>CM067842.1:434332479-444332479 GCA_034509565.1 Triticum monococcum | reverse complement strand
CGGCTGCGGCTGGGCACAAGGGGCGGCGCGGCGCGGGGTGTGGGGCGCGGTGGAGGCTTGGGGCTTGGGGTTTGGTGTGGGATTTAGAGGGGGGGCTTGGGTATTTATATAGGTGAGGGGGAGGGGTTTGCTTGGGGTAGGGGGCAAGAATTAGAGTAGGAATAGGAAAGATCTAGAAAAAAAACGGAGTAGGACTAAAGTCCTACTAGGACTCCAAAAGGGCAGCGGCGGCGGCTCCCTGGCCTGGGCGCGCGCGGCGCGGCGCTGGCGCCTGGCCCGGCCGGCTGGGCCTTTGGCCCAGGGCGCTCGGGAATTTTTTTAAAAACGGTTCTGCGCGCGGAAAAATAGAGAAAAAGCAATTCTACCGAACTCCAAAACTAATAAAGTAAATTTTCCCCGACTCCTAAAAATGAGTCGAACAAAATGAACTTTTCTCCGAGCCTAAAATGCAATTTTTGAAAATGCGCATTTTTCCCTATCCAAACAAAAGGCAAATAAACTCTGACAAATCCAATGATCCTCTTTTCGAAATTTGAGAAGACTCAAATATGAAAATGACGAAATCTCCAACTCTCTCCGAGGGTCCTTGAGTTGCGTGAAATTTCTAGGATCGAGCAAAATGCAAGAAAATATGATATGCATGATGATCTAGTGTATAACATTCCAAATTGAAAATTTGGGATGTTACAAACCTACCCCCCTTAAGATGAATCTCGCCCTCGAGATTCTGGTTGGTTAGAAAATAGGTGAGGGTGGTCCTTGAGCAAATCTTCTTCTCTCTCCCAGGTGGCTTCATCCTAAGTGGTGGTTCCACTGAACTTTGCAAAACTTGATAACCTTGCCGCGGGTAACTCTGCTGGCATACTCGAGAATCTTGACTGGTTTCTCTTCATACATTAGGTCGTCCTTCAACTGAATTGCTTCAAGCGGCACTGTATCTCTTAACGGTACCTCTTCCATCTCGGCGTGACATTTCTTTAGCTGAGAAACATGGAATACGTCATGAACTCCTGACAGTCCCTCTGGTAATTCCAACTTATAAGCGACTTCTCCCATACGTTGCAAGATCTTATACGGTCCAACGAAACGCGGTGCTAACTTTCCCTTAACTCCAAAACGCTTAACTCCTCGAAGTGGGGATAATCGGAGATACACCCTGTCTCCGGTTTCGTAAACTGTCTCCTTGTGTTTAGAATCTGCGTAGCTCTTCTGCCTGGACTGGGCTACCTTGAGCCTATCGCGAATCAACTTAACTTTCCGTTCAGACTCCTTAATCAAATCTGGTCCAAAGAACTAACGGTCTCCAACTTCGTCCCATGACAACGGTGTCCTGCACCTCCTTCCGTATAAAGCTTCGAAAGGTGCCATCTTCAGACCGGCTTGGTAACTGTTGTTATAAGAAAACTCCGCATACGGCAAATTATCGTCCCAACTAGATCCATAATCTAGTGCACAAGCTCTCAGCATATCTTCCAAAATCTGATTGACTCTCTCGGTTTGTCCATCTGTCTGCGAATGAAAAGCGGTGCTGAACTCTAGCCTAGTTCCCAAAGTTTCAAGCAACTGATTCCAAAACTTTGAGGTAAATTAGGTTCCTCTGTCTGATACAATACTCCTTGGAACTCCATGCAAACAAATGATCCTAGTCATGTATATCTTTGCCAACTTAGCACTGGTGTATGTGGTCTTAACTGGAATGAAATGTGCTACCTTCGTCAAACGATCAACTACTACCCATATCGAGTCATATCCTGCCTTCGTCCTGGGTAGTCCTGTGATAAAATCCATGCCTATCCTATCCCACTTCCATTCGGGTATCGGCAATGGTTGTAACAATCCTGCTGGCTTCTGATGTTCTGCCTTTACTCTATGACATACGTCACAAACTGCTACATATGCTGCAATATCCTTCTTCATTCCGGTCCACCAAAATGTTTCCTTCAAATCCGAATACATCTTGGTATTTCCTGGGTGAATGGAATATGGTGAATCATGTGCCTCTTGCAAAATCAACTTCCTGATCTCCAGGTCATTTGGCACATAAACACGGTCCTCAAACCATAGGGTATCGTGCTCATCCTCACGAAATCCCTTTGCTTTTCCTTTGCTTAGTTTCTCCTTTATAGCAGCAATTTCCTTGTCAGATTTCTGAGCTTCTCTGATTTTATCCATCAATGTTGACTGAATCTCCAATGCTGCTACATAGCCTCTCGGAACTATTTCCAAACATAGCTCACGAAGGTTTTCTGCTAACTCCTTTGGTATACTTCCCGTCATTATCGTATTGACATGGCTCTTACGGCGCAATGCGTCAGCTACTACATTAGCTTTACCGGGATGGTAATGCAATCTCATATCATAATCCTTGATGAGCTCCAACCATCTCCTTTGTCTGAGATTCAACTCCTTCTGCGTGAAAATGTACTTCAAACTCTTGTGATCCATGTACACCTCACAATGATTTCCAATGAGGAAATGTCTCCATGTCTTCAATGCATGCACTACGGCTGCTAACTCCAAATCATGTGTGGCATAATTCAACTCATGAGGTTTCAGTTGTCGTGAAGCATACGAAACAACTCTACCTTCCTGCATAAGCACTGCTCCAAGTCCTCGACGTGAAGCGTCGCAATACACCTCATAATCCTTGGTCTGATCTGGCAAAATCAACACGGGTGAGGTAACCAATCGGTTCTTCAACTCCTGGAAACTAGCCTCACACTCCTCAGTCCAATTGAACTTGGTATCTTCTTCAACAATTCCGTCATAGGTTTCGCAATCTTTGAAAAATTCTCAATGAATCTCCGGTAGTATCCTGCGAGTCCAAGAAAACTCCGGATCTCTCCAACTGTCGTTGGTGCTTCCCATTCGGTTATGGTCTCAACCTTTGCGGGGTCAACTGCTATCCCTTCTCCGGATATAACGTGTCCGAGGAACCCTACTTCGTTCAACCAAAACTCACATTTGTTAAATTTGGCATATAACTGATGTTCCCTTAGCTTCTCCAATACCAAACGCAAATGTTCCTTATGGTCCTCTTCATTCTTTGAATAAACCAGGATATCATCAATGAACACTACGACGAACTTATCCAGAAACTCCATAAACACTTTGTTCATCAGGTTCATAAAATAGGCAGGTGCGTTAGTCAATCCAAATGACATAACGGTATACTCATACAGTCCATATCTTGTGGTGAATGTTGTCTTAGGTATGTCCTGCTCTCGAATCTTCAACTGGTGGTACCCTGATCGCAAATCGATCTTGGAAAACACTTTAGCTCCTTGCAAACGATCAAACAGATCATTGATCATTGGCAGTGGGTACTTGTTCTTGATGGTTACTTCATTCAATCCACGGTAATCAACAACCATCCTTAATGATCCATCCTTATTCTCCACTAGAAGTACGGGTGATCCCCAAGGCAAAGAACTTGGGCGAATGTAACCTTTCTCCAATAACTCCTTAATCTGATTCTTAATTTCTACCAAATCCTTTGCAGGCATCCGGTACGGTCTCTTTGATATTGGGCCTGTACCTGGCAATAACTCAATCAAAAACTCAATGTCTCTATCCGGTGGCATGCCTGGCAACTCTTCCGGAAATACATCAGGAAAATCCTTTACCACTGGTACTTCCTCCTGCACGACTCCTGTCAGGCAATTTACTTGTGTCCTATTTGGCACATGCCGGGATACATACTTGATCCTTCTTCCTTCTGGCGTTGTAAGCAAAATTGACTTACTAGCGCATTCAATATTCCCTTCATACTTTGATAACCAATCCATGCCTAATATCACATCCAATCCTTGAGATTCCAGTACTATTAGGTCTGAGGGAAAAACATAGTTACCAATCCTTAATGGTAACCGATCACAGCATCGTCTAGCCATAAACTCCGCTCCTGGTGAGCTTACTAACATGGGTGACCTAAGGGCTTGGGTTGGCAGGTTATATTTATCCACAAATCCCCTTGCTATGTATGAATGCGATGCACCAGTATCGAAAAGAACGAGTGCGGTAAATGACTTAACCAAAAACTTACCGATCACTGCATCAGGCTGATCTTCAACCTCCTCCACGCTAACGTGGTTCACCTGTCCCCTATTGAAAGGGTTCGGCTTCTTCCCTGAGCTTCCATTGCCATTTCCATTCTGGCCTTCAGGACATTCATTAGCATAATGTCCGGTCTTGGAACACTTGAAATAGGTGACTTGACTCAGGTCTCTCTTGGATGGGGTTGATGGGGTGGTTCGGTTCTGGCCGTTGCTTCCTCCATTCCCATTTCCATTCTTGTGGCCATTGTGGTTGTGCGAACTACCTCCTCCATGGGTATGCTGAAACTGAAATCCCGATTTAGGGGTAAAACGAGGCTTCTGCTGGGCTCCAGAGTTATACTTCCCCTATCCATACTTCCTCTTGCGGTTCTCAATCTACTGTTGCTTCCCTTCAATCATGATGGTACGATCTACCAACTCCTGGTAGTTGTTGAAACTTGCTACCATCAACTGCAAGCTTAACTCATCATTCAATCCTTCCAGAAACTTCTCCTGCTTAGCTGCATCCGTGGCGACGTCATCTGGGGCATAACGTGCTAACTTGCTGAAGTCATCAACATACTGGCCAACTGTCCTTCCTCCTTGGCGTAAGTTGCGAAACTCACGCTTCTTCATGGCCATAGCTCCTGCTGAAACATGTGCAGTGCGGAAAGCTTGCTGAAACTGATCCCATGTGACAGTGTCAACTGGGAAAGTGGCTGTGAAATTCTCCCACCATGCTGCCGCGGGTCCGTCAAGCTGATGTGCGGCAAACTTCACTTTATCACCATCCGTGCACCCTGCAGTGGTCAACTCCCTTCCTATCTTGCGGAGCCAATCGTCTGCTACTATCGGCTCGATGCTACTAGAAAACACCGGCGGATTTAGCCTAAGGAAACGGGCTAAGTGGTCAACATGGGGTGGTGGTGGTGGGTTGTTGTTGTTGTTGTTCTGCTGGTTCTGAACTAACATCTGCATCAACTAATTCTGCTGTTGGATCAACTGAGTGAGCTCCGGTGGAAATCCATTGTCACGTCTCGGAGGAATCTTAGGGTTTAGAAAAGAAGAGATATAAGAATAGAATGAGGTCTAAAGAGAAAACACTACCCCAATGCACATGAGCAAATTCACACAAAATCACTTCATTCAATCAAACAAGGGCTTACAATCGATCTAGCTATCGCAAAAGTGCTCGAACTATAGTGTTTACATGGGGGAAATACTACTAATATTTGGTGGTCATCTAGAAATTTGAACCGGTGGAAGACTCCATGATGTCCGCTCTAGCTTCGTCTTCAAAGTCGGGTTCACTTGGATCTGAATCGGTGTCGTCGATGATGATATAATTGTCCGGACATGCGACGTACTCGTCTTCCTCCTTGGATGCTAACTTTCTCTTGAGTTCTTCAATCTCTTGCTTAAGATCGCAGTTGTGTCTTGCTAGAGCTACGATCTCGTCCATGTAGTCCTTGCGTGTAGCCTTCAGTTCTCCTTCTAGCTCGATGATCCTTGTCTTCGCATTCTTCAACTCCATCATATCATTGCACATCTGGTTCTCGTGGCGTCGAATGTGCTGGTTTAACTCTTGGATGAATGCTGCAATGGATCTATCCTTCATGGTGCTGACTAACTCCCATTGTTCATCTCGGCGTCCGCAAATTTGGTAGATAGTGTCCTTGAGGTCTTCTTGATAAACTTCTCCAATGCGTCCTATGGTGATATGGGCTACCATGCTCCTTCCTAGACTCCAAGTTGGTGCATTGAAAACACTATTTATGGACTTCGTGATTGGCGTGAATGTCCTTCCCGGAACATGAGGTTGAATCTTCCAGCGCTCCTCTTCAGGCAAAGTGGCGTTGAAGGTTCCTGTGAAGCTTGGTAATCCAATGTTTAGGTACTTGGTGACTTCCTTCAAGTGAAATCCAAAAGGTGTGCCTCCATCTGGTTGAGCGTACTTAATCTTCGCGTCCTTCATCCTAAAGAGTAGAAAAGATGAGGAGTTAGAAAATGAGGAGAGAATAGTGATCTATGGCTTTAACTTAGTGGTCGTGTCCTACAGTCAGCGTGTGCTCTGATACCATCTCTGTGGCGACCCGACCCGAATGGATCAAGTCTACTGTGCTCCGGTGTCATCCCTGGATCAATAATGCTGACACCACACAGTACATCGAAGGATTTATAGCAGAGTGGCAATCACACACTTATTACATCGATGTCTCCGAAGAGAGCTTATTACATAAATATGGCTTAAGGCCATCTAATAACGATAACAGCGGAAGACTTGGAAGATAAATGGATCCATCAACTCCAACGGCATCACTCAGTATAGAACCACGACCTAAAAGCACCTTAATCATCGTCCGAAAAGTCTGCAACATTAACATTGCAGCCCGAAACGGGTCATCACATGGAATATGCTGGAAAAGTAACACATAGAGAATGATGGAATGGAACAGCTATACTATATGCATATTTGGCTGGTGGAAAGCTCTATGGTTACTGTTTTGCGTAAAGCCAGTTTTTCCCTACTGCAAAGGAATAAAGTTATTTAACTATCATGGTGGTTGTTAAACATTGAGAATGATTGACAGCATTCTCAATCCCAATTAAAAGTAGAATTAAAACCCAACAACATTAATTAGAAGTAACATGATGAGATTCACATGATATTCAAGTACTAGATACTCAAGATTGTCCATAACCGGGGACACGGCTGATCATGATTAGTTTGTTACACTCTGCAGAGGTTTGTGCACTTTTCCCCACAAGACTCGATCGCCTCCGTTGGTTTTCTCGCACTACTGGTGTTTGAGAAACGGATGACCAAGACATAGTCTTTCAGAAGCGCTAGCACCTTACGATGGAGTAGACCGTACCACCTACAACCCCTACATCTGCTAGTCTACCCCTATAAGAGTTCGCACGACTTAGTCAACTATGCCAGAGCCCATAATGGCTTGTGGCTCCACACGTAAGTATTTAGCATGAAAGATCTTATGATCCCTTTGAGCCTGGGTGGCGGTCCAAAATAAAACAGGCAAGTCCTGATAGACATCAGGTGCCTCAATCCACCCAGATGTGTGTTTAAGTTGCCACCTTAGAAAAACCATTAAAATTATCAATCTCACATCTGTCATGGATATCACTCACCCAATCCACGTCTACTAGCATAGCATGGCATAATAAGCAAACGTAGAAGTAACTCCCAAAGGTTTCATAATAAACAGGTAATAGGTACTACCTCATCTACTTCCCATCCCACAATTTAATTAGATCCTAATCATGCAATGTGTGAGGATGGATCTAATGCAATAAAACTGGGTTGTAGAAAAGGTATGATCAAAGTGTTACTTGCCTTGCTGATGATCCGCGAGTCCTAGAGATTCGAAGTAACAAGCGGCGCAATCCGGGTAATCTATCGCAGACAAACAACAAGCATACAATAAGTACTCATCTAATGCACAGGTAAAACTCGAACAAGAGATCGAACCAGAAGTTCAACTTAAGAACTCCGGTTGCAAAGAGAGAAAGAACCGAACAAAGAAACCGAAAACAAACGGCGGAAGAAAACAACTCGGTTCTAGCAAGTTGAAACTATGTCAAATTTTACCATAGCAAAAACTTAGTTAAAGTTGATTAGTCGGAACGGCGGTTTCGAAACGAAACTCCAAGCGCTTGAATCACCTGATTCTGATAAACGAGCGAGAAGATATACTAGAAAGAAGATCGGATCTGAGATCGCGATCGCGGAATAAATCCGGCGAAAAGAAAAAGAAAAACGGTTAAACGAACGGAAGTTTGTTAACCTAGAAGAATCCGGTGATCACGTTCGTTAAGACGAACGGTCCGGCGAACGGTCTCTAGGCAACTAAATAGGAAAAGAAAACGAATCCAATCTAGGGTTTCGAGAAAAGAAAACCGAACGGAAAACCGATCTAGAAAACTGGAACGGTTTAGCGAGGAACTGGAGAGAAAACGAATCGGAGAATACTCGGAACGATTTAGAAGAAAATCAAATCGAGGAAAAGAAGAAAAAAAACGCGGCGCGGTACCTCCGGCGAGGGCTCCGGCGACGGCGGCAAGGGGCGGCGGTGGCGGTGGTGCGGCGGCGGCGGGGCACAAGGGGCGGTGCGGCGCGGGGTGTGGGGAGCGGTGGAGGCTTGGGGCTTGGGGTTTGGTGTGGGATTTAGAGGGGGGGCTTGGGTATTTATATAGGTGAGGGGGAGGGGTTTGCTTGGGGTAGGGGGCAAGAATTAGAGTAGGAATAGGAAAGATCTAGAAAAAAACGGAGTAGGACTAAAGTCCTACTAGGACTCCAAAAGGGCAGCGGCGGCGGCTCCCTGGCCTAGGTGCGCGTGGCGCGGCGCTGGCGCCTGGCCCGGCCGGCTGGGCCTTTGGCCCAGGGCGCTCGGGATTTTTTTTAAAATGGTTCTGCGCGCGGAAAAACACAGAAAAAGCAATTCTACCGGACTCCAAAACTAATAAAGTAAATTTTCCCCGACTCCTAAAAATGAGTCGAACAAAATGAACTTTTCTCCGAGACTAAAATGCAATTTTTGAAAACGCGCATTTTTCCCTATCCAAACAAAAGGCAAATAAACTCCGACAAATCCAATGATCCTCTTTTCGAAATTTGAGAATACTCAAATATGAAAATGACGAAATCTCCAACTCTCTCCGAGGGTCCTTGAGTTGCGTGAAATTTCTAGGATCGAGCAAAATGCAAGAAAATATGATATGCATGATGATCTAGTGTATAACATTCCAAATTGAAAATTTGGGATGTTACAACCACGGACTGGGTTTTCCACTCCACCCATTTGTCTGGGGGCTCATGTTCTACTACGGCCTGGATTTCCATGATCTGGCCCCGAACTTCATCCTCAACATCTCGGTGTTTATCGTCGTGTGCGAGGCTTTTCTCCGTGTCCGCCCTCATTTCGGCCTCTGGCTCAAGACCTTCAATGTCAAGCCCAAGGTGGTGCGCGGCAGCCAGGCGGAGTGCGGAGGCGCCATGGCGGGCAAGGTGGCCAACGTCCTATGGTTCGCGGGCTCTTTTGTGGAGACCCTAATGGGATGGCAATCGGGTGGTTTTATATCACCGAGCCGCGCAATCCGAAATGGACCGCAGCCCCCGAGTTCCGATCCGGACCCCCCACGCGGCTTATGTCCTGGAAAGAGATGGGCCTGTCATGGGGTGACGAAAAAGAGGTGACCGGATTGCAATCATGCATCCAGTCCCTGGTGAACAAGCCAATCCGGCTTGTTAATGTAATCCAGTTTATGCTCGTCCGCCGGATCCTCCCGTGCCAACAACGGGATTTTAATCTGTGGGAGTTCGACCCGGCGTAGCATCAAACCCTCAGCAGGCTCTTCGACACGATGTACGAAGACGCCTGGAAGATGCTATTCAAGGGCGCCGAGGCTCCCGCATCCGCTTCCAAGGACCGCGGATACAGCTCACAGCGTCACGCTAGCGAGGTAAGCCATCTACACCTTTTACAGGATGTTAAGCTTTTTTCATAGTTTGACTCTATGTGGGATCTAAACTCCCTTACCTTTGACAGGCTTGGCAGGCGATATCCGGACCGATTAACTGTCTGGCTCTGCTGCCCGAAGACCCAGCCCCAGCTCTACTAGTGAAGCTGCTAGTTCCGGCGCCTTATGTGGTGCCGGAGAAGAATGACAAGAAGAAAAAGACCACGGGGACTCAAAAGAGTGCCCGCAACGTGGTGGTGTCGGACTCGTCATCTGACGAGTCTGAGACGCCCTCCTCCCGTGAAAACTAGGAGGAGGAAGAAGAAGACTCTCCCCCCCAGCGGAGGGAGGAGAGAAGAGGAAGGCCGCCACAACTGGGGAGGCCGAGGGGTCTAGGAAAAGGAAGACCCCTCTGCCGGACTACGCCCCCGATGCCGAAGAGGGCAAAGAGTAGTGGCCAAACAGGGCCAAGCGTCCGGCGAAATCGTAAGTTCGGATATCAGAGTAACTCATGATGTTCCTTTGTTGCACAGCTTTTCCTAATGTCGAATGTAATTATGCAGTCCGCCCCGGGCCGAATTCGACGAATCGTCGGGCGGCTCCCTGGACTCATCGGACATGAACTCAGTTCCGCCCGCTGTCTCCCCCCGCACTGCAGACGACGCCGAAGTGGCGTCGCGACAAGCTCCGGGGCAGGAGGAGGTGGTCCCGGAGGAGCCGCAAGGCAACTTCCCGGACTCCAAGAGTGAAGGGATAAGGCTCCCCAGGGCTCCAAGTCCGACTTTGTGCCAGACACCGCGCCGGAATCTTCAACAGTTCCGGACCGCGGTAGGGGAACTCCTTCCAAGAGGAGCAAGCCTTCTGAGCCGGCGGCCTCCGTCCAACTGGAGGTGCCGGACAATCTGCTGGAGGTGCTTGACGACGCCTCCATCGACGAGGGGCACCATACTATTATGAGTACGGTGATCCAGAAGGTTCAGTCCGCCAAGAGCGGACTGAGTGAAGCTTGCGCTAGCCTTCTAACAGGCTTCGAGGTAAGTAAAAATATGTAAAATATTACCGCATAGACAGTAGCCCCTGATGCTCTGTTTGGCGTTCGGAAAGAAAAGTCGAATAGAGGATCTATTAAATTTCGCAGGAGTCTAAACAAAGAGTCAATATGCGTATGCAGGCTTCGCTGCTATCCACCGCCGCACTGACTGCGGAGGTGTGTGTCCTGAAGCCGGACCTCGAGCGGACCGAGCAAGAGCTCGGCCTTGCCAAGCGGCGGCTCGAGGAGAAAGAAGGTAAGAAATACCTTACAGAAAAGGTGCCTATAAAAAGGCGTGATTGCAAAAAGAATAACAGGATTGTACTGCTTATTGTAGGGGCCACGACTGAGGTGGCGACCCTTAAGCAGGCGCTGTCTGAGGCTGAAAAGAAAACGGCCGCGGAGCGCACCGAGCGAGACAGACTTGGGGCTCAGGTCGGCGAGGTGCAGCAAGAGCTTCAGGCTCTCATGAAAAAACATGAGAGTTTGGAGCTTGAGTCAAAGGCGCAAGCATCCGAGCTCGCGACGGCCCTAGAGGCTGCCAAGTCTGCAGAGGCCAAAGCCCAAAAGGCTCTCCAAGAGTTGGAGGAGATGAGGAAAATAGCTGCGGGTAAGGCATTCTTTATGCAAAGCGGAAATATAGAAGCGAACTACTTGTTACTTACCCGAATTCGGAGCTCTCCAGGGGCATTCGCAGATCTTCCCCGGAGCGTATCCAACGCCGCCGCATTCTACCGAGCTGAAGAGGGTAGCTCGACGGAGAAGGTGTTCTGGTCTCAGTATTCTGAGGCCGGACACCCTGTGCCCTTGAGCGACCAGCGTAAATAGCTGGTCGAGCTCCACAAGGCGGCCGAACAGGCCATGAAGGGCTTCATAGTTCGGCTGTGGCCCGGAGAGGCCCTGCCTGGGAGCTATTTCGGGCTGGTGCGGCGGCTGGTGGAGGCCTGTCCGAGGCTCGAGGTCATCAAGCGCTCCGTCTGTATCGAAGGTGCCCGTCGGGCCCTTGCCCGTGCAAAGGTGCACTGGGGTAAGCTGGACGGTGAGAAGCTTGTGAAGGACGGGCCGCCACCGGGGAAGGAGCATCACAAGCCTGAGAACTACTATAAGGATGTTCTTGCAGGTGCCCGCCTTGTGGCGGATGAATGTACCAAGGATGTGATTTTTGAATGAACTCGCTTGTGTTTATCCTGTGCGCTGAAAACTTGTTCATATGCGCTAAGCAATGCTTATTCAATTTAAAATATTACTTTCTGTGCGGCCGTTTATCAAAAATTGAGAGATGGCCAGTCGTCGGCTTCTGCCCCCATGCCACTAGTGCTGGGGTGTTCGGGATAAACCTGGGCGCTCTTTTTCCCGTAGTTGGATCCTTCGAGGGAGGCGCTGAGCACAACGAACCAGGCAATCGGACTATAATGCTTGAACACTCTCACTTGGCCATAGAACTCTATAATTTTAAATTTCGGCGAAGCCCCTAGTTCGGAAGACCGAGTTCGGGGCACTATCCACGCCTTGGCTGGACAAAGCCAGCTCCTCGCTCGAAGCGGCATAAGCCTTTAGGGACTCGAAAAACCTCTCGAACAGCGACCGGTCTCTCGCCACATCATGAAAGTCAGTTTGAGCTTTCTCCCCTGAGGTGCTTAACCCAGCCGAACCGGGGCACAATCGCAGTGGTTCTCCTAGTGCTACCTTAGCCGATATAGCGGAACGTAAGGCACCAAAACATAGGAGCCAGGCAAACCCAACTATTGACCCAAATCATGATTCGGAGCCGATGCATATAGTGCTATAAGTTCGGGGTGCCGCACTTGTGAAAGTGTACGGACTTCTCACACCATTATGAGGGGTATTGAAGCCCCTGGCGTGTTTGCCGTACCATGGTGTACGGGTGCAATCATGTCATTTAATAAATATATATGTGAAAAGAAGATAATGCAAAAAAATAGACAGAAAGCTATGCATTGTTTGTAGAGAGGCTATTTATCAAAGCCGAACGATACAAATTGTGCGGTAAGCAAAAGATATAGGACTATTTAGTATGTCCTGACCAAGGGCAGGCCGCGGAATTGTATTTAAAATAGGTATACCGCTCATAACAGAGACCACCTTGGAGTTCCATAATGCGGCATGGCTTGTCTGCCTCCCTGGATCTTGCATCGTTTGTGCTACAGTCGAATTGCCGAACAGGTCGTCCGAAGTATGGAGTCCTGAAAGTAAGAAAAAATTTAAAAAAAATCCGGCAGCCCCTAGTATGTTTTAAGCCGTATTTTGGGCATGCCGTTATTGTGCCCCTTCCCCTGTGCCCATGGTATTTCAAGGGCATAGTTATGTACGCGAGGTACTGGTTTCGCTATGTCGCGAGAGCTGGGGTTGGGGCCGCATTGCTACGCTTGCTCAGAGTGTGCCAGGCGGTCCTGCTGTGGGTTACTCCGGGCGCGCTTGACAGTGTCTGGCTTTTTAACGGCCAGCCTGGAGAATTGCCTAAGAAGGCTACTTTGTACTTCCGCTGCGAGAGTCGCCGTGTGCTCCTCCGTACGGAGGGAGCGTTCGGTGTTTCCGTTGACCGTGATTACTCCTCGAGGACCTGGCATCTTGAGCTTGAGATATGCGTAGTGCGGCACCGCATTGAACTTTGCGAATGCGGTTCGTCCGAGCAGGGCGTGATAGCCACTGCGAAACGAGACTATATCGAAGATTAACTCCTCGCTTCGGAAATTGTCCCGGGATCCGAAGACCACGTCAAGTGTTACTGAGCCTGTACAGTTGGCTTCTACACCTGGTATAACGCCTTTAAAGGTCGTTTTTGTGGGCTTAATCCTTGAGGGATCTATGCCCATTTTCCACACTGTATCCTGATAAAGCAGGTTCAGGCTACTGCCGCCGTCCATGAGGACTCTTGTGAGATGAAATCCGTCGATGATTGGGTCGAGAACCAATGCGGCAAAACCGCCATGACGGATGCTAGTGGGATGGTCCCTTCGATCAAAAGTGATCGGGCAGGAGGACCATGGGTTGAACTTCGGGGCGACTGGCTCCATCGCGTATACGTCCCGTAGCGCACGCTTCCGCTCCCTCTTGGGAATGTGGGTTGCGTATTTCATGTTCACCGTCCGCACTTGTGGGGAAAAGCCCTTATGTCCATTGTTGTTCAGCGGCTTGGGCTCCTCCTCGTCGTCGCTGTGCAGCCCCTTGTCTTTTCTTTCGGCTCTTAACTTGCCTGCCTTCTTGAACACTCAACAATCCCTGTTAGTGTGATTGGCTGGCCTTTCGGGGGTGCCATGTATCTGGCACAAGCGGTCGAGTATTCGGTCCAAACTAGATGGGCCCTGAGTATTTTTTATGAATGGTTTTTTCCGCTGACCGGATTTATAGCCTTTGAATCCAGCATTGACTGCCGTGTCTTCATTGCTGTCGCTGCTAACGTGGCGTTTTTGCTTATTCCGACATGTCCTGCCACTTTTGCCCTTGGTATCCGAGTTATCAGGGTTCTTTGATAAGTTGTTACTACAAGCTAGCCAGCTGTCTTCTCCCGCGCAAAAGCGGGTCATGAGTGTCATGAGGGCTGCCATAGATTTTGGCTTTTCCTGTCACACGTGCCGGGCAAGCCATTCGTCGCGGATGTTATGCTTGAAGGCTGCTAGGGCCTCTGCGTCCAGACAGTCGACTATCTGGTTTTTCTTTGTTAGGAACCGTGTCCAGAATTTTCTGGCCGATTCCTCTGGCTGCTGAATTATGTGGCTTAAGTCGTCGGCATCCAGTGGTCGCACGTAAATGCCCTAGAAGTTGTCGAGGAATGCGGCTTCCAGGTCCTCCCAAGAACCGATTGAGTCTGCTGGCAGGCTGTTAAGCCAATGCCGGGCCGGTCCTTTAAGTTTGAGCGGGAGGTATTTGATGGCGTGTAGATCATCGCCGCGTGCCATGTGCATGTGAAGGAGATAATCCTCGATCCATACCGCCGGATCTGTTGTGCCATCGTGTGATTCGATGTTTACGGGTTTGAAACTCTCTGGGATTTTATGATCCATTACTTCATTCATGAAGCATAGCGGGTGTGCGGCGCCTCTGTATTGGGCTATATCACGACGCAGCTCGGAAGAGCTATGTCTGTTGTGTTTGGCCTGGCCAGATTTGTTGTATCCGGAGTGAAGATCATCGTCACGTGCCGTAGGGCGCCTGCGCGATCCGTAGATCGATCTTGTTTGTCTTGCCTTATCCTCCAGTCCGTCTCGCAGGTCTGGTGCATTTTCCCATGCCTTAGTTGAGTGGCGTTGGGGCATGGCTTGGGTGGAGGACCGAGAGGCCTCTCTATCGCGGCCGCGAGGTGGCCGGTCTACCATGTCATGCGCTGGTGATGTAGGTGCTTCCTCCTCTGATTGGGGTAGCGGCCTGCGCTTTGGGTAACTCTTGGAGGGGCGTTCGAGTTCATACTCTTCGGCCGCAAGGACTTTAGTCCATCTGTCAGCTAGCAAATCTTGGGCAGCTCTAAGCTGTTGCTGCTTTTTCTTGAGGCTGCTTGCCGTGGCTAAAAGCCTGCGTTTGAAATGCTCTTCTTCGGCGGGGTCTGATGGTATGAAGAATTCGTCGTCATCGAGACTTGCCTCATCTTCGGAGGGAGGCGTATAGTTATTGTCCTCGACCTCTCGATCTGCTGCTCTCTCATGAGGGCTATCTTCTCCATCTTCCTGTGCCGAATCTTGCTGAGGTGGGTGTTCTTCGGCGCTATCCGGGGTAGTATTATCTACCGTGCTGGAATCACCGTTTTTTCTTTGGCAGGATTTAGAGCGGCGCCGCTGATGCCGGCGCTTTGGCTGTTTCTTGGGGGTGTCATCCCCCACTGTTCCATTGCCATCTCCATCTTTTGGAGTATCCACCATATATATGTCATATGACGAGGTGGCCTTCCAGTGCCCTACAGGTGCTGGTTCCTGTTCGTCTCCTACATCATCGTCCATACCGTCGATGTCTTCGCAGCCGAAGTCAAGCATGTCGGTTAAATCGTCGACAGTGGCTACAAAGTGGGTGGTGGCTGGGCTTTGAATTTCTTCATCGTCCGTATCCCACCCTCGCTGACCGTAATCCGGCCAAGGCTCTCCTGATAAAGTGAGAGACTTAAGAGAATTCAGGATGTCGCCAAAAGGCGAGTGCTGAAAGATGTCTGCGGTGGTGAACTCCACTATCGGCGCCCAATCGGATTCGATTGGCAGGGGCGTGGGTGGTTCGGAGTCCGGGGAGGAGTCCGGATCCTCGGAGTCACGGGTCATGCAGAGTGCGGGGCTAGCGTTCGGCTCGATCGCCTTTGAGATCGCAGCCCCCGAGGTGACGTCCAACCGCTCGTCCTTGATTGGCGCAATAGGCTACGAGTTAGGGGTCGGAACCGATGCGTGTGCGGCCTCCAGGACACTGTCCGGAAGCGCGCTTGGCCGTGGCTCAAACCCGTCGAAGATCAAGTCTCCGTGGATGTCAGCCGTGTAGTTTAAGCTTCCAAACCTGACTTGATGGCCAGGGGCATAGCTTTCGATCTGCTCCAGGTGGCCAAGCGAATTGGCCCGCAGAGCGAAGCCGCCGAAGACGAAGATCTGTCCGGGGAGAAAAGTCTCACCCTAGACCGCATCGTTGTTGATGATCAAAGGAGCCATCGGGCCTAAAGGCGACGACACATAGGAACTCTCAATGAAAGCACCAATGTCGGTGTCAAAACCGGCGGATCTCGGGTAGGGGGTCCCGAACTGTGCGTCTAGGCCGGACGGTAATAGGAGGCAGGGAACACGATGTTTTACCCAGGTTCGGGCCCTCTTGATGGAGGTAAAACCCTACGTCCTGCTTGATTAATATTGATGATATGGGTAGTACAAGAGTAGATCTACCACGAGATCAAGGAGGCTAAACCCTAGAAGCTAGCCTATGGTATGATTGTTGTCTATGGAGTTGATGTCCTATGGACTACAACCCTCCGGTTTATATAGACACCGGATAGGGTTAGGGTTACATAGAGTCAGTTACAATGGTAGGAGATCGTGAATATCCGCACTGCCAAGCTTGCCTTCCACGCCAAGGAAAGTCCCATCTGGACACGGGACGAGGTCTTCAATCTTGTATCTTCATAGTCCAGGAGTCCGGCTGAAGGTATAGTCCGGCTACCCGAACACCCCCTAATCCAGGACTCCCTCAATCGGGTCCGGAGGTCGAAGCGAAAAGGTCGGCCATGACAAATGATTTACAATCCGGCTAGGGACAAAATATGTCACTTGAAGTACACAGTCACTTAGACTGACTAAATTCTTCTTCTATACCATCCAACAGGCTGTCTAGCCTACAATCCTGTTGGGAATACTTTGCGGCTAATTTCACCTGGTCATATACCAGAATAACGGGGATCTCTTTCCCATCAAACCCTACAGGTCCGACCTCGGCCATGTGGTTTGGGTCAACCTTGGTATATCGCGTCTTCACCATGGCCCAGACTTCCCTTGCACCTTGTCGGTAGGCAGATATCTTCCATAATCGGAAGCGCCGTCGCGCTCCCTTGAGCATCTCCATGAGCTCCCCCATGCCTCCTGGCAGGGAGGCGGATGGCCACAAGGCCTAGGCAATGCCCTGCATCACCTGCCAAACTTGTTCGTGCATTTGTGAGAGCTCTGGGAGAAGATCGCCCACAGATCCGAGCATCTCTTCTTCGGGACGACCCATCAGCATACCTACAGATATAACTCTGTTAGCCGGTTTCTTCGCTGAACTCTATAAAAGTACGTTCAAGCACCTACTAAAAATGCCGCGTCGAAGCCGCTTATTCTCCTTTACGGAGTCAGCTAGCTGGGCCCGAACATCTTTCAGCTCAATGCCCAGCCGGGTATTGGCATCTTGGAGATCGTTTTTCTCCTGCCTAACCCGCGTAAGCACGCGCTCGCCAGCCTCTGGCTGCCATTGAGCATGTTGCTCATCCCCTCGCACGATCTTCGGATTCACTCCGGGATCATTTGCAAAATCTATTGTTAGATTTGCATGCATGCCGAATACTAACTGGTACATGTCATTTCAGTCTTTTCGATCCGGACAAGTCTTACCAGATGGGGCCTTCTTGTACTCCTCCATTCCGGCAACTGTGGCCCATAGCTGGGCTTTGCACTCCTCCAGCTCTTGAGACAACTGGGTATTCTTCTTCATAAGAACCTACGTATATAATGATCCTTAAATCAGTTGTGCCAACTATTTCAAGTCTTAAGGGCTACTGATATACATAATTATCAGATTTTCTTACCCGTATATCCTTTACATACTGGTCTGTGGCTCTGGCAAGGCCATTTTGAGCAGCTCGGATGTACGCGTATCCCGAGTTGAAGGCATCAAACGCCTCTTTGGAGAAACCTGGGTCGCGGAGTACGGCCCGACGAGGCCTGTGATTCATGGCACTCTCCACTTTGGAATTTGTAGCGGACAACCTATTCACATCCTCTATAGGAGGAACATCCGGTGTTGTCCCCACATTAGCATCTGCCCCTAACTCTAGCTCTGGAGTCCGACTGGTGGAGGCGTGGCTGGCAGGCTCTCCGAACACAGTCCGGCGAGTGTTTTTTCTGCCAGGAACCATGGACGTTAATATATTTTAAAGACGACAACCATGGAGCAGGGTTTCTTTTTCATACCTCTGCGACGGCGTCTCAGTCCTAACTACCTTCTTTTTAAGCCTACCCAGCTTTGGTGCCCCTTGTTGGTGAGTCACCGCGGGTTCGGCAAGGCGTCCCAAGGGCCTTCCCTGTAAGACACCATATGTGTGCGGTGGGTGAAGTGCAAAAAAGGGATCCTTCTCGGAAGTTGGAACTCCGGTTTTACTTACATGTGATGCAGGGAGCAGGCCAGGGTAATCGGCTATGATGGCCACCAAGGCACTATCGCAGCTTAACTGGTAGAACATCCTATCGATGAGCTCCACAAATATGTCCGGATCTTTTTCGAGTCCGGGGTCGAGGGCCCGGTCAGGGTCCTCTGGTTGTGGGGACGGCTGTGGACCTCCCTCACAGCTTTTCGCAGTTTCTGCTATGAAATAGCAAGGTAAATGTTTATGATGAAGGATTCAGGAAGGTCTGGAGTAAAAGGTAGCAGCTCACCCAGTTTGGGGGTTGTACAGGGAGAATCCATCCCGTGGCTTAATGCGGATGAACTCCTCTTCCTCTCCTTTGTATAAATCGGACAGTATTTTCGCTTGAGCAGAGGCGGCGTCCGGACCTTTACGTCCGCAACGGGTGGCTTCATCTTTTCCATTCAAGTGCCACATGGGTTTCCCCCGATACTGAAGTGGCTGCACCCCCCCGCATTATACATATTGACATAACCTCGATTACTGTCAGTCCTGATTTGGCCAGCGTTTTTATCCTGCCATCAGGTTACGGACCTCTTTGTCGTCTTCCTCCCGGGGGCTCCGAGGGCGCCAGTTGCGGCGTTTCTTCAAAGGGGCATTACTAAACTCAGGAAGGCCCATCCGAATAGGGTCTGTGTGATGGCCTGGCTTATTAGGGATGATAGACAACTCATATCAATAAGGAATTCCTTCTTTTCTGGGAGCCCATTCAGACAGAACTCCAAAGTTAAGCGTGCTCAGCTTGGAGTAGTGTCAGGATGGGTGCCCGACTGGGAAGTTGCTCCCGGGTGCGCATGAGGGAGGACAAAGTGCGTAGAAAAGACTAGTATTGATCTGTGAGGCCATTCTAGATCCCGCCAGGAGTAACGACCACCGGCGGGTGTGTCCGGGGCGTTACAAGTTGGTATCAGAGCTGACCCTCGCGGTTACAAGGATGGTTGTGGACAGGTGCGTGGTCATGTTGTTCATGATGTTTGTGACCCATCGTGGCACACGACATGGCACATGTACTAGACTGGAAGCACAGACATATGTGCCAAGAGGGAACGTTCCTGTGGCCCGACGAGGATGTCGGTTCCTCTGAGTGGGGGTGTATGTGATGGCCTGGCTTATTAGGGATGATAGACTACTCATATCAATAAGGAATTCCTTCTTTTCCTGGAGCCCATTCGGATAGAACTCCAACGTTAAGCGTGCTCAGCTTGGAGTAGTGTCAGGATGGGTGACCGACTGGGAAGTTGCTCCCGGGTATGCATGAGTGAGGACAAAGTGCGCAGAAAAGACTAGTATTGATGTGTGAAGCCAGTCTAGATCCCGCCAGGAGTAATGACCACCAGCGGGTGTGTCCGGGGCGTTAAAGTCCGGAAGAGGGGCGTCCTCCATATAAAACCACTCCGAAGGCCAGTCTTCAGATGTCTTCTTCGGAGTACCGGACAGGTATCCGGTCCTGGTGATGGGCCATATTTCGGCTCCGCCCACTTGATATATTGACCCCTGCTGTGTACGGGATACGAGGCAGAATAACCTCTCCCATAGCTCGAAATGAGCTTCGCAGCCCGGAAACAACTCACAAAAGGCAACATAGCCGGCGATGTGTAATATGGAGGCGGGAGTAAAGTTATGCGGCTGGAGGCCATAAAACTCTAGGAGCCCGCGGAGGAACAGATCGATTGGAAATCCGAGTCCCCTCAATAAGTAAGGGACAAAGCATACCCGCTCCCCCATGGATGGGTTGGGAAAGCCCTCCGCTTGCTCCCCGCCGTTATAAGTGGCTAGTCCGGCTCGGACGGGGACCATATACGTAGGAGGAAGAAACCCCTGGGTCTGCAACTCTACTAATTGGCTGTGGGGGACGGAACACTTGTCCCAATTGCCTGGCTTAGTGCTACGGGAGCGAGAGGAGGGGCTGCGATGGCTGGCCATGATGGGATGGACTTTTCCGGGCGCGCTCCGATGGATACTCGCTGTGGGAGGATGGTGTGATCTGGATCTGAGGATCCCCGACTCTTTAAATAGACGATTTACTTACATGGCTAGGGTGGCAAATGAAAAAATGCCCCGACTTCTCGCATTCGCTCGACACGTGGAAGATAGCCATTATTAAGGCACAGAAGCTGAGGAGTGCAACATTCATGGGAAGCCGGACACTACTCGTTACGACAGATACTCGGGGTTTGGAGAAGAACCCGTCTTGCAATGCCGAAGACGATCTGCGCGCCAGGCTCATCGTCATTGAAGCCTGGTTCAGGGGCTACTGAGGGAGTCCTAGATTAGGGGGTCCTCGGACAGCCGGACTATATACTTTGGCCGCACTATTAGACTATGAGAATGCAAGATTGAAGACTTCATCACGTGTCCGGGTGGGACTCTCCTTTGCGTGGAAGGCAAGCTTGGCAATTCGGATATGTAGATCTCCTCCCTTGTAACCGACTCTATGTAACCCTAGCCCCCTCCGGTGTCTATATAAACCAGAGGGTTTAGTCCGTAGGACAACAACAAACCTAATCATAGGCTAGCTTCTAGGGTTTGGCCTCTACAATCTCGTGGTAGATCAACTCTTGTAATACTCATATCATCAAGATCAATCAAGCAGGAAGTAGGGTATTAACTCCATTGAGAGGGCCCGAACCTGCGTAAACATTGTGTCCCCTGCCTCCTATTACCATTAGCCTTAGACCCACAATTCGGGACCCCCTACCCGAGATCCGCCGGTTTTGACACCGACACTAGGGCATAAAGGGAGCACCTCTGCGATTGTAAATGCCGGGTCATCTGGATGTGTACCTCAGACTGGGTAAAGCCGAAAGCTAGCATTCTTAAGGGAATATTCGGTCGGTGAATAAAAGATGTTTTTTGCATTCGCTCCATTTGCGAACCCCTAGAATATATATATGTATATACTGTGATTTTTTCAATCACAGTTCAGACATGCGCTCTAACGCATGCACACCCAGGGAAAGGAACCCTTATCGGAACTATTCTCTCTGGAAGATGTTTCTTACATAATGTAATATAACATAACTAGCCAGATACAACTTGTCTGTTCAAGAAACTATGACCCCTACGCCTGGTTTCCATGCATACCCCGGTCTATTCGACCGCACGGGTATTCGGAAACACTCCGCGCCTTCGGGTCCATAGGGCAAAGCAAAAAGGTCTGCCATGACAATCGTTTTACAATTCAGCTAGACGGAAAAATACAAGTCATTTTGACTCAAAAATTTCCTCCTCTATACCCTCCAGCAGGCTATCTAACTTACAATCCTGCTGGGAAAATTTGGCAGCTACTGCTAATTGGTCATACACCAAATTAACGGGAACTTCCTTCCCGTCTGACCCTAGAGGTCCAACCCGAGCCATATGATTTGGGTCAAGCTTGGTGTACCGTGTCTTCACCATGCCCCAGGCTTCTCAAGCCCCTTCTCAGCAGGCCGATATTTTCCACAATGGAAAGCGCCGTTGCGCCCCCTTGAATAGCTCTAGGAGCTCCTCCATCTTTCCTGGAGGGGAGGCAGCTGGCCACAAAGCTTTGGCAACGCTTCGCATCGCCTGTCGAGCTTTCTCATGAATACGCGACAGCTCTTGTAGCAGATCGCCTGAGAATCCGGACATCTCATCTTTGGGACGGACGGTCAGCATACCTAAAGATATAACTCTGTCAGTTCCTGATATCTCCGAACTATTATAAAGTAAAGTCAGCCACATATTGAACATGCCACAGCGTAGCCTTTTATTCTCCTTCATGGAGTCGGCTAGTTGGGCCCGTACATCTTTCAGATCCTTGCCCAATCAGGTATTCGAATCCTGGAGCTTGTTCTTCTCTAGTACGACTTTGTGAGCACACGCTTGCCCGCGGCTAGCAGCTTCTTGGCTTCTTGTTCTCTGTCCTGGGCAGCTTTCAGTTGTTCTTGCAATTGACCTAGTGATCCTGATAGGAGGTAAGCAACCGTGTTTAACATTATTGGTATACCATTTTGTTTTCTTGATGGAGGGGAACATTACCAGGTGACGCCTTCTTGGATTTCTCCAGTTCGGCACGGGTAGCAGTTAGCTGCGTATGGCACTTTTCTAGATCTTGGGCTAACAGGTCATTCTTCTTTGTAAGAACCTGGTTATACAATGGTAGTTAAATTAGTTGTACCAACTTCTTCAAGTCTCGGGGGCTATTGGCATATGGTTATCATAGTCAGAAAAAGTAAACTTACCTACACATCTTTTAAATGCTGCTTTGTGGCTCTATTAAGCCCATCTCAAGCAGCTTAGATATATGCATCAACCGAGCTGAAGGCGTTCAATGCCTCTTCTGAAAAACCAGGGTCATGTAAAACGGCCCTGCGGCGCCGATGATTCATGGCGCTCTCCACTTCCGAGTTGGCGACGGATACATCATCTGAATCCTCGGCTGGAGGACAGTCCGGCGTCACCCCCGCATCAGCCCCCGTCTTCACGGCAGGATCTGGATCCTGGCTGCGGGAAGTACGGCCGGCCGGACCCCCGGATATAGTTCGGCACACCTTTTTCCTGATACAGGGTAAACGGAAAGGTCAGAGTTGGATGTGACTGGCAAGGTGCATATTTCCAAATTCGTACCTATTGGATGAAGGCTCGGCTATATTTTCATTTGCCTTCCTCTTCGAAGGCTTGCCTGGTGTGGGGGACGCTCTCTTCGGAGAAGCCCCCGGGGCAGCATGACGCGCCGAACGCCTCCCCTTTTGAGCACAGGACAGTGCGGT
Source organism: Triticum monococcum (assembly GCA_034509565.1). Lineage (NCBI taxonomy): Eukaryota > Viridiplantae > Streptophyta > Magnoliopsida > Poales > Poaceae > Triticum > Triticum monococcum. Next base: position 444,309,352 of record CM067842.1, on the reverse strand, counting down.
GGGTGAGGAGGAATGAGAAAACTCTCTTGGACAAGGTATCTCCGGATTACTTACATGTGAAGCAGGAAGGTGACCGGGGTAATCGGCGATGATGGGTACATTTGTACCGTCATAGCTCATCTGATAGAATATTCCATCCTCGAGCTACACAAATATGTTCGGATCTTATTCATATCTGAGGTCAAGATCCAGGTTGCGGTTCTCCGGCTCAGGAGCAGGGTCATGGGTCCCCTCGACAGCCTTTCGCCATTCCTGTTATAAGCGGATAAGATACTGCCCATCAAGAATGATTTAGGGACAGGAGTAAAGTAGTGGAGCTGAAGCTTACCAAGCTGGGAGGATTATACATGGAAAATCCGTCTCGATATTGGAGATGGGCGAACTCCTCCTTCCCCCCTTTATACAGCTCGTCCAGTAATTTGGCCAGGGCGGCGGGGGTCTTCGGGCCCTTCTGACCATAGCGTGAGGCGTCGTTTTCCCCGTTATAATGCGACATGGGCAGCCCTCTGTATTGGAGTAGCTGGACCCCCCGCGCTCTAGAGATCGCCATTACCTCGACTATTGACAATCCGAACTAGGCAAGCGTCTTAATCATGCCCAGCAGCAGGTTGATATCAGCACTATCCTCTTCCTCGAGGCTCCGAGGACGCCAACTATGGCGTTTCTTCAGCGGAGCACTTGAAAACTCGGGGAGGCCCATACGGACGGGGTTGTCAGGACCCCGATTCCAAGTCACATCGATCTAGCCGGTAACACATCATATCACTTTGCGGCCTCACGCATGGTATTCCACGGATGTCACCTTACCATGGCCCGGGACCGTCTGCACCTTTTGCCTCACGTATATGATAGTGTCGCTAACATCCATATGACAGAGGACCCGGGCCGACATGGCTAGTCATGAACCCAAAGCGGCACCAACCTATGGGGACAGGCATACATGAATCACATCGAGCATGTCGGTCAGCAGCGTGTGAATCCGGGCTGTAGCACTGGGCTAACAGGACTTCGGGAACCCGGGCTGTAGCAGGCTAGGCAGGACTACGGATGTCACCGCGTGACATTTCCCCGAGGGGACATACACTAGAACGAAGTGAAACACATGTCGGCCAGTCAAGTGTCCTGAGCTATAGTGTTGGGCTAGCAGGACTACGGTGAACCGGGCTGTAGCGGACTACTATGGCTCATGCACTACTAGGAAAAGGGATAAAGATGAAATTGACACTAATGGCGCACCAGAGAAGTGGTGCGCCACTACTATTTACTAATGGCGCACCACGTGAAGATACGCCATTAGTGTGTAATACACTAATGGCGCACCAGGCACAAGGTGCACCACTAGTAACAAAATGTTTTTTTTTCATTTTTTCAAGCATACTAATGGCGCATCTGGGCAAAGTGCGCCATTAGTAGTTAGAACTACTAATGGGGCACCAACCGTTGAGTGCGCCACTACTGTATTCTTTTTTTTTCTTTTTTGCAAAACTACTAATGGCGCACCGTCGCATAGTGCGCCATTACTAGTTCAAACTAGTAATGGCGCACTGTGCCACAGCGTGCCATTAGTATAAAAATTATTTTTCATACTTTTTTGCAAAACTACTAATGCCGCATGTATGTGTGGTGCACCCTCCCCCGCTCCACCGCCGCCAACGAGCACCCCCCGCACCCGCCCCTGCTCCACCGCCGCCGACGAGCACCCCCCGCACCCGCCCCGCTCCATCGCTGCCGACGAGCACCCCCCGCACCCTCCCCTGCTCCACCGCCGCCGACGAGCACCCCTGCACCCTCCCCCGCTCCACCGCCGCCGACGAGCACCCCCCGCACCTGCCCCCGCTCCACCGCCGCCGACGAGCACCCCCCGCACCCGCCCCCGCTCCACCGCCATCGACGAGCACCCCCCGCACCCTCCCCTGCTGCACTGCCGCTGACGAGCCACCGCATATATGTTACTCCCAAAAGCATATAAAGTTTGTCAAATTTTGAGCTATGGATATTTAGTTATGATTTAAACAAGTTTGAACATATTCAAACACAAATAAATATCAAACAACATTTTAAATGTTGTTAACATGGCAACAAACTGCATATTATTTTTCTACATGAAATTTTGAGCATCTAGCATATGTGACATGTTATATTTGGATGCATGCATAAAAAGATATGTGCAAAGAAAAAAATGCATAAAAACAAAAATTGGGGAGCGTGGGAATCGAACCCAGGACCTCCCAATGTGGGTGCTGCATGCTGACCAGTCAGGCTAGTGTGTGTGTTCTGTTTCGGATATGGTTAGGTGGAATATAACCTGAGTGCTCGAACTATAATAAAAAAATTGTACTAATGGCGCACCTGGGGGTGGTGCGCCATTTCTGTCATCGTACTTATGGCGCACCAGGGGGAGGTGCGCCATTGCTAACCCTCCCCCACTCCACCTGTTCCCCTCTGGCCTCTCTCCCTCCCCCACTCGACCTAACCTCGCCGCAGCCGCCCACGCGCCCCCACCGCCTCCCTCTCCCCTTCGCCGCCTCCCCTCGAGCCCTGCCTCCCCCTCGAGCGCCGCCTCCCTCGCCTCGGAGCCGCCCCACCCCAAGTTCCACCAGGAGATTAGGCTCCACGTCCACCAGGAGAGGAGGCCCGCGACCTCCCCGCCGTCTATCCCCGCCTCCCCCAAGCTCGCCGTCTCCGCCCTCTGTCGTCTTCGCTCCGGCCACCACCTCATCGTGGTCAGGTAACCCTCCTCCCTCTGCCTCTCTTCTCCTCTCTTCCTCCTATCCTCCCTCCCGGCCATGCCCTCTTCTTCTCTCTTTTGCTAGGTTTAGGTCAAATCCCTATCGAATTTAGGTCAAATTAGGTTCAAGAAATTGTGGGATTAGTGCCTAGCAAACATGAATAATTAGTACTCCATGTGTACTGGAGTACTTGGTACCTGCAAGATTTGGACACACTGAAAAAATGCAGTGGACACACTGAAGAAAATTTTTGTTTTGAGTAAGATTAGAGAAAGTTTTGTGCTAATGGTGTGCTGGTAGAATGCGCAATTTTTGTTAGTTCGTTGCCATGTCATGATAGGACATTCAGTTGTTTCTATTGTTCACAATGCTCTGAATTTGTGTGCCAAAGAGAGTTTTCTCTGAATTTGTTGTTCACAATGCTCTAATGGTTTGTCAGTGAATGGTGGCCTCTGTTTCAAATATTTCATCAATTACTTGACCATAAATAAAAAGGAAGATTTGGGGATGGTAACTCCTATGTGGTTTCTATTAAATTTAAAATAGTGAGGGTGTCATTTTCATCCATTCATCTCTTTCCCTAGCTTGTCTAAAACTTATGTTTACAATATTGCTGCATTTTCTAGAACAGCCACCACACTATAATATTTCATAAGATGATGATCTAGTTAAGAATATTACTTAAGGTATGCTTCTGAATATTGTTGTCCACAATGTCTTCTCGCCAAACGCTTATCCATTTAGGAGCCATCGTCATAAGCAGTCTGCTTGAGGGTGGTCTTCCACAACATATGGAATTTATCCATCTAATGTAGTCAATAGATGTTGTCAAGTGATTGTGTCATGGTTTTGGTTCTGTTTTTAAAAAGGAAAGCCAGTTGTTCAGGCTTCAAGAAAATATTTTCTCAGAATATTACTGCTAAGCCCAAGCTTGTTAATCATGTAACTTGAGAAAAATATTGGAGTAGATTAAATTCAGCCATTATAATGTTTGATGCCTGCATCAACACTTCTCTGTACTGCATGCGGTTGTTATAGTTGAGGGTCAAAAGTAGAGGTTAGCTTTAACATGATTCGCTAGTGCTTTCATCACTTGTGTGGTGATTGTCTTGGTCCTTTTCATTTTTGTCATGGCATTCTTGAGGTGCTGATGTGTCTGAGGGCATGGATTATCAGAACTTGACGTGGTTTTCCACTTAGCTATCTGAATTGAGAAAAAACATAGCTTTTGCTGTCTCTGAGGCAAAACTTGCTACTCCATATACAACTAATACTACTACTAGACAAGATACTACTCCATATACTACTAATACTACTACTGTATTTCATTTCAAAGTTCAAAATGCTAGTACTTAGATTTTCATTTCCAATGAGTGATGTTTTTCCTAGCGGTAGAAAAAACATAGCAACTTCTCTGATGTTATAAAGTTGTTCTTATATGGGTGAAACTTCACTTGTTTTTAGGCTAGTGTAGGGTGTTGCTTCTTTTGTATGGGCCAACTATGTCACAAATAAATTGTTCCTTCTTCTGTATTTGACAAGTAATGACTTGCAAAGATGATGATCATCTTGCTAGTTTGATGGGTTTTGTCCCTGAGAGGCCCTTGAGTTTGCCGGAATGTCGATTAACTTCCGTTCCGGCAAATTCGGGTACTCCATATGTCCTATTTTCAGCAAAGGTCATGCTGAAATTTTCTGTGAATTTTAGCATGACTTTGCTAAAAATAGGACATATGGGATACTTGCGACTAATGTTGATTATCTTCTGCTCAAAATAGGACATATGGGGTACTTATCAGAGATGGGGGGAAGCAGCCACCGCCGCTCTGCCTCACCGGAGTACGAGTTGGATGCTTTTGAGTTCTTCACTATCATACTTTCTTCTTCAGTATTAGCCACGAGGCAGGTATATAAAACGAGAGATCTCCCCTTCACCCATCTCATTATGATAACTCTGTTGTTTGCTACATCACTCCTTGTCCCAAATTGCAGAGGCTGCCTGACGCTTTTATGAAGATGCTGGGTGAAGATCCGCCAAATAATGTGAAGCTCCGACAGGCCGGCAGCAGGGTTCGCAGGTTGTGGGACGTGGAGTTGGTGATCTAGGAGGGCCACATGTACCTGTGCCGTGGCTGGGAGAATTTCTACAGTGCCTACGACCTGCGGACCGGGTACTTTCTTCTCTTGAGGTACGATGATGACGCCACAATGCTCATCATGAAGGTTTTCAACAAGACTATGTGTCGCATGCGCTACGCTGAAGACGAAGATGCCAGTGCGTTCTGCCTCTTCTTATTCCTCCATATTTGGCTTTGTATCACATCGATTGTTAACGGTCATTGTTGCATTTGGACAGGCAATGGGAGCAGCAGCAGCGACACTGGCTACAGCCAAAGCAGCAGCGATTATGGCTGGAGCAAAAGCAACAACGATTCTGGCCTTTGCGAAAGCAGCAGCGATTCTGGCAGCAGCGAAGACAACAAGAAGGATGATCCGGACTGGAGTGGCGGAGAAGAGGAGCTGAGTGGGGATGAGGAGCTGCAGGATGACGATGGGCATCAGGCTGAGGATGACCTAGCACTGGTGGTGGCTGACCAAGGGCAAGAGATGGTGGTGGCTGACCAGGTGCAAGAGATGGTGGTGGCTGACCATGGGCAAGAGATGGTGGTGGCTGACCATGGGCAAGAGATGGTGGTGGCTGACCATGGGCAAGAGATGGTGGTGGCTGAGGGTGGCCTCGCGATGGTAATGGTGCCTGACAATTACCACGCACCGATGGTGGCACCGGCGATCCCATAGCTGGGCGACATGACCACGCCAATTGTGGTAGAAGACTACATCCCACAGCTGCCTCCACTGCCTCCATCGCCTCGCCACTCTTGGCGCATCAGGCTGAGGAAGGAGAAGGAGAAGAACAATGAGAACTGAACTATGTCAGGTATGTCAAATCTCCAAAATGATATATATATATATATATATATATATATATATATATATATACTTAGTTACCTATTTATCTCTAATATGCTTAGTTTCCTATAGGTTAGCTCCAAAATTACTTATGTTAGCACAAAATGATCAAGTTTACATAATAAGCTTATAGTCTTCTTCTTATTCTTATTCTTATCCAAAATGACATATGTTAGCTTCATTTTACCTAAGTTGGCTATAATATGCTAACTTAGAGCTTATATGCTTAGCTTCCTATAAGTTAGCTCCAAAATTACTTATGTTAGCACAAAATGATCAAGTTTACATAATAAGCTTATAGTCTTCTTCTTATTCTTCTTCTTATCCAAAATGACACATGTTAGCTTCATTTTACCTAAGTTGGCTCTAATATGCTAACTTAGAGCTTATATGCTTAGTTTCCTATAGGTTAGCTCCAAAATTACTTATGTTAGCAGAAAATGATCAAGTTTACATAATAAGCTGATAGTCTTCTTCTTATTCTTCTACTTATCCAAAATGACATAGGTTAGCTTCATTTTACTTAAGTTGGCTCTAATATGCTAACTTAGTTTCCTATAGGTTAGCTCCAAAATTACTTATGTTAGCACAAAATGATCAAGTTTACATAAAAAGCTTATAGTCTTCTTCTTATTCTTCTTTTTATCCAAAATGACATAGGTTAGCTTCATTTTACTTAAGTTGGCTCTAATATGCTAACTTAGAACTTATATGCTTAGTTTCCTATAGGTTAGCTCCAAAATTACTTATGTTAGCACAAAATGATCAAGTTTACATAATAAGCTTATAGTCTTCTTCTTATTCTTCTTATTCTTATTCTTATTCTTCTTCTAGTCTTCTTCTTCTTCTTTTCTTCTTCTTCTTCTTCTTCTTCTAACTTCTTGTTTATCATTTTGCAGATTTGATTTAATTCACGGAAGCTTGCATGGATGGAGTACTTCTTTTCGATTTGTGTTTTTATTTTGTATCAATGTGAAACTTTTGTGAATTGATGGATAATGGTGTTGAATGAACATTGTGAAACTTTTGTAATATGTACCGATGGAACTATGTGTTGGCTATGTATGTATATATGATGAAACTTGTGTGTTGGATATGATCTGGTGGACGCAGGTAACATCGTCACATATGGCCCCCTGTATGTAAGCTAAGCAGATCTGTGTTGTATGTTGTCTCTAATATTTTTTAACCTGTGAAAATATCAGAAATGAAAAAATCCCTAATATTCATACTAGTGGCACACCACACAAGACACTAATGGCGCACTATTATAATCACACTAATGGCACATCACCCAACAGTGCGCCATTAGTATGCCAAAGCACATGGTTAATTATGGCCCCCTGGGAGGCATACTAATGGCGCATGGTGTTCTATACTAATGGCACACTGCTCGGTGCGCCATTAGTATACCAGATACTAATGGCGCACCGGTGGTGCGCCATTAGTAAGAAATACTAGTGGCGTGATACTAATGGCGCACCAGCAGTGCGCCATTAGCGGGCAAAACTGGTGCGCCATTACTAGCCCTTTTCCTAGTAGTGATGGAAGCACTAGACTACATTTCCCCATAAGAGAGGCTGCCAAGGATAAACAACTAGGTTGTCGGATCCCACACATACGAGGCATTTCAATCATACACACAATATGCTCGATATGTGTAAATACAACATGGTGTCACAACATAACTCTACGACTCAAGTATTATTCATTAGGCTCCGAGGAGAGAGATATACAAACATGGGTCTCATGACCCAACAATCATAGCATACAAATCAAAACACATGCGGAAGCTTAACATGTCTGAGTACAGACATCTACAAATGAAAAAGGCTAAGAAGCCTGACTATCTACCAGATCCTGCTGAGGGCACAAGATCGTAGGTGAGGTATCAAGCTAAACGTCGAAGTCCACACGGAACTACTAGCGAGACTGAAGTCTCTCTGCAAAACATAAATTAAGAAAACGTGAGTACAAATGTAACCAGCAAGACTTACATCAGAACTAACTACATATGCATCGGTATCAACAAAGGGGTAGTGGAGTTTAACTCCAGCAAGCCAGCTTTGACTCAGTGGCTAACCTGAACTACGACTACAAGCAACTCTTTTGAGGTGGCGCACACGAGTCCACATATTCACCATATCAATACACCACTATGGATCCGCTCCCGTCTCCACACGAGAACGCCATCCATAGCACTCACGCTTATCTTGCGAATTTTAGGGTATCCACTTTCACTTGTCTATGAACTGTATAGGCAACCAAGTAGTCCTTTACGCGGACGCGGCTATTCGAATAGATGATGTTAACCTGCAGGGGTGTACTTCTTCACACACGCTCTCACCACTTACCGCCGTTTACACGACATGTACCCGGCAACCCTCAAGCGGAAGCCCAACGAGGGTGTCGGCCACGGCCTACCTAAACACTCAAGTCTCTTGTCCAGGTTTATCGCCTATCCAGGTTCCATCCGCAGGGAGTCTGGCCGAGGTTTCCACATACGGCCCCGAACGATGTGTACAGGGTTCCGAGACACCAAACGGGCGCCCAGCATGCCCGGCCACGGTGTATCTACCGCATCATAGCCAGCCCCTAGGGTTAGCGCTACGCACGGCCGCCAACACATGTCAATAAACACCAGAAACTAGTTGCAACTCCTAGACAGAGGACTAGAGTGGTTAAGAAGCCGAGAGGGTCCATTGGTTTCGCTCCCAATGCATGGTAGTAGCTGGTTCTTAAATCACACATACAGATCTTGGTGCTTAAGGACGGTTCCAATGAAACAACCCACCACCTACATGGCCTCTCATCGACACCTTTACCAAATCGTGTTCAACACACTTAGCTCACACACAGTCGGACATGTTCACAACTTCCCAATTCATCCCCGATGAATCAGACCTGGCACGACTCTAAGCAATAGCAGGCATGACAAACAAACATGAATGAGTAGGAACATCAGGGCTCAAACAACTCCTACTCATGCTAGTGGGTTTCATCTATTTACTATGGCAATGATAGGTCATGCAGAGGAAAGGGGTTCAACTACCGCAACATGTAACAATTGAATCATTGTTTTCCTAATGTAGTAAAAGAGAGCAGGAGCGAGATTGTGGGATTGTATCAGAATGAACAAGGGGTTTTTTTCTTGCCTGGCACTTCTGAAGGAATTATAGCTCTTCATCGATGTCATCGAATTCACCGTCGAAACACATCTACTGAGAGGGGACAATTACCCGCAAGGGAACATAAACAACATTCAATTAATGCAATGCGCAAGCGAATGAATGATATGACATATTAAGGTGCTGAATTGACCTAATGCAATATCTAGCCAATTTAATTGAAGTGGAACTCAAACAAGATCAAATTCCAACTCCAAATGTTATTTCATAATTTTCCCTAATCATCATTTTTCCTATTCAGTGAGGTTAACTTGCTCAAACATGCATTATCATGGCATAAACAGATTCTTTGGATTTTTCTGATCATTTTTCATATATGATTTATTTCATTCTGAGCTACGGTTGATTTTCTATGAATTTTTGAAGTTTTAAACATTTTCTGGAATTTCCTGATTATTTTCAAAACCAGAAAATGGTTAACTGCGTCAGCATGACGTCTGTGTGACGTCAGCAGGTCAACAGGGGCTGGTCCGTGTCAAACCTGACCTGTGGGTCCCATAGGTCAGTGTCACGGTACTGGCTAGGGTCGCTGACTTGTGGGCCCAGTCAACGGCCCCGTCAGCATGGTCAAAGCTGACGCGTGGGCCACTGTGGTTAGGTTAAATCTAAACAGGGGTTTACCCCGTGGTTAATTAGGGTGTGGGGCCCATCTGTTAGTGGCATAGGGCGAGATTAACGCAGTAATTAGCTCAAGCTAATGACGTTGCCACATCAGCTGCCGGCATTTAACCGCCGGCGACCAAATGCGCGGCGGAGGGAGTCAGGATTTCGCTGCAGCGCCTGATTTGGCACGCGGGGAGCATCTACAGGGAGCTGGCAGAGGGGCGCACCCAGTGGTGGTGGCGGCTGGAGCTGGGGTGGCCTGCTGGGGCACTGGCGATGAGCTTTGCGGCGGTCATGGTTCGGGCGTGCTCGGGAACGGTGATGTGGTGCGCCATAGATCGAGCAGCTGGGGCTTTTCGGCTCCTGGGAGGGTGTGGAGTATAGTGCCTCACTCGGTTTTGAGCCCCGGTGACTGTAGCGACGGCGGTGACATTGCCGGCGGCGTGGAGTTTGCGGGTACGGTGGGGTCGGAGCTAGAGCACGCGCGTGGGTGTGGAGATAAGGGGAGCAGCAAGAGGGGCTCACAGCGGTTCGTACGAAGGAGACGACGAGCTAGGGGAGGGGCTAGTGACGATGGAATGTCGCCGGCGATCTCGGGCGGCCGAGGTTGAAGACGGTGATGGCGACGGCGATGCAGGTTGTACGGAGATGCTTGGCTTGGCGGAGAGCTTCAGCGCGAGGAAGCAGAGCCCGGGGACTCGTCGGTGAGGAGCCTGGTGGCCGGTGGCCGCGGTAATGGCGAACGGCGGCGACAAGCTCCGCTCGGTCGCGGGAAAAAGAGAGAGCGCAGAGAGGGGAGTGAGGTCCAGGGAGAGGAGGGGAAGCGAGAGGGAGCGCTGGGCGTCTCTGCGGCACGTCTGGAGGGCCGGGGTTGTGTGGCTGAAGCAGGAGGTGGCAAGGCATCGTCGGCGCGCTCGCCACACACCTACCTGTCCTCCTGGCAGGAGGAAGAAGACCACTCAACCCCTGGTGGGCTGGGCTTCTTCTGCTAGGTAAGGCCGAGGTGAGGTTTCTGTCTTTCATAATTTTTGTTCTGTTTCTATTTTGTTTTTTTGTGTTTTGATTTAGTTCAGGCACTAAACTATTTTTTTTGCTTCTAAAAATAATCATGTGGCTATGTATAATATATTCAGAGCCACCCACCAATTTTCAGAATTGCTGGATTAGTAAAATAATTATTATGAATATAATCCAATTCAAATACTATAGGATTTAACTCAAAGACCCAAGATAAATACTTTTGAATCTCCAAAAATATTGGTTTGAATTTTATTCTTGCCAATATATTTCAAAGCTGAAAAGGAACATTTCCTTGGAAACATTTGAAGCAATTTTTATTGTTGGTCATTTTTAGAAATGATTTCTGAGGCTCTCCAATTCCCCAATTCAAATTTAAAAGAAATTTAGACATGATGCATGGATGCAAGAAAAATCAAGCAAGGGCTGATCTGGGGCTGTGACAGGGGTCGGGTAGAGCGACGTCGTCGATGTAGAACCATTCCGAAGGCCACTCTTCGGAAGCCTTCTTCGGTGTTCCGGACAGGTATCCGGTCCCGGCGATGCGCCACACCTCGGCTCCTCCCACTTCAAAAATTAACCCACCTTGATTACGAGGGACAAGGCAGAATAGTCTTCTCCATAAATCGAAATGGGCCTCGCTGCCCAGCAATAGCTCGCATAGAGCAACATAACCCGCAATATGAAGGATAGAGGCGGGAGTGAGACTATGCAGTTGGAGGCCGTAATACTCCAGCAGACCTCGGAGGAAGGGATGGACCAGAAATCCCACACCTCTTAACAAAGAAGGGGACAAATCATACTCGTTCTCCCCTGGACGGATTGGGGAAGTTCTCCATTTGAGCCCCACCCTTGATGGACGTCATCCCAGCTCGTACGGGGACCAAGTCCGCAGGGGGAAGAAGGCCATGTGTTTGCATCTTTGCCAGCTGACTATGGGATACAGAACATCTCTCCCAATCACTCTTTTTGGAGCCGCGGGGACGAGAGGAAGAGCTGGGAGCGCTAGCCATGTTGGGGTGGTTTTTTCTTAGCAAGCTCCAAGGATTTTTCACGGGGTGTGGAATGGATCTGAGATCTATTCCCTTTAAATAGGCACCTTTGTGGTACGGTCGGGGTGGTATATGCAAAAAATACCCTGACCTCTCGCATTCGCTCGACACATGGAAACTGACGTTGTTTATGCACAGAGGCCGAGGGGTACAAGATTAAATGGAAGGCCAAACACAATACTCGGAAGTCATCGGTGGAGGAACCCGCCTTGCAATGCCGAAGATAATTTATGTGCCGAACACCTCGTCATTGAAGACTGCTTCAGGGGCTACCGAGGGAGTCCTGGACTAAGGGGTCCTCGGGCGTCCGACATGTTAGCCATGAGCCGGACTGATGGGCCATGAAGATACGAAGATCGAAGACTGAACCCATGTCTGGATGGGACTTTCCTTGGCGTGGAAGGCAAGCTTGGCGGCCAACTATGTAGATTCGTTTCTCTGTAACCGACCTTGTGTAACCTTAGATCCCTAAGAAGATGCTTAACTATAGATTGATATTTGATAAAAATTACTTTGAGACTATTACCTTGCCTGCTCCCTCTTTGTTCAACATATTTTCAGGCACGTACCTTGTTTTGCCAGAGGTTGTTCATGCATACCGGAGCCAGACATCAGCTCTAGAGCCTGAGCTGGAGCCACCACTTGATCCTCACCATCAATCTGTTTATCAGTGCGATTCGGAGGAGATCGCCAACCAGTAGCACCCCGAGGACCCTCCTTAGTACACTGGAGGGAACCACTTTGATCCATGGGCATAGACCAACTTAGGCCAAAAGCCTAAGCTTGGGGGAGTACCTATTTCTCACCGACTTTACATTCATGTTCACACACTCATGCCAATTGTCGGTGCTCATACTTTTTCATTGTACTATCCATGCTAGTTTATTTTCTGTTTTAAGCTTTCTTCTTGTGAGTTTTAGAAACCTTAATAAAAACACAAAAAAATAGTTGTAGCTTTTAGCTAGTTTACTTTCCATGACTGTAGTAGTAATAATAGCATGGAACAATAAAAAATTATAGATACGTTGAAGACGTATCAGGCGCCCCCTACCTCATGGCCGCCTCGGGTACCCCCCTAACTTGTTCCCGACTCCAACACCTCTTATATAACCCCAAACTTCCAGAAAGAAACATAGATCGGGAGTTCCGCTATCGCAAGCCTCTGTAGGCACCGAAAACCAATCTAGACTCGTTCTGGCACCCTGTCGAAGGGGGGGGGGATCCCTCTCCGATGGCCATCTTCATCATCTTGGCTCTCTCCATGACGAGGAGGGAGTAGTTCACCCTCGGGGATGAGGGTATGTACCAGTAGCTATGTGTTTAATCTCTCTCTCTCTGCAGGATCGAAAGTATGTCTAGAGGGGGGTGATTAGACTACTTGACCAAATAAAAATCTAGCCTTTTCCCAATTTTAGTTCTTGGCAGATTTTAGCTATCTTAGCACAAGTCAAGCAATCTCCACACAATTCAAGCAAGCATGCAAAAGAGTATATGAGCAACGGAAAGTAAAGCATGCAACATGCAAGAATGTAATGGGAAGGGTTTGGAGGATTCAAACGCAATTGGAGGCACGGATGTTTTTGTCGTGGTTCCGATAGGTGGTGCTATCGTACATCCACGTTGATGGAGACTTCAACCCACGGAGGGTAACGGTTGCGCGAGTCCACGGAGGGCTCCACCCATGAAGGGTCCACGAAGAAGCAACCTTGTCTATTCCATCATGGCCGTCGCCCACGAAGGACTTGCCTCACTAGCGGTAGATCTTCATGAAGTAGGCGATCTCCTTGCCCTTACAAACTCCTTGGTTCAACTCCACAATCTTGTCGGAGGCTCCCAAGTGACACCTAGCCAATCTAGGAGACACCACTCTCCAAGAAGTAACAAATGGTGTGTTGATGATGAACTCCTTGCTCTTGTGCTTCAAATGATAGTCTGCCCAACACTCAACTCTCTCTCACAGGATTTGGATTTGGTGCAAAGAAGATTTGAGTGGAAAGCAACTTGGGGAAGGCTAGAGATCAAGATTCATATGGTTGGAATGGAATATCTTGACCTCAACACAAGTGTAGGTGGTTCTCTCTTAGAAAATGTGTATTGGAAGTGTAGGTATGTTCTGATGGCTCTCTCCACGAATGAAGAGTGGGTGGACGGGTATATATAGCCTCCACACAGAATCTAACCGTTACACACAATTTGACAAACTCGATGGGACCGAATGGTTAAACTCGGTCGGACCGATTCAGCAAACCTAGTGACCTTTAGGATTTTCGGTGGGACTGAGATGCAACTCGGTAGGACCGATATGGTTAGGGTTAGGGCATAACGTAATCTCGGTGTGACCAATTACACAAACTCGGTGAGACCGATTTTGGTAATAAGCTAACCAGAGAGTTGGTCAGGTAAACTCGGTGGGACCAATTCACTCATCTCGGTGCGACCAAAATGTTACAAAAGGGAAACAGAGAGTTTACATTGCAATCTCGGTGGGACTGATCGCTCATCTCGGTAAGACTGAAATGTTACGAAGGGAAACAGAGAGATTACAATCCCATCTCGGTGAGACCGATATCCCTATCGATGAAACTGAATTTCTAGGGTTTGTGGCAGTGGCTATGACATTTGAAACTCGATGGCGCCGGATAGAAAGAATCGATGGGGCCGAGTTTGACTTTTGGTTTAGGTCATATGTGGATGTGGGAAGGTAGTTGAGGGTTTTGGAGCATATCACTAAGCAATTTGAGCAAGCAAGCCATTAAGCAACACCTCATCCCTCCTTGATAGTATTGGCTTTTCCTATAGACTCAATGTGATCTTAGATCACTAAAATATAAAACGTAGAGTCTTGATCTTGAAGCTTGAGCCAAACTTTTTGTTCTTAGAATTTTGAGGGATCCACTTTCCTCATCCATGCCATGCCATTCATTGAGCTTTTCCTGAAATATTAATCTTGGAATAATGTGAGCTCAGTGAGCTATATATTGTTAGGAATTACCAAAACCACCCAGGGATAGTTGCACTTTCAATCTCCCCCTTTTTGGTAATTGATGAAAACTTATAGATCAAAGCTTCGACAAATGATAATAAGAGTGAAAGATATTGTTGCTTTGAGAAGTATGTGAAAAGCAAGAGCTCCCCCTAAATTTGTGCATATCTTAAGATTTGCTTTGGACTGCAAATGCACAATGAGTTAGGATAATGGGTTACTCTTCTATGTCACATACATCTTGGTGGAGCGCTCAAAATGATAAGAATTAAATACATGCACTCATCACCAAGCAAAGTGAATGATCATATAAGGATAAGTAAGAGAATATCATCTAACAAGCATAAGTGTAGCTTATGATCAACCACATGATCATCAATGTCTCACAGATAATAGCATAGTATCTCAAGCAATCAAAAGATAAACAAAGTTCAACCACCAAAGCAAGAGAGAATAAAAAGCAACGCTCTCTCTCTCTCGAAGCCTATGATCTATACATTTTTCTCCCCCTTTGGCAACAAGTTACCAAAAAGTTCATAGAAAATGCATAGCACTAAAAGGTCTCTCAGGCTTGGTCTTCAGGTGGTGGTGTCCGGAGAATGCCAAGGACGAAGGCTTCAGTTGAAGTAGATGGAGCTGCTGGGGTAGGTGCTGGAGCTGGTTGCGCTGGAGATGTAGCTGGTGCAGATGAAGTGACTCTAGTGTCTGGTACAGGCACTGCAGCAGATCTCTGAGCTCGAGGCACTCTGGCAAATGCATCAGTGGTTGTCTTGCCCTTCCTCTCCTGCATGTCATCCTGTAGCTGCTCCACAACAGACTGAATCTCAATTACTTTGACATCTAAATCATAGAATTTTTGTTCCATGATTCTTTCCAGGCTCTCCTGGTTTTGAGTTAGGGTGGCCAACCCCTTCTCAATCCTCAGAGATGATGCTATCAAGTAACCAAGCTGGTCCTGCTTGCTTTTCAAAAAGTACCCAGATGCCTCCTCTTGAGTTGGCATCTTGGCAGCCTTCTCCATCTTTGCCTTCTCCTTCTTTGCTTGTGCTTGCACTGAGGAGGGTTCATATTCATTCATCACAACTTGGTTATACTCGAAGTCAGGATATATAGGCAAGTGTTCCTTATCCAACAAGTATGTGCCTGTGCCCATCTTTGAGTTTATAAACTCCTGGATCTATGGGGCATATCCACAACTTCTTTTCTGGTTAGCTGCAGTCCTCTTGATAGTCTCAACTATAAGGCTCATGACCTTGAACTTCTGTGGCACATCAAATATATGTAGCAAGTTAATTGCATGGCCTCTGATCATTCTGTGATCACCAGACTTGGGCAAGAGAGTGTGCCTAAGGATCCAATTGATTGTAGGTAGCCCTGACAGCAAGTGTTTTACTGACCCAAACTGGTGAGTCTCAAGATCATCTTCAGGAATCTCCTTGTACATATTTGCCATAGAGTTTTGATCCATCTTCTTCTTGGCATAGACATCCAAGTCATCTTCTTTTTCCTTAGGAGCATTGATCAGATTTGCCCATTCCTCAATAGTTGAGTGGTACCTTGTACCTTCAGACATCCATACTATCCTTCCATCTGGATAGAAGTGTGCTATGGAGTAGAATTGCATTATGAGCTCCTCATTCCACTTTGTGAGCTCCTGCCCAACAAAGTCTACAACTCCACAAGCACTGAAGCTGTCAAACACACCAGGATAGTGTTCCTCATTTTCCTTGATATACTTCCAGTCGATCCACCTCATTTCACACACTATAGGCTTCTTGTCCAGCAACACTGTCTCATAGAAATCCTGCTGTTTCTTTGTGTGGAACATGTAATCAACATCAGTCCTTCTCCTGTTAGCATATGGATCTGTCTCTCACCATTTCCTCAGTCCTGAGTCTCTCCTGATCTTCATGTTCTCAGCCACAGGATGAGCATCATTGTGGTCTGGAATTTTTGGCTTCAATTTTCTCAAAACATGCTCTTCATCTTCTTCTTCAGCAACAGTCTCAGGCACTGGGGCCTTGTTCTTCTTAGCAGCTGGTATGTTTCTGGTATTTCTCTTTGGTGCAGTCTTGGGCTTGGAGGCATCTTTGGGTGCTTATTTGGGCTTTGATGTTGCAGCCCCTGTCCTGATAGCATCACCCATAAGCTTCTGTGCCTTGGGTGCTGGTGCAGCAACCTCTTCTTCCTCTTCTTCTTCCATCATGGAAGCCTTTCCAATCACTCTGGCCATGGTCTTCTTGACCCTTTCCTTCCTTTTCTTTCCTTCTGCAACAGGCTCTTTGGGTTGAGATTCCAAAGATGCTTGAGAGGATGCTCTGGCCTTAGACATTGGTTGTCTTCCTGCTGGCCTTTTGATCTTCATCCCCGGCTTAACTGCAGCTGAGCTGTACTCCTTCTTAACCACTTTCTTCTTTGATGTGGCCTCATCCTCAGTGGCTACATAGTCTTCATCCTCAGACTCTGAAGTTTTCTTCTTGCTTGCTCTAGTGGCAGCCTTTGGCAAATTGCTTGGGGTGCTCCTGCTACCATCAACTGAACTACTAGAGGGACTAGTTCCCTTAGTCAGGTGAACCTGCTCCTCTGACCTGTTCTGACTATCACTCTGGCCAGACATGTTGCAAACACTAACTGCAGACCTTGTGAATAGATTGTAGATGAGATAGAGTGGATGAGCATCACAAAATACAGAGATTTTTGCAAAAGAATGAGGCAAAAACTTAGTTTTAGTTTTCCACAGAAAGCATTTCGGATCAACCGATTTGCAAACTCAGTGATACCGAAGCAGCTGTTGGAACCTAAACTAGTGAACTCGGTCAGACCCAGTCATAGTTCGGTGGCACCAAGAGTGCTAGGGTTTCACAAAGTCCTGAACTCGGTCACACCGATTTGCAATTCTCGGTCAGACCGAGAACCACATGTGCAATGGCCTTTGGCGGAATCAGTGGAACCGAGTTCTGCAACCCGGTGGGTCCGAGATGGTTTCGGCGGAAACCTAACCCTAAATTTTTGATTCAACTCTAATCTACGGAGTGTTTTCACTCGATAGAAGCATTTCAATCGTGGTAAGAATCATAATGAACACAATGTGATAGGAATCGAACGGGGATAGCACTGTGATCGAGTCCATACCCTAGTTCGGCGATGAACTCGCTATGATGGCAACGGCGGGGAAGAATTCCGTTGACGGCGGCGGAGACCAGCGATAGGAGGCGGCTGGCGACGAGGAGGACGATCCGGAGACCCAGGAGGCAGAGCGAGCTATGTGCGGGCGAAGGGGTTTCGGAGAAATTTCCAAAATTTTGCCCGTGAGTATATATAGCCCGACCATGTCGGTGTGACCGAGTGGAACAACTCGGTGGCACCGAGATGCATAACTGTTGACAGTTACAGCAACTCGGTGTGACCGAAAAGTTCAAATCGGTTGCACCGAGATTGAAAACCTAGATCGACTTAGTGATCTCGGTATGACCAAAATGGAGGAATCGGTCAGACCGAAACACACAAAGAAGTTTTGGAAGTTTAAGTCTATGATGAATCGGGAACTCCGAGTGCTCCTCACACAGAGTGGTTCAAATCTGACTTGATCAAATTTTGTGATGTAGCATGAATAGAGTTTGATACGAGAAAAGCATAGATAGCTAGAGAGGGTTCTTAGGCATTCTTGTCCATCCACTTGGCAAAAGAAAAGAAAACCAATCAATCAAAACAACAAGTGGATGTCCTCGAATGAGTAAAATATGCAATCAACATGCTCACACAATAAAGTGGCAATTGAAATATGTGGCAAAGCATGCACAACCAATTCTAGCATCTATCAAACAATTTGCGATGACTAGGTCATCTATATATGAGTATATTGACTTGGGAGTCAAATGAGAACATTTGATCATAGGTCATACTCATCGTTTAATCACAAGTGGGGTTACCACTTTTACATAAAGCATTGTTGTGTTCACACCATTAGAGTTGCTTTAGCTCAATTCTTAGAGTAAAGCTCCCCTAGATGTGAGATCCCCCTTGGGTTTTGTCGATGATGACTTCATGTAGATGTTGAAGATGTGGATGCTCAATGTTGATGTAGATCATTTGGAGCTATCCATTGGAGTGAGTTGCACTTTCAATACCTACACGGGTTAGTCCCACAAGGAACAAACAAGGATATCCATAGACATAGAGTGATGCACACACAAGATGATGTCTATGAAAGCTTTTAGGTTACCTTGTCCCTTGTCTTACTGACAAGAGGGTTTGTGACTCCTTGAACTAGTGCAAGATGTGGAAGTTGATTGCACTTGTTCTTGTCAAGATGATAAGAGTGAAGTATGTTGGCAGAGTCACCCTCAAGAACTCTCTAGTTCTTCTTCTTCGGGATCCACACCATCTTGATGGGAATCCTCGGTGTTGTAGTTGTACTTGATGAAGTAGAACTTTAAGTAGTATTGGGAACCCACTTGACCAAGGCCTTAGGAGCTTCTTCAAATGCATCAATTTCCTCTTGAAGCTTGTCCTTGCTTTTTTGCTTGTGGTCTTGTGGTGGAAGATCATCTTGAGCTTGTGTCCCCTTGAGAGAAGTAGGATCATGCTTCTCTTGTTGAGGAACAAACTTCGTCTTGGGGTATTGATCTTCTTCCCACTCAACTCCATTGGCATTGAACTTTCGTTCAAAACCAACACCTTGATTCTTCCGGTGCCTTCCTTGCTTGCGTACAATTTCCTTGAATTGCTTACTTCCGACAAGGCTCTTGTAAACACCTTTCTCTATAATTCCCTTCAATAAGCTATTTTCTTGCTCAAGTGTAACTTGGCTAAGAGAATCATTAGTGGAATCAAGAGAACTACTAGAAGCAACAATATTGGATTTAGCATGATTATTATTACTACTAGAGGAAGAATCTTTCTTGTTCTTGTTACTAGACTTGACTTGAGGCATGTAAGTGGATAAGAGTAAACGCTTGGCAATGTAAGAAGAACTTTTCTTGCGAAGATCATCATTGATTGCTTTTAAGAACTCATGCTCTTGCTCAAGTTTGAGCTTTTCAAAGCGCAATTTCTCATGAGTCCTTAAAAGTTCTCGATGATCTCCTAAGATAGTTTCATGAGCTAACTCAAGAGTGTTTAGTTCTTTAGTTAGAGACTCAATCTTCTCCTTGTCATTGTCATTCATTTTATCTTTATTAGCATGATTAATTGACGTTTCATCATAGTATTCATCACTAGAGTTGTCAACAAGTAAATCATCATCACCTAACAAGTCATCTTCATCACTATTGAAATCAACATACTCGGGGTGTGATACCTTTGGGCCTTTAGCCATGAAGCATGTTCCAACTCCTTCATTTGGTGAGTCAAATATGTCGTAGGAGTTGGTTGTCACAAGTGCTAGACCGGCAACACCTTCATCTTGAGTATATTCAGAGTCGGAGTGATAACTTCTCTTGGAGTCGGCGCCGGATACCCATTCACCAACATGAGCTTGATGTCTTCGTTTTGTGTAGCTCCTTGATGACTTGTCCTTTCTTTTCGAATCCTTGCTTCTCTGTGAGGGTCTTCATTCATAACGATCATCTCTATTCCTTCTTTCTGTAGATGGTGATTCTTCTCTTCTACTTCTTCTCTTGGGAGAATCTTCTCTTCTCTTGTAGGGGGCCGTACACTCATTGGAATAGTGTCCGAGCCTTCCACAATTGTAGCAATTTCTCTCTGGACTAGAAGATCTGTTGTCATTTTAGGACCTTGACTTGGAGCTTCTCTCTTTGCTTGTACTCTTGTAGAACTTGTTGAAGTTCTTCACCATTAAGCTCAATTCTTCATTAAAGGTTTGTTTCTCACTCGATGATGTGGGGGCTTCACATGAGGCTTTGTAAGCACCACTTGATTTGTTGTGAAGTTCCTCTTTATCCTTGAGTGACATCTCATGAGCAACAATTCTTCCGATGACTTCCGTTGGCTTGAGATCTTTGTAATTGGGCATCATTTGGATCAATGTGCACACGGTATCATATTTTCCATCCAAGGCTCTTAGGATCTTCTTGATGATGAATCTATCGGTCATCTCTTCACTCCCTAAGCCGGCAATCTCATTTGTGATAAGAGCAAGCCTAGAGTACATTTCAGCGACACCTTCACCATCCTTCATTTTGAACTTGTCAAGTTGACTTTGAAGCACATCCAACTTGGATTCCTTGACGGAGTCGGTACCTTCATGGATGTCAATCAAAGTATCCCAAATTTCCTTTACATTCTCAAGACGGTTGATTTTGTTGAATTCTTCGGGGCACAATCCGTTGAAGAGGATATCACAAGCTTGAGCATTGTATTGTAGCATCTTCAACTCATCCACGGTAGCTTCACGATTTGGTTCTTTCCCATCAAAGAATTCACCTTGCAAGCCAACACACACAATAGCCCAAACAGCAGGTTTATGTCCAAGAATATGCATTTTCATCTTATGCTTCCAACTAGCAAAATTAGTACCATCAAAGTAAGGACCTCTATGGTGATAATTTCCCTCGCTAGATGCCATACTCTCCTAGGTTGTGAAACCAAGGCTATGACCACCAAAAGCTATGGAAATCAAAGCAAATGGATACCAAAGCTCTGATACCACTTGTACGATCGAAAGTATGTCTAGAGGGGGGGTGATTAGACTACTTGACCAAATAAAAATCTAGCCTTTTCCCAATTTTAGTTCTTGGCAGATTTTAGCTATCTTAGCACAAGTCAAGCAATCTCCACACAATTCAAGCAAGCATGCAAAAGAGTATATGAGCAGCGGAAAGTAAAGCATGCAACTTGCAAGAATATAAAGGGAAGTATTTGGAGGATTCAAACACAATTGGAGACACGGATCTTTTGTCGTGGTTCCGATAGGTGGTGCTATCGTACATCCACGTTGATGGAGACTTCAACCCACGGAGGGTAACGGTTGCGCGAGTCCATGGAGGGCTCCACCCACGAAGGGTCCACGAAGAAGCAACCTTGTCTATTCCATCATGGTCGTCGCCCGCGTAGGACTTGCCTCACTGGCGGTAGATCTTCACGAAGTAGGCGTTCTCCTTGCCCTTACAAACTCCTTGGTTCAACTCCATAATCTTGTCGGAGGCTCCCAAGTGACACCTAGACAATCTAGGAGACACCACTCTCCAAGGAACAAATGGTCTATTGATGATGAACTCCTTGCTCTTGTGCTTCAAATGATAGTCTCCCCAACACTCAACTCTCTCTCACAGGATTTGGATTTGGTGGAAAGAAGATTTGAGTGGAAAGCAACTTGGGGAAGGCTAGAGATCAAGATTCATATGGTTGGAATGGAATATCTTGACCTCAACACAAGTGTAGGTGGTTCTCTCTCAGAAAATGTGTATTGGAAGTGTAGGTATGTTTTTATGGCTCTCTCCACGAATGAGGAGTGGGTGGAGGGGTGTATATAGCTTCCACACAGAATCTAACCGTTACACACAATTTGCCAAACTCGATGGGACCAAATTGTTAAACTCGGTCGGACCGATTCAGCAAGCCTAGTGACCGTTAGGATTTTCGGTGGGACTGAGATGCAACTCGGTAGGACTGATATGGTTAGGGTTAGGGCATAACGTAATCTCGGTGTGACCGATTACACAAACTCGGTGGGACCAATTTTGATAATAAGCTAACCAGAGAGTTGGTCAGGTAAACTCGGTGGGACCGATTCGCTCATCTCGGTGAGACCGAAATGTTACAAAAGGGAAACAGAGAGTTTACATTGCAATCTCGGTGGGACCGATCACTCATCTCGGTAAGACCAAAACGTTACGAAGGGAAACAGAGAGATTACAATCCCATCTCGGTGAGACCGAGATCCCTATCTGTGAAACCGAATTGCTAGGGTTTGTGGAAGTGGCTATGACATTTGAAACTCGGTGGCGCCGGATAGAAAGAATCAGTGGGGCCGAGTTTGACTTTTGGTTTAGGTCATATGTGGATGTGGGAAGGTAGTTGAGGGTTTTGGAGCATATCACTAAGCAATTTGAGCAAGCAAGCCATTAAGCAACACCTCATTCCTCCTTGATAGTATTGGCTTTTCCTATAGACTCAATGTGATCTTGGATCGCTAAAATATAAAATGTAGATTCTTGATCTTGAAGCTTTAGCCAAACTTTTTGTCCTTAGAATTTTGAGGGATCCACTTTCCTCATCCATGCCATGCCATTCATTGAGCTTTTCCTGAAATATTAATCTTAGAATAATGTTAGCTCAATGAGCTATATGTTGTTAGGAATTACCAAAACCACCCAGGGATAGTTGCACTTTCTCTCTCTCTCTCTCTCATGTTCTTGAGTCAGCACGATCTTGATGTATCGCAAGCTTTGCTATTATATTTGGATCTTATGATGTGTCTCCCCCTCTACTCTCTTGTGATGAATTGAGTTTTCCCTTTGAAATTATCTTATCAGATTGTGTCTTGAAGGATTTGAGAATACTTGATCTATGTCTTGCATGTCCTTATCTGTGGTGACAATGGGATATCACATGATCCACTTGATGTATGTTTTTGTGATCAACTTGTGAGTTCCGTGACCTCGTGAACTTATGCATAGGGGTTGCCACACGTTCTCGTCTTGACTCTTCGGTAGAAACTTTGGGGCACTCTTTGAAGTTCTTTGTGTTGGTTGAATAGATGAATCTGAGATTGTGTGATGCATATCGTATAATCATACCCACGAATACTTGAGGTGACATTGGAGTATCTAGGTGACATTAGGTTTTTGGTTGATTTGTTTCTTAAGGTGTTGTTCTAGTACAAACTCTATGATAGATCAATCAGAAAGGATAACTTTGAGGTGGTTTCGTACCCTACCATAATCTCTTCGTTCGTTCTCCGCTATTAGTGACTTTGGAGTGACTCTTCATTGCATGTTAAGGGATAGTTATATGATCCAGTTATGTTATTATTGTTGAGAGAACTTGCACTAGTAAAAGTATGAACCCTAGGCCTTGTTTCCTAGCATTGCAATACCGTTTACGCTCACTTTTATCATTAGTTACCTTGCTGTTTTTATATTTTCAGATTATGAATACTCATATATATCATCCATATTGCACTTGTATCACCATCTCTTGGCCGAACTAGTGCACCTATACAATTTACCATTGTATTGGGTGTGTTGGGGAAACAAGAGACTCTTTGTTATTTGGTTGCAGGGTTGTTTGAGAGAGACCATCTTCAACCTATGCCTCCCACGGATTGATAAACCTTAGGTCATCCACTTGAGGGAAATTTGCTACTGTCCTACAAACCTCCGCACTTGGAGGCCCAACAAAGTCTACAAGAAGAAGGTTGCGTAGTAGACATGAGCGCCCAAGGGGGTAGGGTGCCCCACCCTCGTGGTGGCCTCGGGACTCTTTTGGCCCATCTCCGGTACTCCCTGGGCTTCTTCTGGTCCAAAAATGATCTCCGTGAAATTTCAGGTCAATTGGACTCCGTTTGGTTTTCCTTTTTTGCGGTACTCAAAAACAAGGAAAAACAGAAACTGGCACTAGGCTCTAGGTTAATAGGTTAGTCCCAAAAATCATATAAAATAGCATATAAAACACCCAAGGTTGATAATATAATAGCATGGAACAATAAAAAATTATAGATACATTGGAGACGTATCAATATGACATATGATTGATCTCATGCATAGCATATGACAAATCAAGCGGGTTTTCAAACATGATGTGACCTAAAGAATGGTCACAAGAAATCCTATGTAACATGGCATCACAACTAATAGACTCCATATGGAAATCATCAAACTCATCATAAATGGGTAAATCATCGCATGGGGAAGTCGCACTAGCATGAAGCATGGTAATAGGTTGATCAACATCATGCAAGCAATCAATGTCCAGAATGTCCACTAGTGGGACTAGAGCATCACCTTCACCTATGTTACCATTCTCATTCCACTCAAGTGGTGTAGATGAGGTGGTAAAGACCAAATGGTGGTCATCTTCATCGTGATGGAACCATGTGGGGGTGCATCATATTCCACCATGGCCATCGTCTTGTCCAAAGGAAGGGCGAAGTCGTCGAGGATTGGCGCGTCATCATATATGGGACCTAGCACCAAATGAGAAGACACAATAGAGGTAGAGGTTAAGTCATTAGAAATTGAAGTGGCCTCACATGCCCTATCAACTACCTCACTCTCTCTATGTGGTCGTTCAATCACTCCCTCAAAATAGGTGCACTTAAACTCACATATGGTGGAGTCACTCGTCTCACTCAAGTGGTGGTGGTTGTGGCTATCCTCACATGGGAATTGGGGCAACACATCATATATGGGGCTAGTGGTGAAGACACTCTCACTCTAAATATGGTGGAAAAGTCACTCAAATCATCATACGTCGATGTGGTCGACGTGAAATACTCAACCATCAAATCGCCGTTGCCATGGATGAAAGCCGAATATGGCACATCATCACTCTCGCCTTCAAAGATCCAAGCATCATCCTTGCTCGCCACCTTGTCGCTTGCCTCCAAAACATGTTCCTTGAGAGGCTCCATAGTCGTAGTCGTCGCTGCACCATCTTGAAAAAGAGTCGAAGTAGACTAAGCATCATGATGACCCACAAGTATAGGGCATCTATCGTAGTCCTTTCGATAAGTAAGAGTGTCGAACCCAACGAGGAGTAGAAGGAAATGATAAGCGGTTTCCAGTAAGGTATTCTCTGCAAGTACTGGAACAAGTGGTAACAGATAGTTTTGTGATAAGATAATTTGTAATGAGCAACAAGTGACAAAAGTAAATAAGGTGCAGCAAGGTGGCCCAATCCTTTTTGTAGCAAAGGACAAGCCTGGACAAACTCTTATATGATGTAAAGCGCTCCCGAGGACACATGGGAATATCATCAAGCTAGTTTTCATCACGTTCATGTGATTCGCGTTCGGTACTTTGATAATTCGGTATGTGGGTGGACCGGTGCTTGGGTACTGTCCTTACTTGGACAAACATCCCACTTATGATTAACCTCTATTGCAAGCATCCGCAAATACAACTAAAGTATTAAGGTAAACCTAACCATATCATGAAACATATGGATCCAAATCAGCCCCTTACGAAGCAACGCATAAACTAGGGTTTAAGCTTCTGTCACTCTAGCAACCCATCATCTACGTATTACTTCCCAATGCCTCCCTGTAGGCCCAAATAATGGTGAAGTTTCATTTAGTCGACGTTCACATAACACCACTAGAGGAGAGACAACATACATCTCATCAAAATATCAAACGAATACCAAATTCACATGACTACTAATAGCAAGACTTCTCCCATGTCCTCAGGAACAAAAGTAACTACTCACAAAGCATAAACATGGTCATAATCAGAGGGGTATTAATGTGCATATAGGATCTGAACATATGATCTTCCACCAATTAAACCAACTAGCATCAACTATAAGGAGTAATTAACACTACTAGCAACAATCCCAGACTTGGAGACAAGAATTGGATACAAGAGATGAACTAGGGTTTTGAGATGAGATGGTGCTGATGAAGATGTTGATGGAGACTGCCCTCGCCCGATGAGAGGAGCGTTGGTGATGACGATGGCGATGATTTCCCTCTCCGGGAGGGAAGTTTCCTTGGCAGAACAGCCCCGCCAGAACCCTAGATTGGTTCGGCCAAGGTTCCGCCTCGTGGCGACGGAGTTTCGTCCGAGAAGATGGCTTATGATTTTTTTCCCATCGAAAGAGTCCATATAGTAGAAGATGGTCACCGGAGGGCCACCAGGGGGCCCACGAGGTAGGGGGCGTGCCTGGGGGGTAGGGCGCCCCCACCCTCGTGGGCATGGTGTGACCCCCCTGGTGAAGTTCTTGCGCTCAATGTTTTTTATATATTTGGAAAACATCATCCGTGAAGTTTCAGGACTTTTGGAGTTGTGCAGAATACGTCTCTAATATTTGCTCCTTTTCCAGCCAGAATCCCAGCTGCCGGCATTCTCCCTCTTTATATAAACCTTGTAAAATAAGAGAGAATAGGCATAAGTATTGTGGCATAATGTGTAATAACAGCCCATAATGCTATAAATATTGATATAAAAGCATGATGCAAAATGGATGCATCACATCATCAATGCCACAAAGAGGGATGGCGGTGAAGTCGAACTTGGGAGCATCGTCTTGGAGCTCATCGGGCTTGGACATCATGGTGGTACTAGGCTCATGCTCGCCGTCTTGGAGTTTGGTCTTCGAGAAGTGTGCTTGGGGTCGAGAAGCCTTGGCCTTCATGAGTTCTTGTTCCGCCTTGAGAGCACCAATGTAGTTGTCGTCGAGGGACTTGTAGTTCTCGAGGAAGATAGTCTTGGAGAAGTCACTGTGCAATCCCATCATGAAGTGGAACTTCATTGAAATGGGGTCGTCCACGTTGGCCCCTTCACAAGGCATTCTTCATCTCCTTAAAGTACGCATCAATGGACTTGGATCCTTGGATGGTGTTCTCCAATTGGCGTAGAAGTTCTTCCGTGTAGGTTGGAGGCACAAACTCTCACCGCATAGCTCTCTTCGTCTTGGGCCAACTCATGTCGTAGCTCTCCGAAGGGTGGGAAGCCACCATGTTGATGAGTAGTCGTGGAAGTTTCTTGTGGCGCACTTCGCTTGATCTTCGTGAGGAACTTGATGTAGCTTCAGGTAGTCTTCCATCAAGCGTTCCCACTCGAGATACTCCTCGGGTTCTAGAGTTCCATAGAAAGGAATCTCATGGTCGATGTCGAGGTCGTAGTAGCTCATGGAAGTCGCGGACTTGAGCTTGGGGAGCTCCTCTTGAGAGTAGTCTTGAGGTGCTTGTAGGCGAAGATGTCGTCTCTCCATAGGCGAAGATGCCTTGAAGTCACTTGGTGAAGATGCCAAGGGAGATGGTGAAGTGGTTGAGCGGTAGTTGGTGTTGAGATCTTGACCTTCACGTTTTTGTTGGTGATGGTATCGATGCCGATGTGATCTTGCCAAAGATGGTAGCTCGGAAGCATGTGTACTTGAGCGTCTTCTCAAAGATGAGGAAGATCGCTTGTAGGACTTGATGAGGGCTTTGATATCTTCCATTTGAGCTTGCATCTTGGCATCGGTGTAGTTTTTCTTGGCATCTAACTTGTTGTTGTTGTTGTTGTAGACTGAAGGAGGTGAAATTCCTTGCCTATCCATCACAAGACTCTGAGTAGAGGCGAGTAGGAAATGAGATAAACAATACCAAGTTACCTTTCCACAAAGTTGAGGATGTATCCGTTTCACTCAATGTGAAATGAAAGAGTAGTGGAATTGGTACCGGACTTGTTCACTCACACCTATCAAGTAAAGCTTATGGAGTGGCTTGGTGAGGATAGTGGCACAAAAATTTGATGCAAAATGTTAGCAAGAGTCAATATTGTTGAAAGAGATTCACAAATTCGCAAGTGGAACAAGTAGACCAATAGCAATATGTGGCACACGAAAACGCACACACTGATAGATAAATGGGGTTGTGCAACCAAGGAATGAGCTCAAAATGTGGAATCCACGAAAAATGCTCTTGTTGCACAACTCTAGAGAGACAGTAGCACGATTTCTCAATAGGGGGATACGACACTTGTGCACAACCTATAGGAGACAAAAATGCAACGAATTCTATCCCAATTATGCTATGTATATATGGTTCCTGATGTTCCTCTCAAGATGATCCAAGATGATCTTATATGCAATGTGGTATCATGCTATGGCTATTGCTTACAAGCTTCTTTTCTCTCTTTTTCTTTGCTTAAAAGCTTATTCTTTTTTTATGGCCACAATGCGAAATGCAGAAACCAAGATAGCAATTGTGTATACACGGGAACAAACTTTTGGCACATGAGATGATATGATGATACCAATATGATATGGTATGTATGCAATGGAAGGGCGGATTGATGATCACTAATGTGCACAAGTAACATTGCTGGCAATACTCAAATGGCTAGTCTCGATAGGCAAGTGACGCAAAATGGGCTAGGGGCTATCAATGCAATTGCAATGGGAATATACAATGACATCATCGAGGCTACCGTCCTTGGCAGTGATGAGAGGCGGTGTTGTCGATGTCGACCCATTCCTAATTAGCCGAAACACCTTAGGAGACGGAAAAACCGCGAACTCAAAATGTTAAACTCGAATGTCAAAATGGTGGTAGCGAGAAAGCAGTGGTGGTTGCGAAGTATTGGTGGAAACCCGGTCAAAATGGGTTAAGGTGGAAGGGTATGATGGGCTATACACGGTGTCGGAGGTGAAAGCACGGTCCCTAAGTAGCCGAAACACCTTAGGAGACACAACTCACAACACTAACAAAATAGGGTTAAGTTGGGGTGACGAAGGTGTATGGTGGGCAAACCTATACGGAAGTTATGGTGGTGGTTGATGAAGAAGCAATCATCCCTAAGTAGCCTAAACACCTTAGGAGACTCGAATCACAACTCAAACAACCCTAGGCAAAGATGCCACAGTTGCAAAAAATATGGATTCAAATGGTGTTGGAACCAAACTAGAGGGATAGAGGATGTCAATAGCTACTCAACAAGCTAAAGAACACGAAAATAGGACTCCGGATGTGAAACTTATGGGCAAAACAATGAAACATGGGAGGCTGAATTCCGAGGGCTCAGAAATCCGGGGCTGGAGGCCGGATATCCGGGGGTCAGTGTCCAGAACCATGCAGATTTGGCGCTGCAGGAGCTGGATGTCCGGCCCGACGATTCCAGATCGGGATTTGGACTTTGAAATTTATTTGGGGCAGAAATTGGTGATTTCGGGGGCAAAATTTGACAAATTTTGTGGATGGAAGGTGGATAAAAGTGGGGGAAAGCTAGATCTCTCGAAATCAAGCAAATCCATGGATCAAAATCAACAAAACATCATCAAACCAACAAATCACAAAAAAAATTGAGGCTATTTTTGGTGGGGATTTTCGAATTTATGACGAAATCAAGCAAAACAAGGCTAGAAAACGGTGGGGCATGGCTCACGATACCATATGATAGCATGAGCACTCCAAAATAGTGATGAACCTAAGCTCTGATTCCATATGATACAGGGCTAACCCGGTGTAGGCCGATCTTTCATGATTGGAGTGGATTCCCTCGAAGAACACGAAGAACACGGGGAAGAACGGGGAGAAATCACAAGGGGAAACACTCAAGAACAGGTCCAATCACACATCCACTATACAATCAAACACAAAAGATCCACAGGGTACATAACAACAAAAGGAAAGATATAGGTAGAGTTCATCCCAAATCCAAAGGAGATGGGGGCTTGAATCCTAGAAGGATCTTCTCCGTGAGGAGGTATTGAATCCCTCGGGATCTTCTCCTAGATGGAGGTCTTGGCCTCCAATGGAGTAGTCTCTCTCTCTCTCTCAAGAGAATAGTAGTAGGAGCAAAGCTCACATACAAATGAGCTATCACTTTGCTAACCCTAGAATGGAGGAGGGGATGTCTATTTATAGTCTAAGCCACGAAGGGTTAAGTGGAAAAGGGATACATGGGCCTCGGGCCCTCTCCATGCACGCAGGAAGGCGCCGGATGTCCAGGCTGGGGGACGGATGCCTGGCCGTTCACAGGAGGCCGGATGTCCGGGGCACGGGACGGATGTCTAGCCTGGAACTGGCCATTCCAGTCTTCTCTGGATAGTCATCGCCGTATTTCTAGGGTTGGCCGCCAGATGTCTGGGCGTTGCTGGGGCGCCGAATATCCGCGCTAGCAGGGGATGTCTGGCCACTGAAGCTCTTGGTCGTCTATTGGTGCAACTCCTGGGCGGCTGCTGTAGCTTTGGTAGCTCCGTCTTCTTTCGTCATCGCTTCCATGCTTCCCTTGCGGATGGTGTAGTTGTGCACTTGCGTTCGCACTCCTGATCGTCATCCGTAGTGTTCTGACAATACCTATGCATGCACACGAGTGGAGTGTCAAGTAGTATACCATCCTCGAAGGGGTCAAGTGAGAACGTGTAAAGGAGATGATTCACCTTTGTCTATTTGAAGTAGATGTCGCACGTTTCACTAGACGAACGGACTCTTGACATGGTGATGTCCGTAGGATGCTCCGCATCAGTAGATCTTCACGAAGTAGGCGATCTCCTTGCCCTTACAAACTCCTTGGTTCAACTCCACAATCTTGACGGAGGCTCCCAAGTCACAACTAACCAATCTAGGAGACACCACTCTCCAAAAGGTAATGGATGGTGTGTTGATGATGAACTCCTTGCTCTTGTGCTTCAAATGATAGTCTCCCCAACACTCAACTCTCTCTCTCAGATTTGGATATGGTGGAAAGATTATTTGAGTGGAAAGCAACTTGGGGAAAGCTAGAGATCAAGATTCTTGTGGTTGGATTGGAATATCTTGGTCTCAACACATGAGTAGGTGGTTCTCTCTCGGAAAATGAATGATGGAAGTGTAGGCACGTGATGATGGCTCTCTCAGCGAATGGAGGATGGGTGGAGGGGTATATATAGCCCCCACACAAAATCTAGCCATTACACACAATTTACCAAACTCGGTGGGGCCGAATACTGAAACTCGATTAGACTGATTTAGTTCAAAATGTGAACGTTAGGCTCTTCGGTGGGACCGACATGTCAACTCTGTGGGACCAATTGAGTTATGGTTAGGCATAACGTAATCTCGGTGAAACCGAGCACATGAACTCGGTGAGACCGATTTTTGTAATAGGCAAACTGAGAGTTGGTTAGGAAAACTTGGTGGGACCGATCGCTCATTTCGGTGAGGCCGAAACGTTATGAAAGGGAAACAGAGAGTTTGCACTGCCAACTCAGTGGGACCGATCGCTCATCTCGGTTAGACTGAAACATTATGAAGGGAAACAGAGAGTTTGCAATCCCATCTTGGTGAGACCGAGATCCCTCGGTGATACCGAACTGATTAGGGTTCCTGGCTATGGCTATGTCAAATGAACTCAGTGGCACCAGATAGATCAAATCGATGGGGCCGAGTTTGACTTTTGGTTTGGGACATATGTGGATATGAGAAAGTGGTTGAGGGCTTTTGGAGCATATCACTAAGCATTTTGAGCAAGCAACCCATTAAGCAACACCTCATCCCCTTTTAATAGTATTGGCTTTTCCTATGGACTCAATCTGATCTTGGATCACTAAAAGGAAAATGTAGAGTCTTGAGCTTGAGCCAATATGTGTCCTTAGCATTTTGAGGGGTCCACATCTCTAGTCCATGCCATGCCAGTCACTGAACTTTCTGAAATGATTATCTTGAAAGGATATTAGTCCAGTGAGCTATATGTTGTTAAGAATTACAAAAACCACCCAGGGATTAGTTGGACTTTCAACTCTCCCTTTTTGTTAATTGATGAAAACATATAGATCAAAGCTTTGACGAATGATAATAAGAATGAAATATATCGTCGCTTTGAGAAGTATGTGATAAGCAAGAGCTCCCCCTAAATTTGTGCGTTATTTAAAAAAAATTATGAATGCAAATGCACAATCAATTAGGATCATGGGTTATTCTTCCATGTCACATAGATCTTGGTGGAGCGCTTAAAATGATAGTATAAGAAATATGCACTCATCACCAAAGCAAGATGTGAATGATCATACATGAGAGATAGATAATATCATCATCCAAGCACAAGCATTAACGTATGATATGATCAAACACATGACAATACAAGTATCTCACACACATAACTATAAAGTATCATCCAAGAAAGCAAACAAACAAGTAGCAAATGAGTAGCAACAAAAGAGGCAAAAAGAAGCAAAGCTCTCTCTCTCTCTCTCTCTCTCTCTCTCCCTCGCACGCGCGCGCGCGAAGCCTAAGATCTATACACTTTCTCCCCCTTTGGCAACAAGTTACCAAAAAGCTCAAAAATGCATAGTCCTATGCGGCTCTCTAAGGTTGATCTTCGGGAGGTGGCCTGGAGAGGACTCCTTTGACAAATGCATCTGTTTGAGGTTGAAGGAGCTAGTGGAGTTGCAACTGGAGGGGCAACTGAAGCTGTGGCTGCAAGGGATGAAGTAGTAGCTCTAGTGTCTATCACTGGCACTGCTGCAGACCTCTGCCTTCTAGGCACCCTTTGATATGCATCTGTAGTGGTCTTGTCACTCCTATCCTCAAGCTCTTCTTGGATCTTCTCCACACAAGTCTGAATCTCTGTCACCTTGACATCCAAGTCATGAAGTTTGGTCTCAAAGATTCTCTCAAGACTCTATTGATTCCGAGTTAGGGTGGCCAGTCCTTTCTCAATCCTCAAAGTAGCCTGAATAAGATAGCCAAGTTGGTCTTGCTTTGACACGAGAAAAACTTGTGAAGCTTCTTCAGCACTTGGCATCTTGGCTGCCTTCTCAGCTTTTACCTTCTCTCTCTTCTCTTGGGCCTCTACTGATGTAGGGTATGTAACATCCATGACAAGTATGTTGTCCTCGAAGTCAGGCCTCAAGGGAAGATGCTCTTTGTACAACAAGTATGTGCCTCTGCCCATCTTGGATTTGATGTGCATCGGGATGTGTGGAGAATACCCACATGATCTCTTCTGATCAGCAGCTATCCTCTTGATTGTCTCTACAACCAGTGTCACCACTTTCAACTTCTCCGACACATGACACATATGCACCAAATTTATGGAATGTCCTCTTATCATTCTGTGAGCACCAGACTTGGGCAACAATGTGTGCCTAAGGATAGTATTGATTGTGGGCAATCCTGATAGAAGAAAATAGAGAGAGCCAAACTTGTGATATTCTAAAGCTACGTCTGGAATCTCCTTGTACATATGTGCCATGGAGTTGTGTCCCTTCCTTGGCTTGGCATACACACCAGTGGAATCCTCATGCTCCTTAGGGGCATTGATTATCTTGGCCCACTTTGCAACTGTTGAGTGATACCTTGTACCTTCAGACATCCAAACAATTCTGCCATCAGGTAGAAGTGAGCTGTTGAATAAAACTGCATAATGAGCTCATCATTCCACTTGGTCAATTTCTGACCCACAAAGGCATCAACTCCGTTCATCCTAAAGCTTTCATGAACTCCAGGGAAGTGGTCTTCATAGTTGTTGATGTACTTCCAGCCAACCCACTTCATGTCACATACAATGGGATTCTTGTCTAGGAGCACGGTCTCATAGAAGTCCTGCTGTTTCTTAGTGTGGAACCTGTAATCTACAACAGTTCTTCTTGAGGCATAAGGATCTGATTCTCTCCACAGTCTGAGACCTGCATCCTTCCTTATCTTCATGTTTTCAGCCACTGGATGTGTATCATCGTGATCAGGGATCTTGGGCTTTAACTTTCTGAGCACTTGGGCTCCATCTTCCTCTTCTTCTTTAATTTCACGCACTGGGGCATTGTTCTTCTCAGCAGTAGGAATATTTCTTGTGCTTCTCTTTGGTGCAGACTTGGTGGCTGGAGCAGTAGCTTTGGGGGCAGTCTTGGGCTTTGATGGAGTAGCCCCAGATTTGATGTCATCCCCCATCAACTTCTGAGTTTTAGGTGCTGGTCCAGCATCCTCCTCTTCCTCATCAGATTGAATCATCATTGAGGGCTTTCCAATAACTCTTTCCATAGTTTTCTTGTCCCATTCCTTCCTCTTCTTGCCTTCACTAGCAGCCTCTTCTTCAGTTGATTTGGAGGCTTCAAGAGTTGAGGCTCTGGCCTTTGACATGGGCACTCTCTTGGCAGGAGTCTTCTTGAGCATACCAGGCTTTGTTGAAGCAGCTGTGCCAAATTCCTTCTTAACCACTTTCTTCTTTAAGGTGACCTCTTCCTCAGCAGCAACATGATACGTCCATTTTGCATCATGCTTTTATATCGATATTTATTGCATTATGGGTTGTTATTACACATTATGTCACAATACTTATGCCTATTCTCTCTTATTTTACAAGGTTCACATAAAGAGGGAGAATGCCGGCAGCTGATATTCTGGGCTAGAAAAGGAGCAAATATTAGACACCTATTCTACACATCTCCAAAAGTCCTCAAACTTCACGGAAGTCATTTTCAGAATATATAAAAAATACTGAGCGCAAGAAGTTCACCAGGGAGGCAACACCCTGCCCACGAGGGAGGGGGCACGCCCTACCCCCTAGGCGCGCCCCCCTACCTCGTGGGCCCCCTGGTGGCCCTCCGATGGCCATCTTCTGCTATACGGAGTTGTCGGCGTTCTGGGAACGGGGGTCCCCAGACTTGCCTGCCTGCGGCCTGCGGCGTGGCTCAGGTGGGGGCCCAGTGCGGCCCATCTTCATCAACACAAGCTCAATACCCTCGCGAGGGGCCAAGCCTCGCGGGGCGGACGACAGGAAGCTTCCTCAGAGGCAGCCTCATCAGGCAGGCTCGCGAGGAGGCGGAAAGATCAAGGCAGGGGTACCTCGCGAGGATCCCATGACGCAAGCCATGACGATCAAGGCCAGGCGGGCGCCGGCCTGCGCAGGGTCCTTGTTTCCCCTTTGGTGCAAAGGGGGCAAGCACAGGCCAAGGCATCGGGCAAAGGTTTCCATTCCGGTGCAACAAGACCAAGACTAGCAGAGCGGCAGGACGGAGGTCACCGTGGAGCCCAAGACGGCGTCATCACCAGTGCTTTTGGCAGCCGAAGACCACCTTTGGTCAGGATAACTTGTACTAGATGTTCCCCTTCAAAATGGCCAATTGTTGGCGCCCTTCCCATTCAATTATTCGGGGAGAGGCCCAGGGCCTCTATAAATAGAGCTAGCCACCACAAAGTAGAGACATCTAGACACCCCAAGAACATCTAGACACCCAAGGGAGACACAGAGAGAGAAATCTGGTAGAATCCTAGCACAGAGAGAGAGGCGACGAAACTCACCCTAGCAGTTCATCGCACCAGCTCAAGAACACCTCTCGCGAGGCTGTTCTTCCCTTGTACTATTCATCATCAACCCTAGAGGCAATCCACCACTCCACACACTGGAGTAGGGTATTACACCACAATGGTCGCCCGAACCAGCATAAACCTCGTGGCTCGCGCCGAGCGCCGGGCTGCTCGCACCACTCGCGTCGCCCAGACGGCGCCCGTCGGCGGCCCCCCACGTCGTTCCCCGTCGCCCACCGCCCGCCGCCAATGCCGCCACCAGCTCGGCGGGGAACGAGCAGCAGGCCTCGTCCTAGCATCGCTCGGTGCGGCGGGATGGCCGCACCGCCACCCCATCGCTGACTCCAGCTGGCTCGTCGTCCCACGCCCGTCGTGCACCCATGGATGCGCACGCCTCATTGCTCTTGGCGCGGGAGCTCCTCCACTATCGCCCCGTCGATGACCTCAACGAGGACTGGCTCGCCTGCATCACCGAGCTCGTCAGTGCCGCAGGGGGCTCCCCCTTGCGGTCCCTCTCGCTGCTTCGCCCTCCATCCCGTGCAGGGGGCGAGGATCAGGAGGCGCCTCCGCCGCCTCCTCCCCAAGAAGGTGCCTTGGCTCCAAGGCGCGCAGCCCCAGGGCGGGACCCTCCATGTCTGGCGCCTGCGCAGCAAGAAGGGAGCTGCCAAGAGATCCCACGTCCCCGGGAAGGTTCTCGCGCGCTCCCAGCGCCAGCTCGCCAAGATCGCACCCCAGTGCCTCCATGACAAAACCCCGCGCTGCTCCCAGTGACGGCGTGTGGTGACCCACAAGAACAAGTACAGCACCAGCAAAGGGCGCCGGTGGCCACGGTGGGCTGCCTCGCCTTCACCCCCGAGCTGCGCAGCGTCACATGGCCAGGCAAATTCAAGCCTGACCTCCGTCCTTTGCCGCCTCCACCAAGGAGGAACGAAGACCAACCCCAAGACGATGGGGCTGGGGGCTTCCAAGAGCCGCGTGCAATTGCTTGCATCTTGGGTGGCGCCCAGGCCCCAGCCTCACAGCGCATCTTCAAGCAGTTTGCTCGCGAGGTGAATGCAGTCCTTCCCAAGCATGAGGCCACGCGCCCTCTCACGTGGTCTTCGTGCGTGATCACATTCAGTTCCGCGGACCAACTCAAGTGTGCGGCAACGGCTGAAGTCCTCCCGATCCTTTGCTCCCCAGTCATCAGCAACGTGCAGGTCACCAGGACCCTCATCGCCGGCGGGGAAGGACTCAACGTCCTGTCCGTCGAGACGTTCGAAAATCTCCAAGTGCCGTACGACCAGCTTCAGCCGACCAAGACTTTCTCAGGAGTCACCGATGGTTCCACTGTTCCAATTGGGCAGGTTCGCCTTCCGGTCACCTTCGGGCAACACAACAACTACCACACCGAGCTCATCGACTTCGACGTCACTCACATCCGCATGCCGTATAACGCCATCCTTGGGTACCCAGCCCTAGCCAAGTTTATGGCAGTGACTCACCATGGTTGCAATGCCCTCAAGATGCCAGGAAGCGGTGGAGTCATCACCGTACCTTTTGAAGAAAGGGACACAGTGTGCTCGCTTGAGCGTGCATTCCAAGCCGCAGCAATCGAAGACCCAGATCACGGGAGCGGGAGGCCTCCCGATGCGACCCTCAAGAAGAAGAAGACCTCACCTGGCCCAAGCCACAAGGAGGCAGGCACCTCCGGAGGTATTGCTCCAGGATTCACGCCCGATCAGGGAGCGTCGCCCTCTCACGCATAGGAAGGCGCGCCCGGTGCCCTCCTCAGGCAGGGCTCGGGGGCTCTCTCTTGGAGAGCCGCCGACCTTGCCAAGGTCGCGGGGGAGGCGCTCGGGCACCACTTGGAGGTGTGCTTTCAAGCACGCTTCCCTCAGGAAGGTACAAGTCAAAGGAGACCAAACCCTCAGGAGTTCATCGCAAGGAACACCCATGAGATACAAGAGTCCAGAGTCATGCGCGGCAGCCGCCGCTTACCTGCTGTGGCCCCACATCCAGGCGAGGATGGAGGACTACGCGTCTGCGTCGACGTACCAGGGCTCAACCGAGCTGCGTCTCAGGAGCGCCTATGGCCTTCGGTCGTAGGGCGCTGTGAGCGACCGCCTCACAGTTACGTTCGCATGCCCTTCGGCCTGCCGAGCGCGGTCTCCGCACATTGGCACCTGTTGAGGAGCATTCTGGAGGCTCGGGAGGTCAGGCACCGCGCAGTCCTGTCGGAGGTGGCGATGGTCCCCGAAGACCTGCACGTGCCACCGGAGCCTCCCGAGGCCCCTGGGCTTGGGGGCTCATGAGGGCCGATGTCTTCACCGCGCATCGCTCACTTCCTCAGCATCACTTCATCTTCAACAGCACCACGTGACTATCGGCGTTCTAGGAACGGGGGTCCCCAGACTTGCCTGCCTGCGGCCTGCGGCGTGGCTCAAAGGGGGGCCCAACGCGGCCCATCTTCACCAACACAAACCCAAGACCCTCGCGAGGGGCCAAGCCTCGCGGGGCGGACGACGCGGAGCTTCCTCAGGCACGGCCTCGTCAGGCTGGCTCACGAGGAGGCAGAGAGATCAAGGCGGGGTACCTCACGAGGTGCCCGTGACGCAAGCCATGACGACTCAGGGCGCCAGGCGGGTGCCAGCCATCGCAGTCTCCTCCTTTCCTCTTTGGTGGAAAGGGGGCAAGCGCAGCCGTGGAGTACCGAGGCATCAGGCAAAGGTTGCCATTTCGGTGCAACGAGACCAAGACCAGGTGGACTACGAGACAGAGGTCATCGTGGAGCCCGAGACGGCGTCATCACCAGAGCTTTGCGCAGACGAAGACCACTTTTGTTAGGATAGCTGATACTTGCTGTCCCCTTCCAAATTAGCCCGCCATTGTTGGCTCCCTTCCCGCTCGATATTTGGGAAGAGGACCAGGGCCTCTATAAATAGGACCAGCCACCCACAGAGAAAGGGGGATTCTTTTGGGGGTTGGAGAGAAGAGGCTCTTTAGAGAGGGTTTCGATCAGAAAGAGAGAGAGAGAGAGAGAGAGAGAGAGAGAGAGAGAAAGGTGACCAAACTCCTCCCAGCAGTTCATCGCCCCAGCCAAGAACAGACCCTTGCGAGGCTGTTCTTCCTTGTATTGTTCATCATCATCAGCCCAAGAGGCAATCCACCACACCACACACTGGAGTAGGGTATTACACCACAACGATGGCCCGAACCAGTATAAACCCTGTGTCTCTTGTGTTGTTCTTTCCATAGTTTAGATCCTTGCAAGGAGGAGGGGTGCAGGTAGGTAGGAGGCAAAATCTCCGCACGCACCCCAGTGTTCGAACCTCAAGGGTCTGCCGGAACCCGAAATCCGACATTTGGCGTGCCAGGTAGGGGTGTGCCGGAATCCACCTTCTACCGCTTCATGCCCCGTCGCGTCGTCATAACCATGCCCGGCGACCAGGAGGGCAACCCAGACCCATCGGCGGCGTGGCCCCCCCGCACAGAGCCGCTCGCCTCGGGCGACCCCATGCCCTAGGCAGCTCGCGGTCCGCAGGGCGCTGCGGGCCGCGAGCGACACGGACAGGCTTCGACAGCTCTCACACCGTGGCAGGCGCGGTTGGCAGCAAGGGCCTCCAATCACGCCGCAACCATGACACCGTACACCCGCCGGGAGCAGGCGAACTCGAGGGCCGTGCTCATGGTGGCCCGAGAGTTGCTGCAGTGCAGACTGCTGGAGGGCGGGCGCGACGTGCTGCTGGAGCGGGTGGTAGAGCTCCTGGGCTTCGCCGCCTCGGGGACTGACCCCTTCTGCACCCAGCTCCCATCTCAAGCCCAGGGCGGCCCGCGCGGGGGCTCCGCGCGCGCCCGCGGGCTCCAAGGCTACTCGAACACCAGCGAGGTTGTCAGCACCGGACCGGCGGCGGCGCTGCCC
This sequence comes from Triticum monococcum, assembly GCA_034509565.1. Classification (NCBI taxonomy): domain Eukaryota; kingdom Viridiplantae; phylum Streptophyta; class Magnoliopsida; order Poales; family Poaceae; genus Triticum; species Triticum monococcum. The sequence continues at coordinate 444,270,082 of CM067842.1, read as the reverse complement.
CCGCTCCCGGTCCACGAAGAAGAAGGACTCGACGCGACCCACGGCCCCAGTGGACGGCCATGCTGCCACCCCACGGTAGGCGCGTCAGGCAGGACCGCGTGGCACGCAGAGCACTACGGCGTGGCCTTTGGGATGACGGCGCCAGAGGAGTACGTGCCCCTCATGATGGACCAAGGACACCCACACGAGGGCGAACAAGGCTCGCTCCTCAGCCCAAGCTACGGGGACGAGGCAGCAGAAGCTGAGCCCTTCCAGGAGTCCCGGGACGGTCCCATTGGGCACGCTGGAGGCAACGATTATCGGGTACCGCTAATTCTTCAGCAGGCATACGCTAACCATGGATCGCAGGAGGTGCAGGTTTCCACAGCGAGCAGCTGCCCCGCTCCCACAGTCTCCTACCCCTCGGGAGGAGGGCGCAGGGGGCTGCAGGAGAGGGGCAGGGATCCGACATCACCACCACGGCGTTCGGAGCAAGGTGTCCTCATGAGGTAGGCCCTCCGCTGGGGAGGTGCCTCAGGGCCTGCCCCCGGCGGAGGACCCGTGGTCGTCGGGGGAACCGCTGGCGACCGCTCTACCCTATCGGCGGCGTCCTGGTTTCCGGTCATCGTTGATGGAACTAGAGTGTGGCGCAAGGCGGGGCCCTCATCTGGCGATATGAAGCAAGGCCGGTACCTGTGAAGAAGGCCCAGTGCCTGTGAAGCTCGCCGCCCCGTGACACTCTCACGTAATAATGAGTGGGGCTGTACACGCCCCGGAGTCTCAGGGGTGCCGGCCTCAGGCCCTGGGGCTCCCTCCCACGCCCAATGGCAGCACTTAGCTCCGCGCTGGTGAGAAGACGTCCAAGACTAGACTAGGTGCCGGACGCGGCCTTTTGTTTGCTTTCGTTGCTCTTCCCTTTGGTTGTCGCTTTCCCCCGCTGGATTCAAGTTGGATTCGAATTTGAGATTTGCGTGTGTTCGGGGAAGGGGTGCTTAGTCTCGTTCGAGCAATTTCTCACGTTTTGGTTACCACTTCGCCTCAGCTGCCTCCCCTCGCGAGCCCCTCACGAGTCGGGTCAGGCCTAGCTTGCGCGCAGCCCAGACTGCCGCCGACGTGACCTCTCAGGAGGGTGTTTTACTGCAGATCGTACGAACCTAATAAGGGAACGCTCGAGACACCACAACCCCCCACGGGCTGCCTCAGGGCCAGCACGGAACAAAGGTAAACTAGCCGACCAGCGCGTCGCTTGGGCCAACCACTTGGCGCGGGTGCAAGGGCAATGTAGCGTCTACTAATACGATGAACACAAGTTTTACATAAGGGGCTCCCCCTCCAAAATGCTCTCACTACAATCAGGCCAAAACCTGAGTTCTATTCCCGCAGGGTAAGGAAGTAGGAGCGATGCACAATCAGTCGGATGAATCCCCCAATGCATTCTCGGGAGCACCACCTGAGCCGTTGCTGGCGTCGCTGAACTCACCGTCGTTGTTCGCGTCGCCGCCAGCAGTGTCAGGGCCGTCCATCACGCCACCATCGTCGGCCGCAATGATCACGTTGTCGTTGTTTGAGGCAAAGGCCCTGATAAGAGCATCCACATTGTCTTCCACCCAGTGCGCCAGATCGCCTCGGACGGCCTGGGGGACTGGGGCGATGGCGGCGTCAAAATCAAAGTGGGAATCCATGCTCCGGAGGTGGCTGAAGACGCGAGAAAAGGCGCGCCCGAGCATGGCGCGGCTCCTCTCCTCCACCAACCTGTCAGCCCTGACCGACCGCTAAAAGTGCGTTATATCGACTAGAGGGGGGCTGAATAGGCAATTTTTATGAAAGTCTTCAAAACATGGAAGTTTCGAAGACAAACGATAGAAATAAACCTATTACCATGCAGCGGAAGTAAGACTACACTAGATAAACCATAGTCATGTATTCAATGAAGTGAAAGGACAATGACTAATAGCAGCTAGGTAGTAAGGATCAGGCAGGAAGATATTAAGAAGCCAAACAGATCACACAGTCACTGAGTGAAGACAAAAGATAGTCCAAACATACAATGACTTCACACAGAGTAACAGTAAGTAAAGAGAAGGGAAGGATGAAACCAGTGACTCGTTGAAGACAAAGATTTGTTGGACCAGTTCCAGTTGCTGTGGCAACTGTACGTCTGGTTAGGGCGGCTAGGTATTTAAACCAAAGGACACTCAGTCCCGGACACCCAGTCCTAAACACGCAGCTCAGGACACCCAGTCCTCACCGTATTCCCCTTGAGCTAAGGTCACACAGACCTCGCACAATCACTCTGGTAAGTCTTCAAGGTAGACTCCCAAACCTTCACAGACTTCGTTCACCGGGAATCCACAATGTCTCTTGGGTGCTCAGAATGCGACGCCTAACCGGCTGGAGGATGCACAGTCCTCAAGTGTAATAAGTCTTGAGATCACTCAGACAAGAAGACTTAAGTGATGCCTAATTCTCTTTGGCTCCGGGTGGTTAGGGCTTTATCCTCACAAGGAATTCTCTCTCAAAGGCTTCGAGGTGGGTTGCTCTCAAACGACAAAAGCCGTATTCTGAATCTGAGCAGCCGACCGTTTATGGTTGTAGGGGGTGGGCTATTTATGGCCACCAGGCAACCCGACCTGATTTGTCTGAAATGACCCTGGGTCACTAAGGAACTGACACGTGTTCCAATGGTCAGATTTCAAACTCACACGGCAACTTTACTTGGGCTACAAGCAAAGCTGACTTGTCTGACTCCGGACAAGATTTGCTCTCATAGTCTTCACTCGAAGACATAGGTTTTTGTTTAAGCATCACTTCAGTCATTCTGACTGGTTCTCTTGGACCCCACTTAATAGTACGGTGGTTCCTATTACTCAACACAGAAGAAAAAGAACTATGAAAGATCTAAGTCTTCGAGCTCCATAGGCTTCGTGCGGTGTCTTCTCTTGTCATAGTCTTCAGTGTGAATATCTTCATATACCACCTTTGACATCAATGTCTTCATACATTTTTAGGGGTCATCTTTGGTGGGAAAACCAAATCAATGAGGGACTTCTACCTGTGTTATCCTGCAATTCTCACAAACACATTAGTCCCTCAACTAGGTTTGTCGTAAATACTCCAAAACCAACTAGGGGTGGCACTAGATGCACTTACAACCGCGCCTTGAGCTGCGTCACCACGTCAGTGAAGAACTGAAGATTGCCAGCATAGTTGACTGTGCGCGGCTCACCAACAGCCGCCTCACAGATGTTGCCCAAGGCTGTGTTGGCTCTCTCCCGGAGCGTGGTGAGCATGGGGCCGTGCTCATGCTCCAGGATCCGCCGCTGACGTATCTCGTCCGTGTTCTGGCCCGCGACGGCCTCAGCCTCCTCCACCCACTGGCGGAGAAGGAGCACCTCGGCCTGGGAAGCGGTTAGCTCACCTTGCGCCACCTCAAGAGCGGCCCGGAGAGCGTCAGCCCGCCGCGTCGCCTCCCCCGGCTTGGCCCTCAAGGCAGCAGTCCTGCCTTCATCTTTGGCCTAGATCAACCTCGGCTTCTCTTCAAACTCGTGCTCGAGGCTCAAATGCGCCATCGCCACTCAACGTCCGACCTCCTCCAGGACGCGGGCTTCCTGTGCAGCAACATCATCCTCCGCCTACGTCACCAGGCGCTCCCTTGTCTCCAGACGCTCGTATTCACGGGAACGTTCGGCGGCTTCCAGCGTCAGTGCCTCCTCACGCTTCTGGAGCTCTGCTGAGTCGCTGGAGGCCACCTTCATCAACGCGAGGGCTGCCTCGCGCAGCTCCACCTGCTCCTCCAGCGAGTGGCACCAGGCCAGGAGCTCCCGAGCCCGCTCCTCCACCAGCGTTCGCCACCGGTCAGCTTCCTGAGCCTCCTCAGCGGCCCAAGATCGGGCCTCCCGAGGGGCCACCAGCGACGCCTTGGCCTCTGTGTCGTCAAGATCGCGCTGGCGGCGTGCAAGGGCGATGGCGCCCTCCAGCTCGCGCCTCTCTGCAGCCAGGAGCAGGCCCTCGGCCTCAAGGCGCGCGTCTTCATCGGCAAGCTCCTCTCCAAGCAGGCTTACCACGTCAGCCGCCCTTCGAAGGAATCCTTGGCGGAGAGTGCGATGCTCCCGAGCACGCTCGAACACGTCTTCCACACCATCATCTGCCCCAAGCAAGCGCGGGGGGCCGCGAGTTAGCAATCCCCCTCCGGGCTAGGGGCTGGGGGCTGGCACCCTCGCGACGGCCGGGCACGCCGCGTCAGAAGCCCGGCCTGGGGCCAGCCCGTCCCCAGGAGAAGAGCGCAGGAAGCGCCTCAGCCAATCGCAGTCCATGACCAGGCGAGAAGCCCACGGCAGGCTGGCTACGCCACGAGAAGGCCCGCGAAGGATTGCGAGGTGCGCGGGGCCACGGTACGCCTCGGGACGGCTCACCTCATCGATCGCCCTCACCATGAGGGCTCCACTGCTTGGAGCGCTTGAAGATGATGGAGGGGGCGAAGCCAAGGGGGACGGCTCCTCAGCCGTCTCCGCAAGCTCGGCTAGAAGGGGCCTGCGGAGCAAGGGTTAGTAAGAGCAACAGAAGGATCGGGAGCTGGGAAAGGAGAAGACTTACTCATCAGTGGCGAAGTACTTCCTACCCTTCAGCAGGCGACAAGGGTAATTGTCGCGCAGGGCCTCCCTTCTCTTCTGGAGGCCTCAAAGTCCATGCGGAAGCGGCCCAAGAGTCAGGGCGATCTGCGTCAGGTGCGCCTGCCCGATGAGCGCCGCCAATTGCCTCGCCAAGAGAAGACGCCGGAGCCTCAGTGGCCTTGGTCATAGGCGCAGAGGGCAGCTGCTTGTCACCCTCAGCCTCAGCGGCACGGGCCCCGATAACTGCTTCCTCACGAGCCTCGCCCGGCGCTGTCACCCTGCCGGGAGCCCCCTCGGCCTCTGGCGTCTCGTGCCTCCCTGCTCTGCCACTTGAGGAAGAGACGCCTTGGCCGACTGGAAGGGCGGTCACCACCACTGGGTTCTCGCGAGGCCCCTGAAGATCGGCGGGGCGCGGCCCCCACTCATCGAAGATAGGCATCTGCCTCACAAAATCACCCCCGCTCTGGCAGAGGTACAGCAAGGCCCCTCCCTGCTGGATACTGCCAGGGTTGGGGTCCCCCGTCAGGGTCAAGAGCGCCGTCCTCAACAATTCAGGTGTCAGGTCCTCTTCCTGGAGCCTCATACGATCATCGCGCCCACTGAAGCCCACATCCAGTGGGAGTGGCGTTGGAGACGAGCAACGCGGCGTAGCAGGAATTCCTTCACCAGCTTGGGCGCTGTCGCGCCAAGCGACCTCAAGAACGCGAAGCGGTGCCAGACGAAGACGAGCCGGGGGCTCTCAAGCGTCTCCTGGCCCCAGCCCGAATTGGGGACAGCAGGCGAAGTTGGCTCCGACAGTAGGGGGCTGGGCACCCCAGCATCCACATACAGCCACCGCTCGCGGAACCCAGCCGCGGGCGGAGGGAGCCTGAAGTCAATCCCAGAGGCCGCCATTTCAGACGCGGCAACGAAGCTCACACACGCCCAGCATTGGGTAGGGTCAACAAGGCGCAGCGAGAAGAAGTGGCGCAGCAAGGCGACCGAAGGAAGGATGCCCATCATAGCCTCGCAAACAAAGGCGAAGACTGAAAGGAGAGTGATGGATTCAGGACCTAGATGCATCATGTGGATCTGATAATGGGAAAGCATGGCATTGAAGAAATTAGAAAAGGGAGGAACCAGACCCGCCCACAGGGCGTCGGCAAAATACGGGACCTCGGTGGCTATCCTATCGATGCAGAAGTGGGACGCGGGCCAGGCTGTCATCCTCCCGCACTCATTGAAGATGGTGGCCAGAGCCGAGCTGACCTTGCCCAAGCCCTCGGCGGGGGCCGCCAGTGGCGGCGGGCAAGGCGGAGACACGGGTTTCCTCCCTCTTCCCTCCTTCGTCGGAACCATGGCGATGGGGGGGAGGTTCGAGATTGAGTTGAAAACAGAAACCAGAGTGTGAGCGGAGGAAGGACAAAGGGCGCTTGAGCAATAAAAAGGGGAACGGCTGTGTACAACTATGGGTCCACCTAGCATGGCGCAAAAGAAGGAGGGCGTGGGGGAACAGTGCCGCCCACGTCCAATCAACCGCCACACGGCGCCTAAGGCCGTAGGCTGTTAGGGCCCGCGGGGATTCGCTCTTGCCCTTCCGCATCCCTGCACGGCCAAGTCCGGGCGCGCCTTCGGCCCGGGGGCTACTGTCGGCGTTCTAGGGACGGGGGTCCCCAGACTTGCCTGCCTGCAGCCTGCGGCGTGGCTCAAAGGGGGGCCCAGCGCGGCCCATCTTCACCAACACAAACCCAAGACCCTCGCGACGGGCCAAGCCTCGCGGGCGGACGACATGGAGCTTCCTCAGGCATGGCCTCGTTAGGCTGGCTCATGAGGAGGCGGAGAGATCAAGGCGGGGTACCTCCCGAGGTGCCCGTGACGCAAGCCATGACGACTCAGGGCGCCAGGCGGGTGCCAGCCAGCGCAGTGTCCTCCTTTCCTCTTTGGTGCAAAGGGGGGAAGCGCAGCCGTGGAGTACCGAGGCATCAGGCAAAGGTTGCCATTTCGGTGCAATGAGACCAAGACCAAGAGGACTAAAAGACGGAGGTCATCATGGAGCCCGAGACGGCGTCATCACCAGAGCTTTGCGCAGACAAAGACTACTTTTGTCAGGATAGCTGATAGTTGCTATCCCCCTCCAAATTAGCCCGCCATTGTTGGCTCCCTTCCCGCTCGATATTTGGGAAGAGGACCAGGGCCTCTATAAATAGGACCAGCCACCCACAGACCAAGGGGATTCTTTTGGGGGTTGGAGAGAAGAGACTCTTTAGAGAGGGTTTCGATCAGAAAGAGAGAGAGAGAGAGATAGAGAGAGAGAGAGAGAGAGAGAGAGAGAAAGGTGACCGAACTCCTCCTAGCAGTTCATCGCCCCAGCCAAGAACAGACCCCCACGAGGCTGTTCTTCCTTGTATTGTTCATCATCATCAGCCCAAGAGGCAATCCACCACACCACACACTGGAGTAGGGTATTACACCACAACGGTGGCCCGAACCAGTATAAACCCTGTGTCTCTTGTGTTGTTCTTTCCATAGTTTAGATCCTTGCAAGGCGGAGGGGTGCAGGTAGGTAGGAGGCGAAATCTCCGCACGCACCCCAGTGTTCGAACCTCAATGGTCTGCCGGAACCGGAAATCCTACAGTGACATCTTTCAGAGTTCTACTTTCAGCTGGGAGCGCCCATAGGGCTGCACCATTCCCAGGCCGCGTGGATCCGTCCCCGCGGCATGTATCCATTTTGGCTATGCTCTTTACTTACCTTGTTGGGGCCGCCCCTCGGGATCCATCATCCCCACGCCGCTCGGTCCCGACCCAGCGACGATTGCTTTTACCTGCGCTTGCTTGAAATTGGATTTCCTACGTGCTTAACATACCTAACATAAAGAGCCGCTCGCTTTGGCACGACGCGTGTGCACAGGTCTGTCCCTGCAGCATTGATAAACCTGAGTGGTCGAGCTCTGGCCGCGGCAGCCCCGCACGGTGCCACCTCACCAGGCCCTCAGTGCCCTGACCGCTCCCTCAAAGTGACCATGGGTTGGCCGGCAACCGTAACGGCAGGCCTTGTTTCTCCTCATGATTGGTGTGCAGGATCTACTCCAGGAGCAACTTTGGGGGCATCGTGAGCTCTCTCTCCCACTCTTTGACATGGACCGCTTGCACGTTAAAAGGGGGGCGCCTGAGCATCGCGACTCATGGGCTCTTACTGGCTCTCCAGCCCTCACCCCCTAGCCTTGACCCACGGCATCATGACCTGTCATACCAGCGGCGGCTGACCTTGCTCGAGGGCTGGGACCTCAGGATGTAGAGCGTTAAGGAAAGTGCGGAGGAGGGGGAAGAAGCTCGCGAGGGCCTCACCCAGCAGTACCTCGGCCACCGCCTCTCGGGCCGAGCGCCTCTCCGAGGAACTACATCAGACGCACAAGATAAGTCGCGCTCTCGCAAGAGCTAGACCAACGCAGCGCTAAATCCCCGCCCAGTGCAACTCTGTCACGGTGACGCTACCTTCCTTTCTCGCCCAGCAAGGATTGCTTGAGCGCTAAAGGGGACCTCCCGAGCATCGCGACTCGGGGGCTCTTACCGGACCTCGGGCCGCTCACCTCCTGGCCTTGACCACGGCATCGCGACCTGGCATACCAGCGACGGCTGAAGCTTGCCTGGGGACTGGGACCTGTCAGCATAGAGCGCCAAGTCCTCGTGAGGATAGAAAGGGGGAGCTTAGCGGGGACAGAACGGACACCTCACACCAAGTCATATTAAGGATATAGTATTTACAGAAGGCACGGCAGACGCCTTACATACCCCTGCGGGGTGTTGCTTTGATTCCTCGCAGGGAACAAAAGGAGCTAACCCTAAGGAACGCTACTTGCTAGCACCTCCCCAAGCAATGCCATCATCAACAGCGGGCTGCCCGATGACGGCGCCAATCCCATCCAGATCAGTGGCGCTGGCGGCCCGACGCAGCTGCCCCACTCCGAGCGCGGCGCGATCTCGGAGGCTCGTAGCTGTCGTCGCTCGTCGCCGGGGTCGTGAGGAGTTCGGGGGAGCCGCTGAAGCCCTCAGCCCCTCTGCTGCTGCCTGAGGAGCTGCATGAGGACCAACGGGTGGAGCTGGTCCTCGCCAGTTTGTCACCACTGCCACTTCCCTTAGGGCAGCATTCCAGCCGGTGTCCTTCTGCATCAAAGACCTTGAAGAACATCAAGGAGGCGCCGTCGTATTCAAGATGGATCACCAAGGCGCCGTCCGCGCGACAGACCCGGGCAATCTCACCCCAGCCCCGGGTCATGAAGACCTTGCCCGGAGCGACGACCGCGACCTCCGCTCTGGTTGCAGGGGTGCCATAGTCAGCGTGCTGCAGCCAGAGCTCCAGAGCCCCGCTCGGCAGCATCTCGAAGGCGAAGGAGGGAGGAAGGAGGATCCACAAAGTTGGAGGCATGGCGGCGTGGAGCACAAGCTCGCGAGAGGAGCGCTCCGTGTGGACTCCAGGGGGAACGACGCGCACCACTGTGACTCGCCGGCGTCGACGGCGACGCTGTCGGTGTTGCTCGGCGCCCTCCCCCTCGGGCCTACGATGCGGGCATACAGGGGCAGCGGAAACCCAGGCGGTGGCCGCTCGTACCACGGCGTCGACAGCACCTGCCAGGCGCCTTCGTCCCGGGGACAGAGGATTGGACGTTTCTTCGGCAGGAGGGGGTCAGGACCCTCTCTGGGGGCATTTCCCTTCTCCTCAGCTGAAAACTGGCGGATCAGTGCCATTGGTGCAAGAGGAAGCAAGGATGAGGAAGAAGAAGAGGAGGAGTAACGGAAAGGGGTGAACTGGCGGAGCTCGCCCAGCCCCGTACTTATAGCCAGGGAAGGCCAACCGCCGAGCGCCATGACCACAGGTAATCATGACCCATATCTCTGCAGGCAGGGATTTGTCAAGTCGTGAAGTTTCCGAGGCGACGTGGGAAGTGCAGACGCCCACGTCCAATCAACCGCCACGCGACGCCCAAGGCCGCAGGCTGTTAGGGCCCGCGGCGCTTCGCGCTTGCCCCTTCGCTTCTCTGCTAAGCCAAGCCCACGCGCGCCTTGGGCTCGGGGGCTACTGGCGGCGTTCTGGGAATGGGACTCCCCAGACTTGCATGCCTGCGGCCTACGGCGTGGCTCAGGTGGGGGCCCAGCGCGGCCCATCTTCATCAACACAAGCTCAAGACCCTCGCGAGGGGCCAAGCCTTGCGGGGCAGATGATAGGAAGCTTCCTCAGAGGCAGCCTCATCAGGCAGGCTCGCGAGGAGGCAGAGAGATCAAGGCAGTGCTACCTCGCGAGGATCCCATGGCGCAAGCCATGACGATCAAGGCCATGCGGGCGCCGGCCTGCGCAGGGTCCTTGTTTCCCCTTTGGTGCCAAGGGGGCAAGCACAGGCCAAGGCATCGGGCAAAGGTTGCCATTCCGGTGCAACAAGACCAAGACCAGCAGAGCGGCGGGACGGAGGTCACCGTGGAGCCCAAGACGGCGTCATCACCGGTGCTTTTGGAAGCCGAAGACCACCTTTGGTCAGGATAACTTGTATAGATGTTCCCCTTCAAAATGGCCAATTGTTGGCGCCCTTCCCATTCAATTATTTGGGGAGAGGCCCAGGGCCTCTATAAATAGAGCTAGCCACCACAAAGTAGAGATATCTAGACACCCCGAGAACATCTAGACACCCAAGGGAGACACAGAGAGAGAAATCTGGTAGAACCCTAGCAAAGAGAGAGAGAGAGAGAGAGAGAGATGCGACGCAACTCACCCTAGCAATTCATCGCACCAGCTCAAGAACACCTCTCGCGAGGTTGTTCTTCCTTTGTACTATTCATCATCAGCCCAGAGGCAATCCACCACACCACACACTGCAGTAGGGTATTACACCACAATGGTGGCCTGAACCAGTATAAACCTCGTGTCTCTTGTGTTGTTCATCATTTTCATCTTAGTTCACACGAGAGGATCAGACGTAGATTGGTAGGGGAGAGATCTCCGTGCGCACCCCAGTGTTCGAACCTCAAGGGTCTGCCGGAACCCGAAATCTGACAGGAGTATTTTGATGAGGAAAAAAATTATAAGCCATCTTTCCAGACGAGACTCCGCCGCCACGAGGTGGAACCTTGGCGGAACCAACCTAGGGCTCTGGCGGAGCTGTTCTACTGAGGAAACTTCCCTCCAGGAGGGGGAAATCATCGCCATCGTCATCACCAACGCTCCTCTCATCGGGAGAGGGCAATCTCCATCAACATCTTCACCAGAACCATCTCCTCTCAAAACCCTAGTTCATCTCTTGTATCCAATTCTTGTCTCTAAGCCCAGGATTGGTACCTATGGGTTGCTAGTAGTGTTAAATACTCCTTGTAGTTGATGCTAGTTGGTTTATTTGGTGGAAGATCATATGTTCAGATCATATATGCATATTAATACCCCTCTGATTATGAACATGAATATGCTTTGTGAGTAGTTACGTTTGTTCCTGAGGACATGGGAGAAGTCTTGCCATTAGTAGTCATGTGAATTTAGTATTCATTCGATATTTTGATGAGATGTATGTTGTCTCTCCTCTGGTGGTGCTATGTGAACATCGACTACATGACACTTCACCATTGTTTGGGCCTAGAGGAAGGCATTGGGGAGTAATAAGTAGATGATGGGTTTCTAGAGTGACAGAAGCTTAAACCCTAGTTTATGTGTTGCTTCGTAAGGGGCTGATTTGGATCCATAGGTTTCATGCTATGGTTAGGTTTACCTTAATACTTTTGTTGTAGTTGTGAATGCTTGCAATAGAGGTTAATCATAAGTGGGATGCTTGTCCAAGTAAGGGCAGTACCCAAGCACCGGTCCACCCACATACCAAATTATCAAAGTACCGAACACGAATCATATGAACGTGATGAAAACTAGCTTCACGATATTCCCATGTGTCCTCGGGAGCGCTTTACATCATATAAGAGTTTGTCCAGGCTTGTTCTTTGCTACAAAAAGGATTGGGCCACATTGTTGCACTTTATTTACTTTTGTAACTTGTTACTCGTTACAAATTATCCTTCCACAAAACTATCTATTACCTATTATTTCAGTGCTTGTAGAGAATACCTTGCTGAAAACCGCTTATCATTTCCTTCTGCTCCTCGTTGGGTTCGACACTCTTACTTATAGAAAGGACTATGATAGATCCCCTATACTTGTGGGTCATCAAGACTCTTTTCTGGCGCCCTTGCCGGGGAGTGAAGCACCTTTGTTAGGTGGAATTTGGTAAGGAAAAATTTATATAGTGTGCTGAAATTTACTGTCACTTGTTACTATGGAAAGTAATCCTCTGAGGGGCTTGTTCGGGGTATCTTCACACCGACAAGTAGAGCAAAGAGTTGCTCCTCAACCTACTGAACCTACTGAAAAATGAAAATGTCTTCTTTGAAATTCCTTCGGGTATGATAGAAAAACTGCTAGCTAATCCTTTTGCAGGAGACGGAACAATTCATCCTGATGAGCACCTAATATATGTAGATGAAGTTTGTGGATTATTTAAGCTTGCAGGTGTACCCGGAGATGTTATTAAGAAGAAGGTCTTCCCTTTATCTTTGAAGGAAGATGCATTTACATGGTATAGGCTATGTGATGATACGGGGTCATGGAACTACAAACGATTGAAATTGGAATTTCATCAGAAGTTTTATCCTATGCATCTTGTTCATCGTGATCGCAATTATATATATAATTTTTAGCCTCACGAAGGGGAAAGCATTGCTCAAGCTTGGGGGAGGCTTAAATCAATGTTATATTCATGCCCCAATCATGAGCTCTCAAGAGAAATGATTATTCAAAAAAATTATGATCGGCTTTCTGATAACAATCGCACCATGCTCGATACATCTTGTGTTGGCTCTTTTATGATGAAGACTATTGAATTCAAATGGGATTTATCGGAAAGAATTAAACGCAACTCTGAAGATTGTGACCTCGACGAAGGTAAGGTGTCAGGTATGACACCTATGTTTGATTGTGTGAAATCTTTTATGGATACCGATGTTTTCTGTAAATTTAGCACTAAATATGGACTTGACTCTGAGATAGTAGCTTCTTTCTGTGAATCTTTTGGTACTCATGTTGATCTCCCTAGGGAGAAGTGGCTTAAATATCATCCTCCCATAGAAGTAAAAGTAGCTGCACCTATTAAAGTTGAAGAAAAGACTATCACTTATAATGATCCTATTGTTCCTACTTCTTATGTTGAGAAACTACCTTTTCCTGTTAGGATAAAAGGTCATGCTAAAGCTTCAACTGTGGTTCGTAACAACAATATTAGAACTTATACACCTTCTGAGAAAATTAAAGTTGAACCTAATATTGCTATTGTTAAAGATCTCTTGTCTGATAATATTGATGGGCATGTTATTCATTTCCGTGATGAGACGGCTAGAATTGCTAAACCTTGTGCTAAAGATAAACCTAGATCTTTGGTAGGCATGCCTGTTATTTCTGTTAAAATAGGAGATCATTGTTATCATCGCTTATGTGATATGGGTGCCAGTGCTAGTGCAATACCTTTTGACTTATACAAAGAAATTATGCATGATATTGCACCTGCTGAGATAGAAGATATTAATGTCACAATTAAACTTGCCAATAGGGATACTATTTCGCCAATGGGAATTGTTAGAGATGTTGAAGTCTTATGTGGGAAAACTAAATATCCTATTGATTTGCTTGTTCTTGGTTCCCCACAAGATAGCTTTTGTCCCATTATATTTGGTAGACCCTTCTTGAACACTATTAATGCTAAGATAGCTTGCAAAAAGGATGTTGTTACTATTGGTTTAGGTGATATGTCTCATGAATTTAATTTCTCTAAATTTCGTATACAACACCGTGAAGAGGAATTTCCTAGTAAAGATGAAATTATTGGTCTTGCTTCTATTGTCATACCTCCTGGTGATCCTTTAGAACAATATTTGCTAGACCAAGAAAATGATATGTTTATGAATGAAAGAAGGGAAATAGATGAAGTATTCTTTAAATAGGAACCCATGCCGAAAAACAATTTGCCTGTTGAAATCCTAGGGGATCCTCCCCCACCCAAGGGTGATCCCGTGTTTGAGCTTAAACCGTTGACTGATACTCTTAAATATGCTTATCTTGATGAGAAAAAGATATATCCTGTTATTATTAGTGCTAACCTTTCAGAGCATGAAGAAGAGAGATTATTGAAAACTCTGACGAAGCACCATGCTGCTATTGGATACTCTTGATGATCTTAAGGGTATTAGTCCCACCCTGTCTCAACACAAAATAAATTTGGAGGAAGATGCCAAACTAGTTCGTGATCATCAACGACGGCTGAATCCTAAGATGAAGTAAGTGGTAAGAAAGGAAATACTAAAGCTTCTTGAGGCAGGTACAATTTATCCCGTTGCTAATAGTCAGTGGGTAAGTCCTGTCCACTGTGTCCCTAAGAAGGGAGGTATTACTATCGTTCCTAATGATAAAAATGAGTTGATCCCGCAAAGAATTATTATAGGTTATACGATGGTAATTGATTTCCGCAAATTAAATAAAGCTACTAAAAAAGATCATTATCCCTTACCTTTTATTGATCAAATGCTAGAAAGATTATCCAAACATACACATTTTTGCTTTCTAGATGGTTATTCTGGTTTCTCTCAAATACCTCTGTCAGCCAATGATCAATCAAAGAATACTTTTACTTGCCCTTTTGGTAGTTTTGCTTATAGAATTATGCCTTTTGGTTTATGTAATCCACCTGCTACCTTTCAAAGATGCATGATGGCTATATTCTCTGACTTTTGTGAAAAGATTTGTGAGGTTTTCATGGACGATTTTTTTGTTTATGGATCCTCTTTTGATGATTGCTCAAGCAACCTTGGCCGAGTTTTGCAGAGATGTGAAGAAACTAATCTTGTCTTGAATTGGGAAAAGTGCCACTTTATGGTTCATGAAGGTCTTGTCTTGGGGCATAAAGTTTCTGAAAGAGGTATTGAAGTTGATAAAGCCAAGGTTGATGCTATTGAAAAGATGCCATGTCCCAAGGACATCAAAGGTATAAGAAGTTTCCTCGGTCACGCCGGTTTTTATAGGAGGTTCATTAAGGACTTCTCAAAAATTTCTTGGCCTCTGACTAATTTATTACAAAAAGATATACCATTTGTTTTTGATGATGATTGCGTAGAAGCATTTGAAATACTTAAGAAAGCATTAATCTCTGCACCTATTGTCCAGCCACCTGATCTGAATTTACCCTTTGAAATTATGTGTGATGCTAGTGATTATGTTGTAGGTGATGTTCTAGGGCAAAGAGTTGATAAGAAATTAAATGTTATTCAATATGCTAGTAAAACTCTAGAGAATGCTCAGAAAAATTATGCTACTGCTGAAAAAGAATTCTTAGCAGTTGTATTTGCTTGTGATAAGTTCAGATCTTATATTGTTGATTCTAAAGTAACTATTCACACGGATCATGCTGCTATTAAATACCTTATGGAAAAGAAAGATGCTAAACCTAGACTTATTAGATGGGTTCTCTTGCTACAAGAATTTGAATTGCATACTATTGATAGGAAGGGAGCTGAGAACCTCGTTGTAGACAACTTGTCTAGGTTAGAAAATGTGCTTGATGACCCACTACCTATTGATGATAGCTTTCCTGATGAACAATTAAATGTCATAAATGCTTCTCACACTGCTCCATGGTATGTTGATTATGCTAATTACATTGTTGCTAAATTTGTACCACCTAGTTTCACATACCAGCAAAATAAAAAGTTCTTCTATGATTTGAGGCATTACTTTTGGGATGACCCACATCTTTATAAAGAAGGAGTAGATGGTGCTATTAGACGTTGTGTACCTAAGCATGAACAGGAACAGATCCTACGCAAGTGTCACTCCGAGGCTTATGGAGGACACCATGATGGAGATAGAACTGCACACAAGGTATTGCAATCTGGTTTTTATTGGCCTACTCTCTTTGTAGAGACTCGACCTCAAACGGTCAAGTCTCTGTGCTTCACTGTCATCCCTGGATCAGTAATGTTGACACACACAGTACTCGAGGATTTATAACAGAGTGGTAATCACACACTTATTACATCGAATGTCTCAAAAGAGAACTTATTACAATAAATATGGCTTAAGGCCATCTGATACGATAAGAGCAGAAGTCTTGGAAGATAAAGTGAGTCCATCAACTCTAACGACATAGCTGAGCTGCACAGCAATGACCTAACGAACCTTACTCCTCGTCTGAAAAGTCTGCAACATCATATGTTGCAGCCCGAAAATGGGTCAGCACATGGAATATGCTGGCAAAGTAACACAGTAGAGCAAAAACAGAATAATGCTATCACTACATGCATATTTGGATGGTGGAAAGCTCTAGGTTATAGTTTTTGCGAAAAGGCAATTTTTCCCTACAGCAAAGGAATAGATTTTTTTTAACTATCATGGTAGTTGAAACATCATTGAGAAGGTTCCTCCAACTCAATCCCAATTAAAGTAATTAACAACCCAACAATATTATTTCAAAGTGTTGAGATACTTATGATACTCCAAGTACTAGATACTCAAGATGTCCATAACCGGGGACACGGCTAACCATGATTAGTTTATACACTCTACAGAGGTTTGCACACTTTTCCCCACAAGACTCGATCTCCTCCGTTGGATTTCTCACACTACAGGGTGTTTGAGAAACGGATGACCGAGACAGTCTTTCCGAAGCATTAGCCCCTTACTCCGGGTAGACCATACCAACCTACATCCCTCTACCTGCTGATCCACCTCTTCGGGAGCTTCACGCAACTTACTCAACTATGGTAGAGCCCATAATAGCTTGTGGCTGCACACGGAAGTTTCTAGCATGAAAATATCACAGTCCCCTTTGAGCCTAGGTGGCGGACCATAGGATTATCACACGGGTACTCTGGGATATCCTAGGACAACACTGGATTCCCTAGGTGCCCAACAAACAATCCACCCAGATGTGTATTCAAGTTGCCACCTTAAGTTGCCATTAATTAACAATCTCACATCTGTCATGGATTTCACTCACCCAACCATGTCTACGAGCATAGCATAGCAATAAAAGCAATACGTAGAAGAACTCCCAATGGTTTGAATATAACAGGGCAATAGGTTCTACCTCATCAACTACTTCCCAACCCACATGTTAATCACTTCCTAACCATGCAATGTTTGAGGATTGGAACTAATGCATAAAAACTGGGTGATAAAGGGGTATGATCAAAGTGTTACTTGCCTTGCTGATGATCCACAAAACCTAGGGAGTCGTAGTAGCATGCTTCGCACTCCGGGTGTTCTATCGAAAACAAACAATAGCATACATAAGCAATCAAGAAAAGAAACATCGTTAAATCTCAAATAAGAAGATCTAACCAGAAAGTTCAACTTAAGAACTCCGGTTTGCGAAAAGAATCAAATCAAACGGAGCAACGAAACTCAAACTGCGAAAGAAACAGGATCCATTTACTAATCTGGACTAAGGTCAAATTTTACCGTCGCAAAAGCTTGCTCAAGTTGGTTAAATGGAAAGAGGGTTTCGAGATGAAGATCTAGGCACTTGAATCTCCTGATTCTGACAAACGAGCAAAAAGATAAACTAAAACAAAAATCGGATCAGAAATCGCGATTGAAAATAATCGCCGAAAATCCGAGAAAAAGCAATCTGACGAACAGGCTAGTGAACGAACGTTCGTTGTCTGCGGCTAACGAGTGAACACCGTTCGTTAAAACGAACATACGGACGAACGTCCGCAAAGTAACTAAACTGAGAAAAAAACGGCAATCCGATTTATCAAAAAAACTAGGGTTTTCTAACAAAAACCGAACCGGTTTTTATAAAAAAAACTGAACGACGCTTATACCTCCCGCGAGGATCCGGCGCGGCGGGGCAGCTCCGGCGAGTGGGGCGGGGCAGCGCGGGGCAAGCAGCGGCAAGCGGCGGTGGCCGCGCGAGGCGACGAGGCGGGCGGGTTGCGGCGGCGGATGGCGCGGGGCGGCTCGGGGTCCAAAAGGGTGTGAGGGAGTCCTGGATTAGGGGGTGTCCGGATGGCCGGACTATACCTTCAGCCGGACTCCTGGAGTATGAAGATACAAGATTGAAGACTTCGTCCCGTGTCTGGGAGGGACTTTCCTTGGCGTGGAAGGCAAGCTTGGCGATACGGATATGCAGATCTCCTACCATTGTAACCGACTCTATGTAACCCTAACCCTACCCGGTGTCTATATAAACCGGAGGGTTTTAATCCGTAGGACAACATACACATCAACAATCATACCATAGGCTAGCTTCTAGGGTTTAGCCTCCTCGTTCTCGTGGTAGACCTACTCTTGTACTACCCATATCATCAATATTAATCAAGCAGGACGTAGGGTGTTACCTCCATCGAGAAGGCCCGAACCTGGGTAAAACTTCGTGTCCCTTGTCTCCTATTACCATGCGGCCTAGACGCACAGTTCGGGACCCCCTACCCGAGATCTGCCGGTAGTGACACCGACATTGGTGCTTTCATTGAGAGTTCCTCTGTGTCGTCGCCGTCAGGCTCGGTGGCTCCTACGATCATCGATAGCGATGTAGTCCAGGGTGAGACCTTCCTCCACGGACAGATCTTCGTCTTCGGCGGCTTCGCACTGCGGGCCAATTCGATTGGCCGTCTGGAGCAGATCGAAAGCTACGCCCCTGGCCATCAGGTCAGATTTGGAAGTTTTAACTACATGACCGACATCCGCGGGGGCTTGATCTTCGACAGATTCGAGCCACTACCGAGTGCGCCGCACTGTCATGACGAGCATGATCTAGCTCTGCCGCCGAACAGTGCCCTGGAGGCTGCACCCGCATCGGTTCCGACCCTTAATTCGGAGGCAACTGCGCCGATCGAGGATGGGCGGTTGGACGCCACCTCGGGGGCTGCAACCCAAACGGCAATTGAGCCCAGCACTAGCCCCGTACTCTGTGAGACTCGTGACTCCAAGGAGCCGGACTCCTCTCCGGACTCCAAACCCTCCGCGCCCCTGCCAATCGAATCCGATTGGGCGCCGATCATGGAGTTCACTGCCGCGGACATCTTTCAGCACTCGCCTTTCGGTGATATCCTGAAGTCACTGAAGTCTCTATCTTTATCAGGAGAGCCCTGGCCGGACTACAGTCAGCGAGGTTGGGGTACGGAAGATGAAGAAATTCAAAGCCCACCCACCACCCACTTTGTAGCCACTATCGACGACTTAACCGACTTGCTCGACTTCGACTCCGAAGATATCGATGGTATGGACGCCGATGAAGGAGATAATGAAGAACCAGCGCCTACTAGGCCCTGGAAAGCCACCTCGTCATATGACATATACATGGTGGACACCCCAAAAGAGGGAGATTGCGATGGAACAGCGGAGGATGACCCCTCCAAAATCCCACCAAAACAAACAAGGTGATTCCAGCACGGGAGATAATAATACTCCGGAAAGCGCCGAAGAAAACCCCCTCCAGCAAGATTTAGCACAGGAGGATGGAGAAACCAGCCCTCATGAGAGAGCGGCAGACAGAGAGGTCGAGGACAATAATTATATGCCTCCCTCCGAAGACAAGGCAAGCCTCGACGACGACGAATTCGTCGTGCCAGAGGATCCCGTCGAGCAAAAGCATTTTCAACGCAGGCTTATGGCCATGGCAAGAAGCCTCAAGAAAAAACAGCAACAGCTTAGAGCTGATCAAGATTTGCTAGTCGACAGATGGACTGAAGTCCTTGCGGCCGAAGAGCATAAACTCGAACGCCCCTCCAAGAGCTACCCCAAGCGCAGGTTGCTACCCTGATTAGAGGAGGAATCACTTGATGCAGCTGACCGGCCACCTCGTGGTCGCGACAGAGAGGCCTCTCGGCCCTCCACTCAAGCCGCACCCCCTACCAAGGCACGGGAATATGGACCGGACTTATGAGACATGTTGGAGGACAAGGCAAGGCAAACAAGATCGATCTACGGATCGCGTGGGCGCCCCATGGCTCGAGACGGTAACCATCACGCCGACCACAAATTCAGCGGGGCCGAACACAGTAGACAAGGCTCATTGGAGCTACGTCATGATATAGCACAGTACAGAGGCGCCGCACACCCACTCTGCTTTACAGACGAAATAATGGATCATCAATTCCCGGAGGGTTTCAAACCTGTAAACGTCGAATCATATGATGGCACAACAGATCCTGCGGTATGGATCGAGGATTATCTCCTTCATATCCACATGGCCCGCGGTGATGATTTCCACGCCATCAAATACCTCCCACTCAAGCTTAAAGGACCAGCTCGGCATTGGCTTAATAGCTTGCCAACAGGATCAATCAGTTGTTGGGAGGACCTGGAAGCCGCATTCCTCGACAATTTTCAGGGCACTTACGTGCGACCCCCAAACGCCGATGACCTAAGTCAGGTAATTCAGCAGCCACAGGAATCGGCCAGGCAATTCTGGACACGGTTCCTAACAAAGAAAAATCAAATAGTCGACTGTCCTGACGCTGAGGCCCTAGCAGCCTTCAAACACAATATCCGTGACGAGTGGCTGGCCTGACACCTTGGACAGGAAAAGCCGAAATCTATGGCAGCACTCACGCCACTCATGACCCACTTTTGCGCGGGAGAAGACAACTGGCTTGCTCGTAGCAACAATATGACCAAGAACCCTGGTAATTCGGACACCAGGGACAGTAGTGGCAGGTCGCGTCGCAACAAGCAGAAGCGCCGCATTAACGGCGACAATGCTGAGGATACGGCAGTTAATGCCGGATTCAGAGGCTCTAAATCCGGTCAGCGGAAAAAGCCATTCAAAAGGAATCCTAGGGGCCCATCCAGTTTGAACCGAATACTCGACCGCTCGTGCCAGATACATGGCACCCCCGAAAAGCCAGCCAATCACACCAATAGGGATTGTTGGGTGTTCTAGCAGGCAGGCAAGATAAATGCCAAAAATGAAGACAAGGGGCTGCATAGCGATGACGACGAGGAGCCCCGGCCGCCGAACAATAGTGGATAGAAGGGTTTTCCCCCACAAGTGCGGACGGTGAACATGATATACGCAACCCATGTCCCCAAAAGGGAGCGGAAGCGTGCGTTAAGGGACGTATACGCGGTAGAGCCAGTCGCCCCAAAGTTCAACCCATGGTCCTCCTGCCCGATCACCTTTGATCGAAGGGACCATCCCACTAGCATCCGTCATGGCGGATTCGCCGCATTGGTTCTAGACCCAATTATTGACGGATTTCATCTCACTAGAGTCCTTATAGATGGCGGCAGCAGCCTGAACCTGCTTTACCAGGATAGAGTGCGGAAAATGGGCATAGATCCCTCGAGGATTAAGCCCACCAAAACGACCTTTAAAGGCGTAATACCAGGTGTAGAGGCCAACTGTACAGGCTCAGTCACACTTGAAGTGGTCTTCGGATCTCCGGATAATTTCCGAAGAGAGGAGTTAATCTTCGACATAGTCCTGTTTCGCAGTGGCTATCACGCACTGCTCGGGCGAACCGCATTCGCTAAGTTCAATGTGGTACCGCATTACGCATACCTTACGCTCAAGATGCCAGGCCCTCGAGGAGTAATTACGGTCAATGGAAACACCGAACGCTCCCTCTGAACGGAGGAGCAGACGGTGGCCCTTGCAGCAGAAGTTCAAAGCAGCCTCTCCAGGCCGTTCTCCAGTCCGGCCACTAAACGACCGGACACCGTAAAGCGCGCCCGGAGTAACCTACAACAAGACCGCCTGGCACGATCCGAGCAGGCGTAGCAATGCGGCCCCAACCCCAACCCTCGCAAAAAGGCGACGCCAGTACTTCGCGTACATAACTACGCTCTAGAGATACCATGGGCACAGGGGGAGGGGCACCATCACGGCACGCCCAAAACACGGCTTAAACCGTACAAGGGGCTGCCGATTTTTTAATTTTCTCTTACTTTCAGGACTTCATCCTTCGGAAGGCCTGTTCGGCAGTTCAATTGCCGCACAAATGATGCAAGAACCAGGGAAGCAGACAAGCCACGCCGCACTACGGAACTCCCAGGTGGTCTCTATCACGAGCAGTATACCCGTTCCGCATACTATTCTGCAGCTTGCCCCTGGAACGGACATGTTAACTAGTCCAACCTTCCACTTATCGCATTATTTGTATCATTCTGCTTTGATCGCAGCAATTTTTAATAAACAATGCATAGCTTTCGTCTATTTTGCATTACCTTTTTTTCTTTATATATGTTCCTTAACGACATGGTGCACCCGAACACGTTGGTACGGCCAAAATACGCCAGGGGCTTTAGTACCCCTCAATATGGTGTGAGAAGTCCGAACACTTTAACAAGTGCGGCACCCCGAACTTATAGCATTATATGCATCGGCTCCGAATCATGTCTTGGGTCAATAGTTGGGTTTGCCCGGCTCCTATGTTTTGGTGCCTTATGTTCCGCTATATCGGCTAAGGTAGCACTAGGAGAACCACTGCGATTGTGCCCCGGTTGAGCTGGATCGAGCACCTCAGTGGCAAAAGCTAAAACTGACTGTCATGATGAAGCAAGAGCTATTCGCTGTTCGAGAGGTTTTTTCGAGTCCCTAAAGACTTATGCCGCTTAGGGGGAGGAGCCGGCTCTGTCCGGCCATGGCGTGGATAGCGCCCTGAACTCGGTCTTCCGAATACCAGGGGCTTCGCCGAAATTTAAAATTATAGAATTCTATGGCTAAGTGAGAGTGTTCACGCATTATAGTCCGATTGCCTTGTCTGTTGGGCTGAGCGCCTCCCTCGAAGGACCCAAACATGGGAAAAAGAGCGCTCAGGTTTATCCCAGAACACCCCAGCACTAGCGGCACAGGGGCAGAAGCCGACGACTCGCCATCTCTCAGAATTGATAAACAGCCGCACAGAAGGTAATATTTTAAATTCCAACAGCATTGCTTAGTGCATATAAACAAGTTTTCAGCGCACAGGACAAAACGAGCAAGTTTCACTCAAAAATTACATCCGTAGAACATTCATCCGCCACAAGGCGGGCACCCTTCAGAACATCCTTATAGTAATTCTCGGGCTTGCGATGCTCTTTCCCTGGCGGTGGCGCGTCCTTCACAAGCTTCTCAGCATCCAGCTTGCCCTAGTGCACCTTAGCACGGGCAAGGGCCCTACGGGCACCCTCAATGCATACGGAGCGCTTGATTACTTCAAGCCTTGGACAGGCCTCCACCAGCCGCCGCACCAGCCCAAAATAGCTCTTAGGCAGAGCCCCTCCAGGCCACAGCCGAACAATAACGCCCCCCATGGCCTGTTCGGCCGCCTTGTGGAGCTCGACCAGTTGCTTCAGCTGGTCGCTCAGGGGCACGGGGTGTCCGGCCTCAGCGTACTAAGACCAGAACACCTTCTCCGTCGAGCTGCCCTCCTCGGCTCGATAGAATGCGGCGGCATCAGACACACTCCGGGGAAGATTTGCGAACGCTCCTGGAGAACTCCGGATTCGGGTAAGTAACAAGTAACTCACGTTTATGTGTTTGCTTTGCATAAAGAATGCCTTACCCGCTGCTATCTTCTTCACCTCATCCAACTCCTGGAGGGTCTTTTGGGATTCGGCCTTGGCAGATTTGGCATTTTCAATAGCCACCGCGAGCTCGGACGCTTGCGTCTTCGAGTCAACCTCCAAATTCCTATGTTTTTCCATGAGAGCCTGGAGCTCTTGCCGCACCTTGCCAACCTCGGCCTCATATTTCTCCCGCTCGGTGCGCTCCGAGGCCGCACTCTTCTCGGCCTCGACCAGCGCTTGCTTAAGGGTCGCCACTTCAGACGTGGACCCTACAATAGCCACGATAATCCTGTCATTCTTTGCAATTGCACCGTTTTATATATAGTTTTTAACAAGGTATTTCTTACCTTCATTATCCTCGAGCTGCTTCTTGGCACGCTCGAGCTCTTGCTCGGACCGCTCGAGGTTCTGCTTTAGCGTGTCCACTTCCGCAGTCAGTGCAGCGGACGCAAGCAGGGAAGCATGCATACGCATATTTACTCCTTTTGTTAGACTCCTGCGAATTTTATTTGATCCTCTATTCGGCTTTTCTTCCCGAACGCCAAACAGAGCATCAGGGGCTACTGTCTAGGCGGTAATATTATTTACACATTCTTTACTTACCTCATAGCCTGTCAAAAGGCTAGTACAAGCTTCAGTCAGCCCGCTCTTGGCGGACTGAACCTTCTGGACCACCGCACTCATAATGGCACGGTGCTCCTCGTCGATGGAGGCGCCTTGGAGCACCTCCAACATATTGTCCGGCGCCTGCGGTTGGACGGGGGCCACCGGCACAGTGGGCTGGCTCCTCTTGGAAGGAGGTCTCCCGCCAGACTCTGGAACCTTTGAAGGTTCCGGAGCAGTGTCTGACCTAGGGGGTTTCATCCCCTTCGCTCCTGGAGTCCGGGAAGTCGCCTTGCGGCGCCTCCAGGACCACCTCCTCCCAGCTTGGAACCTGTTGGGACAACACTTCGGTGTCGTCGTAGGCCGGGGGGAGGAAGCCGTCAGAAGTGAGTTCACATCCGACGAGTCCAGTGAGCCGCTCGACGACGCATCAAGCCGGTCTTTGGGTGGGTTGCATAAACATATTCGACATGAGGGAAACTGTGCAATAAACGAATACTATGAATTACTCTGGTATCCGGATACTTACGATTTGGCCAGGGGCTTGGCCCTAGGCGCCCACTCCTCTCCGCCGCTATCGGCGTCGGTGGAGCAGTCCGGAGGAAAGGTTTTCCTCTTCTTGGACCCGTCGGCCTCCCTAGCTGGGACGGCCTTCCTTTTCTTCCCTTCCCCCGCTGGAGGGGGAGGGGTCTCTTCTTCCTCCTCCTCGTCTTCACGGGAGGAGTGCGTCTTGGATTCGTCGGATGATGAATCCGACACCTCCGGGCGTCGGGCACTCTTTCGAGTCCCCGTGGCCTTCTTCTTGACCTTCTTCTCCGGCACCACATAGGGCGCCGGAACCAGCAGCCTCGTCAAGCAAGCGTCCGGACGTCACCTGCCAATCCTATCAAAGGAAAGGGAGCTTAGATCTCGCATGGAGTCAAACTATGAAAAACTGATACCCTGTAAAAGGAAAAAATAGCTTACCGTGAGAGCGTGACGCTGCACACTGAATCCGCGATCCTCAGTAGCAGATGCGGGAGCCTCGACGCCCTTGAAAAGCACCTTCCAGGCATCTTCGTACGTCGTGTCGAAGAGCCTGCTCAGAGTTTGGTGCCGCACCGGGTCGAACTCCCACAGGTTGAAAGCCCGTTGTTGGCACGGGAGGATCAAGCGGATGAGCATAACCTGGACTACGTTGACAAGTTTGAGCTTCTTGTCCACCAGGGTTTTGACGCATGTTTGGAGTCCAGTCAGCTCTCCTTTTTTACCCCACGACAGGCCCATCTCCTTCTAGGACATGAGCCGCGTTGGGGGTCCGGACCGGAACTCGGGGGGTGCGACCCTTTCGGCGTCGCGCGGCTTGGTGATGTAAAACCACCCCGATTGCCACCCCTTCAGTGTCTCCACAAAGGAGCCCTCGAGCCAGAGGACGTTGGCCATCTTGCCCACCATGGTGCCTACGCACTCCGCCTGGCTACCGCGCACCACCTTCGGCTTGACGTTGAAAGTCTTGAGCCATAGGCCGAAATGGGGGCGGATGCGGAGGAAGGCCTCGCACACGACGATAAACGCCGAGATGTTGAGGACGAAGTTCGGGGCCAGATCATGGAAATCCAGGCCGTAGTAGAACATGAGCCCCCGGACAAATGGGTGGAGATGGAAGCCCAGTCCGCGGAGGAAATGGGGGAGGAACACCACCCTCTCATGGGGCCTAGGGATGGGGATGAGCTGCCCCTTTTCGGGGAGCCGGTACGCGATGTCGTTAGACAGGTATCCGGCCTTCCTCAGCTTTTTGATATGTCCCTCCGTGATGGAGGAGACCATCCACTTGCCTCCCGCTTCGGACATGGCTGGAGAAGGTTGAGGTGAGGAGTGCGGACTTGGGCGCTGGAGCTCGAGTGCGCAAGAATGGATAGGCGAAGGAGGAAGAAGGCATAGGTGAAAAGGTGGATCTTTATCCCCTTATATGGGTGGATGTAGCTACATGTCCCCACTAGCCTGATAAAACTCGCTTATCTCCAAGCGCCGTAATCGATGGCGTGGTTGGGTTACCCATGCCCGTGTTGATGAGAATCCTGGAATAAGGGGACATGATCTCTGCTTTAACAAGACGTGCCAAGGAAACCGCCTCGCATAACGCGCTGAGATGGGACAGTAAAACGGTTCGAATAAAAGCTTGGCCGTGGTGTGATGTCACACTACGGAATACGTCAGCAGATTAGATTTGTGTAAATATTATTCTCTCTATGGCAATATGTGGAAACTTATATTTCAGAGCCGGACACTATCTTTGTGTTCAAAATCTTCTATGAAGTACTTGGAGGAGGAACACGCCTTGCAATGAAGAAGACAATATGCGCGCCAGACTCGTCGTCATTGAAGCCTGGTTCAGGGGCTACTGAGGGAGTCCTGGATTAGGGGGTGTCCGGATGGCCGGACTATACCTTCAGCCGGACTCCTGGACTATGAAGATACAAGATTGAAGACTTCGTCCCGTGTCCGGAAGGGACTTTCCTTGGCGTGGAAGGCAAGCTTGGTGATACGGATATGTAGATCTCCTACCATTGTAACCGACTCTATGTAAC
This sequence comes from Triticum monococcum, assembly GCA_034509565.1. Classification (NCBI taxonomy): domain Eukaryota; kingdom Viridiplantae; phylum Streptophyta; class Magnoliopsida; order Poales; family Poaceae; genus Triticum; species Triticum monococcum. The sequence continues at coordinate 444,243,776 of CM067842.1, read as the reverse complement.
CCTAACCCTACCCGGTGTCTATATAAACCAGAGGGTTTTAGTCCATAGGACAACATACACATCAACAATCTTACCATAGGCTAGCTTCTAGGGTTTAGCCTCCTCGATCTCATGGTAGATCTACTCTTGTACTACCCATATCATCAATATTAATCAAGCAGGACGTAGGGTTTTACCTCCATCGAGAGGGCCCGAACCTGGGTAAAACTTCGTGTCCCTTGTCTCCTGTTACCATCCGGCCTAGACGCACAGTTCGTGACCCCCTACCCGAGATCCGCCGGTTCTGACACCGACAGGGGGGCTTATAAGAGGAGGGGCGGTGGCGACTTGGTGGAGGGGGCAAGGCGGCGCGGGTGGAGTCCTGGCCGGACTCGGCTTACGCCGACCGTATCCTGGCCGGACTCGATGCGGGAGGCGGCGGCGGGGCAGGCGGGCCGGTGGCCTGGCTCGGCTGGGCCTTGGCCCAGTCGGGCGCTGCGCGTTTTTTTAAAATAATTTCGCCAAAACCGAATAAATCCTAGAAAATAAAATAAAAATCTAAAAATGCCAAAACAAATTTTCGTCATCTAAATAAAATATTTAGAACATGATGAACATTTTCTTGGCCCTAAAATGCAACTTTGAAAAACATGCAATTTTTTCTAATTCAAATAAAATAGAAATAAACTCCGGATAAAAATCAAATATTAAATTTTAGTCTTTTTCCACCAATATTTCATTTATTTTGGAGAAGTCATATTATGTCCTCTCATATATTTTAATATGAAATATTTTCGGAGAGAAAAATAATTAAAACCAAAAATCCTTGTTTCAATATTTGATAAAACTCAAATATGAAGACAGGGAAATCCCCAACTCTCTCCGAGGGTCCTTCAGTTGCTTAGGATTTCGAGGATCAAGCCAAAATGCAATAAAATATGATATGCAATGATGACCTATGTATAACAGTCCAAATTGAAAATTTGGGATGTTACAAACCTACCCCCTTAAGATGAATCTTGCCCTCGAGATTCGGGTTGGCTAGAGAATAGGTGTGGGTGGTCTTTGCGAAGATCATCCTCTCATTCCCAGGTGGCTTCATCCTCGGTATGGTGACTCCACTAAACTTTGCAAAACTTTATAACCTTGTTGTGGGTGATTCGGCTGGCAAATTCGAGAATCCTGACTGGCTTCTCCTCATAGATCAAATCACTGTCCAACTGAATTGCCTCCAAGGGTACTGTATCTCTTAACGGTATGTCGGCAATCTCAGCATGACACTTATTCAGCTGTGAAACATGAAATACATCATGAAATCCTGATAGTCCTTCAGGTAACTCCAACTTGTAGGCAACTTCTCCCATGCGTTCCAAAATTCGATACGGTCCTACAAATCTCGGGGCTAACTTTCCCTTAACTCCAAAAGTTTCACTCCTCGCAGGGGTGACCCTCGCAGATATGCTCTATCTCCAATTTCATAGGTTATTTCCTTGCGTTTCGAATCTGCATAACACTTCTGCCTCGACTGAGCTATCTTCAATCTATCTCTGATCAACTTAACTTTCTCTTCAGACTCTTTGATCAAATCTGGTCCAAACAACTGTCGGTCTCCGACTTCATCCCACATCAACAATGTTCTCCACCTTCGTCCATACAGGGGAACGGTGCCATCTTTAAACTGGCTTGGTAGCTATTGTTGTATGAGAACTCCGCGTAGGGCAAATTGTCGAATTTCGGGTTCCGGTAGACCCTTGAGGTTCGAACACTGGGGTGCGTGCGGAGATTTCGCCTCCTACCTACCTGCACCCCTCCGCCACGCTAGGATCAAAACTATGGGAAGAACAACACAAGTGACACAGGGTTGATACTGGTTCGGGCCACCGTTGTGGTGTAATACCCTACTCCAGTGTGTGGTGTGTGCATTGCCTCTTGGGCTAATGATGATGAACAATACAAGGAAGAACAACCTCGCGAGGGTCTGTTTTGGCTGAGGCGATGAACTGCTGGGAGGAGTTCAGCCACCTTTCTCTCTCTCTCTCTCTCTCTCTCTCTCTCTCTGCTTACAACCTCTCTACTTATCGAGCCCTCGAAAGAGACCGAACCGACCCCTTGCTATGTGGGTGGCTGGTCCTATTTATAGAGGCCCTGGTCCTCTTCCCAAATATCGAGCGGGAAGGGAGCCAACAATGGCGGGCTAATTTGAAGGGGGACAGCAAGTATCAGCTATCCTGATAAAAGTAGTCTTCGCCTGCGCAAAGCTCTGGTGATGATGCTGTCTTGGGCTCCATGGTGACCTTCATCTCGTAGTCCTCATGGTCTTGGTCTCGTTGCACCAAAACAGCAACCTTTGCCTGATGCCTCGGTACTCCGCGGCTGCGCTTGCCCCCTTTGCACCAAAGAGGAAAGGAGGACGCTGCGCGGGCTGGCACCCGCTTGGCGCCCTGAGTCGTCATGGCTTGCGTCACGGGCACCTCATGAGGTACCCTGCCTTGATCTCTCCGCCTCCTCGCGAGCCAGCCTGATGAAGCCGTGCCTGAGGAAGCTCCGCGTCGTCCGCCCCGCGAGGCTTGGCCCCTCGCGAGGGTCTTGGGTTTGTGTTGGTGAAGATGGGCCGCGCTGGGCCCCCTTTTGAGCCACATCGCAGGCCACAGGCAGGCAAGTCTGGGGACCCCCGTTCCCAGAACGCCAATAGTAGCCCCCGGGCCCAAGGCATGCCCGGACTTGGCCGTGTAGGGAGGCGGAAGGGCAAGGGCGAAGCGCCGCGGGCCCTAACAGCCTGCGGCCTTGGGCGCCGCGTGGCGGTTGATTGGACATGGGCGTCTCCACTTCCCCATGGCGCCTCGGCAATTGCACGGATTGGACAAGTCCCTGCATGCAAAATGGGTCATGATTACCTGCGATCGTGGAGGTCGGCGGTTGGCCTCCGCCGGCTATAAGTATGGAACATCGCGCGCCCTTGCAGTCCATCCCTCCTTGCTTCTCCTTCTTCCCGATTCTTGCTCTGTCTTGCGGTGATGGCTCCGATCCGCCGGTTCTCAACGACAGAGAAGGGAAAGGCTCCCCGACAGGGACCAGACCCACTTCCGCCAAAGAAATGGCTTGTCCACCGTGGCCCGGACGAGGGGGCCCTTCAGATAGTGTCGAGGCCTTGGGGCGAGTGGGCGCCGCCGGGGTTCTCGCTTCCATTGTACGCCCATGTCGAGGGCCCCGAAGGAGCTGATGCTGACCGCCACGGGCGGCGCCGCTGTCGGTGCCGACGGGTCACGAAGGTGTGCGTCGTCCCCCCTGGGGTCCACACCGAGGGCTCCTCCCAAGAGTTCGTGCTCCACGTCGCCATTCCTCTCCAATCTTGGATCCGCCTGCCTCCCTTCTTCGCCTCCATCATCCCACCGAGGGAGCCCTTGGAGCTCTGGCTGCAGCACGCCGGCTGCAGCACCCTCGTGACCGAGGCAGAGGTCGCGGTCGTTGTCCCGGGCGAGGTCTACATGACCCAGGGCCGGAGAGAGATCGCCCGGGTTTGCAGGACAAGGGGCGTCTTCACGATCCACTTGGACTACGACGGTGCTTCGGTGATGCTCTTCAAGGTCTTCGACGCAAACGGGCGCTGGGTGGAGTGCTGCCCCGGTGAAGGCGGCCAGGGCCCTACTGCGACGAGGACTGGGCTCGCCAACCGCTCCCTTAGCGGCTCCTCAGGCGGTGGAGACGTCGGAGGCTCCAGCGACTTCGGCGAGCCCTTCGCGACTCTGGAGACGAGCGACGACAGCTACGATCCCTCGAGCCGGCGACGCTCCTTGAGCAGGGTGGGCTCGTCAGGCCGCCGCCGACTCTGATCTGGATGGGGTTGGCGTCGGTGCTTGACGGCCCACTGTTGATGATGGCGTCTTTTGTAGCGATGCGCGTAGTTTGCGTCTCTTTAGGATCTGTTCCCTACGAGGAACCAAAAACGCGCCCCGCGGGGGCTTGTAAGGGGCCTGTGATCCTGTTTTGTTAATATAACCCTTGTCGTAGATTTGCACAAGTTGCTCATCCCGTCTTAACTCGGTCCTCCCTTTCGAACCTCACGAGGGCTTGGTGCTCTGCGCCGACAGGTCCCAGTCCCAAGGAGGCTTCAGCCGTCGCTGGTATGCCAGGTCGCGATGCCGTGGTCAAGGCCAGGAGGTGAGCGACCCGGACTCCAGTAAGAGCCCCTGAGTCGCGATGCTCAGGAGGTCCCCTTTGGCGCCCAAGCAGCCGTCGTTTGGTGAGAAAGGGGAGCAACATCGCTAACACGGGATAGCATTAGGTGCGGGGATGGTGCCACGGTAGCTGGCGCTTCCGGGCGATAACTTATCTCGAGGATCAGGGGCCGCTCTCCGGTGCGTGGCTGGGTCCATGCATCGGCAGGCGCGGGGTTGCTTGGCGAGGTCCTCGTGTGTCTCTCCCCTCTCGCCTTTGCTCCCCTTTCTTCTCTACGTCCTCGGGTCCCGGCCCTCGAGCGAGTCTCAGCCGTCGCTGGTATGCCAGGTCGCGATGCCGTGGTCAAGGCCAGAGGGTGAGGGCTGGAGAGCCAGTAGGAACCTTGAGTCGCGATGCTCAGGCACCCCCACTTTAACGTGCAAGCGATTCGTGCGGACGAGAGCGAAGGAGACACAGCAAGAGCCTCGCCTGACGCAGCTCCTTCAGGAGGTCCTGCAGGTCCATCACAGAAAAAGAAAGGGGTTGCCATAACAATTGGCGGTCAGCCGTTGGTTTCTTCCGAAGGGTATTGAGGCACTGAAGGCTTGACGAGGTGACGCTATGCGGGGCTGCCGCGGCCAGAGCTCAGCCATCCAGGTTTGTCGGCGTTGTAGGGACGGACCCATGCGCAAGCGTCGTGCCATTTGGGAGCAGCTCCGTTAGTTGGCATCAGCTGAGCAGGCAACTAGGGAAAACACATTAGCCGTGAAGGAGTGGATTCATTCAAATAGATGCTGGGAATGCGGAGATCACTGGGTCAGGCCCGAGCGACTTGGGGGTCATGCTGCCCAAGGGGCGCCCCCAACAAGGTAAGCTAACGACGCGAAATAAAAGGGATACATGCCGCAGGGACGGACCCACGCGGCCTGGGAATAATGCAGCCCTGGGGCCGCTCCCAGCTAGAAGTGAAACTTGAAAGATGTCACCTGATGACGCTGAAGATGAAGGGGTGTTGGTGTAGCCGGCTCGGTGGGCTGCGGAAGCGGATCCTCATGAGCCCCCAGGCCCAGGGGCCTCGGGAGGCTCCGGAGGCACTGGCGGTTCCTCGCGGACCATCTCCATCTCCGCCAGGGCTGCGGAGCGCCTGGCCTCTTGTGCCTCCGTGATGCCCCTCATGAGGCGCTGGTGCGTGTCAGCCGTGCTCGGCAAGCCGTAAGGCATGCGAACGTAGCTGTGGGGTGGACCTCCGCAGCGCCCCACTCGCGAGGGCCAGAAGCGCTCCAGGGAGGCGACTTGGTTGAGCCCTGGTACGTCGATGTAGATGCGCAGCCTGCCATCCTCGCCTGGATGGGGAGCCACCGCTGGTAGGCGGCGGCCGCCTCTCATGACTCTTGACTCCTGTAACTCCTGAATGGCCTTGCTGACGAACTCCTGTGGGTCTGGATCTCCTTGCCTTGCTCCTTCTTGGGGGAAACGTGCTTCGAAACACGCCTCCACGTGGTGCCCAAGCGCCTCCCTCGTGACCCTAGCTAGGTCGGTGGCCCTCCAGGGGAGAGCCCCCGAGCCCTGCCTGAGGAGGGCGCCGGGCGCGCCTTCCTATGCGATGGAAGGAGGTTCCCCCTGGGCAGGCACGGGCACAGAGGGACCTGCCTCCTGAGGGGCTAGGCCGGACGATGTCTTCTTCTTCTTCTTAGGGGCGGTCTCAGGAGGCCTCCTGCTTCCACGATCCAGGTCTTCCAGTGACGCGTCTTGGAAGGCTCGCTCCAGGGAACACACCGCGTCTTTCTCTTTGCAGGGTACCGTGATGACTCCGCCGCTTCCTGGCATCTTGAGGACGTTGTAGCCGTGGTGAGTCACGGCCATGAACTTGGCCAGTGCTGGGTACCCAAGGATGGCGTTGTACGGCAGGCGGATGTGAGCGACGTCGAAGTCGATGAGCTCGGTGCGGTAGTTGTCGCGTTCCCCGAAGGTGACAGGGAGGCGAACCTGCCCGATCGGGACCGTGGAGCCGTCGGTGATACCGGAGAAGGGCTTGGTTGGCTGAAGCTGGCTGCACTTGGAGGTTGTTGAATGTCTCTACGGACAGGACGTTGAGCCCTGCCCCTCCATCGATGAGGGTCTTGGTGACCACCACGTTGCTGATGATTGGGGAACAAAGCATCGGGAGGACTCTGGCTGTAGCTGCACATTTGAGCTGATCTGCTGAGCTGAACGTGATGGCGCACACCGACCACCTGAGAGGGCGCGTGGCTTCGAGCCTGGGGAGGGCTACGTTCACTTCGCGGGTGAACTGCTTGAAGATGCATTGAGAGGCTGGGGCTTGAGCTCCGCCCAGCATGCAAGCGATCGCGCGCGGCTCCTGGAAGCCCCCAGCCTCCTCGTCCTGGTGGCGGTCCTCGTTTCTCCTTGGCTGTGGCGGCAGCGGTGGGAGGCCTGCGTTGCCTTGCAGGCGATCCTTGCGAGGCTGATCCCTCCAGCCTCCTTTGCAAGGCGGGTCTTGCCAGCGATCCTCGCGAGGTTGGTCGCGCCACCCCTGGTGCGGGCCACGGTCTTCCCAGTGCCCTGCGTTCCTTCCTCCTCCTCGGCCGTAGCCCCGGTCACCGTGGTCAGGGCGACGGCCGATCCTTCCTTCTCGCACGGCTCGGAGTTCTTTGCATTCGCTGGTGTTGTGGGTGTGGAGGTCGTGGTACACGCAGTATAGGCTGCCCTTGGGAGGTTCGGGCTGATCTCTGCCCTGCTTGGTGTCCGGTTCTGCCGCGAGCATGGCAGCCCCCTTGCGCTTCACTTCCTTGGCCTTGAGCTTCTTCTCTTTTGGGTCTGCGGCAGGCAGCTCGAGGAGGGAGAGACGCCCTTCCTCAGCCCTGGCGCACTTGTTTGCCAAGTTGAACAGCTCCAAGGAAGTGCACAGGTCTTCATGCATCGCCAGCTCCTCCTTCATCTTGACGTCGCGCACGCCGTCGGAGAAAGCTGAGATGATGGCCTCCTTAGTCACCTGGGGGATCTTGAGGCGTGCGTTCTTGAAGCGCTAGATGTACTTCTGCAGGGTCTCCCCGGGTTGTTGCTTGATGCGGCGCATGTCGCTCACGGCGGGCGGCCGGTCGCGAGTGCCTTTGAAGTTGGCGATGAAGCGGGTGCGCATTTCTTCCCAGGAGAAGATTGCGCCTAGAGCTAGGTTCAGGAGCCAGGTGTAGGCCCCGTCCTTGAGCGCCATGGGAAACCAGTTCGCCATGACCTTCTCATCTCCGTTGGAAGCTTCGATGCCCAGCTCATAGAGCTGGAGGAACTCCGCAGGGTTGGTCGTGCCGTCGTAGAGAGGAGGCAGGTCTGGTTTGAACTTGCCTGGCCACGCGACGCTGCATAGTTTGGTGGTGAAGGCACGGCAGCCTGCTGTGGCCACGGGGGGCCTTGGGTGATGGAGAGCCTGGTCCTGCATGTCCCCACGCACTTGGGCAGGAGGATGGTCGCGACGTGCTGGAGCAGGGAGCGCCCGGGCAGCTTCTGGCGGGCGAGGGACTTCTTGGCAGCTCTGTTCTTGCCGCGCTGGCACCTGACAGAGCGGGTTCTGCCCAGGGGCCACGCGCCTTGGAGCCATGGCGTCTTCTTGAGGAGGAGATGGCCGGGGCACCGCGGAGCCTCTTCGCCCGCGCGGGGGCGGGGTGCGGTGCAGTGGAACGGACGGCGCGGAAGAGCCCCCTGCGGCAAGGACGAGCTCGGCGACGCGGTCGAGCCATTCTTCGTAGACGTCATCGACGGGACGGTAGCGCAGGAGCTCATTTGCCGCGATGAGTGCACCCGAGCCTCCATGGGCACGTGGAGCACGTGGGACGAAGATCCAGCCAGGGCGAGCGAGGGAGTTGCGGTTCGGCCGTCTTGCCGCACGGACGGATGCGGAGACGATGCTTGCTGCTCGTCCCCCGCCGGGACGGTGGCGGCGTTGACGGCAGGTGACGGGGAACAACGAGGACGCCCGCCGATAGGGGCTGTCTGGGCGACGCGGGAAGCGAGGGCGGCCCGGCGCTCAGCGCGGGCCCGACGAGCGTCAGACATGAGCGTGATGGTCGGAGGAGAACGGGGTGGTGGAAGACGAATTCCGACGCACCCCTACCTGGCGCGCGAAATGTCGGATTTTGGGTTCCGGCAGACCCTTGAGGTTCGAACACTGGGGTGCGCGCGGAGATTTCGCCTCCTACCTACCTGCACCCCTCCACCACGCTAGGATCAAAACTATGGGAAGAACAGCACAAGTGACATAGGGTTTATACTGGTTCGGGCCACCGTTGTGGTGTAATACCCTACTCGAATGTGTGGTGTGTGGATTGCCTCTTGGGCTGATGATGATGAACAATACAAGGAAGAACAGCCTCGCGAGGGTCCGTTCTTGGCTGGGGCGATGACCTGCTGGGAGGAGTTCAGCCACCTTTCTCTCTCTCTCTCTCTCTCTCTCTCTCTCTCTCTGCTTACAACCTCTCTACTTGTCGAGCCCTCGGAAGAGACCAAACCGACCCCTTGCTATGTGGGTGGCTGGTCCTATTTATAGATGCCCTGGTCCTCTTCCCAAATATCGAGCGGGAAGGGAGCCAACAATGGCGGGCTAATTTGAAGGGGGACAGCAAGTATCAGCTATCCTGACAAAAGTAGTCTTCGCCTGCGCAAAGCTTTGGTGATGATGCCGTCTTGGGCTCCATGGTGACCTCCGTCTCGTAGTCCTCCTGGTCTTGGTCTCGTTGCACCAAAACGGCAACCTTTGCCTGATGCCTCGGTACTCCGCGGCTGCGCTTGCCCCCTTTGCACCAAAGAGGAAAGGAGGACGCTGCGCGGGCTGGCACCCGCCTGGCGCCCTGAGTCGTCATGGCTTGCGTCACGGGCACCTCGTGAGGTACCCCGCCTTGATCTCTCCGCCTCCTCGCGAGCCAGCCTGATGAAGCCGTGCCTGAGGAAGCTCCGCGTCATCTGCCCCGCGAGGCTTGGCCCCTCGCGAGGGTCTTGGGTTTGTGTTGGTGAAGATGGGCCGCGCTGGGCCCCCTTTTGAGCCACGCCCTAGGCCGCGGGCAGGCAAGTCTGGGGACCCCCGTTCCCAGAACGCCGACACAAATTGTCATCCCAACTAGATCCATAATCTAGCGCACAGGCCCTCAACATATCCTCTAGAATCTAGTTGACTCTCTTGGTCTGTCCATCTGTCTGCGGGTGGAATGTTGTACTGAACTCCAACCTTGTCCCCAAAGTTTGGTGCAACTGATGCCAAAACTTTGAAGTAAACGGTGTCCCTCTATCTGATACGATGGTCCTCGGAACTCCATGCAGACATACAATCATGGTCATATATATCTTGGCCAACTTTGCACTTGTATAGGTGGTTTTCACCGGGGTAAAGTGAGCTACTTTGGTTAAGCGGTCAACTACTACCCATATAGAATCATATCCTGATTTGGTTCTGGGTAATCCGGTGATCAAATCCATGCCAAGTTTATCCCACTTCCATGCGGGTATCGGCATAGGCTGTAACAATCCTGCTTGCTGTTGATGCTCAGCCTTCACTCTCTGACATACATCACATACGGCTACATACTCGGCAATATCCTTCTTCATACCAGTCTACCAGAAACGTTCCTTCAAATCCAAATACAACTTGGTGTTTTCGGGGTGTATCGAGTATGGAGAGTAATGAGCCTCCTGAAGTATTAACTTCCTGATCTCTGTGTTATTGGGCACATAAACACGGTCCCCGAACCATAAGGTGTCGTGCTCATCCTCACGAAAACCTTTGGCCTTTCCTTCGCTCATTCTCTCTTTTATCTCGGTAACCTCTTTGTCATCCTTTTGAGCTTCTCGAATCTTTCCTAACAATGTAGACTGAACCTCCATTGTTGCAACAAAACCTCTAGGAACAATCTCCAATCAAAGTTCCCTGAGATCCTGTGCTAACTCCTTCGGCAATCTCGTGCTCACTAGGGTATTAGCATAACTCTTCCGGCTCAAGGAATCTTCTATGACATTGCCCTTGCCTGGATGATAGTGAAGCTTCATGTCATAATCTTTTATAAGCTCCAACCATCTCCTCTGCCTAAGGTTCAGCTCCTTCTGTGTGAAAATGTACTTCAAACTCTTATGATCCGTGTACACATCACAATGATTTCCAATAATGTAATGTCTCCAGGTCTTCAACGCATGCACTACGGCAGCCAACTCCAAATCATGCGTGGCATAATTCAACTCGTGCAGTTTCAGTTGTCACGAGGCATACGAAACAACTCTTCCGTCCTGCATAAGCACAGTTCCAAGTCCTAGGCGAGAGGCATCGCAATGCACTTGAAACTCCTTGCATATATCCAGCAGAATCATCACTGGGGTTGTAGTCAAACGTTTCTTTAACTCCTGAAAACTCGCTTCACATGCTTCTGTCCATTTAAATTTGGTATCCTTTTTCAATAACTCCGTCACTGGCTTCACAATTTTGGAAAAATTCTCAATGAATCTCTGATAGTATCCTGCGAGTCCAAGGAAACTGCGGATCTTGCTAATGAAGTGGGTGCCAACCATTCAGTGACTGACTGAACCTAGGATCCACTGCTACACCATACAACTGATGTTCCCTGAGTTTCTCGAGAACTAAACACAAATGCTCTTCGTGCTCCTCCTCGTTCTTCGAGTATACCATTATATCATCAATGAACACCACAACGAACTTATCCAAATATTCCATGAACACTTTGTTCATCATGCTCATGAAATAGGCAGGGGCGTTAGTCAGTCCAAATGACATGACCGTATATTCATACAACCCGTACCGTGTGGTGAATGTTGTCTTTGGTATGTCCTTCTCTCGTATCTTCAGCTGGTGATATCCAGATCACAAATCGATCTTTGAAAACACCTTAGCTCCTTGCAGCTGGTCGAACAAATCATTGATTATCGGCAGTGGGTATTTGTTCTTGATCGTCACCTCATTTAACGCTCGATAATCAACAACCATTCTTAGAGACTTATCCTTCTTCTCGACCAAAAGCACTAGGGCTCCCCATGGTGATGAGCTCCGTCGAATTTAATCTTTCTCCAATAACTCCTTGATCTGTTTCTTAATCTCCTCCAGATCGTTTGTGGGTATCCGGTATGGTCTCTTTGATATAGGCCCGGTGCCTGGCAATAACTCTATCAAACACTCGATGTCTCGATCCGGTGGCATGCCTGGTAACTCCTCTGGAAAAACATCCGGGTAATCCTTCACTACAGGCACTTCCTCCTGAACAACTCCTGTGAGGGTATTTAATTGGCTACTCCTTGGCGCATGCCTTGATACATACTTGATCCTTTTTCCCTCAGGGGTGGTGAGACAAATTGGCTTACTAACACAGTCAATGCTTCCTCCATACTTTGACATCCAGTCCATTCCTAATATCACATCCAATCCTTGTGACTCCAAGATTATTAGGTCAGACGGAAAGACATGGCTACCAATGGTTAAGGGTATCTGGTCGCACCATCGACAAGCCATATACTCTGCTCCAGGTGAACTCACTAACAGATGGGTCCTAAGGGGTTGGGTTGGTAGTTTAAACTTATCCACGAATTCCCTTGATATGTATGAATGCGATGCACCAGTATCAAAAAGAACAAGGGCGGTAAAAGACTTAACCAAAAACTTACTAATCACCGCGTCTGGCTGCTCTTCAACCTCCTCCATGTTGACGTGGTTCACTTGTCCTTTGTTGAATGGGTTGGGCTTCTTTCCAGCGCTCCCATTGCCGTTTCCATTCTTTGCTTCAGGGCACTCTGTGGCATAGTGTACAGCCTTCCCGCACTTGAAACAAGTAACGTGGCTTAGGTCTCTCTTCGCGGGTGTGGCTGGATTGGAGCGGTTCTGATTGTTGCTTGCTCCATTCCCATTCCCATTCCTTGGGCTAGTATGATTATGGTTACTTCCTCCATTATGGGTGTGACCTCCATGGTTCTGAACAAGTCCTCCCGAGTTTGGTGTTAGGCGAGGTTTCTGCTGAGCTCCTGAATTATATCTTCCTTGTCCATATTTCCTCTTATGGCTCTCAGTCTGCTACTGCTTCCCTTCAATCATAAGAGCCTTGTCTACCAACTCCTGGTAGTTGTTGAATGTTGCCACCATCAACTGCATGCTCATCACATCATTCAGCCCTTCCATAAACTTCTCCTGCTTTGTGGCATCTGTGGCCACATCATCAAGGGCATAACGAGATAACTTGCTAAAGTCATTCACGTACTGAGCCATAGTACGGTTCCCCTGGCGTAAGTTGCGAAACTCACGCTTCTTCATACTCATAGCTCTAGTTGAGACATGGGTTGTACGGAAAGCTTGCTGAAACTGATCCCATGTAACAGTGGCTATAGGGTAGGTGACAGTGTAATTCTCCCACCATGAGGCTGCTAGTCCATCCAACTGATGTGCGGCAAAATGCACCTTCTCAACATCGGTACATCCTGTAGTGGTTAACTCCCTTCCAATCCTGCAGAGCCAATCATCTGCTACTATGGGCTCAGTGCTACTGGAAAACACCGGCGGCTGCAACCTCAGAAAATGGGCTAAGTTATCAACTGGTGGTGGTGGCGGTGGATTGTTGTTGTTGTTATTGTTGTTGCCTTGGTTCTGAACTAACAACTGCATCAGGGTATTCTGCTGCTGGATCAACTGAGTGAGCTCCGGTGGGAAGGTAAATCCGGGGTCACGTCTCGGAGGCATCTGATGGGTTTAGATTGGAGAGATTAGAATAGAATGAGGTCTAATGAGAAAACACTACCCATATGCACATGAGACAAACACAAACATTTCACTCAATCAATCAAGCAAGGGCATACAATCGATCTAACTATCGTTACAAAAGTGCTCGGACTATACTATTTACATGGTGGAATTCTACTACTGATGTGGTGGTCTACTAAAAATATTCTTTGGTTGAAGACTCCATAATGTCTGCTCCAGCTTCGTCTTCATAGTCATTATCGCTATTGTCGGGGTCCGAGTCGGTGTCGTCGATGATAATGTAGTCCTCTGGGAGAATCTCCTTGGGTTCTTCATCTTCTCCTCCTGGTGCGGGGTCTCCCAGGAATACTCCTAGCTTCCTTTCCAGATCATCATTCTTCTCCACTAGTACGACGATTTCCTCCTCATAATCTTTGCGAGTAGCCTTGAGTTCTTCCTCCAGTTCCGTGATTCTAGTCATCGCCTTCTTCAGGTCTATCATTCCTACGCACATCTGGTTCTCCTGGCGATGAATGTGTTGGTTTAACTACTGGATGAAAGATGCAATTGATCTATCCTTCCTGGTACTGATCATCTCCCATTGCTCATCTCGGCGCCCACAAATCTGATAGATAGTATCCTTAAGCTCCTTATGATAAACTTCTCCAACGCGTCCCATGGTGATGTGAGCTGCCATACTCTTTGCTAGACTCCAGGTTGGTGCATCGAAGGAAAACTCTATGGGCTTAGTGACTAGCGTAAATGTCCTTCCTGGAACTTGAACTTGAATCATCCATCGCTCCTCTTCTGGTAAAGTGGCGTGGTAAGTCCCGGTGAAGCTTGGTATTCCAATGTTCAGGTACCTAGTGACTTCCTTCAAGTGTCGTCCAAAGGGTGCGTCTTCATCCGGTTGTGCAAACGTGTTCCTTGCGTCCTCCATCCTAAAGAGTAGAAAATGGAGAGGAGTCAGAAATGAGAAGAGAATAGTGATCTAGGGCTTTAGCTTAGTGGCCGTGTCCTACACTTAGTGTGTGCTCTGATACCATCTTGTAGCGACCCGACCTCAAACGGTCAAGTCTCTGTGCTTTAGTGTCATCCCTGGATCGGTAATGCTGACACACACAGTACTCGAGGATTTATAACACAGTGGCAATCACACACTTATTACATCGAATGTCTCAAAAGAGAACTTATTACAAAAATTATGGCTTAAGGCCATCTAATACAATAACAGCGGAAGGCTTGGAAGATAAAGTGAGTCCATCAACTTCAACGGCATAGCTGAGCTGCACGGCAACGACCTAACGAACCTTACTCCTCGTCTGAAAAGTCCGCAACATAATACGTTGCAGCCCGAAAACGGGTCAGCAGATGGAATATGCTGGCAAAGTAACACAGTAGAGCAAAAACAGAATAATGCTATCACTACATGCATATTTGGCTGGTGGAAAGCTCTAGGTTATCGTTTTTGCGAAAAGCCAATTTTTCCCTACAACAAAGGAATAGATTTTATTTAACTATCATGGTATTTGAAACATCATTGAGAAGGTTCCTCCAACTCGATCCCAATTAAAGTAATTAACAACCCAACAATATTATTTTAGAGTGTTGAGATACTTATGATACTCCAAGTACTAGATACTCAAGATGTCCATAACCAGGGACACGGATAACCATGATTAGTTTATACACTCTGCAGAGGTTTGCACACTTTTCCCCACAAGACTCGATCTCCTCTGTTGGATTTCTCGCACTACATGGAGTTTGAGAAACGGATGACCGAGACACAGTCTTTCCGAAGCATTAACCCCTTACTCCGGGCAGACCATACCAACTTACATCCCTCTACCTGCTGATCCACCTCTTCGGGAGCTTCATGCAACTTACTCAACTATGCTAGAGCCCATAATAGCTTGTGGCTCCACACGGAAGTTTCTAGCATGAAAATATCTCAGTTCCCTTTGACCATAGGATTATCACACGGGTACTCCGGGATATCCTAGGACAACACTGGATTCCCCAGGTGCCCAACAAACAATCCACCCAGATGTGTATTCAAGTTGCCACCTTAAGTTGAACCATTAATTAACAATCTCACATCTATCATGGATTTCGCTCACCCAACCACGTCTACAATCATAGCATAGCAATAAAAGCAATATGTAGAAGTAACTCCCAAGGGTTTGAATATAACAGGGAAATAGGTTCTACCTCATCAACTACTTCCCAACCCACATGTTAATCACTTCCTAACCATGCAATGTTTGAGGATTGGAACTAATGCATAAAAACTGGGTGATAAAGGGGTATGATCAAAGTGTTACTTGCCTTGCTGATGATCCGCAAAACCTAGGGACTCGTAGTAGCACGCTTCGCACTCCGGGTGTTCTATCGCAACCAAACAATAGCATACATAAGCAGTCAAGCGAAGAAACACGGGTAAATCTCAAATAAGAAGATCTAACCAGAAAGTTCAACTTAAGAACTCCGGTTTGCGAAAAGGATCAAATAAAACGGAGCAACGAAACTCAAACTGCGAAAGAAACAAGATCCGTTTACTGATCTGGACTAAGGTCAAACTTTACATTAGCAAAAGCTTGTTCAAGTTGGTTAAATGGACAGAGGGTTTCGAGACGATGATCTAGGCGCTTGAATCGCCTGATTCCGACAAACGAGCGAAAAGATAAACTAAAACAAAAATCGGATCAGAAATCGCGATTGAAAATAATCGCGGAAAATCCGAGAAAAAGAAATCTGACGAAGAGGCTAATGAACGAACGTTCGTTTTCTACGGCTAACGAGTGAACACCATTCGTCAAAATGAACGTACGGACAAACGTCCGTATAGTAACTAAACCGAGAAAAAACCGGCGATCCAATTTATAAAAAAACTAGGGTTTTCTAACAAAAACCGAACCGGTTTTATAAAAAATAACCGAACGATGATACGTCTCCAACGTATCTACTTTTCCAAACACTTTTTCCCTTGTTTTGGACTCTACCTTGCATGATTTGAATGGAACTAACCCGGACTGATGCTGTTTTTAGCAGAATTACCATGGTATTATTTATGTGCAGGAGAAAACGTTCTCGGAATGACCTGAAACTTCACGGAGACACTTTTCAGAAAATAAGAAAAATATCTGCCAAAGATGAAGGCCAGGGGTCCACCACATTGCCACAAGGGTGGGGGCGTGCCCCCCTACCTCGTGGGCCCCCTGTTGCATCTCCGACTCCAACTCCGCCTCCATATATTGAGTTTCGGGGAGAGAAAAATCAGAGAGAAGAAATCATCACGTTTTACGATATGGAGCCACCACCAAGCCCTAAAACCTCTCGGGAGGGCTGATCTGGAGTCCGTTCGGGGCTCCAGAGAGGGGAATCCGTCGCCATCGTCATCATCAACCATCCTCCATCACCAATTTCATGATGCTCACCGCCGTGCGTGAGTAATTCCATCGTAGGCTTGCTGGACGGTGATGGGTTGGATGGGATCTATCATGTAATCGAGTTAGTTTTGTTAGGGTTTGATCCCTGGTGTCCACTATGTTCTGAGATTGATGTTGCTATGACTTTGCTATGCTTAATGCTTGTCACTAGGGCCCAAGTGCCATGATTTCATATCTGAACCTATTATGTTTTCATCAATATATGAGTGTTCTTGATCCTATCTTGCAAGTCTATAGTCACATATTATGTGTTATGAGCCGGTAACCCCGAAGTGACAATAATCGGGATACTTACCGGTGATGACCATAGTTTGAGGAGTTCATGTATTCACTATGTGTTAATGCTTTGTTCCGGTTCTCTATTAAAAGCAGGCCGTAATATCCCTTAGTTTCCGTAAGGACCCAACTGCCACCGGAGGGTAGGACAAAAGATGTCATGCAAGTTCTTTTCCATAAGCACGTATGACTATGTTCGGAATACATGCCTACATTATATCAGTGAATTAGAGTTAGTTCTGTGTCACCCAAGGTTATGACTGTTACAAGATGAACCGCATCCGGCATAATTCTCCATCACCGATCCATTGCCTACGAGCTTTCCATATATTGTTCTTCGCTTATTTACTTTTCTGTTGCTATTGCTATCATCACTACAAAATACCAAAAACATTGCTTTTACTACTGTTACCTTTTGTTACCGTTATCACCATTATCATATTACTTTGCTACTAAACACTTTGCTACAGATATTAAGTTTCCAGGTGTGGCTGAATTGACAACTCAACTGCTAATACTTGAGAATATTCTTTGACTCCCCTTGTGTCGAATCAATAAATTTGGGTTGAATACTCTACCCTCAAAAACTGTTCGATCCCCTATACTTGTGGGTTGTCAAGACTATTCTCTGGCACCGTTGCTGGGGAGCATAGCTCTATTCTTTGAGTCACTTGGGATATATATCTGCTTAACATTATGAAGAACTTGAGAGATCCAAAAACCAAGATCTATCCCACAACTACAAGGGGAGGTAAGGAACTGCCATCTAGCTCTACACCTGATTCACCTTCTGTTTTGAGTAAGCTTGCGACACCTACACCTGCTTCTGCTATTCGTTCTGAAATGTTGCATGTTATTGATGATGCCACTTCTGCTATGCATGATACTTATGATGAAACTACCTCTATGCCTGATACTACTATGCCACTTAGTGATTTTCTCAATGAACAGCTTGCTAGGGCTAGAGAGATAGAAAATATTGAATCTGATGATACTGATGAAAGTGATGATGAAGAACCACTTGCTATTCCTAAGGGTTATGTTTTTGATCAAGATGCTTCTTTAGCCATTTTAGCTTGCAGAACTAGAACTAAACATAAAAGATTATTAGCTAAATGGAGTAAGCAATCTCTAAATGCTAGAATGAAACCTGACCTGCTTTTGCTACTTCACCTATCTTTGTTACTGATAAGGATTATGAATTCTCTGTTGATCCTGATATAATTACTTTGGTTGAATCTGATCCTTTTCATGGTTATGATTCTGAAACTGTTGTGGCACATCTTACTAAACTGAATGATATAGCTACCCTGTTCACTAAAGATGAGAGAACTCGCTACTTTTATATCCTTAAAATATTTCCATTCTCATTAAAGGGTGATGCTAAGATATGGTTTAATTCTCTTGGTCCTGGTTGTGTGTGTAGTCCCCAGGATATGATTTATTACTTCTCTGCTAAATATTTCCCCGCTCATAAGAACAAGCTGCTTTAAGGGATATATATAATTTTGTGCAAATTGAAGAAGAGATTCTCCCACAAGCTTGGGGGAGGCTTCTTCAATTACTTAATGCTTTGCCTGATCATCCTCTTAAGAAAAATGAAATACTTGATATCTTTTATAATGGACTAACCGATGCCTCCAGAGATTACCTGGATAGTTGTGCTGGTTCTGTTTTCAGGGAAAGAACACCGGATGAAGCTAAAATTCTATTGAATAATATGTTGACAAATGAAAATAATTGGACACCTCCGGAGCCAATTCCTGAACCTATTCCTAAACCAACTCCGAAGAAGAGGGGTATTCTATTTCTCAATCCTGAAGATATGCAAGAGGCAAAGAAATCTATGAAAGAAAAAGGTATTAAAGCTGAAGATGTTAAGAATTTACCTCCTATTGAAGAAATACATGGTCTTAATTTACCGCCTGTTGAAGAACATATAATCCAAATCCTTTACCTATCGAAGAAACTCATGGTCTTGATAACCCGACACAGGTAGTAAAGGTAAATTCTCTCTATAGATATGATAAAGATGTAATCCCATTTACTAATTTTGCTATCCCATGCTTAGATGAGTTTGATAAATTTATGGCTAAGCAAGAAGATTTTAATGCTTATTTTGGTAGACAATTAAAATACAATTCAAATATGCTTGGACACTTGGGTGATTATATGGCTAATGTTAAAAGTGAACTTAAACTTATTAGTAAACATGCTTCTATGGTTACCACTCAAGTAGAACAAGTACTTAAAGCTCAAAATGATTTGCTCAATGAATTGAATAATAAGAATAATGATAATGTTGTTAGAGTTATGACTAGAGGTGGTAGAGTGACCCAGGAACCTTTGTATCCTGAAGGCCACCCTAAGAGAATTGAGCAAGATTCTCAGAGAAATAATTTAGATGCACCTAGTCCTTCTAAAAAGAAGAAAAATAAAAATGATAGGACTTTGCATGCTTCTAGTGATCCTATTGTTGAAACACCTGAGAATCCAAATGATATTTCTAATTCTTATGCTGAAACTCAATCTGGTAATGAACCTGAAACTAGTGATAATGCTAATAATAATGTTCATAATGATGCTCAACCTAGTAATGATAATGATATAGAAATTAAACCTGCTGTTGATCTTGATAACCCACAATCAAAGAATCAACGTTATGATAAGAAAGACTTTGTTGCTAGGAAACATGGTAAAGAAAGAGAGCCTTGGGTTCAGAAACCCATGCCTTTACCTCCCAAACCATCCAAGAAAAAGGATGATGAGGATTTTGAGCGCTTTGCTGAAATGATTAGACCTATCTTCTTGCGTATGCGATTAACTGATATGCTCAAAACAAATCCTTATGCTAAGTATATGAAATATATTATTACAAATAAAAGAAAGATACCGGAAGCTAAAATTTCCACCATGCTTTCTAATTATACTTTTAAGGGCGGAATACCAAAGAAACTTGGAGATCCAGGAGTACCCACTATACCATGCTCCATTAAAAGAAACTATGTTAAAACTGCTTTATGTGATCTTGGAGCCGGTGTTAGTGTTATGCCTCTCTCTTTATATCGTAGACTTGATTTGAATAAGTTGACACCTACTGAAATATCTTTGCAAATGGCTGATAAATCAACTGCTATACCTGTCGGTATTTGTGAGGATGGGCCTGTTGTAATTGCAAATGTTACTATTTTAACGGACTTTGTTATTCTTGATATTCCCGAGGACGATAGTATGTCTATTATTATTGGAAGACCCTTTTTGAATACTGCAGGGGCTGTTATTCAGTGCACTAAAGGCAATGTTACTTTTCATGTTAATGGTAATGAGCACACGATACACTTTCCGAGGAAACAACCTCAAGTTCATAGCATCAACTCTATTGGAAAAATTCCATCGATTATATTTGGAGGTTTTGAATTTTCTCTTCCTACTGTCAAAAAAAATATGATATTCTTGTTATTGGGGATGTGCATATCCCCGTTGAGGTAACATAGTGTTATTCAAAATTTCTCCGGTTCCATGTTATTCGGAATGAGTTCGTTAACAAGACTTGATCAACCTTGTTAGTGGATTCCTTTTGATGACCACGAGATGGATGAAACTAGCAGGCACAACCTTCTGTATCCCACTTTTACTTTCTATTATTTATATTAAAAAAATAAAAATAAATATTTGTCTGTCTGTTATCTAATTATCCGTGCAATATAAAAATACCTCGAAAATAAAAGTTCTCCAAATGCCCTGAAAATTAAATATGATTTTTTTTCTAGAATATTTGAGGATTTATGGAACTGAGAACACACCAGGGGGCCAACCACCTGCCCACAAGGGTGGAGGGTGTGCCCCCTACATCATGGGCCCATGGTGGCCCTCCTCCACTTATTCCTGCTCCCACATACTTCATCTTCCTCCCACAAACACGAATATCCAGCTCAAGCACGAGTTCTAGCTCATCTTGCTGCCATTTTCGATCTCCTTGCTCAAAGCACCTCTCACAAAACTGCTTGGGGAGATTGTTCCTTGGTATGTGACTCCTCCATTGGTCCAATTAGTTTTTGTTCTAGTGATTTATTCATTGCAAATTTTTGCTGCTTAGGTGACCCTGTTCTTGAGCTTGCATGTCAAATTTATATGGTCAAAAGTAGTTTTGATGCATGATATAGGCCCTAGGCACTTGTTGGAGTAGTTGCTATCAATATTATTGAGTTTGGTTTACTTTTATTTTGAAGTTACTAAAAAAATTCAGAATTTTTCAGAAAATGATGAGGAGACTCTTGAGGGGCTCATCGAGCCAAAGCTCGAAGGAAAAGGCACCGAAGCCTAAGTATAATCTGCCTCGCACCGCGGAGGTTCGGGCGTGTGACTGGCCTTTCGAGGATTTCTTGAGAGCAGCCGAGATTTATGAAGATTTTCATGAATTGGCTCATAATGCAGGCCTCACCGCTTTCCTCCACGACCAATGCAATCAGTATCTCTTACTCACAAATACCTTTGTGCAAAACTTTCATTTTCATTCTAGGAACTCACCACCTACGGCGGAGTTTCATTTATATGATGAGCATAAGGAGATGTCACTTTATGATTTTTGTCAGATTTGTTTAGTCCCTTTTGAGGGCAAGACAGAAGAACCACATCGTGATGATGTGGAGGGATTTATTGACATTATCACTGTAGGGGAAACAAGGACGGTTTCCGATGCACGAATCACTAGCATACACTTTCTTGTTTTACATTGCTTTGCATTATTTGCTAGTCATTGCTTAATTGGTCACGGAAACTATGGAAACCTGAGTATCCCTCATATTATTATTTTGCACCACGGTTTATACGGTGATAACTCTTTTAGTATGGGCAGCATTATTGCCAAACGGTTAAGTCTGAACCGTACCAAGGGCCCCATCTTTGGAGGCATCTATGCTACATGCCTAGCTGCACATTTTAACATACCTATTAGGCATTATGAGAAGGAAGAAAAAGTGCTGGCTCGTGTTTATTTAGATTATAAAAGTATGGTAGCACATGATTTTATTGTTAAGAATAGGGAAGGAGAGCTTAAATATCAATTGTTCTTTAATGAACATCATCCTGAGACTATTACCTTGCCTGCTCCTTCTTTGTTTGATTTGATTGTAGGCACGTACCTTGTTCCGTTGACGGCCATCCACGCCTACTGGAACCCTGCACTAGCCGAGGAGCCAGAGCCGGAACCACAATTTGATCCCTCATGACAGTCTAATTACCAGTGGGATCTGGAGATGATTGTCAGCTAGTGGCAATTGGAGTCTTCCTCGTCTGCATCACAATACGACCCCAGCTACTATTATGGATATCCGCCAGGCCAGCCGTGGCCATAGACCAACTTAGGCCAAAAGCCTAAGCTTGGGGGAGTTCATATTTCTCACCGACATTACATTTATGCTCACACACTCATTGCTAGATGTCGGTGCTCATACTTTTTCATTGTATCATCCATGCTAGTTTATTTTCCTTTTTTATGCTTTCTTCTTGTGTGTTTAATAAACCTTAAGAAAAACCAAAAAAATTTAGTAGGAGCTTTTAATTAGTTTACTTTCCATGCTTGTAGTAGTAATTAAAAAGAAAACCCAAAAAGATTTCATGTTCTTCTTTTGCTTGTTGGGAGCTTTCCCGTGTAAATAGTTTTATTTCTTTTCTTTGGGGGTCGATAGGAGAAGACCATGATTAAATTGTTGAAGTGGCTCTTATATGCATTATTGTTGATCTGACAAAAGAGCCCATATTGCCTTGTATTCCCATGTTTATTGAATGCCTACAGATTCCAGCTTAGTCCAATGCACGTGCACTATTATTATTATTCACATCGCTCGGTCGTGCAAGTGAAGGTCAATTATGATGATATATGGTGGACTGGCTGAGATGAGAAAAGCTGGTATGAACTCGACCTCTTTTGTTTTTGTAAATATGATTAGTTCATCGTTCCTGATTCAGCCTATTATGAATAAACATGTTTGCTATGACAACTAGAGATCATAGTTTCTTGTGCCATGCTTGATTAGCTATGAGTTATAATGGTTTACCTTGCATGCCAACATGCTATTAAAATTGTTATGATGTGGCATGATAGGGTGGTATCCTCCTCTGAATGATTTAAGTGACTTGACTGGGCACATGTTCACACATGTAGTTGAAACAAAATCAACATAGCCTTCACGATATTTATGTTCACGGTGGATTATATCCTACTCATGCTTGCATTAGGTGTTGATTAATTTTAATGCATGTTCATGACTGTTGTCGCTCTCTAGCTGGTCGCTTCCGAGTCTTTTGCTAACCTTCACCTGTACTAAGCGGGAATACTGCTTGTGCATCCAATCCCTTAAACCCCAAAGTTATTCCACATGAGTCCACTATACCTACCTATATACGGTATCTACCTGCCGTTCCAAGTAAATTTGTATGTGCCAAACTCTAAACCTTCAAATAAATATCCTGCTTTGTATGCTCGAATAGCTTATGTATCAACTAGGGTTGTCTGTATCTTCCATGTTAGGCGGGTTATTCTCAAGAGGAGTGGACTCCGCTCCTCACTCACGAGATAAATGGCTTGTTACCGGGATGCCCAGTCCCATGCTTTATGCAAACTAAATCAAAATAATTGCAAAAAAACTCCCCCTAGGACTCTTGTTAGTTGGAGGCACTCGTTGTTTCGAGCAAGCCATGGATTGATGCTTGTGGTGGAAGGGGAGTATAAACTTCACCATTCTGTTTGGGAACCGCCTATAATGTGTGTAGCATGGAAGATATCGCCATCTCTTGGTTGTTATGTTGACAATGAAAGTATACCGCTCAACATGTTATTCACCTCTGTTTCAAAACTGAGCTCTGGCACCTCTACAAATCCCTACTTCCCTCTGCGAAGGGCCTATATATTTACTTTTATGTCGAGTCATCAACCTCTTATTAAAAAGCCCCAGTTGGAGAGCACCGCTGTCATTTGCATTCATTACTTTTAGTTTACATCGAGTATGACTTGACTGGATTTCTTTTACCATGAACTAAAATGTCTAGTCAGTCCTTGGTCTTTAAAGGTGCTCTCCATTTATGTTTTGCGGTCTCAGAAAGGGCTAGCGAGATACCATCCTGTTATATCATATTATGACTGTTTTGAGAAAGTGTTGTCATCCGAGTTTTATTATTATGGCTCGCTAGCTGATTATGCTATTGATGTGAGTAAACTTGAGACCTATGCGTTATTGCAAATGTGGTTAGTTATAATCTTTGCTAAAGACTTGAATGCTGGCTTTACATATTTACAACAACAAGAGCAAACAGAGTTTGTAAAATTTTTTCTTTGCCACTTTCAGTTTGTCACCTGAATTGCTTGAGGACAAGCAAAGGTTTAAGCTTGGGGGAGTTGATACGTCTCCAACGTATCTACTTTTCCAAACACTTTTGCCCTTGTTTTGGACTCTAACTTGCATGATTTGAATGGAACTAACCCGGACTGACGTTGTTTTCAGCAGAATTACCATGGTGTTATTTATGTGCAATAGCAAACGTTCTCGGAATGACCTGAAACTTCACGAAGACACTTTTTAGAAAATAAGAAAAATACCTACCAAAGATGAAGGCCAGGGGGGCCACCACCTTGCCACGAGGGTGGGGGGCGCGCCTGCCCCCCTAGGGCGCGCCCCCTACCTCGTGGGCCCCATGTTGCCTCTCCGACTCTAACTCCACCTCCATATATTGAGTTTCCGGGAGAAAAAAATTAGAGAGAAGAAATCATCGCGTTTTACGATACAGAGCCGCCGCCAAGCCCTAAAACCTCTCGGGAGGGCTGATCTAGAG
This sequence comes from Triticum monococcum, assembly GCA_034509565.1. NCBI lineage: Eukaryota > Viridiplantae > Streptophyta > Magnoliopsida > Poales > Poaceae > Triticum > Triticum monococcum. Next base: position 444,219,383 of record CM067842.1, on the reverse strand, counting down.
TCCGTTCGAGGCTCCGGAGAGGGGAATCCGTCGCCATCGTCATCATCAACCATCCTCCATCGCCAATTTCATGATGCTCACCGCCGTGCGTGAGTAATTCCATTGTAGGCTTGCTAGACGGTGATGGGTTGGATGGGATCTATCATGTAATCGAGTTAGTTTTGTTAGGGTTTGATCCCTAGTGTCCACTATGTTCTGAGATTGATGTTGTTATGACTTTGCTATGCTTAATGCTTGTCACTAGGGCTCAAGTGCCTTGATTTCATATCTGAACCTATCATGTTTTCATCAATATATGAGCGTTCTTGATCCTATCTTGCAAGTCTATTGTCACCTATTATGTGTTATGATCCGTTAACCCCGAAGTGACAATAATCGGGATACTTACCGGTGATGACCGTAGTTTGAGGAGTTCATGTATTCACTATGTGTTAATGCTTTGTTCCGGTTCTCTATTAAAAGGAGGCCTTAATATCCCTTAGTTTCCGTAAGGACCCCGCTGCCACGGGAGGGTAGGACAAAAGATGTCATGCAAGTTCTTTTCCATAAGCACGTATGACTATGTTCGGAATACATGCCTACATTATATCAATGAACTGGAGCTAGTTCTGTGTCACCCTAGGTTATGAGCATTACATGATGAACCGCATCCGGCATAATTCTCCATCACCGATCCATTGCCTATGAGCTTTCCATATATTGTTCTTCGCTTATTTACTTTTCTGTTGCTATTGCTATCATCACTACAAAATACCAAAAACATTGCTATTACTACTGTTACCTTTTGTTACCGTTATCACCATTATCATATTACTTTGCTACTAAACACTTTGCTGCAGATATTAAGTTTCCAGGTGTGGTTGAATTGACAACTCAGCTGCTAATACTTGAGAATATTCTTTGACTCCCCTTGTGTCGAATCAATAAATTTGGGTTGAATACTCTACCCTCGAAAACTGCTATGATCCCCTATACTTGTGGGTTATCAAACGATGCTTATACCTCTGGCGAGGATCCGGCGCGGTGGGGCGGCTCCGGCGAGTGGGGCAGGGCGGCGCGGGGCAGCGGCGGCAAGCGGCGGCAGCGGCGGCGGCGGCGGCGCGAGGCGGCGAGGCAGGCGAGTTGTGGCGGCGGATGGCACGGGGTGGCTCGGGGTCCAAAAGGGGGCGGGCGGCGGCTTATAAGAGGTGGGGCGGCGGTGACTTGGGGGAGGGGGCAAGGCGGTGCGGGTGGAGTCCCGGCCGGACTCGGCTTGTGCCGGCCATGTCCTGGCCGGACTCGGCGCGGGAGGCGGCGGCGGGGCAGGCGGGCCGGCGGCCTGGCTCGGCTGGGCCTTGGCCCAGTCGGGCGCTGCGCGTTTTTTTTAATAATTTCGCCAAAACCAAATTAATCCTAGAAAATAAAATAAAAATCAAAAATGCCAAAACAAATTTTCACCGTCTAAATAAAATATTTAGAACATGATGAACATTTTCTTGGCCCTAAAATGAAACTTTGAAAAACGTGCAAGTTTTTTCCAAATCAAATAAAATAGCAATAAACTCCAGATAAAAATCAAATATTTGATTTTAATGTTTTTCCACCAATATTTCATTTATTTTGAATAAGTCATATTTTCTCCTCTAATATGAAATATTTTCAGAGAGAAAAATAATTAAAACCAAAAATCCTCGTTTCAATATTTGATAAAACTCAAATATGAGGACAGGGAAATCCCCAACTCTCTCCGAGGGTCCTTGAGTTGCTTAGAATTTCGAGGATCAAGCCAAAATGCAATAAAATATGATATGCAATGATGACCTATGTATAACATTCCAAATTGAAATTTTGGGATGTTACACTCTTCAAGGATGCCCGTAAGTTTGTCTTGTCTTGTGATGAATGTCAAAGAATTGGTAATATTAGTAGACGTCAAGAAATGCCTATGAATTATTCACTTGTTATTGAACCATTTGATGTTTGGGGCTTTGATTATGTGGGACCTTTTCCTTCCTCTAATGGATATACACATATTTTAGTTGTTGTTGATTATGTTACTAAGTGGATAGAAGATATTCCAACTAGTAGTGTTGATCATAACACCTCTATTAAGATGCTTAAAGAAGTTATTTTTCCAAGGTGTGGAGTCCCTAGATATTTAATGACTGATGGTGGTTCACATTTTATTCATGGTGCTTTCCGTAAAATGCTTGCTAAATATGATGTTAATCATAGAATTGCATCTCCTTATCACCCACAGACTAGTGGTCAAGTAGAATTGAGTAATAGAGAGCTCAAATTAATTTTGCAAAAGACTGTTAATAGATCTAGGAAGAATTGGTCCAAGAAACTTGATGATGTATTATGGGCCTATAGAACTGCTTATAAAAATCCTATGGGTATGTCTCCGTATAAAATGGTTTATGGAAAAGCATGTCACTTACCTCTCGAACTGGAACATAAGGCTTATTGGGCTATTAAAGAGCTCAACTATGATTTCAAACTTGCCGGTGAGAAGAGGTTATTTGACATTAGCTCACTTGATGAATGGAGAACCCAAGCCAACAAAAATGCCAAGTTGTTTGAAAAAGTTAAAAGATGGCATGACAAAAGGATAGAAAAGCATGAGTTTAATGTAGGTGACTATGTATTGCTATAAAACTCTCGTTTAAGATTTTTTGCAGGAAAACTTCTCTATAAATGGGAAGGTCCTTACATTATCGAGGAGGTCTATCGTTACAGTGCCATAAAAATCAATAACTTCGAAGGCACAAATCCGAAGGTGGTGAACGGTCAAAGAATTAAACATTATATCTCAGGTAATCCTATAAATGTTGAGACCAATGTTATTGAAATCGTAACCCCGAAGGAATACATAAGGGACACTTTCTGGAACGTTTCAGACTCCGAAAAGGAATAGGTATGTGGTACGGTAAGTAAACCGACTCCAAAATAGTTCTAATGGCAATATTTCTCTGTTTTGGAATATTTAGAAAGATAGAAAAATAAGAAGCAGTCCAGGAAGGACACGAGGGCTCCACGAGGGTGGAGGGTGCCCCTACCCGCTGGGCACGCCCCTACCACGTGAGCACCTCGTGTGCTCTCCGGACTCTGTTTTCGTACATGACACGTATTTTGGTCAGTAAAAATTCATTATATAACCTCCCAAAGGTTTTGACCACTGTATCACACAACAAGCATCTATCTTTGTTTCGAGCTGTCTCGCTGCAGATTAGAGTAACATGTCGTCCCTGGATTCAGAAGGAGAAAGCTATGTGGCTGATTACCTTGCAGATCCTAAGGTCTATGGGGATGTAGAGCATTGTGGTTGGACTACGGAAGCAGAAGAGGACTATGAACCCAAGGGAAGGGAGGAGACGAGCTTAGAAGAATATGAAGTCCCATTACCTCAACCTGGGGACATGCATGTGGAGTTCAAAAAGTGAAGCCTACCGGATAGAGTAAAGAAACCTAAGATCGAGTTTATCCCTTTTCGTCTCTTGCAGGAAAACAAACAAGAACTATGCAAAAAGATACCGAGCCTCGAGCAGGAGATCGATGACCTAAGGGACCAAAATTTTGTCCTCGAGCACAAATTAAGGAAGAAGCCTATGCCATCAACAAAACCATCACCTTCTTCACCAACAAAGAAGAATTGAGTATCTGGCATGGGAACTCCCCTTGGCAACTTCCAAGCTTGGGGGAATGCCCCGGTATCGTATCACCATAACTTTTATCTTTACCGCTTTTCTTAGTTCGATCCTTTTGATAACATCCTGATCTAGTAGAATAAAGTTTTAGTACGATCTAGTTGTGACTTTTGCTTTATGATCCTTCTATGTAATCGAGTCCGTGAGCTATATATTATAAAGATTAGTGTTGAGTCAAGGGCTTGATTATTTTGCCATGATCTTGAGTGAATAAAAGAAAAGAGAAAGAATAAACAGAATAAAAGAGATCATACGGATCTTATGGAGAGTAATGAGCTCACATAGAAAAAGTATGATGAATAAAAGTTGTTGAGAGTTGACAGACATAGTTTTGGTCATCATTGCAATTAATAGGAAGTAATAAAGAAAGAGAGGTCTTCACATATAAATATACTATCTTGGACATCTTTTATGATTGTGAGCACTCATTAAATATGACATGCTCAAACAGTTGACGTTGGACAAGGAACACAACATAATGGGTTATGTTTTCTTACATCTGAGATAAATTATATTGTCTTCGATCATCCAACATGATTGAGCTTGCCTTTCCCTCTCATGCTAGCCAAATCCTTTGCACCAAGTAGAGATACTACTTGTGCTTCCAAACACCCTTAAACCTATTTTTCCATGAGAGTCCACCATATCTACCTATGGATTGAGTAAGATCCTTCAAGTAAGTTGTCATCAGTGCAAGCAATAAAAATTGCTCTCTAAATATGTATGATTGATTGGTGTGGAGGAAATAAGCTTTATACGATCGTGTGATATGGAAGAAATAAAAGCGACAAACTGCATAATAAAGGTCCATGTCACAAGTGGAAATATAAAGTGACATTCTTTCGCATTAAGATTTTGTGCATCCAACAATAAAAGTGCATGACAACCTCTGCTTCCCTCTGTGAGGGGCCTATCTTTTACCTTTATCTCCTACCTTACATAAGAGTCATGGTAATCTTCACCCTTCCTTTTTACATTTTATCTTTTGGCAAGCACAACATGTTGGAAAGATCTTGGTATATATGGCTAATTAGATGTGAGTTTTCATGAACTATTACTGTTGACATTACCCTTGAGGTAAAACGTTGGGAGGCAAAACTATAAGCCCTTATCTTTCTCTGTGTCCGATTAAAACTCCATACCCATAAGTATTGCGTGAGTGTTAGCAATTGTGAAAGACTAAATGATAGTTGAGTATGTGGACTTGCTGAAAAGCTCTTATATTGACTCTTTCCTATATTATGATAAATTGCAATTGCTTCAATTACTGAGATTATAGTTTGTTAGTTTTCAATGAAGTTTATGATTCATACTTGAAATTGTGATTTAATTGTTACACTAGCATAAGAGATCATATGACAAGAATTTTATAAGTTGTTGTTCTAAGAATGATCATGATGCCCTCATGCCCGTATTTTATTTTTATCGACACCTCTATCTCTAAACATGTGGACATATTTTTTGATTTCGGCTTTCGCTTGAGGATAAGCGAGGTCTAAGCTTGGGGGAGTTGATACGTCCATTTTGCATCATGCTTTTATATCGATATTTATTGCATTATGGGCTGTTATTACACATTATGTCACAATACTTATGCCTATTCTCTCTTATTTTACAATGTTTACATAAAGAGGGAGAATGCCGGCAGCTGAGATTCTGGGCTGGAAAAGGACCAAATATTAGAGACCTATTCTGCACAGCTCCAAAAGTCCTGAAACTTCACGAAAGTCATTTTCAGAATATATAAAAATATTGAGCGCAAGAAGTTCACCAGGGGGGCCACCCCTGCCCACGTGGGTGGGGGGCGCGCCCTACCCCCTGGGCGCACCCCCTACCTCGTGGCACTATAGGAATCCAGTATTTTGCCGTCTGCCATGGCGGACGGCAAAGGCACAGACGGCGGACGGCAAACAGTGACGGCAAAGACAGGGTCGGCAAACAGGTCCTTTGCCGTCTGCTTCTTATGGCGGATGGCAAAGAGCCCTTTGCCTACAGCGGCAGATGGCAAAGAGGAGGGACGGCAAAAATCTGGACGTCCGCCAGCGTTAGTCCGTTAGGCAGCTAACGGTGGCCTTTGCCGTCCGCCAGCAGACGGAAATTTGAGCGCCTCTTTGTCGTCCGCCAGTTGACGTCAGCAATGCGTCAGCGCCCGCTGTGTTTTGCCGTCTGCCACGGCAGACGGCAAAGGCAAAGTCTTTGCCATCAGCTTAGCTTTGCCGTCTGCCACGGTAGGCAAATTTGCCAAATGGCCCATCCCTCAGGAAGCACAGGTGGGCGCCACGTGCCCCCTTTGCCGTCTGCCACCGACGGCAAAGGCATCTTTGCTGTCAGCCGCGGACGGCAAAGAGCCTGCACTGCCTCTTTTTTATTCTGTTTTTCTTATATCCAACAATTATCACAGCAAATATATCACAGCACATATATATCCATCACATAAATATCCAGCACATATATATCCAACATAATAAATATCCAGCACATATATATCCATCCATACATACACAGTAGGTTGCACATAGTTCCATCGATCCATATATATTACAATATGCAAAGTTTCATCATAGCAATCTAGTTTCATCATAGCAAGCGAGCAGAATACAAGAAGTGCATCAAAGGAAAAAACAAGCAATCCATCATAGGAAGCTGGCTTCCGTGAAGTGAATGAAACCTGCAAAATGACAAATAGGAAAGTTAGAAAAAGAAGACTAGAAGAAGAATTAGACTAGAAGAAAAAGAATGGAAGAAGAAGAAGAAGTATATGCCATTTATTAGCTAACTTAGGTGAACTGGATCATTTATGAGCTAAATTAGTTGAAATGGATCGTTTATGAGCTAACTTAGGTGAAATGGATCGTTTATTAGCTAACCTAGGTGAAATGGATCGTTTATGAGCTATCTTAGGTGAAATGGGTCGTTTATGACCTAACCTAGGTGAAATGGGTCGTTTATGAGCTAACCTAGGTGAAATTGATCATTTTAGAACTAACTTAGTTGAAATGGGTCGTTTATGAGCTAACTAAGGTGAAATGCCACGTTTTTTAGCTAACTAAGGTGAAATGGATCGTTTTTGAGCTAACTTAGGTGAAATGGGTCATTTTGGAGCTAACCTAGGTGAAATGGGTCATTTTGGAGCTAACTTAGGTGAAATGGGTCATTTTAAAGCTAACGTAGGTAAAATGGATCATTTAGGAGCTAATCTATGTAAAATGGGTCATTTTAGAGCTAACTTGGATAAATTGGATCACTTGTAAGCTAACTAAGGTAAAATGAGTCATTTTAGAGCTAACTTAGGTAAAATGGATTGTTTATGAGCTAACTAAGCTAATTATGCAATTTTTGACATAAGTAAGCTAAGTACATATCGTTTTAGAGCTAACTTAGGTAAAATGGATGGTTTATGAGGTCAGTAAGCTTATTAAGTCATTTTGGAGGAAAAGAAGCTAACTCTAGGTCGTTATGGTAAGCATATTGGAGGAAATAAAGCTAAGTCTAGGTCTTTATGCATTTGTTAAGCAAAACACTAGAGAAACTTACCGTGATCAGGGAGGTGTAGGAGCGGGCTCGCTCGTGCCGGTAGCTGGAGAAGGATCGTGCGATGCGTTTCTGGAGTTAAGCTGCACCAAAGATCATTTCCAATGTCTCGTTAGCATTATGACACTCAAATGTTAAGAATAGCAAGTAATGTCCATTCAAATTAAACTCACCGTGCTCCCAGGAGCAATCACTGGCATCGGCGGAGCGGTCTGACCGGACTTCTCGCACACAGACTGCACATTTGGTTTTCACAACAGAGTCATACTAGTTAGTAATGAGACTCAAATGTTAAGACTAGCAAGTAATCTGCAGAAGAAACTTACCACAAGGAGCTCGTACATGGCCCTTGCCTACATGTCGTTCCGTGCCCTCTCCTCCTCCAACATCTTTGTCGTCCTCTCCTCCAACTCCCACTGCCTCTCCGCCGCCTCCGCCAGAAGTTTCTCCGTTCTATCTCTCTCACTCTGTATAGCAGCCTGCAACACCACTCACATGACCATTTGTAATCATTGATGGAAGCGCACACAATGTAATGGAGAAAGATAGCTGAGTACATATAACTAACCTTGAAGGCGAGTTGGACTGGCCGTTCACGAGGCCTTATCTCAGGAGCGGAGCTCGACTGGCGCGCCTTGATCTCCGGGAGAGTGCTAGGACAACGGATAAGTCCATCTCCCATGGCTATGGAGCCATGGGACCTCCCGCCACCAGATATCATCAGCAGCTCTGTATCAATGGGACCCTGGCTCGGGTTAAAGTCCTCCCCTTTCCTCGCCTTCCCCTGATCTCTATATTGCACAAGCTTGTCGTGGGCGGAAATGTTGGTGAAATTCTTTGGATCATCGAGGTCAGACGCAGAGAATGCCTTGACTTTCTTGTAAGGGCCAGTGTGGGCCATGGCATACAGGTCGTACACCTCTGGCACCGTATACGCCTTATGGTAGCGTGCCTGAAAGAGAGAAACAAAGTAAATTAGTAATTAAAGGGCTAAAGCTAGCATGATGAATGAATTGCGTGAATCATGAAGCAAACCACGTACCCAGTTCCGCCCGTACTAAAATAAGTTGGAGCTGCCTTGGTGGTGTGGCACACCTTCCATTTGGGCGCGTTTTTCCTTGGCTTCTTTGTGGGTGGCCCGCCATTCTTTTGAGCACCACGCATTGACCAACACCTCCCAACAATCCATCTGATCTGCACACCATCTCGGAGGGGCCTAAGTTAGCAAATAGAAACTTGAGCGCTACGGCTATGAATTACTAAATGAAGGAAGTAAGTACAAGGCCTTAAGAATTACCTTCATGTACTGCTCCTTACTCAAGAACTTATCGCGGCACTCTTGCTTGGGCTTCTTGATACCATGCCCGGCGTAGTAGTCTTGAACAGCCTGCACCCGAACCTCATGTCGTAAGTTCTGAAGTAGGCGCTTGCACTCCTTGTGGATAACATCTGCCGCCTCCTCCTCGTATCCCTCCTCACACCTGTAGAATGTCTGCAATCAAATGAGACAATATTGATTAGTACAATTAATAACTAGCTAGTTGAAGATTTTTAATTGTGTAAAGGAGAAATTACCCAGAACTTTCTGATCACCACGTCTGCCCTCGTCTTGCACAAGACACCGTCGATAATCTCACCCGGCGGGGCCGGGGCAGCCAAGTAGCGCTCCCAACTCAATCCAACCTCTGGAAGCCGACCCTCACCAGGCAACGTGACAAACCCTGGGAAGTTTTGCCAAATCAGAACTCCAAGGACGGAGTTGGGCCGGCGGACACTTTCATGGTGGTCCCAACCCCTGCAGCATGACAAGGCCAACACATCAGTTATTTGAAGAAACGTGAATGTAGAAGGTACAAAAAGATTAAATGCACTTACCTCTCCCCATCAGGCAAAATCAACCACCTCTGCTCGCGGGTCGCCGGCACGGACGGGAGCCGTGTAGCACCACGCTGGTAGACGTTGCCCCCCTCCTCCCCCTCCTCCTCAAAATCAGTCGGCTCTCCGCCATCATCAGCATGGCCACTCGGCTCCTCGGGCTGACCCGACCAGGTACCCCATCAAGATGTGTGTTCCTCCGGGGTCTCGTGGGCCCAACTCTCGTGGGCCGAAGGCCCGTCGACCCGAGGCTCATGGGCCGAAGACCCATGCACCGGAGGCTCGTGGACCGAAGTCCGTGCAGCCTCCTCCTTAGATGAGTCCACCCTAGTAGTCCCGTGCTCGGGTGAAACAGCTGGGGGCGGCGGCGAGGAAGGCGCCGTAAGATTCCCCCTACCTCCTCTCCCGCGACCGCGTGCCCCACCTCCTCTCTTCTTCTTACCTCGTCCCCTGCTGGGCACCGCGGTCGACGAAGAAGGGCCCGGCGGTGTCACCATACTGTCCAGCAACGCTCGGCAGAGAGGTGCGTGTGGAATGGAAGACCTCGCACCATGCGCCGACGAAGAAGGGGCATCGGCGCGCTCCCGACCAGCGCCCACCATCTTTCAACACCTTCCATGACAAAGAATAAATGAAATTAGTACAACATAAAAAAAGTACCGACATGAATAATAATATGTATATCACTTAAGTGTATCATCATCAAGTACAACATAAAAAAATTGAATACCTAACACTACTAATAATCTCGATCAGTATCATCAATAAATGCATAATCATCATCATCACTATAATCAATGATGGGCTCATAGGGTTCATTGGCATCAACATGTGCAAGGCCACATTGACGTAATCGGTCAAGCTTTGACAGGTCATCCGTAGAAGTAACCTCTTCTTGTTCCGGCTCTTCCTGTTCCTCCTCTGGGGTGATGTCAGATTCACTGTCGCTGTCTACTTCAATGTTTTGGGGTGAAGTATAGCGGTTCTTGAAACGCTTTTTGGAAATACGTGTCTCTTGGAAGAATTCTCCTTCATATGTGTCTGGGTTAATGTGAGGTTCATAATCCTCTTCCTTTGGGGGAGAAAGTCTAGCACGTGGCGGCACTTCATAAACGATATCCCAACCTTTCATATTTGGATTAGTTTGGCAGGCCCACGGTAGATAGAATACTTGGGTCGCCTGTTGAGCCGTAATATAGACATCAGGAACATCTAAATGGGTGCTTTGGTTGATTTCAACTAGCCCTATATGTTCATGAGTCGTTCTAGTCTCCTTCAGCCGAAACCAATAACATTTGAAGACTACGACATTCGATGGGTTTTCACCATAGAACAGAAGTTCATAAATTGCTTCGACTCTCCCATAATACTCGGTACCTCCTTCGCTGATAGCAGATACACAACAATTTGTAGACTTTTGGTCGGCCATAGATAGCTCTTTGCCATAGGTACGAAAGCGATACCCGTTGATGTCGTACTTGTCAAATGAACGGACCTTATAGTCAAAACCATTAGCGACTTGTCTCAATTCGGTGTCCATAGACTCTGAATTAGCCTACAAGTTTAATATGAAAGGATTGTTGCATTATGCACAAATTAGCGAATGAAATGAAATTGTCTAATAGAAATTACCATTTGTTTGAACCAAGAGATGAAACCGGGATAGCCGCCTCCTTGCTTTGCGAGAAGCTCATACTCTTCAACGGAATCCTTTTGGATCTCCGCTCCATACGAGAATATGGCGACATATCGACTGTATGACATATCCAGGAATAAGAGCAGTTCAAAGGAAATAGAAGTTGCGAAACAATGTACGGAGAACTTACTCGATGTACGGCCGCACTTCTATCAGGTTGTTGAAGATATACAACGAAATGGTCCGCCATTCTTCGGTATCCAAAGATACTGGATGTGAAACACTAGCTGGTGCGAGATTCCCTTTGAATAGGCTGAGGTTGGATCCACCCTTTTTAGGGTCGTCAGAATTGTACCGAGACTTCGGATTATGCAAATGACGATTTTTGGCTTCGTAGTGTGCTGTTATGAAGTTTGCCGCCGCCTCTGTGATGAATGCCTCAGCCATTGATTCTTCAATTCTATGTTTATTTTTACATTTTTCTCGAAGCGTCTTCTGCATCCTCTCAGTTGGGTAGCACCAACGATTTTGCACGGGCCCCCCCAATCTTGCCTCGGCCGGGAGATCCAAATCAAATGCTGCATTGGATTAAAGAAGCCCGGTGGAAAGATCTTCTCTAACTTGCAGATCTACTCCGGCGCCAACTCTTCCATTTCTTCTAGCACGCTAGGCGATAGTTATTTCGCACAAAGAACACGGAAGAAATAGCCGAGTTCTGCCAGTACTAGCCATTCATCCTCAGGGATGAAGCCACGCAACATCACCGGCATTACCCGCTCAATCCATACGTGCCAATCATGACTCTTGAGACCAAATATCTTCAGTTTATCAAGATTCGCTCCCCTCTTTAGATTCGCTGCATACCCATCGGGGAACATCAACTGCTGTTGCACCCACAAGATAATTTCCCTCATAGCTGGCCTTCCAAGATTGAACCATGCCTTTGGCTTCGTCCAGTTCTGCTTTCCTTTCGGTTCTTTCATGTTTTGTAACGGCCTATCACATAGCGCCTCTAGATCGACTCTAGCCTTAGTATTATCCTTTGACTTCCCATCTATGCCGAACAATGTACCAAAAAGTGCCTCGGCGATATTCTTCTCAGTGTGCATCACGTCGATGTTGTGTGGGCAAAGGAGGTCTTTGAAGTAAGGCAGATCCATAAGCATGTTTTGTGAGTCCACGCATGCTTAGTATTATACCCCTTGAAGTACCCTGGACGTTGTGGATCTAGCTCGAGAGCGTTTAACTGATCTAGGGTCTGTTGGCCTGTCAATGCAGGTGGTGCAGAGTTTTTGACAACTCTACCTCTGATGAAGTTCTTCTTGTCTTTCCTGAATTTATGGCGAGGATCCAGGAACTTTCTATGCATGTCGAAGCAAGAAAACTTGCGACCGGCCTGAAGCCAACGAAACTCAAGAGCTCCCTTGCATGTGGGGCACGAGAACCTTCCATGCACACACCAGCCAACGAATAGCACATACGCCGGCAAGTCATGCGTCGAGTACATGTACCAGACACGCATTATGAAGTTCCATTTGCTATAGGCATCGTATGTCTTGAACCCATTATCCCAGGCTTCTTGCAATTCGTCCTTAAGCGGCTGCATGTACAAATTCATATTTTTCCCTGGATAGTTGGGCCCTGGAATTATCAACGTCAGGAAAATGTTCTTTGTTTGCATAATCTGTCCGGGGGGAGATTGAGTGGAAAGACAAATATAGGCCAACAACTGTATTGGGCTGCCGTCATACCAAACACACTGAACCCATCCGTGCCGATGCCGACTCGAGGATGCCTCAGATCTGCCGCTTTGTCAGCATGTAATTCATCAAACTTTTTCCACGCAACACCATCCGATGTGTGTACCATCATCAGATTCCCATCTGCATCTATTTCAGTTCTTTTGCCTGTTTTGTGCCATGTCATCTGTCTGGCCGTCTCTTCGACCATGAAAATACATTGAAGTCTTGGTACGATTGGCATATACCAAAGAACACTAACGGGGATTTTGGTCTGTGTCTTCTCACCCATACCGTTATCTACCACAATATACCTGGAAGACTTGCAAATGGGACAATAGTTTAAGTCCGCATAGTCAAGCCTAAATAAGGCACATCCTTTCTCACGGGCATGTATCTTATCATAGGGCATCTTCAGTGCACGGAGGATTTTGTCCGACTAGTATAGGTTTGCAGGCATTACATGGCCTTTGGGTAGAAAGCGTCCAAATATTGTCATAATTGTGTCATAGCATTCTCTGCCCAAGTTGAACTGAGCCTTCAGAGCCATTACTTGTGAGATGGCATCCAACTGACAAAGCTCAGTGTGCTCATGGAGCGGACATTTTGAAGACTCCAACATTTCATTGAAGGCCTTTGCAGATTCCTCCATCTCCTCGTCCGAATCCCGAGCATCATCATAGTCTTGCACCATGTTTTCCATCTCGGTACCATGCTCGTCGGTGCGACGACGATCCACCTCAGCTCGGTCACGTTGGGCAGAGTCACCATGAAATGTCCACACCGTATAATCGGGCGTAAAACCACTCTTCTGCAGGTGTTTGCCATTTCAGCCTCTGTCCTCTTTTTCCAATTGCCGCACCAGAAACAGGGGCACCAGGTTTTCTTCTGGCCATTTGCAAATGCGGCTTGCACAAACCCCTTGGTTTTTGTGAACCATTCATCGCTCCATTTGTTCTGACTAGTGTGACCGGTATACATCCATGCACAATCACTCATCTTGACTTTCAGAGCTACTGCACACACAACAATTATATATGTAATTCACCATGTATATATTCATCAGTTGATCTACTTTGTCAATTTTATTACGTCCATGCAACCTACACTCTAATAGGTAATGATAGGTCCTAATCCCACCTGTGTATGTGTAGATTGGGTTCATTTTCCCATGCTATGCTCCGGATCTGACGCAAAATTTCGGCAGCACCTCCCCGCTGTTCTCCTGATACACGTCTCTGCAATAAACAGAGAGGATGTGTACCTGGAGAACAACAGGGGAGGCAGTGACGAAATTTATGGTCAGATCTGGAGCAAAGCATATGGGAAAATGAACCCCATCTACACATACTCGGGCTGTCCATGGATAGCGTTGGACAATTCGAAAGAATCAAGGTTATAAATATGCAAATGCATGCATATTTATAACTATGACACTTTTGAACGGGAGACACATATTGGTTACGCATACTGATGATTCAAGACACATATATAGCTAGCTATCAAGTTTCATCGGAATAGATCAAATAATTAATGGGGGAGGAGGACATGTCATTTGTGCTCACCCACGAACGAAGGGGCAGAGCTCGTCAAACGCACGGCGAGGTCGTCGAACACCAAACTTCGCAGTGATGAAACAACTGCACATTTAAAACTACCCGATCAACACAATTATATATGATGTTTTTCATATCAAAATCGAAAAATATATGACCTAACTAATAATTCACAAATATATGACCCCGTCGGCCTCTGGAAGGCCAAAGAACACCTTTTCGTGAGGTGTCGGGGGTCGGGGTGTCGTGTCGGTGTCGGGGTTGGGGTGCTGTTTCGGGGTTGGGGTGTCGTGTCGGGGTTAGGGGGTCGGTTGTCGGGGTCGGGGTGTCGGGTCAGGCTCGGTGTCGGGGTGTTGGGTCAGGCTCGGGGTCGGGGTGACGGGGTCGGGGTCCGGGTCTCGGGGTCGGGGCGCCGGGTCGGGGTCGGGGTGCCGGGTCGGGGTCGGGGTGCCGTGTCGGTGTCGGGTCAGGCTCGGGGTCGGGGTCGGGGTCGGGGTGTCGGGGTCGGGGTCTCGGGGTCGGGGTGTCGTGTCGGGGTGCCGGGTCGGCGTCGGGGTGCCGGGTCGGGTCGGGGTTTTTTCCTTTTTTCCTTTTCTTCTTCTTCCTCTTCTTCCTTTTCTTCCTTTTCTTCCTTTTCCTTTTCCTTCTTCTTCTTCTTCTTCTTCTTCTTCTTCTTCTTCTTCTTCTTCTTCTTCTTCTTCTTCTTCTTCTTCTTCTTCCTCCTTTCCTTTTTCCTCTTCTTCTTCTCCTCCTCTCCTCTTTTTTCTTCTTCTTCTTCCTCTTCTTCTTTTTTCTCCTCCTCCTCCTCTTCTTCTTTTTCTTCCTTCCGTTTTTCCTCTTCTTCTTCTCCTCCTCTCCTCTTTTTTTCTTCTTCTTCTTTCCTAAAACTAAACTCAACCTAAAACTAAATCTAAAACTAACACTAAATCTAAACTAAACATAAACCTAAAACTAAAAAACAGAAAAAAAGGAAAAAACTAAACCTAAAACTAAAACTAAACCTAAAACTAAAACTAAAACTAATACTAAATCTAAACTAAACATAAACCTAAAACTAAAAAACAGAAGAAAAAAAGGAAAAAAAGAGGAGGAGAGCTCACCTGGGGCGGGGCCGGTGGAGGAGGTGGCCGGTGGAGGAGGGGGCGGGGCGGCCTGGGGCGGCGGCGCCGGGCGGCAGTGGCGATGGGGCCGGGCCCGGTCGGGGCTGTGGGGCGCGGGGGGGGGGGGCGCCGGGGCATGGCGGCGCCGAGACGGCAAGGCGGCGGGGGCGACGGGGCAGGGGACCGGTAGGGCGCCGGGTGGTGGGGCGACGGTGCCGGGCGGCAGTGGCGACGGGGCGGGGGGCCGGTGGGGCGGCGGGGTGGTGGGGCGACGGGGCGGCAGCGAGTGGTGGGGGTGGTGGCGCGTGTGTGAAGAGCAGGGAGAGAAACAGAGAGAGAGGGGCGGGGTGGGGCGCGGTCGTAAACATTACATACGTTAAATCTATGCCGTCTGCCCCCCTTTGTCGTCCGCTTATTTGCTCTTTGCCGTCCGCTAGCAGACGACAAAGAGGGGGCGTTAAGTTTTTTAAGCAGCTCGTCAGTGGGGCCCCCTCCCTCTTTGCCGTCTGCTAGCCGTCGGCAAAGAATCTTTGCCGTCTGCTTTTGGGTAGCTGATGTCAAAGAGCTTCTTTGTCGTCTGCTAGCAGACGGCAAAGAGCTTCTTTGTCGTCTGCTAGCAGACGGCAAAGAGCTGGCAGATGGCAAAGTAGCTGATTCTAGTAGTGTGGGCCCCCTAGTGGCCCTCCGATGGCCATCTTCTGCTATATGGAGTCTTTCGACGAGGAAAAAATCATAAGCTGTCTTTCCGGACGAGACTCCGCCGCCACGAGTCAGAGCGAGTCTAGGGCTCTGGCGGAGCTGTTCTGCCGGGGAAACTTCCCTCCTAGAGGGGGAAATCATCGCCATCATCATCACCAACGCTCCTCTCATTGGGAGAGGGCAATCTCCATCAACATCTTCACCAGCACCATCTCCTCTCAAAACCCTAGTTCATCTCTTGTATCTAATTCTTCTCTCTAAGCCCGGGATTGGTACCTGTGGGTTGCTAGTAGTGTTAATTACTCCTTGTAGTTGATGCTAGTTGGTTTATTTGGTGGAATATCATATGTTCAGATCCTATATGCATATTAATACCCCTCTGATTATGAACATGAATATGCTTTGTGAGTAGTTACGTTTGTTCTTGAGGACAAGGGAGAAGTCTTGCTATTAGTAGTCATGTGAATTTGGTATTCGTTCGATATTTTGATGAGATGTATGTTGTGTCTCCTCTAGTGGTGTTATGTGAACGTCGACTACATGACACTTCACCATTATTTGGGCCTAGAGGAAGGCATTGGGAAGTAATAAGTAGATGATGGGTTGCTAGAGTGACAGAAGCTTAAACCCTAGTTTATGCGGTGCTTCGTAAGGGGCTGATTTGGATCCATATGTTCCATGCTATGGTTAGGTTTACTTTAATACTTTTGTTGTAGTTGCAGATGCTTGCAATAGAGGTTAATCATAAGTGGGATGCTTTTCCAAGTAAGGACAGTACCCAAGCACCGGTCCACCCACATACCAAATTATCAAAGTACTGAACGTGAATCATATGAACGTGATGAAAACTAGCTTGACGATATTTCCATGTGTCCTCAGGAGCGCTTTACATCATATAAGAGTTTGTCCAGGCTTGTCCTTTGCTAAAAAAAAGATTGGGCCACCTTTCTGCACTTTATTTACTTTTGTTACTTGTTACTCGTTACAAATTATCCTATCACAAAACTATCTGTTACCTATTATTTCAGTGCTTGCAGAGAATACCTTGCTGAAAACCGCTTATCATTTCCTTCTGCTCCTCGTTGGGTTCGACACTCTTACTTATAGAAAGGACTATCATAGATCCCCTATACTTTTGGGTCGTCAAGGCTCTTTTCTGGCGCCGTTGCCGGGGAATGTAGCGCCTTTGGTAGGTGGAATTTGGTAAGGAAAAATTTATATACTGTGCTGAAATTTACTATCACTTGTTACTATGGAAAGTAATCCTCTAAGGGGCTTGTTTGGGGGTATCTTCACACCGACCAGTAGAGCAAAGAGTTGCTCCTGAACCTACTGAAACTACTGAAAATGAAAATGTCTACTTTGAAATTCCTCCGGGTATGATAGAAAAACTGCTAGCTAATCCTTTTGCAGGAGACGGAACAATTCATCCAGATGAGCACCTAATATATGTGGATGAAGTTTGTAGATTATTTAAGCATGCAGGTGTACCCAGAGATGTTATTAAGAAGAAGGTCTTCCCTTTATCTTTGAAGGAAGATGCATTGACATGGTATAGGCTATGTGATGATACGGGGTCATGGAACTACAAACGATTGAAATTGGAATTTCATCAGAAGTTTTATCCTATGCATCTTGTTCATCGTGATCGCAATTATATATATATATAATTTTTGGCCTCGCGAAGGAGAAAGCATGTCTCAAGCTTGGGGGAGGCTTAAATCAATGTTATATTCATGCCCCGATCATGAGCTCTCAAGAGAAATGATTATTCAAAAATTTTATGCTCGGCTGATGACCCACAAGTATAGGGGATCTATCGTAGTCCTTTCGATAAGTAAGAGTGTCGAACCCAACGAGGAGTAGAAAGAAATGATAAGCAGTTTCCAGCAAGGTACTCTCTGCAAGTACTGAAATAAGTAGTAACAGATAGTTTTGTGATAGGATAATTTGTAATGAGCAACAAGTAACAAAAGTAAATAAGGTGCAGTAATGTGGCCGAATCCTTTTTGTAGCAAAGGACAAGCCTGGACAAACTCTTATCTGATGTAAAGCGCTCCCGAGGACACATGGGAATATCAGCAAGCTAGTTTTCATAACGTTCATATGATTCGCGTTCGGTACTTTGATAATTTGGTATGTGGGTGGACCGGTGCTTGGGTGCTGCCCTTACTTGGACAAGCATCCCACTTATGATTAACCTCTATTTCAAGCATCCGCAACTACAACAAAAGTATTAAGGTAAACCTAACCATAGCATGAAACATATGGATCCAAATCAGCCCCTTACGAACCAACGCATAAACTAGGGTTTAAGCTTCTGTCACTCTAGCAACCCATCATCTACTTATTACTTCCCAATGCCTTCCTCTAGGCCCAAACAATGGTGAAGTGTCATGTAGTCGACGTTCACATAACACCACTAGAGGAGAGACAACATACATCTCATCAAAATATCGAACGAACACCAAATTCACATGACTACTAATAGCAAGACTTCTCCCATGTCATCGGGAACAAAAGTACTACTCACAAAGCATAAACATGTTCATAATCAGAGGGGTATTAATATGCATATAGGATCTGAACATATGATCTTCCACCAATTAAACCAACTAGCATCAACTACAATGAGTAATTAACACTACTAGCAACCTACTAACACCAATCCCGGACTTAGAGACAAGAATTGGATACAAGAGATGAACTAGGGTTTTGAGATGAGATGGTGCTGATGAAGATGTTCATGGAAATTGCCCTCTCCTGATGAGAGGAGCATTGGTGATGATGATGGCGATGATTTCCCCCTCCGTGAGGGAAGTTTCCCCGGCAGAATAGCTCCGCCAGAGCCCTAGATTGGTTCCGCCAAGGTTCCGCCTCATGGCGGCGGAGTTTCGTCCGAGAAAATGGCTTATGATTTTTTTCCCATCGAAACACTCCATATAGCAGAAGATGGCCACCGGAGGGCCACCAGGGGGGCCCACAAGGTAGGGGGGCACGCCCAGGGGGTAGGGCGCTCCCCCCACCCTCATGGGCAGGGTGTGGCCCCCCTGGTGAGTTTCTTCTACTCAATATTTTTTATATATTTGGAAATCATCTTCCGTGAAGTTTCAAGTCTTTTGGAGCTGTGCAGAATAGGTCTCTAATATTTGCTCCTTTTCCAGCCCAGATTCCCAGCTGTCGGCATTCACCCTCTTTATGTAAACCTTGTAAAATAATAGAGAATAGACATAAGTATTGTGACATAATGTGTAATAACAGCCCATAATGCAATAAATATGGATATAAAAGCATGATGCAAAATGGACGTATCAACTCCCCCAAGCTTAGATCTCGCTTGTCCTTAAGAGAAAAACCGAAATCGAAAAATATGTCCACATGTTTAGAGATAGAGGTGTCGATAAAAATAAAATACGGACATGAGGGCATCATGATCATTCTTAGAACAGCAACACATATAATTCTTGTCATATAATCTCTGATGCTAGAGTAATAATTCAATCACAATATCAAATATGAATCATAAACTTCATTGAAAACTAACAAGCTACAATCTCAGTCATTGAAGCAATTGTAATTTATAATAACATAGGAAAGAGTCAATGTATAAGAGCTTTTCAGCAAGTCCACATACTCAACTATCATATAATCTTTCACAATTGCTGACACTCACGCAATACTTATGGGTATGGAGTTTTAATCGGACACAAAGAAAGATAGGGGCTTATAGTTTTGCCTCCCAACGTTTTACCTCAAGGGTAATGTCAACAGTAATAGTTCATGAAAACTCACGTCCAATTAGCCATAAATACCAGGATCTTTCCAACATATTGCGCTTGCCAAATGATAAAGTGTAAAAAGGAAGGGTGAAAATCACCATGACTCTTATGCAATGTAGGAGATAAAGGTAAAAGTTAGGCCCTTCGCAGAGGGGAGCAGAGGTTGTCATGCGCTTTTATGGTTGGATGCACAAAATCTTAATGCGAAAGAATGTCACTTTATATTGCCACTTGTGGTATGGACCTTTATTATGCAGTCTGACGCTTTTATTTCTTCCATATCACATGATCGTATAAAGCTTATTTTCTTCCACACTAATAAGTCATACATATTTAGAGAGCAATTTTTATTGCTTGCACCGATGACAACTTACTTAGAGGATCTTACTCAATCCATAGGTAGGTATAGTGTACTCTTATGGCAAGACTAGTTTTAAGGGTATTTGGAAGCACAAGTAGTATATCTACTTGGTGCAATGAATTTGGCTAGCATGAGGGGGAAAGGCAAGCTCATCATGTTGGAAGATCCAAGACAATATAATTCATCCCAGACGTAAGAAAACATAACCCATTATGTTGTCTTCCTTGTCCAATGTCAACTCTTTAGCATGTCATATTTTAATGAGTGCTCACAATCATAAAAGATGTCCAAGATAGTATATTTATATGTGAAGACCTCTCTTTATTTATTACTTCCTATTAATTGCAACGATGACCAAAACTGTGCTTGTCAACTCTCAACAACTTTTATTCATCATACTCTTTCTATGTGAGCTCATTACTCTCCATAAGATTCACATGATCTCGTTGTTTCTTTTTATTTCTTTCTCTTTTCTTTTATTCCCTTAGGATCACGGAAAAATAATCAAGCCCTTGACTCAACGCTAATCTTTATTATATAGCTCACGGACTCGATTACATAGAAGGATGATAAAGCAAAACTCACAACTAGATCATACTAAGAACTTTTATTCTACTAGATCAAGATATTACCAAAAGGATCGAACTAAGAAAAACGATAAAGATAAAAGTGATGGCGATACGATACCGGGGCACTCCCCCTAGCTTGGCAGTTGCCAAGTGGAGTGCCCATACCCATGTGATTATGTCTCTCTTTTCGGGAATGACGATGTGATGTTCTTGGCGATGATGCCCCTCAAGATACGGTTCTCCTCCTCAAGCTTGTTGACTTGCTGCTTGAGGTCCATTATTTCCTTTCGGAGCTTTTCTGTAACAGCAAAAGCTCACTGCACCCAAGGGTGTTGCATAGCTGCGGGAGAACCAGAGACACTCTTTTTCATATTCTCATAAGAAAGAAATCTAACATTGGAAGGGAAAACCGAGTTTGGAATAGCCGAGCTCTGCAGTTCTCCCATTGTGAATCTAGCTTGGAGGTGGGAAGTGACCCAAATAGGTCAGCATTGTTGTTTGTTGTTGATCTTAGTGCCGGATGAGACACCCGGCTCTCCCCGACTGACTCTTGTGAAGACATATTGCTCTAATCTGTAGCAGTAACAGCTTGAAACAAAAACACAAGGGATTTTTGCGTGATACGGGAGTCAAAACTCCTGGGAGATTATATAATGAATTTTTATCGACCAAAATATGTGTCGTGTACGAAAACGGAGTCCGAAGAGCACACGAGGTGCCCACGAGGTAGGGGACGCACCCAGTAGGGTAGGGCGCGCCCTCCACCTCGTGGAGCCCTCGTGTCCTTCCCGGACTGCTGCTTATTTTTCTAAATATTCCAAAATGGAGAAATATTGCCTTAAAAACTGTTTTGGAGTCGGTTTACTTACCGTACCACATACCTATTCCTTTTCGGAGTCTGAAACGTTCCGGAAAGTGTCCCTTATGTATTCCTCCGGGGTTACGGTTTCGATAACATTGCTTTCAACATTTATGGGATTACCTGAGATATAATGTTTGATTCTTTGACCGTTCACCACCTTCGGATTTGTTCCTTCGAAGTTGCTGATTTTTATGGCACCGGAACGGTAGCTCTCCTCGATAATGTAAGGACCTTCCCATTTAGAGAGAAGCTTTCCTGCAAAAAATCTTAAACGAGAGTTGTATAGAAATACATAATCACCTACATTAAACTCACGCTTTTGTATCCTTTTGTCATGCCATCTTTTAACTTTTTCTTTAAACAACTTGGCATTTTCGTAGGCTTGGGTTCTCCATTCATCAAGTGAGCTAATATCAAATAACCTCTTCTCACCGGCAAGTTTAAAATCATAATTAAGTTCTTTAATAGCCCAATAAGCCTTGTGTTCTAGTTCAAGAGGGAAGTGACATGCTTTTCCATAGACCATTTTATACGGAGACATACCCATAGGATTTTTATATGCAGTTCTATAGGCCCATAATGCATGATCAAGTTTCTTGGGCCAATTCTTTCTAGACCTCTTAACAGTCTTTTGCAAAATTAATTTGAGTTCTCTATTACTCAATTCTACTTGACCACTAGACTGAGGGTGATAAGGAGATGCAATTCTATGATTAACATCATATTTAGCAAGCATTTTACGGAAAGCACCATGAATAAAATGTGAACCACCATCAGTCATTAAATATCTAGGGACTCCAAATCTTGGAAAATAACTTCTTTAAGCATTTTAATAGAAGTGTTATGATCAGCACGACTAGTTGGAATAGCTTCTACCCACTTAGTAACATAATCAACAGCAACTAAAATATGTGTGTAACCATTAAAGGAAGGAAAAGGTCCCATATAGTCAAAGCCCCAAACATCAAATGGTTCAATAACAAGTGAATAGTTCATAGGCATTTCTTGACGTCTACTAATATTACCAATTCTTTGACATTCATCACAAGATAAGACAAACTTATGGGCATCCTTGAAGAGAGTAGGCTAATAAAAACCAGATTGCGGTACCTTATGTGCCGTTCTATCTCCAGCATGGTGTCCTCCATAAGCTTCGGAGTGACACTTGCGTAGGATCTGTTCCTGTTCATGCTCAGGTACACAACGTCTAATAACACCATCCACTCCTTCTTTATAAAGATGTGGGTCTGTAGCGACCAGACCTCAAATAGTCTGATCTCTGTGCTCCGGTGTCATCCCTGGATCAGTAATGCTGACACCACACAGTACTCGGAGGATTCATAACAGAGTAGCAATCACACACTTATTACATCGAGTGTCTCAATAGAGAACTTATTACAATTAATATGGCTTAAGGCCATCTAATAATGATAACAGCGGAAGGCTTGGAAGATAAGTGAGTCCATCAACTCCAACGGCATCACTGAGTATAGAACCACAACCTAAAAATTCCTTAATCATCGTCTGAAAAGTCTGCAACATTAACGTTGCAGCCCGAAACGGGTCAACACATGGAATATGCTGGCAATGTAACACATAGAGAGTAATGGAATGAAACAGCTATACTATATGCATTTTTGGCTAGTGGAAAGCTCTATGGTTACAATTTTGCGTAAAGCCAATTTTTCCCCACTGCAAAGGAATAAATTTATTTAACTATCATGGTAGTTGTTAAACATTGAGAACGATTGACAGCATTCTCAATCCCAATTAAGCATCATCATTAACAAAGCCCAACAAAATTAGTTTAGACTAACATGTTGAGATTCACATGATAATCCAGGTACTAGATACTCAAGATGTCCATAACCGGGGACACGGCTAATCATGATTAGTTTAATACACTCTGCAAAGGTTTGCGCACTTTTCCCCATAAGACTCGATCGCCTCCGTTTGGTTTCTCGCACTACAAGGTGTTTGAGAAGACGGATGACCGAGACGTAGTCTTTCAGAAGCGCTAGCACCTTACGATCGGGTAGACCATACCACCTACATCCCCTACATTTGCTAGTCTACCACTGTAAGAGTTCGCATGACTTACTCAACTATGCTAGAGCCCATAATAGCTTGTGGCTGCACACGGAAGTTTCTAGTATGAATAGTCTCATGATCCCTTTGAGCCTGGGTGGCGGTCCAAAAGAAAACAGGCAAGTCCTGGAATACCCAGGTGCCTCAATCCACCCAGATGTGTGTTTAAGTTGCCACCTTAGATAAACCATTAATTAACAAACTCACATCTGTCATGGATATCACTCACCCAATCCATGTCTACTAGCATAGCATGGCATAAAAAAGCAAACATAGAAGTAACTCCCAAAGGTTTGATATTAAACAAATAATAGGTACTACCTCAAATACTTCCCATCCCACAATTTATTTAGATCCTAATCATGCAATGTGTGAGGATTGATCTAATGCAATAAAACTGGGTAGTAGGAAAGGTATGATCGAAGTGTTACTTGCCTTGCTGATGATCCGCGAAACCTAGAGATTCGAAGTAACAGGCGGCGCACTCCGGGTATTCTATCGCAGACAAACAAACAAGCATACAATGAGTACTCATCTAATGCACAAGTAAAAGTCAAATAAGAGATCTAACCAGAAGGTTCAACTTAAGAACTCCGGTTTGCAAAAAGAATCAAATCGAACGAAACAACGAAAGTCAAACGGCGAAAGAAAACAACTTCGTTCTACTAATCTGGATCTAAATCAAATTTTACAGTAGCAAAAACTTGTTTAAGTTGGTTAAACAGATAGAGGGTTTCGAGACAAAACTCTAGGCGCTTGAATCGTCTGATTCCGATAAACGAGCGAAAAGTTATACTAAAAAGAAAATCAGATCAGGATTCGCGGTCAGAAAAATCGCGGATTAAATCCGAGAAATAGAAAAACGACGAACGTTCGCTAGAACGAACGAACGAACGAACCCTCGCTAATTAAATAAATTGAAAAACCTATCTATTTAAAAAAATGAACACAAAAAACCGACAGAAAAACCGAACAGTTTTTCAAAAAAAACAGCGCGGAAATCGAGGCGGCGGCGGACCTCGGGCGGCGTGCGGCGGCGTCCGGCGGCGCGGCGGCTTGGGCGGCTGGGGCGGCTAGGGCTGGCTAGGGTTTCGGCTGGGCCTCCCCCGGCTATATATAGCCTAACGGGCCGGGAGTCCAAGTCGGACACGGCTCTAGGTCGGTTCGTTTTTTTTTTAATATTTACTCGCAGAAGAAAAATAAAAAGAAATACTAAACGGACTCCAAAAATTCCGAAATAAATTATCACGGGCTTCTAAAATCAAGCCGCACAAGGTGAACATTTATTTGGGGCCTAAATGCAATTTTGAAAAACGCACATTTTTCCTAAATTCAAATAAAATAACGAAAAACTCCGAAATAAAATCTTATTTGATTTTATTATTAAATCCTCAATATTTCTTTATTTTGGGAAAGTCATTTTATTCCCTCTCTCATATTTTTGTAATAGAAATAATTGATGATACAATAAATAAAATCAAATGATCCTATTCTCAAAATTTGAGAAAACTCAAATATGAAAATAACGAATTCCCCAACTCTCTCCGTGGGTCCTTGAGTTGCGTAGAAATTCTAGGATCAAAACCAAACGCAAATAAAATATGATATGCAATGATGATCTAATGTATAACATTCCAAATTGAAAATTTGGGATGTTACAAACCTACCCCCTTAAGATGAATCTCGCCCTCGAGATTCGGGTTGGCTAGAAAATAGGTGAGGGTGGTCCTTGAGCAAATCTTCCTCTCGCTCCCAGGTGGCTTCATCCTCCGTGTGATTGCTCCACTGAACTTTGCAAAACCTGATAACCTTGCTACGATTGACTCGGCTAGCAAAATCGAGGATATTAATTGGTTTCTCTTCGTAGGTCAAATCGTTATCCAACTGAATTGTTTCCAATGGCACTGTGTCTCTCAAGGGTATATCAGCCATCTCGGCGTGACACTTCTTCAATTGGGAAACGTGGAACACATCATGAACTCCTGACAATCCTTTAGGCAATTCCAACCTGTAGGCCACTTTTCCCATACGCTCCAAAACTCGATATGGTCCTACAAATCGTGGCGCTAACTTTCCTTTAACTCCAAAACGCTTTGTTCCACGAAGTGGAGATACTCGGAGATAAGCTCTATCTCCAACTTCGTAAACTGTCTCCTTCCGTTTAGAATCAGCATAACTCTTTTGTCTAGACTGGGTTATCTTGAGCCTATCGCGAATCAACTTCACTTTCTGTTCAGACTCTTTAATCAAATCAGGTCCAAACAACTGACGGTCTCCAACTTCGTCCCACGACAACGGTGTCCTGCACCTCCTTCCATACAAAGCTTCGAAAGGGGCCGTCTTTAAACTGGTTTGGTAACTGTTGTTGTAAGAGAACTCTGCATATGGCAATTTGTCGTCCCAACTAGATCCATAATCTAGCGCACAAGCTCTCAGCATATCCTCCAAAATCTGATTGACTCTCTCGGTCTGTCCATCTGTCCGTGGATGAAAAGTTGTACTGAATTCTAGCCTAGTACCCAAAGTTTCATGCAACTGCTTCTAGAACTTTGAGGTAAATTGGGTTCCTCTATCTGATACGATACTCCTCGAAACTCCATGCAAACATACAATCCTAGTCATGTATATCTTTGCCAACTTAGTACTGGTGTAAGTGGTCTTTACCGGGATGAAATGAGCTACCTTCATCAACTGATCGACTATAACCCAAATCGAGTCATAGCCTGAACGTGTTCTGGGCAATCCTGTAATAAAATCCATGCCTAGCTTATCCCACTTCCATTCGGGTATCGGCAATGGTTGTAACAATCCTGCTGGCTTCTAATGCTCTGCTTTTACTCTCTGACACACATCACAAACTGCTACATACTCCGCAATATCCTTCTTCATTCCGGTCCACCAGAAAATATCCTTCAAATCCAAATACATCTTGGTATTTCCTGGGTGAATCGAATATGGTGAATCGTGTGCCTCTTGCAAAATCAACTTCCTAATCTCCGGGTCATTGGGCACATAAACACGGTCTTCAAACCATAGGGTGTCGTGTTCATCCTCGCGAAATCCTTTAGCCTTTCCTTTGCTTATTTTCTCCTTTATAGAGGCAATCTCCTTGTCAGTCTTCTGAGCTTCTCTGATTCTATCCATCAAAGTTGACCGAATCTCCAATGTTGCTACATAGCCTCTAGGAACTATTTCCACACATAGTTCCCGAAGATTTTCTGCTAACTCCCTTGTTATTCCTCCCGTCATTAATGTATTGACGTGGCTCTTACGGCTTAATGCATCAGCTACTACATTAGCCTTTCCGGGATGATAATGCAATCTCATATCATAATCCTTGATGAGCTCCAACCATCTCCTTTGTCTGAGGTTTAACTCCTTCTGTGTGAAGAAGTATTTCAAACTCTTATGATCCGTGTACACCTCACAATGATTTCCAATGAGGAAATGTCTCCATGTTTTCAATGCATGCACTACGGCTGCTAACTCTAAATCATGCATAGCATAATTCAACTCATGAGGTTTCAGTTGTCTTGAGGCATATGAAACAACTCTCCCTTCCCGCATAAGCACTGCTCCAAGTCCTCGACGTGAAGCGTCGCAATACACCTCATAGTCCTTGGTTTAGTCTGGCAAAATCAACACCGGTGAGGTAACCAAACATTTCTTCAATTCCTGTAAACTAGCCTCACATTCCTCCGTCCATATGAACTTGGTATCTTTCTTCAACAACTCAGTCATAGGCTTCGCAATCTTTGAGAAATTCTCAATAAATCTTCAATAGTACCCTGCGAGTCCAAGAAAACTCCGTATCTCTCCAACCGTGGTCGGTGCTTCCCATTTGGTCACGGTATCAACTTTAGCGAGATCTACTGCTATTCCTTCTCCAGATATAACGTGTCCGAGAAATCCTACTTCCTTCAACCAAAACTCACATTTGCTGAACTTGGCATATAATTGATGTTCTCTGAGCTTTCCAAGTACCAAACGCAAATGCTCCTTATGCTCCTCTTCATGCTTCGAGTAAACCAGGATATGATCAATGAACACTACGACGAACTTATCCAAGAACTCCATAAACACTTTGTTCATCATGTTCATAAAATAGGCAGGTGCGTTAGTCAGACCAAATGACATAACGGTATACTCGTACAGCCCATACCTGGTGGTAAAAGCTATCTTAGGAATATCCTGTTCTCTAATCTTCAATTGGTGGTACCCTGATCGCAAATCGATCTTGGAAAATACCTTAGCTCCTTGCAATCGATCAAACAAATCATTGATCATCGGTAGTGGGTACTTGTTTTTGATCGTTACTTCATTCAATCCTCGATAATCAACAACCATCCTTAACGATCCATCCTTCTTCTCCACTAGAAGTACTGGAGATCCCCAAGGCGAAGAACTTGGGCGAATATATCCATTATCCAGTAACGCCTTAATCTGCTTCTTAATTTCCACCAAATCCTTTGCTAGCATCCTATATGGTCTCTTTGATATTGGCCCTGTGCCTGGCAATAGCTCAATCAAAAACTCAATATCTCTATCCGGTGGCATGCCTGGCAACTCTTCTGGAAATACTTCAGGGAAATCCCTTACCACTGGTACTTCCTCCTGCACAACTCCTCTTAAGCAATTTACTTGAGCCCTCTTTGGCACATGTCGGGATACATACTTGATCCTTCTCCCTTCTGGTGTGGTAAGCAAAATTGACTTACTAGCACATTCAATATTCCCTTCATACTTTGATAACCAATCCATGCCTAATATCACATCGAATCCTTGGGATTCCAATACTATTAGTCTGAGGGAAAAACATAGTTACCAATCCTTAATGGTAACTGATCACACCATCGACTAGCCATATACTCTGCTCCAAGCGAGGTTACTAACATCGGTGACCTAAGGGCTTGGGTTGACAGTCTATACTTATCCACAAATCCCCTTGAGATGTATGAATGCGATGCACCAGTATCAAAAAGAACGAGTGCAGTAAATGACTTAACCAAAAACTTACCTATTACTGCGTCAGGCTGAGCTTCAACCTCCTCCATGTTAACGTGGTTCATCTGTCCCCTGTAGAAAGGGTTCGGCTTCTTCCCAGAGCTTCCATTGCCATTTCAATTTTGTAATTCAGGACATTCATTGGCATAATGTCCGGTCTTTGAACACTTAAAGAAAGTGACTTGGCTTAGGTCCTTCTTGGCTGGGGTTGATGGGTTGGTGCGATTCTGGCCGTTGCTTCCTCCATTACCATTACCATTCCTAGTGCCATTGTGATTGTGCAAGCTACCTCCTCCATGGGTATGCTGAAAATGTCCTCCCGGTCTAGGGGTAAAACATGGCTTCTGCTGAGCTCCTGAATTGTACTTCCCTTGTCCATACTTCCTCTTGCGGTTCTCAATTTGCTGCTGCTTGCCTTCAATCATAAGAGAACGATCTACCAACTCCTGATAGGTGTTGAAGGTTGCTACCATCAACTGCATGCTCAAATCATCGTTCAGTCCTTCTAGAAACTTCTCCTGCTTTGCTGCATCCGTAGCGACGTCATCTGGGGCATAACGTGCTAACTTACTAAAGTCCTCCACATACTGGCCAACAGTCCGTCCTCCTTGGTGCAAGTTGCGAAACAAACGCTTCTTCATGGCCATAGCTCCTGCTGAAACATGGGCAATATGAAAGGCCTGCTGAAACGGGTCCCATGTGACAGTGTCGACAGGGAAAGTGGCTGTGAAATTCTCCCACCATGATGCTGCGGGTCCTTCAAGCTGATGTGCGGCAAACTTCACCTTCTCCGCATCCGTGCATCCTGCTGTGGTCAACTCTCTAGCTGTCTTGCGGAGCCAATCATCTGCTACTATCGGCTCGGTGCTACTGGAAAACACCGGCGGATTCAGCCTAAGAAAACGCGCTAAGTGATCAACAGGTGGTGGTGGTGGTGGTGGGTTGTTGTTGTTCTTCCCCTGATTCTGATTCTGGACTAGCAACTACATCAATGTGTTCTATTGCTGGATCAACTGGGTGAGCTCCGGTGGAAAGGCAAATCCGGGGTCACGTCTCGGAGGCATCTGAGGGTTTTAGAAAAGATGAGATGTAAGAATAGAGGGGGTCTAAAGAGAAAACACTACCCATATGCACATGAGGCAAAAGCAAACAATTCACTCCATTCAATCAAACAAGGGCATACAATCGATCTAACTATCGCAAAAGTGCTCGGACTACTATATTTACATGGTGGACTACTACTACTGATCGGGTGGTCTACTAGAAATATTCTTCGGTTGCAGACTCCATGATATCTGCTCCAGCTTCATCAACATAGTCATCATCGCTTTCGTCTGGGTCCGAGTCTATGTCGTCGATGATGATGTAGTCTTCCGGGCGAATCTCCTTGGGTTCTTCGTCTTCATCTACTGGTGTAGGGCCTCCCATAAATATCTCGATCTTCTTTGTTAGGTCAGCATTCTTATCCACCAATACTTGAATTTCCTCTTCATAGTCTTCACGTGTAGCCTTGAGTTTTTCCTCCAGTTCCTTGATTCTTGTCTTAGCCTTCTTCAAATCTATCATGTCGGCGCACATCTGGTTCTCCTGTCGTAGAATGTGCTGGTTTAACTCCTGGATAAAAGCTGCAATTGATCTATCCTTCCGGGTGTTGATCATCTCCCAGTGCTCATCTCGGCGCCCACAAATCTGGTAGATAGTATCCTTGAGATCATTGCGGTATACTTCTCCAATGCGTCCCATGGCGATGTGAGCTGCCATGCTCTTTCCTAGACTCCAAGTTGGTGCATCAAAAGAAAACTCTATGGGCTCAGTGACTGGCATGAACGTCCTTCCTGGAACTTGAACTTGAATCATCCAGCGCTCTTCTTCATGTAAAGTGGAATTGTAGGTTCCAGTGAAACTTGGTACTCCTATGTTCAGGTATCTAGTGACTTCCTTCAAGTGACGTCCAAAGGGCGTATCTTCATCCGGTTGTGTGAACTTGTTCCTTGCATCCGCCATCCTAAAATAGTAGAAAAGATGAGAAGTCAGAAGAGAAGAGAGTGAATAGTGATCTAGGTCTTTAGCTTAGTGGTCGTGTCCTACATTCAGCGTGTGCTCTGATACCATCTCTGTAGCTACCAGACCTCAAACAGTCTGATCTCTGTGCTCCGGTGTCATCCCTGGATCAGTAATGCTGACACCACACAGTACTCGCAAGATTTATAACAGAGTAGCAATCACACACTTATTACATCGAGTGTCTCAATAGAGAACTTATTACAATTAATATGGCTTAAGGCCATCTAATAACGATAACAGCGGAATGCTTGGAAGATAAGTGAGTCCATCAACTCCAACGGCATCACTGAGTATAGAACCACGACCTAAAAACTCCTTAATCGTCGTCTAAAAAGTCTGCAACATTAACGTTGCAGCCCGAAACAAGTCAGCACATGGAATATGCTGGCAATGTAACACGTAGAGAGTATGTTGGAAATATGCCCTAGAGGCAATAATAAAAGCATTATTATTATATTACCTTGTTCATGATGA
Source organism: Triticum monococcum (assembly GCA_034509565.1). NCBI lineage: Eukaryota > Viridiplantae > Streptophyta > Magnoliopsida > Poales > Poaceae > Triticum > Triticum monococcum. The sequence goes on along the minus strand of CM067842.1, from coordinate 444,188,357 downwards.
TTGTCTTTATTCATGCTATAATTGTGTTATCCGGAAATCGTAATACATGTGTGAATAACAGACACCAACATGTCCCTAGTAAGCCTCTAGTTGACTAGCTCGTTGATCAACAGATAGTCATGGTTTCCTGGCTATGGACATTGGATGTCATTGATAATGAGATCACATCATTAGGAGAATGATGTGATGGACAAGACCCAATCCTAAACATAGCATAAAGATCGTATAGTTCGTTTGCTAGAGTTTTTCCAATGTCAAGTATCTTTTCCTTAGACCATGAGATCGTGTAACTCCCGGATACCGTAGGAGTGCTTTGGGTATACCAAACGTCACAACGTAACTGGGTGACTATAAAGGTATATTACGGGTATCTCCGAAAGTGTCTGTTGGGTTGACACGGATCAAGACTGAGATTTGTCACTCCGTATGACGGAGAGGTATCACTGGGCCCACTCGGTAATGCATCACCATATTGAGCTCAAAGTGACCAAGTGTTTGGTCACGGGATCATGCATTATGGTACGAGTAAAGTGACTTGCCGGTAACGAGATTGAACGAGGTATTGGGATACCGACCATCGAATCTCGGGCAAGTAACATATCGATTGACAAAGGGAATTGCATACGGGGTTGATTGAATCCTCGACATCATGGTTCATCCGATGAGATCATCATGGAGCATGTGGGAGCCAACATGGGTATCCAGATCCCTCTGTTGGTTATTGACCGGAGAGTTGTCTCGGTCATGTCTACATGTCTCCCGAACCCGTAGGGTCTACACACTTAAGGTTCGGTGACGCTAGGGTTGTGAAGATATGTATATGCAGTAATCCGAATATTGTTCGGAGTCCCGGATGAGATCCCGGACGTCACGAGGAGTTACGGAATGGTCCGGAGGTAAAGAATTATATATAGGAAGTGCTATTTTGGCCATCGAGACAAGTTTCGGGGTCACCGGTATTGTACCGGGACCACCGGAAGGGTCCCGGGGGGTCCACCGGGTGGGGCCACCTATCCCGGAGGGCCCCATGGGCTGAAGTGGGAAGGGACCCAGCCCAAAGTGGGCTGGGGCGCCACTCCCCTAGGGCCCGTGCGGCTAGGGTTGAGGGGAAACCCTAGAGGGGGCGCCCCCTTGCTTGGGAGGCAAGCCCCCCACCCCTAGGCCGCCGCCCCCCTAGGAGATCCCATCTCCTAGGGCCGGCGCCCCCCCTAGGCATCCCTATATATAGTGGAGGATATGAGGGATTTCATGCTGCAACCCTTGGCGCATCCCTCTCTCCCTGTTACGTCTCTCTCTCATAGTATAGGCGAAGCCCTGCTACTGTGACGCCCTGCATCCACAACCACGCCGTCGTGCTGCTGGATCATCATCAACCTCTCCTCCCCCCTTGCTGGATCAAGAAGGAGGAGACGTTTCCTGTCCCGTACGTGTGTTGAACACGGAGGTGCCATCCGTTCGGCACTAGGTCATCGGTGATTTGGATCACGTCGTGTTCGACTACATCATCCCCGTTCTTTGAACGCTTCCGCTCGCGATCTACAAAGGTATGTAGATCCATCCGATGACTCGTTGCTAGATGAACTCATAGATGGATCTTGGTGAAACGAGTAGGAAAATTTTTTGTTTTCTACAACGTTCCCCAACAGTGGCATCATGAGCTAGGTCTATGCGTAGTTCTTATTGCGCGAGTAGAACACAATTTGTTGTGGGCGTAGATTTGTCAACTTTCTTGCCGCTACTAGTCTTTTCTTGCTTCAGCGGTATTGTGGGATGAAGCGGCCCGGACCAACCTTACACGTACACTTACGTGAGACCGGTTCCACCGACTAACATGCACTAGTTGCATAAGGTGGCTGGTGGGTGTCTGTCTCTCCCACTTTAGTTGGAGCGGATTCGATGAACAGGGTCCTTATGAAGGGTAAATAGAAGTTGACAAATCACGTTGTGGCTTTCACATTGGTAAGAAGACGTTCTTGCTAGAACCCTAATTCAGCCACGTAAAACTTGCAACAACAATTAGAGGACGTCTAACTTGTTTTTGCAGCAAGTGCTTTGTGATATGATATGGCCAAAGTTGTGATGAATGATGAATGATCTATATGTGATGTATGAGATGTTCATGCTATTGTAATAGGAATCACGACTTGCATGTCGATGAGTATGACAACCGGCAGGAGCCATAGGAGTTGTCTTTATTCGTTTATATGACCTGTGTGTCATTGAGAAACGCCATGTAAATTACTTTACTTTATTGCTAAACGCGTTAGCCATAGTAGTAGAAGTAATAGTTGGCGAGCAACTTCATGGAGACACGATGATGGAGATCACGATGATGGAGATCATGGTGTCAAGCCGGTGACAAGATGATCATGGAGCCTAAGATGGAGATCAAAGGAGCTATGTGATATTGGCCATATCATGTCACGTTTATTATTTGATTGCATGTGATGTTTATCATTTTTATGCATCTTGTTTACTTAGAACGATGGTAGTAAATAAGATGATCCCTCATAACAATTTCAAGAAGTGTTCTCCCCTAACTGTGCACCATTGCTAAAGTTCGTCGTTTCGAAGCACCACGTGATAATCGGGTGTGATAGATCCTTACGTTCACATACAACGGGTGTAAGACAGTTTTACACATGCAAAACACTTAGGGTTAACTTGACGAGCCTAGCATGTGTATAGACATGGCCTCGGAACACAGAAGACCGAAAGGTCGAGCATGAGTCGTATAGAAGATACAATCAACATGAAGATGTTCACCGACGTTGACTAGTCCGTCTCACGTGATGATCGGACACGGCCTAGTTAACTCGGATCATGTAATACTTAGATGACTAGAGGGATGTCTAATCTAAGTGGGAGTTCATTAATAATTTGATTAGATGAACTTAATTATCATGAACTTAGTCTAATTTTTTTACAATATGTCTTGTAGATCAAATGGCCAACGTAGTCCTCAACTTCAACGCGTTCCTAGAGAAAACCAAGCTGAAAGACGATGGCAGCAACTACACGGACTGGGTCCGGAATCTGAGGATCATCCTCATAGCTGCCAAGAAAGATTATGTCCTACAAGCACCGCTAGGTGAAGCTCCCGTCCCACAGAACCAAGACGTTATGAACGCTTGACAGACACGTGTTGATGACTACTCCCTCGTTCAGTGCGGCATGCTTTACAGTTTAGAGCCGGGGCTCCAAAAGCGTTTTGAGAGACATGGAGCATATGAGATGTTCGAAGAGCTAAAAATGGTTTTTCAAGCTCATGCCCAGGTCAAGAGATATGAAGTCTCCGACAAATTCTTCAGCTGTAAGATGGAGGAAAATAGTTCTGTCAGTGAGAACATACTCACTATGTCTGGGTTGCATAACTGCTTGACTCAGCTGGGAGTTAATCTCCCGGATGATGCGGTCATTGACAGAATCCTCCAGTCGCTTCCACCAAGCTACAAGAGCTTTGTGATGAACTTCAATATGCAGGGGATGGAAAAGACCATTCTTGAGTTATTTTCAATGCTGAAATCAGCGGAGGTAGAAGTCAAGAAGAAACATCAAGTGTTGATGGTCAATAAAACCACTAAGTTCAAGAAGGGCAAGGGTAAAAAGAACTTCAAGAAGGACGGCAAGGGAGTTGCCGTGCCTGGCAAGCAAGCTGCCGGGAAGAAGCCAAAGAATGGACCCAAGCCCGAGACTAAGTGCTTTTATTGCAAGGGAAGCGGTCACTGGAAGCGGAACTACCCCAAATACTTAGCGGACAAGAAGGCCGGCAAAACCAAAGGTATATTTGATATACATGTAATTGATGTGTACCTTACCAGTACTCGTAGTAACTCCTGGGTATTTGATACCGGTGCCGTTGCTCATATTTGTAACTCACAGCAGGAGCTACAGAATAAGCGGAGACTGGCGAAGGACGAGGTGACGATGCGCGTCGGGAATGGTTCCAAAGTCGATGTGATCGCCGTCGGCACGCTGCCTCTTCATTTACCTACGGGATTAGTTTTAAACCTCAATAATTGTTATTTAGTGCCAGCTTTGAGCATGAACATTGTATCGGGATCTCGTTTAATTCGAGGTGGCTACTCATTTAAATCCGAGAATAATGGTTGTTCTATTTATATGAGAGATATGTTTTATGGTCATGCTCCTATGGTGAATGGTTTATTCTTTATGAATCTCGAACGTAATGCTACACATGTTCATAATGTGAGTACCAAAAGATGTAAGGTTGATAATGATAGTCCCACATACTTGTGGCACTGCCGCCTTGGTCACATAGGCGTCAAACGCATGAAGAAGCTCCATGCAGATGGACTTTTAGAGTCTCTTGATTATGAATCATTTGACACGTGCGAACCATGCCTTATGGGTAAAATGACCAAGACTCCGTTCTCAGGAACAATGGAGCGAGCAACCAACTTATTGGAAATCATACATACTGATGTGTGCGGTCCAATGAGTGTTGAGGCTCGTGGTGGCTATCGTTATGTTCTCACCCTCACTGATGACTTGAGTAGATATGGGTATGTCTACTTAAGGAAACACAAGTCTGAAACCTTTGAAAAGTTCAAGGAATTTCAGAATGAGGTTGAGAATCAATGTGACAGGAAAATCAAGTTTCTACGATCAGATCGTGGAGGAGAATACTTGAGTCATGAATTTGGCACACACTTAAGAAAATGTGGAATAGTTTCACAACTCACGCCGCCTGGAACACCTCGGCATAATGGTGTGTCCGAACGTCGTAATCGCACTCTATTAGATATGGTGCGGTCTATGATGTCTCTTACCGATCTACCGCTATCTTTTTGGGGCTATGCTTTAGAGACTGCTGCATTCACTTTAAATAGGGCTCCGTCGAAATCCGTTGAGACGACACCGTTTGAATTATGGTTTGGGAAGAAACCTAAGTTGTCGTTTCTGAAAGTTTGGGGATGCGATGCTTATGTCAAGAAACTTCAACCTGAAAAGCTCGAACCCAAGTCAGAAAAATGTGTCTTCATAGGATACCCTAAAGAAACTATTGGGTATACCTTCTACCTCAGATCCGAAGGCAAGGTCTTTGTTGCCAAGAATGGATTCTTTCTAGAGAAGGAGTTTCTCTCGAAAGAAGTGAGTGGGAGGAAAATAGAACTTGATGAAGTATTACCTCTTGAACCGGAAAATGGCGCAACTCAAGAAAATGTTCCTGAGGTGCCTGCACCGATTAGAGAGGAAGTTAATGATGATGATCATGAAACTTCAGATCAAGTTGCCACTGAACTTCGAAGGTCCACAAGGACACGTTCCGCACCAGAGTGGTACGGCAACCCTGTCTTGGAAATCATGTTGTTAGACAACGGTGAACCTTCGAACTATGAAGAAGCGATGGCGGGCCCGGATTCGGACAAATGGCTAGAAGCCATGAAATCCGAGATAGGATCCATGTATGAAAACGAAGTATGTACTTTGACTGACTTGCCCGTTGAACGCCGAGCCATAGAAAACAAATGGATCTTTAAGAAGAGGACAGACGCGGATGGTAATGTGACCATCTATAAAGCTCGGCTTGTCGTTAAGGGTTATCGACAAGTTCAAGGGGTTGACTACGATGAGACTTTCTCACTGGTAGCGAAGCTAAAGTCCGTCCGAATCATGTTAGCAATTGCCGCGTTTTACGATTATGAAATATGGCAAATGGACGTCAAAACGGCATTCCTTAATGGTTTCCTTAAGGAAGAACTGTATATGATGCAGCCGGAAGGTTTTGTCGATCCTAAGAACGCTAACAAGGTGTGCAAGCTCCAACGCTCGATTTATGGGCTGGTGCAAGCATCTTGGAGTTGGAACATTCGCTTTGATGAGATGATCAAAGCGTTTGGGTTTACGCAGACTTATAGAGAAGCCTGCGTTTACAAGAAAGTGAGTGGGAGCTCTGTAGCATTTCTCATACTATATGTAGATGACATACTTTTGATGGGAAATGATATAGAACTCTTGGACAGCATTAAGGCCTACTTGAATAAGAGTTTTTCAATGAAGGACCTTGGAGAAGCAGCTTATATATTAGGCATCAAAATCTATAGAGATAGATCGAGATGCCTCATAGGTCTTTCACAAAGCACATACCTTGATAAGGTATTGAAGAAGTTCAATATGGATCAGTCTAAGAAGGGGTTCTTGCCTGTGTTACAAGGTATGAAATTGAGCTCGGCTCAAAGTCCGACCACGGCAGAAGAAATAGAAGAGATGAGTGTCATCCCCTATGCCTCAGCCATAGGTTCTATTATGTATGCCATGCTATGTACCAGACCTGATGTAAACCTTGCCGTAAGTTTGGTAGGAAGGTACCAAAGTAATCCCGACAAGGAACACTGGACAGCGGTCAAGAATATCCTGAAGTACCTGAAAAGGACTAAGGAAATGTTTCTCGTTTATGGAGGTGACGAAGAGCTCGTCGTAAAGGGTTACATCGACGCTAGCTTCGACACAGATCTGGATGACTCTAAGTCACAAACCGGATACGTGTATATTTTGAATGGTGGGGCAGTAAGCTGGTGCAGTTGCAAGCAGAGCGTCGTGGCGGGATCTACATGTGAAGCGGAGTACATAGCAGCCTCGGAGGCAGCACATGAAGCAATTTGGGTGAAGGAGTTCATCACCGACCTCGGAGTCATACCCAATGCGTCGGGGCCGATCAAGCTCTTCTGTGACAACACTGGAGCTATTGCACTTGCCAAGGAGCCCAGGTTTCACAAGAAGACAAGGCACATCAAGCGTCGCTTCAACTCCATTCGTGAAAATGTTCAAGATGGATACATAGAGATTTGTGAAGTACATACGGACCTGAATGTAGCAGATCCGTTGACTAAACCTCTCCCTAGGGCAAAACATGATCAACACCAGAATTCCATGGGTGTTCGATTTATCACAATGTAACTAGATTATTGACTCTAGTGCAAGTGGGAGACTGTTGGAAATATGCCCTAGAGGCAATAATAAAAGCATTATTATTATATTTCCTTGTTCATGATGATTGTCTTTATTCATGCTATAATTGTGTTATCCGGAAATCGTAATACATGTGTGAATAACAGACACCAACATGTCCCTAGTAAGCCTCTAGTTGACTAGCTCATTGATCAACAGATAGTCATGGTTTCCTGGCTATGGACATTGGATGTCATTGATAACGAGATCACATCATTACGAGAATGATGTGATGGACAAGACCCAATCCTAAACATAGCATAAAGATTGTATAGTTCGTTTGCTAGAGTTTTTCCAATGTCAAGTATATTTTCCTTAGACCACGAGATCATGTAACTCCCGGATACCGTAGGAGTGCTTTGGGTATACCAAACGTCACAACGTAACTGGGTGACTATAAAGGTATATTACGGGTATCTCCGAAAGTGTCTGTTGGATTGACACGGATCAAGACTGGGATTTGTCACTCCGTATGACGGAGAGGTATCACTAGGCCCACTCGGTAATGCATCATCATATTGAGCTCAAAGTGACCAAGTGTCTGGTCACGGGATCATGCATTACGGTACGAGTAAAGTGACTTGCCGGTAACGAGATTGAACGAGGTATTGGGATACCGACGATCGAATCTCGGGCAAGTAACATATCGATTGACAAAGGGAATTGCATACGGGGTTGATTGAATCCTCGACATCGTGGTTCATCCGATGAGATCATCGTGGAGCATGTGGGAGCCAACATGGGTATCCAGATCCCGCTGTTGGTTATTGACGGGAGAGTCGTCTCAGTCATGTCTACATGTGCCGAACCCGTAGGGTCTACACACTTAAGGTTCGGTGACGCTAGGGTTGTGAAGATATGTATATGCAGTAACCTGAATATTGTTTGGAGTCCCGGATGAGATCCCGTACGTCACGAGGAGTTCCGGAATGGTCCGGAGGTAAATAATTATATATAGGAAGTGCTATTTCGGCCATCGGGACAAGTTTCGGGGTCACCGGTATTGTACCGGGACCACCGGAAGGGTCCCGGGGGGTCCACCGGGTGGGGCCACCTATCCCGGAGGGCCCCATGGGCTGAAGTGGGAAGGGACCCAGCCCAAAGTGGGCTGGGGCGCCACTCCCCTAGGGCCCATGCGGCTAGGGTTGAGGGGAAACCCTAGAGGGGGCGCCCCCTTGCTTGGGAGGCAAGCCCCCCACCCCTAGGCCGCCGCCCCCCTAGGAGATCCCATCTCCTAGGGCCGGCGCCCCCCTAGGCACCCCTATATATAGTGGAGGAGAGGAGGGATTTCATGTTGCAGCCCTTGGCGCATCCCTCTCTCCCTGTTACGTCTCTCTCTCTCTCATAGTATAGGCGAAGCCCTGCTACTGTGATGCCCTGCATCCACCACCACGCCGTCGTGCTGCTGGATCATCATCAACCTCTCCTCCCCCCTTGCTGGATCAAGAAGGAGGAGACGTCTCCCGTCCCGTACGTGTGTTGAACGCGGAGGTGCCGTTCGTTCGGCACTTGGTCATCGGTGATTTGGATCACGTCGTGTTCGACTACATCATCCCCGTTCTTTGAACGCTTCCGCTCGCGATCTACAAAGGTATGTAGATGCATCCGATGACTCGTTGCTAGATGAACTCATAGATGGATCTTGGTGAAACGAGTAGGAAATTTTTTTGTTTTCTGCAACGTTCCCCAACAGAGTAATGGAATGAAACAGCTATACTATATGCATTTTTGGCTAGTGGAAAGCTCTATGGTTACAGTTTTGCATAAAGCCAATTTTCCCTACTACAAAGGAATAAATTTATTTAACTATCATAGTAGTTGTTAAACATTGAGAATGGTTGACAGCATTCTCAATCCCAAATAAGCATCATCATTAACAAAACCCACCAAAATTAGTTTAGAGTAACATGTTGAGATTCACATGATAATCCAGGTACTAGATACTCAAGATGTCCATAACTGGGGACACGGCTAATCATGATTAGTTTAATACACTCTGCAGAGGTTTGCGCACTTTTCCTCACAAGACTCGATCGCGTCCGTTTGGTTTCTCGCACTACATGGTGTTTGAGAAGACAGATGACCGAGACATAGCCTTTCAGAAGCGCTAGCACCTTACGATCGGGTAGACCGTACCACCTACATCCCCTACATCTGCTAGTCTACCACTGTAAGAGGTCGCACGACTTAGTAAACTATGCTAGATCCCATAATAGCTTGTGGCTGCACATGGAAGTTTCTAGTATGAATAGTCTCATGATCCCTTTGAGCCTGGGTGATAGTCCAAAAGAAAATAGGCAAGTCCTGGAATACCCAGGTGCCTCAATCCACCCAGATGTGTGTTGAAGTTGCAACCTTAGATAAACCATTAATTAACAAACTCACATCCATCATGGATATCACTCACCCAATCCACGTCTACTAGCATAGCATGGCATAAAAATGCAAACGTAGAAGTAACTCCCAAAGGTTTGATATTAAACAGGTAATAGGTACTACCTCAACTACTTCCCATCCCACAATTTATTTAGATCCTAATCATGCAATGTTTGAGGATTTATCTAATGCAATAAAACTGGGTATTAGGAAAGGTATGATCAAAGTGTTACTTGCCTTGCTGATGATCCGCGAAACCTAGAGATTCGAAGTAACAGACGGCGCACTCCGGGTATTCTATCACAGACAAACAAACAAGCATACAATGAGTACTCATCTAATGCATAGGTAAAAGTCAAATAAGAGATCTAACCAGAAGGTTCAACTTAAGAACTCCGGTTTGCAAAAAGAATCAAATCGAACGAAACAACGAAAGTCAAACGGCGAAAGAAAACAACTTCGTTCTACTAATCTGGATCTAAGTCAAATTTTACAGTAGCAAAAACTTGTTTAAGTTGGTTAAACGGATAGACGGTTTCGAGATGAAACTCTAGGCGCTTGAATCGCCTGATTCTGATAAACGAGCGAAAAGTTATACTAAAAAGAAAATCGGATCAGGAATCACGATCAGAAAAATCGTGGATTAAATCCGAGAAAAAGAAGAACGACGAATGTTCGCTAGAACGAACGAACGAACGAACGAACGCTCGCTAATTAAATAAATCGGAAAACCGATCTATTTAAAAAAAACGAACCTAAAAAAACGACGGAAAAAACAAACCGTTTTTCAAAAAAATTGAAAAAACGGCACGGAAATCGAGGCGCCGGCGGACCTCGGGCGGCGTCCGGCGGCGGGACGGCGCGGCGGAGCGGCGGCGGCTCGGTCGGCCGGGGCTAGCTAGGGTTTCGGCTGGGCCTCCCCCGGCTACATATAGCCTAACGGGCCGGGAGTCCTAGTCGGACACGGCCCTAGGTCGGTTCGTTTTTTTAATAATTATGCGCAGAAGAAAAATAAAAAGACATACTAAACGGACTCCAAAAATTCCGAAATAAATTTTCACGGGCTTCTAAAATCAAGCCACACAAGGTGAACATTTATTTGGGGCCTAAATGCAATTTTGAAAAATGCACATTTTTCCTAAATTCAAATAAAATAACGAAAAACTCCGAAATAATATCTTGTTTGATTTTATTATTAAATCCTCAATATTTCTTTATTTTGGGAAAGTCATTTTATTCCCTCTCTCATATTTTTGTAATATAAATAATTGATGATACAATAAATAAAATCAAATGATCCTATTCTCAAAATTTGAGAAAACTCAAATATGAAAATAACGAATTCCCCAACTCTCGCCGTGGGTCCTTGAGTTGCGTAGAAATTCTAGGATCAAAACCCAATGCAAATAAAATATGATATGCAATGATGATCTAATGTATAACATTCCAAATTGAAAATTTGGCATGTTACAGGGTCATCCCAAAAGTAATGCCTCAAATCATAGAAGAACTTTTTCTTTTGCTGGTATGTGAAACTAGGTGGTATAAACTTAGCAACAATGTAATTAGCATAATCAGCATACCATGGAACAGTATGAGAAGCATTTATGACATTTAATTGCTCATCAGGAAAGCTATTATCAATAGGTAGTGGGTCATCAAGCACATTTTCTAACCTAGACAAGTTGTCTGCAACGGGGTTCTCAGCTCCTTTTCTATCAAAAATATGCAAATCAAATTCTTGTAGCAAGAGAACCCATCTAATAAGCCTAGGTTTAGCATCTTTCTTTTCCATAAGATATTTAATAGCAGCATGATTAGTGTGAATAGTTACTTTAGAATCAACAATATAAGGTCTAAACTTATCACAAGCAAATACAACTGCTAAGAATTCTTTTTCAGTAGTAGCATAATTTCTTTGAGCATTGTCAAGGGTTTTACTAGCATATTGAATAACATTTAGTTTGTTATCGACTCTTTGTCCTAGAACAGCACCTACAGCATAATCACTAGCATCACACATAATTTCAAAGGGTAAATTCCAATCAGGTGGCTGAACAATAGGTGCAGAAATCAATACTTTCTTAAGTATTTCAAATGCTTCTACGCGATCATCATCAAAGACAAATGGTATATCTTTTTGTAATAAATTAGTCAGAGGGCGAGAAATTTTTGAGAAGTCCTTAATGAACCTCCTATAAAAACCGGCATGACCAAGGAGCTTTATGCCCCAAGACAATACCTTCGTTCACCATAAAGTGGCACTTTTCCCAATTCAAGACGAGATTAGTTTCTTCACATCTCTGCAAAACTCGATCAAGGTTGCTCAAGAAATCATCAAAATAAGATCCATAGACGGAAAAGTCATCCATGAAAACCTCACAAATCTTTTCACAAAAGTCAGAGAATATAGCCATCATGCATCTTTGAAACGTAGCAGGTGCATTACATAAACCAAAAGGCATACGTCTATAAGCAAAAGTACTAAAAGGGCATGTAAAAGTAGTCTTTGATTGATCTTTGGCTGACACTGGTATTTGAGAGAAACCATAATAACCATCTAGAAAGCAAAATGTGTGTGTTTGGACAATCTTTCTAGCATTTGATCGACAAAAGGTAAGGGGTAATGATCTTTTTAGTAGCCTTATTTAATTTGCGGAAATCAATTACCATCCTATAACCTGTAATAATTCTTTGAGGAATCAATTCATCTTTATCATTAGGAACTATAGTAATACCTCCCTTCTTAGGGACACAATGCACAGGGCTTACCCAGTGACTATCAGCAATGGGATAAATTGTACCTGCCTCAAGGAGCTTTAGTATCTCCTTTCTCACCACTTCTTTCATTTTAGGATTCAGCCGGCGTGATGATCACAAACTGGTTTAGCATCTTCTTCCAAATTAATTTTATGTTGACATAGAGTGGGACTAATGCCCTTAAGATCATCAAGAGTATACCCAATAGCAGCACGGTGTTTCTTCAAAGTTTTCAATAATCTCTCTTCCTCATGCTCTAAAAGGTTAGCACTAATAATAACAGGATATATCCTTTTCTCATCAAGATAAGCATATTTAAGAGTATCAGGTAACGGTTTAAGCTCAAACACGGGATCACCCTCGGGTGGAGGAGGTTCCCCTAGGATTTCAACATGCAAATTGTTTTTCAGAATAGGTTCCTATTTAAAGAATACTTCATCTAATTCCCTTCATTCATTCATAAACATATCATTTTCATGGTCTAGCAAGTATTGTTCTAAAGGATCACTAGGAGGTACGGAAATAGAAGCAAGACCAATAATTTCATCCTTACTAGGTAATTCTTCTTCACGGTGTTGTCTACTAAATTTATAAAAATTAAATTCATGAGCCATATCATCTAAAGCGATAGTAACAACATCTCTTTTGCAATCTATGGTAGAATTAACAGTATTTCAGAAGGGTCTACCAAATATAATGGGACAAAAGTTATCTCGTGGGGAACCAAGAACAAGAAAATCAGCAGGATATTTAGTTTTCCCACACAAGACTTCAACATCTCTAACAATTCCCATTGGTGAAATAGTATCTCTATTGGGAAGTTTAATTGTGACATCAATATCTTCTATTTCAGCAGGTGCAATATCATGCATAACTTCTTGGTATAAGGAATAAGGTATTGCACTAGCACTAGCACCCATATCACATAAGCCATGATAACAATGATCTCCTATTTTAACAGAAATAACAGGCATGCCTACCACAGGTCTAGGTTTATCTTTATCACGGGGTTTAGCAATTCTAGCAGTTTCATTACAGAAATAAATAGCATGCCCACCTATATTATCAGACAAGAGATCTTTAACAATAGCAATATTAGGTTCAACTTTAACTTGCTCAGGAGGTGTATATGTTTTAATATTGCTTTTACGAACTACAGTTGAAGCTTTAGCATGATCCTTTATCCTAACAGGGAAAGGTGGTTTCTCAACATAAGAAGTAGGAACAATGGGATCATTATAAGTGATAGTCTTTTCTTCAACTTTAATAGGTGCAGCTACTTTTACTTCTATGGGATGATGATATTTAAACCACTTCTCCTTAGGAAGATCAACATAAGCAGCAAAAGATTCATAGAAAGAAGCTACTATTTCATAGTCAAGTCCATATTTAGTGCCAAATTTATGAAAAATATCGGGATCCATAAAAGATTTAACGCAATCAAAACTAGGTGTCATACATGACTCCTTACCATTGTCGAGGTCCCAATCTTTAGATTTGCGTTTAATTCTTTCCAATAAATCCCATTTGAGTTCAATAGTCTTCATCATAAAAGAGCCAGCACAAGAAGTATCAAGCATGGTGCGATTGTTACCAGAAAGCCGAGCATAAAAATTTTGAATAATCATTTCTCTTGAGAGCTCATGATTGGGGCATGAATATAACATTGACTTAAGCCTCCCCCAAGCTTGAGCGATGCTTTCTCCTTCGCGAGGAATAAAATTATATATGTAATTGCGATCATGATGAACAAGATGCATAGGATAAAACTTCTGATGAAATTCCAATTTCAATCATTTGTAATTCCAAGACCTCATATCATCACATAGCCTATACCATGTCGATGCATCTCCCCTCAAAGATAAAGGGAAGACCTTCTTCTTAACAACATCTCCGGGTACACCTGCAAGCTTAAATAATCCACAAACTTCATCCACATATATCAGATGTTCATCAGGATGTTTCGTTCCATCTCCTAAAAAAGGATTAGCTAGCAGTTTTTCTATCATACCCGCGGGAACTTCAAAGTAAGCATTTTCATTTTCATATTCATTTTCAGCAGGTTCATTAGGTTGAGGAGCAACTCTTTGCTCTACTGGTCGGGGTGAAGATACCCCGAACAAGCCCCTCGGAGGGTTACTTTCCATAGTAACAAGTGACAGTATATTTTAGCACACTATATAAATTTTTCCTTACCAAATTCCAGCTACCAAAGGCGCTTCACTCCCCGGCAACGGCGCCAGAAAAGAGTCTTGATGACCCACAAGTATAGGGGATCTATCGTAGTCCTTTCGACAAGTAAGAGTGTCGAACCCAACAAGGAGCAGAAGGAAATGATAAGCGGTTTCCAGCAAGGTATTCTCTGCAAGTACTGTAATAAGTGGTAATAGATAGTTTTGTGATAGGATAATTTGAAAAGAGCAACAAGTAACAAAAGTAAATAAGGTGCAGCAATGTGGCCCAATCCTTTTTGTAGCAAAGGACAAGCCTGGACAAACTCTTATATGATGTAAAGCGCTCCTGAGGACACATGGGAATATCGTCAAGCTAGTTTTCATCACGTTCATATGATTCGCGTTCGGTACTTTGATAATTTGGTATGTGGGTGGACCGGTGCTTGGGTGCTGCCATTACTTGGACAAGCATCCCACTTATGATTAACCTCTATTGCAAGCATCCGCAACTACAACAAAAGTATTAAGGTAAACCTAACCATAGCATGAAACATATGGATCCAAATCAGCCCCTTATGAAGCAACGCATAAACTAGTGTTTAAGCTTCTATCACTCTAGCAACCCATCATCTACTTATTACTTCCCAATGCCTTCCTCTAGGCCCAAACAATGATGAAGTGTCATGTAGTCGACGTTCACATAACACCACTAGAGGAGAGACAACACACATCTCATCAAAATATCGAACTAATAGCAAGACTTCTCCCATGTCCTCAGGAACAAAAGTACTACTCACAAAGCATAAACATGTTCATAATCAGAGGGGTATTAATATGCATATAGGATCTGAACATATGATCTTCCACCAATTAAACCAACTAGCATCAACTACAATGAGTAATTAACACTACTAGCAACCTACTAGCACCAATCCCAGACTTAGAGACAAGAATTGGATACAAGAGATGAACTAGGGTTTTGAGATGAGATGGTGCTGATGAAGATGTTGATGGAGATTGCCCTCTCCCGCTGAGAGGAGCGTTGGTGATGATGATGGCGATGATTTCCCCCTCCGGGAGGGAAGTTTCCCTCGCAGAACAGCTCCGCCAGAGCCCTAGATTGGTTCCGCCAAGGTTCCGCCTCGTGGCGGCGGAATTTCGTCCGAGAAGATTGCTTATGATTTTTTCCCATCGAAAGACTCCATATAGCAGAAGATGGCCACCGGAGGGCCACCAGGGGGCCCACAAGGTAGGGGGCGCGCCCAGGGGGTAGGGCTCGCCCCCCGCCCTCGTGGGCAGGGTGTGGCCCCCCTTGTGACATTCTTCCGCTCAATATTTTTTATATATTTGGAAAACATCTTCCGTGAAGTTTCAGGACTTTTGGAGCTGTGCAGAATAGGTCTCTAATATTTGCTCCATTTCCAGCCCAGAATCCTAGCTGCCGACATTCTCCCTCTTTATGTAAACCTTGTAAAATAAGAGAGAATAGGCATAAGCATTGTGACATAATGTGTAATAACAGCCCATAATGCAATAAATATGGATATAAAAGCATGATGCAAAATGGACGTATCATCGGCTTTCTGATAACAATCGCACCATGCTCGATACACCTTGTGTTGGCTCTTTTATGATGAAGACTATTGAATTCAAATGGGATTTATCGGAAAGAATTAAACGCAACTCTGAAGATTGTGACCTCGACGATGGTAAGGTGTCAGGTATGACACCTATGTTTGATTGTGTGAAATCTTTTATGTATGCCGATGTTTTCCGTAAATTTAGCACTAAATATGGACATGACTCTGAGATAGTAGCTTTTTTCTGTGAATCTTTTGGTACTCATGTTGATCTCCCTAGGGAGAAGTGGTTTAAATATCATCCTCCCATAGAAGTAAAAGTAGCTGCACCTATTAAAGTTGAAGAAAAGACTATCACTTATAATGATCCTATTGTTCCTACTTCTTATGTTGAGAAACCACCTTTTCCTGTTAGGATAAAAGGTCATGCTAAAGCTTCAACTGTGGTTCGTAACAGCAATATTAGAACTTATACACCTTCTGAGCAAATTAAAGTTGAACCTAATATTGCTATTGTTAAAGATCTCTTGTCTGATAATATTGATGGGCATGTTATTCATTTCCGTAATGAGACGGCTAGAATTGCTAAACCTTGTGCTAAAGATAAACCTAGATCTTTGGTAGGCATGCCTGTTATTTCTGTTAAAATAGGAGATCATTGTTATCATGGCTTATGTGATATGGGTGCCAGTGCTAGTGCAATACCTTTTGACTTATACAAAGAAATTATGCATGATATTGCACCTGCTGAGATAGAAGATATTGATGTCACAATTAAACTTGCCAATAGGGATACTATTTTGCCAATGGGAATTGTGAGAGATGTTGAAGTCTTGTGTGGGAAAACTAAATATCCTCCTGATTTCCTTGTTCTTGGTTCCCCACAAGATAGCTTTTGTCCCATTATATTTGGTACACCCTTCTTGAACACTGTTAATGCTAAGATGGATTGCAAAAAGGATGTTGTTACTATTGGTTTAGGTGATATGTCTCATTAATTTAATTTCTCTAAATTTCGTAGACAACACCGTGAAAAGGAATTGCCTAGTAAAGATGAAATTATTGGTCTTGCTTCTATTGCTGTACCTCCTACTGATCCTTTAGAATAATATTTGCTAGACCAAGAAAATGATATGTTTATGACTGAAAGAATGGAAATAGATGAAGTATTCTTTAAACAGGAACCCATCCTGAAACACAATTTGCCTGTTGAAATCCTAGGGGATCCTCCTCCACCCAAGGGTGATCCCGTGTTTGAGCTTAAACTGTTACCTGATACTCTTAAATATGCTTATCTTGATGAGAAAAAGATATATCATGTTATTATTAGTGCTAACCTTTCAAAGCATGAAGAAGAGAGATTATTGAAAACTCTGAAGAAGCATTGTGCTGCTATAGGATATACTCTTGATGATCTTAAGGGCATTAGTCCCACCCTGTGTCAACACAAAATAAATTTGGAGGAAGATGTCAAACCAGTTCGCGATCATCAACGACAGTTGAATCCTAAGATGAAGGAAGTGGTAAGAAAGAAAATACTAAAGATTCTTGAGGCAGGTATAATTTATCCCATTGCTGATTGTCAGTGGGTAAGTCATGTCCACTGTGTCCCAAAGAAGGAAGGACAGTACCCAAGCACCGGTCCACCCACATACCAAATTATCAAAGTACCGAATGTGAATCATATGAACATGATGAAAACTAGCTTGACGATATTTCCATGTGTCCTCGGGAGCACTTTACATCATATAAGAGTTTGTCGAGGCTTGTCCTTTGCTACAAAGAGGATTGGGCCACCTTGCTACACTTTATTTACTTTTGTTACTTGTCACTCGTTACAAATTATCCTATCATAAAACTATTTGTTACCTATAATTTCAGTATCTGTGCATCCATCAGTTGTTAGATCCCTTTCGATCTTGCGGAGCCAATCATCAGCTACAATCGGCTCGGTGTTACTAGAGAACACTGGCGGATTTAGCCTTAGGAACCGGGTTAGGTTATCGACAGGGGGTGGTGGCGGTGGATTGTTGTTGTTGTTGTTGCCTTGGTTTTGGATGAGCATTTGCATTAAGGCATTCTGCTATTGAATCAGCTGGGTGAGCTCTGACGGGAAAGTGAAACCAGGGTCACGTCTCGGAGGCATCTGGTGTTATGGAGTGGATGAGAAATTAGAATAGAACAAGGGTCTAATGAGAAAATAGCACTACCCAAATGAATGCACAAACACAATCACACCAATCATTTATTCATTCAACTCAAGCAAGGTTCAAACTCGGATTACAAGATCTCATGACTAATCGAAAATAACGGCCTAACTGATCAACGAAAAATAAAAATAAAAATTAACATGGCGGTCGACTAAATGTCTTCATCAATTATCCCTGCGTCCTCTGGTGCGTCGTCCTCTGGTGCGGCGTCTCCTCTTGCGGCTTCCTTCGGTGGAGCTCTCTTCATAATCCTGGTCATTGCTCACGAGAGGTCCATCATCTCCACTCGGAAAAAGGTCTTCTCCAGATCCGTCTTGTCCTCCAGTGTGGCAATATATTTCTTCCGGTCCTCGAGTCTTTCCATAAAATCCTTGACTTCATCCTCATGCTCATAGTGGGCTTCACGTGCTGCATCCTCTAGTTCAATTTCACAAAGATGCAACTTTTGGACCGTCTTCAAGCTCCTGCGCATCTGAATCTCTAGAGCCCTGATGTGAGCCTCCAAGTCTTGGACATATGAGCGGACGGAGTCGTCATCTATGGTGCGGATACTTCCTCCATCTGCAGTCCTGCGAGAAATCATGGTGTGGTCTGATCCAACAAGCTCGGTCCAGTATTCCTCCTGGATGCGTCCAAGTGCACTATGAACTGCTATGTTTCTCCCGAGTATCCAAGTGGGAGCAGTGAACTTGAAGTCAACGGGCATTGAGAGGCTTCCAAAAGTTCTCCCTGGTATGTGCACCTTAATCCTATAATGACGGTCTTCTGGAAATGCCATGATAGGGGTCCCGGTGATAGACGGCAGAGCAATCTTCAATTCCTTGGTGATCTGGACCAGCCTCCTGCCGAAAAGCATTGTCTCATCTGGCTGGCAAAACTCCGGGAGCAGAACTGGGATGAACTTGACGGCCATCTAGAATGTTGAAATCTTAGAGAAGTCAGAAATGAACTGGGGAGAATTATAGAATGATAAGGACATAAAATAAAATAGTCTCTTCCTATGGCTTTCCGATCCTAGGGGTTACGTCCTACGGTCAACCTAGCTCTGATACCATCTGTGTAGCTACCCGACCCAAAATCGGTTAAGTCTCTGTGTAGCTGTACCATCCCAAGATCATGCTGGCACACACAGTACATTGATGAAAAGATTCAAAGTTCAATCACACCTGAATTTATTACACGATTCTCATATCGAGTCTTTATTACAATAGAATAAATTTGGCCGAAGGCCAACTCATGAGAAATAAACTAAATAAAGCTGTGGGAGCATAGACGAATAGCGAGTCCATCCGACTCCATAGGGCAATCGCCAAGCATAGATCGGAGCCTCACTCCTGATCGGAAAACTCCTCTGCAACATAAGACATTGCAGCCGTGTAGGTCAGCATTTTGAATATGCCGGCAAGTCATAGAGAGAACAACAATAAAATATCTAACACTATATGCAATTTGGCTGTGGGGCTTTAAGTTTTATGTTTTTGCGAAAAAGCCAATTTTTCCCTATAACAAAGGACTTGCTTGCAATTACTACAAAATGTTGGTTGTTATTGAGATGGTTCCGCCAACCAATGTCATTCCCAATTATTAAATAACCCCTCAATTAATTTAGTTCGGTGTTGAGATTTCCGAAATACTCCAATTTCCAGAGGCTCATTTGTCCATAACCGGGGACACGGCTAATCGATTAGGTTGTTACTCTGCAGAGTCTTGTGCATTTTACCCGCAAGAATCGTTCCCTCCTTTATGTCCTCGCACTTCCTGGTGTTTGAAGACGGGATGAACGAAATAGGGTCTTCCGTAGAGTTTCTCCGAGCACTGCCGGTACCCATCCATGTCCTACCGTTCTTCTACATCTGCTGGCACCGTCCGTCCAGAGTCACGCCTAGGGTCAACCCAGCCAGAGCCCATAATGGCTTGCGGCTGCACAGGTAAGCTTCTGGTCAAAGGGTATCCATCCATCTCTTCGTGGCTGGGTGAAGCTTTACGCAAGATGTCATGGCGCTCCTCCATGCATCCCGGTCATCCACTGGTTCCTCCAGGGTGCCCATCAACCGTCCTCCACCCAGTAGTGAATTTGAAGTCCATCTTGAGCTTGAAGTCATGGGGTTGTCATCATCTTGACTCTCACATCTCCCTTATGAAACACTCAACCAACCCCGTCTACGAGCATAGCAAAATAAACTACATCATCCCGGGCAATGGTAGCAAGGGGAAGTGGGTTCATCCTACCTCATGATACTACTCAAGAACATAACTTAAAATTCTCCTACTGCATGCATGGTGGGGGGGAATAATTCTAATGCAACAAAATCATAGGTATTGTAAAACATGATCAAATAACTTGCCTGGCTGACAGTCTTCAAACGCTAGTGACTCGAGATAGCAAGCTTCGCACTCCGGAAATTCTATCGAGTCAGACAATAGCACAAATAAGTATTTCACTAATGACATATCGACAAACTAAAGGAAAACACACAACCACTCAAACCAAGAATCAAAGAAAACTCAAGGAAAACAAAATCAAGGTTTCCATCACATGAAGCTACAGCAAAGAAATAGTTTTAACCTACTAACACTTTTCTTTACAGATCCAAAACAATGGCTTTACTAACTAACATAAAGGAAAACAGCATACAAACAAGGTGCAAAAAGATTCAAACCAATATCTATTATAGAACTCCTGTTATACCTAAAACAAAACTATAAAGAAAATAAAATAAAACTTTTTATTTTGCTGTAAATAAATGTTCACTATCTGTAACTACAGAAACTAACCTAAACTAAATTATAACATAGGAAAAATAAAATTTAAAAATAACTTGAACAGCAGAAACTAACAGCAAGCTAAATAAACTAGAAAAGCTTGTTTTTGCATAAAAACTATTTTTAATAAAGACTAAAAATGCCCAAATAAATTCCTACTGCTAGAAAAAGTCTAAACAAAGCAGTGACAAAAAGAATGACAGAAAATACTAATCCTAACTCAATTTATAGCATAAAAACTAATATAAAACAATTTTTAAAAACCTAAACATGGCCGAATCTAATTTCTACAGCAACTATAGGAAATTTTCAAACTATAGCAAAAAGAATCAACTAAAAATATTAAATAACTTAAAAGATATAGATTTTTCAAGACTGGAACTATTCTGTTTTAAAAAAAGAAACTAAAATAAAAGTAAACAAAGCTAACGCGCTAATGGGCCGAGAGGTGAGCGATCGGAAACTAAATAGCGCTCGTGCGATAAATAGACTAAACCGTGCACACGCTTAATAATAGAAACCGACCGGTTCGATCTAACTAAACCAGGTAAATAAACCGGAAACAAATCGTGAACTAAAACCGGTCTAATAAAAATAACCTAACCCTTCGCTACTCTAATCTAAGCCGTGCCTTGCAGATCATATGGTGGAGGGGGTCCGGTGGCTTACAGCGGCGACGATGAACGACGGCGGCTCGGGCGACGGTGGCGGGGGTGCTCCGGTGGTCCGGGGCGGCGGCGGAGTTGTCGGGCGGGTGCGGCAGCTCGAGTGGAGGTCAGGGATGGAGTCCAGGGAGCTCGGGGACGACGGAGGTGGTCGGGGCGACGCCAACTGCTCCCTGGTGAGCTTCAGCTCCGGCGAGCGGCGGTCGAGCTCGGGGGCGACGGCTTCGGCGGTTCCTGGGTGATGAAAAGGTGTCAAAGAGGTGCAGGAGGTAGTGGAGGTTCGGGTGAAGGTGCTGGGAGGGGCAGAGAGGGCTCACCGGCGTCAGGTGTGGTGGCGAACCGAGGCGGCGGCGGCGAGATGCATTTGGCGACGGCGGTGGCTGTGGTGGGTTTTGGAGTAGGGTTTTTAGGGGGATCGACAAAGGAGGCCGAGGGGTATTTATAGGGCACCTTCGTGGAGCAGGGAGCGACTCGGGATCACGATCCCGAGAGGATCGCAGTGTCGGGCGCGCTCTGCACGTGCTCCAGCGCGGCGTGTCGTGGGCGAGGGGTTAGGGACAGGGTGGACCCTGCGGGTCAGTGGGACAAAGAGAGAAGGGGGCGAGCGGGCGACCAAGGGGAGAGGGGTTCGGGCGAGTGTCGGCATTCTGGGAACGGGGGTCCCCAGACTTGCCTGCCTGCGGCATGCGGCATGGTTCGAATGGGGGCCCAACTTGGCCCATCTTCATCAGCACAAGACTCGAGACCCTCGCAAGGGGCCAATCCTCGCGAGGCGGACAACACGGCGCATCCTCAGGCGCAGCCTCCTCAGGCTGGCTCGCGAGGAGACGGAGATATCAAGGTGGGGTACCTCGCGAGGTGCCCGTGACGCAAGCCATGACAATCGAGGGTGCCAGGCGGGCGCCAGCGCACGCAGCGTCCTTCTTTCCTCTTTGGTGCAAAGGAGGCGAACGCAGCCGCGGAGTACCGAGGCATCAGGCAAAGGTTGCCATTTCGGTGCAACGAGACCGAGACCAAGCGGACTACGAGACGGAGGTCACCATGGAGCCCAGCACGGCGTCACCGCAGAGCCTTTCGCAGGCGAAGACCAACTTTAGTCAGGATAAGAGTACTTGCTGTCCCCCTTCAAATTAGCCCGCCATTGTTGGCTCCCTTCCCGCTCGATATTTGGGAAGAGGACCAGGGCCCCTATAAATAGGGACGGCCACCCATGTAGCAAGGGGAGAGGCTCACAGAGTAGAGGGTTCGGTTCGGCATGGGATCCGACTAGCAAGCAGAGAGAGAGCAAGTTAGAGAGAGAGAGAGAAGGTGATTGAACTCCTCCCAGTAGTTCGTCGCCCCAGCCAAGAACAGACCCTCGCGAGGCTGTTCTTCCTTGTAATGCTCGTCATCATCAGCCCCAGGAGGCAATCCATCCACCACACACTGGAGTAGGGTATTACACCACAACGGTGGCCTGAACCAGTATAAATCTTGTCTCTCTCATGCAGTTCCCTTACTAGTTTAGATCTTTGTGAGACGGGGAGGTAGAGGACGTGATTTCCGCGCGCACCCTAGTGCTCAAACCTTAAGGGTCTGCCGGAACCCAAAATCCGATATTTGGCGCACCAGGTAGGGGTGCGCCGGAATTTGCCTTCCTACCGCTCCGCCTCCTGCCGCATTGTCATCACCATGTCCGGCGACCAGGCGGGCAACCAAGGTCCATGGGCGGCATGGCCCACCTGCGCGGAGCCGCCCGCCTTGGGCGACCCTGCGCCCCAGGCAGCTCGTGATCCGCAGGGCGCTGCGGGCCGCGGGCGAAGCGGACAGGCTTCCGCAACCCTCACACCATGGCAAGCGCGGTCGGTGGCAAGGGCCTCCAATCACGCCGCAACCACGACGCCGTACACCCGCCGGGAGCAGGCGAATTCAAGGGCCGCGCTCACGGTGGCCCGGGAGCTGCTGCGGTGCAGACTGCTGGAGGGCGGCCACGACGTGCTGCTGGAGCGGGTGGCGGAGCTCCTGGGCTTCGCCGCCTCGGGGGCTCACCCCTTCTCCACCCAACTCCCATCTCAAGCCCGGGGCAGCCCGCGCGGGGGCTCCACCCGCGCCCGCGGACTCCAAGGCTACACCGACACTAGCGAAGCTGTCAGCACCAGACCAGCGGCGGCGCTGCCTACGCCCCCGGCCCGAGAAGAAGAAGGACCCGACGCGACCCGCGGCCCCGGAGGGCTGCCGCGCTGGCACCCCGCGGTAAGCACGACAGGTGGGACCGCGTGGCGTGGCATTCGGGATGACGGCGACGGAGGAATACGTGCCCCTCATGCTGGACCAAGGACACCCTCGCGAGAGCAGGCAAGGCTCGCTCCTTGGCCCAAGCTGGGGGGACGAGGCAGTAGAAGCCGAGCCCTTCCAGGAGCCCATGGACGAACCCGCTAGCCACGCTGGAGGCAACGACTATCGGGCACCACTAACTCTTCAGGGGCAGGTATATGCTAACCGTGGATCGCAGGAGGTGCAGGTCGCCGCGGCAAGCAGCTGCCCCGCTCCCACAGTCTCCTACCCCTCAGGAGGAGGGCGCAGGGGGCTGTGGGAGAAGGGTCGAGATCCTACATCACCACCGCGGCGTTCGGAGCAAGGCGTTTTTAGGAGGTAGGCCCTCTGCTGGGGAGGTGCCTCAGGGCCTGCCCCTGGCAGAGGACCCGTGGTCATCGGGGGAACCGCTGGCAACCGCTCTACCCCGTCGGGCGGCGTCCTGGGTTCCGGTCATTGCTGATGGCACTAGAGTGTGGCGCAAGGCGGGGCCCTCGTCTGGCGATATGAAGCAAGGCCAGTACCTATGAAGAAGGCCCAGTGCCAGTGAAGCTCGCCGCCCCGTGACACTCTCACGTAATAATGAGTGGGGCTGTACACGCCCCGGAGTCTCAGGGGTGCCGGCCTCAGGCCCTGGGGCTCCCTCCCACGCCCAGTGGACAGCACTTAGCTCCGCGCTGGTGAGAAGACGTCCAAGACTAGATTAGGCGCCGGACGCGGCTTTTTGTCTGCTTTTCGTTGCCTTTCCCTTTGGTTGTTGCTTTCCCCCGCTGGATTTAAGTTGGATTCGAATTTGAGATTTGCGTTTTTTCGGGGAAGGGGTGCTTATTCTTGCCCGAGCCATTTCTCACGTTCTGGTTACCGCTCCGTCACAGCTGCCTCCCCTCGCGAGCCCCTCGCGAGTCGGGTTAGGCCTGGCCCGTGCGCAACCTAGACTGCCGCTGTTACTCCCCCTCGGGAGGATTTTCGGGTGCCTGCGGAGGTTGTCCTCTTTAAAAAGGCCCAGAGCCTGTGAAGCAAGGTGAGTCCCTATGAAGCCCTCGCGCTAAGGAAAAGGCCCAGAGCCTGTGAAGCAAGGCGAGTGCCTGTGAAGCCCTCGCGCTAAGGAAAAGGCCCAGAGCTTGTGAAGCAAGGCGAGTGCATGTGAAGCCCTCGCACTAAGGAAAAGGCCCAGAGCCTGTGAAGCAAGAGGAGTCCCTTTGAAGCCCTCGCGCTAAGGAAAAGGCCCAGAGCCTGTGAAGCAAGGCGAGTGCCTGTGAAGCCCTCGCGCTAAGGAAAAGGCCCAGAGCCTGTGAAGCAAGAGGAGTGCCTTTGAAGCCCTCGCGCTAAGGAAAAGGCCCAGAGCCTGTGAAGCAAGGCGAGTGCCTGTGAAGCCCTCGCGCTAAGGAAAAGGCCCAGAGCCTGTGAAGCAAGGCGAGTGCCTGTGAAGCCCTCGCGCTAAGGAAAAGGCCTAGAGCCTGTGAAGCAAGGCGAGTGCCTGTGCAGCCCTCACGCTAAGGAAAAGGCCCAGAGCCTATGAAGCAAGGCGAGTGTCTGTGCAGCCCTCACGCTAAGGAAAAGGCCCAGAGCCTGTGAAGCAAGGCGAGTGCCTGTGAAGCCCTCGCGCTAAGGAAAAGGCCCAGAGCCTGTGAAGCAAGGCGAGTGCCTGTGAAGCCCTCGCGCTAAGGAAAAGGCCCAGAGCCTGTGAAGCAAGGCGAGTGCCTGTGTAGCCCTCGCGCTAAGGAAAAGGCCCAGAGCCTGTGAAGCAAGGCGAGTGCCTGTGCAGCCCTCACGCTAAGGAAAAGGCCCAGAGCCTGTGAAGCAAGGCGAGTGCCTGTGAAGCCCTCGCGCTAAGGAAAAGGCCCAGAGCCTGTGAAGCAAGGCGAGTGCCTGTGAAGCCCTCGCGCTAAGGAAAGGCCCAGAGCCTGTGAAGCAAGGCGAGTGCCTGTGAAGCCCTCGCGCTAAGGAAAAGGCCCAGAGCCTGCGAAGAAGGCGAATGCCTGTGAAGTCATTATGCTCAGGAGAAGGCCCAGAGCCCGTGAAGAAGGCCAACGCCCGTGAAGTTTTTCATCAGCAACGGTCCCACATCCTGAGGACCCAACTAGAGAGCACCCAAGGCATCGCGCCCTCCTACAGGCCGCCTCGGGGCCAGCGTGGGGCAAAGGTAAACCAGCCCGCCGTCAGGCGCGTGCACAATTTGACTACTACTGATATGCTGGACACAAGTTTTTATATGAGGGGCTTCCCCTCCCAAAATGCTCTCACGACCGTCAGGCCAAACACCTGAGTCCTATTCATGCAGGGTAAAAGACAGGAGAAGTACATGGTCAGTCTAACAAATCCCCCAACGCATTCTCGGGGGCGCCTCCCGAGCTGTCGCTGGCATCACTGAATCCGCCCTCGTCGTCTGCGCCACCACCAACGGCGTCGGGGCCATCCACCATGCCGCCTTCGTCGGCAGCCACGACCACGTCGTCGTCATCCGAAGCGAAGGCCCGGACGAGAGCATCCATGCTGTTCTCCACCCATTCCGCCAGGTCTCCGCGGACGGCCTGGGGAACTGGGGCGATGGCGGCGTCAAAGTCAAAGTGGGGATCCATGTTCCGGAGATGGCTGAAGACGCGGGAAAAGGCGCGCCCGAGCAGGGCGCGGCTCCTCTCCTCCACCAACCTGTCGGCCCTGACCGACCGAGCCTCCAGCTGAGTTACCACGGCGGTGAAGAACTGCAGGTTGCCGGCATAGTTAATCGTGTGCGGCTCGCCGACGGCTGCCTCGCAGATGTTGCCCAAGGCTGCGTTAGCCCTCACCCTAAGCGTGGTGAGCATGGGGCCATGCGCGTGCTCCAGGACCCACCGCTGGTGTATTTCGTCGGCGTTCTGGCGCTCGACAGCCTCGACCTCTTCCATCCGCTGGTGAAGACGGAGCACCTCGGCCTGGGAGGCAGCCGGCTCCTTTTGCGCTGCCTCGAGGGCGGCCCAGAAGGCGTCGACCTGCTGCGTCGCCTCATCGCGTTGGGCCCTCAGGGCTGCGGTTCTGCCCTCGGCTTCGACCCTGATCATCCCCAGCTTCTCCTCGAACTCTCGCTCGAGGATTTGGCACGCCGTCGCCACCCGACGACAAACCTCCTCCAGGACACGCGCTTCCCGCGCAGCGACGTCGTCTTCCGCCAGCATCACTAGGCGCTCCCTCGTCTCCAGCCGCTCGTACTCACGAGTGCATTCATCGGCTTCCAGCGTCAACGCTTCTTCGCGCCTCTGGAGCTCAGCTGGGTCACTGGAGGCCACCCGCATCGACACAAGGGCCAGCTCACGAAGCTCCGCTTGCTCCTCTAGTGAGTGGCACCTGGCCAGGAGCTCACGAGCCCGCTCCTCCGCTGCCTCTCGCCATCGGTCAGCTCTCCGGGCCTCCTCAGCGGCCTGGGATCGGGCCACTCGAGGGGCCTCCAGCGACGCCTTCGCCTCTTCGTCATCAAGATCCCGCTGACGGCGCGCGAGGGCGATGGCGGCCTCCAGCTCGCGCCTCCCTGCAGCCAGGCGCAGGCCCTCGGCCTCCAGGCGCGCGTCTTTGTCAGCAAGCTCCTCTCCAAGCAAATTCACCGCGTCGGCTGCTCTTTGAAGGAACCCCTGACGGCGGGCGCGGCGCTCCCGGGCGCCCTCAAGCACATCTTCCACACCATCATCCGCCCCAAGCAAGCGCCGGGGGCCGCGAATAATTATTCCTCCCCCGGGCAGGGGGCTGGGGGCTGGCGCCCTCGCGATGGCCGGGCGCGTCGCGCTGGAAGCCCGGCCTAGGGCCAGCCCGTCTCCAGATGAGGGGCGCGGGAGGCGCCTCAACCAGTCGCAGTCCCCGACCAGGTGGGAAGCCCACGGCAGGCTGGCTATTCCCCGAGAGGGCCCACGAAGGAAAATCGCGAGGAACGACAGGCCGCGGTGCACCTCGGGATGGTCCGCCCCTTCAGACGCCCTCACCACCAGGGCAGAGCTGCTTGGAGCATTTGAAGACAGTAGAGGGGACGAAGCCAAGGGAGGCGACACTGTCGGCATTCTGGGAACGGGGGTCCCCAGACTTGCCTGCCTGCGTCCTGCGGCGTGGCTCGAATGGGGGCCCAACATGGCCCATCTTCATCAAGCACAAGACTCAAGACCCTCGCGAGGGGCCAAGCCTCGCGAGGCGGACGACACGGCGCATCCTCAGGCGCAGCCTCCTCAGGCTGGCTTGCGAGAAGACGGAGATATCAAGGCGGGGTGCCTCGTGAGGTTCCCGTGACGTAAGCCATGACGATCGAGGGCGCCAGGCGGGCGCCAGCGCCCGCAGCGTCCTCCTTTCCTCTTTGGTGCAAAGGGGGCAAGCGCAGCCGCGGAGTACCGAGGCATCAGGCAAAGGTTGCCATTTCCATGCAACGAGACCAGGACCAAGCGGACTACGAGACGGAGGTCACCATGGAGCCAAGCACGGCGTCACCGCGGAGTCTTTCGTAGGCGAAGACCACCTTTAGTCAGGATAAGAGTACTTGTTGTCCCCCTTCAAATTAGCCCGCCATTGTTGGCTCCCTTCCCGCTCGATATTTGGGAAGAGGACAAGGGCCTCTATAAATAGGGACGGCCACCCACGTAGCAAAGGGTTCGGTTTTCGTAGGGAAGCACATAGAGTAGGCCGATCCGACTAGCAAGTAGAGAGAGAGAGAGAGAGAGAAGGTGACCTAACTCCTCCCAGCAGTTCGTCGCCCCAGCCAAGAACAGACCCTCGCGAGGCTGTTCTTCCTTGTATTGTTCATCATCACCAGCCCCCAAGAGGCAATCCACCCACCACACACTGGAGTAGGGTATTACACCACAATGGTGGCCCGAACCAGTATAAACCTTGTGTCTCTTGTGTCATTCCCTTAGTAGTTTAGATCTTTGTGAGACGGGGAGGTTGAGGACGTGATTTCCGCGCGCACCCCAGTGTTCGAACCTTAAGGGTCTGCCGGAACCCGAAATCCAACATTTGCCGCGCCAGGTAGGGGTGCGCCGGAATTTGTCTTCCACCACTCCGTCCTCCTCTGACCATCGCATCCATGTCCGACGCTCGTCGGGCCCGCGCCGAGCACCGGGCCGCCATCGCTTCTCGCGTCGCCCAGACGGCCCCCGTCGGTGGGCGTCCCCGTTGTTCCCCATCGCGCGCCGTCAACACCGCCACTGGCCCGGCGGGGGGCGAGCAGCAGGCATCGTCTCAGCACCCGTCTGTGCGGCAAGACGGCCGCACGGCCACTCCATCACTCGCTCCAGCCGGTTCTTCGTCCCGCGCGCTCCACGCACCCTTGGAGGCTCGGGCTGCGCTCCTCGCGGCAAACGAGCTCCTGCGCTACCGTCCCGTCGATGACGTCTACGAAGAATGGCTCGACCGCGTCCCCGAGCTTGTTCGCGCCGCAGGGGGCTCTTCCACGCCGTCCGTCCCTCTGCGCCGCACTCCGCCCTACGCGGGCAACGAAGCTCCAGAGGCGCACCAGCCGTCTCCCCTCCAAGAAGATGCCATGGCTCCAAGGCGCCTAGTCCCTGGGCGGAACCCGCTCCGTCAGGCGCCAGCGCTGCAAGAGCGAAGCTGCCAACAAGTTCCTCGCCTGCAAGGGGCTGCTAGGGCGCTCCCTGCTCCGGCATGCCGCAACCCTGCTCCAGCTCCGGCGTGCCAAGACCCCGCCCTGCTCCTAGCTGCAGCGCATGGGGACCCTCAAGACCAAGCTCTCCACCAACCAAGGCCTTTCGTGGCCACCGCGGGCTGCCACGCCTACACCACTGAGCTGCGCAGCGTCGCGTGGCCCGGCAAGTTCAAGCCCGACCTGCCTCCTCGCTACGATGGCACAACCGATCCCACAAAGTTCCTCCAGCTCTATGAGCTGGGCAACGAGGCTGCCGGCGGGGATGAAAAGGTCATGGCGAACTGGTTCCCCATGGCACTCAAGGAAGGAGTTCGAACCTGGCTCCTGTATCTGGCTCCAGGCACGATCTCCTCCTGGGACCAGATGCGCGCCCGCTTCATCGCCAGCTTCCAAGGTACTTGCGACTGGCCGCCCGCCGTGAGCGACATGCGCCGCATCAAGCAACAACCCGGAGAGAACCTGCAAAAGTACATCCAGCGCTTCAACAGCGCGCGCTTCAAGATCCCAGGGTGTCAGAGGAGGCCATCATCTCCGCCTTCTCTGACGGCGTGCGTGACGTTAAGATGAAGGAGGAGCTGGCGATGCACGAAGACCTCTGCACCTCCCTGGAGCTGTTCAACTTGGCGAACAAGTGCGCCAGGGCTGAGGAGGGACGTCTCTCCCTCCTCGAGCTGCCTGCCGTGGACCTAGAAGAGAAGAAGCCCAAAGCCAAGGACGCGAAGCGCAAGGGGGCTGCCGTACTCGCGGCAGAACCAGACACCAAGCGGGGCAAGGATCTGCCCGAACCCTCCAGAGGCAGCCGGTACTGTGTGTACCATGACCTCCACACCCACAACACCAACGAATGTCAAGAGCTCCGCGCCGTGCGAGAAGGAAGGATCGGCCGTCGCCCTGACCGTGCTGACTGGGGCTACGGCCGGGGAGGAGGAAGAAACCCAGGACACTGGGAAGATCACGGCCCGCGCCAAGGGTGGTGCGACCAGCCTCGCGAGGACCGCTGGCGGGACCTGCCTCGCGAGGGAGACTGGAGGGATCAGCCTCGCAAGGATCGCCCTCATGGCAATGCAGGCCTACCTCCGCTGCCGCCTCCACCAAGAAGGAACAAAGACCGCCATCAAGACGAGGGGGCTGGGGGCTTCCAGGAGCCGCGCGCGATCGCCTGCATCCTGGGCGGAGCTCAAGCCCCAGCCTCCCAACGTATCTTCAAGCAGTTTGCCCGCGAAGTTAATGCAGTTCTCCCCAAGCTTGAAGCAACGCGCCCCCTCAGGTGGTCGGCGTGCCCCATCACATTCGGCTCGGCAGACCAGCTCAAGTGCGCGGCCACTTCAGGAGTCCTCCTGATGCTCTGCTCCCCAGTCATCAGCAACGCGCTGGTCACCAAGACCCTCATCGATGGCGGGGCAGGGCTCAACGTCCTGTCCGTGGAAGCATTCAACAACCTCCAAGTGCCCTACGACCAGCTTCAGCCAACCAGGCCTTTCTCCGGGATCACCGACGGTTCCACAGTCCCGATCGGGCAGGTCCGCCTCCCTGTCACCTTCGGGGCTCGCAGCAACTACCGCACCGAGCTCATCGACTTCGATGTTGCCCACATCCACCTGCCATACAACGCCATCCTCGGGTACCCAGCGCTGGCCAAGTTTATGGCTACGACTCATCACGGCTACAACGTCCTCAAGATGCCAGGAAGTGGCGGCGTCATCACGGTGCCCTGTGAAGAGAAGGATGCTGTGTGTTCCCTGGAGAGAGCCTATCAGGCCGCGTCGCTAGAGGACCCAGATCGCGGAAGCAGGAGGCTTCCTGAGACCACCCCCAAGAAGAAGAAGACATCGTCAGGCTTAGCCCCTCAGGAGGCAGGCCCCTCAGGGCCCGTGTCTGCCCAGGGGGACCCTCCTTCAATCGCATAGGAAAGTGCGCCGGTGCCCTCCTCAGGCAGGGCTCGGGGGCTCTCACCTGGAGGGCCACCGACCTAGCCAGGGTCACGAGGGAGGCGCTTGGGCATCGTGTGGAGGCGTGCTTCGCAGCACGTTTCCCTCGAGAGGGAGCCAGGCGAGGAAGATCGGACCAGCAAGAGTTCGTTGATGAGGCCATTCAAGAGCTACAGGAGACAAGGATCATAAGAGGTTGCCGCCGCTTGCCAGCCGTGGCCCCACATCTAGGCGAGGATGGTGGGCTACGCGTCTGCATCAACGTACCAGGGCTCAATCAGATCGCCACAACGGAGCGCCTCTAGCCCTCGCAAGTGGGGCACTGCGGAGGTCCACCCCACAGCTATGTTCGCATGCCTTACGGCCTGCCGAGCATGGCTGCGGCGTACCAGCACCTCATGAGGGGCATCATGGAGGCTCAGGAAGACAGGCGTTCCACCACCTTGGCAGAGATGGAGGCAGCTCGCGAGGAGTCACCAGCGCCTCCGGAGCCTCCCGAGGCCCCGAGGCCTGGGGGCTCGTGAGGATCGGCTTCTGCAGCCCGTCAAGTCTGCTGCACCAACGCCACTACGCCGATGACATCCTTAGGTGACATCTTTCAAGTTCCGTTCTCAGCTGGGAGCACCCTCCCAGGGTTGC
This sequence comes from Triticum monococcum, assembly GCA_034509565.1. Taxonomy (NCBI): domain Eukaryota; kingdom Viridiplantae; phylum Streptophyta; class Magnoliopsida; order Poales; family Poaceae; genus Triticum; species Triticum monococcum. The sequence goes on along the minus strand of CM067842.1, from coordinate 444,156,384 downwards.
ATCACTCCCAGGCCGCGTGGGTCCGTCCACGCGACATGTATCTGCATTTACCTTTCTGTCGTTAGTTTGCCTTGTTGGGGGTGCCCCTCGGGCTGCATCATCCCCAAGCCGTTCGGGCCAGACCCAGCGGCGTGTACCCCCTAGCGTTTATTTCCAACTATGCATTGCCTATCACGCTTAGCTGCATGGTGCCCGTCTGCGGCATCTTTTCTTCCCATGTCGGCCACTTGCACGTTAAAGGGGGGGTGCCTGAGCATCGCGACTCAGGGCTCTTACTGGCTCTCCAGCCCTCACCCTCTGGCCTTGTCCATGGCATCACGACCTGGCATACCAGCGACGGCTGAGACAAGCTCGAGGGCCGGGACCCGAGGACGTAGAGTACCGGCATCTAACCAAATTTTGCAGGGACACATCTCAAGATACAGCCCAGTGTCGGGCGCAACCCGCCCAGACGTAGGGCCTCATGAGTCCCGCGCTGGCTCACGGGTTCCCAGATACACCTCACCTAGCCCTACCGTGCCGGTCATGTGTCAGGGCGGGGCGGTATACGCCCCGGGGGCTCCTCCCGGAGGGGAGCCCCCTCCCACGTACCAGTGGAAGCACCATGCTCCGCGCTGGCTGACGACACTGCCGAGGAGCGGCTATGCCCGTACACATACGGAAGCGCTATGCTCCGCGCTGGTGATAAACAACTGAGGGTGGCCTCCGGGCCGCATTAACCTCAGGGAGCCCAGAGCTCAGTGGCTGGCCCCATCGCAACGCCTCCCCTCGGGAGCGCCGCGCGAGGGGGCTGGGCACGGGGGCTATGGCTGGGTCACGCCCAGACGTACGCCGCCCAGCCAGGCCCCTCGGGCCTGGTTCGTCGCGCGTCTCTCCCCGACCGGAGCCAAGGTATGAAGTCCGTTTGCGCGTCAAGGGGGACTCCTGAGCATCGCGACACAGGAGCCTAACTGGTCCCGTAGCCCCTCACTCCTTAGTTCCGGAAGGCTATGCTGGGTGAGGTACGCGCGGGGCCGGGCTCTGCAGACGTAGAACGGTAGCCACGCTTACATCTTGCCTCATCACCCGCTGTTTGCGCGTCAAGGGGGACTCCTGAGCATCGCGACTCAGGGGCCTAACTGGCTCCGTAGCCCCTCACTCCTTAGTTCCGAAAGGCTATGCTGGGTGAGGTACGCGCGGAGTCGGGTTCTGCAGACGTAGAACGAAAGACACGCCTACATCACGCTTCCCTACTTGTTGTTTGCGCGCCAAGGGGGACTCCTGAGCATCGTGACTCAGGAGCCTAACTTGTCACGTGGCCCCTCACTCCTTTAGTCCCGTCCTGGTTTCCGGTCGGGGCTAATGCTGGGTGAGGCATGCACGGGGCCGAGATCTGCCGGCGTAGAACACAAGCAAGTAGGGAAGAAAAGCATAAAATTCAAGGAACTTAAAAGCAAATATTACAGTCCATACTGTCGTCTCAATACCAAACGCAAGTTTAAATGCCTCCTCGAGGCGTGGTTCATGTGCAGGAATTGAAAGAAGAACAGGGATGGAACGGAGTCACTTGTCGACGGTGAAGCTGTGCGGAGCGGCTTCGCCTCATGGAGCAGCGGGGCCGGCAGCGCCTTGCCTTGGCTTCGTGCTGAAGGCCCGGAACTTCATCAGCAGCGCCTCCGCGCGCCCCTTCACGGCTTCGATAGCGGCGGCAGCATCCTCGCTGCTCACCGGTTCCAGCAGGCCGTCGAGGTCGGCGTCGGGATCGCGAAGGTAGACGTGGGCGAAGACCCGCGTCAGCGCAGCAGAAGACAAGACGTGCGCCTCGGCCTCAGCCGCGGGGCCGATGCCAAGGGCGACATCCCCAAGGGCCTTAACCAGGAAGGGAAGCAGCTTGGCGGGGCCGTCCCCGTCACCGGCTAGCGGGCTATCCAGGCCGCTCTCGTAAAGTATCTTCAGCGAAGCACGGGCATCTTTCTCCATGTTCGCAAAGGCCACGCGATCCTCAGCAAGAACCCGGGCCTTGGCGTCCAGCTCGGCCTTCGTCGCCTCCAGCTCCTTCTTCAACGCACCTAAGTGGTCGCGGCGCTTCTTGAGCTTGGCCTCCTGGTCCTCGAGTGCCGCCTCGCGCACCTTCGCCCCCTTCTCCAGCTCTTGGCGCAAGCGGACCTCCTCCGCAAGCTGGCCCCGCAGGCCTCGCAGCTCGTCCTCCAGTGCCTTGCAACGGCCGCGGACTTCGACCACTTCTCCCAGGGCTGTGTCACGAGCAGCCTTCGCTTTGAGGGTGGCTTCCCTCTCTCCGTCACAGGCCGTCGAGGCCTGAACCAACGCCGCCCGAATCGAAGCATCAGAGCAAATCCACCCCGAAGCCAGTTCCAGGCGCCCGGCCACTAGGCGAGGGTCGGCGCCGAGAAGATCCTGCCGCAGCCGGTCCAGTTCGGCGACGGCATGCTCCAAGATGGAAGGAGGCGGAGAAACGTCGGTAAGCCCCAAGACAACAGGAGGGGCCGAGGAAGCAACGGTCACTGGAATGGGAGGAGAATGTAGCGGCGGCAAGGCCGCAGTGTCCTGGAGCAGAGTTCGCTACGCCTTCGCAGCCGTAGCAGCGGCGCCAGACGAGGGCACCTCCGGAGTCACTTGGGCCATGGGGGCTGAGCTCGGCCCAGCCAGCTCAGCCAAGCCTCGCAAGGATGAACGGGCAGGAGAGGCCCGCGCAGCACGATCTCCCTCCCCTGCGGGCGAAGGCGTCGCCGCAAGTGGGACCTCAGGAGTCCCCTTCGGTTTCTTCACCACTGGCGCCAGCCTATCCAAGAGAAGCAATCATCAAGCCTCGTCGGCAGAACGAGGAACAAAGATCAAAGATCAAGCACTTACGGGTCCTCGCCGGTGAGCTCGGGCAGCCTCCGGCCTAACTTGAAGCCTGACAGGCGGCTGGAAGGGTCGACCACAGAAGCAGAAGGCGCGTCCACGGTTCGCCCCGGAGCTGGGACGGACCCGCGGGAGATCAGCGCGGTCCTGTCCTTCTTCGGAATCGGGGGCGAGCTCCCGCTGCCCAGCACATCATCATCGTCATCATCATCATCATCATCATCATCGCTCGGCGAAAGGCGGAGAGTACGGGGCGAGCGCCGAGGGAGGGGAGCCCTCGACTCTCCGTCGGTCGCCCCAGAGTCGGGCCCCTCTCCCCGCTCCTCTTCGCCCTCCTCCTCATCGCTGGAGTCGCCGGAGGGCACATCCACCGGCCCTTCAGAGGCCAGCACGGGCACGAGCCCGTCCCCGTTAAAAACGGGCATGGACTTCACCACCCGCTTCCAGTCGTCGCGAAGGAACAAGGGCTCGGGAGCGCCCTTCGGCCTTGCCACCTCGCCCCCGACCAGAGATTGGAGAACCGCGGTCACATCCTCTTCATCCGTAGCCTCGGGGCACGGATGAGGCCTCCACATTGGAGGAGAGTACTCCCGGAGCGGGGCCAGCTGGTGCTCCAGGAACTCCTTCAGCAGCAACGCACCGGTCAACTTCGCCATCGCCATGTTGGCCGGCCTCAGGTCCGCGTCCATCTTCTCCAACACCGGCTTCGCGCGGGGATCCGTGAGCTCCGCTCGGCACCAGTCGCTGGTGCTCACGGGTTGCTCCTTAGGCAAGAGCAGCCGAGGGTGGATGCGCCCGACATCTGCCAAGACCCACTTGCTCCTGAAGCCCTCGATCCTCTTCCCGGGGTTCGAGATGGCAATGGTGCCGCTATACGTGACGAAGCCCGCACACGCAGAAAGAGAGTTGCCGGTGATCTGGAGGTAGAAGTAGTGGCGCAGCAGGGCCACCGAAGGCTGCACCCCTACGTGGGCCTTGCAGTAGTAAGCAAAGATCGCCAGAAGGAGGACAGAGTTGGGGTGGAGATGCAGAGCCTGCAAGTCGTAATGGCGGAGGACGGAGAAGAAGAACTCGGAGAAGGGAGGCAACAAGCCCGCAGCAATGGAGCTCGCAAAGAGAGGATAAAAGGTGCTCCCTCGGTCCTCGGGGGTGGCGGAGCCGGCTTTGAACACCTTCGTCCCATTGACGCCTTGCGCCGTCGCCATCCGACACAGCCGGGCGAATCTCGCCTTGGACACATTCGGCAGATCCAGAGCAGGGGAGTACCAAGCCTTGGCCGGAGGCTGGCAAGGCACCATGGGTTCCTAGGTCACGCATCTGGAGTAGATCTGGAAGTTTAGAGGAAGAAAGGGAAGGCGCAAGAAAGGGGATCTGAGCGACGACCGGAGAGAGCAAAAGGCGAAGTCTGGGCAGATGCCGCTCCTTTACCAACCTGCGTGGTTGCTTAGGCACCCATGTCCCGTCAACCGCCACGCGGCGCCCAAGGCCGCAGGCTGTTAGGGCCCGCGGTGCTCTGCCCTTGCCCTTTCGCCTCTCGGCACGGCCAAGCCCATGCGCGCCACGGGCCCGGGGGCTACTGTCGGCGTTCTGGGATCGGGGGTCCCTAGACTTGCCTGCCTGCGGCCTCCGGCGTGGCTCGAATGGGGGCCCAACATGGCCCATCTTCATCAAGCACATGACTCAAGACCCTCGCGAGGGGCCAAGCCTCGCGAGGGGCCAAGCCTCGCGAGGCGGACGACACGGCGCATCCTTAGGCGCAGCCTCCTCAGGCTGGCTCGCGAGAAGACGGAGATATCAAGGCGGGGTGCCTCGTGAGGTGCCCGTGACGTAAGCCATGACGATCGAGGGCGCCAGGCGGGCGCCAGCGTGCGCAGCGTCCTCCTTTCCTCTTTGGTGCAAAGGGGGCAAGCGCAGCCGCGGAGTACCGAGGCATCAGGCAAAGGTTGCCATTTCGGTGCAACGAGACTAGGCCCAAGCGGACTATGAGACGGAGGTCACCACGGAGCCCAGCACGGCGTCACCGCTGAGTCTTTCGCAGGCGAAGACCACCTTTAGTCAGGATACGGGTACTTGCTGTCCCCCTTCAAATTAGCCCGCCATTGTTGGCTCCCTTCCCGCTCGATATTTGGGAAGAGGACCAGGGCCTCTATAAATAGGTACGGCCACCCACGTAGCAAAGGGTTCGGTTTTCGTAGGGAAGCACACAGAGTAGGCCGATCCGACTAGCAAGTAGAGAGAGAGAGAGAGAGAGAGAAGGTGACCTAACTCCTCCCAGTTGTTCGTCGCCCCAACCAAGAACAGACCCTCGCGAGGCTGTTCTTCCTTGTATTGTTCATCATCACCAGCCCCCAAGAGGCAATCCACCCACCACACACTGGAGTAGGGTATTACACCACAATGGTGGCCCGAACCAGTATAAACCTTGTGTCTCTTGTGTGATTCCCTTAGTAGTTTAGATCTTTGTGAGACGGGGAGGTTGAGGACGTGATTTCCGTGCGCACCCCAGTGTTCGAACCTTAAGGGTCTGCCGGAACCCGAAATCCGACAGGCACCTCGGCGACTTCCGCGAGCTCAGTCGGGTGGGGCCTGCGGAACAAGGATCAGCGGATGCAGCAAGGGGATTAGGAGCCAGAGAGGAGGAGGACTTACTCGTCAGTGGCGAAGTACTTCCTGCGCTTCAGCACGCGACAAGAGAAGTCATCACCTAGGGCCTCCCTCTTCCTCCGGAGGGCCTCAAAGTCCACGCGGAAGCGGCCCAAGAGAAGAGCACAAGGATCATCCCGCCGCGAGGACGGAACATCAGAGGGGTCCGCGTCAGGGGCGCCTGCCTGGCGCCTGCCTTCCATTGCCTCGCCAGAAGACGCGACTGGGGCCTCCAAGGCCTCAGCCCCGGGCGCCGGGAGCGGCTGCTTGTCACCTTCAGCCGCAGCGGCACGGGCCTCAGGAGCTGTCCCCTCGCGAGCGCCACCCGACGCTGCCACCTCATCAGGGGCACCCTCGGCCTCAGGCGCCTCCTGCCTCCCTGCTCCACCACTTGAGGAGGAGCCGCCTTGGCCGGTTGGAAGGGCAGTCACCACCATCGGGTTCTGTCGGCGTTCTGGGAACGGGGGTCCCCAGATTTGCCTGCCTGCGGCCTGCGGCGTGGCTCGAGTCGGGGCCCAACATGGCCCATCTTCACCAACACAAGACTCAAGACCCTCGCGAGGGACCAAGCCTCGGGAGGCGGACGACGCGGCGCATCATCAGGCGCAGCCTCCTCAGGCTGGCTTGCGAGGAGACGGAGATATCAAGGCGGGGTACCTCGCGAGGTGCCAGTGATGCAAGCCATGACGATCGAGGGTGCCAGGCAGGCACCAGTGCGCATAGCGTCCTTCTTTCCTCTTTGGTGCAAAGGGGGCAAGCGCATCCGCGGAGTACCGAGGCATCAAGCAAAGGTTGCCATTTCGGTGCAACAAGACCAGGACCAAGCGGACTACGAGACAGAGGTCACCATGGAGCCCAGCACGGTGTCACCGCAGAGTCTTTCGCAGGCGAAGACCACCTTTAGTCAGGATAAGAGTACTTGATGTCCCCCTTCAAATTAGCCCGCCATTGTTGGCTCCCTTCCCGCTCAATGTTTGGGAAGAGGACCAGGGCCTCTATAAATAGGACCAGCCACCCACATGGTAGGGGGGATCGAAATCAGAGAGAGATAGAGAAGGGCGACTGAACTCCCCAGTTCACCGCCCCAGCCAAGAACAGGCCCTCGCGAGGCAGTTCTTCCTTGTATTGTCCATCATCATCAGCCCCAAGAGGCAATCCATCCACCACACACTGGAGTAGGGTATTACACCGCACCGGTGGCCCGAACCAGTATAAATCTTGTGTCTCTTGTGTGATTCCTTTAGTAGTTTAGATCTTTGTGAGACGGAGAGGTTGAGGACGTGATCTCCGCGCGCACCCCAGTGTTCGAACCTTAAGGGTCTGCCGGAACCCGAAATCCGACATTTGGCACGCCGGGTAGGGGTGCGCCGGAATTCGTCTTCCACCGCTCCGCTCTCCTCCGACCGTCACATCCATGTCTGGCGCTCGTCGGGCCCGCGCCGAGCGCTCGGCCGCCACCGCTTCTCACGTCGCCCGGATGGCCCCCGTCGGTAGGCGTCCTCGTCGTTCCCTGTCGCCCGCCGTCGACACTGCCATCAACCCGGCGGGAAACAAGCGGCGAGCGCCACTCCGGCATCCACCCGCGCGACGGAGTGACTGCACCATGATGCCGACGCCTCCGGTCGTTGCGGCCCTCCTGGGCGTCTCGCAGGCGCCGCCCACAAGTCACCACGTCAAGCCCTTTGCCCGCCGGGTTAACACCGTCTCCGCACGGCAGGGGGCTCCCCCGGACCAGGCGGCGCCCGAGGTCGGCCTGACCTTCAGCTCGGAGGACCACACCACCAACCCGGTCCGCTCGGGCGCACTCCCACTGTTGTGCACCCCCACTATCTGCCAGGTGGCCGTCACCAGGACCCTCGTTGACGGCGGCGCGGGCCTCAGCGTGCTTTCGGTCGAGACTTTCAGCCTCCTCTGCATACCTTGGGAGCGGCTGCGACCCAGTCGATCTTTCTCGGGAGCGGATCATCCGACTCCTTGGGACAGATCCGGCTCCCGGTAACCTTCGGCACCTACGACAACTTCCGCACGGAGATGATCGACTTCGACATCGCCCCCATCGGCCTCCCTTACAACGCCATCCTTGGCTACCCAGCTCTGGCTCAATTCATGGCCGCCACGCACCCGGCGTACAACCTCATGAAGATGCCTGGGAGCAGCGGCACCCTCGCCGTGCACTGGGACACCGGGGATGCCTTGCAAGTACTCAAGCTCGCCTTCAAAACGGCGGCACCGGCATGGCCCGTTGACGCGGAGACCCCTGAGCCCAAGGAGGCTGCGCCCACCAAGAAGAAGCAGTTGTTCACCCAGGACAAAGCAGAAACCAAGCAGATACCCGTCGACGAGGACGGGTCCTCTGGTGCCACTTTCACCATAGGCGCCAACCTAGAGCCTGAGCAGGAGGAGGCCTTGGTCAAGTTCCTGCGCTCGAATAAGAAGGTATTTGTTTGGGAGCCAGATCAGCTGGCGGGGATCCCCAGAAGTGTCATCGAGCATCACCTCAACGTGTTCCCAAACATACACCCCGTGAAGCAGAAGGCCAGGCGGCAGTCCATGGAGAAACAGGCTTTCATCGCCCAAGAGACCCGCAAACTAGAGGCCGCCGGGGTCATTCGCGAGGTCCGATACCCGGATTGGTTGGCCAACCCTGTCGTTGTGCCCAAGAAGGGGGGGAAAGAACGCATGTGTGTCGACTTCACCAACCTCAACAAGGCATGCCCGCAAGATCCGTTCCCGCTCCCCCGCATCGACCAGATTGTCGATTCCACTGCGGAGTGTGACCTGCTATGCTTCCTAGACGCCTTCTCCGGGTATCACCAGATCAAGATGGCCGTCGAAGACGTTGAGAAGACCGCCTTCTTGACCCCGTGCGGGGTATACTGCTATACATGCATGCCATTCGGGCTGCGTAACGCAGGGGCAACCTTTCAGCGACTGATGCACATCACCTTGGGCCAGCAGCTCGGAAAGAATGTCAAAGCCTACGTTGATGACATTGTGATAAAATCTCGGGAGGCCAAGACCCTGATACAAGACCTGGAGGAGACCTTCGCAAGCCTCGACGCAGTAAACCTGCGGCTCAACCCGGAGAAATGTGTGTTTGGCGTCCCCTCGGGCAAGCTCTTGGGATTCCTCATGTCCCATCGTGGCATCGAGGCCAACCCCGAGAAGGTCAAGCCGGTCGAAGACATGAGTCCACCAAAGACCCTCAAAGAAATGCAGAAGCTCACTGGGCGCGTGATCGCGCTAGGGCGCTTCATCTCCAAACTGGGGGAGCGAGCGCTGCCTTTCTTCCAGCTGATGAAGAAAAAGGGCCCTTTCAATGGACTGAAGAGGCAGATAAGGCGTTTCAGGATCTCAAGAGGTACCTGACCAGTCCCCCAGTCATGGTGGCTCCGCGCCCTCAGGAGCCCCTGCTGCTGTACCTCGCCACCACACCCTTGCCGGGGGTGACTGATCCCACGGACACCTATGGGACCACGGCGGACCAAGCCCCTTTTGGTTCGGCAGGGGGCGGAGAGAGCACGAAGAGCAGATCGAGGCGAAGCGCATGAGCACGCGATTAGTTTACCCAGGTTCGGGCCGCACGGATGCGTAAAACCCTACTCCTGCTCTGTGGTTGTATTGATTTCTTGCTCGGGAGCGCTGATTGCTACAGTACACACCAGCAGCTAGCTAGACCGAGCGTGAGAATGATCCTGTTGGCCGACCCTTTCTACGTTGTGCATGGGCCTCCTTTTATATGCTTAAGGGGTCACCGACAGGTGGCAACGTAGACAAGGGTAAAAATGGAAAAGGCATTGCGGTTGGCACCGCCGCCTATAACAGTGTATCATACCTAACCCTGACGGCAGGGGACAAGGGCATTAAATGCCTGTCTGCGTCGCCTAGAGGGTGCAGAAAGGGACCGCCAGGGACGCCATTGCTTGCCACGATGGCAATCTTGTCAGCGCCGCTTGCCACTGTGTACCGCTGGTTGCACAGCTTCCCGCCACGTATGCCTGGAAGGGTCCCAGAGTGACATGTTGGTGGATGTGCTGGAGCGCAGGTTAAGAGTGGAAGCTTTCCGCGGCAAGTGCCTTGCCGCGGTTGTTGTCTTGTCGCATCCGGGAGCTCGTCGCTCACCGGGCCTTGGTTGGCCTTCCCGGCAAGCTCCTCTTGCCGGGGTCTTGTCCTTCCCGGCAAGCTCCTCTTGCCGGGGTCTTGTCTTCTTGTCTTGGATACTTTGTTCTTGAATGGCTCCAAAGGAACCACGGAGGACCTTGGCGGTTACCCGGCAAGCCTTGCCGCGGGATGCTGCGACTGCCCATGCACAAGTTCGGGATACTAGGGTACCCCTACTCTAGTACACCGACAGGAGCCCCCGGGCCTGGGCCATACACGATGCCGAGCGCTGTTGGGCAGGCCCAAAACAGGGCACGGGCACGCGCGGCCTGGGTTATGCCGTGTCTCACTTCGCATCCACCGCGCCCTCCCCGCACGGCACACGTCGAACACGGCGTCGTGGGAGAGATCATGGGCGGTTTCTTTATTAGGAAAGGCGGAACGTCCGCTCCCTCCTCCTTTATAAGCAGGGAAAGCAGGGGTAGTGCGCCCACTCGCCCCCTTTCCACTCCAATCTCAGAAGCCTCCGCCCCGCCTCCGTCTTCCCAAAGCTGAGAAGAGTGCTGTGCCCTGCCCCACATCGCCACCAGCACCACCAACACCGTCGACCTCCTCCACCACTTCCGCCATGGCTCCAAAAGCCGACAAGGGGAAGGCTGTGAAGTCGACCGAGGCGCAGCGGCTTGCGGCGCTGCGGAAGGAGCGGGCAATCTCCCCCCCCCCCCCCAAGCTTGCCGCGAACGAGCTGAGGGAGTACTACTACCTCTTCTGGTCGACGGAGACGCGGGCTCACCCGAGCACGAAGCTACTCCCACCCACTGCTCATAAACTGGCTCCGAACGGATATCCCTTCTTCGCCGTGTTCTTCTACTGCGGGCTCTGCCCGCCCTTCTCTGAATTCTTTTGCGACATCATGAACACCTACGGCCTCTGCCTCCTTGATTTCACCCCCAACGCCGTTCTGACCAAGGCAGTTTTCGCACACCTTTGCAAAAACTTTGTCGGAGTCCATCCCAACGTAGCCCTTTTCTGCCATTTCTTCATGCCCCGAGTAGAGAGAGGAGAACCTTTATCCGGCGGAATCGCCTGGATCTCAAGGGCCGGCAAGAAGGATTCTTATCTGGAGGGCGAGTTCCGCGGCAAGTGGGATGAGTGGAGAGCAGATTGGTCCTGGATTGTCGAGGAGAACCCGCAGCCATTTACCACCCGGCGCCAAACCGCAGCAGTACGCGGCAGCGATTGGAGTGACGTGGCCCCGGAAGACGACAGGCTGAGGATTGCCGTCACCAGGATCCAACGCCTCAGGCTTACCGTACTCACTGTAGGCGCCGTTGGTGCAGATTTCCTTCGCCGACACATCGCCCCCCTGCAGGAACGGAGGAGGCCCGCCTGGGAGTTCAAGAATGCGGCGGATATCATGAGGCTGCGTTCGGGCCTCAACTACAACTTCACTGTCTTGGAGCTCAATGCAATGCTTTAGGAGCTCTTCAAGTATGATCCTGATCATCCCGAAGTATTTAGGTTGCCGCAGGGCGTCGTTCCGTTGTGCAACAATTCCGCGCTTGACCGCATCCGGGCAATGATGCCGCTGTGCGACTCGCATGGACTTGTGCCAACTTGGCAAGAGCTTGCAGACGAGGTCGTGCAGGAATTCTTCAACAACTTGGTAGAAGTGCCGATCCGCCCCGACGAGAAGAATGGCCTCACTCGCGACACCACTGATGCGGAGTTGAAGCGCATCGCCTCTAGGCTGGAAGAGGCGGTGGCAGCCGCAGCGGCGGGTGAGTTTGGATTCACTTTGGAGGAGGCAGAAGCAGCAGAGGCGGCAAACCGTGCCGAGCGAGAGGAGCTTGCCGGCAAGAAAGAGCTTGCCCGGCAAGAGGAGCTTGCCGGCAAGAAAGATCTTGCCGGGCGTGACGCCGAGCCGAGCGAGCCCGTCGAGGATACGAGCGGCTCGTTGGATATCAACTCCTCTTCCTCCTCATCCTCAGACAGCTCGCCGCAAGCAGAGCCTCCATCTCCACCAAGAAGGCGTCTTCGCAAGGCCGGAGACGTAGCGAGGCGGCAGGCGAGTCGACAGTCGCCGCGCCACGCGACACGCTCCACCGCGGCAAGCACTGTTGCCGCGGGAGCGCCCCATGCTGCTGCGGCAACTGGAGCAGGGTCTTCTCGGACCACTGCTTCTGCTCCCGCCAAGCGGCCAAGGTAACCTACTCCACTGCCTTCCCGCGCCGGACGCAAGCTGGACTTCGACTTCTCCGCGTTAAGCTCCGACGAGGAAGAAGAAGAAGAGTAAGATTCTCTTGTTGTTCTTGAAGTTATTCAATCCTTGCTGTTTTGTCTTGTATCTCACTTGCTTCAATCTGAACCCATTCCTTCTTAGGACTCTGGCCCAGAGAGCGGCGAAGAGAGCCAAGGCCCCGGTGATTGTCATCGAGGACGAACCCACCGCGTCAGCAGGGGATGCGCCCGAGACAACCTTGCCAGACCCGGCAACTGTTCTCCAGAGCAGCCCCCAACGTAAGTATCTGGCTTGCGTTCTGCTGTTGGGCGTGCATGGAGATTCTTGCTTTGCTGATATCTGTCTGTTGACTTGTGCAGGAGCAGAGCAGCCCCATCAGGAACACCCGGAGGTCGCCCCCGAAACTCCAAGGGAGAGTCCTCCCGCAAGGGAGAGGTCTCCGGCAAGGGAGAGCTCTCCGGCAAGGGAGGAGTCTCCGGCAAGGGAGGGTTCTCCGGCAAGGGACAGCACCAGCGGCCCCCCGGCGGCGGAGACCATGACTGCAGAACCAGGCACAGGTAATCTTCTCGCTTCAGAACTTCCCTTGGGTTCTTCTTCTTTTGATCTTCTTTTTTGGATATTTGCTTGACTCTTCTCCCCTTTTCTGGCTGTCAGATCCATCTGCAGCAGAGCCGATGGAGATCGAGGTTGCCACCGATGACGCCGTTGCCGCCGAGGAAGCAGCCGGCGCTGACGAGCCCGCCAGCGAAGAGGCCGCCAGGGCTGCCGCTGCAGAAGCAGGCGGGGGATCTGGCAATCGCACTGACGATCCTGAGGCCGCAGGAGCGCCAGGCGCTGCACCGACCGCCGATCCCTCCGCCGCTGCCGCAGCGCCAGGCTCCGAAGAGCCCCATCCTGGCGTCTACTTGAAGGCCGGTGACGACATCTTCATCAACCTCCCTTGGGCATCAAGCTCCAGGGCGCCGGTTGAAGGAGAGATCTTCGACGGAGAAGTGCTTGCCTCCGCCGGGCTGGCGCTGGTTGACGCGCCAAGCAGCAGCAGCGGCGAGCCTGAGGAGGAGCGGCTGCTGCGGAAGCTGGTGTCACTCTACCGCGCCCGGCAGGCCAAGCTGGAATCCCGCGAGGCGCTTGTCGCGAAGGCGGGAGTCGACATCGAGAAACGTGCGGAGGAGCTCCGGGGTGCCAATCAGGAAGCTCTCCGATCTTTGGTAGTGGAGTGGGCGCGACTTGCCGAGGAGCGGGAGGCCTTCCTCCTCGAGAAGGCCAAAGCCTAAGAGCAACAAAGGCTTGCCGCCGAGAAGCTATCCGTGCAGGAGGGCGAGCTGGTGCAGCGGAAGGTCAACCTCGACAGCCACCAGGAGGAGCTTGCCGCGCGCGAGCGAACAGTTGGCGGAGCTCTCAAGCAAGCCGAAGACGCTGCCGCAACTGCCGAGGCCACCAAGAAGGAGCTGGAGACGAAGGTGGCGCAGCTGGAGGCCGATCTCAAGGCGAGCGGTGACGAGCTTGCCGCGCTCAAGCTTGAGCGGGAGAAGGACGCCCACAGCTATTCGGAGCTGCAGACCCGCCTCGCCGAGAAGGGCAAGGAGCTTGACGCCGCCAAGGACTCCAATGCGGATCTTGAGTTGAAGCTGATCGCTTTGACCAAGACGCTGGACGGCGCCAAGGAGCAGGAGACGGCGCTGAAGGAGGAGGTCAAGGCCGGCAAGGCGCTGCTGGCGAGTGCCACTACTGCCCAGAGCACTTTCTGGGAGAATGTGGAGCACTAGACGGAAGGGCTCGTGGATGTTGCTGCAGATATTGACAGGGAGCTAGCACAGCTAGGGATGGAAGATCTCGGGTATCCCTCCGACGAGAACCTCCAACCCAGCGCCAAGCTCACTTCATTCTTCAAAGGCGTGGCGACGGCCCTCCGGCGACTCCGGGAGAGGATCCCAAAGCAGCTGGCCGACGAGTCGCGCAAGATCTGCGCGGGAGCTCTTCAGAAGGTGCTGGTGAAGGTGGCGTTCCGCAACCCGGGCCTCAACCTCACCAACGTCCTCAGGTCCTTGCCACCAGATGATGATCTGGAGGCGCTCAAGACCCTTGTCGCACCCATTGTGGACAAGGTGAGCGGAATCAAGAGGGTCGAGGCCGACCGCGTAGACTAGGCCGTCCGTTTTCTTCTTTTCTTGTCGCTGCTATTCATGTTATGAGAACAATCTATCAGAGCCGTGACAAGCTATCTTGTAATATAACTTTCTCCTGTGCAATGATTGCAATGTTATTTCCTTTACTTGATTCCTTCCTTTGTATGTTTTTGCCCTACGCTTTTAGGGAACTTGCCGGCGCAGGCACCTTTGCCGCGAGCGCTGAGTGCGGGACGTCAGCAGCCTGCTGGCGGTGCCGCTACCGGCAAGAAACCTTGTCGCAGCTAGTCGCAGCTCACTTAAGTTATTGAGCGGACTCGAAACAACAGTAAGGGCGCAACTAGCTACGAGTTGGTTCCTCCGCGCACAGGTTTTCCATACAAAGTACGGTCGTTCAAGGAAGATAACTTAAAAAATTTAAAAATCTGATTGCTCAAACTTTGGCAACTTATCTTTTCTGTTGTTTGCTTCCCAGCAAGGCGAAACTTTCTTGAACAACATCTGGTCCATACCATATCTTCTCCTTCCCCCCCCCCCCCGGCATACTTGTGTGCGCGGGAACCTTCTTTTCCTTGAGAAAAGAAAGAAAAAGGTGAAAATAAAGATAGGGAGCCTTATGGCTCGTTGTCGCTTACCGGGGGTAAGTGCTGCACAAAGTGTCAGATAACACATGCAAAGAATAAAAAGCATGAAATTGACAAGATGTGCGGAGCACATAAGCTTTATGCTCGGGGTGTGCGCCCGGCTTTGTACAAAGGATTACATGCAACAGCAGCAAGACTTGTACAAAAGGTGGTTGCCGGAACGGGTTCCGGCAACCGTTCCCTACGGGTAAAACTTGCGAAGATGCTCGATGTTCCAGGAGTTGCTCACTAGAATGCCATCTTCGGTCTCAAGGCGGACGGTGCCAGGCCTAGTGACTCGTTTCACCCGGTAAGGGCCTTCCCACTTTGGCGTCAACTTGTTGGGATTCTTGGCGGACTGAACACGCCGAAGAACAAGGTCACCTTCCTCGAGACTTCTGGCGTTAACTTTGCGGCTATGGTAGCGGCGCAAAGCTTGCTGGTAGCGAGCAGCTCGC
The DNA here is from genome assembly GCA_034509565.1 of Triticum monococcum. Lineage (NCBI taxonomy): Eukaryota > Viridiplantae > Streptophyta > Magnoliopsida > Poales > Poaceae > Triticum > Triticum monococcum. Next base: position 444,141,347 of record CM067842.1, on the reverse strand, counting down.
ACAGTAACCTGAAGACGGTCTTCCTCAAGGAGCAGCGCGTCATCTTGTCGCAGCTGCTCTTGCTCAAGCTCATCATAAGCGAGCACTCGAGGCGACCCATATACGAGTTCCGTGGGGAGAATTGCCTCTACTCCATAGACTAGAGCAAAAGGTGTCTGGCCAGTGGCTCGATTTGGCGTCGTTCTGATCGACCAAAGAACCACCGGCAGCTCCTCGATCCAGTTTCTTCCGCACTTGTGCAGCCTGTCGAAAGTTCTGGTCTTGAGCCCGCGCAGCACTTCAGCATTTGCCCTCTCCGCTTGACCGTTGCTTCTCGGGTGAGCAACGGAAGTGAAGCAGACCTTGGCGCCAAGATATTGGACGTACTGCATGAAGGTGCGGCTCGTGAATTGTGTACCGTTGTTGGTGATTATCCTGTTAGGGATCCCGAAACGGCAAACAATCGACCTGAAGAACTTGACTGCTGACTGTGCTGTCACCTTCCTCACTGGTTCCACTTCCGGCCACTTTGTGAACTTGTCGATTGCAACATACAAGTACTCAAAGCCCCCGACTGCTCGAGGAAAGGGGCCGAGGATGTCGAGCCCCTAGACCGAAAATGGCCAGGATAAAGGGATCGTCTGGAGAGCTTGAGCTGGCTGGTGTATCTAATTGAAATGGAACTGGCACGCTTCACACTTGGTTACTTGTGCAGTTGCATCCTGGAGGGCTGTCGGCCAGAAGAAACCTTGCCGGAATGCTTTGCCCGCAAGTGCTCTTGCGCCAATGTGGTGACCACATATGCCTCCATGTATCTCTGCCAACAGCTTTTGTCCATCTTCCCGGTGAATACACTTCAATTTCACACCGTTGAGTCTTCTTCTATACAGTGTGCTATCGACAAACTGGTACATACTTGACTGCCGGGCTACTCTTTCCGCTTCTTCTTGCTCTTCGGGAAGTTCTCATGTCTGAAGGAAACGGACAATCTGCTGCGCCCATGTTGGAGCTTGTGGCTCGACAACAAGGACTAAAGGCATATCTGCTGCTGCGGGAACATCCGCTTCTACGGCAAGGGCCTGCGGCTCTGTCGGAGCTTGACGTTCCCCGGCAAGCTTGCCGGAGAAAAACTTGTCGGGAGCGTCTGCTTCAACGGAACAAACCCTAGGGCTTGCCGGAGCAGACTGCTCCTCAGCACTCTTGGCGTTGATTTTGGGGACCTTCTTGGCGGCGGCTTCGGGAAGCTCTGCCGGAAAATAGTCACCAGAAATCAACTTCCTCTTCTTGCTCTGTCCAGTTGACGGCGTTACGGACGGTCGAGTCAGCTTGAGCACAAAGATCCCTGGTTCCACAGGTAACTTAAGTGCGGCGCACTTCGACAGGCCATCGGCAATGTCGTTCTGAGCTCTTGGGACATGCTCCATCTATAGGCCGTCAAAGTGCTCTTCCATCTTTCTCACTTTGTCAACGTAGGCTTCCATCAACGGACTCTGATAACTCTTGTTCACTTGGCGGACGACAAGCTGCGAGTCACCCCTGACAATGAGCTTCTTGATCCCAAGGTTGGCCGCGATCCTGAGACCGGCAAGAAAGCCTTCATACTCTGCAGTATTGTTTGTCGCTTGCTCCTTGGGAAAGTGCATCCGGACTACGTACTTGAGGTGCTCTCCGGTGGGTGCGACAAGCAGCACGCCAGCGCCGGCGCCTTGCAGCGAGAAGGTACCGTCAAAGTACATGAGCCACTCTTTGCCTACTTCCTTGACGGGGATGCTCGTCTCCGGAATTTCTTCATCTGGTGTTGGCGTCCACTCTGCTATGAATTCTGCCAATGCTCTGCTTTGGATAGTTGAAGTAGTCTCAAATTTGAGGCCAAAGCTTGACAGTTCCAGTGCCCACTCAACAATCCTGCCTGTCGCTTCTGGATTCTGCAGTATCCTCTTCAGCGGAAAGCGAGTGACAATTGTGATCTCATGTGCTTGGAAGTAATGGCGCAGCTTTCTCGAGGCCATGAGAAGGCTGAAAAGCAATTTCTGCACACCAGAGTACCTTGACCTAGCCCCCTGCAGAAGGGAACTGACAAAGTAAACTGGGCGCTGCACCATTCTCTTCTGTATCTCCTCGCGCACCTACGCAGATCCATCTTTGTCGGGACCAGAGCTTGTCGGGGAAGCCCCATGCTTGTCGCTAGATGCGCTTGCCGCGGTTGCTAGCTCGTCATCTGCCTCCCTCTCTGCCACTAACGCAGCACTAACCAGTTGATTGGTTGCCGCTATATATAGCAGCAACTTCTCTTGTGGCTTAGGTGCGACAAGTGTTGGAGTGAACGACAGGTATCTCTTCAAGTCCTGCAGCGCAGCCTCCGCTTCCGAAGTCCATTTCATTGGACCTGCCTTTTTCAAAATTTTGAAAAACGGCAGGGCGTGCTCAGCAGACCGAGAGATAAACCTGCTGAGAGCAGCCACGCAACCGGCAAGTTTTCGTACATCCTTGACGCGCTTTGGTCCTTCGATCTGCTCAATGGCCTTGATCTTGTCGGGATTGGCTTCAATTCCCCGTTGAGACACAAAGAACCCGAGAAGCTTGCCGGAGGGGACTCCAAACACACACTTCTCGGGGTTGAGCTTGAGGTTGATCTTGCCCAGATTTGCAAAGGTCTCGTCTAAATCTTGAATCAGAGTTGCCCTATCCCTACTCTTAACCACTATGTCATCCATGTAGGCTTCCACATTTCTGTGCATCTCCGGCTCAAGAGCGACATGGACTACCCTTGCAAATGTTGAACCAGCATTCTTTAACCCGAAAGGCATCCGTATGAAACAGTACGTGCCACATGGAGTAATGAATGCGGTTTTCTCCTCATCCTCTTCTGCCATGAAGATCTGATGGTATCCTGAGTATGCGTCAAGAAATGAAAGCAAGTCACATCCAGCTGTGGAGTCGACAATCTGGTCAATGCGCGGCAAGGGAAATGGGTCTTTGGGACAAGCTTTATTAACATCAGTAAAGTCGATACAAAGCCTCCATTTCCCGTTTGCCTTGCACACGACTACAGGACTGGCCAACCACGTAGGATGGAGCACTCCTCTGACAAGGCCTGCTGCTTCCAATTTCTTGATTTCTTCTGTGATGAATTCTTGGCACTCCAATGCTTGCTTCCTGACCTTCTGCTTGACGGGCCGCGCATGAGGACAAATGGCAAGATGGTGCTCAATTAGTTTCCTGGGAACACCGGGGATGTCAGACGGTTGCCACGCAAACACGTCGACATTCGCCCGCAGGAAAGTAATGAGCGCGCTTTCCTATTTAGGGTCAAGAGTGGCACTGATGGTGAAGGTACCACCAGTGCTACCCTCCTTGGCGGACACTTTCTTGGTCTCTGGCGGAGCTGCCATTGCCTTCTTACACTTGCCGGTGGAGCTCGATGGTGCGTCCTCGACGGTAGCGCAGCACTCCGAAGAGGTGCGCTTGCCGGAGTGGGGATCAGAACTCTTGCCGGACTAGGTCTTCTTCTTTCCCCTGGGAGCTTCAGAGGCAAGTGACTTGCGATCTGTTGCGACTGCTACTTCCCGGTAGATCTTATCGGCGCAGATAAGGGCATCCTTCTTGTCGCCAGGGACAGAGATGACGCTTATCGGGCCTGGCATCTTGAGCATGTTGTATGCGTAGTGAGAGGCTGCCATGAACTTGGCGAGTGCTGCACGGCCGAGTATCCCATTGTAAGGCAATGGAAAATCGGCAACGTCAAAAGTGACCCTCTCAGTCCTGAAGTTCATCTCGCTGCCAAATGTTACCGGCAACGTGACCTTCCCTTTCGGCTTGCTCCTTCCCGGGTTGATTCCTTGGAATGTGCCGGTTTCTTCGAGCTCGCTATCAGGGATCTGTAGTTTCTGGAGTACAGCAGAGGAGATCAGGTTCAAGCCAGCCCCGCCGTCAACTAGCATCTTAGTGACCTTGAGGTTGCGGATAGTTGGTGAAACCAACAACGGCAAGCACCCGACCACAATTGTGCGATCAGGGTGGTCCTCAATATCAAAGATGATAGGCATGCTGGACCATTTCAGAAGCTTGCGCGATTCGACAGGTGGTTCCGCCGCATTGACTTCCCGCGCCCACTGTTTGAGTTAGCAGTGGGAAGTATGCAGAGAAGCACCACCGTCAACGCACAAGACCTCTGTGGCTTTTTGGAACTCCTGCTCACTGGTCTCGACATCATCCATGTCTTCGTCGTTGTCGTCGTCTTCATCCTTGTCGCGGCCGCCGGGAGGTCTGTCTCCTTGCCGCTGCTTGGCCTTGCCGCGGCGTCCTCCCCGGCCAGCGCGCTTCTTGCCAGCTTATCCAGCGCCTCCTTGGGCCCTCTCCTTGTCGCGCCGCTCGTACTCAGCTTTTTTCTGCTGGACAAGCTGCTCGACTTTCTTGCAGCTCTGGAGGTCATGGCCCTTGGTGCGGTGGATCTTGCAGTACTGCTTGTCGGTGCCGTCCTACTTGTCGGCGGCCGCCACAGCCTGGCAGTTGGTGCATGCGGCAATCTCCTTGCCGGAGCTACCAACTTTGGCTTTCTTGGCGCCACCTTCGTTGCCGGACTGCTCAACGACTAGCACCTCTTTGCCTTTCTTCTTCCTGTTGTTCCGCCGCCGGTTTTTCTTTGCCGGGGCAGCATCTTCGCTATCAGATCCTCCTGCTCCAGTATTCTCTCCGAGGAGTTTCCTCGCTTCTTCAGCATGTGCACACTTGTCGGCTAGGGCATACAGCTCGCTGATGTCTCTGATCCTGCACATCACCATCTCCTCCCGCATCCTGCGGTTACGCACGTTCTGATGGAACGCGCTGATGACCGCGGCAGGGTGGATATCTGGGATGTTGCGTTGTACACGGCTGAATCTCTGAATGTACTTGCGCAGGGGCTCTCCTTCCTTCTGGGCGAGTAGGTGAAGGTCACTCTCTTGGCCATGAGGTTTGTGGCCGCCTGTAAAGGCGCCGACAAACTAATGGCATAAGTCTGCCCAAGAGGATATGGAGTTGTCCGGCAAGTGCATGAACCAGGACCTGACATCGGGCTTGAGCACCAGCGGGAAGTAGTTGGCAAGAACCTTGTCGTCTTGCCCCCCGGCAGCCTACACCGCTATGGTGTAGATGCTGAGGAACTCCGACGGGTGCGACTTGCCGTCGTACTTCTCTGGTACGTCTGGCTTGAAATTCTTCTGGCTGGGCCACTGGACTTGCCGCAGCTCATGGGTAAACGCAGGGCAACCTACCGTGTACGGCAAGTCGCCCAGTTCCCCTGGCGCATGCATGTCGATAGAGGGCCCAGCGCGCTAGTCTGATTGACGCCGCGCTTCTCTTCGGCGCTCGATGCGTGTACGAGCGTCTTCTTGCTGTCGTTCGTGAAGAACTTGGCACTGATCGCGACGAGTTTGTGGATCTGATGACGCGGTGGAGTCGCTGTCGTGGTGGATTCGGCGAGTCGGCGATCTTGGCCTTTGGGGTGGAGAGTGCACAGTGGTTGCACCCTCACCGATCTTGTCGCCACCGGCTCGTGCCTGGCTGACTTGCCGCAGCAGCGAAGTACTCGGCTGTCGTGGGATGTCGCCGTTGGCGAAGCCGATGAGACTCTGAATGGTGGCCCTCCAGTCGTCGATCTTGTCTGCCGCTGGAGGGTAGTCTAGGAGCAGTTGAGCTCGCGCCAAAGCTTCTGCTGGAGTGGCGGGCGGCGGTGGCGAACGGTGCGAGGAGCGAGATATGCTCGGACTTCTAACCATGTTAGAAGGAGCAGTATCTCGTCCAGGCGACCGTGCCCCACTCGCGCCAGCACGTTGGCGTGCAAGCTGGTCTTGAGCACTCCGAGATCCACCAACTTGATCTTGGTCCAGCAAGCGTATGGTACCGTGAGTATCATGACGCTGTCGGTCCCGCGCCTCCTGGGATGGGTGCGGTGCGTGTACGGACGCCGAGGTCTTGGAGTGCGCCCGGTCGTTGTGGGAGCCGACTGCGCCGCCGATGGCCAGCGCAGCCTTGTCCTTGGACCTGGCAGCACCGTGAGCTCCCTCGCCAACGCCCATTCTTCCGCCGGCGTCTACCCCACTAGCCGTTTGCTCCGGCAATGGTGGGTTCGGCGCAAACAGAGCAGCCGCCTCCGTAGCCTTCTTCTTCGGCGGCATGTCGATGAAGACGATGAAGATTTGGCTCGTGCGAACGCCGGATCAGGTTCACACAACCTCGACGCACCCCTACCTGGCGCGCCAAAGATGTCGGGGGTGACTGATCCCACGCACACCTATGGGACCACGGCGGACCGAGCCCCTTTCGGTTCGGCAGGGGGCGGAGAGAGCATGAAGAGCAGATCGAGGCGAAGCGCACGAGCACGCGATCAGTTTACCCAGGTTCGGGCCGCACGGATGCGTAAAACCCTACTCCTGCTTTGTGGTTGTATTGATTTCTTGCTCGGGAGCGCTGATTGCTACAGTACACACCAGCAGCTAGCTAGACCGAGCGTGAGAATGATCCTGTTGGCCGACCCTTTCTATGTTGCGCATGGGCCTCCTTTTATATGCTTAAGGGGTCACCGACAGGTGGCAACGTATGGAAAAGGCATTGCGGTTGGCACCGCCGCCTATAACAGTGTATCATACCTAACCCTGACGGCAGGGGATAAGGGCATTAAATGCCTGTCTGCATCGCCTAGACGGTGCAGAAGGGACCGCCAGGGACGCCATTGCTTGCCATGATGGCAATCTTGTCAGCGCCGCTTGCCACTGTGTACCGCTGGCTGCACAGCTTCCCGCCACGTACGCCTGGAAGGGTCCCAGAGCGACACGTTGGTGGATGTGCTGGAGCGCAGGTAGAGAGTGGAAGCTTGCCGTGGCAAGTGCCTTGCCGCGGTTGTTGTCTTGTTGCATCCGGGAGCTCGTCGCTCACCGGGCCTTGGTTGGCCTTCCCGGCAAGCTCCTCTTGCCGGGGTCTTGTCCTTCCCGGCAAGCTCCTCTTGCCGGGGTCTTGTCTTCTTGTCTTGGATACTTTGTTCTTGAATGGCTCCAAAGGAACCACGGAGGACCTTGGCGGTTACCCGGCAAGCCTTGCCGCGGGACGCTGCGACTGCCCGTGCACAAGTTCGGGATACTAGGGTACCCCTACTCTAGTACACCGACAACCCTACTCCACCAGCGCAGCCCTGGTGGCGGTTAGGGAGGAGCGCCGAGTCAAGGCCGCAGCGGCAGCCCGAGGCAGGACAAAACGGGAACAAGGAAAGCCTGCAGAAGCCACAACCGCGGCTGAGGAGGGTCAGCTGCCAAGGAATGCACCGGGGGCAGGAGAGGCCGCCCGACCAGATGGTCCACCTCCCGAGGACCACGTTGCCCTGTGAGGCGCCCTTACCTCCCGAGGGCGCGGCAACCCCAAATGCTCCCAGCCTTGTCGAGCACCCAGTTTACTTTGTTAGCACGGTGCTACGGGATGCGAGGGCACGGTACCCAATGCCTTGGAAGCTCCTCCTCGCGCTACTGGTAGCTTCGCGCAAGCTGCGTCACTACTTCCAGGCTCATCCCATCAAAGTCGTCTCGTCATACCCCCTGGAGAGAGTGCTCAGGAGCCCTAACTCAGCCGGAAGGGTCGCTGAGTGGAACATAGAGCTGCAGGCGTTTCAGCTCGAGTTCAGCACAACCAGGGTCATCAAAGGAGCAGCGTTGGCGGATTTTGTGGCAGAATGGATGGAGGCACCAGGCCTGAATGCCGACGAGGATCGGTCCCTCTCCCCGGGGAGCGAGGCACCAGAAGGTTGGGTCATGCACTTCGACGGGGCGTTCTCCAGACATGGTGCTGGGGCTGGGGCGGTGCTTATATCGCCCACTCAGGACAAGCTCTACTACGCCGTACAGCTTTGTTTCCAGCAAGGTGAAATGGTCTCCAACAACATAGTGGAATATGAAGGTTTGATAGCGGGTTTGAAGGCCGCGGCAGCCCAAGGGGTGAAATGCCTCACCATTAAGGGCGATTCACAGCTCCTTGTTAATTTCTCCAACAAGGTGTATGAGCCGAAAGATGTGCACATGGAAGCCTACCTTGCGGAGGTCCGCCGGATGGAGAAGCAGTTCTAGGGGTTGGAGTTGCAGGATGTGCCCCGTGGCACCAATCAAGAGGCCGACGACATCGCCAAACGGGTGTCCAGGCGGTTACCTCAGGAGCCTGGTGTCTTCGAGGAGCGGCTCTTCAAGCCCTCAGCCTTGCCGTCATTATCAAACACGGCTCAGCCTCGGGAGGAGCTCCCCCAGCCACCTGCCTCAGGAGCCCCGGTCTGTGGCCCGGCAACAGGAGCACGCCTACTCCTGACGATGGAACCTCAGGAGGGATGCTGGATCATGGAGCTCCGGAGTTACTTAACATAAGGGACCTTGCCGGAGAAGGAGGAGGAAGCGGAGCGTGTGGCACGACAGGCCACGGCGTACTGCATCAAGGATGGAGAGCTCTACCGGAAGCGACCAAACGATGTATCCCTGCGCTGCATCTCCAGGGAGCAAGGAAAAGGAACTGCTGGAAGACATACACGGCGGAGACTGTGGACATCATTCATCATCACAGACCCTCGTCGGCAAGGCGTTCTGCAGTGGGTTTTATTGGCCCACCACACTCAATGACGCCGTCGAACTGGTGAAAGCTTGTGAGGCCTGCCAGTTCCACGCCAAGCAAATCCATCAGCCGGCGGTAGGCCTACAGACTATACCCCTTTCGTGGCCATTCGCAGTCTCGGGGCTGCACATCCTGGGCCCGTTTCCTCGGGCGCCAGCGGGCTACCGCTACCTCTACGTCGCCGTGGACAAGTTCACCAAGTGGGCTGAAGTGGAGGCAGTCCGCACCATCCCCGCGGGCTCTGCGGTCAAGTTCATCAGGGGCATCGTGAGCCGGTTTGGGGTGCCGAACCACATCATCACAGACAATGGTTCGCAGTTCACCAGTAACCTCTTCAAAACATACTGTGCTAACCTTGGAACGCAGATATGCTACGCTTCAGTGGCACACCCCCGAAGCAACGGCCAGGCCGAGCGAGCCAACGCGGAGGTCCTGAGGGGCCTCAAGACCAGGACGTTCAAGAAGAAGCTGGAGGCCTATGGCTGAGGTTGGTACGATGAGCTTCAGTCCGTGCTGTGGTCCATCCGCACCACCGCGACCAAACCGACTGGAGAAACCCCATTCTTCCTGGTCTACGGAGCGGAGGCAGTCCTCCCTCACAAGGTCAGATGTCACTCCGCGCGGGTCCTGGTGTTCGACGAGGCATAGCAGGACGCCATGCGGGGGACGGACCTCGTGTTCGGGGACGAACGTCGCCGGGAGGCCGCGCTGCGAGCGGCGAGGTATCAACAAGCGCTACGGCGGTACCACTGCCGCAACATCCGCCCCAGGACCCTTGAGGTAGGAGACCTCGTGCTCAGGCGGGTCCTCTCCAGGGAGGGATTGCACAAGCTCTCTCCCATGTGGGAGGGCCCGTTCAAGGTTGTTCATGTTTCCAGGCCCGGCTCCGCGCGCTTGGAGACTCAGGAGGGAGTGCCGGTCCAGAACGCGTGGAACATCCAGCACCTCCGGAGGTTCTACCCCTAAAAGGCCCGGAGCCTGTAAAGCATGGCGAGTGCCTGTGAAGATCATCGCTTTGGAAAAAGGCCCGGAGCCTGTGAAGCAAGGCGAGTGCCTGTGAAGATCATCGCTTTGGAAAAAGGCCCGGAGCCTGTGAAGCAAGGCGAGTGCCTGTGAAGATCATCGCTTTGGAAAAAGGCCCAGAGCCTGTGAAGCAAGGCGACTGCCTGTGAAGATCATCTCTTTTGGAAAAGGCCCAGAGCCTGTGAAGCAAGGCGAGCGCCTGTGAAGCTATCGCTTTGGAAAAGGCCCGGAGCCTGTGAAGCAAGGCCAATGCCTGTGAAGCTTGCCGCCCCATGACACTCTCACGTAATAATGAGTGGGAACGTACATGCCCCGGAGTCTCAGGAGCGCCGGCCTCAGGCCCTGGGGCTCCCTCCCACGCCCAGTGGCAGCACTTAGCTCCGCGCTGGTGAGAAGACGTCGAAGACTAGATTAGGTGCCGGACGCGGCTTTTCATTTACTTTCCACAGTTGACGTGTTTGTTTGCATTTGGAGTCTTATTGAAGTTGTCACTGTTGCTGATTTGTGGTTCGTCGATTTTTGCTCCTCGCTTTGGTTTCTCTCGTAAACAACCTCGCGAGGGATGGTGCTCAGACGTCCTCGTGAGGGTTTCTGCCCTAGCCGTAGGAAGGTTTTCACGACCCTGGCACATTACAGGTGCACCCCTTCTAGTCCGTGCCCCTTGGGCACCGCGACACGCACACAGGGCCTGGGTCGGTCGCCCCACCCCCCGGCAGGGGTCGAAAACTATCTACGCACAGGCGAGAAATCAAGAGGTGCAAAAAATGAGGTCAAGGTAATAGCTAAAACGGCAATGATTCCCAACACGCCCCAAGGGGCTCCATGCAGTTGTTCTGTCTTACATAGGGAACAAAAGAGAAAGGAAAAAGACGAGCCCGGCGCAGCCCCCCCCCCCCTCACATTGGCCCGCGGAGGCGACACGGGCTGCCTCAGGGCCTCAGGCGGACTCCCTCTCGCGCTTCACCGGGACATGACGGCGGGCGGACGAACCGCCACCTCCCAAGCAAGCTCGACGACGCGGGGGAGGACTGCTGCCACCGCTGGAGGAGTCGCTTGAGGAAGAGCTGACGAAGCTTGGGGAGTCGCGGACGCCGCCATCCGCGCGGGCGCTATCTCCTCCATCGCCATCCGAGCGGGGCCCGTGGAGGCGGTCGTCGTCCTCAGGGCAGCACCCCGCGTGACGACCTTCTTCCCCAAACACCCTCACATAGAGGGTGGCATCACCGTCGAACCTGAAGTGCAGAGTGCACCGATGCTCCAGGCCGCGAGCGCGGGCGAACGCCTGCCAGCCATGAGTGAAGGCCAAGCCCCCGCTGGCAGAGACCTCCAGCGCGACCCACGAGGACCTGCTGCAGCAGCCCTCTGCCTAGAGCCAGAGGCCACCAGGAGCGCCGGCCGGGAGTTCACCAAGGAGGAAGCGACGGAGCGGGAACCGGGCGCGAGTCGGCTCCGCCGACCAGACGACGAACTCCGGCAGTGCCTACACAGCGCGAAAGCGCGGCCTGGGAGAATGCGCGACCCAGGCGCGTCCTTCGGCTACGGCGGCTCGCCCGCCGCCGCGCTGGGAGCCGCCCCCATGGCCACCGAACGCGGCCGGGGCGGCCACCGGATGCTTCCGAGGGCGCCCACGACCACGCTTGGGCGAGGGAGAGGCAGGACCAACCTGGAGGGCCTTCCCCTTCTCCGCAGCCGAGTACCTCCTCGATGGAGCCATCAAACCAAGACGGAGCGAGAACTGAGGCGAATGCGAGAGCAAGAAGAGATGGATTGGAAGGGCACGCGCGGTGCCGTACTTATAGCCGGCGAAGGCCAACCGCCGGCCTCCATGATCGCAGGTAATCATAACACGATCTGCATGCAGGGACTTGTCCAACTCGCACGATCACCAAGGCGTCGTGGGCACGTCCAATCAACCGCCACGCGGCGCCCAAGGCCGCAGGCTGTTAGGGCCCGCAGCGCTTCGCCCTCGCCCTTTCGCCTCTCGGCACGGCCAAGTCCGTCCGCGCCTTGGGTCTGGGGGCTACTGTCGGCGTTCTGGGAATGGGGGTCCCCAGACTTGCCTGCCTGCGGCCTGCGGCATGGCTTGAGTCGGGGCCCAACATGGCCCATCTTCACCAACACAAGACTCAAGACCCTCGCGAGGGGCCAAGCCTCGCGAGGTGGACGACGCGGCGCATCCTCAGGCGTAGCCTCCTCAGGCTGGCGCGCGAGGAGACGGAGATATCAAGGCGGGGTACCTCGCGAGGTGCCAGTGATGCAAGCCATGACGATCGAGGGTGCCAGGCGGGCACCAGCGCGCGTAGCGTCCTTCTTTCCTCTTTGGTGCAAAGGGGGCAAGCGCATCCGCGAAGTACCGAGGCATCAGGCAAAGGTTGCCATTTCGGTGCAACAAGACCAGGACCAAGCGGACTACGAGACGGAGGTCACCATGGAGCCCAGCACGGCGTCACCGCGGAGTGTTTCGCAGGCGAAGACCACCTTTAGTCAGGATAAGAGTACTTGCTGTCCCCCTTCAAATTAGCCCGCCATTGTTGGCTCCCTTCCCGCTCAATGTTTGGGAAGAGGACCAGGGCCTCTATAAATAGGACCAGCCACCCACATGGTAGGGGGGATCGAAATCAGAGAGAGAGAGAGAGAGAGAGAGAGAGAGAGAAGGGCGACTGAACTCCCCAGTTCACCGCCCCAGCTAAGAACAGGCCCTCGCGAGGAAGTTCTTCCTTGTATTGTCCATCATCATCAGCCCTAAGAGGCAATCCATCCACCACACACTGGAGTAGGGTATTACACCGCACCGGTGGCCCGAACCAGTATAAATCTTGTGTCTCTTGTGTGATTCCTTTAGTAGTTTAGATCTTTGTGAGACGGAGAGGTTGAGGACGTGATCTCCGCGCGCACCCCAGTGTTCGAACCTTAAGGGTCTGCCGGAACCCGAAATCCGACAGGTTCTCGCGAGGTCCCTGGAGGCCGGCCGGGCGCAGTCCCCATTCATCGAAGACAGGCATCTGCTTCACGAAGTCGGCCCTGCTCTGGTAGAGATACAGCAAAGCCCCTCCCTGCCAGACGTTGCCAGGGTTGAGGTCGCCGGCTAGGGTCAAGAGCGTCGACTTCAGCACTGCCGGAGCCAGGTCCTCCTCCTGGAGCCTCATGTTATCCCCGCGCCCACGGAAGGCCCACATCCGGCGAAAGTGGCGCTGCAGGGGAGCGACGCGGCACAATAGAAACTCCTTCACCACTTTGGGCGCTGTCACGCCAAGCTTCCTCAGGAGCGTGAAGCGGCTCCAGACGAAGACGAGCCGGGGGCTCTTGAGCGTCTCCTGGCCCCAACCCGAATTGGGGACAGCAGGCGAGGTCGGCTCCGATGGCAGGGGGCTAGGTACCCCTGCGTCCACGTACAACCCCCGCTCGTGGAACCCAACCGCGGGCTGGGGGAGTTTGAAGTCAATCCCAGAGGCCTCGGTCGTAGGCTCGGCAGCAAAGCTCACGCATGCCCAGCGTTGGGAAGAGTCGACAAGACGCAGTGAGAAGAAGTGGCGCAGCAAGGCAACCAAAGGAGGGATGCCCACCATGGCTTCGCAAACGAAGGCGAAGACCGAAAGAAGGGTGATGGACTCGGGACTTAGATGCATCAAGTGGATCTGGTAATGGGAGAGCACGGCGTTGAAGAAATCGGACAAGGGGGGAACCAGACCCGCCCACAAGGCGTCGGTGAAACATGGAACCTCGGTTGCTATCCTTTTGATGGAGAAGTGGGACGCAGGCCAAGCCGTCGTCCTCCCGCACTCGTTGAAGACTGAGGCCAGGGCCAAGCTGTCCCTGCCCAGGCACTCTTGGTTGAGTACGGTCGACTGGCCGACGGTGGGCGCCGCCGATGGCGGCACACAAGACGGAGGCGTGGATTTCTCCTCTCTCTCTCTTTCCTCGTCGCAGTCATGGCGACAGGAAGGAGGGGGAAGATTTGAGATTGGATTGGAGGCGGGAGCCGGCGTGCGAAGGAAGGAAGAGCAGGAGACGCCCGAGCAACAAGAAGGGGAGCGGCTGTGTGCAACCACAAGTCCGCCTGACAGGGCGCAGAATAAGGGGGCGTGGGGGGAACAGTGCCGCCCACGTCCCGTCAACCGCCACGCGGCGCCCAAGGCCGCAGGCTGTTAGGGCCCACGGAGCTTCGCCCTTGCCCTTGCGCCTCTCGGCACGGCCAAGCCCATGCGCGCCTCGGGCCCGGGGGCTACTGTCGGCGTTCTGGGCACGGGGGTCCCCAGACTTGCCTGCCTGCGGCGTGGCTCGAATGGGGACCCAACTTGGCCCATCTTCATCAGCACAAGACTCAAGACCCTCGCGAGGGGCCAAGCCTCGCGAGGCGGACGACACGGCGCATCCTCAGGCACAGCCTCCTCAGGCTGGCTCGCGAGGAGACGGAGATATCAAGGCGGGGTACCTCGCAAGGTGCCCGTGACGCAAGCCATGACGATCGAGGGTGCCAGGCGGGCGCCAGTGCGCGCAGCGTCCTTCTTTCCTCTTTGGTGCAAAGGGGGCGAGCGCAGCCGCGGAGTACCAAGGCATCAGGCAAAGGTTGCCATTTCGGTGCAACGAGACCAGGACCAAGCGGACTACGAGGCGGAGGTCACCATGGAGCCCAGCACGGCGTCACCGCAGAGCCTTTCGCAGGCGAAGACCAACTTTAGTCAGGATAAGAGTACTTGTTGTCCCCCTTCAAATTAGCCCACCATTGTTGGCTCCCTTCCCGCTCGATATTTGGGAAGAGGACTAGGGCCCCTATAAATAGGGACGGCCACCCATGTAGCAAGGGGAGAGGCTAACAGAGTAGAGGGTTCGGTTCGGCATGGGATCCGACTAGCAAGCAGAGAGAGAGCAAGTGAGAGAGAGAGAGAAGGTGACTGAACTCCTCCCAGTAGTTCGCCGCCCCAGCCAAGAACAGACCCTCGCGAGGCTGTTCTTCCTTGTAATTCTCATCATCATCTGCCCCAGGAGGCAATCCATCCACCACACACTAGAGTAGGGTATTACACCACAACGGTGGCCCGAACCAGTATAAATCTTGTGTCTCTCATGCAGTTCCCTTAGTAGTTTAGATCTTTGTGAGATGGGGAGGTAGAGGACGTGCTTTCCGCGCGCACCCTAGTGTTCGAACCTTAAGGGTCTGCCGGAACCCGAAATCCGACAGCGTGCGCCGCGCTGGGGCAGGCCGGCTCAGTTGCTGGTGGGCTGCGGCTCAGCGCTGCTGGGCCGGTTGGCCTGGGCGTCGGCTGGGCTGATTGGCCTGGCTCGCGCCTGGGCCTTTTCCCCCTTTTTTGAATTAAGGTAGAGAGAGAAAAAAATAAGAGAAATCTATAATATTTTTATATAGGACATATATATATCAAAATTCTCAGGGGAATTAATCCTATAGCGTGGACATTTTTATAGAGGCAAAACAGAAACTAAAAAAAACATTTTCTGCAAACTCCAAATAAAATTCAAATTTGAATTCAAACCTTTTGGCTATATTTTCTTCCGACATTTTTGGAGTGTCATGTTAGCTCCTCTCATACTTTTTCTCAACTATTTGTCAGGGATATTGCGGTAGATTTTTAAACGCCAAGTTGAATCCAAATTCAACAAAAATTCAAAAGCCTCTGAAAATTTCCAAATGCCACTCAATTCAAACAAAATGCATAGATTCTTAACTAATAATTGTAAAACATTCCAAATTGAAAATTTGGGATGTTACAAACCTACCCACCTTAAGATGAATCTCGCCCTCGAGATTCGGGTTGGCTAGCAAATAGGTGCGGGTGGTCTCGGCAGAGATCTTCTTCTTGCTCCCAGGTGGCTTCCTCCTCGGAATGATGACTCCACAGAACCTTGCAAAACTTGATGATCTTGCTGTAGGTAACTCTGTTCGCAGTCTCAAGAATCCTGACGGGTTTCTCCTCATAAGTCAGATCACTGTCGAGCTGTATGGCCTCTAGGGGCACTGTGTCTCTCAAAGGAATATCGGCCATCTCAGCATGGCATTTCTTCAGCTGGGAAACATGGAAGACATCATGAACTCCTGACAATCCTTCCGGCAATTCCAGCTTGTATGCAACTTCTCCTTTGCATTCGAGGATTTTGTAGGGGCCTATGAAACGGGGTGCTAACTTTCCTTTAACACCAAATCTCTTGATTCCACGAAGTGGGGACACACGGAGATAGGCTCGGTCTCCAACTTCATACATTACCTCCTTGCGTTTACTATCGACATAACTCTTCTGTCTCAACTGGGCTATCTTGAGTCTATCTCGAATCAGTTTGACCTTCTCTTCGGAGTCTCTGATAAGATCGGGACCAAAAAGCTTTCGGTCTCCAACACCATCCCACAGCAATGGTGTTCTGCACCTGCTTCCGTATAGAGCTTCGAAAGGGGCCATCTTCAAACTGGTCTGATAGCTGTTGTTGTACGAGAACTCTGTGTATGGCAGATTGTCATCCTAGCTAGACCCATAGTCTAGCGCACAGTCTCTCAACATGTCCTCCAGAATCTGGTTGACTCTCTCGGTCTGTCCCTCTGTTTGCAGATGAAAAGCTGTACTGAACTCCAGCCTCGTACCAAAAGTTTCATGCAACTGATTCCGAAACTTTGAGGTAAATTGCGTTCCTCTATCTGACACGATACTCCTCGGAACTCCATGCATACATACGATCCTGGTCATGTATATCTTGGCTAACTTAGCGCTGGTATATGTAGTCTTCACGGGAATGAAATGAGCTACCTTGGTCAAGCGATCAACCACTACCCAGATAGAATCATAACATGAACGGGTCATGGGTAATCCTGTGATAAAATCCATTCCAAGTTTTTCCCATTTCCACTCGGGAATTGGCAGTGGTTGAAGTAACCCTGCCAGCTTCTGATGCTCAGCCTTTATTCGCTGACAAACATTGCATACTGCTACGTACTCGGCAATATCCTTCTTCATACCTGTCCACCAGAAACTTTCCTTCAAATCCAGATACATCTTGGAGTTGCCTGGGTCAATCGAGTACGGTGAATCATGGGCCTCCTGAAGAATTAACTTCCTGACCTCTGGGTCATTGGGCACATATGTGCGATCCTCAAACCATAAAGTTCCATGTTCATCCTCACGGAAACCTTTAGCCTTTCCGTTACTCATCTTTTCTTTTATCTCTGCAATTTCCTTGTCCGTCTTCTGGGCATCACGGATCCTTTCGGTCAGAGTGGACTGAATATCCAAGGTGGCGACAAATCCTCTTGGTACTATTTCCAATCGGAGATCTCTGAGACTGTCGACTAAATTCTGAGGTAATCCTCCAGCTATGAGGGTGTTCACATGGCTTTTATGGCTCAAGGCATCTGCTACAACATTTGCTTTCCCTGGGTGGTAATGCAATCTCATATCATAGTCCTTGATCAATTCAAGCCATCTCCTTTGTCTGAGGTTCAACTCCTTCTGCGTGAAGATGTACTTCAAGCTCTTATGATCCGTGTGAACATCACAACTATTTCCGACAAGGAAATGTCTCCACATCTTGAGTGCGTGCACTACGGCTGCTAACTCCAAATCATGCGTGGCATAATTCATCTCATGAGGTCGTAGCTGTCTGGAGGTATAAGCTACAACTTTTCCTTCCTGCATGAGTACTCCTCCGAGTCCTTGATGAGAAGCGTCACAATACACCTGGTAGTCCTTGTGTATGTCCGGCAAAATGAGTACTGGGGCTGTAACCAGATGTTTCTTCAACTCCTGAAAACTGGCTTCACAATCCTTGGTCCAAATGTACTTTGTTTCCTTCTTCAACAGCTCGGTCATGCGTTTAGCAATCTTGGAGAAATTCTCAATAAATCTCCGATAGTATCCTGCGAGTCCAAGAAAACTGCGGATCTCCTTGACTGAGGTGGGGGATTGCCAGTTGGTGACCGATTCAACCTTGGTGGGGTCGACTGCTATTCCTTCTCCCAAAATTCACATTTGCTGAACTTGGCATATAACTGATGTTCTCGGAGTTTCTCCAGGACTAGACGCAGATGTTCCTTGTGCTCTTCCTTGATCTTGGAGAAAACCAAGATGTCATCGATGAACACCACGACAAACTTGTCCAGATATTACATAAATACCTTGTTCATCATGCTCATGAAATATGCAGGGGCATTAGTCAATCCGAATGACATGACGGTATACTCATATAAACCATACCTGGTGGTGAAGGCGGTTTTGGGTATATCCTGTTCACGAATCTTCAGCTGATGATACCCTAATCGAAGATCGATCTTGGAAAATACTTTGGCTCCGACTAGCTGATCAAATAAATCATTAATCATCGGTAGAGGGTACTTATTCTTGATGGTCACGTCCTTCAATGAACGATAATCTACAACCATTCTCAGGGTTCCATCCTTCTTCTCTTCCAAAAGAACTGGGGCTCCCCAAGGTGACGAACTTGGGCGAATATATCCTTTCTCCAATAATTCCTTGATCTGCTGCTTGATCTCTTCCAAATCATTCGGGGGCATCCGATAAGGTCTCTTGGATATTGGGGCTGTGCTAGGTAATAATTCGATCATAAATTCTATTTCTCTATCCGGTGGCATTCCTGGTAATTCTTCCGGAAATACATCCGGAAAATCTTGTACTATAGGCACTTCCTCCTGAACCACTCCCGTGAGGGAATTCACCCGCTTCTATATCGGTGTGCGCCTGGATACATACTTGATCCTCTTCTGCTCCGGGGTGGTGAGCAAAATCGTCTTGCGGGCACAGTCGATGTTCCCTTCAAACTTCGTCAACCAGTCCATGCCTAGGATCACGTCCAATCCCTGGGATTCTAAGACTATGAGGTCTACGGGAAAATCATGATTTCCGATGCTGAGGGTTGAATGACAGCCTAAGCCTGCCATCATCTCTCCTCCTGGAGAAGTGACTTGGATCGGGATTCTAAGGGTCCTAGTGGGCAACCCATATTTTTCCACAACTACCCTTGATATGAATGAATGCGTTGCACCGGATTCAAAGAGTACCAATACTGGACGTGAATTTAATAAAAACTTACCAACCATAGTTTCTGGCTGATCATAGACGTCCTCCACGTCAATGTGATTCACCTGAGCACGAGGAAAAGGGTTGGGCTTCTTTGCTGAGCTTCCATTGCCGTTGTCGTTCCCATTCCTCTGCTTGGCCTCTGGACAATCGGTGGCGTAGTGTCATGTCTTCTATCACTTGAAACAGGTGATATGACTCAGATCCTTCTGAGTCGGAGCAGGACGGTGCTGGTTGCCCTTGCCTCCATTGCCTGACTTGGGGTTGTTGTCGTGGTTGCGATTGTTCCCATTCCCTCCATGGTTATGTCCTCCATGATTGTGTCCTCCATGGGTGTGATGGTTATGTCCTCCCGAGTATGGGGCATAGCGGGGCTTCTGCTGAGCTCTGGAGTTGTACTTTCCCTGGCTATATTTCCGCTTGTGGCTTTCAATCTGTTGTTGCTTGCCTTCAAGTATAGTGGCCTTGTCTACCAGCTCCTGGTAGTTGTTGAAGGTAGCCACCATTAGCTGCATTCCCAGCTCATCATTGAGTCCCTCAAGAAACTTCTCCTGTTTTGCGGCATTTGTGGCCACGTCATCTGGGGCATATCAAGATAACTTGTTGAACTCATCCACATACTGCCCCACAGTACGGTTCCCCTGGCGTAAGTTGCGGAACTCACGCTTCTTCAGACTCATGGCTCCAGCTGAGACATGCGCGGTGCGGAAAGCCCGCTGGAACTGATCCCATGTCATGGTGGCGACCGGATAAGTGGCGGTGTAGTTTTCCCACCAAGAGGCTGCAGGTCCATTCAGTTGATGTGCGGCAAAACGCACCTTCTCAGCATCTGTGCATCCAGCAGTTGTTAGATCCCTTCCGATCTTGCGGAGCCAATCATCAGCTACAATCGGCTCGGTACTACTAGAGAACACCGGCGGATTCAGCCTTAGGAACCGGGTCAGGTTATCGACAGGGGGTGGTGGCGGTGGATTGTTGTTGTTGTTGCCTTGGTTTTGGATGAGCATTTGCATTAAAGCATTCTGCTGTTGAATCAGCTGGGTGAGCTCTGGCAGGAAAGTGAAACCGGGGTCACATCTCGGAGGCATCTGGTGTTATGGAGTGGATGAGAAATTAGAATAGAATAAGGGTCCAATGAGAAAATAGCACTACCCAAATGAATGCACAAACACAATCACACCAATCATTTATTCATTCAACTCAAGCAAAGTTCAAACTCGGATTACAAGATCTCACGACTAAACGAAAATAACGGCCTAACTGATCGACGAAAAATAAAAATAAAAATTAACATGGCGGTCGACTAAATGTCTTCATCAATTATCCATGCATCCTCTGGTGCGGCGTCTCCTCTTGCGGCTTCCTTCGGTGGAGCTCTCTTCATAATCCTGGTCATTGCTCACGAGAGGTCCATCATCTCCACTCGGAAAAAGGTCTTCTCCCAGATTCGTCTTCTCCTCCAGTGTGGCAATATATTTCTTTCGGTCCTCGAGTCTTTCCATAAAATCCTTGACTTGATCCTCATGCTCATAATGGGCTTCACGTGCTGCATCCTCTAGTTCAATTTCACAAAGATGCAACTTTTGGACCGTCTTCAAGCTCCTGCGCATCTGAATCTCTAGAGCCCTGATGTGAGCTTCCAAGTCTTGGACATATGAGCGGACGGAGTCGTCATCTATGGTGCGGATAATCCCTCCATCTGCAGTCCTGCGAGAAATCATGGTATGGTCTGATCCAACAAGCTCGGTCATGTATTCCTCCTGGATGCATCCAAGTGCACTATGAACTGCTATGTTTCTCCCGAGTATCCAAGTGGGATCAGTGAACTTGAAGTCAACGGGCGCTGAGAGGCTTCCAAAAGTTCTCCCTGGTTTGTGCACCATAATCCTATAACGACGGTCTTCTGGAAATGCCATGATAGGGGTCCCGGTGATAAACGGCTGAGCAATCTTCAATTCCTTGGTGATCTGGACTAGCCTCCTGCCAAAAAGCATTGTCTCATCTGGCTGGCAAAACTCCAAGAGCAGAACTGGGATGAACTTGACGGCCATCTAGAATGTTGAAATCGGAGAGAAGTCAGAAATGAACAGGGGAGAAATACAGAATGATAAGGACATAAAATAAAATAGTCTCTTCCTATGGCTTTCCGATCCTAGGGGTTACGTCCTACGATCAACCTGGCTCTGATACCATCTCTGTAGCGACCCGACCCAAAATCGGTCAAGTCTCTGTGTAGCTGTACCATCCCAAGATCATGCTGGCACACACAGTACATTGATGAAAAGATTCAAAGTTCAATCACACCTGAATTTATTACACGATTCTCATATCGAGTCTTTATTACAATAGAATAAATTCAGCCGAAGGCCAACTCATGAGAAATAAACTAAATAAAGCTGCGGAAGCGTAGACGAATAGCGAGTCCATCCGACTCCATAGGGCAATCGCCAAGCGTAGATCGGAGCCTCACTCCTGATCGGAAAACTCCTCTGCAACATAAGACGTTGCAGCCGTGTAGGTCAGCATTTTGAATATGCCGGCAAGTCATAGAGAGAACAACAATAAAATATCTAACACTATATGCAATTTGGCTGTGGGGCTTTAAGTTTTATGTTTTTGCCAAAAAGCCCATTTTTCCTTATAACAAAGGACTTGCTTGCAATTACTACAAAATGTTGGTTGTTATTGAGATGGTTCCGCCAACCAATGTCTCATTCCCAATTATTAAATAACCCCTCAATTAATTTAGTTCGGTGTTGAGATTTCCGAAATACTCCAATTTCCAAAGGCTCATTTGTCCGTAACCGGGGACACGGCTAATCGATTAGGTTGTTACTCTACAGAGTCTTGTGCACTTTACCCGCAAGAATCATTCCCTCCTTTATGTCCTCGCACTGCCTGGTGTTTGAAGACGGGATGAACGAAACAGGGTCTTCCGTAGAGTTTCTTTGAGCACTGCCGGTACCCATCCATGTCCTACCGTTCTTCTACATCTGCTGGCACATTCCGTCTAGAGTCACGCCTAGGGTCAACCTAGCCAGAGCCCATAATGGCTTGCGGCTGCATAGGTAAGCCTCCGGTCAAAGGGTATCCATCCGTCTCTTCATGGCTAGGTGAAGATTTCCGCAAGATGTCATGGCGCTCCTCCATGCATCCCGGCCATCCGCTGGTTCCTCCAGGGTGCCCGTCAACCGTCCTCCACCCAGTAGTGAATTTGAAGTCCATCTTGAGCTTGAAGTCATGGGGTTGTCATCATCTTGACTCTCACATCTCCCTTATGAAACACTCAACCAACCCCGTCTACGAGCATAGCAAAATAAACTACATCGTCCCGGGCAATGGTAGCAAGGGGAAGTGGGTTCATCCTACCTCATGATACTACTCAAGAACATAACTTAAAATTCTCCTACTGCATGCATGGTGGGGGGGGGATAATTCTAATGCAACAAAATCATAGGTATTGTAAAACATGATCAAATAACTTGCCTGGCTGACGGTCTTCAAACGCTAGTGACTCGAGATAGCAAGCTTCGCACTCCGGAAATTCTATCGAGTCAAACAATAGCACAAATAAGTATTTCGCTAATGACATATCAGCAAACTAAAGGAAAACACACAAGCACTCAAACCAAGAATCAAAGAAAACTCGAGGAAAACAAAATCAAGGTTTCCATCACATCAAGCTACAACAAAGAAATAGTTTTAACCTACTAACACTTTTCTTTACAGATCCAAAACAATGGTTTTACTAACTAACATAAAGGAAAACAGCATACAAACAAGGTGCAAAAAGATTCAAACCAATATCTATTATAGAACTCCTGTTATACCTAAAACAAAACTATTAAGAAAATAAAATAAAACTTTTTATTTTGCTGTTAATAAATGTTCACTATCTGTAACTATAGAAACTAGTCTAAAATAAATTATAACATAGGAAAAATAAAATTTAAAAATAACTAGAACAGCAGAAACTAATAGCAAGCTAAATAAACTAGAAAAGCTTGTTTTTGCATAAAAATTATTTTTAATAAAGACTAAAAATGCCCAAATAAATTCCTACTGCTAGACAAAGTCTAAACAAAGTAGTGACAAAAAGAATGACAAAAAAATACTAATCCTAACTCAATTTATAGCAGAAAAACTAATCTGACTAAAACTAATATAAAACAATTTTTAAAAACCTAAACATGGCCGAATCTAATTTCTACAGCAACTATAGAAAATTTTCAAACTATAGCAAAAAGAATCAACAAAAAATATTAAATAACTTAAAAGATATAGATTTTTCAAGACTGGAACTATTCTGTTTTGAAAACAGAATATAAAATAAAACTAAACAAAGCAAACGCGCTAATGGGCCGAGAGGTGAGCGATCGGAAACTAAATAGCGCTCGGGCGATAAATAGACAAAAGCGTGCACGCGCTTAATAATAGAAAACCGACCGGTTCGATCTAACTAAACCAGGTAAATAAACCGGGGAAACAAATCGTGAACTAAAACTGGTCTAATAAAAATAACCTAACCCTTCGCTACTCTAATCTAAGTCGTGCCTTGCAGATCGTACGGTGGAGGGGGTACGGTGGCTTACAGCAGCGACGATGAACGACGGCGGCTCGGGCGACGGTGGTGGGGGTGCTCCGGTGGTCCGAGGCGGCGGCGGAGTTGTCGGGCGGGTGCGGCAGCTCAAGTGGACGTCGGGGATGGAGTCAGGGGAGCTCGGGGACGACGGAGGTGGTCGGGGCGATGTCGACTGCTCCCTGGTGAGCTGCAGCTCCAGCGAGCGGCGGTTGAGCTCGGGGGCGACAGCTTCGGCGGTTCTTGGGTGATGAAAAGGTGTCAAAGAGGTGCGCGAGGTAGTGGAGGTTCGGGTGAAGGTGTTGGGAGGGGCAGAGAGGGCTCACCGGCGTCGGGTGTGGCGGCGAGATGCGTTTGGCGACGGCGGTGGCTGTGGTGGGTTTTGGAGTAGGGTTTTTAGGGGGATTGACAGAGGAGGCCGATGGGAATTTATAGGGCACCTTTGTGGAGCAGGGGGCGACTCGGGATCACGATCCCGAGAGGATCGCGATGTCGGGCGCGCTCTGCGCTTGCTCCGTCGTGGCGTGTCGTGGGCGAGGGGTTAGGGATAGGGCGGGCCCCGCGGGTCAGTGGGACGGAGAGAGAAGGGGGCGAGCGGGCGACCGAGGGGAGAGGGGTTCGGGCGTGCGCCGCGCTGGGGCAGGCCGGCTCGGTTGCTGGTGGGCTGCGGCTCAGCGCTGCTGGGCCGGTTGGCCTGGGCGTCGGCTGGGCCGATTGGCCTGGCTCACGCCTGGGCCTTTTCCCCCTTTTTTTGAATTAACGCAGAGAGAGAAAAAAATAAGAGAAATCTATAATATTTTTATATAGGACATATATATATCAAAATTCTCAGGGGAATTAATCCTATAGCGTGGACATTTTTATAGAGGCAAAACAAAAACTAAAAAAACATTTTCTGCAAACTCCAAATAAAATTCAAATTTGAATTCAAACCTTTTGGCTATATTTTCTTCTGACATTTTTGGAGTGTCATGTTAGCTCCTCTCATACTTTTTCTCAAGTATTTGTCAGGGATATTGAGGTAGATTTTTAAATGCCAAGTTGAATCCAAATTCAACAAAATTTCAAAAGCCTCTGAAAGATTCCAAATGCCACTCAATTCAAACAAAATGCATAGATGCTTAACTAATAATTGTAAAACATTCCAAATTTAAAATTTGGGATGTTACAAAAGCTCCCCCTAGATGTGATATCCTCCCTAAGAGGCATGAACTAACCTTGGGTTTTGTCGATGATGAATTCATGTAGATGTTGAAGATGTGGATGCTCAATGTTGATGTAGATCATTTGGAGCAATCCATTGGAGTGAGTTACACTTTCAATACCTACATGGGTTAGTCCCACAAGGAACAACCAAGGATATCCGTAGACATAGAGTGAAGTACACACAAGATGATGTGCATGAAAGCATTAGGTTACCTTGTCCCTTGTCTTACCAACAAGAGGGTTTGTGACTCCTTGAACTAGTGCAAGATGTGGAAGTTGTTTGCACTTGTTCTCACCAAAATGATTTGAGTGAAGTATGTTGGTGGAGTCACCCTCAAGAGCACTCTAGTTCTTCTTCTTATGGATCCACATCAACTTGATGGGAATCCTTGGAGTTCTGGTCGTACTTGATAAAGTAGAACTTGATGTAGTCTTGGGAACCCACTTGACCAAGGCCTTGGGAGCTTCTTCAAATGCATCAATTTCCTCTTGAAGCTTGTCCTTGCCTTTTTGCTTGTGGTCTTGTGGTGGAAGATCATCTTGAGCTTGTGTCCCCTTGAAGGAAGTAGTATCATACTTCTCTTATTGAGGAACAAACTTCGTCTTGGGGTACTGATCTTCATCCCACTCAACTCCATTGTCATTGAACTTTCGTTCAAAACCAACACCTTGATTCTTCTGGTGCCTTCCTTGCTTGCGTACAATTTCCTCAAATTGCTTACTTCCGGCAAGGCTCTTGTAAACACCTTTCTCTATAATTCCCTTCAATAAGCTATTTTCTTGCTCAAGTGTAACTTGTCTAAGAGAATCATTAGTGGAATCAAGAGAACTACTAGAAGCAACAACATTGGATTTAGCATGATTATTGTTACTACTAGAAGAAGAATCTTTCTTACTCTTGTTGCTAGATTTTACTTGTGGCATTTAAGTAGACAAGAGTAAACGCTTGGCAATGTAAGAAGAACTTTTCTTACGAAGATCATCATTGATTGCTTTTAAGAAGCCATGCTCTTGCTCTAGGTTGAGCTTTTCAAAGCGTAGCTTCTCATGAGTCTTTAAAATCTCTCAATGATCTTCTAAGGTAGTTTCATGAGCTAACTTAAGAGTGTTTAGTTCTTTAGTTCGATGCTTAATCTCCTTCTTATCATCGTCATTCGCTTTATCTTGATTAGCATGATTAATAGCAAGTTCATCATAGTTTTCATCACTAGAGTTGTCACCAAGTAAATCATCATCACCTAAAAAATCATCTTCATCACTATTGAAATCAACATACTCGGGATGTGATACCTTTGGGCCTTTAGCCATGAAGCATCTTCCAATTCCTTCATTTGGTGACTCAAATATGTCATAGAAGTTGGTTGACACAAGTGCTAGACCGGCAACACCTTCATCTTGAGTATATTTTGAGTCGGAGTGATAACTTCTCATGGAGTGATGGTCGGTGTCGGAGCCGGATACCCATTCACCAACATGAGCTTGATGTATTAGTTTTGTGTAGCTCCTTGATGACTTGTCCTTCCTCTCCGAATCCTTGCTTCTGCGAGAGGTTCTTCGTTCATAACGATCACCTCTACTCCTTCTCTCTCTTTGAGGTGATTGTTCTCTTCTACTTCTCCTTTTACATGAGTCTTCTCCTGTTTTGTAGGGAGCCGTACACTCATTGGAGTAATGTCCGGGTTTTCCACATTTGTAGTAATTACACTCACGACTAGAAGATCATTTGTCATTGTAGGACCTTGACTTGGAACTTCTTTCTTTGCTTCTAGTCTTGTAGAACTTGTTGAAGTTCTTCACCATTAGGCTCAATTCCTCATTGAAGACTTGTTTCTCACTTGATGATGTAGGAGCATCACATGAGGCTTTGTAAGCACCACTAGACTTGTTGTGAAGCTCTTCTTTATCCTTGAGTGACATCTCATGAGCAACAATTCTACCAATGACTTCTGTTGGCTTGAGATCTTTGTAATTGGGCTTCATTTGGATCAATGTGCACACAGTGTCATATTTTCCATCCAAGGCTCTTAGGATCTTCTTGATGATGAATCTGTCAGTCATCTCTTTACTTCCTAAGCCGGAAATCTCATTTGTGATGAGAGCAAGCCTAGAGTACATTTGAGCGACACCTTCATCATCCTTAATTTTGAACTTGTCAAGCTGACTTTGAAGCACATCCAATTTGGATTCCTTGACAGAGTCGGTACCTTTGTGCATATCAATCAAAGTATCCCAAATTTCCTTTGCATTCTCAAGACGGTTGATTTTGTTGAATTCTTAGGGGCACAATCCGTTGAAGAGGATATCGCAAGCTTGAGCATTGTATTGCAGAATCTTCAATTCTTTCGCGGTAGCTTCATGATCCGGTTCTCTCCCATTGAAGAATTCACCTTGCAAGCCAATACACACAATAGCCCAAACGACGGGGTTATGTCCAAGAATATGCATTTTCATCTTATGCTCCCAACTAGCAAAATTGGTACCATGAAATTAAGGACCTCTACGGTGGTAATTTCCCTCGCTAGACGCCATACTGTCCTAGGTTGTGAAACCAAGGCTATGATCACCAAAGATATGGAAATCAAGGCAAATAGAGACCAAAGCTCTGATAGAACTTGTAGGATCGAAATTATGTCTAGAGGGGGGTGATTAGACTACTTGACCAAATTAAAATCTAGCCTTTTCCCAATTTTAAGTCTTGGAAGATTTTAGCAACTTATCACAAGTCAAGCAAACAACCTACACATGCAATTCTAAGAGTATAGTAGCAGAATGGAAATCATTGCATATGAAGGTAAAGGGGAGGAGTTTGAAGGGAGAAAACGCAATGTAGACACAAAGATTTTTGGCGCGGTTCCGATAGGTGGTGCTATCGTACATCCATGTTGATGGAGACATCAAATCACGAAGGGTAACGGCCGCGCGAGTCCACGGAGGGCTCCACCCACGAACGGTCCACGAAGAAGCAACCTTGTCTATCCCACAATGGCCATCGCCCATGAAGGACTTGCCTCACTTGGGTAGATGTTCATGAAGTAGGTGATCTCCTTGCCCTTACAAACCCCTTGGTTCAGCTCCACAATCTTGACAGAGGTTCCCAAGTGACACCTAACCAATCTAGGAGACACCACTCTCCAAAAGGTAATAGATGGTGTGCTGATGATGAACTTCTTGCTCTTGTGCTTCAAATGATAGTCTCCCCAACACTCAACTCTCTCTCTCTCTCAGATTTGGATAGGGTGGAAAGATTATTTGAGTGGAAAGCAACTTGGGTAAGGCTAGAGATCAAGATTCTTGTGGTTGCATTGGAATATCTTGGTCTCAACACATGAGTGGGTGGTTCTCTCTCAGAAAATGAAAGATGGAAGTGTAGGCACGTGATGATGGCTCTCTCAGTGAATGGATGATGGGTGGAGGGGTATATATAGCCCCCACACAAAATCTAACTATTAGTAGCAAAGTAGTATGGAGGTAGCGGTAACGGTGGTAAAAAGTAACAGTGGCAGTTTTGTAGCAATTGTAACAACAGCGATAACGAAAGTAACAAAGCAAAGATCAATATGAAACGAACTCGTAGGCAATGGATCGGTGATGGATAATTATGTCGGATGGCATTCATCATGCAACAGTTATAACCTAGGGTGACATAGAACTAGCTCCAATTCGTCAATATAATGTAGGCATGTATTCCGTATATAGTCATACGTGTTTATGGAAAAGAACTTGCATGACATCTTTTGTCCTACCCTCCCGTGGCAGCGGGGTCCTAATGGAAACTAAGGGATATTAAGGCCTCCTTTTAATATAGAACCAGAACAAAGCATTAGCACTTAGTGAATACATGAACTCCTCAAACTACGGTTATCACCGGAAAGAATCCCAATTATTGTCACCTTGGGGTATGCGGATCATAACTCGTAATATGTATCTACAACTTGCAAGATCGGATCAAGAACACAAATATATTCATGAAAACATAATAGGTTCAGATCTGAAATCAATGCACTCGGGCCCTAGTGACAAGCATTAAGCATAGCAAAGTCATAGCAACATCAATCTCAAAACATAGTGGATACTAGGGATCAAACCCTAACAAAACTAACTCGATTACATGATAAATCTCATCCAACCCATCACCGTCCAGCAAGCTTACGATGGAATTACTTACGCACGGCAGTGAGCATCCTGAAATTGGTGATGGAGGAATGTTGGTGAAGATGATGGCGATGGATCGCCCTCTCCGGAGCCCCGAATGGACTCCAGATTAGCCCTCCCGATGAAGAACAGGAGGCAGCGGCGGCTCCGTATTGTAAAATGCAATGAATCCTTTTCCCTAATTATTTTTTCTCCCTGAACGTGAATATATAGAGTTGGAGTTAGGGTCGGAGGAGGTCCAAGGACCCGCAATGCAGGGGGCGCGCTCCCATCCTTGTGGTCAGGTGGTGGGTCCCCTCTAATTGATTCTTTCGCCAGTATTTTTTATTTATTCCAAAAATATTCTTCATAAATTTCCAGGTCATCTCGAGAACTTTTATTTCTGCAAAAAAATAACACCAAGGCAATTCTGCTGAAAACAACATTAGTCCGGGTTAGTTCCATTCAAATCATGCAAATTAGAGTCCAAAACAAGGGCAAAAGAGTTTGGAAAAGTAGATACGATGAAGACGTATCAACTCCCCCAAACTTAACCCATTGCTTGTCCTCAAGCAATTCAGTTGACAAACTGAAAGTGATAAAGAAAAACTTTTACAAACTCGGTTTGATCTTGCTGTTGCAAATATGTATAGCTAGCATTCAGGTTTTCAGCAAAGATTATGAACTAACCATATTCACAATAACATTTAGGTCTCACATTTACTCATATCAATGGCATAATCAATTAGCGAGGAATAATAATGTATCTCAGATGACAACACTTTTTTTTAAAACAATCAGGATACAATATGATATAATAGTATCTCGCTAGCCCTTCCCGAGACCGGAAAACATAAATGCAGAGCACCCCTGAAGATCAAGGACTGACTAGACATTGTAATTTGTGGTAAAAAAAGATCCAGTCATACTCAATATCAATTAATAACAAAGCATACAAATGACAGTGGTGCTCTCTAACTGCTGCTTTTTATAAGAGGATGATGACTCAGCAGTAAAAGTAAATAGATAGGCCCTTCGCAGAGGGAAGTAGGGATTTGTAGAGGTGCCAGAGCTCGAGCTTTTAAAACAAAGATGAATATAATTTTGAGTGGTATGCTTTAATTGTCAACATAACAACCAAGTGATCTCGGTATCTTCCATGCTAGATAAATTATAGGCGGTTCCCAAATAGAATGGTAAAGTTTTTACTCCCCCTCCATCAACAATCACACTCCATGGCTGATCCGAAATAATGGATATCGTCCATACCAACAGCAGTTGATGAGGATACCACAACGATCAACAAGTCTCCAATAATTATAGGTCCAATCACAAGGAGTCGCGCCAAACTAATAAGTGACCAGGTGAACGCTAACTTAAGTTTGCCTCGTAACCTTGAGTACACAACTATGATTTCATCCCCATTGTTTTTGGTTGAACTTAGGTATCACATGGAAGAAATCCAACAACCTATGAGCTCTTGAAGCAACCGGTTTGGAGGAACAAGTTTGGAGATAACAAGTTTCAAGTGAAGCTGATGCTATCAGTTTTTACCTCTGATGTTTCGTTGTGCCACTCCCATATGGTAGAAAGACGGGGCCATAGGGGTACATCACCAGAAGCTACATTAAATTATCTTTCCAATTCAAAAAACTTTACATCATTTGGAGTTGTGAGTCAAAAGTTCTAGCCAATCTCGTGGAAGGTGTCCAGGCTGTCAAGGCTTCATGAATTTCCGAGGAGCTCTCCAACAACTCCTAAAGTTAACTGCTTATTCACCTAAGAAAGCCACGCAAACCTGCTTACTTTTGAAACCATTTTCACACATAGCTAAGGGGGGTTGTCCCTGCTATAAAACGTCATCTCCCCCATCCTCTAGAAGAACCTTTAGTCAAACCATTCAGCTACAAGCTTATGCAGCAAGACTGCTAGAAAGATCCAAGAGATCCTTGCTACCTTTGCTCTTGTGAGTTCATCCGGATTCCTGAGAAGGAGCCTTTGGTTCCCCCTAATTCGTGCTCTACGGTTCCAGCCGTTTTGTGTGGGTTAGTCCGGGTTTGTGGTTCTGCGATTGTTCGGACAATGGGTTGGAGTTCTTGTAGCTTCGTTCAGCCATCCCCAACGTATGTGTTGCATCCAACCTTGGTGGGTATAAAGCTAGTTATCCTGGCTTATTGCAGCTAGTTATCCCTTCTGATTCGATACTACGACGTGAAGATCAGGCCACACTCGGGCGTGAACTCATTCATCGGGTTCCCACCTATCATCTGGCATCAGAGCCTTCGTTGACACGATAGGATCTGTTATCCAAATTTATCTTGCTATCATCCCTTTGGATCGAGATTTTTTCATGCTATATTTTCTTTGCTAGAAGTCCAAAGCCCCACCAAAAATAAATCCAAGGCTTGTTGGTGCTGAGATCTTGTTGTTGCATACCTTGCATGTTCTTCATCTTTTAGATCTGCACCAAGTTCATCTTTGTAATTGCTTTCAGATTTGGTTATTGTGCTTTGAAAAAAAAGAGAAAAAAAGAGTGGAAAATATTCAAAGAAAGAATAAAAGAGTGGAAAAAAAGTCAAGAGAGAAAAAGAAAGTGTTGTGTAAGATCCAAAAGTTTCAGCTTGGTAGAAAAATTTCAGAAGCTTGTGTGTTGTGTGTTTTTCAATCTTGGTGCAAAAGTGCAGCAGATCTATCCCTATATTTTCTTGGTTTGCATCAACAAGATTTCAGTACAAGCCCCTTTTTGTTTTCCCCACTGAGCTCCACCAAAAACCGAAGCTAGTTCTTTGATCCTTGTCTTTCAATCGCTTTAACACATCCAGGAGAAGCACAATCTGATGTGAACTCATAAGGACTTTGGTGAGTAAGAGGTGAGGTTGTGTAATTCCACAAAATTATCCTATTCCACTTTTGGCCTTATTACTAACATGGCAGGATCTAGATCGAGTGTTCATGGAGAAAACCCTGGGGAAGAAGATGCCCCGGTCACACGTACCGAGTTGTAGTGACTCGAGAACAACTTACTCCAAGCCATGGAAAGGATGCTACACCAGCGTCCTCCAGTAGGTGGGGATAGGGTTTGACACCGACAACACCCTATTGATCCGCTTGAAGAAGTTGGGTATGAGAATTCCGTGCATGTTGCTGTTGACGGTGCCTTGGAGGATGTCGGTGTTCTGGGAACGGGGGTCCCCAGACTTGCCTGCCTGCGGCCTGCGGCGTGGCTCAAAGGGGGGCCAGCACGGCCCATCTTCGTCAACACAAGACTCAAGACCCTCGCGAGGGGCCAAGCCTCGCGGGCGGATGACACGGAGCTTCCTCAGGCACGGCCTCATCAGGCTGGCTCGCGAGGAGGCGGAGAGATCAAGGCAGGGTACCTCGCGAGGTGCCCGTGACGCAAGCCATGACGACTCAGGGCGCCAGTCGGGTGCCAGCCCGCGCAGCGTCCTCCTTTCCTCTTTGGTTCAAAGGGGGCAAGCGCAGCCGCGGAGTACCGAGGCATCAGGCAAAGGTTGCCATTTCGGTGCAACGAGACCAAGACCAGGAGTACTACGAGACGGAGGTCACCGTGGAGCCCAGGACGGCGTCATCACCAGAGCTTTGCGCAGGCGAAGACTGCTTTTGTCAGGATAGTTGATGCTTGCTGTCCCCCTTCAAATTAGCCCGCCATTGTTGGCTCCCTTCCGCCTCGATATTTGGGAAGAGGACCAGGGCCTCTATAAATAGGACCAGCCGACCACATAGCAGGGGGGTTCGTTCGGTTCGTTCCGTTCGCTCGGTTCGTTCGGTTGGCCGGCAAGTAAGAGTAAGGCAGAGAGAGAGAAAGGGTGGCTGAACTCCTTCGAGCAGTTCATCACCCCAGCCAAGAACAGGCCCTCGCGAGGCTGTTCTTCCTTGTATTGTTCATCATCATCAGCCCCAAGAGGCAATCCACCCACCACACACTGGAGTAGGGTATTACACCACAATGGTGGCCCGAACCAGTATAAACCTTGTGTCTCTTGTGCAGTTCTTTCAGTAGTCTAGATCTTTGCGAGACGGAGAGGTAGAAGGCGTAGCATCCGCGCGCACCCCAGTGTTCGAACCTTAAGGGTTTGCCGGAACCCAAAATCCGACATTTGGCGCGCCAGGTAGGGGTGCGCCGGAATTCGTCTTCCACCGCTCTGTTCTCCTCCGATCATCACGCTCATGTTTGACGCTCGTCGAGCCCGCGCGGAGCGCCGGGCCGCCATCGCCTCCCGCGTCGCCCGGACAGCCCCTGTCGGCGGCGTCCTCACCGTCCCCCGTCACCTGCCGTCAACGCCGCCACCGGCCCGGCGGGGGACGAGCAGCAAGCATCGCCTCGCCATCCATCCTCCGCCAAGACGGCCGCACCGCAACTCCCACGCTCGTCCCAGCTGGATCTTCGCCCCGCGCGCTTAGCGCGCCCATGGAGGCTCGGACTGCACTCATCGCGGCAAACGAGCTCCTGCGCTGCCACCCCGCCGACGACGTCTACGGGGAATGGCTCGACCGCGTCGCCGAGCTCGTCCGCGCCGCAGGGGGCTCTCCTGCGCCGTCCCACCGCGCTACACCAACACCCCCGGTCATCGCGGCCCTCCTGGGCGGCTCGCAGGCGCCGCCCACAAGTCACCACGTCCAGCCGTTCATCCGCCAGGTTAGCGCCGCTTCCGCGCGGCAGGGGGCTCCCCCGGATCGGACGGCGCCCGAGACCGGCCTGACCTTCAGTTCGGAGGACCACCCCTCCAACTCCGCCCGCTCGGGCGCGCTCCCCATGTTGTGCACCCCCACCATCTGCCAGGTGGCCGTCACCAGAACCCTCGTTGATGGCGGCGCGGGCCTCAGCATGCTCTCGGTCGAGGCCTTCAACCTCCTCTGCATACCCCTGGAACGACTGCAACCCAGCCGGCCCTTCTCAGGCGTCGGGGGCAAGTCGTCCAGTCCCTTGGGGCAGATCCGGCTCCCAGTGACCTTCGGCACCTATGACAACTTCCGCACGGAGCTGGTTGACTTCGACATGGCCCCCATCGGCCTCCCCTACAACGCCATCCTCGGCTACCCGGCGCTGGCCCAATTTATGGCCGCGACGCACCCGGAGTACAACCTCATGAAGATGCCCGGGAGCAATGGTGTCCTCACTGTGCACGGGGACACCGGGG
Source organism: Triticum monococcum (assembly GCA_034509565.1). Classification (NCBI taxonomy): domain Eukaryota; kingdom Viridiplantae; phylum Streptophyta; class Magnoliopsida; order Poales; family Poaceae; genus Triticum; species Triticum monococcum. The sequence goes on along the minus strand of CM067842.1, from coordinate 444,107,622 downwards.
ACGCGCTGCGGGCGCTCAAGCTCGCCTTCAAGACGGCGGCGTCGGCACAACCCGCCGACTTGGAGACCCCCGAGGCCAAGGGGGCTGCACCCGCCAAGAAGGAGCAGTTGTTCACCCAAGACAAGGCAGAAACCAAGCAAATACCCGTCGATGAGGACGGGTCCACCAACGCCACTTTCACCATAGGCGCCCACCTCAAACCCGAGCTGGAGGAGGCCCTGGTCAGGTTCCTGCGCGCAAACAAGAAGGTATTCGCTTGGGAGCCGGACCAGTTGGCAGGGATCCCCAAGGGTGTAATCGAGCATCACCTCAACGTGTGCCCCAACGTGCGCCCTGTGAAGTAGAAGGCCAGACGGCAGTCCACAGAAAAGAAAGCCTTCATCGTCCAGGAGACCCGCAAATTAGAGGCCGCTGGGGTCATCCGCGAGGTCCGATACCAAGATTGGTTGGCCAACCCTGTCGTTGTGCGAAAGAAGGGAGGGAAGGAGCGTATGTGTGTCGACTTCACCAACCTCAACAAAGCATGCCCACAAGATCCGTTCCCGCTCCCCCGCATCGACCAGATCGTCGATTCCACTGCGGAATGCGACCTGTTATGCTTCCTAGATGCCTTCTCTAGGTATCACCAGATCAAGATGGCGGTAGAAGATGTTGAGAAGACAGCCTTCCTAACCCCGTGTGGGGTATACTGCTACACGTGCATGCCATTCGGGCTGCGTAATGCAGGGGCGACCTTTCAGCGGCTGATGCACATCACCTTGGGCCCGCAGCTCGGGAAGAATGTTGAAGCTTACGTCGATGACATTGTGGTAAAGTCTCGGGAGGCCGGGACCTTGATACAGGACCTGGAGGAAACCTTCGCGAGCCTCAACGCAGTGAACCTACGGCTCAACCCGGAGAAGTGTGTGTTCGGAGTCCCCTCGGGCAAGCTCTTGGGTTTCCTGGTGTCCCACCAAGGCATCGAGGCTAACCCAGAGAAGGTCAAGGTGGTGGAAGACATGAGCCCGCCAAAGACCCTCAGAGAAATGCAGAAGCTCACGGGACGCGTGACCGTGCTAGGGCGCTTCATCTCCAAGTTGGGAGAACGAGCCCTGCCCTTCTTCCAGCTAATGAAGAAAAAGGGGCCCTTCGAGTGGACTAAAGAGGCCGACAAGGCGTTCCAGGATCTCAAGAGATACCTGACCAGCCCACGGGTCATGGTGGCCCCGCGCCCTCAGGAGCCCCTGGTGCTTTACCTCGCCGCCACTCCCTACTCCGCCAGCGCAGCCTTGGTGGCAGTCAAAGAGGAGCGCTGAATCAAAACCACGGCAGCAGCCCAGGACAAGGAAGAACAGGGACAAGGAAGGCCTACAGAAACAACCACCGCAGCTGAGGAGGATCAGCCACCGCAGAGGGGCGCACCAGAGGCGGAAGAGGCCCCTCTTCCAGATGGCCAATGTCAGGAGGCCTCATTGCCTCAAGAGACGCCACGGTCTCCGGAAGGAGCCACCGGCACTGACGCACTCCGCCTCATTGAGCACCCAGTGTACTTCGTCAGCACAGTGCTGCGGGATGCAAGAGCACGGTACCCCATGCCTTAGAAACTCCTCCTCGCGCTACTGGTGGCTTCGCGCAAGCTGCGGCACTATTTTCAGGGTCACCCCATCAAGGTCATCTCGTCATACCCCCTGGAGAGAGTGCTCAGGAGCCCTAATTCAGCTGGAAGGGTCGCTGAGTGGAACATAGAACTACAAGCGTTTCAGCTCAAATTCAGCACGACCAGGGTCATCAAGGGAGCAGCGTTGGCGGATTTTGTAGCAGAGTGGATGGAGGCGCCAGGCCGATGAGGATCGGTCCCTATCCTCGGGAAGCGAGGCGCCAGAAGGCTGGGTCATGTACTTCGATGGGGCGTTCTCCAGGCATGGCGCTGGAGCTGGGGCGGTCCTTATATCGCCCATACAGGACAAGCTCTACTACGCCGTGCAACTCTGTTTCCAGCAAGGCGAAAAGGTCTCCAACAACATAGCGGAGTATGAAGGTTTAATAGTAGGCTTGAAGGCCGCGGCCGCCCTGGGAGTGAAACGCCTCACCATCAAGGGCGATTCACAGCTCCTTGTCAATTTCTCCAACAAGGTGTACGAGCCAAAGGATGAGCACATGGAAGCCTACCTTGCGGAAGTCCGCAGGATGGAGAAGCAATTCTGGGGGTTGGAGTTGCAGCATGTGCCCCGTGGCACCAATCAGGAGGCCGACGATATCGCCAAACGCGCGTCCAGATGGTTACCCCAGGAGCCTGGCATTTTCGAGGAGCGGCTCTTCAAGCCCTCAGCTCTGCCGTCATTATCAAACATGGCTCGGCCCTGGGAGGAGCTCCCCCAGCCACCTGCCTCAGGAGCTCCGACCTGTGGCCCGACCTCGGGAGCGCGCCTGCTCCTGACGATGGAGCCTCGGGAGGGATGTTGGATCACGGAGCTCCGGAGCTACTTAGCGCAAGGGACCTTGCCAGAGAAGGAGGAGGAAGCAGAGCGAGTGACACACCAGGCCATGGCGTACTGCATCAGAGACGGAGAGCTCTACCAGAAGCGGCCAAACCATGTATCCCTGCGCTGCATCTCCAAGGATCAAGGGAAGGAACTACTAGAGGATATACACGGCGGAGACTGCGGACATCATTCATCATCGCGGACTCTCGTCAGCAAGGCGTTTCGCAGTGGGTTTTATTGGCCCACCGCGCTCAATGACGCCGTGGAACTAGTGAAAGCTTGTGAAGCCTGCCAGTTCCACGCCAAGCAGATCCATCAGCCAGCAGGAGGCTTCCAGACTATCCCCCTTTCGTGGCCATTCGTGGTCTGGGGGCTGGACATCTTGGGCCCGTTTCCTCGGGCGCCAGGGGGCTACCGCTACCTCTACGTTGCCATGGACAAATTCACCAAGTGGGCTGAAGTAGAGGCTGTCCGCACCATTCTCGCGGGTTCCGCGGTCAAGTTCATCAAGGGCATCATAAGCCGGTTCGGGGTGTCGAATCGCATCATCACGGACAACGGTTCGCAGTTCACCAGTAACCTCTTCAAAACATACTGTGCTAACCTTGGAACGCAGATATGCTACGCCTCAGTGGCGCACCCCCGAAGCAACGGCCAGGCCGAGCGAGCCAACGCGGAGGTCCTGAGGGGCCTCAAGACCAGGACATTCAAGAAGAGGCTGGAGGCCTGTGGCAGAGGTTGGTACGACGAGCTTCAGTCCGTGCTGTGGTCCATCCGCACCACCGCGACCAAACCGACTAGAGAGACCCCATTCTTCCTGGTCTACGGAGCGGAAGCGGTCCTCCCTCACGAGGTCAGACGTCGCTCCGCGCGGGTCCTGGCGTTCGACGAGGCACAACAGGATGCCATGCGGGGGATGGACCTCGTGTTGGGGGAGGAACGTCGCCGAGAAGCCGTGCTGCGAGTGGCGAGGTACCAGCAAGCGCTGCGGCGACATCACTGCCGCAACATCCGCCCCAGGACTCTTGAGGTAGGAGACCTCGTGCTCAGGCGCGTTCTCTCCAGGGAGGGACTGCACAAGCTCTCTCCCATGTGGGAGGGCCTGTTCAAGGTTGTTCATGTTTCCAGGCCCGGCTCCGCGTGCTTGGAGACTCAGGAGGGAGTGCCGGTCCAGAATGCATGGAACATCCAGCACCTCCAGAGGTTCTACCCCTGAAAAGGCCTAGAGCCTGTGAAGCAAGGCGAGTGCATGTGAAGCTATCACGTTTTGGAGAAGGCCCAGAGCCTGTGAAGCAAGGCGAGTGCCTGTGAAGCTATCACGTTTTGGAGAAGGCCCAGAGCCTGTGAAGCAAGGCGAGTGCCTGTGAAGCTATCGCGTTTTGGAGAAGGCCCAGAGCCTGTGAAGCAAGGCGAGTGCCTGTGAAGCTATCGCGTTTTGGAGAAGGCCCAGAGCCTGTGAAGCAAGGCGAGTGCCTGTGAAGCTATCGCGTCTTGGAAAAGGCCCGGAGCCTGTGAAGAAGGCCAATGCCTGTGAAGCTCGCCGCCCGTGACACTCTCACGTAATAATGAGTTGGGGTTGTACATGCCCTGGAGTCTCAGGAGCGCCGGCCTCAGGCCCTGGGGCTCCCTCCCACGCCAGTGGCAGCACTTAGCTCCGCGCTGGTGAGAAGACGTTGAAGACTAGATTAGGTGCCGGATGCGGCTTTTCATTTGCTTTCCGCAGTTGGCTTGTTCCTTCTCATTTGAAGTTTTATTGAAGTTGTTGCCGTCTTTGGCTTGCGGTTCTTCGGCTTTTCGCTCTCCTGCCTTGATTTCTCTTGCGCAAGGCCTCGCGAGGGGGGCAGCTGAGCGCCCTCGCGAGCGTTCCTATCCTGGCCATTCAAAGAGTTCGCGACCTGGGCCCCTTACGGGAGCACCCCACCAGTCCGTGCCCCATGGGCATCGCGACACAAACAAAGGGCCTGGGTCGGTCCCCCCCCCCCCCACGACCGGTGTCGGGAACTATCCACACTCGGGCACATAGCCGGAAGGAACGGTAACGAAAGCAAAATGATGATTAACAGCAATAACCCAAACACGCCCCCGCGGGGCTCCGCAGTATTGTCTTTGTTACGCAGGAAAAAGGGAAAAGGAAGAACAAATCCAGCGCGGCTCGCCTCACACCGGCCTGCGGGGAAGGCCTGAGCTGCCTCCGGGGCTCAGGCGGACTCCCTCTCGCGCTTCGCCAGGGCGCGGCGGCGTGCGGACACGTTGCCACCCCCCAAGCAGATACGATGACATGGCGGCTGATCGCGGCCACCACTAGAGGAGTCGCCGCCTGAAGAAGAACCGGAGAAGCTCGAGGAACCCTGAACGCTGCCAGCCGCGTGAGCGCTGCTCCCTCCATCATCACCGGAGCTGGGTTCCCAGCCGCGGTCGTCACCCTCGGGGCAACACCCTGCGCGGCGACCATCTTCCCCAAACACCCTCATGTAGAGGGTGGTGTCGCCGTCGAACTTGAAGTGTAGGGTGCACCGACGGCTCAGGCCACGCGCACAGGCAAACATCTGCCAACCGCGAGCCAGGGACAGGCTCCCAGCCGCGGAGACCTCCAGGGAGACCCACGAGGCCCGGCTGCAGCAGCCGTCGGCCTGGAACCAGAGGCCGCCCGGGAAGCCGGCCGGGAGCTCGCCAAGGAGGAAGTGAGGAAGCGGGAGCCGGGTGCTAGCCGGCTCCACCGACCACACGACGAACTCCGGCAGCACTTCAGCGGCACGAACGCGTGGCCTGGGGGGCGCGCAGACGGAGCGCCCCCCCCCCCCCCCCCCGGCTGCAGCAATCCGCCCGTCGTCGTGCTGAAGATCACCTCCACGGCCGCGGGGAGCCACCATGGTGGCCACAGGATGCTTGCGAGGGCGCCCTCTGCCGCGCTTGGGTAGGGGAGAGGCGGGCTCAACCCGGCAAGCCTTCCCCTTCTCGGCGGCCAAGAACCTCCTCGACGGGGCCATGAAGAAAAAGGAGAAGCAAGGGGGGATGAACTGGAAGGGCGCGCGCCGGCACGTACTTATAGCCGGCGAAGGCCAACCGCCGGCCTCCACGATCACAGGTAATCATGACACGATTTGCATGCAGGGACTTGTCCAACTCGCGCGATCACCGAGGCATCGTGGGGAAGTAGAGACGCCCACGTCCCATCAACCGCCACGCGGCGCCCAAGGCCGCAGGATATTAGGGCCTGCGGTGCTTCGCCCTTGCCCTTTCGCCTCTCGGCACGGCCAAGTCCGGGCGCGCCTTGGGCCCGGGGGCTACTGTCGGGGTTCTGGGAACGGGGGTCCCCAGACTTGCCTGCCTGCGGCTTGCGGCGTGGCTCAAAGGGGGCCCAGCACGGCCCATCTTCGTCAACACAAGACTCAAGACCCTCGCGAGGGGCCAAGCCTCGTGGGCGGACGACACGGAGCTTCCTCAGGCACGGCCTCGTCAGGCTGGCTCGCGAGGAGGCGGAGAGATCAAGGCAGGATACCTCGCGAGGTGCCCGTGACGCAAGCCATGACGACTCAGGGCGCCAGTCGGGTGCCAGCCCGCGCAGCGTCCTCCTTTCCTCTTTGGTTCAAAGGGGGCAAGCGCAGCCGCGGAGTACCGAGGCATCAGGCAAAGGTTGCCATTTCGGTGCAACGAGACCAAGACCAGGAGTACTACGAGAAGGAGGTCACCGTGGAGCCCAAGATGGCGTCATCACCAAAGCTTTGCACAGGCGAAGACTGCTTTTGTTAGGATAGTTGATGCTTGCTGTCCCCCTTCAAATTAGCCCGCCATTGTTGGCTCCCTTCCGGCTCGATATTTGGGAAGAGGACCAGGGCCTCTATAAATAGGACCAGCCGACCACATAGCAGGGGGGTTCGTTCGGTTCGTTCCGTTCGCTCGGTTTGTTCGGTTGGCCGGCAAGTAAGAGTAAGGCAGAGAGAGAGAAAGGGTGGCTGAACTCCTCCCAGCAGTTCATCACCCCAGCCAAGAACAGGCCCTCGCGAGGCTGTTCTTCCTTGTATTGTTCATCATCATCAGCCCCAAGAGGCAATCCACCCACCACACACTGGAGTAGGGTATTACACCACAATGGTGGCCTGAACCAGTATAAACCTTGTGTCTCTTGTGCAGTTCTTTCAGTATCTAGATCTTTGCGAGACGGAGAGGTAGAAGGCGTAATATCCGCGCGCACCCCAGTGTTCGAACCTTAAGGGTCTGCCGGAACCCGAAATCCGACAGAGGATGATAATGATAATCTCCAAGTGCAAGAATCATCGTAGCAATTTCCAAAGGTCGAAGTGATAAGTATGGAGTTTCAAACCCACAAGGAGCTAAAGGCAAGATCATATTCTCTCAAGTCCTATCTGCCACTGATAAGACTCTACGTACACCGAACATTTGCTTCCATCTAGAAACGAGAAATAAAACTACGTTGTGGGTATGAAGAGGATAACTTTGCATGATATCGATGAACTAAAATATAGAAGTAGGTGTTATTAACATAAAGTTAGAATATATTATGATATATTATAAAAAGCGAGTGTGGAATAATGATGGATCGGTGTGCGGAATTGTCCTAGGCAATTGTTAACAAGATAGTACTCGTCATTGCAACTTTATATGAGGGAGAGGCATAAGCTAACATACTTTCTCTCCTTGGGTCATATGCACTTATGATTGGAACTCTAGCAAGCATCCGCAACTACTAAAGATCACTAAGGTAATACCCAACCATAGCATTAAAGCATCAAGTCCCCTATATCCCATACGCAACAACCCCCTTACTCGGGTTTATGCTTCTGTCACTCAAGCAACCCACTATAAGCAAATCATGAACATATTGCAACACCCTACAGCGGGAATCCTTCATGTGTGCGCGGCATGGAAGGCACCATAGGATAGCACCAAAATAAAGCATACAACTCAGACCAATCTATATCATCAATCAACCCAAAAGATGGTAGCAGCACCAGTCTCTAGGTAAGATTTGCCAATGGGCTGCAGAACACGCTGGTGGATCTGGTTGGAAGTGCATGCTTCACAGCCTTCCCTTTTTCACCATTTGAGCCAGGTACTAACATCATTTGCTTGCCTGAAGATGCTTGGTACGTTTGCCGTGATTTTGTGGCCGATCAACTTAACAAACTTCTGCATCTGGAGAGATGTGAGTCAGTTGATGTGGAAATCAACTCACAGTTGGAGAATGTGCCTCTTCTTGAGCAACAGCGGGATACTATGGAGCTGGATACGGTCAATAACAAAAGGAAACGCGGAATGGTCACGCCGATCGATGTGTCAGAAGTTAGACGAAGTGTGAGGGCTACTAGGTACCAGGGTTTCAAGACACCACCTCTGGTGGACAACAAGCGTAGGCCCTCATATGTTAAGCCGAGAAGGATTCCTGATATCCTGGAGATGCAACAAGGAAATGAAGCTGAGGAAACAGCTACTGCAACGCACGCCGCACCTCCCACTACAATTGAAACTCTGCAATATATTGGCACAACCCAATGTGCTATTCCTCGGGAGCTTGCTCCTCTCAAGGGCAAGGACAAAAACTAAGCTTAGGCCTTTTTTCCAATTCCCAGTTTCAATTGCTCTATTAAGTTTTATCAGTGTATTTCTAAACTTTAGCTTATGCTTTATTTAGCCTGCTTCACGACTTTAATGGCCTTGGTTATGTGGAATATTTTGTGCTGGAATATCCGTGGTTTGAATGCTACTACCAAATGTGATGCCCTTCGTAATAAGATTGATGAATCAAACTGCTCGATCGTTTGCTGGCAAGAAACTAAGAAACCTGATTTTGATCACTCTTTTATTAGAAAGTGTTGTCCAAGGATATTTGATAAATTTGAATTCATTACGTCTGACGGCGCTTCAGGTGGTCTAGTCATTATTTGGTGTAGCGGTCAGTTTGTGGGCCAGATCATCCATCAGTTTTCCTTTGCGATCACAATTAAAATGACCTCGGTCCAAACAAATGAAAGTTGGTTTCTTTCAAATATTTATGGGCCATGTGATGGGCCTAAAAGATTAGTTTTCACTGATTGGTTGGATAATATAAACATTGAAGCAGAGGATCTGTGGCTTTTCATGGGTGATTTCAATTTCATGCGGTCTTTGGATAACAGAAACCTACCTGGTGGAAATGTGGATGACGTGCTCAAATTTAATGAGATTATTAGTCATCTCGGATTGCTTGAAATTCCAATCAAAGGAAGTAAGTACACTTGGAGTAACATGCAGGAAAACCCCTTACTCGAACAACTAGATTAGTTCTTTTCTTCTCCAGAATGGATTATCAGATTCCCAAATACCTTGGCAAAACCTCTGGCTCGACCAATCTCAGATCATGTTCCTTGCATTCTTTCAGTGGAAACAAAAATCCCAAGATCTAAGCTTTTCATGTTTGAAAATTTTTGGCCCTCTCATCTTGGTTTTTTGGATGTAGTGAAAACATCTTGGTTAGCACCAATTAGGGCCTCTTCTAGTGCCACCAAACTCTCAGCAAAGCTAAAGAGACTAAGATATGCTTTCAAAAATGGAGTAAGTCCATCTCTAAGTTAAAGCTTTTAATTGAGAATTGTAATAAAGTTCTGCTTCAGCTTGATAACCTTGAGGAATTGTGACAGCTCTCCACCCCAGAGGCTAATTTCAGGAACATTCTCAAAGCACATGTGCTACGATTGCTTAAATACCAAAGTGAATATTGGAAAAAAACGGTGCACTTTTCGATGGGCAGTCCAAGGTGAGGAAAACACCAAATACTTCCAAGCACGTGCAACGGAAAGGTTAAAGAGGAATGCCATCACTAATCTGCTCATGTCTGACGGTCGTTTGATTGAAAACCATGATGAAAAGGTTGCAGCTTTTTATGATTGCTTTAAAAGAAGAATGGGGGTTTCTAACCAACTTGAGTTTTATTTTGAACTCTCTGAGCTCATTCAAAAATGCCAAGGTCTTGAAGAACTTTCGGTGCCGTTTACGAAAGAGAAAATAGATAATGTAATTAAGATCATCCCAGCTGATCGTGCACCAGGACCTGATGGCTTCAATGGTATTTTTCTTAAGGTATGTTGGGAGATAATTAAAGAGGATTTCTATGCTCTCTGTGAGGACTTCTGGAATGGGACAATAAACCTTCAGTGTTTAAACACATCTTTTATCACGTTGATCCCAAAAAAACTGACTCCTGAGACAGTCAATGATTATAGACCGATCTCCTTGCTAAATTGTGTTCTCAAGGTTATTACAAAAATTCTGTCTGAGAGGCTTCAACGCTGGATTTTAAAGGTAGTACATCATAACCAATATGGGTTCATTAAGACAAGGACAATTCAAGATTGCCTCGGATGGGCTTTTGAGTATTTGCACCAATGCAAACAGTCGGGCAGGGAGATTGTTATTCTGAAATTAGACTTCAAAAAGGCTTTCGACACAAGGAACATTCTTTTATTCTGAAAATGCTTGAATGCAAGGGTTTTGACGATAGATGGTGTATGTGGACTAAAATGCTGTTACAATCTGGATCTTCCTCGATTCTTCTTAATGGTATACCTGGCATGGAATTTAAATGCAAACAGGGAGTGAGACAAGGTGACCCAATATCCCCCTTGTTATTTGTGCTTGCGGCAGATTTTATTGCAGTACTTAATTAATAAAGCATGGTCAGATGGTTTAATTGAACTACCAATCAATCAGCCTGCTTCAGAAGATTACCCAGTTGTGCAATACGCAGATGATACGTTAATCATTCTCCCGGCTAATCAACAGGAGCTCCAGACAATTAAGGGGGTTCTTGACTCATATGCAAAGGCAACGGGCCTGAAGATCAACTACGCAAAATCACAATTAATGCCAATTAATGTGAATGCTCAAAAAACTATGGATCTAGCTAGTGTGCTAGGCTGCCAAGTAGGGGATATGCCGTTTACCTATTTAGGATTGTCCCTCAGTACTACAAGGCCAACGGTTAGGGACTTGATGCCATTGGTCGACAGAATTGAAAGGAGATTAACTGGAACGGCTATATGGCTTTCCTATGGTGAAAGAGTTCAACTGATCAACTCTGCACTTTCGTCACTTCTATCTTTTGCCATGTGTGTTCTTAAAATTCCAATAAAGTTGATCGATAGCTTTGACCATGCAAGGAGACACTATCTGTGGAGGAAGGAAGTGGACAAGGATGCCAAAACTCACTCCTTAGCAGCTTGGGATAAGATATGCCGCCCAAAGAAAAAAGGGGGTCTGGGGATCTTAAACTTGCAAATTCAAAACAAAGCACTTCTACTCAAATACCTCCATAAGTTTATTCACAAAAAGATGCGCCATGGGTAATGCTAGTCTGGAATGCCCATTATGATGAGCCACCCCCATGCAAAACCAAGTTGCGGCTCTTTTTGGTGGCATGATGTTTTCTCTCTAATGGATATCTATCGAGGGATCACCACCTGTATTCCTGCCACGGGAGATACAATTTTACTCTGGAAGGATGTTTGGTTGGATGAAAGACCGCTGATGAACACACATGAACACCTTTTCTCTTATACCAAAAATGAAGATGTTTCATTGGCTCAATACTACAATGACATTGGTCATGAGAATAATTTCTACTTACCTCTATCAATGGAAGCTAGAGCTGAGCTGGACACCCTACAAGGGATAGTAGCAGGAATAACCTTGGAACCTATGGGGACAGATGAATGGATTTTGTGCTGGGGTGATACAGATTTTAAACCCAAGAAGTTCTATAACTTCATGTTCAGAAATATAGTGGCGCCACAATACATCACCTCCATTTGGAAGACAAAATGCATCATGAGACATAAAGTTTTTGCATGTTTAATGTTGAATGACACGGTCAATACAAGGGACATGCTACTGAGAAGGCATTTCAACATTGGGGAGGATCACAACTGCCCAATGTGTGACATGGAGGTTCTAAAAACAAACACCCATCTTTTCTACGACTGTCCATTTGCTACAAAGTGTTGGCAAACGGTGGGAATTCATTGGGATAATCAACTGGACATGCAACGCAAATATGGAAGAGCTAGAACAAGCTGGCAGGGTCCTCTCTTCAAAGAGATTACCATTTTGACACAATGGAACATTTGGAAGCAATAAAATAGAGTGATATTTGATGGGGAGGTTGCTACCCATTGCGAATGGCTGAGGAAGATCAAGGACCATTTTGTGATTTTGGGTTTCAGGGTCAACCCTCAAAACCTATCCTTTTTGGACGGGTTTAGCAAATCTCTTATGGTTTAAACCTTCTTCTTTGTAGTCTAGCCTTTTCCTTCTGTTACTTCCTTTTGGATAGTGCCCATGTTTGGCATATCTTTTCTGTGTGTTACCATGTAAAGATTTCTTGTACCCCCATCCCATGTTAACCTTAGGTTAACATTTGATTAATAAAAATACAATAGTAGGAGTCTCTCCTGCTATTTTCATTGGTCAAAAAAACTTATTTATCATATAGATAATCGTCAACAATAATAATTCGTGATCAAATATATTTGAATGGCCATATGTGCTTGGATCTTTCCCCACCACATGATGCTTGCCAACTAAAGAATAATTGAGGTTGAAATAAGAAGGAATACTACTGACTCTTGCATAAAAGTAAATACATGAAAGTAAAAGATAGGCCCTTCGCAGAGGGAAGCAGAGGTTGTCATGCGGTTTTAATTTTGGATGTGCAAACCCTCAATGCAAAGCAATGTCATGTTGTATTGCCCTTTGTGATAGCAACCTTTATTATGCAATATGTCGCTTTTATTTCTTTACCATCACAAGTTCATACAACGCTAATTTTCCCTTACAATAAAAGAGCATACACATTTAGGAGCAATTTTTATTGCTTTTTGCACCAATGACACCTTACTTGAAGGATCCTATTCAATCCATAGGTAGATATGGTGGACACTCATGGGATGAAATGGGGTTTAAGGGTTTTGGATGCACAAGTAGTATCTCTACTTAGTACAAAATTTTGGCTAGCAAAAGATCCTAAGCAAGCACCACATGTTAGAGGATCCATAACAATATAACTTCTATGCAAATATACCCAAACATAACTCATTATGTTGTCTTCCTTGTCCAACTTCAACTAATTTGCTCAAGTTGAAAATAATTAATGGGGCTCACAATCATAGAAGATGTCCAAGATAGTATATTTATATGTGAAATCTCTCTTCCTTCAATATTCTTTCATGAATTGTTCAAGTGACCAATGTTGTGTTTGTTAACTTTCAATAAATTTTACCACCTATATTTCTTATATGTGAATTCACTACTCCCCATGGGATAAGCATATGAAGCATATATAATTTCAGATTTATGATATTCAATTCATTCAACCATTTACTCAAAAGATATAAGTGGAGCACGAGAGTAAATGACAAACTACTCCAAAAAGATATAAGTGAATATCAATGAGTAGTCAAATAGTTAAATAGGCAGGGGAGGACTCTCTCTCTCTCTCATTCAAAATTTCAGATCCAATGATTTTATTCAAACAGCAAGTAAAATAAAAATACGCTCCAAGCAAAACACATATCATGTGACGAATAAAAATATAGCTCCGAGTAAGGTATACCGATGGTTTGGAAGACGAAAGAGAGGATGCCTTCCGGGGCATCCCCAAGCTTAGGCGTTTGAATCTTTCTTGAATATTACCTTGGGGTGCCTTGGGAATCCCAAATCTTAGGGTCTTTCGACTCATTATTCTCCTCATATCGATATCTCACCCAAAACTTGGAAACTTCAATCACACAAAACTTAACGGAACTTCGTGAGATGAGTTAGTATGATAAAGAGAAAATCATTCACTTTGATACTGTCAAGATAAGATTCATAATTATTCTCACAAAATTCCTACTGTACCATATCATTTCTACCATTCATATTGAACAATATAAGCCATATAAACTAGAAAACAAGCAAACTATGCATTGAAAACAGAATATGTCAGAAACAGAACAGTCTATAATGATCTGAACAACAACCATACTTCTGTTACTCCAAAAAACCTGAACAATTAGGGAAACCTAGGGAATTTGTATATAAATCTTGTGCAAGGAGAATCAGTATTTTATCACACTTTTGTCAAAATAGAAAATTATTTTACTGGGCGCAAAAGTTTCTGTTTTTTCAGCAAGATCAAATCAACTATCATCGTAAGCCACCCCAAAGGTCTTACTTGGCACAAACACTAATTAAAACACCAAAACACAATTACTACAGAGGTAATAATGTGTGTTTATTGAAAAACAGAACCAAAAACCAAAAACATAAAAATAAAATTGGGTTGCCTCCCAACAAGCACTATTGTTTAAGGGAAAATTTTGTTTTTGCCCCTCTAGATTTTGCCAATTTTTCTTATGCCACTCTATATTTTGACATTTCGCTTTTGCCACTCTTAGATTTTGACAATTATGACAATTGCCATTCTGTGGCAAAAGCAAAATAATTTTATTCATTTTTGCCACTATTAGCTTTTGAGAATTATCACAATTGCCACTCTAAAAATTTTGCCTTTGCCACGGGAATGGCAATTGTGATAATTGTCACAAACTAAGAGTGGTAAAAGTGAAATGTCAAAATCTAGAGTGGCATAAGGAAAATTGGCAAAACCTGGAGTGGGAAAAACAAAATTTTCCCATTGTTTAACGCCCCTAGCTAGGCATGATATTTTAATGACACTCTTCCAAGCCCAATTTCGATGATAGTCTTATTCATACTCCAAAAGATATAAGTGAAGTTCATGGAGCATTCTACAATTACTATAGATTTACCAACATCCAAGCTCAAAATATATAAGTGAAACACACGAAGCATTATATAAAGCCATACTCAAAAGATTTAAGTGAAGCACAAAGAGCATTCTGCAAAGCCATACTCAAAAGATTTAAGTGAAGCACAAAGAGAATTCTACAAATCAATGAAGGATTATCTCATACTAGCATGGTTCATAAAGGAAAAGAAAAGAAAAATGAACACAAAATATGCATATCATGTGAATGTGACCCACAAGTGTAGGGGATCTATCGTAGTTCTTTCGATAAGTAAGAGTGTCGAACCCAACGAGGAGCAGAAGGAAATGATAAGCAGTTTTCAGTAAGGTATTCTCTGCAAGCACTGAACTTATCGCTAACAGATAGTTTTGTGATAAGGTAATTTGTAACGGGTAACAAGTAATAAAAGTAAATAAGGTGCAGCTAGATGGCCCAATCCTTTTTGTAGCAAAGGACAAGCCTGGACAAACTCTTATATAAAGGAAAGCGCTCCCGAGGACACATGGGAATTATCGTCAAGCTAGTTTTCATCACGTTCATATGATTCGCGTTTGGTACTTTGATAATTTGATATGTGGGTGGACCGGTGCTTGGGTACTGTCCTTCCATGGACAAGCATCCCACTTATGATTAACCCCTATTGCAAGCATCCGCAAGTACAACAGAAGTATTAAGGTAAACCTAACCATAGCATGAAACATATGGATCCAAATCAGCCCCTTATGAAGCAACGCATAATCTAGGGTTTAAGCTTCTGTCACTCTATCAACCCATCATCTACTTATTACTTCCCAATGCCCTCCTCTAGGCCCAAGCAATGGTGAAGTGTCATGTAGTCGACGTTCACATGACACCACTAGAGGAAAGACAACATACATCTCATCAAAATATCGAACAAATACCAAATTCACATGACTACTTATAGCAAGACTTCTCACATGTCCTCAGGAACAAACGTAACTACTCACAAATCATATTCATGTTCATAATCAGAGGGGTATTAATATGCATAATGGATCTGAACATATGATCTTCCACCAAGTAAATCAACTAACATCAACTACAAGGAGTAATCAACACTACTAGGTACCAATCTGAGGCTTTGAGACAAAGATTGAATACAAGAGATGAACTAGGGTTTGAGATGCGATAGTGATGGTGAACATGTTGATGGAGATTGACCCCCTCCCGATGATAGGATCGTTGGTGATGATTTCCCCCTCCCAGAGGGAAGTTTCCCCGGCAGAACAGCTCCGCCGGAGCCCTAGATTGGTTCCGCCAAGGTTCCGCCTCGTGGTGGCGGAGTTTCATCTCGTGAGATTACTTATGATATTTTTCCTCAACGAAAGACTCCATATAGCCAAAGATGGGCATCAGAGGGCTACCAGGGGGCCCACGAGGCAGGGGGCGCGCCCCCCACCCTCGTGGACAGTGGGTGGCCCCCCTCTGGTACTTCTTTCTCCCAATATTTTTTATATATTCTGAAACATGCTCCCGTGAAGTTTCAGGACATTTGGAGATGTGCAGAATAGGTCTCTAATATTTGCTCCTTTTCCAGCCCAGAATTCCAGTTGTCGGCATTCCCCCTCTTCATGTAAACCTTGTAAAATAAGAGAGAATAGGCATAAGTATTGTGACATAATGTGTAATAACAGCCCATAATGCAACAAATATCGATATAAAAGCATGATGCAAAATGGACGTATCAACTCCCCCAAGCTTAGACCTCGCTTGTCCTCAAGGGAAAGTCGAAATCAAAAAATATGTCCACATGTTTAGAGATAGAGGTGTCGATAAAATAAAATACAGACATGAGGGCATCATGATCATTATTATAACAGCAACATATACATATATTGTCATATGATCTCTTATGCTAAAGTAATAATTCAATCACAATTTGAAGTATGAATCAGAAACTTCGTTGAGAACCAACAAACTATAATCTCAGTCACTGAGGCAATTGCAATTTATCATAACATCAGAAAGAGTCAATAAGAGCTTTTTAGCAAGTCCACATACTCAACCATCATTTAGTCTTTCACAATTGCTAACACTCACACGATATTTATGGTTATGAAGTTTTAATCGGACATAGAGAAAGATAGGGGCTTATAGTTTTGCCTCCCAACCTTTTACCTCAAGGGTAATGTCAACAATAATAGTTCATGAAAACTCACATCCAATTAGCCATATATATCAGGATCTTTCCAACACATTGTGCTTGCGAAAGGATAAAATATAAAAAGGAAAGATGAAGATCACCATGACTCTTATATGAAGTATAAGACAAGAATAAAAGATAGGCCCTTCGCAAAGGGAAGCAGAGGTTGTCATGTGCTTTTATGGTTGGATGCACAAAATCTTAATGCGAAAGAATGTCACTTTATATTGCTAGTTGTGATATGGACCTTTATTATGCAGTCCGTCGCTTTTATTTCTTCCACATCACAAGATCGTATAAAGCTTATTTTCTCCACACTAATAAATCATACATATTTAGAGAGCAATTTTTATTGCTTGCAACGATGACAACTTACTTGAAGGATCTTACTCAATCCATAGGTAGATATGGTGGACTCTCATGGCAAAACTAGGTTTAAGGATATTTGGAAGCACAAGTAGTATCTCTACTTGGTGCAAAGAATTTGGCTAGCATTAGAGGGAAAGGCAAGATCAACATGTTGGATGATCCATGACAATATAATTTATTTTAGATGTAAGAAAACATAACCCATTACGTTGTCTTCCTTGTCCAACATCAACTCTTTAGCATGTCATATTTTAATGAGTGCTCACAATCATAAAAGATGTCCAAGATAGTATATTTATATGTGAAAACCTCTCTTTCTTTATTACTTCCTATTAATTGCAACGATGACCAAAACTATGCTTGTCAACTCTCAACAAATTTTATTCATCATACTCTTTATATGTGAAGTCATAACTCTCCATAAGATCCATGTGATCTCTTTATTTCTTTTTATTCTTTATCTTTTATTTTTATTCCCTCAAGACCATAGCAAAATAATCAAGCCCTTGACTCAACACTAATCTTTATTATATATATAGCTCACGGACTTGATTACATAGAAGGATCATAAAGCAAAACTCAAAACTAGATCATACTAAAACTTTATTCTACTAGATCAAGATATTACCAAAAGGATCGAACTGAGAAAAACGGTAAAGATAAAAGTGTGATGGTGATACGATACCGGGGCACTCCCCCAAGCTTGGCAGTTGCCAAGGGAGTGTCCATACCCATATATTTATGTTTCCTTCCTCGGAGGTGGTGATGATGGAGTTCTTGATGATGTTGGCTTGTCGTCCATCTTCCAAGGCATAGGCTCACCATCATAGAAGGATGATCGAGTCTCCGGGATCCTCAAATCTGCAGCCAAACTCATCCTCTTGAATCTATATTCATACTCACAGTATTGGTTTTGCAGGTCATATATCTGGGCTTGGAGGTGCTCGATTTTCTCGTGAAGCTTGAAGATGGCCTCCCCAATGTTCTTGTCATCCAGCTTGTGGTTGTTGGTGAACTCCGTGATCATTATATGATTGGAGTGGAGTCCATGTTCCACCATTTCCTAGCACTTGAAAACTTGCTGCTCCATTGCCTCGATCCTTGTCTCTATGCTTCCAGTCCTCCTTGGTCCCTCAACATCACGGATGTGCAGCAACCCCTCACACATCCCAATGGTTTGAGGGTGTTGCAGCACCTCCGCGAGGTAGGGGTTGATGACCTTCTCGAAGAACTTGTCCTTGGGGGCACTTGAAGACGCCATGGCGATCTAGATCTGTCAAAAAAATGCTCGAAACAAAGACAAAAGATTTTTGCGTGATACGGTGGTCAAAACCTTCGGGAGATTATATAATGAATTTTTACCGACCAAAAGAAGTATCGTGCAAGAAAACGGAGTCTGGAGAGCACAAGAGGTGCCCGCGAGGCAGGGGCGCCCAGGGTGGTAGGGTGCGCCCTCCACCCTCGTGGATGCATCGTGTCCTTCCCGGACTGCTTCTTGTTTTCCTATTTTCTTAAATATTCCAAAACGGAGAAAAATTGCCATTAGAACTGTTTTGGAGTCGGTTTACTTACCGTACCACGTACCTATTCCTTTTCGTAGTCTGAAACGTTCTAGAAAGTGTCCCTTATGTATTCCTCCGGGGTTACGGTTTCTATAACATTATTTCAACATTTATGGGATTACCTGAGATATAAGTTTGATTCTTTGACCGTTCACCACCCTCGGATTTGTGCCTTCGAAGTTGTTGGTTTTTATGGCACCGGAATGGTAAACCTCCTCGATAATGTAAGGACCTTCCCATTTAGAGAGGAGTCTGCCTGCAAAAAATCTTAAACGAGAGTTGTATAACAATACATAATCACCTACATTAAACTCATGTTTTTGTATCCTTTTGTCATGCCATCTTTTAACTTTTTCTTTAAACAGTTTGGCATTCTCATAGGCCTGGGTTCTCCATTCATCAAGTGAGCTAATGTCAAAAAGCCTTTTCTCACCGGCAAGTTTGAAGTCATAGTTGAGCTCTTTAATGGCCCAATATGCCTTATGTTATAGTTCAAGAGGTAAGTGACATGCCTTTCCATAAACCATCTTATACGGAGACATACCCATAGGATTTTTATATGCAGTTCTATAAGCCCATAATGCATCATCAAGTTTCTTGGACCAATTCTTTCTAGATCTATTAACAGTCTTTGGCAGAATTAATTTAAGCTCCCTATTGCTCACTCCTACTTGACCACTAGACTGTGGGTGATATGGAGATGTGATTCTATGATTAACATCATACTTAGCAAGCATTTTACGAAAAGCACCATGAATAAAATGTGAACCACCATCAGTCATTAAATATCTAGGGATTCCAAACCTCGGAAAAATAACTTCTTTAAGCATCTTAATAGAGGTGTTATGATCAGCAGTACTAGTTGGAATAGCTTCTACCCACTTAGTAACATAATCAACAGCAACTAAAATATGTGTATACCCATTAGAGGAAGGAAACCGTCCCATATAATCAAATCCCCACACATAAAATGGTTCAATAACAAGTGAATAATTCATAGGCATTTCTTGACGTCTACTAATATTTCCAATTCTTTGACATTCGTCACAAGACAAAACAAACTTACGGGCATCCTTGAAGAGAGTAGACCAATAAAAACCGGACTGGAATACCTTATGTGCAGTTCTATCTCCAGCATGGTGTACTCCATAAGCCTCGGTGTGACACTTGCGTAGGATCTGTTGCTGTTCATGCTCAGGTACACAACATCTAATAACACCATCTACTCCTTCTTTATAAAGATGTGGGTCATCCCAAAAGTAATGCCTTAAATCATAGAAGAACTTTTTCTTTTGCTGGTATGTGAAACTAGGTGGTATAAATTTAGCAACAATATAATTAGCATAATCAGCATACCATGGAGCAGTACAAGAAGCATTTATGACAGCTAGTTGTTCATCAGGAAAGCTATCATCAATAGGTAGTGGGTCATCAAGAACATTCTCTAACCTAGACAAGTCTGCAACGGGGTTCTCAACTCCCTTTCTATCAATAATATGCAAATCAAATTCTTGTAGCAAGAGAACCCATCTAATAAGTCTAGGTTTAGCATCTTTTTTTCCATAAGATATTTAATAGCAGCATGATCAGTGTGAACAGTTACTTTAGAATCAACAATGTAAGGTTTGAACTTATCACAAGCAAATACAACTGCTAAAAATTCTTTTTCAGTAGTAGCATAGTTTCTCTGGGCATTGTCTAGAGTTTACTAGCATATTGAATAACATTTAATTTCTTATCAACTCTTTGTCCTAGAACAGCCCCTACAGCATAATCACTAGCATCACACATGATTTCAAATGGTAAATTCCAATGAGGAGACTGAACAATAGGTGTAGAAATCAAAGCTTTCTTAAGTATTTCGAATGCTTCTAGACAATCATCATCAAAGACAAAAGAAACATCTTTTTGTAAGAGATTAGTCAGAGGCCAAGAAATTTTAGAGAAGTCCTTAATGAACCTCCTATAAAAACTGGCATGACCAAGGAAGCTTCTTATACCTTTAATGTCCTTAGGACACAGCATCTTTTCAATAGCATCAACTTTAGCTTTATCAACTTCAATACCTCTTTCAGAAATTTTATGCCCCAAGACAATACCTTCATTAACCATAAAGTGGAACTTCTCCCAATTCAAGACAAGATTAGTTTCTTCACATCTCTACAAAACTCGATCAAGGTTGCTTAAGCAATCATGAAAAGAAGTTCCGTAAACGAAGAAATCATCCATGAAAACCTCAACAATCTTTTCACAAAATTCAGAGAATATAGGAGTCATACAGCTTTGAAAGGTAGTAGGTGCATTGCATAAACCAACAAGCATACGTCTATAAGCAAAGGTACCGAAAGGACAAGTAAAAGTTGTCTTTTCTTGATCCTCTTTTGACACAGGAATTTGAGAGAAGCCAGAATAACCATCTAGAAAGCAAAAATGTGTATGTTTGGATAGCCTTTCTAGCATTTGATCAATAAAAGGTAAAGGATAATGATCCTTTTTAGTAGCTTTATTTAATTTGCGGAAATCAATTACCATTCTATAACCTGTAACAAGTCTTTGTGGGATCAATTCATCTTTATCATTAGGAACAACAGTAATACCTCCCTTCTTAGGGACACAATGGACAGGGCTTACCCACTGACTATCAGCAACGGGATAAATTATACCTGCCTCGAGAAGCTTTAGTATTTCTTTTCTTACCACTTCTTTCATCTTAGGATTTAACCGTTGTTGGTGATCAACAACCGGTTTAGAATCCTTCTCCAATTTTATTTTGTGCTGGCATAAAGTGGGACTAATGCCCTTAAGATCATCAAGAGTATATCCAATAGCAGCACGGTGCTTCTTCAAAGTTTTCAATAATTTCTTTTCCTCATGCTCTGAAAGGTTACCACTAATAATAACAGGATATATCTCTTTCTCATCAAGATAAGTATATTTAAGAGTATCTGGTAAGGGTTTAACCTCAAACACGGGATCACCCTTGGGTGGAGGGGGATCCCCTAGAATTTCAACAGGCAAGTTATGTTTCACAATAGGTCCCTGTTTAAATAATACTTCATCTATTTCCCTTCTTTCATTCATAAACATATCATTTTCATGGTCTAGCAAATATTGTTCTAAAGGATCAGTAGGAGGCATGGCAATAGAAGCAAGACCAATAATTTCATCTTTACTAGGCAATTCTTTATCATGGGGTTGTCTATGAAATTTAGCAAAATTAAACTCATGAGACATATCCCCCAAACCAACAGAAACAATATCCTTATTGCAGTCTATCTTAGCATTAACAGTATTCAAGAAGGGTCTACCAAATATATTGGGACAAAAGTCATCTTGTGGGGAGCCAAGAACAAGAAAATCAGCAGGATATTTAACTTTCCCACACAAGACTTCAACATCTCGAACAATCCCAACTGGTGAAATAGTGTCTCTATTGGCAAGTTTAATAGTAACATCAATTTCCTCTATCTCAGCAAGTGCAATATCATGCGTAATATATTTATATAGGGAATGGGGTATTGCACTTTCACTAGCACCCATATCACATAAGCCATGATAGCAATGATCTCCTATTTTAACAGAAATAACAGGCATGCCTACAACAGGTCTATGTTTATTTTTAGTATCGGGTCTAGCAATTCTAGCAGCTTCATCACAAAAGTAAATAACATGCCCATCAATATTATCGGCTAAGAGATCTTTAACCATAGCAACACTAGGTTCAACTTTAATTTTCTCAGAGGGTGTAGGTGTTCTAGTATTACTCTTACGAACCACAGTTGAAGCTTTAGCATGATCCTTTATTCTAACAGGGAAATGCGGTTTCTCGATATAAGCAGTGGGAACAACATGATCATTATAAGTGATTGTCTTTTCTTCAACTTTAATAGGTGCAACTACTTTTACTTCAATGGGAGGATTATATTTAAACCACTTCTCCTTAGGGAGATCAACATGAGTAGCAAAGGATTCACAGAAAGAAGCTACTATCTCAGAGTCAAGTCCATATTTAGTGCTAAATTCACGAAAAGCATCGGTATCCATAAAAGATTTAACACAATCAAACTTAGGAGTTATACCTGACTCCTTACCTTCATCGAGGTCCCAATCTTCAGAGTTGCGTTTAATTCTTTCCAATAAATTCCATTTGAATTCAATAGTCTTCATCATAAAAGAACCAGTACAAGAAGTATCGAGCATGGAGCGATTACTGAGAGAAAGCCGAGCATAAAATTTTTGAATAATCATTTCTTTTGAGAGCTCATGATTGGAGCATGAATATAACATTGACTTAAGCCTCCCCCGAGCTTGAGCGATGCTTTCTCCTTCGCGAGGCCAAAAATTGTATATATAATTACGATCACGATGAACAAGATGCATAGGATAAAACTTCTGATGAAATTCCAATTTCAATCGGTTGTAGTTCCATGATCCCATATCATCACATAGCCTAAACCATGTCAATGCCTCTCCCTTCAAATATAAAGGGAAGACCTTCTTTTTGATAACATCCTCGGGCATACCTGCAAGCTTAAATAATCCACAAACTTCATCCACATAGATTAGGTGCAAATCGGGATGCAATGTTACATCTCCTGTAAAAGGATTAGCTAGCATTTTCTCTATCATGCCCGAAGTAATTTCAAAGTAAACATTTTTAGTAGGTTCAATAGGCTGAGGAGCAACTCTTTGCTCTACTGGTCGGGGTGAAGATACCCCGAACAAGCCCCTCAAAGGATTATGTTCCATAGTAACAAGTGACAGTAAATTTCAGCACACTATATAAAATTTTCCTTACCAAATTCCACCTACCAAAGGCGCTTCACTCCCCAGCAACGGCGCCAGAAAATAGTCTTGATGACCCACAAGTGTAGGGGATCTATTGTAGTCCTTTCGATAAGTAAGAGTGTCAAACCCAACGAGGAGCATAAGGAAATGATAAGTTGATTTCAGTAAGGTATTCTCTGCAAGCACTAAAATTATGGGTAACAGATAGTTTTGTGATAAGGTAATTTGTAACAGGTAACAAGTAATAAAAGTAAATAAGGTGCAGCAAGATGGCCCGATCCTTTTTGTAGCAAAGGACAAGCATGGACAAACTCTTATATAAAGAAAATCGCTCCCGAGGACACATGAGAATTATCGTCAAGCTAGTTTTCATCATGTTCATATGATTCGCGTTCGGTACTTTGATAATTTGATATGTGGGTGGACCGGTGCTTGGGTACTGTCCTTCCTTGGACAAGCATCCCACTTATGATTAACCCCTATTGCAAGCATCCGCAACTACAACAGAAGTATTAAGGTAAACCTAACCATAGCATGAAACATATGGATCCAAATTAGCCCCTTAGAAGCAACGCATAAACTAGGGCTTAAGCTTCTGTCACTCTAGCAACCCATCATCTACTTATTACTTCCCAATGCCCTCCTCTAGGCCTAAAAAATGGTGAAGTGTCAGGTAGTCGACGTTCACATGACACCACTAGAGGAAAGACAACATACATCTCATCAAAATATCGAACGAATACCAAATTCACATGACTACTTATAGCAAGACTTCTCCCATGTCCTCAGGAACAAACATAACTACTCACAAATCATATTCATGTTCATAATCATAGGGGTATTAATATGCATAATGGATCTGAACATAAGATCTTCCACCAAGTAAACCAACTAGCATCAACTACAAGGAGTAATCAACACTACTAACAACACACAGGTACCAATCTGAGGCTTCGAGACAAAGATTGGATACAAGAGATGAACTAGGGTTTGAGATGAGATGGTGCTGGTGAAGATGTTGATGGGGATTGACCCCCTCCTGATGAGATGATCGTTGGTGATGATGATGGTGATTATTTCCCCCTCCCGAAGGGAAGTTTCCCCGACAGAACAGCTCCTCCGGAGCCCTAGATTGGTTCCACCAAGGTTCCGCCTTATGGCGGCGGAGTATCGTCTCGTGAGCTTGATTATGATTTTTTTCCTCGATGAGAGACTCCATATAGCCAAAGATGGGCATCAGAGGGCTGCCAGGGGGGCCATGAGGCAAGGGGCGCGCCCAGGGGGTAGGGCGCGCCCCCACCCTCGTGGACAGTGGGTCGCCCCCCTCTGGTACTTCTTTCTCCCAATATTTTTTATATATTCTGAAATGTGCTCTGGTGAAGTTTTAGGACTTCTGGAGATGTGCATAATAGGTCTCTAATATTTGCTCCTTTTCCAGCCCATAATTCCAGCTGCCGGCATTCCCCCTCTTCATGTAAACCTTGTAAAATAAGATAGAATAGGCATAAGTATTGTGACATAATGTGTAATAACAGCCCATAATGCAATAAATATCAATATAAAAGCATGATGCAAAATGGACATATCAGTGAACAAAACAAAAACCGAGGTATACCGATAATTTTTGAAGAAGAAAGATGGGATGCTAACCGGGGCATCCCCAAGCTTAGATGCTTGAGTATCCTTGAAATATTTACTTGGGTGCCTTGGGCATCCCCAATCTTGAACTCTTGCCTCTCCTTATTCTTCTTATATCGATAACTCCTCGATCTTCGAACACTTCATCCACACAAAACTTAACAAAACCCTCGTGAGATCTGTTAGTATAATAAAGCAAATCACTACCTTTAGTTACTGTTGTAAACTCATTCCAATTTCATATTATCATTATATCTACTGTATTACAACTTCACCATGGTTCATACCCCCTGATACAACCCATAGATTCATCAAAATAAGTGAACAACACATAGAAAACAGAATCTGTCAACAATAGGACAGTCTGAAGCAATATGGAACTTTCATATACTTCTGTCACTTCAAACATTCTAAAAAATTAGGAAAATCTAAAAAAATTCATAGCAGTGCTGTGTAAAAATTTCAAGATTTTATCATGCTCCAATTAAAAATGAAAATTCAAATACTACAGCAAAAGTTTCTGTTTTTTCTGCTGCACACACCAAACAAGCAATTTAAACATCCTAAAACAAAAACTTGACACATTATTTTTATAATACAATGGATATATATAAAAGGGGATAATTATTTTTGAGAAACTTCCATGAAAAATTCTACATTGTTTCCATGAGCATGAACGCAAGTGTTCAAGGTCGGCATCACTTCTCCAATGCATAACCTTCCAATCACTTCTCTTTGTGAAAAAGTTTTTAGGCATAAGAGGCAAGTATTTTTTTGTATTTTATTTCTTTTAGTTTTTTTGTTTGTTTCAAACACAACTAAAGAAAACAAAAACAAAAGGGAAAACAAAATCTACTTAGTGAAGAAAGCAAACAAGCACACACGACAATATCAACCCCACGCTATTGCTCCCCGGCAACGGCGCCAGAAAAGAGCTTGATAATCTCCAAGTGCAAGGAATCATCATAGAAATTTCCAAAGGTGGAAGTGATAAGTATGGAGTGTCGAACCCACAAGGAGCTAAAGGCAAGATCATATTCTCTCAAGTCCTATCTGCCACTGATACGACTCTACGTACACCGAACATTTGCTTCCATCTAGAAACGAGAAATAAAACTACATTGTGGGTATGAAGAGGATAACTTTGCATGATATCGATGAACTAAAATATAGAAGTAGGTGTTGTTAACATAAAGTTAGAATATATTACGATATATTATAAATAGCGAGTGTGGAATAATGATGGATCGGTGTGCGGAATTGTCCTAGGCAATTGTTAACAAGATAGTCGTCGTCATTGCAACTTTATATGAGGGAGAGGCATAAGCTAACATACTTTATCTCCTTGGATCATATGCACTTATGATTGGAACTCTAGCAAGCATCCGCAACTACTAAAGATCACTAAGGTAATACCCAACCATAGCATTAAAGCATCAAGTCCCCTATATCCCATACGCAACAATCCCCTTACTCGGGTTTATGCTTCTGTCACTCAAGCAACCCACTATAAGCAAATCATGAACATATTGCAACACCCTACAGTAGGAATCCTTCACGTGTGCACGGCACGGAAGGCACCATAGGACAGCACCAAAACGAAACATACAGCTCAAACCAATCTATATCATCAATCAACCCAAAAGACAAAAGAAATCTAGTCAAAACATCATAGGATGGCAACACATCATTGGATCATAATATGTGGCATAAAGCACAATGTTCAATTAGGGGATTATAGTGGGGTGTGGGAGAGTGGACCGCGTAAAAGAGATGAGTAAGGTGATGAAGATGGTGATGTTGATGAAGACAATCACCGCGGCGATGATTCCCCCAGTGGCACTCCGGTGCCACCGAGAGAGAGGGAGAGAGTCTCCCCCTTGTGCTTCCTCCTCCATGGCCTCTTCCCTAGATGGGGAGAGGTTCTCCCTCTGGTCCTTGGCCTCCATGGTGATGGTGGTCCCCTCCAGGATCCTCCTCCGTGGCCTCCGGCGATGTTGGCCCCCTCTGGCAGGGTGCCGGAGAGGGCCTAGATTGTTTTTTCATGGCTACAGAGGCTTGTGGCAGTGGAACTCCCAATCTAGGTTTATTTATGGGGTTTTTAGTATTTATAGGAATTTTTGGCATCGGTCTCATGTCAAGGGGGTCCACGAGGCAGCGACAAGGTAGGAGCACCCTCCCAGGGGGTAGGGCGTGCCCCCTACCTTGTCGTTGCCTCGGGACTCTTCTGGTCCAACTCTTGTGCTTTGAGGTTCTCTTTTGTTCCATAAAAAATCACCGTAAATTTTCAGCCCATTCCGAGAACTTTTATTTCTGCACAAAAAACGACATCGCGGTAGTTCTGCTGAAAACAACATCAGTCTGGGTTAGTTCTAATCAAATCATACCAAAATCATAGAAAATTGTTGTAAACATGGCATGAATACTTCATAAATTATAGATACGTCGGAGACGTATCAGATAACAACAGCTATGGCGAACAAGTGGCTACTGCTTGTGGGCGCGGTGCTGCTGCTCATGAAGGGGAGCGAGCAAGACAACTTCGGCGGCGAGGCCATGGTCCTCGTGGGCACTACTATGACCCTCAGCGTGTTGCTCATGGTCATGGAGATGATTTTAATGATTATAATGGTGTCCCATACCGTCGTGCTGCTGAAGATGGCCGTCGTGCAGAATGTCGTGATCGAGATGGTCGAGATGACATAGCAAGAATAAGTTGCACGTCCCCAAGTTCACAGGAATGGAAGATCCTGATGCATATTTTGATTGGGAAAAGCAGTGTGATCGGATTTTTCGTATCCATAACCTTGCTGATCTGAAGAGAGTCAACGTTGCTTGTGTTGAGTTTTCTGGTTATGCACTCACTTGGTGGAATCAACTACAAGAAAATCAGCTGCTGCTAGTCTGTGACCACATTGACACTTGGGAGGAGATGAAACAAGCCATGAGCTGAAGTTTGTCCCTTCACAATATCAAAGATATCTCCAAAACAGATTGCAGCACCTCAGCTAAGGTACGTGCACGGTGGATGAGTACTATAAAGAGATGGAATTGTTGCAGGTGCATGCTCGTATTCATGAAGATGAGGAGTCAAAGATGGCAAGATTTTTGCATGATCTCAACAATGAAATTTCTGATTTTGTGGAGATGTTTCCTTATAACACTCTACAAGATATTCTGGAGCAAGCAAAGAACACGGAGAGGAAGGTGCAGCGGAGTGGTCATGGACAGATATCTCATAACTGCACCACCACACCATGGTAAAGGTTGCATCCAAGTGCCTCTCATGGTGGTTCTTAGTTTCAGCATACTTCACACCCTACTGCCACCCGGTGAACAGCGGCTTCATCGGCATCATCACCGGCTCCTAGGAATGTGACAAGCGTGCTCCTTCTGCTAGTGGAAGTACTTCTAACCCCATAGTTGTACCATCATCTCGAAACCGAGATATTGAGTGTTGGAAGTGCAAGGGCATGGTCACATTTCTTCTGAGTGTCGAAACAAGAGAGTTCTATTTGTTAATAAACAAGGTGAATGGGAATGTGAGAGTGAACATGAAGATAGTGGAGCACCGGATGATCATGAGGATGAAGAAATTGAGAAGAGTGGTTGTGATATTCAAGCCGACATGGAAGATTTATTTGTTTCCCATCGTGTGCTTATAGTGTCAATGCAGCTAGGGAAGAGATAGGGCAGTGCCATAATATATTTCACACATGTGGCACCATCAAGGAGAATGTTTGTAGAATTATTGTTGACTGAAACAAAGAAAGCACCCAAGTCCATATAAGATGAAATGGCTCAATGATTGTGGTACACTTCGAGCAAGCAACATAGTCACCGTTCAGTTTTCCATTCGGAAGTACCATGATCAAGTGGAATGTGTGATGTGGTGCCAATGCAAGCATGCCAATTGTTGTTGGGAAGACCTTGGTTCTATGATCGTGATGTGCAAATCAGCAGTCATGCTAATCATCTCTTATTCCAATACAAGAGAGAGCATATCTTTGCTCCCTTTGACACCCGAAGAAATATTGATGGATGATCTAAAAAGGAAAGAGAGAGTGAGCAAGAAACACTTGAGTGACATCCACCAACATAGTGACCTAGAGAATCCAAAGCCAAATAAAACCCCACAATTTAAATTGACCAAGACATGGGAAAAACAGGGATTAGTTATGATGGCTAGGAAAAGGGACATGAGAGAGCTGAGAGAACCCAATTCCGTGTTCTTTGTACTTTTGTACAAGGACAACTTTCTTTCTACTAACGAATTACCCTCTACCACTCCTAGTGTTGTTGCTGAAATTTTGCAGGGGTATGAAGATGTGTTCCCTGAGGAGATACCATCGGGGCTACCACCACCAAGAGGCATTGAGCACCAAGTTGATTTGGTCCCAGGGGGCCCAATGTCAAACCGACCGTACCATACCGCACAAACCCGGAGGAAACCAAGGAGATTCAGCGACAAGTTGAAGGCCTACTAAACAAAGTTTATTTAAGGGAAAGTCTCTCTCCTTGTGATGTACCGGTTCTTTTAGTACCAAAGAAAGATGGATCTTCCCGAATGTGTTATGATTGTAGGACTATTAACAACATCACTGTGAGGTATAGGCACCACATACTTAGGCTTGATGATATGCTTGATGAACTTAGTGGCGCCACCATCTTTTCTAAAATTGACTTGCGAAGTGGCTACCACCAAATTAGAATGAGAGAGGTGATGAATGGAAAACTAATTTCAAAACAAAATCTGGTTTGTATGAGTGGTTAGTAATGCCATTTGGATTGACAAATGCACCTAGTACCTTCATGAGATTAATGAATCGTGTGCTTAGAATGTTCATTGGCAAGTTTGTGGTTGTTTACTTTCATGACATCCTAATTTATAGCAAAACTTTGGATGAACATATTGAACACATCCGGTGTGTGCTTGCTATCCTAAGAGAGGAGAGATTATATGCTATCAAGGAAAAGTGCACATTTTGCACAGACAAAGTTGTGTTTCTTGGCTTTGTTGTTCCAGGTAAAGGTGTGGAGGTAGATGAGGAGAGGATCAAATACATCCATGAGTGGATTCCTCCACAAAATGTAATCCAAGTACGAAGCTTTCTTGGCCTTGCTGGTTTCTACCGTCGGTTTGTGAAGGACTTCAGCACCATTGCTGCCCCAATGAATGAGCTAAACAAGAAAGATGTTCCCTTCAAGTGGGAAAATGCACAAGAGAAGGCCTTCCAAGAGTTGAAAGATAAATTGACATCTGCTACTTGCACTAACAAACTTTGATAAGACTTTTGAAATTGAATGTGATGCAAGTGGTGTTGGTATTGGAGGCGTACTAATGCAAGAAGGTAGGCCTATTGCATATTTTAGTGAGAAGCTAAGTGGTCCAACTCTAATTACTCAGTTTATGACAAAGAATTATATGCACTTGTGAGATCTTTGGAAATATGGCAACATTATTTGTGGCCTAAAGAATTTGTGATACATTCCGACCATGGATCTTTAAAGCACCTTAGGGGTCAACAAAAACTGAACCGTAGACATGAAAAATGGAGTGAATTCATAGAATCTTTTCCCTATATCACTACAAAAAAATACACTTCCGTGATGATACGTGTTTGTCATAGTAGGTCACGTTTTCTGTCATGCATGTACATCCATGACGATTTTATGACAGAATCAAGATAGTCATACCTGTGCTGTCGTAGAAGTGTTCCATGACATTACCAAAATTATCATCACAGAAGTGTCCACTTCCATGATGATAAATCGCGCATCATGGAATTGCTTTCGTCAAGGGTAACCGACATGTGGCATCCACCGTAATGGGTCGCCGTTAAGCTATCGGGTTCCAGTTTGGATCCGATAACCCGTTAACAGCCCCAACCAATGGGGATTTTCCACGTGTAAAATTGTCATTCACCGAAGGATCCACGTGTCGGCTCAGCACTGGGATAGATGTCATCCACTCATAGTATGGGAGGCGCCTATGATACGTCGGCACGTGGCAAGGCCCAATAGTGGCCCATTTCGGTGAAAATGGCCTGCCCAGTAAAAATTAGCAGGTCGGCCCATATAAGGCCTTGCTACCTTTTGAGCATTGCATTGGTTTTCCCTTGAAGAGGAAAGGGTGATGCAGTAAAGTAGTGTAAGTATTTCCCTCAGTTTTTGAGAACCAAGGTATCAATCCAGTAGGAGATCACGCTCAAGTCCCACGCACCTACACAAACAAACAAGAACCTCACAACCAATGCGATAAAGGGGTTGTCAATCCCTTCACGGTCACTTACAAGAGTGAGATCTGATAGATATGATAAGATAATATTTTTGGTATTTTTATGATAAAGAGAAATAAAGATACAACTCGATACTTAGAACAAAATATGACTCTATGTGAATGCCTCCGGCGGTATACCGGGATGTGCAATGATGCATGAGTGACATGTATGAAGAATTACGAATGGTGGCTTTGCCACAAATACGATGTCAACTACATGATCATGCAAGCAATATGACAATGATGAAGCGTGTCATACTAATGGAATGATGGAAAGTTGCATGGCAATATATCTCGGAATGGCTATGGAAATGACATAATAGGTAGGTATGGTGGCTATTTTGAGGAAGGTATATGGTGGGTTTATGATACTGATGAAAAGTGTGCGGTATTAGAGAGGCTAGCAATGGTGGAAGGATGAGAGTGCGTATAATCCATGGACTCAACATTAGTCATAAAGAACTCATATACTTGTTGCAAAAATCTACAAGTTATCAAAGCAAAGTATTACGCGCATGCTCCTAGGGGGATAGATTGGTAGGAAAAGACCATCGCTCGTCCCCGACCGCCACTCATAAGGAAGACAATAAATAAATAAATCATGCTCCGACTTCATCACATAACGGTTCACCATACGTGCATGCTACGGGAATCACAAACTTCAACACAAGTATTTCTCAAATTCACAACTACTCAACTAGCATGACTCTAATATCACAATCTCCATATCTCAAAACTATTATCAAGTATCAAACTTCTCATAGTATTCAATGCACTTGTATGAAAGTTTTTATATTAAAGGAAATTTCCATGTTGTTCTAAAGGACTCTCAAAATAATATAAGTGAGGCATGAGAGATCAATTATTTCTATAAAATAAAACCACCGCCGTGCTCTAAAAGATATAAGTGAAGCACTAGAGCAAAAACTATATAGCTCAAAAGATATAAGTGAAGCACATAGGGTATTCTAATAAATTTCAAATCATGTGTGTCTCTGTCAAAAGGTGTTTACAGCAAGGATGATTCTGGTAAACTAAAAAGAAAAGACTCAAATCATACAAGACTCTCCAAGCAAAACACATATCATGTGGTGAATAAAAATATAGCTCCATGTAAAGTTACCGATAGACGAAGACGAAAGAGGGGATGCCTTCCGGGGCATCCCCAAGCTTGGGCTTTTTGGTGTCCTTGAATTTTACCTTGGTGTGCCATGGTAATCCCCAAGCTTAGGCTCTTGCAACTTCTTGTTCCATAATCCATCAAATCTTTACCCAAAACTTGAAAACTTCACAACACAAAGCTTAAATAGGAAATCTTGTGAGCTCCGTTAGCGAAAGAAAACAAAACACCACTTCAAGGTACTGTAATGAACTCATTATTGATTTATATTGGTGTTTAACCTACTGTATTCCAACTTCTCTATGGTTTATAAACTCTTTTACTAGCCATAGATTCATCAAAATAAGCAAACAACACACGAAAAACAGAATCTGTCAAAAACATAATAGTCTGTAGTAATCTGTATCTAAAGAAAACTTCTGGAACCCCAAAAATTCTAAAATAAATTGCTGCATGTGAGGAATTTATATATTAATCATATGAAAAAATAATTAACTAAATAGAACTCTCCAAATAAAAATTGCAGCAATTCTCGTGAGCGCTAAAGTTTCTGTTTTTTACAGCAAGATCAAAAAGACTTTCCCCAAGTCTTCCCAACGGTTCTACTTGGCACAAACACTAATTAAACACAAAAAACACAACAAAAATAGAGGCTAGATAAATTATTTATTACTAAACAGGAGCAAAAGGCAAGTAATAAAAATAAAATTGGGTTGCCTCCCAACAAGCGCTATCGTTTAACGCCCCTAGCTAGGCATAAAAGAGAAGATAGATCTAGGTATTGCCATCTTTGGTAGTATGGAAGAAAAGAGAAAACTTATTATCTATGGCATTAGCCTTTCTATTTTGATAAAGCACATGGCTGTTAATGGTAGAAGAAAGATTAAGCATTTTACGGAAATTTGCATCTAAGCTAGCTTTCATCTCTTTAATAGATTCATTTTGGTAGGAGAGCAAAAGAGATGTAGACTCAACCTTCTCATTCATGGGGTGCCCAAATATGGTTTTCATCTTTTCATAACTATCTACGGCACCCCCTTCAAGAAAACCTTCTTCAAATATAGAATCTAGACATGCTTAAACGAAGAAGGTAGGGCAAGACAAAAGCTCTTTAAGTAAATTTCAATTTGGTATTGGGGCACATAGCTGGCCCAAATCCTTAATAGTCTATCCCAAGCATCTTTCAAAGATCCATCGAGTAAATAACGAAAAATTCTGGAATCATCTTCATCAAAATTATTAAGATTCTCATTGATAACTTCGGTAGGTCTTTCCATAGCATCATTTTTTATGAGTTTAGAGAGGATAGAAGGATTGTCAAAAGTACTAAAACTCGGGAGAGAACCCCTAAACCTTTTTGATTCCGACATGGCGAAAGAAAGGTGAGCGGAAAAGAGAGGGCAAATAAAACGGCAAGGGTGAAGTGGGGGAGAGGAAACGAGAGGCAAATGGAAAATAATGTAATGCAAGGGATAAGAGTTTGTGATGGGTACTTGGTATGTCTTGACTTGTGCGTAGACTCCCCGGCAACGGCGCCAGAAATGACTCATTGTCGGGAGTCGAATCTTGACTTGACTTGTCACGAATGTCCCCCGCAATGGCGCCAGAAATCCTTCTTGCTACCTCTTGAGCACTACGTTGGTTTTCCCTTGAAGAGGAAAGGGTGATGTAGTAAAGTAGCGTAAGTATTTCCCTCAGTTTTGGAGAACCAAGGTATCAATCCAATAGGATATCACGCTCAAGTCCCACGCACCTACACAAACAAACAAGAACCTCGCAACCAACGCGATAAAGGGGTTGTCAATCCCTTCCCGGTCACTTACAAGAGTGAGATCTGATAGATATGATAAGATAATATTTTTGGTATTTTTATGATAAAGAGAAATAAAGATGCAAAGTAAAATAAACGGCAATAACTAAGTGTTGGAAGATTAATATGAAGGAAGATAGACCCGGGGGCCATAGGTTTCACTAGTGGCTTCTCTCAAGAGCATAAGTATTATGGTGGGTAAACAAATTACTGTCGAGCAATTCATAGAATTGAGCATAGTTATGAGAATATCTAGGTATGATCATGTATATAGGCATCACGTCCGTGACAAGTATACCGAAATGATTCTGCATCTACTACTATTACTCCACACATTGATCGCTATCCAGCATGCATCTAGAGTATTAAGTTCATAAGAACAGAGTAATGCTTTAAGTAAGATGACATGATGTAGAGGGATACACTCATGCAATATGATATAAACCCCATCTTTTTACCCTCGATGGCAACAATACAATACATGTCTTTTCCCTTTCTGTCATTGGGATCGAGCACCGCAAGATTGAACCCAAAGCTAAGCACTTCTCCCATTGCAAGAAAGATCAATCTAGTAGGCCAAACAAAACTGATTCGAAGAGACTTGCAAAGATAAATCAATCATACATAAAAGAATTCAGAGAAGAATCAAATATTTCTCATAGATAATCTGGA
This sequence comes from Triticum monococcum, assembly GCA_034509565.1. Classification (NCBI taxonomy): domain Eukaryota; kingdom Viridiplantae; phylum Streptophyta; class Magnoliopsida; order Poales; family Poaceae; genus Triticum; species Triticum monococcum. The sequence goes on along the minus strand of CM067842.1, from coordinate 444,072,956 downwards.
TCATAAACCCACAATTCATCGGATCTCGACGAACACACCGTAAAAGAAGATTACATCGAATAGGTCTCCAAGAGAATCGAGGAGAATTTTGTATTGAGATCCAAAGAGAGAGAGAAGAAGACATCTAGCTAATAACTATGGACCCGAAGGTCTGAAGTAAACTACTCACACATCACCGGAGAGGCCATGGAGTTGATGTAGAGTCCCTCTATGATCAATGCCCCCTCCGGCGGAGCTCCGGAAAAGGCCCCAAGATGGGATCTCTCGGGTACACAAGGTTGCGGCGGTGGAATTAGGTTTTCGTGGTGCTCCTGGATGTTTGGGGGTACGTGGATATATATAGGAGGAAGAAGTACGTTGGTGGTGCAACGAGGGGCCCACGAGGGTGGAGGGTGCGCCTAGGGGGGGTAGGTGCGCCCCCTGTCTCGTGGCCGCCTCGTTTGTTTCTTGACGCCCACTCCAAGTCTCATGGATCATGTTTGTTGAGAAAATCATGTTCCCAAAGGTTTCATTCCGTTTGGACTCCGTTTGATATTCCTTTTCGGCGAAACTCTAAAATAGGCAAAAAAACAGCAATTTGGGTTGGGCCTCCGGTTAGTAGGTTAGTCCCAAAAATGATATAAAAGTGTAAAATAAAGCCCATTAACATCCAAAATAGATAACATAATAGCATGGAGCAATCAAAAATTATAGATACGTTGGAGACGTATCAGGCCTACTTGTGTCATGTCCATTTAAGCCCAAGGCCCATATGAGATGTGCCAATTCGGCCCGTCAACAGCCCGTTAACGATTTGACACCATTGCAGCCCATCGTCAGTTCGAACCCGTTAACAGCCCGCTATATATTTTGGGTCAATATCGGCCCGATGTGTTTTCGTCCTATTAACGACCCATTCAAGGGATGAGCCAATTTTCAGGATGTATGTATTTCGGCCTTTTAGCGACCGATTTAAGTGTTGGGCCAATTTCTGGCCTGGTGTGTCTTTTAGCCTGTGAACGGCCCATGAATGAGTTGGGCCATTTGCAGTCAGACCTGAGTTTTGGCCTTTTAACGGTCCATGCTCTTCATGGTACAATACCAGCTCGGTTTCTCTTTCGGCCTACTAAAGGCCCACACCATAGGCGAGCCATATACAGTACGACCTAACTTTCGGCCTCTTAGCTGCCCATGCTCTTCATGGTCTAGTACGAGCCCGCCGTCTCTTTCGGCCTGCTAATGGCCCACAGTATAGTTGGGCCATATGTAGCCTAACCTTAGTATCGGCCTATTAACGGCCAGTGAAATCAAATGGGCCCACCTGTTGCCCGCTTCAATGTCGGCCTGTTAACGACCCGGGAGGTAACAGGGCCGAGCATTAACTTTCGGCCTAGTAACGGCCCATTAACTCCACTGAAGTTCGAACAGGTCTGTAGGCCCAATTAGATAATTTGAGCCCATTACGACGAGCAATTATGCACAGGACCAAAACTGATCAATCAAAGGCCTATGAGAATTTTGGCCCCTGCGAGCCCATTAGGGAAGCCCATTAAGGGCAGTGGGCTGCTTCCTTCATATAGGGCACACGACTGTTCCTGCTAACTAATAATTTAACTGCTTTCTTTGATTCCTAGCGACCAGATAGCTAGAATGTGAGGCGCGCTAAGCAAATGTACGACATACAGGGAAAAATGTTGCACATCCAGCATATATTACACGAAATTACATCCACTGGGCAATCAAAGATTGATGCCAATGCAAATAACTGAATAGAAACTAGCGATCTATAATGTCACAATATGCAACCTCAGCGCGGATGACGCCCATAAGCATGTGAGCAAGTTCTTCCTTCTTTGCTACACTATCTCTGAAAACATTGATCAGTTGTTGTTGCGCAAGAATGTGCACCTATGATTCCTCCATGATTTCCATCATTGCTTCAGCCAGTAATTGGTTCACAAACATACATTTTTTCTGTTGCATTCGACACAGAGAAAACTGAACAGATTCGGATGGCGATTTTGGCAGGCTTGTATTATTGATAGTGGAGAGTGTCTCGACCACTGCATCATAACATAAATTAAGAGGGGAACTGAACAGATTAATCAAGCGTTATTGCCATATTACCTGGCCTAGATTTATTGGAATGAAACAATGGGGTTGCCTTGCTGTTTTCAGAGTTTGTGTTCTTATCTTTAGCAGCCTGCACCAAATTAACACAATAGCATTGCTATCATTGGCCAGGTCAGATAATAGGAAAGCAACATTGACACAACGAATGTTTGGGCAACCAGACCACACCAGCCTACACCAAATTAACACAATATGGCACAGCTATCATCAGCCAGGTAAGGTAATACGAAAGCAACATTGACAGAATGAATGAATGCGCAACTAGAGCAGCACTACAATTCAGTAATGTGCATGATATGAGATAGTACACTCATGCAGCTCAGTATGCAAAACTACCAGATAGTTTTCCTTACAAAAATCAACATTGTTGCCTTTAATTATACATTTTGCTACAACTAAATTTAGATCAAATAAAGGTTGGATTCACACCGATTAACAAAATACATGTTGATGTAAAAAGTAGTGATATACAATAGGTACTTACATCAGCATTGGAGCACAGATAATTCCCGCAACATACTTTCCTCGAATACGATCCTAGTACAGAAAGTCTTCTATCCTTTAAGGTTATTTTCTAGAAGAGAGATGGGTAAGAAACATGTAGAAAATATGATCAGAATGCTATAAAATTTCATGATGCGAGGATATGCACGTGCTTCTTAGAATGGAGTTGACATATTTTTGCTGGACTGGAGCGGACTAGTTCTTTGGCCACTGGAATCTGCTTATTATCAGTAGGAGTTGAGTTTCTCTGTGCTGGAGTAGTATCTATGAAAACTGGAGTTGGTTTGCTATCTCCTGGCATTTGAATCTGTTGCAAAGACATTGTTTGTGACCCTTCAGATTCTAACATTCCCGTCTTCCCCTTGCATGCCTTATATAGAAGAACGGTGCTTCAATTATAAAGCATGCTACAACATAGATATGGAATAGGTACTGAAGAATAGAAAGGCATGACATATTGACATATATTCCCTCCATCCGAAAATAAATGGATGGGTCTAGGCGTATTCCAGTTCTAGATACATCCATTTTTATTCATTTCTGCGACATGCAATCCGGACGAAGGGAGTATGATGTAAGAGTTAGGGATACGACATGACAACAGAGTAAAAAACACTAGTTGAATGTAAAATTGTATGCTAGCGGAATACATACAGAAAACACTAAGGCAACATAGGCGTGTATGATTGGGAAACTAAGATGGCATTGCAACAGACCACTAGAACATCACTTCAATGTAAAGAAAACATGGTATGGTAGATAGATGAAGTACATACTGATGAATAACAATGCATAAGATATTCAGAAGCATGATGTCCAAACTAAGCAGATGGCATTGCAACGGAGTAGAATGATTGTACTTAAATTTGAAAACATGTTATCATGAATGGAATAGGTACTGAAAAACATGAAGGCATGACATATTTACATGCATGATCAGCATGCTAAGCACATGGCATTGCAACAGAGTATATGCACTCCAGGACATTATATGCATGTGTTCCCATATCACGGGCCAAGTTAGATCAAGGACCATGTGGGGTGAATAGGATTCATCACCTTTCTACAAGTCTTCTGAAGAACTCCCTTTACATGATCCATCATATTGGGTATCATTGACGTCAAGTTTGTTGGCCGTTACATTGCTCTGTGAGGTTCTTGTGGATATATCAGTGTGTGCAATTATATCTGACATGCATGGAAGACAACTAGTAGTTAGATTTATGTAGTGAGTTCCTGTAGGAGATGACATAAATAGTAGGACTGGGATTAACTAGCAGCAACATGTCTCAAAACTAAAGGGAGAACACATATGAAAGCTACAGAATATGTATCGTTTGTACTCGAGATTAACTAGATGGCACACAAAAGTATTAAAGAACAACATAGGTAATACTAGAAGTGGTATAATACTATAATCACTAGCCTGTGGGATAGCATTGTCTGGTGGATGATAACTATGGAACATCGTTACCTAAAGAACAAGTCTTTTAGCTGAACTATGGAACAATGTTAACTCCTGAACAAGACTCGTAAGAGACCAGCATGAATAGACAGTGAAATGTGATAATCTATTTCCATGCTTAGATGAATAACAAAGCCATAAATGTTGCACACAAGTAAGATGAGGGTACAACCTATCTGGCTGCCATCCATAGGAGTGAGCATCATGTGCTGACTTGTCGATGGCCCTGCAGTTGTTGTGGTTGTCCATGTCAGGCACGCGCATTCGATGCAGGGGACTGTTGAGTGAGGACTATAGCTCCCTTCTGGTGTATGCTTCCCTTGTTGGAGTAGCTGCGGTGAGAAGGAAGACAGTGTGGCTGAAGATGCAGAAAATGCATGATGTTAAGAACGACACATATCTATGATCTGAAGAAATACCCTAAGAGATCAACAGTAAGGTATGAGAGTGGTCACACGTCTGTTGACTGAAGACTAAATTGGGTCACATGATTTTATTTTATTTTTGTACTGTCTGATCTACGCCGGATGGCTTGATGGCCATCTTGTGCCTCCCGGCTGACACTGTTCAGAATCTTCCTAGAAGAGCCGGCGACCACCGGTAGAGTAGCCTGCCTCCACCATCCGTGGCCGCGAGAGCTCCGACCAAAACCCCACTCACCGCCCCACCGCACTGTCGTGGTTGCGCCGCCCCGGCCAATCCACAAAGACTCGCCGTCATCCAGATCCGGCGGCAGCAGTACCTTCAACCCATGCAACTCTAAGATAGCCATTTAAGCGCTGCTTCCACGGCGAACTTGCGCCCCCGCACCCTTACGTTAGACACCAGCCAACTGACAGCCTAGGAGCTCCGCCGCCTCGAGGGGTGTTGCTTCCCATTGGGAATCGATTGACCTAGAATAAAAATTCACACAATTGACGCCTAAATAAAGTGATTTGAGATGAGTGTACGACCTATCTTGCGGCCCGGTGAAGTAGGCAGCTCCAGCTGCCGAGTCGTTGAGGCCGGCACGATTGCGGTGGCTACCGGCGGCAGGAAAGCAGAGATGTCGCGATGGTCGACGGCTACGGGGAAGCAGCGTCGGGGCCCTGGACGCATCCGAAGTTGGAGCCGCTCCGGCGTTGTGCACAACGACGGGAGTGAATCGGCTCCGGTATGGTCCACGCGACCATCGTCGATGCAGCGCCGGCAGCACGGAGTAAGAGGCACACGGTCCAATGCATGAGGGCAAACGGACAACATCTCCGGCATGGGGGAGGAGGGCAGGGGTGAATTTGGTGCGGTGGGGGCGCCATGGAGGAGGGGCTGAGCTTTCGCGGATGGGGAGAAAGAAGCTTCTGGGGAGAAGGTGATTTGGCGCCCATGAGGTATGAATGGGGAATTGGGAGGGGGAACCTCTTACGGACGCATTTGTCTGAAATATGGGGGAGTTACAGTTCTACACCTGCCTTTAGGCTTCTGGGATTGGGTCTGTGTACTGAGGGTCGGGGATAGTAGAGTAGCTTTGCTTCTCCCAAATAGTGGGCGCGAGCGATTTCGGGCGAGGATGGCGTGTTTTGAAATAGTGGGCGCGAGCGATTTCGGGTGAGGAGGGCATGTTTTGAAATAGTGGGCGCGAGCGATTTCGGGCAAGGAGTGCATGTTTTGAAATAGTCAGCGCGAGCGATTTTGGGCGAGGAGAGGGTGTTTGGCCGCCCATGGTTTATGAATTACTCGGCACATGTCATTTCGGCCGAGGAGAAGGCGTGCTTGGATGAAGTTACGAACCTACCCTCGATGTACAATGGGCCAATTGATGTGTGTTGCACATAGGCCAGTAATTTCGCGTCTCCCATTTATTTGCTCGGGTGAATTCCACCGAGCAGAGGGTGTTTAGCGGTTCGTTCAAATTTTGGGAGAATGAGCATCCACGTCTACCTTACCAAGTAGATTCAAATCAAATTTTGAAATGTTAGCTTGCCACTTCTTTTTTAGATGGAAAGATGATGCTCAAGACTAATGTGTTTTTACATGCTCGTTGCTAATGATTTACTATATGAAAAATAGTTGACCCACTCAAAAACGGGAATGAAACCCAAAATGAAATAGCTTGTTCACCAGGTCAAAATAGTGAACTAAATCCAAAATTGAACACCTCAATTGAGTAGCATGTTGTACACTATTACAGTACTCCATGAACATGTTGAAAGTCAAATTAATGAACTTGTTTGATACACATATCTCCGTTCATGTGTGGATTGAAGACAACATATCCTCCAATTTAAATATTTGAATGCAAGTTTATATCGAAACATGGTTTATATCAGTCTTTGATGCATAAAAGGCGACCTCCCCCTCTCCCGAACTCCTGATCTCTCTCTCGTCGACAATCTTCAATTCTATCACACGCATCCAAACATAAACCTTCAATAACAATGATACTAACATAGTTGTAAAATGGTCAAAGACCGTGTCTATGTGGTGTTTGGAATTATATGCAGAAAACTAGCAAGATGCCTGTGTAATGCATGGAACATCAAGATGCATTTTTTTACAAAACACCTGTTGTGATTAACCCATGCAGGAGTAATCCCATGTGTAAAAACTAATGATATCTTGAGAATTTTATCGAAAAAATGGTATCTCAAGAATTTCATCAAAAATGATAAGATGAGGAGGAGTGGGGCGTGGTGGTGACTGGTGGTCGGACTGGGGAGAGGCATGAGGATGGACGGCACCGGTAGCGGCCACCATGCCAGATTGTTCCAGAGACTTCCTTTTTTAATTGCTCAGTTATGAGGTTGTGGGAGATAAAGATGAACGAGGCAAGGCCTTATTTGTAAATGTGGAAAGAGGTGTGGGTATCTTTTGTAAAATTGTCATAGTTTGCTTTCTATCCATCAGATATAGATCGGACGGTCTATATTACAAGATGGCAGGCACACCATCGTCACCAACTCGGTTTTTTATAACAGTAGAGATAAGAGCAGAGATAGAGATAAGAGTAGAGATAGAGACTAGGGAGGAGCACCATGTACTGCTTCGTGTGCTACTCTTGCGCTCCATTCGGCGGCCGCAACATCCCCTACAGCCACTCCCTCCTGCGCTCCATTCGGCGGGCATTGTTGCAATTTGGGGAGCGCACTCGCGCGACTGCTGGCAGCGACGACTTCACTGACGACGACTTCTTCCCCGACCTTGGCAATCTCTTCCTCAAAGACATGGGTGACAACCTCAACGCCAATGGTGCTTCTCCCGTTGCACCGTATGTGTTTCTGCCCTTCCTGTTCGAAATCGTGGTAGAATTCATGTTTTTAGTTTGTGTCCTAGATTCGATATGTTCATCTACTATGCTAGCCCACATGATTAGTTTAATCTCCATTATAGCCGTCATGATTTATTTTGTGCTTACTCGGATTAAATCTCGTAGTAACTTGCTCATATATTCACCAGGCGCAACGTCCCCTACAGCCACTCCAGTTTCATGGACGGCCTGGTCGATGCCTCCAAGGTACCCTGCGTCTACAAGAGTTTCGGCTGCGAGAGGTACGTCGACCAGCACTCGCTGGCGAAGCATAGTTCCAGATGCGCGCACGCGCCCTGCTACTGATGTCTACTACACAACCTTCTTCTTATAGATGTTGTTGGGCCTCCAAGTGCAGAGGTTTATAGGACATTAGTAAATTTCCCTCAAGTGAATGACACAAGGTTTATCAATCCATGGGAGACGAAGGATGAAGATGGTCTCTCTCAAACAACCCTGCAACCAAATAACAAAGAGTCTCTTGTGTCCCCAACACACTCAATACAATGGTAAATTGTATAGGTGCACTAGTTCGGCGAAGAGATGGTGATACAAGTGCAATATGGATGGTAGATATAGGTTTTTATAATCTGAAATTATAAAAATAGCACGGTAACTAACAATAAAAGTAAGCGAAAACGGTATTGCAATGCGTTCAAACAAGGCCTAGGGTTCATACTTTCACTAGTGCAAGTTCTCTCAACAATAATAACATAATTGGATCATATAACAATCCCTCAACATGCAACAAAGAGTCACTCCAAAGTCACTAATAGCGGAGAACAAACAAAGAAATTATTGTAGGGTACGAAACCACCTCAAAGTTATTCTTTCTGATCAATCCATTGGTTATTCCTATAAGTGTCACAAACAGCCCTAGAGTTCATAGTAAAATAACACCTTAAGACACAAATCAACCAAAACCCTAATGTCAGCTAGATACTCTAATGTCACCTCAAGTATCCGCGGGTATGATTATACGATATGCATCACACAATCTCAGATTCATCTATTCAACCAACACAAAGAACTTCAAAGAGTGCCCCAAAATTTCTACCGGAGAGTTAAGACGAAAACGTGTGCCAACCCCTATGCATAAGTTCACAAGGTCACAGAACTTGTAAGTTGATCACCAAAACATACATCAAGTGGATCACGTGAATATCCCATTGTCACCACAGATAAGCACATGCAAGACATACATCAAGCGTTCTCAAATCCTTAAAGACTTAATCCGATAAGATAACTTCAAAGGGAAAACTCAATTCATCACAAGGAGATAGAGGGGGAGAAACATCATAAGATCCAACTATAATACCAAAGCTCGCGGTACATCAAGATTGTGCCATATCAAGAACACGAGAGAGAGAGAGAGAGAGAGAGAGAGAGAGAGAGAGAGAGAGAGATCAAACACATAGCTACTTGTACACACCCTCAGCCCCGAGGGTGAACTACTCCCTCCTCGTCATGGAGAGCACCGGGATGATGAAGATGGCCACCGGGGATGGATCCCCCCCTCCAGCAGGGTGCCGGAACAGGGTCCCGATTGGTTTTTGGTGGCTACAGAGGCTTGCGGCGGCGGAACTCCCGATCTAGGTTTCTTTTCATGGGTTTCTATATTTATAGGAATTTTTGGCATAGGTCTCATGTCAGGGGGGTCTCCGATTCGTCCATGAGATAGGGGGACGCGCCCAGGGGGTAGGGTGCGCCCTCCATCCTCATGGACGGCTCGGGACTCTTCTGGCCCAACTCTTTTACTTTTGGGCCTTCTTTTGGTCCATAAAAAATCATCAAAAATTGGCACGTCAATTGGACTCCGTTTGGTATTCCTTTTCTGTAAAACTCAAAAACGAGGAAAAAACAAAAACTGGCACTGGGCTCTAGGTTAATAGGTTAGTCCCAAAAATCATATAAAATATCATATAAATTCATATAAAATATCCAAGATGGATAATATAATAGCATGGAACAATAAAAAATTATAGAAACATTGGAGACGTATCACTACTGCTATGAGTGCACGTCGCCGTTTGAGGGCTCGCCGGTGAGCCTCGTGCATCACCTCATGGCACCGTCCGTCGAACACTACTGGCTCGTGGCAGTGAACATCAAGTACGAACATCAAGTACGAGACGTTCTACCCGTTCACCGTGCTGGAGTTGCTGGAGGATCACCGCCGCCTGTTAGTTGCGGAGGAGGACGGCAACGTCTTCCTCTTGGTCGTGGGCAGCGGCAAGGCCCGTGCAGGCCACCGCCCCGTCTCCGTGATGTGCGTCAGGGGCAACGTCGTTGACGCTGACACAAGGCCAATGTATGGGTGCGTGATCACTGTTACTGCGCTCAGAGGTACGTGGGCGCCGACCCCAGCTCCATGATGCTGACTGGGACTGTGCGGAGCTGCTCCATTCCTGGCGAAGTGGACATGGAAGACCCATGGTATGATTTTCACCCCAATATGGTGCACGGGGACTCCAAGGAGGTTCACCTGGACATATGCATTACCAAGTTAAATTTTGATCATTAGTCTTTACTCAATGTAATCTGCTGTCTAAGCATGTGGAGACTTCTTATTTATATAGTATAGAACCTTCTATGCATGATCTTGCTCTATTAGAGTATCGCGCTCGAATAAAAGTGTATCCATTTATAGTTTTGTCTAGAATCTTCCATGCATGCTTTTGCTCCATTAGAGTTCTCGCTTTCCAGTTATGAGATTAACTGAGAATTTTTACTACAGTACTGGTGAAAAACTTATGATTAACCATTTCTTACATCTCCTCTACCCCCTTCCAAGTCATCCTAATTTAATTCCTCTATCTAGGTGTATAAGAGCATGGTTAATACTTAATAGTATAGCCAACTGTTGACTATAAGAAAGTGACATGTCATATGTAGCCAACATGTATAATAATCGATACTCAAAAACTAATTCTTAAAGATCATTTCTTGCAAACCACAATAAGTGTTATTTCTTCATAAGTTTTGGATGCAGGTTGAACAGTTGAACGCTTTTGTTTGCAAAAGATATTTTTTTATCTATTTCATCCGGATGTTTGTGAGCTCTAGAGAAGAAATAATATCCGAAGAAACCTATCGATACTCGTTACACATGAGATGACTCCCACATCCTTTGTCAAAATAAACAACTCCCCGGTCAATGCATTTCACTGTTCCGTGCAACGCACGGGCACCTTACACACACTCCATGTGTGTGGGGGGGGAGGGGGTCTTTCTAGTTCGCATGCACACTCCATGTATAGGTCTCTCTCACACACTATGTACGATGCTCTAGTCCAAGCTAAATATCTTGGGTGCACTCATCGTACGCACACAAATTCCCTGGCTCGTTGCCCGTAACTCTCTCACGCACCACTCTACCGTCTCGGAGCTCTTCCCTCTCTCTCTCTCTCTCTCTCTCTCTCTCTCTCGAACTCTCCATCTCCCTAGGTCACACATACACATGCATATCTCACTCGCACTCGATAGACCCATCTAAAACTCTCTCTCCATCCCTCGTTCTCTCTTCATCACACACACACACACACACACACACACACACACACACACACAATCTCACGCCTAGCCAAGTATGATTGTCTCTCACTCAATTGTAGGCACACACAGTCCCCCTATATGTATATGACTAGCTAATTCTTAGTCTCCATCACAAACATGTGCATGGTCTATCTCGATTTCTCTTGGGGCATCTTTCTATCGCACACGCACCTTGTCCCTCGATCTCCCACCCATATAGTCCCCTCATGATCTCGAGGGGATCTCTCTATCACAAACACACTCTCTCTCCCTCCCAATGCGTCCATCTTCTCCATGCGCCCCTCTCGACCTTTGTCCCTTGTTGGCTAGACCTCTATTGGACATGTGCTATAAGGGTGTCTCTCTCCGTTGCAAACAATCACGCAGTGGCTATTTTCGTGTATCTCCTCACCTCGCTTTTCTATCCCAGAGATGCATGCTTGATATGCTTGCATAAGAAACGAACTCTCTCTCTCTCTCATTTATCATTTTTGTTCCTTTCTCTTTCACACACATACTCTTTTTGCACACTCACTCATTCTCCTTCACACACATTTGATCTCCCTCGACTTAGGCACTCTCTTCGGTCCATAGCATATAGATTTATTGAGAAGTGAAACATCACAAAGTTTGACCATGTACGTGGAGAAAAACATTTACATCTAGAACGGCAAACATATATCATTAGATTCATCATGAGATGTAGTTTCTCGTAGGGATTACCTACGGTGTCTTTCGAGGAGTTCTGATCCCGCTTTTGCGTCGGCAATGGCGACCGCTTCGACTGCGCAAGAGGGGGGGGGGGGGGGGGTTGGGTTGTATATTTTGCATGTGTGTTTCTTGTACAACAAGGCCTTCTTCTTTTTTATATAATTGAGGACGTGGCTACCTTTGTACCTATATATATACGTACATATGCATCCGATGAATATATCATGAGTTGCATCTATTCTCTACAGAGGGCACCGGTATTAAATGAAGCAAAAGTGATTTTGACATCGGTTTCGACCTACATAGTGAAGGACCTTGCACATGAGAGAAATGATCCTATGCACGGTAGTTTGTTTGTTTTACTCGATATCATCTCTCTCATACACGTGGACAATATTATTGGGCACGGATATAATTTAGTTAGCTTCTCGTTTGCCCACTCTGGATGCTCCACCCATCTGTAAGATTGTAACCTGCTTAAGTTCAATAATGCATGCTATAGAGCTACTATTATAGTTACGTGTGTCTGCAAAGCGAACAGAAGTTCCACGTGGCAAAACTGTGACACCAGACTGGGGTGGGTTGGCATGCCTTTAATTGCAGCCGAGTGAGTAAAACGCAAGACATTCACGTGGTCTCATGTGCTCCACATACACAATCTGTCATGGAGAAGCTAGGAAGAAAGGTCAAAGAGTGCACACCTGCATAGTCAACTCAGCCAAAGCATTGCAGCTATGTGCTGTAGCTAGCTTGCTAGCTGGGTCAATTTAGTTAGCTGCAAACAACGTCGATTTGGTGTTGTCCGTTCGTGTGATCAGTGTAGTGCGTACGTCGATTTGCGCTACCTTTGGCAGCAAGCGTGCGTCAGTCTCGCAAATTTTAAACAAGACAACAAAAGTTGACTTTTGGCAGCATTCATCTGGATCCGTACTCCTGCATAGTGTAGCAATATGAACGAACGACGTCCGTTGAATTACCTCAATGGGAAGTTAATCTGGAATAAATGGCACCGCTGGACCATACATATCCAACGGCCAGAAATGCATGGAAGCTATGCTTTTACCTAGGACCAGGAACATATAATCTGCAATACTTTCTCCACATGCTTCGCTCCTTCTCTAGACAGTAGCTCTAAAAGTAGCATTTCATTCTTTTCTTTTTCTTTTGTGCAGGGAAAAGTAGCATTTCATACGTTTGGAAATAAGTGTCCTGCTTTTTAGCTTAAATTTGAATTAAAACCACTGACTTTTTTATTATCAGAGGGAGTAGGGGCCTTGAATTGTAAAGCACCCTGCCTATAATCTGACGTACATGTATGCGCCACACATCGGAGATCAACAAACAGAATTGTTGAATACTTGAGTAATTTTTCATTAAATTAAAATTAAAATGATAGTAGATAAAACATGATAATCAAAATAGATATGGTAATCGAATCAAGTAGCTGACTGGTGAAACTAGACATGTAATAGGGAACATAAAGGAGAAACATTGTCATATCATATCGAGTGGCTGGGCCTTGGGCTCGGTGGCGTGACTGCGTGGCAGGGCGGGCCGGCGCGATGGGATGGCGGGGTGGCTTGCTTTTGTGTTGGCTTCGTCTGATCCGGCAGTTGGCGCCGCGGGCTGTGGCGGCACGGCTGGGCAGGATCTGGAGGGTGTGCGATTGGGCCTCAACCTCCCCGGCTGCTCGTATGTTGTGTGGTGGAGAGCACCTGTTGGGCACGGGTCTGATCCGCCCGGATCTCGCCCCTGGTCGTCGGTGGGAGGCTCGGGTGGGGGCAAAGGTCGTCCTGGTTGGTGCACGGTGATCGGCTGTGATGGCGTGGTGGTAGCCCATGGTGGCGGTGAGGGTCGTTTCGCGGCAACGGCTGGATTTGCTCCGGTGTCAGTCCATTCGTGCACGACTCTGGTGGTGATCTCTAGTGCCCTTTAGTGGCTGCAAGTTGTGGTCGGTACGGTACCTCACTTCATTGGGCGGATGTCCGAGACAGGCCAGTTGTGGATACAGGCCTGGAGCTGCAGTTAGGTGTCAGAAGGGGTGGCGCTTGAAGAGGTAGTGGGAGAGATGGGTGGCGCTGATGTGGCCGGAACACCTGTCACCGGCAAGGGTGCTGGGCGTCGACGTGGTCCACACCCGCTTCACCTCTTCTATGACTCAGTGGCTCCCCGATCAATCTTGTCTTCCCGATCGTTGGCGGCTTTGTCGGCACTCGGAGCTTGTCGATTAGCTCATCGTCTGCAGTCATGGAGGACCTATGGGACTTTGGGATTCCCTAGGCGGCGACCGGGTGGTGGGAACCGTGATGCTTGTGGGCTGAACTCGCGGCTCAGGTACGGGCGGCTAGCGGCCATGACCACTTGGACGGTGTGGTGGATGGTGTTTCAACATTCTCTGGCGGTGTGTTGCGGTGCTCCATGTACCTCGCCACACCATGGGTGAAGGTGTAGTATGCTTTTCGGGGGTGAAAACCCTGTCTAGCTTTGGCCGGACCGACGGAGGCGGCGCTTGTGGACGTCATCATCTTCCTGAAGTCTCTGTTGTGGTTGCTCCTTTCCCTTCGTCTTCTCCAGATGAAAATCTTGATCTTTGGATCGGATGGTGGCGGCGATTCCGTGTCGTGTCCTTCCTGAAGCCACCGTCCTGGAGCTCACGGTTTGTTCGACTCTCAACTTCACCTCTTCGTAGTATCTTCACCGGAAAGGGCTCCCGCGGCTCTGTAGTGATGCTTACTGACATTTTGTAGTCTACCTCGAGTCGCCCGTTGTGTTGTTGAAGCTCTTTGCGCCTATGTATCTAGCCTTGGGTGCGTGTTGGTGTTGGGGTGTGGTGTTGTGTTCGTATCGGTTTGAATGTCGGTTGGTGTTTGTTGCTTTATATATAAAACTGGGCGAAAGCCTTTTTCGGTAAACACAATTCCTGGTAGAAGGGCATGGGTTTTCTTGGAATAGCATATCTCAATAAGTCCACATATTTCTTTCCCCTCTCAAGGCGCTAGGGGAAAATCTTCCTTCCCTCGATGAGCCCGTGGATTCGTCTCCCTCTGATTGTCACTCCGACGGCCGGTGGCGGGAAGGAGAATCTTGGTGCCTTGGTTCCATCTAGTAGATAGGTCCCCATAGATGGTGGCGCTTGTTCTTTGAGTCAGTCTTCTAACCTCCGATCCTTCTCAAGTTCGTCCACCAGGACATATTAGACGGAGCTCCGGCTTATATTGTTTTCAGCTCCTGAGGCGACGAGGTAGGATTCCACACCTTGCGCACACGATGGCAAGATTTGATGCCAGTTTCCTCATATCAATTCAATGATTCTACGACGACGACTGCGTCTCCGGGGCGCTGATCCTAAGGATCAGCGCCACGAAGACTTCCCAACTGTCATCGATAATGTTAAGCTGGCTCCGGTATGGAAGGGATGATAACAACACGTTGGCGGCTCATTCTGGCAGCGGCAGTGATCGTTCGTTTGAGGTGTTTTGTACTTCTCGTGAATCTTTATAGTAGATCTATCATTTTCGCAAAAAAGGTTAACGTTTTCTCATCGTGTGTGTGGGACGACGAGATCTGGTGTCAGGGAGTTTTGATCGATTCAAGGGTTCAACGGCGAGGACTGTGGCTCAAGGGTGTTGTTCCCTAGGGGCATGCGCACAAAGACTTTCTGGTTATCATCGACAAAGTCAGGTCAGCTCGGGTAGGGGAGTGGTGACAACACCGTGTCAATGACGCGCTCTGGCGGCAGTAGTGGTCACTCGGTGGTCTAGGGACCTCAATGAAATTTTAATTAAGTTTACGGTCTTTTCTATTCTAGTGAGCTTTTATAATAGATTTGGATGCTTTTCTATTCAATGTGAATCTTATATACTTAAATAGTTGATCCTCGCTATTTTATTATCTTACCGTGTACACATGCCACATCATTAAAGACACAGCAAAACATGCGTGTAAAAATCCATTATTAGTTAATCCCATCTTTGATTTTATCTTAGTATGCACACATGCTACCTCATCAAGGGCCCACTCAAAATACATAGGAATTTTTTTCCATTCTATTATACTACTTACATTGAATAAATATTTTTCAATGATAGAATAATAAAATATAAAATGTATTTTTTTGTTTCAGTTCATATATTTATCAAGATATCGTGATTAATACAACGAAATCTCATTGAAATATACCTTAACCAAATTCTACAGCAACACAGAGTATCATCTGGTATATATACTCCGTAGATTCTACGTGCATGTACCCTTCATGCGATCGATGTCGCAACGTTAACGATAAGAGCACCTACAGCTGTCGGAAAAATGAAGGTATTAATTCGGAAGGTGGACTTAGATGACTAGACCTGCGAGGAGTGTGAACGATAAGCATGCAGGCTACCTAGAGATTAATCTCGCCCGGTCATCACGTTTTCCTGGCCCCTTGACAAAAACAATTACGACACTGACATATGTATCTATGATGACAAGGGCGTATATATATAGATATCTTCGGATCGAGATTCTCATTTCTCGATTCACATCCTGGACATGGAAATGAAAGCGCCTCGCATTGATCTACGTGGAAATCGACAACATACATCTACCACTACTATGTGCACTGCTATGGAAATTGGAAAATGCTCATCAGATCGTAGACACAGTTCTTTTAAACATGATTAGTAATTTTAAAAATATTAGACAAAAATTGTGCATGTAGAGAATGGTTACAAGTATGCGCGTATACATTTTAGACCTTAAACATAATTGTATGTGACCTGTTTGTTTCTTAAAAATAATTGCACAGGTCGCATGTGGCGATAGTACTAACGCCTTTCCTGGTGTCTCCTCTCCTGATGAGATATACAGTGGCTTAGTTGTCGAGATTGCTTTCGGCCTGGGGTGCCTTCATGCATTAAAGATCATCGGTTTCACCCGCAAAAATATAAATAAAAATCATCGGCTTGACGAGGCCGGCTCCGGTGCTCCCCCTAACCTAATTTCGGAGAGGTATTTTTGTCCCCGCAAATTTGTTTTTTTCCTGGCCCGCCGCAGCCCAGATCCAAACCCTGTCTAGCCCTGTATAACCCAGACCGTATACGTACAGTACCCTGATCCGAAAAAAAACCATAGATACGACCCCACGTCCACGTAAGACCTGCCGATTCCAATCATTCACGCGAGCAGCTCCATTAATCTTGCGAGCATTGACGTAGCTCCATAAGTAGTAGATCTCCACCGGCGGATATCTCGTCGCCGGCGATCTCGTCGGACAGCGGGCACGACAACGTCGTGAATCTCCAACGATCACGCACAGGTACCGCATCCCACGTCCCCCCTCTAGTCTCGCTCGCGGCAACATCGAACAAACTACCGCCGCGCCAGTGGCAGTGGTTAACCTAGCTACCCGGCGGCGCATGCGATCGTGGATCTTGTTCCGGTAGTGCTGCTCCTCGTGATCTGGGTTCACGTAGCGTCGGTTGCCGTCGGCTGTGCGCACCACTAGTATCGTTATTTGATGTGGCGGCTAACCTAGGTATCCGGAGGCAGAGGTAATCACAGATCTAGCTAGGTTTTGAGATCGTGCAGTTCCTCGCGATTGAAAGTGATCACGACGGGTGCCGTGGCCATCTTCCTTACTAAGTTTGGCAGATCTGAATGGCCTCGGTTGCGGTTGTTTACATAACATCTGTGATCGTGTTATGTGTTTTATATTTCATCATTGACAATGTTTGCACATGTGATGATACATATTATTGGTTGTAGGAAATGGCGGAAGAGGAGTTAATTGATATCATGGTAGACATGGAGTTTGGAGAACTGATGAAAGACTGGATAGAAGATTGGTCAGATGATGAAAATTCAGATCGTGAAGATCGGTCAGAGAATGGGAACGAATGGGACGATCTTAATGTGAGTGGCATTGTCATGTTGTAATTTTTTGGTGGCATCTGACAATACTAAATCTTTGTGTTGAAAATTTATAGATCCATGAGCTTGATGATGATCAGGAAAACAACTCGGAGCTCTCGAATGAAGATTACATTAGTTAGGTACGTAAGTGAAAAATTTTGTTGGCATGCAAATCGAATTTCTTCTGGAATATTATATGATAAGTAATTATGTATTTGTGTTGTATTTTTCAGTTCATTTCCGAATGTCATAATGCGTACGACTATTACGGTGAATCCGACGCGGGGACATGCCTTAACGACGAATCATTAGATGCACCTGGTTCTGGGGAGTCCGAGTCGTCGGTCATCATGAGTGAGGTATGTTTGTAATCAATGTTCTATGGAAGTAAGTAATGTTAAACCATAGAAATCTGTTTTCATGGCTGTGGTTTGATTGTGTAGGTGACACAAGATGATGGTGCAAAGAATGTCCAAGATACTGCCAGTGCAGATGATAAGAGGGATATGTTCATGCAGATAATGGAAATGACATTTACGTCTCACGATGCTGCATATGATTTCTACAACAGCTATGCTAGAGATAATGGTTTCAGTATTAGAAAGAATAAGGTCAAGTATAGCAAAACAGAGTCACGTCATATGCGTTATAGGCGGTTTGTTTGTTCAAGACAAGGGAAACGTGACAGCAAGTTGCTAACCGAGGAAGGACACAGCCGTAGGCTCAGAACCGAGACACGCTGCTTTTGCGAAGCGCACCTGACCGTCAAGCTTGACCAAAAGCGTGGGGTTTGGTATGTTGAAAGTTTTGAGGACAAGCATAGCCATATGTTGGCAGGACCGTACGAGGTACCTTTTCTTTGGTCCCACAGAAAAATCAAAGAGTACCAGAACCATGAGATAATGTCCATGGGAGCTGCAGGGATTAGAATTCACGACATGATGGATTGCTTCATCAGCAAGCATGTATGGTACGGCGGTGTTGGTTTTACCAGGCGTGAAATATACAACCTTTGCGCCAAGGAGAAGAGGAAGCTGCTTTCAAAAGGTGATGCTGCCACGGCCATAGGCATCATGGCCAGTAGGAAACAGATGGATCCTAGCTTCTTTTTCGAGTACAGGATAGATAAGGAAGGACATTTGAATAGGATGTTCTGGTGCGACTCCCAGTCTCGTCATGACTATGAGGACTTCGGCGACGTGCTTGTATTTGACAGCACGTACAAGATGAACCGCTATGGTATGCCATTCATACCTTTTGTTGGTCTTAACAATCACCGGAAGACCACTGTTTTTGGTTGTGCCATAGTTTCGGACGAGACCGAGGAGACATACGTGTGGCTTTTGCAGACGTTTTTGAGGTCCATGTGTCAAAAGATGCCTACGAGTGTAATCACAGACGCCGACGCTGCGATGATCAAGGCAATTCGCAAAGTCTTGCCAGACGTGTGGCACCGTATATGTACGTGGCACATAGAGAAAAATATGAAGATTCACCTCAGTCACAAGTCCTTGAAGGAGTTTCGAACTCTTCTGTACTACAGCACGTCCACGGCAACGTTTAAGGAGAGATGGCACGCATTTCCAAAAGATGGCAGTCGGAAAAAACTGTAACATGGTTGAGGCGGATGTATAAGAAGAGAAGACTGTGGGCCGCGGCATATCTAACAGAGGGGTTTTGGCTTGGCATGAAAAGCAACCAGCGGAGTGAAAGCCTGAACTCATGCCTTCACCTCCACCTAGACGGTGAAATGACCCTGGTGGATATGATTTTGCACTATGAGAACGCCGTTGTGCGTATCCGTGAAAACGAGGCGCGAGATGACTGCACGGCCTCACAGAGTTTACCGGTGCCAGTTACTAGCTTGAGGGAACTTGAGATAGCTGCTTCTCACGTCTTCACTCCAGCAAACTTCTATATGTTGCAGGATGATCTTAGAAAAATTGACGGCATGGAGATTGTAGAAATTAAGCTGGGAGACGGATCACAGCAGTACATCGTGGCCTGGAAGAATAACCGCAAGTGCCGTTTTTGGGTGGAGTATACACCAGTAAATTCCGCAGAAACTATAAGGTGCAGCTGCAGAAGAATGATTCGAAAGGGTTTACCTTGCAAGCACATATTCCATGTACTGAAGCACTTGAACATATCTGAAATACCAAAGTGTTTAGTTCTTATTCGGTTCACGAAAGAAGCAAGGTTGGGACTGCCCGCGAGGCGCACAAGCAATCTGTTGGGATTTGGTTGGACTGGGGCCGGGGAAAGAATGAAATATAGCCAGGTCAGTGTGTTAGCGTCTGAAGCTATGCATGCGGCATGCAAACACCCTGCTTTGTGGGATCAGTTACAGGAGAGTTTGAAGGCTGTGATTGCTAAGAGTCATGAGTATGATCTGCTAGAGGAAAATTTGTTGAAGCAAACAAATGACATCAGTAAGTGTGCAGTTGAATATGTGGACGATGGTGAAGGCAACATGATTGAGGTTAAAGATCCTATGAAAGTGTCAAGCAAAGGTGCAGCAAAGGCAGATGAGAGCCGCCCTGTCTCGAAAAATGGTAGACCACTCTCTTTTGATGAGTTGAAAAACCGGTGCGGCGCTTGCAAATTGGTAGGACACACTAGACGTAGCAAGAAATGCAAACTAAATGAGAAGTAAGTGTTTGTATGCATTGTGGATTATTAAAGTTTGTATCATTCATTAACTTAGCTTGTCTTCTATCAGGTGCAGAAAAGTGGAGAAGGAACAAGAGTAGAACACTTGCTTCAAATATTTACTGTGTTAATCGGCCGGCTCATACTTGGAGGCTTTGGCCCCCTGATTGTATCCTTAGTGTATTAGCAGACGAGATCCCAGTCTTTGTTTAAATAAAGTAAGATGTTTCCTTGTAAACAAAAATCAAAAAAATTCTTTACTGTGTAATGGCCGGGGCGGGAGGTAGAAAGAATATTATTGTACGTTTCCCCTACCCACGTCCTAAATGCCATTAAATAAGTAACTTACCACTCTCCTCCCCACCACACACTCACCCACCTCCCATGGGCGCCGGTTCGAACTCCCCTCTTATCCCCACCTACAGTAGATCGAGAATACCCTCGCTGGCGACCGCTGCAACCGCCTCCATGGAGAGAAGCATCGGCTGGCAGAGAGCGATGGTGGACCTCGCCGGTGATGACGAGGGGTGGCGCGCGCAGTTGACGGAGGTGTGCGGCTGGTTCCCCAGCACGGAGATGTTGGTCAACCACGCGCGTGGCCTCGTCAAAGTCCTCACCGACGCTGAGAAGAAGCGCGCCTTCCCCTATGGCCGCGGCGTCCTGCCGGCTGTCCTACTCGTGTGGGCAATGCGAGAGGCCACGCTGAGCGACTCCCCTGTTCAGCGCGCAAGGTAGTGGATGTACCGCTCCACCACCATGACGCTGCGGCCAGATTCAGCACGCGTCGCGTCGAGGGCGGGCCGCGTCGACGTCGAGCTCGCTGTCCCTGCGCCCGTCACCCCGGACTACCAGGTCCGCCATGTGTTGAAGCCAGTGCTGCCGTTCGGCTCTGACATCGTGGAGGACGACGTGGAGGAGGTACTGGTCATCCCTGGTGAGCATGAGGAGGGCGAGGAGGACGATGTGCAGATGGTAGCGCCGGTCACCATCGAGGGTGGCAAGACAATGCCCATCGACGTCGAGCTCCTTCCCCTCCTCCCTAACATATTGAATGTGGAAGCAGAGGAGGTGGCTCAGGATCAGGTGGCGCAGCTGTCCAACAGAACGGTGGTCAAGAAGAAGGCTTCTCCGTGTGTGGTGCGCCGCTCATGCCGCCTCAAATTTCTGAAGAAGTGAAGATGGGCACATTTGCTGAAGGAGTAGGAAGCTACTGGTTATATTAAGTTAGGTATGCTGTTATATGTTTCAGCATATAAGTTAACATTATTTTGGGTTTGATGTTGGTTAGGTATGCTTTTATATGTAAGTATATAAGTTATGCAATCGGTACGGTTTGATCGGGTTCTTTGTGGCTGAAGAACTGAATATCTACTGCTCACCCTAAGTGCCAAGTTCAGTTAAATTTCTGATTATTGAATAGGTATTGTTGCTTTGCTTCAGTGTTGCATGGAAGCTGCTAGATGTGGCTCCTATGTTGCAACAAGACAATAAACTAGTCTGCTACATAAATCAGTAGTGTTGCTAGGTGATGTGCCCATGTGCATCACATACCAAATATAGAACATGCCAAAAGTGCATTGTCTGTCAAATACAGGACATGCCAAAAGTGCATTGTCTGCCAAACATAGAACATGCCAAAAGTGCACTGTCTACCAATCATGATGGCCCCATGTTATTTATGCTGCAATTTCTGTTACACTTTGCCCATAAACTGAATAGCAAATAATTCAGTATCATTTCATCATGTCAATTACAATGATGTCAATAACTTTATGAACAATCTACTTGCTAACTATGACAGCAATCATAATGGCAAGCAGGCCAAGATACAGAAGACCTCCAAATCCTAAAATCCTATCCCTATAGAGCAATATCTCCTTGTCCATCTTAACAATTGCCCTCTTTTCTTTCTCATTCCTTTTAATTTCAGCTTCATATTCTGTAATCTTAGTCTCCAGTTTCTTGTTCTTCATGGCAAGATACTTAATGACTGACTTTGCTTTGCTATCCCACTCCCCATCAACCCATTCAACATACTCAGAAGTGATATCATCCTAAATAAATCATGAGCAATTCAAGTCATTTTATAACTGAACTTGTCGCTGCAAGCGTTAAACACTGAACTTTTTTGCAGCTTGACCGCAATAGCATTACTAGTTTGAAGATCATGGTCAGTAGACTAACCTGAAACACACATCCCCCGAGTGTGCTGCCAAAATTGTCTGCATCTATGCAGACACGGCCACTAGGAGTTTCCTGATGACCACATAGATGAAGCTTGTCATGGCCACAGGTGATGAATTATGGGCGATAATGCTGGGATGTAAAGAACAACGGTAAAGAACTTACCTTTTGCCACCAAAGTGTAGCACTGAAGAAACCCTAGCCGTGGGTTCTCCCGGCCCGCCGCCGCCCATGAAACCCCCGTCCCCTGTTCCACTAGATCCGCCGCCGCTGCCTCCTGTGCCACTGAATCCGGCCCACCTGCTTGCAGGACCCAGGGTTCGACCTAACTTGCGGTCGCCACAGCTCTTCTCGCCGCCGCCACCGCCCGACGCCCAGCTCGCTGTCATGCTTTCGCCGTCGAGATTTGGATGCGCAAATAGAGAGGGAGGGCTAGGGATTTGGAAAGCGAAACGAGAAAAGCGGAAAGATCGATGTGAACCTAGCAAAATGGGCTGGTGTAGCGCTGCCGGGAAGATAGCCCGCCTGTGGGGCCCCTCACGTGGTTAGATGGGCCGTGCCTGGCATTATGATGAGGACAGAAAAAGTTAATTATACATATAATTAAAAAATGAAGGGTTTGTAAAACAAACTAGAAAAACATGATGCCTGATAACACGCGATAGAGCCAACGAGCTGACATGACTTTGATGAGTGTAATATTACATTATGGCTCGATATATTTACTTATCTACCATGACTACTTTTCATAATAATGTGATGAGGGGGAATTACTAGGAGATTATGCAAGATGATGACATGCACATAGCTAAGGCAGAATGCTAAGCTTGGTAGAGTTTTAAAAAAAGTTAAGATTGTGAAAATTTTAATATGAAACTTACGAGAGTAGTTGAAGAGAAAAATAGACTATTATAAAAAATTGGAGAAGGAGAAAAATATTAATCAAGAACACTTGATAAGTGAAGCCGTGAAAATACAATTATAAAAAATTGGAGAAGGAGAAAAATATTAAGCAAGAACAATTGATAAGTGAAGCCAAAACTTTATTGGTACGACCAAATTGTCTTCTCCGAGCGAATTTTATGACCGAATTGTCTTGTACGAGCGAATTGTCTGACAGACACAATACACATGCATGTGGCCTATTTATTACATAAAAATGATAGAACCCCTAAGATAATCATGCCGTCGAAACCTTCGACCGGACTAAATCCAAACCACTAAAACTTTAATCTTTCATGCCGCATGAATTCTTCAGGTGCGTCTTGCTTGCGATTTCGCGAATTTTGTTCTTCACACAGTCCATCGAGTTTGAAGGTGACATAATCAACTCTGCGACGAAACGTCCTCTCCTTGCGTTAACGGTGGCCTGCAAAAAATGACATAAACGTTGCATGAACCGAAGTTGCTACACCATCATAGTAGCTAGTCTACAAACGAAAATAACAGCATACCTGTGTAAATTTGCGGGTGATTTTGTCCCCGTCCCAATGTTCTAGACATTCTGTGACAAAAAGGCCACAAGAGTTCCTGGTACATATGCAAACATTAGCGGTGGGCAATACACACATGTGTGTTGTTGTTTGATTGTGCATGGTGTCCTATTAACTCACCCATCCTCTTGCTGGGGTATGTCATACTCCTTGATAGGACACTTACTTACGTCCGGATATTTCCCTGGTGTAATAAGATTTGCCTGACGCATATCGTGTGCTATAGACATTCGCTATAAAGAGCATAGTGTTAAAGATCAATCATAAACAATATGTAAGAGCAATGGTACAAATGTTGGTTACATTACCAGTGCTTTAACAGTCCTCTCAGTCAGGTCCAGAGGATAGAGCGAATCGAGAGCTTGGAATTCTTTCTTGATCATGTGCATGACCACGGTCATCCAGTGGCTATTGTCGATATTCAACGCGATATACGTCTACAGTGCAAAAAACCATTACGGATCAAAAGAAATACTTGATGAACTATCATGTAGTGAAGAATCACAAACATTACGTACCTTATCACGCACAGTATACTCTTTCATGACTCTATTAACTGCCCCAGCTTTGGTCAGAGCACTATCCATGTTGCAGCTCGATGGCAATGGATCGTCATGTGCGATAGCACGATCTACAAGGAATTTGGACCTCCACGCTGGACAGAGGTAACGATCATGACCAACACGCAGCTCCAAATGTCCCATATAAGCATCAATAACCTGCATAGGATATCAGCGCATTACATGTTGAGAGTTGAGACATAGATTTTTGAGCATCTTATAAAGAGGACATGCAAGTAGTACTTACATCGTCCGACAGCCATCTATGAGATAGTACCGGTAGAATCCTTTCGGAAGTCAGAGTTATGCCACGGCCTTCACTGTAGTAAATTTTTTTGTTCTTGTTCTTCTTAGTGCTAGCAGCTAACTTCACAAATGAAACAGCTGCATCAATTATTTCCGGCATCAACTCATCTGCCACATCCTCCGGCACATTATTGTTTGAAAATAGAGCTGCATGAAATAATATGAACGTCAACAATGGTGATCATATGCATTGGTAGTAAATAAAAAAATTAAGAATGTTAGTTACGAGACCTCTAGTAGCAGTACTAGTACAAGAGGTTCTCTAACCACGGCTAGTACGCCTATCGGGCTTGTCAAGTGCGTAGGGGGAATCAAATTTCTTGGGAACGATCCGCTTCCGCTTACCGGACATAACCTCCTCATCCTTATCGATTGTTCCACCTTTTTTTCCATTCGCCTTAGCCATGAACTTGCCGACAGAAGATGGACAAATGTCTATGTCCGATGAAGGTGCTTGAGTAGAAGTACCAACCACCCAAGGGTTTTCCGGTGTACCCCCCACATACATCATCACGCTTAATAGGTGAAGCTTCCTTGTGTCCTTTCAGCTTCGATGGGGTTTTCTGTTTCGCAAACTAAATCGTGTGAACATTTCTGGACGAAAAAAATTAAACGAGAAAATTATAGACAGAAAGATAAATACTTAGTACCTCAGGTACGGTTTTATGGTCGGGAAGCACTTCAGGCTGCGTCATGTCAATGATCGGCTCTCCATCACTGTCCATGTCTTCATTGTACACGAATTCCTTCTTTTCATATGGACCATTCTCGAACGAATCCACTTCGTCCGGATCATTCTCCGCGGATGGCACGGCAGCAGCCGGCTTGTACATGACACCTTCTTTGTTAAACTTCTCCAAAAACCTCTGCAATACAAATATAAACTTAGTAATGGTAGGATGGTTTCAAACAGGAAACATACTGTAAAGCATAATGTTTGGGTGTGATACCTCAGCTACTTGATCAGGGATTTGCCTCATCTCGGTGTGTATGAAGTCCATGCACCGCTTCATTAGAAGCTCCATCAAATCTTCCGACAATGCGGCTGACGTCGACTTCTTTGCGTTTCCAGTTGCAGACTTGGTTTTTGGCTTCATGGTAGGCGCATTATTTGGGATGTTGGGCTCCTGAGCCCTATACTCCTGGGTGATATTATTTTCGATCTACATGCGATATTGAAGTACATGTGATGAATAAAAAATAAATAGTATTAAGTTACAAAACATTTAATCAAGACGAAAGACAATGACTTACCCATACGTTACCACGGCCACGCCCATTATCATAGTCAAACCTATCTCTCCTAGTGGCTGCGCCTTCTGTCCAGTTCCTCATAAGAGGTTGTATGGACAAGTTGGGATTATAGGCGCATTTGCCTTCGACCGGTTGCACCTTCTCCCAGTACAAGTACTACAAAAAAATATAAGGAGTTAGAGTTAGTAAAATACATCACATAAAATTTGCAATGATATGATAATTGACATTATGCAACAGGTCTGATATGTGTACCTGCAAGAGAGCCAAATTGCCTTTCGGCCATTGGCGGAGGTGTTTGCCTTTCTTCACTATGCGAAGGCAATCAAGGAGAACACGCATGGTGAAGGCATTCTAGTTAATCTTTGAAATACGTTTCACATCGTAGACCAAAGCGTAGTACTGCTTTGGCACAATCCTGCTCGACATGGGAGCAATAATTGTTCCTAACAGGACCAGCACTACTTTGCGAAGGAAATCGTCGTCGGTGGCTTTACTTTTAATTATGTCGTCAATGAGATTATCTATCACTATGTTTTCTGACGTCTCACTGAGAAATTGTGGCGGCATCCGCTCCTTCATGTCCTCGCCTTCTTCAGTCAGTATGTCCAAAGCGGACAGTCCTCGGTTCTTGAGGTTAAAGATGCACTCGACGTCGACCGCACCGAGAGTCACCTCCCCAACCTGCTCTTGTATAATGAATCTGCCCGTGCTGGCCTGAAAGTTCTCAATCATATACCTAATCAGCAGGGTACGCATCTTAATAGATGGTATTTGCAGCATGCTGCGCAACGATGTATCAGCCAGTCTAGCGCGTTGACCGCTCGATATATCTGCAACAAGCTTGCACCATTTCTCAACTGCGCATACTATTTCTCCATTCAACTCGTCCATCCTATTGAAAGAAAATATATAACTTCGTGACATTAGCTAACACTAAAGCAAAAAATAACAATAGGCATGCAAAAATATAAAACTTTCTGGCAGTAGCTAACACTAATGCAAAAATAACACTAATGGAAATACAATACTATCACCATGTATACTGCAACATGCAGCCAAGTGTGTGCTGACATGAGGCAATAAAAAAATAACTACAATTGGTAATTGAATTTACTTGCATCTGATCAAGTTCTTTGAGTACCATTTAAATTATATAATCAATAAATTTAATATGGTAAACTGTTACTTATTCGTCTGGTTGTCTTACTAACAGGGTGACAAATTGTTCACCTGTAAATAAACTAGAGTCTATAGCAATGGTACCTATTTGAGGTTCATCAACATCTAATGTTAATAACTCTTTAATGTTCTATGTGCACAACAATATAATTGGATCGTGTGACAAAAATATATTTGGATCTTGTGACAACAAATGTATTGCATCATGCTTCTCGAGAAACAACATCTTATTCTACCATGCGATGAAAGAACCAAAGAATGATTTCATCTACGCCATCTGGTCAGAACGCATCTAGTCCAGTTCATACTAGTTGAAAATATGTGGTAAACCTAAGTCCATCAAAGCAACGAGACGGAGGAAGTAGCTTGCTATGAAAGCGCGAGGGAAGGAGGACAAGTTACTTGATCGGTCGACGAAGATGAAAGAAGTCGGCGATGCGTTCTCGACGTAGTTCGTCGAGGTCGGCCTACACGTACGGACGACCTTGATCTTCTCGGGGTTTTTGTGGCGTATGGGATGCGGCGGACGGAGCTGTCGACGCCTCGCCGGCAGGAGTCGATCTAGTCGACGACATGTGCGAGGAGGGGTAGATTATATACGAGGTCGACGCCTAGGTCGTCGTAACTTCCCTGTGGCCAATCTCGCGATCTATATTTTCCTCCGTTGAAGCGAGGCTGAACGTGGTCCTCAATCGTAGGGATTAGGAACATATGGATTAGCACGATCCCAGAATTGTGTAACAGAATGGCAACTACTCCCGTGATCGACGTGCGTGTGATCGACGTGCATGGAAAGCGCAGCATTGTGGGCTCCACAATATGGATCCGACACTTATTTGCGGTCTGGGCCGGCCCACCTACCTGCATTGTTTCTTCCCTCAAAATAAATATCATTGGTTCATCCGTAAAAAAAACTATTTGTGACACGTATTACTTATTGTATACTTGTATATGTTCAACAATATTTATAGTATCTCTATCATTTCTACAATATTATACATGCATCGAGTGTTTGGGATCATTTCATGAGATTGTAGGTTACGCATAAACCACTTTCAGACCTGCCCTCCGGACACAAAACGCACGTTGCGTCACGTGGGGGCAGTGTTGTAGGGTTTTCTCGCAAAAAAACCCTAGAAATTGCATCGAGTGTCGCAAATGAATGATACTTGTCACGCATGCAAGCCATGGTCATCGTAGGGTATGCATGTAGTTTGGGATCATTTGGTGGGACCATCAAGGAAAACCAATTTCAGAGCTGACCTCCGGCAGACCTGAATGGTCCTGCTTGTACATGGTGCATGTGGAAGCATGCATGAGATGACCCCAACTTTTGCGAGCTTGTGGGCTTGGCCAATGTGGTCCCCCAGGCAAGATGTGCACGAATTCGGACACAAAACGCACGTTGCGTCATGTGGGGGCAGTGTTGTAGGGTTTTCTCGCAAGAAAACCCTAGAAATTGCATCGAGTGTCGCAAATGAACGATACTTGTCACGCATGCAAGCCATGGTCATCGTAGGGTATGCATGTAGTTTGGGATCATTTGGTGGGACCATCAAGGAAAACCAATTTCAGAGCTGACCTCCGGCAGACCTGAATGGTCCTGTTTGTACATGGTGCATGTGGAAGCATGCATGAGATGACCCCAACTTTTGGGAGCTTGTGGGCTTGGCCAATGTGGTCCCCCAGGCAAGGTGTTCACGAATTCGGACACAAAACGCACGTTGCGTCACGTGGGGGTAGTGTTGTAGGGTTTTGTCGCCGGAAAACCCTAGAAAATGCATCGAGTGTCGCAAATGAACGATACTTGTCACGCATGCATGCCATGGTCATCGTAGGGTATGCATGAAGTTTGGGACCATTTGGTGGGACCGTCAAGGAAATCCAATTTCAGACCTGATCTCCGGCAGACCCGAATGGTCGTGCTTGTAGATAGTGCATGTGGGGGCATGCATGAGATGACCCCAACTTTTGGGAGCTTGTGGGCTTGGCCAATGTGGTCCCCCAGGCAAGATGTGCACGAATTCGGACACAAAACGCACGTTGCGTCACGTGGGGGCAGTGTTGTAGGGTTTTCTCGAAAGAAAACCCTATAAATTGCATCGAGTATCGCAAATGAATGATACTTGTCACGCATGCAAGCCATGGTCATCGTAGGGTATGCATGTAGTTTGGGATCATTTGGTGGGACCATCAAGGAAAACCAATTTCAGAGCTAACCTCCGGCAGACCTGAATGGTCCTGCTTGTACATGGTGCATGTGGAAGCATGCATGAGATGACCCCAACTTTTGGGAGCTTGTGGGCTTGGCCAATGTGGCCCCCCAGGCAAGATGTGCACGAATTCGGACACAAAACGCACGTTGCATCACGTGGGGGAAGTGTTGTAGGGTTTTCTCGCAAGAAAACCCTAGAAATTGCATCGAGTGTCGCACATGAACGATACTTGTCATGCATGCAAGCCATGGTCATCGTAGGGTATGCATGTAGTTTGGGATCATTTGGTGGGACCATCAAGGAAAACCAATTTCAGAGCTGACCTCCGGCAGACCTGAATGGTCCTGTTTGTACATGGTGCATGTGGAAGCATGCATGAGATGACCCCAACTTTTGGGAGCTTGTGGGCTTGGCCAATGTGGTCCCCCAGGCAAGGTGTGCACGAATTCGGACACAAAACGCACGTTGCGTCACGTGGGGGTAGTGTTGTAGGGTTTTGTCACCGAAAAACCCTAGAAAATGCATCGAGTGTCGCAAATGAACGATACTTGTCACGCATGCATGCCATGGTCATCGTAGTGTATGCATGAAGTTTGGGACCATTTGGTGCGACCGTCAAGGAAAACCAATTTCAGACCTGATCTCCGGCAGACCCAAATGGTCCTGCTTGTAGATAGTGCATGTGGGGGCATGCATGAGATGACCCCAACTTTTGGGAGCTTGTGGGCTTGGCCAATGTGGTCCCCCAGGCAAGATGTGCACGAATTCGGACACAAAACGCACGTTGCGTCATGTGGGGGCAGTGTTGTAGGGTTTTCTCGCAAGAAAACCCTAGAAATTGCATCGAGTGTCGCAAATGAACGATACTTGTCACGCATGCAAGCCATGGTCATCGTAGGGTATGCATGTAGTTTGGGATCATTTGGTGGGACCATCAAGGAAAACCAATTTCAGAGCTGACCTCTGGCAGACCTGAATGGTCCTGCTTGTACATGGTGCATGTGGAAGCATGCATGAGATGACCCCAACTTTTGGGAGCTTGTGGGCTTGGCCAATGTGGTCCCCTAGGCAAGGTGTGCACGAATTCGGACACAAAACGCACGTTGCATCACGTGGGGGTAGTGTTGTAGGGTTTTGTTGTCGGAAAACCCTAGAAAATGCATCGAGTGTCGCAAATGAACGATACCTGTCACGCATGCATGCCATGGTCATCGTAGGGTATGCATGAAGTTTGGGACCATTTGGTGGGACTGTCAAGGAAAACCAATTTCAGACCTGATCTCCGGCAGACCCGAATGGTCCTGCTTGTAGATAGTGCATGTGGGGGCATGCATGAGATGACCCCAACTTTTGGGAGCTTGTGGGCTTGGCCAATGTGGTCCCCCAGGCAAGATGTGCATGAATTCGGACACAAAACGCACGTTGCGTCACGTGGGGGCAGTGTTGTAGGGTTTTCTCGCAAGAAAACCCTAGAAATTGCATCGAGTGTCACAAATGAACGTTACTTGTCACGCATGCGAGCCATGGTCATCGTAGGGTATGCATGTAGTTTGGGATCATTTGGTGGGACCATCAAGGAAAACCAATTTCAGAGCTGACCTCCGGCAGACCTGAATGGTCCTGCTTGTACATGGTGCATGTGGAAGCATGCATGAGATGACCCCAACTTTTGGGAGCTTGTGGGCTTGGCCAATGTGGTCTCCCAGGCAAGGTGTGCACGAATTCGGACACAAAACGCACGTTGCGTCACGTGGGGGTAGTGTTGTAGGGTTTTGTCGCCGGAAAACCCTAGAAAATGCATCGAGTGTCGCAAATGAACGATACTTGTCACGCATGCATGCCATGGTCATCGTAGGGTATGCATGAAGTTTGGGACCATTTGGTGGGACCGTCAAGGAAAACCAATTTCAGACCTGATCTCCGGCAGACCCGAATGGTCCTGCTTGTAGATAGTGCATGTGGGGGCATGCATGAGATGACCCCAACTTTTGGGAGCATGTGAGGATGGCCAATGTGCCCCCTCCCCCCCAGGCAAGGTGTGCACGAGTTCGGACACAAAACACACGTTGTGTCACGTGGGGGCAGTGTTGTAGGGTTTTGTTAACGGAAAAACCCTAGAAAATGCATCTAGTTTTGGAAATGAACGATACTCGTCATGCATGCTTGTCATGGTCATCCTAGGGTTTGCATACAGTTTGGTCTGAATTGGTGAGACCGAGAAGATAAATCTGCTCCTAGTACATGGTGCATGTGGAGGTATGCATGCGACTGTCCCAACTACATTTGATTTAATAATATTTGAAGTTTCAAACAGAAAATAAAATTTATAATTTGGAATGAAGAATTGAAATAATGAAGAAGTGCAATAGAACTTAACATATTATCAATTACATTTTGGAAATATTTCGAATATAAAGAAGAGAACAAATATTAGAATGAAGAAGTGAAATAAAACAGAACATTTTATCTTACAAATTAAAAATATTTCAAAAATAATAAAGATAAGAAATATTGGAACGAAAAATTGAATTAAAACACAACATTTTAGTTCATATTTCGTAAATATTATCAATATACAAAATAGAACGAACAAATGAAATAAAACACAACAGAATTTGGTATTTTTTTAAATTTTAGTAAACACTGTTAGAAATAATATAGAAAAAAGAGACTTGATTTTAAATATTACAAATATAAACAAGAAACGAAACAAAGAAAATTTAAAACGTATGAGCGAGCGGAGTAAAGCTGCCCTGGGCCAGCCCGCCCGAATTGGGCCCAAGGCGGAGCCGCGTGGGGCACATCGCAGCGCACAGCCGTTGGGTGGTGGGAGTTTAGTCCCACCTCGCCAAGCGAGGAAGCGCCGCACTGGTTTATATACCCGGCTGCGACTCCCCTCTCAAGCTCCTATCAATTGCAGGCAGTACATT
This sequence comes from Triticum monococcum, assembly GCA_034509565.1. Lineage (NCBI taxonomy): Eukaryota > Viridiplantae > Streptophyta > Magnoliopsida > Poales > Poaceae > Triticum > Triticum monococcum. The sequence goes on along the minus strand of CM067842.1, from coordinate 444,040,675 downwards.
GCCTAATTCTCGTCCCTTCTGCCCCGTGGGTCTTACTAGCAGCAGAGATAATCTGCACCACGGGCCTGCATCCTGGCCCATGCACCGCAGGGTTCCTAGTCATATGCAGGCCGTGGAGTATGAATTCTCCTACTCTGGTAGGTGGGCACTTTTTTTGGCATATTGCCATGTGTATTGATCTTCAAATCACACACTAAATTATACACATGCTCACCTGCATTCAATACACAATTTTTTTATGCATACATGACAAGTTAATGTTTTGACCTTCAAGTCATCTAATAAATTTTACACATGCTCACTTACATGTAATACACATGGATATTAATTGGATTTCAACAAAAATGAGGCCGTGGTGTATGAATTCTACTACCACATGCATGCAAGATGCATCGAGTGTCGGAAATGAACGGTAGTTGCCAGGCATGCTTGCTATGGTCATCGTAGGGTGTGCATAAAAGTTTGGTATCAATTGGTGAGACCGAGAAGAAGAACCTGCTTGTAGTACATGGTGCAAGTGGAGGCATACATGCGATTGTCCCAACTATATTTGACTTAATAATATTTCAACAAAGAAAAGAGGAGAATATAGAAAACAGAAGAAAAAAGTTGAATGAATAAGTGCAATAAAAGACAACATGTTATCTTACATTTTGGAAATATTTCAAATATTAAGAAGAGAACAAATCTTACAATGAATAAGTGAAATAAAACAGAACATTTTATCTTACAAACTAAAAATATTAAAAAAATAATAAAGATAAGAAATATTGGAATGAAGAATTGAATTAAAACACAACATTTTAGTTCATATTTCGTAAATAGTATCAATATACAAAAGAGTACGAACAAATGAAATAAAACACAACAGAATTTGGCATATGTTTTAAATTTTAGTAAACACTGTTAGAAATAATATAGAAAAAAAGAGACTTGATTTTAAATATTACAAATACAAACAAGAAAAGAAACAAAGAAAATTTAAAACGTATCAGCGAGCGGAGTAAGGCTGCCTGGGCCAGCCCGCCCGAATTGGGCCCAAGGCGGAGCCGCGCAGGGCACATCGTAGCGCACAGCCGTTGGGTGGTGGGAGAATAGTCCCACCTCGCCAAGCGAGGAAGCGCCGCACTGGTTTATATACCCGGCTGCGACTCCCCTCTCAAGCTCCTATCAATTGCAGGCAGTACATTGCCTAATTCTCGTCCCTTCTGCCCCGTGGGTCTTACTAGCAGCAGAGATAATCTGCACCACGGGCCTGCATCCTGGCCCATGCACCGCAGGGTTCCTAGTCGTATGCAGGCCGTGGAGTATGAATTCTCCTGCTCTGGTAGGTGGGCACTTTTTTTGGCATATTGCCATGTGTATTGATCTTCAAATCACACACTAAATTATACACATGCTCACTTGCATTCAATACACAATTTTTTTATGCATACATGACAAGTTAATGTTTTGACTTTCAAGTCATCTAATAAATTTTACACATGCTCACTTACATGTAATACACATGGATATTAATTAGATTTCAACAAAAATGAGGCCGTGGTGTATCAATTCTACTACCACATGCATGCAAGATGCATAGAGTGTCGGAAATGAACGGTAGTTGCCAGGCATGCTTGCTATGGTCATCATAGGGTGTGCATAAAAGTTTGGTATCAATTGGTGAGACCGAGAAGAAGAACCTGCTTGTAGTACATGGTACAAGTGGAGGCATACATGCGATTGTCCCAACTATATTTGACTTAATAATATTTCAACAAAGAAAAGAGGAGAATATAGAAAACAGAAGAAAAAAGTTGAATGAATAAGTGCAATAAAAGACAACATGTTATCTTACATTTTGGAAATATTTCAAATATTAAGAAGAGAACAAATCTTACAATGAATAAGTGAAATAAAACAGAACATTTTATTTTACAAACTAAAAATATTAAAAAAATAATAAAGAGAAATATTGGAATGAAGAATTGAATTAAAACACAACATTTTAGTTCATATTTCGTAAATAGTATCAATATACAAAAGAGTACGAACAAATGAAATAAAACACAACAGAATTTGGCATATGTTTTAAATTTTAGTAAACACTGTTAGAAATAATATAGAAAAAAAGAGACTTGATTTTAAATATTACAAATACAAACAAGAAAAGAAACAAAGAAAATTTAAAACGTATCAGCGAGCGGAGTAAGGCTGCCTGGGCCAGCCCGCCCGAATTGGGCCCAAGGCGGAGCCGCGCAGGGCACATCGTAGCGCACAGCCGTTGGGTGGTGGGAGAATAGTCCCACCTCGCCAAGCGAGGAAGCGCCGCACTGGTTTATATACCCGGCTGTGACTCCCCTCTCAAGCTCCTATCAATTGCAGGCAGTACATTGCCTAATTCTCGTCCCTTCTGCCCCGTGGGCCTTACTAGCAGCAGAGATAATCTGCACCACGGGCCTGCATCCTGGCCCATGCACCGCAGGGTTCCTAGTCGTATGCAGGCCGTGGAGTATGAATTCTCCTGCTCTGGTAGGTGGGCACTTTTTTTGGCATATTGCCATGTGTATTGATCTTCAAATCACACACTAAATTATACACATGCTCACCTGCATTCAATACACAATTTTTTTATGCATACATGACAAGTTAATGTTTTGACCTTCAAGTCATCTAATAAATTTTACACATGCTCACTTACATGTAATACACATGGATATTAATTGGATTTCAACAAAAATGAGGCCGTGGTGTATGAATTCTACTACCACATGCATGCAAGATGCATCAAGTGTCGGAAATGAACGGTAGTTGCCAGGCATGCTTGCTATGGTCATCGTAGGGTGTGCATAAAAGTTTGGTATCAATTGGTGAGACCGAGAAGAAGAACCTGCTTGTAGTACATGGTGCAAGTGGAGGCATACATGCGATTGTCCCAACTATATTTGACTTAATAATATTTCAACAAAGAAAAGAGGAGAATATAGAAAACAGAAGAAAAAAGTTGAATGAATAAGTGCAATAAAAGACAACATGTTATCTTACATTTTGGAAATATTTCAAATATTAAGAAGAGAACAAATCTTACAATGAATAAGTGAAATAAAACAGAACATTTTATCTTACAAACTAAAAATATTAAAAAAATAATAAAGATAAGAAATATTGGAATGAAGAATTGAATTAAAACACAACATTTTAGTTCATATTTCGTAAATAGTATCAATATACAAAAGAGTACGAACAAATGAAATAAAACACAACAGAATTTGGCATATGTTTTAAATTTTAGTAAACACTGTTAGAAATAATATAGAAAAAAAGAGACTTGATTTTAAATATTACAAATACAAACAAGAAAAGAAACAAAGAAAATTTAAAACGTATCAGCGAGCGGAGTAAGGCTGCCTGGGCCAGCCCGCCCGAATTGGGCCCAAGGCGGAGCCGCGCAGGGCACATCGTAGCGCACAGCCGTTGGGTGGTGGGAGAATAGTCCCACCTCGCCAAGCGAGGAAGCGCCGCATTGGTTTATATACCCGACTGCGACTCCCCTCTCAAGCTCCTATCAATTGCAGGCAGTACATTGCCTAATTCTCGTCCCTTCTGCCCCGTGGGCCTTACTAGCAGCAGAGATAATCTGCACCACGGGCCTGCATCCTGGCCCATGCACCGCAGGGTTCCTAGTCGTATGCAGGCCGTGGAGTATGAATTCTCCTGCTCTGGTAGGTGGGCAATTTTTTTTGCCATATTGTCATTGTGTATTGATTTGATCTTGAAATCACACACTAAATTACACACATGGGCAATTTTTTTGCCATATTGCCATTGTGTATTGATTTGATCTTGAAATCACACACTAAATTATACAAATGCTCACTTGCGTTCCATACACATATTTTTTTGCATATATGACAAGTTAATGTTTTGACCTTCAAGTCATTTTTTCAAAAACTGGCTTAAGTTAGACCAAATGGCCCCTCCGGAATGCGGTCATTTTTTCGACCACCTCCAAATGACCTCAACTTTGGCACACATGATCTATTGCACAAAAAAGGTGGGTTCCAAAGGTTTTATATTTTTTTGAATTTTTTATTAATTTATAATGCCCTCTAGACTGACCGGTCAAAACATCGGTCTATACCTCAGGGGGGCATTGTAAATAATTCTTTTTCCAAATTTTCTTTCATAGCCATGATTGGCACATGTGGGTCACCATGTTCAAGAAAGTTTGTGTGATTTGGAGGTGGTGGGAAAATCACATTTTTTCAAAAACTGGCTTAGGTTAGACCAAATGGCCCCTCCGGAATGCGGTCGTTTTTTCGACCACCTCCAAATGACCTCAACTTTGGCACACATGATCTATTGCACAAACAAAGGTGGGTTCCAAAGGTTTTATATTTTTTTGAATTTTTTATTAATTCATAATGCCCTCTAGACTGACCGGTCAAAATATCGGTCTATACCTCAGGGGGGGCATTGTAAATAATTCTTTTTCCAAATTTTCTTTCATAGCCATGATTGGCACATGTGGGTCACCATGTTCAATAAAGTTTGTGTGATTTGGAGGTGGTGGGAAAAATCACATTTTTTCAAAAACTGGCTTAAGTTAGACCAAATGGCCCCTCCGGAATGCGGTCATTTTTTCAACCACCTCCATATGACCTCAACTTTGGCACACATGATCTATTGCACAAACAAAGGTGGGTTCCAAAGGTTTTATATTTTTTTGAATTTTTTATTAATTCATAATGCCCTCTAGACTGACTGGTCAAAACATCGGTCTGTACCTAAGGGGGCATTGTAAAAAATTCTTTCTATATTTTTGAAATTATTTGAATTTATAATGCCCTCTTAAATTTGTTTACCTTTTTAATGCCCTCTTATTTTTTTGAATTTTTTATTTATTGAACTAGGTTTACAAAATGGCTAGGATGGCCCATGCTTTTCCTTTTGTTCTAAATTTATATTTTCTTTTCTTCTAAATTTATATTTAATTCCTTCACACTTTGATGATGGAATATTTGCTCTGTAATTGCAACATAGGTTCAAATGATGGAACATTTCACCTTTTTGCTTATTCAAATTATGAGTTGGTGGAATGTGTGAGGGTGAACAATTATCAGTAACTTTACTAAACCCCATGTACTATAATTCATGACAGCCATTTTGGAACATTGCGACATTCAATATTTGGTATAATTGGCACATGGGCACAGCATGTTGCACTTGCCCACAGCATAGACAAGTGTTGCAGCATGTCTCAAGCAACACTGAAGCGCCATTTGTTTTTTTCGCACCATCGAAACAACTAAACATGAAGGAAGCATTCACCACCATTAAAGATAAGGCCACACATATATAGATTGCATTCTAATAGGTAATAGGCAGTTCACAACAGATCCAGTTCAACCACACAATACATTACATTACATTAATATATCAAGTTTTCTCACAGTTCAGACCCGGATGCAGCTTTCCCAAAAGTAAAACATTATCAAATATACTGATGATGAGTACGGCTTCCAGCTTCCGATGATCAGCATGATGTACGACTACAGGTCAGGGTTTCTCAGGACCTTCAGGAGCGCCTTATGCTGACCAATGATCCTGTAGTCATGACTGGAGATCGATGTAGCCCGGAAATGTTCCATCAGATGCTCCAATAACCCAGACCTGGGCTTGGGCTTGCTGCAGTAGGGGCACCGGTACTTTTCATTCCTCCAGTTGTAGTACTTGGCAGGTCCTTGGGCCCTGATCTTCAACAACTCCTTCTCTTCAAAGGACTCGAAGTTCCCCTCGACCACATCATCTCCAGATTCATACTGCACAAATTAATGACTGACATTAATACATTATGCATTCAAAAACTATAAACACATAATACTAACTCAATGCAGAATAACATTTGAACTAGGCCTTACCTCATACGGCTCATCATCATCAGACTCATATGGGTAGAACCCAGTCTTGTCCCACTTCCTCTTTTTGCCCACAAGATCCTCCTCCTGCTGCTATATTGTCAAACAAGCACATCATTTACAATGAATTGAATTGCAGTCCACAGAATGTCATTACAAACAAAATTGTGAATGTGAACCACATTGGTATGTTGCAAGTGACCAAATGCTTTCCTTATAAATACAGAATCTAAGCAATCAATCAACAGACAAATGATGTCCTTCATAAATGCTAATGAAAATGCAAGCTGGATTCTTGACATTCCCTGGATAAACCCAACACTTTACTTTTGAGGGAATTACCCCCCCCCCCCCCACACACACACTACTTAATGGAAACATATAGTATATTTTGTTGCTAGGATCCTGCGTTGGAATGTTTACTTCACACTTTACATATAGTATATACTAATTACAGAAGCCAACTACAAAATTTAATATGCATAAATTACTGTTTTGGGGACAATGCAGCAAAGCTCCTACACATATTAACATAATGCAGTAGTTAATTAGGTACAACTTCAACTATAAATGCATACATCTCCAACAAACATCTAAAATTTCATTACTTACCTAAACAACAACAAATTATACTATAGATGAATCTTGTATCATCTAAATCAATTCATTGGCACATCTTAATTAATGCATTCCAAATCAAATATGTTTCCATCCAGTATCATTGAACCACAGATCAAATCAAATAATCATAAATGTCAGCAGCATTGAACTACAGATCCAATAATCATATGACATCTATCTGACCTTAAATCCCCCCCTTAAATAAGGTAGTCATCCTCATACTAATTGAATTCTAACAAGCAAAAATTCAACTACTAATCTAATAAGCATATGAAAAAACCCCAAGATGGTTTTATCTCTGAAGCAACGGCATTGCAGAGGATGTTCAATGCTGTCAACATCTCTGAAGCAACAACAAAATTCCTCTACTAACCCAAAGTAAATAAGCAGACTGCCCCTTCCCCTCGACCACACTTCCCCTCTCCTTCATAAGCCCCAATCCAGCACAACAAAATCCAGCCCTTGAGAAGCTCTTTTTGATTAACATGACAACACCCAGTACATGAGCACATCCTTCACTATATTTACAACCAAACTAATGCACCATGTAATCACCTCACATAGACAATTTCCAAAAACACAAAGGCCATGCACAACCCATATCATAGCCTCTACCTGACAGGCATCAATCAAGCAACAAATAACTGCAACTATGACAACATGCATCAATCAAGCATCTAAGAATTGTAACTATGACAGCCATAATCCCTAGAACTAAGCATCCATTTAATTAATCATCAAGCCAAAGAACTAAAGCAGGCACCAACCCAAACCAATACAGAAGTATATATTTGACTCCAAACACCTAAAGAATTGCAAAAATTCCACTACTAATCTAATAAGCATCTGAAAAAACCCCATCCCTCAATCTGGCTACTTCTAACCTAATCTAATAATCATATGTGGTCCACCATTCTTGCACGAATCAAATACATGAAAACCCTAATGCAGAGAAAACCCTACCTCCAACAAATCTAACCAACCAAAGTTCTGGCCACAAACCCTACAATCTAAAAACTACCAACTAAAAGTTAGCCGCACATACCTTCTGCTCCGCTTCCTCCTCGCCGGAGCCGGCCTCCACCTTCTCCACCTAGTGCGCCTCGCCAGAGCCCGCCCCCACCTTCTGCGCCTCGCCAGAGCCCGCCTCCACCTTCTGCGCCTCGCCGGAGTTGGCCATAGCGGGCGCATCTGGCTGGACCGCGCCGCTGTGGCCCGCCCCCGCCTTCTCCAGATCTCTAGCGGAGGGAGCACCGCGCTGGACGCCGGCACGCCCCCTCACAAAGGTGCCCGCAGTGATCTGCCACGCCTGCTCCACCAGATCTGCGCCTTCGGGGCGCTCGCCTCCTGCGTCCGCCATTGCGATGGAGAGGATGCGGTGAGGGAGACGAGGAGGTTGGAGAGGAGAGGGAGTGGGGAGTGGAAAGTGGAGAGAGGGAGACGATGCGGCGGGGGAAATGGTGGGCGATGCGGCCGGAGGTGGTTGCCGTCCACATTTATATGATGGGACAGTTTTGGCAACTACCCGTGACACGTGCTGCCCCACGCGCGGGTGGCTTCTTTTTTTGCGGGGGGCGCGCGGGCGCGGGCGTCTTCACGCGTGCATGAAAGGCCGCCGTATACGGACGGGCATACGTATACGGCCGGGCATACGATCTAACCGGGCCCGTATGGGCCTCCGAGGGCTCCTCGATGGCTATACGCGGGGGCAACAAAGACGATCGTGCCCCTCGTTATGAAGCGTTTTTGGTTCATCCTGGCCGTCGATGTGTTTTTCCACCCCGCGTTCAGCCCAGGGGGGAGCATCGGAGCAGGTGTTCGGCTTGACATTACGAAGGCACCCCAATATGACCTAGTATTGTCATATTGCTACTCAACTCGGTCTAGCTTGGTTGTTCATGACACACCACATATGGAAATGCTCCCAATTGGGAGTAGATTATAAAGAACCATCGATTCCCCCTTTTCTCTACTAGGTCGGCAAAAAAATACCAAACATGATTAGTAGGCACGGAGTTTTGGTGGAGATGTCAAGTCATGTCTGACCGGTAGGTGCTAAGCTTTGTCATGCCTAGTCGGCAGGTGCTATGCACGACAGATTTTCCAGAGACTTCAAGTTGTGTCGGCTGGTGGTACTTGGCGGCATGGTGCTGAGGTGTATCGATGGCGACCATGATGTACTCAGCTGTTCGCGCGCAGGGAGCTGGTGTCGTTGGGCGGCGTGGTGGCGTTGACGGCTGCTAGACCGGGCAAGGTTGATGAGTACAGCTCTGAAGAAGGAGTGGTGGCAGTTTGCGGCGGCAACCTTTGAGAGCGCGTCAGACCCGTGTGTGCCCCAGACCCGACAAGTGGCTTGGTTGGGGCCTCAGGTCTTAGATGTTAGGCTTGACTGCGAGGTCTGTGGTATTAGGCCCGGACTATCAGCATCCCTACATCAACTGGATAGGAGTAGCGACAGATGTTGCCTGGATGGTGGTTTTAGGCTTACTGTTGTATTTCTTTATAAGGTCTTTTGTGAATAATTAATAAAATGACTGCATGCATCGCCCAGATACAGAGGCCGGGGGTCTTCCTCCTTTTCTAAAAATAAAAAAGTAGACAACTTAAGGGACAATCCAAGAGAAATTCTTGAGAAAATCAACATTAAACTTAGTAAATGATGGGCATGAAATACGCTCATCGTAGTCCTAGAGCGTAATTAAAGAATTAGGAATGAACTTAATTAACCTTCATAATAAATACTCCCTCCGTTTCATAATGTAGTGTCTAGAGATTTTTATAAAAGTCAAACTTTGCCAAGTTTGACCAAGCGTACAGAGAAAACTATCTACATCTACAATACCAAACATGTACATTCTGAAAATATAAGTCATGATATATTCAATGATGTGCATTTAGTATTCTAGATGTACCTACTTTTCTCTATAAATATGGTCAAAATTTGTAATGTTTGACTTTTGCAAAAATCTATAAGCATTACATTATGGAGTGGAGGGAGTATATGTCTTTTCAACATATCACGAACTAATTATCTGATGATACTTTCTAGTTCGCACCATTCGGATGTGTTTCTCAAAGTAGTCTTTAATATTCTCCAGCCTAGTTGTGGAGCTTGTAAAAGTGCATAGAGACGCTAAGATGCTTAAAGAGAAATGATCCAACTCCACAAACAAACGGGTGTGTACAATCTCATGCTATCCACCCTTCCTAAAATTAGGAATTTCAACTTTTTTTCAAAGCTACTCCCTCCGCTTCATAATAAGTGTAGTGGTTTTAGTTCAATTCAAATTTGAACTAAAACCACTGCACTTATTATGAAAGGGAGGGAGTACTTTTTAGTCATGATAGCTGCTCAAAACACTCAAAGTGAATTTTAAATTAGCACTTTTCTCCAATTCATGGTCCACAAAGAAGATCCATTGCTTGAATTGCAGAATCATTAGCCACCATTGCACCATATGCCGGATCAAACAACTAAACACCCCTCCTCTTTAGCCTTGATATCTATTGATGTGTAGAGTGATATGTAAGCCACAATATTAAATACACTAGAGAATCAATAGCCCCCGTGTCGAGTCCTTTTCTTTTGGAAGAAAAAACCAACAACACAATTAAATTCTAGCCCTACATTGCCCATCTGAACAAAATTATCCACCCACACCACATAGGACAAATCCACTCGCAAGACTTGGCGGAGGAAAACCAACACACTTTATCATATGCCTTCGTAAATTCAAATCTAGATATCACTCCATCCCTTTCTTTTTCGTGTGGAGCTCATGATGGTTCCATATAAAATGAAAATTCTATATGTGATACAGAGGCCCAAAAAGGGATATGTTTGTGTTGGATAAATGACATCAAGCACCACCTAGGATATGTGTTTGATACCTACTTACGTTGAAATATTAAAACTCACAATGAATAAGCAAATTGGTATGAATTGTTAAATCTTGGATGGCTTCGGGCCCTTCGGGAGAATAGTGATGGCTCCAAAGTGTGAACTGGAGTGGAAGAATTGCCTTATGAAAGTAGGGAAAGAGAACCAGGATATAACCCTTTATCATTTCTAAAAGGTCTAGTAAAACTAAGTTGCGAAGCCGATCATACCAGGAGACTTATTGTGCCTCATTTGGAAAATGGCATCCTTAATCTCTGATTTCCATGAATTTGGTAGGAATAACGTCATCTGCTTGGGAGGAGACTTGAGGAATGCCCTGCCTTCTTAACTCATATAGGAAAACTTGTCCTTCATCATGCGCCACAAACTAGCCACTATATTACTTTGTGGTGTACCTTTTAATTTGCTCCCCCTTCTATGGCACCATCATCTTGGTTTAATATAGAACCCTTTGTTCTTGATGACTCCCATTAGCCACCAAATGGAAATATTGCATGTTACTATCTCCTTCTTTTATATGTTGGACTTAAGCTCCCTTCTATTATTCTAGCACTAACAGAGCGACCCTCTAGTGAGACCAACATCTGACTATATATATCTAGAATCTACTTTTTCCAAACCGGCCGGTATGTGGGAACTAATCATGTCCTTTTTCTAATTGAGAGGATCCAAAGAGTATTAAGGGCATGCTTTGAATATCTCAGGGATGATGGTAGATTTTTAATGGTCAATGCAGTGTTATCCTCTCTACCAACTTTTATTATGAGTTTCTTGTTGCTATATAAAGGAATGATTGCATAATTGGATAAATATAGGAAGCTCCTTTTTTGGAGAAGCAAGGTTTAGAAAAGATAAAGCCCCCTCTGGCTACTTGGGATTTGATTTGCAGGCCTAGAGCAAGATGGCCTTGGCATTATAAATTTCCAAATTCAAAACAATAGCTTGTTGCTCAGATGCTCCATAAATTCTTCAATCACCATGATGTCCCTTGAGTTCACTTAGTTTGGGTAGCCTACAACCTTAACATGGAACCAACTGATCAACTAACTAGTTGAACTTTTTGGTAGAGGGGACTACATCAAAGTTGCTCTCTACATACAAGGGTAAGGCAAGATGTCATGTGGAAAGTGGACATTCCATCCTATTTTCGTCAGACAACTAGAATGCCCCCCAACGCAAGAATGGCCACATCCACACTCCTATTGAAGAAGCTTGAACATAACTATCTCCCAACAATGGATTATGGGAGATTTATTTGACCATTTTCACCTTCCTCTTTCTAAAGAGGCTTATGACCAATCCAATCGGTTGATACTAATGTTTAATGAGATGTTGCTCTTTGCAACTCAAGATATATGGCAATATCCTTCTAGAGATTCCAAGTTTCAAGTTTCCAAGACATACACATTTCTAATGGGAGAGCATTGGTCCCACATGTCATTAAATGGATTTGGAACACATGATGTTAGCTGAAGCGCAAATTCTTTTTCTCGTTGTTGGTCAATAACAGACTCAACACAAGAGCCTTACTTCAAATAAATAATTTTTTATTGATGACTATTATTGTGTTTTGTGTAACATGCAAGTACTGGAAACTAGGGATCACCTCTATTTCCATTGCCCATTTGCTCGGATCTGCTAGTCTTGTGTAGGATTGGGATTATATCGATTAGAGGGGTGAATGAGAGATTTAAAATTCCTTTCGAAACTTTAATTCTCTTAGCTTAGCACAGCGGAAATAAAACTGCAGTAGGAGCACTGAAACTAAACCAGAATGGGCACACAAGAATAAACAGGCTAAAGTAGTAAGAATAAGCAAAACTTCCGACGAAAGTGATCATAATCTTCCTAGTATAGCGACAGAGTACTTTCATGGTGATAATGGTGACACATAAAGAAAACATGACAAACGACTTCGATGAACAATATGAACAAAATAGATCAAGAAACAAACAATCTACCGAGGAATGTTCATCAGAGCATGACTCAGCTAAATGACAAAGTAACGCCAAATGATCAACGGACGAGCATACAGACAAACAAATTTGAGCACAACAAACTGAAATACACTAAACAATATTACCATATATCATATAACAAACAGAGGAGAAAATTAATATCAGAGAGATATCTATCGGGACATGGTGCACAGAAGATAAACTACTGAAAGAATTGCAGTAGCATAGAAATAATCAGTGGTGCTCGGTGGCGACCGATAATTTGGAAGACCAGTTCACTCTTCTTCAAAAGGGCTACGTCTAGTTGGAGGGACTTGTGAATGAACACAGGAGCAAACCTCTCTATGTTCTATTCTACTTCAACATGAAGCCGGTGAGACTTCACCTGATTCCCCTCGGGGTAGATACTTAATGGCGATCTCCAATCTTTCGACAGACTTGCTTCGCGGACCACAATTACTCTTGATTGTTGAAGACTTTGGCTTGATGAAGACAATTACTCTTCAACACTCAAGTCAACACCTATCCGTCTAGGGAGTGTGCAACTCTCCAAATTAATAGGTACAAGAACTCTCAACTTATATCTACCGTGATGCTCAACTAGTATCTAAGTTTCCGCTCTTGATTTTCTCTCACTGGATTTTAAAATCTCTCCGAGAGGAGTGCTCAATTCTTCTCATAATCTCAAGCGAAGCAGCCAACGATCAAAGTTGGAGCGGGGTGGCCATTTATAGCCGCAACCTTCCCAGCAAGGAGATGACCATTTTAGACACGCGATCGAGCCAATGGCCAACCAACACGTTTCCAAATGGTCGGGTTTTGAGCACAATGCAACTTTTCCCAAGGAACAAGTAAAGCTGACTCCTCAGTCTGAAACATATCTCTCGTAGCCCAGAAGAACAATGTCTCTCGCTGACAAGTAAAGTTTCGGAGCACAAAGAGACTTCTCTCAATCTTTCATAGGTTTCGGCTACGCATCACAACAGACTTAAGTATCTTTTACCTATATCCATTTTAGTAGTATGGTGATCCTATGGCTCAAATAAGAGAAAGAAGAACAACGAAACAAATACTACATCTTCGCTTCGCCTTCAAACTTCTTGGCTGCAACCATTTCTTCTCGGGCACACTGAAGAGGAATTGCTTCACTTCAACAATATTTTAAGGGGTCAACTCCGCCACACAATCTTCTCGTTATAGTTTCTTCTTGAAACATACCCCTCTCTTCTCTGTAACGCAGATACTTCTCGGTGAAGTTCTTCAAACTTCACATCAGAATGTAGCATCCTTCTCGATACGCCAGGGACTATTGATGTCTGTTTGCACTAGTAAACAAATATGTCCTTTACTGTTTCTGATAACAATCTCCAAAACCCAAGGGGGCAAACCATTGCACCAACATCTTGTTTATGCGCAAGCTGGACACCTACCCTTGAAGATTTAAAAGAAGAGATAAATCTTATCAAGACACAATTGGGTGTTCCTTTCTATAGAATTAATCATCTTAATCTCTTGGGCAATCTGGACCACGAGGAATGATTGTATTTTCAAGGGCATTGCGCCAAGCTTATATAATTGCGGGAGAAATTTAAGAAAGAGCTAAACTGGATTGAGATCGGAGCAACAAGGAAGAACTACAACAACTTGGAGAATTGGGTGAAGTCCTTTGTATAGCTTTGAGCCTTTGTCGCTCTTCTATTGTTGTTGTTGTTGTTGTTGTTGTTGTTGTTGTTGTTGTTGTTGTTGTTGCTGCTGCTGCTTGTATAGTTTCTTTTTTCTTTTTTCGGACTTATTATTTCAAGAATTAATATAAAAAATGCAGCACAGTCCTGATGTTTCCCTTAAAAGAAAAACATGTCTTTTCTGTCTTGTTTTGAAAACTTGGACTTGGTACGGATCATGTTGGTTTGATTCTTTATGGCTTTGTTGGCTAGCTAGCTGGGTGTCCCTTTCTGTCAACCTATCATGGTATGAACGCTTCTTCAGGCAGGCAGGATACATGATCCTGCACCTAGCCCCTGGTACCTAGCTAGAACAGTATGTCGCTACATGGATCCATGCGGCAACTAATTGGATATAAAGAGCATCAATGGATGAAAGTGAAGTCTCAAATCTGAATATAGTTATCAAATTATGCATATGCGTATCATGAAACAAGAGCCGGGTTTAAGCCATCCATGATTCATAGCTATACATACGTTGTCACATTTATTTAGTGGCAAACTCCGTCAAGCCACAAACAGTGTGGCGGGAAAATTGGTGACACAAGTTAGACAAAGTTTAACAAAAAATACTACAAGGCCTTCGCTGTGCTGGTTGAAAATCGCCGCTAAGAAAGTGTGCATGCCACAGTTATGACAGTGAAACAAATAATACAGTAGCCTTATGGAACTTGGCAAAGCGTCTTCGATGAACATGCCGCTAACTTGGATATTAAGATTTGCTTCTAACAATGAATTACTGTGCACCTTAATGGCTTGTTTCTTGGATAATTGAAGAAAATACATGGGAGAGATCACGTTCTTGAGGTCGCAATCTGATAAATTAGGCGTCGTGGGGCATCGCTTTGGTTGGCTAATGCGTTTGGTGCCTCGCGCTAGCTAACCATTCCCCGGTGTGTCCACTCTTAACTAACTTGGTAGCCTGTCCTTGGCTAACTTCAGTTGAATTAATCTGGTAAGCAAGCACACTTGCTTATCGGGGAAGAACCTACAGAGCAATACCTGGAATAATTAATAAATAATCAATAAGCTAGCTTGCATAAAATCTCCATCAGAAATCTAGGACGTACTACTACAGATTAAGTGTTGAGTTGTTCAGAAAAAGAAAAGAAAAAAAGAGGATATGTCAGTGTTCTAGAAGGATACTGGTAATTTATCAAGGAAACTATAATGGCCTGTATGGCGCTTCCTGGGTAGTACGTTCCTAGCTGACGAAGAAGAGATTGTAAGAGCATAGTGGTGGGTTACTTGAGGAAAACAGAGCCATGTACAGATAAAGGCCAGACAGAAGAGAAACACCCCCGACTGAATCTTACCCCGAGGTCAATCAGTGGATCCATCAGAAATGAAGGACGTATGCGTGTGGACGGAGAGCTACAAGAGATGATGGACGATCTTGCACCGCGGTCAATGAGTGGATCCAACATAGGTAGGTAGCGTTTTTCTCACTCGACGTAGGTACGTGCGGCGGACGTGAGGTCATGCAGCTGAATCCAAGGCCTGTCTACGCGTGGTTGAATTCGTGGATCCACGCTGAAATGGACCGCGCGGTGATGGAAAGATATCGATTTTTGATTTCCTTTGGCGTAGCAACAGCTACAGCAATGAATTATGATCACACCCTTGTGGCCCGAGCCCGACGCTGACGCCATGAGCCGCGAAGGGTGATGGGCGAAAAGTAAGCCGCGGGCAGCTAGCCAAGCCAAGGCCATTGCGGGGACGGAATCTGTTGATCCATCAACGTCCATCTGAAAACGTATCCAGGTCGGGTCGCATAGCACAGCACCACGTATGTACTACTCCACATAAGTACTGTAGCAGCTTAATTAATTGCTGCCCTGCCGTTCACATACTCCAGCGATCGACAAGACAACTAGTACCGCGCGCTAACTCTAACCAGGGAGATGCCAATAGTAGTACTAGCTCATTATAAAAGGGAAGGTTGCATGGCGAGGCCATGAGAGGCTAGATCCATCCAGGAGCACAAGCTAGCTAGCTGGATATTGGCATGTTATTCCACGAGCTAATTAGTTACACACTTACTTCTTGGATCCTTCTCAACAATTAAGCTCAGTCATCTAGCCGGCTGGTAGCTAGGATCGATGGCTGAGCAGCAACAGAAGGGTGGTGATGATGAGGTGCTGGAGGTGGAGTGCGCGCTGGACATGCCGGAGGTGGTGCAGCGGCAGGACTCGCTGTACCGGGACGCCTCCCGGGCCGGCGGCGCCAGCCACCACGGCCATGAGCGGTGGGGCAAGACGCTGCGCCTCGCGTTCCAGTGCGTCGGCGTGCTCTACGGCGACATCGGCACGTCGCCCCTCTACGTCTACTCCAGCACCTTCACCGCCGGCGTCCGGCACACCGACGACCTGCTCGGCGTCCTCTCCCTCATCATCTACAGCTTCATACTCTTCACCATGGTCAAGTACGTCTACATCGCCCTCCGCGCCAACGACGACGGAGACGGTACGCACGCATGCAGATTTCCTTCCTCGCTTCATCTTCTTCCTCGTTCTTCTTTCTTTGTACTAGTAGATCATAGTAATTAGATTGCGCGACGTGTTACACGTACGTACGCTGCACCTAGCTAGCTAGCTATCTTAGCATGCAACAAATTGACGCAGCATCTGCATGTACCAACAGCTTAATTGGACCCCCGACCCAACGGCAAAATTGATCGTTTGGTGCATGCATGGTACACCACCGTCTCTTGTCGTCTCTTCCTAAAAACACAAGGTTTTCCAAACTCAAGTGGGTCAAGTGGCCGTACGTGCATGTGTTTGTTTGTTGTTTATTACTGTATAATTATTATTAACTCAGAGCTACTACTAGTTGATATTGTAGTTAGTGATCAACGTGATACTTCTCATATTGTCCATCATATTAATATAAATAATCCTACGATCGAGCACATGCATGGGAATGTTTGTGGTGATTTTAGTTAGCATGCATGAGTAGATACCAAAGGCCCAAATTAAAGAGGCTGTTGCATGACATGCATGCAGGCGGTACGTTCGCGCTCTACTCTCTCATCTCGCGGCACGCCAAGGTGAGCCTGGTGCCGAACCAGCAGGCGGAGGACGAGCTGCACATCCTGGAGCAGGACGACCCCAAGTCCTTCAGCCGGCGGCGCGCCCTGGCCACGCTGCAGCTGGCCTCGCCGGCGGCGTACCGCGCGCAGCGGGTGAAGGAGCTCCTGGAGACGAGCAAGCCCGTGCGCATCTCGCTCTTCCTGCTCACCATCCTCGCCACGGCCATGGTGATCAGCGACGCCTGCCTGACGCCGGCCATCTCCGTGCTGTCCGCCGTGGGAGGGCTCAAGGAGAAGGCGCCGCACCTCACCACAGGTACGCACCATGCATATACTATATCTTTCAGTCTACCTTGTACAGCATACGTACGTACTAGCGCCTAGCTAGAGGCATCAATATCATACATACAACTCGGTCAGCCGGCCGCGCGCCTATGGCTATGGGTAACAAGTGTGAACGCGATCGACGACCAGCTAGCTGGAGTGTAGCGTGGCGTGATCTAGATGCAACGCAGCATAGATAGAGCAGCGAGGAAAAGCAAAAATCATTTGAGGCGGGCATATTAATTGATGCGAGAAAAACAGCATCCATCCGTCCATGTCTGCCATTTCTTTTTCCGATGGGTCAGTGTGTAGTATATGGGCAGGTAGGCCTCTTGTAGTCCAGCCGTCCAGGCATGATTAAGTGAGACGACTTTGTCGATGGCGCCGTCGCCATCCAGCAGTTATCGGTCCATCGGTATGTATAGTTGTATATATAGTGGTGTTTACGCAGCCTCACTGCTATCCACACGTACGAGTACGAGTACAGGCTCGACAGACATACTAGTACCGACATCTACTGTGCTCCACCTCTTGTGTTCAGACTCGAGATGCACACACCTGAATATAATGTTCAACTACTGCATGCTACCTCACATGTACAGTAGATGTAGGGTACGTCTTGTCTTGTACTAAGTCGTTAGCAGTCGACACCATCTTCTCCACGCAGTGATGAAATGGTGCGTGTGTGTTAACTTGTCACAAACATCAATAAATCTTGCATTTCAATCGTACATGATTCGGAGAACCGATCCATGGATCCCTTCCCTCTGTACGTAGTTTTCAGGATAGATAGGCTGTCACTCTCTAAACTCAAGATCAACAGTAAACTCTATTAACTATGCCGATACTTTTTCTTTGAGATGGTAGGAGTATCTCTATCGATACTTAACGGCGTGTGAAACCTCTAGGACACGCACTCTGAATCATTGCAGCCTCAATAAATGTTTGCAGTTATAATGGATGTGACGCCCATCCATCGTAGTACTAACTTGCAAATCAGCATACACATTCATACGTTACGTATACGTACGACTACTCCAGGCTAGTAGTAGCTTACATGTTGGAGTAAAATGTTTTATCATCAACATGCATCTAGCAGCGTACCGAACTCTCAGGGATCTCATGCATGCAGATGATATTTTGCAATCAATCAACTCGGTAGTTGAGTAGAAGATTCAGTACCCTGTAGGGTTGGGTTAAAGAAATTAACAAGAACACCGCAGCACTGAACTGATCGACTGACGGACGGATGTTGTATGCATGCAGACCAGATCGTGTGGATCACGGTGGCCATCCTGGTGGCGCTCTTCTCGGTGCAGCGCTTCGGCACGGACAAGGTGGGCTACTTCTTCGCGCCGGTCGTCATCCTCTGGCTGCTCCTCATCGGCGGCGTCGGCGTCTACAACCTCGTCAAGCACGACATCGGCGTCCTCCGGGCCTTCAACCCCAAGTACATCGCCGACTACTTCCGGCGCAACAAGAAGGACGCCTGGATCTCCCTCGGCGGCATCCTCCTCTGCTTCACCGGCACCGAGGCTCTCTTCGCAGACCTCGGCTACTTCAGCATCCGCTCCATCCAGCTCAGCTTCGGCTTCGGCCTCGTCCCCTCCGTGCTCCTCGCCTACGCCGGCCAGGCCGCCTTCCTCCGCAAGTACCCGGAGGAGGTGGCCAACACCTTCTACAGGTCCACCCCGACGGTCCTCTTCTGGCCCACCTTCGTCCTGGCCATCGCCGCCTCCATCATCGGCAGCCAGGCCATGATCTCCTGCGCCTTCGCCACCATCTCCCACTCGCAGGCGCTGGGGTGCTTCCCGCGCGTCAAGATCCTGCACACCTCCAAGCAGTACCAGGGCCAGCTCTACATCCCGGAGGTCAACTTCCTGCTGGGCTTCGCCGCCTGCGTCGTCACCGTGGCCTTCAAGACCACCGTGGTCATCGGCGAGGCGCACGGCATCTGCGTCGTCCTCGTCATGCTCATCACCACGCTGCTTCTCACCGTGGTGATGCTCCTGGTGTGGAGGATGAACGCGTGGTGCGTGGCGCTCTTCTTCGCCGTCTTCATGGCGTCCGAGTCCGTCTACCTCTCCTCGGTGCTCTACAAGTTCCTGCACGGAGGGTACATCCCCGTGGTCATCTCGGCGGTGCTCATGGCCGTCATGATCGTGTGGCACTACGTGCACGTGAAGCGCTACAAGTACGAGCTGGAGCGCACGGTGTCGCCGGACAAGGTGCGGGAGCTGCTGGACGGCCGCGACCTGCGCAAGGTGCCCGGCGTGGGGCTCTTCTACACGGACCTGGTGCAGGGGATCCCGCCGGTGTTCCCGCACCTCATCGAGAAGATCCCGTCCATCCACGCCGTGCTCCTCTTCGTCTCCGTGAAGCACCTCCCCGTGCCGCACGTGGACATGTCGGAGCGGTTCCTGTTCCGGCAGGTGGAGCCGAGGGAGCACAAGCTGTACCGGTGCGTGGCGAGGTACGGGTACCGTGACCCGCTGGAGGAGGCCAAGGACTTCGCGGCCAACCTGGTGGAGCGCCTCCAGTACTACATCCGCGACGTGAACCTGTACGGCGTGGACGTGGACGCCAAGGCCGGCAAGGTGAGCTACCCGAGCTCGCGCTGCGACAGCATGGCCAGGTCGACCCGTCGCAGCAGCATGGCGATGACGATGACGATGCAGCAGCACTACTCGTCGGCGTCCTACACGGAGAGCCTTGCGCTGGCTCGGGCAAGGTCGACGTCGTCGGGGGCCACCGGGCGCATGAACATGAACGGCCTGATCATGATGCCGTCGGCGTCCTACACGGAGAGGGAGAGGCAGGGGCGGTCCATCTACGCGGAGGAGATGATGACACCGGCCGAGTCCTTCTCGGAGCTGGCAATGCAGGTGGTGCCGTCGGGGCGGTACGCGGCGAGCAGCCAGCAGCTGTTCCAGGCGGCGAAGATGAGCCTGGAGGAGATGGCCAAGATCGAGGAGGAGCAGAGGTACATCGAGAGGGAGATGGAGAAGGGGGTGGTGTACATCATGGGGGAGAACGAGGTGGTGGCGCGGCCTCACTCCTCGCTGCTCAAGAAAGTCATCGTCAACTACGTCTACGCCTTCCTCAGGAAGAACTGCAGGCAGGGGGATAAGATGCTCGCCATCCCAAGAAGCCAGCTGCTCAAGGTCGGAATGTCTTACGAGATCTAAGCCACCACTCTACCTAGCATGCATGCAGCCCCCGGCCGGGTACCATTGGTTTCGAACGCTTGTGGAGGACCCATCGACCAGGAGGTTAATGTGAATTACGTACATGCGTGTGGATCAATGGCGCCACTTGCATATACTATATATGGAAGGATACGATGATCATCCATCGATCAAGGCAGATACGTAGTATTGTATACTACTAAGGCGTACATAGCACCCTTGTATTGTAGTATATCTTTGTATTTGTAGGTTGATGTAATTCTTCTCCCCAGTTCATTTCATCATTTTTAGTTCACTGTGCGTGCATTAGGAATATGGAACTTTGCCTGGTGTCAGGTGGTTGTGAGTCATTTCGTCGGACGCTATGCAAAAGGTGTCACTCGGCAAATCGCACGTTTGTTGAGTTTCTTCCACATGGCTTGAATTCCTGTCACGTGCCACTCGACTAACTTATTTGTGTTCTTTAGTTTATAACTAGCCATACCCGTGCGGCGGCACGCCACGCCCGATACATAGTGTCTATAAGTGGTGTCTTTATTATATGCAATAAATTTCAAATGAAAGTAACAGTACTGTATGGATAAAGTTATATTCTAAAAAAAGAAAATAATATGCATAGAAGCAAACTGGGAGGCGAATTGGAAAACATGAATTTATTCATCACATGGTCAATATATTTTGCAAAGTAGAAAGTACACATTGCCATTATCACACCAACAAGATCGAACACATTAGAGCCATTCATAGCTTATATCATTCTAGTGAGATCTCCCGGGTGATTGGTGCGTGTGATGAAGTGGTAGCTTTTGCATATTCTTGCGTACGATCTTGTTGTGGCTTAGCATGGTTGCATGAGATTACTGAATCATCAATATGTGGGCGGTGAGGATACATATGCAATGGTATGATGCCTTAAATTTGGTTGCATATCTTTGCCAAGACCTTAGTCCGTCTTGTGAGCTCATTTCGCTGAGTAATTATTTGCTAGTTGTTGCTGCTCCAAACAATATGAACTGGTTTCTGTGCAAACTTGAAGTATGATGTATCAACCTTAGGGTGCATAATGGTTAAATTAGCTCATTTATGTTGAGGTTTCATTGTAAGACATGGGACAGTGTGATGTCGATGATTTATGTTGAGGTTCCATGTGTTGTAAAAGGAAGTTGCATGTATCAACTCTTTGATTGTTTGACTGGTTGCTAGTTTTGGTTGCCGTGGTCGGTCGGGAGGGAGAGTGCAATCGTGTTACCGACGTCCTGTTTGTCCATAAACCACGCGAGAAACGCGTGTCCTGAGCGCGCGAGCCCCGCCCAGGATGTCCAAACCGCGCCAGAACGCCGCAGCTCGGCCACCGAGCTCGTCGCTGCGTCGATCCTTTTGGTCCCGGCATAGCCTTGCACATGCCAGCGGACCGGTTATGCAGCACAATAGCGGGTGACAGCCAAGGCGCCCACGCATCACACGTATCTTCACTTCTTCAGTCACAGCACGCAAGCCCCGCGCGCGAGCGCGGCGCACCTGGCCAAGAGAGCAAGCAGGAAGCCGCCGTCATGTCCTCCGCTTACCGCCCTACAACTTACACAGAGGTGGCAATAGGGAGCTCGGGCGCGTGCCGACATCGGTGCTAGGCTAGCCGAAGCGGCAGTTTCCCACGACGATGACGGGGGACTGAGGGCTTCGGTGGCCTGGACGCGTGCAATATCAACACATGGGCAGCGCCAGATGCCTTCAGGTGTCGACCATGAGGTGCGCCTGGGCCGGCAGCCTGTGCGGGGCGATCTAGAGGCGCGACGGGCTGGACGGGCTTGAGGTCAAGAGCACCGGCTCACGGGCCTGCACGACGGCGGGAGAACCAACAACGGCACCAGGGACGACGTGCGGATGCGTCCTGAGTTCTTCCTCCCGCATAGAGGCACCTCCGCCATCACTTTCCCTCCTCGGTCGTGGTCTTCGCGCACACCTCCTGTGCATCACCACCTTGGCCATGCGGAGGAGAGATGGGGAGCCGCCGCCGGGAGATGAGATGAAGGCCGGTGCCGGGAGCGAAGATGCGTTGGGGGCTCCGGCGAGGGACAGGAGCGCCGCCCCGCTGCTCGACAATTGTTGTGATGCAGGCGGGAGAAGGAGGTGGCTTTTTATAGGCTCATACGGCGGCCAATCGGTGGTGAGTCGTACACGGAGCTTCGATGGAGCCCTCCAGAAAAAAACCGGAGAGATCGGGATGGCTCAGCGGCAGAACGCGAAGTTGACCCGGAATGAAATCTGAAGGAAATATCTCGATTCAACGGCAAAAGCAGCAGCGATAGAACACATCAGTAACATCTAGACAGGACGGTCGAAGCGGCACCGCTGTTCAGAACGTAGGACGACACAACCTACAAGAACAGTACATGAGCCGGCCCACATGCAGTGAAAAAATGCTAAATGAACCAAACGAATCATCAAATCAGTTCAAAAAATTTGAAACTAAACACCAAATCCACAAAGCGTTATTACACACTCCCGAACCAAAATAATACCACGCGGCACATGAACGATTCGCCATGGGTCACTTTCGTACAAGTGTTTGAATCTCAGCGCGAAAAACTTTGCCTGGAATAGAGGCTTGGGTATGAATTGCAAGTAAAAATTAATTAAGCATTTAGTGCATATAATTCTATTTGAAATTGCAAATGTATGGGGAAAAAGGCATAATTAGGTTGAAAAAATGTATTTCTGTTCTTTAGTCTATGTTTAGGCCTTATCCCCCAAAAGGAATGGAATTACAAACACATGGGTGCCTGGACTGGACCGCAAACATGGAGGCTATTAGTTTTTTAGTTCCAAAAATGCAAACGAAGTCCGAAAACATTAAACTTGCACCATGCCCTCTTATGACATCAATAAGAAACGAGTTCCAAAAATTTACAATGTTTTGCCAAAAGTTATGTCGTGCACTACTTAGAAACCAGACCATCCTGACGAAGAATATTTGTTTTCAGAGGAAACGAGTCAGGTTTGAAGGCAAAGTGATGATTGCTTCAGACTATAAACTTTCCATTCTTGCTGGCCATAGCATAATTAAGTTATCAAACGGTTTGGCCAACCCTTTATTATCAAGGATTCACAAATCCAAGATATCGGATTATCTTAGATCTATATAATCACAATACAATTTAGTATTCCAAATTGGGAAAATGCTCCCCTTGACAAGACTGCTCTTGAAAAGACTTTTATAGTCCACACAAGCAACTGCAACATTTATTCCCATACTATATATATATATATATATATATATATATATATATATATATATATATATATATATATTCAAGTCGGCGCCTTTGGTTCTTTGTACGGCCGGTACTTTTTCTCCAGCTTCAGTTTAGTTGGTTGGACTACTTTTCGAGAATCGATTGACATTGATTTTTTTCCTACACCCAAGATACATCATTCAAGGTTCATTTGCTATATTTATATCATTAAGTGCATTTCTAGGCATTTAGTGTGTATACAATTTCAGACTGGAAGTGCATGAAAGAATTGGCAAAATTGGGTTTAAAAAATATTATTTGTGTTCTCTAGTATATGTTTAGGCCTTATCTAAGAAAAAGCAAGGAATTACAAACATGAAGGTGCCAAGACTCGACTCCGAACATGGAGGTAATTGATTTTTCAATTTAGAAACATGCAAATGAAGTCCGAAAACATGAAACTTGGCATGGTGCTATTGCATCGGTATGTTGTAGTAAAACTTTATGATTGTTTTTTGCAAAATTAGAAACCGGGCCATCCACGAGAAAGAATCTAACGTTTTGGGAGGGAACGAGTAAGGTCTAAAGGCAAAGTGATGGTTGCTTCACCGGTTAAGTTTGAAAAAAGGGAAAACTACACTCAAGATACAACACTAAATGACACATATAAAAATTTCGCATTTTGGGGCTCTATTTGCTATATTTTAGTCAGTAGTTGTATTTATAGACATTTAGTGCATATAAGTCAAATTTGAACTGCAAGTGCATGTAAAAGTTTGTGAAATTGGGTTAAAATACTATTTGTGTTTTTTAGGCATCATATGTCCTCATATTTTTAGGCCTTATACATGAAAAATAATTGGAAGAAAATTAAATAGAGAAAAAAAGAAAAGGAGAAAAGGAGGGGGGGGGGGACAGTCAAAAGGAGTTTGTCGAATGTATCACTCCGCAAACCCGTGGTTTTAGGAGGGGGGGGGGGGGGGGGGGGAGGGGTTAAGAGGAGTGTGGAGACCTCCTACTTGATGCATGTGCGTGTCAACTATGGGTGTCATCAAACAAGCCAAGACAAATGGGCCGGCCCACTTAGCCCGTGAGTTGTTTCTTTTTTCTTCTTTAGTTATTTAGGCATTTTTTCACTAGAAACCGACTGAGTATTTTGGATATAGTTATTTTAACAACTATTAAAAATATGTTATATAAGATTGCCTAGTATGTATTTTATAAAAAAGTTCATTGTATATTAGCAAATGTTCAATGTCCATTCATAAATGTTCATCGTATAATTAAAAAAAGTTCATCTTATATTTATATATGTTCAAATGTATACACCAAAAATGTTCATCATATATTATAAAAATATATTAATTGTGCATTCAAACAAAGTTCACTGTATACTAAAAAAGTTTAGCGTGTATTTGGAAAAATATTCACGATATATTGGAAAAAGAACATAACCATATATTGAGAAACCTATAAAAAGGAAGATGTGCAAAAATTAAAATAAAAAAGAGGAAGAAAGTGCAAGATCTGAAAAGATAAAAGGAAAAGGAAAAAAATGAAGACAAAAAATAAAACAGAAAACCGTTAGGAGGGTCGGCCTGTTTGGAGGAGCGTTCAGCGAAGCCTCAACTATATGAGGCACCTCGCCGTCTTATAGGATTGGTCAAGATGGGCGCGCCTATGTCTCGTTTGATGCGAGACGTAGGGCAATGTCATCTGAGCGCGATAGCGAGATGGCCTGCCCTAGGTGCACGAGTCCGCAGGCACCGGCCAAGGCCTCCCTTTTTCATGTTTTTATTCTCTTTTTTTTCTTTTTTTTCTTTCGTTTATACTTTGCAATAATCTGAATATGTAGTATATTACGAAAACACAATAGATAGAAACATTTGAAAATATTAATCATGCATCTTCTAAAATGTTAAATATCAATAAAATTATTTTTTTCTTATATATACCAAAAATGTATACAGAAAATTTGCAATGTGTATGAAAAATTGATCATGTATTTAAAAAATGTAAATCCAGCATAAAAAAAATACTACTCAAGTATTTGAAAAATGTTATCAAGCATTTCAAAAATGTTAAACGTGCATAGAGAAAATATTTATCATGTATACAGAATTATACAATGTGTATGAAAAAAGTTAAATGTTAAACGTGCATAAAAAAATTGAACAACTATCAATCAATCACTTGAAAAATGTTGATCAAGTATTTGAAAAAGTTTAATCAATCATTTGAAAAATGTTAAATGTTGATCAAGTGATGATTGCTTCATCGATTGGCCTTGATTTTTTTTCCTACACCCAAGATATATCATTACATGTTACATGTAAAA
This sequence comes from Triticum monococcum, assembly GCA_034509565.1. Lineage (NCBI taxonomy): Eukaryota > Viridiplantae > Streptophyta > Magnoliopsida > Poales > Poaceae > Triticum > Triticum monococcum. Next base: position 444,014,460 of record CM067842.1, on the reverse strand, counting down.
AATATGGCATCTTTCGAGGTTCGTTTGCTATATTTATACCATTAAGCGCATTTCTAGGCATTTAGTGTGTATACAAATTAGGACCGGAAATGCATGAAAAAGTTGACAAAATGGGTTAAAAATATTATTTGTGTTTTCTAGTCTATGTTTAGGCCTTATCTAAGAAAAGGCAAGGTATTAGAGCATCTACACCCGGGCGCCCCAAAGCCACCTCATACGCCCGGGCGGGCTGCCCGGTCAAGATTTTTCAACCCAGACGGCCCCCTCAAACGGGCCTCAGACGCCCAGGATGAGTGGTACCCCTCATATCCAGCCTAAATATGGGGCGGATATGGAGTCGCCCGGGCGCGCCCGCCACGTAGGACTGACGAAGGGGTCCCACGCGGGCCCGTCCGGACACCCGGCGGTACGACGGACGCCTCCTCCGTAGCTGCATGGCGCCGCTTCGGCTCGCCGCCCGAGACCAAATCCGTCGATTTAACCCGGCCAACGTCTCGCAACCCTAGCCCATCCACCTCGCCCTCTCCACACCGCCAGTCCGATCCCATCCACCCCCTCCCTCTCCCGCTCCGGCTTTCCGCCATGGTCCGGAGCAAGATCACCTACTACGCAATGCTCACTGGAGCCGAAGGAGGAGGAGGAGGAGCGGCCGGGGGGAGAGAAGGAAGAGGAACTGGCTCCGATGGAGGAGGCGGAGCGGTGGGAGTAGGAGCTGCCGGGTCTCAACATGGAGCAGGCGGAGGCAGAGTTCGTCATCACCCGATTGGAGGAGATGGCAGAGTAGCAGGCCATCCTGGAGTCCATCCAGGGTGAGGCCTATGTGGAGGCTAACCGGGGCATTCCTCTGGCAAGAGCAAGAGGCGTCTGACGTGCTCTTCACCGAACATGATGCAAAGATAGTCGCGAAGGAGGCCGGAGCGGAGCAGCCGGGGGCGCCGGAGGAGGCGGAGCTGCAGCTGCCGCCCTGAAGGAAATATGCCCTAGAGGCAATAATAAAGTTGTTATTTATATTTCCTTATATCATGATAAATGTTTATTATTCATGCTAGAATTGTATTAACCGGAAACTTAGTACATGTGTGAATACATAGACAAAACAGAGTGTCCCTAGTATGCCTCTACTTGACTAGCTCGTTAATCAAAGATGGTTAAGTTTCCTGACCATAGACATGTGTTGTCATTTGATGAACATGATCACATCATTATAGAATGATGTGATGGGCAAGACCCATCCGTTAGCTTAGCATAAATGATCGTCTAGTTTTATTGCTATTGCTTTCATCATGACTTATACATGTTCCTCTGACTATGAGATTATGCAACTCCCGAATACCAGAGGAACACCTTGTGTGCTATCAAATGTCACAATGTAACTGGGTGATTATAAAGATGCTCTACAGGTGTCTCCAATGGTGTTTGTTAAGTTGGCATAGATCGAGATTAGGATTTGTCACTCCAATTGTCGGAGAGGTATCTCTAGGCCCTCTCGGTAATGCACATCACTATAAGACTTGCAAGCAATGCGACTAATGAGTTAGTTGCGGGATGTTGCATTACGGAATGAGTAAAGAGACTTGCCGGTAATGAGATTGAACTAGGTATTGAGATACCGACGATCGAATCTTGGGCCAGTAACATACCGATGCAAAGGGAACAACGTATGTTGTTATGCGGTTTGACCGATAAAGATCTTCGTAGAATATGTAGGAGCCAATATGAGCATCCAGGTTCCGCTATTGGTTATTGACCGGAGACATGTCTCGGTCATGTCTACATAGTTCTCGAACCCGTAGGGTCCGCATGCTTAACGTTCGGTGACGATCGGTATTACGAGTTTATGTGTTTTGGTGTACCGAAGGTAGTTCGGAGTCCCGAATTTGATCACGGACATGACGAGGAGTCTCGGAATGGTCGAGACGTAAAGATCGATATATTGTAAGCCTATATTTGGACACCGGAATGGTTCCGAGTGGTTCGGGCATTTTTCCGGAGTACCGGCAGGTTACCGGAACCTCCCGAGGAGTATATGGGCCTTATTGGGCCTTAGTGGAATAGAGGAGAGGGAAGGGAAAAGAGGGAGGCGCACCCCCCAAGCCTAATCCGAATAGGGAGGGGGCCCGGCCCCCCCTTTCCTTCCTCCCTCTCTCCTCCTTCCTTCCTCTCCTACTCCTACTAGGGGGGGGAATCCTACTCCCGAAGGAAGTAGGACTCCCCTAGGGCGTGCCATAGAGAGGGTTGGCCCTCCCCTCCTCCACTCCTTTATATACGGGGGAGGGGGCACCCCATGGACACGCAAGTTGATCATTGATCTTTTAGCCATGTGCAGTGCCCCCTCCACCATAATCCACCTCGGTTATATCGTAGCGGTGCTTAGGCGAAGCCCTGTTCCGGTAGCAACATCATCACTGTCATCACGCCGCCGTGCTGACAAAACTCTCCCTCAAAGCTCTACTGGATCGTGAGTTCGCAGGACATCACCGAGCTGAACGTGTGCAGATCGCGGAGGTGTCGTACCTTCGGTGCTAGATCGATCGATCGTGAAGACGTACGACTACATCAACCGCGTTGTCATAACGCTTCCGCTTACGGTCTACGAGGGTACGTAGACGGTACTATCCCCTCTCGTTGCTATGCATCACCATGATCTTGCGTGTGCGTAGGAATTTTTTTGAAATTACTGCGTTCCCTGAGTATGCATCGTTGCTACAGTTCGTCGTGCTGAGACACCACATGATGATCGGGTGTGATAAGCTCTACGTTCACATACAACGAGTGCAAGTCAGTTTTGCACATGCAGAATACTCGGGTTAAACTTGACGAGCCTAGCATATGCAGATATGGCCTCGGAACACTGGAGACCTGCTACCTCTTGAGCACTGCGTTGGTTTTCCCTTGAAGAGGAAAGGGTGATGCAACAAAGTAGCGTAAGTATTTCCCTCAGTTTTTGAGAACCAAGGTATCAATCCAGTAGGAGACTACACGCAAGTCCCTCGTACCTACACAAACAAATAAAAACCTCGCAACCAACACGATAAAGGGGTTGTCAATCCCTTCACGGTCACTTACGAGAGTGAGATCTGATAGAGATAATAATAATAAGATATATTCTTTTGGTATTTTTATGATATAGATTGGAGAATAAAGATTGCAAAATAAATGGTAATAGAAATAGCTAGTTGATGGGAGATTAATATAATGGAGAATAGACCCGGGAGCCAAAGGTTTCACTAGTGGCTTCTCTCAAGATAGCATAAGTATTACGGTGGGTGAACAAATTACTGTCGAGCAATTGATAGAAAAGTGCAGAATTATGAGAATATCTAGACATGATCATGTATATAGGCATCACGTCCGCGACAAGTAGATCGAAATGATTCTGCATCTACTACTATTAGTCCACACATCGACCGCTATCCATCATGCATCTAGAGTATTAAGTTCATAAGAACAGAGTAACGCATTAGGCAAGATGACATGACGTAGAGGGATAAACTCAAGCAATATGATATAAACCCCTCGATGGCAACAATACAATACGTGCCTTGCTGCCCCTGGTGTCACTGGGAAAGGACACTGCAAGATTGAACCCAAAGCTAAGCACTTCTCCCATTGAAAGAAAGATCAATCTAGTAGGCCAAACCAAACTGATAATTCGAAGAGACTTGCAAAGATAACCAATCATACATAAAAGATTTCAGAGAAGAATCAAATATTGTTCATAGATAAACTTGATCATAAACCCACAATTTATCGGATCTTGACAAACACACCGCAAAAAGAATTACATCGAATAGATCCCCAAGAAGATCGGGGAGAACATTGTATTGAGATCCAAAGAGAGAGAAGAAGCCATCTAGCTAATAACTATGGAGCCGAAGGTCTGAAGTAAACTACTCACACATCATCGGAGAGGCTATGGTGTTGATGTAGAAGCCCTCCGTGATCGATTCCCCCTCCGGCGGAGCTCCGAAAAAGGCCCCAAGATGGGATCTCTTGGGTACAGAAGGTTGCAGCGGTGAAAATAGGGTTTCGTAGTGCAACTGGATGTTTTCGGGGTATATGGATATATATAGGAGGAAGAAGTAGGTCGGTGGAGCCACGAGGGGCCCACGAGGGTGGAGGGCGTGCCCAGGGGGTAGGCGCAACCCCCCCAGCCTCGTGGCCTCCTCATTGATTTCTTGACGTCCACTCCAAGTCCTCTAGATCACGTTTGTTCCAAAAGTAACTCTCCCGACGGTTTCATTCCATTTGGATTCCGTTTGATATTCCTTTTCTGCGAAACACTAAAATAGGCAAAAAACAACAATTTGCACTGGGCCTTGGGTTAGTAGGTTAGTCCCAAAAATAATATGAAAGTGTATAAATAAGCCCATTAACATCCAAAACAGATAATATAATAGTATGGAACAATCAAAAATTATAGATACGTTGGAGACGTATCAAGCATCCCCAAGCTTAATTCCTGCTCGTCCTCGAGTAGGTGAATGATAAAAACAATTTTTTTGATGTGGAATGCTACCTAGCATAATTCTCAATATAATTTTCTTTATTGTGGCATGAATGTTTAGATCCGAAGGATTCAAGACAAAAGTTTAATATTGATATAAAAATAATAATACTTCAAGTATACTAACAAAGCAATTATGTCTTCTCAAAATAACATGGCCAAAGAAAGTTATCCCTACAAAATCATATAGTCTGTCTATGCTCTATCTTCACCACACAAAGTATTTAAATCATGCACAACCCCGATGACAAGCCAAGCAGTTGTTTCATACTTTTGATGTTCTCAAACTTTTTCAATCTTCATGCAATACATGAGCGTGAGCCATGGACATAGCACTATAGGTGGAATAGAATGGTGGTTGTGGAGAAGACAAAAAGGAGAAGATAGTCTCACATCAACTAGGCCTATCAACGGGCTATGGAGATGCCCATCAATAGATATGAATGTGAGTGAGTAAGGATTGCCATGCAACGGATGCACTGGAGCTATAAGTGTATGAAAGCTCAAAAAGAAACTAAGTGGGTGTGCATCCAACTTGCTCGCTCACGAAGACCTAGTGCATTTTGAGGAATCCCATCATTGGAATATACAAGCCAAGTTCTATAATGTAAAACTCCCACTAGTATATGAAAGTGATAACATAGGAGACTCTCTATCATGAAGATCATGGTGCTACATTGAAGCACAAGTGTGGTAAAAGGATAGTAACATTGTCCCTTCTCTCTTTTTCTCTTATTTTTCATTTTTTTATTTCGGCCTTTTCTCTTCTTCTTTGTTATGGCCTCTTTTTTTATTTTTATTTTTATTTTTCGTCCGGAGTCTCATCCCGACTTGTGCGGGAATCATAGTCTTCATCATCCTTTCCTCACATGGGACAATGCTCTAATAATGATGATCATCACACTTTATTTACTTACAACTCAAAAATTACAACTCAATTCTTAGAACAAAATATGACTCTATGTGAATGCCTCCGGCGGTGTACCGGGATGTGCAATGACTCATGAGTGACATGTATGAAAGAATTATGAACGGTGGCTTTGCCACAAATACGATGTCAACTGCATGATCATGCAAAGCAATATGATGATGATGAAGCGTGTCATAACAAACATAACTATGGAAAGTTGCATGGCAATATATCTCGGAATGGCTATGGAAATGCCATAATAGGTAGGTATGGTGGCTGTTTTGAGGAAGGTATATGATGGGTTTATGGTACCGGCGAAAGTTGCGCGGTACTAGAGAGGCTAGCAATGGTGGAAGGGTGAGAGTGTGTATAATCCATGGACTCAACATTAGTCATAAAGAACTCACATACTTATTGCGAAAATTTATTAGTTATCGAAATAAAGTACTACACGCATGCTCCTAGGGGGATAGATTGGTAGGAAAATACCATCGCTCGTCCCCGACCGCCACTCATAAGGAAGACAATCAATAAATAAATCATGCTCCGACTTCATCACATAACGGTTCACCATACGTGCAAGCTACGGGAATCACAAACTTTAGAACAAGTATTTCTCAAATTCACAACTACTCAACTAGCATGACTCTAATATCACCATCTTCATATCTTAAAACAATCATCAAGTATCAAACTTCTCATAGTATTCAATGCACTTTTTATGATAGTTTTTATTATACCCATCTTGGATGCCTATCATATTAGGACTAATTTTATAACCAAAGCAAATTACCATGCTGTTCTAATGGACTCTCAAAATAATATAAGTGAAGCATGATAGATCAATAATTTCTATAAAATAAAACCACCACCGTGCTCTAAAAGATATAAGTGAAGCACTAGAGCAAAATTATCTAGCTCAAAAGATATAAGTGAAGCACATAGAGTATTCTAATAAATTCCAATTCATGTGTGTCTCTCCCAAAAGGTGTGTACAATAAGGATGATTGTGTTAAACTAAAAAGCAAAGACTCAAATCATGCAAGACGCTCCAAGCAAAACACATATCATGTGGTGAATAAAAATATAGCCTCAAGTAAAGTTACCCATAGAAGAAGACGAAAGAGGGGATGCCTTCCGGGGCATCCCCAAGCTTAGGCTTTTGGTTATCCTTGAATTTTACCTTGGGGTGCCTTGGGCATCCCCTAGCTTAGGCTCTTGCCACTCCTTATTCCATAATCCATGAAATCTTTACTCAAAACTTGAAAACTTCACAACACAAAACTTAAACAGAAAATCTCATGAGCTCCGTTAGTATAAGAAAACAAACCACCACTTAAGGTACTGTAATGAACTCATTATTTATTTATTTTGGTGTTAAACCTACTGTATTCCAACTTATATATGGTTCATACCCTCCGATACTAGCCATAGATGCATCAAAATAAGCAAACAACACATGAAAAACAGAATCTGTCAAAAACATAACAGTCTGTAGTAATCTGTAGGTTTTGAATACTTATGCAACCCCAAAAGTTCTAAAATAAATTGATGGACGTGAGGAATTTATCTATTAATTAGCTGCAAAAAGAATCAACCTAATCGCACTCTCCAGTAAAAAATGACAGCAAATCTCATGAGCGCTAAAGTTTCTGTTTTTTACAGCAAGATCGCAAAGACTTTCCCCAAGTCTTCCCAAAGGTTCTACTTGGCACAAACACTAACTAAAAGCATAAAACCACATATAAAAAGAGGCTATATGAATTATTTATTACTAAATAGAACCAAAACGCAATGAACAAAAATAAACTTGGGTTGCCTCCCAACAAGCGCTACCGTTTAACGCCCCTAGCTAGGCATAAAAGTAAGGATAGATCTAAGTATTATCATCTTTGGTATGCAATCCATAAGTAGCTCTCATAATAGATTCATAAGGTAATTTAATTTTCTTTCTAGGAAAGTGTTCCATGCCTTTTCTTAACGTAAATTGGAATCTAATATTCCATTCTTTCATATCAATAATTGCACTAATCGTTCTAAGGAAATGCCTACCAAGAATAATGGGACATGCAGGATTGCAATCTATGTCAAGAACAATGAAATCTACGGGAACATAATTCCTATTTGCAACAATAAGAACATCATTAATTCTTCTCATAGGTTTCTTAATAGTGGAATTTGCAAGATGCAAATTTAAAGAACAATCATCAAATTCACGGAATCCTAACACGTCACACAAAGTTTTTGGAATCGTGGAAACACTAGCACCCAAATCACATAAAGCATAGCATTCATGATCTTTAATTTTAATTTTAATAGTAGGTTCCCACTCATCATAAAGTTTTCTAGGGATAGAAACTTCCAATTCAAGCTTTTCTTCATAAGATTGCATTAAAGCATCAACGATATGTTTAGTAAAAGCTTTATTTTGAATATAAGCATGCGGAGAATGTAGCACGGATTGCAACAAGGAAATACAATCTATTAAAGAACAATTATCATAATTAAATTCCTTTAAATCCAAAATAGTGGGTTCATTGCTATGTAAAGTTTTGACCTCATCAATCCCACTTTTACCAATTTTTGCATCAAGATCTAAAACCTCCGAATCATTGGGACACATTTTAATTAAAGTTGACTCATCTCCAGTCCCATCATTATCAAGATTCATATTGAAAAACAAAGATTTAATAGGAGACACATCAATCACTTTTAGATCTTCATCCTTATTATCATCAAAACTAGAAGAACACGATTTTATGAAGCAATCTTTTTTAGCATGCATCCTAGCGGTTCTTTCTTTGCACTCATCAATGGAAATTCTCATGGCTTTGAGAGACTCATTGATATCATGCTTAGGTGGAATAGATCTAAGTTTCAAAGAATCAACATCGCGAGAAATTCTATCCACGTTCCTAGCCAACTCATCAATCTTAGACAATTTTTCTTCAATCAAAGCATTGAAACTCTTTTGCAAACTAATAAATTCTTTAATATTAGATTCAAAATCAGAGGGTATCTTATTATAATTTCCATAAGAATTGTTGTAGAAATTACCACAATTACTAGAGTAATCAATAGGAAAAGGCCTAGGATTAAAGTTTCCTCTATACACGTTGTTACCAAAATTGTTCCTACCAACAAAATTCACATCCATAGATTCATTATTATTCTCAATCCAAGTAGACAAAGGCATATCATTAGGATAAGAAGAAACACTCTTATTATCAAACAATTTAATAAGTTCATCCATCTTTGCACTCAAAACATTAATTTCCTCTATAGCATGAACCTTTTTACTAGTAGATCTTTCAGTGTGCCATTGAGAATAATTAACCATAATATTATTTAGGAGTTTGGTAGCTTGTCCCAAAGTGATTTCCATAAAAGTGCCTCCCGCGGCCGAATCTAAAAGAGTTCTAGAAGCAAAATTCAATCCGGCATAAATTTTTTGTATAATCATCCAAAGATTCAAACCATGTGTAGGGCAATTACGTATCATTAATTTCATCCTCTCCCAAGCTTGTGCAACATTTTCATGATCAAATTGCTTAAAATTCATAATATCGTTTCTAAGAGAGATGATCTTAGCAGGAGGAAAATACTTAGAGATAAAAGCATCTTTGCACTTATTCCATGAATTGATACTATTTTTAGGCAAAGAAGAAAACCAAGTTTTAGCACGATCTCTAAGTGAAAACAGAAATAGCTTCAATTTAACAATATCATTATCCACATCTTTATTCTTTTGCATATCACACAAATCAACAAAGCTAATCAGATGGGTAGCGGCATCTTCACTAGGAAGGCCGGAAAATGGATCTTTCATGACAAGATTCAGCATCGGTAAGGGGAGAAATCGGAGTGCTAATAAAATAATTATTGTTGGTATTGGAAAAATCACAAAATTTAGTATTATCTTGAGCCATCGTGACCAATAATCCAAAACACAAGCACACAAGAAGCAAGCGAAAGAGGCGAACGAAAAAGAGGCGAGTGGAAAAAGAGGGTGAATAAAACGGCAAGGATGAAGTGGGGGAGAGGAAAACAAGAGGAAAATGGCAAATAATGTAATGCGAGGGATAAGAGTTTGTGATGGCTACTTGGTATGTCTTGACTTGTGCGTAGATCTCCCCGGCAACGGCGCCAGAAATCCTTCTTGCTACCTCTTGAGCACTGGATTGGTTTTCCCTTGAAGAGGAAAGGGTGATGCAGCAAAGTAGCGTAAGTATTTCCCTCGGTTTTTGAGAACCAAGGTAACAATCCAGTAGGAGGCTACACGCAAGTCCCTCGTACCTACACAAACAAATAAGAACCTCGCAACCAACACGATAAAGGGGTTGTCAATCCCTTCACGGTCACTTACGAGAGTGAGATCTGATAGAGATAATAATAATAATAATAATAATAATAATATTTTGGGTATTTTTATGATATAGATTGGAGAATAAAGGTTGCAAAATAAATGGTAATAGAAATAGCTAGTTGATGGGAGATTAATATAATGGAGAACAAATTACTGTCGAGCCATAGGTTTCACTAGTGGCTTCTCTCTAGATAGCATAAGTATTACGGTGGGTGAACAAATTACTGTCGAACAATTGATAGAAAAGTGTATAATTATGAGAATATCTAGGCATGGTCATGTATATAGGCATCACGTCCACGACAAGTAGACCGAAACGATTCTGCATCTACTACTATTACTCCACACATCGACCGCTATCCAGCATGCATCTAGAGTATTTAGTTCATAAGAACAGAGTAACGCATTAGGCAAGATGACATGATGTAGAGGGATAAACTCAAGCAATATGATATAAACCCCATCTTTTTATCCTCGATGGCAACAATACAATACGTGCCTTGCTGCCCCTGCTGTCATTGGGAAAGGACACCGCAAGATTGAACCCAAAACTAAGCACTTCTCCCATTGCAAGAAAGATCAATCTAGTAGGCCAAACCAAACTGATAATTCGAAGATACTTGCAAAGATAACCAATCATACATAAAAGATTTCAGAGAAGATTCAAATATTGTTCATAGATAAACTTGATCATAAACCCACAATTCATCGGATCTAGACAAACACACCACAAAAAGAATTACGTCGAATAGATCTCCAAGAAGATCGAGGAGAACATTGTATTGAGATCCAAAGAGAGAGAAGAAGCCATCTAGCTAATAACTATGGACCCGAAGGTCTGAAGTAAACTACTCACACATCATCGGAGAGGCTATGGTGTTGATGTAGAAGCCCTCCGTGATCGATTCCCCCTCCGGCGGAGCTCCGGAAAAGGCCCCAAGATGGGATCTCTTGGGTACAGAAGGTTGTGGCGGTGTAAATAGGGTTTCGTGGTGCTCCTGGATGTTTTCGGGGTATATGGATATATATATATATATATATATATATATATATATATATATATATATATATATATATATATATATATATATATATAGGAGGAAGAAGTAGGTCGGTGGAGCCACGAGGGGCCCACGAGGGTGGAGGGCGCACCCAGGGGGGTAGGCGCGCCCCCTGCCTCGTGGACTCCTCGTTGATTTCTTGACGTCCACTCCAAGTCCTCTGGATCACGTTTGTTCCAAAAATAACTCTCCTGAAGGTTTCATTCCGTTTGATATTCCTTTTCTGCAAAACAATGAAATAGGCAAAAAAAAACAGCAATTTGCACTGGGCCTTGGGTTAGTAGGTTAGTCCCAAAAATAATATAAAAGTGTATAAATAAGCCCATTAAAATCCAAAATAGATAATATAATAGCATGGAACAATAAAAAATTATAGATACGTTGGAGACGTATCAAGACCGAAAGGTCGAGCACGAATCATATAGTAGATATGATCAACATAGTGATGTTCACCATTGAAAACTACTCCATCTCACATGATGATCGGACATGGTTTAGTTGATATGGATCACGTGATCACTTGGATGATTAGAGAGATGTCTATCTAAGTGGGAGTTCTTAAGTAATTTGATTAATTGAACTTTAATTTATCATGAACATAGTTCCGATAGTATTTGCATAACTATGTTGTAGATCAATAGTTTGCAATGTAGCTCCCCGTTTATTTTTGATATGTTCCTAGAGAAAAACTATGTTGAAAGATGATAGTAGCAATGATGCGGACTAGGTCTTTGATCCGAGGATTATCCTCATTACTGCATAGAAGAATTATGTCCTTGATGCACCGCTAGGTGACAGACCTACTGCAGGAGCAGATACAGACATTATGAACGTTTGGTAAAGCTCGGTATGATGACTACTTGATAGTTTAGTGCACCATACTTTACGTCTTAGAACCGGGACTTCAAAAACGTTTTGAATGCCACAGAGCATATAAGATGTTCTAAGAGTTGAAATTGGTATTTCATACTCATGCCCGTGTCGAGAGGTAGAAGACCTCTGACAGTACTTTGCCTACAAGATGGAGGAGAATAGCTCAACCAGTGAGCATGTGCTCGGATTGTCTGGGTACTACAATTTCTTGAATCAAGTGGGAGTTAATCTTGCAGATAAGATAGTAATTGACAAAGTTCTCTAGTCACTATCACCAAGTTACTAGAACTTAGTGATGAACTATAATATGCAAGGGACAACAAAAGTAATTCCCAAGCTCTTCGCGATGCTAAAATCGGCGAAGGTAGAAATCAAGAAATAGCATCAAGTGTTGATGGTTAACAAGACCACTAGTTTCAAGAAAAGGGCAAAGGGAAAGAAAGAAGAACTTCAAAGAAGAATAGCAAGCAAGTTGCTGCTCCCATGAAGAAACTCAAACCCTAGAACCGAGTGCTTCTACTACAAAGGAAATGGTCACTGGAAGTGGAACTGCCCTAGATACTTGGTGGATAAGAAGGATGGCAAAGTGAACAAAAGTATATATTTGATATACATGTTATTGATGTGTACTTTACTTGTGTTTAACAACACCTCAGTATTTGATACTGGTTCAGTTACTAAGAGTAGTAACTCGAAACGGGAGTTGCAAAATAAACAGAGACTAGTTAAGGGTGAGGTGATGATGTAAGTTGGAAGTGATTCCAAGGTTGATAGATCACCATCGCACACTCCCTTTACGTTCGGGATTAGTGTTGAACCTAAAATAAATGTTATTGGGTGTTTGCGTAGAGCATAATATGATTGGATCATTTTTACTGCAATACGGTTAAGTCAAGGATAATTGTTATTCGGTTTACATGAATAAAACCTTCTGAGGTCATACACCCAAGGTGAATGGTTTATTGAATCTCGATTGTAGTAATACACATATTCAGAATATTGAAGCCAAAAGATGCAAAGTTAATAATGATAGTGCAACTTATATGTGGCACTGCCGTTTAGGTCATATTGGTGTAAAGCGCATGAAGAAACTCCATGTTGATGGGCTTTTGGAATCACTTGATTATGAATCACTTGATGCTTGCGAACCATGCCTCATGGGCAAGATGACTAAGACTTCGTTCTTCGGAACAATGGAGCGAGCAACAGACTTGTTGGAAATAATACATACTGATGTGTGCGGTCCAATGAGTGTTGAGGCTCGCGGCGGGTATCGTTATTTTCTAACCTTCACATATGGTTTGAGTAGATATGGGTATATCTACTGGATGCAACATAAGTCTGAAACATTTGAAAAGTTCAAAGAATTTCAGAGTGAAGTGGAAAATCATCGTAACAAGAAAATAAAGTTTCTACGATCTGATCATGGAAACAAATATTTGAGTTACAAGTTTGGTCTTCATTTTAAACAATGTGGAATATTTTCGCAACTCACGCCACCCGGAACACCACAATGTAATGGTGTGTCCGAACATCATAACCATACTTTATTAGATATGGTGCAATCTATGATGTCTCTTACCGAACTACAACTACCGTTTTGGGGTTATGCATTAGAGACAGTTGCATTCATGTTAAATAGGGTACCGTCTAAAAATGCGTTGAGATGACACCGTATGAACTGTGTTTTAGCAAGAAACCTAAGCTATCATTTCTTAACATTTGGGGTTGCGAGGCTTATGTGAAAAAGTTTCAGCCTGATAAGCTCAAACCCAAATTAGAGAAGTGCATCTTCATAGGGTACCCAAAAGAAATTGATGGGTACACCTTCTGTCACAGATCTGAAGGCAAGATCTTTGTTGCTAAGAATGGATCCTTCCTAGAGAAGGAGTTTCTCTCGAAAGAAGTGAGTGGGAGGAAAGTAGAACTTGATGAGGTAATTGTACCTTCTCCCGAATTGGAAAGTAGTTCATCACAGAAATCAGTTCCAGTGATTCCTACACCAATTAGTGAGGAAGCTAATGATGATGATCATGAAACTTCAGATCAAGTTACTACCAAACCTCGTAGGTCAACCAGAGTACGGTACGCACTAGAGTGCTACGGTAATCTTGTTCTGGAAGTCATGTTGCTCGACCATGATGAACCTACGAGCTATGAGGAAACGATGATGACCCCAGATTCCGCAAAATGGCTTGAGGCCATGAAATCTGAGATGGGATCCATGTATGAGAACAAAGTATGAATTTTGATTGACTTGCCCGATGATCGGTGAGCCATTCAGAATAAATGGATCTTCAAGAGGAAGACAGACGCTGATAGTGGTGTTACTATCTACAAAGCTCAAATTGTCGCAAAAAGGTTTTTGACAAGTTCAAGGTGTTGACTATGATGAGAATTTCTCACTCGTATCGATGCTTAAAAGTCTATCCGAATCATGTTAGCAGTTGCCGCATTTTATGAAATCTGGCAAATGGATATCAAAACTACATTCCGTAATGGATTTATTAAAGAAGAGTTGTATATGATGCAACCAAAAGGTTTTTGTCCATCCTAGAGGTGCTAACAAAGTGAGCAAGCTCCAGTGATCCATCTATGGACTGGTGCAAGCATCTCAGAGTTGGAATATATGCTTTGATAAAGTGATCAAAGCATATGGTTTTATACAGACTTGCGGTGATGTCTGTATTTACAAGAAAGTGAGTGGGAGCACTACAGCATTTCTGATAAGTATATGTGAATGCCCTATTGTTGATCGGAAATAATGTAGAATTTTCTGGAAAGCATAAAGGAGTGTTTGAAAGGAGTTTTTCAAAGAAATACCTTGGTGAAGCTGCTTACATATTGAGTATCAAGATCTATAGAGATAGAACAAGACGCTTGGTAAAAAATTTCAATGAGTACATACCTTGACAAGTTTTTGAAGTAGTTCAAAATGGAATATTCAAAGAAGGAGTTCTTGCCTGTGTTGCAAGGTGTGAAGTTGAGTAAAGACTCAAAGCCCGACCATGGCAGAAAATAGAAAGAGAATGAAAAGTCATTCCCTATGCCTCAGTCATAGGTTCTATAAAGTATGCTATGCTGTATACCAGACCTATTGTGTACCTCACTATGAGTTTGGCAAGAGGGTACAATTTTGATCCAGGAGTGGATCACTGAACATCGGTCAAAATTATCCTTAGTGGAATAAGGAAATGTTTCTCGACTATGGAGGTGAAAAGGAGTTCTTCTTAAAGAGTTACATTGATGCAAGCTTTGACACCGATCTGGATGACTCTAAGTCTTGATCTAGATACATATTGAAAGTGGGAGCAATTAGCTAGAGTAGCTCCATGCAAAGCATTGTAGACATAGAAAATTTGCAAAATACATACGGCTCTGAATGTGGCAGACCCGTTGACTAAATTTCTCTCACAAGCAAAATATGATCAATCTTTGGGTGTTAATCACATAGCGATGTGAACTAGATTATTAACTCTAGTAAACCCTTTGGGTGTTAGTCACATGGAGATGTGAACTAATCACATAAAGATGTGAACTATTGGTGTTATATCACATGACGATGTGAACTAGATTATTGACTCTAGTGCAAGTGTGAGACTGAAGGAAATATGCCCTAGAGGTAATAATAAAGTTGTTATTTATATTTCCTTATATCATGATAAATGTTTATTATTCATGCTAGAATTGTATTAACCGGAAACTTAGTACATGTGTGAATACATAGACAAAACAGAGTGTCCCTAGTATGCCTCTACTTGACTAGCTCGTTAATCAAAGATGGTTAAGTTTCCTGACCATAGACTGATACGTCCATTTTGCATCATGCTTTTATATCGATATTTATTGCATTATGGGCTGTTATTACACATTATGTCACAATACTTATGCCTATTATCTCTTATTTTACAAGGTTTACATGAAGAGGGAGAATGTCGGCAGCTGGGATTCTGGGCTGGAAAAGGAGCAAATATTAGAGACCTATTCTGCACAGCTCCAAAAGTCCTGAAACTTCACGGAAGTTATTTCCAGAATATATAAAAAATACTGAGCGAAGAAAGTTCTAGAGGGGGGCCACACCCTGGCCACGGGGGTGGGGGCGCGCCCTACCCCCCTGGGCGCGCCCCTGCCTCGTGGGCCCCCTGGTGGCCCTCCGATGCCCATCTTTGGATATATGGAGTCTTTCGTCCGAGAAAAAAAATCATAAGCAAGCTCACGGGACGAAACTCCAACGCCACGAGGCGGAACCTTGGCGTAACCAATCTAGGGCTCCGGCAGAGCTGTTCTGCCGGGGAAACTTCCCTCTAGGAGGGGAAATCATCACCATCGTCATCACCAACGATCCTCTCATCGGGAGGGGGTCAATCTCCATCAACATCTTCACCAGCACCATCTCATCTCAAACCCTAGTTCAACTCTTGTATCCAATCTTTGTATCAAAACCTCAGATTGGTACCTGTGGGTTGCTAGTAGTGTTGATTACTCCTTGTAATTGATGCTAGTTAGTTTACTTGGTGGAAGATAATATGTTCAGATCCAATATGTATATTAATACCCCTCTGATTATGAACATGAATATGCTTTGTGAGTAGTTACGTTTGTTCCTGAGGACATGCGAGAAGTCTTGCTATTAGTAGTCATGTGAATTTGGTATTCGTTCGATATTTTGATGAGATGTATGTTGTCATCCCTCTAGTGGTGTCATGTGAACGTCGACTACATGACACTTCACCATTGTTTGGGCCTAGAGGGAGGCATTGGGAAGTAATAAGTAGATGATGGGTTGCTAGAGTGACAGAAGCTTAAACCCTAGTTTATGCATTGCTTCGTAAGGGGCTGATTTGGATCCATATGTTTCATGCTATGGTTAGGTTTACCTTAATACTTCTGTTGTAGTTGCGGATGCTTGCAATATGGGTTAATCATAAGTGGGATGCTTGTCCAAGTAAGGATAGTACCCAAGCACTGGTCCACCCACATATCAAATTATCAAAGTACCAAACGCAAATCATATGAACGTGATGAAAACTAGTTTCACGATAATTCCCATGTGTCCTAGGGAGTGTTTTCCTTCATATAAGAGTTTGTCTAGGCTTGTCCTTTGCTACAAAAAGGTGTTGGAGAATGTTGCAGAAAACAAAATTTTTTCCTACTCGTTTCACCAAGATCATCTAGGAGTTCATCTAGCAACGAGTCACGAGATGCATCTACATACCTTTGTAGATCGCGTGCGGAAGCGTTCAATGAACGGGGATGATGTAGTCGTACACAACGTGATCCTAATCACCGATGACCAGCGCCGAACGGACGGCACCTCCGCGTTCAACACACGTACGGGACGGGAGACGTCTCCTCCTTCTTGATCCAGCAAGGGGGAAGGAGAGGTTGACGAAGATCCAGCAGCACGACGGCGTGGTGGTGGATGCAGGGCGTCGCAGTAGCAGGGCTTCGCCTATACTACGAGGAAGAGAGACGTAACGGGGAGAGAGGGAGGCGCCAGGGGCTGGTGTGTCAAGTCCCTCCTCTCCCCCACTATATATAGGGGTGCCATGGGGGGGGGGGGGGCGCCGGCCCTAGTAGATGGAATCTACTAGGGGGGGCGGCGGCCTAGGGTGGGGCTTGCTCCCCAAGGCAAGGGGGGCGCCCCCTCTAGGGTTTCCCCTTAGCCCTAGCCGCATGGGCCCCCTAGGGGCTGGCGCCCCAGCCCACTATGGGCTGGGTTCCCTCCTATTTCAGCCCATGGGGCCCTCCGGGATAGGTGGCCCCACCCGGTGGACCCCCGGGACTCTTCCGGTGGTCCCGGTACAATACCGGGTACCCCGAAACTTGTCCCGATGGCCGAAACTGCACATCCTATATATAATTCTTTACCTCCGGACCATTCCGGAACTCCTCGTGACGTCCTGGATCTCATCCGGGACCCCGAACAACATTCGGGTTACTGCATATACTTATCTTCACAACCCTAGGTCACCGAACCTTAAGTGTGTAGACCCTACGGGTTCGGGAGACAAGCAGTCATGACCGAGACGACTCTCCAGTCAATAACCAACAGCGGGATCTGGATACCCATGTTGGCTTCCACATGCTCCACGATGATCTCATCGGATGAACCACGATGTCGAGGATTCAATCAACCCCGTATGCAATTCCCTTTGTCAATCGATATATTACTTGCCCGAGATTCGATCGTCGGTATCCCAATACCTCGTTCAATCTCGTTACCGGCAAGTCACTTTACTTGTACCGTAATGCATGATCCCGTGACCAGACACTTGGTCACTTTGAGCTCATTATGATGATGCATTACCGAGTGGGCCCAGTGATACCTCTCCGTCATACAGAGTGACAAATCCCAGTCTTGATCCGTGTCAACCCAACAGACACTTTCGGAGATACCCGTAGTATACCTTTATAGTCACCCAGTTACGTTGTGACGTTTGGTACACCCAAAGCACTCCTACGGTATCCGGGAGTTACACGATCTCATGGTCTAAGGAAAAGATACTTGACATTGCAAAACTCTAGCAAACGAACTATACGATCTTTATGCTATGTTTAGGATTGGGTCTTGTCCATCACATCATTCTCCTAATGATGTGATCTCGTTATCAATGACATCTTATGTCCATAGCCAGGAAACCATGACTATCTGTTGATTAACGAGCTAGTCAACTAGAGGCTTACTAGGGACATGTTGGTGTCTGTTATTCACACATGTATTACGATTTCCGGATAACACAATTATAGCATGAATAAAGACAATTACCATGAACAAGGAAATATAATAATAATGCTTTTATTATTGCCTCTAGGGCATATTTCCAACAGTCTCCCACTTGCACTAGAGTCAATAATCTAGTTACATTGTGATGAATCGAACACCCATGGAATTCTGGTGTTGATCATGTTTTGCCCTAGGGAGAGGTTTAGTCAACGGATCTGCTACATTCAGGTCCGTATGTACTTTACAAATATCTATGTCTCCATCCTGAACATTTTCATGAATGGAGTTGAAGCGACGCTTGATATGCCTTGTCTTCTTGTGAAACCTGGGCTCCTTGGCAAGTGCAATAGCTCCAGTGTTGTCACAGAAGAGCTTGATCGGCCCCGACGCATTGGGTATGACTCCGAGGTCGGTGATGAACTCCTTCACCCAGATTGCTTCATGTGCTGCCTCCGAGGCTGCCATGTACTCCGCTTCACATGTAGATCCCGCCACGATGCTCTGCTTGCAACTGCACCAACTTACTGCCCCACCATTCAAAATATACACGTATCCGGTTTGTGACTTTGAGTCATCCAGATCTGTGTCGAAGCTAGCGTCGACGTAACCCTTTACGACGAGCTCTTCGTCACCTCCATAAACGAGAAACATCTCCTTAGTCCTTTTCAGGTACTTCAGGATATTCTTGACCGCTGTCCAGTGTTCCTTGCGGGGATTACTTTGGTACCTTCCTACCAAACTTACGGCAAGGTTTACATCAGGTCTGGTACACAGCATGGCATACATAATAGAACCTATGGCTGAGGCATAGGGGATGACACTCATCTCTTCTATTTCTTCTGCCGTGGTCGGACTTTGAGCCGAGCTCAATTTCATACCTTGCAGTACAGGCAAGAACCCCTTCTTAGACTGATCCATATTGAACTTCTTCAATATCTTATCAAGGTATGTGCTTTGTGAAAGACCTATGAGGCGTCTTGATCTATCTCTATAGATCTTGATGCCTAATATATAAGCAGCTTCTCCAAGGTCCTTCATTGAAAAACTCTTATTCAAGTAGGCCTTGATGCTGTCCAAGAGTTCTATATCATTTCCTATCAAAAGTATGTCATCTACATATAATATGAGAAATGCTACAGAGCTCCCACTCACTTTCTTGTAAACACAGGCTTCTCCATAAGTCTGCGTAAACCCAAACGCTTTGATCACCTCATCAAAGCAAATGTTCCAACTCCGAGATGCTTGCACCAGCCCATAAATCGAGCGTTGGAGCTTGCACACTTTGTCAGCATTCTTAGGATCGACAAAACCTTCCGGCTGCATCATATACAATTCTTCCTTAAGGAAACCATTAAGGAATGCCGTTTTGACGTCCATTTGCCATATTTCATAATCGTAAAACGCGGCAATTGCTAACATGATTCGGACGGACTTCAGCTTCGCTACCGGTGAGAAAGTCTCATCGTAGTCAACCCCTTGAACTTGTCGATAACCTTTAGCGACAAGCCGAGCTTTATAGATGGTCACATTACCACCCACGTCTGTCTTCTTCTTAAAGATCCATTTATTCTCTATGGCTCGCCGTTCAATGGGCAAGTCAGTCAAAGTCCATACTTCGTTTTCATACATGGATCCTATCTCGGATTTCATGGCTTCTAGCCATTTGTCGGAATCCGGGCCCGCCATCGCTTCTTCATAGTTTGAAGGTTCACCGTTGTCTAACAACATGATTTCCAAGACAGGGTTGCCGTACCACTCTGGTGCGGAACGTGTCCTTGTGGACCTTCGAATTTCAGTAGTAACTTGATCAGAAGTTTCATGATCATCATCATTAACTTCCTCTCCAGTCGGTGTAGGCACCTCAGGAACATTTTCTTGAGTTGCGCCATTTTCCGGTTCAAGAGGTAATACTTCATCAAGTTCTATTTTCCTCCCACTTACTTCTTTCGAGAGAAACTCTTTCTCTAGAAAGGATCCATTCTTGGCAACAAAGATCTTGCCTTCGGATCTGAGGTAGAAGGTATACCCAATAGTTTCTTTTGGGTATCCTATGAAGACGCATTTTTCCGACTTGGGTTCGAGCTTTTCAGGTTGAAGTTTCTTGACATAAGCATCGCATCCCCAAACTTTCAGAAATGACAACTTAGGTTTCTTTCCAAACCATAATTCAAACGGTGTCGTCTCAACGGTTTTTGACGGAGCCCTATTTAAAGTGAATGCAGCAGTCTCTAAAGCATAGCCCCAAAAAGATAGTGGTAAATCGGCAAGAGACATCATAGACCACACCATATCTAATAGAGTGCGATTATGACGTTCGGACACACCGTTACGCTGAGGTGTTCCAGGCGGCGTGAGCTGTGAAACTATTCCACATTTTCTTAAGTGTGTGCCAAATTCGTGACTCAAGTATTCTCCTCCACGATCTGATCGTAGAAACTTGATTTTCCTGTCACGTTGATTCTCAACCTCACTCTGAAATTCCTTGAACTTTTCAAAGGTTTCAGACTTGTATTTCATTAAGTAAATATATCCATATCTACTCAAATCATCAGTGAGAGTGAGAACATAACGATAGCCGCCGCGAGCCTCAACACTCATTGGACCGCACACATCAGTATGTATGATTTCCAATAAGTTGGTTGCTCGCTCCATTGTTCCTGAGAACGGAGTCTTGGTCATTTTACCCATAAGGCATGGTTCGCACGTGTCAAATGATTCATAATCAAGAGAGTCTAAAAGTCCATCTGCATGGAGCTTCTTCATGCGTTTGACACCTATGTGACCAAGGCGGCAGTGCCACAAGTATGTGGGACTATCATTATCAACCTTACATCTTTTGGTACTCACACTATGAACATGTGTAGCATTACATTCGAGATTCATAAAGAATAAACCATTCAACATAGGAGCATGACCATAAAACATATCTCTCATATAAATAGAACAACCATTATTCTCGGATTTAAATGAGTAGCCATCTCGTATTAAACGAGATCCCGATACAATGTTCATGCTCAAAGCTGGTACTAAATAACAATTATTGAGGTTTAAAACTAATCCCGTAGGTAAATGAAGAGGCAGCGTGCCGACGGCGATCACATCGACTTTGGAACCATTCCCGACGCGCATCGTCACCTCGTCCTTTGCCAGTCTTCGCCTATTCCGTAGTTCCTGCTGTGAGTTACAAATGTGAGCAACTGCACCGGTATCAAATACCCAAGAGCTACTACGATTACTGGTAAGGTACACATCAATTACATGTATATCATATATACCTTTTGTTTTGCCGGCCTTCTTGTCTGCTAGGTACTTGGGGCAATTCCGCTTCTAGTGACCGCTTCCCTTGCAATAAAAACACTCAGTCTCGGGCTTGGGTCCATTCTTTGGCTTCTTCCCGGCAGCTTGCTTGCCGGGCGCGGCAACCTCCTTGCCGTCCTTCTTGAAGGCTTTCTTACCCTTGCCCTTCTTGAACTTAGTGGTTTTATTGACCATCAACACTTGATGTTCCTTCTTGACTTCTACCTCTGCTGATTTCAGCATAGCAAATACTTCAGGAATGGTCTTTTCCATCCCCTGCATATTGAAGTTCATCACAAAGCTCTTGTAGCTCGGTGGAAGCGACTGGAGGATTCTGTCAATGACCGCATCATCCGGGAGATTAACTCCCAGCTGAGTCAAGCGGTTATGTAATCCAGACATCGTGAGTATGTGCTCACTGACAGAACTGTTTTCCTCCATCTTACAGCTGAAGAACTTGTCGGAGACCTCATATCTCTCGACCCGGGCATGAGCTTGGAAAACCATTTTCAGCTCTTCGAACATCTCATATACTCCATGTCTCTCAAAACGCTTTTGGAGCCCCGGTTCTAAACTGTAAAGCATGCCGCACTGAACGAGGGAGTAGTCATCGGTACGTGCCTGCCAAGCGTTCATAACGTCTTGTTCAGCAGGGAGGACAGGTGCGTCACCCAGCGGTGCTTGTAGGACATAATCTTTCTTGGCAGCTATGAGGATGATTGTCGGGACCCCGATCCTAGGTCACACTGATCTAGCATGTAACACATCATATCACTTTGTGGCCTCACGCATGGTATTTCCACGGGTGCCACCTTACCTGGCCCAGAACTGTTTGCGCCTTTTGGCTCACGTATATGATAGTGTCGCTAGCATCCTTATGACAAAGAACCCGGGCTGACATGGCTAGTCGTGAACCCAAAGCGGCACTAACCCATGGGGACAGGCATACATGAATCAACCTCGAGCATGTCGGTCAACCAGCGTGTGAATCCGGGCTGTAGCGCTGGGCTAACAGGACTCCGGTAACCCGGGCTGTAGCAGGCTAGGCAGGACTCCGGATGTCACCGCGTGACATTTCCCCGAAGGGACAGACATAGGAACGAAGTGAAACACATGCCGGCCAGTCAAGTGTCCTGAGCAGTAGTGCTGGGCTAGCAGGACTCCGGTGATCCGGGCTGTAGCGGACTACTATCGCTCAGAAGCACTAGACTACATTTCCCCATATGATAGGCTGCCAAGGATAAACAACTAGATAGTCGGATCCCACACATACCAAGCATTTCAATCATACACACAATATGCTCGATATGTGTGAATACAACATGGCATCACAACATAACTCTACAACTCAAGTATGTATGCATTAGGCTCCGAGGAGCGAGATATTACAAGCATGGGTCTCATGACCCAACAATCATAGCATACAAATCAAACACATGCGGAAGCTCAACATGTCTGAGTACAGACATCTATAAATGAAAAAGGCTAAGAAGCCTGACTATCTACCAAATCCTGTCGAGGGCACAAGATCGTAGCTGAGGTATCAAGCTAAATGTCGAAGTCCACGCGGAACTACTAGCGAGACTGAAGTCTCTCTGCAAAACATAAATTAAGCAAACGTGAGTACAAAGGTACTCAGCAAGACTTACATCAGAACTAAACTACATATGCAACGGTATCCACAAGGGGGGGTGGTGGAGTTTAACTGCAGCAAGCCAGCTTTGACTCAGTGGCTAACCTGGACTACGATTGCAAGCAACTCTTTTGAGGTGGCGCACACGAGTCCACATATTCACCATTCAATACACCACTATGGATCCGCTCTCGTCTCCCTACGAGAAGGCCATCCATAGCACTCACTCTTATCTTGCGAGTTTTAGAGTATCCACTTTCACTTGTCTATGAACTGTTATAGGCAACCCAGAAGTCCTTTACCGTGGACACGGCTATTCGAATAGATCATTTATAACCCTGCAGGGGTGTACTTCGTCACACATGTTTCCACCACTTAGTGTCTGCACACGACATGTGCTCGGCAGACTTCAAGCGAAAGCCGACGTGGGTGTAGACCACGACCTGACTAACCACACAAGTCTCTAGTCCAGGTTTATCGCCTATTCGGGTTCCATCCGCGAGGAGATCCGGCCGGAGTTTCGCTCACAGCCCCAAACGATGTGTGCAGGGTTCCCGAGACACCAAACGGGCGCCCGGTACACCGTGCCACAGTGTATCTACCGCAACATAGCCCACCCCTAGGGTCAGCGCTACGCACGGCCGCCAACACATATCCTATAAACACCAGAAACTAATTGCAACTCCTGGACAGAGGACGAGAGGGGTCAGTAAGTCGAGCGGGGTCATATTTCAGGGCCCAACATGTGGTAGTAGCTGTTTCATGGATCACAAACACAGAACTCAGTTCCTGAGGACGGTTTCAATGAGACAACCCACCATGTACTCCTACATGGCCTC
Source organism: Triticum monococcum (assembly GCA_034509565.1). Classification (NCBI taxonomy): domain Eukaryota; kingdom Viridiplantae; phylum Streptophyta; class Magnoliopsida; order Poales; family Poaceae; genus Triticum; species Triticum monococcum. Next base: position 443,990,247 of record CM067842.1, on the reverse strand, counting down.
TCACCGCTACCTTTACCAAATCGTGTTCACACACTTAGCTCTCAACAGTAGGACATGTTTACACACCTCCGATTCATCCCCGATGAATTTGACCTGACTCAACTCTAAGCAGTAGCAGGCATGACAAACAAGCATGAATGAGTAGGCACATCAGGGCTCAAACAACTCCTACTCATGCTAGTGGGTTTCATCTATTTACTGTGGAAATGACAGGTCATGCAGAGGATAAGGGGTTCAACTACCGCGGCAAGTAACAGATAAATCGTTGTTGTCCTAATGCAGTAAAAGAGAGCAGGAGCGAGAGAGGGGGATTGTATCGGAATGAACAAGGGGGTTTTGCTTGCCTGGCACTTCTGAAGATATCATTGGGTCTCCATCAGTGTCAACGATCACATCATCGGTACAACGTCTATCGAGAGGGGACAAACACCGACAAACACAAAAGGGAACCACAATCAATGCAATGCACATACATATGAATGATATGTCATATTAAGGTACTGAATTGACCTAGTGCAACAGTTAGTCATATTCATTGAAGTGGAATTCAACCCTATAGCAAATTCCAACTCCAAAACTATTTACCATTTATTCCATAATCATGAATTGTCCTATTCAGTGATGTTAACTTGTTCAAACATGCATGAAAATGGTACAGATGGATTCCTTGAATTTTTCTGATAATTTTACATATATAATTTATCTTATTTGGAGTTACGGTTGAATTTCTATGATTTTTCAAAGTTTTGGATATTTTCTGAAATAAATAAATCATTTAAGATTTATTTAAATCCCAGAAAAGGATTACTGCATCAGCTTGACGTCATGATGATGTCAGCAAGTCAACAGGGCCGCCCAGAGTCAAACCTGACAGCTGGGACCCACGGGTCAGTGTAACAGGGCAGTTTGGGTGGATGACATGTGGGACCAGTCAACTGCCAAGTCAGCACGGTCAACTCTAGCGCGTGGGTCCCACTGGGTTATGAACTAAACTAAACAGAGAATTAAATTAAACTAAACAGGCATGAGGCCCACTGTCATTGACCTTGAGGGTTAATTAACAGGGCTGTTAGCTGCTAATGACGGGACACGTCAGCGTCACCGGGATCTCGCCGCCGGCGACCAAAACGACGATAGCGCGGCTCGGAAACGCGCTACGGGCGACGGTTTGGTTTGCTGAGGGTACCAGGGCATAGCCCTTGCGCTCGCGCATCCAGCAGAGCCAGCGGCGGGTCGCGGGGTGGCCGGAGCTCGCCGGAAACAAGCTCACGGCGGCGGCCGGAGTTCGGCAACAACGGTGTGGGCGGTGCGGGGCACGGGAGGAGGAGCTGGTGGGAGCTGCGTGTTCCTGGGAAGGCACCGAACGCGTTGACGCGATCAGGCACGAGCTATGGTGGCTAAAACGACGGCGGCACCATGGATGGCGGCGATGAACTCTCGGCTCCGGCGAAATCGAGCTAGCGAAGAGAAACGGAGAGGGGGCGAGCATAGGGAAGGTGCAGGAGCTCACAAGGGGTCGGAAGAGAAACTCAGCGGGCTCGGGGAAGCTTCTGCGACGGCGAATTGACGGCGGCGATCTCGGTCGGCCGTGGTTGGAGATGATGTTGAGGGCGTTCCTTCGGGGCTCTCCTGGTGGCGTGAGTCGGTGAGGAGGTTTGCGACGAGGTGCAGGAGCTCGGGAGCAACTCGGGGCATCGTCGGGACGGCGGTGGTCGCGGCAAATTGCGTCGGCGACGACGAGCTCCGCTCGGGTGTGCTCGGGAGAGGAAGCAGAGGGTGAGGGAGAGAGCAGAGAGTGAGGGAGAGGAACGAGGGGGCTGCGGGGCATCTTCTGACGCGTCGGGGGCGCCTCGGTGGCAAGCAGGAGGTGGAGCTCGGGCGCACGCGCTCGCCACGCACCTGCTTCTCCTTCTGGCAGAAGGTGGAAGAAGCAGGCAGCGCTGGCTGGGCTGGGCCAGTTGGCTGGGCCGGCCAGCTACGGTGCTGGGCCGCACAGGTAGGTGGGCTGCTCAGGTGAGGCCAGGTAGGTTCCTTTCTCCTCTCTTTGCTTTTTTCTAATTTATGTTCTGTTTTCTATTTTTGCTATTATGTTTTGATTTAGTTCAAGACCAAACCATTTTCAAAATTCATAAAAATAATTGTGTGAACTAAATGGACTTATCCAAATCCACACAACAATTTTCAGAATTATTGAACATATATTTATTATATAATAAATATAGATCCAATTCAAATATTTATTGGATTAAATCAATGGCCCAAAATAATTGCTTCTGAGATTCTAAAAATATTGGTTTGAACTTTGTCCCTTGCCAATATTTCTAGAGATTCACATGAACATTTTCTTGGACTTCTTTGAAAAGATTTTAATGTTGATTATTTTTGAGGTGATTTATGAGGGTTTCAACTAACCTCAACTCAACTATCATAATGATTTAATTCAATGATCAAAATGTCCTGGAAAAATATGCATCATCTCTGGTAGAGGCTTTCACCTTTTCCCATAAATCATGAACATTTTAAAAGGATATTTTGAGGTCATTGAAAATATTTTGGTTGAACCTATTTGAATTGCATTTGGTGCTAGGGTTTACCAATCCCCATTTCAAATTTAATTGAAAAATAAACATGATGCATGGATGCTTGTGCAACTATTTGCAAACAAATTCTAGGGCTGTGACAACTCACCCCCACTAACAAAAATCTCGTCCCGAGATTCAAGTCGTGAGGTAAGAAGACAGAGGGGCACAAGCTATCACATTCTTCACGATCCATTGCACTTCATCAGAACGTTGATTCGTCACCATCTTTGTCTCGACGTCTTGCTTTGGAAACTTCAACCAACACAACAACGGGAGAGAAAAAGGAAAACTCTAGAAGAATCGATCTTCTCGAGGATCGAACAATTCAGGATCAACTCATGGAGTGAGACATATGAACATCTCTAGAGCTGAGAGGCAAAACTTGCATCAGGAGTGATAGAAGAAACAATTTGACGAGGGTTTCAAAGTAGCGAGGGAAATTGCCATGATTCTAAAACAGGGCACCTCGGGGAAGGTGACTCGAGGAACTATTCCCTTAAGTGGCAAAAAGAATTACTTTTGATTCAGAGATCGTTGGAACTCTTCATACCAGCTTAAGGCAATTTACAATTGATCGTTTGAAGGAGTTTGACGAATGACATACTCGGACTAGAATGGATGATGTGGACTACCTTGTTGAAGACAACGCAATGGATGATTTTGCTTATCATCGGAAATGGATGGAACCCATGGTAAGTCCACTTTTGAAGATGATCATGAAAAACAGCTACTGAGGTGTAAGCTGGGAACAAAATGCAAATGTTGGGAATGATTCTAGTAACTGGGGAGAAGGTTCACCGGCAAGGTGATTCCACCAATCGGATGGCTATCGAACAACTGAGAGAACGGAGGCACATCCCAGTTAACGACAACAACAGAACCTAGTGCCTGAGCGTGCTCTCAAGAACTTGAGCATTTCCATATTCATCAAGGTTCTACCAATATCCGTGTCAGGGATCCTGGCAACACAACATACCACCATGATGAATGGTGATGGATGATGCAGATGCAAAGGAGGATAACACTTTCCCAGATTTCACCTTAGCGAAGCCAAGGAAACAAAATCTGGATGATCGACCGAGAGACATTTAGCACTCCGCTTCTAATGTTCTCCTTGAGGTTCTAGCTAGACTCAAATCATTCGGTATCTGAACATCAAATAAAGGTCTGACTTCAGGGGCACAAGAATCCGTAAGGATTAACTACGGAGGTAAATCCTACGAAATCCTCATGGGAAGGTGGCCAACTTTCTTCAATCGAGATACTACAATAATAGGTCTTCCGGCTGGATGTGTTGGCCACGACATCCACTTTACCGTTTATCGAGAGACCAGTATTATAGTTCTTGGGAAGTGCTCCGACCATCATATCTGCCTGAGATTCAGATCTGGTTGGTGACAGGATATTCCAGATTCATCGAGTCTAGAAAGGAAAATGAAGGTTTGCAACACAAATCGACGAGATGACATTGCGAAATTCTCAGGGGAATGAACTACGGTAGTAAGCTCCAAAACATGAGCCGGTTCTGCTACAAGCATGAACACGTTGTCCTAGACAAGCATGGTCACCTGGTAGTCTTAAAATGAAACACTACCGAGTTCAGGGGGAACCATCAACGAGGATATCAAAGTCCTTGCGTAGGTCTAACCCTTAAGAAGAAACTTCTTCTCCTTGAACAAATCAATCAGTGGCTTGGTGTGCTAGGGATACGTATAGAATGTAGATGATCAGTCTATCAGACCATAGAATACTTCGCACATGCATGACTGACTTGGGATGATTCCAGAGGAAGCAAAAACAAACTTTCTCGAATTCACGGCGGCAACTTACATCAGATGCACATGAATTAGAAGAAGTCACATCTTTCAACCGGACATATGCTTCATGATCGGGACATGAGGGCAATGCTTATAAAGTTTCCAACACTAGCTGGATGTTCAACACAATCATGGAGGAGACAAAATGCCGCTGATGGGCTCAACATCAACTCATCGAAATTTCCATATCACTGGACTTCCACCACTATGTGAACAATGTGATAGTATTGGTCAGACCAAAGATATAATGGTGTATACTCGAGGGACAACCGCAAGTAAGACAACATTACGAACATCGTTGGTTCTGATTTGATTTGACGATAGCCCACACTCAATCAAGGTTTGGACAAGATAATAGATACAACAACTGATCACGAGGACCAATTGGTGAAGATATCATCTTTCTTCAACACACACACACACACACACACACACACACAATGATATCCCTTAGGGATGAACTAAGTCGGACAAGTTTTCATCTTCCAACTCTCCAAGTTGTTGTTAAGCTTAACCAACTAGCTCAGGGATATCCAACACAGGTTCTTGGGGAAAAGTGGTTTATCGGAAAACCAACTTGAACACGAACTCAACATAACGGTCAGGTGACAACCTGGTAACACTTCCGAGAAGATATTCGGCAAATCACGAACCACCGGTATGTTACTAAGCTCGAGAACAACCTTGCTTTTCAGGGCAAGATGATATGATCAAAGAGTGAGGGATTGGCACAATCCTAATCCATTGATCGAAGTGTGCACCAGAAATATGGACTAGGTAGCACGATCAGTCTTAGAATGATAATTCAATAACCAACACGCTAAGAATGAGAGTATTATCCATTAACTACCAAGCAACGGGGTTGCTAGGAGTATTGATTTCACACACCACGATTCACTTGTCGTCATTCCGGTTGCAACAACACTGAAACCGAGAAATGAACAATGATGGAGAGAGTATCACTGCGTCAAGAATTCAGGAGAGAGGTGCAATTCTCACGACGCCCTTGACATAAAGTGGGCAATACTTCAGGGTAGAACAGAACAAAAGCTGGATTGGCATTTTGATCTGCGGAATACAACCACTTTGACCCGATCCGAGAAATGGATGAGGTACTGGAGTTTGTTTCTCCTAGTCATTCTAAAATAGAACGGCTCGACGGACCACAAGAATAAAAGGCACCGATGAACACAAATGCACAACTATTCCTGACTATCAATTGATAGACGAAGGTCAGAAAACAACTAAAGAGGGACAACTCAAGGAACATATAACTTTCTGAGTTGTGGATGCATAGATTAGTATGTCGAACGAGTTCAACATATTTCTTCCGGATAACCCACGCAGAAAGGTAGAACTGGCAGAGCCACAATATAGAATGGAGAACTCATCAAGAGCACTCTGTCGTGACCTTTTGGTTCAAAAGAACTCCTGCCAAGAATGGTTCATGATAATTGGAAGAAGAATGTACCACGAACCTCGAGGACTATCGCAAAGGTTACTAATATCCTAAAGGAACGAGCAAACACTATCAACATGAAGTAAGTAGGGTGAATCTTGGGTTCAAAACCCAGGAATAGAATGCCTACCAACTAAATGGCATCACGGGATGCTTTTGAGAATAATGGCCAGAATCACACACTGGGAACACAAAACATGGCTAGATTACTAGGTGGCACTCTAAGACATCTAGGGTCATAATAATAATTCCAAAATATATGTCGAGGCAAAAGAATACCCCAACTGACAAGTAGTGTGATTAATCTGGCCCAAATGGACATCAAGAACAGGGGAAGGGTTTGCAAATGCATCAGACTATTTAGAAACCTAGGATGACTCGGACAGCATAACGGCTGTAATTGCTCAAAAAGATTTGAGACATCCTGCAAAATGGTGGCATAACCACTCAGAAGCACAATATCAAGGTTCGAGACCAACTATGAACACACAGAAGTAGTAGAAACTGAACTGGGCTTAAATCCAACAATCTTAGGCAACTACGGTTTAGTAACACGTCATCCTGATAGATAGATGAGAAGGCATAATTCTTAATCCCTGTAGAAAAGAAGAGGTTGACTCGGATCAGATGGGCATGAGGTATAAGGAGTAAAAAGAGCCTTACGTTCCCTTCCACAATCAATTCCCTTACATAACTAAAGCATTTCTAGACTCAACTTCGACCAGTTTGGCTTGGTAATCCTACAGGCAGTCAGGCTCTGATACCAACGCTGTCGGGACCCCGATCCTAGGTCACACTGATCTAGCATGTAACACATCATATCACTTTGTGGCCTCACGCATGGTATTTCCACGGGTGCCACCTTACCTGGCCAGGAACCGTTAGCGCCTTTTGGCTCACGTATATGATAGTGTCGCTAGCATCCTTATGACAAAGAACCCGGGCCGACATGGCTAGTCGTGAACCCAAAGCGGCACTAACCCATGGGGACAGGCATACATGAATCAACCTCGAGCATGTCGGTCAACCAGCGTGTGAATCCGGGCTGTAGCGCTGGGCTAACAGGACTCCGGTAACCCGGGCTGTAGCAGGCTAGGCAGGACTCCGGATGTCACCGCGTGACATTTCCCCGAAGGGACAGACATAGGAACGAAGTGAAACACATGCCGGCCAGTCAAGTGTCCTGAGCAGTAGTGCTGGGCTAGCAGGACTCCGGTGATCCGGGCTGTAGCGGACTACTATCGCTCAGAAGCACTAGACTACATTTCCCCATATGATAGGCTGCCAAGGATAAACAACTAGATAGTCGGATCCCACACATACCAAGCATTTCAATCATACACACAATATGCTCGATATGTGTGAATACAACATGGCATCACAACATAACTCTACAACTCAAGTATGTATGCATTAGGCTCCGAGGAGCGAGATATTACAAGCATGGGTCTCATGACCCAACAATCATAGCATACAAATCAAACACATGCGGAAGCTCAACATGTCTGAGTACAGACATCTATAAATGAAAAAGGCTAAGAAGCCTGACTATCTACCAAATCCTGTCGAGGGCACAAGATCGTAGCTGAGGTATCAAGCTAAATGTCGAAGTCCACGCGGAACTACTAGCGAGACTGAAGTCTCTCTGCAAAACATAAATTAAGCAAACGTGAGTACAAAGGTACTCAGCAAGACTTACATCAGAACTAAACTACATATGCAACGGTATCAACAAGGGGAGTGGTGGAGTTTAACTGCAGCAAGCCAGCTTTGACTCAGTGGCTAACCTGGACTACGATTGCAAGCAACTCTTTTGAGGTGGCGCACACGAGTCCACATATTCACCATTCAATACACCACTATGGATCCGCTCTCGTCTCCCTACGAGAAGGCCATCCATAGCACTCACTCTTATCTTGCGAGTTTTAGAGTATCCACTTTCACTTGTCTATGAACTGTTATAGGCAACCCAGAAGTCCTTTACCGTGGACACGGCTATTCGAATAGATCATTTATAACCCTGCAGGGGTGTACTTCGTCACACATGTTTCCACCACTTAGTGTCTGCACACGACATGTGCTCGGCAGACTTCAAGCGAAAGCCGACGTGGGTGTAGACCACGACCTGACTAACCACACAAGTCTCTAGTCCAGGTTTATCGCCTATTCGGGTTCCATCCGCGAGGAGATCCGGCCGGAGTTTCGCTCACAGCCCCAAACGATGTGTGCAGGGTTCCCGAGACACCAAACGGGCGCCCGGTACACCGTGCCACAGTGTATCTACCGCAACATAGCCCACCCCTAGGGTCAGCGCTACGCACGGCCGCCAACACATATCCTATAAACACCAGAAACTAATTGCAACTCCTGGACAGAGGACGAGAGGGGTCAGTAAGTCGAGCGGGGTCATATTTCAGGGCCCAACATGTGGTAGTAGCTGTTTCATGGATCACAAACACAGAACTCAGTTCCTGAGGACGGTTTCAATGAGACAACCCACCATGTACTCCTACATGGCCTCTCACCGCTACCTTTACCAAATCGTGTTCACACACTTAGCTCTCAACAGTAGGACATGTTTACACACCTCCGATTCATCCCCGATGAATTTGACCTGACTCAACTCTAAGCAGTAGCAGGCATGACAAACAAGCATGAATGAGTAGGCACATCAGGGCTCAAACAACTCCTACTCATGCTAGTGGGTTTCATCTATTTACTGTGGAAATGACAGGTCATGCAGAGGATAAGGGGTTCAACTACCGCGGCAAGTAACAGATAAATCGTTGTTGTCCTAATGCAGTAAAAGAGAGCAGGAGCGAGAGAGGGGGATTGTATCGGAATGAACAAGGGGGTTTTGCTTGCCTGGCACTTCTGAAGATATCATTGGGTCTCCATCAGTGTCAACGATCACATCATCGGTACAACGTCTATCGAGAGGGGACAAACACCGACAAACACAAAAGGGAACCACAATCAATGCAATGCACATACATATGAATGATATGTCATATTAAGGTACTGAATTGACCTAGTGCAACAGTTAGTCATATTCATTGAAGTGGAATTCAACCCTATAGCAAATTCCAACTCCAAAACTATTTACCATTTATTCCATAATCATGAATTGTCCTATTCAGTAATGTTAACTTGTTCAAACATGCATGAAAATGGTACAGATGGATTCCTTGAATTTTTCTGATAATTTTACATATATAATTTATCTTATTTGGAGTTACGGTTGAATTTCTATGATTTTTCAAAGTTTTGGATATTTTCTGAAATAAATAAATCATTTAAGATTTATTTAAATCCCAGAAAAGGATTACTGCATCAGCTTGACGTCATGATGATGTCAGCAAGTCAACAGGGCCGCCCAGAGTCAAACCTGACAGCTGGGACCCACGGGTCAGTGTAACAGGGCAGTTTGGGTGGATGACATGTGGGACCAGTCAACTGCCAAGTCAGCACGGTCAACTCTAGCGCGTGGGTCCCACTGGGTTATGAACTAAACTAAACAGAGAATTAAATTAAACTAAACAGGCATGAGGCCCACTGTCATTGACCTTGAGGGTTAATTAACGGGGCTGTTAGCTGCTAATGACGGGACACGTCAGCGTCACCGGGATCTCGCCGCCGGCGACCAAAACGACAATAGCGCGGCTCGGAAACGCGCTACGGGCGACGGTTTGGTTTGCTGAGGGTACCAGGGCATAGCCCTTGCGCTCGCGCATCCAGCAGAGCCAGCGGCGGGTCGCGGGGTGGCCGGAGCTCGCCGGAAACAAGCTCACGGCGGCGGCCGGAGTTCGGCAACAACGGTGTGGGCGGTGCGGGGCACGGGAGGAGGAGCTGGTGGGAGCTGCGTGTTCCTGGGAAGGCACCGAACGCGTTGACGCGATCAGGCACGAGCTATGGTGGCTAAAACGACGGCGGCACCATGGATGGCGGCGATGAACTCTCGGCTCCGGCGAAATCGAGCTAGCGGAGAGAAACGGAGAGGGGGCGAGCATAGGGAAGGTGCAGGAGCTCACAAGGGGTCGGAAGAGAAACTCGGCGGGCTCGGGGAAGCTTCTGCGACGGCGAATTGACGGCGGCGATCTCGGTCGGCCGTGGTTGGAGATGATGTTGAGGGCGTTCCTTCGGGGCTCTCCTGGTGGCGTGAGTCGGTGAGGAGGTTTGCGACGAGGTGCAGGAGCTCGGGAGCAACTCGGGGCATCGTCGGGACGGCGGTGGTCGCGGCAAATTGCGTCGGCGACGACGAGCTCCGCTCGGGTGTGCTCGGGAGAGGAAGCAGAGGGTGAGGGAGAGAGCAGAGAGTGAGGGAGAGGAACGAGGGGGCTGCGGGGCATCTTCTGACGCGTCGGGGGCGCCTCGGTGGCAAGCAGGAGGTGGAGCTCGGGCGCACGCGCTCGCCACGCACCTGCTTCTCCTTCTGGCAGAAGGTGGAAGAAGCAGGCAGCGCTGGCTGGGCTGGGCCAGTTGGCTGGGCCGGCCAGCTACGGTGCTGGGCCGCACAAGTAGGTGGGCTGCTCAGGTGAGGCCAGGTAGGTTCCTTTCTCCTCTCTTTGCTTTTTTCTAATTTATGTTCTGTTTTCTATTTTTGCTATTATGTTTTGATTTAGTTCAAGACCAAACCATTTTCAAAATTCATAAAAATAATTGTGTGAACTAAATGGACTTATCCAAATCCACACAACAATTTTCAGAATTATTGAACATATATTTATTATATAATAAATATAGATCCAATTCAAATATTTATTGGATTAAATCAATGGCCCAAAATAATTGCTTCTGAGATTCTAAAAATATTGGTTTGAACTTTGTCCCTTGCCAATATTTCTAGAGATTCACATGAACATTTTCTTGGACTTCTTTGAAAAGATTTTAATGTTGATTATTTTTGAGGTGATTTATGAGGGTTTCAACTAACCTCAACTCAACTATCATAATGATTTAATTCAATGATCAAAATGTCCTGGAAAAATATGCATCATCTCTGGTAGAGGCTTTCACCTTTTCCCATAAATCATGAACATTTTAAAAGGATATTTTGAGGTCATTGAAAATATTTTGGTTGAACCTATTTGAATTGCATTTGGTGCTAGGGTTTACCAATCCCCATTTCAAATTTAATTGAAAAATAAACATGATGCATGGATGCTTGTGCAACTATTTGCAAACAAATTCTAGGGCTGTGACAATGATCCTCAGGTTCCGGACCTAGTCCGTATAGTTGTTGCCATCGTCTTTCAGCTTGGTTTTCTCTAGGAACGCGTTGAAGTTGAGGACTACGTGGGCCATTTGATCTACAAGACATATTGTAAAATATTTTAGACTAATGTTCATGATAATAAAGTTCATCCAATCAAATTATAATGAAATCCCACTTAGATTAGACATCCCTCTAGTCATCTAAGTATTACATGATCCTAGTTAACTAGGACGTGTCCGATCATCACGTGAGACGGACTAGTCAACGTCGGTGAACATCTTCATGTTGATCGCATCTTCTATACGACTCATGCTCGACCTTTCGGTCTTCTGTGTTCCGAGGCCATGTCTATGCACATGCTAGGCTCGTCAAGTTAACCCTAAGTGTTTTGCATGTGTAAAACTGTCTTACACCCGTTGTATGTGAACGTAAGAATCTATCACACCCGATCATCACGTGGTGCTTCGAAACGACGAACTTTAGCAACGGTGCACAGTTAGGGGAGAACACTTCTTGAAATTGTTATGAGGGATCATCTTATTTACTACCGCAGTTCTAAGTAAACAAGATGCAAAATATGATAAACATCACATGCAATCAAATAATAAACGTGACATGATATGGCCATTATCACATAGCTCCTTTGATCTCCATCTTGGGGCTCCATGATCGTCTTGTCACCGGCTTGACACCATGATCTCCATCATCATGATCTTCATGAAGTTGCTCGCCAATTATTACTTCTACTACTATGGCTAACGCGTTTAGCAATGAAGCAAAGTAATTTACATGGCGTTTCTCAATGACACGCAGGTCATATAAAAGAATAAAGACAACTCCTATGGCTCCTGCCGGTTGTCATACTCATCGACATGCAAGTCGTGATTCCTATTACAATAGCATGAACATCTCATACATCACATATAGATCATTCATCATTCATCACAACTTTGGCCATATCATATCACAAACCACTTGCTGCAAAAACAAGTTAGACGTCCTCTAATTGTTGTTGCAAGTTTTTACGTGGCTGAATTAGGGTTCTAGCAAGAACGTTTTCTTACCTACGTGAAAGCCACAACGTGATTTGTCAACTTCTATTTACCCTTCATAAGGACCCTGTTCATCGAATCTGCTCCAACTAAAGCAGGAGAGACAGACACCCGCCAGCCACCTTATGCAACTAGTGCATGTTAGTCGGTGGAACCGGTCTCACGTAAGCGTACGTGTAAGGTTGGTCCGGGCCGCTTCATCCCACAATACCGCTGAAGCAAGAAAAGACTAGTAGCGGCAAGAAAGTTGACAAATACACGCCCACAACAAATTGTGTTCTACTCGCGCAAGAAGAACTACGCATAAACCTGGCTCTGATACCACTGTTGGAGAACGTTGCAGAAAACAAAAAAAATTCCTACTCGTTTCACCAAGATCATCTAGGAGTTCATCTAGCAACGAGTCACGAGATGCATCTACATACCTTTGTAGATCGTGTGCGGAAGCGTTCAACGAACGGGGATGATGTAGTCGTACACAACGTGATCCTAATCACCGATGACCAGCGCCGAACGGACGGCACCTCCGCGTTCAACACACGTACGGGACGGGAGACATCTCCTCCTTCTTGATCCAGCAAGGGGGAAGGAGAGGTTGACGAAGATCCAGCAGCACGACGGCGTGGTGGTGGATGCAGGGCGTCGCAGTAGCAGGGCTTCGCCTATACTACGAGGAAGAGAGACGTAACGGGGAGAGAGGGAGGCGCCAGGGGCTGGTGTGTCAAGTCCCTCCTCTCCCCCACTATATATAGGGGTGCCATGGGGGGGGCGGCCCTAGTAGATGGAATCTACTAGGGGGGGCGGCGGCCTAGGGTGGGGCTTGCTCCCCAAGGCAAGGGGGGCGCCCCCTCTAGGGTTTCCCCTTAGCCCTAGCCGCATGGGCCCCCTAGGGGCTGGCGCCCCAGCCCACTATGGGCTGGGTTCCCTCCTATTTCAGCCCATGGGGCCCTCCGGGATAGGTGGCCCCACCCGGTGGACCCCCGGGACCCTTCCGGTGGTCCCGGTACAATACCGGGTACCCCGAAACTTGTCCCGATGGCCGAAACTGCACATCCTATATATAATTCTTTACCTCCGGACCATTCCGGAACTCCTTGTGACGTCCTGGATCTCATCCGGGACCCTGAACAACATTCGGGTTACTGCATATACTTATCTTCACAACCCTAGCGTCACCGAACCTTAAGTGTGTAGACCCTACGGGTTCGGGAGACAAGCAGTCATGACCGAGACGACTCTCCGGTCAATAACCAACAGCGGGATCTGGATACCCATGTTGGCTCCCACATGCTCCACGATGATCTCATCGGATGAACCACGATGTCAAGGATTCAATCAACCCCGTATGCAATTCCCTTTGTCAATCGATATATTACTTGCCCGAGATTCGATCGTCGGTATCCCAATACCTCGTTCAATCTCGTTACCGGCAAGTCACTTTACTCATACCGTAATGCATGATCCCGTGAACAGACACTTGGTCACTTTGAGCTCATTATGATGATGCATTACCGAGTGGGCCCAGTGATACCTCTCCGTCATACGGAGTGACAAATCCCAGTCTTGATCCGTGTCAACCCAACAGACACTTTCGGAGATACCCGTAGTATACCTTTATAGTCACCCAGTTACGTTGTGACGTTTGGTACACCTAAAGCACTCCTACGGTATCCGGGAGTTACACGATCTCATGGTCTAAGGAAAAGATACTTGACATTGCAAAACTCTAGCAAACGAACTATACGATCTTTATGCTATGTTTAGGATTGGGTCTTGTCCATCACATCATTCTCCTAATGACGTGATCTCGTTATCAATGACATCTTATGTCCATAGCCAGGAAACCATGACTATCTGTTGATTAACGAGCTAGTCAACTAGAGGCTTACTAGGGACATGTTGGTGTCTGTTATTCACACATGTATTACGATTTCCGGATAACACAATTATAGCATGAATAAAGACAATTACCATGAACAAGGAAATATAATAATGATGCTTTTATTATTGCCTCTAGGGCATATTTCCAACAAAAGGATTGGGCCATCTTGCTGCACCTTATTTACTTTTATTGCTTGATGCTCGTTACAAATTACCTTATCACAACACTATCGGTTACCGACAATTTCAGTGCTTGCAGAGAATACCTTACTAAGAGTTGCTTATCATTTCCTTCCGCTCCTCGTTGGGTTCGACACTCTTAGTTATCGAAAAGGCTACGATAGATCCCCTAAACTTGTGGGTCATCAAGACTCTTTTCTGGCGCCGTTGCCGGGGAGTGAAGCGCCTTTGGTAGGTGGAATTTGGTAAGGAAAAATTTATATAGTGTGCTGAAATTTACTGTCACTTGTTACTATGGAACATAATCCTTTGAGGGGCTTGTTCGGGGTATCTTCACCTCGTCCGGAACCACAATTAGTTACCCCTCAACCTACAGAACCTATTGAAAATGTTTACTTTAAAATTCCTTCGGGTATGATAGAGAAACTACTAGCTAATCCTTTTGCAGGAGATGGAACATTGCATCCCGATTTGCACTTAATCTATGTGGATGAAGTTTGTGGATTATTTAAGCTTGCAGGTATGACCGATGATGTTATCAAGAAGAAGGTCTTCCCTTTATCTTTGAAGGGAGACGCATTGACATGGTATAGGCTATGTGATGATATGGGATCATGGGACTATAAGCGATTGAAATTGGAATTTCACCAGAAGTTTTATCCTATGCATCTTGTTCATCGTGAGCGTAATTATATATATAATTTTTGGCCTCGCGAAGGAGAAAGCATCGCTCAAGCTTGGGGAAGGCTTAAGTCAATGTTATATTCATGCCCCAATCATGAGCTCTCAAGATAAATGATCATTCAAAAAATTTATGCTCGGCTTTCTGACAACAATCGCTCCATGCTCAATACTTCTTGTACTGGTTCTTTCATGATGAAGACTATTGAATTCAGATGGGATTTATTGGAGAGGATTAAATGCAAGTCTGAAGATTGGGATCTCGACGAAGGTAAGGAGTCAGGTATGACACCTAAGTTTGATTGTGTTAAATCTTTTATGGATACTAATGTTTTCCTTAAGTTTAGCACTAAATATGGACTTGACTCTGAGATAGTAGCTTCTTTATCTGAATCTTTTGCTACTCATGTTGATCTCTCTAAGGAGAAGTGGTTTAAATATAATCCTCCCATTGAAACAAAAATAGTTGCACTTATTAAAGTTGAAGAAAAAACTATCACTTATAATGATCCTGTTGTTCCCACTACTTATGTTGAGAAACCACCTTTCCCTGTTAGAATTAAGGATCATGCTAAAGCTTCAACTGTAGTCAACAAGAGTAATATTAGGACACACAAACCCCCTGAGCAAATTAAAGTTGAACCTAATATTGATATGGTTAAAGATCTCTTGGCTGATAATATTGATTGTCGGATGTGGGGTTCTGGCAAACCCTTAAGGTTCGAACACTAGGGTGCGCGCGAAGTCTTTTCCTCCCACCGATCTACGCCCTAGCTTGCTAAGATCTCGCGGACGAACTCACAACACAGAAAGACATAAGATTTATACTGGTTCAGGTCACCGTTGTGGTGTAAGACCCTACTCTAGTGTGGTGGTGGTGGATTGCCTCCAGGGCTGATGATGAACAATACAAGGGGAAGAACAGCCTCCTGAGGTTGAGGTGTTCTTGTGCTTGGCTAACTTGTGTGGTTCTGGATGGTCTCCCCCTAGTCCCCCCGCCTATGGTGGTGGCTAGTCCTATTTATAGAGGCCCTGGTCCTCTTCCCAAATATTGAGCGGGAAGGGAGCCAACAATGGCGGGCAAATTTGAAGGGGGACAGCTAGTACAATCTATCCTGACAAAGGCGGTCTCCGCCTGCGAAAGGCTCTGGTGGTGACGCCGTCTTGGGCTCCACGATGACCTCCGTCTTACCGTCCTTCTGGTCCTGGTCTTGTTGCACCGATATGGCAGCCTTTGCATGATGCCTCAGTACTCCTCGCCTGCGCATGCCTCCTTAGCACCAAAGAGGAAACAAGGATGATGCGCGCGCTGGCGCCCGCCTGGCGCCCGCCTGGTGTCGATCGTCATGGCTCACGTCACGAGAGCCTCGTGAGGTTTGCCTCACCTTGATATCTCTGCTCCTCGTGAGCCTGCCCGACTAGGCCACTCCAGAGGAGGTCTTGTGTCGTCCGCCTCGCGAGGCTTGGCCCCTCGCGAGGGTCTTGGATGCCTTGTTGACGAAGATGGGCCGTACGGCCTGCTAGCTTAGCCACACAGTGAGCTGCAGTCAGGCAAGTCTGGGGACCCCTGTTCCCAGAACGCCGACAGTAGCCCCCGGGCCTAAGGTGCGCTCGGGCTTGGCTTCGCAGCAAAGCTAAGGGTCAAGTCCATAGCACCGCGGGCCCCTAAAAGCCCGCGGCCTCGGTTGACGCATGGTGGTTGATTGGACGTGGACGTCTCCACTTCCCCACGCTGCCTTGAATCCGCCTGGCTATGCGGCCCCCGCCCCTTACACAGTTATTCTTCCCTTGCCACGCCTGGCTCTTCCAATCTTCCTACTCCCTCGAGGCCCTGCTCTGCCCTCCCAATCCAACTTGCGCTCTGCCTGCTTCACCGCCATGGCGCCGAAACAAGCTGAAAAGGGGAAGAAACCTCTGCCTTTGCCATCTGCGCCTCCATCCTTTGAGCCGGTGCTCGGTCGGCCTCGTGTGCTCAACGACGAGGGCATGGACAAGGTGCGCCCCATGCTTGCCTCCAGTTTCAATGACTGGGGAGAGACGGTGGCTTGGCCCGCGTCTCGCTCTCGCATGGCTCGGGCAGTCACCGAGGTTCCGATCTTCATTGAGGCCCTCTGGGCTGGCCTGATTCCTCCTTTCTCTGCCTTCTTCAACGCGGTGCTCGAGCATTATCAGATCCACATGCTTCAACGCGGCTTCCTCTTGCGGCGCGGCAAACAGTGCTCAAGATCCTATCGGGTGTCCCTCTGCCGGATGAGATGCCCAGGAACAGCTGCCTGTTGTACCGCTGCGAGAACAAAGTCGCATTTGTCGCAAACATGCCTTCCTTTGACGAGTGGGGGCTGCGCCCAATTGTCTTGGTGGGGCCCCACGAGAACCCCGTCGTCGTGGTTCCCTTCCTCGCCGTCGGTGCCGAGCTCGCCCCAGGTGGCGGTGCAGGAGGGCGAGCTGCGACGGGGGCCAGCGGCTCGAGTGCTGAGGAGCACATGCTGAGTGGTGATCCGCGGGTGTCATCCTCGGGGGCATGCGACCCTCCTCCTGAGTCGTCGGTTGCTAAGGAGATGTTGCAAGTGACTCCTGAGGCTGAGGCTCCAGGAGCCTCGGGAGGTTGCAGTGAAAAGGCGCAGGGATGCTCATCTTGACCGGGCTCCCCTGAAGCCATCCCTCTCAGTTCTTCTTCGGCTCCGCCGCGCACCGGCCGTCACGCCCATCGCTTCAGTCATCTTTGTGTGGACTTTGAGGAGCTCCGCAAGAGGAAGGGGTCCCCTAGCGGCAGCAATATCTTCGGGTCATTGAAGCGACGGAAGTACATCGCCATCGACGCATAAGCATCTTATTGCCGTGGCTTCTTGCGTGTGGTCTTCTTATTCTGACGCCTGTCCTCCAGGGCTCCTTTCGTTGAAGTTGTTGCGTATTTCGAGAGGCTGCCTCCTCCTTCATCAACTCCACCATCGGCCTTGAGCGTTCCTGGCCTACCTGCCGCCCCTGGCGCAAGGTCGGTTGGGGGAGCGTCCCTGCCTTCATGGTGTGCTGAGTCCTCGGCTTGGTCGCCCCTCCCCCATGGTCTGGCGCGGAGCTTGGTGGGCGTGCCTAGGGCTCCTCCTTTTCTCATGGACAACAGCTGGTTGACTTTGATCTCTGGTTCTTCTTCAAGCAGCGAGCCCCGATCAGCTCGAGCTCCTCATGAGGGCGGGCTGACGTCAGGCACGGCGTCAACCCCCAGCCCTCAGCCGGGAGGTGGCGCGCCACTTGATGCTCCGCCTACGGCCCCTAAGGTGGAGGACGAGGCGGGTCAAGCATTCAGGCTCGAGCGCGGGCGAAGTGTGGTTCGTCATGAGCTCTTCCAGGAGGCGATGGGCGCGATGAGCCGACTCGGTGAAGAGCTCGCTGGTGTTGACTCGCGCCTTGAGGCTGAAGGCCTCCGGCTGGTGGAGGAGCGGTGCAAGCTGAGGGTGGCCATCAACCTCGGTCGCTATCAGCGCGACCTCGAGAATGCGAAGGCCGAGGCGTTCCTCAAGATCGCCTATGAAGCCCGCTCGTGAGCCTTGGAAGAGACTCGCGAGGCCGATCACCATCGCGAGGTTGTGGAGGAGCGCGCATGGGGGCTCCAGGCTTGGAGCGCGTCCCTTGAGCAGCAGGTCGAGGCGCGCGGGGCCGCTCTTGCATCGCTGAGGGGGACGCCCGTGGAGGAAGAGGAGGTCCGGAAACGCGAGGAGGCGCTGGCCCTGGAAGCCGGGGAGCGCAGCCTCCAACTCGAGCAACTAGAGACGAGGGAGCGTCAAGTTGCTCAAGCAGAAGACGCCGTCGGGGCCCGCGAGGCCGGAGTCAAGGAGGAGATCAATCGCCGGGTGGCCGAGGTTCGCGCAGATCTGGAGGGCAGGTACGACTTGAAGCTGAAGCGCGCGGGCCTGGAGGATGCGGGTAGGGCCGCCGCCCTCAGGCCTAGGTTGGATGAGGCCGAGAGGCGTGCAGAGGCCACAGCCTCCGCCCAGGTTACGGCACAGGCGGACTTGGCCTCCGCCCGCGCCGAGCTGCTTTCCCTCCGGAAACGAGTTCACGACGCCGAGGCCGTCGCTCAACGAAACAGGGAGGAAGTGCTCCTACGCCGGACGCTGGAGCGCGAGCATGCTCCTATGCTTCAAGGCCTCCGGAACAGGGCCAACACCGCCCTGGGTTATATCTGCGATGAGAATGCTCTGGCCCCTCACTTGAATGACTATGCCAGCCACCTGAACTCCTTTACCGAGGTGGTGACGCGCTTGGAGGCTCGATCTGCCAGGGCTCGCCAGCTTGTGGAGGAAAGGGGTCGTGGTCTGCTTGAGCGCGCTTTCTCCCGTGTCTTCAGCCACCTTCTGAATGCCGACCCCAACTTCGACTTCGATGCCGCCATTGCCCCCATACCCGCGGCCGTCCGGGGTGACCTGGCGCGTTGGGTAGAGGACCATGTGGACGCATTGGTCAGGGCCTTCACCTCGGAGGATGACGCGGTGGTGGTCATCACAGACGAAGGCGACGTGGTCCACGACGGTGATGGGGGCATCACCGACGGCGGCGACGACACCGACGAAGACGACATCGACGCGAGCGATGCATCCGCGGGTGATGTAGCAAGTGATATTTCGGGCTGATCCCATGTTCTCCTGTCGTTTCATCCTGCACGCAAAACTCGGGCGTGGCCCTTGTAAGACTCGTAAGAGCATTTTGAGAGGGGGAGCCCCTCATGTAAGCAAATTGTAGTTTTTACTTTCCTATGCGATGTGGGTATGTGTCCTCGTGAACTCGTGGAGCCGGGGCGAGTTTTCCATCGTGGTTTACCTTAGTCAGCGCCAGCTTCGGGCTGGGTCGTGCGGCGACGAGTTTCTGAGAACCCTGCGGAGCTTATCGCCCCGTTTGTGGGGACCCCATAAGAGGTGAGCACCAGCCGCAGTGCTGGCGCATGCTTGACGAGCGCGCGCTCCGCGCGGTCCGGCTCGTGAGGAGCTTGCGAGGGAGAGGCGATGGACATGAGTCCCAAACCAAACGAGATCCAGAAGGCAAGAAATGGCTCGAACAAGAAAGGCACCCCTGCGCGCATCGATAAAAATTCGGCTTCAACTTAAATCCAGATCCAGAAAGCAAAACCACAGAAAGAGAGAGATCCAAAGCAAAAGGCCGCGTCCGGCACCTAGTCTAGTCTTTGGGTCTTCAAGTCTTCTCATCAGCGTGGAGCTAAGTGCTGCCACTAGGCGTGGGAGGGAGCCCCAGGGCCTGAGGCCGGCGCTCCTGAGACTCCGGGGCGTGTACAGCCCCAACTCATTATTACGTGAGAGTGTCACGAGCGGCGAGCTTCACAGGCATTGGGCCTTCTTCACAGGTACCGGCCTTGCTTCATATCGCTAGACGAGGGCCCCGCCTTGCGCCACCCTCGACCTCCTTTGAGCCGACCGGTCACCAGGACGACACAAAAGAGGGAAAGGGGACGCCAGTGGTTCCCTCGGCGACCACAGGTCCTCTGCCGGGGGAAGGGTCATCGAAGCCTCGCCGACAGAGGACCTACCTCCGGGTGTCTCCTGGCTTCGCGCGCCTTGGGGAGGGGCCTGGCTCTAGTGATATCGTCATGGCTCTAGTGGTGTCATGTGAACGTCAACTACATGACACTTCACCATTGTTTGGGCCTAGAGGGAGGCATTGGGAAGTAATAACTTGATGATGGGTTACTAGAGTGACAGAAGCTTAAACCCTAGTTTATGCATTGCTTCATAAGGGGCTGATTTGGATCCATATGTTTCATGCTATGGTTAGGTTTACCTTAATACTTCTGTTGTAGTTGCGGATGCTTGCAATAGGGGTTAATCATAAGTGGGATGCTTGTCCAAGTAAGGATAGTACCCAAGCACTGGTCCACCCACATATCAAATTATCAAAGTACCGAACGCAAATCATATGAACGTGATGAAAACTAGTTTCACGATAATTCCCATGTGTCCTAGGGAGTGTTTTCCTTCATATAAGAGTTTGTCCAGGCTTGTCCTTTGCTACAAAAAGGATTGGGCCATCTTGCTGCACCTTATTTACTTTTATTGCTTGATGCTCGTTACAAATTACCTTATCACAACACTATCGGTTACCGACAATTTTAGTGCTTGCAGAGAATACCTTACTAAGAGTTGCTTATCATTTCCTTCCGCTCCTCGTTGGGTTCGACACTCTTACTTATTGAAAAGGCTACGATAGATCCCCTACACTTGTGGGTCATCAAGACTCTTTTCTGGTGCCATTGCCGGGGAGTGAAGCGCCTTTGGTAGGTGGAATTTGGTAAGGAAAAATTTATATAGTGTGCTGAAATTTACTGTCACTTGTTACTATGGAACATAATCCTTTGAGGGGTTTGTTCAGGGTATCTTCACCTTGTCCGGAACCACAATTAGTTACCCCTCAACCTACAGAACCTATTGAAAATGTTTACTTTAAAATTCCTTCGGGTATGATAGAGAAACTACTAGCTAATCCTTTTGCAGGAGATGGAACATTGCATCCCGATTTGCACTTAATCTATGTGGATGAAGTTTGTGGATTATTTAAGCTTGCAGGTATGACCGATGATGTTATCAAGAAGAAGGTCTTCCCCTATCTTTGAAGGGATACGCATTGACATGGTATAGGCTATGTGATGGTATGGGATCATGGGACTATAAGCGATTGAAATTGGAATTTCACCAGAAGTTTTATCCTATGCATCTTGTTCATCGTGAGCGTAATTATATATATAATTTTTGGCCTCGCGAAGGAGAAAGCATCGCTCAAGCTTGGGGAAGGCTTAAGTCAATGTTATATTCATGCCCCAATCATGAGCTCTCAAGATAAATGATTATTCAAAAAATTTATGCTCGATATTGTACCTCCTGAGATATAAGATATCGATGTTACAATTAAGCTTGCCAATAGAGATACTATTTCACCGATTGGGATTGTTAGAGATGTTGAAGTCTTGTGTGGGAAGGTTAAATATCATGCTGATTTTCTTGTTCTTGGTTCCCCACAAGATAGCTTTTGTCCCATTATATTTGGTAGACCCTTCTTAAATACTGTTAATGCTAGGATAGACTGCGAAAAGGATGTTGTTACTATTGGTTTGGGTGATATGTCTCATGAGTTTAACCTCACTAAATTCCGTAGACAACCCCGTGATGAGTAATTACCTAGTAAGGATGAAATTATTGGTCTTGCTTCTATTGTTGTGCCTCCTAATGATCCTTTAGAACAATATTTGCTCGACCATGAAAACGATGTGTTCATGAATGAAAGAAGGGAAATAGATGAAGTATTCTTTAAACAAGGACCTATTCTGAAACATAACTTGCCTATTGAAATCCTAGGGGATCCTCCTCCACCCAAGGGTGATCCCGTGTTTGAGCTTAAACCTTTACCTGATACTCTTAAATATGATTATCTTGATGAAAAGAAGATATATCGTGTTATTATTAGTGCTAACCTTTCAGAGAAGGAGGAAGAAAATTATTGAAAACTCTGAAGAAACACCGCGCTGCTATTGGATATACTCTTGATGATCTTAAGGGCATTAGTCCCACTCTATGTCAACACAAAATAAATTTGGAGAAAGATGCCAAACCAGTTATTGATCACCAACGACGGCTGAATCCTAAGATGAAAGAAGTGGTAAGAAAGGAAATATTAAAGCTCCTTGAGGCAGGTATAATTTATCCCGTTGCTGATAGTCAGTGGGTAAGTCTTGTCCATTGTGTCCCTAAGAAGGGAGGTATTACTGTCGTTCCTAATGATAAAGATGAATTGATTCCACAAAGAATTATTACAGGATATAGAATGGTAATTGATTTTCACAAATTAAATAAAGCTACTAAAAAGGATCATTACCCTTTGCCTTTCATTGATCAAATGCTAGAAAGATTATCCAAACATACACACTTTTGCTTTCTAGCTGGTTACTCTGGCTTCTCTCAAATACCCGTGTCAGCTGATGATCTAGCAAAGACCACTTTTACTTGCCCATTCGGTACTTTTGCTTATAGACGTATGTCTTTTGGTTTATGTAATGCACCTGCTACCTTTCAAAGGTGCATGATGGCTATATCCTTTGACTTTTGTGAAAAGACTTGTGAGGTTTTCATGGACGATTTCTCCATTTATGGATCCTCTTTTGATGATTGCTTGAGAAACCTCGATCGAGTTTTGCAGAGATGTGAAGAAACTAATCTTGTCTTGAATTGGGAGAAGTGCCACTTTATGGTTAATGAAGGAATTGTCTTAGGGCATAAAATTTCTGAAAGAGGTATTGAAGTTGAGAAAGCTAAAGTTGATGCTTGATACATCTCCGTCGTATCTATAATTTTTGATTGTTCCATGCCAATATTCTACAACTTTCATATACTTTTGGCAACTCTTTATACTATTTTTGCGATTAACATATTGATCTAGTGCCCAGTGCCACTTCCTGTTTGTTGCATGTTTTTTGTTTCGCAGAATATCCATATCAAACGGAGTCCAAACGGGATAAAAACTGCCAGAGATTTTTTTGAATATATTTGATTTTTGGGAAGAAAAATCCACGCGAGACGATGCCCGAGGGGGCCACGAGGCAGGGGTCGCGTCCTAGGGGGCAGACGCGCCCCTGACCCTCGTGGCCACCTCGAAAGGCGGTTGGTGCCCTTCTTTCGCCGCAAGAAAGCTAATATCCGGATAGAGATCGTGTTAAAATTTTGAGCCCAATCGGAGTTAGGGATCTCCGGGAATATAAGAAACGGTGAAAGGGCAGAATCTGATAACGCAGAAACAGAGAGAGACAGAGAGACAGATCCAATCTTGGAGCGTCTCTCGCCCCTCCCATGCCATGGAGGCCAAAGACTAGAGGGGAAACCCTTCTCCCATCTAGGGAGGAGGTCAAGGAAGAAGAAGATGAAGGGGCCCCCTCTCCCCTTCTCTTCCGGTGGCGCCGGAACGCTGCCGTGGCCATCATCATCATCACCGCGATCTACACCAACACCTCCTCCATCTTCACCAACATCTGCATCACCTTCCCCCCTCTATCTACAGCGGTCCACTCTCCCACAACCCGCTGTACCCTCTACTTGAACATGGTGCTTTATGATTCATATTATTATCCAATGATGTGTTGCCATCCTATGATGTCTGAGTAGATTTTCGTTGTCCTATCGGTGGTTGATGAATTGCTATGATTGATTTAATTTGCTTGTGGTTATGTTGCTGTCCTTTGGTGGCCATCATATGAGCGCGCGCGTGGATCACACCATAGGGTGACTATGTATTGGAGGGCAAGAGTGACAGAAGCTTCAACCTAGCATAGAAATTGATGCATACGGGATTGAAGGGGGACCAATATATCTTAATGCTATGATTGGGTTTTACCTTAATGAACATTAGTAGTTGCGGACGCTTGCTAATAGTTCCAGTCATAAGTGCATAGAATTCCAAGTCAGGGATGACATGCTAGCAGTGGCCTCTCCCACATAATACTTGCTATCGGTCTAGTAAAGTAGTCAATTGCTTAGGGGCAATTTCGCAACTCCTACCACCATTTTTCCACACTCGCTATATTTACTTTATTTCTTCTTTACTTACAACAGCCCTTAGCTTTTATTTACTTGCTCTTTATTATCTTGCAAACCTATCCAACAACACCTACAAAGTACTTCTAGTTTCATACTTGTTCTAGGTAAAGAGAACATCAAGTGTGCGTTGAGTTGTATCGGTGGTCGATAGAACTTGAGGGAACATTTGTTCTGCCTTTAGCTCCTTGTTGGGTTCTACACTCTTACTTATCGAAAACTGTTGTGATCCCGTATACTTGTGGGTTATCAAGACCTTTTTCTGGCGCCGTTGTCGGGGAGTCATAGTGTGGGGTGAATATTCTCGTGTGTGCTTGTTTGCTTTATCACTAAGTAATTTTTATTTGCTGTTCTTAGTTGTTCTTTATCTTTAGTTATGGATATGGAACATGAAATGCCAAAAAATTAGGTGTACTTGCTACTCATGGAGATGAGGAACCTCCTAAAACCCTCGATGCTCGTTATGTGACAGAAATTATGTACTACTTTGATAATCCTGAGAAAACCCCATTCAATCTGGTAATGGGAGTAACGTTGGATCAACGTGAATACTTTAGGGATTATCGCTTGACACAAAAAGGGAAACTATTATGGGATCAAATTTATATATTGAAGTGGTTTGCTCGGCAAGTATGCTTGAGTTGTGATTATACTTGTTGCCCTAGGATGAAGGCTCCACACCTTCCCTTTTCATGCAAATTTAATGACAATGAAACCTTAGCTTCTTATGCTAATGGTATATATGATTACTATGATGTGGAACAAATAGAAGAATTTGTTGCTTTTAAGGGTGCTTATGAAATTGAATCTTTAAGGGTGCTTATGAAATTGAATCTTTGTTCGAAAAGTATGAAGCTTTTGATGATGATGTTTATAGGCCTGAAAATTTAGCTATCCTAAAATATTTCTATGATAATTATGAATATAATTCCTATATTAATGCGCTTATTGAGAAATTCTCCGCTGTCCAAGAAGAGACTAATATTTTGCAGGAATCTATGGAAGAAGAAGTTGATGAAACTGTGAGCTCATTGGATGAAAAATATGAGGAGGAGAGCGAAGAACAAAAGGAGGAAGAGCGGATTGATCATTCGTGCCCACCTTCTAATGAGAGTAACTCTTTAACTCATACATTTTTTACTTCCCCTTCATGCTTATCGAAGGATGAACACTATGATAATTGCTATGATCCCGTTGGTTCTTTTGAAATATCCCTTTTTGATGATGCTTACTATGCTTGTGGCTAAGATGCCAATATGAATTTTGCTTATGGAGATGAACTTGCTATAGTTCCTTATGTTAAACATGAAATTGTTGCTATTGCACCCATGCATGATAGTCCTATTATCTTTTTGAATTCTCCCGACTACACTATATTGGAGAAGTTTGCCCTTATTAAGGATTACATTGATGGGTTGCGTTTTACTATTACACATAATGATTTTGATAGATATAATATGCATGTGCTTGCTTCTCCTACTTGCAATTATTATGAGAGAGGAACTACATCTCCGCCTCTTTATGTTTCCAATACAACAAAATTACAGGAAACTGTTTATACTATGCATTGGCCTTTACTATGTGTGCATGAATTGTTCTTTTATGACATGCCGATGCATAGGAAGAGAGTTAGACTTCGTTGTTACATGATATATGTTACTTTGTGCTCACTACTAGATTAAAAATCATTGTTAATTAAAATTGGCTTTGATATACCTTGGGATCCGGGTGGATTCACTACTTGAGCACTATATGCCTAGCTTAATGGCTTTAAAGAAAGCGCTGCCAGGGAGACAACCCGGAAGTTTTAGAGAGTCATTTACTTCTGTTGAGTGCTTTTATATATTTTAAAAATGACAAAAATAAAGAGGGGAACCTAAATCTTTTTCAAAAAAAGGAAGATGAAAGTGAGAAAGACAAGCATTGTTGAAGTGGGAGAGCTCCTTGAACTTTGTTCATGCTCACGGCAACTTTGTGAATCTTGATTACAGAAACTTTTCAAAAAAATAATTATCCCCTTGTAAAATTCCATTGTATTATAAAAATAATGTGTCAACGTTTGCCTTTAGGATGTTTACATTTGCTTGATGGTTTGTACGGTGCATGACAGAAACTTTGGCTGTAGTGCAATATTTTACATTTTTAGCTGGAATGTAAAATGGTTCTGATTCTTTCTGCACTATCTTTCTATACAAATTGTTTATTTTTCCTAATTTTGGCAGAATTTTTCAAGTATCATAAGTATGGTGAATGCTCAGATTATTACAGACTGTTCTGTTTTAGACAGATTCTGTTTTTGATGCATAGTTTGATTGTTTTGATGAAACTATCGATTTATATCAGTGGATTAAGCCATGAAAAAGTTATACTACATTAGACACAATGCCAAAACAAAATATGAATTGGTTTGCAACAGTACTTAGAGTAGTGATTTGCTTTATTATACTAGCGGATCTTACCGAGTTTTCTGTTGAAGTTTTGTGTGGATGAAGTGTTCGACGATCGAGAAGGTCTCGATGTGAGAAGAAGGAAGAGAGGAAAGAGCTCAAGCTGATGCCCGAGGCACCCCAAGTAAATATTCAAGGAGACTCAAGCATCTAAGCTTGGGGATGCCCCGGAAGGCATCCCCTCTTTCTTCAACAAGTATCGGTATGTTTTCGGATTCGTTTCGTTCATGCGATATGTGCAAATCTTGGAGCGTCTTTTGCATTTAGTTTTCATTTTTCTTTTATGCACCGTGCTGATATGAGATAGTCCTTGGTTTATTTATAGAATGCTCTATGCACTTCACTTATATCTTTTGAGTATGGCTTTATAGAATGCTTCATGTGCTTCACTTATATCATTTGAAGTTTGGATTGCCTGTTTCTCTTTACATAGAAAACCGCCATTTGTAGAATGCTCTTTTGCTTCACTTATATTTGTTAGAGCATGGGCATACCTTTTGTAGAAAGAATTAAACTCTCTTGCTTCACTTATATCTATTTAGAGAGATGATAGGAATTGGTCATTCACATGGTTAGTCATAAAATCCTACATAAAACTTGTAGATCACTGAATATGATATGTTTGATTCCTTGCAATAGTTTTGCGATATAAAGATGGTGATATTAGATTCATGATAGTGGGTAGTTGTGGATTAGAAGAAATACTTGTGTTGAGGTTTGTGATTCTCGTAGCATGCACGTATGGTGAACTGTTATGTGATGAAGTCGGAGCATGATTTATTTATTGATTGTCTTCCTTATGAGTGGCGGTCGGGGACGAGCGATGGTCTTTTCCTACCAATCTATCCCCCTAGGAGCATGCGCGTAGTACTTTGTTTTGATGACTAATAAATTTTTGCAATAAGTATGTGAGTTATTTATGACTAATGTTGAGTCCATGGATTATACGCACTCTCACCCTTCCACCATTGCTAGCCTCTCTAGTATCGCGCAACTTTGACCGGTACCATAAACCCACCATATACCTTCCTCAAAACAGCCACCATACCTACCTATCATGGTATTTCCATAGCCATTCCGAGATGTATTGCCATTCAACTTCCATCATCATATACATGACTTGAGTATTCATTGTCATATTGCTTTGCATGATCGTAAGATAGCTAGCATGATGTTTTCATGGCTTGTCCGTTTTTTGATGTCATTGCTATGCTATATCATTGCACATCCTGGTACACCGCCGGAGGCATTCATATAGAGTCATATCTTTGTTCTAGTATCGAGTTGTAATATTGAGTTGTAAGTAAATAAAAGTGTGATGATCATCATTATTAGAGCATTGCCCCAGTGAGGAAATGATGATGGAGACTATGATTCCCCCACGTCGGGATGAGACTCAGGACTTTACAAAAAAATAAAAGAGGCCAAAGAAACCCACCAAAAAAATAAAAAAAAATAAAACTAAAACAAAACAAAAAAATGAGAGAAAAAGAGAGAAGGGGCAATGTTACTATCCTTTTACCACACTTATGCTTCAAAGTAGCACCATGTTCTTCATATAGAGAGTCTCTTCAGTTATCACTTTCATATACTAGTGGGAATTTTCATTATAGAACTTGGCTTGTATATTCCGATGATGGGCTTCCTCAAATGCCCGAGGTCTTCATGAGCAAGCAAGTTGGATGCACACCCACTTAGTTTTAGTTGGAGCTTTCATACACTTATAGATCTAGTGCATCCGTTGCATGGCAATCCCTACTCACTCACATTGATATCTATTGATGGGCATCTCCATAGCCCGTTGATACGCCTAGTTGATGTGAGACTATCTTCTCCTTTTGTCTTCTCCACAACCACCATTCTATCCCACCTATAGTGTTATGTCCATGGCTCACGCTCATGTATTGTGTGAAAGTTGAAAAGTTTTGAGAACATCAAAAGTATGAAACAATTGCTTGGCTTGTCATCGGGGTTGTGCGTGATATGAATATTTTGTGTGGTGAAGATGGAGCATAGCCAGACTATATGATTTTGTAGGGATAACTTACTTTGGCCATGTTATTTTGAAAAGACATGATTGCTTTATTAGTATGCTTGAAGTATTATTGTTTTTATGTCAAATGATAGACTATTGCTTTGAATCACTCGTGTCTTAATATTCATGCCATGATTAGATATATGATCAAGATTATGCTACGTAGCATTCCACATCAAAAATTATCTTTTTCATCATTTACCTACTCGAGGACGAGCAGGAATTAAGCTTGGGGATGCTGACACGTCTCCATCGTATCTATAATTTTTTATTGTTCCATGCCAATATTCTACAACTTTCATATACTTTTGGCAACTTTTTATACTATTTTTGGGGCTAACATATTGATCCGGTGCCCAGTGCCAGTACCTGTTTGTTGCATGTTTTTTGTTTCGCAGAATATCCATATCAAACGGAGTCCAAACGGGATAAAAACTGACGGAGATTTTTTTGGAATATATTTGATTTTTGGGAAGAAAAATCCACGCGAGATGATGCCCGAGAGGGCCACAAGGCAGGGGGCAGGCGCGCCCCTGACTCTCGTGGCCACCCCGTAAGGCTGGTGCCCTTCTTTCCCTGCAAGAAAGCTAATATCTGGGTAGATATCATGTTAAAATTTCAGCCCAATCGGAGTTACGGATCTCCGGGAATATAACAAACGGTTAAAGGGCAGAATCTGAGGGCGCAGAAACAGAGGGAGACAGAGAGACAGATCCAATCTCGGAGGGGGTATCGCCCCTCCCATGCCATGGAGGCCAAGGACCAGAAGAGAAACCCTTCTCCCATCTAGGGAGGAGGTCAAGGAAGAAGAAGACGAAGGGGCCCCTCTTCCCTTCTCTTCTGGTGGCGCCGGAACGCTGCCGTGGCCATCATCATCATCACCGCGATCTACACCAACACCTCCGCCATCTTCACCAACATCTGCATCACCTTCCCCCCTCTATCTACAGCGGTCCACTCTCCCACAACCCGCTGTACCCTCTACTTGAACATGGTGCTTTATGCTTCATATTATTATCCAATGATGTGTTGCCATCCTATGATGTCTGAGTAGATTTTCGTTGTCCTATCGGTGGTTGATGAATTGCTATGATTGATTTAATTTGCTTGTGGTTATGTTGCTGTCCTTTGGTGGCCATCATATGAGCACGCGCGTGGATCACACCATAGGGTGACTATGTATTGGAGGGCAAGAGTGACAGAAGCTTCAACCTAGCATAGAAATTTATGCATACGGGATTGAAGGGGGACCAATATATCTTAATGCTATGGTTGGGTTTTACCTTAATGAACATTAGTAGTTGTGGACTCTTGCTAATAGTTCCAATCGTAAGTGCATAGAATTCCAAGTCAGGGATGACATGCTAGCAGTGGCCTCTCCCACATAATACTTGCTATCGGTCTAGTAAAGTAGTCAATTGCTTAGGGGCAATTTCGCAACTCCTACCACCACTTTTCCACACTCGCTATATTTACTTTATTGCTTCTTTACTTACAACAGCCCTTAGCTTTTATTTACTTGATCTTTATTATCTTGCAAACCTATCCAACAACACCTACAAATTACTTCTAGTTTCATACTTGTTCTAGGTAAAGCAAACATCAAGCATGCGTAGAGTTGTATCGGTGGTCGATAGAACTTGAGGGAATATTTGTTCTGCCTTTAGCTCCTCGTTGGGTTCGACACTCTTACTTATCGAAAACTGTTGCGATCCCCTATACTTGTGGGTTATCAATGCTATTGAAAAGATGTTGTGTCCCAAGGACATCAAAGGTATAAGAAGCTATTCCTTTTGTCTTTGACTAACCTTTTTAGAGGATGTTCATTAAGGACTTGTAACGCCCGGATAATCATGCTACAGTAATCCCATGCTAATCATGCCATGGCACCTCGGTTACTGTTGCTAACTTCACAATGATTCGAAACCTTTTCAAATTCAAATTCAAATTAATGTCAAACGACAAAGTTTTCAAAATATTAAACGAAAATGTTTGGTGGGTGCCGAATATTACAAGGGTAATTATAATAAAGCAAACACATTTTTATAAAATGCCTAAATAATTTAAAATGATTTAAAACAAAAAATAAAATAAATAAAAAGAAAAGAAAATGCAAAACAGAAAACAGAAAAGAAAAACAAAAAAGGAAAAGTGCCCCTGGCCCGACTGGGCCAACCGGCCCAGCTGGCCACTTCCCCCGGCCCGGTCGAACCGGCCCAACCGGCCACCCCTTATCCCCATGACCAAACCCTAACCCCACCCCGTCGCCCCACTCACCCCCATTCGCTCTCCCCCTCCTCCCCGATCCAGATCAGATCGAGGGGAGCGAACTACCGACGCCAACGCCCGTAGCCGCCTCGCCGGCCCCCTCTCGCATCCTCGCGCCCCCGTCCCTCTTCCTTAGCGGCACCCCTCGCCGCGCCTGCCGCGTCGCCCCCGACGCCCTGCGCCCGCCCTCCGTCGTCCGCTGCTGCCCGGAACGCCGCCCGTCGTCGGAGCCACCTCGCCAGACCTCCCTCTTCGGACTGCCGCCGCCTCATCATCTCCCTCATCGGACCTCCCCGACCTCCGTCGAGCCCGTTGCCATAGTCCCCACGCTCCCGCGGTGAGGCTCTGTCCTCTCCTCCTCCCCCACGCGCGCTCGCTCGCGCGAGACTGCGCCCGAGCCTCCAGCGCTCAGCACTCCGCCGCCCGCGCCGCGACCCCGCATCGGTCAGGCCTGCCACCGCGCCCCTGCCGCGCTCACCGCGCGCTCCGCCTGCCACCTTGCCGCGCGCCCGCGCGCACCTCCTTCCCGACAACGGCATGCCTGCCCGCGCCCCGCGCCGCTGCCGGCTACGTCCTCCGCATGGCGTGGCTCCGACCGCCGCACCTGCTACTGGGCCCCGTGCGCCTTCAGTCGACGCGCCCATGGCCCCCTCGCGCACCCCCGCCCCGTTCCGCGCCGCACCGGCCTTCCCCGGCAGAGCCCCGCCGTGGCCTCCACCGGCCGCCCAGCTGGATCCAGCGGCACCGCACGGGTCCGTTCCCTTGGGCATGCGCCCATTCGTGCGCCCGTGAGCCCGAACGCCCAGCGCCCGTTAAGGCCCTGGGCCACTTACACGCGGGCCCAGCGCCCAGAACATTTATGAAAAAAGGGATTAAAAATATATATAATAAAAATAAAAATAATTAATTAAAGAAATAATTAACTTAATTAATTTTGATTAACTGAACAAAACAACTAATTAAACATTAGTTATCTAATTAACCTGGTTAGTTAATTAGCTAATTAATTAGTATGACAGTGGGGCCCACCCCCTAATTAATACTAATTAGGGTAATTAAAATGTTTATTTAAAATGTGTCATTGACCAGTGGGACCCACTGGTCAGGTTGACCAGTCAACCCTATTGACTGCTGACGTCAGCATGACATCATGCTGATGTCATAAATCCATTTTCGAATTAAATTAATTAATTAAATTCTAGAAATTAATAAGATCTTTAGAAAATCATATCTTTTAATCTGTAACTCAGATTAAATTATTTTCAACATGAAAGTTGCTCAGAATGATGAGACGAACCCGGATACGCAGCCCGTTCGTCCGCCACACACCCCTAACATATCAAACTCGCAACTTCCCCCTCCGGCTCCTCTGCCCGAAAACGCGAAACACCGGGGATACTTTCTCGGATGTTTTCCCCCTTCGCCGGTATCACCTCATACCACGTTAGGGCACCCCTAGCATCACGCTTTGTCATGTCATGCATCGTCATGCATTTGTTTGCATTATATTTATTGTTTCTTCCCCCTCTTCTCTCGCTAGACATTGAGACCGACGCCGCTGCTACCCAGTACGACTATGGTGTTGACGACCCCTCTCTCTTGCCAGAGCAACCAGGCAAGCCCCACCCCCCCTTGATCACCAGAGATCGCCTACTCTTCTCTCTACTGCTTGCATTAGAGTAGTGTAGCATGTTACTGCTTTCCGTTATTCCTATCCTGATGCATAGCCTGTCCTTGCTACTACTGTTGTTACCTTTACCTGCAATCCTAATGCTTAGTATAGGATGCTAGTTTATCATCAGTGGCCATACATTCTTGTCCGTCTGCCATGCTATACTATCGGGCCGTGATCACTCGGGAGGTGATCACGGGTATATACTATATACTTTATACATGATACATGTGATGACTAAAGTCGGGTTGGCTCGAGGAGTACCTGCGGTTGATTCACGAATTGGGGGCTGGAAGGACATACTTTCCCGACAGCCCTCTGTGTGGATCTTTGTGGCGAAGCAACAGGGCGGGTTGAGACCACCTAGGAGAGAGGTAGGCCTGGCCCTGGTCGACGTTTGCGGTTATTTCAAGATAAGACGTTTAACGAGATCTTGGTATTTGATCTGAGTCTGGCCATTGGCCTATACGCACTAACCATCTACGGGGACAGTTATGGGCACTCGACGTCGTGGAATCAGCCGAAGCCTTTGTGACGTCAGCGAGTGAGCGGCGCGCGGCAGATTGGACCGTAAGCCTG
Organism: Triticum monococcum; assembly: GCA_034509565.1. Lineage (NCBI taxonomy): Eukaryota > Viridiplantae > Streptophyta > Magnoliopsida > Poales > Poaceae > Triticum > Triticum monococcum. Next base: position 443,956,801 of record CM067842.1, on the reverse strand, counting down.
CTCTTGTATTAAGGGGGCTAGTTCTGCTTCCAGCCACGTACGCAACATGCAGGTGTGCAATGGGCGATGGGCCCAGACCCCTGCGCCATAGGATTGAGACCGGCGTGCTGACCTCTCTGTTGTGCCTAGGTAGGGCTGCGATGTGTTGATCTTCTGAGGCCGGGCATGACCCAGAAAAGTGTGTCCGGGCAAAGGGGATCGAGCGTGTTGGGAAATGTGGTGCACCCCTGCAGGGAAGTTAATCTATTCCAATAGCCGTGATCTTCGGTAACAAGACGAGTTGGAGTTGTACCTTGACCTTATGACAACTAGAACCGGACACTTAATAAAACACACCCTTCCAAGTGCAAGATACAACCGGTGATCGCTCTCTCATAGGACGACGAGGGGAGGATCATCGGTTAGGATTATGCTATGCGATGTTACTTGGTGAACTTACCATCTACTCTCTTCTTCTGCTGCAAGATGGAGGTGGCCAGAAGCGTAGTCTTCGATAGGGCTAGCTATCCCCCTCTTATTCCGGCTTTCCGCAGTTCAGTCCACATATGATAGCCTTATTCCATTTGATACCAATGCATACATATGTAGTGTAGCTCCTTGCTTGCGAGTACTTTGGATGAGTACTCATGATTGCTTTGCTCCCCCTTTTTCCGCTTTTCTATACTCGATTGCTGCGACCAGACGTTGGAGCCCAAGAGCCAGACACCACCGTCGACGACTACTACTACTACTACTCGAGAGGTGCCTACTACTACGTGCAGCCCGCTGACGACGACCAGGAGTAGTTTAGGAGGATCCCAGGCAGGAGGCATGCGCCTCTTTCGATCTGTATCTCAGTTTGTGCTAGCCTTCTTAAGGCAAACTTGTTTAACTTATGTCTGTACTCATATATTGTTGCTTTCGATGACTCGTCTATTATCGAGCTCTTGTATTCGAGCCTTTGAGGCCCCTGGCTTGTAATATGATGCTTGTATGACTTATTTTATTTGTAGAGTTGTGTTGTGATATCTTCCCGTGAGTCCCTGATCTTGATCGTACACATTTGCGTGTATGATTAGTGTACGATTGAATCGGGGGCGTCACAGGACTTCTCAAAAATTTCTCGGCCTCTCACTAACCTATTACAAAAAGATATTCCTTTTGTCTTTGATGATGATTGTGTAGAAGCATTTGAAATACTTAAGAAAGCATTAATTTCTGCACATATTGTTCAGTCACCTGATTGGAATTTACCCTTTGAAATTATGTGTGATGCTAGTGATTATGCTATAGGGGCTGTTCTAGGACAAAGAGTTGATAAGAAATTTAATGTTATACAGTATGCTAGTAAAACTCTAGACAATGCCCAGAGAAATTATGCTACTACTGAAAAGGAATTCTTAGTAGTTGTATTTGCTTGTGATAAGTTCAGACCTTATATTGTTGATTCTAAAGTAACTATTCACACTGATCATGCTTCTATTAAATATCTTATGGAAAAGAAAGATGCTAAACCTAGACTTATTAGATGGGTTCTCCTGCTACAAGAATTTTATTTGCATATCATTGATAGAAAGGGAGCTGAGAACCCCGTTGCAGACAACTTCTCTAGGTTAGAGAATGTTCTTGATGACCCACTACCTATTGATGATAGCCTTCCTGATGAACAATTAAATGTCATAAATGCTTCTCGTACTGCTCCATGGTATGCTGATTATGCTAATTATATTGTTGCTAAATTCATACCACCTAGTTTCACGTACCAGCAAAAGAAAAAGTTCTTCTATGATTTAAGGCATTACTTCCGGGATGACCCACATCTTTATAAAGAAGGAGTAGATGGTGTTATTAGACGTTGTGTACCTGAGCATGAACAGGAACATATCCTATGCAAGTGTCACTCCGAAGCCTATGGAGGACACCATGCTGGAGATAGAACTGCACATAAGGTATTGCAATCCGATTTTTATTGGCCTACTCTCTTCAAGGATGCCCGTAAGTTTGTCTTGTCTTATGATGAATGTCAAAGAATTGGTAATATTAGTAAATGAAAGAAATGCCTATGAATTATTCACTTGTTATTGAACCATTTGATGTTTGGGGCTTTGATTATATGGGACCTTTTCCTTCCTCTAATGGGTATACACATATTTTAGTTGTTGTTGATTACGTTACTAAGTGGGTAGAGGCTATTCCAACTAGTAGTGATGATCATAACACCTCTATTAAGATGCTTAAAGAAGTTATTTTTCCGAGGTTTGGAGTCCCTAGATATTTAATGACTGATGGTGGTTCACACTTTATTCATGGTGCCTTTCATAAAATGCTTGCTAAGTATGATGTTAATCATAGAATTGCATCTCCTTATCACCCACAGTCTAGTGGTCAACTAGAATTAAGTAATAGAGAGCTCAAATTATTTTTGCAAAAGACTATTAATAGATCTAGAAAGAATTGGTCTGAGAAACTTGATGATGCATTATGGGCCTATAGAACTGCATACAAAAATCCTATGGGTATGTCTCCATATAAAATGGATTATGGCAAAGCATGTCACTTACCTCTTGAGCTAGAACATAAGGCATATTGGTCCATTAAAGAGCTCAATTATGATTTCAAACTTGCCGGTGAGAAGAGGTTATTTGACATTAGCTCACTTGATGAATGGAGAACCCAAGCCTATGAAAATGCCAAGCTTTTTAAAGAAAAGGTTCAAAGATGGCATGACAAAAGGATACAAAAGCGTGAGTTAAATGTAGGTGATTATGTATTTCTATACAACTCTCGTTTAAGATTTTTTGCAGGCAAACTTCTCTCTAAATGGGAAGGTCCTTACGTTATCGAGGAGGTCTATCATTCCGGTGCCATAAAAATCAACAACTTCGAAGGCACAAATCCGAGGGTGGTAAACGGTCAAAGAATCAAACATTATATCTCAGGTAATCCTATAAATGTTGAAACTAACATTATTGAAACCGTAACCCCGAAGGAATACATAAGGGACACTTTCCGAAACGTTTCAGACTCCGAAAAGGAATAGGTACGTGGTACGGTAAGTAAACCGACTCCAAAACAGTTCTAATGGCAATATTTCTTCGTTTTGGAATATTCAAGAAAATAGGAAAATAAGAAGCAGACCGGAAAGGACACGAGACTTCCACGAGGGTGGAGGGCGCGCCCCCTGCCTCGTGGGCACCTCGTGCGCTCTCCGAACTCCGTTTTCTTGCACGATACTTCTTTTGGTCGGTAAAAATTCATTATATAATATCCCGAAGGTTTTGACCACCGTATCATGCAAATATCTCTTGTCTTTGTTTGGAGCTATTTTTCTGACAGATCTAGGTCGTCATGTCGTCTTCAAGTGCCCCCAAGGACAAGTTCTTCGAGAAGGTCATCAACCCCTACCTCACGGAGGTGCTGCAACACCCTCAAACCATTGAGATGCGTGAGGGGTTGTTGCACATCCGCGATGTTGAGGGACCAAGCAGGACTGGAAGCACGGAGGCAAGGCTCGAGGCATTGGAGCAACAAGTTTTCAAGTGTCAGGAGATGGTGGAGTGTGGACTCGACTCCAATCACATAATGATCGCGAAGTTCACCAACAACCACAAGTTGTACGTCAAGGACATTGGGGAGGCAATCTTCAAGCTTCATGAGAAAATCGAGCACCTCCAAGCCCAGATCTATGACTTGCAAAATCAAAACTATGAGTATGAATATAGATTCAGGAGGATGAGTTTGGCTGCAGATTTGAGGATGATGGTGAGCCCATGCCTTGGAAGAGGGACGACAAGCCTACATCATCAACAACTCCACCTTCTTCACCAACAAAGAAGAACTGAGTATCTGGTATGGGCACCCCCCTTAGCAACTGCCAAGCTTGGGGGAGTGCCCCGGTATCGTATCACCATCACTTTTATCTTTACCGTGTTTCGTAGTCCTATCCTTTTGATAATATCTTGATCTAGTAGAATAAAGTTTTAGTATGATCTAGTTGTGAGTTTTGCTTTATGATCCTTCTATGTAATCGAGTCTGTGAGCTATATATAATAAAGAGAGTCAAGGGCTTTATTATTTTGCTATGATCTTGAGGGAATAAAATAAAAGAGAAAGAAACAAAGAGATCATATGGATCTTATGGAGAGTAATGAGCTCACATATAAAGAGTATGATGAATAAAAGTTGTTGAGAGTTGACAAACATAGTTTTGGTCATTGTTGCCATTAATAGGAAGTAATAACAAAAGAGAGGTTCACATATAAATATACTATCTTGGACATCTTTTATGATTGTGAGCACTCATTAAAGTATGACATGCTAAGAGTTAACGTTGGACAAGGAAGACAACATAATGGGTTATGTTTTCTTACATCTGAGATAAATTATATTGTCATGGATCATCCAACATGTTGAGCTTGTCTTTCCCTCTCATGCTAGCCAATTTCTTTGCACCAAGTAGAGATACTACTTGTGCTTCCAAATATCCCTAAACCCGTTTTTGCCATGAGAGTCCACCATATCTACCTATGGATTGAGTAAGATCCTTCAAGTAAGTTGTCATCGGTGCAAGCAATAAAAATTGCTCTCTAAATATGTATGATTTATTAATGTGGAGAAAATAAGCTTTATACGATCTTGTGATGTGGAAGAAATAAAAGCGACGGACTGCATAATAAAGGTCCATATCACAGGTGGCAATATAAAGTGACGTTCTTTTGCATTAAGATTTTGTGCATCCAACCATAAAAGCGCATCACAACCTCTGCTTCCCTCTGCGAAGGGCCTATCTTTTACTTTTATCTTCTACCTTATATAAGAGTCATGGTGATCTTCACCTTTCCTTTTACATTTTATCCTTTGGCAAGCACAATGTGTTGGAAAGATCCAGATATATATAGCTAATCGGATGTGAGTTTTCATGAACTATTATGGTTGACATTACCCTTGAGGTAAAATGTTGGGAGGCAAAACAATAAGCCCCTATCTTTCTCTGTGTCCGATTAAAACTCCATACATATAAATATTGCGTGAGTGTTAGCAATTGTGAAAGACTAAATGATAGTTGAGTATGTGGACTTGCTGAAAAGCTCTTACATTGACTCTTTCCTATGTTATGATAAATTGCAATTGCCTCAATGACTGAGATTAGAGTTTGTTGGTTCTCAATAAAGTTTATGATTCATACTTGAAATTGTGATTGAATTGTTACTTTAGCATAAGAGATCATATGACAATATATATTTATGTTGTTGTTCTAAGAATGATCATGATGCCCTCTTGTCCGTATTTTATTTTATCGACACCTCTATCTCTAAACATGTGGACATATTTTTCGATTTCGGCTTTTGCTTGAGGACAAGCGAGGTCTAAGCTTGGGGGAGTTGATACGTCCATTTTGCATCATGTTTTTATATCGATATTTCTTGCATTATGGGATGTTATTACACATTATGTCACAATACTTATGCATATTCTCTCTTATTTTACAAGGTTTACATGAAGAGGGAGAATGCCGGCAGCTGGGATTCCGGGCTGGAAAAGGAGCAAATATTATAGACCTATTCTGCACAGCTCCAAAAGTCCTAAAACTTCACGGAAGTTATTTCCAGAATATATAAAAAATACTGAGCGAAGAAAGTTCCAGAGGGGGGCCACACCCTGGCCATGAGGGTGGGGGCGCCCTACCCCCCTGGGCGCGCCCCCTGCCTCATGGGCCCCCGGTGGCCCTCCTATGCCCATCTTTCGCTATATGGAGTCTTTTGTCCGAGAAAAAATCATAAGCAAGCTCACGGGACGAAACTCCACCGCCACGAGGTGGAACCTTGGCGGAACCAATCTAGGGCCCCGGCAAAGCTGTTCTGTCGGGGAAACTTCCCTCCGGGAGGGGGAAATCATCACCATCGTCATCACCAACGATCCTCTCATCGGGAGGGGGTCAATCTCCATCAACATCTTCACCAGCACCATCTCATCTCAAACCCTAGTTCATCTCTTGTATCCAATCTTTGTATCCAAACCTCAGATTGGTACCTGTGGGTTGCTAGTAGTGTTGAATACTCTTTGTAGTTGATGCTAGTTGGTTTACTTGGTGGAAGATCATATAATCAGATTCAATTTGCGTATTAATACCCCTATGATTATGAACATGAATATGCTTTGTGAGTAGTTACGTTTGTTCCTGAGGACATGGGAGAACTCTTGCTATTAGTAGTCATGTGAATTTGGTATTCGTTCGATATTTTGATGAGATTGTCGGATCACGGGTTCCGGTAAACCCTTGAGGTTCGAACACTGGGGTGCGCATGAAGGCTTTCTCCCTATCGATCCTTGCCCTAGCTCTCTAAGATCTCGCAGATGAACTCAATGAACTCACAACACAGAAAGACACAAGATTTATACTAGTTCGGGCCACTGTTGTCGTGTAATACCCTACTCCAGTGTGGTGGTGGTGGATTGCTTCTTGAGCTAATGAAGAACGGTTACAAGGGGAAGAACAACCTACTAAGATTGAGGTGTTCTTGTGCTTCGTGGTCTTGTGATGAGGTCGATCCTCACTTATCTCTCGTCCCCTTGTCCTCTCTTTCCTCTCTCTCCCCTTTTACTGTGGTGGCTAGTTCTACTTATATAGGCCCAGGTCCTCTCCCCAAATATTGAGCGGGAAGGGAGCCAACAATGGCCAATTCGAAAGGGGACAGCTAGTACAAGTTATCCTGACAAAAGGTGGTCTTCGCCTGCCAAAGGCTCTGGTGGTGACGCCGTCTTGGGCTCCATGGTGAACTCCATCCTTCTGGTCTTGGTATTATTGCACCAATATGGAAACCTTTGCCTGATGCCTTGGTACTCTGCGCCTGCGCTTGCCCCCTTGGCACCAAAGAGGAAACAAGGACACTGCACGCGCTGGCGCCTGCTTGGTCTCGATCGTCACGGCTCACGTCACGAGGACCTCGCGAGGTTTGCCCTGCCTTAATCTCTCCGTCCCTCGCGAGCCTGCCTGGAGTGGCCGCTCCTGAGGAGGTATTGCGTCGTCCGCCTCGCGAGGGTCTTGAATGCCTTGTCGATGAAGATGGGCCGTATGGACCTGCCAACCCAGCCACGCCGTGGGCCGCAGGCAGGCAAGTCTTGGGACCCTCATTCCCAGGACGCCGACAGTAGCCCCCCGGCCCAAGGCGCGCTCGGGCTTGGCTTCGAGGCGAAGCCAAAGGGTCAAGCGCGGAGCGCCGCGGGCCTCCCAAGCCTGCGGCCTCGGTTGACGCATGGTGGTTGATTGGACGTGGGCGTCGCCGCTTCCCCACGCTGCATTTGAACCCGCCTGGCTATGCGGCCCTCGCAACCTACACAGTTATTCTCCCATTGCCCACGCCTTGCCTCCACAGTCCTTCTGCTTCCTCGAGACTCTGGCCCTCTTCTCCAATCTGACTTGCACTCCGCCTGCTTCATCGCCATGGCACCGAAACAAGCTGGCAAGGGGAAGTAGTCACTGTCTCCGCCAAGTGCGCCTCCAGCCACCGAGCCTGCAGTCGGCCGATCCTTGGTGCTCAATGACGAGGCCATGGACAAGGTGTGCCCCATGCTCGCCACCAGCTTCAACTAGTGGGGCGAGATGGTGGCTTGGCCCGCGTCTCGCGCTCGCATCGCTCGGGCGGTCACGGAGGTCCCAATCTTCGTCGACGCCCTTTGGGCGGGCCTGATTCCCCCTTTCTCCGCCTTCTTCAATGTAGTGCTTGAACACTACCAGATCCATATGTTGCATCTCGACCCCCAATCCGTGACTCTCCTTGCCGTCTTCGCCTTTGTGTGCGAGGCCATGGTGGGCATCGCTCCCTCTGTGGCTCTTCTCCGCCATTTCTTCTCATTGCATCTGACCGATCCCCAGCAAAGCTCGGGGTGCGTGAGCTTCCAGGCCGTGGCCGCGACAGCGGGCACGGGGATCGACTTCGAGCTTCCTCCCTCTACGAGCGAGTTTCGGACACGGTGGGTATTTTTCGATGCCGGTGTGCTCGGCCCCTTGCTCTACGCCCCGTCAGCGCCCGTCGTTCCCCACTATGGCTGGGGCCATGAGAGGCTCACGAGCCCCTATCTTGCTCCTGTCTGGTTCCTGCTAAGGATGCTAAAGGACGCAGCGTGACCGCGCCGATGGTGGTGAGGGAGTTTATCAGGCGCCGGGTTGCTCCGCTTCAACGCCATTCTCGCCCGATGTGGACCTTGCTCAGTAGTCAGGATCACATGAGGTTTCAGGAGTCTGGGCTCCCCCTTGGGGCACGGCAAACGGTGCTCAAGGTCCTGACAGGTGTCCCTTCACCGGACGACTTGCCTGGGAAGAACTGTCTGTTGTACCGATGTGGGAACAAGGCTGAATTCGCGAGGAGCATGCCTCCCTTTGACGAGTGGGGGCTGCGTTCGGACGGCCTGGTGGGGTCCCGCGAGAACCCTGCCAGCGTGGTTCCCCTCTCCGTCATTGGCGCTGGTCTCGCCCCTAATGTGGGTGCAGGGGGACGAGTGTCGTTGGAGGCTGGCGGCATGAGTGCTGAGGTGCGGATGCCGCTCGGCGTCGTCCTCAGGATCCCATGATTTTGGAACGCCGGTTGCTGAGGCGATGCAGCACGCGGCTCCTGAGGCCGAAACTCTAGAGGCCTCGGGAGGTTGCGGTGAAACGGCGCCCGAGTGTTCTCCGCAGCCGGGCACCACTAAAGTCATTCTCCCGAGCACTTCTCGGGCTTCACCCTGTACTGGCCGCCACGTTCAGTGCTTCGGTCGGCTTTGCGTGGACTTCAAGGAGCTCCGCAAAAGGAAGGGATCTCCGAGCAGCAGTGGTGTCTTTGGGCCGTTGAAGCGATGAAAGTACATCGCCGTCGACGAGTAAGTACCTTATTTCGATGATCTTCTGTGAGCCGTCTTCCCTTCCTGACGATTGTTCCCTTAGGACTCCTTCTGTGGGGGCTGTGAAATCTCTTGAGAAGCAGCTCCCTCTCGTCCTGCCGCACCCGCCAAGCTCCAGCGCCGCGGGTGCGGGTGTCGCCCGCGACGCGGGGTCAGCCGCGGGAGTTGGTACGTTGTCAAGGCGCCCCGAGCTCGTGCCTTCGCCGTCTTTCCTTCGCGGCATCGCTCAGAGCGCAGTAGGCATGCCAAGGCCTCCCCCCTTGGTCTCGGTTGGCAGCTGGCTGGCCTCGACCCTGGGGTCTTCTTCAAGCAGTGGGCCTTGTTCGGCTCAGGTCCCTCACGAGGGTCGGCTGGCGCATGAGGCCGCGCCAGCCCCCAGCCCCCTGCTGAGAGGGGGCGCGCCGCACCGGGCACCACCCACAGCCCCCGTGGCGGAGGGCGAAATGGGCCGTGCGCTCGAGTTCGAGCGTGGGCGGAGCGTCGTTCTCCATGAGCTCTTCCAGGAGGCGCCGGACGCGATGAACCGACTCGGCGAAGAACTTAAGGGTGTTGACGTGCGCCTTGAGGCCGTGGGTCTCCGGTTGGCGGAGGAGTGGCACAAGCTGAAAGTGGCCATCAACCTCGGGCATCACCAGTGCGAGCTAGAGAACGTGAAGGCCGAGGCCTCCCTTGCGGCCTCCCGTGAGACCTGCTCCCGGGCTCTAGAGGAGGCTTGTGAAGCTGACCGCCGTCGCGAGGCTGTGGAGAAGCGCACGTGGGAGCTCCACGCCTGGAGTGCGTCCCTCGAGGAGCAACTGGAGGCGTGCAAGGCTGCCCTCACGGCACTAAGGGGGACGCCTGCCGAGGAAGATGAGGTCCGAAAGCGCGAGGAGGCGTTGGCTCTGGAAGCCGTGGAGCGCAGCTTCGAGCTCGAGCGAGTGGAGACGAGGGAGCGCCAAGTTGCCCAAGCGGAGGATGCCATCGGGGCTCGCGAGGCCTAATACGTCTCCAACGTATCTATAATTTTTGATTGTTCCATGCTATTATATTATCTGTTTTGGATGTTTATGGGCATTATTATGCACTTTTATATTATTTTTGGGACTAACCTATTAACCCAGAGCCCAGTGCCAGTTTCTGTTTTTTCCTTGTTTTAGAGTATCGCAGAAAAGGAAAATCAAATGGAGTCCAATTGACCTGAAACTTCACGGAACTTATTTTTGGACCAGAAGAAGCCCACGGAGTATCAGAGTTGAACCAGCAGAGTCCTGGGCTGCCCACGAGGGTGGGGGGCGCGCCCACCCCCCTGGGCGCCCCCTGCCTCGTGGACATCCCGGAGGTCCACCGACGTACATCTTCCTCCCATATATACCCATATACCCTAAAAACTTCGAAGGGCGGAATAGATCGGGAGTTCCGCCGCCAGAAGCCTCCGTAGCCACCAAAAGCCAATCTAGACCTGTTCCGGCACCCTGCCGGAGGGGGAATCCCTCTCCGGTGGCCATCTTCATCATCCCGGTGCTCTCCATGATGAGGAGGGAGTAGTTCTCCCTCGGGGCTAAGGGTATGTACCAGTAGCTATGTGTTTGATCTCTCTCTCTCTCTCATGTTCTTGAGGTGGTACGATCTTGATGTATCGCGAGCTTTGCTATTATAGTTGGATCTTATGATGTTTCTCCCCCTCTACTCTCTTGTAATGGATTGAGTTTTCCCTTTGAAGTTATCTTATCGGATTGAGTCTTTAAGGATTTGAGAACACTTGATGTATGTCTTGCGTGGGATACCCGTGGTGACAATGGGGTATTCTATTGATCCACTTGATGTATGTTTTGGTGATCAACTTGCGGGTTCCGTGACCTTGGGAATCTATGCATAGGGGTTGGCACACGTTTTCGTCTTGACTCTCCGGTAGAAACTTTGGGGCTCTCTTTGAAGTTCTTTGGTAGTACTAATGATGATTGTTAGTATGAACTCCTTGAATATCCATAGTACTAATGATGATTGCACTAGTTATGATGAAAATGTCTCCTATAAACATGTCAATTTTTGTGGAGTGCATTGGGTTTGCAAGTACACACCAAATAGGGAAGATAGATATTGCAAGAGGCATATGCATTTAGAAACTAAATTGTTGCAAGAAAGGCTAGGTGTTTGTGCTAAAAGATTTAATATTTATCGCCGGCCTTGTGAACTTTGCAATGAACATGGTCATTTAAAGCTCCAATGCTATTTGTTTCATGATCAAGTCGTGTCCTAAAATTGTGATAACTTGATTACCCTTGAGCATCATCAAGAGCTTAGTCTTCTTTTGGGTTATGAAGAAATGAAAAATATAACTAAGGGTATTCCAAAATTTAATATCAATAAATTTCTTGATTTTGATCTAGAGGAAATTTATATGTATTGTGCGGTGAATTGTATTGAAAATCCTTATATTGCCAATTACATAAAGAAAAGAAAACAAATAGAGGATGAAGAGAATACTAATGAAAGGGAAGAGACTTCCCAATACCCTCCTATTATTTCTTGTGATGAATCAGGTAACGAGGAGGAGCCTCCTATTCAACCAATCTCATTAATAAGGAGCTCCAAAAAGAGGATTGAACCCACACATGATGTGGTGAAGAAGAAGAAAAGAAAAAGGAAGAGAGGTAAAAGATATCTCTCCCAAATAATGCTGCTCCTATTACTATTGTGCCTCATGAAAATATAATTGTGGAAGATAATGATACTTCTTATGATCTTGAAAATCTTTTTGGCACTTTCTTGGAAGAATATGATAATTGCTATACTATTGGTGCTATCCATACTATTAATGATGAGAGTGATTATGCTTATGATATGAAAAAGCCCGAGCTTGGGGAGGCTATGTTTTATGAAGATGATGTTTTTGAGAATATATTTGGTGCAATTAATGTTTGTCCCAAGCTTGGGGATGCTACGTTTAATGAAGATGATATTTTTAGTCTCCGAAGTTTTGTTATGCAAATTTATAATGATGATAGCATGCCTCCTACTTATGATGATTATATTGATGAAAGTGGGTTTGGAAGAGTGCCAACTTTAGGAAGTAATGTTCCCACTATTTTGGAGGATGTTGAATCTTATTATGAGAATTATGAAAGTGGATTTGGAGAGGTCATGACTTTATTTAGTGATGATTCCACTATCTTGGAAGAGGTTTCAATCGATAATGATGAGAACAAAGTTGCTACTTATGATAATTATTGTGATGATACCTATGCTATAAAAAGCAGTGATGATTATATTTATAAAACTTGTCATGATTATGATTACCCTTTTTCTAAACATTACTCTTTTAATTTGGAAACAATTTATAGTATTCGAGTCTCTTATGATACTCCCACTATTCCGAAGGAGAAGAATCTTGCTTATGTGGAGAGTAGTAAATTTTCTATGCTTGTAGATCATGAAAAGAATGCTTTAGGTGCTGGTTATATTGTTGAATTCATTCATGATGCTACTGAAAATTATTATGAGGGATGAATATATGCTTGTTGGAATTGCAATAATATCAAGTTTCCTCTCTATGTGCTTAAAGTTTCAAAGTTATGCTTGTTTTGCCTTCCTATGCTAGTTGATTATTGTTCCCATAAGTTGTTTGATCACAAAATCCCTATGCATAGGAAGAGGGTTAGACTTAAATGTGCTAGTCATATTCTTCAGGATGCTCTCTTTATGTTTCAATTCCTATCCTTTATGTGAGCATCGTTGAAGTCATCATGTCTAGCTAGGGGCGTTAAACGATAGCGCTTGTTGGGAGGCAACCCAACTTTATTTTTATTCCTTGCTTTTTGCTCCTGTTTAGTAATAAATAATTTATCTAGCCTATTTTATTATTGAGTTTTTATGTTTTAATTAGTGTTTGTGCCAAGTAGAACCGTTGGGAAGACTTGGGGAAAGTCTTGTTGATCTTGCTGTAAAAAACAGAAACTTTAGCACTCACGAGAATTGCTGCCATTGTTTATTGGAGAGTGTTATTTAGTTAATTCTTTTTGAATATGATTAATAGATAAATTCCTCACTTCCAGCAATTTATTTTAGAATTTTTGAGGTTCCAGAAGTTTGCGTTAGTTACAGATTACTACAGACTGTTCTGTTTTTGACAGATTCTGTTTTTCGTGTGTTGTTTGCTTATTTTGATGAATCTATGGCTAGTAAAATAGTTTATAAACCATAGAGAAGTTGTAATACAGTAGGTTTAACACCAATATAAATAAAGAATGAGTTCATTACAGTACCTTGAAGTGGTGTTTTATTTTCTTTCGCTAACGGAGCTCACGAGATTTTCTACTTTGAGTTTTGTGTTGTGAAGTTTTCAAGTTTTGGGTAAAGATTCGATGGACTATGGAATAAGGAGTGGCAAGAGCCTAATCTTGGGGATGCCCAAGGCACCCCAAGGAAATATTCAAGGACAACCAAGAGCCTAAGCTTGGGGATGCCCCGGAAGGCATCCCCTCTTTCGTCTTCGTTAATCGGTAACTTTACTAGGAGCAATATTTTTATTCACCACATGATATGTGTTTTGCTTGGAGCGTCATTTTATTTTGTTTTGTTTTTCTTGATGTTTGAATAAAATACCAAGATCTGAAATTCTTAAATTTTAGAGAGTCTTCACATAGTTGCATAATTATTCGACTACTCATTGAGCTTCACTTATATGTTTTTAGAGCACAGCGGTGGATTTATTTTGTAGAAATAGATGAACTCTCATGCTTCACTTATATTATTTTGAGAGTCCTAAACAGCATGGTAATTTGCTTTGGTTATGAATTTAGTCCTAATATGATGGGCATCCAAGAGGGATATAATAAAAACTTTCATATAAAGTGCATTGAATACTAATAGAAGTTTGATACTTGATAAATGTTTTGAGATATGAGGATGGTAATATTAGAGTCATGCTAGTGAGTAGTTGTGAATTTGAGAGATACTTGTGTTGAAGTTTGTGATTCCCGTAGCATGCACGTATGGTGAACCGTTATGTGACGAAGTCGGAGCATGATTTATTCATTGATTATCTTCCTTATGAGTGTCGGTCGGGGACGAGCGATGGTCTTTTCCTATCAATCTATCCCCCTAGGAGCATGTGCATAGTACTTTGTTTCGATAACTGATAGATTTTTGCAATAAGTATGTGAGTTCTTTATGACTAATGTTGAGTCCATGGATTATACGCACTCTCACCCTTCCACCATTGCTAGCCTCTCTAGTACCGCGCAACTTTCGCCGGTACCTTAAACCCACCATATACCTTCCTCAAAACAGCCACCATACCTGCCTATTATGGCATTTCCATAGCCATTCCGAGATATATTGCCATGTAACTTTCCACCGTTCCGTTATTATGACATGTTTCATCATTGTCATATTGCTATGCATGATCATGTAGTTGACATCGTATTTGTGGCAAAGCCACCATTCATAATTCTTCCATACATGTCACTCTTGTGTCATTGCACATCCCGGTACACCGCCGAAGGATTCATATAGAGTCATATTTTGTTCTAAGTATCGAGTTGTAAGTAAATAAAAGTGTGATGATCATCATTATTAGAGCATTGTCCCAGTGAGGAAAGGATGATGGAGACTATGATTCTGTCACACCCTAGCTAGGTTATGCATTAGAGTGTGCATCATGTCTACTTTCATCAGAAATGGAAATGGGGAAAGCAGAACCCCCAGCACCCCCCCCCCCTGAAATCAACTAGGGTTTACTAAAAATAAACTCAATGAACCTGAAATGCCCTTCAGATATGTTCACCCTCTTTGCCTTGGGTTAGAACCCTTGGGAAAAATGGTGCATATATTTTTAGGTCAACAAAAGGGGCATTGACTTAATTCATAAATATTTGAATTTGGGCATTTAAATACTATTAAATAATTCAAATGCTCAAATAATGTTGGGATTATTTTTGGGCCACTGAAATAATTCAGAAAGTGTCCATAAATATTTTTAGGATTTTATAAAATGATTTAGTATTTAAACTAAATCAAAACAGAATAGCAAAAATAGAAAACAGAATAAAATTTGAGAGAGAGAGAGAGTAGGCCAGTGGGCCACTTACCTGGCGCCACCAACCGGCCCAGCACGGCCCAGCCCACCAGGCCGTGCCAGTCGTCTCCTTCCTTTGCCAGGAGGACGACGGCGTGGCGCGCGCGCAGGAGGCGAAGCCACCTCCTGCTTCCACCTCCTGCTCCCCCCGGCCCTCCTAGCGACGCCACGATGATGTCCCGTGTCCCCTCGCTCCTCTCCCTCACTCGCTCCACTCTCTCTCGCTCCCCTAGCTCTCTTCCCCGAGCTCATCCGAGAGACGCCGTCACCGCCGTTCGCTGCCACCGCGGCCACCGGCCACCCCTCGCCGTGCCGCTGCGCCCAAAAGCTCCGCCTCGACCCACCCTTCCTCCTCACCACTCCAAGCGACGCCGGGAGCCCTGCAGTGACGCAATTGCCGTCGTCTTCACCGACGGGCACCGAAGATCGCCGACCCCGATTCTCCGTCTCCAGGTCGTCCCCGAGCCCACCGAGCTGCTCTACGTGCCCCCAGTGAGCTCCTGCTCCGAATCCCCCTCTTCCCCGCTTCATTTGATCGCCATAGCCGTCACCCCCATGATGACCGAAGTGCGCCGCCGCCCGAGCTCGCTGTCGACGATGCTCCGGTGACCAAATGGTCACCCTGGAGTGTCGAACCTACTCCCCGCGATGCGTAGCGCCCTCCTAGCCCCCTTGCCCCGCTCTTCTACGCACTGTAACACGATCCCGCACGCAACCGAACTCCGGCGGCCGCCAAAGAGCTCGCCGCCGTCAACTCCGGCCATCCTAGCTGCTGCTGCTGCCACCACTAGATCCGCGAGAGCACCAGCAAGCCGTAGCAACAAACCACGCTCAAAACGGAGCCCTATAGCGCATTCCCGAGCCGCTCCGCCGTCTCTGTCGTCGCCGGCGACGAGCCGTGGACCAAGTCCGGCAGGTTTGACCCCGCTGACTGTTGACTGGGTGGGCCCAGTTGACCCCCTGGGTCACTGACGCGTGGGCCCCAGGCCACTAATGAACCAGGATTAGGATTAACTTAAATTAGTTAAACTAATGACCCTGACATGCGGGACCCACTGGTCAGGTTTGACCTGGAGGCAACCCCGTTGACTTGCTGATGTCATGCTGACGCAAGGCTGACGCAGTAAATCATTTTCTAGTTTAAAAATAATTCAGGAAATTCCAGAATATATTCAAAACTTCAAAAATTCATAGAAATTCAACCATAACTCCAAATGAGACAAATTATATATGAAAAATTATCAGAAAAATTCAAGGAATCCATCTGTACCATTTTCATGCATGTTTGAACAATGTTTGTCCTCTGTTTTGGACAAAACAAATAAAGGGCATTTAAATAATCATATATGGGGTTGGAATTTGAATCTTGTACTCAAACCAACTTCATTTAAATCATAGCCAGTTGCATTAGCTCAAGACACATCCATATTGCCATGTCATAGCATGCATCATATTGTTGCATATCGTCATGTGTTGATTGTGCTCGGTTGTGTTCTTCGTTGAAGGTTCTGCCTCCGAGGATATTCACGAGTATCCAACTGAAGGGCAGTATCCCGTCACCACTCCATCAGGCAAGCAACCATTGATCATTCCGATACAACCCATGTTCTCGCTCCTGCTCTTGTTTACTGCATTAAGACAACACGATTCAAACTGCTGTGTGCTACGGTAGTTGAACCCTTATCCTCTGCATGACCTGTCATTGCCACAGTAACTAGATGAAACCCTCTAGCATGTGTAGGAGTTGATTGAGCCATGTTTTGTGATTCCTACCTTGCTATGCCTGCTATGCTTAGAGTTGTGTCAGGTCTGGTTCATCTGGGTGATGGGCTAGAGTGAAATGCTTGTGACAGTAATATGTGGGATGTGTTGAACATGTTTTGGTAAAGGTATCGATGAGAGGCCATGTAGGAGTACATGGTGGGTTGTTTCATTGAAGCCGTCCCTAAGAACTGAGTTCTGTATGCGTGAATTAAGATTCAGCTACTACCACACATTGGGCCCTGAAATATGACCCCGCTCGACTTACCGACCCCTCTCGCCTCAGTCCAGGAGTTGCAACTAGTTTCTGGTGTTTGTAGGATATGTGTTGGCGGCCGTGCGTAGCGCTGACCCTAGGGGTGGGCTATGTTGCGGTAGATACACCGTGGCACGGTGTACCGAGTCACCCGTTTGGTGTCTCGGGAACCCTGTTCACATCGTTCGGGGCCGTTGAGGACACCCCGGCCGGATTTCCTTGCGGATGGAACCTGAATAGGCATGACCCTGGACTAGAGACTTGTGAGGTTAGTCAGGTCGTGGTCTACACCCACGTCGGTTTTCGCTTGAAGTCTGCCGAGCACATTCCGTGTGCAGACGCTAAGTGGTGGAAACATGTGTGACGAAGTACACCCCTGCAGGGTATAAAACTATTCGAATAGCCGCGTCCGTGGTAAAGGACTACTCGATTGCATATACAGTTCATAGACAAGTTAATGGATACTACTAAAAGACTCAAGATAAGTGTGAGTACCGAGGATGGCCCCTCGCAGGTTACGAGGGAGGATCCTCGGTGGAGTATTGTGATGGTGAGTAGTGGACTCGTGTGCGAAAACTATTTTGCTAAAAGATTCCGTAGGATAGCTTAGCCAAGAGTCAAAGCTGGCTTGCTGCATAAACCCCACCACCTTCTTGAGAATGAGCATGTACAGTAGGTTCTGATGTAAGACTTGCTGAGTACTTTTGTACTCATGTTTGCTTATGTATTGTTTTCAGACGACAACACTGCCCCCTCCGATGGGTTTTACGTAGACCTTGACATCGACGAGTGACTAGACACCCAGGTGGTGATCCAGGCCATGGAGGGCCTATGTAGATAGACAGGCTTCGAGAAGCCTTCTTTCTTTTTAGAGTCTGTACTCAGACTAGTTGCTTCCGCATGTGCTTGTATGACTGTATGACTTGAGTGTCGGGTCATGTGACCCCTACCTGTATGGATATGTTATGTATGGCTCCCTGGAGCCTTTAAATAAAGTACTTGAGTTGTAGAGTTTTGTTGTGATGCCATGTTGTATGTACTCATATCGAGCATATTGTATGTATGTTTGAAATGCTTGGTATGAGTGGGATCCGACAATCTAGTTGTTTGCCCTTCGCAGCCTTTCTTATGGGGAAATGTAGTCTAGTGCTCCTCGAGCCATAGTAGTCCGCTACAGCCCGGTTCACCGGAGTCCTGCTAGCCCAGCACTACTGTTCAGGACACTTGACTGGCCGGCATGTGTTTCACTTCGTCCCTATGTCTGTCCCTTCGGGGAAATGTCACGCGGTGATCTCCGGAGTCCTGTCTAGCCTGCTACAGCCCGTGATCCCCCGGAGTCCTGCTAGCCCAGTGCTACAGCCCGGAATCACTCGTTGATGACCGACATGTTCGTTGTGATTCATGTATGCCTGTCTCCATAGGTCTGTGCCGCTTTGGGTTCACGACTAGCCATGTCGGCCCGGGTTCTCGGTCATATGGATGCTAGCGACATTGTCATATACGCGAGCCAAAAGGCGCAAACGGTCTCGGGCCATGGTAAGGCGACACCCGTGGGATACCGTGCGTGAGGCCGCAAAGTGATATGAGGTGTTACCGGCTAGATCGATGTGGCTTAGAATCGGGGTCCTGACAGCGTTGGTATCAGAGCCGGACTGCCTGTAGGTTCGTTCAGCCAAACTGGTCGATGTCGAGTCTAGAAATGCTTTAGTTATATGTAAGGGAATTGATTGTGGGAGGGAACGTAAGGTTCTTTTACTCCTTTACCCTATGCTTCTGATCTGAGTCATTCTCTTCTCATTCAACGTGGGTTAAGGACTAGGCTCTCTTCTTCTATCAGGTTCACGTGTTACTAATCCGTAGTAGCTCATAGGATTTTTGCTACGAGTTTCAATCCAGTTTCTACTATTTTAGTACGTGGCTATTTGAATCAGAACCTTGATATGATGCTGTTGAGCGGTATTGTGAACTGTTGTGGATGTCTCAAATCTTTTTCTGAGCATTTACAGCCGTTATGCTGCCCAATTTTCCCTAGGAATTCTGATGTCTTTGTCTTGTGGCTGTGCTTTCAGATGGCCAACCAGTCTCAAAACCAAGTGGTTCGCCTGACCAGGTGCCTCGACGTGCCCGGTCATACTGCTATGTTGGTCCGGGTCATGATCGAGACAGGATACCGTTGGTATCCCGAATACACTGTTGAAGAGCAGTTCCGCGACTTTAATCAAAGCCAGTATTTATGCACCGTCAGGATATTTCCTTCCTATCCTGGATCTACCGAGCCCCTTCACTGTTCCTATGGACTCGGAGTTACCATTGAGATGGCTGTGCAGGATGCTGCCTATTCCATGATGACCATCTTGCGAGTCCGGACTGGCCTGCTTCGGAACACTGACTTCCGTTACATGCCAGCTTCACTTCCGGGAGCGCAGGGGTATCTTCAGGCTATCTATGCTGACTCCACTCAGGAGGACTCATTAACTCGTACCACCGCTGAGATGCTCGAAGATAAGGACCAAGAGAATCGGGCCTTGAGGCTGGAGCTCTTCAATACCCGTGCTGATCATTGGGCCACATTGACTCGGTTTGCACCTGCGGTGCAAGCTGGATGTATGGATACCAGGGATCTGTATCCTGTGAGAGCAGCTCTGCCAGACATGGTGGATTGGCGTGATGTGGGAGGCATCACCCCACCCCTTGGTCCCCGCAGGCCACCGTTTGTTGGTCCAAGACCTTATCCTAGCCCCTATGGTCCACAGGCTCCTCAGGACCGTCTGTTTCCGGATGATCACGTTGAACTTCCAGGCTATGGAGGTGACTTCTATGAGGACTACTACGGAGCTATCTGAGTTAGTAGTAGTACCACTAGTATTGTAGTAGTTGTATCTCCACTGTCCTGTGTGACTTGTGGAATACGACTTGGTGGTGTAATCGATTCCGGAGGTGTAGACAAATAATGTATAGGGACTCGGAATGCCTCCGATGAGATGTAACGTCTACTTTCATAGTTGTACTATAGCATGGGCTTGTACTAAACTATGTATGACGAGTATGACCGTTGGTGTATATATGGCAGTTTTATATTACCATGGCATACGAATGAGCATCTCTGCATTCCGCGTTATCCTTTACATTCTGCACTTCCCTGTTAAGTTTGAGCCATCCTTGTCTAAACCGTTGTCTTGTTTTTCCTCCTAGGATGGTCAACACCCGTGGAAACCCTGCTGCCCCAGCGCGGGGGGAAGCCAATGCAGCTAGAGGTGAAAATTTGCCTCACCCACCTTCCCTGGCCGAAGTGATGCTGGAGGCGGAAAGGAACAAGCGTGAGACCAACCGCCTGCTGGAGCGGATTGAGCAGAACACTGCACGCCACCCACGAAATGCCTTGGTGTCAATCAACGACTTCATCAAGCTGTACCCACCAAAGTTTAACCATTCCGTCGAGCCCCTCGATGCAGATGATTGGCTTCGCAGCATCACCCACAATCTACGTTCTGCCAACCTAGCTGAAGCCGACAAGGTTACCTATGCCGCCTATCATCTTGAGGGCCCCGCTAGCCATTGGTGGGAAAACTACGAAGCTATGCGCCCGGTCGGCCAAATCACTACCTGGGCTGAGTTCAGCGAGGCTTTCCGTGAGCATCACATTCCAGAAGGTCTCATGGATCGCAAGAGGGAGGAGTTCTGCAACTTCACCCAAGGAAGGCTGACTGTGGATGCATATAGCCGAGAATTTGGGAACCTAGCACGCTATGCTCCTGAAGAGGTTTCTACTGACGCCAAGAAGCAGGCAAGGTTCCGCAAGGGACTTAGCCCTGAGCTTCGCCGCGATCTCCGTCTGCACGAGTGCACATCCTTCCAGAAGCTGGTCAATAAAGCTATCAGTGCTGAGACAGGCCAGACTGATTATGACGCTTCACGCAAGCATTCTCGTGATTTTGGGTCTTCATCCGGCTCAGGAGCTCAGAAGCGCCGGGTGTGGATTCCAAGCACCGCACTGCCACCCAGATTCACCCCGAGGCCATCCTTTGAGGCGCCTCGTCCCAACCAGCAAATTTCACCGTCCAAGTCCTATGGTGGCCCCGCTGCTAATGTTGCTCCACGCCCCACTGTGGTAACATGCTTCAAGTGTGGAGAACCGGGTCACTATAGTCGAGAGTGTCCCCAGAACAACCCCAATCAAGCTGGAAAGTCCGTTGGCCGTGGTAAGCCCGCGGGAAAGACTTTCTACGCCAAGTCGGCCACTACTGCACGTGGCCATGTCAACTATGTTTCAGCCGAAGAGGCTCATGAGGATCCCAACGTCGTCCTTGGTACGCTCCTTGTTAACTGCCATCCGGCATCTGTTCTTTTCGATACTGGAGCATCTCATTCATTCATATCCGAGAATTATGCTCGGTTGCATAACACGACATTCTGTGACATGCCCACTTCCATGGTAATTCAAACTCCGGGTTCCAAATGGCAAACTTCTAGGGTAAGCCATGGGAACGAAATTCTTGTCGATAGGCTTGTCTTCCTTGCATCTTTAATAGCTCTCAAGTCCTCCGACATAAACATCATCTTGGGTATGGACCGGATGTCGGCTCATTACGCCAAGATCGATTGTGCCACTAGAACCGTTCAACTTACTCATCCCTCAGGCAAGACAGTTAATGTCTTAACTCGAGTGGCCAAGCGCCAACTTTACTCTCTCAATGCCAACCCTCTTCCAGACCTTGAGGACGTTCCGGTAGTCCGAGACTTCCCGGATGTGTTTCCGGAAGAACTGCCAGGTGTTCCACCTGACCGGGATGTCGAGTTTGTGATAGACCTTGTTCCAGGAACCGTTCCAATTGCTAGAAGACCCTACAAGATGGCACCCTTAGAACTAACCGAGCTTAAGAACCAACTCGATGAGTCCTTGAACAAAGGGTTCATCCGTCCTAGCTCCTCTCCTTGGGCTTGCCCCGTCCTCTTCGTCAAGAAGAAGGATGGAACGGATCGAATGGTTGTGGATTACCGACCTGTCAATCTGGTCACCATCAAGAACAAATATCCGCTTCCCAGGATCAACGACCTGTATGATCAGCTCGCTGGATCCTCAGTCTTCTCCAAGATGGATTTGAGGTTGGGCTACCATCAAATCAAAATCAGAAACGGGGACATTCCCAAAACGGCTTTTGTCACTCGTTATGGCCAATACGAGTACACCGTCATGTCCTTCGGTTTAACCAATGCCCCGGCCACTTTCTCCCGGTTAATGAACTCGGTTTTCATGGAGTACTTGGACAAATTCGTCGTAGTATACCTCGATGACATACTAATCTACTCCAAAAATGAAGAGGAACATGCCGAACATCTAAGACTGGTATTGATGAAACTTCGAGAGCATCGCCTTTATGCCAAATTCTCCAAGTGTGAATTTTGGTTGTCAGAAGTGACCTATCTAGACCATGTAATCTCTGGTAAGGGTATTGCTGTCAATCCCGAGCGAGTTCAAGCCGTCCTTGATTGGACTCCACCTGTTTCGGTCAAGCAAGTTCGGAGTTTCCTTGGCCTAGCGAGCTATTGCCGCCGCTTCGTCGAGAATTTCTCCAAGGTTGCTAAACCTCTAACTGAACTCCTCAAGAAAGATAAAAAGTTCGAGTGGACTCCACAGTGCGAGTTCAGTTTTCAGGAACTGAAAAGACGCCTGACATCTGCTCCCGTACTGGTACCACCAGATTTCTCCAAGGACTTTATTATCTATTGCGACGCCTCGCGACAAGGACTAGGTTTCATACTCATGCAGGATCGTCAGGTAATTGCCTATGCCTCACGGCAATTACACCCACATGAGGAAAATTATCCCACACATGATCTAGAGCTTGCAGCTGTAGTCCATGCACTCAAAACCTGGCGACATTACCTTCTCGGTAATCGTTGTGAGATCTTCACCGATCACCAAAACTTGAAATATATCTTCACCCAACCAGATTTGAATCTCAGGCAAAGACGTTGGGTCGAGTTGATCTCGGATTACGACTTAGAAATAACTTACACCCCTGACAAAGCCAATGTCATGGCTGATGCACTAAGTCGTAAGTCCTACTGTAACAACCTGATGTTACAACAAAGTCAACCACTTCTCCATGAGGAATTTCGTAAGCTTAACCTTCACATTGTTCCTCGTGGATTCCTATCTACCCTGGTGGCGAAACCTACCCTTATGGATCAAATCATAGCTGCCCAAAAGCGTGATAAGGGCATATCCCGGATTAAGGAAAACATTGCTAGCGGAGTAGCTAAATGTTTTTCCATGGATGAGCAAGGTGCTGTCTTCTTTGAGAACCGCCTGGTGGTTCCCAAGAACCAACATCTACGCCAGATGATCCTTAAGGAAGCTCATGAATCCCCTCTCACTATTCATCCCGGTAGTACTAAAATGTATCAAGACCTACGCCAGAGGTTTTGGTGGACTAGGATGAAGAGGGAAATTGCTCAATACATTGCAAATTGCGACGTTTGTCGTCGTGTTAAAGCAGAGCATCAACGGCCTGCTGGCACCCTTCAACCTTTGGCTATTCCTGAATGGAAATGGGACAAAATCAGTATGGATTTCATCACTGGGTTTCCCAGGACCAAGAGGGGGAATAATGCCATCTTCGTCGTGATCGTCCATCTTTCCAAAGTAGCCCATTTTCTACCTGTTCGAGAGAGTATCACCGCTAGCCAGCTAGCTGACTTATACATCTCCCGAATAGTGTCTCTTCATGGTGTCCCGTTGGAAATTAACTCAGACCGTGGAAGTCTCTTCACCTCTCGATTTTGGGAAAGTTTCCAAAATGCTATGGGAACTCATCTCTCCTTTAGCACCGCCTTCCATCCTCAATCAAGTGGTCAAGTAGAGCGAGTAAATCAAATTCTGGAGGATATGCTCCGAGCTTCTGTTATCTCGTTTGGAATGAGTTGGGAGAAATGCCTTCCATTCGCGGAGTTTGCCTATAACAATAGCTATCAAGCTAGTTTGGGCAAGGCTCCCTTTGAAGTTCTCTATGGACGAAAATGTCGAACGCCGCTTAACTGGTCAGAAACCGGGGAAAGACAACTCTTTGGCCCGGATATGATTCAGGAAGCAGAAGAGCAGGTTCGCGTTATTCGTGAGAAATTGAAAACGGCCCAATCTCGCCAAAAGAGTCAATATGATCGTAAGCATAAGCCTATGACATTTGAAATTGACGAGAAAGCTTACCTTCGGGTTACCCCGTTAAAGGGAACCCATCGCTTCGGTATCAAAGGCAAATTGGCTCCTCGTTACATTGGACCTTTTCGCATTCTTGCCAAACGAGGAGAAGTTGCCTACCAATTGGAACTACCTCCGCATCTTTCCAGAGTTCACGATGTCTTCCACGTTTCGCAACTCAGGCGTTGCTTCGCGGATCCTATCCGTGGAGTGGACCACGAAACGCTTGATTTACAAGATAACCTTTCTTATTGGGAATACCCCGTTCGTATCCTTGATCAAGCCGAGCGTACCACTCGACGTCATAATATCAAGTTTCTCAAGGTTCAATGGTCACGCCATTCCGAGGAAGAAGCCACTTGGGAAAGGGAGGATCGTCTTCGACTCGAGTACCCCGCCTTCTTCCCAGATGATCCTAAATCTCGGGACGAGATTCTATTGAGTGGGGGTGAGTTGTCACACCCTAGCTAGGTTATGCATTAGAGTGTGCATCATGTCTACTTTCATCAGAAATGGAAATGGGGAAAGCAGAACCCCCAGCACCCCCCCTGAAATCAACTAGGGTTTACTAAAAATAAACTCAATGAACCTGAAATGCCCTTCAGATATGTTCACCCTCTTTGCCTTGGGTTAGAACCCTTGGGAAAAATGGTGCATATATTTTTAGGTCAACAAAAGGGGCATTGACTTAATTCATAAATATTTGAATTTGGGCATTTAAATACTATTAAATAATTCAAATGCTCAAATAATGTTGGGATTATTTTTGGGCCACTGAAATAATTCAGAAAGTGTCCATAAATATTTTCAGGATTTTATAAAATGATTTAGTATTTAAACTAAATCAAAACAGAATAGCAAAAATAGAAAACAGAATAAAATTTGAGAGAGAGAGAGAGTAGGCCAGTGGGCCACTTACCTGGCGCCACCAACCGGCCCAGAACGGCCCAGCCCACCAGGCCGTGCCAGTCGTCTCCTTCCTTTGCCAGGAGGACGACGGCGTGGCGCGCGCGCAGGAGGCGAAGCCACCTCCTGCTTCCACCTCCTGCTCCCCCCGGCCCTCCTAGCGACGCCACGATGATGTCCCGTGTCCCCTCGCTCCTCTCCCTCACTCGCTCCACTCTCTCTCGCTCCCCTGGCTCTCTTCCCCGAGCTCATCCGAGAGACGCCGTCACCGCCGTTCGCTGCCACCGCGGCCACCGGCCACCCCTCGCCGTGCCGCTGCGCCCAAAAGCTCCGCCTCGACCCACCCTTCCTCCTCACCACTCCAAGCGACGCCGGGAGCCCTGCAGTGACGCAATTGCCGTCGTCTTCACCGACGGGCACCGAAGATCGCCGGCCCCGATTCTCCGTCTCCAGGTCGTCCCCGAGCCCACCGAGCTGCTCTACGTGCCCCCAGTGAGCTCCTGCTCCGAATCCCCCTCTTCCCCGCTTCATTTGATCGCCATAGCCGTCACCCCCATGATGACCGAAGTGCGCCGCCGCCCGAGCTCGCTGTCGACGATGCTCCGGTGACCAAATGGTCACCCTGGAGTGTCGAACCTACTCCCCGCGATGCGTAGCGCCCTCCTAGCCCCCTTGCCCCGCTCTTCTACGCACTGTAACACGATCCCGCACGCAACCGAACTCCGGCGGCCGCCAAAGAGCTCGCCGCCGTCAACTCCGGCCATCCTAGCTGCTGCTGCTGCCACTAGATCCGCGAGAGCACCAGCAAGCCGTAGCAACAAACCACGCTCAAAACGGAGCCCTATAGCGCATTCCCGAGCCGCTCCGCCGTCTTTGTCGTCGCCGGCGACGAGCCGTGGACCAAGTCCGGCAGGTTTGACCCCGCTGACTGTTGACTGGGTGGGCCCAGTTGACCCCCTGGGTCACTGACGCGTGGGCCCCAGGCCACTAATGAACCAGGATTAGGATTAACTTAAATTAGTTAAACTAATGACCCTGACATGCGGGACCCACTGGTCAGGTTTGACCTGGAGGCAACCCCGTTGACTTGCTGATGTCATGCTGACGCAAGGCTGACGCAGTAAATCATTTTCTAGTTTAAAAATAATTCAGGAAATTCCAGAATATATTCAAAACTTCAAAAATTCATAGAAATTCAACCATAACTCCAAATGAGACAAATTATATATGAAAAATTATCAGAAAAATTCAAGGAATCCATCTGTACCATTTTCATGCATGTTTGAACAATGTTTGTCCTCTGTTTTGGACAAAACAAATAAAGGGCATTTAAATAATCATATATGGGGTTGGAATTTGAATCTTGTACTCAAACCAACTTCATTTAAATCATAGCCAGTTGCATTAGCTCAAGACACATCCATATTGCCATGTCATAGCATGCATCATATTGTTGCATATCGTCATGTGTTGATTGTGCTCGGTTGTGTTCTTCGTTGAAGGTTCTGCCTCCGAGGATATTCACGAGTATCCAACTGAAGGGCAGTATCCCGTCACCACTCCATCAGGCAAGCAACCATTGATCATTCCGATACAACCCATGTTCTCGCTCCTGCTCTTGTTTACTGCATTAAGACAACACGATTCAAACTGCTGTGTGCTACGGTAGTTGAACCCTTATCCTCTGCATGACCTGTCATTGCCACAGTAACTAGATGAAACCCTCTAGCATGTGTAGGAGTTGATTGAGCCATGTTTTGTGATTCCTACCTTGCTATGCCTGCTATGCTTAGAGTTGTGTCAGGTCTGGTTCATCTGGGTGATGGGCTAGAGTGAAATGCTTGTGACAGTAATATGTGGGATGTGTTGAACATGTTTTGGTAAAGGTATCGATGAGAGGCCATGTAGGAGTACATGGTGGGTTGTTTCATTGAAGCCGTCCCTAAGAACTGAGTTCTGTATGCGTGAATTAAGATTCAGCTACTACCACACATTGGGCCCTGAAATATGACCCCGCTCGACTTACCGACCCCTCTCGCCTCAGTCCAGGAGTTGCAACTAGTTTCTGGTGTTTGTAGGATATGTGTTGGCGGCCGTGCGTAGCGCTGACCCTAGGGGTGGGCTATGTTGCGGTAGATACACCGTGGCACGGTGTACCGAGTCACCCGTTTGGTGTCTCGGGAACCCTGTTCACATCGTTCGGGGCCGTTGAGGACACCCCGGCCGGATTTCCTTGCGGATGGAACCTGAATAGGCATGACCCTGGACTAGAGACTTGTGAGGTTAGTCAGGTCATGGTCTACACCCACGTCGGTTTTCGCTTGAAGTCTGCCGAGCACATTCCGTGTGCAGACGCTAAGTGGTGGAAACATGTGTGACGAAGTACACCCCTGCAGGGTATAAAACTATTCGAATAGCCGCGTCCGCGGTAAAGGACTACTCGATTGCATATACAGTTCATAGACAAGTTAATGGATACTACTAAAAGACTCAAGATAAGTGTGAGTACCGAGGATGGCCCCTCGCAGGTTACGAGGGAGGATCCTCGGTGGAGTATTGTGATGGTGAGTAGTGGACTCGTGTGCGAAAACTATTTTGCTAAAAGATTCCATAGGATAGCTTAGCCAAGAGTCAAAGCTGGCTTGCTGCATAAACCCCACCACCTTCTTGAGAATGAGCATGTACAGTAGGTTCTGATGTAAGACTTGCTGAGTACTTTTGTACTCATGTTTGCTTATGTATTGTTTTCAGACGACAACACTGCCCCCTCCGATGGGTTTTACGTAGACCTTGACGTCGACGAGTGACTAGACACCCAGGTGGTGATCCAGGCCATGGAGGGCCTATGTAGATAGACAGGCTTCGAGAAGCCTTCTTTCTTTTTAGAGTCTGTACTCAGACTAGTTGCTTCCGCATGTGCTTGTATGACTGTATGACTTGAGTGTCGGGTCATGTGACCCCTACCTGTATGGATATGTTATGTATGGCTCCCTGGAGCCTTTAAATAAAGTACTTGAGTTGTAGAGTTTTGTTGTGATGCCATGTTGTATGTACTCATATCGAGCATATTGTATGTATGTTTGAAATGCTTGGTATGAGTGGGATCCGACAATCTAGTTGTTTGCCCTTCGCAGCCTTTCTTATGGGGAAATGTAGTCTAGTGCTCCTCGAGCCATAGTAGTCCGCTACAGCCCGGTTCACCGGAGTCCTGCTAGCCCAGCACTACTGTTCAGGACACTTGACTGGCCGGCATGTGTTTCACTTCGTCCCTATGTCTGTCCCTTCGGGGAAATGTCACGCGGTGATCTCCGGAGTCCTGTCTAGCCTGCTACAGCCCGGGATCCCCCGGAGTCCTGCTAGCCCAGTGCTACAGCCCGGAATCACTCATTGATGACCGACATGTTTGTTGTGATTCATGTATGCCTGTCTCCATAGGTCTGTGCCGCTTTGGGTTCACGACTAGCCATGTCGGCCTGGGTTCTCGGTCATATGGATGCTAGCGACATTGTCATATACGCGAGCCAAAAGGCGCAAACGGTCCCGGGCCATGGTAAGGTGACACCCGTGGGATACCGTGCGTGAGGCCGCAAAGTGATATGAGGTGTTACCGGCTAGATCGATGTGGCTTAGAATCGGGGTCCTGACAGATTCCCCCATAAGTCGGGATGAGACTCCTGACGAAAAATCAAAAAAAGAGGGGAAAAAAGAGGCCATAAAAAAGGAGAAAAGGCCCAAATAAATAAAAAATAAAAAATGAGAGAAAAAGAGAGAAGGGGCAATGCTACTATCCTTTTACCACACTTGTGCTTCAAAGTAGCACCATGATCTTCATGATAGATAGTCTCCTATGTTGTCACTTTCATATACTAGTGGGAATCTTTCATTATAGAACTTGGCTTGTATATTCCAATGATGGGCTTCCTCAAAATGCCCTAGGTCTTCGTGAGCAAGCGAGTTGGATGCACACCCACTAGTTTCTTTTGTTGAGCTTTCATACATTTATAGCTCTAGTGCATCCATTGCATGGCAATCCCTACTCACTCACATTGATATCTATTGATGGGCATCTCCATAGCCTGTTTATATGCCTAGTTGATGTGAGACTATCTTCTCCTTTTTGTCTTCTCCACAACCACCATTCTATTCCACCTATAGTGTTGTATCCATGGCTCGCGCTGATATATTGCTTGAAGATTGAAAAAGTTTGAGAACATCAAAGGTATGAACCAATTGCTTGGCTTGTCATCGGGGTTGTGCATGATTGAAATACGTTGTGTGGTGAAGATGGAGCATAGCCAGACTATATGATTTTGTAGGGATAGCTTTCTTTGGCCATGATATTTTGAGAAGACATGATTACTTTGTTAGTATGCTTGAAGTATTATTATTTTTATGTCAATATTGAAATTTTGTCTTGAATCTTATGGATCTGAACATTCTTGCCAAAATAAAGAGAATTACTTAGAGAAATATGTTAGGTAGCATTCCACATCAAAAATTATGTTTTTATCATTTACCTACTCGAGGACGAGCAGGAATTAAGCTTGGGGATGCTGATACGTCTCCAACGTATCTATAATTTTTGATTGTTCCATGCTATTATATTATCTATTTTGGATGCTTATGGGCTTTATTATGCACTTTTATATTATTTTTGGGACTAACCTATTAACCCAGAGCCCAGTGCCAGTTTCTGTTTTTTCCCTGTTTTAGAGTATGGCAGAAAAGGAAAATCAAACGGAGTCCAATTGACCTGAAACTTCACGAAACTTATTTTTGGACCAGAAGAAGCCCACGGAGTATCGGAGTTGAACCAGGAGAGTCCCGGGCTGCCCACGAGGGTGGGGGGCGTGCCCACCCCCCCACCCCCACCCCCTGGGCGCGCCCCCTGCCTCGTGGACAGCCCGGAGGTCCACCGACGTACTTCTTCCTCCCATATATATCCATATACTCTAAAAACTTCGGAGGGCAGAATAGATCGGGAGTTCCACCGCCAGAAGCCTCCGTAGCCACCAAAAGCCAATCTAGACCCATTCCGGCACCCTGCCGGAGGGGGAATCCCTCTCCGGGGGCCTTCTTCATCATCCCGGTGCTCTCCATGACGAGGAGGGAGTAGTTCTCCCTCGGGGCTGAGGGTATGTACCAGTAGCTATGTGTTTGATCTCTCTCTCTCTCTCGTGTTCTTGAGATGGTACGATCTTGATGTATCGCGAGCTTTGCTATTATAGTTGGATCTTATGATGTTTCTCCCCCTCTACTCTCTTGTAATGGATTGAGTTTTCCCTTTGAAGTTATCTTATCGGATTGCGTCTTTAAGGATTTGAGAACACTTGATGTATGTCTTGTGTGGGATACCCGTAGTGACAATGGGGTATTCTATTGATCCACTTGATATATGTTCTGGTGATCAACTTGCGGGTTCCGTGACCTTGGGAATCTATGCATAGGGGTTGGCACACGTTTTCGTCTTGACTCTCCGGTAGAAACTTTGGGGCACTCTTTGAGGTTCTATGTGTTGGTTGAATAGATGAATCTGAGATTGTGTGATGCATATCGTATAATCATACCCACGGATACTTGCGGTGACATTGGAGTATCTAGGTGACATTAGGGTTTTGGTTGATTTGTGTCTTAATGTGTTATTCTAGTACGAACTCTAGGGCTGTTTGTGACACTTATAGGAATAGCCCAACGGATTGATTGGAAAGAATAACTTTGAGGTGGTTTCGTACCCTACCATAATCTCTTCGTTTGTTCTCCGCTATTAGTGACTTTGGAGTGACTCTTTGTTGCATGTTGAGGGATAGTTATGTGATCCAATTATGTTATTATTGTTGAGAGAACTTGCACTAGTGAAAGTATGAACCCTAGGCCTTGTTTCAACACATTGCAATACCGTTTACGCTCACTTTCATCATTAGTTACCTTGCTGTTTTTATATTTTCAGATTACAAAAACCTTTATCTATCATCCATATTGCACTTGTATCACCATCTCTTCGCCGAACTAGTGCACCTATACAATTTACTATTGTATTGGGTGTGTTGGGGACACTAGAGACTCTTTGTTATTTGGTTGCAGGGTTGTTTGAGAGAGACCATCTTCATCCTACGCCTCCTACGGATTGATAAACCTTAGGTCATCCACTTGAGGGAAATTTGCTACTTTCCTATAAACCTCTACACTTGGAGGCCCAACAATGTCTACAAGAAGAAGATTGTGTAGTAGACATCAAGGCCCGAGTCCAGGAGGAAGTCGACCGCCGGGTGGCCGAGGTTCGCGCGGATCTTGAAGGTCAGCGCGTCTTGGAGCTGAAACTTGCGGGAACTGGGGCAGCGGGCAGGACCGCCGCTCCCCGTCCCAGGTCAGATGAGGCGCAGAGGCGTGAGGAGGCCACGGCTGCCGCCCTGGTCACGGCACAGGCGGACTTGGCCTCCGCCCGTGCCGAGCTGCTCTCTCTTCAGAGGCGGGTTGATGATGCCGAGGCCATCGCGCGGCAAAACAGGGAGGAGGTGCTTCAACGGCGGACGCTGGAGCGCGAGCACGCCCCCATGCTCTAGGGTCTCCGGAGCAGGGCTAATGCTGCCCTGGGCTTCATCTGTGACGAGAATGCACCGCCCCCCACTCGGATGACTACGCCAGTCACTTGACCTTCTTCACCAACATGGTGACGCGCATGGAAGCCCGGTCTAATAGGGCTCGCCAGCTTGTGGAAGAGAGAAGCCGCAGTCTGCTTGGGCGTGCGTTCTCCTGCGTCTTTAGCCACCTCCGGAACATTGATCTCGACTTCTATTTTGACGCTGCTATCGCTCCCGTGCCAGAAGCCATCCGGGGCGACTTGGCGCGGTGGGTTGAAGACCACGTGGATGCGCTGGTCAGGGCCTTCGCTTCTGACGATGATGGGGTTGTGGTTGCGGCAGACGCAGGCGACGTGGTTAATGATGGTGACGTCGACACCGGCGAAGGTGAAGGCAACGCCAACGATGGCGACAGCGATGCGAGCGGTGCGTCTGACGATGACATGGGGGACGCGGCGAGCGACTTATCCGGCTGATTCCTTGTTTCCCTGTAAAAACTTGGGTGTGGCCCTAGAAGACTGTAAGAGCATTTTGAGAGGGGAGCCCCTCATGTAAATACTCGCAGCTTTTATCCTTTCGTGCTAAATTGAGTACGGGCCTTCATGAGCTTATGCATGTCAGGGCAATGTTGTTGTTGCGGTTTACCTTAGCTTGGACGAGCCCAAAACCGGCCCGAGAGACTGTCGGCTTTTGAGGAGCCCCTGACGAATTCGTCGCCACGTCCGAGAGGGCCGTGTGATAAGCGTGCGGTCACCACGGCCCGCCACGCGTGTGGATCGTGTGCTTCATGCCCAGCCCGGCTCACGAGGGGCCTGCGAGGGGGGAGCGACTGGCGCGAACTCTGAAATAAAGCAAGAACGAGACCACAAGAAATAACTCGAATGAGAAAAGGTACCCCCCGCACGCATCAAATGAAAATTCAACTTCAACTTAAAACCAAACCCAGAAGGTAGGGTTACAGAAAAGAAATCCAAAGCAAATGGCCGCGTCCGGCGCCTAGTCTAGTCTTCGACGTCTTCTCACCAGCGCGGAGCTAAGTGCTGCCACTAGGCGTGGGAGGGAGCCCCCGAGGCCCGAGGGTGGCTCTACGGAGACTCTAGGGCGTGTACAGCCCCACTCATTATTACGTGAGAGTGTCACGGGCGGCGATCTTCACAAGCACTGGGCCTTGCTTCACAGGTACCGGCCTTGCTTCATATCGCCAGGCAAGGGCCCCGCCTTGCGCCACCCCCTACCACCGCTGGAACGACCGGAAATCGGGACGGCCCAACGAGGGCAGAGGGGAAGCCAGCGGCGCCCTCGGCGACCACGGGTCCTCTGCCGGGGGAAGGGTCGCGGTCGCCACCCCGACAAAGGGCCTACCTCCGGGTGTTGCCTTGCTCCTCGCGACACGGGGAGGGGCCTTGCTCCTAGCCCCTTCCGCACAGCCCCCAGCGGGTCTCTCCTATCGAGGCGGGCATCGCCGTGCAGGAGCCACCATTCGGCGTCGTGGCCTGGTTCATCTGCGACTCATGGTTAGCATAAGCTTGCTCCCTAGGGATTAGTGGTACCATGTATCTATTGTCGATGGCGCGGTTGGCGGGGCTCTCCGACGGCTCTTGGAAGGCTTCAGCTCCCAATGCCTCCTCCTCCAACCTGGCCCGGGAAACGAGCCAGGGTCATCCTCCGGCGTGTACTCCTAGTCAATCATGCGGGGCACATAGGCTTCTGGGGCTGCCACCCCAAATACCTCACCGTAGTGCCCCACGCTCCATGTCGCCCGACCCAGTGTGGTGTCCTGAGGGTGGTAGCGCGATGCCTCGCTGGGGCCATGGGGGCAATGCTCGTGCCCATGCTCATCAGAGGCGGGGCGGGGCCAACGGGGCCCCCGGCGCCGCCGGCCGTCCTGGTGTTGGTGAAGCCCCCGGGCGCACCCGAGGGCGCGTGGTTGCGGCGTGGCCCGTCGTGAGGTCCAGTAGCGGCTCGGGAAGGAACCAGATAGCAGAAAGGCGGCGCTCCTGACGCCGCCACATCCAGCAGTTCAGCGACACGTTCCAGCAGTGCGTCGCGTCCGCTCTCCATCAGCCGGCACCACAGCAACTCCCGCGCCATCGTGAGCGCGGTCCGCATGTTCGCCTTCTCCCGCCGGGTGTGTGGCGCTGTTGTGACGGCATGGCTTGCGGCCCTTGCAGCGGCTCGCGCTTGTCGTGGAGTGGGGGTGGATGACGCCTGGCCGCGCCGCCCGCGCCTCGTAGCGTTAGGCGGCGCTCGCGCCGTCTGGAGCGCGGAGTCGAGGTCTTCATGGGTAGGTGGCGCCGCCCGGGCTGGCCAGGCTGCCCACCGGTCGGAGTCGGCCCTTGGGTCGCCAGACATCGGGGCCACGGAGCGTCAACGGATCGATTGGTGGGGAAGAGACTCCGGCACACCCCTACCTGGCGCGCCAAATGTCGGATCACGGGTTCCAGCAAACCCTCGAGGTTCGAACACTGGGGTGCGCGTGAAGGCTTTCTCCTTATCGATCCTCGCCCTAGCTCTCTAAGATCTCGCAGATGAACTCAAGAACTCACAACATAGAAAGACACAATATTTATACTGGTTCGGACCACCGTTCTGGTGTAATACCCTACTCCAGTGTGGTGGTGGTGGATTGCCTCTTGGGCTGATGAAGAACAGTTACAAGGGGAAGAACAGCATCCTGAGATTGGGGTGTTCTTGTGCTTGGTGGTCTTGTGATGAGGTCGATCCTCACTTATCTCTCGTCCCCTCGTCCTCTCTTTCCTCTCTCTCCCCTTTTACCGTGGTGGCTAGTTCTACTTATATAGGCACTAGTCCTCTCGCCAAATATTGAGCGGGAAGGGAGCCAACAATGGCCAATTCGAAAGGGGACAACTAGTACAAATTATCCTGA
Source organism: Triticum monococcum (assembly GCA_034509565.1). Lineage (NCBI taxonomy): Eukaryota > Viridiplantae > Streptophyta > Magnoliopsida > Poales > Poaceae > Triticum > Triticum monococcum. The sequence continues at coordinate 443,922,304 of CM067842.1, read as the reverse complement.
CAAAAGGTGGTCTTCGCCTGCCAAATGCTCTGGTGGTGACGCCATCTTGGGCTCCATGGTGACCTCTGTCCTGCCGTCCTTCTGGTCTTGGTCTTATTGCACCAATATGGAAACATTTGCCTGATGCCTCGGTACTCTGCCCATGCGCTTGCCCCCTTGGCACCAAAGAGGAAACAAGGACACTGCACGCGCTAGCGCCCGCCTGGTCTCGATCGTCATGGCTCATGTCACGAGGACCTCGCGAGGTTTTCCCTGCCTTGATCTCTCTGCCCCTCGCGAGCCTGCCTGGGGTGGCCGCTCCTGAGGAGGTCTTGCGTTGTCCGCCTCGCGAGGCTTGGATCCTCGCGAGGGTCTTGAATGCCTTGTCGATGAAGATGGGCCGTAGACCTGCCAACCCAGCCACACCGTGGGCCGCAGGCAGGCAAGTCTGGGGACCCCCGTTCCCAGGACGCCGACAAAGATGTATGTTGTAATGCCTCTAGTGGTCTCATGTGAACGTCGACTACATGACACTTCACCATTGTTTGGGCCTAGAGGGAGGCATTGGGAAGTAATAAGTAGATGATGGGTTGCTAGAGTGACAGAAGCTTAAACCCTAGTTTATCCGTTGCTTCGTAAGGGGCTGATTTGGATCCATGTGTTTCATGCTATGGTTAGGTTTACCTTAATACTTCTGTTGTAGTTGTGGATGCTTGCAATAGGGGTTAATCATAAGTGGGATGCTTGTCCAAGTAAGGACAGTACCCAAGCATCGGTCCACCCACATATCAAATTATGAAAGTACCGAACGTGAATCATATGAACGTGATGAAAACTAGCTTGACGATAATTCCCATGTGTCCTCAGGAGCGCTTTCCTTCATATAAGAGTTTGTCCAGGCTTGTCCTTTGCTACAAAAAGTATTGGGCCATCTTGCTGCACCTTATTTACTTTTATTGCTTGCTACTCGTTACAAATTACCTTATCACAAAACTATCTGTTACCGACAATTTCAGTGCTTGTAGAGAATACCTTACTGAAAACTACTTATCATTTCCTTCTGCTCCTCGTTGGGTTCGACACTCTGACTTATCGAAAAGGCTATGATAGATAACCTACACTTGTGGGTCATCATAGACATGTGTTGTCATTTGATGAACGGGATCACATCATTAGAGAATGATGTGATGGACAAGACCCATCCGTTAGCTTAGCATAAATGATCGTTTAGTTTTATTGCTATTGCTTTCATCATGACTTATACATGTTCCTCCGACTATGAGATTATGCATCTCCCGAATACCAGAGGAACACCTTGTGTGCTATCAAACGTCACAACGTAATTGGGTGATTATAAAGATGCTCTACGGGTGTCTCCAATGGTGTTTGTTGAGTTGGCATAGATCGAGATTAGGATTTTTCACTCCGATTGTCGGAGAGGTATCTCTGGGCCCTTTCGGTAATGCACATCACTATAAGCCTTGCAAGCAATGCGACTAATGAGTTAGTTGCGGGATGTTGCATTACGGAACGAGTACAGAGACTTGCTGGTAACGATATTGAACTAGGTATTGAGATACCGACGATCGAATCTCGGGCAAGTAACATACCGATGACAAAGGGAACTACGTATGTTGTTATGCGGTTTGACCGATAAAGATCTTCGTAGAATATGTAGGAGCCAATATGAGCATCCAGGTTCCGCTATTGGTTATTGACCGGAGACATGTCTCGGTCATGTCTACATAGTTCTTGAACCTATAAGGTCCGCACGCTCAACGTTCGGTGACGATCAGTATTACGAGTTTCTGTGTTTTGATGTATTGAAGGTAGTTCGGAGTCCCAGATTTGATCATGGACATGACGAGGAGTCTCGGAATGGTCGAGACGTAAAGATCGATATATTGGAAGCCTATATTTGGACATCGGAATGGTTCCGAGTGGTTCGGGCATTTTTCCGGAGTACCTGGAGGTTACCGGAATCTCCCGGGGAGTATATGGGCCTTATTGGGCCTTAGTGGAATAGAGGAGAGGGAAGGAAAAAGAGGGAGGCGCACCCCCCAAGCCCAATCCGAATTGGGAGGGCCCCCCCCCCCTTTCCTTCCTTCCTCCCTCTCCCCTCCTTCCTTCCTCTCCTACTCCTACTTGGAAGGGGCGGAATTGAAAGTGCAACTATCCCTAGGTGATTTTGGTAATTCATAACAACATATAGCTCATTGAGCTAATGCTATTCCAAGATGATTATTTCAGGAAAGCTCAATTATTGGCATGGCATGGATGTGAAAGTGGAACCCTCAAAATGCTAAGGACAAAGAATTGGCTCAAGCTCAAAAGTTCAAGACTCTTCATTTTATATTTTAGTGATCCAAGATCACATTGAGTCTTTAGGAAAAGCCAATACTATCAAGGAGGGATGAGGTGTTGCTTAATGAGCCTCTTGCTCTATGTGCTTAATGATATGCTCCAAAATCCTCAGCTACTTTCCCATATCCACAAATGACCTAAACCCTAAGCCAAACTCGGTCATACCGATTCTGTCAATCCGGCGCCACCGAGTTTCACTTGTCATTTGCCACTGCCAAACCCTAGCAATTCGGTCCTACCGATAAGGATCTCGGTCTCACCGAGATGGGCTTGCAAACTCTTTGTTTCCCTTTCGTAACTTTTCGGTCTCACCGAAAGAGCGAATCGGTCCCACCGAGAATGCAAGGTAAACTCTATGTTTCCTTCTTGTAACTTTTCGGTCTCACCGAAAGAGCAAGTCGGTCCCACCGAGTTTGCCTGACCAACTCTCTGGTTAGCTAATTGCCGAACTCGGTCTCACCGAGTTTGTGCGATCGGTCTCACCGAGATTACGATATGCCCAAACCCTAACCGAATCGGTCCTACCGAGTTGCATCTCAGTCCCACCGAAATTCCTAACGGTCACTAGGTTTACTATTTCGGTCAGACCGAGTTTTCTGATTCGGTCCCACCGCGATTGGTAGATTGTGTGTAATGGTTGGATTTTGTGTGGAGGCTATAAATACCCCTCCACCACCTTTTCATTCGGAGAGAGAGCCATCAGAACACATACACCATTCCTACTCATATGTTCTGAGAAAGAACCACCTACTCATGTGTTGAGACCAAGATATTCCATTCCTACCATATGAATCTTGATCTCTAGCCTTCCCCAAGTTGCTTTCCACTCAAATCTTCTTTCCACCAGATCCAAATCCTATGAGAGAGAGTTGAGTGTTGGGGAGACTATCATTTGAAGCACAAGAGCAAGGAGTTCATCATCAACACACCATTTGTTACTTCTTGGAGAGTGGTGTCTCCTAGATTGGCTAGGTGTCACTTGGGAGCCTCCGACAAGATTGCGGAGTTGAACCAAGGAGTTTGTAAGGGCAAGGAGATCGCCTACTTCGTGAAGATCTACCGCTAGTGAGGCAAGTCCTTCGTGGGCGATGGCCATGGTGGAATATACAAGGTTGCTTCTTCGTGGACCCTTCATGGGTGGAGCCCTCCGTGGACTCGCGCAACCGTTACCCTCCGTGGGTTGAAGTCTCCATCAACGTGGATGTAGGATAGCACCACCTATCCGAACCACGGGAAAACATCCGTGTCTCCAATTGCGTTTGAATCCTCCAAACCCTTCCCTTTACATTCTTGCAAGTTGCATGCTTTACTTTCCGCTGCCAATAAACTCTTTGCATGCTTGCTTGAATTGTGTGATGATTGCTTGACTTGCTCTAAGATAGCTAAAATCTGCCAAGAACTAAAATTGGGAAAAGGCTAAGTTTTTATTTGGTCAAGTAGTCTAATCACCCCCCCTCTAGACATACTTTCGATCCTACAAGTGGTATCAGAGCCTTGGTCTCCATTTACCTTGATCTCCATAGCTTTTGGTGGTCATAGCCTTGGTTTCACAACCTAGGAGAGTATGGCGTCTAGCGAGGGAAATTATCACCGTAGAGGTCCTTACTTTGATGGTACTAATTTTGCTAGTTGGAAGCATAAAATGAAAATGCATATTCTTGGACATAACCCCGCCGTATGGGCTATTGTTTGTGTTGGTTTGCAAGGTGAGTTCTTTGATGGGAGAGAACCAAACCGTGAAGCTACCGCGGATGAGTTGAAGATGTTGCAATACAATGCTCAAGCTTGTGATATTCTCTTCAACGGATTGTGCCCCGAAGAATTCAACAAAATCAGCCACCTTGAGAATGCAAAGGAAATTTGGGATACTTTGATTGATATGCACGAAGGTACCGACTCCGTCAAGGAATCCAAGTTGGATGTGCTCCAAAGTCAACTTGACAAGTTCAAGATGAAGGATGGTGAAGGTGTCGCTGAAATGTACTCTAGGCTTGCTCTCATCACAAATGAGATTGTCGGCTTAGGAAGTGAAGAGATGACCGATAGATTCATCATCAAAAAGATCCTAAGAGCCTTGGATGGGAAATATGATACCGTGTGCACATTAATCCAAATGATGCCCAACTACAAAGATCTCAAGCCAACGGAAGTAATTGGAAGGATTGTTGCTCATGAGATGTCACTCAAGGATAAAGAGGAACTTCACAATAAATCAAGTGGTGCCTACAAAGCATCATGTGAAGTCCCCACATCATCAAGTGAGAAACAAAACTTCAATGAAGAATTGAGCTTCATGGTGAAGAACTTCAACAAGTTCTACAAGAGTAGAAACAAAGATAGAAGCTTCAAGTCAAGGTCCTACAATGAAAAAAGATCTTCTAGTCGAGAGCGAAACTGCTATAATTGTGGAAGACCCGGACACTATTCCAATGAGTGTACGGCTCCCTACAAGAGAAGAGAAGATTCTCCAAAAAGAAGAAGCAAAGAATCTCCACCAAGAGAGAGGAGTAGAGATGATTGTTATGAACGAAGATACTCACGGAGAAGCAAGGACTCGGAAAGGAAGGAAAAATCATCAAGGAGCTATACAAAACGAAGACATCAAGCTCATGTTGGTGAATGGGTATCCGGCTCCGACTCCGACAGCCACTCTGAGAGAAGTTATCACTCCGACTCCGAAGATACTCAAGATGAAGGTGTTGCCGATCTAGCACTTGTGTCAACCAACTCCTACGACATATTTGACTCACCAAATGAAGGAATTGGAAGATGCTTCATGGCCAAAGGTCCTAAGGTAACACACCCCGAGTATGTTGATTTTAATAGTGATGAAGATGACTTGTTAGGTGATGATGACTTGCTTGTTGACAACTCTAGTGATGAGTACTATGATGAAACATCAATTAATCATGCTAAAACGAATGACAATGATAAGGAGAAGATTGAGGATCTAACTAAAGAACTAAACACTCTTAAGTTAGCTCATGAAACTATCTTCGAAGATCATCGAGAACTTTTAAGAGCTCATGAGAAATTACGCTTTGAAAAGCTCAATCTTGAGCAAGAGCATGAGTTCTTAAAGGAAATCAATGATGATCTCCGCAAGAAAAGTTCTTCTCACATTGCCAAGCGTTTACTTTTATCCACCTACATACCTCAAGTCAAGACTAGTAACAAGAATAAGAAAGATTCTTCCTCTAGTAGTAACAATGATCATGCTAAATCCAATATTGTTGCTTCTGGTAGTTCTCTTGATTCCACTAATGATTCTCTTAGCCAAGTTACACTTGAGCAAGAAAATAGCTTATTGAAGGGGATTATAGAGAAACGTGTTTACAAGAGCCTTTGAAAGATCGTGGATGTCGCCTAGAGGGGGGTGAATAGGCGTTTTAAAATAATTACGGTTTAGGCTTGAACAAATGCGGAATAAACCTAGCGGTTAATTTGTCAAGCACAAAACCTAAAACAACTAGGCTCACCTATGTGCACCAACAACTTATGCTAAGCAAGATAAGCAACTATGTGATAGCAAGATATATGACAAGAAACAATATGGCTATCACAAAGTAAAGTGCATAAGTAAAGGGCTCGGGTAAGAGATAACCGAGGCACGAGGAGACGACGATGTATCCCGAAGTTCACACCCTTGCGGATGCTAATCTCCGTTTGGAGCGGTGTGGAGGCACAATGCTCCCCAAGAAGCCACTAGGGCCACCATAATCTCCTCACGCTCTCGCACAATGCAAGATGCCGTGATTCCACTAAGGGACCCTTGAGGGCGGTCACCGAACCCGTACAAATGGCAACCCTTGGGGGCGGTCACCGAACCCGTACACTTTGGCAACCCTTGGGGGCGGTCACCGGTACCCGTCAAATTGCTCGGGGCGATCTCCACAACCTAATTGGAGACCCCGACGCTTGCCCGGAGCTTTGCACCACAATGATTGAGCTTCGAACACCAACAACCGTCTAGGGAGCCCAAGCACCCAAGAGGAACAAGCTCAAGGGTACCAAGCACCCAAGAGTAATAAGCTTCTCAACTTGTAACTTCCACGTATCACGTGGAGAACTCAACCCGATGCACCAAATGCAATGGCAAGGGCACACGGAGTGCCCAAGTCCTTCTCTCTCAAATCCCACCGAAGCAACTAATGCTAGGGAGGAAAATGAGAGGAAGAACAAGGAAGAGAACACCAAGAACTCCACGATCTAGATCCAAGGGGTTCCCCTCACATAGAGGAGGAAGTGATTGGTGGAAATGTGGATCTAGATCTCCTCTCTCTTTTCCCTCAAAAACTAGCAAGAATCCATGGAGGGATTGAGAGTTAGCAAGCTCGAAGAAGGTCAACAATGGGGGAAGAACACAAGCTAAAAGGATTAGGTTCAATGGGGAAGAAGACCCCCTTTTATAGGGCCTCCCGAATCCAACCGTTATGTTCTCAGCCCGCACACGAGCGGTACTACCGCTCCACGAGCGGTACTACCGCTTAGCACGGTCAAAACACCCCAACGAGAGAGAAAAACATGAGCTGAAAATCTGCCAGAGAGGTAGTACCGCTCTAGGGAGAGGTAGTACCGCTTACTGCTTATAAGAGGTACTACCGCTCGAGTGGAGAGGTAGTACCGCTTACCGCATATAAGAGGTACTACCACTCGGGTGGAGAGGTAGTACCGCTTACCGCTTATAAGAGCTACTACCGCTCTACTACCGCGAAACTCGACACGAAAGAGAAAAACACGAGCTGAAAAACTGCCAGAGAGGTAGTACCGCTCTAGGGAGAGGTAGTACCGCTTACTGCTTATAAGAGGTACTACCGCTCGGGTGGAGAGGTAGTACCGCTTACCGCATATAAGAGGTACTACCGCTCGGGTGGAGAGGTAGTACCGCTTACCGCTTATAAGAGGTATTACCGCTCTACTACCGCGAAACTCGACACGAAAAAGGCGCATCCCCAGAAGAAGCGGTACCACGCGCGGCACAGGGCCACGGTACTGCTGCTTACAAGCGGTACTACCGCTCTAGAGAGCAGTACTACCGCTTGAGGCTTTCAAGAACACAACAGAGAAAACAGAGGATGCAAAAGAGCCTAAACTGCCACAACTTCTGCATATGAGCTCCGAATTGAGCAAACTCAAGCTTGTTGGAAACAAGACGACGAGTAGCATCAAAACAGTGACTGGTTATAGTAAGAAGAGGCAGGGGAGGTATGCCAACAAAAAGAGGAGTGAAACCTCCAACCGAGAAGAACCGGCAAAACCTCCAATATCGAAAACATCATAGAAGATGCATGCGAACTCCATTTTCGATGAACTCAAGCTTGTCATCAAGATGACCATAAGCTCTAAGACTCACAAAGAGAACCAAACAAGAACCAAGAAAGATAATGCAAGGATGCAATGGTTTGAGCTCTCTATGAACGATACGATCAAGCTACTCATTGAGAGCCCCCCTTGATAGAACGACAATCGATCCTATAACCCGGTCTCCCAACTACCATCATGAGACCGGTAAAATAGAAAACCTACCAAGGGCAAACCTTTGCCTTGCACATGGTCCACTTGAGCTAGATGATGACGATCTTGACTCCCTCAAGTTGGACCACCTTTCTTGATTGTGTTGGCTCGATGAAGACTAGTTGATTGCTCCCCCATACTCCACTATGGGTGAGCCTTTCTTCCGCACATCTTCGCGAGTCCATTGTCACCACAAAGTATAGCACGCTTCAAGCATTTGATCTCTTCGTGGTGCTCCACTTGAACTTGCACACCGCAACCTAACCCCACAAAGAACTCTCACGAAGACCATGGGTTAGTACACAAAGCGTAATTGACAATTCTTACCATACCATGGGATCACTTGATCCCTCTCGGTACATCTTCTGCGCTTTGTGAGTTGATCAGCTTGATTCACTCTTGACTTAGTCTTGATCAACCTTGAACCTTTCCAATTCTCTTCATTTGGATGATGTCTTGAAGGTAGACATGAATGATCACACAATCTTCTTCTTCAAGACATGCTTGCAATAAGCTCAACTCTCACATGACCAATCTTTGGATAATTCCTTGAATAACACCTTGGTCGACACAAACTCTCCTTGAAATCAACACATGTACTCCAAGAAAAGCATATGGACAAAACCTTCAAATATAACTCAAGGCAACCATTAGTCCATAGAGATTGTCATCAATTATCAAAACCAAACATGGGGGCACCGCATGTTCTTTCAGCCTTGCCAGAAGTAAGCAATTCGAGGAAATTGTGCGCAAGCAAGGAATGCACCGGAAGAATCAAGGTGTTGGTTTTGAACGAAAGTTCAATGCCAATGGAGTTGAATGGGAAGAAGATCAATACCCCAAGACAAAGTTTGTTCCTCAACAAGAGAAGTATGACACTTCCTTCAAGGGAACACAAGCTCAAGATGATCTTCCACCACAAGACTACAAGCAAAAAGGCAAGGACAAGCTTCAAGAGGAGATTGATGCATTTGAAGAAGCTCCTAAGACCTTAGTCAAGTGGATTCCCAAGACTACTTCAAGTTCCACTACATCAAGTATGACTACAACTCCAAGGATTCCCATCAAGATGGTGTGGATCCAAAAGAAGAAGAACTAGAGAGTTCTTGAGGGTGACTCCGCCAACATACTTCACTCTTATCATTTTGGCAAGAACAAGTGCAATCAACTTCCACATCTTGCACTAGTTCAAGGAGTCACAAACCCTCTTGTTGGTAAGACAAGGGACAAGGTAACCTAAAGTTTTCATGGACATCATCTTGTGTGTGCATCGCTCTATGTCTATGGATATCCTTGTTTGTTCCTTGTGGGACTAACCCATGTAGGTATTGAAAGTGCAATTCACTCAAATGGATAGCTCCAAGTGATCTACATCAACATTGAGCATCCACATCTTCAACATCTACATGAAGTCATCATCGACAAAACCCAAGGTTAGTTCATCCCTCTTAGGGGGGATATCACATCTAGGGGGAGCTTTACTCTAAGACTTGAGCTAAAGCAACTCTAAAGATGTGAATACAACAATGCTTTATGTAAAAGTGGTAACCCCACTTGAGCTTAAACGATGAGTATGACCTATGATCAAGTGTTCTCACTTGACTCCTAAGTCAATATACTCATATATAGATGACCTAGTCATCGCAAATTGCTTGATAGATGCTAGAATTGGTTGTGCATGCTTTGCCACATATTTCATTTGCCATCTTATTGTGTGAGCATGTTGGTTGCATATTTTACTCATTCGAGGACATCCACTTGTTGTTTTGATTGTTTGGCTTTCTTCTTTTGCCAAGTGGATGGACAAGAATGCCTAAGAACCTCCTCTAGCTATCTATGCTTTTCTCGTCTCAAACTCTATTCATGCTGCATCACAAAACTTGATCAAGTCAGATTCGAACCACTCTGTGTGAGGAGCGCTCGGAGTCCCCGATTCGTCATAGACTTAAACTTCCAAAACCTCTTTATGAATCTCGGTCTGACCGATACTCCATTTTCGGTCCTATTGAGTTCATTAAGTTGATCTAGGTTTTCGATCTCGGTGCAACCGATTTGAACTTTTCGGTCACACCGAGTTGCAATAACTGCACACAGTTTTGCATCTCGGTGCCACCGAGTTGTTCCACTCGGTCACACCGACAGGGTCGGGCTATATATAGTGACGGGCAAAATTTTGGAAATTTCTCCGAAACCTCTTCGCCCACGCGATAGCCTGCTCTGCCTTCGTGGTCTCCGGATCGTCTTCTCGCCGCCAGCAGCCTCCAGTCGCTGGTCTCCGCTGCCGTCAACGGAATCCTGCCCCGCCATTGCCGCCATAGCGAGTCTCCGCCGAACTAGGGGTCAGCAGTTAGTTTGCAACATGTCTGATCAAAGTGACAGCCAGAATGTGTCTGAGCAGCATGTTGTGATGAGTGAGGGCACTAGCCCCTCAAGTTCTTCTGATGATGGCAGCAGGAGCACCCCCAGCAATCTGCCTAAGGCTGCCACACGTCAAAGGAAGAAGAGAACGTCTGATTCTGAGGATGAAGACTATGCGGCAGAGGAAGAGGCCACATCAAAGAGAGCTGAACCAGCTCAAGGCACAAAGCCAGGGCTGAAAATCAAAAGGCCAGCAGGCAGGCAGCCCATGTCAAAGGCTAGGGCTTCAACTATGAAGCCTGCTCCCATTGAGCCCGTTGCTGCTGAGGGCAAGAAAAGAAAAGAGAGGGTGAAGAAGACTGTAGCCAGAGTGCTTGGGAAGGCCTCCATCATGGTAGATGAGGAGGAAGAAGAAGAAGAGGTTGCTGCACCAGCACCCAAGGCAGCCAAATTCATGGGAGATGCTATAAGGTCAGGAACAGCTGCATCCAAGCCCAAGGAAGCACCTAAGGCTGCATCTAAGCCTAAGAGTGCACCAAAGAGAAACACACGAAGCATCCCAGCTGCGGAAAAGAACAAGGCCCCAGTGCCTGAAGCTATCGAAGAAGAGGAAGAGAGTGTCCTTAGGAAGCTCAAGCCCAAGATCCCAGACCACAACGATGCTCATCCTGTGGCTGAGGATATGAAGCTCAGGAGAGATTCAGGGCTGAGGAAATGGAGAGAAGCAGATCCGTATGCTTCTAGGAGAAGGACTGCCGTGGATTACAGATTTCATACCAAGGAGCAGCAAGATTTCTATGAGACTGTTTTGCTTGACAAGAAGCCAATCGTTTGTGACATGAGATGGGTCGACTGGACCTACATCAAGGACGATGAAGAGTACTACCCCGGTGTATTTGACAGCTTTAGTGCGTGTGGAGTTGCAGACTTTGTTGGACAGAAGCTCACAAAGTGGAACGAGGAGCTGATCATGCAATTCTACTCCACAGCACACTTTTATCCGAATGGCAGGATCGCATGGATGTCAGAGGGTACAAGGTACCAATCCACTGTTGAAGAATGGGCGAAGTTGATCAATGCCCCAGAGGAGCAAGCTGATGACTTGGACATTTATGCCAAGAAAAAGATGGATCACAACTCCATGTCCAACATGTACAAGGAGATCCCGAATGAAGCGCTCGACACGTTCAAGTTTGGCTCAATGCACTATCTGCTCTCAGGATTGCCTACGATCAACTGGATCCTTAGGCACACCCTTCTGCCCAAATCTGGAGATCACAAGATGATCAGAGGTCACGCGATTAACTTGCTTCATGTCTTCGACGTGCCTCAGAAATTCAAGGTCATGAGTCTCATTGTGGAAACAATCAAGAGGACAGCTGCAGACCAGAAGAGGAGTTGTGGGTATGCCCCACAGATTCAGGAGCTCATCAACTCCAAGATGGGCACGGGCGTGTATTTATTGGATAAGGAACACCTGCCTATCCGTCCAGATTTTGAGGATAACCAAGTGGTTATGACTGAGAATGAACCCTCATCTACCCATGCACAAGCTCAGAAGGAGAAGGCGAAGAAGGAGAAAGCTGCCAGGATGCCTACTCAAGCGGAGGCATCTGATTACTTCTTGAAGACCAAACAAGAGCAGCTTGGTTACCTGATTGCGTCCACCCTGCGTATTGAGCAAGGACTTGCCACCCTGACTCAGAACCAGGCGAGCCTAGAGAGGATCATGGAACAGAGGTTCTATGACATGGACATCAAGGTGACAGAGATACAGACCGCCGTGGAGCAGCTTCAGGAGGACATGAATGAGAGGAGAGGCAGGACCACGACTGATGCTTTTGCGAGGGTGCCACGAGGTCCGAGGTCGTCTACACTACCAGTTGCTGACACCAGAGCCACAACGTCTGCTCCAGCCACAGCCTCCGTTCCACCAGCTCCAGCATCCACCACAGCCTCAACTCCTACCACATCTACTGAAGGCTTCGTCCTTGGCGTGCTCCGGACTCCACCACCACCTGAAGATCAAGCCTGAGCGTCGACTTAGCACTGTGCATTTTCTAGGAACTTTTTGGTAACTTGTTGCCAAAGGGGGAGAAAATGTATAGATCATAGGCTTCGAGAGAGAGTGTTGCTTTTATTCTCTCTTGTTTTTATTTGGTGGTTTTTCGAACTTTGTTTGCTTGCGTGTGCGATACTATGTCATTATTCGTGAGACATCGATGATCAAGTGTTTGATCATAAGCTACACTTAATGCTTGCTAAATATTATCATGCTATCTATCGTTTGTGATCATTCACTATTCTTGGTGATGAGTGCATGTATTTCAATCTTATCATTTTTGAGCGCTGCACCAAGATGTATGTGACATGAAAGAGTAACCCATGATTCTAACTTCTTGTGCATTTGCAGTCCAAAGCAAATTTTAAATATGCACAAATTTAGGGGGAGCTCTTACTTATCACATACTTCTCAAAGCGACGATATATTTCATGCTTATTATTATTTGTCGAAGCTTTGATCTATATGTTGTCATCAATTACCAAAAAGGGGGAGATTGAAAGTGCAACTATCCCTAGGTGGTTTTGGTAATTCATAACAACATATAGCTCATTGAGCTAATGCTATTCCAAGATGATTATTTCAGGAAAGCTCAATGATTGGCATGGCATGGATGTGAAAGTGGAACCCTCAAAATGCTAAGGACAAAGAATTGGCTCAAGCTCAAAAGTTCAAGACTCTTCATTTTAATTTTAGTGATCCAAGATCACATTGAGTCTTTAGGAAAAGCCAATACTATCAAGGAGGGATGATGTGTTGCTTAATGAGCCTCTTGCTCTATGTGCTTAATGATATGCTCCAAAATCCTCAGCTACTTTCCCATATCCACAAATGACCTAAACCCTAAGCCAAACTCGGTCATACCGATTCTGTCAATCCGGCGCCACCGAGTTTCACTTGTCATTTGCCACTGCCAAACCCTAGCAATTCGGTCCTACCGATAAGGATCTCGGTCTCACCGAGATGGGCTTGCAAACTCTCTGTTTCCCTTTCGTAACTTTTCGGTCTCACCGAAAGAGCGAATCGGTCCCACCGAGAATGCAAGGTAAACTCTATGTTTCCTTCTTGTAACTTTTCGGTCTCACCGAAAGAGCAAGTCGGTCCCACCGAGTTTGCCTGACCAACTCTCTGGTTAGCTAATTGTCGAACTCGGTCTCACCGAGTTTGTGCGATCGGTCTCACCGAGATTACGTTATGCCCAAGCCCTAACCGAATCAGTCCTACCGAGTTGCATCTCAGTCCCACCGAAATTCCTAACGGTCACTAGGTTTACTATTTTGGTCAGACCGAGTTTTCTGATTCGGTCCCATCGAGATTGGTAGATTGTGTATAACGGTTGGATTTTGTGTGGAAGCTATAAATACCCCTCCACCACCTTTTCATTCGGAGAGAGAGCCATCAGGACACATACACCATTCCTACTCATATGTTCTGAGAAAGAACCACCTACTCATGTGTTGAGACCAAGATATTCCATTCCTACCATATGAATCTTGATCTCTAGCCTTCCCCAAGTTGCTTTCCGCTCAAATCTTCTTTCCACCAGATCCAAATCCTATGAGAGAGAGTTGAGTGTTGGGGAGACTATCATTTGAAGCACAAGAGCAAGGAGTTCATCATCAACACACCATTTGTTACTTCTTGGAGAGTGGTGTCTCCTAGATTGGCTAGGTGTCACTTGGGAGCCTCCGACAAGATTGTGAAGTTGAACCAAGGAGTTTGTAAGGGCAAGGAGATCGCCTACTTCGTGAAGATCTACCGCTAGTGAGGCAAGTCCTTCGTGGGCGATGACCATGGTGGAATAGACAAGGTTGCTTCTTCGTGGACCCTTCATGGGTGGAGCCCTCCGTGGACTCGCGCAACCGTTACCCTTCATGGGTTGAAGTCTCCATCAACGTGGATGTAGGATAGCACCACCTATCCGAACCACGGGAAAACATCCGTGTCTCCAATTGCGTTTGAATCCTCCAAACCCTTCCCTTTACATTCTTGCAAGTTGCATGCTTTACTTTCCGCTGCCAATAAACTCTTTGCATGCTTGCTTGAATTGTGTGATGATTGCTTGACTTGCTCTAAGATAGCTAAAATCTGCCAAGAACTAAAATTGGGAAAAGGCTAAGTTTTTATTTGGTCAAGTAGTCTAATCACCCCCCCCCCTCTAGACATACTTTCAATCCTACAGGAATCCTACTCCCGGAGGGAGTAGGACTCCCCTAGGAGCGCCATAGAGAGGGCCGGCCCTCCCCCTCCTCCACTCCTTTATATATGAGGGAGGGGGCACCCCATGGCCACACAAGTTGATCATTGATCTTTTAGCCGTGTGCGGTGCCCCCCTCCATCATAATCCACCTCGGTTATATCGTAGCGGTGCTTAGGCGAAGCCCTGTTCCGGTAGCAACATCATCACCGTCATCACGCCGTCGTGCTGACAAAACTCTCCCTCGAAGCTCTACTGAATCATGAGTTCGCGGGACGTCACCGAGCTGAACGTGTGCAGATCGCGGAGGTGTCGTGCCTTCGGTGCTAGATCGGTCGATCGTGAAGACGTACGACTACATCAACCGCGTTGTCATAACGCTTCCGCTTACGGTCTACGAGGGTACGTAGACGATACTCTCCCCTCTCATTGCTATGCATCACCATGATCTTGCGTGTGCATAGAATTTTTTTTTAAATTACTGCGTTCCCCAACACGCCCATGCTGCTGGAGCCGGGCACGGAGATCGCCGATATCTCCAACGATGAGTAGCTAGGTGATCGACGTAGTACATTGGTTTGTTTCGTTTGCATGTCCTTGTATGGATTTAAGAATATAGTATGAGATGTCTGGATGCAACTACTGAAATTTGAGGAGTCTAGGTCACTACCCGCGGACGTGCTCGGGCGCGTCCACGGGTGTTTGAGGGGCCATGTTTGACATATCCGGCTGTAGATGCTCTTACAAACCTGAAGGTGCCAACACTCGACTCCGAACATGGAGATTACTGATTTTTCAATTTAGAAACATGCAAACAAAGTATGAAAACATGAAACTTGGAATGGTACTATTGCATCAGTATGTTGTAATATAACTTTATGATTGTTTCGCAAAATTATGGCATATACTGCTTAGAAACCGAAGCATCCGCGAGAAAGAATCTAATGTTTTGAGAGGGAGCGGGTAAGGTTTATTGGCAAAGTGACGGTCGCTTCATCAGTAGTTTGAAAAAAAGGGAAAACTACACCCAAGATACAACATTAAATGACACATGTAAAAATTTGGCATTTTTGGGGTCTATTTGCTATATTTAAGTGAGTAATCATGTTTATAGACATTTAGTGCATATAAGTCAAATTTGAATTGCAAGTGCATGTAAAAGTTTGTGAAATTGGGTTAAAAATACTATTTGTGTTTTTTAGGCATCATATGACCTCATATGTTTAGGCCTTATACATGAAAAAATAGCAAGAGAATTAAATAGAGAAAGAAAGAAAAAGAGAAAACAACATGTAAAAGGAGTTTGTCGAATGTTAAACTCGACAAATTCTTATGTGCTTGTCGAATATATCACTCGACGGGGGGAGGGGGGGTTAAGAAGAATGTGGAGACCTCGTAGTAGACGCCCGTGTGTGTCAACTATGGGAGCCTTCAAAGAGGCCGAGGCAACTGGGCCAACCCACTTAGCCCGTGAGCTGTTTTCTAGTTTTCTTCTTTGGCTATTTAGTCATTTCTTCAGAAAAAAACCTTTTGTTTTTAGGAGATATATATTTTATAATATAAAAATGTGTTATAGAAGATTGTATGTGTTTTATAATAAAGTTCATTATATATTTTAAAACTGTTCAGTGTCCAAAAATAAATGTTCATCGTGTGTACATATATGTTCAATGTATACAACAAAATGTTCATCGTATAATACTAAAAAGGTAAATTTAGTATTCAAAAAATGTTCACCGTATACTAAAAAAGTTTAGCGTATATTAGGGAAAATAACTACGATATATTGGAAACAAATTAACTCTATATTGAGAAACCTATAGAAAAGAAAATGTGCAAAAAGTTAAATAAAAAAGCAGAAGAAAAGGCATGATCCAAAAAGATAAAAATAAAAGGAAAACAATCAAGAAAATCCAAAACAGAAAACTGTTAGGTGGGTCGGCCCGTCTGGAGTAGCCTACAACGAAGCCTCAACTATAATGCATGTCGGCGTCTTATAGGATTTATCAGGATGGGCACGTGCGAGACGTAGGGCAGTCTTGCCTGAAGGCGACAGCGAGATCATCCGGTCTAGGCGTGCGAGTCCATAGACACAGGCCGAAGCCTCTTTTTTATGTTTTTCATTTCCCTTTTGCTTCCTTTTTTGCTTTTGTTTATACTTCAAAATGTACTAAATATACAGTACATTGCAAAAAATACTATACATACAAAACATTTGAAGAATATTAATCATGCATTTTCTGAAATGCTAAATGTCTATAGAATTGTTTTACCTCATGTATAACAAAAATGTATACAATTTTTTACAGTGTGTATGAGAACATTGATCATGTATTTTTAAAAAGTTAATCAAGCATTGGAACAAAATGATAATCAGGTATTTCAAAATTTTGATCAAGCATTTCAGAAATGTAAAGTAGGCATAGAAAAATATTTATCATGTACACAAAAATATACAATGTTTATGACAAAAGTTGATCAAGTATTTTAAAAATGTCAATCAAGCATTTGAAAAATGCTAAACAAGTTTTTGAAAAATTTTAATCAAGCAATTGAAAAATATTAAATATGTATTGAAAAAACAAATCCCACATATACAAAAATATACAATGTGTATGAAAAAATCGATCACTTATTTAAAAAACAAATGTGTATAAAAACGATGATAATACATTTAAAAAATGTTAAACATGCATAAAAAGGTTGATCATGTATTCAACGTTTTATTAATGGCAACAAACTTTTTTTCACACACAATGTAAATTTTTCATATACTTAGAAACATACGTGGTTAACATTTTTTTCGTTATACAATTAACATTTTCCAAAATATTTATTTTTGCTATATATTTTTATTTAATGTACATATTTTGTATACACCAAGAGCATTTTTATACACATTTAATTTTAAAAAATATATGATCATTATTTTTCATATAAACAAACGAAAAGCAAAGAAACCCGATAAAAAGTGAAATGGAAATAAATGGAATCAAAATAAAAAATAAAAAAGCAAAGAAAACCACGGCATAAAGAATGGAAAACAGCTAAAACCAGAAAAGAAGCAAAGAAAACAAAGAAAATCGATGAAAAGCAAGAAAAATTAAAAAAGAATCCCAAATAAAAAGAAGAACAAAATTAAGAAAATAATATACTCAAGAAAAACGAAGAGAACCATTGAAGAAACAAAGAAAACCAAAGTATAACCTAGAAAAAAAAGCCGAAGAAAACTAGTGAAGAAACAAAGAAAATTGAAATACATCTAAGAAAAAATACTGAAGACAACCGGTGAAGAAAGAAAGAAAAATCTAAGTATAACCAAGAAAAAAAGGAAAAGACAATGAAATCACATGAAAAACAAAGAAAAAGGAAAACCAAAGGAAAAAAACATAGGGAACGAGCGAACGCAGCGAAGCCGAGGAAGCGATCAACGTGTGAAAAATGGGTGGCATGTTACTGTAGCGCACATGAAAAGCTTGATGCGAGAAAACCTTTTCTCTCACGTGAAGCGAGATATAGCGAGGCCTCGACTATATGATGCACGCCGGATTGGCTAAGTTTGTGTTAGCCTCCTTTGTTGGACTCTACGGTAAAAAAAGTTGTAAGATAATGTGATGGTTGTTTTTGCTCTGGTTGCATATGCCCTCGTATGAACAGTAAATTCAAAATAAATAGTACTCCATTTTTTTTTTTTGTAGATGCTCTTGTTAGTGTATCTAGCATGTTTGACAATTTTCATGTGAAACGGAATAATAATGCATTGTCGGTGAGAAAAATAAAACTAAGCATAACATTTGGTGTTTGATTTTTTTGAACATGTCAAAATGCTTAAGCTTTCTCCCTAAACAATTGCAGGTAGCATTTTGAGTGTGACAATGAACCCATCTATTTTGTTTTAAAAATGATTAACACTTATAAGAAAACATTTTTGGGCGTAGGAGCATATGCTCCCAAGAGCCGAATTAGATTTTTCGAAAAAGAATGACATAATGTGTCTTTGTCTTATAACCGAACAACTGGAGTATGAGTTAACCCGTGTGTGGCTGTTTCTTTTGCAGAAAGGATCAAATCAATTATAAAAGTCCATTGGAAGTATAAATAATCTCAAACATAATAAAAATTACATCAAGATTCCGTGACGCCCGAACGACCACTACGGCCACCAGAATGAGCTGCCGACGCGCCGTTCCCTACCGGAGCCGGCTTGGCCTTTGTCGATGACATTTGGGTAGTAATCGTGAACGTGGGCCTAACGACCAACGTCGTTGAATGCTTGCATAGATCTGAAGCGTCTGACGCCAAATCTCACCACATGACGTGAAACGCTAATCTCACCGTCCCAAGGAGGCAACATGAATCTACCTTCGTCGACTACGTCCTAATGGACGAATTCATAGAGGATCGAAGCCCGAAAGAAAAAAATCGAAGAAGAAGTGCCGCCATCCACCTGTGCGTCGCACGTAAAACCATAACCTAGACTACTAACTCGAGCGAAGGCATCGGGTTTCTCCTTCCCTCCACTGATCGCCGGAGCGGCAAGCAGAGGGGAGGAGAATTCATGGGCTCACTAGTGAAGTCTCAAACGAAAAGTTTGCCTTGGCCGCCTAGTGTCAGGGAGATAACGAAGGGAAGTCTCGTGGCTCAAGATGGTTGGGCCTGATTTCCAGCCGCACAGTCATTTTGCGTGTTAAAGTTACCTACTTGTAACATATCCACCGTCCATCTAGACATCAAGATGCGTGCGGTTTCTATCTATTTATTCATACTTTCTTCTATATAAAATTATACATAATGAAATATAACATTTTGGGTCCCACTATTGTCCTCGCATGGCATGCATGACATGCATGGCACAAAGGGAACCGGATCCTCTAACATAAAGAAGGGAAGTTAGAGAAGCTACAGTACCCTAACTTCCCTTCTTTCTATTCATATGATTAAGGCTAAAATGACTCAAATTAATTTGCAAATTGATGATCTATTGTATACATTTATAGTAATTATGCACAAATAAGTTGATGGTGAAATAAAATTAATTTTAAATTATTTATATCTACAGTAAATATCAACAGTAAACAAGCTGCTAACTATCTACTAATCTTCTTTAACTTTCCTTCTTCTTTTTACACTTGGCCAGCACTGTAGCACCGTGAATTTCTTTCTCAATGTTAGAGGATCCGGTTCCGGCACAAAGTTGACAGCCCACGCTCCCTTCTCTCACACAATAAACCCAACCTTTACTACACCTTTGCTAATTTAAATTGTTCATAAATTTTAAACCAAAAGTTTGTTTTTGACATAACATATATATTTAAACTCCGGGCGCCAAGACCTTCAGAACTAGATCAATCTTGGATACATTTCAAACACGTTTGAATTTTAACGTTTCATATTTCATATGCGGAACAAACATGTTTCACTTGAAAAATATGAAACAAACCTATTGCAATAGAAATACATGAAATTAACCTATATCATTAGAAACCTATTTGACCTAAATAAAAACTGAAATGTCAACCTGTGAATAAAAAGATTCAGTGGAGAAGATGAATATGACATGTGGACCCATGTGTTCAGTCAGAGTAGTGTTTGATCCCGGCTGGGATTGCTGTTTTCCTAGCGAGTCAAACATGTTATAACAGGTTTAGGGTTGAGATAGACCGGGATCAGTGAGTATAGGGTGCCGATTTTAGGGATATGAAGGTTAGGGTTCAATTCCGACGGAGCGTATGAATTCAAGGTTTAAAATAGACTTCATTTCTCGTTATTTCTCATCTCTTTTTAACAGCTGGCCCACAGAGTAATAGATGACAGCTCTCTATTGGAGCCCTTCTTGCCTGCGCCTACAATTTTTCATTTTGGGTTTTATTTTTCTGCGAGAAACTTTGAATCTATTCATCGTAGCACGGTGGTACAAAGAACACACAAATAATAATCATTTTGGATTTCCAACCCGTGTGCGTGGTTGCTGGAGCACTTGCGGGTGCACGTCCAAGCGCTACCAGGGTGGTCAGATGGATGCGAAATAGGGCAAGTCACTTTCCCCAAAAAGGTGTGTGCCCATGGGTGTGGGAAGTCAAGTGAATTGTAGAGCCCGCCCACTTGCTGTCGACAACAATTACTGCGCTTGCTGATGGATGATTCCTCGATGCTCGCTCTCCCTTCACTGTGTAACTATTTCTGTTCACTCACGTACGTAGCAGTACCACTCTATGAGCTTGCCGGCCTCCTGCTGCTGCTGGTCAGTGCTGTCTGTCTCGTGCCTGTCAATCTAAGCGTGCGCGCGTACGTGCACAGCACGGTCCGCACAGAGAGAGCTGGACGCGTCCTTCACTTCACAATGGTCACGGAGGGACATCCCTGGCCACTCGTACACGTAAACGCGCTCCTCCGGTCCTCTTCGCGCGGCCAATTTACTAGTACTACTCTACTTGATGCAGGTTAATTCGCCCTCTTATTTCTGTTTTGGAGCGTACGTACCCGTAAACTAGGCCATCTCTAGCGCGTGTATACAGTGAGAAATACTCCCAACTCCCAAGGATGTAATCCAACTGACCATGCATACGCCAACACGATCACTTTGAGCTAATAATAATCAAATTGGATTTTTTTTCCCGGAGAAGTTGGTGACAAACTGACGATATCGGCAGGTAGCTAGCTAGCTAGGGATAGCACACAACCCAATACAATCGAAACAGACCCAAGACTCTACCTGCAGCAGCTAGTACGTACTCCACAGTGCAGGAGATTAATTAATAATTAACCAATCATCTAATTTTTTTCTTCATACTTTCCCACACCTCCTATCCTAATTCATAAGTACTGATTAAGAACAGTACATGCATCTTATAACGAATGATCCAACAGGAAAGGGAAGTGCCCTCCGAGCTTATGATGGAGTAGCTAGCTGAGCTGACACGAGAGGAGACGATGATGATGAGGTGCATGGTATTGCTTGCTTAGCCGAAGAATCCGGTGTTGCTCCAGACGGCGTCGCGCACCCGGCTGAGGTCGCGCCCTTTCAGCGTCCTCCCCACGCCCTCGAACACCGACGGCGCAGCCGTGCCGCGCCCGCTGCTCCGTGCCTGGGCCTGCAGGTACTCGTGCGGCGCCATCCACTCCCCCTCCTCCTCACGGCAGCTCACGCCGTAGCCGTGCTGTTCGCCGCCAGACCCAGCCGGGAACCTGGCCGCCGGCCACTCGGGCACCCTGACAGGCGCCGAGCTCGCCACGTGATGATGGTGGCGCCCGGCCGGCGTGGACGCCGTTGCCTCGAACGCCAGCGACAGGCCCCCTGCGGTCCACCGCCCGCGACGGTCCTGTTCAGGTTGCCTGGCGCTGCCGGTGGAGCGGTTGGAGTCGGGCGCAGGCGCCGCGAGCACCGACCAGACGTCCTCCTCGTCGAGGTCGGCGAGGTGATCGGCGGCGCCGGCGACGTGGTGACCGCTGGCCTGGACGGGGTAGAGCAGCCGCTCTGATCCGTACCTGCAGCTGCGGCCCTTCCCCATGGATCGATATCACTGGCTGGCTAGCTAGCTAGCTTCGGGAAACTGGAATCAACTAGCTCCCTCCCTCCCTCCCTCCGTATATATGAAAGGATGGATGGCAAGCAAAGCAAAGAAAAGAAAAGAAACGAAGAATCTTTGCTACTGGCTAGCTAGAGATGAAACGAATGATTGAAGCTTTTTAATCAACTCACACAAAGCCTACTATATATACTGTCTGCCGTGTACACAAAACCAACTTTCCCCCCCAAAAAAAGTTAAGGAAAAAAATGAGAGCAAGGCTACGAGAGGCCCTGTGGATGGGAAGAACTCCACTCAATGGAGTGGAATGGAATCCATGGGCGGGCAGCCGCTATATATATACAGCCGAGCGGGGCGCAACTTGCTGTGTAGCATCTCCGTGTGCGCGAGGCAGTTTGGGCGGCCGTGACGTCGGCACAGCAGCGAGGTGAGATGGAGACGAGCTGCCCACGTGACTGCCAGCATGGTGTGGGCCCGCAGGCGTAACCTGTTGTGACCTCACACGTGTCCTTTTGTCCACCTGGGCCCACGGAGTTGCCAGCTACATGGTGCCACGTACGACTCAGGGTGGAGCCCCCGCGCGCATGTCACCAGGCAATGCGCGCATTGCATTCTCGTCCTTTTCCACCCGGGACCGAGAGGACGCATGCTGCATGCATGCATGCATGTAGTATTCTACTCACAGGCTCATACAGTACATACACCATGTCAAAATACAAATAAAAAAAATTCATACATACAAGAGTACTACTTTTTTAGAACGAAGGCTCGCGAAGATCCCGGCTTTGAATTAACAAAGCCATCAACCGACCAGGATTACAAACTCTGGATTATAACCTCGACACAAACCATAAAAAAGAAAACACGGCAAGATACAATGGTGCCGGGAGCAGCTCACATGCCAGACATACAACAAACTGAAAAAAGGATCTACATGAAGCACCAAGCTTGAAGATGACAAGGCCTCTTGCACGCGCGAAGCCTAGGAGAAGGGAGATGCCGGCGAAGGAGAGGAAGATCAGATGACCGAGAGAGGCAGCCATTGCCACAACACCTAGGTCCAGCCGGGAAACACCACCATCCAGATCCATCGTCGAAGAAGGCCCCTGCCTCCTCGCCTGGCTCGAAAGGCGCCGAACCGTCGACAATGAACATGTTCACCCTAGAACCTGGATGAGTGGCACCGATGGCATCCACATTGTTGGGACTAGGCAGACGCGACCTGCCGTTGACTTCTCACCTAGAGCAGAGCATCACCGAAGACCAAGGACCCGGGCATTCAAGAGGAGAGCTGCCAGGATGAACTAAGGAGCAGCAGCCAAGGACATGGCCTGAACCAGGGGGAACACTACCACCGCTGGAGTTTATTGCTGCCGCCGACACCCACCGCACACATCACAGCGAAGTCCAAATTCCCACCTTGCTCCCAAAGCAGCGCCTTCAAGAAGGATACGGCGCCAAGGGCGTCGCCGCCGCCCAACAGCGTTGGGGTTTTCACCCGGGAGGACAAGGGGGAGGGGTGGGGAAGGTATACCTGACCGACGCCTCCAAGAAGGTGCGCGGCGCCCGCGGGCGTCGCCGCCGTCACAGCCAGCAGGACGGCTAGGGATTTCTCCTGGCAATCTTCCCGTCCCCACTCCCACCCGGCGAAGAACCGGCGTCCAAGACGGAGCCGGCCAGATCTCGGGGGAGGACTTGCGAATCCGCCGCAGAGGGTGGTAGGCGGCCAGATCTGAAGACGGGGAGCCGAAGCCGCCGCCGCCACGCCCTGGCTCGCATCCACCGGATACCTTGCCGTCCACACGGCCGAGGGGCACTGGCCCGTACCTGCGCCACCATGCGCCGAGGATCCGGTGGCGCCAATCCCGCCGGGGCCGCCGCCCCGTGTCCCGAGGCCCTCGCGAGTGATGCAGGGCAGCAGGAGAGGCCCCGCCGCCACCTTCATCAGCAGCGGCACGGGCGAAGCCGGCGGCTGCCTCAGGCGGCGGCGAGGAGAGGGTTGGAGGGGGAGGAGACGGCGACGGCGGGCTAGGTTTTCGGCCCTCGAGTCGCCCGAGAGGGCGACACGAGGGAGAGAGGGGGGATCCCAGTACCAAAAGTTCCTTACAAGAGTACTACTACATGCATAGCAAGCTAATGATGTGGTACAAATATACAAAAAAGGGGGTTCATTCATACAAGTAGTAGTACAATTTAAGTCGAGGTTAATTTTAAAAATTAAAAAGGGTTTTTATCAGTTATGCCACCGGTTGTGTCCCACTAAGTTTTGCCACTAAAAATTTCAACTGCTCAAAAATGACATCGCTTCATTAGGCACATGCTCAAAAATGCCACTAAACACCATTATTGTGATCTCAAATCTGTTTTGCCATGTTATAATGACATCAATACTTATGAACCAACATGCCAGCTCTCCTTCTATCTCACTACAATAAAGTATGGGGCCCACTTGATCCCAACAGCGTTCTTATTTTTCTATAAAATTATTTGCTTGGTTACTCCTAACAAGTGGGGCCACACATATCATTGTGAGATAGAGAGAACTGACATGTGGGTCTAGGCTTATTTTTGTCATAGAACATGGTCAACGGGTTTGACGTAAAAATAACAATGTCTAATGGCATTTTTGAGCAAACATCTAACAGAACGATGGCATTTCTGAGATATCTAATGGCATTTTTGAGCAAGCATCTTGCGGATTGATGGCATTTTTGAGCAGTTGTAACTTCTAATGGCAAAACTGAGTAGTGAGACACAACTAGTGACATAAATGATAAAAACCCTAAAAATTATTGTGGGCTAATGATGTGGTGACATCCTTATGTAATCATGAACAGACGCACTTGGAAAAGACGACGAGTGTAAGGTTTTAAAACAGGGGCACGCACACAACACATTGGACGGTTCACAGGGTGCAAGGACCACCGGTCGTCATGAGTGAGCCCCTTTTGTCTTAATTTGAGTGCATAGCTAGCTAGCAGTACACATCTACTACGTGTTTCTTTTGGCTCTTGGCTTATCTCTCTCGACAATCTTCCATCATCAACGTACTTACTAAGTGACAAACGACATGTCATGTGAACTGAGTATACACATGCAAGCCAGCTAGCTAGCTCTTCACTGCAAACACACGAATTGCAAATGGTTAGAGACTAACATTGGATTTTTGACATGCATGGTGTGTCTGATTTTAAACTTCAAATTAGAGCAGGAGTTGGAATGTCAAAAACTATCTTGTACTCCTTCCATATAAAAGCGTTCATGACGCTTTTATATTTCTTTACGGAGGGAGTATGTATATAAAACCTAATAATTATGAGGGCCCCAATGAAAAAACAATTTGCACCAGCCCATGAACATCTAACACGCGTACATTAAGTGCAAATGTACCAATGCTACGGCCTACAACCCGGATGATCTCTCAAACTAACGCTCGCTTATCTTCCTCCACAAAATGTGCTTGGCCCTGTCGCCCCGTCTATTCGCATGAACCACCGCGGCCTCCAATTGCAAGTCATCTCCTACGCGGAAATTGATGATTCCGTCTATTCGTAAATTGATGATTCCATCTGCAGTTCCGATCTGCAAGTGACACTAAAGTCCATCTACCCACCTAATTGATCCAATGGAGCAAGAGATTTAGGGGTGTTTGGTTTCTGGGACTTTTTTTGTGTTGAGACTAGAAAAAGTCCCTAGCAAACCAAACAGGGTAAGACTTTTTTGGGCTTTTTGCTAAAAGTACTTAGAAGCACCTCCTTGAGAGTCTTTTTCAAAAAATCCTAGGGACTAGAAAAAGTCCAAGGATTAGAGAACCAAACACCACCTAAACAACCTAAATTCCTGCTCTTTTTTATCTTAGGATTTGATTATTTTTTTCGATAAAGGACATTTCATTATCTTAGGATTTGTTTAATGTGTTGATATTTTTTTTATAGTTGCTTATTTAGTTATGATGCATCGGCTAATACGATTCTCATTTATGTGAGTTTACAAAAAAAATATACACACATTAATTAGTATGAGTCATTTATTTTGAGCGGTATATTAAGATAATTCAAAACAGTGCCGGTCTCATCTGCACCTGGTGAGCAGTAAAAACACAAAAAAATAGCAAAAAAACCCTAATTGTTTTTGCCATGCAAGATGCTCAGGTGCGTGATGCCGGTGCATATTTTCATGGTGTCTGGACATTCAAGGAGCTCATGCAAAAAATAAAAAATCAGCTCCAAACAGTGCTTTTTAAAAATGTTTCTCAAACACCCAGAATTTATTTTTACTTTTTTACCACGATCTCCTCGAATGTCCAAACTTTATCAATTTTGCACGGACATCACGCACATAAGTATCTTGCACGTCAAAAATATATATCATTTTTTCGTTTTTTTCCTGCTATTTTTGTCGATTTTACTGTTTATCAGCAAAAACATCTGAGCTCGGGAGGCAAAACGTCCGGTATATTAGTACTACTTCGTTCTTGGATGGATGCACCAGTGCTACTTGTACGTGTTGACAATGATGATCTTTCTTTGGCTTCACCCCTGCAAGACATGCATGGCCAAAGGCAAAGAAACAAAATATAATTACCAATAAAACTTCGGCGAAATACATGGCATAGGAGTTGTACATGGCAGGGGATTATAGACGAACGGAACAATGGAGACGTCTGGAACAGTAGTGTTGTGATCGACTGGGTGGAATGGCAGGTACAGGTGAAGTGTGTGTAGCTATCGGGACAAAAGCAAGCTTCAGCCCTATCCACCAACATGTCTGGCTAGCTGTGTGCTGTGTGGTCTCCTCCTATAATCAGTTGCCCATTCACATCAAGCACACTATTTGGAATTAGGCACAATCATGATCCGTCATTGTCTTGGAACACAGCCATATATATGTAGAAAAAATGTACTACTATATTTGAGCATTATTGGCCACTCCAGACCGAGTGCAAATACTCTCTCTATAAACTAATATAAGATTCTCATAAAAAAGACTAATATAAAATCTTTTAGATCACTAACAAAGGGAGTATTTGCTATTTTGCAGCTACTCCTATACTTCATTATATGTGAACGTATACTCTTTATACAAATTTTTTTGAACACTATACTCTTTCCATAATACCAAACTGTTATAGGTTAATGGCCATGCAGTTTTACTAATTTAATTGTCCTTCTTTTTTCTGAGAAAATTGGTAACCGCGCACCGGAACTTGCAGCTGGACGTTGGATCCTCTGACTTTACAATCCCTGTCATACCCTGCCTTTGAGTCACTGACAGATGGACCCCATGCTCTGTGTGATCCGCGTGTCAGTGACTCAAAGGTAGGCTAGGCCACCGCAGGGGATCCTCGTCCGAACTCGTAAGGGTTAGCAATCCACATATTCTCCGCAATGATCAAAGAAGCTTCCACAAGTCGCAATGATGAATCAATATTTTATTGGCGCATATAAAAGATTTGAAAAGTAAAATAGTCTTACACGATAATTATAAGTGAACGAGATTCCATAGGCTACATCACATCATGGACAACACTGATATACTAGCAATTAAAGTTAATTTGTAGGTAATGTTGTTGTCTAGCAGTAGCTCATGACCGGACAACCAAACCTACACATACCACTGATTTATAACCGAAAAATGGTTTCCCCTCGCTTTATATTATAAAGCAATTTTTACCGAACACATGATAACTGCTGGGGCCAACAACTCATCAAGCCCAAAAGAAAAAGAAAAGACTAAATGCCAACAATGGCAGCTTGACAAAGCATAGATGATCCGCCACCGATGCGCCCTCTGGATTCGTCCTACCGCACACCAAGGCTTCGCTCCACCGCGCGCCAAGCAGCACCTCCAAGAAGAGATGTGACGTCGATGACACTGCTGCCCGAACATATCCTTGGGTTTCCCCTGGTACACGGAACGGAGTGGGGATGGGCAACACCGACGCCCTTCATGAAGGAAAGGTGGCACCCGCAGGCGCCACTGTGTCGGAGCAGGAAGAACCCGCAGGGATATCTCCCGCATCCCAACCACCACTACCTGCCGACTGGAGCCAACCATCCATCTTGACCCGCCAACTTACGCCACCACAGCCTTGAGATCATCCATGCCGCCTCACTGAGAACGCCATCACGAGGCCTAGAGGATGGAGAAAGGGGAGGGGCAGCACCGGAGCCGAGCCGGAGGGAACCACCTCCACCGCCATTGTGCAGGATGCCTGTGCCTTCCGCAATGTCGTGGTAGCTGGAGACATGGCAGCAACGACACACCAGGCCACCCGAGCCCGGCTGAGCCCATATTGGGCTCGCAAAGCCGCTGCCACCCCGCTGCAGCCAGTTGACAGCAGCGCCGCCAGTACCCAGCTGCCCTACACCCCACACCACCTCCAGGGATCACCGCCACCGATGGAGAAGCCGCCGCCCGCCCCAACCCAGAAGGGGCCCGAAAGGGCCCAGATCTGGGCCAGACTAGCACCGCCACCCCGCACCACCACATCGATCCGCCGCCAATGATGGCGTCGCCGCGCAGTCGACCCCCCAACACGCGCGCCGGGTCGCCCCGCGCCCCGCCGGACCACTACCGCCTAGGAGCACCACCCAACGCCACTCTGCCCCGCGCAGGAGGGACACCGGGAGGGGAAAAACAGCAGGCCGCCGCCACCCGGGCAGAGCCCGACGACGCACGCCGACGACGGCTGGAGGAGGTTGGGTGGAGGGGCCGCTGGGGAGGAAGGGAGGAGGGCGTGGCCGACCGCCCGAGGGGGACGGACACAGTCACGAGAGGGGGGGGGGGAATTAAGACCACAGTCTGATGACACCTACCACTGATTTATAAAGGTAAAAATTATTTTGTCTGCGACATCTGCAACAACTTAATTGTGTGGTTGGTAACTTCGGTGTCATAATTTGAGCCAAAAAAACACTTTGCTGTTATAATAACAAATTTCTTAGTTCTAAACTTCTAATTGTAAAAAAAATTGAAAACTAAACAAAAGATTTGCCTCATTTATTAAACAAGGAGAAGGTGAAATACAAGGTTGAAAGGCTCAACTCATTGCCCAACAGAACGTTATTATATCGCCGAACTACTCTCGCGGTATGATATTTCTCAAATGCTCGACACCCACCGTGACCCAGAGCCTCGACTCTTCTCAATGCTCTTGAGGATGTAGAATGGAGGTGTCGACTTCTTTATGAAGACTTTGATATTCCACTCGCTCGTTCCAAATTACCCAACTAACAAGCATGGTGAGAGACAATGCCATGGCCTTCTGGTGCATGATGTTTGGTCTCGACATATTTGTTGGGGAACACAGTCTTTCAAAAAAATTCCTATGATCACGCAAGATCTATCTAGGAGATTCATAGCAACGAGAGGGGGAGGTTGAAAGAACATGCGGTGCCCCATGTTTGGTTTTGGTAATTGATGACAATCTCTATGGACTAATGGTTGCCTTGAGTTATATTTGAAGGTTTTGTCCATAGGCTTTTCTTGGAGTACATGTGTTGGCTTCAAGGAGAGTTTGTGTCGACCAAGGTGCTATTCAAGGAATTACCTAAAGATTGGTCTTGTGAGAGGTTGATCAAGACTAAGTTAAAGAGTGAATCAAGTTGATCAACCCACAAAGCGTAGAAGATGTACCGAGAGGGATCAAGTGATCCCATGGTATGGTAAGCATTGTCAATTACGCTTTATGTACTAACCCATGGTCTTCGTGAGAGTTCTTTGTGGGGTTAGGTTGCGGTGTGCAAGTTCAAGTGGAGTATCACGAAGAGATCAAATGCTTGAAGCTTGCCGTCCTTTGTGGTGACAATGGACTTGTGAAGATGTGCGGAAGAGTGGCTCACCCATAGTGGAGTATGGGGGAGCAATCAACTAGTCTTCATCGAGTCAACCCAATCAAGAAAGGTGGTCCAACTTGAGGGAATCAAGATCGTCATCATCTAGCTCAAGTGGACCATGTGCAAGGCAAAGGTTTGCCCTTGATAGGTTTTCTATTTTACCGGTCTCATGATGGTAGTTGGGAGACCGGGTTATAGGATCGATTGCTGTACTATCAAGGGGGGCCCTCGATGAGTAGCTTGATCGTATCGTTCGTTGAGAGCTCAAACCTTTGCATCCTTGCATCATCTTTCTTGGTTCTTGTTTGGTTCTCTTTGTGAGTCTTAGAGCTTATTGTCATCTTGATGACAAGCTTGAGTTCATCGAAAACGGAGTTCGCATGCATCTTCTATGATGTTTTCGATGTTGGAGGTTTTGCCGGTTCTTCTCGGTTGGAGGTTTCACTCCTCTATTTGTTGGCATACCTCCCCTGCCTCTTCTTACTATAACCAGTCGCTGTTTTGATGCTACTCGTCGTCTTGTTTTCAACAAGCTTGAGTTTGCTCAATTCGGAGTTCATATGCAGAAGTTATGGCAGTTCTGGTTTTCTGAAGTGTGGTTTTTCTCCTGGACCCAGCGGTAGTACCGCGGGCCACAGCGGTAGTACCGCTGAGGCTCACTAAGCGGCAGTACCGCTCCTCGGAGCGGTAGTACCGCTTGGTGGCCTCAGCAGCAGTGCCTCTGCGGATCCGTGCTCCTACCGCCTCGACACAGTGGTTGGAGCGGTAGTACGGCTGCAGTCCACTAAGCGGTAGTACCGCTCCTCGGAGCGGTAGTACCGCTCCTCGGAGCGGTAGTACCGCTTGCTGGGCTCAGCCGCAGTACCGCTGTGGCTTCGTGCTCCTTCCGCTTCGGTTCGAGTGCGCATTTTCTCGTGTCGGGTTTTGCGGTACTTGCTGCGGTAGTAGTGGCGGTAGTGCTGCTTGTGAGCGGTAGTACCGCCCTACCTCCGCGGTAGTACCGCTCTGGGTCCCAGCCCCAGCCCTTTTCTTCTGGCGCGACAGTACCGCTGAGGGGGAGCGGTAGTACCGCTTACAAGCGGTAGTACCGCCCTGCCTCCGCGGTAGTACCGCCCTCTGCAGGGATGAGTGGGGGTTAACGGTTGGATTTTCCCCCTCCTATAAAAGGGGGTCTTCTTCCCCGTTGAACCTCAATCCTTTGAGCTCGTGTTCTTCCCCATTATTGACCTTCTTCGAGCTTGCTAACTCTCAATCCCTCCATGGATTCTTGCTAGTTTTTGAGGGAAAAGAGAGAGGAGATCTAGATCCACATTTCCACCAATCACTTTCTCCTCTATGTGAGGGGAACCCCTTGGATCTAGATCTTGGAGTTCTTGGTGTTCTCTTTCTTGTTCTTCCTCTCATTTTCCTCCCTAGCATTAGTTGCTTCGGTGGGATTTGAGAGAGAAGGACTTGGGCACTCCGTGTGCCCTTGCCATTGCATTTGGTGCATCGGTTTGAGTTCTCCACGTGATACGTGGAAGTTACAAGTTGAGAAGCTTATTACTCTTGGGTGCTTGGTACCCTTGAGCTTGTTCCTCTTGGGTGCTTGGGCGCCCTAGACGGTTGTTGGTGTTCGGAGCTCAATCATTGTGGTGTAAAGCTCCGGGCAAGCGTCGGGGTCTCCAATTAGGTTGTGGAGATCGCCCCGAGCAATTTGACGGGTACCGGTGACCGCCCCCAAGGGTTGCCAAAGTGTACGGGTTCGGTGACCGCCCCCAAGGGTTGCCATTTGTACGGGTTCGGTGACCGTCCTCAAGGGTCCCTTAGTGGAATCACGACATCTTGCATTGTGCGAGGGCGTGAGGAGATTACGGTGGCCCTAGTGGCTTCTTGGGGAGCATTGTGCCTCCACACCGCTCCAAACGGAGATTAGCATCCGCAAGGGTGTGAACTTCGGGATACATCATCGTCTCCGCGTGCCTCGGTTATCTCTTACCCGAGCCCCTTTACTTATGCACTTTACTTTGTGATAGCCATATTGTTTCTTGTCATATATCTTGCTATCACATAGTTGCTTATCTTGCTTAGCATAAGTTGTTGGTGCACATAGGTGAGCCTAGTTGTTTTAGGTTTTGTGCTTGAAAAATTAACCGCTAGGTTTATTCCGCATTTGTTCAAGCCTAAACCGTAATTATTTTAAAACGCCTATTCACCCCCCCTCTAGGCGACATCCACGATCTTTCAGAGGTGTGTCCACATACCCTCGTAGACTGAAAGAGGAATCGTTTAGTAACGCGGTTGATGTAGTCGAACGTCTTTGCGATCCAACTGATCAAGTACCAAACGGACGGCACCTCCGCGATATGCACACTTCAGCTCGGTGACGTTCCTCATACTCTTGATCAAGCTGAGTCTGAGGGTGAGTTGCGTCAGCACGACGGTGTGTTGACAGTGATGATTAAGTTACCGACGCAGGGCTTCGCCTAAGCACTACGACAATATGACCGAGGTGGAAAACTATGGAGGGGGCACCTCACATGGCTAAAGATCAACTTGTGTGTCTATGGGGTGCCCCTCCTGTCATGGTTCTAAGTCTGACAGTGAGGTAGGGGGGTGTGTATGAAGAGGCTAGACCTTAGCTATTGGGAAGTTGTAAGCACGCAAGGTTTACGAGTTCAGGCCCTTCTCGGAGGAAGTAACAGCCCTACGTCTCGGTGCCCGGAGGCGGTCGACTGGATTATGCGTGTGTAAAATGACAGGGGTGCCAATCCCTGATACTGAGGAGGGGGATGGCTTATATAGAGTACGCCAGCCCTCTCCTGCCCTCAGTAATGCAGGGTTTAAGGTACATTTAAGGTGGGCGTTACTGATAACGTCCCTAATAAAGTGTCATAATAATCATAAAGACTACTTAATAACCGACCGTTTGCCTGCGGAGTGACTTGAGGTCTTCTGGCAGTCGAGTGGTAGGCTTCTTGGTTGAGTGACAGCTTCTTGGTCGAGTGTCTTCAACCCGTCGAGTGGGATACCTTCAAGTTGATTGAAAGGTGACTTCTTCTAGGGATGTCCTATGGTAGGGCTCTTTAGGACGGGTCCGTGTCCCTACCGTAGGTACATGACTTCATCATTAGCCCCCGAACGGATTGAGGCTAGAGTGAGAAAAGGGGTTAGGGACCTTTCCGACCGATCTTTCGGGTTATTATGGGTGCTTCGTTCTGGGTCGACTGTCACGGATGACGTCATTAACCTCTTTCAGTCGCCTTGATCCGTTCCAGGCCTTTCGTCGAATGGATTTCTTTACCTGTGAGGCATCGAGCGCCGGTGTGCGCGGGATTTCCATTTTGTCAAGTTGTTCTGCAGCCCGCGGAGATCGCGGGATTTGGATTTTTTGGGAAGCGCGCGGAACGGGGACGGCCGCAGTAATCGGGAGCGACAGTGCGAAGGCTCCTCGATCTCCGCGCCGCCTTTTTCGCCACGTACTGCGCGCGCGCCTGCCATGGGATTTGACTGGATAGCTCGGGCCCACTTGTCGGCCACTCGGAAGCAGCCCCTTATAAGTAGCTGGCTCGGAGCCCTCCAACCGTGCGCGTGCTCATCTCTTCCCCTTCTTTCTCTGTTTCTCCGTCGTCTCCCCCGCTTCCTTCGCTCTCGCCCAGCCACCACAAACCAGCTCGAGACCTCGCCGGCGACGATGGTGAAGGGCAAGACGACCGCTCTGGAGCGCGCGAAGAAGGCGGCGGCGGCGGGGAAGGGGAAGAAGTCTGCACGCGGCGGATCTTCCTCCCGGACGGCCCTGCCCAAAGGGTGGATCCAGGGCGACTGGATGCCCTCGGTGCTCCGTCAGGAGGACCTCGACGACCTGGTCGAGGGAGGAGCCATTCCCCACAAGGCTGCGCGTCTTCCGGGGGGAGAAATCGTGCCCCAACCACGCGACGGTGAGTGCGTGCTCCTGGCGACTCATATTGACCGAGGGTTTTCTCTGCCTCCTCATCCATTCTTCCGGAGCTTCTTAAATTTCTTCAGGGCGCAACTCCATCACTTTACCCCCAACTCCATAGTTTATCTTGCCGCATTCATTTCCATGTGCGAGGCCTTCCTGGGTTGCCGTCCGCATTGGGGGCTTTTCAAGCATATTTTTACTTGCCGCTCTCAGTCGGTTAAAAAGGCCAAGTCGAGTGATGAGAGGACGCAAGTGATCCAACTGTGCGGGGGTCTGGCGATTCAAACGAGGGGAAAGAGCTGTTTTCCATCCATTACTTTCCCGGAGTCAGTCCGTGGTTGGCAGGCAACTTGGTTCTACTGCCAGGACCAAGTGACTCCAGGTCAGTCGACTGGTCTCCCTCCTTTTTCCCTCGACCGAGCCGTGAAGCCAGTCTCTCTGAAAATTGCGCCAGAGGAAAAGGCCCAAGTCAAAGTGTTGGCCGGCCGAGTGGTTGAACTCGTTCGTGAGGGTGTGATTGGGATGGACTTGCTAGAGGTCTTTCTTTAGAGACGCATTCAACCGCTCCAGGCCCGGGACCATCCGATGTGGCTGTACTCGGGCCTCGACGACACCACTCGGATCCACCCGGAGGAGGTCACCGACGAGATGCTGGAGGGGTGGCTGTCAAGCATCACAGGGAATAAAGACAACCCTCGAGGAGCCAGAAGGGTAATTCCACTCGACAGATCGTACGAAGTGGATCAGGTACATCTTTATGTTTCTGACTGAAATCTTGTTTCTTGCGTTGGTCTTCTTTGAGTTGGTCGACTGATTTTTGTCTCATCCGTTGTTCCCAGGCGACCACCGAGATGTTCTCGACGCCCAACAGGGCACAGGGGTCGACTGAGGAAGGTGAGGCGAGTGGAGGCGAGAGCGGGGATGACCAAGGCGAGTGGGAGTCTGACGGTGAAGGGGAAGGAGACGACGACGTCTTCTCCAGCAAGGAGGAGGAGGAGGAAGCTGAGCCCCCCCCCCCGCCCGGAGGGGCGATCCAAGCTCACACATGACCCAGCGCGGGGACGTGGCAAGGCCGCCGCACCTGCTGGGCAGACGTCGAAGCGCCCTCGGAGTTCTCCTCCTCCGCCGACTGAGAAGGCTCCCAAGCACCCACGAGCGACGCCATCCAAGCCGCCCAAAGTTCCGCCCAAGATGAAGATAGCTGTTCCTACCATTTCCGGGTAAATGATAGAAACTTTGTTTTCCTTTGTCGACCGTGGACGGATCCTTGGTCGATTCACTCTGCCAACTGGCTGACTTTTGAGATTTGCAGCGGTGCCACTTCTGAGGTTTCCGCCCGGAATGACGACCAAGAGATGGAGGACCCTGTCACCTCCAACCCTGGTACGATTAATGACATTTGCTTTGAGTCGACTGGCCCTTGTAGTTCTGGTCGATTGAATGTTTCTCTTGCAGCCCCTCCTCATGTTATTGATCTCCCGGACGATGATGACAACGAGCCGCTGAGGGTGAAGAGGACAAAGAAGACGCCGGCTGTCAAGACCCCGCGGTCCACTCCGGTACTTGAGGCCATGGCTCGGGGCGATGGTGAGCCCGCTCGGGCTTCTGTGACCTTTGCCAATCCCCTGTCGAGTGTGCAGCCCTCGGTGTCGACTGCCAATCCGACTTCGCTCTTTGTCGCGTACTCTGTTCCTGAAGACGAAGTGGCCGCTGCGAAGGAGGCCATACACCAGGCAGGGGTCATGATGGAACAGGTGAAGAAGGCTCGAGAGGCCAGCCAGGCAGCTTACGACGCAAGTTCGGCGCTCCAGAGCAACGTCCAGGTCAGTCGACTTGATACTTGATTGTTTGAAGAGTCTTTCTCCCTCTTTCTTTTTCTTTTTGGAGATCTTTGTATCTGTATATGTACACCCAGTGGGTGTGTTTTCTCTGTCTTGGACTAGTGGGGGCACGCTGAGTGCACCCACTGGGTGTAGTCCCCGAGACTACGGTGGACTGCTGGCAGTCGACTGTAGTCTTTATATTGCGTTTCTGAATCTGTATTTCTTCACTCGGTTTGGTCTGGCCAGGTCGAGTGGGACCGTGTCCTGTCGACTGCGGGCAGTCGATTTTTTTTGGTCGAACCAGTGGGGGCACGCTGAGTGCACCCACTGGGTGTAGTCCCCGAGACTACTGTCGAATGTTTTTGATTCGGCTGTGGTCTTAGAAACGTCACCATTGTTCCTTAGTTACTCGGAAGCAACTTATCTCGAACGTCTGTCGACTGGTTTTTCTTTTTGCAGAAATCCTGCGAACTTGCCGCTCGCTATGCTGAATTGGAGAAACAGAAGATTCAACTGGACCTTGATCTAGAGCTGGCTAGGACGGAGTTGCAGAAGGTCAGGGAGGGCGCCGCAGGTAAAGCGACTTTGTCGACTGATTTTGTTTTTAGGCTTGAGCATTCCTCTGCTGTTTCCGATTCGATCACCATTTCTTTGTAGGAGAATTGGAAAAAGCTTTGGCGAGGAAGGACCAGGACCTGGCTGCTGCCCGCAAGGAGGCTGATGACAAGACAGCTCTGGTCGAACAGAAGCTGGCTTCGGTCGACCAGTTAGAAAAATAGAACACCAGGTTGCAGACCGCTCTGACTGATGCCAACAGGCTGACTGCAAATTGGAAGAAGAAGAACCTCCTCTTGGGCGAGGAGATGGAAGGCATCGCTCGTAGGAGGGACGACCTGGAGAGCTACCTGAGGAGCCTCGCCAAGAGGCTGTACATCAAACTTGAAGGTGCACATCCAGTTTCGACTGTTTTTTACTTTTGTGTCGACTCAATCTTGCGATTGTTGGCTTATCTTTAGGTCTTGTATACAGAATTCTGTCAGAACTTCGAAGAGGAGACCGGGCGGATCGAAACGGGTCTGGACCCAATCAATTCTCCGGTGAAAGATGATACTGCCATGAACCTGCTCCGACTGGAATCTCGAATCGACGGCGCCGTGGATTACTTGGCTCGACTGAAGGTTGCCATGTCGCGGATCGACTCGACACTTTGGCCAGAGTCCACGCTCCAGAACGATCTCGAGTCTCTTATGGCTCGACTTGACAAAATCCCCGATCGAGTGCAGGAGTGGAAGAAGTCTTCTGCCCGGTGCGGCGCTGATGTGGCTCTATCTTTAGTCCGCGTCCACTGCAAGGAGGCGCGAGAAGAAAAGTTGGCCGCCATCCAAGTCGCCAATACCAAGAGGCACAGCTTCCAAGATTTCATGGAGACCTTCATTGCTGCTGCCACTCGCATTGCGGACGGAATTGACCTGGATGAGTTCGTCGCTCCTACCAGTCCTCCTCTTGAGGAATGAGAAAACTCTTATGCCTTTCCTTAAATTAGCCTCGGAATACCGAGTGGACTTGTAATCGTTTAAACTCTACCGAGCTGAGGGCTCGAGTACTTTGATTCGGGGCCCAGGGCCTTTTAAGCTTTATCCGAACTTAATTTTTTGCTGAATGTCTTCGTGGTTTTGAACTGTCGTGTGGGGCTTGATGGCCGACCCACACCCTATTGCTGTACATTGTATTTGTGGCGGAGCTCTTCCAGGAAAAGGTGGCAGTCGACCCACGCCCGGTTACTGTAGAGTGGGACGAAGCTCACATTGTATTTGTAGCGGAGCTCTCCAGGAGAAGGTGGGTTTCAAACTTAGGCGAGTGTCTGACTGCAGCTAAGTCTCTTCGTGGAGAACTTAGGCGAGTGCTGAACTGCAGCTAAGCCTCCGAGTGGGAGGTTTGCTCTCCACTCGGTAGGATTTTTCAAACTTAGGCGAGTGTCTGACTGCAGCTAAGTCTCTTCGTGGAGAACTTAGGCGAGTACTGAACCGCAGCTAAGCCCCCGAGTGGGAGGTTTGCTCTTCACTCGGTAGGATTTTCAAACTTAGGCGAGTGTCTGACTGCAGCTAAGTCTCTTCGTGGAGAACTTAGGCGAGTGCTGAATTGCAGCTAAGCCCCCGAGTGGGAGGTTTGCTCTTCACTCGGTAGGATTTTCAAACTTAGGCGAGTGTCTGACTGCAGCTAAGTCTCTTCGTGGAGAACTTAGGCGAGTGCTGAACTGCAGCTAAGCCCCCGAGTGGGAGGTTTGCTCTCCACTCGGTAGGATTTTCAAACTTAGGCGAGTGTCTGACTACAGATAGTCTCTTCGTGGAGAACTTAGGTGAGTGCTGAACTGCAGCTAAGCCCCCGAGTGGGAGGTTTGCCCTCCACTCGGTAGGATTTTTCAAACTTAGGCGAGTGTCTGACTGCAGCTAAGTCTCTTCGTGGAGAACTTAGGCGAGTACTGAACTGCAGCTAAGCCCCCGAGTGGGTGGTTTGCTCTTCACTCGGTAGGATTTTTCAAACTTAGGCGAGTGTCTGACTGCAGCTAAGTCTCTTCATGGAGAACTTAGGCGAGTGCTGAACTGCAGCTAAGCCCCCGAGTGGGAGGTTTGCTCTTCACTCGGTAGGATTTTTCAAACTTAGGCGAATCGGATTCGCAGCTAAGTCACCCACTGGGGGATTTCGGATACAAACAAAAGTGACATCAATTATTGGAACACTCTTATTTCTGATAAAAATGAACTTCAGGAGTTTTTCTTATTACATCTGGTTTGAGGGCGGACTCAAGTGTAAAAGGGGCGGAGAAGCTCCGCGTTCCAAGCTCGAGGTTCGTCGATCTGTCGATCAACATTGTAAAGGTGATATGCTCCATTGTGGAGGACTCTGGTGATGATGAAGGGGCCTTCCCAAGTGGGAGCAAGCTTGTGGGGTTTCTGTTGATCCACTCGGAGGACCAGATGTCCTTCTTGAAAGGCTCGACTCTTCACATTCCGGGCGTGGAATCGACGTAAGTCCTGCTGATAAATGGTCGATCTGATCATCGCCATCTCCCTCTCTTCCTCCAAGAGGTCAACTGCGTCTTGCCGGGCCTACTCCGCTTCATCTTCGGTGTAAAGTTCGACTCGGGGTGCATTATGAAGAAGATCGCTTGGTAGGACAGCTTCGGCTCCAAAAACCAGAAAGAATGGGGTCCTTCCAGTCGACCGGTTAGGGGTGGTCCTTAATCCCCACAGAACTGACGGAAGCTCGTCGACCCAAGCGCCTGCCGCGTGCTTGAGATCGTGCATCAGCCAAGGTTTTAGCCCTTTGAGAATCAGACCATTTGCTCTCTCAGCCTGTCCATTCGACTGGGGATGAGCGACTGAGGCGTAGTCGACTCGTGTGCCTTGAGAAGCGCAAAATGCTCTGAACTCGTCCAAATCAAAGTTTGACCCGTTATCAGTGATGATGCTGTGAGGGACTCCATATCTGAATGTTAACCCTCTGATGAAACTGATAGCGGTGCCAGCATCGAGGCTCTTTATGGGCTTAGCTTCGATCCATTTGGTAAATTTGTCGACCGCCACAAGTACATGAGTGAATCCACTCCTGCCCGTTCTTAGGGGGCCAACCATGTCTAATCCCCAGACGGCAAAGGGCCAGACGAGCGGAATGGTTTTCAGGGCTGACGCGGGCTTGTGTGACATGTTGGAGTAGAACTGGCACCCCTCGCACTTGTCGACTATCTCTTTCGCCATCTCATTTGCCCTTGGCCAGTAGAATCCAGCTCGGTATGCTTTAGCCACAATAGTTCGAGAGGACGCATGGTGACCGCAGGTTCCCGAGTGGATATCATTAAGGATTATTTGACCCTCTTCTGGCGTTATGCATTTCTGGCCGACTCCGGTCGCACTCTCTCTGTACAGCTGTCCCCTTATGACTGTGAAGGCCTTAGATCGGCGGACGATCTGTCGAGCCTCCTCCTCGTCCTCCGGAAGTTCTTTCCTTAGGATATATGCAATGTACGGTATTGTCCAGTCAGGGAAGATTGCCAAGACTTCCATGATTAGGTCGACTACTGCAGGCACTTCAACTTCAGTCGGATCTGTGGCACTTTTTGGCTGCGGGGCTTCTTCTGTGAAAGGATCCTCTTGGACTGACGGTGAGTGAATGTGTTCCAAGAACATGTTGCTTGGAATGGCTTCTCTCTTGGAGCCTATCTTTGCCAAGTCGCCAGCTGCCTGGTTTTTCAGTCGGGGGATGTGGTGGAGTTCCAATCCCTCGAACTTCTTCTCTAGCTTTCGCACTGCATTGCAGTATCCAGTCATTGCCGGACTCCTGACGTCCCACTCCTTCATCACTTGATTAACCACCAGATCTGAGTCGCCATAGACCATGAGGCGACGGACGCCGAGTGAAATGGCCATGCGCAACCCATACAAAAGTGCTTCATACTCTACTTCGTTATTGGAGGAATCGAAGTGAATCTGGAGAACGTATCTGAGCTTATCTCCTCGGGGGGAGACCAAAACTACCCCCGCGCCCGAACCATTCAGCATCTTGGATCCATCGAAGAACATAGTCCAGTGTTCCGAGTGAACTTGAGTCGGAAGTTGCTGTTCAATCCACTCGGCGATGAAATCCGCGATTGCTTGGGACTTGATGGCTTTCTTTGCTTCAAACTTGATATCTAAAGGAAGGAGTTCAATCGCCCACTTGGCCACTTGACCATTTGCATCTCTGTTATGCAGGATCTCCGATAACGGGGCGTCGCTGATGACTGTAATGGAGTGGTCAGAGAAATAATGTGCAACTTTCTTCGTGGTCATATAAATCCCATATACAAGCTTCTGGTAGTGGGGGTATCTTTGTTTTGAAGGGGTCAAAACTTCAGACACATAATATACAGGGCATTGAACTTTGAAGGCCTTCCCTTCCTCTTCCCGCTCGACCGTAAGTACTGTACTGACAACTTGTCCCGTGGCTGCAATGTAAAGCAGCAGAGGCTCTTTGCTGATTGGGGCAGCTAGCACCGGCTGGGTGGAGAGCAGAGCTTTGAGCTCTGCAAACGCTGCATCAGCTTCTGGAGTCCACTCGAACTTGTCAGACTTCTTCATCAGTCGGTAAAGAGGCAATGCTTTTTCACCGAGTCGAGAAATGAATCGACTTAAGGCGGCCAAGCAGCCTGTAAGCTTTTGGACATCATGCACA
Source organism: Triticum monococcum (assembly GCA_034509565.1). Classification (NCBI taxonomy): domain Eukaryota; kingdom Viridiplantae; phylum Streptophyta; class Magnoliopsida; order Poales; family Poaceae; genus Triticum; species Triticum monococcum. Next base: position 443,881,513 of record CM067842.1, on the reverse strand, counting down.
CGTACAGGACGCTTCATCCGGAGTATGGTGCCAATTTTTTCAGGATTGGCGTCGATTCCCCATTCAGAAACGAGAAAACCGAGTAGCTTGCCGCCTGGAACTCCGAAAGTGCACTTTGACGGATTGAGCTTGATATCGTACCTCCTGAGGTTGGCGAAGGTTTCAGCAAGGTCAGCCCGCAGGTCGGAACCTTTCCGGGACTTGACTACGATATCGTCCATGTACGCCTCCACATTCCGACTGATTTGAGTGAGTAAACACTTCTGGATCATTCTCATGAATGTGGCTCCGACGTTCTTGAGGCCGAATGGCATGGTGACGTACCAGAAGCATCCGAATGGAGTGATGAAAGCTGTTTTGATTTCGTCGGGCCCATACAGACGGATCTGATGGTACCCGGAGTAGGCATCTAGAAAAGACAATCTCTCGCATCCCGCAGTTGAGTCGACAATCTGGTCGATGCAAGGGAGAGGAAAATGATCTTTCAGGCAGGCCCGATTGATATGCTTGAAATCAATGCACATACGGAGTGACTTGTCCTTCTTGGGGACCATGACAACATTGGCGAGCCACTCGGAGTGGTAGATCTCTCGGATGAACTCAGCTGCTAAGAGCCGAGCCACTTCCTCGCCAATGGCTTTTTTTTTCTGGACAGCGGACCGCCGAAGATGTTCCTTCACGGGCTTGAACTTTGAGTCGACTCGCAGGCGGTGCTCAGCCAGCCCCCTGGGAACTCCAGGCATGTCAGAGGGTTTCCATGCGAAGATGTCCCAGTTCTCAAGGAGGAGCTGGATGATCGCTTCTTCCTATTTGGAGTCGAGCGTCGTCGAGATGTGAGTCGGAGCAGCGTCGGGATCGGTTGGGTGAATGTGGACTGTCTTCGTTTCGCCAGCCGACTGAAAAGCTGACTCGGAGGCAGGCTTCTTAGCTCGCAGCAATTCACTCGGGTCGGCAGTCTTTTGGTACTCTTTCAGCTCGACCACTGCCATCTGAGCGTCGGCGATCTTTGATCCCTTCTGGAAACATTCTTCTGCTTTCTTCCGGTTGCCCGTAACAGTGATCACACCTTTGGGGCCAGGCATCTTTAATTTAAGATACACGTAGCATGGTCGAGCCATGAAGCGTGCGTAAGCTGGCCTGCCCAAGATGGCATGATAAGCACTCTGGAAGTCCACAACTTCAAACGTTAACTTTTCCTTGCGGTAATTCTTTGAATCACCGAAAACCACATCAAGAGCAATCTGGCCGAGTGACTCGGCTTTCTTCCCAGGAATGACTCCGTGGAAGCTCATGTTACTGGTGCTGAGTCTGGACATCGGAATGCCCATTCCTTTCAAGGTTTCAGCGTACAGTATGTTCAGGCCACTGCCGCCGTCCATCAGGACTTTGGTCAGTCGAGTGCCTTCGACAACTAGGTCGACCACCAAAGCTTGCCTCCCAGGGGTGGCAATGTGCATCGGGTGATCGGACTGGTCGAATGTGATGGCAGTATGAGACCACTTCAGGTAACTGGGAGTCGCCGGGGCAACCATGTTGACCTCACGGTTAATGACTTTCAGTCGACTTTTGCTTTCGACATCAGCAAAAATCATCAAGGTGGAATTGACTTGGGGGTATCCATTGTCACTATCCTCCTTGTCTTCAACTCTGTCTGGCTCTTTTTCCTTATCCTTGGGCTGCTTGCCCTGGAACTGCTGAATCAGAAGCCGACACTGTCGAGTGGTATGCTTCGGGAAAATAAAATTTCCTTCTTCATCTTTCTTGGTATGGATGTGACATGGCAGGTCCAGAACATCATTCCCATCCTGATCTTTAACCTTCTTGGGCTTCCATGTGCCCTTGGGCTTTCCCTTGAAATTTCCCTGGGCCACAGCCAGGGCCTCCCCAGGGGCGGCTGGCTCGGCCTTCCGCTTCTGCTTCCGACTGGAGTTTCCTCCGGTTTCTTGGGCGACTGACTTGAGTTTGCCACTTCGGAGTCGGTCCTCGTCTTCTCCATTAGCGTACTTGGTGGCAATCTCCATCATCCGATTAAGGGACATCTCTCCGGTCCGGCCAAACTTTAGATTCAACTCCCTGTACTTGACGCCTTCCTTGAAAGCGCAAACGGCTTGATGGTCTGGCACGTTCTCGACCGAGTGGTGCAGTGTGATCCACCTCTGGATGTATTCTCTCAGAGTTTCATTTGGCTTCTGCACGCAAGACTACAGCTTCGTAAGGCCTGCAGGGCGCTTGCATGTCCCTTCGAAGGTTGTGATAAACACTCGGGAGAGATCCTCCCAAGTGTAAATGCTGCTGGGCGCCAACTGATTCAGCCACGCCCTAGCTGAGCCTTCCAACATGAGGGGTAAATGCTTCATGGCCACTTCATCATTGCCGCCGCCAATCTGCACAGCCACTCGGTAATCCTCGAGCCACGTGTCAGGCTTGGACTCACCGGTGAACTTGCTGATTCCAGTCGCCAGCCGGAAGTTGGGAGGGATCACCGCAGCTCTGATGGCTCGACTGAAACATTCAGGCCCCGAGGCGTGTGTCCTGCTGCCGGTGGGCGTATCTCTGTTGTGGCCCTCTCGATGAGCCCTGTTCCTGTCCACCAGACCTTGAACGAGGATGGATCTCGCGTCAAAGCCTGGGTCTCTGGGGTCGACCGGGATCCTCTGCCCAACGTTATGGGGGCGCCTGTCGTCTCGATGTCGAGGTGCATATGATCCACTCCTCGGGGGAGGGGACGGCACCCGACGTCCATCATCACGGTCGGGTCGGTGATCATATTGTTCATTTCTCCTATACTGATCGTGCCGGTCTCCACGCCCCTCACGCCTCGGGGGCGATCTCGGGCTGTGAGCCGACTGGACGGTTTCCGTTGCAACGGATCAACTGTGGATCCTGTCCCACGACTGAGAGACGACGGAATTCTGATTTCCCGCCGCTCGGAGCAATGCTCTGATCTGCAGCAATCCTCTGCCGGCCTCTGACTGGGAGGGCTGGATTGACTCTGCTATGCGGGCCGCGGCAGCCAGGTTCTGAACCGGAGTTCGGTACACCTACGGCGGTGGGAAGAGCTGACATCGACTGGGTTCGGGAGCTTGCTGGCGTCGACTGGACTCGGGAGCCTGCTGGCGTCGACTAGACTCGGGAGCCCGCTGACGCGCCCGCTCGTCGAGAGCTCGCTGTAGATTCTCCAGTCGAGTGCGCTCGGCTAGATTAGCCAAGCGCGCGTCCTCCAAGGCCCGGGCCTCGGGGGTTTCTCCAACAATAGGGGTGTAGAGCGCGTCCATGTTCCAGCGATGAAGCTCCTCCCGCTGTAATGACGTAAGAGGCTCGGGGAGGTATTCGTCGTGAGGGTGCGACGGATCGCCCCTATCGGCACCATCATCAGCGCGATGGAATCCAGGAGGACTGCGTGTCCCCTCGACCGCCAGAACCTCCGCCAAAGGGTCGCTGCTATCACACTCGGATGCGGTCTCCGTGGAGCCAGTCGATAGATCGAATAGGCCGCAGAGGGATTCGTCAGGCTCGATTGCCGCGACTTGCGGGGTCGCCGACTGGCGGGCCGCGGTGTGCTTCATCCACCGCTGGGGCCTCGACCGACCCGAGCGCTTGCGCTGGCGGGAGACAGGACGGGGAGATGACACGGGAGTCGACCGATATGGGGTTGACGGCTGCCTCAGGAGGACGCCATGGACGCACGCGCGGAAGTGCGTCGCACCGCGGACGGGGAGCGCGTCGACGTCAAGCGGCGCCTCCTGGAGCTAGGCGGAGTCGTCGGCGATGAAAGTGAGTCCGCCGAGACGGATCTCGCGGCCCTCCGCCAAAGCTCCACGGGAAAACATGATCAAGTGGATCGGAAAAATCGCAACTTCTCCAATTAGGCGCTAAGACTAATGCCCCAAGGTGGGCGCCAACTGTCGTGGTTCTAAGTCTGACAGTGAGGTAGGGGGGTGTGTATGAAGAGGCTAGACCTTAGCTATTGGGAAGTTGTAAGCACGCAAGGTTTACGAGTTCAGGCCCTTCTCGGAGGAAGTAACAGCCCTACGTCTCGGTGCCCGGAGGCGGTCGACTGGATTATGCGTGTGTAAAATGACAGGGGTGCCAATCCCTGATACTGAGGAGGGGGATGGCTTATATAGAGTACGCCAGCCCTCTCCTGCCCTCAGTAATGCAGGGTTTAAGGTACATTTAAGGTGGGCGTTACTGATAACGTCCCTAATAAAGTGTCATAATAATCATAAAGACTACTTAATAACCGACCGTTTGCCTGCGGAGTGACTTGAGGTCTTCTGGCAGTCGAGTGGTTGGCTTCTTGGTCGAGTGACAACTTCTTGGTCGAGTGTCTTCAACCCGTCGAGTGGGATACCTTCAAGTTGATTGAAAGGTGACTTCTTCTAGGGATGTCCTATGGTAGGGCTCTTTAGGACGGGTCCGTGTCCCTACCGTAGGTACATGACTTCATCACCTCCCCCATATATAAAGGAGAGAGGAGGGGAGGGCCGGTCGGCCCCTAGGGCGCGCCCCAAGAGGGGGAATCCTACTCCTAGTAGGAGTAGGTTCCCCCTTTCCTAGTCCAACTAGGAGAAGAAGGAAGGAGAGGGAGAGGGAGAGGGAAAGAGGGGCCGCGCCCTCCTACATATTCTACAAAGATCTTTATTGGTCAAACCACATAAGAATATACGTTGTTCCCTTTGTCATCGGTATGTTACTTGCCCGAGATTCGATTGTCTGTATCATCATACCTAGTTCAATCTCATTACCGGCAAGTCTCTTTACTCGTTCCGTAATGCATCATCATGCAACTAACTCATTAGTCACATTGCTTGCAAGGCTGATAGTGATGTGCATTATCGAGAGGGCCCACAGATACCTCTCTGATACACGGAGTGACAAATCCTAATATCAATCTATGCCAGCTCAACAAACACCATCGGAGACACCTGTAGAGCATCTTTATAATCACCCAATTACTTGTGATGTTTGATAGCACACAATGTGTTCCTCCAGTATTCGGGAGTTGCATAATCTCATAGTCATAGGAACATGTGTAAGTCATGCATAAAGCAATAGCAATAAACTAAATGATCATAGTGCTAAGATAACAGATGGGTCTAGTCCATCACATCATTCTCTAATGATATGATCCCGTTCATCAAATGATAACACATGTCCATGGCTAGGAAACTTAACCATCTTTGATTAACGAGCTAGTCAAGTAGAGGCATACTAGGGACACTCTGTTTGTCTATGTATTCACACATGTACTAAGTTTTCGGTTAATAAAATTCTAGCATGAATAATAAACATTTATCATGATATAAGGAAATATAAATAACAACTTTATTATTGCCTCTAGGGCATATTTCCTTCAGGTTGAAACACATAAGCATCGCAGCCCCAAACTTTAAGAAACGACAACTTGGGTTTCTTGCCAAACCACGGTTCATATGGTGTCGTCTCAACGGATTTTTATGATGCCCTATTTAACGTGAATGTAGCCGTCTCTAATGCATAACCCCAAAATGATAGCGGTAAATCAGTAAGAGATGTTGGAAATATGGCAGGTACTATAATTAATATAATTCCAAATTTATGTGAGACTGATGACAAGGATAGATCTAACAGATTTATACATGCAATTACGTAGATGAAATCTAACAGAGTAAATGAAAAGGACATGGACTGAAGTCAACAAGATCACATAAAATATAACCGATCAGGAAAGGATTTCTTACAGCAGGGTTGACGATGAGATCGCAGTGCATACGGAGGTGTCGATGGAGAGTTGATGATGAAGAGATCGCAGTGCAGACGGAGATGTCGATGGAGAGTTGATGATGAACTGATTGCAAGGCAGACGGATGTAGTCAAGGAAGATAGAGCAGCTGTGCGGATGCACTACCCAGAAACTTTATCGCCCGGCTACCCGTGCAGGTTGTAGATGCTGGGGAAAGTCCAGAGACTACTGCTCTCCTCGCCCTGCTGCACGGCAGGGAGAGGATCAACGAAGTTCGACGGCGGTGGCGCAGATGAGAATGCTTTAGGGTTGTGTGTTTCCTCCAGAGTCTCTGGCGAGAAGGACATCTCCCTCGGATAGACTCGGATGGATAATCCCCACGCCGCACGATCTGCCTATATCCTAGGATCCGCCCCCTTGGATATCTCCATCACGAACAAACCTGTAACTACACGTAAACGTGCGAGTCTATCCTCGGTTCGTGCGTGAGACAGACGCGGGTGGATAAGAGTAAAAACTGCGCGATGAAAAATAACAAAAAATGCATTTTATTAGGCCACGGTCGCGCTTGCCTCGCCAAAGTCACAAGTCACACGTAATTAAACATGAATAAATGCAAAATGCGAGCGACCGCATGCGCGCCTGTGCACGTGTGGTGTACACTTGCATCTTTAGTTATCCCAATCAAGAGAACCATGAGAGGCCCCCTTATATGCAGGTAAAACTCTTGCTCCCTTAGCGATGTGGGACTAAACTCCCACATGGCTGTCCACCCCCTTGACTTCTCTCCAATTCCGAAATTAATTTGGGCCCAATCTGAGTAGAAAGCCCATTAATTCCAACAATCCCCACCAAGAAGTCAAGATCTGCAATTTGTTCTCATCTGGCTTTTATATACCGGTTTTTAAAGTATAGACCCATCTGGGGTTGATCTATACCTAGTACTCCATGATCCACTCCTCTTACAACTAGGCAATGGACACTGCCTTGAATTGCTAGTCTTGTGTAGAAGATATTCACCTGAAGGCATCACTGATACTAGGCCGCCTTGATCCACGCCTAAGGTTTGGAGCATTACGGTCGTGCTCCCTAGTCTTTTAGTGAGCTCATTGGAGATCACCCAAATCTCATGTACTGCGACCTCAAAGCTAAGCTCACATATGTGTGTTCTTTCAAGAATACCCAGCAGGACGGTATCTTTCCGAAGTGTTTCGGCATTAGAACATATTAAGACATAAGTCAGCCTCCCATGCAGTACTTAGAGTACTCATCTCAGCGGGAAATGGAAAGATACATATGTACTCTCTCCTGTTGCTCTAACAACTTGTTTTTTCCTTTTCCTAATTCACGGGATCTCCGATCACATAGGCCGGGTTTCTGTAGTCGTGCAACTCAGGAGGGTCTCAAGCCCATTTCCCTTGATGCTCCATCTATCACTGAACGTGATAGCCCCTTTGTACAGGGATCCACCAGGTTTTTAGTAGTGTTAATATAATCAACGATGATCACTCCTTTACGTCTCAAGTTCCTGCCAGATTTGATACGCCGTTTCACATGTCTTGATGACTTCAGATTATCCTTCGAACTTTTAACCTTAGTGATCACAGTTTGGTTATCACAGTTCAGAAGGATGGCCGGAATTGGTTTTTCAACCATTGGCAAATCACTCAAGAGTTCATGCAGCCACTCTGCCTCAATGGTAGCTGAGTCAAGTGCTACAAGCTTAGCCTCCATAGTAGACCTCGTCAAGATAGTCTGCTTGCGAGACCTCCAAGAGATTGCAGCACCGCCAAAAGTAAATATATATCCACTAGTGGCTTTGATCTCATCTGCATCTAAGATCCAATTTGCATCACTATACCCTTCTGGTACATCAGGGTACCCTTTATAGTGTAGTCCATACGTTGTGGTTCCTCTCAAATACCTCATTACTCGTTCTAGTGTAGTCTAGTGATCATTTCCCGGATTTGAATTAAACCAGCTCAACTTGCTAACCGCAAATGAAATGTCAGGTCTAGTTGCAGCAGCAAGGTACATGAGGGAACCAACAATCAGAGAGTATTTTAGCTGCTCGACCCCTTGTCCTCTGTTCTTTCAAAGCTTTAGACTTGGGTCATAAGGAGTTGGAGATGTTCTAGAGTCCTCAAAACCAAACCGACTCAGGATTTTCTCCACATAATGTGACTGACTTAATGTAATCCCATTCTCATTCATTTGCAGCTTTATGTTTAAAATAACATCCGCCTCTCCCAAATCTTTCATATCAAAGTTTTGAGACAAGAAGGATTTAACATCATTTATAACATCCATATCGGTCCCAAAAATTAATATGTAATCGACGTATAAGCATAAGATTACACCCTTACCCCACCATATTTATAGTACACACATTCGTCTCCTTCATTCACCACAAAGCCTGCCGAAGTAAGAGTTTGGTCAAAATTTTCATGCCACTGCTTCGGCGCCTTCTTGAGGCCATAGAGTGATTTCTTCAATCTACACACCATGTTCTCTTGCCCGGTTGCTACAAAACCATCAAGTTGCTGCATATAAATTTCCTCATCAAGCTCTCCATTTAGGAAAGTTGTCTTCACATCCATTTGATGGATTAGGAATTTATAAGAGGCTGCTAGTGCAATCAGCACCCGAATTGTACTCATCCTAGCAACATGCGAGTATGTATCAAAGAAATCCTCACCTTCCTTTTGGGTAAAACTCTTGGCCACTAGTCTAGCCTTATACTTTTCAACGGTACCATCAGGTCTTAACTTCCTTTTAAATATCCATTTGCAACCAATAGGTTTACAACCCATCAGTCGTGGACAGATTTCCCATGTTCCTTGAGTGAGAATGGAATCCATTTCACTTTGGACTGCCTCCTTCCAATCATCAGCATCTAGGGATGCATATGCTTCAGAAAGAGTTCCGGGAACATCATCTACGAGGTACACAGCAAAGTCATCTCCAAAGGACTTTTTAGTCCGTTGTCTCTTGCTCCTTCTGGGAGCTACTTCACTATCATCCTCCTCATTTGGATTATACGGAGTTACGAAAGGAGTATTTTCTGATTCAGGTTCGGCTTCAAGTTCTCTCTGCATAGTTGGTCGACTAGTGGATGCTCTATTCTCCTTCATTAGAAAGATGTTCTCAAAGAAGGCAACGTCTCGAGATTCTATCATAGTGTTAGTGTGCACATCCAAAAACTCGGACTTGACTACCAAGAATCTATAAGCGTTGCTATTATGTGCATAACCCAAAAAGATAAATCAACAGTCTTAGGTCCCAGTTTTTGTTTCTTGCATACAGGTACATTAACCTTGGCTAAACATCCCCAAGCACGTAAGAAATGTAGAGTTGGTTTGTGTCATTTCCATCCTTCATATGGAGTTGTATCTCCTTTTTATGAAGGAACTCTGTTGAGAACATAACACGCAGCCAACATAGCCTCTCCCCACCATGACTTAGATAAACCGGCACTATCCAACATGGCATTTACCAAGTCCGTAAGTGTTCGGTTTTTACATTCAGCCACTCCATTTGATTGGGGTGAGTAGGGAGGGGTTACCTCATGGATAATTCCATGTTCCGCACAAAATTCAGCGAACACATGTGAGACATACTCTCCTCCTCTGTCAGACCTTAAGCGTTTGATCTTCTTCTCTAATTGGTTTTCTACCTCAGTTTTGTAGATCTTAAAGCAATTCAACGCCTCATCTTTCATTTTTACTAGATAAATATGACACCACTTAGTCGCATCATCTATCAATGTCATCATATATCTTTTCCCTGCCTTAGTTAAAACTCCATTCATCTCACACAAATCTGAATGGATTAAATCTAGAGGTGAAAGGCTTTTCTCCCCAATAGGCTTTTCTTGCACACAAGCCTGACACTTAGATCCGCGGACTATGGAAACATTCGGAATTAAATTAAGCTTGCATATCGAACAATGCGATCAAAATTTATATGACATAAATGAGAGTGCCAAATAGCAACATCTCCAACATTCATTTCAGAATATGAAGAACAAGATAAATTGTGTACGACATTACAGTTGTCTAGAATAGAAAGACGGAACAAGCCTCCGCTGTTATAGCCTTTTCCGATAAACAAACCAAATTTCGAAATAACAAATTTATTTGACTCAAACACCAGCTTGTAGCCATCACGGCACAATAGTGAACCAGAAAGCAGGTTCCTATTTATTCCTGGGACATGCCGGATGTTCTTCAGCGACAAATTCTTCCCCGAGGTAAGCCTCGGGTCAACTCTACCGGTTCCACGAACGACTGCCCTTGTTTCATTCCCCATCATGATGGTGGAACTGCTGCAAGCTTGATAAGAAGAAAACAAGTTGTAGTCAGCACAAACATGCACATTAGCTCCAGTATCTATCCACCAATCAGTGGATTGACATGCAAGAAGGACTTACTAAGATCCTCCACCTGCCTCGCTAACGACAACATTCACAGATGGCTGGCCTCCTTCCTTCCTGTAGTTGCGCATGCGGCACTTCCTGGCTATGTGCCCAGGCTCATCTCACACGAAGCAGTTGAACTCACCCTTTTCATTCGTCTTCTTCTTAAAACTGGTGGTTTGTTTTGCCTCCCCTTTGTTCTTGTAATACTTTGCACCGGAACCGCCAGCCCCACTTTGGACGACATTGGCATTGAGAATCGGCTGGGAAGGAACTTTTTCTGCATCTTTCGCTCTAGCCTTTTCCTCAACATCAAGAGTGGTGATGAGACTTTCGAAAGTCATCACCTCCCTCTTGCGTTTGAGAGTGGTGGCAAAGGTCCTCCAAGATGGAGGTAACTTGGCAATAATGCCCCCCACCACAAACTTGTCAGGCAGAACGACTCCAAAACCAGCGAGTTCCCCCACCAGAAGCTGGATCTCATGGGCTTGTGTCACAACCGAATTATTATCGGCCATCTTAAAATCGTGATATAGCTCATTAACATATAGTTCACGCCAGCATCCGACTCTCCATATTTCCTGTCGAGCGCTTCCCAAACAAGGGCAGGACTGGCAAAGTTCATATATATGTCACAAAGCTGATCGGTCATAAGGGAGAGCAGGCAGCCCATGGCTGTGTTCGAAGACACCTCAAAGTCACGTTGTTGTTCCTGCGTGAGTGGCCTCTCAACGGTGGGTGAAATCACCCACCACAAGTTCATAATCATAAGCCAGAACTTCACACGGGTCTGTCATCTTTTGAAGTTCTCACCCCAAACCTCTCAGGTTTCATCACATCGCTTGGTCCAGCCATTGCACAGTAATAAAGTTTCTGGACTGTTGGAAATATGGCAGGTACTATAATTAATATAATTCCAAATTTGTGTGAGACAGGTGACAAGGACAGATCTAACAGATTTATACATGCAATTACGTAGATGAAATCTAACATAGTAAATGAAAAGGACATGGACTAAAGTCCCATAACAGGATCACATAAAATATAACCGACCACAAAAGGATTTCTTACAGCGGGGTTGATGATGAGATCACAGTGCATACGGAGGTGTCGATGGAGAGTTGACGATGAAGAGATCGCAGTGTAGACGGAGATGTCGATGGAGAGTTGATGATGAACTAATCGCAGTGCAGACGGACATAGTCAAGGAAGATGGAGCAACCGTGCGGATGCACTGCCCAGAAACTTTATCGCCCGGCTACCCGTGCAGGTCATAGATGCCGGGGAAAGTCCGGAGACTACTGCTCTCCTCACCCCGCTGCACGGCAGGGAGAGGATCGGCGAAGGTCGACGGCAGCGACGGAGATGAGAACGATTTAGGGTTGTGTGTTACCTCTAGAGTCTGTGGCGAGAAGGACGTCTCCCTCTTATAGACTCGGATGGATAATCCCCACGCATCACGATCTGCATATATCCTAGGATCCGCCCCCTTGGATATCTCCATCACGAACGAACCTATAACCACACGTAAACGTGCGAGTCTATCCTTGGTTCATGTGTGAGACAGACACGGGTGGATAAGAGTAAAAACTGCGCGATGAAAAATAACAAAAAATGCATTTTATTAGGCCACGACCGCGCTCACCTCGCCAAAGTTACAAGTCACGCTTAATTAATGGGAGGGGAGAGTATCATCTACGTACCCTCATAGACCATAAGCGAAAGCGTTATGACAACGCGGTTGATGTAGTCGTACGTCTTCATGATAGACCGATCTAGAACCGAAGATACGGCACCTCCGCGATCTGCACACGTTCGGCTCAGTGACGTCCCACGAACTCACGATCCAGTAGAGCTTCGAGGGAGAGCTTCGTCAGCACGACGGCGTGATGATGGTGGTGATGTTGCTACCAGAACAGGGCTTCGCCTAAGCACCGCTACGATATTACCGAGGTGGATTATGGTGGAGGGGGCACCGCACACGGCTAAAGATCAACGATCAACTTGTGTGTCTATGGGGTGCTCCCCTCCCCCGTATATAAAGGAGTGGAGGAGGGGGAGGGGGCCGGTCTCTAGGCGCACTCCAAGGGAGTCCTACTCCCACCGGGAGTAGGATTCCCCCCTTCCCTATGTTTGTTCTAGGAGAGAAGTACGGAGGAGGAAGAAGGAAGGAAAGGGGGGGCCTTCCCAATTCGGATTGGGCTTGGGGGGCCCTCCTTTTCTCCTTTGCCCTCTCTCCCACTAAGGCCCAATAAGGCCCATATACCTCCTGGGGGGTTCCGGTAACGTCCCGGTGCTCCGGTATACTCCTGATTTCACCCGGAACCATTCCGATGTCCAAACATAGGCTTGCAATATATCCGATATTTACGCCTCGACCATTTCGAGACTCCTCGTCATGTCCATGATAAAATCCGGAACTCTGAACTATCTTCGGTACATCAAAACACATAAACTCGTAATACCGATCATCACGAACGTTAAGCGTGCGGACCCTACGGGTTCGAGAACTATGTAGACATGACCGAGACATGTCTCCGGTCAATAACCAATAGCGGAACCTGGATGCTCATATTGGTCCCTACATATTATACGAAGATCTTTATCGGTCAAACCACAATGATATACGTAGTTCCCTTTGTCATCGGTATGTTCCTTGTCTGAGATTCGATCGTCGGTATCTCAATACCTAGTTCAATCTCGTTACCGGCAAGTCTCTTTACTCGTTCTGTAATGCTACATCCTGTAACTAACTCATTAGCTACATTGCTTGCAAGGCTTACAGTGATGTACATTACCGAGAGGGCCCAGAGATACCTCTCCGACAATCAGAGTGACAAATCCTAATCTTGATCCATGCCAACTCAACAAACACCATCGGAGACACCTGTAGAGCACCTTTATAATCACCCAGTTACGTTGTGACGTTTGGTAGAACACAAAGTGTTCCTTCAATATTCGGGAGTTGCATGATCTCATAATCATAGGAACATGCATAGTTATGGAGAAAGCAATAGCAACAAACTAAACGATCATCGTCCTAAGCTAACGAATGGGTCAAGTCAATCACATCATTCACTAATGACATGATCCCTTTAATCAAATGACAACTCATGTCTATGGTTAGGAAGCATAACCATCATTGATTCAACGAGCTAGTCTAGTAGAGGCAAACTAGTGACACTCTGTTTGTCTATGTATTCACACATGTACTAAGTTTCCGGTTAACACAATTCTAGCATGAATAATAAACATTTATCATGATATAAGGAAATATAAATAACAACTTTATTATTGCCTCTAGGGCATATTTCCTTCAGCCGCCCACTTGCACTAGAGTCAATAATCTAGATTACATTGTAATGATTCTAACACCCATGGAGTCTTGGTGCTGATCATGTTTTGCTCGTGAGAGAGGCTTAGTCAATGGGTCTACAACATTCAGATCCATATGTATCTTGCAAATATCTATGTCTCCCTCCTTGACTTGATCGCTGATGGAATTGAAGCGTCTCTTGATGTGCTTGGTTCTCTTGTGAAATCTGGATTCCTTTGCCAAGGCAATTGCACCAGTACTGTTGTCGGTGTCAAAACCGGCCGATCTCGGGTAGGGGGGTCCCGAACTGTGCGTCTAGGATCAATAGTAACAGGAGGCAAGGGACACGATGTTTTTACCCAGGTTCGGGCCCTCTTGATGGAGGTAAAACCCTACATCCTGCTCGATTAATATTGATGATATGGGTAGTACAAGAGTAGATCTAGCACGAGATCAAGGAGGCTAAACCCTAGAAGCTAGCCTATGGTATGATTGTTGTATATATTGTCCCTCTATCGACTAGCCTGGCCTTGGTTTATATAATGCACCGGAGGCCTAGGATAACAAGAGTCCTAGCCGAATACGCCGGTGGGGAGAAGTCCTTGTCTTGATCGCCAAGTCTTGTGGAATCTTCCTTGTATGCGGCAGCCGTCCAAACTGGCCCATGAGTATATGGCCATGGGGGTCTTCGGCCCAATCTAATATATCGGGAGACGATGTGGTGAGTACCCCCTAGTCCAGGACACCGTCAGTAGCCCCCTGAACCGGTCTTCAAGTTAGGGACGCTCCTCGATTCTTCTGAACTGTTCTTCATCTTCGGTTGCCGGTCTTGAAAACTGGTTCAACAAATCTTCTTTATCTTCGATCTTGAGGATCGCCGAAATGCATTCGAGTTTATACGCCGGGTATCCGAGGAGCCCCTTTAAGTTTCCAGCCTTTATCAATGCCTTGTTTATTTTTATGCCACACCTCAGGTTTGAAGTTGTTCCCGGGAGGCACGGTCCTCTTGCGTCCGAGCTCCAACACCGGACTGCATTCGAGGTATCTTTTGCAGCCGAGCACCAACACCGGACCGCTTCCCAGCTCTAGCGCTGGAATGTATCCGAGCTCCAACGCCGGACTGTATATCCAAGCTCCAACGCCGAAATATATCCGAGCTCCAACGCCGGACTATATCCGAGGTGTCATATCACCTTGGTTCAAAAAAGTTGAAGGAGTTTAGCCGAGCTTAATGCCGGAAATGCCCTCTATGGAGCCAGCCACTAGCGCCCGAGCTTTATGCCGGACTGCTTCCGAGGTGGTGCACCACCCCGACTATGGGCCGATTTTTTGTCAATATTTTTTATTGGTGCAATTTATTCTCTGCCAAGATATATAGCCAGTAGCCCTCAAGGTGTGTATCGGTCTAAAACCCGAGATGCACATGAAGGATGACATAAGACAGCTGATCCCAGTAGCCGCTGAGACTCAGGTTGATTTGCAAAATCGGCCCGAGGATCAAGTCCTAGCTCGGCAGAATACTTCGGGATACAAAAGCGGCGTGCTCAGTCCTCAAGACTCAGGTTGGGTGCGGCCGACCAACCTGAGGATCACAATCTCCTCGGAAACTATATTGCACATAAAATTTTCTGCATTGGTCAAGTAATGCAGTAGCCCCCGAGGCACTAGTCGGGTGGCAACACCAGATCAGGGGATCGATGTACCCCTTTAATATTTGTAAATAATAAGCCCGAAGCCCAGTAGCCCCCGAGCCTTAATGCGGGCACGGGTGGCCGAATTAAGGATCAATATCCATAGTAAAATCACAAATTATGTGTAATGACTCTATGTATCCAAGTACTTTACGTCATTAATGATCGGATC
The DNA here is from genome assembly GCA_034509565.1 of Triticum monococcum. Taxonomy (NCBI): domain Eukaryota; kingdom Viridiplantae; phylum Streptophyta; class Magnoliopsida; order Poales; family Poaceae; genus Triticum; species Triticum monococcum. The sequence continues at coordinate 443,866,192 of CM067842.1, read as the reverse complement.
CGCATTGTACAAAACTTTGTTGACCGACCATCGGCTTCCACCTCCTCGGCCAGTAGCTGAGGAGTGTTTGTCCTACTTTATAAAGCCTTTATGAGGGCAAAGATTTACAACAAACAAGGCAGTCTGGCCATACGGTTTTATAAACAAAGGTACGCAGAGAGATATGTTATATTACCGTTTAACAGAAGAAGTGTATTCCAAAGAAAATAGTCCCGCTATCGGTTCCTTTCTTTGGGTTGTCATGCTAAGCATGATCATGAAACCTCAGCTCGAATGTAAGAGCAAAATATCGAGGATTTAGTTTGGGAGGCCAGTTAATAGTCCCCGGTAGTGTTCGGCGAGAGTCGAGGTAGAGTCGTAAACACTTCGGCCAATGTTATGAATGGCCCGTCATAGTCATCGGATCGCTGACTAGCTTACGCTTATTGTGACAGTCAGTTTTCGGCTTTCTCCACTAAGGTGCTTAACCATGTGAGCTGGAAGCACAATCGCAGTGGTTCTCCCTTTGCACGCCTAGCCGAACAAAACAGAACGTAGGAAGCAAGTGCAGGAGCCGGGGAATCCAACTATTGACCGAAGACACAATTCGAAACCGATGCATATATAGCAATATCTGAGAATGTTTTTTACCGAATCCCTAAAGGTGTCCGGCGTTGCACTGCGAGACTAATGCTGGAAAAGCACAAATAGTTTAAAAGTGCCAAAAAGCTTGGAAAACCAAGAAACGTCAGTAAAAACATGACGTCCGAACAAGATCAAGTGTTCGGTGCCAATCCGAAAATTGGTCTTAGAAAAAAGAAGTGCTTCTGTCGTCCTTTAACATGACACATCCTATCTCAAGACTTCGAGCGGGTCAGCCTACGGCTTCAACCTCCTATCCCGAGGGCGGAGTACTTCTCATTAGGCCAGTTAGCAAACTAAACTCTAGCGGCTTTGAGGGAGAAATTAGGCTCCCCGGCTAGTGACCGCACACTCGCGTCGAAAAAAGGAGTGATAAATAATAATAATAGAACTTTGCAACGACTGAGAAGAAGAACACTTATTATAAAACGGCTCAAATAAACTTAAGAGCCCCCAAGTGACTTGGGTAGAAGAATGATTGCATGTACCGAAGTACTTATATCATATCTATGTTCAACCGAACTTTAAATGCGTCTTAACCGACCGTCGGCTTCTCCCTCTTCGGTTAAGGACCGAAAAGTGTTATGTACTCCATCGGTCGAGAATATCGACGGTGTTTCCAATAACCAGGCAATCAGGCCATAAGGCTGTAATAGACAAAGTGCGCTCAGGGAACTTATGCTATATTATTGCGAAGAGTAAGAAGCATCTTCGAAGAAAATAGTACCCCCACCGATACCTTTCTTCGGTGCTCATTGTTATTATGAGGCTTGTGCAATAGATTTTTTGTACTCATGAGTTCCATTGTGTGCCGACCATCATTGAATAACTACAAGAGCGCTAGCTTTCGGCTTCACCCAGTCTAAGGTCCGGCTCGGGTGACCCGATCGTGAAAATCGCAGAGGTGCTCCCTTTACTCCCTAGCCGAACAATCGGGAACGTAGGGGTAAACACAGGAGCAAGGCAACCCAGCTTGCAAATCGCTTAAGTCAATATGGTGCATATTGTGGCGTAATACACGAACAAGGAACGAAGCCGTACAAGTATAATCATATGCAATAGGAAAAGCTTCATAAAGGAAGCCCCCAAGTAAATGGGGTATTTGAATTTATGCGTCACAAACAAAGTTTGGACAAGGAAATTTTGCAAGCAACTTTTTTCCAAAAGAGTATAATGCTTGGTCGAACCGAACGCAAGTTAGAAATTAAAGCTTTGAGCATGAAAGCGACTTAGCTGGTTAATGTGTTCGGTATTGATGACGCAGTCCGAGCTTGATGCCGGGCAAGGTTCCATCCCTCAAGCCGGTCCCGAGGTGGCAGAGCGGAGAGCTCGACACGCCGAAGTGGTGACATAGCACGGTCAATGCAGACCGGTAGAGTGACGCCGAAGTCCCCGGATCATTTTCCCGTGCCACATAAAATAGTGCAAACCGGAGATAATAGTAATAATAATAAAAAAAATCATTGCACAATAATTTATGCAAAGTGAGTAATAAAAGAAATATGGCCTGGCGCCAAAGTCAATGTCGATGCAGGGCGTCGGCGTGATGCGGTAAGGGCGTGGCAAAGCCTGAATTCACAGGTCGGTCCGAGTTCCGAATGCGGCATTCGCCGGACTATGTACGGAGACTGACCGGACCACCATGCGACCGTCGTTAATGCGGCCACCATTTGATAGACCTGTGTACATATGATGGACAAACCAGAGTAATAATTCCTTGGGAAAAATGAACCCAAACAAGCAAAAATACTGGGATTAATAGCACCTGGTTTATTTGTTGTAGCAATCCGAAGGAAGGTGATTCCCAAAATTGGGACTCGATCCGCACACCCGTTACCGGAGGAGGTTGATGAAGAGATGATGAAGCCCCCGGTCCAGCCGAGATGTCGAAGCCTCGATGTCAGCCGATTAGTCGAAGTAGGTCGGCGTGATGGACACCAGCTTGAAGAAGCAATAGTGCGGCCCTATCGATGCAGGTCGTGACGTGGTCGATGCCGGCTTGATGAAGCGACCGTGCGGCGATGTCGGTATGCCCGCACCGTGTGATCCGTGGGGCGGCGATGTTGGTGATGATTTATCCTTCGCGATGCCGGGCTCTTGTTCGGCTTGCCGAGATGATGATCCGAAGAAGTTGAGCTCGGCTCAACAAAGTGACGCCGTTCTAGCGCAGGTCGGCAGCCGTGGAGTAATATTGCAGGACTGGTTTGACACCAGCATGATGTTGAAGATCATGTTAAAAAGATCTTACAGTTAGTGGGATGTGTTCGGGAACAAAACACAATACCCCATACAAAACTTCCTTTAAAAGGGATGTCCGAAATCCTGTTCATAAAAAAGATGAACTCGGGTCAGATTCGTTTTCGCACAGAAAACAGATCCGAAAAGTGATGCACTAGTCGGAAGGTTCCCGGAGTTTGGACGATCGAGCCAAAATTTTGAGAGGTGGTAGATATAGGAATTCCACAGCCGATCAATGGTTGGATCTTCCAAAGGACGTCCGAGCTAGAAGCTGGACACCACGCCCTAAACTCATCCAAATTCCTGCCCAGATTTGACAGGGCTCCGGTATATCGTGGATTGCCAGAGATTCCTCCATCGGAACTCGACGAAATTTTCCAGGGTTGTTGTAGACTCAATTCCGCACAATTCCACCAAAGCGATCGTCAAAGAGATACTCGAGGAGGTGGCGGCGGCAGATACGAGTTCGCTATAAAAAAACAGCACGGTCGCTTGAGGGCAATGTTGATGTTGAGCCCCCGAGCTCCATAGATAATTCCTCCGTGATCTTGATAGAGATCGGAGTTGATGTTTGATGAAGGCCCTCGTCCGAACATGGTGATCCGAACACGGGGCGCAATTCTTGGTCGAACCAAGGTGACCAGTCAAGCTGGTGACGAAGATGCCGAAGTCGCAGTTGATCTGCAGGCGAGCCATCGATCCTTTTGTCGATCACACAGCGGAACTCTCAATGAAAGCACCAATGTTGGTGTCAAAACCGGCGGATCTCGGGTAGGGAGGGCCCGAACCTGGGTAAAAACATCGTGTCCCTTGCCTCCTGTTACTATCGATCCTAGATGCATAGTTTGGGACCCCCCTACCCGAGATGCGCCGGTTTTGACACCGATAATTGTCACAAAAGATTTTCATTGGACCCGATGCACTAGGTATTACACCTAGATCGGATATGAACTCCTTCATCCAGACTCCTTCATTTGCCGCTTCCGAAGCAGCTATGTATTCCACTTCACACGTAGATCCCGCCACGACGCTCTGCTTGGAACTGTACTAACTGACAGCTCCAGCATTTAATAAAAATACGTATCCGGTTTGTGACTTAGAGTCATCCGGATCAGTGTCAAAGCTTGCATCGACGTAACTGTTTACGACGAGCTCTTTGTCACCTCCATATACGAGAAACATATCCTTAGTCCTTTTTAGGTATTTCGGGATATTCTTGACCGCTGTCCAGTGATCCACTCCTGGATTACTTTGGGACCTCCCTGCTAAACGGATAGCAAGGCACACATCAGGTCTGGTACACAGCATTGCATACATGATAGAGCCTATGGCTGAAGCATAGGGAACACTTTTCATTTTCTCTCTATCTTCTGCAGTGGTTGGGCATTCAGTCTGACTCAACTTCACACCTTGTAATACAGGAAAGAACCCTTTTTTGCCTGATCCATTTTGAACTTCTTCAAAACTTTATCAATGTATGTGCTTTGTGAAAGTCCAATCAAGCATCTTGATCTATCTCTATAGATCTTGATGCCCAATATATAAGCAGCTTCACCGAGGTCTTTCATTGAAAAAAATTCTTATTCAAGTATCCTTTTATGCTATTCAAAAATTTAGTACCATTTCTGATCAACAATATGTCATCGACATATAATATCAGAAATGCTACGGAGCTCCCACTCACTTTCTTGTAAATACAGGCTTCTCCAAAAGTCTGTACAAAACCATATGCTTTGATCACACTATCAAAGCGTATATTCCAACTCCAAGAGGCTTGCACCAGTTCATAAATGGATCGCTGGAGCTTGCACACTTTGTTAGCACCTTTTGGATCGACAAAACCTTCTGGTTGCATCATATACAAGTCTTCTTTAAGGTATCCATTAAGGAATGCAATTTTAACATCCATTTGCCAAATTTCATAATCATAAAATGCGGCAATTGCTAACATGATTCGGATGGACTTAAGCATCGCTACGGGTGAGAAGGTCTCATCATAGTCAACTCCTTGAACTTGTCGAAAACCTTTTGCAACAAGTCGAGCTTTGCAGACAGTAACATTACCGTCAGTGTCAGTCTTCTTCTTGAAGATCCATTTATTCTCTATGGCCTGCCGATCATCAGGAAAGTCAACCAAAGTCCATACATTGTTCTCATACATGGATCCCATCTCAGATTTCATGGCCTCAAGTCATTTTGTGGAATCTGGGCTCATCATCGCTTCCTCATAGTTCGTAGGTTCGTCATGGTCAAGTAACATGACTTCCAGAACAGGATTACCGTACCACTCTGGTGCGGATCTTACTCTAGTTGACCTACGAGGTTCGGTAGTAACTTGATCAGAAGTTTCATGATCATCATCATTAGCTTCCTCACTTACTGGTGTAGGAATCACTGGAACTGATTTTAGTGATGAACTACTTTCCAATAAGGGAGAAGGTACAATTACCTCGTCAAGTTCTACTTTCCTCCCACTCACTTCTTTCGAGAGAAACTCCTTCTCTAGAAAGGATCCATTCTTAGCAACGAATATCTTGCCTTCGGATCTGTGATAGAAGGTGTAACCAACAGTCTCCTTTGGGTATCCTATGAAGACACATTTCTCTGATTTGGGTTCGAGCTTATTAGGTTAAAGCTTTTTCACATAAGCATCACAGCCCCAAATTTTAAGAAATGACAACTTGGGTTTCTTGCCAAACCACAGTTCATAAGGTGTCATCTCGACGGATTTAGATGGTGCCCTATTTAACATGAATGCAACTGTCACTAAAGCGTAACCCCAAAACGATAGCGGTAAATCAGTGAGAGACATCATAGATCGCACCATATCTAGTAAAGTACGATTACCACGTTTGGACACACTATTACGCTGTGGTGTTCCAAGTGGCGTGAGTTGCGAAACTATTCCACATTGTTTCATATGAAGTCCAAACACATAACTCAAATACTCACCTCCACGATCAGATCATAGAAACTTGATTTTCTTGTTACAATGATTTTCAACTTCACTCTAAAATTCTTTGAACTTTTCAAATGTTTCAGACTTATGTTTCATCAAGTAAATATACCCATATATGCTCAAATCATCTGTGAAGGTGAGAAAATAACGATATCCACCGTGAGCTTCAATGTTCATTGGACCACATACATCAGTATGTATGATTTCAATAACTCTGTTGCTCGCTCCATTATTCTGGAGAACGGAGTTTTAGTCATCTTGCCCATGAGGCATGGTTCGCAAGTACCAAGTGATTCATCATCAAGTGATTCCAGAAGTCCATTAGAATGGAGTTTCTTCATGCGCTTTACACCAATATGACCTAAACGACAGTGCCACAAATAAGTTGCACTATCATTATTAACTCTGCATCTTTTGGCTTCAATACTATGAATATGTGTATCACTACTATCAAGATTTAGTAAAAATAGACCACTCATCAGGGGTGCATGACCATAAAAGATATTACTCATATAAATAGAACAACCATTATTATCTGATTTAAATGAATAACCGTCTCGCATCAAACAAGATCTAGATATAATGTTCATGCTCAATGCTGGCACCAAATAACAATTATTTAGGTCTAAAACTAATCCCGAAGGTAGATGTAGAGGTAGCGTGCCGACGGCGATCACATCGACTTTGGAACCATTTCCCACGCGCATTGTCACCTCGTCCTTAGCCAATCTTTGCTTAATATGTAGCCCCTGTTTTGTTGCAAATGTTAGCAACTGAACAAGTATCAAATACCCAAGCACTACTATGAGCATTAGTAAGGTACACATCAATAACATGTATATCAAATATACCTTTCACTACCATCCTTCTTCTCCGCCAAATACTTGGGGCAGTTCCGCTTCCAGTGACCAGTTCCTTTGCAGTAGAAGCACTCAGTCTCAGGCTTAGGTCCAGACTTGGGTTTCTTCACTTGAGCAGCAACTGGCTTGATGTTCTTCTTGAAGTTCCCCTTCTTCCCTTTACCCTTTTTCTTGAAACTGGTGGTCTTGTTGACCATAAACACTTGATGCTCCTTTTTGATTTTTACCTCCGCGGCCTTTAGGATTGCGAAGAGCTCAGGAAAAGTCTTATCCACCCCTTGCATATTGATACGTCTCCAACGTATCTATAATTTTTGATTGCTCCATGCTATATTATCTTCTCTTTTGGACATTATTAGGCTTTATTATCCACTTTTATATTATTTTTGCGACTAACCTATTAACCGGAGGCCCAACCCAGAATTGCTATTTTTTTGCCTATTTTAGGGTTTCGAAGAAATGGAATACCAAACGGAGTCCAAACGGAATGAAACCTTCGGGAACGTGATTTTTTGAACGAACAAGACCCAGGAGACTTGGACCCCACGCCAAGCAACCAACAAGGAGGCCACGAGGTAGGGGGGCGCGCCTACCCCCTCCCAGGCGCGCCCTCCACCCTCGTGGGCCCCCTGTTGCTCCACCGACGTACTTCTTCCTCCTATATATACCTACGTACCTCCAAACGATCAGATACAGAGCCAAAACCCTAATTCCACCGCCGTAACTTTTTGTATCCACGAGATCCCATCTTGGGGCCTGTTCCGGAGCTCCGCCGGAGGGTGCATCGATCACGGAGGGCTTCTACATCAACACCATAGCCTCTCTGATGAAGTGTGAGTAGTTTACCTCAGACCTTCGGGTCCATAGTTATTAGCTAGATGGCTTCTTCTCTCTTTTTGGATCTCAATACAAAGTTCTCCCCCTCTCTTGTGGAGATCTATTCGATGTAATCTTCTTTTGCGGTGTGTTTGTTGAGACCGATAAATTGTGGGTTTATGATCAAGTTTATCTATGAACAATATTTGTATCTTCTCTGAATTCTTTTATGTATGATTGGTTATCTTTGCAAGTCTCTTCGAATTATCAGTTTGGTTTGGCCTACTAGATTGATCTTTCTTGCAATGGGAGAAGTGCTTAGCTTTGGGTTCAATCTTGCGGTGTCCTTTCCCACTGACAGTAGGGGCAGCAAGGCACATATTGTATTGTTTCCATCGAGGATAACAAGATGGGGTTTTCATCATATTTCATGAGTTTATCCCTCTACATCATGTCATCTTGCTTAAAGCATTACTCCGTTCTCTTGAACTTAATACTCTAGATGCATGCTGGATAGCGGTCGATGTGTGGAGTAATAGTAGTAGATGCAGGCAGGAGTCGGTCTACTTGTCTCGGACGTGATGCCTATATACATGATCATACCTAGATATTCTCATAACTATGCTCAATTTTGTCAATTGCTCAACAGTAATTTGTTCACCCACCATAAAATACTTATGCTCTTGAGAGAAGCCACTAGTGAAACCTATGGCCCCCGGGTCTATCTTCATCATATTAAATCTTCCAATACTTAGTTATTTCCATTGCTTTTTTATTTTACTTTGCATCTTTATCATAAAAATACCAAAAATATTATCTTATCATATCTATCAGGTCTCACTCTCGTAAGTGACCGTGTAGGGATTGGCAACCCCTTATCGCGTTGGTTGCGAGGATTTATTTGTTTTGTGTAGGTGCGAGGGTCTCGCGCATAGCGTCCTACTGGATTGATACCTTGGTTCTCAAAAACTGAGGGAAATACTTACGCTACTTTGCTGCACCACCCTTTCCACTTCAAGGGAAAACCAACACAAGTGTTCAAGAGGTATCAAGAAGGATTTCTGGCGCCGTTGCCGAGGAGGTCTACGCAAAAGTCAACATACCAAGTACCCATCACAAACCCTTATCTCTCGCATTACATTATTTGCCATTTGCCTCTCATTTTCCTCTCCCCACTTCACCCTTGCCGTTTTATTCGCCCTCTCTCGCTATCCTCCCTCTCTTTCTCTATTTGCCTCTTTTTGCTCATTTGCTTGTGTGTTGGATTGCTTGCTTGTCACGATGGCTCAAGATAACACTAAATTGTGTGACTTTACCAATACCAACAACAATGATTTTATTAGCACTCCGATTGCTCCTCTTACCTATGCTGAATCGTGTGAAATTAATGCTACCTTGCTGAATCTTGTCATAAAAGATCCGTTTTCCGGCCTTCCTAGTGAAGATGCCGCTACCATCTAAATAGCTTCGTTGATTTATGTGATATGAAAAAGAAGAAATATGTTGATAATGATATTGTTAAATTGAAGCTATTTCCTTTTCAGCTTAGAGATCGTGCTAAAGCTTGGTTTTCGTCTTTGCCTAAAAATAGTATTGATTCTTGGAATAAGTGCAAAGATGCTTTTATCTCTAAGTATTTTCCTCCCGCTAAGATCATCTCTCTTAGAAACGATATTATGAATTTTAAGCAACTTGATCATGAACATGTTGCACAAGCTTGGGAGAGGATGAAATTAATGATACATAATTGCCCAGCACATGGTTTGAATTTGTGGATGATTATACAAATTTTTTATGCCGGATTGAATTTTGCTTCTAGAAATCTTTTAGACTCGGCCGTGGGAGGCACTTTTATTTAAATCACTTTAGAAGAAGCTACTAAACTCCTAGATAATATTATGGTTAATTATTCTCAATGGCACACTGAAAGATCTACTAATAAGAAAGTGCATGCAATAGAAGAAATTAATGTTTTGAGTGGAAAGATGGATGAACTTATGAAATTATTTGCTAATAAAAGTGTTTCTTCTGATCCTAATGATATGCCTTTGTCTACTTGGTTGAGAATAATAATGAATCTATGGACGTGAATTTTGTTGGTAGGAACAATTTTGGTAACAACGCGTATAGCGGAAACTTTAATCCTAGGCCTTATCCTAGTAATTCCTCTAATAATTATGGTAATCCCTACAACAATTCTTATGGAAATTATAATAAGATGCCCTCTGATTTTGAATCTAATATTAAAGAATTTATTACTTTGCAAAAGAATTTCAATGCTTTGATTGAAGAAAAATTGCTTAAGATTGATGAGTTGGCTAGGAACGTTGATAGAATTTCTCTTGATGTTGATTCTTTGAAACTTAGATCTATTCCACCTAAGCATGATATCAATGAGTCTCTCAAAGCCATGAGAATTTCCATTGATGATTGCAAAGAAAGAACTACTAGGATACGTGCTAAGAAAGATTCCTTTATTAGAGCGTGTTCTTCTAGTTTCCATGATAATAAAGATGAAGATCTAAAAGTTATTGATGTGTCCCCTTTTAAATCTTTGTTTTGCAATATGAATCTTTATAATAATGGGACTGAATATGATCCACCTTTACCTATAAGGCGTTCCAAGATTTTGGAGTTTTTAGATCTTGATGCTAAAATTGATAAAAGTGGGATTGAAGAGATCAAAACTGTAGATGTTAATGAACCCACTATTTTGGATTTCAAGCAATTTAACTATGACAATTGCTCTTTGATAGATTGTATTTCCTTGTTGCAATCCATGCTAAATTCTCCTCACGGTTATAGTCAAAATAAAGCTTTTACCAAACATATTGTTGATGCTTTGATGCAATCTTATGAAGAAAAACTTGAGTTGAAAGTTTCTATCCCTAGAAAACTTTATGATGAGTGGGAAACAACTATTAAAATTAAAATTAAAGATCATGAATGCTATGCTTTGTGTGATTTGGGTGCTAGTGTTTCCACGATTCCAAAGACTTTATGTGATTTGCTAGGTTTCCGTGATTTTGATGATTGCTCTCTAAACTTGCACCTTGCGGATTCCACTATTAAGAAACCTATGGGAAGAATTAATGATGTTCTTATTGTTGCAAATAGGAATTATGTGCCCGTAGATTTTATCGTTCTTGACATAGATTGCAATCCTTCATGTCCTATTATTCTTGGTAGACCTTTCCTTAGAACAATTGGTGCAATTATTGATATGAAGGAAGGAAATATTAGATTCCAATTTCCGTTATGGAAAGTCATGGAACACTTTCCTAGAAAGAAAATTAAATTACCCTATGAATCTATTATGAGAGCCACTTATGGATTGCCTTCCAAAGATGGCAATACCTACATCTATCCTCGCTTTTATGCCTAGCTAAGGGCGTTAAACAATAGCGCTTGTTGGGAGGCAACCCAATTTTATTTTTATTCCTTGATTTTTTTCTCCTATTTAGTAATAAATAATTTATCTAGCCTCTGTTTTTTTGTGTTTAATTAGTGTTTGTGCCAAGTAGAACCGTTGGGAAGACTTGGGGAAAGTCTTTTTAATCTTGCTGTAAAAAACAGAAACTTTGGTGCTCACGAGAACTGCTGCCATTTTTATTTGGAAAGTGATATTTAGTTAATTATTTTTGAATATGATGAATAGATAAATTCCTCACTTCCAGCAATTTATTTTAGAATTTTTGGTGTTCCATATCTTGTGTTAGCTACATATTACTACAGACTGTTCTGTTTTTGACAGATTGTGTTTTTCGTGTGTTGTTTGCTTATTTTGATGAATCTATGGCTAGTAAAATAGTTTATGAACCATAGAGAAGTTGGAATACAGTAGGTTTAACACCAATATAAATAAATAATGAGTTCATTACAGTACCTTGAAGTGGTCTTTTGTTTTCTTTCGCGAACGGAGCTCACGAGATTTTCTACTTTAAGTTTTGTGTTGTCAAGTTTTCAAGTTTTGGGTAAAGATTTGATGGATTATGGAACAAGGAGTTGCAAGAGCCTAAGCTTGGGGATGCCCATGGCACCCCCAAGATAATCTAAGGACACCTAAAAGCCAAAGCTTGGGGATGCCCCGGAAGGCATCCCCTCTTTCGTCTACTTCTATCGGTAACTTTACTTGGAGCTATATTTTTATTCACCACATGATATGTGTTTTTCTTGGAGCGTCTTGTATGATTTGAGTCTTTATTTGTTAGTTTTCCACAATCATATTTGCTGTACACACCTTTTTATAGAGACACACATGATTCAGAAATTATTAGAATACTCTATGTGCTTCACTTATATCTTTTGAGTTATATAGTTTTGCTCTAGTGCTTCACTTATATCTTTTAGAGCACGGTGGTGGATTTGTTTTATAAAAACTATTGATCTCTCATGCTTCACTTAGATTATTTTGAGAGTCTTAAATAGCATGGTAATTTGCTTAAATAATCCTAATATGCTAGGTATACAAGATTAATAATAAAATTTTCTTATGAGTGTGTTGAATACTATGAGAAGTTGGATACTTGATAATTGTTTTGAGATATGGAGATGGTGATATTAGAGTCATGATAGTTGAGTAGTTGTGAATTTGAGAAATACTTGTGTTAAAGTTCGTGATTCCCGTAGCATGTACGTATGGTGAACCGTTATGTGATGAAGTCGGAGCATGATTTATTTATTGATTGTCTTCCTTATGAGTGGCGGTCGGGGACGAGCAATGGTCTTTTCCTACCAATCTATCCCCCTAGGAGCATGCGCATAATACTTTGCTTTGATAACTTGTAGATTTTTGCAATAAGTATATGAGTCCTTTATGACTAATGTTGAGTCCATGGATCATACTCACTCTCACCCTTCCACCATTGCTAGCTTCTCTAATACCATGCACCTTTCGCCGGTATCATACACCCACCATATACCTTCCTCAAAACAGCCACCACACCTACCTATCATGACATTTCCATAGCCATTCCGAGATATATTGCCATGCAACTTTCCACCATTCCATTTACGATGACACACTCCATCATTGTCATATTGCTTTGCGTGATCATGTAGTTGACATTACATTTGTGGCAAAGCCACCATTCATAATTATTTCATACATGTCACTCATGAGTCATTGCATATCCCGATACACCGCCGGAGGCATGTCAGGACCCCGATTCCAAGTCACATCGATCTAGCCGGTAACACCTCATATCACTTTGCGGCCTCACGCACGGTATTCCCACGGGTGTCGCCTTACCATGGCCCGGGACCGTTTGCGCCTTTTGGCTCACATATATGATAGTGTCGCTAGCATCCATATGACAGAGAACCCGGGCCGACATGGCTAGTCATGAACCCAAAGCGGCACTAACCTATGGGGACAGGTATACATGAATCACATTGAGCATGTCGGTCAGCAGCGTGTGAATCCAGGCTGTAGCACTGGGCTAACAGGACTCCGGGAATCCGGGCTGTAGCAGGCTAGGCAGGACTCCGGATGTCACCACGTGACATTTCCCCGAAGGGACAAACACAGGAACGAAGGGAAACACATGCCGGCCAGTCAAGTGTCCTGAGCAGTAGTGCTGGGCTAATAGGACTCCGGTGATCCGGGCTGTAGCGGACTACTATGGCTCATGGAAGCACTAGACTACATTTCCCCATAAGAGAGGCTGCCAAGGATAAGCAACTAGATTGTCGGATCCCACACATACCAAGCATTTCAATCATACACACAGTATGCTTGATATGTGTAAATACAACATGGCATCACAACATAACTCTACAACTCAAGTATTTATTCATTAGGCTCCGAGGAGCGAGATATTACAAACATGGGTCTCATGACCCAATAATCATAGCATACAAATCAAAACACATGCGGAAGCTTAACATGTCTGAGTATAGGCATCTACAAATGAAAAAGGCTAAGAAGCCTGACTATCTACCAGATCCTGCCAAGGGCACAAGATCGTAGCTGAGGTAGCAAGCTAAACATCGAAGCCCACACGGAACTACTAGCGAGAGTGACGTCTCTTTGCAAAACATAAGTTAAACAAACGTGAGTACAACTGTACTCACCAAGACTTAAATCAGAACTAACTACATATGCATCGGTATCAACAAAGGGGCAGTGGAGTTTAACTGCAGCAAGCCAGCTTTGACTCAGTGGATAACCTGAACTACGACAGCAAGCAACTCTTTGAGGTGGCGCACACGAGTCCACATATTCACCATTCAATACACCACTATGGATCCGCTCCCGTCTCCCTACGAGAAGGCCATCCATAGCACTCACACTTATCTTGCGAGTTTTAGAGTATCCACTTTCACTTGTCTATGAACTGTTATAGGCAACCCAGAAGTCCTTTACCGCGGACACGGCTATTCGAATAGATCATTTATAACCCCGCAGGGGTGTACTTCTTCACACATGCTCTCGCCACTTACCACAATGTACACGTCGTGTAACTCGGCAACCTTCAAGCAGAAGCCTGGCGAGGGAGTCGGCCACGACCTGAGTAACCACACAAGTCTCTAGTCTAGGTTTATCGCCTATTTGGGTTCCATCCACGAGGCGATCCGGCCGGAGTTTCACTCACAGCCCCAAACGATGTGTGCAGGGTTCTCGAGACACCAAACGGGCGCCCGGTACACCGTGCCACGGTGTATCTACCGCATCATAGCCCACCCCTAGGGTCAGCGCTATGCACGGCCGCCAACACATATCCTACAAACACGAGAAACTAGTTGCAACTCCTAGACAGAGGGCAAGGGCAGTTAATAAGTCGAGAGGGTCCATTGGTTTCGGGCCCAATGCGTGGTAGTAGCTGTTTCATGGATCACAAACACAGAACTCAGTTCCTGAGGACGGCTTCAATGAGACAACCCACCATGTACTCCTACATGGCCTCTCACCGCTACCTTTGCCAAATCATGTTCACACACTTAGCTCACACACAGTAGGACATGTTCATCACCATTCCAATTCATTCCCGATGAATCAGACCCGACTCAACTCTAAGAAGTAGCAGGCATGACAAACAAGCATGAATGAGTAGGCACATCAAGGCTCAAACAACTCCTACTCATGCTAGTGGGTTTCATCTATTTACTATGGCAATGACAGGTCATGCAGAGGAAAAGGGGTTCAGCTACCGCAGCATGTAACAGTTGAATCGTTGTTGTCCTAATGTAGTAAAAGAGAGCAGGAGCGAGAGAGTGGGATTGTATCGGTATGAACAAGGGAGCTTTGCTTGCCTGGCACTTCTGAACATAATATAGTTCTTCATCGGTGTCATCGATCATGTCGTCGGAACCACGTCTGGCAAGGGAACATAAACAACATTCAATTAATGCAATGCACAAGCGGATGAATGATATGATATATTAAGGTACTGATTTGACCTAATGCAATATCTAGCCAATCTAATTGAAGTGGAACTCAAACAAGATCAAATTCCAATTCCAAATGTTATTTCATAAGTTGCCCTAATCATAATTTGTCCTATTCAGTGAGGTTAACTTGTTCAAACATGCATGATCATGGCATAAACAGATTCTTCATATTTTTCTGATCATTTTTCATATATAATTTATTTCGTTTGGAGTTACAGTTTAATTTCTATGAATTTTGGAAGTTTTGGGCATTTTCTGGAATTTCCTGATTATTTTTAAAACCAGAAAATCATTAATTGCGTTAGCACTGCATCACCGTGACGTGAGGAGGTCAACGGGGGTGGTCCAGGTCAAACCTGACCCGTGGGGCCTACTGGTTAGTGACACACTGCTGGCATGAGTCACTGACGTGTGGGGCCGGTCAAAGGCCACGTCAGCAAGTCAAACTGACGTGTGGGACCAGCTAGGTTAATAACTAATCTAAACAGAACATTAATTTAAACTAAACAGGCATTGGGCCCACATGGCAGTGGCTCTAGGGAGTTTTAGCAGGGTCATTAGCACTAATTAAGCCAGTGCCACGTCAGCTCGCCGGAGCTTGGCCGGCGGCGACCAAATACGCGGCGGGGTTTCGCCAGAGTTGCTCGGGTTTCTCGTGCGGGTCACCGTTTGGCGCACTGGGGACACCAGGAGGAAGCCCTCGCTCGGCCGCATCGAGCAGAGGCAGCAGCAGGGCGCAGGGTGGCCGGAACTCGCCGGAGCAGAGCTCGCGGCAGCGCCGGAGTTCGGGCGGAAAGGGAAAGAGGGCTACGGTGCACGACAGGGCGAGGGAGGGCATGCGTTAGGCTCCTGAGGATGCACTGAGTGCGGTGGTGCGCTCGAACGCGTGCTTGCACGGCCGTAGCCACGACGGCGACATGGCCGGTGGCGAGGAGCGCTCGGGCTGGAAGGGGACGGTGGCTATGCGGCGTAATCGAGCACGGGAAGTAGAGGGCTAGGTAGAGGAGCTCACGACGGATCCAGAGAGCTGGTCGGCTACCTTGGGGAAGCGCGGACGGCGACGAACAACGGTGGTGATCTCCGGTGGCCGAGGTTGAAGAAGACGACGCCGAGGACGAAGCAGGGCTTCCCGGCTCGCTTGGCTCGGTGCAAAAGGCGTAGGCGACAGTGGCGGAGCTTCCACGCAACACGGGAAAGCGAGAGGGGGTCGGGGAGCGCGGTGGTTCACGGCGGCGCTTCCATGGCCGCGTTGGCCGTCGTGGGAGAGAGCGAGGGAGAGGAGGGGAGAGTGAGCTACGAGAGAGGGGAAGGACCAGCGGGGCTCGGTCGTTTCCAAGCACGTCGGATCGGAGTGGGGAGGAACCAGGAGGTGGAAGCAGGAGGTGACTTCGCCTCCTGTGCCTGCGCCACGCCGTCGTTCTCCTGGCAAAGGAAGGAGACGACTGGCGCCTGGCTCTGGTGGGCTGGGCCGTGCTGGGCCGTGTCAGGTGAGCGCCAGGTGAGCTCTTCTCTCTCTCTCTCTCTCTCTCTCTCTCTCTCTTTTCTAATTCTTTCTGTTTTGCATTTTCTGTAATTTTTTGTGATTTAGTTTTAGACACTAAATCATTTTTGTTGCTTCTGATAATTCTTGTAGGGACTAGTTGGATTATTCCAAAGCCCTTCACCAAAGATCAGAATTATTGGACATATATTAATTAATTAATAAATATATATCCAATGCAAATAGTAATTGATTTAATTCAAAGGCCCAAAATAAATATCTGTGAGATTCCAAAAATATTGTTTTAAGTTTTACCTCTTGCCAATATTTTCAGAGACTAAGAGGAACATTTTCTTGGACTTCTTTGAAAAGATTTTAATGTTGATTATTTTTGAAGTGATTTATGAGGGTTTGAACTAACCTCAATTCAACTTTGAGAATTTAGACATGATGCATGATGCTCACTCAGGTAATTAGCTACAAGTAAATTCTAGGGTTGTGACAGGGCATTCACATAGAGTCATATTTTGTTCTAAGTATCGAGTTGTAATTCTTGAGTTGTAAGAAAATAAAAGTGTGATGATCATCATTATTAGAGCATTGTCCCAGTGAGGAAAGGATGATGGTGACTATGATTCCCCCACAAGTCGGGATGAGACTCTGGACGAAAAAAGAGGCCATAAAAAGAGAGAGAAAAGGCCCAAATAAAAAAATATGAGAGAAAAAGAGAGAAGGGACAATGCTACTATCCTTTTACCACACTTGTGCTTCAAAGTAGCACCACGATCTTCATGATAGAGAGTCTCCTTTGTTATCACTTTCATATACTAGTAGGAATTTTTCATTATAGAACTTGTCTTGCATATTCCAATGATGGGCTTCGTCAAAATGCCCTAGGTCTTCGTGAGCAAGCAAGTTGGATGCACACCCACTCAATTTCTTTTTGAGGTTTAATATACTTATAGCTCTAGTGCATCCGTTGCATGGCAATCCCTACTCACTCACATTGATATCTATTGATGGGCATCTCCATAGCCCGTTGATACTCCTTGTTGATGTGAGACTATTTTCTCCCTTTTTGTCTTCTCCACAACCACCATTCTATTCCACCTAAAGTGCTATGTCCATGGCTCACGCTCATGTATTGCGTGAAGATTGAAAAAGTTTGAGAACAAAAAAAGTATGAAACAACTGCTTGGCTTGTCGTCAGGGTTGTGCATGATTTAAATACATTGTGTGGTGAAGATAGAGCATAGCCAGACTATATGATTTTGTAGGGAGAACTTTCTTTGGCCATGTTATCTTGTGAAGACATAATTGCTTAGTTAGTATGCTTGAAGTATTAATATTTCTATGTCAATATTAAACTTTTATCTTGAATCTTTCGAATCTGAATATTCATGCCACAATTAAGAAGAATTACATTGAAATTATGCCAAGTAGCATTCCACATCAAAAATTCTATTTTTATCATTTACCTACTCGTGGACGAGCAGGAATTAAGCTTGGGGATGCTTGATACGTCTCCAACGTATCTATAATTTCAGATTGCTCCATGCTATATTATATTCTGTTTTGGACATTATTAGGCTTTATTATCCACTTTTATATTATTTTTGGGACTAACCTATTAACCGGAGGCCCAACCCAGAATTGCTATTTTTTTGCCTATTTTAGGGTTTCGAAGAAAAGGAATACCAAACGGAGTCCAAGCGGAATGAAACCTTCGGGAACGTGATTTTTGGAACGAACAAGACCCAGGAGACTTGGACCCCATGTCAAGCAACCAACAGGGAGGCCACGAGGTAGGGGGCGCGCCTACCCCCCCCCCCCCCAACGGCGCCCTCCACCCTCGTGGGCCCCCCGTTTCTCGACCGACATACTTCTTCATCCTATATATACCTACATACCCCCAAATGATCAGATACGGAGCCAAAACCCTAATTCCACCGTCGTAACTTTCTGTATCCACGATATCCCATATTGGGGCCTGTTCCGGAGCTCCGCCGGAGGGGGCATCAATCACGGAGGGCTTCTACATCAACACCATAGTCTCTCCGATGAAGTGTGAGTAGTTTACTTCAGACCTTCGGGTCCATAGTTATTAGCTAGATGGCTTCTTCTCTCTTTTTGGATCTCAATACAAAGTTCTCCCCCTCTCTTGTGGAGATCTATTCAATGTAATCTTCTTTTGCGGTGTGTTTGTTGAGACCGATGAATTGTGGGTTTATGATCAAGTTTATCTATGAACAATATTTGAATCTTCTCTGAATTATTTTATGTATGATTGGTTATCTTTGCAAGTCTCTTCGAATTATCAATTTGGTTTGGCCTACTAGATTGATCTTTCTTGCAATGGGAGAAGTGCTTAGCTTTGGGTTCAATCTTGCGGTGTCCTTTCCCACTGACAGTAGGGGAAGCAAGGCACGTATTGTATTGTTGCCATCATGGATAACAAGATGGGGTTTTCATCATATTGCATGATTTTATCCCTCTACATCATGTCATCTTGCTTAAAGCGTTACTCTGTTCTCTTGAACTTAATACTCTAGATGCATGCTGGATAGCGGTCGATGTGTGGAGTAATAGTAGTAGATGCAGGGAGGAGTCGGTCTACTTGTCTCGGACGTGATGCCTATATACATGATCATACCTAGATATTCTCATAACTATGCTCAATTCTGTCAATTGCTCAACAGTAATTTGTTCACCCACCGTAAAATACTCATGCTCTTGAGAAAAGCCACTAGTGAAACCTATGGCCCCCGGGTCTATCTTCATCATATTAAAGCTTCCAATACTTAGTTATTTTCAATGCTTTTATTTTACTTTGCATCTTTATCATAAAAATACCAAAAATATTATCTTATCATATCTATCAGATCTCACCCTCGTAAGTGACCGTGTAGGGATTGGCAACCCCTTATCGCGTTGGTTGCGAGGATTTATTTGTTTTGTGTAGGTGCGAGGGACTCGCGCGTAGCCTCCTACTGGATTGATACCTTGGTTCTCAAAAACTGAGGGAAATACTTACGCTACTTTGCTGCACCACCCTTTCCTCTTCAAGGGAAAACCAACGCAAGTGCTCAAGAGGTAGCATAGATTATAGTTCATCACAAAGCTCTTGTAGCTTGGTGGCAGTGATTGAAGAACTCTGTCAATGACACTATCATCAGGAAGATTAACTCCCAGTTGAGTCAAGTGGTTGTGGTACCTAGACATCCTGAGTATATGTTCACTGACAGAACTATTCTCCTCCATCTTGCAGCTGTAGAACTTATTGGAGACTTCATATCTCTCAATCCGGGCATTTGCTTGAAATATTAAATTCAACTCCTGGAACATCTCATATGCTCCATGACGTCCAAAACATCGTTGAAGTCCCGGTTCTAAGCCGTAAAGCATGGCACACTGAACTATCGAGTAGTCATCGGCTTTGCTCTGCCAGGTGTTCATAACATCTAGCGTTGCTCCTGCAGCGGGTTTGTCACCTAGCGGTGCTTCCAGGACGTAATTCTTCTGTGCAGCAATGAGGATAATCCTTAAGTTATGGACCCAGTCCGTGTAGTTGCTACAATCATCTTTCAACTTAGCTTTCTCTAGGAACACATTGAAATTGAACGGAACAACAACACGAGCCATCTATCTACAACAACATAGACATGCAAAATACTATCAGGTACTAAGTTCAAATTACTTAAGAACTCCCACTTAGATAGATGCTACCTCTTGAGCACTACGTTGGTTTTCCCTTGAAGAGGAAAGGGTGATGCAGCAAAGCAGCGTAAGTATTTCCCTCAGTTTTTAGAACCAAGGTATCAATCCAGTAGGAGACCACGCGCGAGTCACCTCGTACCTACACAAACAAATAAGAACCTCGCAACCAACGCGAAAAAGGGTTGTCAATCCCTTCACGGCCACTTGCAAGAGTGAGATCTGATAGAGATAATGATAATAAGATAAATATGTTTGGTATTTTTATGATATAGGTTGAAAGTAAACATTGCAAAATAAAATAGATTAGAAACTTGTATGATGGAAAATAGACCCGGGGGCCATAGGTTTCACTAGTGGCTTCTCTCAAGATAGCATAAGTATTACAGTGGGTGAACAAATTACTGTCGAGCAATTGATGCAAAAGCGAATAATTATGAGAATATCTAGGTGTGATCATGTATATAGGCATCATGTCTGTGACAAGTAGACCGACTCCTGCCTGCATCTACTACTATTAGTCCACACATCGACCGCTATCCAGCATGCATCTAGAGTATTAAGTTCATAAGAACAGAGTAACACCTTAAGCAAGATGACATGATGTAGAGGGATAAACTCATGCAATATGATACATAACCCATATTTTTATCCTCGATGGCAAAAATACAATACGTGTCATTTCCCTTTCTGTCACTGGGATCGAGCACCGCAAGATTGAACCCAAAGCTAAGCACTTCTCCCATTGCAAGAAAGATCAATCTAGTAGGACAAACCAAACTGGTAATTCGAAGAGACTTGCAAAGATAACCAATCATACATAAAAGAATTCAAAGAAAGATTCAAATATTGTTCATAGATAAACTTGATCATAAACCCACAACTCATTGGATCTCGACAAACACACCGCAAAAGAAGATTACATCGAATAGATCTCCAAGAGAATTGAGGAGAACTTTGTATTGAGATCCAAAGAGAGAGAAGAAGCCAACTAGCTACTAGCGATGGACCCGAAGGTCTGAGGTAAACTACTCACACATCATCGGAGGGGCCATGGAGTTGCTGTAGAGGCCCTCCGTGATCAATGCCCCCTCTGGTAGAGCTCCGGAAAAGGCCCCAAGATGGGATCTCTTGGGTACAGAAGGTTGCGGCGGTAGAAATAGGGTTTCATGGTGCTTCTGGATGTTTTTGGGGTATGTCAATATATATATAGGAGGAAGAAGTAGGTCGGTGGAGCCACGAGGGAGAGGACGTGCCCAGGGGGTAGGCGTGCCCCCTGCCTCGTGGCCTCCTTGATTGTTTCTTGACGTCCACTCCAAGTCCCCTGGATCACGTTTGTTCCAAAAATCATGCTCCCGAAGGTTTCATTCCGTTTGGACTCCGTTTGATATTCTTTTTCTGTGAAACACTATAATAGGCAAAAAACAGCAATTTGGGCTGGGCCTCCGGTTAATAGGTTAGTTCAGAAAATAATATAGAAGTGTATAAATAAGCCCATTAAACATCCAAAACAGAATATATAATAGCATGGAACAATCAAAAATTGTAGATACGTTGGATACGTATCAAGCATCCCCAAGCTTAATTCCTGCTCGTCCTCGAGTAGGTAAATGGTAAAAACAGAATTTTTGATGTGGAATGCTTCCTAACATATTTCTCAATGTAATTTTCTTTATTGTGGCATGAATGTTCAGATCCGAAAGATTCAAGATATGAGTCTAATATTGAGATAAAAATAATAATACTTCAAGCGTACTAACTAAGCAATCATGTATTCTTAAAATAACATGGACAAAGAAAGTTCATCCCTACAAAATCATATAGTTTGGTCATGCTCCATTTCTGTCACACAAGAAAGCTCTCATCATGCACAACCCCGATGACAATCCAAGCAATTGTTTCATACTTTAGTAATCTCAACCTTTTTCAACTTTCACGCAATACATGAGCGTGAGCCATGTATATAGCAGTATGGGTGGAATAGAATATAATGAAGGGGTTATGTGGAGAAGACAAAAAAGGAGAAAGTCTCACATTGACGCGGCTAATCAATGGGCTAGGGAGATGCCCACCAATTGATGTCAATGCAAGGAGTAGGGATTGCCATGCAATGGATGCACTAGAGCTATAAATGTATGAAAGCTCACCAAAAGAAACTAAGTGGGTGTGCATCCAACTTGTTTGCTCACGAAGACTTAGGGCACTTGAGGCCCATTGTTGGAATATACAAGCCAAGTTCTATAATGAAAAACTCCCACTAATATATGAAAAAGACAAAACAAGAGACTATCTATCATAAAGATCATGGTGCTACTTTGAAGCACAAGTCTGGAAAAGGATAGTAGCATTGCCCCCTTTTTTGGGGCCTTCTCTTTTTTTGGCCTTTCTCTTTTTTGGGACAATGCTCTATTAATGATGATCATCACACTTATATTTATTTACAATTCAATGATTACAACTCGATACTAGAACAAGATATGACTCTATATGAATGCCTCCGACGGTGTACCGGGATGTGCAATGACTCATGAGTGACATGTATGAAAGAATTATGAACGGTGGCTTTGCCACAAATACGATGTCCACTACATGATCATGCGAGGCAATATGACAATGATGATGCGTGTCATAATAAACGGAACGGTGGAAAGTTGCATGGCAATATATCTCGGAATGGCTATGGAAATGCCACAATAGGTAGGTATGGTGGCTGTTTTGAGGAAGATATAAGGAGGTTTATGTGTGATAGAGCGTATCACATCATGGGGTTTGGATGCACCGGCGAAGTTTGCACCAACTCTCAAGGTGAGAAAGGGTAGTGCACGGTACCGAAGAGGCTAGCAATGATGGAAGGGTGAGAGTGCGTATAATCCATGGACTCAACATTAGTCATAAAGAACACACATACTTATTGCAAAAATGTCAGGACCCCGATTCTAAGCCACATCGATCTAGCCGGTAACACCTCATATCACTTTGCGGCCTCACGCACGGTATCCCACGGGTGTCGCCTTACCATGGCCCGGGACCGTTTGCGCCTTTTGGCTCGCGTATATGACAATGTCGCTAGCATCCATATGACCGAGAACCCGGGCCGACATGGCTAGTCGTGAACCCAAAGCGGCACAGACCTATGGAGACAGGCATACGTGAATCACATCAAACATGTCGGTCATCAACGAGTGATTCTGGGCTGTAGCACTGGGCTAACAGGACTCCGGGGATCCCGGGCTGTAGCAGGCTAGACAGGACTCCGGAGATCACCGCGTGACATTTCCCCGAAGGGACAGACATAGGGACGAAGTGAAACACATGCCGGCCAGTCAAGTGTCCTGAATAGTAGTGCTGGGCTAGCAGGACTCCGGTGAACCGGGCTGTAGCGGACTACTATGGCTCGAGGAGCACTAGACTACATTTCCCCATAAGAAAGGCTGCGAAGGACAAACAACTAGATTGTCGGATCCCACTCATACCAAGCATTTCAATCATTCACACAATATGCCCGATATGAGTACATACAACATGGCATCACAACAAAACTCTACAACTCAAGTACTTTATTTAAAGGCTCTAGGGAGCCATACATAACATATTCATACAGGTAGGGTCACATGACCCGACACTCAAGTCATACAGTCATACAAGCACATGCGGAAGCAACTAGTCTGAGTACAGACTCTAGAAAGAAAGAAGGCTTCTCGAAGCCTGTCTATCTACATAGGGCCCTCCATGGCCTGGATCACCACCTGGGTGGCTAGTCACTCGTCGACGTCAAGGTCTACGTAAAACCCATCGGAGGGGGCAGTGTTGTCGTCTGAAAACAATAAATAAGCAAACATGAGTACAAAGGTACTCAGCAAGTCTTACATCAGAACCTACTATACATGCTCATTCTCAAGAAGGTGGTGGGGTTTATGCAGCAAGCCATCTTTGACTCTTGGCTAAGCTATCCTACGGAACCTTTTAGCAAAATAGTTTTCGCACTCGAGTCCACTACTCACCATCACAATACTCCACCGTGGATCCTCCCTCGTATCCTGCGAGAGGGCCATCCTCAGTACTCACACTTATCTTGAGTCTTTTAGTAGTATCCATTAACTTGTCTATGAACTGTATAGGCAACCAAGTAGTCCTTTACCGCGGACGCGGCTATTCGAATAGTTTTATACCCTGCAGGGGTGTACTTCGTCATACACGCTTTCACCGCTTACCGCCGTCTACACGACATGTACACGGCAACCTTCAAGCGGAAGCCCAGCGAGGGTGTCGGCCACGGCTTACCTAAACACCTAAGCCCCTAGTCCAGGTTATCGCCTATCCAGGTTCCATCCGCAGGGAGTCTGGTCGAGGTTTCCACATACGGCCCCGAACAATGTGAACAGGGTTCCCGAGACACCAAACGGGTGACTCGGTACATCGTGCCACGGTGTATCTACCGCAACATAGCCCACCCCTAGGGTCAGCGCTACGCACGGCCGCCAACACATATCCTACAAACACCAGAAACTATTTGCAACTCCTGGACAGAGTACTAGGGTGGCTAGGAAGCCGAGAGGGTCCATTTGTTTCGGGCCCAATGTACGGTAGTAACTGCATCTTAAATCACACATACAGATCTCAGTTCTTATGGATGGCCTCAATGAAACAACCCACCATGTACTCCTACATGGCCTCTCATCGATACCTTTACCAAAACATGTTCAACACACCCCACATATTACTGGCACAAGCATTTCACTCTAGCCCATCACCCAGATGAACCAGACCTGACACAACTCTAAGCATAGCAGGCATAGCAAGGTAGGAATCACAAAACATGGCTCAATCAACTCCTACACATGCTAGTGGGTTTCATCTAGTTACTGTGGCAATGACAGGTCATGCAGAGGATAAGGGTTCAACTACCGTAACACACAGCAGTTTGAATCGTGTTGTCTTAATGCAGTAAACAAGAGCAGGAGCGAGAACATGGGTTGTATCAGAATGATCAATGGTTGCTTGCCTGATGGAGTGGTAACGGGATACTGCCCTTCAGTTGGATACTCGTGAATATCCTCGGAGGCAGAACCTACCACGAAGAACACAACCGAGCACAATCAACACATGACGATATGCAACAATATGATGCATGTTATGACATGGCAATATGGATGTGTCTTGGCCTAATGCAAGCTAAAACAGAAGGGTAATTGCTTATTTGAACCAAAGGTTCAAGTGTTAGCTCATTTAACTTGATCATATTAGTGCATCACCTTATATTGCATAAACAGCAGGTTTAACTTGTTCTGACATGCATGAAACCAGTACCAATGGATAGCTTGGATTTTTCTGATATTTTTCATATATAATTTGTCTCATTTGGAGTTATGGTTGAATTTCTATGAATTTTTGAAGTTTAGGCAATTTTCTGGAATTTTCTATATAAAATTAAATCCAGAAAAGAGTTACTGTGTCAGCCTTGCGTCAGCATGACGTCAGCAAGTCAAAGGCGGTGTCCAGGTTAAACCCGACCAGTCGGGTCCACTGGTCAGTGACTCTAGTTGGTTTCTGTGGCTGACGTGTGGGACCAGGTCAACTGTGATGTGGCAAAGTCAAACTGACAGGTGGGGCCCTCCTGAGACCGGTGCTAATCTAACAGAATAGTTAACTAACTAATTAAGCACTAGGGCCCACATGGCAGTGACTCTAGAGGGGTGGTTAGTGGTTAATTAACCGCTACTGACGGCCACGTTGGCTACCGGCGTTTAGCCGCCGGCGACCTCAGATCGCGGCGGCGTCCGCGTCGGGATTTCGCTACAGGTGATGGTTTGGCGCGCTGGGGGCACCAGGGAGGAGCTCGTGCTCGTGCGCAACTAGGGAGACCAACGGGAGGTGCGGGGGTGGCCGGAGCTGACGGCGGCGAGCTCTTTTGCGGCCGCCGGAGTTCGGGTAAGGTTGGGGTTGGCACTAGGGGGCACGGCAGATCGAACGGGTGGTGCGTTAGGCTCCTGGGGACGCGTTGAAGGCGGTGGTGCGCTCGGACGCGTGCTTGCACGGCCGTAGCCACGACGGCGTCGAGGCTCAACGGCGGCGAGCTTCGGGTGCTCGCGGGGCAACGGCTACGGGGCGAAATCGACGGCGTGGCTAAGGGGAAAGGGACCGGGAGCTCACAGCGGTGCCGTAGGGGTGGCTAGCGGGCTCGGGGGCGACCTTGACGGCGCGAATCGACGGCGAGGAGCTCGGGCGGCCGAGGTTGAAGATGACGGTGGTGGTGACGTTCCAGGCTCTCCCGGCTCGCGTAGCTCGGTGGGGAGGATGAGGAAGACACGGCGGTGCTTCTGGGCTCAGCGGCAGGGCGAGGGGAGCACGGGGGCTGCGTCTACGGCGTACGGCGGCGACGAGGCTCCGCTCGGTGGAAGAGAGAGGGAGCCAGGGGGGAGAATGGGGAAGAGAGAGTGAGCGAGAGGGTTCCAGGGGAGGCGTGGCACTCGTCTAGGGGGGGGGGGGTCGGGAAGCAAGAGGTGGCCAGCAGGGTGGAGGTGGCGCGCTCTCGTGCCGGCGAGCGTCGGGCACACGCCCGCGTCCTTCTGTCCGAGGAGGGGGACGACAGGAGGCAGCGGGGTGGGCTGGGCCGCCAGTTGGATATGGGCCAGGTAAGTGGCCCAGTGGCCTTTCCCTTTTTATTTTTTTTGTGTTTTTCTATTTCTGTTATTTTGTTTTGATTTAGTTTAAATACTAAATCATTTTATAAAATCCTGAAAATATTTATGGACACTTACTGAAATATTTCAGTGGCCCAAAAACTAGTTCGAACATTATTTGAGCATTTGAATTATTTAATAGCATTTAAATGCCCAAATTCAAATACTTATGATTTAAATCAATGCCCCTTTTGTTGACCTAAAATTATGTGCACCATTTTTCCCAAGGGTTCTAACCCAAGGCAAAGAGGGTGAACATTTTTGAAGGGCATTTCAGGTTAATTGAATTTTTTTAGTAAACCCTAGTTGATTTCAGGGGGGTGCTGGGGGTTCTTCTTTCCCCATTTCAATTTTCTGATGAAGGTAAACATGATGCACACTCTAATGCATAATCTAGCTAGGGTGTGACAACTCACCCCCACTCAATAGAATCTCGTCCCGAGATTTAGGATCATCTGGGAAGAAGGTGGGGTACTCGAGTCGAAGACGATCCTCCCTTTCCCATGTGGCTTCTTCCTCGGAATGGTGTGACCATTGAACCTTGAGAAACTTGATATTATGACGTCGAGTGGTACGCTCGGCTTGATCAAGGATACGAACGGGGTATTCCCGATAAGAAAGGTTATCTTGTAAATCAAGCGTTTCGTGGTCCACTCCATGGATAGGATCCGCGAAGCAACGCCTGAGTTGCGAAACGTGGAAGACATTGTGAACTCTGGAAAGATGCGGAGGTAGTTCCAATTGGTAGGCAACTTCTCCTCGTTTGGCAAGAATGCGAAAGGGTCCAATGTAACAAGGAGCCAATTTGCCTTTGATACCGAAACGATGGGTTCCCTTTAATGGGGTAACCCGAAGGTAAGCTTTCTCGTCAATTTCAAATGTCATAGGCTTATGTTTACGATCATATTGACTCTTTTGGCGAGATTGGGCTGTTTTCAATTTCTCACGAATAACGCGAACCTGCTCTTCTGCTTCCTGAATCATATCCGGGCCAAAGAGTTGTCTTTCCCCGGTTTCTGACCAGTTAAGAGGCGTTCGACATTTTCGTCCATAGAGAACTTCGAAGGGAGCCTTGCCCAAACTAGCTTGATAGCTATTGTTATAAGCAAACTCCGCGAATGGAAGGCATTTCTCCCAACTCATTCTGAACGAGATAACAGAAGCTCGGAGCATATCTTCCAGAATTTGATTGACTCGCTCTACTTGACCACTTGATTGAGGATGGAAGGCGGTGCTAAAGGAGAGATGAGTTCCCATAGCATTTTGGAAACTTTCCCAAAATCGAGAGGTGAAGAGACTTCCACGGTCTGAGTTAATTTCCAATGGGACACCATGAAGAGACACTATTCTGGAGATGTATAAGTCAGCTAGCTGGCTAGTGGTGATACTCTCACGAACAGGTAGAAAATGGGCTACTTTGGAAAGACGGTCGATCACGACGAAGATGGCATTATTCCCCCTCTTGGTCCTGGGAAACCCAGTGATGAAATCCATACTGATTTTGTCCCATTTCCATTCAGGAATAGCCAAAGGTTGAAGGGTGCCAGCAGGCCGTTGATGCTCTGCTTTAACACGACGACAAACGTCGCAATTGGCAATGTATTGAGCGATTTCTCTCTTCATCCTAGTCCACCAAAACCTCTGGCGTAGCTCTTGATACATTTTAGTACTACCGGGATGAATGGTGAGAGGGGATTCATGAGCTTCCTTAAGGATCAGTCGCCTCAGGTTTCGCGCCTTTGGAACCACTAGGCGATTCCCAAAGTATACGACACCTTGATCATCAATGGAGAAACAATTCACGACTCCTTTCTTAACGTTTCTCTTGATACGGGAAATTCCCGGATCTATCTTCTGTGCCTTGATGACCTGATCCATAAGGGTAGGTTCCGCTACCAGGGTGGATAGGAATCCTTGAGGAACAATGTGAAGATTAAGCTTGCGAAATTCCTGATGGAGAAGTGGTTGACTTTGTTGTAACATCAGGTTGTTACAGTAGGACTTACGACTTAGTGCATCAGCCATGACATTGGCCTTGCCAGGGGTGTAAGTTATTCCTAAGTCGTAATCCGAGATCAACTCGACCCAACGTCTTTGCCTGAGATTCAAATCTGGTTGGGTGAAGATATATTTCAAGCTTTGGTGATCGGTGAAGATCTCGCAACGATTACCGAGAAGGTAATGTCGCCAGGTTTTGAGTGCATGGACTACAGCTGCAAGCTCTAGATCATGTGTGGGATAATTTTCCTCATGTGGGTGTAATTGCCGTGAAGCATAGGCAATTACCTGACGATCTTGCATGAGTATGCAACCTAGTCCTTGTCGCAAGGCGTCGCAATAGATAATAAAGTCCTTGGAGAAATCTGGTGGTACTAGTACGGGAGCAGATGTCAGGCGTCTTTTCAGTTCCTGAAAACTGAACTCGCACTGTGGAGTCCACTCGAACTTTTTATCTTTCTTGAGGAGTTCAGTTAGAGGTTTAGCAACCTTGGAGAAATTCTCGACGAAGCGGCGGCAATAGCTCGCTAGGCCAAGGAAACTCCGAACTTGCTTGACCGAAACAGGTGGAGTCCAATCAAGGATGGCTTGAACTCGCTCGGGATTAACAGCAATACCCTTACCAGAGATTACATGGCCTAGATAGGTCACTTCTGACAACGAAAATTCACACTTGGAGAATTTGGCATAAAGGCGATGCTCTCGAAGTTTCATCAATACCAGCCTTAGATGTTCGGCATGTTCCTCTTCATTCTTGGAGTAGATGAGTATGTCTTCGAGGTATACTACGACGAATTTGTCCAAGTACTCCATGAAAACCGAGTTCATTAACCGGGAGAAGGTGGCCGGGGCATTGGTTAAACCGAAGGACATGACGGTGTACTCGTATTGGCCATAACAAGTAACAAAAGCCGTTTTGGGAATGTCCCCGTTTCTGATTTTGATTTGATGGTAGCCCAACCTCAAATCCATCTTGGAGAAGACTGAGGATCCAGCGAGCTGATCATACAGGTCGTTGATCTTGGGAAGTGGGTATTTGTTCTTGATGGTGACCAGATTGACAGGTCGGTAATCCACAACCATTCGATCCGTTCCATCCTTCTTCTTGACGAAGAGGACGGGGCAAGCCCAAGGAGAGGAGCTAGGACAGATGAACCCTTTGTTCAAGGACTCATCGAGTTGGTTCTTAAGCTCGGCTAGTTCTAAGGGTGCCATCTTGTAGGGTCTTCTAGCAATTGGAACGGTTCCTGGAACAAGGTCTATCACAAACTCGACATCCCGGTCAGGTGGAACACATGGCAGTTCTTCCGGAAACACATCCGGGAAGTCTCGGACTACCAGAACGTCCTCAAAGTCTGGAAGAGGGTTGGCATTGAGAGAGTAAAGTTGGCGCTTGGCCACTCGAGTTAAGACATTAACTGTCTTGCCCGAGGGATGAGTAAGTTGAACGGTTCTAGTGGCACAATCGATCTTGGCATAATGAGCCGACATCCAGTCCATACCCAAGATGATGTTTATGTCGGAGGACTTGAGAGCTATTAAAGATGCAAGGAAGACAAGCCTATCGACAAGAATTTCGTTCCCATGGCTTACCCTAGAAGTTTGCCATTTGGAACCCGGAGTTTGAATTACCATGGAAGTGGGCATGTCACAGAATGTCGTGTTATGCAACCGAGCATAATTCTCGGATATGAATGAATGAGATGCTCCAGTATCGAAAAGAACAGATGCCGGATGGCAGTTAACAAGGAGCGTACCAAGGACGACGTTGGGATCCTCATGAGCCTCTTCGGCTGAAACATAATTGACATGGCCACGTGCAGTGGTGGCCGGCTTGGCGTAGAAAGTCTTTCCCGCGGGCTTACCACGGCCAACGGACTTTCCAGCTTGATTGGGGTTGTTCTGGGGACACTCTCGACTATAGTGACCCGGTTCTCCACACTTGAAGCATGTTACCACAGTGGGGCGTGGAGCAACATTAGCAGCGGGGCCACCATAGGGCTTGGGCGGTGCAAATTGCTGGTTGGGACGAGGTGCCTCAAAGGATGGCCTCGGGGTGAATCTGGGTGGCAGTGCGGTGCTTGGAATCCACACCCGGCGCTTCTGAGCTCCAGAGCCGGATGAAGACCCAAAATCACGAGAGTGCTTGCGTGAAGCGCCATAATCAGTCTGGCCTGTCTCAGCACTGATAGCTTTATTGACCAGCTTCTGGAAGGATGTGCACTCGTGCAGACGGAGATCGCGGCGAAGCTCAGGGCTAAGTCCCTTGCGGAATCTTGCCTGCTTCTTGGCGTCAGTAGAAACCTCTTCAGGAGCATAGCGTGCCAGGTTCCCAAATTCTCGGCTATATGCATCCACAGTCAACCTTCCTTGGGTGAAGTTGCAGAACTCCTCCCTCTTGCGATCCATGAGACCTTCCGGAATGTGATGCTCACGGAAAGCCTCGTTGAACTCAGCCCAGGTAGTGATTTGGCCGACCGGGCGCATAGCTTCGTAGTTTTCCCACCAATGGCTAGCGGGGCCCTCGAGATGATAAGCAGCATAGGTAACCTTGTCGGCTTTGGCTACGTTGGCAGAACATAGCTTATGGGTGATGCTGCGAAGCCAATCATCCGCGTCGAGGGGCTCGACGGAATGGTTAAACTTTGGTGGGTACAGCTTGATAAAGTCGTTGATTGACACCAAGTCATTTCGTGGGTGGCGTGCAGTGTTCTGCTCAATCCGCTCCAGCAGGCGGTTGGTCTCACGCTTGTTCCTTTCCGCCTCCAGCATCACTTCGGCTAGGGAAGGCGGGTGAGGCAAATTTTCACCTCTAGCTGCATTGGTTTCCCCCCGCTCCGGGACAGCAGGGTTGCCACGGGTGTTGACCATCCTAGGAGGAAAACAAGACAACGGTTTAGACAAGGATGGCTCAAACTTAACAAGGAAGTGCAGAATGTAAAGGATAACACGGAATGCAGAGATGCTCATTCGTATGCCATGGTAATATAAAACTGCCATATATACACCAACGGTCATACTCGTCATACATAGTAGTACAAGCCCATGCTACAGTACAACTATGAAGGTAGACGTTACATCTCATCGGAGGCATTCCGAGTCCCTATACATTATTTGTCTACACCTCCGGAATCGATTACACACCAAGTCGTATTCCACAAGTCACGCAGGACAGTGGGGATACAACTACTACAATACTAGTGGTACTACTACTAACTCAGATAGCTCCGTAGTAGTCCTCATAGAAGTCACCTCCATAGCCTGGAAGTTCAACGTGATCATCCGAAAACAGACGGTCCTGAGGAGCCTGTGGACCATAGGGGCTAGGATGAGGTCTTGGACCAACAAACGGTGGCCTGCGGGGACCAAGGGGTGGGGTGATGCCTCCCACATCAGGCCAATCCACCATGTCTGGCAGAGCTGCTCTCACAGGATACAGATCCCTGGTATCCATACATCTAGCTTGCACCGCGGGTGCAAACCGAGTCAATGTGGCCCAATGATCAGCACGGGTATTAAAAAGCTCCAGCCTCAAGGCCCGATTCTCTCGGTCCTTATCTTCGAGCATCTCAGCGGTGGTACGAGTTAATGAGTCCTCCTGAGTGGAGTCAGCATAGATAGCCTGAAGATACCCCTGCGCTCCCGGAAGTGAAGCTGGCATGTAACGGAAGTCAGTGTTTTGAAGCAGGACAGTCCGGACTCGCAAGATGGTCATCATGGAGTAGGCAGCATCCTGCACAGCCATCTCAATGGTAACTCCGAGTCCATAGGAACAGTGAAGGGGCTCGGTAGATCTAGGATAGGAAGGAAATATCCTGACGGTGCAGAAATACTGGCTTTGATTAAAGTCGCGGAACTGCTCTTCAACAGTGTATTCGGGATACCAACGGTATCCTGTCTCGATCATGACCTGGACCAACATAGCAGTATGACCGGGCACGTCGAGGCACCTGGTCAGGCGAACCACTTGATTTTGAGAATGGTTGGCCATCTGAAAGCACAACCACAAGACAAAGACATCAGAATTCCTAGGGAAAATTGGACAGCATAACGGCTGTAAATGCTCAGATAAAGATTTGAGACATCCACAACAGTTCACAATACCGCTCAACAACAACATATCAAGGTTCTAATTCAAATAGCAACGTACTAAAATAGTAGAAACTGGACTGAAACTCGTAGCAATAATCCTATAAACTACTATGGGTTAGTAACACGTGAACCTGATAGAAGAAGAGAGCCTAGTCCTTAACCCTCGTTGAATGAGAAGAGAATGACTCAGATCAGAAGCATAGGGTAGAGGAGTAAAAGAACCTTACGTTCCCTCCCACAATCAATTCCCTTACATATAACTAAAGCATTTCTAGACTCGACATCGACCAGTTTGGCTGAACGAACCTAAAAGCAGTCCGGCTCTGATGCCAACGCTGTCAGGACCCCGATTCTAAGCCACATCGATCTAGCCGGTAACACCTCATATCACTTTGCGGCCTCACGCACGGTATCCCACGGGTGTCGCCTTACCATGGCCCGGGACCGTTTGCGCCTTTTGGCTCGCGTATATGACAATGTCGCTAGCATCCATATGACCGAGAACCCGGGCCGACATGGCTAGTCGTGAACCCAAAGCGGCACAGACCTATGGAGACAGGCATACATGAATCACATCGAACATGTCGGTCATCAACGAGTGATTCTGGGCTGTAGCACTGGGCTAACAGGACTCCGGGGATCCCGGGCTGTAGCAGGCTAGACAGGACTCTGGAGATCACCGCATGACATTTCCCCGAAGGGGCAGACATAGGGACGAAGTGAAACACATGCCGGCCAGTCAAGTGTCCTGAACAGTAGTGCTGGGCTAGCAGGACTCCGGTGAACCGGGCTGTAGCGGACTACTATGGCTCGAGGAGCACTAGACTACATTTCCCCATAAGGAAGGCTGCGAAGGACAAATAACTAGATTGTCGGATCCCACTCATACCAAGCATTTCAATCATTCACACAATATGCCCGATATGAGTACATACAACATGGCATCACAACAAAACTCTACAACTCAAGTACTTTATTTAAAGGCTCCAGGGAGCCATACATAACATATTCATACAGGTAGGGTCACATGACCCGACACTCAAGTCATACAGTCATACAAGCACATGCGGAAGCAACTAGTCTGGGTACAGACTCTAGAAAGAAAGAAGGCTTCTCGAAGCCTGTCTATCTACATAGGGCCCTCCATGGCCTGGATCACCACCTGGGTGGCTAGTCACTCGTCGACGTCAAGGTCTACGTAAAACCCATCGGAGGGGCAGTGTTGTCGTCTGAAAACAATAAATAGGCAAACATGAGTACAAAGGTACTCAGCAAGTCTTACATCAGAACCTACTATACATGCTCATTCTCAAGAAGGTGGTGGGGTTTATGCAGCAAGCCAGCTTTGACTCTTGGCAAAGCTATCCTACGGAACCTTTTAGCAAAATAGTTTTCACACTCGAGTCCACTACTCACCATCACAATACTCCACCGTGGATCCTCCCTCGTATCCTGCGAGAGGGCCATCCTCGGTACTCACACTTATCTTGAGTCTTTTAGTAGTATCCATTAACTTGTCTATGAACTGTATAGGCAACCAAGTAGTCCTTTACCGCGGACGCGGCTATTCGAATAGTTTTATACCCTGCAGGGGTGTACTTCGTCATACACGCTTTCACCGCTTACCGCCGTCTACACGACATGTACTCGGCAACCTTCAAGCGGAAGCCCAGCGAGGGTGTCGGCCACGGCCTACCTAAACACCTAAGCCCCTAGTCCAGGTTATCGCCTATCCAGGTTCCATCCGCAGGGAGTCCGGCCGAGGTTTCCACATATGGCCCCGAACGATGTGAACAGGGTTCCCGAGACACCAAACGGGTGACTCGGTACACCGTGCCACGGTGTATCTACCGCAACATAGCCCACCCCTAGGGTCAGCGCTACGCACGGCCGCCAACACATATCCTACAAACACCAGAAACTATTTGCAACTCCTCGACAGAGTACTAGGGTGGCTAGGAAGCCGAGAGGGTCCATTTGTTTTGGGCCCAATGTACGGTAGTAACTGCATCTTAAATCACACATACAGATCTCAGTTCTTATGGACGGCCTCAATGAAACAACCCACCATGTACTCCTACATGGCCTCTCATCGATACCTTTACCAAAACATGTTCAACACACCCCACATATTACTGGCACAAGCATTTCACTCTAGCCCATCACCCAGATGAACCAGACCTGACACAACTCTAAGCATAGCAGGCATAGCAAGGTAGGAATCACAAAACATGGCTCAATCAACTCCTACACATGCTAGTGGGTTTCATCTAGTTACTGTGGCAATGACAGGTCATGCAGAGGATAAGGGTTCAACTACCGTAACACACAGCAGTTTGAATCGTGTTGTCTTAATGCAGTAAACAAGAGCAGGAGCGAGAACATGGGTTGTATCGGAATGATCAATGGTTGCTTGCCTGATGGAGTGGTAACGGGATACTGCCCTTCAGTTGGATACTCGTGAATATCCTCGGAGGCAGAACCTACCATGAAGAACACAACCGAGCACAATCAACACATGACGATATGCAACAATATGATGCATGCTATGACATGGCAATATGGATGTGTCTTGGCCTAATGCAAGCTAAAACAGAAGGGTAATTGCTTATTTGAACCAAAGGTTCAAGTGTTAGCTCATTTAACTTGATCATATTAGTGCATCACCTTATATTGCATAAACAGCAGGTTTAACTTGTTCTGACATGCATGAAACCAGTACCAATGGATAGCTTGGATTTTTTTGATAATTTTTCATATATAATTTGTCTCATTTGGAGTTATGGTTGAATTTCTATGAATTTTTGAAGTTTAGGCAATTTTCTGGAATTTTCTATATAAAATTAAATCCAGAAAAGAGTTACTGCGTCAGCCTTGCGTCAGCATGACGTCAGCAAGTCAAAGGCGGTGTCCAGGTCAAACCCGACCAGTGGGGTCCACTGGTCAGTGACTCTAGTTGGTTTCTGTGGCTGACGTGTGGGACCAGGTCAACTGTGACGTGGCAAAGTCAAACTGACAGGTGGGGCCCTCCTGAGACCGGTGCTAATCTAACAGAATAGTTAACTAACTAATTAAGCACTAGGGCCCACATGGCAGTGACTCTAGAGGGGTGGTTAGTGGTTAATTAACCGCTACTGACGGCCACGTCGGCTACCGGCGTTTAGCCGCCGGCGACCTCAGATCGCGGCGGCGTCCGCGTCGGGATTTCGCTGCAGGCGATGGTTTGGCGCGCTGGGGGCACCAGGGAGGAGCTCGTGCTCGTGCGCAACTAGGGAGACCAACGGGAGGTGCGGGGGTGGCCGGAGCTGACGGCGGCGAGCTCTTTTGCGTCCGCCGGAGTTCGGGTAAGGTTGGGGTTGGCACTAGGGGGCACGGCAGGTCGAACGGGTGGGTGCGTTTGGCTCCTGGGGACGCGTTGAAGGCGGTGGTGCGCTCGGACGCGTGCTTGCACGGCCGTAGCCACGACGGCGTCGAGGCTCAAAGGCGGCGAGCTTCGGGTGCTCGCGGGGCAACGGCTACGGGGCGAAATCGACGGCGTGGCTAAGGGGAAAGGGACCGGGAGCTCACAGCGGTGCCGTAGGGGTGGCTAGCGGGCTCGGGGGCGACCTTGATGGCGCGAATCGACGGCGAGGAGCTCGGGCGGCCGAGGTTGAAGATGACGGTGGTGGTGACGTTCCAGGCTCTCTCGGCTCGCGTGGCTCGGTGGGGAGGACGAGGAAGACACGGTGGTGCTTCTGGGCTCAGCGGCAGGGCGAGGGGAGCACGGGGGCTGCGTCTACGGCGTACGGCGGCGACGAGGCTCCGCTCGGTGGAAGAGAGAGGGAGCCAGGGGGGAGAATGGGGAAGAGAGAGTGAGCGAGAGGGTTCCAGGGGAGGCGTGGCACCCGTCTAGGGGGGGGGGGGGGTCGGGAAGCAGGAGGTGGCCAGCAGGGTGGAGGTGGCGCGCTCTCGTGCCGGCGAGCGTCGGGCACACGCCCGCGTCCTTCTGTCCGAGGAGGGGGACGACAGGAGGCAGCGGGGTGGGCTGGGCCGCCAGCTGGAGATGGGCCAGGTAAGTGGCCCAGTGGCCTTTCCCTTTTTATTTTTTTTGTGTTTTTCTATTTCTGTTATTTTGTTTTGATTTAGTTTAAATACTAAATCATTTTATAAAATCCTGAAAATATTTATGGACACTTACTGAAATATTTCAGTGGCCCAAAAAATAGTTCCAACATTATTTGAGCATTTGAATTATTTAATAGCATTTAAATGCCCAAATTCAAATACTTATGATTTAAATCAATGCCCCTTTTGTTGACCTAAAATTATGTGCACCATTTTTCCCAAGGGTTCTAACCCAAGGCAAAGAGGGTGAACATTTTTGAAGGGCATTTCAGGTTCATTGAATTTATTTTTAGTAAACCCTAGTTGATTTCAGGGGGGGTGTTGGGGGTTCTTCTTTCCCCATTTCAATTTTCTGATGAAGGTAAACATGATGCACACTCTAATACATAATCTAGCTAGGGTGTGACAAAAAATCTACAAGTCATCAAAAACCAAGTATTACACGCATGCTCCTAGGGGGGTAGATTGGTAGGAAAATACCATCACTCATCCCCGACCGCCACTCATAAGGAAGACAATCAAATAAGACCTCATGTTTCAAATTTGTTACACAACATTTACCATGCGTGCATGCTACGGGACTTGCAAACTTCAACGCAAGTATTCCTCAAATTCACAACTACTCAACTAGCACAACTTTGATATCACTATCTCCATATCTCAAAACAATCATCAAGTATCAAACTTTCTTAGTATTCAATGCACTTATATGAAAGTTTTTATTATGCCTAAAAGCAAATTGCCATGTTGTTCTAAATACCTCTCAAAATAATATAAGTGAAGCTTGATATATCAATTATTTCTATAAAATGAAACCACCACCGTGCTCTAAACGATATAACTGAAGCACTAGAGCAAAAACTATATAGCTCAAAAGATATAAGTGAATCATATAGAGTATTCTAACAAATTTCAATTCATGTGTGTCTCTCTCAAAAGTTGTGTACAGCAAGGATGATTGTGGTAAACTAAAAAGCAAAGACTCAAATCATACAAGACGCTTCAAGCAAAACACATATCATGAGGCGAATAAAAATATAGCTCCAAGTAAAGTTACCGATGAACGAAGACAAAACAGGGGATGCCTTCTGGGGCATCCCCAAGCTTAGGCGTTTTGGTGTCCTTGGACTTTACCTTGGGCATCCCCAAGCTTAGGCTCTTGCCACTCCTTGTTCCATAATCCAGCAAATCTTTACCCAAAACTTGAAAACTTCACAACACAAAACTTAATAGAAGATCTCGTGAGCTCCGTTAGCGAAAGAAAACAAAACACCACTTCAAGGTACTGTAATGAACTCATTATTTATTTATATTGGTGTTAAACCTAATTTATTCCAACTTCTCTATGGTTTATAAACTCTAATACTAGCCATAGATTCATGAAAATAAGCAAAAACACACGAAAAACAGAATCTGTCAAAAACATAACAGTGTGTAGTAATCTCTAGCTAAAGAAAACTTCCGGAACCCCAAACTTCTAAAATAAATTGCTGAATGTGAGGAATTTATATATTAATCATATGAAAAAATAATTAAATAAATAGAACTCTCCAAATAAAAATTGCAGCAATTCTCGTGAGCGCTAAAGTTTCTGTTTTTTACAGCAAGATCAAAAAGACTTTCCCCAAGTCTTCCCAACGGTTCTACTTGGCACAAACACTAATTAAACACAAAACCACATCTAAACAGAGGCTAGATGAATTATTTATTACTAAACAGAATCAAAAATCAAGAAGCAATAATAAAATTGGGTTGCCTCCCAACAAGCGCTATCGTTTAACGCCCTTAGCTAGGCATAAAAGATTTCAATGATGCTCACATGAAAGACAAGAATTGAATCACAAAGGGAGCATCATAAAACACATGACAAACACATCTAATTCTAACATATTTCCTATGCATAGGCATCTTATAGGCAAACAAATTATCAAGGCAAGCAAAAACTAGCATATGCAAGGAAGCAGAAAGAAACAATAGCAATCTCAACATAATGAAAGGTAATTTAGTAACATGAAAATTTCTACAACCATATTTTCTGCTCTCATAATAATTACATGTAGGATCATAAGCAAATTCAATAGTATAGCTATCACAAAACATACTCTTAACATGATCCACATGTATGCAAAGTTGACACTCTTCCAAAATAGTGGGATTAAAATTAACTAAAGTCATGACCTCTCCAAACCCACTTTTATCAAAAATTTCATAAGATTGAACATGCTCCAAATATGTGGGATCTAAAATTGACACTCTTCCACACCCACTTTCAATAATATTTCAAACACTATTATCAATCTCATATTCATCATGGGGCTTAAATAAATTTTCAAGATCAAAAGAAGAATCACCCCAATCATGATCATTGCAACAAATAGTAGTCATAGCAAAACTAGCATCCCCAAGCTTGAGGTTTTGCATATCATTAACACAATTGACATTAAGAGAATTTATAATAACATCATTGCAATCATGCTTTTCATCAAAATAACTATCAAGTATGGGTGCAATAGCAATGATCTCATGTTTAACATAAGGAACTATAGCAAATTCATTTTCATAAATATTGGCATCATGGCGACAAGAATAGCAAGCATCATGTTCATCAAGGGATATTTCAATCAAATCATCAGAATCATAATTATCTATATATTCGTGCATATCATTATTTTCTTCCGAAGCAACGACCATTTTTTCAATAAATTCTTTGACATAGACATTATGAGCATAGTTTTCATAGCAATATTTAAGCATGTCAAAATTTTCAGATTCGTAGAGAGTAATATCATACTTTTCAATCAAAGAAGCAACTTCATAAGCACCCTTAAAAGCAACAAATTCTTCAATTTGTTCGATGTCGTAGTAACTATAAA
Organism: Triticum monococcum; assembly: GCA_034509565.1. Taxonomy (NCBI): domain Eukaryota; kingdom Viridiplantae; phylum Streptophyta; class Magnoliopsida; order Poales; family Poaceae; genus Triticum; species Triticum monococcum. The sequence continues at coordinate 443,826,365 of CM067842.1, read as the reverse complement.
CACCCTTTTCATAAGAAGATAAGATTTCATTATCATTAAACTCACATAGGTAGGGGAGGTGTTTTTTAGGTTTCTTAGAGCAACAAGTAGGATCACAAATTTCACAAAGATTCCAAGCATAGCATAGCTATCTGTTTATTTGATCCCATAAGAGTCTCCCATTTTCAGACAAACGGTGACACACAAAATGAGCATTCTCATCTAAAGATTTCCCATCAACTAGGCTAGTTGGGGTTTCAGCACGAGCGCATAAGGATCGAAGATGATCCAAGTAGAACACTTTAAGTGGATCCATATCAATAGATATTTAGCAAGCAAAGATGCAAGCAAATAGAAGGCACATGGAAACACAAAGAAGGATACATACGGGAAGAAGGCGAATGGAAAAAGGGCGAATAAAACGGCAAAGGTGAAGTGGGGGAGAGGAAAACGAGAGGCAAATGGAAAATAATGTAATGCGAGGGATAAGAGTTTGTGATGGGTAGTTGGTATGTCTTGACTTGGCGTAGATCTCCCTGGAAACGGCGCTAGAAATCCTTCTTGCTACCTCTTGAGCACTGCGTTGGTTTTCCCTTGAAGAGGAAAGGGTGATGCAGCAAAGCAGCGTAAGTATTTCCCTCAGTTTTTGAGAACCAAGGTATCAATCCAGTAGGAGACCACGCGCGAGTCATGTCGTACCTACACAAACAAATAAGAACCTCGCAACCAACGCGATAAAGGGGTTGTCAATCTCTTCACGACCACTTGCAATAGTGAGATCTGATAGAGATAATGATAATAAGATAAATATTTTTGGTATTTTTATGATATAGGTTGAAAGTAAAGATTGCAAAATAAAATAAATTAGAAACTTGTATGATGGAAAATAGACCCAGGGGCCATAGGTTTAACTAGTGGCTTCTCTCAAGATAGCATAAGTATTACGGTGGGTGAACAAATTACTGTCGAGCAATTGATAGAAAAGCGAATACTTATGATAATATCTAGGTATGATCATGTATATAGGCATCACGTCCGTGACAAGTAGACCGACTCCTGCCTGCATCTACTACTATTACTCCACACATCGACCGCTATCCAACATGCGTCTAGAGTATTAAGTTCATAAGAACAGAGTAACACCTTAAGCAAGATGACATGATGTAGAGGGATAAACTCATGCAATATGATATAAACCCCATCTTTTTATCCTCGATGGCAACAATACAATACGTGTCGTTTCCCTTTCTGTCACTGGGATCGAGCACCGCAGGATTGTACCCAAAGCTAAGCACTTCTCCCATTGCAAGAAAGATCAATCTAGTAGGCCAAACCAAACTGATAATTCGAAGAGACTTGAAAAGATAACCAATCATACATAAAAGAATTCAGAGAAGATTCAAATATTGTTCATAGATAAACTTGATCATAAACCCATAATTCATCGGATCTCAACAAACACACCGCAAAAGAAGATTACATCGAATAGATCTCCAAGAGAATCGAGGAGAACTTTGTATTGAGATCCAAAGAGAGAGAAGAAGCCATCTAGCTACTAGCTATGGACCCGAAGGTCTGAGGTAAACTACTCACACATCATCGGAGGGGCCATGGAGTTGATGTAGAGGCCCTTCGTGATCAATGCCCCCTCCGGTAGAGCTACAGAAAAGGCCCTAAGATGGGATCTCTTGGGTACAGAAGGTTGCGATGGTGGAAATAGGGTTTCATGGTGCTCCTGGATGTTTTCGGGGTATGTCAATATATATAGGAGGAAGAAGTAGGTCGGTGGAGCCACAAGGGGCCCACGAGGGTGGAGGGCGCGCCCAGGGGGTAGGCGCGCCCCCTGCCACGTGGCCTCCTTGATTATTTGTTGACGTCCACTCCAAGTCCCCTGGATCACGTTTGTTCCAAAAATCATGCCCCCGAAGGTTTCATCCCGTTTGGACTCCGTTTGATATTCTTTTTCTGCGAAACACTGAAATAGGCAAAAAACAACAATTTGGGTTGGGCCTCCGGTTAATAGGTTAGTCCCGAAAATAATATAAAAGTGTATAAATAGGCCCATTAAATATCCAAAACAGAATATATAATAGCATGGAACAATAAAAAATTATAGATACGTCAGAGACGTATCAATAGACATCTCTCTAATCATCTAAGTGATCACGTGATCCATATCAATAAACCATGTCCGATCATCATGTGAGATGGAGTAGTTCTCGATGGTGAACATCACTATGTTGATCATATCTACTATATGATTCATGCTCGACATTTCGGTCTCAGTGTTCTGAGGCCATATCTGCATATGCTAGGCTCGTCAAATTTAACCCAAGTATTCTGCGTGTGCAAAACTGGCTTGCACCCATTGTATGTGAATGTAGAGCTTATCACACCCGATCATCATGTGGTGTCTCGACATGACAAACTATAGTAACGCTGCATACTCAGGAGAACACTTATACCTTGAAATTTAGTGAGAGATCATCTTATAATGCTACCACCGAACTAAGCAAAATAAGATGCATAAAGGATAAACATCACATTCAAATATAAGTGATATGATATGGCCATCATCATCTTGTGCCTTTGATCTCCATCTCCAAAGCACCGTCATGATCACCATCGTCACCGGCTTGACACCTTGATCTCCATCGAAGCATCGTTGTCGTTTCGCCAACTATTGCTTCTACGACTATTGCTACTGCTTAGTGATAAAGTAAAGCAATTACATGGCGATTGCATTTCATACAATAAAGCGACAACCATATGGCTCCTGCCAGTTGCTGATAACTGTGTAACAAAACATGATCATCTCATAATATAAAATTTAGCATCATTTCTTGACCATATCACATCACAACATGCCCTACAAAAAAAACTTAGACGTCCTCTACTTTGTTGTTGCAAGTTTTATGTGGCTGCTACGGGCTGAGAAAGAACCGTTATTACCTACGCATCAAAAACCACAACGCGGTATAGTGATTGCTTTTTGATCTTCAGAAAGAACACTGTTCATTGAATCCGATTCAACTAAAGCTGGAGAAATAGACACCCAGTAGCCACATGTGTGCGAAGCACGTCGGTAGAACCAGTCTCGCGTAAGCGTACGCGTAATGTCGGTCTGGGCCGCTTCATCCAACAATGCCGCTGAATGAAGAATCAAGTAGTGACGGCAAGCAATATGTATATACCCACGCCCACAACTCCTTTGTGTTCTACTCGTGCATATAATATCTACGCATAAACTTGGCTCAGATGCCACTATTGGGGAACGCAGTAATTTCAAAACAATTCCTACGTACACGCAAGATCATGGTGATGCATAGCAATGAGATGGGACAGGATCGTCTACGTACCCTCGTGGAACGTAAGCGGAAGATCTATGACAACGCGGTTGATGTAGTCATACGTCTTCATGATCGACAGATCTAGTACCGAAGATACGACACCTCCGCGATCTGCACACGTTCGGCTCGGTGACGTCCCGCAAACTCACGATCCAGTAGAGCTTAGAGGGAGTGCTTCGTTAGCACGACGGCATGATGACTGTGATGATGTTGCTACAGGAATAGGGCTTCGCCTAAGCACCGCTACGATATTACCGAGGTGGATTATGGTGGAGGGTGGCACCGCACACGGCTAAAGATCAATGATCAACTTGTGTGTCTATGGGGTGCTCCCCTCCCCCGTATATAAAGGAGTGGAGGAGGGGGAGGGGGCGTCCTCTCTAGGCGCCCCAAGGGAGTCCTACTCCCAGTGGGAGTAGGATTCCCCCCTTCCCTATGTTGGTTATAGGAGAGAAGGAAGGAGGAGTAAGAATGAATGAAACGGGGGGGGGGGCTTCCCAATTCAGATTGGGCTTGGTGTGTGCGGGGGGGGGGGCCCTCCTTTGCTCCTTTCCCCTCTCTCCCACTAAGGCCCAATAAGGCCCATATACCTCCCGGGGGGTTCTGGTAACCTCCCGGTGCTCCGGTATACTCGGAACCATTCCGATGTCCAAACATAGGCTTCCAATATATTTATCTTTACATCTCGGCCATTTCGAGACTTCTCATCATGTCCGTGATCAAATCCGAGACTCCGAACTACCTTCGGTACATCAAAACACCTAAACTCATAATACCGATCATCACCGAACGTTAAGCGTGCGGACCCTACAGGTTCGAGAACTATGTAGACATGACCGAGACATGTCTCTGGTCAATAACCATTAGCGGAACTTGGATGCTTATATTGGTTCCTACATATTCTACGAAGATCTTTATCGGTCAAACCACATAACGATATACGTTGTTCCCTTTGTCATTGGTATGTTACTTGTCTGTGATTCGATCGTCGGTATCTCAATACCTAGTTCAATCTCGTTACCGGCAAGTCTCTTTACTTGTTCCGTAATGCTACATCCCGTAACTAACTCATTAGCTACATTTCTTGCAAGGCTTATAGTGATGTACATTACCGAGAGGGCCCAGAGATACCTCTTCGACAATCGGAGTGACAAATCCTAATCTTGATCCATGCCAAATCAACAAACACCATCGGAGACACCTGTAGAGCACCTTTATAATCACCCAGTAACGTTGTGACGTTTGGTAGCACACAGAGTGTTCCTCCAATATTCGGGAGTTGCACGATCTCATAGTCATAGGAACATGTATAGTTATGGAGAAAGCAATAGCAACAAACTAAACGATCATTGTGCTAAGCTAACGGATGGGTCAAGTCAATCACATCATTCTCTAATGATGTGATCCCATTAATCAAATGACAACTCATGTCTATGGTTAGGAAACATAACCATCATTGATTCAACGAGCTAGTCTAGTAGAACCAAACTAGTGACACTCCATTTGTCTATGTATTCACACATGTACTAAGTTTCCGGTTAATACAATTCTAGCATGAATAATAAACATTTATCATGATATAAGGAAATATACATAACAACTTTGTTATTTCCTCTAGGGCATATTTCCTTCAATATGTACTCTCTCCTGTTGCTTCAATAACTTGTTTTTCCCTTTTAATAATTCATGAGATCTTCGATCACATAGGCCGGGTTTCTGTAGTCGTGCAACTCAGGTGGGTGTCAAGCCCATTTCCCTTGATGCTCCATCTATCACTGAATGTGATAGCCCCTTTGTAAAGGGATCCACCAGGTTTTTAGTAGTGTTAGTATAATCAACGGCGATCACCCCTTTACGTCTCAAGTTCCTAACAGATTTGATACGCCGTTTCACATGTCTTGATGATTTTAGATTATCCTTGGAACTTTTAACCTTAGTGATCACGTTTTGGTTATCACAGTTCAGAAAGATGGCCGGAATTGGTTTTTCAACGATTGGAAAATCACTCAAGAGTTCACGCAGCCACTCTACCTCTATAGTAGTTGAGTCAAGTGCTACAAGTTCAACCTCCATAGTAGACGTCGTCAAGATAGTCTGCTTGCGAGACCTCCAAGAGATTGCAACACCGCCAAAAGTAAATATATATCCACTGGTGGCTTTGATCTCATTTGCATCTGAGATCCAATTTGCATCACTATACCCTTCTGGTACATCAGGATACCCTGTATAGTGTAGTCCATACGTTGTGGTTCCTCTCAAATACCTCATTACTCGTTCTAGTGCAGTCTAGTGATCATTTCCTGGATTTGAATTAAACCGGCTCAATTTTCTAACCGCAAATGAAATGTCAGGTCTAGTTGCAGCAGCAAGGTACATGAGAGAACTAACAATCTGAGAGTATTTTAGCTGCTCGAACCCTGGTCCTCTATTCTTTTGAAGCTTCCGACTTGGGTGATAAGGAGTTGGAGATGTTCTAGAGTCCTCAAAACCAAATCGACTCAGGATTTTCTCCACATAATGAGACTGACTTAATGTAATCCCATTCTCATCCATTTGCAACTTTATGTTTAAAATAACACCCGCCTCTCCCAAATCTTTCATATCAATGTTTTGAGACAAGAAGGATTTAACATCATTTATAACATCCATACCGGCCCAAAAATTAATATGTCATCAACGTATAAGCATAAGATTACACCCTTACCCCCACGATATTTATAGTACACACATTTGTCTCCTTCATTCACCACAAAGCCCGCCGAAGTGAGAGTTTTGTCAATTTTTTCATGCCACTGCTTCGGCACCTGCTTGAGGCCATAGAGTGATTTCTTCAATCTACACACCATGTTCTCTTGCCCAGTTGCTACAAAACCATCAAGTTGCTGCATATAAATTTCCTCATCAAGTTCTCCATTTAGGAAAGTTGTCTTCACATCCATTTGATGGATTAGGAATTTATAAGAGGGTGCTAGTGCATTCAGCACCCGAATTGTACTCGTCCTAGCAACATGCGAGTATGTATCAAAGAAATCCTCACCTTCCTTTTGGGTAAAACCCTTGGCCACTAGTCTAGCCTTATACTTTTTTGACACCTAGCTTTATACTTTTCAATGGTACCATCAGGTCTTAACTTCCTTTTAAATATCCATTTTCAACCAATAGGTTTACAACCCACCGGTCGTGGACAGATTTCCCATGTTCTGTTAGTGAGAATGGAATCCATTTCACTTTGTACTGCCTCGTTCCAATCATCAGCATCTAGGGATGCATATGCTTCAAAAAGAGTTCCGGGAACATCATCCACGAGGTACACAGCAAAGTCATCTCCAAAGGACTTTTTAGTCCATTGTCTCTTGCTCCTTCTGGGAGCTACTTCACTATCACCCTCCTCATTTGGATTATACGGAGTTACGAAAGGAGTATTTTCCGGTTTAGATACGGGTTCAAGTTCTCCTTGTATAGTTGGTTGACTAGTGGATGCTCTATTTTCCTTCATTGGAAAGATGTTCCCAAAGAAGGTAGCGTCTCGAGATTCTATCACAATGTTAGTGTGCACATCCAAAAACTTGGACTTGACTACCAAGAATCTATAAGCGTTGCTATTATGTGCATAACCCAAAAAGATACAATCAACAGTCTTAGGTCCTAGTTTTTGTTTCTTGCATACAGGTACATTAACCTTGGCTAAACATCCCCAAGCACGTAAGAAACGCAGAGTTGGTTTGTGTCCTTTCCATCCTTCATATGGAGTTGTATCTCCTTTTGATGAAGGAACTCTGTTGAGAACATGACATGCAGCCAACGCAGCCTCTCCCCACCACGACTTAGATAAACCGGCACTGTCCAACATGGCATTTACCAAGTCCGTAAGTGTTCGATTTTTACGTTCAGCCACTCCATTTGATTGGGGTGAGTAGGGAGGGGTTACCTCATGGATAATTCCATGTTCCGCACAAAATTCAGCAACTCATGTGAGACATACTCTCCTCCTCTGTCAGACCTTAAGCGTTTGATGTTCTTCTCTAATTGGGTTTCTACCTCATCTTTGTAGATCTTAAAGCAATTCAACACCTCATCTTTCGTTTTTACTAGAGAAATATGACACCACTTAGTCGCATCATCTATCAAGTCTGTTCCCTGCCTTAGTCAAAACTCCATTCATCTCACACAAATCGGAATGGATTAAATCTAGAGGTGAAAGGCTTTTCTCCCCAATAGGCTTAAACGACTTTTGGGGTTGCTTTGCTTGAACACAAGCCTGACACTTAGATCCATGGACTGTGGAATCATTCAGAATTAAATTAAGCTTGCATAACCGTACAATGCGATTAAAATTTATATGACATAAATGAGAGTGCCAAACAACAATATCTCCAAGATTCATTCCAGAATATGAAGAACAAGATAAATTGTTTACGACATTACAGTCGTCTAGAATACAAAGCCGGAACTAACCTACGCTGTTATAGTCTTTTCCGATAAACAAACCAAATTTTGAAATAATAAATTTATTCGACTCAAACACTAGCTTGTAGCCATCACGACACATCAGTGAACCAGAAAGGAGGTTCCTATTTATTCCTGGGACATGCCGGAAGTTCTTCAGCGACAAAGTCTTCCTCGAGGTAAGCCTCAGGTCAACTCTACCGGTTCCACGAACGACTGCCCTTGTTTCATTCCCCATCACGATGGTGGAACTGCTGCAAGCCTGATAAGAAGAAAACAAGTTGTAGTCAGCACAAACATGCACATTAGCTCTATTATCTATCCACCAATCAGTGGATTGACATGCAAGAAGGACACTAGGGACATACCCAGATCCTCCACCTACTCGCTAATGACAACATTTGCAGATGGCTGGCCTCCTTCCTTCACTACAAAAAAATACACTTCCGTGATGATACGTGTTTGTCACAGTAGGTCGCATTTTTTGTCATGCATGTACATCCATGACGATTTTATGACAGAATCAAGATAGTCATACCTGTGTTGTCGTAGAAGTGTTCCATGACATTACCAAAATTATCATCACGGAAATGTCCACTTCCATGATGATAAATCTCGCGTCACAGAAGTGCTTTCGTCAAGGGTGACCAACACGTGGCATCCACCGTAACGGAACATCGGTAAGCTATCGAGTCCGGTTTTGGATCCGATAACCCAATAACAGCCTCGACCAATGGGGATTTTCCACGTGTAAAATTATTGGCTGGAGGAAACACGTGTCGGCTCACCGTTGGGACATATGTCATCCACTCATTGGACTGAAGGCGCCTATGATATGTCAACACGTGGCACGGCCGAACAGAGGCCCAATCATATGAAAAGGCCGGCCCGTTTGACTTGGTCAAAAGGTGGCGGGCCGGCCCACGGAAAGCCTGTTAACGGCCTGTTTGCATATAGCCCATTTACTGCCCACTAACCTATGACCCGTTACGACCTATCTGAATTAACCCCAGTAGCGTTATCTGGGCCATCCAATATGATTCCAGCTCATTTTAAGTTCCGGCCCATGTATGGCTCATGACATCTTTCGACCCATATGAGGCCCTTCATAACTCTTGGCCCATTAATGGCCCGTGGTGAAACTGGCCCGTAATGAACAGTGTATGACCTTGTACCCATTAACGACCCATTAATCCATTGAGCCGTTTACAGCCCATGTTATCTTTCGGGCTTCTCAGGGCCCATTTATTCTTGGGCTCATTTCGAGCACTCGGTTACTTACGGCGCGTTACTGCCATTTTCTGCTTGTGGGCCAAATTCAGCCCGTGGTTACAGTCGGCCCGCTTGTGGCCCGTTAATACATTGGGCCGTTTTCATAGCGTCATCAAATACGGCTTATTAATGAAGGCCCGTTATGGTCGGCCCATGAACAGACGACTCCAACTCTTGCCCGTTTACGGCCATAATGCGGTCTGTTTTTGGCCCATGCTTGGCCAATCGATCATACGACCCATATAAGGCCCGTTGATGATACGACCCATAGAAGGCCCATTGTTTCTACGGCCCGTAGGAGACCCAGTGTCACTACAATAAATATGTAGCCCATGGCCTGTTAAAGGCGGGAAACTACTATAGGTTTAGACCTGCTAATGGCCCAAGATGATTATAGGCCCATGTTTTGGCCCATATGAGTAACAGGCCGGCCTGAAGACCGACAACACTGAGATCCACTGAACCTTCTGGCCTAAATTACAACATACCGACCAAAGAATAAACCTAGACTATACAATAAAGAAATTACGGCATATTACATCCAATGGGAATCAAAGTTCGCTACTGGTGATAATAAAGCACAACATGACCGCGGATTACATACACTGGGCATCAAAGGTCGCCACGAGTGCATATAAACACGCCGATAAAAGAATATACAAAACTAAGAGCACTTCAGAAGGCACTAGACCTGGCAAGGTCAGGCTCTGCAAGCAGCCGAACAAGCTGATGAGACCTCAGTTGTGTCAATGATAGATGCTTCATCCCTAGCTGTATGGCACCATAGTTCGTAAGGCAGTCCCCTGACATCTTCATTACATCTTTGACTTCAAGTCAGAGCTGAGCTGAAGCAAGCCTTTCCGCTTTAAGTTGAGACTAAAGAAGCTGAACTGATTGAGGCAGCGACTGCACAGAGGTTGTCTCACACCTCCTGGTAAGTAGCTTCAACTCACTGTCTTCATCAAGACAGGACCTTGGGGTCATTTCGCTGTCCTCAAGATGGTTTGGCTCACTATCTTTCCTAAAGTTCTGCCTGGCATAAGAGATACAACTCCGAAAGAGAAACAAGGAGACACGTAACAGGTTTCAAAATTATATAAGCAAATAAATGGATCTATTCTGCATAAGGAACATGTTTTTACAACTACAATTTAAAACTGGCAGTTGTTGCAAACATCCAATCAGATGTAAACAGCAGTGGAGGAAATGATGCCTATCCAAATCTATACTAGAACAAAGTTTGAAGGCTTGAGAAGGATGAACTTACATTACATGTTAACACGGGCTGGACAAAGCCCTTCTCCATGTTGATGGAAGGATAATTCAATAAATTCCCCAAAGAAAATTCTTTATAAGCGTTGCCATTATTCTACATTTTGCACTACGAAAAAAGACACATCCGTGACATTTTGGGCCGAACGAAATTTTTTCTGTTATACTTATGACACTTCTATGACGTAATTGTGAAAAAACCCGGTATCATCATAGATGTGGTGGGCTCCTACTTCTATGAAAAAAATCATGATAGAAAATGGGCTTTTCGTCCTGGGTGGGCTGGAGACGCAGCTGCATGACATTCTTTGGGCGTCCATGACGGAAAAACCATGGTAGAAGCGAGGGAGAGGAAAATATCGGGGTGTTCCCGGTTACAGTGGGTGGTCGGGGCCGAGCGATGCGTGTTTCTCTCGCACATGCACGCGTGTGGGTGTGAGGCGTTGGGCTCTAACTGAACCCGAGCGATTGCACTACAGGCTACACGTTACCGAACCCGAGCGATCGATCGATGGCTGCTAACTGAACCCGATCGAGCGATTCCTTCCCTACTGCTGCTAACTGAAGCCGATGAATGATGCCTCTGGCTGAACAGTGAGCGTTGCTGGGGGGGGGGGGTTGGATGAATAGTTTCGGTGGGGGTGGATGAACAGGACCCTGTGGTGTTGCCTCTGGATAAACAGGACCCCGATCGATCGAGTCGGTTGGGGCTGGATGAACGGGACCCCGTGGAGGGCTGGATGAACAGGACCATCCCGTGGAGGGCTGGATGAGCAGTAGACGGTGGAGGGCTGGATGAACTGTAGCCCCTGGAGGGGTGGTTGAACAGGAGCCTTTGTGGAGAGGGATGGTTGAATAGTAGCCGGTGGAGTAGCACGCAGTGGAGGCTGGATGAACAGGAGCCCGTGGACGAACAGTCGCAGGGGGGGGGGGCTGGAGAAGGTCGACGGTGGATGAACAGTAGCTCGTGGAGGTTGGAGGGGGTCGACGATGGAGATGAACAATATCCCGTGGAGTCCCGTTTTGCGGTACACCACATCCCTCCCGATGAACAGGACCCTCGTTTCGACCGTAGCGCTCCAACATAAGTCCGTTTCCTTCGTTTTGCGGTACGCCACACCCCTCCCGATCAACAGGACCCCGTTTCGACTGTAGGAGCTCCGTTTCCTCTGTTTTGCGTTATGCCAGACCCCTCCCGATGAACAGGATCCCGTTTCAAATGTGGCTGGTCGAACACAAGGTCGTTTCCTTTGTTGTGCGGTATGCCAGGCCTTGTTTCCATCGGCTGTTCCGTCCAAGCCCTCCCGATGAACACGATGACACATTCCGTTCCGACCCCACCGGTTGGCTCCCCATGAACACGACGACGACGCTGTTTCTCCGTTCCGACCCAACCATATACACGAGCCCTGGCCGTACGTATGCACGAGTAGGCGTTTGAGACCCCGCCCGTATGTACGTACATGGGTGTATTTTCTTTCTTGCACACTGGCCGCTATACGTACGTGTACATGCTATGTGCGCGCCTCTACTACGACACGTGCGCGTCTCTACATTGACCAGTATGTACGTACACGTTCGCGACCAGAATTACAACGCTACATATGCTTCGACCAGGTGGGTCCCGACTGTCATGCACTTCCTTCCGTGCGAAGATGTCGCTGGTGGGTCCCAGCAGTCAGGGGGCGAATCGTTTTTTTTGCCCGGACGCACTTGCTTGCATGCGAAGATGTAGCTGGTGGGTCCCAGCAGTCAGGGGGAAACGCTTTTTCACGAAATACGGTAACCCGTCTAGTGGGTCCCTGCTGTCAGATGGAGGAATAATTATTTTGCTCGTAATAAGGAGGCACTTTCTTGTTGCGGCCGTGGACCCAGCTGTCAGCCTCTCCACGTACAGTCCACGTCCGATGGAAGCCGTTCCTTGACCACGTTGACCACGCCGCGCCGAGAGCACCAGGGCGGTGGACAACGGCAAGGCCTAGGAAGGGGACAACGCGGAGCCGGGAAAGATGCGACAGTGGATGCCCACGCATAGAGGAGTATGAGGGTTCACTGGTTTGATGCGGTGTGAGGCTGCCGTCGCCGCAGAATAACAGGGGGTGTGGGTGAGTAGAGGGATGGCCTGGCCAGCGGTGGGAGTAGTAGGGGCGGTGAGGCCTCCGCCGCATCGCAGCCGGTCATGGGAGGCAGGAGCACGAGGCACGACCGGCGCTGGTTTGGGCGGCTGGAGCAAGAAGTCCAGAGGTTGAAGAAGCACTACGGCCGTTGGATGGACATCGTACGGTCACTGGAGCTGGAATTGTGCATATTGACTAAGTTGACAAAGCCCTCCGTCCCCGCCAACTTAGTAGGCCCACAAGTTAGCCTGCCACTATACTGGGTCCCAGCTAGCAGGGGGAGTATTCATTTTTTTGTGCATAATAAGGAGCCACTTCCTTGCGTGCAAAGATGTAGCTGGTGGGTCCCAGTAGTCAGGGGGGAAACATTTTTTCGCGAAATATGTTGGACCGTCCGGTGGGTCCCTACTGTCAGGTGGAGGAATAATTATTTTGCGCGTAATAAGGAGGAAGTTCCTTGCGGCCGCCGTGGACCCAGCTGTCAGCCTCTCCACGTACATTACTCTTCTGATGGAAGTCGTTCGTTGACCACGCCGCGCCGAGAGCACCAGAGCGGTGGACGACGGTGAGGGCTAGGAAGGGGACGATGCGGAGCCGGGGAAGACACGTCAGTGGAAGCCCGCGCGGAGAGGAGTACGAGGGTTCACTGGTTCGGCTACAGTGTGAGGCTGCCGTCGCCGCAGAATAACAGGGGGTGTGGGGGTGAGTGGAGGGATGGCCTGGCCAGTGGTGGGAGTAGTAGGAGGCGGTGAGGCCTCCGCGGCAGCACAGCCAACCACGGGAGGCAGGAGCAGGCGGCACGACGGCGCTGCTTTGGGCGGCTGGAGCAAGAAGACCAGAGGTTGAAGAAGCACTACGGCCGTTGGATGGACATCGTATGGTCACTGCAGCTAGAACATTTATATTGACTAAGTTGACAAAGTCCTTGGTATGCATGAACTTAGTAGGCCCACAGGTCAGCCTCTGAAACGGTACGCCCTAGATGTCAGGGGGAGGAATCATTTTTTGGGCGGCTGAAGCTAGAACATCCGAGGTTGAAGAAGAAGCACGACATCCGTTGGATAGACATTCAACGGCCACTGCTGCTAGAAGCGTGTGTTGACTATAATAAGTTGACAAAGCCTTGCATACGCGTCAACTTCTTTTTTTAGGGGACGCATCAACTTAGTAGGCCCACAAGTGTGTGGCAGAGAACTTATGGCCCATTTGCGATTTGTAAGAATGTACAACCCATTTTTGAATTCTAATGGAATTTACTATAGCCCATTTACAGTTTGTTAAAAGTACAACCCATTTTCTAGCTAGGACAACAACTTACAATTTCAACCAACCGTTCAAGATTTTATTAAAAAAACCAACCGTTCAAGACATAATTCAATAAAATTTCCCACATTTTGATGGGATCCGAAATATTTTTATCCCGAAATTTCTCGTCAGATAAATATAAATTTGTATTACGTAAGAATCCAACGAAACATTGCGCGCGCAACAATTAAAATTAAGATTTTCAAAATCCATAAATAATATTTTATAAACTAATTTTGTGTTTGGTGCATTTTTTTTATAGTTACTGCCCAGTTTTTATAATTACTTCCTATTTATTATTTTTTAAAGCCCATTTTCCTGTTAAGCCTAATGCATTCCCTCCTAGGAAACATTTGCAACCTAGCGGGGCAGAGAATAACTAGTTGACCTTGTCTGGGTATTCCTCAAAAAAATGTATAGCTGGGCTAGCAATTTTCATCTTGAAAAAAAATTAATATCTGGGCTGGATATCTGTCCTGGGCTAGACGGGCCACAGCACGCCCAGTTAATACCATGCTCTCCTCTGAACAACAATGAAAACATCACCAAGAAAAACTCTGCAGTGCTCACGCCTCAAAAACACAAATACTGCTTGAGCTGCTTGGTCCCAGCTGTCGGCCGCACCTTGTGCAATTCTCTCATTTATATTAATTACATAGTTTGACAATGGTGTGGGACCGTGATGTCAGGAAACCAGGAGGGAGGAAAAAAAATTAGTTGTACATAATAAGGAGGCACTTGCGTACATACGACTATGGCCCTAGTGAGTCCTTACTGTCATCCAGTCAAAATAAAGTCATCTCCTGAATCCTCATGTTCAGTGACCATGTTAACAATGCTCGGCGCTACGGTGACCGCAACAACTCTAAGGACGATGGAGTGGGCCTCGCTGGCCCTATAGATAGTCTGATACAGTGCCCGCTGCTCATTTAGGAAGCCAGGATGATCAGACACCTATGAGCATCTTCGAGAGACTGAGACGGCATGAAACAGTAAGGCCACGCTTGGGAGCTCTGGTTTATTTCACACCTGTATTAAGATACAAGTGTAATTTACTCGTCATCAGAAACAACGCGTAAAATACAGGCGTAATGAAACCGAGGGCCCGAGGTCTGTAAGTAAAACTAGCGGGTTATGCGTGTAATTTGAGAGACCAGTGTATATTTTACTAGTCGAAATCGACCAAGCAAGCGCTTCGCCCGAGACCATCTGCTTTTATTTACAAGCGTCAGTTTTACAAGCGGTTTTGGTTGAAAAACGACGATCCAATCACGGCCTAAGATGATGAGTTGGTCGGAAGATCATATGGTTTCACGTCTAACCTACCCGACTTGTCGTATAGGCTATGAATGAAACATAGGACGATGAACTCCTTAAGCACAGAAACAACAGAAGAGGATGATCTTCTTAACAAGTAAATCACTGGCATTAGATCGACATGCAAAACAATACGAAGCATTATTCTCGGGAGGCACAGTGAACGGCTCGTGATACCGCATGCCACAACATTCCAAGCTCAACTTTGCAATCAAACACAAGGCCTGGCATTACATAGACAATATTCAGAACAAAATCTTAAAATATCTTACATAATTCAACATTAATGTGACTATGCATCTCAGCAGAGTAATTATTTACTTCTGAAATAAAGACAGGAATAGGAAAAAACGATCAACGTTGCTCACAGCAAAGGGCGTCGCACTCAAAAATATCAAATACATGTCTTCTCGCTAACATCAATGAGCAAAAATTGACAAGCTTTTCCTATTCCAATTTATTAAACTAATGTCAAGTTTGACAAGCTTTTCCCATTCAAAATATGTAATGCCTATGATTGTGGAACGTGCAGGGTTTGTCATCTGATAGTCCGGTGGGTTAAGGTGACGACGAATGATTAGAGAACCATTCAATGTATTGTGCATGATGAAGTATTATGGAGGACACGAACCATCTGAACATTTTGTGCAGTTCCACTAAAATCAAGCTGAGCATCCCTGTGGATTTCGTATTTATATGCTGCCAGAAAACAAAGACACATCAGCACACACATGAATATTGGCCCCAGTGTCAACCCACCAATCGGTGGACTAACAAACTGAAATTACGGTAAACAGATTACCATTCCCAGATGCCCCGTCATTGTTGCTTAGAATGACATTGACAGATTTGGAGTCCTGTCCTGGCTTCCTGTACTTGTTCGGGCACTTTTTTCCCACTGCAGTCCACGTGTTGTAGAGTTTCCAATGCTCTCTACAGACTAGTCAGGTCATGAGCGTCTACTAATACTCTGTAAAGTTTCTCGATCATTCCTTGTGTAATGTAGCGCAAACAGTGACTGCTTCTTTCTGCAAAGTGGTAAGACCATCTGGACCCACTAATGCAGCAGTTTGCTTTAGACACATTGGCTTCTTTTATGCAGTTCAACTAAAATCAAAGTTGGAATAAAACCGAGCTTTAATTTTGATAACCCTGTAAGAACAATAGGTATAAGGGAAACAATTACTGAGAATTAACGGTTGATGACTTGTACTCCCAGAAGAAAAACATCTACTGATCTACCTTATCTTAATGGGAAACAAAGCAGGAGAGTAGCAATTATCAATCAGTGTGATTCATTCATATTAACTGAGACATTATCTTAACAGTGCCTTATTTCAACATGTATAAAGAACAATAAAGCAGAAAAGTATCATTCCTAAAACAATGCAACTGATTCATTTTAATAGAGACATTATCTTAACAATACCTTGGTTAAACATGTAGAAAGAACTACAAAGCAGGATAGTACCATTTGTAAAACACTATAACTGATATATAATAACAGAGACATTATCTAAACAATACATTTCTTAAACATGTACTCCGGCCGATCCTTAACAGAAATGGTACTCCCGCCGATCCCTAACAAGTGTTGCAGTTTTGAACTAAGATTCAGTAGTTAATTCTGAGGAAATTAGGTACTGACCTTTCAAGACTAGGATTTGAAACAACTACTGAGGAAGATCTAAAAGAGGTCTCAACACATATATGGAAATCCGGTCTCATTTTGTGCAGTTCCACCAAAATTAAGTGAAGCAAAATGTCGCAATAGCAACAAGTTGAATAGATATCCCTGTTTTAACAGAGGCTAAAAAGGAATCAATTACTAGCCAATAAAGGAGGATGAAACACGCGACCACAAAAGTGGTAATCCCGCCAATCCCTAACAAGTGTTGTAGTTTTGAAATAAGATTCAGTAGTTAATTTTGAGAGTGGCATTGCTTAATTTTACCAACGGCATTATATTAACAAAACGCATAAACAGTTCCAGAGGAGAGTGGGCGCAACAACAACATGTGTTTCCATCTACTTCTAAAGGGGGTGATGCAGAGTTTGTTGTAACAAAGCAACAAGCATAATGTCTGGGTTGGTCCCATTTTGTTCACTACTTAATGGGAAAAGACAGCAATACAATAGCTTCAATTCAACATTTATTTAAAATAGTACCAATACAAGTAGCACATCTCAAAACACACTGCATGATCATGTGTATGAAGGCAAGTACCAACCTGTCATGACGCACAAAGATCACGTACGAATCTGCCAACACGAATAGGAAATCCAATCTCATTTTGTGCAGTTGCACTGAAATCAAGTAAAGTCGCCGGTGTGACATCTAAGTTTTCTATAGCAACAAGTTGAATAGATATCCCTGATTTAACAGAGGCAAAAAAGGAAACAATTACTGCCAATAAAGGAGGATGAAACATGCGGCCACAAAAAGAAGCATCTACCTTATCTTGATGGAAAACAAAGTATAGGATAGTATCATTTCTAAAACGGTTGCATTGATTCATATTAACAGAGAAATTCTCTTAAAATAGTTCAGCAGTTAATTCTGAGAGTGGCATTGCTTAGTTTTACCATCAGCATTAGATTAAGAAAAAACATAAACCGTTCTAGGGGCGAGTGGGCGCAACAACACCATGTGCTTCCATCTACTTATAAAGGGGGTGATGCAGAGTTTGTTGTAACAAAGCAACAAGCATCATGTCTGGGTTGGTACCATTTTTGTTCACTACTTAATGGGAAAAGAGAGCAATACAATAGCTTCAATTCAACAATTATTTAAAATAGTACCAATACAAGTAGCACAACATGTCAAAACACACTGCACAATCATGTGGATGGGACATGGGACATGCCAGCACCATGTGCGTCCACACGTATAAATGGGTGATGTAGAGTATGTAGCCAAGCAGCATATCTGCGTTGGCCCCATATTTGTTCACTTTGAAACTTTTTCCTATGTGAGGGCAGCAAATCTAGTCCTGCACAAATACCCGACCCCCCAAGTTTCTTTCCCTTTTCAACAAAGAGTTCGGTTCCTTACAGATGTGTGTATTGGGTTACCCCCTTTTTCCCTTTTCGACCAACAAAGCGGCTGGATAGCTAGTCCATACTACTTTCCCTCCCTCCTTTCCTCATTGAACCATGTCCTAGATTCATGCTCCACCCCACCGCACCCTTCTTTCCTCTTTGAACCAAGACCTAGATTCATGTACAGAATCGAAAAAGATCCGCATGCAGCTAGACCAATGACGGTTTCAAAGAAACTTATACATTAGGCTCGTCGGGATGTGGCAAGGCATGCAGCAGGAGGTCGGATCTACCCACACTACATACGGCAGCGAGGAAGAAGGGGTCGGTGGCCCTCCCGCACAGGCGCTGCGTGAAAGAGAAAAGCGCAGCCGACAGTGGATTGCCTCCCTCGCCGAAGGCGATAGAGTGAACGTTGCACCTCCTCCCCTTCCCGATGCGACGGGATCCGGACGCCTCCTTCGTAAGATGTGAGGAGGGTGAGAGAGACAGAGGCCACAACGCAGTCTTGTTTACATCTGGTGAAGAGGGTGAGAGACTGTGAATATAACAAACCCTAGCAAAGGAACGCTGAGCCTCCAGCGTATATATATATATATATATATATATATATATATATATATATATATATATATATATATATATATATATATATATATATATATAGTGCGGCGAGAGTGTGGAGAGTGCAAACCCTAGCGAACAAACGCCGAGGCTCCAGCTTATATATATACTATAGTACGAACTGAGCTCTGGTGCCTTAACTGCACCTGCTTTTGGCTGTATGACAGGTGGGCAAGCCATATTTTGGGCCCACCTGTCATAAACCCAAAGGCAGGTGCACTAAAGTTAATGAAGCTCCGTCCATATAGTACTCGTGTATACTACTAATATATAGTGGAGTGGTTTTATTATTCTCTCCATAACAATCATTTTAAATTGAGTAAGCATGAAACGAAACTCTTTATTTAACGTACCAGTGAAGAAAACTACTACTCCCTCTATTCCTAAATATTTGTCTTTCTAGAGATTTCAACAAATGACTACATACGGAGCAAAATGAGTGAATCTACACTGTAAAAAATGTCTATATACATCTGTATGTGGTAGTTTCAAACCACTTGAAAGACAAATATTTAGGAATGGAGGGAGTACTTCCGATGAACTAGCGATCCACGCATCCTGGTCGCGCTTCCTGTCCTTCACGTGCGGTACACTACCCTCCCTTAAGTGAACAACCACACATGCGCCAAATTATAGGAAACGTGTGAGAGTGTGTACAAATAAAGAATTTTAATTTCAATTATCGGAAAGGTTTGAGAGTATGTACAATTTTCCCTCTCTAATAATTATGGTTTGTTGTGTTCGGCCTAAACTTGGTCAAACTTTACAAAGTTTGACTTCAGTCAAATCTAATATGCAGAGTAAATAAAAATGAAGGGCTACTATGTCCATCCGGGTTTTTAGTCCACACCATTTTTTTAATCAAAGTTAATAGTTGGACAAATAAAATTTCAGGGGAGCTGGAGACAAAGTTGTGAGAAGGCTTAGAAATCAATACAAAACTTATGCTCTTAGTACCAACGTCGATCCTTCTTCGAGGAAACATTTGGTTCATAGCCAATTGTGTGATAAAATTGCACCAACGTGAAAGACGACTGCGTCTCCAACGCAACCAAGGTGAACTAACGAAGGATATTATCTTTGTGGGTAACAAGCAAAGAGCACTGATGGAAGATAGCTTGTTTTTCATTGAAAATCGATCAGCTTCACCAGCCGACGCAACCATGAGCATCGATAGGTCATCGTGGTGATGCATCATCCATTTGGCATCAAGTTTGGGTGAGGCAACTATGAAGTTCGACAAATCCTCACTGTGGTCTGTTTCTTCTCAGTAATAAACCTCGAGGAAGGAAGAACCACGTGGCAGAGGACAGTGAGGCGGAACAACAATGGCCATCCAATTTTGTGTAGTTCCACTAAAATTGAGGAAGACATACCCGGGTATGGAGATACGCATTGCTGTTTCCAAAAATATAAAAAAGGTATATAGTGTTGTTACTTTGTTTTACAAGGTTAACAACGACATCTCAATTGTCAATAAGAATTATGAAAAGTACACCAACAAATAGAAGCATCATGATTATCTTGATGGGAACTAAACCAGGATACCCGAGAAAAAAAGCATTTCTTCATTTAACCAGTGATATTATTAGATTAGCAGCAGCAATAGGAGCATATGGACAATGACCGCACAACCACCATGTTCTTTTTGTCGAAACAACATGTATACCTCCACCGAGGCATAAATCAGGACAACTTTTCGAGTGGCATTTCCTCTATAATAGTAGGTGATGTTGGACCAGCCGACGAACCCTAGCTACTATACATGGGGAACTGGGGAGTAGTCGCATAGAAGAAAACCCGCATGCAGCGACCTGGGGAGCTGGACCAGTACGAGAAGTTATACCTCAGGTGGGCGAGATGTCGCTTAGGCGGGCAGGCGAGATCTGCCCACACAACGGCATTGAACAAGGGCACGGAGGACCTTCGTCCGCGCCAGCGCCGGCTCCGAGAGGACGATGCACATCGGCTTCCTCCATCACCGACGGCGACAACGTCAATGCTGCACCTCCTCACCTCCCGCATCGGACGGGATTCGGCCGGATCTGTGACCATCGGTGAGGAGAGAGATAGTGTGGACACTGTCATCTTGTTTTGATATGGAGAGGGTGAGAGAGCGAGACGCGAGAAACTCTATCAAACAAGAGGCTATAATGGAGTAAAAAATCTCTCTGTAGCAGTGGTTTTAAATAGAATACGCACGTTCCTGAAAAAAAGAAACAAAAACGGGCGGACAATTTTGTAACGTACCAAGAAAGAAAACACGATCAAAAACACGCCCCCGCTACCAGGTCGCGAGAGTCGTCGCGCGCGCACACACACATAGACATAGACATGCATATCTGTGTTTACATAAAATTCCATTTCCATCCCCATCTCCAATCATATTTGTCCAACTGGCACATTATTTACATTGTTAATTATATACACAACAATATTAATGTACATCATCTCTTGTTTGCGGGCGTCCGGACCGCTGCCACGGCCGCTCCTGACCAACCCAAACCCTCTTCATCACCAGCGTGTGCTTCCCGCCCGAAATGGTCAGTGCCGCATTCATGCCCGGCCAGAGCGGATGCGACCTCTCACCAGCGCCAACATTGAAGCGGCGGGCCGGCCGAGAGAGCGTCGCCCACGCCGCTTCCTGGTGTACGCGACTGCTCCGCTTTCAAAGGTCGCAATAGCCAGCCACAACATGCATGTAAAAAGTTCTTGGGAGTCCGTGCTACAGCTAGCTGTCCTCCCCCAACTCGTCAATCTCTTCCAGTAGTACTAGTACTCCATGGCGGGATCCATCGACAAGCAGGCGGGAAAGTTATCGTATACTCGGTTTGCGGTGAGTGGCATGCCGAGCGACCGTGTGGGGTCGAGCCATGGAGGAGGGTGAGACATGAACGCGACAGACATGATTTAAAGGTTGGTTTTGCTCGATGGCGCGATCCAACGAAACGAAACGTTGGTTTATCTCCGTTTCCATTTTTTCTCCTGAAAACGAAAACTTTCCACTCCATTTTCATCCCTACTCCAAGGTTGCCCCGTTACAACATTCCATCAAATACAAAGGAAAACTAACATGCATGCTGATGCATCTCAATGATTCACATATCATAGCCAATATTTACTTCACAACTAAAGACAAAAGTTGTGAGAGCGTGTACGAAAGAAAAACTACTGATGGGGTCACTACGACTTAAACCCTAAACCCTAAACAGGATTTAATTTCCTGGCTAGGTAGAGCCTGTCGAAGGAAGACGGCTGGCACCCTCGGATCATACGATGCTTTTGTGCAGTTCCACTAAAATCGAGCTGAGCATCCCTGATGGCAATGATATTGAAGAAGTGTGATTAGAATAATAGTACTGGCACTAGTTCATGAGACATAAACTCATCACAAGAAGAATCCGATAGAAGTGGAGAAAGATCGACATGGAGATGGAGCTACGTGGGGAGCTGCGGTAGTGGAGCAAGCCGGCTCCAAAAGGAAGATGGGCTACCTGGGACGTCGGGTTGTAGCTAGAAGGGAGGTTGGGATGCGGCATCGGCCCATACCGCCGTGACCCCCGATTGGGACGCACCCACTGTGGATTTTCTCCCTCGCCGATGTCGACCACGTCTACGCATAACATTGTTCCCTTCCCCCAGCTGCGGGATCAGGCCGGATATGTGACGAGCGGTGTGGCCACCGTCGTTCTATGCTTGTGAAGAGAGCAACCCAAGCAAGCAGGCTTGTAGCTTAGGCTCCTGCTAGTGTATATATAGTGGTTTTTTTTTCTCTCCATATCAACCATTTTATATTGCGTACGTGTCATTGAAGTGTGAAATGACGGTTGCTTCTTCCGACTAAGTTACTGTGTGATTTGACTGCTCCTTTAGTGGCCCCTACACGTACTCCCCTATGTGTATGCAACAGTCACACGTACACATGAACGCAAAAACGCGCGCGGCGCCCTAATGCATGCATGTCCGAGCACATGGCAGAACACACACGGTCACGCTCAAGTGCTCAACCTACACGTGCATGCACACACATACTCAGCCAGGGTGAGCTAGTGACCGTATAAACACCGGAAAATGTATATATTGGGCGCAATGAGCGTATTATGAAGTCCACTGACCCTATTTTTACAAATATATAGTTACAGACAGTGTATTTATCTCATTTGAAATTAAGCCATATTAACCAGAGAGGAGGAAGTATGGACTAGCATTACTTTGATGTGTCCCGTCAACTTGCCGAACGAGGAGAAGCTTGCAGGACGGGAGAAGCTTGCAGGCGGTGGCTCGCAGGACAAGGAGAAGCTTTTGACTAATGAAAGCTCTCCCTCGCTCAGGTGGTGGACGTGCAACAGTTAATTCGGTGTCAGATTGCCAAAAGCATACACTATACTAGTACTATTATTGTTCGACTTCCTGAAGAGGCGAACAGCCAAGCGCAAAGTTTACTAGTACTAGTACTACTACTATAGTCTATAGATGTATGTACTATACTAGTACTAGGAACCGGATGGAGGAGCGTCTGCACTCTTATTATATTTTTAAAATGTGATAAAGCAATCTTCAACACATTTGATTCTCTTCGAGGGTTCTCGCATGTGATAATGGAAGTTGATTGCATGAAACACTCGCCACAATTCTCACTTAATTCTGGCTCATATCCTGTTACAAATAGGAGCGCTCGGTAATATTTCCACTTTTTGTTATTCAGCATGTAAACAGGTTAGCAAACCTTGCGGCGCATCTTTGTGCGAACCGTGCTTGCTGCACTTGGAATGTGGCCGAGAGCTGGTGATGTCTACTACACAACCTTCTTCTTATAGGCGTTGTTGGGCCTCCAAGTGCAGAGGTTTGTAGGACAGTAGCAAATTTCCCTCAAGTGGATGACCTAAGGTTTATCAATCCGTAGGATGCGTAGGACGAAGATGGTCTCTCTCAAGCAACCCTGCAACCAAATAACAAAGAGTCTCTTTTGTCCCCAACACACCCAATACAATGGTAAATTGTATAGGTGCACTAGTTCGGTGAAGAGATGGTGATACATGTGGTATATGGATGGTAGATAAAGGTTTTTGTAATCTGAAAATATAAAAACAGCAAGGTAACTAATGATAAAAGTGAGCACAAATGGTATTGCAATGTGTTGAACCAAGGCCTAGGGTTCATACTTTCACTAGTGCAATTTCTCTCAACAATAATAACATAATTGGATCATAAAACTATCCCTCAACATGCAACAAAGAGTCACTCCAAAGTCACTAATAGCGGAGAACAAACGAAGAGATTATGGTAGGGTACGAAACCACCTCAAAGTTATTCTTTCCAATCAATCTGTTGGGCTATTCCAATAAGTGTCACAAACAGCCCTAGAGTTCGTACTAGAATAACACCTTAAGACACAAATCAATCAAAACCCTAATGTCACCTAGATACTCCAATGTCACCTCAAGTATCCGCGGGAATGATTATACGATATGCATCACACAATCTCAGATTCATCTATTCAAACCAACACAAAGTACTTCAAAGGGTGCCCCAAATATTCTACCGGAGAGTCAAGACGAAAACATGTGCCAACCCCTATGCATAGATTCCCAAGGTCACGGAACCCGCAAGTTGATCACCAGAACATATATCAAGTGGATCAATAGAATACCCCATTGTCACTATGGGTATCCCACACAAGACATACATCAAGTGTTCTCAAATCCTTAAAGACTTAATCCGATAAGATAACTTCAAAGGGAAAACTCAATCCATTACAAGAGAGTAGAGGGGGAGAAACATCACAAGATCCAACTATAATAGCAAAGCTCGCGATACATCAAGATCGTACCATCTCAAGAACACGAGAGAGAGAGAGAGAGAGATCAAACACATAGCTACTGGTACATACCCTCAGCCCCGAGGGAGAACTACTCCCTCCTCATCATGGAGAGCACCGGGATGATGAATATGGCCACTGGAGAGGGATTCCCCCTCTGGCAGGGTCCCGGAACGGGTCTAGATTGGTTTTCCGTGGCTACGGAGGCTTCTGGCAGCGGAACTCCCGATGTATTGTGCTCCCCGAAGTTTTTAGGGTATATGGATATATATGGGAGGAAGAAGTACGTCGGTGGACCTCCGGGTTGTCCACGAGGCAGGGGGCGCGCCCAGGAGGGGTGGGCGCCCCCCCACCCTCGTGGGAAGCCTGGGACTCTCCTGGTCCATCTCCGATACTCCATGAGCTTCTTCTGGTCCAAAAATAAGTTCCGTGAAGTTTCATGTCAAGTGGACTCCGTTTGATTTTCCTTTTTTGCGATACTCTAAAACAAGGAAAAAAGTAGAAATTGGCACTGGGCTCTAGGTTAATAGGTTGATAATATAATAGCATGGAACAATAAAAAATTATAGATACGTTGGAGACGTATCATCTGGCTTGATGAAACACCTCGCTTCCTATTTCTTTTTTTGTGGGGTGCCTCGCTTCCTAGTGACCACTATCTTGGTTGATCGTCCTAAGAATGCTTATATATGAATAAAGCTCTCTCATTTACCCTCAAAAAAGATTAAGCCATATTAACTGGAAAGGAGGGAGTATCGACTAGCACTACTTTTTGGTGTGTCCCGTCAACTCGTAGAACTAGGAGAAGCTTGCAAGATGAGGTGAAGCTCTCTTACGCCTTTTGACTAATGCAACTTACCCTCACCCAGGCAGTGGACATGCATCAGTTCATTCGGTGTCAGATTGCCAGAGGCATACACTGCAGTATCGAACCTGCGGAGTACCATCATTGTTCGACTTCATGAAGAGGCGAAGAGCCAAGCGCAAGGTTTAGTAGTACGAGTAGTACTACTACTAGAACTGCATGGTGGAGCGTATGTACTCTTATTTTTTTTAATCTCTGATAAAGTACACATTTATTCCGGAGAAGGACGGAAAACGGCAGCCCAACATGTAATGATGATATCGATCAACCACGCCCGAATATATCTTGGCCTCCGTGCGAGCCCGTCTGTGTGTTCTCGCTCCTCGTCTCTCTCAAGGAACGGCGGATTGGCCATTTTGCCATCAATTGAGACCGGTTTGCTCACACTCCGGTCCCACATGTTAGTGATATGCCAAGAGGAGGTGGGTTGACCGACTAGCCATACGCATACTTGGTTTTGCACCTTCATACTACTCCTCCCCCCGTCACAGTTTACAGGGCACACTTCATTATGATGCATTTCTCTCAATGCATTTCCACCACCAGAGAGACTTTAGACGCATTTGGTTTAATGCTCAATTAATTAGGGCGTGGTAACCGCAATCAAGTCCACAATTTTCTCTTGATGTACTACGGAGTGGAGTAAGTGCATGCATGTGTGTACCCGGGGTGGAAGCACTGCATGCATATGTGTACGCATTATTTCCTCTTGTAATAGACGCCGTGCTATAACTACCAATGCTATTTTTCAGGCCGATCGCTAGTCACCTTGGTCCTAGAGATCTTTTTCTTTTTCTGAAGTACGCTCTATAAACAGTGACAGATGGAGTAGTATGAGCGGATTCAAAGAAGAGCGTATTGATGGTTTCTTCTTCCGAGCAACTTACAGTGGGAAAGGTGGGGCTTATGATTTGACTGCTCATTACTCACTATTAATGCGGCGCAACGACCGGGCTGAGTCTCCCATGCGGCTGTGCACTACCCCCTCGGTTCTTAAATATACTCCGGAGTATTTGTCTTTCTAGAGATTTCAACGAGTGACTACTCAAATATTTTTCTTTTTATAGATTCAAATGGAATACTGCGTATGGATGTATATAGACATATTTTAGAGTGTAGATTCACTCATTTTGCTCCGTATGTAGTCACTTGCTGAAATCTCTAGAAAAACAAATATTTAGGAACGGAGGGAGTACACATACGAAGCAAAATGAGTGAATCTACACTCTAAAATATGCCCATTTGAAATTTGTAAAAAGACAAATATTTAGGAATGAAGGAGTAAAATTTTGTGCATGGCACATGGACCCAGATGCCGAAGAGGCATCTGGCAATGCTATCAAGCTTCTAGCATTTGTTTACATAATTGACCTACTATACAAATAGTTTTCCAGTGACATGAAATTGTACAATGGTGTGAGCTTTCAGCTTTTGTTTCGTGTGTCTTTCCATCGATGCTCTTTCGGAAACAATAAAAAAACTAACTTCCTTGCTAATGCATCTCAATTATTAGCAGATCAGAGCTAATATTTACATCACAACTGAAGACAAAGTTGTGAGAAGGTGTTAAATTAAAATTGATCCATACTTTCATTGGCAGCTATGTCCCCCAACTCTGTCTAAATCAACAAGGCATGTTGGGAAAAAAAGTAGCTATGTGGAGCATGCAACATTCCGATCATTTTGTGCAATTCCACTAAAATAGAGCTGAGCATCCCTGTTACAAAGATATTAAGTGTGATTACGATAATAGAGGATTGCTGATGAAACAATAAACACACAAATAGAAGCCGGTCACCTTTGCAGTCTTTCTTAAGTCTAACTAGTTAGAGAAGATTAGGCTCGGAGTTGGATGAGGGGGATAGAGCAAAACCAATCTCCCTTTGTGCAGTTGCACTGAAATGTAGAGATGTTGCCCGTGTGACATTTTAGTACAACTACACAAAACACTCTTAAGAAAAAAGTGATTTGTGTAGTTCACCAAAAGGTCGCAATAGCAACGAGGTGAAATTGATAGCCCTGTTTGCAAATAAAAGGTAGAAAGGAAACAATTACTGTCCAATAACAGTTGATGACACATGCGACAACAAAAAGAAGCATATTCCTTGTCCTAAGGGAAGATAACAACACGGTTGTGTTTGTCTAAAACGGTATGAATGTAGGACGTGGGAAGACGAACAATGGAGCAAGGCCGGAGGGGATACCTGGAGGTCGTCAGGATGTAACTAGGTGAGTGGCGGTGGGCGGAATCTGCCCATACTGCGGCAGCGAGTAGGTCGCTTAGGCCCGACCGCGCCGAAGCTTGGTCAGAGAGAACAGCGTGTACCGCAGATCGGGACGTGCTGCCTCGGCGCCGTCGAACGGAGAAACGATGCACGTCCTCCCTTTCCACCGGCGGACGGGATGCGGCCGGATCAGTGACCAATGGTGTGTGTGAGAGAGAGAGGCCACCGCAGCCTTGTGTGAGATACTCTGAAGAGAGACAAACCAGGCAGGCAGGCTCCATTGTATATAGTGGAGCGGACTACCTTTTTCTCCATAAAAATCATTTTATATTCTGTGTACGTGCCATTGAGTGATATAACTTTATTTAAAAATAACGCGCCAATGCATCAAGTCGAACTTTGTTTCGTGCACGCGTGGTACAAGACCTCCGTAGGTAAACAACCGCTACACGCGTTCAAATTAGCACATGGGCTGCCATTTCATACAGAAATGAGCTCCACCGTGTACCCACATGGGTGTGTCTGGGCACGAAGCGTGAGTACGTGCACGGTGCATGTATTCTCTTCTTGTATACGTACACCACCTACGTGGGGTTGTGTGAGGGAGATACAAACGTAGAGAGATATAGTGTGTGGGTTGGTGAGAGTTTTTGGGGGGGGGGGGTCTATCAAAAAATGTAACATATGCAATGTGTGTGAAATAGAGTCCTGGATATATCATATATATAGAGGGGGCGATTCACGAGAAGAGAGTGGAGGTATCATCGGCTTGAGGTGTCCATAGAATCGAAGAGAGGGATGATGATGATGATGATGATGATGATGTGTGTGTCTGTGTGTGTGTGTGCATGCGCGATCGATAAAGAGTGCCATCGAATTTGTGTGTGCCCACGTCAAAGATATAGAGTGGTTGGCATACTGGAACGTGAGAGGGGACAGCTGCAGTTTGTCTCTGTGGCATGGATACCTACCTACCGCGCTCGACTATCGGTGTGTGGTGGGGGGGGGAGGGAGGCCTAATTAACTATAGAGGTACAATGGCTGGTATATGTGTGGAGGAGGAGAGAGGCCTACCTCATGTATTAAGGGAGATCGATCTGCCTCATGTATTAAGGGAGATCGATCGGCATCCATGCATATGTGTAGGAGAGGAATAAGGTTGGGAGAGAGACAAAGCTGGAGTGTTGGAGGGGTGGTAGTGGAGTTGCTTCTAACAAATGGTGGGATAGGCTTGCTAGACAACCGGAGGGCATGCCTGCAATATCAATAAGAGAGGGGATGGCTGTCTGTCTGTGCACGTGCGTGTGAGAGACGGGTCAGGAGGCATGCACGAATGATGAGGGGCGACGATACGACTGTTGTAAGCAGACGTAACTACGTAGGAAGATCAATCGTACTTTGTCAGAGAAAGGAAAGACATAACTTGTGAGGTACGTCGATTGATGGGAGGGATATTTAAAGTAGACCTAGGTATATGTTGGGAGATCGATCGGTATACATGCATGTGTGTGTTAGAAGCAAATGAGGCACTGAGAGCAGGATAGAGAGAGAGGGATGCATATAGGAGGTGGTGCGAGAGTCATACTATATCGAGGGGGAAGGAGTGTGTGAGTACGAGATTGATGAAAAGAGTGGTGGGAGTGAGGCATGGACAGTGATAAGAGAAGAGGGGAAGCTTGTGTTTGTGCTAGGCACACCTGGCTAGAGAGGCATATCGGTCGATGTGTGCCGTAAAGAAGGAGCTGGGCCTACACACACCGTGGGTGAATGACCTAAAGTGAAAAGACGAATTTGCACGATGGAGCTAGAGAATGCTGAGGGAGGGTGAGAGGGATGCGGGTGCGTGCATGCACGAGAGAAAGTTAGCGCTAACTGCAAAGATCAGAGGATTGTGTGGGTGTAAAAGACGAATAGAGATCATACTTCATTATAAAAAGCGAATCCGGGTATTTAAAGAATTTATCATAGTGTTTTAAACCAACGCATGTGTGAATATATATAACGGTGATACACTTGGTGTGGTTATGAATATGTTATACTACATATAATATATTTTATCTCTACTCTTATAAAAAACAGAGTTGTTGATGATGGTGTGCCTGCCATCCTGCAATATAGGTCGTCCGATTTATATTTGACAGATAGTAAGGAAACTATGGCAATTTTGAAAAAAGATACCCACACCCCTCTCCATATTTGCAAATTGGGCCTCCCCCTGATCATGTTGATGTTCTGTGGAACGCATTGGTACCTTGCTAGTACTACATATAATATATAGAACATTGATCATAATTTGGGCTAATGTGTGGCTTTTGCAGCTCAGGTCTAAATACTTGTCATAATGTAGGGGGCGGGGCACTATACTATGTGTGATAAACACGGTGTACGTATGGAACATGGTTTAGATTATGAATATATAGTTAGTACATCAAATGTACTATTATGTGGAATCAACATCAAGTGTATTCAAAAAATAGAATTCAAGCTCATGTAGTACACATAGTTCATATCTATCTCTATAGTAATCATGTGGTGTGTTATTAAGGTAATACACGAATGATGGTTGAAGTTGGAAACAATCATGATTGTAGATTCTTATTGAAATAGAGAAACGAATTCAAATTCAGTTCGAATTGCAGCGGTAGAATAGACATTTGGAATGCACTAAAATGTTCGTATGAGTAGGTTACATGCATCATACAACAAGTGAAAAAAATTTAATTGGACATAACATGGATTCATACTCCCTCCTTCCATCTATATAGGGCGTAATGCGTTTTTAAGACCGCCTTTGACTATTGACAAGATTAATAGTACATGACATGCACAATGTGAAAATTATATCATTGAAAGAACCTTTCACAAACGAATTTAACGGTGTGCTTTGTGTAAGTTGCATGCCATATATTATTGCTCTAATATTTGGTCAAAGTTAGCATCGAAAAACGCATTAGGCCCTATATAGATGGAAGGAGGGAGTAGCTCTAAATAGCATTTTTATATTAAACGGGGCAAGACTCTCTTTGTGTGGTGTGAATAGTTTTATTTTTTCGTTTTATTTTTGGTTGAGGGAAGTGCGAATTGATTTGGTACGTACAAGTACAATATTACAAGTTAGGCTTGTCCCTAAAATTCAACCCGCGCCTTGTTATATCCCGAAAATTCAGATATCGTGCTCCCAAAACTAGCGGCTTCACAACCCGCGCCTTGCTATCCCGAAATTACAATGCGCGCAAAAACTCCCTCCAGCTGCCAAATCCCGACACGCGAAATCCCCCTTCTAACACTGAGCCGAAAGGGCCGCTAGTTCAAATCGGTGGGGGGTACTTTTGTAACACACCCTACATTTTGGACATGCGCGTCCCTAAGTCATGGTTCACCCCCTCCCATCGCCTCCTTTTTGCCATTTGAAATCCCGGGCCGCCATAACCACTCCGCTCCAGCCGCGAAACCCCACCCTCCTCCATCCGCCACCTCACCACTGCCCAGCCGGAGCCTCTTCCTTGATGACGTCGTCCACCGCAACAGCTCGACGTCCCTCGTCCACCTCCCCGGATGAGGATCCGTCGTCCATCTCGTTGTCCCGCCGGTTCAGCCGCCCCGTCCTCCACCTCCAAGGAGATGCTCCGACGATCGCCTCGTCTATCGCGGCTGCTCCATCCCCACAGCGTCGCCTTAACCTGCTCCACCGAAACCGCATCATCCTCACCGACTCCTCAGGCGAAGCCGAGGCCTACTCGGCGCCACCAAAGAGGTTGTACACTCATCGCATCGCACCTTCTCCTTAACTCGACCTCCCAGCACCGACGCTGCTCCATCCCGCACCCCCATGGAGCGACTACCTTGAAGCCGGCGCCGCGGGCGACATCTCCATGGCGGCTCTCCCCCGGTGTGAGGCCCCTTTGGCGGCGGCGTCCATACCGGCTGGATCTGCTGCTGCTACTCCGGCTCTCGCTCGCTCGCGCTGCTGCTGCTCCGGCTCTCGCTCGATCGCCCAGCTGGTGCTGCTCCGCCTCTCGCTCGCTCGCGCTGCTGCTGCTGCTGCTCTCCGCCTCGCTCGCGCTGCTGCTCTGCTCCAATTTAGCTACACTTCAGTCGACTGAATCGACTTTTGGGTCAGTCAATTTTCAGGGGGTGGAGGGGCTCGCCGGAGTTAAGGAAGAACCACCCACAGCGGGGACGGGGGCTCGCCGAAGAGGTACCCCACTATCTATCTTAGGGTTCAGGGTGGGGCGGGGGGCCTAGAGGGCTGGCAGGGGCGGCGGCGGACCGGCGGTGGGGAGTTGTTTCGGCATGGTGAGATGGCGCTGGGGCCGGCGTTTCGGCCGGTGGTGGCTGGCGGCTCAGGGGGTGCAGGTTGAAGATGAACTGCAGGCCCTCCCTAAACTACATGTCAAGTGCCTCTCTGCTACCATTGTATTCAGTTTCGACAGTAACATTCAGATTCCACAGTAAATTTCAGTTTCGACAGTTAAGTTCAGAGTCAACAGTTTTTACCTCGTCTGTTGTAGTTAGGTGGTTTTTGGTGATGTAAATTTTACATCTATTGGAGGTGCTATTAGAATCCCACTTGAGATTGACGATGTTTGTCTTGTACTGCTTCAGCCTTGACGTCCTGTTCACCTCTTGGACTCCAAGTTCGGTCCAAATTAATGTTCAAACTTGAGGTCTAAATTAGTTGTGGGGCACATATTAAGGAAGCAATGAATAGTATCTCTGTCTAATATCTGGTTCACCTAGGGTATGCCTATATTTTTCATCTTGGGTGGGAAACACATAGTAAAGCAATCATCATCTTTCTTTTTATTAAATTAAAGCAATCATCAGCCTGCTATCATTATTTTGGATCCATCCACTGGTTGTTACCATCACTCTAAATTTCTACATGATCTCTTTACATAATCTCACCATATTTTGTTCGTATGCATGTCAGATATTGTACACAGTCATGTTGAACATGTAGAGAAAAAGAAAAGAGTTTTGCGTGGCAATACAATGTCATGCAGACATCGCTCCATGGTGGGTTCAATGGCAAACCCTCCCCACCCCTCTCCAGATTGTAATTTAGAGGAAGATATCTGTTCTAAGGCGGATTCAGACGCCGCTGACCACTCCTATTTACCCCCAAGGTGTTTGCTCTACCTTGGCATGATGATGTTAGTCATATCATGCACATGTTGCCTTATAGTGCCTACTTTTGACATCATATGTGTCATCTGCTTAGTTTAGATATGTTCTGTAATGCCACATGTTTAGACCACCTAGTATGACTACTAGGACTAGAGCAAGCCAAATGGCGCGCCGCCGTCACCCCCTCCTTATCGGCGACGGGAAACCTTTGTTTTACACAGTCGAGAAGTCATTGTGCTAAGGCCTCACATGCTGAGGCGTTGAATAGAATGTAGATGCTAGTTTACGAAAACAAGTATCGATAATACGTTTGTGTCTCCATACTTATATTTCTTCTCTTATAAAAACCCGAGTTGGTGATGATGGTACGCGTGCCATCTTGCAATATAGATCGTCCGATCTATATCTGATAGATGGAAATTAAACTAAAAGATACCCACACCCCTCTCCACATTTTCAGACAAGGCCTTCCATCGTTCATCCTTATCTCCAACAACCTCATTGTTGAGCAATTAAGAAAGGAATCCTCTAGAACAAACTGGCCTGGTGGCCGCTGTCGGCGTCGTAATTCCCCATGCCTCCGCTCAGTCCGACCACCAATCACCACCACGCCCCACTCCACTTCACCTTATCTCCTATTTCTCAAGATATCATTAGTTTTTACACATGGGATTACTCCCGCATGGGTCAATCACAACAAGTGTTTTATAAAAAAATGCATCTTGATGTTCCATGCAATGCACGGATCTTGCTAGTACTCCTACAGAAGTCTAAGTTGGTGATGATGGTGTGTCTTCCATCTGTCGTTTGTGACCATTAGATCTACATCTAACGACTGTGAGGTAAGTTGTTGCCTTTTCTCACCAACATCCCACTTGTCTACCAATTTGCAAAAAACCCATAATTAGTATCTTAAAACCAACCACATCCCTCCCTGACCTCACCAAAACAGCCGAATATATTCTAATTGAAACATAATATATCTCTAGTGATATATGTATATCAAAATTAGAGTGTTTTGTATCAAGTTTGCGAATAAGTATTATTCTAATTATGATTTGTTGCAACGCACATGAACATTGCTAGTATTTCCAACCATGCAGTTTTCTCCTAGTATTCCATAGTTTCGAGTTTTCCATCAAGATATTAGTCACTCAGGGTTGATATTTACTTTCAATCATGTACACATATGCACTATGTAACTAGCCTTGCTTACTGGGTTCCAAAGCTTAACTTTCACTCCTACTTACAATATGTAGAGTATTTAACAAAAAAACTACCACTTTCAACCGGCCCTAGGAAGAATCTATTGTACAAAAAATAGCAAAAACAGACCCAAAATTTCTTAATCCACGCCAAAACTACTACCTAGTACTCCCTCCGTCCCACAATGTAAGACGTTTTTGCAAGCTAGTTTAGCTTGCAAAAACATCTTATATTATGGGACAGAGGGAGTACCTATTAGGTTAGTTTAAACCCATTTATGACAGGGTTGGCCCACACGTCCGTGCTGACGAGGCAGCTTAAACCAACACATTTTGTTTGACCGTTGACACAAGGGACCCACATCTGACCTTCTATCCTGTTATTCCCCCTCAAATCATTATTTTTCCTGAACATTACTTCAAACAGTACTGATGCATGTTCGTCGGTGGCGTCGGTGATGAGCGAGTTGTCCGCCGCTCCGCCGGACCCGCCGGACGCCGTGCTGGCCTCCGCACAGGTTGCCAGGCTGGCCCGACCATGACTCACGAGCAAGCAAACCACCGCGCTGGCCTTCGCTCGAGCCAGATGGCTGGCCTTAGCGCAGCGCGCGCGAGCAAGCCGCCGCGCCGCCGTGCCAATCTAGCTAGCAAACCTTGCAGACAAGCAGCTGGACGGAGCTATCTTGGCTAGCTAGTGGCCGCGAGCACCGGACGGAGCTAGCATCCGGGCTGCCGCAAGATGGGTTCGGCACCACCGGCAGTTTTGACCTCGCCTTCTGCTGGCGGCGGTAGCTGCGTCCCATGGCCGAGGATGACTAGGTGGACGGGCCGAAGGTAGGTGGTCGCTCGGGGATTTTTGTGCAGACTGACATGTAGGTCCACAAGTCATAGAATGCATTGACTTAATGGGCGACATGTTCCCTGTTTGGACACTCTAACCAAAGTGGTGTTTGGATGGCAGGGTTAGATTGACAACAAATGTATCCAAACAGGGCCATGGGTTGAAACATGCCTATAACGGCACTTTGTAGAGTAGTCGTTTCTTGGTAGGGCTTGTTGGTAAGAGCATGTACAATGGTTGATAAGGTAGTCTTATCTTAAGTCTGCCACGTATGCAAGTGGTAGTAGTTTCTTAGCGTTATTAGTGATTTTTGGCATTATTAGGGGTTTCTTGTAAGGAACAATGTACTACTAGTGACAAAAAGCGATTCTAGGTTGCGTTGTACTCCAACAAGTACTACTAGTGGTCGCGGGAGTGTATACCTCGTTTTGTTGGTTCGATCCCGGTCGAACGCACGGCGGCCTTTTTCAAATAGTAACTTCGCTGCGAGCCAATATTTTACATGGGTAGTTTGAGTTTTGAAGTCAAACGGACGTGTGGCACCCCAATCTGGGTGCACTGGATAGCCTAGCCACGTGAACGGGTTTTCCTTCCCAGCATCTCGTGGCTCGCGTGCTCGCCCTAGCCGCACCTCGCTTGCAGCTTCCTCATCAGCTAGTAGCATATTTAAACTAGCGCCTCCCAATTAGGCCCGAGGAGTCGGAAAAGCCTGGCGGGGCATTGGGAACTGTGTAGTATGGCTCTGTACGTAAACTGCTATACTAATACTCTGTAGCTTGTGGCGTTGCACGCATGGACTTCACTCCATTATCGGCTCTACTATAAAAGAAGTTCCTCTTGTCGTGTTTTTTTGAAACGGAGGCAAAAGCTTTGCTTCATCTCATTCATAAAGAAGCAACTAGTAACAAAGTTCAACGAGATCCATTACACCTCTACAAATGGAAGCAAAAAGCCTAGTCTCGCTGTATCAAATAACTCAAATGTTCTGCCCCCGCAGTAACCGTCGCTGATAAACAGGTTGCTAGTGTGTGCGTGAGAGGAGTGGCTGAGTAGGCCAGCTGCGTGAGAGGAGCGCCTGAATAGAGCACTGAGAGTACCCACTAGGACACTACACAGGTGTACTTTCCCTCCATTGATAGTACAACGATGGTTCTAGAGAACAGTAGTACCCTCCACTTCCAGCTGTAGCTCCTTGGCCTTGAGATTCAAGAGACAAAACTGGTGCACTATACTAGAAGTATAGTACATCGCAATACTAGTTGAGAAAGTAGTACTAGTACTGCTACAGTACGAGTACGTACTCCTCCGTCACATAATGTAAGACGTTTTTTGACACTAGTTGGCGTGTACAAAAAATAGCAAAAACATTCCCAAAATTTCTTAATCCACGCCAAAAACTACTAGCTAGTGCCAAAATTTTCTTACTAGTGCTATTATTTACAGTATAATGTAATCCCATAACATCCCATAATACTAGTACTAGTAGTAAATAATAGCCTCGCCCCTTCACTAAGGAACGATCTACAATTGGAAGGGACGAGGCCCTGCGGTTACTACGCTCTTATCTCCTCCTCGCCAATTCCCCTCCCCCTGAAGACAAGGCAGTTTGTCGCTGCTCCCATGGATTCGCTAGATGGTTCTCCTCCTCGTCGGGGCTGGGAGACCTTGGACTACGATCCTCTAGGAGAAATTGCAAGCTTCTCCGACGTCCTCACCGCTGCAAGACTCGGTGCTTCCTGCACCAAGTTTTTCAAGACATTGCATAAAAAGGCTTGGGAAAAGGCCATGCTTGTTGGTCTTCCATGCGTCCTCGAGGAGAAGGTTCTTCTATGGGACAATCGTTCAAATAGTCCACCGCTCCATGGCCATGGTTGCACATTGACTCCGCTAGAGTTGCCGACGTTGAGAGGTAGTCGGATTTTTTCCGATGAGCAGGTCAGTAATGGAGTTTGATCAAGTAGTACTTTGTTATTCCATTTCCATCTCGTAATTTCTCCGCTGCCCACCGTCTTATATATAGGTCTGGGTCGGTGCCATCAAAGGTTGGCTTGCATACCTCCGACCGGATACCACCATCATTTTGCACAACATCCACAGCAGTGCGGCCATTCCGGTAGACCCCTTCTCCACCATTGGGATCGGCCTTTCGGACAGGCTGGGCTTGAATACGTATAATGATGCCTACATGAGTTTGAAGAATATAGCAATTGCGGACCCGTCGACAAAGCGACGTGGCTACGACGATTACTATCTCATCACGGTTTTCGACTTAAGGATTGCCATCAATGCAAGAGGCAGTAACGACAGAGGCTGGCGTGTGTTGGCGGCGGCAGATTTGTACCCCTACATGTTCGAAGACGCCGTGCGCCATCTAGGCCACATCTTCGCGGTGACAAGCCAGGGGACTTGTTTCATCTGGTTGCCATCGTATAGTACGGGGGATTACAAATGGAATGCACAAACCATCATTTGCATCCCTAACGGTACTCTAGTATTTTGCAGGGACCAGTTATCCCGCGATCAAAATAAGATTGCCGATCCTGGATGTGCATTTGCATCCGCGATTCGGTCTAGCTTGGAACCTTGTAGCTGATCTTGGCATATTGGGATCAACTATCTTAGCAGTCGTTACCCATGGTACCACTGATGTGCAACATGGTCACACAATGTACCACTATCGGATCGTCACCATCTACCCAGGTATTCCATTTTTTAACCCTCTGGCCTTCTCTTTCATTGTTGTACTAGTACTCTACTTACGTACTAGTAGGAGTACTTTTTACCTTGGAGGACGCGTATAGCTAGCTAGGCCCTTGAAGACTTAAACCCACTAGCTGCCACCATTTTTGTTTTTCCATGTCTTACTATCTCATCCATGTAGCCAAGAGTGGATATATATAATAAGCCGGTTATTTTACTTCCTCTATATCGGGGTAGTACTATTTGTTGCACAGTATTACTGACCGCCATATTTGAGCACAACATTATTATGCATGGACCTTGACTATGTACGTCACTATGTGTCCAGATCTGAGATGCCACGTGTACCAGATGAATGGCGCCGAGTTCAACCCCCGTGATGCTACGTGGGTGCCGAGGAACACTCTTGGAGAGTACTCGCTTTTCATTGGGGATAGCTACCCCATTGTGAAGTGGATGCCACCTTCCGTGCATGACACAGAAGGCCTGCCGTTCATGAAGCATGGTTGTGTCTTTAGTGCGCACCGCCCGACGAACGGCATGCTGGGACACGCTATTCCTGATTTATGCCGCTTCAGCTTGGATGAGTCTCCATCGTGTGAAACCGGACTAGAAAGCTGCGACAATGATTCCTGTTGCCCACCGCTATGGATTGTGCCATCCATGAAGACCACCTAGGACTGGAACCTGGAGGAGGACATGTAGCCCATCTATAACGTGTAAGTGGAGTACGGTAAATTCTGAATGGTAGCGCTGTGAATATATGTAGACTAGTCATGCACAAATTTATCACATGAATTGGAGATGAACTTGTGTGGCATACTGGCATTTGTCCTTTAGAATTTATTACTAGTAAATGTGTTATGTGTACGTGCAACTTGTGTGGTTGTTGCATGGGCTCCAACATGCTCTTTGAGAAAAAAAGGTGGCACAGCTTTGGATATACGTGACGTGGCGGCATCATACAGTAGCATCGTTCGCTATAGTTGTAGTAAACTCCTACTAGGATGAAAACTCCTATAAAAACTTGCGCTTGGCTCTTTGCCGCTTCGAGAGGTTCAACAGTTTGTACTTGTGTGAACCTTGCACTTGGCTCTTCCCCTCTTCGAAAGGTCCAACAATGATGGTACTACAGTACAATATGCTTCTGGCAATCTGACACCGATTGAACTGCTGCACGTCCACCGCGTGGGCGAGGGAGAGGGAGAGGGAGAGGGCGTTGTAGTCAAAACCCCCTCCTCGTCCTGTGAACCACCGCACGCGTGGGCGAGGGAGAGGCGTAGTAAGCAAGCTTCTCCTCGTTCGGCGAGTTGATGGGACACATCAAAGCAGTACTAGTACTAGTCCATACTGCATCCTTTTCGGTTAATATGGCTTAATTTGAAATGATAAAAATACACTAGCGGTCAACGTATGTAACAATACACTCTTTACGGTCACTATATATAGTTTTGCGGTGATTATACGATCACTAGGTCATCGTAGATCACCGTATTGCACCCTACTGACCGGCCACATAGTCGACGTGGCACTTTGTTGACTGGTTAAATTGTCACCTGGTTTCTGGGTCCCACCTGTCAGTTGGCAGAGCAAAGAAATCAGTTAAACAAAACTTTACGCAGGCGCGACAGGAGTCCAACCCTTGCGCGCGAACCACCCTGGCTGTGTATGTGAGTGCATGCATGTGTACTCCCTCGGTCTTCTAGCAAAGAGTGTACATCGGCTAAAAAACAAAGAGTGTAGTGCATCTACACTTCCAATGCATTTAGCCTTTAATCTAAATCAATATTGATTGACTAATGCACCAACTTGTGCTCTAGGTATAGGCTACATGTCTATCCTTAATTACAGCATGCAACGACCTTCATTTACTCTTCTTATCTCAATGGTCGCATGCACACATAAGTCTGCTACTTTTTGGCGTTAATTCTGCCCTGGTCAATGTGTAAATCTCTAAATGTACAGTCTTTCACAGACGTAGGGAGTAGGTTGAGCACTTGAGCGTGAGCGTGTGTGTTGCGTCGTGTGTTGTGTGCTGCATGGGTGCGTGAGTGTTGCGTGCGTCCATGTGTACGTGTGAGTGTTGCATGTTGCATGCAAGCATGGGGCTTACTCCCTCCCATTGACATGTTCATATTTCAAGCTTCCTCTGTTCCCTCCATATGGTGATACTCCCTCTGTTCCCAAATACGGAGTAAAATCCTCCCTCTGTTCCCAAATATGGAGTATTAGTCTTTCTAGAGATTTCAACAAGTGACTACGTACGGAGCAAAATGAGTGAAGTGAGCGTAGAGGCATATGGATAATGTAGAAAGGAAGTCTTCGCGATCCATTATTCCCCATCTCGGTCAGAGAGAACTATTCAACTAGTCTTCATAGTGAAGTGATATTACACGCTGCAGTAGATGGGGCACTTAATTAATAAGCTTAACCAGTGTGTTGGTGTTGCTAAATCAGCCTTACCCAGTACTATCATCATGTTTGCCAGTAGAGCATGCTTCTGTCCTCCATTAACTGACATATGGGCCCTCTTGTGGTAGACCCACATGTCATTGTTGTAACTATTTACACTCTGAAGGACGGTATATCCTGGTAGTAGTAGTAGAATTGAGATTTAATGCACTTTCTTCCCCGTCTTCCACTCTTCTTCCTCCTCTCTTCCCCATCGCCGGCCGCACACCATTTCCTCCCGCTCACTGCTCGCCCACCCATGCTATCTTCCTTGGTAGCTCGCGCGTACCATATCCCCCCGCTCAGTGCTCGGCCACACGAGGAGAAGCTTCTTCGCTCACCCGCCCGAATCCACTCCCCCACTGGCTCGCAGGCGCCGAAAACCCCAATGGCAGAACCGACTGACACGTAGAGCCACGATTGGAATTCCCTCCCCGGTGTTCTCTTGGAGTAGATTTGTAATCGTATGGACCTACTCAGCACCGTTCGTCTGGCCGCATGCTCGGTGTCATTGTACCGTCTACTCGCCTGCAACCGGCCGGCTCTTTTCAAGACACCCTGCTTGCTGATGCCCGATCCTCGCAGGTGGCCCAGACACTGACTTGACGATCCTATGGAGGTTGTCATGGTGCCCCTCGACATGCTACCACTACCCGTCCACCTGTCCTTCATGCGCGGCCACTACTGGGCGGGCATGAAGGCCAACTGGATCGTCCTCATCCACCAATCAGGTAGTCTGTGGCGTCTTGTGCATATCTACACCCAGCGAGAGATAACCCTTCCATCGTTGGATACCGCCGCCATCGAGCCTCCCGTCCCACCGGACACTCCTGCCTACTACGCACGAGACGCGTCAAGCTTTTGGCTCGACCTTTTTTTGCTGAAAATTGTAATCTGCGAAGTGCCCACACCATCAGAAGACTACATGGATTACAAGCTCATTGCCTTGTTCAACATGGGATTAGTCTATCTAGAATCTGGTCGCCATACATGGTTATGGCTCATCATCAATCCTGTTGAGGCAACATTTATGTCTGATGCTATAGTGCACGATGACATCGTTGCCCATATTGGTGGAATCTATCGTCGTGTAATTGTTCTATCCCATCTCATCTTTACCTTATGAATACGACTACATGTTCATTGTTACAAATTTTGAATAGATCGTATGTCTATAACCACATCATTGCTATCTGTTCCTCTCATTTCCTAGATTTTTATGACCACACATGTTATTGTTAGAGTTGATATGAGAACAATTGGCATCTAATGGTTTTTACAATAGATATTATGAGCATAACATCATGATTGCTATATGTTACTCTCATTTCCAAGATTTTTATAACAACGCATGTTAGTGCTTAGAGTTGATATGAGAACAGTAGTAGTAAGTGCTATGGTAGAATATGAGTAGGCTCTATCATAGTTGTTTTGTTCTCATTGTTACATGATGTTTGAACCATGACATATTGCTAGAATATGAAAGCCATTGGCTTATTTTTTAACTTGGGTATGATTATGACCACGACATTGCAATTCTCTGTCTATGATATGTGTCATTGTTATAATAATTCCACACATACTCTGAACATGCTTGTTTATTTTTGTCCTTTTGGTCTCCAATTTGAATTGTTGCGGCAGACATAAATGCGCTGGCCTTCATGATTCCAGGACCTGGAATCATACCAGCCGATGGGTGGTGGTTTATCGCCCGTTTAGCAGATGGTGGTCATTTGATGCTCATTCGCACGCACCAAAATTGACCAAACCATTACATCAAACCACATGCAGTACAATGCCTGGGGTGTTCGTGACATTGATGGCTATGGCTGCTTCGTGTTCGAGAAAGATCTCAGCTCCGTTGGGCCAGGCGTGTTCAACTGGAGGCGGGTTTACAGCCTCGGCAACCACTCCATGTTCCTCGGGCTCAAATATTCGATCATCCAACCAATCATCGATCATGTCACCGGCGATGATTACCATGCTATGGAGCTTCCATTCGCCAGGGGGGGACTGTGTTTACACATCATTCCATGGGTTTCATGAATCACCATATCCAGAGATTCGTCGATACAGCTTGTTGCCAGATAATCTTCAGTGTGTAGAAGGCATCAAGCTTCCATGCGATGGATGGCTTTTGCAAACCCAACATGCGGCGATGTGGTTCATGCCAACAGCAAATATGCACAACTTGATTCGTACTGATATCTAGACTGAGCCATGTATTCTGTTATTGTAGCACGACCCTCTTTTGTTGGATATTATGTACTATTGTTAGTTTGAAGCACTCCTCTGGTTTGAAGGATAGATACCTTTCTGGGATCAAGTGCATCCTAACTCACTTGTGCAGGATGTACTGATAATGATGATGGAGATGCTATGCAGTGTATATATATAGATGGAGTGCTTCAAGTGTGTGCTTGTTAGTTAAACCTATGGTTAAAATGTGACACTAAATATGACTAGTAAGTAGTACAGTAGCAGTACTAGTATACGTCGGTCAAATTATTCATCATGTCCACACATTGAATTGACGTGATAATAAGCTGCGCGTGAAGTGACACAAGAATCCCGGCGGCGTGTTCGGGTATTCTGGACTTCATATTTGGAGTACCACTTATCTGTCGAAATCTTTCATCATTCACTTAAAACAGTCGATTGATCATACATTGAGTACCATATAACTGGAATTAACTGATGCAAGTTGAAGAAGGATTGGCCGGTGCTGCCGGCTGGCGTCAAGTTCGATCCCACGGATCAGGAGGTGATCAAGCACCTTGAGCCAAAGTGAGTGCTGACAGCGCGAGTCTCACCCTCTCATCGATTTGTTCATACCAACCATCGACGGCGAGCATGGCATATGCTACACCCATCCTGAGAAACTTCCAGGTAAGACACCGATCAACCGTCTACTTGCACAAACATATTACTTTGTTTATAGCTCTATTATTATTTTTAGACGCAAACCTGGTGAAGCAATTACAATTTGACAGTTAATAAAAGGTGAAACATGCCGAAGATGTTATGAAAATGCTAACTACGTACACTAAACCTGTATTCGACAATACTGCAGGTATCACACTGAGTGGCCTAAGCAAGAATTTCTTCCAGCGCAATTCCAGGGCATTCAAAAGGGGCACGTGGACGCGTCTCAAGATACATTCGGAGTGCGGCATGCACGCGATGTGGCACAACACCGGTAATACCTTGCCGGTGATGGTCAACGGCCAGTAGACGGGCAGCAAAAAGGTTGTGGTGCTGCACACCAACAAGAACTTTGACCAGCATAGGACCAACTGGGCGATGCACCAGTACCACCTCGGGGACCTGGAGCAAGAGAAGGAGCGAGAGCTGGTCCTCTACAAGATTTTCTACCAGACGAACACTAAGGCCAGGAGTAAAAAGATTATAAGTTAGTTTGGTATTGGTACTTATATTACCTTGTCATCTGCAAGTTGGTATTGTTATTAACGATCTTTTGGTATGAACTTGGCATTTGCTTCCAACCATCATGCCGAGGGTCGACATGGATATAAAGTTGAATCATTTGTTTCGAAACGAATTTTCAGGCACCTGATTTTTATTTGATGGGTAGCATAAGCACCTGCCATTTGAATTCCCAGTTCATGCACTTATTATCACGATGAAAAAACAATATCCCTGCTGCATCCCAATTATCAGTCTGTAATTGCAGAATTCTCTCATTTATTGAGAACGTATATTGTTTCTTCAGGTCGAGCAAGTTTCAACTAGGTTGTAGACTGCCCAGGCTTGGTTTTGTTTTTAACAGGCCCGGCCCATGACGACAACGGGACACAAAGATTCAGCAGGTATCTACTCGCCTCTGGCCCGCCAGCGTTAGTTATATTTTGTCTTACAACATCCGCATGCAGTTTTTTACTGAATCAAACACACAGCCCAGTTCTATTTTCCTCCTGAA
Source organism: Triticum monococcum (assembly GCA_034509565.1). Lineage (NCBI taxonomy): Eukaryota > Viridiplantae > Streptophyta > Magnoliopsida > Poales > Poaceae > Triticum > Triticum monococcum. The sequence continues at coordinate 443,782,466 of CM067842.1, read as the reverse complement.
ACGCATGTCCTACATCCGTTTTCTAATCTCTACATATAGTTTCACTAGTTCATATACATGTATCATTATATTGAAAATACATAAAATTCCCTTTTCATATTTACATCCTTATTTTTGTTGTCGTTTTCCATCCCAACACTGATTTTTTACCACAGATTTTTCCTTAAACCAACTCAATTGTCCCACGTCTTATTTGCTTACAAAAACAAAATGATTTTTTTGGCAAATCAATAAGTTCTTAAAAAATATTTATCATTTCAGGATTACAAAAGTTCGGACTCCACCGAAATATGCAAAATAAGGTTGAACTTTTTGAACGTGGTCCTGGGCAAAAAATGGGCTGTAATAAATTACTTAAGAATTAGCAAATGGGCTGCAAATTGTTAAAAATAGCAAATGGGCTCTATGTTTTCTGCCACAGATTTGGTGGCTGACATGTGGGCCTACTAAGTTCATGCGTACACAAGGTTTCTCAAAAAAGAAACTTAGTCAACAATCGACTCTACCAGCATCAGACCGTTAGATGTCAATCTGACGACAATCGTGCTTCTTCAGTCTCTGATCTTCCTGCCCCAGCCGCCCAAACCAGTACCGTCGGAACCGCCTGCTCCCGCCTCCCGTGGCCAGTTGTGCTACCGGGCAGGCCTCATGGCCCCATCACATACTCGCATCCCTGGCCTGTCTATCCCTCTACTCACCCACACCTCCTGTTATTTTCCAGAGACGGTAGCCGAACCAGTCAACCCTCGTACTCTCCACCGTGTGGGCAGCCACTGCCGTGTTTCCCCCGGCTCCGTGTCATTCCCTTCATAGGCCTCGTAGTCTTCCACTACCCTGGTGCTCTCAGCGCGGCATGGTCAACGTGGTCAACGAACGACATCCATCGGAAGTTGACCGCACGTGGAGAGGCTGACAGCTGGGTCCATGGTCGCTCCTTATTACGCGCAAAATAATGATTCCTCCACCTGATATCTGGTACCCGCCGGAAGGGCCTCTGTATTTCATGAAAAAACGTTCCCTCTGCTGACAGGTCGGACCGACCAACTATATCTTCGCACTCAAGGAAGTGCCTTCTTATTGCGCACAAAAAATGAATACCCCCCTGCCAGCTGGGACCCACCACAATGAGAGGCTAACTTGTGGGCCTACTAAGTTGACGGGGACGGAGGGCTTTGTCAACTTAGTCAATATATGAACGATTCAAGCTCTAGTGACCGTACGATGTCCATCCAACGGCCGTAGTGCTTCTTCAACCTCTGGTCTTCTTGCTCCAGCCACCCAAACCAGCGCCGGTCGTGCCGCATGCTCCTGCCTCTCGTGGCCGGCAGTGATGCCGCAGAGGCCTCACTGCCCTCTACTACTCCGACCGCTGGCCAGGCCATCCCTCTACTCACCCACACCCCCTGTTATTCTGCGGCGATGGCAGCCTCACACCACAGTCGAACCAGTGAACCCTCGTACTCCTCTCCGCATGGGCATCCACTCTCGCGTCTTCCATGGCTCCGCATCGTCCCCTTCCTAGGCCTCGCCGTCGTCCACCGCCTTGGTGCTCTCGGCGTGGTGTGGTCAATGTGGTCAACGACCGACTTTCATCGGAACAGTACTGTATGTGGAGAGGCTGACAGCTGGGTCCACAGCAGCCGCAAGGAAGTGCCTCCTGACAGCGGGGACCCACCGGAGGGGCCACTGTACTTCATGAAAAAACGTTTCCCCCCTGACTGCTGGGACCCACCAGCTACATCTTCGCACACAAGGAAGTGCGTCCGGGCAAAAAATCGATTCGCCCCCCTGACTGTTGGGACCCACCAGCTATATCTTTGCACGCAAGGAAGTGCCTGACAGTCAGGACCCACCTGGTCGAAGCGTAGGTAGCATTGTCATTCTGGTCGCGAACGTGTACGTACATACTGGTCGATGTAGAGCAGGCATATGTCGTCGTAGAGGCGCGCATGTAGCATGTGCATGTACGTACATCGGCCAGTGTGCAAGAAATAAAATACGGCCACGTACATACATACGGGGGGGGGGGTCTCGAACACCTACTCGCGCATACGTACGACCAGGGCTCCTGTACATGGCTGGGTCAAAACGGAGAAACTGCGTCGTCGTCATGTTCATGGGGAGCCAGCCGGCTGGGTCAGAACGGAATGTGTCGTCGTGTTCATCGGAAAGGCTTGGATGGAACATTTGGTGGAAACAAGGCCCGGTGTGCCACAAAATGGAGGAAACGGCCTTGTGTTCAACTGTCCACATTCGAAACGGGATCCTATTCATCGGGAGGGGTCTGGCGTACCGCGAAACGGAGGAAACGGACCTCCTACGGTCGAAACGGGGTCCTGTTGATCGGGAGGGGTGTGGCGTACCGCAAAACAAAGGAAACAGACTTGTGTTCGAGCGCTATGGTCCAAACGGGGGTCCTGTTCATCGGGAGGGGTGTGGCGTACCCCAAAACGGGACTCCACGGGATACTGTTCATCTCCACCGTCGACCCCCTCCAGCCTCCACGGGCTACTGTTCATCCACCGTCGACCTCCTCCAGCCTCCACCTGCGACTGTTCAGCCACGGGCTCCTATTCATCTGGCCTCCACCGCATGCTACTCCACCGGCTACTGTTCAACCAGCCCTCTCCACGGGCTCCTGTTCAACCACCCCTCCACGGGCTACTGTTCATCCAGCCCTCCACCATCTACTGTTCATCCAGCCCTCCAGGGGTTCTGTTCATCCAACCCCAACCGGCTCGATCATTCGGGGTCCTGTTCATCCACCCCCACCGGGAACTGTTCATCCAAACCCCCCCAGCAACGCTCACTATTCAGCCAGAGGCAGCATCAATCGACTTCAGTTAGCAGCAGTAGCGAAGGATCGCTCGATCGGGTTCAGTTAACAGCCATCGATCGATCGCTCGGGTTCGGTAACGCGTAGCCTGTAGTGCAATTGCTCGGGTTCAGTAGTCGAACGCCTCGCTCGGGTTCAGTTAGACCCCAACGCCTCGCGCTCATGCGCATGCGTGTATGAGAGAAACACGCAAACCTCCGTGCATCGCTCGGCCCCGACCACCCACTATAACCGGGAACACCCCAATATTTTCCTCGCCCACGCTTCTTCCATGGTTTTTTCCGTCATGGACGGCCCCAAGAATGTCATGCAGCTGCATCTCCGGCCCGCCCAGGATGAAAAGCCCATTTTCTGTCATAATTTTTTGTCATAGAAGTAGGAGCCCACCACATCTATAATGAAACCGGGTTTTGTCACAATTATTGTCATAGAAGTGTCATATGTATGACATATTTTTTTTGTTCGGCCCAAAATATCACAGATGTGTCTTTTTTTGTAGTGTGGATGCGGCAACTGGATGAACCTCACCTCAGGTTCGTGGCCAAGAGCGTTTACACATGGTACGAGATGCACAGTGTAACGCCCACGATGTGGCTGTAGCTCCCACGTGTCGAGGCACGACTTAGAGGCATAACCGCATAGTGGTTTTGTCGCAAGAAGGGTCATCTTCACAACATCCCATGTAATGAACAACAAAGGGGTAAAGAGGTTTGGCTTACAATCACCACTTCACACAATACTTAAATAAATCATACATCATCCAAAACACACACATAGACCGACTACAGTCAAATCCAAATAAAAAGGAAGATAACCCCAAATGCTAGATCCCCGATCGTCCCAACTGGGCTCCACCACTGATCATCAGGAAACGAAACATAGTAACGACCAAGGTCCTCGGCGAACTCCCACTTGAGTTCGGTAGCATCACCTGCCCTAGTATCATTGGCACATGCAACTATTTTATTAGTATCCGTGAGTCATGAGGACTCAGCAATCTCAAAACCCATGAGATCAGGACTATTTAACCTTATGGGTAGGATAAGGTAATCAGGTGGAGTTGTAGCAAGTGCTAAGTAAATATGGTGGCTGCACATACGCATACAAGTGTAAGATGAGAAGCTACGCAACGGACGTGAAACTAGAAGTGATCAAGAAGTAATCCTGAAACTACTTACGTGCAAACGTAACCCAAACCGTGTTCACTTCCTGGACTCCACCGAAAAGAAACCATCACGGCTACACACGCAGTTGATTCATTTTAATTAAGTCAAGTGTCAAGTTCTCTACAACCGGATATTAACAAATTCCCATATGCCACATAACCGCGGGCACGACTCTCGAATGTTTATACCCTGCAGGTGTGTCCCAACTTAGCCCATCACAAGCTCTCACGATCAAGGAAGGATATTCCTTCTCCTGGAATGATACGATCAATCTCGGAATCCCGGTTACAATACATTTCAACAACGGTAAAACAAGACCAGCAAGACCGCCCGAATGTGCCAACAAATCCTGATAGGAGCTGCACATATCTCATTCTTAGGGCACACCGGATGAACACTACGTAGGGCAACCAAAGACCCTGGGTGAAGGGGTGGCACCGCAAGTGGCTCTAGGTTGGACCAACACTCAGAGGAGCACTAGCCCAGGGGGGTTAAAATAAAGATGACCCTCGGGTTTGCAACCCCAAGGGAAAGTTATAGGTTGTTAGGCAAATGTAAAACCAAGGTTGGGCCTTGCTGGAGGAGTTTTATTCAAGGCGAACTGTCAAGGGGGTCCCATAACACCAACTGTGTAAGGAATGCAAAATCAAGGAACATAACACTGGTATGACAGAAACTAAGGCGGCAAGAGTGGAACAAAACACCAGGCATAAGGCTGAGCCTTCCACCCTTTACCAAGTATATATATATGCATTAATTAAGATAAATGATATTGTGATATCCCAACATAAACATGTTCCAACATGGAGCAATCTTCAACTTCACCTGCAACTAACAACGCTATAAGAGGGGCTAAGTAAAAGCGGTAACATAGCCAAACAACGGTTTGCTAGGAAGGTGGGTTAGAGGCTTGACATGGCAATATGGGAGGCATGATAAACAAGTGGTAGGTAGCGTGACATAGCGATAGAACGAACAACTAATAAGCAAAGATAGAAGTGATATCGAGGGTAATGGTCATCTTGCCTGAGATCCCGCAAGGAAGAAGAACGATTCCATGAAGAAGACAAACAGACGTAGTCGAACGAATCCTCACAACTCCGGAATGAAACCGAAGCTAACGAGAGAAGCAAACTAGAAAGAAGCAAGCAACATGGTAAAGACGCAAGCATAAACATGGCATGATGCACAACCAAGGATGATGCATGTCCGGTTTTAAATATGCATGGCATGGCAAAGTGCACAAACAAAACTACAAGTTAAGTGGAGTTCAACATGTAACAAGATGCATGTTGACGAAACACCACATTCAATTATTTAGTTCACTCCCGGTTAGGTACTCAACAATATTAAATGTTGTTAAACATGGCAAGAGGTGAGGCATAACAAAACTATACTATCTAAACAATTTAAATGGGGCCGGATATAACAAACAACAAATCCGGTAAATCCCCATATGCATATTTTTAATTTGGTACTTTTCTGCCCTAAACCATATTTTGGAGTTATTAAACATGCAAGAAGAGGGCACCATGTTAAACTAGGCATTTTTTACCCCATTTCCATATAAAGTTTATTTAAATCCAAGCTACAGTTAATTATTTCTGAATTAAATCATTTTAACATGCTATTTATGCAAAATAATGCAAACAGCAAGTTTGAACAACATTTTAAACATGGATGAAAGTTGGAAATTATGAAACTAGACAAAATTTTAAGCATTTTACATATTTAAATCATTTTAATCCGATGCACCATTTATGAGTTATTAAATGCATGATCTAGAGGGACTTTCCTGTAAATAGGTAGTCCTTGGATTATTAGGCAAAATCGCAGACACTCAAAAAAAATACGGACCGAATCTTGATCTGGGCAAAGGTTGCTCACATTGGGCCAATCCTAGCTGGCGCAGAGGAGGCCGCGGCATGGAGAAAAGGCCGGCCCACCTGACGCTGGAAGGCCTGCTAGCGAGGTCAACGCACGCGGTTGTTGTGCGTTCGCTCGCACGCACGCACAAACGGCAAAGGGTGTGCCGGTGGTGGTTGGCCGACGAGGACGAAGATGGGGCAAGGCGGGCAAGGACGAGAATGAGCGGATCCGAGCATCCTACACCGGATCTAGGCAACGGCGGCGGCTGGTCGAAGCTCCGGTGACGGATGTGAAGGATCCGAGGCGGCGGTGGCCATGGCAGGCTCCTGCGGGCAGAGAGAGAGAGAGAGAGAGGCTCAGGTGAGGGAGGAAGAGAGAAAGGAGAAGAAGGATGCGAGGCAGGGCTCTGTCCTGACCTGGGTGTGGCTGCGAGGCCCTCCGATGGCCGGCGTCGAGGTCGCCGGAGAGGCGCAGAGGAAGGGCGGCAGCGGGAGCCCATGGTGCGCGGGTGCCTGCGGGCTTCGGCGGTGCAACATGGGCTTCCTCTGGACAGGCCGTGGGAGGTGGGAGGTGGAGGCACGCTGGGGAGGCGACGTGGACGCGGGGGATTGGTCGAGGCGCGGTTAGGTGGCGGCACTCGCGAGTGGCGGCACGCCAAGTGGCGTTTCTGAGGTGGATGCACACCGAAATTGAGGGGGAAGCGGCTGGGGCCGGCCACAATGGCTCCCTGGGTGCTCTCACGCATGCATGCTAGCTAGCAAGATAGCTAGCACGCACACACACACACACACGAATGAGCACTCACATGCTCACGGCCATGAGCCATGAGCATGACCGGCCACTAGAGCATGCCATACATGCATATATGAAACCAGATGCCTGTGGCACTGCTTTCAGATATAGCTCCACAAGCACTCTGTACCAGATATACATACCAGATATACTGAGACATGCAGGAGTGGGGGTGTTATCTCTCCGCAGAGCCCCGAACCTGGGTAAACTACCGCGTGCTACTCGCATACCCTCTCCCGGGCCTATCAGCAGCAGTCTTGCCCTCACACTAAGCCATCCTGTGGCATCTATCGTCTTGCACCCTCCGTGAGAATACCACGGCACACGCAGAGCTTCATTTCGAGCGACGCACACTCGTTGGCTTGCACCTGGGTGTTACGCGTGGAGACTAGACACCAAGGGCCTTGGTGGGATGACATGCACGGGAGCAGGCCCGCGAGCCAGAGTCCGGTCCCTTGGGTTTTTCAACGCTGCTGGGACTGACCTGAGCATAAGTACCGTGCCCAGCCCCCCGCTTGTGTGAGGCTTAGGGGGAAGCCACGAGCCATGTCGCTGAAAGGTTGAGCGGCGGCCGCGACAAGCATAGGTCGTCCTGAGGTTGATTCAGCCCGTGAGGCGCCCTCAATTTATTATCCACTAGCACGGAGGATGGGGCTTCCACTGGGCGTGGGAATGGCAGTAATGTGACCGTTACGCCAATGTTGGGCATGGGACTTCCACTAGGCGTGGGTGGGAGCTCTATTTAATAGTCTCCAGGGCGTGTACAGCCCTATCTTGTTCGTACACATGGGAGCCACGACAGAACTAGAGGTATTGGGTGTCCCAGGCGATAAGCACAGGCGGTCTTCCCGAGACCATCGCATGCGGAGGATGGGTACCAAGGACCAATGGAGGTGACGTGTATGTGTCCGACCCATCAGACATATCTCAGTGACCCGATTTAGCGATGCTACAGGGACGGACCTGAGCACAGACGTCGTGTCGGGTTTCCTCATGGAATGATCATGCGAAGAGTCGCCTCGTGCATGGCAGCCGAGGTGGCAAAGCACCAGACTCACAGTTGTATAACCTAGGCCATGCCCTTACTCTCCTGCTCGTGATGGTCCCATGAGGGGACTGGATACCAAGGACCTTTGGAGGTGACGCGCATGGGAGCTGGCCCCTGAGACAGAGCTCGGTAGCTTGGGGTTATTAGCGCTGCAGGGACGGACCCGAGCATAGACACCGTGTCCAGTCCCGGTCATGGGGCGGCCAAGAGCAGAGTCGCGAGGGTGCGGCGATCCAAATGGCGTCGAAACACCAAACACACAATTTAAGCTAGCGAGAGAATTTCATCAAAGCATAAATAGGTCCAACACAAGACCAAAACCGACACGGTTGCAGGGGCGGATCCTAACCGGCCTGAGGATGATGTAGCCCTAGGGGCACCCTCAATTGAACAAACCAAAAAGTCACCTGGCAACCATGCTGTTGTAGAAGCATTGGAGCGGTCGATGTAGCACATCGCGATGGGTCACCCCTCAGGGGCCTGGCGGCTCCTGAGGCCCCGTAGGCCCGCGGGGGGCTGAAGCCTCGCGAGACTCCAACGCGAGGCGCACGAAGCACTGGTAGGTGGCGCCAGCGTTTAGCAGCCCAAAGGGCATGCAGACATAGTTGGTGGGGATGCTCCTGCTCCAGCTGACGCAAGACGGCCAGAATATGTCCATGGAGCCGACCCTGTTGAGGCCCGCGATGTCGACTCACACGCACAGTGCGCTCCCGCATTCGGGATGGTAGCTGATCTGATGGAGTGCGCGGGGCGACACTTTGCCGCGCATGACTCTTTCCTGCTGCAGCTTGTGAATCTCCTGGGTGATGAACTCTTTTGCTCCTGGCGTCTAACATCCTGCTCCTTGCTTGTGGGGGCATGCGTCGAGGCACGCCTCCAAGTGGTGCCCGAGCACCTCCCTTGTCACACTGGTCAGGTCGGACGCCCTCTAGACGGAAGCCCCCGAGCCTGTCCTAGGGGAGGCGTTGGGCATGCCTTCCTATGTGGGAGGGAGGCAAGCCCCGGTGGCCTGTGCGGAGGTTTGGGCATCACCGCCAGTCGGCTGCTTCTTGGCTTCAGGGTAGCTCTTGGGATGGAGCTGCTTCTTCCTCATGGGGATGGCTTCAGGAGGCTCGACGATGTTCTCGCCATCATGGTCGTCGGCCATGGCGGCCCGATAGGCGTGCTTAAGGGAGCAAACTGCATCCTTCTCGTCGCAAGCGATGGTAATGATGCCGCTGTAGCCAGGCATCTTGAGGACATTGTAGCCATGGTGGGTTGCTTCCATGAACTTGGCGAGTGCGGGGTGCCCTAGGATGGCATTGTACGGGAGGCCGATGTGGGCCACATCGATCAGCTCGGTGTGGTAGTTGTCGCGAGTGCCGAAGGTGACCGAAAGGCGCACCTGGCCCAGGGGAGTGGTCGATCCATCCGTCACCCCAGAGAAGGGCCTGGTGGGCATCAGCTAGTCATAGGGCACCTGGAGTGTTTCGAAGTTCGTGATGGAGATCACGTTCAGGCTGCCCCTCCATCGATGAGGGTCTCGGTGACCGCGAGCTTGCTGATGGAGGGGGTGCACGGCATGGGGAGCGTGCCGGTGGTGGCTGAGCACCCGAGGTGGTCATTTGAGTCGAAGGTGATGGCGTAATGCGACCACTTGAGAGGCCTCATGGCCTCAAGCCTCAGGAGGGCAGTGTTCACCTCGCGAGAGAACTGCTTGAAGATGCAGTTGGACGTGGGAGCCAGGGCTTCGCCGAGGATGCAGGCTATCGCGCGAGGCTCCTAGTAGCAGTCGGTGTCAAAACCGGCCGATCTCGGGTAGGGGGTCCCAAACTATGCGTGTGAGGATCGAAGGTAACAAGGGACACAGGGGACACGATGTTTTTACCCAGGTTCGGGCCCTCTTGATGGAGGTAAAACCCTACGTCCTGCTCGATTGTATTTGATGAGTATAGGGGTTCACTAGTGCGCATCGGTCCTAAACAAATGGGTTTTAACCCCTTTCCGCGACGACATTTGGAACCGTCGCCAAGTGAGTGTGGGCGATAGGGGGGTCCTTCCCACACGACCCAGAAACCGTCGGGGATATGCCCTCCTAGCACGCACGCTTGGCAAAATGAGATCGTGTGCGACCGGCGAGCGCTCAAATATGGAAATACGTACAGTAGAGCTAAAAATACAATTATACGGTGAAATTGTTTCCGGTCGCAAGTACATCCCACACAGTCAGTCCCCGCCAAACATTTCTGTTCGAATGTACATCCCACACTGTCGCTCCAAGGAAAAGGTTTCCGTTCACAGGTACATCACACACAATTTTTCCCGTTAAATTGTTTGTGTTATTGAATGTATCACACACGGTCCGTAGAAGAAACTGTGTGGCAAAGGCTCTCCATCACACATAGTTTTTATGTGGTAAACGTTTGCGCAAGGTGGCCTAACGCAAACAGTTTTCAAGAGAAACTGTGTGTGATTGTTCATTGATCCAACACGGTTTATTCCTAGAAACTGTGTGCATTGCCCGAGGTCATCGCCCACGGTATTTTTTCAACAACCGTTTGGAATAGAAAACCCCAATTAGCAGGCTAATTCACCATTAGCAGGCTAATTATCTGATTATTCATAATCCATTTATTAATCTATTTGAAATTTCTTATTAACCACAGAATATATTTCATTTCCATATTAAGGAAGCAGAATTTCATAATTGAAATACATCAGAGTACAACACGATATAGCTTCAGCACTCAGCTACCCCATTACACAACTGCACCAGTGGCTAGTTCCGCATGCAACATGTAGAACCTTTCGAAATTAGCATCATAGACGGTATATAGACAGATGCATCTCATCTGGAAAACTGCTGAAGCGGAAGGCGGATATTGAGCCTTCATTCATGTTGAAGGTCTTTGCATCTTTAGGCCAGTGCCTGTGGATGATTGACCGTCCGTCCTTCGTCCTCTTCAGGAACACTTCAATATTAAACCGTGGGTGTTGTATGAATACCTTCCTCGCCTCCTAACCATAGAGGTAGTTTGAGAGGTAATCATTAGTTAACTACTTTGGAAAGGCCTGAAAACAAGGATGTGCATAATACCTTCTGTATATTGGAAATGGGGCAAAGGAATAAAAAGGCAAGGTATAATAGTTAGTACCATCTTGTAGTGAATTGATGTCTTCTTCATTGTGCAGACAAAGATCTTTTTGTGTTTTGTCGCTAATTTCTTTATCCTAACAATCTTTCTGAGTTTCTTGATTTGATTGATATTCATGGACAACTCATTTCCCCATATGCAAAAAGGGTCGAACAGTGGGTCAAAACCTCTGACAGTAGGACCTACATGTGCAAGACCAAATTGTTAAAAACCAAAATATTAGAATGGTTCCTGCAATTGCACAATAATGTGCTATTAGAGAGCGGACCATGCACGTGCTAACCCCGATTATAAACCTCAGTGCTTCCCATTGTTTCCCTACAACACATACAAGGTAGTTAGTCATCAGGTTAAGTAAGGGTTTGCATGCTACCAGTAAAATATGTTGATGAAAAATAAGCACATTGCAGATTCATCAGATTAATTCAAGCCACGCGAAAAACCAATTCACCCAAACCAAGCATGATTAAGAACTAGGAAATATGGAACTTGTATATGTTTCTCATGTATTAAATGCAGCCAAATTCGATTTATTCCTCACATGCACAACAATACAAAATTCTACCCACGACAATTGGACATCGCATTGCAGAATTGAACCAAGCAGTTAACTAACCACCACAACCAATGAACCAAACATTAACTGAGCACAACATTGCACAATATAACACACTCCTAATAGAAGATCAGATAGCTAATCAAACAGTTAACTACAACCAATTGTAGCAATTGTATTTGTTTCTCGTGTATTTACTACAGCCAAATTCAATTTATTCCTCACATGGTATACAATAATAGAATGCACCCACAACTATTGAACATCGCATTCCAGAATTGAACCAAATAGTTAACTAAACACTATAACACAAATGAACCAAACGTTAACTGAGCACCACATTGCACAATGTATAACCAAACCAAGCATGCTTGACAACTTGGAAATATAGCAATTGTATTCATTTCTCATGTATTTTGTAAAGATAAATTCGATTTATTTCTCACATGGAAGACAATACAAAATTACAGCCTGAAGAATTGAACATCACATTTGTAGAACTGAACCAAACAGTTAACTGGAGATGACAACTAATTAACAAAACAGTTAATAAGTGAGCACCATACTGCACGACATATAGAACATATACACTAGAGCAACAGATTGCATGGTAAAATTAGATAGCACAATTCACTAGAATTTGTGAAGGAAAGGCAGGAGCAGCACACGCAACGGGTAAACCGAGCATGCTTAACTGGCGTAGCTAGCAAATGGCAAGGTGCTCCTCCAAGATCTGGGGGTCGGCATGAATGGCAGCCATCGCGACCTCATCCACGCGTGCGGCCACGATTTGCTTCTCCGCTGCCAAATGCTACTTGAGATCCTGGCTATACTATGTGCACCATCGCATAGGGTGGTGCGTATTTGGCGGAGGGTCGGTGATTTGGGTGGAAGGTGTCACGCTCGTGCCGGTAGTCGAGGCATGTGGGATGTGGAATGAGGAGGAGGATGGGGGTTAGGTGTGGATTACCTGCCTGGATAGACGAGGCCGAGCAGCATGAAGGAGGGTCGCCGACGAGGAGGCGGCGCTGCAAGCAAGGAGTGAAGGTTTCAACTTGGAAAGGAAGGTGGAAAGAGGGGAAATGTGGCTTTTGGTAAGGGGGAGGTAGATATTTTTGCGGAAACCAAAAATTTGGAATCGCTTCAGCCAAAAAACTGGCGCGCAAAGTGTCATCAGACACGGACCCTTATTTAGAACTGTGTATGATATGTGGACATCACAAACGATTCAGATAGCTTCACCCGTGTGTGATGAGTTTGAACATCAAAAGTTTTGGTTCGAATTTCCATGGTTACAGTGGTCATCCACGTCATTGCATAATTTGGGTACACAAAGGAGACTACAACACACCTACACTTCTTAATCGAGCAAGTTCAAAAATTAAACAGAGCTAGCTGACCTAAACATTACTCTAACAAATTAAAGACCGGCGCTCTTAATTAAACAAAACAAAGAGTACTACTACGGCTGGTGCTCGTCGATCTCCACCGCCGCCTCCATGTCCAGCTCGCGCCCGACGGTCTCCTGGGGAAGGGGCTCCATGGCATCCATCGCATCATACTCGGCAAGCATCTCACCATCCACGTCCGCCATCTCTTTGGAAAAGGCCGCCATGAGCTGGGCGTGGGTGGACGCGATCTGGGCTTGGACGGGCTCCATCATCGTAAGGTATGCAACGAAGGAACAGACGGCTGCTCGACCGCTCTCGGCCATTGCCAGCTCTTCGGCCATGGGTTGCCGACCGTTGTCGGAGAAGCTTCGTTCGATTTGTGCGGTGATCGCCAGGAGCTGGGCGTGGGCGGCCTCCATCTGGGCTAAGGCCGCCGCTGCGGAACAGATAGCTGTTGTGCCGCTCTCGCCAGTTGTTATCACCAAGGCAGATGTTGTTGCCGCCACCTGAGAAGCAACAGCGGCCGTTTGGGCTGCCTTTGCCACCCGGTCGCAGATTGCGGCCGCGCTCATGCACCTTGTTAGCACGCGGATGGCGGCTGCGGCCGCGCTCTCGCCGGAGTGGGCTACCAAAGTTGCCCTCACGACGCGGGTCCACGTGCCCATCTTTCACCGGCGATGATTGAACAGTGAAATGATATTTGGGGAGCGAGCTAGTGTGCTTGAGACGCCGACTATGGACTGTAGCTGACGCACGTTCTCGCGTAAGCCATAGGCATACCATACACCGACGGTGCTCTAGGATATTTTGTGCTGCATCTCACACGGTTGCTGATAATAAACTATGTGCGATCTACTTGATTTTTCATCTTGATTTGAATTACATAATGGGGTCACAGCGGCAATGTATGGTGTTTGAATTGCTAGACCTTTTATCTAGAGTGCACATGCAACTATATGTGTGTCATAAAAGAATTGTAATTATTCAGGGTTCGTTTGAACATTTTATACATTAAATTGGTTTTCTAGCCATTTCAGGTGCATAATTCAAATTTGAACTACATGCACATGCTCCAGTGCATATAAATTGGTTCAAAATCAAATTTGTGTCCTTGGGTGCATGCTTAGGTCCCATGCAAGAAATGGGAATGAATTTGAAACACCCTGCCACCGTCACTCGGCCACAAACATTGAGATGCCTGGTTTTTAAATTTTAGTAAATCCAAAACTTGTCTGAAATTCATGAAACTTGGCATGCTATCATGGAGCGGCATCAACATGCCGTGGTAGAAAATGTGTCCCATTTGGGGCTGGTTTGGGTATAAGCTTCTCTCAAACCACAGCTTCTCACAACAAGCGTGATGGTTTTGGTAGGGAACGTGCCACCCTTGGGGACAAAACGATATTCATTGCCTCTTACTGCTTTCAAAAAATTTCTCATGTTAACGTAGAACAATAGGAGTGTTGTGTGAATTTTTGTGATTTTTCACGGTTCGTTTGGACATTTTTATGCATTAACTGAGTTTTCAATGCATTCATGTGCATAATTGAAATTTGAACTACATGCACATGCTCCAGTACATATAAATTGGTTGAAAAATCAAATATGTGTCCTTAGGTGCATGCTTAGGTCCCATGCAAGAAATGAGAATGAATTTCAAACACCAGAGCACCGTTGATTGCCGGCAAAACATTGAGATGCCTGGTTTTTAAATTCTAGTAAATCCAAAACTCGTCTGAAATTCATGAAACTTGGCATGCTATCATGGAATGGCACCTGACATGTTGTGGTATTTTTCGTGTCCATTTTGAGAGAAGGCGCACTCGAATAATGACAGCAAACAAAGGCATTTTGAAAAAATAGCTGCCACTTTAATATCTCAAATGTTTGTATAATCCAAACCGTGTGCGTTCTATTAACCATTCATGTGACGCCACGTGTCTTGGTTTTAATGGTTGTAGGAGGTGCCGTGCGGACAGCTTCTTGACCTTGACTGAATGGGAGGCGTGCGAGCATCGTCCGATGCGCAGGCTGACCGAGAGGCGTGCAAACTGTCCTCGAATGCGCAGGATCGTCGGGAAGCATGCGAGCTGTACGCTGCGCAGACCCACTAGGAAGCGAGCCCTTTGACTTCCATGGCCACCCACCTTGCTCACATCCTCTCCATTAATGGCGCCCAAGCTGCAGCTTAATTCGCTTTTTAAATATAAAACAATCATCGCAAACAATTTAGTTAGAACACTCGTATGCAAACCGGCAGCTAACCCAGGAAGCCAAGTGAAAATGTGTCAAGCAGGATTTTCTACTGCTCTTGATCGCAAACATTTCAGATAGAACACCCGTATGCCAAGTGAGAGCAGAGCAGGATTTGTGCATCCCTTCAACTCAAACGGTTGTTTTGGATGACCCGTGTGCAACCACGTACAAACAATTTGGTAAGATTTGTCAATCCTTGTAACACTATGATTTGTCAAAATATGAAGCTAAAAATCACTAGCAGTATCTAATTTTTGCAACTAAAATTCAGTAATTAAGCATAGATTCCATCCATAGATTAAGCAGTCGTTCTTAATTTATACAAATAGTTCAACTCGACAGCTGAACCGACCAAACTTTTCCCCAATTGTTGCCAACCACGTACTGAAATAGCTAGTTCAACTATATACAGTAGCTAATTTTTAGTACGTTGTACAATTCCACCACATCTATAGTCAGAAGAACTGAACAAAATAGCCCCTAAATACTACTACTGCGGAGGGGCGTTGTACTACTTCTGGGTGCCTCTCCTCCACCGAGCATGCTCAGTAAGAGGCGGCGGAGGAGGAGCCTACCGACGAGTTGGGCAACCGCAATATGGTGCCTGCCGCTGTTGCAGCTTCAGCGACGCTCACCTCGAACGCCCTCTGCCGCTCCGGATGACCCCTCTCAAAGCGGTGGTTCTCCTTGTAGATCTCTTGATTCCTCCCCTCTGAGGCGGCATGTGCCGCGGCCACGGCGGTGGTAAGGCTCTTTGCGTGCTCGACGAGGCGCTCCTGCTCCTCCCGCAGGAACTCGGTGTCGCGCGCAAGGTCGCCGACGCACGTGCGGGCATCCACCTCTGCCTCCCGCCTTCAGGTGGCAGTGGCGGAGCGGGTGATGACCCCAGCGGTCGACGGCGGGCTGGCGGCCACGGTGGACGATGAAGGGGTGGCGGCCATGACAACCACCTCCTGCCTTCGGGCCGCGGTGGCGGAGTGGGTGATGGCCATAGTGGCCGGCAGTCAGGTAGAGGCCATGATGGACACCTCCCGCCTTCGGGCCGTGGGGGCGGAGCGCGCGATGGCCCTGGCTTTCGACGGTGGTGTGGCGACAATGGCGGCCGGCAACAGCTGCTGACGGGCACCGGCAGTGGAGTGTGTGGTGGGTGTTCCGCGCACACCCAACAGGGACGCCACGCACACTATGCTACGCCGGGGACTGCGCCACCGCCGCGGTGTAGCCTCCTAGCTGGAGCTATGCTCTGATGACGGCGGAGTGGCTGAGCGATGACGATGGACTAGTGCCATTGGCGATTGTGGGAGAAGCAGACAAGATAAGCTACAAGGAGGGAGGGGAAAATGCGACGCATGACTCGCCGGCCGTGAGGGTTTTTATAGCAGGACGGTAAGCATTGGGATTTTGGGGGATTTCACCGAGTCGGGCGGGAAGCTTGCGCGGGAACCTACGAGGTTGCGCGGGAACTGGCTCACCGACGATTTATTGGCGCCACCGTTTGGCCAAAAGAATGCCCCCGGGTGCTGGGCAAGCTTGCGCTGTAAGCCGTCTGCGGCAGAGGGGTGACAAGACGTGCGAGAGTAGGACGAAAGGCCACGTACACATACGGTTAATAAAAAATGTTTGCGACTTAATTACCTACTATACCACCCTCCTGGTTTATAAGTATGATTTAACTAATAAAATACGAATGCATGTTGCCAAAGATTAGATAGTTGGATTTGTATTTGAACATAGTTTCCAATTATATAATTTTTAAAACATGCATTAACATTTTTTGGGTTAAATTTGAGGCAAAGTATGGCACGGAATATAAAGGAGACTATAGAGTAGATAGAGGTGGTAGCAAACGGCCGCTCTCTATGCAGCGATGCAACTGTCGGCCGGCTTGTACGCGACCATTTCCTGTTTGTTCAACTGTTCTATGTGTGTGGTTGCTTGCAGTTCAGGTGGCCGCGGCACGCTCTGCTTGTGTCCCGCCGCGCGCGCTCTACTCTCGCATCCCTCCAGGTGCTCTGCCCTCGTCCCTCCATGCGCGCTGCCAGTGTTTGGGGCCGGCGCACGATCACGCACATTCGTGTGCAAGCGGTTGCGCCAGGCGCGGTGCGACGATGCAGTTACCCGCTGCAAAAACTGCCATGCAGACGCACCGAGAATCCACGCCGCCCGTCCCCCTTTTATTCCCGCGGCCATTTACCTTCATCTCTCGTCTCACACGACACAATAAGCACACCCACGAGGACACATACAGAGACGACATCCAGGGGTTCCAATGGCGCTCCCCGTAGCTCCAATGGCGCTCCTAGCGGCCGATGATGACAACGGCGGGCAGTTCACCATGCATCACGTAGTGGACACCCACGTGAGGGGGAAGGCCCTCTCGGTGGTGTACACGAACGATCCGGTCTCGGTGCAGAGCTCCGTCCAAACTATGGAACAGTTCCTTGCCGAGGACAAGTACCGAGTGGTCGGCTTCGACCTCGAGTACACCATCGATCGTGCCGGGCACGATCAGAAGGTTGTCGTCGCCCAGTTGTGCGTGCGACATGACGTCCTCGTGTACCACTATCACCTTGCCACAAGGCCTTGCGAGCGTTTTTCCAGGTTTATCAACAGCTCCGACTACAGTTTTGCTACGATGGACACCGCCAACGATCTAAAAGTGCTCAAGGTTTCCGACTTGAAATGCCTGAATCTTGTCAACATCCAGCACCACTACAAGGTATGGGGCAGCGTCAAAAATAAAATGAACTCCCTGGTTGACCTCGCCTCGGCCATCATCGACCCCTACTACGTGAAGATGAAGGAAGAGAGCATTAAGGACAAGAACGCATGTCACAGTGTGTGGCATGAGAGACTGGATGAACAACATGTCGAGTACGCGGCCATGGACACGTACACAAGCTACAAGATGTACAGGCGGATCGTTGACATGAGGAATTGTCTTCTTCCTGACCCAGATGAGGGATCGAGCCACATAGCAGTGGCGGGAGCGTCACAAGAAGTAGATGACTAGATGATCGTTTCTCCTACTTTAGAATGCATGCAATTGTTTATTGCGGTGTGTGTGAATGATCTGTATAGTCACTTATGTAATTGGATGTTTATTTCACTTATATATACATGTTATTCTACTGTAGACAAAGCAATTCACATGGCTTATTAGCAGCAATCGTCTGTGTTATTATTGGTCTTTGCACACATTTCTGATTACACACTTATTTGTCGCGTATCACACACACCTTGATCTGGCTGACCGTTTCTTTTGTGTTGCCTAATCACAAATAGTTCATCCGAGTGAACTGTATGCTCTATATCACACACACCTTCATCAGGCTGGCCGTTTCTTTTGTTCCGCCTCATCGCAAACAGTTCATTGAGTTGAACTGTATGCCCTGCATCGCACACACAACTAAAATCTGAACTGTGTTTGATAGATCCGCCATCGCAAACATTTTGCACCTTTTTTGAAGGTTCTTTTAGACCACCGTTTGAGATTATGGCATCGCACACAGTTTCGTCGAAGGGTGTCTGATCGTAGTGTCGTGTTTGGACCATCCTACAGTAGTGGTTACAAGAGTTGATCTACCTCGAGATCGTAATGGCTAAACCCTAGATGTCTAGCCTGTAGGAACTCTCATAGCCTCTACGGACTAAACCCTCCAGTTTATATACACACGGAGGGGCCTAGGGTTGTACAGAGTCGGTTTACAAAGGAAGGAAATTACATATCGGATCACCAATCTAGCCATCCACGCATAGGGGAGTCCTACCCGGACACGGGGGAAAGTCTTTCACTTTATATCTCCACGGCCCATTAGTCTGGCCCATACCAAATAGCCGGGACACCCGAGGACCCCCTGAATCCAGCACTCCCTCAGTAGCCCCCTAAACATGTCTTCAATGACGATATGTTCGGCACATGGATTGTTTTCGGCATTGCAAGGCGGGTTCCTCCTCCGGAGTACTTCAAAGCAATCTTCTGAACAAAAGAACCATATCCGGCTCTGTATAATTGTTACAACCCTTAGCCATGAAGGCAAGATATCAATCAAAACAGTGTCCTTCCACTGATAACTTTTCCGACGAAACATCACGTCTGGCTCCTTATCATTTCAAACCGTTTTTACATGTCCCGCTTCGCGTTTCGAGGCACAACCTCTATTCCCACGTCTTGTAAAAACAAAGATCGTGTCCACCCATTATGGGATCCTCATCAATACGTTTTTTGGGTAATCCAATTGTGCCATTCACACGACCCCTCGGGAACAGGCGAGTTTTAAGGCTTGAGGGGGGCGTTTGATATTAACTGCCTATATAAGAGGATAAAGTTCCCTCTATTTCTCCACGCCTTGTTCCTTCTCCTGCTTTCTCATCCTCAAGCTCCAGCGCCCAATCTTCAATACTTCCCACGGCCACCAGTATCCCTAGCTATGTCAGGATCTGGCTCAAATGGAAAGTGGGAGGTCTCCTCCGTCACCGAGAAGGACGTCAAGGAGCTTCGGGTGGCGGGATACATGTATGCGGACATCGCGCACAGGCTCCCTGCCAAGGATCAAGTCATCCCCACTCCGGAGCCCGGCGAAAGGGTTGTATTCATCCCCCACTTCCCGTGGGATAGGGTTTCCCCTCCACCCCTTCGTCTGGGGCCTCATGTTCTACTATGGGCTAGATTTCCATGATCTAGCCCCGAATTCTTTCCTCCACATCTCGGCATTCATCATCGTGTGTGAGCCGCTGCTCCGTATCCCCCCACACTTCGGCCTATGGCTCAAGGTCTTCAATCTAAAGCCGAAGGTGGTCGACGGGTACCATGCAGACTACGGCGGCGCCATGGTGAGTAAGCTCCCCAATGTTTTTTGGCCAAAGGGGGCCTTCATGGAGACTGTCAAGGTGTGGCAGCAGGAGTGGTTCTACATCACCAAACCCCATGGCGCCAAGTGGGCGGCCACTCCTGAATTCAGATCCGGACCCCCTATGTGGCTCACCTCATGGACCACTAATGGTCTGGACTAGGGATTCACAACGGAAGTGTTGATGCTGCAAAAGCGCATCACAAACATGATAGGCAAGAACACCAGTCTCACTAACGTGATTCAGGTGATGCTCTTTCGCCGGATTCTTCCCTGCCAACTCCGACCCTCTCACATGTGGGAGTTCAATCCGGAGGATCCACGGACCCTAAAGCACTTCTTCGGCACAACGCACGGAGACATCTGGAAGCTGTTGTTCAAGGCCCAAAAAGCATGGCCGAAGAAGACCGAAGACATTGGTCTTGACAGCGAGAATCCGACCACACCAGTAAGTATGATTTTCCCAAATATATATTCGATCAATAGGTTTCTTAGATATAATGAGTTTTCTGTCCCTTGTACAATGCTGGATAGCAAGGGCGGAGCAGATTAAGTGTCGGTCTCTGCTGCCTGAAGACCCGGCCACACCCAAGCTGACAAAGATGTTGGTGCCGACGCACTATCAGGCCCCGGAGAAGAAGGCTAAGAAGAAGAAGAACAAAGAGGCCAGAGGCGGCCTCTGCCACAAGGGTCATTTGGACACAGTGTCCGGAGAGACCGAAATCCCCTCCTCCCACGAGGGAGATGAAGACGAAGAGGAGGAGGAAGCGGAAAGTGACTCCCCTCTTAAGGGGAGGAAGAAGAAGAGGGCAGCCTCCACAGACCCGGAGGAGGAGGTGCCAAAGAGGGGGAAGATGGCCCTCTCGGATGGTTTGGATTCGGAGGCCGAACCCATCCCCAAGAGGCTTCCCAGGTTGAAGCCCCTGCCCGAATCGTGAGTATCAAAGGATTTACTATATGTCTTCGGTCCACTATGTTTTTATAATATAACATATTATATTGTGTGTCTTTCAGCCCTACTCGCGACCTCCCCAACCCTTCGCTATCTGAGGGGAGTTCTCTGCCACTAGATATGGCAGAGAGTGAGACGCCGCCGCGAGCCCCTTTACCATCCATCACGGATGACGCTGAGGTGTTGTCCTGAAGGACCTCTCCTGGCTACGGATGGGCGAGCGAGCATGCCGAGAAGGCGCTCGAGGGTGATATGTCGGCTGCCGAAGGCATGGGGGATGCGACCCCCATGGCAACCGCCGACGGGTGTCCTGATAAATCCGGCCCCAAGTCGGACATCATTCCGGAGATCCACGTGGCTCTGGAATCAGGCGAGCAGCCCCCTTTGAAGGAGGGGGAGCATCAGCTCCGATGGCAACCTCCATTAATCCGGAGGCGCCGAATACTCTAGTGGAAGCACTATGATGTGCTTCCATCGTGGAGGAGCACTGCACCCTGATGGGTGTGGTGGTAGAGAATGTCCAGTCCGCCAAGAGCGGGCAGAATGAAGCCTTCACCAGGCTACTGACAGGCTTCGAGGTATGCGATGTAATGCTCTAGACGCTTTTTTATATGAAGGAAATAGATAGTAGCCCCTAACACTCTGTCCGGTTTTGAAAAAGCCGGACAGAGGATCACATAGTGTTCGGAAGAGGTGACATACTTTTCTATTACATAACAGGCTTCCCTATTAGCGGTGACCGCCCAGGCCGCTGAAGTTTCCAGACTCAATCAGAAATGAGGCCAGCTGATGATGAAATCGACCGTATTAACATGCGGTTCGATGAGACGCAAGGTATGCGTGTACCTTAAAGAGTTTGATCATATATCCGAAGTGATATGCAAATTCAAAGTTGAACTCAAGTATTGCTGTAATTATGACTGCAGTTGGCGTGTCCGAGGTCGAGACCCTCAAGAGCGCCCTTGCCTAGGCCGAGGAGGAGTGCTACCTCTTGAGCACTGCGTTGGTTTTCCCCGAAGAGGAAGGGATGATCCAGCAAAGTAGCGTAAGTATTTCCCTCAGTTTTTGAGAACCAAGGTATCAATCCAGTAGGAGGCTACGCGCGAGTCCCTCGTACCTGCACAAAAGAAATAAATCCTCGCAACGAATGCGAATAGGGGTTGTCAATCCCTACACGGCCACTTGCGAGAGTGATATCTGATAGATATGATAAGATAATATTTTTGGTATTTTTGTGATAAAGATGCAAAGTAAAATAAAGGCAAAGTAAAGAGCAAAGGAAATAACTAAGTAGTAGGAGATTAATATGATAAAGATAGACCCGGGGGCCATAGGTTTCACTAGTGGCTTCTCTCGAGAGCATAAGTATTCTACGGTGGCTGAACAAATTACTGTTGAGCAATTGACAGAGTTGAGCATAGTTATGAGAATATCTAGGTATGATCATGTGTATAGGCATCACGTCCGAGACAAGTAGACCGACTCCTGCCTGCATCTACTACTATTACTCCACTCATTGACCGCTATCCAGCATGCATCTAGAGTATTAAGTTCATGAAAACAGAGTAATGCCTTAAGCAAGATGACATGATGTAGAGGGATAAATTCATGCAATATGATTAAAAACCCATCTTGTTATCCTCGATGGCAACAATACAATACGTGCCTTACTGCCCCTACTGTCACTGGGAAAGGACACCGCAAGATTGAACCCAAAGCTAAGCACTTCTCCCATTGCAAGAAAGATCAATCTAGTAGGCCAAACCAAACTGATAATTCGAAGAGACTTCCAAAGATAACCAATCATACATAAAAGAATTCAGAGAAGATTCAAATATTGTTCATAGATAGACTTGACCATAAACCCACAATTCATCGGTCTCAACAAACACACCGCAAAAAGAAGATTACATCGAATAGTTCTCCACAAGAGAGGGGGAGAACATTGTATTGAGAACCAAAAAGAGAGAAGAAGCCATCTAGCTAATAACTAGGGACCCATAGGTCTGAGGTAAAATACTCACACTTCATCAGATGGGCTATGGTGTTGATGTAGAAGCCCTCCGTGATCGATGCCCCCTCCGGCGGAGCTCCGGAACAGGCCCCAAGATGGGATCTCATGGATACAGAAAGTTGCGGCAGTGGAATTAGGTTTTTGGCTACGTATCTGATTGTTTGGGGGTACATAGGTATATATAGGAGGAAGGACTACATCGGTGGAGCAACAGGGGACCCACGAGGGTGGAGGGCACGCCTAGGGGGTAGGCGCGCCCCCTACCTCGTGGCCTCCTCTTTTGTGTCCTGATGTAGGGTCCAAGTCTCCTGGGTCTTGTTCGTTGAGAAAATCACGTTCCCGAAGGTTTCATTCCGTTTGGACTCCGTTTGATATTCCTTTTCTTTGAAACCCTAAAATAGGCAAAAAAAACTGCAATTCTGGGCTAGGCCTCCGGTTAATAGGTTAGTCCCAAAAATAATATAAAAGTGGATAATAAAGCCCAATAATGTCCAAAACAGTAGATAATATAGCATGGAGTAATTAAAAATTATAGATACATTGGAGACGCATCAAGCATCCCCAAGCTTAATTCCTGCTCGTCCTCGAGTAGGTAAATGGTAAAATTAGAATTTTTGATGCGGAGTGCTACTTGGCATAATTTTAATGTAATTCTTCTTAATTGTGGTATGAATATTCAGTCCGAAAGATTCAAGACAAAAGTTCATATTGACATAAAAATAATAATACTTCAAGCATACTAACTAAGCAATTATGTCTTCTCAAAATAACATGGCCAAAGAAAGTTCATCCCTACAAAATCATATAGTTTAGTCATGCTCCATTTTCGCCACACAAGAGTGCTCTCATCATGCACAACCCCGATGACAAGCCAAGCAATTGTTTCATACTTTAGTAATCTCAAACCTATAAACTTTCACGCAATATATGAGCGCGAGCCATGGACATAGCACCATGGGTGGAATAGAATATAATGAGGGGGGTTATGTGGAGAAGACAAAAAGGAGAAAGTCTCACATCAACGAGGCTAATCAATGGGCTATGGAGATGCCCACCAATTGATGTTAATGCAAGGAGTAGGGATTGCCATGCAACGGATGCACTAGAGCTATAAATGTATGAAAGCTCAATAAAAGAAAATAAGTGGGTGTGCATCCAACTTGCTTGCTCACGAAGACCTAGGGCACTTGAGGAGGCCCATTGTTGGAATATACCAACCAAGTTCTATAATGAAAATTCCCACTAGTATATGAAAGTGACAAAACAAGAGACTCTCTATCATGAAGATTATGGTGCTACTTTGAAGCACAAGTGTGGCAAAGGATAGTAACATTGTCCCTTCTCTCTTTTTCTCTCTTTTTGGGCCTTCTCTTTTTTATGGCATTTCTCTTTTTTTGGGCCTTCTCTTTTTATGGCCTTTCTCTTTTTTTTAATTCCTCACTTGGGACAATGCTCTATAAAATGATGATCATCACACTTCTATTTATTTACAACTCAATGGTTACAACTCGATACTAGGACAAAAGATGACTCTATCTGAATGCCTCCGGCGGTGTACCGGGATATGCAATGGACCAAGAGTGACATGCATGAGAGAATTATGAACGATGGCTTTGCCACAAATACTATGTCAACTACATGATCATGCTAAGCAATATGACAATAATGAATGTGTCATGATAAACGGAATGGTGGAAAGTTGCATGGCAATATATCTCGGAATGGCTATGGAAATGCCATAATAGGTAGGTATGGTGGCTGTTTTGAGGAAGATATAAGGAGGTTTATGTGTGAAAGAGTGTATCTTATCACGGGGTTTGAATGTACCAGCGAAGTACCGAAGAGGCTAGCAAGGATGGAAGCGTGAGAGTGCGTATAATCCATGGACTCAACATTAGTCATAAATAACTCACATACTTATTGCAAAAATCTACAAGTCATCAAAAACCTCGGCACTACGCGCATGCTCCTAGGGGTATAGATTGGTAGGAAAATAGCATCGCTCGTCCCCGACCGCCACTCATAAGGAGCACAATCAAATAACACCTCATGGTTCAAATTTGTTACATAATGTTTACCATACGTGCATGCTATGGGACTTGCAAACTTCAACACAAGCATTTCTCAATTTCAAAACTACTCAACTAGCACGACTTTGATATTATTACATCCATATCTCAAAACAATCATCAAGCATCAAACTTCTCTTAGTATTCAAAACACTCACAAGAAAATTTTACTAATCTTGAATACCTAGCATATTAGGATTTTTAGCAAATTAACATGTTATTTAAGACTCTCAAAATAATCTAAGTGAAGCATGAGATATCAATGGTTTCTATAAAACAAATCCACCACCGTGCTCTAAAAGATATAAGTGAAGTACTAGAGCAAAACTAGATAACTCAAAAGATATAAGCGAAGCACATAGAGTATTCGAACTAATTCCAAATCATGTATGGCTCTCTCAAAAGGTGTGTACAGCAAGGATGATTGTGGTAAACTAAAAAGTAAAGACTCAAATCATACAAGACGCTCCAAGCAAAACACATATCATGTGGCGAATAAAAATATAGCTCCAATTATAGTTACGATGAAGGAAATATGCCCTAGAGGCAATAATAAAGTTATTATTTATTTCCTTATATCATGATAAATGTTTATTATTCATGCTAGAATTGTATTAACCGGAAACATAATACATGTGTGAATACGTAGACAAACAGAGTGTCACTAGTATGCCTCTACTTGACTAGCTCGTTAATCAAAGATGGTTATGTTTCCTAACCATGGACAAAGAGTTGTCATTTGATTAACGGGGTCACATCATTTGTTGAATGATCTGATTGACATGACCCATTCCATTAGTTTAGCACACGATCGTTTAGTATGTTGCTATTGCTTTCTTCATGACTTATACATGTTCCTATGACTATGAGATTATGTAACTCCCGTGTGCTGGAGGAACACTTTGTGTGCTACCAAACGTCACAACATAACTGGGTGATTATAAAGGTGCTCTACATGTGTCTCCAAAGGTACATGTTGGGTTGACGTATTTCGAGATTAGGATTTGTCACTCCGATTGTCGGAGAGGTATCTCTGGGCCCTCTCGGTAATGCACATCACTTTAGCCTTGCAAGCATTGCAACTAATGAGTTAGTTGCGGGATGATGTATTACGGAACGAGTAAAGAGACTTGCCGGTAACGAGATTGAACTAGGTATTGGATACCGACGATCGAATCTCAGGCAAGTAACATACCGAAGACAAAGCGAACAACGTATGTTGTTATGCGGTCTGACCGATAAAGATCTTCGTAGAATATGTAGGAGCCAATATGGGCATCCAGGTCCCGCTATTGGTTATTGACCGGAGGCGTGTCTCGGTCATGTCTACATTGTTCTCGAACCATAGGGTCCGCACGCTTAAGGTTTCGATGACAGTTATATTATGAGTTTATGAGTTTTGATGTACCGAAGGAGTTCGGAGTCCCGGATGAGATCGGGGACATGACGAGGAGTCTCGAAATGCTCGAGACGTAAAGATCGATATATTGGACGACTATATTCAGACATCGAAAAGGTTCCGAATGATTCGGGTATTTTCGGAGGTACCGGGGAGTTACGGGAATACGGGGAAGAGTATTGGACCTTAATGGGCTTTAGTGGGAAGGAGCCAGGAGGTGGCGCGCGCCCCTCCCATGCCCAATCCGAATTGGACAAGGGATTTGGGGCGCGGCCCACCTCTCCATTCCTTCTCCACTTCCCTCCTTTCCCCCCTTCTCCTAGTTGGACTAGGAAAGAAGGAGTCCTACTCCCGGTGGGAGTAGGACTCCCCTTGGCGCGCCCACTCCTAGGCCGGCCGCCCCTCCTCCCTTGCTCCTTTATATACGGGGGCAGGGGGCACCCCATAGACACACAAGTTGATCATTGAGATCGTTCCTTAGCCGTGTGCGGTGCCCCCTGCCACCATATTCCACCTCGATCATATCGTTGTAGTGCTTAGGCGAAGCCCTGCGTCGGTAGTACATCAAGATCGTCACCACGCAATCGTGATGATGGAACTCCTCCCCGAAGCTTTGCTGGATCGGAGCCCGGGGATCGTCATCGAGCTGTACGTGTGCTAAGAACTCGGAGGTGCCGGAGTAACGGTGCTTGGATCGGTCGGATCGGGAAGAAGACGTACGACTACTTCCTCTATGTTGTGTCAACGCTTCCATTGCGATCTACAAGGGTACGTAGATCAGACTCTCCCCCTCATTGCTATGCATCACCATGATCTTGTGTGTGTGTAGAATTTTTTTGAAATTACTACGTTCCCCAACAGTGGTATCAGAGCCTAGGTTTTAGGGTTTGATGTTATTTGCACGAGTAGAACACAAGTGAGTTGTGGGCGATATAAGTCATACTGCCTACCAGCATGTCATACTTTGGTTCAGCGGTATTGTTGGACGAGACGACCCAGACCAACATTACGCGTACGCTTACGCGAGACCGGTTTCCTCGACGTGCTTTGCACATAGATGGCATGCGGGTGACTGTCTCTCCAACTTTAGTTGAACCGAGTGTGGCTACGCCCGGTCCTTGAGAAGGTTAAAACGGAGTCTATTTGACAAACTATCGTTGTGGTTTTGATGCGTAGGTGAGATTGGTTCTTGCTTAAAGCCCGTAGCAGCCATGTAAAACTAGCAACAACAAAGTAGAGGACGTCTAACTTGTTTTTGCAGGGCATGTTGTGATGTGATATGGTCAAGGCATGATGCTAAATTTTATTGTATGAGATGATCATGTTTTGTAATCGAGTTATCGGCAACTGGCAGGAGCCATATGGTTGTCGCTTTATTGTATGCAATGCAATCGCGATGTAAGGCTTTACTTTATCACTAAGCGGTAGCGATAGTCGTGGAAGCATAAGATTGGCGAGACGACAACGATGCTACGATGGAGATCAAGGTGTCGCGCCGATGACGATGGTGATCATGACGGTGCTTCGGAGATGGAGATCACAAGCACAAGATGATGATGGCCATATCATATCACTTATATTGATTGCATGTGATGTTTATCTTTTTATGCATCTTATCTTGCTTTGATAGACGGTAGCATTATAAGATGATCTCTCACTAAATTATCAAGAAGTGTTCTCCCTGAGTATGCACCGTTGCCAAAGTTCGTCGTGCCCAGACACCACGTGATGATCGGGTGTGATAAGCTCTACGTCCATCTACAATGGGTGCAAGCCAGTTTTTGCACACGCAGAATACTCAGGTTAAACTTGACGAGCCTAGCATATGCAGATATGGCCTCGGAACACGGAGACCGAAAGGTCGAGCGTGAATCATATAGTAGATATGATCAACATAACGATGTTCACCATTGAAAACTACTCCATCTCACGTGATGATCGGTTATGGTTTAGTTGATTTGGATCACGTGATCACTTAGAGGATTAGAGGGATGTCTATCTAAGTGGGAGTTCTTAAGTAATATGATTAAATTGAACTTAAATTTATCATGAACTTAGTCCTGGTAGTATTTTGCAAATTATGTTGTAGATCAATAGCTCGCGTTGTTACTTCCTTGTGTTTATTTTGATATGTTCCTAGAGAAAATTGTGTTGAAAGATGTTAGTAGCAATGATACGGATTGGATCCGTGATCTGAGGTTTATCCTCATTGCTGCACAGAAGAATTATGTCCTTGATGCACCGCTAGGTGACAGACCTATTGCAGGAGCAAATGCAGACATTATGAATGTTTGGCTAGCTCAATATGATGACTACTTGATAGTTAAGTGCACCATGCTTAATGGCTTAGAATCGGGACTTCAAAGACGTTTTGAACGTCATGGACCATATGAGATGTTCCAGGAGTTGAAGTTAATATTTCAAGCAAATACCCGAGTTGAGAGATATGAGTCTCCAACAAAGTTCTATAGCTAAAAGATGGAGGAGAATCGCTCAACTAGTGAGCATGTGCTCAGATTGTCTGGGTACTACAATCGCTTGAATCAAGTGGAAGTTAATCTTCCAGATAAGATAGTGATTGACAGAATTCTCTAGTCACCATCACCAAGTTAGTAGAACTTCGTGATGAACTATAATATGCAAGGGATAACGAAAACAATTCCCAAGCTCTTCGTGATGCTGAAATCGACGAAGGTAGAAATCAAGAAAAACATCAAGTGTTGATGGCTAACAAGACCACTAGTTTCAAGAAAAGGGCAAAAGGAAGAAGGGGAACTTCAAGAAGAATGGCAAGCAAGTTGTTGCTCAAGTGAAGAAACCCAAAGTCTGGTCCTAAGCCTGAGAAAAAGTGCTTCTACTGCAAAGCGATTGGTCACTGGAAGCGGAACTACCCCAAGTATTTGGCGGATAAGAAGGATGGCAAAGTGAACAAAAGTATATTTGATATACATGTTATTGATGTGTACTTTACTAGTGTTTATAGCAACCCCTCAGTATTTGATACTGGATTAGTTGCTAAGAGTAGTAACTCGAAACGGGAGTTGCAGAATGAACAGAGACTAGTTAAGGGTGAAGTGACGATGTGTGTTGGAAGTGGTTCCAAAATTGATATCATCATCGCACACTCCCTATACTTTCGGGATTAGTGTTGAACCTAAATAAATGTTATTTGGTGTTTGCGTTGAGCATGAATATGATTTGATCATGTTTATTGCAATACAGTTATTCATTAAAGTCAGAGAATAATTGTTGTTCTGTTTACATGAATAAAACCTTCGAGGGTCATACACCCAATGAAACAAGTTCGTTGGATCTCGATCGTAGTGATACACATATTCATAATATTGAAACCAAAAGATGCAAAGTTAATAATGATAGTGCAACTTATTTGTGGCACTGCCGTTTAGGTCATATTGGTGTAAAGCGCATGAAGAAACTCCATGCTGATGGGCTTTTGGAATCACTTGATTATGAATCACTTGATGCTTGCGAACCGTGCCTCATGGGCAAGATGACTAAAAACTCCGTTCTCCGGAACAATGGAGCGAGCAACTGACTTATTGGAAATAATGCATACTGATGTATGTGATCCGATGAGTGTTAAGGCTCGCGGCGATTATCGTTATTTTCTGACCTTCACAGATGATTTAAGCAGATATGGGTATATCTACTTGATGAAACATAAGTCTGAAACATTTGAAAAGTTCAAAGAATTTCAGAGTGAAGTGGAAAATCATCGTGACAAGAAAATAAGGTTTCTACAATCTGATCACGGAGAAAAATATTTGACTTACGAGTTTGGTCTTCAATTAAAACAATGTGGAATAGTTTCACAAATTCATGCCACCTGGAACACCACAGCATAATGGTGTGTCCGAACGTCATAACCGTACTTTATTGGATATAGTACAATCTATGATGTTTCTTACCGATTTACCAATATCGTTTTGGGATCATGCATTAGAGACAGCTGCATTCACGTTAAATAGGGCACCATCTAAATCCGTTGGGATGACACCGTGTGAACTATGGTTTGGCAAGAAACCTAAGATGTCGTTTCTTAAAGTTTGGAGTTGCGATGCTTATGTGAAAAAGTTTCATCTCGATAAGCTCAAACTCAAAAATCGGAGAATATGTCTTCATAGGATACCCAAAGGAGACAGTTGGGTACACCTTCTATCACAGATCCAAAGGCAAGACATTCGTTGCTGAGAATGGATACTTTCTAGAGAAGGAGTTTCTCTCGAAAGAAGTGAGTGGGAGGAAAGTATAAAACTTGATAAGGTAATTGTACCTTCTCCCTTATTGGAAAGTAGTTCATCACAAAAATCTATTCTTGTGACTACTACACCAATTAGTGAGGAAGCTAATGATGATGATCATGTAACTTCAGATCAAGTTACTACCGAATCTCGTAGGTAAACCAGAGCGAGATCTGCACCAGCGTGGTACGGTAATCCTGTTCTGGAAGTCATGTTACTAGACCATGACGAACTTGCGAACTATGAGGAAGCAATGATGAGCCCAGATTCCGCGAAATGGTTTGAGGCCATGAAATCTGAGATATGATCCATGTATGAGAACAAAGTTTGGACTTTGGTTGGCTTACCCGATGATCGGCAAGCAATTGAGAATAAATGGATCTTCAAGAGGAAGACGGATGCTGATAGTAGTGTTACTATCTACAAAGCTAGAATTGTCGCAAAAGGTTTTCGACAAGTTCAAGGTGTTGACTATGATGAGAGTTTCTCACTCATATCTATGCTTGAGTCTGTCCGAATCATGTTAGTAATTGCCGCATTTTATGAAATCTGGCAAATGGATAAACAAAACTACATTCCTTAATGGATTTATTAAAGAAGGGTTGTATATGATGCAACCAGAAGGTTTTCTCAATCCGAAAAGTGCTAACAAAATGTGCAAGCTCCAGCGATCCATCTGTGGACTGGTGCAAGCATCTCGGAGTTGGAATATACGCTTTGATGAGCTGATCAAAGCATATAGTTTTATACAGACTTGCGGTGAAGCCTGTATTTACAAGAAAGTGAGTGGGAGCACTACAACATTTCTGATAAGTATATGTGAATGACATATTGTTGATCGGAAATAATGTAGAATTATTCTGTAAAGCATAAAGGAGTGTTTGAAAGGAGTTTTTCAAAGAAAGACTTCGGTGAAGCTGCTTACATATTGAGCTCCAAGATCTATAGAGATAGATCAAGACGCTTGATAAGTTTTTTCAATGAGTACATACCTTGACAAGATTTTGAAGTAGTTCAAAGTGGAGCAGTCAAAGAAAGAGTTCTAGCCTATATTACAAGATGTGAAGTTGAGTAAGACTCAAAGCCCGACCACGGCAGAAGATAGAAAGAGAATGAAAGTCATTCCCTATGCCTTGGCCATAGGTTCTATAAAGTATGTCATGCTGTGTATCGGATCTATTGTATACCCTATCTTAAGCAAGGGAGTACAATAGTGATCTAGGAGTAGATCAATGGACAGCGATCAAAATTATCCTTACTAGAATAAGGATATGTTTCTCGGTTATGGAGGTGACAAAAGGTTCGTCGTAAAGAGTTACGTCGATGCAAGTTTTGACACAGATCTGGATGACTGTAAGTCTCGATCTAGATACATATTGAAAGTGGGAGCAATTAGCTAGAGTAGCTCCGTGCAGAGCATTGTAGACATAGAAAATTGCAAAATACATAACGAATCTGAATGTGAAAGACCCGTTGACTAAGATTCTCTCACAAGCAAAACATGATCATACCTTCGTACTCTTTGAGTGTTAATCACATAGCGATGTGAACTAGATTACTGAATCTAGTAAACCCTTTGGGTGTTAGTCACATGGCGATGTGAACTATGGGTATTAATCACATGATGATGTGAATTATCGATGTTAATCACATGGTGATGTGATCTCGATTATTGACTCTAGTGCAAGTGGGAGACTGAAGGAAATATGCCCTAGAGGCAATAATAAAGTTATTATTTATTTCCTTATATCATGATAAATGTTTATTATTCATGCTAGAATTGTATTAACCGGAAACATAATACATGTGTGAATACATAGACAAATAGAGTGTCACTAGTATGCCTCTACTTGACTAGCTCGTTAATCAAAGATGGTTATGATTCCTAACCATGGACAAAGAGTTGTCATTTGATTAACGGGGTCACATCATTAGTCGAATGATCTAATTGACATGACCCATTCCATTAGTTTAGCACACGATCGTTTAGTATGTTGCTATTGCTTTCTTCATGACTTATACATGTTCCTATGACTATGAGATTATGTAACTCCCGTGTGCCGGAGGAACACTTTGTGTGCTACCAAACGTCACAACGTAACTGGGTGATTATAAAGGTGCTCTACAGGTGTCTCCAAAGGTACATGTTGGGTTGACGTATTTCGAGATTAGGATTTGTCACTCCGATTGTCGGAGAGGTATCTCTGGGCCCTCTCGGTAATGCACATCACTTTAGCCTTGCAAGCATTGCAACTAATGAGTTAGTTGCGGGATGATGTATTACGGAACGAGTAAAGAGACTTGCCGGTAACGAGATTGAACTAGGTATTGGATACCGACGATCGAATCTCAGGCAAGTAACATACCGATGACAAAGGGAACAACGTATGTTGTTATGCGGTCTGACCGATAAAGATCTTCATAGAATATGTAGGAGCCAATATGGGCATCCAGGTCCCGCTATTGGTTATTGACTGGAGACATGTCTCGGTCATGTCTACATTGTTCTCGAACCGTAGGGTCCGCATGCTTAAGGTTTCGATGACAGTTATATTATGAGTTCATGAGTTTTGATGTACCGAAGGAGTTCGGAGTCCCGGATGAGATCGGGGACATGACGAGGAGTCTCGAAATGCTCGAGACATAAAGATCGATATATTGGACAACTATATTTGGACATCGAAAAGGTTCCAAATGATTCGGGTATTTTCGGAGGTACCGGGGAGTTACGGGAATACGGGGAAGAGTATTGGACCTTAATGGGCTTTAGTGGGAAGGAGCCAGGAGGTGGCGCACGCCCCTCCCATGCCCAGTCCGAATTGGACAAGGGATTTGGGGCGCGGCCCACCTCTCCATTCCTTCTCCACTTCCCTCATTTCCCCCCTTCTCCTAGTTGGACTAGGAAAGAAGGAGTCCTACTCCCGGTGGGAGTAGGACTCCCCTTGGCGCGCCCACTCCTAGGCCGGCCGCCCCTCCTCCCTTGCTCCTTTATATACGGGGGCAGGGGCACCCCATAGACACACAAGTTGATCATTGAGATCGTTCCTTAGCCGTGTGCGGTGCCCCCTGCCACCATATTCCACCTCGATCATATCGTTGTAGT
Organism: Triticum monococcum; assembly: GCA_034509565.1. Lineage (NCBI taxonomy): Eukaryota > Viridiplantae > Streptophyta > Magnoliopsida > Poales > Poaceae > Triticum > Triticum monococcum. The sequence continues at coordinate 443,748,769 of CM067842.1, read as the reverse complement.
GCTTAGGCGAAGCCCTGCGTCGGTAGTACATCAAGATCGTCACCATGCCGTCGTGATGACGGAACTCCTCCCTGAAGCTTTGCTTGATCGGAGCCCGGGGATCGTCATCGAGTTGTACGTGTGCTAAGAACTCGGAGGTGCCGGAGTAACGGTGCTTGGATTGGTCGGATCAGGAAGAAGACGTACGACTACTTCCTCTACGTTGTGTCAACGCTTCCGTTGCGATCTACAAGGGTACGTAGATCAGACTCTCCCCCTCGTTGCTATGCATCACCATGATCTTGTGTGTGCGTAGGAATTTTTTTGAAATTACTACGTTCCCCAACAACCGATAGAAGTAGACGAAAGAGGGGATGCCTTCCGGGGCATCCCCAAGCTTAGGCTCTTGCCACTCCTTGTTCCATAATCCATCAAATCTTTACCCAAAATATGAAAACTTCACAACACAAAACTCAATGTAGAAAATCTCGTGAGCTCCATTAGCGAAAGAAAACAAAAGACCACTTCAAGGTACTATAATGAACTAATTATTTATTTATATTGGTGTTATACCTACTGTATTCCAACTTCTCTATGGTCTATAAACTATTTTACTAGCCATAGATTCATCAAAATAAGCAAGCAACACACGAAAAACAGAATCTGTCAAAAACAGAACAGTCTGTAGTAATCTGTAGCTAGCGCAATATCTGGAACCCCAAAAATTTTAAAATAAAATTCTGGACGTGAGGAATTTATCTATTAATCATCTTCAAAAAGAATTAACTGAATATCACTTTCCAAATAAACATGAAAGCAGTTCTCGTGAGCGCTAAAGTTTCTGTTTTTTACAGCAAGTTCAACAAGACTTTCCCCAAGTCTTCCCAACGGTTCTACTTGGCACAAACACTAATTAAACACAAAAAACACAACCAAAACAGAAGCTAAATAATTTATTTATTACTAAGCAGGAGCAAAAAGCAAGGAATAAAAATAAAATTGGGTTGCCTCCCAACAAGCGCTATCGTTTAACGCCCCTAGCTAGGCATAACAAGAAAGAATAGATCTAGGTATTGCCATCTTTGGTAGGCAATCCGTAGTGGCTCTCATAATAGATTCATAAGGTAATTTTATTTTATTTCTAGGAAAGTGTTACATGCCTTTCCTTAACGGAAATTGGAATCTAATATTTCCTTCCTTCATATCAATAATTGCACCAATCGTTCTAAGGAAAGGTCTACCAAGAATAATAGGACATGAAGGATTGCAATCTATGTCAAGAACAATAAAATCTACGGGCACATAATTCCTATTTGCAACAATAAGAACATCATTAATTCTTCCCATAGGTTTCTTAATAGTGGAATCCGCGAGGTGCAAGTTTAAAGAGAAATCATCAAAATCACGGAAACCTAACAAATCACACAAAGTCTTTGGAATCATGGAAACACTAGGACCCAAATCACATAAAGCATAGCATTCATGATCTTTAATTTTAATTTTAATAGTTGGTACCCACTCATAATAAAGCTTTCTAGGGATAGAAACTTCCAATTCAAGTTTTTCTTCATAAGATTGCATCAAGGCACCATCGATATGTTTAGTAAACGCTTTATTTTGACTATAAGCATGAGGAGAATTTAGCACGGATTGCAACAAGGAAATAAAATAAATCAAAGAGAAATTTTCATAGTTAAATTCCTTGAAATCCATAATAGTGGGTTTAGCAACATCTAGGGTTTTAATTTCTTCAATCCCACTTTTATCAATTTTAGCATCAAGATAAAAAAAATTCCAAATTCATAGAACGCCTTATAGGTAAAGGTGGATCATATTCATTCCCATCATTATCAAGATTCATATTGCAAAACAAAGATTTAATAGGGGACACATCAATAACTTCTAGATCTTCATCATTATTTTCATAGGAACTAGAAGAACACGCTCTTATAAAGGCATCTTTCTTAACACACATCCTAGTGGTTCTTTCTTTGCACTCATCAATGGAAATTCTCATGGCTTTGAGAGACTCGTTGACATCATGCTTAGGTGCAATAGATCTAAGTTTCAAAGAATCAACATCAAGAGAAATTCTATCAGCGTTCCTAGCCAACTCATCAATCTTAAGCAATTTTTCTTCAATCAAAGCATTAAATTTTTTTGTGAAGTAATAAATTCTTTAATATTAGATTCAAAATCAGAGGGCATATTGTTATAATTTCCATAAGAATTGTTGTAGGAATTACCATAATTCTTAGAGGGATTACTAGGATAAGGCCTAGGATTAAAATTTCCTCTGTACGTGTTGTTACCAAAATTGTTCCTACCAACAAAATTCACATCCATCGATTCGTTATTATTCTCAATCAAAGTAGACAAGGGCATATCATTAGGATCAGAAGAAACACTCTTATTAGCAAATAATTTCATAAGTTCATCCATCTTTCCACTCAAAACATTAATTTCTTCTATCGCATGCACCTTTTTATTAGTAGATCTTTCAGTATGTCATTGAGAATAATTAACCATAATATTATCTAGGAGTTTAGTAGCTTGTCCTAAAGTGATTTCCATAAAACTGCCTCCCGCGGTCGAATCTAGAAGATTTCTAGAAGCAAAATTCAATCCGGCATAAAAAATTTGTATAATCATCCACAAATTCAAACCATGAGTAGGGCAATTACGTATCATTAGTTTCATTCTCTCCCAAGCTTGTGCAACATGTTCATGATCAAGTTGCTTAAAATTCATCATATCATTTCTAAGAGAGATGATCTTAGCGGGGGGAAAATACTTAGAGATAAAAGCATCTTTGCACTTATTCCATGAATCAATACTATTTTTAGGCAAAGATGAAAACCAAGCTTTAGCACGATCTCTAAGTGAAAAAGGAAATAGCTTCAATTTAACAATATCATTATCCACATCTTTCTTCTTTTGCATATCACACAAATCAACGAAGCTATTTAGATGGGTAGCGGCATCTTCACTAGGAAGGCCGGAAAACGGATCTTTCATGACAAGATTCAGCAAAGCGGTGTTAATTTCACAAGATTTAGCATCGGTAAGAGGAGCAATCGGAGTGCTAATAAAATCATTGTTGTTGGTATTGGTGAAGTCACATAATTTAGTATTATCTTGAGCCATCGTGACAAGCAAGCAAACTAATACACAAGCAAACAAAAAGCAAGCGGGCAAAAAGAGGCAAATAGAGAAAGAGATGGAGGATGGAGAGAGAGAGGGCGAATAAAATGGCAAGGGTGAAGTGGGGGGGAGAGGAAAATGAGAGGCAAATGGCAAATAATGTAATGCAGGAGATAATGGTATGTGATCGGTACTTGGTATGTTGACTTTTGCGTAGACCTCCCCGGCAACGGTGCCAGAAATGGCTCGTTGTCGGGAGTCAAATCTTGACTTGCGCGAACCTCCCCGGCAACGGCGCCAGAAATCCTTCTTGCCACCTCTTGAGCACTGCGTTGGTTTTCCCCGAAGACGAAGGGATGATGCAGCAAAGTAGCGTAAGTATTTCCCTCGGTTTTTGAGAACCAAGGTATCAATCCAGTAGGAGGCTACGCGCGAGTACCTCGTACCTGCACAAAAGAAATAAATCCTTGCAACCAACGCGAATAGGGGTTGTCATTCCCTACACGGCCACTTACGAGAGTGAGATCTGATAGATATGATAAGATAATATTTATGGTATTTTTGTGATAAATATGCAAAGTAAAATAAAGGCAAAGTAAAGAGCAAAGGAAATAACTAAGTAGTAGGAGATTAATATGATAAAGATAGACCCGGGGGCCATAGGTTTCACTAGTGGCTTCTCTCGAGAGCATAAGTGTTCTACGGTGGGTAAACAAATTACTGTTGAGCAATTGACAGAATTTAGCATGGTCATGAGAATATCTAGGTATGATCATGTATATAGGCATCACGTTCGTGACAAGTAGACCGACTCCTGCCTGCATCTACTACTATTACTCCACTCATTGACCGCTATCCAGCATGCATCTAGAGTATTAAGTTAAAAATAGAGTAACGCCTTAAGCAAGATGACATGATGTAGAGGGATAAACTCATGAATATGATGAAAACCCCATCTTGTTATCCTCGATGGCAACAATACAATACGTGCCTTGCTGCCACTACTGTCACTGGGAAAGGACACTGCAAGATTGAACCCAAAGCTAAGCACTTCTCCCATTGCAAGAAAGATCAATCTAGTAGGCCAAACCAAACTGATAATTCGAAGAGACTTGCAAACATAACCAATCATACATAAAAGAATTCAGAGAAGATTCAAATATTGTTCATAGATAGACTTGATCATAAACCCACAATTCATTGGTCTCAAAAAACACACCGCAAAAAGAAGATTACATCGAATAGTTCTCCACAAGAGAGGGGGAGAACATTGTATTGAGATCCAAAAAGAGAGAAGAAGCCATCTAGCTAATAATGATGGACCCGTAGGTCTGAGGTAAACTACTCACACTTCATCGGATGGGCTATGGTGTTGATGTAGAAGCCCTCCGTGATCGATGCCCCCTCCGGTGGAGCTCCGGAACAGGCCCCAAGATGGGATCTCGTGGATACAAAAAGTTGAGGCAGTGGAATTAGGTTTCTGGATCCGTATCTGATCGTTTGGGGGTACGTAGGTATATATAGGAGGAGGGAGTACATTGGTGGAGCAACAGGGGGCCCACGAGGGTGGAGGGCGCGCCTGGGGGGGTAGGCGTGCCCCCTACCTCGTGGCCTCCTCTTTTGTGTCTTGACGTAGGGTCCAAGTCTCTTGGGTCTTGTTCGTTGAGAAAATCACGTTCCCGAAGGTTTCATTCCGTTTGGACTCCGTTTGATATTCCTTTTCTTTAAAACCCTAAAACAGGCAAAAAAATAGCAATTCTGGGCTGGGCCTGCGGTTAATAGGTTAGTCCCAAAAATAATATAAAAGTGGATAATAAAGCCCAATAATGTCCAAAACAGTAGATAATATAGCATGGATCAATAAAAAATTATAGATATGTTGGAGACGTATCAAGGAGGCGAGGCGAATAAAGCAGCCGCTGACAAAGTGGCTGCAGAATTAAAGACCAAACAGGTCCCCTCCGCCAGCACGAAGAGAGGGTGGCCGAAGTGGAGCAAGATCTAAAGGACGCCATCGGCAAGTGCGAGGCCTCAGAGGAGAAGACTACGCCCGAAGCAACCAAACTCGCCAAGGCCCTCCAGGAGGCAAAAGAGGCGCAGACCGAGTCCCGGTGTGCTCATGAAGAGATCCGGCAGGCGGAACAGATAGCGGCTGGTATGCCCTTTCTTTTGTAGAGTATATTTGGGGGGTCAAAGATATGCCTTTCTCACTCGACTGTGGAGTTCTCCAGACGCTTTTGCGCACCTTCCGAGGAGTGCTGCCGACGCCGCATATTTCTTTCGAGCCCAGGAGGGGAACTCGACAGAGAAGCTGTTCTGGTCCCAGTTCCTGGTCCCGAAGCACCCGACGTTGTTTAACAACCAGATGAAGCAACTCTCGGAGCTGCATAGAATGTCCGGCTTGGCCATGAAGGATCTCATAGTTCGGCTTTGGCCAGCCAATCCCATTCCTGGCAACTACTTCGGCTTGGTGAGGCGATCGATGCGCTGCCCCGGGTTGAAGCTGTGAAGCGCTCGGCGTGCATAGAGGGTGCGCGGATGGTTTTGCCCATGTCAAGATGCACTGTGCGAAGATGAAGGCCACTGACATGGCAACCGTAGGCCCACCCGAGGGCAAGGACCACCACAAGCCAGAGAGATACTTTGAAGATGTCCTAGCGGGTGCCCGAATAGTAGAGGGCCAATGCTCAAAGGATGTTATGTTTGAGTGAATGTATCGGGGCTGTTAAAACTTTGTTTTGTGAACCAAGGCTTGTAATATATTTTATGCCTTTATCTAGAGTATTTTTCCTCTTGTGCGACCGTTTTAATTCTGAAAGTTTGCCAATCGTCGGCTTCAGCCCCCACATAGATGTTACAGGGGTGTTCGGTATAGCGCGTGATCACACTTGACCCAACATCTTCGTCCGTAAAGGAGGTGTCTGCGCAGCAAACCAGGAAATCAGACTATGCGGCTTTATTACTTTCACTTAGCCATAGGAGTTTGACGGTGGGGCTAAGTACTAGCCCCTGGTGCGTATGCGGTCATCTGAACTTGGATGCCTATGTCGCATGACTGGGCGAATACCAGCCCTTCGTATAACACGGAATAAATCACTAAAGATTTGTAGTAAGTTGCTGAATCGCCGACCAGCTCTCGCCATATCATGACAGTCAGTTTTCGGCTTTCTCTACTTAGGTGTTTGACCGGACGAACTGGAAACACAATTGCAGTAGTTCTCCCTTTACTACCTTAGCCGAACTAGCGGAACGTAAGGTGGTAATCACAGGAGCTGTGCGTCTGAGGATCGAACGTAACAAGGGACATAGGGAACACGATGTTTTTACCCAGATTCGGGCCCTCTTGATGGAGGTAAAACCCTATGTCTTGCTCGATTTTATTTGATGAGTATAGCGGTTACAAGAATTGATCTACCTCGAGATCGTAATGGCTAAACCCTAGATGTCTAGCATGTATGAATTTTCATAGCCTCTATGGACTAAACCCTCTGGTTTATATACACATCGGAGGGGCCTAGGGTTGTACAGAGTCAGTTTACAGAGGAAGGAAATTACATATCCTGACACCAATCTTGCCATCCGTGCATAGGGGAGTCCTACCCGGACACGGGGGAAAGTCTTTCGCTTTATATCTCCACGGCCCATTAGTCCGGCCCATACCAAATAGCCCGGACACCTAAGGACCCCTGAATCCAGGACCCCCTCTGTAGCCCGCAGCCCCCTCATCATGCTGGTTGTCGTCGTTCCTCCTGGGGGTGGCGGCAGCGGTGGAAGGGCAGTGTTGCCCTGAGGCCGCACCTCACGGGGCTGATCGCGCCAGGCACCCTCGCGAGGCTGGTCGCGCCGGTCATCCTCGCGAGGTTGGTCACGCCAGGCCTAGCGCGAGTTGCCCTTGCGGTTGTTCCACTGGTCGCCACCGCGGGTAGTGCCACGATCACTGCAGTCAGGACAACGACCCAAGCACTCGTCACGGAGCACCTTGAGCTCCTGGCAGTCGTTGGTGTTGTGGGTGCGCATGTTGTGGTGGGCGCAGAATAGGCGGTTGCTCCCTTCGGGATCATCATGGTCGCGTTGTGCTTCTGCTCGGGCTTGGCCTCCAACACGGCAGGGCCCTTGCACTTGACCTCCTTTCCCTTGGCCTTTCCATCATCGAGGGGCGCGTCGAGGTCATTGTGAAGGAAGAGGCGGCCCTCTTCGGCCTCGGCGCACTTGTCGGCGAGGTTAAATAGCTCCAGTGCCATGCTCAGGTGGTCACGAATGGCGAGCTGCTTGCACTTGCGAACGTCCTTGACGCCACTGGTGAACGCCATGATAATGGCCTCGTCCGAGGCGCGCGGGATCTTGTGACGCACTTGGCTGAAGTACTGGATGTACTGGCGGAGGGTATTGTTGGGGCGCTGCTTCACGCGTCGCAGGTTGCTCATCATGAGGGTGCGGACTTGGGTGCCTCTGAAGTTGGCGATGAACAGCTCGCACAGCTCAGCCCACGAAGAGATTGACTCCTCGGGGCAGGTTCATGAACCAGGAGCGTGCGCTGTCCTTGAGGGCCATGGGGAACCAGTTCGCCATAACCTTGTCCTCACCATTTGCTGCCTCAATGCTCAATGCGTAGAGCTAGAGGAACTCCGTACGGTGGGGCCGCCATCGTAGCAAGGAGGCAGGTCTGGCTTGAACTTAGTAGGCCAAACCACCCGGCACAGCTTGTGGGTGAAGGCCCGACAGCCGACACTGCTTGAAGGAGCGTCGTGCATGAGGGTGGGGTGGTTCTCGTGCTTGGGCACCGCAACCTCCTGGACGGCTCGGTCTTGGCGTTGCTGTCGCTGCTCGAGGCGCACGCACACGTCGGGCGGTGCGTGGTGGATGATCTTGAAGGAAATATGCCCTACAGGCAATAATAAAGTTATTATTTATTTCCTTATATCATGATAAATGTTTATTATTCATGCTAGAATTGTATTAACCGGAAACATGATACATGTGTGAATACATAGACAAACAGAGTGTCACTAGTATGCCCCTACTTGACTAGCTCGTTGATCAAAGATGGTTATGTTTCCTAGCCATAGACAAAGAGTTGTCATTTGATTAACGGGATCACATCATTAGGAGAATGATGTGATTGACTTGCCCATTTCGTTAGCTTAGCACTTGATCATTTAGTTTGTTGCTATTGCTTTCTTCATGACTTATACATGTTCCTATGACTATGAGATTATGCAACTCCCGTTTACCGGAGGAACACTTTGTGTGCTACCAAACGTCACAACATAACTGGGTGATTATAAATGTGCTCTACAGGTGTCTCCGAAGGTACTTGTTGGGTTGGCGTATTTCGAAATTAGGATTTGTCACTCCGATTGTCGGAGAGGTATCTCTGGGCACACTCGGTAATGCACATCACTTAAGCCTTGCAAGCATTGCAACTAATGAGTTAGTTGTGGGATCATGTGTTACAGTACGAGTAAAGAGACTTGCCAGTAACGAGATTTAACTAGGTATTGAGATACGGACGATCGAATCTCGGGCAAGTAACATACCGATGACAAAGGGAATAACGTATGTTGTTATGCGGTTTGACCGATAAAGATCTTCGTAGAATATGTAGGAGCCAATATGAGCATCCAGGTTCCTCTATTGGTTATTGACCGGAGACGTGTCTCGGTCATGTCTACATAGTTCTCGAACCCGTAGGGTCTCGATGACGGTTATATTATGAGTTTATGTGTTTTGTTGTACCGAAGGTAGTTCGGAGTCCCGGATGTGATTACGGACATGACGAGGAGTCTCGAAATGGTCGAGACATGAAGATTGATATATTGAACGACTATATTCAGACACCGGAATGGTTCCGGGGGTTATCGGATATATTCCGGAGTACTGGGGGCTTACCGGAACCCCCCCCCCCCGGGGGGGGGGGGGGGGTTATTGGGCCTCATGGGCCCAAGTGGTGGATGAGGAGAGGCAACAGGAGGTGGCGCGCGGCCCCCCTTGCCCCAATCCAAATTGGGAAAGCGAAGGGGGCGGCGGCCCCTTCTCCTTCCTTCTCTCCACCTCCTCCTTCCCCCTTCTCCTAGTTGGAATAGGAAAGGGGGGCAAAACCTACTTGGAGTAGGATTGCCCCCCCATTGGGCGCGCCTCCCTCCCTTGGTCGGCCCCCTCCTCCTCCCCCCCTTTATATATGGAGGAGGGGGCACCCCATAGACACAACAATTGATCTCTTGGATCTTTTAGCCGTGTGCGGTGCCCCCCTCCACCATAATGCACTTCAGTCACATCGTAGCGGTGCTTAGGCGAAGCCCTACGTCGGTAGAACATAATCATCGTCACCACGCTGTCGTGCTGATGGAACTCTCCCTCAAAGCTCGGCTGGATTGGAGTTCGAGGGGCGTCATCGAATTGAACGTGTGCAGAACTCGGAGGTGCCGTGCGTTCGGTGCTTGATCGGTCGGATCGTGAAGACGTACGACTACATCAACCGCGTTGTGCTAACACTTCCGCTTTCGGTCTACGAGGGTACGTGGACACACTCTCCCCTCTCATTGCTATGCATCACCATGATCTTGCGTGTGCGTATGATTTTTTTTGAAATTACTACGTTCCCCAACAGATCTGCCAGCTGGCCTCGTCGCGGACCGGCGCAGGCGCACCGTGGAGTGGGTTGCAGGGCCGCGCTTTGGCCGAGGCTCGACAATATTGCCACGAAGTGGAGGCGGTGGAGGTGCCCCATGCGCCACATCTCTAGTGCGGGACGGCACAACCTGGGATAGCAGAGGGTGGAGCGAGTGAGAGAGCACCCGGGCCTCTCCCATGGTGTTGACAAGCTCGGTGATGCGCCCAAGCTAGGCGTCATAGCCCTCGTAGGCCAGGCGGAAACGTAGCAGCTCGCGCGCCATGAGCAGCGCGGCCTGCGCATTCATCGGCCCCCGACGACCATGGGAGGACGAGCCCGTAGCAGCGGTGCGTGACATCATGGTGGTGTGGCCGTCTTGATGCATGAAAGGGTGCAGGGAGGAGTCCTGCCGCTCATAGGCGGCAGGGTCAGTGGCGGCATTGGCCACACCCAAGGCAAAGTGGCGGTGGCCACCGCGGCCCACGGGTGCCGTCTGGGCGACACGAGCCGCCCGACGCTAGGAACGAGCATGGCGAGCGTCGGCCATGGTGGCGGTGAAGCAGAGACCAGAGTGTGGTGGAAGAACTTAGGAACACCCCTACCTGGTGCGCCAAATGTTGGAACAGGTGCTTCGTGGACCCAAGAAAGGTTCGAACTCTGATATGTGCTCACAGAACTTCGCTACGCTTGGCCTCGCTGCTCACTACCTCACGGCACTGCTCCGACGTGCTCGAGCGAGAGGGAAGAAGGATTAGAGATACGACAGTTTACCCAGGTTTGGGCCACCTTGTGGTGTAAGACCCTACTCCTGTTTTGTGTGTATTACCTCGCAGGGGAGGATGAATAAGCGAGTACAAGTGTGGACTACCTTTGGAGGCCTCAGGACTCGATCTCCTCAGGATTCGATCTCCTCAGCTTGCTGTGATGACTGGCTTCTACTTATACTAGCCTTGACCTCTTCCCCCCAAAACTCTAGGCGGGAAGGGTTGCCACAATGGCCAAATTTGAAGGGGGCAGCACTAATACTTATCCTAGAAAAAGCAATCTCCTCCTGTTAAAGCTTCTGGACATGACGCGTCGGTGAGCTCGGCAATGACCTCCGCCCCGTCAAGCCCGTGATCCTGGTCTTCTAGTACCGGAGTGGCAACCTTTAGAGATTACTTTCGGAACCAACGAGTTGCCGTGCTCCCTTAGCACGAAAGAGGAAAGCTCCACCATCTGCGCATGCTGGCATGGCTCTGGCACCGCTCGTCGTGGTTCACGTTGCCCACGTGCACCGCGAGGCAGGACTTGGCGACCTCGGAGCATCCACCCGCGAGAAGGCCTTGGGAGGCAGGTTGTGCATACCGCCTAGCACGAGGCCTCGGGAGCTCCTGGGAAGCTCATCGTTGGGTGCCTCGAGAGGCGGGGGCCTTTGTGAGGATCTTGCTCTTGAAGCTTTGAAGGTGGGCCGTACCGGACTCACACTAAGCGGCGTGCCTTGGGCCGTAGGCAGACGGGTCTGGGTACCCCCAGTCCCACGCGCTCGACACCAGCTATTGTTTTCCGCTTGTTTTTTGCTTTGCAGAATATCCATATCAAGCAAAGTCCAAATGCAGTGAAACTCTTTGGAGATTTTTTTTCTACCCAGAAGATATCCAGGCGGCCCAAGATGTGCACAAGAGGGGCCCTGTGGGGCCCACTAGGCACCAGGGCGCGCTAGGGCCCCCAGGGGTGCCCTGGTGGTTAGTGGGCCCCACAGGTTCCCCCTCCACTGCCTCTCAGCTCTATAAGTACTAAAATATTCCATAAACCCTAGGGGAGTTGACAAAACACAATTCCATCCGCCGCAAGTTCCAGAACCACGAGATCCAATCTAGAGGCCTTCTTCAGCACTCTGCCGGAGGGGTCAACGATCACGGAGGGGTTCTTCATCATCACCCTTGCCCCTCCGATGATGCATGAGTAGTTCACCATAGACCTACGGGTCTGTAGGCAGTAGCTAGATGGCTTCTTATCTCTTTTCGATCCTCAATACAATGTTCTCCTCGATGTTCTTGGAGATCTATTTGATGTAATGAGTTTTTGTTGTGTTTTTGTTGGGATCCGATTAATTGCGAGTTTATGATCAGATCTATCTATGAATATTATTTGAGTCTTCGTTGAACTTTTTATATGGATGATGGTTATAGCCTCGTATGCCTTCTCCGAAACTTTGGTTTGGTTTGGCCAACTAGATTGATTTTTCTTGCCATGGGAATAGGTGCTTTGTGATGGGTTCGATCTTGCGGTGCTCAATCTCAATGACAGAAGGAGACATGACACGCACATATCGTTACCATTAAGGATAAAAAGATGGGGTCGATTCCTACATGAATAGATCTGGTCTACATCATGTCACCGTTCTTATTGCATTACTCCATTTTTCCATGAACTTAGTACACTAGATGCATGATAGATAGTGGTCGATGTGTGGAGTAATAGTAGTAGATGCAGGCAACAGTCGGTCTACTAATCTTGGACGTGATGCCCATATACATGATCACTGCCTTGGATATCACCATAATTAGTTTTCTCTTCTATCAATTGCCCAACAGTAATTTGTTTATCCACTGTATGCTATTTTCTCGAGAGAAGCCTCTAGTGAAATCTACGCCCTCCCCCCCCCCCCCCCGGGGTCTATTTCCTATTATATTGTTTTCAGATCTATTATTCCAAAAATCCAAAAAATACCTTGCTGCATTTTCTTTATTTATTTCATTTTGTGTTTTTGCTAGATCTATTTACCCAATCTCATACAGTTTAATCTATCTCAATACCGATGGATTGACAACCCCTCTTACGCGTTGGTTTGGAAGTTTGTGTGGTTTGTGTGCAGGTGATGTTTACATAGTGTTGGTTGGTTCTCCTACTGGATTGCTAACATTGGTTTCATAACTGAGGGAAATACTTACCGTTGTTGTGCTGCATCATCCTCTGCTCTTCGGGGAATTACCAATGTAGATACAAGCAATCAGGAAGAATTTCTGGCGCCGTTGCCGGGGAGACATCATCAACATCTAACAGGTTCCTATGCACAAATTCTCGTCTCCTTACAATTACTTTATTTGCCATTTGCCTCTTGTTTTCATCTCCCCTACTTCTAAATCGTTTTTTGTGAAAATACAAAAATATTTTTTGTTTGCCTTTTTCTCATTTGATATTTTGTTTGCTTGTGATCTTGTTTGCTCTCATTATCATGTCTAGATCTGAAAAGAGTAGTAATGTTTTTTCAACTAGTGCCAACTCTTTGGACAATTAGTCCGTGCTTTTGAAACTTATGAGAAATAAAGAAAATACTCATGAAGTTGCTAAAGAAAAATTTGATGATGTTGATGGCCTTCATGAACAGGAAACTACTATCATGCATACCAAAAGACCCTGCGTAGGTAGCGATAGTATTATTGGAAAAGAGGTTATTCAAGATTTACTTACTTGCGCTGGCACATTACCTATGCTAGGGGGGTCAATCCTTAACAAAACTTCTAGTCTTGCGGATGCAATATCTTTGCTTATAATTGAACTTGAAACACAATATGTTCACATGCATCCTTTCATACAGTGGATCTTAGAATTCTCAAATATTCATGATCCTTCTTTTAAACGTGTCACCGCAATATTTTTGGCTTATGAATTTGGGCATATTATGAAGGAAGCACGCGAATTTTTTGCTCATTATAATATCAATTGTGGTTGTCCCCCTATTGAAGAAATTATTTCAAGAAGAGATAAGGAGATTACAATCTCCGGATTATGCTGCTTACAATGAAAATCTAAGGAAAAAGGATCCCCCATCTGTTTTGATTGATAAAATCTCTGAACAAAATGATAAGATTGCTATACAAAATGATGAATTGGGGTTTGTGCTTAGAGATATCCTTAGGGAGTATACTCAAAGGAATGTTTATAATGAAGAGATAGTCATCACATATAAAGATCTATACCCTATTAAAATTTAGCCAGTTTGATTATTTTTGCTTGCCACGAAGGAAACTTGCTTCTGAAAGGAGGGAGTATGAGATGAGAATGGATGATCTCCCGCATTTTATTACAATACTTGAATATATGCATTGTGCCTAGCTAGGGGCATAATACGATAGCGCTTGTTGGGAGGCAACCCAATGAATAAAATATTTTCTCTCTCTTTTTCTTTCTGTTTTTGTGTCTTGATACAATTATGCTACTGTTGTGATTGTTGTTTATGTTTTAATTAGTGTTTTTTCCAAGTAAAGCCTTTAGGATCATGTTGGGTGATAGTTAACTTGATCTTGTTGGAAAACAGAAACTTTGACGCCCAGTATCAGAATTGTTAAAAATAACATAAGCGTGATAAAATTTTGAATGTTTTTACACAAGATTGATATACAAATTGCCTATGGTGTCCTTATTTTTCAGAAGTTTTGGAGTTACAGAAGTATGGTCAAAGTCCAGATTACTACAGATTATTCTGTTTTTGACAGATTCTATTTCTGTTGCATTGTGTGCCTATTTTGATGAATCTATGGATTGTATCGAGGGGTATAAGCCATGTTAAAGTTATAATATAGTAGGTATAATGCAATAATAATATATGAATGGGTTTGCAATAGTACTTAAAGTGGTGATTTGCTTATTATACTAACGGATCTAATGAAGGTTTTTGTTACGTTTTGTGTGATTGAAGTTTTCAAGTTTTGCGTGAGATCACAATGGATGAAGGAATTAGGGGTGAAAAGAGCCTAAGCTTGGGGATGCCCATGGCACCCCAAGGAAATATTCAAGGAGAACCAAGCAACTAAGCTTGGAGATGCCCCGGAAGGCATCCCCTCTTTCTTCTAACAACCATCGGTAATTTTACTTGGAGCTATATTTTTATTCGTCACATATCATGAGTTTGCTTGGAGCGTCTTGTATTATATGAATTTTTGCTTCTTTCTGTTTTTAGTTTGTCGCAATTATCCTTGTTGTACACACCTATTTGAGAGAGCCATAATGATGCCATGATTTGTTAGAATTGCTCTTTGTGCTTCACTTAAATTTTTTGAGCTATGGAATTGCTCTAGTGCTTCACTTATACCTTTTTCAGCACGGTGGTTGTTTAATTTTTGGATAAATGCTATGATGCTTAACCTAGATTATTTTGAGAGTTCGTAAAAATTTGAAGAAATATCCTCTCATGCTTCACTTATATTATTTTGAGAGTTGGAAAATCTGAAGAAATATTTATGCTCTTGTTCTTCACTTAGATGTGTTTGAGAGCTTGTTATAAGCAATGGTAATATATGAAACTAGTCCCAAAGTGATAGATATTCAAGAGGGATAATAAAAACTATCATGAAGATCATTGGATATTAAAACTTGATTCTTTCAAATAGTTTTGAGATATGGACATAGTAATATGTGAGTCATGTTGGTGAGTAATTGTGCTTTAGTAAGAATATTGGTGTTAGAGTTTGTGATTCCATATGCAAGAACAGAAGTCAATAGTAATGCAATGAAGTTACATCCTACTTATGCTGCATTATTCGGTGTTAGTTTTGTTTAATGCTCGCTTATGATCGTTCTCATTTCTTGGATGGTTGCTTCTCAATCTATTTGCCAGCCTTCCCTTGTACTAAGCAGGAACACTGCTTGTGCATCCAAACTCGTTAAACCAAGTTGAGCCGAATGAGTCCACCATACCTACCTATATGTGGTATTTCCATGTCATTCCAAGTAAATTGGTATGCGCCAACTCTAATTTTCAAAATGAATTTCCTTTTTGTGTGCCCGTACCGCTCATGAAGCGACACGGGGTGGTCAATATTTTTCATGCTAGATGTGTAATTCTCAAGATGAGTGTTTATTCACTTGTCATTGCACAAGAGTGTGGCAAGGTAATAGGGATGCCTAGTCCCGAATTGAAAAAGAAATTTACTTTATGTTGTCAATAATAAATTCATTGGGAAGTATTGGTATGGAAGGCACCCATGGATACGGCTAGCCATGGATTGTGAAAGAATGGTGGAAAAAGTAATAAACTTTATTTTATGTTTGGAAACCGCCTATGATGTATCTAGCATAGAAAGTATTGGGAATTCTCACTCATTTTCGTTGACGGGAAAAGCATGCCTCTCAAAACAATTTTATCTCTCAATTTAAGTTTTGAGCTCTGGCACCTCTACAAATCTATGCTTCCCTTTGCGAAGGGCCTATCTATTTACTTTTATGCAATTTTTATTTTTATTGAGTCTCCATCTTCTCTTATAAAGCACCAACTAGGGAGCACTATTATCATTCTTGAGCATTGGATGTAGCTAATATTTGAGTGTGTTTCATGAATGGATCAATGATTGAGCATAATGGGCTAGGGACAACTTTCTTTGGTGTTGATATTTTGAAGGACATGGTTGCTTGTTGATATGCATGAGTATTGAAGTCTTCATGTCAAATTATAGACTATTGCTTTGAATCATCTAAAGTCCAAATGTCCAAGCTACAGAAGAAAAGAATATGTGATAAATATGATGGGTTGCATTCCACATCAAAAAATCTGTTTTTATCATTTACCTACTCGAGGACGAGCAGAAATTAAGCTTGGGGACGCTCATACGCCTCCAACATATCTATAATTTTTTTATTGTTCCATGCTATTAAAGTATCATTCTTGGATGTTTTATACGCATTTACTAACCTATTGACATAGTGCCTAGTGTCAGTTGTTGTTTTCTGCTTGTTTTTTTACTTTGCAGAATATCCATATCAAACGAAGTCCAAATGCAGCAAAACTTTTTGGAGGTTTTTTCCTTTCCAGAAGACACCCAGGAAGCCCAAGATGTGCACTAGAGGGGCCCTGTGTGGCCCACTAGGCACTAGGGTGCGCCAGGGCCCTCAAGTGTGCCCTGGCGGGTATTGGGGCCCACATGCACCCCCTCCACCGCCTCTCAGCTCTATAAATACTCAAATATTCCAAAAATCCTAGAGGAGTCGATAAAACACAATTCCAGCTGCCACAAGTTCCAGAACCATGAGCTCCAATCTTGAGGCCTTCTCCAGCACTCTGACGGAAGGGCAATGATCACAGAGGGGTTCTTCATCAGCACCCTTGCCCCTCCGATGAAGCATGAGTAGTTCACCACAGACCTACGGGTCCGTAGGCAGTAGCTAGATGGCTTCTTCTCTCTTTTTCATCTTCAATACAATGTTCTCCTCGATGTTCTTGGAGATCTATTTGATGGAATGACTTTTTGTGGTGTGTTTGTTGGGATCCAATGAATTGCGAGTTTATGATCAGATCTATCTATGAATATTATTTGAGTCTTTGTTGAACTCTTATATGCATGATTGTTATAGCCTGGTATTTCTTCTTCGAAACTTTGGTTTGGTTTTGCCAACTAGATTGATTTTTCTTGCCATGGGAAGAGGTGCTTTGTGATGGGTTCGATCTTGTGGTGCTCAATCTCGGTGACACAAGGAGACATGACACGCATGTATCATTGCCATTAAGGATAAAAAGATGGCATCTATTCCTACATGAATAGATCTTGTTTACATCATGCCATCGTTCTTATTGCATTACTCCGTTTTTCCATGAACTTAATACACTAGATGCATGTTGGATAGCGGTCGATGTGTGGAGTAATAGTAGTAGATGCAAGCAGGAGTCGGTCTACTAATTTATCTTGGACGTGGCCTATATACATGATCATTGCCTTGGATATCGTCATAATTACTTGATCTTCTATCAATTGCCCAACAGTAATTTGTTTACCCACCGTATCCTATTTTTCTCGAGAGAAGCCTCTAGTGAAATCTTTGGCCACCGGGTCTATTTCCTATCATATTGTTTCCGGATCTATTGTTCCAACAATCCAAAAAAATATCTTGCTGCACTTTTTATTTATTTATTTTGTGTTTTTTTCTAGATCTATTTATCCAATCTCATACAATTTAATATATCTCAATGACGAGGAGGGATTAACAACCCCTCTTACGTGTTGGGTTGCAAGTTTTTGTGGGTTGTGTGCATGTGTTGTTTACATAGTGTTGCTTGGTTCTTCTACTGTATTGATAACATTGGTTTCATAACTGAGGGAAATACTTACCGTTGTTGTGCTTCATCATCCTCTCCTCTCCGGGATGAATGTGATAGGTAGCATTCCACAACAAAAATTATGTTTTTATCATTTACCTACTCGAGGACGAGCATGGATTAAGCTTGGGGATGCTTGATACGTCTCCAACGTATCTATATTTTTTTATTGTTCCGTGCTAATATAGTATCAACCTTGGATGTTTTATATGCATTTACAAGCAATTATATATCATTTTTTGGGACTAACCTATTAACTTAGTGCCCAATGCCAGTTGCTTGTTTTTGGTTTTTCAGAATATCAGTACCAAACAAAGTCAAATGCCATGAAACTTCTTGGAGATTCTTTTCTATACATAGGAGACCCTGGAAGCTTCAGGAGGGGATGAGAAGATGGAGCAGTGGACCACGAGGCACCAGGGCGCGCCCTGTTGGCTCATGGGGCCCATGTGGCTCCGTTTGACCAAACCCCGCCTCTATAAATTCTCTAAAATCGGGAAGCCAACAGAGAGCCTGCCAAAATACTTTTACCGCCGCTGCAAGTTCTTGTTCTCGTGAGATCCCATCTGGAGGCCTTTTTCGGCACTCTACGGGAGGGGCGTTCGATCACGGAGGAGTTCTACATCAAATTTGCTGGCCTTTCGATGATGTGTGAGTAGTTTAGCACAGACCTACGGGTCCATAGTTAGTAGCTAGTGTTGGGGAACGTAGCAGAATTTTAAAAAAATTCTACGCATCACCAAGATCTATCTATGGAGTCATCTAGCAACGAGGGAGAGAGGAGTGCATCTACATACCCTTGTAGATCACGAGCGGAAGCATTCAAGAGAACGAGGTTGATGGAGTCGTACTCGTCGTGATCCAAATCACCGAAGATCCTAGCGCGGAACGGACGGCACCTCTGCGTTCAACACACGTACGGAGCGAGGACGTCTCCTGCGCTTTGATCCAGCAAGGAGGAGGGAGAGGTTGAGGAAGAGGGCTCCAACAGCAGCACGACGGCGTGGTGGTGGTGAAGCAGCAGTACTCCGGCAGGGCTTCGCCAAGCTCTTACGGAGGAGGAGAGGTGTTGGGGAGGGGAGGGGCTGCGCCTTGGATGTTGTATGCAGCCCTCCCCTTGCCCCTCTATTTATAGGGGAAGGAGGAAGGGGGCTGGCCCCCTCTAGATGAGATCTAGAGGGGGGGCGGCCAAGGGGAGGGGGCTTGCCCCCCAAGCAAGGGGGGCGCCCCCTTTAGGGTTTCCCCACCAACCATAGGCACATTGGCCCAAGGGGGGGATGCGGCCAGCCCATGTAGGTCTGGTTTCCTTTCCTGTATAGCCCATTATGCCCTCCGAGAGAAGTGGCCCCTCCCGGTGGACCCCCAGAACCCCTCCGGTGGCCCCGGTACAATATCGATATGCCCCCGAACCTTTCCGGTGACCGTATGACAACTTCCTACATATAAATCTTCACCTCCGGACCATTCTGGAACTCCTCGTGACGTCACGAATCTCATCCGGGACTTCGAACAACATTCGGTAATCACATACAAGATTTCCTAACAACCCTAGCGTCACCGAACCTTAAGTGTGTAGACCCTACGGGTTCGGGAGACATGCAGACATGACCGAGACGACTCTCCGGTCAATAACCAACAGCGGGATCTGGATACCCATGTTGGCTCCCACATGCTCCTTGATGATCTCATCGGATGAACCACGATGTCAAGGATTCAATCAATCCGTATACAATTCCCTTTGTCAATCGGTACGTTACTTGCCCGAGACTCGATCGTCGGTATCCCAATACCTTGTTCAGTCTCGTTACCGGCAAGTCACTTTACTCGTACCATAATGCATGATCCCATGATCAACCACTTGGTCACATTGAGCTTATTATGATGATGCATTACCGAGTGGGCCCAAAGATACCTCTCCGTCATACGGAGTGACAAATCCTAGTCTCGATTCGTGCCAACCCAACAGACACTTTCAGAGATACCTGTAATGTACCTTTATAGTCACCCAGTTACGTTGTGACGTTTGGCACACCCAAGGCACTCCTACGGTATCCGGGAGTTGCACAATATCATGGTCTAAGAAAATGATACTTGACATTCAGGAAAGCTACAACAAACGAACTACACGATCTTTGAGCTAAGCTTAGGATTGGGTCTTGTCCATCACACTCCTAATGATGTGATCCTGTTATCAATGACATCCAATGTCCATAGTCAGGAAACCATGACTATCCTTTGATCAACGAGCCAGCCAACTAGAGGCTCACTAGGGACGTGTTGTGGTCTATGTATTCACACATGTATTACGATTTCCGGATAACACAGTTATAGCATGAATAATAGACAATTATCATGAACAAAGAAATATAATAATAACCATTTTATTATTGCCTCTAGGGCATATTTCCAACAGCTAGATGGCTCTCTCTCTCTCTCTCTCTTTGATCTTTAATACAATGTTTTCCTTAATGTCCTTGGAGTTCTATCCGATGTAATCACATTTTGCGGTGTGTTTGTTGGGATCCGATGAATTGCGAGTTTATGATCAGATTATCCATGAATATTATTGAATATTATTTGAGTTTTCTCCGAACTCTTTTATGCATGATTGTTATAGCTTCTTATTTCTCTCCGATCTATTGATTTGGTTTGGCCAACTAGATTGATTTATCTTGCAATGGGAGAGGTGCTTTGTAATGGGTTAGATCTTGTGGTGCTCAATCCCAGTGACAGAAGGGGATATGACACGTATTTGTATCGTTGCCATTAAGGATAAAAAGATGGGGTTTATTCATGCATGAGTTTACTTTGTCTACATCATGTCATCTTGCTTAAGGTGTTACTCCTTTTTTTGTGAACTTAATACTCGATGCATGCTGGACAGCGGTCGATGTGTGGAGTAATAGTAGTAGATGCAGGCAGGAGTCGGTCTACTTGTCTTGCACGTGATGCCTATATACATGATCATTGCCTTGGATATCGTCATGATTATTTGCTTTTCTGTCAATTACCCAACAGTAATTTATTTACCCACCGTATGCTATTTTCAAGAGAGAAGCCTTTAGTGAAAACCATGGCCCCGGGGTCTAATTCTATCATATATTAAAAATCCTAAAAATACCTTGCTCCACTTTTTATGTATGTACTTTATTTTGTATTTTTGTTCAATCTATCTATCAATTACTACACAATTTAATCTTGCACGTAACCGTCGAGGGACGGGCAACCCCTTGTTCACGTTGGTTTCCGAGGATTTGTTGTTTGTGTGCAGATGCTGATAACGAGGTGTTGTGTGGTTTGCCTACTGGATAGATATCCTTGGTTTTTAACTGACGGAAATACTTATGTCTACTGTACTACATCATCCTCTCCTCTTCGGGGAAATCCCAACGCAATTCACAAGTAGCAAGCAACATTACTTAAAGTCTAGATGTGCCCTAGTTATCACACATCTTAAGTGACTCAATCAATCTAGAAAGAAAAGGAAAAAGGACAAAATAAAATACTTGCACGAATCTTAGCGTAAAATTAATCACATAGGAATTAGATGTGCAATACTTACAGCACATCTAGTTGTGCTTTAGCAAATCTTTTACTTAAAAGGGACGTCACTTTAACATGGGCATTGCTTCATTTTAACAGTGATAGTATTAGATTAGCAGCAACAATAGGAGCATATGGACAATGACCGCACAACCACCAAGTACAGTTGTAAAAAACAACATGTATACCTCCACCGAGGCATAAACCACAACTTTTGGAGTGGCCTTGCCCCTAAGTAAAAATTAGGTGATGTTGGACCAGCCGACGAACCCTAGCTACTGTACATGGGGAGCTGGGGAGTAGTGGTATCAAAGAAAACCCGCATGCAGCAATCTGGGGAGTTGGACCAGTACAATCAAGCATGAAATCCAAAAGAAGTTATACATCAAGTGGGCGAGATGTGGCTTAGGCGGGCGGCGCGAACTACCCACACGAGGGCAGTGAACAAGGGCACGGAGGACCTTCATCGCGTCAGCGCTGGCTCGGAGAGGATGATGCACATCGGCTTCCTCCATCGCCGACGGTGATAACGTCAACGATGCACCTCCTCACCTGCCGCAGCGGACAGAATCCGGCCGGATCGGTGACCACCGGTGAGGAGAGAGATAGTGGACACTATCGTCTTGTTTAGATATCAAGAGGGTGAGAGAGCGACGCGGGAAACCCTATCAAACATGAGGCTACATATACAATGGAGTAAAAAATATCTCTCCATAGCAGTGGTTTTAAATAGAATACGCGCATTCCGAAAAAAAGAAATGAAAACTGGTGGATGAATCTTCTTTTAACGTACCAGGAAAGAAAGCTCAATCAATAACACGCTCCCGCTTCCAGGTTGCACTTTGTATAGCTCACGTGTGGTCCCCGACCCTCCACTATTAAGTGAAGAAACTAAAGGGTCAAATTATCATGTAAGTTGCCTCTTCGTGTACAAATGTGCTCCATCGTGTACTCGCGGGTGTGTCCGAGGCAGAGTGCGTGCGTGTGCGTGCTTGTGTGTTATGGAATATTTGCTAAATGATGAACTATTTTCCAACCATTTTTGTGAACTTCAATTTTCACTTGCAATTTGAATTTTGAATTTGTCTTTGATTTTTATCAACGGGCAATTTGGCTTAGTCAAACTTGATGACACGGCACCATTAGTGTGAGGTCACTGTAGCATGACACTGGGGGTGTTACACATTATTAATATCTTAATACTACCCTAGTGCTACCAAATGTTAAGTGTGCGGCCCTACGTGTCCGGGAACATGTAGACATGACCGAGACACCTCTCCCGTCAATAACTAA
The DNA here is from genome assembly GCA_034509565.1 of Triticum monococcum. Taxonomy (NCBI): domain Eukaryota; kingdom Viridiplantae; phylum Streptophyta; class Magnoliopsida; order Poales; family Poaceae; genus Triticum; species Triticum monococcum. The sequence goes on along the minus strand of CM067842.1, from coordinate 443,726,132 downwards.
TAGCGGAACCTGGATGCCCATATTATTCCTACACATTCAATGAATATCTTCATCGGTTGAACCATGATGTCAAGGATTCAGTTAATCCCGTATGCAATTCCCTTTGTCCTGCGGTATGTTACTTGCCCGAGATTCGATCATCGACATCTCCATACCTAGTTCAATCTCATTACCGGCAAGTCTCTTTATTCATTCCGCAATACAAGGTCCCGTGACTAAACTAATTAGTCACATGAAGCTTCTTGTGATGTTGTATTACCGAGAGGCCCCAGAGGTATCTCTCCGTCACACGGAGTGACAAATCCCAGTCTCGATCCATGTAACTCAACAGACACCTTCAGAGATACTTGTAGAGCGCCTTTATGATCACCCAGTTACGAAGTGAAGTTTGATAGCACACAAGGCATTCCTCTAGTATCCGGGAGTGGCATGATCTCATGGTCTAAGCAACTGATACTTGACATGAAGAAAGTTGTAGCAAATAAATAAACGATCTGATGCTAAGCTTATGGTTGGGTCTGTGCATCACATCATTCTCCTTATGATGTGATCTCGTTATCAAATGACAACTCATGTCTATGGCTAGGAAACCTTAACCATCTTTGATAAATGAACTATTTTAGAAGAGGCTTACTTGGGACACTGTTGTTTATGTATTCACACATGTATTTATGTTTCCGTTCAATACAATTCTAGCATGAATAATAAACATTTATCATGAAAAAGGAAATATGATAATAACCAATTTATTATTGCCTCTAGGGCATATTTCCAACATCAGGTGGGGCCCAAACTTTTGTAGCGACCCGACCCGAATGGATCAAGTCTCTGTGCTTAAGTGTCATCCTTGGATCGGTATGCTGACACACACAGTACTTGAAGGATTTATAACAGAGGTAAATCACATGTATAAAGTAACATAAATACTATTACCTCAATCCATATAGCAGAAGCAACAAGGTTGTGGATTCCCATCAACACCAACGGCAAAGTTGAGTGTAGAAATCGTAACCCTAACGTATCACTTACTCATCGTAAGACAATCCTGCAACATGAGACGTTGCAGCCACAGAGGGTCAGTACATTGAATGTACTAGCAAATTCACACCATAGAGAATGATGAACAATGGCTATCACTACATGCATATTTGGCTGGTGGAAAAGCTCTATGGTTATATGTTTTTGCGAAAATCCAATTTTTCCCTACTGCAAAGGAATATAATTTATTTTACTATCATGATGGTTGTTGAACATTGAGAATGGTTGACAGCATTCTCAATCCCAATTAAGTAACATCATTACACCCAACAAAATTAATTTAAAGTAACATGATGAGATCAACATGATAATCCAAGAACTAGATACTCAAGATGTCCATAACCGGGGACACGGCTAATCATGATTAGTTTATACACTCTGCAGAGGTTTGCGCACTTTTTCCCACAAGACTCGATCGCTCCATTGGATTCCTCGCACTACATGGTGTTTGAGAAACGGATGACCGAGACACAGTCTTTCAGAAGCACTAGCACCTTACGATGGATAGACCGTACACCTACTTTCCCCTACATCTGCTAGTCTACCCTGTAAGAGTTCGCACGACTTACTCAACTATGCCAGAGCCCATAATGGCTTGTGGCTGCACACGGAAGTTTCTAGTATGAATAATCTCATGATCCCTTTGAGCCTGGGTGGCGGTCCAAAAGAAAAACAGGCAAGTCCTGGAATACCCAGGTGCCTCAATCCACCCAGATGTGTGTTTAAGTTGCCACCTTAGATAAACCATTAATTATCAATCTCACATCTGTCATGGATATCACTCACCCAATCCACGTCTACTAGCATAGCATGGCATAATAAGCAAACGCAGAAGTAACTCCCAAAGGTTTGATAATAACAGGTAATAGGTACTACCTCATCTACTTCCCATCCCACAATTTAATTAGATCCTAATCATGCAATATGTGAGGATTGATCTAATGCAAGAAAAAACTGGGTTGTAGAAAAGGTATGATCAAAGTGTGAACTTGCCTGAAATGTTGATGAAGATGATTCGCACTCAAAACACTTGATAGCTCTACTCGTCACACTCCGGTCAATCTATCGTAAGCAAGCAATAGTAACCACACATAAGCAATCACTCAAAAGATCAGAAAGAACGAAGAAAACGATTCGGAAAACATCAAAACCAAGTAAATAGCTCTTGCAACATAAAACAATTTCTAACAGTACCAAAATTATGTGAATTTGGCCTTATCAGAAAATTTAGGTCAAGAGCTTCGATTTGCAAAAAATATCAACTCAAACGGAGCTACGAAACTCAAGTTATGATCAAACGAAGTTTGAATTCAAATCTGATCTAATTCCAATTTTAAACTTTTCAAAAACATGTTTAAGTTGTTTATCCGAATAGAGGGGATCATAACGAAGACGTGGGCGTTGGTTTCGTTGGATTTGGACCAACGAGTAAAAAGTTGTGCTTGTTTGAAAACCAGGGGCTGATCTGTAAATAATTATTCACAAACGGGTCCCTGGCCGAAAATAACAGAAAAAGAAGAAAAAAAAACTAAAAGGCTATATATCGAACATTCGCTAACGAACGCTAATGGATGAATTCGTTCGCTGCAGAGGGATAAACAGCGAACGTTCACCGAATGGCCTAACTAAAAAAAAGAAAACCGATCTAAACAAAAAAGAACCGGTTCGCGCTTTTGGGGTTTTACTGGTCGGGCGGCTCGCCGGTTTTACAAAAAAACCGGCGCTGGCGGTGGTTGGCAGATCGGGGCAACGGCGTGCATCCGGCGAGCCGGCGAGCTCCGGGGTCTGCGGCGGGGTGCGGCGTTGGGTGGCAGCAGCGGCTCCGGCGGGCGAGCGGCGCGGTGGTGCGGCGCGAGGTGAGGCGGCGCGGCGCGGCAGGCGGCTGTGGCGGCGGCGGCGCGCGAGATGCGGCGACGGCGCGAGCAGAGAGGCGGCGGGGCGGGTGCGGGGAGAGAGAGAGAGGGTCCGGCTCCCTTTTAAAGGGAGGGGAGGCGCGGAGCTTGCGGGAGGGGCAATGGAGGCGGCGGTGGCGGCGCGGCACCGGACTCCGGGGGGGAGTCCCAGTCGAGGACGACGGGCGAGGCGGCACGGAGCTGGGCCTTGGCCTGGCGGAGTGCTGGGCCGGCCCACTCAGCGAGGGATTTAAAAAAAAACATTTTCCCGATAATTTAAATAATAAAACAAATTAACTAAAAATATTATATAGGCATATAATATATCAAAATTTTCAGAAAAAGATTTCCAACAATATGAACATTTCTCTAGCACCAAATAAAATACACCCAAATTCTAATAATTCAAAGAGTGCTCCTGGTCTATTAAAATCCAACAAAAATCATTTTTAAAAATCCAAAATGATTTCAAATTAATTTTTCTCCAATTTTCTAATGTAGGGAATCATGTTACCCTAATTTCCATATATTTTATTTTTGGAGAAAAATAATTTGAATAAAACTCAAATAACTCCAAATTGAAAATAACTTCAAAAGAACTTTGAATTTAATTCTATGAAACTTCCAACTCATATTTCATATAATTTGAAGAAGTCATTTTATCTTCTCTCGTTAAAATCATTGAGTTGCTTAAAGTTTCTGAATTGGAAATATTTTCCAAATGAAATTCAAATATTTTCAACAACCCTTTTCATTTAATTTAAATGGAAGAAGTCATGTCATCTTCTCTCTAGGATTTTGGGTTGAAAAGAATTTGAATTCACGGAGATCAGAAAGCAAATATGAAAGTTTGGGAAAGTCCTTTTATTCCCTCTCATTTAACTTTCAAAAGTTTCGAATTCACTCACTTTCAGTCAATCAATCAAACAATCAATCAATCTATCTATTTATTATAACATTCCAAAATTTAGAATTTTGGGATGTTACAAACCTACCACCCTTAAAATGAATCTCGTCCTCGACATTCGGAGAGGCTAGAAGAAATAGGGTAGGGTTTGGGGTCTCCTCAAAATTTCATCAATCGTCTCCGGGGTCTGGGGTGCTACCACCCTTAAAAGCTTGGTTATGGTTCCATCAAATCTCATATACTCCATCCTTATTCTTGACAGTGTTGGTCTTTTCTATATAATTCCTTCTCTGGCTCTTTCGGTAGTGGCATAACCTTTTCCTCAATTCTTCTATCCTTTCCTCTTGGTAAGGTTATTCCGAGATTGGGTCTTCTTAGCTGACGTGTCTGGCGCCAAAACTAAACAACTATCGATATCTCATGGTGGTCAACAATTTATGGTTTCTCCTGCAGGAAATGGGTCTAGGTTGAATCTCACCGTATAACCTATGGTTGGCAACAACTGCCGTGTACAAGGGAAAAATACTTATACCATTCTAAGGTTTAAACAGGGTTTTGATCGTCATCTCTTTACTATAGGTAAGTCACTCAGATTTACCATCCCACATAGCAAGGCGAATAATAAGAGTAAGTCGGTATGGTGATCAATCCATCCCGCACCCAAATCATTACCTTGTATATGGTTTAGCGAATCTCGCATACTAACACTCGGTCATCCTCACAAGCATTGCAGAATTTCTCTTGTCGATGAACGAAGTTTGGATAAATCCATAGATTCTGCAAGCCAAACAACCATCTATCGTTCCTTCACAACTCTCAGGTTTTGCGTAACTCCTATAAGATCGTCTGTCGATAAAATCGTAACTTCTTCCAGGGTTTTTCCTTCAGCAAGAATGTGCTTGCTTCTGGGCAGGTCCTGGGGCCTGTGGGTTATGGCCCATCTCATCACTTGCAAACCTTGAACTTATCCTCTGGGCAACTTATCGTTATTCAAACATCCAACTTCCAGATTCCAAGCATACTTAAAATCCATCCAACTGTATTGTCTTCCTTCCTTCTACTAGCACCAAACTAGGACATGATTACTCAGACTCATCATGGAATTTTCATTGATCCATATTTCCAACGTCATACCTCCTTTATATCCAATAGTAATTTATCTATTCATCCTCTTGGGATATCCCTTATACCGAGTTAAAATTTATACTTATGAAGTCCATACTCTACTTCGTGGAACATCATTATCCTTTCCAGGGTCAAGCGTCCTTACAGGGGAATATTGGCCATCTCTGCATGGCACTTCTTCAACTGAGAAATGTGAAACACATCATGAACTCCTGACAGTCCTTTGGGTGACTCCAACTTGTTGGCCACTTCTCCCATACGCTCCAAAACTCGGTATGGTCCTACAAATCTCGGGGCTAACTTTCCCTTAACTCCAATTCGTTTAACTCCTCACAGAGGGGACGAAGACATGCTCTGTCTCCAATCTCATAGACTACCTCCTTGAGTTTTTGAGTCTGCATAACTCTTCTGCCTGGACTGAGCTACCTTCAGTCTATCTTGAATCAACTTAACATTCTCTTCTGACTCCTTGATCACATTTGGTCCAAACAACTGACGTCTCCAACTTCATCCCACATACTCTTGGGGCATCACACATATCGAGACAAAACTCGTATTCCTTTTGTCCGAAATCCACTCAGTGGAGTATTCTTATCTTTTCCAGGGGTCAAGGGTTCTTACAGGGTACTACCACCCTTAAAATGCACAAATCTTCCATAGACCATATTTCTCATATCCTCAAAATGGCCAAAATTCTTCTTCATAGAGTAACAACTCATAAAATCCATGTCAGTACCAACGATGCTACTTTATTCATTCTCAAATGATTACTATCTATTGCTCCTCCATTACATGTCTCAACTCAACACCTCAATAGAAAATAAATTGTTCTCACTTCTACTACTCCATTTGTTTTGTTGCAAACTCAACTATCTAGCACAAGTTTCCGTCTCCTTGGGGCATTCTCTGGCAAAGTGCCCTGCTCCATTACAACTAAAACATATTACTTCTGACAAGTATCGAGGTTTCCTTTTTGGGCCATTGTTGAGGTAGTGCCCTGACTCCTTGCAACTGTAACAGATGATATGACTCAGGTCCCTCCTGGGCTCCAATCGGTTTCGCTTCCTGGACTTTTCCATGCCAATCATGGCTTCTATTTCTTGTGGGTCATATTCTACTTCCTCAGTCGGGAATTCTACTAGATCCTCATTCAAACAATTTTGGGAGATGTGTCCTTCTTCTCCACATGAATAGCAAGACTTAGTGCAGGGTTTACTCTGGTCTTCTTTAGGTGTGTCCTCCACATCTCCCTTCATCACAACTTCTAAAATTTCCATGAGGGCTCCTTTCATTACTTCTTTCTTCTGCTAGGTGGTTCGTTGTACCATGGGCTAAATGTGACACTGAGCAGGATAGTGGGTAGTCCCTTCACACAAGGAACAAGTAATCTGCATAATTGGGCATTCTTCAACTGGGTGACTTCCTTCACAATTAGGGCATTCATCCTTGTGTTCTTTATGGGTGTGTCCTGTTTCTCCACAAATCTTGCACGCACAAGGTTTCTTCATATACTTTTCCATAAGGCTTCAACTTCTGGGACACAAGCCGAGACTTTGGCAGAATCAACTTAAATTCTTTCCAAGTGGTTACTCCTTGCCATCCATTGATGGTTTGGTACATCCTCCACCAAGTAGCAGCACCTCTTTCAAAGCACTGAAGAGCATGCTGGGTCATATCATTTCCAACTATAGGGTTATTCTTCATGTGATCCTCCATGTTCTGAATCCATTGGTCTGTCTCCAACTGACTCATCGGTCCAGAAAGCTCATCTCCATTCATCCTCTATTGGGTCCAAGGGTTTGGGGTGAGATAAGAGAAATAGAGAGGGATGCACACAATACAAACAAAAGTTTTGAAAAGGCAGGTTTTATTTGTGGCTGTCGGGAAAAACATCAAACAAATGACAGCTCACAAACGTCGCATCTAACATAGGTATATAACAGGGGTTTGGTGTTCTAAAGGACAATAAATCTTCAATGTCTCCAAACTCTTCAAGCCTTGTTCATGCCTCCAATGGCTTCTTTCGATCGTGCTTGTCCTTCTCAAGTTCTTTTGCCAGATCAACTCCGTTGACGCGAAGTCTCTCGTGATGTCCTTTAATATTCTGGAGTTGCGTTCCAAACTTCTGGTTTCAACATACTTCACATGAACCATGGTCATACTGTCCTTCTGTTCCTGACAATTCTCCAGTATCTCGAGGTTGTAGCTCCTCTAGCTTGGCTACTTTCAGCTTTTGGTTCCTAAGTTCTTCACGAAATGCTTCTTGTCTAATACGGCTTCATGGAGCTTCACCTTAAACTTCTTGATGTACTACTCCAGATCCTGGTGATACACCGGCTAAGGTTAAAACTTCACCTCTTGCTGATAGATGCTCCATCAGCCTTCTACCTTCCAATCCTTCCAAAGAAATGCATGCTTAGCTCAGCTCGGTGACTATAGTATCAGTGGCGATGACATCACGGATAACCGTGTTTCTGCCCTTGTCATTGCCAGGAGCTATCTTCCATAGTTGATATCTCCTGCCTTAGGGTGTTCTTGACAAAACTTTGAGTTTTTAACTCTCCATGTTCCGGTCTTTCTCCGATACACCTTGATCTTGGGTATTAACTATTGGGGAACGTAGTAATTTCAAAAAAATTCCTATGCACACGCAAGATCATGGTGATGCATAGCAACGAGGGGGAGAGTCTGATCTATGTACCCTTGTAGATCGCAACGGAAGCGTTGACACAACGTAGAGGAAGTAGTCGTACGTCTTCTTCCCGATCCGACCGATCCAAGCACCGTTACTCCGGCACCTCCGAGTTCTTAGCACACGTACAGCTCGATGACGATCCCCGGGCTCCGATCCAGCAAAGCTTCGGGGAGGAGTTCCGTCAGCACGACGACGTGGTGACGATCTTGATGTACTTCCGATGCAGGGCTTCGCCTAAGCACTACAACGGTATTATCGAGGTGGAATATGGTGGCAGGGGGCACCGCACACGGCTAAGGAACGATCTCAATGATCAACTTGTGTGTCTAGAGGTGCCCTCTGCCCCCGTATATAAAGGATCCAAGGGGGAGGGGCTGGCCGGCCAAGGGAGGCGCGCCAGGAGAGTCCTACTCCCTCTGGGAGTAGGATTCCCCCCCCCCCCCCCACTCCTAGTTGGAATAGGATTCATCAAGGGGGGAAAGAGAGAGAGGGGGGCCGGCCACCTCTCCTAGTCCTAATAGGACTAGGGGAGGGGGGAGGCGCGCGGCCACCTTGGGCTGCCCCTTTCTCCTTTCCACCAAGGCCCACTATGGCCCATATGACTCCGGTGGGTTCCGGTAACCTCCCGGTTCTCCGGTAAAATCCCGATTTCACCCGGAACACTTCTGATATCCAAACATAGGCTTCCAATATATCAATCTTTATGTCTCGACCATTTCGAGACTCCTCGTCATGTCTGTGATCACATCCGGGACTCCGAACAACCTTCGGTACATCAAAATGCATAAACTCATAATAACTGTCATCGTAACGTTAAGCGTGCGGACCCTACGGTTCGAGAACAATGTAGACATGACCGAGACACGTCTCCGGTCAATAACCAATAGCGGGACCTGGATGCCCATATTGGCTCCTACATATTCTACAAAGATCTTTATCGGTCAGACCGCATAACAACATACGTTGTTCCTTTTGTCATCGGTATGTTACTTGCCCGAGATTCGATCATCGGTATCCAATACCTAGTTCAATCTCGTTACCGGCAAGTCTCTTTACTCGTTCCATAAACATCATCTCACAACTAACATATTAGTTGCAGTGCTTGCAAGGCTTATGTGATGTGCATTACCGAGAGGGCCCAGAGATACCTCTCCGACAATCGGAGTGACAAATCCTATTCTCGACATACGCCAACCCAACATCTACCATTGGAGACACCTGTAGAGCTCCTTTATAATCACCCAGTTACGTTGTGACGTTTGGTAGCACACAAAGTGTTCCTCCGGCAAACGGGAGTTGCATAATCTCATAGTCATAGGAACATGTATAAGTCATGAAGAAAGCAATAGCAACATACTAAACGATCGGGTGCTAAGCTAATGGAATGGGTCATGTCAATCAAATCATTCAACTAATGATGTGACCTCGTTAATCAAATAACAACTCTTTGTTCATGGTTAGGAAACTTAACCATCTTTGATTAACGAGCTAGTCAAGTAGAGGCATACTAGTGACACGCTGTTTGTCTATGTATTCACACATGTATTATGTTTCCGGTTAATACAATTCTAGCATGAATAATAAACATTTATCATGATATAAGGAAATAAATAATAACTTTATTATTGCCTCTAGGGCATATTTCCTTCAGTCTCCCACTTGCACTAGATTCAATAATCTAGATTACACAGTAATGATTCTAACACCCATGAAGCCTTGGTGTTGATCATGTTTTGCTCGTGGAAGAGGCTTAGTCAACGGGTCTGCAACATTCAGATCCGTATGTATCTTGCAAATCTCTATGTCTCCCACCTGGACTAGATCCCTGATGGAATTGAAGCGTCTCTTGATGTGCTTGGTCCTCTTGTGAAATCTGGATTCCTTTGCCAAGGCAATTGCACCAGTATTGTCACAAAAGATTTTCATTGGACCCGATGCACTAGGTATGACACCTAGATCGGATATGAACTCCTTCATCCAGACTCCTTCGTTCGCTGCTTCCGAAGCAGCTATGTACTCCGCTTCACATGTAGATCCCACTACGACGCTTTGTTTAGAACTGCACCAACTGACAGCTCCACCATTTAAAGTAAACATGTATCCGGTTTGCGATTTAGAATCGTCCGGATCAGTGTCAAAGCTTGCATCAACATAACCTCTTACGGTGAGCTCTTTGTCACCTCCATATACGAGAAACATATCCTTTGTCCTTTTCAGGTATTTCAGGATGTTCTTGACCGCTGTCTAGTGATCCATTCCTGGATTACTTTGGTACCTCCCTGCTAAACTTATAGCAAGGCACACATCAGGTCTGGTACACAGCATTGCATACATGATAGAGCCTATGGCTGAAGCATAGGGAACATCTTTCATTTTCTCTCTATCTTCTGCAGTGGTCGGGCATTGAGTCTGCCTCAACTTCACACCTTGTAACACAGGCAAGAACCCTTTCTTTGCTTGATCCATTTTGAACTTCTTCAAAATCTTGTCAAGGTATATGCTTTGTGAAAGTCCAATTAAGCGTCTTGATCTATCTCTATAGATCTTTATGCCTAATATGTAAGCAGCTTCACCGAGGTCTTTCATTGAAAAACTCTTATTCAAGTATCCCTTTATGCTATCCAGAAATTCTATATCATTTCCAATCAGCAATATGTCATCCACATATAATATCAGATATGCTACAGAGCTCCCACTCACTTTCTTGTAAATACAGGCTTCACCGAAAGTCTGTATAAAACCAAATGCTTTGATCACACTATCAAAGCGTTTATTCCAACTCCGAGATGCTTTCACCAGTCCATAAATGGATCACTGGAGCTTGCACACTTTGTTAGCTCCCTTTGGATCGACAAAACCTTCCGGTTGCATCATATACAACTCTTCTTCCAGAAATCCATTCAGGAATGCAGTTTTGACATCCATCTGCCATATTTCATAACCATAAAACGCGGCAATTGCTAACATGATTCGGACAGACTTAAGCATCGCTACGGGTGAGAAGGTCTCATCGTAGTCAACCCCTTGAACTTGTCGAAAACCTTTTTGCGACAAGTCGAGCTTTATAGACAGTAACATTACCATCAGCGTCAGTCTTTTTCTTGAAGATCCATTTATTCTCAATTGCTTGCTGATCATCGGGCAAGTCAACCAAAGTCCATACTTTGTTCTCATACATGGATCCCATCTCAGATTTCATGGCTTCAAGCCACTTTGCGGAATCCGGGCTCACCATCGCTTCTTCATAGTTCGTAGGTTCATCATGATCTAGCAGCATGACTTCCAGAACTGGATTACCGTACCACTCTGGCGCGGACCTTTCTCTGGTTGATCTACGAGGTTCAGTAGTATCTTGTTCTGAAGTTTCATGATCATTATCATTAACTTCCTCACTTATTGGTGTAGGTGTCGCAGAAACAGTTTTCTGTGATGTACTACTTTCTAACAAGGGAGCGGGTACAGTTACCTCGTCAAGTTCTACTTTCCTCCCACTCACTTCTTTCGAGAGAAACTCCTTCTCAAGAAAGTTTCCGAATTTAGCAACAAAAGTCTTGCCTTCGAATCTGTGATAGAAGGTGTATCCAATAGTTTCCTTTGGATATCCTATGAAGACACATTTCTCCGATTTGGGTTCGAGCTTATCAGGTTGAAGCTTTTTCACATAAGCATCGCAGCCCCAAACTTTCAGAAATGACAACTTTGGTTTCTTGCCAAACCATAGTTCATAAGGCGTCGTCTCAATGGATTTTGATGGTGCCCTATTTAACGTGAATGCGGCCGTCTCTAGAGCGTATCCCCAAAACGATAGCGGTAAATCAGTAAGAGACATCATAGATCGCACCATATCTAGTAAAGTACGATTACGACGTTCGGACACACCATTACGCTGTGGTGTTCCGGGTGGCGTGAGTTGTGAAACTATTCCACAATTTTTCAAATGTACACCAAACTCGTAACTCAAATATTCTCCTCCACGATCAGATCGTAGAAACTTTATTTTCTTGTTACGATGATTTTCCACTTCACTCTGAAATTCTTTGAACTTTTCAAATGTTTCAGACTTATGTTTCATTAAGTAGATATACCCATATCTGCTTAAATCATCTGTGAAGGTGAGAAAATAACGATATCCGCCACGAGCCTCAATATTCATCGGACAGCATACATCTATATGTATGATTTCCAACAAATCTGTTGCTCTCTCCATAGTACCGGAGAACGGTGTTTTAGTCATCTTGCCCATGAGGCACGGTTCGCAAGTACCAAGTGATTCATAATCAAGTGGTTCCAAAAGTCCATCAGTATGGAGTTTCTTCATGCGCTTTACACCGATATGACCTAAACAGCAGTGCCACAAATAAGTTGCACTATCATTATTAACTCTGCATCTTTTGGCTTCTACATTATGAATATGTGTATCACTACTATCGAGATTTAACAAGAATAGACCACTCTTCAAGGGTGCATGACCATAAAAGATATTACTCATATAAGTAGAACAACCATTATTCTCTGATTTAAATGAATAACCGTCTCGCATTAAACAAGATCCAGATATAATTTTCATGCTCAACGCTGGCACCAAATAACAATTATTTAGGTCTAATATTAATCCCGAAGGTAGATGTAGAGGTAGCGTGCCGACCGCGATCACATCGACTTTGGAACCGTTTCCCACGCGCATCGTCACCTCGTCCTTAGCCAATCTTCGCTTAATCTGTAGTCCCTGTTTCGAGTTGCAAATATTAGCAACAGAACCAGTATCAAATACCCAGTTGCTACTGCGAGCATTAGTAAGGTACACATCAATAACATGTATATCACATATACCTTTGTTCACCTTGCCATCCTTCTTATCCGCCAAATACTTGGGGCAGTTCCGCTTCCAGTGACCAGTCTGCTTGCAGTAGAAGCACTCAGTTTCAGGCTTAGGTCCAGACTTGGGATTCTTCTCCTGAGCAGCAACTTGCTTGCCGTTCTTCTTGAAGTTCCCTTTCTTCTTCCCTTTGCCCTTTTTCTTGAAACTAGTGGTTTTATTAACCATCAACACTCGATGCTCCTTCTTGATTTCTACCTCCGCAGCTTTCAGCATTGCGAAGAGCTCGGGAATAGTCTTGTTCATCCCTTGCATATTATAGTTCATCACGAAGCTCTTGTAGCTTGGTGGCAGTGATTGGAGAATTCTGTCAATGACACAATCATCTGGAAGATTAACTCCCATCTGAATCAAGTGATTATTATACCCAAACATTTTGAGTATATGCTCACTGACAGAACTGTTCTCCTCCATTTTGCAGCTATAGAACTTATTGGAGACTTCATATCTCTCAATCCGGGCATTTGCTTGAAATATTAACTTCAACTCCTGAAACATCTCATATGCTCCATGACGTTCAAAACGTCGTTGAAGTCCCGATTCTAAGCCATAAAGCATGGCACACTGAACTATCGAGTAGTCATCAGCTTTGCTCTGCCAGACGTTCATAACATCTGGTGTTGCTCCAGCAGCAGGCCTGGCACCCAGTGGTGCTTCCAGGACGTAATTCTTCTGTGCAGCAATGAGGATAATCCTCAAGTTACGGACCCAGTCCGTGTAATTGCTACCATCATCTTTCAACTTTGCTTTCTCAAGGAACGCATTAAAATTCAACGGAACAACAGCACGAGCCATCTATCTACAATCAACATAAACAAGCAAGATACTATCAGGTACTAAGTTCATGATAAATTTAAGTTCAATTAATCATATTACTTAAGAACTCCCACTTAGATAGACATCCCTCTAATCTTCTAAGTGATTACGTGATCCAAATCAACTAAACCATGTCCGATCATCACGTGAGATAGAGTAGTTTCATCGGTGAACATCATTATGTTGATCATATCTACTATATGATTCACGCTCGACCTTTCGGTCTCCGTGTTCCGAGGCCATATCTATATATGCTTGGCTCGTCAAGTATAACCTGAGTATTCCGCGTGTGCAACTGTTTTGCACCCATTGTATTTGAACGTAGAGCCTATCACACCCGATCATCATGTGGTGTCTCAGCACGAAGAACTTTTGCAACGGTGCATACTCAGGGAGAACACTTCTTGATAATTTAGTGAGAGATCATCTTATAATGCTACCATCAATCAAAGCAAGATAAGATGCATAAAAGATAAACATCACATGCAATCAATATAGGTGATATGATATGGCCATCATCATCTTGTGCTTGTGATCTCCATCTCCGAAGCACCGTCATGATCACCATTGTCACCGGCGCGACACCTTGATCTCCATCGTAGCATCGTTGTCGTCTCGCCAATCTTATGCTTCCACGACTATCGCTACCGTTTAGTGATAAAGTAAAGCATTGCATCACGATTGCATTGCATACAATAAAGCGACAACCATATGGCTCCTGCCAGTTGCCGATAACTCGGTTACAAAACATGATCATCTCATACAATAAAATTTAGCGTCATGTCTTGACCATATCACATCACAACATGCCCTGCAAAAACAAGTTAGACGTCCTCTACTTTGTTGTTGCAAGTTTTACGTGGCTGCTACGGGCTTAAGCAAGAACCAATCTCACCTACGCATCAAAACCACAATGATAGTTTGTCAAATAGACTCCGTTTTAACCTTCGCAAGGACCGGGCATAGCCACACTCGGTTCAACTAAAGTTGGAGAGACAGTCGCCCGCAAGCCACCTGTGTGCAAAGCACGTCAGGGGAACCGGTCTCGCGTAAGCGTACACGTAAGGTTGGTCCGGGTCGTCTCATCCAACAATACCGCTGAACCAAAGTATGACATGCTGGTGGGCAGTATGACTTGTATCGCCCACAACTCACTTGTGTTCTGCTCATGCATATAACATCAAACCATAAAACCTAGGCTCTGATACCACTGTTGGGGAACGTAGTAATTTCAAAAAATTTCCTACGCACACGCAAGATCATGGTGATGCATAGAAACGAGGGGGAGAGTCTGATCTACGTACCCTTGTAGATCGCAACGGAAGCGTTGACACAACGTAGAGGAAGTAGTCGTACGTCTTCTTCCCGATCCGACCGATCCAAGCACCGTTACTCCGGCACCTCCGAGTTCTTAGCACACGTACAGCTCGATGACGATCCTCGGGCTCCGATCCAGCAAAGCTTCGCGGAGGAGTTCCGTCAGCACGACGGCGTGGTGACGATCTTGATGTACTTCCGATGCAGGGCTTCGCCTAAGCACTACAACGGTATTATCAAGGTGGAATATGGTGGCAGGGGGCACCGCACACGGCTAAGGAACGATCTCAATGATCAACTTGTGTGTCTAGAGGTGCCCTCTGCCCCCGTATATAAAGGATCCAAGGGGGAGGGGCTGGCCGGCCAAGGGAGGCGCGCCAGGAGAGTCCTACTCCCTCTAGGAGTAGGATCCCCCCCCCCCCCCACTCCTAGTTGGAATAGGATTCATCAAGGGGGGAAGAGAGAGAGGGGGCCGGCAACCTCTCCTAGTCCTAAGAGGACTAGGGGAGGGGGGAGGCGCGCGGCCACCTTGGGCTGCCCCTTTCTCCTTTCCACCAAGGCCCACTATGGCCCATATGACTCCCGGGGGGTTCCGGTAACCTCCCGGTTCTCCGGTAAAATCCCGATTTCACCCGGAACACTTCCGATGTCCAAACATAGGCTTCCAATATATCAATCTTTATGTCTTGACCATTTCGAGACTCCTCATCATGTCCGTGATCACATACGGGACTCCGAACAACCTTTAGTACATCAAAATGCATAAACTCATAATAACTGTCATCGTAACGTTAAACGTGCGGACCCTACGGTTCGAGAACAATGTAGACATGACCGAGACACGTCTCCGGTCAATAACCAATAGCGGGACCTGGATGCCCATATTGGCTCCTACATATTCTACGAAGATCTTTATCGGTCAGACCGCATAACAACATACGTTGTTCCTTTTGTCATCGGTATGTTACTTGCCCGAGATTCGATCGTCGGTATCCAATACCTAGTTCAATCTCGTTACCGGCAAGTCTCTTTACTCGTTCCGTAATACATCATCTCACAACTAACATATTAGTTGCAGTGCTTGCAAGGCTTATGTGATGTGCATTACCGAGAGGGCCCAGAGATACCTCTCCGACAATCGGAGTGACAAATCCTATTCTCGACATACGCCAACCCAACATCTACCATTGGAGACACCTGTAGAGCTCCTTTATAATCACCCAGTTACGTTGTGACGTTTGGTAGCACACAAAGTGTTCCTCCGGCAAACGGGAGTTGCATAATCTCATAGTCATAGGAACATGTATAAGTCATGAAGAAAGCAATAGCAACATACTAAACGATCGGGTGCTAAGCTAATGGAATGGGTCATGTCAATCAGATCATTCAACTAATGATGTGACCTCGTTAATCAAATAACAACTCTTTGTTCATGGTTAGGAAACTTAACCATCTTTGATTAACGAGCTAGTCAAGTAGAGGCATACTAGTGACACTCTGTTTGTCTATGTATTCACACATGTATTATGTTTCCGGTTAATACAATTCTAGCATGAATAATAAACATTTATCATGATATAAGGAAATAAATAATAACTTTATTATTGCCTCTAGGGCATATTTCCTTCATTGACAACTTCCATAGTCTGCCAAGTTCCATAAGGGTAGCCTTCCTAGGTCATACTAAATCTGGAAATTCTACAAAGCCTTCTAATTCTACTTGTCTTCGATCTTCAACCGTTGCAGTTTCCATTATTTAGATATACGGAAAATAATCTTCATTCTGAAGTGGTCTTAGTTGTCCGATATCTTGTACTTCTTGGAGTGGTCTCATCAGTCGAATCTTTGTGTGGTCAAAAGGGGAAGGGGATATGGTCTCACTAAAAGGGAATTTTTTTGAATAAGCTCAGAAGAGAAGACAGGTAAAAGATCTTTTTTGAAAAGTAAAGTTTTAGAGAAAGATCTTTCCTATGGGCTTGCTGGTTTCTAGGGTCACGTCCTATAGTCAACATGTGCTCTGATACCATCTTGTAGCGACCCAACCCGAATGGATCAAGTCTCTGTGCTTAAGTGTCATCCCTGGATCGGTATGCTGACACACACAGTACTTGAAGGATTTATAACAGAGGTAAATCACATGTATAAAGTAACATAAATACTATTACCACAATCCATATAGCAGAAGCAACAAGGTTGTGGATTCCCATCAACACCAACGGCAAAGTTGAGTGTAGAAATCGTAACCCTAACGTATCACTTACTCATCGTAAGACAATCCTGCAACATGAGACGTTGCAGCCACAGAGGGTCAGTACATTGAATGTACTGGCAAATTCACACCATAGAGAATGATGAACAATGGCTATCAGTACATGCATATTTTGCTGGTGGAAAAGCTCTATGGTTATATGTTTTTGCGAAAAGCCAATTTTTCCCTACTGCAAAGGAATATAATTTATTTTACTATCATGGTGGTTGTTGAACATTGAGAATGGTTGACAGCATTCTCAATCCCAATTAAGTAACATCATTACACCCAACAAAATTAATTTAAAGTAACATGATGAGATCAACATGATAATCCAAGAACTAGATACTCAAGATGTCCATAACCGGGGACACGGCTAATCATGATTAGTTTATACACTCTGCAGAGGTTTGCGCACTTTTTCCCACAAGACTCGATCGCCTCCATTGGATTCCTCGCACTACATGGTGTTTGAGAAATGGATGACCGAGACACAGTCTTTCAGAAGCACTAGCACCTTACGATGGATAGACCGGTACACCTACTTTCCCGAAGGGATAAACAGCGAACGTTCACCGAATGGCCTAACTAAAAAAAAGAAAACCGATCTAAACAAAAAAAACCGGTTCGCGCTTTTGGGGTTTTACCGGTCGGGCGGCTCATCGGTTTTACAAAAAAAAACCGGCGCTGGCGGCGGTTGGCAGATCGGGGCAACGGCGTGCATCCGGCGAGCCGGCGAGCTCCGGGGTCTGCGGCGGGGTGCAGCGTTGGGCGGCAGCGGCGGCTCCGGCGGGCGAGCGGCGCGGTGGTGCGGCGCGGGGCGACGCGGCGCGGCAGGCGGCTGTGGCGGCGGCGGCGCGCGAGATGCGGCGGCGGCGCGGGTAGAGAGGCGGCGGGGCGGGTGCGGGGAGAGAGAGAGAGGGTTCGGCTCCCTTTTAAAGGGAGGGGAGGCGCGGAGCTTGCGGGAGGGGCAATGAAGGCGCCGGTGGCGGCGCGGCGCCGGACTCCGGGGGGAGTCCTGGTCGGGGACGACAGGCGAGGCGGCGTGGAGCTGGGCCTTGGCCTGGCGGGGTGCTGGGCCGGCCTAGTCAGCGAGGGATTTTTTAAAAAAACATTTTCCTGACAATTTAAATAATAAAACGAATTAAATGAAAATATTATATAGGCATATAATATATCAAAATTTTCAGAAAAAGATTTCCAACAACATGAACATTTCTCTAGCACCAAATAAAATACACCCAAATTCTAATAATTCAAAGAGTGCTCCTGGTCTATTAAAATCCAACGAAAATCATTTTTAAAAATCCAAAATGATTTCAAATTAATTTTTCTCCAATTTTCTAATGTAGGGAATCATGTTACCGTAATTTCCATATATTTTATTTTTGGAGAAAAATAATTTGAATAAAACTCAAATAACTCCAAATTGAAGATAACTTCAAAAGAACTTTGAATTTAATTCTATGAAACTTCCAACTCATATTTCATATAATTTGAAGAAGTCATTTTATCTTCTCTCGTTAAAATCATTGAGTTGCTTAAAGTTTCTGAATTGAAAATATTTTCCAAATGAAATTCAAATATTTTCAACAACCCTTTTCATTTAATTTAAATGGAAGAAGTCATGTCATCTTCTCTCTAGGATTTTGGGTTGAAAAGAATTTGAATTCACGGAGATCAGAAAGCAAATATGAAAGTTTGGGAAAGTCCTTTTATTCCCTCTCATTTAACTTTCAAAAGTTTCGAATTCACTCACTTTCAGTCAATCAATCAAACAATCAATCAATCTATCTATTTATTATTACATTCCAAAATTTAGAATTTTGGGATGTTACAACTTTCCACAGGGTGTGGGGGGTTTTGATGTCGCTTACGAGGGGCGGGGAGGGAAAGGGGAAGGGGTGTCACAGCGGCGAAGGCGGATGAGCCTTTTCCGCCCCGACGCGTATCTGGCATGTCCCCAACTCATCCTCCCACACAGGCTCTTAAAGGTGTGCAGCGGGAGCCGCGGGAGACCCGGAGGGGCGGCAGAGCAAGGACGTCCCATCGCCATGCGGGCAATCCCCCGCATTGAACATGAATGCGGGCATCAGTGGCAGCTCGAGCCACCACGATGGACGCAACGCGCACACTCTCGCCTTGAAGTGCCGACGGTTTCTCCCTGGCCTCGCCCGCCTTCAAGGCCTCCTGGAACCGTTCTCCGGAGGACATAGAGGGTGGCGCAACGTCAAATACGCACGGCGATCCGGTCGGATCCGAAGCTGCCAACATGGACAACCACTGGGGTAAAGTCGCAGGAAGACAGGCCGGCGACGACGGCTGAAAGTAAGGCAAGGAAAGGATGGATATGGTGGCCGGTGAGGCCAGAAAGGCCCTCGCCCGGAGGGGTTGATGGTGGGACGGGCTCGGGGGTGGGTCACTCATGCTTGCACCATGCCGGTATGAAATACAGATTTTTTTTACTGTTGAGTTCTTAAACAAAAGGATCTAGATTAGAATGGAATTCAACTCAGAGTTGTTTTCTTCTTACTGAGAAACACAATACAAATGCAAATGCTCCCAAACATGCACGCATATCTTACTCTATGATAGAACACACACTCACACACACCCTATCGTCATGAGCACATCCGAGTCTCTGGCCCGGCAAATCATGAGATTGACGAAGTCATCACATGTGTCTTGTAGTGGATGGAAACATCGTCCCCCACAAAACGAACATCACCGAAGAGTCCGAGATAAATCTAGGAAAATATAGCACACGTTCACAAGGAATCTAACCATGTGAGTTACACTATTCACACACAAAAAGAACAACTGAGTTATGCCCAGCGCGCAACTCGAGGTCTCTTTGATTGATAAGATTACAAAATTTGGGAATAGAAAAAACACATAATTGTAAACCATGTATGAATCCTACAGAATTGTGTTGCGCATAAGTGGTTGCGCCATACAAGAAACAAATGGTTGTTTCCAAAGAGATTTGACTAGATGCTGTTTTTAAATGAGATCCTCCGAAAGAATACCTAATTGATTCAATCCTCCAGGTCAAACAATCAACATAAAAAAAAGTTCCAAGGATTCAATCCTCCAGTCCTCTATCATAATTTTCTAAGAAAGTTCTTTGAATCAAAGTATCCCTCAAATTTTCTCTTTGTGCCAGGGATTGAGAATTTGAGACTGTATATTATCTCTGTATTCAGATGGGATATACAAGATTTCAGATTTACACAATTTGGGTGGTGGACCAAGTAACTTTTAAAATAGAGGAAGATTGAAAATTACAGAGATTCCATTCTATTCCCCGGGGACTGTGGGAAATGGTGGTCGCATCACAAAGATGCAGTGCAAGGACCGAATCTTGTATTACACGCGAGTACCATATTTTACTTCCATAGGTCGAGGTAGACCACACTTCCGCGCAAATTAGCTTTATGACATATTTCTTTTCCTTTTTTGATTTGATTCCTCCCTCTCGTTATCATTTTTATGTAGATCCAGAGGATCTTGCGAAGAACCTTCGGAATACATATACTCCATTTCAGTGGAGATTCAGATGGTGACCTCACGAAATAATAAGTGCTGTCCTGTCGATTCATTTGGGAGCTGTACTTTCTGTGCGCCAATAATAATACGAGGGATCGCCAACAGAGATGCACCACACAACCAGGGCCCTCTGTGCTGTTCAATCAATCAACCGTGTGAGTGTGACGATTGAAAAGAAAAAATAATTATCGAAAATTGTGAGGATTGGCGAAGCTATCTTCTTCTTTTTTTTGAGAAGATTGGCGAAGCTACAGCTATCGAAAATTGTGAGGATTGGAGTATGAGTGAGGGCCAGGCAACTTGTTTGTGTGCGTGCGTAGGGTGGGCCACGGGAAGCAGACAGAGCAAAGCAAAGATTCCATTAGGTCGGGCCCATGATGAAGCAGGCGCCAAGGCTGAGGTGGGCCTAACCTTCCCTTGCTCTCCCAACACTTACGAATGGTTGATGGCTACTTGTTGCTTTCTCTTCCCAAAAAACAAAACTGAATTGTTTTTGCTAGTTGTTGCTTGGTTTGAGCTGAGGCTCTGCTTGGATGCTCTCTTCTCTTGACGCTGCATTTTTCTTGCCTGCCCACGTTTCTGCTCCGGTGCTCTCTCCCTGGGCTGAACGCGAGGGGGAGAAACACAAGAGCGATTGAGATTTGTCAAAAACAATTCGTGAAGAGGGGCATGATTGTCTTTTTATGCCTGCGGAGAGCGCGGGTACAACCCTGTACAAGCCCGCACCGGCCCGATTACTTTTGTACACTGAGGGTATACATGTATTATACGTGGGCGTATCGTTTTCCCTTGTCACGTGCGGCGGTCGTGGGCGTGGGCGTATTGTTTTCCCTCGTCACGTGCAGCGGTCGTGGGCTAGCCACGCGGCCACGCGGCGGACGAAAACTTCCAAAAACGTCACATCCTATAAAGAGGGAGGGGAACCACCACCGGCTGCATCGCCCCCACCATTTCCCCCCAAATCGGCTCACTCCCTCTCTCCTTGCCGCATCGTCTCCCCCTCTTCTCCATCGCCCCGCCACCGCACCTACTCGCTCAACCCCACCGCCTCCCTCTCTCCGGTGGGTTCTCTTAGGCTTCGATGGCGCAAGGTGGTGGCGCTGCCGCCGCTGCGCACGGAGTTGCGGTCGAGGCCGCGAACACCGCGGCAGATGCCGTCCAAGAAGTGGCCGCCGTTGGTGGTGCGGGAGATGCTGCACCCACAGTCGCTGGATCGGTCGCTGCGGTGGCGGATCTGGTGGAGCAGGGGGTGGTGGGCTCGGACTCCGTCGTGCCGGACCTGGTGGTGACGGCGTCTGGCGGCGCACTGGATGCAGGTGCGGAGGCGAGCGACAAGCAGGTGGTGGATGTGGTAATGCTTCTCGTTCCCCTCCTCTCATAGTTGTAGTTGATAAGCAGAAGATTTAGTAGATAGGTTTTTTTTATTGTAGATCTGTGATTGAATGCGGCACCCCCTTCTGCTTGTTAGGGTTTTTTGATTGAATGGGGAACCCCATTTGAGAGTTAGGGTTTTTTGTAGTTGATTAGTGGTTGAATGCTAGAGAGATCATAATGAGAGTTAGGTTTTTTATATTGGAATCTAGATTGCCTCATGTGCTCAGATTTTGTTATGTGTTGTACATGTTGTTAGATTTGTTTTGCATATTCCCTCAGTGGGCCACGACAGGGGCTGAGCCGCCACCCAGTGTATCTATTAAAGTTGATATTGTAGAAATGAGGTTAAAATCCTACTTCGTTCATTTGAAGTCTATCAATTAATTGTTGAAATGAACACAGTATGTTTAACTAGTGCACAATTTCAAAATAGTTAGGAGCTTCACTTCATTATCCATAAACTCAAATTGTAGGTAGGTTTATTTTTGATCTGTAGGATTCCTGTACTTATAAAGTGAACCATAAGTAGGTTTGCTAGACATGCAACTATGCCAGATGACCAACTCTCATATTAAATTGTTGTTGCATAACTCCATGCATGAATGTCATATGAATCATCCAGTAGATGTAGTAGTTAGGGTTTTTTAATTAGATGTTTAGTTAGGGTTTTCTTGTATTGGATTCATTTATAGCCAGTTATATGTTGGACCTATGATTGAATCATCCAGTAGATGTAGTAGTTATGGTTTTTAAATAGTTGATTAGTTAAGGTTTATTGTATTATTCATTTATAGACAGTTATATAGATTCTGTGATTGAATTTGTAGTAGATGTACTAGTTAATGTTTCTTAATTAGATGTTTAGTTAGGTTTCTTCTGTATTGGATTCATATATAGGTAGAGATAAATGTAATTAAATGGTGTGACTGAATGATGCAGTAGAAGTAAGAGTTATGATATTTTAATTAGATGTATGAGTTGGTGTTATTTGTAGTGGATTCATTTATATCCAATGATATATGTAATAAGTAAATTTTGTGATTCAATGTTCCAGTGGATCTAGGAGTTAGTGTTTTTTAATTAGATGCTGGAGTTAGGGTATTTTAATTAGATGTAGGAGTTAGGCTTCACCATTTCACTTATTCAGACTTATGAGTAATCATTGAGAACTGCTCTGAACTAAATATTTATTAAGATTTACAAATGAAATGAAAACCTGACATGTTTGTGAAGTTATATATAAAGGTCCTATTTTCATTGTCTGTCAAAAACTGCTATATCATGGGTTAATAAGAGAGGAATGATATTGATTTATACGTTCATATGCATGTTCAAAAGCAAAAACTAAAATTGTATGTCCATATGAATGAACTTGTATTTTCATAAGCCAATTGTTTAGTATGTATATAGCTTCATATATAGTGTATGAAATATAGTTAGGAGCTTTCCATCATTATGCAAAATCAACTTGTTTGTAATGACATTATTTGAACTGCAATGCAATTCCTTGTAAATGACTTGCTTGGTTGACAATATAGCAGAAGGAGGATCTTGTTGGCAAGAAGAGGAAGTGGGACTCATCTGGCTACTACCCTTATGACAGTGATGAGGATGAGCCGTACGAGGTAAGGCCTAGCTGAAATGTTATTTGTGCATTGACTTAGGGTTAGATGTTTGTAGTATTTGAATGCATAATGTATTAATGTCAGTCATTAATGTGTGCAGTATCACTCTGGAGATGATGTGGATGCGGGGAACGTCGAGTCGTTTGAAGAGAAGGAGGTGCTGAAGATTAGGGCCCAAGCATCTGGTAGGTACTACAACTGGAGGTCTGACAAGTACCGGTGCCCCTACTGCAGCAGGCCCAAGCCCTGGTCTGGGTTGCTGGAGCATCTGATGGAGCATTGTCGGGCTACATCCATCAGCAGTCATGACTACAAGATCAGGGCTCAGCATTCTGCCCTCCACAAGGTCCTGAGAAACCCTGACATGTAGTTGCCCTAGACCCTCGTTGTCGTATGATGTAGGAAGGCTCGGTCCTTTTGGTGAACTTTGTGTGGTATTCTGATGGTGGAAACTTGTAGTGGTAATTTAGTATGAACTTTATCTAAGTGCAGTACTGTGATGTGCGGTCCAAACATATCTAATATGCTAGTGGTCTGCATCAGCAAGTGTGCTATGTGGATGCTGCTATCTATGGCAGTAGTATATATTGCTATCTATATTTGTGTCCCTTAAATTTGCCATTATGGTTCCTTAGATGTATGATTTGCTTGAATTTAGTTGTTGCAATGGTCAGACATGCCGCATCAGTGTTGCTTCACTGATCAGGCATGCTGTAAACACTTCCCATGATGCGGCCATGTGGAACATGCTGTGGCAATGGTGCAATAAATTCCCATGCTGTGGCCATGTGCAACATGCTCTACCCATAAGCAAATCGGACCAAATGTAAAACTTTGCGTTAAGTAAATTAATGTTTTTATTGAAGTAAGTGGAAATTGTTCGTCGACACATATGACATCTTTCCTTCATTTGAGTAAGCAAAATAGCAAATACTCCAGCATATATATGATCAAATATTCCAATAACTAAACACATATTCCTTCATTTCATCAAATACTAATAAAAAAAGTAGTTAAAGATGGTGTGTGTGTGTGCAAAAATAATAATTGAATAAAGGTGTAATGATTATTTGTAACATGAAGAAGTTTTTTCATGAAATGGAAGTTGATTATATGTAATATGAAAGATCTCCTTTCGTACAATTTATAGTGGCTCCGTGAAGCCGCAAGTTTCGAACCGGCATTGGGCAGGGCATAAAAAATTCAGAAAAAATTCAAATATTGTGACCCAAATTTTCTTGTACATGGTGACCCAGATGTGCCAAACATGGCTATGAAAGAAAATTTGGAAAAATAATACTTTACAATGCTCCCTTGAGGTATAGACCGATGGTTTGACCAGTCAGTCTAGAGGGAATTATAAATTCAAAAAAATTCAAAAAAATAGAAAACATTGGAAAACTAGCTTTGTTTGTGCAAGAGATCATGTGTGTCCAAATAGAGGTGATTTGGAGGTGGTCGAAAAAATCATCGCATTCCGGAGGGGCCATTTGGTCTACTTAAGCCAGGTTTTGAACATACGTGATTTTTTGCACCACCTCCAAATCACCCAATTTTTGTTGTGCATGGTGACCCACATGTGCCAAACATGGCTATGAAAGAAAATTACTTTGGGTATCCTCACATGGTGGAAATGTTTGGTCCACATATTTTAAATATTTTGTAAAATTTATATTTAATTTAAAATTTTAGTTTTATCTTTGAAAAAATATTAAATCACATATATATTTTTCTCTATTGCTTGTTCTGACAGTTAGAAAATTCATGAATGTGTGAAAAATTGTTGTGTTATATTCTTTTATGAGGTGATTTGAAGAACAACAAATAATGGTGACAAATGCAAAAAGTGAAATATGACCCAAAAAAGCCCGCCTACTAGCTGCATACTACATAATTCAACGGCCGGCATACGACTAGCAACCCAATCATTTATTGGGCCAGGATCCAGGCCCGCCAGATGGTGATAATAGGCAGCTAGTAGGCCCCACAGGGCAGGGACGGACGGGGTTAGGCATGTGGTGCCCGCTTTAGAAAGGAACTCGAAAGGGGAAGCTCAGCCTGGTATATAAACCGGTGCGAACTCCCCTCACTTGGCGAGGTGGGACTAAACTCCCAGCACCGCTGGGATGTGCTCGGCGCGACGCTCGCTTGGGCCTAATTCGGGTGGGCCGTCGCAGGCCAGCCTCACCCGCGTGCAGATTATTACCACATTTAAAACCGAGCTGCTTCAATGTGTTATATTTCACTTATTCAATGTGTACGAAAAATTAATGTCTTATATTTCACTTATTGATTTAAATATTTATTTTCTTTTTATCTATACAATAATTTAAAATCTAATATATTTTTACTCCTTCAGTTATTCTCGCACTATTAAAATTCAAAAAATGCAATATAATATGTTTCATCTTTATTATAATATATCTTTTTTGTTTTCTATTTCAAAAAAGGTATATCAAATATACTTTTTCTTTGTTATTTCTTCTTAGAGTTTTAAAATTGAATTATATGTTTTGTATTTTATTTCTTATTATAGTTGTAAAAATGAAAATTCCATGAATGTATGTTGTGTTCTATTTCACTTCTTAAATATAATTTTCATTCTATTTTCAAAATTCCATTTGGTTGAGTCCAGAAAAACAACGTCCTTCGGGCTCCCCCTCCGGCAGACCCGAATGATGGTGATTGCACATGTGGTATGTGCTGGCCTGCATGAAATGACACCAAACTTTGGCACCATGTGAGGATGCCCAATGTAGGCCCCCATGCAACATGTGAGCCATTCCTGACACCAAACGAACGTTGCGTCACGTCCGGGCAGCGTTTCGGGTTCTTTTCGCCGGCAAAATCCTAGTAAATGCATCGAGTGTCGGAAGTCGATGAGAATTGGCATGCATGATGTCCATGGTCATCCCATTGTGTGAAAAAAAATTAGGGCCATTTGGTTGAGTCCAGAAAAACAACGTCCTTCGGGCTCCCCCTCCGGCAGACCCGAATAATGGTGATTGCACATGTGGTATGTGCTGGCCTGCATGAAATGACACCAAACTTTGGCACCATGTGAGGATGCCCAATGTAGGCCCCATGCAACATGTGAGCCATTCCTGACACCGAACGAACATTGCGTCACGTCCGGGCAGCGTTTCGGGTTCTTTTCGCCGGCAAAATCCTAGTAAATGCATCGAGTGTCGGAAGTCGATGAGAATTGGCATGGATGATGTCCATGGTCATCCCATTGTGTGAAAAAAATTTAGGGCCATTTGGTTGAGTCCAGAAAAACAACGTCCTTCGGGATCCCCCTCCGGCAGACCCGAATGATGGTGATTGCACATGTGGTATGTGCTGGCCTGCATGAAATAACACCAAACTTTGGCACCATGTGAGGATGCCCAATGTAGGCCCCCATGCAACATGTGAGCCATTCCTGACACCGAATGAACGTTGCGTCACGTCCGGGCAGCGTTTTGGGTTCTTTTCGCCGGCAAAATCCTAGTAAATGCATCGAGTGTCGGAAGTCGATGAGAATTGGCATGCATGATGTCCATGGTCATCCCATTGTGTGAAAAAAATTTAGGTCCATTTGGTTGAGTCCAGAAAAACAACGTCCTTCGGGCTCCCCCTCCGGCAGACCCGAATGATGGTGATTGCACATGTGGTATGTGCTGGCCTGCATGAAATAACACCAAACTTTGGCACCATGTGAGGATGCCCAATGTAGGCCCCCATGCAACATGTGAGCCATTCCTGACACCGAACGAACGTTGCGTCACGTCCGGGCAGTGTTTCGGGTTCTTTTCGCTGGCAAAATCCTAGTAAATGCATCGAGTGTCGGAAGTCGATGAGAATTGGCATGCATGATGTCCATGGTCATCCCATTGTGTGAAAAAAATTTAGGGCCATTTGGTTGAGTCTAGAAAAACAACGTCCTTCGGGCTCCCCCTCCAGCAGACCCGAATGATGGTGATTGCACATGTGGTATGTGCTGGCCTGCATGAAATGACACCAAACTTTGGCACCATGTGAGGATGCCCAATGTAGGCCCCCATGCAACATGTGAGCCATTCCTGACACCGAACGAACGTTGCGTCACGTCCGGGCAGCGTTTCAGGTTCTTTTCACCGGCAAAATCCTAGTAAATGCATCGAGTGTCGGAAGTCGATGAGAATTGGCATGCATGATGTCCATAGTCATCCCATTGTGTGAAAAAAATTTAGGGCCATTTGGTTGAATTGAAATAATTATTTGATATCAAAATTTTGTAATATGAAAAAGAAAAGAAAAAAAGTACATGAAGCGAGCCCCTCGTCGCTCAAAGAGTGGAGCACCTGCGATTTGTTACACAACTCCCGGATCGGAATCTACAAAAAAACTCGAGCGTGGGAAGCCTATCCCTTTAATTTAGGAGCACGTACTGCCTCTCCTCAACCAAGGAAGGCAAAGATCACGGACGTACTTTCCCTGGTGGTTACGACGACCTAGGAGATCCTCCTCGTCCTATATAGTCTCGGCATCGTCTTTCATGTCGTCTACGACGGCTCCTACCGCCGAGTCGATGATAGCTGCGTCCCTAGCATCGGCCCAACTCCACCAAGATCGTCGAGAACATCCAGATCGTCAGCGCGTGCTGGCCATCGTGGACGAACTGCGTCCACGTTACAACGCCGATAACTTCCATCTTCATCGACCGATCCAGTATGTTGGCAACCGTACCGCATCCATGATGCTTTTCTTTGTGCGTGTGTTAGATTCGATAAGACTAAGATTAATTAGCGCATAATCTTCGCATTACATCTGTTGGAGTAGATGTTTTTTGTTTGTGCGTGTATTAGATTAGATAAGCCTATGACACTACATTTGTTTGTTTGTGTATTAGATTAGATAGCCCTACGATTGCAAATTAGTTTATGCATGTTGTTTGTTGTCTTTCACTTGTAGGTTGGATTGATGAATAACAATAATTTTAAATCAGTGTTAGTTATAGCATAGTCACTTTAAGTTATAGCCATGCCCTAAGACATCCATGTTTCAACTATGAGACGCCCACTAATATTGTATGTGTTGCACATTTGTTTGATGCATGTTCCAGTATGCATAATTTCGTTTTATTCTTTTTGATTTACTGTTAATTAGGCACTGTCACCGATTCTTATATCTAATTGTACAGTAACATATGAAAATAAATGATTAGATAAATAATGTTACTTTTGATTATGAAACTAATTGGTTAAATAAGTACTTGTTAAACTGTCATTTTATGTGTTGCACGTGTCTCTGCTGAATGTTTCAGTATGAATAAATTATGTTCTACAGTTTTCTATATAATGTGGGATAGTGTATTCCATTATTATGTTTTATGCAACAATATGTTAGGAAAAAAGTTGATTACATAATTTATGGTAATGTAACCATGTATGTTTTTTTAACAGGATGGATGAACTGAACGGAGAAATTGTTTGCGCCGTTGAAAAATGGTGCAAACTTATTGCCGGTCTATCTTCCGGTCAACGGGCCGCACTTGCCGAAACAGCACTCCGTACCATGCTTCAGATACCTTCATTGAAGATGCGTACACTGTTGATCCGGTACATGGTTGAGATTTTTGATCCTAGCAAGGGCAGATTCATTGTACAAGACTTGGTTGGCGAAGTGTCTCTCGGTCCCGTGGATGTTGAGTGCATCTTGGCCTTGGAGAACCACGGACTATCGGCAGAAGGTATTCTCGATGAGGAAGGTGAGGATGTTAAAGATCGAGTGCCGCCTCAATTCCTGAGCAAGACCACAGGTAACATAGTCATCGACTATCTGATTGTGGACATCACAAAAAATAAATCTGCCGACGACGATTTCCTTCGGAGAGTTGTCCCCGTGTTGCTTGGATCAGTCCTTGCTCCCATGTCGAGCAAGACTGTACCAAAACAATATTACGCATTGGTGGAGGATGTGAAGCGTATATCCAAGATTAATTGGAATGCATTCACCCTCCGGGTTCTGCTGGACTGCCTTCGCAACGTGAGGAAAGGCAAACACCTCCGCCAATGGCCGAGAGGGAACTTAGCTCTCCTGCAGGTACACCTTTCAGACTTGTACCATTGCAAAAAAATTATGATTGCTAATTAAACTGTTGTATAGTACTAACTGTAATTTTTCATATTCATGCAGTACCTGTACTGGGAGAAGGTTCAGCCTCTGGAAGGTGAATGCGCATTCAATCCTAGCTTGTCATTGGAACCTCTAATGAGAAATTGGACTAAAGCTGCAGCCTCAAGGAGAGACAAGTTTGATTATGACCATGGACGTGGCCGTGGTAACATCAAGGTAATTCATTACGTCGGGTACTTCTTAAATCTTTTATATAACATAATTAGTTGTATTAATATTTTTATTGATCACATATACTTGTATTTCACCTGCAGATTGAAGACAACATAACCAAGGAGTATAGGGCGCAGAAGCGCAAAGTACCCGAACCAGAAAAGCCAAAAATGAAGCCCGCCGTTGGTGCGGCAAAGAAGTCCAAGTTAGCCTCAAACGCGGACGAGATGATGAACCTCATCATGAAGCGGTGTATGGATTACATACGCAGCCAAATGAAGGAAATACCGGAACAAGTAGCTGAGGTGACACACCCTTAATTATATGTTTACAACATTTTTGAAGTTGCAAAACCATGCCGACATTAATTAATATATTTTATGTAATGCAGAGATTGTTAGAGAAGTTGAACCAAAATGGTGTGATGTACAAGCCAGCGGCTGCTGCTGTTGGAGAACGTAGTAATTTCAAAAAAATTCCTACGCACACGCAAGATCATGGTGATGCATAGCAACGAGGGGGAGAGTCTGATCTACGTACCATTGTAGATCGCAACGGAAGCGTTGACACAACGTAGAGGAAGTAGTCGTACGTCTTCTTCCCGATCCGACCGATCCAAGCACCGTTACTCCAGCACCTCCGAGTTCTTAGCACACGTACAGCTCGATGACGATCCTCGGGCTCCGATCCAGCAAAGCTTCGGGGAGGAGTTCCGTCAGCACGACGGCGTGGTGACGATCTTGATGTACTACCGACGCAGGGCTTCGCCTAAGCACTACAACGGTATTATCGAGGTGGAATATGGTGGCAGGGGGCACCGCACACGGCTAAGGAACGATCTCAATGATCAACTTGTGTGTCTATGGGGTGCCCCCTGCCTCAGTATATAAAGGATGGAGGAGGACGAGGCCGGCCAAGGCTATTGGTGCGGCCAGGATGGGAGTCCTACTAGGACTCCAAGTCCTAGTAGGAGTCCATCAAGAGGGGAGGAAGGGAGAAGGAAGTGGAGGAGTAGGAAAGGTGGCCGGCCCCCTTTTCCCTAGTCCAATTCGGACTAGAGGGGAGGGGGGCGCAGCAGCCTTTTTCCTCTTCCCACTAAAGCCCATCAAGGCCCATTACTTCTCCCGTAACTACCCGGTACTCCGAAAAATACCCGAATCACTCGGAACCTTTCCGATGTCCGAATATAGTCGTCCAATATATCGATCTTTATGTCTCGACCATTTCGAGACTCCTCGTCATGTCCCCGATCTCATCCGGGACTCCGAACTCCTTCGGTACATCAAAACTCATAAACTCATAATATAACTGTCATCGAAACCTTAAGCGTGTGGACCCTACGGTTCGAGAACAATGTAGACATGACCGAGACATGTCTCCAGTCAATAACCAATAGCGGGACCTGGATGCCCATATTGGCTCCTACATATTCTACGAAGATCTTTATCGGTCAGACCGCATAACAACATACGTTGTTCCCTTTGTCATCGGTATGTTACTTGCCCGAGATTCGATCGTTGGTATCCCAATACCTAGTTCAATCTCGTTACCGACAAGTCTCTTTACTCGTTTCGTAATACATCATCTCACAACTAACATATTAGTTGCAATGCTTGCAAGGCTTAGGTGATGTGCATTACCGAGAGGGCCCAGAAATACCTCTCCGACAATCGGAGTGACAAATCCTAATCTCGAAATACGCCAACCCAACATCTACCTTTGGAGACACCTGTAATGCTCCTTTATAATCACCCATTTACGTTGTGACGTTTGGTAGCACCCAAAGTGTTCCTCCGGCAAACGGGAGTTGCATAATCTCATAGTCATAGGAACATGTATAAGTCATGAAGAAAGCAATAGCAACATACTAAACGATCGGGTGCTAAGCTAATGGAATGGGTTATGTCAATCAGATCATTCAACTAATGATGTGACCTCGTTAATCAAATAACAACTCTTTTGTCCATGGTTAGGAAATATAACCATCTTTGATTAACGAGCTAGTCAAGTAGAGGCATACTAGTGACACTCTGTTTGTCTATGTATTCACACGTGTATTATGTTTCCGGTTAATACAATTCTAGCATGAATAATAAACATTTATCATGATATAAGGAAATAAATAATAGCTTTATTATTGCCTCTAGGGCATATTTCCTTCAGTCTCCCACTTGCACTAGAGTCAATAATCTAGTTCACATCGCCATGTGATTTAGCAGCAATAGTTCACATCACCATGTGATTAACACCCATAGTTCACATCGTCATGTGACCAACACTCAAAGGGTTTACTAGAGTCAGTAATCTAGTTCACATATCTATGTGATTAACACCCAAAGAGTACTAAGGTATGATCATATTTTGCTTGTGAGATAATTTTAGTCAACGGGTCTATCACATTCAGATCCGTAAGTATTTTGCAAGTTCTATGTCTACAATGCTCTACACGGAGCTACTCTAGCTAATTGCTCCCACTTTCAATATGTATCCAGATTGAGACTTTAGATTCATCTGTATCAGTGTCAAAAACTTGCATCGACGTAACCCTTTATGACGAACCTTTTTGTCACGTCCATAATCAAGAAACATATCCTTATTTCACTAAGGATAATTCTGACCGCTGTCCAGTGATCTACTCCTAGATCACTATTGTACTCCCTTGCCAAATCAATGCAGGGGATACAATAGATCTGGTATACAGCATGACATACTTTATAGAACCTATGGCCAAGGCATAGAGAATGACATTCATTCTCTTTCTATCTTCTGCCGTGGTCGGGATTTGAGTCTTACTCAACTTCACACCTTGTAATACAGGCAAGAACTCTTTCTTTGACTGCTGCATTTTGAACTACTTCAAAATCTTGTCAAGGTATCTACTCATTGAAAAAACTTATCAAGCGTCTTGATCTATCCCTATAGATCTTGAAGCTCAATATGTAAGCAGCTTCACCGAAGTCTTTCTTTAAAAACTCCTTTCAAATACTCCTTTATGCTTTACAGAACAATTCTATATTATTTCCGATCAACAATATGTCATTCACATATACTTATTAGAAATGTTGTAGTGCTCCCACTCACTTTCTTGTAAATACAGGCTTCACCGCAAGTCTGTATAAAACTATATGCTTTGATCAACTCATCAAAGCGTATATTCCAACTCCGAGATGCTTGCACCAGTCCACAGATGGATCGCTGGAGCTTGCACATTTTGTTAGCACCTTTAGGATTGACAAAACCTTCTGGTTGCATCATATACAACTCTTCTTTAATAAATCCATTAAGGAATGCAGTTTTGTTTATCCGTTTGCCAGATTTCATAAAATGCGGCAATTACTAACATGATTCGGACAGACTCAAGCATAGATACGAGTGAGAAGCTCTCATCGTAGTCAACACCTTGAACTTGTCGAAAACCTTTTGCGACAATTCTAGCTTTGTAGATAGTAACACTACTATCAGCGTCCGTCTTCCTCTTGAAGATCCATTTATTTTCTATGTCTTGCCGATCATCGGGCAAGTCACCCAAAGTCCACACTTTGTTCTCATACATGGATCCCATCTCAGATTTCATGGCCTCAAGCCATTTCCCGGAATTTGGGCTCATCATCGCTTCCTCATAGTTCGTAGGTTCGTCATGGTCAAATAACATGACCTCCAGAACAGGATTACCGTACCACTCTGGTGCGGATCTCACTCTGGTTTACCTACGAGATTCGGTAGTAACTTGATCTGAAGTTACATGATCATCATCATTAGCTTCCTCACTAATTGGTGTAGTAGTCACAAGAACATATTTTTGTGATGAACTACTTTCCAATAAGGTAGAAGGTACAATTACCTTATCAAGTTTTCTACTTTCCTCCCACTCACTTCTTTCAAGAGAAACTCCTTCTCTAGAAAGGATCCATTATAAGCAACGAATGTCTTGCCTTAGGATCTGTGATAGAAGGTGTACCCAACAGTCTCCTTTGGGTATCCTATGAAGACATATTTCTCCGATTTGGGTTTGAGCTTATCAGGATGAAACTTTTTCTCATAAGCATCGCAACCCCAAACTTCAAGAAACGACAACTTTGGTTTCTTGCCAAACCATAGTTCATAAGGCGTCGTCTCGACGGATATAGATGGTGCCCCTTTTTAACGTGAATGCAGCTGTCTCTAATGCATGACCCCAAAAATGATAGTGGTAAATCGGTAAGAAACATCATAGATTGCACTATATCCAATAAAGTACGGTTATGACGTTCGAACACACCATTATGCTGTGGTGTTCCAGGTGGCGTGAGTAGTGAAACTATTTCACATTGTTTTAACTGAAGACCAAACTCGTAACTCAAATATTTTACCTCTGCGATCATATCGTAGAAACTTTTATTTTCTTGTCACAATGATTTTCCACTTCACTCTGAAATTCTTTGAACTGTTCAAATGTTTCAGACTTATGTTTCATCAAGTAGATATCCCCATATCTGCTCAAATCATCTTGTGAAGGTCAGAAAATAATGATACCTGCTGTAAGCCTTAATATTCATCGGACCACATACATCAGTATGTATGATTTCCAACAAATCTGTTGCTTGCTTCATTGTTCCGGAGAACGGCGTTTTAGTCATCTTGCCCATAAGGCATGGTTCGCAAGCATCAAGTGATTCATAATCAAGTGATTCCAAAATCCCATCAGCATGGAGTTTCTTCATGCGCTTTACACCAATATGACCTAAACGGCAGTGCCACAAATAAGTTGCACTATCATTATTAACTTCGCATCTTTTGGTTTCAATATTATGAATATGTGTATCACTAAGATCGAGATCCAATGAACTATTTTCATTGGGTGTGTAACCATATAAGGTTTTATTCATGTAAACAGAACAACAATTTATTCTTTTACTTAAATGAATAACCGTATTACAATAAACATGATCAAATCATATTCATGCTCAACGCAAACACCAAATAACACTTATTTAGGTTCAACACTAATCCTGAAAGTATAGGGAGTGTGTGATGATGATCATATCAATCTTGGAACCACTTCCAACACACATCGTCACTTCACCCTTAACTAGTCTCTGTTCATTCTGCAACTCCCGTTTCGAGTTACTACTCTTAGCAACTGAACTAGCATCAAATACTGAGGGGTTGCTATAAACACTAGTAAAGTACACATCAATAACATGTATATCAAATATACTTATGTTCACTTTGCCATCCTACTTATCCGCCAATCACTTGGGGTAGTTCCGCTTCCAGTGACCAGTCCCTTTGCAGTAGAAGCACTTAGTCTCAGGCTTAGGATCAGACTTGGGCTTCTTCACTTGAGCAGCAACTTGCTTGCCGTTCTTCTTGAAGTTCCCCTTCTTCCCTTTGCCCTTTTCTTGAAACTAGTGGTCTTGTCAACCATCAACACTTGATGTTTTTCTTGATTTCTACCTTCGTTGATTTCAGCATCACGAAGAGCTTGGGAGTTGTTTCCGTTATCCCTTGCATATTATAGTTCATCACGAAGTTCTACTAACTTGGTGATGGTGAATAGAGAATTCTGTCAATCACTATCTTATCTGGAAGATTAACTCCCACTTGATTCAAGCGATTGTAGTACCCAGACAATCTGAGTACATGCTCACTAGTTGAGCGATTCTCCTCCATCTTTTAGCTATAGAACTTGTTGGAGACTTCATATCTCTCAACTCGGGTATTTGCTTGAAATATTAACTTCAACTCCTGGAACATCTCATATGGTCCATGACGTTCAAAACGTCTTTGAAGTCCCGATTCTAAGCCATTAAGCATGGTGCACTAAACTATCAAGTAGTCATCATATTGACCTAGCCAAACGTTCATAACGTCTGCATCTGCTCCTGCAATAGGTCTGTCACCTAGCGGTGCATCAAGGACATAATTCTTCTGTGCAGCAATAAGGATAAACCTTAGATCACGGATCCAATCCGCATCATTGCTACTAACATCTTTCAATACAATTTTCTCTAGGAACATATCAAAAATAAACACAGGGAAGCAACAACGCGAGCTATTGATCTACAACATAATTTGCAAAATACTACCAGGACTAAGTTCATGATAAATTTAAGTTCAATTTAATCATATTACTTAAGAACTCCCACTTAGATGGACATCCCTCTAATCCTCTAAGTGATCACGTGATCCAAATCAACTAAACCATGTCCGATCATCACGTGAGATGGAGTAGTTTCATTGGTGAACATCACTATGTTGATCATATCTACTATATGATTCACGCTCGACCTTTCGGTCTCCGTGTTCCGAGGCCATATCTGTATATGCTTGGCTCGTCAAGTATAACCTGAGTATTCCGCGTGTGCAACTGTTTTGCACCCGTTGTATTTGAACGTAGAGCCTATCACACCCGATCATCACATGGTGTCTCAGCACGAAGAACTTTCGCAACGGTGCATACTCAGGGAGAACACTTCTTGATAATTAGTGAGAGATCATCTTAAAATGCTACCGTCAAACTAAGCAAAATAAGATGTATAAAAGATAAACATCATATGCAATCAAAATATGTGACATGATATGGCCATCATCATCTTGCTTCTTTGATCTCCATCTCCAAAGTACTGTCTTGATCTATATCGTCACCGGCATGACACCATGATCTCCATCATCTTGATCTATATCAATGTGTCGTCACGTGGTCGTCTCGCCAACACTTGCTCTTGCAACTATTGCTATCGCATAGCGATAAAGTAAAGCAATTATTGGGCGCTTGCATCTTATGCAATAGACAGACAACCATAAGGCTTTTGCCAGTTGCCGATAAGTTCAATAAAACATGATCATCTTATACAACAACTTATAACTCATCACGTTTTGACCATATCACATCACAACATGCCCTGCAAAAACAAGTTAGACGTCCTCTACTTTGTTGTTGCAAATTTTACGTGGCTGCTACGGGCTTAAGCAAGAACCAATCTCACCTACGCATCAAAACCACAACGATAGTTTGTTAAATAGACTTCGTTTTAACCTTCGCAAGGACCGGGCGTAGCCACACTCGGTTCAACTAAAGTTGGAGAAACAGTCACCCGCAAGTCACCTATGTGCAAAGCACGTCGGGAAAACCGGTCTCGCGTAAGCGTACGCGTAATGTCGGTCCGGGCCGCTTCATCCAACAATACCGCCGAACCAAAGTATGACATGCTGGTAGGCAGTATGACTTATATCGCCCACAACTCACTTGTGTTCTACTCGTGCATATAACATCAAACCATAAAACCTAGGCTCTGATACCACTGTTGGAGAACGTAGTAATTTCAAAAAATTTCCTACGCACACGCAAGATCATGGTGATGCATAGCAACGAGGGGGAGAGTCTGATCTACGTACCCTTGTAGATCGCAACGGAAGCGTTGACACAACGTAGAGGAAGTAGTCGTACGTCTTCTTCCCGATCCGACCGATCCAAGCACCGTTACTCCGGCACCTCCGAGTTCTTAGCACACGTACAGCTCGATGACGATCCCCGGGCTCCGATCCAGCAAAGCTTCGGGGAGGAGTTCCGTCAGCATGACGGCGTGGTGACGATCTTGATGTACTACCGATGCAGGGCTTCGCCTAAGCACTACAACGGTATTATCGAGGTGGAATATGGTGGTAGGGGGCACCGCACACGGCTAAGGAACGATCTCAATGATCAACTTGTGTGTCTATGGGGTGCCCCCTGCCTCAGTATATAAAGGATGGAGGAGGACGAGGCCGGCCAAGGCTATTGGTGCGGCCAGGATGGGAGTCCTACTAGGACTCCAAGTCCTAGTAGGAGTCCATCAAGAGGGGAGGAAGGGAGAAGGAAGTGGAGGAGTAGGAAAGGTGGCCGGCCCCCTTTTCCCTAGTCCAATTCGGACTAGAGGGGAGGGGGGGCGCAGCAGCCTTTTCCCTCTTCCCACTAAAGCCCATCAAGGCCCATTACTTCTCCCGTAACTACCCGGTACTCCGAAAAATACCCGAATCACTCGGAACCTTTCCGATGTCCGAATATAGTCGTCCAATATATCGATCTTTACATCTCGACCATTTCGAGACTCCTCGTCATGTCCCCGATCTCATCCGGGACTCCGAACTCCTTCGGTACATCAAAACTCATAAACTCATAATATAACTGTCATCGAAACCTTAAGCGTGTGGACCCTACGGTTCGAGAACAATGTAGACATGACCGAGACATGTCTCCAGTCAATAACCAATAGCGGGACCTAGATGCCCATATTGGCTCCTACATATTCTACGAAGATCTTTATCAGTCAGACCGCATAACAACATACGTTGTTCCCTTTGTCATCGGTATGTTACTTGTCCGAGATTCGATCGTCGGTATCCCAATACCTAGTTCAATCTCGTTACCGACAAGTCTCTTTACTCGTTCCGTAATACATCATCTCACAACTAACATATTAGTTGCAATGCTTGCAAGGCTTAGGTGATGTGCTGTGACGCCCGGATAATCTTGCTACAGAAATCCCACGGTAATCATGCCATGTCATCCCGATTACTGTTGCTAAACGCCCGTTAGTTCAAACCGCGTCAACTTCAAATTTAAAATTAAAATTAATGTCGGCAATAAAAGTTTTCAAAATTTGAAACAAAAATGTTCGGTGGTTGCCAAATATTACACCGGTAATTATGGTGAGGTAAACACCTTTTTATAAAATGCCTAAATACTTTTAGATGAATTAAACAGGAAAGAAATAATAAAAGAAAATACAAAAAGGGAAAACAAAAGAAAAAGAAAAGAGAGAGAAAGCCCCCCTCCCTGGGCCGTGGCCCAACTGGGCCAACCCAACCGGCCCAGCCGGCCACCCCACCAGGCCGGCCCACCTCCCCTCCTACTAACCCTCCCACCGTGACCTAACCCATCCCACGATCCCCACTTCCCCTCCGCACGTCTCCCTCATCCTCCCACTCCGCCGCCACACACACGCACGCACGCACACTCGGTGGTGCGGGCACCCGAGCCGCCGCACCCCTGAGGCCGCCGCCCGCCGGCGCCGGGAACCGCCACCCCCGGCCTCCTCCTCGCGGCTCCCAACCTCCTGCACCGCATCCCCATCCTCCTCCCCACCGGACTGCGCCCGCCTCATCGACGCCGGACGCCATCGTCGGCCTGCCTCCTCTCCATTGCGACGTCCCCGACCTCCACCTCGCACCCCCGCTGCCCAGTTCCCTACGACCCCCCCCCCCCTGTGAGCTTCGCCGTTCGTCCCCTCCCTTCTCCTCTAATTCGCATCGCCGTCGCCCGCCTGTGCCTCGACGCTGCCGAGCCCGGACCTGCTCCGGAAAAGCCCGTCACCCCCCCCCCCCCTCACCTCACCAGCGATGCAGCCTCGCCAGCCCGCGCGCCCGCGCCTCCCCCTGCTGCAGCTGCCGTGCCCTCGCCCCGCATCGCCATCTCCGGCCTCCCTGTGACGCCCGCAAAAGGCCCCTGGGGTCAATGACAGGAGGGCCCCGCCTCCAAAACGTTTAAAAAAAGGATATAAAAAAGGATTTAAAATAATAATAATAATAATAATTAATTGATTACTTAATTAAATAACTAATTAGGACAAATAATTAACCTAATTAACCTCTGTTAGTTAATCTAAGTAACTAATTAATGTAGTTAATTAGGTAGTTAGTTAGTCTGTCAATGACAGTGGGACCCACATGTCAGTTTGACTAGGTTAACTGACTAGCTGACTGCTGACATCACCCTGACATCATGCTGATGTCATAATTGCATTTTCTAACTAAATTAATTCTGTTAATTCTAAAAATGATTTAAATCTTTTAAAATTAATAGAAAATAAACCGTAGCTCAGATGGAAAAACTTTGTACATGAAAGTTGCTCAGAACGACGAGACGAATCCGGATACGCAGCCCGTTTATCCACCACACATTCCTAGCATAGCGAACACGCAACTTTCCCCCTCCGGTTCACCGGTCCGAAAACGCGAAACACCGGGGATACTTTCCCGGATGTCATCCCCCTTCGCCGGTATCACCTGCAACCGCGTTAGGGCACCTCTGACGCCGTTACTTGTCATGTCATGCATCTCTATGCATATGCTTGCATTATATTTATTGTTTCTTCCCCCTCTTCTCTCGCTAGACACCGAGACCGACGCCGCTGCTACCCCGTACGACTACGGAGTTGACGACCCCTCTCTCTTGCCAGAGCAACCAGGCAAGCCCCCCCTTTGATCACCAGATACCGCCTACTCTTCTCTATACTGCTTGCATTAGAGTAGTGTAGCATGTTACTGCTTCCCGTTAATCCTATACTGATGCATAGCCTGTCCTTGCTACTACTATTGTTACCTTTTCCTGCAAACCTAATGCTTAGTATAGGATGCTAGCTTATCATCAGTGGCCCTACATTCTTGTCCGTCTGCCATGCTATACTATCGGGCCGTGATCACTCGGGAGGTGATCACGGGTATATACTATATACTTTATACATGATACATGTGGTGACTAAAGACGGGTAGGCTCGTAGGAGCACCCGCGAGTGGATCTTTGAGGCGGAGCGACAGGGCAGGTTCCGACCACCTAGGAGAGAGGTGGGCCTGGCCCTGGTCGGCGTTCGCGGATACTTAACACGCAACGAGATCTGGGTATTTGATCTGAGTCTGGCCATTTGGTCTATACGCACTAACCATCTACGCGGGAGTAGTTATGGGTATCCCGGCGTCGTGGTATCAGCCAAAGCCTTCGTGACGTCAGCGACTGAGTGGCGCGCGCCGGATTGGAACGTAAGCCTGCTCTTGTATTAAGGGGGCTAGTTCTGCTTCCGGCCGCGTTCGCAACGTGCAGGTGTGCTAAGGGCGATGGGCCCAGACCCTTGTGCGCTTAGGTTTAGACCGGCGTGCTGACCTCTCTGTTGTGCCTAGGTGGGGCTGCGACGTGTTGATCTTCCGAGGCCGGGCATGACCCAGGAAAGTGTGTCCGGCCAAATGGGATCGAGCGTGTTGGGGTATGTGGTGCACCCCTGCAGGGAAGTTAATCTATTCGAATAGCCGTGTCCCTCGGTAAAAGGACGACCCGGAGTTGTACCTTGACCTTATGACAACTAGAACCGGATACTTAATAAAACACACCCTTCCAAGTGCCAGATACAACCGGTGATCGCTCTCTCACAGGGCGACGAGGGGAGGATCATCGGTTAGGATATCGCTATGCGATGCTACTTGGAGGACTTCAGTCTACTCTCTTCTACATGCTGCAAGACGGAGGCTGCCAGAAGCGTAGTCTTCGACAGGACTAGCTATCCCCCTCTTATTCCGGCATTCTGCAGTTCAGTCCACATATGATAGCCTTATTCCAGTTGATACCAATGCATACATATGTAGTGTAGCTCCTTGCTTGCGAGTACTTTGGATGAGTACTCACGGTTGCTTTCTCCCTCTTTTCCCCCTATCCCTTCTACCTGGTTGTCGCAACCAGATGTTGGAGCCCAGGATCTAGACGTCACCGTAGACGACGACTCCTACTACACCGGAAGTGCCTACTACTACGTGCAGCCCGCTAACGGCGACCAGGAGTAGTTTAGGAGGATCCCAGGCAGGAGGCCTGCGCCTCTTTCGATCTGTATCCCAGTTTGTGCTAGCCATGTCATGGCAACTTGTTTAACTTATGTCTGTACTCAGATATTGTTGCTTCCGCTGACTCGTCTATGATCGAGCTCTTGTATTTGAGCCCTCGAGGCCCCTGGCTTGTAATATGATGCTTGTATGACTTATTTTATTTGCAGAGTTGTGTTGTGATATCTACCCGTGAGTCCTTGATCTTGATCGTACACATTTGCGTGCATGATTAGTGTATGGTCAAATCGGGGGTGTCATAAGTTGGTATCAGAGCCGACTGCCTGTAGGAATCCCCTTCCACACTCCTTGGTCGAAGTTGAGTCTAGTCGATGGAAATTGTTTTACTAACTTGGCTGTGCGGCCCTTGGGCCCACGTCGCCATCGGGTGGTAATTAGGATCTTTTACTCCTCGGTCCTTACTCTGGGACTCTGATCTCTCTTCTATTCGGGTTAAATGATTTTGCTAACTCTAACTCTAGGTTCTCGTAAATACTTTCTCTCGGAGAGCCCCTTCATTCCAGATGATGGCCTGCTTCACCAGAAGATTCCGAAGATACTCTTTGCTATTCCCCTCGAGACTTTGTGCCCATCACTTTTGCTATTCCTGACCACCGATAAATCCTTATGGATAGCTACTTACACTTGCCATTCATACGGTCATCCCCCATTGATCTTGTTATTACAAGATACCCCGAAGTCTTCTCTATTGTTCCGAGAATACTTTGTGCCTACTGCCTAGCAGTTCCTTGCCACATGAATACCCCTTCAATTAAATCCTCGCACTTGTCAAGTATCCACTCATCCCCAGTTGTTCATGTGTTTCACAATGGTCTTCGAAATACTATTCGATCCTCCAAAAATCCTTAGTAGCTTATTGCTATGCAATACTTGCCTGCTTGCATTATGGATGCTTTCCATATGTCTGGCGATATTCGTTAGTATCCTTAGGCATCGTCTTTTGATCCTATTGATTCAACTTGAGTGCGAATGCACGCAATCATCAGTTGATCCTTTTAAATTATCTTTCCGGCTTAGACGTTATTTTAAAACATGAGCTGGATCACGACCAATCAAATTGCTGTCGATTGTACCCTTAAGGCTATTCAACTTATCCATCCCTGATCAGAGCATTGCTTCTGATCCCTTGTCTTGGAATTGATAATTCTTTGCATTTGAGCCTTGAATTAGTTAGTTGTTTCTAAAGTCTGATCTCCTTGCATTGTTTCTCCCTCTGGTTGAGTACCGATGCTCACACCAGATCCCT
The DNA here is from genome assembly GCA_034509565.1 of Triticum monococcum. NCBI lineage: Eukaryota > Viridiplantae > Streptophyta > Magnoliopsida > Poales > Poaceae > Triticum > Triticum monococcum. The sequence continues at coordinate 443,683,487 of CM067842.1, read as the reverse complement.
TGAGGACCACCAGATCATTTGCTGGATTTTATCCGACAGCGTCCTTCATATTCAATAAGTCTGTGAGCCTTTCCTCGGATACATAATACCTTTGGTAAATTGTATCCTCTGCTTTCTCAAACATGCTCTACTATCGAGCTGGTGTTATTTATTCTTGAAACTTGGGGTATATGTTTCTAAGAAGCCCCTATGGGTTGAACATATGCCTTCTCTAAACTGTGTGAACTGGAAAGCTTTCACGAGTCATACACTTCTGGCATTTTGCGAAATAAAATTTCAACACTACAACTCCTTCAAAAGTTAGAAGTGAATGAAAGGTTATGCATTGGAGAAGTGGGAGTCGACCTTGAACTTGTGTTCATGCCCATGGGCACGATGTAGATCTTATCGTTAAAGCTTCTCTTAAATTAAATTATTCCTTTGGTATAAGTTCATCTTATATCTGGGATCTGACCTTTTGCAATCGTGGTTCCGACCATGTTCTCCTTTAAATACCATTTCGCATGCAAGTTTAAGCGCTTGTATTTTGTAGAGTAATACCCCAGTCCAACCTCTACTTTGATTTGTCGTCGAGTATTACCCCCCTGGTATCTCAAGATTATCACGGAACTGCATAACTTCTTATGGGTTCTTCAATCAAGTAATACATTCTCACTGGTTCCAATTTTTCACGGGTCCTGAGTTATTAAACACTCGAGAACACCGTTAAGTGAACCGATTCCGCACTACGATTCACTAACTCTAAGTAATCTTCATTGCTTATGATTTAATAACCCTTCAAGTTATTCCGAGTCTGATCGGCTATATCATTATCGTGCAACTTTTTAACTATGCTACCTGGTCCTTAACCACGGAGCACAACTTACGATGATGAGCTAAGGTTACGCCGATCTCCCTCGTCATTCCATTTTGCCTTGAACAACAAGCTTGATTTCAAGTTTGTGTCCTACCCATGGTTCCAATAACCTCCCGCTTCATCATTCCTTTGACCTGATGTCATCGCTGATTGATTACATCTTCATGAAATCTCTCGACAAATGTGTCGTGATCATCATCGACCTTATGAGCTCTTCCAGGATATCAATTGAGTTCATGATGAGAAATACTATCCTTGCCCCCGCTGATTGTGTTATCTTTGACCACCTTATTGCCTTCCGATCAACACAAACTTGTTTGTGTTTTGTGTTATACCTTGAGTTCCGTGCTATCCAGCATTTGTTCTTCTTTACCTTGGAGTATTACCATCTTTTAATATCAAGGATGTTGTGAGGATTGCTCCTCCTTTTAAGAATTCTTGGTATAGTGATACTTCTCATCATCACCATTCTTTCCTGGTCCTCGCGTTGATTCCAACCGGGGTACGAACAAGTGAACGGAGCTGATTGGATTCTGCCTTTCTAGCAACCCTATTGCATTGAATAATGGTCGGCCATTCATTCTTAGACTGTCGATTATTGAATCACCATTCTGACATTGGTTGTGCAGCCCAACCCATATTTCGGGCGCAACTTTCTACCAATGTTTAATTGTGTATGTTTTCCTCAAACATGCTTCATTATATCATTTGATCCGACAAATGATATTTCCTTGTTCACCTAATTGTGGAAATCCATCTTTTGTTAATCTCGATGAATTACCGCTGATTCCATCAGCCACCTCCTCATCCTCTTGTTGGTTTAATGATGAGCTTTTGTTTCGGAACTCGCTCCCAAAGTTCATTTCTCGATAATCTTACAAGGTCATCTCAACAATTGTGTTGCACCTTTTCTTCTCTGGCATCCTAAGTCAGAGGTATCCTGACACCAATCGGATCTGAACCTCGATCAGATATGATGGTTGGGGCACATTTCCAAGAGTTATAACATTGGTCTTTATATGACTCGGTATGGTAGTGTCATGCCTAGCACACCTGACCGGAGGACCTATTGTTGTAGTTCCCTTTTAGCAAGCTTAGTGATTCTTCCACGAGGAAATCGTAAGGTTATTTTATAAGTTGTTCCTGATGGTTCCTTTATGTATCCAAAGTCTGACCTTTGATTGAAGACCATGTCCATGCTATCTCAAAGCATGTCTGTGGTACTCTCTTCATCAACAAGGACATTTGAAGCCCAATGCTAAATGTTTCTTGCTCACTTATCCAAACAACGTTGTATGGGTAATGTCATGAAATTTCTCTCCTCTTATCTAAAAGGGTTTTTCTACTTCATATCCTGCCATGGATATCATGCTTTGCTTGTCCTTGGGAAGGATATATCCCTGAATTATGTGTTTAAAACACATTTTCCTTTCCATTGTTCTGTTTAATCTGATAATCACATTCTCCTTTCCATTGTTCTGTTTAAACTTATTGAGGTTTATATGATCTAAGCAGTAATACGTCACTGCTTTTATAAGCACCTCAGCATACGACTCTGTCAGTAAGACCCCGTTGAAATTGTCGATAGCATTCCGGTCACCACCGATGGACGAGAACTTTACCTATTGGTCCGCCTCGTTGCAACGAGCGGGAAAATGGTTCTCTTCGTCCCTCGCCCTTGGTACCAACGTTGTTGCCGACATAACTGACATGGTACTCTCTGACATGCCTTGCTATCATGACCGTGCAAGATGTCACTGCTCCTATTAAAAAAACACATGGTGGGCCCATAACCCACAGGTCCCAGGATCGAAACCCGACTCTCCTATACAACCCTGTTTCTAATGGTTATTCTCCATGCTTGGCTTCTTATTTAATTCATGGGCCACCTTTCTGGTGCTCTATTCTGGTATCAGACGCAATACTTACTCTCGCTACTCTGAACCCCTTAACACTCTGGTTCAAACTTCGAGCAACTATCTACCGCTTGGAACCTCTTATTGTACCTTCATACCTTACTCTCGATGTATTTCATATGTTCAACTCGAGAGATAATCTTATACTCATTCATGGGTTAACCCCAGATTGTTTCCCTCAAAAGCATTCTGTCGTAGTTGAGCTGCCCCTTATCCTTTCGTAAGTACGATGGAGTTCCCGAAGAAATGATGAAAAGTTTATCATGATGCATTGGAATAAAGAGTTGAAGACATCAACGAAAGGGATTAACTTCTTCGGGAAGATCCGTTAGAATTTCGTAACCAGATCTTTCCCCCTTAATACACCTCTTAAATCTCGGGACGAGATTTCTTGTAGTGGAGGGGAATTGTGACGCCCGGATAATCTTGCTACAGAAATCCCACGCTAATCATGCCATGTCATCCCGATTACTGTTGCTAAACGCCCGTTAGTTCAAACCGCGTCAACTTCAAATTTAAAATTAAAATTAATGTCGGCAATAAAAGTTTTCAAAATTTGAAACAAAATTGTTCGGTGGTTGCCAAATATTACACCGGTAATTATGGTGAGGTAAACACCTTTTTATAAAATGCCTAAATACTTTTAGATGAATTAAACAGGAAAGAAATAATAAAAGAAAATACAAAAAGGGAAAACAAAAGAAAAAGAAAAGAGAGAGAAAGCCCCCCCTCCCTGGGCCGTGGCCCAACTGGGCCAACCCAACCGGCCCAGCCGGCCACCCCACCAGGCCGGCCCACCTCCCCTCCTACTAACCCTCCCACCGTGACCTAACCCATCCCACGATCCCCACTTCCCCTCCCCACGTCTCCCTCATCCTCCCACTCCGCCGCCACACACACGCACGCACGCACACTCGGTGGTGCGGGCACCCGAGCCACCGCACCCCTGAGGCCGCCGCCCGCCGGCGCCGGGAACCGCCACCCCCGGCCTCCTCCTCGCGGCTCCCAACCTCCTGCACCGCATCCCCATCCTCCTCCCCACCGGACTGCGCCCGCCTCACCGACGCCGGACGCCATCGCCGGCCTGCCTCCTCTCCATTGCGACGTCCCCGACCTCCACCTCGCACCCCCGCTGCCCAGTTCCCTACGACCCCCCCCCCTGTGAGCTTCGCCGTTCGTCCCCTCCCTTCTCCTCTAATTCTCATCGCCGTCGCCCGCCTGTGCCTCGACGCTGCCGAGCCCGGACCTGCTCCGGACAAGCCCGTCACCCCCCCTCACCTCACCAGCGATGCGGCCTCGCCAGCCCACGCGCCCGCGCCTCCCCCTGCTGCAGCTGCCGTGCCCTCGCCCCGCATCGCCATCTCCGGCCTCCCCGTGACGCCCAGGCCGCGCCCGCTTGCCCCCCCCTCGCGCCTGGCTGGCCATGGCCGCGCCCGTGGCCTCTTCCCCCTGTCGCGTGGTCGGCCCGGCCCCGCCGCTCGCCGGAGCTGGCCGGCCCTTCCCTTGCGAGCGCCCGCATGCTCACGGGGCTTCGCCCCAGCAACCGCGCTCGTTAGCGCTAACCCGCACGCCCGCAAAAGGCCCCTAGGGTCAATGACAAGAGGGCCCCGCCTCCAAAACGTTTAAAAAAAGGATATAAAAAAGGATTTAAAATAATAATAATAATAATAATTAATTGATTACTTAATTAAATAACTAATTAGGACAAATAATTAACCTAATTAACCTCTGTTAGTTAATCTAATTAACTAATTAATGTAGTTAATTAGGTAGTTAGTTAGTCTGTCAATGACAGTGGGACCCACATGTCAGTTTGACTAGGTCAACTGACTAGCTGACTGCTGACATCACCCTGACATCATGCTGATGTCATAATTGCATTTTCTAACTAAATTAATTCTGTTAATTCTAAAAATGATTTAAATATTTTAAAATTAATAGAAAATAAACCGTAGCTCAGATGGAAAAACTTTGTACATGAAAGTTGCTTAGAACGACGAGACGAATCCGGATACGCAGCCCGTTTATCCACCACACATTCCTAGCATAGCGAACACGCAACTTTCCCCCTCCGGTTCACCGGTCTGAAAACGCGAAACACCGGGGATACTTTCCCGGATGTCATCCCCCTTCGCCGGTATCACCTGCTACCGCGTTAGGGCACCTCTGACGCTGTTACTTGTCATGTCATGCATCTCTATGCATATGCTTGCATTATATTTATTGTTTCTTCCCCCTCTTCTCTCGCTAGACACCGAGACCGACGCCACTACTACCCCGTACGACTACGGAGTTGACGACCCCTCTCTCTTGCCAGAGCAACCAGGCAAGCCCCCCCCCTTTGATCACCAGATACCGCCTACTCTTCTCTATACTGCTTGCATTAGAGTAGTGTAGCATATTACTGCTTCCCGTTAATCCTATACTGATGCATAGCCTGTCCTTGCTACTACTATTGTTACCTTTACCTGCAAACCTAATGCTTAGTATAGGATGCTAGCTTATCATCAGTGGCCCTACATTCTTGTCCGTCTGCCATGCTATACTATCGGGCCGTGATCACTCGGGAGGTGATCATGGGTATATACTATATACTTTATACATGATACATGTGGTAACTAAAGACGGGTAGGCTCGTAGGAGCACCCGCGAGTGGATCTTTGAGGCGGAGCGACAGGGCAGGTTCCGACCACCTAGGAGAGAGGTGGGCCTGGCCCTGGTCGGCGTTCGCGGATACTTAACACGCTTAACGAGATCTGGGTATTTGATCTGAGTCTGGCCATTTGGTCTATACGCACTAACCATCTACGTGGGAGTAGTTATGGGTATCCCGGCGTCGTGGTATCAGCCGAAGCCTTCGTGACGTCAGCGACTGAGTGGCGCGCGCCGGATTGGAACGTAAGCCTGCTCTTCTATTAAGGGGGCTAGTTCTGCTTCCGGCCGGGTTCGCAACGTGCAGGTGTGCTAAGGGCGATGGGCCCAGACCCCTGTGCGCTTAGGTTTAGACCGGCGTGCTGACCTCTCTGTTGTGCCTAGGTGGGGCTACGACGTGTTGATCTTCCGAGGCCGGGCATGACCCAGGAAAGTGTGTTCGGCCAAATGGGATCGAGCGTGTTGGGGTATGTGGTGCACCCCTGCAGGGAAGTTAATCTATTCGAATAGCCGTGTCCCTCGGTAAAAGGACGACCCGGAGTTGTACCTTGACCTTATGACAACTAGAACCGGATACTTAATAAAACACACCCTTCCAAGTGCCAGATACAACCGGTGATCGCTCTCTCACAGGGCGACGAGGGGAGGATCATCGGTTAGGATATTGCTATGCGATGCTACTTGGAGGACTTCAGTCTACTCTCTTCTACATGCTGCAAGACGGAGGCTGCCAGAAGCGTAGTCTTCGACAGGACTAGCTATCCCCCTCTTATTCCGGCATTCTGCAGTTCAGTCCACATATGATAGCCTTATTCCAGTTGATACCAATGCATACATATGTAGTGTAGCTCCTTGCTTGCGAGTACTTTGGATGAGTACTCACGGTTGCTTTCTCCCTCTTTTCCCCCTATCCCTTCTACCTGGTTGTCGCAACCAGATGTTGGAGCCCAGGATCCAAACGTCACCGTCGACGACGACTCCTACTACACCAGAAGTGCCTACTACTACGTGCAGCCCGCTGACGGCGACCAGGAGTAGTTTAGGAGGATCCCAGGCAGGAGGCCTGCGCCTCTTTCGATCTGTATCCCAGTTTGTGCTAGCCATCTCATGGCAACTTGTTTAACTTATGTCTGTACTCAGATATTGTTGCTTCCGCTGACTCGTCTATGATCGAGCTCTTGTATTTGAGCCCTCGAGGCCCCTGGCTTGTAATATGATGCTTGTATGACTTATTTTATTTGCAGAGTTGTGTTGTGATATCTACCCGTGAGTCCTTGATCTTGATCGTACACATTTGCATGCATGATTAGTGTACGGTCAAATCGGGGGCGTCACATGTGCATTACCGAGAGGGCCCAGAGATACCTCTCCGACAATCGGAGTGACAAATCCTAATCTCGAAATATGCCAACCCAACATCTACCTTTGGAGACACCTGTAATGCTCCTTTATAATCACCCATTTACGTTGTGACGTTTGGTAGCACCCAAAGTGTTCCTCCGGCAAACGGGAGTTGCATAATCTCATAGTAATAGGAACATGTATAAGTCATGAAGAAAGCAATAGCAACATACTAAACGATCGGGTGCTAAGCTAATGGAATGGGTCATGTCAATCAGATCATTCAACTAATGATGTGACCTCGTTAATCAAATAACAACTCTTTTGTCCATGGTTAGGAAATATAACCATCTTTGATTAACGAGCTAGTCAAGTAGAGGCATACTAGTGACACTCTGTTTGTCTATGTATTCACACGTGTATTATGTTTCCGGTTAATACAATTCTAGCATGAATAATAAACATTTATCATGATATAAGGAAATAAATAATAGCTTTATTATTGCCTCTAGGGCATATTTCCTTCAGCTGCGGCTTCCGGCAACAACGATGCAGACCTAGAAGTGGATTCCTTTGAGAATGGTCCGCCAGAAAAAAAAGAATTCGTGTACAAGGATGACTGTGACGGTCTAGAGCCGGTGATTGATTTGACACAGCATGACGAGCCTGTTGTCAACAAGAACAACAATGATGAGGTAGTATATTCTCATTTATTTGTCTTCATTTATCTCAATTATGCATCTTCATTTTCATTAACTGAACCTATCACATTATTTCTTTGTTAACCAGAAAACACCTGCCAAGTTAAATGTTGACAAGACAACGGAGTGCAGCGCAACACCGGAGAACCCTTGGATTGTAGGTAATTCTCCTCGAGCAGAATCGTCCGACATTGACATTTCTGCAAGTTCTATCGACAGGATGGTGGGTATGAGCAAGGGTAAAAAGTCTGCAGCAACCGCAAAAGAAGACGATGTTATATCTGGGAAGCGCCGACGGACTGTTCCCAAGAAATTTGAATCCCCCTTTAAACTTGACAAGCCCAGCAAGCGAAGCGCTCGTGGTACTAAGCCATCCGGCAACACTACCACAACTAGAGGTACCGTTAGTAGCTAGCTATCTTAGTGCTTAATTTACTACCATTTCATGTACTCACCGTTCGTGACGTTCGTAATTTATCATGCAGCTCTGTTTAGTAACAATGTCGTGGAAGGCTCTGCTAGGGACGATCTCACACCGGAACTCATTGATGCTGCTGTTACGTTTGTGGAGGCAGCTGCTCGGTATGAGAAGAATATGAATAAAAGAGTTTACTACAATGAACGTACCACCTCTGTGACTGTGGAGAGTATACGACCGGTACTTGAGCATACATGGCTGGCGGATGACGTAAGATCTATTACCATGTCCTGCTATTTAAGTGCATAATCTAGGTGTCACCTATGAAAATAAAATGTTCTATTATTTTACGCAGATTATCGATGCTTATCAGACACATTTGGCTCTGCGGGTTGGTCATGATCGGCACCTCTGTCCAGCCTGGAGGTCCAAATACCTTGTTGATCGTGCTAAGGCACGAGACAACCCTGAACCGTCGACATACAACATGGATAGTGCGTTGAGCAGAGCTGGAGCAGTACGTAGGGTTCTGGACGAGTATATCGTCCGTGATAAGGTACGATATGTTCTTACTAGTTCATTAACACTCATTTCAACAAGCATAATTGCATCTGATTACAAATGTGTTCCACATTTTAGTCGTTTATCCCATTGAACGTCGGCAATACACACTGGATCACCGTGGTGATGCACAACCGCAAGAAAGAATTCCGAGTTTTTGATTCGCTCTATCCTCTTGAGTTCTCTCTCGACACTGTGAAAGCACTGGTACTCTCCCCAACATTGAGCATATTCTTCATATGAAATGTCATATGGTTTCTCACTACTACTTTCTTTCAAATAGCGACTAGCAATAGCAATTGATATGGAAGAGGCAAACCGTATTACACCTGGCAAATATCCAGACGTCACTAAGTGGCCTATCTTACCTCAGATCGACATGCCACTACAAGAGGACGGGTGAGTTACGGTTCATCATTTTGTACTTATGAAATACATGTTCGTGTCCATGGTGACTAATGTTTGCATATATATTAGGAACTCTTGTGGCCTTTTTGTGATTGAAGTTATGGAGCATTGGGACGGGGATCGATGGACCACCGGTTTTACCCAGGTAATTTATCCTCTCTTTTTTTTACACTTGTACAATTGTCGTATAATACCAACTTCTATTCATTCAACATTGTTCTAAAAATTGCAGGCCACGGTTAATGCAAGGAGAAGGCGTCTCGTCGCCGAGTTGCTTCTCTCACCTACCAACACGCTCGAATGTGTGAAGAACAAAATCCGCGACATCGCAAAGAAAAGCAAGGCGTGAAGACATCATACATGATTCAATATTCTAGTTTTAGTCGTTTGTTTCAAGTCCGGAAGCACGTTTCCCGGCATGGACAACTTTGATTTTCAATCATTCATGTAATAAGCACGATACCATGGATTTTGTGTGGATTTTTGGTCGCTCGCACATACTTGTGTATGTGTAATACAGTTAGACTATACGTTTCATACCAATAAATTTTTGCTTCCCTTCATTTGTTCTACCTTAATGTATTTTGCTGCTGTGTTCATTCTTTTCTTCCATGGAAGAGTAATTCATTTCCTTTTTACTTTTGCATATTTTTTTGATTTGATTTGGCATTATTCAACAATAAGAAAAAAATGATAAATTCCTTTTTGTTTGCCTGAGAATCAACCTCGACTTTCGTGCCATCCGGTGTGCGATCCCGCGCCCGAGACAATGACAGATCCGGTCCCCGCGCGGGCGACCCAGTCGACGAGCGCCAGTTGGCGCGGGGCGACACGCCAGTCCGGACCCGCCCGACCGCTTGGTGGACACAGCCCGCGTGTCGGACGCAGACGGGCCGCGTGTCGGACGCAGACTAGGCGGATCCGCCTGGGATCCCGTGCGCATGATTGCCGTTGGATCTCTCGGGATCGGCGTCCGCAGGTGGATCTTCCTCGTGTCTTGCGCCAGACTTCCTTGGCGTTATCTGTTGCTTCAAATCACGTTGCACAGTTCTTTTTTGCTACATTTTTGTTAGCCTTTTCCTTTTCTACATCATGAAGATTAGGATCAGTAGCACCATCAATCACATGATCAACTACTCTTTCGCCCCCTTGATCAGTACGATTTAGAGCTCCGGTGGGGGCAAAATAATTTCAGTGCTTAGCCGATAACCCGCATTAGGACGCAGGTCAAACAAGAGCAAACTATTTCGAAAGTGATATAATTTATTGGTTAATATAATATACTTAGACCTTACACAAATGAACTGGCCACAATGCAGATAGGACTTGATCATTCAGTTCAACAATAAAGCACAAAACATACTTAAAATTCATCACAAATCTCCTTCAGCTTCTTGATCTTATCAACATACCCATGTTTCTGTTTGACAAAATCTGCAATAATATACTCCAGTTTTTTCTTCTCTTGCTTCAGCTGGTCCCTCTCTCTCATCACTTGGTCTCTCTCTAGCACCACCCGGTCCCGGTCTTTCTCAGCCTTTACCCTCAGGACCTGATGTAGATTGGCACAACCATGGTCTGCCATCTTATTCTTCTCCAGCTCCTCTTTGAGATCGCTAAGTGACAATCTTGCATTGCCCAACTGCGTGAGAGCATCCTCCTTATCGTCCACCAGTTTAGCAAAGTCCATTTTGAAAAATCTCAGCTCTTCCTCTGTCCTCCTCTTTTCTCCAATTAACATGCATTTGTCTTCAGCATTCTTAATATTCTGTCTCAACTTCTCGTCATACATGCTCCATAGTTCTCTCAGGCAGAACTTCGTAGCCACTGACCACTCCGGGTCTACCCATTCCACATAGTTACATTTCACTTCTTCCTACAGTATGAAAAAATATGGTCTCAATCATATATGCTCAAATGCAATACAATTACATGCACAAATGCAATACAATTACATGCAATGCACTAAAAATATGGTCTCAATCATATAAACACAAAATGTAGCATGCAATGATATACAAAACATAAATACAAGTACATGATATTAGGCCCCAATTAACTACAAGTATATGCTATTATATGCTAAAACAAATATTAGACCATGAAAAACACAACATAAATACGGAATTTCTAAATGCACAAATTAATTGAAATTGTATGCAATTTTTGGCAGATCAATGGATTACCGTGAAGTAAGTCGAGCACGAGGTAATGTAAACATATATTTACAGTACGGAACAACATACCTTCTGACCACAGGCAAGAAAATGTCTGCCAGTGTCCAAGGAATCAAAAGCAACTAGCCTGACGCAAGGTTCTCGATGCAGACAACGAGAAGGCAGATCGTGAGCAATGCCACTCCATTCATAGCACGGGATAGTCGTAGGAAGCTAAACGAAACAACAGAGATAATGCACAAATCAACGCCCTGCGTTAAATACCGGAAATGAAGAACCCTAACCCTAGCACTATCTGGAGATTATATAGTAGGAGCGTACCTGCAGGCTAGTCACTGATTCGCCATCCGAAGAAGAGCTCGACTCGTCGCTCCACGAAACCATGGCGTAACGTGACCGGCGGCAAGACGTGGATCGGTGGCGGCGGCGGCGGCGGTCGCAGTGGATAGATAGAACGCGCGTGGAGATCGCGAGGGAAGAACCGCCCCGACCAGGTGGCCAGCGCGGCCCATTCAAACGGGCTGTAATCAAAATAAAAAGGGTTAATTATCCTTTTGCCCTCAGTGGTGTCCATGTGCTCAGTTTTGCCCTCAGCGGACTTGATCAACCGGGCACGCTAGATGGACTGTTGGGCCGTCTCGTGCTCTGGGCCTGAGACCGCAGTAAATAGCCCGTCTCTGCCTTTCCAGGACTTGCATGCATGGAGGCGACGACGTGGGTTTGCATGCACGGGAGGCGGCGACATGCATGCATGCGAGCGAGGCGAGCGAGGAGCGCTAGGTGAGCTAGGCTAGCGAGGCGAGCTAGGTGGTTCAGTGCAGTGGTTCAGGGCAGCGATTCACATGCACCGCCCGGTCAAAGAGCTATGCAGTGATTTAGATGCACGCACGCGTCCCATGCATCGTTTTGTGCAAAAATTTAAGTGTGCAAAACGTAACGGATACACACACGCGTCCGGATTCACACACGCACCATTCTCATCCTTTCTCTCTTCCTCTCCCATGCACCGGCCTATAAATGGGGTGCCTCTCTTCCTCTCCCACCCACAAGCCAGATCCAATCCTCTCCAACTTCAAACACCCAAGCGACCGAGCCCTCCCCAAGCGAGACCAAGTGAAGATGCAGTTCAACGGGCCGACCTTCAACCGTCCGCCTATCGTGCCGGAGCTGCGCTACCCACCCGGCGTGCTCGTGGAGAGGGAGCTCCGTGTGTGGGCTATTTCAAGGTGGAGGGGTTCCGTCGAACTCACCCGCGCCTGCCTCAGAGCCGGCTATGCCCACCTCCCACGGGGCTCGCCGAGGATGTTCACCCTCAACGAGGTTCGTGACCGCGGCGGCATCCTCCTACTGCTCACTGTCACCTTCACCAACCCGTTTGACGCGCGCGAGCTCCTCGGCCAAGTCTTTTGGTGCGGCTGCGAGGCCATCTTCTTCACCGTCTACAACATCTACACCAACTACGAACGCATCTTCCCCGCTCCAGGCCAGATGCACTCCCTTCCCTACGACGAGGAGGAGGTGTGAAGATGAAGACGGTGTTCAAGGGGCGCGCGCGGCCAAGGTGGAAGAAGAAGGTCAAGATGAAGATATGTTCAAGCCCGGAGTCAAGCTCGTCATGTTTCGTTTTTTATTTTGTTGCTTTTCTATGTCGTGTCGTGTTGTGTCATGTTTCGTCATGTGTGTGTGAACTGTGAACTTATTTAAGTTATTGCAATGGTACGGTGTGTTCCATCTTATCTAAGTTATTAGGGTTTATTATGTGTGTTAAAAAATGTCCGTGCCCAAACATATCATTTCTTTCCTAAACAAGTCATGAAGTTCGAGAACTTGTGGTTTTCATTAATGAAAATCGGAGGGGGTGAGAAGCCCTCTGTTTCATTCAAACAAAAAGTCATGAACTAACATGCAAATTTATTCCCTTTAAATCCTAAACCAAGTGCCACTCTATCCCTAGACCAAGTGCCACTCTGACCAAAATCATGTGGTAGTGCAACATACATTTTCAACCTTCCAACCCTCCAAAATTTAAGTGCAAAACAATGGAAAAACACTCTCACGCGTGTCCAAACATTCACGGTCTCACTATTTAAAAAAAAATCAAAATCTCACTATGTATACCTTCCTTCCCTATCCATGTCAAAGTCTTGCCATCTGTCCTAGCGGTTACCAGCGCAGCCCTAAACACCACAAACCCACGCGGTCCTGGGTTCGAGTCCCCAGCCGCACCAATTTTTTGTGCATTTTCCACCCTTCATTTTTTAGACTAATTATGTTTTTCTCAATGTAATGCCCTTAAAAATTGTTCATTTATTTTGGCACCTGGCGTAAACCTCTACCAGAGCTGAGGCACATTTTGCATGACATTTTGGTCTTTGATTTAAATCACGGTGTATTTGAATTGGATTAATTAACAGATCCAAAAAATTTCTAACCTTAATTGTTTGGCTCCGGAATAATTCAATTAGCTTCCACAAAAAGTTCCAGCATTATGATTTACTGCCTAAATTAAATCAGAATAGAAAACAGAAAAATACGCAAGAGAACCCCCGAATGGGCCTAATTGGATGCAGTTGGCCCATTAGTCTAGCCTGCACTTGGGTCTACGCTCTGAATTTGGCCCAATAGCAACCTTTTTTTGGACAAAAAGGGTTTCTGAATTCCTAATTTCTTCTCTTTTTTCCAACATATTTAAAGGTCCACTACAACATGCAAACAAAAGATTCCCGCAACAACATGTACATGTTACACGTAACCATTTCTCTATGAATATATTGCAAAACATTCCCGCAACAACATGCCGGGTATCGTCTAGTTTTCTAATATAATATAATTTGAGTGGACAACACAAAAGATGACATCATTACAATGGCTAAAATGCTATCCATTTTCCATGATTAAATTCCCTAGTGACCGCCTCCTGTTTAGTCCATATATGCTACAAGCACTATCTCAAGGTACTGGCCTCTTGCAATATTATATATCATGTATCATGTATGCAGTAACACATTGTAAACACCTCACTATTAGATCACTGGATTCATCCTAACATAACTCTAGCAACTTTCTACTCTTCTTCGCCCACCACGCTTCTGCACACGATAACAGGATCAGTTAATTAATGACAAATTAAAAACAATTATGACCTACAATGCGTACAAAAACTTACTTCTGATTTAGTTTGCATTTCTTGCTGCGTTTAGTGTGCCCTAGCAATTTGCATGCACCGCACCTAATTCTGATCTCGTCGTACGAAAGTGGCCTACCATTTTTCGACATAGGGCGGTTCTCATCTACCTTAGTTGCACCTTTCGCTGATATTTTAATAGGATCTTGAACTTCAACTATGTTGCCTTCACCATCGTCTACATATTCAATTGCACAAGTACTAAGATGAGCCGTTTTCTTACTCAAATTTTCCTTTAGCTGATCATACTCATGGCTCTTAGCTATCACGGTCTTCAAACTCTCCTGTAACTGATCCCACAAAGCTGGGTGTTTGCATGCTGCATGCATAGCTTCTGAAGCCAACACACTGACCTGGCTATATTTCATTCTTTCAGCTGCTCCAGTCCATCCAAATCCCAACAGATCACTTGTGCGCCTCGCGGGCAGTCCCAACCTTGCGTCTTTCGTGAACCGCACAAGAACTAAACACTTTGGTATTTCAGATATATTCAAGTACTTCAGTACATGGAATATGTGCTTGCAAGGTAGACCCTTTCGAATCATTCTTCTGCAGCTGCACCTTATAGTTTCTGCGGAATTTACTGGAGTGTACTCCACCCAAAAACGGCTCTTCCGGTTATTCTTCCAGGCCACGATGTACTGCTGTGATCCGTCTCCGAGCTTTATTTCTACAATCTCCATGCCGCCAATTTTCCTAAGATCAGCTTGCAACATATAGAAGTTTGCTGGAGTGAAGACGTGAGAAGCAGCTATCTCAAGTTCCCTCGAGCTAGTAACTGCCACCGGTACACTCTGTGAGGCCGTGCAATCATCTCGTGCCTCATTCTCACGGATACGTACAATGGCGTTCTCATAGTGCAAAATCATATCCACCAGGGTCATTTCACCGTCTAGGTGGAGGTGAAGGCATGAGTTTAGACTTTCACTCCTCTGGTTGCTTTTCATGCCAAGCCAAAAACCCTCTGTCAGATAAGCCGCGGCCCACAGTCTCCTCTTCTTATACATCCGTCTCAACCATGTTACTGTTTTTTCCGACTGCCATCTTTTGGAAAACGCGTGCCATCTCTCCTCAAACATGGCCGTGGACGTGCTGTAGTACAGAAGAGTTCGGAACTCCTTCAAGGACTTGTGACTGAGGTGAATCTTCATATTTTTTTCTATATGCCAAGTACATATACGGTGCCACACGTCTGGCAAGACTTGGCGAATTGCCTTGATCATCGCAGCGTCGGCGTCCGTGATAACACTCTTCGGCATCTTTTGACACATGGACCTCAAAAAAGTCTCCAGCAGCCAAACATATGTCTCTTCGGTCTCGTCCGAAACTATGGCACAAGCAAAAACAGTGGTCTTCCGGTGATGGTTAAGACCAACAAACGGTATGAATGGCATATCATACCGGTTCATCTTGTACGTGCTGTCAAATACAAGCACGTCGCCGAAGTCCTCATAGTCATGACGAGACTGGGAGTCACACCAGAACATCCTATTCATATGTCCTTTCTTGTCTAGCTTGTACTCGAAAAAGAAGCTAGGATCCCTCTGTTTCCTACTGGCCATGATGCCTATGACTGTGGCAGCATCACCTTTTGAAAGCAGCTTCCTCTTCTTCCTGGCACAAAGGTTGTATATTTCACGCCTGGTAAAACCAACACCGCCATACCATACATGTTTGCTGATGAACGAATCCATCATGTTGTGAATTCTAATCCCTGCAGCTCCCATGGATAGTATCTCAGCTCTCTGGTACTCTTTGATTTTTCTGTGGGACCAAAGAAAAGGTACCTCGTCCGGTCCTGCCAAGATATGGCTATGCTTGTCCTCAAAACTATCAACATACCAAACCCCACGCTTTTGGTCAAGCTTCACGCTCAGGTGCGCTTCGCAGTGGCAGCGTGTCTCGGGTATGAGCCTACGGCTGTGTCCTTCCTCGGTTAGCAACCTGCTATCACGTTTTCCTTGTCTGGAACAAACAAACCGCCTATAACGCATATGACGTGACTTGGTTTTGGTATACCTGACCTTATTCTTTCTAATGCTGAAACCATTTTCTCTAGCATAGCTGTTGTAGAAATCATACGCAGCATCATGAGACGTAAAAGTCTTTTGTATTATCTGCATGAACATATCCCTCTTATCATCTGCACTAGCAGTATCTTGGACATTCTTTTTCCCCTCAACTTCTGTCACCTACACAATCATAATATAGCCATGAAAACAGTTTTCTATGGTATAACATTACTTCCATACAACATTCATTACATACATACCTCACTCATGATGACCGACGATTGCGACTCCCCAGAATCATGTGCAGATAATGATTCGACATCAAGGCCTGTCTCCGCGTCGGATTCACCGTAATAGTCGTACGCATTATGACATTCGGAAATGAGCTGAAAAATATAACACGAATACATAAGTACTTATAATATAATATTCTAGGATTTATTCAACTTGCATGAATGCCAACAAAAAATTCCATTTCCATACCTGACTAATGTAATCCTCATTCGAGATCTCCGAGTTGTTTTCCTCACCATCATCATGCTCATTGTTTTCCTGACCATCATCATGTTCATCCATCCATAAATTTTCAAAATATAATATTGTCGGATGCCACCAAAAAATTACAACATGATAATGCGACTCACATTAAGATCTTCCAATACGTTCCCATTCTCTGACCTATCTCCACGATCTGAATTTTCATCATCTGACCAATCTTCTATCCAGTCTTTCATCACTTCTCCAAACTCCATGTCATACATCATATCAGTTAACTCATCGTCCGTCATTTCCTACAACAATTAATATGTATCATCGCATGTGCAAACATTATCAATGCTGACATATACAACACCTAGCGCACGATCACGGATGTTAAATAAACTACCCCAACCGGAGAGCGCCCCAACTGAGGGCGTTCAGATCGTGCACACAACCGACGCCAACGACCTCTGATCAGCCATGGATCCTCCCCCTCTCCACACCGAGTGGCGTTAAGGTACGTCCCACGAATCCAGTACGTGATCACTTTGGATCGCGAGAAGCTGCGCTACCCGTGATAACATGCGCCGCCGGATTCCTAGCCCACGGCACCAGTCGTGATTACTTTGGATCGCCGGATACCTAGTTAAGCCGCCGCATCAAATAACGGAACTGTCGTGCACACAACCGACGGCAACCGACGCTAGGTTAACCCTAGAAAGAAGAAACCCACTTTGCCGAGCGTGATCACTGTGTATATCACGACGAGCAGCACTACCAGAACAAGATCTGCGATGGCCTGGACCGCCAGAAAGCTAGGTTACCCGCCCCGCTAGGTTAACCACTACGACGAAAACAGCGGCAGTTCGTTTGATGCTGCCGCGAGCGAGACAAACGTGGGAAAACGAGATGCGGTACCTGCGAGCGCTGGAGGTTGACGACGGTGCCGCGCGCGCTCTCGGACGAGATCGCCGCCGCCGATATTCCTAAAGAACCTCACCACAATGATGGAGGAGCTGCGTGAATGATGGAGCTGCGTGATTGATGGATCGGCCGTCAGGAGGTCCTACCTGGTCGTGGGGTCGTCTTATCCTTTTTTCTTCGGGATGTCACCGTATACATACGTATGGGCCATACGGGTTATACGGGGCTTGGATATGGGCTACGGGGCTTGGATATGGGCAGCGGCGAGCCGAAGAAAAAAATAGATGGTGAGGGTCAAAAATACCCCTAGGAAATTGAGTCAGGGGGGTGCACCGGAGCAAGCCCCGCCTGCCCAGCTCTCAACTTGTGGTGCTTCTCCTTCTTCATCATCGGTATCAGTGTCGGTGTCGATGTCGCTTTGGGATGTCACTGTCCCCAAAAAGAAGGTCGAAACTAATTGAGTTCACAGCTTCATAGCAACCACAGTCTACAGCCAGCCATCATCTGGAGGAGGTTCTTTTACCTCTCTTTTTCTTCTTCTCTGAGGATTGCGGGAGACAATAATGCAGCCGCAGCCGTGCAGATGCGTGCCTAGCTAATGTTTAGTCGCATATGGTGAGCATCTCCATTATTCAGTCCACGATTACGTCGTAATCTTTCACTCCGCATGTGATGCATGCATGTTGATGTGGATTAGAGGCCAACCTGAGGCTGGAGAGCTGTCAGATTTAGCAGCATATGTTCATCTTTGTCCACTACATGGATATACATTCTTCCCTGGAGAAAATTTGGAACTAGCAAAACCATGGTTTTTTCACATGTCACATGGGACCTCCCGTCGACTATGAAGGCATCAGTGGCAATTTTGTCAATCTTAAAATGATGTGCCGGTTGAATTTCTCGAAAGTGCTCATAAAAATAGAGTATGCATGCATGCATTCGTAGAAGTAAGTATGTATGTATATATGAGAGTCTACATCTGTACTGCGTCAAGAAAAACCCAAAGACCTCCTATTGGACATGCTACGATTTTCTTTTCTGGCTAGCTCTCCAATATCTGGTCCGGCCTCTACTGATCAAGGCACTTTCCTGAGGCCTGCTTCACGCACTTTACTAATTTGGCCCACAAATCAACTGTTGAACATCCTTCTTTGGAGATCGATAACGATCATCGTCACTTGGCGCGCTCTCAGTCATTCACCACGTGTCGCGCTTTGGTCGTTTTTTCGGATTTTTTTAATTTTTCCGCATGCGTTTTCGGCTATTTAAACGGTATTTTCCGGTTTTTTCAACTTTTTGGTTTTCCACCAGTCTTCCTTACCTTTTCGATCAAAAAAATTTGAAATTTTTTTTGCGTGAAAAACACGTTTTCTGTTTTTTTTTCTTTCGCGAGTCACGGTTTTGCTTGCGCGAGAGGCAGGATTGTGTTTTCGCGAAAGTCACGGTCATGCATCTCGAAAAAGAAAACAAAACGTGTTTTTTTGTCTTTTTTTCCTTTCACGAGAGTTACGGTTTTGCTTCCGCGAGAGGCACGGTTGTGCTTTAACGAGAGTCACGACCGTGCCTCTCGGAAACGAAAAAACGTGTTTTCTGGTTTTTTTTCCTTTCGCGAGAGTCACGATTTTGATTCCCCGAGAGGCACGATTGTGCTTTCGCGAGTCACGGCCGTGCCTCTTGGAAACGAAAAAAACGCATTTTCTATTTTTTTTCCTTTCGTAAGAGTCACGGTTTTGCTTCCGCGAGAGGCACAGTTGTGCTTTCGCGAGAGTCACGGCCGTGCCTCTCGAAAATGGAAAAAACGCGTTTTTTGTTTTTTTTTTCTTTCGCAAGAGTCACGGTTTTGCTTCCGCGAGAGGCACGGTTGTGCTTTCGCGAGACTCAGGGCCGTGCCTCTTGAAAACGGAAAAAACGCGTTTTTTGTTTTTTTTTCTTTCGCGAGAGTCACGGTTTTGCTTCCGCGAGAGGCACGGTTGTGCTTTCGCGAGAGTCACGGCCGTGCCTCTCGAAAATGGAAAAATACGCGTTTTCTTTTTTTTTCCTTTCGCGAGAGTCGCGGTTTTGCTTTCGCGAGAGGCACAGTAGTGCTTTCGCGAGAGTCATGGTTGTGCCTCTGGAAACGAAAAAAATGCGTTTTTTGTTTTTTTCCTTTTGGAAGAGTCACGATTTTTTTTCCGCAAGAGGCACGGGTGTGCTTTCGTGAGAGTCACGGCCGTGCCTCTCTCAAACGAAAAAAAACGCGTTTTCTGTTTTTTTTTCTTTTCACGAGAGCCACAGTTTTGCTTCGGCGAGAGGAACGGTTGTGGTTTCGTGAGTCACGGTCGTGCCTTTCAGAAACAGGAAAAAAATGTGCTTTCTGTTTTTTTTCTTTCATGAGAGTCACGGTTTTGCTTCTTCGAAAGGCACAGGTGTGCTTTCGCGAGAGTCACGGCCGTGCCTCCTCGGAAACGAAAAAAAATACGTTTTTTTTTTTCGTTCTGCGAGAGTTACGCTTTTGCTTCCGCGAGAGTCATGCTTTTGCTTCCGCGAGAAGCACGGTTGTGATTTCGTGAGAGGCACGGGCGTGCCTTTTTCGGAAAGGGCAAAAACCCGTGCTTTCGGTCGGTTTTTTCGTCCGTTTTTTTTATGAAAAAAAAAAGTTCGTCAAAACTTATCAACATGGGATCTAATTTTGAAAATCTCGACACGAGGAATCCAACAGTGAAAGCGGTTCGAAATTTGGACGCACGGTTTGAGAAATAAAACGTTTTGAATAAATTGATCTACGAAAAAAAAGAAAACTCCCAGGTTGAGACAAGTGGCGGCATGTGCGCCACTTGTCACAACCGGGGGAGTTGGAGTGATCTTTGCAGTCGACCCTACACGCTGGATAGGGAGGAAACGCGGGGAGTTTCTATGCGCCCCTCGTTGCAGCGAATTGCCGAGCAGACGCACAAGCACGACTCCAACTGGGCCGGCTCATTAGCGTAACACGGTGAAAAATCCCCAAAAAGTGTCCTCGAGGGAGGGATCAAACCAGGGACCTCTCGTTGCCTATGCGCGAGCCTAGCCAACGGGATAGATGAGCTTCTTGGTTTATAATGCCACGCTAAGCTAATGGTAATATAGATCCGACCATTTTATCAAATTCTGAACGCGAACATTATTTTGGAAATATGTTTTTTTAAGCGAGCACTTTTCAACTTTGAGAAGAAGAAAAAAGCTTGAACATTTCTTGAATATCCTAACAATTTTTTGATAAACTGAACACTTTTTTGAATATCATGAACATTATTGAATTTGTGAACACATTTTTCTTAAAGGCGACATTTTTTTTAAACTTTGAACAATAATTTGGAAATGCGAATAGTTTTGGAATCGGTCAACAATTTTTGAAACAAGAACATTTTTTAAAACTCAGAACAAAATTTGAAAATGAAAACATTTTTTGAGAAATATGAACAGTTTTATCAAATCAAGAACATTTTTTAGAACTGTGAAATATTCTAAAAAGGAAAAAGGAACAGGTCAAAATAAGAAGAAAAACGAGAAAAAAAGATGAACATTTTTCAAATTCGTTAGAATTTTCAAAAAAAAATCGAACATTTTTTGGAATTCCCAAACGAAATTATAAACAGACTCATTCTTGAAAATTGCGAACAAAATTTGAAATAGAAACAATTTTTGAAACTACCGAACAAAATTGGAAAACACAAACATTTTTCTTAAATTTGCAAATGAATTTTGAAAGAGGAATATTTTTCAAACTCCTAAGCAAAATTTGAAAACATGAACATTTTTTGAATTCTGTGAACAAAAATTGAGAACTATGAATATTTTGAATCTGTGAACAAAATTTGAGAACTAGAATAAATTTTGAAAGAAAGGAATTTAGATAGCACGAACATTTTTTGAAATTGAAGGACAACTTTAAAAATTTAGAAACTTTTTAAAAATCTCAAACAAGTTTGGAAATTCAAACATTTTTCAATGCATGAACAATATTTTTAAAACCATAACATATTTTAAAAAATTTGAACATATTTTTCAATAAGCAAACAATTTTTTAAACTTAGACATTTTTGTAAGGAACGAATATTTTTTACATGCAAACAAAATTTGATTAGTTTGAAGATTTTTAAAATTATTGAAAATGAAAAAGTGAAGACGAGGAAAAATAAAGAAAAGAAACAGAAAGAAAAAAGGTGAAAAAGAAAACTTGAAAATGTAGAAAAGGAATGAATAGGAAATGATAGAGAAGGAAAAATAAACAGGAAAAAAGAAAACGAAAAACTAAGAAAAAACAGAAGAAAAAAAGTGTTAGGAAGCTCCTAGAAGGTTCCCCAAACCAGAAAAAACGGCTGGGAACAAGCGAGAAGGTTCCTAAAACTAGAATCTTCCAAACATTTTACGGGCCGGCCCACACACGAAACCTCGATCATTCTCCCTGTGCGTCTGCCCGACAACTTGCCGCAACGAGCGGCAAATAGGATATTTTGGAAACGTGCACCCCCTCCCCTCGCATGCGTTTTCGGCCATTCCCATATGGCCATACTAGATAATTCCCCCGCGCACTGCTCCGCGAATTCTTAGTCCTACGCATGTGGTAATGCATAAATAGAATAACTTGTTTGAATAAGATGGATATATGATCTTAAGATGATTTTCTTTTGGAATGGACATAATACTTGCAGTATAATTATAAAGATAGCAAATATAGTGTCATGGCATAAGTAATCTCATATCATTTACATTAGTAATATTGTATATAAACACTCTAAGAGTCGGATTCTCAAATGGAGATGCGATGAAAGGTTATGTACAAATTCCCATTACTTATTGTGTATTATATGTGAGTCTTGTCGTAAATATATCTTCTCCATGTTATTACATAAGTTCTACACAATATAACAATTTGTTCATATATAAAAGCAAGTGTAAAAATAGGGTGTGTTGCAACACATAGTTGTATCTGCTAATAAATTGGATACATTAGTTTGTTCCTGTCTTCATTAACATCTCTGGTAGCTTGTAGAATAATTAGTGTGAACACCTACAAACATATTCCTCTTTCCAAATGAGAAGGGTATGTTCTGAGGCGAAACTAATGCATATAGTAGTAGCGGATACTTGACATGAAGGGATGATACCGTACTCAGGCTTCATCTTGCTAATGATAATATGAAATCTCTACAAAATATTAGAACGGGCTAATGAATCCGGGCATTATATGCAAGCTATAGAAAATTCTGATAGATCGTACACTGAGATTGGACAGAGATTAGTAACATTGTGCATGTAGAATATAAGTAAAGAAGATGGAACTTCACAATTGACAGATCCAATGAATATTATGATGAGAGATCCAATTAATATTGTAGCTGAAAGAAAATAGAAGGTGCCTGCAAGAAATGACGATGCAAGTGAAAGCAACATATCAATCACCTCCTACTTGAGCAGGCAAAACAAGGTACCTACTGTAAGTGCATCTAGTGCCACCCCTAGTTGGTTTTGGAGTATTGACGACAAACCTAGTTGAGGGACTAATGTGTTTGTGAGAATTGCAGGATAACACAGGTAGAAGTCCCTCATTGATTCGGTTTTACTACCAGAGATGACCCCTAAAAATGTACGAAGACATTGAAGTCAATGGTGGTATATGAAGATATTCACATTGAAGACTATGACAAAAGAAGACACCACGTGAAGCCTATGGAACTCGAAGACTTAGATCTTTCGTAGTTCTCTTTCATTTGTGTTGAGTCATAGGAACCACTGTACTGTTAAGTGGGGTCCAAGAGAACCAGTCAGAACGACTGAAGTGATGCCTAATTCAAAACCTATATCTTCGAGCGAAGACTATGAGAGCAAATCTTGTCCAGAGTCGGATAAGTCAGCTTTACTTGTAGCCCAAGTAAAGTTGTCGTGTGAGTTTGAAATCTGACCGTTGGAACACGTGTCAATTCCTTAGTGACCCAGGGTCATTTCGGACAAATCAGGTCGGGTTGCCCAGTGGCTATAAATAGTCCACCCCCTACAACCATAAACGGTTGGCTGCTCAGATTTCAGTGCACGGCTTCTGTCGTTTGAGAGCAACCCACCTCGAAGCCTTTGAGAGAAAATTCCTAGCAAGGAGAAAAGCCCTAACCACCCAGAGCCAGAGATAATTGGGCATCACTTAAGTCTTCTTGTCTGAGTGATCTGAAGACTTATTACACTTGAGGACTCTGCATCCTCTAGCCGGTTAGGCGTCGCGTTCTGAGCATCCAAGAGACATTGTGGATTGCCGGTGAACGAAGTCTGTGAAGGTTTGGGAGTCTACCTTGAAGACTTACTAGAGTGATTGGGAGAGGTCTGTGTGACCTTAGCTCAAGGGGAATACGGTGAGGACTGGGTGTCCTGAGCTGCGTGTTCAGGACTAGGTGTCCGGGACTATGTGTCCTTTGGTTTAAATACCTAGCCGCCCTAACCAGACGTACAGTTGTCACAGCAACTGGAACTGGTCCAACAAATCATTGTCTTCAACGAGCCACTGGTTTCATCTTCACTTCCTTTTACTTACTGTTACTCATTGTGAAGCCATTGCATGCTTGCTCTATCTTTTGTCTTCACAACGTAACTGTATGATTTGTTTGGCTTCATAACTTTTTCCTACCTGATCCTTATTACACTGCAGCTACTTGTCATTGTGCTTTCACTCTATTGAATACTTGACCATGGCTTGTCTAGTGTAATCTAACTTCCGCTGCTTAGTGATAGGCATATCTCTACTGTTTGTCTTCACAACTTCCATGTTTTGAAGACTTTCATAAAAATCGCCTATTCACCCCCCTCTAGTCGATATAACGCACTTTCAATTGGTATCATAGCTAGGTGCTCCCTTGTTCTGTGTGATTCGGTTTAACCACCTGGAGTTTTAGCTATGTCGACTGCAGGGATAATCAAAGTCTCCGCTGTGTGCCCCGTCTTTGATGGAACTGAATATCCCTACTGGAAGAATAAGATGCGCATGCATCTTGAAGCCATTGACGTCGACCTATGGTATGTCGTCGAGAACGGCGTTCCCAAGGCTGGAGAAGGTGTCACTGCTGCTGATGTCAAGAAGTTCACTCAACTGGACTCTACTGCCAAGAATATCATCTGTGGTCATCTGACCAAAGGACAGTATGGCCGTGTAAGTGCTTTGAAGACATCCAAGCTTGTCTGGGACTGGCTCCAAGGTCAATGAAGGTATCTCAACCCAGAGAGATCAGAGAATCAGTGTTCTTCGCAACCTCTTCAACCGCTTCAAGCGAAATGACAATGAGAATGTCCAGCACACATTTGACCGACTTACTGACATCACAAATGAGCTTCAAGCCCTCGGTGCCACTTAGATCACCAAACATGAAATTGTCAAGACGCTGCTGAGATCACTTGATAGTTCGTTTGACATCCTAGCCCTGATGATTCAAGAACGCCCTGATTTCAAGACACTCGATCCGTCTGACATACTCGAGAGACTCAACACACATGAGTTTCAGATTTCTGAGAAAAGAGATATATACGGTCCAAACTACGGGCGAACTCGTGCCCTGAAGGCAAAACCTGTTTCCTCATCTGAAGAAGAATCTGACAGCAGTTCTGATGATCCTGAAGACATTGGAAGGGAACTTGCAATGCTTGTGAAGAAGTTCCAAAGATTCACCAAGAAGAAAGGTTTCAGAAAGTCTTCACGATCAAGCTCAAGGAATGATGAAGCTTCCGCTCATGACTACAAGAAGAAAACATGCCACAAGTGCAAGAAAACTGGACACTTTATCTCTGAGTGTCCACAGTGGGACAATGAGAACAGAAAGAAGAAGAAGAGCAAGGAATATGACTCTGACGACAAGAAGAAGAAGCAATACTCAAAGTCTTCTTCCAAGTCTTCCTCAAAGTCTTCATCACACAAGAAGAGCTCATCTGGCAAGGCACGTGCGTTTGTTGGCAAGGAAATGGATTCAGAGGAGGAGTCCGCTTCTGAGGAGGCAGAGGTGGAGTCTGAGGAGGAGTCTGATTCTGCCATTGCAAGTCTGGCTACAGCATACGTTGCCAAGTCCATCTTCAACACTGAAGACAATGACTCCATCACCGACACCGATGCAAATGACAAGGACTGCTCCGATCCTACCTACTGCTTCATGGCACGCGGTGCCAAGGGTACGACACCAGCGTCTTCAGAATGGATTATTGACAGTGGGTGTATAAATCACATGACTGGCAAAAGAAGCCTTCTTATGGACTCAACCTTACGTCCATCCGACAAGAGCCACATCACATTTGCTGACACTGGTAAAAGTAAGGTATTGGGTCTAGGTAGAGTTGCAATCTCAAAGGATCAACACATGGATAAAGTCATGCTTGTTGAATCCCTTGGCTTCAACTTAATGTCTGTCTCAATGCTTTGCGATTTGAACATGGTCGTAATATTTGGAAAATATCGTTGCCTGGTACTAATGGAATCTGACAAGTCTCTAGTGTTTGAAGGGTATCGGAAAGATGATTTGTATGTGGTAGATTTCTCAGCAGGGCCACATCTTGCAGTATGCCTTCTGGCAAAGGCTTCAGAATGCTGGCTTTGGCATCAGAGGCTTGGACATGCTGGCATGAGGAGCCTCCACACCCTTGCAAAGAAGAAGCATGTCATAGGCATCGAGGGCGTCAAGTTCAAGAAAGATCACTTATGCGGTGCCTGTGAAGCAGGGAAGATGACGAGGGCAAAACATCCCTCGAAGACAATCATGACCACTACTCGACCCTTCGAACTGCTTCACATGGATCTTTTTGGTCCCACTCACTACTCAACTTTTTCGACTACTGCTTGCCTCTATGGCTTTGTCATTGTTGATGATTACTCTAGATATACTTGGGTGCACATAATCCTTTACAAGACTGAAGTGCAGGATGTCTTCAGACGCTTCGCCAATCGAGCTATGAACAATTATGGCGCCAAGATAAAGCACATCAGAAGTGACAATGGCACTGAATTCAAGAACACTGGCCTTGATACATATCTTGATACTTTGGGCATCACACATGAATTCTCAGCTCCGTACACGCCACAGCAGAATGGCGTCGTCGAACGCAAGAACAGAACACTCATTAAGATGGCCAGAACGATGCTAGATGAATACAAGACTCCAAGAAAATTCTGGCCTGAAGCCATTGACACTGCATGCCATACAATCAACCGCGTTTATCTTCACAAGCTTCTGAACAAGACATCTTATGAACTCCTAACTGGCAAGAAGCCAAATGTCAGTTACTTCAGAGTATTTGGCGCAAGATGCTGGATCAAGGACCCACACCACACCTCAAAGTTTGCACCAAAAGCACATGAGGGTTTTATGCTTGGATATGGAAAGGATTCGCACTCCTACAAAGTCTTCAATCTCTTTCACTACAAAGTGGTTGAAACAGTGGATGTGCGGTTCGATGAGACCAATGGTTCACAAAGAGAGCAACTGCCAAATGTGCTAGATGAAGTTCCAGCTAGTGAATCAATCAAGCTTATGGGAACTGGAGAGATTATACCTTCTAAAGCTCAACCTGAAGAAGAACTTATCATCTCAGCACCTGGTCCACATGAAGACAATGCTCAGCCTGAAGACATTCCTTCCAACAGCAACACAGATCAGCAAGAGCAAAGTCTTCGCCCTGTACATCCTCGTGTTGCCAATGAAGTGCAGATTGACAGAATAATTGACAGCTTCAATGCACCTGGTCCACTCACTCGTTCAAGGGCAACTCAACTGGCAAATTTCTGTGGACACTTCGCATTCGTCTCAATTACAGAACCCAAGAAAGTTGAAGAAGCCTTCATGGAACCTGAATGGATTCAAGCTATGCAAGAAGAGATTCAACAGTTTGAGCTGAACAATGTATGGGAATTGGTTAAGCGTCCTGATCCACGGAAGCACAATATAATAAGCACCAAATGGATATATCGCAACAAGCAAGATGAGCATGGTCAAATTGTCAGAAATAAAGCTCGTCTCGTTGCTCAAGGATATACTCAAGTGGAAGGCATTGATTTCGACGAAACATTTGCTCCTGTGGCCAGACTTGAAGCCATACATATACTGCTGGCCTATGCAAATCATCATAACATACTTTTATATCAAATGGATGTGAAGAGTGCCTTTCTCAATGGCAAGATTGAAGAAGAAGTGTATGTTGCACAACCACCTGGGTTTGAAGATCCAAAACATCCTGACATGGTATACAAGCTCAATAAGGCACTGTATGGCCTCAAACAAGCCCCTCGGGCCTTGTATGACACACTCAAATACTTCCTGAAGAGCAAAGGCTTCATACCTGGTTCCCTAGATCCCACTCTCTTCACAAAGACATATGATGGTGAACTGTTTATGTGCCAAATATATGTGGATGACATTATCTTCGGCTGCACCAATCAGAAGTACAGTGAGGAGTTTGGATATATGATGCAAGAGCAATATCAGATGTCTATGATGGGGGAGCTGAAGTTCTTCCTCGGTCTTCAAATACGGCAACAACGCAATGGCATCTTCATATCTCAAGAGAAGTATCTCAAAGATTGCCTGAAGAAGTTCGGTATGCAAGACTGCAAAGGCTTCACAACACCAATGCCAGCCAAACATCATCTGGGTCCTGACGACAATGGTAAAGAGTTTGATCAAAAGGTATACCGCTCCATGATTGATTCTTTGCTTTATTTATGTGCATCTAGGCCAGATATTATGCTTAGTGTTTGCATGTGTGCTCGATTTCAAGCGGCACCAAAGGAGTCGCATCACTTAGCTGTGAAGCGAATTCTTTGATATTTGGCTCACACCCCAACTCTCGGATTATGGTATCCAAAGGGCTCAGAGTTTGATCTGGTTGGATTCTCGGATGCTGATTATGCTGGTGACAAGGTTGATCAGAAGTCTACATCAGGCACATGCCACTTTCTGGGATGATCACTTGTATGCTGGTCTTCAAAGAAGCAGAACTGTGTATCCCTCTCCACTGCTGAATCTGAATACATTGCTGCTGGATCTTGCTGCGCTCAGCTTCTGTGGATGAAGCAAACTCTCAAGGACTATGGCGTTCATCTGAAGCAAGTGCCACTTTATTGCGACAACGAAAGCGCCATCAAGATTGCCAATAACCCAGTTCAGCACTCGAAGACAAATCACATAGAAATTCGTCATCACTTTCTCAGAGATCATGTCGTGAAGGAAGATATTGATATCATACACGTCAACACTGAAGAGCAATTGGCAGATATCTTCACCAAGCCCTTGGATGAGAAGAGATTTTGCAAGTTATGGTGTGAGTTAAATATCTTGGAATCCTCAAATGTCCTGTGATCAGGCACACATCCTAACACTTATGCATATTGATAACTTAGATGTGCAACACACGAAGTAACGTATATCTTCAATCAATGAAGACATACATTCTAAGGGTGAATACATTAATGTGGAAATTGACTTCGGAGCGCCACGATAATTGTGCGCCGTGTCTGGGTCTAATACTTTCTATACGGTGGGTAACGCCACCACCAAATGTTCTATTTTGAAGTGTTTCACTCATGGCGTTACCTTGCAATGTCTTCACATTTGGTTTGGCTTCAATCTCAACATGTCTTCATGATTATCTTCACTACGTGGATTATACAGATATATATATATATATATATATATATATATATATATATACTAGTGTTCTGTCCTCTACAACATTCACTTATAGCTATGTCTTCTTGTTTTGAATCTTTTGAACTAAGTGAATGTGATCGGACCCTAATCTCTCTATGCTTTCTATCTCAAATTCTATCTCTCCAAGTCATATGCATTCTACTGAAACTGTCGAATGTCTTCTCTGCGTCCTTGTCAGCACAAGACACAGAGACAACCTTTAAAAACGTTTTCAATGCTCATTCATCCACAAGAAATCCGGAGAAGTAGGAACGACCACCCGACAATCCAGGCGTGCGTGGGATGTGGAACTGCCCCCGAGATTCCGCATGATGGCCACGTGTTGTTCAGATGTGAATCGTCAGGGGCACCTGTGTAATAGCGCAGTGCCGCCCCTGTAACTATAAATACACCCTCACCGCGGTCCTTATCTCCTTCTTCCTCCCTCGCACGAACTCTAGCGCCACTGCTAGCCCTCGACGACGCCGGCGACGAAGCGCTTCGCTGCCGCAACCTCTCCGACACCGTCTTCACGCCGGTCGCGGACATCGTCCTCTCCGCCGTCACCGTAGGTGTCTTCCGTCGCCAAGCTAGGGCACGGAAGATTGAACTGCTCGGCCTCATCTCCCACTCCGTCTAGCAGTTCCAAGTGTGGTAAATAAAACTTCTTTTTACAGCCCCTTTTGATCCTATGGTTCTGTCACTTTCTACCATAAGAAGTTTCTATTCACACAAGTTAGATCTCCCTCAATTTGCATCTCATAACATGCCTAGTATATTCACTTGTGCTTCATGAAGTAGTTAGATTCCTCACTTGTACCGATCTGTGAGTTTGTACAAATCTGGAACCAACTTCTTATCTATGAGTGAATGTCTTCGCACGATGAGGTCAATGTCTTCTAAACTGATTAATCTTCAAAATCTTCTGAGAATGCATATGACCTCTTCCCCTTCCCTCGCACCTTAATGCTGTCACAGGTACATGTCCGTGGGAGAATCCTTTGGTTCTCATAGTCTGCATTCATTTGCAGAATTCTTACAGCATCACATAAATTATCCTGAAGCCAGTTCTTGTTGGTCCAGCAAAAGAAAGCCTTTGAAGCCTTTGAACGTCTTGAAGCCTTCCAAGTTAAGGTTTATGGCTTCAGAGACAGCAGCAAGGAAGGGGGGCAGACAGCGTCGTGGCGGAACATCCAAAGATCTGCCTGATGAACTGACAGAAATGTATAAAACAGATCCTGAAGAGAATTATGGTCAGCGCAAGACCCGAATCCAATGGATTCGACGCTATTGGGCAGAACAATGGTTCCAATACCGCTTCGTCACCCAGGAGTATGCCGAGAAAAACGCCATCAAGAGACCGTGGGGAGACATCCTATACAAAAACCTCATACCCAGGACCAGAGATGAAGCCATTGCTCAAGGCTTCTACCCATGCATGGTCCGAGGACCACAGCCTGCTGAAGCACATCCGTCGTCACTGCTCTGGTGTCGTGACGACAATCTGTTCAAGCGCAACTTTCAGTTTGCCCAAAACTCAGTGAAGCAGAACAAGAAGAAGTTTGGGTTAGACTTCAACCCTCGTCCCTCCGCACAAGGGCAGATGGCACACGCGAGGCAGAACCCAATGTCATCGGTCCTTATGCAAACCTTGAAGGCCTCATCACCCGCATCTTAGTTCAAGGGACTGCAGTAAATGAGCCTCCAGCTGACTCTGAATCAGAAGAAGCGCCTGCAGTGCCGAAGCCAAAGCAGATGAAGAAGCCAAAAGCTTCAAAGCCGGCAGCCCCTTCACCAAAAATCTCAAGGGCGAAGCCATTGGCAATTGCACCTCCTGAAGTCAGTGTGCAGTCTGAAGACGTATCTCGCATCTCCAAGCCCCAGAAGAGCAAGATGCCTCAGTCACACAGCGGCCAAGAGCTCACAGCTGCTGCTATTCTGCGCAACGACGCCATTGATCTGTCAAGCGATGAAGACCTTGCAGATGACGCTCTTGATCAACTCATCAAGAGCAAAGAGGAAGCAGAAATCTTCAATAATCTGCCTCTCTTTGATGTCGCCATCATCCACGACTTCATTGACGAGTGGTTTGACATGCCAAACATCAGCTTTGAAGATCTACAGCTACCCATCGGCCTCACTGTTGCCTTCCAAGGAGCCATTGCTTCAAAACTAGCCATCGCCCAGCGCGTTGTTGAGCTGAAGCAGAAGATTGACTATGAAAAGGCTCTATTCAAGAAGCATATGGCTAAGCTCAGTGTGCAAGAAGTGAAGAACTTCAAGATCATGATGCACGAGCTCAAGGAAAACTTCCTGAAGAAACGCGCCGAAGCTCAAGGTTCACGCGAGCGCATGAAGACTCTGGCCGACAGATGTGTGCAAGCCTATAATGAGGCTGAGAAGCGCAAAGCACTTGGGCGTCCTGGCATCGACCCCAGGATGGCCGCGAAGAAGAAGAAGAAGCCAACTACGGCTGAACCCGATGCACCAAGGCAGGAAGCAGTTCCGATTGTCTTCCCAACTGCAATGACTGGCTCGAAGCCAAAGAGCCGGTCAACCGCTTCAGAGCTCAAGAAGACACGAACTGCAGAGGCTGAATCCAGAAAGAGGAAACACTCTGAAGCCTCTCCTTCTGCCCCCACCCAGAAAAAGCAAAAGATCAAGAAAGCTCGGGCTGCTCCAACAGAGCCCTTGATGGTTGAACCCCTTTCTGTAGTCTATCCTGACGCAGAACGACAACTGACAGTTCATGAGCCTGCTTCCACCGAGGCTCCTGTAGCTGAAGACATTCCAGCAGCCGACCCCATCGCTGCTGAAGACATTGGTCATCATGACAATGTAGAAAATGATGCAGTCCTTCCTTAGCAAGACCACAGCGAACTCATCAGCATTGACCGTCCATTGACGCCAATTGCACAGGATGCGGCATGGGCGGATCGCCCACAAGTGGAAGAAGAATCTGAGGTCCAGCCCACTTCAACTCCACAGGCGTCGTCTGCATTTCGCAGGCTTCGCAAAGGTCCAAGGCCTCAAGACTCTGCTGACGATATTCCGGTTGCATCAGCCGAAGAAGATGAAGAAGCACCACAAGATCCCACTCCCTCGCTCCACCAAGAAGCATTTCTCCAGGAGAACGTGCCTGTGCCTGACCCTCCAGCTAGTCAAGTGGAGGCTGAAAAAATTGAGGCTGCCACAACTAACATTGAAGCTAATGTGGAGCCCTCCCCACCGAAAGTATCAGAAGACAGTGAAGCCACTGACCCTGATACTTCTGTTCCTGAGTCTGCTGCCGGTCCCCAATTTGATTACCATGTCGAGCACAGGCCTCAGGTCCAGAAGTCAGTCCCAAGACTGCCAAGGTTCCTAGGTCCTGCATCAGCTCCTGGCTCCTTTAACATCACTAGCTTCAGGGCAGATAATACGTTCTTCAATAGCTCCAAGAACCCCTATTCAAGGGAAAGGATTTCATCAGATAGGTTTTGGAGCTATCCTCAGCGCAGCTACTATTCATGCATCTTGTACAACCAAGGTCGCATCTTCCCGCACAAGCGCCTTGATGTTGAAGCTATTGCTGGTCTGCCCTGTCTGGAGGAAGCGTTGGATTGCTTCAAGCAAGTGGGTCTGCTGCAGTTTGTGACTGATGAAGAGCACTGTAATGAAGAGCTTCTGCTACAATTCTATGCCACCCTCCACATCAAAGGATACAACAGAGATCCGAAGACTTGGGTCCTGGAGTGGATAACCGGCAATGTTCATCACGAAGCCAATGCATTTGATATCATTGAGCTCACCGGCCTGCCCACTCCTGGCGAATTCTTCGAGGAAGGCTGTCAACTACACACTGAAGCCCTTGAGAGCATATTTCAGAGGCCTGAACCGAATATGAGCCAGATGCTCTCCATGATGAAGCCATTGCCCCAAGATGCTCCTTATCCCACAGAGTTCTTCATTGAAGACCTTGAGTACCTGCCCAGAACCATCTATCACATCATCAGGCGGACTCTCTGGCCTCTCAAAGGGCACTCTCCAAATGCCAAGATCGAGGGTGCAATGAAGACTCTGATATTTTATATCCTTCATGGCAAATGCTTCAATGCACAAGATTTCTTCATACGCCAACTTGCTGCATCAGGCTCAGATTTGTTTGGCTTGAAGTTCTATGCCCCATGGGTAATGAGGCTGATCAAACTTCACTCTGCAATCTTGTATCAGCCCTCAGCCCGCAACCATCGGATCTTCTTGGTAGATGTGGATACCTCTGCTGAAGCCATATATCCTGAGCCTGCCAAGCAACCTTTAAGTCTTCAGAATGCAGAACACCAGAGCTTCACTCAAAACGTTGAAGGTGTTGAAGCTATCTCTCGGGTGTATCCGCTGGCTGGCACTACACGTGCACCACACCCTGCTTCCACTGAAGCCACTGACAGCACAGCTGCTCCAAGACCCAAGAAGCGAGCTCGTGCTCTTACTGACCGAGAGCTTCTTGTGGCCCTTCATCAAGAGCAGGATAGGCATCATGACTGGCTGAAAAGACAGATGAAAAGCCTCTTGGTGGATGTAAATCGCATCCAAAATCTTGCCACCAAGAATGCATTCGTTGCACATGAAACCTGTCGCCGCACCTGGAAAGGACTCACAATGATGTGTTCTGAAGCTGATCTTCAAGAGGATGGCTTCAAAGAGCGATTCAAGTTTGACTCCACACCTCCCAGAAGGGCTATGCTGCGAGGAACTCCATCACTTGAAGACTCAGAGTTCTCTTCATCTGCTGCCACAGTGACTGCAAGGATTATCGAGGAAGAAGACAATGCTACATCACCGCCACCTCCTTCAGCACGCGTCGAATCTGCACCAAGCTCTTCAGCACCGCCAAACACCTCCAACGACCCTATTGCTCATGGGAATGAGTAGAAAACTCTATGTCTTCAAACCTTTTTGGTCCTCACTGACAAAAGGGGGAGAAGCATATGATGTTGATAGTCTTCAAGCGGGTCAATATGGGCGGGTGCCTTATATTTTGCTACATTTTGCTTTGTGCTTACAACTCTCGTTTTGCTACATTTGGTTCTTTGAGTTGTAACACTTAAACTCGATGGTCGTCTGCTACTTGTTTGCCACCGTGTTTTTGCGAAGATAAATTCCGCATGTGCGACGATAAATCCTGCACTTAGATCATTCTGCAGACGTCCATTTTTCATTATGCATGTCATTATCTTCACATACTCTCACATGCATAGTGAATTGTCATCATAAGTTGAAGTGGATCTCCACAAGTACAACCTGCCATGTGCATTTGCATTCCAACAGCAAATTACTTATATGCACATCTTCAGGGGGAGCCCTTGCAACTTATGAAGACAATTCCGTATCCTTTTACAATTTCACAAATTATATTCCCCGTTGAAAACTTCAACTAGTTTATCATCAATCACCAAAAAGGGGGAGATTGTAAGTGCATCTAGTGCCACCCCTAGTTGGTTTTGGAGTATTGACGACAAACCTAGTTGAGGGACTAATGTGTTTGTGAGAATTGCAGGATAACACAGGTAGAAGTCCCTCATTGATTCGGTTTTACTACCAGAGATGACCCCTAAAAATGTTAAGACATTGAAGTCAATGGTGGTATATGAAGATATTCACATTGAAGACTATGACAAGAGAAGACACCACGTGAAGCCTATGGAACTCGAAGACTTAGATCTTTCGTAGTTCTCTTTCATTTGTGTTGAGTCATAGGAACCACCGTACTGTTAAGTGGGGTCCAAAAGAACCAGCCAGAACGACTGAAGTGATGCCTAATTCAAAACATATATCTTCGAGCTAAGACTATGAGAGCAAATCTTGTCCAGAGTCGGATAAGTCAGCTTTACTTGTAGCCCAAGTAAAGTTGCCGTGTGAGTTCGAAATCTGACCGTTGGAACACGTGTCAGTTCCTTAGTGACCCAGGGTCATTTCGGAAAAATCAGGTCGGGTTGCCCAGTGGCTATAAATAGTCCACCCCCTACAACCATAAACGGTTGGCTGCTCAGATTTTAGTGCACGGCTTTTGTCGTTTGAGAGCAACCCACCTCGAAGCCTTTGAGAAAAAATTCCTAGCGAGGAGAAAAGCCCTAACCACCCAGAGCCAGAGAGAATTGGGCATCACTTAAGTCTTCTTGTCTGAGTGATCTGAAGACTTATTACACTTGAGGACTGTGCATCCTCCAGCCGGTTAGGCGTCGCGTTTTGAGCATCCAAGAGACATTGTGGATTGCCGGTGAACGAAGTCTGTGAAGGTTTGGGAGTCTACCTTGAAGACTTACCAGAGTGATTGGGCGAGGTCTGTGTGACCTTAGCTCAAGGGGAATACGGTGAGGACTGGGTGTCCTGAGCTGCGTGTTCAGGACTGGGTGTCCGGGACTGTGTGTCCTTTGGTTTAAATACCTAGCCGCCCTAACCAGACATACAGTTGTCACAGCAACTGGAACTGGTCCAACAAATCATTGTCTTCAACGAGCCACTGGTTTCATCTTCACTTCCTTTTACTTACTGTTACTCATTGTGAAGCCATTGCATGCTTGCTCTATCTTTTGTCTTCACAACGTAACTGTATAATTTGTTTGGCTTCATAACTTCTTCCTACCTAATCCTTATTACACTGCAGCTACTTGTCATTGTGCTTTCACTCTATTGAACACTTGACCATGGCTTGCCTAGTGTAATCTAACTTCCGCTGCTTAGTGATAGGCATATCTCTACTGTTTGTCTTCACAACTTCCACGTTTTGAAGACTTTCATAAAAATCGCCTATTCACCCCCCTCTAGTCGATATAACGCACTTTCACCTACATACATATACATGGAGGTAAGAGGGCAGAGGGAAATGCAAGCTTTCCCTTTTAAGAAAGTGTCTAAGGCATTAAGACAATCGGCAAGAGCACCATCGAAAACTAAAAAGTGCACTGGAATAGCACCACTTGAGCTATCAAATGCTTAATAAAAAAATAATTGCACAACTGCTAGTTTGATTCACGGTGTTAAAGCTTGTGCTAAGCAATTCAGTAAGCATCTCCCAAGAAAGCAGTAGGAGCAGTAAAGGAGCCAATGGCATAAAATTAATCTCCAGAAGAAAAACTATGTCTGAAAACTATAGATGTTCTAGGACTAAAGGTGCCAATGGCCATTGGAAATAAATAGCAGGAATTCCAACACTTTAAGCATGGAACAAATAGAATAATAAATGCATGCATAGTAAGGAAAATCGGGTGAGTATGAAAGAACAAAGTAAAGGCACATGAACTTCATCTTGGCAAGGTGATGATTCATGGTATGGGCCATGGAGATGAATCCAAAATCACAATTCTTGGCTGCAAATATATGGGCATTAAGTCAGGTAAACTATTTAATAACTTTTTTTGAAAGAAAAGGCAGAGCAGTTTCTGCCTTATGCATTTCAAAACATGTATGAAACTTGAGTGACCGAAACGCTGCGCAGAAAGTATAGCTGGTCATTACCAAGCCGTGTTAAGCTATAAACAGAGGAGGAGAAAGAGATAAGAGGTACAGGTTATTTATTAACTTTATCAACAGGTTAACTGAACCTTGGTCCTGTGACTTACGCTCTGGCTGTTGGGAGCAGTGACTAAAATATGTTTTTGTACCTGATTAGATTAAATTACTTTGTAGCTGATTTTGTACCTACAATATGCAAGATCGGGTTAATTAGGCAGATCCCAACAACTGCAAAGAGCCCTGTTCTTTCTCGCCCAACGCAAGGCACGCCTACCGGCTCGCCGAGCTCCACGCCAGAGCAAAGGGAGGACTGAAGGGGCTTCACGATGGGAAGCAGCAAGGTTCATATTGCCTTGCGATGGAGCGGAGTGGAGTGTGGAGGGCGGCCTCAGCCGACTGAAGCCGATGCGGACGGTCAGGGAGCCCGGCTAGGCGAAGCCGATGTGGGGCACTGGTGAGGCGCTGCAGCTCCCCGGCAACACATTTCTCTTCTCTTTTTTGAAAGGTACATCGCAGTATTACTGAACTTGTATTAAGGTAGTACTCCTCTAACAGTACAATACGCAAAAGGACGACGAAGCTATAGACGAAGAAGAACACCTACAGCCAACGCTGGTCACGGAGAGACACCACCACTCGATGCTCTGTGCGCCGCAGTTGTAGTCCGCCCTTGAAGACGAAATCTTGAAGGCGATAAACACGCATCGGACGGAGACAGCCTCCATGCCTAGTCGAGATCGCGCCGGAATACCCCACTTGAATAGGTTGAGGCCTGATTCCGCCGAGATCGAGCCACATCTTTGAGTGGTGACATGGTAGTGCGTTGCAGAGGTGGATTCCGGCGGCTGCGTCTGAAGATGAGATGCGCAGACGAAGCGCTGCTTTGTTCATTAGAGAAATGCGGTGGGAGCCTGGGAGGTGGAGCCGTGGAGGATGCGATGTATCTGGTCTTTTAGAATGGTTCGTATGTATGGCGAGGAGAAGCAGTATTGCGATAATGTGGAGATCAAGCTAACTTATAGGGAGGGCAAAAAAAGATGCAAGGAAGGGGAGAAGACGGCACATTTTTTTCTTGATCGCCTAGATCAGTTCCCGTCTAGTCGTTTCTTATGGATTTGGTGAGTATCTATGATGTGGGCTGCTTTAATTGCCAGTTCGCTAGTGGGAGAAAACAAAAGGACTGGAAACGAATGGGCTGCCATCTACGCTAGACTTATGCACTGGCGGAACGTTGTGGGGACAATTCCGGGCTGTGGCCACCCCTTCCAAAAGCCTAAATATTTTTTTATAGGACTCACAGCCCATCTCGTGGCCCAGTAGCAGTGGAAACTGAGAGGCCCGGGCGCCGAGCGCTACCTGAACGATCGTGAGCGCGTCACGTGGGAGCAGCCGCCCCATCCCTGTTCTATTCGCCTGTTCCCCCTCCGCACTCCACTGCTCCTCGCCTCCTCCGCAGTCCGCACTGCTCCTCCGGTCGCCCCCATGGGCCATGGCGACTTCTGCCGCTACTGCTCCTCGCCTCCTCCCCTGACTGGCTAGGTCTTCTTGGATCCTCCCATCTCCACTAGTCCCCTACTTCCCCGGCTCCCTGATAAACTACGTGAGTCCCCTCCCAATCCAATCCCTAAATCCCCATCTACTTATTGTGTATACTCATTGTTTTCTCCTAAATCCTTTTTGAATTCCAGCAGTGCAAGTGGATCTGCAGCCTATAGCAGCAAATTCGTGGGGGTTGCCAAATTTGTGGGGGATCTGCAGCCTAAGAGGGTATGTTATGTGTGGATCTTAATTTTTGCAGTTCTATCTTGCAAAGTTAATTGGAGACCATCTTAAATTCTTGATTTTAGATTGCTAGAATAAGTAGATTAGTTCCAGTTAAAGAACAAATGTGGAATTATGATTTTCCAGCTGATGAAAATTTGTTTGCAAATTCCAATTTAGGTAGCAATGGGGAGAAACAGAGCAACAACTATGCATTCATTTTTCAAAAGAAAAAGAGATGACACATCTGTTGAAGTTGAAGGTCTTTTGCCTCTTGAACCTCTACCATTGGCATTGCTTGAACAAGAGTATCATACTGAGAATGAAGAACAACATCAAACTGAAAATGAAGAAGCAGAACAGCTGAGTGAAAATGACAAACGACAAACAAATGAGCCTATCATATTTCGAGGTGTCGAGTTTTTGCAGAGAGATCCTGCATTGCGACCACAGATTTGGCAATATCCACCTAATGTGAGAGATGAAGTGCGAAGAGCATACATGCAACTAGGTCCTATGCAGCCAAAACTGAATGAGTACAAACCTTCTGGAAAACCTGGGCATCAACGGCGTTTCCAATTCAGTTGGTTCAAGGATTTTCCATCATGGTTAGAATATTCTACTAGCATCCATCGTGCTTATTGTTTTTACTGCTTCCTAGGCAGCAAAAACATCAAGAAACGAAGTGGTTTTGATGTGTTTTCTGCTCATGGCTTCGACCATTGGAAAAAAGTTAAAAATGGAGAAAGGTGTGCGTTCTTGGCTCATGTTGGATGTAGTCCTTGTTCACACCACAACAATACAGTGAGAGATTGTCATGCTATCTTGGATCAACCAAACCACATAGTAAACGTTATGGAGGTTCAAGACAACAAGGAGAAAGAGAGAGATACTTTGCGGTTAAGAACATCAATTGCAGTTGTGAAGTGGCTCACCTTCCAGTCTTGTGCTTTCAGAGGCCATGATGAGACACCCGAGTCAAGAAATCGAGGAAACTTCATTGAATTGATAAAGCTTCTCGCAGAATTCAATCCCGAAATCGCAACTGTAGTTTTAGAGAATTCTCCTAGGTGTAGCAAATACACATCCCATCAAATTCAACAGGAGATATTGAGTATTTATGCACTGAAGGTTAGGCAGTATATCCGCCAAGAGATTGGTGATTCAAAATTCTCTATTCTAGTGGACGAAACATGTGATGCCTCTAAAAGAGAGCAAATGGCAGTAGTGTTCAGATTCCCTGATAAAGAAGGTTTGTTACAAGAACGCTTCTTTAATCTGATACATGTAAAGAACACCAAAGCACTAACATTAAAGGAAGAGTTGTCTGCTTTATTGTACAATAATGGCTTTGATGTTCAAAATTTGCGTGGCCAAGGATACGATGGGGCTAGCAACATGAAGGGTGAGTTCAATGGATTACAAGCACTTTTCCTCAAAGATTGTCCGTATGCTTATTATGTACACTGCTATGCACATCGCCTGCAACTTGCCCTTGTTGCTGCAGCAAGAGATGTTGTTCCTATTAGCCAATTTTTCCAGAAACTTCTCTACATCATAAACATTGTTGACTCATCGTCAAAGCGACATGATGAGCTACATGATGCCCAAGTTGTTGAGATTGCACGTCTACTTGCAATTGATCAGATTGAGACAAGCAAAGGGGGGAATCAGATCAAAGCATTAAAGCGTCCAGGAGACACTCGATGGGGGTCACACTTGGGTTCTATATCTAGCCTTATGGATATGTTCAACGCAGTAAGTTCTACTCTACAAACTATAGCTTCTGATGCTTCTGCTGGTACACACCGAGCTGATGCAGATACTGCTTACAACTACTTGATCGATTTTGAGTTTGTGTTTGGCCTATGTATGATGAGAGAGATATTGGAGATCAGTGAAGAGCTTGGGAAAGCTTTACAAAAGAAAAGACAGGATATAGTGAATGCTATTCGTTTAGTTTCATCCACAAAGGCCCTTCTAGAAAAACTGAGATCAGATAATGGTTGGGATGATTTTTTTACTACCGTTGTTGAGTTTTGCATGGATCATGGCATTGAGATTCCTGATATGGATGAGCCATATATTTTACGTGGGGGTCGTGCTCGTCGTCAAGCTGATAATTTTACTAAAGAGCATTATTTCCGAGTGGAGATATTTCGAGCAACGTTGGATAGCCAATTGAATGAGCTAAATTTGAAATTCAATGAAAAAGTGATGGGTCTTTTATCTGTTAGTGTCACTCTAATACCAAAAAATGGGTTTGCATGTTTCAATGCTAAAGACATATGCAAGATGGTCGAGAAGTTCTATCCGGCAGATTTTACACATCAAGAGCTAATTGCATTGGAGCGTCAATTGAACCATTTTGCTTCAGATGCTTCTAATAATGAAGATCTAAAGAAGCCAACAACTTTGATTGCACTTTGTAGATGCCTTTCTGTGACAGGGCGGTATAGGATCTATAACATGGTTGATAGGTTGATTCGTTTGCTTATCACTCTTCCGGTTTCCACTGCTAGTGCTGAGCGTGCATTCTCTAGCTTGAAGATTATCAAGACAAGGCTGCGCAACACAATGGAAGATGAGTACCTCGCCAATAGCTTGCTTATACAAGTTGAACGGGAACTTGCAACAAAATTCAACTTTGAAGATATAATTGCTGATTTTAAAGATCGGAAGAAGAGGAGAGCAAATCTTGAGTGAATCATGTACTCCATGTTGTCTAACTATCCATGTTTGACTCGTCTTTTGCTAAATGGATAGGAGGTTGCTAAATGCCTAAATATGCTTGGGTGCTCTTAGACTGCTATGTTTTGTAAACATCTTTTATATATTATATATATATGTGCATATTCTTCAATGATTCTAACCTGATACATACATGAACTTGCACTTTCTTGCTGTTACTTGCTATTTTTTTCATAAATCTGAACCAGTTGGCCCCCCCTCATTTTTGCTTCACGCTCCGCCACTGGTTACACACATGTGGACTTTATCATTATAGGCTAGCCAACTCCATTATTACTATCCAACACAAATTACAGGGGAATGCTATATTAATGACTATGCGGTACAACACATATTACAGGGGAATGCTATATTAATGACAATGCAGTACAACACATATTAGAGGGAACACATAGTCCCCAATACACTGGAACCACTGAAGAAAACGTCAGCCTAGTGTCATACATTGTGGGTTTCAGAGAGAAAAGTAGTTCTCCCATGCATGGGAGGTCCCGTGCATGGATCAACCGTCGACTCGGTTTGAGATTAAGAAACAGTAAATACTTGTGAGTAGTATATTTTTTTATCCTCTGGAGTAACAGAATTCTGTCTTATGTCAGTCCATCAATGAACTTTATGCCATGCTACTCCTACTTTTCTACTGTTTTCCAGGACACATCATGAGTTCTCTCTCATCATTTTCCTCTCACACGGCATGCACACAAACTGGGTTATCTCTCCCAGTCACTAGTAACATGCATTTTATTTTCAATCCTAAACTTGAAACAAGTATATATGTTAAAATCAATTTCATAAAAAATATTATGTCTGAACCTATATCTTTCTTTTGATTATATCTTCAAAACAAGCCCAATACTGAATATCCTTTGACAAATTTCAATATTTGAGACATGATTAATCCTGTAGGAAATGGTCTAAACCACGAGAGAACATAAAGAAAAATTATTATTCTCATATCACAAAAAAACAAATTTACATGATACATATTTTAGGGTGCACTATGGAACATGATGAACCTCTAAAAAAAGCAATATCCAAATAAAATAAAAATATATTACATGCGAGTGTTCAAAACAATAATTAAAAATATGAATTAAAATTTAGATGGGGCTGACTTGTAGGGAAAATCTGACCTGGTTGCTTGTTGAAACGAAAAATCACGGGATGAAATGTTAGGTGAGAGAAAACATTGCATATGTGAGCGATACTACACATCAATAGCTACATGTTATATTTAATTGCTTTACATACTCTGTTGCACACATCCCAACAAAATAAGGGGACGGTGGATGCATGCACGGTATCTACCGTGCACGGTAGAAAACCAGTCTCGGGCTTCAGACCACACTACAACAATAACCTACAACAATTATGTTTCTTTAGCCAAAAAAATGTTAGAATCCAACAATCTCCTAACACAATGAGGAGAACAATCAAGCGCAAAACTATCATCTATCCTGATTGAACAATTAAAAATCCTAGAAATGACCCAAACCTAAAACCAAAGCAAGCACAACCACCCAAACTAACAAGAGATCCAAGTCAACAGGACCTACAAGCAAGATAACAACATATGAAGAACACGACCTAGATTTTTTGTGAGGGGGGGTCACTCAAACAACCTAGAAACCATATCTATAGATGAACTATCAAGAACACACGAGAGCACAAGAGGGAGGGCTGACCAAAATGAGACAACAAACTGCTATGCAGGACCTGAATCGACACCGCCACACCAAGGACGGCAATCCTCAAGCAAAAACGACCAAAGATGGTGGGATCACCATGGAAAAGAAGGCGCCAAGAAAGATATAGGTTCTCTGTAGCTCTATCTCTTTCTCTCGAACAGAGCAAAATGGACAACCAGATAAACACTGAGATGAAAATAAATTCAAAATACACTCGGAAAGAAGAGGGTGGCCGCGAGCAGCCCGGGAATGGAAAAAAGTTGCTTTTCATCGGGGAAAAAGTCCATTTTAAACCCTAAACTTGTAGAGGTTCGGCGAAACGAACCCTCAAGTCGAAATCCCGGTCGATTGTACCCTGAACTCTGCAATCCCGGTCTAAATCAAACCTTCGGGTCGTTTGGATGGCCTGGATTGGTGCCATTTCACATAGGGCACACACCTGCTTCCAGCTGGGCCGGCCCGCTTTAGTTTTTTTTTCTGTTAAGAAACAAAAAATCGTAAAGGACGCTATACCCTGCTCCCTGCCGGCTGGCCAGCTTTAGTTTTTTTTCGGTTAAAAAGTATAAGTAAGC
The DNA here is from genome assembly GCA_034509565.1 of Triticum monococcum. Lineage (NCBI taxonomy): Eukaryota > Viridiplantae > Streptophyta > Magnoliopsida > Poales > Poaceae > Triticum > Triticum monococcum. The sequence goes on along the minus strand of CM067842.1, from coordinate 443,639,931 downwards.
GCACGGTGTGGCCCACTTTAGTTATTTTCGTTAAGAAAATGAATAAGCGTACGGTGTGGCTCGAACACGACGAGACCACGTGCTGGTGCGCGCTGTTTGCTCGACGCAACTAACCACGTGCTGGGAGGCAGGACATACGCTTGTGCGTAATGCCTCACATTTTCTCTTTTTCTTCTTTCTTTTGTTTCCTTTTCTTTTTTTTCTTTTTATTTTTCAGTTTCCCTTTTTAATAAATTCGTGATTGTTTCCTTTTATACAGAAAAGGTTCAGGCTTTAGAAAAAAATCAACAATTTTGAAAACGGATTTTCAAAAGAAAAGTCCACAGATTTGAAAAAAAAAACTGTGATATTGAAAAAGAATTCGTGGATATAAAAAAGTTCACGGATTTGAAAACGTCCAGAAAAAAGAGTTTGTGGATTTTTTTCTATTTTTCTGTTTTCTTTTTTTCTTTTGTTTATTTTTTCCTGTATTTATACAAAGTTCATTGCGTATATTAAGAACATGTTACGGTATATTTACAAAAGAATCACACATTTACAAAAATGTTCGTCGTATATTAAAATTTTGTTCAGTGTATATCACACAAATGTTCAATGTTTATTCAAAAATTGTTCAACATATATTACAAAAATGTTCAATGCGTATTTCCGAAATTGTTCGATGTTAATATTCATATTTGTTTTCAAATTTTTTTATCATATAATATTTGAACGTACTAGTTTTCAATGGATATTCCAAATTGATGAAACTGTATATTCACGAAACGTATATTCCAAAATGATGAATCTGTACTTTTTTTGATTTTTTTCAAAAGATGTTTCATACTTAAATGGTCATGCATGTATCTATCACTTGAACGTATATTCCAAAATCATGAATCTGTACTTTTTTTGATTTCTTTTTTCAAAAGATGATTCATACTTAAATGGTCGCACCATGTATCTATCACTTGAAGTCACAAGATTTTCTGGTTATCAGCACGTGTTCACGATAGATAGCTCACGAGTTCGTAAGATTTTCTGGTTATCAGCACATGTTCACGATAGGTGGCTCACGAGTTCGATTCATCCACGCGTACATTATTTTTCTGCGATATTTTTACTTGTCGCAAGTTCGAAAAAAAACTCAAATGGGCCGGCCCAGCAGGGAGGCCGGGTGCGCCACATCAGAAGAATCCCAGTTGATATTTTGCCACGTCAGCGTTTTATGCCTCAGACTATTCCAGGATTTGTTTTAGACCGGGATTGTATAGTTTAGGGTGCAATCGACCGGGATTTCGACATGGGGGTTCATTTCGCCGAACCTCTACGAGTTCAGGGTTTAAAATGGACTTTTTCCTTTCATCGGAATGAAAAATTAGCAAAACCGTTAATTAGTGTACATATGACAGGAGGAGACTGGAATGCACAAGCCAAGAAGATGGGTTTTGCGTACGTATATACAGGCATTTGATGTTTGTTTGTTTTTTTGCGGGTGAGGTATTTGATGTAGTATTAACATGTGCAAATGCGCTTATCCTATTATTATCCTATAAACATATGGTGCCGGGTGCGACCGTGCGAGCCACAGCCATGTGTACATATCTCTTTAACGATCTCAGTTGCATGCCGCTACCTGCATCTTGTGCTTGGCAGCAGAGCTGGGCGAGGGCTTGCGATCGTCCATCCTGGCCTCCAGAAGCTTCTCCTGCAGGCTTTGCTTTTGCTTGTGCTTGTGCGGCCCTCGCGCCAATCCTTTGGATTCGTGGCTTCTCTGCCGCTGCTGCTGCGGTTTCACCAAGTAGGACGAACTGCACTGCTCCCCAACCGGCAATGCCGGGGTGATCACGGTTGACCTCTGCTGTTCCGATGTCGGCGTCGTCCCTGCAGACCCAGCTGTTTTCTTCCTGCTCTCGCTGATCGCCGACCTCCACAGCCGCCGTATCAACGCCGTGTTCTTCCCAGTGGCGGTGGCGCCCCTGCTTGGACTTGGATGGTGAACCTGATCAGTGAGGCCGCTGCCTCCTTTGCCATTGGACAACAAGGACGCGTTGCTCGCTCGCGCCACCGAACGGTCGCTGGTACCAGCCGAAGCACAAGAATCACGCCGCCGCTCACGGTCGGGCGTGTCCCAGCTACTGGCGGAGCCGTCGAGCTTTTCCAAGAAGATGTCCGTCGCCGGGCTGACGGAGTGGACGTTGGACGCCGGGCTGCCGCCGCTTGCCGTCTCTTCTCTCCGGCAAAAGTGCTGGAACACCCGGTCCACGTCCTCCGGGGCATGAGGATTGCGATGGCTCAGCTCCTTGACTCCGCGGAGCCGGACGGAGCTCGCCGCCTCGCTGATCATCCGTGCCTCCCGCAACGTGGAGTTGTTGGCGTCGATGCTCTTGCCGTCCTTCCGCAGGAAGGACTCCATCTCGGCCTGCAGCCGGTTGAGCTGCGAGTACTTGTGCTCCAGCGCGAGCTTGGCGTCGGAGAGCTTCATCTGGACCCTCTCCTCGCGCCACACCTCCGCCATCTGCAGCATCCGGCGCTCCTCCTCCATCTCCTCCCGCATGCCCAGGCACTCGCGCCGCAGGAGCTCCACCTCCGCCTGGTCCTCCTCCACCTCCTTGGTCAGCTCCTCGCACGCGTCCTCCATCATCTCCCGCGCCTTGCGCTCCATCTCGTAGCTCTGCGCCGCCTGCTTCGCCGACGCCTTGGCCTCCGCCAGCTCCTTCACCAGCTTGCCGTTGGCCGCCTCCAGCTGCCGCCGGTGACGCCTCTCCGTCTTGACGTCCTCTTTTGACGTGGCGATCACGTGCTGAGCCTTGTCACGCATCCTGCTCTTCCACGACGCCTTCTCCTCCGTGACCTTCCTCAGGAAGCGCTCCACCTTCTTCCTCATCACGCGCTTCTCGTCCTCGAGCTCGCTGATCCGAGCACGGGCCTTGTCAAGCTCGGCCTCCAGCGCCACCGCCACCGCCGAAGCATGGCCGTGAGCCGGCATTGCACGGGCGTGATGAACATGTGGTGGGAGCTGGCAAGGATCATGTGAAGCCAGCATGTTGTGCAGGCAGGCATGCTGCTGGTCCCATTTGGTTGCCTTCTCCATCCAACAACCATATGGCAAGTCCACAGCGCAGGCATCGATCTAATCAATGAACGTGCTCAAGTTAGAAAAATCAGCTTATGCATGCCAAGAGAGAACATAAACAGAATTATACACACAGTGCCTACCTTGTCTAAGATGCTATGCTTTCTGCATGGGATTCCGACGCCCAAACCGCACCGCGTTCTGTTGCCATTGAAGAGTTTCGCTTTCCCTTTTCTTCGATGTCGGGGGCTACGCTGTATCAAGCATTGATTGTTAGTAGCAATCAGAGTCATATATAGAGGTGGTAATTAATCTCCTTAACTAACTTGTGATGAAATACAGTAACCGATTCCATGGTTGAAAAATGCTTCTGTTGATTTCCCTGATAATCCACACACCCGGTTATAAATTTGAAATGTTTCTTCGTTTCATGGCATTCAAGACTAGTAGATATGTTGTGTCCTGCACCTGATTTATTTTATATGATGATGTTCTCTTTTGGGGAAACAATTAATGGAGGATTGACAGCACCAAAAGTACAGGGGGGATGCTGATCATTTACAAACAATCATGCTAATTGAAACACTGAACCTAATCAAACTGAAACGAATAATTGGAGGAAAAGAAGGATTAAAATTTGGCCCTGAATTCGCAGGCATGCCTACAGCCTGGTAGGGACGACACAATCGAACGAGATGAGTATTGAACAGATGGCGCCAAAGAAACCAGACATAAAAAGAAGAAACAGGCGATGGCATCAGCAGTCAAAGGAAATATTTGGGGATCAGAGGTCAAAAGCGCAACCCAATTTTGACCATTGTGTAGGGAAGGATCAGGAAGAACCCGACCCCAAAACAATCTAGTAACAAATCAAATCAATCTTGAATCAAAGGAGAACAATCCCCAAACCGGCGACTCAACCGAAGAGAGGATCACAGCAACGAAACGATGAGAGAGGGAGGCAGCGAGGGCACTCACGGGAGAATGAGCGTCGTGCCGCAGAGGGCCGGGGTTGACCGCCTGCCGCTCGGCGTGCCGCAGCCTCCAGAGGCCGGCGGCGAGCGCCCTTGCCGTGGCACCCGCGAGCGGCGGCGTCCTCGCCGTGGCGGCATTGTGACGTCGCCTCAGGTGAGCGCGGATGCCACGGGGGCTCCGGCGATGATGAGTGGCGGAGGGGGTCATGGGATCATGGAGCCGGAGATTGGAAGGTGGCAGGGAGTTATTGGCTGCTGTTGTTTTTGGATGGCAATTTCTTTCCGCATCTGCATGCACATGCCATGTGTGAGGAGACGGAGACCATCACAGGGACAAGACAGAGACAGACGGATCCTTTTTTCCTTCCTAACTTATTTCATTTTTATCAGGTAGTACTAGATCCAGGAGTGACTGTGATTTTGCTATTTATTTATATTAAGATTCTTCATTTTTCACCGTGCCATTAGTTACATATGCACGTACACTCACCCCTATAAACGCACGCACACCCAACCCTATGAGCACCCTCGAGAGACTGAGCCGGCACATCATCTTAAGATTAATGAAGTCGACATAGACACCTTCATAGTCGAGGGAAACATCTCCTCAACACACATCGCCGAAATGTCCAGAATAAATCTAGAAAAATGCAAGCATCGATGTAAATCTAAGGCTTAAACTCTGATGGATTGAGAATACCATTGTTTTTCTAACCATCCAATGGTTTGCACCTTGTCCATTAGTTATTCTTACAACTCACATTCTATTTCAAGACATATTTGACAATTTTTTAGGAAGGGGACTAGTTAAGAAAGTTGCGGTGAGCCAAAATTCTTAAATAATTATAACTTCATTTTTTTTAGAAAAACGACAACGCCTTTGATCTCTGTTTATCCCCCCCCCCCCACCCCCCACACCCACCCACCCACCCCACAACACATTTGGTAATAGGAGCCAAGACATGGGGTATAGTGTTCCCGTTTTCAATCATTTGCTTCGTATTCTAATTCCAATAGGGATTCGAGTATTGCTTCAGTACACCCCCTTGAAAAGGTTTTTGATTTTTTTATGTAGATCAATGGTGGAGACTAAAAGGAGTATATAAGTTATAATAAGAAGTGATGTGGTAATTTTCATTCGATCTACATAAGGTCAACTTCGATCTACTAAAGCCATGATCGGTTTCCACATTTCTCGCGTTCAGTTGGTTGCATATTACTAGATATATGGGCATGAGTTGAAGAACTGTATGCGCGTGTTTACTCACATGATCAATCAATATATTGATATGACTGTATCTCGTGGTTGTATTTGGTTATCTTGGCTTACGATTTAAGTGATTTTGAGATCAGTGAACCACATTTGCACCGGGAAATTATGTGTAGGAATTGTGGAGGGGATTTATTCCTTTGGTTGGTTAGTGCAAATCGTTAGGTGATTATCTAAGTGATGACAACACAAGTTACAATAAAAGGACAAGATATAATAATTGAACAAGCACCTTCTGATTTCTAATCCCTATCTTGCTACCAAAACAACGGAAGCAGGAGTATCAAAACAGTCTTTCATCCTGCTTTATATTAAAGCACAGTCGGAGTAGGACTCTCAACCCCCATTTCTAATCTCTTATAAATTCCCATACCCTGTAACCTTTTTTTTGACTTGAAACCCCTGGATTCCATTACAATGTACTCCCTCTATACAAAATGTAAGATGTTTTGGATATTTCCATATGGAGTACATACTAAGAGCTAGAATAGTTTATACTGTTTCTCAACGAAGGGAGTATTTAAAGTCTCGTGCCCCTTCAACTTTCATTCAATGGGTGAGTTACCCCCACGAGACATGGTTTTAGAAAACAGTTTGTTGCTTTGAGTTTCCTCTTTCTTTATTTATTTAGTTATTACCCTCTCTATCTTAAAATATTATAGTGTCAAAAATGATCTTACATTTTAGGCCGAAGCGAGTATTATTTATATGCTTTGAGTTGTTTATCTTACTGACTTGATGAACAAACAACGGAATGTGAAGTTAAACTATTGAGTATATTGTGTATGTGTATATTGTGTCTTGGGCCCACCTCTTAGTCCATCTGTATAGTTGAGGTTATGGCCCTCCTCTGTACATCATATATACGTGCTTGGTGCACCGATAAATGCATATGTTACACATCCTATTCTTTCCCTTCTACATAGTATCTATCGCAGGTTGATCCCAACCCTAGTCGCTGCCGCCGCCACCTACCGCCGCCGCCATCGGTTCCTCTGGTTGCCGCCGCTGCTGCTCTGCTCATCTCTAATCGCCGCCACCCGCTGCCGCTGGTCGCCACCATTCCAACCCAGTTCCGCACCCACCCTAACCCCCACGCCTCCCTCCACCCGCGCCGCCCCCATCCCCACCTGCGCGGCCCCAAACCCTAACTCGAGCCGCACCCACACCGACCCGCATCGAACCCTAACTCCTCCACCCGTGTCGCGTCCCTCTCCCCTCGTTGCACCATGAGTTCATCCTCCTCCACCGTCTCCAACCCCTTCGCCGGTCCCGATGTCGCCCTCGTCCGCGATCTCAACATCCACGAGCGTGTTCCGGTGGTGCTTAATCAATCCACTGCGTCCTACTCTGCTTGGAAGCGGTACTTCTCCTTGGTGGTTCGCGAGTGTCGGTGTCAAAACCGGCGGATCTCGGGTAGGGGGTCCCGAACTGTGCGTCTAAGGCGGATGGTAACAGGAGGTAGGGGACACGATGTTTACCCAGGTTCGGGCCCTCTCGATGGAGGTAATACCCTACGTCCTGCTTGATTGATCTTGATGATATGAGTATTACAAGAGTTGATCTACCACGAGATCGTAGAGGCTAAACCCTAGAAGCTAGCCTATGGTATGATTGTTGTTGTCCTACGGACTAAACCCTCCGGTTTATATAGACACCGGAGGGGGCTAGGGTTACACAGAGTCGGTTACAAGGGAGGAGATCTACATATCCGTATTGCCAAGTTTGCCTTCCACGCCAAGGAAAGTCCCATCCGGACACGGGACGAAGTCTTTAATCTTGTATCTTCATAGTCCAACAGTACGACCGAAGGATATAGTCCGGCTGTCCGGAGACCCCCTAATCTAGGACACCCTCAGTAGCCCCTGAACCAGGCTTCAATGACGATGAGTCTGGCGCACAGATTTGTCTTCGGCATTGCAAGACGGGTTCTTCCTCCGAATACTCCATAGAAGATTTTGAACACAAGGATAGTGTCCGGCTCTGCAAAACAAGTTCCCCATACCACCGCAGAGAGAATAATATTTCCACAAATCTAATCTGCTGACACGTTTAGCAACATGACATCACGTCATGGCCCGGTCATTATTCGAACCGTTTTTCTCAACCAGTGCTGCACATATTGCGAGGCGGTTTTTTGACACGTCTTGTCGAAGCAGAGATCGTGTCCCCCTTATCACGAGATTCTCATCAATACGGACATGGGTAACACGATCGTGCCCGTTGGTATGACTCCTCGATTTTAGGCAACTCCCAAACGGCCACGAGGAGGACGCATGATATTCACCGTCTTTATAAATAGGCCAAGGTCTGTCCTTTTTTCCTTCTCGTACTCAGTCGAATCCTTCCCCCGCCTCGAGTTCCAACACCCAAGGCTCAGGTCAGGCGCTTCGGACCTTCAACCATGTCCGGATCCAACCTTCAAGGTCGGTGGATGCCTTCCTCTGTCACAGAGGAAGACATCAAGAAGCTGAGAGAGGCCAGGTATTTGACCCTCGAAATCTCGCACAGGCTGCCTGCTCGAGGGCAGGTCATTCCCACTCCCGAACCCGGCGAGAGCGTTGTATTCATCTCTCACTTCCTCTGAGGGCTAGGCCTCGCTCTGGATCCCTTTGTTAGGGGGCTCATGTTCTATTATGGGCTGGATTTCCATGACATGGCCCCGGATTCCCTCCTTCACATCTCGTCGTTCATCGTCGTGTGTGAGGCCTTTCTCCGCATTACCCCACACTTCGGCCTGTGGCTCAAGACTTTCAATGTGAAGCCGAAGATGATCGAGGGGCGACATGCAGAGTGCGGAGGTGCCGTAATAAGAAAAAGTGCTGATGTTCCGTGGCCAGAGGGTTCCTTCCTAGAGGTGTCCGGTTTATGGCAACGGGAGTGGTTTTATATCACAGCTCCCCGAAGTGCCAAGTGGGTAGCCGCCCCTGCCTTTCGCTCGGCCCCCCCACCACAACTGACATCATGGATCAACAAGGGGCTGAATTGGGGGCCAGTAAATGATGTGCCGATATTGCAGAGTCGCATCCGAGATCTTGAGAGAGATGTCAGCCTGGTCACGGTAATGCAAGTCATGCTAGTTCGTCGAGTCCCGCCTTGCAAATGTCAACCCCTTTGTATGTCGGAATTCAACCCGGAAGGACCGCGAACTATTCAACATTTCCTCGGCATGACGCTCGAAGAGATGTACAAATTGTTCTTCAGACCATAAATAAAGTGTTCGGACACCACCGAGGATGCGGGTTTGAGCTGTAATCACCCAGATACCAAAGTAAGTAATCCCGTGGCCGAACACGTTGTCTTTTTATTTATCATAATATCATTCTGAAAAGTCGCTCCTTGACAAGGATTGCGTAACAAAGGCGAACATGATCAGGTGTTCGGCCCCCCTTCCCGAAGGCTCAACAAACCCAGTACTAGCCAGAATGCTCGAGCCGACGCCTTATCAGGCACCCTCAGGGGAAGATAAAGGGGGAAATAAAGAGGCTGAAAGCAGGCCTCACTCATTATTCATCCAAACCGGGGGAATTAGCGCTTCCGCGAAGGAGGATAACCAGGAAGAAGAATCTGAAATTCTCTCTCCCCAAGGAAGGAAGAGGACCACCTCTGAAGACCCAGAAACAAAGGTTTCCAAACGGGGGAAGAAATCTTCGCCAGAGGGTCCTGCCTCGAAGGGTACTCTTGTCGCACAGTGCCCGCAAGAGGATCAGCCCTCGACCGAGCTGTAAGTAAACAAAAAGTACTTAATGGTGAAAATATCCTACCTTACTTCTGAAGACAATAACCGAAGCTTATATCTTGTAGTTCGGATCGTAGCCCTTCTCGACAGAGTTCGTCTTCGGGGGATCTTCTTCCGGAGATGATGGAGAGCGAAACACCTCCCCCTGCCACCCCGCCTCATGAGGCGGGCGACCCTGAAGTGTCGTCGTGGAGGGTTTGTCCTGATCCGCCAAGGACGGAGGGTAATCCTTCGGCCACCTGAATTCCTCAGTATTCGGCTCCTAAAGAGATCAACAGAAAGAGTCCGGAACCGTTCGGTGTGCGATTGGACGCACTGAAGGATCTTCTGGAGCAAGCGGCCATCTCAGAAGCGCATCGTACGCTAACGGTACGGTGATTGAGAGGATTTCATCCGCCGAACGCGAGTTGCATGAAGCTTTTATGAGTCTGCTGAAAGGCTTTGAGGTACGTGAAATAGTGTATGTTTTGACAGTACCGCACACGTTAGGTGTGCCCTATGTAGATAGTAGCCCCTAAGACTCTGGTTGCCGTCGAGAATGGCGGCAAACGGAGGATCATAGTCCTAGGTAATAATCAGGCCGCCTTCATGTGCAGGTGGCTGGAGGTTCGGTGGCCAGCCGGACTGATGAGTTTGCCGTGCTGAAGCGGCAATTTGATGCGGCAGATGCCGACATCGCGCTTGTCAACAAGCGGCTTGACGAGGCACATGGTATGTGATTTCTCCGGTGAACAACACATAGTAAGAGGAGCATGATGCCAGTATCTTTAATATGTTGTGACTGCAGATGGAGCTGCCGCCGTGGAGACCCTTCGGGCGGAACTTGCCCGAGCCAAGGAACAAGCCAGGAATAGTGATGCGGCCGCTCTAAAGGCGGTCGAAGAGCTGAGGGCCGAACAGGCTGCGCATTGCCAAAGAAAGGAAAAAATAGCCAAAATGGCCATTGAGTTGAAAGATGCCACCGACCATTGCCAGCTTCTTGAAGAAGAAAGCCGAGCGAAGGCGACGGACCTGGAGAAGGCCATGGTAGCAGCCAAGGAAGCCCGCTCCAAAATCAGATCGGCGAAGGAGGAGTTGCGTCAAGCTGGAGATATCGCGGCTGGGAAGCCCTTTTTGTTGCGGACGAAGTTCGGAGATCCGAAGTATGCCCCTCTTGATCAACTATGGAGTTCTGCAGACGCATACATGGATTTGGCAGCAAGTGCTGCTGATGCGGCCGAGTACTTCAAGGATCAAAAAGATTGTGAAGTGGAAAAGCTATTCTGGTCATAGTTCAATGTTCCAGTGTGTCCGCTGCTGTTGAATGAGCGAATGGCCGAGTGGGCCGAGCTCCATAGGTTGTCTGGACTTGCCATGAGGTCTGTTGTGGATCATCTGTGGCCGGAAGGGCCAAGGCCGAATAGTTATTTTAGTTTAGTGCAACAATTCCTTGGTGTTGTGCCGCACATCGACGCTATGAAGAGGTCGGCGTGCATAGAGGGTGCGCGGATGGCACTTGCCCGTGTCAAGACATAATGGGCAGAGATGGAGGCCACCACTATTGCAACCCAGAGTTCGGCCATAGGCCGAGTATCTGCCGAGCACTACTTTGAAGAAGTCCTTGAAGGCGCTCGTTCAATAGAGGCTCAGTGCTCGAAGAATATTATGTTCTAGTGACATGTATTCCCATTGTAAAAACAATGTTTTATTGAATTATAAAGGTTGTGTTTATACTTTTGCCTGAAAGTATTATGATGCCTCATGTGCGGCCGTTTATGTATATATGTATACAACCTGAAAGTTTGCAGTCGTCGGCTTCAGCCCCCCACGCATATAATGCGGGGGTATTCACAAAAAACACTTATTCACACTTGATCCAACGTCTTGGTCTATTAAGGAGGTGGTAGCGCAGCGAACGAGGCAATCAGACTATATTGCTTTAACACTTTCACTTAGCCATTGGAGTTTGACGGTGGGACTACTATATAGCCCCTGGTACTTCCGCGCTCGTCCGAATACGGGGCGCGTACGTACATGACCGGGAAATGGCCCTTCATTAATGCGGAGGAATCCCGAAGATTCCGCTAAGCCATCGAGTGGTTGACCAGTCTCGCGCTTTAACATGACAATCAGTTTTCGGCTTTCTCTACTGAGGTGCTCATCCGGATGAACCAGGTGTAACACCCTCGATGCGACTATAGCTCCCACGTGTCGAGGCACGACTTAGAGACATAATCGCATTGAAGGCATATGTCACAAGTGAGGTAATCTTCACACAACCCATGTAATACATAAGGGAAAAGATACATAGTTAGCTTACAATCGCCACTTCAAACAATTACATGAATAAAGCATTACATCACTCAGATACAAACAAGGTCCGACTACGGAACCAAAACAAAAGAAGAACCCCAAATGCGACAAAGGTCCCCGATCGACCCCAACTGGGCTCCACTACTGATCAACTAGAACGAAACAACACAAAGGACAAGATCTTCATCGAGCTCCTCCTGAGCTTGGTAGCGTCATCTGCACGGACTCATCGGCACCTGCAAACTGGTTTTGGAAGTATCTGTGAGTCACGGGGACTCAGCAATCTCGCACCCTCGCGATCAAGACTATTTAAGCTTATGGTTAAGGTAAAGGTATGAGGTGGAGCTGCAGCAAGCAACTAGCATATATGGTGGCTAAACATACGCAAATGAGAGCGAGAAGAGAAGGCAAAGCACGGTCGATAAAAGTATGGTCAAGAAGTGATCCTAGAACAACCTACGTCAAGCATAACTCCAACACCGTGTTCACTTCCCGGACTCCGCCGGAAAGAGACCATCACGGTTACACACGCAGTTGATTCATTTTAATTAAGGTCAACTTCAGGTTTTCTACAACCAAACATTAACAAATTCCCATCTGCCCATAACCGCGGGCACGGCTTTCGAAAGTTCAAATCCCTGCAGGGGTGTCCCAACTTAGCCCATCACAAGCTCTCACGATCAACGAAGGAATAGACCTCCTCCCGAGACATTTCGATTAGACTCGGTATCCCGGTTCTACAAGACATCCTCGACAATGGTAAAACAGGTCCAGCAAGACCACCCATTGTGCCGACAAATCCCGATAGGAGCTGCACATATCTCGTTCTCAGGGCACACCGGATAAGCTAAGCGTATAGGAGCCGACGTAACCCAAGTTGCCAAGGGATGGCCCTGCACGGTGCTCTGGGTTGGACCAACGCTCAAAGGAGCACTGGCCCCGGGGTTTAAATAAAGATGACCCTTGAGTCTGCAGAACCCAACGGAAAGAAAAGGCTAGGTGGCAAATGGTAAAACCAATGTTGGGCCTTGCTGGAGGAGTTTTATTCAAGGCGAACTGTCAAGGGGTTCCCATTATAACCCAACCGCGTAAGGAACGCAAAATCCGGGAACATAACACCGATATGACGGAAACTAGGGCGGCAAGAGTGGAACAAAACACCAGGCATAAGGCCGAGCCTTCCACCCTTTACCAAGTATATAGATGCATTAATTAAATAAGATATATTGTGATATCCCAACAAGTAAACATGTTCCAACAAGGAACAACATCTCCATGTTCCAACAAGGAACAAACTTCAATCTTCACCTGCAACTAAAAACGCTAAAGAGGGGCTGAGCAAAGCGGTAACATAGCCAATCAACGGTTTGCTAGGACAAGGTGGGTTAGAGGCTTGGTTCAACAATATGGGAGGCATAATAAGCAAGTGGTAGGTATCGCAGCATAGGCATAGCAAAAGAGCGAGCAACTAAGCAAGCAAAGATAGAAATGATTTCGAGGGTATGGTAATCTTGCCTGAGATCCCGCAAGGAAGAAGAACGAGTCCATGAAGAAGACAAACGGACGAAGTCGAACGGATCCTCACAAACGCGACGTTACCGGAACCAACTCGAAGAAGCAAACACCGGAAAGAAGCAAACAATATAGTAAACAACCACCACATAATCATGGCATGATGCACAATCAAGTATGATGCATGTCCGGTTAAATGAAGCATGGCATGGCAAAGTGCACAAACAATACTACAAATTAAGTGGAGCTCAATATGCAACTCCGTTGCATATTGACGGAACACCACATCACTTATTTAGTTCACTCTCGGTTAGGTTCTCAACAATATTAAAAGTTGGTTAACATGGCAAGAGGTGAAGCATAACAAAACTATACTATCTAAACAATTTAGATGGGGCCGGATATAACAAACAACAAATCCGCTAACTCCCCATATGCATTTAGCAAATTCATGCAAACAACAAATTAAACATTTTAATTGTTGTTATCATGATGTGGATGACATGAACAAGTTTATGCAATTTTTATTAAAAGTTGACAAGAGCATTATGAAGCATTTGTCACCGTGGTGGAAAGGAAAGGGGTGCCACGGCAACGGTAACAAAAACGGTGCCACGACAACGTTCTGGTTCCGGTAACTCGATTGAGATACCGATGCAAAGGAGAAGTGTGCGGTTGCGTGCAGAAGATGGTGGGGCGCTCCCGGATACCGGGTGTCCCATGAGTTGGCGACAAGGAAACGAGTGACAAATTGGACACAGTGCAAACATGAGCATCTCAAACAACACATGCAAACGTTCTCGGACGATCGTCTCGGGGTTATACCTTCGAAGCGTGCAAAAGGGACGGTTCTCGTTCGGTGCAAAGCATAGGAAGTAGACGTTCTCAGGACGTTCGTAGTGGAGGTAGTCATACACGGCAATGGTAGTTGTACACGGGTCTTCGACGACGGTAGTTGTTCTATGAATCGGGCATCAAGGTACTTGTCGTTCTTAGCGATTCCGAAGACGACGGCAGAGGTACACTTGTTGTAGGGGTACTTGTCGGGTCCATGGCGACGATAGAGGTACAAACGTTCTTGCGGTACTTGTCGGTCCGGTCTTGGTGTAGATGTACATGGCAAACGTAGTGGTTCTCGCGGACTTCGGCGGCAGTAGTCGTACACGGTTCGTAGGGGTACTTGACGTCCACGGGGCCGACGGCAGGCGTTCTAAGCATCGGGCGTCCGGGTACTTGGTGAAATCCTCGGAGATGGACTTGGCGGTCCGGGTACGGAGTGGTTGTAGACATTCCCGAGATGTTCTTGGGTCGATGGTACTTAGCGGGGAGGTAACCACCGGGCTGCCATTTGTCGGAAACGAGCTGCACCAAGGAAGATCGAAGCAGCGGCGACAGCAACAGAGTTGGCCGAAGGGGAATGCTCAGGCAGGAGCTCCATAGCACAACGAGGCGACGAGGAGGTCGGGTGGCGGCGACGGGCGGCGCCGGGAAGAGCATCTGCAGCAGGGCATGGAGGGAGGAGTAGCAGAGGAAGGGGTCGCACGGAGGGGCCATGGTGATGGCGAACTTGGAGGCGGGGCGGTGTCAGGCGCGCAGGTGGCTGGTCGCCGGCGCGTGAGCTCGCTCAGGGAGCTCGTCGGGCGCATCTAGTCGATGACGAAGCCAACAGAGGCGCGGCGAGAGGAGCTCGGCCCCTGGCACGTGTGAGGACGGTAAGGAGTGGTGCAGCTCCTCGGTAACCGGCGACGGTAGCGGGGCTGGAGTACGAGGGGGATCGGCACGGGGTTCGTCCCGGATGGAGAGGGTGGCGGCGATGAGGGAACGGGGGTAAAGAGAGGTATCGAGGGAGAGGAAGGTTGGCGCTGCCCTCTCCCTGCGTGCCGGCACTCGAGAGGGACAAGACGAACGAGGGGAGAGTGAGGAGGAGCGATGGTGCGGGCTAGGGTTAGGATGGTTAGGTGGGCTTTGGCCTTGGGCCGACCCAGTGAGAGGAGGGGTCAGCTGGGCCTTAAGGTAAAAGGGCAGGCCTGGCAGGCCTGAGAGGCTGGGCTCTCTCCCCCACTATTTGCTCTAATAAAAAAACAGAAAAAGAGGAAGAAAAGGGAAGAAAAGAAAAGGTAGAGAGGGAGTTTGGGCACGAGAATAAATTTCCCAGACTCGCAAAAATGCGCATGTTCCAAGAAAAAATGGAGTGGGCATTTTTGAAAGTTTAAATTCAAACTCATTTGATTTAGATTCAAATGGTTCGAATAGGAAGTGAGGGTTAGGAAGGTCCAAAAATGTTCGGATTTTTGGTGGAGCTCCGGAAAAAGATGAAAGAATATATGGCAAGGTTTGAGGAGCAACTCGAAGCAGAAAAGACCTGAGAGTTTTTAAATTGCAAGTGTGTTTGCGGTAAATCCAAGTAATTGGAATATTTACTATAGCTCTCTAAATATCGAGAGGATACATTGTAAAGAGAAGTCACCCTTCCCTCGATTTAAATAGATCAGAGATCTATGCAATTTATTTAGTTGAGTTGCAAAAGATTTATGAGATGATGGCATGATGACATGATCCAATGCAAAAAAATAAAAGGGCAAGCACAATTGAAACACACGGCGAAACCCGGAACATATGGAAGTCTTCTCGAGCACCGGTCTCGGGGCGTCACAACACTCCACCACTACAAGAGGATCTCGCTCCGAGATCTAGGATAGCACCGGAGAGAAAACGGAAGAGAAAGAGAAGAGGTAAAACTAAGTTGCTTCTTTGACGAATGAGTGAAACCAAAGAACCTTGCGAGGTTGAAAAAATTGGAGAAAAGAATACAAGAAGGTGAACAAGGTCGAAAACACTCCTTTAGAAAAGAGGAACAAAGAACATTGTGAAAACCTTGAGGTTGAAGGCAAGATAAATATTGAAACCACTTCGGTTAAAAACAAGATAGAGAAGGAATAAGACTGATATAATTTGGACAGCACTCCGCCTGTAAATGGAAGGAATTGGACATGATATTGACAAAACAAGATGATGGGTCGAAGGGAGCAGCATCACAATGCCTCCGGAACAAATGAAAGAATGCAATGAAAAGAACAGAGAAGAAAACAACATGTTCTACCTCAAATGAATTTGAGAGAGCATCCTTAAAAAGAAGGATTTAACAGAGTTGATGGGAAATTAACAACGAAAAGAACATGCTTGTTGAGGGCTTATGGAAAACATCTCAAAACTATGAGGTGAAATTCTGCCACTAACGAAAAAATAATATATTGGATTGGTATGAACAAGGAGACGAGAAACTTATTTCACCGGGAGGGTAGATGAAGAACTTGGGTCATTTATGAGTACCATGATAGCAACAATCCTTAGGGAAAGGCTTTAGGTGAAATAGAACCCAAGATAACTCCAACGAAGAGGTTGATGGATTTAAAATACCTCATTCTTAACAACATGTGAATCATGAAACATGAACTCAAATTATCAAGAATGACATAGCACCACCTTAAATGGTACGGAAGAAAAAAATTGCACTCCGGATTGCAAGATGAAGAATGCTTGAGCTCCTTAGAAAAGAATCTTGATGAAAACTTCGAGAAGGAATTAAATCCTTGGTGAACCATCATGTAGAGCCTCCATGAAGAATTCCGGTAAACAAAAGAATGATCACAACGAAAGAAAGAGAAGTTGAAAAAAACAAGGTGAAACCTTGCGATGATTTAGATGGAGCTTCGTGGTGATATAATTGCGAGAGCTTGGATCTCCGGGAAAAGAAAGATGAGCACTTGAAACCAAGAATTTAATCATCGTGAACAAACTCCGGGAGAAAAGATTAACATATGGAAGAAACAAGAATAAGAATTACATTATGCTTAACCTTCACCAATTTAATTGGTGACAAACAATGGATTTGGCACACTACTTATTCCTGTAGCAAGGATTAAGAGAGATATAGCATAAACTTGGGAAGGTCTTCGACGAACCAACGGTAGGATTTGGAAAAACACGAATGCCTTGATATGATAAATGACGGAAGAAGAATCTTGAAAGAACCACTGTAAGAATTGGAGATGAATGAAATAAATGGATGAATCACCGGGTAAGAATTGGCAAATGAATGAAGATACATGAGAGAATTCAGATCCATGAGAATGGAGGGATCACGAACTGATTAGAGATCACTTGGATGAAGCACCAGTATGATTTGGAGAATGATAACTGACAGCTGAGAATGAATAAACCTGAATTGATGGACTCCTGATAACAAACTGAGAAGACTCTTGAATTGCTCCAGATAGGTGAAAAGAATTTTTCACGATCAAAACAATTACGAGAGGATGGCAACAAGCTAGAATCACGAATCTTGAAGAGAATGGAGCAAGATTAAAGAGAAACTCTTCTTCGGTCTTGAAATGCAGAGAATGACGATGAGAAACACTACCAAGAATTATTTAGACACTCCGGAAGAATCAAAAGCGAAGAGGTTGAGCCAACAATGAAAAGAATTTAACCGATCTTGGGGAAATGCATTGACTGAAGATAAATCATTCTTACGTCAAACTTTAAAAGAATTTGAGGATGATGGCTCCAGGGAAAATAAGAAGAGTCGGGTAAGATCCTGGGAAAAGACCTGTGGGTTAGGGCCCACTCAAAAGAAACACTGTTGAACGATTTGAAGGAGAGATTGCACCTGTTGAATTAAATGGCTTGAATAAGATAGGACCTCGAAATAGCTTGAACGGATGCAAAGTGAAAACACAAATCTTCGAAATATCTTCAGCACTCCGGAACAAATGAATAGCGAGAGGTGAATGGTTAAGAGGTGCACCGGCATGAGAAGGTATTTGAAACGAGGAAAAAAGGATATGATCAACATCAAAGCTTGAATTGAATCCACCGGAGAAGAAAGAGAATGAATAATGATGAACTAGAAGCTCCGTTAGAATCTTCATGAGAATCACCGGATAAGAACATTGAAGGAAAGAATGGAGAGATTTCCATCAATAAAATGGATACTTGAATAAGAAATCTGGGTCCTTGAAGAAACAAGGGTGGGAGGGTGGGAAAAGCAAATGCAACTTGGGATGGATGAAAACAACCAACGTTGAGAGGAACTGATACTTGAACTTGCTGATTGAAATGATCGGAACCACTAGAAGAGAAACACACCGGTGAAAAAGATTGACAAGATAATCTTGATGATCAAGAAGGATTAGTATTCACATAGGAATATGAGAACACCACTTAGACAAGGGATGGAATCAATATTTGACTTCGAAGCAACTCGAATACCACAACTCAAAACAAAAACAAAGGATTGGCTTGCAGAATAAGCCGGAACAAACATATGATAGAGATTTCGTCCGAAGTTTTCGTGGTGGGGCCTACACGGGCTCGATCGTACAGCACCATCATGTACAAGGCAGTGCACATGACATACGAAGCGTCCCTGAGTCGGCATAGCCAAGGACTCTTTAAGACACAACGAGACCACTGTAAAACCGACCGTGAATAGGCGGACTACTAGACGTCGAACCCCAATTTCATATCATATATCCGTCGGAAAGATATCCTAAGAGCTACTTGAATTCCCACTTATAAACTCCCAAAATTTTCCGGTTATGCAATCAGGTGTTGGGGATACAGGGGAAGCATAATATCTCACCCAAAACTAGCAAATCCTACATCCAGCTGTATCTATCCTTCAACACATAACCAAGAAACCTTCGGAAAGCATCTACCTCAACCTTCGAAAAGCATCCGTTATACAAGTTATGGCGATACTCCCGAACTCCCGCCCCAGTACTGGGTGGCGTCGAGGTTATCTCACCAACGAACTGCATAAAAGAGATTTTCGATGTCGGCGTACTAAACTCAGGTATTCCAGAACTGCAACGATAAAATTGTGACGACAACACCTCGGAGCTCAACTCCCCGGGACACTGCCACAAAACCCATGACAGGAGGCACCAAGACAATGTTCTTGTCACAAAACCATCGAAATGATTCCAAGATACCCGCGTGATCCTAAAAAAAATTAGTGAAATTTGAGAAGAGAAGAGTCAAAACTCTACGTCAGGATGCCTTACCAGAGCGATGAAGGGCCTGGGGAGTAAAAAGAATCCCTAACTCTCCGATATATATATTCCTAAAGGACTCAAAACATTTTTCTAGACTCAACAACGGCTGCTAATAACGATCAAGCAGTGGGGCTCCTAAGGTCGGGGAAGGCTCTGATTACCAACTTGTAACACCCTCGATGCGACTATAGCTCCCACGTGTCGAGGCACGACTTAGAGACATAATCGCATTGAAGGCATATGTCGCAAGTGAGGTAATCTTCACACAACCCATGTAATACATAAGGGAAAAGATACATAGTTGGCTTACAATCGCCACTTCACACAATTACATGAATAAAGCATTACATCACTCAGATACAAACAAGGTCCGTCTACAGAACCAAAACAAAAGAAGAACCCCAAATGCGACAAAGGTCCCCGATCGCCCCCAACTGGGCTCCACTACTGATCAACTAGAATGAAACAACACAAAGGACAAGATCTTCATCGAGCTCCTCCTGAGCTTGGTAGCATCATCTGCACGGACTCATCGGCACCTGCAAACTGGTTTTGGAAGTATCTGTGAGTCACGGGGACTCAGCAATCTCGCACCCTCGCGATCAAGACTATTTAAGCTTATGGGTAAAGGTATGAGGTGGAGCTGCAGCAAGCGACTAGCATATATGGTGGCTAAACATACGCAAATGAGAGCGAGAAGAGAAGGCAAAGCACGGTCGATAAAAGTATGATCAAGAAGTGATCCTAGAACAACCTACGTCAAGCATAACTCCAACACCGTGTTCACTTCCCGGACTCCGCCGGAAAGAGACCATCACGGTTACACAGGCAGTTGATTCATTTTAATTAAGGTCAACTTCAGGTTTTCTACAACCGGACATTAACAAATTCCCATCTGCCCATAACCGCGGGCACGGCTTTCGAAAGTTCAAATCCCTGCAGGGGTGTCCCAACTTAGCCCATCACAAGCTCTCACGGTCAACGAAGGAATAGACCTCCTCCTGAGACATTCCGATCAGACTCGGTATCCCGGTTCTACAAGACATCCACGACAATGGTAAAACAAGTCCAGCAAGACCACCCGTTGTGCCGACAAATCCCGATAGGAGCTGCACATATCTCGTTCTCAGGGCACACCGGATAAGCTAAGCGTACAGGAGCCGACGTAACCCAAGTTGCCAAGGGATGGCCCTGCACGGTGCTCTGGGTTGGACCAACGCTCAAAGGAGCACTGGCCCGGGGGTTTAAATAAAGATGACCCTTGAGTCTGCAGAACCCAAGGGAAAGAAAAGGCTAGGTGGCAAATGGTAAAACCAATGTTGGGCCTTGCTGGAGGACTTTTATTCAAGGCGAACTGTCAAGGGGTTCCCATTATAACCCAACCGCGTAAGGAACACAAAATCCAGGAACATAACACCGATATGACGGAAACTAGGGCGGCAAGAGTGGAACAAAACACCAGGCATAAGGTCGAGCCTTCCACCCTTTACCAAGTATATAGATGCATTAATTAAATAAGATATATTGTGATATCCCAACAAGTAAACATGTTCCAACAAGGAACAACATCTCCATGTTCCAACAAGGAACAAACTTCAATCTTCACCTGCAACTAAAAATGCTAAAGAGGGGCTGAGCAAAGCAGTAACATAGCCAATCAACGGTTTGCTAGGACAAGGTGGGTTAGAGGCTTGGTTCAACAATATGGGAGGCATGATAAGCAAGTGGTAGGTATCGCAGCATAGGCATAGCAAAAGAGCGAGCAACTAAGCAAGCAAAGATAGAAATGATTTTGAGGGTATGGTAATCTTGCCTGAGATCCCGCAAGGAAGAAGAACGAGTCCATGAAGAAGACAAACGGACGAAGTCGAACGGATCCTCACAAACGCGACGTTACCGGAACCAACTCGAAGAAGCAAACACCGGAAAGAAGCAAACAATATAGTAAACAACCACCACATAATCATGGCATGATGCACAATCAAGTATGATGCATGTCCGGTTAAATGAAGCATGGCATGGCAAAGTGCACAAACAATACTACAAATTAAGTGGAGCTCAATATGCAACTCCGTTACATATTGACGGAACACCACATCACTTATTTAGTTCACTCTCGGTTAGGTACTCAACAATATTAAAAGTTGGTTAACATGGCAAGAGGTGAAGCATAACAAAACTATACTATCTTAACAATTTAGATGGGGCCGGATATAACAAACAACAAATCCGGTAACTCCCCATATGCATTTAGCAAATTAATGCAAACAACAAATTAAACATTTTAATTGTTGTTATCATGATGTGGATGACATGAACAAGTTTATGCAATTTTTATTAAAAGTTGACAAGAGCATTATGAAGCATTTGTCACCGTGGTGGAAAGGAAAGGGGTGCCACGGCAACGGTAACAAAAACGGTGCCACGGCAACGTTCTGGTTCCGGTAACTCGATTGAGATACCGATGCAAAGGAGAAGTGTGCGGTTGCGTGCAGAAGATGGTGGGGCACTCCCGGATACCGGGTGTCCCACGAGTTGGCGACTAGGAAACGAGTGACAAATTGGACACAGTGCAAACATGAGCATCTCAAACAACACATGCAAACGTTCTCGGACGATTGTCTCGGGGTTATACCTTCGAAGCGTGCAAAAGGGACGGTTCTCGTTCGGTGCAAAGCAGAGGAAGTAGACGTTCTCAGGACGTTCGTAGTGGAGGTAGTCATACACGGCGACGGTAGTTGTACACGGGTCTTCGGCGATGGTAGTTGTTCTATGAATCGGGCATCAAGGTACTTGTCGTTCTTAGCGATTCCGAAGACGACGGTAGAGGTACACTTGTTGTAGGGGTACTTGTCGGATCCACGGCGACAATAGAGGTACAAACGTTCTTGCGGTACTTGTCGGTCCGGTCTTGGTGTAGATGTACATGGCAAACGTAGTGGTTCTCGCGGACTTCAGCGGCAGTAGTCGTACACGGTTCGTAGGGGTACTTGACGTCCACAGGGCCGACGACAGGCATTCTAAGCATCGGGTATCCGGGTACTTGGTGAAATCCTTGGAGATGGACTTGGCGGTCCGGGTACGGAGTGGTTGTAGACGTTCTCGAGATGTTCTTGGGTCAATGGTACTTAGCGGGGAGGTAACCACCGGGCTGCCATTTGTCAGAAACGAGCTGCACCAAGGAAGATCGAAGCAGCGGCGACAGCTACAGAGTTGGCCGAAGGGGAATGCTCAGGCAGGAGCTCCATATCACAGCGAGGCGACGAGGAGGTCGGGTGGCGGCGACGGGCGGTGCCGGGAAGAGCATCTACAGCAGGGCGTGGAGGGAGGAGTAGCAGAAGAAGGGGTCGCGCGGAGGGGCCATGGCGACGGCGAACTTGGAGGCGGGGCGGCGTCGGGCGCACAGGTGGCTGGTCGCCGGCGCGTGAGCTTGCTCGAGGAGCTCATCGGGCGCATCTAGTCGATGACGAAGCCAACAGAGGCGCGACGAGAGGAGCTCGGCCCCTGGCACGTGTGAGGACGGTAAGGAGTGGTGCAGCTCCTCGGTAACCGGCGACGGTAGCGGGGCTGGAGGACAAGGGGGATCGGCACGGGGTTCGTCCCGGATGGAGAGGGTGGCAGCACTGAGGGAACGGGGGTAAAGAGAGGTATCGAGGGAGAGGAAGGTTGGCGCTGCCCTCTCCCTGCGTGACGGCGCTCGAGAGGGACAAGACGAACGAGGGGAGAGTGAGGAGGAGCGATGGTGCGGGCTAGGGTTAGGATGGTTAGGTGGGCTTTGGCCTTGGGCCGGCCCAGTGAGAGGAGGGGTCAGCTGGGCCTTAAGGTAAAAGGGCAGGCCTGGCAGGCCTGAGAGGCTGGGATCTCTCTCCCACTATTTGCTCTAATAAAAAAACAGAAAAAGAGGAAGAAAAGGGAAGAAAAGAAAAGGTAGAGAAGGAGTTTGGGCACGGGAATAAATTTCCCAGACTCGCAAAAATGCGCATGTTCCAAGAAAAAATGGAGTGGGCATTTTTGAAAGTTTAAATCCAAACTCATTTGATTTAGATTCAAATGGTTCGAATAGGAAGTGAGGGTTAGGAAGGTCCAAAAATGTTCGGATTTTTGGTGGAGCTCCGGAAAAAGATGAAAGAATATATGGCAAGGTTTGAGGAGCAACTCGAAGCAGAAAACACCTGAGAGTTTTTAAATTGCGAGTGTGTTTGCGGTAAATCCAAATAATTGGAATATTTACTATAGCTCTCTAAATATCGAGAGGATACGTTGTAAAGAGAAGTCACCCTTCCCTTGATTTAAATAGATCAGAGATCTATGCAATTTATTTAGTTGAGTTGCAAAAGATTTATGAGATGATGGCATGATGACATGATGCAATGCAAAAAAATAAAAGGGCAAGCACAATTGAAACACACGGCGAAACCGGAACATATGGAAGTCTTCTCGAGCATCGGTCTCGGGGCGTCACACTAGGGCACAATCGCAGTAGTTCTCCCGGTGCCGCCTTAGCCGATAGAGCGGACCGTAAGGTAGCAAAACACGGGAGCCGGGCAAACCCAACATTTGACCAAAGACATGATTCGGAGCTGATGCATATAAGGCCAAACTCGCGACACCGAACACTCCCTAAGGTATTCGGTCTTTATAACATATGTCGGGCTGAACAATGCCCTTAATAATAAACCCCGAGTGTCCAGGTACATGCAATATTCTGACATGGAGAAATGCCAATAACGTCAGCATCCTTCTCGGTTGTATTGAGTATCCGGAGGATGTGAACAACAAGAGATAGTAAAAAAGGTTTATACAGGGTCTTAATCTGAAAAGAAACATTTGAGTGGGTCCCTGCTGCACGTCTGCGCCTATGTCTCCGTTATGCCGTGTCCTGGACGGGTGCCACATGATTGTCATCTGTAAAAGAGAAGAACTTAGGTGAAAGTTGTCGTGCCAAAAAAATTGGTTATTCTTGATAAACCATTAAAATTCAAGATAAGTCAAGTTGAGCCGAACTAGCCCTGATTACACACGAGAAGCCCCTGGTACCGTCTATGGAGGTTTAACCATCAAACCAATCTCAGGTATATCTATTGATGCGGCGGACTCGTCTAACCGTGTCTGCGGTCTTGATGACCTGTCATTTATTCTGGTTGGTGAGGCCGTCTAGTGCTCGGCTGTTAAAGCCGCCGCACGTTCTTCCGCGCGTAGAGAACGCTCAATATTTCCACTAACTATGACGGTGCCACGTGGACCAGGCATCTTAAGCTTAAGAGAAGCGTGATGTGGTACCGCATTAAAACAAGCGAAAGTTGTTCTTCCGAGTAGTGCTTGATAGCCACTTTGGAATGGAGCAATGTCGAAGTCTATCTTCTCACTTTGGTAGTTGTCGGGTGAACCGAATACAAACTCTAGTAGTAGAGAGCCCGTGGAGCGGACCTCCGGGCTTGGTATTACTCCCTTGAAGGTAGTATTACTGTGGCTGATTTTTGTTGGGTCTATCCCCATTTTGCGGACTGTGTCCGGATATATCAGATTTAGACCGCTGTCGCCGTCCATAATGACTCATGTGAGATGGTATCCGTTTATTATTGGGTCTAACACCAAGGCAGCCAATCCTTCATGTCAGATGCTTGTCGGATGATCCCTACGATCAAAAGTGATCGGGTAGGCCAACCAGGGGTTGATCTTAGGGGTGACGGGCTCTACGGCACATATGTCTCGGAGTGCATGTTTGCTTCTCCTCTTCTTCACGTGGATCATGTTTACTGTTTTAACCTCTGGTGGGAATTTTTTCTATCCTCCAGTGCTTTGCTAGCGGGGTTCTTCCTCATCTTCGCTTGGTGTTTCCCTCCCCTTCTGTTCGGCGTTGAGCTTGCCGGCCTGCTTGAAGACCCAACATTCTCTGTGGGTGTGATTTGCAGGTTTATCGGGGGTGCCATGAATCTGACATAATTTGTCTAGAATCTTATTTAGGCTGGATGGTCCATCTTTGCTACCATTGAAAGGCTTTTTCCGCTGACCTGGTCGAGGGCCCCTGAATCCAGTGTTTACCATCGTATTATCTGGGTTGTCTTCTTTATTTCGGTGTTTTCTTTTACTGCGTCATGGTTTTCCATTGCCATCCCTGACTCCGTATGTGCTTGGGTCGCTGGTGCTACTGCGGGCTAACCAGCTATCTTCGCCCGCGCAAAAGCGGGTCATAAGGCTTGTCAGGGCTGCCGTTGTTCTCGGTTTTTCTTGGCCGAGGTGTCTGGCAAGCCATTCGTCTCGGACGCTATGCTTGAAAGCTGCTAAGGCTTCGGCGTCCAGACAGTCGACGATTTGATTCTTCTTAGTGAGAAACCTATTCCAAAACTTTCGGGCTGACTCTCCGGGCTGTTGAATTATATGACTTAAATCGTCTGCATCTAGAGGTCGGACATAGGTCCCTTGAAAATTAGCCCGAAAAGCATCCTCGAGCTCCTCCCAACTTCCAATTGAGTTTTCGGGGAGGCTTTTCAGCCAGTGCTGAGCTAGTCCTTTAAGCTTGAGGGGCAAGTACTTGATGGCGTGGAGATCGTCTCCGCGAGCCATATGGATATGGAGGATAAAGTCCTCAATCCAGACCCTAGGGTCTGTGGTCCCGTTGTATGCCTCTATGTTCACTGGTTTGAATCCTTCTGGGAATTCGTGGTCCAGCACCTCATCGGTGAAACATAGGGGGTGTGCGGCACCCCTGTATTTGGATGTATCATGGTGTTCGGACGGTTGTAGTATTCGGTTTTGGTTTTGTGCTGGAGCGCGCTTCCTAGATCCATAGATAGATCTAGTCATACTGGATTTTTGGTGCAAGTCCTCACGTAGATCGTGTGTGGACTTATGTGCGGCCTTGTTAGCCGCTCTATCGCAGTCACAAGGTGGTTGATCCGGCCGATTGGCCATTTTATTTTTCGGCTGTGTGGGCTCTAAGGCCTCATCATCGAATTCAGGTAATAGCTTGCGCTCTGGATAGCTCTTTGTGTGGTAACTTCCACCATACTTTTCTTCGTTGTCGAGCACTTTGTTCCACCTGCTGTTGAGCGTATTTTGTGCGGCCTTAAGCCTTTGCTTCTGCTTCTTCAGACTCCTTGTTGTGGCAATAAGCCTGCTATGGAGGTTCTCTTGTTCCAAGTGCTTGTCCGGGATGATGTGTGCATCTTCGTCTGGACTGTTTTCCTCCCCAGAGGGGGGTGATGAGGTTTATCTGTGGCGTCCCCGTGTTCGGACATCGGATCCATACTATGTTCGCCGTTTGCAGTTTCATCGTGCTCTGCCGCCGGGTCAATGTGGTCGTCGTTTCTTCTGGAGTCGACTAGAGTGTTATTTTCTCTTGCGTTGTTATCGTTGTTTTTGCCGAGGCGGGATTTGGGGCGGCGCCTACGCCGACGCTTTGTTTGCTTCTTGGAGGGGTCATCCTCCGCTGTCTTGTTGCTATCCACCATGTATATGTCATGTGATGAAGTGGCTGTCCGGCGCTCTGTGGGCACTGGTTCCTGTTCCTCTCCTACATCGTCGTCCATGCCGTCGATGTCTTCGGAGTCGAAATCCAGCATGTCGGTTAAATCATCGACAGTGGCTACTAGGTGGGTGGTGGGTGGGCAGCGGATTTCTTCGTCGTCCGCATCCCCTCCTAGCCGGACATAGTTCGGCCAAGGTTCTCCTGACAAGGAGAGAGACCTTAGTGAATTTAGCACATCGCCGAAAGGCGATTGCTGAAAGATATCCGCGGAGGTAAACTCCATGATCGGTGCCCAATCAGATTTGATAGGCACGGACGCAGGCGATTCGGAGTCCGTGACCGGAGACGAATCCGGTGGTTCGGCAACACGGCTCTCGTAAGGGGTGAAGTCAGTATCCAGCTCCATCGCCACTGAGAGTGCGGCCTCCATGGGGTCTATCCACCAGTCCTCAGATGGCACACTTTTCTCCGGATTGAGGGCCGGATTAGTTGCAGATGCGATCTCCCGAACACTATCCAACGGCAGAGTTACGTCATGCTCATCGTGATTGTGCAGCGCACCTGACATGGGCTCGAATCCGTCGAAGATCAAGTCTCTGCGGATGTCAGTAGTGTAGTTTAAGTTTCCGAACCTGGCCTGATGGCCAGGGGCGTAGCTCTCGATCTGCTCTAGATGGCCAAGCGAGTTGGCCCGCAGTGCGAAGCCGCCGAATACGAAGATCTGTCCGGGGAGGAAAACCTCACCCTGGACCGCATCGTTACCGTTGATCGAAGGAGCCATCAAGCCTTTATGGTGACGACATAGTGGAACTCTCAATGAAAGCACCAATGTCGGTGTCAAAACCGGCAGATCTCGGGTAGGGGGTCTCGAACTGTGCGTCTAAGGCGGATGGTAACAGGAGGCAGGGGACACGATGTTTACCCAGGTTCGGGCTCTCTCAATGGAGGTAATACCCTATGTCCTGCTTGATTGATCTTGATGATATGAGTATTACAAGAGTTGATCTACCACGAGATCGTAGAGGCTAAACCCTAGAAGCTAGCCTATGGTGTGATTGTTGTTGTCCTACGGACTAAACCCTCCGGTTTATATAGACACCGGAGGGGGCTAGGGTTACACAGAGTCCGTTACAAGGGAGGAGATTTACATATCCGTATTGCCAAGCTTTCCTTCCGCGCCAAGGAAACTCCCATCCGGACATGGGACGAAGTCTTCAATCTTGTATCTTCATAGTCCAACAGTCTGGCCGAAGGATATAGTCCGGTTGTTCGGAGACCCCCTAATCCAGGACACCCTCAGTGAGTACCTGCTCCACGGCCACGTCGACGGCACTGTGGACTCGAGCCTCATGATTCATGATGAGGAGTGGATGATCCTCGACGCCACCATCATCCGTTGGTTCTACCTCACCATCTCCAACGACCTCTTCCACGCGGTGGCGGATGATGACAACGATGACTACGCCGTCTGGACCAACAACAAACTATAGCGCAAGTCCCTCCTCCACGGCTAGTTTTACGGGTGCCAGCAGCTTGACTCGTCCATCGATGATTTTTGCATGCGCCTCAAAAATCTTGTCGATGAGCTCCGCGATCTCAGCAAGACAGTCGACGACGAGCTCCTCATCAACACCCTCACTATCGGCCTCAACGAGAACTCTGGGAATGCCGCCTCCAACCTCACCTTCATCCCGGAGCCTAGCTTTGCTAAGGTGATGGCGTACCTCAAGCTGGAGGAGCGATGGATGAAGATGGACTAGACTCGGGCGACCCACTGTAGGATCGAAAGTATGTCTAGAGGAGGGGTGATTAGACTACTTGACCAAATAAAAACTTAACCTTTTCCCAATTTTAGTTCTTGACAGATTTTAGCGATTTAGGACAAGTCAAGCAATCATCACACAATTCAAGCAAGCATGCAAAGAGTATATTGGCAGCGGAAAGTAAAGCATGCAACTTGCAAGAATGTAAAGGGAAGGGTTTGGAGAATTCAAACGCAATTGGAGACACGGATGTTTTTCCCGTGGTTCGGATAGGTGGTGCTATCCTACATTCATGTTGATGGAGACTTCAACCCACGAAGGGTAACGGTTGCGCGAGTCCACGGAGGGCTCCACCCACGAAGGGTCCACGAAGAAGCAACCTTGTCTATCCCACCATGGCCATCGCCCACGAAGGACTTGCCTCACTAGCGGTAGATCTTCACGAAGTAGGCGATCTCCTTGCCCTTACAAACTCCTTGGTTCAACTCCACAATCTTGTCGGAGGCTCCCAAGTGACACCTAGCCAATCTAGGAGACACCACTCTCCAAGAAGTAACAAATGGTGTGTTGATGATTAACTCCTTGCTCTTGTGCTTCAAATGATAGTCTCCCCAACACTCAACTCTCTCTCATAGGATTTGGATCTGTTGGAAAGAATATTTGAGTGGAAAGCAACTTGGGGAAGGCTAGAGATCAAGATTCATATGGTAGGAATGGAATATCTTGGTCTCATCACATGAGTAGGTGGTTCTCTCTCAAAACATATGAGTTGGAAGTGTAGATGTGTTCTGATGGCTCTCTCCACGAATGAAGAGGAGGTGGAGGGGTATATATAGCCTCCACACAAAATCCAACCGTTACACACAACTTACCAATCTCGGTGGGACCGAATCAGAAAACTCAGTCAGACCGAAATAGTAAACCTAGTGACCGTTAGAGATTTTCGGTGGGACTGACATGCAACTCGGTAGGACCGATTTTGTTAGGGTTAGGGCATAACGTAATCTCGGTGAGACCGATTACACAAACTCGGCGAGACCGATTTTGGTAATTAGCTAACCAGAGAGTTGGTCAGGCAAACTCGGTGGGACCGATTTGCTCTTTCGGTGAGACCAAAATGTTACAAAAAGGAAACAGAGAGTTTACATTGCAATCTCGGTGGGACCGATCCGCTCTTTCGGTGAGACCGAAAAGTTACGAAAGGGAAACAGAGAGTTTGCAATCCCATCTCGGTGAGACCGAGATCCTTATCGGTAGAACCGAATTGCTAGGGTTTGGCAGTGGCTTATGACAAGTGAAACTCGGTGGCACCGGATAGGAAGAATCGGTAGGACCGAGTTTGTCTTAGGGTTTAGTTCAAATGTGGATATGGGAAAGTAGTTGAGGGTTTTGGAGCATATCACTAAGCACATGAAGCAAGAGGCTCATTAAGCAACACCTCATCCCTCCTTGATAGTATTGGCTTTTCCTAAAGACTCAATGTGATCTTGGATCACTAAAGTATAAAATGAAGAGTCTTGAGCTTTTGAGCTTGAGCCAATCCTTTGTCCTTAGCATTTTGAGGGTTCCACTTTCACCATCCATGCCATGCCAATCATTGAGCTTTCCTGAAATAATCATCTTGGAATAGCATTAGCTCAATGAGCTATATGTTGTTATGAATTACCAAAACCACCTAGGGATAGTTGCACTTTCAATCTCCCCCTTTTTGGTAATTGATGACAACATATAGATCAAAGCTTCGACAAATGATAATAAGAATGAATTACATCGTTGCTTTGAGAAGTATGTGATAAGTAAGAGCTCCCCCTAAATTTTTGCATATTTAAGATTTGCTTTGGACTGCAAATGCACAAAGAGTTAGAGTCATGGGTTACTCTTCCATGTCACATACATCTTGGTGGAGCGCTTAAAATGATAAGAATGAAATACATGCACTCATCACCAAGAAAAGTGAATGACCACATAAGATAGATAAGATAATAGCATTCACCAAGCATGCATAAGTATAGCTTATGATCAAACACATGATCATCAATGTCTCACAACCATAGTATCTCAAGCACTCAAAAGCAAACAAAGTTCGAAAAACCACCAAATAAAGCAAGAGAGAAAAGCAACACTCTCTCTCTCTCTCTCTCAAAGCCTATGATCTATACATTTTCTCCCGCTTTGGCAACAAGTTACCAAAAAGTTCCTAGAAAATGCATAGGGCTAAATCGACACTCAGGCTTGATCTTCAGGTGGTGGTGGAGTCTGGATCACTCCAAGGACGAAGGCTTCCGTAGACGTGGTTGGAGTTGGAGCTGAAGTATATGCTGGAGCAGGTTGGGCTGGTGCTGTGGCTGGGGCTGAGGCGGTTGCTCTTGTGTCAGGAACTGGCACTGCAGACGACCTCGGACCTCGTGGCACTCTGGCAAAGGCATCAGTGATTGTCTTCCCTTTCCTCTCCTGCATGTCATCTTGGAGCTGCTCCACTGCAGTCTGAATCTCTGTCACCTTGATATCCAAGTCATAGAACTTTTGTTCTACGATCCTCTCTAGGCTTGCCTGGTTCTGAGTTAGGATGGCCAGTCCTTTCTCAATCCGTAGGGTGGATGCAATCAAGTAACTGAGCTGCTCTTGCTTGTTCTTCAAGAAGTACTCAGATGCCTCCTCTTGAGTTGGCATCTTGGCAGTTTTCTCCTTTATTGCCTTCTCCTTCTTGGCTTGTGCATGGGCTGAAGATGGTTCATCTTTGGCCATCACAACTTGGTTGTCCTCGAAATTTGGATAGATAGGAAAATGTTCCTTGTCCAACAAGTATGTGTCTGTGCCCATTCTTGAGTTAATCAACATCTGGATCTGAGGGGCATATCCATAGCTCCTCTTCTGATCTGCTGCAGTCCTCTTGATAGTCTCTACCATGAGGCTCGTGACCTTGAATTTCTGAGGCACATCAAAGATATGTTGCAAGTTAATGGCATGACCTCTGATCATCCTGTGATCTCTAGACTTGGGCAAAAGTGTGTGCCTAAGAATCCAGTTGATGGTTGGCAGCCCTGGCAGAAGATAATGCACTGAGACAAACTTGAACGTATCAAGTGCTTCATTTGGAATCTCCTTGTACATGTTTGACATTGAGTTATGATCCATCTTCTTCTTGGAATAGACATCCAAGTCATCCTCATGCTCCTCTGGGGCATTGATAAGCTGTGCCCACTCAGCAACTGTAGATTGGTACCTCGTACCTTCAGACATCCAAACAATCCTCCCATCGGGATAAAAATGTGCTGTGGAGTAGAACTGCATGATAAGCTCCTCACTCCACTTTGTGAGCTTCTGCCCAACAAAGTCAGCTACTCCACATGCATTGAAGCTATCCTGCACTCCAGGGTAGTGCTCTTCATTTTCCTTGATATATTCCCAGTTGACCCATCTCATATCACATACAATTGGCTTCTTGTCTAACAAGACTGTCTCATAGAAATCTTGCTGTTCCTTGGTGTGAAACCTATAATCAACAATCTGCTTCTCTCCACTTCCTCAGCCCTGAGTCTCTTCTGAGCTTCATGTCCTCAGCCACAGGATGAGCATCATTGTGGTCTGGGATCTTGGGCTTGAGCTTTCTCAGAATATGCTCTTCATCATCTTCTTCAGCAACAGTCTCAGGCACTGGGGCCTTGTTCTTCTCAGCAGCTAGGATGCTTCTTGTATTCCTC
The DNA here is from genome assembly GCA_034509565.1 of Triticum monococcum. Lineage (NCBI taxonomy): Eukaryota > Viridiplantae > Streptophyta > Magnoliopsida > Poales > Poaceae > Triticum > Triticum monococcum. The sequence goes on along the minus strand of CM067842.1, from coordinate 443,608,098 downwards.
TTTGGTTTTGGCTTTGGAGCTGGCTTGGCCTTGGAAGCAGTTGCCCCTGATCTTATGGCATCGCCCATCAGCTTGGGTGCCTTAGGTGCTGGTGCAGCAACCTCTTCTTCTTCCTCTTCTTCCATGATGGAAGCCTTTCCAAGCACTTTGGCTACGGTCTTCTTGACCCTTTCCTTCCTTTTCTTTCCTTCTGTAGCAGCCTCTTTGGGTTCAGGCTTTTCAGGAATTTGAGTTGAGGCTATGGCCTTTGGCATAGGCTGCCTACCTGCTGGCCTTTTGATTTTCATCCCTGGCTTTATGCTCTGTGCTGGGCCATATTCTTTCTTGAGCACAGTTCTCTTTGATGTGGCTTCCTCTTCCTCTACCACATAATCTTCATCCTCAGAATCTGAAGTTCTCTTCTTCCTCTGTCTGGTGGCAGCTTTTGGCAGGTTGCTAGGGGTGCTCCTGCTACCATCATCTAAAGAACTGGAGGGACTAGTGCCCTCACTCATTTGCATTGGCTGCTCTGACAAATTCTGGCTATCACTTTGGTCTGACATGATGAACAAACTGACTGCTGACCCTGTGAACAGTTTATAGATGAGGTAGAGTGGATGAGCATCACAAAATGCAGAAGTTTTTGCAAAAGAATGATTCAAAAACTTAGTTTTAGTTTTCCACAGAAAGCATTTCGGATCTACCGATTTTTAAACTCGGTGATACCGAAGCAGTTTTTAGAACCTAAACTGGTGAACTCGGTCAGACCGAGTCACAGTTCGGTGGCACCGAGACTGCTAGGGTTTCACAAAGTTCCAAAATCGGTCACACCGATTAGTAATACTCGGTCAGACCGAGTCTTACTTGTGCAATGGCATAAGCCAAATCGGTGGGACCGAGTTTTTCAACTCGGTGGGTCCGAGATGGTTTCGGCGGAAACCTAACCCTAAAATTTTCAATCAAACCTAATCTACGAGTTCATTGACTGGATAGAAGTTTATCAAACGTGGCAAGAATCAATATGATCACAATGTGCTAAGAATCGGATTGGGGAATAGCACAAAGATCAAGTCCATACCCTAGTTCGGCGGAGACTCGCTACGGCGACAACGGAGGGGTTGATTCCCATTGACGGCGACGAAGACCAGCGAGTGGAGGCGGCTGGTGGTGAGGAGACGATCCGGAGACCACGTTGGCAGAGCGAGCTATCGCGCGGGCGAAGGGGTTCGGAGAAATTTCCAAATTTTTGCCCGTGACTATATATAGCCCGACCCTGTCGGTGTGACCGAGTGGAACAACTCGGTGGCACCGAGATGCAAAACTGTATACAGTTGTTGCAACTCGGTGTGACCGAATGTTTCAAATCGGTTGCACCGAGATCGAAAACATAGATCAACTTAATGATCTCGGTAAGACCGAAAGTGGGGTATCGGTCAGACCGAGAATCACAAAGAGGTTTTGGAAGTTTAAGTCTATGACGAATCGGGGACTCCGAGTGCTCCTCACACAGAGTGGTTCAAATCTGACTTGATCAAATTTTGTGATGTAGCATGAATAGAGTTTGAGATGAGAAAATCATAGATAGCTAGAGGAGGTTCTTAGGCATTCTTGTCCATCCACTTGGCAAAAGGAAATAAAACCAAACAATCAAAAAAACAAGTGGATGTCCTCGAATGAGTAAAATATGCAACCAACATGCTCACACAATAAGATGGCAATTGAAATATGTGACAAAGCATGCACAACCAATTCTAGCATCTATCAAGCAATTTGCGATGACTAGGTCATCTATATATGAGTATATTGACTTAGGAGTCAAGTGAGAACACTTGATCATAGGTCATACTCATCGTTTAAGCTCAAGTGGGGTTACCACTTTTACATAAAGCATTGTTGTGTTCACATCTTTAGAGTTGCTTTAGCTCAAGTCTTAGAGTAAAGCTCCCGCTAGATGTGATGTCCCCCCTCAGGTATTCTCGGCGCATGGCCTCCGTCTCATCAGGCATTCTACGCCGCGCCGCAACCCTATGCAGCGCCCTACGGGCCCCTCTCCTACAGCCAGCGGCCGCAGCCAGGTGGGCTGCCGCTACTGCCCCTGACGATGCCGCTCCAGCAACCCACCCTCCCACCGGCACCGTGGGACCTGGCTCTCTTGGTGGGCCTGCACTTCGCTCCCTCACCGTTAACCTACACCGGCGGCGACGACTAGTATATAGACACTGGAGCTACCATGCATATGGCGGCTCATCCCGGTAACCTTCACACCTCCTATCCCATCCACACTTCCGCTTGCATCATCGTCAGTGACGGTTCCTCCGTTCCCATTACTCACATAGGACATGCATCTTTTCCATCTACTTCTACTCCATTGTCTTTATCTAACATCTTAATTTCTCCTGATATTATTAAAAAGCTTATCTCTGTTCATTCTTTTACACGTGAAAATCTTGTTACCGTTGGGTTTGACGAATATGGTTTTTCTGTTAAGGACGCTTGTACCCGGATGATACTCCACCGATGTGATAGCCCCGATGAGCTCTATCCGGTCCACTCCACTGCCTCCACCACCTCCGCCGCCCCTGTTGCTCTCACCACCGGAGTGGATCTTTGGCACGCTCGCTTGGGTCATCCCAACCCTGCCACCCTTCGTCATATACTTCGGAGTTTTTCATTCATGTGTAATAAGATCGAGGATCACTCGTGTCATGCATGTCGCCTCGGCAAACATGCTCGTCTTCCGTTTAAGGCATCTTCTCATGTTGCACCGTACCCGTTTGAGTTAATTCATAGTGATGTTTGGACCTCTCCTGTTGCAAGTAATAGGGTCTATCTTTATTATCTTGTTATACTTGATGATTTTCGCACTATGTGTGGACCTTCTCGTTGCGTTGTAAGTCAGATTTCATCTCCACTCTCGCCACTTTCTACTTCTATGTTTTCACGCAGTTTGGTCGTCCCATTCTCACGTTTCAGACAGATAATGGGAAGGAGTTCAACAAGCTAGCTATTCGCACTCTCCTCACCACACATGGCACGACTTTTCGTCTCACATGCCCGTACACTTCTCAACAGAATGGTCGTGTTGAGCGCGTCCTTCGCACTCTTAACGACTACGTTCAGACCCTTCTCTTTCATGCCAATGGGCCTCCGCGCTTTTGGCCTGACGCTCTCGCCACCGCATCCCTCCTCATTAACATCTGCCCCTATCATAATCGCGGGAACTTCGCACCTCATCACCTCCTCTTCGGTGCACCGCCCTCTTATGATGAGCTTCGCATCTTTGGCTGTCTCTACTACCCTAGCATTACCGCCACTGTGCCGCATAAGCTTGCACCTCGCTCTGTCGCCTGCATCTTTCTCGGCTACCCACCTAACACCAAAGGCTACCGCTGCTACGACCTTGTCTCACATCGTGTTTTCACTTCTCGACACATTTACTTTGATAAGAAGGTGTTTCCGTTTCAGCAGCAAGTACCTCCCGTTGCCCCATCACCGCCGGCCACCAGCGGCCCTTCGGCGACCCCGTCAAGTGGGTGGCCCCGCTCGACTCTCGGACCGCCTCCGGGCTTTGGTGGCCCTCGCGCCGTGGGACGAGTTGCGCCTCGTGCCCCCACGCCGTCGTCGCCGCCCACACCGTCTTCGTCGCCGGCGCCCTCTCTGGCCTCCTCGAGCGCCTCGCCCGCCTCGGGCGCCTCAGGCGACGCGCCCTCCCCGGCTGCCTCAGGTGCCTCGCCCGCCTCCACCGCCTCGGGTGACAAGCCCTCCCCAGCTACCTCGGGCGCCACGGGCGACACGCCCTCCCCGTCTGCCTCGGGTGCCTCGAGTGTTGCCCCTTCGTCAGCCGCCTTGCCGGCTATCCCGGAGTTGTCGTCTCGCCCCCTCACGCGGGCTCGAGCCGGCGTTCACCGCCCGAGTCTGCGGTACTCCAGCGATGAGTATCTCCTCGCCACCTCCACCACTGAGCCGTCACCGATTCCTGCGTCCGCCAGAGCATCCCTTCGTGATCCTCACTGGCTTGCTGTGATGCACGAAGAGTTCGACGCTCTTTAGTGGAACCATACTTGGACACTGGTTCCTCGGCCTTGATGACCCGCAAGTATAGGGGATCTATCATAGTCCTTTCGATAAGTAAGAGTGTCGAACCCAACGAGGAGCAGAAGGAAATGACAAGCGGTTTTCAGTAAGGTATCCTCTACAAGCACTGAAATTATCGGTAATAGATAGTTTTGTGATAAGGTAATTCATAATGGGTAACAAGTAATAAAAGTAAACAAGGTGCAGCAAGGTGGCCCAATCCTTTTTGTAGCAAAGGACAAGCCTAGACAAACTCTTATATAAAGGAAAGCGCTCCCGAGGACACATGGGAATTATCGTCAAGCTAGTTTCCATCATGGTCATATGATTCGCATTCGTTACTTTGATAATTTGATATGTGGGTGGACCGGTGCTTGGTTACTGCCCTTCCTTTGACAAGCATCCCACTTATGATTAACCCCTCTTGCAAGCATCCGCAACTACAAAAGAAGTATTAAGGTAAACCTAACCATAACATGAAACATATGGATCCAAATCAGCCCCTTACAAAGCAACGCATAAACTAGGGTTTAAGCTTCTGTCACTCTAGCAACCCATCATCTACTTATTACTTCCCAATGCCTTCTCCTAGGCCCAAATAGTGGTGAAGTGTCATGTAGTCGACGTTCACATAACACCACTAGAGGAAAGACAACATACATCTCATCAAAATATCGAATGAATACCAAATTCACATGACTACTTATAGCAAGACTTCTCCCATGTCCTCAGGAACAAAAGTAACTACTCACAAATCATATTCATGTTCATAATAAGAGGGGTACTAATATGCATAAAGGATCTGAACATATGATCTTCCACCAAATAAACCAACAAGCATCAGCTACAAGGAGTAATCAACACTACTAGCAACCCACAGGTACCAATCTGAGGTTTTGAGACCAAGATTGGATACAAGGGATGAATTAGGGTTTGAGATGAGATGGTGTTGGTGAAGATGTTGATGGAGATTGACCCCATCCCGATGAGAGGATCGATGGTGATGATTTCCCCCTCCCGGAGGGATGTTTCCCCGGCAGAACAGCTCCGCCGGAGCCCTAGATTGGTTCTGTCCAGGTTCCGCCTCGAGACGGCGGCGCTTCATCCCGAAAGCTTCCTTCTGAGTTTTTCCAGGGCGAAAGACTTCATATAGCAAAAGATGGGCACCTGAGGCCTGTCAGGGGGCCCACGAGACAAGGGGCGCGCCCAGGGGGGTAGGGCTCACCCCCACCCTCGTGGATGGTGGGTGGCCCCCCTCTCGTGCTTTCTTCGCCCAATATTTTTTATATGTTCCAAAACTGACTTCCATGGAATTTCATGACTTTTGGAGTTGTGCAGAATAGGTCTCTAATATTTTCTCCTTTTCCAGCCCAGAATTCCAGCTGCCGGCATTCTCCCTCTTCGTGCAAAAACCTTATAGAATAAGAGAGAAAAGGCATAAGTATTGTGACATAATGTGTAATAACATTCCATAATGCAATAAATATCAATATAAAAGCATGATGCAAAATGGACGTATCAACTCCCCCAAGCTTAGACCTCGCTTGTGCTCAAGCGGAAGCCGATATCGAAAAATATGTCCACATGTTTAGAGATAGAGGTGTCGATAAAATAAAAAACGGACATGAGGGCATCATGATCATTCTTAGAATAGAAACACACACACACACACACACATATATATATATATATTGTCATATGATTTCTTATGTTAAAGTAACAATCTATTCACAATGTGAAGTATGAATCAGAAACTTCATTGAAAACTAACAAACTATAATCTCAGTCATTGAAGCAATTGCAATTTATCATAACATCGGAAAGAGTCAATATAAGAGCTTTTCAGCAAGTCTAGATACTCAACTATCATTTAGTATTTCACAATTTCTAACACTCATGCAATACTTATGGGTATGAAGCTTTAATCGGTCACAGAGAAAGATAGGGGCTTATAGTTTTGCCTCCCAACCTTTTACCTCAAGGGTAATGTCAACAATAATAGTTTATGAAAACCCACATCCAATTAGCTATATATATCAGGATCTTTCCAACACACAGTGCTTGCCAAAGGATAAAATGTAAAAAGGAAAGGTGAAGATCACCATGACTCTTGTATAAGGTATAAGACAAAAATAAAAGATAGGCCCTTCGCAGAGGGAAGCAGAGGTTGTCATGTGTTTTTATGGTTGGATGCATGAAATCTTAATGTAAAAGAACGTCACTTTATATTGCCACTTGTGATATGGACCTTTATTATGTAGTCTGTCGCTTTTATTTCTTCCACATCACAAGATTGTATAAAGCTTATTTTCTCCACACTAATAGATCATACATGTTTAGAGAGCAATTTTTATTGCTTGCAACAATGACAACTTACTTGAAGGATCTTACTCAATCCATAGGCAGATATGATGGACTCTCATGGCAAAACTGGGTTTAAGGATATTTGGAAGCACAAGTAGTATCTCTACTTGGTGCAAAGAATTTGGCTAGCATGAGGGGGAAAGGCAAGCTCAACATGTTGTATGATCCATGACAATATAATTTATTTCGGATGTAAGAAAACATAACCCATTAAGTTGTCTTCCTTGTCCAACATCAACCTTTTAGCATTTCATATTTTAATGAGTTCTCACAATCATAAAAGATGTCCAAGATATTATATTTATATGTGAAAACCTCTCTTTCTTTATTACTTCCTATTAATTGCAATGATGACTAAAACTATGTTTGTCAATTCTCAACAACTTTTATTCATCATACTCTTTATATGTGAAGTCATTACTCTCCATAAGATAAATATGATCTCTTTATTTCTTTTTATTCTTTCTTTTTTTCTCAAGATCATAGCAAGATAACCAATCCCTTGACTCAAAACTAATCTTTATTATATATATAGCTCACCGACTCGATTACATAGAAGGATCATAAAGCAAAACTCAAAACTAGATCATACTACACTTTATTCTACTAGATCAAGATATAACCAAAAGGATCGAACTAAGAAAAACGGTAAAGATAGAAGTGTGATTATGATACGATACCGGGGCACCTTCCGCAAGCTTGGCAGTTGCCAAGGGGAGTGCCCATACCCATATATTTATGTCTCTTTCTTCGGAGGTGGTGATGAAGGGATTGTTGATGACGTCGGCTTGTCATCCAACATGGAGCGTAGGAGGTGCTCCAACTTACGAATAATGCCCTTGAGTGCAGTGATATGTTCTTGCAACAGAATATTTTCACGACTTAGATACTTGTTCTGCACTCAAACTATTTCAATCATCTTGAAAGCTTCAACTTCAGTAGGGGTAAGAAGATTGTAATGAGGTTGAAGAATGTCTTCTTCTTCTTCTGTTGCTGGAGCTTGATCCTCCGTGGCCTTCTTGATCCTATCATCCTTGTTGATCTCCCTGGGTTCTTCTCTCTTCAGCTCTATCTTCATTAGCCAAGCATCATCGCCCTCATTGTTGGAGGAGTGGGACGACATGATGCATGGCCTTGACAACTCTAGTAGAAAACACTTTGAAACAAAAGCAGAGGATATTTGCATGGTACGGTGGTCAAACCTTCGGGAGATTATATAATGAGTTTTTACCTACCAAAAGAAGTATCGTGCAAGAAAACAGAGTCCGGAGGGCACACGAGGTGCCCACGAGGCAGGGGGCGCCCAGGGGGGTAGGGCGCACCCTCCACCCTCGTGAATGCCTTGTGTCCTTTATGGACTACTTCTAATTTTCCTATTTTCTTAAATATTCCAAAACGTAGAAAAATTGCTATTATAACTGTTTTGGAGTCGGTTTACTTACCGTACCACACACCTCTTCCTTTTCGGAGGCTGAAATGTTCTAGAAGGTGTCCCTTATATACTCCTCTGGGGTTACAGTTTCGATAACATTAGTTTCAACATTTATTGGATTACCTGAGATATAATGTTTGATTCTTTGACCGTTCACCACCTTCGGATTTGTGCCTTCGAAGTTGTTGATTTTTATGGCCCCGGAACGATAGACCTCCTCGATAACGTAAGGACCTTCCCATTTAGAGCGGAGTTTTCCTGCAAAAAATCTTAAACGAGAGTTGTATAGCAAAAAATAATCACCTAAATTAAACTCATGCTTTTGTATCCTTTTGTCATGCCATCTTTTAACTTTTTCTTTAAACAGTTTGGCATTCTCATAGGCTTGGGTTCTCCACTCATCAAGTGAGCTAATGTCAAATAGTCTCTTCTCACCAGCAAGTTTGAAATCATAATTGAGCTCTTTAATGGCCCAATATGCCTTATGTTCTAGTTTGAGAGGTAAGTGACATGCTTTTCCATAAACCATGTTATACGGAGACATACCCATAGGATTTTTATATGCAGTTCTATAGGCCCATAATGCATCATCAAGTTTTTTGGACCAATTCTTTCTAGATATATTAACAGTCTTTTGCAAAATTAATTTAATCTCCCTATTACTTACTTCTACTTGACCACTAGATTGTGGATGGAATGGAGATGCAATTCTATGATTAACATCATACATAGCAAGCATTTTACGAAAGGCACCATGAATAAAATGTGAACCACCATCAGTCATTAAATATCTAGGGACTCCAAACCTCGGAAAAATAACTTCTTTAAGCATCTTAACAGAGGTGTTATGATCAACACTACTAGTTGGAATAGCTTCTACCCACTTAGTAACGTAATCAACAACAACTAAAATATGTGTATACCCATTAGAGGAAGGAGACGGTCCCATATAATCAAAGCCCCAAACATCAAATGGTTCAATAACAAGTGAATAATTCATAGGCATTTCTTGACGTCTACTAATATTACCAATTCTTTGACATTCATCACAAGACAAGACAAACTTACAGGCATCCTTGAAGAGAGTAGGCCAATAAAAACCGGATTGCAATACCTTATGTGTAGTTCTATCTCCAGCATGGTGTCCTCCATAAGCCTCGGAGTGACACCTGCATAGGATCTATTCCTGTTCATGCTCAGGTACACAACGTCTAATAACACCATCTACTCCTCCTTTATAAAGGTGTGGGTCATCCCAGAAGTAATGTCTTAAATCATAGAAAAACATTTTCTTTTGCTGATAGGTGAAACTAGGTGGTATAAATTTAGCAATGTAATTAGCATAATCAGCATACCATGGAGCAGTACGAGAAGCATTTATGATAGCTAATTGTTCATCAGGAAAGCTATCATCAATAGGTAGTGGGTCATCAAGAACATTCTCTAACCTAGACAAATTGTCTGCAACGGGGTTCTCAGCTCCCTTTCTATCAATAATATGCAAATCAAATTCTTGTAGTAGGAGAACCCATCTAATAAGTCTAGGTGTAGCATCTTTGTTTTCCTAAGATATTTAATAGCAGCATGATCAGTGTGAACAGTTACTTTAGAATCAACAATATAAGGTCTGAACTTATCACAAGCAAACACAAGTGCTAAAAATTCTTTTTCAGTAGTAGCATAATTTCTCTGGGCACTATCTAGAGTTTTACTAGCATATTGGATAACATTTAATTTCTTATCAACTCTTTGTCCTAGAACAGCACCTACAACATAATCACTAGCATCACACATAATTTCAAAGGGTAAATTGCAATCAGGTGGCTGAACAATGGGTGCAGAAATCAAGGCTTTCTTAAGTATTTCAAATGCTTCTACACAATCATCATCAAAGACAAAAGGAACATCTTTTTGTAAGAGATTAGTCAGAGGCCTGGAAATTTTTGAGAAGTCTTTAATGAACCTCCTATACAAAACGGCATGACCAAGGAAACTTCTTATGCCTTTTATGTCCTTTGGACACAACATCTTTTCAATAGCATCAACTTTAGTTTATCAACTTCAATACCTCTTTCAGAAATTTTATGCCCCAAGACAATACCTTCATTAACCATAAAGTGGCACTTCTCCCAATTCAAGACAAGATTAGTTTCTTCACATCTGTGCAAAACTCGATCAAGGTTGCTTAAGCAATCATCAAAAGAAGTTCCATATACGGAAAAAGCATCCATGAAAACCTCAACAATCTTTTCACAAAAGTCAGAGAATATAGCAGCCATACATCTTTGAAAGTTAGGAGGTGCATTACATAAACCAAAAGGCATGCGTCTATAAGCAAAGGTACCAAAAGGGCAAGTAAAGGTGGTCTTTTCTTGATCCTCTTTTGACACAGGTATTTGAGAGAAACCAGAATAACCGTCTAGAAAGCAAAAATGTGTATGTTTGGATAATCTTTCTAGCATTTGATCAATAAAAGGTAAAGGGTAATGATCCTTTTTAGTATCTTTATTTAGTTTGCGGAAATCAATTACCATTCTATAACCTGTAACAATTCTTTGTGGGATCAATTCATCTTTATCATTAGGAACAACAGTAATACCTCCCTTCTTAGGGACACAATGGATAGGACTTACCCACTGACTATCAGCAACGAGATAAATTATACCTGCCTCCAGAAGCTTCATTATTTCTTTTCTTGCCACTTCTTTCATCTTAGGATTTAACCGTCGTTGGAGATCAACAACCGGTTTAGCGTCTTTCTCCAATTTTATTTTGTGCTGGCATAGAGTGGGACTAATGCCCTTAAGATCATCAAGAGTATATCCAATAGCAGCACGGTGCTTCTTCAGAGTTTTCAATAATTTCTCTTCTTCTTGCTCTGAAAGTTTATCACTAATAATAATAGGATATATCTTCTTTTCATCAAGATAAGCATATTTAAGAGTATCAGGCAATGGTTTAAGCTCAAAGACGGGATCACCCTTGGGTGGAGGAGGATCCCCTAGAATTTCGACATGCAAGTTGTGTTTCAAAATAGGTCTCTGTTTAAAGAATACTACATCTATTTCCCTTCTTTCATTCATAAACATATCATTTTCATGGTCTAGCAAATATTGTTCTAAAGGATCATTAGGAGGCACAACAATAGAAGCAAGACCAATAATTTCATCTTTACTAGGCAATTCTTTATCATGGGGTTGTCTATGAAATTTAGCAAAATTAAAATCATGAGACATATCCCCTAAACCAACAGACACAATATCCTTTTTGCAGTCTATCTTAGCATTAAAAGTTTCAAGAAGGGTCTACCAAATATAATGGGACAAAAGTTATCTTGTGGGGAAGCAAGAACAAGAAAATCAGTAGGATATTTAATTTTCCCACACAAGACATCAACATCTCTAACAATCCCAACCGGTGAGATAGTATCTCTATTGGCAAGCTTAATAGTAACATTAATATGTTATATCTCAGCAGGTGCAATATCATGCATAATTTCTTCATATAAGGTATAAGGTATTGCACTGACACTAGCACCCATATCACATAAGTCATGATAATAGTGATCTCCTATTTTAACAGAAACAACAGGCATGCCAACAACAGGTCTATGTTTATTTTTAGTATCGGGTCTAGCAATTCTAGCAGCTTCATCACAAAAGTAAATAACAAGCCCATCAATATTATCGACGAAGAGATCTTTAACCATAGCAATACTAGGTTCAACTTTAGTTTGCTCAGGGGGTTTGGGTGTTCTAATATTACTTTTGTTGACCACGGTTGAAGCTTTAGCATGATCCTTTATTCTAACTGGGAAAAGTTGTTTCTCAATATAAGTGGTAGGAATAATAGGATCAACATTATAAGTGATAGTATTTTCTTCAACTTTAATAGGTTCAGCTACTTTTACTTCAATGGGAGGATGATATTTAAACCACTTCTCCTTAGGGAGATCAACATGGGTAGCAAAGGATTCACAGAAAGAAGCTACTATCTCAGAGTCAAGTCCATATTTAGTGCTAAATTCACAAAAAGTATCGGTATCCATAAAAGATTTAACACAATCTAGGTGTTATACCTGACTCCTTACCTTCGTCGAGTTCCCAATCTTCAGAGTTGCATTTAATTCTTCCCAATAAATCCCATCTGAATTCAATAGTCTTCATCATAAAAGAACCAGTACAAGAAGTATCGAGCATGGAGCGATTATTGAGAGAAAGCCGAGCATAAAAATTTTGAATAATAATTTCTGTTGAGAGCTCATGATTGGGGCATGAATATAACATTGACTTAAGCCTCCTCCAAGCGTGAGTGATGCTTTCTCCTTCGTGAGGCCAAAAATTATATATATAATTATGATCACGGCAAACCAGATGCATAGGATAAAACTTCTGATGAAATTCCAATTTCAATCGGTTGTACTTCCATGATCCAATATCATCGCATAGCCTAAACCAAGTCAATGCCTTTCCCTTCAAAGATAAAGGGAAGACCTTTGATACATCTCCAACGTATCTATAATTTTTGATTGTTCCATGCTATATTATATTCTGTTTTGGACATTATTGGGCTTTATTATACACTTTTATATTATTTTTGGGACTAATCTATTAACCGGAGGCCCAGCCCAGAATTGCTGGTTTTTTTTGCCTATTTTAGGGTTTCGCAGAAAAAGAATATCAAACGGAGTCCAAAGAACGTGATTTTCGGAACGAACATGATCCAGAGGACTTGGACCCTACGTCAAGACATCAACCAGGAGGCCACAAGGTAGGGGGCGCGCCTACCCCCCCCCCCCCAGGCGCGCCCTCCACCCTCGTGGGCCCCCTGTTGCTCCGCCGACGTACTCCTTCCTCCTATATATACCTGCATACCCCCAAACTACCAGATACGGAGCCAAAACCCTAATTCCACCACCGTAACTTTCTATATCCATGAGATCCCATCTTGGGGCCTGTTCCGGAGCTCCGCCAGAGGGGGCATCAATCACGGAGGGCTTCTACATCAACACCATAGCCCCTTCGATGAAGTGTGAGTAGTTTACCTCAGACCTTCAGGTCCATAGTTATTAGCTAGATGGTTTCTTCTCTCTTTTTGGATCTCAATACAAAGTTCTCCCCCTCTCTTGTGGAGATCTATTCGACGTAATCTTGTTTTGCAGTGTGTTTGTTGAGATCGATGAATTGTGGGTTTATGATCAAGTTTATCTATGAACAATATTTGAATCTTCTCTGAATTCTTTTATGTATGATTGGTTATCTTTGCAAGTCTCTTCGAATTATCAGTTTGGTTTGGCCTACTAGATTGATCTTTCTTCCAATGGGAGAAGTGCTTAGCTTTGGGTTCAATCTTGCGGTGTCCTTTCCCAGTGACTGTAGGGGAAGCAAGGCACGTATTATATTGTTGCCATCGAGGATAACAAGATGGGGTTTATATCATATTGCATGAGTTTATCCCTCTACATCATGTCATCTTTCTCAAAGCGTTACTCTGTTCTTATGAACTTAATACTCTAGATGCATGCTGGATAGCGGTCGATGTGTGGAGTAATAGTAGTAGATGTAGGCAGGAGTCGGTCTACTTGTCTCGGACGTGATCCCTATATACATGATCATACCTAGATATTCTCATAACTATGCTCAATTCTTTCAATTGCTCAACAGTAATTTGTTTACCCACCGTGAATACTTATGCTCTTGAGAGAAGCCGCTAGTGAAACCTATGGCCCCCGGGTCTATCTTCCATCATATTAATCTTCCAATACTTAGTTATTTCCTTTGCCATTTATTTTACTTTGCATCTTTTATTTCTCTTTATTATAAAAATACCAAAAATATTATCTTATCATATCTATCAGATCTCACTCTCATAAGTGACCGTGTAGGGATTGACAACCCCTCATCGCGTTGGTTGCGAGGATTTATTTGTTTGTGTAGGTGCGAGGGACTCGTGCGTGGCCTCCTACTGGATTGATACCTTGGTTCTCAAAAACTGAGGGAAATACTGCTGCATCACCCTTTCCTCTTCAAGGGAAAACCAACGCAAGTGCTCAAGAGGTAGCAAGAAGGATTTCTTGTGCTGTCGCCGGGGAGGTTCACGCAAAAGTCAACATACCAAGTACCCATCACAAAACCTTATCTCCCGCATTACATTATCTGCCATTTGCCTCTCGCTTTCCTCTCCCCCACTTCACCCTTGCCGTTTTATTCACCCTCTCTCTCTATCATCCCTCTCTTTCTCTATTTGCCTCTTTTTGCCCGTTTCTTGTTTGCTCGTGTGTTGGATTGCTTTCTTGTCGCGATGGCTCAAGATATCACTAAATTATGTGAGTTTACCAATACCAACAACAATGATTTCCTTAGCACTCCGATTGATCCTCTTAGCGATACTGAATCTTGTGAAATCAATACTGCTTTGTTGAATCTTGTCATGAAAGATCAATTCGCTGGCCTTCCTAGTGAAGATGTCGCTACCCATCTGAATAGCTTCATTGATTTATGTGATATGCAAAAGAAGAAAGATGTGGATAATGATATTGTTAAATTGAAGCTATTTCCTTTTTCGCTTAGAGATCATGCTAAAGCTTGGTTTTCGTCTTTGCCTAAAAATAGAATTGATTCTTGGAATAAGTGCAAAGATGCTTTTATCTCTGAGTATTTTCCTCCCGCTAAGATTATCTCTCTTAGAAACGATATTATGAATTTTAAGCAACTTGATCATGAACATGTTGCACAAGCTTGGGAGAGGATGAAATTAATGATACGTAATTGCCCTACACATGGTTTGAATTTGTGGATAATTATACAAAAAAATTATGCCAGATTGAATTTTGCTTCTAGAAATCTTTTAGATTCGGCTGCGGGAGGCACTTTTATGGAAATCACTTTTGGAGAAGCTACTAAACTCCTAGATAATATTATGGTTAATTATTCTCAATGCCACACTAAAATATCTACTAATAAAAAAGTGCATGCGATAGAAGAAATTAATGTTTGGAGTGGAAAGATGGATGAACTTATGAAATTATTTGCTAATAAAAGTGTTTCTTCTGATCCTAATGATATGCATTTGTCTACTTTGATTGAGAATAATAATGAATCTATGGATAGGAATTTTGTTGGTAGGAATAATTTTGGTAACAACGCGTATAGAGGAAACTTTAATCCTAGGCCTTATCCTAGTAATTCCTCTAATAATAATTATGGTAATTCCTACAACAATTATTATGGAAATTATAATAAGATGCCCTCTGATTTTGAAACTAATATTAAAGAATTTATTACTTCGCAAAAGAATTTCAATGCTTTGATTGAAGAAAAATTGCTTAAGATTGATGAGTTGGCTAGGAACGTTGATAGAATTTATCTTGATGTTGATTCTTTGAAACTTAGATCTATTCCACCTAAGCATGATATCAATGAGTCTCTCAAAGCAATGAGAATTTCCATTGATGAGTGCAAAGAAAGAATCGCTAGGATGCGTGCTAAGAAAGATTGTTTTATAAAAGCGTGTTCTTCTAGTTTCCATGATAATAAAGATGAAGATCTAAAAGTTATTGATGTGTCCCCTATTAAATATTTTTTTGCAATATGAATCTTGATAATGATGGGACTGAATATGATCCACCTTTACCTAGACGGCGTTCCAAGAATTCGGAGTCTTTAGATCTTGATGCTAAAATTGTTAAAAGTGGGATTGAAGAAGTCAAAACTTTAAATATTAATGAACCCACTATTTTGGATTTCAAGGAATTTAATTATGATAATTGCTCTTTGATAGATTGTATTTCCTTGTTGCAATCCGTGCTAAATTCTCCTCATGCTTATAGTCAAAATAAATCTTTCACTAAACATATCGTTGATGCTTTGATGCAATCTTATGAAGAAAACTTGAGTTGGAAGTTTCTATCCCTAGAAAATTTTATGATGAGTGGGAACCTACTATTAAAATTAAAATTAAAGATCCTGAATGCTGTGCTTTGTGTGATTTGCATGCTAGTGTTTCCACGATTCCAAAGACTTTGTGTGATTTGCTAAGTTTCCGTGATTTTGATGATTGCTCTTTAAACTTGCACCTTGCGGATTCCACCATTAAGAAACCTATGGGAAGAATTAATGATATTCTTATTGTTGCAAATAGGAATTATGTGCCCGTAGATTTTATTGTTCTTGACATAGATTGCAATCCTTCATGTCCTATTATTCTTGGTAGACCTTTCCTTAGAACGATTGGTGCAATTATTGATATGAAGGAAGGAAATATTAGATTACAATTTCCGTTAAGGAAAGTGTCGGTGTCAAAATCGGCGGATCTCGGGTAGGGGGTCCCGAACTATGCGTCTAAGGAGGATGGTAACAGGAGATAGGGGACACAATGTTTTACCCAGGTTCGGGCCCTCTTGATGGAGGTAAAACCCTATGTCCTGCTTGATTAATATTGATGATATGGGTAGTACAAGAGTAGATCTACCACGAGATCGGAGAGGCTAAACCCTAGAAGCTAGCCTATGGTATGATTGTATGTTGTCCTACGGACTAAAACCCTCCGGTTTATATACACACCGGAGGGGCTAGGGTTACACCAGGTCGGTTACAAAGGAGGAGATATACATATCCGTATTGCCTAGCTTGCCTTCCACGCCAAGTAGAGTCCCATCCGAACACGAGATGAAGTCTTCAATCTTGTATCTTCATAATCCAACAGTCCGGCCGAAAGATATAGTCCGGCTGTTCGGAGACCCCCTAATCCAGGACTCCCTCAGTAGCCCCCGAACCAGGCTTCAATGACGACGAGTCCGGCGTGCAGTATTGTCTTCGGCATTGCAAGGCGGGTTCTTCTCCAATTTCCAAGTGTTTGTAAATAGTATCCGGCCCCATAAATGTTGATCCTCTTGGCTTCTGTGCCCAGTAAGGGCAATTTCTCGAATGAATACGAGGCGCCAGGGCATTTTTACATTCACCCCCCTAGCCAGATAAATAAATTGTCTATTAAAGGGATTAGGATTCTTAGATCCGATCCACACCATCCTCCCCTCAGCAAGAATCCATCAGAGCGCATTTCGGAAAGATCCATTCCAGCATGGCCAACCTCTGCAGCTCCTCCTCCCGCCCCCGTAGCCCTAAGCTTGGCGATTGGGAGAGGTGTTCAGTTCCACATAGTCGATTGGTCGAACTGCAGACCAAAGGATTTCTTCCTCTGGCATACATGGTGCCCGTTCGAGCCGGGCTCGCCACCTACAATGGCGGGGAGCAAGCGGAGAACTTTCCCTGTCCCTCCATGGGGGAACGGGTTTGCCTTGTTCCTTACTTACTAAGGGGACTCGGATTTCCAATCCATCCGTTCCTCCGCGGGCTCCTGGAGTTCTACGGCCTCCAACTACACAATCTCACCCCTGCCTCCATCCTACACATCACCAGCTATGTTGCTCTCTACGAGTTGTTCCTGGGCTGCGAGGCTCACTTCGAGCTGTGGAAAAGGCTATTTTGCCTCGTCCCTCACACACAGAGGGAATCACTTTATCAAGTGGGCGGAGCCGAAGTATGGCGCATCACCGATACCGGATATCTGTCCGGTACCCCGAAGAAGCTGTCTGAAGACTGGCCTTCAGAATGGTTTTATATGGAGGACGTTCCCCTTCCGGACCCTGTTCGGCGGGGTCTTCCTGAGTTCAACAATGCTCCTCTGAAGAAGCGCCGAAGTTGGCGCCCGCGGAGCCCCCAGGTGGAAGACGACAGAGAAGTCCTCTATCTGATGAACCGGATTAAGGCACTAGCTCAGTCAGGTTTGACAATAACCGAAGTTATGTCAATTTGCATAATGCGGGGAGTGCAACCACTTCAATATCGTGGGCATCCCTTATGGTGTTTCAACGGGGAGGATGACGCCACCCGCTACAGGCGTAAGGGTCCGGGCGATGCTGCCGCATTAGCCAAAATGATGTCCGAACTGTTCAAGGGAGAGGAGGAGGAGTTCACCCGCATCAAGCCACGGGACGGATTCTCCATGTACAATCCTCCAAGCTGGGCAAGCTATATCCCCTTACTTCCATCTTCCCGCATTTTTCGTTGTAAGTATTCACCTTGCCAATTTATGGCAGGAACTGTGAAAGGCCATAAACGATCTGCAGCCCTTCTCCACAACCGAAGGACCCAGACCGGGCCCTCGACTCCGGACTCGAAGAAGATCCGATTATCTTCGTGGAGCTGATAAACCGGCAGTTCTATCAGTTAAGCTGCGACGACGCCATGGTGGCCATTACGGCCGAGTATACCGGACTACTCCCTGCATCGCACGTAAGAAAAACCGAAAAGTCCCAACTCAAAAAAGTAGGATCCCCTTTTAGACACTTCCCCCACCATATTCACATGGCCCTTTTATAGGGAAGGCATGCGGGACGCCTTGCAGCAATGCGCCAACAGGAGGCGCCGAGGCCAGGTAGGCCAAAAAGGAAGGCGGTTAGGATGGATACGCCGGTGCAAAGGTACAACAAACCCCACTCCGTGGTTGTCATCTTTCTCAAAATATAATGACACCCGTGTTTCTTTAACAAAAAAACGCTCGCCGGAATATTTCCGGCGATGTCGCCGATCACGCTTGCACTAGTCGGGCACCAGGACCGGATACGGAGGCAGAAGCCGATATGGGGCAGGCGCCGGATAATCCCCCTACAGAGGATGCAGATGGGTTATCTGCTACAAACTTAGAAGTGGAAAGCGCCATGAATCATAGGCGCCGCCGGGCCGTACTCTGTGACGCTTGTTTCTCACCAGAGGCGTTTGATGCCTTTAATTCTGGAGAGGCGTACCTCCGTGCTGCTCAAGATGGTCTAGCCAGAGCCATGGATCAGTATGTAAAGGATGTACGGGTGAGTGAATCTGACGATTTGTATGTATCAGTAGCCCCCGAGACTTGAAACAGTTAGCAGAACTGATTTAAGGATCATCTTTATTATGTAGGTTCTTACAGAGAAGAATACTAGGCTATCCCAGGAGCTGGAGGAATGCAAGACCCAACTGCGGGCCGCCATTGCCGCGTTGCAGGAACAGAAAAAACCTCCCGCTGGTAATATTTTAAAGAATGATGGTTACCATATAGTGCGCGGCGTGGCTGCAGATCTCACAATAGATTTTGCATATGAATCCGGAGAAAATCCGGGGGACCAGCATGTTATGCGGCAGCTAGAAGCTGGCAAACGCGTGCTGACTGAGGTTAGGCGGGAGAAAAACAATACCGAAAACGCCAATATAAGGCTGAACGTGGAACTAAAAGACGTTCGGGGCCATCTTGCAAACTCCGAGAAGGAGAATAAGAGGCTTCGACGCGGCATTTTTAGTAAGTGCTTGAACGAATCCTTTAAATGTATTCGGCGAAGACGCCGACTAACAGCGTTACGTCTATAGGTATGCTGACGGCTCTTCCCGCGGAGGAAATGCCCGGGTCTGCGGGTGATCTTCTGTCCGAGCTGTCACATCTGCACGAACAAGTTCGACAGGTGATGCAGGGTGTTGCCCAGGCCTTGTGGCCATCCGTCTCCCCGCCAGAGGGTGTTGCGGAGCTTGCGGAGAAGCTCAAAGGAGCGCGGCGGCGATTCCGATTATGGAAGATATCAGCCTGCCGACAGGGTGCCAGAGAAGCTTGGGCCATGGTGAAGACGCGGTATACCAAAACAGACCCAAATCACATGGCCGAGGTCGGACCTGTGGGGCCCGACGGAAAAGAGATTCACGTTAGCTTAGTTTATGGGCAAGTAGAATTAGCCGCAAAGTATTCCCAACAGGATTGTAAGCTAGACCGCCTATTGGATGGTATAGAAGAAGAATTTAGTCAGTCTGCATGACTATGTAATTGAAGTGACATGTATAATGCCTTCTAGCCGGATTGTAGATCATTTGTCGTTGCCGACCTTTTCGCTTCAGCCTCCGGGCCCAATAGTCCAGAGTGTATCCGAATACCCGCTCGGTTATATAAGAACCGGGGTATGCATGGAGACTAGGCGTAGGGGTCATTAGTGCTTTATCAGAAAAGTGCCCAACTAGTTATGTTATATTACAGGGTACTAAGAAACATCTTCCAGGGAGAATAGTTTCGTTAAGGGTTCCTTTCCCTGGGCAAGCATGCCCTAAAGTGCATGTCCGGACTGCGATAGGAAACACAGGAAAAACATCTGGGAGCAGATATGAAAAATAAGAGTCATCTTTTGTTCACCGACCGAATATTCCCTTAAGAACGCTAGCTTTCGGCTTCACCCAGTCTGAGGTACACATCCGGCTGACCCGACGGTAACAATCGCAGAGGTGCTCCCCTTATGCCCTAGCCGAATTAACGGGAACGTAGGGCATAAATACAAGAGCCAGGCAACCCAGCTTGGCCAAAACTTAAGTCATATCAATGCATATAATGGTGAAAAAAGGTACATGCGGAAGTATAACACATGTGTTGGGCATGAAGCCCGGATAAATAAATTAAGCTTCTGTGAAAGAAGCCCCCAGGTATGAAGAGTGCGGCTAGCGCATCTGTAATGTGCAAGCAAGGCACAAGGTGACCCTTGAAGGCCTAGAGAAATAAGAAAAGAAAGAAAGAAAGGAAAACAAGACAGATAATGTATTTGTGAAAAATGGACAAAGGGAGGGGACTAACATAGAGTCCGGTGCTAGGCGTAGAATCTTCGGAGCCTAGCCGCGTTCCATGGGTTTGGCTCGAGTCGACTAGTCGATGCATCCCGCATTCGGTACGCTCCACCGGTCAGAACTTGGTCGATAATGAAGGGACCTTTCCGTTTGGGCTCGAGCTTGTTCTTTTTCTTGTCTGGCAGGCGTAGAACTAGTTCGCCAATGTTATATAAGTTTTGGCCCGTACTTCTCTGCTTTGGTATCTGCAAGCCTGTTGCTGATAAAATGCGGAACAGGCTTTGGCTACGTCGCGCTCCTCTTCCAAGGTGTCCAGACTATCCTGCCGATCGAGCTCGGCTTCTCTTTCTTCGTACATGCGCACTCTAGGTGAGTCATGAATTATGTCACAGGGCAAGACTGCCTCTGTGTCGTACACCATAAAGAAGGGTGTATATACGGTACTACGATTAGGCGTGGTCCGTAGCCCCTAGAGTACGGAGTCGAGCTCCTCTACCCTGTGCGTGTTAGACTCCGTTAAGGAACGCACTAATCTAGGTTTAATGCCGCTCATTATAAGACCGTTTGCTCGCTCAACTTCACCGTTGGTTTGTGGGTGATAGACTGAGGCATAATCGAGCTTGATGCCCATTTTGCTGCACGAGAGTTTTACCTCGTCAGCCGTGAAGTTCGTGCCGTTATCAGTGATGATGCTGTGGGGGACGCCGTAACGGTGTACAACCCCGGATATGAAATCTATCACCGGTCCGGATTTGGCTGTTTTAACCAGTTTGGCCTCTATCCATTTGGTGAATTTATCCACCATGACCAATAAGTATTTTTTTTCTTGTGGGTTCCCCCTTTAAGGGGTCCAACCATGTCAAGCCCCCAGACCACAAAGGGTCATGTAATGGGGATTATTTGGAGGGCGGTGGGTGGCATGTGGCTTTGATTTGCAAAGAGCTGGCAACCGGCGCAACGTTGGACCAAGTCCTGTGCATCTGCCCGGGCAGTTGGCCAATAGAATCCTGTACGGAAGGCCTTGCTTACAAGAGCCCGGGCTGCAGCGTGATGACCGCCGAGTCCGGTGTGAATTTCTACCAAAAGATTCTGCCCTTCCTCTTCGGAGATGCACCTTTGAAGGACTCCGGTAGTGCTTTTCTTGTACAATTCTCCCTCATGGACCTTGTAGGCCTTGGATCGCCGCACTATGCAGCGTGCCTCATTTTGGTCCTCCGGAAGTTCCTGTCTAGTTAGGTAGGCCAGGAATGGTTCTGTCCACGGGGCAATAATGGCCATTATTTCGTGGCCTGAAGGTGTTATTTCGGTGGCGGAACCTCCGATTGTGTCAGAGAGTTCGGTATCGGGTATTTTGGCCGTGTCCGGACTGTTGTTACCGGTGTCCCCTTCCCATGCTACGGATGGCTTGAAGAGCCTTTCCAGAAATATGTTGGGGGGGACCGCGTCGCGTTTTGCGCCGATGCGGGCGAGGATATCCGCCGCCTGATTGTTTTCTCGAGCCACATGGTGAAATTCGAGTCCCTCGAACCGAGCTGACATTTTTAGGATGGAATTTCGATAGGCCGCCATTTTCGGATCCTTGGCGTCGAAATCTCCGTTTATTTGGGATATTGCGAGGTTTAATCCCCACGCACCTCCAGGCGTTGAATGCCCATGGAGACTGCCATCCGAAGACCATGCAACAGAGCTTCGTATTCGGCTGCATTGTTGGAATCTGTATACAATATTTGCAGTATGTACCGAACAGTATCCCCGGTTGGGGACGTCAGGACGACGCCAGCCCCTAGACCGGCCAGCATTTTAGAACCGTCGAAGTGCATGATCCATTCAGCGACGAAGTCGGCCAGTACTTGCGATTTAATGGCTCGGCGAGGTTTGTATGTTATGTCGAATGGGAGGAGCTCAATGGCCCATTTCGCAATCCAGCCCGTAGCGTCGCGGTTGTTGATAATATCATTAAGTGGCACTTCCGAGGCTACTGTAATCGAACACTCTTGAAAGTAGTGTCGCAGTTTCCGCGATGCCATGAATACCGCATATGCTATTTTTTGGTAATGTGGGTACCGTGATTTGCATGGAGTGAGGACAGTGGATACATAGTATACCGGCTTTTGAGGAGGGAATTTGTGTCCGTCCGCTTCCCGTTCGACAATGAGCGCCGCGCTTACAACTTGATGAGTTGCCGCGATGTACAATAGCATTGGTTCGCCGATGTTTGGCACGGCCAGGATCGGGTTGGTTGCTAGAATGGCCTTTATTTCTTCCAATCCGGTTGTGGCTGCGTCCATCCACTCGAAGTGTTCGGTGCGCCGAAGGAGGCGATAAAGGGGTAAAGCCTTTTCTCCCAAGCGGGAGATAAAGTGGCTTAAAGCCGCCACGCATCCAGTTAGCTTCTGGATTTGTTTGAGGTCTGTTGGGGTAGCCAACTGTGACAACGCTCGGATTTTGGCCGGATTAGCTTTAATACCTCTACTGGAGACAATCAATCCCAGGAGCTTTCCGGCTGGTACGCCGAAAATGCATTTTTCCGGATTGAGCTTGATGTCATATGTTTGGAGGTTGTCGAATGTGAGCCTCAAGTCATCTATCAAAGAGTCGACATGTTTGGTTTTGATGACCACATCGTCTACGTATGCCTCTACTGTTTTGCCAATTTGTTTCTCCAGGCATGTCTGAATCATGCGCTGATATGTTGAGCCGGCGTTTTTGAGCCCAAAAGGCATTGTGTTGAAACAAAAGGGACCGTATGGTGTGATGAATGTCGTTGCGGCTTGGTCGGACTCCGCCATCTTGATTTGGTGGTAACTGCAATATGCGTCGAGGAAACACAATGACTCATGTCCTGCGGTAGCGTCAATGATTTGATCGATGCGTGGGAGGGGGAAGGGATCCTTTGGGCAAGCTTTATTGAGGTATTTGAAATCGACGCAAAGGCGCCAGGATTTGTCCTTATTTGGTACCATCACGAGGTTTGCTAGCTAGTCCGGATGTTTTATTTCTCTGATGAATCCGGCCTCCAATAACTTGGCTAGCTCTTCTCCCATGGCCTGTCTCTTAGGTTCGGAGAAACGCCGAAGAGCTTGCTTGACCGGCTTGAATCCCTTTAGGATATTGAGGCTATGCTCGGCCAGCCTGCGTGGGATTCCTGGCATGTCTGAAGGATGCCAGACAAATATGTCCCAATTCTCGTGCAAGAGGGCTTCGGATAATGCCTCAAGGGCCAATGCCGCTGTTTTGTTTTCGGCGCGGAGTGCTGTGTCCGGATCACTGGCGAGAGTGATGATTCCGTTGGGTCCGGGCATTTTAAGCTTCATGTACCCATAATGGGGTACGGCTTGGAAGATTGTGAACGCCTCCCGTCCTAAAAGAGCGTGATAGCCACTGCTGGATGGGGCCACTTGGAATGTAATTTCTTTGGACCTGTAATTGTCCGGCGTGCCGAATACCACATCTAGTGTGATTTTCCCAACACAGCGTGCTTCCCAACTGGGGATAATTCCTCTAAAGGTTGTGCTACTTTTCTCAATGCGGTTCCAGTCTATTTCCATCTTTTGAAGGGTTTCCTCATAGATGAGGTTTAGTCCGCTGCCGCCGTCCATGAGTACTTTGGTGAGTCGAAAGCCATCCACGATTGGACTGAGGACCAGTGCGGCTGGTGCTCGGGTTGTTCGGAATTTTGGTTCATCACTGGCATTGAAGGTAATAGCCGTGTCACTCCATGGATTTGTTGCTGCTACGTGGCAGATTTCGGCCATGCTACGGAGTGTTCGCTTGCGCCTATTATTTGACGCAAAGGTCTCGAACACTGTTAACACCATCTTGTTATCCACTGGATGGTGCTCTGTGGTATGTGGGACAAGAAGATCCTCACCACTTTTGGCCACCTGCCGGAGTATCCAACATGCTCTAAGGCTGTGTGTTGGTATCATATCAGCCGTGCTATGAATTTTGCAGGGTCCGTTGAGCCATCCCTCCAGTACGGTTCCTTGCCCCGTAGAGGGTTTTTGCTTTTTGGTAGTTAACCCGGGTGTATTGTGATAATGCACCCTTTTATTTCAGACTGGGTTTGTGTTCAGGGCCGGATTATCCCAAAAGTTTGTTTCGGTTTTCCAGGCACTTTCCATTGCACAGTACTTTCGTACTATGGACGCCAAGTCAGCGAAGCGTGTTATCTCACAGCGATTTATTGCGCTAAGGATTCCCTTGTCCGTGCAATTATTGCAGAAAAATAAGATTGCGTCTTCCTCGCGACAGTCCTTAACCTTGTTCATCGCAAGGAGGAATCTGGCCCAGTAATGATGTACTGTTTCCTGGGGCTCTTGCCTGATATGGGAAATGTCGCTTGTTTTTCGGTGGGTGGGTGGAATTGAATCCAAAACCCTACCCGATCTAGGATCTAGGGGCCAAGGAGTTTCCAATTTTGGAAGTTCCGGTTCCGGGATGTTACCCGCTAATCCTGGTCCGCTGCCTGACTCTAAGTTCAGGGATTGGATGTCGTCCTCCCGTGAACGGGCGTCCGGCTCGGAGAGCTCGGGAATCCAGACATATTTGGTCCTTAGGATAGAGTAAAGGTCGCCGCATTGTTCCTCCACCACTGCAACATGATGGGTGACCGGTGGAGAATTAATCTCCCTTTGATCGGGTTTAAGCCCAATCCGATCATAGTCCGTAGCGACTCCCAAGGCAGCGATGCGATCCAAGAGCTCGTTTAAGGAGGAGAGCTCCATTGGATCCATCTGTTCGGCGAATGCCGATTTGACGTGGAGGCTGTTTTCGATGACCCGAGAATTCATCGTCGACGCGGCGGCCGAACAGGCGGTCATAATGAACCCGCCTAGCCGGAGAGTTTGGCCGACAGCGAAAGCTCCCCCAATAGTAGTACCGTCTTTAAAGACGAGACGAGACATCCTTCCTTCTGGCGACGGCACAGAGGAACTCTCAATGAAAGCACCAAAGTCGGTGTCAAAACTGGCGGATCTTGGGTAGGGGGTCCCGAACTATGCGTCTAAGGAGGATGGTAACAGGAGACAGGGGACACAATGTTTTACCCAGGTTCGGGCCCTCTTGATGGAGGTAAAACCCTACGTCCTGCTTGATTAATATTGATGATATGGGTAGTACTGTTGGGGAACGTAATAATTTCAAAAAAATTCCTATGCACACGCAAGATCATGGTGATGCATAGCAATGAGAGGGGAGAGTGTGATCTACGTACCCTTGTAGATCAACAGCGGAAGCGTTGACGCAACGTAGAGGAAGTAGTCGTACGTCTTCCCGATCCGACCGATCCAAGCACCGTTACTCCGGCACCTCCGAGTTCTTAGCACACGTACAGCTCGATGACGATCCCCGGGCTCCGATCTAGCAAAGCGTCGAGGAGGAGTTCTGTCAGCACGACGGTGTGGTGACGATCTTGATGTTCTACCGTCGCAGGGCTTCGCCTAAGCACTGCTACAATATGATCGAGGTGGAATATAGTGGCAAGGGGCACCGCACACGGCTAAGGAACGATCTCAATGATCAACTTGTGTGTCTAGGGTGCCCCCCTGCCTCCGTATATAAAGGAGCCAAGGGGGAGGGGACGGCCGGCCAGGAGGAGGGCGCAGGAGGAGTCCTACTCCTACCGGGAGTAGGACTCCCCCCCCCCCCAATCCTAGTTGGAATAGGATTCCCCGAGGAGGAAAGAGAGAGGGGGGCAGGCCACCTCTCCTTGTCCTAATAGGACTAGGGGAGGGGGGAGGCGCGCGGCCACCTTGGGCTGCCCCTTTCTCCTTTCCACTAAAGCCCATCAAGGCCCATATGGCTCCCGGGGGGTTCCGGTAACCTCCCGGTACTCCGATAAAATCCCGATTTCACCCGGAACACTTCCGATGTCCAAATATAGGCTTCCAATATATCAATCTTTATGTCTCGACCATTTCAAGACTCCTTGTCATGTCCGTGATCACATCCGGGACTCTGAACTAACTTCGGTACATCAAAATGCATAAACTCATAATAACTGTCATCGTAACGTTAAGCGTGCGGACCCTACGGTTCGAGAATAATGTAGACATGACTGAGACACATCTCCGGTCAATAACCAATAGCGGAACCTGGATGCTCATATTGGCTCCTACATATTCTACGAAGATCTTTATCGGTCAGACCGCATAACAACATACGTTATTCCCTTTGTCATCGGTATGTTACTTTCCCGAGATTCGATCGTCGGTATCCAATACCTAGTTCAATATCGTTACTGGCAAGTCTCTTTACTCGTTCTGTAATGCATCATCCCGCAACTAACTCATTAGTTGCAATGCTTGCAAGGCTTATGTGATGTGCATTACTGAGAGGGCCTAGAGATACCTCTCCGACAATCGGAGTGACAAATCCTAATCTCGAAATACGCCAACCCAACATCTACCTTTGGAGACACCTGTAGAGCTCCTTTATAATCACCCAATTACGTTGTGACGTTTGGTAGCACACAAAGTGTTCCTCCGGGAAACAGGAGTTGCATAATCTCATAGTCATAGGAACATGTATAAGTCATGAAGAAAGCAATAGCAACATACTAAACGATCGGGTGCTAAGCTAATGAAATGGGTCATGTCAATCAGATCATTCAACCAATGATGTGACCTCATTAATCAAATAACAACACCTTGTTCATGGTTAGGAAACATAACCATCTTTGATTAACGAGCTAGTCAAGTAGAGGCATACTAGTGACACTAAGTTTGTCTATGTATTCACACATGTATTATGTTTCCGGTTAATACAATTCTAGCATGAATAATAAACATTTATCATGATATAAGGAAATAAATAATAACTTTATTATTGCCTCTAGGGCATATTTCCTTCAGTCTCCCACTTCCACTAGAGTCAATAATCCAGATTACACAGTAATGATTCTAACACCCATGGAGCCTTGGTGCTGATCATGTTTTGCTCGTCGAAGAGGCTTAGTCAACGGGCCTGCAACATTCAGATCCGTATGTATATTGCAAATCTCTATGTCTCCCACCTGGACTAGATCCCGGATGGAATTGAAGCGTCTCTTGATGTGCTTGGTCCTCTTGTGAAATCTGGATTCCTTTGCCAGGGCAATTGCACCAGTATTGTCACAAAAGATTTTCATTGGACCCGATGCACTAGGTATGACACCTAGATCGGATATGAACTCCTTCATCCAGACTCCTTCGTTTGCTGCTTCCGAAGCAGCTATGTATTCCGCTTCACATGTAGATCCCGCTATGACGCTTTGTTTAGAACTGCACCAACTGACAGCTCCACCGTTTAATGTAAACACGTATCCGGTTTGCGATTTAGAATCGTCCGGATCAGTATCAAAGCTTGCATCAACGTAACCTCTTACGGTGAGCTCTTTGTCACCTCCATATACGAGAAACATATCCTTAGTCCTTTTCAGGTATTTCAGGATGTTCTTGACCATTGTCCAGTGATCCACTCCTGGATTACTTTGGTACCTCCCTGCTAAACTTATAGCAAGGCACACATCAAGTCTGGTACACAGCATTGCATACATGATAGAGCCTATGGCTGAAGCATAGGGAACATCTTTCATTTTCTCTCTATCTTCTGCAGTGGTCGGGCATTGAGTCTAACTCAACTTCACACCTTGTAACACAGGCAAGAACCCTTTCTTTGCTTGATCCATTTTGAACTTCTTCAAAATCTTGTCAAGGTATGTGCTTTGTGAAAGTCCAATTAAGCGTCTTGATCTATCTCTATAGATCTTTATGCCTAATATGTAAGCAGCTTCACCGAGGTCTTTCATTGAAAAACTCTTATTCAAGTATCCCTTTATGCTATCCAGAAATTATATATCATTTCCAATCAGCAATATGTCATCCACATATAATATCAGAAATGCTACAGAGCTCCCACTCACTTTCTTGTAAATACAGGCTTCACCGAAAGTCTGTATAAAACCAAATGCTTTGATCACACTATCAAAGCATTTATTCCAACTCTGAGAGTCTTGCACCAGTCCATAAATGGATCGCTGGAGCTTGCACACTTTGTTAGCTCCCTTTGGATCGACAAAACCTTCCGGTTGCATCATATACAACTCTTCTTCCAGAAATCCATTCAGGAATGCAGTTTTAACATCCATCTGCCAAATTTCAAAATCATAAAATGCGGCAATTGCTAACATGATTCGGACAGACTTAAGCATCGCTACGGGTGAGAAGGTCTCATCGTAGTCAACCCCTTGAACTTGTCGAAAACCTTTTGCGACAAGTCGAGCTTTATAGACAGTGACATTACCGTTAGCGTCAGTCTTCTTCTTGAAGATCCATTTATTCTCAATTGCTTGCCGATCATCGGGCAAGTCAGCCAAAGTCCATACTTTGTTCTCATACATGGATCCCATCTCAGATTTCATGGCTTCGAGCCACTTTGCGGAATCTGGGCTCACCATCGCTTCTTCATAGTTCGTAGGTTCATCATGATCTAGCAGCATGATTTCCAGAACAGGATTACCGTACCACTCTGGTGTGGATCTCACTCTAGTTGATCTACGAGGTTCAGTAGTATCTTGTCCTGAAGTTTCATGATCATCATCATTAGCTTCCTCACTAATTGGTATAGGTGTCGCAGAAACAGTTTTCTGTGATGTACTACTTTCCAATAAGGGAGCAGGTATAGTTACCTCGTCAAGTTCTACTTTCCTCCCACTCACTTCTTTCGAGAGAAACTCCTTCTCTAGAAATGATCCATTCTTAGCAACGAATGTCTTGCCTTCGGATCTGTGATAGAAGGTGTACCCAACAGTCTCCTTTGGGTATCCTATGAAGACACATTTCTCCGATTTGGGTTCGAGCTTATCAGGTTGAAGCTTTTTTCACATAAGCATCGCAGCCCCAAACTTTAAGAAATGACAACTTTGGTTTCTTGCCAAACCATAGTTCATAAGGCGTCGTCTCAACGGATTTTGATGGTGCCCTATTTAACATGAATGCGGTCGTCTCTAAAGCATAACCCCAAAACGATAGCGGTAAATCAGTAAGAGACATCATAGATCGCACCATATCTAGTAAAGTACGATTACGACGTTCGGACACACCATTACGCTGTGGTGTTCCGGGTGGCGTGAGTTGCGAAACTATTCCACAATTTTTCAAATGTACACCAAACTCGTAACTCAAATATTCTCCTCCACGATCAGATCGTAGAAACTTTATTTTCTTGTTACGATGATTTTCAACTTTACTCTGAAATTCTTTGAACTTTTCAAATGTTTCAGACTTATGTTTCATTAAGTAGATATACCCATATCTGCTTAAATCATCTATGAAAGTGAGAAAATAACGATATCCGCCACGAGCCTCAATATTCATCGGACCACATACATCGGTATGTATGATTTCCAACAAATCTGTTGCTCTCTCCATAGTACCAGAGAACGGTGTTTTAGTCATCTTGCCCATGAGGCACGGTTCGCAAGTACCAAGTGATTCATAATCAAGTGGTTCCAAAAGTCCATCAGTATGGAGTTTCTTCATGCGCTTTATACCGATATGACCTAAACGGCAGTGCCACAAATAAGTTGCACTATCATTATCAACTCTGCATCTTTTGGCTTCAACATTATGAATATGTGTGGTACTACTATCGAGATTCATCAAAAATAGACCACTCTTCAAAGGTGCATGACCATAAAAGATATTACTCATATAAATAGAACAACCATTACTCTCTGATTTAAATGAATAACCGTCTTGCATCAAACAAGATCCAGATATAATGTTCATGCTCAACGCTGGCACCAAATAACAATTATTTAGGTCTAATATTAATCCCGAAGGTAGATGTAGAGGTAGAGTGCCGACCGCGATCACATCGACTTTGGAACCGTTTCCCACGCGCATCGTCCCCTCGTCCTTCGCCAGTGTTCGCTTAATCTGTAGTCCCTGTTTCGAGTTGCAAATATTAGCAACAGAACCAGTATAAAATACCCAAGTGCTACTGCGAGCTCTAGTAAGGTACACATCAATAACATGTATATCACATATGCCTTTGTTCACCTTGCCATCCTTCTTATCCGCCAAATACTTGGGGCAGTTCCGCTTCCAGTGACCAGTCTGCTTGTAGTAGAAGCACTCAGTTTCAGGCTTAGGTCCAGACTTGGGTTTCTTCTCTTGAGCAGCAACTTGCTTGCCGTTCTTCTTGAAGTTCCCCTTCTTCTTCCCTTTGCCCTTTTTCTTGAAACTAGTGGTCTTACTGACCATCAACACTTGATGCTCCTTTTTGATTTCTACCTCTGCAGCTTACAGCATTGCGAAGAGCTCGGGAATAGTCTTGTTCATCCCTTGCATATTATAGTTCATCACGAAGCTCTTGTAGCTTGGTGGCAGTGATTGGAGAATTCTGTCAATGACGCAATCATCTGGAAGATTAACTCGCATCTGAATCAAGTGATTATTATACCCAGACATTTTGTGTATATGCTCACTGACAGAACTGTTCTCCTCCATCTTACAGCTATAGAACTTATTGGAGACTTCATATCTCTCAATCCGGGCATTTGCTTGAAATATTAACTTCAACTCCTGGAACATCTCATATGCTCCATGACATTCAAAACGTCGTTGAAGTCCCGATTCTAAGCTGTAAAGCATGGAACATTGAACTATCGAGTAGTCATCAGCTTTGCTCTGCCAGACGTTCATAACATCTGGTGTTGCTCCAGCAGCAGGCCTGGCACCCAGCGGTGCTTCCAGGACGTAATTCTTCTGAGCAGCAATGAGGATAATCCTCAAGTTACGGACCCAGTCCGTGTAATTGCTACCATCATCTTTCAACTTTGCTTTCTCAAGGAACGCATTAAAATTCAACGGAACAACAGCACAAGCCATCTATCTACAATCAACATAAACAAGCAAGATACTATCAGGTACTAAGTTCATGATAAGTTTAAGTTCAATTTAATCAAATTACTTAAGAACTCCCACTTAGATAGACATCCCTCTAATCCTCTAAGTGATCACGTGATCCAAATCAACTAAACCATAACCGATCATCACGTGAGATGGAGTAGTTTTCAATGGTGAACATCGTTATGTTGATCATATCTACTATATGATTCACGCTCGACCTTTCGGTCTTCGTGTTCCGAGGCCATATCTGCATATGCTAGACTTGTCAAGTTTAACCTGAGTATTCTGCGTGTGCAAAAACTGTCTTGCACCCGTTGTAGATGGACGTAGAGCTTATCACACCCGATCATCACATGGTGTCTGGGCACGACGAACTTTGGCAATGGTGCATACTCAGGGAGAACACTTCTTGATAATTTAGTGAGAGATCATCTTATGATGCTACCGTCAAACAAAGCAAGATAAGATGCATAAAAAGATAAACATCACATGCAATCAATATAAGTGATATGATATGGCCATCATCATCTTGTGCTTGTGATCTCCATCTCCGAAGCACCGTCATGATCACCCTCATCACCGGCGCAACACCTTGATCTCCATCGTAGCATCGTTGTCGTCTCGCCAATCTTATGCTTCCACGACTATCGCTACCGCTTAGTGATAAAGTAAAGCATTACATCGCGATTGCATTGCATACAATAAAGCGACAACCATATGGCTCCTGCCAGTTGCCGATAACTCGGTTACAAAACATGATCATCTCATACAATAAAATTTAGCATCATGTCTTGACCATATCACATCACAACATGCCCTGCAAAAACAAGTTAGACGTCCTCTACTTTGTTGTTGCAAGTTTTACGTGGCTGCTACGGGCTTAAGCAAGAACCAATCTCACCTACGCATCAAAACCACAACGATAGTTTGTCAAATAGACTCCGTTTTAACCTTCACAAGGACCGGGCGTAGCCACACTCGGTTCAACTAAAGTTGGAGAGACAGTCGCCCGCAAGCCACCTGTGTGCAAAGCACGTCGGGGGAACCGGTCTCGCGTAAGCGTACGCGTAATGTTGGTCCGGGTCGTCTCGTCCAACAATACCGCCGAACCAAAGTATGACATGCTGGTAGGCAGTATGACTTGTATCGCGCACAACTCACTTGTGTTCTACTCGTGCATATAACATCAAACCATAAAACCTAGGCTCGGATGCCACTGTTGGGGAACGTAATAATTTCAAAAAAATTCCTACGCACACGCAAGATCATGGCGATGCATAGCAACGAGAGGGGAGAGTGTGATCTACGTACCCTTATAGATCAACAGCGGAAGCATTGACGCAACATAGAGGAAGTAGTCGTACGTCTTCCCGATCCGACCGATCCCAGCACCATTACTCCGGCACCTCCGAGTTCTTAGCACACGTACAGCTCGATGACGATCCCCGGGCTCCGATCCAGCAAAGCGTCGAGGAGGAGTTCCGTCAGCACGATGGTGTGGTGACGATCTTGATGTTCTACCGTCGCAGGGCTTCGCCTAAGCACTGCTACAATATGATCGAGGTGGAATATGGTGGCAGGGGGCACCGCACACGGCTAAGGAACGATATCAATGATCAACTTGTGTGTCTAGGGTGCCCCCCTGCCTCCGTATATAAAGGAGCCAAGGGGGAGGGGGCGGCCGGCCAGGAGGAGGGCGCAGGAGGAGTCCTACTCCTACCGGGAGTAGGACTCCCCCCCCCCCAATCCTAGTTGGAATAGGATTCCCCGAGGAGGAAAGAGAGAGAGGGGGGCCGGCCACCTCTCCTTGTCCTAATAGGACTAGGGGAGGGGGGAGCGCGCGGCCACCTTGGGCTGCCCCTTTCTCCTTTCCACTAAAGCCCATCAAGGCCCATATGGCTCCCGGGGGGTTCCGGTAACCTCCCGGTACTCCGGTAAAATCCCGATTTCACCCGGAACACTTCCGATGTCCAAATATAGGCTTCCAATATATCAATTTTTATGTCTCGACCATTTCGAGACTCCTCGTCATGTTCGTGATCACATCCGGGACTCCGAACTAACTTCGGTACATCAAAATGCATAAACTCATAATAACTGTCATCGTAACGTTAAGCGTGCGGACCCTACGGTTCGAGAATAATGTAGACATGACTGAGACACATCTCCGGTCAATAACCAATAGCGGAACCTGGATGCTCATATTGGCTCCTACATATTCTACGAAGATCTTCATTGGTCAGACCGCATAACAACATACGTTGTTCCCTTTGTCATCGGTATGTTACTTGCCCGAGATTCGATCGTCGGTATCCAATACCTAGTTCAATCTCGTTACTGGCAAGTCTCTTTACTCGTTCTGTAATACATCATCCCGCAACTAACTCATTAGTTGCAATGCTTGCAAGGCTTATGTGATGTGCATTACCGAGAGGGCCCAGAGATACCTCTCCGACAATCGGAGTGACAAATCCTAATCTCGAAATACGCCAACCCAACATCTACCTTTGGAGACACCTGTAGAGCTCCTTTATAATCACCCAGTTACGATGTGACGTTTGGTAGCACACAAAGTGTTCCTCCGGGTAACGGGAGTTGCATAATCTCATAGTCATAGGAACATGTATAAGTCATGAAGAAAGCAATAGCAACATACTAAATGATCGGGTGCTAAGCTAATGAAATGGGTCATGTCAATCAGATCATTCAACCAATGATGTGACCTCGTTAATCAAATAACAACACCTTGTTCATGGTTAGGAAACATAACCATCTTTGATTAACGAGCTAGTCAAGTAGAGGCATACTAGTGACACTAAGTTTGTCTATGTATTCACACATGTATTATGTTTCCGGTTAATACAATTCTAGCATGAATAATAAACATTTATCATGATATAAGGAAATAAATAATAACTTTATTATTGCCTCTAGGGCATATTTCCTTCAAGTACAAGAGTAGATCTACCACGAGATCGAAGAGGCTAAACCCTAGAAGCTAGCCTATGGTATGATTGTATGTTGTCCTACGGACTAAAACCCTCTGGTTTATATAGACATCGGAGGGGCTAGGGTTACACAAGGTTGGTTACAAAGGAGGAGATATACATATTCGTATTGCCTAGCTTGCCTTCCACGCCAAGTAGAGTCCCATCCGGACACGAGATGAAGTCTTCAATCTTGTATCTTCATAATCCAACAGTCCGGCCGAAAGATATAGTCCGGCTGTCCGGAGACCCCCTAATCCAGGACTCCCTCAGAAAGGCATGGAACACTTTCCTAGAAATAAAATAAAACTACCATATGAATCTATCATGAGAGCCACTTATGGATTGCCTACCAAATATGGCAATACCTAGATCTATCTTTGCTTTTTATTCCTAGCTAGGGGCGTTAAACGATAGCGCTTGTTGGGAGGCAACCCAATTTTATTTTTATTCCTTGATTTTTGCTCTTGTTTAGTAATAAATAAATTATCTAGCCTCTATTTTGGTTGTGTTTTTTGTGTTTAATTAGTGTTTGTGCCAAGTAGAACCGTTGGGAAGACGTGGGGAAAGTCCTTTTAATCTTGCTGTAAAAACATAAACTTTAGCGCTCACGCGAACTGCTGCCATTTTTATTTGGAAAGTGATATTTAGTTAATTGTTTTTGAAGATGATTAATAGATAAATTCCTCACGTCCAGAAATTTATTTTAGAATTTTTGGGGTTCCAGATCTTGCGTTAGCTATAGATTACTACAGACTGTTCTGTTTTTGACAGATTCTATTTTTCGTGTGTTGTTTGCTTATTTTAATGAATCTATGGCTAGTAAAATAGTTCATAAACCATAGAGTAGTTGAAATACAGTAGGTTTAACACCAATATAAATAAAGAATGAGTTCATTACAGTACCTTGAAGTGGTGTTTTGTTTTCTTTCGCTAACGGAGCTCACGAGATTTTCTACTTTAAGTTTTGTGTTTTGAAGTTTTCAAGTTTTGGGTGAAAGATTTGATGGATTATGGAACATGGAGTGGCAAGAGCCTAATATTGGGGATTCCCATGGCACCCCAAGATAATCTAAGGACACCTAAAAGCCAAAGCTTGGGGATGCCCCGGAAGGCATCCCCTCCTTCGTCTACTTTCATCGGTAACTTTACTTGGAGCTATATTTTTATTCACCACATGATATGTGTTTTGCTTGGAGCGTCTTGTATGATTTGAGTCTTTGCTTTTTAGTTTACCACAATCATCCTTGCTGTACACACCTTTTGAGAGAGACACACATGATTCGGAAATTATTAGAATACTCTATGTGCTTCACTTATATCTTTTGAGTTATATAGTTTTTGCTCTAGTACTTCACTTATATCTTTTAGAGCACGGTGGTGGTTTTGTTTTATAAAAACTATTATTCTCTCATGCTTCACGTAGATTATTTTGAGAGTCTTAAATAGCATGGTAATTTACTTAAATAATCCTAATATGCTAGGTATTCAAGACTAGTAAAAACTTTCTTATGGGTGTCTTGAATACTAAGAGAAGTTTGATGCTTGATGATTGTTTTGAGACATGGAGGTAGTGATATCAAAGTTGTGCTAGTTGAGTAGTTGTGAATTTGAAAATTACTTGTGTTGAAGTTTGCAAGTCCCGTAGCATGCACATATGGTAAACGTTATGTAACAAATTTGAAACACGAGGTGTTCTTTGAGTGTCCTCCTTATGAGTGGCGGTCGGGGACGAGCGATGGTCTTTTCCTACCAATCTATCCCCCTAGGAGCATGCGCGTAGTGCTTAGTTTTTGATGACTTGTAGATTTTTGCAATAAGTATGTGAGTTCTTTATGACTAATGTTGAGTCCATGGATTATACGCACTCTCACCCTTCCATCATTGCTAGCCTCTTCGGTACCGTGCATCGCCCTTTCTCACTTTGAGAGTTGGTGCAAACTTCACCGGTGCATCCAAACCCCATGATATGATACGCTCTTTCACACATAAACCTCCTTATATCTTCCTCAAAACAGCCACCATACCTACCTATTACGGCATTCCCATAGCCATTCCGAGATATATTGTCATGCAACTTTCCACCGTTCTATTTATCATGACACGTTCATCATTGTCATATTACTTTGCATGATCATGTAGTTGACATAGTATTTGTGGCAAAGCCACCATTCATAATCCTTTCATACATGTCACTCTTGGTTCATTGCATATCCCGGTACACCGCCGGAGGCATTCATATAGAGTCATACTTTGTTCTAGTATCGAGTTGTAATCCTTGAGTTGTAAATAAATAGAAGTGTGATGATCATCATTTTCTAGAGCATTGTCCCAAGTGAGGAAAAAAGAGAAAGGCCATAAAAAAGAGAAGGCCCAAAAAATGAGAGAAAAAGAGAGAAGGGACAATGTTACTATCCTTGTTACCACACTTGTGCTTCAAAGTAGCACCATAATCTTCATGATAGAGAGTATTTTGTTTTGTCACTTTCATATACTAGTGGGAACTTTTCATTATAGAATAATGGGCTTCCTCAAATGCCCTAGGTCTTCGTGAGCAAGCAAGTTGGATGCACACCTACTTAGTTTCTTTTGTTGAGCTTTCATATATTTATAGCTCTAGTGCATACGTTGCATGGCAATCCCTACTCCTTGCATTAACATAAATTGATGGGCATCTCCATAGCTCATTGATTAGCCTCGTTGATGTGAGACTTTCTCCTTTTTTGTCTTCTCCACATAACCCCCATCATTGTATTCTATTCCACCCATAGTGCTATATCCATGGCTCACGCTCATATATTGCGTGAACGTTGAAAAAGTTTGAGATTACTAAAGTATGAAACAATTTCTTGGCTTGTCATCGGGGTTGTGCATGATGAGAGCATTCTTGTGTGACGAAAATGAAGCATGACTAAACTATATGATTTTGTAGGGATGAACTTTCTTTGGCCATGTTATTTTGAGAGGACATAATTGCTTAGTTAGTATGCTTGAAGTATTATTATTATTATGTAAATATTGAAATTTTATCTTGAATCTTTCAGATCTGAATATTCATACCACAATTAAGAAGAATTGCATTGAAATTATGCCAAGTAGCATTCCACATCAAAAATTCTGTTTTTATCATTTACCTACTCGGGGACGAGCAGGAATTAATCTTGGGGATGCTTGATACATCTCCAACGTATCTATAATTTTTTATTGTTCCATGCTATATTATATTCTGTTTTGGACATTATTGGGCTTTATTATACACTTTATATTATTTTTGGGACTAGCCTATTAACCGGAGGCCCAGCCAAGAATTGCTATTTTTTTTTGCCTATTTTAGGGTTTCGCAGAAAAAGAATATCAAACGGACTCCAAACGGAATGAAACCTTTGGGAACGTGATTTTCGGAACGAACGTGATCCAGAGGACTTGGACCCTACGTCAAGACATCAACCAGGAGGCCACGAGGTAGGGGGCGCGCCTACCCCCCCCCCCCCAGGCACGCCCTCCACCCTCGTGGGCCCCCTGTTGCTCCACCGACGTACTCCTTCCTCCTATATATACGTACGTACCCCCAAACTACCAGATACGGAGCCAAAACCCTAATTCCACCGCTGTAACTTTCTGTATCCATGAGATCCCATCTTGGGGCCTGTTCCGGAGCTCCGCCGGAGGGGGCATCGATCACGGAGGGCTTCTACATCAACACCATAGCCCCTCCGATGAAGTGTGAGTAGTTTACCTCAGACCTTCGGGTCCATAGTTATTAGCTAGATGGCTTCTTCTCTCTTTTTGGATCACAATACAAAGTTCTCCCCCTCTCTTGTGGAGATCTATTCGATGTAATCTTCTTTTGCGGTGTGTTTGTTGAGACCGATGAATTGTGGGTTTATGATCAAGTTTATCTATGAACAATATTTGAATATTCTCAGAATTCTTTTATGTATGATTGGTTATCTTTGCAAGTCTCTTCGAATTATCAGTTCGGTTTGGCCTACTAGATTGATCTTTCTTGCAATGGGAGAAGTGCTAAGCTTTGGGTTCAATCTTGCGGTGTCCTTTCCTAGTGACAATAGGGGCAGGAAGGAACGTATTGTATTGTCACCATCGAGGATAACAAGATGGGGTTTATATCATATTGCATGAGTTTATCCCTCTACATCATGTCATCTTGCTCAAAGCATTACTCTATTCTTATGGACTTAATACTCTAGATGCATGCTGGATAGCGGTCGATGTGTGGAGTAATAGTAGTAGATGCAGGCAGGAGTCGGTCTACTTGTCTCAGACGTGATGCCTATATACATGATCATACCTAGATATTCTCATAACTATGATCAATTCTGTCAATTGCTCAACAGTAATTTGTTTACCCACCGTGAATACTTATGCTCTTGAGAGAAGCCACTAGTGAAACCTATGGCCCCCGGGTCTATCTTCCACCATATTAATCTTCCAATACTTAGTTATTTCGAGCAATTGATAGAATTGAGCATAGTTATGAGAATATCTAGGTATGATCATGTATATAGGCATCACGTCCGTGACAAGTAGATCGACTCCTGCCTGCATCTACTACTATTACTCCACATATCGACCGCTATCCAGCATGCATCTAGAGTATTAAGTTCATAAGAACGGAGTAACGCTTTAAGCAAGATGACATGATGTAGAGGGATAAACTCATGCAATATGATATAAACCCCATCTTTTTATCCTCGATGGCAACAATACAATATGTGTCGTTTCCCCTACTGTCACTGGGATCGAGCACCACAAGATTGAATCCAAAGCTAAGCACTTCTCCCATTGCAAGAAAGATCAATCTAGTAGGCCAAAGCAAACTGATAATTCGAAGATACTTGCAAAGATAACCAATCGTACATAAAAGAATTCAAAGAAGATTCAAATATTGTTCATAGATAATCTTGATCATAAACCCACAATTCATCGGATATCGACAAACACACCGCAAAAGAAGATTACATCGAATAGATCTCCAAGAGAATCGAGGAGAACTTTGTATTGAGATCCAAAGAGAGAGAAGAAGCCATCTAGCTAATAACTATGGACCCGAAGGTCTGAGGTAAACTACTCACACATCATCGGAGAGGCTATGGTGTTGATGTAGAAGCCATCCGTGATCAATGCCCCCTCCGGCGGAGCGCCGAAAAAGGCCCCAAGATGGGATCTCACGGGTACAGGAGGTTGGGCGGTGGAATTAGGTTTTCCTGGTGTCCTCTCATGTTTTCAGGGTACGTTGGTATATATAGGAGGAAGAAGTAGGTCGGTGGAGCCACGAGGGTGGAGGGCGCACCCAGGGGGTAGACGCGCCCCCTGCCTCGTGGCCTGCTCGTTAATTGCTTGACATCCACTCCAAGTCCTCTGGATCAAGTTTGTTCCAAAAATCACGCTCCCGAAGGTTTCATTCCGTTTGGACTCTGTTTGATATTCTTTTTCTGCGAAACACTGAAATAGGCAAAAAACAGCAATTTGGGCTGGGCCTCCGGTTAATAGGTTAGTCCCAAAAATAATATTAAAGTGTATAAATAAGCCCATTAAACATCCAAAACAGAATATATATATATATATATAATAGCATGGAACAATCAAAAATTATAGATACGTTGGAGACGTATCAGCGACTGGTACGTCTCCAACGTATCTATAATTTTTTATTGTTCCATGCTATTATATTATCAACCTTGGATGTTTTATATGCATTTATATGCTATTTTATATGATTTTGGCACTAACCTATTAACCTAGAGCACAGGGCCAGTTTCTGTTTTTTCCTTGTTTTTTAGTATCGCAGAAAAGGAAAACCAAACGGAGTCCAATTGACCTAAAACTTCATGAAACTTATTTTTGGACCAGAAGGAGGCCATGGAGTAAAAGAGTTGGGCCAGAAGAGTCCCGGGCTGCCCACAAGGGTAGGGGGCGTGCCCACCCCCCTAGGCGCGCCTCCCTACCTCGTGGACAGCCTGGAGACTCCCTGACTTGTTCTCGACTCCAACACCTCTTATATAACTCAAAACTTCCAGAAAGAAACCTAGATTGGGAGTTCCGCCGCCAGAAGCCTCCGTAGCCACCGAAAACCAATCTAGACCTGTCTCGGCACCCTGCCGGAGGGGCGATCCCTCTCCGGTGGCCATCTTCATCATCCCGGCGGTCTCCATGACGAGGAGGGAGTAGTTCAACCTTGGGGCTGAGGGTATGTACCAGTAGCTATGTGTTTGATCTCTCTCTCTCTCTCTTGTGTTCTTGATTTGGCATGATTTGGATGTATCGCGAGCTTTTCTATTATAGTTGGATCTTATGATGTTTCTCCCCCTCTACTCTCTTGTAATGGATTGAGTTTTCCCTTTGAAGTTATCTTATCGGGTTGAGTCTTTAAGGATTTGAGAACACTTGATGTATGTCTTGCATGTGCTTATCTGTGGTGACAATGGCATATCACGTGATCTACTTGATGTATGTTTTGGTGATCAACTTGCGGGTTCCGTGACCTCGTGAACTTATGCATAGGGGTTGGCACACGTTTTCATCTTGACTCTCCGGTAGAAACTTTAGGGCACTCTTTGAAGTTCTTTGTGTTGGTTGAATAGATGAATCTGAGATTGTGTGATGCATATCGTATAATCATACCCACGGATACTTGAGGTGACATTGGAGTATCTAGGTGACAATAGGGTTTCGGTTGATTTGTGTCTTAAGGTGTTATTCTAGTACGAACTCTAGGATAGATCGAACGGAAAGAATAGCTTCGTGTTATTTTACTACGGACTCTTGAATAGATCGATCAGAAAGGATAACTTTGAGGTGGGTTCGTACCCTACAATAATCTCTTCGTTTGTTCTCCGCCATTAGTGACTTTGGAGTTACTCTTTGTTGCATGTTGAGGGATTGTTATATGATCCAATTATGTTATTATTGTTGAGAGAACTTGCACTAGTGAAAGTATGAACCCTAGGCCTTGTTTCCTAGCATTGCAATACGTTTTCGCTCACTTTTATCATTAGTTACCTTGCTGTTTTTATATTTTCAGAGTACAAAAACCTTTATCTACCATCCATATTGCACTTGTATCACCATCTCTTCGCCAAACTAGTGCACCTATACAATTTACCATTGTATTGGGTGTGTTGGGGACACAAGAGACAGTTTGTTATTTGGTTGCAGGGTTGTTTGAGAGAGACCATCTTCATCCTACGCCTCCCACAGATTGATAAACCTTATGTCATCCACTTGACGGAAATTTTCTACTGTCCCACAAACCTCTGCACTTGGAGGCCCAACAACGTCTACAAGAAGAAGGTTGTGTAGTAGACATCAAACTCTTTTCTGGCGCCATTGCCGGGGAGGTTAGTGCTTGAAGGTATATCTTTAGATCTTACAATCGAATCTTTTAGTTCCTTGTTTTATCACTAGTTTAGTCTATAAAAGAAAACTACAAAAAATGGAATTAAGGGTACCTCATATGCTTCATCTTTTTAATATCTTTCATGAAAATAAGGATTCCGATAATTGTGCCAAAATGCTAGAAGAAGAATGCATTAAAATGTTTGGCACTAAATCTTTGAATTATGAGCATGATTGCAATGTTGTTAGTACAAACTCTTTGAATATCCATAGCACTAATGATGATTGCACTAGTCATGATGAAAATGTCTCTTATAAGCATGTCAATTTTTGTGGAGTGCATAGGGTTTGCAAGTACACACCAATTAGGGAAGATAGATTTTGTAAGAGGCATAAGTATTTAGAAACTAAATGGTTGCAAGAAAGGCTCGATGTTTGTGCTGAAAATTTAAATTTTCTTAGCCATGCTTGTGAACTTTGCAATGAACGTGGTCATTTACATATCCAATGCAAATTGTTTCATGATCGAATCGTGTCCAAAAATTGTGATGACTTGATTTCCCTTGCACATCATAATGAACTTAGTTTGCTTGTGGGTTATGAAGAAATGAAACATATAACTAAGGATATTCCAGAATTTTCCCTTGATAAAGTTCTTGATTTTGATCTAGAGGAAATTTATATGTATTATGCGGTGAATTGCATTGAAAATCCTTATATTTCCAATTACATAAAGTCAAGAAAACAATTATAAGATGAAGAGAATACTAATGAAAGGGAAGAGACTTCACATTATCCTCCTATTATTTCTTATGATGAATCAGGTAACCAGGAGGAGCCTCCTATTCAACCAATTTCATTAATAAGGAGCTCTGAAAAGAGGATTAAACCCACACATGATGCGAAGAAGAAAAATAAAAGACGTAGAAGCGAAGGTAAAAAGGTATCCCTCCCAAATGATGTTGCTTCATTACTCATTGTGATGACGATAATTGCTATGCTATTGGTGCTATCCATACTATTAATGATGATAGTGATTATGCTTATGATATGAAAAGGCCCAAGCTTGGGGATGCTATGTTTGATGACATGTTTGAGAATTTATTTGCTGCAATTAATGTTTGTCCCAAGCTTGGGGATGCTATGTTTCATGAAGATGATATATTTAACCTCCCAAGTTTTGATATGCAAATTTATTATGATGATAGCATGCCTCCTATTTATGATGGTTATATTGATGAAAGTGGGTTTGGAAGAGCATCGACTTTAGGAAGTAATGA
This sequence comes from Triticum monococcum, assembly GCA_034509565.1. Taxonomy (NCBI): domain Eukaryota; kingdom Viridiplantae; phylum Streptophyta; class Magnoliopsida; order Poales; family Poaceae; genus Triticum; species Triticum monococcum. The sequence continues at coordinate 443,565,105 of CM067842.1, read as the reverse complement.
TCCCACTATTTTGGAGGATGTTGAATCTTATTGTGACAATTATGAAAGTGGATTTGGAGAGGTCATGACTTTATTTAGTAATGATTCCACTGTCTTGGAAGAGGTTTCAATTGATTATGATGAGAATAAAGTTGCTACTTATGATGATTATTGTGATGACACTTATTTTATAAAAAGTAGTGGTGATTATATTTATAATACTTTTCATGATTATGATTACCCTTTTTCTGAAAATTACTCTTTTAATGTGGAAACAATTTATAGTATTCGAGTCTCTTATGATACTCCCACTATTCCGAATGAGAAGAATTCCACTTATGTGGAGAATAGTAAATTTTCTATGCTTGTAGATCATGAAAAGAATGCTTTATGTGATAGTTATATTATTGAATTCATTCATGATGCTACTGAAAATTATTATGAGGGATGAATATATGCTTATAGGAGTTGCAATAATATCAAGTTTCCTCTCTATGTGTTGAAAATCTTGAAGTTATCCTTGTTTTACCTTCCTATGCAAGTTGATTCTTGTTCCCACAAGTTGTTTGCTCACAAAATTCCTATGCATAGGAAGTGGGTTAGGCTTAAATGTGCTAGTTATATTCTTCATGATGCTCTTTTTATGTTTCAATTCTTATCTTTTATGTGAGCATCATTGAAATTATTATGCCTAGCTAGGGGCGTTAAACGATAGCGCTTGTTGGGAGGCAACCCAATTTTATTTTCGTTCTTTATTTTTTGTTCCTGTTTAGTAATAAATAATTCATCTAGCCTCTGTTTAGATGTGGTTTTATGTTTTAATTAGTGTTTGTGCTAAGCAGAACCTTTGGGAAGACTTGGGTGAAATCTTTGTGATCTTGCTGTAAAAAACAGAAATTTTAGCGCTCACGATTTTTGCTGCCATTTTTTACTGGAGAGTACGATTAGGTTGATTCTTTTTGAAGATGATTAATAGACAAATTCCTCAAGTCCACCAGTTTATTTCATAATTTTTGGGGTTACAGAAGTATACCTTTAATACAGATTACTATGGACTGTTCTGTTTTTGACAGATTCTGTTTTCATTGTGTTGTTCGCTTATTTTGATGAATCTATGAGTAGTATCGGAGGGTATGAACCATAGAGAAGTTGGAATACAGTAGATATTATACCAATATGAATTTAGAATGAGTTCACAACAGTACTTAAGTGGTGATCTATTTTCTTATACTAACGGAGCTCATGAGATTTTCTGTTAAGTTTTGTGTTGTGAAGTTTTCAAGTTTTGGGTAAAAATTCGATGGACTATGGAATAAGGAGTGGCAAGAGACTAAGCTTGGGGATGCCCAAGGCACCCCAAGGTAACATTCAAGGAAAACCAAGAGCCTAAACTTGGGAATGCCCCGGATGACATCCCCTCTTTCGTCTTCGTTCATCGGTAACTTTACTTGGAGCTATATTTTTATTCACCACATGATATGTGTTTTGCTTGGAGCGTCATTTTTTTGCTTGTTGTTTGAATAAAATACTAAGATATGAAGTTCTTAAATGTTAGAGAGTCTTCACATAGTTACATAATCATTCGACTACTCATTGATCTTCACTTATATCTTTTGGAGTAGTTTGTCGTTTGCTCTAGTGCTTCACTTATATCCTTTTAGAGCACGGCGGTGGTTTTATTTTCAAGAAAGAGATGAACTTTCGTGCTTCATTTATATTATTTTAAGAGTCTATAGAACAGCATGGTAGTTTGCTTTGGTTATAAATCTAGTCCTAATGTGATGGGCATTCAAGATGGGTATAATAAAAACTTTCAAAAAAGTGCATTGAATACCAAGAGAAGTGTGATACTTGATGATTGTTTTGAGATATGGAGATAGTGATATTAAAGTTGTGCTAGTTGAGTAGTTGTGAATTTAAGAAATACTTGTGTTGATGTTTGCAAGTCCCGTAGCATGCGCGTATGGTAACCGTTGTGTGACAAATTTGAAGCATGAGGTGTTTCTTTGATTGCATTCCTTATGAGTGGCGGTCGGGGACGAGCGATGGTCTTTTCCTACCAATCTATCCCCCTAGGTGCATGTGCGTAGTGCTTGGTTTTTGATGACTTGTAGATTTTTCCAATAAGTATGTGAGTTCTTTATGACTAATGTTGAGTCCATGGATTATACGCACTCTCACCCTCCATCATTGCTAGCCTCTTCGGTACCGCGCATTGCCCTTTCTCACCTTGAGAGTTGGTGCAAACTTCGCCGGTGCATCCAAACCCCGTGATACAATACGCTCTATCACACATAAACCTCCTTATATCTTCCTCAAAACAGCCACCATACCTACCTATTATGGCATTTCCATAGCCATTCTGAGATATATTGCCATGCAACTTTCCACCGTTCCGTTTATTATGACACGCATCATCATTTTCATATTGTCTTGTATGATCATGTAGTTGACATCGTATTTATGGCAAAGTCACCATGCATATTATTTCATACATGTCACTCTTGATTCATTGACCATCTCGGTACACCGCCGGAGGCATTTATATAGAGTCATATTTTGTTCTAGTATCGAGTTGTAAATAAATATAAGTGTGATGATCATCACTAATAGAGCATTGTCCCAAATTAAAAAAAAAGAAAGGCCAAATAAAAATGGAAGGCCCATAAAAAGAGAAAGAAATAAAAAGGGGTAATGCTACTATCCTTTTTCCACACTTGTGCTTCAAAGTAGCACCATGATCTTCATGATAGAGAGTCTCTTATATTGTCACTTTCATATACTAGTGGGAATTTTTCATTATAGAACTTGGCTTGTATATTCCAACAATGGGCTTCCTCAAATGCCCTAGGTCTTCGTGAGCAAGAAAGTTGGATGCACACCCACTTAGTTTCTTTTGTTGAGTTTTCATACATTTATAGCTCTAGTGCATCCGTTGCATGGCAATCCCTACTCCTTGCATTGACATCAACTAATGGGCATCTCCATAGCCCGTTGATTAGCCGCGTCAATGTGAAACTTTCTCCTTTTTTGTCTTCTCCACACAATCCCCATCATTATATTCTATTTCACCCATAGTGCTATGTCCATGGCTCGCACTCATGTATTGCGTGAAAATTGAAAAAAGTTTGAGATTACTAAAGTATGAAACAATTGCTTGGCTTGTCATCAGGGTTGTGCATGATGAGAGCATTCTTGTGTGACCAAAATGGAGCATGACCAAACTATATGATTTTGAAGGGATGAACTTTCTTTGGCCATGTTATTTTGAGAAGACATGATTGCTTAGTTAGTATGCTTGAAGTATTATTATTTTTATGTCAATATTAAACTTTTGTCTTGAATCCTATGGATCTGAATATTCTTGCCACAATAAAGAAAATTGCATTGATAAATATGTTAGGTAGCATTCCACATCAAAAATTCTATTTTTATCATTTACCTACTCGAGGACGAGCAGGAATTAAACTTGGGGATGCTTGATACGTCTTCAACGTATATATAATTTTTGATTGTTCCATGCTATTATATTATCAACCTTGGATGTTTTATATGCTATTTTATATGATTTTTGGGACTAACCTATTAATCTAGAGCCCAGTGCTAGTTTTTGTTTTTTCCTTGTTTTTGAGTATCGTAGAAAAGGAAAACCAAACGGAATCCAATTGACCTAAAACTTCACGGTACTTATTTTTGGACTAGAAGAAGGCCATGGGGTAAAAGAGTAGGGCCAGAAGAGTCCTGGGCTGCCCACGATGGTAGGGGGCGCGCCCAACCCCCCTGGGCGCGCCTCCCTACCTCGTGGACAGCCCGGAGACCCCCTGACTTGTTCTCGACTCCAACACCTCTTATATAACTCAAAACTTTCAGAAAGAACCTTAGATTGTGAGTTCCGCTGCCAGAAGTCTCTGTAGCCACCGAAAACCAATCTAGACCCGTCCCGGCACACTGCCAGAGGGGGGGTCCCTCTCCGGTGGCCATCTTCATCATCCCGGCGCTCTCCATAATGAGGAGGGAGTAGTTCACCCTCGGTGTTGAGTGTATGTACCAGTAGCTATGTGTTTGATCTCTCTCTCTCTCTCTCTCTCTCGTGTTCTTGATTTGGCACGATCTTGATGTATCACGAGCTTTGCTATTATAGTTGGATCTTATGATGTTTCTCCCCCTCTACTCTCTTGTAATGGATTGAGTTTTCCCTTTGAAGTTATCTTATCGGGTTGAGTCTTTAAGGATTTGAGAACACTTGATGTATGTCTTGCATGTGCTTATTTGTGGCGACAATGGCATATCACGTGATCTACTTGATGTATGTTTTAATGATCAACTTGCGGGTTCCGTGACCTCGTGAACTTATGCATAGGGGTTGGCACATGTTTTCTTCTTGACTCTCCGGTAGAAACTTTGGGGCACTCTTTGAAGTTCTTTGTATTGGTTGAATAGATGAATCTGAGATTGTGTGATGCATATCGTATAATCATACCCACGGATACTTGAGGTGACATTGGAGTATCTAGGTGACATTAGGGTTTTGGTTGATTTGTGTCTTAAGGTGTTATTCTAGTATGAACTCTAGGATAGATCGAACGGAAAGAATAGCTTCGTGTTATTTTACTATGGACTCTTGAATAGATCGATCAGAAAGGATAACTTTGAGGTGGTTTCGTACCCTACAATAATCTCTTCGTTTGTTCTCCGCTATTAGTGACTTTGGAGTTACTCTTTGTTGCATGTTGAGGGATTGTTATATGATCCAATTATGTTATTATTGTTGAGAGAACTTGCACTAGTGAAAGTAAGAACCCTAGGCCTTGTTTCCTAGCATTGCAATACCGTTTTCGCTCACTTTTATCATTAGTTACTTTGCTGTTTTTTTATTTTTAGATTACAAAAACCTTTATCTACCATCCATATTGCACTTCTATCACCATCTCTTCGCCGAACTAGTGCACCTATACAATTTACCATTGTATTGGGTGTGTTGGGGACACAAGAGACTCTTTGTTATTTGGTTGTAGGGTTGTTTGAGAGAGACCATCTTCATCCTACGCCTCCCATAGATTGATAAACCTTAGGTCATCCACTTGAGGGAAATTTGCTACTGTCCTACAAACCTCTGCACTTGGAGGCCCAACAACGTCTACAAGAAGAAGGTTGTGTAGTAGACATCAGCGACATGACTGCATGTTTGCTTCTCTACGTCAACGACATCATCCTGACGGCCTCCTCTGCAGCCCTTCTTCAGCAGATTACTCTCCGGTTGCGTGATGAGTTTGCCATCAAGGAACTGGGCGCTCTACATTATTTCCTTGGCATTGAGGTTGTTCAGCGACCCGGCGATTTCTTCCTTCATCAGCAGAAGTATGCACATGAGCTACTTGAGCGTGCCGACATGCTCAACTGTCACCCTGACGCTACTCCTGTTGACACGAAAGCCAAGGTTTCTGCTCTCGAGGGCTCGCTCGCGTCGGATGCTCCGTTCTACCAGTCCATTGTTGGTGCTCTTCAGTATCTCACTCTCACCCGGCCGGATCTACAGTATGTTGTTCATCAAGTGTGTCTCCATATGCACGCCCCTCATGACTCCCATTGGACCCTTGTGAAGCGGATTCTCCGCTACATCCGTGGCACGATGGCTCTTAGGCTCACTCTCACGGCGTCCACTTCTCTGGAGATGGTAGCCTATTCCGACGCGGACCGGGCCAGCTGCCCTGACACCCGTCGCTCCACCCTGCCTACTGCGTCTACCTCGGTCCTTCACTCGTCTCGTGATCGTCCAAGCGACAACCCACCGTCTCGCGCTCTAGCGCGGAGGCCGAGTACCGAGCAGTGGCTAACGTCGTCGCCGAGTGCACCGGGCTACGACAGCTACTTCAGGAGTTGCATCATGACGTCTCCCATGCTACGGTTGTCTACTGTGACAACGTCTCTGCGGTGTACCTTTCCGCAAACCCCGTTCATCATCGCCAGACTAAGCACATTGAGCTGGACATTCACTTTGTCCGTGAGAATGTGGCCCTTGGACGCATTCGGGTCCTCCATGTTCCAACTGCACAACAGTTCGCCGATGTGATGACTAAGGGACTGCCGACTTCCACCTTTGAGGAGTTTCGTTCCTGTCTCTGCGTCTCCGGCGCAGCTTCGACTGCGGGAGGGTGTTAAGTATATTGTGTACGTGTATATTGTTTCTTGGGCCCACCTCCTAGTTCATATGTATAGTTGAGGTTGTGAACCCCCTCTGTACATCATATATACGTGACTGGTATATCGATCAATGCATTATGTTGCACAGCCTATTCATTCCCTTCTACAGAAACCACCTGACTAAAAACAGTTTCAATTTTATTACTCTTGTCGAATGAGCTGAGATGGCCTGCAGGAGAGTGATGTGCGCTGTGCACGGTTCTGTTGAGTGGGCTCCATTTTCTTTTCCCGTTGAAGACTCACTCTGAAGCCGGGCGGATGTGGACGTGACAGGAATGTTTGGCTTCGGCGGCCTCGTCGACGTCGTGCTCTGCTGCTGCTAAACTGCAATCATCTCATCTCATCTCTTTGTCAACAAGAGGATTGTAGCCAAGTCGGGTGATGAGAGTGTCATCATCTCTTTGTACCGGGAATCCATCCATCGCCCTCTTCTCGACAATGAGCACACAATCGATGATGCCACTAGCAAATGTCCAACCCAACTGCTCATAAAATATGGCTGCCGCTGTTGATGGAAGTGACCACCTTTCGTATAGGGGAGAGGGGAATATACCGCAGGATGGTAAAGTACAAGAGGAAGGGATGCTAAGCACAGTGTTGATTAGTAGCTGATTGATGGACAGGTGCCTCCGCTGCTGTGTTAGTGTTGCTGCTGTGGGCTGCAAGGAGATTTGGATCATGCCCAACCCTGATTATATTATACTACTAGTACGGTAGTAGTACCTGTATCTAGATCACTCCTTCCTAGGCTCATCATAGAGTGTAGCAGCTTCCACTGAAAGATCTTTGGTTGTCTGTCTGATCTGGTCCCCCTGTGTGTGTTGATGGCATTATACGTATGCGTGTGCTGCTTGTTCTAATCTCACTCATGGTAATCCATCTGTTGCATCGTCATGATTTTTGTGCACAAACACTGCAGATGGATGTAGAATTTGTATCTGCTCATGCAAGTTGATGATTTGTACTGGCATATATGCATGCAGTATCTGCTAATGAATCAGCCCGATTATGCAGACAAGGCAAGATGATATATTTTTGAGTACTTGGTGCTGACACGACAGGTAGGTATATTTTCGATATACTATAACAAATGAGCCACATGAAAGTTTTTTGGTTTTGTTTTTTGAAACCAAAGCCAGCCAGCCACATGGAAGTAGATGAGCTGCAACAAGATCAAAGATCACGGGAAAGGCTCCTGACATCCATCTCTCAAAACAGAATTTCCTGAGCAGGCCATGCTTCCGACTTGTTGAGGCCTTCATTAATTATAATTATAATTATTAACAACAATAAAACAAACAATATAAAGGTGAACCAATGATAAAAATCATTAATAAAGTGACAAACCATTAGACAACAAAATCAAGTCTATCCAAGTTGTCATGCAGAATTATGGAACCTTCACTACTCGCTATACAAAAGGCATAACAGTAATAAATTAGAGTCAGTGTTGCATTCACTGTCATTCTGTGGCTTACAACAAATTACACTAATAGCTACCAGTTACAATGCTCTGATGCGATGACCAAGCACGCACAAAAACTCCGCGGTTCACAGTTCCAATCAGCTCCCCTCAACCTCTGGATAATTTGACAAACTAAGGTGAACTAGACTTGCAGTAAAATAGTGGCCACAAGGGCGCCAAAGCAGACGGCTAGGCTAAGCTCCAGTCTGTTGTGGTTGACACCTGAAGAAAAGGTATTGTCACTTTTACAGGCTCCAGATGCACCATGACGGAGAAAGAAGAACATTTGAGCTTACCGTTCTGCGCCGATGTTGCCGCAGGCCTCTCTGGGATTGTTGGACCAGGAGCAGCTGCTGAAAAAATGGCCAAAAGTTAAGTGGAAACCTAACTTCAATAAAAGCAACAAAAACAGCAGGAAGCTTGTGACGGATTGCAACTGCCGATGCACATTGAAGTACTCCAATGCCACAACCACTTGGCTCAACTATTCGCAGCACACAACTTTACAGCCCAGATGAAAGTTGTAGAGGTACAAGCACTTTATAGTATAATACAAAAAAGGCATAATGATAATGATTTCATTTCACGTTATTTCAGCAAAAAAAATAGTACAGCAGATTTAGATAGAAGATTTCAATTTGTAAGTAGCCTACTCTGCTGAATAGTTTAAATTTTGAGAAACAACCAGAAGAGATCAAGTATGTAAACAACTGCATAATCAGCACCGTAGGTAGATAACATAACGTACATTTATTGCATGTCGAAGCCGATGCTTGCAAAGAAGGCGACCATGGGGCAGCTATGTTATCATTCAGATCACATGTGAAACTAATCCCAGAAGAAGGGTCAAATGATGCATCAGAGGGCATACTTGGAAGAAGGCATCCAGATTCTGCATCCAACCACAAAGCACGGATCAGCAACAATATATCAAGCCTAGTTTCTTAAGCTGCTTTCAAACTCATGGTGTGAAATTCAATGTAACTAGTAAGGCCTAAAACTGACATCCCAACCAGTCTGGGCTGTATAACAGAACTAACTGGCAGCTAGGCGAAAATGCACATCATCGAAATAAATGTTTCGCTATATAACTGGCAGATATTTATCTCAATGTATTGGGTTCTTCTTAGTAGGAATTAATATGAGCATATTAAGAATTTAAGACTTCAACTTATATATGTCCACTATTCCAAATATCGGTCAGTTAACTGCCAACATGGTCAGTTAACTGCTATTCGGACCTCTCCCGATATGAGAACGTGCTATTCAAGCCATTAACTGGTCGGTCCAGTTAATTTGTCTGACGAGTTGATTTATCAGCTGTCAGGCCGAATTATTGTCCTGCTACGCAATTTTTAGCCCAAAATTGGCCTGTTCCCTCCCTACTTTTTGATGTGCAGGTCTATGGCCTTCCAGATTGGCTGCAACATCATCAGAACACCAAGGCAACACTTTTCCTGGTTGCTATGTAGTCTAGGATTGCATATTTAGACACTTGGTACATTGCATGTTGCTATTAGCCTAGGATATATAGATATGGCTCTAGTTAACCTACCAATAAATGGGTTACCGATAAATTCAGTTAAATGCCGGATTCGCCGATTAATCCCTACTCAGCACCTTGCCGCTATGCTACCAGTTACCAGTATCTTGAACATTGTATATGTCTTTCCATCTCTGGTAGCAAGTGGAGTCCTCCCGAACTGATTTGAGACTAACTACAATTCCGTATTGAACTGATTCATACAGCTCGTTTTAGTCAGAACTGATTCATATGGCTGATTAGAACAGCAAGAGTTGTGTAGGCTAGACCTGAAACCCTTTTTTTTGAAAAGGAAGATTACCCCCGGTCTCTGCATCAAGAGGTGCACACAGCCATTTTATTATATTATTCAACAGAACCCAACAAAACAAATACATGAATCAACCCAAAGCCAACGTCCTGGCAACAATTGCCGCTACACCTACAAGCCCTGACCTCACATCAACACACACCATCTAATTAGGTGGCCTCATCAGGCCGCCTGCCGGCAAGCAGAGAGCACCAACCGGTCTAGCTAGACCCTCTGAGCGCATCACATGCGCACACTCTAGAATCAACCGCCACCATCTTCCGCCGTCCCACCTTCAGGAGCGATCAACGCATTCACCTCGCCAGGCCATTCTGCCATCCACATCACCACGACGCCAGGTAACGCCACCATCATGCATGAGTCCAACAACATGCGCCTGTCACCGAGACTCCGCTGCGGTAGATGCAACACCGCTCCTCCTCTTGTTTCCTCCATCCAGCACCTGCTCCAAAACGTTGCCCCCAAGAGGGTTAACGGCCCTGAAGGAACCGCCAACGTCCGATCCGAGAGACCCAGATCTAGAGTTTCCCTCGGAGCATCCGGAACGAAGTGATGACAGTTGCAACCAACGATGTTTGACAAGGAGACGACGCCTAAGACGCCGCCATCATCTGCCATTACCGAGGTCCACACGGATTTCACCGGCAATCGAGGCACTCCAAACCAGCAGCAGGCTGGATCCATGCTGAGCTATGCCATGACGGCGCATGCAGCTGTTAGTACGCCGGCAGGGAACACAGCAACCCTCGCCGATCCCTCAACGCGCCGCCGGCCGGCCATAGGCAAAACCGACGATGTATCTGGTGGGGATCAGATCCGCGGCCGCCACCGCACCCACCTCCTGAGACGTGGGATCCTATGGGCCATGGAGGCTAGCGCGGCCACCGCACGACCAGGGGCGCTGCCCTGGCTGCTGCGCGCAACTCCCCCCGGGCCACGCCCCAGCCGCACCAGGAGGTCGCCGCCGCATCAAAGACTCCCCGGCTCCTTCGGCACCGAGCCCGCTGCCACCGCGGCATACACCGGCAACATCAGCAGATGAGAAATCAACGGCGCAAGGAGGTCTCTAGCGGCACTAGGGTTCGCCCCTGGCGTCGCCCTGGGGAGACGACGCGAGGGGGTAGCGAATCTGTTTCTCTTCGTCTGTTTTGACCTTTTCCCAGTCGTTCTGAAACCCATAAGATCTCGAAACCAGGTCATGGTTCTGGTACGTGGATAGCTAACTTCCATGCACCCACGTCCATGGCTAGTTCTTTGGTGATATCAAGTTTGGTCTAGTCTCTTTACGGGCTCCTCCCATATCAAGTTTGGTCTAACCCGACATCTCTTGACATTATCAACACACTTTAAGCACCTGCTATGCATAGCACTGACACTTCTGGAGGCCTGCGTTGTATAAGCCCAACACATCTCAGACGATGTTGGACAAGCTTCTCTTCAATCGGTGCTACCCCAACTCTATCACGTATATCATCATTCTGGACCCGATCATTTCTTGTGTGGCCACATATCCATCTCAACATGTGCATCACTGTTACACCTAACTGTTGGACATGTCGCCTTTTGGTTGGTCAACATTCAGCACCATACAACATTGCAAGGTCGAATTGTTGTCCTATAGAACCTGCCTTTTAGCTTTTGTGGCACTTTCTTGTCGCAGAGGACACCAGAAGCTTGGTGCCAGTTCTTCCATCCAACTTTGATTTGATTGCTCATGTCTTCATCGATATCACCATCCTTCTGCAGGATTGACCCCAAATATCGAAAGGGTCCTTCTAAGGTGCCACCAGCCCATAAAGGCTAATCTCCTCCTCCTCCTCCTTGTGCCTAGTAGTACTGAAACCATACCTCGTGTACTCATTTTAGTTCTATTAAGCCTAAAACCTTTCGATTCCAAAGTCTGTCTCCACAACTCTAACTTTCTAATAACCCACGTCGGACTATTGTCGACTAGCACCACATTATCCGCAAATAGCATACACCATGCGATATCTCCTTGTATATCCCTTGTAACCGCATCCATCACCAAAGCAAAAAGATAAGGGCTCAAAGCTAACCCTTGGTGCAGTCATATTTCAATTGGAAAGTCATGAGTATTGCCATCACTTGTTCGAACACTTGTCACAACATTATCCTACATGTCCTTGATAAGGGTAATGTACTTTGTTGGGGCTTTGTGTTTCTCCCAGGCACACCACATGACATTTCGCAGTATCTTATCTTAGGCCTTCTCCAAGTCAATGAACACCATATGCAGGTCCTTATTTTGCTCCGTGTATCACTCCACAAGTTGCCGTACCAAGGAAATGGCTTCCATGGTCGACCACCCAGGCATGAACCCAAACAGAATTTTGGTCACACTTGTCATTTTTCTTAAGCATTGCTAAATGACTCTCTCCCATAGCTTCATTGTATGGCTCATCACCTAATTCCACGGTAATTAGTACAACTTCGAACGCCCCCCTTGTTCTTGATTGGTACCAATATACTCCGCCTCCATTCTTCGGGCATCTTTATGATCGCAAACATTTTCCCTTTGTTAGTTTACATCTAAATGATCGCAAACATTTACTACAAGCTGATCAATCACATTTCCTCATTCTGATTTCCGCCTTTAGGAAAGGAATCATGGTTTACACCCTTATAAAAAATTGTGACACGGTTCATGGGTGGCAGCATACTCTCCAGATAGGCCCCCCACCTACTTCGCCTTAGGCATGGTTTTGGTCTTGTATGACTTTGCTAGATGCCGGCATTTGTGTGTGTGTGTGTGTAGCCGTGTGCATCCTAGCTATGCAAAGCTTGGATGTGTCTCATTTTGCTTGTATTCTCTTGATGCGATAATATGAGTCAGTAAAAGCACCCTTTATCGGCAAAAGAGAAGAAAATTGTGACAACTTGAAATTTATATTGCTGACCTCCTATTAATATACATATTTATCTGGCACAATGTTTAACACACACTGTTATTTTTTATTAGACTCAGTATGTTTGAAAGCATGGTTAGTACTGAATACGCAACATTAGTCACATTGCAAGTAACACCGTATTCGTCAAAGCGTAATCAAAATGTGGCATGACACGCAAAAAAACGTTAATATTTGTTCTGGGAACAAAAAAAATGCACACTAGCCAAAAAACATATAAAACAACTTGAAATGCCAAATTACCTTGAGATCCAACTGCATGCCAAATCATAGGGGAGTCGGTCAAATGCACATACCCAAGACAAAAAGAAAAAGATCAAGAATTCAGTCATTACAGATACATAGATGCAAATTAAAATATAACTCTACTGCAAGTATCTAAGTAAAATATACTGTCTAACTTACCTTGAAGTGAGAAATCCTTCAATGTTACTTGGCATGAGCTATAAACATTTGTGCTGACCTTCATCTCTTGCAATTTTGCCCCAAGGACTGAGGCACAATTCAAAGCTTGCAAATTTGTTATGAAACTTTGCTTTTGCAAGTGAGATACGTAACTGTCCATCGCCTTGCAGCATACAGTAATGTTTTTAACTGTACCACCACACTCCTTTGCAACCTTACTTGTGTCTGGGAAGCTTAGTGGGCAAACTGGAAGGTTCAAATGGAAAAAAGAAAATCTCAACATAAATGCTGCTGCCAGTGAAGAATGAGAATAAAATTGAACCTAGACACATATTTAAATAAATTAGAAACTAAATACAAATATCCAGGTATTGCACATGTTCGTCAAAAGGCAGAGTACAAGAAACATTTTAAATCTGGCAAATATACATTCATGGCAATTCTGATGTATTACTGCACTAAATATTTTATTCTTTCGATCTAATTGATATGTTCAAGCCCTGTCACACCCAACACATTGCTGGTAATGGCGCACATATTGTGAGAACCTTGCATATTGCTAACATGAAGATTGAACTGAAAAACTCAAGCTCCTATTGAGTCATATGCCTTAACGCAGTCAACTTCATATAGGAGCAAATCATTCCATTTATCCGCTCGGCCAAACGAAAAATTCAAGCACCCATGTACACAATATTTGGTGTCTTGCTTTAAATTGCGATGTTTTTGTCTGAGCAAATAAAGTATGGTGGTATGGTGCTTGAAGCTAAATGTCTGTCGCAGCCTTTTCCTACCTATATAGCCATGAAAAGATTGTAATATTTCACACACACATATACATATAGTAATGCTATGCATGGGTATTATCTTTGTGCTCCAACAGTATGTTCTATGGAGCTAGACAAGTGGAACTGGTGACATTCTATCAGTCTAATGGGTGCAAACATTGTCTTTATGTTACTACAAAATTCAAGTAAATCAATCTGCCTGCTCAACAGGATAATGACATAAATGTATGTAGTCGTTCTAAAAGAGTAAAATGTACTGACTGCTGGGATCATAATTCACATTTAAGCAAGTTATTAGTTTGAATGTACGTACCTCCATTGACATTACAGTTTGATATCTGCCTGAGCATTTTGGTTGCGGATGATGGCTCAAGCCTGCTGGATAACCATCTAAGTACAACGTTCCTGCAACTGTCAACTTTGGGACTGGCAGTGTCGCTTGTCAACGCAGCGTCCTTGGAAGAGATTTTGCGGGCAGCATCACTTATAGCGCTCTGGCATGTCTGGCTGCAGCACTCGTTAACAGGGTCGACCTTCCGGCAGGCCTCGAGGAGCTTCGACGAGTCGACGACGCTCTCAAACGCGTCGACGGTGCTAACGGGGCACGACCCCTCGGTGGCATTGGAGAGGTGGACGGAGCAAATGCTGTGGAGATCATCACTGGCACCCTGGCTCATGAGCAGCTGCTGGACGTCAGAGAGACAGTAGTTGGCAAGAGTGGGATCCAAAGCGAGGGACCCCGTCTGCTTGCTGGACTGTCCTATGAGGATGGTGAGAGTGGCCTGGAGCTGGGGACAGCAGATGACATTGGCGAGGAACGGGGCGAATGAGGCGAAGCAGTCGACGGCCGTGGTGGTCATCAGGCCATTGATGGCAGTGAAGTTCAGTGAGCATTTGCCTGCATTGGGGGGGAAGGAATTCAGTTCACAGCTTGATTTACACTGACAAAATAGAAATAGAAATGGAAATGTGCAGTGAGTTGAGACCTGACAACTTGGGCGTAGAGTTGTTGTAGAAGGGCGCGAGAGGGGCAGGCGCGAGGAAGGGGACGAAGGGCTGGGGGGAGCCGGTCGGCGAGAGCTCCGGCATGAGGCCGCCGCTGTCGTCATCTTCCTCCGCGTGGTCGATCCGGTGGAGCACCGGCGGGCCCTGAGCAAATGCCTGCCCGGAATTCCCCAACAGCCCATGTAAACCTGCACATTGACAAATCAAGAATCAGTCGCTTGTTCCCGCAACTAGGTTTTCGCCTCCATGACAGATCAAAATCAAGAACCAGCACTAGCTAGGACCAAGCATTCGTATGTCCGGCGGCTGGGCGCACTTCAGTAATTTGCAAGAAGGGGAAGAATCGGAGTGTAGCCAGGCAGCAGATCAGCAGAGAGCTACTCACATAGGCATGAGAGGAGAGCGGCCGCCACGGACAGCCGGCCTGCGGGTCCCATCCGCCGGCCGCAGCGCACGGCGAAGGCGGGGCGGAGGCGGCTGCGGCTGCGGCAACGAGGAGGAGGAAGAAAGAGCAGAGGCCGGAGAGGGAGGGACGGAGCCGCTGCTTGTGTGTGAGTGTGAGAAAAAAGGGAAGTGGAGAAAGTGGACAGCTAGGGGAGTGCTGCGAATTGCTAGGTACACCCTGGACAAGATCTGCTGGAGCATTTGCCTTCTTGTTTCAACGCTAGTACTAGAACGACAAGAGAAATTCAAGATAGCAAACGTATTTTTGTTTTATTTTCAAGAAAAAAAATCTTATAAGGTGGGCCACGAACAAATTTTGTCAACTTCTCCATGAGTCAACACTTGCTTAAGTCAGCCACTTCGAGCCCGAAAATGTATAGGAGCTCTCGGGTGCTACGGCCCCCTATATTCAAAAATAATTTAGTAATTCAAAAAAAAGTCAAAAAATCCCGAAACTTTTTATGGAATCAAACATGATCAAGTATTGCACTCGTACAAAAAGATTAAACGAGGAATGACTTTTATTGTATCCAGGGTTAAAAATTTTCTCAAAAATGCTAGATACAAGTACTATTCATGCTATATTGCCGTCATAAATTTGTCTTTTTTGCCCTGAAGTTAACGAGAATCATTCTTTGGCCAAACTTTTTATATGAATACAATACCTAGTCATATTTGGATCAAAAATATATCCAGGATTTTTTAATGTTTTTTTGAATTATTAAATTATTTTTGAATATAGGGGGGTGGAGCACCTGAGTGCTCCTAATCCGCTTCCACTTCGAGCCTCTCTACTTTATATTCCTTAGGCGATAACGTAACAATATATTGTTTGACATACCATGTGTTTATTTGTATAGTTTGACCATATAATGTACAAAGATCTTGTTTGTTATTGTAGATTGAGTAAATTTTACTATTTGCCCCTAAGTTTTTATGTCGTGACAGAATACCGCATTGCACAAAAAATACCGCATTGCACAGAATTTTCACATTTTACCCAATTTGACGAAATATTGCCATATAACTTTGACACTTTATCCATGTTCACGGGTTGCGCCCCAACCTGTTAGCAGTGCCGCCCACAGGTCCAACAAAAGGAGTTTGAAAAACCAAACCCAAAAAAAAGGACCGAAGTAATTAAGTCGTCCGCGTAGCAACCCAGATTAGCTGAAACGTGAGGCCAACTTGTCAGATTGGAAAAAAATAAAAGGGGTAAAAAGTGGTAGCTGTTTGCTTAAATTGGGAAAAATATGAAAATTCTGTTAAATGGGCTATTTTCTGTCACGACTGTGGAACTTAGGGGTAAAATGAGATTTACTTTATAAATTAATATCTTGTTGTTTTCTGGTGATAGTGTGGCCGCATATATGCTAAAAAAATGGTATATTGTGAATATCCATGACAATGTGTTTTTGCAGGTTATCAATGATCATGTTAGCATCGCATGATTGTAAGGCTTTTACCTGTGAAGTTTTATAATGACACTGCTTGCTGTTGTGGCAGATGCAACACAATTAACTTCCTACAAAAGAGATCTCCCTACAAGATCGAGAAGGCCTATGCTCTGCTTTGAAACAAGAAGGATGTGAATGGTTTTGCTCCCTACATTGTCTGATCCAGCATGGGAGTGAGCGGTATGTTTTGGGGTACATGTGCTCGGGTAGACGTGAGGAAAGAGGAGTTGAGGGTGCTGGGAATTGAATATCAGCATCAATGCTCTTCAATACCCCCTGCCACCACGTTGCCTTGTCGCTGACGTATGGGGCCGTGCACGCGCAGTGAATTTCCCGCGGTCGCCACCCGTTGTCCGTTGATCAGCTGCCCACAATTACTACTCGCACTTGCAAAAAAAAAAAACTCGCCGGAGACATGTCCCTGACAGCCGGTACCCACGGCCTTTTAACCCGGCGAAAATTACTTTTCTGACCTATTTAGCTAACAAAATCCTGATTTAACCTTGTTTCAAAAGAAATTTCGTTTCTGATTTTTTTTGGTGACGCCAAGGTCCCTGGCGTCTGGGTTACGAAGCAGACGCCAGGGTGACAGGGTTGACCCTGGCGTCTGGCCCCTGGCCCGCACTGCCAGCCTGCCCGTTGACCTGCTGACGTGCGTCTGGCCCTGGTAACAGAATAACCCCTGGGGAAAGTGTGTGGGACCCACCCCACACACTTTCCCCAATCCACAACCCGAACTTGAAGAACACTTGGAGCTCTCACATTCTCTCCTACCCCTCAAGCTCCCCCTCAAATCCTCTCCAAAAGGTACATCCCTTAGGTGGATCTTTCCATCACTTTGTTGCTCTTGTTAATCTCCCCCAAATCATCCAATTATTTTTTGTCAAATCTTGTTATTTTGGTTGCATTTTATACATGTTGGTGGAACCCTAGTTCATGTTTTCTCCCTTATGTTAGTGTGAATGGCTTGGTTAACTTTGATAATATAGTGTTATGCATGGTGTGTAGTAGGAATATATGCTTGTTCAGTAGAAAGATTGGGGGTTAGGGTTAGTTGGTGATTAGGGTTAACTTTGCTTAGTGTGTGTTAATTAATGATACTTTTGTGGACATCACCAATAATTTAGTCTTGATATGATTTGGATAGAATTAGATGTATTTGGATAAACACACCAATTCTCATTGAAGTCTTAAATCCATTCATGTTATTTTTAGATGGAGAGACTTGTTAATGTTCATTACATGTACAAGGAGGCATTCTTGAGTAACAATGCCGACACGGGTGAGGAACCATTGGTTTTTGATACAAGCCCTAACTATGAGGATGTTGTTGCAAAAGTGAGACAAGTCTTAGAGTGGATGGACACCAATGTTGATGTTAAGTTAATAGGAAGGTATGATGTTGGAGTTGGAGCCAAATCTCGCTTGAAAAGTATGCCTATCACCTCGGATTTGCATTGGGATGTATACAAGGAAAAAGTATCCCAATCGGAAGACAAGTCACTTGAATTGTTTGCCACCAAGGTTGAATCTCCTCGGTTTACCATTGATTTGAACCGGCATGTCTCTTCCCCAATGGATGACATGAGCGAGAGGACAATGGTGCCACTTGTTGAGCATAGGGTTGTGGTTGATGCCCCCAATGTTTATCCCCCACCACGTCCCCGTGTACCATATATCAAAGCAAATGAGGTTGAGTTGTATGCCCCCAATGCTTCTAGCCAACCACCGACTAGCCAAGCAAATGAAGTTGAGGTGATTGCTAGTGACGAAGTAATTCAAGAGGATGAAGATGTTTATGATGACGACGAAGAGCAAGAGGAAGGCTTTCATGGTAATGATGTTGGTGACTTGGATGCGTACATAGCGCAAAAGGACATGGATCGTGACTTGCCTTTTAGGCGTCAATATGCGTATGACTCGGATGACGAGGATCCAGTTGAACAGTTGGACGAGGATGGATTCACAAAGGAGGAGAACCAAATCCACTTTGAGCTGACGGGCTTACAAAAAAGAACTCACTTGTTTAAAGATCTCAACCTTGCCCATAAAGCTGTTGTTGATGGTGGAATGAGAATGATGGCGATTGAGCCAACACCATGCCCGGATCCAGGAGAACCAAGGGTGGAGAATGAGGACGAGAATGCTTATTTGAAGAAAGGATTGAAGTTTCTGAGCTTGCCTATGCTGAAGTTTTGGTTGGCTGACTATGCCATTCGAAACCATAGGCCAATTTATGTTGAGCACTCCGACATGAAGTTGCGTTACACCGTGGTGTGTGAGCAAAAGGAATGCACATGGAAGGTTCGTGCAAGAAAGCTTAAAGAAACCGAAGAATGGGTGTTGACAAGTTGTGATAGCACTCATAGATGTAAACCGCCATTGAAACGACTTAGAAAGACACACCGTCAACTCACATCTGAGTATCTCAGATACAAATGGATGAAAGACATAGTCTTTGATCCCACTGTGAAAGTGAGGTTTCTCATGCGGACGGTGAAAAAACAATTTGGTTATGAAGTCAAGTATGGGAAGGCATGGAAGACAAAGGCAAATGCTATTAGGATGTTGTATGGTGGTTATGAAGAAGCATACAACCAGCTCCCAAGGTTGTTGGCCGCGATTGCACATAGGAACCCGGGCATGTTTCATGTGGTCGAGGATCACGAGGGAGTGTTCCACCGCGCCTTTTGGAGTTATGGACAATGTGTGGAGGCGTTTCAGCATTGTTGTCCGGTCTTGTCTATAGATGGCACGTTCTTGACCGATAGATATAAGGGCACACTAATGGTAGCAATGGCGCACTCATCAAACGACAACGTGTTGCCGTGTGCATTTGCTTTGGTGCCTTCCGAGCACCAAGACAACTGGGAGTGGTTCATGGGTCATGTTAGGCACAACGTGATTGGGGCTAGGGAGGTATGCATCATATCGGACCGGCATCATGGCATACTCAAGGCAATGGACATTGTTATTCCAGGATTTCCAAAGCTTCACCACAGATGGTGCATGAGGCATTTCGTGGCCAACTTTTACCGGGCATGTAAGAGCAAGGAGCTCAGCAAAGACCTTACCCATGTATGTGTGGCCTTCACCACCCAAGGTTTCGATGCTCGGTACAACAAACTCTTTGCAGCGGTGAACAAAGGGGGAAAAGAGTTCTTAACTAGGAATTTAAGCGAGAAGCACAAGTGGGCACGCGCTCATGACGATGGTGGTTGGTGATATGGCGACATGACGAGCTAATAGATGGGTCTTGTCCATCACATCATTCTTCTAATGATGTGATTCCGTTCATCAAATGACAACACATGTCTATGGTTAGGAAACTTAACCATCTTTGATTAACGAGCTAGTCTAGTAGAGGCTTACTAGGGACACCGTGTTTTGTCTATGTATCCACACATGTATTAAGTTTCCGGTTAATACAATTCTAGCATGAATAATAAACATTTATCATGATATAAGGAAATATAAAATAACAACTCTATTATTGCCTCTAGGGCATATTTCCTTCAGTCTTCCACTTGCACTAGAGTCAATAATCTAGTTCACATCTCCATGTGATTTAACACTAATAGTTCACATCTTTATGTGATTAACACCCATAGTTTACATCACCATGTGACCAACACCCAAAGGGTTTACTAGAATCAATAATCTAGTTCAAATCGCTATGTGATTAACACCCAAAGAGTACTAAGGTGTGATCATGTTTTGCTTGTGAAAGAAGTTTAGTCAATGGATCTGCCACATTCAGATCCGTATGTATTTTGCAAATTTTCTATGTCTACAATGCTATGTATGGAGCTACTCTAGCTAACTTCTACCACTTTCAATACGTATCCATATTGAGACTCAGAGTCATCTGGATCGGTGTAAAAGCTTGCATCGATGTAACTCTTTACGACGAACTCTTTATCACCTTCATAACCGAGAAATATTTCCTTAGTCCTCTAAGGATAACTTTGACCGCTGTCTAGTGATCTACTCCTGGATCAATATTAGTACCTCGCTGCTAAACTTATGGCAAGGCACACAATAGGTTTGGTACACAACATGGCATACTTTATAGAACCTATGACTGAATCATAGGGAATGACTTTCATTGTCTCTATATATTCTGCTGTGGTCGGTTTTTGAGTCTTACTCAACTTCACACCTTGTAACACAGGTAAGAACCCTTTCTTTGACTGATCCGTTTTGAACTCCTTCAAAATCTTGTCAAGGTATGTGCTTTATGAGAGTCCTATCAAGCGTCTTGATCTATCTCTATAGATCTTGATGCTCAATATATAAGTAGCTCCACCGAGGTATTTTATTGAAAAACTCTTATTCAAGTATCCTTTTATGATATCAAGAAATTCTATATCATTTCCAATCAACAATATGTCATCCACATATAGTATTAGAAATGCTACAGAGCTCCCACTCACTTTCTTGTAAATACAGGCTTCTCCAAAAGTCTACATAAAGCCATATGCTTTGATCACCTCATCAAAGCATATATTTCAACTCCGAGATGCTTGCACCAGTCCATGGATTGCTGGAGCTTGCACACTTTGTTAGCACCTTTAGGATCGACAAAACCTTCTAGTTGCATCATATACAACTCTTTTTTCAAAATTCCATTAAGGAATGCACTTTTGACGTCCATTTGCTAGATTTCATAATCATAAAATGCGGCAATTGCTGACATGATTCGGACAGACTTAAGCATCGCTACGGGTGAGAAGGTCTCATCATAGTCAACTCCTTGAACTTGTCGAAAACCTTTCGCTACAAGTCAAGATTTGTAGACAGTAACATTACCATCAGCGTCAATCTTCTTCTTGAAGATCCATTTATTCTCTATGGCTTGCCGATCATCGGGGATGTAAGGGCATATTTATCCCTAAGGTGTTTTGGTGATTGATGACAATGCATTTGCGGACTAATCGTGTGCCCTGAGTATTTCAGATATTTCATTACTAGGCACAAGACGGTTTGGTGCCCCTCGAAGATTATTGAAGACGACGTTTTTCCACGTTCCTTTTTCGGTGGATTTGAGTCATAGGAAAGCTGTACTATTAAGAGGGGGTCCGCTTTGGAAAGGTTTGGGTGGAATCGTCACGTACACGTTTACTCCTCTTTGCACCGCCTTTCCCTTAGCACTATGGAGCATCCTCCGTTTCTTCATGTTTGTGCAAAAAGAAGAATTCCTAGTGTTGCTGTTCTGGGGCATGCGGTAGTACTACTCTTCGGAGTGGTAGTACCGCATGCCCCTGCGGTAGTACCGCATGCCTTTGCGGTAGTACAGCAGGTGGTCACGGTCGTAGTACCGTGAGTCCTGGTCTGGCACAACACATAAACAGAAGTAGGGGCAGATGTAATTTTTTACATCCGCTCCCTGCGCGGTAGTACCGTGTCGGATTTTTGCATTGTTTGAAAGTCAACGGAAGTTGCCACAGACGTTTTTTATTTGTCTGCGCCCTTCCCAAGCTAGTCCAATCCTGCCTTGCGGTAGTATCACAAGGGGGTGCGGTAGTACCGCGTGAGCGGCAGTACCGCCCCAGCTTCTTTGCTATAGGCCTGGGCTAGCTCCTATCGTGCCCACGGTAGTACCGCGGCTAGCTGTGGTAGTACCGGGAGCCCTTGCGGTAGTACCGCTGGTTTGGTGCGGTAGTACCGTAGGTTGCGGGCTGGCTAAGTGGATAACGGTTGGATTTGTCTCTTCACTATATAAGGGGTGTCTTCTTCTCCGAATTGACCATCTCTTCTAACCCTAAGCTCCATTGTTGCTCCAAGATTCATTTTCACCCGATCTCTCTCCCTAGCCAATCAAACTTGTTGATTTTCTAGGGATTGGTTGAGAAGGCCTCGATCTACACTTCCACCAAGAGAAATTCGATTCCCCCCACTAATCCCTCGCGGATCTTGTTACTCTTGGGTGTTTGAGCACCCTAGA
Source organism: Triticum monococcum (assembly GCA_034509565.1). Classification (NCBI taxonomy): domain Eukaryota; kingdom Viridiplantae; phylum Streptophyta; class Magnoliopsida; order Poales; family Poaceae; genus Triticum; species Triticum monococcum. The sequence goes on along the minus strand of CM067842.1, from coordinate 443,542,634 downwards.
CGGTTGAGGCCACTGCGGAGCCATATTCCAGTGTGGTGAAGCTTCGTGGTGTTGTTGGGAGCCTCCGATTAAGTTGTGGAGATTGCCCCAACCTTGTTTGTAAAGGTCCAGTCGCCGCCTCCAAGGGCACCAATAGTGGAATCACGGCATCTCGCATTGTGTGAGGGCGTGAGGAGAATACGGTGGCCCTAGTGGCTTCTTGGGGAGCATTGTGTCTCCACACCGCTCCAACGGAGACGTACTTACCCTTAAAAGGAAGGAACTTCGGTAACACATCCTCGTCTTCACCGGCTCCACTCTTGGTTATCTCGTACCTTTACTTGTGCAAGCTTATTTGTGTTATTTCCCTTGCTTACTTGTGTGCTTGTTGTTGTTGCATCATATAGGTTGCTCACCTAGTTGCATATCTAGACAACCTACTTTGATGCAAAGTTTAATTTGGTAAAGAAAAGCCAAAAATTATTAGTTGCCTATTCACCCCCCCCCTCTAGTCAACTATATCGATCCTTTCAATTGGTATCAGAGTCTCGTCTCTTTACTAAGGACTTTGCCATCTGAAGAGTATGGTTGACACCGTAGACGGTGTGGAGGAGCACTCCGGTGTGAATCCGGTCTCGTCTACGGGCGATGGGGGAACCGCGGTCTCTCATGAGGAATTCAATGTGGCTTTGGACATATTGAAAACCTCCATGACGACCGAGGTTGAAAGCATGTTTAATAAATTCCTAGAAGGGCTCAAATTATACACCGCACCGTTGAAAGTGGGTGATCCCACCAACAAGGTGACGGATGCTAACTCCGACAAGGGAGAAGCTACTAGTGAAAAGGCTCCTTCTTCTAGTGGTAAAAATGGCACCGGCATCTTTGCCCATGTGGAACCTCCACTTGTTTATGGTGGACCGATTCCTTCCAATCATTTGAATCATGCCGGTCCTCCCCCTAAGATTGTGAAAAATGAGGACTTTGATTCTTGGTTCTATCGTTTTAAGCGTCATTTAAATCATGTGAATACTAATCTTTGGAGAATCATTGAAGAAGGTTTCTATCTGCATGACCGAAGCAACTTCACTCCTAGAGAAGCCGCGAATAATCAATTCAATGAGAATGCTCTCTTCATCATCCAAGATGCAATTCCACCTGAAGATCTTCCTCACCTCCGGCCCTTCGCCATGGCCAAAGATGCATGGCACCAAGTTGTTTCCCTCTACAGGGGAAGCGCAAGCATTCAACTCTCCAACTATGAAGTGGTGCAAGATGAAGCCGATGAGTTTGCAATGAAAGGAGATGAAAACCTCGTGAGCTTTATCGGAGAGTAACCAAACTCGCGGTCTCACTCAAGATAATGGGAGCAAGGACACGGATGACAATTGGATCAAGCACAAATTCCTCAAGGCAATGATACCTTACCACAAGGCCATGTCCTCCGTCATTCGTCAAAGGCCGGACTTTCACACCTTGTCCTCAAGTGAAGTGTTGGATGAGATTGTGGCTATGAGCATCTTAGACAAAACCGCTGACAATGCGGTGCTACGCTCTCAAAGAGCAAAGAAGCCCAACCTTGCATTAAAAGCCAAGGTTAGGGTGGAAGAAGAGGACAAAAGAGGAAGAAGAGGAGAGCAACCCCGAAGATACAAAGTATGCCTATCATGAAGACATAGATCTTGCTTCAAGGCAATTTTGGAGCAAGAAGAACTCAAGGCCCAATTTCAACAAGAACAACTCAAGTGGCGCGAAGGTCAAGCAACGTATGAGGACTTGTTATAATTGTGGCAATGTGAGTCATTTTTTGTGGAATGCCCTGATGAGAAGAGGGAAGACAATGGTGGCAAGCTCATTCGAAAGGACAAAGCCAAGTCTTTCCCCAACAGGAGCAACTTCACCAAGAAGACTCCTCCCAAGGCGTTGGTGGTACAAGAAGAGTACAATGAGGATGATGATGATGATGAAGATGGTGAGTCGGTTGCCATGGCCTCCATTGCCATTGCGACAACTCCATGGGTGTCACTCTTTGACTCACCCAATGAGAACATCACCGCCAAGTGCCTCATGTCCAAAGCCACAAACAAGGTAACCCCCAACATCAAAACCACCATCATTAATAATCCTTCTTTGACGGATTGCATTGATGAATACGAGGGATCTAATGTGGAGGAAAATGAGTTTGAGTCCTTTATGGGTAAACTCGAGGGTAAATCCAAGAAGCACTTCGTTGCTCTCTTGGAACAACTTGGTGAAGCCAATGACATGATCGAGGCTCACGAAGATACTATCTCCAAGATGGGGGGGCATAGTCGTGACTATGCCGATGAGATTTCAGATCTTTCCAATGCTCTTGAGGAAGAGCGTGGTCTTCGTTTGGCTCTCGAGGAGTCACACAACGTTGATCACGCTAAGTTAAAGAAAGATCTTGATCATGCTCTTGTTGTTTCTCGTGTGCTAAACTCCGAGAAGGTCAAGCTTGGGGTTGATCTTGCTAGACTCAAAGAGGGGTTTGACTTACTTGACAAGGCTCACAAGGTCTTGAAGGGTGCTCATGCTAGCCTCAAAGAGTCCCATGATCAACTTCAAGTAAAGCTAACCAAGGAGAAAGCCACTTTTCCTCATATGATATTAATTGATAATGCAAATGCTACTAACCCATGTTGTGAGCATGTGCATCTTGTTGAGGAGAATGCTAAGTTGAAGGGGCAACTTGAGAAAGGTCTTGTGTCTTGCATACAAGGCGAGAAGAACCTCAACGACCTTTTGAGCAACCAAAAGGAAGTTGTGGCCAAGGAAGGGATTGGGTACACGCCCAAATCTAAGAACAAGAAGAAGAATGACAAGGCCGAGCGACCTCCTCCTCTCAAGAAAACCTTTGTGAAGGAGGGAGAGGGTGCTACTAAGGAGAAGAAGAAGAAGAACACCGTGAAGGGTAGTGATGCCAAGAAGGGCAACGCTTCCCTTCCCAACAAAGCCGGTGACTTTAACCCTTCTTATGTGTTGTGCCGTGCTAATGATGGGCATGTTTATGCCAAATTTGTTGGTTCTCCTTATGAGTCCATTGAATGGTCGATTTGGGTTCCTAAGACCCTTGTTACTAACATCAAAGGACCCATTACAAAATGGGTACCTAAAACCAAGCATTGATCTCTTGTAGGTGTTTGCTTCCGGTGGGGGATCATGGTTGCTCGATAGTGGAGCTACTAATCATATGACCGGAATCAAGGACTTGGTGGTGGACGTGCAAAAGATTCCATCCATGCCCACCAACGTCGAGTGGGGTGACGCCTCGTCCTCTAAGGTATTGGGACTCGGCAAGGTTGTCATTTCTCATGATCTCACGATCGAGAAGGTCATTCTTGTTGAGTCCCTTGCATACAATTTACTTTCCGTTCGTCAACTTGCACTCATGGGTTTTGCCACCTTATTTGATGTTGATACTGTGGCCCTCTTGTGGAGAAAGACTCTTAAAGTAGCCTTTTTTGGGCATGTCGAAAACGGACTCTACGTGATTAAGTTTTCGGAGCGACCCACTAAGACCGCGACATGCCTAATGGCTAAAGTTGACGTGGGATGGCTTTGGCATCGTCGTTTAGCCCATGTCAATATGAGATCTTTGCAAAGTCTTCTCAAGAGGGACCATGTCCGTGGACTAACAAATGTTAGTTTTGCCAAAGATCGTGCTTGTAGTGCTTTTATCGAAGGAAAGCTACATGAAAAGGCTCACCCTCCCACAACTATCATTCACTCAAAGAGGCCTTTGGAGCTCCTTCACATGGATCTCTTTGGGCCTCCATCTTTTGATAGTCTTGGGGGTAGGAAGTATTGCTTGGTGATTGTGTATGATTATTCAAGATACACTTGGGTATATTTCTTCAAGAGGAAGAGTGAGACCCAACAAACCGTCATTGACTTTGTAAATGAAGCTCGACGTCAACACGATGCAGAGATCTTGACAATAAGAAGTGACAATGGCACTGAGTTCAAGAACTACACCTTGTATGAGTTTCTTAGTGATGAGGGGATCAAGCATCAATATTCCGCACCTTACACCCCTCAACAAAATGGTGTAGCATAGAGGAAGAACTGGACGTTGATGGATGCGACAAGGACCATGATGGCGGAGTTCAAGTCTCCATACAACTTTTGGACCGAAGCCATCAACACCGCGTGTCATGCATCCAATTGGATCTACCTCTGCAAAGGCTTGAACAAGACTCCATATGAGATACTCACTGGTAACAAGCCCAATCTCAAGTACTTCCGGGTGTTCGGGTGTAAGTATTTCATTCTCAAGAAAGGTGTTCGTTTGTCTAAATTTGGGGCTAGAGCTCATGAGGGCATATTTGTTGGTTATGCTACAAACTCCCATGCTTACTGTGTCCTCAATAAGTCCACGGGACTTATTAAGGAGACATGTAACGTGGAGTTTGATGAGAATAACGGCTCCCAAGTGGAGCAAAGTGGCACTTGTGATGTAGGTGATGAAATTCCTCCCCAAGCCATAAGAAGAATGGGTGTCAGTTTTATCCTACCTATTGAGGATCCCCATTGTGGCCGAAGGAGAAGGACAATGTTCTACTCCCGTGGAGCCATCACCAACTCAAGGCTCACACGCTTTTCGAAGAACAAAGTGAAGGCCCTCAACCTCATGAACAAGACCAAGGGAAAGATCAACCTCAATATGGTGTTGAATCACCAAGTGATGCCCAAGGTCAAGTTCTATCATCCAAGCAAGTTCAAGATCAAGAGCAAGCTCAAGATCAAGAACGAGCTCAAGACGATGCTCGGTATGATCAAGATCAAGTGACCGCTCCTCAACTCTCTCTAGAGGAGGAAATAGAGCGTTGTGCCGCCAAGATTGCATCCAAGCTATCCACCAAAGATCAACTTATGACAAATGTGCTTGGAAGCTTAAGAAAGGGGGTAAGCACTCGTAGACAATTAGCAAACTATTATGAACATCACGCGTTTGTCTCTTGTGTTGAACCCCAGAAGGTCTATGAGGCACTCGAGGATCTGGATTGGCTCAATGCCATGCATGAAGAACTCAACAACTTCGAGCACAACAAGGTGTGGAGATTAGTGCCAAGGCCAACGGGGAACCATAATGTCATTGGAACCAAGTGGATATTCAAGAACAAGCAAAATGCTCATGGGATTATCATTCGCAACAAGGCTCGTTTGGTGGCACAAGGCTACTCCCAAGTCGAGGTATCGACTACGGTGAAACCTTTGCTCCCGTTGCTCGCATTGAATCCATTCGCATGTTGATTGCATATGCTTCTCATCATAACATTAAGTTACAACAAATGGATGTGAAGAGTGCTTTTCTTAATGGTCATATTAATGAGTTGGTATATGTCAAGGAACCCCTCGGGTTCGAGGATCCCTATTTTCCCGATCATGTGTACCAAATCGATAAGGCACTCTATGGCCTTAAGCAAGCCCCCACGTGCGTGGTATGACCACCTTACCGAGTTGTTTCAAGATCGTGGTTTTGAAATTGGGAAATCGACCCCACTCTTTTTACTAAGAAGGTCAAAGGGGAGTTGCTTGTGTGCCAACTATATGTTGATGATATTATCTTTGGTTCCCCTAACAAAGCTTTCAATGAGGAATTTGCCGCACTCATGACCTCCAAGTTCAAGATGTCCATGATGGGAGAGTTGAAGTTCGTTCTCGGGTTCGAAGTCAAGCAACAAAGAGAAGGAACCTTCATCAACCAAGCCAAATACACTCAAGACATGCTCAAGAGATTCAAGCTAAGTGATGTCAAGCCGGCGTCCACTCCTATGCCCGTCAAATGCCAACTTAACATAGATCCCAATGGTAAAGCGGTGGATCGAAAGGTATACCGCTCCATGATTGGCTCCTTGCTTTACCTTTGTGGATCTAGACCGGATATCATGTTGAGTGTGGGAATTTGTGCACGGTTTCAAGCCGCCCCTAAGGAAAGTCACTATGTGTCGGTCAAGTGAATCTTTCGATATTTGGCTCATACCCCAAACTTTGGCTTATGGTATCCAAGAGGATCTAACTTCAATCTTCTGGGCTATTCAGACTCCGATTGGGAGGGAGACAAAGTGGATAGGAAGTCAACTTCCGGAGGGCGCCAATTTCTTGGTTGCTCTTTGGTGAGTTGGTCTTCCAAGAAGAAAAGTTGCGTGTCTCTCTCGTCCACGGAAGCGGAGTATGTGGTTGCCGTTAGTTGTTGTGCACAACTTCTATGGATGAGGCAAACTTTAAAGGATTACGGTGTCATTTGTGACAAAGTGCCTCTTTGGTGTGACAATGAAAGTGCCATCAAGATCTCTCTCAACCCGGTGCAATGCTTCAAGACGAAGCATATTGAGATTCGGTATCACTTCATCCGGGATCATATTAGGTGAGGGGAGATCGAGCTCAACTATGTCAACACTCTTGATAACCTTGCAAATATCTTAACGAAGCCCTTGGATGAAGCAAGATTTCGCGAGTTAAGGCATGAGCTAAATATCATTGATTCGAGCAATGTTGCTTGAACCCGTGCACATCCCACCATACTCAACTTGTTAGCTCGTTTAGGTGTAGGCATGGACATAGGGGGAGTGTTGTTCTCTCAATGAACTCTCCCTCCCCCCATTATGCACAAATTAATCAACTCTTTCACATTAGCCATTTTTATGGTACTTGTGCCTCAAAGACGAGTTTTGGTCATGGGCCCAAGGATAATTCTTCGTGGTGCCATACCAATTGACTCAAACATAGGTGGCTCCGGTCACCGCCCTCTCTTTAGAGAGGTTGTGTTGAGTGTCTTAGTCCTCCTCGTCTCTTGTCTTTCGTTCGTCGTGTCATTCTTGTTTGAGTTGTCTCGTGTGTCAGCCTTTTGGTGTGTCCGTTCGCTTGAAGCTTGCCTTGCAAAGGCTTTAGTTTTCCCCTTCTTGAAACTTGCAACTTCTTGAGCACACGGTACTACCGCGGCCCACCACGGTACTACCGTGTGAGGAGCGCACGGTACTTCCGCACCCAGCGCGGCAGTAATTTTTTACTGCCGCCTGGGGGAGCGGTACTACCGTCCTTGGTGTGGTACTTCCGCCCGTGCGGTACTACCGCGCTGCCGAGGGCGCGTGGGGGTCAAGAGCGGGCAGGGGGAGTTCCAACTCCCCATACCCATTCATCCTTTTCTCTCCCCGTAGTCTCTCTCTCGCTCGCTCAAGAACAGCGCCGGAGACCCTCGCCAGATCTCCGTCTCCGTCCCCACCACTTCCTCTTGCCATGGAACAAGGTTTCTCCCCAAATCCCTCCCTCTTTTGTTTGTGCTTTTGCTTCTAGGTTTTGGGGGAGATGCATGTTGTTCTTGAGATTTTAGGCCAAATCTTTGCAAGAGTAGGATGTGGGAGAGTAGTGATGCGTAGAAATTGTACTTGATATGTTGTTCCATGGTAGATTTGATCAACCGTAGTACCGCCTCGTCGTTGCAGTTGTTCTCAGATTCAGTTGGTTTGGATCTGATGCCGTGCGCTACTACCACGCGAGCCGTGGTATTAAGGTTCTACTGCCGCTCCGAGCCCCGGTACTACCGTGCCACCGCACGGTACTACCGCGACTAGGAGCGGCACTAAAATTTTAGTACCGCGCGAATAGGCAGTACTACCGTTGCTGTCAAATCTTCTTCATGGCAATTACCAAATGCACTTTCTACTTGTTTCACCTGTTTTGTTGTGGTCTTTGCATTGATCATTATCGCCTCTCGTGTGTGTTTGTGTTTTGTGTGTGTCTTAGGTGGTGGCTCCAGTGTCCCTGCTCGCTGTTCCAATCCAAGCCGTGACACAGGCTCCAAACGTCTGCGCAACCAAGAGGATGTTCTAAAGGGCTCCAATGCCTCCAAGCGCAATGTCAAGACCACTGCTAGCAAGTACAAGGAACTGTCAAAGGGCATGGATGAGATACCTCTTGCTGAGTTTGTTTCTCGAAGGAAGATCAACCCCTATGCGAATCCACGTGCAAACTTCAGAGGGAATGAACTGTTCTGGACCAAGCAGCAGAATCTCATTTACCTGGATGTGATCAAGGCCAAGCAGAATATGTATGTGGATGTGCACTGGATTGACATGCATCACATGAGGGATGCTAAGCATCGTGACTACTTTGGTGAGGCCTTGGATCTCGTGGAGCAGTTTGCCATTGCGGATGTGATCTCTTTCCACCTGGAATTTGACCCCAAGCTGGTGGCCCAGTTCTTTGCTTCGGTCCACTTCCATACTGGTGAGGATCGGAGGATGACCTAGATGACCAATGGACGTTAGTTGACTGCTACTTGGAAGGAGTTCATGAATTTTCTCAAAGTTCCTGATGAGGGGCTCCACACGCCTGTTGGTGTTCGCCCTCATGCCAACACCGAGTCAGCTAGCAAGGACAATCTTTAGTCGTTCTATGTTGAGAAGAAACTGGCCAATGACAAGACGATGTAGGTGCTCAACCCGTTCCTTGACATCATGCACCGGATCTTCCGCCACTCCCTCTTCCCTCGCATTGGGGACAAGGACAAGGTGCATGCCTATCTTGTGGACATGTTGCTCATTTGTGAGGAGGCGCACGTTTCTCAGACACAACCACTTGATGTCTCACATATCATGTGGTGCGAGCTTCGGTTCATGGTGTTCACCCACAAGGTACCCATCTATGGTCCATATCCGTTCCTCCTGATATCAAAGACTTGGGACAAGCTCTATCCCACTGAGGAGTTTTTGGCCCCTGACTAGATCCGTCATGACCCCATCAAACTCCGCATCAAGCCCCAGTGGGCTAACACTACTACTCATGACGAGGCTGAGGCTGCTAAGAGGGCTGTTGATGAGGAGGATAATGTAGCTGAGGACAGCTCTGCTGGATATGCACCTCCCTCCATTGAGCCCTCATGGGCGAAGAAGCTGAAGGCCAAGATGAAGGCCTTGTTCTGCATGCAGACCAAGGGGCAGTACCGGACTCACGTTGCCTCCAAGGAGAGTCGCCGCCGTGACAAGAAGATCATGAGGGTGTTTGGAGAGGATGTTTCTGGTGGCTCCGAGGAGCACATCACTCCAGAGGCCGAATGGATGGCAAAACAAGGCTACAAGTGGACTGGTTCTGAGGAGGAGCCCATCCCCGCTGCCGAGTCCGATGAAGAGCGTGCGAGTGACTACTCTGCTTGAGCCACCACTTGTGTTGTAGGTGTCCTCTCTGCCTTTTTGGCGTCTCGATGCCTGCTACCTCTTGAGCACTTGCGTTGGTTTTCCCTTGAAGAGGAAAGGGTGGTGCAGCAAAGTAGCGTAAGTATTTCCCTCAGTTTTTGAGAACCAAGGTATCAATCCAGTAGGAGGCTACGCGCGAGTCCCTCGCACCTACACAAAACAAATAAATCCTCGCAACCAACGCGATAAGGGGTTGTCAATCCCTACACGGTCACTTACGAGAGTGAGATCTAATAGATATGATAAGATAGTTTTTTTGGTATTTTTATGATAAAGATGCAAAGTAAAAAGCAAAGGAAATAACTAAGTATTGGAAGATTAATATGATGAAGATAGACCCGGGGGCCATAGGTTTCACTAGTGGCTTCTCTCAAGAGCATAAGTATTTTACGGTGGGTGAAAAAATTACTGTTGAGAAATTGACAGAATTGAGCATAGTTATGTAGGCATCACGTCTGAGACAAAGTAGACCGACTCCTGCCTGCATCTACTACTATTACTCCACACATCGACCGCTATCCAGCATGCATCTAGAGTATTAAGTTCATAAGAACAAAGTAACGCCTTAAGCAAGATGACATGATGTAGAGGGATAAATTCATGCAATATGATAAAATGCCATCTTGTTATCCTCGATGGCAACAATACAATACGTGCCTTGCTGCCCCTACTGTCACTGGGAAAGACACCGCAAAATTGAACCCAAAGCTAAGCACTTCTCCCATTGCAAGAAAGATCAATCTACTAGGCCAAACCAAACTAATAATTCGAAGAGACTTGCAAAGATAACCAATCATACATAAAAGAATTCAGAGAAGATTCAAATATTGTTCATAGATAAACTTGATCATAAACCCACAATTCACCAGTCTCAACAAACACACCGCAAAAGAAGATTACATCGAATAGATCTCCACAAGAGAGGGGGAGAACTTTGTATTGAGATCCAAAAAGAGAGAAGAAGCCATCTAGCTAATAACTATGGACCCGAAGGTCTGAGGTAAACTACTCACACTTCATCGAAAGGGCTATGGTGTTGATGTAGAAGCCCTCCGTGATCGATGCCCCCTCCGGCGGAGCTCCGAAACAGGCCCCAAGATGGGATCTCATGGATGCAGAAAGTTACGGCGGTGGAATTAGGGTTTTGGCTCCGTATCTGATCGTTTGGGGGTACGTAAGTATATATAGGAGGAAGAAGTACGTCGGTGGAGCAACAGGGGACCCACAGGGTGGAGGGCACGCCTGGGGGGTAGGCGCCCCCATACCTCGTGGCCTCCCTGTTGGTTGCTTGATGTAGGGTTCAAGTCTCCTGGATCTTGTTCGCTCCGAAAATCACGTTCCCGAAGGTTTCATCCCGTTTGGACTCCGTTTGATATTCCTTTTCTTTGAAACCCTAAAATAGGCAAAAAAAACAACAATTCTAGGCTGGGCCTCCGGTTAGTAGGTTAGTCCCAAAAATAATATAAAAGTGTATAATAAAGCCCAATAATGTCCAAAACAGAAGAAAATATAGCATGGAGCAATCAAAAATTATAGATACGTTGGAGACGTATCAATGCCAAAGGGGGAGAGCATGTAGGGATTTGCGTGTCGTGTCGTGTTTGCTTCGTGTGTGTTTGTTCCGTTTGCTTCGCTTGTGTTTATTCCGTTGTACCTTGTTTGCTTTGGTTTTGATTGAGCTTGTGGGACTTATCTATCATATGGTGTAAGACATATGCACTCTATCTATCGCACCTTATTGAGCTTATGATATATTGTGCTACATATATTTTGCTCTTATTTACTATCTTGCTTAGTGTTAGCTTTATTATTGCAAGATATGCCATGTCTATAAAATATAGGGGGAGTGGTATGTGTGCGGTGTAGTCCAAAGCACTTATCTAAACAGCACACATCTAGGGGGGGCCCGTCTATATTTTAGAGATGTGTGGTTTGCTCATGTTCTATATTTTCTCCCTTCTGCAAATCCCGTATTGTCATCAATCCACCAAAAGGGGGAGATTGTAAGGGCATATTTATCCCTAAGGTGTTTTGGTGATTGATGACAATGCATTTGCGAACTAATTGTGTGCCTTGAGTATTTTAGATATTTCATTACTAGGCACAAGACGGTTTGGTGCCCCTCGAAGATTATTGAAGACGACATTTTTCCATGTTCCTTTTTCGGTGGATTTGAGTCGTGGGAAAGCCGTACTATTAAGAGGGGGTCCGCTTTTGAAAGGTTTGGGTGGAAACGTCACGTACACGTTTACTCCTCTTTGCACCGCCTTTCCCTTAGCACTATGGAGCATCCTCCGTTTCTTCATGTTTGTGCAAAAAGAAGAATTCCTAGTGTTGCTGTTCTGGGGCATGAGGTAGTACTGCTCTTCGGAGCGGTAGAACCGCAGGCCTTTGCGGTAGTACCGTAGGCCTTTGCGGTAGTACCGCAGGTGGTCACGGTAGTACCGCTCCATGGGAGCCATAGTACCGTGAGTCCTGGTCCGGCACAACACCATAAACAGAAGTATGGGCGGATGTACTTCTTTACATCCGCTCCCTGCGCGGTAGTACCGCGTGCCTTGTGCGGTAGTACCGTGTTGGATTTTTGCACTATATGAAAGTCAGCGGAAGTTGCCACGGACGTTTTTTTATTTGTCCGCGCCCTTCCCAAGCTAGTCCAATCCTGCCTTGCGGTAGTACCGCAAGGGGGTGCGGTAGTACCGTGCGAGCGGCAGTACCGCCCCAGCTTCTTTGCTACAGGCCTAGGCTAGCTCCTTCTGTGCCCACGGTAGTACCGCGGCTAGCTGCGGTAGTACCCCCTTGCGGTAGTACCGCTGGTTTGATGCGGTAGTACCGTAGGTTGCGGGCTGGCTAAGTGGATAACAGTTGGATTTGTCTCTCAACTATATAAGGGGTGTCTTCTTCTCCGAGTTGACCACCTCTTCTAACCCTAAGCTCCATTGTTGCTCCAAGCTCCATTTTCGCCCGATCTCTCTCTAGCCAATCAAACTTGTTGATTTTCTAGGGATTGGTTGAGAAGGCCTCGATGTACACTTCCACCAAGAGAAATTCGATTCCCCCCACTAATCCCTTGCGGATCTTGTTGCTCTTGGGTGTTTGAGCACCCTAGACGGTTGAGGTCTGATACGTCTCCAACGTATCTCTAATTTTTGATTGCTCCATGCTATATTATCTACTGTTTTGGACATTATTGGGCTTTATTATCCACTTTTATATTATTTTTGGGACTAACCTATTAACCGGAGGCCCAGTCCAGAATTGTTGTTTTTTGCCTGTTTTAGGGTTTCGAAGAAAAGGAATATCAAACGGAGTCCAAACGGAATGAAACCTTCGGGACGTGATTTTCTCAATGAATAAGACCAAAGAGACTTGGACCCTACATCAAGAAAGGAAACATGAGGCCACGAGGTAGGGGGCGCGCCCACCCCCACCAGGCGCGCTCTCCACCCTCATGGGCCCCCTGTTGCTCCACCGACGTACTCCTTCCTCCTATACATATCCACGTACCCCCAAACGATCAGAAACGGAGCCAAAACCCTAATTCCACCGCCGTAACTTTTTGTATCCACAAGATCCCATCTTGGGGCCTGTTCCGGAGCTCCGCCGGAGGGGGCATCGATCACGGAGGGCTTCTACATCAACACCATATCCCCTCCGATGAAGTGTGAGTAGTTCACCTCAGACCTACAGTTCCATAGTTAGTAGCTATATGGCTTCTTCTCTCTTTTTGGATCTCAATACAATGTTCTCCCCCTCTCTTGTAGAGATCTATTCGATGTAATCTTCTTTTTGCTGTGTGTTTGTTGAGACCGATGAATTGTGGGTTTATGATCAAGTCTATCTATGAATAATATTTGAATCTTCTCTGAATTCTTTTATGTATGATTGGTTATCTTTGCAAGTCTCTTCGAATTATCAGTTTGGTTTGGCCTACTAGATTGATCTTTCTTGCAATGGGAGAAGTGCTTAGCTTTGGGTTCAATCTTGCGGTGTCCTTTCCCGGTGACAGTAAGGGCAGTAAGGCACGTATTGTATTGTTGCCATCGAGGATAACAAGATGGGGTTTTCTTCATATTGCATGAGTCTATCCCTCTACATCATGTCATCTTGCCTAAGGCGTTGCTCTGTTTTTGACCTAATACTCTAGATGCATGCTGGATAGCAGTCGATGAGTGGAGTAATAGTAGTAGATGCAGGCAGGAGTCGGTCTACTTGTCTCGGACGTGATGCCTATATACATGATCATACCTAGATATTCTCATAACTATGCTCAATTCTATCAATTGCTCAACAGTAATTTGTTCACCCACCGTAGAATACTTATGCTCTCGAGAGAAGCCACTAGTGAAACCTATGGCCCCCGGGTCTATCTTTATCATATTGATCTCCTATTACTTAGTTATTTCCTTTGCTATTTACTTTACCTTTATTTTACTTTGCATCTTTTATCATAAAAATACCAAAAATATTATCTTATCATATCTATCAGATCTCACTCTCGTAAGTGGCCCTATAGGGATTGACAACCCCTATTTGCGTTGGTTGCGAGGATTTATTTGTTTTGTGTAGGTGCGAGGGACTCGCGCGTAGCCTCCTACTGGATTAATACCTTGGTTCTCAAAAACTGAGGAAAATACTTACGCTACTTTGCTGCATCATCCCTTCCTCTTCGGGGAAAACCAACGCAGTGTTCAAGAGGTAGCAAGGTCACCGTGGAGCCATATTCCATTGTGGTGAAGTTTCATGGTGTTGTTGGGAGCCTCCGATTAAGTTGTGGAGATTGCCCCAACCTTGTTTGTAAAGGTCCGGTCGCCGCCTCCAAGGGCAGCAATAGTGGAATCACGGCATCTCGCATTGTGTGAGAGCGTGAGGAGAATACGGTGGCCCTAGTGGCTTCTTGGGGAGCATTGTGCCTCCACACCGCTCCAACAGAGACGTACTTCCCCTCAAAAGGAAGGAACTTCGATAACACATCCTCGTCTTCACCGGCTCCACTCTTGGTTATATCGTACCTTTACTTGTGCAAGCTTATTTGTGTTATTTCCCTTGCTTGCTTGTGCGCTTGTTGTTGTTGCATCATATAGGTTGCTCACCTAGTTGCATATCTAGACAATCTACTTTGATGCAAAGTTTAGTTTGGTAAAGAAAAGCCAAAAATTGTTAGTTGCCTATTCACCCCCCTCTAGTCAACTATATCGATCCTTTCAGGGGAAGTCAACCAAAGTCCACACTTTGTTCTCATACATGGATCCCGTCTCAAATTTCATGGCCTCAAGACATTTTGCGGAATCTGGGCTCATCATCGCTTCCTCATAGTTCACAGGTTCGTCATGGTCTAGTAACATGTCTTCCAGAACAGGATTACCGTACCATTCTGGTGCGGAACATACTCTAGTTGACCTATGAGGTTCAGTAGTAACTTGATCTGCAATTTCATGATCATCATCATTAGCTTCCTCACTAGTTGGTGTAGGCATCACTAGAACTAATTTCTATGATGAGCTACTTTCCAATTCGAGAGAAGGTACAATTACCTCATCAAGTTCTACTTTCCTCCCACTCACTTCTTTCGAGAGAAACTCCTTCTCTAAAAAGGATCCATTCTTGTTGCGGAACGCGGTAATTTCAAAAATTTCCTACGCACACACAAGATCACGGTGATGCATAGCAACGAGAGGGGAGAGTATCATCTACGTACCCTCGTAGACCGTAACGGAAGCGTTATGACAACGCAGTTGATGTAGTCGTATGTCTTCACGATCGACCGATCTAGCACCGAAGGTACGACACCTCCACGATCTGCACACGTTTGGCTCGGTGACGTCCCGCGAACTCACGATCCAGTAGAGCTTTGAGGGAGAGTTTCATCAGCACGACGGCATGAGGACGGTGATGATGTTGCTACCGGAACATGGCTTCGCCTAAGCACCGCTACGATATAATCGAGGTGGATTATGGTGGAGGGGGGCACCGCACATGGCTAAAAGATCAATGATCTACTTGTGTGTCCATGGGGTGCCCCTTGCCTCAGTATATAAAGGAGGAGAGGAGGGGAGGCCGGTCGGCCCTAGAGGCGCGCCCAAGTGTGGAGTCCTACTAGGACTCCAAGTCCTAGTAGGATTCCATCAAGAGGAAGGGAGGGAGAAGGAAGGAGAGGGAGGAAAGGAGGAAAGGGGGGCCGGCCCCCTAGTCCAATTCGGTTTGGGCTAGGGGGCCGCGCGCCCTGCCTTGTCCTGCCTCCTCTCTTCCACCACTTGGCCCATGAGGCCCAATACTTCTTTTCCCGTATTCCCGTAACTCCCCGGTACTCCTAAAAATATCCGAACCACTCGAAACCTTTCCGATGTCCGAATATAGTCGTCCAATATATTGATCTTTACGTCTCGACCATTTCGAGACTCTCGTCATGTCCCCGATATCATCCGGGACTCCGAACTATCTTCGGTACATCAAAACACATAAACTCATAATACCGATCGTCATCGGACGTTAAGCGTGCGGACCCTACGGGTTCGAGAACTATGTATACATGACTGAGACACATCTCCGGTCAATAACCAATAGCGGAACCTGGATGCTCATATTGGCTCCTACATATTCTACGAAGATCTTTATCGGTCAAACCGCATAACAACATACGTTGTTCCCTTTATCATCGGTATGTTAATTGCCCGAGATTCGATCGTTGGTATCTCAATACCTACTTCAATCTCGTTACTGGCAAGTCTATTTACTCATTCTGTAATGCATCATCCCGCAACTAACTCATTAGTCACATTGCTTGAAAGGCTTATAGTGATGTGCATTACCGAGAGGGCCCAAAGATACCTCTCCGACAATCGGAGTGACAAATCCTAATCTCGGCCTATGCCAACTCAACAAGTACCATCAGAGACACCTGTAGAGCACCTTTTCACCCAGTTACGGTGTGACGTTTGGTAGCACACAAAGTGTCCTCCGGTATTCGGGAGTTGCATAATCTCATAGTCATAGGAACATGTATAAGTCATGAAGAAAGCAATAACAACATACTAAACGATCAAGTGCTAAGCTAATGGAATGGGTCAAGTTAATCACATCATTCTCTAATGATGTGATCCCGTTAATCAAATGACAACTCATGTCTATGGCTAGGAAACTTAACCATCTTTGATTCAACGAGCTAGTCAAGTAGAGGCATACTAGTGACACTTAGTTTGTCTATATATTCACACATGTATTAAGTTTCTGGTTAATACAATTCTAGAATGAATAACAAACATTTATCATGATATAAGGAAATATAAATAACAACTTTATTATTGCCTCTAGGGCATATTTCCTTCAGTCTGCCACTTGCACTAGAGTCAATAATCTAGCTCACATCGTCATGTGATTTAACACCAATAGTTCACATCTCCATGTGACTAACACCCAAAGGGTTTTCTAGAGTCAATAATCTAGTTCATATCGCTATGTGATTAAAACCCAAAGAGTGATCATGTTTCGCTTGTGAGAGAAATTTAGTCAATGGGTCTGCCATATCCAAAGCCGTATGTATTCTGCAAAATTTATATGTCGACAATGCTTTGCACGGAGCTACTCTAGCTAATTGATCCCACTTTTAATATGTATCTAGATCGAGACTTAGAGTCATCCAGATTGGTGTTAAAGCTTGCATCGACGTAACTCTTTATGACGAACTCTTTGTCACCTTCATAACCGAGAAACATTTCCTTATTCCACTAAGGAAATTTTTTGACCGCTGTCCAGTGATCCACTCCTGGATCACTATTGTACTCTATTGCCAAACTTATGGTGAGGTACACAATAGGTCTGGAACACAGCATGGCACACTTTGTAGAACCTATGACTGCGGCATAGGGAATGACTTTTCATTCTCTTTCTATTTTCTGTTGTGGTCGGGTTTTGAGTCTTTACTCAACTTCACACCTTGCAACACAGGCAAGAACTCCTTCTTTGACTGTTCCATTTTGAACTACTTCAAAATCTTGTCAAGGTATGTACTCATTGAAAATATACCAAGTGTCTTGATCTATCTCTATAGATCTTGATGCTCAATATGTAAGTAGCTTCACCGAGGTCTTTCTTTGAAAAAATCTTTTCAAATATTCCTTTATGCTTTCCAGAAAATTCTACATTATTTCTGATCAACAATATGTCATTCACATATACTTATCAGAAATGTTGTAGTGCTCCCACTCACTTTCTTGTAAATATAGGCTTCACCGCAAGTCTATATAAAACCATATGCTTTGATCACTTTATCAAAGTATATATTCCAACTCCGAGATGCTTGCACCAGTCCATACATGGATCGCTGGAGATTGCACACTTTGTTAGCACCTTTAGGATTGACAAAACCTTATTGTCACATCATATACAACTCTTCTTTAAGAAATCCATTAAGGAATGCAGTTTTGACATCCATTTGCCAAATTTCATAAAATGCGGCAACTGCTAACATGATTCGGACAGACTTTAAGCATCGATACGAGTGAGAAAATCTCATCGTAGTCAACACCTTGAACTTGTCGAAAACATTTTGCGACAATTCGAGCTTTGTAGATAGTAACACTACTATCAGTGTCCGTCTTCCTCTTGAAGATCCATTTATTCTTAGACTCACCGATCATCGAGCAAGTCAATCAAAGACCATACTTTGTTCTCATACATGGATCCCATCTCAGATTTCATGGCCTCAAGCCATTTCGTGGAATCTGCGCTCATCATCGCTTCCTCATAGTTCGTAGGTTCGTGATGGTCTACTAACATGACTTCCAGAAAGGATTACCGTACCACTCTGGTGCGGACCATACTCTGGTTGTCCTACGAGATTTGGTAGTAACTTGATCTGAAGTTTCATGATCATCATCATTAGCTTCATTACTAATTGGTGTAGAGATAGCTGGAACTGATTTCTGTTATGAACTACTTTCCAATTCGGGAGAAGGTACAATTACCTCATCAAGTTCTACATTCCTCCCACTCACTTCTTTTGAGAGAAACTCCTTCTCTAGAAAGGATCCACTTTTAGCAACAAAGATCTTGCCTTTGGATCTGTGATAGAAGGTGTACCCAACAGTTTCCTTTGGGTATTCTATGAAGACACATTTCTCCGATTTGGGTTCGAGCTTATCAGGTTGAAACTTTTTCACATAAGCATCGTAGCCCCAAACTTTAAGAAACGACAGCTTAGGTTTCTAGCCAAACCATAGTTCATATGGTATCGTCTCAACGGATTTAGATGGTGCCCTATTTAACGTGAATGCAACAGTCTCTAATGCATAATCCCAACATGATAGTGATAAATCGGTAAGAGACATCATAGATCGCACCATATCTAATAAAGTACGGTTATGACGTTCGGACACACCATTACATTGTGGTGTTCCAGGTGGCGTGAGTTGCGCAACTATTCCGCATTGTTTCAAATGAAGACCAAACTCGTAACTCAAATATTCCTCTCCACGATCAGATCGCAGAAACTTTATTTTCTTGTTATGATGATTTTCCACTTCACTCTGAAATTTTTTGAACTTTTCAAATGTTTCAGACTCATGTTTCATCAAGTAGATATACCCATATCTGCTCAAATCATCTATGAAGGTCAGAAAATAGCGATACCCACCGCGAGCCTCAACACTCATCAGACCGCATACATCAGTATGTATTATTTCCAATAAGTCAGTTGCTCGCTCCATTGTTCCAGAGAACGGAGTCTTAGTCATCTTGCCCATGAGGCATGGTTCGCAAGCATCAAGTGATTCCAAAAACCCATCAGCATGGAGTTTCTTCATGCGCTTTACACCAATATGACCTAAACGGCAGTGCCACAAATAAGTTGCACTATCATTATTAGCTTTGCATCTTTTGGCTTCAATATTATGAATATATGTATCACTACGATCAAGATTCAATAAACCATTTATATTGAGTGTATGACCATAGAAGGTTTTATTCATGTAAATAGAACAACAATTATTCTTTGACTTAAATGAATAACCGTATTGCAATAAACATGATCCAATCATGTTCATGCTTAACGCAAACACCAAATAACAATTATTTTAGGTTCAAAACTAATCCCAAAAGTATAGGGAGTGTGCGATGATGATCATATCAATTTTGGAACCACTTCCAACACACATCGTCACTTCACGCTTAACTAGTCCGTGTTCATTATGCAACTCCCGTTTCAAGTTACTAATCTTAGCAACTGAATTAGTATCTAATGCTGAGGGGTTGCTATAAACACTAGTAAAGTACACATCAATAACCTGCATATCAAATATACCTTTGTTCAATTTGCCATCCTTCTTATACACCAAATACTTGGGGAAATTCTGCTTCCAGTGACCAGTCCCTTTGCAGTAGAAGCACTTAGTCTCAGGCTTAGGTCTAGACTTGGTCTTCTTCACTTGAGTAGCAACTTGCTTGCCGTTCTTCTTGAAGTTCCCCTTCTTCCCTTTTCCCTTTTCTTGAAACTAGTGGTCTTGTCGACCATCAACACTTGATGCTTTTCTTGATTTCTACCTTCGTCGATTTTTGTATCACGAAGAGCTTGGGAATCATTTCTGTTATCCCTTGCATATTATAGTTCATCACGAAGTTCTAGTAACTTGGTGATAGTGACTAGAGAATTCTGTCAATCACTATCTTTCTGGAAGATTAACTCCCACTTGATTCAAGTGATTGTAGTACTCACACATTCTGAGCACATGCTCACTAGCTGAGCTATTCTCCTCCATCTTGTAGGCAAAGTGCTTGTCAAAGGTCTCAACCTTTCGACATGGGCATGAGTCTGAAATACTAATTTCAATTCTTGGAACATCTCATATGCTCTGTGGCATTCAAAACGTCTTTGAAATCCCGGTTCTAAGCCATAGAGCATGGTGCACTAAACTATCAAGTAGTCATCATACCGAGCTTTGCCAAACGTTCATAACGTCTGCATATGCTCCTGCAATAGGTCCGTCACCTAGCGGTGCATCAAGGACATAATTCTTCTGTGCAGCAATGAGGATAATCCTCAGATCACGGATCCAATCCGCATTATTGCTACTAACATATTTCAATTTATTTTTCTCTAGGAACATATAAAAAATAAACGGGGAAGCTATGTGCGAGCTATTGATCTACAACATAGATATGCAAATACTATCAGGACTAAGTTCATGATAAATTTAAGTTCAATTAATCATATTACTTAAGAACTCCCACTTATATAGACATCCCTCTAATCATCTAAGTGATCACATGATCCATGTCAACTAAACCATGTCTGATCATCACGTGAGATGGAGTAGTTTTCAATGGTGAACTTCACTATGTTGATCATATCTACTATATGATTCACGCTCGACCTTTCAGTCTCTGTGTTCCGAGGCCATATCTGCATATGCTAGGCTTATCAAGTTTAACCCGAGTATTTCTGCGTGTGCAAAACCGGCTTGCACCCGTTGTATATTAACGTAGAGCTTATCACACCCGATCATCACGTAGTGTCTCGGCACGATGAACTTTGTCAACAGTGCATACTCAGGGAGAACACTTGTACCTTGAAATTTAGTGAGAGATCATCTTATAATGCTATCGCCGTACTAAGCGAAATAAGAAGCATAAAAGATAAACATCACATGTAATCAAAATATGTGACATGATATGGCCATCATCATCTTGTGCCTTTGATCTCCATCTCCAAAGTACTGTCATGATCTCCATTGTTACCGGCATGACACCATGATCTCCATCATCTTGATCTTTTATCAACGTGTCGTCACATGGTCGTCTCACCAGCTATTGCTTTTGCAACTATTGCTATTGCATAGCGATAAAGTAAAGCAATTACATGGCACTTGCATCTTATGCAATAAAGATACAACCATAAGGCTCCTGCCAGTTGCCGATAACTTCAACAAAACATGATCATCTCATGCAACAATTTATATCTCATCACGTCTTGACCATATCACATCACAACATGCCCTGCAAAAACAAGTTAGACGTCCTCTACTTTGTTGTTGCAAGTTAGTGTTGTTTTCACCTTCAACAAGGACCGGGCGTAGTCACACTTGGTTCAACTAAAGTTTGAGAAACTGACACCCGCCAGCCACCTGTGTGCAAAGCACGTCGGTAGAACCAGTCTCGCGTAAGCGTACGCGTAATGTCGATCTGGGCCGCTTCATCCAACAATACCGCCGAACCAAAGTATGACATGCTGGTAAGCAGTATGACTTGTGTTGCCCACAACTCACTTGTGTTCTACTCGTGCATATAACATCTACGCATAAACCTGGCTCAGATGCCACTGTTGGGGAACGCGGTAATTTCAAAAATTTCCTATGCACATGCAAGATCATGGTGATGCATAGCAACGAGAGGGGAGACTATCGTCTACGTACCCTCGTAGACCGTAAGCGGAAGTGTTATGACAACACAATTGATGTAGTCGTACGTCTTCACGATCGATCGATCTAGCACCGAAGGTACGACACCTCCGCGATCTGCACACGTTCAGCTCGGTGACGTCCTGCGAACTCAAGATCCAGTAGAGCTTCGAGGGAGAGTTTCGTTAGCATGATGGCGTGATGACGGTGATGATGTGGCTACCGGAACAGAGCTTTGCCTAAGCACCGCTACGATATAACCGAGGTGGATTATGGTGGAGGGGGGCACCACTGTCGGATTTCGGGTTCCGGCAGACCCTTAAGGTTCGAACACTTGGGTGCACGCGGAAATCACGTCCTCAACCTCCCCGCCTCACAAAGATCTAAACTACTAAAAGAATCACACAAGAGACACAAGATTTATACTGGTTCGGGCCACCATTGTGGTGTAATACCCTACTCCAGTGTGTGGTGGATGGATTGCCTCTTGGGGCTGAGGATGAAGAACAATACAAGGAAGGACAACCTCGCGAGGGTCTGTTCTTGGCTGGGGCGACAAACTGCTGGGAGGAGTTCGGTCACCTTCTCTCTCTCTCTCTCTCTACTTGCTAGTCGGGTCGGCCTACTCTGTGTGCTTCCCAATGAAAACCGAACCCTTTGCTACGTGGGTGGCCATCCCTATTTATAGAGGCCCTGGTCCTCTTCCCAAATATCGAGCGGGAAGGGAGCCAACGATGGCGGGCTAATTTGAAGGGGGACAGCGAGTACATCTATCCTGACTAAAGGTGGTCTTCGCCCGCGAAAGACTCTGCGGTGATGCCGTGCTGGGCTCCATGGTGACCTCCGTCTCGTAGTCCGCTTGGTCCTGGTCTTGTTGCATCGAAACGGCAACCTTTGCCTGATGCCTCGGTACTCCTCGGCTGCGCTTGCCCCCTTTGCACCAAAGAGGAAAGGAGGACGCTACACGCGCTGGCGCCCGCCTGGCGCCCTCGATCGTCATGGCTTACGTCACGGGCACCTCACGAGGCACCCCGCCTTGATATCTCCATCTTCTCGCGAGCCAGCCTGAGGAGGCTGCGCCTGAGCATGCGCCGTGTCGTCCGCCTCACGAGGGTCTTGAGTCTTGTGCTTGATGAAGATGGGCCATGTTGGGCCCCCACTCGAGCCACGCCGCAGGCCGCAGGCAGGCAAGTCTGGGGACCCCCGTTCCCAGAACGCTGACAGTAGCCCCCGGGCCCGTGGCGCGCATGGGCTTGGCAGTGCCGAGAGGCGAAAGGGCAAGGGCGAAGCACCGCGGGCCCTAACAGCCTGCGGCCTTGGGCGCCGCATGGCGGTTGATTGGACGTGGGCGACTCCACTTCCCCATGACGCCTTGGTGATCGTGCGAGTTGGACAAGTCCTGTATGCAAATCGTGTCATGATTACCTGCGATTGTGGAGGTCGGCGGTTGGCCTCCGCCGACTATAAGTACTGTATGGCGTGTGCCCTTCCAGTCCATTCCTCCTGGCTTCTCCTTCTTCCCGATCCTTGTTCCGTCTTGGTGTGATGGCTCCGATCTGCCGGTTCTCTGCAGCGGAGAAGGGAAAAGCTCCTCGAGAGGGGCCAGGCCCGCTCCCGCCGAAGAAGCGGCTCGCCATTTGCAGTCGGGGCGAGGCAGGCCGGCAGGTGGAGCCGAGGCCCCGGTGCGAGCAGGCCCCGCCGGGGTTCCCGCTTCCTTTGTACGCCCCCGCCAAGGGCTCCGAGGGTGTCAATGCTGATCTCCGCGACCGGCGCCGTCGTAGGCGCCGTCGGGTCATGAAGGCGTGGGTTGTCCCTCCCGGAGTCCATGCCGAGGGCTCCTCCCACGAGTTCGTGCTCCACGTCGTCGTTCCTCTTCAATCCTGGATCCGTCTGCCTCCCTTCTTCGCCTCCGTCGTCCCTCCAGGAGGGCCTCTGGAGCTCTGGCTGCAGCACGCCGGCTGCAGCGCCCTTGCGACCGAGGCTGAGGTCATGGTCGCCGCCCCGGGCGAGGTCTACTTGTCCCGTGGCTGGAGAGAAATCGCCCGGGTCTGCAAGGAGAGGGGCGTCTTCGCGGTCCACCTGGAGTACGATGGCGCTGCAGTGATGTTCCTCAAGGTCTTTGACATGATCGGGCGCCGGTTGGAGTGTTGCCGTGGGAGAGGTGGCCAGGACCTTGCACTGGTGAGGGCTAGGCCCGTCGACCGCTCCCTTGGCGAAGGCGCCGGGGGGTCCAGCGACTCCAGCGAGATCTTCGTGACTCTGGAGACGAGCGACGACAGCTACGAGCCCCCGAGCCGGTGCCGCTCCCGGAGCAGGGCGGGCTCGTCAGGCCGTCGCCGACCCTGATCTGGATGTGGTTGGCGCCGGTGCCTGACGGCCCACTGTTGATGATGGCATCTTCTGCAGGAGCCCGTGTAGTTAGCACTCCTTAGGATCCGTTCCCTGCAAGGAATCACAATGCGCCCCATGGGGGCTTGTAAGGTGTCTGTAGTCCCGTTTGTTAATACATGACCTTTGCTATGGATTTGCATGAGTTGCTGATCCCGTTATAGCTTAGTTCTCCCTTTCGAACCTCGCGAGGGCTTGGTGCTCTACGCCGACAGGTCCCAGTCCCAAGGCGGCGTCAGCCGTCGCTGGTATGCTAGGTCGCGATGCCGTGGTCAAGGCCAGGAGGTGAGCGACCCGGGGTCCGGTAGGAGCCCCTGAGTCGCGATGCTCAGGAGGTCCCCTTTGGCGCCCAAGCAGCCGTTGCTCGGTGAGAAAGGGAAGCGACGTCACTAGTACGGAATTGCCTTAGGTGCAGGGGTAATGCCACGGTAGCCAGTGCTGCGGGAGGTGACTTATCTCGGAAGTCGGGGATTGTCCCTGGTGCGCCGTCGGGTTCGCGCGTCGGTAGGAGCGGAGTCGCTCGGCAAGGTCCTCGCGAGCCTCTTCCCCCTCGCCTCTGCTCCCCTTTCTGCTCTACGTCCTCGGGTCCCGGCCCTCGAGCTCGTCTCAGCCGTCGCTGGTATGCCAGGTCGCGATGCCATGGACAAGGCCAGAGGGTGAGGGCTGGAGAGCCAGTAAGAGCCCTGAGTCGCGATGCTCAGGCACCCTCCCTTTAATGTGCAAGCGGTTCGCGCGGGCGAGGGCGAAGAAAACCTCGTGAGGGCCTTGGCTAGCGTAGTCCCCTCCAAGGATCCTACAGGTTCATCACAGAAATAAGATGGTGCTGCCATGGCGGCCATTAGTCGATCGTTAGTCACTCAAGAGCTTGCTGGTTGGAGTAGGTGAGGTGTATCTGGGCACCCGTGAGCCAGCACGGGACTCACGAGGCCCTACCCCTAGGCGGGTTGCGCCTGGCACTGGGCCGTATCTTGAGATGTGTCCCTGCAAAATTTGGTTAGATGCCGGTACTCTACGTCCTCGGGTCCCGGCCCTCGAGCTTGTCTCAGCCGTCGCTGGTATGCCAGGTCGCGATGCCATGGACAAGGCCAGAGGGTGAGGGCTGGAGAGCCAGTAAGAGCCCTGAGTCGCGATGCTCAGGAACCCCCCCTTTAACGTGCAAGTGGCCGACATGGGAAGAAAGGATGCCGCGGACGGGCACCATGCAGTTAAGCGTGATAGGCAATGCATAGTTGGAAATAAACGCTAGGGAGATACACGCCGCTAGGTCTGGCCCGAGCGGCTTGGGGATGATGCAGCCCGAGGGGCGCCCCCAACAAGGCAGACTAACGACGGAAAGGTAAATGCAGATACATGCCGCGGGGACGGACCCACGTGGCCTGGGAGTGATGCAACCCTGGGAGGGTGCTCCTAGCTGAGAACGGAACTTGAAAGATGTCACCTGAGGATGTCGTCGGCGTAGTGGCGTTGGTGCAGCAGACTTGACGGGCTGCAGAAGCCAATCCTCACGAGCCCCCAGGCCCCGGGGCCTCGGGAGGCTCCGGAGGCGCTGGTGACTCCTCGCGAGCAGCCTCCATCTCTGCCAAGGCCGCAGAACGCCTGTCTTCCTGAGCCTCCACGATGCCCCTCATGAGGCGCTGGTACGCCGCAGCCATGCTCGGCAGGCCGTAAGGCATGCGAACATAGCTGTGGGGTGGACCTCCGCAGCGCCCCACTTGCAAGGGCCAGAGGCGCTCCGTTGTGGCGATCTGATTGAGCCCTGGTACGTCGATGCAGACGCGCAGCCCACCATCCTCGCCTGGATGTGAGGCCACGGATGGCAAGCGGCGGCAACCTCTCATGATACTTGTCTCCTGTAGCTCTTGAATGGCCTCGTCAACGAACTCTTGCTGGTCTGATCTTCCTCGCCTGGCTCCTTCCCGGGGGAAACATGTTGCGAAGCACGCCTCCACATGGTGCCCAAGCGCCTCCCTCGTGACCCTGGCTAGGTCGGTGGCCCTCCAGGTGAGAGCCCCCGAGCCCTGCCTGAGGAGGGTGCCGGGCACGCTTTCCTATGCGATGGAAGGAGGGTCCCCCCGGGCAGACGCGGGCCCTGAGGGGCCTGCCTCCTGAGGGGCCGAGCCTGACGATGTCTTCTTCTTCTTGGGGGTGGTCTCAGGAAGCCTCCTGCTTCCGCGATCTGGGTCTTCTAGCGACACGGCCTGATAGGCTCTCTCCAGGGAACACACTGCATCCTTCTCTTCACAGGGCACCGTGATGACGCCGCCACTTCCTGGCATCTTGAGGACGTTGTAGCCGTGGTGGGTCACAGCCATGAACTTGGCCAGCGCTGGGTACCCGAGGATGGTGTTGTACGGCAGGCGGATGTGGGCGACGTCGAAGTCGATGAGCTCGGTGCGGTAGTTGCTGCGAGCCCCGAAGGTGACAGGGAGGCGGACCTGCCTGATCGGGACTGTGGAACCGTCGGTGATCCCGGAGAAAGGCTTGGTTGGCTGAAGCTGGTCATAGGGCACCTGGAGATTGTTGAATGTTTCCACGGACAGGACGTTGAGCCCTGCCCCGCCATCGATGAGGGTCTTGGTGACCAGCACGTTGCTGATGACCGGGGAGCAGAGCATCGGGAGGACTCCTGCAGTGGCCGCGCACTTGAGCTGGTCTGCCGAGCTGAACGTGATGGGGCACGCCGACCACCTGAGGGGGCGCGTTGCTTCGAGCTTGGGGAGAACTGCATTCACTTCGCGGGCAAACTGCTTGAAGATACGTTGGGAGGCTGGGGCTTGAGCTCTGCCCAGGATGCAGGCGATTGCGCGCGGCTCCTGGAAGCCCCCAGCCCCCTCGTCTTGATGGCGGTCTTCGTTCCTTCTCGGTGGAGGCGGCAGCGGAGGTAGGCCTGCATTGCCATGAGGGCGGTCCTCACGAGGCTGATTCCTCCAGTCTCCCTCGCGAGGCAGGTCCCGCCAGCGGTCCTCGCGAGGCTGGTCGCGCCACCCCGGGCATGAGCTGCAATCTTCCCAGCGTCCTGGGTTTCTTCCTCCTCCCCGGCCGTAGCCCCGGTCAGCAAGGTCAGGGCGACGGCCGATCCTTCCTTCTCGCACGGCGCGGAGCTCTTGACATTCGTTGGTGTTGTGGGTGTGGAGGTCATGGTACATGCAGTACCGGCTGCCTCTGGAGGGTTCGGGAAGATCCTTGCCCCGCTTGGTGTCTAGTTCTGCCGCGAGTACGGCAGCCCCCTTGCGCTTCGCGTCCTTGGCTTTGGGCTTCTTCTCTTCTGGGTCCGCAGCAGGCAGCTCGAGGAGGGAGAGACGTCCCTTCTCAGCCCTGGCGCACTTGTTCGCCAAGTTGAACAGCTCCAGAGAAGTGCAGAGGTCTTCGTGCATCGCCAGCTCATCCTTCATCTTGACGTCGCGCACACCGTCGGAGAAGGCAGAGATGATGGCCTCCTCGGACACCCTGGGGATCTTGAGGCGCGCGCTGTTGAAGCGCTGGATGTACTTTTGCAGGGTCTCTCCGGGTTGTTTCTTGATGCGGCGCATGTCGCTCACGGTGGGCGGCCGGTCGCGAGTACCTTGGAAGTTGGCGATGAAGCGGGCGCGCATCTGGTCCCAGGAGGAGATCGTGCCTGGAGCCAGATTCGGGAGCCAGGTTCGAGCTCCTTCCTTGAGCGCCATGGGGAACCAGTTCGCCATGACCTTTTCATCCTCGCCGGCAGCCTCGATGCCCAGCTCATAGAGCTGGAGGAACTCTGCGGGATCGGTTGTGCCGTCGTAGCGAGGAGGCAGGTCGGGCTTGAACTTGCCGGGCCACGCGATGCTGCGCAGCTCAGTGGTGTAGGCATGGCAGCCCGCGGTGGCCACGAAAGGCCTCGGTTGGTGGAGAGCTTGGTCTTGAGGGTCCCCACGCGCTGCAGCTAGGAGCAGGGCGGGGTCTTGGCGCGCCGGAGCTGGAGCAGGGTCGCGGCGTGCCGGAGCGGGGAGTGCCCTGGCAGCCCCTTGCGGGCGAGGAACTTCTTGGCAGCTTCGCTCTTGCTGCGCTGGCGCCTGACGGAGTGGGTTCCGCCCAGGGACCAAGCGCCTTGGAGCCATGGCATCTTCTTGGAGGGGAGGCGGCTAGTGCGCCTCTGGAGCTTCGTTGCCCGCGCGGGGCGGACTGCGGCACAGAGGGACGGACGGCGTGGATGAGCCCCCTGCGGCGCGGACAAGCTCGGCGACGCGGTCGAGCCATTCTTCATAGACGTCGTCGACGGGACGGTAGCGCAAGAGCTCGTTTGCCGCGAGGAGCGCAGCCCGAGCCTCCAAGGGTGCGCGGAGCGCGCGGGACGAAGAACCGGCTGGAGCGAGGGATGGAGTGGCGGTGCGGCCGTCTTGCCGCACGGACGGGTGCTGAGACGATGCTTGTTGCTCGCCCCTCTCCGGGCCGGTGGGGGCGTTGACGGCGGGCGACGGGGAACGACGAGGACGCCCACCGACGGGGGCCGTCTGGGCGATGCGAGAGGCGATGGCGGCCCGGCGCTCGGCGCGGGCCCGACGAGCGTCGGACATGGATGCGACGGTCGGAGGAGAACGGAGTGGTGGAAGATAGATTCCGGCGCACCTCTACCTGGCGCGCCAAATGTCGGATTTCGGGTTCCGGCAGACCCTTAAGGTTCGAACACTGGGGTGCGCGCGGAAATCATGTCCTCAACCTCCCGGCCTCACAAAGATCTAAACTACTAAGGGAATCACACAAGAGACACAAGATTTATACTGGTTCGGGCCACCATCTTGGTGTAATACCCTACTCCAGTGTGTGGTGGATGGAT
Organism: Triticum monococcum; assembly: GCA_034509565.1. Classification (NCBI taxonomy): domain Eukaryota; kingdom Viridiplantae; phylum Streptophyta; class Magnoliopsida; order Poales; family Poaceae; genus Triticum; species Triticum monococcum. Next base: position 443,513,868 of record CM067842.1, on the reverse strand, counting down.
TGCCTCTTGGGGCTGAGGATGAAGAACAATACAAGGAAGGACAGCCTCGCGAGGGTCTGTTCTTGGCCGGGGTGACGAACTGCTGGGAGGAGTTTGGTCACCTTCTCTCTCTCTCTCTCTACTTGCTAGTCGGGTCGGCCTACTCTGTGTGCTTCCCAATGAAAACCGAACCCTTTGCTACGTGGGTGGCCGTCCCTATTTATAGAGGCCCTGGTCATCTTCCCAAATATCGAGCGGGAAGGGAGGCAACAATGGCGGGCTAATTTGAAGGGGGACAGCAAGTACATCTATCCTGACTAAAGGTGGTCTTCGCCTGCGAAAGACTCTGCAGTGACGCCGTGCTGGGCTCCATGGTGACCTCCATCTCGTAGTCCGCTTGGTCCTGGTCTTGTTGCACCGAAACGGCAACCTTTGCCTGATGCCTCGGTACTCCTCGGCTGCGCTTGCCCCCTTTGCACCAAAGAGGAAAGGAGGACGCTGCGCGCGCTGGCGCCCGCCTGGCGCCCTCGATCGTCATGGCTTACGTCACGGGCACCTCACGAGGCACCCCGCCTTGATATCTCCGTCTTCTCGCGAGCCAGCCTGAGGAGGCTGCGCCTGAGGATGCGCCGTGTCATCTGCCTCGCGAGGCTTGGCCCCTCGCGAGGGTCTTGAGTCTTGTGCTTGATGAAGATGGGCCATGTTGGGCCCCCACTCGAGCCACGCCGCAGGCCGCAGACTGGCAAGTCTGGGGACCCCGTTCGCAGAAAACCGACAACCACCCACGGCTAAAAGATCAATGATCAACTTGTGTGTCCATAGGGTGCCCCTTGCCTCAGTATATAAAGGAGGAGAGGAGGGGAGGCCGGCCGGCCCTAGAGGCGCGCCCAAGTGTGGAGTCCTACTAAGACTCCAAGTCCTAGTAGGAGTCCATCAAGAGGAAGGGAGGGAGAAGGAAGGAGAGGGAGGAAAGGAGGAAAGGGGGGCGGCCCCCTAGTACAATTAGGTTTGGGCTAGGGGGGCGCGCGCCCTGCCTTGTCCTGCCTCCTCTCTTCCACCACTTGGCCCATGAGACCCAATACTTCTTTTCCCGTATTCCCGTAACTCCTCGGTACTCTAAAAAATATCTGAACCACTCGGAACCTTTCCGATGTCCGAATATAGTCGTCCAATATATCGATCTTTATGTCTCGACCATTTCGAGACTCCTCGTCATGTCTGTGATCACATCAGGGACTCCGAACTACCTTAGGTACATCAAAACACATAAACTCATAATACCGATCGTCATCGAACGTTAAGCGTGCGGATCCTACGGGTTCGAGAACTATGTAGACATGACCGAGACACATCTCCGGTCAATAACCAATGGCGGAACCTGGATGCTCATATTGGCTCCTACATTTTCTAGGAAGATCTTTATCTGTCAAACCGCATAACAACATACGTTGTTCCCTTTGTCATCGGTATGTTACTTGCCCGAGATTCGATCGTCGGTATCTCAATACCTAGTTCAATCTCGTTACCAGCAAGTCTCTTTACTCGTTCTGTAATGCATCATCCCGCAACTAACTCATTAGTCACATTGCTTGCAAGGCTTATAGTGATGTGCATTACCGAGAGGGCTCAGAGATACCTCTCCAACAATCGGAGTGACAAATCCTAATCTCGATCTATGCCAACTCAACAAGTACCATTGGATACACCTGTAGAGCACCTTTATAATCACTCAGTTACGTTGTGACATTTGGTAGCACACAAAATGTTCCTCCGGTATTCGGGAGTTGCATAATCTCATAGTCATAGGAACATGTATAAGTCATGAAGAAAGCAATAACAACATACTAAACGATCAAGTGCTAAGCTAACGGAATGGGCCAAGTCAATCACATCATTCTCTAATGATGTGCTCCCGTTAATCAAATGACAACTCATGTCTATGGCTAGGAAACTTAACCATCTTTGATTCAACGAGCTAGTCAAGTAGAGGCATACTAGTGACACTTAGTTTGTCTATATATTCACACATGTACTAAGTTTCCGGTTAATACAATTCTAGCATGAATAATAAACATTTATCATGATATAAGGAAATATAAATAACAACTTTATTATTGCCTCCAGGGCATATTTCCTTCAATTCTTAGCAACAAGGATCTTGCTTTCGGATCTGTGATAGGAGGTGTACCCAACAATGTCTTTTGGGTATCCTATGAACACGCACTTCTCCAATTTGGGTTCGAGCTTATCAGGTTGAAACTTTTTCACATAAGCATCGCAACCCCAAACTTTAAGAAACGACAACTTAGGTTTCTTGCCAAACCACAGTTCATATGGTGTCGTCTTGACGGATTTAGATGGTGTCCTATTTAACGTGAATGCAACTGTCTCTAATGCATAACCCTAAAACGATAGTGGTAAATCGATAAGAGACATCATAGATCACACGATATCCAATAAAGTACGGTTACGACATTCGGACACACCATTACGCTATGGTGTTCCAGGTGGCGTGAGTTGTGAAACTATTCCACATTGTTTTAAATGAAGGCCAAACTCGCAACTCAAATATTCACCTCCGCAATCATATCGTAGAAACTTTATTTTCTTGTTACGATGATTCTCAACTTCACTTTGAAATTCCTTGAACTTTTCAAATGTTTCAGACTTGTGTTCATTAAGTAGATATGCCCATATCTGCTTATCATCTGTGAAGGTCAGAAAATAACGATACCCGCCTCGAGCCTCAACACTCATTAGACCACATACATCGGTATGTATTATTTCCAATAAGTCATTAGCTCGCTCCATTGTTTCAGAGAATGGAGTTTTAGTCATCTTGCCCATGAGGCATGGTTCGCAAGTATCGAATGATTCATAATCAAGTGATTCCAAAAGCCCATCTGCTTGAAGTTTCTTCATGCGCTTTACACCAATATGACCTAAACGGCAGTGCCACAAATATGTTGCACTATCATTATCAACTTTGCATCTTTTGGCATCAATATTATGAATATGTGTATCACTACGACCGAGATTCAACAAACCATTCACATTGAGTGCATGACCATACAAGGTTTTATTCATTTAAACAGAACAACAATTATTCTCTGACTTAAATGAATAACCATTGAAATAAACATGATCCAATCATATTCATGCTCAAGGCAAAACACCAAAAAACATTTATTTAGGTTCAACACTAATCCCGAATGTAAAGGGAGTGTGCGATGCTGATCGTATCAACCTTGGAATCACTTCCAACACACATCGTCACCTCGTCCTTAACTAGTCTATGTTCATTCTGCAACTCCAGTTTTGAGTTACTAATCTTAGCAACTGAACCCGCATCAAACACCCAGTGGTTGCTACGAACACTAGTAAAATACACATCAATAACATATATATCAAATATACCTTTGTTCACTTTGCCATTCTTCTTATCCGCCAAGTTTTTGGGACAGTTCCGCTTCCAGTGACCATTTCCTTTGCAGTAATAGCACTCAGTTTCAGGTTTGGGTCTAGCTTTGGGCTTATTCACGAGAGTGGCAACTTGCTTGCCATTCTTCTTGAAGTTCCCTTTCTTTTTTCTTTAAACTAGTGGTCTTGTTAACCATCAACACTTGATGCTATTTCTTGATTTCTACCGTAGCCAGTTTTAGCATTGCGAAGAGCTTGGGAATCATTTTTCATTATCCCTTGCATATTATAGTTCATCACGAAGTTCTAGTAACTTGGTGATAGTGACTAGAGAACTCTGTCAATCAATATCTTATCTAGAAGATTAACTCCCACTTGATTCAAGCGATTGTAGTACCCAGACATTCTGAGCACTTGATCACTAGCTAAGCTATTCTGCTCCATCTTGTAGGCAAAGTACTTGTCAGAGGTCTCATACCTCTTAACATGGGCATGAGTCTGAAATACCAATTTCTACTCTTCGAACATATCATATGCTCCTTGGCGTTCAAAAACATTTTTGAAGTCCCGGTTCTAAGCCGTAAAGCATGGTGCACTAAACTATCAAGTAGTCATCATACCGAGCTTGTCAAGCACTCATAACGTTGGCATCTGCTCCTCCAATAGGTCTGTCACCTAGCGGTGCATCAAGGACATGATTCTTTTGTGCAGTAATGACGATAATCCTCAGATCACGGACCCAATTCGCATCATTGCTACTATCATCTTTCAACTTAGTTTTCTCTAGGAACATATCAAAATAAAACAGGGAGCTAAACACGAGCTATTTATCTACAACATAAAGATGCAAATACTATCAGGACTAAGTTCATGATAAATTAAGTTCAATTAATCATATTACTTAAGAACTCCCACTTAGATAGACATCCCTCGAGTCATCTAAATGATCACATGATCCATGTCAACTAAACCATGTCTGATCATCACATGAAATGGAGTAGTTTTTAATGGTGAACATCTCTTATGTTGATCATATCTACTATATGATTCACGTTCGACCTTTCGGTCTCCAATGTTCCAAGGCCATGTCTGTAGATGCTAGGCTCGCCAAGTTTAACCCGAGTATTCCGCATGTGCAAAACTGTCTTGCACCCGTTGTATGTGAACGTAGAGCTTATCACACCCGATCATCACGTGGTGTCTCGGCATGACGAACTGTCGCAACGGTGCATACTCAGGAGAACACTTATACCTTGAAATTATGGGATCATCTTATAACGCTACCACCGTACTAAGCAAAATAAGATGCATAAAAGATAAACATCACATGCAATCAAAATATGTGACATGATATGGCCAACATCATCTTGTGCCTTTGATCTCCATCTCCAAAGCACCGTCATGATCTCCATCGTCACTGGTTTGACACCTTGATCTCCATCATAGCATCGTTGTCGTCTCGCCAACTATTGCTTCTACAAGTATCTCTAACGCATAGTGACAAAGTAAAGCAATTACATGGCGTTTGCATTTCATACAATAAAGCGACAACCATAAGGCTCTTGCCAGTTGCCGATAACTTTTACAAAACATGATCATCTTATACAATAACGTATATCACATCATGTCTTGACCATATCACATCACAACGTGCCCTGCAAAAACAAGTTAGACGTCCTATACTCTGTTGTTGCAAGTATTACGTGGCTACTACGGGCTTCTAGTAAGAACTGTTCGTACCTACGCATAAAAACCAAAACGATGTTTCGTCAAGTTTGTTATTTTAACTTTCAACAAGGACCGGCCGTAGTAAAATTCGATTCAACTAAAGTTGGAGAAACGGACACCCGTGAGCCACCTTTATGCAAAACAAGTTGCATGCCTGTCGGTGAAACCGGTCTCATGAACGTGGTCATGTAAGGTTGGTCCGAGCTGCTTCATCCAACAATACCGCTGAATCAAAATAAGACGTTGGTGGTAAGCAGTATGACTATCATCACCCACAACTCTTTGTGTTCTACTCGTGCATATCATCTACGCATAGACCTGGCTCGGATGCCACTGTTGGGGAACGTAGCATGCAATTTCAAAAAAATTCCTACGCTCTCGCAAGATCTGTCTAGGAGATGCATAGCAACGAGAGGGGGAGAGTATGTCTACGTACCCTCGTAGACCGAAAGCGGAAGCGTTAGCTTAACATGGTTGATGTAGTGGAACGTCTTCTCGATCCAACTGATTAAGCACCGAACGTACGACACCTTCGAGTTTTGCACACATTCAGCTCGATGATGTCCCTCGAACTCTTGATCCAGCGAAGTGTCGAGGGAGAGTTCTATCAGCACGACAGCGTGGTGACGGTGATGGTGAAATGATCCATGCAGGGCTTCGCCTAAGCACTACGAGAATATGTCCGGAGGCGTAAACTGTGGAGGGGGGCGCCTCACACGGCTAACAATGTTTCTTGTGTGTTCTAGAGGTCCCCCTCATATATATAGGTTGGAGGGAAGGAGAGGCAGCCAAGGGGCGCCCCAAGTAGGAGGAATCCTACTTGGGCACCTCCCAATTCGGCCTTCCCCCTTTCCTATTCCTATTCGAAGTAGGAAGGGAAGAGGGGGAAGGGGGAATCCTATTCCCTTTTTCCTTTCCTCCTTCCCCTTTCCTTCTCCAATTAGACCAACCCATATGGGAGGGGCACACCAGTCCCTTTGTGGCTGGTGTGTTTCCTCTCTTGGCCCATAAGGCCCATATAGTTTGTCGGGGGTAGCCCGGAACCACTTCCGGTGACCCGATACATCCCCGGTACCCCTGAAACACTTCTGGTGTCCAAATACTATCGTTCTATATATGAATCTTTACCTCTCGACCATTTCGAGACTCCTCGTCATGTTCGTGATCTCATCCGGGACTCCGAACAACATTGGGTCACCAAATCACATAACTCATATAATACAAAATCGTCATCAAATTTTAAGCGTGCGAACCCTACAGGACTATGTAGACATGACCGAGACATCTCTCCGGTCAATAACCAATAGCGGAACCTAGATGCTCCTATTGGTTCCCACATATTCTACGAAGATCTTTATCGGTCGTACCGTAATGACAACATATGTTATTTCCTTTGTCATCGGTATGTTACTTGCCCGAGATTCGATCGTTGGTATCTTTATACCTAGTTCAATATCATTACCGACAAGTCTCTTTACTCGTTTCGTAATGCATCATCCTGCAACTAACTCATTAGTCACATTGCTTGCAAGGTTTATCATGATGTGCATTACCGAGAGGGCCCAGAGATACCTCTCCGATACTCGGAGTGACAAATCCTAATCTCGATCTATGCCAACCCAAAAAACACCTTTAGAGATACTTGTAGAGCATCTTTATGATCATCCAGTTATGTTGTGACGTTTGATACCACACAAGGTATTCCTCCGGTATTCGGGAGTTGCATAATCTCATAGTCAAAGGAATATGTATAAGTCATGAAGAAAACAATAGCAATAAAACTTAACGATCATTATGCTAAGCTAACGGATGGGTCTTGTCCATCACATCATTCTCCTAATGATGTGACCCCATTCATAAAATGACAACACATGTCTATGGTTAGGAAACTTAACCATCTTTGATTAACGAGCTAGTCTAGTAGAGGCTTACTAGGGACACAGTGTTTTGTCTATGTATCCACACATGTATTAAGTTTCCGGTTAATGCAATTCTAGCATGAATAATAAATATTTATCATGATATAAGGAAATATAAAATAACAACTTTATTATTGCCTTTAGGGCATATTTCCTTCACTTCTCTCGTCGGCGCGACAGCTCCTGAACGCCGCGTCGAATGGAGACGCCGACATCCTCGTCGTCGGGCTCCCTCTCCTCCGGATCGCCAACGCTCCGCCCCGTCAAGCCGGAGCCATAGGAGACGCCGCTCAGGCGGGTCATCAACGAGGGCGGCCGTGGCCCCTCTCCTCCCTCTTCCCGCCTCGTCAGGCCAAAGACCGAGCCGGGGCTTCTCCTCGTGAAGAAGGAGCACGAGGCCATGGCCGCCGTCGACGAGACCGCCCTCAAATGGGTGCGGGAATACTACGTTCGCGAGGAGATGGCGCGGCAGCGCCGCACCCTCGAGGAGATCGCCGCTCGACGCCGCGAACGCGAGGTGGGCGTCGTCGTCTTCCTCGATGGCAGCGACGAGGAGGCACCCGGTCCATCCAACCCCTCACGCATTGGCAACCCTGGTAAGGGGTGCAGCAGGGACGGCGGCAGCACGCAGGACGGCAGCGGCGACGACGATGACGGCGGTGACTACACCAAGTTCTACAGGCTGCTCGACATGTAAAAGGCGGGCGGCCGCGGCTGCTTTGATATTTAGTTGTTTTTAGTAGTAGTATTTAGTTCTTTTTAATGTATGTTTTCAGCTTTTTGTACAAATATCAATGAAATCACCCAGTTTGTCCGAATTTGTGTTGCGTTTGTCGAATTTCGTCCGAGTTTACTTTTTGAAAAACGTCGTCGGAGGCAACGGCTGGAAAACCACCCGCCCCCACGTCGAATTTATCGCCGGTTCGCCCCCAGGCAGCGGTATTTCAAGCCCCGGGGACCAAACGGCTGGAGATGCTCTAACGGTTGCCGTATGTAGCAGCGAACCATCCACCATACAAATGCTTTGAGCTCCGTGCGTTAGTGGGCCCATCTATATGTATAACCCTGTATTGTGGTCGTCTATCTCTCGTATCTCTGCCTATAATGAAATTAGTGTCAGGTTGAATGGTGCCCATCTTAGCTACAGAATACATTTTGCTAAAAAAAAAGCTACAGAATACATATGCATGTGATTTTGTCATAGAAAGGTAAAGGTGGGTCCAACAAACACGGACAAGCTCTCACCATATAAATTCATGGTTTTTATTTATCTTTTGAATAATTTCAATCATCCTGATATTTTGAACTAGAATTTGGTTTTTGATGTTTTTTATATGTTTGAATTCCTGGCGACAAGACCTTCCGAACTAGACCTGTGATACAATTGAAAGGACTCTTAATTTTATAATTTCAAACCATATTTCAAATATATGAATTTTTTTTGACTATGACAAATATATGAAATTGATTGTTTCAATGAGCGACATGGTTATTTCAAGTATATGAAATTTGTAATGAATCAAATTTCATTATGTTTTTAAGTTGCTTATTCAGTGTAAGAAAATATATAAAACGAGTTATTCCAAAATATGTGAATTGTTTAAATGTGTGGAATGGATTTTTTTCACTATAATTGGAACAAGTCTTTTGATATAAGTGATTTTTTACACTAAAAATGAGTGAAATGTGTGTTTTAAAACAAGTGAATTTTGTTTTTAAAACGAGCAAAGTCAGTGTTTTGAAATGAGTGGAATTTTGTTTTAAAATAAGTAAACCATGTTTAAAAAATAGTGAAATTAGCATGTTTTTAACGAGTGAAATCATTTTAAAAAAATTAGTGAAATTGTTTTTGAAAACGAGTGAAATATGTGTTTTAGAATAAGTGAAACCAGTGTTTAAAAACGAGTGAAATTGGTTTTGTCTAATGAGTGAAATCAATCATTTGGAATTAGTGAAACAGTCAAAATCATTTCTATGAAATAGCAAAACAACTTTATGTTTTATGAAAGTGATTTCAAAGATAATTGAATATATAAAATAAAAAGTAGTTTAAATATATCAAGATTGATCTTTTGAAGTCTTCTCACCATGAATTCAAATATATATAAAAAATTAAAAAAGGGACATTTGGTTCAAAACATATCGATCGTGCAGCATATGAGACCGAAAATTAAATACATGTCATATGTACGGGGAGAGAGAATGTATGCATGCATGGTTATTTCTCTCCACTCTAACTCTCTCTCTCTCCTCTATAAATGGCTGACACATAACACCGTTATTTCTTATTCATATAATGCTCTTTGATCTATTTGTCTTTATTTAGCCAAGTTTGATGAGCGATCTCCAAGAGGTAATTGTGTATGATAGTTGAGTTCAATCTTGCAAGTAATCTACCGCAGTGATTTTTTTTGGAAAAGGCTTGTGTTGTGTTGTTGCCACTAGGGATAAGAAGATGTTTGCATAGATGTCTTTTGAACACAGGGCGAAGACAATATATCATCTACTTCATGGCATAATACTTAATGCAATACTCCATGTTTTACCTAAAACTATAAGATGCGTGCTGGATAGCGGTCTTGAGTGGGGTATTAGATATATATTTAGTTGTATAATGGTGTATAGATGTTTGGACGTGATACTCATATGTTGATTATGCCGTGGATAGTCATAGTTATAAAATTTGTAATTTAATCGATACACAATTATAATTTGTTCACCACACCATGCTATCATTTGAAGAGAAACCACTAGTGAACCTATGGATCCCAATCCATTTTTCTTCTCATTTCTTTTGGTCTCGATAAAACGCTTTCTTACAATTCCTTGTTTTACTTTCTTGCTACAACCAAATCTTTCATACACTTGTGCATTTAATCCTTGTGCTGCAACTCTAATGGTTCAGTAAACCCGAAGGTCACCCACTTAAGGGAATTGCTGCTTGATACATACTCTTACACTTGGGGGGCCAACGCCTTCCTAGTTCAGAGGAAGCAATGTCGCACGTCCAATGGACCACATGTGCTTATTAAATAAAGACATATGGCATGACCCAAATATAGGCCCATTTAGCCAAAAATGTCAGATAAGTCAAAAGCTTGGTTAAACCCATGGTCCTAAGTCAAAAATTAGTAGATATGGCCCATGGAAGGTCCTTTAACAACATGCTTGCATGTAGCTCATTTACGACCCAAGTCCATAGTCCATTAGGACCTACGTGAATTTAGCCCATTACCAACACGTGGGCCGTGCGACATGGTTCCAACCTATTGATACTTTCGGCCCATGTGTGGTCCATGACGTCTTTTGACCCATACGAGGTCCATTGTGTGTCTCAGACCATTAATGGCGCATGGTGCTTCTGGCACATCTAGAGCATGTGGTGCCTTTCGGCCATTAACTACTCGTGACGACTCTTTCGGCCTGTTAATGGCAGGTTGTGTCTTTGGTATATTGATGTCTTTTGGTCATTGATATCTTTCGGCCCATTAAGATCCATCATGGCTTTGGGCTATTTCCATGTGTGGTCTTTTGGCCCGTTAACGAACGTGATGTCTTTGAGTCATCTCAGGTCTTTGATGACTTTCGGCCCATTAACGACTTGCCATGCCCATGGGTCCATTTCCAGCCCGTGATGTATTTTGGTCCATTAACAACCCGATATGTGTTTGTGCCCATTTATATCATGTGTGCTTTCAGGCATCTGTGGCCCATATTGTTTTTTGATCCATTTATGGTCTAAGGTCCTTTTGTCCTGTTTTGTGGCCCATGATTATTTTGGCCCGTTAAAGACCGATGGCATGTTTGGTCCAATAGCGGACCATTGGAAGCAACCTACAATAATTGACCATAAACAGGCACTCTACACCAGGAAATTATGCATATTACATTCACTGGACATCAATTCGCCGCTAGTGAAAATAAACACAACAACAAAACAACCGATTACATATGCTGGGCATCAAAGTTCGCCACCAGTGCAAATAAACACAGGAAGAAAATAAATTCAGACAACTGAGACCACTTCAAGAAAGCTTAAAAAACGTCATCCTGGGTACCGACTCTGCCGATAAGTAGCTTAGGAAGCTTATGAACATTCCTTTGCTTAGTTTTCAAATTCTCCGTGAATTGTTGTTGCTGACCTGCAGGCCCGCACACTATCAGCGCCATCACCACATCCGAAAACAGCGCGCCCTGCGGAGCGCCTCTGCTCTACCTCCGTCATCCTACACCGATGGAGGAAATCATTGAGAGCGTCCTTGGTCTCGATGCACCCAACTGACAAATGAAATTCGTCATCATGGTGACGACGCCTATAGCCGGCAATGTAGATGAAGGTGTGAAGCCACTATAATTTGTCACGAAGGAGGCGCACGCCATCGCCCAAACTCCAACAACACTACCGCCACCCATCCCCTTCTGCCGGGCTTGTCGACGGCGATTCCCTCGGCCGCACGACTCTCTGTCGCCTCCTCTACTACACACTACCGTTGCCACCACTCTTCCCTCCCTTCACCACTCTTGAATTTTGGAGTGATGGATCACCGACGCGCGGATGGGGCCGGAGATGGGATAGTGAGGTCCGTCAGGGGACGGGGATGGATAGCGAGATCCCTTGCGCATCACCGCAATAGCGAGGGCGTGTGTTGGTGGATCCCTCAGATTTCGACATGGCGGCGTGGTGGTGACGGTGAAATCAATATGGTAGACGAGAAAGGGGAATGGCCAAAAAATGTGATGCGACTCAACTCACAAAAATTGAAGCAGAAGCCGATGAAACCCACCGCCTTGCCCAACCCACGTGTCTGCGCTCCTTTCCATGCGGCATGATTTCACGACAGTCAGCATGACCGGACGGCTGCAACGTGGCCGCTTGCGCACGCTCGCAGTCTAACATTTGTGGGTAAAAAAGAACAGCTTGATCCGACAGACACGTTGTAGACACGCCGAAAATAATTCGGAGTATTGTTACCCTGGTCGGCGCATTCAAAGAGTGGTGAACCAGATCCATGAGTTAACAACATTCACAGAGTGGTGAACCAGTTCCACGAGTTAGGGCATCTCCAACAGTTGTAAAATAGGTGTTGATAAATTTGCCACCTATACTCATATTTATTTTCTCACCGTCTATTGGATAATTTAGATACAATCTATTGGAGTAGTTGTATAATAACTTGTTGGTTGATGACACGGGCATTTTACCAACAATACTAACATACAATCTGTTGGAGATGCCCTTAGAGCATGGTTAATAACATAGCCAACTGATGGCTATAAGGAACCGACATGTCCTCTATAGCCATCATCTACACGCACTCATACAATAGTGTGAGCTATAAGGTGGGCTATTACATCAGTACTTTTTTCCATTTTCTCTTTATCTCTTGCTTCACATTTATTGCATTTACCTAGGAATACGTATATAGCTACTCTCTTTACTTTTTCACATCTCTCTCCTCCACATAGGCAGAAATACCATGTAAGCGGGCTATAAGGCCACTTCCAATGCATAGGTGCTTAGATAAGGTGCCAAGCATACTAAAATTTTTAGCAACTAATGTCCATAATGCATAGGTGCTTCACTTGTTGGTGCTAAGCTCCCCTCATTTAATGCTTTAGCAACTAAACTATCCCATGCATTGATGGGTTTCTTTCATTTAATTTCTTTTGCCTAGGTTCACGTGCTTGGCATTGGTTCTTCCTGGGTCATCAAACTCATCTTTCTCCTCTTTATTACCTTGCCACATCAGATTTTTTGCCTACATGGCAGACTTAGCACCTATACAAGGTGGAGCATTGGGAAGGGCCTAAGAGCAACTCTAGCAGACCCCGCATCCGGCCGGCCCGCAAAACGTGTTTGTAGTTCACGGGAAAACGCATTCGCGGGCCGACACGGATGGCCGCAGTTGCAGACCCCGCATAACGGACCCGTAATAAAGGATATTCGCGAAATATGCTCTTTTACGGGTCAGCTTTGCGGGGTCAGATCTGGCACAGCTCCTCCCGGCCCGGAAAACCTAAATTCACACCTTAATTTGATCCAACATAATGCATTTCTTTGCTTTTTCAACAACATTGGATACATAAGACATCACCATATCTTTGCTAGAATAGCAAGACCAAAGAAAACAAGAACCATAAGTATGCATTTTAGAAGATTTCCAACTTCCATAACTGCTCCCACTAGTTGGACTAATATCTTCTCCATGCATTCATTGTTTATCTGCGGATTCTTGATTTTGCATTCTTCTTTCTTCATCTTTGGTTCGAAAGAAGTAGACGTTGCTTCCCATCTAGTTGCACATGCAGCCGCATCATTGCCTTTGATTCTACTAAGGAGTGCATAAACATCTATTAAGTTTCTCTCTATCAATAAATCAATGTATTCGCCTTCCCAAAACCAAAATGAGCATCCATCTTCGTGCACACACGAATGAGCATGTTCAAATGAGCTACCGCAATTGAATCAAAGAATGAGCTATCAAAATGAGCTACCACAAGTGCACGTACCCCGTTGTTTACGCATTTGGAGAACACCCATCCGGGATGCTTCGGCGTGCCCGAAGTCAGCCGCATCACTGTCCGCGTGCAGTCGTCGCACTGTATGAGCGGTATCGGCGAGCCACAGAGCCACCGCGCGAGCGCCGAGCCTGGTGGACGGCCGAACGAATCCATGCCCGCAAACCATCGGCGGCGGCGGGAGGACGAACCCGTACCTGCATGCAGCGATGCACCCTTGCCGGGGCTGCGGGAGATGCTCCCCGACCATTCCATCGCTTGGCGCTGCCACCGGCGGCCGAAAAAGCCAAATCCGGCGGCCCGCGATGAAGGGCCAGAGATCCGCAAATCCGGCGTCCCGCCGACGCAGGAGGGAGGGGAGGCCTCATGCGTGTGGCGACCTTTCGGCGTGCTCCCGCCGGCTGCTTTCGCCGGAATCTTAGGCGGCGGCCCGACGGCGGGGCGAGGGGAAGAGGGAAGGTGGTTGGTGGGGAAAGCGCGGGCTGAAATGTCCCCCACCAACCACTTCCGCTTATATGCAAGGCACCGCAGCGGCGAGGGGGAAACCCGCGTATTCGCGGGTTGGGGCCGAGATTTTGCCGTGCTTCTCAAAAAAATTTACGAGCCGGTATAAGATACGGGATCTAATCAAGCAGGTTTTTCCGCCCCGACCCGCATTTTAACGGTTATTTTACGGATCGGGGCGAGATGCGGGGTGTGCTAGACATGCTCTAAGCCCATTATTGTACTTGCTCTTATCAGCATTCAGAGAGTGGTGAACCAGTTCCACGGGCTATCAACCGTGGGATGCGTGCACCCCTTAAACCCCAACTTTTAGCAAACCCTCTCCTTGTCCTTGCTTTTGGTCCACTTTCTCATTCCCCTCTTCCTCCTCTCGCATTGGAGTAGAATCGATTGGGCTGCTAGGGTTTGATCCTACCCTTCCTGGCACGATGGCGCATCCGCCCCAGCGGAACTGGGCCATGGCGCCGCCGTACCACTACCACGGGACGTCGCAGCAGGAGCAGGCGGTGCCAGCCGCGGAGGATGAGAGCGGAGCCGGGTCCGGAGGGCAGGAGGCGGAGTCGAGGTCACTCCGGATCCGCGAGCTTTTCCCCTGGATGGACGAGGACTACCTGCGCAGCTGCTTCACCCGCTCGCCCGAGGTGATCCCGTCCCATGCCCCTCGTCCCACCTACTCCCCTTTTTTTTTCTGAAATTGTTTCCTACATGTTTGTGCCCCTGCTATATGTTTCCCAATTTATGTCTCCTCAACTGAGTCGCGTTTACATGCGTGCATCATACTGCTCACTAGCACCACTGGGTCCTAGCTTTGGTGCCCACTAGATTGTGAGCCACTCGCTATTGTGTATATCAGGATACTGTCTCACATTTCTATAAATCAGATGGATGATAGGGTCTCACTACATTCAGTCTTCCGTTTTACTATATGTTTCACAGTATGCTCTAGTGATAGTGAACTGCAGACGGCTACCGTGTTTAGCTCCTTACTCTATCTGCATTTCAGTTGCTTAAATCAGGCTATATATTTGTCGATTTTCTCCGATTACCCAATCAAATAGCATCAGGCATTGTATATGAAACCTTCTTGTGATTCATCTCAAAGTTTACGTGCTTTTCTCACTGTTTCCTCATCATTTCCTTCTAAAATGCAGCTTGTGACAGCAGTGATAACGCGGAACAAGGAGACCAAGCAATCTGAGGGTTTCGGTTATCTTACCTTTTCTGACCATGCCACTGCTGACCAAATCCTCCAGAGCTACAATGGCCAGAGGATGCCTAATGCTGACAGGGATTTCAGCCTCAGCTGGGTCCACTATGCTGGCCCTGATGATGATTGTGCCATATATGTTGGGGGATTGGGCTTTGATGTTACAGACTTCATGCTACACCACGTGTTCAAGAATCGCTATCCATCAGTTAAGAGGGCAAAAGTTATATGGGATTTTTTTGCTAGACGCTCAAAAGGCTATGGGTTTGTTGTGTTTGGAGATGTCAATGAACGCACACAAGCAATGACTGAAATGAATGGAGCATACTGTTCTTCTAGGCCTATGCGTATCGGACCTGCTACCTTCAAGAGTGGTATGGCCACCAACAATATGGTTTGCAATTATTTACTTTTGTAGCTACCGAACTGTGAGTTTTGATTTCTGGCTTTCTATGTGTCCTTAACATTGCAAATATCTTTTCACGGGTTTGGTTTCGGCATGTTGCAATTCCTAAAGCTTGCACACCTGCATATGTTATTCCCCAGATGGTCTCTTCTTGCACCACTGACTAGTAAATATTAGCAGCATGGCTTCAAAGGAGTACAGTAATTCTTAATCATCCATGTTGTGATGGAATTAAAGTTAGTTCGCCAGTAAGCATATTTATTATCCTGGTGCAGGCTGCCATGCTATCCCAGTAGGGCTTGTGTGTCACTTTGACTGTGCGAATGTAGCCTCCCCTCTTCCAGCCCTTGTATTATGCTCTTCCTTTTATCATGGACTTCTGGTCCAGCCTCTATCGCAATATGTATTGCTGGGTACCAGTTCATATAACTCTGCCGCATTGTTGCCAGTGAGGGATGCACTGATGCACTTCAAGTTGCATGATACACACATTGTTTCGCTTGCAAGAGTTTTGAATCAGTCGCATCAGGCCTATTGTCGGCTATCGCAAAACATTTGTTGATTATCTTAATGCTGGATTTGGTGCTTTATTTTTTGAAAATTCCATGCTTTAACAGTATCTACAGATGTGAACGTATTGTGCTGGGTATACATCCTATAATGTTGGAACATTTTAGTGCATTAATTCTTCACTAGTGCTGAGCTAATTCTCATCTACTGATGGATCCGAAATTTGCAATACAGCAAGTAATATTTGTATCAGCTACACCGTACAATTTTCATTAATGTCAGAGTCAATAGTTTCTAACAATACATTCCATTTCTGCAGATTTTCGTACACAAGGGACATATTCTGATTCTAACCGGAACAATAGCAGAGTGAGTGCATGGTTTTACCTTTTAAAAGGAGTCACATGTATGGTCAATTGATCTCAGAATTTTTTTCATGGCTTGCAGCTTTTTGTTGGTCAACTTGATTCATGTGTGACTGATGAGGATCTAGATAAAGCCTTCAGTCCTTATGGAGAGCTTACTGTCAAGGTAATAGAGGGGAAGAACTGTGGCTTCATCACATATTCGAGCAGGTATCTGGTCTAGTCATAATAAATGGTTTGACAAATGCCATGTGATTACATATGCTAAAAGAACATGGGAATAGGCAGATCTGCCTGAAAAATACAAGTTAAATAATACCATATAGTAGTCATATACTCCCTCCGTTCCAAATTACTCGTCACAGAAATGAATGTATCTAGAACTAAAATACATCTAGATACATTCATTTCTGCGACGAGTAATTCGGAACGGAGGGAGTATTAGCCTAGTTAGTTAACTGCCCAAGGCCCTCTTTTAACCTATTTGTTGTACCTATTATGTTGTCGAGACCATAACCATAACTATTTATATTGCAATTTCGACAATTCTGAAATATGGTAGATTGGTGATGTTTATGGTGACGGTTGAGGATGGTAAATACTATGTCCCTGATGGTAAATTCTGGTTGAGAACTCCAGCCATATAGGATAGGTGTGTGCAGGAATATGAAAACACAGATGCATCGTGCAAATCTTTAATTTGTCTGCCATACTCTCTCCACTGTACCACAGTTCTTCCCAGGAATAGACTGAATTATGAGTTTTATGTATTTGCAGGGCATCAGCTGTGGAGGCTATGACAATTCTAAATGGAAGCCAGCTGGGAGATAATATCATAACAGTTAACTGGGCTCGTCCTGCTCCTAAGAAGCAGGTAGTCTTTATCTGTTTTTTGCCTTCTACTCCCTCTGTAAAGAAATATAAGATCTAGTGATCTAAACGATCTTATATTTCTTTACAGAGGGAGTACTTTCTAGTTATTTTATGACCAGATCACTTTGAGTTTTTTGTTGACAAGCATACTCTTCAATCACAAATATGAGCAGGACCAATGGAATGGTGTGGACTATGGACACCCCCAAAGCTCTGGTCCTGGTTATGGTTGCTGTCCCGAGGATCCTAACATTCTTGGTTACACAGGCCATCCTGGATATGCATATCACCAACAGCAGCAGCCACAGCAGACCCCAGTACAGGTAGGTTCCATTTCTGATTAGGACCAGGGAGAGCCTTTTTTTTTGTGTGTTTCACACTCATTTTTTTTTTCTGTAAATACCTAGCTATGATAAATGAATTATTTGTTTGTGCAGTGAGGACGCCAGAGCAGGGAACATCTCAGTCGCAGGGTGCAGCGGGATTCTTGTGACATAAAACTCAGGAGGACTTTTGCTGGAAATAACTGTATTAGTTACTCAAGATGCCTGGAACGACATTGTTTGCGGCAAGTTTATTTCTCTGGGAAATAGTTGCCCGTGTTGCTGCTGTGTTTCTCATTTTGTTGTGCACCATCACACAAATTCCCTGAGATGCCTGGAACAACAGTTTTGGCGGAGAGATTATTTATTTTGGAAACAGTTGTTTGTTTTGCTTCCATGTCTCCTTTAATCGCGCACCCAGAGATGTGCCCAAGTTCCCTGAGATGGGTGGAATATAAGGTTTTGGTGAAAAAAACAGAGATAAGCCGTTTTGTAGCTTTGGTCGAAGAGTTGTGTTGCCTGTAGTATCATAAAAAAACGAGTTATGTTGCCTGAAGTTTGCTATCAGCTTATTACTATGGCATGACACAAGGTTTTATAGAATACAGATGCACACTTAAACACCTGTTAACCATCCATTGTGGTGAAACTGAGGCTTGTGATCTGTTATGCTGAACCGCGCCTGTGCTATTGTATAGAATCACTGTGTGCATCTATACTCTGTGAAACCTTGTGTCAAACTAACACTTTGAGATAGTTTGACTTTTCAATAAAGTTGAAAGTACACTCTTTCAAGGACAAAAGGGAGTACTCCTATGTGTCACACACATGTAATATCCCCCTCCCCCCTCTCTCTTTGTTGGAGTTGAATCACATCCATTTGAGGGATAAACTTTTCAAACAAAAGAAGTACATGCATATTTATAGGCTAAACCGATCTAGGCCTCCAGGGCTCCAAACCGACCTGAACAATACAGCTCAGAAGCAGCTAGCTATACTACTCTACTACCAGTACAAACAACTCATTTACTCTTGTCATTTATAGCTTTAGCAGCTGACAGAACACGCAGAAGCCAAATTGACTACAGGCTGACTGCATGTTTTTACTAGCTAAGTGTTGGTCTGAACCGATCTATACTAATGCCCAGTTAACTAAGCCCAGCACGCAAGGTTTATATCCAACATTCTTCCGTAATCCTTGTGTGCTACCTTGACCGTTCCAGTCCTTGCTCTAAGCTCATGACTAACAACGGCATCACACCATGCTTGTCAGTCTTCTTGGATTTTGCTAGTAGGCTTTTGGCTCAAAGCCCAACTAAAATCTGAAATTCTCGTGGCTCATTCATGCGACTGCGCGTGGTGTGAGACTAATGTTTAGTCTATACTGCTAGTTAAAGGGGAGTTGCGCCACCTTATAAGACAAACTTTTCTACCACTTGTATGAGCATAAGAAGAGGAGACATATATGCACGCTCTTCCTTTTCGGGTCGGGTCGGGTTTCAGGAACGAGCCAAGGACACCGTGAGAAGGGACAGCAGGCCTCCGGAACATCGCCTCTCGTGATCCTGTATGGAAGAGGGGCGGTCGGGTTTTTTGGGAGCGCACTCGCACGACAGCTGGCGGCGACGACTTCCTCAATGACAACTTCTTCCCTGACCTCGACAACCTCTTCATCAACGACATAGGCGACAACATCAACGCCAGCGGTTTTGCTCCCGCTGCACCGTATGTGTTGTTGTCCTCCTTGTTTGAGATCGTGATAGAATTCCTATTTCTAGTCTGTGCATTAGATTCGATCTATTCATCTACTATGCTAATCCGCATGATTAGTTCAATCTCTTTTATTGTCGTCATGATTTATTTACTTTTTATTGAGATTAAATCTCGTAGTAATTTGCTCAAATATTTAACAAGTTTCACACCGATAAATTTCTTGTGACAATGGCATCACACCACTGCCTCAACATCACACCGACCCTGCCTAACAATAGCTTCACACCATTGTCTTTGTTGGCCTCACATCCACGCTTCATATGAAAATGGTGTCACACCACTGTCATTTTTGCACAGTCCCTAACGGCATCACACCGTCAGGCGTGCACTCACCTCAACTCCTCTCAAAGGAGCGCGGGCTCATTGTCCTCACAATAAGCCTTTGCCAGAAGTGTTTTGTGTTTCTCCTATGAACACCCATAAACATAATGTCCAAAGTCATCATAATTGTAGCACTGTACCTCGCTTTTATCTTTGCGTCCTCCACCGCAGACACGTCCACGGCCTCTCATCATGAGAAGTTTCTCTTCTAGGCCTCTCGGCTCCAGCCCGTTGAGGAGCTCCTCCTGCACCTTGAGTGACCCAAAGGCTTCCTCCATGGTCATCTTGTTGATGTTACTAAACAAGGCAGTCAATGAAGCAACATGGATGAATTTGTTGGAGATGGCTCGCAACACCTTCTTCATGACTTACTTCACCTCCATCGGGTCTCCAAGCTCACAGATACGCCCCACAAGTGTCATGAATTATCGCAAAATTATCCATTGGCTCTCCATAAGCCATCTTGAGGTTATCAAATTCCGAGCGCAAGGACTGAATCCTTGTCTCTTGAACACGCTCTACGCCCGCATGCATGGAGCGCGGCGTTCCCCACATATCATAGGCGGTCTCCTTCTCTGCAAGGCAGCAGCGTCGCGTCATCGATTGACTGGGAGATAATTGTCAAAGTCCAGCTCCTCCATGCTTCCATCAACCTCCTTTGGTGAGCTCTCGCGATCAATGACACCCCATGCACCATTTGCTCCTAGGTGGCACTTCATCCTCATCGCCCACACTGTGTAGTTGGTCCTTGTCAGTCGTGGGAATGGAATCATCCATGTTGCTATTGCCGCTGTTGTAGTTGGGTTGCCTAAGCTACTGGTCGTCACGTAAGGCGGTGCCCGAGGGCCCCACACGACTACCCCCAAACGCGCTGCGGGATCATGCGAGGGTTGTGGATGTTGGTTAGAGCCTTTCTTTCGTCGCAAGAAATATAGTTTTATGGAAAAAAATCACCTCGAAATTTCAGCCCGGTCGGAGTTACAGATCTTCGGCTATAAAAGAAACGATGCTCAACCAAAAAACAGTACCAAAAAACAGAGAGACAGAGAGAAGAGATCCAATCTCGGATGGGCTCCTGCCCCTCCGGGATTCATGGTGGCCACGGACCAGATGGGAGAACCTCTCCCCACCTAGGGGGAGGGCATGGAGGAAGAAGTCGGTGGGGAGTTGAAAGTGCATTAAGTCGACTAGAGGGGGGGGGGTGAATAGGCGATTTTTATGAATTCGTCACTGAGGAATTTTAGGGTGAGGAAATTCCTAAGAGAAGAACTACTTGCAGCGGAATAAGTACTCAGAAGTAAACGTAACAACATGAGCATGGTCTTCATGATGAAATGAAAACAAGCGCAGAGTACAGAAAGCGTAAACATAGGATAAACAGAATGAAGACAAACAAACTGAAGAAATTGAACTAAGAAAATTGAGAAAGTCTTCAGTCAAAGTCTTCAAACAGGTATGAACAAGCACACAATACAGAAATGAGGAAATATAAGGGTTGAGGAATTGAAACCAGTTAGCTCGGTGAAGACAATGATTTGGTAGACCAGTTCCAACTGTTGTGACAGTTATACGTCTGGTTAGGGCGGCTAGGTATTTATGAAGGAAATATGCCCTAGAGGCAATAATAAAGTTATTATTTATTTCCTTATATCATGATAAATGTTTATTATTCATGCTAGAATTGTATTAACCGGAAACATAATACATGTGTGAATACATAGACAAACAGAGTGTCACTAGTATGCCTCTACTTGACTAGCTCGTTAATCAAAGATGGTTATGTTTCCTAACCATGAACAAAGAATTGTTATTTGATTAACGAGGTCACATCATTAGTTGAATGATCTGATTGACATGACCCATTCCATTAGCTTAGCACCCGATCGTTTAGTATGTTGCTATTGCTTTCTTCATGACTTATACATGTTCCTATGACTATGAGATTATGCAACTCCCGTTTACCGGAGGAACACTTTGGGTACTACCAAACGTCACAACGTAAATGGGTGATTATAAAGGAGTACTACAGGTGTCTCCGATGGTAGATGTTGGGTTGGCATATTTCGAGATTAGAATTTGTCACTCCGATTGTCGGAGAGGTATCTCTGGGCCCTCTCGGTAATACACATCACATAAGCCTTACAAGCATTATAACTAAGATGTTAGTTGTGAGATGATGTATTACGGAACGAGTAAAGAGACTTGCCGGTAACGAGATTGAACTAGGTATTGGATACCGACGATCGAATCTCGGGCAAGTAACATACCGATGACAAAGGGAACAACGTATGTTGTTATGCGGTCTGACCGATAAAGATCTTCGTAGAATATGTAGGAGCCAATATGGGCATCCAGGTCCCGCTATTGGTTATTGACCGGAGACGTGTCTCGGTCATGTCTACATTGTTCTCGAACCGTAGGGTCCGCACGCTTAACGTTACGATGACAGTTATTATGAGTTTATGCATTTTGATGTACCGAAGGTTGTTCGGAGTCCCGGATGTGATCACGGACATGACGAGGAGTCTCGAAATGGTCGAGACATAAAGATTGATATATTGGAAGCCTATGTTTGGACATCAGAAGTGTTCCGGGTGAAATCGGGAATTTTACCGGAGTACCGGGAGGTTACCGGAACCCCCCGGGAACCAAATGGGCCTTATTGGGCCTTAGTGGAAAGGTGAAAGGGGCAGCCCAAGGTGGGCTGCGCGCCTCCCCCCTCCCCTAGTCCTATTAGGACTAGGAGAGGTGGCCGGCCACCTCTCTCCCTCTCTTTCCACTTGGGAGTCCTATTAGGAATAGGATTGGGGGGGGGGGAGTCCTACTCCCGGTAGGAGTAGGACTCCTCCTACGCCTCCATAGTTGGCCGGCCAGCCCTCCCCCTGGCAACCTTTATATACGGGGGCAGGGGGCACCTCTAGACACACAAGTTGATCATTGAGATCGTTCCTTAGCCGTGTGCGGTGCCCCCTGCCACCAAATTCCACCTCGATCATATCGTTGTAGTGCTTAGGCGAAGCCCTACGTCGGTAGTACATCAAGATCGTCACCACGCCGTCGTGCTGACGGAACTCCTCCCCGAAGCTTTGCTGGATCGGAGCCCGGGGATCGTCATCGAGCTGAACGTGTGCTAAGAACTCGGAGGTGCCGGAGTAACGGTGCTTGGATCGGTCGGATCGGGAAGAAGACATACGACTACTTCCTCTATGTTGTGTCAACGCTTCCGTTGCGATCTACAAGGGTACGTAGATCAGACTCTCCCCCTCATTGCTATGCATCACCATGATCTTGCGTGTGCGTAGGAATTCTTTTGAAATTACTACGTTCCCCAACAGTGGCATCCAAGCCTAGGTTTTATGATTTGATGTTATTTGCACGAGTAGAGCACAAGTGAATTGTGGGCGATACAAGTCATACTGCCTACCAGCATGTCATACTTTGGTTCGGCGGTATTGTTGGACGAGATGACCCGGACCAACCTTACGCGTACGCTTACGCGAGACCGGTTCCCTCGACGTGCTTTGCACATAGATGGCTTGCGGGCGACTGTCTCTCCAACTTTAGTTGAACCGAGTGTGGCTACGCCCGGTCCTTGAGAAGGTTAAAACGGAGTCTATTTGACAAACTATCGTTGTGGTTTTGATGCGTAGGTGAGATGAGTTCTTGCTTAAGCCCGTAGAAGCCACGTAAAACTTGCAACAACAAAGTAGAGGACGTCTAACTTGTTTTTGCAGGGCATGTTGTGATGTGATATGGTCAAGGCATGATGCTGATTTTATTGTATGAGATGATCATGTTTTGTAACCAAGTTATCGGCAACTGGCAGGAGCCATATGGTTGTCGCTTTATTGTATGCAATGCAATCGCGATGTAATGCTTTACTTTATTGCTAAGCGGTAGTGATAGTCGTGGAAGCATAAGATTGGCGAGACGACAACGATGCTATGATGGAGATCAAGGTGTCACGCCGGTGATGATGGTGATCATGACGGTGCTTCGGAGATGGAGATCACAAGCACAAGATGATGATGGCCATATCATATCACTTATATTGATTGCATGTGATGTTTATCTTTTATGCATCTTATCTTGCTTTGATTGACGGTAGCATTATAAGATGATCTCTCACTAAATTATCAAGAAGTGTTCTCCCTGAGTATGCACCGTTGCCAAAGTTTGTCGTGCCCAGACACCACGTGATGATCGGGTGTGATAAGCTCTACGTCCATCTACAACGGGTGCAAGCCAGTTTTGCACACGCAGAATACTCAGGTTAAACTTGACGAGCCTAGCATATGCAGATATGGCCTCGGAACACAGAGACCGAAAGGTCGAGCGTGAATCATATAGTAGATATGATCAACATAACGATGTTCACCATTGAAAACTACTCCATCTCACGTGATGATCGGTTATGGTTTAGTTGATTTGGATCACGTGATCACTTAGAGGATTAGAGGGATGTCTATCTAAGTGGGAGTTCTTAAGTAATTTGATTAACTGAACTTAAAATTATCATGAACTTAGTACCTGATAGTATCTTGCTTGTTTATGTTGATTGTAGATAGATGGCTCGTGCTGTTGTTCCGTTGAATTTTAATGCGTTCCTTGAGAAAGCAAAGTTGAAAGATGATGGTAGCAATTACACGGACTGGGTCCGTAACCTGAGGATTATCCTCATTGCTGCACAGAAGAATTACGTCCTGGAAGCACCGCTGGGTGCCAGGCCTGCTGCTGGAGCAACACCAGATGTTATGAACGTCTGGCAGAGCAAAGCTGATGACTACTCGATAGTTCAGTGTGCCATGCTTTATGACTTAGAATCGGGACTTCAACGACGTTTTGAACGTCATGGAGCATATGAGATGTTCCAGGAGTTGAAGTTAATATTTCAAGCAAATGCCCGAATTGAGAGATATGAAGTCTCCAATAAGTTCTATAGCTGCAAGATGGAGGAGAACAGTTCTGTCAGTGAGCATATACTCAAAATGTCTGGGTATAATAATCACTTGATTCAGATGGGAGTTAATCTTCCAGATGATTGCGTCATTGACAGAATTCTCCAATCACTGCCACCAAGCTACAAGAGCTTCGTGATGAACTATAATATGCAAGGGATGAACAAGACTATTCCCGAGCTCTTCGCAATGCTGAAAGCTGCGGAGGTAGAAATCAAGAAGGAGCATCAAGTGTTGATGGTCAACAAGACCACTAGTTTCAAGAAAAAGGGCAAAGGGAAGAAGAAGGGGAACTTCAAGAAGAACAGCAAGCAAGTTGCTGCTCAGGAGAAGAAACCCAAGTCTGGACCTAAGCCTGAAACTGAGTGCTTCTACTGCAAGCAGACTGGTCACTGGAAGCGGAACTGCCCCAAGTATTTGGCGGATAAGAAGGATGGCAAGGTGAACAAAGGTATATGTGATATACATGTTATTGATGTGTACCTTACTAGAGCTCGCAGTAGCACTTGGGTATTCGATACTGGTTCTGTTGCTAATATTTGCAACTCGAAACAGGGACTACGGAATAAGCGGACACTAGCAAAGGACGAGGTGACGATGCGCGTGGGAAACGGTTCCAAAGTCGATGTGATCGCGGTCGGCACGCTACCTCTACATCTACCTTCGAGATTAATATTAGACCTAAATAATTGTTATTTGGTGCCAGCGTTGAGCATGAACATTATATCTGGATCTTGTTTAATGCGAGACGGTTATTCATTTAAATCAGAGAATAATGGTTGTTCTATTTATATGAGTAATATCTTTTATGGTCATGCACCTTTGAAGAGTGGTCTATTTTTGATGAATCTCGATAGTAGTGATACACATATTCATAATGTTGAAACCAAAAGATGCAGAGTTGATAATGATAGTGCAACTTATTTGTGGCACTGCCGTTTAGGTCATATCGGTGTAAAGCGCATGAAGAAACTCCATACTGATGGGCTTTTGGAACCACTTGATTATGAATCACTTGGTACTTGCGAACCGTGCCTCATAGGCAAGATGACTAAAACACTGTTCTCCGGTACTATGGAGAGAGCAACAAATTTATTGGAAATCATACATACCGATGTATGTGGTCCGATGAATATTGAGGCTCGTGGCGGATATCGTTTTTTTCTCACCTTCACAGATGATTTAAGCAGATATGGGTATATCTACTTAATGAAACACAAGTCTGAAACATTTGAAAAGTTCAAAGAATTTCAGAGTGAAGTTGAAAATCATTGTAACAAGAAAATAAAGTTTCTACGATCTGATCGTGGAGGAGAATATTTGAGTTACGAGTTTGGTGTACATTTGAAAAATTGTGGAATAGTTTTGCAACTCACGCCACCCGGAACACCACAGCGTAATGGTGTGTCCGAACGTCGTAATCGTACTTTACTAGATATGGTGCCATCTATGATGTCTCTTACTGATTTACCGCTATCATTTTGGGGTTAAGCTTTAGAGACGGCCGCATTCACGTTAAATAGGGCACCATCAAAATCCGTTGAGACGACGCCTTATGAACTATGGTTTGGCAAGAAACCAAAGTTGTCGTTTCTTAAAGTTTGGGGCTGCGATGCTTATGTGAAAAAGCTTCAACCTGATAAGCTCGAACCCAAAGCGGAGAAATGTGTCTTCATAGGATACCCAAAGGAGACTGTTGGGTACACCTTCTATCACAGATCCGAAGGCAAGACATTCGTTGCTAAGAATGGATCATTTCTAGAGAAGGAGTTTCTCTCGAAAGAAGTGAGTGGGAGGAAAGTAGAACTTGACGAGGTAACTGTACCTGCTCCCTTATTGGAAAATAGTACATCACAGAAAACTGTTTCTGCAACACCTATACCAATTAGTGAGGAAGCTAATGATGATGATCATGAAACTTCAGGACAAGATACTACTGAACCACGTAGATCAACCAGAGTGAGATCCGCACCAGAGTGGTACGGTAATCCAATTCTGGAAGTCATGCTACTAGATCATGATGAACCTACGAACTATGAAGAAGCGATGGTGAGCCCAGATTCCGCAAAGTGGCTTGAAGCCATGAAATCTGAGATGGGATCCATGTATGAGAACAAAGTATGGACTTTGGTTGACTTGCCCGATGATCGGCAAGCAATTGAGAATAAATGGATCTTCAAGAAAAAGATTGACGCTGACGGTAATATTACTGTCTATAAAGCTCGACTTGTCTTAAAAGGTTTTCGACAAGTTCAAGGGGTTGACTACGATGAGACCTTCTCACCCGTAGCGATGCTTAAGTCTGTCAGAATCATGTTAGCAATTGCCGCATTTTATGATTATGAAATTTGGCAGATGGATGTCAAAACTGCATTCCTGAATGGATTTCTGGAAGAAGAGTTGTATATGATGCAACCAGAAGGTTTTGTCGATCCAAAAGGAGCTAACAAAGTGTGCAAGCTCCAGCGATCCATTTATGGACTGGTGCAAGCCTCTCGGAGTTGGAATAAACGCTTTGATAGTGTGATCAAAGCATTTGGTTTTATACAGACGTTTGGAGAAGCCTGTATTTACAAGAAAGTGAGTGGGAGCTCTGTAGCATTTCTGATATTATATGTGGATGACATATTGCTGATTGGAAATGATATAGAATTTCTGGATAGCATAAAGGGATACTTGAATAAAAGTTTTTCGATGAAAGACCTCGGGGAAGCTGCTTACATATTAGGCATAAAGATCTATAGAGATAGATCAAGACGCTTAATTGGACTTTCACAAAGCACATACCTTGACAAGATTTTGAAGAAGTTCAAAATGGATCAAGCAAAGAAAGGGTTCTTGCCTGTGTTACAAGGTGTGAAGTTGAGTCAGACTCAATGCCCGACCACTGCAGAAGATAGAGAGAAAATGAAAGATGTTCCCTATGCTTCAGCCATAGGCTCTATCATGTATGCAATGCTGTGTACCAGACCTGATGTGTGCCTTGCTATAAGTTTAGCAGGGAGGTACCAAAGTAATCCAGGAGTGGATCACTGGACAGCGGTCAAGAACATCCTGAAATACCTGAAAAGGACTAAGGATATGTTTCTCGTATATGGAGGTGACAAAGAGCTCACCGTAACAGGTTACGTTGATGCAAGCTTTGACACTGATCCGGACGATTCTAAATCGCAAACCAGATACGTGTTTACTTTAAACGGTGGAGCTGTCAATTGGTGCAGTTCTAAACAAAGCGTCGTAGCGGGATCTACATGTGAAGCGGAGTACATAGCTGCTTCGGAAGCATCGAACGAAGGAGTCTGGATGAAGGAGTTCATATCCGATCTAGGTGTCATACCTAGTGCATCGGGTCCAATGAAAATCTTTTGTGACAATACTGGTGCAATTGCCTTGGCAAAGGAATCCAGATTTCACAAAAGGACCAAACACATCAAGAGACACTTCAACTCCATCCGGGATCTAGTCCAGGTGGGAGACATAGAGATTTGCAAGATACATACGGATCTGAATGTTGCAGACCCGTTAACTAAGCCTCTTCCACGAGCAAAACATGATCAGCACCAAGGCTCCATGGGTGTTAGAATCATCACTGTGTAATCTAGATTATTGACTCTAGTGCAAGTGGGAGACTGAAGGAAATATGCCCTAGAGGCAATAATAAAGTTATTATTTATTTCCTTATATCATGATAAATGTTTATTATTCATGCTAGAATTGTATTAACCGGAAACATAATACATGTGTGAATACATAGACAAACAGAGTGTCACTAGTATGCCTCTACTTGACTAGCTCGTTAATCAAAGATGGTTATGTTTCCTAACCATGAACAAAGAGTTGTTATTTGATTAATGAGGTCACATCATTAGTTGAATGATCTGATTGACATGACCCATTCCATTAGCTTAGCACCCGATCGTTTAGTATGTTGCTATTGCTTTCTTCATGACTTATACATGTTCCTATGACTATGAGATTATGCAACTCCCGTTTACCGGAGGAACACTTTGGGTACTACCAAACGTCACAACGTAACTGGGTGATTATAAAGGAGTACTACAGGTGTCTCCAATGGTAGATGTTGGGTTGGCATATTTCGAGATTAGAATTTGTCACTTCGATTGTCGGAGAGGTATCTCTAGGCCCTCTCGGTAATACACATCACATAAGCCTTGCAAGCATTATAACTAAGATATTAGTTGTGAGATGATGTATTACGGAACGAGTAAAGAGACTTGCCGGTAACGAGATTGAACTAGGTATTGGATACCGACGATCGAATCTCGGGCAAGTAACATACCGATGACAAAGGGAACAACGTATGTTGTTATGCGGTCTGACCGATAAAGATCTTCGTAGAATATGTAGGAGCCAATATGGGCATCCAGGTCCCGCTATTGGTTATTGACCGGAGACGTGTCTCGGTCATGTCTACATTGTTCTCGAACCGTAGGGTCCGCACGCTTAACGTTACGATGACAGTTATTATGAGTTTATGCATTTTGATGTACCGAAGGTTGTTCGGAGTCCCGGATGTGATCACGGACATGACGAGGAGTCTCGAAATGGTCGAGACATAAAGATTGATATATTGGAAGCCTATGTTTGGACATCAGAAGTGTTCCGGGTGAAATCGGGAATTTTACCGGAGTACCGGGAGGTTACCGGAACCCCCCGGGAACCAAATGGGCCTTATTGGGCCTTAGTGGAAAGGTGAAAGGGGCAGCCCAAGGTGGGCTGCGCGCCTCCCCCCTCCCCTAGTCCTATTAGGACTAGGAGAGGTGGCCGGCCACCTCTCTCCCTCTCTTTCCACTTGGGAGTCCTATTAGGAATAGGATTGGGGGGGGGGGGAGTCCTACTCCCGGTAGGAGTAGGACTCCTCCTACGCCTCCATAGTTGGCCGGCCAGCCCTCCCCCTGGCAACCTTTATATACGGGGGCAGGGGGCACCTCTAGACACACAAGTTGATCATTGAGATCGTTCCTTAGCCGTGTGCGGTGCCCCCTGCCACCAAATTCCACCTCGATCATATCGTTGTAGTGCTTAGGCGAAGCCCTACGTCGGTAGTACATCAAGATCGTCACCACGCCGTCGTGCTGACGGAACTCCTCCCCGAAGCTTTGCTGGATCGGAGCCCGGGGATCGTCATCGAGCTGAACGTGTGCTAAGAACTCGGAGGTGCCGGAGTAACGGTGCTTGGATCGGTCGGAATTTTGAGTATCAAATTCCTCAGTGGGAGGTGCCGGAGTAACGGTGCCGTTAGGTGGGTAGATATTTTGGGACAGCTGGCGCATAGCACAACAATGGTTGGAATTTTGAGTATCAAATTCCTCAGGGCCATCATGTTCCTCACTGTGTAGGCAATCCGCACTGACGAATTCCTAACTCCTCAGTCAGAACAAATTCCTCAGAGACCAGAAGAACTTCGTCTCTGTCACTGAAGAAATTGATTGAGCTGTATGAGAATTCCAATGGCTTCACTCGAAGGGATTGGTAGGTGTAGGATTTGAGTTGAGCATCACTTGGAAAATTTTCCTTAGTATTTCCTCAACCCCCTTTAACAGTACGGTGTTTCCTATGACTCAAGAAAGAGAAAATGAAACTACGAAAATAAAAGTCTTCATGCTTCATGTTCCTCGAATGAATACCAAGTCTTCAGGATTACACCAATTTCTTCACCTTCAAAGTCTTCAGAAAGTCTTCAGAAATCCAAAGTCTTCAGTCGAAGAACTTCATTTTTAGGGGTCGACTTTCTCTGTAAACATCAAACTCCTCATAGACTTATTGTAACACCCACGATGTGGCTATATCTCCCACGTGTCGGAGCACGACTTAGAGGCATAACCGCATTGTAGGCATGTCGCAAGAGGGGTAATCTTTACACATACCCTGTACGGAACAAGAAAGAGATAAAGATTTGGCTTACAATCGCCACTTCACACAATACATGAATATAGCATTACATCATCCAGAATACAATCAAGGTCCGACTACGAAACCAAAATAAAAGAAGACAACCCCTAATGCTATAGATCCCCGATCGCCCCAACTGGGCTCCACTACTGATCAACTGGAAGCGAAACAACACAACGAACACGATCTTCAACGAGCTCCTCCTTGAGCTCGGTTGCGTCACCTGCACGGTATCATCGGCACCTGCAACTAGTTTTGGAAATAAACTGTGCGTCACGGGGACTCAGCAATCTCACACCCTCACGATCAAGACTATTTAAGCTTATGGGTAGGAAAAGGTAGTGAGGTGGAGCTGCAGCAAGCACTAGCATATATGGTGGCTAACCTACGCAAATGAGAGCGAGAAGAGAAGGCAAAGCACGGTCGTGAACTAGAAGTGATCCTGAAACTACTTACGTTCAAGCATAACTCCAACACCGTGTTCACTTCCCGGACCCCACCGAGAAGAGACCATCACGGCTACACACGCGGTTGATGCATTTTAATTAAGTTAAGTTTCAAGTTCTCTACAACCGGACATCAAGAAATTACCATCTGCCAATAACCGCGGGCACGGCTTTCGAAAGTTCAAAACCCTGCAGGGGTGTCCCAACTTAGCCCATCACAAGCTCTCACGGTCAACGAAGGATATTTCTTCTCCCAGGAAGACCCAATCAGACTCGGAATCCCGGTTACAAGACATTTCGACAATGGTAAAACAAGACCAGCAAAGCCGCCCGGATGTGCCAACAAATCCCGATAGGAGCTGCACATATCTCGTTCTCAGGGCACACCGGATGAGCCAGATGTCGGGTTGGCATAGACCCTGGTTGCCCAAGGGGCACCGGACATCGCTCAGGTTGGACCAACACTTAGAGAAGCACTGGCCCGGGGGTTTAAAATAAAGATGACCCTTGAGTCTGCAGAACCCAAGGGAAAAAGGCTAGGTGGCAAATGGTAAAACCAAGGTTGGGCCTTGCTAGAGTAGTTTTATTCAAGGCGAACTGTCAAGGGGTTCTCATTATAACCCAACCGCGTAAGGAACACAAAATCAAGGAACATAACACCGGTATGACGGAAACTAGGGCGGCAAGAGTGGAACAAAACACCAGGCATAAGGCCGAGCCTTCCACCCTTTACCATGTATATAGATGCATTAATTAAATAAGAGATATTATGATATCCCAACAATAGCCATGTTCCAACATGGAACAAACTCCAGCTTCACCTGCAACTAGCAACGCTATAAGAGGGGCTGAGCAAAGCGGTAACATAGCCAAACAACGGTTTGCTAGGAAAGGTGGGTTAGAGGCTTGACATGGCAATATGGGAGGCATGATATAGCAAGTGGTAGGTATCGCAGCATAGCAAAAGAGCGTGCAAAGCAAGCAAAGATAGAAGTGATTTCGAGGGTATGGTCATCTTGCCTGCAAAGTTCTCCGAGAAGACGAAAGCTTGATCCTCGAAAGCGTACTCAACGGGTTCCTCGAACACGAACTCGTCTCACGGATCTACCCAAGACAAGAACACAAGCAAAGGAAACCACAATCAACCACGGTGCAATGCGCAAGCAACATGATGCAAAACATGGCATGATATGCGGGATGTGATATGGAATGCATATGCGAGCTCCGGAAGGAAAAGATTGATCAAGGCATCAACTTGGCAAACCAAGTGCGCTGCTGGAAAGATGAGTTGATTCCGGTTGAAATCGATATAAAGATCGCCGGAATCGGAGACACGGTTTGGAAATGGCAAGCAAAACAATAATGGCATAAATCTGCGATTAACAGCACGATGCCATCTAGAATGCAACAAGAAAACTAAGCTACTACACTCCAACATAACAACAAAGCACATGGCAGTGATCTACTCAAGATGCTTGACAAAAGATGAACACTGAGCTATGGCTAATTCACACAATAGCAGGTTCAAACAAGCATGGCAAAAGGGCATAATATATCAACATCACAGACTTAGTGAAAATACTAACATGTCAGGAATCAACATCAGGAAGAAATGTTTAGAGCAAGATAACAACATGCTATAGGAACATATTATAGCAATACAAGGCATGGCATGAATCTACTCAAAGCATATAACAAAAGTCCCTTACTGACCATAAGCCAAAAAGGATCAGAAGATATGATGGCACCCATGTAAACATATCAAGTTTCGTTAACAGATTCAGACTTCGTAGAAAACTGGACATGGCATAAACAGAATTACAAAGGCATGTTTGCGAGCTCGATGCACTCACCACAAGGCATTGCATGACAAACTAAGCATACACCCAGCAATAAGACATGATCAAGAAGCTAACCATGGCAAGAACTATCTCATAGCATGCAAGGATCAACTACAACAACCTTGGCAAAATTGATTAACACGTAAAAAATCTGCCAGGAACATTTTATAGCCAAAGTAGAGCAAGATTGAGTCATGCTAGGGTACTCCATAATTTCAAATAAAGACATGGGTGGATAGATCATAACAATATCTCAAAATCATCCTTACTGAACAAGCTCAAAAGAGGCATGGATCACTCTGTAGCAACATGAATACATGGCATAGAAATAACATGAGGGAAAAGACTTAGTGAAATTCTAAGTCCCTGAAATCAGCAACATCACGAGAGCTACTTTGCATGCTTGTGCTAGTCACCATATTGATCACAAAAATACATGGCATACACCCCTGTAAAGATGGCATGGTATAGCCCAAAACTCATGTAGAGCTCATGCCCAAAAGATGCACACAATAATCATGGCAAAAATGACAAATGCTCATAAACTGATAAGAATCAGCACCTAACATTATGAAGCACTCTTGCAACAGTCATTAGGGCATCTATATGGACTCAAACAATCATGGCACAATGGAACAAAATGAAGAGCAAATCATGATGAACATTTTGATATATCATGCATGCAAAACGAAGCTACGGATGAGGAGTTATAATGCGATGAACATGGCATGAAAATTACACAGATCTGGGACTTAGTGGAATTTTCACCTCCGCGAAAGTCAATGCGGGACGGAGCGGTTCTAGGACGAGCAGACCCGGGCACGGGGGAGGCCGTTTGGATCGTGGGACAGGTGGATCTCATCCACCCGCCCGGATCTGACCGGAGACGGACGCCGGCGGGGCGCGTCAGCGGCGATGGCCGGAGATGAAGGCGGGCGGCGCGGCGGCATGGGCGAGGTGGCGGAGGCGCACCGGCGACCGGGCGGCAGCGAGGATCCGGCGTCAGCGGCGGGGATCCGGCGGCGAGGCGCGGCGGGGCGCACAATGCCGGCGGGGAAGGGAGCTGGGCGGTGTGACTTTGGTGGCGGCGCGGGCCGGCCGTCGGCTTCGCGGGCCGGCGGCGGCTGCGGAGGTGGGAGGAGGCGTGGGGGACACGTGGTGCCCCTGGATTGGCAGGGAGGCGGCGGCGGGATTTCGTCCGGCGGGCGCGGACATGTCCGGTGGCGGCGGGGGAGTTTTTTTTAGGGTTTCGTCCGCGCGAGAAAAAGAGGGGATCACCTATATATAGGTAGAGGGAGCTAGGAGAGTCCAAATGAGGCGCGGTTTTTGGCCACGTGATCGTGATCGAACGACCGAGAGGATGGAGGGGGTTTGGATGGGTTTTGGGCCACTTTGGAGGGGCGTTGGGCTGCAACACACACGAGGCCTTTACGGTTCCCCAGTTAACCGTTGGAGTATGAAACGAACTCCAAATGGCACGAAACTTGATAGGCGCTCTACCGGTAGTGAACCAAGGCCTCTTTTCAAATCTCGGTCCAATCCGAGAACGTTTAACACCCACACACGAAAAGAGGCCAAAGGAGGCGCCGGAGGACATAGGAGCGCCGGATTGCAAAACGGACAAGGGGGAAAAATGCTTGGATGCATGAGAGGAACACGTATGCGAATGCGATGCACATGATGACATGATATGAAATGCATGACACGCAAACAAATGACAAGGCAACAACAATGAATAACTAGAAGACACCTGGCGCAATGGTCTCGGGGCGTTACAACACTGCACCACTACGAGAGGATCTCGTCCCGAGATCTAGGATGGCACCGGAGGGAAAAGGAGGTGGAAGACAAGAGGTAAAACTAAATTGCTTCTTCGGTAAATGAGTGAAACCAAAGAATCTTGAAAAAGGTTAAACCATCTTGAAAGAAAGAATACAATGAGGATGAACAAAGTTGAAAACACTCTGTTAGAAAAGAAGAACAAGGAAGAACCAATTCGGGCAGCACTCCGGTTGAAAAGTGATATGAAACTTGATAAGGCGAAAAGAACTAGAGTAGAGGACACAACACTCCGGATAATAGGATAAGCAAAGGAAAGAACATGATCTTGACAAAACAAGAAGATGGGTTGAAGAGAGCAACATCACAATGCCTCCGGAAGAATTAAGAGGATGTAATGGAATGAACGGAGGAGAAAACAAGATCTTGGTAGAGCACGCTTACAACAAATGCTAGAACGGAGTTGTTGGATTATCAACAACGAAAGGATAAGCTTGATGTGGGCTTATGGAGAACATCTCAAAACTATGAGGTGAAATTCTGCCACTAACGGAAAAACAATAGATTGGATTGATATGAACAAGGAGATGAGAAGCTTATTTCACCGGGAGGCTGAATGAAAAACTTGGATCATTTATGAGTACCATAAATAGCAACAATCCTTAGGGAAGGTTTTACGTGAAATATAGTCCAAGATGACTCCAATGACGAGAATGATTGGTTGAAAAGATGTTTTGAGTGAAAGAGAAAATGATGAATTTAGATATGTCACTCTTGAAAACATGTGAATCATGAAACACAAAGGGAAATTATGAACAATGACACAACACCACCTCAAAAGATGAGATAGGAAGAACTACACTTTGGAATGCAAGATGAAGAATGCTTGAACTCCTCAAAACAAGACATGTGTTGAGCACCATGTTTGTTTTTAGAGTGAATCTTGGTGGATCTTAACTTCGAGAAAAATCTTGAGGACAATTGGAGAATGAAAGGAATCCTTGATGAACCACCATGTAGAGCCTTCATGAAGAACTCCGGTAAGAAAATGATGATAAAAGAAAGAGAAGTTGAAAACACAAGGTGAAGCCTTGTAATGCTATATATGGATCTCCGTGGTGATGAGAGCTTGGAACTCTGGGAAAAGAAAAGATGAACCAATTGACACCGAGAACTTGATGAACCTCTGAAATAAGGAATTAATCGCTTGGATGAAACAAGAATAAGAATTACATTATGCTTATCCATCATCAATTTAATTGATGACAAGCAATGGATTTGACATACTACTTATTCTTGTAGAAAAGGAATAAGATAGATATCGCGCCAACTTGGGAAGGTCTTCAACGAACCACCGGTAGAATTGGAAAGAAGGAATGAATTAATATGAGAACATAGGAAGAGGAATCTTGAACGAACCACCGTAAGAATTAAAAATGAACGAAGATACTTGAGTGAATCAAGATGCAAGAGGACGAAGAGATCGCGAACTGATTAGAGAATACTAGAACGATGCACCGGTAAGATTTGGAGAACAAGAGCTGGAAGCTGAGAATGAATAAATCTTCTGAAATGATGGTCTTCGGAGAATCAAACTGACAAAGGTTCCTGAAATGCTCCGGATGGTTGAAAAGAATTCTCACAATGGAAAACAATTATGAGAGGATGGCATCAAGGTTAAGCCATGAATCTTGAAGAGGATGGGGCAAGTTTTGGAGGAAAAACTCTTCTTCGGTCTTCAAATCCGGGAATGACGACGAGAAACACCACCAAGAATTGTTGAGACACTCCGGAAGGATTAAAAGAGGAAAGGTTGAGCCAAAGATGAAAAGAGTTTGAAAGATCTTGGAGAAAGGCATTTGACTGATGATAACTCATTCTTACGTCAAACTTTGAGATGAATTTGAAAAGCTACGGTAAAATAGAAGAGTCGGGTAAGATTCTGGGAAAAGACATGTGGGTTAGGGCCCACTCAAAAGAAACACCGTTGAACGATTCAAAAGATAGATTGCGCCGGTTGAGTTAAATGGCTTGAATGAGATAACATCCTCAAAAGAGCTTGAACGAATGTAGAGTGGAAACATGAATCTTCAAGATATCTTTAGCACTCCGAAACAATTGAATAGCGAAAGGTGAATGATTAAGAGGTGCACCGGCATGAGAAGGCATTTGAAACAATGAAAGGAATATGATCAACACCGAAAACTTGAATTGAATCCGCCGGAGAAGAAAAAGAACGAAGAATGATGAACTAGTAGAACATCTTCATGAGAACCACCGGGTAAGAACATTGATGGAAAAGAATGGAGAGACTTCGCATCAATAAGATGGATACTTGATTAAGAAATCTTAGTCCTAGAAGAAAAAAGGTGGGTGGGCGGGAAAACAAAGGCAACTTGGGGTAGATGAAATGAGCACCGTTCAGAAGAGGTGATAATTGATCTTGCGGATGTTGAAATGATCGGATCCACTTGAAGAGAAACACGCCGGTTGAAAATGGATTGACAGGACAATCTCGATAAACGAGAAGGATTAGTATTCACATATAAATATGAGAACACCGCTTAGGGAAGGTATGGAATCCACATTTGACTTCGAAGCAACTCGAATACCACAATTGAAAACAAAACAAAGGATTGGCTTGCAGGATAAGCCGAAACAAACATATGACAGAGACTTCGTCCAAAGTTTTCGTGTGGGGCCCACATGGGCTCGATCGTACAACACCATCATGTACAAGGCAGTGCACATGACATACGAAGCGTCCCCGAGTCAGCATAGCCAAGGACTCTTTAAGACACAACGAGACCACTGTAAAACCAACCGTGGATAGGCGGACCACTAGACGTCGAACCCCAATCTCATATCATGCATCTGTCGGAAAGATATCGTAGGAGCTACTTGAATTCCCACTTATAAACTCCCGAAACTTTCTGGTTATGCAATCAGGTGTTAAGGATACAGGGGAAGCATAATATCTCACCCAAAACTAACAAATCCTACATCCAGCTGTATCCATCCTTCAACACATAACCAAGAAACCTTCGGAAATCATTTACCTCAACCTTCGAAAAGCATCCGTTATACGAGTTATGGCAATACTCCCGAACTCCCGCCCCAGTACTGGGTGGCGTCGAGGTTATCTCACCAACAATTGCATAAAAGAGATTTTCGATGTCGGCGAAACTCAGGTATTCCAGAACTGCAACGATAAAATTGTGACGACAACACCTCGGAGCTCAACTCCCCGGGACACTGCCACAACCCCTAAATGTCAGGAGGCACCAAGAACAATGTTCTCGTCACAAAACCATCGGAACGATTCCAAGATACCCGCATGATCCTAAAAAAAATTATAGTGAAATTTGAGAAGAGAAGAGTCAAAACTCTACGTCAGGATGCCTCACCAGAGCGACGAAGGGACTAAGGAGTAAAAAGAATCCTACTCTCCGATATATATAATCCTATAAGACTCAAAACATTTTTCTAGACTCAACAATGTCAGCGATTCGATCAAGCAGGGGGCTCCTAAGTCGGGGAAGGCTCTGATTACCAACTTGTAACACCCATGATGCGGCTATATCTCCCACGTGTTGGAGCATGACTTATAGGCATAACCGCATTGTAGGCATGTCGCAAGAGGGGTAATCTTTACACATCCCCTGTACGAAACAAGGAAGAGATAAAGAGTTGGCTTACAATCTCCACTTTACACAATACATGAATATAGTATTACATCATCCAGAATACAATCAAGGTCCGACTACGAAACCAAAATAAAAGAAGGCAACCCCTAATGCTATAGATCCCCGATCGCCCCAACTGGGCTCCACTACTGATCAACTGGAAGCGAAACAACACAACGAACACGATCTTCAACAAGCTCCTCCTTGAGCTCGGTTGCATCACCTGCACGGTATCATTGGCACCTGCAACTGGTTTTGGAAGTAAACTGTGAGTCATGGGGACTCAGCAATATCACACCCTCGCGATCAAGACTATTTAAGCTTATGGGTAGGAAAAGGTAGTGAGGTGGAGCTGCAGCAAGCACTAGCATATATGGTGGCTACCTTATGCAAATGAGAACGAGAAGAGAAGGCAAAGCACGGTCGTGAACTAGAAGTGATCCTGAAACTACTTACGTTCAAGCATAACTCCAACACCGTGTTCACTTCCCGGACCCCGCCGAGAAGAGACCATCACGGCTACACACGTGATTGATGCATTTTAATTAAGTTAAGTTTCAAGTTCTCTACAACCGGACATTAACAAATTCCCATCTACCCATAACCGCGGGCACGGCTTTCGAAAGTTCAAAACCCCGCAGGCGTGTCCCAACTTAGCCCATCACAAGCTCTCACGGTCAACGAATGGTAAAACAAGACCAGCAAAGCCGCCCGGATGTGCCGACAAATCCCGATAGGAGATGCACATATCTCGTTCTCAGGGCACACCGGATGAGCCAGGCGCAGGGTTGGCATAGACCCTGGTTTCCCAGGGGGCGCCTGAGGGAGTCCTGGATTAGGGGGTCTCCGGACAGCCGGACTATCTCCATTGGCCGGACTGTTAGACTATGAAGATACAAGATTGAAGACTTTGTCTCGTGTCCGGATGGGACTCTACTTGGCGTGAAAGGCAAGCTAGGCAATACGGATATGGATATCTCCTCCTTTGTAACCGACCTTGTGTAACCCTAACCCTCTCCGGTGTCTATATAAACCGAAGGGTTTTAGTCCGTAGGACAACAACCATAACATACAATCATACCATAGGCTAGCTTCTAGGGTTTAGCCTCTCTGATCTCATGGTAGATCTACTCTTGTACTACCCATATCATCAATATCAATCAAGCAGGACATAGGGTTTTACCTCCATCAAGAGGGCCCGAACCTGGGTAAAACATCGTGTCCCCTGCCTCCTGTTACCATCCGGCCTAGACGCACAGTTCAGGACCCCCTACCCGAGATCCGCCGGTTTTGACACCGACATTGGTGCTTTCATTGAGAGTTCCTCTGTGTCGTCGCCGTTAGGCTTGATGGCTCCTACTATCATCGATAGCGATGCGGTCCAGGGTAAGACTTTTCTCCCCGGACAGATCTTCATATTCGGCGGCTTTGCACTGCGGGCTAATTCGCTTGGTCATCTGGAGCAGATTGAAAGCTACGCCCCTGGCCATCAGGTAAGATTTGGAAGTTTGAACTACACGGCCGACATCCACGTAGACTTGATCTTCGACGGATTCGAGCCACAGCCGGGCGCTCTGCACTGTCGCGATAGGTATGACCTAGCTCTGCCGCTGAACAGTACCCCAGAGGCTGCGCCCGCATCAGCTCCGACCCTTAGCTCGGAGCCAACTGCGCCAGTCAAGGATGGGTGGTTAGACACTGCCTCAGGGGCTGCAGTCTCAACGGTGATCGAGCCGAACACCAGCCTAACCCTCTGCGCAGCCCGTGACTCCAAGGTGTCGGACTCTTTTCCGGACTCGGAACCATCCGCGCCCCTGCCAATCGAATCCGATTGGGCGCCGATCATGGAATTCACCGCCGTGGATATCTTTCAGCACTCGCCCTTCGGTGACATTCTGAATTCACTAAGGTCTCTCTCTTTGTCAGGAGAGCCCTGGCCGGATTATGGCCAACAGGATTGGGATGCGGACGACAAAGAAATTCGACGCCCACCCACCACCCACTTCGTAGCCATTGTCGATGATTTAACCGACATGCTCGACTTTGACTTCGAAGACATCGACGGTATGGACGACGATGTAGGAGACGAACATGAACCAGCACCTATAGGGCACTGGAAAGCCACCTCGTCATATGACATATACATGGTGGATACACCCAAAGAAGGCAATGGCGACGGGATAGTGGAGGACGACCCCTCCAAGAAGCAGCCCAAACACCGACGTCAACGGCGCTGCTCTAAGTCCCGCCAAAGCAAAAGTGGTGATACCGGCACAGGAGATAATAACACTCCGGATAGTGCCGAAGAAAACAACAAACCCCTCCAGCAAGATTTAGAGCATGAGGATGGAGGAGCCAGCTCTCCTGAGAGAGCGGCAGACGGAGAGGAGGAGGATGACAATCACATGCCCCCCTCCGAAGATGAGGCAAGCCTCGGCGACGATGAATTCGCCGTACCAGAGGATCCCGTCGAACAAGAGAGCTTCAAGCACCGGCTTATGGCCACGGCAAATAGCCTGAAGAAAAAGCAGCAGCAGCTTCAAGCTGATCAAGATCTGCTAGCTGACAAATGGACTGAAGTCCTCGCGGTCGAGGAATATAAACTCGAGAGCCCCTCCAAGAGTTACCCAAGGCGCAGGTTACTACCCCGACTGGAGGAAGAAGCGCATGATACGGTTGATAGGCCACCTCGTGGCCGCGATAGAGAGGCATTCCAGCCAAAAGCTCAGCCTCCACCCCAACGCCATTCAAATAAAAGGCAT
Organism: Triticum monococcum; assembly: GCA_034509565.1. Taxonomy (NCBI): domain Eukaryota; kingdom Viridiplantae; phylum Streptophyta; class Magnoliopsida; order Poales; family Poaceae; genus Triticum; species Triticum monococcum. The sequence continues at coordinate 443,472,636 of CM067842.1, read as the reverse complement.
GGGGAGATATGCTAGACCTGCGAGACATATTGGAGGACAAGGCAAAGCATTTAAGATCGATCTACGGATCACGAGGGCGCACCACTCTGCGAGATGACAAACGTCATGCCGGATACAGTAAAAGCAAATCCGGCCGGGCCGAACACAGCGGGCAAGACCCATTCGAGCTGTGTCGCGATATAGCCCAATACAGAGGCACCGCACACCCCTTATGCTTCACAGACGAAGTAATGGAACATCAATTCCCAGAAGGTTTCAATCCTGTAAATATTGAATCATACGACGACACAACAGATCCTGTAGTATGGATTGAGGACTTCCTCCTCCACATCCACATGGCCCGCGGCGATGACTTACACGCCATCAAATACCTCCCACTAAAGCTCAAAGGACCAGCGTGGCATTGGCTTAACAGCTTGCCAGCAGACTCCATTAGCTGTTGGGAAGATCTGGAAGCCGCATTCCTCGACAACTTTCAGGGCACTTATGTGCGACCACCAGACGCCGATGATTTGAACCACATAATTCAGCAGCCAGAAGAGTCGGCCAGGCAATTCTGTACTTGGTTCCTTACAAAGAAAAATCAAATCGTCGATTGTCCGGATGCGGAGGCCTTAGCGGCTTTCAAGCACAACATCCGAGACGAGTGGCTAGCCCGGCACCTTGGTCAGGAAAAGCCGAAATCTATGGCAGCTCTCACGACGCTAATGACCCACTTTTGTGCGGGAGAAGACAACTGGCTGGCTCGCAGTAATAATATATCAAAGAACCATGGTACCTCAGATACCAAGGACGGCAATAGCAGGTCACATCGCAACAAGCATAAGCGCCGCATTAACGGCGACAATACCGAGGATACGGCAGTCAATGCTGGATTCAAAGGCTCTAAACCCGGTCAGCGGAAAAAGCCATTCAAACAAAGTATGCCGGGTCCGTCCAGCTTGCACCGTATACTCGATCGCTCCTGTCAAATACACGGCACCCTAGACAAGCCAGCCAATCACACCAACAGGGATTGTTGGGTGTTCAAGCAGGCCGGCAAGTTAATTGCCGAAAACAAGGACAAGGGGCCGCATAGAGATGACGAGGAGGAGCCCCGGCAGCCGCACACTGGAGGACAGAAGAGGTTTCCCCCGCAAGTGCAGACGGTGAACATGATACACACAACCCACATCCCCAAGAGGGAGCGGAAGCGTGCGCTCAGGGACGTATATGCGTTGGAGCTAGTCGCCCCAAAGTTCAACCCTTGGTCCTCCTGTCCGATCACCTTCGATCGCAGGGACCACCCCACTAGTATCCGTCATGGTGGATTCGCTGCACTGGTCCTAGACCCAATCATCGACGGATTTCACCTCACTCGAGTCCTTATGGACGGCGGCAGCAGCCTGAACCTGCTTTGTCAGGACACAGTGCGCAAAATGGGTATAGACCCCTCAAGGATCAAACCCACAAAAACGACCTTTAAGGGCGTCATTCCAGGTGTAGAGGCCCATTGCACAGGCTCAATTACACTGGAAGTGGTCTTCGGATCCCCGGATAACTTCCAAAGAAAAGAGTTAATCTTCGATATAGTCCCGTTCTGCAGTGGTTATCATGCGCTGCTCGGGTGAACCACATTTGCTAGATTCAATGTGGTACCGCATTATGCATACCTCAAGCTCAAGATGCCAGGACCTCGCGGAGTTATTACAGTCAATGGAAACACATAGCGCTCTCTCCGAACAGAAGAGCACACCGCAGCCCTCGCAGCAGAAACGCAAAGCAGCCTCTCAAGGCAATCAACCAGTTCGGCGCTTCACAGCCCGGACACCTTCAAGCGCGCTCGGGGCAATCGGCAAATAGACCGCCTGGCGCGATCTGAGCTCGCGTAGCAATACGGCGGCCACCCCAATCCCAGCCCAGTGGTGAAACTCGTGCCGCGCGTACATAATTACGCATTAAAAATACCATGGGCACAGGTGGGGAGGGGGGCACAACTGCGGCACGCCCCAAGACGCGGCCTAAACCGCACTAGGGGCTTCCCGTTCGGTTATTTTTCTTTTTCTTTCAGGACCTTAATCTCTGGAAACACTGTCCGGCAGCACTATTACCGAACACATGATGCAGCAACCAAGGAGGCAGACAGCTACGTTATACCACAGAATTCCCAGGTTGATTAAACGAGTGAAATATTCAATTTAACATCATTCCTCAGCTTGCCCGTGGAAGGGACATAGTCCTACTCTTTGCTTATCGCACTATCTGTATCACTCTGCTTTAACGCAATTTTTTAATAAACAATGTATGACATTACGACTATTATTGCATTCTTGTTATATATATATATATGTGTGTGTGTGTGTGTGTGTGTTCATTAATGACGCCTTGCAACCGTACACTATGGTACGGCCAATACACTAGGGGCTTACGTACCCCACAATGCGGTGTGAAAAGTCCGAACACTTTCACAAGTGCGGCACCCCGAACTTATAGCATTATATGCATCAGCTCCGAATCATGTCTTTGGTCAAATGTTGGGTTTGCCCGGCTCCTATGTTTTGGTACCTTATGTTCCGCTCTATCGGCTAAGGTAGCGCTAGGAGAACTACTGCGATTGTGCCCCGGTTCTGCTGGGTTCAGCACCTCAGTAGAGAAAGCTAAAACTGACTATCATGATAAGGCGAGAGACTGGTCGCTGTTCGGCGAGGTTTTCAAGTCCCTAAAGACTTATGCCGCTTAGAGCGAGGGGTCGGCCCTGTCCGGCTTAAAGGCGTGTATCGCGCCCCAAATTCGGCCTTCCGAATACCAGGGGCTTCGCCGAAATTTAAAATTATAGAATTCTATGGCTAAGTGAGAGTGATAAAACATCATTAGTCTGGTTGCCTTGTTCGTTGTGCTGAGCACCTCCCTCGAAGGAGCCAAACATGGGAACAAGAGTGCTCAGGTTTATCCCGAACACCCCAGCACTCGTGGCATGGGGGCAGAAGCCGAGGACTAGCCATCTCTCAGATTGGATAAACAGCCAAACAGAAGGGAATATTTTAAATTCCAACAAGCATTGCATAGCGCATATGAAACAAGTTTTCATACATACAGGATAAAACGAGCAAGTCTCATTCAAATATTACATCTTTTGAACACTCGTCCGCGATGAGACGGGCACCCGGCAGAACACCCTCGTAGTACATCTCGGGGTGGCGATGCTCCATGCCCTCTGGCGGCCCCTCCTTGATCAGCTTCACGACGTCTAGCTTGACCCACTGCAATTTCACACGGGCGAAAGCCCGATGTGCACCTTCAATGCAGACAGATCGCTTGACGACCTCCAACCGCGGGCAGGCATCCACAAGCCGCCTCACCAGGCCAAAGAAGCTGTTCGGAAGGGCGTCGCCAGGCCACAACTGGACTATAAAGCTCTTCATGGCCTGATCGGCCGCCTTATGTAGCTCGACCATCTGCTTCAGCTGGTCGCTCATTGGCACCGGATGTTCGGCCTCAGCATACTGAGACCAGAACAGCTTCTCCATCGAGCTTCCGTCCTTGGCCTGGTAAAATTGTGCGGCATCAGACACACTGCGGGGCAAATCTGCGAATGCTCCTGAAGAGCTCCGGATCCGGGTAAGTAATCGGTAATTTACTTTTACATGCTTGCTTTGCATATAGAAAGCCTTACCCGCCACTATCTTCTTCATCACGTCGATCTCTTGGAGGGCCTTTTGGGCTTCGGCCTTGGCACTTTTTACACTCTCGAGGGCCGCGGCAAGCTCAGACTCCCGCGTCTTGGAGTCAAGCTCCAACGCCTCGTGCTTCGCCACAAGAGCCTGGAGCTCTTGCTGCACCTCGCCCACCCGAGCCTCATGCTTCTCTCACTCGGTGCGCTCCTTGGCCGCTGTATCTTCGGCCTTGGTTAGCGCTCGCTTCAGGGTCGCCACCTCGGTTGTGGCCCCTGGAAAACATACGATGATCCTGTCATTTTGCAATCGCGTCCTCTTTTATATATATACATAAGACATGGTATTACTTACCTTTGTTCTCCTCGAGCTGCCTCTTGGCAAGGCCGAGCTCTTTCCTGGACCCCTCGAGGTCCTGCTTCAGTACGGCAACCTCCGCAGTTAGTGCGGCGGACGCCAGTAGCGAAGCCTGCATATGCATATTGACATACTTATATTAGACTCCTGCGATATTATTTGATCCTCTATTCGGCTATTCTTTGTGAACACCGAACAAAGCATCAGGGGCTACTGTCTATGCGGTAATATTTCTACTACATTTTAAAACACTTGCCTCGAAGCCTGTTAGAAGGCCGGCACAGGCTTCAGTCAATACGCTCTTGGCGGACTGAACCTTCTGGATCACAACACTCATGATAGTGCGGTGCTCCTCGTCGATGGAAGCGCTGCGAAGCGCTTCCAGCAGATTGTCCGACGGCTCTGGATGGACAGAGGTCACCGGCACAGGCGTCTTGCCCCTCTTAGAAGGAGGCCGCCTGCCCGAGCCTGGAACCGCTGGAGGTTTCGGTGCGGTGTTTGGCTGAGGGCCGAACTCGGAGCTCTCAGGGGCCCCGTCCCCTTGGCTCTCGGAGTCCGAAAGGTCGCCTTGAGGCGCCTCCGGGACTGTCTCCCCTCGATCCGGTGCCTCTTGAGACAACACCTCGGCATCGTCGGCAGGATGAGGGGAGGTGGCGGTCGGGACTGGATCGCTATCCATGCCCTACAAGCCCAAGGAGCTGTCCGATGATACATCGATGCTGGCTCGTGGCGGCCTGCATAATTGCATTCCGCGTTAGGGAAAGCAGTGCGACAAAGGAATCCTATGAGTTAATCTGGTATCCGAATACTTACGATCTCCCCGGGGGCTTGACCCTGGGCAACCATTCGTCTTTGCCTTCATCGGCGGCAGTGGAATTGTCCGGAAGGAGAGTTCTTCCCTTCTTGGACCCTCCGGCCTCCCCAGTTGGGGCGGCCTTCCTTTTCTTGTCTCCCCCAGTCGCTGGGGGAGCATCTTCTTCTTCTTCCTCGTCTTCGAGGGAGGAGTGTGCCGCAGAGTTATCGGACGATGAGTCCGATAACACCTGGCGCCGGGAACTCTTTCGGGTTCCCTTGGCCTTCTTGGTCTTCTCCGGCACCTTGTAAGGAGCCGGAGTCAGCATCTCCGTCAGGAGAGCGCCCGCAGTATCTTCGGGCAAAGGGGCCGGACAGTCGATCTTCCCTGACATCTGCACCCAGTCCTGTCAAAGACCTGGAGATTAGACCCCGCACATAATTAAGCTAGGGAAAATAAATGTCTTACGGGACGTATTGAACTCACCGAACGCGCTAGGCGCTTTGCGCTTAGTCCACGATCCTCGGCGAGAGAAGGAGGGACCTCGGCGCCCTTGAACAACACCTTCCAGACGTCCCTGTGCGTCATATCAAAGAGCTCGCTCAGAGTCTGGTGTTGGGCCGGGTCGAACTCCCATAAGGTAAAATCCCGTTGTTGACACGGGAGGATCCGACGGATGAGCATAACTTGGACTATGTTGACAAGCTTGAGCTTCTTGCTTGCCATACTCTTGATACATTTCTGGAGTCCGTCCAGCTCCACCGATGAACCCCACGACAGGCCCTTCTCTTTCCAGGAAGTGAGCCATGTAGGGAATCCGGATCGAAACTCGAGGGCTGCCGCCCATTTGGCGTCGCGCGGCTCGGTGATGTAGAACCACGCCGACTGCCATCCCTTTATTGTCTCCAGGAAGGAGCCTTCGAGCCATATGACGTTGGGCATCTTGCCCACCATGGCTCCTCCGCATTCTGCTTGTTGGCCTTGTACCACCTTCGGCTTGATATTGAAGGTCTTTAACCACTGGCCGAAGTGGGGATGGATGCGGAGGAAAGCCTCACACATAATGATGAACGCCGAAATGTTGAGGATGAAGTTCGGGGCAAGATCATGAAAGTCCAGCCCGTAGTAGAACATGAGACCACTGACGAATGGATAGAGGGGAAACCCTAGTACGCGGAGTAAGTGGTGAAGGAAAACTACCCTCTCGTGAGGTTCCGGGGTAGGGACGATCTGCCCCGCGGCGGGCAGCCGATGCGCGATGTTCGCGGCTAGGTATCCGGCTCTGCGCAGCTTCTTGATGTCTCCCTCTGTGACGGAGGAGACCATCCACATGCCTCCCGCTCCGGACATGATTGGAGAAGGTCGAGGTGGGAAGTGCGGACTTGGGTGCTAGAGCTCGAGTGTGTGAAAACTGATGGGTAAGGGAGGAAGAAGGCGTGGATAGAAAGGTGAATCCTTATCCCTTTATATGGGCGGACGAAACTAAGCGTCCCCACTTGCCTAGTAAAACTCGCTTATCCCCCAAGCGCCACAATTGATGGCGCGGTTGGGTTACCCACGCCCGTATTGATGAGAATCCTGTAATAAGGGGACACGATCTCTGCTTTGACAAGACGTGTCGAAAAACTGCCTCGCGTTATGTGCGGGGCTGGTTAAAAGAAACAGTTCGAATAATCACCGGGCCATGATGTAACGTCATGCTGCCAAAACAAGCCAGCAAATTAGATCTGCGAAAATATTATTCTCTCTATGGTGGAACGTGGAACTTATTTTGCAGGGTCGGACACTATCCTCGTATTCAAATTCTTCTATGATGTATTCGGAGAAGGAACCCGCCTTGCAATGCCGAAGACAATACTGTGCGCCGGACTCATCATCATTGAAACCTGGTTCAGGGGCTACTGAGAGAGTCCTGGATTAGGGGGTCTCCGGACAGCCGGACTATCTCCATTGGTCGGACTGTTAGACTATGAAGATACAAGATTGAAGACTTCGTCTCGTGTCCGGATGGGACTCTATTTGGTGTGGAAGGCAAGCTAGGCAATACGGAAATGGATATCTCATCCTTTGTAACCGACCTTGTGTAACCCTAACCCTCTCCAGTGTCTATATAAACCGAAGGGTTTTAGTCCGTAGGACAACAACCATAATATACAATCATACCATAGGCTAGCTTCTAGGGTTTAGCCTCTTTTATCTCGTGGTAGATCTACTCTTGTACTACCCATATCATCAATATCAATCAAGCAGGACGTAGGGTTTTACCTCCATCAAGAGGGCCCGAACTTGGGTAAAACATCGTGTCCCCTGCCTCCTGTTACCATCCGGCCTAGACGCATAGTTCAGGACCCCCTACCCGAGATCCGCCGGTTTTGACACCGACAGCGCCGGACATCGCTCAGGTTGGACCAACACTTAGAGAAGCACTCTCCCGGGGGTTTAAAATAAAGATGACCCTTGAGTCTACAGAACCCAAGGGAAAAAGGCTAGGTGGCAAATGGTAAAACCAAGGTTGGGCCTTGCTGGAGGAGTTTTATTCAAGGCGAACTGTCAAGGGGTTCCCATTATAACCCAACCGCGTAAGGAATGCAAAATCAAGGAACATAACACTGGTATGATGGAAACTAGGGCGGCAAGAGTGGAACAAAACACCAGGCATACGGCCGAGCCTTCCACCCTTTACCAAGTATATAGATGCATTAGTTAAATAAGAGATCTTGTGATATCCCAACAATAACCATGTTCCAACATGGAACAAACTCCAGCTTCACCTGCAACTAGCAACGCTATAAGAGGGGCTGAGCAAAGCGGTAACATAGCCAAACAACGGTTTGCTAGGAAAGGTGGGTTAGAGGCTTGACATGGCAATATGGGAGGCATGATATATGAAGTGGTAGGTATCACAGCATAGCAAAAGAGTGTGCAACTAGCAAGCAAAGATAGAAGTGATTTCGAGGGTATGGTCATCTTGCCTGCAAAGTTCTCCGAGAAGACGAAAGCTTGATCCTCGAAAGCGTACTCAACGGGTTCCTCAAACATGAACTCGTCTCACAGATCTACCCAAGAGAAGAACACAAGCAAAGTAAACCACAATCAACCACGGTGCAATGCGCAAGCAACAAGATGCAAAACATGTCATGATATGCGGGATGTGATATGCAATGCATATGCGAGCTACAGAAGGAAAAGATTGATCAAGGCATCAACTTGGCAAACCAAGTGCGCCGCTTGAAAGATGAGTTGATTCCGGTTGAAATCGATGTAAAGATCGCCGGAATCGGAGATATGGTTTGGAAATGGCAAGCAAAACAATAATGGAACAAATCTGCGATTAACAACACGATGCCATCTAGAATGCAACAAGAAAACTAAGCTACTACACTCCAACATAGCAACAAAGCACATGGCAGTGATCTACTCAAGATGCTTGACAAAAGATGAACACTGAGCTACGGCTAATTCACACAATAGCAGGTTCAAACAAGCATGGCAAAAGGGCAAAATATATCAGCATCACATACTTAGTGAAAATACTAACATGTCAGGAATCAACATCAGGAAGCAATGTTTAGAGCAAGATAACAACATGCGACATGAACATATTATAGCAATACAAGGCATGGCATGAATCTACTCAAAGCATATAACAAAAGTCCCATACTGACCATAAGCCAAAAAGGACCAGAAGATATGATGGCACCTATGTAAACATAGTAAGTTTCATTAACAGATTCAGACTTAGCAGAAAACTGGACATGGCATAAACAGAATTACGAAGGCATGTTTGCGAGCTCGATGCACTCACCACAAGGCATTGCATGTCAAACTAATCATACACCCAGCAAGAAGACATGATCGAGAAGCTGACCATGGCAAGAACCATCTCATAGCATGCAAGGATCAACAACAACAACCTTGGCAAAATTGATTAACACGCAAACAATCTGCCAGGAACATTTTATAGCCAAAGTAGAGCAAGATTGAGTCATGCTAGGGTACTCCATAATTTGAAACAAAGACATGGATGGATAGCGCATAACAATATCTCAAAATCATCCTAACTGAACATGCTCAAAAGAGGCATGGATCACTCTGTAGCAACATGAATACATGGCATAGAAATAACATCAGGGAAAAGACTTTGTGAAATTCAGTCCCTGAAATCAGCAACATCACGAGAGCTACTTTGCATGCTTGTGATAGTCACCACATTGATCACAAAAATACATGGCATACACCCCTGTAAAGATGGCATGGCATAGCCCAAAATGCATGTAGAGCTCATGCCCAAAAGATGCACACAATAATCATGGCAAAAATGACAAATGCTCATAAATTGATAAGAATCAACACCTAACATTATGAAGCACTATTGCAATAGTCATTAGGGCATCAAAATGGACTCAAACAATCATGGCACAATGGAACAAAATGAAGAGGACATCATGATGAACATTTCGATATATCATGCATGCAAAACGGAGCTACGGATGAGGAGTTATGATGCGATGAACATGGCATGAAAATTACACAGATCTGGGACTTAGTGGAATTTTCACCTCCGTGAAAGTCAGCGCGGGACGGAGCGGTTCCGGGATGAGCAGATCCGGGCACGGTGGAGGCCGTTTGGATCGCGGGACGGGTGGATCTCATCCACCCGCCCGGATCTGACCGGAGATGGACGCCGGCGGGGCGCATCGGCGGCGATGGCCGGAGATGAAGGCGGGCGGCGCGGCGGCGTGGGCGAGGCAGCGGAGGCGAGGTGCGGCGGCGGCGAGGCGCACCGGCAACCGGGCGGCGGCGAGGATCCGGCATCGGCGGCGGGGATCTGGCGGCGAGGCGCGGCGGGGCACGCGAAGTCGGCGGGGAAGAGCCGGGCGGCGCTGCTTCGGTGGCAGCGCGGGCCGGCCGTGGGCTCCGTGGGCCGGCGGCGGCTGTGGAGGTGGGAGGAGGCGCGGGGGACACGTGGCGCCCCTCGATTGGCCAAGAGGCGGCGGCGGGATTTCGTCAGGCGGGCGCGGACATGTCCGGTGGCAGCGGGGGAGTTTTTTTAGGGTTTCATCTGCGCGAGAAAAAGAGGGGATCACCTATTTATAGGTAGAGGGAGCTAGGAGAGTCCAAATGAGGTGCGGTTTTCGGCCATGTGATCGTGATCGATAAACGAGAGGATGGAGGGGGTTTGGATGGGTTTTGGGGGTGTTGGGCTGCGACACACACGAGGCCTTTACGGTTCCCCGGTTAACCGTTGGAGTATCAAATGAACTCCAAATGGCACGAAACTTGACAGGCGGTCTACCAGTAGTGAAGCAAGGCCGCTTGGCAAATCTTGGTCCAATCAGAGAATGTTTAACACCCGCACATGAAAAAAGGCAAAAGGAGGCGCCGGAGGACATAGGAGCGCCGGATTGCAAAACGGACAACGGGGAAAATGCTTGAATGCATGAGACGAACACGTATGCGAATGCGATGCACATGATGACATGATATGAAATGCATGACACGCAAACAAATGACAAGGAAACAACAACGAATAACTAGAAGACACCTGGCGCAACGGTCTCGGGGTGTTACACTTATAGACCTGTGTACACTCACAAACGCATTAGTCCCTTAACCTATAAGTCTTCAATACACCAAAATCACTAAGGGGAACTAGATGCACTTGCAATCTCCCCCTTTTTGGTGATTGATGACAATATAGGTTAAGTTTTCAACGGGGATAAACATATGAAGTGTAAATACTGATATTGAGGATTTTGATTACAAGATATAGAAGAACTCCCCCTGAAGATGTGCATAGTGAGGAATTTGCTTTTGAAGCAATGTACACTTTGAAGAGTAGAATCATGGAGATCTCCCCCTATATCTTGTAATCCATACACGCATTTAACATACAATATGAAGAACTTGAAATGCATGATGAAATATGGTGACTGATGTAGTTCAACATGCGTGCATTAACATTAATGAGGAATAAGCATGCAGAAAAACTCAGCAAAAGTATCAGACCACCATAGAGTTTAAGTTTACAACTCGATCGAATAAAGTCTTAGAAGAACGAGCATTGTAACTTAGAAAAAAACGCCCATATAAGTAGACCCGTTTGAAGACTAACTCAAATTTCTCCCCCTTTGTCATCAAATGGCCAAAAGGGACAAAAAATGAGGACTAACGCCCCTGAAGAATGTCAAGTTGATGGAGGAGTGCTGATAACCCACAAGTATAGGCAATCGCAACAGTTTTCGAGGGTAGAGTATTCAACCCAAATTTATTGATTCGACACAAGGGGAGCCAAAGAATATTCTCAAGTATTAGCAGCTGAGTTGTCAATTCAACCACACCTAGAAACTTAATATCTGCAGCAAGGTATTTAGTAGCAAAGTAATATGATAGTAGTGGTAACGGTGGCAAAAGGTAATGGTAGCAAAAGTAATATTTTTGGTATTTTATAGTAATTGTAACAATAGCAACGGAAAAGTAAATAAGCGAAGAACAATATAGGAAAAGCTCGTAGGCAATGGATCGGTGATGGAGAATTCTGCTGGATGCGATCGATCATGTAACAGTCATAACCTAGGGTGACACAGAACTAGCTCCGGTTCATCAATGTAATGTAGGCATGTATTCCTAATATAGTCATACGTGCTTATGGAAAGAACTTGCATGACATCTTTTGTCCTACCCTCCCGTGGCAGCGGGGTCCTATTGGAAACTAAGGGATATTAAGGCCTCCTTTTAATAGAGTACCGGACCAAAGCTTTAACACACAGTGAATACATGAACTCCTCAAACTACGGTCATCACCGGGAGTGGTCCCGACTATTGTCACTTCGGGGTTGCCGGATCATAACACATAGTAGGTGACTATAGACTTGCAAGATAGGATCAAGAACTCTCATATATTGATGAAAACATAATAGGTTCAGATCTGAAATCATGGCACTCGGGCCCTAGTGACAAGCATTAAGCATAGCAAAGTCATGCAACATCAATCTCGGAACATAGTGGATACTAGGGATCAAACCCTAACAAAACTAACTCGATTAAATGATAAATTTCATCCAACCCATCACCGTCCAGCAAGCTTACGATGGAATTACTCACGCACGGCGGTGAGCATCATGCAATTGGTGATGGAGGAAGGTTGATGATGACGATGGCGACAGATTCCCCTCTCCGAAGCCCCGAACGGACTCCAGATCAGCCCTTCCAAGAGAGTTTAGGGCTTGGCGGTGGCTCCGTATCGTAAAATGCAATGAATCATTCTCCCTGGTTTTTGTCTCCCCGAAAGTGAATATATGGAGTGAGGGTTGAGGTCGGTGGAGCGTCAGGGGGCCCACGAGGTAGGGGGCGCGCCCAGGGGGCAGGCGTGCCCCCTGCCCTCGTGGACAGGTGGAGGCCCCCTTGACGTGGATCTTCCTTCCATTATTTTTTATATATTCCAAAATAATTCTCCGTTGATTTTCAGGTCATTCCAAGAACTTTTATTTCTGCACAAAAATAACACCATGGCAACTCTGCTGAAAAGAGCGTCAGTCCGTGTTAGTTCCATTCAAATCATGCAAATTAGAGTCCAAAACAAGGGCAAAAGTGTTTGGAAAAGTAGATACGACAGAGACGTATCAACTCCCCCAAGCTTAAACCTTTGCTTGTCCTCAAGCAATTCAGTTGATATACTGAAAGTGATAAAGAAAAACTTTTACAAACTCGGTTTGCTCTTGTTGTTGTAAATATGTAAAGCCAGCATTCAAGTTTTCAGCAAAGATTATGAACTAACCATATTCACAATAACATTTAGGTCTCATGTTTACTCATATCAATGGCATAATCAACTAGCGAGCAATAATAATAAATCTCGGATGACAACACTTTCTCAAAACAACCATGATATGATATAACAAGATGGTATCTCGCTAGCCCTTTCTGAGACCGCAAAACATAAATGCAGAGCACCTTTAAAGATCAAGGACTGGCTAGACATTGTAATTCATGGTAAAAGAGATCCAGTCAAGTCATACTCAATGTAAACTAACAGTAATGGATGCAAATGACAGCGGTGCTCTCCAACTGGTGCTTTTTAATAAGAGGATGATGACTCAACATAAAAGTAAATGGATAGGCCCTTCGCAGAGGGAAGCAGGGATTTATAGAGGTTCCAGAGCTCAGTTTTGAAATAGATATGAATAATATTTTGAGCGGTATACTTTCATTGTCAACATAACAACCAAGAGATCTCGATATCTTCCATGCTACACACATTATAGGAGGTTCTCAAACAGAATGGTAAAGTTTATACTCCCCCTCCACCAACAAGCATCAATCTATGGCTTGCTCGAAACAACGAGTGCCTCCAACTAACAAGAGTCCCGGGGGAGTTTTGTTTGTAGTTATTTTGATTTGTTTTGCATAAAGCATGGGACTGGGCATCCCGATGACCAGCCACTTTCTCATGAGTGAGGAGCGGAGTCCACTCCTCTTGAGAATGACCCGCCTAGCATGGAAGATACAGACAACCCTAGTTGATACATGAGCTATCCGAGCATACAAAACAACATGTTTATTTGAAGGTTTAGAGTTTGGCACATACAAATTTACTTGGAACGGCAGGTAGATACCGTATATAGGTAGGTATGGTGGACTCATATGTAATAACTTTGGGGTTTATGGAGTTGGATGCACAAGCAGTATTCCCACTTAGTACAAGTGAAGGCTAGAAAAAGACTTAGAAGCGACCAGCTAGAGAGCGACAACAGTCATGAACATGCATTAAAATTAATCAATACTGAATGCAAGCATGAGTAGGATATAATGCACCATGAAGATAAATATCGTAGAGGCTATGTTGATTTTGTTTCAACTACATGCGTGAACATGTGCCAAGTCAAGCCACTCGAATCGTTCAAAAGAGGATACCACCCTATCATACCACATCACAACCATTTTAATAGCATGTTGGCATGCAAGGTAAACCATTATAAACTCCTAGCTAATTAAGCATGGCATAAGCGACTATAATCTCTAATTGTCATTGCAAACATGTTTATTCATAATAGGCTGAATCAGGAACGATGAACTAATCATATTTACAAAAACAAGAGAAGTTGAGTTCATACCAGCTTTTCTCATCTCAATAAGTTCATCATATAATCATCCTTATTGCCTTTCACTTGCACGACCGAATAGTGTGGAAAATAATAATAGTGCACATGCATTGGACTAAGCTGGAATCTGCAAGCATTCAATTCAAGAGAGAAGACAAGGTAATATGGGCTGTTTGTTAGATCAACAATAATGCATATGAGAGCCATCAATCATTTTAATCATGGTCTTCTCCTCTCAACCCCCAAAGAATAAGAAAAGAAATAAAACTATTTACACGGGAAAGCTCCCAACAAGCAAAAGAAGAACGAGAAATCTTTTTGGGTTTTCTTTTAATTATTACTACTACATGCATGGAAAGTAAACTAGCTGAAAGCTACAACTAATTTTTTTGTTTTTCTTAAGGTTTATTAAACACACAAGAAGAAAGCATAAAAAGGAAAATAAACTAGCATGGATGATACAATGAAAAAGTATGAACACCAACAACTAGCATGAGTGTGTGAACATGAATGTAATGTCGATGAGAACTACGTACTCCCCCAAGCTTAGGTTTTTGGCCTAAGTTGGTCTATGGCCACGGCTGGCCTGGCGAATATCCAAAGTTGTAGTTGGGGTCGTACTGAGATGCAGCGGCAATTTCCCGATGAGCTGCAGCTTGGTGGCGAGCTGTCTCCGCTCTCCTCTCGTACTCGGTTGCCTCCTCCCTGGTTATAACATATCTCCCTTTTGCCTGAAAGTCAAAGAAAGTAGGAGGAGGGAGAGCGACGTGATAGGTGCATCGTCTATCAAAGATTAGTCGGTACTGGAGAAACTGATCGTTCCTCTCAACAAACTGATGACGAACCATAGCCTCATAATCTAAATAAACAGGAGGCAACTCAATATCATACCCACGTATGGGTATATCAAGAAAATTAGCTAGACGGGTTGCATAAATTCCACCAAAGAAATCTCCATTAAATCTATTATTATGCAACCTACGTGCAACAATGGCTCGCAAATTATAATGTTTATCTCCTAATACAGCACTCCTGAGAACACTGAGGTCAGGGACACACATGTGACATGCTTCATCCTTACCATTTATGCACCTAACTATGAAGAGAGCAAAATAATGTATAGCAGGAAAATGAATGCTCCCTATGGTAGCTTGTGTTATACCTATAGATTCCCCCACAATTATACTAGCAAGAAAATCTCTAAACTTAGATTTGCAAGGCTCACTAGTGTTGCCCCATTGTGGAAGTTTGCTAGCAGTATTAAAATCCTCTAAGTCCATAGTATAAGAATTTTCATAAAGATCAAATAGGACAGTTTGAGAATTGCGTGATGATGAAAATTCAAACCTTCTGACAAAGGAATCAGTGAGATTGTGGTATTGGCGGCACTTATCTGCCTCGAAGCTCTCAAGATTGACATTACGCACATACGCGTTAAATTCTTCCTTGAGTCCTGCTCGATCCATAAAGTCCTCTGACGACCATTCACAAGCCCGCACCTGAGCTTCCCTCGGTGGTTCATCGTCGGCATCGCGTATTGCGAGCCTGGGTCCTTGCTTCCTTGAAGGACCACCTTGGTACATTTTCCAGAACATATTTCTTCCTCTGAAAAATTTCTGAAATTTTAAGTAACTTCAAAATAAAAGTGAACCAAACTCAATAGAATTGATAGCAACTACTCCCACAAGTGCCTAGAGGATATATCATGCATTAAAACTACTTTTGACCATATAAATTTGACATGCAAGCTCAAGAACAGGATCACCTAAGCAGCAAAAATATGCAATGAATAAAGCATTAGAACAAAAACTAATTGGAGCATTGGAGGAGTCACATACCAAAGAACAATCCCCCAAAGCAGTTTTGTGAATGGAGCTTCGAGCAAGGAGATCGAAAATGGCAGCAAGATGAGCTTGGACTCGGGTTTGAGCTGGCTAGTGATGTTTTTGAGAGGAAGAAGGAGTGTCTGGTATCTGGAATAAGTGGAGGGGAGCCACCATGGGCCCACGAGGCAAGGGGGCGCGCCCTGGACCCTCGTGGCCAGGTGCTTTCTCTCCCTGGTGTGTTCTCAGTGCCAGATATTCTCAAATATTCCAGAAAAATAATATTTAAATTTCAGGGCATTTGGAGAACTTTTATTTTCGGGGTATTTTTTATTTCATGGATAATTCAGAAAATAGATAGAAATTATTATTTTTTCTTTATTTAATATAAATAACAGAAAGTAAAAAGAGGGTACAGAGAGTTGTGTTTTCTAAATTCATCCATCTCATACTCATCAAAGGGAATCCAGTAACAAGGTTGATCACGTCTTGTTAACAAACTAATTCTGGATTGCATGAAACCGGAGAATTTTCGAATAACACTAGGTTACCTCAACGGGGATATGCATGTCCCCAACAATAAGAATATCGTATTTCTTCTTGACAGTAGGAAGAGGAAATTCAAAACCTCCAATAGTAATAGTTGAAAATTTTCCAATAGAAGTGATATTGTGGACTTGAGGTTATTTCCTTGGAAAGTGTACCGTATGCTCATTACCATTAACATGAAAAGTGGCATTGCCTTTGGTGCAATCAATAACAGCCCATGCAGTATTCAAAAAGGGTCTTTCAAGAATAATAGACATACTATTGTCCTTGGGAATATCAAGAATAACAAAGTCCGTTAAAATAGTAACGTTTGCAACCACAACAGGCACATCCTCACAAATACCAAGAGGTATAGCAGTTGATTTGTCAGCCATTTGCAAAGATATTTTAGTAGGTGTCAACTTATTCAAATCAAGTCTATGATATAAAGAGAGAGACATAACACTAACACCGGCTCCAAGATCACATAAAGCAGTTTTAACATAGTTTCTTTTAATGGAGCATGGTATAGTTGGTACTCCGAGATCTCCTAGTTTCTTAGGTATTCCACCCTTAAAAGTATAATTAGCAAGCATGGTGGAAATTTCAGCTTCCGATATCTTTCTTTTATTAGTAACAATATCTTTCATGTACTTAGCATAAGGATTCATTTTAAGCATATCAGTTAAACACATACGCAAGAAGATAGGTCTAATAATTTCAGCAAAGCGCTCAAAATCCTCATCATCCTTTTTCTTGGATGGTTTAGGAGGAAAAGGCATGGTTTTCTGAACCCATGGTTCTCTTTCTTTACCGTGCTTCCTAGCAACAAAGTCTCTCTTATCATAACGTTGATTCTTTGATTGTGGGTTATCAAGATCAACGGCAGGTTCAATCTCTACTTCATTGTCATTACTAGGTTGAGCATCGACATGAACATCATTATTAACATTATCACTAGGTTCATGCTCATTACCAGAATGTGTTTCAGCATAAAAAATAGAGATATCATTGGGATTCTCAGGTGTGTCAATAACAGGTTCACTAGAAGAATTCAAAGTCCTATCATTTTTCTTTTTCTTCCTCTTAGAAGGACTAGGTGCATCAATATTATTTCTCTGAGAATCTTGCTCAATTCTCTTAGGATGGCCCTCAGGATACAAAGGTTCCTGAGTCATTTTACCACCTCTAGTCATAACTCTAACAGCATTATCATTTTTCTTACTATTTAATTCATTGAGCAAATCATTCTGAGCTTTAAGTACTTGTTGTACTTGAGTGGTAACCATAGAAGCATGTTTAATAATAAAATTTAGTTCACCTTTAACTTTAGCCATATAATCACTCAAGTGTTCAATCATATAAGCATTATGTTTCAATTGTCTACCAACATAAGCATTAAAATCTTCTTGCTTAACCATAAAGTTATCAAACTCATCTAAGAATTGGCTAGCAAACTTAGTATAGGAGGGACTTCAGCTTTATCATATCTATAGAGAGAATTTACCTTTACTACCTGTGTCGGGTTATAAAGACCATGTATTTCTTTAACATGCGGTAAATTAAGACCATGTATTTCTTCAATAGGAGGTAAATTCTTAACATCTTTAGCTTTAATACCTTTTTCTTTCATAGATTTCTTTGCCTCTTGCATATCTTCAGGACTGAGAAATAGAATACCCTTTTTCTTCAGAGTTGGCTCCGGAGTTGGTTCAGGAATTGGATCATGGATTGGATCAGGAAGTGCGCAATTATTTTCATTAGTCAACATATTATTCAATAGAATTTCAGCTTCATCAGCATTTCTTTCCCTGAAAACACAACCGCCACAACTATCTAGGTGGTCTCTGGGAGCATCGGTTAGTCCATTATAAAAGATATCAAGTATCTCAATTTTTTAGAGGATGATCAGGCAAAGTATTAAGTAATTGAAGAAGCCTCCCCCAAGCTTGTGGGAGACTCTCTTCTTCAATTTGCACAAAATTATATATTTCCCTTAAAGCAGCTTGTTTCTTATGAGTGGGGAAATATTTAGCAGAGAAGTAATAAATCATATCCTGGGGACTACGCACACAACCAGGATCAAGAGAATTAGACCATATCTTAGCATCACCCTTTAATGAGAACGTAAATAATTTAAGGATATAATAATAGTGAGTTTTCTCATCATTAGTGAACAGGGTGGCTATATCATTTAATTTATTAAGATGTGCCACAACAGTTTCAGATTCATAGCCATAGAAAGGATCAGATTCAACTAAAGTAATTATCTCAGGATCAACAGAGAAATCATAATCCTTATCAGTAACAAAGATAGGTGAAGTAGCATAAGCAGGATCATGTTTCATTCTAGCATTCAAAGTTTTTTGTTTCAGCTTAGCTAAAAGCTTCTTAAGATCACTCCTATCATTGCAAGCAAGAAAGTCTCTAGCATTTCTTCATCCATAACATAACCCTCAGGAACAACAGGAAATTCATGTCTAGGGGGAGAATCTTCATCATCACTTTCATCAATATTATCAGTTTCAATAATTTCATTCTCTCTAGCCCTAGCAAGTTGTTCATCAAGAAATTCACCAAGTGGCACAGTAGTATCAAGCATAGAAGTAGTTTCATCGTAAGTATCATGCATAGCAGAAGTGGCATCATCAATAACATGTGACATATCAGAATTAATAGCAGAAGTAGGTCTAGGTTTTGCAAGTTTACTCAAAACAGAAGGTGAATCAAGTGCAGAGCTAGACGATAGTACCTTACCTCCCCTTGTAGTTGAGGGACAAATCTTGGTTCTTGGATCTTTCAAGTTCTTCATAATGATAAGCAGATATAAATCCCAAGTGACTCAAAGAATAGAGCTATGCTCCCCGGCAACGGCGCCAGAAAATAGTCTTGATAACCCACATGTATAGGGGATCGCAACAGTTTTTGAGGGTAGAGTATTCAACCCAAATTTATTGATTCGACACAAGGGGAGCCAAAGAATATTCTCAAGTATTAGCAGTTGAGTTGTCAATTCAACCACACCTGGAAACTTAATATCTGCAGCAAATTATTTAGTAGCAAAGTAATATGATAGTAGTGGTAATGGTGGCAAAAGGTAATGGTAGCAAAAGTAATATTTTTGGTATTTTATAGTAATTGTAACAATAGCAACGGAAAATTAAATAAGCGAAGAACGATATAGGAAAATCTCGTAGGCAATGGATCGGTGATGGAGAATTATGCCGGATGCGATCGATCATGTAACAGTCATAACCTAGGGTGACACAGAACTAGCTCCAGTTCATCAATGTAATGTAGGCATGTATTCCGAATATAGTCATACGTGCTTATGGAAAGAACTTGCATGGCATCTTTTGTCCTACCCTCCTATGGCAGCGGGGTCCTATTGGAAACTAAGGGATATTAAGGCCTCCTTTTAATAGAGTACCAGACCAAAGCATTAACACATAGTGAATACATGAACTCCTCAAACTACGATCATCATCGGGAGTGGTCCCGACTATTGTCACTTCGGGGTTGCCGGATCATAACACATAGTAGGTGACTATAGACTTGCAAGATAGGACCAAGAACTCTCATATATTGATGAAAACATAATAGGTTCAGATCTGAAATCATGGCACTTGGGCCCTAGTGACAAGCATTAAGCATAGCAAAGTCATAGCAACATCAATTTCAGAACATAGTGGATACTAGGGATCAAACCCTAACAAAACTAACTCGATTACATGATAAATCTCATCCAACCCATCACCGTCCAGCAAGCCTACGATGGAATTACTCACGCACTACGGTGTGCATCATGAAATTGGTGATGGGGGAAGGTTGATGATGACGATGGCGACGGATTCCCCTCTCTGGAGCCCCGAACGGACTCCAGATCAGCCCTCCCAAGAGAGTGTAGGGATTGGCGGTGGCTCCATATCGTAAAACGCGATGAATCATTCTCCCTGGTTTTTTTCTCCCTGAAAGTGAATATATGGAGTCAGGGTTGAGGTCGGTGGAGCATCAGGGGGCCCACGAGGTAGGGGGCGCGCCTAGGGGGGCAGGCGCGCCCCCACCCTCGTGGACAGGTGGAGGCCCCCCTGACGTGGATCTTTCTTCCATTATTTTTTATATATTCCAAAATAATTCTCCGTTGATTTTGAGGTCATTCCGAGAACTTTCATTTCTACACAAAAATAACACCATGGCAATTCTGCTGAAAACGGCGTCAGTCCGGGTTAGTTCCATTCAAATCATGCAAATTAGAGTCCAAAACAAGGGCAAAAGTGTTTGGAAAAGTAGATACGACGGAGACGTATCAAGCGCCAGTGTTGTTGGGGTCGTTTGTTGTTGTAGGGCCTGCCACAGTGTCGTCCAAGTCTTCATGCTCATCGGTTTCGCGTGATGAAGAATATGAGCTGGCCACCAAGGAAGGAACTTTAGTCTTCTTGAACTTCTTCGCCGGTGGCGGCTGAGACCATTCAAAGTCCTGCTTGAAACCCATTCGCTTCAGATCATCTTCACCATACAGATGTGACAAAACAGCTGAGGTGCGACCGAAGACTTCATGGAGGTAGTAATGGTTTTTCGTCACTGCATTGTGTGTAGCAGTCATGTTGTGAAGAATAGAACCAAACTAATGCTTAACCCATTTGTGGTTTCGATCCACCTTCTGGTGAAGACTAAGAGGAAGCTCACAGTCAATCATCACCCGGGGAGCTGTTGCTTGAGGATTTGGCTTTGATGCATTAGCGGCAGAATCATGAGTAGCGGAATCATCATTGGTGGAGTAAGATGCAGCTTTGCGAAACTGACCATCCAATGGACGAATGCCTTCATCAATAATAGCAGTAGACTTGCCCTTTTCATCAGATGAGGAAAATGTCCGCTTGAGGACTTCTATTGGGGCAGGTAACTGACATGATTCTGAAATCAGCCTTGTAGTTGAGTGAAGGCCTTGTTCTGAGGAATCTCATAATCCAGGGAGCATAAGGCTTCAACTCAAACAGAGAGAGGGAAACATTTGCCAGAGTCCTCATGAAGAAATCATGGTACTTGATAGGAATGCCATGTATGATATTGAATAGCAGATTCTTCATGATGCCAGCAACTTCTTCATCATTTGAATCGTGGCCTTTGATTGGACTCAATGTCTTCGTCAAAATGTGATAGACAGTTCTAGGCACAAACAACAATTCCTTCACGAGGAATTTGGTCCTTGGAGCTTGACCTGGCTTCAGAGGCTTCATTAGCACTTGCATGTAATGGGCAGTGAATTCAGGTTCATGATAGATGCAACGAGTGCCTTCAAGGAGAGGACTGACAGGTAGGGCATGAAGTAATTCAGAGGCCGGTGCTTTGAAATGTGTGTTTTCTGTCATCCAGTCCAAAACCCAAGAGTTCACGTCGTCAGCATCGCGTGTGATATGCAGAGTTGCATAGAATTGAAGAATGAGCTCTTCATTCCAATCGCAAATATCCGTGCAAAAGTTGAGCAGCCCCGCATCATGAAGCACACTAAGGACTGGGGTGAAGCAAGGCAGTGATTCCATGTCCACGTGAGAAATATGCTCATGATCGAAGACTTTGTCCTTGTTGAAAAGCAGTGAAGAATAAAAGTTTGCTTGGCTGGTAGTCCAGAAGTGCTTCCTTCTAAGACGAGCAGAGTCATAAGGGTTATAGTCTGTGAAGAACACATGCTCGCCGAAGAAGCCATCAGCCTTGAATTTTTGCTTCTTCGAGAAGGGATCCTTTGGCTCGGGCTGAGGGGTATCGGTTAATTGCATCACCACCTCAGGAATCACAATCTCAGGATCCATTGGCTGAGGAATTTCAGCTTCTTCTTCAGTGACAGCCTGAGTCTTCAATTCTTCATTAACATTTTCTTCAGCACTAGTGGCTGGAATCTCTTCATGGACATACGGTGTGGCATGAGGTTCTTGAGATCCCATTTGAACTTCAGTAGTTACAGGGGACTGAGGAATTTGTTGAAGGGGGGTGAACAGAGGAGAATTGGGGTGCCGACTTTCCCAAAAGTCATCGTTCAACACTGGAGTTGTGCACCCAATGTCCACATGTTCTTCTTCACTCTTTTCCTCAACGCCGGCCTCTTCAGCAGTGAACTGAGGCATGGGCGATGAAACAACTAGGGTTGAAGGGATTGCATCCACTTCAATTTCTTCATCCAACTGCTCTGAGGAAGCAGCAGAAGGAATGTATTCATCGGATCTGCTTGGGATCACGTATTCTTCATCAAAAGGAACGAGTTCATTTGATGGCATGCTTGAGACTGGAACAACATCAATAGGATTTTCAAACAAGCTGGTCAGTGGCTTCATCTTCTTCGGAGCTGAAGAATCTGATGCAGTTGATGCCTTCCTTTTCTTCACAGCTGCACGCTCTGCAGCCTTGTTCTTCTTCACATTTGATGCAGATGGAAGGATCGGAGTTGGGGTAGGTGCAGGAGGAGTAGAGGAATTTGGTTCAATAACTTCAGGCACAACTGATGCAGTTGCCCTGACTTTGTCATTTTCTTCAGGCGTAACACCAGTGGTTGCCCTGGCAATTTCTTCAGCGGCTGGAATGTAGTCATCATCCCTGGTACTGTTAGTATCTTCAGCAGCCTAATTTTCATCAGCGGTGCTGGCATGCTCTTCAGTAGGCTGAGCAGATGCCTCAGCCTGAGGATTTTCTTGTTGCGTTGGGGCTGCAACATTTGAAGTGAACATTTCAGTTATCTTTACAAATCTGACTTTGGCTCCAAGCCAGTCAGCATAGTAGCGATCAAATTCATCACTCAGTTTCTTGATCTTAGATTGAAGAGCAACAAGTTCTTCGGGTGAAAGCTTCAAAACGTTTTGCTTCAGAAAGCGCTCTTTCTTGTACTGCGCTTTCTTCACCCTCGTTCCTTGTTTAAATTTCCATGTTTCCTCATCAATGAAGTAAGTCAGCACATGACTTTGACCAGGGGTGAGGTTCAGCTCAGGCAGAGGTGTGTTGGGGTCCTTGTGCCACAAGTCAATGAAGTCTAGGATCAACTTCGGATCCAGTATCAATGGCACATTGTTGCCTTTGGCTCTAGCGGCCCTGTGCTGCCTATCTCTGATGATTTCAGCGAGTTCTTCATCATCTCATCATCTTCAGACGGTACTTGAAAGGTGACCTGCTTCTTGTGAGGACTTGGTCGAGAGCCTCGTCTAGCAGTGGCGTTTGTCTTCAGCAGAGAGGGGCCAGTTGATGAATTGGGTGCAGCTGAAGAACTAGCAGAAGCTCCTAAGGCAATAGAGATGCCTGTTGTCCCTTGGCACGTGGCGATATGCATAGGTGCTGAGGATTTTGATGAAGGAGCTGAGGACTTTGGAGGAGCTGGAGCAGCTTGAGGAATTGGCCATGAGGGCTTTGAAGAATCTAGTCGTGAGGGCATTGGGGTTGAAGCACTTGGCTTATGAGCAGGCTTCTTTGCCATGGCCTTCTTTAGCTTGCTTGCAGAGGCCTCAGCAGTGGTAGTAGCAGCAGCAGAGTATTCATTAAATTTCCTCACTGCTTCCTTAGCTACTTTGGCTAGCTTGGCCTGGCGCTTGGCCCATTCATCAGGATAGTCCTCACCACGCTTGAGGCTGGTGGGATCAGCTTCTTGGCCAGGTGCCAATGAAGGTCTTGGGCATGGAGGATGAAGAGCGAATTTCTTCATAACATATCTGTACTCCCTCCATTCCCGTGCCCATCTCCTCTCTATCCTTTGTATGCGCAACTTGCGCTGATTTTTGTCCTCCTTGCCAAATTTGGCCTCATCAGGAGTGCAATAATCCTTGCATATGTCATCAGGAATCTCGAAAGCAGTATTGACCTTAGGCCTCTTTTCTCCCTTCTGTGGCTTCTTACCGTCAACCATTTTCTTCAGCTGAGGAATTTGAGCAATGGAATTCTCTGAAGAGGTGTGCAACTTTTCTTCAAGGAATGCTGCAAATGAGTTAAGTTGGTGAGAACCTAGAGATTTAGCAGCAGACATGTGTACCTATGAATAGAGTATAGTTGCGAGGAATTAGGAGAGATCATATGCGTTCTCAAAAGGTTTTGCAACAAGAACAAGTTTGAGGAATTTGACCAGTTAAGTCTTGAAGAATTTCACTAAACGTTCTTTGACTTAGGTTCTAGAGTTGTACAGATTAAAAAAATCCACACAATTGAGGAATCTTGAAGAAAAAATTTCCTTAGAGAAACAGATCAAGAACAGATGTTATGGGAGGTGTCTAGTGTGTGAAGATTTGAAGAATAAACACCTTTTGAAGATTTTGTAGAAAACATTTGAATCGAGGAGGGCAGTAAAATGAACTTTTAATTACCCTGGACGAAGAACACGACGAACTGTGAAGTGTAGATTTGAAGCTTGTCGGTTCAGATCTTCCACGCCCTAACTTGACTGAGGAAGACAGCTCCGGTGGCGGCGGAGTGAAGAAATCCGCGGCCGGCGTGAGTACGGCGGCGACAAGGTCGAGGTAATGAAGCTCTTCCTCACCGGCGACGATGGAAGTAGCGGCGGCGCTAGGGTTTGAGAGCTCGAGCGAGGAAGTGAGGTCAAGCGGAGTAAAAATGAAGTGAGGAAAGGAGAGGGGTATTTATAGCCGAAGTGAAAAACTGCTCGCCCGAGGAAATTGGATGAACGTGCCCCTGACCCTTCTCATTCGTGTGACATGTGTCACCCACGTACTGAGAGGTGACGATCATGTGCGATCGTGGGTGAATAGGATAAGTATTATCGTGGAATATGTAACGGTTTGAGCGGCAAAAGCCGAAAATTCAGATAAGATAAGTTTAAAGTTTCGTTCGCAATTTCTTCAGCTGACAAGGACACAGTGAAGATTTTGAACGAGTTTAAAATAGAATGCACATGAAGAATTTGTGAATAGACTAGGTTGAGTTTAGCATAGAGGGGGAAAGGGTCCGATCACATTCACTTAGCAGAACAAGCAACTTGAAGAAATAGCAATAAGTGAATGTTGTAGAGGACATAAACTCACACACACACACACACACACACAGATATATATATATAGCCAATGAAAAAACGATAGAAAGAGTGAAGACAATGCAAGTTGAAGAACAACTGAGGTATTTCAAAGTGAGGAAAAACTCAGATTGAGGATTTTCAATTTTTGGTGGTGGTGTGACCCATCGTATAAGAATGATGATTACAGACACCGCATACAATTGTCGTAGGGTTCTGAGAATCAAATTCTATGTTAATTTCTTCACACTTAGAGGGTTAGTCTTCATTGATTGAAGAAAAACGTTTCTTCATGTGTTGCACATCTAAGTCATCAATTTTGCATAAGTGTTAGGATGTGTGTCCTTTTCAAAGAACATTTGAAGATTCTAAGATATTTAGCTCACACCACAACTTGCTAAATCTCTTCTCATCCAAGGGCTTAGTGAAGATATCAGCTAGCTGTTCTTCAGTCTTCACATGCTCAATAGAGATGTCGCCCTTCAACACATGATCATGAAGAAAATGATGACGAATCTAAATGTGCTTTGTCTTTGAAGGTGCAACTATCCCTAGGTGGTTTTGGTAATTCATAACAACATATAGCTCATTGAGCTAATGCTATTTCAAGATGATTATTTTAGGAAAGCTCAATGATTGGCATGGCATGGATGTGAAAGTGGAACCCTAAAAATGCTAAGGACAAAGAATTGGCTCAAGCTCAAAAGTTCAAGACTCTTCATTTTATATTTTAGTGATCCAAGATCACATTGAGTCTTTAGGAAAAGCCAATACTATCAAGGAGGGATGAGGTGTTGCTTAATGAGCCTCTTGCTTTATGTGCTTAATGATATGCTCCAAAATCCCCAGCTACTTTCCCATATCCACAAATGACCTAAACCCTAAGCCAAACTCGGTCATACCGATTCTTTCATTCCGGCGCCACCGAGTTTCACTTGTCATTTGCCACTGCCAAACCCTAGCAATTCGGTCCTACCGATAAGAATCTCGGTCTCACCGAGATGGGCTTGCAAACTCTCTGTTTCCCTTTCGTAACTTTTTGGTCTCACCGAAAGAGCGAATCGGTCCCACGGAGAATGCAAGGTAAACTCTATGTTTCCTTCTTGTAACTTTTCGGTCTCACCGAAAGAGCGAGTCGGTCCCACCGAGTTTGCCTGACCAACTCTCTGGTTAGCTTATTGCCAAACTCGGTCTCACCGAGTTTGTGCAATCGGTCTCACCGAGATTACGTTATGCCCAAACCCTAACCGAATCGGTCCTACCGAGTTGCATGTCAGTCCCACCGAAATTCCTAACGGTCACTAGGTTTACTATTTCGGTCTGACCGAGTTTTCTGATTCGGTCCCACCAAGATTGGTAAATTGTGTGTAATGGTTGGATTTTGTGTGGAGGCTATAAATACCCCTCCACCTCCTCTTCACTTGTGGAGAGAGCCATCAGAACACATACACCATTCCAACTCATATGTTCTGAGAACCACCTACTCATGTGTTGAGACCAAGATATTCCATTCAAACCATATGAATCTTGATCTCTAGCCTTCCCCAAGTTGCTTTCCACTCAAATCTTCTTTCCACCAGATCCAAATCCTATGAGAGAGAGTTGAGTGTTGGGGAGACTATCATTTGAAGCACAAGAGCAAGTAGTTCATCATCAACACACCATTTGTTACTTCTTGGAGAGTGGTGTCTCCTAGATTGGCTAGGTGTCACTTGGGAGCCTCCGACAAGATTGTGGAGTTGAACCAAGGAGTTTGTAAGGGCAAGGAGATCGCCTACTTCGTGAAGATCTACCGCTAGTGAGGCAAGTCCTTCGTGGGCGATGGCCATGGTGGGATAGACAAGGTTGCTTCTTCGTGGACCCTTCATGGGTGGAGCCCTCCGTGGACTCGTGCAACGGTTACCCTTTGTGGGTTGAAGTCTCCATCAACATGGATGTAGGATAGCACCACCTATCCGAACCACGGGAAAAACATCCGTGTCTCCAATAGCGTTTGAATTCTCCAAACCCTTCCCTTTATATTCTTGCAAGTTGCATGCTTTACTTTCCGCTGCTAATATACTCTTTGCATGCTTGCTTGAATTGTGTAATGATTGCTTGACTTGTCCTAAGATAGCTAAAAACTGCCAAGAACTAAAATTGGGAAAAGGTTAAGTTTTTATTTGGTCAAGTAGTCTAATCACCCCCCCTCTAGACATACTTTCGATCCTACAGTCTTCGAGTGCTGAACTGGGTTATGAGCAATCTTGATGGCACTCTCATTGTCACAGTAGAGTGGCACATTCTTCACGTTGACGCCGTAGTCCTTGAGAGTTTGCTTCATCCATAGCAGTTGAGCACCAAGAACCAACATCAATGTACTCAGCTTCAGCAGTAGACAGTGATACGCAGTCCTGTTGCTTCGAGGACCAACAGACCAAGGATCGTCCGAGGAAATGGCATGTGACAGATGTTGACTTGCGGCCCACGCGATCACCAGCATAGTCAGAGTCTGAAAATCCAATGAGATCAAAAGCCGAGCCCTTGGGGTACCATAATCCAAGTGTTGGTGTATGAGCTAGATATCGAAGAATATGCTTCACAGCCTTATGGTGTGATTCTTTCGGTGTAGCTTGAAATCGGGCACACATGCAAACACTAAGCATAATATCTGGCCTAGATGCACATAAGTACAATAAAGAACCAATCATGGAGCGGTATACCTTTTGATCGAAGTCAATACCATTTTCATCAGTGCATAGATGGCCATTTGTGGGCATACGGATTTTGACTCCTTTGCAATCTTGCATGCCGAATTTCCTCAGTACATCCTTGAGGTATTTCTCCTGAGATATGAATATGCCATTGCGCTGTTGACGAATCTGAAGACCTAAGAAGAATTTCAATTCTCCCATCATAGACATTTGATATTCTTCACTCATCATATAGGCAAATTCATCAGTCTAACATTGGTCAGTACGCCCGAAAATGATATCATCAACATAAATTTGGCACACAAACAATTCACCATCATAAGATTTAGTGAAAAGAGTTAGTTCAAGTGAACCGGGTTTGAAGCCTTTCTTCATGAGGAATTCCTTCAAAGTATCATACCACGCCCGTGGGGCCTACTTGAGGCCATAGAGGGCTTTATTGAGTCTGAAGACTTTGTTAGGATGCTTTGGATCTTCAAAACCTAGGGGCTGAGCAACATATACTTCTTCCTCAGGCTTACCATTGAGGAATGCACTTTTCACATCCATTTGATATAAGATGATATCATGATGGTTAGCATAACCAAGTAATATGCGAATAGCTTCAAGTCTAGCAATAGGTGCAAAAGTTTCATCGAAGTCAATTCCTTCAACCTGTGTGTAGCCTTGCGCTACAAGTCATGCCTTATTCCTCACCACAAGGCCAATTTCATCTTGCTTGTTGCGGTAGATCCACTTTGTGTCGATGATATTGTGCTTGCGAGGATCTGGACGTTTGACCAGTTCCCAGACATTGTTGAGCTCGAATTGATGTAATTCCTCTGGCATAGCTTGAATCCACTCAGGCTCCAGAAATGCTTCATCTACCTTAGTGGGCTCTGTGATAGAGACGAAAGCAAAGTGCCCACAAAAGTTAGATAAATGTGAAGCTCTTGAGCGTGTGAGAGGACCTGGAATGTTGATGTCGCTGGAATTTGGTCCATATGAAGAATTTGATCTAGGGTTCCTATTCTTCGCAGGTGGTGTCATGATGACATTCACCTGAAGATTTTCAAGGCACCTTTTGGGAACCCATATTTTCTCAACAGGAGGACCGTTCCTGCAGTTAGTGCCAACATATCTAGCAAATACTTCACCATTCTGATTTATGAATAGTTTATAGTTAGAGTCAATGGACTCATCAGAAGAATATGAAGATTCACATGTAAAGCCAGGTAAAGTAGATGGATCCACTAAAGGTCCCTTTGCAGCAACCCATGAGGTTTTGGGATACTGCTCAGGTTTCCAGTAGGTCCCATCAGCATTGATTTTCCTCTCAAAGGAAATACCCTCTTTCCTAGGGTTCCTATTGTGGATCTGATTTTTAAGCACGTCACAAAGAGCCTGATGCCCTTTGAGGCTTTTGTAGATGCCTTTCATATACAATTCCTTCAACCCTGCATCATCAGTGATACTAGCAATGTCCTCAGATGAGGAATTAGTGATAGCAGAGGCAGTTGAAGAATTTGCAGCAATGGAAGTATTTGAGCATTAAGGTGAAGAATTAGCAGTTTCATGTTCAATGCACTTCAAACATGGAGGAACAAATTCATCCTGAGTAGCGTTGATTTGTTGAGCAAGTAATGAATCACGCTCCTTCTGAAGATCTTCATAACTCACTCTTAGCTTCTCAATATCTTGCTTTCTTTGAAGAAATTCATAAGAAAGCTTCTCATGATCAAATAGGAGAGTGTTATGATGACCTTGAAGATTGTCAAACTTGGACTGGAGTCCCTGAAGACTTTCAGCCAAAGCTTTGGAACGATCCATTTCTTCACCCAACATATCGTCGCTCTCATTTAGCATGTTTTGAAATTTTTCCAAAGCTCTTTGTTGTTTAGTGGCAAGGGAAGCAAGTTTGACATAACTGGGTCCAAATTCATCACCAGATTCATCATCACTGGACTCAGGTAAGTAGCATTCAGTTACCTTGGCACCTTTTGCCATAAGGCATGGTGCAGAGGATGATGATTCTGGATTGAAAGTCATAGCCTTGCGCGATTCCATGAAGTCCTCGAACCAGGGTTCATGGTGAGATCGATGACTTTCATAGACCTCAGAGAGTCGGTCCCAGATGAGTTTCGCATGGCTGAGATGCATAACGTTCCTGAACTGGTTTTGCGACAAGCTGGAGCAGATGATGTCCTTCGCGGTGAGGTTGAGTAGCGTGTACTTGCGAATATCATCAGCCTCCGCCATCTTGCATAGGTCAGTAAGACCAATTTCGGTGACGGTCCAGAGTTCGCTGTTCATCGCCATGAGGCGCTTCTTCGTCATGGCCTTCCACTTGGGATAGTCATGATCGTCAGAGATGGGGCATGTCACAGTCTTCATTCCTGTGATCGGCATAACTAAAACTCGAGGCGGGTAAACCAAAATCACACAGAACAAGGGAGTACCTTGCTCTGATACCAATTGAAAGTGCTTTAAGTCAACTAGAGGGGGGTGAATAGGCGATTTTTATGAATTCTTCACTGAGGAATTCCAGGGTGAGGAAATTCCTAAGAGAAGAACTACTTGCAGCGGAATAAGTACTCAGAAGTAAACGTAACAGAGCATGAGCATGGTCTTCATGATGAAATGAAAACAAGCACAGAATACAGAAAGCGTAAACACAGGATAAACAGAATGAAGACAAACAGACTGAAGAAATTGAACTGAGAAAATTGAGAAAGTCTTCAGTCAAAGTCTTCAAACAGATATGAACAAGCACACAACACAGAAATGAGGAAATAGAAGGGTTGAGGAATTGAAACCAATTAGCTCGGTGAAGACAATGATTTGGTAGACCAGTTCCAACTGTTGTGACAGTTGTATGTCTGGTTAGGGCGGCTAGGTATTTAAACCTGAGGACACACAGTCCCGGACACCCAGTCCTGAACATGCAGCTCGGGACACTTAGTCCTCACCGTATTCCCCTTGAGCTAAGGTCACACAGACCTCGCCCAATCACTCGTGGTAAGTCCTCAGGTGACTTCCAAACCTTCACAGACTCAGTCACTCGGTGACCCATAATTTCCTCTTGCATGCTCTGGACCATGACGCTGATGACCGACAAGTATAGGGGATCTATCGTAGCCTTTTCGATAAGTAAGAGTGTCGAACCCAACGAGGAGCAGAAGGAAATGATAAGCAATTTTCAGTAAGGTATTCTCTGCAAGCACTGAAATTATCGGTAACAGATAGTTTTGTGATAAGGTAATTTGTAACGAGTAGCAAGTAATAAAAGTAAATAAGGTGCAGCAAGATGGCCCAATCCTTTTTATAGCAAAGGACAAGCCTGGACAAACTCTTATATAGAGAAAAGTGCTCCCGAGGACACATGGGATTTATCGTCAAGCTAGTTTTCATCACGATCATATGACTCGCGTTCGGTACTTTGATAATTTGATATGTGGGTGGACCGGTGCTTGGGTGATGTCCTTACTTGGACAAGCATCCCACTTATGATTAACCCCCATTGCAAGCATCCGCAACTACAACAGAAGTATTAAGGTAAACCTAACCATTGCACGAAACATATGGATCCAAATCAGCCCCTTATGAAGCAACACATAAACTAGGGTTTAAGCTTCTGTTACTCTAGCAACCCATCATCTACTTATTACTTCCCAATGCCTCCCTCTAGGCCCAAACAATGGTGAAGTGTCATGTAGTCGACGTTCACATGACACCACTAGAGGGATGACAACATACATCTCATCAAAATATCTAACGAATACCAAATTCACATGACTACTAATAGCAAGACTTCTCCCATGTCCTCAGGAACAAACGTAACTACTCACAAAGCGTATTCATGTTCATAATCAGAGGGGTATTAATATGCATAATGGATCTGAACATATGATCTTCCACCAAGTAAACCAACTAGCATCAACTACAAGGAGTAATCAACACTACTAGCAACCCACAGGTACCAATCTGAGTTTTGGATACAAAGGTTGGATACAAGATATGAACTAGGATTTGAGATGAGATGGTGTTGGTGAATATGTTGATGGAGATTGATGCTACCTCTTTTAGCACTGCGTTGGTTTTCCCCGAAGAGGAAGGGATGATGCAGCAACGTAGCGTAAGTATTTCCCTCAGTTTTTGAGAGCCAAGGTATCAATCCAGTAGGAGGCTACGCGTGAGTCCCTCGCACCTGCACAAAACAAATAAATCCTCGCAACCAACGCAAATAGGGGTTGACAATCCCTATAGGGCCACTTACGAGAGTGAGATCTGATAGATATGATAAGATAATATTTTTGGTGTTTTTATGATAAAGATGCAAAGTAAAATAAAGGCAAAGTAAATAACTAAGTAGTAGGAGATTGATATGATAAAGATAGACCCGGGGGCCATAGGTTTTACTAGTGGCTTCTCTCGAGAGCATAAGTATTCTACGGTGGGTGGACAAATTATTGTTGAGCAATTGACAGAATTGAGCATAGTTATGAGAATATCTAGGTATGATCATGTATATAGGCATCACGTCCAAGACAAGTAGGCCGACTCCTGTGTGCATCTACTACTATTACTCCACTCATCGACCACTATCCAGCATGCATCTAGAGTATCAAGTTAAAAACAGAGTAACGCCTTAAGCAAGATGACATGATGTAGAGGGATAGACTCATGCAATATGAAGAAAACCCCATATTGTTATCCTCGATGGCAACAATACAATACGTGCCTTGCTGCCCTTACTGTCACCGGGGAAGGACACCGCAAGATTGAACCCAAAGCTAAGCACTTCTACCATTGCAAGAAAGATCAATCTAGTAGGCCAAACCAAACTGATAATTCGAAGAGACTTGCAAACATAACCAATCATACATAAAAGAATTCAGAGAAGATTCAAATATCATTCATAGATAGACTTGATCATGAACCCACAATTCATCGGTCTCAACAAACACACCGCAAAAAGAAGATTACATCGAATAGATCTCCACAAGAGTGGGGGAGAACATTGTATTGAGATCCAAAAAGAGAGAAGAAGCCATCTAGCTACTAACTGTGGACCCATAGGTCTGAGGTAAGCTACTCACACTTCATCGGAGGGGCTATCGTGTTGATGTAGAAGCCCTCCGTGATCGATGCCCCCTCCGGCGGAGCTCTGGAACAGGCCTCAAGATGGGATCTCATGGATATAGAAAGTTACGGCGGTGGAATTAGGGTTTTGGCTCCGTATCTGATCGTTTGGGGGTACGTGGGTATATATAGGAGGAAGAAGTACGTCGGTGGAGCAACAGGGGGCCCATGAGGGTGGAGGGCGCGCTTGGGGGGGGGGGGGTAGGTGCCCCCCTACCTCATGGCCTCCTGTTATGTTTCTTGACATAGGGTCCAAGTCTCCTGAGTTGTATTCTATGAGAAAATCACGTTCCCGAAGGTTTCATTCCGTTTGGACTCCTTTTGATATTCCTTTTCTTCAAAGCCCTAAAACACGCAAAAAACAACAATTCTGGGCTGGGCCTCCGGTTAATAGGTTAGTCCCAAATATAATATAAAAGTGAATAATAAAGGCCTATAATGTCCAAAACAGTAGATAATATAGCATGGAGCAATCAAAAATTATAGATACGTTGGAGACTTATCAAGCATCCCCAAGCTTAATTCCTGCTCATCCTCGAGTAGGTAAATGATAAAAACAGAATTTTTTATGCGGAGTGCTACTTGGCATAATTTTAATGTAATTCTTCTTAATTGTGGTATGAATATTCAGATCCGAAAGATTCAAGACAAAAGTTCATATTGACATAAAAATAATAATACTTCAAGCATGCTAACAAAGCAATTATGTCTTCTCAAAATAACATGGCTAAAGAAAGTTATCCCTACAAAATCATATAGTCTGGCTATGATCTATCTTCACCACACAAATATTTAAATCATGCACAACCCCGATGACAAGCCAAGCAATTGTTTCATACTTTTGACATTCTCAAAACTTTTTCAATTTTCACGCAATACATGAGCGTGAGCCATGGATATAGCACTATAGGTGGAATAGAGTGGTGGTTGTGGAGAAGACAAAAAGGAGAAGATAGTCTCACACCAACTAGGCGTATCAACGGGCTATGGAGATGCCCATCAATAGATATCAATGTGAGTGAGTAGGGATTGCCATGCAACAGATGCACTAGAGTTATAAGTATATGAAAGCTCAAAAAGAAACTAAGTGGGTGTGCATCCAACTTGCTTGCTCATGAAGACCTAGGGCAATTTGAGGAAGCCCATCATTGGAATATACAAGCCAAGTTCTATAATGAAAGATTCCCACTAGTATATGAAAGTGACAACATGAGAGACTCTCTACTATGAAGATCATGGTGCTACTTTGAAGCACAAGTGTGGTAAAAGGATAGTAACATTGTCCCTTCTCTCTTTTTCTCTCATTTTTCTTTTTTTCTCCTTTTTTTCTTTGGGCCTTTTTATGGCCTCTTTTCTTTCTCCCCCCTTTTTTCGTCCCGAGTCTCATCCCGACTTGTGGTGGAATCACAGTCTCCATCATCCTTTCCTCACTGGGACAATGCTCTAATAATGATGATCATCACACTTTTATTTTTCTTACAACTCAAGAATTACAACTCGATACATAGAACAAAATATGACTCATGAGTGACAAGTATGAAAGAATTATGCACGGTGGCTTTGCCACAAATACTATGTCGACTACATGATCATGCTAACCAATATGACATTGATGGAGTGTGTCATAAACGGAATGGTGGAAAGTTGTATGGCAATATATCTCGGAATGGCTATGGAAATGCCATAATAGGTAGGTATGGTGGCTGTTTTGAGGAAGGTATATGGTGGGTGTATGATACCGGCGAAAAGGTGTGCGGTATTAGAGAGGCTAGCAAAGGTGGAAGGGTGAGAGTGCGTATAATCCATGGAATCAACATTAGTCATAAAGAACTCATATACTTATTGCAAAAATCTACAATTTATCAAAGCAAAGTATTACGCGCATGCTCCTAGAGGGATAGATTGGTAGGAAAAGACCATCGCTCGTCCCCGACCTCCACTCATAAGGAAGACAATCAATAAATAAATCATGCTCCGACTTCATCACATAATGGTTCACCATACGTGCATGCTACGGGAATCACAAGCTT
Source organism: Triticum monococcum (assembly GCA_034509565.1). Lineage (NCBI taxonomy): Eukaryota > Viridiplantae > Streptophyta > Magnoliopsida > Poales > Poaceae > Triticum > Triticum monococcum. Next base: position 443,437,548 of record CM067842.1, on the reverse strand, counting down.
CAACATAAGTATTTCTCAAATTCACAACTACTCAATTAGCATGACTTTAATATCACCATCTCCATATCTCAAAACAATTATCAAGTATCAAACTTCTCATAGTATTCAACACACTCATAAGAGAGTTTTATTATTAATCTTGCATACAAAGCATATTAGGATTTTAAGCAAATTAACATGCTATTAATGTTGGGGAACATAGTAATTTCATAAATTTTCCTACACACACGCAAGATCATGGTGATGCATAGCAACGAGAGGGGAGAGTGTTGTCTACGTACCCTCGTAGACCGACAGTGGAAGCGTTATGACAACGCGGTTGATGTAGTCGTACGTCTTCACGGCCCGACCGATCAAGCACCGAAACTACGGCACCTCCGAGTTCTAGCACACGTTCAGCTCGATGACGATCCCCGGACTCCGATCCAGCAAAGTGTCAGGGAAGAGTTCCGTCAGCATGATGCCGTGGTGACGATCTTGATGTTCTACTGTCGCAGGGCTTCGCCTAAGCACCGCTACAATATTATCGAGGATTATGGTGGAGGGGGGCACCGCACACGGCTAAGAGAACGATCATGAAGATCAACTTGTGTGTCTATGGGGTGCCCCCTGCCCCCGTATATAAAGGAGTGGAGGAGGGGAGGGCCGGCCCTCTCTATGGCGCGCCCTAGGGAAGTCCTACTCCCACCGGGAGTAGGATTCCCCCTTTCCTAGTCCAACTAGGAGTCCTTCCATGTAGTAGGAGTAGGAGACAAGGAAGGGGAAGAGGGAAGAGAAGGAAGGAGGGGGCGCCGCCCCTCCCCCTAGTCCAATTCGGACTAGTCAATGGGGGGGTGCGCGGCCTGCCTCTTCCTCTCCCCTAAAGCCCAATAAGGCCCATATACTTCTTCCCCCGTATTCTTGTAACTCCCCGGTACTCCGAAAAATACCCGAACCACTTGGAACCTTTCCAATGTCCGAATATAGTCGTCCAATATATTGATCTTTACGTCTCGACCATTTCGAGACTCCTCGTCATGTCCCCGATCTCATCCGGGACTCCGAACTCCTTCGGTACATCAAAACTCATAAACTCATAATATAACTATCATCGAAACCTTAAGCGTGCGGACCCTACGGGTTCGAGAACAATGTAGACATGAACGAGACATGTCTCCGGTCAATAACCAATAGCGGAACCTGGATGCTCATATTGGCTCCTACATATTCTACGAAGATCTTTATCGGTCAGACCGGATAACAACATACGTTGTTCCCTTTGTCATCGGTATGTTACTTGCCCGAGATTCAATCATCGGTATCTCAATACCTAGTTCAATCTCGTTACCGGCAAGTCTCTTTACTCGTTCCGTAATACATCATCTCGTAACTTACTCATTAGTTGCAATGCTTGCAAGGCTTATGTGATGTGCATTACCGAGAGGGCCCAGAGATACCTCTTCGACAATTAGAGTGACAAATCCTAATCTCGAAATACGCCAACCCAACATGTACCTTTGGAGACACCTGTAGAGCTCCTTTATAATCACCCAGTTACATTGTAATGTTTGGTAGCACACAAAGTGTTCCTCTGGTAAACGGGAGTTGCATAATCTCATAGTCATAGGAACATGTATAAGTCATGAAGAAAGCAATAGCAACATACTAAACGATCGAGTGCTAAGCTAACGGAATGGGTCAAGTCAATCACATCATTCTCCTAATGATGTGATCCCGTTAATCAAATAACAACTCTTTGTCTATGGTTAGGAAACATAACCATCTTTGATTAACGAGCTAGTCAAGTAGAGGCATACTAGTGACACTGTTTGTCTATGTATTCACACATGTATTATGTTTCCGGTTAATAGAATTCTAGCATGAATAATAAACATTTATCATGAAATAAGGAAATAAATAATAACTTTATTATTGCCTCTAGGGCATATTTCCTTCAGTCTCCCACTTGCACTAGAGTCAATAATCTAGTTCACATTGCCATGTGATTTAACACCAATAGTTCACATCATTATGTGACCAACACTGAAAGGGTTTACTAGAGTCAATAATCTAGTTCACATCGCTATGTGATTAACACCGAAAGAGTACTAAGGTGTGATCATGTTTTGCCTGTGAGAGAAGTTTAGTCAACGGGTCTGCCATATTCAGATCCGTATGTATTTTGCAAATTTCTATGTCGACAATGCTCTGCACGGAGCTACTCTAGCTAATTGCTCCCACTTTCAATATGCATCCAGATTGAGACTTAGAATCATCTGGATCAGTGTCAAAGTTTGCATCGACGTAACCCTTTACGATGAACCTTTTGTCACCTCCATAATCGAGAAACATATCCTTATTCCACTAAGGATAATTTTGACCAATGTCCAGTGATCTACTCCTAGATCACTATTGTACTCTCTTGCCAAACTTAGGGCAGGGTATACAATAGGTCTGGTACATAGCATGGCATACTTTATAGAACCTATGGCTGAGGCATAGGGAATGACTTTCATTCTCTCTCTATCTTCTGCTGTGGTCGGGTTTTGAGTCTTACTCAACTTCACACCTTGTAACATAGGCAAGAACTCTTTCTTTGACTGTTCCATTTTGAACTACTTCAAAATCTTGTCAAGGTATGTGCTCATTGAAAAACTTATCAAGCGTCTTGATCTATCTCTATAGATCTTGATGCTCAATTTGTAAGCAGCTTCACCGAGGTCTTTCTTTGAAGAACTTCTTTCAAACACTCCTTTATGCTTTACAGAATAATTCTACATTATTTCCGATCAACAATATGTCATTCACATATACTTATCAGAAATGATGTAGTGCTCCCACTCACTTTCTTGTAAATACAGGCTTCACCGCAAGTCTGTATAAAACTATATGCTTTGATCAACTTATCAAAGCGTATATTCCAACTCCGAGATGCTTGCACCAGTTCATAGATGGATCGCTGGAGCTTGCATATTTTGTTAGCACCTTTAGGATTGACAAAACCTTCTGGTTGCATCATATACAACTCTTCTTTAATAAATCCATTAAGGAATGCAGTTTTGTTTATACATTTGCCAGATTTCATAAAATGTGGCAATTGCTAACATGATTCGGACAGACTTAAGCATAGATACAAGTGAGAAACTCTCATCGTAGTCAACACCTTGAACTTGTCGAAAACCTTTTGCGACAATTCTAGCTTTGTAGATAGTAACAGTACTATCAGTGTCTGTCTTCCTCTTGAAGATCCATTTATTTTCAATTGCTTGCCGATCATCGGGCAAGTCAACCAAAGTCCATACTTTGTTTTCATACATGGATACCATCTCAGATTTCATGGCTTCAAGCCATTTTGCGGAATCTGGGCTCACCATCACTTCCTCATAGTTCGTAGGTTCGTCATGGTCAAGTAACATGACCTCCAGAACAGGATTACCGTACCACTCTAGTGCGGATCTCACTCTGGTTTACCTACGAGGTTTGGTAGTAACTTCATCTAAAGTTACATGATCATTATCATTAGCTTCCTCACTAATTGGTGTAGTAGTCACAGGAACAAATTTCTGTGATGAACTACTTTTCAATAAGGGAGCAGGTATAGTTACCTCATCAAGTTCTACTTTCCTCCCACTCACTTCTTTCAAGAGAAACTCCTTCTCTAGAAAGTTTCCGAATTTAGCAACAAAAGTCTTGCCTTCGGATCTGTGATAGAAGGTGTATCCAATAGTTTCCTTTGGATATCCTATGAAGACGCACTTCTCCAATTTAGGTTTGAGTTTATCATGTTGAAACTTTTTCACATAAGCATTGCAACCTCGAACTTTAAGAAACGACAGCTTAGGTTTCTTGCTAAAACATAGTTCATACGGTGTCATCTCAACGGATTTAGATGGTGCCCTATTTAACGTGAATGTAGCTGTCTCTAATGCATAACCCCAAAACGATAGTGGTAGATCGGTAAGAGACATCATAGATCGCACCATATCTAATATAGTACGGTTATGACGTTCGGACACACCATTATGCTGTGGTGTTCCAGGTGGCGTGATTAGTGAAACTATTTCACATTGTTTTTAACTGAAGGCCAAACTCGTAACTCAAATATTTTACGTCTGCGATCATATCTTAGAAACTTTTATTTTTGTTACGATGATTCTCCACTTCACTCTGAAATTCTTTGAACCTTTTCAAATGTTTCAGACTTGTGTTTCATCAAGTAGATATACTCATATCTGCTCAAATCATCTGTGAAGATCAAAAAATAATGATACCTGCCTCGAGCCTCAATATTCATCGGACCACATACATCAGTATGTATGATTTCCAACAAATCTGTTGCTCACTCCATTGTTCCGGAGAACGGAGTCTTAGTCATCTTGCCCATGAGGCATGGTTCGCAAGCATCAACTGATTCATAATCAAGTGATTCCAAAAAGCCCATCAGCATGGAGTTTCTTCATGCGCTTTACACCAATATGACCTAAACCGCAGTGCCACAAATAAGTTGCACTATCTTTATTAACTTTGCATCTTTTGGTTTCAATATTATGATTATGTGTATCACTACGATCGAGATCCAACGAACTATTTTCATTGGGTGTGTAACCATATAAGGTTTTATTCATGTAAACAGAACAACAATTTATTCTCTTACTTAAATGAATAACCGTATTACAATAAACATGATCAAATCATATTCATGCTCAACGCAAACACCAAATAACACTTATTTAGGTTCAACACTAATCCCGAAAGTATAGGGAGTGTGCGATGATGATCATATCAATCTTGGAACCACTTCCAACACACATCGTCACTTCACCCTTAACTAGTCTTTGTTTATTCTGCAACTCCCGTTTCGAGTTACTAATCTTAGCAACTGAACTAGTATCAAATACTGAGGGGTTGCTATAAACACTAGTAAAGCACACATCAATAACATGTATAACAAATATACCTTTGTTCACTTTGCCACCCTTCTTATCCGCCAAATACTTGGGGCAGTTCCGCTTCAAGTGATCAGTCCCTTTGCAGTAGAAGCACTTAGTCTCAGGCTTAGGACCAGACTTGGGCTTCTTCACTTGAGCAGCGACTTGCTTGCCGTTCTTCTTGAAGTTCCCCTTCTTCCCTTTGCCCATTTCTTGAAACTAGTGGTCTTGTCTACCATCAACACTTGATGTTTTTCTTGATTTCTTCCTTCGTCGATTTTAGCATCACGAAGAGCTTGGGAATTGTTTCCATTATCCCTTGCATATTATAGTTCGTCACGAAGTTCTACTAACTTGGTGATGGTGACTAGAGAATTATGTCAATCACTATTTTATCTGGAAGATTAACTCCCACTTGATTCAAGCGATTGTAGTACCCAGACAATCTGAGCACATGCTCACTAGTTGAGCGATTCTCCTCCATCTTTTAGCTATAGAACTTGTTGGAGACTTCATATCTCTCAACTCGGGTATTTGCTTGAAATATTAACTTCAACTCCTGGAACATCTCATATGGTCCATGATGTTCAAAACGTCTTTGAAGTCCCGATTCTAAGTCGTTAAGCATGGTGCCCTAAACTATCAAGTAGTCATCATATTGAGCTAGCCAAACATTCATAACCTCTGCATCTGCTCCTGCAATAGGTCTGTCACCTAGCGGTGCATCAAGGACATAATTCTTCTATGCAGCAATGAGGATAAACCTCAGATCAAGGATCCAATCCGCATCATTGCTACTAACATCTTTCAACACAATTTTCTCTAGGAACATATCAAAATAAACATATGAAAGCAATAACGCGAGCTATTGATCTACAACATAATTTGCAAAATACTACCAGGACTAAGTTCATAATAAATTTAAGTTCAATTAATCATATTACTTAAGAACTCCCACTTAGATAGACATCCCTCTAATCTTCTAAGTGATCATGTGATCCATATCAACTAAACCATGTCCGATCATCACGTGAGATGGAGTAGTTTCAATGGCGAACATCACTATGTTGATCATATCTACTATATGATTCACGCTCGACCTTTCGGTCTCCGTGTTCCGAGGCCATATTTGTATATGCTTGGCTCGTCAAGTATAACCTGAGTATTCCGTGTGTGCAACTGTTTTGCACCCGTTGTATTTGAACGTATAGCCTATCACACCCGATCATCACGTGGTGTCTCAGCACGAAGAACTTTCGCAACGGTGCATACTCAGGGAGAACACCTCTTGATAATTAGTGAGAGATCATCTTAAAATGCTACCGTCAAACTAAGTAAAATAAGATGTATAAAAGATAAACATCATATGTAATCAAAATATGTGACATGATATGGCCATCATCATCTTGCGCCTTTGATCTCCATCTCCAAAGTACTGTCATGATCTCTATCGTCACCGGCATGACACCATGATCTCCGTCATCTTGATCTATATCAATGTGTCGTCACATGGTCATCTCGCCAACAATTGCTCTTGCAACTATTACTATCGCATAGCGATAAAGTAAAGCAATTATTGGGCACTTGCATCTTATGCAATAGAGAGACAACCATAAGGATTTTGCCAGTTGCCGATAACTTCAACAAAACATGATCATCTCATACAACAACTTATATCTCACCACGTCTTGACCATATCACATCACAACATGCCCTGCAAAAACAAGTTAGACGTTCTCTACTTTGTTGTTGCAAATTTTACGTGGCTGCTACAGGCTTAGCAACAACCGTTCTTACCTACACATAAAAACCACAATGATAGTTTCTCAAGTTGGTGCTGTTTTAACCTTCGCAAGGACCGGGCGTAGCCACACTCGGTTCAACTAAAGTTGGAGAAACTGACACCCGCCAGCCACCTGTGTGCAAAGCACGTCGGTAGAACCAGTCTCGCGTAAGCGTACGCGTAATGTCAGTCCGGGCCGCTTCATCCAACAATACCGCCGAACCAAAGTATGACATGCTGGTAAGCAGTATGACTTATATCGCCCACAACTCACTTGTGTTCTACTGGTGCATATAACATCAACACATAAAACCTAGGCTCGGATGCCACTGTTGGGGAACGTAGTAATTTTCATAAATTTTCCTACGCACACGCAAGATCATGGTGATGCATAGCAACAAGAGGGGAGAGTGTTGTCTACGTACCCTCGTAGACCGATAGCGGAAGCGTTATGACAACGCGGTTGATGTAGTCATACGTCTTCACGACCCGACCGATCAAGCACCGAAACTATGGCACCTCCGAGTTCTAGCACACGTTCAGCTCGATGACGATCCCCGGACTCCGATCCAGCAAAGTGTCGGGGAAGAGTTCCGTCAGCACGACGCCGTGGTGACAATCTTGATGTTCTACTGTCGCAGGGCTTCGCCTAAGCACCGCTACAATATTATCGAGGATTATGGTGGAGGGGGGCACCGCACATGGCTAAGAGAACGATCACGAAGATCAACTTGTGTGTCTATGGGGTGCCCCCCACCCCCGTATATAAAGGAGTGGAGGAGGGGAGGGCCGGCCCTCTCTATGGCGCGCCCTAGGGGAGTCCTACTCCCACCGGGAGTAGGATTCCCCCTTTCCTAGTCCAACTAGGAGTCCTTCCATGTAGTAGGAGTAGGAGACAAGGAAGGGGAAGAGGGAAGAGAAGGAAGGAGGGGGCGCCGCCCCTCCCCCTAGTCCAATTCGGACTAGTCAATGGGGGGGCGCGCGGCCTGCCTCTTCCTCTCCCCTAAAGCCCAATAAGGCCCATATACTTCTTCCCCCGTATTCCCATAACTCCCTGGTACTCTGAAAAATACCCGAACCACTCGGAACCTTTCCGATGTCCGAATATAGTCGTCCAATATATCGATCTTTACGTCTCAACCATTTCGAGACTCCTCGTCATGTCCCCGATCTCATCCGGGACTCCGAACTCCTTCGGTACATCAAAACTCATAAACTCATAATATAACTGTCATCGAAACCTTAAGCGTGCGGACCCTACGGGTTCGAGAACAATGTAGACATGACCGAGACACGTCTCCGGTCAATAACCAATAGCGGAACCTGGATGCTCATATTGGCTCCTACATATTCTATGAAGATCTTTATCGGTCAGACCGGATAACAACATACGTTGTTCCCTTTGTCATCGGTATGTTACTTGCCCGAGATTCAATCATCGATATCTCAATACCTAGTTCAATCTCGTTACCGGCAAGTCTCTTTACTCGTTCCGTAATACATCATCTCGTAACTTACTCATTAGTTGCAATGCTTGCAAGGCTTATGTGATGTGCATTACCGAGAGGGCCCAGAGATACCTCTTTGACAATCAGAGTGACAAATCCTAATCTCGAAATACGCCAACCCAACATGTACCTTTGGAGACACCTGTAGAGCTCCTTTATAATCACCCAGTTACGTTGTGATGTTTGGTAGCACACAAAGTGTTCCTCCGGTAAACGGGAGTTGCATAATCTCATAGTCATAGGAACATGTATAAGTCATGAAGAAAGCAATAGCAACATACTAAACGATCGAGTGCTAAGCTAACGGAATGGGTCAAGTCAATCACATCATTCTCCTAATGATGTGTTCCTGTTAATCAAATAACAACTCTTTATCTATGGTTAGGAAACATAACCATCTTTGATTAACGAGCTAGTCAAGTAGAGGCATACTAGTGGCACTCTGTTTGTCTATGTATTCACACATGTTTTATGTTTCCGGTTAATACAATTCTAGCATGAATAATAAACATTTATCATGAAATAAGGAAATAAATAATAACTTTATTATTGCTTCTAGGGCATATTTCCTTCAATTAAGGCTCTCAAAAATAATCTAAGTGAAGCATGAGAGATCAATAGTTTCTATAAAACAAATCCACCACCGTGCTCTAAAAGATATAAGTGAAGTACTAGAGCAAAACTATATAACTCAAAAGATATAAGCGAAGCACATAGAGTATTCTAACAAATTCCAAATCATGTATGGCTCTCTAAAAGGTGTGTACAACAAGGATGATTGTGGTAAACTAACAAGCAAAGACTCAAATCATACAAGACGCTCCAAGCAAAACACATACCATGTGGCGAATAAAAATATAGCTCCAAGTAAAGTTACCGATAGAAGTAGACGAAAGAGGGGATGCCTTCCGGGGCAGCCCCAAGCTTTGGCTTTTAGGTGTCCTTAGATTATCTTGGGGGTGCCATGGGCATCCCCAAGCTTAGGCTCTTGCCACTCCTTGTTCCATAATCCATCAAATCTTTACCCAAAACTTGAAAACTTCACAACACAAAACTTAAAGTAGAAAATCTCATGAGCTCCGTCAGCGAAAGAAAATAAAAGATCACTTCAAGGTACTGTAATGAACTCATTATTTATTTATATGGTTGTTATACCTACTGTATTCCAACTTATCTATGGTTTATAAACTATTTTACTAGCCATAGATTCTTCAAAATAAGCAAACAACACAAGAAAAACAGAATCTGTCAAAAACAGAACAGTCTGTAGTAATCTGTAGCTAGCGCAATATATGGAACCCCAAAAATTCTAAAATAAATTTATGGACGTGAGTAATTTATCTATTAATCATATGAAAAAAGAATTAACTAAATAGCACTTTCCAAATAAAAATGACAGCAGTTCTCGTGAGCGCTAAAGTTTCTGTTTTTTACAGCAAGTTCGACAAGACTTTCCCCAAGTCTTCCCAACGGTTCTACTTGGAACAAACACTAATTAAACACACAAAAACACAACCAAAACAGAGGCTAAATTTTTTTTTATTACTAAACAGGAGCAAGAAGCTAGGAATAAAAATAAAATTGGGTTGCCTCCCAACAAGCGCTATCGTTTAACGCCCCTAGCTAGGCATAACAAGCAAGGATAGATCTAGGTATTGCCATCTTTGGTAGGCAATCCATAAGTGGATCTCATAATAGATTCATAAGTTAATTTAATTTTGTTTCTAGGAAAGTGTTCCATGTCTTTCCTTAATGGAAATTGGAATCTAATATTTCCTTCCTTCATATCAATAATTGCACCAATCGTTCTAAGAAAAGGTCTACCAAGAATAATAGGACATGAAGGATTGCAATCTATGTCAAGAACAATAAAATCTACGGGCACATAATTCCTATTTGCAACAATAAGAACATCGTTAATTCTTACCATAGGTTTCTTAATAATGGAATCCGCAAGGTGCAAGTTTAGAGAGTAATCATCAAAGTCACGGGAACCTAACAAATCACACAATGTCTTTGGAATCGTGAAAACACTGGCACCCAAATCACATAAAGCATAGCATTCATGATCTTTAATTTTAATTTAATAGTTGGTTCCCACTCATCATAAAGTTTTGTAGGGATAGAAACTTCCAATTCAAGTTTTTCTTCATAAGATTGCATCAAGGCATCAACAATATGTTTAGTAAACGCTTTATTTTGACTATAAGCTTGAGGAGAATTTAGCACGGATTGCAACAAGGAAATACAATCAATCAAGAACAATTTTCATAGTTAAATTCCTTGAAATCCATAATAGTGGGTTTAACAACATCTAGGGTTTTAATTTGTTCAATCCCACTTTTATCAAATTTAGCATCAAGATCAAAAGATTCAGAATTCTTGGAACGCCTTCTAGGTAAAGGTGGATCATATTCAGTCCCATCATTATCAAGATTCATATTGCAAAACAAAGATTTAATAGGGGACACATCAATAACTTTTAGATCTTCATCATTATTTTCATAGGAACTAGAAGAAGACGCTTTTAAAGGCATCTTTCTTAGCACACATCCTAGCGGTTCTTTCTTCGCACTCATCAATGGAAATTCTCATGGCTTTGAGGGACTCATTGATATCATGCTTAGGTGGAATAGATATAAGTTTCAAAGAATCAACATCAAGAGCAATTCTATCAATGTTCCTAGCCAAATCATCAATCTTAAGCAATTTTTCTTCAATCATAGCATTAAAATTCTTTTGTGAAGTAATAAATTCTTTAATATTAGAATCAAAATCAGAGGGCATCTTATTATAGTTTCCATAAGAATTGTTGTATGAATTACCATAATTATTAGAGGGATTACTAGGATAAGGCCTAGGATTGAAATTTCCTCTATACGCGTTGTTACCAAAATTGTTCCTACCAACAAAATTCACATCTATAGATTCATTATTATTCTCAATCAAAGTAGACAATGGCATATCATTAGGATCGGAAGAAACACTCTTATTCGCAAATAATTTCATAAGTTCATCCATCTTTCCACTCAAAACATTAATTTCTTCTATCGCATGCACCTTTTTATTAATAGATCTTTCAGTATGCCATTGAGAACAATTAACCATAATATTATCTAGGAGTTTAGTAGCTTCTCCTAAAGTGATTTCCATAAAAGTGCCTCCCGCGGCCGAATCTAAAAGATTTCTAGAAGCAAAATTCAATCCGGCATAAAAAATTGTATAATCGTCCATAAATTTAAACCATGAGTAGGGCAATTACGTATCATTAATTTCATTCTCTCCCAAGCTTGTGCAACATGTTCATGATCAAGTTGCTGAAAGTTCATAATATCATTTCTAAGAGAGATGATCTTAGCAGGAGGAAAATACTTAGAGATAAAAGCATCTTTGCACTTGTTCCATGAATCAATACTATTTTTAGGCAAAGACGAAAACCAAGCTTTAGCACGATCTCTAAGCGAAAAAGTAAATAGCTTCAATTTAACAATATCATTATCCATATCTTTCTTATTTTGCATGTCACACAAATCAACGAAGCTATTTAGATGGGTAGCGGCATCTACACTAGGAAGGCCGGAGAACGGATCTTTCATAACAAGATTCAGCAAAGCAGCATTAATTTCACAAGATTCAGCATCGGTAAGAGGAGCAATCGGAGTGCTAATAGAATCATTGTTGTTGGTATTGGTGAAGTCACACAATTTAGTATTATCTTGAGCCATCGTGACAAGCAAGCAAACTAACACACAAGCAAACAAAAAGCAAGCGAACAAAAAGAGGCAAATAGAGAAAGAGAGGGAGGATAGAGAGAGAGAGAGAGGGCAAATAAAACGGCAAGGGTGAAGTGGGGGAGAGGAAAACGAGAGGCAAATGGGAAATAATGTAATGCGGGAGATAAGGGTATGTGATGGGTACTTGGTATGTTGACTTTTGCGTAGACCTCCCAGGCAACGGCGCCAGAAATCCTTCTTGCTACCTCTTTTAGCGCCGCGTTGGTTTTCCCCCGAAGAGGAAGGGGTGATGCAGCAAAGTAGCGTAAGTATTTCCCTCATTTTTTGAGAACCAAGGTATCAATCCAGTAGGAGGCTACGCACGAGTCCCTGACACCTGCACAAAACAAATAAATCCTCGCAACCAACGCAAATAGGGGTTGTTAATCCCTATAGGGCCACTTACGAGAGTGAGATCTGATAGATATGATAAGATAATATTTTTCGTATTTTTATGATAAAGATGCAAAGTAAAATAAAGGCAAAGTAAATGGCAAAGTAAATAACTAAGTAGTAGGAGATTGATATGATAAAGATAGACCTGGGGGCCATAATTTTCACTAGTGGCTTCTCTCGAGAGCATAAGTATTCTACGGTGGGTGGAAAAATTACTGTTGAGCAATTGACAGAATTGAGCATAGTTATGAGAATATCTAGGTATGATCATGTATATAGGCATCACGTCCGAGACAAGTAGACCGACTCCTGCCTGCATCTACTACTATTAGTCCACTCATCGACCGCTATCCAGCATGCATCTAGAGTATTAAGTTAAAAACATAGTAACGCCTTAAGCAAGATGACATGATGTAGAGGGATAGACTCATGCAATATTAAGAAAACCCCATCTTGTTATCCTCGATGGCAACAATACAATACGTGCCTTGCTGCCCTTACTGTCATCGGGAAAGGACACCGCAAGATTGAACCCAAAGCTAAGCACTTCTCCCATTGCAAGAAAGATCAATCTAGTAGGCCAAACCAAACTGATCATTCGAAGAGACTTGCAGAGATAACCAATCATACATAAAATAATTCAGAGAAGTTTCAAATATTATTCATAGATAGACTTTATCACAAACCCACAATTCATCGGTCTCAACAAACACATCGCAAAAAGAAGATTACATCGGATAGACCTCCACAAGAGAGGGGGAGAACATTGTATTGAGATCCAAAAAGAGAGAAGAAGCCATCTAGCTACTAACTATGGACCCGTAGGTCTGAGGTAAGCTACCCACACTTCATCGGAGGGGCTATGTTGTTGATGTAGAAGCCCTCCGTGATCGATGCCCCCTCCGGCGGAGCTCCGGAACAGGCCCCAAGATGGGATCTTGTGGATACAGAAAGTTATGGCGGTGGAATTAGGATTTTGGCTCCGTATCTGATCGTTTGGGGGTACGTGGGTATATATAGGAGGAAGAAGTACGTCGGTGGAGCAACAGGGGCCCCACGAGGGTGGAGGGCACGCCTGGGGGGAGGGGGGGTAGGCGCGCCCCCCTACCTCGTGGCCTCATGTTACGTTTCTTGACGTAGGGTCCAAGTCTCCTAAGTTGTATTCGATGAGAAAATCACGTTCCCGAAGGTTTCATTCCATTTGGACTCCGTTTGATATTCCTTTTCTTCGAAACCCTAAAACAGGCAAAAACATCAATTCTGGGTTGGGCCTCCGGTTAATAGGTTAGTCCCAAAAATAATATAAAAGTGAATAGTAAAGCCCAATAATGTCCAAAACAGTAGATAATATAGCATGGAGCAATCAAAAATTATAGATGCGTTGGAGACGTATCAATTGACCCCCTCCCGATGAGATGATCGTTGGTGATGACGATGGTGATGATTTCCCCCTCCCGGAGGGAAGTGTCCTCGGCAGAACAGCTCTGCCGGAGCCCTAGATTGGTTCCGCCAAGGTTCCGCCTCGTGGCGGCGGAGTCTCGTCCCGAAAGCTTGTTTATCATTTTTTTCCTCGATGAAAGACTCCATATAGCAGAAGATGGGCACCGGAGGGCCACCAGGGGGCCCACGAGGCAGGGGGCGCGCCCCCACCCTCGTGGCTGGTGGATGGCCCCCCTCTGGTACTTCTTGTACTCAGTATTTTTTATGTATTCTGGAAATAACTTCCGTGAAGTTTCAAGACTTTTGGAGCTGTGCAGAATAGGTCTCTAATATTTGCTCCTTTTCCAGCCCAGAATCCCAGCTGCCGGCATTCTCCCTCTTTATGTAAACCTTGTAAAATAAGAGAGAATAGGCATACGTATTGTGACATAATGTGTAATAACATCCCATAATGCAATAAATATTGATATAAAAGCATGATGCAAAATGGACTTATCAACTCCCCCAAGCTTAGACCTCGCTTGTCCTCAAGCGAAAGCCGAAATCGAAAAATATGTCCACATGTTTAGAGATAGAGGTGTCGATAAAAATAAAATACGGACATGAGGGCATCATGATCATTCTTAGAACAGCAACATATATATATATATATTGTCAGATGATCTCCTATGCTAAAGTAACAATTCAATCACAATTTCAAGTATGAATCATAAACTTCATTGAGAACCAACAAACTCTAATCTCATTCATTGAGGCAATTGCAATTTATCATAACATAGGAAAGAGTCAATATAAGAGCTTTTCAGCAAGTCCACATACTCAACCATCTTTTAGTCTTTCAAAATTGCTAACACTCACACAATATTTATGGGTATGAAGTTTTAATCGAACATAGAGAAAGATAGGGGCTTATAGTTTTGCCTCCCAACGTTTTACCTCAAGGGTAATGGCAACAATAATAGTTCATGAAGACTCACATCCAATTAGCTATATATATCAGGATCTTTCCAACATATTGTGCTTGCCAAAGGATAAAATGTAAAAAGGAAAGGTGAAGATCACCATGACTCTTATGTAAGGTAGAAGATAAAAGTAAAAGATATGCCCTTCGCAGAGGGAAGCAGAGGTTGTCATGCGCTTTTATGGTTGGATGCACAAAATCTTAATGCGAAAGAACGTCACTTCATATTGCCACTTGTGATATGGACCTTTATTATGCAGTCCTCGCTTTTATTTCTTCCATATCACGAGATCGTATAAAGCTTATTTTCTCCCACACTAATAAGTCATACATATTTAGAGAGCAATTTTTATTGCTTGCACCAATGACAACTTACTTGAAGGATCTTACTCAATTCGTAGGTAGATATGATGGACTCTCATGGCAAAACTGGGTTTAGGGATATTTGGAAGCACAAGTAGTATCTCTACTTGGTGCAAAGAAATTGGCTAGCATGAGGGGGAAAGGCAAGCTCAACATGTTGGATGATCCATGACAATATAATTTATCTCAGATGTAAGAAAACATAACCCATTACGTTGTCTTCCTTGTCCAACGTCAACTCTTAGCATGTCATACTTTAATGAGTGCTCACAATCATAAAAGATGTCCAAGATAGTATATTTATATGTGAACCTCTCTTTCTTTATTACTTCCTATTCATTGCACCGATGACCAAAACTATGTTGGTCAACTCTCAACAACTTTTATTCATCATACTCTTTATATGTGAGCTCATTACTCTCCATAAGATCCATATGATCTCTTTATTTCTTTTTATTTATTCTCTTTTATTTTATTCCCTCAAGATCATAGAAAAATCAGCAAGCCCTTGACTCAACACTAATCTTTATTATATATAGCTCACAGACTCGATTACATAGAAGGATCATAAAGCAAAACTCACAACTAGATCATACTAAAACTTTATTCTACTAGATCAAGGTATTATCAAAAGGATCGGACTAAGAAAAAGGTAAAGATAAAAGTTGTGATGGTGATACTATACCGGGGCACTCCCCCAAGCTTGGCAGTTGCCAAGGGGAGTGCCCATACCCATGTGATTATATCTCTTTTGCCGGTGAAGGAGTTGGAGTTGTTGATGATGTAGGCTTGTCGTCCCTCTTCCAAGGCATAGGCTCACCATCATAGAAGGATGATCGAGTCTCCTGAGTCCTCAAATCTGCAGCAAAACTCATCCTTTTGAATCTATATTCATACTCACAGTTTTGATTTTGCAGGTCATAGATCTGGGCTTGGAGGTGCTTGATTTTCTCATGAAGCTTGAAGATGGCCTCCCCAATGTCCTTGACATCCAACTTGTGGTTGTTGGTGAACTCCGTGATCATAATGTGATTGTAGTCGAGTCCATGCTCCACCATCTCCTGACACTTGAAAACTTGTTGCTCCAATGCCTCGAGCCTTGACTCCGTGCTTCCGGTCTTCCTTGGCCCCTCAACATCGCGTATATGCAACAACCCCTCACGCATCTCAATGGTTTGAGGGTGTTGTAGCACCTCCGCGAGGTAGGGGTTGATGACCTTCTCGAAGAACTTTTCCTTGGGGGCACTTGAAGACGACATGACGACCTAGATCTGTCAGAAAAACAGCTCGAAACAAAGACGAGAGATATTTGCGTGATACGGTGGTCAAAACCTTCCAGAGATTATATAATGAATTTTTACCGACCAAAAGAAGTATCGTGCAAGAAAACGGAGTCCGGAGAGCACACGAGGTGCCCACGAGGTAGGGGGCGCGCCCAGGGGGGTAGGGCGCGCCCTCCAGCCTCGTGGAAGCCTCGTGTCCTTTCCGGTCTGCTTCTTATTTTCCTATTTTTCTAAATATTCCAAAACGGAGAAAAATTGCCATTAGAACTGTTTTGGAGTCGGTTTACTTACCGTACCACATACCTATTCCTTTTCGGAGTTTGAAATGTTCTAGAAAGTGTCCCTTATGTATTCCTCCGGGGTTACAGTTTCAATGATATTAGTTTCAACATTTATAGGATTACCTGAGATATAATGTTTGATTCTTTGACCGTTCACCACCCTCGGATTTGTGCCTTCGAAGTTGTTAATTTGTATGGCACCGGAACGATAGACCTCCTCGATAATGTAAGGACCTTCCCATTTAGAGAGAAGTTTGCCTGCAAAAAATCTTAAACGAGAGTTGTATAGCAATACATAATCACCTACATTAAACTCACGCTTTTGTATCCTTTTGTCATGCCATCTTTTAACTTTTTCTTTAAACAATTTGTCATTTTCATAGGCTTGGGTTCTTCATTCATCAAGTGATCTAATGTCAAATAACCTCTTCTCACCAACAAGTTTGAAGTCATAGTTGAGCTCTTTCATTGCCCAATATGCCTTATCTTCTAATTCAAGAGGTAAGTGACATGCTTTACCATAAACCATTTTATACGGAGACATACCCATAGGATTTTTGTATGCAGTTCTATAGGCCCATAATGCATCATCAAGTTTCTTGGACCAATTCTTTCTAGATCTATTAACAGTCTTTTGCAAAATTAATTTGAGCTCTCTGTTAGTCAATTCTACTTGACCACTAGACTGTGGGTGCTAAGGAGATGCAATTCTATGATTAACGTCATACTTACCAAAGCATTTTACGAAAGGCACCATGAATACAATGTCAACCACCATCAGTCATTAAATATCTAGGGACTCCAAACCTCGGGAAAATAACTTCTTTAAGAATCTTAATAGAGGTGTTATGATCAGAACTACTAGTTGGAATAGCTTCTACCCACTTAGTAACATAATCAACATCGACTAAAATATGTGTATACCCATTAGAGGAAGGAAAAGGTCCCATATAATCAAAGCCCCAAACATCAAATGGTTCAATAACAAGTGAATAATTCATAGGCATTTCTTGACGTCTACTAATATTACCAATTCTTTGACATTCATCACAAGACAAGACAAACTTACGGGCATCCTTGAAGAGAGTAGGCCAATAAAAACCGGATTGCAATACCTTATGTGCAGTTCTATCTCTAGCATGGTATCCTCCATAAGCCTCGGAGTGACACTTGCGTAGGATCTGCTCCTGTTCATGCTCAGGCACGCAACATCTAATAATACCATCTACTCCTTCTTTATAAAGATGTGGGTCATCCCAAAAGTAATGCCTCAAATCATAGAAGAACTTTTTGTTTTGCTGGTATGTGAAACTAGGTGGTATAAATTTAGCAACAATGTAATTAGCATAATCAGCATACCATGGAGCACTATGAGAAGCATTTATGACATTTAATTATTCATCAGGAAAGCTATCATCAATAGGTAGTGGGTCATCAAGAACATTCTCTAACCTAGACAAGTTGTCTACAACGGGGTTCTCAGCTCCCTTTCTATCAATGATATGCAAATCAAATTCTTGTAGCAAGAGAACCCATCTAATAAGTCTAGGTTTATGATACATCTCCAACGTATCTATAATTTTTGATTGCTCCATGCTATATTATCTACTGTTTTGGATGTTTATGGGCTTTATTATACACTTTTATATCATTTTTGGGACTAACCTATTAACCCAGAGCCCAGTGCCAGTTTCTGTTTTTACCTTGTTTTAGGGTTTCGAAGAAAAGGAGAACCAAACGGAGTCCAATTGACCTGAAACTTCATGGAACCCTTTTTTGGAAGGAAAGAAGCCCAGGAGACTTGAAGTGCACGTAAGGGAAGCTTCGAGGAGGCCACGAGGTAGGGGGCGCGCCCACCCCCTGGGCGCGCCCTCCACCCTTGTGGGACCCTCGTGACCCCCCTCACATACTTCTTCCGCCTATATATCTCCATATACCCTAAAAACATCCGAGAGCACAATAGATCGGGAGTTCCGCCGCCAGAAGCCTCCATAGCCATCGAAAACCAATCTAGACCCGTTCCGGCACCCTGCCGGAGGGGGCAATCCCTCTCCGGTGGCCATCTTCATCATCCCGGTGCTCTCCATGATGAGGAGGGAGTAGTTCTCCCTCGGGGCTGAGGGTATGTACCAGTAGCTATGTGTTTGACCTCTCTCTCTCTCTCTCTCTCTCTCTCTCGTGTTCTTAAGGTGATACGATCTTGATGTATCACGAGCTTTGCTATTATAGTTGGATCCTATGATGTTTTCTCCCCCTCTACTCTCTTGTAATGGATTGAGCTTCCCCTTTGAAGTTATCTTATCGGATTGAGTCTTTAAAGATTTGAGAACACTTGATGTATGTCTTGCCGTGCGTATCTGTGGTGACAATGGGATATCACGTCATTCACTTGATGTATGTTTTGGTGATCAACTTGCAGGTTCCGCCCATGAACCTATGCATAGGGGTTGGCACACGTTTTCGTCGTGATTCTCCGGTAGAAACTTTGGGGCACTCTTTGAGGTTCTATGTGTTGGTTGAATAGATGAATCTGAGATTGTGTGATGCATATCGTATAATCATACCCACGGATACTTGAGGTGACATTGGAGTATCTAGGTGACATTAGGGTTTTGGTTGATTTGTGTCTTAAGGTGTTATTCTAGTACGAACTCTAGGGCTGTTTGTGACACTTATAGGAATAGCCCAACGGATTGATTGGAAAGAATAACTTTGAGGTGGTTTCGTACCCTACCATAATCTCTTCGTTCATTCTCCACTATTAGTGACTTTGGAGTGACTCTTTGTTGCATGTTGAGGGATAGTTATATGATGCAATTATGTTATTATTGTTGAGGGAACTTACACTAGCGAAAGTATGAACCCTAGGCCTTGTTTCCTATCATTACAATACCGTTTATGCTCACTTTTATCACTTGCTACCATGTTGTTTTTATATTTTCAGATTACAAATACCTTTACCTACCATCCATATACCACTTGTATCACCATCTCTTCGCCGAACTAGTGCACCTATACAATTTACCATTGTATTGGGTGTGTTGGGGACACAAGAGAATCTTTGTTATTTGGTTGCAGGGTTGTTTGAGAGAGACCATCTTCATCCTACGCCTCCTACGGATTGATAAACCTTAGGTCATCCACTTGAGGGAAATTTGCTATTGTCCTACAAACCTCTACACTTGGAGGCCCAACAACGTCTACAAGAAGAAGGTTGTGTAGTAGACATCAGTTTAGCATCTTTCTTTTCCATAAGGTATTTAATAGCAGCATGATCAGTGTGAATAGTTACTTTAGAATCAACAATATAAGGTCTGAACTTATCACAAGCAAATATAACTGCTAGGAATTCTTTTTCAGTAGTAGCATAATTTCTCTCAGTATTGTCTAGAGTTTTACTATCATATTGAATAACATTTAATTTCTTATCAACTCTTTGCCCTAGAACAGCACCTACAGCATAATCACTAGCATCACACATAATTTCAAAGGGTAAATTCTAATCAAGTGGCTAAACAATAGGTGCAGAAATTAATGCTTTCTCAAGTATTTCAAATGCTTCTACATAATCATCATCAAAGACAAAAGGAAAATCTTTTTGTAATAGGTTAGTCAGAGGCCGAGAAATTTTTGAGAAGTCCTTAATGAACCTCCTATAAAAACCGGCGTGATCGAGGAAGCTTCTTATACCTTTAATGTCCTTGGGACATGGCATCTTTTCAATAGCATCAACTTTAGCTTTATCAACTTCAATGCCTCTTTCAGAAATTTTATGCCCCAAGACAATACCTTCATTAACCATAAAGTGGCATTTCTCCCAATTCAGAACAAGATTAGTTTCTTCACATCTCTACAAAACTCGATCAAGGTTGCTCAAACAATCATCAAAAGAGGATCCATAAACGGAGAAATCGTCCATGAAAACCTCACATATCTTTTCACAAAAGTCAGAAAATATAGCCATCATGCATCTTTGAAAGGTAGCAGGTGCATTACATAAACCAAAAGGCATATGTCTATAAGCAAAAGTACCGAAAGGGCAAGTAAAAGTGGTCTTTGCTTGATCATCAGCTGACACAGGTATTTGAGAGAAACCAAAGTAACCATCTAGAAAGCAAAAATGTGTATGTTTGGATATTATTTCTAGCATTTGATCAATAAAAGGCAAAGGGTAATGATCTTTTAGTAGCTTTATTTAATTTGCGGAAATCAATTACCATCCTATAACCTGTAATAATTCTTTGCGGAATCAATTCATCTTTATCATTAGGAACAACAGTAATACCTCGCTTCTTAGGGACACAATGGACAGGACTTACCCACTGACTATCAGCAACGGGATAAATTATACCTGCCTCAAGGAGCTTTAATATTACCTTTCTTACCACTTCTTTCATCTTAGGATTCAGCTGTTGTTGGTGATCAATAACTGGTTTGGCGTCTTTCTCCAAATTTATTTTGTGTTGACATAGAGTGGGACTAATGCCCTTAAGATCATCAAGAGTATATCCAATAGCAGCATGTTGCTTCTTCAGAGTTTTCAATAATTTTTCTTCTTCATGCTTTGAAAGGTTAGCAATAATAATAAGAGGATATATCATCTTTTCATCAAGATAAGCATATTTAAGAGTATCAGGCAATGGTTTAAGCTCAAACACGGGATCACCCTTTGGTGGAGGAGGATCCCCTAGGATTTCAACAGGCAAATTGTATTTCAGAATGGGTCCTTGTTTAAAGAATACTTCGTCTATTTCCCTTCTTTCATTCATAAACATATCATTCTCATGGTCTAGCAAATATTGTTCTAAAGGATCATTAGGAGGCACATCAATAGAAGCAAGACCAATAATTTCATGTTTTCTAGGCAATTCTTCATCACGGGGTTGTCTACGAAATTTAGAAAAATTAAACTCATGAGACATATCATCCAAACCAATAGTAACAACATCCTTCTTGCAATCTATCTTAGCATTAACAGTATTCAAGAAAGGTCTACCAAATATAATGAGACAAAAGCTATCTTGAGGGGAACCAAGAACAAGAAAATCAGCATGATATTTAACTTTCCCACACAAGACTTCAACATCTCTAACAATCCCAACTGGTGAAATAGTGTCTCTATTGGCAGGCTTAATTGTGACATCAATCTCTTCTATCTCAGCAGGTGCAATATCATGCATAATTTCTTTTTATAAGGAATGAGGTATTGCACTTGCACTAGAACCCATATCACATAAGCCATGATAGCAATGATCTCCTATTTTAACAGAAATAACAGGCATGCCTACAACAGGTCTATGTTTATTTTTAGTATCAGGCCTAGCAATTCTAGCAGCTTCATCATAGAAGTAAATAACATGCCCATAAATATTATCGGCCAAGAGATCTTTAACCATAGCAATATTAGGTTCAACTTTAACTTGCTCAGGGGGTTTGTGTGTCCTAATATTACTTTTGTTGACTACAGTTGAAACTTTAGCATGATCCTTTATTCTAACAGGGAAAGGTGGTTTCTCAACATAAGCAGTAGGAACAATAGGATCATTATAAGTGATAGTCTTTTCTTCAACTTTAATAGGTGCAACTACCTTTGTTTCAGTGGGAGGATTATATTTAAACCACTTCTCCTTAGGGAGATCAACATGAGTAGCAAAGGATTCACAGAAAGAAGCTACTATCTCAGAGTCAAGTCCATATTTAGTGCTAAATTTACGGAAAACATCGGTATCCATAAAAGATTTAACACACCAAACTTAGGTGTTATACCTGACTCCTTACCTTCGTCGAGATCCCAATCTTCAGAGTTGCATTTAATTCTCTCCAATAATTTCCATTTGAATTCAATAGTCTTCATCATAAAGGAACCAGTACAAGAAGTATCGAGCATGGAGCGATTGTTGTCAGAAAGCCGAGCATAAAATTTTTGAATAATCATTTCTATTGAGAGCTCATGATTGTGGCATGAATATAACATTGACTTAAGCCTCCCCCAAGCTTGAGCGATGCTTTCTCCTTTGCGAGGCCAAAAATTATATATATAAAATTACGATCACGATGAACAAGATGCATAGGATAAAACTTCTGATAGAATTCCACTTTCAACCGTTTGTAGTCCCATGATCCCATATCATCATATAGCCTATACCATGTCAATGCATCTCCCTTCAAAGATAAAGGGAAGACCTTCTTCTTGATAACATCATTGGGCATACTTGCAAGCTTAAATAATCCACAAACTTCATCCACATGGATTAAGTGTAAGTCGGGATGCAATGTTCCGTCTCCTGCAAAAGGATTAGCTAGCAGTTTCTCTATCATACCCGAAGGAATTTCAAAGTAAACATTTTCAGTAGGTTCAGTAGGTTGAGGAGCAACTATTTGCTCTACCGGTCGGGGTGAAGATACCCCAAACAAGCCCCTCAAAGGATTACTTTCCATAGTAACAAGTGACAGCAAATTTCAGCACACTATATAAATTTTTCCTTACCAAATTCCACCTACCAAAGGCACTTCACTCCCCGGCAACGACGCTAGAAAAGAGTCTTGATGATCCACAAATATAGGGTATCTATCGTAGCCTTTTCGATAAGTAAGAGTGTTGAACCCAACGAAGAGCAGAAGGAAATGATAAGCAGTTTTCAGTAAGGTATTCTCTGCAAGCATTGAAATTATCGGTAACGGATAGTTTTGTGATAAGGTAATTTGTAACGAGTAGCAAGTAATAAAAGTAAATAAGGTGCAGTAAGATGGCCCAATCCTTTTTGTAGCAAAGGACAAGCCTGGACAAACTCTTATATAGAGAAAAGCGCTCCGGAGGACACATGGGAATTATCGTCAAGCTAGTTTTCATCACGATCATATGACTCGCGTTCGGTACTTTGATAATTTGATATGTGGGTGGACCGGTGCTTGGGTGCTGTCCTTACTTGGACAAGCATCCCACTTATGATTAACCCCCATTGCAAGCATCCGCAACTACAACAGAAGTATTAAGGTAAACCTAACCATAGCATGAAACATATGGATCCAAATCAGCCCCTTATGAAGCAACACATAAACTAGGGTTTAAGCTTCTGTCACTCTAGCAACCCATCATCTACTTATTACTTCCCAATGCCTCCCTCTAGGCCCAAACAATGGTGAAGTGTCATGTAGTCGACGTTCACATGACACCACTAGAGGGATGACAACATACATCTCATCAAAATATCGAACGAATACCAAATTCACATGACTACTAATAGCAAGACTTCTCCCATGTCCTCAGGAATAAACGTGACTACTCACAAAGCATATTCATGTTCATAATCAGAGGGGTATTAATATGCATAATGGATCTGAACATATGATCTTCCACCAAGTAAACCAACTAGCATCAACTACAAGGAGTAATCAACACTACTAGCAGACCACGGGTACCAATCTGAGATTTGGATACAAAGATTGGATACAAGAGATGAACTAGGGTTTGAGATGAGATTGTGCTGGTGAAGATGTTGATGGAGATTGACCCCCTCCCGATGAGAGGATCGTTGGTGATGACGATGGTGATGATTTCCCCCTCCCGGAGGGAAGTGTCCCCGGCGGAACAGCTCTGCTGGAGCCCTAGATTGGTTCCGCCAAGGTTCCGCCTCGTGGCTGCAGAGTCTCGTCCCGAAAGCTTGATTATGTTTTTTTCCTCGACGAAAGACTCCATATAGCAGAAGATGGGCATTGGAGGGCCACCAGGGGGCCCACGAGGTAGGGGCGCGCCCCCACCCTCGTGGCTGGTGGGTGGCCCCCCTCTGGTACTTCTTGTGCTCAGTATTTTTTTTATATTCTGGAAATAACTTCTGTGAAGTTTCAGGACTTTTGGAGCTGTGTAGAATAGGTCTCTAATATTTGCTCCTTTTCCAGCCCAGAATCCCAGCTGCCGGCATTCTCCCTCTTTATGTAAACCTTGTAAAATAAGAGAGAATAGGCATAAGTATTGTGACATAATGTGTAATAATAGCCCATAATGCAATAAATATTGATATAAAAGCATGACGCAAAATGGACATATCAGACGCCTAACCGTCTGGAAGATGCACAGTCTTCAAAGGTAACAAGCGTCAGATCCACGCAGGATCAATCTCTTCAGTGATGCTCAATCACTTTGGATTTGTAGGTGTTTGGGTTTGGGTTTTCCTCACTTGATGATTTTCTCTCAAAGTCCTCGGAGGATGGGATGCTCTCAAATGACAAGTGTCAGTTTCTCTTGGAGCAGCTAACCAGCTCGTGGTTGTCGGGGGCGGCTATTTATAGCCTAGGGAGCAGCCCGACATGATAAGGCATAAATGCCCTTCAATGATATGACCGTTAGGTGGGTAGATATTTTGGGACAGCTGGCGCATAGCACAACAACGGTCGGAATTTTGAGTATCAAATTCCTCAGGGCCATCATGTTCCTCACTGTGTAGGAAATCCGCATTGGCGAATTCCTAACTCCTTAGTCAGAACAAATTCCTCAGAGACCAGAAGAACTTCATCTCTGTGACTGAAGAAATTGACTGAGCTGTATGAGATTTCCAATGGCTTCACTCGAAGGGATTGGTAGGTGTAGGATTTGAGTTGAGCATCACTTGGAAAATTTTCCTTAGTATTTCCTCGACCCCCTTTAATAGTACGGTGTTTCCTATGACTCAAGAAAGAGAAAATGAAACTACGAAAATAAAAGTCTTCATGCTTCATGTTCCTCGAATGAATACCAAGTCTTCATGATTACACCAATTTCTTCATTTTCAAAGTCTTCAGAAAGTCTTCATAAATCCAAAGTCTTCAGTCGAAGAACTTCATTTTTAGGGGTCGACTTTCTCTGTAAACATCAAACTCCTCATAGACTTATAGACCTGTGTACACTCACAAACGCATCAGTCCCTTAACCTATAAGTCTTCAATACACCCAAATCACTAAGGGGCACTAGATGCACTTACAGGCTCTCCCACTCTCTGCCGGTGGCGCCAGAATGCCACTAGGGGAACCATCATCACGGAGATCGTCTTCATCGACGTTGTCGTTTTCACCAACATCTCCATCACCTTCCTCACCTCTTTTTAGTGGTCCAATCTCCTACAACCCTCTGTAATCCCCAACTTGAACATGGTGTTTTGCTGCTATGGCTTATTATCCAATGATTTGTGTCATCGCTATTATGTCTGAGTAGATTATTGTTGTCATATGGGTTAACTGGTGAATTGCTATGATTGGTTTGAGTTGCATGGTGATTTTATTGTTGTACTTTGGTGCCCCTCATATGAGTGCGTGCGTGGATCACATCTTAGGGCTAATAGTATGTTGATAGTACTATGCATAGGCTGGCTGGAGTGAAAAATATTACCGAAGCTAAGTGTAGAAATTGATGCATACAAAATTGAAGGGGGCCAATATATCTTAATGATATGGTTGGGTTTACCTTAATGAACTTGTTAGTAGTTGTGTATGCTTGCTAATAGTTCCAATCATAAGTCCATAAAATTCCTAGTAAGGGATGGTATGCTAGTTGAGGCATCTCTCACATATAAAATTGCAATGACGATAATTGGCTTAGTAACTTAGCTAATTGCCCAGGGAAAATTCCACACATCATACCACCACTATTCCACACTCGCTATTTGTATTATATTTTAATATAGTGTAGCTTTACTTAGGCAGCACCTATTTGTATGTCTAAGTTCTCCATTATCTTGAAAACCCATCTCTTTATACCCACACACTTCGTAGTTTTATTTTTCTTTCTAGATAAAGCGAACGCTCGGTGTACATGGGGTTGTATCAGTGTTAGATATGACCTGAGAGAATATTGTTCTTAACTTTAACTCCTTGTGGGTTCGACACTCCATACTTACCACCTTTGTCATTAGAAAGTGCTACGACAATTCATTGCACCTGGGGATTATCACACACACACACACACACGTAATTATTACTAGCTATGAAGCTTACTTGAATCACTCAGCCCCCCTCTCACTCTGTTGGAGCTGAATCACTCAGCTGCCTCTCTCTCTCTCTCTCCATACACAAGTATACATGTTATTTTGGTGATCTGTTGCCTCACACAATATCTTAATGATGTCTACTTATGCCAAAAATATGAAACTATGTGACTTCTCAAATACTAATAATGATGATTTCATTAGTACATCTATTGCTTCACTAACTACTAAGATTGAATCATATGGAATCAGCCCCACTTTATCGACCTTGGTGGTGAAAGAACAAGTCTCTGGTTCTTATAATGAAAATCTTGCTTTTGACTTGAATAATTTTGTTGAGCTATGTGATATGCAAAAATATAAATAAGTAGAAGTTGATATTAACGTTTTCCATTTTTCGTGGAGAGCCAGGGATAAAGAATGATTGTTATCTATACCTAAGAATAACATTGATTCATAGACAAATTGTAAGGATGCTTTCATTGGTAATATTATCCTCCTGCAAAAATCATTCTATTGAGAAATTTTATCATGAATTTTAAACAAACTAAGCATGACAATGTAGACCAAGCTTGATAAAGGTTAAAAACTATGACTAAGAATTTCCCTACACATGGTTTAAGTGACCTGATGATTTTGTAAACTTTCTATGATGGTGTTAACTATATGTCTAATAATGTTTAGACTTTGATGCAGGTGGGACCTTCATGTGAGGAGGACATCACTAACAAAGTTACACCGATAGCCCCTACTGCTACATATACTAGACCAATTACTAAAGCTCACGCACGCTAATTAAATTATCAGGTACTTTCGTTTCTTTGTAATGATTCTAATGTTCGTAGAATATGATGTTGCCTAAATTCGATACATTTGTTTTGCTTATATATGAAGGGCGAAGCATGGACAAGAATGATGAACATTGGAGCATCATCAAGCATGGAGAAGATGGCGCTCGTAAGGGGAGCAAGAATAGAGTTTTTGGTGGAGTGTTCACCACTTTGGAGCCACCATGACGAAGTACAAGGACATGGACGAAATATACAAGACGACCTTTCATAATATTTCGTCCATAAGCTTAATATAGGTGCTGCGCCACCTTGGTTTTGGGTCAGGCCCATGTATTTTTTAAATACACTTAATAGGCTGGTTTTAGAGTCCGTATTAATAGGGAAAACGATTTAGGACATAATTTACTCCCACCTTGCCAAGGGTGGACGAAATTCCTCTCTCTCCCTATAAATACAGCCCTTAGGGCGTTGTTTTAGACTTGGGTTTTATTTAGATTAAAGTTCGCCATAGCTGCAACTCGCCTACTTCGTTTGTGTTTAACGACTAAACCAAGACGTCACAGAACACCACTTGTTTAATAAAGCTTTCCTCTTATATTCGCAATATCCATATTGCAATCTCAGTTTCTTGCTTGTTCTTCGTTTGCGTGCAGGAAATAGACCTTCGTGGTCAGGTTGATCATGCTCCGGCGTGGTCAATAACCTCTCGGAGTTGGTTTAGCGATTGCTAAGGCGCGACGTCCTCGCACGTTCGTAGTCGGATCGTCAAAATCAGCTCCACCAAAAACGATAGCCACAATCTCATTGAAAGACGGAACACCTTTGCCTCTATCATCATGGAAACTACATTAGGTAATGCTGCTAAGGTACTTTATAAGATGACAACAAACTATGCTCAATGACAATAGCTCCAACTGGTAAGAAGGTAAGTTCTATTCAGGAGATCTCTTGCTTGGATGAAAAGTTGACATGATCATGTCCATGTTTGCTTTTAAACATGTTCCTAATGATACCAATGATGTTCTACTGCCTCACTTGTTGAACAAAAGAATGATCAAGTGGATATGAATTTCATTTCCAGAAACAATTTTAGTAACAATGCTTATGAGAACAACTTTGAAAATAATTGTGTTAGACCATACCTGCAAAAAGTTCAAAATACATATGAAAATTCTTATGGCAATAAAAATATACCTAATGATCTTCAAAATGACGCGTACTCGGCCAAGTCCTGCTATTTGGTGCTCTTCTCTGGATCCGCAATTGAGCCATCTTGGCACCTCACCTAGAAGTCGTGGGCTCCGCTACGCATAAAGATCTTCCTATGGCTTGCTTACCAAGGCCGGTGTTCGACTGCAGACAGATTGGCACGTCGTGGACTGCCGCACGCCTCTCTATGTCTACTTTGCGACAAGGAGCCAGAAATCATCCAGCACCATCTCGTCACCCGCTCCTTCTCCCGCTAGGTGTGGTCATGAGATCCTGGCCTGGTGCCATACCACGACCATGCTACCCAGCCCGGATGATGCGTTCCACGAATGGTTTTCAGCCTCCATCCAAGACTCCCCAACCGCCCTTCGACGCGGCCTCGCCACCGTGTTCATTCTCACCGCTTGGCGAATCTGAAAACAACACATCGGTAGCATGTTCAACAATGATACACCTTCGGTTGTGCCGCTCAGCAATGAGATCAAAGACGACGGTAGAGCTTGGGCTCGCGCTAGGGCCAAGGGGCTTGGCCAGCTAATCAACACGAGACATAGACTTTGTAGCTACCATTCTCATGCGCTCTTGTAGGCCTTGATCACACCGCCTACGTGTTGGTGCTTGCAAGACCATCTCTATAATGACTTGTTTAAATCTTCTTCTATCAATACAATGATACATAAGTCTTTTGTGTATTCGCGAAAAAAAAGAGATGTCAAAATTTTTAGGTGAGGATGGATTAATTAATCGTCTCTGTTGTCTCTGTAGCTGCTCAATTTGTCTGTACTCGGTGGAATGCATCGTAAGCATGATTCCCTCCAATAATTTCGATAAGATTATTTATTAAGACCAATCAAAATATTAAGCTCGGATGTAGCTTTTGATCCCATCGGTTTAATTTACTAGATAGTGGACAAGTGGAGTCCATCTGATGAGAAAAACAAGCATTGGAGAGCTTGGATCAAGAAGATGGAAATGGAGGCTCCCTTCTTGGCAGCTCTTGCGGCAGTAATCATCGCTTTCATCTTGTTGGTATTGCCACACCTCAGAAAGCAGAGCTCATCTCAAGACGATCGGCGCCGCCAGCTGCCTCCG
Organism: Triticum monococcum; assembly: GCA_034509565.1. NCBI lineage: Eukaryota > Viridiplantae > Streptophyta > Magnoliopsida > Poales > Poaceae > Triticum > Triticum monococcum. Next base: position 443,407,807 of record CM067842.1, on the reverse strand, counting down.
GGCTCCTTCGGCCTTCCCGTCGTCGGCCAGACGGTCAGCCTACTGCGCGCCCTCCGCGCCAACACCGGCGAGGCATGGCTCCGGTGCTGGGCCTCCGAGTACGGCCCCATCTCAAAGCTCTCCCTCTTCGGCCTCCACACGGCCTTCCTCGTCGGCCCCGCCGCCAACAAGTTCCTCTTCGCCAGCGCCGCGCTCACCGCCAAGAGCTCCACCTCCTTCAACAGTATGGTCGGCAGGCGCAACATCCGGGAGCTGGTCGGCGACGACCACCGCCGCGTGAGGGCCATGATGGTCCAGTTCCTCAAGCTGGACATCGTGAGGAGCTACGTCGCCAGCATGGACGACGAGGTCCGGCACCACCTCCGCGCCCACTGGGACGGCCGCACGACCGTCGCGGTGATGCCGTCGATGAAGTCGCTCACCTTCGACATCATGTGCACCGTCATCTTCGGGCTCGGGAGAGCTGTCCACGCCGCCGTGAGGCGGGAGCTCTCGGCGGAGTTCCAGCAGCTGGTGAGGGGCATCTGGGCGATCCCGGTGAACCTGCCTTTCACCTCCTTCGGCAAGTGCCTCGCCGCGAGCCGGCGAGGCCGGCGAACCGTCGCGGCAATCATCAAGGAGAAGCGCGCCAAGCTGGAGAGCGGGCATAGTTCGCCGTCCGACGACCTCATGACCCACATGCTCGCGGAGGGGCTGGCCGACGAGGAGATCATCGACAACGTCATGTTCATGATGGTAGCGGCGCACGACACCACCGCCAGCCTCCTCACCTTCCTCCTCCGGCACCTCGATGGCAACCGGGACGCCTACGGCAGGGTCGTGGCAGAGCAACAAGAGGTCGCCAGGAGCAAGGCTCCGGGGGAAGCTCTGTCGTGGGACGACCTCGGCAAGATGAAGTACACATGGTCGGCGGCGATGGAGACCCTGCGCCTGGTACCTCCCGTGTTCTCCATGCTCAAGAGGGCGGTGGCAGACGTGGAGTTTGACGGCCACCTCATCCCCAAGGGATGGCAGGTGTTGGGGGCGATGAACCTGACGCAGCAGGACCCGGCCATCTTCCCGGAGCCAAGCAGGTTCGAGCCGGCGAGGTTCGAGAACCCGATACCACCCTACAGCTTCGTGGCGTTCGGCGGCGGCGCGCGCATGTGCCCTGGCAACGAGTTCACTAGGGTGGAGACGCTGGTGGCCATGCACTACATCGTCACCGGGTTCAGGTGGAAGCTCGCCGACGGCTGCGACGGCAGCTTCTCCAGGTACCCGATGCCGTCCCCTGCTCAGGGGCTCCTCATCGACATCGAGCCAATAGACACAACCACCACAGGTGCAGCAGGCATCAGCAAATGATTTCGAAGAATTTAGTAACCTGATCCGAATGATGCATCCACCATTCAGCTGTATGATTGCAAATGAAATGTACGATTACAGATATACCTCCATCCCAAATTAGACATTACTTGTCTGTCTAGATACCGAGGACGGAGGGAGTACTAGTTTGCAATTATGCCCAAGTATTTCTCACATTCTTGAAAGGAAAATTAGCAACGCGCAGGACATCATCTACTCCAAACCAGTCAAACTTACAAATATGACTTTTAAGGCCCTCTACAATGCACACATAATTCAAGAGACTGGTAAAATTTACAAATATTAAGCTCCAAGCGGCATAACCAGCAACGCTCCGATGGTAAACATGGCAAAGGCAATCAAAAAACGACTCGGATAAACATCAGGGAATCCACTACGATTTTCTCCTCTACTAGAGCAAAGCTATCGACCAAATTCCACCAAAAAAAGAACAAGCAGGAGACGGAAATTCACTGCTATAGGGCCCCTGAACTGCACATTGCATAATCCATCGACAACACTTCAATGCTTTTGGAAAACACCAGCATTCAGCTCACACCAGACATGTAAAATTTTGGGCACTTCCAAGTTTATCCATTATTCCAAGCATAACATCATACATAAGCACAAAAACTCTAGTTAATAGGGTGATATTGCGCCGATGCTCGCTTAGGTGGAAGCTTCCGAAGGATGAAAAGGACCAGCGCGGAAGGCAGTATCTCTGTCAACTGCACGGTAATAGGGGAGTGTGTGTAAAGACAGGAACTAAATCTACAAAAATACCATCGATACCATGGTAATGACTTTTCGATGTTACTTACCATATAATAGAAGAAATCTAGGATTGGATGATCTAAAACCTCCAAAGAAACATCAGCATCAAATGCAGATACTGCCACCTATGATCAAGTAAGAAGGGAGAAAGGGAGGAACTTAGAAGTAAATAAATCAACAGGACACAAGTATATACACGTGCACACGGTGCACTATTCTGGAAGATCTGTAGACCATAGACCTAGTGGGTTTATCACAACAGTGCACAGCAACATCAGGTGCAGTAAACATTAGGTTGATACGTTTGGTGGCTTCACATTCATATGAAACCGTCCACACAGGTCGACATCAGAGTTCTTCTTTACGCCCAACCAAAAAGGAATTTAAGCATGATTCCTGAACCCCTAACAGTGAGCCACGAAAAAAACAGCGAGTCATGAAGAACCAAATACTCACCACGATGCATCTTATCAGGAAACAGGTGCAGCAGATTGTCGTCACAGTCCCAACCTGACAATTTTCAACATTACAATAAAATTTTGGAGGCCAAGACAGAAACTGACAGTTATTATTTTTGGACTGATGGATCTTCAGTTCAGTTATTATTGAGAAAAAGGATAACAATAAAAAAATAGAACATTTGTAAGACATACTAAACATATTAAGACAAAAAGAGAAGACGACACAACATTTTTGCCAGTCATAAATTCCGAGCACTGAGTTACAGATAATACAAAAGATTTCATGTTCAATGTGTGACAATTACCAGTATGTCATGTTAAAACTAATCATTGTCATGGCAAAGCTATATGAAATGACAGATCCTAACAGAATATGTCGGTATTTTGTTCTTGACAACATGCTATACATGTCCACCTGAACAGAAAATGTGTACAAATCCATTTATTGAAGGGTGTAATCACCTCATAAAGCTTCTTTTTTCGCCCCTTTGATTCAATGGGGAAACGTCTCAGCAAGACAAACAACCTATAGAAAAGAAAGAGCACAGCTTACAGATACAGCGCACACACAGCGATACAATACAAAGAAAAAGCATTGGACTTGCCTTCCACCATATACTGCGAAACCAAGAAGGGCCACGGCGGAGACAGATACGATGAAGATTTTGCTCACCAGCTCAACCAACGCATTGTCGTTTATTCCAAGGTACACCCAAATACAGATCTGTCCAGATTTGCGGTCGGACATAGCAACCATGAGCATGGTTCTCTCTTATAGGAACAATAAAGTGATATGACCGTGCGATGATGAGAAATAACACACCTGAATTGCATATACGATGCTATTAACGGCTAGGTATATAATCCTTAACTTATCGGTGGGGAGACTCCTAGCCTGCAAAACTCAGAAGAAAAATCTCGCATAATTCCTTGAACAAACACAACTAAATGATAAGAACATGAAGAGTGTATAACAAAGATTGGTAGGAAATACCTGATGGTATATTTCTGCCCAGAAAAGAACAAGTAAGGTGTAGGCCGAGAAGAACAGCAAGCCGGGGAGGTCTAGTAACACCAACTTATAAACCTGGCCAAGTCAATCAAATCAATTAGCAAAAAAGGTCTCGACACCAGTGCTAAAGTAAAGTGGTAGTGACCAAACTGTGGCTCTTACTTTTGTTTGGAGGAGGAAGACATAGGCATGGAATCCGAATACAACGGCACGAACTGCGGCAAGGTGTTTGTTGGTAGGTTAGCACAGGCGTAACACATGCGGGGGATTAGTTGCAAATGAAGGGTGAAATCAAAAGAAGGAATCAGGATTAGGAGATCCTCCCCACATTTAATTAACATCGATTACATTGCCCCCATTTCCGGCAACATTTATTTTACATTACCCCCATTGACGACGAAGTTCATGAGGTGGAACACCTTCTGCGTGGTCCAGCCGAACTCGGGCACTCTGCGCTGGATCCTCACCAGCTGAATCTGCAGGCGGACAGCATAAAACGGCCTCAAAATCGAACTCGGCGGCGGCACCCCCTCGATGCGTTGTGAGATTGATGGAGGAAAGATCCGATTTCAATCGGCAGCTCGGTTCGGATCAGTAATGAGCCGACGCACGCATTGGGCTTGGAGGGAGAACGAATCAAGGTAGCATTCCCGTGGAGGCGAGGGGGTGGACTGACCAGCGCGACGGCGGAGACGAGGGCGTAGGCGGCGGTGAGGGAGAAGAAGGCGCCGTCCTGCCACGCCGGCGACTCGTTGACCTCCTCCCACCATCCCCGGAGCGCCGCGTGGCCGGCGGCGACGAGGGCCGCGGTGGGGGAGGAGGTGGAGGAGGAGACCAGCTCCCTCATCTTTCCCTCAGCTTGACGCTCTTGGCGTTCTCACACTTTCTGTGGGGGGAGACGGAGAGAGAGAGAGGAGAAGCACAAAAGAAATTGGAGAGGGAGGGAAGAACGTGGGTCCGCATGACAGCGTGATGGGTCAGGATTGGTATATTTTATGCCTTGGGCGGTGGTGGGGCCGTCGGATTTTGGGCGTGTGCGTTTATCGGGGGGTGTGGTGGGGCCCAGTGAACAGTGGCACGGGAGTCTTCGCCGTCAGCCCATTGCTGGGTTAGCTAGAGAGGACAGGTGGGCTCCACGTGGCAATTTGGAGCACCGGCTACTTCCATTCTCGGCGGGGCCCCACCGTCAGTGGACGGACATTATTAAGTCATGGACTGCTGCTCGTGACCGTGACATCGATGACGAGGATGTGGATGAGGAATTGCGCGGTTGGATCGGGGATATATGAGTTGTGAATATATGATGATGTAATGATGTCTGAGTCTGAAAGGGAATGGATAAGTAAAAAAAAATTGTGTTTGTAACCATGAGTTTGCATTAATCACCTTGGGGAATTACAAATTAAAATCCTTTAGGTAAGATCGTAGGATCAACCTCAAAAACTCGTATTTACACAATAAAAATTATTATTATCTGACAAAATACCTATGATGTATATTTCCAAAAAAATAACTTAAAACTTGAACTACAATTATAGTTAGAGATACAAAAATGACAAATTTAACTATGAATAGTTTCAGCTTTAGGTGCCTGCAAAAAAAAAGCTTTAGGTGAATATAGTAATTGAAACAAAGGTTTGTTGATGATGGTTCTCTTCGCTCCCCCCCCCTCTCCCCTCCCCCTTCCCCCTCGCCCCTTCCTTCCCCTCTTTGATTCTTCGATCCACCCCTCTCCCTTCGACCTTCGTCATAGCTGGGACGAGTGCTCTTCTCCTCCCCCCCCCCTCATCGTCGGTCGGGCTGCGATGGGTGGTGGGGCCGTCGGTGGTGTCCCCCACGTCCAACCGCTATTGAGCGTTGGGCGATAATGTCGAGGATTCAGGTGATGATCTCTCCGCTGCCTCGTGCTAACAGCCATCGGCACAAATTTGCACCGGGTGGGAACGCTGCGGGGCAGGGGTCTCCGTCGGTTGTGCTTGGCGGCGGCTGGACCACGGTGGGCTCGACGCACTGCGGGCGTGCAGGTAAGTCCGCTTTCCGCACTTCTGCTGTGTGGCATTCTTGGTGCGTTTGACCCAATCTCTGTCCCTGCCTCTCCTCCCTCTTCGTGCTTGCTCCTGCTGACGTGTGGTCGTCGAATTTAGTGGCGAATGTTGCCCCTTCGGTGGTGGCGGCGTCGACGTCGAGCGTGGCGTTGGGGCAAACCCTAGTGGGATGGATCTGGTTGGGAGATGGCTAGTGGGTCGTCTTCCGCGATTGTGCCTCTTGGGTCGCCTGTTGGGCATGCGGCTGGGCCGGTCCCTGTTGATACGTCCATTTCACATCATTATTTTCTACTGTAATTTATCCTATTTCAATGTTATATTTCACATTGTGGTTCAATTTTAATGTGTTTTCTCTCTTAAAATGCAAGTTATACCTAGAGAGAGGGATTGCCGGAAGCTAGAACTCTGGACCTGAAATAGCAAGCAAAGAGAAAGCAATTCTCGAGAGCTCAAAATGAAGCGCGGACTTTTGGAGAATTATTTTGAAATATATATTGAATTATGGAGCAAAGATATGTCAAAGGGGGGCCACTAGCCAGCCACATGGACAGGTGGCACGACCACCCCCTAGTCGTGACACGTGCCCATGTGGGGCCATGCTGGCTCGCTTCCCGATGCCCTTTGTCCATAGAATCCCATTTGCTCTAAAAAATCACAAAGAAGCTTTGGGAGTTTCCACCACCGTCTGCGAGGCGGAGGAGAGGCTGAGCACTTTTGCTCTCGGGCGGAGTGATTCCACCGGGAAACTTCCCTCTCAGAGGGGGAAATCGAAGCCTTCATCAACACCAACACTCCGTTCATCGTGGGTATCACCATCTTCATCAACGTCTTCATAAACAACATGTCATCTCCAAACCCTAGTTCATCGCTTGTATGCAATCTTTGTATCAAACCTCGGTTTGGTACCCAGGGGTGCTAGTAGTGTTTATTACATCTTGTAGCTCATGCTTGTTGGTTTAACTCATAGAAAATTATTATGTTCAGATTGTTAATCATATATTTATACCCACGGATCATGATCAATATGATGAGTTGTGAGTAGTTCTATTTGTTCTTGAGGACATGGGAGAAGTCTTGTTACTAGTAATCGTGTGAAGTTGATCACCGTTCAATGTTTTGATATTATGGTGTGTTGTTCTTCCTCTATTGGTGTTATGTGAACATCAACCAAAATAACACTTCACCATGCTTGGGCCAAGGGGAAAGCATTGTGGGATTAGTTTGTAGATTATGGGTTGCAGGAGTGATAGAAACCTAAACCCCGATTTACAAATTATTCCGTAAGGGGTTGTTTTGGATCTCATTGTTTAATGTTATTGTTAGATTTATCTTAATTACTTCTCTTGTACTTGTGGATGCTTGCATGGAGTATAATCATAAGTAGGTATTTGTTCAAGTAAGAATATTACATTAGCTCCTTCCACCCACATAACACTTATCAAGGCAATGAACGTAAGTCGATGAATCATGGTGAAAGCAACTTGGTGATATTCCCGTGTGTCTTCAAAAGCATTTTAATCACTATAAGAAGTACCACCGGCTTGTGTTTAGCAAAATTAAGGATTGTACCACTTGCTATCTTGTTACTTGTTACCTTGCTACAAATTACTTTGCTATCAAAACTATCTTACAACACTTGCAGTGAAATCCTTGCTGAAAATTGCCTATCAACTCCTTATGCTCCTCGTTGGGTTCGACATTCTTACTTATCGAAAGGACTATGATTGATCCCCTATAATTTTGGGTCATCAAGACTCTTTTCTGGCGTCGTTGCCGAGGAATGTAGAACTCTTGATAAGTGGAATTTGGTAAGGAAACTTTTATCGTACATGCTGATTTTTATCTACACTTGCTATTATGCAAAAACGTCCTTTGGGAAACTTGTTTGGGGTGCCGATGCCACATGCACAATTGGTAAGAGATGAAACCCCACCTACTGAAAATATGTATTATGAAATTTCTCTTAGTATTCTTGAAATATTGCACACTAACCATTATGCAAGAGACGAAACAGTACATCCTGATATAAACTTGCTTTTACTAGATGAACTTTATGGATTATTTAAGCTTTCTTGTCAATCGAGTGATGGATTTAAGATGAAGTTATTTGCTTTATATTTGGAGGGAAAATCATTGGCATGTTATAGGCTATTGGATGATTCTCACTCATGGGACTGGAACCGATTGAAGCTGGCGTTTGATGGAAAAAATATCCTATGCATTTGGTTCACCGTGACTGGAATTATATCTATAATTTTTTGGCCTCGTGAATGAGAAAGTATCGCTCAAGCTTGGGGAGGCTTAAGGACTTAATGCTCAAATGCCCCAATGATGAGCTCTAAAGAGTTTTTCGTAATTTTTATGCTAGGCTTTCTCTTCGCGATAAAGAAAAGCTTGATTCTTCTTCTACGGGTTCTTTATCAAGTAGACAAATTGAATTCAAATGGGATCTTATTGAAAGAATTAAAATAAAATCTGAAGATTGGGAGGTCAACAAAGGTAAAGAGTCAGGTATAAATCTTGAATATGATTGTGTTAAGTCTTTTGTTGAAACCGGTGTTTTTCATGAGCTTAGTGCAAAATATGGAATTGTTCTAAGATAGTTGTTAATTTATGTAAATATTTTGTTGCTCATGTTGATCTCCCTAAAGAGATATGGTTTAAATATAATGAACCCATTAAAGGTATTTTTGAGGAACCTATAATTCCTAATACTGAAGTGCAATCTTTTGTTGTTAATCATGTTGTAGCTACTGCTTTTATTGAAAAACCTTCTTTTCCTACTAAGATTAAGGAGCACTCTAAGCCTACAAGTGTGATCCAGGGAAGTTATAATAAAGCACCAAATCATTATGAACAAATTAAAGTAGAACCTTCAAATTGCCATGGTTAAAGATCTCTTGGTTAAAACTGTTGATGGGCATGTTATTTATTTCTATGAGGATGCTCCTAGAATTGCTAAACCTGCTAGAAATGAATAGGATAAGAAAGATAAAAATAAAAGAGTATTTGGCATGCCTATTGTTTTTGTTAAGATTGGAGATCATTGCTATCATGGTTTATGTGATATTGGTGCCAGTATAAGTGGACTTTTTTTCTCTCTATCAAGAGGTTATGTCTGATATTTCACCTATTGAGACATAAGAGATCGATGTTACTATTAAGCTTGCAAATAGGGGTATCATTTCACCTCTTGAGATTGTATGAAATGTTGAAGTCTTGTGTGTCGGATCTGGGGTTCCAGCAGACCCTTAAGGTTCGAACACTGGGGTGCGCGCGCAGTTCTTTCCCTTCTACTGATCTACTCCCTGGCTCGCTAAGGTCTCGCGGACGAACTCGACGCACTCGCAACACAAAGACACAAGATTTATACTGGTTCGGGCCACCGTTGTGGTGTAATACCCTACTCCAGTGTTGTAACGCCCTCAATGCGGCTATATCTCCTACGTGTCGAAGCACGACTTAGAGGCATAACCGCATTGAAAGCAATGTCGCAAGTGAGGTAATCTTCACACAACCCATGTAATACATAAGGGAAAGAGATGCATAGTTGGCTTACAATCGCCACTTCACACAAATACATGAATAAAGAATTACATTATCCAAATACAATCAGGGCCCGACTACGGAGCCAAAATAAAAGAAGAACCCCAAATGCGACACGGTCCCCGATTGACCCCAACTGGGCTCCACTACTGATCAACTAGAACGAAACAACACAAAGGACAAGATCTTCATTGAGCTCCTCCCGAGCTTGGTTGCGTCATCTGCACGGACTCAACGGCACCCGCAAACTGGTTTTGGAAGTATCTGTGAGCCACGGGGACTCAGCAATCTCGCACCCTCGCGATCAAGACTATTTAAGCTTATGGGTAAGGTAAAGGTATGAGGTGGAGCTGCAGCAAGCGACTAGCATATATGGTGGCTAACATACGCAAATGAGAGCAAGAAGAGAAGGCAAAGCACGGTCGAGAAACTATGATCAAGAAGTGATCCTAGAACAACCTACGTCAAGCATAACTCCAACACCGTGTTCACTTCCCGGACTCCGCCGGAAAGAGACCATCACGGTTACACACGCGGTTGATGCATTTTAATTAAGGTCAACTTCATGTTTTCTACAACAGGACATTAACAAATCCCCATCTGCCCATAACCGCGGGCACGGCTTTCGAAAGTTCAAATCCCTGCAGGGGTGTCCCAACTTAGCCCATCACAAGCTCTCACGGTCAACGAAGGAATAGACCTCCTCCCGAGACATTCCGATCAGACTCAGTATCCCGGTTCTACAAGACATTTCGACAGGGTAAAACTAAACCAGCAACACCGCCCGAATGTGCCGAAAAATCCCGATAGGAGCTGCACATATCTCTTTCTTAGGGCACACCGGATTGTCCACACTTCTGGTAGGCCAGCCCGGAGTTGCCCCTGGTGGCCACCGGCGGCTGACAAGTTGGACCAACACTCAGAGGAGCACTGGCCCGGGGGGGGGGTAAAATAATGATGACCCTCAGGAGCGCGACTCCCAAGGGAAAAGAAAAAGGCTAGGTGGTGAATGGTAAAACCAATGTTGGGCATTGCTGGAGGAGTTTTACTCAAGGCGAACTGTCAAGGGGTTCCCATAATAGCCCAATCGTGTAAGGAACGCAAAATCCGGGAACATAACACCGATATGACGGAAACTAGGGCGGCAAGAGTGGAACAAAACACCAGGCATAAGGCCGAGCCTTCCACCCTTTACCAAGTATATAGATGTATTAATTAAATAAGATATATTGTGATATCCCAACAAGTAAACAATGTTCCAACAAGGAACGATCTCCATGTTCCAACAAGGAACAAACTTCAATCTTCACCTGCAACTAACAAACGCTATAAGAGGGGCTGAGCAAAGCGGTAACATAGCCAATCAACGGTTTGCTAGGAAAAGGTGGGTTAGAGGCTTGGTTCAACAATATGGGAGGCATGATAAGCAAGTGGTAGGTATCGCAGCATAGGCATAGCAAAAGAGCGAGCAACTAAGCAAGCAAAGATAGAAGTGATTTCGAGGGTATGATCATCTTGCCTAAAATCCTGCAAGGAAGAAGAACGAGTCCATGAAGAAGACAAACGGACGTAGACGAACGGGTCCTCACAAACACGACGTTACCGGATCCAACCCGAAGAAGCAAACACCGGAAAGAAGCACACAACATAGTAAACAACCAACACAAGAACATGGTATGATATGCGAGATGCGGTATGCGATGCATATGCATGATTTGCAAAAGAAAGATGGAACCTGGCCTCAACTTGGAAAACCAAGAGTTCCACTAGAAAGGTGAGGTGATTTCGGTTGAAATCGATATAAAGATCACCGGAATCGGAGTTACGGTTTGGAAATGGCAAGCAATTCGAATATGGCACCGGTCTGCGATTTACAGCAAGTAGCCATCTAAATGCAATGAGATGAACAAGCTACAGCACCCGAACATGGCAACAAAATACATGGCAGGGATCCACTCAAGATGCTTAACAAAAGATGAACACTGAGCTACGGCCAATTCATCCATTAACAGGTTCAAACAAGCATGGCAAAAATGCATTTGGCAAACAGATCTCATACTTAGTGAAATGAACACTTGTCTGGAATTTCAGATCAGATAGCACATTTTGGAGCATGCAAACTAAATACTACAGGACCTGAACATGGCAAAGTAAAGCATGGCATGGAGCTACTCAAAGATCTTAACAAAATCCCCTTAGTGACCTTGAGCCAAAAGGGATCAGAAAATACATTTGCAAGCATGTGAACATGGCAAAAACATAATCAGTTCTCAGACTTAGTGAAAACTGGAGCATGCTGAAACAGATATCAAGTAGGCATGTTAACGAGCTCGATGCACTCACTACAGAGCAAGGCATGACAATCTAAGCATACACCCATCAAGAATACACAAAATGCAAGCTAGACATGGCAAGAACAATAGCATAGCATGCACGGATCAACTACAACATCCTCGGCAAAATCGCTAACAAGTAGACAATCTGCCCAGATTTACGAAATGACAAAAGTAAAGCTCGATTGACTCAAGCCAGGGTGCTCCATAATTGCAAACAAAGACATGGATGGATAGAGCACTACAAGATTAACAAAACGTCCTTACTGGTCATCCTCAAAAGAGGCACGGATCACTAGGAAACAACATGAACATATGGCCATATGAGATAAATAGCTCAAGGACTTAGTGGAAATGCAAGTCCCTGAAATCAGCCTTAATGAATGCACCACTTTGCAAGCTTGTGCTAGTCACCACACACATCACAAAAAATACATTGGTTGCACCTCTGGATAGATGGCAAAACATATAAAAAACACATGTAGAGCTCATGGGCATATCATGCACACAATAATCATGGCAAAAATGACAAATATCTAATTGGAGCAGCAGATCTGACAATTATCTCAAGTAGCACTCTTCTAATAGCATTTCGGGCATCAATATGAACTCAAATGAAAATGATGCAATGAGATGAAATGATGTACTCTCTGAGACGAACATTTTGATATGCTACATGCGCAAAACGGAGCTACAGATGCGGAGTTACGATGCTATGAACATGTGCATTTGAGACGTGGGAAACTCGAGGACTTAGTGGAATTTTACCCCGCGGGAAAAGTCAATGTGGGATGAGGTGGTGCGGGACGGCGCAGATCCGGGACGGAGGACGCTGTTTGGTTGAGCGAGCGGGTGGATCTGATCCCGCTTTGCGGATCTCGCCGGAGTCGACGGGGACGACGGATCCGGTGGCCGGTGCGGCAAGCAACGGCGATGGCCGGCGCGCCGGCGACCACGGCGCGGCGTGTAGAGGAGCTGGGCGGCGTGGGTGTCACCGGAGGAGGCGGCGCGCTCCGGTGGACGGCGGACGGCGGCGGGGCAGGTCCGGCAGCCGCGGGCGGAGGTGGACGGCGAGGCGGTTGGTGCGGCGAGGCTCGGGGCGCCGGCGGAGGAGAGAACCGGCGAGCGGCGCACGTCGGCGGGCGCGGAACCGGGCGGCGGGGCAGACGCGTCTCGGGCGGCGGCAGCGCAGGCCCGGGCGGGCCGGATCTGGGCGTCTCGGGCCCGGGGGCGCGCGGACGGCGGCGGCGACAGGTGGCGGCCCCTGAGTGGCTGAGGCGGCGGGGAAGCTGACGTGGCAGCCTCTGGTTGGCCGAAGTGATGTGGCACCGGGGTGGACATGTCCGGCCGGCGCGGGAGGAAGTATCCGGCGGCGCGTGGAGGAGTTTTTAGGGTTTGGACTGCGGGGTTTTCGAAAGGGATCACATATATAGGTAGAGGGAGCTAGGAGAGTCCAAATGAGGTGCGGTTTTCGGCCACGCGATCGTGATCGAACGACCGAGATGATAGAACAAGTTTATGTGGGTTTTGGGCCACTTTGGAAGGGTGTTGGGCTACAACACACATGAGGCCTTTTCGGTCCCTCGGTTAACCATTGGAGCATCAAACGAAGTCCAAATGGTACGAAACTTGACATGCGGTCTACCGGTAGTAAACCAAGGCCGCATGACAAGTCTCGGTCCAATCCAGAAATGTTTAATCCCCACACACGAGAAGAAGGTAGAAATGACCACCGGAGGAGATAGGAGCGCCGGAATGCAAAACGGACAACGGGGAAAAATGCTTGAATGCATGAGACGAACATGTATGCAAATGCAATGCACATGATGACATGATATGAGATGCATGACACGCAAGCAATGACATGGCAACAACAGCGAATAACTGGAGGACACCTGGCACATCGGTCTCGAGGCGTTGCAAGTGTGGTGGTGGTGGATTGCCTCTTGGGTTGATGATGACCAGTACAAGGGGAAGAACAACCTCTTGAGGTTGAGGTGTTCTTGTGTTCGGTGTGGCTAAGGGTTGGCTCTCCATCCCCCACTTCTCTTTGTGGTGGCTAGTTCTATTTATAGAGGCCCTGGTCCTCTTCCCAAATATTGAGTGGGAAGGGAGCCAACAATGGCGACCAATTTGAAAGGGGACAGCTAGTACGAGCTATCATGACAAAAGGTGGTCTTCGCCTGCCAAAGGTTCTGGTGATGATGCCGTCTTGGGCTCCATGGTGACCTCCATCCTACCGTCCTGCGGGTCTTGGTCTCGTTGCACCAATATGAAAACCTTTGCTTGATGCCTCGGTACTTCGCGCCTGCGCTTGCCCCCTTAGCACAAAAGAGGAAGCAAGGACACTGCGCATGGCTGGTGCCCTCCTGGTGTCGATCGTCATGGCTCACGTCACGAGAGCCTCGCGAGGTTCGCCCCGCCTTGATATCTCCGCTCCTTGTGAGGCAGCCTGGTGAGGCCGCTCCTGAGGAGGTCTTGCGTCGTCCGCCTCGTGAGGCTTGGCCCCTCGCGAGGGTGTTGGTTCCTTGTCGATGAACATGGGCCGTATAGGCCTGCCAACACAGCCACGCCATGGGCCGCAGGTAGGCAAGTCTGGGGACCCCCGTTACCAGAACGCCGACAGTAGCCCCTGGGCCCAAGGCGCGCTCGGGCTTGGCTTCGAGGCGAAGCCAAAGGGTCAAGCGCGGAGTGCCGCGGGCCCCAAAAGCTTGTGGCCTCGGTTGACGCATGGCGGTTGATTAGACGTGGGCGTCTCCACTTCCCCATGCTGCCTCGGCAACTGCTCGACTTGACAAGTCCCTGTGACATGCAAGGAAAATCATCATTACCTGAGATTGTGGGAGGTGCCGGTTGGCCTTCTTCCGCTATAAATGGGGAGGGGGGCGGAGCCCCCGTCGCCCATCTCTTCTTGGTTCACTTTCTTCTTCCTCCTTACTCCACCGCTAGTAGTGATGGCATCGCCGAAGAGGTTCTCCGCCGCGAAGAAGGGCAAGGCCCCTCAGGAGGGACCCGGCTCCCCGGCGCCCAAGCGAGGACGTGGTCGTCCCCGCAAGTATGCCGCAACCCCCGCCGTGGCCCCCGGCTCCCGGGGTGGCGCCGTAGTGCGCGGCAGGAGTCGCTCTGGTCGCGGCAGTCCTGTCGACAAGAGGATATGCGCCGTCGTTGCGCGACCTCCCCGACCATGGTTCCATGCGTCGGAGGTGCTGACAGAGTTCGTTGTCTGGTCGGAGAATCCGGCAGGCGGCTGGCTCCAGCTCCCCCGCTTCTTTGTCGACGAGCTGCCGGGCTCCGGTCCAGGCGGGCTCTAGCTGTAGGCATACGGTTGCTGCAGCCGAGCTTCTTGGGTCGCGGTCGAGGTCTCCGCCGCGGGCAACATTGCTTTGGACCACGGTTGGCAGACGTTTGCCCGTGCGCGCGGCCTGGGCAGGCGGTGCACCCTCCACTTCAAGTTCGACGGCGACGCGACCCTCTTCGTGAGGGTGTTTGGGGAAAATGGTCGCCGCGCCGGATGCTGCCCTGAGGTGAACGTCGACAAGGAGGTGCTCGGCCTTGGCGATGGTCGGGACGAGAAGGAGGACGAACCCGCCGGCCACGCCTCATCTGGCTATGGTGGCTCCTCCCTCGGTGACAGTTCCAGCAGCGGCGGCCCTGATCAGCCGCCACGCCGTCGCACCCGCTTCGAAGGTGGTAGTGGGTCGTCTCGTCGCCGCGCACCAGTGAAGCGCGAGGATGTGTCCGACTAGCCCCGGGACATCACCGAGGCCCTGCCCCCGTCGGTTGTTGCAGGGGCGAGCGTCGCTTTTGTTATGTTTCCCTTTTCCTTCCTGCATCAAAACGAAACCAGCATGGGCCCGCAGGGGCGTGTATCGAACCATAACTTATTATCCATTATGCTACGCTTGTTGTTTCAATGTTGTGTGGCTATTTTGTGCAGAGATAACTTATCCTGGTGCATTCGGGGTGCCCTCCTCCTTACGAGGCATTTATTTCCTCATGTCCATCTTGACCTCGTGGTCCGCGATTGCTCGGGAACTGCGAAAGAATTCGTTAGGGAGTTTTGCCAAGAGATTTGTCGCTCACCCAAGCCTTGACCCGGCGCCTTGTATCGCGGTACCCGTGGGGCACAGATTAGGAGAGATGCGCCAGCTTTCGGGCTCGAATGAGGGTGGCTCACGAGAAGGCAGAGAGAAAAAAATGCTCGCGAGGGCACCTGCCTAGCCCCCTCGCGAGGTATACGAGAGAGAGAGAGAGAACACGAGCGAACCAGAACCGGAAAATGCGGTAAGAGGCAAGGGAATCGAATCAGCAAGGAACACCAAAGGCGAACTTCGATTAAGAAAAAGCGAGCCAACTGCGGAAAGCAAATGAAAAGCCGCGTCCGGCACCTAATCTAGTCTTCAAGTCTTCTCACGAGCGCGGAGCTAAGTGCTGCCACTAGGCGTGCGAGGGAGCCCCAGGGCCTGAGGCCGGCGCTCCTGAGACTCCAGGGGGTGTACAACCCCACTCATTATTACGTGAGAGTGTCACGGGCGGCGATTCTTCACAGGCTCCGGGCCTTCTTCACAGGCTCTGGGCCTTGCTTCATGGGTAGAACCTCCGAAGGTGCTGGATGTTCCAGGCGTTCTGGATAGGCATCCCGTCCTGCGTCTCCAGGCGTGCGGCGCCAGGCCTGGAGACATGGACGACCCTGAACGGGCCTCCCACACGGGCGAAAGCTTATGTAGCCCTTCCCTGGAGAGGACCCGCCTCAGGACGAGGTCGCCCACCTCGAGCGTCTTGGAGCGGATGTTGCGGCAGTGGTATCGCCGCAGCGCCTGCTGGTACCTTGCCACCCTCAGTGCAGCTTCGCGACGACATTCCTCCCCAGCATGAGGTCCATCCCCCGCGTGGTGTCCTGCTACGTTTCATCGAACGTCAGGACCTGTGCGGAGCGATGCTTAACCTCATGAGGAAGGACTGCTTCAGCTTCGTAGACAAGGAAGAATGGGGTCTCGCCCGTTGGTTTGGTGGCGGTGGTGCGGATAGACCATAACACGGACTGGAGCTTGTCGTGCTAGCCCCTGCCATAGGCCTCGAGCTTCTTCTTGAAGGTCCTGGTCTTGAGGCCCCTCAGGACCTCCGCGTTCGCGTGCTCGGCCTGACCATTGCTCTTGGGGTGCGCCACTGAAGCGTAGTTGATCCGCGTTCCAAGGTTAGCACAGTAGGTTTTGTAGAGGTTACTAGTGAACTGCGAGCCGTTATCTGTGATGATGCGGTTGGGGACCCCGAAGCGGCTCACGAGGCCCTTGATGAACTTGACAACGGAGCCAGCTGGGATGGTACGGACGACTTCCACTTCCGCCCATTTGGTGAACTTGTCGATGGTGATGTAGAGGTAGCGGTAGCCCCCATGCGCTCGAGGGAACGGGCCCAAGATGTCCAGCCCCCAGACCACGAACGGCCACATGAGCGGAATGGTCTGGAGGCCCTGAGCCGGGTGATGAATTTGCTTGGCGTGGAACTGGTAGGCTTCGCAGGACTTCACCAGCTCAGCTGCGTCGTTGAGCGCAGTGGGCCAGTAGAACCCGCTGCGGAATACCATGCCGACGAGGGTCCGTGATGACGAGTGGTGCCCGCAGTCCCCTCTGTGTATGTCAGTTAGCAGCTCCTTCCCCGGGTCCCTATAAATGCAGCGCAAGGAAACGTCGTTCGGCCGCTTCCTGTATAACTCACCATCCTGGATGCAGTACACTGTGGCTTGCGGAACCACACGCTCTACATCTTCCTCCTCCTCTGGCAGCACCCCCTGCATCAGATATTCCTTGAATTCCTTGGTCCAGTATCCCTCCTGAGATTCGAGCGCCAAGAGCAAGCGAGCACCTGAGGTCGGGCCACAGGCCGGAGCCCCTGTGGGAGGAGGCCATGGGAGCTCCTCCCGAGGCTGAGCTGTGCTTGAAAGTGGTGGTGTCGCCGATGGCTTGAAGAGCCGTTCCTCAAAGACACCGGGCTCTTGTGCCTGCCGCTTGGAGGCTCTCTTAGCGATGTCCTCGGCTTCCTTGTTGGTGCCTCGGGGCACGTGCTGCAGCTCCAGGCCCAAGAACTGCTTCTCCATCTTGCACACCTCCGCGAGGTATGCCTCCATATGCTCGTCCTTTGGCTCGTATACTTTGTTGGAGAAGTTGACGAGGAGCTGCGAGTCGCCTCTAACGGTAAGGCGCTTCACCCCCAGAGCTGTCGCGGCCTTCAGGCCGGCTATGAGGCCATCATATTCCGTGATGTTGTTGGAGACCTTCTCTCCCTGCTGAAAGCAGAGTTGCACGGCGTAGTAGAGCTTATCCTGAGTGGGCGAGATGAGTACTGCTCCAGCCCCCGCGCCCTGGTGCGCGAAGGCACCATCGAAGTACATGACCCAGCTGTCCGGTGACTCACTTCCCGGCGAGGTAGACCGGTCTTCGCCTACTTTAAGTGTCGGGATATCCGTCCATTTCGCCACAAAATCAACGAGTGCGGCTCGCTTGATGACCCTGGTAGTGCTGAACTCCAACTGGAATGCTTGCAGCTCGATGTTCCACTCGGCGACCCTTCCAGCAGAATTGGGGCTCCTGAGCACCCTCTCCAATGGGTAGGCCGAGACCACCTTGATGGGGTGCCCCTGGAAGTAATGCCGCAGCTTGCGCGAGGCCACCAAGAGTGTGAGCATAAGCTTCTGAGGCATGGGATATCGCGCCCTCGCATCCCGCAGCACGGTGCTGACGAAATACACCGGGTGTTCGACGAGGGCTTAGGCGGTGTCTGGGCTTGTGTCTTGTGGGAGTTGAGACGCCTTATGAGGTGACGGGGCTTCTGACGCCTGATTGTTTGCGGGAGTTTTGGCAGCGTCGTCCTGCTGGGCTTGGTCTTCCGTTGGCGCTGCCACGGCTCCTGCGGTGCCTTCCTGATCCTGTATTGCTTCAGTTGTAGCCCGGCGCAGCGCGCCCTTGGTTTGTGTCCCTCCCGAACCACCACCAGTGTTGCACTGGTGGAGTATGGGGTAGCAGCGAGGTAGAGTACTAGGGGCTCAAGGGGTCGTGGCGCTACCATCACCGGAGGGCTGGTCAGGTATCTCTTGAGGTCTTGAAAAGCTCGGTCGGCCTCCTGGGTCCACTCGAATGGGCCCTTCTTCGTCATCATCTTGAAGAAGGGTAGGGCGTGTTCCCCTAGCTTGGAGATGAAGTGCCCCAACGCAGTTACCCGGCCAGCCAGCTTCTGCATCTCCCTAAGGGTCCGCGGCGGGCTCATGTCCTCGATGGCCTTTATCTTCTCTGGATTCGCCTCGATCCCTCCGTGGGACACGAGCAAGCCTAGCAGCTTGCCGGAAGGGATGCCAAACACGCACTTCTCTGAGTTAAGCCGCAATTTCACTTGGCGCGGGCTCGCGAAGGTCTCCTCCAGGTCTTGAATCAAGGTCCTTGCTTCCCGAGACTTCACCACAATGTCGTCGACGTAGGCCTCTGTGTTTCCCCCGAGCTGCCGCCCCAGGGCGATGTGCATCAGTCGCTGAAAGGTTGTGCCCGCATTGCGCAATCCAAAAGGCATGCAAGTGTAGCAGTACACCCCACACGGGGTCAGGAAGGTTGTCTTCTCCACATCTTCTACCGCCATCTTGATCTGGTGATATCCCGAGAATGCATCCAGGAAGCACAAGAGGTCGCACTCGGCGGTGGAGTCGACGATCTGATCGATGCGTGGGAGCGGGAACAGATCTTGGGGGCAAGCCTTTTTAAGGTTGGTGAAGTCGACGCACATCCGTCCCTTCCCGCCTTTCTTCGGTACTACGACCGGGTTCGCCAGCCATTCAGGATACCGAACCTCGCGATGGCACCCACCACCTCCAGCTTGCGGGTCTCTTGGACGATGAAGGCCTGCTTCTCAGCGGACTGTCGTCTCGCCCGCTGCTTCACAAGGCATACATTGGGGCATACCCTTAGATGATGCTGAATCACTTCCCTCGGGACTCCTACCAGCTGATTGGGCTCCCACGCGAATATATGCTTGTTTGCGTGCAAGAACTTCACCAATGCTCCCTCTTGACCTTGGTCGAGGCCGACACCTATGGTAAAGGTGGCTCTTGGAGGCCCGTCCTCATTGACTGGCACCTGCTTGGTTTCCGCCTTGTCTTGTGTGAACAACTGCTTCTTCTTGGTCGGTACGGCTCTCTTGGGCTCGGAGGTGCCCGCGTCAGCAGGCTGCGCCGTCACGTCTGGCCATGAAGTATATCACTTGAAAGGATCAAGAAGAGGGGTCTAGAGGGGGGGTGCTTAGACCCTTCACAAGCAAAAGTGGCAGTTTTATATTTCTTCAAGTTAAGGTTGAGTTTAACACATGTTAAAACACTCACAATACATTTCAAGTAAGTATGACAATAGAATATGCAGCGAAAAGAGTAAAGCATGCAAGTTGCAAGAAAGTAAAGGGATGGGATTGGAGTTTGCAAATGCAATGGAGACACAAATTTTTGGCGTGGTTCCGATAGGTGGTGCTATCGTATGTCCACTTTGATGGGGACTTCAACCCATGAAGGGTAACGGCAGTGTGAGTCCACGGAGGGCTCCACCCATGAAGGGTCCACGAAGAAGCAACCTTGTCTATCCCACTATGGCCATCGCCCACCAAGGACTTGCCTCACTCGGGTAGATCTTCACGAAGTAGGCAATCTCCTTGCCCTTACAAACTTCTTGGTTTAACTCCACATCATGACGGAGGCTCCCAAGCGACACCTAACCAATCTAGGAGACACCACTCTCCAAAAGGTAATAGATGGTGTGTTGATGATGAACTCCTTGCTCTTGTACTTCAAATGATAGTCTCCCCAACACTCAACTCTCTCTCTCTCTCTCTCTCAGATTTGGCTATGGTGGAAGAGTGATTAGAGTGGAAAACAGCTCAGGGAAGGCTAGAAATCAAGGTTCAAATGGTTGGAATGGAATATCTTGATCTCAACACATTAGTAGATGGTTCTCTCTCAGAAAATGTATGGTGGAAGTGTAGGCACATTCTGATGGCTCTCTCTAAAATGGAGAAGGGGGTGGAGGGGCATATATAGCCTCCACACAAAATCCAACCGTTACACACATTTGACTCATCTCGGTGAGACCGAATAGTTGAACTCGGTGGCACCGATCTGTTAAAAAATGTGAACGTTAGGAATCTCAGTGGGACCAACTGGAACAACTCGGTGGGACTGATGTGTTAGGGATTAGGGCAAACATCGTCTCGGTGGAGACGATTGCATCAACTCGGTGAGACCGAAGTGAAGCAATAAGCAACAAAGAATCTGTCAAGCCAACTCGGTAAGACCGATTGCATAACTCAGTGAGACCGAAATAAATGCAACAAGTCACAGAGTGCTGGCAAGGCCATCTCGGTGAGAATGAGAACCGTATCGGTGAGACCGAACTGTTAGGGTTTCTCGCAGTGGCTATGTCATATGAACTCGGTGGCTCCGCATAGATAGAACTGGTGGGGCCGAGTTGGAGTTTAGGTTTTGGACATATTTGGATGGAGAAAGTGGCTGAGGGTTTTGGAGCAATATCACTAAGCACTTGAGAAAATAAGCCATTAAGCAACACCTCATCCCCTTTTAATAGTATTGGCTTTCCTATTGACTCAATGTGATCTTGTATCACTAAAATAAAGATGAAGAATCTTGAGCTTTTGCCAATCTTTTCCTTAGCATTTTGAAGGGGTTCCACATCCTCTTGTCCTTGCCACTCCATTGTTGAACTTGTCTGAAATACACTAGATAGAACTATTAGTCCAACAAGAAATATGTTGACATTAATTACCAAAATCACTCAGGGAGCACTTGTGCTTTCAGTCTCCCTCTTTTTGGTAATTGATGAAAACATACATCAAAGCTTTAAGTAAATGATATGAAGAATAGTAGGCAAATCTTTGGAGAAACATGTAACATGCATAAGCTCCCCCTACATGTATGCAATCATGTAATGATAAGATAGAAGAACATGTGAATGCATTGCATGACGGAGCAGGTAATGGGTTACATATATCTTGGCTATATGCATAAGAACAAACACTATGATTGAAAGATGTACCTTCATGTTTATGAATCTCTCGCGCAAACAATATGTGCAGAAGCAAGGGATCATCATGCACATCAGTGTGATGCATATACTTACCTTGTGGTTCTTGAGCAGACTTTTGAATGAGTAAACTTGAGAAAATAGAGTTAGATAACACAAGAACACTCCAAACAAAATAATTTTGAAATCCACAAGATTACTAAGAATGGGATGACATTTAATAGGTGAGTACTTCATTTAGACATAGACATGTCCCCAAAGATTTAAAGATTTGCAATAAATCCCAAGGATTTTTCTCCTCTTAGCATAGACTCTTTCTCCTCCTGAATCTAACATTGGACAATGGGAGAAGGTAGGGTGAGATAAAACCAGATCAAAGATGAATCAATTAAAATAGAGCGAAAAATAATCAATTGTACTAACATGTCTTTCCCCTCTTTAAGACATGTGACTTCTCTCCTCTTGTTAACATGCATCTTTTAGAAGAGCTTAGAAGTGCTCTCTTTCTCTTGATAAGTTTGATTGATAAGCTTTTATGTGCTCTATCTCTCCCCCTTTGACATCAATTACCAAGAAGGGCACTTTAGGAACATGAGTCAAGTAGGTGTGGTCCTTGAGAGATACTACAAAGCAGCATGTAGCTTAAGATACTGGAAGAGGTTAAGAATCATTAGTGGAGCTGAAGAACGTAGGCAATATAAAATGGCAAAATGTTTTCTCAGTAGTGAAATCGGTGACGTCGATCCGTTTCCATTGTTGACTTCAAATAGTAGTGCCACTGAAGGTGCTCATCGGTGAGTCCGAGTTAGTCCATGTCGGTTGTACCGATGAACTGTGTTCAAGGCAACCTTGTGTTTCGGTCTAGCCCATGGGCTTTGATCGGTTAGACCGAGTTCAACACAGAGGAAAATTTTGTCAACTTAGCTCACTTGGCAAATGAAATCTCACAAAGATTTTCAAGGAATTATCATAAGGATTTGCAATGAATTAACTTTAGATAAAGAGAAAAATGAAGAGAAAAACAACAGAGATCTTGATGATTTTTTTATGATTAGAAGGGAAACACTCAAGTAAGAAAACATGCAATGGAAATACAAAAATACAAAAGAACACTAGAGAACTTCATCTAGAGGTGGTGTCAGTGCAACAAACCCTGGGTCTGTTGCCTGGACTGTGCATAGGCACGGGGCCAGGATTGGAGCACCAACCCAAGTCAGAGTGCAAGGAGCCAAGAGCATCAAAGGACCAACATGCAGATCAAGATGACCAAGATCAAACCAGAAGAGCAAGACGCCACCAGGAGAAAAGCCTCCCTTGCCCGGCAGGCGAGCTCGACAAGGACGAGGCCACCCCTAGAAGAAGACTTCCAAGACATCCCGGTAGGGCCTGCTGGGACTCGTGAAGGCAAAACCACCTCACTGATACGTCTCCAACGTATCTATAATTTTTGATTGCTCCATGCTATATTATTTACTGTTTTGAATGTTTATGGGCTTTATTATACACTTTTATATCATTTTTGGGACTAACCTATTAACCCAGAGCCCAGTGCCACTTTCTGTTTTTACCCTATTTTAGGGTTTCGAAGAAAAGGAAAATCAAACGGAGTCCAATTGACCTGAAACTTGACGGAACTCATTTTTGGAAGGAAAGAAGCCTAGAAGACTTGGAGTGCACATCGGGGGATCTGCGAGGAGGTCACGAGGCAGGGGGGCGCGCCCACCCCCTGGGCGCGCCCTCCACCCTCGTGAGCCCCTCGTGGCCCACTGACGTACTTCTTCCGCCTATATATATCCATATACCCTAAAAACATCCGTGAGCACAATAGATCGGGAGTTCCGCCGCCGGAAGCCTCCGTAGCCACCGAAAACCAATCTAGACCCATTCCGGCACCCTGCCGGAGGGGGCAATCCTTCTCCGATGGCCATCTTCATCATCCCGGTGCTCTCCATGATGAGGAGGGAGTAGTTCTCCCTCAGGGCTGAGGGTATGTACCAGTAGCCATGTGTTTGATCTCTCTCTCTCTCGTGTTCTTGATTTGGAACGATCTTGATGTATCGCGAGCTTTGCTATTATAGTTGGACCTTATGTTTCTCCTCCCCCTCTTCTCTCTTGTAATGAATCAAGTTTCCCCTTTGAAGTAATCTTATCGGATTGAGTCTTTAAAGATTTGAGAACACTTGATGTATGTCATGCCGTGGATATCTGTGGTGACAATGGGATATCACGTGATTCACTTGATGTATGTTTTGGTGATCAACTTGTGGGTTCCGCCCATGAACCTATGCATAGGGGTTGGCACACATTTTCGTCGTGATTCTCCGGTGGAAACTTTGGGGCACTCTTTGAGGTCCTTTGTATTGGCTGAATAGATGAATCTGAGATTGTGTGATGCATATCGTATAATCATGCCCACGGATACTTGAGGTGACATTGGAGTATCTAGGTGACATTAGGGTTTTGGTTGATTTGTATCTTAAGGTGTTATTCTAGTATGAACTCTAGGGCTGTTTGTGACACTTATAGGAATAGCCCAACGGATTGATTGGAAGGAATAACTTTGAGGTGGTTTCGTACCCTACCATAATCTCTTTGTTTGTTCTCCGCTATTAGTGACTTGGGAGTGACACTTTGTTGCATGTTGAGGGATAGTTATGTGATCCAATTATGATATTATTGTTGAGAGGACTTACACTAGTGAAAGTATGAACCCTAGGCCTTGTTTACTATCGTTGCAATACCGTTTATGCTCACTTTTATCATTAGTTACCTTACTGTTTTTATAATTTCAGATTACAAATACCTTTATCTACTATCCATATACCACTTGTTTCACCATCTCTTCGCCGAACTAGTGCACCTATACAATTTACCATTGTATTGGGTGTGTTGGGGACACAAGAGACTCTTTGTTATTTGGTTGCAGGGTTGCTTGAGAGAGACCATCTTCATCCTACGCCTCCTACGGATTGATAAACCTTAGGTCATCCACTTGAGGGAAATTTGCTACTGTCCTACAAACCTCTGCACTTGGAGGCCCAACAACGTCTACAAGAAGAAGGTTGTGTAGTAGACATGAAGCTCTTTTCTGGCGCCGTTGCCGGGGAGGTTAGCGCTTGAAGGTATATCTTTAGATCTTGCAATCGAGTCTTTTAGTTTCTTTTTTTATCACTAGTTTAGTTTATAAAACAAAACTATATAAAAATGGAATTGAGTTTGTCTCATACGCTTCACCTTTTTAATATCTTTCGTGGGTATGATGGAAAGGATAGTTGTGCTCAAGTTCTAGAAGAAGAAATCTATAAAATGTTTGGCACTAAATATTTGAATGATGAGTATGATTGCAATGTTGTTAGTATGAATTCCTTGAATATCCATGATGCTAATAATATGAAAAGGCCCAATCTTGGGGAAGTTATGTTTGACGAGGATGACATATTTGAGAATATATTTGCTGCAATTAATGTTTGTCCCAAGCTTGGGGAAGCTATGATTAATGAAGATGATATTTTTAGTCTCCCAAGTTTTGATATGCAAGTTTATAATGATGATAGCATGCCTCCTACTTATGATGATTATTGTGATGATACTTATGCTATAGAAAGTAGTGATTATATTTATAAAACTTGTCATGGTTATGATTACCCCTTCTCTGAACATTACTCTTTTAATGTGGAAACAATTTATAGTACTCAAGTTTCCTATGATACTCCCACTATTCCGAATAAGAAGAATTTTGCTTATGTGGAGAGTAATAAATTTTCTATGCTTGTAGATCATGAAAAGAATGCTTTAGGTACTGGTTATATTGTTAAATTCATTCATGATTCTACTTAAAATTATTATGAGGGAGGAATATATGCTTGTAGGAATTGCAATAATATCAAGTTTCCTCTCTATGTGCTCAAAGTTTTGAAGTTATGCTTGTTTTGCCTTCCTATGCTAGTTGATTATTGCTCCCATAAGTTGTTTGCTCACAAAATCCCTATCCATAGGAAGTGGGTTAGACTTAAATATGCTAGTCACATTCTTCATGATGCTCTCCTTATGTTTCAATTCTTATCCCTTATGTGAGCATCGTTGAAATCATCATGCCTAGCTAGGGGCGTTAAACGATAGCGCTTGTTGGGAGGCAACCCAACTTTATTTTTATTCCTTGCTTTTTGTTCCTGTTTAGTAATAAATAATTCATCTAGCCTCTATTTAGATGTGGTTTTATGCTTTTAATTAGTGTTTGTGCCAAGTAGAACCTTTGGGAAGACTTGGGTGAAGTCTTGTTGATCATGCTGTAAAAAACAGAAACTTTAGCGCTCACGAGAACTGCTGTCATTTTTATTTGGAGAGTGATATTTAGTTAATTCTTTTTGCAGATGATTAATAGATAAATCCCTCAGGTCCAGCAGTTTATTTTAGAATTTTTGGGGTTCCATAAGTATATGTTTGATCCAGATTACTACAGACTGTTCTGTTTTTGACAGATTCTGTTTTCTATGTGTTGTTTGCTTATTTTGATGAATCTATGAGTAGTATCGGAGGGTATGAACCATATATAAGTTGGAATACAGTAGGTTTAACACCAATATAAATAAAGAATGAGTTCATTACAGTACCTTGAAGTGATGATTTATTTTCTTATACTAACGGAGCTCACGAGTTTTCTACTTTAAGTTTTGTGTTGTGAAGTTTTCAAGTTTTGGGTAAGGATTCGATGGACTATGGAATAAGGAGTGGCAAGAGCCTAAGCTTGGGGATGCCCCGGAAGGCATCCCCTCTTTCGTCTTCGTTCATCGGTAACTTTACTTGGAGCTATATTTTTATTCGCCACATGATATGTGTTTTGCTTGG
The DNA here is from genome assembly GCA_034509565.1 of Triticum monococcum. NCBI lineage: Eukaryota > Viridiplantae > Streptophyta > Magnoliopsida > Poales > Poaceae > Triticum > Triticum monococcum. The sequence goes on along the minus strand of CM067842.1, from coordinate 443,381,383 downwards.
AGCGTCAATTTATTTTGTTAGGATTTGCTTGCTGTTATTTAGAACAATGTTTTGCATCTTTCATTTCAATAAAAGTGGCATTGATAGTCTTTACTATGCCTATTTTAGAAGTCCACATGTTGCTGTTTGAAAACAGAAAGTTTACCGCTGTTGCAATAATTCCCTAGAAAAGTCAGAATGTGATGAAATGTTGAAACCTTTTGAATATTAAGCTCTGATAAATTTACTACAGTGGGAATTTTCTTTCATAATTTTTGGAGCTAGGGAAGTATGGATGTTGCAGCATTCTTTACAAACTATCCTGTTTAGGCAGATTGCTGTTATGTTTGCATTGTTTGCATATGGTTGCTTCTTTAATGATTCTATTTGAGGATAGGACTATTAAATATGCAGAGGCATTTAGTATGCAATGTTGAATAATAATTTTAGTTATTTGCTACAGTAGAGTATGATAAGGTTTTTGCAATGGTTTATACTAACTTATCTCATGAGTCCTTGTTGAGTTTTGTGTGGATGAAGCTTTTGAGATTTGGGGAGACCGTGATATGAGAGGAATTAAGGAGACACAAAAGCTCAAGCTTGGGGATGCCCAAGGCACCCCAAGATAACATTTCAAGAAGTCTCAAGCGTCTAAGCTTGGGGATGCCCCGGTTGGCATCCCACCTTTCTTCTTCAACAACTATCGGTTAGTATCGGTTGATCCTAAGTTTTTGCTTCTTCACATGATGTTTGCTATTCTTAGAATGACATTTTCTTTTGCTTTGCTTGTTGTTTGAATAGAATACCAAGATCTGAAATTATTAAATGTTAGAGAGTCTTCACATAGTTGCATAATTATTCGACTACTCATTGATCTTCACTTATATCTTTTAGAGTAGTTTGTCATTTGCTCTAGTGCTTCACTTATATCTTTTTAGAGCACGGTGGTAGTTTTATTTTGAAGAAATAGATGAACTCTCATGCTTCACTTATACTATTTTGAGAGTCTTAATAGCATGGTAATTTACTAAAATCCTAATATGCTAGGTATTCAAGAATAATAAAATTCTCTTATGAGTGTGTTGAATACTATGAGAAGTTTGATACTTGATAATTGTTTTGAGATATGGAGATGGTGATATTAGAGTCATGCTAGTTGAGTAGTTGTGAATTTGAGAAATAGTTGTGTTGAAGTTTGTGATTCCCGTAGGATGCACGTATGGTGAACCGTTATGTGACGAAGTCGGAGCATGATTTATTTATTGATTGTCTTCCTTATGAGTGGCGGTCGGGGACGAGCGATGGTCTTTTCCTACCAATCTATCCCCCTAGGAGCATGCGCGTAGTACTTTGTTTCGATAACTAATAGATTTTTGCAATAAGTACGTGAGTTCTTTATGACTAATGTTGAGTCCATGGACTATACGCACTCTCACCCTTCCACCATTGCTAGCCTCTCTAGTACCGCACAACTTTCGCCGGTACCTTAAACCCACCATATACCCTCCTCAAAACAGCCACCATACCTACCTATTATGGCATTTCCATAGCCATTCCGAGATATATTGCCATGCAACTTTCCACCGTTCCATTTGTTATGACACGCTTCATCATTGTCATATTGCTTTGCATGATCATGTAGTTGACATCGTATTTGTGGCAAAGCCACCGTTCATAATTCTTCCATACATGTCACTCATGAGTCATTGCACATCTCGGTACACCGCCGGAGGCATTCATATAGAGTCCTATCTTGTCCTAAGTATCGAGTTGTAATTCTTGTGTTGTAAGAAAATAAAAGTGTGATGAACATCATTATTAGAGCGTTGTCCTAGTGAGGAAAGGATGATGGAGACTATGATTCCCCCACAAGACGGGATGAGACTCCGGACGAAAATAAATAAATAAATAAATAAAAGAGGCCAAAGAAGCCCAAATAAAAAAAGAGAAAAGAGGCCATAAAAAAGAGAAGGCCCAAATAAAAAAATAAAAAATAATAAAAAATGAGAGAAATAGAGAGAAGGGACAATGCTACTATCCTTTTACCACACTTGTGCTTCAAAGTAGCACCATGATCTTCATGATAGAGAGTCTCCTATGTTGTCACTTTCATATACTAGTGGGAATCTTTCATTATAGAACTTGGCTTGTATATTCCAATGATGGGCTTCCTCAAAATGCCCTAGGTCTTCGTGAGAAAGCAAGTTGGATGCACACCCACTTAGTTTCTTTTTGAGCTTTCATACACGTATAGCTCTAATGCATCCGTTTCATGGCAATCCCTACTCACTCACATTGATATCTATTGGTGGGCATCTCCATAGCCCGTTGATACGCCTAGTCGATGTGAGACTATCTTCTCCCTTTTTGTCTTCTCCACAACCACCATTCTATTCCACCTATAGTGCTATGTCCATGGCTCACGCTCATATATTGCGTGGAGATTGAAAAAGTTTGAGAACATCAAAAGTATGAAACAATTGCTTGGCTTGTCATCGGGGTTGTGCATGATTTAAATATTTTGTGTGGTGAAGATGGAGCATAGCCAGACTATATGATTTTGTAGGGATAGCTTTCTTTGGCCATGTTATTTTGAGAAGACACAATTGCTTAGTTAGTATGCTTGAAGTATTATTATTTCTATGTCAATATGAACTTTTGTCTTGAATCTTATGGATCTGAATATTCTTGCCACAATTAAGAAGAATCACATTGAAATTATGCCAAGTAGCACTCCGCATCAAAGATTCTGTTTTTATCATTTACCTACTCGAGGACGAGCAGGAATTAAGCTTGGGGATGTTGATACGTCTCCAACGTATCTATAATTTTTGATTGCTCCATGCTATATTATTTACTGTTTCGAATGTTTATGGGCTTTAATGTACACTTTTATATCATTTTTGGGACTAACCTATTAACCCAGAGCCCAATGCCACTTTCTGTTTTTACCCTGTTTTAGGGTTTCGAAGAAAAGGAAAATCAAACGGAGTCCAATTGACCTGAAACTTCACGGAACTCATTTTTGGAAGGAAAGAAGCCCAGAAGACTTGGAGTGCACGTCGGGGGATCTGCGAGGAGGTCACGAGGCAGGGGGCGCGCCCACCCCCCTGGGCGCGCCCTCCACCCTCGTGAGCCCCTCGTGGCCCATTGACGTACTTCTTCCGCCTATATATCTCCATATACCCTAAAAACATCACGTGAGCACAATAGATCGGGAGTTCCGCCGCCAGAAGCCTCCGTAGCCACCGAAAACCAATCTAGACCCGTTCCGGCACGCTGCCGGAGGGGGCAATCCTTCTCCGGTGGCCATCTTCATCATCCCGGTGCTCTCCATGACGACGAGGGAGTAGTTCTCCCTCGGGGCTGAGGGTATGTACCAGTAGCTATGTGTTTGATCTCTCTATCTCGTGTTCTTGAATTGGCACGACCTTGATGTATCGCGAGCTTTGCTATTATAGTTGGATCTTATGTTTCTCCTCCCCCTCTTCTCTCTTATAATGAATCGAGTTTCCCCTTTGAAGTAATCTTATCGGATTGAGTCTTTAAAGATTTGAGAACACTTGATGTATGTCTTGCCGTGGATATCTGTGGTGACAATGGGATATCACGTGATTCACTTGATGTATGTTTTGGTGATCAACTTGCGGGTTCCGCCCATGAATCTATGCATAGGGGTTGGCACACGTTTTCGTCGTGATTCTCCGATAGAAACTTTGGGGCACTCTTTGAGGTCCTTTGTGTTGGTTGAATAGATGAATCTCAGATTGTGTGATGCATATCGTATAATCATGCCCACGGATACTTGAGGTGACATTGGAGTATCTAGGTGACATTAGGGTTTTGGTTGATTTGTATCTTAAGGTGTTATTCTAGTACGAACTCTAGGGCTGTTTGTGACACTTATAGGAATAGCCCAACGGATTGATTGGAAAGAATAACTTTGAGGTGGTTTCGTACCCTACCATAATCTCTTTGTTTGTTCTCCGCTATTAGTGACTTGGGAGTGACTCTTTGTTGCATGTTGAGGGAGAGTTATGCGATCCAATTATGATATTATTGTTGAGAGGACTTACACTAGTGAAAGTATGAACCCTAGGCCTTGTGTACTATCGTTGCAATACCGTTTACGCTCACTTTTATCATTAGTTACCTTGCTATTTTTATAATTTCAGATTACAAATACCTTTATCTACTATCCATATACCACTTGTTTCACCATCTCTTCACCGAACTAGTGCACCTATACAATTTACCATTGTATTGGGTGTGTTGGGGACACAAGAGATTCTTTGTTATTTGGTTGCAGGGTTGCTTGAGAGAGACCATCTTCATCCTACGCCTCCTACGGATTGATAAACCTTAGGTCATCCACTTGAGGGAAATTTGCTACTGTCCTACAAACCTCTGCACTTGGAGGCCCAACAACGTCTACAAGAAGAAGATTGTGTAGTAGACATCACTCACCTAACTGTTGGGGAACGTAGTAATTTCAAAAATTTACTACGCACACAGAGGATCATGGTGATGCATAGCAACGAGAGGGGAGAGTGTGTCCACGTACCCTCGTAGAACGAAAGCGGAAGCGTTAGCACAACGCGGTTGATGTAGTCGTACGTCTTCACGATCCGACCGATCAAGTACCGAACGTACTCCGAGTTCAGCACACATTCAGCTCGATGACGTCCCGTGAACTCCGATCCAGCAGAGCTTCACAGGAGAGTTCCGTCAGCACGACGGCGTGATGACGGTGATGATGTTGCTACCGACGCAGGGCTTCGCCTAAGCACCACTAAGATATGACCCAGGTGGAATATGGTGGAGGGGGGCACCGCACACGGCTGGGAGAGATCAATAGATCAACTTGTGTGTTTAGAGGTGCCCCCCTGCCCCCGTATATAAAGGAGGGAGGGAGAGGCCGATCCTAGAGGGGTGCGCCAAGTGTGGGGAGTCCTACCAGGACTCCCAAGTCCTAGTAGGATTCCTCTTTCCTTTTCGGAGTAGGAGAGAAGGAAAGAGGGGGAGAGGAAAAGGAAAAGGGGGCTGCACCCCTTGTCCAATTTGGAGCAGAGGGGGGGGGGGGGCGTGCGCCTCCTTCCTTTTGGCCTCTCTCCTCTATTCCCGTATGGCCCAATAAGGCCCAATACTTCTCCCGGTGAATTGCCGTAACTCCCCGGTACTCCGAAAATACCCGAATCACTCGGAACCTTTCCGATGTCCGAATATAGTCGTCAAATATATCGATCTTTACGTCTCGAACATTCCAAGACTCCTCGTCATGTCCCCGATCTCATCCGAGATCCGAACTACCTTCGGTACAACAAATCACATAAACTCATAATACCATTGTCACCGAAACTTTGAGCGTGCGGACCCTACGGGTTCGAGAACTATGTAGACATGACCGAGACACGTCTCCGGCCAATAACCAATAGCGGAACCTGAATGCTCATATTGGTTCCCACATATTCTACGAAGATCTTTATCGGTCAAACCGCATAACAACATACGTTGTTCCCTTTGTCATCGGTATGTTACTTGCCTGAGATTCGATCATCGGTATCTCAATACCTAGTTCAATCTCGTTACTGGCAAGTCTCTTTACTCGTTCCGTAATACATCATCCCGTAACTAACTCATTAGTTACAATGCTTGCAAGGCTAATAGTGATGTGCATTACCGAGTGGGCCCAGAGATACCTCTCCGACAATCGGAGTGACAAATCCTAATATCGAAATACGCCAACCCAACAAGTACCTTTGGAGACACCTGTAGAGCACCTTTATAATCACCCAGTTACGTTGTGACCTTTGGTAGCACACAAAGTGTTCCTCCGGTAAACGGGAGTTGCATAATCTTATAGTCATAGGAACATGTATAAGTCATGAAGAAAGCAATAGCAACAAACTAAATGATCAAGTGCTAAGCTAATGGAATGGGTCAAGTCAATCACATCATTCTCCTAATGATGTGATCCTGTTAATCAAATGACAACTCATGTCTATGGTTAGGAAACTTAACCATCTTTGATTAATGAGCTAGTCAAGTAGAGGCATACTAGTGACACTATGTTTGTCTATGTATTCACACATGTATTATGTTTCCGGTTAATACAATTCTAGCATGAATAATAAACATTTATCATGAAATAAGGAAATAAATAATAACTTTATTATTGCCTCTAGGGCATATTTCCTTCAGTCTCCCACTTGCACTAGAGTCAATAATCTAGATCACATCACCATGTGATTAACATCGATAGTTCACATCATCATGTGATTAACACCCATAGTTCACATCGCCATGTGACCAACACCCAAAGGGTTTACTAGATTCAGTAATCTAGTTCACATTGCTATGTGATTAACACCCAAAGAGTACTTAAGGTGTGATCATGTTTTGCTTGTGAGAGAATCTTAGTCAACGGGTCTTTCACATTCAGATTCGTTATGTATTTTGCAAATTTCTATGTCTACAATGCTCTGCACGGAGCTACTTTAGCTAATTGCTCCCACTTTCAATATGTATCCGGATTGAGACTTAGAGTCATCTGGATCAGTGTCAAAAGTTGCATCGACGTAACCCTTTACGACGAACCTTTTGTCAGCTCCATAATCGAGAAACATATCCTTGTTCCACTAAGGATAAGTTTGACCGATGTCCAGTGATCTACTCCTAGATCACTATTGTACTCCCTTGCCAAACTCAGTGTAGGGTATACAATAGATCTGGTACACAACATGGCATACTTTATAGAACCTATGGCTGAGGCATAGGGAATGACTTTCATTCTCTTTCTATCTTCTGCCATTGTCGGGCTTTGAGTTTTACTCAATTTCACACCTTGTAACATAGGTAACAACTCTTTCTTTGACTGTTCCATTTTGAACTACTTCAAAATCTTGTCAAGGTATGTACTCATTGAAAAAACTTATCAAGTGTCTTGATCTATCTCTATAGATCTTGATGCTCAATATGTAAGTAGCTTCACCGAGGTCTTTATTTGAAAAACTCTTTTCAAATACTCCTTTATGCTTTCCAGAAAATTCTACATTATTTCTGATCAACAATATGTCATTTACATATATTTATCAGAAATGCTATAGTGCTCCCACTCACTTTCTTGTAAATACATGCTTCACCACAAGTTTGTATAAAACTATATGCCTTTATCAACTCATCAAAGCATATATTCCAACTCTGAGATGCTTGCACCAGTCCATAGATGGATTACTGGAGCTTGCACATTTTGTTAGCACCTTTAGGGTCGACAAAACCTTCTGGTTGCATCATATACATATCTTCTTAAGAAATCCATGAAGGAATACAATTTTGACATCCATTTGCCAGATTTCATAAAATGCGGCAACTGCTAACATGATTCGGACAGACTTTTAAGCATCGATACGAGTGAGAAAATCTCATCGTAGTCAACACCTTGAACTTGTCGAAAACACTTTGCGACAATTCGAGCTTTGTAGATAGTAACACTACTATCAACATTCGTCTTCCTCTTGAAGATCCATTTATTCTTAATGACCCACCGATCATTGGGCAAGTCAATCAAAGTCCATACTTTGTTCTCATACGTGGATCCAATCTCAGATTTCATGGCCTCAAGCCATTTCACGGAATCTGGGCTCATCATCGCTTCCTCATAGTTCATAGGTTTGTCATGGTCAATTAACATGACCTTCGGAACAGGATTACCGTACCACTCTGGTGCGGATCTTACTCTGGTTGACCTATGAGGTTCAGTAGTAACTTGATCTGAAGTTACATGATCATCATCATTAGCTTACTCACTAATTGGTGTAGGAGTCACAGAAACGGATTTTTGTGATGATCTACTTTCCAATAAGGGAGCATGTACAGTTACCTCATGAAGTTCTACTTTCCTCCCACTCACTTCTTTCGAGAGAAACTCCTTCTCTAGAAAGGATCCATTCTCAGCAACGAATGTCTTGCCTTCGGATCTATGATATAAGGTGTACCCAACTGTCTCCTTTGGGTATCCTATGAATACACATTTCTCCGATTTGGGTTTGAATTTATCAGGATGAAACTTTTTCTTATAAGCATCGCAATCCCAAACTTTAAGAAACGACAACTTTGGTTTCTTGCCAAACCATAGTTCATACGGTGTCGTCTCAACGGATTTAGATGCTGCCCTTTTTAATGTGAATGTAGCTGTTTCTAATGCATAACCCCAAAACTATAGTGGTTAATCGGTAAGAAACATCATAGATTGCACTATATCCAATAATAGTACGGTTATGACATTCGGACACACCATTATCCTGTGGTGTTCCAGGTGGCATGATTTTGTGAAACTATTCCACATTGTTTTAATTGAAGACCAAACTCGTAACTCAAATATTTGTCTCTGCGATCAGATCATAGAAACTCTATTTTCTTGTCACGATGATTTTCCACTTCACTCTGAAGTTCTTTGAACTTTTCAAATGTTTCAGACTTATGTTTCATCAAGTAGATATACCCATATCTGCTCAAATCATCTGTGAAGGTCAGAAAATAACAATACCTCCCATGAGCCTCAACACTCATCGGACTGCATACATCAGTATGTATTATTTCCAATAAGTCAGTTGCTCGCTCCATTGTTCCGGAGAACGGAGTCTTAGTCATCTTGTCCATGAGGCATGGTTCGCAAGCATCAAAATGATTCATAATCAAGTGATTCCAAAAGCCCATCAGCATGGAGTTTCTTCATGCGCTTTACACCAATATGACCTAAACGGAAGTGCCACAAATAAGTTGCACTATCATTATTAACTTTGCATCTTTTGGCTTCAATATTATGAATATGTGTATCACTACGATCGAGATCCAACGAACCATTTTCATTGGGTGTATGACCATAGAAGGTTTTATTCATGTAAACAGAACAATAATTATTCTCTAACTTAAATGAATAACCGTTTTGCAATAAACATGATCAAATCATATTCATGCTCAACACAAACACCAAATAACATTTATTTAGGTTTAACACTAATCCCGAAAGTATAGGGAGTGTGAGATGATGATCATATCAATCTTGGAACCACTTCCAATACACATCGTCACTTCACCCTTAACTAGTCTCTATTCATTCTGCAACTCCCGTTGTTACTACTCTTAGCAACTGAACCAGTATCAAATACTGAGGGGTTGCTATAAACACTAGTAAAGTACACATCAATAACATGTATATCAGATATAGCATTGTTCACTTTGCCATCCTTCTTATCCGCCAAATACTTGGGGCAGTTCCGCTTCCAGTGACCAGTCCCATTGTAGTAGAAGCACTTAGTCTCAGGCTTAGGTCCAGACTTGGGCTGAGCAGCAACTTGCTTGCCGTTCTTCTTGAAGTTCCCTTTCTTTCCCTTTGCCCTTTTCTTGAAACTAGTGGTCTTGTTAATCATCAACACTTGATGCTCTTTCTTGATTTCTACCTTCATCAATTTCATCATCATGAAAAGCTCGGGAATCGTTTTCGTCATCCCTTGCATACTATAGTTCATCATGAAGTTCCACTAACTTGGTGATGGTGACTAGAGAATTCCGTCAATCACTATTTTATCTGGAAGATTAACTCCCACTTGATTCAAGCGATTGTACTACCCAGACAATCTGAACACATGCTCATTGCTTGAGCTATTCTCCTCCATCTTTTAGCTATAGAACTTGTTGGAGACTTCATATCTCTCAACTCGGGTATTTGCTTGAAATATTAACTTCAACTCCTAGAATCTCATATGATCCATGACGTTCAAAACGTCTTTGAAGTCCTGATTCTAAGCTGTTAAGCATGGTGCACTAAACTATCAAGTAGTCATCATATTGAGCTAGCCAAACATTCATGACGTCTGCATCTGCTCCTGCAATAGGTCTGTCACCTAGCGGTGCATCAAGGACATAATTCTTCTGTGCAGCAATGAGGATAATCCTGAGATCACAGATCCAATCCGCATCATTGCTACTAACATCTTTCAACTTAGTTTTCTCTAGGAACATATCAAAAATAAAACAGAGGAGCTAAACGCGAGCTATTGATCTACAACGTAGATATGCTAATACTACCATGACTAAATTCATGATAAATTAAAGTTCAATTAATCATATTACTTAAGAACTCCCACTTAGATAGACATCCCTCTAATCATCTAAGTAATCACGTGATCCAAATCAACTAAACCATGTCCGATCATCACGTGAGATGGAGTAGTTTTCAATGGTGAACATCACTATGTTCATCATATCTTCTATATGATTCATGCTCGACCTTTCGGTCTCAGTGTTCCGAGGCCATATCTGCATATGCTAGGCTCGTCAAGTTTAACCTGAGTATTCCGCGTGTGCAACTGTTTTGCACCTGTTGTATTTGAACGTAGAGTCTATCACACCCGATCATCACGTGGTGTCTCAGCACGAAGAACTTTCGCAACGGTGCATACTCAGGGAGAACACTTATACCTTGATAATTTAGTGAGAGATCATCTTATAATGCTACCGTCAATCAAAGCAAGATAAGATGCATAAAAGATAAACATCACATGCAATCAATATAAGTGATATGATATGGCCATCATCATCATCTTGTGGTTGTGATCTTCATCTCTGAAGCACCGTCAGGATCACCATTGTCACCGGCGCGACACTTTGATCTCCATCGTAGCATCATTGTCATCTCGCCAACTTATGCTTCTACAACTATCGCTACCGCTTAGTGATAAAGTAAAGCATTACAGGGCGATTGCATTGCATACAATAAAGCGACAACCATATGGCTCGTGCGAGTTGTCGATAACTCGGTTACAAAACATGATCATCTCATATAATAAAATATAGCATCATGCCTTGACCATATCACAACATGCCCTGCAAAAACAAGTTAGACGTCCTCTACTTTGTTGTTGCAAGTTTTACGTGGCTTCTATGGGCTGAGCAAGAACCGTTCTTACCTACGCATCAAAACCACAACGATAGTTTGTCAAGTTAGTGCTGTTTTAACCTTCTCAAGGACCGGGCGTAGCCACACTTGGTTCAACTAAAGTTGGAGAAACTGACACCCGCCAGCCACCTGTGTGCAAAGCACGTCGGTAGAACCAGTCTCGCGTAAGCGTACGCGTAATGTCGGTCTAGGCCGCTTAATCCAACAATACCGCCGAACCAAAGTATGACATGCTGGTAAGCAGTATGACTGGTATCGCCCATAACTCACTTGTGTTCTACTCGTGCATATAACATCTATGCATAAAACCTGGCTCGGATACCACTGCTGGGCAACGTAGTAATTTCAAAAATTTCCTACGCACACACAGGATCATGGCGATGCATAGCAACAAGAGGGGAGAGTGTGTCCACGTACCCTCGTAGACCGAAAGCGGAAGCGTTAGCACAACGCGGTTGATGTAGACGTACGTCTTCATGATCCGACCGATCAAGTACCAAACGTACGACACCTCCGACTTCAGCACACGTTCAGCTCGATGACGTCCCGCGAACTCCGATCCAGCAGAGCTTCACAGGAGAGTTCCGTCAGTACGACAGCGTGATGACGGTGATGATGTTGCTACCAACGCAGGGCTTCGCCTAAGCACCGCTACGATATGACCGAGGTGGAATATGGTGGAGGGGGGCACCGCACACGGCTGGGAGAGATCAACAGATCAACTTGTGTGTTTAGAGGTGCCCCCTGCCCCCGTATATAAACGAGGGAGGGAGAGGCCGGCCCTAGAGGGGGCGCGCCAAGTGTGGGGAGTCTTACTAGGACTCCCAAGTCCTAGTAGGATTCCTCTTTCCTTTCCGGAGTAGGAAAGAAGGAAAGAGGGGGAGAGGAAAAGGAAAAGGGGGCCGCACCCCTTGTCCAATTCGGACCAGAAGGGGGGCGCGTGCCTCCTTACTTTTGGCCTCTCTCCTCTATTCCCGTATGGCCCAATAAGGCCCAATACTTCTCCCGATGAATTCCCGTAACTCTCTGGTACTCCGAAAATGCCCGAATCACTCGGAACCTTTAGGATGTCCGAATATAGTCGTCCAATATATCGATCTTTACGTCTCGACAATTTCGAGACTCCTCGTCATGTCCCCGATCTCATCCGGGACTCTGAACTGCCTTTGGTACATCAAATCACATAAACTCATAGTACCATCGTCACCGAAACTTTAAGCGTGCGGACCCTATGAGTTCGAGAACTATGTAGACATGACCGAGGCACGTCTCCGGCCAATAACCAATAGCGTAACCTGGATGCTCATATTGGCTCTCACATATTCTACGAAGATCTTTATCGGTCAAACCGCATAACAACATACGTTGTTCCCTTTGTCATTGGTATGTTACTTGCCCGAGATTCGATCGTCGGTATCTCAATACTTAGTTCAATCTTGTTACTGGCAAGTCTCTTTACTCGTTCCGTAATACATCATCCCGTAACTAACTCATTAGTTACAATGCTTGCAAGGCTTATAGTGATGTGCATTACCGAGTGGGCCCAGAGATACCTCTCCAACAATCAGAGTGGCAAATCCTAATCTCGAAATACGCCAACCCAACAAGTACCTTTGGAGACACCTGTAGAGCATCTTTATAATCACCCAGTTACGTTGTGACATTTGGTAGCACACAAAGTGTTCGTCCGGTAAACGGAAGTTGCATAATCTCATAGTCATAGGAACATGTATAAGTCATGAAGAAAGCAATAGCAACAAACTAAACGATCAAGTGCTAAGCTAACGAAATGGGTCAAGTTAATCACATCATTCTCCTAATGATGTGCTCCTGTTAATCAAATGACAACTCATGTCTATGGTTAGGAAACTTAACCATCTTTGATTAATGAGCTAGTCAAGTAGAGGCATACTAGTGACACTATGTTTGTCTATGTATTCACACATGTATTATGTTTCTGGTTAATACAATTCTAGCATGAATAATAAACATTTATCATGAAATAAGGAAATAAATAATAACTTTGTTATTGCCTCTAGGGCATATTTCCTTCACTAACCACTCCGCCATGACCCACGTCGTCAATCAGTGCGGTGTCAAGCCGCAAAGTGAGTAAGTGGCAGCCATTCATCACATGGCGGCCTCTTTCTACCGAAAATGTCTACAGATGACACCCATTTTGCGACGTGTCAAGCGAGCAAGCGTGGAGCTAGCGAAACAGCCCTGCAAGGCTTGCCGGGCAACCAATGACGTGACGTTAAGTGGTGCATTTAATGCACCCTATCAGCCGACAGATTTAGGTATGATAGCACTGTTTGTTCTCTTATCAGTGAATAATGACTACTTTGCCATTGTGGTGACCCCTTAATCTATAAAAGGAGGCCCATGGCAACTGTAGAAAGGGTTAGAAGGTTGGACAACTCACACACCCATACATGCATAGCCACTACCGCCCCTGCCGGGCAAGTGTACTACGCTCCACCACCACTCTTCCACCATCAATCGACCAAATCAGGAGTAGGGTTTTATGCCTCACAGCGGCCCAAACCTAGTTAAAATTGCCTGTGTGATCTCTATTGTGCTGCCCCATGCTCGTCTGCTCTTTGTGCAACGCGACGTCCCCCTGCCGAACCAGCAAGGGGCCCTATGGTCCCATAGGTGGCTGTGGTTTCCCACGATATCTTTGGCGTTCCAGGTAGGGGGATCGCTTGCGCGAACCCGAAGGTGTGTGCAACACGTCATCTTCATCACCGTCTTCACCATCGACAGCGCCATCGACCATGGAGCCCAAGAAGAAATCTGGCGCTTCGGCTCATCCATCTACCTCGAAAGCTCCGCCGCCCGCTGATAACCCACAAGTATAGGGGATTGCAACCGTTTTTGATAAGTAAGAGTGTCGAACCCAACGAGAAGCGAAAGGCAGAACAAATATTCCCTCAAGTTCTATCGACCACCGATAAAACTCTACGCACGCTTGATGTTCGCTTTACCTAGAACAAGTATGAAACTAGAAGTACTTTGTATGTGTTTTTGGATAGGTTTGCAAGATAATAAAGAGCATGTAAATAAAAAGTAGGGGCTGTTTAGATAAAGACACAACTAAGTTAGGTTTAGTAAAGAGCTTGTTGTTACAAGAAAGTTATTTGTCCCTAGGCAATCGATAACTAGACCGGTAATCATTATTGCAATTTTATATGAGGGAGAGGCATAAGCTAACATGCTTTCTCTACTTGGATCACATGCACTTATGATTGGAACTCTAGCAAGCATCTGCAACTACTAAAGATCATTAAGGTAAAACCCAACCATAGCATTAAAGCATCAAGTCCTCTTTATCCCATACGCAACAACCCCCTTACTCGGGTTTGTGTTTCAGTCACTCACGCAACCCACTATAAGCAAATCATAAACGTATTGCAACACCCTACAGCGGGAATCCCTCACGCTTGCGCGACATGGAGAGCACCATAGGACAACATCAATAATAAAACATGCAACTCAAACCAATCTTGATCATCAAATAGCCCATAGGACAAAACTGATCTACTCAAACATCATAGGATAGCCATACATCATTGGGAAATAATATATAGCGTTGAGCACCATGTTTAAGTAGAGATTACAGCGGGTAAGAGAGAGGTTACACCGCTTCATAGAGATGGGAAGAGTTGGTGATGATGGCGGTGAAGTTGTTGGTGAAGATTGCGGTGATGATGATGGCCCCCGGTGGCACTCCGGCGCCACCGGAAGCGAGGGGGAGAGAGCCCCCCTCCTCCTTCTTCTTCTTCCTTGACCTCCTCCCTAGATGGGAGAAGGGTTTCCCCTTTGGTCCATGGCCTCCATGGCGTGGGAGGGGCGAGAGGCCCTCCGAGATTGGATCTGTCTCTCTGTCTCTCTCTGTTTCTGCGTTCTCAGATTCTTCCCTTTCACCATTTCTTATATTCCCGGAGATCCGTAACTCCGATTGGACTGAAATTTTAACACGATCTCTATCCGGATATTAGCTTTCTTGTGGCGAAAGAATGGCATCAACCACATTACGGGGCAGCCACGAGGGTCAGGGGCGCGCCCCCTGCCTCGTGGGCCCCTCGAGCATCGTCTTGCATGGATTTTTCTTCCCAAAAATCATATATATTCCAAAAAGACTCTCCGTCAGTTTTTATTCTATTTGGACTCCGTTTGATATGGATATTCTGCGAAACAAAAAACATGCAACAAATAGGAACTGGCACTGGGCACTGGATCAATATGTTAGTCCCAAAAATAGTATAAAAAGTTGCCCAAAGTATATGCAAGTTGTAGAATATTGGCATGGAACAATAAAAAATTATAGATACGACAGAGACGTATCACCTGCGACCTCTAATGCTGCGGGGGACGTGGAGGCACGCGAGGAGGTGGACGCTACTAGGGACGTGGTCGGGGCAAGCGACACCGTCACCACTTCCCCTGTGGCTGACACAGGAGCGGGAGACATCAGAGGAGAGCAACATCAGCAACGCCCCAACGACCATGCTCCACAAGGTACGGGTTATGGGGTTACTCCATCCGCGGTCCCTCCTCTCACCGACGGGCAGAGCCATAGCAACGGCGCCCGGTCCAGGGTTAACCGCCGCCCTCCGATCGCTCCCACAACGGGAACGACCGTAGTTCATGCGCCTCCCCCGGGACGGGACGACCAAGTTGCTGCACCCGACGGAGCCGCTGGCCCTTGAGCGCCTTCGCCACACCCCCATGCCATCGAGGTGGCCACTCCGCAACATCGTGGGTGCGGTGCTGCCGCCGCTGGCACCATCCGGAGCCGAGCGATGGTGCGATCTACTTCATCATCACCCATGCCAAGTACAACCACGGAGGCCATGGTGTAGGCTCAGCTGCTACTGAGGTTTCTGCCAGCGGCCGAGCAGATGCATGAATGGCGTGCCACCATCCAACTTCTGCTCGATTTCGCCGAGGCTGGGGGCTCGCAGTGAGCTGGTCCGCCACGGCCTCCCCAAACGACGACGACTCGTGTTGCTGGCCGCACAGAAGGGGCCACCCTCATGGTGCAGTGCCCATCGCGGCAGCTAGTGCGAGCGCAGCAGAGTCAAGACCCTGACGATGTCTCGATGGCCTCCTTTGACCCTCGAGCGCGTCCAGGCTGGCGGCGAGTGTCGGTGTCAAAACCGGCTAATCTCGGGTAGGGGGTCCCGAACTATGCGTCTGAGGATCGAAGGTAATAGGAGACAAAGGGGACATGATGTTTACCCAGGTTCGGGCCATCTTAATGGAGGTAAAACCCTACTTCCAGCGTTGATCTACCTCGAGATCGTAATGGCTAAACCCTAGATGTCTAGCCTATATGAATTCTAATCATCTCCATGGACTAACCCCTTCGGTTTCTATAGACACCGGAAGGGCCTAGGGTTGTACAAAGTCGGTTTACAGAGGAAGGAAACTATACATCTGGACGCCAATCCTACCATACATGCAAAGGAGAGCCCTATCTGGACACGAGGGAAGGCCTTCTACCTTTTATATTCACGGCTCATCAGTCCAGCCCATATCCTAGAGCCCAGACACCCAAGGAATGTTAGGGAACGCAGTAATTTCAAAAAAATTCCTACGCACACACAAGATCATGGTGATGTATAGCAACGAGAGGGGAGAGTATCGTCTATGTACACTCGTAGACCGTAAGCGGAAGCGTTATGACAACGCGGTTGATGTAGTCGTACATCTTCACGATCGACCGATCTAGCACCGAAGGTACGACACCTCCGTGATCTTCACACGTTCGGCTCGGTGACGTCCCGCGAACTCATGATCCAGTAGAGCTTCGAGGGAGAGTTTCATCAACACAATGGCGTGATGACGGCGATGATGTTGCTACCGGAACAGGGCTTCGCCTAAGCACCGCTACGATATAACCGAGGTAGATTATGGTGGAGGGGGGCACCGCACACGGCTAAAAGATCAATGATCAACTTGTGTGTCCATGGGGTGCCCCCTCCCTCGTATATAAAGGAGTGGAGGAGGGGGAGGGCCAGCCCTCTCTATGGCGCGCCCTAGGGGAGTCCTACTCCCTCCGGGAGTAGGATCCCCCCTTCCAAGTAGGAGTAGGAGAGGAAGGAAGGAGGAGAGAGGGAGGAAGGAAAGGGAGGCCTCCCCCCTCCCAATTCGGATTGGGCTTGGGGGGCGCACCTCCCTATTTTTCCTTCTGTCTCCTCTGTTCCACTAAGGCCCAATAAGGCCCCTATACTCCCCGTGGGGTTCCGGTAACCTCCCGGTACTCCGGAAAAATGCCCGAACCACTCGGAACCATTTCGATGTCCAAATGTAGGCTTCCAATATATCGATCTTGATGTCTCGACCATTCTGAGACTCCTCGTCATGTCCGTGATCAAATCCAGGACTCCGAACTAGCTTCGGTACATCAAAACACATAAACTCATAATACCGATCGTCATCGAACGTTAAGCGTGCGGACCCTACAGGTTCGAGAACTATGTAGACATGAGTGAGACATGTCTCCGGTCAATAACCAATAGCGGAACCTGGATGCTCATATTGGTTCCTACATATTCTATGAAGATTTTTATGGGTCAAACTGCATAATGATATACGTTGTTCCCTTTGTCATCGGTATGTTACTTGCCCGAGATTCGATCATCGGTATCTCAATACCTAGTTCAATCTCATTACCAGCAAGTCTCTTTACTTGTTCCGTAATGCTACATCCCGTAACTAACTCATTAGCTACATTGCTTGCAAGGCTTATAGTGATGTACATTACCGAGAGGGCCCAGAGATACCTCTCCGACAATCGGAGTGACAAATCCTAATCTTGATCCATGCCAACTCAACAAACACCATGGGAGGCACCTGTAGAGCACCTTTATAATCACCCAGTTACGTTGTGACGTTTGGTAGCACACAAAGTGTTCCTCCGGTATTCAGGAGTTGCATGATCTCATAGTCATAGGAACATGTATAGTTATGGAGAAAGCAATAGCAACAAACTAAACGATCATCGTGCTAAGCTAACAGATGGGTCAAGTCAATCACATCATTCTCCAATGATGTGATCCCGTTAATCAAATGACAACTCATGTCTATGGCTAGGAAACATAACCATCATTGATTCAACGAGCTAGTTAAGTAGAGGCCAACTAGTGACACTTTGTTTGTCTATGTATTCACACATGTACTAAGTTTCTGGTTAATACAATTCTAGCATGAATAATAAACATTTATCATGATATAAGGAAATATAAATAACAACTTTATTATTGCCTCTAGGGCATATTTCCTCCAGTCTCCCACTTGCACTAGAGTCAATAATCTAGATTACATTGTAATGATTCTAACACCCATGGAGTATTGGTGCTGATCATGTTTTTCTCGTGAGAGAGGCTTAGTCAACGGGTCTGCAACATTAAGTTCCATATGTATCTTGCAAATCTCTATGTCTCCCTCCTTGACTTGATCGTGGATGGAATTGAAGCGTCTCTTGATGTGCTTGGTTCTCTTGTGAAATCTGGATTCCTTTGCCAATGCAATTTCTCCAGTATTGTCACAAAAGATTTTCATTGGACCCGATGCACTAGATATGACATCTAGATCGGATATGAAATCCTTCATCCAGACTCCTTCATTTGCTGCTTCCGAAGCAGCTATGTATTCCGCTTCACACGTAGATCCCGCCACGACGCTTTGCTTGGAACTGCACCAACTGACAGCTCCACCATTTAATAAAAACATGTACCTGGTCTGTGACTTAGAGTCACCCGGATCAGTGTTAAATCTTGCATCGACGTAACCGTTTACGATGAGATCTTTGTCACCTCCATATATGAGAAATATATCCTTAGTCCTTTTCGGGTATTTCAGGATGTTCTTGACCGTTGTCCAGTGATCCACTCCTAGATTACTTTGGTACCTCCCTGCTAAACTTATAGCAAGGCACACATTAGGTCTGGTACACAACATAGCATACATGATAGAGCCTATGGCTGAAGCAATGGGAACACCTTTCATTTTATCCCTATCTTCTGCAGTGGTCGGGCATTGAGTCTGACTCAACTTCACACCTTGTAATACAGGTAGTCCTGGCCATGGGCCGCCCGACCCGAACATCCCGACCCGACCCGGCCCGAAAAAGCCCGGCCTGACGCTGCTCCCGGGCCGGCCTGGGCCTAGGTTTTGAGCCCAAAGACTAGGTCGGGCCGGGCCTGGGCCCGCTGTTTATGCCATTTACTGAAGAGGCCCGGCCCGAGGCCCGAGGCCCGATGTGTTTTTTGCTGTGATGGGCCGGGCTCGGGCCTGAGTTTTCTACCTCGGGCTTGGTCAGGCCCGGCCCGGAGGATGGCCAGGTCTAAATACAGGCAAGAACCCTTTCTTTGCCTGATCCATTTTGAACTTCTTCAAAACTTTATCAAGGTATGTGCTTTGTGAAAGTCCAATTAAGCGTCTTGATCTATCTATATAGATCTTGATGCCCAATATATAAGCATCTTCACTAAGGTCTTTCATTGAAAAATTCTTATTCAAGTATCCTTTTATGCTATTCAGAAATTCAGTATAATTTCCGATCAACAATATGTCATCTACATATAATATCAGAAACGCTACGGAGCTCCCACTCACTTTCTTGTAAATACAAGCTTCTCCAAAAGTCTGTATAAAACCATATGCTTTGATCACACTATCAAAGCGTATATTCCAACTCCGAGAGGCTTGCACCAGTCCATAAATGGATCGCTGGAGCTTGCACACTTTGTTAGCACCTTTTGGATCGACAAAACCTTCTGGTTGCATCATATACAACTCTTCTTTAAGATATCCATTAAGGAATGCAGTTTTGACATCCATTTGCCAAATTTCATAATCATAAAATGCGGCAATTGCTAACATGATTCAGACAAACTTAACGATCGCTACGGGTGAGGTCTCATCGTACTCAACTCCTTGAACTTGTCGAAAACCTTTCGCAACAAGTCGAGCTTTGTAGACAGTAACATTACCGTCAGCGTCAGTCTTCTTTTGGAAGATCCATTTATTCTCTATGGCATGCCGATCATCGGGCAAGTCAACCAAAGTCCATACTTTGTTCTCATACATGGATCCCATCTCAGATTTCATGGCCTCAAGCCATTTTGCGGAACCTGGGCTCATCATCGCTTCCTCGTAGTTCGTAGGTTCGTCATGGTCAAGTAACATGACTTCCAGAATAGGATTGTCGTACCACTCTGGTGCGGATCTTACTCTGGTTGACCTACGAGGTTCGGTAGTAACTCGATCAGAAGTTTCATGATCATCATCATTAGCTTCCTCACTTACTGGTGTAGGAATCACTGGAACTGTTTTCAGTGATGAACTACTTTCCAATAAGGGAGATGAGGGAGTCCTGGATTAGGGGGTGTCCGGATGGCCGGACTATACCTTCGGCCGGACTCCTGGACTATGAAGATACAAGATTGAAGACTTCGTCCCGTGTCCGGAAGGGACTTTCCTTGGCGTGGAATGCAAGCTTGGCGATGTAGATATGTAGATCTCCTACCATTGTAACCGACTCTGTGTAACCCTAGCCCTCTCCAGTTTCTATATAAACCGGAGAGTTTTAGTCCGTAGGACGAACAACAATCATACCATAGGCTAGCTTCTAGGGTTTAGCCTCTCTAATCTTGTGGTAGATCTACTCTTGTACTACCCATATCATCAATATTAATCAAGCAGGACGTAGGGTTTTACCTCCATCGAGAGGGCCCGAACCTGGGTAAAACATCGTGTCCCCTGCCTCCTGTTACCATCCGACCTAGACGCGCAGTTTGGGACCCCCTACCCGAGATCCGCCGGTTTTGACACCGATAGGAGAAGGTACAATTACCTCAAGTTCTACTTTCCTCCCACTCACTTCTTTCGAGAGAAACTCCTTCTCTAGAAAGGATCCGTTCTTAGCAATGAATATCTTGCCATCGGATCTGTGATAGAATGTGTACCCAACAGTCTCCTTTGGGTATCGTATGAAGACACATTTCTCTGATTTGGGTTCGAGCATATCAGGTTGAAGCTTTTTCACATAAGCATCGCAACCCCAAACTTTAAGAAACTATAACTTGGGTTTCTTGCCAAACCACAGTTCATAAGGTGTCATCTCAACGGATTTAGATGGTGCCCTATTTAATGTGAATGCAGCTGTCTCTAAAGCGTAACCCCAAAATGATAGCGGTAAATCAGTGAGAGACATCATAGATCGCACCATATCTAGTAAAGTACGATTACGACGTTCGGAAACACCATTACGCTGTGGTGTTCCAGGTGGCGTGAGTTGCGAAACTATTCCGCATTGTTTCAAATGAAGTCCAAACTCATAACTCAAATATTTGCCTCCACGATCAGATCGTAGAAACTTGATTTTCTTGTTATGATGATTTTCCACTTCACTCTGAAATTCTTTGAACTTTTCAAATGTTTCAGACCCATATCCGCTCTAATCATCTGTGAAGGTGAGAAAATAATGATATTCGCCAGGATCTTCAATGTTCATTGGACCACATACATTAGTATGTATGATTTCCAGTAACTCTGTTGCTCGCTCTATTGTTTCGGAGAACGGAGTTTTAGTCATCTTGCCCATGAGGCATGGTTCACAAGTACCAAGTGATTCATAATCAAGTGATTCCAAAAGTCCATCAGAATGGAGTTTCTTCATGCGCTTTACACCAATATGACCTAAACGGCAGTGCCACAAATAAGTTGCACTATCATTATCAACTCTGCATCTTTTCGCTTCAATACTATGATCATGTGTATCACTACTATCAAGATTTAGTAAAAATAGACCACTCATCAGGGGTGCATGACCATAAAAGATATTACTGATGTAAATATTACAACCATTATTCTCTGATTTAAATGAATAACTGTCTCGCATCAAACAAGATCCAGATATGTTCATGCTCAACGCTGGCACCAAATAACAATTATTTAGGTCTAAAACTAATCCTGAAGGTAGATGTAGAGGTAGCGTGCCGACGGCGATCACATCGACTTTGGAACCATTTCCAACGCGCATCGTCACCTCGTCTCTAGCCAATATTCACTTAATCTGTAGCCCATATTTCTAGTTGCAAATGGTAGCAACTAAACCAGTATCAAATACCCAGGCACTACTGCGAGCATTAGTAAGGTACACATCAATAACATGTATATCAAATATACCTTTCACTTTGCCATCCTTCTTCTCCGCCAAATACTTGGGGCAGTTCCACTTCCAGTGATCAGTTCCTATGCAGTAGAAGCACTCAGTCTCAGGCTTAGGTCCAGACTTGGGTTTCTTCACTTGAGCAACAATTGCCTTGTTGTTCTTCTTGAAGTTCCCCTTCTTCCCTTTACCTTTTTTCCTAAAACTGGTGGTCTTGTTGACCATCAACACTTGATGTCCCTTCTTGATTTCTACCTCTGCAGCCTTTAGCATTGCGAAGAGCTCAGGAATCATCTTATCCACCCCTTGCATATTATAGTTCATCACAAAGCTCTTGTAGCTTGGTGGCAGTGATTGAGGAACTCTGTCAACGACACCATCATCAGGAAGATTAACTCCCAGTTGATTCAAGTGGTTTTGGTACCCAAACATTCGGAGTATATGTTCACTGACAGAACTATTCTCCTCCATCTTGCAGCTGTAGAACTTATTGGAGACTTCATATCTCTCAATCCAGGCATTTGCTTGAAATATTAACTTCAACTCCTGGAACATCTCATATGCTCCATGATGTTCAAAACGTCGTTCAAGTCCCGGTTCTAAGCCGTAAAGCATGGCACACTGAACTATCGAGTAGTCATCAGCTTTGCTCTGCTAGGTGTTCATAACATCTGGCGTTGCTCCTGCAACGGGTTTGTCACCTAGCGGTGCTTCTAGGACGTAATTCTTCTGTGCAGCAATGAGGATAATCCTCAAGTTATGGACCCAATTCGTGTAGTTGCTACCATCATCTTTCAACTTAGCTTTCTCTAGGAACGCATTAAAATTCAACGGAACAACATCACGGGCCATCTATCTACAACAACATAGACATGCAAAATACTATCATGTACTAAGTTCATGGTAAATCAAAGTTCAATTAATCAAATTACGTAAGAACTCCCACTTAGATAGACATCTCTCTAATCATCTAAGTGATCACGTGATCCATATCAACTAAACCATGTCCGGTAATCACGTGAGATGGAGTAGTTTTCAATGGTGAACATCACTATGTTGATCATATCTACTATATGATTCACGCTCGACCTTTCGGTCTCCTGTGTTCCGAGGCCAGATTTGCATATTCTAGGCTCGTCAAGTTTAACCCGAATATTCTGCATGTGCAAAACTGGCTTGCACCCGTTGTATGTGAATGTAGAGCTTATCACACCCGATGATCACGTGGTGTCTCAGCACGACGAATTGTAGCAACAGTGCATACTCAAGGAGAACACTTATACCTTGAAATTTAGTGAGAGATCATCTTATAATGCTACCGCCAAACTAAGCAAAATAAGATGCATAAAGGATAAACATCACATGCAATCAATATAAGTGATGTGATATGGCCATCATCATCTTATGCCTTTGATCTCCATCTCCAAAGCACCGTCATGATCACCATCGTCACCGGCTTGACACCTTGATTTCCATCGAAGCATCTTTGTCGTCTCTCCAACTATTGCTTCTACAACTATTGCTACCGCTTAGTGCTAAAGTAAAGCAATTACATGGCGATTGCATTTCATACAATAAAGCGACAACCATACGGCTCCTGCCAGTTGCCGATAACTACGTTACAAAACATGATCATATCATACAATAAAATTTAGCATCATGTCTTGACCATATCACATCACAACATGCCCTGCAAAAACAAGTTAGATGCCCTCTACTTTGTTGTTGCAAGTTTTACGTGGCTGCTACGGGCTGAGCAAGAACCGTTCTTACCTACGCATCAAAAACCACAACACGGTATAGTGATTGCTTTTTGATCTTCAGAAAGAACCATGTTCGTTGAATTTGATTCAACTAAAGCTAGAGAAACAGACACCCACTACCCACCTGTGTGCAAAGCACATTGGTAGAACCAGCCTCGCGTAAGCGTACGCGTAATGTCGGTCTGGGCCGCTTCATCCAACAATGCCGCTGAATCAAGAATCAACTGGTGACGGCAAGCAATATGTGTATACCTACGCCCACAACTCCTTTGTGTTCAACTCGTGCATATAACATCTACGCATAAACCTGGCTCAGATACCATTGTTGGGGAACGCAGTAATTTCAAAAAAATTCCTACGCACACGCAAGATCATGGTGATGTATAGCAACGAGAGGGGAGAGTATCGTCTACGTACCCTCGTAGACCGTAAGCGGAAGCGTTATGACAACACGGTTGATGTAGTCGTACGTCTTCATGATCGACCGATCTAGCATTGAAGGTACGACACCTCCGCGATCTGCACGCGTTCGGCTCGGTGACGTCTCGTGAACTCACGATCTAGTAGAGCTTCGAGGGAGAGTTTCGTCAGCACGACGGCGTGATGACGGTGATGATGTTGCTATAGGAACAGGGATTCGCCTAAGCACCGCTACGATATAACCAAGATGGATTATGATGGAGGGGGCATCGCACACGGCTAAAAGATCAATGATCAACTTGTGTGTCCATGGGGTGCCCCCGTCCCCCATATATAAAGGAGTGGAGAAGGGGGAGGGCCGTCCCTCTCTGTGGCGCGCCCTAGGGGAGTCCTACTCCCTCCGGGAGTAGGATTCCCCCCTTCCAAGTAGGAGTAGGAGAGGAAGGAAGGAGGAGAGAGGGAGGAAGGAAATGGGGGCCAGCTACAAAGAGGGCGATGAAGTGGGCGAGGCGCTGTTTGGCGGGACCGAGGATGAGGCAGAGGAAAATGGCGGCTCCGACGAGTCCCCGCTCCGCTGGCGTCGATGAGGCCCTACTCTACCAAGGCCCCGCGGCGCCTACAACGAGGCAGAGGACACCGCCGGCTCTGCTGAGGCCCTGCGGCACCAACAATGAGGCAGAGGACACCGCCGGCTCCTCCGCGGCCCCGCCCCGCCGGCACCGAGGCGGACGCCCTACTCCGCCGAGGCCCCGCCCCACCAACAACGAGGCAGAGGACATCGCCGGCTTAGCCGAGGCCCCACCCTGCCGGCAATGAGGGGGAGGATTTCCCCCGCTCCACTGAGGTGCCGCTCCACCGGCAACGAGATAGAGGACATCGCCGGCTCCGTTGAGGCCCCGCCCCACTGCCAATGAGCCCACGCCACGCAGAAAACAAGGAAGAGTAGAACACAGTAGGTCACCGCCGCTCGGGTCCAAGTAAGGCCACCGCTGCTACCCTCCGGTTGAAGACAAGCTAGGCGGATTGACCATTGACAGCCGGTTAGCTTCTTGGCGGCGACGTGGAGTTGGAGAGCTATGTTGGAGAAGGACGCTGCTTCAGTTACTTAACTGCAGGTGCAGTTGGGTCACTGGCATGTGGGCCCAAGAGGCATCTGGCCCACATGTAAGTGATGCAACTGCACCTGCTGTTATGTCACTGAAGCTCAGTCCGCTAGAGAAGAAGCTTCTGTTCGGCTCAACCGGCCACGAGTGCTACGGTTAATTAATTATACCTCCAGCGCACCCCTTCTTAGTTGAAGAATGTATGAAATGTAATGAAATCCGACATGTTTATATGAAGTCTAGCAGTGTATGAATGAATTTAGTTCGATTTGTTTGAATTCTTGTATCACTGGCATTGGATGAACATGCAAAGCAATACGTACTAGCATTATTCCCAGGGTGATCACCTCGTTTGCAGCAGTTTCACATGTACTCCCTCCGGTCCTTTTTAGTCTGCATATAAGTTTTGTCTGTAGTCAAAGTATCTCTACTTTGACCAATCTTATAGAAAAAAGTATCAACATTCACAATGTAAAATCAACTGACTTGAAAGAAATCTAATATGCGAAGTAAAAAGGAATAGAGGGAGTACAAAATTTAGCGTTCCTGTACATTGCAATCAACACACGGGCCTGGCAATTCATAGAGAACATTCAAAACAATCGATGATTATGCATCTCAGCAGTTCACATGTCAGAGCCAATATTTACTTCACAACTAAAGAATAAAGAAAAATCAATCGATGCTGCTAACAGCAAAGGGTGTCCCATTCGAAAATATCAAACACATGTCTTCTTGCTAACATCAATGAGCAAAGTTCGACAAGGTTGTCCCATTCCAAAATGTCAAATGCGTGTTGTTTTACATACATCAATGAGCAAACTTTGAAAAGGTTTTCCCATTCCAAAATATCAAATTCCTACGATTGTGGAATGGGCAGGGTTTGCCATCAGTTCAGACATTGACATGGCACCTTGTGCTAAATAAACCAGCTGTTCTTTTTGTGCAGTTCCACCAAAATCAACCAAATTCGTGCGTAGCTTGTATGATTTCGCCTTTATATGTTGCAATGCCTTGAACATATCGGCACCTCCTTTCTTGTGGTGGAAATGAATGATTCGAGAATATTTGATGTATTCATGAACATTTTGTGCAGTTCCCATTGAAATGAAGCTGAGCACCCCTGTTTGCATTAATACAAAAAGTGATTAGTATAAAGCAAATTGTACTATGCATTGACAGTTTAAACAGTCAACCTACATGATCCATGCAGAGCACACATTTAAAACAATGGAACTCACCGGAAGGAATCGTAAAACAACATTGTACTGGCCATCACAGCAACAAAGATGGAGATCCATGAGTCCTTCTGAGCTGAAGTTAGTTTGTTCTTGTGGGCAGTAATGTAACCATCCTTCAACTGCTCCCTTCTTAAGAAGAGAGGCCTGGCTTATTTATCCTGGCATAATTGGAACTACGCACTTCACGTACTCCATATTCTTCTTCAGAGGAGGATGCTCCTGTTGTGCAAAGACAAGAGAACAACTAAATGCTAGCATCCCTGTTTGCTTGAAAAAAAGGAAAGGAAATATTTAAAACAACACAGATGAAGCACTTCTCAAGGACAATACCACTTTCTCATGACAGTATCTAAATAGTAGCACAACACCAATAGAGATGACAAAGCTCAATCATATGGATGCAATCCGTGGGCGAGTACCAAGCTTTGTCAGGAGGCTTATTGTGTAGAGCATACAGATCATGCACTTCTTCGGAACCACCTTGTCGGATCATGGGTTCCGGCAGACCCTTAAGGTTCGAACACTGGGGTGCGCGTGGAGATGACGCCTTCTACCTCCCAGTCTCACAAAGATCTAAACTACTAAAAGAACTGCACAAGAGACACAAGGTTTATACTGGTTCGGGCCACCGTTGAGGTGTAATACCCTACTCCAGTGTGTGGTTGGTGGATTGCCTTCTGGGGCTGGTGACGATGAACAATACAAGGAAGAACAGCCTTGCGAGGGTCTGTTCTTAGCTGGGATGATGGACTGCTAGGAGGAGTTCAATCACCTCTCTCTCTCACTCACTCTCTCTGCTTTGCTCTCACTTGTCGACCGTCCGTTTGCTATGTGGGTGGCTGGTCCTATTTATAAGCAAAGGCCCTAGGCCTCTTCCGAAATATTGAGCGGGAAGGGCGCCAACAATTGGCCAATTCGAAGGGGAACATCTAGTACACTTATCCTGACTAAAGTTGGTCTTCGCCTGCCAAAGGATCTGTGGTGACGCCATGCTGGGCTCCATGGTGACCTCCGTCTCGTAGTCCGCCTGGTCTTGGTCTTGTTGCACCGAAATGGCAACCTTTGCCTGATGCCTCGGTACTCCGCGGCTGCACTTGCCTTCTTTGCACCAAAGAGCAAAGAAGGACGCTGCGCGCGCTGGCGCCCGCCTGGCACCCTCGATCGTCATGGCTTGTGTCATGGGCACCTCGCGAGGTACCCTGCCTTGATCTCTCCGCCTCCTCGCGAGCCAGCCTGATGAGGCTGCGCCTGAGGATACGCCGTGTCGTCCGCCCCGCGAGGCTTGGCCCCTCGCGAGGGTCTTGAGTCTTGTGTTGATGAAGATGGGTCGCGCCGGGCCCCCATTTGAGCCACGCCGCAGGCCGCAGGCAGCCAAGTCTGGGGACCCCCGTTCCTAGAACACCGACAGTAGCCCCCAGGCCCAAGGCGCGCATGGACTTGGCCGTGCCGAGAGGCAAAAGGGCAAGGGCGAAGCGCCGCGGGCCCTAACAGCCTGCGGCCTTGGGCGCCGCGTGGCGGTTGATGGGACGTGGGCGTCTCCACTTCCCCACGAGGCCTCGGTGATCGCGCGAGTTGGACAAGTCCCTGCATGCAGATCGTGTCATGATTACCTATGATCGTGGAGGCCGGCGGTTGGTCTTCGCCGGCTATAAGTACGGCACCACGCGTGCCCTTCCAGTCCATTCCTCCTGGCTTCTCCTTCTTCCCGATCCTTGCTCCGTCTTGCTGTGATGGCTCCGATCCGCCGGTTCTCTACAGCGGAGAAGGGAAAGGCTCCTCGAGAGGGGCCAGACCCGCTCCCGCCGAAGAAACGGCTCGCCCTTTGCAGCCGGGGGGAGGAAGACCGTCAGGCGGTGCCGAGGCCCTGGTGCGAGCGGGCTCCGCCGGGGTTCCCACTTCCCTTGTATGCCCACGTCGAGGGCCCTGAAGGTGTCGATGCCGATCTCCGCGGTCGGCGCCATCGTAGGCGCTGTCGGGTCACGAAGGCGTGGGTTATTCCTCCTGGAGTCCATGCCGAGGGCTCCTCCCAAGAGTTCATGCTCCACGTCGCCATTCCTCTCCAGTCCTGGATCCGTCTGCCTCCCTTCTTCGCCTCCATCGTCCCTCCAGGAGGGCCCCTGGAGCTCTGGCTGCAGCACGCCGGCTGCAGCGCCCTCGCGACCGAGGCAGAGGTCATGGTCGCTGCCCCGGGCGAGGTCTACATGTCCCGCGGCTGGAGAGAGATCGCCCGGGTTTGCAGGGAAAGGGGCGTATTCGCGGTCCACTTGGAGTATGATGGCGCTGCGGTGATGTTCTTCAAGGTCTTAGACGCGAACGAGCGCCGGCTGGAGTGTTGCCCCAGGAGAGGTGGCTAGGACCTTGCCCTGGTGAGGGCTAGGCCCATCAACCGCTCCCTTGGCGGAGGCGGCGGAGGGTCCAGTGACTCCGGCGAAATCTTCGCGACTCCGGAGACAAGCGACGACAGCTACGAGCCCCCGAGTTGGCGCCGCTCCCGGAGCAGGGCGGGCTCGTCTGGCCGTCGCCGACCCTAATCTGGATGGGCTTGGCGCCGGCGCCTGACGGCCCACTGTTGATGATGACATCTTTTGCAGGAGCTCGTGTAGTTAGTATCCCTTAGGATCCGTTCCCTGCGAGGAACCAAAATGCGCCCCACGGGGGCTTGTAAGGTGCCTGTAGTCCCGTTTGTTAATACATAACCTTTGCTGCAGAGCTGTGTGAGTTGCTGATTCCGTCTTAGCTCAGTTCTCCCTTTCGAACCTCGCGAGAGCTTGGTGCTCTGCGTCGACAGGTCCCAGTCCCAAGGCGGCGTCAGCCGTCGCTGGTATGCCAGGTCGCGATGCCGTGGTCAAGGCCAGGAGGTGAGCGACCCGGGGTCTGGTAAGAGCCCCTGAGTCGCGATGCTCAGGAGGTCCCCTTTGGCGCCCAAGCAGCCGTCGCTTGGTGAGAAAGGGAAGCAACGTCGCTAGTACGGAATTGCTTTAGGTGCGGGGGTAGCGCCACAGTAGCCAATGCTTTGGGTGGTGACTTATCTTGAGGATCGGGGATCGCCCCCAGCGCATCGTCGGGTCTGTGGGGTAGTTGGGACGGAGTTGCTCGGCGAGGTCCTAGCGCGCCCCTTCTCCCTCGCATCTGCTCCCCTTTCTGCTCTACATCCTCGGGTCCCAGCCCTGGAGCTGGTCTCAGCCATCGCTGGTATGCCAGGTCGCGATGCCGTGGTCAACGCCAGAGGGTGAGGGCTGGAGAGCCAGTAGGAGCCCTGAGTCGCGATGCTCAGGCGCCCCCCCTTTAACGTGCAAGCGGTTCGCGCGGGCGAGGGTGAAGGGAACTCCGTGAGGGCCTTGGCTAGCACAGTTCCCTCCAAGGATCCTGCAGGTTCATCACAGAAAGAAGATGGGGTTCCATGGCAGTCATCAGTCGATCGTTAGTCGCTCAAGAGCTCGCTGGTTGGAGCAGGTGAGGTGTATCAGGGCACCCGTGAGCCAGCGCGGGACTCACGAGGCCCTACCTCTAGGCGGGTTGCGCCTGGCACTGGGCCGTATCTTGAGATGTGTCCCTGCAAAATTTGGTTAGATGCCGGTACTCTACATCCTTGGGTCCCGGCCCTCGAGCTTGTCTCAGCCGTCGCTGGTATGCCAGGTCGCGATGCCGTGGACAAGGCCAGAGGGTGAGGGCTGAAGAGCCAGTAAGAGCCCTGAGTCGCGATGCTCAGGCACCCCCCCTTAACGTGCAAGGGGCCGACATGGGGAAGAAGGGATGCCGCGGACAGGCATCAAGCAATCAAGCGTGATAGGCGAACGCATAGTTGGAAATAAATGCGAGGGAGATGCCGCTGGGCCTAGCCCGAGCGGCTTGGGGATGATGCAGCCCGAGGGGCGCCCCCAACAAGGCAAACTAACGACCGAAAAATAAAAGGGGATATATGCCACAGGGACGGAGCCACGCGGCCTGGGAGTGATGCAACCCTGGGAGGGCACTCCCAGCTGGGAATGAAGCTTGAAAGATGTCACCTGAGGATGTCGTCGGCGAAGTGGCGTTGGTGCAGCAGACTCAGTGGGCTGCGGAAGCCGATCCTCACGAGCCCCCAGGCCCCGGGGCCTCGGGAGGCTCCGGAGGCACTGGTGGCTCCTCGCGAGCTGTCTTCATCTCCGCCAGGGCCGCGGAACGCCTATCTTCCTGAGCCTCCATGATGCCCCTCATGAGGCGCTGGTACGCCACAGCCATGCTCGGCAGGCTGTAAGGCATGCGAACATAGCTGTGGGGTGGACCCCCGCAGCGCCCCACTTGCGAGGGCTAGAGACGCTCCGTCGTGGCGATCTGATTGAGCCCTGGTACGTCAACGCAGACGCGCAGCCCACCATCCTCGCCTGGATGTGGAGCCACAGCTGGTGGACGACGGCAACCTCTCATGATCCTTGACTCCTGTAGTTCTTGAATGGCCTTGTTAACGAACTCCTGCTGGTCTGAGCTTCCTTGCCTGGATCCTTCTCGAGGGAAACGTGCTTCGAAGCATGCCTCCACATGGTGCCCAAGCGCCTCCCTCGTGACCCTGGCTAGGTCGGTGGCCCTCCAGGTGAGAGCCCCCGAGCCCTACCTGAGGAGGGTGCCGGGCGCGCTTTCCTATGTGATGGAAGGGGGTTCCCCCTGGGCGGATGCGGGCCCTGATGGGCCTGCCTCCTGAGGGGCTGAGCCTGACGACGTCTTCTTCTTCTTGGGGGTGGTCTCAGGAAGCCTCCTGCTTCCGCGATCTGGGTCTTCTAGCGACGCGGCCTGAAAGGCTCGCTCTAGGGAACACACTGCATCCTTCTCTTCACAGGGCACCGTGATGACGCCGCCACTTCCTGGCATCTTGAGGACGTTGTAGCCGTGGTGAGTCACGGCCATGAACTTGGCCAGCGCTGGGTACCCGAGGATGGTGTTGTACGGCAGGCGGATGTGGGCGACGTCGAAGTCGATGAGCTCAGTGCGGTAGTTGCTGCGGGCCCCGAAGGTGACAGGAAGGCGGACCTGCCCGATCGGGCCTGTGGAACCGTCGGTGACTCCGGAGAAAGACTTGGTTGGTTGAAGCTGGTCATAGGGCACTTGGAGGTTGTTGAATGTTTCCACGGACAGGACGTTGAGCCCTGCCCCTCCGTCGATGAGGGTCCTGGTGACCAGCACGTTGCTGATGACTGGGAAGCAAAGCATCGGGAGGACTCCGGCCGTGGCCGCGCACTTGAGCTGGTCTGCTGAGCTGAACGTGATGGCGCACGCCGACCACCTGAGGGGGCGCGTTGCTTCGAGCTTGGGGAGAACTGCATTCACTTCGCGGGCAAACTGCTTGAAGATACGTTGAGAAGCTGGGGCTTGAGCTCCGCCCAGGATGCAGGTGATTGCGCGCGGCTCTTGGAAGCCCCCAGCCCCCTCGTCTTGATGGCGGTCTTCGTTCCTCCTTGGCTGAGGCGGCAGCGGAGGTAGGCCTGCGTTGCCATGAGGGCGATCCTCACGAGGCTGATCCCTCCAGTCCCCCTCGCGAGGCAGGTCCCACCAGCGGTCCTCGCGAGGTTGGTCGCGCCACCCCTGGCGTGGGCCGCGATCTTCCCAGCGTCCTGGGTTTCTTCCTCCTCCTCGGCCGTAGCCCCAGTCAGCACAGTCAGGGCGATGACCGATCCTTCCTTCTCGCACGGCGCGGAGTTCTTGACATTCGTTGGTGTTGTGGGTGTGGAGGTCGTGGTACACACAGTACCGGCTGCCCCTGGAGGGTTCGGGCAGATCCTTGCCCTGCTTGGTGTCTGGTTCTGCTGCGAGTACGGCAGCCCCCTTGCGCTTCACGTCCTTGGCCTTGGGCTTCTTCTCTTCTGGGTCCGCGGCAGGCAGCTCGAGGAGGGAGAGACGTCCCTCCTCAGCCCTGGCGCACTTGGTCGCCAAGTTGAACAGCTCCAGGGAGGTGCAGAGGTCTTCATGCATCGCCAGCTCCTCCGTCATCTTGACGTCGTGCACGCCATCGGAGAAGGCCGAGATGATGGCTTCCTCGGACACCTTGGGGATCTTGAGGCACGCACTATTGAAGCGCTGGATGTACTTTTGCAGGGTCTCCCCAGGTTGCTGCTTGATGCGGCGCATGTCGCTCACGGCGGGCGGCCGGTCGCGGGTACCTTGGAAGTTGGCGATGAAGCGAGTGCGCATCTGGTCCCAGGAGGAGATCGTGCCCGAAGCCAGATTCAGGAGCCAGGTGCGAGCTCCTTCCTTCAGTGCCATGGGGAACCAGTTCGCCATGACCTTTTCATCCCTGCTGGCAGCCTCGATGCCCAGCTCATAGAGCTGGAGGAACTCTGCGAGATCAGTTGTGCCGTCGTAGCGAGGAGGCAGGTCTGGCTTGAACTTGCCGGGCCACACGACACTGCGCAGCTCGGTGGTGTAGGCGCGGCAGCCTGCGGTGGTTATGGGAGGCTTCGGTTGAGGGAGAGCTTGGCCTTGAGGGTCCCCACGCGCTGCAGCTAGGAGCAGAGCGGGGTCTTGGCATGCCGGAGCCGGAGCAGGGCCGCGGCGTGCCGGAGCAGGGAGCGCCCGGGCAGCTCCTTGCGGGCGAGGCACTTCTTGGCAGCTCCGTTCTTGCTGTGCTGGCATCTGGCGGAGCAGGTTCCGCCCAGGGCCACGCGCCTTGGAGCCATGGCGTCTTCTTGGAGAGGAGGCGGCTGGTACGCCCCCAGAGCTTCATTGCCCGCGCGGGGCGGGGTGCGGCGCAGCGGAGCGGATGGCGCAAGAGAGCCCCCTGCGGCGCGGACGAGCTCGACAACGCGGTCGAGCCACTCCTCGTAGATGTCGTCGACGGGGTGGTAGCGCAGGAGTTCGTTTGCCGCGATGAGCACAGCTCGAGCCTCCAAGGGTGCGCGGAGCGCGCGGGACGAAGAGCCGGCTGGGCTGAGCGATGGCATAGCGGTGCGGCCGTCTTGCCGCACGGATGGATGCTGAGACGACGCTTGCTGCTCGCCCCCCACCATGCCGATGGCGGCGTTGATGGCTGGCGACAGGGAACGACGAGGATGCCCACCGACGAGGGCCTTCTGGGCGACACGAGAAGCGATGGCGACCCGGCGCTCGGCGCGGGCCCGACGAGCGTCAGACATGGATGCGACGGTCGGAGGAGAGCGGAGTGGTGGAAGACAGATTCTGGCGCACCCCTACCCGGCGCGCCAAATGTCGGATCACGGGTTTCGGCAGACCCTTAAGGTTTGAACACTGGGGTGCGCGCGGAGATCACGCCTTCTACCTCCCCGTCTCACAAAGATCTAAACTACTGAAAGAACTGCACAAGAGACACAAGGTTTATACTGGTTCGGGCCACCGTTGAGGTGTAATACCCTACTCCAGTGTGTGGTTGGTGGATTGCCTTCTGGGGCTGGTGATGATGAACAATACAAGGAAGAACAGCCTCGCGAGGGTCTGTTCTTGGCTGGGGTGATGGACTGCTAGGAGGAGTTCAGTCACCTCTCTCTCTCTCTCACTCACTCTCTCTGCTTTGCTCTCACTTGTCGACCGTCTGTTTGCTATGTGGGTGGCTGGTCCTATTTATAAGCAAAGGCCCTGGGCCACTTCCCAAATATTGAGCGGGAAGGGCGCCAACAATTGGCCAATTCGAAGGGGGACATCTAGTACACTTATCCCGACTAAAGTTGGTCTTCGCCTGCCAAAGGCTCTGTGGTGACGCCGTGCTGGGCCCATGGTGACCTCCGTCTCGTAGTCCGCCTGGTCTTGGTCTCGTTGCACCGAAATGGCAACCTTTGCCTGATGCCTCGGTACTCCGCGGCTGCGCTTGCCCTCTTTGCACCAAAGAGGAAAGAAGGACGCTGCGCGCGCTGGCGCCCGCCTGGCACCCTCGATCATCATGGCTTGCGTCATGGGCACCTCGCGAGGTACCCTGCCTTGATCTCTCCGCCTCCTCGCGAGCCAGCCTGATGAGGCTGCGCCTGAGGATGCGCCGTGTCGTCCGCCCCGCGAGGCTTGGCCCCTCGCGAGGGTCTTGAATCTTGTGTTGATGAAGATGGGCCGTGCCGGGCCCCAATTTGAGCCACGCCGCAGGCCGCAGGCAGGCAAGTCTGGGGACCCCCATTCCCAGAACGCCGACACACCTGTTGTTATCTACTGTGGTTGCCATGCTTACTATATACTCCTCGATTAGTTTAATGTTTCCAACATCTTCTTGTGCAGTTCCACTAAAATATATGGTATCTTCAAAGAAGATCCCTATTTGCACAAGTAGAGATAATTACATATTACATTAAGAGTGGCAAAACAATTTCTCGTTCCAGCCATAGCAATAAATTAAGATGCAAAGCTATATCATTACTTGTGTCATCACAGTTCCGGTGCTTCATTACAGCACCAGGAGTTGATTTTTGTTTTTCTTCCGCTTGTTCTTCCCCTTCATCACTTGGTTCATTAATAGACAAGCTTTGCCTTCAATGTAAGATTTGGCATGTCAATTAGGGAGCACAAGTATAACACTAAACAATGATGTTAATTTTCAGATGAAAGTGGCAAAATACAGGCCAACGGTTGTGAAATATCCTTATCTTACCTCAATGGGATATTACGGTGCACATACAGATTGGAAGTCTTGTCTCCATTTGTGCAGTTCCTTAAAATCAAGCAACATTAGCGTACAAGTAGCACAACATATGAAAGCACACTGCACAATCATGTGAAAGAAGGCTAGTACTGACATCTCATGATGCGGAATTCAAACAACTCACAAGAAGAAGATGTGAACCAAATTTGCCAACACGGATAGGAAGTAAGATCTCCTCTTGTGTAGTTCCACTAAGATCAAGCAATCAAGCAACATTGTCGGTGTGACATTTTGGATGAACTGCATAGAACACTCTTAAAACAAAAGTGTTTTGTGCAGTGCAACAAAAGGTCACAATAGCAACCAGGTGAAGTAGATAACCCTGTTTACACAGAGGTGCAAAGGAAACAACTAGTGGTCAATAACGGTGGATGACACAGAAGCCAACAAAAAGAAGCATTGAACTTATCTAAATGGGAAAGAAAGCAAGACAGTATCATTTCTCAAACGGTGGCATTGATTAATTTTAACAGAGAGATTATATTAAAAATAAAATTCGTTAAACACGTAATTTGCTTGTAACTGTGGCATTGCATCAATTTTCCAGCGGCAGTATTAGAGAGTGTTTTTTTACAGGGACATTTTGGTGTAGGGACTAAAAAAGTCTGTGTCAGTCCCATCTGAACCAAATAGCAGGGCCTTTTAGGGACTAAAGAAAGAAGACCCCGAGGGAGAGTCTTTTTGGGACTTTTTCCAACAGTTGCCCCTGCCCCGCATCGCAGCTTGTCTCTATTAGTTCATTACTAGGGGTAACATGGTCTTTTAGCATGTCATTTAATAACCTCTAGTCCATGTTTAGTCCTTGGAACCAAGAAGGTAGGGACTAGGGTTTTTTAACCAAACAGGGCCTTAGATTAACAACATCACCATGTGCATCTACCGATGTATGAAGGGGTGATGCACAGTCTGTTGCAACAAAGAACAAAAACAACCAAGGAGCATATTTATGTTGGTCCCAGTTTTGTTATCTTTTGACACATTTCCCTATGTGAGCGCAGCAAATCTAGTCCTGCTCAAACTCTACAGCCTTATCCC
The DNA here is from genome assembly GCA_034509565.1 of Triticum monococcum. Classification (NCBI taxonomy): domain Eukaryota; kingdom Viridiplantae; phylum Streptophyta; class Magnoliopsida; order Poales; family Poaceae; genus Triticum; species Triticum monococcum. The sequence goes on along the minus strand of CM067842.1, from coordinate 443,345,095 downwards.
CCAAAACAAAAGATCTGTTCGTTACAGATGTGCGTACTGCATTTGTCATTGTTTCCCCTTTTCGACCAACATAGGTAATAGATAGCCAGTTTGTACTAGTACTTTCCTCCTTCCTTTCCTCTTTGAACCACGTCCTAGATTCATGCTATACAACTTTCCTCACAACTCCTGTTTGATCCAACACCTAGATTCGAGTGCAGAAGTGGAAAAGCCCACATGCAGCTAGAGCAATGCATGTGGAATAAGTAAATTATACCTTAAGGTTCTTGGGGTGTGGTTCGGTGGGCGACCAGAGGCCATTGGGCCCACACTATGTACGATGGCAAGGAAGAAGGGGTTGGAGGCCCTCCTGCGCCACCGCTGGGTGAAAGAGAACAGCTGCACTGGTACTGGATTCCCTCCCTCGCCGACGGCGACAGCGTTAAGCCTCCTTCCCTTCCCGGCAGACTGATACATCTCCGTCGTATCTATAATTTTTGATTGTTCCATGCCAATATTATACAACTTTCATATACTTTTGGCAACTTTTTATACTATTTTTGGGACTAACATATTGATCCAGTGCCCAGTGCCAGTTCCTATTTGTTGCATGTTTTTTGTTTCGCAGAAATCCATATCAAACGGAGTCCAAACGGGATAAAACCTGACGGAGATTTGTTTGGAATATATGTGATTTTTTTGGTAGAAGAATCAATGCGAGACGATGCCCGAGGGGGCCATGAGGCAGGGGGCGTGCCCCAGGGGGGCAGGAGCGCCCTGGGCTCTCGTGGCCACCCTGTAAGGTGATAACCCACAAGTATAGGGGATCGCAACAGCTTTCGAGGGTAGAGTATTCAACCCAAATTTATTGATTCGACACAAGGGGAGCCAAAGAATATTCTCAACTATTAGCAGCTGAGTTGTCAATTCAACCACACCTGGAAACCTAGTATCTGCAGCAAAGTGTTTAGTAGCAAAGTAATATGATACTGGTGGTAACGGTAACAAAAGAGTAATGAAAGCAAAGTAATATTTTTGGTATTATGTAGTGATTGTAACAATAGCAACGGGAAAGGAAATAAGCGTAAACCAGTATATGGAAAGCTCGTAGGCATCGAATCAGTGATGCATAATTATGCCGGATGTGGTTCATCATGTAATAGTCAAAACATAGGGTGACACAGAACTAGCTCCAATTCATCAATGTAATGTAGGCATGTATTCTGAATATAGTCATACGTGCTTATGGAAAAGAACTTGCATGACATCTTTTGTCCTACCCTCCCGTGGCAGCGGGGTCCTAATGGAAACTAAGGGATATTAAGGCCTCCTTTTAATAGAGAACCAGAACAAAGCATTAGCACATAGTGAATACATGAACTCCTCAAACTACGGTCATCACCGATAAGTATCCCAGTTATTGTCACTTCGGGGTTAACGGATCATAACACATAATAGGTGACTATAGACTTGCAAGATAGGATCAAGAACTCTCATATATTGATGAAAACATAATAGGTTCAGATCTGAAATCATGGCACTCGGGCCCTAGTGACAAGCATTAAGCATAGCAAAGTCATAGCAACATCAATCTCAGAACATAGTGGATACTAGGGATCAAACCCTAACAAAACTAACTCGATTACATGGTAAATCTCATCCAACCCATCACCATCCAGCAAGCCTATGATGGAATTACTCACGCACGGTGGTGAGCATCATGAAATTGGTGATGGAGGATGGTTGATGATGACGATGACGACGAATCCCCCTCTCCGGAGCCCCGAACGGACTCCAGATCAGCCCTCCCGAGAGGTCTTAGGGCTTGGTGATGGCTCCGTATCGTAAAACACGATGAAATCTTCTCTCGTATTTCTTTCTCCCCGAAAGCAAATATATAGAGTTGGAGTTGGAGTCGGGAGGTCTCCAGAGGGCCCATGAGGTAGGGGGGCGCGCCCTAAGGGGGGCGCCCCCACCCTCGTGGACAGGGTGTGGGCCCCCTAGTCTTCATCTTTGGCGAGGATTTTTTATTATTTATTGTAAGATATTCCCGGAGTTTCAGGTCATTCCGAGAACTTTTGTTTTCTGCACATAAAACAACATCATGGCAATTCTGCTGAAAACAGCGTCAGTCCGGGTTATTTCCATTCAAATCATACAAGTTAGAGTCCAAAACAAGGGCAAAAGTGTTTGGAAAAGTAGATACGACGGAGACGTATCATAAGGCGGTTGATGCCCTTCTTTCTCCGCAAGAAAGCTAATATCCGGATAGAGATCGTGTTAAAATTTCAGCCCAATCGGAGTTACGGATCTCCAGGAATATAAGAAACGGTGAAAGGGCAGAATCTGGGAACGCAGAAACAGAGAGAGACTGAGAGACGGATCCAATCTCGGAGGGGCGTGTGCCATGGAGGCCATGGACCAGAGGGGAAACCCTTCTCCTATCTAGGGAGAAGGTCAAGGAAGAAGAAGAAGGAGGGGGGGCTCTCTCCCCATCGCTTCCGGTGGCGCCGGAACGCCGCCGGGGGCCATCATCATCACCGCAATCTACACCAACACCTCCGCCATCTTCACCAACATATCCATCACCTTCCCTCTCTATCTACAGCGGTCCACTCTCCTGCAACCTGCTGTGCCCTCTACATGAACATGGTGCTTTATGCTTCATATTATTATCCAATGATGTGTTGCCATCCTATGATGTCTGAGTAGATTTTTGTTGTCCTATCGGTGGTTGATGAATTGCTATGATTTATTTAATTTGCTTAGGGTTATGTTGCTATACTTTGGTGCCCATCATATGAGCACGCGCATGGATCACACCATAGGGTTAGTTGTATGTTGATAGGACTATGTATAGGAGGGCAAGGGTGACAGAAACTCCAGCCTAGCATAGAAATTGATGCATACGGGATTGAAGGGGGACCATTATATCTTAATGCTATGGTTGGGTTTTACCTTAATGAGCGTTCGTAGTTGCGGATGCTTGCTAATAGTTTCAATCATAAGTGCATAGAATTCCAAGTCAGGGATGACATGCTAGCAATGGCCTCTCCCACATAAAACTTGCTATCGGTCTAGTAAAGTAGTCAATTGCTTAGGGACAATTTCGCAACTCCTACCACCACTTTTCCACACTCGCTATACTAACTTTATTGTTTCTTTATCTAAACAGCCCCTACTTTTTATTTACGTGCTCTTTATTATCGTGCAAACCTATCCAAAAACATCTACAAAGTACTTCTAGTTTCATACTTGTTCTAGGTAAAGCGAACGTTAAGCGTGCGTAGAGTTGTATCGGTGGTCGATAGAATTTGAGGGAATATTTGTTCTACCTTTAGCTCCTCGTTGGGTTCGACACTCTTACTTATCGAAAGAGGCTACAATTGATCCCCTATACTTGTGGGTTATCACGGACGGATCCTGCCGTCTCTTTGACCAACAGTGAGGGGAGAGAGAGAGAGGCCAACGAAGTCGTGTTTAGATTTGGAGAGGGTGAGAGAGTGTGAAGAGAGAAACTACAAGCACTGGGGCTCCAGCGTGTATATATATACTGGAGAGAGAGTGCGAAGAGTGCAAACCCTAGAAAACAAGCGCCGAGGCTGCAGCGTATACGTGATGAGGTGATCATACAGTCACTACGAGATCATATAGCTCCGTATCCATCCATTTTAACCAGTCAAAGAATCCTCCTAGCACCGCCCTAGATCACTTTCTCTCTCTGTCATGCGGGGCCTACCTGTCATTGGGTGGAAGAAAGAAGTCGAACAAAAACAAAATTATGCTCAAGTGTAGTTATCAAAACTAAGACCTCAAGTTTGATGAGCGAACAGGCTAACCAGCTACACCACCCCCACGTTATGTTTAACGAGAGGAAAATAACCTTTAATACATTCCTACATTCATGTGACAAGCATGCTGTGTTTTTTTTGCGTGGGAGTCATTGGGATTTAAATCATAATCGTGTCATGTGGCTTTGGTGGTGAGGTCTTTTGGGATTTAAAGCAGTGTTGGTAGTACAGAAATAATGCAACCTTAGTCACCTTACTTTTCTCCACGTAGTACGTTGGGTCCCACCAGTCAGAGGGTGAAACAAACAAATTAATAAGAAAAATTAAAAGCGCCAGCGGTGTATCTTACCTCACACATCTCGCTACTACTCGTGAACACTGTCCAATTGATCCCTCTGTTCACTCACGTACTATTTTAAGTGAATCCTTATTATAACATGCACACAATTTTTGGCACTTGTATTCGACCTAAGTCAGTGTGCCATCGTATCTCATACTACTCCCTCCGTCTAGGTGTAATAAGCCATGTTAGAAGGTGCAGCGGGACCAAGGTACAAGCAGATTTTTTTCGGAACGAGGTGCAAGCAAATTGGAGGAGAAGGAGAAACTTGACCGGCCCTTCCTCCAATCAAAGCCCTGATATCTGTCTCTAAATGCAACAATTAATCATAAAAACTAAGAGATGCCGTTTTAGCTACCATGCAGAGCCACATATTAACTCGCATGCATCAATGCATAGTTGCGCTCCATGCATTGGGTTTCCGGGTGAGATAACAAGGCAGAGTAAGGAGCGTTTGGTTACATTGCTAGGCTGGTCATAGTGGTGAGTAACTTGGACTAGTAACATGCATAAGGTTGTCAGAATCGCGATTCTGTTATATGATTCTACGACTTTATGATCCAAACTAACCCCTATGATTCTACGATTTTAGTTCATAGAATCTATGTTTCTACGATCCTGATAGTGAAGATTCTATGATTTGTGATCCTACCGTCGGAGCTCCGATCCGATTCAAGATCGCGATTCTGACAACCTTGAACATGCATATATTACTAGTCTATGTTACTACTTTCATAGTAGGTAGTAACATATGGATGGTAACATCCAAGTCTTCATTAATTGAGATATAGACTCATTTTACCTCGGCGTGTTTGTGTGTGTGTGTGTGTCTTTAACAACATGTGTGTGTTAGACTAGTCACAGTGGGGGGTAACTTAGAGTAGTAACATGCATATGTTACTAGTCTATGTTACTACCTCCACAATGGGTAGTAACATATGTATTGTCTCATGCATCATTGCATTTATTATGTTTTAGACTCATCTTTTCTTGATATGTGTGATGTTATAGTAACTAGATATGTTACCACATGCCTCTATTTCTTCATTTATTATATTCCACATCATCTTTTTGCCCAGATAAGTGTGATGGTACCACCTATGTTACTCCCACTGTGGGTAGTCTTAGAGAGAGCGACACATCGACCTACTCCTACTAAGAGATTGTGTGTAGTGTACGATTTAGCCGCGAGAGTTGGTGCATCCTCTCATTTCCGAGCATCCGGTAGGGATAGGCGGGATATCTGGACGCTCGGGACAGGCGGGACAGCTGCCATGCCCGCTCCTGACTAGCCTGGCCCACCCAAAGCCCCTCCATCGCCCGCGCACGCTTCCCGCCCGAAACGGTCAACACCGCTCCAAAGAATCGGTGCCACATTCATGCTCGGGTAGAGCAGACGCGACCTCTCACTGGCGCCTACGTTGAAGGGAGAAGCAGATTCAAGAGTGATGGTTGCTTCGTTCGTCCAACTTACAGTTGGGTCTATGTGATTTGACGACTCATTGGTCATTATTACTGAGGTGGTAGGACTGCTGGATGTCCCATGCTTTCGGCGAAAAGAGGTACTACTAGATTACAATTTTCTCCATTCTCAGCGGAGAAGTGCGAGAGCAGTGAAAACACACAGGCTCAGTGATTACATGGCCCACCTCACACTATCACCATATTTTCTGGACACCGTGCGACACCTAACTCTTTACATAGTACTAGTATAGTACGTACTGTAATTTATCAGTGAGATAAATTTGTACAATGCTATGAAGCTTCCAGCTTCTGTTTCATGTATCTTGCATCCAAGGTTGCCCGTTGCAACATTTCATCAAATATAAAGGAGACTAACATGCATGCTATTGCATCTCAATGATTGACAGATCATAGCCAATATGTACTCCCTTCGTTCTGAAATAAGTGTCTCAACTTTATGCAAACTTTAGTAAAAAGTTTTACTACTACTACTACTACTAAAGTTGACACTTATTTTGTAACAAAGACAGCTAAAGAAAAAACCGATCCATGCAGTCCCTGGCCCTTGAACCATAAACCCTAAGGCCTTCTTTGGTTTGTAGGATTTTTGTAGGAATTCTATAGGATAGGATTTGCAAAGGAAAAATTCCTTTGAATCCCTTTGCTTTGTAGGAATTGATTCCTATTCCTATGTAGGATAGGAATCAACCCTTCACGTTTTGGAGGAAAAAGAATATTAGCCTAGACTCAATGGAAGAAATCCTATCCTATGCACCAAATGGCATCTCTTTCTCTATAGGAATTTAGATGCATGTCATCTCACTTCCTATGATTTTCCTATTCCTATAAAATTCCTATCCTATGAACCAAAGAAGGCCTAACCAGGCTTTAATTTGCTGGCAACGTTGGAGCTTCCAAAGAAATGAAGTTTGCAACCCTTTGACCATGGATCATTTTGTGTAGTTTCACCAAAATCGAGATGAGCATCCCTGTGGCAAAGAAATTGAAGAAGCGTGATTAGAATAAGATTACTGGGACTAGTTGATGAGACATAAACTCATCACAAATATAGTACGTAGAAGCCAGTAGAGGTATGTGAGGGGCAAAGAAGTAGAGAAATATCCACATGGAGTGATGTGGGTAGCTGGAGCAGTGGTGCAAGCCGGCTGTAAAGGGAGTTGTACCTGAGGGATGTCGGGATGTAGCTCAACCTAGAGGAGGGCGAAGGGAGGAGGCAACTGCCCATGTTGAGGCAGTGAGCAATGGACGAAGGCAACCTCACCGACTTTGTGAGAGAGAACGGCAGGAACCCCTGATCGGGATGTGCCGACAGTGGGTTTTTGCCGTCGGTGACGGCGACCGCATCTACACTAAAAGCATCCACCCCTTCCCCCGACGGACGTGGTGATCCGCCGGGATGTTAGAGATGTGGCCACCGTCGTTTTGTGCGAGAGAGTGTGAAGACTGAAGAGAGCAACCCCAGCAAGCAACCGTGTAGGCTCATCCTGCCTACTAAAGGACATATATTCCAAACAATATGATAATCTCTCTAACCAAGGTAGGGACGAGGAGTAAACGGAGGGACTAGTAAAATTTTCTCCTCGTCCTGCGAGCCACCGCGTGTGTGGGCGAGGGAGCGGGCATAAAGGCGTACTAGTAAGCAAGCTTCACCTCATCCTGCGAGCCACCGCACCTGTGGGCGGGGGAGACGGCGTACTAAGCAAGCTTCTCCTCGTTCTACGAGTTGACGGGACACATCAAAAGTACTGCAGTGTATAGAGCCTTGCCTCTAAGGTAGGCCCCACATGGTTTGCCTCTTTTTAACATAACGCGTCAAGTCGCAGTTTGTTTGTTCACCCGTGGTAGATGATCCTCCATCAAGTGGACAACCAGTACACGTGTCAAATTACCACATGGGCTGCCTTTTTGTACAAAAATGAGCTCCACCGTGTACCCGCGCGGGTGTGGTTGGGAAAGAGACGGGAGTACGTGCGCCATGCGTGCACCTATTCTCTTCGTGCACGTCACCCACCTACATGGGTGTGTGTGAGAGAGATACAAACCTAGACAGATGGCGTGTGCGTTCGTGAGTGTTTTTTGTTTTGGGGGGTGAGGGAGTCCTGGATTAGGGGGTGTTCGGGTAGCCGGACTATACCTTCAGCCGGACTCCAGGACTATGAAGATACAAGAATGAAGACTTCGTCCCGTGTCCGGATGGGACTTTCCTTGGTGTGGAAGGCAAGCTTGGCAATGCGGATATTCAAGATCTCCTACCATTGTAACCGACTTTGTGTAACTCTAACCCTCTCCGGTGTCTATATAAACCAGAGGGTTTTAGTCCGTAGGGCAACTTCATCATACAACAATCATACCATAGGCTAGCTTCTAGGGTTTAGCCTCCTTGATCTCGTGGTAGATCTACTCTTGTACTACCCATATCATCAATATTAATCAAGCAGGACGTAGGGTTTTACCTCCATCAAGAGAGCCCGAACCTGGGTAAAACATCGTGTTCCTTGCCTCCTGTTACCATCCGGCCTAGACGCACAGTTCGGGACCCCCTACCCGAGATCCGCCGGTTTTGACACCGACATTGGTGCTTTCATTGAGAGTTCCTCTATGTCGTCGCTTTTAGGCCCGATGGCTCCTTCGATCATCAACAACGATGCAGTCCAGGGTGAGACTTTTCTCCCCGGACAGATCTTCGTCTTCGGCGGCTTCGCACTGCGGGCCAATTCGCTTGGCCACCTTGAGCAGATCGAAAGCTACGCCCCTGGCCATCAGGTCAGGTTTGGAAGCCTAAACTACACGGTTGACATCCGCGGGGACTTGATCTTCGACGGATTCGAGCCACAGCCAAGAGCGCCGCACTGTCTCGGTGGGCACGATATAGCTCTGCCGCCGAACAGCGCCTTGGAGGCCGCACACGCATCGGTTCTGACCATTGATTCGGAGCCTACTGCGCCGATTGAGGATCAGCGGTTGGACGCTGCCTCAGGGGCTGCGATCTCTGAGGCGATCGAGCCGAACTCCAGCCCCGCACTCCGCATGGCCCGTGACTCCGAGGAGCCGGATTCCTCTCCGAACTCCGAGCCCCCTGCGCCCCCGCCGATCGAATCCGATGGGGCGTCGATAATGGAGTTCACTACCGCAGACATCTTTCAGCACTCGCCCTTCGGCGACATCCTGAATTCTCTAAAGTCTCTCTCTTTATTAGGAGAGCCAAGGCCGGACTACGGTCAGCAAGGTTGGGATACGGACGATGAGGAAATTGAAAACCCACCACCACCCACTTCGTAGCCACTGTCGACGACTTAACCGACATGCTTGACTTCGACTCCGAAGACATCGACGGCATGGACGACGATGCAGGAGACGAACAAGAACCAGCACCTGTAGGGCGCTGGAAGGCCACCTCGTCATATGACATATATATGGTGGACACTCCAAAGGATGGAGATGGCGATGGAACAGCAGAGGACGATACCTCTAAGAAACAGCCCAAGCGCCGGCGTCAGCGGCGCCGCTCTAAATCCGGCCAAAGCAAAAATGGTGATTCCGGCACGGGAGATAATACTACTCCGGATAGCGCCGAAGAACACCCCCTCCAGCAAGATTCAGCACAGGAGGACAGAGAAGCCAGCCCTCATGAGAGGGCGGCGGACCAAGAGGTTGAGGACGATAATTATACGCCTCCCTCCGAAGACGAGGCAAGCCTCGATGACGACGAGTTCGTCGTGCCAGAGGATCTCGCCGAACAAGAGCGTTTTAAACGCAGGCTTATGGCCACGGCAAGCAGCCTCAAGAAAAAGAAGCAACAGCTTAGAGCTGATCAGGATTTGCTAGCTGACAGATGGACTGAAGTCCTTGCGGCCGAAGAGTATGAACTCGAACGCCCCTCCAAGAGTTACCCAAAGCGCAGGCTGCTACCCCGACTAGAGGAGGAAGCACCTACATCACTAGCACATGACATGGCCGACTGGACACCTCGTGGCCGCGACACAGAGCCTCTTGGCCCTCCACTCAAGCCATGCCCCGACGCCGCGTCAAGCATACTAAGGCATGGGAAAATGCGCCCGACCTGCGCGACATACTGGAGGACAAGGCAAGGCAAACAAGATAGATCTACGGATCGCGCAGGCACCCTGCCGCACGTGACGGTGATCGTCACTTCGGATGCAATAAATCCGGCCGGGCCGAACTCAACAGACAAAGCTCCTTCGAGCTGCGTCGTGATATAGCCCAATACAGAGTCACCGCACACCCACTATGCTTCACAGATGAAGTAATGGATCATAAAATCCCTGAGGGCTTCAAACCCGTAAACATCGAATCGTACGATGGCACAACAGATCCTGCGGTATGGATCGAGGATTATCTCCTTCATATCCACATGGCCCGCGGTGATGATCTACACGCCATCAAATACCTCCCACTCAAACTTAAGGGACCGGCCCAGCATTGGCTTAACAGCTTGCCATCAGACTCAATCGGTTCTTGGGAGGACCTGGAAGCCGCATTCCTTGATAACTTCCAGGGCACTTATGTGCGACCACCGGATGCCGATGACCTAAGCCACATAATTCAACAGCCGGAGGAATCGGCCAGGCAATTCTGGACACGGTTCCTAACAAAGAAAAACTAGATAGTCGACTGTCTGGACACAGAGGCCTTAGCGGCCTTCAAGCATAATATCCGCGATGAGTGGCTTGCCCGGCACCTGGGACAGGAAAAGCCGAAATCTATGGCAGCCCTCACGACACTCATGACCCGCTTTTGCGCGGGAGAAGACAGCTGGCTAGCTCGCAGCAACAATTTAACCAAGAACCTTGGTAATTCGAATACCAAGGACAAAAGCGACAGGTCGCGTCGGAACAAACAAAAGCGCCGTGTTAACAGCGACAGCAATGAGGATACGTCAGTCAATGCCGGATTCCGAGGCTACAAATCCGGTCAACGGAAAAAGCCATTCAAAAGAAATACTCAGGGCCTGTCCAGTTTGGACCGAATACTCGACCGCTTGTGCTAGATACATGGCACCCCCGAAAAGCCAGCCAATCACACCAACAGGGATTGTTGGGTGTTCAAGCAGGCAGGCAAGTTAAGAGCCGAAAACAAAGACAAGGGGCTGCATAGCGACAACGAGGAGGAGCCCAGGTCGCTGAACAACAGTGGACAGAAGGGATTTCCCCCGCAAGTGCGGACAGTGAACATGATATACGCAACCCACATCCCCAAGAGGGAGCGGAAGCGTGCGTTACGGGACGTATATGCGATGGATCCAGTCACCCCAAAGTTCAACCCATAGTCCTCCTGCCCGATCACCTTTGACCGAAGGGACCACCCCACTAGCATCCGTCACGGCGGCTTCGCCGCATTGGTTCTAGACCCAATCATTGACGGATTTCATCTCACAAGAGTCCTCATGGACGACGGCAGCAGCCTGAACCTGCTTTACCAGGATACAGTGCGAAAAATGGGCATAGATCCCTCGAGGATCAAGCCCACCAAAACGACCTTTAAAGGCATCATACGAGGTGCCAACTGTACAGGCTCAGTCACACTGGAAGTGGTCTTCGGATCTCTAGATAACTTCCGAAGCGAGGAGTTAATCTTCGACATAGTCCCGTTCCATAGTGGCTATCACGCACTGCTCGGGCGAACTGCATTCGCAAAATTCAACGCGGTACCGCACTATGCATACCTCAAGCTCAAGATGCCAGGCCCTAGAGGAGTAATCACGGTCAACGGGAACACTGAACGCTCCCTCCGAATGGAGGATCACACGGCAGCGCTCGCAGCAGAAATACAAAGCAGCCTCTCTAGGCAGTTCTCCAGTTCGGCCTTCAAAAAGATGGACACTGTCAAGCGTGCCCGGAGTACCCTACAACAAGACCGCATGGCACGTTCTGAGCTAGCATAGCAATGCGGCCCCAACCCTAGCCCTCGCGATATAGCGAAACCAGTGCTTCGCGTACATAATTACGCTCTTGAAATACCATGGGCACAGGGGAAGGGGCACTACCACGGCACGCCCGAAATACGGCTTAAACCGCACCAGGGGCTGCCGGATTCCTTTTTTTATTTCTCTTACTCTCAGGACTCCATACTTCGGATGACCCGTTCGGCAGTTCAACTGCCGCACAAACGATGCAAGATCCAGGAAAGCAGACAAGCCACGCCGCACTGTGGAACTCCTAGGTGGTCTCTATTGCAAGCAGTATACCTGTTTTTAATACAATTCCGCGGCCTGCCCCTGGCCAGGACATGTTAAATAGTCCAATTTCTTTTGCTTATCGCACTACTTGTATCGTTCCGCTTTCATAGCAGCCATTCTATAAACAATGCATAGCTTTTTGTCTATTTTTTGCATTACCCTCTTTTTATATATATGTTTGTTAATAACATGTTGTATCCGTACACTGTGGTATGGCAAAAATACGCCAGGGGCTTCAGTACCCATCAATATGGCGTGAGAAGTTTGTACACTTTCACAAGTGCGGCACCCCGAACTTATAGCACTATATGCATCGGCTCCGAATCATGATTTGGGTCAATAGTTGGGTTTGCCCAGCTCCTATGTTTTGGTGCCTTACGTTCCGCTATATCGGCTAAGGTAGCACTAGGAGAACTACTGCGATTGTGCCCCAGTTAAGCTGGGCTGAGCACCTCAGTAGAGAAAGCTAAAACTGACTGTCATGATGAGGCGAGAGACCGGTCGCTGTTCGAGAGGTTTTTTGAGTCCTTAAAGACTTATGCCGCTTCGAGCAAGGAACCGGCTTTGTCCAGCCAAGGCGTGGATAGCGCCTCGAACTCGGTCTTCCGAATACTAGGGGCTTCGCCAAAATTTAAAATTATAGAGTTCTATGGCTAAGTGAGAGTGTTCAAGCATTATATTCCGATTGCCTTGTTCATTGTGCTGAGCGCCTCCCTCGACGGACCCAATCATGGGAAAAAGAGCGCTCGGGTTTATCCCGAACACCCCATCACTAGTGGCATGGGGGCAGAAGCCAATGACTGGCCATCTCTCAATTTTTTGATAAACGCCCGCACATAAAGTAATATTTTAAATTCAACAAGCATTGCTTAGCACATATGAACAAGTTTTCAGCGCACAGGATAACATGAGCGAGTTCATTCAAAAATTACATCCTTGGTACATTCATCTGCCATAAGGCGGGCACCAGCTAGAACATCCTTGTAATAGTTCTTGGGCTTGCGATGCTCCTTCCCAAGTGGCGGCCCGTCCCTCACAAGCTTCTCACCGTCCAGCTTACCCTAGTGCACCTTTGCACGGGCAAGGGCCCTACGGGCACCTTCGATGCAGACAGAGCGCTTGATGACCTCGAGCCTTGGACAAGCCTCCACCAGCCGCCGCACCAGTCCGAAGTAGCTCCCAGGCAGGGCCTCCCCAGGCCACAGCCGAACTATGAAGCCCTTCAGGGCTTGTTCGGCCGCCTTGTGGAGCTCGACCAGCTGCTTCAGCTGGTCGCTCAAGGGCACAGGGTGTCCGGGCTCAGCGTACTGAGACCAGAACACCTTCTCTGTCGAGCTGCCTTCCTCGGCTCGATAGAACGCGGCGGCATCAGATACGGTGCGGGGAAGATCTGCGAACGCCCCTGGAGAGCTCTGGATTTGGGTAAGTAACAATTAGCTTACTTTTATATGTCTGCTTTGCATAAAGAATGCCTTACCCGCCGCTATCTTTTTCACCGCATCCAATTCCTGGAGGGCCTTCTGGGCTTCGGCCTTGGCAGATTCGGCAGTTTTAAGGGCCGCAGCAAGCTCGGACGCTCGCGTCTTCGAGTCGAGCTCCAAACTCTCATGTTTTTTCATGAGAGCCTCAAGCTCTTGCTGCACCCCGCCGACCTATGCCTCAAATTTCTCCCGCTCGGTGCGCTTCGTGGCCGCTCTCTTCTCGGCCTCGGACAGCGCCTGCTTGAGGGTCACCACCTCAGTTGTGGCCCCTACAATAAGCAGGGTACTCCTGTCATTTTTTGCAATTGTGTCTTCTTATAGGCATTTTTTCTATAAGGTATCTCTTACCTTCTTTCTCCTTGAGCTGCCGTTTGGCAAGGCCGAGCTCTTGCTCGGTCCGCTCGAGGCCCTGCTTCAGGGCACCCACCTCCGCAGTCAGTGCGGCGGTGGCCAGCAGCAAAGCCTGCATACATATATTGACTCCTTTTTAAGTTAGACTCCTGCGATATTTAATAGATCCTCTATTCGGCTTTTCTTTCTGAACGCCAAACAGAGCATCAGGGGCTACTGTCTATGCGGTAATATTTTTATATATTTTTTTACTTACCTCAAAGCATGTTAGAAGGCTAGCACAAGCTTCAGTCAGTCTGCTTTTGGCAGACCGAACCTTCTGGACCACCGTACTCATGATGGTACAGTGCTCCTCATCGATGGAGGCGCCCTTAAGCACCTCCAGCAGATTGTCCGGCGCCTCCGGTTGGACGGAGGACGCCGGCTCAATAGGCTCGCTCCTCTTGGCAGGAGTTTGCCTGCCGCGGTCTGGAACCGTTGATGATTCCAGCGTGGTGTCCGGCTTAAAGCCGGACTTGGAGCCCTGGAGGGTCTTGTCCCCTTTACTCCTGGAGTCTGGGAGATCGCCTCGCGGTTCCTCCTGGACCACCTCCTCTTGCCCCGAAGCTTGTCGCGACGCCACTTCGGCATCATCCGCAGCACAGGGGGAGGCAGCGGGCGGAACTGAATTCACGTCCGAGGAATCCAGGGAGCCGCTCGACGACTCGTCGAGCCCGTCCTTGGGCGGGTTGCATGATTATATTCGACATTAGGGAAAGCTGCGCAACAAAAGGAATATCATGAGTTACTCTGATATCCGAACACTTACGATTTTGCCGAACGCTTGGCCCTGTCCGGCCACTCCTATTCGTCCTCGTCGGCGTCGGGGGCGTAGTCCGGCGGAGGGGTTTTCCTCTTCTTGGACCCTTCGGCCTCCCCTACTGGGGCGGCCTTCCTCCTCTTTCCTCCCCCCGCTGGAGGGGGAGAGGTATCTTCTTCCTCCTCCTCGTCTTCACGGGAGGAGTGCGTCTCGGACTCGTCGGACGATGAGTCCGACACCACCATATGCCGAGAACTCTTTCGAGTCCCCGTGGCCTTCTTCTTCTTGGCCTTCTTCTCCGGCACCACATAAGGTGCCGGAACCAGCAGCTTCACTAGGAGAGCAGGGGCTGGGTCTTCGGGCAAGGGAGCCGGACAGTTAATCAGTCCGGACTGCGCCTGCCAATCCTGTCAAAGGTGAGGGAGTTTAGATCCCGCATAGAGTCAAACTATGAAGAAACTTAACATCCTGTAAAAGATGAATATATTTTACCTCACCAGCAGGACGCTGCGAGCTGAATCCGCGGTCTTCGGAGGCGGATGCGGGAGCCTCGGCGCCTTTGGTTAGCCCCTTCCATACATCTTCGTACATCGTGTCGAAGAGCCTGCTCAAAGTTCGGTGCTGCGCCGGGTTAAACTCCCACAGATTGAAGTCCCGTTCTTGACACGGAAGGATCCGGCGGACGAGCATGACCCGGACTACATTGGCAAGCCTGAGCTGCTTGTTCACCAGGGACTGGATGCATTTTTGCAGTCCGGTCACCTCTTCTTCGTCGCCCCATGACAAGTCCGTCTCCTTCTAGGACGTGAGCTCGGTGATGTAAAACCACCCTGACTGCCACCCCTTCAAGGTCTCCACAAAGGAGCCCTCGAGCCATAGGACGTTGGCTATTTTGCCCTCCATGGCACCTCTGCACTCCGCCTGGTTGCCGCGCACCACCTTTGGCTTGACGGTGAAGGTCTTGAGCCAGAGGCTGAAATGGGGGCGGATGCAGAGGAAAGCCTCGCACACGACGATAAACGCCAAGATATTGAGGATGAAGTTCGGGGCCAGATCATGGAAATCTAGGCCATAGTAGAACATGAGCCCGCGGATGAATGGGTGGAGAGGAAAACCCAGTCCGGGGAGGAAGTGGGGAAGAAATACTGCCCTCTCATGGGGCCTTGGGGTGGGGAGAAGCTGCCCCTCCTCAGGAAGCCGGTGCGCGATGTCTTTGGACAGGTATCCGGCCTTCCTTAGCTTTTTGACATGGCTCTCCGTAACGGAGGAGACCATCCACTTGCCTCCCGCTCCGGACATTGTTGGAGAAGGTTGAGGTAGGAAGTGCGGGCTTGGGCGCTGGAGCTCGGGTGCGCAGAAGATGGATGGGCAAAGGAGGAAGAAGGCGTAGGTAAAAAGGTGGATCCTTGTCCCCTTATATGGGCGGATGCGACTGGCGTCCCCACCAGCCTAGTAAAACTCGCTTGCCCAGCGCCATGATAAATGGCACGGTTGGGTTACCCACGTCCATATTGATGAGAATCCCGTAAATGGGGGACACGATCTCTGCTTTGACAAGACGTGCCAAGGAAACCGCCTCGCAAAACACGCTGAGGTGGAAAAGTGAAAACGATTCGAATAGAGGCTTGGCCGTAGTGTGATGTCATGCTGCGGAATACGTCAGCAGATTAGATTTGTGTTAATATTATTCTCTCTGTGGCAATGTGTGGAAACTTATTTTGCAGAGCCAGACACTACTCTTGGTGTTTACAAAATTTTATGAAGAATTTGGAGGAGGAACCCGCCTTGCAATGCCAAAGATAATCTACGCACCGGACTCGTCGTCATTGAAGCCTGGTTCAGGGGCTACTGAGGGAGTCCTGGATTAGGGGGTGTTTGGGTAGCCGGACTATACCTTCAGCCGGACTCCAGGACTATGAAGATACAAGATTGAAGACTTCATCACGTGTCCGGATGGGACTTTCCTTGGCGTGGAAGGCAAGCTTGGCGATGTGGATATCCAAGATCTCCTACCATTGTAACCGACTTTGTGTAACCCTAACCCTCTCCGGTGTCTATATAAACCGGAGGGTTTTAGTCCGTAGGGCAACTTCATCATACAACAATCATACCATAGGCTAGCTTCTAGGGTTTAGCCTCCTTGATCTCGTGGTAGATCTACTCTTGTACTACCCATATCATCAATATTAATCAAGCAGGACGTAGGGTTTTACCTCCATCAAGAGGGCCCGAACCTGGGTAAAACATCGTGTTCCTTGCCTCCTGTTACCATCCGGCCTAGACACACAGTTTGGGACCCCCTACCCGAGATCCGCCGGTTTTGACACCGACAGGGGTTGTGGTGATTTCGTGAATGTATTTGTGGGAATATGTGTCGATGACATCTCAAACAAAATTTTGCATGCAATGTGTGTCAAATAGAGGCATATCCATATCATATAGAGAGGGCCAGAGGGGGCGATCCACGAGAGGAGAGGGAGGGGTCGTAGATATCGATAGAGTCGAAGAGAGGATCAAGTGGGTGGGTGCGAGATGGATGAAGAGAGCCACTGAAATTGTGTGTGTGCAAGTCAAAGATATAGGGCGACTGACCTACCAGAACATCAGAGGGCACAGGGCAAGTTTGTGTGTGGCAGGGAGACATGACTAGAGCGCTAAATGTATCAGTGTGCGTGTGGGGGGTGGGGGTGGGGGGAGGGGGGAGGCAGACGCCTAACTAGAGAGGTAGAACGACTCATATATGTGTTGAGAAGGAGAGACCCAGCTATGTGTTGAGGGAGATGGGTCGACATCCATACATAACTGAAGGACGGGAAATATGTTGGGATAGAGAGAGAGAGAGGAGAGAGAGGGAGGGAGAGGGGTAGAGTGTTGGATGGGTGATGGAGTTGCTTCTCAAAGATGGTGGGAGAGGCCTACTAGACAAACTGAGGGTAGAATTGCAATATTATCAATGAGAGTGCAGATGTGTTTCTGTGTGTGCCTATGCGTGATAGATCTGTCGGGACGCTTGCATGGATGATGAAGGGGAACCATGTATTTGCTAAGCAAACCTAACTGGATTGGTAGATCAATTGTTGTTTGTCGGAGGAAGGGAGAGACATAACTAATGAGGTAGATCGATCGACGCTTGGGGAAAAAATGAGTTATAAGGACCTTGCTAGCTATATGTATAGTGGGAGATCGATCGGTGTACATCCATTTGTTAGAGGCAAATAAGGCCTAGCGAGATGGATAGACAGAGAGAATGGAGCTAGGAGGTGGTGCTAGAGGCCGAGCTACTAGCTAGATAGGGGGAGGAGTGTGCGGTTGTGAGATCGATGAAAAGAGGGGTGAGAGTTTACACATGTGTGGGACCGTATGAGAGACACGAGGCATGGACACATAAAGGAGGAGATGGAAGGTGCGTTGTACGTATGTTGTAGGTAGACACCGGAGGGGTTTATCGATCGGCGTGTGTCGGAAAGGAGTTGTGGAGACTGTGGGAGAACAACCTAAATTATAAAAATGAATGTGCGCGATGGATAGAATGCCGAGGGAGGGCGAGGGCGAGGAGGGCGTGTGCATGCACGAGAGAAAAAGTTAGTGCTAGCTACAAAGGTTAGAGGATTGTGTGGGTGTAAGAGACTAACAAAGATCATAATTTGATATGAAAGTGGATTCAGATATTTTAATAGGAGATCATAGTGTTATAAACATATGCATGCATGAATATAGCGGTGATACGCGTGCTGTGGTTTTGCACATGTTATACCATAATGTGATACTGGATGGCATTTGCAACTCATAGCTAAATGTCGAACAATCTAAACCATACCATATATTGAACAATCTCACATTTTATTTGAATTTGTGATAATGTGTGGCGTTTGCAGCTTACAACTAAATATCGAACAATCTAAACAATACTATATATCGAACAATCTCGCATTTTATTTGAATTTGTGGTAATGTGTGGTGTTTGCAACTCACATCTAAATACTTGCAGGCGTAGGGGGCGGGGCACTATACATTATGTGATAAACACATTGTACATATGAGACATGGTTTAGATTATGAAGATCTAGCTAGAGCTTGAAATGTACTGTGATTTGGAATCAACATAAAGTGGATTCAAAAAATTGAGTTCAAGTTCATATAGTACACATAGTTCATATCTAACTCGAGAGTAATCATGTGATGTGTTGTGAAGATAATACACAAACGATGGTTTAACTTGACAATAATGATGATTGTAGATCTTATTAAAATAGAGAAACAAATTCAAATGGTTTGACTTCACAACAATCATTATTGTAGATCTTATTAAAATAGAGAAACAAATTCAAATTTAGTTCATATTGAAGCGGTAGTATATACGTTTGGAATGCACTAAAACGTTCATTTGAGTAGCAGGTTGCATGCATTATACACGTAGCGAAATATTTTAATTGAACATAACATGAATTCAAAGTTTTGAATGAAATTTGTAGTGCAAATTGATTTGGTGCAGTACACAGGACTAGACTCTCTTGTGTGCTGCGAATTGATTTCTTTTTGTTTTTTCGTCTACGGAAGTGTGAATTGATTTGGTACAGTACACGTTGGGCTTGTCCGGAAATTTCAACCCGCGCCTTGTTACCCCGAAATATTTAAGATATATCTTTGTCTCGTTGTGCTCCGACAACTCCCTCCATCTCAACCCACGCCTTGCTATTCCAAAATTACAATGCGCGTGAAAACTCCCACCTCCTGTGAAATCCCGACACTCAAAATGCCCGTGATACCCCTGAACCGAAAGAACCGCCTAGCTCAAATCGGTGGGGGTATTTTCGTAACTTACCCCACATTTCGGACAAGCGTGTCCCTAAGCCATGGTTCCCCACTCCCATCCCATCCACCCACCCATTCGTACACCGAGGCCACGAAAACCCGCGAAGCCCCACACCCTCCTCTGTCCGCCACCGAGCCTAAGCCTCTTCCCCGATGATGTTGTCCACAGAAACACCTCGACGTCCCTCATCCACCATATCGGATGAGGATCCGTTGTCGATCTTGTCGTCCCACCGGTTCAGCCACCCCATCCTCCACCTCCAAGGAGCTGCCCTGACATTCCCCTCGTCTTTTGCGCCACCTCCATTCCCACACTGCCATCTTCACCTGCACCACCGAAAGAGCATCATCATCACTGTTTCCCCAGATGAAGCCGAGGCCTAATCGGCGCCACCAAAGAGGTTGTACACTAATCATCGCATTTTCTTCTTGATTCGATCTCACGGTGCTGCCGGTGCTCCCAAGACGACAAGGCGCGGCTCCATCGATAGCGGCGTCGCCGACCACTTACTCCACGGTGTCGCTCCCTCGGCAGCGACATCCACATCAATAGGAGCTCCTGCTGCTGCTTTAGCTCTCGCTCGCGCTGCTGCTCTGCACTTGCTCTCGGTCCCCTGCTTGGTCTACTCTTCCTATTGCTCTTGCTCGCGCTACTGCTCTCTCTCTCTCTCTCTTGCTCTTGCTTGCGATGCTGCTCCGATTTAGCTACACTTCAGTCGACGGAATCGACTTTTGGGCCAGTCGATTTTCAGGGGGGCTCGCCGGAGTGAAGGAAGAACCAGCCGCAACGGGGAGGGGGGCTCGCCGGAGAAGTACCCCACTATCTATCTTAGGGTTCAGGGTGGGGGCGGTGGTGGGATGGTGGCGTGGGGATCGTCGGAGAAAAAGCTCGGCACGGGGGGGGGGGGGGGGGCTGGGGCGGCGGCGGACCGGCGGTGGGGAGTGGTTTCGGGGCAGGCGGGGCGGTACACCGCCGGCCGCGGGCGGAGGAGGGCGGTTGTTTGGTCGGTGGTGGCTGGCGACTCAGGGGGGTGGAGGTTGAAGTTGAACTGCAACCCCTTGATTTCGTATCCAACAGCTGGAAAATCGACTGACCAGAGATGAAAAATTCAGTCGATCAGCTCTCGCGCATGCTGCTGCCTGCCTGCCTGCTGCTGCTTTTCTGCTACTAGCTAGTGCGTTTAGTTTCGATAGTAAAATTTAGTTTCGACGGTAAAATTCAGTTTTGACAGCAAAATTCAGTGTCGACAGTTAAGTTTAGTTTCGACAGTTAAATTCAGTTTCGACAGTTAAATTCAGAGATTAGCGACTGATGTATTTTACATCTAGCATTTTGTGGTTATGTATTTTACGTCATCTATTGGAGATGCTATTAGAATTCCACTCAGGTTAACGTTGTCTCTCCTTTCCTGCTTCAGCCTCGGCGTCGTACAACTCACCAGAGCTGCTCCAACAATGAAACCCTCCATCACAGTAGAGAGCAGTACCCCGGGCTCCATCTCAAGATGCCTAAGATCTTCTTCCCCTCCTTCGACAGCGAAGTCAGCCGGATCATCCTCACCGACCAACCCAATCATGCTGAGATCGACATGGCTTCGCCAAAGAGGTTGTACACTTGTTGCATCTCTTTTTTACTCTACATGTTATATATATTATCCACTGAGCACACGCAGTAACATGAAATACGATTAGTTTCTCCTTGTGATGGACTCTCTTAGCTATCCATGATGGACTCTCTTGAATGCCATCATTATTCATCTCTTCGTGTTTGAGCTGTGCATTTGTCGATGGGCCTGGGAGTTGAGCTAGTAGGGCAGTGGCCTGGGTCCAAAATAGTAGAAGTAGGCAAGTAGCACAAAAACATTTTTTGAGTGTAGATTTTCCTTGCTCAAGCCTGCCTACTAGAATCGCCAGTGCTTGAAAGGAAAAGTGAAGGAAAAACATAGGAATTGGAAAGTTTCCTATGGTACTACTATTCATGCATTTGGTTCAAAGGAATGGAGCAAAGGAAAACGGGAGGATTTGTACCTTTAGTGTCTCCTTGGAAGAAAAGCCATACGGATTTTAATTTCCACTTGCCCTCCTTTTCAAATTCCTATTCATGAAGCACAAGACTAAGAGATAGTAGCATAATAGCATTATAACTGTACATTTTCTTGTGGTTTGACTTAATCTCACCATGCTTCTTTGCATCCTGGGATCTTCCAATTCTTGTGAATCAAACACCCAGATTGGCAGAAATCCTGTGTTTTTAAATTCTCTGTTTTGCACGTGCATTCCTATCCTATTACTGTGCATTTCCTATCCCTGCATTGTTAGAAACCTCCAATTCAAACGAGCCCTTGCAGAATTACTTATCTTACAGATAGTTGTCAAAGAAAACCTTGTGTGGTTTGTCCCGCTCCTGCTGCGCCGTTGTCCACCCAAGCTCAGTTGCTCCAACGATAGAAGGGTCCAGCATAGCAGGGATCTGGCCTCCAGACTATCTTTCGCCGCCTCAGATCTTCTTCTCCATTGCCGGCAGCCATGACAACTGCATTACCATAATCAACCGAGCAGATGACCTCGAGGACTACACGGGTCCGCAAGAGAGGTCGCACTCTTTCGTGTCTGCTTACTTATGCATCGCTTAATATTACATGCTACTTTATCATCATGTTCACCAATTAGACTCTGAGTCAGCTCCAAACTAAAGGTCAAACTTGAGTTTTTAAATGGTTGTGGGGTACATATCGGGGCCGCAATCAATAGTATCTTTCTACTGTCTGGTTAATCTCTGGTGTCTACTATGAGTTTCATGTTGGGTGGGAAACAAACAGTAAAGAAGACATTATCAGTATTTTTTAAGTGAAGCCATTATCTGCCTGCTATCATTGGTTTTGGGTCTATCCACAGGTTGCTACCATCACTCTGGATTTCTGCATGCACTCCTTACATAATCTCACTATGTTTTATTCCTATGCATGTTAGTTATTGTACAAAATGGAACTGAACAT
This sequence comes from Triticum monococcum, assembly GCA_034509565.1. Lineage (NCBI taxonomy): Eukaryota > Viridiplantae > Streptophyta > Magnoliopsida > Poales > Poaceae > Triticum > Triticum monococcum. The sequence goes on along the minus strand of CM067842.1, from coordinate 443,322,865 downwards.
GTAGAGCAAACGAGACGAGCCTTGTGTGGCAATAAAATTTCATGCAGATGTCGCTCCATAGTAGGTGCAAAGGCAGCCCCCCTCCACCCATTTCGGATTGTAATCGAGAGGAAGATATCTGTTCTTAGGGGGATTCAGAAGGAGAAGACCACTCCTATTTACCCCCTGAGGTCTTCGCTCTAACTTGGCATGCTAATGTTGGTTATATCATGCATATGGTGCCTTGCATTGCTTACTTTATACATCAAATATGTCAACTGCTTAGTTTAGACATGCTTTGTGTGAATGCCATCTGTTTAGTTTATTCATTGTTTATGTGAATTATGCAATGCCATCTTGTTTAGCCAGGCATCATATATGTGAATTTTGCAATCCCATCCTGCTTAGGCAGTCATCTTATATGTGAATTATATCAGGCCATCCTTTTTTCGTTACATATTACATTTGTCAACATTGTTAGTACATTCAACTACTCTTCGTGTGCATCAGCCATTTGACACGGTGATGGAAAATTGTGGAGTGAAAACAAGGTCTTCAGAGCAGACTATGCTATCTGACAAAGCGCATATCTCGCTGGTTACGAATAGCTCCTCAGAGGAGAATTCAGAGACAGGTGACCAGTCCTATTTCCCCCGATGTGTACGCTCTAACTTGGCAGGGCTATGTTGCTCATATCGTGCGTATGGTGTCTTGCATTGCTATGTCATTTGATTAGTTTAGACATGCTTTGTGTGAATGCCAGCTATTTAGTGTCTAATTACCATATATGTGAATTATGCATTGCCATTTTGTTGCAAGACATTATATATGTGAATTATGCAATGCTATCTTGTTGCAAATGCATTATATATGTGAATTATGCAATGCCATGTTGTTGAGCCAATCATCATGTATGCGAATTATATCATGCTACCATTTTTTTGTATTACGTGTTCCATTTCTCGACAACGTTTGCATATTCAACTACTCTTCCTATGCATCAGCCATTTGAAGCAGTGATGGAAGTATCTGGAGTGAAAACAAGGTATTCAGAGTAGACAATGCTACCTGCTGAAGCAGACATCTTGCTGGATACAGAGTGCTCCTCAGAGGAGGATTCAGAGACTGATGACCAGTCCTATTTCCCTCCTGAGGTCTATGCTCAAACTTGGCAGGGTTATATTACCCATGTCATGCATGTTGTCTTGCATTGCTTAGTTTTTACATCATATATGGATTGCCATCTGCTTACTTGCTTACTATATAAATCATATATTTGAATTATATCATGCCATCATGTTTACATACACAGCATTTATCTGAATTATGGCATGGCAACCCATTTAATAAAGGCATCATATAGTTATATCATCTAATCCTGTTTAGTGTTTACAGTCATCATATTTTGAATTATGTCATTCTATTCGGGAATTATATCATGCTATCATGTTTCCATAGGCGGCATGTATGTGAATTATGGCATGCGACCCTATTTAATAAACGTATTATATAGTTATATCATGTCATCCTATTTACATAGTCATCATATTTTGAACTATGTCTTTCCATCTTTTTTAGTTAGCCATCATAATATGAAATTGTGTCATGCTATCATGTTTAGTTAGCCATCATATATGTGAAATTGTGTCATGCTATCTTGTTTGGTTAGACAACATAAATCTGAATTATTGCATGCCCTCTTTTATTCCCCACTATCCATTGCACTTGTCTATCATACAATGTTTGTACATTCAATTAATTTTCTTGTTTATCATCCATTTGAATTGCTCAGGGTGATGGTAGTATCTAAGGGAGTAACAACACGGTCTTCAGAAAAGATAGTGCTACCAGTTGATGCAGATAGAACCACGATTGTACTTTCCCAAGTACCAGCCCCACCACACATAACCCAGACTCTCGAAGATTGTACCCCTACCCAGTTGGACAGAGAACCAGTCACACCCCTTCTAACCCCAACCCAAGCAGATAGTAACCTAGTTCCAGTTGACACAACACCGTCTCCACCACAGAGCACCCAAACACGAGCAGTTAGTAAGGGAACTACAGTTCCCAAAGCACGAGGACCACCACTCCGAATCCCAACTCAATGCTTAAAGGAGAAGAAGAATTGTTCTCAGGCCAGGTTCTGTAGCTGTGGTTAATACTCCTTTGCTCTTGCATCGCTGTATTTACTCAGACCAATTATTTTCAAATTTGATGGATGGAATTGAAACTCCAATGGCGTAACAGGTATGTTCTAAACCTGTTTCTTGAACTGGGTTGCTGTTGTAACTTCCTCTATGTTGATTTCAGTTTCAATTGAATAAACAATTATGTTCTCATGTCTTGCAGATTACAAGTGTTGTTATTGCTCTATAGTTTCCCACACTTATATTCTGTCTATTCTGCTTTGTCTTGAACAAATATTATTTGAAGTGTGTCTCTATCTTGATTTGGCAACAAAAACTAGAATGATATAGACCATAAAGTGACCATGGTACATAGATATATGTTTGTTTCATGCTGTTATCCTATGCACTTTATTACTGAACTGATTTACCAAAATGAGTTTCATATACAACATGGTAAACCTGTGATGTGTCTGCTTGTTTCTCTTTTATAATGCGGACAAAATATTGGAGAACAGTACCCCGTTATGCCATGGTGAAGGAAGTAATGCAGATAAGGTTCAAGATAGTGAAACATCCCTGTTGGTCTCCAAGAAAGCTGATAAAAACTACCTTGATGACAGTGAGAGAACCCAAAAGTCCTGTCTTGATGTAGTGTTCGAGTTACTGGCCACTAATACTGTCACAAGCTCTTCGAACTTGCTGCCTAAATCATTCGTCTTCTTGAGTCTCAGCTTCAAGTTGAAAGACATCCATCAGATGTGCTGCGACAGGAAGCTAAAAGACTGAGGAAGTCCCTGCAGAATTCAGATGCATACTTTCTGGTGCAACAACAGGCGCTGGAGGATTTAAGCTCTAAACAAGAGAAAGTTAATAAGCTTGCTAAGCATCTTGCCAGCATTATGGGTACCCAGGATATTGTTTCTTGAGATCTTCTGAAGTGGTTTCAGTTCTGGACTTGTTTTGCTGCGGCGTTTATTTGCACTGTTCGCCAACTTTGACAACCAATGTATATGATATGCTGCTTTGTTCCCTATATTTGCACTGGTGGCGAACTTTGATGCCCAGTGGATGTAATATGTGTAATAGCCGTGATAGCCTAGCGTAAGTTGCTTGCTTATTTATTTCCTTGTTGTCTTGTTTATTTGTTTTCTTGTAGTCAGTGCTGTTCTTTTTCCGCGGTTTGCTAGTGGCCGCAATAACCTATTTTTTAAAAGTAGGCCACAATAACCATGGGCTACATATTTACTATAGTGGCACTCGGCCTTCTACGGGCCGTAGAAACAATGGGTCTTCTACGGGGCGTAGACACAATGGGCCTTCTACGGGTCGTATCATCAATGGGCCTTCTACGGGTCGTATCATCAATGGGCCTTCTACGGGTCGTCTGATCGATTGCCCAAACATGGGCCAATAACATACCGAATTATGGTCATAAACAGGCTAGAGTTGGAATCGTCCGTTCATGGGCCGACCATAATGGGCCGTCGTTAATCGGCCGATCATGGGTAACCTTCCTGTTAATGATATTCCTGCAAAATTTATTTTTTGATACTGGTGCATCACATTCTTTCATTTCAAGACCTTTTGTGGCTATGCATGATTTGGTTACTCAAGTATTGCCAAGACCTTTGTCTATTGTTTCTCCGGCCCGACAAATAAATTCTCGAGTATTCGTTCCGGATTCTGTTATCAAGATGGGTGACTATAAGTTTCTGTCTTCTCCTATTGTTCTTGGTGACTCGGATATTGATCTAATTCTCGGCATGGACTGGCTTTCTAAGCACAAGGCTCAGCTTCATTGTGCTTCCAGGCAGATTCAATTGACACACTCGTCTGAGGATGTGATCATCTATGGCACTCGTGATGATACCATTCGACTGTTTTCTCTCAATGAGAAGGGCGAGTTGAATGCCATCTCTCAGATTCTAGTCGTTTGTGAATCTCAAGACGTCTTTCCAGAATAGCTTCCAGGAATGCCTCCTCACCGGCCAGTTGAATTCGTCATCAATCTTGAGCCTGGCACGGAACCTGTTTGCAAACATCCTTACAAGCTTGGACCAGAAGAGTTGAAGGAGCTGAAGAAACAACTCGATGAACAAGAGCGCATGGGTCTGATCCGACCGAGTTCTTCTCCATGGGGTTGTGGTGTTCTTTTTGTTAAGAAGAAGGATGGAACGGAACGACTTTGCATCGACTACCGTCCATTGAACAAGAAGACAATAAAGAACAAGTACCCACTTTGCAACATCAATGAGCTTTTCGAGCAACTTAAAGGTGCCCAAGTTTTCTCCATGCTTGACCTCCGTATGGGTTATCATCAGATTCGCATGCGTGAACAAGATATCCCCAAGACAACATGCAATACAAGCTATGGTTCTTATGAATATACTGTCATGTCTTTCGGCCTTGTCAATGCTCCTCCAATATTCTCTCGAATGATGAACTTCATCTTCAACCCTTACACAAATGATTTCGTCTTGGTGTATCTCAATGACATCTTGGTCTTTTCAAAGAACAAGGAGGATCATGCCAAGCATTTGAGATTGGTGCTGGACAAACTCAGAGAACATCAATTCTATGTGAAGTTTTCAAAGTGTGAGTTTTGTCTCGATGAGGTTCTCTACCTTGGCCATATCATCTCCGCCAAGGGCATTGCTGTTAATCCTGAGAAGGTGTCTGCAATTGTGAATTGGGAACCGCCTCAGAATGTGAAGCAGCTTCGCAGTTTCCTTGGGCTTGCAAGCTATTGTCGAAGATTCATTGAGAATTTCTCTAAGATTGCAAAGCCTATTTCCAACCTCCTCCAGAAGCATGTGAAGTATGTCTGGTCGCCTGAATGTGACATCGCTTTCAACACCCTCAAACAGAAGCTAGTCACATCTCCAGTTCTGACTCATCCTGATGAATCCAAACCATTCGAGGTTTTTTGTGATGCTTCGCTGCAAGGTCTCGGTGTTGTGTTAATGTAAGAGAAGAAAGTTGTGGCCTATACCTCTCGTCAGTTGAGGCCCAACGAAAAGAACTACCCCACTCATGACCTCGAGTTGGCGGCAGTTGTCCATGCTCTTTTAACATGGAGACATCTCTTGTTGGGAAGGAAAGTGGACATCTTCACTGATCATAAGAGCCTCAAGTACATCTTCACTCAACCCAACCTCAACCTCAGGCAGACTCGTTGGGTCGAAATGATTCAAGAGTATAATCCGAGTATTGAATATACTCCAGGCAAGGCCAATGTCATTGCAGACGCTTTGAGCAGAAAGGCTTACTCCAACAGCTTAATTGTCAAGCCCTTCCAACTGGATCTTTGTGAAGCTTTCAGCAAACTTAATCTCCAAGTTGTTCCTCAAGGATTTCTTGCCAACCTCCAAGTCTCTCCTACTTTGGAAGATCAGATTCGTGAGGCACAACTTCTTGATGCAATGGTGAAGAAGGTGAAGAATGGGATTTCCAAGAGCCAACCCAAGTACAAGTGCTATCGCCTTGATGACAAAGATACTCTTTTCTTCGAGGATCGAATTGTTGTTCCTAAAGGTGACCTTCGTAAAGTCATTATGAAGGAGGCCCACAATTCACTCCTATCTATTCATCCTGGAAGTACAAAGATGTACCATGACCTCAAGCAGTCGTATTGGTGGACTCGAATGAAGCGAGAAATTGCTCAGTTCATGAATGAATGTGATGTCTGCAGAAGAGTGAAAGCAGAACACCAACGACCAGCTGGTCTCCTCCAACCTCTTGCCATTCCAGAATGGAAGTTTGATCATATTGAGATGGACTTCGTGACTGGATTTCCCAAGTCCAAGCATGGAAATGATGCTATCTTTGTTGTCATCGACAAGCTTACTAAAGTGGCTCATTTTCTTCCTATCAAAGAATCTATCACAGCAACTCAGTTGGCAGAGCTATATACCTCCAGGATTGTCTCCTTGCACGGCATTCCGCGGTTGATATCTTCAGATCGTGGAAGCATCTTTACTTCTAAGTTCCGGGATACCTTTCAGAAGGCCATGGGCACCAACATCCACTTCAGCACAGCCTTCCATCCTCAAACTAGTGGACAAGTCGAGTGAGTTAATCGAATTCTTGAAGATATGCTCAGGGCTTGTGTCATTTCTTTCAGTATGAAGTGGGAAGATTGTCTTCCATATGCTGAGTTCTCCTACAACAAAAGCTTCCAAGCGAGTTCGGGCAAGGCCCCATTTGAGATTCTCTATGGCAGAAAGTGTCGTACTCCTCTTAATTGGCCAGAGACTGGTGAACGCTAACTTCTTGGCAATGACTTAATCACAGAAGCTGAAGAAATGTGTAAAGTCATCCGTGAAAATCTCAAAGCCGCGCAATTGTATCAGAAGAGTTACTATGACAGCAAGCATCGTGACTTGGCTTTCGAGATCAGAGACCATGTCCACCTCCGCGTCTCTCCAATGAAAGGTACTCGTCGCTTCGGTATCAAAGGGAAGCTTGCCCCTAGATACATGGGTCCTTTCAAGATCATTGACAAAAGAGGCGACCTCGCCTATCAACTTGAGCTTCCATCCAACTTTGCGAACATGCATGACGTGTTTCACATGTCTCAGCTTCGCAAGTGCTTCAAGACTCCTGACCGCACCATCAACTTCGAAGAGATTGATCTCCACGAAGACCTGTCTTATCATGAGCATCCCGTTGCTATTCTTGAAAAAACCGAGCACAAGACTCGCAACAAGTCTATCAAATTCCTGAAAGTGAAGTGGTCACATCATTCCGACCGAGAAGCCACCTGGGAACGCGAGGACCACCTCCGTTCCGAATATCCGGAGTTCTTTCAGTCCTAGATCTCGGGACAAGATCCTTTCATAGTGGTGGAGTGTTGTAACACCCCGGATGTGACTACCATATTTGTACTCCAACTCTTGCCATTTTTGGCTCTAAGTTATGAGATTCCCTTCGTGGTTGGGTTTGTCTTCGTTTTGCTTTTGTTCATCTCATGCATATCATATCATGTCATCATGTGCATCGCATTTGCATACGTGTTCGTCTCATGCATCCGAGCATTTTCCCCGTTGTCCGTTTTGCAATCCGACACTCCTATGTCCTCTGACGCCCCCTTTTGTCTCTTTTCATGTGCGGGTGTTAAACACCCTCGGATTGGACCGAGATTTGCCAAGCGGCCTTGGTACACCACCGGTAGACCGCCTGTCAAGTTTCGTGCCATTTGGAGTCTGTTTGATACTCCAACGGTTAACCGGGGAACCGTAAAGGCCTCGTGTGTGTTGCAGCCCAACACCCCTCCAAAGTGGCCCAATAACCCATCCAAACCTATCCCATGTTCTCCGCCATCGGATCACGATAGCGTGGCCGAAAACTACACTTCTTTTGGACACTCCCACCTCCTTCTATGTATAAATAGGTGCCCCCCTCCTCCAAATTCGGGCGAAACCCTAGATCCAAATCCCTCCGCACCACCGGACGTGTCCGGTTCGGCCAGACAAATTCGCGCCGCCGCCCCACGCCTATCATCGGCTGCCACGTGTCGCCGCCGCCTACACCCACCGCTCCGGCCCGCCTGGCCCGAGGCCGGCCCTCCTGCTCCGCCGACCGGGCCCACGCCTCCCCTCCCGGCCCGCTGTCGCCGCCACCCGCGCGCCCGAGGCGCCCCACAGCTCCCCGTGCGAGGCCGCTAATCGCTGCCTGTCGCTGACCACCCGCCAGCGCCGCTCCGCCTCGCCATCACCGGTCGTCATCGTCGCCGCCGCGCGCCGCGGGTCTCTCCCTCGCCGCCGCGCCCGCTGCCGGACGGATCCGCCCCGGCCGACCCTGGATCTGGCCTCTCCCCGCGTCCCCGACGAACTCTAGCAAAGCCCTCCGGTGACCCTCGATCTGTGCACTGCGACGAACCCTAGATCTATTCTAGGAGGTGATATTTTCCACTAAGTCCCCTTTCTCTGTAACATTTCGAGCCACTGTTCATTGGATCATAACTTCTCATCCGTAGCTCCATTTTGCGTGTGTGATATATCAAAATGTTCATCAGGATGCGCTCTTAATTTTGTTCCATTGTTTCATGCTTGTTTGAGTCCATCTTGATGCCCAAATCGTTGATGCAAGAGTGCGACAAAATGTTAGGTGCTGATTCTTAGCAGAGTATGAGCATTTGTCATTTTTGCTACATTTATTGTGTGCTGCATTTGGGCATGAGCTCTACATGTGTTTTGGTCTATGCCATGCCATCTTTATAGGGGTGTATGCCATGTATTTTTGTGATCAATGTGGTGACTAGCACAAGCATGCAAAGTAGCTCTCGTGATATTGCTGATTTCAGGGACTTAGAATTTCACTAAGTCATTTCCCTGCTGTTATTTTTATGCCATGTATTCATGTTGCTATAGAGAGATCCATGCTTCTTTTGAGTATGTTCAGTAAGGATGATTTGGACATATGGTCATGCTCTATCCATCCATGCCCCTGTTTGCATTTAAGGAGTACCCTAGAATGCCTTAATCTTGCTCTACTTTTGCTATAAAATGTTCCTGGCAGATTGTTTACGTGTTAATCAATTTTGCCAAGGTTGTTGTAGTTGATCCATGCATTCTATGAGATTGTTCTTGCCATGGTTATCTTCTTGAACATGTCTTCTTGCTGGTAGTAGGCTTAGTTTGTCATGCAAGGCTTTGTGGTGTGTGAATCGAGCTCGCAAAGATGCTTTCATAATTCTATTGATGTCATGTCCAGTTTTCTGCTAAGTCTGAATCTGTTAACGAAACTTGCTATGTTTACATGGGTGCCATCATATCTTCTGATCCTTTTTGGTTTATGGTCAGTAAGGGACTTTTGTTCTATGCTTTGAGTAGATTCATTCCATGTCTTGTATTGCTATGTTCTGTTCCTGTAGCATGTTGTTATCTTGCTCTAAACATTGCTTCCTAATGCTAATTCCTGGCATGTTGTTATTTTCACTAAGTCTGTGATGCTGATACCTTTTGCACTTTTGCCATGCTTGTTTGAACTGCTATTGTGTGATTTAGCCGTAGCTCAGTGTTCATCTTTTGTCAAGCATCTTGAGTAGATTGCTGCCATGTGCTTAGTTGTTATGTTGGAGTGTAGTAGCTTAGTTTCTTGTTGCATTCTAGATGGCATCATGCTGTTAATCGCAGAATTGTGTCATTATTGTTTTGCTTGCCATTTGCAAACCGTGCATCCGATTCCGGTGATCTTTATATTGATTTCGACCGAAATCAACTCATCTTTCCAGCAGCATGCTTGGTTTGCCAAGTTGAGGCCTGGTTCAATCTTTCCCTTCTGAAGCATGCATATGCATTGCGTATCACATCCCGCATGTCATGTCATGTTTTGCATCATGTTGCTTGCGCATTGCACCATGGTTGATTGTTGTTTCCTTTGCTTGTGTTCTTGCTTTGGGTAGAGCCGGGAGACGATTATGTGATCGAGAAACTCGTTGAGTACGCTTACGAGGATCAAGCTTTCGTCAACTCGGAGAACTTTGCAGGCAAGATGACCATACCCTCGAAATCACTTCTATCTTTGCTTGCTAGTTGTTTTCTCTATTGCTATGCCGTGATACCTACCACTTGCTATATCATGCCTGCCATATTGCCATGTCAAGCCTCTAACCCACCTTTCCTAGCAAACCGTTGTTTGGCTATGTTACCGCTTTGCTCAGCCCCTCTTATAGCGTTGCTAGTTGCAGGTGAAGATGGAGTTTGTTCCTTGTTGGAACATGATTATTGTTGGGATATCATTATTACATCTTGTTTATGTTAATACATATATATACTTGGTAAAGGGTGGAAGGCTCGGCCTTATGCGTGGTGTTTTGTTCCACTCTTGCCGCCCTAGTTTGCGTCATACCGGTGTTATGTTCCTTGATTTTGCGTTCCTTACGCGGTTGGGTTATAATGGGAACCCCTTCATAGTTCGCCTTGAATAAAACTCCTCCAGCAAGGCCCAACCTTGGTTTTACTATTTGCCACCTAAGCCTTTTTCCCTTGGGTTCCGCGGACTTGAGGGTCATCTTTATTTTAAACCCCCGGGCCAGTGCTCCTCTGAGTGTTGGTCCAAACTAGAGCCCCTTGCAGCGCCACGTCGGGGGAACTTGAGGTTTGGTTTTAGTTGTATGGATTGCTTATCCGGTGTGCCCTGAGAACGAGATATGTGCATCTCCTATTGGGATTTGTCGGCACATTCGGGTGGCTTTGTTGGTCTTGTTTTACCATTGTCGAAATGTCTTGTAACTGGGATTCCGAGTCTGATCGGGTCTTCCTGGGAGAAGGAATATCCGTCGTTGACCATGAGAGCTTGTGATGGGCTAAGTTGGGACACCCCTGTAGGGTTTTGAACTTTTGAAAGTTGTGCCCGTTGTTATGGGCAGATGGGAATTTTGTTAACATCCGGTTGTAGAAAACCTGACACTTAACTTAATTTAAAATGAATCAACCGCGTGTTTAGCCGTGATGGTCTCTTTTCGGCGGAGTCTGGGAAGAGAACACGGTCTCGTGTAATGCTTGAATGTAAGTAGTTTCAGGATCACTTCTTGATCCTTATAGCTTCTCGACCGTGCTTTGCTTCTCTTCTCGCTCTCACTTGCGTAAGTTAGCCACCATATATGCTAGTGCCGCTGCAGCTCCACCTCACTACCTTTTCCCTACCCTTAAGCTTAAATAGTCTTGATCATGAGGGTGCGAGATTGCTGAGTCCCCATGACTCACAGATTACTTCCAAAAACAGATGCAGGTGCTGATGATGCTAGTGCAGGGGACGCGACCGAACTCAAGTGGGAGTTCGACGAGGATTCGGGATGTTACTATGTTTCCTTTCCGGACGATTAGTAGAGGAGTCCAGTTGGGGCGATCGGGGATCTATGCATTTGGGGTTGTCTTTATTTATTTGGTTCCATAGTCGGACCTTGATTGTATTCTGGATGATGTAATGCTATATTTATGTATTGTGTGAAGTGGCGATTGTAAGCCAACTCTTTATCTCTTTCTTATTCAGTACATGGGATGTGTAAAAATTACCCCTCTTGCGACATGCCTACTATGAGGTTATGACTCTAAGTCATGCTCTGACATGTGGGAGATATAGCCACATTGTGGGTATTACAAGTTGGTAATCAGAGCCTTCCCCGACTTAGGAGCCCCCTTCTTGATCGAATCGCTGACGTTGTTGAGTCTAGAAAAATGTTTTGAGTCTTATAGGATTATATATATCAGAGAGTAGGATTCATCTTACTACTCAGTCCCTTCGTCGCTCTGGTGAGGCCTCCTGATGTAGAGTTTTGACTCTTCTCTTCTCAAATTTCATGAATTTTTTTTAGGATCATGCTACCTCTTGAGCACTGCGTTGGTTTTCCCCGAAGAGGAAGGGACAATGCAGTAAAGTAGCGTAAGTATTTCCCTCAGTTTTTGAGAACCAAGGTATCAATCCAGTAGGAGGCTACGCGCGAGTCCCTCGTACCTGCACAAAACAAATAAATCCTCGCAACCAACGCGGTAAGGGGTTGTCAATCCCTACACGGCCACTTACGAGAGTGAGATCTGAAAGATATGATAAGATAATATTTTTGGTATTTTTGTGATAAAGATGCAAAGTAAAATAAAGGCAAAGTAAAAAAGCAAAGGAAATAACTAAATAGTAGGATATTAATATGATGAAGATAGACCTAGGGGCCATAGGTTTCACTAGTGGCTTCTCTCGAGAGCATAAATATTCTACGGTGGGTGAACAAATTACTGTTGAGCAATTGACAGAATTGAGCATAGTTATGAGAATATCTAGGTATGATCATGTATATAGGCATCACGTCCGAGACAAGTAGACCGACTCCTGCCTGCATCTACTACTATTACTTTTGACATTCTCAAAACTTTTTCAATCTTCACGCATTACATGAGCGTGAGCCATGGATATAGCACTATAGGTGGAATAGAATGGTGGTTGTGGAAAAGACAAAAAGGGAGAAGATAGTCTCACATCAACTAGGCGTATCAACGGGCTATGGAGATGCCCATCAATAGATATCAATGTGAGTGAGTAAGGATTGCCATGCAACGGATGCACTAGAGCTATAAGTATGTGAAAGCTCAAAAAGAAACTAAGTGGGTGTGCATCCAACTTGCTTGCTCATGAAGACCTAGGGCATTTTGAGAAAGCCCGTCATTGGAATATACAAAGCCAAGTTCTATAATGAAAAATTCCCACTAGTATATGAAAGTGATAACATAGGAGACTCTCTATCATGAATATCATGGTGCTACTTTGAAGCACAAGTGTGGTAAAAGGATAGTAGCAATGTCCCTTTTCTCTTTTTCTCTTATTTTTTTATTTGGGCCTTTTCTCTTTTTTTATGGCCTCTTTTTTTTGTCCAGAGTCTCATCCCGACTTGTGGGGAAATCATAGTCTCCATCATCCTTTCTTCACTGGGACAATGCTCTAATAATGATGATCATCACACTTTTATTTTTCTTACAACTCAGCAATTACAACTCAATGCTTAGAACAAAATATGACTCTATATGAATGCCTCCGGCAGTGTACCGGGATATGCAATGAATCAAGAGTGACACGTATGAAAGAATTATGAATGGTGGCTTTGCCACAAATACGATGTCAACTACATGATCATGCTAAGCAATATGACAATGATGGAGTGTGTCATAATAAATGGAACGGTGGAAAGTTGCATGGCAATATATCTCGGAATGGATATGGACATGCCATAATAGGTAGGTATGGTGGCTGTTTTGAGGAAGATATACGGTGGGTGTATGATACCGGCGAAAGTTGTGTGGTATTAGAGAGGCTAGCAAAGGTGGAAGGGTGAGAAAAGTGCGTATGATCCAAGGACTCAACATTAGTCATAAAGAACTCATATACTTATTGCAAAAATCTACAAGTTATCAAAGCAAAGTATTATGCGCATGCTCCTAGGGGGATAGGTTGGTAGGAAAAGACCATCGCTCGTCCCCGACCGCCACTCATAAGGAAGACAATCAAAAAATAAATCATGCTCCGACTTCATCACATAACGGTTCACCATATGTGCATGCTACAGGAATCACAAACTTTAACACAAGTATTTCTCAAATTCACAACTACTCAACTAGCATAACTTTAATATCACCATCTTCATATCTCAAAACAATTATCAAGTATCAAACTTCTCCTAGTATTCAACACACTCATAAGAAAGTTTTATTATTAATCTTGTATACCAAGCATATTAAGATTTTAAGCAAATTACCATGCTATTTAAGACTCTCAAAATAATCTAGGTGAAGCATGAGAGATCAATAGTTTCTATAAAACAAATCCACCACCGTGCTCTAAAAGATATAAGTAAAGTACTAGACCAAAACTACATAACTCAAAAGATATAAGCGAAGCACATAGAGTATTCTAACAAATTCCAAATAATGTATGGCTCTCTCAAAAGGTGTGTACATCAAGGATGATTGTGGTGAACTGAAAAGTAAAGACTCAAATCATGAAAGACGCTCCAAGGAAAACACATATCATGTGGCGAATAAAAATATAGCTCCAAGTAAAGTTACCGATAGAAGTAGACGAAAGAGGGGATGCCTTCCGGGGCATCCCCAAGCTTTGGCTTTTAGGTGTCCTTATATTATCTTGGGGGTGCCATGGGAATCCCCAAGCTTAGGCTCTTGCCACTCCTTGTTCCATAATCCATCAAATCTTTACCCAAAACTTGAAAACTTCACAACACAAAACTTAAAGTAGAAAATCTCGTGAGCTCCGTTAGCTAAAGAAAACAAAAGACCACTTCAAGGTACTGTAATGAACTCATTATTTATATATATATTGGTGTTATACCTACTGTATTCCAACTTCTCTAGGGTTTATAAACTATTTTACTGGCCATAGATTCATCAAAATAACCAGACAACACACGAAAAACAGAATCTGTCAAAAACAGAACAGTCTGTAGTAATATGTAGCTAGCGCGAGATATGGAACCCCAAAAATTCTAAAATAAATTGCTGGACGTGAGGAATTTATCTAGTAATCATCTTCAAAAAGAATTAACTAAATATCATTTTCCGAATAAAAATGGCAGCAGTTCTAGTGAGCGCTAAAGTTTCTGTTTTTTACAGCAAGTGTAACAAGACTTTCCCCAAGTCTTCCCAACGGTTCTACTTGGCACAAACACTAATTAAACAAAAAAACAACCAAAACAGAGGCTAGATAAATTATTTATTACTAAAAAGGAGCAAAAATCATGTAATAAAAATAAAATTGGGTTGCCTCCCAACAAGCGCTATCGTTTAACGGCCCTAGCTAGGCATAAAAAGCAAGGATAGATCTAGGTATTGCCATCTTTGGTAGGCAATCCATAAGCGGCTCTCATAATAGATTCATGAGGTAATTTAATTTTCTTTCTAGTAAATTGTTCCATGCCTTTCCTTAAGGGAAATTGGAATCTAATATTTCCTTCCTTCATATCAATAATTGCACCAATCGTTCTAAGGAAAGGTCTACCAAGAATAATAGGACATGAAGGATTGCAATTTATGTCAAGAACAATAAAATCTATGGTCACATAATTACTATTTGCAACAATAAGAACAACATTAATTCTTCCCAGAGGTTTCTTAATAATGTAATCCGCAAGGTGCAAGTTTAGAGAGCAATCATCAAAATCACGGAAACCTAACAAATCACACAAAGTCTTTAGAATCATGGAAACACTAGCACCCAAATGACATAAAGCATAGCATTCATGATCTTTAATTTTAATTTTAATAGTTGGTTCCCACTCATCATAAAGTTTTCTAGGGATAGAAACTTCGAATTCAAGTTTTTCTTCATAAGATTGCATCAAGGCATCAACAATATGTTTAGTAAACGCTTTATTTTGACTGTAAGCATGAGGAGAATTTAGAATGGATTGTAACAAGGAAATACAATCAATCAAAGAGAATTTTTCATAGTTAAATTCCTTGAAATCCATAATAGTGGGTTTAGCAACATCTAGGGTTTTAATTTCTTCAATCCCACTTTTATCAATTTTAGCACCAAGATCAAAAAAGTTCCGAATTCTTGGAACACCTTCTAGGTAAAGGTGGATCATATTCAGTCCCATCATTATCAAGATTCATATTGCAAAACAAATATTTAATAGGGGACACATCAATAACTTTTAGATCTTCATCTTTATTTTCATAGGAACTAGAAGAACACGCTCTTATAAAGGCATCTTTCTTAGCATGCATCCTAGCGGTTCTTTCTTTGCACTCATCAATGGAAATTCTCATGGCTTTGAGAGACTCATTGATATCATGCTTAGGTGGAATAGATCTAAGTTTCAAAGAATCAACATCAAGAGAAATTCTATCAACGTTCCTAGCCAACTCATCAATCTTAAGCAATTTTTCTTCAATCAAAGCATTAAAATTCTTTTGCGAAGTAATAAATTCTTTAATATTAGATTCAAAGTCAGAGGGCATCTTATTATAATTTCCATAAGAATTGTTGTAGGAATTACCATAATTATTAGAGGGATTACTAGGATAAGGCCTAGGGTTGAAATTTCCTCTATATGCGTTGTTACCAAAATTGTTCCTACCAACAAAATTCACATCCATAAATTCATTATTATTCTCAATCAAAGTAGACAAGGGCATATCATTAGGATCAGAAGAAACACTCTTATTAGCAAATAATTTCATAAGTTCATCCATCTTTCCACTCAAAACATTAATTTCTTCTATCGCATGCACCTTTTTATTAGTAGATCTTTTAGTATGCCATTGAGAATACTTAACCATAATATTATCTAGGAGTTTAGTAGCTTCTCCCGAAGTGATTTCCATAAAAGTCCCCCCTGTGGCCGAATCTAAAAGATTTCTAGAAGCAAAATTCAATCCGGCATAAAAAATTTGTATAATCATCCACAAATTTAAACCATGAGTAGGGCAATTACGTATCATAAGTTTCATTCTCTCCCAAGCTTGTGCAACATGTTCATGATCAAGTTGCTTAAAATTCATAATATCGTTTCTAAGAGAGATGATCTTAGCGGGAGGAAAATACTTAGAGATAAAAGCATCTTTGCACTTATTCCATGAATCAATACTATTTTAGGCAAAGACGAAAACCAAGCTTTAGCACGATCTCTAAGCGAAAAACGAAATAGCTTCAATTTAACAATATCATTATCCACATCTTTCTTCTTTTGCATATCACATAAATCAACGAAGCTATTTAGATGGGTAGCGGCATCTTCACTAGGAAGGCCGGAAAACGGATCTTTCATGACAAGATTCAGCAAAGTAGTATCAATTTCACAAGATTCAGCATCGGTAAGAGGAGCAATCGGAGTGCTAATAAAATCATTGTTGTTGGTATTGGTGAAGTCACACAATTTAGTATTATATTGAGCCATCGTGACAAGCAAGCAAACTAACACACAAGCAAGCAAAAAAAGCAAGCAGGCAGAAAGAGGCAAATAGAGAAAGAGAGGGGGGATAGAGAGAGAGGGCGAATAAAACGGTAAGGGTGAAGTGGGGGAGAGGAAAACAAGAGGAAAATGGCAAATAATGTAATGCGGGAGATAAGGGTATGTGATGGGTACTTGGTAAGTTGACTTTTGCGTAGACCTCCCCGGCAACGGCGCCAGAAATCCTTCTTGCTACCTCTTGAGCATTGCGTTGGTTTTCCCCGAAGAGGAAGGGATGATGCAGCAAAGTAGCGTAAGTATTTCCCTCAATTTTTGAGAACCAAGGTATCAATCCAGTAGGAGGCTACGCGCGAGTCCCTCGTACCTGTACAAAACAAATAAATCCTCGCAACCAACGCGATAAGGGGTTGTCAATCCCTACACGACCACTTACGAGAGTGAGATCTGAAAGATATGATAAGATACTATTTTTGGTATTTTTGTGATAAGGATGCAAAGTAAAATAAAGGCAAAGTAAAAAAGCAAAGGAAATGACTAAATAGTAGGATATTAATATGATGAAGATAGACCTGGGGGCCATAGGTTTCACTAGTGGCTTCTCTCGAGAGCATAAATATTCTACGGTGGGTGAACAAATTACAGTTGAGCAATTGACAGAATTGAGCATAGTTATGAGAATATCTAGGTATGATCATGTATATAGGCATCACGTCCGAGACAAGTAGACCGACTCCTGCCTGCATCTACTACTATTACTCCACTCAACGACCGCTATCCAGCATGCATCTAGAGTATTAAGTTTAAAATAGAGTAACGCCTTAAGCAAGATGGCATGATGTAGATGGTGAAAGTGCTAGTTATCGACTAGAGGGGGGTGAATAGGCAATTTTTATGAAAGTCTTCAAAACATTGAAGTTTCGAAGACAAAAGATAGAAACAAACCTATTACCATGCAGCGAAAGCTAGACTACACTAAGCAAGCCATAGTCAAGTATTCAATGAGATGAAAGCACAAGGACTAATAGCAGCTAGGCAGTATAGATCAGGATGGAAGATAGTACGAAGCCAATGAGAACAGCAGTCACACAGTGAAGACAAATAGATAATGCGGACAGGCAATGACTTCACACGGACCAATCTGAAAGTAAAGAGATGGGAAGGATGGAACCAGTGGCTCGTTGAAGATAATGATTTGTTGGACCAGTTCCAGTTGCTGTGACAACTGTACGTCTGGTTAGGGAGGCTGAGATTCAACTCAGAAGACCATGTCTTCACCTTATTCCCCTTGAGCTAAGGACACCCAGTCCTCGCCCAATCACTCTGGTAAGTCTTCAAGGTAGACTTCCAAACCTTCACAGACTTCGTTCACCAGCGATCCACAATGACTCTTGGATGCTCAGAACGCGACGCCTAACCGGCTGGAGGATTCACAGTCCTCAAGTGTAATAAGTCTTCAGATCACACAGACAGGAAGACTTCAGTGATGCCTAACACTCTTTGGCTCTGGGTGTTTAGGGCTTTGTCCTCGCAAGGAATTCTCTCTCAAAGGCTTCGAGGTGCGTTGCTCTCAAACGACAAAAGCCGTACACTAACTCTGAGCAGCCAACCATTTATGGTTGTAGGGGTGGGCTATTTATAGCCACAAGGCAACCTGGCCTGATTTTTCCAAAATGACCCTGGGTCACTAAGGAACTGACACGTGTTCCAACAGTCAGATTTCAAACACACACGGCAACTTTACTTGGGCTACAAGCATAGCTGACTTATCCAGCTCTGGATAAGATTTTCTCTCATTGTCTTCGCTCGAAGACATAGGATTTTGGTTAAGCATCACTTCAGTCATTCTGACTGGTTCACTTGGACCCTACTTAACAATACGGTGGTTCCTATGACTCAACAAAGAAGAAAAAGAATGATGAAACAACTAAGTCTTCGCGCTCCATAGTCTTCACGCAATGTCTTCTCTTATCATAGTCTTCAATGTGAATGTCTTCACATACCACCTTTGACTTCAATGTCTTCATACATTTTTAGGGGTCATCTCTGATAGGAAAACCGAATCAATGAGGGATTTCTACCTGTGTTATCCTGCAATTCTCGCAAACACATTAGTCCCTCAACCAGGTTTGTCGTCAATACTCCAAAACCAACTAGGGGTGGCACTAGATGCACTTACAATCTCCCCCTTTTTGGTGATTGATGACAAACTGGTTGAAGTTTTCAATGGGGAATAAAATATGTGAAATTGTAAAGGATAGGGTATTGTCTTCATAAGTGGCAAAGGCTCCCCCTGAAGATGTGCATATAAGTAATTTGCTTTTGGAATGCAAATGCACATGGCAGGTTGTACTTGTGGAGATCCTCTTCAACTTATGATGACAATTCATCATGCATGATTTGATATAACATAGATAATGACATGCATAATGACAGATGGACGTCTGCAAAATGACCTAAGTGCGGAAGTTATCATCGCACATGCGGAATTTATCATCACATCACAGAATAGCAAATAAGTAGCAGACGACCATTGAGTTTAAGTGTTACAACTCAAAGAAACAAATGTATCGTAAAGCGGGAGTTGTAAGCACTTGGCAAACGTAGCAAAAAGTAAAGCAACCACCCATATGGACCCGCTTAACGACTATCAACTCATATGCTTCTCCCCCTTTTGTCAGTAAGGACCAAAAAGGTTTGAAGACATAGAGCACCTACTCGTTCCCATGAGGTGCAGGCGAGGCAGCAGGGTCGTCGTTGAGGTCCGGTGGTGTAGAAGAACTTGGCAAAGTGTCGACACGCGCTGAAGTTGGAGGAGGTGAAGTGGCATCATCTTGGTCATCGATGACTCTGGCATTCACTGTCACCGCTGAGGACGAATAGTTAGAGTCTTCAAGTGAGGGAGTCCGACGCAAGTGAGCATTCCTTGGGGGAGTGGAGTCAAACTTGAATCTTTCGGTGAAGCCATCATCCTGCAGATCAGCTTCAGCACTAAACAATGTCAAACTCTTCCAAGACCTCCGACGAGTTTCATGAGTAACAAAGGCATTCTTGGTGGCAAGATTGCGAATGCGATTGACATCCACCAAGAGGCTTTGCATCTAACGCTTAAGCCAGTTGTGATGCTTGTCTTGTTTCTGGTGTAGCACGACGAGAAGCTCTCGGTCATTGAGAACACGAGATCGCCTCCGAGGCCTTTGGGCAATGGTGCTTCCAGTGGCGTCAGTTTGAGCGCGTGGGACACGTGTATTGCTAGCCAAGGGATAAACACGCGAGACTGCCTGAACTCCTTCAATGGGCTGGGTGAAGCTTTGGTGATCAGCATTGTGAAGATAAATGGGATCCTTAGCAGGCTCTGGGTAAATAGCTTCAACAGACAGATCAACCTCTGGCAAGAATACAAGATGATTGCACGCAGACGGCTGATAGTTGATGGCAGAGTGAAGCTTGATAAGGCGCATTACCCATGGAGCATAAAACTTCACACCAAAAATGTCGGAGCCAGATGCAGCCAACTGCCTGATGAAGAAGTCTTGAGCATTGAAGCTGATGCCATTGAAGATATAGAAAACCAAAGTCTTCATTGCTCCTTCAAGCTTCACTGCAAATGAATGTCCTTTGACAAGCCATAGAGTTTTTCTGATGATATGATAAATGGTGTGAGGCAAATACTCTAGCTCTTCAACAAAGAATTCAGATGGGTAGTCAGCGTCGTGAGGCAAAGGCTTCATCATGCTCAACATTTGGCTCATGTTGTGTTCTGCCTTCTGAAAAATGCTCTCCAAAGCATTCTGGTGTTGTTGACAACCTGGTTCATAGTATTCACCAGGAGTGGGCAGGCTTGTGAGCTCAATGATATCAAGAGCTTTGGCTTCATGATGGACATTGCATGTCATCCACTCAAGGACCCAAGACTTTGGATCCTTGTTGTAGCTGTGAATGTGAAGAGTTGCATAGAACTGTAACAGAAGCTCTTCATTCCAGTGTTCCTTGTCCGTGACAAACTTCAGGAGTCCATCGTCTCTCAAGCAATCCAACGCTTCTTCCAGACAGGGCAGGCCAGCTATAGATTCAGTATCAAGACGCATATGGGGAAATATGCGCCCTTGATTGTATAAGACGCGGGAATAGTAGCTGCGCTGCTGATAGCTCCAGAACCGATCCGAGGAAATACGGGGTTTGGTGTAAGGGTTCTTGGCGCTGTTGAAGAAGGTGTTATGTGCCACGAAGCCATTCACATTGAAGACCCCAGGAGAGGTTGCAGTGCCTGGGAATCTTGGAAGTCTTGGCTTGGGCTTCTAGACATGAGGTCTATGCTCGACATGATAGTCAAATTGTGGACCCGCAGCAGGTGTAGGAACCAGAATGGGCCATCGGACCATAACAGGCTGACCACGATCAAATGTCATCTCAATTGTATGAGGTCTTGGAGGGGGTACAGGAGCATTGGCATTGGCGTTGACATGGGCTTCAGGGTCCACATTGGCTTCAGGAGCTTCAGTATTGGCTTCGGGCGCTACAGTGGCTTCAGGTGCATGCACTTCTGGCACCGCATGAGCTTCTGGCGCCACATTAGCTTCAGTCATGACAACGTCATTGGCTTCATTGTTGATGTTGGTGGATGCCTCAGGATTGTTAACCTCCACTTCAGGAGATGGAGGGTCGGACACGTTCTCCTCGAGAACAACATATTGGTGGGACGGGGGTGTAGCAACTCTTTCTACTTCAACTCTTGGTTCTTCTCCTTCATCGGCTGATGCAATAGGAATATCTTCAGCCGTTTTAGCTTCAGACTCAGAAACATGCACAGTGGAAGGGACTTGGGGCATTGGTCCTTTGCAAAGCCTGCGTAATGCTGGCGATGCTTGTGGAGATGGAGTTGGCTGGGCCTCAAAGTCATCATCATCTTGTGGTTGGGGAGCACTTGGGGTGTCTTGGTGTTGTGGGTGATCAGCCTATGATGCATCCTGAGAAGTTGGCGTCAGAGGACGACTAATGCTGATGAGTTCGCTGTGCGTGAGCATAGGCGATGATACCAAATTGTGCTCGATCTGAGGAAGGACTTCATCATCTTCAACATTGTCGTGAGGACCAATGTCTTTAGTTGCGGCAGGGTCAACAGCTGGATTGTCTTCAGCTTCAGGAGCCTCTGTGGAAGCAGGCTCATGAACTATCAACCGGCGCTCTCGGTGTTCGGACGCAGGATGAGCCACGGAGATTGGCTCGACCTCAAGGGGCTCTGTGGGAGCAGTCCAATCTCTCTTCTTGGTTTTCCGTTTCTTGGTTGGGGGAGCATCATCAGTGGTTGCCTTGGTCTTGCGTTTTCTTGCTTCGGCTTCAGCTGCCCTTGTTTTCTTGAGTTCAGAAGCCACTGTGGGGACCTTAGGCTTCGAGCCTGTCATACTGGATGGGAAGACAATTGGATGTATTTCCTGCCTTGGTGCTTCGGGTTCTACCACAGCTGGCTTCTTCTTCTTCTTGGCCGCCATTCGAGGGTTGATGCCTGGACGCCCCAAAGCCTTGCGCTTTTCAGCTTCATTGTATCCCTGAACACATTTAGCAGCAAGATCCTTCATGCGCTTACGAGAACCTTTGGCTTCTTCGCGTTTCGTGCGGAATGCTTCCTTGAGCTCATGCATCATGACTTGGAAGTTCTGGGTCTTCAACATTGAGCTTGGCCATATGCTTCTTGAACTGAGCCTTTTCATAATCTATCTTATGTTTCAGCTCAACAATTTTTTGAGCTAGAGCCATCTCAGCAGCAATGGCTCCATGGAAGGCGACGCTGAGGCCAATGGGGAGCTGAAGATCATCAAAGCTGACATTTGGGCTGTCAAACCACTCATCAATGAACTTGTTTAAGATTTCCACATCAAAGAGAGGAAGGTCATTGAAGATTTCCGCCTCTTGCTTGCTCTTGATCAACTCCTCAAGAGCGTCATCGCCAAGATCGTCGTCGCTGGACAGATCAATGGCGTCATTCTCGTTGCGCAGAACAACAGCAGGGGTCAGTGCTTGGCTAGTGGGTTGGATGGGCATCTTCACTTTGGCGGGTTTGGAGATGCGTGAAAGATCTTCAGACTGCACACTGTCTTCAGGAGGTGCAGTGGCCAGAGGCTTCGCCCATGAAACCTTTGGTGCAGGGGAAGGCTTCGAAGCTTTAGGTTTCTTCAGCTTCTTTGGCTTCGGTGGTGCAGGCGCTTTGTCAGAATCAGCGTTGTCTGCAGGTTCATCCACGGTTGTCCCTTGAACCATAATATGAGAGATGAGACCTTCTAGGTTGTAGAAGGGGCCAACAAGATTGGGTTCAGCTTCGCGAGTGCCATCGGCACGAGGAACAGAGGGACCTGGATTGAAGTCTAATCCCCGCGACTTCTTGTTTTTTTTGGCCGAGTACTTGGCAAACTGGAAGTTGCGCTTGAATAGATTATCGTCATGGCACCATAGTAATGAAGATGGGTCTGCATCTGCAGGCTGTGGTCCACGGACCATGCAGGGATAGAAGCCTTGTTCAATGGCTTCAGCTCTGGACCTGGGTTGAAGATTTCTGTACAAGATGTCTCCCCACGCTCGCTTGATGGCATTCTTCTCAGCATATTCCTGGGTCACGAACCTGTACTTGTACCATTGTTCTGCCCAATATCTTCGAATCCATTGGATTCGGGTTTTCCGCTGATTGTAGTCCTCCTCTGGATCTATCTTGTACAGCTCATAGAGGTCAGGAGGCAAATCTCTTGAGGTGTTTCCATGGTGTTGTCTGCCACCCTTCCTTGCAGATTTCTCTAGGGCCATGAAGTTTAGACTGAAAGGCTTCAAAACTGTCAAAGTCTTCTGTCTACTGGTCAGACAAGAACTGGCTTCAGGAGAATTTATATGATGTTGTAAGAACTCTGCAAATGAATGCAGACTATGAGAACCAAGGGATTCTCCCACAGACATGTACCTATGACAGCATTAAAGGTGCAAGGGAAGGGGAAGAGGTCATATGCATTCTCAGAAGATTTTGAAGATAAATCAGTTTAGAAGACATTAACCTCATAGTGCGAAGACATTCACTCATAGGTAGAGAGTTGGTTCCAGATTTGTACGAATCCATGAATAAGTACAAGTGAGGAATCTAACTACTTTGTGAAGCATAAGTGAACATACTAGGCATGTTATGAGATGCAGTATGAGATAGATCCAACTTGTGTGAACAGAAACTACTTGTGGTTGAAAAGGATGAATCTATTAGGTCAAAAAGACTGTAAAAATGAGATTTTATTTACCACATGAGGAACTGCTAGAAGGAGTGGGAGAGGAGGCCGAGCAGTTCGATCTTCCGCGCCCTAACTTGGCGACGGAGGACACCTACGGCGACAGCGGAGAAGATGATGTCCGCGGCCGGCGTGAGGATGGAGTCGGTGAGGTCGCGGTAGCTAAGCGCTTCGTCGCTGGCGTCGTCGAGGGCTAGCGGTGGCGCTAGGGTTTGTGCGAGAGTGGAAGAAGAGATAATGACTGGGGTGAGGCGTGTATTTATAGGGACATGGACGGCACAATGTTATTACACAGGTGCCCCTAGCGATTCGCATCTGAAGGATACATGGCGATCATGCAACACATGAGAGGTTGTTCCACGTTCCCACGCACGCCTGGATTGTCGGGTGGTCGTTCCCACTTCTCCGGGTTTCAGGCAAAAAGGATTGAGCATTGAAAGCAGATTAATGTTTGTCTCTGTGTCTTCTGCTGACAAGGACGCAGAGAAGACGTTTTGACAGTTTCAATAGAATGCATATGATTTGGATAGAGAGACTTAAGACGAAAGCATAGAGAGGTTAGGGTCCGATCACATTCACTTAGTTCAAAAGATTCAACATGAAGACATAGCTATAAGTGAATGCTATAGAGGACAGAAACTAAATTGAAGATAAACATGAGGCCAAGTTAACATTGAAGACAAACAAAATGCGAAGACTTTGCAAATGTAAGGCCATGTGAAAAACACTTCTAAGGGAAGAATTTGGTGGTGGCGTTACCCACCATATAGGAAGTATTAGACCTAGACACGGCGCACAATTATCGTGGTGCTCCAAAGTCAAATTCCACGTTAATGTATTCACACTCAGAATGTAAGTCTTCATTGATTGAAGACATACTTTACTTCGTGTGTTGCGCATCTAAGTCATCGACATGCATAAGTGTTAGGATGTGTGCCTGATCACAGGACATTTGAGGATTCCAAGATATTTAGCTCACACCATAACTTGCAAAACCTTTTCTCATCCAAGGGCTTTGTGAAGATATCTACCAGTTGCTCTTCAGTGTTGACGTGTATGATATCAATATCTTCCTTCATGACATGATCTCTAAGAAAGTGATGACAAATTTCAATGTGCTTTGTCTTCGAGTGCTGAACTGGGTTGTTAGCAATCTTGATGGCGCTTTCGTTGTCGCAGTAGAGTGGCACTTGCTTCAGATGAATGCCATAGTCTTTGAGTGTTTGCTTCATCCATAGAAGGTGAGCGCAGCAAGATCCAGCAGCAATGTATTCAGATTCAGCAGTGGAGAGAGATACATAGTTCTGCTTCTTTGAAGACCAACATACAAGTGATCGTCCCAGAAAGTGACATGTGCCTGATGTAGACTTGCAATCCACCTTGTCACCAGCATAATCAGCATCCGAGAATCCAACTAGATCAAACTCTGAGCCCTTTGGATACCATAATCCTAGTGTTGGGGTGTGAGCCAAATATCGAAGAATTCGCTTCACAGCTAAGTGATGCGATTCCTTTGGTGCCGCTTGGAATCGGGCACACATGCAAACACTAAGCATGATATCTGGCCTAGATGCACATAAATAAAGGAAAGAACCAATCATGGAGCGGTATACCTTTTGATCGAACTCTTTACCATTGTCGTCGGAACCCAGATGGTGTTTAGCTGGCATTGGCGTAGTGTAACCTTTGCAGTCTTGCATTCCAAACTTCTTCAGGCAATCTTTGAGGTATTTCTCTTGAGATATGAAGATGCCGTTGCATTGCTGTCGTATTTGAAGACCAAGGAAGAACTTCAGTTCACCCATCAAGGACATCTGATATTGCTCTTGCATCATATATCCAAACTCATCACTGTATTTCTGGTTGGTGTGGCCGAAGATAATGTCATCCACATATATTTGGCACACAAACAGTTCACCATCATATGTCTTCGTGAAGAGTGTGGGATCCAAAGAACTAGGTTTCAAGCCTTTGCTCTTCAGGAAGTCCTTGAGTGTGTCATACCAAGCACGAGGGGCTTGTTTAAGGCCATACAGTGCCTTGTTGAGCTTGTAAACCATGTCAGGATGTTTTGGATCTTCAAAGCCAGGCGGTTGTGCAACATACACTTCTTCTTCAATCTTGCCATTGAGAAAAGCGTCTTCACATCCATTTGATACAGAAGAATGTTATGATGATTTGCATAGGCCAGCAGTATGCGTATAGCTTCAAGCCTATCCACAGGAGCAAATGTTTCATCGAAGTCAATTCCTTCAACTTGAGTGTATCCTTGAGCAACGAAACGGGCTTTGTTTCTGACAACTTGACCATGCTCATCTTGCTTGTTGCGATATATCCATTTAGTGCCTATGATATTGTGCTTACGAGGATCAGGACGCTTGACCAGTTCCCATACATTATTCAGTTCAAATTGTTGAAGCTCTTCTTGCATAGCTTGAATCCACTCGGGCTCCATGAAGGCTTCATCAACTTTCTTGGGTTCAGATATTGAGACGAATGCGAAGTGTCCACAGAAATTTGCTAGCTGTGTTGCCCTTGAACGAGTGAGTGGACCAGGTGCATTGATGCTGTCAATTATTCTCTCAATCTATACTACATTTGCAACACGAGGATGAACAGGACGAAGATTTTGCTCTTGCTGATCATTGTCATCGTTAGAAGGATTGTCTTCAGACTAAGCATTGTCTTCAGGTTGATCAGGTGTAGAGATGATGAGTTCCTCTTCAGGCTGAGCTTTAGACGGTATGATTTCTCCAGTTCCCATAAGCTTGATGGTTTCACTGGATGGAACTTCATTAGTGAGGAGCTCATAGGATGTTTTGTTCAGAAGCTTGTTAAGATAAACACGGTTGATAATATGGCATGCAGTATCAATGGCTTTAGGCCAGAACTTTCTTGGAGTCTTGTATTCATCGAGCATCGTCCGGGCCATCTCAATAAGTGTTCTGTTCTTGCGTTCCACGATGCCATTCTGCTGCGGTGTGTACGGAGCTGAGAACTCATGAGTGATGCCCAAAGTATCAAGATAAGTGTCGAGGCCAGAGTTCTTGAATTCAGCGCCATTGTCACTTTTGATGTGCTTGATCTTGACGCCATAGTTGTTCATTGCTCGATTGGCGAAGCGTCTGAAGACATCCTGCACTTCAGTCTTGTAGAGGATTATATGCACCCATGTATATCTTGAATAATCATCAACAATGACGAAGCCATAGAGACAAGCAGTAGTAGTAAGAGTTCAGTAGTGAGTGGGACCGAAGAGGTCCATGTGTAGCAGTTTGAAGGGTTGAGTCATTGTCATGATTGTCTTCGAGGGATGCTTGTCTCTCGTCATCTTTCCAGGTTCACAGGCACCGCATAGGTGATCTTTCTTAAACTTGACGCCCTCGATGCCTATGACATGCTTCTTCTTTGCAAGATTGTGCAAGTTCCTCATGCCAGCATGCCCTAGCCTCCGATTCCAGAGCCAGCATTCTGAAGCCTTTGCTAGAAGACATACGGCAAGTTGTGGTCCTGCTGAGAAATCTACTACGTACAAATCATCTTTCCGATACCCTTCAAAGACTAGAGACTTGTCAGATTCCATAAGAACAAGGCAACGATATTTTCCAAATATCACAATCATGTTTAAATCGCAAAGCATTGAGACAGACATTAAGTTGAAACCAAGGGATTCAACAAGCATCACTTTATCCATGTGTTGATCCCTTGAGATTGCAACTCTACCTAGACCCAATACCTTGCTTTTACCAGTATCAGCAAATGTGATGTGACTCTTGTCAGATGGACGTAAAGTTGAGTCCATGAGAAGACTTCGCTTGCCAGTCATGTGATTAGTAAACCCACTATCAATAATCCATTCTGAAGCAGCTGGTGTCATTCCCTACAGTGTAGTTAGGGGGATAGGCTTCACGAAGAGAATTGTGAAGCATAAACATTTGACGAGCAAGTGGATTATGAAAGCTTAGATCGAGGTTAGGACTGATAGGGCAAGTAGCAAGCGACTCAGGAACAAAATACATAATAAGACCATTTGGGCATTTGATCTTGCGCCCTACAAGATGTTTAAGGTCCCCAGCAATAGCTTTAGACGAATTTGATTTTCGGCAGGAGACCCTTCCCTGCAAAATAGAGTTAAGATTTCTTAGCCACCCACATCTTCAAGGGGCTTCGAAGCAATGAGTCTAAGTGCAGCATCTGAGAACTTTGGCTTTGAAGCCCTAGTAAATAGTCTTGCAGGAGGGCAATAGTACTCATAAGAATAAGCAGAGTAGTTCTTGGTCTTATGAACATGGCGGTTTGATGAAACGCGCTCATATTCATAGGCCCGAGTATGGTTTCCCTACAAAACATTTGCGTTAGTGCGACTCAGGTGAGCCCTCTGTCTGTATGAAGCCTTTGGATCATATGAAGCATGTGGTCTGGGGTTTGTCTTCTTCACTTGTGGTGTCATGATGACATTCACAGGGAGATTCTCCAGACACCTTTTCGGCACCCAGACTTTCTTCATGGGTGGCCCATTCCTGCAGTTAGTACCAATATACATGGCAAACACTTCACCATTCTGATTCTTAAACAGTTTATAGTTTGCATCAAAGGATTCATCAATAACAATGGGATTAGCACAAGTGAAGCCAGATAGGGTGGATGGATCCACTGAAGATTCCTTTGTAGCAACCCATGTGGTTTTGGGGTACTGCTTAGGTTTCCAGTAAGAGCCATCAGCATTCATTTTCCTTTCGAACCCAACACCCTCTTTCCTAGGGTTTCGGTTCAGGATCTGCCTTTCGAGGACATCACATAGTGTCTGATGTCCTTTGAGACTTTTGTACATCCCTGTTTCAAGCAATGTCTTCAACCTAGCATATTCATCAGCAATAGCAGTGGCATCCTCAGCAGAGGGGTTAGTTACCACATCAACAGTTGAAGATATTGCAACAGTAGCAGCAGTAGAACATCCAGCAACAGAAGTAGCATTATCATGCTCAATGCATTTAAGACATGGTGGTTCAAATCCTTCCTGAGCGGGACTGATCTGTTTAGCGCGAAGTGACTCGTTTTCCTTTTGAAGATCTTCATGAGCCGCTCTCAATTTATCAAGATCTTGCTTCCTTTGAAGATAATCATATGAGAGCTTTTCATGAGTTGTTGAGAGCGTTTCATGACGACTTTCAAATTCCTCATACTTAATGTGAAGATTTTTTATGTCTTCAATTAAGGACTGAGATCGAGTCATTTCAGCGTCTAACAGGTCATCGCTTTTGTCTAACATTTTTGAATATGTTCCATAGCTTTCTGTTGTTCAGTTGCAATTTTAGAAAGTGTTTTGTAGCTAGGTTTGGAACCACAATCAGAGTCATCTTCACTGGATGTTTGATAGTGATTAGTGCGTGAGTTTACCTTGGCACCGCGTGCCATGAAGCAGTAGGTGGGAGCGGAGTCATCCTGGTCATCAGCATCGGCGTCGGTGATGGAGTCATTGTCTTCAATGTTGAAGATGGACTTGGCAACGTAGGCTGTAGCCAGACTCGCAATGCCAGAATCAGACTCCTCCTCAGACTCCACCTCCGCCTCCTCAGAAATAGACTCCTCCTCTGAATCCATTTCCTTGCCAACAAACGCACGAGCCTTGTCAGATGAGCTCTTCTTGTGTGATGTATTTCTTCTTCTTGTTGTTGTCAGAATCATATTCCTTGCTTTTCTTCTTGTTGTTGTTCTCATTGTCCCACTGAGGACACTCAGAGATGTAGTGGCCAGGTTTCTTGCACTTGTGGCATGTTCTCTTCTTGTAGTCATGAGCAGAAGCTTCATCATTCCTTGAGCTAGATCATGAGGACTTTCTGAAGCCTTTCTTCTTGGTGAATTTCTGGAACTTCTTCACAAGCATAAAAAGCGCCTTTCCAATGTCTTCAGGATCATCAGAACTGCAATCAGATTCTTCTTCACATGAGGACATAGCTTTTGCCTTCAAAGCACAAGTTCGCCCATAGTTGGGACCGTAGATGTCTCTTTTCTCAGAAAGCTGAAACTCATGTGTGTTGAGCCTTTTCCAGTATTTCAGACGGATCGAGTGTCTTGAAGTCGGGGCGTTCTTGAATCATCAGGGCTAGGGTGCCAAACGAGCTGTCAAGTGATCTCAGGAGTGTCTTGACGACTTCATGCTTGGTGATATCAGTAGCGCCGAGGGCTTGAAGCTCATTTGTGATGTCAGTGAGTCGATTAAACGTAAGCAGAACATTCTCATTGTCGTTTCTCTTGAAGCGGTTGAAGAGGATGCGAAGGACACTAATTCTTTGGTATCTCTGGGTTCATACGCCTTTGTTGACCTTGGAGAGCCAGTCCCAGACTGGCTTGGATGTTTCCAAAGCACTCACACGGCCATACTGTCCTTTGGTCAGATGACCACAGATGATATTCTTGGTAGTGGAATCTAGTTGAACGAACTTCTTGACATCAGCAGCGGTGACACCTTCACCAGCCTTGGGAACGCCATTCTTGACGACATACCAGAGGTCAATATCAATGGCTTCAAGATGCATGTGCATCTTATTCTTCCAGTAGGGATATTCAGTTCCATCGAAGACCGGGCACGCAGCGGAGACTTTGATTATCCCTGAAGTCGACATAGCTAAAACTCCAGGTGGTTAAACCGAATCACACAGAACAATGGAGTACCTTGCTCTGATACCAATTGAAAGTGCTAGTTATCGACTAGAGGGGGGTGAATAGGCGATTTTTATGAAAGTCTTCAAAACATGGAAGTTTCAAAGACAAACGATAGAAACAAACCTATTACCATGCCGCGAAAGGTAGACTACACTAAGCAAGCCATAGTCAAGTATTCAATTAGATGAAAGCACAAGGACTAATAGCAGCTAGGCAGTATAGATCACGATGGAAGATAGTATGAAGCCAATCAGAACAGCAGTCACACAGTGAAGACAAATAGATAATGCGGATAGGCAATGACTTCACAAGGACCAATCTGAAAGTAAAGAGATGGGAAGGATGGAACCAGTGGCTCGTTGAAGACAATGATTTGTTGGACCAATTCCAGTTGCCATGACAACTGTACGTCTGGTTAGGGAGGCTGAGATTCAACTCAGAAGACCACGTCTTCACCTTATTCCCCTTGAGCTAAGGACACCCAGTCCTCGCCCAATCACTCTGGTAAGTCTTCAAGGTAGACTTCCAAACCTTCACAGACTTCATTCACCGGCGATCCACAATGACTCTTGGATGCTCAGAACGCGACGCCTAATCGGATGGAGGATTCACAGTCCTCAAGTGTAATAAGTCTTCAGATCACACAGACAGGAAGACTTCAGTGATGCCTAACACTCTTTGGCTCTGGGTGTTTAGGGCTTTGTCCTCGCAAGGAATTCTCTCTCAAAGGCTTCGAGGTGGGTTGCTCTCAAACGACAAAATCCGTACACTAACTCTGAGCAGCTAACCGTTTATGGTTGTAGGGGTGGGCTATTTATAACCACAAGGCAACCCGACCTGATTTGTCCGAAATGACGCTGGGTCACTAAGGAACTGAGACGTGTTCCAACGGTCAGATTTCAAACACACACGGTAAATTTACTTGGGCTACAAGCACAACTGACTTATCCAGCTCTGGATAAGATTTGCTCTCATTGTCTTTGCTCGAAGACATAGGATTTTGGTTAAGCATCACTTCAGTCATTCTTACTGGTTCACTTGGACCCCACTTAACAGTACGGTGGTTCCAATGACTCAACAAAGAAGAAAAAGAACGACGAAACAACTAAGTCTTCGCGCTCCATAGTCTTCACGCAATGTCTTCTCTTGTCATAGTCTTCAATGTGAATGTCTTCACATACCACCTTTGACTTCAATGTCTTCATACATTTTTAGGGGTCATCTCTGGTAGGAAAACCGAATCAATGAGGGACTTCTACCTGTGTTATCCTGCAATTCTCACAAACACATTAGTCCCTCAACCAGGTTTGTCGTCAATAGTCCAAAACCAACTAGGGGTGGCACTAGATGCACTTACAAAGGGATAAACTCATGCAATATGATGAAAACCCCATCTTGTTATCCTCGATGGCAACAATACAATACGTGCCTTGCTACCCCTACTGTCACTGGGAAAGGACACCGCAAGATTGAACCCAAAGCTAAGCACTTCTCCCATTGCAAGAAAGATCAATCTAGTAGGCCAAACCAAACTGATAATTCAAAGAGACTTGCAAAGATAACCAATCATACATAAAAGAATTCAGAGAAGATTCAAATATTGTTCATAGATAGACTTGATCATAAACCCACAATTCATCGGTCTCAACAAACACACCATAAAAAGAAGATTACATCGAATAGTTCTCCACAAGAGAGGGGAGAACATTGTATTGAGATCCAAAAAGAGAGAAGAAGCCATCTAGCTAATAACTATGGACCCATAGGTCTGAGGTAAACTACTCACACTTCATCGGATGGGCTATGGTGTTGATGTAGGAGCCCTCCGTGATCGATGCCCCCTCCGACGAAGCTCTGGAATAGGCCCCAAGATGGGATCTCGTGGATACAGAAAGTTGCGGCGGTGGAATTAGGTTTTTGGCTCCATATCTGATCGTTTGGGGGTACGTAGGTATATATAGGAGGAAGGAGTACGTCAGTGGAGCAATAGGGGGCCCACGAGGGTGGAGGGCGCGCCTGGGGGGGGGGGGGTAGGCGCGCCCCCTACCTCATGGCCTCCTCTTTTGTGTCTTGACATAGGGTCCAAGTCTCCTGGGTCTTGTTCGTTGAGAAAATCACGTTCCCGAAGGTTTCATTCCGTTTGGACTCCGTTTGATATTCCTTTTCTTCGAAACCCTAAAACAGCCAAAAACCAGCAATTCTGGGCTGGGCCTCCGGTTAATAGGTTAGTCCCAAAAATAATATAAAAGTGGATAATGAAGCCCAATAATGTCCAAAACAGTAGATAATATAGCATGGAGCAATCAAAAATTATAGATACGTTTGAAAGTGCATTATATCAACTAGAGGGGGGTGAATAGGCGATTTTTATGAAAGTCTTCAAAACGTGGAAGTTTCAAAGACAAACGATAGAATTAAACCTATTACCATGCAGTGGAAGGTAGACTACACTAGGTAAACCATAGTCATGTATTCAATGAAGTGAAAGCACAATGACTAATAGCAGCTAGGTAGTAAGGATCAGGTAGGAAGATATTAAGAAGCCAAACAGATCACACAATCACTCAGTGAAGACAAAAGATAGTGCAAACATACAATGACTTCACAAGGAGTAACAGTAAGTAAAGAGAAGGGAAGGATGAAACCAGTGACTCGTTGAAGACAATGATTTGTTGGACCAATTCCAGTTGCTATGACAACTGTACGTCTGGTTAGGGCGGCTAGGTATCTAAACCTTAGGACACACAGTCCCGGACACCCAATCCTGAACACACAGCTCAGGACACCCAGTCCTCACTGTATTCCCCTTGAGCGAAGGTCACACAGACCTCGCCCAATCACTCTGGTAAGTCTTCAAGATAGACTCCCAAACCTTCACAGACTTCGTTCACCGGCGATCCACAATGTCTCTTGGACGCTCAGAATGCGACGCCTAATCGGCTGGAGGATTCACAGTCCTCAAGTGTAATAAGTCTTCAGATCACACAGACAAGAAGACTTAAGTGATGCCTAATTCTCTTTGGCTCTGGGAGGTTAGGGCTTTATCCTCGCAAGGAATTCTCTCTCAAAGGCTTCGAGGTGGGTTGCTCTCAAATGATAAAAGCCGTACTCTGAATCTGAGCAGCCAACCGTTTATGGTTGTAGGGGGTGGGCTATTTATAGCCACTAGGCAACCCGACCTGATTTGTCCGAAATGACCCTGGGTCACTAAGGAACTGACACGTGTTCCAACGGTCAGATTTCAAACTCACACTGCAACTTTACTTGGGCTACAAGCAAAGCTGACTTGTCCGACTCTGGACAAGATTCGCTCTCATAGTCTTCACTCGAAGACATAGGTTTTGTTTAAGCATCACTTCAGTCATTCTGACTGGTTCTCTTGGACCCCACTTAACAGTACGGTGGTTCCTATGACTCAACAAAGAAGAAAAAGAACTACGAAAGATCTAAGTCTTCAAGCTCCATAGGCTTCATGCGGTGTCTTCTCTTGTCATAGTCTTCAATGTGAATATCTTCATATACCACCTTTGACATCAATGTCTTCATGCATTTTTAGGGATCATCTGTGGTAGGAAAACCGAATCAATGAGGGACTTCTACCTGTGTTATCCTGCAATTCTCACAAACACATTAGTCCCTCAACTAGGTTTGTCATCAATACTCCGAAACCAACTAGGGGTGGCACTAGATGCACTTGCAATCTCTCCCTTTTTGGTGATTGATGAAAAACTAGTTGGAGTTTTCAACGGGGAATATAATATGTGAAATTGTAAAGGATAAGGAATTGTCTTCATAAGTTGCAATGGCTCCCCTGAAGATGTGCATATAAGTAATTTGCTTTTGGAATGCAAATGCACATGGCAGGTTGTGCTTGTGGAGATCCTCTTCAACTTATGATGACAATCCACTATGCATGTGAAGGTATGTGAAGATAATGACATGCATAATGGAAAATGGACGTCTGCAAAATGATCTAAGTGCGGAATTTACCGTCGCACATGTGGATTTTATCATCGCATCACAAGGTGGCAAATAAGTAGCAGACGACCATCGAGTTTAAGTGTTACAACTCAAAGAACCAAATGTATCAAAACGAGAGTTGTAAACACGAAGCAAAATATAAAGCACCCGCCCATATGGACCCGTTTGAAGACTATCAAACTCGTATGCTTCTCCCCCTTTTGTCAGTAAGGACCAAAAAGGTTCGAAGACATAGAGCATCTACTCGTTCCCATGAAGAGTAGGTGAAGCAGCAGGGTCGTCGGTGGTGTTCGGCGGTGCAGAAGAACTTGGAGCAGTGTCGAAGCGTGCTGAAGGAAGTGGCGGTGAAGTAGCATCGTCTTCATCCTCGATCACTCTGGCATTCACAGTTGCAGCAGAGGAAGAGAACTCAGAGTCTTCAAGAGATGGAGTTCGTCGCAGCACTGCCCTTCGAGGAGGTGTGGAGTCAAACTTGAAGCGCTCAGAGAAGCCATCCTCTTGAAGATCATCTTCAGAACACAGCAGCGTCAGCCCTTTCCATGTGCGTCGAGAGGTTTCATGAGAAACAAAGGCATTCTTGGTGGCAAGATTGCGAATGCGATTAACATCCACCAAGAGGCTTTGCATTTGACGCTTCAGCCAGTCATGATGCCTATCATGTTTCTGATGAAGAGCCACAAGAAGCTCTCGGTCATCGAGAACAGAGTGCGCTTCTTGGGTAGTTGGGCAATGGTGCTATCAGTGGCTTCAATGAGAGCAGGATGCGGTGCACGTGTAGTGCTAGCCAAAGGATACACACGAGTTACTGCTTCAACGCCTTCAACGTTCTAAGAAAAACTTTGATGCTCTGCATTCTGAAGACTTAGAGGTTCCTTGGCAGGCTCAGGATAGATGGCTTCAATAGACATATCCACATCAGGCAAAAAGATCCGATGATTGCGGGCAGATGGCTGATATGAGATAGCGGAGTGAAGTTTGATCAGCCGCATTACCCATGGGGCATAGAACTTCAAGCCAAACAGATCAGAGCCTGATGCAGCAAGTTGGCGAATGAAGAAGTCCTGTGCATTGAAGCATTTTCCATGAAGAATATAGAAGACCAAAGTCTTCATTGCACCTTCCAGCATGGCATGTGGAGAATGTCCTTTGATTGGCCAGAGAGTTTGCCTTATGATGTGATAAATAGTCCTTGGCAGATACACAAGGTCTTCAACGAATAACTCCGTGGGATAAGCAGCATCTTGGGGCAATGGCTTCATCATACTAAGCATCTGACTCATGTTAGGTTCAGGCTTCTGAAAGATGCTCTCAACAGCTTCACTATGAAGCTGACAGCCATGTTCGTAGAGATCGCCAGGAGTGGGCAAACCAGTGAGCTCAATGATGTCAAAGGCTTTGGCTTCGTGATAAACGTTTCCTGTCATCCACTCCAGGACCCAAGTCTTCGGATCTCTGTTATACCCGCGGATGTGAAGTGTGGCATAGAATTGGAGCAGCAACTCTTCATTCCAATGCTCTTGGTCAGTGACGAACGGCAGCAATCCAACCTCTTTGAAGCAATCTAGAGCTTCTTCCAGACAGGGCAGACCAGCTATTGCTTCAATGTCAAGACGCTTGTGTGGGAAGATGCGACCTTGATTGTAAAGAATGCAGGAGTAATAGCTTCACTGCGGATAGCTCTAGAACCGATCAGATGATATTCTTTCCCTTGAGTAGGGGTTCCTGGAGCTATTGAAGAATGTGTTGTCTGCTCTGAAGCCATTGATATTGAAGGAGCCAGGTGCTGATGCAGGACCTGGGAACCTGGGCAATCTTGGGATTGGCTTCTGTACCTGAGGCCTGTGCCCAACATGATAGTCGTACTGAGGACCGGCAGCAGAAGCAAGAACAGAAGCAGTGGGATCTGTGGCTTCGCTGACTTCTGGTGCTTTTGGTGGTGAGGGCTCCACATTAGCTTCAGCCATGACAGCGTCAGTGGCTTCAGTGGTGTTGATGGTGACAGCCTCAAGGTTTTCAAACTCCACTTGATGAGCTGGAGGGTCGGTCACAATCACGTTCTCCTCGAGAACCGCTTCTTGGTGGGTCAGGGAGTAGCAGCTTGTGGGACTTCTTCTTCATCGGCTGATGCAGCCAGAATGTCTTCAGCAGTTTTAGCTTCAGACGCAGAGACTGGAGGCCTTGGACCTTTGCGAAGCCTGCGCAACGCGGGCAACGCCTGTGGAGTTGGTGTTGGCTGGGCCTCAAAGTCTTCTTCCTCTTGTGGGCGATCAACCCATGAAGCATCCTGAGCAATTGGCGTCAGTGGACGACCAATGCTGATGAGTTCGCTGTGCGTTAGCACTGGCGATGATACCTGTTGGTGCTCTAGCTGAGGAAGGACTGCATCATCTTCAACATGGTCATGGTGACCAATGTCTTCAGCAGCGATGGGATCAGCTGCTGGAAAGTCTTCAGCTTCATGAGGCTCTGTGAAAGCAGGCTCATGGACAGTCAGTTGACGTTCTTTGTGGTTCAGCATCAGGGTGAACCATGGAAATGGGTTCAACAATCAAGGGCTCTGTGGGAGCAGCCCGTTCCTTCTTGGTCTTTCTTTTCTTCTTGGAGGGGGCAGTAGCAGAGGCTTCAGGATTGTAGGATTGAAAGTATGTCTAGAGGGGGGTGATTAGACTACTTGACCAAATAAAAACTTAACCTTTTCCCAATTTTAGTTCTTGGCAGATTTTAACTATCTTAGGACAAGTCAAGCAATCATCACACAATTCAAGCAAGCATGCAAAGAGTATATTGGCAGCGAAAAGTAAAGCATGCAACTTGCAAGAATATAAAGGGAAGGGTTTTGAGGATTCAAACGCAATTGGAGACACGGATGTTTCTCCCGTGGTTCGGATAGGTGGTGCTATCCTACATCCACGTTGATGGAGACTTCAACCCACGAAGGGTAACGGTTGCGCGAGTCCACGGAGGGCTCCAACCATGAAGGGTCCATGAAGAAGCAACCTTGTCTATCCCACCATGGCCATCGCCCACGAAGGACTTGCCTCACTAGCGGTAGATCTTCACGAAGTAGGCAATCTCCTTGCCCTTACAAACTCCTTGGTTCAACTCCACAATCTTGTCGGAGGCTCCCAAGTGACACCTAGCCAATCTAGGAGACACCACTCTCCAAGAAGTAACAAATGGTGTGTTGATGATGAACTCCTTGCTCTTGTGCTTCAAATGATAGTCCCCCCAACACTCAACTCTCTCTCATAGGATTTGGATCTGGTGGAAAGAAGATTTGAGCGGAAAGCGACTTGGGGAAGGCTAGAGATCAAGATTCATATGGTTGGAATGGAATATCTTGGTCTCAACACATGAGTAGGTGGTTCTCTCTCAGAACATATGAGTTGGAATGGTGTATGTGTTCTGATGGCTCTCTCCACGAGTGAAGAGGAGGTGGAGGGGTATATATAGCCTCCACACAAAATCCAACCGTTACACACAATTTACCAATCTCGGTGGGACCGAATAAACAAACTCGGTCGGACCAAAATAGTAAACCTAGTGACCGTTAGAGATTTCAGTGGGACTGACATGCAACTCGGTAGGACCGACTCGGTTAGGGTTTGGGCATAACATAATCTCGGTGAGACCGATTGCACAAACTCGGTGAGACCGAGTTTGGCAATAAGCTAACCAAAGAGTTGGTCAGGCAAACTCGGTGGGACCGACTCGCTCTTTTGGTGAGACGGAAAAGTTACAAGAAGGAAACAGAGAGTTTACATTGCAATCTCGGTGGGACCGATTCGCTCTTTCGGTGAGACCGAAAAGTTACAAAAGGGAAACAGAGAGTTTGCAATCCCATCTTGGTGAGACCGAGATCCTTATCGGTAGGACCGAATTGCTAGGGTTTGGCAGTGGCAAATGACAAGTGAAACTCGGTGGCGCCAGATTGAAAGAATCGGTATGACCGAGTTTGGCTTAGTGTTTAGGTCATTTGTGGCTATGGAAAAGTGGTTGAGGATTTTGGAGCATATCACCAAGCACATAAAGCAAGAGGCTCATTAAGCAACACCTCATCCCTCCTTGATAGTATTGGCTTTTCCTAAAGACTCAATGTGATCTTGGATCACTAAAATATAAAATGAAGAGTCTTGAACTTTTGAGCTTGAGCCAATTCTTTGTCCTTAGCATTTTGAGGGTTCCACTTTCACATCCATGCCAAGCCAATCATTGAGCTTTCCTGAAATAATCATCTTGAAATAGCATTAGCTCAATGAGCTATATGTTGTTATGAATTACCAAAACCACCTAGGGATAGTTGCACTTTCAAGGATGTTTCCTCTTCCTTGCTTCAGCCTCAGCAGTCCTGGTCTTTTTCAGTTCTGAAGAGGTTGACCTGGCATTTGGCTTCGGGCCAGTCATGCTAGTTGGGAAGACAATGGGATCTGATTCCTGCCTTGGTGCGTCGGGTTCAGCCATAGCGGGCTTCTTCTTCTTCTTGGCAGCCATCCTGGGGTCGATGCCAGGACGCCCAAGGGCCTTGCGCTTCTCAGCCTCATTGTAGGCTTGCACACACCTGTCAGCCAGGACCTTCATGTGCTCACGAGAACCCTGAGCTTCTGCACGTTTCTTGAGAAAGGCTTCCTTGAGCTCGTGCAGCATAATCTTGAAGTTCTTCACGTCTTGCACGCTGAGCTTGGCCATATGCTCCTTGAACTGAGATTTCTCAAAGTCAATCTTCTGCTTAGTTCAACAATGCGATGGACGATGGCTAACTCTGAAGCAATGGCGCCATGGAAGGCGACACTAAGGCCAATGGGTAGTTGCAGATCTTCGAAGCTGATGTTTGGCGTGTCAAACCACTCATCAATGAAGTTGTGCATGATTGTTACATCGAAGAGAGGCAGATCATTGAAGATTTCTGCTTCTTCTTTGCTCTTGATGAGTTGCTCAAGAGCGTCATCTGCAAGATCTTCATCACTTGACAGATCAATGGCATCATTGCGCAGAATGGCAGTGTCAGGTGGTAGGTGCGACATATGCCAACGGGTGGCTTATCATTGTGGGAGCCAGTAAAACATCGCCGATGCCTGGAAACGGGATGAGGCGAAGACATGCACGCCGGCGAATCTTACCCAGCTTCGGGGCTCTCCGTGGAGATAACACCCCTACTGCTGCTCTGCGGGGTCTCCGCATGGTCACTAGATGAACAAGTAGCTACACGATGCTCCTAGAGCTGTTTGGTGAGAGGAGGAAGAAGGGCACGGCTCGTTCTCTTCTTCTCCTTGTGTGGTGTCTAGAACTAGCAGGGATCAACCCTTTGCATGGGTGCCCCGTAAGGATGGCAATTTTATCCATGGACATGGATATCCATGGATATCTGACCCGAATGGATAGGGTTTGGATATGCTTTTGTGTCCATGGGCGGCGCCCAAACCCGATCCGATTGTTCGTGGATAGGGCATGGATATAATCTTGTACCCATGGATATACCCAAACCCGATCTGATAGTATGACTTAATGGGGGAAAATCTGCTATCCCTGCCCCACGGTTGTATGTCCCACAACAATTTTACACTTATTTTATCTAAAACATGCATAAGAAATTACACAATCCCCATCGTGACTTTTTTTAGTTGACATTCAATCCCCTCTGTAACATACTCCAACACCCCTTCCCTTATTTTTTACCTCCTTTTTAAATGACTCGTCATTCTCATTTGTTAGAAAAATACTAAATGATCTTAGGTTTTTAGTGGATGTTGATTTACCATAAGTGAAGCCTAGCCTACCACGAGGTGAAGAATGGAAGAGTTTATGTTAATATTGTGTTATGTCTTATTTATATGTCTCGAGAGGACCCAATGGATATCCAATGGGTATGGATATCCATTGGGTTTGGACATGGATACAATTTTTCACCCATGGATTTTTTTCATGGGCGGGCAAAGACTGTCTTCATGGACATGGATATGGATTTGAGATTGTCCAACCCGATCCAAACCCGACCCATTGCCATCCTTAGTGTCCCGGGGGGTTTATATAGGCCTACCCCCCGGGGGTACAATGGTAATCCGGCTAGGCGCGGGGCCCAGCCGTCTGTGACTACGCTCGCCGGCTTCTGCGCCGACTGCTGGGGCCCGCCGGCTGTTGGGTCCTGCCGGCTGCCGGCACCTCGGCCGACAGGCAGGTCCCACTGTTCAGGGCCTTGTCGGCGGCTGGTTACTGTTGCTCAATCCTGGTGATGAGGGCTTCGTCGAGGTAGGCGTGGCTACAATGCCGCCGTCCGGCAGGTGATCACTGTAGCCTCACCGCATCTTGTCTCCTTAAGGGGGGCGTCTCCTTCAAGGGAGGCGGCTGGCCGACTATGGAGAGCCGGCTTTGTCTTGGGCCGACTGGGGGATGCATGGCCGCCTTCGGGTGTCTCTCTGCCCGAAGGGGCCCACCGCCCGTGGGTCGTACTGGTAGTCCATCGTGGATGACATCAGGGTCAACGTGGCAACAGTTCCGCGCCGGATGGGTCATGGCCACCCGTACGGCGCACTGTGCCAGTCGTGCTCCGGGATTCGGGGGTGGCAGGCTTCACTGTAGCCACACCCAGTCACATCGCCATTAAGGGGATGCAAACTTTGAGGGTACGGTCTTGACCACTTTGTGGGAGTCGGCTTCTTGGAGTCAGCCTTCTCGCGGCCGGCTTCTCGAAGCCGGCCCTCCCGTGGCTTTCTTCACGAGGGCTAAAGTCGGGCCGCCTTCCGATAGCCGGCCTGGGAGACAGCCGGCAAGGGGAAGGCGGCCCACGTCTTGGATCCTTGAGAGCCGGATGGGCTCGTAATTTTTTCAGAAGGGCCAGGGGAAGCCGGCTAGGCTACCCATGGCTATTTACTTCGACAGTAGTCCCCGAAGTTGATCGAGCTTCGAGGCTGGTAAAGGGACGAGAAGCTTGGTCAGCTTCCTATCCTGAGGGGCCGGCTTTGCTGGCGCGTGCCGACTTTGGAGAGCTCCGTTTCTTGCAGGCGGGAACGCGGTCGACCCGCGAGCTGACCGCAGGCTTTCCCGCGGGCCACGTGGTAGTGAAACCCTGCCAGCGCACGCGTGCGACGAGACACCGTTGCAGGCCCAGGCCCGCCACTCCTAGGCCTCGGCCCAAGCGCGGATCTTCTGTGGCCCACGCGAACCGCTCGCCTTCTCGTGGCGATTTTATTACGCCATTAGGGGGCAATAATCGCGGGACGTGGGGGAGTGGGCACAGTTGATCCCCACGTTCCCCCACGCCGCGCCTCCTCGGCTCCGCCGTGCGGTCTATAAGTAGGGGGAGGAGGGGGAGCGGCAGAGGCTTCGCACGCTCTCCCTCGCTCCGCCCCCTTTCGCCTTCATTCTTCTTCTTCTCGTCGCCGCAGCCACCCACCGCCGCACCGTTCCGCCGCCACACCGCCTCGCTTCCATGGCGTTGTCGAGCTCATGGGATGGCTCCAACGTCCATGAGGACCACGTCGAGTTCCTCCGCCAGACGCGATGCCTGCTCGGCGAGAGCTTCGTGCGGGTCCGTCCAGCGCCAGAGAACGAGGTTTCGCCGGCACTGGAGGAGGGCGAGTGGGTTATCTTCCGCTCGCACTGCCTGTGCGGCTTCGGCCTTCCGGCGAGCGGGTTCCTCCGTTCCTTCCTCGAGTTCTACAACCTTCAGCCGCATCACCTCACGCCCAAGGCGGTGATGCTGTTGTCGGCCTTCGTCACCCTCTGTGAAGGTTTCCTTGGGGTCCTCCCCACGCTTGAGCTCTGGGGGGAATTCTTCCAGAGCAAACTCGGCACCGTCGTCGTGGGCGTGCCCGCCCCCTGTGGGGCCTATATCGCCATGAGGCGGTCGGGCGAGAACAACCCGTTCCCGCCCATCCCGCTGATCCAGTCGGTGAAGCTCTGGCAGAAGTCGTACTTCTACGTGAAGAATGTCGCCCAGCAAGGCGACTATGTCAACCTGCCAGCTTATGTAGCAGGCCCGCCGGCTGGAAGGCAACCCTCGTGGAGCTACCGGGCCAGGTCATTGTCTCAGGCCGGGAACGCAGCCGTCTCCTGCCTTTAGGTGATGATCCAGGCGGAAGGCCTGACCGGAGCCGACTTGGTGGCCGCCATCGTGGAGCGTCGGGTACTTCCTCTCCAAAGCCGGCCTCACATGATTTGTTAGATGAGTGGCCGCTTCGACCCAAGCCGGCTGAGCACCAGGGAGATGCCTCATGCAGAGGTGTCGTACATGGTGAATTACATCTCCAACTGCAAGCTCGCCGAGGACTGGCGATACGGCAAGGTGTCGTACTCTCGCGCCAACCCTCCGCCCGTGGTAGGTTTTTCCTTCTTTTCTCTTGTTGGTGGCCGGCCTTATGATAGCCGGCTTCTGATTAGTTGGTTCTCCCCTAGCAGAACCCTCTCCTTCCGCCGACGACCGGGGCCGCAGGGGTAGAGCGCCAGCTCGTCCCCGACCGCGCGGTGGACGACACCGACGACGCAGACTTGGGAGCAGCCGCCATGGAAGACGCCATCATGGGGGAAAGCGACGAGCTCGAAGGCGCGGGGCTCACGGCCGGCTTCGAGGACTGGCCGGATGATGCCGAGGTCGAAGTCGCCCCGCGCCGCCAGCCGACGCCTGATCATCAAGGCGCGAGCTCGTCCGCCACGCCGGCTGCTGGCGGCGGCGCCCAGAAGCGTCGGGCCGTGTCGATCCTCTTTGGCAGCGGACCAAAAAATGTCCAAGGCTTCCACAGTGGCGACCAAGTGAGATGAGGCGGCCGCGAAGGCGGCCCGCTTCCGCAAGGCGGTGAAGCAGCCGCAGGCGATCTCAGCGTAAGTCGTCGAATGCTTGGACGCATATTTTTTTGTTGTTCTTTTCGATTGAAAACTCTTCTAAACCTTTCTTTGCTTGCCGGACAGGGCGCCGCTTTCCCTTGAGCGGGGTCCAGGCGGCTCCGTAGTCGGGCCGACTGGAGGGTCTTCAGGCTCCCGCCGCGTGGACCCCCGTGCCGACCTCAGGGAGGCCACGGAGCGGAATGCTCGTGAAGCACGGGAGGAGCGGGAGGCGGAGGAGCGAAGGGCCGCCCAGGCGGCGAAGGAGCAGGCCAATGCGGCAACCAAGGCCCGGGCAGAGGCGGCAGCCGCGGATACGGAGGCGGAGGCTTCGCACAACCAGCCTCCGCTGCTCGCCATTCCCCTCCGTGCCGTGGCCCCTAACGTCCCAGTGCCCCCGTCAGAGGAAGTCGACAAAGAGCCGCCGGCGATGGAGAGGAGGGAGGTCCAAGTGGCCTCTGTGGAAGGAACGCCGCAGACGGCGCCGACCGGAGCGGGCCAAGGCGGCCAATCTGCCGCGGCGCAAGAGCAGCCGGCCGGGGGTGAGCCGGCGGCAGGAGCCGGCCTCGAGTTGCAGCTGGCAACGCGCCGGCGTGCGGGGGGAGGCACCGCCGCGCCGGAGCTGCACCGAGTTACGGGTGCCGGCCAGACGGCGGAGGCCTTGGAGGCGGCCAGCACCGCCACGTCCGAGTGGACTCCCAGCGGGGGGACGGGCGAGCTGAACGTGGCAGCCCAAGAGGTTCGGAACCGGCTTCAGGCCCAGGCCGCCTCGCTGCAGCAGTACACCCAAGAATTCCTAGCGACGCGGGCCGTCATCCGGGTGAGTCTCCTAGCCTTGTTTGTTTTGTTTTCTTGATTTCTTCCGTGGGGGCGCGTCAGCGCACCCACTGGGTATAGTCCCCGAGTTCCGAGTCGGCTGCTGCGCAGGCGGCTCGGAACTTACTAGGTCCTGACAACCATCTTATACCCGCCTCCTGTCTGTCCTTTCAGGAGTATCATAACCTCCGTGTTGCCGCCTTCAACTCCCAGGCTCAGGAGCTGGGCCGGAGAACCGAAGACCTGGTCAACAGCCGGAGTGCGTCCTTGTTTTCGTTCATCTGCTGTGGGGGCACGTCAGCGCACCCACTGGGTGTAGTCCCGAGATTCGGGCCGACTGCTGAGCAGTCGGGTCGGATCTTCCCTGACGACTTCTTCCTCATTGGTTTTTCTTTTGTCTTTCGTGCTTGCAGGGGCCAATGCCGACTTGAGGGGGCAGCTCAGCGAGGCGCAGGCCGCCCTGCGCGTCAAGGAAACCGAGTACGCCGCCTTGGTCCTGGAGCATGA
This sequence comes from Triticum monococcum, assembly GCA_034509565.1. Classification (NCBI taxonomy): domain Eukaryota; kingdom Viridiplantae; phylum Streptophyta; class Magnoliopsida; order Poales; family Poaceae; genus Triticum; species Triticum monococcum. Next base: position 443,278,304 of record CM067842.1, on the reverse strand, counting down.
CCGCCTGGCCAAGAAGCTGGCTGACCAGGAGGAGAGCCACAAGGCGGCCCTGAAGGAAGCGCAGGATAGCGAAGCCGCCTTGAAGGCCGAGTTCGAGACTGAGGCGGCGGGCTGGGCTGAGACCAGGCAAGCGCTGGATGAAGGCTTCGGGCGTATTGAGGACTTGATCGATGGTAAGCCGCCTTCCTCGCTCCTTGCCTGGCCCTTGCCGCCTAATTTTTGCTCTGACTTGTGCTGCTTTTTATTTTCTGTGCAGACTACTTCCCCGGCTACTCCGCCTTCGCCGCCCAAGCCATCGAGGCCCATCGCGAAGCGCGCCATTAGGCGGGGGCCGACATCACGCCGGACGCAAATCGGACGCTTGAGGAGCAGCTCTTGGCGGTCCAAGCACGGCTGCAGCCGGCTCATCGTATGCTCCGCCGCCTCCAGCACGCCGGGGTGCAGGTGCTGGCCGCCCTCTGGCCCGGCGAGACGATTCCCCGCACCCCGAGCCGGACAGCCGACTGGCTGGAGGTTGCGGTTGGCCGCTTTGAGGCCTGGAAGGCGTCGGCGGCCCGACTTGGAGCTGGGCGGGCGTTGGAGTTCCTCCGAGCTTGGTATCCAGGGCTGAACCTGGACCAACTACGCACCTGGCGGCTGGAGGCCGACGCAGAGCTAGAGGAGGTGCGGCCGGCTATTGCTCAGCGCGCTTCGACGATCGCCGAGTGCACCGACATCGGCGTCTTTGCACCTAAGATAAATGATGACGGTGTTGCCCAGCTGGAGTAGTGGTTCGGGCTGAACTCGGCAGCGGGTGAGGACTCGGCAGAGGAGATCGCCTCCAGCGACGAAGGCGAAGACGATGAAGAAGAGGAAGGCGAAGACGTCGAGCCGGCCGGTGGAACAGCCGGCCAGCCTCAGTCTGACCGTGCCTCCAGCAACGAGGCGTGCACAAGCGCGCCCTTTGCCGGAGGCGGTGATCATGCCGAGGTTCGCCAGCCGGCCAGTCCTCCAGCCGGCGCTCCCGTCTCCACCGACCTGCCCGGCTCGTCAGTCACTCCGCTGGCTTAATCTGTCGTCCTTGTTTTTTCCTGTTTGTTGCCTTCTGAACAATTTTATTAAGCTTTCGCAGTTCCACCCACTGGGGGTGTATCCAAACTATGTTGAATGCTGGCCTCTTGGAGGTCTTCTATGTAAATATTATCGTGTGTATGTTTGGTTTCCCTTCACGTATGCTTTTTATCCTTAGGCTTTTTCCTTTGCCGCCTTCCCCTTTTGGGGAGGTAAGTACTCGAGCTTTCTTGGATTGAAGTGAAGTGAATGGAAGCTGGCCGGCCGGCTACTCTGGTAGTCGGTCGGCGGTAGGAGGCAAACCGGCTTTCGTTATATTAGTCCGTTAGTCCCTAGCCATTTTTCGTGTGGGCATCCTTTCCTGCTTTTAACTCTCGCCAGTCGGACAGCCGGTTCTTCGAACTGCGACTTTTGGTCGAGAGAAAGCTTGGGTGCCGGCACGCTACTTGTCTGACTGCGGGTAGGGCTTCTAATATAACTCTAGGCGGCCAGTCCCCGGGCCGACTAGTCGAACCCGGTGCCGGACGAAGAAAAAGTGAAAGTAATGACAAGGTCATAAGCATGATATTCTTCATTCATAGATAAAAGATGGCAGTCCCCGAGCTCTCCTCGGGGCACCTATTGTCTCGTACTTAGTACAAAAGTTAGCGTGATACATACTGCATTTCAACTGTAAAATCTTCGGAGGAGGTTGGCGTTCCATGGTCGTTCCGACTCCTTGCCGGAGTCATCTCTCTTGCGTGCCTTGGGCTTCTGTGCGTCGATTAGGTAGTAGGAGTCGTTGCCTAGAGCTCTGCTGATGACGAAAGGGCCTTCCCAAGGGGCCGAGAGCTTGTGCTGGCCGGTTGTTCGCTGGATCAGCCGGAGCACAAGGTCGCCCTCTTGGAAGGATCTTGGCCTAACCTTCCGACTATGGTAGCGGCGCAAACCCTGCTGGTAGATGGCAGATCGGCTGAGGGCTAACAGCCGGCCCTCTTCCAGCAGGTCGACGCCGTCTTCTCGTGCTTCCTTGGCCTCCGCCTCCGTGTACATGGTTACCCGAGGCGAGTCGAACTCGATGTCGGTTGGGATGACCGCCTCAGCACCATACACGAGGAAGAAAGGAGTGAAGCCGGTTGACTTGTTTGGAGTAGTGCGCAGACTCCAGAGGACAGCCGGTAGCTCATCGAGCCAACAGTCGGCTGAATGCTCTAGTGGTACGACCAGTCGGGGCTTGATGCCGGAAAGGATGAGGCCGTTGGCTCGCTCAACCTGGCCGTTTGACTGCGGGTGGGCAACGGACGCTAAGTCCAGCCGGATACCTTGCATTGCGCAGAAACATGCCAAGGCTCCCTTGGCAAAATTCGTGCCATTTGTCGGTGATGATGCTGTGTGGCATGCCGTACCGAGTTGTTATATCTGCAATGAATGTCACAGCAGTCGGCCCATTCAGCTTCTTGATCGGTTTTGCCTCAATCCACTTGGTGAATTTGTCCATGGCGATGAGCAAATGTGTCATGCCGCCGCACGCCGTCTTGAATGGGCCCACCATGTCCAGTCCCCAAACGGCGAAGGGCCAAGTGAGGGGAATGGTCTTGAGTGCTGAAGCTGGCATGTGTTGCTTGGAGCTGAAGAGTTGGCACCCTTTGCAATGTTTAGCCAACTCTTTGGCGTCATCCAACGCAGTCGGCCAAAAGAAACCATGGCGGAAGGCTTTGGCGACGAGTGATCTTGAGGTCGCATGGTGGCCGCATTCTCCTTGGTGGATGTCTCTGAGGATTGCAATGCCCTTCTCTTGCTCGACGCATCGCTGGAGGACTCCAGTGACACTGCGCATGACAAGCTCTCTGTTGACGATTGTGTATGCTCCGGCTCGGCGTTGGACTTGTCTTGCCTCTGTCTCGTCAGCCGGCAGATCTTGGTTTATTAGGAAGTTGAGGATGGACTGAGCCCATGATGGAGCTACGACTTCTTCTATTGCCAATGTGGCTACTGCGACCAGGGCGAGCGGGCTGGGTGGTGAAATGCTGGAGTCGGCCGCCGGCTGTTGTGTTGGTGCAGTCCTCGGGCCGACTACCGTAGTCCCCGAGCCGGGTGTGGCAGTCCCCGGGTCGGGCGTAACTGCGGAAGTCCCCGAGCTGGCTACTGAAGTCCCCGGGCCGACTGTTGAAGTCCTCGGGTCACCTGCTTGGTTCTTTGAGCCGGAGCCGGCTGCGTCGGGGTCAGGCGGCACGAAGATGGAGTCGGACTCTGGAGACGGCTTGATGGACGGCTTGAGGAGGCGTTGTAGAGAGACACCGGTTGGTATTGCTTGCTGAGTGGAGCCTATTCGAGCCAGGGCATCGGCCGGCTCGTTGTCGGCTCGCGGTACGTGGAGGAACTCGCATCCTTCAAAGTACCCACTGATTTGCTGAACAAGGAAGCGGTAGCTTGCCATGTTTGCGTCCTTGGCATCCCAGTCGCCGGATGATTGCTGGACCACCAAGTCCGACTCGCCATAACATAGGATCCGGCGAATGCCGAGTTCTTTAGCAAGCCGGAGCCCGTGTATGAGCGCCTCATACTCGGCTACATTGTTGGAGGCGGCAAAGTGAATCTGCAGCGTGTATCTAAGCTTGTTGCCTTTGGGAGAGGTAAGGACGACGCCGGCTCCCAAGCCGGTGCGCATCTTGGACCCGTCGAAGTGCATGCACCAATGAGTGGAGTCGGGAGCCGGCGGCAGGTACTGGGTCTCGGCCCAGTCGACGAGGAAGTCGGCCAGTGCTTGGGACTTGATGGCGGTGCGGGGCTGGTAGAAGATCGTGTAAGGGGCCAGCTCTATGGCCCATTTCGCCACCCGGCCGGATGCATCCCGGCTGCCTATGATCTCGGCCAGCGGGGCGGTGCATACGACCATGATGGGATGCTCTTGAAAGTAGGGCTTCAGCTTCTTGGCAGTGAAGTACACGCCATAACACATCTTTTGGTAGTGCGGGTAGTTCTGCTTCGAGGCGGACAGTACCTCGCTCAAATAGTACACCGGCCTCTGGACCGGCTGGGCTCGGCCCTCTTCTGGGCGTTGGACTACGATGACGGTGCTGACCACCCGGCTGGTTGCGGCAATGTAGAGGAACATGGGCTCTTTCTCAGTCGGGGCCGCCAGGACAGGCGGTGTGGCCAGCACCTTCTTCAGCTCGTGAAAAGCTTGGTCGGCTTGGTCATTCCATTCGAAGTGCGTGGTCTTCTTCATGAGGCGGTAGAGAGGGAGGGCTTTCTCTCCGAGCCGGCTGATGAAGCGGTTCAGGGAAGCCAAGCATCCGGTGAACTTCTGGACATCCCGCAACTTGGTGGGGATCGCCATTCTCTCAATGGCCTTGATCTTTACCGGGTTGCATTCGATGCCGCGTTCGGAGACCAGGAAGCTTAGGAGTTGGCCGGCTGGCACTCCGAACACGCATTTCTCGGGATTGAGCTTGATTTGGAATCGGCGCAGGTTCTCAAATGTTTCTTTGAGGTCTTCCAGCAAGGTGTCGCGCTTCTCTGTCTTCACCACAATGTCGTCTACGTAGACGTGAGCATTTCTGCCGAGTTGCTTGAGGAGGCACTTCTGCATGCAACGCTGAAAAGTGGCACCGACATTTCTCAAGTCGAATGTCATAGTCAGGTAGCAGAAGGCTCCGAAGGGCATGATGAAGGCGGTCTTCAGGCGGTCAGCCGGATCTAACTTTATCTGGTGGTATCCTGAGTAAGCATCCAAGAAACTCAACAGCTCGCATCCGGCCGTGGAGTCTATCACTTGGTCAATCCTTGGCAGGGCAAAGGGATCTTTAGGGCAGGCCTTGTTGAGACTCGTGTAGTCTATGCACATGCGCCACTTGTTGTTCTTCTTTAACACAAGGACCGGGTTGGCAAGCCATTCTGGAAAGAAAACTTCCATAATGAAGTCGGCTGCCAGAAGCTGGGCTATCTCTTCTCCCACAATCCTTCTTTTTTCCTCCGACAGTCGGTGGATGGGTTGTTTGACTGGTTTTGCATCTTCTCGGACGTGTAGTTTGTGCTCGGCGAATTCCTTCGGAACACCCAGCATGTCCTTGGGGGACCATGCAAAGATTCCCGATTCTCACAAAGGAAATCGGCGAGCTCGCCTTCCTATTTGCTGTTCAGGCCTGCCCCAACGACGGCAAACTTCTCGGGGTGCTCGGGGTCAAGAGGTATCTTCTTCGTCTCTTTGGCCGGCTGGAAAGATCCTTGGGCATCATACTCCTTGGGGTCGGGGGACAGGACCGACTGCTTGCTGGCCATGGCCACGACCCGGTCCAACACCTTCTTCTCTTCGGCAATCACAAGGGACTCGGCCAGCAGGCTGCTGGCGGCAGCGCACTCGGAGGACTTCTTGTAATCGCCGGCTATGGTGATGATGCCCTTGGTGCTCGGCATCTTCATCTTGAGGTATGCATAGTGGGGAACCGCCACGAACCTGGCCGGGGCAGGTCGGCCAAGCAACACATGGTAGGGGCTCTCCAGGTCCACCACTTCAAACCAGATCGCTTCCCGGCGGAAATGCTCCTTGTCCCCAAAGAGTACATCAATCTTGATCTTGCCAATGGGGGCACAGGATAAGCTGGGTATGATGCCATGGAACACTGTCCAAGTAGGCATGAGTTGCTTCGTCTTGACATTCAGCTTCTCCAGGGTGTCACGGTACAAGATGTTGATGCTGCTCCCGCCGTCTATCAACACACGGGAGAAACGGGCGGCGCGTCTGTCCGTTGCAAGGGTGGCATCCAGAACCAACGCATAAGAGCTGGGAGACGGCATCACCTCTGGGTGGTCGGCCCGACTCCAGCTGATAGGTTTTTCTGACCAATGCATGTGCTCGGCGGGGTTGGCAACGACCATGCTGACTTCCTGGCGCTCTCGGCGTTTGCTGCGCCGGTCTTCGGGCTGGCTTGTAAAGACGATATAGGCTGCATGCTCGTTGGGGAACTCATCATGCACGGCTCCGACTGCGGGCCGAGCGGCAGGCGGCGGCAGAGCTGGAGGCGGTGCGAGCCCTTCGCCTTTGGAGATTCGGGTGAGCCAATGGCACTTCCGGGTTGTGTGGTTGGACGGTTTCGCGCCGCTATGGAATTTGCACGGGGCATCGAGAGTTTGCTCGTAGGAGAAGGCCGGCTGCCAAGTCGGTCGGCCGCCCTTAGGTTTCTTGGGCACGGTCCGCCCTTCGGGCGGCACGTCTTCGACTGTGGCTACCTGCCGACTGGCGGGAGGCGGCGCGGGGCCCTTGCGCTTGTGATCGTTCGGGTGTCGGCGTCGGCCGGAATCCCCAGCCGGCGTCTTGGGCGCCGGGTTGAGTACTTTCCCGGACACGTCTACCCGGAGCTCAGTCTTCATCAAGGAGTCGGCGGTGGCGTACTTATCCGCTATGTCCAGAAGCTCGTCGAGGGTAGTCGGCCCGTCGCAGAGAAGCTTGTGCTTGAGGAGGGTGCCTTCTCGGCACCCGGCAGTGAAGTATTCTATGGCTTGCACCTTGTGCACCCCCTCGCAAGAGTTGCGGAGCTCGGCCCAACGCGTGAGGTAGTCGCGAGTAGACTCGGCGGGGCCTTGTACGCACAAGGAGAGCTGTCTGGGCTTGGGAGCCCGCTTGTAGGTGCTGGTGAAGTTGCGGACGAAAGCTTCCGTGAAATCTAGCCAGCTGTTGATGCTGAAGGGCTTGAGGCTGTTGAGCCAGGTCCGCGCCATGCCCTGCAGCATGAGGGGCACGTACTTCACGGCAACGCGCCTGTTGCCGTTGGCTATGCTAACCGTCGTGGAGTAGTCAATCAACCAATCTTCCGGCTTCACGGAGCCGTTGTACTTGGGCGTGTCTCTCGGGAGCAAGAACCCTTTGGGGAAAGGCTCATCGCGGATGCGGGGGCCAAAACAAGGCGGACCAACATCGTCTTCTTCTTCCAGCGCCAGGGATCGCGTCAGGTGGTCGATCCGATGGCGGGCGTTGTTCTCGTCGACTCCTTCGCGGCGACCTAGTCGGCCGCTGAGAGTCAGATGCGTCACAGGCGGCGGGGTGGGATATCTCTCTCCACGGGGCCGAGGCGGAGGCGGGTTGCCCTGCCATTCCATGGCCCGGGGATGGCCTTCTGCGTCTCGCTCGATGGAGATTCGGGTCCGGCTTCGGCTGGCAGCCGGCTCTTTCTCGCACCGTGCGCGGGTGTTGCCCGTAGTCGGTGTCCGGGACGTCGCGCCGTGATCTCGGCGCGGGGGAGGGCTTTCCGCGTGGGCGTCGGCTTCGTGCCGCCGCGCGGCCGCATCGATTAGCTGCTGGATGCATCTGGTCATGTGGGGAATTTTTTCGGCCCCTAATCCGTCTAGCTCGTCTATGGCCGTCTGGGCGGCATGCAGGTTCTCGAGTGGAGTGGCATAGACTGGGCGGTCGACCCCCAACGTGTCGGCGATGACAGCGCCGCGCTGCCTGACAACACCGGCCCGGCTTGGCCCGCCTGGAGCCGGCGTGCCAAAGGCGACGCGGTCGGCTTCGCGCTGATGGGCCTCAGTGAGGCGTCTTATGGAGGCCAGCCTCCGGCCCTCCTCGAGGAGAGCGAGGCGGCGCGCCTCCAGTGCTTCGTCGTCGGCATCAGCCGGGAGCGGGATGGACAAGTCGTGGACCGCCGCATGCGAGGCGTCGTGGGCGCTCTCGTCAGCAGCGCTGCCGTGGCCGATGACCATGACCTCGGTGGTGACAGCATCGCAGCCATCGGTCCCGGGAAGCGGGTCGTTGTAGATCGTGACATTGGTGGGGAAGGTGTCGAGTGAGGCCGTGTCGGAGTCGACAGGCATCGGGTCGGTGGAGCCAACCGACTCCAAGTCCACAACAGGCTCGCCAGAGACATGGAGCTGGCCGAGGAGATTGACGAGGTGGTCGGTGCCCGCATCAGAGGCGAGCTCGTCGGAGATGAGGGTCTTGTCGAGGAGATCGGCGAGGCTGCTCGCTGCACAGATGTTGGTGACGCCTTGTAGCGCATCGTGGCAAGCGCCATCGGGCGTGCCGGGCTGGCTACTCTCGCTGGGGAGGAAGAGGGTTCCCGTCCAGAACAGGTCTCCGGACGACGGTGCACCTGGCCCCATGGTGGGCGCCAAATGTCGGGTGGTAGGTGCGACATATGCCAACGGGTGGCTTATCATTGTGGGAGCCAGTAAAACATCGCCGGTGCCTGGAAACGGGATGAGGCGAAGACATGCACGCCGGCGAACCTACCCAGCTTCGGGGCTCTCCGTGGAGATAACACCCCTACTGCTGCTCTGCGGGGTCTCCGCATGGTCACTAGATGAACAAGTAGCTACACGATGCTCCTAGAGCTGTTTGGTGAGAGGAGGAAGAAGGGCACGGCTCGTTCTCTTCTTATCCTTGTGTGGTGTCTAGAACTAGCAGGGATCAACCCTTTGCATGGGTGTCCTGGGGGGTTTATATAGGCCTACCCCCGGGGGTACAATGGTAATCCGGCTAGGCGCAGGGCCCAGCCGTCTGTGACTACGCTCGCCGGCTTCTGCGCCGACTGCTGGGGCCCGCCGGCTGGTGGGTCCCGCCGGCTACCGGCTCCTCGGCCGACAGGCAGGTCCCACTGTTCAGGGCCTTGTCGGCGGCTGGTTACTGTTGCTCAATCCTGGTGACGAGGGCTTCGTCGAGGTAGGCGTGGCTACAGTGCCGCCGTCCGGCAGGTGATCACTGTAACCTCACCGCGTCTTGTCTCCTTAAGGGGGCGTCTCCTTCAAGGGAGGCGGCTTGCCGGCTATGGAGAGCCGGCTTTGTCTTGGGCTGACTAGGGGATGCACGGCCGCCTTCGGGTGTCTCTCTGCCCGAAGGGGCCCACTGCCCGTGGGCCGTACTGGTAGTCCATCATGGATGACATCAGGGTCAACGTGGCAACAGTGCCGCGCCGGACGGGTCATGGCCACCCGTACGGCGCACTGTGCCAGTCGTGCTCCGGGATTCGTGGGTGGCAGGCTTCACTATAGCCATACCCAGTCACATCGCCGTTAAGGGGATGCAAACTTTGAGGGTACGGTCTTGACCACTTTGTGGGAGCCGGCTTCTTGGAGTCGGCCTTCTCGCGGCCGGCTTCTCGAAGCCGGCCCTCCTGTGGCTTTCTTCACGAGGGCTAAAGTCGAGCCGCCTTCCGATAGCCGGCCTGGGAGACAGCCGGCAAGGGGAAGGCGGCCCACGTCTTGGATCCTTGAGAGTCGGATGGGCTCGTAATTTTTTCAAAAGGGCCAGGGGAAGCCGGCTAGGCTACCCATGGCTATTTACTCCGACAGGCAGCAGCTGTTAGCTCTTGGCCGGTGTGTGGCAGAGGCATCTTGACCTTCTGGGGCTTGGAGATGCGTGACAAATCATCAGACTGCACGCTGTCTTCAGGAGGTGCAGTTGCCAGTGGCTTCGCCCGTGAGATTTTTGGTGAAGAGGCAGGCTTTGAAGCTTTAGGCTGCTTCAACTTCTTTGGCTTCGGTGCTGCAGGCGCTTCATCTGATTCAGCGTCAGCTGCAGGCTCATTCACGGTTGTCCCTTGAACCAAGATATGGGTGATGAGACCTTCATGGTTGTAGAAAGGACCGACGACATTGGGTTCTGCATCTCGTGTGCCGTCAGCCCTTGGAGCAGAAGGACTAGGGTTGAAGTCTAATCCAAAGACTTCTTGTTCTGCTTCGCTGAGTTCTTGGCAAACTAGAAGTTGCGCTTGAACAGATTGTCGTCACGACACCATAGTAGTGACGATGGGTGTGCATCTGTAGGCTGTGGCCCACGGACCATGCAGGGATAGAAGCTTTGTTCAATGGCTTCATCCCTGGATCTGGGTTGAAGATTTTTGTATAGGATGTCTCCCCAAGGTCGCTTGATGGCATTTTTCTCAGCATATTCCTGGGTCACAAACCGGTATTTGAACCATTGTTCCGCCCAATATCTTCGAATCCATTGGATTCGGGTCTTGCGCTGATTGTAATCCTCTTCAGGATCTGTCTTGTAAAGCTCTGAGAGGTCATCAGGCAAATCTCTTGATGTTCCCCCACGATGCTGTCTGCCACCCTTCCTTACTGATTTCTCTGCAGCCATGAACTTCAAACTGAATGGCTTCAACACGTTCAAAGGCTTCAAAGGTTTTCGCTTGCTGGACAAACAGGAATTGGCTTCGGGAGAATTTATATGATGCTGTAAGAATTCTGCAAATGAATGCAGACTATGAGAACCAAGGGATTCTCCCACGGACATGTACCTGTGACAGCATTAAGGTGCGAGGGAAGGGGAAGAGGTCATATGCATTCTCAGAAGATTTTGAAGATAAATCAGTTTAGAAGACATTGACCTCATCGTGCGAAGACATTCACTCATAGATAAGGAGTTGGTTCCAGATTTGTACGAATCCAGAGATCAGTACAAGTGAGGAATCTAACTACTTTGTGAAGCATAAGTGAATATACTAGGCATGTTATGAGATGCAGTATGAAAGAGATCCAACTTGTGTGAATAGAAACTGCTTGTGGTAGAAAGTGACAAAGCCATAGGATCAAAGGGGCCGTAAAAAGGAAGTTTTATTTACCACACGAAGAACTGCTAGACGGAGTGGAAGAGGAGGCCGAGAAGTTCGATCTTCCGTGCCCTAACTTGGCAACGGAGGACACCTACAGCAACGGCGGAGAGGACGATGTCCGCGGTCGGCGTGAAGACGGCGTCGGAGAGGTTGCGGCAGCGAAGCGCTTCGTCGTCGGCGTCGTCGAGGGCTAGCGGTGGCGCTAGGGTTCGTGCGAGAGTGGAAGAAGAGATAATGACCGCTGTGAAGTGTGTATTTATAGGTACAGGGGCGGCACTGCGTTATTACACAGGTGCCCCTGGCGATTCGCATCTGAGGAACACATGGCCATCATGCAGCATATTGGGGTTTGTTCCACGTCCCACGCACGCCTGGATTGTCGGGTGGTCGTTCCCACTTCTCCGGGTTTCATGTGAAGGAATGAGCATTGAAAACGGACTTAATGTTTGTCTCTGTATCTTCTGCTGACAAGGACGCAGAGAAGACATTCGACAGTTTCAATAGAATGCATATGATTTGGAGAGATGGAGTTTGAGATAGAAAGCATAGAGAGGTTAGGGTCCGATCACATTCACTTAGTTCAAAAGATTCAACACAAAGACATAGCTATAAGTGAATGTTGTAGAGGACAGAACACTAGTATATATATATAATCAACATAGTGAAGATAATCATGAAGACATGTTGAGATTGAAGCCAAACCAAATGTGAAGACATAGCAAATGTAACGCCATGAGTGAAACACTTCAAACAGAACATTTGGTGGTGGCGTTACCCACCGTATAGGAAGTATTAGACCCAGACATGGCGCACAATTACCGTGGCGCTCCGAAGTCAAATTCCACATTAATGTATTCACACTTAGAATGTATGTCTTCATTGATTGAAGATATACTTTACTTCGTGTGTTGCACATCTAAGTCATCAATATGCATAAGTGTTAGGATGTGTGCCTGATCACAGGACATTTGAGGATTCCAGGATATTTAGCTCACACCGTAACTTGCAAAATCTCTTCTCATCCAAGGGCTTGGTGAAGATATCTACCAATTTCTCTTTAGTGTTGACGTGTATGATATCAATATCTTCCTTCACAACATGATCTCTGAGAAAGTGATGACGAATTTCAATGTGCTTTGTCTTCGAGTGATGAACTGGGTTGTTGGCAATCTTGATGGCGCTTTCGTTGTCGCAGTAGAGTGGCACTTGCTTCAGATGAATGCCATAGTCCTTGAGTGTTTAAGTGTTTGCTTCATCCACAGAAGCTGAGCGCAGCAAGATCCAGCAGCAATGTATTCAAATTCAGCAGTGGAGAGAGATACACAGTTCTACTTCTTTGAAGACCAACATACAAGTGATCGTCCCAGAAAATGACATGTGCCTGATGTAGACTTGCGATCCACCTTGTCACCAGCATAATCAGCATCCGAGAATCCAACCAGATCAAACTCTGAGCCCTTTGGATACCATAATCCTAGAGTTGGGGTGTGAGCCAAATATCGAAGAATTCGCTTCACAGCTAAGTGATGCGACTCCTTTGGTGCCGCTTGAAATCGAGCACACATGCAAACACTAAGCATAATATCTTGCCTAGATGCACATAGATAAAGCAAAGAACCAATCATGGAGCGGTATACCTTTTGATCGAACTCTTTACCATTGTCGTCAGGACCCAGATGATACTTGGCTGGCATTGGCGTCGTGAAGCCTTTACAATCTTGCAAACCGAACTTCTTCAGGCAATCTTTGAGATACTTCTCTTGAGATATGAAGATGCTGTTGCATTGCTGTCGTATTTGAAGACCGAGAAAGAACTTCAGCTCTCCCATCATGGACATCTGATATTGCTCTTGCATCATATATCCAAACTCTTCACTGTACTTCTGATTGGTGCAGCCGAAGATAATGTCATCCACATATATTTGGCACACAAACAGTTCACCATCATATGTCTTCGTGAAGAGAGTGGGGTCGAGGGAACCAGGTATGAAGCCTTTGCTCTTCAGGAAGTATTTGAGTTTGTCATACCAGGCCCGAGGGGCTTGTTTGAGGCCATACAGTGCCTTGTTGAGCTTGTATACCATGTCAGGATGTTTTGGATCTTCAAAGCCAGGCGGTTGTGCAACATACACTTCTTCTTCAATCTTGCCATTGAGAAAGGCGCTCTTCACATCCATTTGATATAGAAGTATGTTATGATGATTTGCATAGGCCAGTAGTATGCGTATGGCTTCAAGTCTAGCCATAGGAGCAAATGTTTCATCAAAGTCAATGCCTTCCACTTGAGTATATCCTTGAGCAACGAGACGAGCTTTTTTCTGACAACTTGACCATGCTCATCTTGCTTGTTGCGGTATATCCATTTGGTGCCTATTATGTTGTGCTTCCGAGGATCAGGACGCTTAACCAGTTCCCATACATTATTCAGCTCAAACTGTTGAAGCTCTTCTTGCATAGCTTGAATCCATTCAGGTTCCATGAAGGCTTCTTCCACTTTCTTAGGTTCTGTTATTGAGACGAATGCGAAGTGCCCACAGAAATTTGCCAGTTGAGTTGCCCTTTATCGAGTGAGCGGACCGGTGCATTGATGCTGTCAATTATTCTCTCAATCTGCACTTCATTGGCAACACGAGGATGTACAGGGCGAAGATTTTGCTCTTGCTGATCATTGTCGTTGTTAGAGGGATTGTCTTCAGGCAGAGCATTGTATTCAGGTTGGTCCGGTGCGGAGATGATAAGTTCCTCTTTAGGTTGAGCTTTAGAAGGTATGATTTCTCCAGTTCCCATTAGCTTGATTGATTCGTTGGATGGAACTTCATCTAGCACATTTGGGAGGTGCTCTCTTTGTGAACCGTTAGTCTCATCAAACCGCACATCCACTGTTTCAACCACTTTATAATGAAAGATATTGAAGACTCTGTAGGAGTGCAAATCCTTTCCATATCCAAGCATAAAACCCTCATGTGCTTTTGGTGCAAATTTTGAAGTGTGATGTGGATCCTTGATCCAGCACTTGGCACCAAACACTCTGAAGTAACTGACATTTGGCTTCTTGCCAGTAAGGAGCTCATAAGATGTCTTGTTCAGAAGCTTGTGAAGATAAACACGATTGATTGTATGGCATGCAGTATCAATGGCTTCAGGCCAGAATTTTCTTGGAGTCTTGTATTCATCTAGCATCGTTCTAGCCATCTCAATGAGTGTTTTGTTCTTGCATTCGACGACGCCATTCTGCTGTGGCATGTATGGGGCTGAGAATTCATGTGTGATGCCCAAGGTATCAAGATATGTATCAAGGCCAGTGTTCTTGAATTCAGTGCCATTGTCACTTCTGATGTGCTTTATCTTGGCGCCATAGTTGTTCATTGCTCGATTGGCAAAGCGTCTGAAGACATCCTGCACTTCAGTCTTGTAGAGGATTATGTGCACCCAAGTATATCTAGAATAATCATCAACAATGACAAAGCCATAGAGACAAGCAGTAGTAGTAAGAGTTGAGTAATGAGTGGGACCGAAAAGATCCATGTGGAGCAGTTCGAAGGGTCGAGTAGTTGTCATGATTGTCTTCGAGGGATGTTTGGCCCTCGTCATCTTCCCTGCTTCACAGGCACCGCATAAGTGATCTTTCTTGAACTTGACGCCCTTGATGCATGTGACATGCTTCTTCTTTGCAAGGGTGTGGAGGTTCCTCATGCCAGCATGCCTAAGCCTCCGATGCCAGAGCCAGCATTCTGAAGCTTTTGCTAGAAGACATACAGCAAGCTGTGGTCCTGCTGAGAAATCTACCACGTACAAATCATCTTTCCGATACCCTTCAAACACTAGAGACTTGTCAGATTCCATTAGAACAAGGCAACGATATTTTCCAAATATTACGATCATGTTCAAATCACAAAGCATTGAGACAGACATTAAGTTGAAGCCAAGGGATTCAACAAGCATGACTTTATCCATTTGTTGATCCTTTGAGATTGCAACTCTACCTAGACCCAATACCTTACTTTTACTAGTGTCAGCAAATGTGATGTGGCTCTTGTCGGATGGACGTAAGGTTGAGTCCATAAGAAGGCTTCTTTTGCCAGTCATGTGGTTGGTACACCCACTATCAATAATCCATTCTGAAGACGCTGGTGTCGTACCCTACAGTGCAGTCAGGGGGATAGGCTTCACGAAGAGAATTGTGAAGCAAAAACATTTGACGAACCAGTGGGTTATGAAAGCTTAGATCCAGATTAGGACTTATAGGGAGAGTAGAAAGCGATTCAGGAACAAAGTACATAGTAAGACCATTCGGGCATTTGATCTTGTGCCCTACAAGATGTTTAAGGTCCCCAGCAATAGCATCAGAAGATTTTGGTTTTCTGATGGAGACCTTTCCCTGCAAAAGAGAGTTAAGCCTTCTTAGCCACCCACATCTTCAAGGGTGGCTTAGAAGCGATAAGTCTAAGTGCAGCGTCTGAGAACTTTGGTTTTGGAGCCCTAGCAAAAAGTCTTGCAGGCGGACAATAATACTCATAAGAATAAGCAGAATAGTTTTTGGCCTTATGAACATGGCGGTTCGATGAACTGCGCTCATATTCATAGGATTGAGTATGGTTTCCCTGCAAAACATTTGCGTTAGTGCGACTCAGGTGAGTCCTCTGTCTGTATGAAGCCTTTGGACCATATGAAGCTTGTGGTCTGGGGTTTGTCTTCTTCAACTGTGGTGTCATGATGACATTCACAGGAAGATTTTCCAAACACTTTTTCGGCACCCAGATCTTCTTCATAGGCGGCCCATTCCTGAAGTTAGTACCAATATACCTGGCGAACACTTCACCATTCTGATTCTTAAACAGTTTATAGTTTGCATCAAAGGATTCATCAATGACAATGGGGTTAGCACAAGTGAAGCCAGATAAATTGGATGGATCTGCTGAAGGTTCCTTTGCAGCAACCCATGTGGTTTTGGGATACTGCTCAGGTTTCCAGTAAGAGCCATCAGCATTCATTTTCCTTACGAACCCAATACCCTCTTTCCTCGGGTTTCGGTTCAGAATCTGCCTTTTGAGGACATCACATAGTGTCTGATGCCCTTTAAGACTTTTGTACATCCCTGTTTCAAGCAATGTCTTCAACCTAGCATTCTCATCAGCAATAGCAGTGGTATCCTTAGCAGAGGGGTTAGTTACCACATCAACAGTTGAAGATATTGCAATAGTAGCAGCAGTAGAACATTCAGCAACAGAAGTAGCATTATCACGCTCAATGCATTTAAGACATGGTGGTTCAAATCCTTCCTGAGCGGAACTGATTTGTTCGGCGTGTAGTGACTCGTTTTCCTTTTGAAGATCTTCATGAGCCGCTCTCAATTTCTCAAGATCTTGCTTCCTTTGAAGATAATCATAGGAAAGCTTTTCATGAGTTGTTGAGAGCGTTTCATGACGACTTTCAAGTTCCTCATACTTAACGTGAAGATTTTTTATGTCTTCAATTAAGGACTCAGATCGAGTCATTTTAGTGCCTAACAGATCATCGCTTTTGTCTAGCAGTTTTTGAATATGTTCCATAGCTTTCTGTTGTTCAGTTGCAATTTTAGCAAGTGTTTTGTAGCTGGGTCTTGAATCACAATCAGAGTCATCTTCATTAGATGTTTGATAGTGAGTAGTGCATGTGTTTACCTTGGCACCGCGTGCCATGAAGCAGTAGGTAGGAGCGGAGTAGTTCTTGTCATTTGCATCGGTGTCGGTGATGAAGTCATTGTCTTCAGTGTTGAAGATGGACTTGGCAACGTATGCTGTAGCCAGACTTGCAACGCCAGAATCGGACTCCTCCTCAGACTCCACCTCCACTTCCTCAGAAGTGGACTCCTCCTCTGAATCCATTTCCTTGCCAACAAACACACGTGCCTTGCCAGATGAGCTCTTCTTGTGTGACGAAGACTTTGAGGAAGACTTGGAAGAAGACTTTGAGTATTTCTTCTTCTTCTTCTTGTCGTTAGAGTCATATTCCTTGCTCTTCTTCTTCTTTCGGTTCTCATTGTCCCACTACGGACACTCAGAGATGAAGTGGCCAGTTTTCTTGCACTTATGGCATGTTTTCTTCTTGTAGTCATGAGTAGAAGCTTCATCATTCCTTGAGCTTGATCGTGAAGACTTTCTGAAGCCTTTCTTCTTGGTGAATTTTTGGAACTTCTTCACAAGCATAGCAAGTTCCTTTCCAATGTCTTCAGGATCATCAGAACTGCTGTCAGATTCTTCTTCAGACGAGGAGACAGCTTTTGCCTCCAAGGCACGAGTTTGCCCATAGTTTGGACCATAGATATCTCTTTTCTCAGAAAGCTGAAACTCATTTGTGTTGAGCCTCTCAAGTATGTCGGACGGATCGAGTGTCTTGAAATCAGGTCGTTCCTGAATCATCAGGGCTAGGGTGTCAAATGAACTGTCAAGTGATCTTAGTAGTGTCTTGACGACTTCATGCTTGGTGATCTCAGTAGCGCCGAGGGCTTGAAGCTCATTTGTGATGTCAGTGAGTCGATCAAACGTGAGCTGGACATTCTCATTGTCATTTCGCTTGCAGCGGTTGAAGAGGTTGCGAAGAACACTGATTCTCTGATCTCTATGGGTTGAGACGCCTTCGTTGACCTTGGAGAGCCAGTCCCAGACCAGCTTAGATGTTTCCAAAGCACTCACACGGCCATACTATCCTTTGGTCAGATGACCATAGATGATATTCTTGGTAGTAGAGTCCAGTTGAACGAACTTCTTGACATCAACAGCTGTGACACCTTCTCCAGCCTTGGGAACGTCGTTCTTGACGACATACCATAGGTCGACGTCAATGGCTTCAAGATGCATGCGCATCTTATTCTTCCAGTAGGGATATTCAGTTCCATCGAAGACGGGGCACGCAGCGGAGACTTTAATTATCCCTGCAGTCGACATAGCTAAAAATCCAGGTGGTTAAACCGAATCACACAGAACAAGGGAGCACCTTGCTCTGATACCAATTGAAAGTGCGTTATATCGACTAGAGGGGGGTGAATAGGTGATTTTTATGAAAGTCTTCAAAACGTGGAAGTTTCGAAGACAAACGATAGAATTAAACCTATTACCATGCAGCGGAAGGTAGACTACACTAGGTAAACCATAGTCATGTATTCAATGAAGTGAAAGCACAATGACTAATAGCAGCTAGGTAGTAAGGATCAGGTAGGAAGATATTAAGAAGCCAAACAGATCACACAGTCACTCAGTGAAGACAAAAGATAGTGCAAACATACAATTACTTCACCAGGAGTAACAGTAAGTAAAGAGAAAGGAAGGATGAAACCAGTGACTCGTTGAAGACAATGATTTGTTGGACCAGTTCCAGTTGCTGTGAAAACTGTACGTCTGGTTAGGGCGGCTAGGTATTTAAACCTTAGGACACACAGTCCCGGACACCCAATCCTGAACACGTAGCTCAGGACACCCAGTCCTCACCGTATTCCCCTTGAGCTAAGGCCACACAGACCTCGCCCAATCACTCTGGTAAGTCTTCAAGGTAGACTCCCAAACCTTCACAGACTTCGTTCACCGGTGATCCACAATGTCTCTTGGACGTTCAGAACGCAACGCCTAACCAGCTGGAGGATTCATAGTCCTCAAGTGTAATAAGTCTTCAGATCACACAGACAAGAAGACGTAAGTGATGCCTAATTCTCTTTGGCTTTGGGTGGTTAGGGCTTTATCC
Organism: Triticum monococcum; assembly: GCA_034509565.1. Classification (NCBI taxonomy): domain Eukaryota; kingdom Viridiplantae; phylum Streptophyta; class Magnoliopsida; order Poales; family Poaceae; genus Triticum; species Triticum monococcum. The sequence goes on along the minus strand of CM067842.1, from coordinate 443,260,008 downwards.
TCGCAAGGAATTCTCTCTCAAAGGCTTCGAGGTGGGTTGCTCTCAAACGACAAAAGCCGTACTCTGAATCTGAGCAGCCAACCGTTTATGGTTGTAGGGGGTGGGCTATTTATAGCCACTAGGCAACCCGACCTGATTTGTCCGAAATGACCCTGGGTCACTAAGGAACTGACACGTGTTCCAACGGTTAGATTTCAAACTCACACGGCAACTTTACTTGGGCTACAAGCAAAGCTGACTTGTCCGACTCTGGACAAGATTCGCTCTCATAGTCTTCACTCGAAGACATGGGTTTTCTTTAAGCATCACTTCAGTCATTCTGACTGGTTCTCTTGGACCCCACTTAACAGTACGGTGGTTCCTATGACTCAACAAAGAAGAAAAAGAACTACAAAAGATCTAAGTCTTCAAGCTCCATAGGCTTCATGTGGTGTCTTCTCTTGTCATAGTCTTCAATGTGAATATCTTCATATACCACCTTTGACATCAATGTCTTCATACATTTTTAGGGGTCATCTCTGGTAGGAAAACCGAATCAATGAGGGACTTCTACCTGTGTTATCCTGCAATTCTCACAAACACATTAGTCCCTTAACTAGGTTTGTCATCAATACTCCAAAACCAACTAGGGGTGGCACTAGATGCACTTGCAACGTTGGAGCCGTATCAGATCACGTGGGTATCTTGGAATCGTTTCGATGGTTTTGTGACGAGAACATTGTTCTTGGTGCCTCCTGAGATTTAGGGGTTGTGGCAGTGTCCCGGGAGTTGAGCCCCGAGGTGTTGTCGTCACAATTTTATCGTTGCAGTTCTGGAATACCTGAGTTCGCCGACACCGAAAATCTCCTTTATGCAGTTGTTGGTGAGATAACCTCGACGCCACATAGTACTGGGGCGGAAGTTCAGGAGTATTGCCATAACTCGTATAACGGATGCTTTTCGAAGGTTGAGGTAAATGATTTCCGAAGGTTTCTTGGTTATGTGTTGAAGGATGGATACAGCTGGATGTAGGATTTGCTAGTTTTGGGTGAGATATTATGCTTCCCCTGTATCCCCAACACCTGATTGCATAACCAGAAAGTTTCAGGAGTTTCATAGGTGGGAATTCTTGTACCTCTAGTATTTCTTCCCGCACATATTTGGTTTGTGATTGGGTAATCCTTACCAATTATTTGTTCATATCCGTACCTTGTTGCTTCATTCATCTATCTCTATCTAAGTGGCTTCTCAATTTATGGAAGTGTGATGATTTACTTTGGAATTCATTCATTCATTCTTGTTCGAATGTTAAGGCTACATGTTGCAATTTCGATCCATTTGATTCAGCATGAATATATGTCTTTCAAGATGCTAACGGATGTCAACCTCTTCAGGATGGCTCCTCCAACGCGTCATAATTCGGAACCTCCGCCACCAGCTCCACCTCCGGAGGCATGGCAAGCTGTCATGTTCGCCACCAACGCAAACACGCAGATGCTTGCTACGTCTTGAGCTTGCGTTGGTTTTCCCCGAAGAGGAAAGGATGATGCAGCAGAGTAGCGTAAGTATTTCCCTCAGTTTTTGAGAACCAAGGTATTAATCCAGTAGGAGCCCACGCTCAAGTCCCTCGTACCTGCACAAAGTGATAGCTACTCGCAACCAACGCGATTAGGGGTTGTCAAGCCCTTCACGGTCACTTACGAGAGTGAGATCTGATAGATATAATATTTTTGGTATTTTTGGTATAAAGATGCAAAGTAAAAAGTAAAGGCAAAGTAAAAAAGCAAAGCAAGATTAAAGTAATGGAGATTAATATGATGAGAATAGATCCGGGGGCCATAGGTTTCACTAGTGGCTTCTCTCAAGAGCATAAGTATTCTAGGTGGGTGAACAAATTACTGTTGAGCAATTGACAGAATTGAGCATAGTTATGAGAATATCTAGGCATGATCATGTATATAGGCATCACGTCCGTGACAAGTAGATCGAAACGATTCTGCATCTACTACTATTACTCCACTCATCGACCGCTATCCAGCATGCATCTAGAGTATTAAGTTAAAAACAGAGTAACGCTTTAAGCAAGATGACATGATGTAGAGAGATAAATTCATGCAATATGAAATAAACCCCATCTTGTTATCCTCGATGGCAACAATACAATACGTCCCTTCCTGCCCCTTCTGTCACTGGGTAAGGACACCACAAGATCGAACCCAAAGCTAAGCACTTCTCCCATGGCAAGAACTACCAATCTAGTTGGCCAAACCAAACGGATAATTCGAAGAGACTTGCAAAGATAACCAATCATACATAAAAGAATTCAGAGAAGATTCAAATATTATTCATAGATAGACTTGATCATAAACCCACAATTCATCGATCTCAACAAACACACCGCAAAAAGAAGATTACATCGAATAGATCTCCACAAGAGAGGGGGAGAACTTTGTATTGAGATTCAAAGAGAGAGAAGAAGCCATCTAGCTACTAACTATGGACCCGAAGGTCTGAGGTAAACTACTCACACTTCATCGGAGGGGCTAGGATGATGTAGAAGCCCTCCGTGATGACGGCCCTCTTCTGGCGGAGCTCCGGAACAGGCCCCAAGATGGGATCTCGTGGATACAGAAAGTTGCGGCGGTGGAATTAGGTTTTTGGCTCCTCTTCTGATCGTTTGGGGGTATGTGTGTATATATAGGAGGAAGAAGTACGCCGGAGGAGCAACGAGGGGCCCACGAGGTAGGGGGCGCGCCCTAGGGGGGGCGCCCCCCACCCTCGTGACCGCCTATTTTGTTCCTTGGAGCAGGGTCCAAGTCTCTTGGATCACGTTCGGTGAGAAAATCACGTTCTCGAAGATTTTATTCCGTTTGGACTCCATTTGATATTCCGTTTATCCGAAACACTGAAATAGGCAAGAAAACAGCAATTCTGGGCTGGGCCCCCGGTTAATAGGTTAGTCCCAAAAATAATATAAAGTGGAAAATAAAGCCCAATATAGTCCAAAATAGTAGATAATATAGCATGGAGCAATCAAAAATTATAGATACATTGGAGACGTATCAGGCATCCCCAAGCTTAATTCCTGCTCGTCCTCGAGTAGGTAAATGATAAAAAGAGAATTTTTGATGTGGGGTGCTACTTGGCATAATTTTCAATGCAAAACTTCTTAATTGTGGTATGATATTCAGATTAGAAAGATTCAAGACAAAAGTTTATATTGACATAAAAATAATAATACTTCAAGCATACTAATAAAGCAATTATGTCTTCTCAAAATAACATGGCCAAAGAAAGTTATCCCTACAAAATCATATAGTCTGGCTATGCTCCATCTTCACCACACAAAGTATTTAAATCATGCACAACCCCGGTGACAAGCCAAGCAATTGTTTCATACTCTAACTTTTTCAAAACTTTTTCAATCTTCACGCAATACATACCCCCCGGCAAAGATATGGGCCTTATTGGACCTAGGACGGGACAGACCAGCCCCTTGTGGGGTGGTGCGCCCCCATATGGGCCGATCTAAGTGGAGAAAGGAAAAGGGGAAGAGGAAAGGAATGTGTGCAGAACTCGGAGGTGTCGTACATTTGGTGCTTGATTGGTCGGAACGAGAAGAAGTTCGACTACATCAACTGCGTTAACAAATGCTTCCTCTTTCGGTCTATGAGGGTATGTGGACACACTCTCCCCCTCTCATTGCTATGCATCTCCTAGATAGATCTTGTGTGACGTAGGAAATTTTTGAAATTGCATGCTACGTTCCCCAACACTGCTTTCTTTAACTTTCAGGCAAATGGGCGATATTTTATAACTGAGAGGAAGCAAACGAGTATGAGAGAACAGCGGAGGCTGCTCGCCTCCATGCTGCAGCCCTACAGGCAGTAGCTGATGCGTCTCAGTACAACCCCAACTACAACTTTGGATATCCACCAGGCCAGTCGTGGTCGTAGACGAACTTAGGCCAAAAGCCTAAGCTTGGGGGAGTACGTATTTCTCACCGACATTATATTCATGTTCACACACTCATTTCAGTTGTCGGTGTTCATACTTTTTCATTAGTACTATCCATGTTAGTTTATTTCTTTTTCCCGCTTTCTTCTTTTGTGTTTGATAAACCTTAAGAAAAACCAAAAAAATAGTTGTAGTTAGTTTACCTTCTATGCATGCTTAGTAGTATAATTAAAAGAAAACCCAAAAAGATTTCTCGTTCTTCTTTTGCTTGTTGGGAGCTTTCTCATGTAAATGGTTTTTCTCATTCTTGTTTTACTTTCTTAAGAAAAACAAAAACTCCAAAAACATTTCAGTGTGTTTCTTTGAATTTCTTTTCTTTGGGGGTCGAGAGGAGAAGACCACGATGAAAATGTCGAGTGGCTCTCATATACATTATTGTTGATCTAACAAAGAGCCCTTATTACCTTGTCTTCTCCTTTGAATAAATGTTTGCAGATTCCAGCTTAGTCCAATGCACGTGCACTATTATTATTATCCACACCATTCGACCATGCAAGTGAAAGGCAATAATGACGATATATGATGAAATGATTGAGATGAGAAAAAGCTGGCCTGAACTTGACCTATCTTGTTTTTGTAAATATGATTAGTTCATCATTCTTGATTCAGCCTATTATGAATGAAACATGTTTGCAATGACAATTAGAGATTATAGTTATCCATGCCATGCTTAATTAGCTAGGAGTTTGTAATGGTTTACCTTGCGTGCCAACATGAAAATTAAAATGGTTGTGATGTAGTATGATAGGATGGTATCCTCCTTTTAATGATTCGAGTGGCTTGACTTGGCTCATGTTCACACATGTAGTTGAAACAAAATCAACATAGCCTCCACAATATTTATGTTCATGATGATTTATATCCTACTCATGCTTGCACTCAATGTTGGTTAATCTCAATGCATGCTTATGACTGTTGTCACTCTCTAGTTTGTCGCTTCCCAGTCTCTTTCTAGCCTTCACTTGTACTAAGCAGGAATACTGCTTGTGCATTCACTTCCATAAACCCCAAAGTTGTTCCATATGAGTCCACCATACCTACCAATATGCAATATTTACCTGCCGTTCCAAGTGAATTTGCATGTGCCAAACTCTAAACCTTCAAATGATAATCTGTTTTGTATGCTCGAATCGCTCATGTACCAACTAGGGCTGTCAATATCTTCCATGGTAGGTGGGTTATTCTCACGATGAGTGGACTCCGCTCATCATTCACGAGAAAATGGCTGGTAACCGGGATGCCTAGTCCCATGCTCAAATCAAATCAAAATAATTGCAAACAAAACTCCCCCAGGACTGTTGTTAGTTGAACGGTACCATTGTTTCGGACCAGCCGTGGAATGTGCTTGTTGGTGGTGGGGGAGTATAAACTTTACCATTCTATTTGGGAACCGCCTAGAATGTATCTAGTATGGAAGATACCGAGATCTCTTAGTTGTTACGTTGACAATGAAAGCATGCCGCTCAAAATATTATTTATCTCTATTTCAAAACTCGAGCTCTGGCACCTCTGCAAATGCCTGCTTCCCACTGCGAAGGGCCTATCTATTTACTTTTATTATTGAGTCATCATCCTCTTATAAAAAGCACTAGATATAGAGCACCACTGTCATTTGTATGAATTGTTATTAATTTATATCAAGTATGACTGTGACTGGATCTCTTTTACCATGAATTACAATGTCTAGTCAGTCCTTGATCTTCAGAGGTGCTCTGCATTTATATTTTGCGGTCTCAGAAAGGGCTAGCGAGATACCATCTTGTTATATCATATCATGATTGTTTTGGGAAACTGTTGTCATCTGAGATTTATTATTATTGCTCGCTAGTTGATTATGCCATTGATATGAGTAAATGTGAGACCTAAACATTATTGTGAATATGGTTAGTTCATAATCTTTGCAGAAAACTTGAACGCTAGCTTTACATATTTGCAACAACAAGATCAAACGGACTTTGTAAAAGTTTTTCTTTATCACTTTTAGTTTGTCAACGGAATTGCTTGAGGACAAGCAATGGGTTAAGCTTGGGGGAGTTGATACGTCTCAGTCGTATCTACTTTTCCAAACTCTTTTGCCCTTGTTTTAGACTCTAACTTGCATGATTTGAATGGAACTAACCCGGACTGACGCTGTTTTCAGCATAATTGCCATGGTGTTAGTTTTGTGCAGAAATAAAAGTTCTCGGAATGACCTGAAAATTCACTGAGATCATTTTCGGAATTAATAAAAAATATTGGTGAAAGAATCAATAGAAGGGGCCCACACCCTGGCCACAAGGGTGGGGGCGTGCACTCCGACCTTGTGGGCCCCCTGGACCTCCACCGATCTCAACTCCAACTCCATATATTCATGTTTGGGGAGAAAAAAATCAGAGAGAAGGATTCATCACGTTTTACGATACGGAGCCGCCTCCAAGCCCTGTCCTTCCTCGGGGGGGGGGCAGATCTGGAGTCCGTTCGAGGCTCCGAAGAGTGGAATCCGTCACCATCGTCATCATCAACCATCCTCCGTCACCAATTTCATGATGCTCACTGCCATGCATGAGTAATCCCATCGTAGGCTTGCTGGACCGTGATGGGTTGGATGAGATTTACCATGTAATCGAGTTAGTTTTGTTAGGGTTTGATCCCTAGTATCCACTGTGTTCTAAGATTGATGTTGCTATAAGTTTGCTATGCTTAATGCTTGTCACCAGGGCCCAAGTGCCATGATTTCAGATCTGAACCTATTATGTTTCATGAATATATTTGTGTTCTTGATCCTATCATGCAAGTTATAGTCACCTACTACGTGTTATGATCGGGCAACCCCGGAGTGACAATAGTCGGGACACTTCCCGGTGATGACCGTAGTTTGAGGAGTTCATGTATTCACTGTGACGCCCCCGATTTAATCGTACACTAATCATACACACAAACGTGTACGATCAAGATCAGGGACTCACGGGAAGATATCACAACACAACTCTACAAATAAAATAAGTCATACAAGCATCATATTACAAGCCAGTGGCCTCGAGGGCTCGAATATAAGAGCTCGATCATAGACGAGTCAGCGGAAGCAACAATATCTGAGTACAGACATAAGTTAACAAGTTGCCATAAGATGGCTAGCACAAACTGGGATACAGATCGAAAGAGGCGCAGGCCTCCTGCCTGGGATCCTCCTAACTACTCCTGGTCGTCGTCAGCGGGCAGCACGTAGTAGTAGGCACCTCCGGTGTAGTAGGAGTCGTCATCGACGGTGGCGTCTAGCTCCTGGGCTCCAACATCTGGTTGCGACAACCAGGTAGAAGGGATAGAGGGAAAAGAAGGAGAAAGCAACCATGAGTACTCATCCAAAGTACTCGCAAGCAAGGAGCTATACTACATATGCATGGGTATCAAATGGAATAAGGGTATCATATATGGACTGATCTGCAGAATGCCAGAATAAGAGGGGGATAACTAATCCTGTCGAAGACTACGCTTCTGGCAGCCTCCGTCTTGCAGCATGTAGAAGAGAGTAGACTGAAGTCCTCCAAGTAGCATCATATAGCATAATCCTAACCGATGATCCTCTCCTCGTCGCCCTGTGAGAGAGTGATCACCGGTTGTATCTGGCACTTGGAAGGGTGTGTTTTATTAAGTATCCGGTTCTAGTTGTCATAAGGTCAAAGTACAACTCCGGGTCGTCCTTTTACCGAGGGACACGGCTATTCGAATAGATAAACTTCCCTGCAGGGGTGCACCACATACCCCAACACGCTCGATCCCATTTGGCCGGACACACTTTTCTGGGTCATGCCCGGCCTCGGAAGATCAACACGTCGCAGCCCTACCTAGGCACAACAGAGAGGTCAGCACGCCGGTCTAAATCCTATGGCGCAGGGGTCTAGGCCCATCGCCCTTTGCACACCTGCACGTTGCGTACGCGGCCGGAAGCAGACCTAGCCTAGTGGCTTTCCAGTCCAATCCGGCGCGCGCCACTCAATCGCTGACGTCACGAAGGCTTCGGCTGATACCACGACGCCGGGATACCCATAACTACTCCCGCGTAGATGGTTAGTGCGTATAGACCAAATGGCCAGACTCAGATCAAATACCCAGATCTCGTTATGCGTGTTAAGTATCCGCGAACGCCGAACAGGGCCAGGCCCACCTCTCTCCTAGGTGGTCGGAACCTGCCCTGTCGCTCCGCCTCAAAGATCCACTCGCGGGTGCTCTTACGAGCCTGCCCGTCTTTAGTCACCACATGTATCATGTATAAAGTATATAGTATATACCCGTGATCACCTCCCGTGTGATCACGGCCCAATAGTATAGCATGGCAGACGGACAAGAATGTAGGGCCACTGATGGTAAACTAGCATCCTATACTAAGCATTAGGTTTGCAGGTAAAGGTAACAACGGTAGTAGCAAGGACAGGCTATGCATCAGTATAGGATTAACGGGAAGCAGTAACATGCTACACTACTCTAATGCAAGCAGTATAGAGAAGAGTAGGCGGTATCTGGTGATCAAAGGGGGGGCTTGCCTGGTTGATCTGGCAAGAGAGAGGGGTCGTCAACTCCGTAGTCGTACTGGGTAGCAGCGGCGTCGGTCTCGGTGTCTATCGAGAGAAGAGGGGGGAGAAACAATAAATATTTAAGCAAGCATATGCATAGTGATGCATGACATGACAAGTAACGGCGTTAGAGGTGCCCTAACGCGGTAATAGGTGATACCGGGGGAAGGGGGATGACATCCGGGAAAGTATCCCCGGTGTTTTGCGTTTTCGGGCAGAGGACCGGAGGGGGAAAGTTGCGAGTTCGATAGGTTAGGGAGGTGTGGTGGACGAACGGGTGGCGTATCCGGAATCGTCTCGTCGTTCTGAGCAACTTTCATGTTGAAAATATTTTAATCCGAGTTACGGATTAAAAGATAGGATTTTCTAAAGATTTTATTAATTTCTGGAATTTAATTAATTATTTAAAATAATTCGATAAACAGATTAATGACATCAGCATGATGTCATGCTGACATCATCAGTCAACAGGGTTGACTTGGTCAACCTGTCCAGTGGGTCCAGTGGGACCCACCTGTCATACACTGTTTTAATTAACTAACAATTAATTAGGTTAATTAGTGATTAGGTTAATCTAATTATAATTAGATAATTTAATCATAATTAATTAGGTTAATTAATTAATTAATTATATTATATTATTTATTATTATTTTTATTTATTATTTATTATATTTTTTTAAATAATTATTTATTTATTTATTTTCGTTCTAGGGGGGTGTGGGCCCCGTTTGGCAGTGGCCCAGAGGGCCTAGTGGTTTGCGGGCGCGCGGGTGCGGGGTAATGGGCGCCGCGGGCAGGGGGTGCGGGTTCACGGGCGCGGCCACGAGCGCCCACCGGGGTGAGCCCAGGCGATGGCCGTGGGCGCGGCCAGTGGCGCGGGGAGGGGTGCGAGGCGGCGCCGGGGAGGAGCTGCGGCGGCCGGAGCGGGTGAGGCTGGGCTACGGCGAGCGGCTGCAACGGGTGAGGCATGGCGGATGGCGGCGCGAGGAGCATGAGGGGCCAGGATGGGCGAGGCCAGCGCGCGGTAGCAGTGGGAGCTGGCCACGGCGGGCGACCAAGGCCATGGCCGGCGCGCAGGCGCGCATCTACGAGGCGTGCCATGGATGCAGGGGGTGTGGCCGGCGCAGGTCGCGGCACAGGCAGCAGCAGCAGCAACGAAACATGGGCGGGGCCGGCTGTGCGCGGCGACGCGAGCGAGGCGGGGCCGGCTGTGCGCGGCGACGCAAGCGAGGCGGGTCGGCGCGGTGAGGCGATGCGCGTGCGTGCGTGCGTGCGCGTGCGCGCGAGGCGGGGAGGAGAGTAGGAGGCCGAGGGCCTCACCGTGGTGCGCGGGGAACAGGGCAGTGGTGCGCGAGGAGGGAGGCGGGGACGACGACGTAGAGGAGATGCAGGCCGGCGGGGAGCGATCCAGGCGTCGAAGGTCGATCCGGGCGGCGGCGGCATCCTGGCACGGGGCAGCGACCTCCTCTCCCGATCCCAATCCAATCGGGGGGGGGGGAGGAGATATTTTCGTGGGGGGGGAGTGGGTGTCGGTGGTGTTGGACTGGGGGAGTGGGGGGTTAAGGCGGCGAGGTGGGCCGGCCTGGTAGGCTTAGCCGACTGGGCCAAGAGGCCTAGTGGGGAAAGGGAGGGGCTTGTGCCCTTTTTTTTGTTAGTTTAGTTTTTCCCTTTTTCTGTTTTATTTCTAGATTCTTCTTTTTTAATTTCTTTTAGTTTTTGTTTTATTAAATATAAATACAACTCCTAAATTAATGTTATAAATTATCCTACTGCCCCAAAAAGTTTGACACCTAAATAAAATAGTTTGCATTATTTTAATTTTTAAAAGGCATTTGATCAATTGTCATAGCTGCTGTTTTAATTACTTTAGAGCCTTTAAACACTTTATAAAAGTGTGGTTTCTCCACCAATATTACACATGATTTATTTGTCACATTTAGAACATTTTAGTTTTAATATTTGAAAACTTTTATTGTTTGCCTATTTTTTTTTAATTTGAATTTGAATTGGTTTCGAACTAACTCGAGATTAGCAACTATAAACGAGGTGACGTGGCACCATTAGCAGAGGATCACTGTAGCTTAATTACCCGGGCGTCACAAATCTCCTCCACTACAAGAAATCTTGTCCCGAGATTTAAGAGGGGAGTAAGGGGAAAGTTCTGGTTACGATATGCTAATGGATCTTCTCGAAGAAGTTAATTCCCTTCGTTGATGTCTTCAGTTCTTTATTCCAATGCATCATGATGAAGTTGTCGTCCTTTCTTCGAGGAACTCCATCGTACTTACGAATAGGTAAGGGGCAGCTTTACAACAATTGAATGTTATAAGGGAAATTCATTTAGGGGGTATCCCAAGAATGATCATAAGAGTATCTCTCGAGTTGAACAATTAAAACACATCGAGAGCAAAGTAAGAAGGTACCATAAGAAGTTTGAAACGGATAGACAATCTTCGTTGCCTGAAACAAGGCAACGGTATAGGTATTGTGTTTAATACCAGAATCGATGATTTCTCGGAAGGTGGCTCGTGAATCACAAACGAGGCCAAGTGCGAGGAATTAAATTTGGAAACCGGGGGTGTATAGGAGGGTCAGGTTTCGATCCTGTGTAACTGTGGGTTATGGGCCCACCATGTGGTTATAAGTAGGTAAAGCGTTGATATCTTGCACGGTCGTGATAGCAAGACATGTCAGAGGGTAGCCTATCATTTATGTTGGCAACAATGTCGGTACCAAGGGCGAGGGACGAAGAGAACCATTTTCCTGCTCGTTGAAACGAGGCGGGCCAATAGGCAAAGTTCTCGTTCATCGGTGGTTACCGGAATGTCAACAACAATAGTAACAGGGTCTTACTGACAGAGTTGTACGCCGAGGTGCTTATAAAAGCAGTGACGTATTACTGCTTAGATCATTTAAACCTCAAGAAGGTTAAACAGAACAATGGAAAGGAAAATATGATTATCAGATTTAACAGAAGAATGGAAAGGAAAATGTGTTTAAACACATATTTCAGGGGTATATCCTTCCCAAGGACAAACAGAGCATGATATCCGTGGCAGGATATCATGTAGAAAACCCTTTAAGTAAGGGGAGAGAAATTTCATGACAGTACCCATACAACGGTGTTTGGGTAATTTCAACAAGAAACATTTAGCATGGTGCTTCAAATGTTCTTATTGAAAATCGAAGCACCATAGACATGCTTCGAGATAGCGCTGACATGGTCAACAGGTGAAAATCGGACTTTGGAAACAAAAAGGATCCATTAGGAATAACTTGTAGAATAAGTCTTACAGTTTCCTCATGGAAGAATGGATAGCATTGCTAAAAGGGAAATATAACCATAGGGCCGCCGGCCAGGTGGGCTAGGTATGATATAACCTTACCGGGTCATATATAAAGACCAACATTATAACTCTTGGAAATAAGTTCCAACCATCATATCTGACCGAGATTCAGATCTAATTGGTGTCATGATACCTCAGACTTAGGATGCCTGAGAAGAAAAGGTGCGGCACAATTTGACGAGATGACATTGTAAGATTCTCGGGAAATGAACTATGGAAGCGAGTTCCGAAACAAGAGTTCATCAGTAAACCAAGGAGAGGGTGAGTAGGTGGCTGATAGGCTCAGCAACAAATCATCGCGATTTCCATAGGATTGATTTCCACAATTATGTGAACAAGGAAATATCATTTGTCGGATCAAATGTCATAATGATGTATGCTCGAGGGAAACATACACAACTGAACAATGATAGAAGGGTGCAACCAGGAATCTGGACTAGGTAGCACGATCAATGTTTGAATGTTGATTCAATAATCAATAGACTTAGAATGAAACTGTAGACCAATAACTTCAAGCAATAGGGGTGCTAGAAGTTTAGAATTTGCACAACACAGACCATTAGTCGGTATTCCGGTTAGAAACAATACGGAGACCAAGAGATGAACGCAAAAGGCGAGAGATATTATTATATCAAGAATTCTCAAGAGGTGGTAAAATTACCACGACATTCTTGACATAAAAGGTGGTATCATTCCAAGGTAAAGAAGAACAAATGCTGTATAGCAAGGATCTCAAGGTATAACTCAAAACACGAATAAGTTTGTGTTGGAGGGAAGGCAATAAAGTGGCCGATGATAATACAATTCATCGGGGGCAAGGATGGTATTTCTCATCATGAATTCAATTGATATCCAGGAAGACCTCATAAGGTTGATGATCTTCACGGCACATTGGTCGAGAGATTTCAAGGTGTAATCAATTAGTGACAACATCAAATCAAAGGAATGATGAAGCGGAAGGTTATTGGAACCATGGGTAGGGCACAAACTTGAAATCAAGCTTGTTGTTCAAGGTGAATTGATATGACGAGGAAGATCGACGTAAGCTTAGCTCATCATCGAAAGTTGTGCTCCGGGATTAAGGACCAGGTAGGACAGTTAAAATTTAGCACGATAATGATATAGCCGATCAGGCTAGGAATGACATGATCGAGTACAAACTCGGACTTAAAGAAGATTATCAAGAGTTGCTGAACCGTAGGGCAGACTCGGTTCAGTTATCGGTGTCTTTGAGTGTTTAATAACTCAGAGCCCATGAAAACTGTAATCAGTGAGAATGTAGTACTTGATGAAGAACTCATAAGAAGTTATGCAGTTTCAAGATAATCTCGAGATACCAGGGGGGTAATACTCGAAGACGGATCAAAGTAGAGGTTGGACCGAGGTATTGATCCACATGAGACAAGTGCTTACACTTGCATCGAAAATGGTATTTAAAAGAGAACATGGTCGGAACCACGATTGTAAAAGGCCGGATCCCAGATATAAGATGAACTTATACCAAGGGAACTAATATCATTTACAAGAAGCTTCGATGATAAGTTTCACATCGGGTCCATGGGCATGAACGCAAAGGCTCAAGGTCGACTCCCAATTCTTCCATGCATAACCTTTCATTTTACTTCTCGCTTTTGATGAAGCTGTAGTATAGAAATTTTATCTAGCAAAATACCAGAAGAGTATGACTCGTGAAAACTTTCGAGTTCACACAGTTTAGAGAAGGCATATGTTCAACCCATCAGGGCATCTTAGGAGTATATACCACAAATTTCAAGAATAAATAACACCAGCTCGATAGTAGAGCATGTTTGAGAAAGCAGAGGATACAATTTACCAAAGATATTATGTATCCGAGGAAAGGCTCACAGACTTATTGAATATGAAGGACGTTGTCGGATAAAATCCCGCAAATGATCTGGTGGTTCTCAAGGAATCTGGTGCGGGCATCGTTACTCAACCAGAGGGAGAAACAATGCAAGGAGATCAGACTTTAGAAACAACTGACTAATTCAAGGCTCAAATGCAAAGGAATTATCAATTCCAAGACAAGGGATCAGAAGCAATGCTCTGATCAGGGATGGATAAGTTGAATAGCCTTAAGGGTACAATCGACAGTAATTTGATTGGTCGAGATCCAGCTCATGTTTTAAAATAACGTCTAAGCCGGAAAGATAATTTAAAAGGATCAATTGATGATTGCGTGCATTCGCACTCAAGTTGAATCAATAGGATCAAAAGACGATGTCTAAGGATACTAACGAATATCGCCAGGCTTATGGAAAGCATCCATAATGCAAGCAGGCAAGTATTGCAGAGCAATAAGCTACTAAGGATTTTGGAGGATCGAATAGTATTTCGAAGACCATTGTGAAACACATGAACAACTGGGGATGAGTGGGTACTCGACAAGTGCGAGGATTTAATTGAAGGGGTATTCATGTGGCAAGGAACTGCTAGGCAGTAGGCACAAAGTATTCTCGGAACAATAGAGACGACTTCGGGGTATCTTGTAATAACAAGATCAATGGGGGATGATCGTATGAATGGCAAGTGTAAGTAGTTATCCATAAGGATTTATCGGTGGTCGGGAATAGCAAAAGTGATGGGCACAAAGTCTCAAGAGGAATAGCAAAGAGTATCTTCGGAATCTTCCGGTGAAGTAGGCCATCATCTGGAATGAAGGGGCTCTCTGGGAGAAAGTATTTACGAGAACCTAGAGTTAGAGTTAACAAAACCATTTAACCCGAATAGAAGAGAGATCAGAGTCCCAGAGTAAGGATCGAGGAGTAAAAGATCCTAGTATTACCCGATGGCGACGTGGGCCCGTAAGGCACACAGCCAAGTTAGTAAAAAGTTTTTGCAATGTCTAGACTCGACTTCGGCCAAGGAGTGTGGAAGGGGGTTTCCTACAGGCAGTCGGCTCTGATACCAACTTGTGACGCCCCCGATTTAATCGTACACTAATCATACACACAAACGTGTACGATCAAGATCAGGGACTCACGGGAAGATATCACAACACAACTCTACAAATAAAATAAGTCATACAAGCATCATATTACAAGCCAGTGGCCTCGAGGGCTCGAATATAAGAGCTCGATCATAGACGAGTCAGCGGAAGCAACAATATCTGAGTACAGACATAAGTTAACAAGTTGCCATAAGATGGCTAGCACAAACTGGGATACAGATCGAAAGAGGCGCAGGCCTCCTGCCTGGGATCCTCCTAACTACTCCTGGTCGTCGTCAGCGGGCAGCACGTAGTAGTAGGCACCTCCGGTGTAGTAGGAGTCGTCATCGACGGTGGCGTCTAGCTCCTGGGCTCCAACATCTGGTTGCGACAACCAGGTAGAAGGGATAGAGGGAAAAGAAGGAGAAAGCAACCGTGAGTACTCATCCAAAGTACTCGCAAGCAAGGAGCTATACTACATATGCATGGGTATCAAATGGAATAAGGGTATCATATGTGGACTGATCTGCAGAATGCCAGAATAAGAGGGGGATAACTAATCCTGTCGAAGACTACGCTTCTGGCAGCCTCCGTCTTGCAGCATGTAGAAGAGAGTAGACTGAAGTCCTCCAAGTAGCATCATATAGCATAATCCTAACCGATGATCCTCTCCTCGTCGCCCTGTGAGAGAGTGATCACCGGTTGTATCTGGCACTTGGAAGGGTGTGTTTTATTAAGTATCCGGTTCTAGTTGTCATAAGGTCAAAGTACAACTCCGGGTCGTCCTTTTACCGAGGGACACGGCTATTCGAATAGATAAACTTCCCTGCAGGGGTGCACCACATACCCCAGCACGCTCGATCCCATTTGGCCGGACACACTTTTCTGGGTCATGCCCGGCCTCGGAAGATCAACATGTCGCAGCCCTACCTAGGCACAACAGAGAGGTCAGCACGCCGGTCTAAATCCTATGGCGCAGGGGTCTAGGCCCATCGCCCTTTGCACACCTGCACGTTGCGTACGCGGCTGGAAGCAGACCTAGCCTAGTGGCTTTCCAGTCCAATCGGCGCGCGCCACTCAGTCGCTGACGTCACGAAGGCTTCGGCTGATACCACGACGCCGGGATACCCATAACTACTCCCGCGTAGATGGTTAGTGCGTATAGACCAAATGGCCAGACTCAGATCAAATACCCAGATCTCGTTAAGCGTGTTAAGTATCCGCGAACGCCGAACAGGGCCAGGCCCACCTCTCTCCTAGGTGGTCGGAACCTGCCCTGTCGCTCCGCCTCAAAGATCCACTCGCGAGTGCTCTTACGAGCCTGCCCGTCTTTAGTCACCACATGTATCATGTATAAAGTATATAGTATATACCCGTGATCACCTCCCGTGTGATCACGGCCCAATAGTATAGCATGGCAGCGGACAAGAATGTAGGGCCACTGATGGTAAACTAGCATCCTATACTAAGCATTAGGTTTGCAGGTAAAGGTAACAACAGTAGTAGCAAGGACAGGCTATGCATCAGTATAGGATTAACGGGAAGCAGTAACATGCTACACTACTCTAATGCAAGCAGTATAGAGAAGAGTAGGCGGTATCTGGTGATCAAAGGGGGGGCTTGCCTGGTTGATCTGGCAAGAGAGAGGGGTCGTCAACTCCGTAGTCGTACTGGGTAGCAGCGGCGTCGGTCTCGGTGTCTATCGAGAGAAGAGGGGGGAGAAACAATAAATATTTAAGCAAGCATATGCATAGTGATGCATGACATGACAAGTAACGGCGTTAGAGGTGCCCTAACGCGGTAATAGGTGATACCGGGGGAAGGGGGATGACATCCGGGAAAGTATCCCCGGTGTTTTGCGTTTTCGGGCAGAGGACCGGAGGGGGAAAGTTGCGAGTTCGATAGGTTAGGGAGGTGTGGTGGACGAACGGGTGGCGTATCCGGAATCGTCTCGTCGTTCTGAGCAACTTTCATGTTGAAAATATTTTAATCCGAGTTATGGATTAAAAGATAGGATTTTCTAAAGATTTTATTAATTTCTGGAATTTAATTAATTATTTAAAATAATTCGATAAATAGATTAATGACATCAGCATGATGTCATGCTGACATCATCAGTCAACAGGGTTGACTTGGTCAACCTGTCCAGTGGGTCCAGTGGGACCCACCTGTCATACACTGTTTTAATTAACTAACAATTAATTAGGTTAATTAGTGATTAGGTTAATCTAATTATAATTAGATAATTTAATCATAATTAATTAGGTTAATTAATTAATTAATTATATTATATTATTTTTTTATTTTTTATTTATTATTTTTTTTAAATAATTATTTATTTATTTATTTTCGTTCTAGGGGGGTGTGGGCCCCGTTTGGCAGTGGCCCAGAGGGCCTAGTGGTTTGCGGGCGCGCGGGTGCGGGGTAATGGGCGCCGCGGGCAGGGGGTGCGGGTTCACGGGCGCGGCCACGAGCTCCCACCGGGGTGAGCCCAGGCGATGGCCGTGGGCGCGGCCAGTGGCGCGGGGAGGGGTGCGAGGCGGCGCCGGGGAGGAGCTGCGGCGGCCGGAGCGGGTGAGGCTGGGCTACGGCGAGCGGCTGCAACGGGTGAGGCATGGCGGATGGCGGCGCGAGGAGCACGAGGGGCCAGGATGGGCGAGGCCAGCGCGCGGTAGCAGTGGGAGCTGGCCACGGCGGGCGACCAAGGCCATGGCCGGCGCGCAGGCGCGCATCGACGAGGCGTGCCATGGATGCAGGGGGTGTGGCCGGCGCAGGTCGCGGCACAGGCAGCAGCAGCAGCAACGAAACATGGGCGGGGCCGGCTGTGCGCGGCGACGCGAGCGAGGCGGGGCCGGCTGTGCGCGGCGACGCGAGCGAGGCGGGTCGGCGCGGTGAGGCGATGCGCGTGCGTGCGTGCGTGCGCGTGCGCGCGAGGCGGGGAGGAGAGTAGGAGGCCGAGGGCCTCACCGTGGTGCGCGGGGAACAGGGCAGTGGTGCGCGAGGAGGGAGGCGGGGACGACGACGTAGAGGAGATGCAGGCCGGCGGGGAGCGATCCAGGCGTCGAAGGTCGATCCGGGCGGCGGCGGCATCCTGGCACGGGGCAGCGACCTCCTCTCCCGATCCCGATCCAATCGGGGGGGGGAGGAGATATTTTCGTGGGGGGGAGTGGGTGTCGGTGGTGTTGGACTGGGGGAGTGGGGGGTTAAGGCGGCGAGGTGGGCCGGCCTGGTAGGCTTAGCCGACTGGGCCAAGAGGCCTAGTGGGGAAAGGGAGGGGCTTGTGCCCTTTTTTTTTGTTAGTTTAGTTTTTCCCTTTTTCTGTTTTATTTCTAGATTCTTCTTTTTTAATTTCTTTTAGTTTTTGTTTTATTAAATATAAATACAACTCCTAAATTAATGTTATAAATTATCCTACTGCCCCAAAAAGTTTGACACCTAAATAAAATAGTTTGCATTATTTTAATTTTTAAAAGGCATTTGATCAATTGTCATACCTGCTGTTTTAATTACTTTAGAGCCTTTAAACACTTTATAAAAGTGTGGTTTCTCCACCAATATTACACATGATTTATTTGTCACATTTAGAACATTTTAGTTTTAATATTTGAAAACTTTTATTGTTTGCCTATTTTTTTTTAATTTGAATTTGAATTGGTTTCGAACTAACTCGAGATTAGCAACTATAAATGAGGTGACGTGGCACCATTAGCAGAGGATCACTGTAGCTTAATTACCCGGGCGTCACATTCACTAAGTGCTAATGCTTTGGTCCGGTACTCTATTAAAAGGAGGCCTTAATATCCCTTAGTTTCCAATAGAACCCCACTGCCATGGGAGGGTAGGACAAAAGATGCCATGCAAGTTCTTTTCCATAAGCACGTATGACTATATTCGGAATACATGCCTACATTACAT
The DNA here is from genome assembly GCA_034509565.1 of Triticum monococcum. Lineage (NCBI taxonomy): Eukaryota > Viridiplantae > Streptophyta > Magnoliopsida > Poales > Poaceae > Triticum > Triticum monococcum. The sequence continues at coordinate 443,241,251 of CM067842.1, read as the reverse complement.
TGATGAATTGAAGCTAGTTCTGTGTTAACCTATGTTATAACCATTGCATGATGAATGCCATCCGACATAATTATCCAACAATGAGCTTTTCACATATTGATCTTTGCTTCGTTACTTTTCCGCTGCTACTGTTACAATTGCTACGAAACTACTACTGTTACTTCGGCTACCGTTACTGTTACTTCCATACTACTTTGCTACTAAATACTTTGCTGCAGATATTAAGTATTTCAGGTGTGGTTGAATTGACAACTCAACTGCTAATACTTGAGAATGTTCTTTGGCTCCCCTTGTGTCGAATCAATAAATTTGGGTTGAATGCTCTACCCTCGAAAACCGTTGCTATACCCTATACTTGTGGGTTATCAACGGTTTCAATCATGGAGTGTAGCCAACGTTTTCATTGTCATCTCGGTTTGAGGACATATGTTGAAGAAGCTCTTCTTTGGACAAAGCCCATGTACATCTGGACATGGCACAATCAAGTAATGAGTGACGCCAACTATCATGTGCTCCACAGATCGTACAAACTTGTGTTGTAGCCATGTTTCTATGCTGGAGGACATCCTCGGTTGGCAAAGAATGTTGGGCAAGCCTCCAAGAGAAAACCTTGAGTTTGGAGGGCACATTCATCTTCCATAGCTTTGACCAGCCTCTCATCTCCCCTTCTAGGTTTGATAAGCCATCAGTCTCTTCGAGCTATGCCTCCCTGCCCATTTTTTCCGAAGATCATCTTGTATGCCGTCCTAACAGAGAAACGACCCCGCGGGTCCTCAGCCCATGCCAAAAAATCTTTAACTTGCCTAGTACATATGGGGATCCGTAGTATGGCCTCAGCATCCAGAGGGAGGAAAACTTGCCGGACTACTTCTTCCTGCCATGAAGCAGCAGTGGCGTCAATTAGCCGAGTGACTATTTGGGGTGGGTCTTTGATGTCTACCACGCAACTTTATTCTTGTAGACACGTGTTGGGCCTCCAAGCGCAGAGTTTTGTAGGACAGTAGCACTTTTCCCTCAAGTGGATGACCTAAGGTTTATCAATCTGTGGGAGGCATAGGATGAAGATGGTCTCTCTCAAACAACCCTACAAACAAATAATAAAAAGTCTCTTGTGTCCCCAACACACCAAATACAATGGTAATTTGTATAGGTGCACTAGTTTGACGAAGAGATGGTGATACAAGTGTAATATGGATAGTAGATATTGATTTTTGTAATCAGGACAATAAAAACAGCAAGGTAGCAATTGATAAAACGGAGCACAAACGGTATTGCAATGCTTGAAAATGAGGCCTAGGGTCCGTACTTTCGCTAGTGCAATCTCTCAACAATGCTAATATAATTGGATCATATAACCATCCCTCAAAGTACGATGAAGAATCACTCCAAAGTTCCTATCTAGCGGAGAACATAAGAAGAAATTGTTTGTAGCTATTCTTTCTGATCGATCTATCCAAGAGTTCGTACTAAAATAACACCAAGTTATTCTTTCTGATCGATCTATCAAGAGTTCGTACTAAAATAACACCAAGTTATTCTTTTGATCGATCTATCAAGAGTTTGTACTAAAATAACACCAAAGCAAATTCAGATTCATAATACTCAATCAAACACAAAGAACCTCAAAGATTGCCCCAAGATTTCTATCGGAGAAACAAAAGACGAGAACGTGCATCAGCCCCTATGCATAGATTACACCAATGTCACCTCGGGAATCCGCAAGTTGAGTGCCAAAACATATCTCAAGTGAATCAATATAATACCCCATTGTCACCACGGGTATTCATATGCAAGACATATATAGAGTGCTCTCAAATCCATAAAAGTATTCAATCCAATAAAAAGAAATCTCAAAGGGAAAACTCAATTCATCACAATAAAATAGAGAGGGGAAAACACCATATGATCCAACTATATTAACAAAGCCCGCGATACATCAAGATCGTGCCATCTCAAGAACACGAGAGAGAGAAATTAAACACATAGCTACTGGTACAAAACCCCCAGCCCCGAGGGTGGACTACTCCCCCCTCATCGTGGTGGCCGCCAGGATGATGAAGATGGCCACTAGTGATGATCTCCCCCTCCGGCAGGGTGCCAAAACAGGGTCTAGATTGGTTTCTCATGGCTACAGAGCCTTGCGGCGGCGGAAATTCTGATCTAGGGTCTCCCCGAGGGTTTTTGGAATATTTGGCAATTTATAGGGTGAAGAGGCGGTGCGGGAGACCACCGAGGTGGGCACAACCCACCGGGGCGCGCCTGGTGGGGTGCCCCCCTCCACAATTACACACCTCGGTCATATCTTTGTAGTGCTTAGCCGAAGCCCTGCGCCGGTAACTTCATCATCACTGTCGCCACGCCGTTGTGCTGACGGAACTCTACCTCGTCCTCAACTGGATCAAGAGCTCGAGGGACATCATCGTGATGAACGTGTGCTGAACACAGAGGTGCCATACGTTCGGTACTTGGATCGGTTGGATCGTGAAGACGTTCGACTACATCAACCGCGTTACTAAACGCTTCCGCTTTTGGTCTATGAGGGTACGTGTACACACTCTCCCCTCTCGTTGCTATGCGTCTCCTAGATAGATCTTGCATGATCGTAGGAAAATCTTTTGAATTACTGCGTTCCCCAATAGTGGCATCAGAGCCAGGTCTATGCGTAGATGTTATATGCACGAGTAGAACACAAAGAGTTGTGGGCGATAATAGTCATACTGCTTACCACCAACATCTTACTTTGATTCGGCGGTATTGTTGATGAAGCAGCCCAGACCGACATTACATGACCGCTTTCATGAGACTGGTTCTACCAATGTGCTTTGCACACAGGTGGCTGGCGGGTGTCTGTTTCTCCAACTTTAGTTGAATCGAGTTTGACTACGGCCGATCCTTGTTGAAGGTTAAAACAGCACACTTGACGAAAAATCGTTGTGGTTTTGATGCGTAGGTAAGAACGGTTCTTGCTAGAAGCCCATAGCAGCCACGTAAAATTTGCAACAACAAAGTAGAGGACGTCTAAATTTTTTTTGCAGGGCATGTTGTGATGTGATATGGTCAAGACGTGATGAGATATAAGTTGTTGTATGAGATGATCAGTTTTTATAAAGTTATCGGCAATCGGCAGGAGCCATATGGTCGTCTTCTTTATTGTATGAAATGCAATCGCCATGTAATTGCTTTACTTTATCACTAAGCAGTAGCGATAGTCGTGGAAGCAATAGTTGGCGAGACGACAACGACGCTATGATGGAGATCCAGGTGTCAAGCCGGTGACGATGGAGATCATGACAATGCTTTGGAGATGGAGATCAAAGGCACAAGATGATGATGGCCATATCATGTCACATATTTTGATTACTTGTGATGTTTATATTTTATATGCATCTTATTTTGCTTAGTACGGTGGTAGCATTATAAGACGATCCCTCACTAAATTTCAAGGTATAAGTGTTCTCCCTGAGTATGCACCGTTGTGATAGTTCGTCGTGCCGAGACACCATGTGATGATCGGGTGTGATAAGCTCTACATTCAAATACAACGGGTGCACGCCAGTTTTGCACGTGCAGAATACTCGGGTTAAACTTGGCGAGCCTAGCATATGCAGATATGGCCTCGGAACACTGAGACTGGAAGGTCAAGCGTGAATCATATAGTAGATATGATCAACATAGAGATGTTCACCATTGAAAACTACTCCATCTCATGTGATGATCGGACATGGTTTGGTTGATATGGATCACGTGATCATTTAGATGACTAGAGGGATGTCTATCTAAGTGGGAGTTCTTAAGTAATATGATTAATTGAACTTTAATTTATCATGAACTTAGTCTTGATAGTATTTGAAAATTTATGTTGTAGATCAATAGCTCATGATGTAGCTCCCCATCTATTTTTGATATGTTCCTAGAGAAAAATAAGTTGAAAGATGATAGTAGCAATGATGCAGACTTGGTCCGTGCTCTAAGGATTATCCTCATTGCTGCACAGAAGAATTATGTCCTTGATGCACCACTAGGTGACAGACCTATTGTAGGAGCAGATGCAGACGTTATGAACGTTTGACAAAGCTCGGTATGATGACTACTTGATAGTTTAGTGCACCATGCTTTACGACTTAGAAATGGAACTTCAAAAACGTTTTGAACGCCACGAAGCATATGAGATGTTCCAAGAGATGAAATTAGTATTTCAGTATCATGCCCATGTCGAGAGGTATGAGACCTTTGACAAATACTTTGCCTACAAGATGGAGGAGAATAGCTCAACCAATGAGCATGTGCTCAGGATGTCTGAGTACTACAATCGCTTGAGTCAAGTGGGAGTTAATCTTCGAGATAAGATAGTGATTGATAGAGTTCTCTAGTCACTATCACCAAGTTACTGGAACTTTGTGATGAACTATAGTATGCAAGGGATGACAAAAACGATTCCCGAGCTCTTCGCGATACTGAAATCGGCGAAGGTAGAAATCAAGAAAGAACATCAATTGTTGATGGTTAACAAGACCACTAGTTTCAAGAAAAGGGCAAAGGAAACGAAAGGGAACTTCAAGAAGAATGTCAAGCAAGTTGTCACTCCCATGAAGAAGCCCAAAGCTAAACCTAAGCCTGAAACTGAGTGCTTCTACTGCAAAGGGAATGGTCACTGGAAGCAGAAATACCCCAAATAATTGGCGGATAAGAAGGATGGAAAAGTGAACAAAGGTATATTTGATATACATGTTATTGATGTGTAATTTACTAGTGTTCATAGTAACCCTAGGGTATTTGATATCGGTTCAGTTGCTATGATTAATAACTTGAAATAGTAGTTGCAAAATGAACAGAGACTAGTTAAGGGCGCGGTGACAATGTGTGTTGGAAGTGATTCCAAGATTGATATGATCATCATCGCACACTCCCTATACTCCCGGGATTAGTGTTGAACGTAAATAAATGTTATTTGGCGTTTGCGTTGAGCATGAATATGATTTGATCATGTTTATTGTAATATGGTTACTCATTTAAGTCAGAGAATAATTGTTGTTCTGTTTACATGAATAAAACCTTCTATGGTCATACACCCAATGTAAATGTTTACTGAATCTCGATCATGGTGATGCACATATTCATAATATTGATGCCAAAAGATGCAAAGTTGATAATGATAGTGCAACATATTTGTGGCACTGTTGTCTAGGTCATATTGGTGTAAAGCGCATGAAGAAACTCCATGCAGATGGACTTTTGGAATCACTTGATTATGAATCATTTGATGCTTGCGAACCATGCCTTATGGGCAAGATGACTAAATATCGGTTCTCGGGAACAATGGAGCGAGCTACTGACTTATTGGAAATAATATATACTGATGTATGCGGTCCGAGGAGTATTGAGGCTCGCGGCGGGTATCGTTATTTTCTAACCCTCATAGATGATTTGAGCAGATATGGGTATATCTACTTAATGAAACACAAGTCTGAAACATTTGAAAAGTTCAAAGAATTTCAGAGTGAAGTGGAGAATCGTCGTAACAAGAAAATAAAGTTTCTACGATCTGATCGCGAAGGCGAATATTCGAGTTATGAGTTTGGCCTTCATTTAAACAACATGGAATTGTTTCACAACTCACATCACCTGGAACACCACAGTGTAATGGTGTGTTCGAACATCGTAACCGCACTTTATTAGATATGGTGCGATCTATGATGTCTCTTACTGATTTACCACTATTGTTTTGGGGTTATGCATTAGAGACAGCTGCATTCACGTTAAATAGGGAACCATCTAAATCCGTTGAGATGACACCGTATGAACTGTGGTTTAGCAAGAAACCTAAGCTGTCGTTTCTTAAAGTTTGGGGCTGCGATGCTTATGTGAAAAAGTTTCTACCAGATAAGATCGAACCCAAATTGGAGAAATGCGTCTTCATAGGATACCCAAAGGAGACTGTTGGGTACACCTTCTATCATAGATCCGAAAGCAAGATATTCGTTGCTAAGAATGGATCCTTTCTAGAGAAGGAGTTTCTCTCGAAAGAAGTGAGTGGGAGGAAAGTATAACTTGATGAGGTAATTGTACCTTCTCCCGAATTAGAAAGTAGTTCATCATAGAAATCAGTTCCAGTGATGCCTACACCAATTAGTGAGGAAGTTAATGATGATGATCATGAAACTTCAGATCAAGTTACTACTGAACCTTGTAGGTCAACCGGAGTACGTTTCGCACCAGAGTGGTATGGTAATCCTGTTCTGGAAGTCATGTTACTAGACCATGACGAACCTACGAACTATGAGGAAGCGATGATGAGCCCAGATTCCGCAAAATGGCTTAAGGCCATGAAATCTGAGATGGGATCCATGTATGAGAACAAAGTGTGGACTTTGGTGGACTTGCCCGATGATCGGCAAGCCATTGAGAATAAATGGATCTTCAAGAGGAAGACGGACGCTGATGGTAGTGTTACTATCTACAAAACTCGAATTGTCACAAAAGGTTTTCGACAAGTTCAAGGTGTTGACTACGATGACATTTTCTCACTCGTATCGATGCTTAAGTCCGTCCGAATCATGTTAGCAATTGCCGCATTTATGAAATCTGGCAAATGGATATCAAAATTACATTCCTTAATGGATTTATTAAAGAAGAGTTGTATATGATGCAACCAGAAGGTTTTGTCAATCCTAAAGGTGCTAACAAAATGTGCAAGCTCCAGCGATCCATCTATGGACTAGTGCAAGCATCTTGGAGTTGGAATATACACTTTGATGAGTTGATCAAAGTATATAGTTTTATACAAACTTGCGGTGAAGCTTGTATTTACACGAAAGTGAGTGGGAGCACTACGACGTTTCTAATAAGTATATGTGAATGACATATTATTGATCAGAAATGATGTAGAATTTTCTGGAAAGCATAAAGGAGTATTTGAAAGGAGTTTTTCAAAAGAAAGACCTCGATGAAGCTGCTTACATATTGGGCATCAAGATCTATAGAGATAGATCAAGACGCTTGATAAGAATTTCGACGAGTACATACCTTCATAAGATTTTGAAAGGATTTCAAAATGGATCAGTCAAAGAAGGAGTTCTTGCCTGAATTGTAAGGTATGAAGTTGAGTAAGACTCAAAACCCGACCACGGCAGAAGATAGAGAGAGAATGAAAGGCATTCCCAATTCCTCAGCCATAGGTTCTATAAAGTATGCCATGCTGTATACTAGACCTATTGTGTACCTTGCCATGAGTTTGGCAAGGGGATACAATAGTGATCCAGGAGTAGATCACTGGACAGCGGTCAAAATTATCCTTAGGTACCTAAAGAGGACTAAGGAAATGTTTCTCGGTTATGGAGGTGACAAAGAGTTCATCGTAAAGAGTTACGTCGATACAAGCTTTGACACCGATCTGGATGACTCTAAGTCTCGATCTAGATACATATTGAAAGTGGGAGCAATTAGCTAGAGTAGCTCCGTGCAGAGCACTGTAGACATAGAAATTTGTAGAATACATACAGATCTGAATGTTGCGGACCCATAGACTAAAATTTCTCTCACAAGTAAAACATGATCATACCTTATTACTCTTTGGTGTTAATCACATAGCGATGTGAACTAGATTATTGACTCTAGTAATCCTTTGAGTGTTGGTCACATGGTGATGTGAACAATGGGTGTTAATCACATAAAGATGTGAACTATTGGTGTTAAATCACATGGTGATGTGAACTAAATTATTGACTCTAGTGCAAGTGGGAGACTGAAAGAAATATGCCCTGGAGGCAATAATAAAATTGTTATTTATATTTCCTTATATCATAATAAATGTTTATTATTCATGCTAGAATTGTATTAACCGGAAACTTGGTACATGTGTGAATACATAGACAAAACAGAGTGTCCCTAGTATGCCTCTACTTGACTAGATCGTGAATAAAAGATGGTTAAGTTTCCTGACCATGGACATGTGTTGTCATTTGATGAATAGGATCACATCATTGGAGAATGATGTGATGGACAAGACCCATCCGTTAGCTTAGTATTATGATTGTTAAGTTTTATTGCTATTGCTTTCACCATGACTTATACATGTTCCTATGAATATGAGATTATGCAACTTCTGAATACCCGAGGAACACCTTGTGTGCTATCAAACATCACAATGTAACTGGGTGATTATAAATATGCTCTACAGGTATCTCCGAAGGTGTTTGTTGGGTTGGCATAAATCGAGATTAGGATTTGTCACTCCGAGTATCGGAGAGGTATCTCTGGGCCCTCTCGGTAATGCACACCACTATAAGCCTTGCAAGCAATGTGACTAATGAGTTAGTTGCAGGATGATGCACTACGATGCGAGTAAAGAGACTTGTCGGTAACGAGATTGAACTAGGTATGATGACACCAACGATCGAATCTCGGGCAAGTAACACCGATGCCAAAGGGAACAACGTATGTTGTTATGCGGTTTGACTGATAAAGATCTTCGTAGAATATTGATAACCCACAAGTATAGGGGATCAATTGTAGCCTCTTTCGATAAGTAAGAGTGTCGAACCCAACGAGGAGCTAAAGGTAGAACAAGTATTCACTCAAGTTCTATCGACCACCAATACAACTCTACGCACGCTTAACATTCGCTTTACCTAGAACAAGTATGAAACTAGAAGTACTTTGTAGGTGTTTTTGGATAGGTTTGCAAGATAATAAAGAGCGTAAATAAAAAGTAGGGGCTGTTTATATAAAGACACAACTAAATTAGTTTTAGTAAAGAGCTTTTTGTTACGAGAAAGTTATTTGTCCCTAGGCAATCGATAACTAGACCGGTAATCACTATTGCAATTTTATATGAGGGAGAGGCATAAGCTAACATACTTTCTCTTATTGGATGATATGCACTTATGATTGGAACTCTAGCAAGCATCCGCAACTACTAAAGATTCATTAAGGTAAAACCAAACCATAGCATTAAAGTATCAAGTCCCCTTTATCCCATACGCAAACAACCTACTTACTCGGGTATGTGCTTCTGTCACTCATGCCACCCACCATAAGCAAATCATGAACATATTGCTAACCCTATAGCGGGGATCCCTCATGCTTGCGCGACACGGAGAGCACCATAGGACAGCACCAATAATAAAACATGCAACTCAAGCCAATCACGATCATCAATTAACCCATAGGACAAAACGGATCCACTCAAACATCATAGAATAGCCATACATCATTGGGAAATAACATATAGCGTTGAGCACCATGTTTAAGTAGAAATTATAGCAGGTAAGAGAGAGGTTACACCGCTGCATAGAGGGGGGAAGAGTTGGTGTTGATGGCGGTGAAGTTGTTGGTGAAGATTGCGATGATGATGATGGCCCCCGGTGGCACTCCGACGCCACTGGGAGCGAGGGGGAGAGAGCCCCCTTCTTCTTCTTCTTCTTCTTCTTCGTCTTCTTCTTCTTCTTCTTCTTCTTCTTCCTTGACCTCCTCCCTAGATGGGAGAAGGGTTTCACCTCTGGTCCTTGGTCTCCATGGCCCGGGAGGGGCGAGAGCCCCTCCGAGATTGGATCTGTCTCTCTGTCTCTCTCTGTTTCTACGTTCTCTGTATCTGCCCTTTCACCGTTTCGTGTATATATGGAGATCCGTAACTCCGATTGGCCTGAAATCTTCGCCGTGATTTTTTTTACCAAAAATTAGCTTTCTTGCGTCCGAAGTTGAGCAGCAACTGCCTTACAGGGGGCCCATGAGTGGGGTAGGCGCGCCCCTTGCCTCATGGCCACCTCGGGCACCGTCTCGCGTTGATTCTTCTTCCAAAATTTTCCAAATATTCCAAAAATATTCTCCATCCATTTTTATCCCGTTTGGATTCCGTTTGAAATGGATATTCTGCGAAACAAAAATATGCAACAAACAGGAACTGGCACTGGGCACTGGATCAATATGTTAGTCCCAAAAATAATATAAAAAGTTGCCAAAAGTATATGAAAGTTGTATAATATTGGCATGGAACAATCAAAAATTATAGATACGACGGAGACGTATCAACATCCCCAAGCTTAATTCCTGCTCGTCCTCGAGTAGGTAAATGATAAAAAAGATAATTTTTGATGTGGAATGCTACCTACACAATCTTGATCACATAATCTAATCATGGCATGAATATTAAGACACAAGTGATTCAAAGCAATAGTCTATCATTTGACATAAAAACAATAATACTTCAAGCCTACTAATAAAGCAATCATGTCTTTTCAAAATAACATGGCCAAAGAAAGTTATCCCTACAAAATCATATAGTCTGGCTACGCTCCACCTTCACCACACAAAATATTCACATCATGCACAACCCCGATGACAAGCCAAGCAATTGTTTCATACTTTTGACATTCTCAAACCTTTTCAACTTTCACGCAATACATGAGCGTGAGCCATGGACATAGCACTATAGGTGGAATAGAATGGTGGTTGTGGAGAAGACAAAAAGGAGAAGATAGTCTCACATCAACTAGGCATATCAACGGGCTATGCAGATGCCCATCAATAGATATCAATCTGAGTGAGTAGGGATTGCCATGCAACGGATGCACTAAGAGCTATAAGTGTATGAAAGCTCAGACTGAAAACTAAGTGGGTGTGCATCCAACTTGCTTGCTCATGAAGACCTAGGGCATTTGAGGAAGCCCATCATTGGAATATACAAGCCAAGTTCTATAATGAAATTTCCCACTAGATATGAAAGTGATAACTCAAGAGACTCTCTATATGAAGAACATTATGCTACTCTGAAGCACAAGTGTGGTAAAAGGATAGTAACATTTCCCCTTCTCTCTTTTTCTCTCATTTTTTTCTCTTTTTTTGTGCCTTCTCTTTTTTGGCCTTTCTCTTTTTTTTCGTCCGGAGTCTCATCCCGACTTGTGGGGTAATCATAGTCTCCATCATCCTTTCCTCACTGGGGCAATGCTCTAATAATGATGATCATCACACTTTTATTTACTTACAACTCAATATTACAACTTGATACTAGAACAAATATATGACTCTATATGAATGCCTCTGGCGGTGTACCGGGATGTGCAATGATCTAGCATAGCAATGACATCAAAAAACGGACAAGCCATGAAAACATCATGCTAGCTATCTTACGATCATGCAAAGCAATATGACAATGAATGCTCAAGTCATGTATATGATGATGATGGAAGTTGCATGGCAATATATCTCGGAATGGCTATGGAAATGCCATAATAGGTAGGTATGGTGGCTGTTTTGAGGAAGGTATATGGTGGGTTTATGGTACCGGCAAAAGTTGCGCGGTACTAGAGAGGCTAGCAATGGTGGAAGGGTGAGAGTGTGTATAATCCATGGACTCAACATTAGTCATAAAGAACTCACATACTTATTGCAAAAATCTATTAGTTATCGAAACAAAGTACTGCGTGCATGCTCCTAGGGGGGTAGATTGGTAGGAAAAGACCATCGCTCGTCCCCGACCGCCACTCATAAGGAAGACAATCAATAAATACCTCATTCTCCGACTTTGTTACATAACGATTCACCATATGTGCATGCTAAGCGAATCACAAACCTCAACACAAGTATTTCTACTAATCCACACCTACCCACTAGCATGACTCTAGTATCACCATCTTTATATCGCAAAACTATTGCAAGGAATCAAACATATTATATTCGGTGATCTACAAGTTTTATGTAGGATTTTATGACTAACCATGTGAATGACCAATTCATGTCATCTCTCTAAATAGATATAAGTGAAGCAAGAGAGTTTAATTCTTTCTACAAAAGATATGCCCATGCTCTAACAAATATAAGTGAGGCAAAAGAGCATTCTACAAATGGTGGTTTTCTATGCAAAGAGAAACAGGCAATCCAAACTTCAAATGATATAAGTGAAGCACATGAAGCATTCTATAGAGCCATACTCAAAAGATATAAGTGAAGTGCAAAGAGCATTCTATAAATCAACCAAGGACTATCTCATACCAGCATGGTGCATAAAATAAAAATGAAAACTAAATGCAAAAGACGCTCCAAGATTGCACATATCGCATGAACGAAACGAATCCGAAAACATACCGATACTTGTTGAAGAAAGAGGGGATGCCTTCCGGGGCATCCCCAAGCTTAGACGCCTGAGTCTCCTTGAATATTTACTTGGGGTGCCTCGGGCATCCCCAAACTTGAGCTCTTGCCTCTCTTCCTTCTTCTCACATCGAGACCTTCTCGATCATCGAACACTTCATCCACACAAAACTTCAACAGAAAACTCGGTAAGATCCGTTAGTATAATAAAGCAAATCACTACTCTAAGTACTGTTGCAAACCAATTCATATTTTGTTTTGGCATTGTGTCTACTGCAGTATAACTTTTCCATGGCTTAATCCACTGATATAAATTGATAGTTTCATCAAAACAAGCAAACTATGCATCAAAAACAGAACCTGTCAAAAACAAAACAGTCTGTAGCAATCTGAACATTCACCATACTTTTGGTACCCCAAAAATTCTACCAAAATTAGGAAAAATAAACAATTTGTATAGAAAGACAGTGCAGAAAGAACCAGAATTGTTTGACCTTCTAGTAAAAAAAATGTAAAATCGTGCACTACAGCCAAAGTTTCTGTCCTACACCACACAAACCAACAAGCATTGTAAACATCCTAAAGGCAAACCTTGGCACATTATTTTAATATTACTTTATAAAAGCACACAACAGAAATAAATGACTCTCTAAAACTTCCGGGTTGTCTCCCTGGCAGCGCTTTCTTTAAAGCCATTAAGCTAGGCATATAGTGCTCAAGTAATGGATCCACCCGGATCCCAAGGTATATCAAAGCCAATTTTAATTAACAATGATTTGGCATTTAGTAGTGATCATAAAGAAACATATATCAAGTAATAATGAAGTCCAACTCTTTTCCTATGCATCGGCATGTCATAAAAGAACAATTCATGCACACCTAGTCAAGGCCAATGCATAGTATAAACAGTTTCTTGCAATTTTTATCATATGGGAAACATAGAGAGGTGGAAATATAGTTCCTCTCTCATAATAATTGCAAGTAGGAGCATCAAGCACATGCATATTATATTCATCAAAATCATCATGTGCAACGGTATAAGGCAACCCATCAATATAATCCTTAATAAGAACAAACTTCTCTGATATAGTGTAGTCGGGAGAATTCAAAAAGATAATAGGACTATCATGCGTGGGTGCAATAGCAACAATTTCATGTTTAACATAAGGAACTATAACAAGTTCATCTCCATAAGCATCATTCATATTGGCATCTTGGCCACAAGCATAGCAAGCATCATCAAAAAGGGATGTTTCAAGAGAATCAACGAGATCATAACAGTTATTATAGCAATCATCCTTCGGTAAGCACGAAGGGAAATTACACAATGTATGAGTTGAAGAGTTACCCTCATTAGAAGGTGGGCACGGGTACCTAATCCGCTCTTCCTCCTTTTGTTCTTCGCTCTCCTCATCATCTTTTTCATCCAATGAGCTCACAGTTTCATCAATTTCTTCTTCCATAGATTCCTGCAAAATATTAGTCTCTTCTTGGACAATGGAGACTTTCTCAATAAATGCATCAATATCGGAATTATATTCATAATTATCATAGCAATATTTTAATATAGCAAAATTTTCAGGCCTATAAACATCATCATCAAAAGCTTCATACTTTTCAAACAAAGATTCAATTTCATAAGCACCCTTAAAAGCAACAAATTCTTCTATTTGTTCCACATCATAGTAATCATATATACCTCTAGCATAAGAAGCCAAGGTTTCATTATCATTGAATTCGCATGAAAAGGGAAGGTGTGGAGACTTCATCCTAGAGCAACAAGTATAATCATATCTCAAGCATAGTTGCCTAGCATACCACTTCAACATATAAATTTGATCCCATAATAGTTTCCCTTTTTGAGTCAAGTGATAATCCCTAAAGTATTCACATTGGTCCAACGTGTCTCCCATTACATAATTGAATGAGGTTTTCTCAGGATTATCAAAGTGGTACATAATATTTTTCACATATTGAGCATCGGGGGTTTTAGGAGGTTCCCCATCTCCATGAGCAGCAAGTACACCAAATTTTTTGGTATTTCGTGTTCCATATCCATAACTAAAGATAAAGAACAACTAAGAACAGCAAATAAAAATTACTTAGAGATAAAGCAAACAAGCACACACGAGAATATTCACCCCATGCTATTGCTCCCCGCAACGGCGCCAGAAAAAGGTCTTGATAACCCACAAGTATAGGGGATCAATTGTAGCCTCTTTCGATAAGTAAGAGTGTCGAACCCAACGAGGAGCTAAAGGTAGAAAAAGTATTCCCTCAAGTTCTATCGACCACCGATACAACTCTACGCACGCTTAACGTTCGCTTTACCTAGAACAAGTATGAAACTAGAAGTACTTTGTAGGTGTTTTTGGATAGGTTTGCAAGATAATAAAGAGAGCATAAATAAAAAGTAGGGGATGTTTATATAAAGACAAAACTAAATTAGTTTTAGTAAAGAGCTTTTTGTTACAAGAAAGTTATTTGTCCCTAGGCAATCAATAACTAGACCGGTAATCACTATTGCAATTTTATATGAGGGAGAGGCATAAGCTAACATACTTTCTCTTCTTGGATGATATGCACTTATGATTGGAACTCTAGCAAGCATCCGCAACTACTAAAGATTCATTAAGGTAAAACCCAACCATAGCATTAAAGTATCAAGTCCCCTTTATCCCATACGCAAACAACATACTTACCCGAGTATGTGCTTCTGTCACTCACGCACCCACCATAAGAAAATCATCAACATATTGCTAACCCTACAGCAGGGATCCCTCACGCTTGCGCGACACGGAGAGCACCATAGGACAGCACCAATAATAAAACATGCAACTCAAACCAATCACGATCATCAATTAACCCATAGGACAAAACAGATCTACTCAAACATCATAGAATAGCCATACATCATTGGGAAATAATATATAGCGTTGAGCACCATGTTTAAGTAGAAATTACAGCGGATAAGAGAGAGGTTACACCATTGCATAGAGGGGGGAAGAGTTGATGTTGATGGCAGTGAAGTTGTTGGTGAAGATTGCGGTGATGACGATGGCCCCCGGTGGCACTCCGGCGCCACCGGAAGCGAGGGGGAGAGAGCCTCCCTTCTTCTTCTTCTTCCTTGACCTCCTCCCTAGATGGGAGAAGGGTTTCCCTCTGGTCCTTGGTCTCCATGGCCCGGGA
Source organism: Triticum monococcum (assembly GCA_034509565.1). Taxonomy (NCBI): domain Eukaryota; kingdom Viridiplantae; phylum Streptophyta; class Magnoliopsida; order Poales; family Poaceae; genus Triticum; species Triticum monococcum. The sequence goes on along the minus strand of CM067842.1, from coordinate 443,225,978 downwards.
GGGGCGAGAGCCCCTCTGAGATTGGATCTGTCTCTTTGTCTCTCTCTGTTTTTGTGTTCTCTGTATCTGCCCTTTCACCGTTTTGTGTATATATGGAGATCCGTAACTCCGATTGGCCTGAAATCTTCGCCGTGATTTTTTTACCAAAAAATAGCTTTCTTGCGTCCGAAGTTGAGAAGCAACCGCCTTACAGGGGGCCCACGAGGGGGGTAGGCGCGCCCAGGGGGGCAGGAAGTTGCCAAAAGTATATGAAAGTTGTATAATATTGGCATGGAACAATCAAAAATTATAGATACGATAGAGACGTATCAAATATGTAGGAGCCAATATGAGCATCCAGGTTCCGCTATTGGCTATTGACCGGAGATGTGTCTCGGTCATGTCTACATAGTTCTCGAACCCGTAGGGTCCGCACGCTTAACGTTCGATGACGATTTGTATTATGAGTTATGTGAATTGATGACTGAAGTTTGTTCGTAGTCCCGAATGAGATCACAGACATGACGAGGAGTATCGAAATGGCCGAGAGGTAAAGATTCTTATATTGGAAGGTTATATTAGGACACTGGAATGGTTTCGGGAAGTTTCGAAGTACCGGGGGTTACCGGACCCCCCCCCCCCCCCCCCCCGGGAAGGTATTGGGCCAACATGGGCCTTAGTGGAGAAAGAGGGCCAACCATAGGAGGTGGCGCCCCCCCCCTTGCCAATCCGAATTGGACAAGGGGTGGGGGCGGCGTTCCCCCCTTTTCCTCTCCTACTCCTTCTCTCTTTCCCTCTTTGCTATTCCAGAAAAGGAAAAAAAGGAGATGGGAATCCTACTAGGACTAGGGAGTCCTAGTAGGACTCCCCACACTTGGCGCGCCCCTAGGTGGCCGGCCTACTCCTCCTCCCTCCTTTATATACGGGGGCAGGGGAGCACCCTAGAACACACAAGATCAATTGTCTTAGACGTGTGCGGTGCCCCCTCCGTAGTTACACACCTCAGTCATATCGTCGTAGTGCTTAGGCGAAGCCCTGCGCTGGTAACTTCATCATCACCGTCGCCATGCCATCGTGCTGACGGAACTCTCCCTCATCCTCAACTGGATCAAGAGCTCGAGGGACGTCATCGTGCTGAACGTGTGCTGAACACGGAGGTGCCGTACATTCGGTACTTGGACCACTCGGACCGTGAAGACGTTCGACTACATCAACCACGTTACTAAACGCTTCCGCTTTCGGTCTACGAGGGTTTGTGGACACACTCTCCCCTCTCGTTGCTATGCATCTCCTAGATAGATCTTGTGTGATTGTAGGAAAATCTTTTGAATTACTACGTTTCCAAACATTAACACCACTGAGAGGGGATGACTGGGAACTGGATTTTAGTAGGCACGAAAGGCCCTCTGCTACAATTAAGAATAGGTAGGGGGAAATTGGATCTCCCTGTCGAATACCTCTTGTTGGTTTGAACTGCTCAAGCTTTTCACCATTGAATAACACCTAGAAAGACACTGATTTTACCATACCCATGACCACTTCAATCCATGATCGAGAGAAACCAAGTTTGTTCATAATTGCCTGTAAATATTCCCACTCTACTCTGTCATAGGCCTTCATCATATCCAACTTCAGAGCACAGAAACTGTTAGTTTTAGACCTGTTTCTTTTCATGAAGTGTAAGCACTAGTAAGCACAAATAATGTTATCCGTGATCAACCTACCAGGCACAAAAGCTGACTGATCCTCCGAGATAATATCAGGTAGGATGATTTTTAACCTGTTTGCAACAACCTTGGAGGCAATTTTAGACAAAACATTGCATAGACTGATGGTCCTAAACTGTGTCAACTGAGTGGGATGTGTTACCTTGGGGATCAAGACCAATACCTGATACGTCTCCAACGTATCTATAATTTTTTATTGTTCCATGCTGTTTTATTATCAATCTTGGATGTTTGATAATCATTTTATATCATTTTTGGTACTAACCTATTGACATAGTGCCAAGTGCCAGTTGCTGTTTTTTCCATGTTTTTTTACATCGCAGGAAATCAATATCAAACGGAGTCCAAATGCCACGAAACTCCATGATGATTTTTCATGGGCCAGAAGGAAGGCAATGGGCCCTGGTTGCACCTGGGGGGTGCCCCGAGGGGAGGCACAACCCACCAGGGCGCGCTAGGAGGCCCAGGCGCGCCCTGGTGGGTTGTGCCCACCTCGGGTGCCCCCGGACCGCCTCTTTGCTCTATAAATACCCCAAAAATACCAAAACCCTAAAAACATCGACAAAATATTCATCCAACCGCCGTAGAGTCCAGAACCACTAGATCCAATCTCGACACCATCACGGAGGGGTTCACCACTTCCATTGGTGCCTCTCCGATGATGTGTGAGTAGTTCTTTGTAGACCTTCTGGTCCCTAGTTAGTAGCTAGATGGCTTCCTCTCTCTCACTGAATTCTCAATACAATGGTCTCTTGGAGATCCATATGACGTAACTCTTTTGAGTGTGTTTGTTGGGATCTGATGAACTTCGAGTTTATGATCAGTTATATCTTTTTATATCCATGAAAGTTATTTGAGTTTCTTTGATCTCTTATATGCATGATCTCTTATAGCCTCGTATTTCTTCTTTGATATTTGGGTTTTGTTTGGCCAACTTGATCTATTTATCTTGCAATGGGAAGAGGTGCCCGGTAGTGGGTTCGATCTTTACGGTGCTTGATCCCAGTGACAGAAAGGGAACCGACACGTATGTATCGTTGCTACTAAGGATAATAAGATGGGATCCCTATCTGCCGCAATAGATAATGGATCTTGTGTACATCATGTCATTGTTCTTATTGCATTACTCCATTTTTCCATGAACTTAATACACTAGATGCATGCTGGATAGCGGTCGATGTGTGGAGTAATAGTAGTAGATGCAAGCAGGAGTCGGTCTACTAATCTTGGACGTGATGCCTATGTAATGATCATTGCGTGGATATCGTCATGATTATTTGAAGTTATATCAATTTCCCAACAATAATTCGTTTACCCACCGTTTGCTATCTTTCTCAAGAGAAGCCACTGGTGAAACCTACGCCCCCCGGGTCTTCTTTCTCATATATTTGCTTTGCGATCTATTTTATTTGCTATTTTTATTCAGATCTATTAAACCAAAAATACAAAAATACCTCACTGCATTTTATTTCTATTTATTTTATTTGGCGTTCGATCTATCTATCTATTACAACTTTATACCGTCCGCATGTCGTTTTTGGCGCCGTTACCCAGAAGGGATTGACAACCCCTTTAACACGTCGGGTTGCGAGGTGTTGTTATTTGTGTGCAGGGGCTGTTTACGTTGTGTTGCTTGGTTCTCCTACTGGTTCGATAACCTTGGTTTCATATCTGAGGGAAATACCTACCACCGCTGTGCTGCATCATCCCTTCCTCTTTGGGGAAATACCGACGTAGCTTCAAGCGACATCAATACCATATCATTTATACTTTCCGGGCTCTCCTGTCCTTTTATGATACGCATAATTACTGCAATGACCTCGTCACCACAAATATCCCAATGCCTTTGATAAAAATGAGCAGGGAAGCCATCTGGTCCAAGAGTCTTGGTCAGAAATATTTGAAATAAGGCAGTTTTGACCTCAACATTGGTATATGGAGCACATAAGGTCTCATTCATTGCAGGCGTAACCTTCCTCAGGACATGTCTCGGCACCTCTTCCATCCCCTGCACCCTTCGGAAGTATACAGAGTCTTATAGAACACTGCCATGGCCTTCAATTCTGTTGGGTCCTCAGTGTGTATACCCAAAGCGTTTCTGAGTGCCCGGATCATGTTTTTCTTACGCCTCATGCTTGCCCTCATGTGAAAAAAATTAGTATTCCTGTCACCAGCAGAGAGCCATTCCAACCGGGATCTTTGACGCCACATTAACTCCAGCCAACCTCTCATTTAGTTTCAACTCCACATGTGATGGTCTCACCCTCCCTGGATCATTACGCAATATTTCCAACTGAGCCTTAATCTGCTTAATCTCCTTTCTGACGCTACCAAAATTGTCTCTACTCCACAAATACAAATCATTGGTTATGGCCAGAAGCTTGTGACGAAAGTTGTCGACTCCATAGCCTGCACTCGTCGTGTTCCAGCTATTTGTAACCGTGTCCTTCTACGATTCATGGGATTCCCACATCACCTCGTACCTGAAGGTTTTCTTTGGTGTAGGATCACTTTGCGCGACATTCAACTTCAGTAAAATAGGCCCATGGTCAGATGTAGCGGCAGACAGGTGAGTCAATATAGCATGTGGGAATCGGGCCATCCAGCTCGCAGAAGCTAGTGCCCGACCCAACCTGACTCTTGCATATGACCCCTTGCTAACTTCTTTTCGAACGTATAGAAGCGACCTTGGTGACCTATATCGATTAACATGCAAATGTCAACTGCATCCCTAAAACCCTGAATCTGGGCATTACTTCTGTTGGCTGCTCCTTCGTGTTCCTCTGGCCGCAACACTTCATTAAAATCTCCAAAACAAAGCCATGTTAGATCGTTGACAATACTTATTCCCTTCATGAGATCCCAAGTTTGGTGCCGAAGGTGACTTTGGGCCTCACCGTATACACACGTGATCCTCCAAGGGTCTTGACCTGCCTCCTCAATGTTAGCATCAATGTGATAACAAGAGTCTCCCAAAATCTCAAGCTTAATTATATTATTCCAAAAAAATACCAATACCTCCGCTTCTCCCCTGACTATTAATAGGATATGAATTATCAAACCCTAGAGTACTAGGAAGAGCTTCTACACGTGCCCCACTTATCTGCATTTCGACAATACAAAGCACAGTAGGGGTAAACTTCATCGCGAAGTTCTCGAACTGTCGCAGGTTTACCCGCGCCAGTTCCAACAAAATGCACTCATTGGTCTCGGTGGCACTCCTCCAGGGAGCCCACCAATTTTTTTTGTAGAAGTGTAGAAGCCCTCCTTGCCATCTAGACCAGTCCTTGCCTTCTTGGACCTCTCATGATTGGTGGGCTAACAACTGTAGCACCTGCTGGAACTAGAGCCAGTTGGTTCTCCTTCAAAATAGTACCATGCACAAGCGGTGGAGCCAAAGGGTTGCTACCCAGTTTTGCTCTCTCCATCCTCTTCCGTGTGTGATCCTCCATCACCATATCCAAGTCAACACTCGCTCCACCTCCCTCCTTCAACACCAAGGCCTTCCCATCAGCAGCGTCTAGTTCACCCTCCTCCTGAAACTCCTTATGCGTCCCTGGTGCAGGGGTTGGACCCCGTCCTCCACTACGACCTCCTCTTCTTCCTCCCGACGACCTTGGACACCACCTGGACCTCGGCCAGATCTCATAAACTAGTCAGCCCGTAACTCCTTGAAGACGAGAGCCGATGGAGGATGTATTCCTGTGCCATGCTCCTTAAACAAGTGACCAAGCATTCCGCAAACTGCGCACCAGTCTGGCAACTTCTGGTGTTTCACTCGATAAATCTGGCGCTTAGATTCACGTATCATAGACACGGCATTCTTCAGTGGCATTGTGACATCAATTCTGACCCAAACGCGATAAAAGTTTCCCGCGAAATCTTGCGACGGGGGTTTGGCAAATAGAACTTCCCCCACTTTAGCAGCAAGAGATGGAACTAGATGGGCATACAGATACGGTACATCATGGATTTCCACCCATATCTTGATTGTGTCCATCTTGATGGTTGTTAGCTTTGTCACCCCATCATAAGGTTTGAGGATCACCGCGTCCCCTCGGAAGTGCCATGGGCCATCGTTCATGACTCTCACCCAATCCCCAAGACACGAGAATTGGACTGTGTATGGGTTATCTTCTAGCGGTCTGAACTTGACCTCTTGTGCCAAGTCCCAAGAGGATCTCATATTCTAGAAGAACCACGTCTGGCTATAGGTTTTGGGGGTATGAACCCTAGCCAAAGCCACCCAACGCGCAACCACTGGTGGTGCTTCCTTCTCATCGAAGACGACATTGTCCAGATCCTCTTCTCTCAGCCCTAACTCTTGCATCATCCTCTCCACATCGCTGACCCTCGCTTGGTCCGAGGTCTCAGCTGTAGCCATGTAGATTTCCTTACCTGACGTAGATTGGATCAGGTATTTGGATAGGAACCCAACTCCGTTGTTCGGCCCGCTAGCCATGGATCGGCGTGATCGAGGATCACGGACCGGGTCACACGACCATCAAGAAGAAGATCGACGGCAGTGAGAAAATCGCCAGCGCGAGAACCAAAACCCTAACTAGAGGGAAAAAGACAACTTTGTCAGGTCAACATCGGGAGGACGTGCTGCTCGTGCCTATAGGCCAGCCCGTTTAACCAGGGGCCGTGCTTGGGCCTGGGAGGCTAGCATGCGTGCCGTCCGACATTGCCCGAGTACTTCGCGTGCCTGGCCAGGCCGTGCCGTGTCTGGCCCGTTTAACCTAGGCCAAGCCGGGTCGGCTCATTTGGCCAGGTTTGTATTAGTTTCGCTGAGCGGGCGTTGTCTCCCCACCCACCATTGTGAGAAAGCAAATCGTCGAACCCTAAATCACCGTATTCCTCCTCACCGAGCAGTGCCATGGCCACCTCGTCTTCTTCCTACACGCCGGTCGCAGAATCGTCTTCCTCCCAGTCGTTCAGTCCCATGGCCACCTTGGCTTCTTCCTCCACGCCGGTGACAAGGGAGGAGCTGGAGCTAGAGCAGTGATTAGGGACCACGGGGGAGCGTTTAGGGTTGGGCTTTGTCATCATTTTCCTGGCCTAGTGGATAATGAAATAGTGGAGATTTTGGCCAACACACGGGCGCTACAAGTGGTGCAGGAAATCAACGCTGTGAGGGTCCATGTGGAGCTTGATTCTCAAAGTGTGATGCATGTGCTGAACAAACCACACAAGGAGATGTCCAGTGCGGGGCCGTGGATACAGGAGATCAAGGCGATGCTTGTTTTGTTTTCTGGTTTTAAAGTGCCGTGGGTTCATAGTTCTGCTCATGTTATCACGCATAAATTAGCTAGAGTCGGTGTCGGTGATGAACTTTGTAAGGTCTGGTTGGGGGTTACCCCAGACTATGTGCTAGATGTAATCTCGGATGAGATTCCCGAACTTTTATGATTAAATAAAGCGGCAACATTGAACAGTTGCACGCGAATCGCATCTAGTAACCGTTTTGTGGAGAGGCGGAAAAGGAGTTCACCGTGTCCCTCGTTTTGCCGACGGCTGGATCGGCAGTCTCTCCCCTCCCCGTCTGCTTTTCTGGCGGCTGGAGAGTGGGGAGACCTCGGATTCGTGCATGAGGTGTGGTATATAGTAGGGTAGTGTCTCCTAATGGCTCTGGTGAGGTGGTGGCGGCGGCGTCGGTGTGTAATAACAGTACTCGAGTTCTCCCCCACCTCGGCAAGGTCCTTTGGGGCGGTGCCGACGAGCTTCCGGTGGTGCTTGCTTGTAGATCTGGCGATCTGTCGAGTCTTGGTGTTCTTCGACAACAACTTTTCCGGCATCTCCTTCCTCTGGGTGCTGGTCATTCTCGGGCTATGCATTGATGACTTCCTAGCTGCGTGATCAACAATGGTTAGCCCGACTCTAGCGACGGAGGGGCGGCGACATGCCATTGGCACACTCTGACGGAAGGGGATGGCTGGGCCTGGATATGTGTTCTATTTTTTTTATCTTTCTAGCTGATGAATAGAGCTGATGGCTTTCCTGCAAAAAAATTAGAAAATAAAATGGCTACATTAATCTAAAAAAAAGACAGCGTGCTTCGTGCATACATGCATGCAGCCTTGCATGGTTGCATTCGGCACAAGCCGACGAGCAAAGACAACTCACACCACCCCCGCCGGTAGGCGAAATCACTAGTTGAGGAGTACTCGTTGCAAAGATCACCACAACTCCCCAAGCTGCGACAAGTGATGCACATGCAGCACGCCACTTGTCGCAACCTGGGAGTTTTCTTTTTTTTTCATAGATCCGTTTATTCAAAACGTTTTATCTCTCAAACCGTGCGTCCAAATCTCGAACCGCTTTCATCATTGGATTTCTCGCGTCGAGATTTTCAAAACTAGATCCCATATTGATAAGTTTTGACGAATTTTTTTAAAAAAAACGGATGAAAAAACCGAACCGGGAACACGGGTTTTTCCCTTTCTAAAAGAGGCACGCCAGTGCCTCTCGCGGAAGGAAAAAAAGAGAAAACGCGTTTTTTCCTTTTTAAGAGGCATGGCTGTGCCTCTCGCGGAAGCAAAACCGTGACTCTCGCGAAAGGAAAAAACAGAAAACGCGTTTTTTCCATTTCCGAGAGGCACGGCCGTGACTCTCACGAAAGCACAACCGCGCCTCTCACGGAAGCAAACCCGTGACTCTCGTGAAAGGAAAAAACAAAAAATGCGATTTTTCCCCGTTTCCGAGAGGCACGACCGGTATTCTCGCTAAAGCACAACCGTGCCTCTCGCGGAAGCAAAACCGTGACTCTCGCGAAAGGAGAAAAAAAGAAAACGCATTTTTTTGCGCAAATTTTTTTTGTCAAAAAGATAAGAAAGACCGGTGGAAAACCAAAACGTTTAAAAAACCCAAAAAAATCATTTAAAAAGACGAAAACGCATGCGAAAAATAAAACAAAATCCGGAGGGAGCGCCCAGAGCGCGACACGTGGCGAATGGCTGAGAGCGCGTCAAGTGACGTTGATCGTTGTGAAGCTTCTGAAGGAGCGCTTCTTAACTAGTTGCTCTCGCCGGTAGGCCTGACGTGCATTTGTTATTTTTGAAAAATTGGGCGGACGCACCTTCTTGTGCCAGAAGTGTCGTGCCTGGTCCGTTTAACGCAGGCTGGCCCATTTGGCCAGGTCTTAGTTCCGCCGAGCGAGCGTTGCCTCCCCACCCACCACACACAGTGTTTCTCTTCTGGAGGCGTCTGGCTGGCGGCCGTTGGCTCGCTAGCGGTAGCGAGCGGCCGGCCAGAAAAGGAAAATTCTTGTCCCCCGTTCCTAGAAAGGAAGGCCTCCTTCCGACCCGCAAAATCTGTTGGCTCGATAGCACTCGCGAGCGGCTGCCAGCCACTAGACCCTGTTTGTGGTGGGGTGTGCCGGGCAATCAGATTTCCTAATCACGATTTGTGATGGGGTGCGCACTGGTCCCTAGTTTCCCATGCCCTTTCTTCCATGTCCACCTAACACACAGGTGTGGTGAAGGAAATATGCCCTAGAGGCAATAATAAAGTTATTATTTATTTCCTTATATCATGATAAATGTTTATTATTCATGCTAAATTGTATTAACCGGAAACATAATACATGTGTGAATACATAGACCAACAGAGTGTCACTAGTATGCCTCTACTTGACTAGCTCGTTAATCAAAGATGGTTATGTTTCCTGACCATGAACAAAGAGTTGTTATTTGATTAACGAGGTCACATCATTAGTTGAATGATCTGATTGACATGACCCATTCCATTAGCTTAGCACCCGATCGTTTAGTATGTTGCTATTGCTTTCTTCATGACTTATACATGTTCCTATAACTATGAGATTATGCAACTCCCGTTTACCGGAGGAACACTTTGGGTACTACCAAACGTCACAACGTAAATGGGTGATTATAAAGGAGTACTACAGGTGTCTCCAATGGTAGATGTTGGGTTGGCGTATTTCGAGATTAGGGTTTGTCACTCCGATTGTCGGAGAGGTATCTCTGGGCCCTCTCGGTAATGCACATCACATAAGCCTTGCAAGCACTGCAACTAATATGTTAGTTGTGAGATGATGTATTACGGAAAGAGTAAAGAGACTTGTCGGTAACGAGATTGAACTAGGTATTGGATACCGACGATCGAATCTCGGGCAAGTAACATACCGATGACAAAGGGAATAACGTATGTTGTTATGCGGTCTGACCGATAAAGATCTTCGTAGAATATGTAGGAGCCAATATGGGCATCCAGGTCCCGCTATTGGTTATTGACCGGAGAGGTGTCTCGGTCATGTCTACATTGTTCTCGAACCGTAGGGTCCGCACGCTTAACGTTACGATGACAGTTATTATGAGTTTATGCATTTTGATGTACCGAAGGTTGTTCGGAGTCCCGGATATGATCACGGACATGACGAGGAGTCTCGAAATGGTCGAGACGTAAAGATTGATATATTGGAAGCCTATGTTTGGACACCGGAAGTGTTCCGGGTGAAATCGGGATTTTACCGGAATACCGGGAGGGTTACCGGAACCCCCCCGGGAGGCAAATGGGCCTATTGGGCCTTAGTGGAAAAGTGAAAAGGGGCTGCCCACAAGGGCTGCGCGCCTCCCCCCTTCCCTAGTCCTATTAGGACTAGGAGAAGGGGCCGGCCCCCCTCTCTTCTCTCTTCTCCTTGAGGAGTCCTATTAGGAATAGGATTGGGGGGGAGTCCTACTCCCGGTAGGAGTGGGACTCCCCCTGCGCCTCTCTCCCTGGTCGGCCGAACCCCTCCCCCTGCTCCTTTATATACGGGGGCAGGGGGCACCCCATAGACACAAGTTGATCATTGTTGATCGTTCCTTAGCCGTGTGCGGTGCCCCCTGCCACCAAATTCCACCTCGGTCATATCGTTGTAGAGCTTAGGCGAAGCCCTGCATCGGTAGTATATCAAGATCGTCATCACGCCGTTGTGCTGAAGGAACTCTTCTTCGATGCTTTGCTGGATCGGAGCCCGAGGATCGTCATCGAGCTGAACGTGTGCTAAGAACTCGGAGGTGCCGGAGTAACGGTGCTTGGATCGGTCGGATCGGGAAGAAGACGTACGACTTCTTCCTCTATGTTGTGAGATTGCTTCCGCAGTCGGTTTGCGTTGGTACGTAGACAATACTCTCCCCCTCGTTGCTATGCATCACCATGATCTTGCGTGTGCGTAGGAAATTTTTTGAAATTACTACGTTCCCCAACAGTGGCATCCGAGCCTAGGTTTTATGGTTTGATGTTATTTGCACGAGTAGAACACAAGTGAGTTGTGGGCGATACAAGTCATACTGCCTACCAGCATGTCATACTTTGGTTCGGCGGTATTGTTGGACGAGACGATCCGGACCAACCTTACGCGTACTCTTACGCGAGACCGGTTCCCTCGACGTGCTTTGCACATAGATGGCTTGCGGAAGACTGTCTCTCCAACTTTAGTTGAACCAAGTGTGACTACGCCCGGTCCTTGAGAAGGTTAAAACGGAGTCTATTTGACGAACTATCGTTGTGGTTTTGATGCGTAGGTGAGATGAGTTCTTACTTAAGCCCGTAGCAGCCACGTAAAACTTGCAACAACAAAGTAGAGGACGTCTAACTTGTTTTTGCAGGGCATGTTGTGATGTGATATGGTCAAGGCATGATGCTGATTTTATTGTATGAGATGATCATGTTTTGTAACCGAGTTATCGGCAACTGGCAGGAGCCATATGGTTGTCGCTTTATTGTATGCAATGAAATCGCGATGTAATGCTTTACTTTATTACTAAGCGGTAGTGATAGTCGTGGAAGCATAAGATTGGCGAGACGACAACGATGCTACGATGGAGATCAAGGTGTCGCGCCGGTGACGATGGTGATCATGACGGTGCTTCGGAGATGGAGATCACAAGCACAAGATGATGATGGCCATATCATATCACTTATATTGATTGCATGTGATGTTTATCCTTTTATGCATCTTATCTTGCTTTGATTGACGGTAGCATTATAAGATGATCTCTCACTAAATTATCAAGAAGTGTTCTCCCTGAGTATGCACCGTTGCCAAAGTTCGTCGTGCCCAGACACCACGTGATGATCGGGTGTGATAAGCTCTATGTCCATCTACAACGGGTGCAAGCCAGTTTTGCACACGCAGAATACTCAGGTTAAACTTGACGAGCCTAGCATATGCAGATATGGCCTCGGAACACAGAGACCGAAAGGTCAAGCGTGAATCATATAGTAGATATGATCAACATGACGATGTTCACCATTGAAAACTACTCCATCTCACGTGATGATCGGTTATGGTTTAGTTGATTTGGATCACGTGATCACTTAGAGGATTAGAGGGATGTCTATCTAAGTGGGAGTTCCTAAGTAATTTGATTAACTGAACTTAAACTTATCATGAACTTAGTACCTTATAGTATCTTGCTTGTTTATGTTGATTGTAGATAGATGGCTCGTGCTGTTGTTCCGTTGAATTTTAATGCGTTCCTTGAGAAAGCAAAGTTGAAAGATGATGGTAGCAATTACACGGACTGGGTCCGTAACCTGAGGATTATCCTCATTGCTGCACAGAAGAATTACGTCCTGGAAGCACCGCTGGGTGCCAGGCCTGCTGCTGGAGCAACGCCAAATGTTATGAACGTCTGGCAGAGCAAAGCTGATGACTACTCGATAGTTCAGTGTGCCATGCTTTACGGCTTAGAATCGGGACTTCAACGACGTTTTGAACGTCATGGAGCATATGAGATGTTCTAGGAGTTGAAGTTAATATTTCAAGCAAATGCCCGAATTGAGAGATATGAAGTCTCCAATAAGTTCTATAGCTGCAAGATGGAGGAGAACAGTTCTGTCAGTGAGCATATACTCAAAATGTCTGGGTATAATAATCACTTGATTCAGATGGGAGTTAATCTTCCAGATGATTGCGTCATTGACAGAATACTCCAATCACTGCCACCAAGCTACAAGAGCTTCGTGATGAACTATAATATGCAAGGGATGAACAAGACTATTCCCGAGCTCTTCGCAATGCTGAAAGCTGCAGAGGTAGAAATCAAGAAGGAGCATCAAGTGTTGATGGTTAACAAAACCACTGGTTTCAAGAAAAAGGGCAAAGGGAAGAAGAAGGGGAACTTCAAGAAGAACAGCAAGCAAGTTGCTGCTCAGGAGAAGAAACCCAAGTCTGGACCTAAGCCTGAAACTGAGTGCTTCTACTGCAAGCAGACTGGTCACTGTAAGCGGAACTGCCCCAAGTATTTGGCGGATAAGAAGGATGGCAAGGTGAACAAAGGTATATGTGATATACGTGTTATTGATGTGTACCTTACTAGAGCTCGCAGTAGCACCTGGGTATTTGATACTGGTTCTTTTGCTAATATTTGCAACTCGAAACAGGGACTACAGAATAAGCGGACACTAGCAAAGGACGAGGTGACGATGCGCGTGGGAAACGGTTCCAAAGTCGATGTGATCGCGGTCGGCACGCTACCTCTACATCTACCTTCGGGATTAATATTAGACCTAAATAATTGTTATTTGGTGCCAGCGTTGAGCATGAACATTATATCTGGATCTTGTTTGATGCGAGACGGTTATTCATTTAAATCAGAGAATAATGGTTGTTCTATTTATATGAGTAATATCTTTTATGGTCATGCACCCTTGAAGAGTGGTCTATTCTTATTGAATCTCGATAGTAGTGATACACATATTCATAATGTAGAAGCCAAAAGATGCAGAGTTGATAATGATAGTGCAACTTATTTGTGGCACTGCCGTTTAGGTCATATCGGTGTAAAGCGCATGAAGAAACTCCATACTGATGGACTTTTGGAATCACTTGATTATGAATCACTTGGTACTTGCGAACCGTGCCTCATAGGCAAGATGACTAAAACACCGTTCTCCGGTACTATGGAGAGAGCAACAGATTTATTGGAAATCATACATACCGATGTATGTGGTCCGATGAATATTGAGGCTCGTGGCGGATATCGTTATTTTCTCACCTTCACAGATGATTTAAGCAGATATGGGTATATCTACTTAATGAAACATAAGTCTGAAACATTTGAAAAGTTCAAGGAATTTCAGAGTGAAGTTGAAAATCATCGTAACAAGAAAATAAAGTTTCTACGATCTGATCGTGGAGGAGAATATTTGAGTTACGAGTTTGGTATACATTTGAAAAATTGTGGAATAGTTTCGCAACTCACGCCACCCGGAACACCACAGCGTAATGGTGTGTCCGAACGTCGTAATCGTACTTTACTAGATATGGTGCGATCTATGATGTCTCTTACTGATTTACCGCTATCGTTTTGGGGTTATGCTTTAGAGACGGCCGCATTCACGTTAAATAGGGCACCATCAAAATCCGTTGAGACGACGCCTTGTGAACTATGGTTTGGCAAGAAACCAAAGTTGTCGTTTCTTAAAGTTTGGGGCTGCGATGCTTATGTGAAAAAACTTCAACCTGATAAGCTCGAACCCAAAGCGGAGAAATGTGTCTTCATAGGATACCCAAAGGAAACTGTTGGGTATACCTTCTATCACAGATCTGAAGGCAAGACATTCGTTGCTAAGAATGGATCATTTCTAGAGAAGGAGTTTCTCTCGAAAGAAGTGAGTGGGAGGAAAGTAGAACTTGACGAGGTAACTGTACCTGCTCCCTTATTGGAAAATAGTACATCACAGAAAACTGTTTCTGCGACACCTATACCAATTAGTGAGGAAGCTAATGATGATGATCATGAAACTTCAGGGCAAGATACTACTGAATCACGTAGATCAACCAGAGTGAGATCCGCACCAGAGTGGTACGGTAATCCAGTTCTGGAAGTCATGCTACTAGATCATAATGAACCTACGAACTATGAAGAAGCGATGGTGAGCCCAGATTCCGCAAAGTGGCTTGAGGCCATGAAATCTGAGATGGGATCCATGTATGAGAACAAAGTATGGACTTTGGTTGACTTGCCCGATGATCGGCAAGCAATTGAGAATAAATGGATCTTTAAGAAAAAGACTGACGCTGACGGTAATATTACTGTCTATAAAGCTCGACTTGTCACAAAAGGTTTTCGACAAGTTCAAGGGGTTGACTACGATGAGACCTTCTCACCTGTAGCGATGCTTAAATCCGTCAGAATCATGTTAGAAATTGTCGCATTTTATGATTATGAAATATGGCAAATGGATGTCAAAACTGCATTCCTGAATGGATTTCTGGAAGAAGAGTTGTATATGATGCAACCAGAAGGTTTTGTCGATCCAAAGGGAGCTAACAAAGTGTGCAAACTCCAGCGATCCATTTATGGACTGGTGCAAGCATCTCGGAGTTGGAATAAACGCTTTGATAGTGTGATCAAAGCATTTGGCTTTATACAGACTTTCGGAGAAGCCTGTATTTACAAGAAAGTGAGTGGGAGCTCTGTAGCATTTCTGATATTATATGTGGATGACATATTGCTGATTGGAAATGATATAGAATTTCTGGATAGCATAAAGGGATACTTGAATAAAAGTTTTTCGATGAAAGACCTCGGGGAAGCTGCTTACATATTAGGCATAAAGATCTATAGAGATAGATCAAAATGCTTAATTGGACTTTCACAAAGCACATACCTTGACAAGATTTTGAAGAAGTTCAAAATGGATCAAGCAAAGAAAGGGTTCTTGCCTGTGTTACAAGGTGTGAAGTTGAGTCAGACTCAATGCCCGACCACTGCAGAAGATAGAGAGAAAATGAAAGATGTTCCCTATGCTTCAGCCATAGGCTCTATCATGTATGCAATGCTGTGTACCAGACCTGATGTGTGCCTTGCTATAAGGGAGGTACCAAAGTAATCCAGGAGTGGATCACTGGACAGCGGTCAAGAACATCCTGAAATACCTGAAAAGGACTAAGGATATGTTTCTCGTATATGGAGGTGACAAAGAGCTCACCGTAAGAGGTTACATTGATGCAAGCTTTGACACTGATCCGGACGATTCTAAATCGCAAACCGGATACGTATTTACTTCAAACGGTGGAGCTGTCAGTTGGTGCAGTTCCAAACAAAGCGTCGTAGCGGGATCTACATGTGAAGCGGAGTACATAGCTGCTTCGGAAGCAGCAAACGAAGGAGTCTGGATGAAGGAGTTCATATCCGATCTAGGTGTCATACCTAGTGCATCGGGTCCAATGAAAATCTTTTGTGACAATACTGGTGCAATTGCTTTGGCAAAGGAATCCAGATTTCACAAGAGGATCAAACACATCAAGAGACGCTTCAACTCCATCCGGGATTTAGTCCAGGTGGGAGACATAGAGATTTGCAAGATACATACGGATCTGAATGTCGCAGACCCGTTGACTAAGCCTCTTCCACGAGCAAAACATGATCAGCACCAAGGCTCCATGGGTGTTAGAATCATTACTGTGTAATCTAGATTATTGACTCTAGTGCAAGTGGGAGACAGAAGGAAATATGCCCTAGAGGCAATAATAAAGTTATTATTTATTTCCTTATATCATGATAAATGTTTATTATTCATGCTAGAATTGTATTAACCGGAAACATAATACATGTGTGAATACATAGACCAACAGAGTGTCACTAGTATGCCTCTACTTGACTAGCTCGTTAATCAAAGATGGTTATGTTTCCTGACCATGAACAAAGAGTTGTTATTTGATTAACGAGGTCACATCATTAGTTGAATGATCTGATTGACATGACCCATTCCATTAGCTTAGCACCCGATCGTTTAGTATGTTGCTATTGCTTTCTTCATGACTTATACATGTTCCTATAACTATGAGATTATGCAACTCCCGTTTACCGGAGGAACACTTTGGGTACTACCAAACGTCACAACGTAAATGGGTGATTATAAAGGAGTACTACAGGTGTCTCCAATGGTAGATGTTGGGTTGGCGTATTTCGAGATTAGGGTTTGTCACTCCGATTGTCGGAGAGGTATCTCTGGGCCCTCTCGGTAATGCACATCACATAAGCCTTGCAAGCACTGCAACTAATATGTTAGTTGTGAGATGATGTATTACGGAACGAGTAAAGAGACTTGCCGGTAACGAGATTGAACTAGGTATTGGATACCGACGATCGAATCTCGGGCAAGTAACATACCGATGACAAAGGGAACAACGTATGTTGTTATGCGGTCTGACCGATAAAGATCTTCGTAGAATATGTAGGAGCCAATATGGGCATCCAGGTCCCGCTATTGGTTATTGACCAGAGACGTGTCTCGGTCATGTCTACATTGTTCTCGAACCGTAGGGTCCGCACGCTTAACGTTACGATGACAGTTATTATGAGTTTATGCATTTTGATGTACCGAAGGTTGTTCGGAGTCCCGGATATGATCACGGACATGACGAGGAGTCTCGAAATGGTCGAGACGTAAAGATTGATATATTGGAAGCCTATGTTTGGACACCGGAAGTGTTCCGGGTGAAATCGGGATTTTACCGGAATACCGGGAGGGTTACCGGAACCCCCCCCCCCCGGGAGGCAAATGGGCCTATTGGGCCTTAGTGGAAAAGTGAAAAGGGGCTGCCCACAAGGGCTGCGCGCCTCCCCCCCTTCCCTAGTCCTATTAGGACTAGGAGAAGGGGCCGCCCCCCCCTCTCTTCTCTCTTCTCCTTGAGGAGTCCTATTAGGAATAGGATTGGGGGGGGGGAGTCCTACTCCCGGTAGGAGTGGGACTCCCCCTGCGCCTCTCTCCCTGGCCGGCCGAACCCCTCCCCCTGCTCCTTTATATACGGGGGCAGGGGGCACCCCATAGACACAAGTTGATCATTGTTGATCGTTCCTTAGCCGTGTGCGGTGCCCCCTGCCACCAAATTCCACCTCGGTCATATCGTTGTAGAGCTTAGGCGAAGCCCTGCGTCGGTAGTACATCAAGATCGTCACCACGCCGTTGTGCTGACGGAACTCTTCTTCGACGCTTTGCTGGATCGGAGCCCGAGGATCGTCATCGAGCTGAACGTGTGCTAAGAACTCGGAGGTTCCGGAGTAACGGTGCTTGAATCGGTCGGATCGGGAAGAAGACGTACGACTACTTCCTCTACGTTGTGAGATCGCTTCCGCAGTCAGTCTGCGTTGGTACGTAGACAATACTCTCCCCCTCGTTGCTATGCATCACCATGATCTTGCGTGTGCGTAGGAAATTTTTTGAAATTACTACGTTCCCCAACATGTGGTCCCTTTGCTGCCATAGCTTTGATTCCTTTTTGCATGCCTGTGTTGGTTTTGACCTTCCTTGCAGCTCCACATGCTATTTGCTGCCATCATGTAATTATTTGTCTAAGATATTGATGTATTTAGACACATTTTAGTGTTAGGTACATTTTTATTTAGATAAATATAAGACAACTAATTTGGTACAAGACACCACTAGCATTTAGAAAAATTGACACCATGGCTACTGTTTTGCGGCCGCTCTGTACAACTATAGACCCTGTAGTAAAACCAACTTTTACCTGGATGTGTGTAAATAGACACAAGGGAGTAGTTTTGCAGATAGCCCAAACTAGAAACATGGACTGGATGTTCCTGTTTGTGCAACTAATCACAGTTCCAACAATGACAACTTTTTATGCAATGTGTGCAACCAAACAGCCAAATACTAGAAAATATGGATTGGATGTACTGTTTGTGCAGAAATAAGCACATATTTGCGCAACTAAAAAGGCACGGGTTCCAAAAGAAACCTTTTTATGCCATGTGTGCAAATAGAAGCCTATATTTGTGCCAACTAAAACATGGATCCAAAACCAACTTTTCCTTCTATGTGTGCAACCAAACAGCCAAGACTAGAAAACAGACGTGTAAACTAACCATGGATCCAAAAGCCAGCTTTTGCTATAAATGTGTGCAATCAACACACACAGACATGGATGTGTGCAGTCTGTGAAAAAAACACATATTTGTGCAACTAAACATGAATTTAAAGCCAACTTTTGTTGTAAATGTGTGCAACTAAAACATGAATTCAAGCCTCCAAACAGCTTGTGGCGGAGGGAGGACTTTTGTAATGGGCTCAACTTATTGTTCAACTTCGCCAACCTCCCAGGTGATGCCCTTATCCTACCAGCTTGTGACTGTCGTTCTGCATTATCTCCTTCATTACCCTCACCCCCTGCACAATATCATGAAGGTGAAAAAAGGTGATTAGTTAACACTGCATAATTTTTTTTGTTCTTCAGAAATCTGGATTAAGAAGTTGAGGATGCCAACACAGTATTTTGTTTTCTGTGCAACTAGAAATGCTAAGGATGCCAACTAAATACATACTCTTGTGCAACTAGAAAAAGTCTTGAGTATGTCAACTAGTTAGAAAAGTATTGTGCAACTAGAATTGCCGAGGATGCCAACTAATTGGATACTACTGTGCAAGTATAAAGTCTGAGGGTGCCAAAGATACTTTTGGGCAACCCTTAAATTTTTTGAAGATGGGATTAAATTATATACTGTTGTGCAACTAGAAAGGCCGAGGATGTCTACATTATCTGCTTCATTTCTCTCATTCTCTTGAAAAATATCTTGGGTTTCGCAAAAAAGGCAAAGGTGATTAGTTATCATTACATACAAATATTTGTTCTCTGGAAAACTAGATTAAAAAGTTGAGGATGGAAACTTGATATCCTGTTTGTTCTGCAACTAGAAATGCTGGTGATGACAACTAATGAGATATTCTTGTGCGACTAGAAATGCTGATGATGCCAACTAATGAGATATTCTTGTGCAATTAGAGAGGCTGAGGATGTCAACTACTTGGATACTGTTGTCCAACTAGAATTGCAGAGGGTGCTAACTAAATAGATACTCTTCTGCAACTAGAAAGCCTGAGGGTGCCAAGTCATTAGATACTGTTGGGAAATCCTCAATTTTTTTAAGATGAGACTAATCTGAGTTCTAGTGCAACTAGAGAAGCCGAGGATGTCAACTAGTTGTATAATGTTGTCCAACTAGAATTACTAAGGTTGCCAACTAATTAGATACTATTCTGCAACTAGAAAGCCTGAGGATGCCAAGTCGTTACATACTCTTGGGACAATTCTAAAAAACTTGAAGATCGCAACGTTGAGCAACTGAGAAAGTTGAGCATGCCAATGCTTAATTAGTCCTTCTGCAACTATGTATGAAAATTAATACACTTGGCTGCATGTGTGTGGCGTAAAAAATATTCCGGATGGAATTTTATGTTACCTCAGCGGTTGCGGCAGAAGATGTGGCATCTACCCCTTTGGATACTGCCTCCGTGCACACCTTTCTTCTCTGCAGTTTTACTAAGAGGAATCTTTCGCCACCCTAAAGTTGTGTAAGAAAAAAATGAACAAGCATAAGGGGTTGAGAAAAAATTAAACATGTATGTGCTCCATATAAAAAACCTAAAGGACAAAAGAAAAATGAAGGAAAATAAATTCCAAAGGACTGCTGCTCTCCACTCACATTGTCACCCTCTCCATCCCCGTTCTTATCATCGCCACACGGCTGCCGCTTAGCAGCCCTTTTTGAGTTCCGTCGTGAGATTGGATTTGCAGAACCCTACAATGAACAAAAACATTGGGATGTTAAGAGGGTAAAAGAAAAGGGCATAATAAAAATGGTCAGAGGATAAAACCCCAAAAATTAAAGTGGTAATAGGGTAAAAAGAAAAAAATGGGAACCTCTGTTTTATTGTGAGGCACATCTCCTTCTCCAGCCATTTTGGTCTCTGCAATAAAAAAATACGAACAATGTATTAGTCAAATTAACAGAAGTTGCACAGGGGAGAGAAAATGTGGTGGGTTGGCTAATTTTATATATGAAGTTGGCTAGTTTGAATTAAAAGAAAAGTTGCACATGAGTTGCTGCCTAGTTGAACAAAAAATAAGTGCCACCCAAAACACAATACTCCATCAGAAGAAAAATTAAGTTGGCTATTTTTATCATAGTGTTGGTAAGTTCTACCTAACAAGTTGCACAAAAGGGGCTGCCCGGTTTCACAAAAATGGCTAAAAAAGGAAACAAATCTGCAAACTCCTACACTATTATAGGCCAACTGAGCAGCCCGCTGAGCATATTGTGTGTGTGCGACTAAACATTATTATGTATGCAACTAGACTACATTGCAAGCCAACTGAGCATATGTATGTGCAACCAGTCCTGCCAACTAAACATTAATATATGTGCAACTAGATTACATTGCAGGCCAACTAAGCATATGTGTGTGCAACTAATCCTGCCAACTAAACAACAAATGTGTGTGCAACTAGATTACATTTGCAGGCCAACTAAGCATATATGTGTGTCTGCGCAAAAACACCCCAGAGTGCATGAACAAGCTTTTATGCAATGTAGTCAACTTCACTGCCATTCTTGTGCAACTACATAATCTAACTAGCCAACTACATAATGCTCTCCGTGCATCTACCCAGATCTATCAAATAAATACATAGGGGAGTGGGTGCACCACCACCTAACATCTAGTCATGTAGTCCCGACGCAACATACATTGGGACTGAAGCAAGAAATCCATTCCTATGCCCCACCTACCCACCACAGCCATGGTGACCGGAACCTCATCGAAAACTGCAGTTGCAAACACGAAACACCAAACCTGGGGCCTAGATCGTCCTCCGCGTAGGAGCTCAGAGGCGTGATGCCCGACCGGCAAGCTCGACTGCCGATGCATATTTTATCTCAACAATGTTTCAGCTCGTAAATCATGGATGCCCAAAAGCCCATGTTATCTAAAGTAGCTGAAAATGAGACAACCACAAGTACACCCAAAAAGGCTGAACGCTTGAGGAGTCATCTGTAGTCCAGAACACCGAACCTAGACCATGTGGTAAACCTGCACTTATAACGAACTGAGGAGACATTTGTAGTACTCTCATGGTAATTGCTATGAACATATCTACTCTCCTACAGTGATCCCAAAACCAAACTTCTACTTCTTCTTTGAACGGTCAATGTGTGTCACAAACTACAAGTTCAGAAGATAGTAATGCAAAAATATCAGCACATTTATTGCTGGGGGGAAACATTTTTATCGGAACAATCATATACTACAACTCATATTTCATCGAAGCTGCACATACCTCTGCCGATAGAAAAAAGTTGGCACATATGTTCAATGTCCCACCCAAGTATGCAGCAACAACACCTAGATGGCACTGTAATCGACCGTCGGCGTTGGGGACCTAGGGAAACAGGCCCTCCCGACCGCGGCGTGCGTCGCTAGGAGGAGGCAGCAGGAGGGGAACGGCCGGGCGCGTGCTAGGCGCGACGCGCGTCACCAAGAGTAGGCAAGTGGAGGAGGCGGCCGGGGTGTACTTGGCGCGGCGGGCGGCGCCGGGAGGTGGCTGGAGGAGCGCGGCGGCCAAGCGCGTAGCCGAGAGAAGAGCCGCGGCGGCCCTTTCCCATCGGGGCTGCGGCGGTTGGGCGACCCCTGCTCCTGCTCATAGAAAGAGCAAGGGAGGAGACGGCGGCGCTGCTGGTCCGGCTTGCCCGCTGATCTGCTCTCCAAGCTCGTCCGGTCCGCCGCCCGCCTCGACCTCCCTAGCCGCCGCTTCACCGGATTTGATCTAGATGAGGGAAAAAGGATAAGGAAGGGCTTTTTTCTCGAAGAGAAAGTAGCGAAGGGAGAATAGTGTGTGGGCTCCGAGCCTCCGACCAGATAACACCTGCGCTTGCGTGCCAATAGATTCGACGCATCGAGTGGTCGTCGTGCGGCCGCTCGGTTCGACCAAATAGTGCATGTGCACTTTTAAGATTTAGATTTTAGGTTCTCTTCTGCCCTTTCCCCACCCACCCCACGAGAAAGCAAATCGCCCGAACCCTAAATCTCCGTCTTCCTTCCCGCTGGTCAGTCCCACGGCCACCTCGCCTTCTTCCTCCATGCCGGTCGGCGGATCGTCTTCGTCCCCGCCGTTCAGTCCCACGGCCACCTCGCCTTCTACCTCCACTCTGGTCGGCGAATCGTCTTCCTCCCCGCCGGTCAAGTTAGTCGCCATTAATGAAAATACATCGGTTTTGACGGAAAGGCCGAGGACGTGGTAGCGACAGAGGAGGAAGGGTCGACGAAATAGAAGAGACACTCCCACCGCCGTCATGTTCCCGCCGGGATCTGTTGAGGGCAGGCAGCAGCCACAAGAGAGGAGGCCATCCCTGCCGGTAAAGATCAGATCTTCTAAGACAAAGCAGAGGATGGCACTCTCCCTGTAAGATCTTGCTCTCAGTCCCTCATCACTTCCTGTTTCTGGTTAGTCGAAATCGAATTGTTTTCTCCGTGGACGGTAGTTTGTAACTAAATTTCTGTCTGATTTCTCGCGGCAAGGTTTCAGGCC
Organism: Triticum monococcum; assembly: GCA_034509565.1. Classification (NCBI taxonomy): domain Eukaryota; kingdom Viridiplantae; phylum Streptophyta; class Magnoliopsida; order Poales; family Poaceae; genus Triticum; species Triticum monococcum. Next base: position 443,202,932 of record CM067842.1, on the reverse strand, counting down.
ACATCACGCCATGATATATCTTTGGTAATTCGTCTCGTAAGGTTTTAAAAATGGTTATACCACTCATCAGGCTTGCTTGTTTCGCTTCAGGTCTCAGCCGGTGGATCAGGTCGGATGCAGATTCTCTGCACTTGTATTTGCCCTACCTCTCTCTTTGGTCACCTGTTTCTTACTTGTAATCTAAACGTACGTAGATATAGAAGTGCATTTCAGTTGGCTTTACGCCTCCCTGGATTGCAAATCGCCGTTCAACTTGGCCGTGTCACTATGTTCAATCTCCTGAGATATACACAAATAGTTCTTATGTACTCATCTAGCTTGTTTCTCCGTTTCAGGGATTGCCTGGTGAGGAAAAGTCATCTTCCGATCTGTCTGACGCTTCGGAGTCTGATGAGTATGAAAAAAAAGCTTTTGCTCTCTCGTTTTCTGTTTCTCCATCTGGTTGAAATCCCATGTGTTTATATCTTCTAACATAGCGTGTCATCGTTCTTCTACTCATTGACCGAGCCTACCCACTGCAGGGGTCCAGAGACTTACGACACAAACCATGTTTTGGCCTGGAGAGATCCCGGTTTGCCTACACCAGTTTATGTCAGAATGGATAGTTCAGGAGTTTTTTACACATATCCTACTCTGGGTGATAAGCCGTTGCAGAGCCTTGAAGAAGTTGGAAGTGCTGTTGATTCCTATGCTTGTCCCAATGGTCCCAATAGCAATGTCATGTAATGTTCTGATCTCTCTCAAAAGAAAATCGTTAACTTCTCTGAAGAACGAACATCTATTAATCATATGCTCTGATCTGAAATTAGGTCTGATAAGATGCTTTCAAAGAAGGAACGTGCTGTACAGGAACATCTTTACTTCCCAAATGGCACCAGCAAGGTCTACACACAAGGGCTCAAGTAGCGAAGAGGGAACGTGACAAAATTCGGAGACTGGTTGAAGCTTTACTGGACAAGCGGAATGACGATGAGGTTCATTCTCTGCTCGCCTTCACTCTGTCCCACTACCAGGCTTGTGTTGTATTTTTATTGTTACTGCTTTGTGCATGCAACATTACTGATCCAATCAATGCTTATTCTAGGATCTTGTGGATGAACTCGAAGAAATTGTTCATTGGCAATCAATCTGCGAAGGTGTCGAATGGTACTATCATCTCAATATCACTGTGAAGACCAAAGAGGGTGCCGATGATGCGGGCAGCACCAGTCTATTCTTCGTTGAAGTCGCATGTGATTCAAATGATATCACAGGATATTATATCAACACTTTCTCCAGGGTTAACACTGATGGCCAGGGTAGTTTACACTCTTATCTCAAATTATGCATTTTTGGAATACTGTTTGAAATTATCTGTTAGATATAGATCAGAACGATACACGAGGATGTTTTCTCCGCATTTTCTGTGGTGTTAACGCTGATGGCAAGGATAATTTACACTCGTATCTCAAATACGGCTGCGCTATTGTAAGCGAGCGCGCATTCTTCTTAGCCTACGCTCCGGCCTCTCCTAATTAGGCGCGTGGGTCATGCGGAGAAGGCTGCGCTCCACCGCTATTCTGGTTGAGGGTAACGGGCTTTGTTAAAAGAAGTAACAGAATTAATTTTATTACCATGCTTCGTCGGATGTATCCCGTCTCTGGAGTGACTATTTATTGGCAGTAACAGGAATAGTAGGGATGGTAATGGACGAGGATTGTTTACGAGACACTTAGTAATCGTTGGTTGGAGCCTTAAGTGTAAAACCTTGCTAGCATGTAGTAACGGATTACTATGCATTACTACAAGAGCTCTCTTCGTTGGAAACAACGCTTGAATGTAGTAACGGATTACTATGCTATGATGGAGTCAATGGTAAACCTAGTAAACCAGGGTAATAATGCATTACTACTTTTGTAGGTTGATTACTAGATGGTAACCTAGTAAAATCAGGATAGTAATGCATTACTACTTCTGCATGTCCAGTTACTAGGTGGTAACATTGTTACTACTTTTGCAGACCCAATTTACTGGATTGTAGCAATTAATGGCTGGGCTGGGCTCTTTTACATTTGTCAATTACGTTGGACCCGGGTGTAGGTGTGCGAGGGATTGGGCATGTTAACTTGCGCGTGGATCGTGACTCGTTACTACTCATTTTTTCCAGAGGAAAGCAGGCATGGTCGTAAGTTCATTACGGTAGATTTTACCGTCCAGCCCGTGCTTCGGCTAATTAGCGCATACAGCCGGTGGGTCGATGGGCGGCCGGAGCGCATGCTAGGTTATAATGCGTGCACACTGACTCTAGCATGTCTATATATATATATATATATATATATATATATATATATATATATATATATAATATAATTGCAAATGCGTTTCTGGTTTATTGTGGAGCCCTTACTGTTGACCTGTTTGCCTGCCCATTGTGCCATCTTATACCATACATAGCTTTATGTCTGTAATATCACAATCCAACTGGTTCACGCACAACCATTTGTAGGTGCTGCAATCATGCATTTTTTGGCACTTATTCAGCTATTCTTGTTGTATCTGAGCCAGGCTAGTCATCTGATACTTAAATGACAAATTTCATACCTGTCTTTAGATGGAGCTACCTGCCATGGCTGTACAAACAATAAAAGTGATGGTATGAAGCACCCGCGTGCTGCTTCATTCAAAGGCGGCCACATGAACATCTGTTTCCCACTTGGTTTTGGTCCCTGTAATGAGAAGTAGTGGGTCGACTCCCGTAACACTGTATGGTGATCTTTGTACTGGCTAGCGTTTTAGTATCTTCAATGTGCTGCGTCAATGTTAACTATGTGTTTTATCCTCGGTTGCAGGAAGCTCAGGATGAAGAACTGATAAAAAGAGAGGAGAAAAGGATAAGAGAATTCTTTGAGGTAATTTCATAATTCTGTCGTAAATAACCATTTTGTGGCAACTTGATTCTGAACCACTGGACTAATTATTTCTTTTGTGTTTATCATCTTCTGAAGTTCCTTGATGATGCTGAATTTTTGGAGAATATGCGCTGCAAACGTCTTAATTATCCACGGAAACATGAAATACATCTCCAGGTTCGAGTCCCAATCTCCTTCAATGTGTTAGTAGTTGTGTTTTGTCAAGTTTTTTGTCCGATTCCCACGTGAATCTTTAGATGTTTAGAGGAAGAATACCTGAAAGCTCCTGGATGTTGGTAGTGTTACCAAACTGTTTTTTAGTTCCGAGCCTGTTTTCTGGCGACCTGCTTGTGAGAAGAATAGGGCACTTGCCTCTGAACCGCTCAGTAGTTTGCTTGGGTTTGTATACACCCTGAAACTTGATTGTTCGGAGGTCACTAAATCTGTTTGGTGTCCATTTTTGGTGTTTGAAACTGGTCACCTATTTGTTTTCCTTTGCTCTTTTAGTTGTGCCATGTACAAGATTAGTTGTGCCGTTGCATGTTTTTGTTTAGATGACTCCATATACTCGTTGACTGCTGAGAAAAGTAGTGTTGCTGAAAATTGGACTACTGTGCAATCACGGTCCATAGTACTATATATTTCGCCACCAGCCACCTTTTTGAATGTCAGTCGTCTGCAGTTCTCTAGCTCTGTTGTCTTTTGGAGGCACTGCCTGTATGCGACATGGCCGTGAACTCATCTTGTATTCAAATTTTGTGTTTTTGACTAGTTCTTTCATTGCTGCTATTTTACAGTCGGATGAAGAAATTGCCCCTGATTCAGATGAAGAGTGAAGATGTCCCTGCCTATTATCACCTGTTTTCATTTATCAGTAGATTGAACTCAGTGGAGCTTTCGAGTATTTGAACTTGTTACCAAGTTGAACACTCCACTTAATCTTAGCTATTATGACGTTTGTGTGTAATGTCATATGTGAACAAGGCTGGAAGGCTTGTCCAATTTCTTTTGTGTTGTTTATTTACCTTGTCTGGAATAGTAGCTTATTTGCATACCACAAGCTGTTCAAGCATCGAGACGAAACCAAATCTGCTGGCAGCACGTCCTTAGCTTCGGCCCTGTTTCTCCCTCGTTGTGGGTGATAGCATTGTGCCTAGGTGGCGTGCACAGATGATACCTTGTCGGTTCTGATGGTGATCCCATTACGTGTGGCTATCACTCCATCATGCGGGGCTGGTGACCTCGGCCAGATCAAGGTCTGACAACCTAGATAGTACATCTGTTGTGTGCACGTATATCATCTTGGTTAGTGCAGGGCCACTCCACCATCGCGAGAGAGTTTGTTAGGCAGGTACCAACTTTCCTAGGTGTAGGATTATTGCAGTAAAAAGCCTTCATAAACTAGTTATTGCTTTTTTTTAATCTGAAACACCATGCATTTCATTAGCTAGTGCCTGCTCCAACATTGGCACTGGCAGCCACAACACCCACCCATTACATCCGAGGGTAGGCCAATTAGCTAGACATGTTGGCTCTCGACCATACCCCGTGAACCAAGACTAGCCAGAATATGAGCTGGTCTATTACATTGCCGGGGACAGTACTCAATCTTATGCTCGATGAAACATATACTAAGCAGGAACTTTGCTTCTCTGAAGAGATCTGTAGCGACCCGACCCGAATGAATCAAGTCTCTGTGCTTAATGTCATCACTGGATCGGTATGCTGACACACACAGTACTTGAGGATTTATAACAGAGGTAAATCACATGTATAAAGTAACGTAAATACCATTACCTTAATCCATAAAGCGGAAGCAATAAGGTTGTGGATTTCCATCAACACCAACGGCAAAATTGAGTGTAGAAATCGTAACCCTAACGTATCACTTACTCGTCGTAAGAAACCTGCAACATGAGCCGTTGCAGCCCGAAACGGGTCAGTACATTGAATGTACTGGCAAATTCATACCATGGAGAAAATGATGAACAATGGCTATCACTACATGCATATATGGCTGGTGGAAAAACTCTATGGTTATAATGTTTTTGCGAAAAACCAATTTTTCCCTACTGCAAAGAAATAAAATTTATTTAACTATCATGGTGATTGTTAAACGTTGAGAATGGTTGACAGCATTCTCAATCCTAATTAAGCATCATCATTAAAACCCAACAAAATTAATTAAAGTAACGTGATGAGATCAACAGGATAATCCAAGAACTAGATACTCAAGATGTCCATAACCGGGGACACGGCTAATCATGATTAGTTTGTACACTCTGCAGAGGTTTGCACACTTTTCCCCACAAGACTCGATCTCCTCCGTTGGTTTTCTCACACTACATGGTGTTTGAGAAACGGACGACCGAGACATAGTCTTTCAGAAGCGCTAGCACCTTACGTTGGATAGACCAGTACACCTACTTTCTCCTACATCTGCTAGTCTACCCTATAAGAGTTCGCACGACTTAGTCAACTATGCCAGAGCCCATAATGGCTTGTGACTGCACACGGAAGTTTCTAGCATGAATAATCTCATGATCCCTTTGAGCCTGGGTAGCGCTCCAAAAGAAAAACAGGCAAGTCCTGGATTATCCAGGTGCCTAAACAGGCAATCCTAGAATAACCAGGTGCCTCAATCCACCCAGATGCGTGTTTAAGTTGCCACCTTAAGTAAACCATTAATTAAAAATCTCACATCTGTCATGGATACTCTCAAAACCCAATCCACGTCTACGAGCATAGCATGGCAATGTAAGCATGACGTAATAGTAACTCCCAGGGGTTTGAAAATAAACAGGTAATAGGTACTACCTCATCTACTTCCCAAAACCCACATATTAATCAGATCCTAATCATGTAGTTGTTTGAGAATTGATCTAATGCAATAAAACTGGGTAATAGAGGTATGATCAAAGTGTGAATTTGCCTGCAATGTTGATGGAGATGATTCGCACTCAATACTCTTGATAGTTCTACTCGTCACACTCCGGTCAATCTATCATGAGCAAGCAATAGTAACCACACATAAGCAATCACTCAAAAGATCAGAAAGATCGAAGAAGACGATTCGGAAAACTTCAAAACTAATCAAATAACTCTTACAACATAAAACAATTTCTAACAGTACCAAAATGTTGTGAATTTGGCCTTATCAGAAAGTTTAGGTCAAGAGCTTCGAATAGCAAAAAGAATCAACTAAAACGGAGTTATAAAACTCAAGTTATGATCAAACGAAGTTTGAGTACAAATTTGTTTGAATTCAAATTTTAAAACTTTCAAAAACATGTTCAAGTTGTTTTACTGGATAGAGGGGATCATAACGAAGAAGTGGGCGTTGGTTTCGTTAGATTTGGACTAACGAGTAAAAAGTTATAGTCGTTTGAAAACCAGAGGCTGATCTGCAAAGAAAATATTCACGGATGGGTCCCTGGCCAAAAATTAAAAGAAAAAGAAAAAGTCTAAAAAGCGAGCGTTCGTTACCGAACGCTAGCGAACGAAAACCGTGCGCTGCGAAGTCCTAACCAGCGAACACTCACTAAATAACTAGATTAAAAGAAAACCGGGTTTTAAAACAGAAAACCGAAGAAAAGCCTAAACCCTAAAAGAAATAAACCGTACCGGCGGTTTTACCATTTCGCGGAGAAAAACCATCAGCGGCGCGGATCGGGCGGCGGATGGGATCGGCGGCGCGGCGGCTCCGGTGACGCGGCAGCGATGGTAGCAAGCGGCAGCGGCGCGGGCAAGTGGTGCGGCGGTGCAGGGCGGCGACCGCGCGCAAGCAGGCAGGGGCAGAGGCAGGCGGGAGGCGGCGGCGGTTGTTGCGGCGGCGCGGCGCGATGCGGGAGGCGGCGGCGCGATGCGGGCGGGGCGAGGAGAGAGAGAGGCGGCGGAGGCGGCGATTATATGGAGGCGGGGCGAATCCGTGGCGTGGGCGAGGGGGCAGGAGGAGGCCGGGGCGACCACGGCGAGCGGCGGCGGAGTCGTGCGACGGGCGGAGTCCGCGGGAGCTCGGGGACGGGCGTAGAGGTGGGCTGGGCCTGCGGCCTGGCCTGGGAGCTGGGCCGGCCCAGTCGGCCTAGAGGTTTTTTTAAAAACATTTATCCGCACAAACCAAAATAAAAACAAAATAAACAAAAAGATTATATAGCCATATAATATACCAAAATTTGCAGAAAAAGATTTCCTACAAGATGGACATTTTTTTAGAGTCAAATAAAATCTACACAATTTCAAATAAATCAAATGCTGCTGCTGCTCTAATAAAATTCAACAAAAATCATTTTAAAATATCAAAATGAATTCAAATTTATTTCTCTCCAATTTTCTATTGTAGGGAATCATGTTACCCTATTTTCCATATATTTTATTTTTGGAGAAAAATAATTTGAATAAAACTCAAATAACCCAAATTGAAAAAATAATTTTAAATGGATTTTAAATTTGAGTTCTTTGAAACTCCCAACTCATATTTCATATGTTTGAAGAAGTCATTTTATCTTCTCTCGTGAAAATCATTGAGTTGCATAAAGTTTCAGAATTGGAAATACTTTCAAATGAAATTCAAATATTTTCAACACCCCTTGTCATTTAAATAAATGGAAGAAGTCATGTCATCTTCTCTCCAGGATTTTGTGGTGAAAAGAATTTGAATTCACGGAGATCATGAAAGCAAAAAAAAATGAAAGTTTGGGAAAGTCCTTTTATTCCCTCTTATTTAACTTTCAAAAAATTTCGAATTTCACTCACTTTCAGTCAATCAATCAAGCAATCAAATCAAATCTATCTATTTATTATAACATTCCAAAATTTAGAATTTTGGGATGTTACAGATCATACCAAAATTTTCAGCAAGATGAATAGCATGTACAAGCGCCATAGTCTCCGCATGCAGGGCAACGGAAACATCTGTTAGTCGGCCTGCAGCAGCAAAAAACACATCCCTAGTTGTGGAGAGCAACTAGTTAACGAGCGCTTCGGGAGCGCTCCCGCGAGGGAAAACCAGCCAATGCTGTTGGTTCCCGTTTTTCCCTTTCCGGTTTGTGGTTTCGTGCGTTTTGCAGTTTAACCTTCCAACTACTTGAATTTTTTGTTTTCCCTTTCTGCGCGATAACAGACAGAAACTAGCGGCCAACCGCGTCGGCGGTTCCCTGTTTCCTTTTTGTTTCCATTATATTTTTGAGAAATGGAGTTTTATGGGGTAGTTACGGGCGGGGCTTCCAACACTATCAAATGTGACTTTTCAAGTAAGCAAAAACAGGAACTTTATCATACACACGTTTGGACGAGAAAACATGTTAACGCACGGTCGTGAAGAGTGCAGAGGCATGTGTGAATCCTGTCAATGCCAATGTGTGAATTCTCTATAGGCACGGGCGTATAGTAGGAAAGGCATGGGTTATATCACTTTACTGACTTGGAGCATAGAGCAGCGTCACAGTGGTGTAGCTTCCTGTATCAGCTTCGATGGGCAGCGTGTTGGTTGTGCAGCGCGTTCTCTGTCATGGTGGCACGCGGCGCCTCCGGCGCGGGGACCCTCCAACTCGTCTTCGGCTCGTTAATTTTTCATAAACATCTTGAAGGGGAGCATAGGTCGGAGTGTGTGTTGGTCGTGCGACGCCTTCTCCGTCGTGGTGGCACACGGCGCCTCCGGTGCGGGGACCCTCCTGCTCGTCTTCTGCTCGTTAATTTTTCATAAACATCTTGAGGGGGGGGGGCATAGGTCGGAGTGTGTGTTGGTCGGGCAGCGCATTTTTCTCATAAGTAATTCTTTATACATGTCCTGTAGACGGCACGGGTGTTACAGCCAAGCTGCTTCGCCTGGAAAGGCACGGGTGTGAAACATTTACTGTCACGTGTGTACAACACCTAGCCATGGTTGACCTAGCCATGGTTGAGGCATGTGAGGTGTGAATTCTCCAGAGGCACAGGCAAGTTGTCTCCGGAGGCACGCGCGAGTTGTCTTCAGAGGCATGGGTAGGAATTCGTCTTGCTGAAGTTCATAAGATGCTATAAGAAGTTGACACCTCATGAGTAATTCTTTATACAAGTCCTGTAGACGGCACGGGTGTTACAGCCAAGCTGCTTCACCTGGAAAGGCACGGGTGTGAAACATTTACTGTCACGTGTGTACAACACCTAGCCATGGTTGACCTAGCCATGGTTGAGGCATGTGAGGTGTGAATTTTCCAGAGGCACAGGCAAGTTGTCTCCGAAGGCACGCGCGAGTTGTCTCCAGAGGCATGGGTAGGAATTTGTCTTGGGAGTCACTGTTAAATGAGGCACTGTTGTTCACAGTGTAGTGGTACTCTAATGATGTTCTTTTTTCAACATGGACACCCAATTTTCAACGAGATTACATATAAATATGAGTCATGGTTAAACTGTTTTGTTATGTTTGGATGGAATTAGCTTCCCTGGCTAAATCAAAAGATTTAGTGTTCATTCTTGCTTAAGATCTTGCTAATCTCATCACCCATTTCATTAGGTTTGATGTCATTCTTCTTGCTAAGTCAAAGAATGTACAGTGCCTCTTCCCTCTAGTCTTGCACTTCATCCTGTGAAATTTGGCCGAGAAGAAAAATATATTCTTAAGAGTTGGTGCATAAAAGGTGAATATATGCATCACAAGTAAAAATATATTCCAATAATATGAACTTTGTTTTTATATTTGTCCAACATATATAGGACACAGTGATGATCCTTCTCGAGTGGTATGAATATATGCGTACAAAATATTGATGTTTAGATGACAATTTAATATAAAGGAACATGATAAAATGCATTTTTGATTTTGTTGTGGAGTAAAGGGATGTTATCATGCTTGCTGTTGAGAGCTTATTCTGTTGATGTTCTTTGAGATACATGGAAACCAGTTGACTCTTTCTTCTTTGCAATGTAGTTCTAAATTTGCTAGGAGTAGTTTTGTGATTCTTTAAATCTAGTATGTGCTGCAAACAATAATTACAATAAAAAAGTTGTCAGAAGAAACAACTTGGTATCAATATAATAACAGGCGTTGCAATATAGACAAATTTGTGCTTTTTAAAAAATACCTCTGCAAAGTTTGGGCCTAATATTAGTCTATCACTCTCTTTTGCATCTAGTCTGCTTTCACAGATATCTGCTATATCATCGAGCACTTTCTTTTCAATATGATGTGGTATGTTCATCTATGCTGGTGTTGGACCAAATACTGTCTTTAGGTGGGCTCCAGTAAGATGCGTGCTTTCTCTTTCTCTACGTATGCGCTTAAGTATAGTTTTGCTGTGACAGAAAAATAAAATAATTTTCAAGGTGAGAGTCAGTGAGAAACTGGATTTAATAATATTTTTGTCCTCGGTCCAACTAGTTTGAGGTGCAATAGAAAACAACTCACTTTTTGAATTCCTCCTGCCAGCTATCGCTCATGACTATTTGGAAGAGGTCGGACGCCTCGTTTGTGTGTTGGAAGGAATATTCATGTTTTGGGTATGGGTTGGTGCTTCATCCTTTATTCCCTTTTTATCACATCTGTTTCTGTCAGAGGAAGCAGATATTGATGGTTGTTATTCTCATGCTAGATGGATAACTAAAAATCAAATCATATTTTTATTCTAGATATGTAGTATGTAAGCTTTTGTGATACTAAAGACATTGGTCAACCATGGGTAGGTCATTAGAAAAAAGGTAACCAGAAAATGATTTTTCTACCTTTGCTGGTGGAAAAGAACTTCGAAGTTTCTGGTTTGAATTCTTTGATTCTTTCAGGTAGTTGCTCGCACTTTACTTGGTTGGTTTCACCAAATATGGCTGTAAATAGGAACTGCGGTTTCCACTCGGCATCTACCTTGCTATGCTGCATTAAGGTCATTGGATATTTTTTATTTTTCTTTGTGGAAAAAATTGAAGAATCCAAGGCATGTTGCTGATACGTCTCCAACATATCTACAATTTTTGGTTGTTCCATGCTATTATATTACTCCCTCTGTTCCTAAATATTTGTCTTTCTAGAGATTTCAACAAGTGACTACGTACGGAGCAAAATGAGTGAATCTGCACTCTAAAATATGTCTACATACATCCATATTTGTAGTTTATTTGAAATGTCTAGAAAGACAAATATTTGGGAATGGAGGGAGTATTCATTTAGGATGTTTTATATGCTATTTTATATGAATTTTGGGACTAACCTATTAACCCAGAGTCCAGTGCTAGTTTCTGTTTTTTCCTTGTTTTTTGGGTATCGCAGAAAAGGAAAACCAAACGGAGTCCAATTGACCTGAAATTTCACGGAGATTATTTTTGGACCAGAAGAAACCCACGGAGTATCGGAGATGGGCTAGAAGAGTCCCGAGGCACCCACGAGGGTGGGGGGCGCGCCCCCTACCTCGTGGCCGCCTCGGAGACTGTAACACCCCGGATATGTTTTACCCAATATGTAATCCAACTCTTGCCGTTTCCGGCGTGAAGTTATTTTATTTTCTCGGGTTCGGGTCTTTGTCTCTGTGTGTTGTTATCATTGTCATGCATCTCATATCATGTCATCATGTGCATTGCATTTGCATACGTGTTCATCTCATGCATCCGAGCTTTTTCCCCATTGTCCGTTTTGCATTCCGGCGCTTCGTTCTCCTCCGGTGGTCATTTCTACCTTTCTTTCGTATGTGGGGATTAAACTTTTCCGGATTGGACCGAGACTTGCCAAGCGGCCTTGGTTTACTACCGGTAGACCGTCTGTCAAGTTGCGTACCAATTGGACTTCGTTTGATGCTCCAACGGTTAACCGAGGGACCGAAAAGGCCTCGTGTGTGTTGCAGCCCAACACCCCTCCAATTTGGCCCACAACCCACCAAAACCCTCTCCATCATCTAGAGCGTTCAATCACGATCGCGTGGCCGAAAACCGCACCTCATTTGGACTCTCCTAGATCCCTCTATGCCTATATATATACCCCCCTCCAAAATTCGCGGTTCCACTCTCCCCCTAACCCTAGATCCATCCACCGCCGCCGCCGGACACGTCCGACCCCCACCGGACAAATCCGCCGCCGCCAACCCGGGGCGCGCCACGTGGTAGCGGGCGCCCCACTTCACCGCCGCCATCGACACGGGCCCGAGGCCCAGCGCCGGCCCTCCCCGTCGCCCGACCGGCCCGACCGGCCTCCCGCACGCGCAGCCTCGTCTTCCCGCACTCCGCCGCCCAAGTCCGCCGGCCGCCGCCCTGCATCACCTTGTCACCGGCCGCCGCGCCTCCTCGCCTCACCGCCCGACGCCGCCGGCCGCCGCCTCCCCGAGGCCTCGCCGCCGATGACACGCCTCCTCCACGCTGGCCAAGGACCCGGCGAGCAGCGCCCCGCTCCGGCCACCCTCGCTCCGGACGCCCTCGTCAACTCCGGCGAACAGTGCATCCCGGCGAACCTTGTAAACCGCGCCGGCCAGATCCATATCTGAGATTGTCTCGGGTTGACTTTTGCCTCAAACCCTAGATAATTTGCCCCTGTTCATCGCATTATAACTCCGCATCCGTAGCTCCGTTTTGGGCATATAGCATATCAAAATGTTCATCTCAGAGAGTACATCATTTCATCTCAATGCATCATTTTCATTTGAGTTCATCTTGATGTCCGAAATGCTGTTGGAAGAATGCTATTTGAGATATTTGTCAGATCTGCTGCTCCAATTGGATATTTGTCATTTTTGCCATGATTAGTGTGTGCATGATATGCCCCTGAGCTCTACATGTGTTTTTTTATATGTTTTGCCATCTATCCAGAGGTGCAACCCATGTATTTTTGTGATGTGTGTGGTGACTAGCACAAGCTTGCAAAGTGGTGCATTCGTTAATGCTGATTTCAGGGACTTAGCATTTCCACTAAGTCCTTGGACTGTTTATCTCATTATGCCATATGTTCATGTTGATTCCTAGTGATCCGTGCCTCTTTTGAGGATGATCAGTAAGGATGTTTTGTTAATCTTGTAGTGCTCTATCCATCCGTCTTTGTTTGCAATTATGGAGCGCCCTAGCTTGAGTCAATCGAGCTCTATTTTTGCTATTTTGTGAATCTGGGCAGATTGTCTACTTGTTAGCAATTTTGCCGAGGATGTTGTAGTTGATCTGTGCATGCTATGTTGTTGTTCTTGCCATGTCTAGCTTGCATTTTGTGTATTGTTGATGGGTGTATGCTTAGATTGTCATGACTTGCTCTGTAGTGAGTGCATCGAGCTCGTAAACATGCCTACTTGATATCTGTTTCAGCATGCTCCAGTTTTCACTAAGTCTGTGATCTTATTATGTTTTTGCCATGTTCACATGCTTGCAAATGTATTTTCCGATCCCTTTTGGCTCAAGGTCACTAAGGGACTTTTGTTAAGATCTTTGAGTAGCTCCATGCCATGCCTTACTTTGCCATGTTCAGGTCCTGTAGCATATAGTTTTATTGCTCCAAAGAGTGCTATCTGATCTGAAATTCCAGACAAGTGTTAATTTCACTAAGTCTGAAATCTGTTTGCCAAATGCATTTTTGCCATGCTTGTTTAGACCTGTTAATGGATGAATTGGCCGTAGCTCAGTGTTCATCTTTTGTTAAGCATCATGAATGGATACCTGCCATGTATTTTGTTACCATGTTTGTGTGCTGTAGCATGTTCTTCTTGTTGCATTTAGATGGCTACTTGCTGTAAATCGCAGACCGGTGTCATATTTGAATCGCTTGCCATTTCGAAACCGTAACTCCGATTCCGGTGATCTTTATATCGTTTTCAAGCGATTTTATCTCATCTTTCCAGTGGCACACTTGGTTTTCCAAGTTGAGGCCAGGTTCATTCATTCCTTGTCAAATCTTGCATATGCATCACATATTGCATCCCGCATAGCATACCATCTTTGCATCATGTTGTTTGAGTTTGCACGTGGTTGATTGTGTCCTTGTTGCTTGTTTGTCTTGTTTGGGTAGAGCCGGGAGACGAGTTCGCTAATGAGGAGCCCATTGAGTTTGCTTTCGAGGATCCAGTCAACTCTGACAACTTTGCAGGCAAGATGATCATACCCTCGAAATCACTTCTATCTTTGCTTTGCTAGATGCTCGCTCTTTTGCTATGCCTATACTACGATGCCTACCACTTGCTTATCATGCCTCCCAGATTGCCATGTCAAACCTCTAACCCACCTTGTCCTAGCAAACCGTTGATTGTCTATGTTACCACTTTGCTCAGCCCCTCTTATAGCGTTGCTAGTTGCAGGTGAAGATTGGAGACCGTTCCTTGTTGGAACATTATTTACTTGTTGGGATATCATTATATTGCCATGTTATCTTAATGCATCTATATACTTGGTAAAGGGTGGAAGGCTCGGCCTCTCGCCTAGTGTTTTGTTCCACTCTTAGCGCCCTAGTTTCCGTCATATCGGTGTTATGTTCTCGGATTTTGCGTTCCTTACGCGGTTGGGTTATAATGGGAACCCCTTGATAGTTCGCCTTGATTAAAGCTTTTCCAGCAATGCCCAACCTTGGTTTTACCATTTTCCACCTAGCCTCTTTTTCCCTTGGGTTTCCGGAGCCCGAGGGTCATCTTATTTAAACCCCCCGGGCCAGTGCTCCTCTGGGTGTTGGTCCGAACTAGAGTCCTGTGCAGCGCCCCCTCGGGGAAACTCGAGGTTTGGTTTTAGTTGTATGGAGAGCTTATCTGAGTGTGCCCTGAGAACGAGATATGTGCAGCTCCTATCGGGATTTGTCGGCACATTCGGGCGGTGTTGCTGGATTTGTTTTAACCTGTCGAAGTGTCTTGTAGAACCGGGATACCGAGTCTGATCGGAATGTCTCGAGAGGAGGTCTATTCCTTCGTTGACCGTGAGAGCTTGTCATGGGCTAAGTTGGGACTCCCCTGCAGGGATTTGAACTTTCGAAAGCCGTGCCCGCGGTTATGGGCAGATGGGAATTTGTTAATGTCCGGTTGTATATAACTTGAACCTTAACTTAATTAAAATGAATCAACTGTGTGAGTTAACGTGATGGTCTCTTCTCGGCGGAGTCCGGGAAGTGAACACGATGTTGGAGTAATGCTTGCCGCAGGATGCCCCCTAGTTACTCGTTCGCACTTTGCCTCCTCTTCTCGCTCTCTTTTGCGAACAGGATAGCCACCATATATGCTAGTCGCTTGCTGCAGCTCCTCATATTTTACCTTGCCTTACCTATAAGCTTAAATAGTCTTGATCGTGAGGGTGTGAGATTGCTGAGTCCCTGTGGCTCACAGATTACTATTAAACTAGATGCAGGACCTGATGACTCCGTTCCAGATGACGCGCTAGAGCTCAAGTGGGAGTTCGACGAGGACTCACGCCGTTACTATGTTTCTTTCCCTGATGATCAGTAGTGGTGCCCAGTTGGGGCGATCGGGACCGTGTCGCATGTTGGGTTGATCTTTTATTTTGGCGCCGTAGTCCGGCCATGAGTGTTTGGATGATGTAATGCTATTTATGTACTTTGATTGACGCGGCGAGTGTAAGCCAACTATGTATCTCCCCTTTTATTATCTATATATTACATGGGATGTTGTGAAGATTGCCTAACTTGCGACATTGCTTTCAATGCGGTTATGCCTCTAAGTCGTGCCGCGACACATGGGAGATATAGCCGCATCGAGGGCGTTACAAAGACCCCCCTGACTTGTCCCCGATGCCAAAACCTCTTATATATACAGAAACCCCCAGAACATAACCTAGATCGGGAGTTCCGCCGCGGCAAGCCTCTGTAGCCACCAAAAACCAATCGGGACCCTGTTCCGGCACCCTGCCGGAGGGGGAAATCATCACCGGTGGCCATCTTCATCATCCCTGTGCTCTCCATGATGATGAGGGAGTAGTTCACCCTCAGGGCTGAGGGTATGTACCAGTAGCTATGTGTTTGATCTCTCTCTCTCTCTCTCTCTCTCTCTCTCTTGTTCTTGATTTGGCACGATCTTGATGTATCGCGAGCTTTGCTATTATAGTTGGATCTTATGATGTTTCTCCCCCTCTACTCTCTTGTAATGGATTGAGTTTTTCCTTTGAAGTTATCTTATCCGATTGAGTCTTTAAGGATTTGAGAACACTTGATGTATGTCTTGCATGTGCTTATCTGTGGTGACAATGGGATATTCACATGATCTACTTGATGTATGTTTTGATGATCAACTTGCGGGTTCAGTGACCTTGTGAACTTATGCATAGGGGTTGGCACACATTTTTGTCTTGACTCTTCGGTAGAAACTTTGGGGCACCTTTTGAAGTTCTTTGTGTTGGTTGAATAGATGAATCTGAGATTGTGTCATGCATATCGTATAATCATACTCACGGATACTTGAGGTGACATTGGAGTATCTAGGTGACATTAGGGTTTTGGTTGATTTGTGCCTTAAGGTGTTATTCTAGTACGGACTCTAGAATAGATCGAACGAAAAGAATAGCTTCGTGTTATTTTACTACGGACTCTTGAATAGATCGATCAGAAAGGATAACTTTGAGGTGGTTTCGTACCCTACAATAATCTCTTCGTTTGTTCTCCGCTATTAGTGACTTTGGAGTGACTCTTTGTTGCATGTTGAGGGATTATTATATGATCTAATTATGTTATCATTGTTGAGAGAACTTGCAATAGTGAAAGTATGAACCTTAGGCCTTGTTTCCTAGCATTGCAATACCGTTTGTGCTCAATTTTATTAATAGTTACATTACTGTTTTTATTTTTTTCAGATTACAAAAAACTTTTATCTACCATCCATACTGCACTTGTATCACCATCTCTTCGCCGAACTAGTGCACCTATACAATTTACCATTGTATTGGGTGTGTTGGGGACGAGGCTCTTTGTTATTTGGTTGCAGGTTGTTTGAGAGAGACCACCTTCATCCTGCGCTTTCCATGGATTGATAAACCTTAGGTCATCCACTTGAGAGAAATTTGCTACTGTCCTACAAACCTCTGCACTTGGAGGCCCAACAACGTCTACAATAAGAAGGTTGTGTAGTAGACATCAAGGTAGTTTCTGGCGCCGTTGCCGGGGAGGTGAATGCTTGAAGGTATATCTTTAGATCTTGCAATTGAATCTTTTAGTTTCTTGTTTTATCACTAGTTTAGTTTATAAAAGAAAACTACAAAAAAATGGAATTGAGGGTGCCTCATATGCTTCATCTTTTTAATATCTTTCATGAAAATAAGGATTCCGATAATTGTGCCAAAAGGTTAGAAGAAGAATGCATTAAAATGTTTGGCACTAAATCTTTGAATGATGAGCATGATTGCAATGTTGTTAGTACAAACTCTTTGAATATCCATAGTACCAATGATAATTGCACTAGTCATGATGAAAATATCTCTTATAAGCATGTCAACTTTTGTGGAATACATAGTGCTTACAAGTACACACCAAATAGGGAAGATAGATTTTGCAAGAGGCACACGTATTTGGAAACTAAACGGTTGCAAGAAAGGCTAGATGATTGTGCTGAAAGATTCAATATTTATCGCCATCCTTGTGAACTTTGCAATGAACACGTTCATTTAAAGCTCCCATGCTATTTGTTTCATGATCAAATCGTGTCCAAAAGTTGTGATAACTTGATTACCCTTGAGCATCAAGAGCTTAGTCTTCTTTTGGGGTATGAAGAATGAAACATATAACTGAGGGTATTCCAAAATTTAATCTTGATAGATTTCTTTATTTTGATCTAGAAGAAATTTTTATGTATTGTGCGGTGCATTGCATTGAAAATCCTTATATTGCCAATTACATAAAGACAAGAAAACAAATATAAGATGAAGAGAGTACTAATGAAAGGGAAGAGACTTCCCAATATCTTCCTATTATTTCATATGATGAATCAGGTAACGAGGAGGAGCCTTCTATTCAACCAATCTCATTAATAAGGAGCTCCAAAAAGAGGGTTAAACCCACACATGATGTGAAGAAGAAAAAGAAAAGACAGATAAGCAAAGGTAGAAAGGTATCCTTCCCAAATGATGTTGCTCCTATTACTCATTGTGATGATGATAATTGCTATACTATTGGTGCTATCCATACTATTAATCATGAGAGTGATTATGCTTATGATATGAAAAAGGCTCAATCTTGGGGATGATGGTTATATTGTTGAATTCATTCATGATGCTACCAAAAATTATTATGAGGGAGGAACATATGCTTGTAGGAATTGCAATAATATCGAGTTTCCTCTCTATGTGTTAAAAGTTTTAAAGTTATGCTTGTTTTGCCTTCCTATGCTAGTTAATTATTGTTCCTATAAGTTGTTTGCTCACAAAATACCTATGCATAGAAAGTGGGTTATACTTAAATGTGCTTGTCATGTGTTTCATGATGCTCTCTTTATGTTTCAATTCTTATCTCTTATGTGAGCATCATTGAAATCATCATGCCTAGCTAGGGGCGTTAAACAATAGCGCTTGTTGGGAGGCAACCCAATCTTATTTTTGTTCTTTGCTTTTTGCTCCTGTTTAGTAATAAATAATTCATCTAGCCTCTGGTTAGATTTGGTCTTATGTTTTAATTAGTGTTTGTGCCAAGTAAAACCTATAGGATCCTCTCGGGTGATAATTATTTGATCTTGTTGAAAAAGTCAAAAACTTTATGCTCACGAGAACAATTGTTAAAAATCACCAGAAAGTGATAAAATACTGATTCCAATTGCAGTGGATCAATAAACAAATTATCTAGGACTTAGTATTTTTTTCAGATTTTTTTGGAGTTACAGAAGTATGGGTTTGATACAGATTACTACAGACTGTTCTGTTTTTGACAGATTGTGTTTTCATTGTGTTGTTTGCTTATTTTGATGAATCTATGAGTTGCATCGGAGGGTATGAACCATAGAGAAGTTGGAATACAGTAGATATTACACCAATATGAATTTATAATTAGTCCACAATAGTACCTAAGTGGTGATTTATTTTCTTATACTAACAGAGCTTACGAGTTTTCTGTTGAGTTTTGTGCTGTGAAGTTTTCAAGTTTTGGGTAAAGATTCGATGTATTATGGAATAAGGAGTGGCAAGAGCCTAAGCTTGGGGATGCCCAAGGCACCCCAAGGTAATATTCAAGGAAAACCAAGAGCCTAAGCTTGGGGATGCCCCTGATGGCATCCCCTCTTTCGTCTTCGTTCATCGGTAACTTTACTTGGAGCTATATTTTTATTCACCACATGGTATGTGTTTTGCTTGGAGTGTCATTTTATTTTATTTAGTTTTGCTTGTTGTTTGAATAAAATTCCAAGATCTGAAATTCTTAAATGTTAGAGTCTTCACATAGTTACATAATTATTCAACTACTCATTGATCTTCACTTATATCTTTTGGAGTAGTTTGTCATTTGCTCTAGTACTTCACTTATATCTTTTTAGAGCTCGGCGGTGGTTTTATTTTGAAGAAATAGATGAACTCTCATGCTTTTATTCCGGGAACCCTGTCGTCTGGCCCTGGAGTCTAAGAAGGACTCTTGCCTTTCGGGTGAAACCGACTTTGTGGAGGCTTTTACTCGAAGTTTCGACCCCAAGGCTCAACATATAAACAGAGGGGTAGGGCTAGCACCCAGGACACATCAAGAAACACTAAGCCGTGTGCCCGCAACGCCGTCCCCTCTAGTTTATCCTCCGTCATAGTTTTCGTAGAGCTTAGGCGAAGCCCTGCGGAGATTGTTCTTCACCAACACCGTCACCACGCCGTCGTGCTGCTGGAACTCATCTACTACTTCGCCCCTCTTGCTAGATCAAACAGGTGAGGACGTCATCGAGCTGAACATGTGCTGAACACGGAGGTGCCGTACGTTCGTTGCTTGATCAGGACGGATCGTAAAGGTGTACGACTACATCAACCGCGTTGATAAACACTTCCGCTTACGTAGACAACACTCTCCAGTCTCCCCTCTCGTTGCTATGCATCACCATGTTCTTGCGTGTGCGTAGGATTTTTTTTTGAAATTACTATGTTCCCCAACAGTGGCATCCGAGCCAGGTCTATGCGTAGATGTTATATGCACAAGTAGAACACAAGTGAGTTGTGGGAGATACAAGTCATACTGCTTACCAGCATGTCATACTTTGGTTCGGCGATATTGTTTGATGAAGCGGCCCAGATCGACATTACGCGTACGCTTACGCGAGACTGGTTCTACCGACGTGCTTTGCACATAGGTGGTTGGCGGGTGTCAGTTTCTCCAACTTCAGTTGAACCGAGTGCGACTACGCCCGGTCCTTGTTGAAGGTTAAAACAACACTAACTTGACAAAATATCATTGTGGTTTTGATGCGTAGGTAAGAACAGTTCTTGCTCAGCCCGTAGCAGCCATGTAAAACTTGCAACAACAAAGTAGAGGACGTCTAACTTGTTTTTGCAGGGCATGTTGTGATGTGATATGATCAAGGCATGATGCTATATTTTATTATATGAGATGATCATGTTTTGTAACGGAGTTATCGGCAACTGGCAGGAGCCATATGGTTGTCACTTTATTATATGCAATTCAATCGCCCTGTAATTGCTTTACTTTATCACTAAGCGATAGCAATAGTCGTAGAAGCAATAGTTGGCGAGACGACAACGATGCTACGATGGAGATCAAGGTGTCACGCCGGTGACGATGGTGATCATGACGGTGCTTTGAAGATGGAGATCAAAGGCACAAGATGATGATGGCCATATCATATCACTTATATTGATTGCATGTGATGTTTATCGTTTATGCATCTTATTTTGCTTGATTGACGGTAGCATTATAAGATGATCTCTCACTAAATTTCAAGGTACAAGTGTTCTCCCTGAGTATGCACCATTGCCAAAGTTCGTCGTGCCGAGACACCACGTGATGATCGGGTGTGATAAGCTCTATGTTCATATACAACGGGTGCAAGCCAGTTTTGCACACGCATAAATACTCGGGTTAAACTTGACGAGCCTAGCATATGCATATATGGCCTCGGAACATTGAGACCGAAAGGTCGAGCGTGAATTATATAGTAGATATGATCAACATAGTGATGTTCACCATTGAAAACTACTCCATATCACGTGATGATCAGACATGGTTTAGTTGTTATGGATCACCTGATCACTTATATGTCTGGCAGAGCAAAGCTGATGACTACTCGATAGTTCAGTGTTCCATGCTTTACGGCTTAGAACCAGGACTTCAACGACGTTTTGAACGTCATGGAGCATATGAGATGTTCCAGGAGTTGATATTAATATTTCAAGCAAATGACTAGATTGATAGATATGAAGTCTCTAATAAGTTCTACAGCTGCAATATGGAGGAGAATAGTTCTGTCAGTGAACATATACTCAAAATGTCTAGGTATAACAATCACTTGATTCAACTGGGAGTTAATCTTCCGGATGATAGTGTCATTGACAGAATTCTTCAATCACTGCCACCAAGCTACAAGAGTTTCATGATGAACTATAATATGCAAGGGATGGATAAGACAATTCCCGAGCTCTTCGCAATGCTAAAGGCTACGGAGGTAGAAATCAAAAAGGAGCATCAAGTGTTGATGGTCAACAAGACTACCAGTTTCAAGAAAAAGGGTAAAGGGAAGAAGGGGAACTTCGAGAAGAACGGCAAGCAAGTTGCTGCTCAAGTGAAGAAGCCCAAGTCTGGACCTAAGCCTGAGACTAAGTGCTTCTACTTCAAAGGGACTGGCCACTATAAGCGGAACTGCCCCAAGTATTTGGCGGATAAGAAGGATGGCAAGGTGAACAAAGGTATATGTGATATACATGTTATTGATGTGTACCTTACTAAAGCTCGCAGTAGAACCTGGGTATTTGATACTGGTTCTGTTGCTAATATTTGCAACTCGAAATAGGGACTACGGATTAAGTGAAGATTGGCTAAGGACAAGGTGATGATGCGCGTGGGAAATGATTCCAAAGTCGATGTGACCGCTGTCGGCACGCTACCTCTACATCTACCTTCGGGATTAGTTTTAGACCTGAATAATTGTTATTTGGTGCCAGCGTTGAGCATGAACATTATATCTGGATCTTGTTTGATGCGAGACAGTTATTCATTTAAATAAGAGAATAATGGTTGTTCTATTTATATGAGTAATATCTTTTATGGTCATGCACCCTTGAAGAGTGGTCTATTTTTAATGAATCTCGATAGTAGTGATACACATATTCATAATGTTGAAGCCAAAAGATGCAGAGTTGATAATGATAGTGTAACTTATTTGTGGCACTGCCGTTTAGGTCATATTGGTGTAAAGCGCATGAAGAAACTCCATTCTGATGGACTTTTGGAATCACTTGATTATGAATCACTTGGTACTTGCGAACCATGCCTCATGGGCAAGATGACTAAAACGCCGTTCTGCGGAAAAATGGAGCGAGCAACGGATTTGTTGGAAATCATACATAATGATGTATGTGGTCCGATGAATATTGAGGTTCGCGGCGGATATCGTTATTTTCTCATCTTCACAGATGATTTGAGCAGATATGGGTATATCTACTTAATGAAACATAAGTCTAAAACATTAGAAAAGTTCAAAGAATTTCAGAGAGAAGTGGAAAATCATCGTAACAAGAAAATAAAGTTTCTATGATCTGATCATGGAGGAGAATATTTGAGTTACGAGTTTGGTCTTCATTTGAAACAATGCGGAATAGTTTCGCAACTCACGCCACCCGGAACACCACAACGTTGTAACGCCCCGAGACTGATGTGCCAGGTGTCCTCCAGTTATTCGATGTTGTTGCCTTGTCATTGCTTGCGTGTCATGCATTGCATATCATGTCATCATGTGCATTTTATTTGCACACATGTTCGTCTCATGCATCCGAGCATTTTCCCCGTTGTCCGTTTTACTTTCCGGTGCTCCTATGTCACCCGGTGTCCATTTCTAACTCTTTTTCGTGTGTGGGTGTTAAACATTTTCGGATTGGACCGAGACTTGTCATGCGGCCTTGGTTTACTACCGGTAGACCGCCTGTCAAGTTTCGTACCATTTGGACTTTGTTTGATACTCCAACGGTTAACCGAGGGACCAAAAAGGCCTTGTGTGTGTTGTAGCCCAACACCCCTCCAAAGTGGCCCAAAACCCACCTAAACCCCCTCCATCATCTCGGTCGTTCGATCATGATCGCGTGGCCGAAAACCGCACTTCATTTGGACTCTCCTAGATCCCTCTACCTATATATATGTGCAACCCTTCCAAATTCGTGGACGAAACCCTAGATCTCACCTCTCTCCGCGCCGCCGGACATGTCCGCCCGCTAGCGGACGCGTCCACCCTGCTGCCACCTCACTCCGTCCAATCAAAAGGCACCACGTCAGCTCTGCCGCCCCTCTCCTCCACTCAGGCGCCGCCATTTGTCACCGCCGCCTCTCTCCACCACGCGGGCCCGCGGCGCCCAGAGCCGGCTCGCCCGGGCCCGAACCCCCGCCGCCCGAGCGCTCGCTCCTTCGCGCGCCTACTGCTCGATCTTCCTCACCGCCGCCGTGCGTGTCCGACTACCGGAGCCCCGCCGTGACGACCCTAGGCCATGCCTCGCCACTCCTCTCCTTCCCGTCCTTCTTCCTCCTTGCCTGCTCACCTTCTCTCTCTCCCTCGCAGGGCGCCGCCGCCGCCGAAGTTCTTGTCGGCCTCCGGCGCTGCCAAGCTCGGGAATGGGTTCGCCGGCGTCGCCCTCCTCCTCATCCGTCGGATCCCACACACCTTGCTGGTTCCCCTGCCTCGCCGCCGCCCCGGCATGCCCTCCCGTGTCGGCGTTGACTGCCGCCGCCCCTGTTCCCGCTCGGGCAGAGGACGGGGACGATGCGCCTCAGCGTCCCCTCATGGGCCCAGCTCCAGCCGGCCTGCCAGGCCGCCTCCTCCACTGACCTGGGCCTGCAGCCCACTAGGTGAGCGCCCCACCAGCCCTTATCTCCCGCCTGTGCGCCATTTAACTATTTGACGCTCGCTAAAATTCGTCTAAGTCCTGAAATTTTCAGATTCATATGCCTCTTTTCATCATGTCATAACTCCCTCATCGTAGCTCCGATTCGTGCGTGTAGCATATAAAAATATTCGTCTCGACGAGTACATCATTTCATCTCATTGCATCATTTTCATTTGAGCTCATCTTGATGCCCGAAATGCTGTTGGAAGAGGGCTATGTGGTGAATTTGTCAGATTTGTTTCATCAAATGGAATTTTGTCATTTTTGCCATGATTAATGTGTGCATGCTATGACCCTGAGCTCTACATGTGTTTTGTTATATGCCATGCCATCTTTACAGAGGTGCTTGCCATGTATTTTTGTGATGTTTGTGGTGACTAGCACAAGCTTGCAAAGTAGCGTAATTGGTAATGCTGATTTCAGGGACTTAGTTTTTCACTAAGTCCTTGTCCTGATTTTGTCGTTATGCCATATGTTCATGTTGTTTCCTAGTGATCCGTGCCTCTTTTGAGGATGATCAGTAAGCATGTTTTGTTAATATTGTGGTTCTCTATCCATCCCTGTCTTTGTTTGCATTTATGGAGCACCCTAGCTTGAGTCAATCGAGCTCTACTTTTGCTATTAAGTGAATCCTGGCAAATTGTTGACATGATTAGCGATTTTGCCGAGGATGTTGCTATTGATCCGTGCATGCTATGTTATTGTTCTTGCCATGTCTAGCTTCTATGCCATGTATTCTTGTTGGGTGTATGCTTAGTTTGTCATGCCATGCTCTGTAGTGAGTGCATCGAGCTCGTAAACATGCCTACTCGTTAACTGATTTGCATGCTCCAGTTTTTCACTAAGTCTGAATCTGTTTATGTTTTTGCCATGTTCACATGCTTGCAATTGTATTTTCTGATCCCTTTTGGCTCAAGGTCACTAAGGGACTTTTGTTAAGTGCTTTGAGTAGCTTCATACCATGCCTTGCTTTGCCATGTTAAGTTCCTGTATCATATAGCTTTCATGCTCCAAAGTATGCTTCCTGATGATAAATTCCTGACATGTTATTTCACTAAGTCTGAAACCTGTTATCATTTGCACTTTTGCCATGCTTGTTTTGAACCTGTTAATGGATGAATTAGCCGTAGCTGAGTGTTCATCTTTTTTCAAGCATCTTGAGTGGATCCCTGCCATGTATTTTGTTGCCATGTTTGAGTGCTGTCGCATATTTATCTTGATGCATCTAGATGGCTACTCGCTGATTATCGCAGACCGGGGCCATATTTGTTTTGCTTGCCATTTCCAAACCATGCATCCGATTCCGGTGATCTTTATATCGATTTCAACTGAAATCACCTCACCTTTCCAGTGGCACTCTTGGATTTCCATGTTGAGGCCAGGTTCAATCATTCCTTATCAAATCATGCATATGCACCGCATCCCGCATATCATACCATGTTCATGTGTGGTTTGTTTACTATGTTGTGTGCTTCTTTACGGTGTTGCTTCTTCGGGTTTGTTCCGGTAACGCCGCGTTTGTGAGGACCCATTCGTCTACGTTCGCTTGTCTTCTTCATGGACTCGTTCTTCTTCCTTGCGGGATTTCAGGCAAGATGACCATACCCTCGAAATCACTTCTATCTTTGCTTGCTAGTTGCTCGCTCTTTTGCTATGCCTATGCTGCGATACCTACCACTTGCTTATCATGCCTCCCATATTATTAACCCAAGCCTCTAACCCACCTTGTCCTAGCAAACCTTGTTTGGCTATGTTACCGCTTTGCCCAGCCCCTCTTATAGCGTTGTTAGTTGCAGGTGAAGATTGAAGTTTGTTCCTTGTCGGAACATGGAGATGTTGTTTCTTGTTGGAACATGTTTACTTGTTGGGATATCACAATATCTCTTATCTAATTAATGCATCCATATACTTGGTAAAGGGTGAAGGCTCGGCCTTATGCCTGGTGTTTTGTTCCACTCTTGCCGCCCTAGTTTCCGTCATATCGGTGTTATGTTCCCGAATTTTGCGTTCCTTACGCGGTTGGATTATAATGGGAACCCCTTGACAGTTCACTTTGAATAAAACTCCTCCAGCAAGGCCCAACCTTGGTTTTACCATTCGCCACCTAGCCTCTTTTTCCCTTGGGTTAGGCCAGCCCAAGGGTCATCTTTATTTTATCCCCCCGGGCCAGTGCTTGTCGAAGTGTTGGTCCGAACTGAGTAGACTGCGGGGCCACCTCGGGGAAACTTGAGGGCTGGTTTTACTCGTAGGATGTCTCATCTGGTGTTTCCCTGAGAACGAGATATGTGCAGCTCCTTTCAGGATGTCGGTGCATCGGGCGGTCTTGCTGGACTTGTTTTACCATTGTCGAGGATGTCTTGTAACCGGGATGCCGAGTCTGATCGGGTCTTCCCGCTAGAAGGAATATCCTTCGTTGACCGTGAGAGCTTGTGATGGGCTAAGTTGGGACACCCCTGCAGGGATTTGAACTTTCAAAAGCCGTGCTCGCAGTTATGGGCAGATGGGATTTTGTTAATGTCGGCTGTATAAAACCTGAAGTTGACCTTAATTAAAATACATCAACCGCGTCTGTAACCGTGATGGTCTCTTCTCGGCGGAGTCCGGGAAGTGAACACGGTGTTGGAGTTATGCTTGACGTAGGTTGTTCTAGGATCACTTCTTGATCATAGTTGTTCGACCGTGCTTTTTCCTTCTCTTCTCGCTCTCTTTTGCGAATAGGTTGGCCACCAAATATGCTAGTCGCTTGCTGCAGCTCCACCTCATACCTTTTACCTTACCTATAAGCTTAAATAGTCTTGATCGCGAGGGTGTGAGATTGCTGAGTCCCCGTGACTCATAGATACTTCCAAAACCAGTTTGCAGGTGCCGATGTTACCGAGCAGGTGACGCAACCAAGCTCAAGGAGGAGCTAGATGAAGATCTTGTCCTTTGTGTTGTTTTCGTTTTAGTTGATCAGTAGTGGAGCCCAGTCGGGTCGATCGGGGATCTGTGTAGCATTTGGGGTAGTCTTCTTTTATTCTGGTTCCGTAGTCGGACCTTGATTGTATCTGGTTGATGTAATGCTTTATTCATGTATTTGTGTGAAGTGGCGATTGTAAGCCAACTATGTATCTCTTTCCCTTATGTATTACATGGGTTGTGTGAAGATTACCTCACTTGCGACATTGCCTTCAATGCGGTTATGCCTCTAAGTCGTGCTTCGACACGTGGGAGATATAGCCGCATCGAGGGCATTACATACGTAATGGTGTGTCCGAACACCGTAATCGTACTTTACTGGACATGGTGCGATCTACGATGTCTCTTACCGATTTACCGCTATCGTTTTGGGGTTATGCTTTAGAGACAGCTGCATTCACGTTAAATAGGGCACCATCTAAATCCGTTGAGACGACACCTTATGAACTATGGTTTGGCAAGAAACCAAAGTTGTCATTTCTTAAAGTTTGGGGCTGCGATGTTTATGTGAAAAAACTCTTAACCTGATAAGCTCGAACCCAAATCAGAGAAATGTGTCTTCATAGGATACCCAAAGGAGACTATTGGGTACACCTTCTATCAGAGATCCGAAGGCAAGACATTTGTTGCTAAGAATGGATCCTTTCTAGAGAGGGAGTTTCTCTCGAAAGAAGTTTGTGGGAGGAAAGTAGAACTTGATGAGGTAATTGTACCTGCTCCCTTATTGGAGAGTAGTTCATCACTGAAACCGGTTCATGTGACACCTACACCAATTAGTGAGGAAGCTAATGATCATGATCATGAAACTTCAGATCAAGTTGCTACCAAACCTCGTAGGTCAACCAGAGTAAGATCTGCACTAGAGTGGTATGGTAATCCTGTTTTGGAGGTCATGTTACTTGACCATGATAAACCTATGAACTATGAGGAAGCGATGATGAGCCCAGATTCCGCAAAATGGCTTGAGGCCATGAAATCTGAGATGGGATCCATGTATGAGAACAAAGTGTGGACTTTGGTTGACTTGCCCGATGATCGGAAAGGCATCGAGAATAAATGGATCTTCAAGAAGAAGACTGGCACTGATGGTAATGTTACTGTCTACAAAGCTCGACTTGTTGCGAAAGGTTTTCGACAAGATCAAGGAGTTGACTACGATGAGACTTTCTCACCCGTAGCGATGCTTAAGTCTGTCCGAATCATGTTAGCAATTGCCGCATTTTATGATTATGAAATTTGGCAAATGGATGTAAAGATTGCATTCCTGAATGGATTTCTGGAAGAAGAGTTGTATATGATGCAACCTAAAGGTTTTATTGATCCAAAGGGTGCTAACAAAGTGTGCAAGCTCCAGTGATCCATCTATGGACTGGTGCAAGCATCTCGGAGTTGGAATAAACGTTTTGATAGTGTGATCAAAGCATATGGTTTTATACAGACTTTTGGACAAGCCTGTATTTACAAGAAAGTGAGTGGGAGCTCTGTAGCATTTCTAATATTATATGTGGATGACATATTGTTGATTGGAAATGATATAGAATTTCTGGATAGCATAAAAGGATACTTGAATAAGAGTTTTTCAATGAAAGACCTCGGTGAAGCTGCTTATATATTGGGCATCAAGATCTATAGAGATAGATCAAGACACTTAATTGGACTTTCACAAAGCACATACCTTGATAAAGTTTTGAAGAAGTTCAAAATGGATCAAGCAAAGAAAGGGTTCTTGCATGTGTTACAAGGTGTGAAGTTGAGTAAGACTCAATGCACAACCACTGCAGAAGGTAGAGAGAAAATGAAAAGTGTTCCCTATGCTTCAGCCATAGGATCTATCATGTATGCAATGCTGTGTACCAGACCTGATGTGTGCCTTGTTATTAGTTTAGCAGGGAGGTACCAAAGTAATCCAGGAGTGGATCACTGGACAGCGGTCAAGAACATCCTGAAATACCTGAAAAGGACTAAGGATATGTTTCTCATTTATGCAGGTGACAAAGAGCTCGTCGTAAATGGTTACGTCGATGAAAGCTTTGACACTAATCCAGATGATTATAAATCGCAAACCGGATACATGTTTATATTGAATGGTGGAGCTGTCAGTTGGAGCAGTTCTAAACAAAGCATCATGGCGGGATCTACGTGTGAAGCAGAGTACATAGCTGCTTCAGAAGCAGCAAATGAAGGAGTCTGGATGAAGGAGTTCATATCTGATCTAGGTGTCATACCTAGTGCATCGGTTCCAATGAAAATCTTTTGTGACAATGCTGGTGCAATTGCCTTGGCAAAGGAATCCAGATTTCACAAGAGAACCAAACACATCAAGAGACACTTCAATTCCATCCGCGATCAAGTCCAGGTGGGAGACATGGAGATTTGCAAGATACATACGGATCTGAATGTTGCAGACCCATTGACTAAGCCTCTCTCACGAGAAAAACATGATCAACACCAAGGCTCCATGGGTGTTAGAATCATTACCGTGTAATCTAGATTATTGACTCTAGTGCAAGTGGGAGATTGAAGGAAATATGCCCTAGAGGCAATAATAAAGTTATTATTTATTTCCTTATTTCATGATAAATGTTTATTATTCATGCTAGAATTGTATTAACCGGAAACATAATACATGTGTGAATACATAGACAAACAGAGTGTCACTAGTATGCCTCTACTTGACTAGCTCGTTGATCAAAGATGGTTAAGTTTCCTAACCATAGGCATGAGTTGTCATTTGATAAACGGGATCACATCATTGGGAGAATGATGTGGTTGACCTGACCCATTCCATTAGCTTAGCACTTGATCGTTTTAGTTTACCGCTATTGCTTTCTTCATGACTTATAGATGTTCCTATGACTATGAGATTATGCAACTCCCGATTACCGGAAGAACACTTTGTGTTGGGGATATAACTACTTGTGTAAGCCGCCATAAGGGGCCGGGTTACGCAAGAGGGATTCATCTGAAGAAGCCCAAGACCATGCGTGAAGATGGTGGTTCAATATAGGGTCTAAAGCCCACTGGCGACTTAAGGCCCATGGTAGTAAACTGCCATAATGGCATGACTTGTATCGTAAGGTAGACTTAACTAGTCACCGAGCCAGGCACTGTTTATGATCCGGCCGGGACTCTGTAGACCGCAGGGCATCAACCCGTGTATATAAGGGGACAACCCGCTGGCGGCTTAGGGCAATAAACAACTTATCGAGAACCGGGCATAGCGTATCTCGCTCCCCGGTCATCGGAACCTCATCAATACCAAACCAACTAGACATAGACCTTCCTTCACCGTAAGGGGCTGAACTAGTATAACTCTCTCATGTCCTTTGTCCCGATTAACCCCTTTAAGCTTCCTAGTTGCGATGGCTCCACGACTAAGTCCTTGCAAGAGGACATCTGCCGTGACAATTCCACGATAGTTGGCGCCCACCATGGGGCCAGCGCACGGTGGATTTGAGTTCTTGAAGGGCAGCTTCAAAGGGCTCAAAGGATACGCGGTCGGCCGGATGACCAAGAGTCGTCGCGGCAAGATCTACATCGACGACGAAGGCTGGGGCCCCGATGCCGGCTCAATTGAGTATGGGTACCGGGTCCCCTTTGGCGGAATCCACGTCTTCATCGGGCGGATTGGTGAGCCGGGCCCTGAGCCGGACTACTGCACCAACCTCGTCGAGACGGCTCAGCGTGCGAGGCCCGCCCGAGCTCAACCCGCCGTGAAGCGTGCCTTCGTGGGTTGCATCCACGGAGGGGAACTTTCTGAAGAATCTGAATATGGTGGTGAGACGGCCGTCCTCTCCGACGGTGATTCGTCTGCCGGTTCAACAGATTCGCTGTATCTGTTACAAGACGGCGGGCTTGGGGGCTGTTCCGATGGCAGCAGTATTCCGGACCCTATGAACCGCCAAGCTGGGCAGGAGTCTTCATGGCTGGTACTCAACCCGGTCAAAACTCAACGGCTACATCGACAATAACGTTTGGGTCAGGAGCAGCCGGGGCAGGAGGCCCTGTGCGCCCGCCGGCTCAGGTGCTGATGGATCTCATGGATAAACTAACGGCCCTGTTAACCACCACAGTCATCCCTGTGAATCAAGATGAGCATAACACAGAGGTGGCACAGGTGCGTGAGGAGATAGCTCGGGCCAAGGAGGCCTTGGCGGCTGAGGACACCAGGTTAGCCACAGAGCCGGCGGCTTTGGATGCACGGGCGCAACAGCTACAGTCAGAGGCCTTCCAGCTTACGATGAGCCTAAACGCGTCTAACGAGGTGATGAGGAGGAGACATAAAAAAACCCAATCCCGTTTGAGGGAGTCCTGGATTAGGGGGTGTTCAGGTAGCCGGACTATACCTTCAGCCGGACTCCTGGACTATGAAGATACAAGATTGAAGACTTCGTCCCGTGTCCGGATGGGACTTTCCTTGGCGTGGAAGGCAAGCTTGGTGATGCGGATATTCAAGATCTCCTACCATTGTAACCGACTCTATGTAACCCTAACCCTATCCGGTGTCTATATAAACCGGAGGGTTGTAGTCTGTAGGACATCAACTCCATAGACAACAATCATACCATAGGCTAGCTTCTAGGGTTTAGCCTCCTTGATCTCGTGGTAGATCTACTCTTGTATTACCCATATCATCAATATTAATCAAGCAGGACGTAGGGTTTTACCTCCATCAAGAGGGCCCGAACCTGGGTAAAACATCGTGTTCCCTGCCTCCTGTTACCATCCGGCCTAGACGCACAGTTCGGGACCCCCTACCCGAGATCCGCCGGTTTTCACACCGACATTGGTGCTTTCATTGAGAGTTCCTCTGTGTTGTCGCCTTTAGGCCCGATGGCTCCTTTGATCATCAACAACGATGCGGTCCAGGGTGAGACTTTTCTCCCCGGACAGATCTTCGTCTTCGGCGGCTTCGCTCTGCGTGCCAATTCACTTGGCCACCTGGAGCAGATCGAAAGCTATGCCCTTGGCCATCGAGTCAGGTTTGGAAGCTTAAACTACACAGCTAACATCCGCGGAGACTTGATCTTCGACGGGTTCGAGCCACGGCCAAGCGCGCCGCACTATCTCGAGGGGCATGATCTAGCTCTGCCTCCGGACAGTGTCCTGGAGGCCGCACACGCATCGGTTCCGACCCCTAACTCGGAGCCTATTGCGCCAATCGAGGACGAGCGGTTGGACGTCACCTCGGGGGCTATGATCTCAAAGGCGATCGAGCCGAACGCTAGCCCCGCACTCTGCATTACCCGTGACTCCGAGGACCCGGACTCCTCCCCGGACTCCGAAGCCCCCGCGCCCCTGCCAATCGAATCTGATTGGGCGCCGATAATGGAGTTCACCGCCGTAGACATCTTTCACCACTCGCCTTTTGGCGACATCCTGAATTCTCTTAAGTCTCTCTCTTTATCAGGAGAGCACTGGCCGGATTACGGTCAGCGAGGGTGGGATACAGACGATGAAGAACTTCAAAGCCCACCCACCACCCACTTTGTAGCCACTGTCGATGATCTAACCGACATGCTTGACTTCGGCTCCGAAGACATCGACGGTATGGACGACGATGTAGGAGACGAATAGGAACCAGCACCTGTAGGGTGCTGGTTGGCCACCTCGTCATATGACATATATATGGTGGATACTCCAAAAGATGGAGATGGCGATGGAATAGTGGGGGATGACAGCCCCAAGAAACAGCCAAAGCGCCGACGTCAGCGGCGCCGCTCTAAATCCCGCCAAAGCAAAAACGGTGATTCCAGCACGGGAGATAATACTACCCCAGATAGCGCCAAAGAACAATCACCTCAGCAAGATTCGGCACAGGAAGATGGAGAAGCCAGCCCTCATGAGAGAGCGGCAGACCGAGAGGTTGAGGATGATAACTATATGCCTCCCTCCGAAGACGAGGCAAGCCTCGATGACGACGAATTCATCATACCATCAGACCCCGCCGAACAAGAGCGTTTCAAACACAGGCTTTTAGCCACGGCAAGCAGCCTCAAGAAAAAGCAGCAACAGCTTAGAGCTGCCCAAGATTTGGTAGCTGACAGATGGACTGAAGTCCTTGCGGCTGAAGAGTATGAACTTGAACGCCCCTCCAAGAGTTACCCAAAGCGCAAGCTGCTACCCCGATCAGAGGAGGAAGCACCTACATCACCAGCGCATGACATGGAAGACCGGCCACCTCGCGGCCGCGACAAAGAGGCCTCTCGGCCCTCCACCCAAGCCATGCCCCGACGCCGCTCAACTAAGGCACGGGAAAATGCGCCAGACCTGCAAGACGTACTGGAGGATAAGGCAAGACAAACAAGATCGATCTACGGATCGCACAGGTGCCCTACGGCACGTGACGACGATCTTCACTCCGGATACAACAAATCCGGCCGGGCCGAACACAACAGACATAGCTCTTCCGAGCTGCGTCGTGATATAGCCGAGTACAGAGGCGCCGCACACCCGCTATGCTTCACGAATGAAGTAATGGATCATAAAATCCCAGAGGGTTTCAAACCCGTAAACATCGAATCATACGATGGCACAACAGATCCGGCGGTATGGATCGAGGATTATCTCCTTCACATCCACATGGCACGCGGCGATGATCTACACACCATCAAATACCTCCCGCTCAAACTTAAAGGACCGGCCCGGCATTGGCTTAACAGCTTGCTAGCAGACTCAATCGGTTCTTGGGAGGACCTGGAAGCCGCATTCCTCGACAACTTCCAGGGCACTTACGTGCGACCACCGGATGCCGACGACTTAAGCCACATAATTCAGCAGCCAGAGGAATCGGCCAGACAATTCTGGACACGGTTCCTAATAAAGAAAAACCAGATAGTCGACTGTCCGGATGCAGAGGCCCTAGCAGCCTTCAAGCATAACATTCGCGACGAATGGCTTGCCTGGCACCTGGGACAGGAAAAGCCGAAATCTATGGCAGCCCTCACGACACTCATGACCCGCTTTTGCATGGGAGAAGATAGCTGGCTAGCTCGCAGTAATAACTTATCAAAGAACCATGGTAATTCGGATACCAAGGACAAAAGTGGCAGGACACGTCGGAATAAGCAAAAACACCGCGTTAGCAGTGACAGCAATGAAGACACGGCAGTCAATGCCGGATTCAAAGGCTATAAATCCGGTCAGCGGAAAAAGCCATTCAAAAAGAATACTCAGGGCCCGTCCAGTTTGGACCGAATACTCGACCACTTGTGCCAGATACATGGCACCCCCGAAAGGCCAGCCAATCACACTAACAGAGATTGTTGGGTGTTCAAGCAGGCAGGCAAGTTAAGAGCTGAAAACAAGGACAAGGGGCTGCACAACGACGACGAGGAGGAGCCCAAGCCGCCGAACAACAATGGACAGAAGGGCTTTCCCCCACAAGTGCGGACGGTGAACATGATATACGCAACCCACATTCCCAAGAGGGAGCGGAAGCGTGCGCTACGAGACGTATACGCGATGGAGCCAGTCGCCCCGAAGTTCAACCCATGGTCCTCCTGCCCGATCACTTTTGATCGAAGGGACCATCCCACTAGCATCCATCCTGGCGGCTTCGCCGCATTGGTTCTCGATCCAATCATCGACGGATTTCATCTCACAAGAGTCCTCATGGACGGCGGCAGTAGCCTGAACCTGCTTTATCAGGATACAGTGCGGAAAATGGGCATAGATCCCTCAAGGATTAAGCCCACAAAAACGACCTTTAAAGGCGTTATACCAGGTGTAGAAGCCAACTGTATAGGCTCGGTAACACTTGACGTGGTCTTCGGATCCCCGGACAATTTCCGAAGCGAAGAGTTAATCTTCGATATAGTCCCGTTTCGCAGTTGCTATCATGCCCTGCTCGGACGAACCGCATTCGCAAAGTTCAATGCGGTGCCGCACTATGCATATCTCAAGCTCAAGATGCCAGGCCCTCGAGGAGTAATCACGGTCAACAGAAACACCGAACGCTCCCTCCGTACGAAGGAGCACACGGCGGCTCTCGCAGCGGAAGTACAGAGTAGCCTTCTTAGGCAATTCTCCAGTCCGGCCATTAAAAAGCCAGACACTGCCAAGCGCGCCCGGAGTAAACCACAGCAGGACCGCCTAGCACACTCTGAACAAGCGTAGCATTGCGGCCCCAACGCCAGCTCTCGCGACATAGCGAAACCAGTACCTCGCGTGCATAACTATGCCCTTGAAATACCATGGGCACAGGGGAAGGGGCACAATAACGGCACACCCAAAATACGGCTTAAAACGTACTAGGGGCTGCAGAATTCTTTTTTTAATTTTCTCTTACTTTCAGGACTCCATATTTCAGATGACCTGTTCGGCAATTCGACTGCCGCACAAACGATGCAAGCTCCAGGGAGGCAGACAAGTCATGCCGCATTATGGAACTCCCAGGTGGTCTCTGTTACAAGCGGTATACCTGTTTTAAATACAATTCCGCGACCTGCCCCTGGTCAGGACATACTAAATAGTCCAATATCTTTTGCTTACCGCACTATTTGTATCATTCGGCTTTGATAAATAGCCTCTCTATAAACAATGCATAGCTTTCTGTCTATTTTTTGCATCATCATCTTTTCATATATATGTTTATGACATGTTGCACCCGTACACTGTGGTACGGAAAAATATGCCAGGGGCTTTAGTACCCATAAATATGGCGTGAGAAGTCCGTACACTTTCACAAGTGCGGCACCCCGAACTTATAGCACTATATCCATCGACTCCGAATCATGATTTGGGTCAATAGTTGGGTTTGCCCGGCTCCTATGTTTTGGTGCCTTACGTTCTGCTATATCGGCTAAGGTAGCACTAGGAGAAGCACTGCGATTGTGCCCCGGTTGAGCTAGGTTAAGCACCTCAGTGGAGAAAGCTAAAATTGACTGTCATGATGAGGCGTGAGAACCGGTCGCTGTTCGAGAGGTTTTTCGAGTCCCTAAAGGCTTATGCCGCTTCGAGCGAGGAGCTGGCTTTGTCCGGCCAAGGCGTGGATAGCGCCCCGAACTCGGTCTTCCGAACTAGGGGCTTCGCCGAAATTTAAAATTATAGAGTTCTATGGCTAAGTGAGAGTGTTCAAGCATTATAGTCCGATTGCCTGGTTCGTTGTGCTGAGCGCCTCCCTCGAAGGACCCAACTATGGGAAAAAGAGCGCTTAGGTTTATCCCGAACACCCCAGCACTAGTGGCATGGGGGCAGAAGCTGACAGCTAGCCATCTCTCAAATTTTGATAAACGGCCGCACAGAAAGTAATATTTTAAATTCAACAAGCATTGCTTAGCGCATATGAACAAGTTTTCAGCGCACATGATAAACACGAGCGAGTTCATTGAAAAATTACATCCTTGGTACATTCATCCGCCACAAGGCGGCACCCGTAAGAACATCCTTATAGTAGTTCTCGGGCTTGCGATGCTCCTTCCCCGACGGTGGCCCGTCCCTCACAAGCTTCTCACCGTCCAGCTTACCCCAGTGCACCTTTGCACGGGCAAGGGCCCTATGGGCACCTTCGATGCAGACGGAGCGCTTGATGACCTCGAGCCTTGGACAGGCCTCCACCAATCGCCGCACCAGCCCGAAGTAGCTCCCAGGCAGGGCCTCTCCGGGCCACAGCCGAACTATGAAGCCCTTCATGGCCTGTTCGGCCGCCTTGTGGAGCTCGACCAGCTGTTTCAGCTGGTCGCTCAAGGGCACAGGGTGTCCGGCCTTAGCATACTGAGACCAGAACACCTTCTCCGTCGAGCTGCCCTCTTCGACTCGGTAGAATGCGGTGGCGTTGGATACGTTACGGGGAAGATCTGCGAATGCCCCTGGAGAGCTCCGGATTCGGGTAAGTAACAAGT
This sequence comes from Triticum monococcum, assembly GCA_034509565.1. NCBI lineage: Eukaryota > Viridiplantae > Streptophyta > Magnoliopsida > Poales > Poaceae > Triticum > Triticum monococcum. The sequence continues at coordinate 443,166,334 of CM067842.1, read as the reverse complement.
ACTTTACTTTTATACTTCTGCTTTGCATAAAGAATGCCTTACCCGCCGCTATCTTTTTCATCTCCTCCAACTCTTGGAGGGCCTTTTGGGCTTCGGCCTTGGCGGACTTGGCAGTCTCAAGGGCCGCCCTGAGCTCGGACGCTTGCGTCTTGGACTCAAGCTCCAAACTCTCATGTTTTTTCATGAGAGCCTAAAGCTCCAGCTGCACCTCGCCGACCTGGGCCTCAACTTTCTCTCGCTCGGTGCACTCCACAGCCGTTTTCTTTTCAGCCTCGGACAGCACCTGCTTGAGGGTCGCCACCTCAATCGTGGCCCCTACAATAAGCAGTACAATCCTGTTATTTTTTGCAATCACGTCTTTTTATAGGCACTTTTTCTGTAAGGTATTTCTTACCTTCTTTCTCCTCGAGCTGCCATTTGGCAAGGCCGAGCTCTTGCTCGGTTCGCTCGAGGCCCTGTTTCAGGGCACCCACCTCCGCAGTCAGTGCGGCGGTGGCTAGCAGCGAAGCCTTCATACGCATATTGACTCTTTGTTGTTAGACTCCTGCGAAATTTAATATATCCTCTATCCGGCTTTTCTTTCCGAACGCCAAACAGAGCATCAGGGGCTACTGTCTATGCGGTTATATTTTTACATATTTTTACTTACCTCGAAGCCTGTTAGAAGGCTAGCGCAAGCTTCAGTCAGTCCGCTCTTGGCGGACTGAACCTTCTGGATCACCGTACTCATAATAGTACGATGCCCCTCGTCGATGGAGGCGTTGTCAAGCACCTCCAGCAGATTGTCCGGCACCTCCGGTTGGACAGAGGCCGCCGGCTCAGAAGGCTTGCTCATCTTGAAAGGAGCTCGCCTACCGCGGTCCGGAACTGTGGAAGATTCCGGCGCGGTGTCCGGCACAAAGCCGGACTGGGAGCCCTGGGGGGCCTTATCCCCTTCACTCTTGGAGTCCGGGAGGTTGCCTTGCGGCTCCTCCGGAACCACCTCCTCCTGCCCCGGGGCTTGTCGCGATGCCGCTTCGGCATCGTCCGCAGTACGGGGGGAGACAGCGGGCGGAACTGAGTTCACGTCCGATGAGTTCAGGGAGCCGCCCGACAATTCGTCGACTTCGGCCCGGGGCGGACTGCATAATTACATTTGACATTAGGGGAAGTTGTGCAACAAAGGAACATCATGAGTTACTCTGATATCCGAACTTACGATTTCGCCGGACGCTTGGCCCTGTCTGGCCACTCCTCTTCGTCCTCTTCGGCGTCGGGGGAGTAGTCCGGTGGAGGGGTCTTCCTCTTCCTGGACCCTTCGGCCTCCCCCGTTGGGGCGGCCTTCCTTTTCTTTCCTTCCCCTGCTGGAGGGGGAGAGGTTTCTTCTTCCTCCTCCTTGTTTTCACGGGAGGAGTGCGTCTCGGACCTGTCGGATGACGAGTCCGACACCACCATATTACGGGAACTCTTTCGAGTCCCCGTGGCCTTCTTCCTCTTGGCCTTCTTCTCCGGCACCACATAAGGCGCCGGAACTAGCAGCTTCACTAGGAGAGCTGGGGCTGGGTCTTCGGGCAGCGGAGCCGGACAGTTAATCGGTCCAGACATCGCCTGCCAAGCCTGTCAAAGGTAAGGGAGTTTAGATCCCGCATAGAGTCAAACTATGAAATAAGCTTAAACATCCTGTAAAAGGTGTAGATGGCTTACCTCGCTAGCGTGACGCTGCGAGCTGTATCCGTGGTCCTCGGAAGCGGATGCGGGAGCCTCGGCGCCCTTGAATAGCATCTTCCAGGTGTCTTCATAGACAACAATCATACCATAGGCTAGCTTCTAGGGTTTAGCCTCCTTGATCTCGTGGTAGATCTACTCTTGTATTACCCATATCATAACTATTAATCAAGCAGGACGTAGGGTTTTACCTCCATCAAGAGGGCCCGAACCTTGGTAAAACATCGTGTTCCCTGCCTCTTGTTACCATCCGGCCTAGACGCACAGTTCGGGACCCCCTACCCGAGATCTGCCGGTTTTGACACCGACACCGTTTGCCTCCGGTTTATGATCCTCGGAATCTTTTCGCTACACTCGGAGCTGGCCCAAGTAACCCGCCAGACGCAAACCAGTTTATGACAGCCGGAACAGGAGGATCGGCTCAGCCTCGGGAGATGGCACCTCCTCATGGGAACATGGCACCACCCCGTTACGTACCAATACCACCGGGTCACTTTTCCAACCCCATGGAGAACTTGATCACATCATCAGCACGTTTGGCGGCTCTCCTAGTGGACGGTGATGATCCAACAGCAGTAGAGACCCGAAGGATCAGAGACCTCGTCCAGACAGCCCTGGCTCAGCAAGAGACTTATTCCTACAGCCGGGACATGATTCATTCAACTCCCTCGCCTTGGCTCGCCCCGGCTCGTTCAAATAGGAGTCCGAGTTACAGCAGGCACATGGAGTCAGAAGCTTTGTCAAGCAACGCCCAGCATCGTAATCAGCTCGGTGGTTATAACCCGGTGCAGGACCAAATACGTCAGGAGGATGAACGTGTAACACCCTCGATGCGACTATATCTCCCACGTGTCGAGGCACGACTTAGAGGCATAATCGCATTGAAGGCATATGTCGCAAGTCAGGCAATCATCACAAACATCCCATGTAATATAGATAATGAAAGGGATAACATAGTTGGCTTACACTCGCCACGTCAATCAAGTACATAAATAACAGACATCATCTAAACACTCATGGCCCGACTACGGCGCCAAAATAAAAGATAACCCAACAAGCGACATGGTCCCGATCACCCCAACTGGGCACCACTACTGATCATCAGGAAAAGAAACATAGTAACGCTGAGAGTCCTTGTCGTACTCCCACTTGAGCTCAAGCGCGCCATCTGGAGCTGTATCATCTGGCCCTGCATCTGGTGTAATAGTAATCTATGAGCCACAGGGACTCAGCAATCTCGCACCCTCGCAATCAAGACTATTTAAGCTTAACAGGTGGGGTAAGGTAAATATATGTGGAGCTGCAGCAAGCGACTAGCATATATGGTGGCTAACTTATTCGCAAAAGAGAGCAAGAAAAGGAGGCAAAGCGCGAGCGAGAAACTAGAGGACAAGCTGCGCAAACATTACTCCAACACCGTGTCCACTTCCCGGACTCCACCGAGAAGAGGCCATCACGGTAACACACACAGTTGATTCATTTTAATTAAGTTAATGTTTAAGTTATCTACAACCGGACATTAACAAATTCCCATCTGCCCATAACCGCGGGCACGGCTTTCGAAAGTTCATATCCCTGCAGGGGAGTCCCAACTTAGCCCATGACAAGCTCTCACGGTCAACGAAGGAATAGACCTCCACCCGAGGCATTCCGATCAGACTCGGTATCCCGGTACAACAAGACATTTTGACAGGTTAAAACAAGACCAGCAACACCACCCGAATGTGCCGACAAATCCCGATAGGAGCTGCACATATCTCGTTCTCAGGGCACACTCAGATGAGAAATCCGTACAACTAAAACCAAACCTCGAGTTTCCCCGAGGGGGCGCTGCACAGGGCTCTAGTTCGGACCAACACTCAGAGGAGCATTGGCCCGAGGGGGGCTAAAATAAGATGACCCTCGGGCTCCGAAAACCCAAGGGAAAAATAGGCTAGGTGGCAAATGGTAAAACCAAGGTTGGGCATTGCTGGAAAAGCTTTAATCAAGACGAACTATCAAGGGGTTCCCATTATAACCCAACCGCGTAAGGAATGCAAAATCCGGGAACATAACACTGATATGACGGAAACTAGGGCGGCAAGAGTGGAACAAAACACTAGGCGAGAGGCCGAGCCTTCCACCCTTTACCAAGTATATAGATGCATTAAGATAACATGGCAATATAATGATATCCCAACAAGTAAACAAATGTTCCAACGAGGTACGGTCTCCAATCTTCACCTGCAACTAGCAACGCTATAAGAGGGGCTGAGCAAAGCAGTAACATAGCCAATCAACGGTTTGCTAGGACGATGGTGGGTTAGAGGCTGAACATGGAGATTTGGGAGGCTTGAAAGCAAGTGGTAGGCATCGTAGCATTGGCATAGCAAAAGAGCGAGCAAACTAGCATAGCAAAGATAGTAGTGATTTCGAGGGTATGATCATCTTGCCTGCAAAGTTGTCAGAGTTGACTGGATCCTCGAAAGCAAACTCAACGGGCTCCTCGTTAGTGAACTCGTCTCCCGGCTCTACCCAAACAAGACAAACAAGCAACAAGAACACAATCAACCACGTGCAAGGATCAAACAAGATGATGCAAACATGGTATGCTATGCGGGATGCGATGCGGGATGCATATGCAAGATATGATAGGAAATGCATGAATCTGGCCTCAACTTGGAAAACCAACTGTTCCACTGGAAAGATGAGATGAAATCGCTTGAAAACGATATAAAGATCACCGGAATCGGAGTTACGGTTTGGAAATGGCAAGCGATTCAAATATGACACCGGTCTGCGATTTACAGCAACTAGGCATCTAAATGCAATGAGATGAACATGCTACAACGCTCAAACATGGCATCAAAATACATGGCAGGGAAGCATTCAAGATGCTTAACAAAAGTCTAGCACTGAGCTACGGCCAATTCATCCATTAGGAGGTTCAAACAAGCATGGCAAAAACGCAAATGGTAAAACAGATCTCAGACTTAGTGAAATTAACACTTGTCTGGAATTTCAGATCATCTAGCCCTCTTCGGAGCACCAAAACAACATGTTACGGGACCTGAACATGGCAAAGTAAAACATGGCATAGAGCTACTCAAAGAGCTTAACAAAAGTCCCTTAGTGACCTTGAGCCAAAAGGGATCACAAAATACATTTGCAAGCATGTGAACATAGCAAAAACATAATCAGTTTCAGACTTAGTGAAAACTGGGACATGCTGAAACATAACTCAGGTAGGCATGTTTACGAGCTCGATGCACTCACTACGGAGCAAGTCATGGCAAGACAAGCATACATCCATTAAGAAGGCACAAAATGCAAGCTAGACATGGCAAGAACAATGGCATAGCATGCACGGATCAACTACAATAACATCGGCAAAATCGCAAACAAGTTGACGATCTGCCCAGATTCACAACGAAGCAAAAGTAGAGCTCGATTGACTCAAGCTTGGGTGCTCCATATATGCAAACAAAGAGATGGATGGATAGAGCAATACAAAATGAACAAAACTCTTTTATTGATCATCCTCAAAAGAGGCGCAGATCACTAGGAAACAACCTGAACATATGGCATCATGAGCTAAACAATCCCAGGACTTAGTGAAATTACTAAGTCCCTGAAAACAAAGTTACCAAGTGCCTCACTTTGCAAGCTTGCACTAGGCACCACACACATCACAAAAATACATGGGTTGCACCTCTGGAAAGATAACAAAACCCTTAACAAAACATATGTAGAACTCATGGGCATATCATGCACACAATAATCATGGCAAAAATGACAAATGTCTAAGATGGAGTAGCAGATCTGACAATTAACTCAAGTAGCCCTCTTCTAACAGCATTTCGGACATCAAGATGAACTCAAATGAAAAGGATGCAATGGAATGAAATGATGTACTCTCAGAGGCGAACATTCTGACATGCTATATGCATGAATCAGAGCTACGGATGCGGAGATATATCAAGTTGAATATAGGCACATGGACTGAAAATATCAGGGACTTAGACGAAAAAAGAGGGGTCAACCCTAAGTTCTTCTCAGATCCAGATTGGGGCGCGGTTCCCGAAGTCCGATGCCGGACCCTATTCGCCGGAGTTGAGGACAGGGATGGGCGGCGCCGGCGAGGACGGAGATGGCCGGGGCGGCACCGGTGGAGGACGGAGATGGCCGGGGCGGCGCCGGTGGGGGACGGGCGCGGGGCGACGGAGGCGTCGCGTCTGGGGCGGCGCTGATGGCTCCGGCGGGCGACTAGTGGCGGACGGCGGCCGGAGTGGGGTCGGCGGTGGTGGCGGCCGTCGAGGCGAGCCGGGAGGCGGCGGCGCGGCCAAGGAGACGAGGCGGCTCGGTCGGGCTCCTCTGGCCCGTGCGCGGGCGCGGGTGGGCCGGCCACGGGCCGCGTCGGGCTCGCGGTGGAGGCGGCGAAGTGGGGTGGCGGCGCGAGCCAATGGCGGAGCGCCATGTGGCGGCGGACGGGCGCGGCGGACGTGGCCGTCGGCGGGGCAATTGTCCGGCGCGCGATGAGGCTGGAATTAGGGTTAGGGTGGAGAAGGAGATCCGATTTGGGGGGGGGGGTCCTATTTATAGGCATAGAGGGAGCTAGGAGAGTCCAAATGAGGTGCGGTTTTCGGCCACGCGATCGTGATCGAACGCTCTAGATGATGGAGAAGAGTTTGGTGGGTTTTGGGCCAAAATGGAGGGGTGTTGGGATGCAACACACACGAGGCCTTTTCGGTCACCGTAGGAGCATCAAACGAAGTCCAAATGATACGAAACTTGACAGGCGGTCTACCGGTAGTAAACCAAGGCCGCTTGGCAAGTCTCGGTCCAGTCCGGAAATGGTTAATCCCCACACACAAAAGAAAGCTAGAATTGACCACCGGAGGAGAACGAAGCACCGGAATGCAAAACAGACAACGGGGAAAATGCTCAGATGCATGAGATGAACATGTATGCAAATGCAATGCACATGATGACTTGATATGAGATGCATGACAATGATAACAACACACGGAGACAAAGACCCGAACCTGAGAGAATACATTAACTTAAAGCCAGAAACGGCAAGAGTTGGATTACAAATTGGGGAAATCATATCTGGGGTGTTACAACACTCCACCACTACGCAAAGATCTCGTCCCAAGATCTAGGACTGAAAGAACGCCGGGTACTCAGAACGGAGGTGATCCTCGCATTCCCAGGTAGCTTCACGGTCGGAATGGTGTGACCACTTGACTTTGAGAAATTTGATTGACTTGTTGCGAGTCTTGTGTTCAGTCTCTTCAAGGATAGCAACGGGGTGCTCGCGATAGGAGAGATCTTCTTGGAGCTCAATGTCCTCGAAGTTTACTGTGCGGTCAGGCGTCTTGAAGCACTTTCGGAGCTGAGAGACATGGAACACATCATGAACATTTGCAAAGTTTGAAGGAAGATCGAGTTGATAGGCGAGGTCGCCTCTCTTGCTGACAATCTTGAAAGGTCCCACGTATCTGGGGGCAAGCTTCCCTTTGATACCGAAGCAACGAGTACCCTTCATAGGAGAGACGCGAAGGTAAACATGATCTCCGATCTCGAAAGCCAAATCACGGTGCTTACTATCATAGTAGCTCTTCTGGCGGGATTGGGCTGCTTTGAGGTTATCACGAATGACTTTGCACATTTCTTCTACCTCTGTGATTAAGTCATTTCCCAAAAGCTGACGTTCACCAGTTTCGGACCAGTTGAGAGGGGTACGACACTTCCTGCCATACAGAATTTCAAATGGGGCCTTGCCCGAACTTGCTTGAAAACTGTTGTTGTAGGAGAATTCAGCACAAGGAAGACAATCCTCCCACTTCATGCCGAAGGAGATCACACAAGCCCTGAGCATATCTTCAAGAATCTGGTTGACACGCTCGACTTGACCGCTTGTTTGAGGATGGAAAGCTGTGCTGAAGCGGATGTTGGTGCCCATGGCCTTCTGAAAAGAATCCCAAAACTTTGAGGTAAAGATGCTGCCATGGTGTGAAGAGATCACCTGAGGAATACCGTGCATAGAGACAATTCGAGAGGTATAGAGTTCTGCCAATTGAGCTGCAGTGATCGACTCTTTGATAGGCAGAAAATGAGCCACTTTAGTGAGTTTGTCAATGACAACGAATATAGCATCATTGCCACACTTGGACTTTGGAAACCCAGTCACGAAGTCCATCTCAATGTGGTCAAACTTCTATTCTGGAATGGCAAGAGGTTGGAGGAGACCAGCTGGCCTTTGGTGTTCTGCCTTCACTCTTCTGCAGACATCACATTCATTCACGAATTGAGCGATCTCGCGCTTCATTCGAGTCCACCAATAAGCTTTCTTGAGGTCCTGATACATCTTCGTGCTCCCAGGGTGGATGGAGAGGAGAGAATTGTGAGCCTCCTTCATGATCACTTTACGAAGTTCACCTTTGGGCACAACAATACGATCCTCGAAGAAGAGAGTGTCCTTGTCACCAAGGCGGTAGCACTTATACTTGGGTTGACTCTTGGCAATCCCAATCTTCACCTTTTTCACCATAGCATCAAGAAGCCGGGCTTGGCGAATCTGGTCTTCCAAGGTAGGAGAGACTTGAAGGTTGGTGAGGAAACCTTGAGGAACAATTTGCAGATTAAGTTTGCGGAAAGCTTCACAAAGCTCGGGTTGATAAGGCTTGAGAATCAGACTGTTGCAGTAGGCCTTTCTGCTCAATGCGTCAGCAATCACATTGGCCTTGCCTGGAGTATACTCGATACTCGGATTATACTCTTGAATCATTTCGACCCATCGAGTTTGCCTGAGGTTGAGATTAGGCTGAGTGAAGATGTACTTGAGACTCTTGTGATCAGTGAAAATGTCCACTTTTCTTCCCAATAGAAGATGTCTCCAAGTCAAAAGAGCATGCACAACTGCCGCCAACTCGAGATCATGAGTGGGGTAGTTCTTCTCATTAGGCTTCAACTGGCGAGAGGTATAAGCAACAACTTTCTTCTCTTGCATCAATACTGCACCGAGACCTTGGAGAGAGGCATCACAAAAGACCTCGTACGGCTTGGATTCATCAGGCGGAGTCAGAACTGGAGCAGTGATCAATTTCTCTTTCAAAGTGTTGAAAGCAATGTCACACTCCAGAGACCAAACGTGCTTGACGTGCTTCTGGAGAAGATTTGAGAGAGGCTTCGCGATCTTAGAAAAGTTTTCAATGAATCTTCGGCAGTAGCTTGCGAGACCGAGGAAGCTACGGAGTTGCTTCACGTTCTGAGGAGGTTCCCAATTAACAATTGCAGACACCTTCTCAGGATTCACGGCAATGCCCTTGGCAGAGATGATATGACCAAGATAAAGAACCTCCTCAAGCCAAAATTCACACTTGGAGAACTTGGCATAGAACTGGTGTTCCCTCAGCTTATCAAGAACCAAACGCAAGTGCTTGGCATGATCTTCCTTGTTCTTCAAGAAAACCAGATTGTCGTCGAGATAGACCAACACGAAGTCATTGGTGTAGGCGTTGAAAATGAAGTTCATCATGCGAGAGAACGTCAAAGGAGCATTGACGAGGACAAAAGACATGCCAGTGTATTCAAATGAACCATAGCTTGTCCTGAAAGCCGTCTTGGGAATATCTTGCTCATGGATTCGAATCTGATGATAACCCATACGAAGATCAAGGTTGGAGAATACTTGGGCACCCTTGAGTTGTTCGAACAGCTCGTTGATGTTGGAAGTGGGTATTTGTTCTTGATGGTCTTCTTGTTCAATGGGCGGTAATCAACACAAAGTCGGTCTGTTCCATCCTTCTTCTTCACAAAAGAACACCACAACCCCACGGAGAAGAACTAGGCCGGATGAGACCCATTCTTTCTTGAATATCGAGTTGTTTCTTCAGCTCCTTCAACTCTTCAGGTCCGAGCTTGTAAGTACGCTTGCACACAGGTTCCGTACCGGGCTCAAGATCAATAACGAATTCAACTGGCCGGTGCGGAGGCATTTCTGGAAGCTCTTCTGGAAAGACGTCTTGATATTCGCAAACGACTGGAATTTGCGAGATAGCATCCAATTCACCCTTCTCACTGAGAGAAAATAGACAGATGGTATCGTCATTCGCGGAAAAGACAATTACATCCTCAGACGAATGAGTCAATTGAATCTGCCTGGCAGCACAATCAAGCTGAGCCTTGTGCTTAGAGAGCCAATCCATCCCGAGAATAAGATCAATATCCGAGTCACCAAGAACATTTGGAGAAGACAAGAACTTATGGTCACCCAAAGTGATTGTGACATCTAGAATGCATACTCGAGATGTCAATAGACGGGCCGGAGAGTCAATAGACAACGGTCTCGGCAACACTTGAGTAACAAAATCATGCTTAGATGCAAAAGATCTCGAGATGAAACAATGGGATGCACCAGTGTCAAAAAGTACTTTTGCAGGAACATCGTTAACAGGAAGGTTACCCATAATCACATCTGATGAGTCCTCTGCCTGAGCTGCATTCACCATATTGACCTTGGCGTGCTTGGGGTTATGCTTGACCACTATTGTACTTGCCGATCTGACAGGAGGAGGAGGAGGAAGACGCCTCTGGTTGAAACACTTGTTGGCATAGTGACCCTTCTATTGGCACTTCTTGCACGTGACCTCTGAAAGCGGACGGTGGTATGGAGCACTCGATCCTGGAGCTTGCGACGAAGTCTTGTTCTGAAAGCCAGGGTTGGGTGGGTGGGAAGAACCACTGCCACCTTTGCTCTTCTGCTGATAGGGCTGACGGAACGGAGGAGGAGGAAGCCAATACTTCTGCTGCTTGGCCACTTGAGTAGAGGAAGAAGGAGTAGCATCTCTGACTCGCTTCTTGGAAGCATCACACCTCAGTTGAGTGGCCTCTTGCTTCAGTGGCATGTTGTAGAACTCATCGTACCTCAGAGGCTCAAAGAGAACAAGAGCGAGCTGAATTTCTTCTCTGTGACCACCCCTGAACTGGTATATCATGCTCTTCTCATCAGGTACGTCCTGCTTGGCAAAGCGGGCGAGCTTCTGGAACAACTTGTTGTAGTCATAGACAGACAAAGAGCCTTGCTTCAGGTTGCAGAATTCCTCACGCTTACTTTCAGTCACACTCTGAGGGATGTGATGAGCTCGGAAATCTTGACGAAATTCATCCCAAGTGATCAGACGTCCACCTCTGGAATCCTTGTACTGCTGGAACCACTCTGCAGCTTGATCTTTGAGTTGGAAGGAAGCGAACTTGATGAAATCTTTAGGCCTGATGTTGCTGCACTCAAAATGCTTGGACAGATCGACAAGCCAATCGTCAGCATCGGTTGCCTCAACACAATTGCTGAACGTCTTTGGCCCATTAGCGAGGAACTGGTTTAGTGTAGCAAAGTGGTTCTGATTGTTGCCTTGATTCCCTTGACTGCCTTGATTGCGCTCTTGGAGGATTTGCATGATCAACTGTGTGTTTGCATTGGTTGCGGCCATCACAACTTGCCATGCTTCCGGAGGAGGTGGAGGTGGTGGCGGATCAGGATTCGGAGTCGTGCGCATTGGAGGAGCCATCCTGAAGTGGTTGACATCCATTAGCACATTGATAGACAAATATTGAAGCTGAATCCAACTGAATGAAAATTGCAACATAAAGTCTTCACATCCGAACAAAACGAACGAATGCATTTCTCTTGAAATGGTCACATATCCATAAATTGCGAAGCCACGTAGAATTAGGTAGAAGAAGTAAATCAACAAGGTACGGATCAAGAACTTATAATCGGTAAGAAATCCCAATCTCAAACCAATATCCGTGGAAGAAGAACTAGAGCTACAAGAATTCCCACCTATGAAACGCCCGAACCTTTCCGGTTATGCAATCAGGTGTTGGGGATACAGGGAAGCATAATATCTCACCCAAACTAGCAAATCCTACATCCAGCTGTATCCATCCTTCAACACATAACCAAGAAAAACTTCGGAAACCATCTACCTCAACCTTCGAAAAGCATCCGTTATACAAGTTATGGCGATACTCCCGAACTCCCGCCCCAGTACTGGGTGGCGTCGAGGTTATCTCACCAACGAACTGGATAAAAGAGATTTTCGATGTCGGCGTACTAAACTCAGGTATTCCAGAACTGCAACGATAGAATTATGATGACAACACCTCAGAGCTCAACTCCCCGGGACACTTCCACTAAACCCCTGACAGGGGGCACCAAGACAATGTTCTCATCATAAAACCATCGGAACGATTCCAAGATACCCGCGTGATCCTAAATTTTTTTAGTGAAATTTGAGAAGAGAAGAGTCAAAACTCTACGTCAGGATGCCTTACCAGAGCGATGAGGAGACTGGGAAGTAAAAAGAATTCCTAAACTCTCCGATATATAATTCCTAAATGACTCAAAACATTTTTCTAGACACAACTCGGCCGCTAAAAATGATCAATCAGTGGGGGCTCCTAAGGTCAGGGAAGGCTCTGATTACCAACTTGTAACACCCTCGATGTGACTATATCTCCCATGTGTCAAGGCACGACTTAGAGGCATAATCGCATTGAAGGCATATGTCGCAAGTCAGGCAATCATCACAAACATCCCATGTAATATAGGTAATGAAAGGGATAACATAGTTGGCTTACACTCGCCACGTCAATCAAGTACATAAATAACATACATCATCCAAACACTCATGGCCCGACTACGGCGCCAAAATAAAAGATAACCCAACAAGCGACATGGTCCCGATCACCCCAACTGGGCACCACTACTGATCATCAGGAAATGAAACATAGTAACACTAAGAGTCCTCGTCGTACTCCCACTTGAGCTCAAGCGCGCCATCTGGAGCTGTATCATCTGGCCCTGCATCTGGTGTAATAGTAATCTATGGGCTACAGGGACTCAACAATCTCTCACCCTCGCGATCAAGACTATTTAAGCTTAACAGGTGGGGTAAGGTAAATATATGTGGAGCTGCAGCAAGCGACTAGCATATATGGTGGCTAACTTATTCGCAAAAGAGAGCGAGAAAAGGAGGCAAAGCGCGAGTGAGAAACTAGAGGACAACCTGCGCAAACATTACTCCAACACCGTGTCCACTTCCCAGACTCCGCCGAGAAGAGGCCATCACGGTAACACACACGGTTGATTCATTTTAATTAAGTTAATGTTTAAGTTATCTACAACCGGACATTAACAAATTCCCATCTGCCCATAACCGCGGGCACGGCTTTTGAAAGTTCAAATCCCTGCAGGGGAGTCCCAACTTAGCCCATGACAAGCTCTCACGGTCAATGAAGGAATAGACCTCCACCCGAGACATTCCGATCAGACTCGGTATCCCGGTACAACAAGACATTTCGACAGGTTAAAACAAGACCAGCAACACCGCCCGAATGTGCCGACAAATCCCGATAGGAGCTGCACATATCTCGTTCTCAGGGCACACTCAGATGAGCAATCCGTACAACTAAAACCAAACCTCGAGTTTCCCCGAGGGGGCGCTGCACAGGGCTCTAGTTCGGACCAACACTCAGAGGAGCACTGGCCCGAGGGGGGCTAAAATAAGATGACCCTCGGGCTCCGAAAACCCAAGGGAAAAAGAGGCTAGGTGGCAAATGGTAAAACCAAGGTTGGGCATTGCTGGAAACGCTTTAATCAAGACGAACTATCAAGGGGTTCCCATTATAACCCAACCGCGTAAGGAACGCAAAATCCGGGAACATAACACCGATATGACGGAAACTAGGGCGGCAAGAGTGGAACAAAACACTAGGCGAGAGGCCGAGCCTTCCACCCTTTACCAAGTATATAGATGCATTAAGATAACATGGCAATATAATGATACCCCAACAAGTAAATAAATGTTCCAACAAGGAACGGTCTCCAATCTTCACCTGCAACTAGCAACGCTATAAGAGGGGCTGAGCAAAGCGGTAACATAGCCAATCAACGATTTGCTAGGACGATGGTAGGTTAGAGGCTGAACCTGGAGACTTGGGAGGCTTGAAAGCAAGTGGTAGGCATCATAGCATTGGCATAGCAAAAGAGCGAGCAAACTAGCATAGCAAAGATAGTAGTGATTTCGAGGGTATGATCATCTTGCCTGCAAAGTTGTCAGAGTTGACTGGATCCTCGAAAGCAAACTCAACGGGCTCCTCGTTAGCGAACTCGTCTCCCGGCTCTACCCAAACAAGACAAACAAGCAACAAGAACACAATCAACCACGTGCAAGGATCAAACAAGATGATGCAAACATGGTATGCTATGCGGGATGGGATGCGGGATGCATATGCAAGATATGACAGGAATTGCATGAATCTGGCCTCAACTTGGAAAACCAAGTGTGCCACTGGAAAGTTGAGATGAAATCTCTTGAAAACGATATACAGATCACCGGAATCGGAGTTACGGTTTGGAAATGGCAAGCGATTCAAATATGACACCGGTCTGCGATTTATAGCAAGTAGGCATCTAAATGCAATGAGATGAACATGCTACAGCACTCAAACACGGCATCAAAATACATGGCAGGGAAGCATTCAAGATGCTTAACAAAAGTCTAGCACTGAGCTACGGCCAATTCATCCATTAGGAGGTTCAAACAAGCATGGCAAAAACGCAAATGGTGAAACATATCTCAGACTTAGTGAAATTAACACTTGTCTGGAATTTCAGATCATATAGCCCTCTTCGGAGCACCAAAACAATATGTTACAGGACCTGACCATGGCAAAGGAAAACATGGCATAGAGCTACTCAAAGAGCTTAACAAAAGTCCCTTAGTGACCTTGAGCCAAAAGGGATCACAAAATACATTTGCAAGCATGTGAACATAGCAAAAACATAATCAGTTTTCAGACTTAGTGAAAACTGGGACATGCTGAAACATAACTCAAGTAGGCATGTTTACGAGCTCGATGCACTCACTACGGAGCAAGTCATGGCAAGACAAGCATACATCCATTAAGAAGGCACAAAATGCAAGCTATAGATGGCAAGAACAATGGCATAGCATGCACGGATCAACTACAATAACATCGGCAAAATCGCAAACAAGTTGACGATCTGCCCAGATTCACAACGAAGCAAAAGTAGAGCTCGATTGACTCAAGCTAGGGTGCTCCATATATGCAAATAAAGAGATGGATAGATATAGCACTACAAAATGAACAAAACTCCTTCACTGATCATCCTCAAAAGTGGCACGGATCACTAGGAAACAACCTGAACATATGGCATCATGAGCTAAACAATCCCAGGACTTAGTGAAATTACTAAGTCCCTGAAAATAGAGTTACCAAGTGCCTCACTTTGCAAGCTTGCACTAGGCACCACACACATCACAAAAATACATGGGTTGCACCTCCGGAAAGATAACAAAACCCTTAACAAAACATATGTAGAACTCATGGGCATATCATGCACACAATAATCATGGCAAAAATGACAAATGTCTAAGATGGAGTAGCAGATCTGACAATTAACTCAAGTAGCCCTCTTCTAACAGCATTTCGGGCATCAAGATGAACTCAAATGAAAATGATGCAATGGAATGAAATGATGTACTCTCAGAGGCGAACATTTTGACATGCTATATGCATGAATCAGAGCTACGGATGCGGAGATATAGCAAGTTGAATATAGGCACATGGACTGAAAATATCAGGGACTTGGATGAAAAAAGAGGGGTCAACCCGAAGTTCTTCTCAGATCCAGATCAGGGCGCGGTTCCCGAAGTCCGACGCCGGGCCCTGTTCGCCGGAGTTGAGGACAGGTATGGGCGGCGCCGGCGAGGACAGAGATGGCCGGGGCGGCGCCGGTGGAGGACGGAGATGGCCGGGGCGGCGCCGGTGGAGGATGGGCGCGGGGCGACGGAGGCGTCGCGTCCGGGGCGGCGCTAGTGGCTCCGGCGGGCGACTAGTGGCGGACGGCGGCCGGAGCGCGGTCGGCGGTGGCGGCGGCCATCGAGGCGAGCCGGGAGACGGCGGCGCGGCCAAGGATATGAGGCGGCGCGGTCGGGCTCCTCTGGCCCGTGCGCGGGCACGGGCGAGCCGGCCACGGGCCGCGTCGGGCTGGCGGTGGAGGCGGCGAAGTGGGGCGGCGGCGCGAGCCAATGGCGGAGCGCCACATGGCGGCGGACGGGCGCAGCAGACGTGTCCGTCGGCGGGGCAATTGTCCGGCGCGCGCGATGAGGGTGGAATTAGGGTTAGGGTGGAGAAGGAGATCCGATTTCGGGGGGGGGGGGTCCTATTTATAGGCATAGAGGGAGCTAGGAGAGTCCAAATGAGGTGCGGTTTTCGGCCACGCGATCGTGATCGAACGCTCTAGATGATGGAGCAGAGTTTGGTGGGTTTTGGGCCAAAATGGAGGGGTGTTGGACTGCAACACACAGGAGGCCTTTTCGGTCCCTCGGTTAACCGTAGGAGCATCAAACGAAGTCCAAATGATACGAAACTTGACAGGCGGTCTACCAGTAGTAAACCAAGGCCGCTTGGCAAGTCTCGGTCCAATCCGGAAATGTTTAATCCCCACACACGAAAGAAAGCTAGAATTGACCACCGGAGGAGAACGAAGCGCCGGAATGCAAAACGGACAACGGGGAAAATGCTCAGATGCATGAGACGAACACGTATGCAAATGCAATGCACATGATGACATGATATGAGATGCATGACAATGATAACAACACACGGAGACAAAGACCCGAACCCGAGAGAATACATTAACTTAAAGCCAGAAACGGCAAGAGTTGGATTACAAATTGGGAAAATCATATCCGGGGTGTTACAGAATGTGCGGCTTAGCTAGCGGCTCAACAGACGGCTCATCAGGACTTTCTAGATTATCCGACGACTTCCGTTGAGGCGGGAGTGGCTACTAGAACCAGTGGTGTTCCTTGTTTGGTGTCGGCTCTACGTAATGTACATTTACCCAAGGACTTCAAGGGACCTCGTAAGGTGCCGAATTACACGGCCGACTTACAGCCCGGAGCATGGATCGAAAGTTATGAGATGGCCATGAAGCTGTTGGAGGCAGCGGCGCAACAATGGCTAAGTACTTCACCATGATGTTGGATGGAACGGCCCGGTCTTGGTTAAAGGGCTTGCCGCCCAATTCCATTAGTTCATGGGCAGAGCTAAAGGCCCAATTCATCCAGAACTTCAAAGACACTTGCAAGCAATCTATGTCGATTGTGGACTTGACAAATTGTAAGCAGGAGGAGGGTGAATCCACAACTCATTGGGTGCGCTGGGTCAAGGAGATAATACATTCGTCTGACAAGATGGATGCCGGCTCTGCAGTCCTCATGTTGGAGAAGAATTGCCGTTTTGAGCCGCTGAGACAGAAACTAGGGCGCCTTAAGCGTGATTGCAATGATATGGGTACGCTGATGGCAGTTTTAGTCAAATACGCCGATTCTGATAGTACCAAGGATCCCGCGTCTGATGAGGAAAATACAGGGAAGGGAAAGAAGAACAACAGTGGAAAGGGTCAGCAGCATAACCCGATGAATCAAGGAGGCAATAAGCGTAAGGCGGAGGGTAACCCGGAGTTTGTGGCCAATGCCAATGCACATGGTAATAATCAGAGACGTAAAGGAAAAATGCCCCCTCGATCGGGCGGGTCAGGCCCATCTCTTGAGCAGCTACTCAATGAGCCTTGCCCGAGAAACGACACCCAGGAATGACCCGCCACCCACTTATGGAAAGATTGTGCGATCATGAAGGCTTTAAGGAACTCCAACACGTTTGACGACAATCATGGGTCGGGCGGCGGCTCAGGCGCCGACGGCTTTCATGGCCCGGGCGGCGGTTCAAGTTCCGGCTTTCAGGGAAGTCAAGGCGGCTATAATCAACAGCAGTCTGGTCAAGGGGGACAATAGCTGCAACAGCCGGGCTATCAAAGCCATCCAAAGCAGCTGAATAGTGGGCAATATCATGTGTTCACCACTAGCTTATGCAAACGTGACCAGAAGGTTCATAAGAGGGCCGTGAATTCTGTTGAGCTGGCGGTTCCCCGTTATTTGAGGTGGTCAGAACAACCCATTGTATGGAGCAGGGAAGATCACCCCCTCCAGGTTGATAACCTGGGTCAGTTAGCCGTGGTGGTAGCACGTCAGGTTGGTGGATATAAATTTACTAAGGTACTCATGGACAGAGGTAGCAGCATCAATATCCTCTATTATGAGACCTTTCGACGCATGGGGTTGACTGATAAGAATTTAAAGACATCCAACACTGTTTTCCATGGAGTGGTGCCTGGTAAGTCGGCTTACCCAGTCGGCAAGATTGAACTGGAAGTGGCCTTTAGAGATGAGTATGATTCTAGGGCTGAGAAATTAACCATTGAGGTGGTCAAAATCAAGTTTCCATATCATGCTCTGTTTGGGCGGCCGACTTATGCCAAGTTCATGGCACGACCGTGTTACGTTTATCTACAACTTAAGATGCCGGGTCACAAGGGCACCATCATCGTGCATGGGAGTCGAAAGGTGGCCCTGGAATGCGAAGAAGGCGATGTGGCTTATGCCGAGTCTGTTTGTGCGGCAGAGGAGCTGAAGTTTTATCAGGATAACGTTGACCCGGCGGATATGACCTCCCTCAAATAGCCAACCACGGAACATGACCCGGCGATGAAGTTCAAGTCGGCTGCTGAAACCAAGCTTATTGATTTTACTCCAGGCGATTCATCTAAGCAGTTCACCATCAGTGCCAATTTGGATCCTAAATAGGAAAGCGCGCTCATCGAGTTCATCCGTGAGAACCGGGACATCTTTGCATGGAAGCCTTCTGACATGCCGGGTGTACCGAGAGAACTCGCTGAGCACACTCTCAATATTGATCCTAAGTATAAGCCGGTCAGGCAGTTTCTTTGACGGTTCAACGAAGAGAGACGGAAAGCTATTGGAGAGGAGGTCGCCCGGCTCTTAGCGGCTGGGTTCATTATTGAAGTTTTTCACCCGGAGTGGTTGGCTAACCCGGTGCTCGTCCTCAAGAAGAACGACACCTGGCAGATGTGTGTGGATTACATAGACTTAAATAAGGCTTGTCCGGCTGATCCCTTTGCTCTCCCCCGTATTGGTCAAATCATTGATGCTACGACGGGTTGCGAGCGTTTGAGATTTTTGGATGCTTACTCTGGTTATCATCAGATCAAGATGGCAGTTAAGGACCATGAGAAGACGGCTTTCATCACCCCATTTGGAGCCTTCTGCTATGTATCTATGCCATTTGGGCTCAAGAGTGCCCAGGCAACCAATCAGTGATGTGCAGAGAACTGTCTCCACGATCAAATTGGGTGCAATGTTCATGCTTATGTGGATGACATCGTGGTGTAGTCCAGAGAGAAGGAAACCTTGATATCTGATTTGAAAGAGACCTTTGATAACCTCCGGGTTTATAAGATGATGCTTAACCCGGTCAAGTGTGTATTTGGTGTACCTGCAGGTAAGCTTTTGGGTTTTCTGGTCTCAAACAGGGACATTGAAGCTAGTCCAGAGAAGATCAAGGCAATTACCTCTTTGGCTAAGCCGGCGTGTATCAATGATGTTCAGCGATTGGCGGGTCGTGTTGTTGCTTTAAGCTGGTTCATAAGCTGGTTAGGTGAGAAGGCCTTACCGCTGTATCAGATGATGAAAAAGACGGACACTTTTGTCTGGAGTGATGCTGCTAACATTGCCTTTGAAGATTTAAAGAGACAGTTGTCTGAGCCGCCGGTCCTTGCGGCTCCCATTGATAGAGAGCCATTGCTATTATATGTGGCTGCTAACTCACGAGCCGTCAGTGTTGCCATCGTGGTGGAGCGCAAGGAGGCTGTCAAGGAGCATCCGGTTCAATGGCCGGTTTACTACATCAGTGAGGTGCTCATTGAGTCTAAACAAAGGTATCCACATTGGCAAAAACTTGTTTACAGAGTGTTCATGGCAAGCCAGAAGCTGAAGCAGTACTTCCAAGGTCATCCCATCACTGTGGTAAGTTCTGCCCCCTTGGGAGACATCATCCAGAATAGGGAGGCCACAGGACGAGTCGCCAAGTGGGCCATTGAGCTTGGGCCTCATGGTTTGAAGTACATGCCACGTACTGCTATTAAGTCTCAAGCCTTGGTGGACTTTATCAATGATTGTACAGAGTTACAGGCACCTGAGGAGAAGCCAGACAACACATATTGGACTATTCACTTTGATGGGTCTAGCAGTTAGAAGGCTCGAGGGCTGGAGTTGTTTTGACTCCCCCCCCCCCCGAGGTGATAATTTTTTTTATGTGCTCCGGCTTATGTTTCCTTGTACTAACAATGCAGCAGAGTATGAGGCCTTACTTCATGGTCTCAGGATGGCCAAAGAGATGAGTTTGAGCCGGGTAAGGTGCTTGGGTGACTCAGATCTTGTGGCTCAACAGGTGTCAGGCAAGTGGGACTCCAAGGATCCCCTTATGGCGGCTTACCGTCGTGAAGTTGATGCTGTGGCTGGGTACTTCAAAGGTTATCAAGTGGAGCACATTGATCGAAGGAAGAATGAGGCGGCAGGTGCTTTAAGCCGGCTGGGATCTCAGCGTAAGCCAGTGCTGCCTAACACCTTTCTTGATGTTTTGCATAATCCTTCTGTCAAGGTACCCACGGAGGAAGACCTAGCAGTGCCAGACCCGGAGGCACAGTTGGTAGCAGCTCTTCACGTTATCCCGGATTGGACAGTGCCATATCTGGCTTACATAACCCGGGGAGAGTTTCCTGAGGATGAGACCATGGCGAGACAAATAATCCGGCGGTCCAAATCCATGACAATTGTTCATGATGAGTTACATCATCGCAGTGTCACTGGGGCATTTCAATGTTGTGTGTCGCCTGTGGAGGGACAAGAGATACTTCGTGAGATCCATGAAGGGGATTGTGGTCATCACGCCGGCTCAAAATCTCTTGTGGCCAAGGCTTTCCGTCATGGCTTCTATTGGCTGACGGCTCATGCTGATGCGGAGGATCTGATCAGTAAATGTGACGGATGTCAGAAATTCTCACGACGAGCTCATGTGCCGGCTCAAGAATTGAGGATGATTCCAATTACTTGGCCGTTCGCAGTCTGGGGGCTTGACATGGTTGGACCTTTCAAGAGGTCTAAAGATAAAAAGACACACCTCCTGGTAGCAGTGGATAAGTTCACAAAGTGGGTTGAGGCAGAGCCGGTCAATAAGTGTGATGCAACCACGGCGGTTCAGTTTATAAAGAAGGTGATCTTTCGTTTTGGTTTTCCACACGACATCATAACTGATAATGGTACTAATCTCTCCAAAGGTGCCATGGAAGAGTTCTGTCAACGAGAACATATCCGGCTTGATGTTTCAGCTGTTGCTCATCCTCAATCCAATGGTCAAGGAGAAAGAGGAAATCAGGAGATTTTGAAGGGTATCAAACCCCGGCTCTTGGTCCCCTTACAACGGATGCTGGGTTGTTGTGTGGAGGAGCTACCCTCTGTGCTTTGGAGCATCAACACTACGCCTAACAGATCTATGGGTTACACACCTTTCTTCATGGTGTACGGAGCAGAGGCGGTCCTGCCAAGCGACATCTGACATGATTCACCTTGCGTGGCGGCTTACGTTGAGGCTGATAACGAGAAAGCTCGTCAGGATGCACTTGACTTGTTGGATGAGGAGCGAGACTTGGCAATAGCCCGCTCGGCTATTTACCAGCAAGACCTGCGCTGCTATCACAACCGCCGGGTTAGAAGTAGAACCTTTTAGGAAGGTGACTTAGTGCTCCAGCTCATCCAGGATCAGTCTGATATGCACAAGCTATCCCCTCCTTGGGAAGGACCCTTTGTGGCCAGCAAGAATCTAAACAACGGGTCATACTACCTTATCGATGTTCGAGAGCACAAAGACTCACCTAAGTCCGAGGAGACCCGCCGGCCGTGGAATATCGCTCATCTTCAGCCTTACTATACTTAAGCCGCTAGCTCTCAGGATGTATATATTTAGATGATGTACATATTATATAAAGCAATAAAGCAGGACCTCTGTCCTTTTCACCTTCAAAGATTTACATGTCTTCCTTATCAGGTGGTGGAAACAACCAACAGGGAGCGGATCATATCTGAATCCGGCTTTCCCTTTGGTCCGACTTATGATCATATCTGAATCTAGCCATGATCACTTGGGGGCTTCCTGTTCAAACATAGGTCGTATTCGAACCAAAGAGAACATAGCTGTCGATACCCACTTGATCGGCATACTGCCAAACCCACTTGGGGGCTTCTTGATCATATTTGAATCATAGCTTAACCCCTTTGGGTCTGACATGGATCGTATTCGAATCAGCATCATTAATCAACTCTTATGGTCACTTGGGGGCTTCCTGTTCAAACATAGGTCTTATTCGAACCAAAGAGAACATAGCTGTCGATACCCACTTGATCGGCATCGTCGAAGCCACCGGGGGCTATATGATCGTATCCGAATCTTAGCTTAACCCCTTTGGAACGGTTCACTGATCGTATTCGAATCAGAGGCCTTTAAATTCTGTTTATTATTCATCAGACTTTGTAAGTATTTGATTATCTTGAGACCTTCTTGAAAGCATTGTAAGATGTTTTTTGTTCTTCCAGCTTAATATTGGTCACCCCAGGTTGTTAAGTGCCAGGTGAACATTATATGTTCCAACTTTTAGGAATTAAAATTACCTTCATGGGTTGGGTTATATAAGCCGGCGAAATTACCAAAAGGATCGCATGTATGATGTTGTGATTATGTTAACAGAGGTAATAATAAACCAACCTTTATGTGATGTTTTGGTTCACACTCTGGGTTATCAGTACCTTATGTGACCCCTGGTGTGATAAGTCGCCAAGGGAATTCTATTTGTGTTATATGCAGGATAAGGCAAACAATTTTTTGTTTAACATAAAGGAAATAGAAGATCAATATAAGCTGGAAGTGTATAGCGGTGGCGGCTTAAGAAAGTATTGAGCGCCATAAACATGCACGAAGGCATGGCAAAATTGAGAGGTTTTTCTACCCTATTACAAGACTCCCCGAGTATGAATAAATGAAGCATTGTTTTCACAAAGACATAAGTACACGACGCCTGGCGTTTTACTCCTTTGGTTGGCCTGAAGTTCCCAGGTTATCCTTTTCCGCTCCTCCGTCGGCTACCCTGTCCTGGAAGGTTGATGAGGCCCAGTCAATGCCACTCAAGGCTTCAAACTCAGCTTCATCATCTATTAAACCGGCTGGGTTGACTTCAGGGGCAAAGGTATGCTTACGAGTTGGAGGGACCAGGCTGACTTCATCATAGTGAGGTGTTGGAATTCTCCGTTTCTCGCTGTCATAGCCTGGCCGATACTTGGTAAGGTCTGTATCATTCCCAATGAGGGTAGCCACATGGCGTATGTCTTTAACACAAGCAGTGAAGTCTGTCTCATTGAATAAGGTGCCGTCTTCCTTCAAGCTGGGATACCCAAGAGCAATATCTGCCGGGTCTAGCTCTGGAAGCCACGCCTTGGCCCGGCTCAATGCAGCTATAGCTCCGGCTCTTGCAGATGCCCGTCTTAGTTCTTGGACCCGCTGAGGCAGAACAACAAGCCATTTTAGCACATCTTGCAGGAGATGGGGAGCATTGTTTGATAAAGCCACAACGGCCAAGGCACATTGTGACACGGTGTAGAGTTGCTCCACCAAAGTATAAACCGCCTTCAGTTTGAACAACATGTTCTGCTTGAGGTTTGTGCTCCTGGGGCCTGCAGTCATAAACATAAGATAAACCGGAGATAACAACTGAAATAGTCATCAAAAGAAGGCTTGCAGCACTTAAAAGTGTATATAAAGTGACTTACCGAAGATTGCTGAGACCATATGAGATATCTGGCGCTTTAAGCCGGACAACTCGGCTGTTGCTTCGGCGAGCGATGCCTCTGCCGTTTCACCCCGGGTTACCAGTGAAGCCTTCTCATCAGCCCAGGTTCTCTTATCCGTCTCAAGGTTTTTCTTCAACTTCTCTTGTTCAGAGACGCTGAATTCAAACTTGGAATTGGCCTTTTGAGTTTCAAGTTCTTGAGCTGCCAGGTGGCTCTTCAGGTCAGCAATCTCCGACTCAAATTGACTTATGGTGGCCTGCATTGATGCCGGGTTATAGTCAGGATCATTGTAAAATAAGATTAAGTCCCAAGCACTTTACAAGCAAAGGTACTTGACACTTGGGGGCTAATGTATGCTGAAGAACTCTAATTTACTATGCCGGGTCATGAAAATTAAGTCCCAAGCACTTTGCAAGCAAAGATACTTGGCACTTGGGGGCTAATGTGTATCGCAAGTTCAAAGTATCATGCTACATTCGAGTTACATATCTTCTTTCTAAATCGGATAAGTAGTACTAGGCACTTTTCTAAAGTCTACATCATATTTACTTATAAGCAATAGACTTGGGGGCTGGTACAGTAAGTATGGTTAAGGAAAAGTCATACCTCAGATTTTTGCTGTATTTGCTTCACCATGTCAATTTCCAGGTCACGACTACTATGCACTTGACTGATGTAACCAGAGACGATCTCCCCAATACTCAAGTGAGTGTAGTCAGCAATATATAACTTGGCCTTTCGGCGCTCCAAAAGCTCCTCATTGGCAGAGCATTTGGCAAGGACAGTGGGCTGACCCGGCTCAGCAAACTAAGTCTTCAGAATGTTTACTTCTGGATCAACGGTCTTGGCCGGGCTAGGAGCTTCCGGGTTATCAGAACCGTTGAGAGTTTCTTTGGCGGACGGATCAGAGTTTGGTGCTGGAATGTCATAAGCCGGTTCAGGCGGCGGCTGATGGGTAGAACTGTCAGGGGCAGCCATGCCAAGCTCCGTCTCAGTGACGACCGGCTCTTGGGACGGCTTAGTCTTTTTTGCCCTCTTACTGGGCTTCACTTGTACACTATGGACAAGGCAGAAGGATGAGTACAAAAGCATGAGTAAGGTAAAGCATAAAATAGACCAATTTACATTACCCGGGGGCGGTTTTGAAAGCCGGCATGTTTGATTACATAGACTCGCTGGAGGAAGGAGAGGTATCCTGATAATTGGAGTCAGAGGAATTGAGAGGTTGACGAATTAAACCCGCCAAAGGTAAAACAGAATGTAAGTTGGAGGTAACCGCATTCCGACGCTTCCTGGTTACGTCCGGTAAGCCGTAGGAGAGCTCTGCATCCTTGCTGGTCCGGGTCTGCCTCCGGCTTTCAAATTGCTATTGCTTCAAAAGAAATTGAGGATCTTGGTAAGCCAAAGGATGTGAAAATCTTACTTTCCGGGTCACTCTTCATATTTTCTGACGCGGCAGAGGCTCGGAGTCGGAGGAGATTATAGTTACCTCTTCCTCGACGGCTTGGCTGTTTCCCGTGTATTCCTGAAAGGACTTAATGTCAGTAAGGTGATGATAAAAGAGTCAAGTGAGTTAAAAGTTACCTCTTCGTCATCGTCATCAGTATCATCAAGTTTCAACATGTCTGAAGCGCTTGGCTTCTTTTTCTTTGAAGTTACTGGTTTGGCGGCTTTTCTTTCGGCTCTCTTGGCCGCTCTGGCTTGTTTGGCCGCCTCATGGTCATACTTGACCTTCCAGAAGTTGTCATTGGCATGTGAAAAATGATAAAGGGTTATGAGTAAAAGCAAAGTATAACACAGTAAAAGAGTATTTATTGAGGTTGATGACTCACTACAGGGGCCGGGTTCTTCTTGCAGAAGGGAAGTAAGCCAAAGGCGTTACTAGTCACCGTGCCCTCTTTCAACAAGGTCTGGGTCATAACTTCAACCATATCATCTGGTAAGTCATCAAAACTATGGCGCAGCGGGTCATCCTTCTCGCCATAGTAAGAGCACATTAAGCCGGGGCGGCGGCTTAACGGGATCACCCGCCAGGAGATCCAGACTCACACCAAGTCAATGCCACTCAAGCCATTTCCTAAGAGGGCTTTGATCTTCTTGATGGTAGGGGCAAGTGATAGACGTTCAATAGCGGTTAATTTATCCGGCAGCGGGTGATTGGATTCAAGGCGCAAAGCACGGAAGCCAGGCAAAGGGTTCTCGTCAGCTGGAGAAGTATCCTGGCAATAAAACCACGTCTGGTTCCAGTCCTTTGGGTGGCTGGGCAGTTCGACATAAGGAAAGGGGCAATCTCTCCGCCTCTGAATTGAGATGCCGCCGAGTTCCAGACTGGGCCCGTTGGCACGTTCATTCTGCCGGTTTGAATAGAACAACTCTCTGAACAAAAGTAGATTGGGCTCTTCTCCAAGGTACACCTCGCAGAAAACTTGGAAGTTGCAAATATTTGACACGGAGTTGGGTCCAATGTCTTGAGGTCTGAGGTCAAAGAAATGTAAAACATCCCTGAAGAATTTTGAACCGGGTGGAGCAAGTCCCCGGCTCATATGATCCATAAAAAAATCACCTCCCCTTCTTTGGGTTGAGGTTTCTC
Organism: Triticum monococcum; assembly: GCA_034509565.1. NCBI lineage: Eukaryota > Viridiplantae > Streptophyta > Magnoliopsida > Poales > Poaceae > Triticum > Triticum monococcum. The sequence continues at coordinate 443,140,210 of CM067842.1, read as the reverse complement.
CTCGAACGGGTCAGGAGCACGATAAGACATAACTTCCTTCTTGGGTAGGTGGCCAGACTTCATAAATTCAGATAGTCTGCTTTCTGTGAAAATGGACGGGACCCAATTGCAGGTCACAGGAGCCTTGGGAGCCTTAGGTGCCATGGCGTAAGTGGAGGCCTATGACAAATAAAAAATTTCCGGTTTAACTCATAACCCGGAGGAGAGCATTATTAATTTATTCAAGGTGGTGGCTTAAGAAGGGGCCTAATGACATACGGGTAACTATGCGGTGGTATTTAAACCGCTACAGGTTTCAGAAACAGTTAAAATTATTTAAAGTCGTCAGAAGCAGGCAAGACCGACGATCGGGTTGTCTTAAGCCGGCCATATGGACTACCATGGTTAAACAGATTCAACAGAGGCGGTTTTTTTGGCTAAGTATGGAACAAACAGGTTTCACAAGCTGTGGCTATTATTTTAGGATCAAACGGTCATTCTGAAAAGAAAAATTTCTAGACCTAATACCAGTGCAGAGGAATTCATACACTCGAAAGAAGCCTCTGAACAAAAGAAAAGAGTTTTGTTTGCATTCAAGATAAGCGTGAAACAATCACCGCAATAGTTCTATGCTATTCAATGATCTGAACAGGGCATCGGAGGTGAAGTACATCAAGGGTTCGCCGTGGGCAGCGATGAACACCGATGAGCTCGATGAACACTATAATGCAGATCTAAGATAGAAGGAAAAAGGGACTTACAGATGCGGGGCTGCAGCAGAGTTCGTCGCATTTCTCTGGTCAGATTCAGGTCGATGCAGCGGCTTGAGTTGGTGAAGACAAGGAGCTCGACGACGGCGGCGGCAGCGGAGCTCGAGTGGCAGCGAGACAGCAAGAGGAAGAGGATGACTGAAAGGGGGAAGAATGGAAGACCTAGGTTGTGCCTATTTATAAGGGAAGACCGACTGAGACGGTGCAAGAAACGAGGAGACCAAAACATCATTATCCAGCGGCCCCGATGCCTCGGTTTTCGGGACGGCCAGTAAAGGCAAAGATCCGTTGAGGATATGGCGGAGTAAAATATGAATTTAATTGAAGATGACATCACGACGGGTTAACGCGGATCCAAAAGATGACGTCATGACGGGTTAAACCCTTTGCACAGACAAAAGACCGAAGGCTTATTTCTTAAGGTATTTTAAGATTGACATGAACCGGTTCAAATCAATCTGGGGCCTAATGTTGGGGATATAACTACTTGTGTAAGCCGCCATAAGCGGTCGGGTTACGCAAGAGGGATTCATATGAAGAAGCCCAAGACCAAGCATGAAGATGGCGGTTCAATATAGGGTCTAAAGCCCACTGGCGACTTAAGGCCCATGGTAGTAAACCACCATAATGGCATGACTTGTATCGTAAGGTAGACTTAACTAGTCACCGAGCCGGACACTGTTTATGAGCCGGCCGGGACTCTGTAGACCGCAGGGCGTCAACCCGTGTATATAAGGGGACGACCCGCTGGCGGCTTAGGGCAAGAAACAACTTATCGAGAACCGGGCATAGCGTATCTCGCTCCCTGGTCATCGAAACCTCATCAATACCAAACCAACTAGACGTAGGCCTTCCTTCACCGTAAGGGGCTGAACTAGTATAACTCTCTCATGTCCTTTGTCCCGATTAACCCCTTTAAGCTTCCTAGTTGCGATGGCTCCACGACTAAGTCCTTGCAAGAGGACATCTTCCGTGACAATTCCACGACACTTTGTGTGCTACCAAACGTCACAACGTAACTGGGTGATTATAAAGGTGCTCTACAAGTGTCCCCGATGGTACTTGTTGAGTTGGCATAGATCGATATTAGGATTTGTCACTTTGATTGTCGGAGAGGTATCTCTGGGCCCTCTCGGTAATGCACATCACTATAAGCCTTGCAAGCTATGCAACTAATGAGTTAGTTGCAAGATGATACATTGCAGAACGAGTAAAGAGACTTGCCGGTAACAAGATTGAGCTAGGTATTGAGATACCGACGATCGAATCTTGGGCAAGTAACATACCGATGACAAAGGGAACAACGTATGTTGTTATGCGGTTTGACCGATAAAGATCTTTGTAGAATATGTAGGGGCCAATATGGGCATCCAGGTTCCGCTATTGGTTATTGACCAGAGAAATGTCTCGGTCATGTCTACATAGTTATCGAACCCGTAGGGTCCGCACGCTTAATGTTCGTTGATGATATAGTATTTATGAGTTATGTATGTTGGTAACCGAATGTTGTTCGGAGTTCCGGATAAGATCACGGAAATGACGAGGAACTCCGGAATGGTCTGGAGATAAAGATTGATATATGGGATAATAGTGTTTGGTCTCCGGAAGGGTTCCAGAATTCACCGGAAGGGGTTCCGGATGTTTCCCGAAATGTTTGGGTACGAGAACACTTTATTTGGGCCAAAGGGGAAAGCCCATAAGGTTTTTGGAAAGTGCAAAAGGAAATTCTGCGAAGTCCAGGGGCCAGACGCCGGGAACCCTGGCGTCTGGCCCTGGAGTCTGAGAAGGACTCTTGCCTTTCGGGTGAAACCGACTTTGTGGAGCCTTTTACTCCAAGTTTCGACCCCAAGGCTCAACATATAAATAGATGGGTAGGGCTAGCACCCAACACACATCAAGAAACACCAAGCCGTGTGCCGGCAACGCCGTCCCCTCTAGTTTATCCTCTGTCATAGTTTTCGTAGAGCTTAGGCGAAGCCCTACGGAGATTGTTCTTCACCAACACCATCACCACGCCGTCGTGCTGCCAGAACTCATGTACTACTTTGCTCCTCTTGCTAGATCAAGAAGGCGAGGACGCCATCGAGCTGGACGTGTGCTGAACGCGGAGGTGTCGTATGTTTGGTGCTTGATCGGGACGGATCGTGAAGGTGTACAACTACATCAACCACGTTGATAAACGCTTCCACTTACGGTCTACGAGGGTACGTAGACAACACTCTCCCCTCTCGTTGCTATGCATCATGATGTTCTTGCGTGTGCGTAGGATTTTTTTTGAAATTACTACGTTCCCCAACATTTGTAACAGGTGATCTGCTTACCATGTCATAATCTTGCAATTTTTCTTCTTCTTCTTCTTCTACATTGAAAAATGTTCTAAGCATGGCAAGTAGTGTTTTTTATGATATGTGTTTGATCATTATTTTTGTAGCACATTGTATCTTCTTCGTCGGCTGCCTTTATTGAGTGCTGCTTGTTTTGTCATACATACACAAAGGGAATTTATCAGTTCCCTCATACATGAAGTTTATCTATTTATAAACTAATATTTATCATTTTAAATGTGATCCTTTGCCGTGATCTTTACTTATAGTGTTGCTTAATGATATAATCTTTCTCCCTGTGCCATTGAGTTGATTTCTCGTGATCGTTGGCATGGGCTCGATGGCTTCGCTGCTCACTGGGTTACCGATTTTGAAGCTTTCATCGACATGACCTAGATTGACATCTAACCTATTTGCTGTAATGAAAAGCCGCTCTCTGCATAGTATATTTAGAAAAATATCTTAATTTACACAGAATACAGGAAAAATCATTGTATGTAAGAACGTGTTATGTGTTAGTTACATGAACTTACCTTTCTTTCTTTGTCCATGGCTTGCATACAGCGTTGTACATGTCTTCGATGGATTTGTTTACGAAATCATGATGTTTGCCCCCTTTCTCCTTTGTGCCTGGGATGATTTTTATTTTAATCTAAATAATTTCAAGTCAGAAGATAGCAACTAAGTTTCCTTTTTCTTGCATGTTTCGCTGCTAGAAGATATGCCTTGTCCAGTGATACGTCCATTTTGCATCATGTTTTCCTACTATTATTTATGATGTTTTTATGCATAATAATGCTTTTTGGAGTAATTCTAATGCCTTTTCTCTCATAATATTGAAGGTACACACAAAGAGGGAGAATTCCGGCAGCTGGAAATCTGGACATGGAAAAGCTACGTCAGGCTACCTATTCTGCACAACTCCAAACAAGCTGAAACTTTACAGAGATTTTTTTTGTAAATATGAAGAATATTGGAGCCAATAAGTACCAGAGGGGGCCCATCAGGTGAGCACAACCCACCTGGGCGCGCCAAGGAGCCCAGGCGCGCCCTGGTGAGTTGTGCTCACCCAGACCCACCTCCGGTGCCCATCTTCTGGTATATAAGTTATTTTGACCTAGAAAGAAAAAATAAGAAGAGGACTTTCGGGATGGAGAGCCGCTGTCTCAAGGCGGAACTTGGGTAGGAGCACTTTTGCCCTCCGGCGGAGCGATTCCATCGGGGGAACTTCCCTCCCGGAGGGGGAAATCATCATCATCATCATCATCACCAATAACTCTCCCATCTTGGTGAGGGCAATCTTCATCAACATCTTCAACAACACCATCTCATCTCAAACCCTAGTTCATCTCTTGTGTTCAATCTTGTTACCGGAACTATAGATTGCTGCTTGTGGGTGACTAGTAGTGTTGATTACATCTTGTAGTTCATTACTATATGATTTATTTGGTGGAATATTATATGTTCAGATCCAATATGCTATTTAATACCCCTCTAATCTTGAACACGATTATCATTTGTGAGTAGTTACTTTTGTTCTTGAGGTCACGGGAGAAATCATGTTGCAAGTAATCATGTGAACTTGATGTGTGTTCGACATTTTGATAGTATGTGTTGTGATTCCCTTAGTGGTGTCATGTGAATGTCGACTACATGACACTTCACCTTGTTTGGGTCTAAGGGAATGCATTGTGGAGTAGTTATTAGATGGTGGGTTGCGAGAGTGACAGAAGCTTAAACCCTAGTTTATGCGCTATTCCGTAAGGGACCGATTGGATCCAAAAGTTTAATGCTATGGTTAGAATTTATTCTTAATACTTTTCTCGTAGTTGCGGATGCTTGCGAGGGGGTTAATCATAAGTAGGAGGTTTTTTCAAGTAAGAACAACACCTAAGCACCGGTCTACCCACATATCAAATTATCAAAGTAGCGAACACGAATCAAACCAACATGATGAAAGTGACTAGATGAAATTCCCGTGTACCCTCAAGAACACTTTGCTTACTATAAGAGACTGTTTTGGCCCGTCCTTTGCCTCAAACTACTCTGTTACTTACAATTTCAGCACTTGTAGACATTACCTTGCTGAAAACCACTTGTCATTTCATTCCGCTCCTCATTGGGTTTGACACTCTTACTTATCGAAAAGAGTTACAATTGATCCCACGTAATTGTGGGTCATCATCCAGTGTTGTTTCTTTCTTGTTCTCCTTCTGCTTCTGGCTGCATGTGATGTTGTCCTTTTTGCATTGTACATTTGAAGCTGGATTCATCAGTACCCTTTTGTCCAGTTTCTGCTGCATCCTCGTTTGAGTCGTCCGTGCTTTTCTTAGCGTGATGTTTTTGCTTGTCAAGCGTCGTGTCTTGCTAGTGGTCTTTTCCATCCTTTTTTCAGTCTCGCCCTGGTTGGCAGTAACCTCTTTCCCAGGAGAATCACCGTCGTATGACGGTGTAGGGTTTTCTTGGATACTGTCTGATTCTTTCTCTGAAATATCATACCCATGTTTGTGCAGAACACTCTGAGTGTCTGCTTCATTAATTGTATCTGCATGGTTGCCTTTTTCAGGTTTCTGCGTTATCATGGAAAAAGCGTTAAATAATTTACTTTCCTACTTTATTTTAATTATAGAAAATGTGGCAGGAAAATTGTGAAACATCTGGTGCATGTTTTGAACTACGTGATTGTGAAGAGGCATTCTTTTATTGAGATTCAGCTACTATTTTATAGAAACATTGTATGCGACTTCACCTCTTTAGTCGTTGTTGCTGATGTTGACTATTCGGCCTGTTCTTCGTTGAGTGGAGGTTTTTGGGCATCCTCTTGTTCTTTCTTTTGGTGTTCATCGCCACTATCCTCGTTTTTGTCTTGAAGCTGTTCAAACATAGAGGTGGCTAAGCGTGAGTGCATTTGCGTTTTCACGGAGCTATTTTATATTTTCATAGAATCAACTTATCTAATTTTACCTTTTCAGTCGTTGTCGCTGCAGCCGTCTTTGCTACGTGTTGTTTGGTGAGTGAATATTTCAGGGCTTGGTCTTATGTGGCCTTGATGTCTACCATTTGAAGAACATGTTGCCCTTTTTCATTGGCGTCCTCTTGCTCATTGGCCTCCTCTGGCTGTGACAAGGAAATAGTGAAATATCAAGTGCGTATTTTTGAACTATGTGATTGTGAAGAGGTATTTTTATTGAGAATTGTGGCGGTGTTCGTGGAAGTTAAGCCACAATTTTGTAGAAACACTTTATGCAACTTCACCTCTTTATTCGTTGTTGCTGGTGTTGAGTGTTCATCCTGTTCTTTGTTGAGTGGAGGTTTTTGGGTCTCCTCTTGTTGTTTGTTTTGTTGTTCTTCGCCACTGTCCTCGTTTTTCTCTTGCAGCTGCTCAAACATAGAGGTGGCTAAGTGTGAGTGCATTTGAGTGAACATAGAGGTGGTAAGTGGGAGTGCATTTGAGTGTGCGGAGCTATTTTAGAATTTCATAGCAGCAGGTTATGAAATTTACCTCTTCAATTGTTGTCTCTGCTGCCGTCTCTGCTACATGTTGTTCGGTGAGTGAATATTTCCCTGCTTGGTCTTCGGTGGCATTGCTGTCTACCGTTTTAAGAACATGTTCACATTGTTCATTGGCCTCCTCTTGTTGTGTTTGATGGCCTTGATTGTTGGTGCTCTCCCGAGCTTCTTGCGCTTGTCCCAATGCAAAAAGTAATTAAAAGGGTGCAGTTGCAGTTATCTTTTAATATGTTATAAGGATAGGATTTGTAAGACCCCTTTCTGGGCAGTGGAGGACTGTCTACTCCTGGAAATATGGCTTCACCTTCTTTCGTGTTGTCCTCTGCTACCTCTTGAGCATGTGTTGGTTTTCCCTTGAAGAGGAAAGGGTGATGCAGCAAAGTAGCGTAAGTATTTCCCTCAGTTTTTGAGAACCAAGGTATCAATCCAGTAGGAGACTACACGCAAATCGCCTAGTACCTGCACAAACAATCAAGAACCTTGCAACCAACGCGATAAAGGGGTTGTCAATCCCTTCACGGCCACTTGCAAAAGTGAGATCTGATAAAGATAATAAGATAAATATTTTTGGTATTTTTATTGTATAGATTGGAAAATAAAGATTGCAAAATAAATAGTGAACTAGAATTATTGATCGGAAACTTATATAATGTAAAGTAGACCCACGGGCCATAGGTTTCACTAGTGGCTTCTCTCAAGATAGCATATATTATGGTGGGTGAACAAATTACTGCCGAGCAATTGATAGAAAAGCGCATAGTTATGAGAATATCTAGGCACGATCATGAACATAGGCATCACGTCTGTGTCAAGTAGACCGAAATGATTCTGCATCTACTACTATTACTCCACACATCGACCACTATCCAGCATGCATCTAGAGTATTAAGTTCATAAGAACAGAGTAACGCATTAGGCAAGATGACATGATGTAGAGGGATAAACTCAAGCAATATGATATAAACCCCATCTTTTTATCCTCGATGGAAACAATACAATACATGTCAGTTCCCTTTCTGTCACTGGGATCGAGCACCGCAAGATTGAACCCAAAGCTAATCACTTCTCCCATTGCAAGAAAGATCAATCTAGTAGGCCAAACTAAACCGATAATTTGAAGAGACTTGCAAAGATATCAAATCATGCATATAAGAATTCAGAGAAGAATCAAATATTGTTCATAGATAATCTTGATCATAAACCCACATTTCATCGGATCTCGGCAAACACACCGCAAAAAGTATTACATCGAATAGATCTCCAAGAATATCGAGGAGAACTTTGTATTGAGAACCAAAGAGAGAAAAGAAGCCATCTAGCTAATAACTATGGCCCCGAAGGTCTGTGGTAAACTACTCACACATCATCGGAGAGGCTATGGTGTTGATGTAGAAGCCCTCCGTGATCGAATCCCCCTCCGGCAGATCACCGGAAAAGTCCCCAAGATGGGATCTCACGGGTACAGAAGGTTGCGGCGGTGGAAAAGTGGTTTCGTGGCTCCCTACGATGTTTTCAGGGTATAAGAGTATATGTAGGCGAAAGAAGTAGGTCGGTGGAGCTACGAGGGGCCCATGAGGGTGGGGGGGGGGGGCGCACCTACCCCCCTAGGCGCGCCCTCCTACCTCGTGGCCGCCTTGTTGCGTCTCTGACTTCCACTCCAAGTCTCCTGGATTGCATTTGTTCCAAGAAAGATCCCCGTGAAGGTTTCGTTCCGTTTGGATTCCATTTGATATTCCTTGTCAGCGAAACATTGAAATAGGCAAAAAAAACAATTTGAAGTGGGCCTTCGGTTAATAGGTTAGTCCCAAAAATAATATAAAAGAGTATATTAAAAGCCATTAAACATCCAAAATAGATAATATAATAGCATGGAACAATCAAAAATTATAGATACGTTGGAGACGTATCAGGCATCCCTAGGCTTAATTCCTGCTCGTCGTCGACTAGGTAAATGATAAAAATAGAATTTTTGATGTGGAATGCTACCTAGCATAATTTTCAATGTAATTCTCTTTATTGTGGCATGAATGTTTAGATCCAAAAGATTCTAGAAAAAAGTTTAATATTGACATAAAAATAATAATACTTCAAGCATGCTAACAAAGCAATTATGTCTTATCAAAATAACATAGCCAAAGAAAGCTTATCCCTACAAAATCATATAGTTTGGCCATGCTTCATTTTCGTCACACAAAATGCCCCTACCATGCACAACCCCGATGACAAGCCAAGCAATTGTTTCATACTTAGCCTTTTCAAACTCTTTCAACTTTCACACAATATATGAGCGCGAGCCATGGACATAGCACTATGGGTGGAATAGAATATGATGATGGAGGTTGTCTGAGAAGACAAAAAAGGAGAAAGTCTCACATTGACGCGACTAATCAACGAGCTATGGAGATGCCCATCAATTGATGTCAATGCAAGGAGTAGGGATTGCCATGCAACGGATGCAATTGAGCTATAAATATATGAAAGCTCATCAAAAGAAACTAAGTGGGTGTGCATCCAACTTGCTTGCTCACTAAGACCTAGGGCATTTTGAGGAAGCCCATCATTGGAATATACAAGCCAAGTTCTATAATGAAAAATTCCCACTAGTATATGAAAGTGAAAAAAATAAGAGACTCTCTATCATGAAGATCATGGTGCTACTTTGAAGCACAAGTGTGGAAAAAGGATAGTAACATTGCCCTTGCTATCTTTTTCTCTCATTTTTTATTTGGGCCTTCTCTTTTTTTATGGCCTCTTTTTTTATTTGGGCTTCTTTGGCCTCTTTTTTTTCGTCCGGAGTCTCATCTCGACTTGTGGGGGAATCATAGTCTCCATCATCCTTTCCTCACATGGGACAATGCTCTAACAATGAAAATCATCACACTTTTATTTACTTACAAGTTACAACTCAAGAATTACAACTCGATACTTAGAAAAAAATATGACTCTATGTGAATGCCTCCGGCGATGTACCGGGATGTGCAATGAATCAAGAGTGACATGTATGAACGAATTATGAAGGGTGGCCTTGCCACAAATACTATGTCAACTACATGATCATGCAAAGCAATATGACAATGATGGAGCGTGTCATAATAAACGGAACGGTGGAAAGTTGCATGGCAATATATCTCAGAATGGCTATGGAAATGCCATAATAGGTAGGTATGGTGGCTGTTTTGAGGAAGATATAATGAGGCTTATGTGTGATAGAGCGTATCATATCACGGGGTTTGGTGCACCGGCGAAGTTTGCACCAACTCTCGAGGTGAGAAAGGGCAATGCACGGTACCGAAGAGGCTAGCAACGATGGAAGGGTGAGAGTGCGTATAATCCATGGGCTCAACATTAGTCATAAAGAACTCACATACTTATTGAAAAAATCTACAAGTCATAAAAACCAAGAACTATGCGCATGCTCCTAGGGGGATAGATTGGTAGGAAAAGGCCATCGCTCGTCCGCGACCGCCACTCATAAGGAAAGCAATCAAAGAACACCTCATGCTTAAAATTTGTCACACAACGTTTACCATACATGCATGCTATGGGACTTGCAAACCTTAACACAGGTATTTATCAATTCCACAATTACTCAACTAGCACGACTCTAATATTACCATCTTTATATCTCAAAACAACTATCAAGTATCAAACTTCTCATAGTACTTAATGCACTCTAATTAAAAGTTTTTATTACACCCATCTTGGATGCCTATCATATTAGGACTAATTTTATAGCCAAAGCAAATTACCATGCTGTTCTAAAAGACTCTCAAAATAATATAAGTGAAGCATGAGAGATCAATAATTTCTGTAAAATAAAACCACCACCGTGCTCTAAAAAGGTATAAGTGAAGCACTAGAGCAAAATTATCTATCTCAAAAGATATAAGTGAAGCACATAGAGTATTCTAATAAATTCCAATTTATGTGTGTCTCTCCAGAAGGTGTGTAAATAAAGGATGATTGTGGTAAACTAAAAAGAAAAGACTCAAGTCATACAAGACGCTCCAAGCAAAACACATATCATGTGGTGAATAAAAATATAGCCTCAAGTAAAGTTACCGATAAACGAAGACGAAAGAGGGGATGCCTTCCGGGGCATCCCAAGCTTAGGCTTTTGGTTGTCCTTGAATTTTACCTTGGGGTGCCTTGGGAATCCCCAAGCTTAGTCTCTTTCCACTCCTCATTCCAAAATCCATCAAATCTTTACCCAAAAACTTGAAAACTTCACAACACAAAACTTAAACAGAAAATCTCATGAGCTCCGTTAGTGTAACAAAACAAACCACCACTTTAAGGTAATGTAATGAACTCATTCTTTATTTATATTGGTGTCAAAACTACTGTATTCCAACTTCTCTATGGTTCATACCCCCCGATACTAGCCATAGATTCACCAAAATAAGAAAACAACATACGGAAAACCGAATCTGTCAAAAACAGAACAATCTATAGTAATCTGTATCATATGTATACTTATAGAACTCCAAAAATTCTGAAATAAATTGGTGGACGTGAGGAATTTATCTATTGATCATCTTCAATAAGAATCAACCTAAAATCACTCCCCAGTAAAACATGGCAGCTAATCTCGTGAGCGGTAAAGTTTCTGTTTTTACAGCAAGATCACAAAGACCTCACCCAAGTCTTCCCAAAGGTTCTACTTGGCAAAAATACTAATTAAAACATAAAACCACATCTAAACAGAGGCTAGATGAATTATTTATTACTAAACAGGAACAAAAAGCAAGGAACAAAAACAAAATTGGGTTGCCTCCCGACAAGCGCCATCGTTTAACGCCCCTAGCTAGGCATAAAACAAGAATAGATCTAGGTATTGTCATCTTTGGTATGCAATCCATAAGTGGCTCTCATAATATATTCACAAGGTAATTTAATTTTCTTCCCAGGAAAGTGTTCCATGCCTTTCCTTAATGGAAATTGGAATATAATATTTCCTTCTTTCATATCAATAATTGCACCAATCGTTCTAAGGAAAGGTTTACCAAGAATAATAGGACATGTAGGATTGCAATCTATATCAAGAAAAAATGAAATCTATGGGCACATAATTCCTATTTTGAACAATAAGAACATCATTAATCCTTCCCATAGGTTTATTAATGGTGGAATCCGCAAGATGCAAATATAAAGAACAATCATCATATTCACGGAAACCTAACACATCGCACAAAGTTTTTGGAATCATGGAAACACTAGCACCCAAATCACATAAGGCATAGCATTCATGATCTTTAATCTTAATTTTAATAGTAGGTTCCCACTCATCGTAAAGTTGTCTAGGGATAGAAACTTCTAATTCAAGTTTTTCTTCATAAAATTGCATTGAAGCATCAATGATATGTTTAGTAAAATCTTTGTTTTTGATCATACGCATGAGGAGAATTTAACACGGATTGCAACAAGGAAATACAATCTATCAAAGGACAATTATCATAATTATTCCTTGAAGTCCAAAGTAGTGGGTTCATTGCTATGTAAAGTTTTGACCTCTTCAATCCCACTTTTACCAATTTTTGCATCAAGATCTAAAAACTCCGAATCACAGGGACGGCTTTTAACTAAAGTTGACTCATCTCTAGTCCCGTCTTTATCAAGATTCATATTGGAAAACAAAGATTTAATAGAAGACACATCAATCACTTTTATATCTTCATCATTATTATCATGAAAACTAGAAGAACATGCTTTCACAAAGCAATCTTTTTTAGCACGCATCCTAGAGGTTCTTTCTTTGCACTCATCAATGGAAATTCTCATGGCTTTGAGGGACTCATTGATATCATGCTTAGTTGGAATAGATCTAAGTTTCAAAGAATCAACATGAAGAGAAATTCTATCCACATTCCTAGCCAACTCATCAATCTTAGGCAATTTTTCTTCAAGCAAAGCATTGCAATTCTTTTGCGAATTCATAAATTCTTTAACACTAGTCTCAAAATCAGAGGGCATATTATTAAAATTTCCATAAGAGTTGTTGTAGGAATTACCATAATTATTAGAGGAATTACTAGGGAATGACCTAGAATTAAAGTTACTCTATACGCGTTGTTACCAAAATTGTTCCTACCAACAAAATTAACATCCATAGATTCATTATTATTCTCAATCAAAGTGGACACAGGCATATCATTAGGATCATAAGAAACACTCTTATTAGCAAACAATTTCATAAGTTCATCTATCTTTCCACTCAAAACATCAATCTCTTCAATCGCATGAACCTTTTTACTAGTAGATCATTCGGTGTGCCATTGGTAATAATTAACCACAATATTACCTAGGATTTTAGCAGCTTCTCCTAAAGTGATTTCCATAAAAGTGCCTCCCGCGGCCGAATCTAAAAGATTTCGAGAAGCAAAATTCAATCAGGCATAATTTTTTTGTATAATCATCCATAAATTCAAACCATGTGCAGGGCAATTACGTGTCATTAATTTCATCCTCTCCCAAGCTTGTGCAGCATGCTCATGTTCAAGTTTCTTAAAATTCATAATATCGTTTCTAAGAGAGATGATCTTAGTGGGAGGAAAATACTTAGAGATAAAAGCATCTTTGCACTTATTCCATGAATCAATACTATTTTTAGGCAAAGAAGAGAACCAAGTTTTAGCACGATCTCTAAGCGAAAATGGAAATAGCTTCAATTTATCAATATCATTATCCACATCTTTCTTCTTTGGCATATCGCACAAATCAACAAAGTTGTTTAGATGGGTAGCGGCATCTTCACTAGGAAGGCCAGAGAATTGATCTTTCATGACAAGATTCAGCATCGGTAATAGGAGCAATCAGAGTGCTAATAAAATCATTGTTGTTGGTATTGGAAAAGTCACATAATTTAGTATTGTATTGAGCCATTTTGACAAACAATCAATCCAACACACAAGCACAGAAGAAGCAAGCAAAAAGAGACGAACAGAAAAAGGGCGAATAAAACGACAAGGATGAAGTGGGGGAGAGGAAAACGAGAGGGAAATGCCAAATAATGTAATGCAAGGGATACGAGTTTGTGATGGGTACTTGGTATGTCTTGACTTGATCATAGATCTCCCCGGCAATGGCGCCAGAAATCCTTCTTGCTACCTCTTGAGCATGCCTTGGTTTTCCCTTGAAGAGGAAAGGGTGATGCAGCAAAGTAGCGTAAGTATTTCCCTCAGTTTTTGAGAACCAAGGTATCAATCCAGTAGGAGACTACACGCAAATCACCTAGTACCTGCACAAACAATCAAGAACCTTGCAACCAACGCGATAAAGGGGTTGTCACTCCCTTCACAGCCACTTGCAAAAGTGAGATCTAATAAAGATAATAAGCTATTTTTGGGTATTTTTGTTGTATAGATTGGAAAATAAAGATTGCAAAATAAATAGTAAACTAGAATTATAGATCGGAAACTTATATAATGTAAAGTAGACCCCCGGGCCATAGGTTTCACTAGTGGCTTCTCTCAAGATAGCAAATATTACGGTGGGTGAACAAATTATTGCTGCGCAATTGATAGAAAAGCGCATAGTTATGAGAATATCTAGGCATGATCATGAACATGGGCATCACGTCCGTGTCAAGTAGACGGAAACGATTCTGCATCTACTACTATTACTCCACACATCGACCGCTATCTAGCATGCATCTAGAGTATTAAGTTCATAAGAACAGAGTAACACATTAGGCAAGATGACATGATGTAGAGGGATAAACTCAAGCAATATGATATAAACCCCATCTTTTTATCCTCGATGGAAACAATACAATACGTGTCGGTTCCCTTTCTGTCACTGGGATCGAGCACCGCAAGATTGAACCCAAAGTTAAGCACTTCTCCCATTGCAAGAAAGATCAATCTAGTAGGCCAAACTAAACTGATAATTCGAAGAGACTTGCAAAGATATCAAATCATGCATATAAGAATTCAGAGAAGAATCAAATATTGTTCATAGATAATCTTGATCATAAACCCACAATTCATCGGATCTCGGCAAACACACTGCAAAAAGTATTACATTGAATAGATCTCCAAGAATACCGAGGAGAACTTTGTATTGAGAACCAAAGAGAGAGAAGAAGCCATCTAGCTAATAACTATGGACCCGATGGTCTGTGGTAAACTACTCACACATCATCGGAGGGGCTATGGTGTTGATGTAGAAGCCCTTCGTGATTGAATCCCCCTTCGGCAGATCATCGGAAAAGGCCCCAAGATGGGATCTCACGGGTACAGAAGGTTGCGGCGGTGGAAAGGTGGTTTCGTGGCTCCCTCCGATGTTTTCAGGGTATAAGAGTATATATAGGGGAAAGAAGTAGGTCGGTGGAGCTACGAGGGGCCCACGAGGGTGGAGGGCGCGCCTATCCCCCTGGGCGCGCCCTCCTGCCTCGTGGCTGCCTCGTTGCGTCTCTCACTTCCACTCCAAGTCTCCTGGATTGCGTTTGTTCCAAGAAAGATCCTCGCGAAGGTTTCGTTCCGTTTGATATTCGTTTTCTGCGAAACACTAAATTAGGAAAAAAACAGCAATTTGCACTGCCCCTTCGGTTAATAGGTTAGTCCCAAAAATAATATAAAAGTATATTAAAGCCCATTAAAGATCCAAAACAGATAATAAAATAGCATGGAACAATCAAAATTATAGATACGTTGAAGACGTATCATCCTCTCGTTCTTCGTGTTGGATATCAATGCCTGTGTTTTCATTTGTTTCTTTTTCCTATTTAATAAATAATGAAATTATAGATTGAACTTTATTTGTGTCTGTGTAACAATTATTTTACGTTATAGAAACTGACTATGTAACTTCACCTCTTCAGCTATTGTTGTCTGAACTTCTCTGTGTTTTTGGGCCTCCTCTGGTTGTGCTCCTTGTTGATCTTTGAGATTAACATTCTTGTTTGTTTCCCGCATCTGTTTAGAAAAAAATGGTGATTCATTCCTTACAATTCTTGTAGTATATCCCTTATAATTCTTGTATTATAATGGCAGGGTGTAGTAGGTAGTTCAGACATCATAAATATTTTGAAAAGGGTTGTTGTTGTTGTTGTTGAATTTCATCTTTGTGGTGGTGATTGGCATATTCGTGTCTGTGTTGACTATTTCTTTCTCAGATATAACAGTCTCAAGATTTTCATCGAGTGGGATGTCTGGGGCTTTCTCCTCTGTATTTTTCATGGTCATCTGCAATGTTGTGGCACTGGAAATCTCTCATACACAAACTTCACGTTCGGTGACGCTTTCATACGTTTGAGGTTCATCATGGGATTCAGCTTCAACCTTGGTCGCCTCTTGCTCTTGCAGTTCTTGTGAGAGATCAAACAATATGAGTTTGTAGTGCATTTTCTCCCTGCCTTTATGAGTTTCCGGTGTGGGGCGTAGTGGGCTATGGAAGTTTACCTCCTCTTTGTTGTTTATTGTGTGTGATGCTAATGGTCGATTGTGGGTCAACTTCTTGTGGTTTGTTGGCGGGACTGCTAATTTGATGGTTGTCCAGCTGAGCCTATATTTTGTTACAGGCTTGTCAGTTAACTTATAACTATATTTAGTTTAGAAAGGAAAAAGGGATGTTCATACTAACATGTTCACTGATTCTGATGTCTACCGTGTCTTGTGCTTGTTTTGGGGTCGTTGTTGATGTACCACTATCTGTTATGAGGTTGCTTGCTTTGTTGAATTTATCCTTGTTTTTGGGGTTGTTGATGAAAGTGCGTTATATCGACTAGAGGGGGGGGGGGTGAATAGGCGATTTTTATGGAAGTCTTCAAAACGTGGAAGTTTTGAAGACAAATGATAGAATTAAACCTATTATCATGCGGCGGAAGGTAGACTACACTAGGTAAACCATAGTCATGTATTCAATGAAGTGAAAGCAGAATGACTAATATCAGCTAGGTAGTAAGGATCAGGTAGGAAGATATTAAGAAGCCAAACAGATCACACAGTCACTCAGTGAAGACAAAAGATAGTGCAAACATACAATGACTTCACAAGGAGTAACAGTAAGTAAAGAGAAGGGAAGGAAGAAATCAGTGACTCGTTGAAGACAATGATTTGTTGGACCAGTTCCAGTTGCTGTGACAATTGTACGTCTGGTTAGGGCGGCTAGGTATTTAAACCTAAGGACACCCAGTCCCGGACACCCAGTCCTAAACACGCAGCTCAGGACACCCAGTCCTCACCGTATTCCCCTTGAGCTAAGGTTACACAGACCTTGTCCAATCACTCTGGTAAGTCTTCAAGGTAGACTCTCAAACCTTCATAGACTTCATTAACCGGCAATCCACAATGTCTCTTGGATGCTCAGAACGCGACGCCTAACCGACTGGAGGATTCACAGTCCTCAAGTGTAATAAGTCTTCAGATCACACAGACAAGAAGACTTAAGTGATGCCTAATTCTCTTTGGCTCTGGGTGGTTAGGGCTTTATCCTCGCAAGGAATTCTCTCTCAAAGGCTTCAAGGTGGGTTGCTCTCAAACGACAAAAGCCATACTCTAAATCTGAGCAGCCAACCGTTTATGGTTGTAGGGGGTGGGCTATTTATAGCCACTAGGCAACCCGATCTGATTTGTCCGAAATGACCCTGGGTCACTAAGGAACTGACACGTGTTCCAACGGTCAGATTTCAAACTCACACGGCAACTTTACTTGGGCTACAAGCAAGGCTAACTTGTCCGACTCTAGACAAGATTCGCTCTCATAGTCTTCACTCGAAGACATAGGTTTTGGTTAAGCATCACTTCAGTCATTCTGACTGGTTCTCTTGGACACCACTTACCAGTACGGTGGTTCCTATGACTCAACAAAGAAGACAAATAACTACGAAAGATCTAAGTCTTCGAGCTCCATAGGCTTCATGCGATGTCTTCTCTTGTCATAGTCTTCAATGTGAATATCTTCATATACCACCTTTGACATCAATGTCTTCATACATTTTTAGGGGTCATCTCTGGTAGGAAAACTGAATCAATGAGGGACTTCTACCTGTGTTATCCTGCAATTCTCACAAACACATTAGTCCCTCAACTAGGTTTGTCGTCAATACTCCAAAACCAACTAGGGGTGGCACTAGATGCACTTACAATCTCCCCCTTTTTGGTGATTGATGACAAACTAGTTGAAGTTTTCAACGGGGAATATAATATGTGAAATTGTAAAGGATAAGGAATTGTCTTCATAAGTTGCAAGGGATCCCCCTGAAGATGTGCGTATAAGTATTTTGCTTTTGGAATGCAAATGCACATGGCAGGTTGTGCTTATGGAGATCCTCTTCAACTTATGATGACAATCCACTATGCATGTGAAGGTATGTGAAGATAATGACATGCATAATGGAAAATGGATGTCTGCAAAATGATCTAAGTACGGAATTTATCATCGCACATGCGGAATTTATCATCGCATCACAAGGTGGCAAATAAGTAGCAGACGACCATCGAGTTTAAGTGTTACAACTCAAAGAACCAAATGTATCAAAACAAGAGTTGTAAACACGAAGCAAAATATAAAGCACCCGCCCATATGGACCCGCTTGAAGACTATCAAACTCATATGCTTCTCCCCCTTTTGTCAGTAAGGACCAAAAAGGTTCGAAGACATAGAGCATCTACTCGTTCCCATGAAGAGTAGGTGAAGCAGCAGGGTCGTCGGTGGTGTTCGGCGGTGCAGAAGAGCTTGGAGCAGTGTCGAAGCGAGCTGAAGGAGGTGGCGGTGAAGTAACATCGTCTTCATCCTCGATCACTCTGGCAGTCACAGTTACAGCAGAGGAAGAGAACTCAGAGTCTTCAAGAGATGGAGTTCGTTGCAGCACTGCCCTTCGCGGAGGTGTGGAGTCAAACTTGAAGCATTCAGAGAAGCCATCCTCTTGAAGATCATCTTCAGAGCACATTAGCGTCAGCCCCTTCCATGTGCGTCGAGAGGTTTCATGGGCAACAAAAGCATTCTTGGTGGCAAGATTGCGAATGCGGTTGACATCCACCAAGAGGCTTTGCATTTGACGCTTTAGCCAGTCATGATGCCTATCCTGTTTCTGATGAAGAGCCACAAGAAGCTCTCGGTCATTGAGAACACGAGTGCGCTTCTTGGGTCGCTGGGCAATGGTGCTATCAGTGGCTTCAGTAAGGGCAGGATGTGGTGCACGTGTAGTGCCAGCCAAAGGATATACACGAGTGACAACTTCAACTCCTTCAATGTTCTGAGAAAAACTTTGATGCTCCGCATTCTGAAGACTTAGAGGTTCCTTGGCAGGCTCAGGATAAATGGCTTCAACCGACATATCCACATCAGGCAGAAAAATCTGATGATTGCGAGCAGATGACTGATATGAGATAGCGGAGTGGAGTTTGATCAGCCGCATTATCCATGGAGCATAGAACTTCAAGCCAAAAAGATCAGAGCCTGATGCAGCAAGCTGGCGAATGAAGAAGTCCTGTGCATTGAAGCATTTGCCATGAAGAATATAGAAGACCAAAGTCTTCATTGCACCTTCCAGCTTGGCATGTGGAGAATGTCCTTTGATTGGCCAGAGAGTTCGCCTTATGATGTGATAAATAGTCCTTGGCAGGTACTCAAGGTCTTCAACGAAGAACTCCGTGGGATATGCAGCATCTTGGGGGCAATGGCTTCATCATACTGAGCATCCGACTCATGTTAGGTTCAGGCTTCTGAAAGATGCTCTCAACAGCTTCACTGTGAAGTTGACAGCCATGTTCGTAGAGATCGCCAGGAGTGGGCAGACCAGTGAGCTCAATGATGTCAAAGGCTTTGGCTTCGTGATGAACATTTCCTGTCATCCACTCTAGGACCCAAGTCTTCGGATCTCTGTTGTACCCACGAATGTGAAGTGTAGCATAGAATTGGAGCAGCAACTCTTCATTCCAATGCTCTTGGTCGGTGACGAACGGCAGCAATCCAACCTCTTTGAAGCAATCCAGAGCTTCTTCCAGACAGGGCAGACCAACTATTGCTTCAATGTCAAGACGCTTGTGTGGGAAGATGCGACCTTGATTGTAAAGAATGCAGGAGTAATAGCTTCACTACGGATAGCTCCAGAACCGATCAGATGGTATTCTTTCCCTTGAGTATGGGTTCCTGGAGCTATTGAAGAAAGTGTTGTCTGCTTTGAAGCCATTGATATTGAAGGATCTAGGTGCTGATGCAGGACCTGGGAACCTGGTTAATCTTGGGATTGGCTTCTGTACCTGAGGCCTGTGCTCAACATGATAGCCGAATTGAGGACCGGCAGCAGGCGCAGGAACAGAAGCAGTGGGATCAGTGGCTTCGCTGACTTCTGGTGCCTTTGTTGGTGAGGGCTCCACATTAGCTTCAGCCATGACAACGTCAGTGGCTTCATTGGTGTTGGTGGTGGCGGCCTCAAGATTTTCAACCTCCACTTGACGAGCTGGAGGGTTGGTCACAGTCATGTTTTCCTCGAGAACCGCTTCTTGGTGGGACAAGGGAGTAGCAGCTTGTGGGGCTTCTTCTTCATCGGCTGATGCAGCCAGAATGTCTTCAGCAGTTTTAGCTTCAGACGCAGAGACTGGAGGCCTTGGACATTTGTGAAGCCTGCGCAACGCGGGCGACGCCTATGGAGTTGGTGTTGGCCGGGCCTCAAAGTCTTCTTCCTCTTGTGGGAGATCAGCCCATGAAGCATCCTGAGCAATTGGCGTCCGAGGACGACCAATGCTGATGAGTTCACTGTGTGTTAGCACAGGCGATGATACCTGTTGGTGCTTGAGCTGAGGAAGGACTGCATCATCTTCAACATGGTCATGGTGACCAATGTCTTCAGCAGCGATGGGATCAGCTACTGGAAAGTCTTCAGCTTCAGGAGCCTTTGTGAAAGCAGGCTCATGGACAGTCAGTTGACATTCTTGTGGTTCAGCGTCAGGGTGAACCATGGAGATGGGTTCAACAATCAAGGGCTCTATGTGAGCAGCCCATTCCTTCTTGGTCTTTCTCTTCTTCTTGGAGGGGGCAGTAGCAGAGGCTTTAGGATGTTTCCTCTTCCTTGCTTCAACCTCAGCAGTCCTCGTGTTCTTCAGTTCTGAAGTAGTAGACCTGGCTTTTGGCTTCGAGCCAGTCATGCTAGTTGGGAAGACAATGGGAACTGCTTCCTGCCTTGGTGCGTCGGGTTCAGCCATAGCGGGCTTCTTCGTCTTCTTTGCAGCCATCCTAGGGTCGATGCCAGGACGCCCAAGGGCCTTGCGCTTCTCAGCCTCATTGTAGGCTTGCACACACCTGTCAACCAGGACCTTCATGCGCTCACGTGAACCCTGAGCTTCTGCACGTTTCTTGAGAAAGGCTTCCTTGAGCTCGTGCAACATAATCTTGAAGTTCTTCACCTCTTGCACGCTGAGCTTGGCCATATGCTTCTTGAACTGAGATTTCTCAAAGTCAATCTTCTGCTTCAGTTCAACAATGCGCTGGGCGATAGCTAACTCTGAAGCAATGGCGCCATGGAAGGCGACACTGAGGCCAATGGGAAGTTGCAGATCTTCGAAGCTGATGTTGGGCGTGTCAAACCATTCATCAATGAAGTTGTGGATGATTGCCACGTCAAAGAGAGGCAGATTATTGAAGATTTCTGCTTCTTCTTTGCTCTTGATCAGTTGCTCAAGAGCGTCATCTGCAAGATCTTCATCACTTGACAGATCAATGGCATCATTACGCAGAACAGCAACAGCTGTCAGTTCTTAGCCGGTGTGTGGCAGAGGCATCTTGACCTTCTGGGGCTTGGAGATGCGTGACAAATCTTCATACTGCACACTGTCTTCAGGAGGTGCAGTTGCCAGTGGCTTCGCCCGTGGATTTTTGGAGCAGAGGCAGGCTTTGAAGCTTTAGGCTGCTTCTTTGGCTTCGGCGCTGTAGGCGCTTCATCTGATTCAGCGTCATCTGCAGGCTCATTCATGGCTGTCCCTTGAACCAAGATATGGGTGATGAGACATTCAAGGTTGTAGAAAGAACCGGCGACATTGGGTTCTGCATCACGTGTGCCGTCAGCCCTTGGAGCAGAAGGACCAGGGTTGAAGTCTAGTCCCAATGTCTTCTTGTTCTGCTTTGCTGTGTTCTGGGCAAACTGGAAGTTGCGCTTGAACAGAATGTCGTCACAACACCATAGCAGTGACGATGGGTCAGCATCCGCAGGCTGTGGTCCACGGACCATGCAGGGATAGAAGCCTTGTTCAATGGCTTCATCTTTGGTCCTGGGTTGAAGATTTTTGTAGAGGATGTCTCCCCATGGTCGCTTGATGGCATTCTTCTCAGCATATTCCTTTGTCACAAATCTGTACTTGAACCACTCTTCTGCCCAATAGCGTCGAATCCATTGGATTCGTGTCTTGCGCTGATTGTAATCCTCTTCAGGATCTGTCTTGTACAGCTCTGAGAGGTCATCGGGCAGATCTCTTGATGTTTCTCCACGACGCTTTCTGCCACCCTTCCTCGCTGATTTCTCTGAAGCCATGAACTTTAAACTGAAAGGCTTCAATACGTTCAAAGGCTTCAAAGGCTTTCGCTTGCAGGACAAACAGGAACTGGCTTCAGGAGAATTTATGTGATACTGTAAGAATTCTGCAAATGAATGCAGACTATGAGAACCAAGGGATTCTCCCACGGACATGTACCTGTGACAGCATTAAGGTGCGAGGGAAGGGGAAGAGGTCATATGCATTCTCAGAATATTTTGAAGACAACTCAGTTTAGAAGACATTGACCTCATCGTGCGAAGACATTCACTCATAGATAAGGAGTTGGTTCCAGATTTGTAGGAATCCATGGATCAGTACAAGTGAGGAATCTAACTACTTTGTGAAGCATAAGTGAATATACTAGGCATGTTATGAGATGCAGTATGAAAGAGATCCAACTTGTGTGAATAGAAACTGCTTGTGGTAGAAAGTGATAAAGCTATAGGATCAAAGGGGCCGTAAAAAGGAAGTTTTATTTACCACACGAAGAACTGCTAGACGGAGTGGAAGAGGAGGCTGAGCAGTTCGATCTTCCGTGCCCTAACTTGGCGACGGAGGACACCTACGGTGACGGCGGAGAAGACGATGTCCGCGGTCGGTGTGAAGACGGCGTTGGAGAGGTTGCGGCAGCGAAGCGCTTCGTCACCGGCGTCGTCGTGGGCTAGCGGTGGCGCTAGGGTTCGTGCGAGAGTGGAAGAAGAGATAATGACTGTGGTGAGGCGTGTATTTATAGGTACAGGGGCGGCACTGCGTTATTACACAGGTGCCCCTGGCGATTCACATCTGAGGGACACGTGGCCATCATGCAGCATATCGGGGGTTGTTCCACGTCCCACGCATGCCTAGATTGTCGGGTGGTCGTTCCCACTTCTCCGGGTTTCAGGTGAAGGAATGAGCATTGAAAACAGACTTAATGTTTGTCTCTGTATCTTCTGCTGACAAGGACGCAGAGAAGACATTCAACAGTTTCAATAGAATGCATATGATTTGGAGAGATAGAGTTTGAGATAGAAAGCATAGAGAGGTTAGGGTCCGATCACATTCACTTAGTTCAAAAGATTCAACAAGAAGACATAGCTATAAGTGAATGCTGTAAAGGACAGAACACTAGTATATATATAATCAACATAGTGAAGATAATCATGAAGACATGTTGAGATTGAAGCCAAACCAAATGTGAAGACATAGCAAATGTAACGCCATGAGTGAAACACTTCAAACAGAACATTTGGTGGTGGTGTTACCCACCGTATAGGAAGTATTAGACCCAGACACGGCGCACAATTATCATGGCGCTCCGAAGTCAAATTCCACATTAATGTATTCACACTTAGAATGTATGTCTTCATTTATGGAAGATATACTTTACTTCGTGTGTTGCACATCTAAGTCATCAATATGCATAAGTGTTAGGATGTGTGCTTGATCACAGGACATTTGAGGATTCCAAGATATTTAGCTCACACCGTAACTTGCAAAATCTCTTCTCATCCAAGGTCTTGGTGAAGATATCTGCTAATTGCTCTTCAGTGTTGACGTGTATGATATCAATATCTTCCTTCACAACATGATCTCTGAGAAAGTGATGACGAATTTCAATGTGCTTTGTCTTCGAGTGCTGAACTGGGTTGTTGGCAATCTTGATGGCGCTTTCGTTGTCGCAGTAGAGTGGCACTTGCTTCAGATGAATGCCATAGTCCTTGAGTGTTTGCTTCATCCACAGAAGCTGAGCGCAGCAAGATCCAGCAACAATGTATTCTGATTCAGCAGTGGAGAGAGATACACAGTTCTGCTTCTTGGAAGACCAACATACAAGTGATCGTCCCGGAAAATGACATGTGCCTAATGTAGACTTGCGATCCACTTTGTCACCAGCATAATCAACATCCAAGAATCCAACCAGATCAAACTCTGAGCCCTTTGGATACCATAATCCTAGAGTTGGGGTGTGAGCCAAATATCGAATAATTCGCTTCACAGCTAAGTGATGCGACTCCTTTGGTGCCGCTTGAAATCGAGCACACATGCAAACACTAAGCATAATATCAGGCCTAGATGCACATAGATAAAGCAAAGAACCAATCATGGAGCGGTATAACTTTTGATCGAACTCTTTACCATTGTCGTCAGGACCCAGATGATGCTTGGCTGGCATTGGCGTCGTGAAGCCTTTGCAGTCTTGCATACCGAACTTCTTCAGGCAATCTTTGAGATACTACTCTTGAGATATGAAGATGCCATTGCGTTGCTGTCGTATTTGAAGACCGAGGAAGAACTTCAGCTCTCCCATCATGGACATCTGATATTGCTCTTGCATCATATATCCAAACTCTTCACTGTACTTCTGATTGGTGCAGCCGAAGATAATGTCATCCACATATATTTGGCACACAAACAGTTCACCATCATATGTCTTCGTGAAGAGAGTGGGGTCGAGGGAACCAGGTATGAAGCCTTTGCTCTTCAGGAAGTATTTGAGTGTTTCATACCAGGCCCGAGGGGCTTGTTTGAGGCCATACAGTGCCTTGTTGAGCTTGTATACCATGTCAGGATGTTTTGGATCTTCAAAGCCAGACGGTTGTGCAACATACACTTCTTCTTCAATCTTGCCATTGAGAAAGGCACTCTTCACATCCATTTGATATAGAAGTATGTTATGATGATTTGCATAGGCCAGCAGTATGCGTATGGCTTCAAGTCTAGCCACAGGAGCAAATGTTTCATCGAAGTCAATGCCTTCCACTTGAGTATATCCTTGAGCAACGAGACGAGCTTTGTTTCTGACAACTTGACCATGATCATCTTGCTTGTTGCGGTATATCCATTTTGTGCCTATTATGTTGTGCTTCCGAGGATCAGGACGCTTAACCAGTTCCCATACATTATTCAGCTCAAACTATTGAAGCTCTTCTTGCATAGCTTGAATCCATTCAGGTTCCATGAAGGCTTCTTCAACTTTCTTGGGTTCTGTTATTGAGACGAATGCAAAGTGCCCATAGAAATTTGCTAGCTGAGTTGCCCTTGAACGAGTGAGCGGACCGGGTGCATTGATGCTATCGATTATTCTTTCAATCTGCACTTCATTGGCAACACGAGGATGTACAGGGCGAAGATTTTGCTCTTGCTGATCATTGTCGTTGTTAGAGGGAATGTCTTCAGGCTGAGCATTGTCTTCAGGTTGATCAGGTGCGGAGATGATAAGTTCTTCTTCAGGTTGAGCTTCAGAAGGTATGATTTCTCCAGTTCCCATTAGCTTGATTGATTCACTGGATGGAACTTCATCTAGCACATTTGGCAGGTGCTCTCTTTGTGAACCGTTAGTCTCATTGAACCGCACATCCACTATTTCAACCACTTTATAATGAAAGAGATTGAAGACTCTATAGGAGTGCGAATCCTTTCCATATCCAAGCATAAAACCCTCATGTGCTTTTGGTGCAAATTTTGAAGTGTGATGTGGATCCTTGATCCAGCACCTGGCGCCAAATACTCTGAAGTAACTGACATTTGGCTTCTTTCCAGTAAGGAGCTCATAAGATGTCTTGTTCAGAAGCTTGTGAAGATAAACACGATTGATTGTATGGCATGCAGTATCAATGGCTTGAGGCCAGAATTTTCTTGGAGTCTTGTATTCATCAAGCATCATTCGGGCCATCTCAATGAGTGTTCTGTTCTTGCGTTCGACTATGCCATTCTGCTGTGGCGTGTACGAGGCTGAGAATTCATGTGTGATGCCCAAGGTATCAAGATATGTATCAAGGCCAGTGTTCTTGAATTCAGTGCCATTTTCACTTCTGATGTGCTTTATCTTGGCGCCATAGTTGCTCATTGCTCGATTGGCGAAGCGTATGAAGACATCCTGCACCTCAGTCTTGTAGAGGATTATGTGCACCCAAGTATATCTAGAATAATCATCAACAATGACAAAGCCATAGAGACAAGAAGTAGTAGTAAGAGTTGAGTAATGAGTGGGACCGAAAAGATCCATCTGGAGCAGTTCGAAGTGTCAAGTAGTAGTCATGATTCTCTTCGAGGGATGTTTGGCCCTCGTCATCTTTCCTGCTTCACAGGCACCACATAAGTGATCTTTCTTGAACTTGACGCCCTCGATGCCTATGACATGCTTCTTCTTTGCAAGGGCGTGGAGGTTCCTCATGCCAGCATGCCCTAGCCTTCGATGCTAGAGCCAGCATTCTGAAGCTTTTGCTAGAAGACATACGACAAGCTGTGGTCCTGCTGAGAAATCTACCACATAAAAATCATCTTTCCGATACCCTTCAAACACTAGAGACTTGTTAGATTCCATTAGAACAAGGCAACGATATTTTCCAAATATTACGATCATGTTCAAATCGCAAAGCATTGAGACAGACATTAAGTTGAAGCCAAGGGATTCAACAAGCATGACTTTATCCATGTGTTGATCCTTTGAGATTGCAACTCTACCTAGACCCAATACCTTACTTTTACCAGTGTCAGCAAATGTGATGTGACTCTTGTCGGATGGACGTAAGGTTGAGTCCATAAGAAGGCTTCTTTTGCCAGTCATGTGGTTGGTACACCCACTATCAATAATCCATTCTGAAGACGCTGGTGTCGTACCCTACAGTGCAGTTAGGGGGATAGGCTTCACGAAGAGAATTGTGAAGCAAAAACATTTGACGAACCAGTGGGTTATGAAAGCTTAGATCCAGATTAGGACTGATAGGGAGAGTAGCAAGCGATTCAAGAACGAAGTACATAGTAAGACCATTCGGGCATTTGATCTTGCGCCCTACAAGATTTTTAAGGTCCCCAGCAACAGTGCCAAAAGATTTTGGTTTTCTGCTGGAGACCTTTCCCTGCAAAAGAGAGTTAAGCCTTCTTAGCCACCCACATCTTCAAGGGTGGCTTAGAAGCGATAAGTCTAAGTGCAGCGTCTGAGAACTTTGGCTTTGTAGCCCTAGCAAAAAGTCGTGCAGGCGGACAATAGTACTCATAAGAATAGGCAGAATAGTTTTTGGCCTTGTGAACATGGCGGTTCGATGAACCGTGCTCATATTCATAGGCCTGAGTATGGTTTCCCTGCAAAACATTTGCGTTAGTGCGACTCAGGTGAATCCTCTGTCTGTATGAAGCCTTTGGACCGTATGAAGCCCGTGGTCTGGGGTTTGTCTTCTTCACCTGTGGTGTCATGATGACATTCACAGGAAGATTTTCCAAACACTTTTTTGGCATCCAGATCTTCTTCATAGGCGGCCCATTCCTGCAATTAGTACCAATATACCTGGCAAACACTTCACCATTCTGATTTAGTTTGCATCAAAGGATTCATGAATGACAATGGGGTTAGCACAAGTGAAGCCAGATAGATTGGATGGATCTGCTGAAGGTTCCTTTGCAGCAACCCATGTGGTTTTGGGGTACTACTCAGGTTTCCAGTAAGAGCCATCAGCATTCATTTTCCTTACGAACCCAACACCCTCTTTCCTCGGGTTTCGGTTCAGAATCTGCCTTTTGAGGACATCACATAGTGTCTGATGCCCTTTAAGACTTTTGTACATCCCTGTTTCAAGCGATGTCTTCAACCTAGCATTCTCATCAGCAATAGCAGTGGTATCCTCAGCAGAGGGGTTAGTTACCACATCAACAGTTGAAGATATTGCAGCAGTAGCAGCAGTAGAACATTCAGCAACAGAAGTAGCATTATCACGCTCAATGCATTTAAGAAATGGTGGTTCAAATCCTTCCTGAGCGGAACTGATCTGTTCGGCGCGAAGTGACTCATTTTCCTTTTGAAGATCTTCATGAGCCGCTCTCAATTTCTCAAGATCTTGCTTCCTTTGAAGATAATCAGAGGAAAGCTTTTCATGAGTTGTTGAGAGCGTTTCATGACGACTTTCAAGTTCCTCATACTTAACGTGAAGATTTTTTATGTCTTCAATTAAGGACTCAGATCGAGTCATTTCAGCGCCTAACAGATCATCGCTTTTGTCTAACAGTTTTTGAATATGTTCCATAGCTTTCTGTTGTTCAGTTGCAATTTTAGCAAGTGTTTTGTAGCTGGGTCTTGAACCACAATCAGAGTCATCTTCACTAGATGTTTGATAGTGAGTAGTGCGCGTGTTTACCTTGGCATCACGTGCCATGAAGCAGTAGGTAGGAGCGGAGTAGTCCTTGTCATTTGCATTGGTGTTGGTGATGAACTCGTTGTCTTCAGTGTTGAAGATGGACTTGGCAACGTATGCTGTAGCCAGACTTGCAACACCAGAATCGGACTCCTCCTTAGA
This sequence comes from Triticum monococcum, assembly GCA_034509565.1. Lineage (NCBI taxonomy): Eukaryota > Viridiplantae > Streptophyta > Magnoliopsida > Poales > Poaceae > Triticum > Triticum monococcum. The sequence continues at coordinate 443,111,888 of CM067842.1, read as the reverse complement.
CTCCACCTCCGCCTCCTCAGAAGCGGACTCCTCCTCTGAATCCATTTCCTTGCCAACAAACGCACGTGCCTTGCCAGATGAGCTCTTCTTGTGTGACGAAGACTTTGAGGAAGACTTGGAAGAAGACTTTGAGCATCTCTTCTTCTTCTTGTCGTCAGAGTCATATTCCTTGCTCTTCTTCTTCTTTTTGTTCTCATTGTCCCACTGCGGACACTCAGAGATGAAGTGGACAGTTTTCTTGCACTTGTGGCATGTTTTCTTCTTGTAGTCATGAGCAGAAGCTTCATCATTCCTTGAGCTTGATCGTGAAGACTTCCTGAAGCCTTTCTTCTTGGTGAATTTTCGGAACTTCTTTACAAGCATAGCAAGTTCCTTTCCAATGTCTTCAGGGTCATCAGAACTGCTGTCAGATTCTTCTTCAGATGAGGAGACAGCTTTTGCCTTCAAGGCACGAGTTCGCCCATAGTTTGGACTGTAGATATCTCTTTTCTCAGAAAGCTGAAATTCATGTGTGTTGAGCCTCTCAAGTATGTCGGACGGATCGAGTGTCTTGAAATCAGGACGTTCTTGAATCATCAGGGCTAGGGTGTCAAATGAGCTGTCAAGTGATCTCAGTAGTGTCTTGACGACTTCATGCTTGGTGATCTCAGTAGCGCCGAGGGCTTGAAGCTCATTTGTGATGTTAGTGAGTCGATCAAACGTGAGTTGGACATTCTCATTGTCATTTCGCTTGAAGCGGTTGAAGAGGTTGCGAAGGACACTGATTCTTTGATCTCTCTGGGTTGAGACGCCTTCGTTGACCTTGGAGAGCCAGTCCCAGACTAGCTTAGATGTTTCCAAAGCAGTTACATGGCTATACTGTCCATTGGTCAGATGACCACAGATGATATTCTTGGCAGTAGAGTCCAGTTGAACGAACTTCTTGACATCAGCAGCAGTGACACCTTCTCCAGCCTTGGGAACGCCGTTCTTGACGACATACCATAGGTCGATGTCAATGGCTTCAAGATGCATGCGCATCTTATTCTTCCAGTAGGGATATTCAGTTCCATCGAAGACCGGGCACACAGCGTAGACTTTAATTATCCCTGTAGTCGACACAGCTAAAACTCCAGGTGGTTAAACTGAATCACACAGAACAAGGGAGCACCTTGCTCTGATACCAATTGAAAGTGCGTTATATCGACTAGAGGGGGGGGGGTGAATAGGCGATTTTTATGAAAGTCTTCAAAACGTGGAAGTTTCAAAGACAAATGATAGAATTAAACCTATTACCATGCAGCGGAAGGTAGACTACACTAGGTAAACTATAGTCATGTATTCAATGAAGTGAAAGCACAATGACTAATATCAGCTAGGTAGTAAGGATCAGGTAGGAAGATATTAAGAAGCCAAACAGATCACACAGTCACTCAGTGAAGACCAAAGATAGTGCAAACATACAATGACTTCACAAGGAGTAACAGTAAGTAAAGAGAAGGGAAGGAAGAAACCAGTGACTCGTTGAAGACAATGATTTGTTGGACCAGTTCCAGTTGCTGTGACAACTGTACATCTGGTTAGGGCGGCTAGGTATTTAAACCTGAGGACACACAGTCCCGGACACCCAGTCCTGAACACGCAGCTCAAGACACCCAGTCCTCACCGTATTCCCCTTGAGCTAAGGTCACACAGACCTTGCCCAATCACTCTGGTAAGTCTTCAAGGTAGACTCCCAAACCTTCATAGACTTCGTTCACCGGCGATCCACAATGTCTTTTGGATGCTCAGAACGCGACACCTAACCGGCTGGAGGATTCACAGTCCTCAAATGTAATAAGTCTTCAGATCACACAGACAAGAAGACTTAAGTGATGCCTAATTCTCTTTGGCTCTGGGTGGTTAGGGCTTTATCCTCGCGAGGAATTCTCTCTCAAAGGCTTCGGGGTGGGTTGCTCTCAAATGACAAAAGCCGTACTCTGAATCTGAGCAGCCAACCGTTTATGGTTGTAGGGGGTGGGCTATTTATAGCCACTAGGCAACCCGACCTGATTTGTCCGAAATGACCCTGGGTCACTAAGGAACTGACACATGTTCCAATGGTCAGATTTCAAACTCACACGACAACTTTACTTGGGCTACAAGCAAAGCTGACTTGTCCGACTCTGGACAAGATTCGTTCTCATAGTCTTCACTCGAAGACATAGGTTTTGGTTAAGCATCACTTTAGTCATTCTGACTGGTTCTCTTGGACCCCACTTAACAGTACGGTGGTTCCTATGACTCAACAAAGAAGACAAAGAACTACGAAAGGTCTAAGTCTTCGAGCTCCATAGGCTTCATGCGATGTCTTCTCTTGTCATAGTCTTCAATGTGAATATCTTCATATACCACCTTTGACATCAATGTCTTCATACATTTTTAGGGGTCATCGCTGGTAGGAAAACCGAATCAATGAGGGACTTCTACCTGTGTTATCCTGCAATTCTCACAAACACATTAGTCCCTCAACTAGGTTTGTCGTCAATACTCCAAAACCAACTAGGGGTGACACTAGATGCACTTACAGTTGACATCATCCTGTTGTTGGAGTTCATCTTGGCCTGGCGTGCTACTAGCATGAACCTCAAAGTATTCACACAGTTTTTTTAGTTCGGGGTATGAAAACAGAGCTTTAGATGCAGATGGCATCATGCATTACTATTATTTACCTGTTTTTCTTGTTCATGACCTGCATCTTTTTTTTGTGCTCCTGCTTTTGTTCCTTGGTTTTGCTGTTCTTCAAAGCTTGTGTTAGTTGGTATGTACTTCTCCTTCTGCTGCTTCTATATCTGTTTCTGGCTCTTTATCTGTCCCTTGATGTTGTTCTTCTCTTCTTCTCTTGGTCTTGTTCTTCCGTCTTTTTTTTGTGTTTCTCGTGCTTCTGTTGCGGCTACAACTTCTTTCGTACGGTTCCCATCCACTAGTGTACTTGTGGCTCCTACATCTGCTTGCTCTAGTACCCGTAGGATCCCCTCGTTTGTTTTGTTGTATCTTGCGTTGCAAATCTGGTCCTGAAGGTCTATGTGATGTTTGAAAGCTTTGATCAGAGCCGTTGTTTGTTGCACCAGTGATTTCTTGGCTTGTTGATCCAATTTCTCCTCTTGATTAGTGCATTGGTGTTCAGTCCTGGTGGTTATTCCTGGTAAATATTTTTCTTCGGCAAGCACTTTTTCTAACATTTCATTTATCCTTTCGAATATTTCTTCTGATCCTGTGCTGGTGCTTGTGTCGGGTTCCCTGCTTCCACTGGTGCTGATACGTGCTTCGCGCTGGCGCTTGGGTGGAGGTGGTAGCAGTTTGGTCGTGTGCTGGTGCCGTTGTTGTTGTGCTCGTATCAGTTGCATTGAAGACGAAGGTGATGTTGTGCTGGTATAGAAGATCCTCTCTGTTGTTCCTTTCCATGTCTGCATTGTTTTGGTAGAATGGAGTTGGAGAATGGAAATTGTTTTTACAAGGAAGAATGGATTTATATACAATAGAGCCATACCTGTATCTTGCCAAATTTATAGTCATCCGGTCGTGCTTTTCCATCCTTTTTCATGTCTGCTCTAGCTATTTTCGCTAGTAGACTCTCTTTGAGATGGTTTACTCGTGGTAATGAGGCCTTGCCCATTCGCTGAGCAATCTTCCCATTTATCTCTTGTCGGTTGGTAGCAGCAGGGAGTCGAGGTACATGATTACTACTACTTCTTGAGCTTGCCTTGGTTTTTCCCTTGAAGAGGAAAGGGTGATGCAGCAAAGTAGAGATAAGTATTTCCCTCAGTTAAGAACCAAGGTATGAATCCAGTAGGAGAAATGCAAGTTCCTGTCGGATCTCGGGTTCCGGCAGACCCTTAAGGTTCGAACACTGGGGTGCGCGTGGAAATCACGTCCTCAACCTCCCTGTCTCACAAAGATCTAAACTACCTAAGGAATCACACAAGAGACACAAGATTTATACTGGTTCGGGCCACCATTGTGGTGTAATACCCTACTCCAGTGTCTGGTGGATGGATTGCCTCCTGGGGCTGGTCATGATGAACACTACAAGGAAGAACTGCCTCGCGAGGGTCAGTTCTTAGCTGGGGCGACGAACTGCTGGGAAGAGTTCAGTCACCTCTCTCACCCTCTCTCTCTCTGATTTCGATCCCCTTCTACGAACTGATCGACCTACCAACTGATCGAACGAACCCCCTGATCGAACGAACCCCCCGCTACGTGGGTGGCCGGTCCCTATTTATAGAGGCCCTGGTCCTCTTCCCAAATATTGAGCGGGAAGGGAGCCAACAATGGCGGGCTAATTTGAAGGGGGAGAGCAAGTACTCTTATCCTGACTAAAGGTGGTCTTCGCCTGCGAAAGACTCTGCGGTGACGCCGTGCTGGGCTCCATGGTGATCTCCGTCTCGTAGTCCGCTTGGTCCTGGTCTCGTTGCACCGAAATGGCAACCTTTGCCTGATGCCTCGGTACTCCGCGGCTGCGCTTGCCCCCTTTGCACCAAAGAGGAAAGAAGGACGCTACGCGCGCTGGCGCCCGCCTGGCACCCTCGATCGTCATGGCTTGCGTCATTGGCACCTCGCGAGGTACCCCGCCTTGAACTCTCTGCCTCCTCGCGAGCCAGCCTGACAAGGCTGCGCCTGAGGATGCGCCGTGTCGTCCACCTCGCGAGGCTTGGCCCCTCGCGAGGGTCTTGAGTCTTGTGTTGGTGAAGATGGGCCATGTTGGGCCCCCACTCGAGCCACGCCGCAGGCCGCTGGCAGGCAAGTTTGGGGACCCCCGTTCCCAGAATGCCGATAGTAGCCCCCGGGCCCAAGGCGCGCACGGACTTGACCGTGCCGAGAGGCGAAAGGGCAAGGGCGAAGCGCCACGGGCCCTAACAGCCTGCGGCCTTGGACGCCGCGTGGCGGTTGACTGGACGTGGGTGCCTTAGCAACTGCGTGGGTTGACAAGGGAGAGGCATCTTCCCAGACTTCGCCCCTGCTCTATCCGGTTGCTGCTCAGATCCCCTTTCTTGCGCTCCCCTTTCTTCCTCCAAACTTCCAGATCTGCTCCGGTTGCGCGACCTAGGAAGCCATGGCGCCTCGCCAGCCTCTGGCCGAAGCTTGGTATTCTCCTGCTCTGGACCCGCCGAATGTGCCCAAGGCGAGCCTTGCTCGGTTGCACCGGATGGTGGTGTCGCAGGGCATCGACAGGACGGAGGTGTTCAAGACCGGCTCCGCCACCCCTGAGGACCGAGGGAGCACCTTTTATCCTCTCTTTGTAAGCTCCATTGCTGCGGGCCTGGTGCCTCCCTTCTCTGAATTCTTCTTCTCTGTCCCCCGCCACTATAACTTGCGGGCTCTGCATCTCCATCCCAACTCTGTCCTTCTCCTGGCGATCTTCGCTTACTACTTCGAGGCCCACGTAGGGGTGCAGCCTTCGGTGGCCTTGCTGCGTCACTACTTCTCCCTCCGGGTCTCCGGCAGCTCTCTTTCTAGGTGCGCAGGCTTCGTTGCATATGGCAGCACCATTGCCATCTCGAATCCCGGGATGAGGATTGAGGGCTTCAGGAGCAAGTGGGTCTTGGCAGATGTCGGGCGCATCCACCCTCGGCTGATCTTGCCCACGGAGCAACCCGTGAGCACCAGCGACTGGTGCCGAGCGGAGCTCACCGACCCCCGCGCGAAACTGGTGTTGGAGAAGATGGACGCGGACCTGAGGCCGGCCAACATGGCGACGACGAATTTGACCGGTGCGTCGCTGCTGAAGGAATTCCTGGAGCACCAGCTGGCCCCGCTCCGGGAGTACTCTCCTCCAATGTGGAGGCCTCATCCGTGGCCCGAGGCTGTTTTTAACGGGGATGGACTCGTGCCCGCGGTGGCTTCTGAAGGACCGGTGGACATGCCCTCCGGCGACTCCAGCGAGGAGGAGGGCGAAGAGGAGCGGGGAGAGGGGCCCGACTCTGGGGCGACCGACGGAGAGTCGAGGGCTCCCCTCCCTCGGCGCTCGCCCCGTACTCTCCGCCTTTCGCCGAGCGATGATGATGATGATGATGATGTGCTGGGCAGCGGGAGCTCGCCCCGATCCCGAAGAAGGATAGGACCGGGCTGATCCCCCGCGGGTCTGCCCCTACCCCGAGGCAGTCCGTAGTCGGGCCTTCTGCTTCCAAGGTCGACCCTTCCAGCCGGCTGTTTAGCTTGAAGTTGGGCCGGAAGCTGCCCGAGCTCACCTACGATGACCCGTAAGCACTTGATCCTTGTTCTTTTGTTTCTTGTTCCGCCGATGAGGCCTGATGATTGCTTCTCTTGAGTAGGCGGGCGCCCGTGGCGAAGAAGCCGAAGGGGGCTCCTGAGGTCCCACCTGCGGCGACGCCTTCGCCTGCAAGGGAGGGAGATCATGACGCGCGGGCCTCCCCTGCCCGCGCATCCTCGCGAGGCTTGGATGAGCTGGCTGGGGCGAGCTCAGCCCCCATGGCCCGAGTGACTCCGGAGGTGCCCTCGTCTGGCGCCGCTGCTACGGCTGTGGAGGCGCAGTGGGCTCCGCCTCGGGACACTACGGCCTCGCCGCCGCTACCTTCTTCTCCCATTCTACTGGCCGTTGCTTCCTCAGCTCCTCCTGTTGTCCTGGAGCATGCCGATGCTACTCCATCTTCTTCTTCCATCTTGGAGAGTGCCGCTGCTGAACTGGACGGGCTGCGGCAGGACCTTCTCGGCGCCGACCCTCGCCTGGTGGCCGGGAGCCTGGAACTGGCTTCGAGGTGGATTCGCTCTGATGCTTCGATTCGGGTGGCGTTGGTTCAGGCCTCAACGGCCTGTGACGGAGAGAGGGAGGCCACCCTCGAGGCGAAGGCTGCTCGAGACGCGGCCCTGGGAGAGGTGGTTGAAGTCCACGGCTATTGCAAGGCACTGGAGGACGAGCTGCAAGGCCTGCGGGGCCAGCTTGCGGAGGAGGTCCGCCAGCGCCAAGAGCTGGAGAGGGGGGCGAAGGCACGTGAGGCGGCGCTCGAGGACTTGGAGGCCAAGCTCAAGAAGTGCCGCGACCACCTAGGCGCATTGAAGAAGGAGATGGAGGTGACGAAGGCCGAGCTGGACGCCAAGGCTCAGGTCCTCATCGAGGATCGTGTGGCCTTCGCAGACATGGAGAAGGACGCCCGCGCTTCACTGAAGATGCTTTACGAGAGCGGCCTGGACAGCCCGCTAGCTGGTGACGAGGACGGCCCCGCCAAGCTGCTTCCCTTCCTGGTTAAGGCTCTTGGGGATGTCGCCCTTGGGATCGGCCCTGCGGCCGAGGCTGAGGCGCATGTCTTGTCTTTTGCTGCGCTGACGCTGGTCTTCGCCCACGTCTACCTCCGCGATCCCAACGCCGACCTCGACGGGCTACTGGAACCGGTGAGCGGCGAGGGTGCTGCCGCCGCTGTTGAAGCCGTGAAGGGGCGCGCGGAGGCGCTGCTGGAGAAGTTCCAGGCCTTCAGCACTAGGCCGAAGCAAGACGCTGCTGACCCTGCCGTTCCACGAGGCGAAGCCACCGCCGACAAATGACTCCGTTCCATCCCTGCTCTTCTTTCAGTTCCTGCACATGCATCATGCCTCGGGGAGGCATTTAAACTTGCGTTTGGCATTGAGATGACAGTATGGACTGTAATATTTGCTTTTAAATTCCTCGGATTTTATGATTTTCTTCCCTACTTGCTTGTGTTCTACGCTGGCAGAGCCCGACCCCGCGCATGCCTCACCCAGCATTAGCCCCGACCAGAAACCAGGACGGGACCAAAGGAGTGAGGGGCCACGTGACAAGTTAGGCTCCTGAGTCGCGATGCTCAGGAGTCCCCCTTGGCACGCGAACAACAAGTAGGGAAGCGTGATGTAGGCGTGTTTTCCGTTCTACGTCTGTAGAGCCCGACTCCGCGCGTACCTCACCCAGCATAGCCTTTCGGAACTAAGGAGTGAGGGGCTATGGAGCCAGTTAGGCCCCTGAGTCGCGATGCTCAGGAGTCCCCCTTGACGCGCGAACAGCGGGTGATGAGGCAAGATGTAAGCGTGGCTACCATTCTACATCTGCAGAGCCCGGCCCCGCGCGTACCTCACCCAGCATAGCCTTTTGGAACTAAGGAGTGAGGGGCTACGAGACCAGTTAGGCTCCTGAGTCGCGATGCTCAGGAGTCCCCCTTGACGCGCGAATAGCGGGTGATGAGGCGAGATGTAAGCATGGCTACCGTTCTACGTCTGCAGAGCCCGGCCCCGCGCGTACCTCACCCAGCATAGCCTTTTGGAACTAAGGAGTGAGGGGCTACGGGACCAGTTAGGCTCCTGAGTCACGATGCTCTGGAGTCCCCCTTGACGCACAAACGGCCTTCATACCTTGGCTCCGCTCGGGGAGAGACGCGCGACGGACCAGGCCCGAGGGGCCTGGCCGGGCGGCGTACGTCTGGGCGTGACCCAGCCGTAGCCCCCGTGCCCAGCCCCCTCGCGCGGCACTCCCGAGGGGAGGCGTTGCGATGGGGCCAGCCACTGAGCTCTGGGCTCCCTGAGGTTAATGCGGCCCGGAGGCCACCCTTAGTTGTTTATCACCAGCGCGGAGCATAGCGCTTCCGTATGTGTACGGGCATAGCCGCTCCTCGGCAGTGTCATCAGCCAGCGCAGAGCATGGTGCTTCCACTGGTACGTGGGAGGGGGCTCCCCTCCAGGAGGAGCCCCCAGGGCGTATACAGCCCCGCCCTGACATGTGACCGGCACGGTAGGACTAGATGAGGTGTATCTGGGCACCCGTGAGCCAACGCGGGACTCACGAGGCCCTACCTCTAGGCGGGTTGCGCCCGACACTGGGCCGTATCTTGATATGTGTCCCTGCAAAATTTGGTTAGATGCCGGTACTCTACGTCCTTGGGTCCCGGCCCTCGAGCTTGTCTCAGCCGTCACTGGTATGCCAGGTCGCGATGCCATGGACAAGGCCAGAGGGTGAGGGCTGGAGAGCCAGTAAGAGCCCTAAGTCGCGATGCTCAGGCACCCCCCCCCTTTAACGTGCAAGTAGTCGACATGGAGAAGAAGGGATGCCGCGGACGGGAACCATGCAATCAAGCGTGATAGGCAAATGCGTAGTTGGAAATAAACGCGATGGAGATACACGCCGCTGGGCCTGGCCCCAACGGCTTGGGGATGATGCAGCCCGAGGGGCGCTCCCAATCAAGGCATACTAACGACCGAAAAGTAAATGCAGATACATGCCGCGGGGACGGACCCACGCGGCCTGGGAGTGATGCAACCCTGGGAGGGCACTCCCAGCTGGGAATGAGGCTTGGAAGATGTCACCTGAGAATGTCGTTGGCGAAGTGGCGTAGGTGCAGTAGGCTCGGTGGGCTGCGGAAGCCGATCCTCACGAGCCTCCAGGCCCCGGGGCCTCGGGAGGCTCCGGAGGCACTGGTGACTCCTCGCGAGCTGTCTTCATCTCCGCCAAGGCCGCGGAACGCCTGTCTTCTTGAGCCTCCATGATGCCCCTCATGAGACGCTGGTACGCCGCAGCCATGCTCGGCAGGCCGTAGGGCATGCGAACATAGCTGTGGGGTGGACCGCCGCAGCGCCCCATTCGTGAGGGCCAGAGACGCTCCGTCGTGGCGATCCGATTGAGCCCTGGTATGTCAACACAGACGCGCAGCCCGCCATCCTCGCCTGGATGAGGGGCCACAGCTGGTAGGCGGCGACAACCTCTCATGATCCTTGACTCCTGCAGTTCTTGAATGGCCTTGTTGACGAACTCGTGCTGGTCCGACCTTCCTCGCCTGGCTCCTTCCCGGGGGAAACGTGCCGCGAAGCACGCTTCCACATGGTGCCCAAGTGCCTCCCTCATGACCCTGGCTAGGTCGGTGGCCCGCCAGGTGAGAGCCCCTGAGCCCTGCCCGAGGAGGGCGCTAGGCGCGCTTCCTTATGTGATGGAAGGAGGGTCCCCCTGGGCAGACACGGGCCCTGAGGGGCCTGCCTCCTGAGGGGTCGAGCCTGACGACGTCTTCTTCTTCTTGGGGGTGGTCTCAGGAAGCCTCCTGCTTCCGCGATCTGGGTCTTCTAGCGACGCGGCCTGATAGGCTCTCTCCAGGGAACACACTGCATCCTTCTCTTCACAGGGCACCGTGATGACTCTGGCACTTCCCTGCATCTTGAGGATGTTGTAGCCGTGGTGAGTCGCAGCCATGAACTTGGCCAGCACTGGGTACCCGAGGATGGCGTTGTACGGTAGGCGGATGTGGGTGACGTCGAAGTCGACGAGCTCGGTGCGGTAGTTGCTGCGGGCCCCGAAGGTGACAGGCAAGCGGACCTGCCCGATCGGGACTGTGGAACCGTTGGTGATCCCGGAGAAAGGCTTGGTTGGCTGAAGCTGGTCATAGGGCACTTGGAGGTTGTTGAATGTTTCCACGGACAGGACGTTTAGTCCCGCCCCTCCGTCGATGAGGGTCTTGGTGACCAGCACGTTGCTGATGACTGGGGAGCAGAGCATCGGGAGGACTCCAGCCGTGGCTGCGCACTTGAGCTGGTCTGCCGAGCTGAATGTGATGGCGCACGCCGACCACCTGAGGGGGCGCGTTGCTACGAGCTTGGGGAGAACTGCATTCACTTCGCGGGCAAACTGCTTGAAGATGCGTTGGGAGGCTGGGGCTTGAGCTCCACCCAGGATGCAGGCGATTGCGCGCGGCTCCTGGAAGCCCCCAGCCCCCTCGTCTTGATGGCGGTCTTCGTTCCTACTTGGTGGAGGCGGCAGAAGAGGTAGGCCTGCGTTGCCATGAGGGCGATCCTCACGAGGCTGATCCCTCCAGTCTCCCTCGCGAGGCAGGTCCCGCCAGCGGTCCTCATGAGGCTAGTCGCGCCACCCCGGGCGCGGGCCGCGATCTTCCCAGCGCCCTGGGTTTCTTCCTCCTCCTCGACCGTAGCCCCGGTCAGCACGGTCAGGGCGACGGCCGATCCTTCCTTCTCGCACGGCTCGGAGTTCTTGACATTCCTTGGTGTTGTGGGTATGGAGGTCATGGTACACACATTACCGGCTGCCTCTGGAGGGTTCGGGCAGGCCCTTGCCCCGCTTCGTGTCTGGTTCTGCCGCGAGTACGGCAGCCCCCTTGCGCTTCACGTCCTTGGCATTCGGTTTCTTCTCTTCTGGATCTGTGGCAGGCAGCTCGAGGAGGGAGAGGCGTCCCTCCTCAGCCCTGGCGCACCTGTTCGCCAAGTTGAACAGCTCCAGGGAGGTGCAGAGGTCTTCATGCATCGCCAGCTCCTCCTTCATCTTGACGTCGCGCACGCCATCGGAGAAGGCCAAGATGATGGCCTCCTCGGACACCTTGGGGATCTTGAGGCGCGCGTTGTTGAAGCACTGGATGTACTTTTGCAGGGTTTCTCCGGGTTGTTGCTTGATGCAGCGCATGTCGCTCATGGCGGGCGGCCGATCGCGAGTACCTTGGAAGTTGGCGATGAAGCGGGTGCGCATCTGGTCCCAGGAGGAGATCGTGCCTGGAGCCAGATTCAGGAGCCAGGTTCGAGCTCCTTCCTTGAGCTCCATGGGGAACCAGTTCGCCATGACCTTTTCATCCCCGCCGGCAGCCTCGATGCCCAGCTCATAGAGCTGGAGGAATTCTGCGGGATCGGTTGTGCCATCGTAATGAGGAGGCAAGTCAGGCTTGAACTTGCCGAGCCACGCGACGCTGCGTAGCTCAATGGTGTAGGCGTGGCAGCCCGCGGTGGCCACGTAAGGCTTTGGTTGGTGGAGAGCTTGGTCTTGAGGGTCCCCACGCGCTGCAGCTAGGAGCAGGGCGGGGTCTTGGCGCGCCGGAGCTGGAGCAGGGTCGCGGCGTGCCGGAGCAGGGAGCGCCCTGGCAACCCCTTGCGGGCAAGGAACTTCTTGGCAGCTCCGCTCTTGCTGCGCTGGCGCCTGACGGAGCGGGTTCTGCCCAGGGGCCAAGCGCCTTGGAGCCATGGCATCTTCCTGGAGGGGAGGCGGCTAGTGCGCCTCTGGAGCTTTGTTGACCGCGCGGGGCGGAGTGTGGCGCAGAGGGACGGACGGCGCGGAAGAGCCCCCTTCAGCGTGGACAAGCTCGGTGACGCGGTTGAGCGACTCCTTGTAGATGTCGTCGACGGGGCGCAGGAGCTCGTTTGCCGCGAGGAGCGCAGCTCGAGCCTCCAAGGGTGCGTGGAGCGCGCGGGACGAAGAACCGGCTAGTGCGAGCGATGGAGTGGCGGTGTGGCCGTCTTGCCGCATGGACGGGTGCTGAGACGATGCTTGCTGCTCGCCCCCCGCCGGGCCGGTGGCGACGTTGACGGCGGGCGACGGGGAACGATGAGGACACCCACCGACGGGGGCCGTCTGGGCGACGCGAGAAGCGATGGCGGCCCGGCGCTCGGCGCGGGCCCGACGAGCGTCAGACATGGATGCGACGGTTGGAGGAGAGCGGAGCGGTGGAAGATGAATTCCGGCGCACCCCTACCTGGCGCGCCAAATGTCAGATCTCGGGTTCCGGCAGACCCTTAAGGTTCGAACACTGGGGTGCACGCGGAAATCACGTCCTCAACTTCCCCGTCTCACAAAGATCTAAACTACCTAAGGAATCACACAAGAGACACAAGATTTATACTGGTTCGGGCCACCATTGTGGTGTAATACCCTACTCCAGTGTGTGGTGGATGGATTGCCTCCTGGGGCTAGTTATGATGAACACTACAAGGAAGAACTGCCTCGCGAGGGTCATTTCTTAGCTTGGGCGACGAACTGCTAGGAAGAGTTCAGTCACCTCTCTCTCTCTCTCTCTCTCTCTCTAATTTCGATCCCCTTCTACGAACTGATCGACCTACCAACTGATCGAACGAACCCCCTGATCGAACGAACCCCCCGCTACGTGGGTGGCCGGTCCCTATTTATAGAGGCCCTGGTCCTCTTCCCAAATAAAGAGCGGGAAGGGAGCCAACAATGGCGGGCTAATTTGAAGGGGGACAGCAAGTACTCTTATCCTGACTAAAGGTGGTCTTCGCCTACGAAATACTCTGCGGTGACGCCGTGCCGGGCTCCATGGTGACCTCCGTCTCGTAGTCCGCTTGGTCCTGGTCTCGTTGCACCGAAATGGCAACCTTTGGCTGATGCCTCGGTACTCTGCGGCTGCGCTTGCCCCCTTTGCACCAAAGAGGAAAGAAGGACGCTGCGCGCGCTGGCGCCCGCCTGGCACCCTCGATCGTCATGGCTTGCGTCACTGGCACCTCACGAGGTACCCCACCTTGAACTCTCCGCCTCCTCGCGAGCTAGCCTGACGAGGCTGCGCCTGAGGATGCGCCGTGTCGTCCGCCTCGCGAGGCTTAGCCCCTCGCGAGGGTCTTGAGTCTTGTGTTGGTGAAGATGGGCCATGTTGGCCCCCCACTCGAGCCACGCCGCAGGCAGGCAAGTCTGGGGACCCCCGTTCCCAGAACGCCGACAGTTCCCAATATATGCACTGAAGGAAATATTCCCTAGAGGCAATAATAAAGTTGTTATTTATATTTCCTTATATCATGATAACTGTTTATTATTCATGCTAGAATTGTATTAACCAGAAACTTGATACATGTGTGAATACATAGACAAAACACCGAGTCCCTAGTAAGCCTCTACTAGACTAGCTCATTAATCAAAGATGGTTAAGTTTCCTAACCATAGACATGAGTTGTCATTTGATGAATGGGATCACATCATTAGGGGAATGATGTGATCGACATGACCCATCTGTTAGCTTAGCATATTGATCGTTCAGTTTTATTCCTATAGCTTTCTTCATGTCATATGCATATTCCTTTGACTATGAGATTATGCAACTCCCGGATACCGGAGGAATACCTTGTGTGCTATCAAACGTCACAACATAACTGGGTGATCATAAAGATGCTCTACAGGTATCTCCGAAGGTGTTTGTTGGGTTGGCATAGATCAAGATTAGGATTTGTCACTCCGAGTATCAGAGAGGTATCTCTGGGCCCTCTCGGTAATGCACATCATAAGAAGCCTTGCAAGCAATGTGACTAATGAGTTAGTTGCGGGATGATGCATTACAGAACGAGTAAAGAGACTTGCCAGTAACGAGATTGAACTAGGTATGAAGATACGGACGATCGAATCTCGGGCAAGTAACATACCGATGACAAAGGGAACAATGTATGTTGTCATTACGGTTCGACCGATAAATATCTTTGTAGAATATGTAGGAGCCAATATGGGCATCCAGGTTCTGCTATTGGTGATTGACCGGAGAGGTGTCTCGGTCATATCTACATAGTTCTCGAACCCATAGGGTCCGCACGCTTAACGTTCGTTGACGATATAGTACTATATGAGTTATGTAAGTTGGTGACCGAATGTTGTTTGGAGTCCCGGATGGGATCATAGACATGACGAGGAGCTCCGAAATGGTCCGGAGGTAAAGATTGATATATAGGATGATATGGTTCGGCCAAGGGGTAAAGCCCACGGGGCTTTAGGTCGGTTGAAAAGGAGTTTTGCTGAGGCCAGGGGGCCAAACGTCGGAGACCCTGGCATCTGGCCCTGGGTCAGACGCCGAGGCACATGGTGTTTGGGCCAGACGCCAAGGATTGTAGCATCTGGTCCTGGAAGTCCGAGAAGGACTCTTCCTTACGGGCAAAACCGACTTTGAGGAGGCTTTTACTCCAAGTTTCGACCCCAAGGCTCAGCATATAAATAGAGCGGCAGGGCTAGCACCCAAGACACATCAAGATTCACCAAGCCGTGTGCCGGAACTCATCTACTACTTCGCCTGTCTTGCTGGATCAAGAAGGCGAGGACGTCATCGAGCTGAACGTGTGCTGATCGCGGAGGTGCCGTACTTTCGGTACTTGATCAGACGGATTGTGAAGGTGTACGACTACATCAACCGCGTGGATAAACGCTTCCGCTTTGTGATCTTCAAGGGTATGAAGATGCTCTCCCCCTCTCGTTGCTATGCATCTCCTAGATAGATCTTGCGTGAATGTAGAATTTTTTTGAAACTGCATGCTACGTTTCCCAACATGCACCTACACAAACAATCAAACACTTGCACCCAACGCGATAAAGGGGTTGTCAATCCCTTCACAGTCACTCGCAAAGGTGAGGTCAGATAGAGATAGACATAAAAGATTACTAAAACATAAAACAAAATAAAAGTAAATAAATTACAGCAAGGTGTTTTTGGTATATAGATCTGAAAATATATGAAGGGAAATAGACCCCGGGGCCATAGGTTTCACTAGAGGCTTCTCTCTTGAGGGCAAAAAATACGGTGGGTGCACAAATTACCGTCGAGCAATTGATAGAAAAGCGCAAAGTTATGATGATATCCAAGTCAATGATTATGAATATAGTCATCACCTCCATGTAAAGTAGACCAACTCCTGCCTGCATCCACTACTATTACTCCACACATCGACCGCTATCCAGCATGCATCGGAAGGGCAATAGAGTTGATGTAGATGCCCTCCGTGATTGAATCCCCCACCGGAAGGATGCCGGAAAAGGCCCCAAGATGGATCTCATGAGAACAGAAGGTTACAACAACGGAAAAGTATTTTGGTGGACGCTTCTGTTGATATTGGAATATTTGTGAATTTATAGAGCTGAGAGGGAGGTCGGTGGACTACCGGCGGGCCCACAGGCCAGGGGCATGATACGTCTCCGTCGTATCTACTTTTCCTAACACTTTTCCTCTTGTTTTGGACTCTAATTTGCATGATTTGAATGAAACTAACCCGGAATAACGTTGTATTCAGCAGAACTACCATGGTGTTGTTTTCTGTGTAGAAATAAAAGTTCTCGGATTGGAACGAAACTTTGCGAGGATTTTTTATACAATGAAAGATAATTTCTGGAGCGAAGAACCACCAGAGGGGGGCACCTGGGTGGGCACAACCCACCAGGGCGCGCCTCCCCCTCTAGGCGCCCAGGTGGGTTATCCCCACCTGGTGGCCCCGCAGACCCTGAAACCGACGTTATAAAATCTTATTTTTCCAGAAAAAATAGGAGAGAAAGAATTATCGCGTTCCACGAGATGGAGCCGCCGCCATATCCTGTTCTTCATCGGGAGGCCAGATCGTTTTGGGCTCCGGAGAAGGGGATCTTGGATCTTTGTCATCACCAACCCTTCTCCATCGCCAATTTCAAGATGCTCCCCACCGAGAGTGAGTAATTCCTTCGTAGGCTCGCTGGTCGGTGAGGAGTTGGATGAGATTCATCATGTAATCGAGTTAGTTTCATCAGGGCTTGATCCATAGTATCCACTATGTTCTAAGATTGATGTTGCTATGACTTTGCCATGCTTAATGCTTGTCACTTTGGGCCCGGGTGCCATGATTTCAGATCTGAACCGTTTATGTTATCACCATTATATCTATGTTCTAGATCCGACCTTGCAAGTTATAGTCACCTACTATGTGTTATGACACTACAACAAAAAAAGACACATCCATGACATTTTGGACCGAACGATTTTTTCTATCATACTTATGACACTTCTATGGCGATAATTGTGACAAAACCCGATGTCATCATAGATGTGGTGGGGTCCTACTTCTATGTCAAAAAATCATGACAGAAAATGGGATTTTCGTCCTAGACGGACTGGAGACACAACTGCATGACATTCTTTGGGCCATCCATGATGGAAAAAACCGTGGTAGAAGCGAGGGTGCGGAAAATATCGGGGAGTTCCCAGTACGGTGGGTGGTCGGGGGCCGAGTGATGCGCGTTTCTCTCGTACACGTACGCGCGTGGGTGCAAGGCGTTGGAACTGAACCCGAGCGAGGCGATCGCCTACTGAACCCGAGCGATTGCACTGCAGGCTACGCGTTACTGAACCCGAGCGATCGATCGATGGCTGTTATCTGAACCCGACCGAGCGATTCCTTTGTTCGCTACTGCTGCTAACTAAAGTCAATCGAACCTGCTGCCTCCTTCCCTTGATGAACAGTGAGCGTTGTTGGGGGGGGGGGTGGATGAACAGGACCCCGTGAGCGTGGGCCATGGATATAGCACTATAGGTGGAATAGAATGGTGGTTGTGTAGAAGACAAAAAGGAGGGGAAGGTAGTCTCACATCAACTAGGCGTATCAACGGGCTATGGAGATGCCCATCAATAGATATCAATGTGAGTGAGTAGGGATTGCCATGCAACAGATGCACTAGAGCTATAAATGTATGAAAGCTCAACAAAAGAAACTAGTGGGTGTGCATCCAACTTGCTTGCTCATGAAGACCTAGGGAAATTTGAGGAAGTCCATTATTGGAATATACAAGCCAAGTTGTATAATGTAAAATTACCACTAGTATATGAAAGTGACAACATATGAGACTCTCTATATGAAGAACATGGTGCTACTTTGAAGCACAATATATGAGACTCGCTATATCATGGTGCTATTTTGAAGCACATGTGTGGTAAAAGGATAGTAGCATTGCCCTTTTTTTGGGCCTTCTTTTTTTCTTTGGCCTTTCTCCCCCCTTTTTTTATTGGGACAATGCTCTATTGAGTGATGATCATCACACTTTTATTTATTTACAACTCAATGATTACAACTCGATTCTAAAACAAAGTATGACTCTATATGGATGCGTCCGGCGGTGTACCGGGATATGCAATGAATCAGGAGTGACAATTATGAAGAAATTATGAAAGGTGGCTTTGCCACAAATACTTATGTCAACTACATGATCATGCTAAGCAATATGACAATGATGAATGTGTCATGATGAACTAGATGGTGGAAAGTTGCATTGCAATATATCTCGGAATGGCTATGGAAATGCCATAATAGGTAGGTATGGTGGCTATTTTGAGGAAGGTATATGGTAGGTGTATGATACCGGCGAAAGGTGCGCGGTATTAGAGAGGCTAGCAAAGGTGGAAGGGTGAGAGTGCGTATAATCCATGGACTCAACAGTAGTCATAAAGAACTCATATACTTATTGCAAAAATCTAGAAGTTATCAAAGCAAAGTATGACACGCATGCTCCTAGGGGGATAGATTGGTAGGAAAAGACCATCGCTCTTCCCCGACCGCCACTCATAAGGAAGACAATCAATAAATAAATCATGCTCCGACTTCGTTACATAACGGTTCACCATACGGCATGCTACGGGAATCACAAACCTTAACACAAGTATTCTTCAAATTCACAACTACTCAACTAGCATGACTTTAATACTATCACCTCCATATCTCAAAACAATTATCATGCTTCAATCTTTTCTTAGTATTCAAAACACTCAAAAGAAAGTTTCACAAATCTTGAATACCAAGCATATTATTATTAAGAAAATTACCATGCTATTAAGAGACTCTCAAAATAATTTAAGTGAAGCATGAGAGATCAATAGTTTCTTTAAAACAAATCCACCACCGTGCTCTAAAAGATCTAAGTGAAGCACATAGAGCAAAATTATAATGCTCAAAACATATAAGTGAAGCACAAAGAGCAAAATTATCTAGCTCAAATGATATAAGTGAAGCACATAGTGCAAAACTACTTAGCTCAAAAGATATAAGTGAAGCACATAGATCAAAACTACTTAGCTCAAAAGATATAAGTGAAGCACATAGAGTATTCTATCAAATTTTAATTCATGTATGGCTCTCTCAAAAGGTGCGTTCAGCAAGGATGATTGTGACATACTAAGACACAAAGACACAAATAATACAAGACTTTCCAAGCAAAACACATATCATGTTGGTGAATAAAAATATAGCTCCAAGTAAATTACCGATGGAAGTGGACGAAAGAGGGGATGCCTTCCGGGGCATCCCCAAGATTTGACTTTTTGGTGTCCTTGGATTATCTTGGGGTGCCATGGGCATCCCCAAGCTTAGGCTCTTGCCACTCCTTGTTCCATGATCCATCAAAAGAATTCACCCAAAACTTTAAAACTTCACAACACAAAACTCAAAATAGAAAACTCGTGAGCTCCATTAGCGAAAGAAAACAAAAGACCACTTCAAGGTACTGTAATGAACTCATTCTTTATTTATATTGGTGTTAAAACTACTGTATTCCAACTTCTCTATGGATTATAAACTATTTTACTAGCCATAGATTCATCAAAATAAGCAAAAACACACGAAAAACAGAATCTGTCAAAAACAGAACAGTCTGTAGTAATCTGTACCTAGCGCAAGATCTGGAACCCAAAAAATTATAAAATAAATTGCTGGACGTGAGGAATTTATCTATTAATCATCTTCAAAAAGAATTAACTAAATATCGCTCTTCAAATAAAAATGATAGCAGTTCTCGTGAGCGCTAAAGTTTCTGTTTTTTACAGCAAGTTCAACAAGACTTTCCCCAAGTCTTCCCAACGGTTCTACTTGGCACAAACACTAATTAAACACAAAAACCACAACCAAAACAGAGGCTAAATAATTTATTCATTACTAAACAGGAGCAAAAAGCAAGGAATAAAAATAAAATTGGGTTGCCTCCCAACAAGCGCTATCATTTAACGCCCCTAGCTAGGCATAAAAGCGAGGATAGATCTAAGTATTGCCATCTTGATTCTTAATTCTTTTAGTGATGTTATTCTCGAATCCAGGAGGTTCCTTACGTTTCCCTTCATATTCAGAGATCTTGAGATCTAAAGAATCCAACCGCTTATTGTAAATAGTAATTAACATATTCATGCGGTGAAGATTTCCGCTAACGGTCTTAAGAGGTTCAAGAGATTTTTGTAAAATCTTAGTTACTTCGCAAATTTTCTCAAAAACTTGCGTTTCCTCTTGGGTATGATGGGGCCCCTTTTATTGAGGTAAAGTTCCTACTATACCTTCCATAATTTCATGTGCGATACTGGGATCAATTTCAATAAAATTGCCTTTGGCAACACAATCCAAAAGTTGTCTATGAGATATATTAAGCCCAACATAAAAATTGCGAAGCAAAATTCTGAAATTTACTTCTAGGGTGCATTTACAATAAGATTCCATTATTATAAACCAAGCATCCTTTAAGTTTTCTCCTTGCTTTTGTTTGAAGTGGACGACTTCAAACTCGGGAGACATAGGAGCAGAAAGAGGACTAGTCATGACGACAAGCAAACAAACTAGCACGCGAGCAAACAAGAGGCAAATGGGCAAAAGGAGGCAAATAGAGAGGGAGGATTGGGAGAGAGAGGGCGAATAAAACGGCAAGGGTGAATTGGGGGAGAGAAAAACGAGAGGCAAATGGCAAATAATGTAATGCGAGAGATAGGGATTGTGATGGGTACTTGGTATGTTGACTTTTTGCGTAGACTCCCCGGCAATGGCACCAAAAATCCTTCTTGCTATGTCTTGAGCTTGCGTTGGTTTTCCCCGAAGAGGAAGGGATGATGCAGCAGAGTAGCGTAAGTATTTACCTCAGTTTTTGAGAACCAAGGTATCAATCCAGTAGGAGCCCACGCTCAAGTCCCTCGTACCTGCACAAAGCGATAGCTACTCGCAACCAACGCGATTAGGGGTTGTCAAGCCCTTCACGGTCACTTATGAGAGTGAGATCTGATAGATATAATATTTTTGGTATAAAGATGCAAAGTAAAAAGTAAAGGCAAAGTAAAAAAGCAAAGAAAGATTAAAGTAATGGAGATTGATATGATGAGAATAGACCCGGGGGCCATAGGTTTCACTAGTGGCTTCTCTCAAGAGCATAAGTATTCTACGGTGGGTGAACAAATTACTGTTGAGCAATTGACAGAATTGAGCATAGTTATGAGAATATCTAGGCATAATCATGTATATAGGCATCACATCCGTGACAAGTAGATCGAAACAATTCTGCATCTACTACTATTACTCCACTCATCGACCGCTATGCAGCATGCATCTAGAGTATTAAGTTAAAAACAGAGTAATGCTTTAAGCAAGATGACATGATGTAGAGAGATAAATTCATGCAATATGAAATAAACCCCATCTCGTTATCCTCGATGGCAATGATACAATACGTGCCTTGCTGCCCCTTCTATCACTGGGTAAGAACACCGCAAGATCGAACCCAAAGCTAAGCACTTCTCCCATGGCAAGAACTACTAATCTAGTTGGCCAAACCAAATGGATAATTCGAAGAGAATTGCAAAGATAACCAATCATACATAAAAGAATTCAGAGAAGATTCAAATATTATTCATAGATAGACTTGATCATAAACCCACAATTCATCATTCTCAACAAACACACCGCAAAAAGAAGATTACATCGAATAGATCTCCACAAGAGAGGGGGAGAACTTTGTATTGAAATGCAAAGAGAGAGAAGAAGCCATCTAGCTACTAACTATGGACCCGAAGGTCTGAGGTAAACTACTCACACTTCATCGGAGGGGCTAGGATGATGTAGAAGCCCTCCGTGATGACGGCCCTCTTCCGACGGAGCTCCGGAACATGCCCCAAGATGGGATCTCGTGGATACAGAAAGTTGCAGCGGTGGAATTAGGTTTTTGGCTCCTCTTCTGATCGTTTGGGGGTACGTGTGTATATATAGGAGGAAGAAGTATGCCGGAGGAGCAACGAGGGGCCCACGAGGCAGGGGGCGCACCCTAGGGGGGCGCCCGCACCCTCGTAAGCGCCTCTTTTTTTCCTTGGAGCAGGGTCCAAGTCTCCTGGATCACGTTCGGTGAGAAAATCACATTCCCGAAGATTTTATTCCATTTGGACTCCGTTTATCCGAAACACTGAAATAGGCAAAAATCATCAATTCTGGGCTGGGCCTCCGGTTAATAGGTTAGTCCCAAAATAATATAAAAGTGGAAAATAAAGCCCAATATAGTCCAAAAGAGTAGATAATATAGCATGGAGCAATCAAAAATTATAGATACATTGGAGACGTATCAATGCTTTTGCAACTCTTGCAAGAGCGCAACCAAGGAAATCAAGGCCAAGGCAACAATCAAGCTCAGTTTGCTACCCTCAACCAGTTCCTTGCAAACCAGCCGAAGTCCTTCAGTAACTGTGTCGAGGCCACATACGCTGACGATTGGCTCGTGGATATCTGCAAACATTTTGAGTGTAGCAACATCAGGCCTGAGGACTTTGTCAAGTTTGCTTCGTTCCAACTCAAAGACCAAGCTGCTGAGTGGTATCAACAATACAAAGATTCCAGAGGAGGTCGTGTGATTACCTGGGATGATTTCCGCCGAGACTTCAAAGCTCATCACATTCCTCAAAGTGTTGCTGAGAGTAAGCGCGAGGAGTTCCGCAATCTCAAGCAAGGCAGCATGTCTGTTTACCAATACAACATCCTGTTTCATAGGCTCGCTTGCTTCGCCAAACAAGACGTCCCTGACGAGAAGAGCATGATTTATCAATTCAGGGTGGCCTCAGAGAAGATCTGCAACTAGCTCTCGTGCTTTTTGAGCCGACCAAGTATGATGATTTCTACAACATGGCACTAAAGCAAGAAGCTGCTCAGATCAAGTGCGATGCTTCTAAGAAGAGAGTCAGAGATGCAACTCCATCTTCTTCTTCAACTCAAGGGGCAGCTAAGCAACAGAAGTTCTGGTTGCCTCCTCCTCCTCCTCCGTTCCGTCAGCCTTATCAGCAGAAGAGTAAAGGTGGCAATGGATCTTCCCACCCACCCAACCCAGGCTATCAGAACAAAGCTCCGTCTGATGCTCCAAGGTCAGGTGCTCCTTATCACCGGCCGCTCTTAGAGGTTACTTGCAACAAGTGTCAGCAGAAAGGGCACTATGCGAACAAATGCTTCAACCACAGGCGCCTTCCGCCTCCTCCTCCTGTGAGATCTGCCAGCAATGCAGTGGTCAAGCATAATCCCAAGTTTGCAAAGGTCAACATGATGAACGTAGCTCAGGCAGAGGACTCTTCAGAAGTGATCATGGGTAACCTTCCTGTTAATGATGTTCCTGCAAAAGTCCTTTTTGATACTGGTGCATCGCATTCTTTCATTTCAAGACCTTTTGTGGCTATGCATGATTTGGTTACTTAAGTATTGCCGAGACCTTTGTCTATTGTTTCTCCATCCCGACAAATGACTTCTTGAGTATTCGTTCCGGATTCCGTTATCAAGATGGGTGACTATAAGTTCCTGTCTTGTCCTATTGTTCTTGGTGACTCGGATATTGATCTAATTCTCGGCATAGACTGGCTTTCTAAGCACAAGGTTCAGCTTGACTGTGCTGCCAGGCAGATTCAATTGACACACTCGTCTGAGGATGTGATCATCTATGCCACTCGTGACGATACCATTCGACTATTTTCTCTCAATGAGAAGGGCGAGTTGAGTGCCATCTCTCAGATTCCAGTCGTTTGTGAATATCAAGATGTCTTTCCAGAAGAGCTTCTAGGAATGCCTCCTCACCAGCCAGTTGAATTCTTCATCGATCTTGAGCCTGGCATGGAACCTGTTTGCAAACGTCCTTACAAGCTTGGACTAGAAGAGTTGAAGGAGCTGAAGAAACAACTCGATGAACAAGAGCGCATGGGTCTGATCCGACCGAGTTCTTCTCCATGGGGTTGTGGTGTTCTTTTTGTCAAGAAGAAGGATGGAACGGAACGACTCTGCATCGACTACCGTCCATTGAATAAGAAGAAAATAAAGAACAAGTACCCACTTCCCAACATCAATGAGCTTTTTGAGAAAGTTAAAGGTGCCCAAGTTTTCTCCAAGCTTGACCTCCGTATGGGTTATCATCAGATTCGCATTCGTGAACCGCGTGTGTAGCCGTGATGGTCTCTTTTCGGTGGAGTCCGGGAAGAGAACACAGTCTCGTGTAATGCTTGAAGGTAAATAGTTTCAGGATCACTTCTTGATCTTTATAGCTTCTCGACCGTGCTTTGCTTCTCTTCTCGCTCTCACTGGCGTAAGTTAGCCACCATATATCCTAGCGTTGCTGTAGCTCCACCTCACTACCTTTTCCCTACCCTTAAGCTTAAATAGTCTTGATCGCGAGGGTGCGAGATTGCTGAGTCCCCGTGACTCACAGATTACTTCCAAAACCATATGCAAGTGCTGATGATGCCAGTGCAGGGGACGCGACCGAACTCAAGTGGGTGTTCGATGAGGATTCGGGACGTTACTATGTTTCCTTTCCGGACGATCAGTAGAGGAGCCCAGTTGGGGCGATCGGGGATCTATGCATTTGGGGTTGTCTTTCTTTATTTGGTTCCGTAGTAGGACCTTGATTGTATTCTGGATGATGTAATGCTATATTTATGTATTGTGTGAAGTGGCGATTGTAAGCCAGCTCTTTATCTCTTTCTTATTCAGTACATGGGATGTGTAAAGATTACCCCTCTTGCGAGATGCCTACTATGCGGTTATGCATCTAAGTCGTGCTCCGACACGTGGGAGATATAGCCGTATCGTGGGTGTTACACATCCCGCCACCTTTTGACCAAGTCAAACATGCCAGCCTTTTCACAGGAATGGGCCTCTGTTGGGCCGTGCCATGTGTTGATGTATCATAGGCACCTTCAGTCCAATGAGTGGATGACATCTGTCCCAACGGTGAGCCGGCACATGTTTCCTCCAGCCAATGATGATTTTACACGTGGAAAATCCCCATTGGTCAGGGCTGTTAACGAGTTATCAGATCCAAAATTGGACCTGATAGCATAACGGCGAGCCGTTACGGTGGATGCCACGTGTCGATCACCCTTGACGAAAACACTTCTATGACGCGGGATTTATTGTCATGGAAGTGGACACTTCCGTGATGATATTTTTGGTAATGTCATGGAACACTTCTACGACAACACAGGTATGACTATCTTGATTCTGTCATAAAATTGTCATGGATGTACATGCATGACAGAAAACGTGACCTACTGTGACAAACACACATCATCACAGAAGTGTCTTTTTTTTGTAGTGCTGGTCTACGGGGCAGAAGCAGTTATCCCCACAGAACTCATTTACGAGTCTCCTCGGGTGCTTGCCTACAATGAAGTAGCGCAAGATCATCACCGACATGACGATGCTGTGCTACTCGAGGAGAACCGTGTCCGAGACACTGCGCGTGTTGCACGCTATCAGCAAGCCCTGTATCGCTATCACAGCCGCATGGTTCGTGCCCGGTGTCTTGAGGAAGGTGACCTTGTCCTTAGGCGCATTCAGTCCGCCAAGGGTACACACAAGTTATCATCAAAGTGGGAAGGCCCTTACCAGGTAGTACGAGTCTCCAGACCCAACGCAGTCCATCTGGAGACCGGAGATGGCACACCGTTGCGAAACTCATGGAACATCGAGCATCTCCGTAAGTTCTACCCGTAAGGCGCAGAGGCTGCCGGGCCCTACCCAGCAGCCACCCATTGTACATGGCATTGCCGAAGTTGCATGTAACCCCTTGTACAAGCCAGGGCAATGACCCCATGCTAGAGAAAATAAAGAAGCGCTGTAGGGGGGGGGGCAACTAAGATTGCATGCGTGCACAAGCACACCCAGACCATTGTATAAGCACTTCATGAGCATTTGCATATGCATATAGATAGGATTGCATCCTGCATTCATTCTCATCTACATGGAGTTGCAGGTTCTTGCCGTGAACCTGGCTTCGACAAAGGACGAGAAGATTGCATGGCACGGCGATCCCTGGCAAGCCAAACATATAAGTTCACCTCTTGTCCATTAGTATTATGTAAATCTACAACTTTGCATGAGAAAACCTCATCTCCCTCTTTGAAACTTAGGTGCTCCCATCCATGACTCAAACGCTGCTTTAGTCTGGGTGGTCGCAGTGGCCTTTGGGAAAAAGGAGTTGGTGGGGGGCTGGCCCCTCTGCCTGTTCCCCAGCAGACGTAGTTCTCCGGTAGACAAAGAGGGTGCCAGCAGGATATCCTGCCGAGGAAAACTCATTTATTTTATTAAAGAGGCACTTTGCCTCTGCATGGACATACACATGCACGAGTTCCCGACAAGATTCATCTTTTTCATTCATATGTAGTTACAAGTACAAGCATTACAGAATACAAAGATGGACTTGAGAGATTACATTATTTGAATTAAAATTTGGCGATTGCCGGCTAGTTTAAGATTGAAAAAAGATAAGTGCCCCATAAACTCCTGTCCCTGTTCCTCTTATCCTAGGTATTGCAGTGGGAAGAGAAGAGGATGGGCGCCGCGCCGGCACAACGCCACCCCGATCCTTGTCAGGAGCTGGCGAACCCAGTCTGATAGGATCGGGAGTGGCGAGGCTGCGAAGGAGGAAGACGTGCGGAGCGCCTCAATGGATCCCTGGTCACCGCCTCCAGGACTGGAAGGAGGGCTCCAACACAGGCACTGGAGAGGAAGACGACGGGGACCGGTCAGAAGGCCCCAGAAGGAAACGGGAGCACCAGGAGTACAAGCCTTCTGCCGGTGGCCGGAAGAAACGGTGATGACAGTGCCGGGAAAAGGGGGAAGAGCCAGGCAGATGGGCAGCAGGTCACTAGTACGACACGAACACGTTGATGCAGTCGTGCTCCTACTGGTCGGTCTGCCTCCCGTCTTCTCCTTCTCCCAGGCTTCGTCTCCATCAACACCGTTCGAGGAGGAGGCCCAGACAGCAGTCCGGCGCTCTTCCCGGGAGGATGGCGAGTAGCTCGAATGGCCAGGGGGCTCGAGGCGCACCGCTCTCCTCCTTGGCGGGTAGGAAGGCGCGCGCCTTGTCGACAACAGCCCCAAGGCCTCCGGGAGGGGCAATGCTAGGATTACCAGTGATCTCGAGCCCCGCCTCCTGGTCGAGCTTCAAAGAGACCAAGAGGTTCACCGCACCAAGGACCAAGCTCACTCCCCGAGCGTCAGCAACAACATGAGGCAGCAATTGCCCCGAACAGAAGCCCAGGGGCTAGCCCCGGGCCCTTCCCTTCAGCATTACCAAAAGAAGCAAAGAACCAGGAAAGGAGGAGAGGGATGCAGAGGTGGACGACTTCGCCCTCCTCTGCCCCTCCTTTTTTAGGCCGAGCGGGGAAGGGCAGCTGCTCCATCAATAGGAAACCACCACCCTCCTCCGCGAATTCAAGACGGATGGATCCACTTCAAGCTGTTGTTCCGCACGACGCACCTCCGTTACCTACCCCATGCTATGCATGCGACATACGTGGCTAAGGATAAGAGCGCACTGTGGGAAGAGTAATTTGGCGGTTTCTACCCCGTGCGCTGAAGTCATTCACGGGCCATCACTGCCGCTGTCCCACCACTGTTGGCTTTACACCACGCGCAGGGGAATCGGAAACTGCCCCAAGATCAAGCATGATGAAGCAGCAATGGAAAACTTAAGGGGCCAACCCCTTCAGTAGCCATGCCTGTGCACTTGTTAGGCCCTACCCCGCTGACGCTCCGTAGCGCAATCGGGGCAGGCCTCGGGGCTTCTGTCGGTGCAACAGACCCCGGGTATGTTGCTCAACGGTGCATAGGCAGAAGATCAAGATTGGAGCACTAGCTTAAGTCAGAGCTTGAAGAACCAAGAGCTTGAAGAATCAACATGCGGCTCAGAGAGATCGAGATCGAGCCAAAGGAACAGAATAACGGCATGAGGAAAGAGCCTCCGGGCAGGCGAGCCCGGCAAGGGGCCAGGCCACCACCAAAAGCAAGCAACCAAGACTCCCTCGTAGCACCTGCCGGGGCTTGCGGGGCCTGAACCACCCCGCCAACCATGCAAGTATGACTCACGTCGTCAATCAGTGCGGTGTCAAGCCGCAAGGTCATTAAGTGACAGCATTTGCCACATGGCAGCCATCTCCTATAGAAGAAACCCACAGGTGACACCCGTCCAACGACGTGTAAAGAGAACATATGTGGAGCTGGCAAGATAAGCCCGCAGGCCTTGTCGGGCAGCTAGTGGTGTGACACTGAGCGGTGCATTTAATGCACCCTACCGGCCCACAGACTTAGGTATGATAGCACTGTTTGCTATCATATCAGTGGGTAATGACTGTTTTGCCACTGTGGTGACCCCTTAATCTATAAAAGGAGGCCCATGGCATTCGTAGGAGGGGGTTAGAGGGTTAGAAACTTGACAAACCCAAGCCACCATACACTTGTAGTCACCGTAGCCCTGAGGCAGGCCTTGCTGGGCAAGTGTACCATGCACCACCACGTTCATTTCCACCATCAATCCACCAAAGCAGGAGTGGGGTCTTACGCCTCTGGTGGCCCAAACCTGGGTAAATTGCTTGTGTGCTCTCTGCTGTGCAGCCGCACACTGGTCTGCTCTTTGTGCAACGCGACGTCCCTCGCCGAACCAGCAAGGGGCCGCCCGGTCCCATAGGTGGCCGCGGATATCCCGCGACAACAGTGAACCAGGCAATCAGAGTATGTGGCTTTATCACTTTCACTTAGCCATAGGAGTTTGACGATGGGACTAAGAACTACCCCCTGGTGCGTATGTGGCTATCCGAACTGGGATGCCTTAGGCACGTGACTGGACGAGAGCGAGTCCTTCGTATAATACGGAAGAAATCACAAGAGATTTATAGCAAGTCATCGAATCGTATCATGACAGTCAGTTTTCGGCTTTATCTACTGGGGTATTTGACCAGACGAACCAGAAACACAATTGTAGTAGTTCTCCCTTTACTACCCTTGCCGAACAAGCGGAATGTAAGGTAGTAATCACAAGAGCCGGGCAACCCAACTATTGACCAAAGACATGATTCGGAGCTGATGCATATAATGCCAAATTCGGGACGCCGAAGTATACTATAGAAGCGTTCAGAATTTTTGAAAAATATATGTGGCCAAATAGAGCCCCTGGCATTTTAAGCCGTACCAAGATATATGTATGGCAACCTTAACACAAAGGAGGAATGCAGATTATGAAATAAACCAATACCGAACAAGGGTTGGTGAAAAGACTGTTTCCATTGTAATCTGTTTGATACATCAAAACGTGCTATTACAGATGATGCCATAAACATCAAGGCTATTTTACATGCTGAGAATGTGTGAACAAGGGAAAGTTGTATGCAGGGCCTAAGAAAGGAAAGGGTAGCCTTGAAGATCCCCTCGACACCCTGTCGCACGTCTGCGCCGCTTTTCGCCTTGGTGCAGGATCCTTTGAGAGGAGCAACCGGTGATCTTTTGTATAAAAGTGGCCTGAGAAAGGGCCCTTGTGTTGGGGAACGTAGTAATTTCAAAAAATTTCCTACGCACAC
The DNA here is from genome assembly GCA_034509565.1 of Triticum monococcum. Taxonomy (NCBI): domain Eukaryota; kingdom Viridiplantae; phylum Streptophyta; class Magnoliopsida; order Poales; family Poaceae; genus Triticum; species Triticum monococcum. The sequence goes on along the minus strand of CM067842.1, from coordinate 443,082,822 downwards.
GCAAGATCATGGTGATGCACATCAACAAGACGGGAGAGCGTTGTCTACGTACCCACGCAGACCGACTGCGGAAGCGTTAACACAACGAAGAGGAAGTAGTCGTACGTCTTCCCGATCCGACCGATCCAAGCACCGTTACTCCGGCACCTCCGAGTTCTTAGCACACGTACAGCTCGATGACGATCCTCGGGCTCCGATCCAGCAAAGCGTCGGGGAGGAGTTCCTCAGCACAATGGCGTGATGACGATCTTGATGTTCTACCGACGCAGGGCTTCGCCTAAGCATTACAACGATATGATCGAGGTGAAATATGGTGGCAGGGGGCACCGCACACTGCTAAGGAACGATCTCAATGATCAACTTGTGTGTCTAGAGGTGCCCCTGCCTCCGTATATAAAGGAGCCAAGGGGGAGGGGGCCGCCGGCCAGGAGGAGGGCGCAGGAGGAGTCCTACTCCTACCGGGAGTAGGACTCCCCCCCAATCCTAGTTGGACTAGGATTCCCTGAGGGGGAAAGAGAGAGAGAGGGGGGCCGGCCACCTCTCCTAGTCCTAATAGGACTAGGGGAGGGGGGAGGCATGCGGCCACCTTGGGCTGCCCCTTTCTCCTTTCCACTAAAGCCCATTAAGGCCCATATGGCTCCCGGGGGGTTCCGGTAACCTCCCGGTACTCCGGTAAAATCCCGATTTCACCCGGAACACTTCCGATATCCAAATATAGGCTTCCAATATATCAATCTTTATGTCTCGACCATTTCAAGACTCCTCGTCATGTCCGTGATCACATCTGGGACTCCGAACTAACTTCGGTACATCAAAATGCATAAACTCATAATAACTGTCATCGTAATGTTAAGCGTGCAGACCCTACGGTTCGAGAACAATGTAGACATGACTGAGACACATCTCCGGTCAATAAGCAATAGCGGGACCTGGATGCCCATATTGGCTCCTACATATTCTACGAAGATCTTTATCGGTCAGACCGCATAACAACATACGTTGTTCCCTTTGTCATCGGTATGTTACTTGCCCGAGATTCGATCGTCGGTATCCAATACCTAGTTCAATCTCGTTACCGGCAAGTCTCTTTACTCGTTCCGTAATACATCATCTCGCAACTAACTCATTAGTTGCAATGCTTGCAAGGCTTATGTGATGTGCATTACCGAGAGGGCCCAGAGATACCTCTCCGACAATCGGAGTGACAAATCCTAATCTCGAAATACGTCAACCCAACATGTACCTTTGGAGACACCTGTAGAGTACTTTTATAATCACCCAGTTACATTGTGACGTTTGGTAGCACACAAAGTGTTCCTCCGGCACAGGGGAGTTACATAATCTCATAGTCATAGGAACATGTATAAGTCATGAAGAAAGCAATAGCAACATACTAAACGATCGGGGGCTAAGCTAATAGAATGGGTCATGTCAATCAGATCATTCATCTAATGATGTGATCCCGTTAATCAAATAACAACTCTTTGTCCATGGTTAGGAAACATAACCATCTTTGATTGACGAGCTAGTCAAGTAGAGGCATACTAGTGACACTCTGTTTGTCTATGCATTCACACATGTATTATGTTTCCGGTTAATACAATTCTAGCATGAATAATAAACATTTATCATGATATAAGGAAATAAATAATAACTTTATTATTGCCTCTAGGGCATATGTCCTTCACCTTGTACAACCATGAAGTTATTAGGTTTTAACGAACTTGTAATATGAGAAAAAAAAGGAAAGGGAAAAAGGTTTAAGGTTCGAATAGGGTCGAGCCGCACTATGAACCTCGTCCGCAATGTGCCTCCATCGTCGCCCAAGGTATTTTAAGTGCGTAGTTATGCACATGCGGTACACATGTCGCGGTTAGATGGGGCAATTGACGGAGGTGGAACATCTAGTCCATTGCTGGACTGACCAAGCTGTTGTTCTGCAGGGTAGGCCGGACTCGTTTGACGGTGTCGGGAGGCTTGTTAACCGATGAAGTGTTTGGCTTGACGAGGCCGCTTTGTAACCCGGCTGCAAGGGCCACGGTGTGCTCCTTAGTACAAAGGGAGCACTCCATGTTTCCATTAATTGTGATAACGATGCGGGGTCCAGGCATTTTGAGCTTTAAGTAAGCATAATGCGGGACTGCATTGAAGCGAGCGAAGGCGGTTCGTCCAAGCAGTGCATGATAACCACCGCGGAAGGGGACGATGTCGAAGATGAAGTCTTCACTTCGAAAGTTATCCGGAGAACCAAAAACTACCTCCAACGTTAATGAACCCGTGCAGCAGGCTTCTACGCCGGGTATCACTCCTTTAAAGGTGGTGTTACTAGGCTTGATTCTTGATGGGTCAATACCCATTTTACGAACAGTATCTTGGTAAATCAAGTTAAGACTGTCGCCGCCGTCCATAAGGACTCGAGTGAGATGGAATCCATCGATGATTGGGTCGAGGACCAGAGCTGCCGAACCTCCATGACGAATACTAGTCAGATGGTCCCTGCAATCGAAGGTGATCGGACAAGCTGACCACGGGTTGAATTTAGGGGCGACAGGCTCTATGGCGTAGACATCCCTTATTGCGCGCTTGCGCTCCCTCTTGGGGATATGTGTGGCACATATCATGTTCACTGTTTTCACCTCAGGGGGAAATTTCTTCTGTCCACCCGTGTCGGTGTTCTGGGAACGGGGGTCCCCAGACTTGCCTGCCTGCGGCCTGCGGCGTGGCTCAAAGGAGACCCAGCATGGCCCATCTTCATCAACACAAGACTCAAGACCTTCGCGAGGGGCCAAGCCTCGCGGGGCGGACGACAGGGTGCATCCTCAGGCGCAGCCTCCTCAGGCTGGCCCGCGAGGAGGCAGAGAGATCAAGGTAGGGTACCTCGCGAGGTGCCCATGACGCAAGCCATGACGATCGAGGGTGCCAGGCGGGCGCCAGCGCGCGCAGCGTCCTTCTTTGCTCTTTGGTGCAAAGGGGGCAAGCGCAGCCGCGGAGTACCGAGGCGTCAGACAAAGGTTGCCATTTCGGTGCAACGAGACCAAGACCAGGAGGACTACGAGACGGAGGTCACCATGGAGCCCAGCACGACGTCACCACAGAGCCTTTGGCAGGCGAAGACCAACTTTAGTCAGGATAAGTGTACTAGATGTTCCCCTTCGAATTGGCCAATTGTTGGCGCCCTTCCCGCTCAATATTTGGGAAGAGGCCCAGGGCCTTTGCCTATAAATAGGACCGGCCACCCACGTAGCAAGGGGTTTGGTTCGATCTCAACCAGACGGTCGACAAGTGAGAGAAAAGCAGAGAGAGTGAGTGAGAGAGAGAGAAGGGTGACTGAACTCCTCCTAGCAGTTCATCGCCCCAGCCAAGAACAGACCCTCGCGAGGCTGTTCTTCCTTGTATTGTTCACCATCACCAGCCCCAGGAGGCAATCCACCAACCACACACTGGAGTAGGGTATTACACCACAACGGTGGCCCGAACCAGTATAAACCTTGTGTCTCTTGTGCAGTTCTTACAGTAGTTTAGATCTTTGTGAGACGGGGAGGTAGAAGGCGTGATCTCCGCGCACACCCCAATGTTCGAACCTTAGGGGTCTGCCGGAACCCGTGATCCGACATTTGGCGCGCCAGGTAGGGGTGCGCCGGAATCTGTCTTCCAGCACTCCGCTCTCCTCCGACCGTCGCATCCATGTCTGACGCTCGTCGGGCCCGCGCCGAGCGCCGGGCCGCCATCGCTTCCCGCGTCGCCCAGACGGCCCCCATCGGTGGGCGTCCTCGTCGTTCCCCGTCGCCCGCTGTCAACGCCGCCACCGGCCCGGCGGGGGGCGAGCAGCAAGCCTCGTCTCAGTATCCATCCGTGCACCGAGATGGCCGCACCGCTACCCCATCGCTCACCCCAGCCGGCTCTTCGTCCCGCGCACTCCGCGCACCCTTGGAGGCTCGAGCTGCGCTCCTCGTGGCAAACGAGCTCCTGCGCTACCGCCCCGTCGACGACGTCTATGAAGAGTGGCTCGACCGCGTCGCCGAGCTTGTCCACGCCGCAGGGGGCTCTTCCGTGCCGTCCGTTCCTCTGCGCCACACCCCGCCCCGCGCGGGCAACGAAGCTCCAGGGGCGCACCAGCCGCCTCCTCTCCAAGAAGATGCCGTGGCTCCAAGACGCATGGCCCCTGGGCGGAACCCGCTCCGTCAGGTGCCAGCGCAACAAGAACGGAGATGCCAAGAAGTCCCTCGCCCGCAAGGAGCTGCCAGGGCGCTCCCTGCTTCGGCACGCCGCGACCCTACTCCAGCTCCGGCATGCCAAGACCCCGCTCTGCTCCTAGCTGCAATGCGTGGGGACCCTCAAGACCAAGCTCTCCACCAGCCGAAGCCCTTCGTGGCCACCGCAGGTTGCTGTGCCTACACCACCGAGCTGCGTAGTGTCGCGTGGCCCGACAAGTTCAAGCCAGACCTGCCTCCTCGCTACGACGGCACAACTGATCCCGCAGAGTTCCTCCAGCTCTATGAGCTGGGCATCAAGGCTGCCAGCGGGGACGAAAAGGTCATGGCGAACGGGTTCCCCATGGCGCTCAAGGAAGGAGCTCGCACCTGGCTCCTGAATCTGGCTCCAGGCACGGTCTCTTCCTGGGACCAGATGCGCACCCGCTTCATCGCCAACTTCCAAGGTACTCGCGGCCGGCCACCCGCCGTGAGCGACATGCGCCGCATCAAGCAACAACCCGGAGAGACCCTGCAAAAGTACATCCAGCGCTTCAACAATGCGCGCCTCAAGATCCCCAAGGTGTCCGAGGAAGCCATCATCTCGGCCTTCTCCGATGGCGTGCACGACGTCAAGATGAAGGAGGAGCTGGCAATGCATGAAGACCTCTGCACCTCCCTGGAGCTGTTCAACTTGGCAAACAAGTGCGCCAGGGCTGAGGAGGGACGTCTCTCCCTCCTCGAGCTGCCTGCCGCGGACCCAGAAGAGAAGAAGCCCAAGGCCAAGGACGTGAAGTGCAAGGGGGCTGCCGTACTCGCCGCAGAACTAGACACCAAGCGGGGCAAGGATCTGCCCGAACCCTCCAGGGGCAACCGGTACTGTGTGTACCACGACCTCCACACCCACAACACCAACGAATGCCAAGAACTCCGCACCGTGCGAGAAGGTAGGATCGGCCGTCGCCCTGAACATGCTGACCGGGGCTACGGCCGAGGAGGAGGAAGAAACCCAGGACGCCGGGAAGATCGCGGCCCGCACCAGGGGTGGCGCGACCAAACTCACGAGGACCGCTGGCGGGACCTGCCTCGCGAGGGGGACTGGAGGGATCAGCCTCGTGAGGATCGCCCTCATGGCAACGCAGGCCTACCTCCGCTGCCGCCTCAGCCAAGGAGGAACGAAGACCGCCATCAAGACGAGGGGGCTGGGGGCTTCCAAGAGCCACGCGCAATCGCCTGCATCCTGGGCGGAGCTCAAGCCCTAGCCTCTCAACGTATCTTCAAGCAGTTTGCCCGCGAAGTGAATGCAGTTCTCCCCAAGCTCGAAGCAACGTGCCCCCTCCGGTGGTCGGCGTGCGCCATCACATTCAGCTCAGCAGACCAGCTCAAGTGCGCGGCCACGGCAGGAGTCCTCCCGATGCTTTGCTCTCCAGTCATCAGCAATGTACTAGTCACCAAGACCCTCATCGATGGTGGGGCAGGGCTCAATGTCCTGTCCGTGGAAACGTTCAACAATCTCAAAGTGCCCTACGACCAGCTTCAGCCAACCAAGCCTTTCTCCGGAATCACCGACGGTTCCACAGTCCCGATCGGGCAGGTCCGCCTCCCTGTCACCTTCGGGGCCCGCAGCAACTACCGCACCGAGCTCATCGACTTCGACGTCACCCTCATCCGCCTGCCGTACAACGCCATCCTCGGGTACCCAGCGCTGGCCAAGTTCATGGCCGTGACTCACCACGGCTACAACGTCCTCAAGATGCCAGGAAGTGGCGGCGTCATCACGGTGCCCTGTGAAGAGAAGGATGCAGTGTGTTCCCTGGAGCGAGCCTATCAGGCCGCGTCGCTAGAAGACCCATATCGCGGGAGCAGGAGGCTTCCTGAGACCACCCCCAAGAAGAAGAAGACATCGTCAGGCTCAGCCCCTCAGGAGGCAGGCCCTGCAGGGCCCGTGTCTGCCCAGGGGGACCTCCCTTCCATCGCATAGGAAAGCGCGCCCGGCGCCCTCCTTAGGCAGGGCTCGGGGGCTCTCACCTGGAGGGCCACCGACCTAGCCAGGGTCACGAGGGAGGCGCTTGGGCACCATGTGGAGGCGTGCTTCGAAGCACGTTTCCCTCGAGAAGGAGCCGGGCAAGGAAGGTCAGACCAGCCGGAGTTCGTTGACAAGGCCATTCAAGTACTACATGAGTCAAGGATCATGAGAGGTTGCCGCCGTCTGCCAGCTGTGGCCCCACATCCAGGCGAGGATGGTGGGCTGCGCATCTGCGTCGACGTACCAGGGCTCAATCAGATCGCCACGACGGAGCGTCTCTGGCCCTTGCAAGTGGGGCGCTGCGGGGGTCCACCCCACAGCCATGTTCGCATGCCTTACGGCCTGCCGAGCATGGCTGCGGCGTACCGGCGCCTAATGAGGGGCATCATGGAGGCTCAGGAAGACAGGCATTCCGCGGCCCTGGCGGAGATGAAGACAGCTCGCGAGGAGCCACCGGTGCCTCCGGAGCCTCCCGAGGCCCCGGGGCCTGGGGGCTCGTGAGGATCGGCTTCCGCAGCCCACCGGGTCTATTGCACCAACGCCACTTCGCCGACGACATCCTTAGGTGACATCTTTCAAGCTTCATTCCCAGCTGGGAGCGCCCTCCCAGGGTTGCATCACTCCGAGGCTGCGTGGGTCTGTCCCTGCGGCATGTATCCCCTTTTATTTTTCGGTCGTTAGTTTGCCTTGTTGGGGGCGCCCCTCGGGCTGCATCATCCCCAAGCCGCTCGGGCTAGGCCCAGCGGCGTGTATCTCCCTCGCGTTTATTTCCAACTATGCATTCGCCTATCACGCTTGATTGCTTGATGCCTGTCCGCAGCATCCCTTCTTCTCCATGTCGGCCACTTGCACGTTAAAGGGGGGGGTGCCTGAGCATCGCGACTCAGGGCTCTTACTGGCTCTCCAGCCCTCACCCTCTGGCCTTGTCCACGGCATCGCGACCTGGCATACCAGCGACGGCTGAGACAAGCTCGAGGGCCGGGACCCGAGGACGTAGAGTACCGGCATCTAACCAAATTTTGCAGGGACACATCTCAAGATACGGCCCAGTGCTAGGCGCAACCCGCCTAGAGGTAGGGCCTCGTGAGTCCCGCGCTGGCTCACGGGTGCCCAGATACACCTCACCTACCCCTACTGTGCCGGCCACGTGTCAGGGCGGGGCTGTACATGCCCCGGGGGCTCCTCCCGGAGGGGAGCCCCCTCCCACGTACCAGTGGAAGCACCATGCTCTGCGCTGGCTGATGACACTGCCGAGGAGCGGCTATGCCCGTACACATACGGAAGCGCTATGCTCCGCGCTGGTGATAAACAACTAAGGGTGGCCTCCGGGCCGCATTAACCTCAGGGAGCCCAGAGCTCAGTGGCTGGCCTCATCGCAACGCCTCCCCTCGGGAGTGCCGCGTGAGGGGGCTAGGCACGGGGGCTACGACTGGGTCATGCCCAGATGTACGCCGCCCAGCCAGGCCCCTCGGGCCTGGTTTGTCGCGCGTCTCTCCCTGAGCGGAGCCAAGGTATGAAGGCCATTTGAGCGTCAAGGGGGGCCCCTGAGCATCGTGACTCAGTGGCCTAACTGGTCCCGTAGCCCCTCACTCCTTAGTTCCGAAAGGCTATGCTGGGTGAGGTACGCGCGGGGCCGGGCTCTGCAGACGTAGAACGGTAGCCCCGCTTACATTTTACCTCAGCACCCGCTGTTTGCGCGTCAAAGGGGACTCCTGAGCATCGCGACTCAGGAGCCTAACTGGCTCCATAGCCCCTCACTCCTTAGTTCCGAAAGGCTATGCTGGGTGAGGTACGCGCGGAGTCGGGCTCTGCAGACGTAGAATGGAAGATACACCTACATCACGCCTCCCTACTTGTTGTTCGCGTGCCAAGGGGGACTCCTGAGCATCGCGACTCAGGAGCCGAACTTGTCACATAGCCCCTCACTCCTTTGGCCCCGTCCTGGTTTCCGGTTGGGGCTAATGCTGGGTGAGGCACGCGCGGGGCCAGGCTCTGCCGGCGTAGAACACAAGCAAGTAGGGAAGAAAAGCATAAAACTCAAGGAATTTAAAAGCAAATATTACAACCCATGCTGTCGTCTCAGTACCAAACACAAGTTTAAATGCCTCCCTGAGGCGTGATGCATGTGGAGGAATTGAAAGGAGAACAGGGATGGAACAGAGTCACTTGTCGGCGGTGAAGCTGTGTGGAGTGGCTTCGTCCCGTGGAGCAGCAGGGCCGGCAGCGCCTTGCTTTGGCCTGGTGCTGAACGCCCAGAACTTCCCCAGCAGCGCCTCCGCGTGCACCTTCACAGCTTTGACAGCGGCAGCAGCACCCTCACCGCTCACCGGTTCCAGCAGGCCGTCGAGGTCGGCACTGGGATCACGAAGGTAGATGTGGGCGAAGACCCGCGTCAGCGCAGCAGAAGACAGGACGCGCACCTCGGCCTCGGCCGTGGGGCCGATGCCAAGGGCGACATCCCCAAGGGCCTTAACCAGGAAGGGAAGCAGCTTGGCGGGGCCGTCCCCGTCACCGGCTAGCAGGCTGTCCAGGCCGCTCTCGTAAAGCGTCCTCAGCGAAGCGCGGTCATCTTTCTCCATGTCCGCGAAGGCCACGCGATCCTCGGCAAGAACCTTGGCCTTGCTCTCCAGCTCGACCCTCGTCGCCCGCAGCTCCTCCCCGAGCGCACTTAGGCGGTCGCGGCGCTTCTTGAGCTTGGCCTCCCGGCCCTCGATGGCCGCCTCGCGAGCCTTCATGCCTTCTTCTTGTTCCTGGCGAAGACGAACCTCCTTCACGAGCTGGTCCCGCAGGCCTTGCAGCCCATCCTCCAGCACCTTGCAACGACCACGGACTTCAGCCACCTCTCCCAGGGCCGCGTCTCGGGCAGCCTTCGCCTCGAGGGTGGCCTCCCTCTCTCCGTCACAGGCCGTTGAGGCCTGAACCAACACCGCCCGAATCGAAGCATCAGAGCGAATCCACCCTGAAGCCAGTTCCAGGCACCCGGCCACCAGACAAGGGTCGGCGCCGAGAAGATCCTGCCGCAGCCGGTCCAGTTCAGCAACGGCACGCTCCAGGATGGAAGAAGAAGGCGGAGAAACATCAGTACGCTCCAAGACAACAGGAGGAGTTGGGGAAGCAACGGTCGGTGGAACGGGAGGAGAAAATAGCGGCGGCGAGGCCACAGTGTCCCGAGGCGGAGTCCGCTGCGCCTCCACAACCGTAGCAGCGGCGCCAGACGAGGGCACCTCGGGAGTCGCTCGAGCCATGGGGGCTGGGCTCGCCCCAGCCAGCTCAGCCAAGCCTCGCAATGATGAGCGGGCAGGAGAGGCCCGCGCGTCACGACCCCCTCCCCTGCAGGCGAAGGCGTCGCCGCAGATGGGGCCTCGGGGGCTCCCTTCGGCTTCTTCGCCATGGGCGCCAGCCTATTCAAGAGAAGCAATCATCAAGCCTCGTCGGCGGAACGAGAAACAAAAGATCAAGGATCAAGCACTTACGGGTCATCGCCAGAAAGCTCTAGCTGCCTCCGGCCATACTTGAAGCCTGAGAGCCGGCTGGAGGGATCGACCTCAGAAGCAGAAGGCGCGTCCACGGTTCGCCCCTGAGTCAGGACGGACCCGCGGGGGATCGACCCGGTCCTGCCCCTCTCCAGGATCGAGGGCGAGCTCCCACTACCCAGCACGTCATCGTCATCATCATCATCATCATCATCGCTCAGCGGAAGGCGGAGAGTACGGGACCTGCGCCGGGGGAGGGGAGCCCTCGACTCTCCATCGGTCGCCCCAGAGTCGGGCCCCTTTCCCCGCTCCTCTTCCCCCTCCTCATTGCTAGAGTCGCCGGAGGGCACATCCACCGGTCCTTCAGAAGCCGCCGCGGGCACGAGCCCGTCCCCGTTAAAAATGGGCATGGACTTCACCACTTGCTCCCAGTCGTCGCGAAGGAACAAGGGCTTGGGAGCGCCCTCCAACCTTGCCACCTGGCCCCCGACCAGAGATTGGAGAACCGCGGTCACATCCTCTTCACCCACAGCCGCGGGGCTCGGATGAGGCCTCCACATTGGGGGAGAGTACTGTCGGAGTGGAGCCAGCTGGTGCTCCAAGAACTCCCTCAGCAGCGACGCACCGGTCAACTTCGCCGCCGCCATGCTGGCCGGCCTCAAGTCCACGTCCATCTTCTTCAGCACCAGTTTTGCGCGAGGGTCCGTGAGCTCCACTCGGCCCCAGTCGCCGGAGCTCGCGGGCGACTCCACGGGCAAGATCAGCCTAGGATGGACGCGCCCGGCATCCACCAAGACCCACTTGCTCCTGAAGCCCTCAATCCTTTTCCCGGGATTCGAGATGGCAATGGTGCCGCCATACGCGACGAAGCCCGCGCACACGGAAGGAGAGCCGCGGGTGACCCGGAGGGAGAAGTAGTGGCGCAGCAAGGCCACCGAAGGCTGCACCCCTACGTGGGCCTCGCAGTAGTAAGCGAAGATCGCCAGAAGAAGAACGGAGTTGGGGTGGAGATGCAGAGCCTGCAAGTTGTAATGGCGGAGGACAGAGAAGAAGAACTCAGAGAAGGGAGGCACCAGGCCCGCGGCAATGGAGCTTACAAAGAGAGGATAAAAGGTGCTCCCTCGGCCCTCAGGGGTGGCGGAGCCGGCCTTGAACACCTTTGTCTCGTTGATGCCCTACGCCGCCGCCATGTGGCGCAGCCGGGCAAGGCCGGTCTTGGACACATTCGGCGAGTCCAGAGCAGGGGAATACCAAGCTTCAGCAGGAGACTGACGAGGCGCCATGGCTTCCTAGGTCGCGCAGCCGGAGTAGATCTGGAAATTTGGAGGAAGAAAGGGGAGGCGCAAGAAAGGGGATCTAAGCAGCAATCGGAGAAAGCAAAAGGCAAGGTATGGACAGATACCGCTCCTTTATCAACCTGCGCGGTTGCCGAAGCACTTGCGTCCAATCAACCGCCATGCGGCGCCCAAGGCCGCAGGCTGTTAGGGCCCGCGGCGCTTCGCCCTTGCCCTTTCGCCTCTTGGCACGGCCAAGTCCATGCGCGCCTTGGGCCCGGGGGCTACTGTCGGCGTTCTGGGAACGGGGGTCCCCAGACTTGCCTGCCTGCGGTGTGGCTCAAAGGAGGCCTAGCATGGCCCATCTTCATCAACACAAGACTCAAGACCCTCGCGAGGGGCCAAGCCTCGCGGGGCGGACGACACGGCGCATCCTTAGGCGCTGCCTCCTCAGGCTGGCTCGTGAGGAGGCGGAGAGATCAAGGCAGGGTACCTCGCGAGGTGCCCATGATGCAAGCCATGACGATCAAGGGTGCCAGGCGGGCGCCAGCGTGCGCAGCGTCCTTCTTTCCTCTTTGGTGCAAAGGGGGCAAGCACAGCCGCGGAGTACCAAGGCGTCAGGCAAAGGTTTCCATTTCGGAGCAACGAGACCAAGACCAGGAGGACTATGAGACGGAGGTCACCATGGAGCCCAGCACGATGTCACCACAGAGCCTTTGGCAGGCGAAGACCAACTTTAGTCAGGATAAGTGTACTAGATGTTCCCCTTCGAATTGGCCAATTGTTCTCGCCCTTCCTGCTCAATATTTGGGACCCACGTAGCAAGGGGTTCGGTTCGATCTCAACCAGACGGTCGACAAGTGAGAGAAAAGCAGAGAGAGTGAGTGAGAGAGAGAGAAGGGTGACTGAACTCCTCCTAGCAGTTCATCGCCCCAGCCAAGAACAGACCCTCGAGAGGCTGTTCTTCCTTGTATTGTTCACCATCACCAGCCCCAGGAGGCAATCCACCAACCACACACTGGAGTAGGGTATTACACGACAACGGTGGCCCGAACCAGTATAAACCTTGTGTCTCTTGTGCAATTCTTACAGTAGTTTAGATCTTTGTGAGACGGGGAGGTAGAAGGCGTGATCTCCGCGCGCACCCCAGTGTTCGAACCTTAGGGGTCTGCCGGAACCCGTGATCCGACAACCCGTGTTTGTTTGGCGGTGCTCATCATCATCCTTGCTTGGTGGCCCTTTCCCCTTCTGTTCGGTATTTAACTTACCGGCCTATTTGAAGACCCAACAGTTCTTGTTGGAGTGATTGCCAAGATTGTCAGGGGTGCCATGAATCTGGCAAGGCCGATCAAGTATTTTGTCCAAATTAGATGGACCATCTTTATTTCCTTTGAATGGCTTCTTCCGCTGACCGGATTTAGAGCCGCGGAATCTAGCGTTAGCCGCCGTGTCTTTAGTTTCTTCATTGTTATTTTGGCACTTATGTTTGTTGCGTCGTGGCCTACCATTGCCATCCATGGGTTCAGAGGTGCCAGGGTCGCTGGTACTGTTGCTTCTATGAGCCAACCAACTGTCTTCTGCAGCACAAAAGCGGGTCATAAGTGCAGTAAGAGCTGCCATAGACATCGGTGTTTCCTGTCGGAGGTGTCGAGCGAGCCACTAGTCCCAGACGCTATGTTTAAAGGCCGCGAGGGCTTCGGCATCCGGGCAGTCAACGATTTGGTTCTTTTTAATTAAGAACCTAGTCCAGAGATTGCGGGCTGACTCTCTGGGTTACTGGACTATATGACTAAGGTCATCGGCATCCGGAGGCCGGACGTAGGTGCCTTGGAAGTGTCTCAAAAGGTGTCCTCCAAATCATCCCAGCTACCAATGGAGTTCTGTGGGAGGCTGTTTAACCAGTGTCGTGCTGGTCCTTTCAGCTTTAGCGGGAGGTATTTGATGGTGTGGAGATCGTCACCGCGAGCCATGTGAATATGGAGAAGGAAATCATCGATCCATACTAACGGATCCGTCGTTCCATCATATGCTTCTACGTTTACGGGTTTAAACCCTTCTTGAAACTGGTGCTCCATTACCTCATCGGTAAAGCATAAGGGGTGTGCGGCGCCTCTGTAACGAGCAATGTCACGACAGAGTTGGGATGACATCCGTGATCGGTTTTCGGCCTAAGTGAGGTTATGCCTATCGCGCCAAGCTTGATGGTGGTCATCTCGCATTGGGGCACGCCCCCTTGATCCATAAATTGATCTAGTCTGACCGGCTCTATTTTCCAGGTCCTGGCGTAAGTCGTCGGTGTATCTCGGAGCCGCTACCTCTCTGCCTCGATGGCGTGGTGGTGCGGGCTGGTGTTCTCCGTAAGCAGCCGCTTTATCTCGCCCACGCGGTGGTCGGTCTGGTTCATCAGTGCGGTTATATCTTGATGGTATTGGCTCAAGGGCCTCATCATCGAATTGTGGCAGTAGCCGACACTTGGGATAACTCTTTGTTGGGCGTTTGAGGCCATATTCCTCGGCAGCTAAGACCTGGGTCCATCAATCATTGAGCGTATCCTGTTCGGCCTAAAGCTGCCGTTATTTCTTTTTTAGGCTCCTCGCAGATGCGATGAGTAATCGCTTGAAGCGTTCTTCCTGGAGGGGTTCCTCTAGCATGATGAAATCTTTGTTTCCAAGGCTGACTTCCTCTTTGAAGGCCGGTAGATAGTTACTATCCTCCGGATCCTCATTCTCGGCAAGTTTGTCTGGATTGACTTGTCCGTCTTCCCAATCATCCTGGTCTATGGCGGGCTCGATGGGATTGTCAGAGTCTTCGGCATTCCTGAAGTATCATTGTCTCCGGTGCCAGTATTAGTTTCCTTTTCACGATGCGAATTTGAGCGGCGCTGCTGACGTCGACGTTTTGGTGGTGCCTCGATAGGCTTGTCCTCAATTGGGTCCTTGCTGCCGCCATCGTCGTCCTTTTTGGGTGTATCCACCATATAGACATCGTATGTGGAGGTAGCCATCCAACACCCGGTGATGGGCGGATTCCGGCCTGGTTCGTCTCCGGCATCGTCATCCATACCGTCGATGTCTTCGGAGGTGTAATCTAGCATGTCGGTCAAGTCCTCGACAGTGGCTATTAAGTGGGTGGTGGGTGGGACGTAAAATTCCCCGCTCTCAGCCCCTAGTCCGGGCTGGGCATAGTTCGGAGGTGATACTTCCGTAATGGCAAGAGATCGCATTAAGTCCAAGGCCTCGTTAAAGGGAAGGCTAGACGAGGAACTAGGGACCTGCGGGGCCGGGCATGGTAGGTTCTACCAGGCCGTGCTAACTGTATGCGGACCTTCGGAGTTCAAAGCTAGCATCCAGAGGTGGATTCGGCTCTGCGATGACAGGGAGAGTCCTGCTTGATTCCAGGTTTGCCGTAGACATAGTTGCCTCTGGGTCTCCGGAAAAGAGCTTCGTAATAGGAGAGGTGCTACCTCTTTTAGCACTGCATTGGTTTTCCCCGAAGAGGAAGGGATGATGCAGCAAAGTAGCGTAAGTATTTCCCTCAGTTTTTAAGAACCAAGGTATCAATCCAGTAGGAGGCTACACGCAAGTCCCTCGTACCTGCACAAAACAAATAAATCCTCACAACCAACGCAAACAGGGGTTGTCAATCCCTATAGGGCCACTTACGAGAGTGAGATCTGATAGATATGATAAGAATATTTTTGGTATTTTTATGATAAAGATGCAAAGTAAAATAGCAAAGTAAATAACTAAGTAGTAGGAGATTGATATGATAAAGATAGACCTGGGGGCCATAGGTTTCACTAGTGGCTTCTCTCGAGACAAGTATTCTACGGTGGGTGAACAAATTACTGTTGAGCAATTGACAGATTTGAGCATAGTTATGAGAATATATAGGTATGATCATGTATATAGGCATCACGTCCGAGACAAGTAGACCGACTCCTGGCTGCATCTACTACTATTACTCCACTCATCGACCGCTATCCAGCATGCATCTAGAGTATTAAGTTAAAACAGAGTAACGCCTTAAGCAAGATGACATGATGTAGAGGGATAGACTCATGCAATATGAAGAAAACCCCATCTTGTTATCCTTGATGGCAACAATACAATACGTGCCTTGCTGCCCTTACTGTCACCGGGAAAGGACACCGCAAGATTGAACCCAAAGCTAAGCACTTCTCCCATTGCAAGAAAGATCAATCTAGTAGGCCAAACCAAACTGATAATTCGAAGAGACTTGCAAAGATAACCAATCATACATAAAAGAATTCAGAGAAGATTCAAATATTATTCATAGATAGACTTGATCATAAACCCACAATTCATCGGTCTCAACAAACACACCGCAAAAAGAAGATTACATCAAATAGATCTCCACAAGAGAGGGGGAGAACATTGTATTGAGATCCAAAAGGAGAGAAGAAGCCATCTAGCTACTAACTATGGACCCGTAGGTCTGAAGTAAACTACTCACACTTCATCGGAGAGGCTATGGTGTTGATGTAGAGGCCCTCCGTGATCGATGCCCCCTCCGACGGACCTCCAGAACATGCCCCAAGATGGGATCTCGTGGATACAGAAACTTACGGCAGTGGAATTAGTGTTTTGGCTCCCTTTCTGATTGTTTGGGGGTACGTGGGTATATATAGGAGGAAGAAGTACGTCGGTGGAGCAACAGGGGGCCCACGAGGGTGGAGGGCACGCCTGGGGGGGGGGGCAGGCGCGCCCCCCTACCTCGTGGCCTCCTGTTAGCAGGCTTGACGTAGGGTCCAAGTCTCCTGAGTTGTATTCGGTGAGGAAATCACGTTCCCGAAGGTTTCATTCCGTTTGGACTCCGTTTGATATTCCTTTTCTTTGAAACCCTAAAACAGAAAAAACAGCAATTCTGGGCTGGGCCTCCGGTTAATAGGTTAGTCCCAAAAATAATATAAAAGTGGATAATAAGGCCCAATAATGTCCAAAACAGTAGAAAATATAGCATGGAGCAATAAAAAATTATAGATACGTTGGAGACGTATCAAGCATCCCCAAGCTTAATTCCTGCTCGCCCTCGAGTAGGTAAATGATAAAAACAGAATTTTTGATGCGGAGTGCTACTTGGCATAATTTTAATGTAATTATTCTTAATCGTGGTATGAATATTTAGATCCGAAAGATTCAAGACAAAAGTTCATATTGACATAGAAAATAATAATACTTCAAGCATACTAACAAAGCAATTATGTCTTCTCAAAATAACATGGCTAAAGAAAGTTATCCCTACAAAATCATATAGTCTGGCTATGCTCTATCTTCACCACACAAAATATTTAAATCATGCACAATCCCGATGACAAGCCAAGCAATTGTTTCATAGTTTTGACATTCTCAAAACTTTTTCAATCTTCACGCAATACATGAGCATGAGCCATGGATATAGCACTATAGGTGGAATAGAATGGTGGTTGTGGAAAAGACAAAAAGGGAGAAGATAGTCTCACATCAACTAGGCGTACCAACGGGCTATGGAGATGCCCGTTAATAGATATCAATGTGAGTGAGTAGGGATTGCCATGCAACGGATGCACTAGAGCTATAAGTATATGAAAGCTCAAAAAGAAACTAAGTGGGTGTGCATCCAACTTGCTTGCTCATGAAGACCTAGGGCAATTTGAGGAAGCCCATCATTGGAATATACAAGCCAAGTTCTATAATGAAAAATTCCCACTAGTATATGAAAGTGATAACATGAGAGACTCTCTACTATGAAGATCATGGTGCTACTTTGAAGCACAAGTGTGGTAAAAGGATAGTAACATTGTCCCTTCTCTCTTTTTCTCTCATTTTTTCTTTTTATTTTTTTATTTGGGCCTTTTCTCTTTTTTTATGGCCTCTTTTATTTTTTTTTCGTCCGGAGTCTCATCCCAACTTGTGGGGGAATCATAGTCTCCATCATCCTTTCCTCACTTGGGACAATGCTCTAATAATGATGATCATCACACTTTTATTTTTCTTACAACTCAACAATTACAACTCGATACTTAGAACAAGATATGACTCTATATGAATGACTCCGGCAGTGTACCGGGATATGCAATGATGCATGAGTGACAAGTATGAAAGAATTATGAACGGTGGCTTTGCCACAAATATTATGTCAACTACATGATCATACTAAGCAATATGACAATGATGGAGTGTGTTATAAACGGAACAGTGGAAAGTTGCATGGCAATATATCTTGGAATGGCTATGAAGATGCCATAATAGGTAGGTATGGTGGCTGTTTTGAGGAAGGTATATGGTGGGTGTATGATACCGGCGAAAGGTGCGCGATATTAGAGAGGCTAGCAAAGGTGGAAGGGTGAGAGTGCGTATAATCCATGGACTCAACATTATTCATAAAGAACTCATATACTTATTGCAAAAATCTACAAGTTATCAAAGCAAAGTATTACGCGCATGCTCCTAGGGGGATAGATTGGCAGGAAAAGACCATCGCTCGTCCCCGGCCACCACTC
The DNA here is from genome assembly GCA_034509565.1 of Triticum monococcum. Classification (NCBI taxonomy): domain Eukaryota; kingdom Viridiplantae; phylum Streptophyta; class Magnoliopsida; order Poales; family Poaceae; genus Triticum; species Triticum monococcum. The sequence continues at coordinate 443,065,357 of CM067842.1, read as the reverse complement.
ATAAGGAAGACAATCAATAAATAAATCGTGCTCCGACTTCATCACATAACGGTTCACCATACGTGCATGCTACATGAATCACAAGCTTAAACAGAAGTATTTCTCAAATTCACAACTACTCAACTAGCATGACTTTAATATCACCATCTCCATGTCTCAAAACAATTATCAAGTATAAAACTTATCATAGTATTCAACACACTCATAAGAGAATTTTTATTATTAATCTTGCATACCAAGCATATTAGGATTTTAAGCAAATTACCATGCTATTTAAGACTCTCAAAATAATCTAAGTGAAGCATGAGAGATTAATAGTTTCTATAAAACAAATCCACCACCGTGCTCTAAAAGATATAAGTGAAGCACTAGAGCAAAATTATATAACTCAAAAGATATAAGAGAAGCACATAGAGTATTCTAACAAATTCCAAATCATGTATGGCTCTCTCAAAAGGTGTGTACAGCAAGGATGATTGTGGTAAACTAATAAGCAAAGGCTCAAATCATACAAGACGCTCCAAGCAAAACACATATCATGTGGTAAATAAAAATATAGCTCCAAGTAAAGTTACCGATAGAAGTAGAGGAAAGAGGGGATGCCTTCCGGGGCATCCCCAAGCTTTGGCTTTTAGGTGTCCTTAGATTATCTTGGGGGTGCCATGGGCATACCCAAGCTTAGGCTCTTGCCACTCCTTGTTCCATAATCCATCAAATCTTTACCCAAAACTTGAAAACTTCACAACACAAAACTTAAAGTAGAAAACTCGTGAGCTCCGTTAGCGAAAGAAAACAAAAGACCACTTCAAGGTACTGTAATGAACTCATTCTTTATTTATATGGGTGTTATACCTACTTTATTCCAACTTCCCTATGGTTCAAAAACTATTTTACTAGCCATAGATTCATCAAAATAAGCAAACAACACACGCAAAACAGAATATGACAAAACAGAACAGTCTGTAGTAATCAGTAGCTAGCGCAAGATCTGGAGCCCCAAAAATTCTAAAATAAATTGATGGACGTGAGGAATTTATCTATTAATAATCTGCAAAAAGAATTGACTAAATAGCACTTTCCAGATAAAATTGACAGCAGTTCTCGTGAGCGCTAAAGTTTCTGTTTTTTACAGCAAGTTCAACAAGACTTTCCCCAAGTCTGCCCAACGGTTCTACTTGGCACAAACACTAATTAAACACAAAAAAACAACCAAACAGAGGCTAAATAATTTATTTATTACTAATCAGGAGCAAAAAGCAAGGAATAAAAATAAAATTGGGCTGCCTCCCAACAAGCGCTATCGTTTAACGCCCCTAGCTAGGAATAACAAGCAAGAATAGATCAAGGTATTGCCATCTTTGGTAGGCAATCCATAAGTGGCTCTCATAATAGATTCATAAGGTAATTTAATTTTCTTTCTAGGGAAGTGTTCCATGCCTTTCCTTAACGGAAACTGGAATCTATTATTTACTTCCTTCATATCAATAATTGCACCAATCGTTCTAAGAAAGGTCTACCAAGAATAATAGGACATGAAGGATTGCAATCTATGTCAAGAACAATAAAATCTACGGGCAAATAATTCCTATTTGCAACAATAAGAACATCATTAATTCTTCCCATAGGTTTCTTAATAGTGGAATCCGCAAGGTGCAAGTTTAGAGAGCAATCATCAAAATCACGGAATCCTAACAAATCACACAAAGTCTTTGGAATCGTGGAAACACTAGCACCCAAATCACATAAAGCATAGCATTCATGATCTTTAATTTTAATTTTAATAGTTGGTTACCACTCATCATAAAGTTTTCTAGGGATAAAACTTCCAATTCAATTTTTTCTTCATAATATTGCATCAAGGCATCAACGATATGTTCAGTAAACGCTTTATTTTGACTATAAGCATGAGGAGAATTTAGCACGGATTGCAACAAGGAAATACAATCAATCAAAGAGCAATTCTCATAGTTAAATTCCTTGAAATCCATAATAGTGGGTTTAGCAACATCTAGGGTTTTAATTTCTTCAATCCCACTTTTATCAAATTTAGCATCAAGATCAAAAGATTCAGAATTCTTGGAACACCTTCTAGGTAAAGGTGGATCATATTCAGTCCCATCATTATCAAGATTCATGTTTCAAAACAAAGATTTAATAGGGGACACATCACTAACTTTTAGATCTTCATAATTATTTTCATAGGAACTAGAAGAACACACTTTTATAAAGGCATCTTTCTTAGCACGCATCCTAGCGGTTCTTTCTTTGCACTCGTCAATGGAAATTCTCATGGCTTTAAGAGACTCATTGATATCATGCTTAGGTGGAATAGATCTAAGTTTCAAAGAATCAACATCAAGAGCAATTCTATCAACGTTCCTAGCCAAATCATCAATCTTAAGCAATTTTTCTTCAATCGTAGCATTAAAATTCTTTTGCAAAGTAATAAATTCTTTAATATTAGAATCAAAATCAGAGGGCATCTTATTATAATTTCCATAAGAATTGTTGTAGGAATTACCATAATTATTAGAGGGATTACTAGGATAAGGCCTAGGGTTGAAATTTCCTCTACACGCGTTATTACCAAAATTGTTCCTACCAACAAAATTCACATCCATAGATTCATTATTATTCTCAATCAAAGTTGACAAGGGCATATCATTAGGATCAGAAGAAACACTCTTGTTAGCAAATAATTTCATATGTTCATCCATCTTTCCACTCAAAACATTAATTTCTTCTATCGCATGCACCTTTTTATTAGTAGATCTTTCAGTGTGCCATTGAGAATAATTAACCATAATATTATCTAGGAGTTTAGTAGCTTCTCCTAAAGTGATTTCCATAAAAGTGCCTCCCGCGACCGAATCTAAAAGATTTATAGAAGCAAAATTCAATCCGGCATAATTTTTTGTATAATCATCCACAAGTTTAAACCATGAGTAGGGCAATTACGTATCATTAATTTCATTCTCTCCCAAGCTTGCGCAACATGTTCATGATCAAGTTGCTTAAAGTTCATAATAACGTTTCCAAGAGAGATGATCTTAGTAGGAGGAAAATAATTAGAGATAAAAGCATCTTTGCACTTGTTCCATGAATCAATACTATTTTTAGGCAAAGACGAAAACCAAGCTTTAGCATGATCTCTAAGCGAAAAAGGAAATAGCTTCAATTTAACAATATCATTATGCACATCTTTCTTCTTTTGCATGTCACACAAATCAACGAAGCTATTAAGATGGGTAGCGGCATCTTCACTAGGAAGGCCAGAGAACGGATCTTTCATGACAAGATTCAGCAAAGCAGTATTAATTTCACAAGATTCAGCATCGGTAAGAGGAGCAATCGCAGTGCTAATAAAATCATTGTTGTTGGTATTGGTGAAGTCACACAATTTAGTATTATCTTGAGCCACCGTGACAAGCAAGCAAACTAACACACAAGCAAATAAAAAGCAAGCGGAAAAAGGGCAAATAGAGAGGGAGGATAGAGAGAGAGGGCGAATAAAACAGCAAGGGTGAATTGGGGGGGAGAGGAAAACGAGAGGCAAATGACAAATAATGTAATGCGGGAGATAAGGGTATGTGATGGGTACTTAGTATGTTAACTTTTGCATAGACCTCCCCGGCAACGGCGCCAGAAATCCTTCTTGCTACCTCTTTTAGCACTGCATTGGTTTTCCCCGAAGAGGAAGGGATGATGCAGCAAAGTAGTGTAAGTATTTCCCTTAGTTTTTGAGAACCAAGGTATCAATCCAGTAGGAGGCTACACGCAAGTCCCTCGTACCTGCACAAAACAAATAAATCCTCACAGCCAATGCAAATAGGGGTTGTCAATCCCTATATGGCCACTTACGAGAGCGAGATCTGATAGATATGATAAGATAATATTTTTGGTATTTTTCTGATAAAGATGCAAAGTAAAATAAAGGCAAAGTAAAATAGCAAAGTAAATAACTAAGTAGTAGGAGATTGATATAAAAATAGACCTGGGGGCCATAGGTTTCACTAGTGGCTTCTCTCAAGAGCATAAGTATTCTACGGTGGGTGAACAAATTACTGTTGAGAAATTGACAGAATTGAGCATAGGTATGAGAATATCTAGGTATGATCACGTATATAGGCATCACGTCCGAGACAAGTAGACTGACTCCTGCCTGGATCTACTACTATTACTCTACTCACCGACCGCTATCCAGCATGCATCTAGAGTATTAAGTTAAAATAGAGTAACGCCTTAAGCAAGATGACATGATGTATAGGGATAGACTCATGCAATATGAAGAAAACCCCATCTTGTTATCCTCGATGGCAACAATACAATACGTGCCTTGCTGCCCTTACTGTCACCGGGAAAGGACACCGCAAGATTGAACCCAAACCAAACTAGTAGGCCAAACCAAACTCATAATTCGAAGAGACTTGCAAAGATAACCAATCATACATAAAAGAATTCAGAGAAGATTCAAATATTATTCATAGATAGACTTGATCATAAACCCACAATTCATCGGTCTCAACAAACACACCGCAAAAAGAAGATTACATCAAATAGATCTCCACAAGAGAGGGGGAGAACATTGTATTGAGATCCAAAAAGAGAGAAGAAGCCATCTAGCTACTAACTATGGACCCGTAGGTCTGAAGTAAACTACTCACACTTCATCGGAGAGGCTATGGTGTTGATGTAGAGGCCCTCCGTGATCGATGCCCCCTCCGACGGACCTCCAGAACATGCCCCAAGATGGGATCTCATGGATACAGAAACTTACGGCAGTGGAATTAGTGTTTTGGCTCCATTTCTGATCGTTTGGGGGTACGTGGGTATATATAGGAGGAAGAAGTACGTCGGTGGAGCAACAGGGGCCCCACGAGGGTGGAGGGCAGGCGCCCCCTACCTTATGGCCTCCTGTTAGCTGGCTTGACGTAGGGTCCAAGTCTCATGAGTTGTATTCGGCGAGAAAATCACGTTACCGAAGGTTTCCTTCTGTTTGGACTCCATTTGATATTCCTTTTCTTCGAAACCCTAAAACAGGCAAAAACAACAATTCTGGGTTGGGCCTCCGGTTAATAGGTTAGTCCCAAAAATAATATAAAAGTGGATAATAAAGCCCAATAATGTCCAAAACAGTAGATAATATAGCATGGAGCAATCAAAAATTATAGATACGTTGGAGACGTATCAAGAGGATCCTATGGGTTTCAAACTCCCATCTTTGGACGAGGTGGTCTGCTTTGGATCTACGGCCAGTGCAGGGATGATAGTTGGTCTTTGAGCGGCGCCTGATGACGAATCCGATGGGTTTCTTTCTTGGAGATGAGGAATATCGGTCGAGGCCGTGAACCCTTCGAAGATCAAGTCTCCTCGGATGTCGGCAATGTAATTCAGGCTCCCGAATCTGATCTGATGACCAGGGGCATAATTGTCGATCCGCTCAAGGTGACCAATTGAATTGGCACGCAGAGCAAAGCCGCCAAACACAAACAGTTGATCCGGAAGGAAGGTTTTCCCAGAAACGACGTCGTTGTTGACGATCGAACGAGCCATCGAACCTTCTACCGATGACACAGTGGAACTCTTAATGAAAGCACCAATGTTGGTGTCAAAACCGGCCGATCTCGGGTAGGGGGTCCCGAACTATGTGTCTGAGGATCGAAGGTAACAGGAGACAAAGGGGACATGATGTTTACCCAGGTTTGGGCCCTCTTAATGGAGGTAAAACCCTACTTCCTGCTTGATTGACTTTGATGAATATAGTGGTTACAAGAGTTGATGTACCTCGAGATCGTAATGGCTAAACCCTAGATGTCTAACCTATATGAATTCTGATCATCTCCACGGACTGACCCCTCCGGTTTATATCACTACAAAAAAAAGACACATCCGTGACATTTTGGGCCGAACGCAATTTTTTTCTATCATACATATGACACTTCTATGACGATAATTGTGACAAAACCCAGTATCATCATAGATGTGGTGGGCTCCTACTTCTATGACAAAAAATCATGATAGAAAATGGGCTTTTCGTCCTGGGCAGGCCGGAGACGCAGCTGCATGACATTCTTTGGGCCATCCATGACGGAAAAAACCATGGTAGAAGCGAGGGGGAGGAAAATTTTGGGGAGTTCCCGGTTTTGGTGGGAGGTCAGGGGCCGAGTGATGCGCGTTTCTCTTGTACACGTACGCGCGTCTGTGCGAGGCGTTGGCTCTAACTGAACCCGAGCGAGATGTTGGGCTCTAACTGAACCCGAGCGATTGCACTGCAGGCTACACGTTACTGAACCCGAGCGATCGATCGATGGCTGTTAACTAAACCCGATCGAGCGATTCCTTCGCTACTGCTGCTAATTGGAGCCGATCGATGCTGCCTGTGGGATGAACAGTGAGTGTTGCGGGGGGTTTGGATGAACAGTGATCGGTGGCGTTGCCTCTGGATGAACAGGACCCCGTGGTGTGGTGGAGGGCGGGATGAACAGTAGACGGTGGAGGGGTGCCCGTGGAGGGGTGGTTGAACAGGACCCCGTGGTGTGGAGGGCTGGATGAACAATAGACGGTGGAGGGGTGGCCGTGGAGGGGTGGTTGAACAGTAGCCGGTGGAGTAGCGCGCGGTGGAGGCTGGATGAACAGGAGCCCGTGGAGGCTGGAGGTGGTCGACGGTAGCCCGTGGAGGCTGGAGGAGGTCGACGGTGGAGATGAACAGTACCCCATGGAGTCCCGTTTTGCGGTACGCCACACCCCTCCCGATGAACAGGACCCCCGTTTCGACCGTAGGAGCTCTGTTTCATCCGTTTTGCGGTATGCCACACCCGTCCCGATCAACAGAACCCCTGTTTCGACCGTAGGAGGTCCGTTTGCTCCATTTTGCGGTACGCCAGACCCCTCCCGATCAACAGGACCCTGTTCCGAACGTAGGAGGTCTATTTCCTCCATTGTGCGGTACGCCAGGCCTCGTTTCCATCGCCCGTTCCGTCCAAGCCCTCCCGATGAACACAACCACGCATTCCATTCCGACCCAGCCGGTTGGCTCCCACGCGTTCCGTTGCCTCCCGATGAACACGACGCATTCCGTTGGCTCCTGAAGAACACGACGCATTTTGTTGCCTCCCCATGAACACGACGCATTCCGTTGCCTCCCCATGAACACGACAACGACGATGTTTCTCTGTTCCGATCCAGCCATGTACACGAGCCCTGGCCGTACGTATGCACGAGTAGGCGGTCGAGACCCCACCCGTATGTACCCATACATAGCCGTATTTTCTTTCTTGCACCTTGGCTGTTGTACGTATGTGTACATGCTACGTGCGCACCTCTACTACGACACGTACGCGCCTCTACTATGACACGTACACGCCTCTACTACGACACGTGCGCGCCTCTACATCCACTAGTATATATGTACATACACGTTCGCGACCAGAATGACAACGCTACGTACGCTTCGACCAGGTGGGTCCCGAATGTCAGGCACTTCCTTGCGTGCGAAGATGTAGCTGGTGGGTCCTAGCAGTCAGGGGCGCGAATCGTTTTTTTGCCCGGACGCACTTCCTTGCGTGCCAAGATGTAGCTGGTGGGTCCCAGCAGTCAGGGGGGCAAATCATTTTTTTGCCCGGACGCACTTCCTTGCGTGCGAAGATGTAGCTGGTGGGTCCTAGAAGTCAGGGGTAAACGTTTTTTTCGCAAAATATGGTGGCCCGTCCGGTGGGTCCCTGCTGTCAGGTGGAGGAATCATTATTTTGCACGTAATAAGGAGGCACTTCCTTGCTGCGGCCGTGGACCCAGCTGTCAGCCTCTCCACGTACAGTCCACGTCCGATGGAAGTCGTTCCTTGACCAGGTTGACCACTCCGCGCCGAGAGCACCACATCGGTGGACGATGGCGAGGACTAGGAAGGGGACGACTCGGAGCCCGGGAAGACGCAACAGTGGATGCCCACGCGAAGAGGTGTACGAGGGTTCACTGGTTCGGTTGCGGTGTGAGGCTGCTGTCGCCATAGAATAACAGGGGGTGTGGGTGAGTAGAGGGATGGCCTTGCCAGCGGTGGGAGTAGTAGGGGCGGTGAGGCCTCCGCGGCATCACAGCCGGCCACGGGAGGCAGGAGCACGCGGCACGACCGGCGCTGGTTTGGGACGCTGGAGCAAGAATACCAGAGGTTGAAGAAGCACTACGGCCGTTGGATGAACATCGTACGGTAACAGGAGCTAGAATCGTTCATATTGACTAAGTTGACAAAGCCCTCCATCCCCGTCAACTTGGTAGGCCCACAAGTCAGCCTCCCGTTACGCTGGGTTCCGGCTGGCAGGGGGAATATTCATTTTTTTGTGCGTAATAAGGAGGCACTTCCTTGCGTGTGAAGATAGCTGGTGGGTCCGACATGTCAGCGGGGGGCACGTTATTTTCACGAAATATAGAGGCCCTTCCGGTGGGTCCCAGATGTCAGGTGGAGGAATCATTATTTTGCGCATAATAAGGAGGCATTTCCTTGTGTGCGGCCGTGGACCCAGCTCTCAACCTCTCCACGCACTGTCTACTTCCAATGGTGTCGATCGTTGACCACGCCGCGCCGAGCGCATCCAAGGTGTAGGACGACGGCGAGGCCCCGGATAGCAACAAGCCGGAGATGGGAAGACGCGGGAGTAGAGTCGCAGATGGAGAGGTGTACGAGGGTTAACTGGTTCTAGTGCGGTGTGGTTCGGCAGTCGGTGGAGAAGAACAGGAGGTGTGGAGGGGTGGAGGGATGGTCTGGCCAATGGCAGAGTAGCGCTTCATAGCGAAGCGTGTTAAGCAGAGTTGCTAATAGCAGGAGGCGGGAGGTGGTCCCGGTGGCGCTGGAGGAAGAAGACGAGAGATTGAAGATGGATGCCGGTCGTTGGATGTAAATCCAACGACTAACATGTCAGAATCATTTGTTGACTAAATTGACAACGACTTGCGTTGGCTTTGACCTGTTGGCCCACATTTCAGCCTCCAAAAATGTGGCACGTATTCAACCCATTTTTTCAGAATTTATAGTCTTTTTTTGCGCGGTAGAATTTATAGTCAATTTGATCTTTTTTTTGAATTATAGCCATTAGCTGGGCTGGGTGAACAAATAATGTAGCGTCCATGCGGCCCATTTATTTTATTTCCTAAAAAATTACAGGCCATTTGCACTTTCTCGAAATACACGATTTTGTTGGGCCGATTCTAATTATAATGTTGGGTTGGGCCAGCAATGTTATCAAAAAATAAAAAGGGGCTGAGCATTTTGTTATAAATATATTTAAATAATAAGTGATATTATTACATTCGTCCTTAAATCTTAGCAAGCTTTTGTACACAATCACTAGGATTTTCCTGCCAAAACAATCCAGGATTTTATTTGTTAAGAAAGTATTCTTATAAGTTAATAAGATGTGGGATATTATTTTCTTACGTATGAAAGTATCTGTTAAATATATGATGACAATAAAAATAATATATAATAACATATAAAATATGTTTTTAGAGAAACAGGGAGCATCTCCCCGGTTCCATTGCTGAGAACGAAACCACAACATATTCTGATACAACAGCTCAAAGAGCAGTTCGAAAGCAAAGGTAGAAAAGCTACAAACTAGGGGGGTGGATGAACAAGTTCTCTGAATAACACAAATCACCCGAGCGGTGCCAAAGGCAGAGTGGATAGAGCACTCAAATGACACAAGGAGGGTCTAGCGAAGACTTCATGGTCTTCAGCTGAGGGGCCGTGTCAGCCTGTGGCGACTAGTAAGCAAGCGGAGACACCGGGCTGGAAGGCGTAGCATGGTGGATGTCCCTCTGTTTCGGCGCCAGGTGCCCATCATCTTCATCAGAGATCTTGAGACGAGCCCACGGGTCCAGCCCAGAGCAGGTCGAGCCTTGTTCAACCACAAGTGATCGCCAACGGTTTTTGGAGGGATCTTGTTAGGGTTTCCATGAAGCTCATCAACTTGTCCTTGTCCGATCCGGAGGAGAGAATCGCCCAGTTCCTCACCATGTTCCTGATCAACCTCAAGACCCGCGGAATGGAAATCCAGTAGGTGTTACTGAAAATCATAGCATTTCTATATTTCCAGAGGCACCAAAGGACAGCTGAGCTAAGAATATTTAAAACTGAGCACTTTTTGGTAGCAATCCAGAATCTGGCGACAGATTCGAAGGATGAGCCAAACTGACTAGAGAAATATTCCTCAATTTGGGCCCAGAGATGTTTAGCAACTATACATTCAAAAAATAGGTGAGAACAAGACTCTTGTTCCAAGCAGTAAACGCAATCAAGGGGTCTGATGATGTGTCTCTTCCTAAGGTTATCCCTAGTCATCAATTTGTTTTTGGAGAGAAGCCAGAGAAATACATGAATTTTAGGGGGAACTCTCAATTTCCAGACATCAGGGATAAACATGGGTTGACCCCCTCTAAAGTTGATAACATGATAGAGGGAGCTGGAGGAATACTTCCCCTTATTGTCCAGCTGCCAAACCAGGGCATCCGGCTCGGCAGTAAAGGTAATGCTTTTGGCAATTTCCTCCAACTGGAACCATTGTTCCATGAGACTATCACTAAAGTTCCTTCTAAAAGAGAGTTTTAGGCATTGACTGTCCCAAACTTCATTGACACTTTTGTTAAGCTCATTGCAGACAGAGTAAATAGGCCAAAATTGGACTGCTAGGGGGGATGTGCCAAACCAAGTATCTTCCCAGAACCTGGTTCTGCTCCCATCCCCTATGTTCCATCTGTAGCCAAATTTCACAGCATGCATAATAGATTTTAATCCTTTCCAGAATCTAGAGGTCTTAGGGTTGGAGGAAGGGACAAAAATATTAGGTTTATTTCCTAGGTATTTATGGGCAATAAGAAGCTTCCAGGGTTTCAGGTCTTCCTCATAGAATCTTTGAATCCAAGACCCTAGAAGACAGTTGTTAATTTCTTGGAGGTTAGGTATGCCTAGGCCTCCAAAATCTTTTTCACAGAGACTAGGGCCCAATTAGCAAGGTGTAGCTTCCTATTTCCCTCAAAATCATTCCACAAGCAACGAGACATCTGAGAATTGATGAGGTTCACTGCCCATTTAGGGAACTTGAAGAAGGAGAGGAGATACACTGGAATGCTAGCCAAACAAGCTTGTATGAGGATCAATCTACCTCTATAAGAGAGAAGTTTGCCCCTCCACCCAGCAATTTTTTTAATGATTTTATCTAGAAGGGGTTGGATATCCTCTCTCCTCAGTTTATCATAGTGGAGAGGGATACCTAGGTACTTAATGGGGAAGTTACCTTTATTACGGACTAGAATAGAGAGCAAGTCAGCTAACTCCTAATCATCCATGTTGATAGGGATGAGTTCACTTTTAGAGTAGTTGATTCTCATGCCTGAGACTTGTTCAAAACAGGTTAGAACAGTTTTCAGATTGCTAGCATGTGTGGAGTCATTGTCTAAGAAAAGGATGGTATCATCTGCATATTGAAGGCAGATGATGCCACCAGGGCAGACCTTAGGACAGAGCCCTGCAATCAGACTATGATCAGCAGCTTTGCTCAACATTTTAGTAAGAACGTCCACTACTAAATTAAACAAAAGCGGGGAGATGGGGTCACCTTGCCTAAGGCCTTTACCATCAAGGAAAAAATCACTTTGACAGTTATTTAACTTGACCCCAACAGACCCCCCCATGAGTAAGTTGCTGGATCCAACTAGTCCATTTACCCCCAAAACCTCTAAGCTCCAGGAGTTTCATAAGGAAATTAAGGTCAACTTTATCAAAGGCAGTCTAAACTAGAACTACCATCTAGAGAAAAATTCTCACAAAACAGAGCCTTCAGATCTGTTTTGGTGAGGGTAAATACAGGAAGAGCATTCAATGCCATCATTAAGAGAAGTAACATCTACACCAATCTTAGCAGCAATGGCATTGAAGGAAGGATCATTAAAGTTGGAGAAGGAAGTGTGTTTCATACCCTGGGGTTTTTGCACTTCCAGGTTCTGAACCTCTTTGAGCTATTGAGCCTTTTCAATAATGGTTCTCTTGTCACCAGCTACCCTGGCACTGGTTCTGGTGGCTTGAACAGGACCCCATTTGGGAAGGTGCTTCTCCTTAGGAAGGGTAGGGAAGTTAGAGTTGTATTTTGAGTCCAAATTGTCTGGGAGTTTATTTGTTTCAACAAGCGCCTCTTGATCCTCTTTTAGATCTACAGAACCTTCTAATTCCATTAGATCATCATCTTCTAGGAGCTCCATTTCCTTGAAGAGGTTGAATCCATCAGTTTCATCAAGCACATAATTCAAGATCTTTTCCTGGATGCTGATTTGAGGAGTGTATGGAGAATCAGGGAGGTGTGTCTTGAGGACTGAAGTGGGTGTAGTTTCTCCAAGCATCTGATTGTGGCCAAAAGACTGTCCTCTGATGTTAGGGGCCCCAGAATTGGCAGGAGGCCCTTTATCTGATTCAAATCTAGAGCTCGTATTGGATTCAGCATCTTCAGTAAGATTAGTACCAGCTTCAGCTGCACAGACATATGTACCAGCAGAGAGGTTGGTGGAGGTGCCAGTTTCAGTGGGGGTTAAGGACTCCACCTCAATGAGTAGCCTGTAGATTTTGTTCCCAACTACAAAAAGCCTTTCCGCAGGGCTTTTGGAGGGATCTTTACATAAGATTTTGACCCTAACAGTTTCATAGAATGACTTGAAATTATGCTGCCAATCCACATCCAGTAAGACCCCCAGAGTGGAAGTGATTTGATCCAGCATAGTCCAGTCACACCACTTGGGGGTTCAATTTCCTGATCTTGATCCAAGTTTCCTGGAGGTCCTCTTCAGCCTCAATCCAGCCTTTCTAGATTTCAATATTGACTACAACATTGTCTTTTTTGAGACCAAAACAGGGGTATCCAGCAACTTGAACTACATCTATTTCAGGAGGGAATTTGACCAAGAATGTCCACTCATCGAGGGCATTGATTGGCCAGGGCAAGTTGGTTTTGTAAATGTCTGCAAACTCAGTGGCAAGTTCCTGCTTGGTCACTTCACCAGCTTCTACCAGAACAATCCCCACATTCTTTTAGGGAGCCATGATACTGAGCATTTTCATCCGGTGGGTCTATGTGGTAGAACCCTAATCCCGGAGCAGCACTTCCAACATATCTAGCAGAACTGTGGGTTTTCCTTCTGACAGGGAAATTCTCAACTTTATGGGAAACCATTTTGTAGATAAAACAACTCTTGGGCTTGCCACATTTATCCAAATGATGCCCTGATTCCCCACAGTTGTAGCAGATCACCTCAGAGTATGCCATAAGGCCCGAAGCAGGGGCAGGAGCAGTTTTCTGGATGTCCTATCTCTTCTTTTGCTGATTCTTGCCTTGAGATTTCCCACTGATCTGAGAGTCAGAACCACCAGCAGATTGATCTTGGGCAATTACAGGAACCTGCCCAGATTGTGCCCCCATTTGGGGCGGAGGTGGGCCGTACCACTGCCCAACCGGTGCTCCCCCCATTGTGATAGGGGAAATTCATTGGAGTTCCTGGTTCCTTCTCATCCTCCAGCCAGATGTTGTCTCTTAGGAAGCAGAAATAACCACCAGACAACTCAATTGAAGCAGATTGCAAGCTTAATTTCAATCTTCTGCAGGTTTGGGGGAGAGGTAAGGTAGGGGATCCACCTGCTCCGGCTCCAGTGGCGTGCTGGTGGGCATGAGTCCAGTCAAGCATTCCCATCTCGCAGCATGGCATGTATCTCCTGAATTCACTTCTCCTTTCGCCCATCGAACGAACGCAATCGGCGGCTCCCTGGGGTGGGGCATCATGTGCTTCTCCGAGAAATCTCCTTCGAAGTAGATCCGTAGGGCTAGATTCAGCAGCTCCCAATCCACATGATCCTTGCACATCCGAGCATACCTGCGCGAGTGAGAGAATGGATTCGGTCCCTCCTCGGCTTCCTCCCTCGCAGCTTCCTCCTCTGCTTCCCTCCATTCGCGCGTGCACTGGGTCCAGGAGAGAGCGTCGTCGTGGATCCGCATCGCCCGCTCCCTCCATCTCCTCCCTCGAGTCTCCTGCAGCACCGCCGGCGCGACAGAGTTGAGCGGCTGGAGCATCCGCAGGAAGGCTTTGTAGATATGTGGGAGATGCATCTTGTACATCTGCCTGTCTTCTAGCCATTCCCCCGTGGATATGGCCGGCGACTCCATGGGGCGCGTGACAGGACTTGCTGAGGGGGGTAGGCATGCCTGGAGTCAGGAGGCAGGGGTGGCGGTGAGATCTATGGCGGCGGCGAGGGTGGAGGTAGTGGCGGGGGCGGCGGCGAGGGTGGAGGTGGTGGCGGGGGCGAAGGGGATCGCGAGAGCGGTCATCTATTTGCCAATTATGTGAACTAAACAGTCAACATATAAAATAATTTAAATATATATAATATAGTTAGAAGGGAAACATAAGTTGGACCTGGCATTCCTATTCTTATATAGAAAAATAGAACAGACCTCTGCGTTTCTTCAAAAAAAATACATAAATTGGGCTTCCAAAAATAAAACCTCGGATGGGAGGTCCATAGGCCGGTCGATACATGATGGCCCTAAGAAAATACAAACAAGCCTATGGACCTCACATCCGAGGTCGTGTGCTGCGCATGTTAAAAATGAAAGCCTAGACGGGGCAGCCCAAAACCACGTCCAACACTTGCCAAAACTTCGTCCCTCGTTTTCTCTGTGTTTCGCACACTCGACATTGTGTGGGCATTTTGACTGTGCATCATATGAAGATGTTCTATGCATGAATGTTGATCAGCATGATGTTAACTGGCTGGTAGTTCCATTTTCGACCATGAATAAAACTTCCAACATGATGTTAACCCTGTTTGAAAAGGCCGTGTTAATATAAACGCTCTGCCTCTGAAAGTTGCAGTTTCTTATCTGAAACTGAACTTGCAGTTTCTTATCTGAAACTGAAACTTGCAGTTTCTTCTCTGAGAATCACATTATATGCACTTTTATACTCCTATGAAACTACATTTTTAAGTGCTAAAAATAGATATCTAGAATTGATAAAATACGTCATATGCTCAATACTGCAAATCTGAAATTCAAAAGACATTCATATCTGAAAGTACTCTCAAAATACACAACACAAAACACAATTCACGACCTGCAAATACCGACAACCCTAAGCTCCTCCTGACAATTCACAACCTGCCCGACTATTGGGCTGTGGGGCAGCCCCCTCCTATTCCTCGGCGGCAGGCAGCCGCCCCGTGAGACGATGTGAACGTCGAGGGAGACGATGGCAGGGAAGCGTCGTCGGGACAACTGCTTTTCTCCTCTTGAAGTTGGGTTCGGTCGACGAAGACTCCACCGGCTTGCTCTGGCAGGACACCCTCACAAACAACACCCTGTAGATGCTCGATCCTTCAATCTCTGGTGGATGCTCCATCTGGGATCGATACTCCCACCACCGCTCCCTCACGATCGGATTTGGTGAATCTGTTTGCTCCATGGCCCAGAGGAGCAGCTCTATGTACTCCGGCGCGACTCCCTCCAGGAGTATCGCCGCCTTTTCGCTCTGTTGCAAATATTTGGCCATGGATGTCATCGTCGCTGCTAGTTGGTCCTTGTTGTCAAACCAAGACTGTATCTCCAACATCCTAGCTAGCTTCACAGGGTCACCGTCTGTGATCCTCATGTATCGGTTGTACTCCTCCATTGATCTACTTCTCCACAGCACCTTCACTCACCGGCGGTGGTTTTTGAATGGAAGAGGAGAGGAGCATCGCCGGTTTTGGATTAGAACGGGAGAGGAGCGAGGCTGGTTTTGGACTGGAACAGGAGGATGGGCGGTGGTTTTGAAATGGAAGAGGAGAGGAGCGGCGCTGCATTTAGATTGGAACAGGAGAGGAGCGGCGGTGGTTTACGAGGAGAAGAGTGGAAGAGCGGCGCTGGTCTTGGAAGTATTTTTTTGTTGTTTTTCGTATTTTGGGTCAAAGTTTGACCATGCACTGTATTTGACAAGCAAAATGTGAATGCATGTCACCAGAAATTGTATCGTTTGGTTCGTATCTGAATGTACTTTCAAATTATATTATTTTCGCAACGTATAATATATATTTTATGTGCAAAAATCATGGTCAATTATGACCCAGAATAAAAGGGAGACTAGTTAATGTGGGGTCGCTTTCTTAATTGAAGGGTAAACTGATTTTGATTTTGATCCAGTCACAGCGCGCCGGCCCTCTCGTCCAATCCTAAATCGCTGCCGCACGCTCCTCTCCCTCTTCTCCATTGCAAAACCGCCTCCTCTCCTCTCCATCATCTCCATTCCAAAACCACCGTCTCGCCTCTCCCTCTCCTGATCTTCTCCATAGCAAAGCCACCTCCTCTCCTCTCCATCATCTCTATTCCAAAACCGCTGTCTCGCCTCTCCCTCTTCTCTATTGCAAGACCACCGTCTCTCCTCTGTTTTCTAGACGCTTTACTCCATGGCGCGGGCGCAATCCATGGATACAAATTAGTATACTATATACTATTTAAAAGTCGAGGGCGGGGCTTTTCCTGTGCGGTAGGCAGCGGGGCAGTTCCGCCTAGTCGGTTCGACAGAGACACGAGAAGACGAGGGAGTAGGATGCTGCAAACGTAGGGCTGTGTGATTTGACAGCGAGTTACTGCTGGATAGGTGGGGCCCCGTGATTTGACTTGCCATTATCATTTTAACTGCGGTGCTACGACCGGCGTGAGTCTCCCGATTCCTGACCACCTCCATATAGGTGCCTGTCGGTGTCAAAACCGGCGGATCTCGGGTAGGGGGTCCTGAACTGTGTGTGTAGGCCGGATGGTAACAGGAGGCAGGGGACACGAAGTTTTACCCAGGTTCGGGCCCTCTCGATGGAGGTAAAACCCTATGTCCTGCTTGATTAATATTGATGATATGGGTAGTACAAGAGTAGATCTACCACGAGATCAGAGAGGCTAAACCCTAGAAGCTAGCCTATGGTATGATTGTTGATGTGTATGTCGTCCTACGGACTAAACCCCCCTGGTTTATATAGACACCGGATAGGGTTAGGGTTACATAGAGTCGGTTACAATGGCAGGAGATCTGAATATCGTATCGCCAAGCTTGCCTTCCATGCCAAGGAAAGTCCCTTCCGGACACGGGATGAAGTCTTCAATCTTGTATCTTCATAGTCCTGGAGTCCGACTGAAGGTATAGCCTGGCCATCCGGAGACCCCCTAATCCAAGACTCCCTCAGTAGCCCCTGAACCAGGCTTGAATGACGACGAGTCCGGCGCGCAAATTGTCTTCTGCATTGCAAGGCGGGTTCCTCCTCCAAGTACTTCATAGAAGATTTTGAACACAAAAGTAGTGTTTGGCTCTGCAAAATAAGTTTTCCACATATTGCCATAGAGAGAATAATATTTACACAAATCTAATCCGCCGACGTATTCCGTAGTGTGACATCACACCACGGCCAAGCTTTTATTCGAACCATTTTACTGTCCCATCTCAGCGCATTATGCGAGGTGGTTTCCTTGGCACGTCTTGTTAAAGCAGAGATCGTGTTCCCTTATTCCGGGATTCTCATCAATACGGGCGTGGGTAACCCAACCGTGCCTTTGATTACGGCACTTGGGAGATAAGTGAGTTTTACCAGGCTGGTGGGGACATGTAGTTGCGTCCACCCATATAAGGGGATAAAGATCCACCTTTTCACCTACGCCTTCTTCCTCCTTCGCCTATCCATTCTCGCGCACTCGAGCTCCAGCGCCTAAGTCCGCACTCCTCACCTCAACCTTCCCCAGCCATGTCCGGAGCGGGAGGCAAGTGGATGGTCTCCTCCATCATGGAGGGACACATCAAAAAGATGAGGAAGGCCGGATATCTGGCTAGCGACATCACGCACCGGCTTCCCGAAACAGGGCAGTTCATCCCCACTCCTAGGCCCCATGAGAGGGTGGTATTCCTCCCCCATTTCCTCCGTGGACTAGGCTTCCCTCTGCATCCATTTGTCCGGGGGCTCATGTTCTACTATGGCCTGGATTTCCATGATCTGGCCTCGAACTTTGTCCTCGACATCTTGGCGTCTATCGTCGTGTGCGAGGCTTTCCTCCGCATCCGTCCCCATTTTGTCCTATGGCTCAAGACCTTCAATGTCAAGCCAAAGGTGGTGCGCGGCAACCAGGCGGAGTGTGGAGGAGCCATGGTGGGCAAGATGGCCAACGTCCTATGGCTCGAGGGTTCCTTTGTGGAGACCCTGAAGGGGTGGCAATCAGGGTGGTTCTACAACACCAAGCCGCGCGACCCTAAGTGGGTCGCAGCCCCCGAGTTCCGGTCTGGCCCCCCAACGGGGCTCAGGTCTTGGGAAGAGATGGGCCTTTCATGGGGCAGGCAAAAGGAGGTGACCGGACTCCAAACATGCATCCAATCCCTGGCAAACAAGCAACTCAGGCTTGTTAACGTCGTCCAGGTTATGCTCATCCGACTGATCCTCCCGTGTCAACAATGGGCTTTCAACCTGTGGGAGTTCGATCCAGCGCGGCACCAAACTCTGAGAAGGCTCTTCGACACGACGTACGAAGATGCCTGGAAGGGGCTTTTCAAAGGCGCCGAGGCTCCCGCATCTGCTACCGAGGATCGCGGATACAGCACGCAGCGTCACGCTAGCGCGGTAAGTTTGTTGTACCTCTTACAGGGCACTAGTTTTTCATAGTTCAACTCTGTGCGGGATCTAAGCTCCCTTACCTTTCACAGGATTGGCAGGCGAAGTCCGGACAGATCAACTGTCCGGCTCTTTCGCCCGAAGGCCCAGCGGACGCCCTCTTAGCGAAGCTGCTGGTTCCGGTACCCTATGTGGTGCCAGAGAAGAAGGCCGCGAAAAAGGCCGTGGGGACTCGAAAGAGTGCCCGGCACCAGGAGGTGTCGGATCCATCATCCGATGGTTCCAAGGCGCACTCCTCCCATGAAGATGAGAAGGAGGAAGAAGGGACCCTCCCCCTCCAGCGGGGGAAGGGAAGAAAAGGAAGGCCGCCCCAACTGGGGAGGCCGAGGGGTCCAAGAGAGGGAGAACCCCTCCTCCGGACTACTCCACCAACGCCGACGACGGTGAAGAAGAGTGGCCGCCCAGGGCCAAGCCCCTGCCGAAATCGTAAGTATCCGGATACCGGAGTGATTTCATAGTATTCATTTATCGCACAGCTTTCCCTTATGTCGAATATGTTTATGCATCCCACCCAAAGATCGGCTCGACGCGTCGTCGAGCGGCTCACTGGACTCGTCGTACGTGAACTTGCTGCGGACGGCTTCCTCCCCCCGCCCTATGGACGACACCGAAGTGTTGTCCCAACATGGTCCAATCCGGGAGGAGGTGGTCCTAGAGGCGCCGCAAGGCGACCTCCCGGACTCCAGGAGTAAAGGGGACGAAACCCCCCAGGGCTCCAAGTCCGGCCTTAGGCCGGACACCGATCCAGAACCTTCAAAGGTTCCAGAGTCCGGCGGGGAACCTCCTTCTAAGAGGAGCAAACCCACCGCGGCGGCGACCTCCGTCCAACCGGAGGCACCGGACAATATGTTGGAGGCGCTCCAAGGCGCCTCCATCGACGAGGGGCATCGCACTATTATGAGTGCGGTGATCTAGAAGGTTCAGTCCGCCAAGAGCGGACTGACTGAAGCTTGTACAAGCCTTTTAACGGGCTTTGAGGTAAGCAAAGAATGTGTAAATAACATTACCGCATAGACAGTAGCCCTTGATGCTCTGTTTGGCATTCGGAAAGAAAATCCGAATAGAGGATCAAATAAAAATCGCAGGAGTCTAAAAAGAGTCAATATGCGTGTGCAGGCTTCCCTGCTGGCGTCCGCCGCACTGACTGCGGAAGTGGACGTGCTACAGCAGAACCTCAAGCGGTCTGAGCAAGAGCTCGGACGTGCCAAGAAGCAGCTCGAGGACAATGAAGGTAAGAAATACCTTGTTTAAATTAAATATATGTATATATAAAAAGGTGCAATTGCAAAAAATGACAGGATTATCGTGGCTATTGCTGGGGCCACGTCTGAGGTGGCGACCCTGAAGCAAGCGCTGCTCGAGGCCGAGAATAGGTCGGCCGTGGAGCGCGTTGAGCGAGAAAAGTATGAGGCCGAGGTTGGCAAGGTGCGGCAAGAGCTCCAAGATCTCATGGAAAAACATGAGAGTTTGGAGCGTGACTCAAGGATGCGAGCGTCTGAGCTCGCGGCGGCTACTGAAAGTGCCAAGTCTGCCAAGGCCAAATCCCAGAAGTCCCTCCTGGAGTTGGATGAGGTGAAGAAGATAGCGGCGGGTAAGGCATTCTTTATGCAAAGTAAACACATAAGCGTGAGTTACTTGTTACTTACCCGAATCCGGAGTTCTCCAGGCGTTTTCGCAGACCTTCCCCGGAGTGTATCCGATGCCACCGCATTCTATGGAGCCGAGGAGGGCAGCTTGACGGAGAAAGTGTTCTGGTCTCAGTATGCTGAGGCCGGACACCCCGTGCCCCTGAGCGACCAGTTGAAGCAACTGGTCGAGCTCCACAAGGCGGTCGAACAGGCCATGAAGGGCCTTATAGTTCGGCTGTGGCCTGGAGAGGCTCAGCCTGGGAGGTATTTCGGGCTGGTGCAGCGGCTGGTGGAGGCCTGTCCAAGGCTCGAAGTCATCAAGCGCTCCGTCTGCATTGAAGGTGCCCGTAGGGCCCTTGCCCGTGCGAAGGTGCACTGGGGCAAGCTGGATGTTGAGAAGCTTGTAAAGGATGGGCCACTGCCGGGGAAAGAGCATCGTAAGCCAGAAAATTATTATAAGGATGTTCTGAAGGGTGCCCGCCTTGTGGCGGAGGAATGTTCTATGGATGTAATTTTTGAGTAAAACTCGCTCATTTTGTCCTGTGCGCTGAAAACTTGTTCATATGCGCTTAAGCAATGCTGTTCGAATTTAAAATATGACCTTCTGTGCGGCTGTTTATCAATACTGAGAGATGGCGAGTCGTCGGCTTCTGCCCCCTTGCCGCTAGTGCTGGGGTGTTCGGGGATAAACCTGGGCACTCTTTTTCCCATATTTGGGTCCTTCGAGGGAGGCGCTCAGCCCGACGAACGAGGCAATCGGACTATAATGTGTGAACACTCTCACTTAGCCATAGAATTCTATAATTTTAAATTTCGGCGAAGCCCCTAGTATTCGGAAGACCGAGTTCGGGGCGCTATCCACGCCTTGGCCGGACAGAGCCGGCTCCTCGCCCTAAGCGGCATAAGTCTTTAGGGACTCGAAAAAACCTCTCGAACAGCGACCAGCTCTCACCTCATCATGACGGTCAGTTTTAGCTTTCTCCACTCAGGTGCTCGACCCAGCTCAACCGGGGCACAATCGCAGTGGTTCTCCTCGTGCTACCTTAGCCGATATAGCGGAACGTAAGGCACCAAAAAATAGGAGCCGGGCAAACCCAACTATTGACCCAAGACATGATTCGGAGCCGATGCATATAATGCTATAAGTTCGGGGTGCCATACTTGTTAAAGTGTTTGGACTTCTCACACCATGTTGAGGGGTACGGAAGCCCCTGGCGTATTTTGGCCGTACCAAAGTGTACGGGTGCAACATGTCGTTAAGGAACATATATAAATTTATAAAAAAAGGTAATGCAAAAATAGACAAAAGCTATGCATTGTTTATTAAAAAGAGCTGCGATCAAAGCAGAACGATACAAATAATGCGATAAGCAAAAGGTTGGACAATGTAACATGTCCGCTCCAGGGGCAAGCTACGGAATAATGTGCGAAACAGGTATACTGCTCGTGATAGAGACCACCTGGGAGTTCCGTAATGCGGCGTGGCTTGGCTGCTTCCCTGGTTCTTGCATCGTTTGTGCGGCAACTGAACCGCTAAACAGGCTTTCCGAAGAGTGGAGTCCTGAAAATAAGAGAAAATTTAAAAAATCGGCAGCCCCTGGTGCGGTTTAAGCCATGTTTCGGGCATGCCGTGGTGGTGCCCCTCCCCTTGTGCCCATGGTATCTCTAGAGCGCATTTATGTGCGTGAAGTACTGGCATCGCCTTTTTGCAAGGGTTGGGGTTGGGGCCGCATTGCTACGCCTGCTCGGATCGTGCCAGGCGGTCTTGTTGTAGGTTACTCCGGGTGCGCTTGACGGTGTCCAGTCGTTTAGTGGCCGGGCTGGAGAACTGGCTAAAGGGGCTGCTTTGAACTCCCGCCGCAAGGGCCGCCGTGTGCTCCTCCGTTCGGAGGGAGCGTTCGGTGTTTCCATTGACCGTAATTACTCCTCGAGGGCCTGACATCTTGAGCTTAAGGTATGCGTAATGCAGTACCGCATTGAACTTAGCGATTGCGGTTCGCCCGAGCAGTGCGTGATAACCACTGCGAAACAGGACTATGTCGAAGATTAACTCCTCCCTTCAGAAGTTACCCGAAGATCCGAAGACCACTTCAAGTGTGACTAAGCCTGTATAGTTGGCCTCTACACCTGGTATTACGCCTTTAAAGGTCGTTTTGGTGGGCTTAATCCTCGAGGGATCTATGCCCATTTTCCGCACTGTATCCTGGTAAAGCAGGTTCAGCCTGCTGCCGCCGTCCATAAGGACTCTAGTGAGATGAAATCCGTCAATAATTGGGTCTAGAACCAATGCGGCAAAGCCGCCTTGATGGGTGCTAGTGGGGTGGTCCCATCGATCAAAGGTGATCGGGCAGGAGGACCATGGGTTGAACTTTGGGGCGACTGGCTCTATCGCGTATACGTCCCTTAACGCATGCTTCTGCTCCCTCTTGGGGATGTGGGTTGCGTATATCATGTTCACCGTCCGCACTTGTGGGGGAAAACCCTTCTTTCCCCTGTTGTTCGGCGGCCGGGGCTCCTCGTCGTCATCGCTATGCAGCCCCTTGTCTTCGTTTTTGGCGTTTAGCTTGCCTGCGTGCTTGAACACCCAACAATCCCTGTTGGTGTGATTGGATGGCTTTTCAGGGGTGCCATGTATCTGGCATAAGCGGTCGAATATTCGGTTCAAACTGGACGGACCCCTAGGATTCCTTTTGAATGGCTTCTTCCGCTGACCGGATTTAGAGCCTCTAAATCCGGCATTAACTGTCGTATCCTCAGCATTGTCGCCGTTAATGCGGCGCTTCTGCTTGGTTCAACGCGACCTGCCACCACTGTCCCTGGTATCCGAATTACCAGGGTTTTTGGTCATATTGTTGCTACAAGCAAGCCAGTTGTCTTCTCCCGTGCAAAAGCGGGTCATGAGTGTCGTGAGTGCTGCCATGGATTTCGGCTTTTCCTGTCCAAGGTGCCGGGCTAGCCACTCGTCGCGGATATTGTGCTTGAAGGCTGCTAGGGCCTCAGCGTCCGGACAGCCGACTATTTGATTTTTCTTTGTTAAGAACCGTGTCCAGAATTGCCTGGCCGATTCATCTGGCTGCTGAATTACGTGGCTTAGGTCATCGGCGTCTGGGGGTCGCACATAAGTGCCCTGTAAATTGTCGAGGAATGCGGCTTCCAGGTCCTCCCAACAATTGATTGATCCTGTTGGCAAGCTGTTAAGCCAATGCCGAGCTGATCCTTTAAGCTTGAGTGGGAGGTATTTGATGGCGTGGAAATCGTCGCCGTGGGCCATATGGATATGAAGGAGATAATCCTCAATCCATACCGCAGGATCTGTTGTGCCATCATATGATTCGATGTTTACGGGTTTGAAACCCTCAGGGATTTGATGATCCATTATTTCGTCTATGAAGCAGAGTGGGTGTGCGGCGCCTCTGTACTGGGCTATATCATGACGTAGCTCCAGTGAGCCTTGTCTACTGTGTTCGGCCCTACTGAATTTGTGGCCGACATGAAGGATGCCGTCTCGAGCCATGGGGCGCCCACGCGATCCGTAGATCGATCTTGTTTGTTTAGCCTTATCCTCCAACATATCTCGTAAGTCCGACGCATAGTCCCGTGCCTTGGTACGGGGTGCGGCTTCAGTGGAGGGCCAAGAGGCCTCTCTGTTGTGGCCGCATCGAGTGCTTCCTCCTCTAATTGGGGTAGCAACCTGCGCTTTGGGTAGCTCTTGGGGGGGGGGCATTCGAGTTTATGCTCTTTGGCCGCAAGGACTTCATTCCACCTGTCAACTAGCAAATCTTGATCAGCTCTGAGCTGTTGCTGTTTTTTCTTGAGGCTTCTTGCCGTGGCCATAAGCCTGCGTTGAAAACGCTCTTGCTCGGCGGGATCCTCTGGCACGATGAATTCGTCGTCATCGAGGCTTGCCTCGTCTTTGGAGGGAGGCATATAATTATTGTCCTCGACCTCTCTGACTGCCGCTCTCATGAGGGCTGGTTTCTCCATCCTCCTGTGCTAAATCTTGGTGGAGGGGGTTTTCTTCGGCGCTTTCCGGAGTGTTATTATCTCCCGTGCTGGAATCACCATGTTTGTTTTGGCTGGATTTTGAGCGGCGCCGCTGACGTCGGCGCTTAGGTTGTTTCTTGGAGGGGTCATCCTCCGCTGTTCCATCGCCATCTCCCTCTTTTGGGGTGTCCACAATGTATATGTCATACGACGAGGTGGCTTTCCAGGGCCTAGTAGGCGCTGGTTCTTCATTATCTCCTGCATCGGCGTCCATACCGTCGATGTCTTCGTAGTCGAAGTCGAGCATGTCGGTTAAGTCGTCGACAGTGGCTACAAAGTGGGTGGTGGGTGGGCTTTGAATTTCTTCATCGTTCAAATCCCAACCTCGCTGGCCGCAGTCCGCCAGGGCTCTCCTGATAAAGAGAGAGACTTCAGTGACTTCAGAATATCGCCAAAATGCGAGTGCTGAAAGATGTCCGCGGCAGTGAACTCCATGATCGGAGCCCAATCGGATCCGATAGGCCGGGGCGTGGAGGGTTCGGAGTCCGGAAAGGAGTCCGGCTCCTTGGAGTCATGAGTCTCGCGGAGTGCGGGGCTGGTGTTCGGCTCAATCGCCGTTGGGATCGCAGCCCCCGAGGTGGCGTCCAACCGCCCATCCTCGATTGGCGCAGTTGGCACCGAATTAGGGTACGGAGCCGATGCGGGTGCGGCCTCCAGGGCACTGTTCAGCGCCAGAGCTAGATCATGCTCGTCGGGACAGTGCGGCGCGCTCGGCAGTGGCTCGAATCTGTCAAAGATTAAGTCCCCGCGGATGTCAGCCGTGTAGTTAAAACTTCTGAATCTGACCTAACGGCTAGGGGCATAGCTTTTGATCTGCTCCAGATGGCCAAGTGAATTGGCCCGCAGTGCGAAGCCGCCGAAGACGAAAATCTGTCCGGGGAGGAAGGTCTTACGCTGGACTGCATCGCTGTCGAAGATTGTAGGGGCCATCGGGCCTGACGGCGACGACACAGAGGAACTCTCAATGAAAGCACCAATGTCGGTGTCAAAACCGGCGGATCTCGGGTAGGGGTTCCCTAACTATGCGTCTAGGCCGGATGGTAACAGGAGGCAGGGGACACGAAGTTTTACCCAGGTTTGGGCCCCATCGATGGAGGTAAAACCCTACGTCCTGCTTGATTGATATTGATGATGTCGGTAGTACAAGAGTAGATCTACCACGAGATCAGAGAGGCTAAACCCTAGAAGCTAGCCTATGGTATGATTGTTGATGTGCATGTCGTCCTACGGACTAAAACCCCCCGGTTTATATAGACACTGGATAGGGTTAGGGTTACATAGAGTCGGTTACAATGGTAGGAGATCTGAATATCCGTATCGCCAAGCTTTCCTTCCACGCCAAGGAAAGTCCCTTCCGGACACGGGACGAAGTCTTCAATCTTGTATCTTCATAGTCCTGGAGTCCGGCCGAAGGTATAGTTCGGCCATCCGGACACCCCCTAATCCAGGACTCCCTCAGTGCCTCTCCCAATGCTCCACAATGTAGTAGAGGCTAGCTCTTGCATGAGAGCCCACTTCTCCACTTTTTCCTTGCCTCTCTTTCCTCCACATATGCAAAAATGCCATGTAAAGCGCACTATTGTACTTACTTTTACTTGCTCCTACAGGTGCTTAAGCTTGCCACATAGGCATAAAGTCTGATGTGGCAAGTTAATCAAGAAGAGAGAGACTAGTTTGGTGACCCAAGGAAGAAACGGTGCTAAGCGCGTGTACCTAGGTGAAAATACAATTTTGAGTCTATAGCTAATTAAATGAAGCAAACTTAGCAACACCATTTCATTGGAAGAGGTCACTCCTTGGCAAATGCAATAAATACTAGTACTCCCTGTGTCCCATAATATAAGAACGTTTTTGGCACTACACCAGTGTCAAAAACATTCTTACATTATGGGACGGAGGGAGTATGAAGAAAGAGATAGAGAGGAGTAAAAAAATACACTTATAGCCAACCTTATAGCCAACCTTATAGCCAACCTTGTTGTAGTATGAGTGACTAAGTGATGACTATGTATGACATGCCAACATCAGATAGCCTAAGGCACCATGTTAAATCTCCAAGGGCGCGACCGCGCGAGCGACGCGACGGTCGTGGTAGGCGCGACCATGATACGGGCTGCTGGCAGCCCTTGGATCTGAGATCAAACGGACGCATGCTAAGTTGCTGAAAATTTGCAGAATAACCCTCCAGGATAGGATAATCACACATAGGTCTAGAATCACGCCATGCAACCATTCGATCTCAGATCCAAGGGCTCTCGGAAGCCCATATCATGGGAGAATGGAATGCCACTACCCTGCCGTTCGCACGCTGGCAGTTCGCTCCTACTCGTCCCCGCACGTCCTTCAATACTACGGCGGTTCGCTCCTAGTCATCCCATCCATTCACATTACGGCAGTTCCACTAATCCTAACCCTCCTCCCAAATCCATGGCGTCCCAAATCTCCACGATCGGCGGTGAGTACAAGGTTAGAACCATCACCAGCGATGAGTTCGACGTCATCTACACCCATTCTTCCGCGACGGTGAAAGGATGCCTTTCTCGCTTCAGACGCATGTTCGAAAACTCAGATGATGAGTGGGTCGCTGGGCTAGATGTTGAGTATACCACAGTCCTGGGACCAGAGAAGGATCTAAAGGACGAAGAGAGGAAGAAGCCCGCCGTGATCCAGGTTTGCGTACATAACGTTTGCTTGGTCTACCACATATGCCATGCCGACGTTGAGTGCCAGGATTTTAAGAACTTCCTCAAGGACAAAATAGTGAAATTCGTTATTGTAGACTTTAAGAATGACTGGGATGTCTTGCGTCGGATAGGTCCCGTTGTAGGCAACCCCTTCGACCTCCAGAAGAATCGGCTGGTGTCCTCTCATCAGCCTTCAATGCTGACCCTGGCAGGAGCCCTAGTTCATCCTTCGTACGGTAAACTGGAGAAACCTCCATACACGTTTCATCGTCATGCATGGCAACGAAATGTACTAGATATAGACTACATCCACTACGCTGCAATGGATGGCTACCTTTACTTCAATATCTACAAGGGTTGGATGAAGAGCAATAGCCAAGTTTGCGGTTCAAGCAAAGAAGTATCGGCCAAGAGGAAGAGGGACAAGGACGAAGTCGAGGACGTGGACGAGGACTCTGAGTAAGGTGGCAGTGTCGTTGCTCATGGTGGTTCTAATGCAGTGTGTACCAGAATAGTTGCAAAGTTTAATTTCAAGTGTGCTTAATTTAATTTGAGGGGTGTGTTGTGCTGAGCCCCTAGCAGAACTATTTTATGTTTCTTCTCGTTACTTTAACTCTTCAGTATGTACATACTAGTATTTCTTACATTTCATCTTTTAGTTGGTATATTACTACCACTCGTTTCTTCACATTATATACGTACAATATATATGGCCAACATCATATAGCCAACAGTTTAGTTGTCAAAGAATTTCAGGGTGCTTAGTTTTGTCAAAGAATTCCAGGATGCTTAGAGGGTGCTTGGATCCAAGGGACTTATTTTAGTCTGACTAAAAATAGTCTCTTAAGAGGCTAAAGTTCCAAGCACCCCTGACTAAAGAGGGGCTAAAACTAGTCTTGAGACTAAATTTTTTTAGTCAGGGGTACCCCTACTAAAATGTGGATTAGTCCTCTCTCTACTCATTTAACTCCTCTCCTTTAACACATGCGACTTCTGGATTGGAGGGTTTGGAGGATAATAAATGCTCATTAACTTGATTTTAGCATTTTTAGTATTTGGATCCAAGCATGGGTGAGGCTAGCATGTTTTAGTCCCACTACTTTTAGTCATGGGATTAAAACGTATCCAAGCACCCTCTTAGTTTTATTTGAGGGGTGGGTTGTGCTGGACACCATTATTGTGACTAGCCTTTTTAATAGTACTATATGCATAATTTGGCGATGAGCACTCTCTATATGTACCACCTTTTTTTTAGTTTTAAGTTTTTCTCCATGGCGCAATCCATCGATACTACTGCTGTACAAAAGTATACATTTTTTAAAAGGCTAGAGGGCGGGGCAGTCTAGCTTGGTCGGGTTCACAAGAGGCAAGGGCCTTTGTGATTTGACAGCTCATTACTGCTGGAAGGCGGGGCCTTGTGATTTAACTGCTCGTATAAATGTGCCGACCTGATCGAAGAGGAGAAAAGTACTGCTATGGAGGAGCACAAAACACGGCAGCCCAGTGCCATATGGCGATAAAAAATGATCTAATTTGCTAGTCATCTCATTGTTAGCATTGTTCTATTCATTCCCTAAAAAAACCATTGTTCTATTCATGGCTCGCAGAGAACGTGACACGTGCGGCGAAACACCCGAAGCAAAAGATGAAACACATGAGCAAAAGAAGAAGGAAGATTATCACCCCAAATGATCTAATTCACCGCGGAGTCATAACTTCTCCTTCATCTCCTCCACGACCTCCATCTCCTTGCGCGTCTCCTCCGCCATCTTCTTCATTCTGTCCATGACGCGGGATTTCTCGACGCAAGCCTTCATCATCTGTTCCATGGCCGCATTACGTACCTTGACAGCAGCCGGTGGCTCGATGCGGAGCTTCGCCAACTCCTCCTTCTGTTCCATGACGAGGGCCTGCAGCATCTTCATCGAGGAACTACTATTCTCATGCAGCTTCTTCCAGCCGGCGTTCTTCTCCTTCAACAGGTCAATCTCGTGGCAGAGCTTCGCCTTGTCCTCCTAAAGTCGCGGGATTTCACCAGTCGCCTTCTTCTCCGAGGCAATGCTCTTCTTCAGCAGCATCACCAAGCCGGCGGTCAACTCCCCCTGCCGATTGAGCTCAGCGGGCATGTCGTCGAGGCTCTCCTTCAGCAACTCCATCAAGCCTTTGATGAACTCCTTCTGCTTATTGAGGTGCTTATTGAGCTGATCGGGCATGCCGTCGAGGGATAACGACTCCAGCTCCGCCGGCTCGGCATGTTCGCCTCCGCGGCTAGGGCGCTCCTGGGAGCCATTGCCTGCCCGTGAGAGATCTTTCGAGGTCTCTGCGTGGTGGCAAGCCCTCTTTTTTTCCGCAGCCTTGGTTGCCACTCCCTTGTTACGAGTAGTTCTCGACCTAGAGCTCTACTCACTGACCATGGCAACGTCGGACGAAGAAGAAGCACTTATGATGAGGAAAGGTAGAGTAATTTTCGGTTAGGTAGTTCCCCTTTTTATAACCTAAGTACTAGCACTAGTACTAATACCTGCATAGTGGGAGCACGTTCAGGTTTGGTATGTACTAGTAGGTGCAAGAAGGCTTTCGAATATGATGGGAACAAGGTAAAGATTAATTGTTGGTTTTGGTTTCGAGGCCCGAAACGGCCCCCGATGAGTTTAGTGAAACATAAATTTCAAGTACTACACTACTCAAATGCGTAAATATTATGTTACTGTCAAAAATTGGCACACAATACGAAGGAGACCAATGGAAGTACTACTAGCAACCCACGATTTAACTACTCGCATGCGCGCAGTGGAGTAATAATGTCTTTCTTCCGCCCACATGTCCACTCAATTTGCATGCGCTGTATTAATTGACCATCAATGAAGTGAACGACTTTACACGCGTCAAATTATCACATGGGGTGGATCTTAGAACAAAATTGCGTACGCCCATGTACCCGCGTGTGCGTGCGAGGGAATGAGTGCGTGCATGGCATGCGTGCACATCTTCGCTTCGTGCATATACCGCCAGTATGGCTCAGGGAGGACGAGTACATTCTTCTGGAACCAGCAGCATGTCACTGTGATCAATCCACGCAAGGAGGTCGCAACAACGCCTCCACATGTGCCACGTGGCTTCATGAACTGTAAGAGAGACATTGTGTAGCGTGCCATTCGTATTCTAATTTACGTGTTTTGCACATACTCGAAGTACTATTAAGGTACACGTGCATTGCACACATCAGATTTTGCAACAAAATTACGAATAAATACCACACTATAGCATGTAAGCTCTGAGTCATATATGCCTGATGTAGCCCTTCGTTTAATTCTTATAGTTCATCTCATTCAAAATCAATTAGTTTTTATAAAAAAGCTAAGAACGCGGGAATAGGAAAAACATGGGATTATAGTGGAATGTCGTCTTGAATCCTACAGGATTGTACGAGTGTTTGATTGTGCATAGAAAAAATGCAGAATTCTTTCAAAGAGGTTTGAGTGGATGGGATGTTTCCTATGAAATCTAGTGCAAATGAATCATATGGAAACATTCCTATGGTTTACAATCCTACGAATCAAACAACCAAGATAGGAAAAATTCCTAATGATTAGAATCGTCCAAAATTCCTTTGAGAATCCTTTGAATCAAAGAAGCCCTTAATCTATTTTGTGATTCATGGAATTGTGCATTGTAAAGCATAAAGTAAAAACAAATAATGGCAATTCAACTAGAAAAAAAGTTTGGGCAGTTATGATTCGGTAGATTCTAGAACAAAAGAGAACCACTGTTGTTTTGAGGTTTGTGCATTATGCTTAAGTTCAACCATGGAGTCTGCTAGATTGTACATGTGGAAAAATCCGGTGGGGGCTAGAAGATGATGCGAGGGGCTGAGTGGAGGAAGACTATGAAGGAATGCACAAGTGCGAGATCGATATTTAGAGAGAGGGGGTGAACACGTGCGCTGTTGCGCGCAGTGGCGGAGCCATGAAAAATAAATGAGCTAGGGGGCCAAGCATTGCTAATCCTTTATGTGGAGGGTCAATTCATGAACTTAAACCATTTTTAGCAATAATTGTCTAATGATCACATTCATATTAGCCTCGATATATAGTGATGTTAGGGGGGAGGGGGGCAGGGCCCTTACAGCCCCTATCTTTGCCATTGTGCACGCGCCTGAGAGATGAAGCGGAAGGCATGGATGATGAGAGGGGGGCGTTGGATATATAATTAATGTGGGTGTATTAGCTATATATGTTAATCCTATATAGAGAGGTATATATTGATCGATATGGATGTGGGAAAGAGGGTGAGACCTCACTGGATGTATCGATTGATCGGTTTGTGTGGAAAACTATGAAAGACCTAGCTATATACACACATACATAGAGGAACATCGATCGTTGCGCATGCACGCGTGAGAGATAAAGAATGCCTAATATGATGGAGAGGGGGATGTGTGTGGGTGTGTGCCTTCATGGGAGACCGACCTGAAGAAAAAGATTGCATGCGTGCGATGGATAATGCCGACTGGTAGTGTGTGTGCATGCATGCACGAGAGAAAGTTAGTGGCACAATTATAATGAGAAGACTACTGTGTGGGTGTAAAAGAATAGGTGAGGTCATAATCAATGTAAAGTTGAATTCAAATATTTGAATAAGAAATCCTGATGTTTGAACTGAAACCCATGCATGCATGAATATAACGGAGATCTGCGTGGTGTGGTTTGGAAAC
Source organism: Triticum monococcum (assembly GCA_034509565.1). Classification (NCBI taxonomy): domain Eukaryota; kingdom Viridiplantae; phylum Streptophyta; class Magnoliopsida; order Poales; family Poaceae; genus Triticum; species Triticum monococcum. The sequence goes on along the minus strand of CM067842.1, from coordinate 443,033,584 downwards.
AAGCATGTTGTAATGTATACACACTGAACAAGGTCAGACTGATTTGAATTTGACATACCGATGGCAGACATCATTTGGCCACGTCGCATCCATGCATGGACACACTATTCTAATTGGAGATGATGGGCGGCTTTCACATCACATATCTATATCTATACCCCTATATATATTATTTTTCATATTGTGTGCGGGTAACTTTAACTTTGAAAGATAGTCTTTGGATGAGGCAAATCCGATGGTCCAAAGATGGCAAATTTGAGCAGTACTCGCCGTTGGATATCATCTAGATTCCACCAAATTTCGCCACATGTATAATCTAGAAGACTCCATGGTTGAACTTAAGCATAATGCACAAACATCAAAACACAAGCACTTCTTATTTGTTCTAGAATCTTCCGTATCAGAATTGCCCAAGTGTTTTTCTACATGATTTGCCATTATTTGTTTTTACTTTATGTCTTACGGCGCACAATTCCATGAATCTTAAAATAGATTAGCTTTCTTATAAAAACTAGATGATTTTGAATGAAATGAACTATAAGAATTAAACGAACATCTACATCATGCATATATGACTCAAAGCTTGCATGCTATAATGTGGTATTTATTCATAATTTGGTTGCCAAATCTCATGCGTGCAATGCACATGTACCTTACTCTAGTCTAAATGGTGTTTGTGTGTGTGTGTTGTGCGTGTTGACGTGCAAATTGTCTTTTTTGGGGTACACGTTAAGCTTGTTCTTCCGAAATTTCAAGCCGCGCCTTGTTATGCCGAAAATTCAAGATAGCGTCTCGGTCTATCATGCTGTGAAACTCCCGCCTCTTCAACCCGTGCCTTGTTAGCCCGAAATATTTAAGATATATCTTTGTCTCGTTGTGCTCCGACAACTCCCTCCATCTCAACCCGCACCTTGCTATTCCGAAATTACAATGCGCGCGAAAACTCCCACATCCTGTGAAATCCCGACACGCAAAATGCCCGTGGTACCCCTGAACCGAAAGAACCGCCTCAAATCGGTGGGGGTACTTTCGTAACTTACCCCACATTTTGGACAAGCGCGTCTCTAAGCCATGGTTCCCTACTGCCATCCCATCTGCCCACCTATTCGTACACCGAGGCCACGAAAACCCGTTACGAAACCCCACACCCTACTCCGTCCGCCACCCAGCCGGAGCCTCTTCCCCGATGACGTCATCCACAGCAACACCTCGACGTCCCTCATCCACCGTACCGGATGAGGATCCGTCGTCGATCTCATCGTCCTGCCGGTTCAGCCACCCCGTCCTCCACCTCCAAGGAGCTGCCCCGACGTCCCCTCGTCTTTCACGCCACCTCCAGCCCCACACCGCCGTCTTCACCTACACCACCAGAAGAGCATCATCATCATCGTTTCCTCAGATAAAGTTGTGGCCTAATCGGCGCCACCAAAGAGGTTGTACACTAATCACCGCATTTTCTTCTTGATTCGATCTAACGGTGCTGCCGGTGCTCGGTCCCGAGCCGACACGGCGCGGCTCCATCCACGGCGGCGTCGCTCCCTCGGCGGCGACGTCCACATTAGTAGGAGCTGCTGCTGCTTTAGCTCTCGCTAGCGCTGCTGCTCTGCTCTTGCTCTCGGTCCCCTGCCTGGTCTGCTCTTGCTATTGCCCTTGCTCACACTGCTGCTCTCGGTCTTGCTCTTGCTTGCGATGCTGCTCCGATTTAGCTACACTTCAGTTGAGTGAATCGACTTTTGGGTCAGTCAATTTTCAGGGGGTGGGGGGGGGGGCTCGCCGGGGTGAAGGAAGAACCAGCCGCAGCGGGGAGGGGGGATCGCCGGAGAGGTACCCCACTATCTATCTTAGGGTTCAAGATGGGGGCGGTGGTCGCTGGCGGTGGTGGGGCGTTGGCGTGGCGGTGGCGTGGGGATCGCCGGAGAAAAAGGTCAGCACGGGGGGCCTAGAGGGGTAGCCGGGGCGGCGGCGGACCGGCGGTGGGGAGTGTTTTCGAGGCGGGCTGGGCGGCACACCGCCGGCCGCGGGCGGCGGGGGGCTGCTGTTTGGCCGATGGTGGCTAGCGGCTCAGGGGGGTGGAGGCTGAAGATGAACCGCATGCCCTTGATTTCGTATCCAATGGCTGCAAAATCGACTGACCGGAGATGAAAAAGTCAGTCGACTGACGTGTAGCCTCACCTTGCTAGTGCGTTCAGTTTCGACAGCAAAATTCAGTTTCGACAGTTAAGTTCAGTTTCGACAGTTAAGTTCAGTTTCGACAGTTAAATTCAGTTTCGACAGTTAAGTTCAGAGATGAGCGGCTGATGTATTTTACATCTAGCACTTTGTGGTTATGTATTTTACGTCATGTATTGGAGATGCTATTAGAATTCCACTCAGGTTAACGTTGTTCGTTGTCTCTCTTGTCCTGCTTCAGCCTTGGCGTCGTACAACTCACCGGAGCTGCTCCAACGACGAAACCCTCCATCACAGCGGAGCAGTACCTCGAGCTCCATCTCCATACGCCTAAGATCTTCTTCCCCTCCTCCGATAGCCAAGTCAGCCGGAGCATCCTCACCGGCCAATCCAATCACCCTGAGATCGACATGGCTTTGCCAAGGAGGTTGTACACTTGTTGCATCTCTTTTTTACTCTACATGTTATATATATTGTCCACTGAGCACTCATAGTAACGGGAAATACGATTATTTTATCCTACTATATGACAAGCAGTGAGGTACCAGGCAACTTAGCTATCCGTGATGGAATCTCTTGAACGAGATCATTATTTATCTCTGTGCGTTTGAGCTATGCATTTGTCGATGGGCCTGGGAGTTGAGCTAGTATGGCAGTGGCCTGGGTCCAAAGTAATAGAAGTAGCACAAAAACATTTTTTTAGTGTAGGATTTTCCTTGCTCAAGCCTGCCTACTAGAATCGCGAGTGCTTGAAAGGAAAAGTGAATGAAAAACATCAGAATTGGAAAGTTTCCTATGGTACTACTTTTCATGAATTTGGTGCAAAGGAATGGAGCAAAGGAAAACTGCAGGATTTGTTCCTTTAGTTTCTCCTTGAAATAAAACTGTAGGAATTCTAATTTCCACTTCTCCTCCTTTACATGTTCCTATTCATCAAGCACAAGACTAAGAGATAGTAGCATAATAGCATTATAACCGTACATTTTCTTGTGGTTTGACTTAATCTCCCCATGCTTTTTTGCGTCCTGTGATCTTCCAATTGTTGTGAATCAAACACCCAGATTGGCAGAAATCCTGTGTTTTTAAATTCTCTGTTTTGCACGTGGATTCCTATCCTATTCCTATCTATTTCCTATCCCTGCATTGTTAGAATCCTCAAATTAAAACAAGCCCTTACTCAATTACTTCTGTTACAGATATGTGTCAAAGAAAACCTTGTGTGGTTTGTCCTACTCCTGCGGCGCTGTGTTCCACCCCAGCTCAGCTGCTCCAACAACGGAAGGGTTCACCACAGCAGGGATCCGCTCTGCAGACTGTCTTTCACCGCCTCAGATCTTCTTCCCCGCCACCGGCAGCCATGGCAACTACATTACCATCATCAACTAAGCAGATGACCTTGAGGACTACACGGGTCCGCAAGAGATGTCACACTCTTCCGTGTCTACTTACGTTATGTGTCGCTTAATTTGATGACACGCTACATTATCGTTGTGTTCACCTATTAGACTCCGAGTCAGGTCCAAACTAATGCTGAAACTTGAGTTTTTTAAATGGTTGTGGGGTACATATTGGGGCAGCAATTAGTACTATCTGTCTACTATCTGGTTAATCTCCGGTGTCTACTATGAGTTTCATGTTGGGTGCAAACAAACATTAAAGGATCCATTATCTGTATTTTTTTAACTAAAGCTATTATCTGGCTGCTATCATTGGTTTTGGGTCTATCCACAGTTTGCTACCATCACTCTGGATTTGTGCATGCACTCCTTACATAATCTCACTATGTTTTATTCCTATGCATGCCAGTTATTGTACGCAATGTAACTGATCATGTAGAGCAAAAGAGACGAGCCTTGCGTGTCAATAAAATTCATGCAGACATCGTTCCATGGTGGGCGCAAAGGCAGCCCCCTCCACCCATTTCAGATCGTAATCAGGAGGAAGATAACTGTTTGAGGGGGATTCAGAAGGAGAAGACCACTCCTATTTACCCTATGAGGTCTTCGCTCTAGCTTGGCATGCTGATGTTGGTAATATCATGCATATGGTGCCTTGCATTGCTTACTGTATACATTAAAGATGTCATCTGCTTAGTTTAAACATGCTTTGTGTCAATGCCATCTGTTTAGTTTCTTTATCGTATATGTGAATCATGCAATGCCATCTTGTTTAGCCAGTCATCTTATATGTGAATTATATCATGCCATCATTTTTTATTACGTGTTAAATTTGTCAACAATTTTAGTACATTCAATTACTCTTCCTGTCTATTAGCCATTCGGCACGGTCATGGAAAAATCTGGAGTGGAAACAAGGTCTTTAGAGCAGACAATGCTATCTGACGAAGCGCCTGTCTTGCTGGTTACCGATAGCCCCTCAGAGGAGGATTCAGAGACAGATGACCAGTCATATCCCCCCCCAAGGTGCATGCCCTAACTTGGCAGGGTTATGTTTCTCATATCGTGCATATGGTAGCTTGCATTGCTATGTCATTTGCTTAGTTTAGACATGCTTTGTGTGAATGCCACCTGTTTAGTGTCTAATTACCATATATGTGAATTATGCAATGCCATCTTGTTGCAAGACATTATATATGTGAATTATGCAATGTAATCCAGTTGCAAGGCACTATGTATGTGAATTATGCAATGCCATGCTGTTTAGGCAAGCGTCATATATGTGAATTATATCATGCCATCCTTTTTTGTATTTCTCATTGCTTTTGTCGACAATGTTTGTATATTCAACTGCTCTTCCTGTGCATCAGCCATTTGAATTGGTGATGGAGAAATCTGGAGTGAAAACAAGGTCTTCAGAGAAGACAATGCTACCTGCTGAAGCAGATATCTTGCTGGTTACAGATAGCTCTTTAGAGGAGGATTTAGAGGCAGATGACAAGTCCTATTATCCCCCTGAGGTGTATGCTCAAACTTGGCAGGGTTATATTACTCATATAATGCATATGTTGTATTGCAATGCTTAGTTTTTACATCGTATACACAATATTGAATGCCATGTCCTTAGTTGACACATCATATATGCGATTGCCCTCTGCTCACTTCCTTAGTACATAAATCATATATTTGAATTATGTCATACCATGATGTTTACATAGACAACATGTATCTGAATTATAGCATGCCAACCCATTTTCTAAAGACATAATATAGTTATATCATCTCATCTTGTTTACGTAGTCATCATATTTTAAATTATGTCATTCTATCCGTGAATTATATCATGCCATCATGTTTCCATCGACGGCATGTTTGTGATTTACGGCATGCCAACCACTTTAATTGACACATCGTATAGTTATATCATGTCATCCTGTTTACATAGTCATCATATTTTGAAGTATGTCATTCTATCCTATTTAGTTAGCCATCATACATGTGAAATTGTGTCATGCTATCCTGTTTAATTAGCCATCATATATGTGAAATTATGTCCTGCTATTCTGTTTGCTTAGACAACATAAATGTGAATTATTTCATGCCCTGTTTTCTTCCCTACTATTAATTGCTCCTGTCTATCTTACAATGTTTGTACATTCAATTACTTTTCTTGTTTATCAGCCATTTCAATTGGAGGCAGTGATGGCAGTATTTGTGGGAGTAAAAACACGGTCTTCAGAAAAGATCGTGCTACCTGTCGATGCAGATAGAACCACGGTTGCACTTGCCCAAGAACCGGCCCCACCACACATAACCTACACTCATGTAGATTGTACCCCTACCCAGTTGGACAGAGAACCAGCTACACCCCTTCTAACCCCAACCCCAGCAGATAGACACCCAGTTCCCGTTGACACAGCACCGTCTCCACCATAGAGCACCCAAAGACGAGCAGTTAGTAAGGCAACTGCAGTGCCCAAATCACGAGGACCACCACTCCGAACCCGAAGTCAACGCTTAAAGCAGAAGAAGAATGGTTCTCAGGTTAGGTTCCGTAGCTATGGTTCATACTACTTTGCTCTTGCATCAATGTATTTACTGATACCAACTAATTTCAAATTTGAAGGATGCAATTGAAACTCCAATGGCGCAAAAGGTATGTTTTAAACCTGTTTCTTCAATGTGTTTGGCTGATTGCTGTTGTAACTTGCTCTATGTTGATTTCAGTTTCAATTGAATAAACAGTTATGTTCTCATGCCATGCACATTACAAGTGTTGTTATTGCTGTGTAGTTTCCCACACTTATATTCTGTCTATGCTACTTTGTCTTAAATAGATATGATTCGAACTGTATCTATCTTGATTTGGAAACATAAACTAGAATGATATAGACCATACAGTGACCATACTACATAGATATATGTTTGTTTCATGCTGTTGTCCTGTCCACCTTACTACTGAACTGGTTTACCAAAATGAGTTTCATATACTACATTGTAAACCTGAGATGTGTTTGTTTGTTTCTCTTTTAGAACACGGATAAAATATTGGAGAAGAGTACCCTGTTATGCAATGGTAAAGGAAGTAATGGAGATAAGGTTCAAGATAGTGAGACATCCCTGTTGGTCTCCAAGAAAGCTGATAAAAACTATATTGAAGACACTGAGACAACCCCAAAGTCCTGTCTGGATGTAGTGTTCGAGTTACTGGCTACCACTGCTGGCACCAGCTCTTCGAACTCGTTGCCTGAATCAGTTCGGCTTCTTGAGTCTCAACTTCAAGTTGAAAGACATCGATCAGATGTAATGCGACAGGAAGCCGAAGGACTGAGGAAGTCCCTGCAGAATTCAGATGCATACTTTCTGGTGCAATAGCAAGCGCTGGAGGGCTTAAGCGTCAAACAAGAGAAAGTTAATAAGCTTGCTAAGCATCTTGCCAGCATTATGGGTACCCATGATATTGTTTCTTGAGCTCTTCTGAAGTGGTTTCAGTTCTGGACTTCTTTTGCTGTGGCGTTTATATGCTGTTGTTTTCCCTATATTTGCACTGGTGGCGAACTTTGATGCCCAGTGGATGTAATATGTGTAATAGCCGTGATAGCCTAGTGTAAGTTGCTTGCTTATTTATTTCCTTGTTGTCTTGTTTATTTGTTTGCTTGTAGTCAGTGCAGTTCTTTTTCTGCGGTTTGCTAGTGGCTGCAGTAACCTATTTTGAAAAACTAGGCCACAATAACCATGGGCTAATATTTACTTTAGTGACACTGGGCCTCCTACGGGCCGTAGAAATAGTGGGCCTTCTACGGGCCGTATAAACAGTGGGCCTTCTACGGGCCATAGAAACAGTGGGCCTTCTATGGGCCGTAGAAACAATGGGCCTTCTACGGGCCGTAGAAACAATGCGCCTTCTAAGGGCCGTATCATCAATGGGCCTGATACGGGCCGTATGATCGATTGGCCAAACATGGGCCAAACAGACTGCATTCTAGCCGTAAATGGGCTAGAGTTGGAATCGTCCGTTCATGGCTCGACCATAACGAGCCATCATTAATAAGCCGTATTTGATGACGCTATGAAAACGGCCCAACGTATTAATGGACCACAAACGAGCCGACTGTAACCACGGGCTGAATTTGGCCCACAAGCAAAAAATGACAGTAACGGGCCGTAAGTAAAAGAATGCTGGAAAATAGCCCAAGAATAAATGGGATCTGAGAAGGCCGAAAGATAACATGGCCTGGAAACGGCCCAATGGAATAACGGGCCGTTAATGGGTATAAAGTGATACACTATTCTTTACGGGCCAGTTTCACCACGGGTCGTTAATGGGTGTAAAGTGATACACTATTCATTACGGGCCAGTTTCACCACGTGCCGTTAATAGGCCAAGAGTTACATAGGGCCTTATATGGGCCGAAAGACGTCATGGGCCATACATGAGCCAGAAGTGAAAACGGGCTGGAATCATATTGGATGGCCCAGATGAAACTACTGGGCCTAATTCGAATAGGGCGTAACGGGCCTTGGGTTAGCGGCCTGTAAATGGGTTATATGCGAACAGGTCATTAACATGCTTTCCATGGGCCGGCCCGCCACCTTTTGACCAAGTCAAATGGGCCGGCCTTTTCACAGGAATGGGCCTCTGTTGGGCCATGCCACATGTCGACGTATCATAGGCACCTTCTGTCCAATGAGTGGATGACATCTGTCCCGGCGATGAGCCGACACGTGTTTCCTCCAGCCAATGATGGTTTTACACGTGGAAAATCCCCATTGGTCGGGGCTATTAACGGGTTATCGGATCCAAAACCCGACCCGATAGCTTAACGGCGTTCCGTTATGGTGGATGCCATGTGTCGGTCACCCTTGACGAAAGCACTTCTGTTATGCGCGATTTATCATCATGAAAGTGGACACTTCCGTGATGATAATTTTGGTAATGTCATGGAACACTTCTACGACAGCACAGGTATGACTATCTTGGTTCTGTCATAAATTTGTCATGGATGTACATGCATGACAAAAATGTGACCTACTGTGACAAACACGTATCATCACGGAAGTGTATTTTTTTATAGTGTATAGACACCGGAAGGGCCTAGGGTTGTATAGAGTCGGTTTATAGAGGAAGGAAACTATACATCTGGACGCCAATCCTGCCATCCACGTAAAGGAGAGCCCTATCCGGACACGGGAGAAGGCCTTCTACCTCATATCTTCATGGCCCATTGGTCTGGCCCATATCCTACAGCCCAGACACCCGAGGACCCCTTAATCCAGGACTCCCTCAGCAAGCCTTGGAGGATAGGCGTGAGGAAGATGGGCGCATCGCTGTCGAGCGACACCCTGACGACCACCGCTGAACCAACGGGTGCGATGGCCCCGGCGTCGATGAGGCTGCACTCGGTATTGGCGTGTGCCTACCTCTCGAGGTTGGGTGATCTGCCTTTACTCGAGAGTTGCGGCAAGTCTGTTGGCCATCCGTTCTCACGTTCGAACCAGAGATACCTGAGAAGAACGATGGAAGGCTGAACCCGACAGAGTTTCTGAGCATCTACACCATCACTGTTCAGGCTGCTGGGGGAAGAGATGAGAAGGTGTTCGCCAACTACTTCCCCTTGGCTCCCAATTCCAATGTGAAGTCTTGGCTGATGCACCTGCCGGAGAACTCCATCTCATCATGGGCGGACATGTGCCCTGTATTCATCGGCGTCTTCATCGGCGCCCATCAAGAGCCAGGCAGGCCCAGCGACTTGCAGCTTCTCCAATAGAAGGAAGGAAAAGTCCGATGTAAGCATTTATAGAGATTCAGCAAGGTTCATAGGAACATACCAAATATCCAACTGGTAGTAGCCCAAGACTGTGAAGGAGCTCTACACCTTGGTGGATAAGTGTGCCCGAATGGAGGAGGGAAGGAAGTTTCTCGGAGAGGAAGATTGTGCCAACATTGATTCAGAGGATGATGATGAATCAACCAGTCAGAAGAAGAGCAAGAAGCAAAGTAAGAAACGGAAGGATAGGGTAGTGATGACTATTGATGGATCGGGTACACCTAGTACCGGCAAGAAGGCCAAGGCTAAAATCCCCGACAAGAAAGCTGTCGTGTGCGCTGACTGCCGGGAGGCCGTGGCTACTGAGAAGGCTGGGAAAGGTGATGGGTCTGCTGCAAGATTCATCGGACCAAAGGCCATGACCTTCAAGAGTGTTATTGGGTTGTGCAACATGTTAAGAGACAGAGAGCAGAGTATGAGAAGTGGGGCAAGGAAAAGGGTCAGAATGTCGCCGGCGGTAAGGGCTGGGGCGGTGAAGTAAATCGCCCCGGTAAACCCTTCCGGAACCAAGGAAAACCCGCCAGAGGTTGAGAGAAGGAAGCCTATGATGATGAGAGTGATGGAGGGGATGAAGAGGAAACCAGTGAGCAGGAGTTTCATAAGGCCACTAACACCCTGTGCATTGACGGGGTGCATCTTTGCAGACCTCCCACCGCCAGCTCAAACGGTGGGCATGGGAAGTCAATGCCGTGGAACCAGCCAGAGGCCCGGAAGCCGCTCAAATGGTGACACACGCCCATCATCTTTCATGAGGAGGATCACCCTAACTGTACCAGTGCGGTAGGGTGTTTGCCGTTGTTGGTCTCTCCAACAATTCGCAACCTCAAGGTCACAAAGATGTTGGTGGACGGCGGGGCCGGGTTCAATCTGATCTCCCCGGCAGTCATCGAAAGACTTTAGATAGCAGAGGATGAGTTAAAGGTTACCGACACGTTTCAAGGAGTTAATCCCGGCAGGAGCCATCCTAAGGGAAAGATCACGCTGCCGGTGACGTTTGGGGAGGAACTGAACTACCGAACTGAGAAGATTGTGTTTGATGTGGTTGACCTCCCCCTGCCGTACAATGGGATTCTCGGACGCCCAGCCCTGGCTAAATTCATGGTGGCATCCCACTATGCCTACAACTCCTTGAAGATGCATGGGCCTTTGCGGGTCGTTACTATCCCATCAGACGAGAAGGATGCAATCATTTGCGTGGACAAGATGTACCGGGACACAGTCGCGGTAGAGGCAGCGGCAGCAGCAGTTCCCGCCAAGGAGTACAGAGGAAAGAAGAAGGGTAGCAAGGACGCTAGCAAGGAAACCGGGAAGCGTACCTCTTCGGAGTGCACTGCGCCTGTCGATGACTTGCCAGATTGCTCCAACAGTAAGAGATCCAAGGTCACTACACCCCAAGTGAAGAAGGTCCCAACGGGGCTGGCTAGCGTTGATGGTACTTTCACTATCAGCGCCACCCTTGATGACAAATAGGAAAGCACGCTCATTGCCATGCTGTGGGCAAATATCGATGTGTTTCCTTGGCAACCATCTGATATCCCCGGTGTTCCCTGGGAGGTAATCGAGCACCACCTTGTTGTCTGCCCACACGCCCAACACGTCAAGTAGAAAGTCCGGGAGTAGGCCTTGGAGAGGCAGCAGTTTATTGCGGAAGAGATCAAGAAACTTGAAGCAGCTAGTTTGGTCAGAGGAGTGCTACACCCCATGTGGTTGGAAAATCCAGTGGTAGTCCAGAAGGCTAACGGGAAGTGGAGGCTTTGCATAGATTTCACAGATCTCAACAAAGCTTGCCCAAAGGACCCATTTCCCTTGCCGCGCATCGATCAGATTGTGGATTCCACTTCAGGCTATGATTTGCTCTCCTTTCTGGATGCATATTATGGGTATCACCAGATCTTCATGTCCAAGGAGGATGAAGAGGAGACATTGTTCATCACTCCATGTGGTACGTACTGTTTTATCCGCATGCCGTTCGGATTGAAGAGTGTCGGGTCCACTTTTGCAAGGGCAGTCCAGATTGGTTTCGAGCCACAGGTGCACAAAACATTGAAGCTTATATGGATGATATTGTGGTCAAGACCAAGGATAGAGCCACCCTTATTCAGGATTTGTAGGAGACATTTGCCAATCTGCATGAGATCAACTTGAAGCTCAACGCGGAGAAGTGTGTGTTTGGCGTTCCCTCCAGCAAGCTGCTTGGGTTCTTTGTGTCCAATCGGGGGATTGAAGCCAACCCTGACAAGATTAAAGCTATTGAGCAGATCCAAGCACCAAGGACAGTCAAGGATGTGATACATCTGACAGGGTGCGTTGCCGATCTAAGCAGATTTATCTCCAAGTCTGTCGAGCATGCCCTGTCGTTCTTCAAAATTTTGAAGAAGGCAGGGCCCTTGAAGTGGACTCCGGAAGCAGAAGCAACTGTGCAAGAATTGAAGGCCTACTTGTCCTCTGTGCCCACCATGGTTGCTCTCAAACCGCAAGAGCCGTTGCTGCTGTACTTAGCGGCAACCAACCAAGTGGTTAGTGCAGCCTTGGTGGCGCAGCAGGAAGTGGATGAGCCAGAGAGTGAGCAAGGACCGACAGAGCGAGAGAAGGATCAGGACAGCAATAAGCATGGCAACTAGAGTAACCCCAACGACACGACAGGGAAGAAAGTGGTGCAACGCCCAGTGTACTTTGTTAGCTCCTTGTTATAGGAGGCTAGATCGAGGTACTCTGGCATGCAAAAGTTGATCTTTGGTCTCATCATGGCCTCAAGGAAACTGTGCCACTACTTCCAAGCCCAAAAGATTATCGTTGTCACTCGTTTCCCGTTGCAAAGGATACTCCAAAACCCTGAGGCTACTGGCAGAATAGTGGAGTGGGCTTTGGAGTTATCCAGTTTTGGTTTAAGGTTTGAGAGCATGGCAACAATCCAGAGCAGGGCATTGGCAGAGTTTATTGCAGAATGGACACCAACCCCTGATGAGGAAGTAACGGAGACAGTTATCCCCGACAAGGAATCACCCCAAGAATGGATTATGTATTTCGACGGTGCCTTTTCCCTGCAAGGTGCAGGAGCTGGCGTGCTTCTTGTCACCCCCTCTAGGGAGCACTTGAAGTACGTCATCCAGATGCATTTTGCCTGGGAAGAGGTAACCAACAATACAAGAGAGTATGAAGGGCTCCTTGTTGGGCTCAAGATTGCCGCAGAATTGGGAATCAAGAAACTGATTATTCGAGGAGATTCCCAGCTTGTGGTGAGACAAGTCAACAAGGATTACCAAAGCCCATTGATGGAGGCATACATCGAGGAAGTGAGAAGATTGGAGGAACACTTTGACGGATTGCAAACAGAGCACGTACCCCGTGCGGAAAACAACATAGCTGATCATCTGTTAAAGTGTGTTGCGCAGAAGCTTCCCGTGGAAGTAGGGACTTTTGTTCTCCATCTTACTCACCCCTCTGTATCCCCAGCAACAATGGACCAGAAAAGGAGAAAGTTGGACTCCGGTAAGCCTCTCCTGGTAGAGCCGTCCGCTCCTGGCAGAGACCCTGCCGGAAACAACTCCTCGCCACATACCGGACCACACCCTCCAGCCGGGCCCATGGACCCCACGAACGAGGCATGTGCTCCCGCAGTAGAGGAGGTGCCGCTAGTCCTCGTCGCCGAGGCCCAGGCTCCAACTTGGGCAAGGCATATAGTCCACTTCCTCCAAATCGGAGAGCTTCCCGGCGATCAAGATGAAGCTGAAAGAGTAGCCCAGAGGGCCAATATCTATCAGTTTGTCGATGAGACTCTATACAGAAAGAGGCCCAATAGTGTGAAATTGAAGTGCATCTGCCGGGAAGAAGGAAAGGAACTGCTGGCTGAGATACACAAAGGCATGTGCAGCTCCCACATTGGATCAAGGGCATTAGTTGGGAAAGCATTCCGACAAGGATTCTATTGGCCCATAGCCCTCCAAGATGCGGTCGAGCTAGTCACCAAGTGTGAAGCCTGCTGGTTCCATTCCGAGACATACATGTGCCTGCCCAAGCTCTTTAGACAATCCCTTTATCATGGCCATTTTCGGTCTGGGGGCTCGATATCCTCGCCCCCTTCCCCCGAGCAACTGGGGCTTTGAATTCTTTTTGGCTGCTATAGATAAGTTTACAAAGTGGCCGGAAGTGACTGTCGTGAGAAAGGTGACTGCACAATCAACTATTAAATTCTTGAAAGAATTGGTGTGTCGTTTTGGAGTTCCAACAAGGATCATTACTGACAATGGCACCCAGTTCACGAGCCGCGCCTTCATGCAATATGTTCATGCCCTCGGATACAAGATCTCATTTGCCTCTGTGGCACATCCCTGGAGCAATGGACAAGCTAAGAGGGCAAACACTGAAGTGCTGCGAGGGTTCAAGATGAGTGAGGGAGTCCTGGATTAGGGGGTCTCCGGACAGCCGGACTATATCCTTTGGCCGGGCTGTTGGACGATGAAGATACGAGATTGAAGACTTCGTCCCGTGTCCGGATGGGACTCTACTTGGCGTGGAAGGCAAGCTAGGCAATACGGATATGCATATCTCCTCCTTTGTAACCGACCTTGTGTAACCCTAGCCTCCTCCGGTGTCTATATAAACCGGAGGGTTTTAGTACGTAGGGCAACAACCAACCATACCATAGGCTAGCTTTTAGGGTTTAGCCTCTCCGATCTCATGGTAGATCAACTCTTGTACTACTCATATTATCAAGAATAATCAAGTAGGACGTAGGGTTTTACCTGCATCAAGAGGGCCCGAACCTGGGTAAAACATTGTGTCCCCTGCCTCCTATTACCATCCGCCTTAGACGCACAGTTCGGGACCCCCTACCCAAGATCCGCTAGTTTTGACACCGACATTGGTGCTTTCATTGAGAGTTCCTCTGTGTCGTCACCGTTAGGCTTGATGGCTCCTTCGATCATCAATAGCGATGCAGTCCAGGGTGAGACTTTTCTCCCTGGGCAGATCTTTGTATTTGGCGGCTTCGCACTGCAGGCCAACTCGCTTGGCCATCTGGAGCAGATCAAGACTCACGCCCCTGGCCACCAGGTCAGGTTTGGAAGCTTAAACTACACGACCGACATCCGTGGAGACTTGATCTTCAACGGATTCGAGCCCGTGCCAAGTGCGCCGCACGGTCACGATGAGCATGATTTAGCTCTACCATCGGACAGTGTTCAAGAGACCGCACCGGCAACCGCTCCGACCCTCAATTCGGAGCCAATTGTGCCATCCATGGACGGGTGGATAGACCCCGCCACAAAGGCCGTATTCTCAGCGGTGATCGAGCCGAATATCGACCTTACCCTTCACGGGAGCCATGACGAACTGTCGGATTCTTCCCCGGCCACGGACTCTGAACCGCCTGCGCCCGAGCCTATCGAATCCGATTGGGCGCCGATCATGGAGTTCACCTTCACGGATATCTTTCAACACTCACCCTTCAGCGACATACTGAACTCATTAAGGTCTCTCTCCCTGTCAGGAGAGTCCTGGCCAAACTATGTTCGGCAGGATGGGGATGCGGATGACGAAGAAATTCGCTGCCCACCCACCACCCACTTAGTAGCCACTCTCGACAATTTGACCGACATGCTCGACTTTGACGCCGAAGACATCAACGGTATGGATGACGATGCGGGAGACGAAGAGGCGCCCACAGGGCACTGGACAGCCACCTCATCATATGATATATACATGGTGGACACACCCAAAGAAGGCAATGGCGACGAGACAGCGGAGGATGACCCCTCCAAGAAACAACCCAAGCGCCGACGTCAGCGACGCCGCTCTAAGTCTCGCCAAAGCAAAAGCGGTGACACCAGCATAGGAGATAATATCACTCCGGACAGTGCCGAAGACGACAACAGTCCCCTCCAGCAAGATTTTAGAGCAGGATGATGGAGAAGCCAACCTTCCCGAGAGAGCGGCAGATGGAGAGGCGGAGGATGATAATTACATGCCTCCCTCCGAAGACGAGGCAAGCCTCGACGATGATGAATTTGTCGTGACTGAGGATACCGTCGAGCAAGAGCGCTTCAAGCATCGACTTATAGCCACGGCAAATAGCCTTAAGAAAAAGCAGCATCAGCTTCAAGCTGATCAAGATTTGCTAGCTGACAGATGGACTGATGTCCTTGCGGCCGAGGAATATGAACTCGAACGCCCCTCCAAGAGTTACCCAAAGCGCA
Source organism: Triticum monococcum (assembly GCA_034509565.1). Taxonomy (NCBI): domain Eukaryota; kingdom Viridiplantae; phylum Streptophyta; class Magnoliopsida; order Poales; family Poaceae; genus Triticum; species Triticum monococcum. Next base: position 443,017,996 of record CM067842.1, on the reverse strand, counting down.
GGTTCCTACCCCACCTGGAGGAGGAAGCATTAAAACCTACATCTCCATCATATGATGCGGCTGATCGGAGGACAAAGCAAAACACGCAAGATTGATATACGATCACGAGGGTGCGCCACCACGCGGGACAATAACCGTCACGCCGGATACAGTAAAATTAAATCTGGCCGGGCCGAACACAGCGAACAAGACTCATTTGAGCTGCGTCGCGACATAGCCCAGTACAGAGGCACCGCACACCCCCTATGCTTCACAGACAAAGTAATGGGTCACCAAATCCCGAGGGTTTCAAACCCGTAAATATAGAATCCTACGACGGCACAACGGATCCTGCGGTATGGATCGAGGACTTCCTCCTACACATCCACATGGCCTGCGGTGACGATCTACATGCCATCAAATACCTCCCACTTAAAGTCAAAGGACTAGCTCGGCATTGGCTCAACAGCCTGCCAGCAGAATCCATTGGCTGTTGGGAAGATTTGGAAGCCGCATTCCTCGACAACTTCCAGGGCACTTATGTGCGACCACCAGATGTCGATGACTTGAGCCACATAATTCAGAAGCCAGAGGAATCGGCCAGGCAATTCTGGACACGGTTCCTGACAAAGAAAAATCAAATTGTTGACTGTCTGGATGCAGAGGCCCTAGCAGCTTTTAAGCACAACATCCGCGACGAGTGGCTCGCCCGGCACCTTGGCCAGGAAAAGCCGAAATCCATGGCAGCCCTCACGACACTCATGACCCGCTTTTGCGCGGGAGAAGACAGCTAGCTGGCTCGCAGCAATAACATATCAAAGAACCACGGTACCTCAGATACCAAGGATAGCAACGGCAGGTCAAGTCGCAACAAACATAAGCATCGCGTCAATAGCGACAATACCGAGGATACGGTAGTCAATGCTGGATTCAGAGGCTCTAAACCCGGTCAGCGAAAAAAGCCATTCAAAAGAAGCACTCCGGGCCCGTCCAGTTTGGACCGTATACTCGATCGCTCGTGCCAAATACATGGCACCCCAACAAGCCAGCCAACCACACCAACAGGGAATTTTGGGTGTTCAAGTAGGCCGGCAAGTTAAGTGCCGAAGACAAGGATAAGGGGCTACATAGCAATCACGAGGAGGAGCCCCGGCAGCTGAACACCGAAGGGCAGAAGATGTTCCCCCCACAAGTGCGGATGGTGAACATGATATACGCAACCCACATCCCCAAGAGGGAGCGGAAGCGTGCGTTAAGGGATGTATACGCGTTGGAGCCAGTCGCCCCAAAGTTCAACCCATGGTCCTCCTGTCCGATCACCTTCGATCGCAGGGACCATCCCACTAGTATCCGTCATGGCGGATTCACCGCACTGGTCCTAGACCCAATCATCGACGAATTTCACCTCACTCGAGTCCTTATGGACGGCGGCTGCAGCCTGAACCTGCTTTATCAAGACACAGTACGCAAAATGGTAGACCCCTCAAGGATCAAACCCACAAAAATGACCTTTAAAGGCATCATACCAGGTGTAGAGGCCCATTGCACAGGCTCAGTCACACAGGAAGTGGTCTTCGGATCCCCGGATAACTTCCGAAGCGAGGAGTTAATCTTCGATATAGTCCCGTTCCGCAGCGGCTATCATGCACTACTCGGGTGAACCACATTTGCGAGATTCAACGCGGTACCGCACTATGCATATCTCAAGCTCAAGATGCCAGGACCTCGGGGGGTCATCACAGTCAATGGAAACATAGAGCGCTCTCTCCGCACGGAGGAGCCCACTGCGGCCCTCGCAGCAGAAGTGCAAAGCAACCTCTTAAGGCAATCCACCAATTCGGCGATTAAAGACCCGGACACCTTCAAGCGCGCCCGGAGTAATCGGCAACAAGACCGCCTGGCACATTCCGAGCTCACATAGTAATGCGGCCCCCACCCCAGTCCCAGCCAATGGGTGAAATCCATGCCACGCATACATAATTATGCATTGGAAATACCATGGGCACAGGTGGGGAGGGGGGCATGACTAGGGCACGCCCCAAGACGCGGCTCAACCGCACTAGGGGCTTCCCTCTTTGTTACTTTTCTCTCTTTTAGGACTTTAATCTCTGGAAACCCCGTCCGGCAGTACGATTGCCGGACACACGATGCAACAACCAAGGAGGCAAAAAGCCACGTCGCACTACGGAACTCCCAGGTGGTCTCTGATAACGAGTAAAATACTTGCTTTAAATACCATTCCTCAGCTTGCCCTTGGAGGGGACATGTCAAATAGTCCTACTTTTTGCTTATCGCACTACTTGTATCATTCTGCTTCGACGCACCTTTTTGAATAAACAATGCATAGCACTAGACTATTGCCGCATTCTCTATTCTTTCTTTATATATATATATATATATGTTCATTCATGACATTCAGCACCCGTACACTCTGGTACGGCCAATACGCCAGGGGCTTAAGCATACCCCATAATACGGTGTGAGAAGTCCGAACACTTTCGACAGTGCGGCACCCCGAACTTATAGCATTATATGCATCAGCTCCGAATCATGTCTTGGGTCAATAGTTGGGTTTGCCCGTCTCCCATATTTTGGTACCTTACGTTCCGCTATATCGGCTAAGGTAGCACTGGGAGAACTACTGTCATTGTGCCCCGGTTCATCTAGGCTAAGCACCTCAGTAGAGAAAGCTAAAACTGACTATCATGATAAGGCGAGAGTTGGTCGCTGTTCGAGAGGTCTCGAGTCCCTAAAGACTTATGCCGCTTAGAGCGAGGAGTCGGCTTTGTCCAGCTTAAGGCGTGTATAGCGCCCCGAATTCGGCCTTCCGAATACTAGGGGCTTCGCCAAAATTAAAAATTGTAGACTTCTATGGCTAAGTGAGAGTGATAAAGCATTATAGTCCGATTGCCTTGTTCGTTGTGCTGAGCACCTCCCTCGAAGGACCCAACAATTGGAAAAAGAGTGCTCAGGTTTACCCCGAACACCCCAGCACTCGTGGCATGGGGGCAGAAGCCGATGACTGGCCATCTCTCAGATTTGATAAAAAGCCGCACAGAAGGTAATATTTTAAATTCAAACAAGTGTTGCATAGCGCACATGAACAAGTTTTCATAATACAGGATCACACGAGCAAGTTCATTCAAAAATTACATCCTTCACACACTCGTCCGCCACAAGATGGGCACCCTTCAGGACACCCTCATAAAACATCTCGGGGTGGCGATGCTCCTTGCCCTGCGGTGGCCCCTCCTTCACCAGCTTCTCGGCGTCCATTTTGGCCGAGTGCACCTTTGCACAGGCAAAAGCCCGGCGGGCACCTTCGATACAGACGGACCGCTTGATGACTTCCAGCCGTGGGCAGGCATCCACAAGCCACCTCACCAGGCCGAAGTAGCTATTGGGAAGGGAGTCGCCAGGCCACATCCGGTCTATAAAGCCCTTCATGGCCTGTCCGGCCGCCTTGTGCAGCTCGACCAGTTGCTTCAGCTGGTCGCTCATAGGCATCGGGTGTTCGGTCCTAGTATACTGAGACCAGAACGACTTCTCCGTCGAGCTTCCCTCCTCGGCCTGGTAATACTTCGCGGCATCCGACACGCTGCGGGGCAAATCTGCGAATGCTCCTGGAGAGCTCCGGACTCGGGTAAGTAACAAGTAATTTACTTTCACATGCTTGCTTTGCATATTGAATGCCTTACCCACCGCTATCTTCCTCATCACCTCAATTTCCTGGAGGGCCTTTTGAGCTTCAGCCTTGGCATGCTTTGTGCTCTCGAGGGCGGCGGCAAGCTTGGACTCTCAGGTCTTCGACTCAAGTTCCAAAGCCTCATGCTTCTTCACAAGAGCCTGGAGCTCTTGCTGCACCTCGCCCACCCATGCCTCTTGTTTTTCCCGCTCGGTGCACTCCTCGACCACTTTGTTTTTGGCCTCGGATAGCGCTTGCTTTAGGGTTGCCACTTCGGTCGTGGCCCCTGGCACATTCATGATGATCCTATCATTTAGCAACCACATTTTCTTTTTTATATAGACAAGGTATTACTTACCTTTGTTCTCCTCGAGCTACCTCTTGGCAAGGCGGAGCTCTTTCTCGGACCGCTCGAGGTCCTGCTTCAGTGCGGTGACCTACGCAGTCAGTGCGGCAGAGGTCAGCAGCGAAGCCTGCGTACGCATACAGACATACTTATATTAGACTCCTACAGATATTATTTTATCCTCTATTCGACTTTTCTTTGTGAACACCAAAAGGAGCATCAGGGGCTACTGTCTATGCGGTAATATTTTCCTATATTTTAAATACTTACCTCAAAGCCTGTTAGAAGGCTGGCATAGGCTTCAGTCAGTCCGCTCTTGGCGGACTGAACCTTCTTGATCACCGCACTCATAATAGTGCGGTGCTCTTCATCGATGGAAGCGCCGCGAAGCGCTCCCAGCAGGTCGACCGGTGCCTCTGGATGGATAGATGTCACCAGCACAGATGGCTTGCCCCTTTTGGAAGGGGGCCGCCTGCCCGAGTTCGGAACCACTAGAGGTTCCGGCGTGGTGTTCGGCTGAGGGCCGAACTTGGAGCCCCCGGGAGCCTTGCTCCCTTTGCTCCTGGAATCCGGAAGGTCGCCTTGATGCGCCTCCGGGACTGTCTCCCCCGGCTCGATGCCCCTTGAGACAATACTTCGGCATTGTCCGTATGTCAAGGAGAGGAGGCGGTTGGAAGTCTATCACTATTCATGTCCGACGAGTCCATGGAACCGTCCGACGATGATACGTCGATACGGGCTTGGGGCGGACTGCATAATCATATTCGACGTTAGATAAGCAGTGCGACAAAGGTATGCAATGAGTTACTCTGGTATCCGAATACTTACAACTTCGCCAGGGGCTTGGCCCTGAGCAGCCACTCGTCTTCGCCATCGGCGGCGGTGGTGGAGTAGTCCAGAAGGAGAGTCCTTCCCCTCTTGGACCCTTCGGCCTCCCTGGTTGGGGCGGCCTTCCTTTTCTTGTCTCCCTCGGCTGGAGGGGGAGAATCTTCATCTTCCTTCCCCTTGTTTTCACGGGAGGAGTGCGTTTCGGTTTTATCAGATGATGAGTCCGATACCACCTGGCACCGGGAACTCTTTCGGGTTCCCTTCGCCTTCTTCTTGGTCTTCTCCGGCACCTCATAAGGAGCCGGAGTCTGCATCTCCGTCAGGAGAGCGTCTGCAGGGTCTTCGGGTAGAGGGGCCAGACAATTAATCTGCTTCGATGTCTCCACCCAGTCCTGTCAAAGGCATGGGAGCTCAGACCCCGCACATGGTTAAGCTATGGGAAATAAATATCCTACCAGATGTACAGAACTTACCGAATTCGCAGGGCGCTTCACGCTTAGCCCACGGTCCTCGGTAAGAGAAGGAGGGACCTCGGCGCCCTTGAACAGCACCCTCCAGACGTCCTTATGCGTCGTGTCGAAGAGCTCGTGTAGAGTCTGGTGCTGGGCCGGGTCGAACTCCCATAAGTTATCCCGTTGCTGACACGGGAGGATCCGGCGGAAGAGCATGACCTGGACTATGTTGACAAGCTTAACTTTCTTGCTTATCATGTTCCGGATACACTTCTGGAGTCCGTCCAGCTCCACCGATGAACCCTAGGACAGGCCCTTCTCCTTCCAGGAAGTGAGCCGCGTGGGGATTCCGGATCGAAACTCGGGGGCCACCACCCAGTTGGTTTCGCACGGCTCGGTGATGTAGAACCACCCCGAGTGCCACCCCTTTATGGTCTCCATGAAGGAGCCCTCGAGCCATATAACATTGGGCATTTTTCCCGCCATGGCTCCGCCGCATTCCGCTTGTTGGCCGCCAACCACCTTCGACTTGATATTGAAGGTCTTTAGCCACAGGCTGAAGTGGGGCCGGATGCGGAGGAAAGCCTCGCACACAACAATGAACGCCGAGATGTTGAGGATGAAATTCGGGGCCAGATCATGAAAGTCCAGCCCATAATAGAACATAAGGCCGTGGACGAATGGATGGAGGGGAAACCCCAGTCTGCGGACGAAGTGGGGGAGGAAAACCACCCTTTTGTGAGGTTCCGGGGTAGGGACGACCTGCCCCGCGGCTGGCAGCCGGTGCGCGATATCCGCGGCTAAGTATCCGGCTCCATGTAGCTTTTTGATGTGTCCCTCCGTGACGGAGGAGGCCATCCAATTACCTCCCGCTCCGGACATGTTTGGAGAGAGTTGAGGGGAAGGATGTGGACTTGGGCATTGGAGCTCGAGTGTGCGAGAATGGATGATCAAGGAGGAAGAAGGCATGGGTAGAAAAAGGTGAAACTTTATCCCTTTATAAGGGCGGATGAAACTATGCACCCCCCACCTGCCTGGTAAAACTCGCTTATCCCCCAAGTGCCGTAATTGCTGGCGCGGTTGGGTTACCCACACCCGTATTGATGGGAATCCCATAATAACGGGAACATGATCTCTGCTTTGACAAGACGTGTTAAGAAACCGCCTCGCGTTATGTGCGGGGCTGTTTAAAGAAAAACGGTTCGAATAATTGCCGGGCCATGGCGTGATGTCATGCTGCCAAAACATGTCAGCAGATTAGATTTGTGGAAATATTATTCTCTCTACGGTGGTATGTGGAACTTATTTTGCAGGGTCGGACACTATCCTTATATTCAAACTCTTCTGTGGTGTATTCGGAGGAGGAACCCGCCTTGCAATGCCGAAGGCAACACTGCCCGTCGGACTCATCGTCATTGAAGCCTGGTTCAGGGGCTACTGAGGGAGTCCTAGATTAGGGGGTCTCCAGACAGCCGGACTATATCCTTTGGACGGACTGTTGGACTATGAAAACACGAGATTGAAGACTTCGTCTCGTGTTCGGATGGGACTCTACTTGGCGTGGAAGGCAAGCTAGGCAATACGGATATGCATATCTCCTCCTTTGTAACTGACCTTGTGTAACCCTAGCCTCCTCCGGTGTCTATATAAACTGGAGGGTTTTAGTCTATAGGACAACAGACAATCATACCATAGGCTAGCTTTTAGGGTTTAGCCTCTCCGATCTCGTGGTAGATCAACTCTTGTACTACTCATATTATCAAGAATAATCAAGCAAGACGTAGGGTTTTACCTCCATCAAGAGGGCCCGAACTTGGGTAAAACATCGTGTCCCCTGCCTCATATTACCATCCGCCTTAGACGCACAGTTCGGGACCCCCTACCCGAGATCCGCTGGTTTTGACACCGATAACGAGAACCTTTGATACACTGCAGAATCACGGCAGGCGATGGATTGATGAGCTGCTGGTACTTCTCTGGTCCCTCAGAATGACACCAAACCGAGCTACCAGGCAGACTCCTTTCTCCCTGGTTTACAGGGCAGAAGAAATTATCCCCACGGAACTCATTTACTGGTGTGATGATACTATGCTACTCGAGGAGAACCGTCTTCGGGCTGCTACGCGTGTTGCACGCTATCAGCAAGCCCTGCGTTGCTACCATAGCCACAGGTTTCATGCCCGGTGTTGTGAGGAAGGCGACCTTGTCCTTAGGCATGTTCAGTCCGCCAAGTGTACAAACAAGTTGACGCCAAAGTGGGAAGGCCCTTACCAGGTAGTACGAGTCACCAGACTTGGCGCAGTCCGTCTGGAGACCGGAGATGGCATTCAATTGCAAAACTCATGGAATATTGAGCATCTCCGCAAGTTCTACTTGTCCCGACAGCCACCCTTTTGTATAGGCCTTGCCTCAGTTGCATGTAACCCCTTATACAAAGCCATGGCGATGACCTAGTGCAAGAGAAAATAAACGAAGCGCTGGGTGGCCCCCCTACCAAGTTGCATGCATGCATGAGCATTCCAAGAGCACTGCATAAGCATTTCATGAGCATTTGCATGTGCATATAGATAGGATCGCATTTTGCATCATTCCCATCTGCATGAAGTTGTAGGTTCCTGCCGTGAACTTGGCCTCTGCAAGGAGTTGGGAGGATGAACCAGCATTGCGATCTTCAGCAAGCCAAACAGATAAGTTCTACATCTTGTCCATTAGTGTTATGTAAGCTATAGCTTGTGCATGAAGAAACCTCGCCACTCTCTTGAGACTTAGGTGCTCCCATCCTTGACTTGAACGCTGCTTCAAGCAGAATGGTCACTGTGGCCTCCGATAAAAAGGAAGTTGGCGGGGGTCTGGTCCCTTTGTATTTTGCCCGATAGACACAATTCTCCGGCAAACGAAAAGGGTACCGGTAGGATAGCCTGCCGAGGAAAACTCGTTTATTTACACTAAAGAGGTATCCCACCTCTGCATGGACATATACATGCATGAGTTCCCGGCAAGGTTTATCTTTTTCAATAATATGCTGATAATACAAGTACAAGCATTACAGAACACGAACATGGACTCGACAGAGTACATTATTTGAATTAAAATTTGCAAAGTGCCTATAGATTTAAGATTGAAAAAAGATAAGTGTCCCATAATGCCCTTTCTTGTCCCTCTCCTCCTAGGCACAGCCGTCGAAGGCGAGGAGGGCAAAAGGAGCGCCTGGGTAGAAGCCCAGCCCGCCCCCATCGGGCTCCAGGAGAGGTAACCCAATGGGAGTGGGAGAGCACTGGGGAACACATCGATCAAGAGCACGGAGGAGGCTGTCGCCGTCCTAGGAACGGCGATCCCTAGAATTGCCTGCCGGCGGCCCACGGTGTGGCTCCACCAGCGGCCCCGTACGGCCCATCTTCAGCATCGAACACTCAAGACCCTCGCGAGGGGCCAAGCCTCACGAGGCGGACGATGCAAGACCTCCTCGGGGGCGGCCTCACGAGGCTGGCTTGCGAGGGGCAGAGACATCAAGGTGGGGGGCACCTCGCGAGGTCCCTATGACTCAAGCCATGACGACCAAGGCCAGGCGGGCACTAGGCGGGCGCCAGCGTGCAGTGTCCTTGTTTCCTCTTTGGTGCTAAAGGGATAGGCGCATGCGAGGAGTCCCGAGGCATCAGGCAAAGGTTTCCATATCCGTGCAACAAGACCAAGACCAGCATGACGGTGGGATGGAGGTCACCGTGGAGCCCAGGACGGCGTCACCACCAGAGCCTTTGGCAGGCGAAGACCACCTTTTGTCAGGATAACTTGTACTAGTTTGTCGGGTTTCGGGTTCCGGCAGACCCTTGAGGTTCGAACACTGGGGTGCGCGCGGAGATCTCTCCCCTACCGATCTACGTCCGATCCTCTCGTGCGAACTAAGATGAAAATGATGAACAACACAAGAGACACGATGTTTATACTAGTTCGGGCCACCGTTGTGGTGTAATACCCTACTCCAGTGTGTGGTGTGGTGGATTTCCTCTGGGGCTGATGATGGACAGTACAAGGGAAGAACAGCCTCGCAAGAGGTGTTCTTGAGCTGGTGCGATGAACTGTTAGGGTGAGTTTGGTCGCCTCTCTCTCTGCTGGGGTTCTACCAGATCTCTCCGTGGTGTCCTCTACTCTGTGGTGGCTAGCTCTATTTATAGAGGCCCTGGGCCTCTCCCCTAATAATGAGCGGGAAGAGCGCCAACAATTGGCCATTTCGAAGGGGAACATGTAGTACAAGTAATCCTGACCAAAGGTGGTCTTCGGCTGCCTAAGGCACTGGCGATGACGCTGCCTTGGGCTCCATGGTGACCTCCGTCCTGCTGTCCGGCTGGTCCTGGTCTCGTTGCACCGGAATGGTAACCTTTGCCTGATGCCTTGGCCTGTGCTTGCCCCCTTTGCACCAAAGGGGAAACAAGGACACTACACAGGCCGGTGCCCGCCTGGCGCCCGCCTGGTCTCGATCATCATGGCTTGCGTCATGGGTTCCTTGCGAGGTACCCTTGCCTTGATCTCTCCGCCTCCTCGCGAGCCTACCTGATGAGGCTGCCTCTGAGGAAGCTTCCTGTCATCCGCCCCGCGAGGCTTGGCCCCTCGCGAGGGTTTTTGAGCTTGAGCTGATGAAGATGGGCCGCGCTGGGCCCCGCTTGAGCCATGCCGCAGGCCGCAGGCAGGCAAGTCTGGGGACCCCATTCCCAGAACACCGACAGTAGCCCCCGGGCCCAAGGTGCGCCCGGGCTTGGCCTAGTAGGAAAACGAAAGGGCAAGCGCGAAGCACCGCGGGCCCTATCACCCTACGGCCTTGGGTGCCACGTGGCGACTGATTTGACGTGGGCGACTGCGCTTCCCCACGACGCCTCGGTGACCGCATGACTTGATAAGTCCCTGCATGCAGAGAAACCGGTCATGATTACGTGCGATCATGGTGCATGGCGGTTGGCCTCCTCCGACTATAAGTACGGGGCTGGGCGACCCCCTTCGGCCCGTCCCTCCTTGCTGCTTCTTTCTTTCTTCTTGATTACTCGTCGCTCCCATGGCTCCAAAGAGATTCTCGGCCACGGAGAAAGGAAAGGCCCCCCAGGCTGGGCTTGACTCCCCTCTGGCCAAGCGCGGCCGAGGCCGCCCTCGCAAGTATACCACGGTCCCTGTGGTGGCCTCCCGCGGCCATGGAGGCGGTTCCCAACACGGTGGTGAGTGCCCGGTTGCCGACGAGGGGCACGCCGTGGGTGTGCGCCCCCCTAGGCCACGCTTTCGCTCCGCGGAGGTGCTGACGGAGTACATCGTGTGGTCGGCAGACCCATCCAGCACCAGGCTCCAGCTCCCCCGTTTCTTCGTAGATGAACTGCCGGCCAGCACCCGGTGCGGCTTCTGGCTCTAGGCAGACGATGCTGCAGCAGGGCCTCCTGGGCGTCACTGGAGGTCTCCGTTTTTGGGAACGGGGCCTTGACACGTGGCTCGCAGATGTTTGCCCGCGCGCGTGGCCTGAGCTGGTGGTGCACCCTGTACTTCAAGTTTGATGGCGATGCCACCCTCTACGTGAGGATGTTCAGGGAAGACGGTCGTCGTGCCGGGTGTTGCCCTGAGGACGACGACCACGGCCGCCTGCCCAGCCCTGGCTCTGACCAGGATGAAGATGGCGACTGGCGTACAGGCAGCGGTGCTCAGGCTTCGACGAGCTTCGGCGACCCCCTCTCAGGCAGCAGCTCCTCCGGCGGTGGCCGCGACCGGCCTGCTCGTCGTCGCGCCCGCTTGGGTGAAGGTAGCGGGTCAGCCCGCCATCGCGCCCCGGTGAAGCGAGAGGAGGGATCCGCCTGAGCCCCAGGAGCAGCTCGGGCCTTCGCTGTGGGTTGGCGCAGGACAAATCGTGCCCGTTTTGTTTTCTTTCTTATCCTGCACAAAAATAGTAAGTAATGTAGGGCCCCGCGGGGGCGTATTAGAACTGTTGTTGTTTAACCATCACGCTGTTTCCGCTATTTCTACGCCGTGTTTTCGCGCCGCCCTCCCATGTGCGGGAACTATTTTAGCTCGGTGGGGCTTGGCACGGTCCACGCCTCCTGAGGCCGTGGCCTCCTCGTGCTCTTCATGCCCTGCAAGGATCAGTAGGAGGGGTAACTTATGGTCTTAGCTGTGGGGGCGATCGGCCCAGGTCCTACGCTCGTGTCGCGATGCCCGTGGGGCATGGACTGGGAGGGGTGCTCCTGCAGAGGACTCGGATAGGAAAGCTCCAAATGACCGGAGCAGAAAACACTCGCGAGGGCGCCCGCGATCCTCCCTGGCGAGACTTCGCGAGAGAAAACGAGGCGAGCAAGCGAGAAAGACAAAGAGCCACAAGCCAGGAACGTCAGCAACTCCAATAAAACATCAAACAGGAATAAACAAGCCAACTGCGGAAAGCAAATGGGAAAGCCGCGTCCGGCACCTATTCTAGTCTTTGATGTCTTCTCACCAGCGCGGAGCTAAGTGCTGCCACTGGGCATGGGCGGGAGCCCCCGAGGCCCGAGGGCGGCACTCCGGAGACTCCGGGGCATGTACAACCCCACTCATTATTACGTGAGAGTGTCATGGGCATCGAGCTTCACACGCATTGGCCTTCTTCACAGGCACCGGGCCTTTCTTGAAATGCGGCAGCTTCACAGGCGTTCGCCTTCTTCACAAGCTCCGGGCCTTTTCCAAAACGCAGCGGCTTCACAGGCATTTGCCTTCTTCACAGGCACCGGGCCTTTTCCAAAATGCAGCGGCTTCATAGGCATTCACCTTCTTCACAGGCACTAGGCCTTTTCCAAAACGCAGCGGCTTCACAGGCATTCGCCTTCTTCACAGGCACCGGCCTGTTCCAAAATGCAGTGGCTTCACATGCATTCACCTTCTTCACAAGCACCGAGCCTTTTCCAAAACGCAGCGGCTTCACAGGCATTTGCCTTCTTCACAGGCACCGGGCCTTTTCCAAAACGCAACGGCTTCACAGGCCTTCGCCTTCTTCACAGGCACTGGGCCTTTTCCAAAATGTAGGGGCTTCACACGCATTCGCCTTCTTCATAGGCACCGGGCCTTTTTCAAAATGCAGCGGCTTCACAGGCATTCGCCTTCTTCATAGGCACCAGGCCTTTTCCAAAACGCAGCGGCTTCACTCAGGGGTAGAACCACCAGAGATGTTGAATGTTCCATGGGTTCTGGATGGCTACCCCCTCCGGAGTCTCCAAGCACGTGGAGCCAGGCCTGGAAACATGAACAACCTTGAACGGGCCCTCCCACATGGGAGAGAGCTTGTGCAGCCCCTCCCTGGAGAGAACCCTTCTGAGCACGAGATCCCCTACCTCAAGGGTCCTGGGGCGGATGTTCCGGCTGTGGTATCGTCGTAGCGCCTGTTGATACCTTGCCGCTCACAGTGCGGCTTCCCGACGGCGTTCCTCCCCCAGCACGAGATGCGTCCCCTGCATGGCATCCTGCTGAGCCTCGTCGAATGCCAGGAACCGTGTGGAGAGACGTCTGACCTCGTGAGGGAGAACAGCCTCCGCTCCGTAGACAAGGAAGAACTGGGTCTCGCCAGTCGGCTTGGTCGCCGTTGTGCGGATTGACCATAGCACGGACTGGAGCTCGTTGTGCCAGCCCCTGCCACAGGCCTCCAGCTTCTTCTTGAAGGTCCTGGCCTTGAGGCCCCTCAGGACCTCTGCGTTGGCTCGTTCAGCCTGGCCATTGCTCCGTGGGTGTGCTACCGAAGCGTAGCATATCTGCGTTCCAAGGTTAGCACGGTACGTTTTGAAGAGATTACTGGTGAATTGCGAACCGTTGTAAGTGATCATGCAGTTAGGCACCCAAACCGGCTCACGAGGCCCTTGATGAACTTGACTGCCGAGCCTGCCGGGATTGTGCGGATAGCTTCCACCTTGGCCCACTTGGTGAACTTGTCTACGGCGACGTAGAGGTAGCGATAGCCCCCTGGCGCCCGAGGGAACGAGCCCAGAATGTCCAACCCCCAAACTGCGAACGGCCAGGAGAGGGGTATGGTCTGCAGACCCCCGCAAGCTGATGGATCTGTTTAGCGTGAAACTGGCAGGCCTCGCCAGCCTTCACCAGCTCAACGCCGTCGCTGAGTGCTGTGGGCCAGTAGAACCCGCTGCGGAACGCCTTGCCGACAAGCGTTCATGACGACAAGTGGTGCCTGCAGTCTCCGCTGTGTATGTCCGCCAGCAGTTCCTTTCCTTTCTCCGTGGAAATGCAATGTAGGGACACGTCATTTGGCCGCTACCTGTAGAGCTCGCCATCCTGGATGCAATAAGCCGTGGCCTGCGGTGCCACACGCTCTGCCTCCTCCTCGTTCTCCGGCAGAATCCCTTGCATCAGGTAGTCCTTGAGCTCTGGGATCCAAAATCCCTCCGGAGGCTCCAACGCCAGGAGCAGGCGTGCCCCTGATGCCGGGCCGCAGACCGGAGCTCCCGAGGCAGGCGGCTGAGGAGGCTCTTCCCTTGGCTGCACCGCACCTGATAGCGATGGCGCCGCCGAGGGCTTGAAGAGCCGCTCCTTGAAGACGCCAGGTTCCTACGGCAGCCGCCGAGACGCCCTCTTGGCAATGTCGGCAGCCTCCTGATTGGTGCCGCGAGGCACATGCTGCAGCTCCAGCCCCCAGAACTGTTTTTTCATCCTGCGGACTTCAGCAAGGTAAGCTTCCATGTGCTCGTCCTTCGGTTCGTATATCTTGTTGGAGAAGTTGATGGGGAGCTGTGAATCACCCTTGAGTGTGAGGCGCTTTACCCCTAACGCGATTGCGGCTTTCAAGCCTGCTATCAGGCCTTCGTATTCTGCTATGTTGTTGGAGACCTTCTCTCCGTGCTGGAAGTAGAGTTGCACGGCGTAATAGAGTTTGTCCTGGGTAGGGGACACAAGCACTGCGCCAGTTCCTACACCGTGTCGGGAGAATGTGTCAGGACCCCGATTCCAAGTCACATCGATCTAGCCGGTAACACCTCATATCACATTGCGGCCTCACGCACGGTATCCCCACAGGTGTCGCCTTACCATGGCCCGGGTCCGTTTGCGCCTTTTGGCTCACGTATATGATAGTGTCGCTAGCATCCATATGACAGAGAACCCGGGCCGACATGGCTAGTTGTGAACCCAAAGCGGCACAGACCTATGGAGAGAGGCATACGTGAATCACATCGAGCATGTTGGTCATCAGCGTGTGAATCCGGGCTGTAGCACTGGGCTAACAGGACTCCGGGGAACCCGGGCTGTAGCAGGCTAGGCAGGACTCCGGAAGTCACCGCGTGACATTTCCCCGAAGGGACAGTCATAGGAACAAAGTGAAACACATGCCGGCCAGTCAAGTGTCGTGAGCAGTAGTGCTGGGCTAGCAGGACTCCAGTGAACCGGGCTGTAGCGGACTACTATGGCTCGAGGAGCACTAGACTACATTTCCCCATAAGAAAGGCTGCCAAGGATAAACAACTAGATTGTCGGATCCCACACACACCAAGCATTTCAATCATCCACACAATATGCTCAATATGTGCAAATACAACATGGCATCACAACGAAACTCTACAACTCAAGTACTTTATTTAAAGGCTCCAAAGAGCCATACATAACATGTTCATACAGGTAGGGGTCACATGACCCGACACTCAAGTCATACAAGCATACAAGCACATGCGGAAGCAAATAGTCTGAGTACAGACACTAGAAAGCAAGAAGGCTTTGTCAGATTTAGGGTTCTGGCAGACCCTTGAGGTTCAAACACTGGGGTGCACACGGAGATTTCGCCTCCTACCTACCTGCACCCCTCCGCCTTGCTAAGATCTAAGCTATGGAAAGAACAACACAAGAGACATAGGGTTTATACTGGTTCGGGCCACCGTTGTGGTGTAATACCTTACTCCAGTGTGAGGTGTGGTGGATTGCCTCTTGGGCTGATGATGATGAACAATACAAGGAAAACAGCCTCGCGAGGGTCTATTCTTGGCTGGGGCAATGAACTGCTGGGAGGAGTTCAGTCACCCTTCTCTCTCTCTCTCTCGGATTTCGATCCCCCAGCTCTCAACCTAGCTACTTCTGGCCGCTTCCTTAAAAACTCTCCCCCCTAGCTTGCGGGTGGCTGGTCCTATTTATAGAGGCCCCGGTCCTCTTCCCAAATATCGAGCGGGAAGGGAGCCAACAATGGCGGGCTAATTTGAAAGGGGACAGCTAGTACTAGTTATCCTGAAAAAAGTAGTCTTCGCCTGCACAAAGCTCTGGTGGTGACGCCGTCTTGGGCTCCACGATGACCTCCATCTTGCAGTCTTCTAGGTCTTGGTCTTGTTGCACCAAAGTGGCAACCTTTGCCTGATGCCTCGGTACTCCACGACTGCGCTTGCCCCCTTTGCACCAAAGGGGAAAGGAGGACACTGCGTGGGCTGGCACCCGCCTGGCGCCCTTGGTCGTCATGGCTTGCGTCACGGGCACCTCGTGAGGTACCCCGCCTTGATCTCTCCGCCTCCTCGCGAGCCAGCCTGATGAGGCCATGCCTGAGGAAGCTCCGCGTCGTCCGCCCCGCGAGGCTTGGCCCCTCGCGAGGGTCTTGGGTCTGTGTTGGTGAAGATGGGCCGTGCTGGGCCCCCCTTTCAGCCACGCCGCAGGCCGCAAGCAGGCAAGTCTGGGGATCCTCGTTCCCAAAATGCCAACAGTAGCCCCCAGGCCCAAGGAGTGCCCGGGCTAGGCCGTGCAGGGAGGCGGAACGGCAAGAGCGAAGCGCCACGGGCCCTAACAGCCTGCGGCCTTGGGCGCCGCGTGGCGGTTGATTGGACGTGGGCGGCACTGTTCCCCCATGCCCTCCTTATTTTGCGCCACGCTAGGCGGACTCGTAGTCGTACACAGCCGTTCCCCTTTCTGTTGCTCGAGCGCCCTCTGTCCTTCCTCCGCTCGAACTCCGGCTTCTGTTTTCGACCCAATCTCGAACCTCCCCCCCCATTCTCATCACCATGGATCCGACGAAGAAGGGAAGAGGGAAGAAACCCATGTCTCCGCCTTGCCCGCCGCCGTTGGCGGCCCCTGCCGAGGGCTTGGGCAAAGTCAGCTTGGCTCTGGCCACTATCTTCAACGAATGCGGGAGGACGACGGCCTGGCCCGCGTCCCACTTCTCCATCGACAGGATAGTCACCAAGGTCCCGTATTTTGCCGACGCCCTGTGGGAAGTTCTGGTTCCTCCCTTTTCTGATTTCTTCAATGCCGTGCTTTCCCACTATCAGATCCACATGATGCATCTGGGTCCTGAATCCATCACCCTCCTTTCGGTCTTCGCCTTTGTTTGCGATGCTATGGTGGGCATCCTTCCTTCGGTTGCCTTGCTGCGCCACTTCTTCTCGCTACGCCTTGTCGACCCTACCCAATGCTGGGCATGCATGAGCTTTACTGCCGCGTCTGAGACAGCGGCCTCTGGGATTGACTTCAAGCTCCCCCTGCCCGCAGCTGGGTTCCACGAGCGGTGGCTGTATATGGACGCAGGGGTGCCCAGCCCCCTGCTATCGGAGCCAACCTCGCCTGCTGTCCCCAATTCGGGCTGGGGCCAGGAGACGCTTGAGAGCCCCCAGCTCGTCTTCGTCTGGCACCGCTTCGCGTTCTTGAGGTGGCTTGGCGTGACAGCGCCCAAGGTGGTGAAGGAGTTCCTGCTACGCTGCGTCGCTCCTCTCCAACGCCACTCCCGCCAGATGTGGGCCTTCAGCGGGCGCGATGATCGTATGAGGCTCTAGGAAGAGGACCTGGCTCCTGAGGTGCTGAGGACGGCACTCTTGACCCTGACTGGGGACCCCAACCCCGGCAGCATCTAGCAGGGAGGGGCCTTGCTGTACCTCTGCCAGAGCAGGGGCGATTTTGTGAAGCAGATGCCTATCTTTGATGAGTGGGGGCCGCGCCCTGCCGGCGTCCAGGGGCCTCGCGAGAACCCAGTGATGGTGACTGCCCTTCCAGTCGGCCAAGGCGACTCTTCCTCAAGCGGTGGAGCGGGGAGGCATGAGGCGCCAGAGGCCGAGGGGGCTCCCGGCGGGGTGACAGCGCCGGGCGATGCTCATGAGGGAGCAGCTCTTGGGGCCCGTGCTACTGAGGCTGAGGGTGACGAGCAGCTACCCTCATCGCCTATGACTGAGGCCCCTAAGGCTCCTACTGCTTCTCTCGGCGAGGCAATTGGCAGCACACATCAGGCAGGCGCCCCTGACACAGATCGCCTTGACGCTCCGTCTTCGTCGCAGGTTGATCCCTGCGCCCAACTCTTGGGCCGCTTCCGTGTGGACTTTGAGGCTCTCCGGAAGAGAAGGGAGGCCCTCGGCGATGATTACCCTTGTCGCCTGCTGAAGCGTAGGAAGTACTTCGCCACTGATGAGTAAGCCTTCTCCTTTCCCAGCTCCCGATCTTTCTGTTACTTTTACTGACCCTTGCTCCGCAGGCCCCTTCCAGCCGAGCTCGCGGAGACGGTTGAGGAGTCGTCTCCCTTGGCTTCGCCCCCTCCACCGTCCTCAAGCACTCCGAGCAGCGGAGCCCTTGTGGTGAGGGCGATCGAAGAGGCGAACCGTCCCGAGGCGTATCGTGGCCCTGCGCACCTAGCGATCCTCCTTCGCGGGCCTTCTCATGGCATAGCCAGCCTGCCGTGGGCTTCTCGCCTGGTCGTGGACTGCGATTGGCTGAGGCGCTCCCTGCGCTCTTCACCTGGGGATGGGCTGGCTCCAGGCCGGGCTTCTGGCGCGGCGTGCCCAGTCGTCACGAGGGTGCCAGCCCCCAGCCCCCAGCCTGGAGGGGGAGTGCTGATTCGTGGCTCCCGACGCTTGCTAGGTGCAGATGATGGTGTGGAAGACGTGCTCGAGCGCGCTCAGGAGCGTCGCGCTCTCCGCCAAGGATTCCTTCGAAGGGCGGCTGACGCGGTGAGCCTGCTTGGTGAGAGATTTCTGAAGAAGACGCGCGCCTTGGGGCCGAGGGCCTGCGCCTGGCTGCGGAGAGGCGCGAGCTAGAGGGCGCCATCGCCCTTGCACGCCGTCAGCGCGATCTTGACGACGCAGAGGCCAAGGCGTCGCGGGTGGCCTCTCAGGAGGCCCGATCTTGGGCCACTGAGGAGGCCCGGGAAGCTGACCGGCGGCGAAAGGCGGCGGAGGAGTGGGCTCCGGAGCTCCTGGCCTGATGCCACTCATTGGAGGAGCAGGTGGAGCTGCGCGAGGCAGCCCTCGCGTCGATGAAGGTGGCCTCTGGCGACTCAGCAGAGCTCCAGAAGCGTGAGGAGGTACTGACGCTGGAAGCCGCCGAACGTACCCGTGAGTACGAGCGTCTGGAGACGAGGGATCGCTTGGTGACGCAGGCGGAGGATGATGTCGCTGCACAGGAAGCCCGTGTCCCGGAGGAGGTCGGACGTCGGGTGGCGATGGTGCATTTGAACCTCGAGCACGAGTTCGAAGAGAAGCTGGGGTTGATTCGGGCCGAGGCTGAAGGCAGGACTGCTGCCTTGAGGGTCAAGCTGGAGGAGGCGATGCGGCGGGCCGACGCTTTCCGAGCCGCCCTTGAGGTGGCGCAAGGTGAGTTAACCACCTCCCAGGCCGATGTGCTCCTTCTTCGCCAGCGGGTGGAGGAGGCTGAGGCTGTCGCGCGCCAGAATGCGGACGAGATACGTCAGCGGCGGATCCTGGAGCATGAGCACAGCCCCATGCTCACCACGCTCCGGGAGAGAGCCAATGCAGCCTTGGGCAACATTTGCTAGGCGGCCGTTGGCGAGCCGAACGCAGTCAACTACGCCGGCAATCTTCAGTTCTTCACTGATGTGGTGACGCAGCTGGAGGCGCGGTCGGTCAGGGCTGACAGGTTGGTGGAGGAGAGGAGCCGCGCCCTGCTCGGGCGCGCCTTTTCTCGTGTTTTCAGCCACCTCCGGAACATGGATCCCCACTTCGATTTTGACGCCACCATCACCCAGTCCCCCAGGCCGTCCGAGGCGATCTGGTGCACTGGGTGGAAGACAATGTGGATGCTCTTATCAGGGCCTTCGCTTCGGACAACGACGGCGTGATCGTGGCTGCCGACGAGGGCGGCGTGGTGAACGGCCCTGACGCCGCTGGTGGCAACGCGGGCAGCGATGGCGAGTTCAGCGACGCCAGCAACGGCTCGGGTGGTGCTCCTGAGGACGCATTGGGGGATTCATCCGACTGATTGTGCATCGTTCCTGCTTCCTTACCCTGCATGGATAGAACTCGGGTTTTGGCCTGATGGCTGTGAGAGCATTTTGGAGGCAGAGCCCGTCATGTAAAACTTATGTTCATCGTATCAGTAGACACTACATTGCCCATGCGCCCGCGCCAAGTAGTTGGCTTAAGCGACGCGCTGGTCGGCTAGTTTACCTTGGTCCCGTGCTGGCCCCGAGGTAGCCCGTGGGAGGCCGTGGTGTCCTGAGTGTCCCCTGATCGAATCCGTAGGATCTGCAGTAAAACACCCTCCTGAGAGGACGCGGCGGTGGCAGTCTGGGCTACGCGCAAGCTAGGCCTGACCCGGCTCGCGAGGGACTCACGAGGGGAGGCAGCTGAGGCGAAGTGGTAACCAAAACGCGAGAAATTGCTCGAACGAGACTAAGCACCCCTTCCCCGAACACACGCAAATCTCAAATTCGAATCCAACTTGAATCTAGCAGGGGAAAGCGACAATCACAGGGAAAAGCAATGAAAGCAGACAAAAGGCCGTGTCCGGCACCTAATCTAGTCTTGGACGTCTTCTCACCAGCGCAGAGCTAAGTGCTGCCACTGGGCGTGGGAGGGAGCCCCAGGGCCTGAGGCTGGCACCCCTGAGACTCCGGGGCGTGTACAACCCCACTCATTATTATGTGAGAGTGTCACAGGGTGGCAAGCTTCACAGGCACTGGGCGTTCTTCACAGGTACCGGCCTTGATTCATATCGCCAGATGAGGGCCCCGCCTTGCGCCACACTCTAGTGCCATCAACGATGGCCGGAAACTAGGACGCCGCCGATGGGGTAGAGCGGTCGCCAGCGGTTCCCCCGACGACCACGGGTCCTCCGCCGGGGGCAGGCCCTGAGGCACCTCCCCAGCGGAGGGCCTACCTCCTGAGGACACCTTGCTCTGAACGCCGCGGTGGTGATGTCGGATCCCGGCCCCTCTCCTGCAGCCCCCTGCGCCCTCTCCCGAGGGGTAGGAGACTGTGGGAGCGGGGCAGCTGCTCGCTATGGCAACCTGCACCTCCTGCGATCCATGGTTAGCGTATGCCTGCTGAAGAATTAGCGGTACCCGATAATCGTTGCCTCCAGCGTGCCCAGCGGGACCGTCCCAGGACTCCTGGAAGGGCTCAGCTTCTGGCGCCTCGTCCCCCTAGCTTGGGCTGAGCAGCGATCCTTGTTCGCCCTCGTGAGGGTGTCCTTGGTCCATCATGAGAGGCACGTATTCCTCTGGCGTCGTCATCCCGAAGGCCACGCCGTAGTGCTCCACATGCCACGAGGTCCTGCCTGACACGCCTACCGTGGGGTGGCAGCGCGGCTATCCACTGGGGCCGCGGGTCGCGTCGAGTCCTTCTTCTTTGCGGACCGGGAGCGGGGGCAGCGCCGCCGCCGGTCCGTTGCTGACAGCCTCACTGGCGTTGGAGTAGCATTGGAGCCCGCGGGTGCGCGTGGAGCCCCCGCGCGGGCTGCCCTGGGCTTGAGATGGGAGCTGGGTGCAGAAGGGGTGAGCCCTCGAGGCGGCGAAGCCCAGGAGCTCTGCCACCCGCTCCTGCAGCACGTCACGGCCGCCCTCCAGCAATCTGCACTGCAGCAGCTCTCGGGCCACCGTGAGCGCGGCCCTCGAGTTCGCCTGCTCCCGACGGGTGTATGGTGTCGTGGTCGCGGCGTGATTGGAGGCCCTTGCTGCCGACCGTGCCTGCCGCGGTGTGAGAGCCGTCGAAGCCTGTCCGCGTTGCCCACGGCCCACAGCGCCCTGCGGACCGCGAGCTGCCTGGGGCACGGGGTCACCCGAGGCGAGCGGCTCTGCGCGGGCGGCCCATGCCGCCCGTGGATCTGGGTTGCCCGCCTGGTCACCGGGCATGGTGATGATGACGCGGCGGGGCACGAAGCGGTAGAAGGTGGATCCCTGTGCAACCCTACCTGGTGCGCCAAATGTCGGATTTCGGGTTACAGCAAACCCTTGAGGTTCGAAAACTGGGGTGCGCGCGGAGATTTCGCCTCCTACCTACCTGAACCCCTCCGCCTTGCTAAGATCTAAGCTATGGAAAGAACAACACAAGAGACACAGGGTTTATACTGGTTCGGGCCACCGTTGTGCTGTAATACCCTACTCCAGTGTGAGGTGTGGTGGATTGCCTCTTGGGCTGATGATGATGAACAATACAAGGAAGAACAGCCTCATGAGGGTCTGTTCTTGGCTGGGGCGATGAACTGCTGGGAGGAGTTCAGTCACCCTTCTCTCTCTCTCTCTCGGATTTTGATCCCCCAGCTCTCAACCTAGCTACTTCTGGCCGCTTCCTTAAAAACTCTCCCCCCTAGCTTGCGGGTGGCTGGTCCTATTTATAGAGGCCCTGGTCTTCTTCCCAAATATCGAGCGGCAAGGGAGCCAACAATGGAGGGCTAATTTAAAAGGGGACAGCTAGTACCAGTTATCCTGACAAAAGTAGTCTTCGCCTGCACAAAGCTCTGGTGGTGACGCCGTCTTGGGCTCCACGATGACCTCCGTCTTGCAGTCTTCCGGGTCTTGGTCTTGTTGCACCGAAATGGCAACCTTTGCCTGATGCCTCGGTACTCCGCGGCTGCTCTTGCCCCCTTTGCACCAAAGGGGAAAGGAGGACACTGCGCGGGCTGGCACCCGCCTGGCGCCCTTGGTTGTCATGGCTTGAGTCACGGGCACCTCGTGAGGTACCCCACCTTGATCTCTCCGCCTCCTCGCGAGCCAGCCTGATGAGGCCGTGCCTGAGGAAGCTCCGCGTCATCCGCCCCGCGAGGCTTGGCCCCTCGCGAGGGTCTTGGGTCTGTGTTGGTGAAGATGGGCCGTGCTGGGCCCCCCTTTGAGCCACGCCGCAGGCCGCAGGAAGGCAAGTCTGGGGACCCCCGTTCCCAGAACGCCGACAGGCTTCTCGAAGCCTGTCTATCTACATAGGGCCCTCCGTGGCCAGGATCACCACCTGGGTGGCAAGTCACTCATCGACATCGAGATCTACATAAAACCCATCGGAGGGGGCGGTGTTGTCGTCTAAAAATAGCAATTAAGCAAGCATGAGTACAAAGGTACTCAGCAAGTCTGACATCAGAACCTACTATACATGCTCATTCTCAAGTGGGTGGTGGAGTTATTGCAGCAAGCCCGCTTTGACTCTTGGCTAAGCTATCCTACGAGACTCCACTAGTAAAATAGTTTTCGCACACGAGTCCACTAATCACCAACACAATACCCCACCGGGGATCCTCCCTCGTCATCCTACGAGAGGGCCATCCTCGGTACTCACACTTATCTTGAGTCTTTTAGTAGTATCCATTAACTTGTCTATGAACTGTATAGGCAACCAAGTAGTCCTTTACCGCGGACGCGGCTATTCGAATAGTTTTATACCCTGCAGGGGTGTACTTCATCACACATGTTTCCACCACTTAGCGTCTGCACACGACAAGTGCTCGGCAGACTTCAAGCGAAAGCCGACGTGGGTGTATACCATGACCTGACTAACCGCACAAGTCTCTAGTCCAGGTTTATCGCCTATTCAGGTTCCATCCACAAGGAAATCCGGCCGGGGTGTCCTCAACGACCCCAAATGATGTGTACAGGGTCCCGAGACGCCAAACGGGCGCTCGGCATACCCGGCCATAGTGTATCTACCGCATCATAGCCCGCCCCTAGGGTCAACGCTACGCACGACCGCCAACACATAACCTACAAACACCAGAAACTAGTTGCAACTCCTGGACAGAGGGCGAGAGGGGTCAGTAAGTCGAGCAGGGTCATATTTCAGGGCCCAATGAGTGGTAGTAGCTGAATCTTAAATCACGCATACAGATCTCAGTTCTTATGGACGGCCTCAATAAAACAACCCACCTTGTACTCCTACATGGCCTCTCATTGATACCTTTACCAAATCATGTTCAACACATCCCTCACATTACCGATATAACCATTTCACTCTAGCCCATCACCCAGATGAACTAGACCTGACACAACTCTAAGCATAGCACGCATAGCAAGGTAGGAAACACATACATTGCTCAATCAACTCCTACACATGCTAGTGGGTTTCATCTAATTACTGTGGCAATGATAGGTCATGCAGAGGATAAGGGTTCAACTACCGTAGGACACAGCAGTTTGAAACGTTGTTGTCTTAATGCAGTAATCGAGAGCAGAGGCGAGAACATCTGATTGTATCAGTATGATCAATGGGGCTGCTTGCCTGATGGAGTGGTAGTAGGGTACTGCCCTTCAGTTGGATACTCGGAGATATCCTCAGAGGCAGAACCTACCACGAAGGACGCACATCACATAATCAACACATGACAATATGCAACAATATGATCCATGCTATGACATGGAAAAATGATGTGTCCTGCCTAATGCAATGTGAAACAAGTTGAAATGGGTCCATTTGAATCAAAGATTCAAATGAAGGTTAAAGTTCTTATGCATAAAAAGTGTATTAGCTTGTATCACCTTAACAGCAAGGTTAAAGTGGTTTGTCATGCATGAAACCATTACAGATGGATAGATTGAATTTTTCTGATCATTTTTCATATATAAATTATTTGATTTGGAGCTATGGTTGATTTTCTACGATTTTTAGAAGTTTTGGCTATTTTCTGGAATTTCCTATATAAAAATAAATCCAGAAAAAGAATAATTGTGTCAGCACTGCGTCACTGTGACGTCAGCGAGTCAAAGGCGCCAGGGCCAGTCAAACCTGACTGGTGGGCCTTGTCTATCAGTGTCTCAGCTAACTAACATGATTAAGTTAACAGTAACTAACTGTCAGTGGGGCCTGGGCCCACATGTCAGTGACCTAATCTAACTAAAATTAGTTAGCACTAATCCTAAACTAAATAACAGGTCGGCCCCACCTGTTATATGCTCGAGGGGGAGGAAGTCAACTTGGGCCCACACGTCAGTCCACGGGTCAAAACGTGGTCAACACGCCGGCGGCTTGACGCCGGCGACGACAGACGCGGCGGAGGGGCTCGAGTTTTGCCCACAGTCGACCAAATCGACTGCGGTTTGGTCCTACGCGTAGCTGGGGGCAAGCCGCGGCGTTTGGTGATGGAAGTGGAGCTCGGGGAGGCCAGAAACGACGCCGGCGATGACCTTGGCGGTCGCCGGAGTTCGGGCGAGGATAAACCCGAAGCTACGGGGCACGGCGAGGCGCGGGGAGTGGTGCATTAGACTCTTGGAAATGTGGTGAGTGTGGTGACGCGCTCGGAATCGAGCTTACGCGCCCGTGGCCACGACGGCGACATGGCCGGCGGAGCCGAGCTCTCGAGCTCAACGGAGCCCGCGGTTAGAGGGAGAAAACGGCAAGGAAAGAGAGGGGAATGGAGAAGGAGCTCACGGGGAGTGTAGCGGTTGCCTCAGCGAGCTCGGGGAGGCATCAGGGGCGGCGTACGGTCGCCGGCGATCTCGGCGGACCGAGGTGGAAGAAGACGGCGCTAGTGGCGTTGTAGTGCGTCCGAGGCGTCGTGGCTCGCCCGTGAGGAAGAGGAAGATGTCGGCGGTGCTCGGGGACACGTCGAAGAGACGAGAGAGGGTCGATGGCCGCGGTGGACGGCAACTGTGGCGACGAGCTCCTCTCAGGAGGGGATGGGGAGAGAGCCAGAGGAGGGAGAGGGGCACGGGAAGAGTGGGGAAAGTGAGAGGGGGACAAGGGAGAGTGCGTGGCACTCATAGACGACATCCTGGGTGTCGGCAGAAGCAGGAGGTTTCCAGCGTGTGGCTGCGGGCGCCGGCCACACGCCTCTCGTCCTCCTGGCGAGAGGAGGGGGATGACTGGTGGTAGCTAGTGGGCTGGGCCGAGCTAGGCCAGGCCAGGGCGACAGGTAAGCTCTAACTCTCTCTCTTTTCTGTTTTGCTTTTATTTATTTCTTGCTATGTGTATTGAAATAGAATAAATACTATTTCATTTCCAAAAACTCTGGAAATATTCAGAGGCACATTTGGGAATATTCTCAACTACCTAAAATGCTTCCAAGATTATTTGTAGCACTTTAAAATATTTATAGCATTTAAAATGCCCAAATACAAATACTTATGGCTTGTTCAAAAATCCAGAATGGTCCATAAATTGGATGACCATTTTTGGCAGAGGTTTTAGCCAAGACCAAAAATGGTGGGCTTTTATGAAGGGCATTTTGGGTTCATTGAATTCCAATTGTTGGAAATTAGCATTTTCAGGGGGGGGGTGTTGGGGTTGATTAGGCCCCATTTCAAGTTTAAAAGAAATTTAAACATGATGCACATGTTCATCCAATCCTAATGCATGACTAAAAACAAGGATGTGACAACTCACCCCCACTCAAAAGAATCTCGTCCCGAGATTTAGGATCCTCCGGGAAGAAGGTGGGGTACTCGAGTCGAAGACGATCCTCCCTTTCCCAAGTGGCTTCTTTCTCGGAATGGTGTGACCATCGAGCCTTGAGAAACTTGATATTATGGCGTCGAGTGGTACGCTCGGCTTGATCAAGGATACGAATGGGATATTCCCGATATGAGAGGTTATCCTGTAGATCAAGCGTTTCGTGGTCTACTCCACGGATAGGATCCGTGAAGCAGCGCCTGAGTTGAGAAACATGGAAGACATCGTGAACTCTGCAAATATGCGAAGGTAGTTCCAATTTGTAGGCAACTTCTCCTCGTTTGGCAAGAAAGCGAAAGGGTCCAATGTAACGAGGAGCCAATTTGCCTTTGATACCGAAACAATGGGTTCCCTTTAACGGAGTAACCCGAAGGTAAGCCTTCTCGCCGACTTCATAAGTCATGAGCTTATGTTTACGATCATATTGGCTCTTTTGACGAGATTGGGCTGTTTTCAATTTCTCATGAATAACGCGAACCTGCTCTTCTGCTTCCTGAATCATATCCGGGCCAAAGAGTTGTCTTTCCCCGGTTTCTGACTGGTTAAGAGGCGTTCGACATTTTCGTCCATAGAGAACTTCGAAAGGAGCTTTGCCCAAGCTAGCTCGATAACTATTGTTATAGGCAAACTCCGCGAATGGAAGGCATTTCTCCCAACCCATTCCGAATGAGATGATAGAAGCTCGGAGCATATCTTCCAGAATTTGATTGACTCGCTCTACTTGACCACTTGATTGAGGATGGAAGGCAGTGCTAAAAGAGAGACGAGTTCCCATAGCATTTTGGAAACTTTCCCAAAATCGAGAGGTGAAGAGACTCCCATGGTCTGGGTTAATTTCCAATGGGACACCATGAAGAGACACTATTCGGGAGATGTATAAGTCAGCTAGCTGGGTAGCGGTGATACTCTCATGAACAGGTAGGCAATGGGCTACTTTGGAAAGATGGTCGATCACGACGAAGATGGCATTATTCCCTCTTGGTCCTGGGAAACCCAGTAATGAAATCCATACTGATTTTATCCCATTTCCACTCAGGAATAGCCAAAGGTTGAAGGGTGCCAGCTGGCCGTTGGTGCTCTGCTTTAACACGACAACAGATGTCGCAACTAGCAATGTATTGAGCAATTTCTCTCTTCATCCTAGTCCACCAAATCCTCTGGTGTAGGTCTTGATACATTTTAGTACTACATGGATGAATGGTGAGAGGGGATTCATGAGCTTCCTTAAGAATCAACTGGCGTATATGTTGTTTCTTGGGAACCACTAAGCGGTTCTCGAAGAAGACAACACCTCGCTCATCCATGGAAAAACATTTAGCAGCTCCGCTAGCAATGTTTTCCTTAATCCGGAATATGCCCTTATCATGCTTCTAGGCAGCTATGATTTGATCCGTAAGATTAGGCTTCGCCACCAGGGTGGATAGAAATCCTCGAGGAACAATGTGAAGATTAAGCTTACGAAATTCCTCATGGAGAAGTGGTTGACTTTGTTGTATCATCAGGTTGTTACAATAGGACTTACGACTCAGTGCATCAGCCATGACATTGGCTTTGCCCGGGGTGTAAGTTATTCCTAAGTCGTAATCCGAGATCAACTCGACCCAACATCTTTGCCTGATATTTAAATCCGGTTGGGTGAAGATATATTTCAAACTTTGGTGATCGGTGAAGATCTCACAATGATTACCGAGGAGGTAATGTCACCAAGTTTTGAGTGCATGGACTACAGCTGCAAGCTCTAGATCATGTGTGGGATAGTTTTCCTCATGTGGGTGTAATTTCCGTGAGGCATTGGCAATTACCTGATGATCTTGCATGAGTATGCAACCTAGTCCTTGTCGCGAGGCGTCGCAATAGATAATAAAGTCCTTGGAGAAATCTGGTGGTACTAGTACAGGAGCATATGTCAGGCGTCTTGGTCCTGAAAGCTGAAATCGCACTGTGGGGTCCACTCGAACTTTTTATCTTTCCTGAGGAGTTCAGTTAGAGGTTTAGCAACCTTGAAGAAATTCTCGACGAAGCGGCAGCAGTAGCTCGCTAAACCAAGGAAGCTCCGAACTTGCTTGACTGTCTCAGGTGGAGTCCAATCAAGGACGGCTTGAACTCGCTCGGGATTGACAGCAATACCCTTACCAGAGATTACATGGCCTAGATAGGTCACTTCTGGCAACCAAAATTCACACTTAAAGGCGATGCTCTCGAAGTTTCATCAATACCAGCCTTAGATGTTCGGCATGTTCCTCTTCATTTTTGGAGTAGATGAGTATGTCATCGAGGTATACTACGACGAATTTATCCAAATACTCCATGAAGACCGAGTTCATTAACCAAGAGAAGGTGGCTGGGGCATTGGTTAAACCGAAGGACATAACGGTGTACTCGTATTGGCCATAACGAGTATCAAAGGCCGTTTTGGGAATCCCCCCGTTTCTGATTTTGATTGGATGGTAGCCCAACCTCAAATCGATCTTAGAAAAGACTAAGGATCTAGCGAGCTGGTCATACAGATCGTTGATCCTGGGAAGCGGATACTTGTTCTTGATGGTGACCAAGTTGACAGGTGGTAATCTACAACCATCCGATCCGTTCCATCCTTCTTCTTGACGAAGAGGACGGGGCAAGCCCAAGGAGAGGAACTAGGATGGATGAAACCCTTTTTCAAGGACTCATCGAGTTGGTTCTTAAGCTCGGCTAGTTCTAAGGGTGCCATCTTATAGGGTCTTCTAGAAATTGGAACGGTTCCTGGAACAAGGTCTATCATGAACTCGACATCCCTGTCAGGTGGAACACCTAGCAGTTATTCTGGAAAGACATCCAGAAAGTCTCGGACTACTGGAATATCCTCAAGGTCTGGAAGGGGGTTGGCATTTAGGGCGTAAAGCTGGCACTTGGCCACTCGAGTTAAAACATTAACTGCCTTGCCCGATGGGTGAGTAAGTTGAACGGTTCTAGTGGCACAATCAATCTTAGCATAATGAGCTGACATCCAGTCCATACCCAAGATGATGTTTATGTCCGAGGACTTGAGAGCTATTAAGGATGCAAGGAAGACAAGTCTATCGATGTGGGGACCCCGACTCATAAGTCGTGATCACCGAATGCACGTGTACAGTGATCCCAGAGATCAATGCTCACTGAACACACAGAAGCTGAATAACAAGAGTCTTACACCCATGCATATCGTCTTACACAAATTATGACCATTACGGTCAAGTCTTACATAGATAAAGCCTTAAGGGCTGAACATCAAATGAAACACAAGCAGCGGAAATCTTCGTCGATAAGTAGAACCCATGCCATCTGCCTTAACCCTACAGGCATTCTAACTGGGAAACGTCCTAGTTCGCATGTTCGTCTTCAAAGAACTCTTCTTCGAACTCCTGTTCTTCCATTCCTGGCCAATTAAATAACCAGTGGCATGCCAATGAGTACTTTGAATGTACTCGCAAGCAACCCATGTTTTTGTTCAAGGTACAACAATGCATGATATAGGTAAATTTTGCGAAAAGCTAGTTTTTGAGGGCAATGACATGTTCAACAACTCGTAAGACATGCATTGGGAGAATTCGAGTAGCCATGAGGACAGGTTACAGATATCAACATAAATAGAGTGGGCACCAACCCAACTCAATCATGTCAAGTCCTTTGACTTGACCCAAGTAGTTCTTCCCACTTATCCAATCACACACTAGTTTGTAAACATGTGGACGTAGTTTAAGCAGCACCGCCCAACTGTCCTTGACCATGGACACGGCTATTCGAATAGTTTTACACTCTGCAGAGGTTGCACACTTTACCCACAAGATCAGGGGAACTTCCATGACATCCACGACCCGCGATACCTCAAGTACCCGGGGTAAGCACCCGATCACTATATTTCCCTAGACGACACTAACAAGGAGTCCACTCGTTGTTCCGTATCCTCACGATTACATCATACGAGACTCACTCGAGATCGTTGTCACACCCTAGCTAGGTTATGCATTAGAGTGTGCATCATGCTTACCTTCATCAGAAAATTGAAATGGGGAAAGCAGAACCCCCAGCACCCCCCCTGAAATCAACTAGGGTTTACTAAAAATAAATTCAATGAACCTGAAATGCCCTTCAGATATGTTCACCCTCTTGCCTTGGGTTAGAACCCTTGGGAAAAATGGTGCATATATTTTTAGGTCAACAAAAGGGGCATTGACTTAATTCATAAATATTTGAATTTGGGCATTTAAATACTATTAAATAATTCAAATGCTCAAATAATGTTGGAATTATTTTTGGGCCACTGAAATAATTCAGAAAGTGTCCATAAATATTTTCAGGATTTTATAAAATGATTTAGTATTTAAACTAAATCAAAACAGAATAAGAGAAATAGAAAATAGAAAACAAAATAAATTAGAGAGAGAGAGAGAGTAGGCCAGTGGGCCACTTACCTGGCGCCACCAGCCGGCCAAGCACTGTAGCTGGACGGCCCAGCCCACCAGGCCGACGCCAGTCGTCCCCTAGCTCCTGCCAGGAGGACGCCGGGCGTGTGCCCGCGGTGCGCCGGCACGCGCGCGGCCACCGACGGCCACCTCCTGCTTGCCGCGCCCCCCCCTCGACGCCTGGACGTCGCTATGGACGCCACGCACCCCCTGGCCCCCTCATATCCCTCTCCCTCGCTCTCCCTCCTCCCCTGTTTCTCTCCCGCGCGACCCCCCGAACGGGCTCGTCGCCGCCGTTCACTACCACCGCGCCCACGGCCACCGCCTCGCCTCCCCGACGCCTCCCAAAGCTCCGCCTCGACCCACCCTTCCTCCTCACCGCTCCAAGCGACGCCGGGAGCCCTGCAGTGACGCAATTGCCGTCGTCTTCACCGACGGGCACCGAAGATCGCCGGCCCCGATTCTCCGTCTCCAGGTCGTCCCCGAGCCCACCGAGCTGCTCTACGTGCCCCCAGTGAGCTCCTGCTCCGAATCCCCCTCTTCCCCGCTTCATTTGATCGCCATATCCGTCACCCCCATGATGACCGAAGTGCGCCGCCGCCCGAGCTCGCTGTCGACGATGCTCCGGTGACCAAATGGTCACCCTGGAGTGTCGAACCTACTCCCCGCGATGCGTAGCGCCCTCCTAGCCCCCTTGCCCCGCTCTTCTACGCACTGTAACACGATCCCGCACGCAACCGAACTCCGGCGGCCGCCAAAGAGCTCGCCGCCGTCAACTCCGGATATCCTAGCTGCTGCTGCTGCCACCACTAGATCCGCGAGAGCACCAGCAAGCCGTAGCAACAAACCACGCTCAAAACGGAGCCCTATAGCGCATTCCCGAGCCGCTCCGCCGTCTCTGTCGTCGCCGGCGACGAGCCGTGGACCAAGTCCGGCAGGTTTGACCCCGCTGACTGTTGACTGGGTGGGCCCAGTTGACCCCCTGGGTCACTGACGCGTGGGCCCCAGGCCACTAATGAACCAGGATTAGGATTAACTTAAATTAGTTAAACTAATGACCCTGACATGCGGGACCCACTGGTCAGGTTTGACCTGGAGGCAACCCCGTTGACTTGCTGATGTCATGCTGACGCAAGGCTGACGCAGTAAATCATTTTCTAGTTTAAAAATAATTCAGGAAATTCCAGAAAATATCCAAAACTTCAAAAATTCATAGAAATTCAACCATAACTCCAAATGAGACAAATTATATATGAAAAATTATCAGAAAAATTCAAGGAATCCATCTGTACCATTTTCATGCATGTTTGAACAATGTTTGTCCTCTGTTTTGGACAAAACAAATAAAGGGCATTTAAATAATCATATATGGGGTTGGAATTTGAATCTTGTACTCAAACCAACTTCATTTAAATCATAGGCAGTTGCATTAGCTCAAGACACATCCATATTGCCATGTCATAGCATGCATCATATTGTTGCATATCGTCATGTGTTGATTGTGCTCGGTTGTGTTCATCGTTGAAGGTTCTGCCTCCGAGGATATTCACGAGTATCCAACTGAAGGGCAGTATCCCGTCACCACTCCATCAGGCAAGCAACCATTGATCATTCCGATACAACCCATGTTCTCGCTCCTGCTCTTGTTTACTGCATTAAGACAACACGATTCAAACTGCTGTGTGCTACGGTAGTTGAACCCTTATCCTCTGCATGACCTGTCATTGCCACAGTAACTAGATGAAACCCTCTAGCATGTGTAGGAGTTGATTGAGCCATGTTTTGTGATTCCTACCTTGCTATGCCTGCTATGCTTAGAGTTGTGTCAGGTCTGGTTCATCTGGGTGATGGGCTAGAGTGAAATGCTTGTGACAGTAATATGTGGGATGTGTTGAACATGTTTTGGTAAAGGTATCGATGAGAGGCCATGTAGGAGTACATGGTGGGTTGTTTCATTGAAGCCGTCCCTAAGAACTAAGTTCTGTATGCGTGAATTAAGATTCAGCTACTACCACACATTGGGCCCTGAAATATGACCCCGCTCGACTTACTGACCCCTCTCGCCTCAGTCCAGGAGTTGCAACTAGTTTCTGGTGTTTGTAGGACATGTGTTGGCGGCCGTGCGTAGCGCTGACCCTAGGGGTGGGCTATGTTGCGGTAGATACACCGTGGCACGGTGTACCGAGTCACCCGTTTGGTGTCTCGGGAACCCTGTTCACATCGTTCGGGGCCGTTGAGGACACCCCGGCCGGATTTCCTTGCGGATGGAACCTGAATAGGCGATGACCCTGGACTAGAGACTTGTGAGGTTAGTCAGGTCGTGGTCTACACCCACGTCGGTTTTCGCTTGAAGTATGCCGAGCACATTTCGTGTGCAGACGCTAAGTGGTGGAAACATGTGTGACGAAGTACACCCCTGCAGGGTATAAAACTATTCGAATAGCCGCGTCCGCGGTAAAGGACTACTCGATTGCATATACAGTTCATAGACAAGTTAATGGTACTACTAAAAGACTCAAGATAAGTGTGAGTACCGGGGATGGCCCCCCTCACAGGATACGAGGGAGGATCCTCGGTGGAGTATTGTTATGGTGAGTAGTGGACTCGTGTGTGAAAACTATTTTGCTAAAAGATTCCGTAGGATAGCTTAGCCAAGAGTCAAAGCTGGCTTGCTGCATAAACCCCACCACCTTCTTGAGAATGAGCATGTACAGTAGGTTCTGATGTAAGACTTGCTGAGTACCTTTGTACTCATGTTTGCTTATTTATTGTTTTCAGACGACAACACTGCCCCCTCCGATGGGTTTTACGTAGATCTTGACGTCGACGAGTGACTAGCCACCCAGGTGGTGATCCAGGCCATGGAGGGCCCTATGTAGATAGACAGGCTTCGGGAAGCCTTCTTTCTTTCTAGAGTCTGTACTCAGACTAGTTGCTTCCGCATGTGCTTGTATGACTGTATGACTTGAGTGTCGGGTCATGTGACCCCTACCTGTATGGATATGTTATGTATGGCTCCCTGGAGCCTTTAAATAAAGTACTTGAGTTGTAGAGTTTTGTTGTGATGCCATGTTGTATGTACTCATATCGAGCATATTGTATGTATGATTGAAATGCTTGGTATGAGTGGGATCCGACAATCTAGTTGTTTGTCCTTCGCAGCCTTTCTTATGGGGAAATGTAGTCTAGTGCTCCTCGAGCCATAGTAGTCCGCTACAGCCCGGTTCACCGGAGTCCTGCTAGCCCAGCACTACTGTTCAGGACGCTTGACTGGCCGGCATGTGTTTCACTTCGTCCCTATGTCTGTCCCTTCGGGGAAATGTCACGCGGTGATCTCCGGAGTCCTGTCTAGCCTGCTACAGCCCGGGATTTCCCGGAGTCCTGTTAGCCTAGTGCTACAGCCCGGAATCACTCGTTGATGACCGATATGTTCGTTGTGATTCATGTATGCCTGTCTCCATAGGTCTGTGCCGCTTTGGGTTCACGACTAGCCATGTCGGCCCGGGTTCTCGGTCATATGGATGCTAGCGACATTGTCATATACGCGAGCCAAAAGGCGCAAACGGTCCCGAGCCATGGTAAGGCGACACCCGTGGGATACCGTGCGTGAGGCCGCAAAGTGATATGAGGTGTTACCGGCTAGATCGATGTGGCTTAGAATCGGGGTCCTGACAGCGTTGGTATCAGAGCCGGACTGCGTCTAGGTTCGTTCAGCCAAACTGGTCGATGTCGAGTCTAGAAATGCTTTAGTTATATGTAAGGGAATTGATTGTGGGAGGGAACGTAAGGTTCTTTTACTCCTTTACCCTATGCTTCTGATCTGAGTCATTCTCTTCTCATTCAACGTGGGTTAAGGACTAGGCTCTCTTCTTCTATCAGGTTCATGTGTTACTAATCCGTAGTAGCTCATAGGATTATTGCTATGAGTTTCCGTCCAGTTTCTACTATTTTAGTACGTGGCTATTTGAATCAGAACCTTGATATGATGCTGTTGAGCGGTATTGTGAACTGTTGTGGATGTCTCAAATCTTTTTCTGAGCATTTATGCTGCCCAATTTTCCCTAGGAATTCTGATGTCTTTGTCTTGTGGCTGTGCTTTTAGATGGCCAACCAGTCTCAAAATCAAGTGGTTCGCCTAACCAGGTGCCTCGACGTGCCCGGTCATACTGCTATGTTGGTCCGGGTCATGATCGAGACAGGATACCGTTGGTATCCCAAATACACTGTTGAAGAGCAGTTCCGCGACTTTAATCAAAGCCAGTATTTATGCACCGTCAGGATATTTCCTTCCTATCCTGGATCTACCGAGCCCCTTCACTGTTCCTATGGACTCGGAGTTACCATTGAGATGGCTGTGCAGGATGCTGCCTATTCCATGATGACCATCTTGCGAGTCCGGACTGGCCTGCTTCGGAACACTGACTTCCGTTACATGCCAGCTTCACTTCCGGGAGCGCAGGGGTATCTTCAGGCTATCTATGCTGACTCCACTCAGGAGGACTCATTAACTCGTACCACCACTGAGATGCTCGAAGATAAGGACCGAGAGAATCGGGCCTTGAGGCTGGAGCTCTTCAATACCCGTGCTGATCATTGGGCCACATTGACTCGGTTTGCACCCGCGGTGCAAGCTGGATGTATGGATACCAGGGATCTGTATCCTGTGAGAGCAGCTCTGCCATACATGGTGGATTGGCGTGATGTGGGAGGCATCACCCCACCCCTTGGTCCCCGCAGGCCACCGTTTGTTGGTCCAAGACCTTATCCTAGCCCCTATGGTCCACAGGCTCCTCAGGACCATCTGTTTCCGGATGATCACGTTGAACTTCCAGGCTATGGAGGTGACTTCTATGAGTACTACTACGGAGCTATCTGAGTTAGCAGTAGTACCACTAGTATTGTAGTAGTTGTATCTCCACTGTCCTGTGTGACTTGTGGAATACGACTTGGTGGTGTAGTCGATTCCGGAGGTGTAGACAAATAATGTATAGGGACTCGGAATGCCTCCGATGAGATGTAACGTCTACTTTCATAGTTGTACTGTAGCATGGGCTTGTACTAAACTATGTATGACGAGTATGACCGTTGGTGTATATATGGCAGTTTTATATTACCATGGCATACGAATGAGCATCTCTTCATTCCGCGTTATCCTTTACATTCTGCACTTCCCTGTTAAGTTTGAGCCATCCTTGTCTAAACCGTTGTCTTGTTTTTCCTCCTAGGATGGTCAACACCCGTGGAAACCCTGCTGCCCCAGCGCAGGGGGAAGCCAATGCAGCTAGAGGTGAAAATTTGCCTCACCCACCTTCCCTGGCCGAAGTGATGCTGGAGGCGGAAAGGAACAAGCGTGAGACCAACCGCCTGCTGGAGCAGATTGAGCAGAACACTGCACGCCACCCATGAAATGACTTGGTGTCAATCAACGACTTTATCAAGCTGTACCCACCAAAGTTTAACCATTCCGTCGAGCCCCTCGACGCGGATGATTGGCTTCGCAGCATCACCCACAAGCTACGTTCTGCCAACGTAGCTGAAGCCGACAAGGTTACCTATGCTGC
Organism: Triticum monococcum; assembly: GCA_034509565.1. Taxonomy (NCBI): domain Eukaryota; kingdom Viridiplantae; phylum Streptophyta; class Magnoliopsida; order Poales; family Poaceae; genus Triticum; species Triticum monococcum. Next base: position 442,982,181 of record CM067842.1, on the reverse strand, counting down.
TTATCATCTTGAGGGCCCCGCTAGCCATTGGTGGGAAAACTACGAAGCTATGCGCCCGGTCAGCCAAATCACTACCTGGGCTGAGTTCAGCGAGGCTTTCCATGAGCATCACATTCCGGAAGGTCTCATGGATCGCAAGAGGGAGGAGTTCTGCAACTTCACCCAAGGAAGGCTGACTGTGGATGCATATAGCCGAGAATTTGGGAACCTGGCACGCTATGCTCCTGAAGAGGTTTCTACTGACGCCAAGAAGCAGGCAAGGTTCCGTAAGGGACTTAGCCCTGAGCTTCGCCGCGATCTCCGTCTGCACGAGTGCACATCCTTCCAGAAGCTGGTCAATAAAGCTATCAGTGCTGAGACAGGCCAGACTGATTATGACGCTTCACGCAAGCACTCTCGTGATTTTGGGTCTTCATCCGGCTCTGGAGCTCAGAAGCGCCGGGTGTGGATTCCAAGCACCGCACTGCCACCCAGATTCACCCCGAGTTCATCCTTTGAGGCGCCTCATCCCAACCAGCAAATTGCACCATCCAAGTCCTATGGTGGCCCCGCTGCTAATGTTGCTCCACGCCCCACTGTGGTAACATGCTTCAAGTGTGGAGAACCGGGTCACTATAGTCGAGAGTGTCCCCAGAACAACCCCAATCAAGCTGGAAAGTCCGTTGGCCGTGGTAAGCCCGCGGGAAAGACTTTCTACGCCAAGCCGGCCACTACTGCACGTGGCCATGTCAACTACGTCTCAGCCGAAGAGGCTCATGAGGATCCCAACGTCGTCCTTGGTACGCTCCTTGTTAACTGCCATCCGGCATCTGTTCTTTTCGATACTGGAGCATCTCATTCATTCATATCCGAGAATTATGCTCGGTTGCATAACACGACATTCTGTGACATGCCCACTTCCATGGTAATTCAAACTCCGGGTTCCAAATGGCAAACTTCTAGGGTAAGCCATGGGAACGAAATTCTTGTCGATAGGCTTGTCTTCCTTGCATCTTTAATAGCTCTCAAGTCCTCCGACATAAACATCATCTTGGGTATGGACTGGATGTCGGCTCATTACGCCAAGATTGATTGTGCCACTAGAACCGTTCAACTTACTCATCCCTCGGGCAAGACAGTTAATGTCTTAACTCGAGTGGCCAAGCGCCAACTTTACTCTCTCAATGCCAACCCTCTTCCAGACCTTGAGGACGTTCCGGTAGTCCGAGACTTCCCGGATGTGTTTCCGGAAGAACTGCCAGGTGTTCCACCTGACCGGGATGTCGAGTTTGTGATAGACCTTGTTCCAGGAACCGTTCCAATTGCTAGAAGACCCTACAAGATGGCACCCTTAGAACTAGCCGAGCTTAAGAACCAACTCGATGAGTCCTTGAACAAAGGGTTCATCCGTCCTAGCTCCTCTCCTTGGGCTTGCCCCGTCCTCTTCGTCAAGAAGAAGGATGGAATGGATCGAATGGTTGTGGATTACCGACCTGTCAATCTGGTCACCATCAAGAACAAATACCCGCTTCCCAGGATCAACGACCTGTACGATCAGCTCGCTGGATCCTCAGTCTTCTCCAAGATGGATTTGAGGTTGGGCTACCATCAAATCAAAATCAGAAACGGGGACATTCCCAAAACGGCTTTTGTCACTCGTTATGGCCAATACGAGTACACCGTCATGTCCTTCGGTTTAACCAATGCCCCGGCCACTTTCTCCCGGTTAATGAACTCGGTTTTCATGGAGTACTTGGACAAATTCGTCGTAGTATACCTCGATGACATACTCATCTACTCCAAAAATGAAGAGGAACATGCCGAACATCTAAGACTGGTATTGATGAAACTTCGAGAGCATCGCCTTTATGCCAAATTCTCCAAGTGTGAATTTTGGTTGTTAGAAGTGACCTATCTAGGCCATGTAATCTCTGGTAAGGGTATTGCTGTCAATCCCGAGCGAGTTCAAGCCGTCCTTGATTGGACTCCACCTGTTTCGGTCAAGCAAGTTCGGAGTTTCCTTGGCCTAGCAAGCTATTGCCGCCGCTTCGTCGAGAATTTCTCCAAGGTTGCTAAACCTCTAACTGAACTCCTCAAGAAAGCTAAAAAGTTCGAGTGGACTCCACAGTGCGAGTTCAGTTTTCAGGAACTGAAAAGACGCCTGACATCTGCTCCCGTACTGGTACCACCAGATTTCTCCAAGGACTTTATTATCTATTGCGACGCCTCGCGACAAGGACTAGGTTGCATACTCATGCAGGATCGTCAGGTAATTGCCTATGCCTCACGGCAATTACACCCACATGAGGAAAATTATCCCACACATGATCTAGAGCTTGCAGCTGTAGTCCATACACTCAAAACCTGGCGACATTACCTTCTCGGTAATCGTTGCGAGATCTTCACCGATCACCAAAGCTTGAAATATATCTTCACCCAACCAGATTTGAATCTCAGGCAAAGACGTTGGGTCGAGTTGATCTCGGATTACGACTTAGGAATAACTTACACCCCTGGCAAAGCCAATGTCATGGCTGATGCACTAAGTCGTAAGTCCTACTGTAACAACCTGATGTTACAACAAAGTCAACCACTTCTCCATGAGGAATTTCGTAAGCTTAACCTTCACATTGTTCCTCGTGGATTCCTATCTACCCTGGTGGCGAAACCTACCCTTATGGATCAAATCATAGCTGCCCAAAAGCGTGATAAGGGCATATCCCGGATTAAGGAAAACATTGTTAGCGGAGTAGCTAAATGTTTTTCCAGGGATGAGCAAGGTGCTGTCCTCTTTGAGAACCGCCTGGTGGTTCCCAAGAACCAACATCTACGCCAGATGATCCTTAAGGAAGCTCATGAATCCCCTCTCACCATTCATCCCGGTAGTACTAAAATGTATCAAGACCTACGCCAGAGGTTTTGGTGGACTAGGATGAAGAGGGAAATTGCTCAATACATTGCAAATTGCGACATTTGTCGTCGTGTTAAAGCAGAGCATCAACGGCCTGCTGGCACCCTTCAACCTTTGGCTATTCCTGAATGGAAATGGGACAAAATCAGTATGGATTTCATCACTGGGTTTCCCAGGACCAAGAGGGGGAATAATGCCATCTTCGTCGTGATCGACCGTCTTTCCAAAGTAGCCCATTTTCTACCTGTTCGAGAGAGTATCACCGCTAGCCAGCTAGCTGACCTATACATCTCCCGAATAGTGTCTCTTCATGGTGTCCCGTTGGAAATTAACTCAGACCGTGGAAGTCTCTTCACCTCTCGATTTTGGAAAAGTTTCCAAAATGCTATGGGAACTCATCTCTCCTTTAGCACCGCCTTCCATCCTCAATCAAGTGGTCAAGTAGAGCGAGTAAATCAAATTCTGGAGGATATGCTCCGAGCTTCCGTTATCTCGTTCGGAATGAGTTGGGAGGAATGCCTTCCATTCGCGGAGTTTGCCTATAACAATAGCTATCAAGCTAGTTTGGGCAAGGCTCCCTTCGAAGTTCTCTATGGACAAAAATGTCGAACGCCTCTTAACTGGTCAGAAACCGGGGAAAGACAACTCTTTGGCCCGGATATGATTCAGGAAGCAGAAGAGCAGGTTCGTGTTATTCGTGAGAAATTGAAAACGGCCCAATCTCGCCAAAAGAGTCAATATGATCGTAAGCATAAGCCTATGACATTTGAAATTGACGAGAAAGCTTACCTTCGGGTTACCCCGTTAAAGGGAACCCATCGCTTCGGTATCAAAGGCAAATTGGCTCCTCGTTACAATGGACCCTTTCGCATTCTTGCCAAACGAGGAGAAGTTGCCTACCAATTGGAACTACCTCCGCATCTTTCCAAAGTTCACGATGTCTTCCACGTTTCGCAACTCAGGCGTTGCTTCGCGGATCCTATCCGTGGAGTGGACCACGAAACGCTTGATTTACAAGATAACCTTTCTTATCGGGAATACCCCGTTCGTATCCTTGATCAAGCCGAGCGTACCACTCGACGTCATAATATCAAGTTTCTCAAGGTTCAATGGTCACACCATTCCGAGGAAGAAGCCACTTGAGAAAGGGAGGATCGTCTTCGACTCGAGTACCCCGCCTTCTTCCCAGATGATCCTAAATCTCGGGACGAGATTCTATTGAGTGGGGGTGAGTTGTCACACCCTAGCTAGGTTATGCATTAGAGTGTGCATCATGCTTACCTTCATCAGAAAATTGAAATGGGGAAAGCAGAACCCCCAGCACCCCCCCCCCTGAAATCAACAAGGGTTTACTAAAAATAAATTCAATGAACCTGAAATGCCCTTCAGATATGTTCACCCTCTTGCCTTGGGTTAGAACCCTTGGGAAAAATGGTGCATATATTTTTAGGTCAACAAAAGGGGCATTGACTTAATTCATAAATATTTGAATTTGGGCATTTAAATACTATTAAATAATTCAAATGCTCAAATAATGTTGGAATTATTTTTGGGCCACTGAAATAATTCAGAAAGTGTCCATAAATATTTTCAGGATTTTATAAAATGATTTAGTATTTAAACTAAATCAAAACAGAATAACAGAAATAGAAAATAGAAAACAGAATAAATTAGAGAGAGAGAGAGAGAGAGTAGGCCAGTGGGCCACTTACCTGGCGCCACCAGCCGGCCCAGCACTGTAGCTGGACGGCCTAGCCCACCAGGCCGACGCCAGTCGTCCCCTAGCTCCTGCCAGGAGGACGCCGGGCGTGTGCCCGCGGTGCGCCGGCACGCGCGCGGCCACCGACGGCCACCTCCTGCTTGCCGCGCCCCCCCCCCTCGACGCCTGGACGTCGCTATGGACGCCACGCACCCCCTGGCCCCCTCATATCCCTCTCCCTCGCTCTCCCTCCTCCCCTGTTTCTCTCCCGCGCGACCACCCAAACGGGCTCGTCGCCGCCGTTCGCTACCACCGCGCCCACGGCCACCGCCTCGCCTCCCCGACGCCTCCCAAACGGGCTCTTCTACGCACTGTAACACTGTAACACGATCCCGCACGCAACCGAACTCCGGCGGGCGCCAAAGAGCTCGCCGCCGTCAACTCCGGCCATCCTAGCTGCTGCTGCTGCCACCACTAGATCCGCGAGAGCACCAGCAAGCCATAGCAACAAACCACGCTCAAAACGGAGCCCTATAGCGCATTCCCGAGCCGCTCCGCCGTCTCTGTCATCGCCGGCGACGAGCCGTGGACCAAGTCCGGCAGGTTTGACCCCGCTGACTGTTGACTGGGTGGGCCCAGTTGACCCCCTGGGTCACTGACGCGTGGGCCCCAGGCCACTAATGAACCAGGATTAGGATTAACTTAAATTAGTTAAACTAATGACCCTGACATGCGGGACCCACTGGTCAGGTTTGACCTGGAGGCAACCCCGTTGACTTGCTGATGTCATGCTGACGCAAGGCTGACGCAGTAAATCATTTTCTAGTTTAAAAATAATTCAGGAAATTCCAGAAAATACCCAAAACTTCAAAAATTCATAGAAATTCAACCATAACTCCAAATGAGACAAATTATATATGAAAAATTATCAGAAAAATTCAAGGAATCCATCTGTACCATTTTCATGCATGTTTGAACAATGTTTGTCCTCTGTTTTGGACAAAACAAATAAAGGGCATTTGAATAATCATATATGGGGTTGGAATTTGAATCTTGTACTCAAACCAACTTCATTTAAATCATAGCCAGTTGCATTAGCTCAAGACACATCCATATTGCCATGTCATAGCATGCATCATATTATTGCATATCGTCATGTGTTGATTGTGCTCGGTTGTGTTCATCGTTGAAGGTTCTGCCTCCGAGGATATTCACGAGTATCCAACTGAAGGGCAGTATCCCGTCACCACTCCATCAGGCAAGCAACCATTGATCATTCTGATACAACCCATGTTCTCGCTCCTGCTCTTGTTTACTGCATTAAGACAACACGATTCAAACTGCTGTGTGCTACGGTAGTTGAACCCTTATCCTCTGCATGACCTGTCATTGCCACAGTAACTAGATGAAACCCTCTAGCATGTGTAGGAGTTGATTGAGCCATGTTTTGTGATTCCTACCTTGCTATGCCTGCTATGCTTAGAGTTGTGTCAGGTCTGGTTCATCTGGGTGATGGGCTAGAGTGAAATGCTTGTGACAGTAATATGTGGGATGTGTTGAACATGTTTTGGTAAAGGTATCGATGAGAGGCCATGTAGGAGTACATGGTGGGTTGTTTCATTGAAGCCGTCCCTAAGAACTGAGTTCTGTATGCGTGAATTAAGATTCAGCTACTACCACACATTGGGCCCTGAAATATGACCCCGCTCGACTTACTGACCCCTCTCGCCTCAGTCCAGGAGTTGCAACTAGTTTTTGGTGTTTGTAGGACATGTGTTGGCGGCCGTGCGTAGTGCTGACCCTAGGGGTGGGCTATGTTGCGGTAGATACACCGTGGCACGGTGTACCGAGTCACCCGTTTGGTGTCTCGGGAACCCTGTTCACATCGTTCGGGGCCGTTGAGGACACCCCGGCCGGATTTCCTTGCGGATGGAACCTGAATAGGCGATGACCCTGGACTAGAGACTTGTGAGGTTAGTCAGGTCGTGGTCTACACCCACGTCGGTTTTCGCTTGAAGTCTGCCGAGCACATTTCGTGTGCAGACGCTAAGTGGTGGAAACATGTGTGACGAAGTACACCCCTGCAGGGTATAAAACTATTCGAATAGCCGCGTCCGCGGTAAAGGACTACTCGATTGCATATACAGTTCATAGACAAGTTAATGGATACTACTAAAAGACTCAAGATAAGTGTGAGTACCGGGGATGGCCCCCCTCACAGGATACGAGGGAGGATCCTCGGTGGAGTATTGTGATGGTGAGTAGTGGACTCGTGTGCGAAAACTATTTTGCTAAAAGATTCCGTAGGATAGCTTAGCCAAGAGTCAAAGCTGGCTTGCTGCATAAACCCCACCATCTTCTTGAGAATGAGCATGTACAGTAGGTTCTGATGTAAGACTTGCTGAGTACCTTTGTACTCATGTTTGCTTATTTATTGTTTTCAGACGACAACACTGCCCCCTCCGATGGGTTTTACGTAGATCTTGACGTCGACGAGTGACTAGCCACCCAGGTGGTGATCCAGGCCATGGAGGGCCCTATGTAGATAGACAGGCTTCGAGAAGCCTTCTTTCTTTCTAGAGTCTGTACTCAGACTAGTTGCTTCCGCATGTGCTTGTATGACTGTATGACTTGAGTGTCGGGTCATGTGACCCCTACCTGTATGGATATGTTATGTATGGCTCCCTGGAGCCTTTAAATAAAGTACTTGAGTTGTAGAGTTTTGTTGTGATGCCATGTTGTATGTACTCATATCGAGCATATTGTATGTATGATTGAAATGCTTGGTATGAGTGGGATCCGACAATCTAGTTGTTTGTCCTTCGCAGCCTTTCTTATGGGGAAATGTAGTCTAGTGCTCCTCGAGCCATAGTAGTCCGCTACAGCCCGGTTCACCGGAGTCCTGCTAGCCCAGCACTACTGTTCAGGACGCTTGACTGGCCGGCATGTGTTTCACTTCGTCCCTATGTCCGTCCCTTCGGGGAAATGTCATGCGGTGATCTGCGGAGTCCTGTCTAGCCTGCTACAGCCCGGGATTTCCCGGAGTCCTGTTAGCCTAGTGCTACAGCCCGGAATCACTCGTTGATGACCGACATGTTCGTTGTGATTCATGTATGCCTGTCTCCATAGGTCTGTGCCGCTTTGGGTTCACGACTAGCCATGTCGGCCCGGGTTCTCGGTCATATGGATGCTAGCGACATTGTCATATACGCGAGCCAAAAGGCGCAAACGGTCCCGGGCCATGGTAAGGCGACACCCGTGGGATACCGTGCGTGAGGCCGCAAAGTGATATGAGGTGTTACCGGCTAGATTGATGTGGCTTAGAATCGGGGTCCTGACAATCATAACATCCGAGAGGGGACACAACGGTGTATCCAGTGCCCTGTGAAAACAGTCATGGCCGCCCTACCTGGCACGACCCCGTCCCGAGAGAGCGCACCAAAAACTCTCCCGTCACTAGTAATGCGGGCTCCAAGCTAGTATCGGCCTAGGTAATCAATAATGCCCTTTCCCATACAAGGGTAGAGTGGTTGCGCATGTAAGGTTGGGACAGTCGACAAATCTTAAATCTAATCCGTTTTTGAAACCAACACACGCACTTGCCTTGGTACACCACTTCATCATCAAGTGGTTTCCCATCTCATTGTCTCCCTCGGGCATAAGTGGCACCCGACGGGGTTTTCGAAAAGTCTTTTGAAAGTACTTGTCTCCATCACCATGCATATTCCCGTCCCTTTAGCGTAGCACTACTTAGCATCCTATCTACTCCCACCGGCATAACCCTCATAAGGAGGTAGGGTCATGCACAATGCAAGTATCAACAAGGAAGAAATGAAGGCAACCCACCAAAGTGGCTACCCTCTCATGATGATTCCAATGCAACAATAATAAAGTGCTATATGAAATGCATAAAAAGGGTTTCATAGACATGGTCAAAGGGCTGCTTGCCTGGCTCAACAAGGTCTTCTGGGTATTCAAAGTCTTCTGGTCCAACTCCTTCGTCAGCAACGCAATCTATCGTCGCAAAATAATAACGAGAAAATAAGGCAATAATAAAACAGAAAAACCAAAGTGCTCAGAAAAATGTCAACTTATTTTTGTAAAATACTAGGTGGAAAACTAAGAAGGGGAAAATTCCTAGTTTTGGATTTGGAGTTGTATAATAGGAGGAATGGATTTTCAGAGGGGAATATAAATGCTCAAATTTGAATTTAAATTTGAACAGTGCAGAAAAGTTTGATGGATATTTATGAAAGTTACACCATTAAATATGTGGGATTTTTAGAAAAATATGGGAGTTGGAATTATTGCATTTGGATTAATATTTAATCCTATGGAATTTTTGCAAGTTTCCAGAAAAAGAAAAAGGGGGGAGGAGCACCGTGCGTGCTGGGCCAGTACAGCCGCAGCGCAGCAGGCCCAGCCAACGGGCCGGCCCAGCCGAGCCAGCACACCGCACGCGCGCCCGCCCACCCATTTCAAACCTGACGGCCGGGGCCCGCAGGTCAGAGAGAGAGAGGCGCGGGAACGAGGGAGAGGATGACAGGTGGGGCCCACCTGTCATCACTAACCCGTGGACAGGGGGTCGCGGTGCTCACCAGCGACAATACAGGCCACGGCGAGCTCCGGCGAGTGCGGGGATGGCTTCAGGGGACTACCGCACATCGGTGGGTGGTGCGCTTGGCCGGCGGGGGTGCCTGGTTCGCCGGCGATGAGGAGCTGCGGCGGAGGAGCTTCGGGCATTGATGGCTCCGGCCGTTTCCGACTGCAAGAGAGAGGGGAAGCAGAGGGGAAATGATCAGGGAGGTGTGGAGGGTCCAGATCGAGAGAGAGGAGGGGCGGAGCGAGGCCGTACCCCGAGATCGACGACGACCCGAGGCGGCGGAGCTCGAGCTCGATCTCGAGCTTGGGCGGCTCTGGGATGAACGGGAGGCCAAGTGGGGCTATTTGGAGCGGGAGGAGACGAGTGGTGGCGAGAGGAGGGCTCGGAAATGCCTTATATAGGCGAGCGGCGGTCCACCGTGGGCTCATGGGCCGGCGAGCTCGTGCTCGTCGCTACGGGCCTTGGGAGGGTGTTGCGCCGTGTCTAGGGTGTTCGTGGGGGTCGACTTCGGTAGGATCGAAAGTATGTCTAGAGGGGGGTGATTAGACTACTTGACCAAATAAAAACTCAACCTTTTCCCAATTTTAGTTCTTGGCAGATTTTAGCTATTTTAGGACAAGTCAAGCAATCATCACATAATTCAAGCTAGCATGCAAAGAGTATATTGGCAGCGGAAAGTAAAGCATGCAACTTGCAACAATGTAAAGGGAAGGGTTTGGAGAATTCAAACGCAATTGGAGACACGGATGTTTTTCCTGTGGTTCGGATAGGTGGTGCTATCCTACATCCACGTTGATGGAGACTTCAACCCACGAAGGGTAACGGTTGCGCGAGTCCATGGAGGGCTCCACCCACGAAGGGTCCACGAAGTAGCAACCTTGTCTATCCCACCATGGCCATCGCCCACGAAGGACTTGCCTCACTAGCGGTAGATCTTCACGAAGTAGGCGATCTCCTTGCCCTTACAAACTCCTTGGTTCAACTCCACAATCTTGTCGGAGGCTCCCAAGTGACAGCTAGCCAATCTAGGAGACACCACTCTCCAAGAAGTAACAAACGGTGTGTTGATGATGAACTCCTTGCTCTTGTGCTTCAAATGATAGTCTCCCCAACACTCAACTCTCTCTCATAGGATTTGGATCTAGTGGAAAGAAGGTCTGAGTGGAAAGCAACTTGGGGAAGGCTAGAGATCAAGATTCATATGGTAAGAATGGAATGTCTTGGTCTCAACACATGAGTAGGTGGTTCTCTCTCAGAAAAAATGAGTTGGAATGGTGTATGTGTTCTGATGGCTCTCTCCAAGAATGAAGAGGAGGTGGAGGGGTATATATAGCCTCCACACAAAATCCAACCATTACACACAATCTACCAATCTCGGTGGGACCGAATAAATAAACTCGGTCAGACCGAAAAGGTAAACCTAGTGACCGTTAGAGATTTTCGGTGGGACTGACATGCAACTCGGTAGGACCGATTCTGTTAGGGTTTGGGCATAATGTAATCTCGGTGAGACCGATTACACAAACTCGGTGAGACCGAGTTTGGTAATAAGCTAACCAGAGAGTTGGTCAGGTGAACTCGGTGGGACCGATTTGCTCTTTCGGTGCGACCGAAAAGTTACAAAAGGGAAACACAGAGTTTACATTGCAATCTCGGTGGGACCGATTCGCTCTTTCGGTGAGACCGAAAAGTTACGAAAGGGAAACAGAGAGTTTGCAACCCCATCTCGGTGAGACCGAGATCCCTATCGGTAGGACCGAATTGCTAGGGTTTGGCAGTGGCTTATGACATATGAAACTCGGTGGCGCCGGATAGATAGAATCGGTATGACCGAGTTTGGCTTAGGGTTTAGGTCATTTGTGGATATGGAAAAGTAGCTGAGGATTTTGGAGCATATCATTAAGCACATGAAGCAAGAGGCTCATTAAGCAACACCTCATCCCTCCTTAATAGTATTGGCTTTTCCTAAAGACTCAATGTGATCTTGGGTCACTAAAATATAAAATGAAGAGTCTTGAGCTTTTGAGCTTGAGCCAATCCTTTGTCCTTAGCATTTTGAGGGTTCCACTTTCACATCCATGCCATGCCAATCATTGAGCTATCCTGAAATAATCATCTTGGAATAGCATTAGCTCAATGAGCTACATGTTGTTATGAATTACCAAAACCACCTAGGGATAGTTGCACTTTCAATCTCCCCCTTTTTGGTAATTGATGACAACATATAGATCAAAGCTTCGACAAATGATAATAAGCATGAAATATATCGTCGCTTTGAGAAGTATGTGAAAAGTAAGAGCTCCCCCTAAATTTGTGCATATTTAAAATTTGCTTTGGACTACAAATGCACAAAGAGTTAGAGTCATGGGTTACTCTTCCATGTCACATACATCTTGGTGGAGCGCTTAAAATGATAAGAATGAAATACATGCACTCATCACCAAGAATGGTGAGTGATCACATAAGATAGATAGGATAAAAATAGCTTTAAGCAAACATTAAGTGTAGCTTATGATCAAACACATGATCATCGATGTCTCACACAGATAATGACGTAGTATCTCACACAAAAGCAAACGAAGATCGAAAAACCACCGAATAAAACAAGAGAGAATAAAAGCAACACTCTCTCTCGAAGCCTATGATCTATACATTTTCTCCCCCTTTGGCAACAAGTTACCAAAAAGTTCTTAGAAAATGCATAGTGCTAAGTTGACACTCAGGCTTGATCTTCAGGTGGTGGTGGAGTCCGGATCACTCCAAGGACAAAGGCTTCCGTAGATGCTGAAGTAGATGCTGGAGCTGAAGTAGATGCTGGAGTTGGAGCTGATGCTGCGGCTGGAGCTGAGGCGGTTGCGCTCGTGTCGGGAACTGGCACTGCAGACGACCTCGGAGCTCGGGGCACTCTGGCAAAGGCATCAGTTGTAGTCTTGCCTCTCCTCTCCTGCATGTAATCCTGGAGCTGCTCTACTACAGACTGAATCTCTGTCACTTTGACATCCAAGTCATAGAACTTTTGTTCCATGATCCTCTCTAAGCTTGCCTGGTTTTGAGTTAGGGTGGCTAGTCCTTGCTCAATCCGCAGGGTGGATGCAATTAAGTAACCAAGCTGCTCTTGTTTGGTTTTCAGAAAATACTCAGATGCCTCCGCTTGAGTAGGCATCTTGGCAGCTTTCTCCTTCCTAGCCTTCTCCTTCTTGGCTTGTGCTTGGGCAGATGATGGCTCATTCTCAGTCATGACCACTTGGTTATCTTCAAAGTCCGGACGGATAGGCAGGTGTTCCTTGTCCAAGAGGTATATGCCCATGCCCATCTTGGAGTTGATGAGCTCCTGAATCTGTGGGGCATATCCACAGCTCCTCTTCTGGTCTGCTGCTGTCCTCTTAATGGTCTCTACCATTAGGCTCATCACCTTGAATTTCTGAGGCACGTCAAAGATATGAAGCAAGTTGATCGCATGGCCTCTGATCATCTTGTGATCTCCAGACTTGGGCAATAAGGTGTGCCTTAGTATCCAGTTGATAGTGGGCAGCCCTGATAGAAGATAATGTACTGAGCCAAACTTGAAAGTGTCAAGTGCTTCATTTGGAATCTCCTTGTACATGTTGGACATAGAGTTGTGGTCCATCTTCTTCTTAGCATAAACGTCCAAGTCATCTGGTTGCTCCTCTGGGGCATTTATCAGCTGAGCCCATTCAGCAACTGTGGACTGGTACCTCGTACCCTCTGACATCCAAGTTATCCTACCATCTGATAAAAGTGGGCTGTGGAGTAGAACTGCATGATGAGTTCCTCGTTCCACTTTGTGAGCTTCTGCCCAACAAAGTCCTCTACTCCACACGCCTTGAAGCTGTCCTGCACTCCAGGGAAGTACTCCTCGTTATCCTTGATATATTGCCAATCGACCCATCTCATGTCACAGACAATGGGCTTCTTGTCTAGCAGCACTGTCTCATAGAAGTCTTGCTGCTCCTTGGTATGAAACCTGTAGTCCACTGCAGTCCTTCTCCTTGAAGCATACGGGTCTGCTTCTCTCCACTTCCGGAGCCCTGAATCTCTCCTGAGTTTCATATCCTCAGCCACAGGATGAGCATCATTGTGGTCTGGAATCTTGGGCTTGAGCTTTCTGAGGACATTCTCTTCCTCTTCTTATGCAGCTTCAGGCACTCGGGCCTTGTTCTTCTCAGCAGCTGGGATGTTTCTTGTATTCCTCTTTGGCTTGGGCTTTGGAGCAGGCTTGGCCTTGGAAGCAGCTCCCCCTCACCTTATGGCATCACCCATCAGCTTGGGTGCTTTTGGTGCTGGTGCAGCCACCTCTTCTTCTTCCTCCTCATCTTCCATGATGGAAGCTTTGCCAAGCACTCTGGCTACAGTTTTCTTCACCCTTTCTTTCCTCTTCTTGCCCTCAGCAGCAACTGGGTCAATGGGATTGGGCTTCTCGGTTGAAGCTCTTGCCTTGGACATAGGCTGCCTGCCTGCAGGCCTTTTGAACTTCAACCCTGGCTTTGTGACTGGTGCTGGCTCAACTCTCTTGGAGGTTGCTTCCTCTTCTGCCACATAATCCTCATCTTCTGAGTTTGAGGTTCTCTTCTTTCTCTGTCGTGTGGCAGCCTTAGGCAGATTGCTAGGGGTGCTCCTGCTGCCATCATCTGAGGAACTTGAGGGACTAGTGCCCTCACTCAGCTGCACTTGCTGTTCTGACAGGTTCTGGCTATCACTTTGGTCTGACATGATGCAAACTCTGACTGCTGACCCTGTGAATAGGTTATAGACGAGATAGAGTAGATGAGCATCACAAAATGCAGAGATTTTTGCAAAAGAATAATCCAAAAACTTAGTTTTAGTTTCCCACTGAAAGCATCTCGGATCTACTGATTTTCAAACTCGGTGATACCGAAGCAGTTTTGGAACCTAAACTAGTGAACTCGGTCAGATCGAGTCACAGTTCGGTGGCACCGAGACTGCTAGGGTTTCACAGAATTCCAAAATCGGTCACACCGATAAGTAATTCTCGGACGGACCGAGTCTCACTTGTGCAATGGCATAAGACAAATCGGTGGGACCGAGTTTTTCAACTCGGTGGGTCCGAGATGGTTTCGGCGGAATCCTAACCCTAAAATTTTCGAATTAAACCTAATCTACTAGTTCATTGACTGGATAGGAGTTTATCAAACATGGCAAGAATCATGATGATCACAATGTGCTAGGAATCGGATTGGAGAATAGCACAAAGATTGGGTCCATACCCTAGTGCAGCGGAGACTCGCTACGGCGGCAACGGCGGGGTAGAATTCCCGTTGACGGCGACGGAGACCAGCGACAGGAGGCTGCTGGCGGCGAGGAGACGATCCGGAGACCAAGTTGGCAGAGCAGGCTATCGCGCGGGCGAAGGGGTTCGGAGAAATTTCCAAATTTTTGCCCGTGACTATATATAGCCCGACCCTGTCGGTGTGACCGAGTGGACCAACTCGGTGGCACCGAGATGCATAACTGCGAGCAGTTACTGCAACTCGGTGTGACCGAAAAGTTCAAATCGGTTGCACCAAGATCGAAAACCTAGATCAACTTAATGATCTCGGTAGGACTGAAAGTGGGGAATCGGTCAGACCGAGAATCACGAAGAGGTTTTGGAAGTTTAAGTCTATGACAAATCGGGGACTCCGAGCGCTCCTCACACAGAGTGGTTCGAATCTGACTTGATCAAATTTTGTGATGTAGCATGAATAGAGTTTGAGACGAGAAAAGCATAGATAGCTAGAGGAGGTTCTTAGGCATTCTTGTCCATCCACTTGGCAAAAAAAATAAAGCCAAACAATTAAAACAACAAGTGGATGTCCTCGAATGAGTAAAATATGCAACCAACATGCTCACACAATAAGATGGCAAATGAAATTTGTGACAAAGCATGCACAACCAATTCTAGCATCTATCAAGCAATTTGCGATGACTAGGTCATCTATATATGAGTATATTGACTTAGGAGTCAAGTGAGAACACTTGATCATAGGTCATACTCATCGTTTAAGCTCAAGTGGGGTTACCACTTTTACATAAAGCATTGTTGTGTTCACATCTTTAGAGTTGCTTTAGCTCAAGTCTTAGAGTAAAGCTCCCCCTAGATGTGATATCCCCCTAAGAGGGATGAACTAACCTTGGGTTTTGTCGATGATGACTTCATGTAGATGTTGAAGATGTGGATGCTCAATGTTGATGTAGATCACTTGGAGCTATCCATTTGAGTGAATTGCACTTTCAATACCTACATGGGTTAGTCCCACAAGGAACAAACAAGGATATCCATAGGCATAGAGTGATGCACACACAAGATGATGTCCATGAAAACTTTTAGGGTACCTTGTCCCTTGTCTTACCAACAAGAGGGTTTGTGACTCCTTGAACTAGTGCAAGATGTGGAAGTTGATTGCACTTATTCTTGCCAAAATGATAAGAGTGAAGTATGTTGGCCGAGTCACCCTCAAGAACTCTCTAGTTCTTCTTCTTTTGGATCCACATCATCTTGATGGGAATCCTTGGAGTTGTAGTCGTACTTGACAAAGTGGAACTTGAAGTAGTCTTGGGAATCCACTTGACTAAGGTCTTAGGAGCTTCTTCAAATGCATCAATTGCCTCTTGAAGCTTGTCCTTGCCTTTTTGCTTGTAGTCTTGTGGTGGAAGATCATCTTGAGCTTGTGTCCCCTTGAAGGAAGTGTCATACTTCTCTTGTTGAGGGACAAACTTTGTCTTGGGGTATTGATCTTCTTCCCACTCAACTCCATTGGCATTGAACTTTCGTTCAAAACCAACACCTTGATTCTTCCGGTGCATTCCTTGCTTGCGCACAATTTCCTCGAATTGCTTACTCCCGGCAAGGCTTTTGTACACTCCTTTCTCTATAATTCCCTTCAATAAGCTATTTTCTTGCTCAAGTGTAACTTGGCTAAGAGAATCATTAGTGGAATCAAGAGAACTACTAGAAGCAACAATATTGGATTTAGCATGATCATTGTTACTACTAGAGGAAGAATCTTTCTTGTTCTTGTTACTAGATTTGACTTGAGGCATGTAAGTGGATAAGAGTAAACGCTTGGCAATGTAAGAAGAACTTTTCTTGCGGAGATCATCATTGATTGCTTTTAAAAACTCATGCTCTTGCTCAAGATTGAGCTTTTCAAAGCGTAACTTCTCATGAGCTCTTAAAAGTTCTCGATGATCTTCGAAGATAGTTTCATGAGCTAACTTAAGAGTGTTTAGTTCTTTAGTTAGAGCCTCAATCTTCTCCTTATCATTGTCATTCGTTTTATCTTGATTAGCATGATTAATTGACGTTTCATCATAGTATTCATCACTAGAGTTGTCAACAAGCAAATCATCATCACCTAGCAAGTCATCTTCATCACTATTAAAATCAACATACTCGGGGTGTGTTACCTTAGGACCTTTGGCCATGAAGCATCTTCCAATTCCTTCATTTGGTGAGTCAAATATGTCATAGGAGTTGGATGACAGAAGTGCTAGACCGGCAACACCTTCATCTTGAGTAGCTTCAGAGTCAGAGTGATAACTTCTCTCGGAGTGGCTGTCGGAGTCGGAGCCGGATACCCATTCACCAACATGAGCTTGATGTCTTCATTTTGTGTAGCTCCTTGATGATTTTTCCTGCCTTTCCGAATCCTTGCTTCTCCGTGAGTACCTTCGTTCATAACGATCATCTCTACTCCTTCTCTCTCTTGGTGGTGAATCTTTGCTTCTTCTTTTTGGAGAATCTTCTCTTCTCTTGTAGGGAGCCGTACACTCATTGGAATAGTGTCCGGGTCTTCCACAATTGTAGCAGTTTCTCTCTCGACTAGAAGATCTCTTGTCATTGTAGGACCTTGACTTGAAGCTTCTATCTTTGTTTCTACTCTTGTAGAACTTGTTGAAGTTCTTCACCATTAAGCTCAATTCTTCGTTGAAGTTTTGTCTCTCACTTGATGATGTAGGGGCTTCACATGAGGCTTTGTAGGCACCACTTGATTTGTTGTGAAGTTCCTCTTTATCCTTAAGTGACATCTCATGAGCGACAATTCTTCCAATCACTTCCGTTGGCTTGAGATCTTTGTAATTGGGCATCATTTGGATCAACGTGCACACGGTATCATATTTTCCATCCAAGGCTCTTAGGATCTTCTTGATGATAAATCTATCGGTCATCTCTTCACTTCCTAAGCCGGCAATCTCATTTGTGATGAGAGCAAGCCTAGAGTACATTTCAGCGACACCTTCACCATCCTTCATCTTGAACTTGTCAAGTTGACTTTGAAGCACATCCAACTTGGATTCCTTGATGGAGTCGGTACCTTCGTGCATATCAATCAAAGTGTCCCAAATTTCCTTTGCATTCTCAAGACAGCTGATTTTGTTGAATTCTTCGGGGCATAATCCATTGAAGAGAATATCACAAGCTTGAGCATTGTATTGCAACATCTTCAACTCATCCGCGGTAGCTTCATGGTTCGGTTCTCTCCCATCAAAGAAGTCACCTTGCAAACCAACACACACAATAGCCCAAACGGCGGGGTTATGTCCAAGAATATGCATTCTCATCTTATGCTTCCAACTAGCAAAATTAGTACCATCAAAGTAAGGACCTCTACGGTGATAATTTCTCTCGCTAGACGCCATACTCTCCTAGGTTGTGAAACCAAGGCTATGACCACCAAAAGCTATGGAGATCAAAGCAAATGGAGACCAAAGCTCTGATACCACTTGTAGGATCGAAAGTATGTCTAGAGGGGGGGGGTGATTAGACTACTTGACCAAATAAAAACTCGACCTTTTCCCAATTTTAGTTCTTGGCAGATTTTAGCTATTTTAGGACAAGTCAAGCAATCATCACATAATTCAAGCAAGCATGCAAAGAGTATATTGTCAGCGGAAAGTAAAGCATGCAACTTGCAAGAATGTAAAGGGAAGGGTTTGGAGAATTCAAACGCAATTGGAGACACGGATGTTTTTCCCGTGGTTCGGATAGGTGGTGCTATCCTACATCCACGTTGATGGAGACTTCAACCCACGAAGGGTAACGGTTGCGCGAGTCCACGGAGGGCTCCACCCACGAAGGGTCCACGAAGTAGCAACCTTGTCTATCCCACCATGGCCATCGCCCACGAAGGACTTGCCTCACTAGCGATAGATCTTCATGAAGTAGGCGATCTCCTTGCCCTTACAAACTCCTTGGCTCAACTCCACAATCTTGTCGGAGGCTCCCAAGTGACACCTAGCCAATCTAGGAGACGCCACTCTCCAAGAAGTAACAAACGGTGTGTTGATGATGAACTCCTTGCTCTTGTGCTTCAAATGATAGTCTCCCCAACACTCAACTTTCTCTCATAGGATTTGGATCTAGTGGAAAGAAGGTTTGAGTGGAAAGCAACTTGGGGAAGGCTAGAGATCAAGATTCATATGGTAAGAATGGAATGTCTTGGTCTCAACACATGAGTAGGTGGTTCTCTCTCAGAACAAATGAGTTGGAATGGTGTATGTGTTCTGATGGCTCTCTCCAAGAATGAAGAGGAGGTGGAGGGGTATATATAGCCTCCACACAAAATCCAACCGTTACACACAATCTACCAATCTCGGTGGGACCGAATAAATAAACTCGGTCAGACCGAAAAGGTAAACCTAGTGACCGTTAGAGATTTTCGGTGGACTGACATGCAACTCGGTAGGACCGATTCTGTTAGGGTTTGTGCATAACGTAATCTCGGTGAGACCGATTACACAAACTCGGTGAGACCGAGTTTGGTAATAAGCTAACCAGAGAGTTGGTCAGGTGAACTCGGTGGGACCGATTTGCTCTCTCGGTGAGACCGAAAAGTTACAAAAGGGAAACACAGAGTTTACATTGCAATCTCGGTGGGACCGATTCGCTCTTTCGGTGAGACCAAAAAGTTACAAAAGGGAAACAGAGAGTTTGCAACCCCATCTCGGTGAGACCGAGATCCCTATCGGTAGGACCGAATTGCTAGGGTTTGGCAGTGGCTTATGACATATGAAACTCGGTGGCACCGGATAGATAGAATCGGTATGACTGAGTTTGGCTTAGGGTTTATGTCATTTGTGGATATGGGAAAGTAGCTGAGGATTTTGGAGCATATCATTAAGCACATGAAGCAAGAGACTCATTAAGCAACACCTCATCCCTCCTTGGTAGTATTAGCTTTTCCTAAAGACTCAATGTGATCATGGATCACTAAAATATAAAATGAAGAGTCTTGAGCTTTTGAGCTTGAGCCAATCCTTTGTCCTTAGCATTTTGAGGGTTCCACTTTCACATCCATGCCATTCCAATCATTGAGCTATCCTGAAATAATCATCTTGGAATAGCATTAGCTCAAGGAGCTATATGTTGTTATGAATTACCAAAACCACCTAGGGATAGTTGCACTTTCAACTACGCCCAGGGGGAGAAGAGAGGGAGCGGGGGAAAGGTCAGGGACGCCGCGCGTGTGAGGCCGCTCATTGGAGCTCTCGGGCGGCCAGCGCGCGTGCGAGCAAGGGCAGCAGGAGGGAGAAGGAGGAGGGGGACAGGGCGTGGCGTGTTGCGAACGTCGAGGTGACCTCAGGGGACACCAGGGGGAGGCCCTAGGTGGCCGGAGGCGGTTGGAAGGGGGCGGCTACAGTGCGGGAGCGCACTGTAGCGTGCTCTAGAGCGTGCAAATGGCCGGCATGCCATTTTTTTGGCAAGGTGGGCATGTCCAAGCATGTCTGGTAGCTCTAGGGAGGAGTAAAGAAGTAGGGAGGGGCATTGGATGCTCTGGATGGCCACAGGGGTGAGGAGAGAGGAAGAAGAAGAGTGGAAATGGGGCTGTCTAGAGAGAGAAAGTGAGGGTTTCACCCCCAAATAATTGATCTCAGGACTTGCCATTGCTTCTGGAGGTATAAGGTGACTAGATTAAGCTTTGGTAAAAAGTTGAGCTCATGAAGAATAGTGGGAGGGGTCAAAACAGTGGTTTTTGTAAAATGTCAGAAGGTGTTTGATAATGGTTTGGGCAAGCAAATGATTTCCAATTCCCATGAGACTCTACAGGGTGAAATGACACATATAATTAGGGTGTTCCACCAAATTTGAGCTCATTTGGGCAAAGTGGCCAATGTAACATTGGCAAACCCTAGAAATTAGCAGAAATGGACTTGTGTAGATCTAGTTGAGCAAATCACTTCTCCTTGATGCACCACTTGGTGTAGTGGCCTCATTTGGTCATGTGAACATGCTCTAAGAAGTTGCGGTCAAGGAGAGAAAGTTGGTAGTACAAACATGTTCAAATTTGATCCTGAACAGAAAGGGTTATGGGGCATTTTGGTGGATCAAAATGACCCTGATTGAAGTGAGGCTTTGCAGGATCATCACAATATGCATTTGTGACTTTCTGGATTTTTCTTGGATTTTTATGGAAATATTTCCTGTAGAAATATTTCAAATCCTTGAAATGAGCAGAAACAGTTTTGGGAGGTTTTGTCTAATATTTTGATCATAACCATGTGTTGAAACTCATATATATGGAAACTATATGTCCACTGAGTTTCCCTAAATTTTCTAAAATATTTTTGAAACATTAAAATAATTTTAACCTATTAAAGACCATTTCTGGCCTTAAGAAAAAGCCTTTAAATAAAATAGGAAAATAACTTTTAAAATTATATTTTTGTGGTTTATGGGAATCCTATATCTAATAGGTTTCAAATATACTTTTTGAAAGATTTTTACTGCCCTGAATTAAGTACTTGCAGTACACATCTTAATTCAGGGGTTTTTGGAAAACTAATTTTTGAAAATACTTTTTGGCCAAATTATTTTTGTAAGAGAATACCATATTGCTCTATACACATGGCATGATCAGTGGGCAGAAGTTTGGGGCAAGGAGATTAAGTATCGGAGGTGGAGTTGTGTTGACCTTAAAGAGCACTTGAAAAACACAGAGAGAAAACCAACTCCAAATAAAAGCCAAATAATGCAAAAGTTGTTGTTGGTCCAAATTTTCATGCTTTATTAATGCAAATGAAGAGTTACAAAATGCAGGGTGTGACAGACCTACCCCCATACAAGAATCTCGTCCCTGAGATTCCTAAACTAGGCTTTAAAGAGATACGGAAACTCGGATCTAAGGTAGTCTTCACGTTCCCAAGTTGCTTCTGCTTCAGTGTGGTTGCTCCACTGGACCTTGAAGTACTTGATAGTGCGGCTTCGAGTACGTCGCTCGGCCTCATCCAAAATGCAGATGGGCCTCTCACAGTAAGTCAGACCAGGCTGAAGGTCAATGGCTTGGTGATCGACGTCCTTGTAAACATTAGGTTTGTCTGGAACTTGGAGACACTTCCGGAGTTGTGACACATGGAACACGTTGTGTACATCGGATAGTTCAGGTGGTAGTTCCAATTGGTAAGCCACTTCTCCATGTCGTGCAGTGATCTCGAAGGGGCCGATAAATCTTGGTGCGAGTTTTCCCTAAACGTGGAAACGCTTGGTTCCCTTAAGAGGAGTTACTCGCAGGTATACTTGGTCTCCAATTTGGAAGTCTACTTGTCGGCGACGAGTGTCAGCATAGCTCTTCTGTCTGGACTTAGCGGTCTTCAGTTGTTGTAACGCCCCAGATATAACTTTCCCAATTTGTACTCCAACTCTTGCCGTTTCCGGCATTAAGTTATATTTATTTCTCGGGTTCGGGTCTTTGTCTCCGTGTGTTGTTTTCGTTTTCGTGCATCTCATATCATGTCATCACGTGCATTGCATTTGCATACATGTTCATCTCATGCATTCGAGCATTTTCCCCGTTGTCCGTTTTGCATTCCGGCGCTTCGTTCTCCTCCGGTGGTCATTTCGAGCTTTCTTTCGTGTGTGGGGATTAAACATTTCCGGATTGGACCGAGACTTGCCATGCGGCCTTGGTTTACCACCGGTAGACCGCCTGTCAAGTTTCGGGTCATTTGGACTTCGTCTGATACTCCAACGGTTAACCGAGGGACCGAAAAGGCCTCGTGTGTGTTGCAGGACAACACCCCTCCAATTTGGCCCAAAACCCACCAAACTCTGCTCCATGTCCTAGAGCGTTCGATCATGATCGCGTGGCCGAAAACCGCACCTCATTTGGACTCTCCTAGCTCCCTCTATGCCTATTTAAACCCCCCCCCCCTACCGTTTCAGATCTCCCCTCTCCTCCGAAACCCTAAAAAAATTCGTCTCCGCCGCCACCGGACACGTCCGGACGGAGCCGGACGCGTCCGCCCGCCGCCGCCATCCAATCTGCCGCCGCCACGTGTCCCTGGCGGACCACTTCGCCGCCACCCGCCGCGTCAGGCCCGCGGGGCCCGCGTCTGGCCCGCGGGGCCCAACTCCCTCGCGCCGTCACCAGGTTGCAGCGCCGCCCGCGCCCGCATCACCTTCTCCCGAGCCGGCCGAGCTTCGCCGCGGGAGCTCGCCGCCCAGCCGCCGCCGGCCGCCCCGACCTCGCCGGGCGCCTCCTCCTCGGTCCGGCGCCGACCTCGCCGCCGCCCCTCGCCGCGGACACCGCCGCGCCGCCCCACGCCCCCGGCCACTCCCGCTCCGGATCCGGCCACCACGACCTCAACTCCGGCCATCCTCGTCGAGCGTGCGTGCTACAGTGCCGGTGAACAGTGCAGATCGGATCTGAGATCTGGAATTTGTGAACCCTAGGGGTTGACTTTCCCTCTTCTCCCTCATATTTTTATGCTATCTTTGACTGCTCATATCTTCGCATCCGTAGCTCCGTTTTGGTCATATGATATATCAAAATCTTCGTCTCGACATGTGCATCATTTCATTCCATTGCATCATTAGCATTTGAGTTCATCTTGATGCCCAAAATGCTGTTAGAAGGAGGCATCGTGAGTTAAATTGCAGATCCGTTAGCTCATCTTAGACTTTTGTCATTTTTTCCATGATTATTGTGTGCATGTTATGCCTGTGAGTCTTTGGGATGAATTGTTAAGCATTTTGTCTTCTTTCCAGAGGTGCCACCCATGCATTTTTAGGATGTGTGTGGTGACTTGTGCAAGCTTGCAAAGAGGGGCACCTGAGAATTCTGTTTTGAGGGACTTAGTGATTTTCACTAAGTTTGGGATATTTTAGTTCATGATGCCATATGTTCAGCTTGTTTCCTAGTGATCCGTGCCTCTTTTGAGGATGATCAGTAAGGGTGTTTTGATATTCATGTTATGCTCTATCCATCCTTGTCTTTGTTTGCATATGTGGAGTGCTCTAGCTTGAGGCAATCGAGCTCTACTTTTGCTTCGTGGTAAATCTGGGCAGATCGTCAACTTGTTTGCGATTTTGCCGATGCTATTGCTAGTGATACATGCATGCTATGCCATTGTTCTTGCCATGTGTAGCTAGAATTTTGTGCCTTCTTTATGGATATATGCTTGCCTTACCATGACTTGCACCGTAGTGAGTGCATCGAGCTCGTTTACATGCCTTCGTGAGTTATAATTTCAGCATGTCTCAGTTTTCACAAAGTCTAAAAACTGATTGTGTTTCATCTATGTTCGTGTGCTCGTTAGAGTATTTTGTGAACCCTTTTGGCCCCATGTCACTTTGGGTGTTTTGTTAAGCTTGTTGAGTAGCTCCATGCCATGTTCGTACTTGCCATGTTCAGGTTATGTTTCATGTTGTTTTGCTGCTCCGAAGAGAGCATCGTGGTCTGAAATTTCAGACTAGCGTTAATTTCGCTAAGTCTGAAATCTGTTTTGCTTATTCGTTTTTGCCATGCTTGTTTGTACCTCATAATGGATGAATTTGGCTATGGCTCAGTGCTAGTGTTTTGATAACCATCTTGTGTACATCCCTGCCATGTATTTTGTTTTCATGTTTGGTGGCTGTAGCATGTTCATTTCGTTGCATTTAGGAGCCCACTTGCTGTAAATCGCAGAACGGTTTGTTTCGTAAAACGCTTGCCATTTCCAAACCGTAGCTCCGATTCCTATGATCTTTATATCGTTTTCAGGTGATTTCATCCCCTTTATCCAGTGGCACACTTGGTTTTCCAAGTTGAGGCCAGGTTCATGCATTTCCTGTCATGTCTTGCATTTTGCACCCCGCATCGCATCACGCATAGCATACCATTTTTGCATATTATTGGTTGCCCTTGCACGTGGTTGATTGTATCCTTGTTGCTTGTTTTTGTTGTTGGGTAGAGCCGGGAGACGAGTTCGCTAACGAGGAGCCCGTTGAGTTTGCTTGTGAGGATCCAGTCAACTCTGACAACTGTGCAGGCAAGATGATCATACCCTCGAAATCACTACTATCTTTCCTATGCTAGTTTGCTCGCTCTTTTGCTTTGCCAATGGTACGATGCCTACCACTTGCTTGTCAGCCTCCCAATTGCCATGATTGAGCCTCTAACCCACCATTGTCCTAGCAAACCGTTGATTGGCTATGTTACCGATTTGCTCAGCCCCTTCTTATAGCGTTGCTAGTTGCAGGTGAAGATTGGAGCCGTTCCTTGTTGGAACATTTATTTACTTGTTGGGATATCATTACATTGCCATGTTATCTTAATGCATCTATATAATTGGTGAAGGGTGGAAGGCTCGGCCTCTCGCCTAGTGTTTTGTTCCACTCTTGCCGCCCTAGTTTCCGTCATATCGGTGTTATGTTCCCGGATTGTTGCGTCCCTTACACGGTTGGGCTATAATGGGAACCCCTTGATAGTTCACCTTGATTAAAGCTTTTCCAGCAATGCCCAACATTGGTTTTACCATTTGCCACCTAGCCTCTTTTTCCCTTGGGTTTCCGGAGCCCGAGGGTCATCTTATTTTAACCCCCCCCGGGCCAGTGCTCCTCTGAGTGTTGGTCCCACCGAGCGATGTCCGGGGCTACCAGGGGAAACTCTGGGCTGGCCTACCCGACGTCTGGCTCATCTGAGTGTGTCCTCAGAACGAGATATGTGCAGCTCCTATAGGGATTTGTCGGCACATTTGGGCGGTGTTCTTGGACTTGTTTTGACCTGTCGAATCATCTTGTTGTACCGAGATACCGAGTCTGATCGGTGTGTCTTGGGTGGAGGTCTATTCCTTCGTTGACCGTGAGAGCTTGTTATGGGCTAAGTTGGGACCCCCCCTGCAGGGATTGATCTTTCAAAAGCCGTGCCCGCGGTTATGGGCAGATGGGAATTTGTTAATGTCCGGTTGTAGATAACTTGAACCTTAATTAATTAAAATGAATCAACTATGTGTGTTGCCGTGATGGCCTCTTCTCGGTGGAGTCCGGGAAGCGGACACGGTGTTGGAGTTATGTTTGCGCAGGTTGCTCTCTAGTTTCCCGCTCGTGCTTTGCCTCCTCTTCTCGCTCTCTTTTGCGAATAAGTTAGCCACCATACATGCTAGTCGCTTGCTGCAGCTCCACTTACATTACCCCTTTCCTACCTATTTAGCTTAAATAGTCTTGATCGCGAGGGTGCGAGATTGCTGAGTCCCTGTGGCTCACAGATTACTATTACACCAGATGCACGGACAGATGATACAGCTCCATATGGCGCGCTTGAGCTCAAGTGGGAGTACGACGAGGACTCTCAGCGTTACTATGTGTCTTTTCTTGATGATCAGTAGTGGTGCCCAATCGGGGTAGATTCAGGGCCTTGTCGCATGTTGGGGGTCTTTTCTATTTTGGCGCCGTAGTCGGGCCATGAGTGATTTGTGATGGATGTTATTTATGTACTTTGATGTGACGTGGCGAGTGTAAGCCAACTATGTACCTCCCCTTTATCTTATTTATGTACATGGGATGTGTGATGATTTCCCGACTTGCGACATTTCTTTCAATGCGGTTATGCCTCTAAGTCATGCCTCGACACGTGGGAGATATAGCCGCATCGAGGGCGTTACAAGTTGGTAATCAGAGCCTTCCCCGACCTTAGGATCCCCCATTGCTTGATCGTTTTAGCAGCCGAGTTGTGTCTAGAAAAATGTTTTGAGTCCTTTAGGAATTATATATCGGAGAGCTTAGGAATTCTTTTTACTTCCCAGTCTCCTCATCGCTCTGGTAAGGCATCCTGACGTAGAGTTTTGACTCTTCTCTTCTTAAATTTCACTAAAAAAAATTTAGGATCACGCGAGTATCTTGGATTTGTTCCGATGGCTTATGATGAGAATACTTTCTTGGTGCCTCCTGTCAGGGGTTTAGTGGAAGTGTCCCGGGGAGTTGAGCTCTGATGTGTTGTCATCATAATTCTATCGTTGCAATTCTGGTATACTTGAGATATGTTCGCGAAATCGAAAATCTCCTTTATGCAGTTCGTTGGTGAGATAACCTCGACGCCACCCAGTATTGGGGCGGGAGTTCGGGAGTATCGCCATAACTTGTATAATGGATGCTTTTCGAAGGTTGAGGTAGATGATTTCCTGGTTATGTGTTGAAGGATGGATACAGCTAGATGTAGGATTTGATAGTTTGGGTGAGATATTATGCTTCCCCTGTATCCCCAACACCTGATTGCATAACCGGAAAGTTTCGGGAGTTTCATAGGTGGGAATTCAAGTAGCTCTTAGGATATCTTTCCGATACATGTATGGTATGAAATTGGGGTTCGACGTCTAGTGGTTCGCCTATTCACGGTCGATTTTACAGTGGTCTCGTTGGGTCTTAAAGAGTCCTTGGCTATGCTGACTCGGGGACGCTTCGTATGTCATGTGCACTGCCTTGTACATGATGGTGCTGTACGATCGAGCCCGTGTAGGTCGCACCACGAAAACTTCGAACGAAATTTCTATCATATGTTTGTTCCGGCTTATCTCGCAAGCCAACCCATGGTTTTATTTTGAGTTGTGGTATTCAAGTTGCTTAGACGTCATATGTTGATTCCATCCCTCGTTGATTTACCTCTTCTACCTGATTCTTCGTGGCTTCGCAATTTAGGAATATGTGACCACTTCAAGAGAAGTGCATTCGTTCATTTTGTTTGGATTTGAAGACTTTATGTTGCAATTTTCATTCCGTTGGATTCACCTTCAATATTTGTCTATTTGTGTGCTAATGGTGGTCAACCTCTTCAGGATGGCTCCTCCAACGCGCACGACTCCGAATCCTGATCCGCCACCACCTCCACCTCCTCCGGAGGGTTGGCAAGCTGTGATGGCCACAACCAATGCAAATACACAGTTGATCATGCAAATCCTCCATGAGCGGAATCAAGGCAGTCAAGGGAATCAAGGCAACAATCAGAACCATTTTGCTACTCTGAACCAGTTCCTCGCAAATGGTCCAAAGACGTTCAGCAATTGTGTTGAGGCTACCGATGCTGACGATTGGCTAGTGGATCTGGGCAAGCATTTTGAATGCAGCAACGTCAGGCCTGAAGATTTCATCAAGTTCGCTTCTTTCCAACTCAAAGATCAGGCTGCAGAGTGGTTCCAGCAGTACAAGGATTCCAGAGGTGGACGTTTGATCACTTGGGATGATTTCCGTCGAGATTTCCGAGCTCATCACATCCCTCAGAATGTGACTGAAAGCAAACGTGAGGAATTCCGCAATCTGAAGCAAGGCTCTTTGTCTGTCTATGACTACAACAAGTTGTTCCAGAAGCTCGCCCGTTTTGCCAAGCAGGATGTTCCTGATGAGAAGAGCATGATCTATCAGTTCAGGGGTGGTCTCCGTGAAGAAATTCAGCTCGCTCTTGTCCTCTTTGAGCCGCTGAGATACGATGAGTTCTACAACATGGCACTGAAGCAAGAGGCTGCTCAGTTGAGGTGTGATGCTTCCAGGAAGCGAGTCAGAGACACTACGCCTTCTTCCTCTACTCAAGTGGCCAAGCAGCAGAAGTATTGGCTTCCTCCTCCTCCGTTCCGTAGCCGTATCAACAGAAGAGCAAAGGTGGCAGTGGTTCTTCCCACCCACCCAACCCAGGCTTTCAGAACAAGAATTCGTCTCAAGCTCCAAGATCGAGTGCTCCGTACCACCGTCCGCTCTCAGAGGTCACGTGCAACAAGTGCCAACAGAAGGGTCACTACGCCAACAAGTGTTTCAACTAGAGGCGTCTTCCTCCTCCTCCTGTCAGATCGGCAAGTACAGCTGTGGTCAAGCATAATCCCAAGTCCGCCAAGGTCAACTTGATGAACGCAGCTCAGGCAGAGGATTCGTCAGATGTGATCATGGGTAACCTTCCTGTTAATGATATTCCTGCAAAAGTTCTTTTTGATACGGGTGCATCGCATTGTTTCATCTCGAGGCCATTTGTTTCTAAGCATGAGTTGCCTTTGCCAGATTTGCCTAGACAGTTGTCTGTTGTTTCTCCGGGCAAATTCATGAATGCAAGCGCTATTGTTCCGGATATTTCTATCACATAGGGCGATTACAAGTTTCTCTCTTCTCCGGTGGTTCTTGGTAATTCTGATATCGATCTTATTCTTGGGATGGACTGGATCTCTAAACACAAGGCTCACCTCGATTGTGCAGCCAGGCAGATTCAACCGACTCATTCATCTGAGGATGTCATTGTCTTTGCCGCTCGTGATGATACAATCCGGTTGTTTTCTCTCAATGAGAAGGGTGAATTGGATGCTATTTCGCAAATCCCAGTCGTTTGTGAGTATCAAGACGTCTTCCCAGAAGAGCTCCCAGGAATGCCTCCGCACCGGCCCGTTGAATTTGTTATTGAACTTGAGCCTGGTACAGAACCTGTGTGCAAACGTCCCTACAAGCTCGGCCCCGAAGAGTTGAAGGAGTTGAAGAAACAACTCGATGTTCAAGAAAGAATGGGTCTCATTCGGCCTAGTACTTCTCCATGGGGTTGTGGTGTTCTTTTTGTGAAGAAGAAGGATGAAACGGACCGACTTTGTGTTGATTATCGTCCATTGAACAAGAAGACCATCAAGAACAAATACCCACTTCCCAACATCAATGAGCTGTTCGAACAACTCAAGGGTGCCCAAGTATTCTCCAAGCTTGATCTTCGCATGGGTTATCATCAGATTCGCATTCGTGAGCAAGATATTCCCAGGACGGCGTTCAGAACAAGCTATGGGTCATATGAATACACTGTCATGTCTTTTGGCCTCGCCAACGCTCCTCCGACGTTCTCTCGCATGATGAACTTCATCTTCAACCCCTACACAAATGACTTCGTTCTGGTCTATCTCGACGACATTCTGGTTTTCTCGAAGAACAAGGAAGATCATGCCAAGCACTTGCGTTTGGTTCTTGACAACCTCAGGGAACATCAGTTCTACGCCAAGTTCTACAAGTGTGAATTTTGGCTCGATGAGGTGCTTTATCTTGGTCATATAATCTCTGCCAAGGGCATTGCCGTGAATCCTGAGAAGGTGTCTGCAATTGTTAATTGGGAACCTCCTCAGAACGTGAAGCAACTCCGTAGCTTCCTCGGTCTCGCAAGCTACTGCCGAAGATTCGTTGAAAACTTTTCCAAGATCGCGAAGCCTCTCTCAAATCTTCTCCAGAAGCACGTCAAGTACGTTTGGTCTCCGGAGTGTGATATTGCTTTCAACACTTTGAAAGAGAAATTAATCACTGCTCCAGTTCTGACTCCGCCCGATGAAACCAAGCCGTACAAGGTCTTTTGTGATGCCTCTCTCCAAGGTCTCGGTGCTGTACTGATGCAAGAGAAGAACATTGTTACTTATACCTCTCACCAGTTGAAGCCTAATGAGAAGAACTACCCCACTCATGATCTCGAGTTGGCGGCAGTTGTGCATGCTTTGTTGACTTGGAGACATCTTCCATTGGGAAGAAAAGTGGACATTTTCACTGATCACAAGAGTCTCAAGTACATCTTCACCCAGCCTAATCTCAACCTCAGGCAGACTCGATGGGTCGAAATGATTCAAGAGTACAATCCGAGTATCGAGTATACTCCAGGCAAGGCCAATGTGATTGTTGACGCTTTGAGCAGAAAAGCATATTGCAACAGTCTTATTCTCAAGCCTTATCAACCCGAGCTTTGTGAAGCTTTCCGCAAACTTAATCTGCAAGTTGTTCCTCAAGGTTTCCTCGCCAACCTTCAAGTCTCTCCTACCTTGGAAGACCAGATTCGCCAAGCCCAGCTTCTTGATGCTATGGTGAAAAAGGTGAAGATTGGCATCGCAAAGAGTCAGTCCAAGTACAAGTGCTACCGACTTGATGACAAGGACACTCTCTTCTTCGAGGATCGAATTGTTGTGCCCAAAGGTGAACTTCGTAAGGTGATCATGAACGAGGCTCACAACTCTCTCCTCTCCATCCACCCTGGGAGCACGAAGATGTATCACGATCTCAAGCAAACTTATTGGTGGACTCGAATGAAGCGCGAGATCGCTCAATTCGTGAATGAATGTGATGTCTGCAGAAGAGTGAAGGCAGAACACCAAAGGCCAGCAGGTCTCCTCCAGCCTCTTGCCATTCCAGAATGGAAGTTTGACCACATTGAAATGGACTTCGTGACTGGGTTTCCAAAGTCCAAGCGTGGCAATGATGCTATATTCGTTGTCATCGACAAGCTCACCAATGTGGCTCACTTTCTGCCTATCAAAGAGTCTATCACTGCAGCTCAATTGGCGGAACTCTACACCTCTCGAATTGTCTCTCTGCACGGTATTCCTCAAGTGATATCTTCAGACCGTGGCAGCATCTTTACCTCCAAGTTTTGGGATTCTTTTCAGAAGGCCATGGGCACCAACATCCGCTTCAGCACTGCTTTCCATCCTCAAACAAGCGGTCAAGTCGAGCGTGTCAACCAGATTCTTGAAGATATGCTCAGGGCTTGGGTTATCTCCTTCGGCATGAAGTGGGAGGATTGTCTTCCTTATGCTGAATTCTCATACAACAACAGTTTTCAAGCAAGTTCGGGCAAGGCCCCATTTGAAATTCTGTATGGTAGGAAGTGCCGTACACCTCTCAACTGGTTTTGCATTCCGGTGCTTCGTTCTCCTCCGGTGGTCATTTTGAGCTTTCTTTCATGTGTGGGGATTAAACATTTCCGCATTGGACCGAGACTTGCCATGCGGCCTTGGTTTACCACCGGTAGACCGCCTGTCAAGTTTCGGGTCATTTGGACTTCGTTTGATACTCCAACAGTTAACCGAGGGACCGAAAAGGCTTCGTGTGTGTTGCAGCCCAACACCCCTCCAATTTGGCCCAAAACCCACCAAACTCTGCTCCATGTCCTAGAGCGTTCGATCACGATCGCGTGGCCGAAAACCGCACCTCATTTGGACTCTCCTAGCTCCCTCTATGCCTATTTAAACCCCCCTCCCGTTTCGGATCTCCCCTCTCCTCCGAAACCCTAAAAAAATTCGTCTCCGCCGCCACCGGACACGTCCGGACGGAGCCGGATGCGTCCGCCCGCCACCGCCACCCAATCCGCCGCCGCCACGTGTCCCTGACGGACCACTTCGCCGCCACCCGCCGCGTCAGGCACGCGGGGCCCAACTCCCTCGTGCCGCCGCCCGGTTGCAGCGCCGCCCGCGCCCGCATCACCTTCTCCCGAGCCGGCCGAGCTCCGCCGCGGGAGCTCGCCGCCCAGCCACCGCCAGCCGCCCGGACCTCGCCGGGTGCCTCCTCCTCGGTCCGGCGCCGACCTCGCCGCCGCCCCTCGCTGCAGAGACCGCCGCGCCGCCCCACGCCCCCGGCCACTCCCGCTCCGGATCCGGCCACCACGACCTCAACTCCAGCCATCCTCGTCGAGCGTGCGTGCTATAGTGCCGGTGAACAGTGCAGATCGGATCTGAGATCTGGAATTTGTGAACCCTAGGGGTTGACTTTCCCTCTTCTCCCTCATATTTTTATGCTATCTTTGACTGCTCATATCTTCCCATCCGTAGCTCCGTTTTGGTCGTATGATATATCAAAATCTTCGTCTCGACATGTACATCATTTCATTCCATTGCATAATTTGCATTTGAGTTCATCTTGATGCCCAAACTGCTGTTAGAAGGAGGCATCGTGAGTTAAATTGCAGATCCGTTAGCTCATCTTAGACTTTTGTCATTTTTGCCATGATTATTGTGTGCATGTTATGCCTGTGAGTCTTTGGGATGAATTGTTAAGCATTTTGTCTTCTTTCCAGAGGTGCCACCCATGCATTTTTAGGATGTGTGTGGTAACTTGTGCAAGCTCGCAAAGAGGGGCACCTGAGAATTCTGTTTTCCGGGACTTAGTGATTTTCACTGTCTGGGATATTTTAGTTCATGATGCCATATGTTCAGCTTGTTTCCTAGTGATCCGTGCCTCTTTTGAGGATGATCAGTAAGGGTGTTTTGATATTAATGTTATGATCTATCCATCCATGTCTTTGTTTGCATATGTGGAGTGCTCTAGCTTGAGGCAATCGAGCTCTACTTTTGCTTCGTGGTAAATCTGGGCAGATCGTCAACTTGTTTGCGATTTTGCCGATACTATTGCTAGTGAGACATGCACGCTATGCCATTGTTCTTGCCATGTCTAGCTAGAATTTTGTGCCTTCTTTATGGATATATGCTTGCCTTGCCATGACTTGCACCGTAGTGAGTGCATCGAGCTCATTTACATGCCTTCGTGAGTTATAATTTCAGCATGTCTCAGTTTTCACTAAGTCTGAAAACTGATTGTGTTTCATCTATGTTCGTGTGCTCGTTAGAGTATTTTGTGAACCCTTTTGGCCCCAGGTCACTTTGGGTGTTTTGTTAAGCTTGTTGAGTAGCTCCATGCCATGTTCGTACTTGCCATGTTCAGGTTATGTTTCATGTTGTTTTGCCTCTCCGAAGAGAGCATCGTGGTCTGAAATTTCAGACTAGCGTTAATTTCGCTAAGTCTGAAATCTGTTTTGCTTATTCGTTTTTGCCATGCTTGTTTGTACCTCATAATGGATGAATTTGGCTATGGCTCAGTGCTAGTGTTTTGATAAGCATCTTGTGTACATCCCTGCCATGTATTTTGTTTTCATGTTTGGTGGCTGTAGCATGTTCATTTCGTTGCATTTAGGAGCCCACTTGTTGTAAATCGCAGAACGGTTCGTTTCATAAAACGCTTGCCATTTCCAAACCGTAGCTCCGATTCCTATGATCTTTATATCGTTTTCAGGTGATTTCATCCCCTCTATCCAGTGGCACACTTGGTTTTCCAAGTTGAGGCCAGGTTCATGCATTTCCTGTCACGTCTTGCATTTTGCATCCCGCATCGCATCCCGCATAGCATACCATTTTTGCATATTATTGGTTGCCCTTGCACGTGGTTGATTGTATCCTTGTTGCTTATTTGTGTTGTTGGGTAGAGCCGGGAGACGAGTTCGCTAACGAGGAGCCCGT
This sequence comes from Triticum monococcum, assembly GCA_034509565.1. NCBI lineage: Eukaryota > Viridiplantae > Streptophyta > Magnoliopsida > Poales > Poaceae > Triticum > Triticum monococcum. The sequence goes on along the minus strand of CM067842.1, from coordinate 442,948,725 downwards.
TGAGTTTGCTTGTGAGGATCCAGTCAACTCTGACAACTGTGCAGGCAAGATGATCATACCCTCGAAATCACTACTATCTTTGCTATGCTAGTTTGCTCGCTCTTTTGCTTTGCCAATGGTACGATGCCTACCACTTGCTTGTCAGCCTCCCAATTGCCATGATTGAGCCTCTAACCCACCATTGTCCTAGCAAACCGTTGATTGGCTATGTTACCGCTTTGCTCAGCCCCTTCTTATAGCGTTGCTAGTTGCAGGTGAAGATTGGAGCCGTTCCTTGTTGGAATATTTATTTACTTGTTGGGATATCATTACATTGCCATGTTATCTTAATGCATCTATATACTTGGTGAAGGGTGGAAGGCTCGGTCTCTCGCCTAGTGTTTTGTTCCACTCTTGCCGCCCTAGTTTCCGTCATATCGGTGTTATGTTCCCGGATTGTTGCGTCCCTTACGCGGTTGGGCTATAATGGGAACCCCTTGATAGTTCGCCTTGATTAAAGCTTTTCCAGCAATGCCCAACATTGGTTTTACCATTTGCCACCTAGCCTCTTTTTCCCTTGGGTTTCCGGAGCCCGAGGGTCATCTTATTTTAACCCCCCCCCCCCCCCCGGGGGCCAGTGCTCCTCTGAGTGTTGGTCCCACCGAGCGATGTCCGGGGCTACCAGGGGCAACTCTGGGCTGGCCTACCAGACGTCTGGCTCATCTGAGTGTGCCCTAAGAACGAGATATGTGCAGCTCCTATCGGGATTTGTCGGCACATTCGGGCGGTGTTGCTGGACTTGTTTTGACCTGTCGAATCATCTTATTGTACCGAGATACCGAGTCTGATCGGTGTGTCTTGGGTGGAGGTCTATTTCTTCGTTGACCATGAGAGCTTGTTATGGGCTAAGTTGGGACCCCCCTGCAGGGATTGATCTTTCGAAAGCCGTGCCCGCGGTTATGGGCAGATGGGAATTTGTTAATGTCCGGTTGTAGATAACTTGAACCTTAATTAATTAAAATGAATCAACTGTGTGTGTTGCCGTGATGGCCTCTTCTCGGCGGAGTCCGGGAAGCGGACACGGTGTTGGAGTTATGTTTGCGCAGGTTGCTCTCTAGTTTCCCGCTCGTGCTTTGCCTCCTCTTCTCGCTCTCTTTTGCGAATAAGTTAGCCACCATACATGCTAGTCGCTTGCTGCAGCTCCACTTACATTACCCCTTTCCTACCTATTTAGCTTAAATAGTCTTGATCGCGAGGGTGCGAGATTGCTGAGTCCCTGTGGCTCACAGATTACTATTACACCAGATGCAGGGACAGATGATACAGCTCCAGATGGCGCGCTTGAGCTCAAGTGGGAGTACGACGAGGAATCTCAGCGTTACTATGTGTCTTTTCCTGATGATCAGTAGTGGTGCCCAATCGGGGTAGATTCAGGGCCTTGTCGCATGTTGGGGGTCTTTTCTATTTTGGCGCCGTAGTCGGGCCATGAGTGATTTGTGAGGGATGTTATTTATGTACTTTGATGTGATGTGGCGAGTGTAAGCCAACTATGTACCTCCACTTTATCTTATTTATGTACATGGGATGTGTGATGATTTCCCGACTTGCGACATTGCTTTCAATGCAGTTATGCCTCTAAGTCGTGCCTCGACACGTGGGAGATATAGCCGCATCGAGGGCGTTATAGTTGTCCTCTGACTAGCTGAACTTGCTCTTCTGCTTCACGGAGGATCTGAGGCCCAAATACTAGTCCTTCTCCGGTTTCTTACCAATTGAGGGGTGTGCGGCACTTCCGACCGTACAATACCTCAAATGGTGCCATCTGGAGGCTTGACTGATGACTGTTGTTTTAGGAGAACTCGGCAAAAGGGAGGCAATCTTCCCACTTAGCTCCATATGCTAAGACACAGGCTCGGAGCATGTCTTCAAGTATCTGAATCACTCGTTCTGTCTGACCTCCGGTCTATGGATGGAAAGCAGTGCTGAAGGACAACTTGGTCCCCATGGCCTCTTGGAACTTCTTCCAGGACCTTGAGGTAAACTGGGTTCCTCGATCTGACACAATCTCCTTGGGAACACCAAGAAGACTTACGATTCTGTTGATGTATAGAGTCGCTAGCTGGTTGCCATCATAGGTAGTCTTCACGGGAATGAAATGGGCTACTTTAGTCAAATGATCGACTATGACCCAGATGGAGTCATGTCCCTTGTTTGACCTAGGTAGTCCAGTGATGAAATCCATTCCGACTTTATCCCATTTCCACTCGGGAACCTTGAGTGGTTGGAGCAATCCAGCAGGTCGCTGATATTCAGCTTTGACCCTTTGGCATACATCACACTTTGCAACATAGGTGGCAATCTCCCTTTTCATGCCATGCCACCAGAATCTTTCCTTCAGGTCTTGATACATCTTGGTTCCTCCGGGGTGGATGGAATACGGGGTGTCATGAGCTTCTTGCAAGATCAACTTCTTGAGCTCAATCTTGTTGGGTACGCAAATGTGATTCCCAAACCACACGATTCCTTGCCCATCCTCTGAGAATCCTGGGGCCTTGTCTGCCTTGATCTTCCTCTTGATGCCTTCAATACTTTCGTGTCCCTTCTGAGCTTCCTTAATATCATCCATCAGGGTAGGCTTGACTTCAAGGTTGGCTAAGAATCCTGGTGGAACCAGTTCCAACCCGAAGCTTTCAAGTTCTTCATACAAGGCGGGTAGCCTTTCCTTAAGCATAGCATTCAAGGAACAAGCCTTCCTGCTTAATGCATCTGCTACCACATTAGCCTTTCCAGGGTGGTATTGAACACTGACGTCATAATCCTTGATCAACTCTAGCCACCTTCTTTGCCTCATGTTCAATTCCTTCTGAGTGAAAATATACTTCAGACTTTTGTGATCCGTGTATATCTCACACCGCTTCCCTAGGAGGTAATGTCGCCATGTTTTCAAGGCATGAACTATAGCTGCCAACTCAAGGTCATGAGTAGCATAGTTCTCTTCATGGGGCCGTAGTTGCCTTGAAAGGTAAGCTACGACTCTGCCTTCTTGCATCAGAACACCTCCCAGTTCGGTTCTTGACGCATCACAATATATCACAAACTCCTTGTGTATATCTGGTGTGGCCAGAACTGGGGTAGTGGTCAACCTCTTCTTCAGCTCCTGGAAGCTTCCTTCACACTTTGGCGTCCATTCAAACTTCTTGTCCTTCTTCAAGAGCTGAGTCATGGGTCGTGCAATGCTTGAGAATCCTTCAACGAACTTGCGGTAATGTCCCGCGAGTCCGAGAAAGCTTGTGACTTCCTTCACATTGCTTGGGGATTGCCATTCAGTCACAGCTTCAATCTTAGTGGGATCGACCGACAATCCTTCTTCGGTCAAAACATGACCCAAGAATCCAACTTCACGCAGCCAAAATTCGCACTTGCTGAACTTGGCATACAGTTGGTGTTGTCGAAGCTTGTCTAGGACCATCCTCAAGTGTTGCTCGTGCTCTTCTTCCGTCTTCGAGAAGACAAGAATGTCATCAATGAAGACAACGACAAACTTGTCCAAATATTCCATGAAGACCTTATTCATGAGATACATGAAGTAAGCTGGGGCATTGGTCAATCCAAAGGACATGACCGTGCACTCATACAGGCCATATCTGGTTACAAATGCCGTCTTCGGAATATCTTGGGGTCTGATTTTCAGCTGGTAGTACCCAGATCTGAGGTCAATCTTGGAGAACACCTTGGCCCCATTGAGTTGATCAAACAGATCTTCAATCTTGGGAAGTGGATATTTGTTCTTGATTGTAACTTCATTGAGGGAGCGGTAGTCAATGCATAAGCGGATGGTACCGTCCTTCTTTGCCACAAACAGAACAGGTGATCCCCAAGGGGAGGCACTAGGGCGGATAAATCCCTTCCTCAACTGCTCTTCCAGTTGCTTCTTCAATTCTGCTAACTCTTCCGATCCCATTCTATAAGGCTTCTTATAGATGGGTCCTGCTCCGGGTATGAGCTCGATGATGAACTCAATGTCTCGATCAGGAGGCATTCCCGGTAGCTCATCAAGAAAGACATCAGGGTATTCGCATACTACCGGCACTTGTTCCAATCCAACTTCTAACAGAGAGTTGACTTGGTTGGCTTGAGCAGAGGAGGGGTTGGAGGCAAATTTAACTTCGACTCCTTGGTCATTGGTCACAGTGACGGTCCGGTTGGCACAATCTAACAAGCCTTGGTGCTTGATGAGCCAATCCATTCCTAAGATCACATCCAAGCCTTGCGATCTTAAGATGATAAGGTCTGCTTGGAAGTCTACCCCATTAATGACAATCCCGACTCCTTTACATCCTATCTTGGCTCTCATCTCTGCTCCGGGGGTTTGTACCACCATAGGGTTATTCAGGGGTGTAGGGGTCATGCCACTTTTTAATGCAAACTTTTGGGTGACAAATGAATGCGTGGCTCCAGAATCAAACAAGACAGTTGCAGGTGCTGAGTTGACAAGGGACGTACCCAGCACGACGTCCGGGTCTTCCTGAGCTTCTTCTGTAGTGACTTGATTCACACGACCCTTGCCGTTGTTGGGCAGGTTGCGGGGAGCTTCGTTCCTTGGTGGCATTCCACGGCCTTGTCCTGGGTTCTGCGCATTGGGGCGCGGGGCGTCGGGCTTCTTGTTGGGGCAATACTTGGAGTAGTGTCCTGCCTGACCACATCCGAAGCAAGTGACTTGATTGGGGTTGCTGCTCTTGCCGGCATTGTTATTGGGGTTGTTAAAAGCTGGCCTGGGGTTGGCATACTGCTGAGGTGGATAGTTGGTGCGGGTGCAGGAGCTCTTGGCTGCTAATAGGTTGGCTTGACCGGGGCTGGCTGCCACGGGCGAGGCTTCTGGTTGCTGGAGCTACCCTTGCTGATCATCTTGCGCTTACGAGTATCATCCAAAGCACGTCGCTTGTCCTCAAGCATGAGTGGCTTGTTCACCAGATTAAGAAAGGTCGGGCAGTCACACACAACAAGCGAGTACTGCAGAGTCTGGTTAAGGCCTTCCATGAAGCGCTCCCTTTTGGCAGCATCAGTGCTGACATCTTCAGGGGCATTACCTTGAGAGACCACTGAACTTCTGCATGTCCTCCTTGACAGTGCTACTACCTTGCTTCAGGGCTCGGAACTCATGCTTCTTGATGGCCATGATTCTGGAAGGAATGTGGGCCTTGCGGAATTCTGCCTTGAAGTTATTCCAAGTGATGTTTTGCTCAGCATGCATGGCCTTGAATCCATCCCACCAAGCTCTAGCAGTTCCCCCGAGACAGTGAGCAGCATATGCCACCTTCTCACGGTCCTCAATGCATCCGACTAGTTCTAGCAGATCCTCAATGGTGCGGACCCAGTCGTCTGCATCCAGGGGTTCAGCAGTCTTGATGAAGGTTGGTGGTGCATGTTTCTTGAACTCCACCAACGTGGAACGCCCATTGCCGTTTCCCGCCGGCTGGCGGTTGATAGCTTGAGCAATCATCTGGAGGGCTGCAGTGTTGGCTTGGCGTTCCTCTCGGAAGGCTTGGAGAAGCTGAGCCATGTCCATGCTTGCAGGTGGTAGCGGTGGTGGAGCTTGTCCTTGGGTTTGGTCTTGACTGGCTCCTTCTCCGGCTTCTGGCTGCTGGGTAGAGGTACCAGTACGAGTTACAACAGGCATCCTGTTGGAGCGGTCAAGGTCTCATGATTGGGAAAGATGGGGAAAGCAATATAAATGGGACGCCTAGTAAGGGGGTTGGTATGACACTAATTGTTTTCATGCAAGGGCCATAAAGGCCAAACACATTCATTAAAATCCAAATGGGTGATGTAGTCGCTTACAAGTTCCCGAAGGAAAGTACGACGTCCATCAAACACATCAAAAGCAAACACAATACTACATGGTTTCATATGAACCATTACAAGGACTCGACTTCGCATAGGGGTACATGACTTGTCCTACCGTAGGGGTTACTAACGGGCATATCCGGGTTGCGAATGATGCCTAAGTGGTGGAATGCTCGGTCGCGTAGTCTGGCTCTTCTGGGTCTTCCTCCTCGTCATCGGTGGCCTGACTTCCCTCTTCACTTGAAGGGGTGTGGGAGTGGAGGAGCTCAACACGGCGTTGCTTTGCCAGTGGTGCGAAGAGCTTGCGGTATTCCTTTGCACTCATGCGGTGTTGCTGTGGTGGTTCTCCATCCTTTGGGGGTCTTCGCCTCTATATGCTATTGCGGGTTGTCCAGGGGGAGCACCTTCCTTCTTGATCCTATCCGTCTTCCCTTGTGCTTGAAGAAGAAGTGCCTTGGTCTCATGAAATTCCTTTCGGAGTTCCATTGATTCAGAGACCAAGTGTTGTGCCAAACTATCGGCACAAAGGCTGAAGTAGGTCTGGAATCGGAGTGGAAGTCCTTCTTCTAATGGTGGAGCTGGTGCACTGCTCTCATCCTCACCTTCCTTCCGATAAGGCAAGAAACGGGTTGCCAACTCGTCTGCCATCTCCGGAAGAAGGTCTCAGAGGCGGGTGAGAGCCTTGAGGGTTGCCGTCTCGACGGCAAGAACTAGTGTTGCCATCTGGGGTCCCTTGAAGAACCAACTTGTTGGGGAGTCATTAGCCTTCACGATCACTTCCACATGATACTCCGTCTCGGTTTCATTGATCCAATGCTCATGGTAGGTGAAAATGGGGGCTCGGTGGAACTGGTACTTCTTGAGGCTATCCTCGAGAAGCACGGGAAATCCTGTGGTCAGGAAGTCTTCAGGTACGACAGCCATCTACAAAGGTTGAATGGGAGAGGTCAATAGGAAAAATATATCTTGGGGTTGGGTAAGCTTTAGAAAAGAAGAGAAGTTTAGATGGTCTCAAGCTAACTAACGCCCATGCTAACTAAGGCTTCCTACAGTCAGGATGGCTCTGATACCAGCTCTGTGGGGACCCCGACTCATAAGTCGTGATCACCGAATGCACGTGTACAGTGATCCCAAAGATCAATGCTCACTGAACACACAGAAGCTGAATAACAAGAGTCTTACACCCATGCATATCGTCTTACACAAATTATGACCATTACGGTCAAGTCTTACATAGATAAAGACTTAAGGGCTAAACATCAAATGAAACACAAGCAGCGGAAATCTTTGTCGATAAGTAGAACCCATGCCATCTGCCTTAACCCTACAGGCATTCTGACTGGGAAACATCCTAGTTCGCATGTTCATCTTCAAAGAACTCTTCTTTGAACTCCTGTTCTTCCATGCCTGGCCAATTAAATAACCAGTGGCAAGCCAATGAGTACTTTGAATGTACTCGCAAGCAACCCATGTTTTGGTTCAAGGTACAATAATGCATGATATAGGTAAATTTTGCGGAAAGCTAGTTTTTGAGTGCAATGACATGTTCAACAACTTGTAAGACATGCATCCGGAGAATTCAAGTAACCATGAGGACAGGTTACAGATATCAACATAAATTGAGTGGGCACCAACCCAACTCAATCATGTCAAGTCCTTTGACTTGACCCAAGTAGTTCTTCCCACTTATCCAATCACACACTGGTTTGTAAACATGTGGACGTAGTTTAAGCAGCACCGCCCAACTGTCCTTGACCGTCGACACGGCTATTCGAATAGTTTTACACTCTACAGAGGTTGCACACTTTACCCACAAGATCCGGGGAACTTCCGTGACATCCACGACCCGCGATACGTCAAGTACCCGAGGTAAGCACCCGATCACTATCTTTCCCTAGACGACACTAACAAGGAGTCCACTCGTTGTTCCGTATCCTCACGATGTACATCATACGAGACTCACTCGAGATCGTAACATCCGAGAGGGGACACAACGGTGTATCCGGTGCCCTGTGAAAACAGTCATGGCCACCCTACCTGGCACGACCCCGTCCTGAGAGAGCGCACCAACAACTCTCCCGTCACTAGTAATGCGGGCTCCAAGCTAGTATCGGCCTAGGTAATCAATAATGCCCTTTCCCATACAAGGGTAGAGTGGTTGCGCATGTAAGGTTGGGACAGTCGACAAATCTTAAATCTAATCCGTTTTCGAAACCAACACACGCACTTGCCTCGGTACACCACTTCGTCATCAAGTGGTTTCCCATCTCATTGTCTCCCTCGGGCATAAGTGGCACCCGACGGGGTTTTCAAAAAGTCTTTTGAAGGTACTTGTCTCCATCACCATGCATATTCCTGTCCCTTTAGCATAGCACTACTTAGCATCCTATCTACTCCCACCGGCATAACCCTCATAAGGAGGTAGGGTCATGCACAATGCAAGTATCAATAAGGAAGAAATGAAGGCAACCCACCAAAGTGGCTACCCTCTCATCATGATTCCAATGCAACAATAATAAAGTGCTATATGAAATGCATAAAAAGGGTTTCATAGACATGGTCAAAGGGCTGCTTGCCTGGCTCAACAAGGTCTTCTGGGTCTTCAAAGTCTTCTGGTCCAACTCCTTTGTCAGCAACGCAATCTATCGTCGCAAAATAATAACGAGAAAATAAGGCAATAATAAAACAGAAAAACCAAAGTGCTCAGAAAAATGTCAACTTATTTTTGTAAAATACTAGGTGGAAAACTAAGAAGGGGAAAGTTCCTAGTTTTGGATTTGGAGTTGTATAATAGGATGAATGGATTTTCAGAGGGGAATATAAATGCTCAAATTTGAATTTAAATTTGAACAGTGCAGAAAAGTTTGATGGATATTTATGAAAGTTACACCATTAAATAGGTGGGATTTTTAGAAAAATATGGGAGTTGGAATTATTGCATTTGGATTAATATTTAATCCTGTGGAATTTTTGCAAGTTTCCAGAAAAAGAAAAAGGGGGAGGAGCACCGTGCCTGCTGGGCCAGTACAGCCGCAGCGCAGCAGGCCCAGCCAGCGGGCCGGCCCAGTCGAGCCAGCGAACCGCACGCGCGCCCGCCCACCCATTTCAAACCTGACGGCCGAGGCCCGCGGGTCAGAGAGAGAGAGAGAGAGAGAGGCGCGGGAATGAGGGAGAGGATGACAGGCGGGGCCCACCTGTCATCACTAACCCGTGGACAGGGGGTCGCGGTGCTCACCAGCGACGATACAGGCCACGGTGAGCTCCGGCGAGTGCGGGGATGGCTTTAGCGGACTGCCGCACATCGGTGGGTGGTGGGCTTGGCCGGCGGGGGTGCCTGGTTCGCCGGCGATGAGGAGCTGCGGCGGAGGAGCTTCGGGCGTTGATGGCTCCGGCCGTTTCCGGCTGCAAAAGAGAGGGGAAGCAGAGGGGAAATGATCAGGGAGGTGTGGTGGGTCCAGATCGAGAGAGAGGAGGGGCGGAGGGAGCCCGTACCCCGAGATCGACGACGACCCGAGGCGGCGGAGCTCGAGCTCAATCTCGAGCTTGGGCAGCTCTGGGGATGAACGGGAGGCCCAGTGGGGCTATTTGGAGCGGGAGGGGATGAGTGGTGGCGAGAGGAGGGCTCGGGAATGCCTTATATAGGCGAGCGGCGATCCATCGTGGGCTCGTGCGCCGGCGAGCTCGTGCTCGTCGCTACGGGCCTCGGGAGGGTGCTGCGCCGTGTCTAGGGTGTTCGTGGGGTCGACTATGCCCATGGGGGAGAAGAGAGGGAGCGGGGGAAAGGTCAGGGACGCCCCGCCTGTGAGTCCGCTCATTGGAGCTCTCGGGTGGTCGGCGCGCGTCCGAGCAAGGGCAGCAGGAGGGAGAAGGAGGAGGGGGACAGGGCGTGGCGTGTTGCGGACATCGAGGTGACCTCGGGGGACACGAGGGGGAGGCCCTAGGTGGCTGGAGGCGGTTGGAAGGGGGCGGCTACAGTGCGGGAGCGCACTGTAGCGCGCTCCAGAGCGTGCAAATGGCCGGCATGCCATTTTTTTGGCAAGGTGGGCACAACCAAGCATGTTTGGTAGCTCTAGGGAGGAGTAAAGAAGTAGGGAGGGGCATTGGATGCTCTGGATGGCCAGTGGGGTGAGGAGAGAGGAAGAAGAAGAGTGGAAATGGGGCTGTCCAGAGAGAGAAAGTGAGGGTTTCACCCCCAAATAATTGATGTGAGGACTTGACATTGCTTCTGGAGGTATAAGGTGACTAGATTAAGCTCTGGTAAAAAGTTGAGCTCATGAAGAATAGTGGGAGGGGTCAAAACAGTGGTTTTTGTAAAATGTCAGAAGGTGTTTGATAGTGGTTTGGGAAAGCAAATAATTTCCAATTGTCATGAGACTCTACAGGGTGAAATGACACCTATAATTAGGGTGGTCCACCAAATTTGAGCTCATTTGGGCAAAGCGGCCAATGTAACTTTGGCAAACCCTAGAAATTAGCAGAAATGGACTTGTGTAGATCTAGTTGAGCAAATCACTTCTCCTTGATGCACCTCTTGGTGTAGTGGCCTCATTTGGTCATGTGAACATGCTCACAAAAGTTGGGGTCAAGGAGAGAAAGTTGGTAGTACAAACTTGTTCAAATTTGATCCTGAACAGAAAGGGTTATGGGGCATTTTGGTGAACCAAAATGACCTTGATTGAAGTGAGGCTTTGCAAGATCATCACAATATGCATTTGTGACTTTCTGGATTTTTCTTGGATTTTTATGGAAATATTTCCTGTAGAAATATTTTAAATCCTTGAAATGAGCAGAAACAGTTTTGGGAGGTTTTGTCCAATATTTTGATCATAACCATGTGTTGAAACTCATATATATGGAAACTATATGTCCACTGAGTTTCCCTAAATTTTCTCAAATATTTTTCAAACATTAAAATAATTTTAACCTATTAAAGACCATTTCTGGCCTTAAGATAAAGCCTTTAAATAAAATAGGAAAATAACTTTTAAAATTATATTTTTGTGGTTTATGGGAATCCTATATCTAATAGGTTTCAAATATACTTTTTGAAAGATTTTTACTGCCCTGAATTAAGTACTTGCAGTACACATCTTAATCCAGGGTTTTTGGAAAACTAATTTTTGAAAATACTTTTTGGCCAAATTATTTTTGTAAGAGAATACTATATTGCTCTATACACATGGCATGATCATTGGGCAGAAGTTTGGGGCAAGGAGATTAAGTATAGGAGGTGGAGTTGTGTTGACCTTAAAGAGCACTTGAAAAACACAGAGAGAAAACCAACTCCAAATAAAAGCCAAATAATGCAAAAGTTTTTGTTGGTCCAAATTTTCATGCTTTATTAATGCAAATGAAGAGTTACAAAATGCAGGCTGTGACAATCGACAAGAATTTCGTTCCCATGGCTTACTCTAGAAGTTTGCCATCTAGAGCCAGGGGTTTGAATTTCCATGATAGTGGGCATGTCACAAAATGTTGTGTTATGCAATCGAGCATAGCTCTCAGATATGAATGAATGAGATTCTCCAGTATCGAAAAGAACAGATGCCGGATGGCAATTAACATGGAGCATACCAAGGACGACGTTAGGATCCTCATGAGCCTCCTCGGTTGAGACAGAGTTGACATGGCCATGTGCAGTGGTGACCGGCTTGGCGTAGAATGTCTTTCCCGCTGGCTTACCATGGCCAACGGACTTTCCAGACTGATTGGGGTTGTTGTTCTGGGGACACTCTCGACTATAGTGACCCAGCTCTCCACACTTGAAACATGTCACAACATTGGGGCGTGGAGCAGCATTAGCAGCGGGGCCACCATAGGGCTTGGGCGGTGCAAACTGCTGGTTGGGACGAGGCGCCTCAAAGGATGGCCCCGGAATGAACCTGGGTGGCAATGCCGTGCTTGGAATCCACACTCGGCGCTTCTGAGATCCAGAGCCGGATAAAGAGCCAAAATCACGAGAGTGCTTGCGTGAAGCGTCATAGTCAGACTGGCCTGTCTCAGCGCTGATGGCTTTATTGACCAACTTCTGAAAGGAGGTGCACTCGTGCAGACGAAGATCGCGGCGAAGCTCAGGGCTAAGTCCCTTGCGGAACCTTTCCTGCTTCTTAGCATCGGTGGATACCTTTTCAGGAGCATATCATGCCAGATTCCCAAATTCACGACTATATGCATCCATAGTCAGTCTTCCTTGGGTGAAATTGCAGAACTCTTCCCTCTTGCGATCTATGAGACCTTCCGGGATGTGATGCTCACGGAAATCCTCACTGAATTCAGCCCAAGTAGTGATTTGGCCGACCGGGCGCATAGCTTCAAAATTTTCCCACCAATGGCTAGCAGGGCCTTCGAGGTGATAGGCAGCATAAGTAACCTTATCAGCTTCGGCTACGTTGGCAAAACGTATCTTGTGGGTGATGCTGCGAAGCCTGTCATCCGCGTCGAGGGGCTCGACGGAATGGTTAAACTTTGGTGGGTACAGCTTGATAAAGTCATTGATTGACACCAAGTCATTTCGCTGATGGCGTGCAGCGTTCTGCTCAATCCGCTCCAGCAAACGGTTAGTCTCATGCTTGTTTCCTTCCGCCTCTAGCATCACTTCGGCCAGAGAAGGCGGGTGAGGCAGATTTTCACCCCAAGCTACACTGGCTTCCCCCTGCTCCGGGGCAGCAGGGTTGCTGCGGGTGTTGACCATCCTAGGAGAAGACAAGACAACGGTTTAGATAAGGATGGCACAACTTAGCAAGGAAGTGCAGAATGTAATGGATAACATGGAATGCTAAGATGTTCATTGCACGACATGGTAATATAGAAACTGCCATATATATACCATTGGTCATACACAGCGTACATAGTTTAGTACAAGCCCAGGCTAGAGTACAACTACGGTGGAAGACATTACATCTCATCGGAGGCATTCCAAGCTCCTATACATTATTTTTCTACACCTCCGGAGCGTGATACACACCAAGTTGTATCCCACGATTCACGCAGGACTGTGGGGAATACAACTATTACAATACTAGTGAAACTACTACTAGCTCAAACGGCTCCGTAGTAATCCTCATAGAAGTCGCCACCAAAGCCTGGAAGTGGAACATGATCATCTGGGAACAGATGGTCCTGCGGAGCCTGCGGACCATAGGGACTCGGATGTGGCCTTGGTCCCACAGGTGGTGGTAGACGGGGACCACGAGGAAGGGTGATGCCTCCTACATCGCGCCACTCCATACAATCTGGCAATCCAGACCGTACAGGGTACAGATCCCTCAAATCCATGTATCCTGCCTGTACCGCCGGTGCAAACCGAGTCAAAGTGGCCTAGAGATCAGCACGAGAGTTGAAAAGCTCCATACGCAAGGCCCGATTTTCGCGGTCCTTATCCTCGAGCATCTCGGCAGTGGTGCGGAGTAGTGACTCCTCATGTGTGGAGTCAGCATAGATAGCCTGGAGATACCCTTGCGCTCCCGGAAGTGAAGCTGGCATATAACAGAAGTCGGTGTTCCGAAGCAGGCCAGTCCGGACTCGCATGATGGTCATCATGGAATAGGCAGCATCCTGCACAACCATCTCAACAGTAACCTCGAGTCCATAGGAACAGTGAAGGGGCTCAGTGGCTCCAGGATAAGAGGGATATATCCTGACGGTACAGAGGTACTGGCTCTGGTTGAAGTCTCTGAACTGCTCCTTGACGGTATAGTCGGGATACCAACGGTAACCCGTCTCAATCATTACCCGGACTAACATAGCAGTATGACCAGGCACATCGAGGCACCGGGTCAGGCGAACCACTTGGTTTTGAGCATGAGTGGCCATCTGAAAGCACAACCACAATGCAAAGACATTAGAATTTCTAGGGAAAATTGGACAGCATAACGGCTGTAAATGCTCAGAAAAAGATTTGAGACATCCACAACAGTTTGCAATACGACTCAACAACATCATATCAAGGTTCTGATTCAACTGGCAACATACTAAAAATAGTAGAAACTATACTGAGGCTTGTAAAAACAATCCTATAAGCTACTATGGATTAGTAACACGTGAACCTGATAGAAGAAGAGAGCCTAGTCCTTAACCCACGTTGAATGAGAAGAGAATGACTCAGATCAGAGGGCATAAGGTAAAGGAGTAAAAGAGCCTTACGTTCCCTCCCGCAATCAATTCCCCTACATATAACTAAATCATTTCTAGACTCGACATCGACCAGTTTGGCTCAACGAACCTACAGGCAGTCCGGCTCTGATGCGAACGCTGTCAGTACCCCGATTCCAAGTCACATCGATGTAGCCGGTAACACCTCATATCACATTGCGGCCTCACGCACGGCATCCCCACGGGTGTCGCCTTACCATGGCCCGGGACCGTTTGCGCCTTTTGGCTCACGTATATGATAGTGTCACTAGCATCCATATGACAGAGAACCCGGGCCGACATGGCAAGTCGTGAACCCAAAGCGGAACAGACCTATGGAGATGGGCATACGTGAATCACATCGAGCATGTCGGTCATCAGCGTGTGAATCCGGGCTGTAGCACTGGGCTAACAGGACTCCGGGGAACCCGGGCGGTAGCAGGCTAGGCAGGACTCCGGAAGTCACTACGTGACATTTCCCCAAAGGGACAGTCATAGGAACGAAGTGAAACATGCCGGCCAGTCAAGTGTCCTGAGCAGTAGTGCTGGGCTTGCAGGACTCCGGTGAACCGGGTTGTAGCGGACTACTATGGCTCGAGGAGCACTAGACTACATTTCCCCATAAGAAAGGCTGCCAAGGATAAACAACTAGATTGTCGGATCCCACACATACCAAGCATTTCAATCATACACACAGTATACTCGAAATGTGCAAATACAACATGGCATCACAACAAAACTCTACAACTCAAGTACTTTATTTAAAGGCTCCAAAGAGCCATACATAACATGTTCATACAGGTAGGGGTCACATGACCCGACACTCAAGTCATACAAAGCATACAAGCACATGCGGAAGCAAATAGTAGAGTACAGACACTAGAAAGCAAGAAGGCTTCTCGAAGCCTGTCTATCTACTTAGGGCCCTCCATGGACAGGATCACCACCTGGGTGGCAAGTCACTCATCAACGTCAAGATCTACATAAAACCCATCGGAGGGGGCGGTGTTGTCATCTGAAAACAGTAATTAAGCAAACATGAGTACAAAGGTACTCAGCAAGTCTTACAGCAGAACCTACTATACATGCTCATTCTCAAGAGGGTGGTGGAGTTATTGCACCAAGCCAGCTTTGACTCTTGGCTAAGCTATCCTACGAGACTCCACTAGTAAAATAGTTTTCGCACACGAGTCCACTAATCACCAACACAATACCCCACCGGGGATCCTCCCTCATCATCCTACGAGAGGGCCATCCTCGGTACTCACACTTATCTTGAGTCTTTTAGTAGTATCGATTAACTTGTCTATGAACTGTATAGGCAACCAAGTAGTCCTTTACCGCGGACGCGGCTATTCGAATAGTTTTATACCCTGCAGGGGTGTACTTCATCACACATGTTTCCACCACTTAGCGTCTGCACACGACAAGTGCTCGACAGACTTCAAGCAAAAGCCGACGTGGGTGTAGACCATGACCTGACTAACCGCACAAGTCTCTAGTCCAGGTTTATCGCCTATTCAGGTTCCATCCGCAAGGAAATCCGGTCGGGGTGTCCTCAACGGCCCCAAACGATGTGTACAAGGTCCCAAGACGCCAAACGGGCGCCCAACATACCCAGCCACAGTGTATCTACCGCATCATAGCCCACCCCTAGGGTCAGCGCTACGCACGGCCGCCAACACATAACCTACAAACACCAGAAACTAGTTGCAACTCCTGGACAGAGGGTGAGAGGGGTCAGTAAGTCGAGCGGGGTCATATTTCAAGGCCCAATGAGTGGTAGTACTTGAGTCTTAAATCACGCATACAGATCTCAGTTCTTATGGACGGCCTCAATGAAACAACCCACCATGTACTCCTAGATGGCCTCTCATCGATACCTTTACCAAATCATGTTCAACACATCCCTCACATTACCGACATAATCATTTCACTCTAGCCCATCACCCAGATGAACCAGACCTGACACAACTCTGAGCATAGCAGGCATAGCAAGGTAGGAAACAGATACATGGCTCAATCAACTCCTACACATGCTAGTGGGTTTCATCTAATTACTATGGCAATGACAGGTCATGCAGAGGATAAGGGTTCAACTACCGTAGCACACAGCAGTTTGAAACGTTGTTGTCTTAATGCAGTAATTGCGAGCAGAGGTGAGAACATGGGATTGTATCGGTATGATCAATGGGGATGCTTGCCTGATGGAGTGGTAGTAGGTTACTGCCCTTCAGTTGGATACTCGGAGATATCCTCGGAGGCAGAACCTACCACGAAGGACGCACAGCACATAATCAACACATGACAATGTGCAACAATATGATGCATGCTATGACATGGCAAAATGATGTGTCCTGCCTAATGCAATGTGAAACAAGTTGAAATGGGTCCATTTGAATCAAAGATTCAAATGAATGTTAAAGTTCTTATGCATAAAAAGTGTATTAGCTTCTTTCACCTAAACAGCAAGGTTAAAGTGGTTTGTCATGCATGAAACCATTACATATGGATAGATTGAATTTTTCTGATATAAATTGTTTGATTTGGAGCTATGGTTGATTTTCTATGATTTTTAGAAGTTTTGGCTATTTTCTGGAATTTCTTATATAAAAATAAATCCAGAAAAATAATAATTGCGTCAGCACTGCGTCACTGTGACGTCAGCGAGTCAAAGGCGCCAGGGCCAGTCAAACCTGACTGGTGGGCCCTGTCTTTCAGTGTCTCGGCTAACTAACAGGATTAAGTTAACACTAACTAACTGTCAGTGGGGCCTGGGCCCACATGTCAGTGACCTAATCTAAGTAAAATTAGTTAGCACTAATCCTAAACTAAATAACAGGTCGGCCCCACCTATCATAGGCTCAGGGGGGAAGTCAACTTGGGCCCACACGTCAGTCCATGGGTCAAAACGTGGTTAACACGCCGGCGGCTTGACGCCGGCGATGACAGACGTGGCGGAGGGACTCGGGTTTTGCCCACAGTCGACCAAATCGACTGCGGTTTGGTCCTACGCGTAGCTGGGGGCAAGCCGCGGCGTTTGGTGGTGGAAGTGGAGCTCGGGGAGGCCGGAAATGACGCCGGCGACGACCTTGGCGGTCGCCGGAGTTCGGGCGAGGATAAACCCGAAGCTAAGGGGCACGGCGAGGCGCGGGGAGTGGTGCGTTAGGCTCCTGGAAACATGGTGAGTGTGGTGAGGCGCTCAGAATCGAGCTTACACGCCTGTGGCCACGGCGGCGACATGGCCGGCGGAGCCGAGCTCTCGGGCTCAGCGGAGCCCGCGGTTAGAGGGAGAAAACGGCAAGGAAAGAGAGGGGAACGGATAAGGAGCTCACGGGGAGTGTAGCGGTGGCCTCAGCGAGCTCGGGGAGGCATCAGGGGTGGCGTACGGTCGCCGACGATCTCGGCGGACCGAGGTGGAAGAAGACGGCGCTAGTGGTGTTGCAGTGCGTCCGAGGCATCGTGGCTTGCCCGTGAGGAAGAGGAAGATGTCGGCGGTGCTCGGGGACACGTCAAAGAGACAAGAGAGTGTCGATGGCTGCGGTGGACGGCGACGGTGGCGACGAGCTCCTCTCGGGAGGGGATGGGGAGAGATCTAGAGGAGGGAGAGGGGCACGGGAAGAGTGGGGAAAGTGAGAGGGGGACGAGGTAGAGTGTGTGGCACTCGTAGACGACATCCTGGGTGTCGGCAGAAGGAGGAGGTGGCCGGCGTGTGGCTGCGGGTGCCGGCCACGTGCCTGTCGTCCTCCTGGCAAGAGGAGGGGGATGACTGGCGGTAGCCAGTGGGCTGGGCTGCGCTGGGCCAGGCCAGGGCGACAGGTAAGCTCTAACTCTCTCTCTCTTTTCTGTTTTGCTTTTATTTATTTCCTGCTATGTGTATTGAAATAGAATAAATACTATTTCATTTCCAAAAACACTGGAAATATTCAGAGGCACATTTGGGAATATTCTCAACTGCCTAAAAATGCTTCCAAGATTATTTGAGAACTTTAAAATATTTATAGCATTTAAAATGCCCAAATACAAATACTTATGGCTTGTTCAAAAATCCAGAATGGCTCCATAAATTGCAAGACCATTTTTGGCAGAGGTTTTAGTCAAGACCAAAAATGGTGGGCTTTTATGAAGGGCATTTTGGGTTCATTGAAATTCCAATTGTTGGAAATTAGCATTTTCAGGGGGGTGTTGGGGTTGATTAGGCCCCATTTCAAGTTTAAAAGAAATTTAAACAGGATGCACATGTTCATCCAATCCTAATGCATGACTAAAAACAGGGATGTGATACAATGCCCCATCGAAGTACACGACCCAGCCGTCCGGTGCTTCACTTCCCGGGGAAAGTGATCGGTCTTCGCCTGCCTCGAGACCCGGCGCTTCTGCCCATTCTGCCACGAAATCTGCAAGTGCGGCTCCCTTGATAACTCTGGTCGTGCTGAATTCTAGCTGAAATGCCTGTAGCTCAATGTTCCATTCGGCGACCCTTCCAGCGGAGTTGGGGCTCCTGAGAACTCTTTCCAAGGGGTATGCTGAGACGGCCTTGATGGGATGTCCTTGGAATTAGTGGCGTAGCTTGCCCGAGGCCACTAGTAGCGCGAGGAGGAGTTTTTGAGGCATGGGATACTGTGCCCTTGCATCCCGTAGCACCGTGCTGACGAAGTACATGGGATGCTCGACGAGCTCGAGGGTGTTGGCGCTACTTGCGTCCTCCAGAGGTCGAGGCGTCTCTGGAGACGATGGAGCCCCGGGGCTTGGTCACCAGAAGAGGCCTCTCCTGCTCCGGGTGCGTTCTCCTGCTGCGGCTGTTCCTTTACGGCCGTGGTTGCGGCCTTCGCGAGGCCCTCCTGGCTCTGCTTTGCTTCAGTTCGGACGGTCGATGCGGCCTTGGTACAGCGCTCCTCCCTGACCGCCACCAGGGCTGCGCTGGCGGAGTAGGGGGGTGGCCGCAAGGTAGAGCACCAGGGGCTCCCGAGGACACGGAGCTACCATCACTGGCGGACTGGTAAGGTACCTCTTGAGGTCTTGGAATGCCTTGTCGGCCTCTTCAGTCCAATCGAAGGGGCCATTTTTCTTCATCAGCTTGAAGAAGGGCAGGGCTCGTTCCCCCAGCTTGGAGATGAAGCGCCCCGGGGCAGTCACATGCCCGGTGGGCTTCTGCATTTCTCTGAGGATCCTTGGTGGGCTCATATCTTTGACTGCCTTGACCTTCACCGGGTTGGCCTCGATGCCCCTGTGGGATACGAGGAAACCCAGGAGCTTGCCCAAGGGGACTCCAAATACACACTTCTCCGGGTTGAGCCGTAGGTCCACTTCGTTGAGGCTGGCAAAGGTTTCTTCTAGGTCCTGTATCAGGGTTCTTGCCTCATGAGACTTCACCACAATGTCATCAACATAAGCTTCATCGTTCCCCCCGAGCTGCCGGCCTAAGGCGATGTGCATCAGCCACTGAAAGGTCGCGACTGCGTTGCGCAGCCCAAACGGCATGCACGTATAGCAGTACACTCCACACGGGGTCAGGAAAGCCGTCTTCTCCACGTCTTCTACCGCCATCTCGATCTGGTGATAGCCCGAGACGGCATCCAGGAAGCACAATAGGTCACACTCTAAAGTGGAGTCGACTATCTGGTCGATGCGGGGGAGCGGAAATGGATCCTGTGGGCAGGCCTTGTTGAGGTTGGTGAAGTCGATGCACATGCGCTCTCCCCCCCCCCCTTATTTGGCACAACAACAGGATTAGCCAGCCAATCGGGGTAGCGGACCTCGCGGATAACCCCTGCCGCTTCTAGCTTCCGGGTCTCTTGAATGATGAAAGCCTGTTTCTCAGTAGACTGCCGCCTTGCCTTCTGCTTCACAGGGCGTACATTGGGGCACACGTTGAGGTGATGCTCAATCACTTCCCTTGGGACCCCCGCTAACTGATCTGGTTCCCACGCGAACACCTTCTTGTTCGCACGTAGGAACCTGATTAGGGCCTTCTCCTGCTCGGGCTTGAGGTTGGCCCCTATGGTGAAGGTGGCGCGAGTGGACCCGTCCTCGTCGACTGGTACCTGCTTGGTATCCGCCATGTCTTGGATGAACAGCTACTTCTTTTTAGCCGGCGCAGCCCCCTTGGGCTCAAGGGCGTCGGTGCTAGTGGGCTGTGCCACCGCGGCCGCCCTGAAAACAAGCCGGAGCACCTGCAGCACATCCTTTGTGTCTCCTGACACGGTGAGGACGCAGCTGCTCCCGGGCATCTTCATGAGGTTGTACAGCGGGTGAGTTGCTGCCATGAACCGAGCCAAGGCCGGATAACCCAAGATGGCATTGTAGGGGGAGGCCGATAGGGGCGATGTCGAAGTCGATCAGCTCCGTGCGGAAGTTGTCGCAGGTGCCGAAGGTCACAGGGAGGCGGATCTGTCCCAAGGAGGCGGTGGAACCGGCTCCGATGCCCGAGAGAGGCCTGCTGGGTTGGAGCCGCTCCAGCGGCACGTGGAGTAGGCTGAAGGCCTCCATCGAGAGCATGTTGAGGCCGACACCACCGTCGATGAGGGTCCTGGTGACGGCTACCTAATAGATGGTGGGGTGCACAACATCGGGAGCGCGCCCGAACCAATGGGGTTGAAGGGGTGGTCCTCCGAGTCGATGGTTAGATCAGCCTCGGGCGCCACCCAGCCCGGGGGGGGGGGGGGCTTCTTGGCGCCTGGAGCCGGTGCTGATCCGGCTGGCGAACGGCTTGACGTGATGACTAGAGGGTGGTGCCTAGGAGCCACCCAGGAGAGCTGCGACGACGAGCGGCGTTGGGGCGGCGAAACGGGCGAGGAAGAGGTCGCGCAGCTCCTCCCAGGAGGTGACAGAGGCCGTCCGCAGCTGGAGGAGCCACGCGCGCAGGACGCCGGTGAGGGCCATGGGTAACCAGTTGGCCATCACCTGATCGTCGCCCCCGGCTCCGAGGACGGGTCCTCGTACGCCAGCAGGAAAATCATCGGGTCTGTCGCGCCGTCGTCGTGGGATGGCATCTCGGGCCTGAACTTGCGCGGCCACTGCACTTGCCGCAAGGCGGGGGCCAAGGCCCGGAGCCCCCTGGCCCAGTGTCGGCATCCGTTGCTAGAGCGGGCGGCGCGTTGTCCGCCATGAGGGCGGGATGCGATGTCGGGGGAGAGCGGGTTGTCAGGAAGGAGGACTCCGGCGCACCCCTACCTGGCGCGCCAAATGTCGGGTTTCGGGTTTCGGCAGACCCTTGAGGTTCGAACACTGGGGTGCGCGCGGAGATCTCTCCCCTACCAATCTACGTCCAATCCTCTCGTGCGAACTAAGATGAAAATGATGAACAACACAGGAGACACGATGTTTATACTGGTTCGGGCCACCGTTGTGGTGTAATACCATAGTCCAGTGTGTGGTGTGGTGGATTGCCTCTGGGGCTGATGATGGGCAGTACAAGGGAAGAACAGCCTCGCGAGAGGTGTTCTTGAGCTGGTGCGATGAACTGCTAGGGTGAGTTCGGTCGCCTCTCTCTCTCTGTTGGGGTTCTACCAGATCTCTCCGGGGTGTCCTCTACTCTGTGGTGGCTAGCTCTATTTATAGAGGCCCTGGGCCTCTCCCCTAATAATCAGAGGGAATAGCGCCAGCAATTGGCCATTTCAATGGGAAACGTGTAGTACAAGTTATCCTGACCAAAGGTGGTCTTCGACTGCCAAAGGCACTGGCGATGACGCCGTCTTGGGCTCCACGGTGACCTCTGTCCTGCCGTCCGGCTGGTCTTGGTCTCGTTGCACCGGAATGGTAACATTTGCCTGATGCCTTGGTCTGTGCTTGCCTCCTTTGCACCAAAGGGGAAACAAGGACACTGCGCAGGCCGGCGCCCGCCTGGTCTCGATCGTCATGGCTTGCGTCACGGGTTCCTCGCGAGGTACCCTTGCCTTGATCTCTCCGCCTCCTCACGAGCCAGCCTGATGAGGCTGCCTCTAAGGAAGCTTCCTGTCATTCGCCCCGCGAGGCTTGGCCCCTCGTGAGGGTCTTTGAGCTTGAGCTGATGAAGATGGGCCGCACTGGGCCTCGCTTGAGCCACGCCGCAGGCCGCAGGCAGGCAAGTCTGGGGACCCCCATTCCCAGAACGCCGACATTGTTGTCCCCCTTCAAATTTGGCCGTTGTTGGATCCCTTCCCGCCAACATTTGGGAAGAGGACCAGGGCCTCTATAAATAGGAGTAGCCACCACCATAGCAGGGGAGGACACATTCAGACCATCCTCAAGCACACCAGCTCATCGAGCTCAAGAACACCTCTCCTTAGGAGGCGGTTCTTCCCTTGTACTTCTTCATCCTCAGCCCAAGAGGCAATGCACCACACCACACTAGAGTAGGGTATTACACCACAACGGTGGCCCAAACTAGTATAAACCATGTGTCCTTTGTGTGCGAGTTCGACGTGGTTAGCTCCAAGATCATGGTGAGAGTGTGAGCTAGGGGGGAGAGATCTTCGTGCGCACCCCAGAGTTCGAACCTTAAGGGTTTTGCCTGAAATCAAAATCCGACAGAGGAAACCCGTCGACTACCGCCACCAGCGCCAGCAGGACGCGACATGGCTAACAGAGCTGCAGCTCGAGAGGAAGCCTGCCGGGGTTGTCGGATTTCGGGTTTCGGCAGACCCTTGAGGTTCGAACACTGGGGTGCGCGCGGAGATCTCTCCCCTACCGATCTACGTCCAATCTCCTCGCGTGATCTAAGCTGGAAACAATGAACAACACAAGGGACACGAGATTTATACTAGTTCGGGTCACCGTTGTGGTGTAATACCCTACTCCAGTGTGTGGTGTGGTGGATTGCCTCGGGGGCTGATGATGAACAGTACAAGGGAGGAACAGCCTCGCGAGAGGTGTTCTTGAGGTGGTGCGATGAACTGCTTGGGTGAGTTCAGTCGCCTCTCTCTCTCTCGCTCTGCTAGGGTTCTATCAGATCTCTAGCCGTCTCTCTTCCATCCCCCCTGGGTGTCTCCTTCCTTCTGTGGTGGCTACCTCTATTTATAGGGGCCATGGGCCTCTCCCCAAATAATGAGCGGGAAGGGCGCCAACAATTGGCCATTTTGAAGGGGAACATCTAGTACGGGTTATCCTGACCAAAGGTGGTCTTCGGCTACCAAAAGCTCTGGTGATGACGCCGTCTTGGGCTCCACGGTGACCTCCGTCCTGCCGCTCTGTTGGTCTTGGTCTTGTTGCACCGGAATGGTAACCTTTGCCCAATGCCTTGGCCTGTGCTTGCCCCCTTTGCACCAAAGGGTAAACAAGGACACTGCGCAGGCCGACGCCCGCCTGGTCTCGATCGTCATGGCTTGCGTCACGGGCTCCTCGTGAGGTACCCCTGCCTTGATCTCTGCGCCTCCTCACGAGCCTGCCTCTGAGGAAGCTTCCTGTCATCCGCCCCACGAGGCTTGGCCCCTCGCGAGGGTCTTGAGCTTGAGCTGATTAAGATGGGCCATGCTGGGCCCCCACTTGAGCCACGCCGTAGGCAGGCAAGTCTGGGGACCCCCGTTCCCAGAACGCTGACAGTAGCCCCCGGGCCCAAGGTGCGCCCGGGCTTGGCCTAGCAGGGGAGCGAAGGGGCAAGCACGAAGCACCGCGGGCCCCAACAGCCTGCGGCCTTGGACGCCATGTGGCGATTGATTGGATGTGGGCGTCTACGCTTCCCACGACGCTTCGGCAACTGTCCATCTGACAAAAGAGGTGCCCGGGCTAGACTTACTTGCTTTGTTCTCGTTCGCCTCGTCCCAGATCCCCTTTCTCGCTCTCCTCCTACTTGCTTCCGAAATCCTCCAGATCTGTCTCAATCCTTCTCACCCGGCACGCCATGGCACCTCGCAAGTCCCCGACCGAGGCCTGGTACTCGCCGGCCCTGGATTCCCTGAACTTGCCGGAGAAGAACCTCGCCCTCACGTGCCTGATGACGGTGGCGCGGGGCAGCAAGGGGGCGACTATGCTCAAGGCCGGCTCTGACTAGCCAGAAAGCAGGGGGAGCACCTTCTATTCGCTTTTTGTGAGCGCCATCGTCACCGGTCTGGTGCCACCTTTCTCTGAGTTCTTCTTTGTTGTTCTCCGCTAGTACAACTTGCAGGCTCTGCATCTCCACCCCAACTCTATTCTTCTCCTGGCGATTTTTGCTTACTACTGTGAGGCTCATGTCGGGGTAAAGCCCTCGGTGGCCTTATTGCACCACTATTTTTTCCTCCGGGTTTCTGGTGGCCATGTCTCCGCATGTGCGAGCTTCATCGCATACTCCAATTCCAATGCTATCTCGAAGCCTGGGAAGAGAATCGAAGGCTTCCGAAGCAAGTGGTTCATGGTGGACGTCGAGTGCCACCACCCCCGTCTGGTGTTGCCTACGGGGCAGCCCAAGGCTGTCGACATGTGGTCCCGCGCGGAGCTCGTCGACCCCCGTGCGAGGGCGGTGCTGAAGAGGATGAACGCGGACCTGAGGCGAGCAACTTGGGGACGGCGAAGCTGACTGGAGCCACGCTCCTGAGGGAGTTCTTGGAGCACCGGGTGGCTCTACTCCAGGAGCACTCGCTCCCGTTGTGGAGGCTTGGGGAAGCGGACGCCGCCTTGCGCCTAAGCTCCGAGGCCCTGACCGATGAGAATCTGGTCGCGCCATCCATTCCTTGGTTGGGGGAGACGTGGTGAAGCCGGTGGGCGCCCCCGTCCCCCTGTTCCTTCGTGATGACTGGGAGCCGGTGGTGAGCGCCATGCCCACCTTTAATGGCGATGGGCTGGTGCCTGTGGAAGCTCCCGAGGGTCTTGCGGCGCTGGCGATGGTGAACGTGTCCTCCGACAGCTCCAGCGAGAGCGAGGGGGAAGAAGAGGCAGAGGAAGAAGAATCTGACTCTGAGGTGACTGGCGAGGAGTCGAGGGAGTCTTTCCCTTGGCGTAGGTCCCAGGTCCTCCACTCCATGCCGGACGACGACGAGGCCGGCGCCAGGCGAGGAGGGGAGGACTCTCCCTTGGTCGCGAGGAAGGGCAGGTCGGGGCTGGTTCCCCCATGGTCTGCTCTGGTCCCTGAGCTATCCGAGGCCAGCTCCAGCCCTCCTGACGTGCCTTCTACTTCCGGGCCTCCCAAGGCTGACCCCAGCTGCAGGCTCTCGGGCTTCAAGTTCGGCCGGAGGTTGCTTGGGTCCGCGAGCGACGACCAGTAAGTGCTCGATTCGTGCTTTGCTTGGTTTCTGCCGCCGAGGCTTGACGTCCATATTCTTTTGTCAGGCTGGCGCCTGCGGCGAAGAGGTTGAAAGGGGCTTCTGCGGCCCCGCTTGGGGTGAGTCCACCTGCCGGGATGGCGCCTTCGTCACTGAGGGGAAAGATGGCGCGGCTCACGCCTCCCCTGCCCGGTCGTCCTCGCGAGGCCGACTGGGACACCTCGGCGAGGAGTCAGCCCCCGTGGCTCCGCTGGCCCTGGAGTCGACTACGCTCGATGCTGTAGCCGGGGCAGCCAAGGCCCAAGGGGTTCCTTCCTACCAAGCCGTGATCATGCTGCCGTCTTCTTTGCCTGCTCCGCCGGTTCCCGCTTCTTCTGTTTCCTCTGCCACCGTCCTGGACCAGGTCGCCAACGAACTGAGCCAGCTGCGAGAGGATCTTCTGAGTGCGGACCCTCGCCTAGCGGCCGGGCGCCTGGAGTTAGCTTCTGGCTGGGCCCGTTCCGCTGCCTCCATCCGAGCAACATTGAGCCAGGCCGTGGCGGCCTCCGAGGGGGAGAAGCGGGCTGCCAACCAAGCCAAGGCCGCTCGCGACACTGCCCTAGGCAACGCTGAGGCTGCCAAGGCTCGCTGCGAGGCGCTGGAGACCGAGCTGCAAGGCCTGCATGACGAGCATGCCAAGGAGGTCCACGGCCGCCAGGAGAAAGAGAAGGAGATGAAGGCTCGGGAGGCTGCCGTCAAGGACCGGGACGTCAAGCTTGATGACTGCCACGGCCGGTTGGAGACACTAGAGCGGTCGCTGAAGGCGGAGAGGACCGAGCTAGATGCCAAGGCGAAGGTCCTGGCGGAGGATCGGGTGTCCTTCGCGAAGATGAAGAAGACGCTTTACGAGAGCGGCTTGGAGGAGCCGCTAGCCGGTGCGGAGGACGGCCCCGCCGAGCTGCTTCCCTTCCTGGTCCGTGCGCTTGAAGATGTCGTAGACGGCCTTGGCCCCACGGCCGAGGCCGAGGCGTGTGCCCTGTCTTCTGCGGCGCCGATGCATGTCCTCAGCCACGTCTACCCGCGCGACCCTAACATCGACTTCGATAGCCTGCTGGAACCCATGAGCGGCAACCTTGCCGCTGCTGCCGCTGAGGCCATGAAAGGCCAAGCTAAAGCTTTGCTGGGGAGGTTCCGCGCCTTCAGCGTCTTGCCCGGGCGTGGTGCCGCTAGCTCCACGACCCCAAGAGGCAGGGTCGCCCAGCGCGACTCCACCACAGGCGGCGGCGCCACTTGAGAGTGATCCCTTCGCGGCTTCTGTCCTATTTTTATTCCTGCAACATGCACCATGCCTCGCGGAGGCATTTAAACTTGTGTTTGACGTCGTGAAACAATCTATGGCTTGTAATATTTGCTTTGAATTTCCTGGAATTTGCATTTTTCTCCCCTACTTGCTCGCGCTCTACGTCGGCAGGGCCCGGCCCCACGCATACCTCACCCAGCGTTAGCCCCGACCGGAAACCAGGACGGGACTAAGGAGTGAGGGGCTACGTGGAAAGTTAGGCTCCTAAGTCGCGATGCTCAGGAGTCCCCCTTGACGCACAAGAAACAAGTAGGAAAGGGGGGAACGAGGAGTGGATTGATTGTTCTGCATCAGCAGGGCCCGACCACGCGCAGAACTCACCTAGCGTTAGCCCCGACCGGAAACCAGGACGGAACTAAGGAGTGAGGGGCTACGGGGCAAGTTAGGCTCCTGAGTCGCGATGCTCAGGAGTCCCCCTTGACGTTCAAACGGGTTTCCATACCTTGGCTCCGCTCGCGGAGGGGCGCGTGACGACCAGGTCCGAGGGACCTAGCTAGGTGGCGTGCGCTCGGGCAAGACCCGGGCGTAGCCCCCGTGTCCAGCCCCCTCGCGCGGCGCTCCCGAGGGGAGGCGTTGCGATGGAGCCGGACACTAAGCTCTGGGCTCCCTGAGGTTGGTACGGCCATATGCCGCCCTTAGTTGTTTATCACCAGCGCGGAGCATAGCGCTTCCGTATGTGTACGGGCATAGCCACTCCTTGGCAGTGTTGTCAGCCAGCGCGGAGCATGGTGCTTCCACTGGTATGTGGGAGGGGGCTCCCCTCCGGGAGGAGCCCGCGGGGCGTGTACAGCCCCGCCCTGACATGTGGCCGGCATGGTAGGGCTAGGAGAGGTGTATCTGGGCACTCGTGAGCCAGCGCCGGACTCACGAGGACCTACCTCAAGGCCGGTTGTGCCTGGATCTAGGCCTTTATCAATGGTGTATTCCTGCAGGGTGGTTAGAATGCAAATGCTCTACGTCCTCAGGTCCCGGCCCTCGAGCGAGCTCAGCCGCGCTGGTATGACAAGTCGCGATGCCGTGGGTCAAGGCCAGGGGGTGAGGGCTGGAGAGCCAGTAGGAGCCCCTGAGTCGCGATGCTCAGGTACCCCCCCTTTAACACGCAAGCGCTTTGCATGAAAGCGGAGAAGTCCGCAATAAGTAGTAGGTGGCAATTAAGCGCGAAAGAGCAAATTCATTTTATGTAGATGCGGGAAAAGCAAACGCCGCAGGGCCAAGCCCGAGCAGCTCGGGGATGATGCAGCCCGAGGGGTGCCCCCAACAAGGTAAGTAAAGAGCGTAAGCAAAACGGATACATGCCGCAGGGATGGACCCACGCGACCTGGGAATGATGCAGCCCTGTGGGCGCTCCCAGCTAAAAACGGGACTTAGAAAGATATCACCTGGTGTCGTTGAAGTTGAAGTGATGCTGAAGAAGCGGTCGATGCGTGATGAAGACGTCAATCCTTACGAGCCCCCAGGCCCAGGAGCCTCGGGAGGCTCCGGGGGCACTGGTGGGTTTCCGAGGGCCTTCTCCATCTCCGCCTGGACCGCACTATGCCTGACCTCCTGAGCCTCCAGAATGCCCCTCGGCAGGCGCTGATGAGCGGCGACCGCGTTCGGCAGGCCGGAAGGCATGCAAACATAGCTGTGAGGTGGACCCTCGCAATGCCCCGCGCGCAAAGGCCAGAGGTGCTCCAGAGACGCGGCTCGGTTGAGCCCTGCCACGTCGATGCAGACGCGCAGCCTACCATCCTCGCCTGGATGTGGGGCTATGGTGGGCAAATGGCGGCTTCCGCGCATGACTCTCGATTCTTGTAGCTCCTTGGTGTTTCTTGTGATGAACTCCTGAGGGTTTGGTTTTCCTTGCCTTCTACCTTCCTAAGGGAAACGTGCCTGGAAGCACCCCTCCAAGTAGTGCCCGAGCAACTCCCTTGCGACCTCGGCAAGGTCGGTGGCTCTCCAAGAAAGAGCCCCCGAGCCCTGCCTGAGGAGGGCGTCGGGCGCGCCTTCCTATGCGAGAGAGGGTGGCGCTCCCTGATTGGGCGCGGATCCTGACACAACACCTCCAGAGGCGCCTGCCTCCTTAGGGCTTGGGCCAGGCGAAACCTTCTTCTTCTTAAGGGTCGCCTCGGGAAGTCTTCCATTTCTGTGGTCCAGGTGTTCGATTTCCGCGGCTTGGAACACGCGCTCAAGTGAACACACTGCGTCCCATTCTTCACAGGGTACGGTGATGACTCCGCCGCTTCTTGGCATCTTGAGGACATTGTACCCATGGTGAGTCACTGCCATGAACTTGGCCAGGGCTGGGTACCCGAGAATGGCGTTGTATGGCAGACGGATGTGGGCGACGTCGAAGTCGATGAGCTCGGTGCGGTAATTGTTGCGCTGCCCGAAGGTGACTGGAAGGCGAACCTGCCCTATTGGAATGGTGGAACCATCAGTGACTCCTGAGAAGAGCTTGGTTGGCTGAAGCTGATCGTATGGCACTTGGAGATTGTCGAACGTCTCGACGGACAAGACGTTGAGTCCTGCTCCGCCGTCAATGAGGGTCCTGGTTACCTGCATGTTGCTGATGACTGGGGAGCAAAGCATCGGGAGGACTCCGGCCGTTGCTGCGCACTTGAGCTGATCCGCTGAGCTAAACATGATAGCGCAAGGAGACCACCTAAGAGGGCGCGTGGCCTCAAGCTTGGGGAGGACTGCATTCACCTCGCGAGCAAACTGCTTGAAGATGAGTTGTGAGGCTGGGGCCTACGCGCCACCCAAGATGCAAGCGATTGCGCGCGGCTCCTGGAAGCCCCCAGCTCCCTCGTCTTGATGTTGGTCTTCATTCCTCCTTAGTAGTGGCGGCAGAGGAGGAAGGCCTGCGTTGCCGTGTGGGCGATCCTCACGAGGCTGACCTCTCCAACCTCCCTCACGAGGTTGGTCCTGCCAGTGATCCTCGTGAGGACGGTCACGCCACCCTTGGCGAGGGCCACGGTCTTCCCATCGTCCGCCACCTCTTCCTCCTCCTCGGCCATAGCCCCTATCATTGCGCACGGGGCGTCGGCCGACACGTCCATCTCTCACGTCCCTGAGCTCTTGACATTCGTTGGTGTTGTGGGTGTGGAGGTCGTGGTTCACGCAGTACCGGCTGCCCTTGGATGACTCAGGCTGATCCTTGCCTTGCTTGGTGTCTGGTTCCGCTGCAAGCACGGTAGCCCCCTTGCGCTTCACGTCCTTGGCCTTGGGCTTCTTCTCTTCTGGGTCGGCAGCCGGGAGTTCGAGGAGGGAAAGGCGCCCTTCCTCAGCCCTGGCACACTTGGTCGCCAAGTTGAATAGCTCCAGGGATGTGCATAGGTCTTCATGGATTGCTTGCTCCTCCTGCATCTTGATGTCGCGTACGCCATTGGGGAAGGCCGATATGATGGCTTCTTCAGTCACCTTGGGGATCTTGAGGCGAGCGTTGTTGAAGCGCTGGATGTATTTCTGCAGGGTTTCCCCTTGCTGCTGCTTGATGCGGCGCAGATCGCTCACGGCCGGGGGCCGGTTGCGAGTGCCCTGGAAGTTGGTGATGAAGCGAGTGCGCATCTCGTCCTAGGAGGAGATTGTGCCAGGAGCCAGGTTCAGGAGCCAGGTGCGGGCCCCGTCCTTGAGCGCCATGGGGAACCAGTTCGCCATGACCCTTTCGTCTCCGTTGGCGGCTTTAATGCATAGCTCATAGAGCTGCAGGAACTCCGCAGGGTCCGCCGTGCCATCGTAGCGAGGGGGCAGGTCAGGCTTGAACTTGCCTGGCCATGTGACGCCGCGTAGCTCAGGGGTGAGGGCGCGGCAGCCTCCTGTGGCCACCGGTGTCTTTTGCTGGTACTGGGCTTGCTCCTGGGGATTACCGCGCGCCGCCGCTTGGAGCAGCGCGGGATCTTGGCGTGGAGGTGTAGGGATGCGATCTTGGCGCGTCGGCGCTGGTAGCGTGCGAGCACCTTCTTGGGGACGAGGGTTCTCTTGGCAGCTCCTTTCTTGCTGCGCAGGCGCCGGGCGCGGAGGGTCTCGCCCTCGGGCGGCACGCCTTGGAGCCAGGGCGCCTCCTTGGGGAGGAGGTGGTGGAGGCACCTCCTGATCCTCGCCTCCTGCGCGGAATGGAGGGCGAGGCAGCGAGAAGGATGGCAAGGGGGAGCCCCCTGCGGCGCTGATGAGCTCGATAATGCATGCGAGCCAGTCTTCATAGAGGTTGTCGACGGGGCGGTAGTGCAAGAGCTCTCTTGCCAGGAGCAGAGCGGCGTGCGCGTCCGTGGGGGCGCGATTGGCGTGGGACGACGAAGCGGCTGGAGTTAGCGACGTTGTGGCGGTGCGGCCCTCCCGCCGTACCGAAGGATGCTGGGACGAGGCCTGCTGCTCATTCCCTGCTGGGCCGGTGGCGGCATTGGCGGCAGGAGACGGGGAACAACGAGGATGTCTGCCGACGGGCGCCGTCTGGGCGACGCGGGTGGCGAGAGCAGCCCGGCGCTCGGCGCGAGCCCGACGAGCGTCAGCCATGGACACGACGGAAAATCACAAGCGAACAGCGGAAGAAAGATTCCGGCGCCCCCCTACCTGGCGCGCCAAATGTCGGATTTTGGGTTCCGGCAGACCCTTGAGGTTCGAACACTGGGGTGCGCGCGGAGATCTCTCCCCTACCAATCTACGTCCAATCTCCTCGCGAGATCTAAGCTGGAAACAACGAACAACACAAGGGACATGAGATTTATACTGGTTCGGGCCACCGTTGTGGTGTAAAACCCTACTCCAGTGTGTTGTGTGGTGGATTGCCTCGGGGGCTGATGATGAACAGTACAATGGAGGAACAGCCTCGCGAGAGGTGTTCTTGAGTTGGTGCGATTAATTGCTTGGGTGAGTTCAGTCGCCTCACTCTCTCTCTCTCTCTACTAGGGTTCTATCAGATCTCTAGCCGTCTCTCTTCCATCCCCCCTGGGTGACTCCTTCCTTCTGTGGTGGCTAGCTCTATTTATAGGGGCCCTGGGCCTCTCCCCAAATAATGAGCGGAAGGGCGCCAATAATTGGCCATTTTGAAGGGGAACATCTAGTACAAGTTATCCTGACCAAAGGTGGTCTTCAGCTGCCAAAAGCTCTGGTGATGACGCCGTCTTGGGCTCCACGGTGACCTCCGTCCTGCCGCTCTGTTGGTCTTGGTCTTGTTGCACCAGAATGGTAACCTTTGCCCGATGCCTTGGCCTGTGCTTGCCCCTTTGCACCAAAGGGGAAACAAGGACACTACGCAGGCCGGCGCCTGCCTGGTCTCGATCGTCATGGCTTGCGTCACAGGCTCCTCACGAGGTACCCTTGCCTTGATCTCTCCGCCTCCTCGCGAGCCTGCCTGGTGAGGCTGCCTCTGAGGAAGCTTCCTGTCGTCCACCCCGCGAGGGTCTTGAGCTTGAGCTGATGAAGATGGGCCGCGCTGGGCCCCCACTTAAGCCACGCCGCAGGCCGCAGGCAGGCAAGTCTGGGGACCCTCGTTCCCAGAACGCCAACAGGGGTCCAGCCGGGGGACTGCTGGAGGAGCCTGGGAGCACCATCCCCACCTCTGCATCCAACTCCCCAGCAAATCATGTTGCCGGGAAGGAGATGCAGATGCAGATGATGGCGCTGCCGCCTGATGAAGATGGTGTGGGCGGCGCTCAGCCAGAGTCGGAAATCGTTGCTTGCCCGCCCACTGTCGTCTTCATCGCCGTCACTGTCCTCCTCGCCGCTTTCTCTCAAGGAGGAGCTTTCGTTGTCGATCGATCTCTCCACGCAGCACCCTAAGCGACCTCCCGAGTGCCCGAAGATCTTGACGGACAGCAGGCCATTCTCCATTATTTTGAACTGGAGAACATGCCCCTCCGAGAAGCTGTGGGCGCGAGCAAAAGTCTTCCAGCCACGGCGGAGGTACATGACATGAGGAGCTGGGAAATCAACATCCACCCGCATGCCGCCATTCCCATAGCCCCTCATGTGCAACCTCAAGGAGTGTGGTTGTTCAAGCTCCATTTCCCGTGCGAATGGAGTGGGGAGATGAAGATGGCCGCATGGAGGCTTATACCGCCTGATGATGAACTCCCGAGGCTGATCCCTGACATGGCCTTCCATCGGAGGGAGGGCCGCCGGCGGGGCCACGGCTAAACCGCCCCGTCCTCCACTTCCTCGGAAGCTACGGCGACCTCGACCCCGCCCTCTCCCTCTTCCCCACATGGCGGGCTCCACCGCTGCAGGATCCGGAGGAGGAGGGATGCGCTGTCGAGTAGAAGCCCTCATTGCTACCACTGGGGCAGCACCGCACCCTTGTCCCCTCACCATGGCTAGAAGGGAAAGGATGCAGAGGAGAAGAAGAAGGAGAAGGAGCGTGTGTGAAGAAGCTCTACCCCTGCCCCCTTCTTATAGGAGGACGAGGTAGGGGCTGGCCTCTCACAGGAAATGGCCGCCCCGCTCCTCCAATGTGGCCTCCCTGCGTCTTTTGCGACTATAAGAATCAAGGCCGATCCTCTGCTCCAACCATCGACACCCGGTTTTTCGACCATGGGGCTCATCCCTGCCCTCTCTGCATCCACCACCTACCACGCCCAATGCATGCAGAACACATGGCAGGTGCGTGCGAAACGTGAGGCAAGTGGGATGGCAGTATCCGCCCCGTGACCGTGGGACATGGAGAATCCGCGGGCCACGATCAAGGTTCTTCCACAACATTTCGCACAACGCGCGGAGAAACCGAAAACTATCCTGGACCCAAGATTAATGAAGAAGCAAAGAAGACCACAAGAGGCCAGTCTCTTCAGCACCCCCACCTGTGCACTTATTAGGCCCTACCCAGACGATGCTCGGCAGCGCGTTCAGGGCAGGCCCAGGGGCTTCTATCAATGCCACAACCCCTGGGTCTGTTGCCCCGACTGTGCATAGGAACGGGAACAGGATTGGGGCACCAACCCAGGTCAGAGTGCAAGGAGCCAAGAGCATCAAAGGACCAACATGCAGATCAAGAAGACCAAGATCAAACTTGAAGAGCAAGACACCACCAGGAGAAAAGCCGCCCTTGCCGGGAAGGCGAGCTCGACAAGGACGAGGCCAGCCCCAGAAGAAGACGTCCAAGACGTCCCGGCAGGGCCTGCCGGGACTCGCGAAGGCAAAACCACCTCACCCAACCACTTCGCCACAACCCACGTCATCAATTAGTGCGGTGTCAAGCCGCAAAGTGACTAAGTGGAAGCCATTCGCCTTGTGGCTTAATCACCTTGCGGCTTGACACCGCACTGATTGATGACGTGGGTCATGTTGGAGTGGTTGGTGGGGTGGTTTACGCCCGCGAGCCCCGGCAGACCTTGCTGGGGTGCCTGAGTTGCCTACTTCTGGTGGTGGCCTCACCGCTTGCCGGGCTTGCATGCCCGGCAAGGGAGGCCCTTCTCTCGTTGATATCTTTCTTCCCTGGCCTGGCCTTGGTCTCTCTGAGCTGCATGTTGGTTCTTTGAATTTCTTGGTCCTTCAATCTCTGACTTGGGCTGGTGGTTCAATCTTGTTCCTGTGCCTGTGCACAGTCTGGGCGACAGACCCAGGGTCTGTTGCACTGACACCATCCCTTGCCTTTAGTTTATTTTCATGTTGTTTAGTCACAAATCACCTTTTCACTAAATCCTAATTTAAATCTTCCCTCACTCTGCTTCAAGTCTACAATTATCAGTCGGAACAAAGCTACACAATTCTTTACAAGGAGCAAAAGCCTAATTCATGTGCTCCCTATGGGACCAATAATCTTACTTCGAAAAGGCTACAACCAAACCCCGTGCACTTGTAGGCTATCATGCACCTACTACCTTCCAAAGATGTATGGTTGCTATAATCTCTTATTTCTGTCATAAAATTGTTGAAGTTTTCATGGACGATTCTCCATCTGTGGGACTTCTTTTGATGACTACTTGCACAATCTTGATAAAGTTTTGCAGAGATGTAAAGAAACTAGTCTTGTATTAAACTCGGAGAAGTGACACTTTAAGGTAAACAAAAGTATTGTCCTTGTTCATAAAATTTCTGAAAGAGTCATCGAGGTAGATAAAGTAGAGGTAGATGCTATTGAAAAGATACCATGTCCTAAAGATATCAAAGGTATAAGAACTTTTCTTGGTCATGTTGGTTTCTATAAAAGGTTTATTAAGGACTTCTCCAAAATTTCTATGTCTCTTACTAATTTATTGCAAAAGAATGTTCCTTTTATTTTTATGATGATTGTGTAGAAGCCTTTGAAATACTTAAGAAAGATTTCATTACTGCTCCTATTGTTCCGCCACCTGATTGGAATATACCCTTTGAAATTATGTGTGTGTCGGAAATATGCTCTAGAGACAATAATATTGTATTATTATATTTCGATGTTGATAACTAGGAGTTTATATTCTATGGTATAATGGTTATGATCCTGGAATATGCGATTCAATGGAAAACTCATATGCACGTGTGGAAGAATAAACGGTAAAATATGATTCCTAGTCTTGCCTCTAAGACTAGCCCAAAGTGTTGTTGATGGTCATGTTTTCCAGATCTTAGGATATTGTTAAGTGTAAACGATAGTCCTAAAACAAATTTGACAATATGACGTTGGAAGAACGATCATACTGAATCGACCCAAACTTGTTTGTTATACTTTGAGATAATATCGTCACGCAAAGTTAACATGTGATTTAGTTCCTTACACCATGATAGTATCATAGTCAATTCTTACTGTACAATGAACTTTGGGTTGCTCAAACGTCATCTATAACACGGTGATCATGACGACAACTTATAGGTTCGTCGGAAAGTTTGACAAGGGACTAGATAGCACGAGAGTGGATTTGCTTCTCCGATGATGGAGAGATATTCTTAGGGACCTCTCTATGTGACGACATCTGTCATCATTTGGCCAGACATCGGTGACTGTCACGGGGATGTCGGAACATGTCAACGATAAAGAAGAACAAAACCGATAATGAGAAGACTGGTATAATGAGCATGTGTACGACTCAAGATGATACCAGTATATCCCACCTCGGGTTTGTAAAGTATCGCAAAGCAAATGGAATAACACGTGATAACCAAAGGTTCACTCGAATGTCATTTGTGTGCTCATAGGG
Source organism: Triticum monococcum (assembly GCA_034509565.1). Lineage (NCBI taxonomy): Eukaryota > Viridiplantae > Streptophyta > Magnoliopsida > Poales > Poaceae > Triticum > Triticum monococcum. The sequence goes on along the minus strand of CM067842.1, from coordinate 442,913,194 downwards.
ATCGATATGGATGTCCAGTGTTCCGCTATCGGTCATTAAACAAAAGGGGTTTTGTTCATGTATATGTTTTACTAAACCTATAGTGTGAGAAGCTTAAGATGACTACACGGCTCTACAAGAGAGCTCGCGCTCTTTCATGTCTGCTTACGTTATGCATCGCTTAATATTACATGCTACTTTATCATCCTGTTCACCGATTAGACTCTGTGTCAGCTCCAAACTAATACTCAAACTTGAGTTTTTAAATGGTTGCGGGGTACATATCGGGGCAGCAATCAATAGTATATATATACTATCTGGTTAATCTCTGGTGTCTACTATGAGTTTCATGTTGGGTGGGAAACAAACAGTAAAAGAAGTCATTATCTTTATTTTTTTAACTGAAGCTATTATCTGCCTGCTATCATTGGTTTTGGGTCTATCCATAGGTTGCTTCCATCACTTTGGATTTCTGCATGCACTCCTTACATAATCTCACTATGTTTTATTCCTATGCATGTCAGTTATGTACAAAATGGTACTGAGCATGTAGAGCAAAAGAGACGAGCCTTGTGTGGCAATACATTTCATGCAGATCTCGCTCCATGGTGGGTGCAAGGCAGCCCCCCTCCCCCATTTCAGATTGTAATCAAGAAGAAGATAACTTTTCTGAGGGGGATACAGAAGGAGCAGACCACTCATATTTACCCCCAAGGTCTTTGCTCTAACTTGGCATGCTGATGTTGGTCATATTATGCATATGGTGCCTTGCATTTCTTACTTTATACATCAAATATGTCATCTTCTTAGTTTAGACATGCTTTGTGTGAATGCCATCTATTTAGTTTCTATATCATATATGTGAATTATGCAATGCCAACTTGTTTAGCCAGACATCATATATGTGAATTTTGCAATGCCATCCTACTTAGCCAGTCATCTTATATGTGAATTATATCACCCATCCTTTTTTCTTTACGTATTACATTTGTCAACAATGTTAGTACATTCAACTACTCTTCATATGCATCGGCCATTTGACACGGTGATGGAAAAATCTGGAGTGAAAACAAGGTCTTCAGAGCAGACAATGCTATCTGACGAAGCGCATATCTCGCTGGTTATGGATAGCTCCTCAGAGGAGGATTCAGAGATAGATGACTATTCCTATTACCCACCCCCAAGGTGTATGCTCTAACTTGGCAGGGTTATGTTGCTCATATCATGCGTATGGTGTCTTGCATTGCTATGTCATTTTCTTAGTTTTGACATGCTTTGTGTGAATGCTGCCTGTTTAGTGTCTAATTACCATATATGTGAATTATACAATGCCCTCTTGTTACAAGACATTATATATGTGAATTATGCAACGCTATCTTGTTGCAAGGCATTATATATGTGAATTATGCAATGCAATGCCGTTTAGCCAATCATCATATATGTGAATTATATCATGTTATCCTTTTTTGTATTACGTATTCCATTTGTCGATAACGTTTCTATATTCAACTACTCTTCCTGTGCATCAAGCATTTGAATCGGTCTTGGAAGTATCTGGAGTGAAAACAAGGTCTTTAGAGGAGGATTCAGAGATAGATGACCAGTCCTATTTCCCCCTTGAGGTGTATGCTCAAACTTGGCAGGGTTATATTACTCATATCATGCATATGTTTCCTTGCATTGCTTAAATTTTACATCATATACACAATATTGAATTCCATCTGCTTAGTTTAGACATCATATATGCTATTGCTATCTGCTTTGTTGCTTAGTATATAAATTATATATTTGAATTATATCATGCCATCATGTTTACATAGACAACATCTATCTGAATTATGGCATGCCAACCCATTTAATAAAGACATCATATAGTTATATCATCTCATCCTATTTAGTGTTTACATAGTCATCATATTTTGAATTATGTCATTCTATCCATGAATTATATCATGCCATTGTGTTTCCATAGGCGGCATGTATGTGAATTATGGCATCCCAACCTATTTAATAAACACATCATATAGTTATATCATGTCATCTTGTTTACATAGTCATCATATTCTGAATTATGTCTTTCTATCCTGTTTAGTTAGCCATCATATATGTGAAATTGTGTCATGCTATCCTATTTGGCTAGCCATCATATATGTGAAATTGTGTCATGTTGTCATGTTTGATTAGACAACATAAATGTGAATTATTTCATGCCCTCTTTTATTCCCCACTATCCATTGCACCTGACTATCATACAATGTTTGTACATTCAATTACTTTTCTTATTTATCAGCCATTTGAATTGGAGGGGATGATGGCACTATCTAAGGGAGTAACACCATGGTCTTCAGAAAAGAGACTGCTGCCAGTCGATGCAGATAGAACCATGGTTGTACTTGCCCAAGAACCAGCCCCACCACACATAGCCTAGACTCTTGCAGATTGTACCCCTACCCAGTTGGACAGAGAACTAGCTACACCCCTTCTAACCCCAACCCAGTAGATAGTAACCCAGTTCCAGTTGACACAACACTGTCTCCACCATAGAGCACCCAAACACGAGCAATTAGTAAGGCAACTGCAGTGCTCAAAGCATGAGGACCACCACTCTGAACCCCAACTCAATGCTTAAAGCAGAAGAATAATTATTCTCAGGTTAGGTTCCCTAGCTATGGTTCTTACTCGTTTGCTCTTGCATCACTGTATTTACTCATACGAACTAATTTCAAATTTGAAGGATGGAATTGAAACTCGAATGACGCAACATGTATGTTTTAAACCTGTTTCTGTAACTAGTTTATTGTTGTAACATGCTCTATGTTGATTTCAGTTTCAATTGAATAAACAGTTATGTTCTCAGGTCATGCACATTACAAATGTTGCTAGTGTTGTCTAGTTTCCCACACTTATATTCTGTCTATGCTGCTGTGTCTTGAAAAGATATGATTTGAACCGTGTCTCTATCTTGATTTGGCAACATAAACTAGAATGATATAGACCATACAATGGCCATAGTACATAGATATATGCTTGTTTGATGTTTCTATCCTGTCCACATTACTACTGAATCATTTTAAAAAATGAGTTTCATACACTACATGTAAACCTGTGATGTGTCTGCTTGTTTCTCTTGTAGAATGCGAACAGAATGTTGGACAAGAGCACCCCATTATGCAATGGTAGAGAAAGTAATGCAGATAAGGTTCAAGATAGTGAGGCAACCTTCTTTGTCTCCAAGAAAGGTGATAGAAACTATCTTCTAGACAGTGAGACAACCCCAAAGTCATGCGTTGATGTAGTGTTTGAGTTACTAGCCACTACCGCTGGCACAAACTCTTTGAACTCGCTACCTAAATCAGTTCGGCTTCTTCAGTTTCAACTACAAGCTGAAAGGCATCAGTCAGGTGTGCTGCAGCAAGAAGCCGAAGGACTGAGGAAGTCCCTGCAAAATTCAGATGCATACTTTCTGGTGCAATAGCATGCGCTGGAGGATTTTAGCGCCAAACAAGAGAAAACTAATAAGCTTGCTAAGCTTCTTGCCAACATGGTGGGTATCCAGGATATCATTTCTTAAGCTCTTCTGTCGTGGTTTCAATCCTGGACTTGTTTTGCTGCATCGTTTATTTGCACGGGTGGCCAATTTAGACGCCTAGTGTATGTAATATGCTACTTTATTCACTATATTTGCTCTGGTGGCGAACTTCGATGCCTAGTGGATGTAATATTTGTAATATCATAGCTTAAGTTGCTTGCTTATTTTATTTCCTTATTGTCTTGTTTATTTTTTGGCTTGTAGTCACTACAGTTCTTTTTCCATGGCCTTTTTATTTAGAACTAGGCCACAATAACCCTGGGCAACATACGAACCATTGTAACCATGGTCCTACTGCCTGCTATACTGACCATGGGCCTCCTAAGGTCCATATGGTCCATGGGCCTTCTACGGACCATAGAATCAGGGGGCCATCTACGGGCCGTATGATTGATTGGTCTAACATGGACCATACTATTCATGGACCATACTGGTTCGCAATGGGCGTCGTAAATGGTCTAGAATGGGAATCATCTATTTATGGGTCGACCATAACAGACCGTTAATAGGCTGATATGTATAAAAAGCTTAATTCTATCGACAGGCATAACGGGTCGTTAATGGGCCATATTGGATGACGCTATGAAAAAAGCCCACTAGATTAACGGGCCACAAACGGTCCGACTGTAACCACGGGCTAAATTTGGCCCATCAGCGGAACATGCCAGTAATGGACCGTAAGTAATTGTATGCTGGAAATGAGCCCTTAGAAGGCCGAAATGTAACGCGGGCTAGAAACGGCCCAATGGAATAATGGGTCATCAATGGGTATAAAGTGATTTACTATTCATTATGGGCTAGTTTCACCATGGGCCGTTAAAGGGCCATGTTTTACAATGGGCCCCATATGGGCCGAAACACATCATGGGCCATACATGGGCTGAAAGTTACTACGGGTTGGAATCATATTGGATGGCCCAGATGACGCTACTGGGCCTCTAATTCAGATAGATCATAATGGGTCGTGATTTAGCAGGCTGTAAATGGGCTATATGCGAACAGGCCATTAACAGGCTTTCGTGGCCCGGCCCGCTACCTTTTGACCAAGTCAAACATGCCGACCTTTTTAACCTAAATGGGCTGTTGTTGGGCCTTGCTACGTGTCAGCATATGATAGGTGCCTCCTGTTCATTGGGCAGTTGACATCTGTCCCAACGTGGAGCTAACACATGGTTGCTAGAGCCAATGAGAATTTTACACGTGGAAAATCCCCATTAGTCCGGGCTGTTAACGGGTTATTGGATCCAAACCAGAACCCGATAGCTTAACGGGGACCCGTTACGGTGGATATCACACGTCGGTTACCATTGACGAAAGCACTTCCATGACGTGACATTTATCGTCATGGAAGTGGACACTTCCGTGATGATAATTTTGGTATTGCCATGGAACACTTCTACGACAGCACATATATGACTATCTTGATTGATTCATAAAATTTTCATGGATGTACATGTATGACAGAAAATGTAACCTACTGTGACAAACACGTATCATCATGGAAGTGGTTTTTTTTGTAGTGAAGGCGCTGTTTGGATCTTCCCGGGGTAGCCAAAATATTGGCGACCCTTTTTTCCACCCATGCCTTTGCCACCGATGAACGAGGTAGAGCTCAGGTGCTCCTCCTCCAGCGCGCGCGTTGGAGAGGAGCTCGGACGAGCTGGTTTTTATTTGTCCCACCTCGCCACCTGAGCCAGCCGCAGACCGACTGATAACCTGGAAATCATGCCATCCAACCGAAGCCACACACATTTTGACAACAACTCAACCAACCAGACAAAATTCATGCAAACACGGCCATATTTCATATAAACAATGACGGAATTCACATAAGATACCGGATTTTCATATAAACATAACAAATTTCATTACATTTATAAATCAACTAAGCGGTCCTACTCCCGATGTCACATCCTAGCTGGACCATGCATTAGAGTGTTGCATCATGTCTTCTTTCAACAGAAATTTGAAATGGGGAAGGCAGAACCCCCAGCACCCCCTGAAATCAACTAGGGTTTACTAAAAAAATTCAATGAACCTGAAATGCCCTTCTAAAAAGTTCACCCTCTTTGTCTTGGGTTAGAACCTCTGGAAAAATTGGTGCACAATTTTCTAGGTCAACAGAAGGTCATTGAATTAAATCATAAGTATTTGTATTTGGGCATTTAAATGCTATAAAATAATTTAAATGCTCAAGTAATTCTGGGAGTAAATGTTTCCTGTTGGAAATAATCTAAACAGAGGCCACATTTATTTTCAGGAATTTTGGGAATGATTTGGTATTTTAAATAAAGCTAAACAGTTGCAGTTAAATAGAAAACAGAAACTAAATCAAAAAAAAAGGGGAGAAAGAAGCCCACCGGGGCCTTACCTGGCTCGGCCCAGCCTACTGGCTCGGCCAGTCACCCCCTACCTCGCGCTAGGAGGCAGGGGCGCGTGCTCGCCGCGCGCCGGCCACGCGCCGGCCACCTCCTGCTTCTGCCGACGCCGGGAGATGTCCAGAGGACGCCACACGACCGCCACGTCTCCCTCTCATCCTCTCTCACTCTCCCCCTCGTCTCCCTCATCCTCTCCCGCGATGACCGAGCACGAACCTCGCCGCCGATCGCTGTAGTTGCCACCACAGCCACTCCCCCGCCCCTCTGACGAGCCCATTAGCTCCGCCTCAACTCCCTCGTCCTCTCCACCGAGCCACGCTTCGCCAGAAGCCCTGCAACGCCGCCTTCGGCCTCATCTTCAACTTCGGGCATCCGAGATCACCGGTGACCGTGCGCCCGCTCCGTTGCTTCCCCGAGCTTCCCAAGACCACTGCTGCACTCCCCGTGAGCTTCTCCTTCGATCCCCACCTTCCCCTTGCTCGTTTGCGCCATGTAGTCGCCGTTTCCATCGCACCCGAGAGCTCCCCACCACCAGCCATGTCGCCGCCGTGGCCACAGGCGCGTAAGCTCGAGTCCGAGCATGCCTTCGTCTTCTACGCGCTCCCAGGAACCTAATGCACCACTCCTCGCGCCTCGCCGTGCCCCGTAGCGTCGGGTTCAACCACGCCCGAACTCCGGCGACCGCCAAGGTCGTCGCCGGCGTCGTTTCCGGCCACCCCGAGCCCAACTACCACCACCAAACGATGCCGCTCGCTCCCCGCATCACGTAGCACATCTCCGCCATCGTTTTGGTCGCCTGAGGGCGTTTTCCGAAGCCCTCCGCCGTCTCGGGCCTCGCCGGCGTCGAGCCGCCAGCGAGTTGACCCAGTTTGACCCCTGGGTGGGCCCGGGTAGACCCCCCTGAGTCTATGACAGGTGGGGCCGGCCTGTTAACTAATTAAGGTTTAGTTTTAATTAATTTTAATTAAATTAGTCATTGACATGTGGGCCCAGGCCCCACTGACAGCTAATTAGTGTTAATCTAATTCTGCTAATTAACTGAGAGGCTGACAGAAGGGGCCCACCAGTCAGGTTTGACCTAGGCTGGTGCCTTTGACCTGCTGAGGTCAGCATGATGCAATGCTGATGCAGTAATTGAATTTCTAGAATTATTTTTATTCAGGAAATTCCAGAAAATAGTTCAAACTTCAAAAATTCATAGAAATTCAACCGTAACTCCAAATGAAATAACTTATATATGAAAAATTATCAGAAAAATTCAATCTATCCATCTGTAATGGTTTCATGCATGAGAAAACAAGTTTACCATGCTGTTTAAGTAGAATAAGGTAATGCACTATAAATGCTATGTTTAATGAGCTAATATTTGAATCTTTGATTCAAATGAGTTCATCCCTTCCTATTTTAGCTTGCATTAGGCCAAGACACAATCATATTGCCATGTCATAGCATGCATCATATTGTTGCATATCGTCATGTGTTGATTGTGTTCCGATGTGTTCTCCGTGGTAGGTTCTGCCTCCGAGGATATTCACGAGTATCCAACTGAAGGGCAGTATCCTGCTACCACTCCATCAGGCAAGCATCCATTGATCATTCCGATACAAACCCATGTTCTCGCTTCTGCTCTTGTTTACTGCATTAAGACAACGCGATTCAAACTGCTGTGTGCTACGGTAGTTGAACCCTTAGCCTCTGCATGACCTGTCATTGCCAAAGTAACTAGATGAAACCCACTAGCATGTGTAGGAGTTGATTGATCCATGTATGTGATTCCTACCTTGCTATGCCTGATATGCTTAGAGTTGTGTCAGGTCTGGTTCATCTGGGTGATGGGCTAGGGTGAAATGCTTATGCCGGTAATGTGAGGGATGTGTTGAACATGTTTTGGTAAAGGTATCGATGAGAGGCCATGTAGGAGTACATGGTGGGTTGTTTCATTGAGACCGTCCATAAGAACTGAGATTTGTATGTGTGATCTAAGATGCAGTTACTACCGTACATTGGGCCCGAAACCAATGGACCCTCTCGGCTTCTTAATCACCCTAGTACCCTGTCCAGGAGTTGCAAATAGTTTCTGGTGCTTGTAGGTTATGTGTTGGCGGCCGTGCGTAGCGCTGACCCTAGGGGTGGGCTATGTTGCGGTAGATACACCGTGGCACGGTGTACCAAGTCACCCGTTTGGTGTCTCGGGAACCCTGTTCACATCGTTCGGGGCCGTATGTGGAAACGTCGGTCGGACTCCCTGCGGATGGAACCTGGATAGGCGATAAACCTTGACTAGAGACTTAGGTGTTTAGGTAGGCCGTGGCCGACACCCTCACTGGGCTTCCGCTTGAAGGTTGCCGAGCACATGTCGTGTAGACGGCAGTAAGTGGTGAAAGCGTGTATGACGAAGTACACCCCTGCAGGGTATAAAACTATTCGAATAGCCGCGTCCGCGGTAAAGGACTACTTGGTTGCCTATACAGTTCATAGACAAGTAAATGGATACTACTAAAAGACTCAAGATAAGTGTGAGTACCGAGGATGGCCCTCTCGTAGGATGACGAGGGAGGATCCCCGATGGAGTATTGTGTTGGTGAGTAGTGGACTCGTGTGCGAAAACTATTTAACTAGAGAAGTTCCGTAGGATAGTTTAGCCAAGAGTCAAAGCTGGCTTGCTGCATTAACCCCACCATCTTCTTGATAATGAGCATGTATAGTAGGTCCTGTTGTAAGACTTGCTGAGTACCTTTGTACTCATGTTTGTTTAATTACTGTTTTCAGACGACAACACCGCCCCCTCCGATGGGTTCTATGTAGACCTTGACGTCGACGAGTGACTAGACACCCAGGTGGTGATCCCGGCCATGGAGGGCCCTATGTAGATAGACAGGCTTCGAGAAGCCTTCTTTCTTTCTAGAGTCTGTACTCAGACTAGTTGCTTCCGCATGTGCTTGTATGATTGTATGACTTGAGTGTCAGGTCATGTGACCCCTATCTATATGAACATGTTATGTATGGCTCCCTGGAGCCTTTAAATAAAGTACTTGAGTTGTAGAGTTTGTTGTGATGCCATGTTGTATGTACTCATAACGGGCATATTGTGTGTATGATTGAAATGCTTGGTATGAGTGGGATCCGACAATCTAGTTGTTTATCCTTGGCAGCCTTTCTTATGGGGAAATGTAGTCTAGTGCTCCTCGAGCCATAGTAGTCCGCTACAGCCCGGTTCACCGGAGTCCTGCTAGCCCAGCACTACTGCTCAGGACACTTGACTGGCCGGCATGTGATTCACTTCGTTCCTATGTCTGTCCCTTCGGGGAAATGTCACGCGGTGACTTCCGGAGTCCTGCCTAGCCTGCTATAGCCCGGGTTCCCCGGAGTCCTGTTAGCCCAGTGCTACAGCCCGGAATCAATCGCTGATGACCGACATGCTCGAATGTGATTCATGTGTGCCTGTCTCCATAGGTCTGTGCCGCTTTGGGTTCACGACTAGCCATGTCGGCCCGGGTTCTCTGGCATATGGATGCTAGCGACACTATCATATACGTGAGCCAAAAGGCGCAAACGGTCCCGGGCCATGGTAAGGCGACACCCGTGGGATACCGTGCGTGAGGCCGCAAAGTGATATGAGGTGTTACCGGCTTGATCGATGTGGCTTGGAATCGGGGTCCTGACAGCGTTGGCATTAGAGCTGGACTGCCTGTAGGTTCGTTGAGCCAAACTGGTCGATGTCGAGTCTAGAAATGCTTTAGTTATATGTAGGGTAATTGATTGTGGGATGAAACGTAAGGTTCTTTTACTCCTTTACCTTATGCCCTCTGATCTGAGTCATTCTCTTCTCATTCAACGTGGGTTAAGGACTAGGCTCTCTTCTTCTATCAGGTTCACGTGTTACTAATCCGTAGTAGCTTATAGGATTATTGTTACAAGTCCCAGTTCAGTTTCTACTATTTTTAGTATGTTGCTGTTTGAATCAGAACCTTGATATGATGTTGTTGAGCGGTATTGTGAACTGTTGTGGATGTCTCAAATCTTTTTCTAAGCATTTACAGCCGTTATGCTGTCCAATTTTCCCTAGAAATTCTAATGTCTTTGCATTGTGGTTGTGCTTTCAGATGGCCAACCGTGTTCATAACCAAGTGGTTCGCCTGACCAGGTGCCCCGACGTGTTCGGTCATACTGCTATGTTAGTCCAGGTCATGATCGAGACGGGTTACCGTTGGTATCCCGAATACACCGTCGAAGAGCAATTCCGCGACTTTAATCAAAGCCAGTATTTCTGCACCATCAGGATATTTCCTTCTTATCCTGGATCTACCGAGCCCCTTCACTGTTCCTATGGACTCGGGGTTACCATTGAGATGGCTGTGCAGGATGCTGCCTATTCCATGATGACCATCATGCGAGTCCGGACTGGCCTGCTTCGGAATACTGATTTCCGTTACATGCCAGCCTCACTTCCGGGAGTGCAGGGGTATCTTCAGGCTATCTATGCTGACTCCACTCAGGAGGATTCATTAACTCGTACCACTGCTGAGATGCTCGAAGATAAGGACCGAGAGAATCGGGCCTTGAGGTTGGAGCTTTTTAATACTCGTGCTGATCATTGGGCCACATTGACTCGGTTTGCACCTGCGGTGCAAGCTGGATGTATGGATACAAGGGATCTATATCCAGTGACGTCTGCTTTGCCAGACATGGTGGATTGGCGTGATGTGGGAGGCATCACCCCACCCCGTGGTCCCCGTAGGCCACCGTTTGTTGGTCCAAGACCCCATCCTAGCCCCTATGGTCCACAGGCTCCTCGGGACCGTCTGTTCCCGGATGGTCACGTTGAACTTCCAGGCTATGGAGGTGACTTCTATGAGGACTACTACGGAGCTGTCTGAGTTAGTAGTAGTACCACTAGTATTGTAGTAGTTGTATCTCCACTATCCTGCGTGACTTGTGGAATATGACTTTGCGTGTAATCGATTCCGGAGGTGTAGACAAATAATGTATAGGAGCTTGGAATGCCTCCGATGAGATGTAATGTCTTTCATCATAGTTGTACTGTAGCCTGGGCTTGTACTAAACTATGTATGATGTGTATGACCGTTGGTATATATATGGCAGTTTTATATTACCATGACATACGGATGAACATCTCTGCCTTCCGTGTTATCCATTACATTCTGCACTTCCTTGCTAAGTTTGAGCCATCCTTGTCTAAACCGTTGTCTTGTTTTCTCCTAGGATGGTCAACACCCGCAGCAACCCTGCTGCCCTGGAGCAGGGGGAAGCCAGTGCTTCTAGAGGTGAAAATCTGCCTCACCCGCCTTCTCTGGCCGAAGTAATGCTGGAGGCGGAAAGAAACAAGCGTGAGACCAACCGCCTGCTGGAGCGGATTGAGCAGAACACTGCACGCCACCCGCAAAATGACTTGGTGTCAATCAATGACTTTATCAAGCTGTACCCACCAAAGTTTAACCATTCCGTCGAGCCCCTCGACGCGGATGACTAGCTTCGCAGCATCACCCACAAGCTACGTTCTGCCAACGTAGCCGAAGCCGACAAGGTTACCTATGCTGCCTATCACCTCGAAGGCCCTGCTAGCCATTGGTGGGAAAACTTCGAAGCTATGCGCCCGGTCGGTCAAATCACTACTTGTGCTGAATTCAGTGAGGCTTTCCGTGAGCATCACATTCCGGAAGGTCTCATGGATCGCAAGAGGGAGGAGTTCTGCAACTTCACCCAAGGTAGACTGACCGTGGATGCTTATAGTCGTGAATTTGGTAACCTGGCACGTTATGCCCCTGAAGAGGTATCGACTGACGCTAAGAAGCAGGCAAGGTTCCGCAAGGGACTTAGCCCTGAGCTTCGCCGCGATCTTCGTCTGCACGAGTGCACATCCTTTCAAAAGTTGGTCAACAAAGCCATCAGTGCTGAGACAGGCCAGACTGATTATGACGCTTCACGCAAGCACTCCCGTGATTTTGGCTCTTCATCCGGCTCTGGAGCTCAGAAGCGCCGGGTGTGGATTCCAAGCACGGCACCGCCACCCAGGTTCACCCCGAGGCCATCCTCTGAGGCACCTCGTCCCAACCAGCAATTTGCACCGCCCAAGCTCTATGGTGGCCCCGCTGCTAACGCTGCTCCACGCCCCAATGTGGTGACATGCTTTAAGTGTGGAGAGCCGGGTCACTATAGCCGAGAGTGTCCCCAGAACAACAACCCCAACCAAACTGGAAAGTCCGTTGGCCGTGGTAAGCCCGCGGGAAAGACTTTCTACACCAAGCCAGCCACCACTGCACGTGGCCATGTCAATTATGTTTCAGCCGAGGAGGCTCATGAGGATCCTAACGTCGTCCTTGGTACGCTCCTTGTTAACTGCCATCCGGCATCTGTTCTTTTCGATACTGGAGCATCTCATTCTTTCATATCCGAGAACTATGCCCGATTGCATAACACGTCATTCTGTGACATGCCCACTTCCATGGTAATTCAAACTCCAGGCTCCAAATGGCAAACTTCTAGAGTTAGCCATGGGAACGAAATTCTTGTCGATAGACTTGTCTTCCTTGCATCCTTAATAGCTCTCAAGTCCTCGGACATAAACATCATCTTAGGTATGGACTGGATGTCAGCTCATTATGCTAAGATTGACTGTGCCACTAGAACCGTTCAACTTACTCACCCATCGGGCAAGACAGTTAATGTCTTAACTCGAGTGGCCAAGCGCCAACTTTACTCCCTAAATGCCAACCCCCTTACAGACCTTGAGGACGTTCCGGTAGTCCGAGACTTTCCGGATGTCTTTCCAGAAGAACTACCAGGTGTTTCACCTGACACGGATGTCGAGTTTGTGATAGACCTTGTTCCAGGAACCGTTCCAATTTCCAGAAGACCCTATAAGATGGCACCCTTAGAACTAGCCGAGCTTAAGAAACAACTCGATGAGTCCTTGGACAAGGGTTTCATCCGTCCTAGTTCCTCTCCTTGGGCTTGCCCCGTCCTCTTCGTCAAGAAGAAGGATGGAACAGATCGAATGGTTGTGGATTACCGACCCGTCAACTTGGTCACCATCAAGAACAAATACCCGCTTCCCAGGATCAATGATCTGTATGATCAGCTCGCTGGATCCTCAGTCTTTTCCAAGATGGATTTGAGGTTGGGTTACCATCAAATCAAAATCAGAAACGGGGACATCCCCAAAACGGCCTTTGTTACTCGTTATGGCCAATACAAGTACACCGTTATGTTCTTCGGTTTAACCAATGCCCCAGCCACCTTCTCCCGGTTAATGAACTCGGTTTTCATGGAGTACTTGGACAAATTCGTCGTAGTATACCTCGATGACATACTCATCTACTCCAAGAATGAAGAGGAACATGCCGAACATCTAAGGCTAGTATTGATGAAACTTCGAGAGCATCGCCTTTATGCCAAATTCTCCAAGTGTGAATTTTGGTTGCCAGAAGTGACCTATCTAGGTCATGTGATCTCTGGTAAGGGTATTGCTGTCAATCCCGAGCGAGTTCAAGCCGTCCTTGATTGGACTCCACCTGAGACGGTCAAGCAAGTTCAGAGCTTCCTTGGCTTAGCGAGCTATTGCCGCCGCTTCGTCGAGAATTTCTCCAAGGTTGCTAAACCTCTAACTGAACTCCTCAAGAAAGATAAAAAGTTCGAGTGGACTCCGCAGTGCGAGTTAAGCTTTCAGGAACTGAAAAGACGCCTGACATCTGCCCCCATACTGGTACCACCAGACTTATCCAAGGACTTTATTATCTATTGCGATGCCTCGCGACAAGGACTAGGTTGCATACTCATGCAAGATCGTCAGGTAATTGCCTACGCTTCACGGCAATTACACCCACATGAGGAAAATTATCCCACACATGATCTAGAGCTTGCAGCTGTAGTCCATGCACTTAAAACTTGGCGACATTACCTCCTCGGTAATCGTTGCAAGATCTTCACCGATCACCAAAGTTTGAAATATATCTTCACCCAACCAGATTTGAATCTCAGGCAAAGATGTTGGGTCGAGTTGATCTCGGATTACGACTTAGGAATAACCTACACCCCGGGTAAAGCCAATGTCATGGCTGATGCGCTAAGCCGTAAGTCCTATTGTAACAACCTGATGTTACAACAAAGTCAACCACTTCTCCATGAGGAATTTCATAAGCTTAATCTTCACATTGTTCCTCGAGGATTCCTATCCACCCTGGTGGCGAAACCTACCCTTACGGATCGGATCATCAAGGCACAGAAGGCAGATCCGGGAATCTCCTGTATTAAGCAGAACATTAAGAAAGGAGTCGCGAATTGTTTCTCCATTGATGATCAAGGTGTCGTATACTTTGGAAATCGCCTAGTGGTTCCAAAGGCACGAAACCTGAGGCGGCTGATCCTTAAGGAAGCTCATGAATCCCTTCTCACCATTCATCCCGGTAGTACTAAAATGTATCAAGACTTACGCCAGAGGTTTTGGTGGACTAGGATGAAGAGAGAAATCGCTCAATACATTGCTAATTGTGACGTTTGTCGTCGTGTTAAAGCAGAGCATCAACGGCCTGCTGGCACCCTCCAACCTTTGGCTATTCCTGAATGGAAATGGGATAAAATCAGTATGGATTTCATCACTGGGTTTCCCAGGACCAAGAGAGGGAATAATGCCATCTTCGTCGTGATCGACCGTCTTCCCAAAGTAGCCCATTTCCTACCTATTCATGAGAGTATCACTGCTAGCCAGCTAGCCGATTTATACATCTCCCGAATAGTGTCTCTCCATGGTGTCCCATTGGAAATTAACTCAGACCGTGGGAGTCTCTTCACCTCTCGATTTTGGGAAAGTTTCCAAAATGCTATGGGAACTCGTCTCTCCTTTAGCACCGCCTTCCATCCTCAATCAAGCGGTCAAGTAGAGCGAGTTAATCAAATTCTGGAAGATATGCTCCGAGCTTCTGTCATCTCGTTCGGAATGAGTTGGGAGAAATGCCTCCCATTCGCGGAGTTTGCTAATAACAGTAGTTATCAAGCTAGCTTGGTCAAAGCTCCTTTCGAAGTTCTCTATGGACGAAAATGTCGAACGCCTCTTAACTGGTCAGAAACCAGGGAAAGACAACTCTTTGACCCGGATATTATTCAGGAAGCGGAAGAGCAGGTTCGCATTATTCGTGAGAAATTGAAAACAGCCCAATCTCGTCAAAAGAGTCAATATGATCGTAAACATAAGCCTATGACTTATGAAGTTGACGAGAAGGCTTACCTTCGGGTTACCCCGTTAAAGGGAACCCATCGTTTCGGTATCAAAGGCAAATTGGCTCCTTGTTACATTGGACCCTTTCGCATTCTTGCCAAACGAGGAGAAGTTGCCTACCAATTGGAACTACCTCCGCATCTTTCCAGAGTTCATGATGTCTTCCACGTTTCACAACTCAGGCATTGCTTCGCGGATCCTATCCGTGAAGTGGACCACGAAACGCTTGATCTACAAGATAACCTCTCTTATCGGGAATATCCCGTTCGTATCCTTGATCAAGCCGAGCGTACCACTCGTCGTCATAATATCAAGTTTCTCAAGGTTCAATGGTCACACCATTCCGAGAAAGAAGCCACTTGGGAAAGGGAGGATCGTCTTCGACTTGAGTACCCTACCTTCTTTCCAGAGGATCCTAAATCTCGGGACGATATTCTTTCGAGTGGGGGTGAGTTGTCACATCCTAGCTGGACCATGCATTAGAGTGTTGCATCATGTCTTCTTTCAACATAAATTTGAAATGGGGAAGGCAGAACCCCAGCACCCCCCCTGAAATCAACTAGGGTTTACTAAAAATAATTTAAATGAACCTGAAATGCCCTTCTAAAAAGTTCAGCCTCTTTGTCTTGGGTTAGAACCTCTGGCAAAATTGGTGCACAATTTTCTAGGTCAACAGAAGGTCATTGAATTAAATCATAAGTATTTGTATTTGAGCATTTAAATGCTCAAATAATTCTGGGAGTAAATGTTTCCTGTTGGAAATAATCTAAATAGAGGTCACATTTATTTTCAGGAATTTTGGAAATGTTTTGGTATTTTAAATAAAGCTAAACAGTTGCAGTTAAATAGAAAACAGAAACTAAATCAAAAAAAAGGGGAGAAAGAAGCCCACCTGGGCCTTACCTGGCTCGGCCCAGCCTACTAGCTCGGCCAGTCACCCCCTACCTCGCGCCATGAGGCAGGGGCGCGTGCTCGCCGCGCGCCGGCCACGCGCCGGCCACCTCCTGCTTCTGCCGACGCCGGGAGATGTCCAGAGGACGCCAAGCGACAACCACGTCTCCCTCTCATCCTCTCTCACTCTCCCCCTCCTCTCCCTCATCCTCTCCTGCGATGACCGAGCGCGGACCTCGCCATCGATCGCCCTAGTTGCCATCACAGCCACTCCCCCGCCCCTCCGACGAGCCCATCAGCTCCGCCTCGACTCCCTCGTCCTCCCCACCGAGCCACGCTTCGCCGGAAGCCCTACAATGCCGCCTTCGCCCTCATCTTCAACCTCGGGCATCCGAGATCGCCGGCGACCGTGCGCCCGCTCCGTTGCTTCCCCGAGCTCCCCAAGACCACTGCTGCAGTCCCCGTGAGTTTCTCCTTCGATCCCCACCTTCCCCTTGCTCGTTTGCGCCCTGTAGCCGCCATTTCCATCGCACCCGAGAGCTCCCCGCCGCCGGCCATGTCGCCGCCGTGGCCACAGGCGCATAAGCTCGAGTCCGAGCATGCCTTCGTCTTCTACGCACTCCCAGGAACCTAACGCACCACTCCCCGCGCCTCACCGTGCCCCGTAGCGTCGGGTTCAACCATGCCCGAACTCCAGCGACCGCCAAGGTCGTCGCCGACGTTGTTTCCGGCCACCCCGAGCCCAACTACCACCACCAAACGATGCGGCTCACTCCCCGCATCGCGTAGCACATCTCCGCCATCGAATTGGTCGCCTGAGGGCGTTTTCCGAAGCCCTCCGCCGTCTCGGGCCTCGCCGGCGTCGAGCCGCCGGCGAGTTGACCAAGTTTGACCCCTGGGTGGGCCCGGGTAGACCCCCCCTGAGTCTATGACAGGTGGGGCCGGCCTGTTAACTAATTTAGGTTTAGTTTTAGTTAATTTTAATTAAATTAGTTGATGACATGTGGGCCCAGGCCCCAAGGACAGCTAATTAGTGTTAATCTAATTTTGCTAATTAACTGAGAGGCTCACAGAAGGGGCCCACCAGCCAGGTTTGACCTAGGCTGGCGCCTTTGACCTGCTGAGGTCAGCATGACACTGTGCTGATGCAGTAATTGAATTTCCGGAATTATTTTTATTCAGGAAATTCCAGAAAATAGTTCAAACTTCAAAAATTCATAGAAATTCAACCGTAAATCCAAATGAAATAATTTATATATGAAAAATTATCAGAAAAATTCAATCTATCCATCTGTAATGGTTTCATGCATGACAAAACAAGTTTACCTTGATGTTTAAGCAGAATAAGGTAATGCACTATAAATGCCATGTTTAATGAGCTAATATTTGAATATTTGATTCAAATGAGTTCATCCCTTCCAATTTTAGCTTGCATTAGGCCAAGACACAATCATATTGCCATGTCATAGAATGCATCATATTGTTGCATATCGTCATGTGTTGATTGTGTTCCGATGTGTTCTCCGTGGTAGGTTCTGCCTCCGAGGATATTCACGAGTATCCAACTGAAGGGCAGTATCCCGCTACCACTCCATCAGGCAAGCATCCATTGATCATTCCGATACAAACCCATGTTCTCGCTTCTGCTCTTGCTTACTGCATTAAGACAATGCGATTCAAACTGCTGTGTGCTACGGTAGTTGAACCCCTATCCTATGCATGACCTATCATTGCCACAGTAACTAGATGAAACCCACTAGCATGTGTAGGAGTTGATTGAGCCATGTATGTGATTCCTACCTTGCTATGCCTGCTATGCTTAGAGTTGTGTCAGGTCTGGTTCATCTGGGTGATGGGCTAGGGTGAAATGCTTATGCCGGTAATGTGAGGGATGTGTTGAACATGTTTTGGTAAATGTAACGATGAGAGGCCATGTAGGAGTACATGGTGGGTTGTTTCATTGAGACCGTCCATAAGAACTGAGACCTGTATGTGTGATCTAAGATGCAGTTACTACCGTACATTGGGCCCGAAACCAATGGACCCTCTCGGCTTCTTAATCACCCTAGTACCCTGTCCAGGAGTTGCAAATAGTTTCTGGTGCTTGTAGGTTATGTGTTGGCGGCCATGCGTAGCGCTGACCCTAGGGGTGGGCTATGTTGCGGTAGATACACCGTGGCACGGTGTACCGAGTCACCCGTTTGGTGTCTCGGGAACCCTGTTCACATCGTTCGGGGCCGTATGTGGAAACCTTGGCCGGACTCCATGCGGATGGAACCTGGATAGGCGATAAACCTGGACTACAGACTTAGGTGTTTAGGTAGGCCGTGGCCGACACCCTCGCTGGGCTTCCGCTTGAAGGTTGCCGAGTACATGTCGTGTAGACAGCGGTAAGTGGTGAAAGCGTGTATGACGAAGTACACCCCTGCAGGGTATAAAACTATTCAAATAGCCGCGTCCGCGGTAAAGGACTACTTGGTTGCCTATACAGTTCATAGACAAGTAAATGGATACTACTAAAATACTCAAGATAAGTGTGAGTACCGAGGATGGCCCTCTCGTAGGATGACGAGGGAGGATCCCCAGTGGAGTATTGTGTTGGTGAGTAGTGGACTCGTGTGCGAAAACTATTTTACTAGAGAAGTTCCATAGGATAGTTTAGCCAAGAGTCAAAGCTGGCTTGCTGCATTAACCCCACCATCTTCTTGAGAATGAGCATGTATAGTAGGTCCTGTTGTAAGACTTGCTAAGTACCTTTGTACTCATGTTTGTTTAATTACTGTTTTCAGACGACAACACCGCCCCCTCCGATGGGTTCTATGTAAACCTTGACGTCGACGAGTGACTAGCCACCCAGGTGGTGATCCCGGCCATGGAGGGCCCTATGTAGATAGACAGGCTTCGAGAAGCCTTCTTTCTTTCTAGAGTCTGTACTCAGACTAGTTGCTTCTGCATGTGCTTGTATGATTGTATGACTTGAGTGTCGGGTCATATGACCCCTATCTGTATGAACATGTTATGTATGGCTCCTTGGAGCCTTTAAATAAAGTACTTGAGTTGTAGAGTTTGTTGTGATGCCATGTTGTATGTACTCATATCGGGCATATTGTGTGTATGATTGAAATGCTTGGTATGAGTGGGATCCGACAATCTAGTTGTTTATCCTTGGCAGCCTTTCTTATGGGGAAATGTAGTCTAGTGCTCCTCGAGCCATAGTAGTCCGCTACAGCCCGGTTCACCGGAGTCCTGCTAGCCTAGCACTACTGCTCACGACACTTGACTGGCCGGCATGTGATTCACTTTGTTCCTATGTCTGTCCCTTCGGGGAAATGTCACGTGGTGACTTCTGGAGTCCTGCCTAGCCTACTACAGCCCGGGTTCCCCGGAGTCCTGTTAGCCCAGTGCTACAGCCCGGAATCACTCGCTGATGACCGACATGCTCGAATGTGATTCATGTGTGCCTGTCTCCATAGGTCTGTGCCGCTTTGGGTTCACGACTAGCCATGTCGGCCCGGGTTCTCTGTCATATGGATGCTAGCGACACTATCATATACGTGAGCCAAAAGGCGCAAACGGTCCCAGGCCATGGTAAGGCGACACCCGTGGGATACCGTGCGTGAGGCTACAAAGTGATATGAGGTGTTACCGGCTAGATCGATGTGTCTTGGAATCGGGGTCCTGACACCTGAACTGCACAAGTATAATACCTAACCTAAATGGTCGCTCGCAGATCCCTTTGTCTTCCTCCTGTCCGGCAGCACGATCACTAGACTGCCAGGAGCCCCGGAGGTATATGCTTTAGTGCAAAGGACAACTCGCTTCCCCATCGCTCAACGGAGTGAAATCCTTTGTTGAGGCCTAACATGGAGTCGAAGGGGGATTCTCCGCTTTCGTGGAGCCCATGCGTGGTCGAGGAAGGTCCTCGCAACAGAAGGACCCGACAAGACACTTGTCGTGTACGCCGACATCGCCTTGGTGGTGGCCTTCATGGGACCCAAGTGGAGGCGGCCTCTCATGTTCTACTTCTCCTCGATGAAGGCGGCAGAAGTGGAGGCACTGGCCACCAACTCGTCGTTCTTTGCGCACCCAGCTTCTATCTCTGCTTGCATGGTGCGGCTGCAGGCACAGGAGTCTCGGCCATAGACAAGGAAGATGCGGTACGAGGTGGCGACGTGGATGGCACCGGTGACACACGTGCTACCCACCGTGCCGGCATGGAGTAGCTCACCACTCCTCGTTGAGCTGTCCTGGAGTAGCGTGTTGCTGAAGCATGCGTCGGCTTGGGGTGGCAACTGGCTCTGTCGGGCGAGGGGAGGGAGATGGATCACAAAGCTGCATAACTCGTATCTGGCAGGCAACCCAGCCGGCTTGGATGCCGGATAACTACTCTTTGTAAGCCATTATAAGAGTGGAGAAAATGCTGAAGGAGGAGATAGGGGAGCGGTGGAGGTGTGTGATTCTTGGCCGGCGTCTGGCCTTGTTTAAATAGGAGATTAAATAGAGGTTGTACTGGAGGAGCTCAGCCGTCGTTGCAGTTAATGTCGGCCCAGTCATGAACGGACGTGTGGCTAGAGTGGATTTCTCGGCTTCCACATGGGTTTCATGGAGGCGTTTGAATGCGGCAAGGAGGCGTGTTTAGCCGGGCGTGTAGCAAGCGGCGCCCTTGAATCTGATCTACAGCACCGTGTCGTTCTTCCACTGATGTGTGGGCCCGTCGGGTACCTGGCCTGCTTGTTAGTCAACCAACACAGGTAGCACACGGCAGAGGAGCCAGCTCCATGTGAATGCGGGCAGCTGGCGCTAGGCCGGAATCGTGCGTGGGAGGGGGAGGGGTTTTTGGTGGGCCTGGCCGGTGAGAAGCGGGCATTACATAAACCCATGATTGTTCATTGAGTGTGATGTCATCTAATTCATATAAGTTGATAGGCCTACAATATAATGTAAGAGAATTTTAAATTTTTCATGTATATACATTGATAGCCCATTCGATACATTGTGATTCATGAAGACCGCTGCAAACATCAATGTTCTGCTTATCAGAGATAAGATTGATTAATACTCGTAACAATCCATGTGCTCAACAAAGGGTGCATGCACATATAGGTTGAGCGTGTGTCTTGCATCATGTGATGTGTGCATGCAAGCTTGCGAGTGTTGCGTGCGTGCATGTGTATGAGCGAGTATTGCGTGCATGTGTACGCTTCAGTGTTGTATGCATGCGTGCATGCATGTGTACGTGCCAGTGTTGCATGCCTGCATGCGTGTGTGTGTTCGTGTGAGTGTTGTGTGCGTGCATGTGTATGTGTGAGTATTGCATGCATGCTGGCGTTGCAGGCATGTTTCTGCGCATGTGTGATGTGTTTGTATTCACCACAATAGTTGCGTGCAATTAAAACGGCCGATGCAACATATCATCATAAGGCGACCTTGTCCGCTGTGGTTAGGGCGCGCGGGCTGCCAACCAGAACTCTCACAACTTCGAATCCCCACCGATCACTAATTTATTACCATTTCTATCTTTCATATACATGCTGACAGGTGGGCCCTATGGTAATGTGCACTGATGAACGTGGACCATTTGACTGGTCAATTGATCGTGTCATCAACAAATTGCGGAGTTGTATGGTGAGCCAGCGACCGTATGATCACCACAAAAAATGTATTTTATTAACACAGTACAGACGCAAGCTTTCATATACACGCTGACTGGTGGGCCCCATGGGAACATGCGCTGATGGTGCAACACTAGTTGCGCCACGTGGAACATTTGACTGGTCAATTGATCGTGTCATCAACAGATTACAGAGTTGTACAGTGAGCCACTAACCGTATAATTACAACATGTATTTTTTAACACAGTACAAACACAAGCACTCATATATACGCGCAAACACTCACCGCTCTAAGAGCACACACGCACACCCTGGCCTTATGAGCACCTTCGAGAGAGTGAGCCAACATATCATCTTGAGATTTTACGAAGTCACCATAGGCACCTCGTAGTCGATGGAAACGTCTCCTCCCGCTGAACGCACATCGCCGGAAATACTGAAATTAATCCAGGATAAATGCAAGCACTAGGACTTCAATCCTGGTGGGCTGAGGATACCATTGTCCTTCTAACCATCCAATCACAGCTTGGTTAGCATCACAAAATGTATATGGTGACGATAATGAGCTTATTTTGAAGTCCAGTGAACATATCGTGCCTTCACTTCAAATACAATGACTATAAGTGTCGTCAACAAAATACAGAGCACGCATCAAATACAATGACCGTCAGTGTCATCCACAAAATACGGAGACGTGTGGTGAGCTAGATGTCGTATGATCACCACAAGAATGTATATGGTGACCGTAATGAGCATATTCTGAAGTACAATGACCGAATAGTGCTTTCACTTGAAATATAGTGACCGCCACGCATGAATGTGTCATGGGCATACTTTTTGAGGGTCGAGAGATAGTTTGTGTGCGTACGTGAAATTGGTGTAGAGAGAGGGGGTGTGCAGTGGAGACAAAGAGAGATATGCCCTTCATTTCTCTTTTCCGTGACTAATTTTTTAGGAGAAAATATAAACATTCACAATGCGGAACAAATATTATTGGATGCGCCATGCAATTAACTTTCATGTCTAACTTTGTACTATTGTATATGCTTATTTTCTTAGTGGACGATTGTGTGTGGGGTGTGGTGGGCACATCATTTCTAGTTGTGTTGGGTCGATGTGAGGACTCGTGGGTAGGTTCCATCCTAGGCCACATAGGTTGGACCGAGATGCGTTATACGAAGATCCATGGACGACTCGGCGTACAAGATGAAGCTGCGAGAGTCACGGAGGACTCTATCCCCACTAATGATAAGCCGGCTATATATGATTTGTATCCCTAGGCCCCGAGTATGTTATATAAGCCGGGGGGCTAGTTTGTCGATAGTATACACACATACAATGCCTAGTATTCACGTGTACTTTGTACACATCCCTATCACAAATATACAGTACCAGGAGTAGAATTTTTCCTCAACTGCAAGGGCCCAGACTTGGGTAACACTTTGCCTTGTATTACCATCCAGGCTAACAGTAAGGGATATCATACTGAATGCTCTGATGGAATCATATCCGCCAACTAGTAAGAGAGAGGTGTGGAAGGGGGGCAATGTGTGCGAGAGAGGCGTAAAGATAATATGTGCGAGGGAGACCCGTAGGCACATATATGTGCATAAAGAGGGCCAGCAGAGACCGTATGTGTGTACATATGCATGTGAGAGAAATAGTGTTTTCCAACTGAGATTAGTGAAAATCATGGTATGTAGTAGTAAGAGAGAGAGAGAGGGGGGATATATAGAGAGTGTGTGCGTGAGAAAACCCGGGAGAGAGTGTGAGCATGTGTGAGAGAGAAATGCCGACGTATATAAAGTGTGTGCACTTATGCGTCAGATAGAGAGAGATATAGCGTGTGCGTGAGGACGGGCCGAGGCATAGCGCATCTACGCGTAAAATGCGGTTCTACGCATTAAATTAAAATATAAATTGCATTAAAAAAATTGGATGAGATCATGAATTTTGCAATTTGCGTATGAACGAACATTGGTCTATCAGCCACCCATACTCTATTGAATTCGAGCATGTGTATGGGTTTATTTCATATTATCGATCCATAGAGTAAGAGTGGTTTGAAATCCAGACAATGCATGGCTTTTGCAATTCATATATGAGCTTTAATTAGTGCTCTCCGTGTTGTTAGTGTCAAGCACTTTATACATTTGTCATATACATGGATACATTCCAAATTGCTAGCTACGAAATAGAATACATACTGAATTCAACATAAAGGTGGTTTCAAAGATTCAACTTCATAGGAAGTGCATTCATCTATTTGAATTCGAGATAATGGCATTTGTAAATAAGATCTAAAAGGGGGCATCAATCTTTGTTGTGCGTTTGAACATGCTATATATTCATACACATGTCTAACTACTTTTTTTGCAACCAAGGATATTATATCTGGAACCATGCATCAATTGAGCTAAGTTGCATATTTTTTTAATATATACTCATGTACAATATATATTCAAATGTACCCCTTGATTCCAAAATAATCATAGTTTTAGGATTTTCAAGAGTCAAGATTTTTGAAGTTTGACAAATCCTGAAAGTTCAATTCAAGAGAATTGTAAACGTTAATGCTTCTTCTTTGAACGAAGCGCCAAATAAGCCTCTGGTCGCCTGAAACCACGGGTGACTAATGTTTGGTGGTAGGGAATTACGGTCCTGACTCTGAGAGCATCTCCAGCCGGCCCCCCAAGATGCCCTCCCAGGCCACTTTTTGCGCACCGGCGACTAAAATTTCTCCCACTCGTCGCCGAGAGGCTTAATTTTCGCCGGATTTGACCAAAAATAGTGCCGGCGCTCTCAGACGAAACTCAGCCCCCCGGGGGGCAATTGGGGTGGAGAGAGAAGGATTTGAATGTGTTTGGCCCACAATCAGCCTCACACTCCTTCTCCACCCTTTTCCTCTGGGCCCCACCCACGCTATCTCTTTTTCTTTTCTCCCCACGCCCTCCGCCGCCCTCGCCGCGCGCAGCCCGGCCGCTCCTCTCATCCTCGCCGCGCCCCTCCCTCCTCGCTCGCCGCCTCGCACGTCATCCGCCTCGCGCCACGGAGCAGCCTCCGTGAGCACCACCGCCTCCGCCTGCAGCCGCCTCCATCTCCCGCCGCTGTAGCGCGTTGACCCGTGCAGCCCAGGACGCCGGGTAGGCGAGGGAGGCCATGTCCAAGCTGCTCTCGCTGCACCGCTCGCTCTTGGAGCAGGAGGGCAACCTCAACTCCGCCGACTAGGCGTTCCTCCTCCGCCTCTCCTGCGCCAAGCTGGCGCTGTCGCTCGACGTCGCAGCAGCCGCGGCAGCTGCCGTCGCGTGCCTCGGCCTGCGCTGTGGCATCGACTTTGCCGCGGTGTTGCATCATCAAGGTCGGCACCCATGACGCGCGCCTCGACTTGCTCGCGGCCAAGGAGCTCAAGGTCAAGGCCAAGAAGATGGAGCGCCTCGTGGCCGCCACATCCAAGCTATGCTCTGAGATGGAGGTGCTTGACGAGCTGGAGTCCGCCGAGCGGAAGCTCATCGTCCGCGGTTGGACGCCCTGCGAGGGAGCGGGGCACGGGCGACTCGAGCTTCTCATCGGGCGGCTCGAGGGACCAGGCACGGGGCGAGGGAGCGGGGCATGGGGCGGCTCGACGTCGGCCTCCGGCTGCAGGATGTCTCCTCGATCTTCTCATCGCCTCCTTCCCCGTCGACGCTCACGCTCCTTCGCTGGGCACGCGCCATGGAGGTCGTCGATGCCGCCGCGGGGAAGATGCTCGACAAAATGCCGCTCCATTTGTGGAAGTCCAACACTCGTAATGGGGAGGCAACGAGTGGAAAATTTTGGCCCCCCAGGCCAAAGTTCTCGCCGGCAGCCCCCAGGAGGCGAAAAAATTCCTCCGGGGGGGGGGGGCAAACGGCTGGAGATGCTCTGACCTGTGTAGCCTATCGGCCTGATGTTCAAAGGTCTAAACCGGGGTAGGTTTGTAACTTCACCAAGACGCTAGTCAACCGCCTCCGAGAAGCATTCATACCCCGTGGGCGCCTAAACACCCATGCGCTCGGCCGAAATCTATCTCGCCCACTATTTGGGACACCTGAGATTATTATCCTACTCCCGACCCGCAATATGTCCAAAATTTTAGATGGGGGCAAAGTTTGTAACTTTCCCCAAATTTCAAACAAGCGCGTCCCAAACTGAAACATTTTTACCCCTTAGTTCCCCCTCCCTCTGTTTCCCCATTCATACTCTGTGGGCACCGAAATGCCCTCTCCACTAGTCGTGAAACCCCAACCTCCTCCGTCCTCGACCCCATCGCGCGCAATCCACCGCCGCCCTCCTCCATCACGCCAGAGCCGGTATCCTGGCATTGTCGTCCAATGCAACCACAACCGCAACGCCCTCAAGGACTTCGGAGCTGAAGCCGAGGTAGAGCTGCCTCCATGACGCCGACGCCGACATGCGCCATACCCGAACCACTTCTACCACACTGTCTTGCGCCTCACCGCTGCTGCTCCACTGTCGCAATCGCCCACCGCACCGGTTATGTTCCCGCTACACCGTCGTTCGTCGCCCCGGATATGGTTTCCCGCTGCCAACAGACAACCACCGCACCATAATCAACAACTTGGCCATGGGTTCGTCCAAGGCTCCGTCGTTGTCCACAACTTATTGTTTCCAGTGAACCACAAGAAGATTGTTGGAAAAATAGAAGGAGGACACAACACTGCTAGCAGAAATAGGTACTCATATTCCCTTATTCATGCAAATCTTACATCACTGCTCACATCGTATTCATCCCATGAAAGAAACTAGTTGAATGCTTCTTACTGCACCTTCTTTGTGATACCAAATGCACAAGGTTTCCCCCCATTTACTATTTCACCTTAGCTAGAGGTCAGTCGCCTGCTTGGATTTCGGTCCAAGGTCAGTTGATTCACAATTTAAAGAAGCAACACCCGCTTAGGCGCGCGGAGCACCTAGTCCGCATGTTCGCCAGGGAAGCGACGCATCCGTGTCTATCATAGGGATGTGGGGCGCAGGAGCTGCTTGCACCCGATCTATAGGCCGGCGGGGCTTGAAGGGATGGCCGGGGCGGTGCCAAGCATGGCGGTGCGGTGAGGTCGAGGGGAGAGCAGAGGCAGGGGACTGGGCCGGTGGTTGCTGGCATTTCGAGGAAGATCATCAACACTGACTGGATGGATGTAGATGAAGGTGATCTGCCCGCTCTTTGTAAATCTAATGGTGCAGAAAAACTATACTAGCCTATTTGTTTTTAGCCGACTGTTATTTTCATAGGACCACACCTTGTGGTGTGCTGGAGGAGTATCTACATTTCCCAGCCATCCCTATGCTCATATTTCAAAATCCTAGAATCTAATTTCATGTGCCATGCATGTTGTAGAGCTATCATATGTCTCCCGTCATTTATTTCTCACCCACCTGCTATCTGCTACTTTTACACTATACTACTTGTGCACACACATCGCCCATACTCACACTATTGTATTTTTATGCTTGGGTATTTCAGACTCTGATGCACTATTGATGAATACACAAAAGAAAAGACAGAAGTGACTCTAAAGGTTGTAGTGTCGGCAGATGGAGACAGTAAACGTAGCTCTGCAGTTGATGATCTCAATTTCCACACACAACCATCCCAAGTGCTTGCTTTAACTTCGCGTTGTCAAATGTGGTTGCATGTTGCATATGGTATCTAGCTTGTATTGCTTCCAATTTGGTTAAATTGCAGCTGCTTACTTTACACAATATACCTTTGATAATGACATGCCTTCCTGTTTTTGATACATACTACATCTGTCTATTAACCATGTTCTTACATCAAACTAATGCTCTTGTGTAGCCCTTATCAATCACTTATGATGAGATAGTCACCCCAGTGGGTTACTGTGAGAAACGCTACTCTTTTAAAGACTACATTGTCATGCTCCCCACATGATCTCAAGAAACAGCAAGGCTAAATGAAAATAGTCAACGTAGCTCTATAGTTGATGAATGCAATTGCCCTACACCACTTTCGGATCATGGGTTCCGGCAAAACCCTTAAGGTTCGAACTCTGGGGTGCGCACGGAGATTTCCCTCCTACCGATCCATGTCCTAACTTAGCTAAGATCTTACAAACTAACTCGACGAACTCGCAACACAAAGGACACAAGATTTATACTAGTTCAGGCCATTGTTGTGGTGTAATACCCTACTCCAGTGTGGTGGTGGTGGATTGCCTCTTGGACTGAGGATGAACAGTACAAGGGGAAGAACAGCCTCCTGAGGTTGAGGTGTTCTTGTGCTTGGTGAACTTGTGTGTGTGAGGATCCGATTCACCTCTCCTCCCCTACCTATGGTGATGACTAGTCCTATTTATAGAGGCCTTGGTCCACTTCCCAAATATTGAGCGGGAAGGGATCCCACAATGGCCAATTCGAAGGGGTACAACTAGTACAAGCTATCCTACCAAAAGTAGTCTTCGCCTGCCAAAGGCTCTGGTGGTGACGCCATCTTGGGCACCACGGTGGCCTCTGTCTTGCTGTCCTGATGGTCTTGGTCTCGTTGCACCGATATAGAAACCTTTGCTTCATGCCTCGGTACTCGGCGCCTGCGCTTGCCCCCTTAGCACCAAAGAGGAAACAAGGACGTTGCACGCGCTGGCGCCCGCCTGGTCTCGATCGTCATGGCTCACGTCACGAGAACCTCGCGAGGTTTGCCTGGCCTTGAATTCTCCGCCCCTCGCGAGCCATCCTGGTGAGGCCGCTCCTTAGGAGGTCTTGTGTCGTCCGCCTCACGAGGCCCGGCCACTCACGAGGGTCTTGATTCCTTACCGGTGAAGATGGGCCGTACATGCCTGCTAGCAAAGCCACGTCGTGGGCCGTAGGCAGGCAAGTCTGGGGACCCCCATTCTTAGAACGCCGACAGTAGCCCCGGGCCCAAGGCGCGTTCGGGCTTAGCTTCGAGGCGAAGCCAAAGGTCAAGTGCGGAGCTCCGCGGGCCCCAATAGCATGTGGCCTTGGTCGATGCATTGCGGTTGATTAGACTTGGGCGTCTCCGCTTCCCCACGCTGCCTTGGCAACTGCCCGACTTGACAAGTCCCTGCGACATGCAAGGAAAACCATCATTACCTGTGATCATGGGGGGTGCTGGTTGGCCTTCTCCTGGTATAAATGAGAAGGGGCCAGAGCCCCCGTCGCCCATCTTTCCTCTGCCTCTCCCACTTCTTCTCCTTCCTTGCTCCTCTCCTGCTACCAATGGCGCCGTCGAGGAGGTTCACTGCTGCGGAGAAGGGGAAGGCCCCTCGCGAGGGGCCCGGCTCTCCGGTGCCCAAGCATGGACGTCGACGTCTGTGCAAGCACACCGCAACCCCCGCCGCGACCCCGCGCATCCATGGTGGTGCCGCTTCACGGGGCAGGGGTCGCTCCGGTCGTGGCGGTCCTGTTGATGAAGGGAGACGTGCCGTGGTTGCGCGGCCTCCCCGGCCGTACTTCCACTCGGCGGAGATGCTACCGGAGTTTGTCGCCTGGTCGGAGAACCCAGCCGGCAACTGGCTTTAGCTCCCGTGCTTCTTCGCCGACGAGCTGCCGGCCTCAGGTCCAGGCGGGCTTTGGCTACAGGCAGACGGCTGCTGCAACAGGGCTTCCTGGGTCGCGGTCGAGGTCTCTGCCATGGGAAATATAGCTCTGGCCCGCGGTTGGCAGACGTTTGCCTGCGCATGCGGCCTAGGCAGGCGGTGCACCCTCCAATTCAAGTACGTCGGCGACACGACCCTCTATGTGAGGGTGTTCGGGGAAGATGGTTGCCGCGCCAGGTGCTACCCCGAGGTGAACAACGGTGAGGAGGTGCTCGGCCTTGGCGACGGCCACGACGAGGGCGATCCTTCCCTTGGTGTCGACCGCGTCTCGTCTGGCTATGGCAGCTCTTCCCCCAGCGACAGCTCCAGCAGTCGCTGCTACGACCAGCCGCCATGCCGCTGTGCCCGCTTCGAAGATGGTGGCGGGTCGTCTCGTCACCGCGCCTCCGTGAAGCGCGAGGAGGGGTACGGCTGAGCTCGGGAAGGCGCTGGGGCCTGCTCCCATGGACCGTTGTACGTGCCGCTTCTATTTTGTTCTCCTTTTCCTTCCTGCATCAGAAAGAAAGCAGAATGGGCCCCGGAGGGGTGTGTATCGAACCATGATCTCAATTGTTATGTTATGTTTGTCGTTCCTGTGCTGTGTCGCAACATCGTCATTTTATGTAGGGATAACTTAGCTCGACTTGTTTTGAGTGGCCTCCTCCTCATGAGGCGCTTGCTTCCTAGTACCCGTCGAGGCCTCCTTGTCCTGATATGTGCTTAGGAACTGCAAAAAAATCATCAAGAGGTTTATCGTTCACCTGGGGCTTGGTCATAGGCGCCGCTGGCCTTGACCCGGTGCTTTGTGTCACTATTCCCGTGGGGAACAGATTAGGATAGGTGCGCCAGCTTGTGGGCTCGAATGAGGGTGCCTCGCGAAAAGACATAAGGAGGAAGCTTATGAAGGTACCTGTTCAGCCCCCTCGCGAGGGACGCGAGGGAGAGAAGAGGTCGACCAAAGAGGCGAAGGCAGAAACAAAGGCAGAAGGTGATAAAACGGGACCAGCAAGAGACACCAGAAAGCAAATTTCAATTTAAAGAGGGGCGAGCCAACTTCAGAAAGAAAATGAAAAGCCGCGTCTGGCACCTAGTCTAGTCTTCGATGTCCTCTCACCAGCGCAGAGCTAAGTGCTGCCACTCGGCGTGGGAGGGAGCCCCCGAGGCCCAAGGGCGGCTCTCCTGAGGCTCCAGGGTGTGTAGAGCCCCACTCATTATTATGTGAGAGTGTCACGGGCGGCGATTCTTCACAGGCATGGGGCCTTGCTTCACAGGCACTGGGCCTTTCTTCACAGGCATCGGGCCTTCTTCACAGGCGTTGGTCCTTTCTTCACAGGCACCGGACATTCTTCACAGGCGCTCGGCCTTTCTTCATGGGTGGAACTTCCGGAGGTGTTGGATGTTCCAGGTGTTCTGGATGGGTACCCCGTCCTGCGTCTCCAGGTGCGCGGCGCCAGGCCTGGAGACGTGGATGACCTTGAACGGGCCCTCCCACATGGGTGAGAGCTTGTGTAGCCCCTCCCTAGAGAGCACCCGCCTTAGGACGAGGTCACCCACCTCAAGAGTCCTGAAGCGAACGCTGCGACAGTGGTACCGCTGCAGCGCCTGCTGGTATCTTGCCGCCCATAGTGCAGCTTCGCGGCGACCTTCCTCCCCCAGCATGAGGTCCATCCCCCGCGTGGCATCCTGCTGCGTCTCCTCACATGCCAGGACCCGTGCGGAGCAATGCTTGACCTCGTGAGGGAGGACTGCTTCTGCTCCATAGATGAGGAGGAACGAGGTTTCGCCCATTCGCTTGGTGGCGGTGGTGTGTATCGACCACATCACGGACTGGAGCTCGTCATGCCAGCCCCTGCCACGGGCTTTGAGCTTCTTCTTGAAGGTCCTGGTCTTGAGGCCCCTCAGGACCTCCGCATTGGCACATTTGGCCTGGCCATTGCTCCTGGGGTGTGCTACCGAGGCGTAGCAGATCTACGTTCTAAGGTTAGCACAATATGACTTAAAGAGATTACTAGTGAACTGCGAGCTGTTATTAGTGATGATGCGGTTGGGGACCCCAAAATGGCTCACGAGGCCCTTGATGAACTTGACCGTAGAGCCAGCTGGGATGGCGCGGATGGCTTCAACCTCCGGCCACTTAGTGAACTTGTCGATGGCGGCGTAGAGGTTTCGATAGCCCTCAGGCGCCTGAGGAAATGGGCCCAGAATATCCGGCCCCCAGACTGCGAATGGCCATGAGAGTGGAATGGTCTGGAGGCCCTGAGCTGGATGATGGATCTGCTTGGCATGGAATTGGCAGGCCTCGCAGGACTTCACCAGCTCAGCCGCGTCGTTGAGCGCCGTAGGCCAGTAGAATCCACTTCGGAATGCCTTGCCGACAAGGGTTCGCGACGACGAGTGGTACCCGCAGTCCCCATCGTGTATGTCAGCTATCAGCTCTTTCCCCTGTTCCTTGGAGATACAACACGGTGAAACATCATTTAGTCGCTTCGTGTATAACTCACCGTCACGGATGCCGTATGTTGTAGCCTAGCGGGCCACGTGCTCCACGTCCTCCTCCTTCTCTGGCAACGTCCCTTGCATCAGCTATTCCATGAATTCCTTGGTCCAGCATCCCTCCCGGGGCTCGAGCGCCAGGAGTAGGTGCGCTCCCGAGGTCGGGCCACAGGCTGGGGATCCTGTGGCAGGCGGCTGCGCGAGTTCCTCCCGAGGCTGAGCTGTTCTTGAAAGCGGTGGCGTTGCTGATGGCTTGAAGATCCGCTCCTCGAAGATGCCAGGCTCCTAGGGCTATCACTTGGATGCTCTTCTGGCGATGTCGTCGGCTTCCTTGTTGGTGCCACGGGGCACGTGCTGCAACTCCAGGCCCAGAAATTGCTTCTCCATCTTGCACACCTCCGCGAGGTATGCTTCCATGTGCTCGTCCTTCAGCTCGTATACCTTGTTGGAGAAGTTGACGAGGAGTTGTGACTGGCCCCTGATAGTGAGACGCTTCACCCCCAGCGCCGCCGCAGCCTTCAGGCCGGCTATGAGGCCTTCGTATTCTGCAATGTTGTTGGAGACCTTCTCCCCTGCTGGAAGCAGAGCTGCACGGTGTAGTAGAGCTCGTCCTGAGTGGGCCAGATGAGTACTGCTATAGCCCCCGTGCCCTAGCGTGCGAAGGCATGATCGAAATACATGATCCAGCCGTCAGGCACCTCGCTTCCCGGCGAGAGGGACCTGCCTTCGCCTACTTCAAGTGCCGGGCCATCTGTCCATTTTGAACTCCAACTAGAATGCTTGCAACTTGATGTTCCATTCAGCGACCCTTCCAGCAGAGTTGGGGCTCGTGAGCACCCTCTCCAATGGGTAAGGTGAGATGACCTTGATGGGGTGGCCTTGGAAGTAGTGTCGCAGCTTTCGCGAGGCCACCAGGAGCGCGAGTAGGAGCTTTTGAGGCATGGGGTACCGTGCTCTTGCATCCCGCAACACCGTGCTGATGAAGTATACTGGGTGCTCGATGAGGGTAGGCGTGCTGATGAGGTTTGTGTCTTCTGGAAGCTGGGGTGCCTCCTGAGGTGGTAAAGCCCCCGACGCTTGATCGCTTGCCGAAGTATTTGCGAGTTTGGGGGCGTCGTCCTGCCGAGCCTGATCCTTTGTGTCGGTGTTCTGGGAATGGCGGTCCCCAGACTTGCCTGTGTGCAGCCTGCGGTGTGGCTCAAGTGGGGGCCCAACGCGGCCCATCTTCATCGGCTCAAGCTCAAGACCCTCGCGAGGGGCCAAGCCTCGCAGGGCGGATGACAGAAAGCTTCCTTAGAGGTAGCCACATCGGGCAGGCTCGCGAGGAGGCGGAGAGATCAAGGCATGGGTACCTCGTGAGGAGCCCGTGACGCAAGCCATGACGATCGAGACCAGGCGGGCGCTAGGCAGGCGTCGGCCTGCGCAGCGTCCTTGTTTCCCCTTTGGTACAAAGGGGGCAAGCACAGGCCAAGGCATCGGACAAAGGTTACCATTCTGGTGCAACGAGACCAAGACCAACAGAGCGGCAGGACGGAGGTTACCGTGGAGCCCAAGAAGGCGTCATCAACAGAGCTTTTGGCAGCCGAAGACCACCTTTGGTCAGGATAACTTATAATAGATGTTCCCCTTCAAAATGGCCAATTGTTGGCGCCCTTCCCGCTCATTATTTGGGCAGAGGCCCAGGGCCCCTATAAATAGAGCTAGCCACCACAAAAGGAAGGAGACACCGAGGGGGGATGAAAGAGAGACGGCTAGAGATCCGATAGAACCCTAGCAGAGAGGGAGAGGCGACTGAACTCACCCAAGCAGTTCATCGCACCAGCTCAAGAACACCTCTCGCGAGGTTGTTCTTCCCTTGTACTGTTCATCGTCAGCCCCCGAGGCAATCCACCACACCACACACTGGAGTAGGGTATTACACCACAGCGGTGGCCCGAACCAGTATAAATCTCGTGTCCCTTGTGTTGTTCGTTGTTTCCAGCTTAGATCACGCGAGCAGATTGGACGTATATCGGTAGGGGAGAGATCTCCGCGCGCACCCTAGTGTTCGAACCTCAAGGGTCCGCCGGAACCCGAAATCCGACATTTGGCGCGCCAGGTAGGGGTGCGCTGGAGTTCTCCCTCCTGACGACCCGCTCTCCCCCGACATCACATCCTGCCCTCATGGCGGACAACACGCCGCTCGCTCCCGCAAAGGATGCCGACACTGGGGCCAGGGGGCTCCGGGCCTTGGCCCCCGCGTTGCGACAGGTGCAGTGGCCGCGCAAGTTCAAGCCCGAGATGCCGCTGCGCTACAACGACACGATAGACCCGATGATTTTTCTGCTGGCGTACGAGGAGGCCGTCCTTATAGCAGGGGGCGACGACCGGGTGATGGCCAACTGGTTACCCATGGCCCTCACCGGCATCCCACGCGCGTGGCTCCTCCACCTGGCGACGGCTTCTGTCACCTCCTGGGAGGAGCTGCGCGGCCTCTTCCTTGCCCGTTTTGCCACATCAGTGCCACCCGTCGTCGCGGCTCTCCTGGGTGGCTCCCAAGCACCGCCCTCGAGCCATCACGTCAAGCCGTTCACCCGCCGGATCAGCACCGCCTCCAAGCGCTGAGAAGCCCCCCCCCCCCCCGGGCTGGGTGGACCTTCGACTCGGAGGACCACCCCTTCAACCCCATTGGTTCGGGCACGCTCCCGATGGTGTGCACCCCCACCATCTGCCAAGTGGCCGTCACCAGTACCCTCATCAACGGTGGTGCCGGCCTCAACGTGCTCTCGGTGGAGGCCTTCAGCCTCCTCCATGTGCCGCTGGAGCGGCTCCAACCTAGCAGGCCTTTCTCAGGCGTCAGAGCTGGTTCCACCGCCTCCTTGGGACAGATCCGCCTCCCGGTGACCTTCGGCACCTGCGACAACTTCCGCACGGAGCTGATCGACTTCGACGTCGCCCCCATTGGCCTCCCCTACAACACCATCCTCAGCTACCCGGCCTTGGCTTGGTTCATGGCAGCAACTCACCCGGCGTACAACCTCATGAAGATGCCTGGGAGCAGCGGCGTCCTCACCGTGTCGGGAGACACAAGGGATGCACTGCAGGTGCTCCAGCTTGTTTTCAGGGCGGCCGCGGTGGCACAGCCCACTAGCACCGACGCCCTTGAGCACAAGGGGGCTGTGGCGGCTAAAAAGAAGCAGTTGTTCACCCAAGACAAGGCAGAAACCAAGCAGGTCCCAGTCGATGAGGACGGGTCCACTAGCACCACCTTCGCCATAGGGGCCATCCTTGGGCCCGAGCAGGAGAAGGCCCTGGTGAGGTTCCTGCATGCGAACAAGAAGGTGTTCTCGTGGGAACCTAATCAGTTAGCAGGGCTCCCAAGGGAAGTGATTGAGCATCACCTCAACATGTGCCCCAATGTGCGCCCCGTGAAGCAGAAGGCGAGGCGACAGTCCACTGAGAAACAGGCTTTCATCGTTCAAGAGACCCGGAAGCTAGAGGCGGCAGGAGTTATCCGTGAGGTCCGCTACCCTGATTGGCTGGCCAATCCGGTCGTTGTGCCAAAAAAGGGAGGACAGGAGCGCATGTGCGTCCACTTCACCAACCTCAACAAGGCCTGAGGATCCATTTCCGCTCCCCCACATTGACCAGATAGTTGACTCCACCGCAGAGTGTGACCTATCGTGCTTCCTAGATGCCTTCTCGGGCTATCACCAGATCAAGATGGCGGTAGAAGATGTGGAAGAGACGGCTTTCTTGACCCCGTGTGGAGTGTAGTGCTATACGTGCATGCCATCTGGGTTGCGCAACGCAGGCGCGACCTTTCAACGGCTGATGCACATCGCCTTGGGCCGGCATCTCGGGAGGAACGCTGAAGCTTATGTCGATGACATTGTGGTGAAGTCTCGTGAGGCAGGAACCCTGATATAGGACCTCGAGGAAACCTTTGCGAGCCTCAACAAAGTGGACCTACGGCTCAACCCGGAGAAGTGCGTGTTTGGAGTCCCCTCGGGCAAGCTCCTGGGTTTCCTTGTGTCCCATAGGGGCATCGAGGCCAACCCGGAGAAGGTCAAGGCAGTCGAAGATATGAGCCCGCCAAGGACCCTCAAAGAAATGCAGAAGCTCACCGGGCGTGTAACTGCGCTGGGGCGCTTCATCTCCAAGATGGGGGGACGAGCGCTGCCCTTCTTCAAGCTGATGAAGAAAAAGGGCCCCTTCGAATGGACTGAAGAGGCCGACAAGGCATTCCAAGACCTCAAGAGGTACCTTACCAGTCCACCAGTGATGGTAGCTCCGCGTCCTAGGGAGCCCCTGGTGCTCTACCTTGCGGCCACCCCCTACTCCGCTAGCGCAGCCCTGGTGGCGATCAGGGAGGAGCGCTATGCTAAGGCCGCATCGACCGTCCAAACCGAAGCAAAGTAGAGCTAGGAGGGCCTCGTGAAGGCCGCAACCGCAGCCGGAAAGGAACAGCCGCAGCAGGAGAACGCACCCGGAGCAGGAGAGGCCTCTTCAGGCGACCAAGCACTGGGAGCTCCGTCGTCTCAAGAGATGCCTCAGCCTCTGGAGGACGCAAGCTGCGCTACCACCCTCAACCTCGTCGAGCACCTCGTGTACTTCGTCAGCACGGTGCTACGGGACGCAAGGGCACGGTATCCCATGCCTCAAAAACTCCTCCTCGCGCTACTAGTGGCCTCACGCAAGCTGCGCCACTACTTCCAAGGCCATCCCATCAAAGTCGTCTCAGCATACCCCTTGGAAAGAGTACTCAGGAGCCCCAACTCAGCTGGGAGGGTTGCTGAATGGAACATTGAACTACAAGCATTTCAGCTAGAATTCAGTACGACCAGAGTCATCAAGGGAGCCGCACTTGCGGATTTCGTGGCAGAATGAGCAGAAGCGCCGGGTCTCAAGGCAGGCGAAGACCGACCACTTTCCCCGGGAAGTGAAGCACCGGACGGCTGGGTCATGTACTTCGATGGGGCGTTCTCCCGACGCGGTGCGGGAGCTGGCGCAGTGCTCATATCCCCTACTCAAGACAAACTCTAATACACCGTACAACTCTGCTTCCAGCACGGAGAAAAGGTCTCCAACAACATAGCAGAGTATGAAGGCCTAATAGCAGGCTTGAAGGCCGCAATTGCCTTAGGGGTGAAGCGCCTCATCATCAAGGGCGGTTCGCAGCTCCTCGTCAACTTCTCCAACAAGATATACGAGCCAAAGGACGAGCACATGGAAGCCTACCTCACTGAGGTTCGCAAGATGGAGAAACAGTTCTGGGGGCTGGAGTTGCAGCATGTGCCTCGCGGCACCAATCAGGAGGCAGATGACATTGCCAAGAGGGCATCTAGGCGGCTGCCTCAGGAGCCTGGTGTCTTCGAGGAGCGGCTCTTCAATCCCTTGACGGTGCCGTCACTAATGAGCACGGTGCAACAAAGGAGGAGCTCCCTCAGCCACCTGCCTCAGGAGCCCCGGTCTGCGGCCCGGCCTCAGGGGCACGCCTGCTCCTGGCGTTAGAGCCTCAGGAAGGGTGTTGGATCCCGGAGCTCAAGAACTACCTGATGCAAGGGACTCTGCCGGAGAATGAGGAGGAAGCGGAGCGTGTGGCACGGCAGGCCACGGCTTATTGCATCAAGGATGGAGAGCTCTACAGGAAGCGACCAAATGATGTGTCCCTACGTTGCATCACCCGAGAGCAAGGGAAGGAGCTACTGGCGGACATACACGATGGAGACTGCGGGCACCACTCGTCGTCATGAACCCTCGTTGGCAAGGCGTTCTGTAGTGGATTCTAGTGGCCCACGGCGCTCAACGATGTCGTTGAGCTGGCGAAGGCTTGCGAGGCCTGCCAGTTTCATGCTAAGCAGATCCATCAGCCTGCGGGGGGTCTACAGACTATACCCCTCTCATGGCCATTCGCAGTTTGGGGGCTGGACATTCTGGGCCCGTTTCCTCAGGCGCCAGGGGGCTATCGCTACCTCTACGTCGCTATGGACAAGTTCACCAAGTGGGTCGAGGTGGACGCCGTCCGCACAATCCCGGCAGGCTCTGCGTTCAAATTCATTAGGGGCCTTGTGAGCCGATTTGGGGTGCCCAACCGCATCATCACCGACAACGGGTCGCAGTTCACCAGTAATCTCTTCAAAATGTACTGTGCTAACCTTGGAACGCAGATATGCTACGCTTCGGTAGCACACCCCCGGAGCAACAGCCAGGCCGAGTGAGCCAACACGGAGGTCCTGAGGGGCCTCAAAGATAGGACCTTCAAGAAGAAGCTGGAGGACTGTGGCAGGGGCTGATACGACGAGCTCCAGTCCGTGCTATGGTCAATCCGCACAACTGCAACCAAGACGACTGGCGAGACCCCGTTCTTCCTCGTCTACGGAGCAGAGGCTATTCAGGCGTCGCTCCACACGGGTCCTGGCGTTCGATGAGACGCAGCAGGACGCCATGCGGGGGACGGATCTCCTGTTGGGGGAGGAACACCGTCGAGAAGCCGCGCTGCGAGCGGCAAGGTATCAACAGGCGCTGCGACGATACCACTGAAGCAACATCCGCCCCAGAACTCTTGAGGTAGGGGATCTCTTGCTCACACGGGTTCTCTCCAGGGAGGGGCTGCACAGGCTCTCTCCCATGTGGGAGGGCCCGTTCAAGGTTGTTCATGTTTCCAGGCCTGGCTCCGCGCGCTTGGAGACCACGGAGGGGGTACCCATCCAGAACGCGTGGAACATTCAACATCTTCGGAGATTCTATCCCTGAGCGAGGCCTAGCGCCTAGGAGAGGCCCGGTGCCTATGAAGAAGGCAAATGCCTGTGAAGCTGCCGCGTTTTGGGAAAGGCCCGGTGCCTGTGAAGAAGGCAAATGCCTGTGAAGCTGTAGTGTTTTGGGAAAGGCCCGGTGTCTGTGAAGAAGGCAAATGCGTGTGAAGCTACCGCGTTTCAGGAAAGGCCCGGTGCCTGTGAAGAAGGCCAATGCCTGTGAAGCTCGCCACCCGTGACACTCTCACGTAATAATGAGTGGGGTTGTGCACACCCCGGAGTCTCCGGAGTGCCGCCCTCTGGCCTCGGGGGCTCCCGCCCATGCCCAGTGGCAGCACTTAGCTCCGCGCTGGTGAGAAGACGTCAAAGACTAGAATAGGTGCTGGACGCGGCTTTCCCATTTGCTTTCTGCAGTTGGCTTGTCTATTCCCGTTTGAAGTTTTATTGGAGTTGTTGACGTTCCTGGCTTGTGGCACTTTATCTTTTTCACTCGCTTGCCTCGTTTCCTCTCGCACAAGTCTCGCGATGGCGCCCTCGCGAGTGTTTTCTGCCCCGATCGTTTGGAGCTTTGCTATCCGAGTCCACTACGGGAGCACCCCTCCTAGTCCGTGCCCCGCGGGCATTGCGACAAGAGTGCAGGACCTGGGCCGATCGCCCCCTCAACCAAGACCGAAAGTTACCCCTCCTACTAACCCTTGCAGGGCACGAAGCGCACGGCGAGGCCACGGCCTCGAGAGGCAAGGACCGCCTCAGGCCCCACCGAGCTAAAACAGTTCCCGCACATGGGTGCACGGCGCAGAAACACAGCGCAGAAGTAGCGGAAGCAGCACGATGGTTAACAACAGCAGTTCTAACACGCCCCATGGGGCCTTATACTACCCTCTATTTTTGTGAAGGGAAGGAAGGAAAACAAAATGGGCGCGATTCTTCCTACAACAACCCACAGTGAGGGTCCGAGCTGCTCCTGAGGCTCAGGCGGATCCCTCCTCTCGCTTCATCGGGGCGCGGCGGCGGGCAGACCCGCTACCTTCACCCAGGCGGGAGCGAAGGTGCGGGGGCTGGTCGCAGCCACCGCTGGAGGAGCTGCTGCCTGAGAGGGAGTCGCCGAAGCTCAGTGGACCCCGAGCACCACTGCCCGTACGCCTGTCGCCGTCTTCATCCTGGTCAGTACCGGGGCTGGCCAGGCGGCCGCGGTCGTTGTCTTCGGGGCAGCACCCAGCACGGTGACTGTCTTCCCCGAACACCCTCATGTAGAGGGTGGCGTCGCCATCGAACTTGAAGTGCAGGGTGCACCACCGGCCCAGGCCGCGCGCACGGGCAAACATTTGCCAGCCGCGGGTTAGGGCCCCATTCCCAGAAACAAAGAATTCCAACGAAGCCCAGGAGGCCCTACTACAGTAGCCGTCCGCCTGGAGCCAGAAGCTGCACAGGGCACTGGCTGGCAATTCATCTACGAAGAAACGAGGGAGCTGGAGCTGGGTGTTGTTTGGGTCCGCCGACCACACGACGAACTCCGGCAGCACCTCCGCAAAGCGAAAGCGTGGCCTAGGGTGTGCACAGCCACGGCATGCCCCCCATCGGCAACCCGGCGCTCACCCCCGCACAGGGAACCACCTCCATGGCCGCGGGAGGCCATTACGGGGACCGTGGAATACTTGCGAGGGTGGCCTTGGCCGCGCTTGGTCGGGGAGGAGTCAGGCCCTACCTGGCGGGCCTTTCCTTTTTCCGCGGCCGAGAATCTCTTTGGAGCCATGGGAACGACG
This sequence comes from Triticum monococcum, assembly GCA_034509565.1. Taxonomy (NCBI): domain Eukaryota; kingdom Viridiplantae; phylum Streptophyta; class Magnoliopsida; order Poales; family Poaceae; genus Triticum; species Triticum monococcum. The sequence continues at coordinate 442,872,934 of CM067842.1, read as the reverse complement.
AGTAGCCAAGAAGAAGGCAAGGAGCAGCAGGAAGGGACGGGCTGAAGGGGCTCGCGCAGCCCCGTACTTATAGCCGGAGGAGGCCAACCGCCGAGCACCACGATCACAGGTAATCATGATCGGTTTCTCTGCATGCAGGGACTTGTCAAGTCGTGTGGTTGCCGAGGCGTCGTGGGGAAGCACATACGCCCACGTCTAATCAATCGCCACGCGGTGCCCAAGGCCGCAGGCTGTTAGGGCCTGCGGCGCTTCGCGCTTGCCCCTTCGCTTCCCTACTAGGCCAAGCCCGGGCATGCCTTGGGCCCGGGGGCTATTGTCGGTGTTCTGGGAATGGGGGTCCCCAGACTTGCCTGCCTGCAGCGTGGCTCCAGTGGGGGCCCAGCGCGGCCCATCTTCATCAGCTCAAGCTCAAGACCCTCATGAGGGGCCAAGCCTCGCGGGGCGGACGACAGAAAGCTTCCTCAGAGGTAGCCTCATCGGGCAGGCTCGCGCGGAGGCGGAGAGATCAAGGCAGGGGTACCTCGTGAGGAGCCCGTGATGCAAGCCATGGCGATCGATACCAGGCGGGCGCTGGCCTGCGCAACATCCTTTTTTACCCTTTGGTGCAAAGGGGGCAAGCACAGCCCAAGGCATCGGGCTAAGGTTACCATTCCGGTGCAATGAGAACAAGACCAACAGAGCGGCAGGACGGAGGTCACTGTGGAGCCCAAGACGGCGTCATCACCAGAGCTTTCGGCAGTCGAAGACCACCTTTGGTCAGGATAACTTGTACTAGATGTTCCCCTTCAAAATGGCCAATTGTTGGCGCCCTTCCCGCTCATTATTTGGGGAGAGGCCCAGGGCCCCTATAAATAGAGGTAGCCACCATAGAAGGAAGGAGACACCAAGGGGGGATGAAAGAGAGACGGCTAGAGATCTGATAGAACCCTAGCAGAGAGAGAGGCAACTGAACTCACCCAAGCAGTTCATCGCACCAGCTCAAGAACACCTCTCGCGAGGCTGTTCTTCCCTTGTACTGTTCATCATCAGCCCCCGAGGCAATCCACCACACCACACATTGGAGTAGGGTATTACACCACAACGGTGGCCCGAACCAGTATAAATCTCGTGTCCCTTGTGTTGTTCATTGTTTCCAGCTTAGATCACGCGAGGAGATTGGACGTAGATCGGTAGGGGAGAGATCTCCACGTGCACCCCAGTGTTCAAACCTCAAGGGTCTGCCAGAACCCGAAATCCGACACTCTGTCGCTGCTGCTGCAGCCCTTGTGGCGCCCTTCTGGTCTTGCATCGTCTCTGCTGGAGGCGTGGCACGGTGCGATGCGCCCTTGGCTTGGTGTTCTTCCCGAACCGCCACCAGAGCCGCGTTGGCTGAGTACGGGGTGGCGGCAAGATAGAGCACTAGGGGCTCGCGAGGTCATGGCGCCACCATCACTAGAGGGCTGGTCAGGTATCTTTTGAGGTCTTGAAAATCTTGGTCGGCCTCTGGGGTCCACTCGAACGGGCCCTTCTTTTTCATCAGCTTGAAGAAGGGTAGGGCGTGCTCTCCCAGCTTGGAGATGAAGCGCCCCAACATAGTCACCCGACCAGCCAACTTCTGCATTTCCTTGAGGGTCTGCGGTGGACTCATGTCTTCAATGTCCTCGACCTTCTCTGGGTTGGCCTCGATCCCCCTGTGGGACACCAGGAAACCCAGCAGCTTACCGGAAGGGAAGCCAAACACGCATTTCTCCGGGTTGAGCCGCAAGTCCACCTGGCAAAGGCTTTCAAACGTCTCCTTCAGGTCTTGGATCAAGGTCCCCGCCTCCCGAGACTTCACCACGATGTCATCGACGTAGGCTTCAGTGTTTCTCCCGAGCTGCCGCCCTAAGGCGATGTACATGAGCCCCTGGAAGGTTGCGCCCGCGTTGCGCAGCCCGAACGGCATGCAAGTGTAGCAGTACACCCACACGGGGTCAAGAAGGCCGTCTTCTCCACATCTTCTACCGCCATCTTGATCTGGTGATATCCTGAGAATGCATCCAAGAAGCATAGCAAGTCACACTCGGCGGTGGAGTCGACGATCTGGTCGATGCGTGGAAGTGGGAACGGATCTTGGGGGCAAGCCTTGTTGAGGTTGGTGAAGTTGATGCACATCCGCTCCTTCCCGCCTTTCTTGGGGACAACGACGGGGTTCACCAGCCACTCGGGTTACCATACCTCGCAAATGACACCCGCATGCTCCAATTTGCGGGTTTCTTGGACGATGAAATCTTGCTTCTCCGTGGACTGCCGCCTCGCCTTCTGCTTCACGGGGCATACATTGGGGCACACCTTCAGGTGGTGCTTTATTACCTCTCTTGGGACCCCTACCAGCTGATCAGGCTCCTAGGCGAACACTCCCTTGTTTGCACGCAAAAACATCACTAGCGCCTCCTCCTGAGTAGGCTCGAGGTTGGCGCCTATGGTAAAGGTTGCCCCTGAGGACCCGTCCTCCTCGACCAGCACTTCCTTGGTTTCTGCCTTGTCCTGAGTGAAGAACTGCTTCTTCTTGGTTTGTGCGGCTCCCTTGGCCTTGGAGGTATCCGTGTCGGTGGGATGTGCTGTCGTGGCGGCCTTGAGGGAAAGCTTGAGCACCGCTAGGGCCTCCTTGGTGTCCCCCTTGATGGTGAGGACACCCTGGCTCCCCTGCATCTTCATGAGATTGTAAGCAGGATGGGTTGCTGCCATGAACTGGGCCAGAGCTGGGTACCAGAGGATGGCGTTGTACGGGAGGCCAATGCAGGCGATGTCGAAGTCGATGAGCTCGGTGCGGTAGTTGTCGCACATGCCGAAGGTCGCGGGGAGGCGGATCTGCCCGAAGGAGCGGGCGGGGCCTCCGCCAACCCCCGATAAGGGCTTGCTGGGGCGGAGCCACTCGAACGGTACGTGAAGGAGGCTGAAGGCCTCGATGGAGAGCACATTGAGGCTGGCACCGCCGTCGACGAGCGTCTTAGTGATGGATACGTGGCAGATGGTGGGTGTGCACAACATCGGGAGCGCACCCGAGCCGGCGGTGGAGGCGGGATGGTCCTCTGAGGTGAAGGTGAGGTCGGCCTCAGGCGCGGCCCAGCCCGGTGGAGCCCCCGGGCGCTTGGAAGCGGCGCCGATCTGGCGAAAGTACGGCTTGACATGCCGATCAAAGGGTGGTGCTTGCGAACTGCCGATAAGAGCTGCGACGATGGGGGCCTCCGGTTCCCCGAAGCGAGTGATGAAGAGGTTGCGCAGCTCCTCCCAGGTGGCGCCAGAAGAGTCCGGCAAGTGGAAGAGCTAGGCACGCGGCGCGCCTACAAGGGCCATTGGGAACCAGTTGGCCATGATCTTGCCATCGCCCCGGCTTCCAGAACGGCCTCCTCGTACACCCGCAGGAAAGCTGACGGGTCCACCGCGCCTTCGTAGCGGCGGCATCTTTGGCTTGAACTTTGGTGGCCACTGCACCTGCCGCAAGGAGGGGGCAAGGGCTCGGAGCCCCCGAGCGCCGCTGTGGGCACCGGTAGATCTAGCTGGAGGGGCTCCCACCATGGGGAGCGGGCGTGGAGATGGTGGAGCGCAAATCAATGGAAGAAAGACTCCCCTGCACCCCTACCTGGCGCGCCAAATGTCGGATCACGGGTTCCGGCAAAACCCTTAAGGTTCAAACTCTGGGGTGCGCACGAAGATTTCCCTCCTACCGATCCACCGCCTAACTTAGCTAAGATCTTACGAACTAACTCGAGGAACTCGCAACACAAAGGACACAAGATTTATACTGGTTCGGGCCACCGTTGTGGTGTAATACCCTACTCCAGTGTGGTGGGGGTGGATTTCCTCTTGGGCTGAGGATGAACAGTACAAGGGGAAGAACAGCCTCCTAAGGTTGAGGTGTTCTTGTTCTTGGTGAACTTGTGTGTGTGAGGATCCGATTCACCTCTCCTCCCTAGCTATGGTGATGGCTAGTCCTATTTATAGAGGCCTTGGTCCTGTTCCCAAATATTGAGCGGGAAGGGAACCCACAATGGCCAATTCGAAGGGGGACAGCTAGTACAAGCTATCCTAACAAAAGCAGTCTTCGCCTGCCAAAGGCTCTGGTGGTGACGCCATCTTGGGCACCACGGTGGCCTCTGTCTTGCCGTCCTGCTGGTCTTGGTCTCATTGCACCGATATGGAAACCTTTGCTTGATGCCTCGGTACTCCGCACCTGCGCTTGCCCCTTAGCACCAAAGAGGAAACAAGGATGTTGCGCGCGCTGGTGCCCGCCTGGCCCCTCGCGAGGGTCTTGATTCCTTGCTGGTGAAGATGGGCCGTATAGGCCTGCTAGCAAAGCCACACTATGGGCCGTAGGCAGGCAAGTCTGGGGACCCCCATTCCCAGAACGCCGACAGTAGCCCCCGGGCCGAAGGCGCGCTCGGGCTTGGCTTCGAGGCGAAGCCAAAGGTCAAGTGTGGAGCACCGCGGGCCCCAATAGCCCGCGGCCTTGGTGGACGCGTGGTGGTTGATTGGACTTGGGTGTCTCCGCTTCCCCACGCTGCCTTGGCAACTGCCTGACTTGACAAGTCCCTGCGACATGCAAGGAAAACCATCATTACCTGTGATTGTGGGGGTGCTGGTTGGCGTGGCCTCACCAAGGCAGCATGGGGAAGCGGAGACGCCATTGGCCGCAGGCAGGCAAGTCTGGGGACCCTCTTTCCCAGAACGCCGACAACCACCATTGTAGGTGCTCGCTCTTACTTGGAAATGTGATATGTTGTTGCATGTTGCATATGGTGTCTACCTTGTAATGCTTCTCATTAGGGTAAATTGCATCTGCTTAGCTAACACATTATACCGGTGAATATGACATGCATTCCTGTTTTGGTACATACTATGTCTTTCTATTAACCATGTTCTTACATCAAACTACTTTTCTTGTGTATCCCTCATCAATCACTTCTGACGAGACACCTTCAAATTGACAGTGTAACATTCGTTTCATCTTGCATATCATTTCAAGCATGTACTGCCTCTAATTTGTTGAAATTCCACTTATAACGAGACAATTCTAACTTGGTACAATGATTTTGGTTGGATCTTTCATATGGTGTGTAACTTGCATTGCTTCCAATTTGTTGAAATGACTTCTGCTTAGCGTTTTTTCGTACATATTCCATCCTCCTAAAATGTGGTTGCCTTACATAAAAGTTGTGTTTGTTAGTATCATGCATCAATGAATTTTGAAGAGCGAATTTCATTCCTTTTTCTTGTGTGTTTGACTTGACAAAGCAAAATCTAAAAGGATGAACGCACGTAATCATGGTGGTCCTATGGAGCAACCGAAACAGATGATCTCTGCAGATTCTCCTGCTACTCCTGTTGTAGTGCAAGTTCCAAATCTCATCTCCTCTACTCCACATACTAGGTGCTTGCTCTGACATGGCAGTGTGATATCTGGTTGCATGTTGCATATGGTGCCTAGCTTGTATTGCTTCTAATTTGTTAAATTGCATCTCCTTAGCTTACACATTATACATGTGAGTATGACACGCCTTCCTGTTTTTGGTACATACTACATCTGCCAATCACACCATGTTCTTACATCAAACTACTATTCTTGTGTATCCTGCATCTATCACTTATGATGTGATAGTCATGCCCATGGGTTAGTATGAGACACGCTACTCTTATAAAGAGTGCAGTTTCATCCTCCCCACATGATTCTCAAGAAATAGCAAGTCCAAATGAAGATATTGAACGTAGCTCTGTACTTGAAGACCACATTTCCCCTACACCACCATCGCAGGTGCTCGCTCTAACTTCGCAGTGTGATATGTGGTTGCATGTTGCATACGGTGTCTAGCTTGTGATGTTTCTAATTAGGGTAAATTGCAACTGCTTATTTTACACATTATACCTATGAATATGACATGCCTTCCTATTTTTGGTACATACTACATCTATCTGTTAACCATGTTCTTACATGAAACTACCACTCTTTTGTATCCTGCATCAATCACTTATGATGCGACACATTTATTCGTTGCATATTGCATATGATTTCTAGCGTTTTTCCATGTATTGCTTCTAGTTTGTTCAAATACATTTATGAGGCCACCCTTTTAATTTGGCAGAGTGATATTGGTTTCATCTTTCATATGGTGTCTAGCTTGCATTGCTTCTAATTAGTTCAAACACCTTGTTCATAGTTTACACATTACACATCATAGGTGTGAATATGTCATGCCGTATAGTTTTTCGTACATATTCCATCCTCGTATCATGAGTTTGCCTTTCATCAGAGTAGTGTTCGTCAGTATCATGCATGAATGAGTTCTAAAGAGCAAATTTTATTCCTTTTTCTTGTCAGTTTGACCTCACAATGCAAAAAGGAAATTGGTAAGGCATTGGATGATGGTGGTCCTTCCGAGGAAATTAAATGGAGGGTCTCTACAGATTCTACTCCGCCATCCTCCCAACAAGATTCACAAGAAAATGCAAGGGTAGACAGTCAACGTAGCTATGTAGATGATGAGCACATCTCCCCTACTCCACCATCACAGGTGTTTGCTCTAACTTGGCACTATTATATGTGGTTGCATGTTACATATGATGTCTAGCTTGTATTGCTTCTAAATTTGTTGTATTGCATGCTTACTTTACACATCATACCTGTGAATATGAGACATGCTCCTGTTTCTAGAACATACTACATCTGATCATAGTATGTTCTTACATCAAACTACTGTTCTTACGTATCCCGCATCAGTCACTTATGGTGAGGCACATTTAGGTCGCCACCGTGATATTGGTTGTGTCTTGCATATGATTTCTAGCATGTACTGCTTCTAATTTGGTGAAACGCCAGACAGTTTGAACTTGGCAGAGTGATATTGGTTGCATCATTCGCATGGTGTCTAGCTTGAAGTGCTTCTAATTTGTTGAAATGCCTTCTTCTTAGTTATCACATCATAGGTGTGAATATGTCATGTCGTCTTGTTTTTCGTACATATTCCATCCTCGTATCATGTGTTTGCCTTTCATCCGACTAGTGTTCGTCAGTATCATGCATGAATGAGTTCTGAAGAGCGGATTTTATTCTTTTTTCTTATCGGTTTGACTTCACAATGCAAAATCAATACAGCGGAAGGAAATTAGTAAGGCAGTGGATGATGGTGGTCCTTTGGACCATCTCTTGACTCCTTAACCTCTGTAGTTTCCTCTTTTGTGTCTTTGTTAGCCCTGGAGGACCCCACTTTGGCTGAGTGTATTTAGGATCTCTCGTTTTTACCTAGCCGGTGCTTGCGTCATGGTCATTAGACGAGTGCTTTGGCACGATAGCAAGTATCGGCTCAGTCGGATTGCTATGCACAATCGGCTGCTGTATGGCGGCTGTTGTATGGCGAATGTTTTGGTGCCCAAGATAAGTGAGTCGACATCCATTTTCTCCTTGCCTTTTCCCGACTCAACTGCTGCAACACTTGGTGATTTAACACGCCATTCTTTTCGACTTTCCAGATGCATGAAATTTCCACTCGGGCGCACCTTTTTACTCTGATGGAATCCACTCGGATGGATATCACTCGGATGGAATTCAGTCGGATGGAATCTACTCTGCCACATTTTTTCACTCGGATAGCTTCCACCTGGGTGCATTCTTACACTCGGATAATTTCCATCCGGTCGCATGTTTTGACCAGCCGACCGATAGTTACCGATGTTCAGTCGGCCATTATATGAGTATTCAAGTCGACCCCAAACAGTTTTCCTTTGCTCTTCTAGAAACAACGCCTTTGGTCCACTCAGTTTCATATACTGACTGAACATATCATTTGATGGTGACCTTGGTCGCTTCAAGTATGATGGCCGGTTAGAGCTGGGACCAGCCGACTAATTAGCATATTTGGATAGCAACATATCAAAAGTTGGCTTGATCTGCTTGCGTTGCACTTTAGCTTCATTCCTGTTCCACTTGCCAACTTCTGGACTCTTAGGCTTGACAAATTTAACTTGAGTATTTTCTTGCACTTGCGGTTGCCCCCCGAGTGTAGGATTCTTGATGGTGATTTTGATTACTTCCTTGCCATCAGGCTGCTTATCAAGCACAACATGTCTCCCCAAGACCGTGTTGCCTTCCTTGTCTTTCCTGGGCTCACCAAATGATATTAGCTTTATTAGCAGATTCGGCTACCTCAGGCCGAATGAGTAGCTTCTTCCCCTCCAAATCCATGGTATTCATTGGAAAAGGTTGTTTATCAACTTGCATCTCAGAAAAGTTCAATCGTCCGTCATTAATGGCCGATTGTATCTGTCGTCGAAAAACATTGCAATCGTTAGTAGCATGAGAGAAAGAATTATGATACTTGCAATAAGCACGCCGTTTTAGCTCTTCAAACGGCGGTCAAGAATGAGATATTCTAATAATCTTAGCCTGTACCAAAGCATCAAATATTCTATCACACTTAGCAATGTTAAAAGTAAACTTCATCTCTTCATCACGATTCTTATGAATCAGTTTCAGATCATTGCAAGTAAAGGGTTTGGCCTTAGATGGCCAAACAAATTCAGTAGCAAAAACATCACCCTCATCGTCCAAGTGATCACTATCATATTCCACCATATTCATCTTTGGACGATCGGCTTTGTATCTATGAACTTCTTTGAGATCTTTGCTTCAGCTCTCCTGAGCCAAAGCCCTTTGTAAGACTTGGTTGATATTTCAGAACTCATAACCTTCTATATTTTCTCAATGGGAGTTCTCAAACCACTCAGCACTAGGTCTGCCAAGACTCTCTCGGTTATCACCAAACTAAAACACTGGTTTTTTGTTTCTCTGAATCTCTTGACGTAATCGGAGACCGATTCATCATGCTTCTGTTTAACCGATGTTAGATGTGATAACTTGAGTTCATTGTCGCCGCTATAAAAGTGATCATGAAATTTCTGCTCTAGCTGCGACCAAACCCGAATGGAACCATGTGGTAAAGAAGAAAACCATGAAAATGCAGTAGCAGTTAAAGATAAATGAAACAAACGCACTTTCAACTCATTTAGTGAGCCTGCTTCACCTAGTTGTGCTAAGTATTGACTAACATGCTCCCATGTGGTTTTTGTGCCCTCTCCATTGAACTTAACAAAATCTAGAATCTTATATCCTGGAGGGCACTAGATGGCATCAAAGTACTCGGGGTACGGCTTTTGGTAAATCCGATTCCGAGGTAAGTCAACTCCAAAATTCTCTCTAAGCATCTTAGCCATCTGCTCTCTAAGATTAGCTAGACCATCATCCGTAGTGGACGATGAAGCTTGTGGCAGTGACATAGGAAGAGTATGGTTACTAGCTGTAGGTAGGAATTGTGGCATGTATGTCGACCCATAATTTGGTAGTGGTCGAGTGGTTATAGTTGTAGGTAGAGTTTGGTTCGGCGTTGCCACCGAACCTGTCATGCTCATAATAGGATTAATGGGTGTAGCCACAATCTGATTTGTTTGGGTAGGATAATAAGTCATCGCCACGGGAGGCGCTGATGCAATAGGTAAAGCCAGATTAGGGTTTTGCACACTAGCAGCTACACCGTTATTACCACTAGACGATTGAGATATATTCTTCTGAGCATTAGTATTTTCTATAAAAGTTTGATAGACTAGATTGTTACCATCAGCAGTACGACTCTCAATCTCAACCCACTGCTCAGGAGAAAAGGCAGTACTTACAGAGGGTTTAACTTGTTCAGTTTGAAGAGGAGGGAACTTGATTTCTTCAATCGAAGTGATGTTGCCTTGGCGATCTTTCTTGAATTTTGCAAGGAACTCCTGCAGGTCCTTCTCCTCGCGCGCCTGCTTGTACTCCTCATAGACTTGGCGATGATCGGCCGATATCTCATCAAGACTGGGCTTAATGATGTTATCGGCGTCTACCTCAGATGGCTTGGGAAGATCGGACATGGTGGATGATGATGATTGATCTTCGATCCCCAGCGGAGTCGCCAAAAAGTGTGTTGACACACGAACACGTCATGTGTACCCTCGACGCTAGGGTTGATGCACCGCAGCTCACGTCGAAGGAGACCCGACCGACAGCGCGATACGCAAGACAGTCGACAGGCGCTTTTGCAGACCCGAAAACCCCACACCCCCGGGAGGGACCCTGTCAGGGAGTGCAGCGGCTATGGGCTGCCCTAGGTCGATTCGCTCGCCCCTAGAGCCTTGAGATTCGCAGCTCTCAAACACGAAGAACAGCGAAGAACGAGATAGAAAAACGGTGGAGAGATAAAACGTAGATGAAAAAGTAGTATATTGATTTGTTCAATTGTGTGTTGTTCAATCGGCCATCACCCCCGACATATATAAGAGGCGGCTGGACTTCCCGTACAAGCAAAGGATTCATCTAGGCTTTCCTTACAAAAAATTACATCAATTCATGTCCTAGAGTCCTAGTTCTATTCCAACTCGGATTCAGTCTGAATCTGGCCCAACTTCTATCTTCCTCCTTGCGTGGGCCGCCGAGCTTGCATATGACCTCCGATCAAGATGGCCCAAATATGAAACTTGTGTGCCTCGACGAGGCGAACAATCCTTATGTTGAACACTTTTCCGAATAAGACCATCTTGAATATTCTACGAAGCCATCTTTAATATCCAGTCGAACTCGGTCATGTAACGGACTGGATTGTCCGAGTCTCCTAGTGAACTTACAGGCCGTATACTATCTCATATGATAATGACTCGAAAACCAAAGTTCACCGTTTTGACGATGCGCACAACTTCCGTGTTCATCACTTTTCCATCCGAGGTCATCTGGATTACCTTTCGGGCACATCTTCAGTTTCACTCGGATCCGAGCTCATCCACTCGGATATTAGAGTTTTTCGTCCGACTGGACCTTTTCACTCGGATGTTAGAGTCTTTCACTCGGAAGACAATCTTTCACTCGGATGACTATAATTTCACTCGGAAGACAATCTTTCACTCGGATGACTATATTTCGCTGGGAAGGCAATATCTTACTCGAACGTCAAGTTTTCATTCCGATGGTAATCTTTTTCACTCGGAATAATTTCACTCGGATTACTATATTTTCACTCGGAAGACAACCTTTTACTCGATCGATAAGTTTTTCACTCGACCTTTTACTCGATCGGTAGGTTTTCACTCGGATGGTAAACTTTTCACTCGGATTTCCCGACTGAAAACACAGCCTGATCTTGATTTGCCTCTCCAAGTTGCATACGACCTCGGATTGAGACAAATTTTATATGAGAAACGATCGGCTCAACGAGACAAAACTTTTTCGTGTTGAAGGTTTTTCGATTCAAGGCCGTCTTGATGGCGGAATTACTCGCGCAACCTATCAGACAAGTGTCTCGCACCTCGTGCCATATTTCCGTTGAGGTTCGGTCTGCAGTGTATTGCCTCTAACTTTTGCATATGAACTCGGATTGAGATGATTTATATATCAAAATCGATTGCCTCAACGAGATGAAGACAATTACTTAAGAGTGCTCCTTCATTCGAGGTCATCTTGAAGACGTGATTGGCCAAAAACAACTCGGAACATTGAATTATGCCACTCGGAGTATAGTTTCGGTCCGTAAGATAAAGTCGAATGAATATAACCGAAACATCAAAGTGGTTCCACTCGGCGACATGAATCTCTTCATGCTGAAAATCCGTTCACTCGAGACCATCTTCATTGCAATCTGTATCTTGTCAAAATCAGGTGTCAACAGCCCGCTTGCTTTTTGTTTGCTTGTGTGTTAGTTTGTTTGCTTGTCGTTATGGCTAGTCCCTTATCTTCTCTGTTCTCTCCCGAGAATGAAATTCTAAATTTTAAGCAAAGGGGGGAGAAAATCTAAAAGATGCTTGGTATAGAATTTGCAATGCTCAAAATAGATCTACTAGGAAGAAATCTACTTCTATTCTCCTTTGCAATTTTTATGTAGGCATTACTCCTTGGCACTGTTATGTTCTTGATACTATTACCGGAGGGAACTTTTTGGGTAGCCATACTTTTGATTCTTATAATGCTATGTCAGATTTATTTGGCTCACCCCCTCTCTTGGTTAATGGAACTATATTAACTTTGGAGCATGTAATGCAAAGGCTTGAAATTATTGAAAATGAGGTTGCTACCGTAGAGTTAATTGAAAATTTGGATAAATAGATCCACAGCCAAATCTCTCAATACAAATCTAAAGTAGGAGTTACTTTGAAAGATATTAAAGAAAAGGAACCCATAGTTAATGAGAAAATAAATCACGATTCCGTTAGGATCGATAAACTTGAGAATATTATTACCAACTTGGGAACCGCTTTTTCTTCCGTAAACAATACTCCAAGTCCTTCCACTAAATTTGCCAAGCTTATGTACGTTCCTAAAAATAAGGGTGAATCATCTAGTAAGGAAAATGCGGATCTCAAATCTATAAGTATTCATCCCAATCTTTTTGCTATCAATAAGGAACCATTTGTTACAAATGAATTTTTCGATCTTGTGGCTAAAAGTTTGATAATTAATAAAAATAAAAAAATTACTAAAAATGGTAGATGCCTCATTGAAGAATTGCCTACCAAAGATGGCAATACCTAGATCTATTATTGCTTGTTATGCCTAGCTAGGGGCGTTAAACGATAGTGCTTGTTGGGAGGCAACCCAATTTTATTTGTATTCCTTGCTTTTTGCTCCTGTTTAGTAATAAATAATTTATCTAGCCTCTGTTTTGGTTGTGTTTTTTGTGTTTAATTAGTGTTTGTGCCAAGTAGAACCGTTGGGAAGACTTGGGGAAAGTCTTGTTGAACTTGCTGTAAAAAACAGAAACTTTAGCACTCACGAGAACTGCTGTCATTTTTATTTGAAAAGTACTATTTAGTTAATTCTTTTTGAAGATGATTAACAGATGAATTCCTCACGTCCAGCAATTTATTTTAGAATTTTTGGGTTCCAGGTCTTGCGCTAGCTACAGATTACTACAGACTGTTCTGTTTTTGACAGATTCTGTTTTTTGTGTGTTGTTTGCTTATTTTGATGAATCTATGGCTAGTAAAATAGTTTATAAACCATAGAGAAGTTGGAATACAGTAGGTATAACACCAATATAAACAAAGAATGATTTCATTGCAGTACCTTGAAGTGGTCTTTTATTTTCTTTCGCTAACGGAGCTCACGAGATTTTCTACTTTAAGTTTTGTGTTGTGAAGTTTTCAAGTTTTGGGTAAAGATTTGATGGATTATGGAACAAGGAGTGGCAAGAGCCCAAGCTTGGGGATTCCCATGGCACACCCAAGATAATATAAGGACACCTAAAAGCCAAAGCTTGGGGATGCCCCGGAAGGCATCCCCTCTTTCGTCTACTTCTATCGGTAACTTTACTTGGAGCTATATTTTTATTCGACACATGATATGTGTTTTGCTTGGAGCGTCTTGTATTATTTGAGTCTTTGCTTGTTAGTTTACCACAACCATCCTTTCTGTACACACCTTTTGAGAGAGACATACATGATTTAGAATTTGTTAGAATACTCTATGTGCTTCGCTTATATCTTTTGAGTTATATAATTTTGCTCTAGTACTTCACTTATATCCTTTAGAGCATGGTGGTGGATTTGTTTCATAGAAACTATTGATCTCTCATGCTTCACTTAGATTATTTTGAGAGTCTTAATAGCATGGTAATTTACTTTAAATCCTAATATGCTAGGTATTCAAGAATAAAAAAATTCTCTTATGAGTGTGTTGAATATTATAATAAGTTTGATACTTGATAATTATTTTGAGATATAGACATGGAGATATTAAAGTCATGCTAGTTGAGTAGTTGTGAATTTGAGAAATACGTGTGTTGAAGCTCGTGATTCCCATAGCATGCACGTATGGTGAACTGTTATGTGATGAAGTCGAGCATGATTTATATTTTGATTGCCTTCCTTATGAGTGGCGGTCGGGGACGGGCGATGGTCTTTTCCTACCAATCTATCCCCCTAGGAGCATGCGCGTAATACTTTGCTTTGATAACTTGTAGATTTTTGCAATAAGTATATGAGTTCTTTATGACTAATGTTGAGTCCATGGATTATACGCACTTTTCTCACCCTTCCACCTTTGCTAGCCTCTCTAATACCGCACACTTTTCGCCAGTATCATACACCCACCATATACCTTCCTCAAAACAGCCACCATACCTACCTATTATGGCATTTCCATAGCCATTCCGAGATATATTGCCATGCAACTTTCCACCGTTATGTTTATTATGACAAACTCCATCATTTTCATATTGCTTAGCATGATCATGTAGTCGACATCGTATTTGTGGCAAAGCCACCATTCATAATTCTTTCATACATGTCACTCATGAGTCATTGCATATCCCGGTACACCGCCGGAGGCATTCATATAGAGCTATACTTTGTTCTAAGTATCGAGTTGTAATTGTTGAGTTGTAAGAAAAATAAAAGTGTGATGATCATTATTAGAGCAATTGTTTCATACTTTTGATGTTCTCAAACTTTTTCAATCTTCACGCAATACATGAGCGTGATCCATGGACATGGCACTATAGGTGGAATAGAATGGTGGTTGTGGAGAAGACAAAAGGAGAAGATAGTCTCACATTGACTAGGCGTATCAACGGGCTATGGAGACGCCCATCAATAGATATCAATGTGAGTAAGTAGGGATTGCCATGCAACGGATGCACTAGAGCTATAAATGTATGAAAGCTCAAAAAGAAACTAAGTGGGTGTGCATCCAACTTGCTTGCTCACGAGGACCTAAGGCATTTTGAGGAAGCCCATCATTGGAATATACAAGCCAAGTTCTATAATGAAAAATTCCCACTAGTATATGAAGGTGATAACAAAGGAGACTCTCTACTATGAAGATCATGGTGCTACTTTGCAGCACAAGTGTGGTAAAAGGATAGTAGCATTGTCCCTTCTCTCTTTTTCTCTCATTTTTTAATTTGTTTGGGCCTTTTGTATTTTTTATGGCCTCTTTTTTTCGTCCGGAGTCTCATCCTGACTTGTGGGGGAATCATAGTCTCCATCATCCTTTCCTCACTTGGGACAATGCTCTGATAATGATGATCATCACACTTTTATTTTCTTACAACTCAAGAATTACAACTCGATACTTAGGACAAGATATGACTCTATATGAATGCCTCCGGCGGTGTACCAGGACGTGCAATGACTCATGAGTAAAAACATGTATGAAAGAATTATGAATGGTGACTTTGCCACAAATACGATGTCAACTACATGATCATGCAAAGCAATATGACAATGATGTGATACGTCTCCAATGTATCTATAATTTTTGATTGCTCCATGCAATATTATCTACTGTTTTGGACATTATTGGGCTTTATTATCCACTTCTATATTATTTTTGGGACTAACCAATTAACCGGAGGCCCAACCCAGAATCATTGTTTTTTGCCTGTTTTAGGGTTTCGAATAAAAGGAATATCAAACGGAGATCAAACGGAATGAAACCTTGGGGAACGTGATTTTCTCAACAAACAAGACCCGGGGGACTTGGACCCTACGTCAAGAAAGGAAACAGGAGGCCACGAGGTAGGGGGCGCGCCCACCCCACTAGGCGCGCCCTCCACCCTAGTGGGCCCCCTGTTGCTCCACCGACGTACTCCTTCCTCCTATATATATCCATGTACCCCCAAATGATCAGATACGGAGCCAAAACCCTAATTCCACCGCCGTAACTTTTTGTATCCACGAGATCCCATCTTGGGGCCAGTTCCGGAGCTCCGCCGGAGGGGGCATCGATCACGGAGGGCTTCTACATCAACACCATAGCCTCTCCGATGAAGTGTGAGTAGTTTACCTCAGACCTACGGGTCCATAGTTAGTAGCTTGATGGCTTCTTCTCTCTTTTTGGATCTCAATACAATGTTCTCCCCCTCTTGTGGAGAACTATTCGATGTAATCTTCTTTTTGCGGTGTGTTTGTTGAGACCGGTGAATTGTGGGTTTATGATCAAGTCTATCTATGAATAATATTTGAATCTTCTCTGAATTCTTTGATGTATGATTGGTTATCTTTGCAAGTCTCTTCGAATTATCAGTTTGGTTTGGCCTACTAGATTGATCTTTCTTGCAGCTTTGGGTTCAATCTTGTGGTGTCCTGTCCCAGTGACAGTAGGGGCAGCAAGGCACGTATTGTATTGTTGCCATCGAGGATAACAAGATGGGGTTTTCTTCATATTGCATGAGTCTATCCCTCTACATCATGTCATCTTGCTTAAGGCGTTACTCTGTTTTTAACTTAATACTCTAGATGCATGCTGGATAGCAGTCGATGAGTGGAGTAATAGTAGTAGATGTAGGCAGGAGTTGGTCTACTTGTCTCGGACGTGATGCCTATATACATGATCATACGTAGATATTCTCATAACTATGCTCAATTCTGTCAATTGCTCAACAGTAATTTGTTCACCCACCGTAGAATACTTAAGCTCTCGAGAGAAGCCACTAGTTAGTTATTTCCTTTGCTATTTACCTTGCCTTTATTTTACTTTGCATCTTTATCATAAAAATACCAAAAATATTATCTTATCATATGTATCAGATCTCACTCTCGTAAGTGGCCTTATAGGGATTGACAACCCCTATTTGCGTTGGTTGCGAGGATTTATTTATTTTGTGCAGGTATGAGGGACTCGCACGTAGCCTCCTACTGGATTGATACCTTGGTTCTCAAAAACTGAGGGAAATACTTACGCTACTTTGCTGCATCATCCCTTTCTCTTCGGGGAAAACCAACGCAGTGCTCAAGAGGTAGCATGATGAAGAGTGTCATAATAAACGGAACGGTGGAAAGTTGGATGGCAATATATCTTGGAATGGCTATGGAAATGCCATGATAGGTAGGTATGGTGGCTGTTTTGAGGAAGGTTGTGGTGGGTTTATGATACTGGCGAAAGGTCTGCGGTATTAGAGAGGCTAGCAATGGTGGAAGGTTGAGAGTGCGTATAATCCATGGACTCAACATTAGTCATAAAGAACTCACATACTTATTGCAAAAATCTATTAGTTATCGAAACAAAGTACTACGCGCATGCTCCTAGGGGGATAGATTGGTAGGAAAAGACCATTTCTCATCCCCGACCGCCACTCATAAGTAAATCATGCTCCGACTTCATCACATAACGGTTCACCATACGTGCCTGCTACGGGAATCACAAACTTCAACAGAAGTATTTCTAAAATTCACAACTACTCAACTAGCATGACTCTAATATTACCATCCTCATATCTCAAAATAATCATCAAGTATCAAACTTCTCATAGTATTCAATGCACTCTATATGAAAGTTTTTATTATATACCTCTTGGATGCCCATCATATTAGGACTAGTTTCATAACCAAAGCAAACTACCATGCTTTTCTAAAGACTCTCAAAATAATATAAGTTAAGCACGAGAGTTCATATAATTCTTCAAAATAAAACCACCACCGTGCTCTAAAAATATATAAGTGAAGCTCTAGAGCAAACGACAAACTACTCCGAAAGATATAAGTGAAGATCAATGAGTAGTCGAATAAATATGCAACTATATGAAGACTCTCTAACATTTAAGAATTTAAGATCATGGTATTTTATTCAAACAGCAAGCAAATCCTAACAAAATACATTGACGCTCCAAGCAAAACACATATCATGTGGTAAATAAAAATATAGCTTCAAGTAAAGTTACCGATGAACGAAGACGAGAGAGGGGATGCCTTCCGGGGCATCTCCAAGCTTAGGCTATTGGTTGTCCTTTAATATTACCTTGGGGTGCCTTGGGAATCCCCAAGCTTAGGCTCTTTCCACTCCTTATTCCATAGTCCATTGAATCTTTACCCAAAACATGAAAACTTCACAACACAAAACTTAACAGAAAACTCGTGAGCTCCGTTAGCGAAAGAAAACAAAACACCACTTCAAGGTTCTGTAATGAACTCATTCTTAATTTATATTGGTGTTAAACCTACTGTATTCCAAATTCTCTATGTTTTATAAACTATTTTACTAACCATAGATTCATCAAAATAAGTAAACAACACATGAAAAACAGAATCTGTCAAAACAGAATAGTTTGTAGTAATCTGTAACTAACGCAAACTTCAGGAACCCCAAAAATTCTAAAATAACATTCTGGACGTGAGGACTTTACCTATTAATCATCTGAAAAAATAATTAACTAAATAGCACTATCCAGATAAAAATGGCAGCAATTCTCGTGAGCGCTAAAGTTTCTGTTTTTTTATAGCAAGATCAACAAGACTTTCCCCAAGTCTTCCCAACGGTTCTACTTGGCACAAACACTAATTAACACATAAAAACTCAATCAAAAAAGAGGCTAGATAAATTATTTATTACTAAACAGGAGCAAAAGGCAAGGAATAAAAATAAAATTGGGTTGCCTCCCAACAAGCGCTATCGTTTAATGCCCCTAGCTAGGTATGGTGATTCCACTGATGCTCACATAAAAGATAAAAATTGAAATATAAAGAGAGCATCATGAAGAATATGACTAGCACATTTAAGTCTAACCCTCTTCCTATGCATAGGGATTTTGTGAGTAAACAACTTGTGGGACCAATAATCAACTAGCATAGGAGGGCAAAACAAGCATAATTTCAAAACTTTAAGCACATAGAGAGGAAACTTGATATTATTGCAATTCTACAAGCATATATTCCTCCCTCATAATAATTTTCAGTAGCATCATGAATGAATTCAACAATATAACCAGCACCTAAAGCATTCTTTTCATGATGTACAAGCATAGAAATTTTATTATTCTCCACACAAGCAAAATTCTTCTCATGAATAATAGTGGGAGCAAACTCAACAAAATAATTATCATGTGAGGCATAATCCAATTGAAAACTAAAATCACGACGACAAGTTTCATGGGTATCATTATTCTTAATATCATACAAGTCATCACAATAATCATCATAGATAGCAACTTTGTTCTCATAATCAATTGGAACCTCTTCCAAGATAGTGGAATCATTACTAAATAAAGTCATGACCTCTCCAAATCGACTTTCATAATTATCACAATAAGATTCATCATCCTCCAAAATAGTGGGGTCATTACTTCCTAAAGTTGACACTCTTCGAAACCCACTTTCATCAATATAATCATCATAAGTAGGAGGCATGCTATCATCATAATAAATTTGCTCATCAAAACCTGGGGACAAAAAATATCATCTTCATCAAACATAGCTTCCCCAGGCTTGTGGCTTTGCACATCATTAGCATCATGGATATTCAAGGAATTCATACTAACAACATTGCAATCATGCTCATCATTCAAATATTTAGTGCCAAACATTCTAATGCATTCTTCTTCTAACACTTTGGCACAATTTTCCTTTCCATCATACTCACGAAAGATATTAAAAAGATGAAGCGTATGAGGCAAACTCAATTCCATATTTTTTTTGTAGTTTTCTTTTATAAACTAAACTAGTGCTAAAACAAGATACAAAAAGATTCGATTGCAAGATCTAAAGATATACCTTCAAGCGCTAACCTCCCCGGCAACGGCGCCGGAAAAGAGCTTGATGTCTACTACACAACCTTCTTCTTGTAGACGTTGTTGGGCCTCCAAGTGCAGAGGTTTGTAGGACAGTAGCAAATTTCCCTCAAGTGGATGACCTAGGGTTTATCAATCTCTAGGAGGCGTAGGATGACGATGGTCTCTCTCAAACAACCCTGCAACCAAATAACAAAGAGTCTCTTGTGTCCCCAATACGCTCAATACAATGGTAAATTGTATAGGTCCATTAGTTCGGCGAAGAGATGGTGATACAAGTGGTATATGGATAGTAGATAAAGGTTTTTGTAATCTGAAAATATAAAACCAGAAAGGTAACTAATGATAAAAGTGAGCACAAACGGTATTGAAATGTGTTGAAACAAGACCTAGGATTCATACTTTCACTAGTGGAAGTTCCCTCAACAATAATAACATAATTGGATCAGATAACTATCCCTCAACATGCAACAAAGAGTCACTCCAAAGTCACTAATAGCGGAGAACTAACGAAGAGATTATGGTAGGATACGAAACCACCTCAAAGTTATTCTTTCCAATCAATTCGTTGGGCTATTCCTATAAGTGTCACAAACAGCCCTAGAGTTCGTACTAGAATAACACCTTAAGACACAAATCAACCAAAACCCTAATGTCACCTAAGGCATTTTGAGGAAGCCCATCATTGGAATATACAAGCCAAGTTCTATAATGAAAAATTCCCACTAGTATATGAAGGTGATAACAAAGGAGACTCTCTACTATGAAGATCATGGTGCTACTTTGAAGCACAAGTGTGGTAAAAGGATAGTAGCATTGTCCCTTCTCTCTTTTTCTCTCATTTTTTAATTTGTTTGGGCCTTTTGTATTTTTTATGGCCTCTTTTTTTCGTCCGGAGTCTCATCCGGACTTGTGGGGGAATCATAGTCTCCATCATCCTTTCCTCACTTGGGACAATGCTCTAATAATGATGATCATCATACTTTTATTTTCTTACAAATCAAGAATTACAACTCGATACTTAGGACTAGATATGACTCTATATGAATGCCTTTGGCAGTGTACCAGGATGTGAAATGACTCATGTGTGACATGTATGAAAGAATTATGAATGGTGGCTTTGCCACACATATGATGTCAACTACATGATCATGCAAAGCAATATGACAATGATGTGATACGTCTCCAACGTATCTATAATTTTTGATTGCTCCATGCTATATTATCTACTGTTTTGGACATTATTGAGATTTATTATCCACTTTTATATTATTTTTGGGACTAACCTATTAACCGGAGGCCCAGCCTAGAATCGCTGTTTTTTTGCCTGTTTTAGGGTTTCGAAGAAAAGGAATATCAAACGGAGTCCAAACGGAATGAAACCTTCGGGAATGTGATTTTCTCAACAAACAAAACCCGGGAGACTTGGACCCTACGTCAAGAAAGGAAACAGGAGGCCACGAGATAGGGGGCGCGCCCACCCCCCTAGGCGCGCCCTCCACCCTCGTGGGCCCCCTGTTGCTCCACCGACATACTCCTTCCTCCTATATATATCCACGTACCCCCAAACGATCAGATACGGAGCCAAAACCCTAATTCCACCACCGTAAATTTCTGTATCCACGAGATCCCATCTTGGGGCCTGTTCCGGAGCTCCGCCGGAGGGGGCATCGATCACGGAGGGCTTCTACATCAACACCATAGCCTCTCCGATGAAGTGTGAGTAGTTTACCTCAGACCTACGGGTCCATAGTTAGTAGCTTGATGGCTTCTTCTCTCTTTTTGGATCTCAATACAATGTTCTCCCCCTCTCTTGTGGAGAACTATTCGATGTAATCTTCTTTTTGCAGTGTGTTTGTTGAGACCGATGAATTGTGGGTTTATGATAAAGTCTATCTATGAATAATATTTGAATCTTCTCTGAATTCTTTTATGTATGATTGGTTATCTTTGCAAGTCTCTTTGAATTATCAGTTTGGTTTGGCCTACTAGATTGACCTTTCTTGCAATGGGAGAAGTGCTTAGCTTTGGGTTCAATCTTGCGGTGTCCTTTCCCAGTGACAGTAGGGCCAGCAAGGCATGTATTGTATTGTTGCCATCGAGGATAACAAGATGGGGTTTTCTTCATATTGCATGAGTCTATCCCTCTACATCATGTCATCTTGCTTAAGGCGTTACTCTGTTTTTAACTTAATAGTCTAGATGCATGCTGGATAGCGGTCGATGAGTGGAGTAATAGTAGTAGATGCAGGCAGGAGTCGGTCTACTTGTCTCGGACATGATGCCTATATACATGATCATACCTAGATATTCTTATAACTATGCTCAATTCTGTCAATTGCTCAACAGTAATTTTTTCACCCACCGTAGAATACTTATGCTCTCGAGAGAAGCCACTAGTGAAACCTATGGCCCCCGGGTCTATCTTTATCATATTGATCTCCTACTACTTAGTTATTTCCTTTGCTATTTACCTTGCCTTTATTTTACTTTGCATCTTTATCATAAAAATACCAAAAATATTATCTTATCATATCTATCAGATCTCACTCTCGTAAGTGGCCTTATAGGGATTGACAACCCCTATTTGCGTTGGTTGCGAGGATTTATTTGTTTTTTGCAGGTACGAGGGACTTGCGCGTAGCCTCCTACTGGATTGATACCTTGGTTCTCAAAAACTGAGGGAAATACTTATGCTACTTTGCTGCATCATCCCTTCCTCTTCGGGGAAAACCAACGAAGTGCTCAAGAGGTAGCAAGAAGGATTTCTGGCACCATTGCCGGGGAGGTTCGCGCAAGTCAAGATTTTACTCCCGACAACGAGCCATTTCTGGCGCCGTTGCTGGGGAGGTCTACGCAAAAGTCAACATACGAAGTACCCATCACATACCTTATCTCTCGCATTACATTATTTGCCATTTGCCTCTCGTTTTCCTCTCCCCCACTTCACCCTTGCCGTTTTATTCGCCCTCTCTCTCTATCCCCCCTCTCTATTTGCCTCTTTTTGCCCACTTGCTTTTTATTTGCTTGTGTGTTAGTTAGTTTGCTTGTTGTTATGGCTAGTCCCTTATCTTCTCCGTTGTCTCCCGAGAATGAAATTCTAAATTTTAAGCAAAGGGAGGGAGAAAATCTAAAAGATGCCTGGTATAGAATTTGCAATGCTCAAAATAGATCTACTATGAAGCAATCTACTTCCGTTCTCCTTCACAATTTTTATGTAGGCATTACTCCTTGGCACCGTTATGTTCTTGATACTATTACCGGAGGAAACTTTTTGGGTAGCCATACTTTTGATTCTTATAATGCTATGTCAAATTTATTTGGCTCACCCCCTCTCTTGGTTAATGGAACTATATTAAATTTGGAGCATGTAATGCAAAGGCTTGAAATTATTGAAAATAAGGTTGCTACCATAGAGTTAATTGAAAATTTGGATAAAAGGATCCACAGCCGAATCTCTCAATATGGATCTAAAGTAGGAGTTACTTTGAAAGATATTAAAGAAAAGGAAATGAGAAAAATAAATCACGATTCCGTTAGGATCGATAAACTTGAGAATATTATTACCAACTTGGGAACCGCTTTTTCTTCCATAAAGAATACTCCAAGTCCTTCCACTAAAGTTGCCAAGCTTATGTACGTTCCTAAAAATAAGGGTGAATCATCTAGTAAGGAAAATGCGGATCTCAAATCTATAAGTATTCATCCCAATATTTTTGCTATCATTAAGGAACCATTTGTTACAAATGAATTTTTCGATCTTGTGCCTAAAAGTTTTATAATTAATAAAAAGAAAGAAATTACTAAGGATGGTAGATTCCTCATTGAAGAATTGCCTACCAAAGATGGCAATACCTAGATCTATTCTTCCTTGTTATGCCTAGCTAGGGCCGTTAAACGATAGCGCTTGTTGGGAGGCAACCCAATTTTATTTTTATTACTTGCTTTTTGCTCCTGTTTAGTAATAAATAATTTATCTAGCCTCTGTTTCGGTTGTGTTTTTTTGTTTAATTAGTGTTTGTGCCAAGTAGAACCGTTGGTAAGACTTGGAGAAAGTCTTGTTGAACTTGCTGTAAAAACAGAAACTTTAGCGCTCACGAAAACTGCTGTCATTTTTATTTGGAAAGTTCTATTTAGTTAATTATTTTTGAAGATGATTAATAGATAAATTCCTCACGTCCATAAATTTATTTTAGAATTTTTGGGGTTCCAGATCTTGCGCTAGCTATAGATTACTACAGACTGTTCTGTTTTGGCAGATTCTGTTTTTCGTGTGTTGTTTGCTTATTTTGATGAATCTATGGCTTGTAAAATAGTTTATAAACCATAGAGAAGTTGGAATACAGTAGGTATAACACCAATATAAACAAATAATGAGTTCATTACAGTACCTTGAAGTGGTCTTTTATTTTCTTTCGCTAACGGAGCTCACGAGATTTTCTACTATAAGTTTTGTGTTGTGAAGTTTTCAAGTTTTGGGTAAAGATTTGATGGATTATGGAACAAGGAGCGGCAAGAGCCTCAGCTTGGGGATGCCCATGGCACCCCCAAGATAATCTAAGGACACCTAAAAGCCAAAGCTTGGGGATGCCCCGGAAGGCATCCCCTCTTTCGTCTACTTCTATCAGTAACTTTACTTGGAGCTATATTTTTATTCGCCACATAATATGTGTTTTGCTTGGAGCGTCTTGTATTATTTGAGTATTTGCTTGTTAGTTTGCCACAATAATCCTTGCTTTCCACACCTTTTGAGAGAGCCATACATGATTTAGAATTTGTTAGAATACTCTATGTGCTTCGCTTATATCTTTTTAGTTATATAATTTTGCTCTAGTACTTCATTTATATCTTTTAGAGCATGGTGGTGGATTTGTTTTATAGAAACTATTGATCTCTCATGCTTCACTTAGATTATTTTTAGAGTCTTAATAGCATGATAATTTGCTTTAAATCCTAATATGCTAGGTATTCAAGAATAAAAAAAATTCTCTTATGAGTGTGTTGAATATTATGGTAAGTTTGATACTTGATAATTGTTTTAAGATATAGAGATGGTGATATTAAAGTCATGCTAGTTGAGTAGTTGTGAATTTGAGAAATACTTGTGTTGAAGCTTGTGATTCCCGTAGCATGCATGTATGGTGAACCGTTATGTGATGAAGTCGGAGCATGATTTAGTTTTTGATTGCCTTCCTTATGAGTGGCGGTCGGGGACGAGCGATGGTCTTTTCCTACCAATATATCCCCCTAGGAGCATGCGCGTAATACTTTGCTTTGATAACTTGCAGATTTTTGCAATAAGTATATGAGTTCTTTATGACTAATGTTGAGTCCATGGATTATACGCACTTTTGTCACCCTTCCACCTTTGCTAGCCTCTCTAATACCGCGCACCTTTCACCGGTATCATACACCCACCATACACCTTCCTCAAAACAGCCACCATACCTACCTATTATGGCATTTCCATAGCCATTCCGAGATATATTGCCATGCAACTTTCCACCATTCCATTTATTATGACACACTCCATCATTGTCATATTGCTTAGCATCATCATGTAGTCGACATCGTATTTGTGGCAAAGCCACCATTCATAATTCTTTCATACATGTCACTCATGAGTCATTGCATATCTTGATACACCACCGGAGGCATTCATATAGAGTCATACTTTGTTCTAAGTATCGAGTTGTAATTGTTGAGTTGTAAGAAAAATAAAAGTGTGATGATCATCATTATTAGAGCATTGTCCCAGTGAGGAGAGGATGATGGAGACTATGATTCCCCCACAAGTCAGGATGAGACTCCGGACAAAAAAAGGAGAAAGAAAAGAGGCCGTAAAAAAGAGAAAAGGCCCAAATAAAAAAAATTAAAAATGAGACAAAAAGACATAAGGGACAATGTTACTATCCTTTTACCACACTTGTGCTTCAAAGTAGCACCATGATCTTCATAGTAGAGAGTCTCTCATGTTATCACTTTCACATACTAGTGGGAATCTTTCTTTATAGAACTTGGCTTGTATATTCCAATGATGGGCTTCCTCAAAATGCCCTAGGTCTTCATGAGCAAGCAAGTTGGATGCACACCCACTTAGTTTCTTTTTGAGCTCTCATATACTTATAGCTCTAGTGCATCCATTGCATGGCAATCCCTACGCACTCACATTGATATATATTGATGGGAATCTCCATAGCCCGTTGATACGCCTAGTTGATGTGAGACTATCTTCTCCCTTTTTGTCTTCTCCACAACCACCACTCTATTCCACCTATAGTGCTATATCCATGGCTCACGCTCATGTATTGCGTGAAGATTGAAAAAGTTTTGAGAATGTCAAAAGTATGAAACAATTGCTTGGCTTGTCATCGGGGTTGTGCATGATTTAAATATTTTGTGTGGTGAAGATAGAGCATAGCCAGACTATATGATTTTGTAGGGATAACTTTCTTTAGCCATGTAATATTGAGAAGACATAATTGCTTTGTCAGTATGCTTGAAGTATTATTATTTTTATGTCAATATTAAATTTTATCTTGAATCTTTCGGATCTAAATATTCATACCACAATTAAGAAGAATTACATTGAAATTATGCCAAGTAGCACTCCGCATCAAAAATTCTGTATTTATCATTTACCTACTCGAGGACGAGCAGGAATTAAGCTTGGGGATGCTTGATACGTCTCCAACATATCTATAATTTTTTATTGCCCCATGCTATATTATCTACTGTTTTGGACATTATTGGGCTTTATTATCCACTTTTATATTATTTTTGGGACTAACCTATTAACCGGAGGCCCAGCCCAGAATCACTATTTTGCCTATTTTAGGGTTTCAAAGAAAAAGAATATCAAACGGAGTCCAAGCGGAATGAAACCTTCAGGAACGTGATTTTCTCAACAAACAAGACCCGGGAGACTTGGACCCTACGTCAAGAAAGGAAACAGGAGGCCACGGGGTAGGGGGCGCGCCCACCCCCACCAGGCGCGCCCTCCACCCTTGTGGGCCCCCTATTGCTCCACCGATGTACTCCTTCCTCCTATATATATCCACGTACCCCCAAACGATCAGATACGGAGCCAAAACCCTAATTCCACCGCTGTAACTTTTTGTATCCACGAGATCCCATCTTGGGTCCTGTTCTGGAGCTCCGCCGGAGGGGGCATCGATCACGAAGGGCTTCTACATCAACACCATAGCCTCTTTGATGAAGTGTGAGTAGTTTACCTCAGACCTACGGGTCCATAGTTAGTAGCTTGATGGCTTCTTCTCTCTTTTTGGATCTCAATACAATGTTCTCCCCCTCTTGTGGAGAACTATTCGATGTAATCTTCTTTTTGCGGTGTGTTTGTTGAGACCGATGAATTGTGGGTTTATGATCAAGTCTATCTATGAATAATATTTGAATCTTCTCTGAATTCTTTGATGTATGATTGGTTATCTTTGCAAGTCTCTTCGAATTATCAGTTTGGTTTGGCCTACTAGATTGATCTTTCTTGCAATGGGAGAATTTCTTAGCTTTGGGTTCAATCTTGTGGTGTCCTTTCCCAGTGACAGTAGGGGCAGCAAGGCACGTATTGTATTGTTGCCATCGAGGATAACAAGATTGGGTTTTATTCATATTTAATGAGTATATCCCTCTACATCATGTCATCTTGCTTAAGGCGTTACTCTGTTTTTAACTTAATACTCTAGATGCATGCTGAATAGCGGTCGATGAGTGGAGTAATAGTACTAGATGTAGGCAAGAGTCGGTCTACTTGTCTCGGACATGATGCCTATATACATGATCATACCTAGATATTCTCATAACTATCCTCAATTCTGTCAATTGCTCAACAGTAATTTGTTCACCCACCGTAGAATACTTATGCTCTCGAGAGAAGCCACTAGTGAAACCTATGGCCCCCAGGTCTATCTTTATCATATTGATCTCCTACTACTTAGTTATTTCCGTTGCTATTTACATTGCCTTTATTTTACTTTGCATATTTATCATAAAAATACCAAAAATATTATCTTATCATATCTATCAGATCTCACTCTCGTAAGTGTCCTTATAGGGATTGACAACCCCTATTTTTCCTTAGTTGCGAGGATTTATTTGTTTTGTGCAGGTACGAGGGACTCGCGCGTAGCCTCCTACTAGATTGATACCTTGGTTCTCAAAAACTGAGGGAAATACTTACGCTACTTTGCTGCATCATCCCTTCCTCTTCGGGGAAAACCAACGCAGTGCTCAAGAGGTAGCATGATGAAGCGTGTCATAATAAACGGAACGGTGGAAATTTGCATGGCAATATATCTCGGAATGGCTATGGAAATGCCATGATAGGTAGGTATGGTGGCTGTTTTGAGGAAGGTATATGGTGGGTTTATGATACCGGCGAAAGGTGTGCGGTAGTAGAGAGGCTAGCAGTGGTGGAAGGGTGACAGTGCGTATAATTCATGGACTCAACATTAGTCATAAAGAACTCACATACTTATTGCAAAAATATATTAGTTATTGAAAAAAATTACTACGCTCATGCTCCTAGGGGGATAGATTGGTAGGAAAAGACCATCGCTCATCCCCGACCGCAACTCATAAGGAAGACATTCAATAAATAAATCATGCTCCGACTTCATCACATAACGGTTCACCATACGTGCCTGCTACGGGAATCACAAACTTCAACACAAGTATTTCTAAAATTCACAACTACTCAACTAGAATGACTCTAATATTACCATCCTCATATCTGAAAACAATCATCAAGTATCAAACTTCTCATAGTATTCAATGCACTCTATATGAAAGTTCTTATTATATACCTCTTGGATGCCCATCATATTAGGACTAGTTTCATAACCAAAGCAAACTACCATGCTTTTCTAAAGACTCTCAAAATAATATAAGTTAAGCACGAGAGTTCATCTAATTATTCAAAATAAAACCACCACCGTGCTCTAAAAAGATATAAGTGAAGCTCTAGAGCAAACGACAAACTACTCCGAAAGATATAAGTGAAGATCAATGAGTAGTCGAATAAATATGCAACTATATGAAGACTCTCTAACATTTAAAAATTTCAGATCTTGGTATTTTATTCAAACAGCAAGCAAATCCTAACAAAATAAATTGACGCTCCAAGCAAAACACATATCATGTGGTAAATAAAAATATAGCTTCAAGGAAAGTTACCGATGAACGAAGACGAAAGAGGGGATGCCTTCCGGGGCATCCCCAAGCTTAGGCTCTTGGTTGTCCTTTAATATTACCTTGGGGTGCCTTGGGAATCCCCAAGCTTAGGCTCTTGCCACTCCTTATTCCATAGTCCATTGAATCTTTACCCAAAACATGAAAACTTCACAACACAAAACTTAACAGAAAACTCGTGAGCTCCGTTAGCGAAAGAAAACAAAACAACACTTCAAGGTTCTGTAATGAACTCATTCTTTATTTATATTGTTGTAAAACCTACTGTATTCCAAATTATCTATGGTTTATAAACAATTTTACTAGCCATAGATTCATCAAAATAAGTAAACAACACATGAAAAACAGAATCTGTCAAAAACAGAACAGTCTGTAGTAATCTGTAACTAACGCAAACTTCTGGAACCACAAAAATTATAAAATAAATTTCTGGACTTGAGGAATTTACCTATTAATCATCTGAAAAAATAATTAACTAAATAGCACTATCCAAATAAAAATGGCAGCAATTCTCGTGAACGCTAAAGTTTCTGTTTTTTTACAGCAAGATCAACAAGACTTTCCCCAAGTCTTCCCAACGGTTCTACTTGGCACAAACACTAATTAACACATAAAAACTCAATAGAAAAAGAGGCTAGATAAATTATTTATTACTAAACAGGAACAAACGGCAAGGAATAAAAATAAAATTGGGTTGCCTCCCAACAAGCGCTGTCGTTTAACACCCCTAGCTAGGCATGATGATTCCAATGATGCTCACATAAAAGATAAAAATTGAAATATAAAGAGAGCATCATGAAGAATATGACTAGCACATTTAAGTCTAACCCTCTTCCTATGCATAGGGATTTTGTGAGCAAACAACTTCTGGGAACAAGAATCAACTAGCATAGGAGGGCAAAACAAGCATAATTTCAAAACTTTAAGCACATAGAGAGGAAACTTGATATTATTGCAATTCCTACAAGCATATATTCCTCCCTCATAATAATTTTCAGTAGCAGCATGAATGAATTCAACAATATAACCAGAACCTAAAGCATTCTTTTCATGATGTACAAGCATAGAAATTTTCTTACTCTCCACACAAGCAAAATTCTTCTCATGAATAATAGTGGGAGCAAACTCAACAAAATAATTATCATGTGAGGCATAATCCAATTGAAAACTAAAATCATGACGACAAGTTTCATGGGTATCATTATTCTTAATATCATACAAGTCATCACAATAATCATCATAGATAGCAACTTTGTTCTCATAATCAATTGGAACCTCTTCCAAGATAGTGGAATCATTACTAAACAAAGTCATGACCTCTCCAAATCCACTTTCATAATTATCACAATAAGATTCATCATCCTCCAAAATAGTGGGGTCATTACTTCCTAAAGTTGACACTCTTCGAAACCCACTTTCATCAATATAATCATCATAAGTAGGAGGCATGCTATCATCATAATAAATTTGCTCATCAAAACTTGGGGGACAAAAAAATATCATCTTCATCAAACATAGCTTCCCCAAGCTTGTGGCATTGCACATCATTAGCATGATGGATATTCAAGGAATTCATACTAACAACATTGCAATCATGCTCATCATTCAAATATTTAGTGCCAAACATTCTAATGCATTCTTCTTCTAACACTTTGGCACAATTTTCCTTTCCATCATACTCACAAAAGATATTAAAAAGATGAAGCATATGAGGCAAACTCAATTCCATATTTTTTCTGTAGTTGTCTTTTCTAAACTAAACTAGTGTTAAAACAAGAAACAAAAAGATTTGATTGCAAGATCTAAAGATATACCTTCAAGCGCTAACCTCCCCGGCAACGGCGCCAGAAAAGAGCTTGATGTCTACTACACAACCTTCTTCTTGTAGACGTTGTTGGGCCTCCAAGTGCAGAGGTTTGTAGGACAGTAGCAAATTTCCCTCAAGTGGATGAATTAAGGTTTATCAATCCGTAGGAGGCGTAGGATGAAGATGGTCTCTCTCAAGCAACCCTGCAACCAAATAACAAAGAGTCTCTTGTGTCCCCAACACGCCCAATACAATGGTAAATTGTATAGGTGCACTAGTTCGGTGAAGAGATGGTGATACAAGTGGTATATGGATAGTAGATAAAGGTTTTTGTAATCTGAAAATATAAAAACAGCAAGGTAACTAATGATAAGCACAAACGGTATTGCAATGCGTTGAAACAAGACCTAGGGTTCATACTTTCACTAGTGCAAGTTCCCTCAACAATAATAACATAATTGGATCACATAACTATCCCTCAACATGCAACAAAGAGTCACTCCAAAGTCACTAATAGCGGAGAACTAACGAAGATATTATGGTAGGGTACGAAACCACCTCAAAGTTATTCTTTCCAGTCAATCCGTTGGGCTATTCCTATAAGTGTCACAAACAGCCCTAGAGTTCGTACTAGAATAACACCTTTAGACACAAATCAACCAAAACCCTAATGTCACCTAGATACTCCAATGTCACCTCAAGTATCCGTGGGTATGATTATACGATATGCATCACACAATCTTAGATTCATCTATTCAACCAACACATAGAACCTCGAAAAGTGCCCCAAAGTTTCTACCGGAGAGTCAAGACAAAAACGTGTGCCACCCCCTATGCATAGATTCCCATGGTCATGGAACCCGCAAGTTGATCACCAAAACATACATCAAGTGGATCAATAGAATACCCCATTGTCACCACGGGCATCCCACGCAAGACATACATCAAGTGTTCTCAAATCCATAAAGACTCGATCCGATAAGATAACTTCAAAGGGAAAACTCAATCCATTACAAGAGAGTAGAGGGGGAGAAACATCATAAGATCCAACTATAATAGCAAGCTCGCGATACATCAAGATCGTACCACCTCAAGAACACGAGAGAGAGAGAGAGATCGAACACATAGCTACTGGTACATACCCTCAGCGCCGAGGGAGAATTACTCCCTCCTCATCATTGAGAGCGCCGGGATGATGAAGATGGCCACCGGAGAAGGATTCCCCCTCCTGCAGGGTGCCGGAACGGGTCTAGATTGGTTTTCGGTAGCTACAGAGGCTTCCGGCGGCGGAACTTCTGATCTATTGTGTTCTCTGATAGTTTTAGGGTATATTGATATATATAGGCGGAAGAAATACATCAGGGGAGCCACGAGGGGCCCACGAGGGTGGAGGGCACACCCAGGGGGCGCGCCCCCCTACCTCGTGCTCTCCTCATTGATCCCCTGACGTGCACTCCAAGTCTCTTGTATTGCTTTCTTTCCAAAAATAACTTTTCTGAAGGTTTCTTTCCGTTTGGACTCCGTTTGATATTCCTTTTCTGCGAAACACTGAAACAAGGGGAAAACAGAATCTAGCATTGGGCTCTGGGTTAATAGGTTAGTCCCAAAAATCATATAAAATAGCATACAACTGCATATAAAACATCCAAGGTTGATAATATAATAGCATGGAACAATCAAAAATTATAGATACGTTGGAGACGTATCAGTGGTCTTGGTGGAATGGATCCGGTCCAAGATGAGATCTCCCCCCTGGTGGAGGCTAGCCCTATATAAAGAGGTCGGGGTCCACTTCCCAAATATTAGGCGAGAAGGGATCCCACAGCGGCCAATTTGAAGGGGGCAGCTAGTACAAGCTATCCTGGCAAGGGGTGGGGGCGCGGCACCCTTTCCTTCTGCTCCTCCTACTCTTTCCCCTTTTCCACTTCCGATAAAAGGAAAGGGGGGCGAAATGGACTAGGGTCCAACTGGGACTCCTCCCAATTGGCGCGCCCTAGGCCGGCCTCCTCCCCTCTCCCTCCTTATATACGGGGGTTGGGGGCACCTCTAAGCACATCAATTGTTTCTTAGCCGTGTGTGGTGCCCCCCTCCACCGTTTACTCCTTCGGTCATATTTTCATAGTGCTTAGGCGAAACCCTGCGCGGATCACATCACCATCACTGTCACCATGTCATCGTGCTGATGAAGCTGTCCCTCGAAACTTTGCTGGATCAAGTGTTCGAGGGACGTCATCGAGCTAAACGTGTGCAGAACTCGGAGGTGTCGTACATTCGGTGCTTGATCGGTTGAATCGAGAAGACGTTCGACTACATCAACCGCGTTAAGCTTCCGCTTCCGCTTTCGGTCTATGAGGGTACGTGGACACACTCTTCCGCTCTCGTTGCTATGCATCTCCTAGATAGATCTTGTGTGATCGTAGGAATTTTTTTGAAATTGCATGCTATTTTCCCCAAAAATAAGTCTTGACCCGCACTTCTATGCTTTTGTATCACCTGGCCTGTTGTTGATAAAATGCGGAACGGGCTCGTGCAATATCGCACTCCACTTCAAGGCCGTCTAGGTCGTCCTGCCGATCGAGCTCGGCTTCTCTCTCTTCGTACATGCACACTCGAGGTGAGTCATGAATAATGTCGCAGGGCAATACAGCTTTTGCACCATACACCATGAAGAAAGGTGTGTATCCGGTCGTTCGATTAGGTGTAGTTCGCAGCCCCTAGAGTACGGAATCGAGTTCCTCCACCTAGTGCTTATCTGACTCCCATAGGGAGCGCACCAGTCTGGGTTTAATGCCGCTCATTAATAGGCCATTGGCTCGTTCAACCTAACCATTTGTTTGAGGGTGGTAGATGGATGCATAGTCATGCTTAATGCCCAAGTTAGCGCACCAGTTCTTCAGCTCATCGGTTGTAAAATTGGAGCCGTTATCAGTGATGATGCTGTGCGGGACGCCATAATGGTGTACCACGCCGGATATAAAGTCAATCACTGGCCCTGCTTCAGCCGTTTTTACTGGTTTGGCCTCTATCCACTTAGTGAATTTATCCACCATAACCAGTAGATATTTCTTCTTGTGGCTTCCCCTTTAAGGGGTCCGACCATGTCTAGCCGCCAGACAGCGAAAGGCCAAGTGATGGGGATTGTTCTTAAGGCAATGGGAGGCATATGGCTTTGATTGGCGAAAAGTTGACATCCCACATAATGTTGCATAAGGGTTTGTACGTCTGCTCAGGCCGTTGGTGAGAAGAAACCTGTCCGGAAGGCCTTGCTTACGAGGGCCCGAGCTGCAGCGTGATGGCCACCTAGACCAGCATGTATTTCAGCCAAGAGTTGTCGTCCCTCCTCTTCGGAGATGCACCTTTGAAGGACTCCAATAGTGCTTTTCTTGTATCTTTCACCTTCACGGACCTTATAGGCTTTAGAACGTCGGACTATGCGATGGGCCTCATTTTGATCATTAGGAAGTTCCTGCCTATTAAGGTAGGCCAAGAAGGGTTCAGTCCATGGAGTGATAATAGCCAAGATTTCACGAGCAGAGGGTGTTATTGTGGTATCCGAACCCCCGATGATATCGGTATTGTGTTCGGCTGCTGGGGGTATGATCAGGTCCAGACTGGCATTTCCGCTCTCGTCCTACCACACCACGGATGGCTTAAAGAGCCTTTCCACAAAGGTATAGGGTGGGACGGGGTCGCGTTTGGCGCCCATTCGAGCAAGGATGTGTGCTGCCTGGTTACTGTCTCGAGCGACGTGATGAAACTCAAACCCCTTGAACCAAGCCGATATTTTTAATACGGTGTTTCGGTATGCCGCCATTTTTGGATCTTTTGCATCGAACTATCCATTTATCTAGATATTGCGAGATTTGAGTCACTGCGCACCTGTAGGCATTGTATGCCCATGGAGACAACCATTCGAAGACCATGTAGAAGTGCCTCGTATTCGGCTGCATTATTGGAGTCCGTATACATGATTTGAAGCACGTAGCGGACTGTGTCCCCTGTAGGGGATGTCAAGATGACACCAGCCCCTAGTCCGGCCAACATTTTAGAGTCGTCGAAGTACATGATCCAGTTGGAGTATGCACTGTACTCTTTGGGGAGCTCAACTTCCGTCCACTCAGCGATGAAGTCGGCCAGCACCTGAGATTTAATAGCTCGGCATGGCTTGTATGTTATTTCGAATGGTAAGAGCTCAATGGCCCATTTGGCAATGCGACCGGTGGCATCCCTGTTATTTGTAATGTCATTAAGTGGTACTTTAGATGCCACCATGATCGAACACTCTTGAAAGTAGTGCTGAAGTTTTCAGGATGCCATAAAGACCGAGTAAGCTATCTCTTGTAAGGACCTCTGATATGTAATACACTGGTTTATGTATGATGAATTTATGCCCCTCTTTGAGGGAGACATGGATTCGGGGGTCCTCAGGTGTCCGGCCTATTCAAGTATGGGTTGGGCTGATGGGCCGTGAAGATAGAACGGAAGATTATTCCCCGTGTTCGGATAGGCCTCCTGGATGTGTGTAAGGCAAGATTGGAGATGGAATGTATTGTTTCCTTCCCTTGTAAACCGACTCTCTGCCCCTCTAGTGTATATATAAACTTGGGGGTTTAGTCTGTATGGATGATCATAATTCATATAGGCTAGACATCTAGGGTTTAGCCATTATGATCTCGAGGTAGATCGACTATTGTAACCCCTATACTCATCAAATACAATCAAGCAGGACGTAGGGTTTTACCTCCATTAAGAGGGCCCGAACCTGGGTAAACATCATGTTCACTGTGTCCCTTGTTACCTTCGATCCTTAGACGCATAGTCTGGGACCCCCTACCCGAGATCGGCCGGTTTTGACACCAACACTTGTCGCCTCGCTCGATGATGAGTACGGCGCTTACTACCTAGTGAGTTGTGGATATATAAAGCAACATAGGCTCGCCAACACTTGGGGCGGCTAGGATCAGGTTGCCTGCTAATAAAGTTTTTATTTCTTCCAATCCGGCTCTAGACGCATCCATCCACTCGAAGTTGTCGGTGCGTCTAAGTAGTCTATACAGTGGTAATGCCTTTTCTCCCAGTCTGGAGATGAAGCGGCTCAGCGCTGCCATGCACCCTGCTAGTTTTTGGACCTGCTTTAAGTCTGCTGGTACGGCCAGTTGTGACAAGGCTCGGATTTTGGCTGGGTTTGCTTCAATTCCCCTATTGGAGACGATGAACCCTAGTAGCTTCCCGGCTGGAACGCCGAAAACACATTTTTCCGGATTGAGCCGTATGTCATATGTTCGGAGGTTGTCAAATGTGAGGCGGAGATCGTCCACCAATGATTCGACGTGTTTAGTATTGACGACCACGTCATCCACATGTGCTTCCACTGTCTTGCCGATTTGGTTTTCCAAACATGTTTGAATCATGCGTTGGTAGGTGGCACCGGCGTTTTTAAGCCCAAAAGGCATAGTGTTGAAACAGAAAGGCCCGTACGGGGTAATGAACGCCGTTGTGGCCTGGTCGGACTCCTTCATCTTAATTTGATGGTATACAGAGTAAGCATCGAGGAAACACAATGAGTCGTGTCCTACGGTTGCGTCAATAATCTGGTCAATGCGGGGCAATGGGAAAGGGTCTTTGGGGCATGCCTTATTGAGGTCTTTGAAATCGACACAGAGGTGCCAAGACTTATCCTTTTTCGGCACTATGACCAAGTTGGCTAGCCAATCCGGGTGCTTGATTTCTCTGATGAACCTGGCCTCGAGTAGTTTGGCTAGCTCCTCCCCCATAGCTTGTCGTTTGGGTTTGGAAAATCGTCGTAGTATTTGTTTGACTGGTTTGAACCCCTTGATTATGTTGAGGCTGTGTTCGGCCAGTCTGCATGGGATCCCGGGCATGTCTGAAGGGTGCCAGGCAAATATGTCCCAATTTTTGCGTAGGAACACTCATAGGGAAGCATCTACCGTCAGATCTAGTTGTCCTCCAATGGAAGCTGTTTTGTTAGGATTCGTCGGGTGCACTTGGAATTTTACTATTTCCTCTGCTGGTTTGAAAGAGGTGGATTTGGGTCTCTTATAGAGAATCACACCATCCTTTTCCATCGTGGATTGCAGGGTGATTAGTTCTCTGGCCGCAAGGGTTTTGAATAATGCCTCAAGGGCCAAAGATGCGGTTTTGTTTTCGGCACAGAGTGCTATATCCGGATCACTTATAATTGTGATTATTCCATTGGGCCCTGGCATCTTAAGCTTCATGTACCCATAATGGGGTATGGCTTGAAAGCGTGAGAAGGTGTCCCGCCCCAAAAGGCCGTGGTATCCTCTATTGAAGGGGGCCACATGGAAGAGCAACTCTTCGGACCTATAATTCTCAAGCGTGCCAAATACTACATCAAGTTTGATTTTCCCCGAACATTGTGCTTCTTGACTAGGGATGATGCCTCTAAAGGTGGTGTTGCTTTGCTCGATGCGTGCTCTATCAATATGCATTTTGTCAAGCGTGTCCCCATAGATGAGGTTAAGTCCATTGCCGCCGTCCATGAGCACTTTGGTAAGTCGGAAGCGTCCACAATTAGGTTTAAGACCAAGGCGGCGGGTGCACGGACTGATCGGGCCCTTGGTTCGTCGTCAGCAGTGAAAGTTATTGCCGCGTCGTTCCCTGGGCTCATTGCGGTTACTTGGTTAATTTCTGCAAGGTCGTAGTGTGCCCTTTTGCGTCGATTATTTGAAGAGAAGGTCTCAAAGACTGTAAAGACGTTAAGATTGTCATCTTTTGGAGAATGTTTCTCTAGAGTAGCGGTGGTGAGGATAGCCTCCCCTCTTTTAGCCACTTGCCGGAGCACCCAACATGCCCGAAGGTTATGAGTTGGTTCGGTGCTTGGCGTCGCATGTACCGGACGGGGCTTGTCGAGGAATTCGTCGAGAATGGACATGTATCCCATGACGGGTTTGTTTTTCTTGCTAAAGGGCGTGTGATCGGATGCCTCATAAGGGTGTACCCGTTTTGCCCGGGCAATGGACTACTTAAAGGCAGCGGGTTCCAACCGGGCTTCCTGGGCCTTCCATGTGCTTTCCATCAAGCAGTACTTCTATACGAAGTGTGATAATTCCGTAAAATTTTGTATGTGGTGGCGGTTGAGGGTGTATAGAATTCCCTCGTTCGTACAATTATGATGAAAAACCAAAACTGCACCGTCATCGCAGCAATCTTTAATCTTGTTTTTAACAAGGAGTAATCTAGCCCAGAAGTGATGGACCGTTTCCTAAGGTTGCTGCCGTACATACATTAGGTCACATATGTCTTGAGGGCCTGAATTACTTGGAGAGTATTGATTGTGGTGGGTGGGTGGGCTAAAACTCGAATCCCGACCCAGGATTGAATCCGGAGCTTGAAAAATCTCCGAGGTCACCGGTTCGGGTCCAGGAAGATCCAAGTTCTTTCCGGGCCCTATGTCCGCCCCTGAGCTCGGAGGACATGAAGTCTCATCCCGAGGGAGGGTGTCCGGCTCAACGGGCTCAGAGATCCAAACATAGCTGGTCTTTAACTTAGGGCAAGAAGTGTTTTCTGCTCATTCCTCGACGATCGCTACCAGATGGGTGACCAACGGGGAATTGATTTCCCTCTGATCGGGTTTGAGCCTGATCTGATCATAATCTGTTGTAAGCCCTAGGGCGGAGATGCGATCTAGCAGCTCGTTCAAGGACGAGATGTCTGTCGGATCCATTTGTTTGGAGTGTTTGAGACCGATGCGGAGGTGATGTTTGGCAATCATGGGGGCGCCGTCGGCTTGATGGCCGTGTGGGTGCCCGCGGTGAAACCGTCGAGCTAGAGGACCTGTCTTGAAGTTAGGCTCCTTCCAGAAGTGATATCATTATTGATGACAAGGCGAGCCATCGATACTTCTATAGACAACACAATGGAACTCTCAATGAAAGCACCAATGTCAGTGTCAAAACCGGCAGATCTCGTGTAGGGGGTCCCGAACTGTGCGTCTGAGGATCGATGGTAACAAGGGACAAGTGGGGCACAATGTTTACCCATGTTTGGGCCCTCTTAATGGAGGTAAAACCCTATGTCCTGCTTGATTGTATTCGATGAGTATAGGGGTTACAAGAGTTGATCTACCTCAAGATCGTAATGGCTAAACCCTAGTTCTCTAGCCTATGAGAATTATGATGATCCCTACGGACTAACCCCTCCGGTTTATATACACACCGGAGGGGCCTAGGGTAGTATACAATGAGTTGGCAGAAGATGGAAATAATACATCCGGACACCAAAACTTGCCGTTCACGCATACAGGAGTCCTACCCGGACACGAGGATGATCTTCAGTTTTTATCCTCTTGGCCCATCACTGCAGCCCATGTTGAATAGGCCGAGCACCCGAGGACACCCTAATCCAGG
The DNA here is from genome assembly GCA_034509565.1 of Triticum monococcum. NCBI lineage: Eukaryota > Viridiplantae > Streptophyta > Magnoliopsida > Poales > Poaceae > Triticum > Triticum monococcum. The sequence goes on along the minus strand of CM067842.1, from coordinate 442,834,007 downwards.
ACTCCCTCACCTTCCGCACCGCCTCTTTGCTCTATAGATACCCCAATATTCCAGAAACCCTAGGGGAGTTGGCAAAAATTAATTCCAACTGCCGCAAGTTCCAGAAACCACAGATCTAATCTAGACACCATCATAGAGGGGTTCATCATCCTCATTGGTGCCTCTCCGATGATGCGTGAGTAGTTCAATGTAGACCTACAATTCCATAGTTAGTAGCTAGATGTCTTCCTCTCTCTCTGTCTCTCTCTCTCTCTCTCTCTTGATTCTCAATACAATGGTCTCTTGGAGATCTATTTGATGTAACCCTTTTTGCGGTGTGTTTGTTGGGATCCAATGAACTTTGAGTTTATGATCAGATCTATGTTTTTATCCATGAAAGTTATTTGACTATTCTGATCTCTTATATGCATGATTACTTATAGCCTCGTATTTATTTTTTGATCCTTTGGTTCAGTTAGGCTAACTAGATCGATTTTCTTGCCATGGGAAGAGGTGCTTTGTGATGGGTTCGATCTTACGATTCTTGATCCCAGTGACAGAAGGGGAACCGACATGTGTGTATCTATGCTATTAAGGATAACAAGATGGGGTCTATTTCTACATAAATAGATCTTGTCTACATCATGTCATCGTTCTTATTGCATTACTCCATTTCTCCATGAACTTAATACACTAGATGCATGCTGGATGGCGGTCGATGTGTGTAGTAGTAGATGCAGGCAGGAGTCAGTCTACTAATCTTGGACATGATGCCTATATAATGATCATTTCCTAGATATCGTCATGATTATTTGAAGTTCTATCAATTGCCCAACGGTAATTTGTTTACCCACCGTAAGCTATTTTTCTCGAGAGAAGCCACTAGTGAAATCTACACCCCCCGGGTCTCTTCTTTATTATATTTTCCTTCGAGATCTATTTTTATTCACTTTTATTTTCAGATCTATTAATCCAAAAACCCAAAAATACGTTACTGCACTTTATTTTATTTTGCATTTCTTCGTGATCTATTTATCCAACCTATCATATTTTTATCCCGTCAACTCGACAATTTTTGGCACCGTTACCCGAAAGGGATTGACAACCCCTTTAACACGTTGGGTTGCAAGTATTTGTTCTTTATGTGTAGGTACTGTTTACATAGTGTTGCGCCATTCTCCTACTGGTTTGGTAACCTTGGTCTCAACACTGAGGGAAATACCTACCTTCACTGCGCTGCATCATCCCTTCCTCTTTGGGGAAATACCGACGTAGTTCAAGCAGCATTACCGATCTGCCATGATTTATGCTGGTCGGATGATCATGTTTGTCAAATGTGATTGGGTCAGCCGACCACGGGTTGAACTTCAGGGCAACAGGATCTAGAATGTAAATGTCCCGAAGTGCTCATTTCCTCTCCTTTTTAGGGATGTGGGTAGCGTAAATCATGTTCACATCTTTCACCTCGTGAGGGAACTATTTCAGGCCTCCGTTATTGGGCTGTCGAGGTTCGTCCTCGTCTTCGTTGCGAGGTTGGGCTTTATTATGGCCCTCCGTCGCCACTTTCTAGCCTGCTTGAAGACCCAACAGTTCCCGTTGGTGTGATTTGCTGGTTTGTCCGAGGTGCCATGGATGTAGCACGGCCTGTCGAGGATCTTGTCTAGCTGGCTGGGTCCATCTTTGTTTCCTTTAAAGGCCTTCTTTTTCTGCCCGGATCTAGGTCCATTGGACCCCGTCTTTACTACGGCGTCCTCGATATCCCTCCCGCCATTTTTATGCCTGCTCTTATTCTTATTGTGCATGTGTTTACCATTGGCGTCGCAATCTTCTGAGGTGCCTGCCTCACCATTGTGAGTATTGTGGGCCAGCCAACTATCCTCTCCCACACAAAAGTGGGTCATATGTGAGGTGAGGGATGCCATGGTCTTCGGCTTGTCCTGGGCGAGCTGGCGCACCAGCCACTCATATTGGATGTTGTGCCAGAAGGCGGCGATTGCCTCGGCGTCAGGGCAGTCTATGATTTGGTTCTTTTTAGTTAAGAACCAGTTCCAGAATTTCCTTGCTGACTTGCCAGGTTGTTGAATGATATGGCTGAGGTCGTCCGCGTCTGGAGGTCGGACATAAGTGCCCTGCAAGTTTGTCCTAAAGGCATCCTCGAGTGTATCCCACCTCCCGATGGAATGAGGAGGCAGGTTGTTCAGCCAATGCCTTGCCGACCCTTTTAGTTTGAGCAGCAATTATTTGATAGCGTGGAGATCGTCTCCATTGGCATATGGATATGGAGAAGGAAATCTTTGATCCACACAGCTAGATCAGTTGTGCCATCATACGACTTGATGTTGACGGGTTTAAAATCGTCTCGGAACTGATGTTCCATCACCCTACATGTGAAACAGATCAGGTGAGCGGGGCCTCATAACCGAGCAGTGTCGTGTCGGACATTAGGACATATCCATGTATAAGTTTGGTCCCAAGCTCAACCGTTCCTGTCCATCCAGGCGTCATAGCCATTGAGCTCGGCTGGCACACGCCCTCTTGACCCGTAGATGGACCGAGGAGGCGCCCGGTTCACATCTATCTAGCGTCGTGCATCATAAGGCTCAAATTAATCAACATGATCCATGCCATGACGGCATGTTGTTGTTTGGGTGTGAAATTTTTCCCTCGTTGGCCAGTCGCGCCCTCTAGGGGTCTGTTGACCCACAAGTATAGGGGATCTATCATAGTCCTTTCGATAAGTAAGAGTGTCGAACCCAACGAGGAGCAGAAGGAAATGATAAGCGGTTTCCAGCAAGGTATTCTCTGCAAGTACTGAAATAAGTGGTAACAGATAGTTTTGTGATAGGATAATTTGTAACGAGCAACAAGTAACAAAAGTAAATAAAGTGCAGCAAGGTGGCCCAATCCTTTTTGTAGCAAAGGACAAGCCTGGACAAACTCTTATATAGAGAAAAGCGCTCCTGAGGACATATGGGGATATCGTCAAGCTAGTTTTCATCACGATCATATGATTCGCGTTCGGTACTTTGATAATTTGGTATGTGCGTGGACCGGTGCTTGGGTACTATCCTTACTTGGACAAGCATCCCACTTATGATTAACCTGTATTGCAAGCATCACAACTACAACAAAAGTATTAAGGTAAACCTAACCATAGCATGAAACATATGGATCCAAATCAGCCCCTTACGAAGCAACGCATAAACTAGGGTTTAAACTTCTGTCACTCTAGCAACCCATCATCTACTTATTACTTCCCAATGCCTTCCTCTAGGCCCAAATAATGGTGAAGTGTCATGTAGTCGATGTTCACATAACACCACTAGAGGAGAGACAACATACATCTCATCAAAATATTGAACGAATACCAAATTCACATGAGTACTAATAGCAAGACTTCTCCCATGTCCTCAGGAACAAACGTAACTAATCACAAAGCATATTCATGTTCATAATTAGAGGGGTATTAATATGCATATAGGATCTGAACATATGATCTTCCACCAAATAAACCAACTAGCGTCAACTACAAGGAGTAATTAACACTACTAGCAACCTACTAGCACCAATCCCGGACTTGAAGACAAGAATTGGATACAAGAGATGAACTAGGGTTTTGAGAGGAGATGGTGTTGATGAAGATGTTGATGGAGATTTCCCTCTCCCGATGAGAGGAGCGTTGGTGATGACGATGGCGATGATTTCCCCCTCCCGGAGGGAAGTTTCCCCGGCAGAATAGCTCTGCCGGAGCCCTAGATTGGTTCCGCCAAGGTTCTGCCTTGTGGCGGCGGAGTTTCATCCGAGGAGATGGCTTATGATTTTTTTCTCATCGAAAGACTTCATATAGCAGAAGATGGACATTGGAGGGCCACCAGGGGGCCCACGAGGTAGGGGCGCGCCTCCCACCCTCGTGGGCAGAGTGTGGCCCCCTGGTGAACTTCTTCTGCTCAGTATTTTTTATATATTCTGAAAACGTCTTCCGTGAAGTTTCAGGACTTCTGGAGCTGTGCAGAATAAGTCTCTAATACTTGCTCCTTTTCCAGCCCAGAATCCCAGCTGCCGGCATTCTCCCTCTTTATGTAAACCTTGTAAAATAAGAGAGAATAGGCATAAGTATTGTGACATAATGTGTAATAACAACCCATAATGCAATAAATATCGATATAAAATCATGATGCAAAATGGACGTATCAACTCCTCCAAGCTTAGACCTCGCTTGTCCTCAAACGAAAGCCGAAATCGAAAAATATGTCCACATGTTTAGAGATAGAGGTGTCGATAAAAATAAAATACGGACATGAGGGCATCATGATCATTCTTAGAACATCAACTTATATAATTCTTGTCATATGATTTCTTATGCTAGAGTAATAATTCAATCACAATTTCAAGTATGAATCGTAAACTTCATTGAAAACTAACAAACTATAATCTCGGTCGTTGGAGCAATTGCAATTTATCATAACATAGGAAAGAGTCAATGTATAAGAGCTTTTCAGCAAGTCCACATACTCAACTATCATATAGTCTTTCACAATTGCTCACACTCACGCAATACTTATGGGTATGGAGTTTTAATCAGACACAGAGAAAGATAGGGGCTTCTAGTTTTGCCTCCCAACGTTTTACCTCAAGGGTAATGTCAACAATAATAGTTCATGAAAACTCACATCCAATTAACCATATATACCAGGATCTTTCCAACATACTGTGCTTGCCAAAGGATAAAATGTAAAAAGAAGGGTGAAGATCACCATGACTCTTATGCAAGGTAGGAGATAAAAGTACAAGATAGGCCCTTCGCAGAGGGAAGTAGAGGTTGTCATGCGCTTTTATGGTTGGATGCACAAAATCTTAATGCGAAAGAACGTCACTTTATATTGCCACTTGTGATATGGACCTTTATTATGCAGTCTGTCGCTTTTATTTCTTCCATACCACACAATCGTATAAAGCTTATTTTCTCCCACACTAATAAGTCATACATACTTAGAGAGCAATTTTTATTGCTTGCACTGATGACAACTTACTTGGAGGATCTTACTCAATCAATAGGTAGGTATGGTGGACTCTCATGGCAAAACTGGTTTAAGGGTATTTGGAAGCACAAGTAGTATCTCTACTTGGTGCGATGAATTTGGCTAGCATGAGGGGGGGAAGGCAAGCTCAACCATGTTGGATGATCCATGCCAATATAATTTATCTCAGATGTAAGAAAACATAACCCATTACGTTGTCTTCCTTGTCCAATGTCAACTCTTTAGCATGTCATATTTTAATGAGTGCTCACAATCATAAAATATGTCCAAGATAGTATATTTATATGTGAAGACTTCTCTTTCTGTATTACTTCCTATTAGTTGCAACGATGACCAAAACTATGTTTCTCAACACTCAACAACTTTTATTCATCTTACTTTTTCTATGTGAGCTCATTACTCTCCATAAGATCCATATGATCTCTTTGTTTCTTTTTATTTCTTTCTCTTTTCTTTAATTCTCTTAGGATCATGGCAAAATAATCAACCCCTTGACTCAACACTAATCTTTATTATATAGCTCACGGACTCGATTACATAGAAGGATCATAAAGGAAAACTCAAGACTAGATCATGCCATAAACTTTATTCTACTAGATCAAGATATTACCAAAAGGATCGAGCTAAGAAAAATGGTAAAGATAAATGTGATGGTCATAAGATACCGGGGCACTCCCCCAAGCTTGGCAGTTGCCAAGGGGAGTGCCCATACCAGATACTCAATTCTTCTTTGTTGGTGGAGAAGGTGATGGTTTTGTTGATGGCGTAGGCTTGTCGTCCTTCTTCCAAGGCATAGGCTCACCATCATAGAAGGATGATTGAGTCTCCTGAAACCTCAAATCTGCAGCCAAACTCATCCTCTTGAATCTATATTCATACTCACAGTTTTGATTTTGCAGGTCATAGATCTGGGCTTGGAGGTGCTCGTTTTTCTCATGAAGCTTGAAGATGGCCTCTCCAATGTCCTTGACATCCAGCTTGTGGTTGTTGGTGAACTCCGTGATCATAATATGATTGGAATCGAGTCCACGCACCACCATCTCCTGACACTTGAAAACTTCTTGCTCCAATGCCTCGAGCCTTGCTTCCGTGCTTCCGGTCTTCCTTCGTCCCTCAGGATCACGGATGTGCAACAACCCCTCACGCATCTCAATGGTTTGAGGGTGTTGCAGCACTTCTGCAAGGTATGGGTTGATGACCTTCTCGAAGAACTGGTCCTTGGGGGCGCTTGAAGACGACATGATGACCTGGATCTGTCAGAAAAATAGCTTGAAACAAAGACATGAGATTTTGCATGATACGGTGGTCAAAACCTTCGGGAGGTTATATAATGAATTTTTACTGACCAAAATACGTGTCGTGTACGAAAACGGAGTCCAGAGAGCGCACGAGGTGCCCACGAGGTAGGGGGCGCGCCCAGGGGGTAGGGCGCGCCCTCCACCCTCGTGGAGCCCTCGTGTCCTTCCCGGACTGCTTCTTATTTTCTATTTTTCTAAATATTCCAAAATGGAGAAATATTGCCATAAAACTGTTTTGGAGTCGGTTTACTTATCGTACCACATACCTATTCCTTTTTGGAGTCTGAAACGTTCCGAAAAGTGTCCCTTATGTATTCCTCCGGAGTTATGGTTTCAATAACATTGGTTTCAACATTTATGGGATTACCTGAGATATAATGTTTGCTTCTTTGACCGTTCACCACCTTCGGATTTGTGCCTTCAAAGTTGTTGATTTTTATGGCACCGGAACGATAGACCTCCTCGATAACGTAAGGACCTTCCCATTTAGAGAGAAGTTTTCCTGTAAAAAATCTTAAACGAGAGTTGTATAGCAATGCATAATCACCTACATTAAACTCACGGTTTTGTATCCTTTTATCATGCCATCTTTTAACTTTTTCTTTAAACAACTTGGCATTTTCATAGGCTTGGGTTCTCCATTCATCGAGTGAGCTAATATCAAATAACCTCTTCTCACCAGCAAGTTTAAAATCATAATTGAGCTCTTTAATAGCCCAATATGCCTTGTGTTCTAGTTTGAGAGGTAAGTGACATGATTTTCGATAAACCATTTTATATGGAGACATACCCATAGGATTTTTATATGCAGTTCTATAGGCCCATAATGCATCATCAAGTTTCTTGGACCAATTCTTTCTAGATCTATTAACAGTCTTTTGCAAAATTAATTTGAGCTCTCTATTACTCAATTCTACTTGACCACTAGACTGAGGGTGATAAGGGGATGCAATTCTATGATTAACATCATACTTAGCAAGCATTTTACGGAAAGCACCATGAATAAAATGTGAACCACCATCAGTCATTAAATATCCAGGGACTCCAAATCTTGGAAAAATAACTTCTTTAAGCATTTTAATTGAAGTGTTATGATCAACACTACTAGTTGGAATAGCTTCTACCCACTTAGTAACGTAATCAACAGCAACTAAAATATGTGTGTGTCCATTAGAGGAAGGAAAAGGTCCCATATAGTCAAAGCCCCAAACATCAAATGGTTCAATAACGAGTGAATAGTTCATAGGGATTTCATATTACCAATTCTTTGACATTCATCACAAGATAAGACAAACTTACGGGCATCCTTGAAGAGAGTAGGCCAATAAAAACCAGATTGCAATACCTTATGTGCAGTTCTATCTCCAGCATGGTGTCCTCCATAAGCTTCGGAGTGACACTTGCATAGGATCTGTTTCTGTTCATGCTCAGGTACAAAACGTCTAATAACACCATCTACTCCTTCTTTATAAAGATGTGGGTCATCCCAAAAGTAATGCCTCAAATCATAGAAGAACTTTTTGTTTTGCTGATATGGGAAACTAGGTGGTATAAACTTAGCAACAATGTAATTAGCATAATCAGCATACCATGGAGCAGTACGAGAAGCATTTATGACATTTAATTGCTCATCAAGAAAGCTATCATCAATAGTTAGTGGGTCATCAAGCACATTTTCTAACCTAGACAAGTTGTCTGCAATGGGGTTCTCAGCTCCCTTTCTATCAACAATATGTAAATAAAATTCTTGTAGCAAGAGAACCATCTAATAAGTCTAGGTTTAGCATCTTTCTTTTCCATAAGATATTTAATAGCAGCATGATCACTGTGAATAGTTACTTTAGAATCAAAAATATAAGGTCTGAACTTATCACAAGGAAATACAACTGCTAAGAATTCTTTTTCAGTAGTAGCATAATTCTTTGAGCATTGTCTAGGGTTTTACTAGCATATTGAATAACGTTTAATTTCTTATCAACTCTTTGCCCTAGAACAACACCTACAACATAATCACTAGCATCACACATAATTTCAAAGGGTAAATTCCAATCAGGTGGCTGAACAATAGGTGCAGAGATCAATGCTTTCTTAAGTATTTCAAATGCTTCTACACAATCATCATCAAAGACAAATGGTATATCTTTTTGTAATAAATTAGTCAGAGGCCGAGAAATTTTTGAGAAGTCCTTAATGAACCTCCTATAAAATCCGGCGTGACCAAGGAAACTTCTTATACCTTTGATGTCCTTGGGGCATGGCATCTTTTCAATAGCATCAACCTTGGCTTTATCAACTTCAATACCTCTTTCAGAAACTTTATGCCCCAAGACAATACCTTCATTAACCATAAAGTGGCACTTTTCCCAATTCAAGACAAGATTAGTTTCTTCACATCTCTGCAAAACTCGATCAAGGTTGCTCAATCAATCATCAAAAGAAGATCCATAGACGGAGAAATCATCCATGGAAACCTCACAAATCTTTTCACAAAAGTCAGAGAATATAGCCATCATGCATCTTTGATAGGTAGCAGGTGGATTACATAAACTAAAAGGCATACGTCTATAAGCAAAAGTACCAAAAGGGCAAGTAAAACTAGTCTTTGATTGATCCTTGGCTGACACAGGTATTTGATAGAAACCAGAATAACCATCTAGAAAGCAAAAATGTGTATGTTTGGATAATCTTTCTTGCATCTGATCGATAAAAGGTAAGGGGTAATGATCCTTTTAGCGGCCTTATTTAATTTGCAGAAATCAATTACCATCCTATAACCTGTAATAATTCTTTGAGGAATCAATTCATCTTTATCATTAGGAACGACAGTTATACCTCCCTTCTTAGGGACATAATGGACAGGACTTACCCACTGACTATCAGCAACGGGATAGATTATACCTGCCTCAAGGAGCTTTAGTATTTCCTTTCTTACCACTTCTTTCATTTTAGGATTCAGCCGTCGTTGATGATCATGAACTGGTTTAGCATCTTCTTCCAAATTTATTTTATGTTGACATAGAGTGGGACTAATGCCCTTAAGATCATCAAGAGTATACCCAATAGCAGCACGGTGTTTCTTCAAAGTTTTCAATAATCTCTCTTCCTCATGCTCTGAAAGGTTAGCACTAATAATAACAGGATATATCCTTTTCTCATCAAGATAAGCATATTTAAGAGTATCAGGCAACAGTTTAAGCTCAAACACGGGATCACCCTTGGGTGGAGGAGGATCCCCTAGGATTTCAGCAGGCAAATTGTGTTTCAGAATAGGTTCCTGTTTAAAGAATACTTCATCTATTTCCCTTCTTTCATTCATAAACATATCATTTTCATGGTCTACCAAATATTGTTCTAAAGGATCACTAGGAGGTACGGCAATAGAAGCAAGACCAATAATTTCATCGTTGCTAGGTAATTCTTCTTCACGGTGTTTTCTACTAAATTTAGAGGAATTAAATTCATGAGACATATCATCTAAACCGATAGTAACAACATCCTTTTTGCAATCTATCTTAGCATTAACAGTGTTTCTGAAGGGTCTACCAAATATAATGGGACAAAAGCTATCTTGTGGGGAACCAAGAACAAGAAAATCAGCAGGATATTTAGTTTTCCCACACAAGACTTCAACATCCCTAACAATCCCCATTGGTGAAATAGTATCTCTATTGGCAAGTTTAATTGTGACATCAATATCTTCTAACTCAATAGGTGTAATATCATGCATAATTTCTCTATATAGGCCAATAGGTATTGCACTAGCACTGGCGCCCGTATCACATAAACCATGATAACAATGATATCCTATTTTAACAGAAATAACAGGCATGCCTACCACAGGTCTAGGTTTATCTTCAGCACAAGGTTTAGCAATTCTAGCAGTTTCATCACAGAAATAAATAACATGCCCATCAATATTATCAACCAAGAGATCTTTAACAATAGCAATATCAGGTTCAACTTTAATTTGCTCAGAAGGTGTATAAGTTTTAATATTGCTTTTACGAACCACAGTTGAAGCTTTAGCATGATCCTTTATCCTGATAGGGAAAGGTGGTTTCTCAACATAAGAAGTAGGAACAATAGGATCATTATAAGTGATAGTCTTTTCTTCAACTTTAATAGGTGCAGCTACTTTTACTTCTCTGGGAGGATGATATTTAAACCACTTATCCTTGGGGAGATCAACATAAGTAGCAAAAGATTCAAAGAAAGAAGCTACTATCTCAGAGTCAAGTCCATATTTAGTGCTAAACTTATGGAAAACATCGGTATCCATAAAATAATTTAACACAATCAAACCTAGGTGTCATACCTGAGTCCTTACCTTTGTCGAGGTCCCAATCTTCAGACTTGCGTTTAATTATTTCCAATAAATCCCATTTGAATTCAATAGTCTTCATCATAAAAGAGCCAGCACAAGAAGTATCAAGCATGGTGCGATTGCTATCAAAAAGTCGAGCATAAAAATTTTGAATAATTATTTCCCTTGAGAGCTCATGATTGGAGCATGAATATAACATTGATTTAAGCCTCCCCCAAGCTTGAGCGATGCTTTCTCCTTCGCGAGGCCAAAAATTATATATATATTTGCGATCACGATGAACAAGATGCATAGGATAAAACTTCTGATCAAATTCCAATTTCAATTGTTTGTAGTTCCATGACCTCGTATCATCACATATCCTATACCATGTCGATGCATCTGCCTTCAAAGATAAAGGGAAGACCTTCTTCTTAACAACATCTCCGGGTACACCTGCAAGCTTAAACAATCCACAAACTTCATCCACATATATTAGATGCTCATCAGGATGCTTTGTTCCATCTCCTACAAAAGGATTAGCTAGCAGTTTTTCTATCATACCCGAAGGAATTTCGAAGCAGACATTTTCATTTTCAGTAGGTTCAGTAGGTTGAGGAGCAACTCTTTCCTCTACTGGTCGGGATGAAGATACCCCGAACAAGCCCCTCAGAGGATTACTTTCCATAGTAACAAGTGACAAATTTTTCTTTACCAAATTCCACCTACCAAAAGCGCTTCACTGCCCGGCAACGGTGCCAGAAAAGAGTCTTGATGACCCACAAGTATAGGGGATCTATCGTAGTCCTTTCGATAAGTAAGAGTGTCGAACCCAACGAGGAGCAGAAGGAAATGATAAGCGGTTTCCAGCAAGGTATTCTCTGCAAGTACTGAAATAAGTAACAGATAGTTTTGTGATAGGATAATTTGTAACGAGCAACAAGTAACAAAAGTAAATAAAGTGCAGCAAGGTGTCCCAATCCTTTTTGTAGCTAAGGACAAGCCTGGACAAACTCTTATATAGATAAAAGCGCTCCCGAGGACACATGGGAATATCGTCAAGCTAGTTTTCATCACGATCATATGATTCGCGTTCGGTACTTTGATAATTTGGTATGTGGGTGGACCGGTGCTTGTGTACTGTCCTTACATGGACAAGCATCCCACTTATGATTAACCTCTATTGCAAGCATCCGCAACTGCAACAAAAGTATTAAGGTAAACCTAACCATAGGATGAAACATATGGATCCAAATCAGCCCCTTACGAAGCAACTTATAAACTAGGGTTTAAGCTTTTGTCACTCTAGCAACCCATCATCTACTTATTCCTTCCCAATGCCTAGGCCCAAATAATGGTGAAGTGTCATGTAGTCGACGTTCACATAATACCACTAGAGGAGAGACAACATACATCTCATCAAAATATTGAACGAATACCAAATTCACATGACTACTAATAGCAAGACTCTCCCATGTCCTCAGGAACAAACGTAACTACTCACAAAGCTTATTCATGTTCATAATCAGAGGGTATTAATATGCATATAGGATCTGAACATATGATCTTGCACCAAATAAACCAACTAGCATCAACTACAAGGAGTAATTAACACTACTAGCAACCTACTAGCACGAATCTCGGACTTGAAGACAAGAATTGGATACAAGAGATGAACTAGCGTTTTGAGAGGAGTTGGTGCTGATGAAGATGTTGATGGAGATTGCCCTCTCTCGATGAGAGGAGCGTTGGTGATGACGATGGCGATGATTTCCCCCTCCCGGAGGGAAGTTTCCCCGGCAGAACAGCTCTGTCGGAGCCCTAGATTGGTTCCACCAAGGTTCCGCCTCGTGGCAGCGGAGTTTCGTTCGAGGAGATGGCTTTAGATTTTTTTCTCATCGAAAGACTTCATATAGCAGAAGATGGACATCGGAGGGCCACCAGGGGGCCTACGAGGTAGGGGGCACGCCCCCACCCTCGTGGGCGGGGTGTGGCCCCCTGGTGAACTTCTTCTGCTTAGTGTTTTTTTATATATTCTGAAAACGTCTTCCGTGAAGTTTCACGACCTTTGGAGCTGTGCAGAATAGGTCTCTAATATTTGCTCCTTTCCCAGCCCAGAATCCCAGTTGCCGGCATTCTCCCTCTTTATGTAAACCTTGTAAAATAAGAGAGGATATGCATAAGTATTGTGACATAATGTGTAATAACAGCGCATAATGCAATAAATATCGATATAAAAGCATGATGCAAAATGGACGTATCAGGGTCGATCTGGTTGATCAACCTGTCTACGTGTTAAAGGCACGGTGTTGGTTACTTTTCATCGAACTCGGGCAGCAGACGCCCGCGGGGGTAAGATTTAGGCGCGATGCGACGCTATTCTTTGAGGTCTTGCTCGGCCGATAGTATTTTGACCCACTTGCCATTTAGTGCATCCTGATTGGCTTGCATCAGCTGCTGCTTCCAATTCATGCTCCTGGCGGTGGCCTCAAGGCACCGTCGGAACCGTTCCTTCTCAAAGGGGTCCTCGGGGACTATAAAGTCCTCGATACCAAGGCTCTCATCCTCCTCGTCTTGAGGTAAGTAATTGTCGTCAGCCCCTTCAAAGAGGTCATTAGGGTCGTCGTCCTCGAGGATTCCTGTGGAACTGTGTTGCCAGCCTGGGGAGGCTTGAAAATCCTCTCAAGATTGTCGGCCTTGTCTGTTGCCGCGCCGTTGTTGGTGGCGGTGGCATCCTGCCCGCCGGGGTCACCATTGGTACCTATCCCGCGCCTTCATTGACATCTTGATGGGTTCTTGCGAGTATCTACCATAAATACATCATAAGTGGATGTTGCAGTCCACTTGCCAGTGTTGGCCAGCGGCGTACTGGTTTTTGGAGGCCCATTGACATCTTCATCCATGTTAGTAGCCTCCTTTTAGTCTAACACATCGTTAAAATCATCGACCATGGCGACTAGGTGGGTGGTGGGTGGGACATAAATTTCTCGATTGTTGGCTTTAAGTCTGACCTTGTGATAGACCGAGGTCTCATCATCCGAGATTGATAAGCTCTGGATGCAATCAAGCATCTCGTTCATGTGAGATAATTCCTCGGGGTTCATGGCCTGGCTATAAGCCGGGCCAACTTGAAGTATGATTGGAGATTCGCTTGACGCGTTATTAGCATTGTGAGGAGCCAGAGTTTATTCTGGATCTGGTACCAGAGTCCATTCTCGACCCGATGTAGTATCCGAAGCCGAGTCCGAAGCAACGTCAGGGCTTGACGCCAATGGAGGGGTCGTGGTTGGCTCGGGCGTCGAGACGAGGCCGCCCAAGGCAGGAGTGATTGATTCCTCCGCATGGTCTGCTGGTGCCTGGGGGCCTGGTCCGACGTCCTTGAGGGAGATCGGTTCCGGGGTCGAGCCCCTTATGTCCGATAAGTCCTTGATCCGGCCTGGCGTCCAGCCATAAAGGACGAGCTCACTACAGGAATCCGCGGTGTATTCCAAGCCTCCGAAAGTCACTACCTGATCCGGGGTGTAATTTTCGATGGGAGCCAGATGGCCCACAGAGTTGGCGCAGAGGACCATGCCGCCGAATACGAATAGTTGGCCGCGGACGAAGATGTCCCTGTAGCCAGTGCTGCAGTTAATTTTCAATTGAGCCATCGATCTTTTCATTGATCTCACGGTGCAACTCTCAATGGAAGCACGAATGTCGGTGGTAAAACTGGCAGACCTTGGGGTAGGGGGTCCCGAACTGTGGGTCTCAGATTGGTTGTAACAGGGACGGAGACAATATTTACCCAGGTTCGGGGCCTCTCGAAGAGGTAATACGCTACGTCCTGCTTCGATTGTATTGATGATAATGCATCAAGTACAAGCTTGATCTACCTCGAGATCAGAGGGAGAGACCTAACTCTAGGTCTAGGTGAATGTAATTGTGTTTGGATCCCCTCTACGGGCTAAACCCTCTAGCTTATATACACGCTAGGTAGGGCATCTAGGGTTACATGGTCGGTATCCAAGGGTGCGCATGGAGGCGGCAGGAGATGTCTTGCAGTATACGCCAAGTCTCCAGTAGATGCAGTCTTGATCATGTCCAGGCATGTAGCTTCTGGAGTCCGGCTGAATGAGAATGAGGGCCTACAGGCCCAACCCAAATACTATGGGCCAACTAGGTTGGTACCCCGTAGCCTAGGACACCGTCAATACCTAACTGAATCAAGTTGTAGTTGCACGCTCCTTTATATGTACTCTCATAGTTTTATGTGCACTAACACTTTCCATATTCGTTGTTGAATGAGCACCTCGGCGCAAGAGGGAACGAACATCAGGGATAATGCTTGACATGTTAACAAAATGTAAAGGAGGAAGAATGGAGATCCATTTTGAGGCAGGTTTAAATAGGCCATGTGATGCTACAGAGTCAGCCAAGTTAGTATCATAGGCAGCTGTCGGCGTTAGGTGTCATGCACATATCCTCCCAACGTGGATCTAGTACATGAATGACATGCCCAGTTTAACACCTTCCTTGACCACTTATCCGTAAATAATGTTATTCATCGCAAAGTGTGATATTGTCTTGCTCTGTCCCATACTTTCTAGCTTGCTCCTAATGAGACTCCCATTCTTTTTTCAACAGACGAGGTTCAAATTGGATCTAAAAGGTGATGCAACCACAAGCATGCACTCATGTTTCTCAGTCTGCTCCCCGACGGTATTGGTATCACCTTAGACTCACTTCGAAGGCAAGGCTAACAATGAAATCTCCCAAACATCTCTAGTGTAATATATTACAGACGAAGACTGGATAGCCCTTGTTAAACACAGGTCTGATCCGAAGTATCATGTAGGGTATATGCATGTGATCAAATCACATATTGAACTCGCATTTACGTATGTGCCTTACAAGTCTATCTTTTCTAGGCTAACTGTTTGAAGAACAAGACCAACTGTTCTAAAGTGAAATTCCAATAGACAATAGGATCTCGTAGCTATATTACACACTGCGAGGCTCTTGTAAATAGCTACTATTTCCTTCTTTTTGTTGTGCCATATTCTTGTATCTATATTGATTTGTTCCAAATACAGAGGAAAGCCCGTGCGGACCAAAAAGAACCTAAATCGAATACAATGCAAATCTTCAAGGATTGTCACACCAGCAAGATGAAGGGCATGAGTACACCAGTTCAAGCCGCTGTTCTAAGTCCTTACTCCTCATACCTTTGAACTTCTTGTTACCGTGACATGTTCATTTAACTGCTTGGTTTGCAGCCAATGTCGGTTACTCTGTTCACTTTTATACACGGTTGTCTTAACGTATCATTTCACCTTACACAGTTTAAAAGAGAGGAAGGATATTCTTTTGGTCGTGATCCGTAATCTAGTTGTGATGTTCACGTGCCCAAACAATGATACAATAGCTTGTTTGTTTGATATCTGTTTTCCCGTGATATGAATGATGTCATAGTATGTTCATTCTATTTTAAACCATGTATCTTTATCTTTAGATGTCAATAAATGTGAGGAAATAGATAGTACATTAGGCATGCTATATGGACATCTGTTCCGAAAATAATTTTATTATGTAGTTAGCACTAAAATACATGCTAATGTATTATAGTGGTTCACCAAAATAAGTTATGTATAAACATGAAAGCTATTTTGTTTGTTTTTGTCTCATTAGTAACTTATCTAGTACACTAATCTACAAATTCAAGCTTTCAGCAAGCTATGGAGCAAATGATTGAATAGCCACAACCTCTTGAAGGTGACGAGCCTACTGCAAGTACAATCTCTCCTCTTGTTCCAGTGCGTTAGTATCTCTCCACTAACCATGCAAAAGCACCTTCCGATGTAATTCTAGGTTGGTGGTTAAGGTAACCTCATCAAAATCGCCCATTGAACAAAATCTTTTGGCTAGATAGACTGATATATTTGTGCTCCACACACAAGTCCAATCCCTAATGGAGGTCATTTTTGAAACAAGAATAGTGGTTGACAAATGTCATCACGATATGAATGGTTTTGAAACTGGACTACAAACATTTTCTTTGTTGTTCAAGAGAAATGGCGGAAAAGGGGGAAGGTCATGCTGCTCCATCAGATTCTACAGGCTAAAACATTACCGTTCAGGTCAAATGATATCTACTTCTATACATATGATGGTCCATTTATCTGCAAGGACTGTCAACTTTTATGCCAATAGGCATTTTGTTGTATGGCTATAATTTATTTTGTTGTGATACAACATTTATCGTGTTTCCAAAGGCCGTAGGAATTATCAAGCTATTTTGTATAGTGTAGGTTTATTCTTAGTAATGTATTCGGCATCATCCTTCTCCTTTCGGCCGAAAGCATCATAGGAGCCCAACGGTCCAATATTCCTCCAACCCACAATTCGAATTGGGCTAAAAACAATTATGGGCCGTAATCGGCATGTAGCCCACAGAAAATAACTGGGCATAAATCAGCGTAAACTACTTAAAATTGTTGGTAGGCCCGTGGCCATAGTGGGCCGTTAACAGGCCTAAACATAATATGGTCCCATAGTAATAATGGGCCATTAACATGTCTAAATATCTTCTGGGCCTAATTTGGCCCATAAATAACAGGGGCCTTTAACAGGCCGAAACTCAGATTGGGCCATAATTGGTCCAGAATATACCCAGGGCTTGTAGTAGGCCGAAACATGATTGAGCCTAAAATGTGCCAAATAGCCCACTGGTCATTAGCAGTCCGAAATGTATCCCATCCCATGATGGCCCATTTACATGGCGGGTCCTTAACATGCCAAAATTCAGACGGCTCATAATTGTGCAGACCTACTACACGGGCCTTTAACAGGCCGGAAGTGCGGGCAGGCTGGGTTTGTGTCATCGAGAATATGTGCAGTTAATAGGCGCGATGTGATGTCGGACCACATATGGCCCATGGGTTTCGTCAGCCGTTAATAGGCCGAAAAACAGAATGGGTTGGGAGTGGCCCAAATCTGGAGTGCGCCGCTCACAGGCCGAAAGTTCAACCTAGCCGAAAATGGCCCAATTCCATCATGGTATTTTTATGGGCTGAAAGTTTCATTGGGCAATAAATTGGCCCAAATGTAGCAGGACCTTTAACAAGCCAGAAACACGTCGGGTCGTAATTGCGTCCAAATACTTAGTGGACTATTAACAGGCCAGAAGTGACCATGGCTCGCAATGATGAGAAATCCAAAATGGGCTGGTGATGGGATGATTTGACACTATTCCTATGGGACTTAATTGCAAATGGGTCATCTGCAAGCCAACCGTTAATGGGCTAGCCAGGTAACTTTGACTGAGCTAGCCTTTTTAACCTAAATGGGCCACTATTGGGTTGTGCCACGTGTCAACATACCATAGGTGCGTCTCATTAGTTGAATGGACGATCTGTCCCAACGCCGAGCTGACATGTGGTTCCTTTGGCCAATAAGAATTTTACACATGGAAAATTGCCATTGGTCCGGGCTGTTAACGGGTTATCGAATCCAGACAGGAACCCGATAGCTTAACGGTGACCGTTATGGTGGATGCCACGTGTCAGTTACCCTTAATGAAAACACTTCCATGATGCGTCATTTATCATCACGGAAGTGGACACTTCCGTGATGATAATTTGAGTATTGTCATGGAACACTTCTACGACAACATAGGTATGACTATCTTTATTCTATCATATAATCGTCACGGATGTACATGCATGACAGAAAATGTGACCTACTGTGACAAACACGTATCATCACATATGTGTTTTTTTGTAGTGTGGCATGGGTTTAGACTGGGCGACCCTATTTCCCCCTCATTCTTCAATTTTGTTGCGGATGTGTTCTCGTGTATCTTAAATCATGCTACGACTGCCGGAAATATCTCACTAGTTATCTCACACCTTATCCCTTCTAGCATCTTTCATCTACAATATGCTGATGATACTATAATTATGGTCGAAAACAATTATGTGTCCTCCTAGTTTGCTTTGAGGCCATGTCTAGCCTTCAGATTAATTTTCGAAAGAGCAAGGTTATTATGACTGGTGCTTTGGATGATGACGCGTGTATGGTGGCTACTCTACTGAACTGCAACCTGGGCTCTTTCCCCTTCAAATATCTCAGGCTCCCTATTTCTCCTTTCAAATTGTATTATAAGGATTTTTCTTTCGCTGTTCTCAAGGTTGGGAACAGAGTTATGCCTTGGAGGGTTCGTTATAATTCGTCTGTCGGTAGGGTCCGCCTTATTAATGACTACCTCTCTTCCTTGCCAATGTTCTTGAAGATAAGGGCTTAGAGGCCTTGGAGTACACGAGAAAGAAGCCATCGTCTGGAAGGACCCCCTCCGCAATCCTAACTGACTAGGATCATGTAACCCTAGACCCCGACACCCATACATGTCCGGGGTAGCTAGTCGATAAAAAACCCTAGAGTTGATACTGAATCCTTCGATCATCTTTGTAACCCTGATAGTCAATCCATACAACCAAGCAGGAAGTAGGGTTTTACATCCTCCGCGAGGGCCTGAACCTGGGTCAACCCTCTCCCCTGTCTCCCATCCGATCTAGTTGGCTGGCCAGAGTGCCCTTTAGAGGGATCTGTGAGAAGCAACTCTGACACTTATAATTTGCTAAGAAATAACATTTGTAAAGTCCTCTTGGTTGTGATACGATAGTTTTCAGTAGTCTATTCCCTCCCTCTAGACTCCAACTGATCCTAGACTTTCTAAACTTGCTCTCTTCTATTTTTGGCTTTCATCCTATAGCCCCTAGGGTTAGCCCTTCTCTTTGTGATCTTTCTCCCACCCACATTGGGAGAAGACGTGGTGCCTTTCGCATTGATCTTGCAAAAACATGAAGTTGTGTTGTAAACCATACCTCTTTAAGATATTTGCTTGAACTCTTCATAGACAAGACATCTGTTGAGAAAACACTAATTAATAAGCAATAGTTAACCCAAAAATATGAGAAAATTGAGTATAGGAACACATGCTATTAGAATGTGAGACGACGAGGCCATCCCAACTCGAATTAGTTAAGACCATGTATAGCTAAGGTGGTAATATTATCCATGGGTTTACGTAGCTTGTGGTTAATTTTTTTTGAGAACTATAGCTCCATGGATACCGTCTAATGGGTGAAGCCCACATGTTAGTGGCCCAAACCACTGACAATCCCAAACCACGGCTCTACACTAGTACAGCGAGGTGCTAAACAAATGGTTTTTAACCCCTTTCTGCGACTGCATTTGGAACCGTCGCCAAGTGAGTGTGGGCAATAGGGGGGTCCTTCCCACATGACCCAGAAAACCGTCGGGGATATGCCCTCTTGGCACACACGCTCGGCAAAATGAGGTCGTGTGCGACCGGCGAGCACTCAAATATAGAAATACGTATAGTAGTGCTAAAAATACAATTATACAGGCAAAATCATTTCCGGTCGTAAGTACATCCCACACAGTCAGCCAGCACTAAACGTTTCTGTTCGTATATACATCCCACACAGTCGCTCCAAGGAAAACGTTTCTGTTTGCAAGTACATCACACACAATTTTCCCGGTTAAATCATTTGTGATAGCGTTTCCATTGCACACGGTATTAACAATTTTACCGTTTGCGTTACTGAATTCATCACACATGGTGCCTAGAAGAAACTGTGTGTCAAGGGTTGTCCATCACACACGGTTTTTATGTGGTAAACGTTTGCGCTAGGTGGCCTAACGCAAACCGTTTTCATGAGGATGTCGTGTGTGTTTGTTCATTAATCTAACACGATTTATTCCTAGAAACTGTGTGTGTTATTGAATGCATCGCACATGGTGTTTTCTCAATAACCGTTTGCAATAAAAAACAATTATCAGGCTAATTAGCTGATTATTCATAATCCATTTATTAATCTAATTAACATTTCATATTAAGCACACAATATATTTCATTTTCATAATTGAAATACATTAGAGTACAACATCATATAGCTTCAGCACTCAGCTACCCCATTACACAACTACACCAAGACCAAGTTTCACATGCAACACCTATAACCTTTCGAAATTAGCATCACAGACGGTACATAGACAGATGTATCTCATCTGGAAAACTGCATCAGCACAAGGTGAATATTGAGCCTTCAATGATGTTGAAGGTCTTTGTAACTTTAGGCCAGTGCCTGTGGATGATTGACCGTCCATCCTTCGTCCTCTTCAGGAACACTTCAATTTTGAACCATGGGTGTTGTATGAATACCTTCCTCGCCTCCTGACCATACAGGTGGTTTGAGAGGTAATCATCAGTGAACTACTTTGGAAAGGCCTGAAAACAAGGATGTGCATAAATATCTTCTCTATATTGGAAGTGGGGCAGACGAATAAAAAAGGCAAGGTATAATAGTTAGTACCATCATGTAGTGAACTGATGTCTTCTTCATTGTGCAGACAAAGATCTTGTTGTTTTTTGTCACTAATTTCTTCATCCTAACGATCTTTCTGAGTTTCTTGACTTGACTAATATTCATGGACAACTCATTTCCCCATATGCAAAATGTCGGGGGTGTTTGATCCCACGTACACCTATGGGGATCGGCGGGCCGAGCCCCTTTCGGTTCGGCAGGGGGCGGTGGATGCACAAAGAGCAGATCAAGGCGAACACACGAGCGAGATGATCGATTTACCCAGGTTCGGGCCGCACGGATGCGTAAAAACCTACTCCTGCTTTGGTGGTTGTATTGAGTTCTTGCTCGGGAGCGATGAGTGCTACAGTACACTCAAGCAGCTGGCGAGACCGAGCGTGAGAATGGCTGTCCCCCCCCCCCTCTGTTGCGCATGGGCCTCCTTTTATATGTCTAAGGGGTCACCGACAGGTGGCAACAGAGGTGGGGGTAAAAATGTAAAAGAGGTGGTAGTTGGCTCCACCGCCTACAACAGTCGTATCATACCTAACCCTGACGGCAGGGGACAAAGGCATTAAATGCCTGTTTGTGTCGCCTAGACGGGGCGGAAAGGGACCGTCAGGGGCGCCACCGTTTGCCATGATGGCTCCTTGTCAGCGCATGCTTGCCACTGCATGCCCCTGGCTGCACAGCCTCCCGCCACGTACACCAGGAATGGTCCCAGGGCGACACGTTGGTGGGTGAGCTGGAGCGCGGGCTGCGGAGTAGTAGCTTGCCGCGGCAAGCGCCTTGCCGCGGATGTTGTCTTGTCGCATCTGGGAGCTTGTCGCTCACCGGGTCTCATCGGGACACATGGCGTGCCGCGGCGAGTTCCTCGGGATGCCTTGGCTGGTCTTCCCGGCAAGCTCCTCTTGTCGGGGTCTTTGTGCTTCCTCCCGGCAAGCTCCTCTTGCCGGGGCCTTGGATACTTTGAGTGGCCTTCCCGGCAAGCTCCTCTTGCCGGGGTCTTGTGCCTTGGCTCGAATACTTTGTTCTTGAACGGCTCCAAAGGAACCACGGAGGGTCTTGGCGGTCGCCCGGCAAGCCTTGCCGCGGGTCGCTGCGACTGCCCGTGCACAAGTTCGGGATACTAAGGTACCCCTACTTTAGTACACCGACAGGAGCCCCCAGGCCTGGGCCATACACGGTGCCGAGCGCTGTTGGGCCAGGCCCAAAACAGTGCACGGGCACGCGCGGCCTAGGTCATGCCGCATCTGACTCCACATCCATCGCGCCCTCCCTGCACGGCACGCGTAAAACACGGCATCGTGGGAGAGATCGTGGGCGGTTTTCGAGGCGTCCACTCCCCACGATCATGGGGTGGGGAGGGGTCGCCTCATTCGTCCCCTCAGTTCTGCACGCCTGCCACGCGGCTCCCATGCACTTGGGGTCGCGGACGGCGGAGGCGGGAAACCGGGCCATCACGGGTCGAGGCAGCGGGTCGGCCCCCAGCTCCCTGCTCTCCCCGTGCCTTGATTCGCTGAGCGGGGCGGCCGAGCCCCCACCTCGCTCCTTTATAAAGAGCGGGAGGGGAGGACGGAAGCCCGCATTCTCTCATCCCCTCCTCCCTACAGTTTCTGCTCCCCTTCCTCCCATTCGCCATGGAGAAAGGGAACCCTGGTCCCTCATCGGTGGCGGCGAGGGTTGCCGCCAGACAGCGCATCCCTCCCTCTCCCGCACCCGTGGTGGCAGAGCCAGCCGTAGGGGGAAGAGGGAGGGGGCGAGGTCGTGGACGAGGTCGAGGACGAGGTCGAGGCGCTCGGGGAAGAGGTGGACGAGGCGGCGCGTCGGCTTCGCCTCCGCCGGCGGCTCTTCTCCCCGCGGCGGTCCATGCTGGGGATGACCCTTGTGAGTTCTTCGTCAGGCTGCGCCGGGCGCCTCGTCGTCGCCTCGGACTCCCAGCTCCGTTTGCGGACGTGGTGGAGTTGGACCCGCCCGAGACACTGAGACTGCACATGAGGGGCCCTGGGATCAGCGACACGCGAGTCCGCGCCGAATTCCCAGCCCCTGGTGTGATGTATCTTGGTCAAGGGTGGAAGACGTTCGCCCGCATCCACAGCTTGACGGCGGGGCTCACCCTCCATTTCAAGTTGATGGAGGGCGATCTCCTCTCCGTCAAGGTCTTCGGGTGCTTCGACATCCGGGCACGGTGCTGCGTGGATAACTCTTCCGATAGCGAAGGCTCCTCCTCGAGCGAGAGTGACGAGGAGGGGAGCGACAGCGACGACGAGGGGAGCGGGCGGCAGGATGGCGGGTCCGACTAGGTGTCGGGCGCCGCTCCGTGCGGCACCGGCAACCCCATCATCCGTGTCGCCGGCTCCTTGAACTCCCCGGGGTCGTCTCCTTGGGCGGCTGGCGTAGGGAGGCTGCGAAAGAGGAAGAGGGCTGGCGGCAAGGCCGTCAAGCCGGAGTACGAGGGCGTGGTGCCCTCGACAGCGTGCTGATGTCCTGCCGCCTCGTCTTCGAGCCCAGCTTCTGGCGCCGCCATCACCGTCCAGCCTTGACGGCCCCCGGGATGTTCTCTTGGTGTCTTCTGGCACCCGTAGTTCGCCTAGGCGCTCCTTTTGCCCTTCTCGCCTCCTTGACCTACCTCCTGAAGAGAGGGACAAGAAAAGGATTACGGGCATCTTATCTTTTTAATTTGTAAGCCTTCGGGCCTTAGTTGCATTTAAAACTTGTAATTCTCTCTTTCATGTTTTTCATCCTCTACGGACTGTACCTGCGTGGAATGTTTTTTAATGAAAAGGGGATGTTTGCCGGGTCATTTGTCTCGCGGGTAGAACCCACGTCAAGGAGCAAATCCTTGGTATCTTTCAGATAGACACTCCTTCCCCGGCAACAGGCCCTGCCGTCTTCCCACGTCGCTCGACCTTTCTCACGCCTTTGATGGAGGCAGGGACGAGGTGGGTGCGGCCCCTCATTTCATCCTTTTGCTGCCACGACTACGACCAAAACTTGGCCCCAGGAATGAGCCCCAGGGCCTAGAGCTAAGGGAGCACGGTAGTTTTCGGGAAGAAACGAGGTTTCGTATTCCCCAGTCCATAAGAGAATGCATGAAGAGGGATGAAAGACTTATCTGAGATTGCAGCCCCCGGCAACTCTGGCTTGCCGTGGGTGAACCTTGGTACTTGCAGCCCCCGGCAACACTGGCTTGCCGGGGCCCAGATGCCGGCACGTCCTTCTTCTCCTTTTCGTCCCCAGGCGGTCCGGCAAGGATATGCGAGCCCTGCGAACCAAAGGAAACGAAAGGAAGGCAAAGGGACGCACACTCGACCTCTAAGTTAGGGGTTAGTCGCTGTTAAGCACTATCAACCTTAACCAAGGACCCGACTCGACCTAGCATGCATGCTATAACTCTGGGCGCCAGCGCTTCATTTACTTGTGCTCAGGGTCTGCGCCTGGCTTTGTACAAAGGATTACATGCAACAGCGGCAAGACTTGTACAAAAGGGTGGTTGCCGGACAGGGTCCGACAACCGCGCCTCACGGGTAAAACTTACGAAGATGCTCGATATTCCAGGAGTTGCTCACTGGTACGCCATCTTCGGTCTCCAGGCGGACAGCGCCAGGCCTGGTGACTCGTTTCACCCGGTAAGGGCCTTCCCACTTCGGCGTCAACTTGTTGGAATTCTTGGCAGACTGAACGCGCCGAAGAACAAGGTCGCCTTCCTCGAGACTTCTGGCGTTAACTTTGCGGCTATGATAGCGGCACAAAGCTTGCTGGTAGCGAGCGGCTCGCACAACAGCCTGAAGACGATCTTCCTCAAGGAGCAGCGCGTCATCTTGCTGCCGCCGCTCTTGCTCAAGCTCATCATAAGCGAGCACTCGAGGTGACCCGTATACGAGTTCCGTGGGGATAACTGCCTCCGCCCCATAGACTAGAGCGAAGGGTGTCTGGCCAGTGGCTCGATTTGGCGTCGTCCTGATCGACCAAAGAACCACCGGCAGCTCCTCGATCCAGTTGCGTCCGCACTTGTGCAGCCTGTCGAAAGTTCTGGTCTTGAGCCCGCGCAGCACTTCAGCATTTGCCCTTTCAGCTTGACCGTTGCTTCTCGGGTGAGCAACAGAAGCGAAGCAGACCTTGGCGCCAAGATCTTGGACGTACTGCATGAAGGTGCGGCTCGTAAATTGGGTACCGTTATCGGTGATTATCCTGTTGGGGATTCCAAAACGGTAGACAATCGACCTGAAAAACTTGACTGCTGACTATGCTGTCACCTTCCTCACTGGTTCCACTTCCGGCCACTTTGTGAACTTGTCGATTGCGACGTACAAGTACTCAAAGCCCCCGACAGCTCGGGGAAAGGGGCCGAGGATATCGAGCCCCCAGACCAAAAATGGCCAGGATAAAGGGATCGTCTGGAGAGCTTGAGCTGGCTGGTGTATCTGCTTGGAATGGAACTGGCACGCTCCACACTTGGTTACTTGTGCAGTTGCATCCTGGAGGGCTGTCGGCCAGAAGAAGCCTTGCCGGAATGCTTTTCCGACAAGAGCTCTTGCGCCAATGTGGTGACCACATATGCCTCCGTGTATCTCTACCAACAGCTTCTGTCCATCTTCCCGAGGAATACACTTCAATTTCACACCGTTGAGTCTTCTTCTGCATAGTGTGTTGTCAACAAACTGGTACATACTAGACTGCCGGGCTACTCTTTCCGCTTCTTCTGGTTCCTCGGGAAGCTCTCCTGTCTGAAGGAAACAGACAATCTACTGCGCCCATGTTGGAGCCTGTGGCTCGACAACAAGGACTAAAGGCACATCTGCTGCTGCGGGAATGTCCGCTTCTACAGCAAGAGCCCGTGGCTCTGCCGGAGCTTGACGTTCCCCGGCAAGCTTGCCGGAGCAAAACTTGTCGGGAGAATCTGCTTCAATGGAACAAACCCTGGGGCTTGCCAGAGCAGACTGCTCCTCAGCATTCTTGGCGTCGATCTTGGGGACCTTCTTGGCGGCGGCTTCGGGAAGCTCTGCCGGAAGATAGTCACCAGAAATCAACTTCCTCTTCTTGCTCTGTCTAGTTGAGGGTGTTACGGACGGCTGAGTCAGCTTGAGCACAAAAATCCCTGGTTCCACAGGTAATTTAAGTGCAGCGCACTTCGACAGGCCATCGGCAATGTCGTTCTCGGCTCTTGGAACATGTTCCATTTGTAGGCCGTCAAAGCGCTCTTCTAGCTTCCTCACTTCGTCAACATAAGCTTCCATCAACGGACTTTGGTAAACCTTGTTCACTTGGCGGACGACAAGCTGCGAGTCACCCCTGACAATGAGCTTCTTAATCCCAAGTTCTGCCGCGATCCTGAGACCGGCAAGCAGGCCTTCATATTCTGCAGTATTGTTTGTCGCTTGCTCCTTGGGAAAGTGCATCTGGACTATGTACTTGAGGTGCTCTCTGGTGGGTGCGACAAGCAGTACACCAGCACAGGCGCCTTGCAGCGAGAAGGCACCGTCAAAGTACATGAGCCACTCTTTGCTTGCTTCCTTGGCGGGGATGCTCGTCTCCGGAATTTCTTCGTCTGGAGTTGGCGTCCACTCTGCTATGAACTCTGCCAATGCTCTGCTCTGGATTGTTGATGTACTCTCAAACTTGAGGCCAAAGCTTGACAGTTCCAGTGCCCACTCGACAATCCTGCCTGTTGCTTCTGGATTTTGCAATATCCTCTTCAGCGGAAAGCGAGTGACAACTGTGATCTCATGTGCTTGGAAGTAATGGCGCAGCTTTCTCGAGGCCATGAGAAGGCCGAAAAGCAGCTTTTGCACACTAGAGTACCTTGACCTAGCCCCCTGCAAAAGGAAACTGACAAAGTAAACTGGGCGCTGCACCATCTTCTTCTGTATCTCCTCTTGCATCTGCGCAGACCCTTGCTTGTCGGGACCAGAGCTTGTCGGGGAAGCCCCCTGCTTGTCGCCGGATGTGCTTGCCGCGGTCGCTGGCTTGTCATCTGCCTCCCTCTCCGCTACTAACGCAACACTAACCACTTGATTGGTTGCCGCTATGTACAGTAGCAACTTCTCTTGTGGTTTAGGTGCGACAAGTGTTGGGGTGGAGGACAGGTACCTCTTCAAGTCTTGCAGCGCAGCCTCTGCTTCCGGAGTCCATTTCATTGGACCTGCCCTTTTCAAAATTTTGAAAAATGGTAGGGCGCGCTCAGCAGACCGAGAGATAAACCTGCTGAGAGCAGCCACGCAGCCAGCAAGCTTCCGTACATCCTTGACGCGCTTTGGTGCTTTGATTTGCTCAATGGCCTTGATCTTGTCGGGATTAGCTTCGATTCCCCACTGAGACACAAAGAACCCGAGAAGTTTGCCGGAAGGGACTCCAAACACACACTTCTCGGGGTTGAGCTTGAGGTTGACCTTGCGCAGATTTGCAAAAGTATCTTCTAAGTCTTGGATCAGAGTTGCCCTGTCCTTGCTTTTGACCACTATATCATCCATGTAAGCTTCTACATTTCTGTGTATCTGTGGCTTCAAAGCGATATGGACTACTCTGGCAAATGTCGAACCAGCATTCTTTAATCCGAAAGGCATCCGTACGAAACAGTACGTGCCACATGGAGTAATAAATGCGGTTTTCTCCTCATCCTCTTCTGCCATGAAGATCTGATGGTATCCTGAATATGCGTCAAGAAATGAAAGCAACTCACAGCCGGCTGTGGAGTCAACAATCTGGTCAATGCACGGCAAGGGAAATGGATCTTTGGGACAAGCTTTATTAACATCAGTAAAGTCAATACAAAGCCTCCATTTCCCATTCGCCTTGCGCACTACAACCGGATTGGCCAACCACGTGGGATGGAGCACCCCTCTGACAAGTCCTGCTGCTTCCAATTTCTTGATTTCTTCCGCTATGAACTCTTGGCGCTCCACTGCCTGTTTCCTGACCTTCTGCTTGACGGGCCGCGCATGAGGACAAACGGCAAGATGGTGCTCAATTACCTTCCTGGGAACACCGGGGATGTCAGACGGTTGCCATGCAAACACGTCGACATTCGCCCGCAGGAAAGTAACGAGCGCGCTTTCCTATTTAGGGTCAAGCGTGGCACTGATGGTGAAGGTACCACCAGTGCTGTCCTCCTTGGCGGGCACCTTCTTGGTAAGCGGTGGAGCCGCCATCATCTTCTTACTCTTGCCGGTGGAGCTCGATGGTGCGTCCTCGACGGCAGCGTAGCACTCCGAAGAGGCGCGCTTACCGGAGTAGGCATCAGAGCTCTTGCCAGACTTGGTCTTCTTCTTCCCGGGAGCTTCAGCGGCAAGTGTCTCGCGGTCTGTCGCGGTAGCTGCTTCCCGGTAGATCTTGTCGGCGCAGATAAGGGCATCCTTCTTGTCGCCAGGGACAGAGATGACGCTTATCGGGCCTGGCATCTTGAGCATGTTGTATGCATAGTGAGAGGCCGCCATGAACTTGGCGAGTGCGGGACGGCCAAGTATCCCATTGTAAGGCAATGGGAAATCAGCAACGTCAAAAGTGACCCTCTCCGTTCTGAAATTCAGCTCGCTGCCAAATGTCACCGGCAATGTGACCTTCCCCTTCGGCTTGCTCCTTCCCGGGTTAATTCCTTGGAATGTACCGGTTTCTTCGAGCTCGCTGTCCGGGATCTGGAGTTTCTGGAGCACAGCGGAGGAGATCAGATTTAGGCCGGCCCCGCCGTCAACTAGCATCTTAGTGACTTTGAGGTTGCGGATCGTTGGCAAAACCAACAACGGCAGGCACCCGACCGCAGTTGTGCGATCAGGGTGGTCCTCAATGTCAAAGACGATAGGCGTGCTGGACCACTTCAGAAGCTTGCGTGATTCGATAGGTGGCTCTGCCGCATTAACTTCCCGGAGCCACTGTTTGAGTTGGCGGTAGGAAGTATGCAGAGAAGCGCCACCGTCAACACACAAGACTTCTGTAGCCTTCTGAAACTCCTGCTCGCTGTTCTCAACATCATCCATGTCTTCGTCGTCGTCTTCGTCTTCGTCCTTGTCGCGGCCGCGGGGAGGTCTGTCCCCTTGCCGCTGCTTGGCCTTGCCGCGGCTTCCTCCCTGGCCAGCGCGCTTCTTGCCAGCTTCTCCACCGCCTCCTTGGGCTCTCTCCTTGTCGCGCCGCTCGTACTCAGCTTTTTGTTGCTGGACAAGCTGCTTGACCCTCTTGCAGTTCTGGAGATCATGGCCCTTGGTGCGGTGAATTTTGCAGTACTGCTTGCCGGAGCCATCCTGCTTGTCGGCGGCCGCCACAGCCTGGCAGCTGGTGCACGCGGCAACCTCCTTGCCGGAGCTGCCAACTTTGGCTTGCTTGGCGGGGCCGTCATTGTCGGACTGCTCAACGACTAGTACCTCTTTGCCGCTCTTCTTCCTGTTGCGCCTCCGGTTTTTCCTTGCCAGGGCGGCATCCTCGCTGTCAGATCCCCCTGCTCCAGCATCTTCTCCGGGGAGTTTCCTCCCTTCTTCAATGCGTGCACACTTGTCGGCCAGGGCGTACAGCTCGTTGACGTCTCTGATCCTGCTCATCGCCATCTCCTCCTGTATCTTGCGATTACGCACGTTCTGATGGAACGCGCTGATAACCGCGGCAAGGTGGATGTCTGGGATGTTGCGCTGCACGCGGCTGAATCTCTGGATATACTTGCGCAGGGGTTCTCCTTCCTTCTGGGCAAGCAGGTGGAGGTCACTCTCTTGGCCATGTGGTTTGTGGCCGCCTGTAAAGGCGTCGATAAACTGATGGCACAAATCCGCCCAAGAGGATATGGAGTTGTCCGGCAAGTGCATGAGCCAGGATCTGACTTCGGGCTTGAGCACGAGCGGGAAGTAGTTGGCAAGGACCTTGTCGTCTCGCCCCCCGGCAGCTTGCACCGCAATGGTGTAGATGCTGAGGAACTCAGACGGGTGCGACTTGCCATCGTACTTCTCCGGTACGTCTGGCTTGAAGTGCTTCTGGTTGGGCCACTGGACTTGCCGCAGCTCACGGGTAAACGCAGGACAACCTACCGCGTACGGCAAGTTACCTGGCTCTCCGGGTGCATGCATGTCAACAGAGGGCCCAGCGCGCAGGTCTAATTGACGCCGCGCTTCTCTTCGGCGCTCGATGCGTGTTCGAGCGTCTTCTTGCTGTCTCTCATGAAGAACTTGGCGTTGATCGCGATGAGCTCGCGGATCTGACGACGCGGTGGAGTAGCTGTCGAGGTGGATCCGGCGAGTCGGCGATCTTGGCCTTCGGGGCGGAGAGTGCACAGTGGTTGCACCCTCGCCGGTCTTGTCGCCACCGGCTCGCGCCTGGCTGACTTGCCGCGGCAGCGATGCGCTCGGCTGCCGTGGATTGTCACCGTTGGCGAAGCCGATGAGGCTCTGGATAGTGGCCCTCCAGTCATCGATCTTCTCTGGCACCAGAGGGTAGTCTAGGAGCAGCTGGGCACGTGCCAATGCTTCCGCCGGAGTGGTGGGCGGCGGCAGTGAACGGTGCGAGGAGCGAGATATGCTCGGACTCCTAACTGTGTTAGAAGGAGCAACATCTCGTCCAAGCGACCGCTCGACGCTCGCGCCAGCATGTTGGCGTGCATGCCGGTCCTGAGCACCCCGGGATCCACCAGCTTGATCTTGGCCCATCAGACGTATGGTACCGTGGGTACCATGACGCTGCTGGTCCCGCGGCTCCTGGGACGGGCGCGGTGCGTGTATGGACGCCGAGGTCTTGGAGTGCGCGCGGTCGTTGTGGGAGGCGACCGCGCCGCCGACGTGCGGCGCAACCTGGTCCTTGGACCTGGCAGCGCCACGGGTCTCCCCGTCTGCGCCCGCTCTCCCGCCGGCGCGTACTCCACCAGCCGTTCGCTCCGGCGATGGCGGGTTCGGCGCAGACGGAGCCGCTGCCTCCGAAATCTTCTTCTTCGGCGGCATGTTGATGAAGAGGATGGAGATTTGGCTTGTGCGAACGCCGGATCAGGTTCGCACAACCTCGACGCACCCCCTACCTGGCACGCCAAAGATGTCGGGGGTGTCTGATCCCACGTACACCTATGGGGATCGGCGGGCCGAGCCCCTTTCGGTTCGGCTGGGGGCGGTGGATGCACAAAGAGCAGATCGAGGCGAACGCACGAGCGAGACGATCGATTTACCCAGGTTCGGGCCGCACGGATGCGTAAAACCCTACTCCTGCTTTGGTGGTTGTATTGAGTTCTTGCTCGGGAGCGATGAGTGCTACAGTACACTCAAGCAGCTGGCAAGACCGAGCGTGAGAATGGCTGTCCCCCCCCCCTCTGTTGCGCATGGGCCTCCTTTTATATGTCTAAGGGGTCACCGACAGGTGGCAACAGAGGTGGGGGTAAAAATGTAAAAGAGGTGGTAGTTGGCTCCACCGCCTACAACAGTCGTATCATACCTAACCCTGACGGCAGGGGACAAAGGCATTAAATGCCTGTTTGTGTCGCCTAGACGGGGCGGAAAGGGACCGTCAGGGGCGCCACCGTTTGCCACGATGGCTCCTTGTCAGCGCATGCTTGCCACCGCATGCCCCTGGCTGCACAGCCTCCCGCCACGTACGCCAGGAATGGTCCCAGGGCGACACGTTGGTGGGTGAGCTGGAGCGCAGTCTGCGGAGTAGTAGCTTGCCGCGGCAAGCGCCTTGCCGCGGATGTTGTCTTGTTGCGTCCGGGAGCTTGTCGCTCACCGGGTCTCGTCGGGACACGTGGCGTGCCGCGGCGAGTTCCTCGGGATGCCTTGGCTGGTCTTCCCGGCAAGCTCCTCTTGCCGGGGTCTTTGTGCTTCCTCCCGACAAGCTCCTCTTGCCGGGGCCTTGGATACTTTGAGTGGCCTTCCCGGCAAGCTCCTCTTGTCGAGGTCTTGTGCCTTGGCTCGAATACTTTGTTCTTGAATGGCTCCAAAGGAACCACGGAGGGTCTTGGCGGTCGCCCGGCAAGCCTTGCCGCGGGTCGCTGCGACTGCCCGTGCACAAGTTCGGGATACTAAGGTACCCCTACTTTAGTACACCGACACAAAAAGGGTCGAACAGTGGGTCAAAATCTTTGACAGAAGGACCTACATGTGCAAGACCAAATTGTCAAAAACCTAAATATTAGAATGGTTCCTGCAATTTCCCAATGATGTGTTATTAGACAACGAACCATGCACGTGCTAACCTCGATTGTAAACCTCAGTGCTTCCGATTGTTTCCCTACAACACATATAACGTAGTTAGTCGTCACGTTAAGTATGAGTTCACATGATATCAGTAAAATATGTTGATGAAAAATAAGCAAATTGCAAATTCATCAGATTAATTCAAGCCACATGGAAAACCCATTTATCCAAACCAAGCATGATTAAGAACTAGGAAATATAGCACTTGTATATGTTTCTCATGTATTAAGTGCAGCCAAATTCGATTTATTCCTCACATGCACAACAATACAAAATTCTACCCACGACAATTAGACATCGCAGTGTAGAATTGAACCAAGCAGTTAGCTAAACACCACAACAAATGAACCAAACATTAACTGAGCACCATATTGCACAATATAACATACTCCTAATAGAATATCAGACAGTTAACCAAACCAAGCATGCTTAACAACTTGGAAATATAGCAATTGTATTTTTTGTCATGTATTTACTATAGACAAATTCAATTTATTCCTCACATGGTATACAATAACAGAATGCACCCACAACTATTGAGCATCGCATGGCAGAACTGAACCAAACAAAACAGTTAACTAAACACCACAACAAACGAACCAAACGTTAACTGAGCACCACATTACACAATATAACATACTCCTAATAGAAGATCAGGCAGTTAACCAAACCAAGCATGCTTAACAACATGGAAATATAGCAATTGTATTTGTTTCTCATGTATTTAGTACAGCCAAATTAGATTTATTTCTCACATGGTATACAATAAAAGAATGCACCCACAACAATTGAACATCGCATTGCAGAATTGAACCAAACAGCCAACCGTGTCGCGTCGTCGGCGCGCAAGGTGTCGACAGTGGCCTCGGCGGCAAGGTGCTCCTCCAAGATCTGGGGGTCGACACGAATGGCAGCCATCGCGACCTCATCCGTGCATGCGGCCGCGATTTTCTTCTCCACTGCCAATGGTCCTTGGGATCCTGGCTATACTTCATGCACCATGGATTAGGGTGGCGCTTATTTGGTGGAGGGGTCGGTGATTTGGGTGGAAGGTGTCGCGCCGGCAGTCGGGGCATGTGGGATGTGGAAGGAGAAGGAGGATGGGGCTCGGGTGTGGATTACCTGCCTGGATAGGCGAGGCCAAGCAACGTGGAGGAGGGTCGCCGGTGAGGAGGCGGTGCTGCAAACAAGGAGTGAAGGTTTCAACTTGGAAAGGAAGGCGTAAACAGGGGAAATGTGGATTTTGGTAAGGGGGGCGGGGAGGTAGATATTTCCGTGGAAGCCAAAAAATTGGAATCGCTTCAGCAAAAAAACTGGCACGTAAAGTGTCATCAGACACGGTCCCTTATTCAAAACTGTGTACGATATGTGAACATCACAAACGATTTAGATAGCTTAACCCGTGTGTGTCGAGTTTGAACGTCAAAAAAAATTGTTTGAATTTCCCTGGTTACAGTGGTCATCCACGTCATTGCATAATTTGGGTACACAAAGGAGACTAACTTCTTAATCGAGCAAGTTTAGCAATTAAACAGAACGAGCTGACCTAAACATTACTCTAACAAATTAAAGATAGGCGCTCTAAATTAAACAAAACAAAGAGTACTACTACGGCTGGTGCTCGTTGATCTCCACCGCGGCCTCCATGTCTAGCTCGTGCCCGACGGTCTCCTGGGGAAGGGGCTCCATGGCAGCAATTGCACCATACTCGGCAAGCATCTCACCATCCGCGTCCACCATATCTTTGGAATAGGCCGCCACGAACAAGGCATGGGTAGTCGCGATCTGGGCTCTAGCGGGCTCCATCGTGGCAAGGTATGCCGCGCAGGAATGGACGGCTGCTCGAACTCTCTCGGTGATTGCCAACTCTTCGGCCGTGGGTTGCCAACTGTTGTCAAAGAAGCTTCGTTTGATTTGCGTGGTGACCGCCACGAGCTGGGCGCGGACGGCCTCGACATGGTAGTGGGTGTCCTCCATCAGGGCTAAGGCCGCCGCTGCAGAATGGATAGCTGCTGTGCTGCTCTCGCCAATTGCTATCCCCAAGGCAGATGCTACTGTCGCTGCCTGAGAAGCAACAACGGCCATTTGGGCTGCCTTGGTCGTCTGGAGGCAGACTACGGTCACCCTCATGAAGCTTGTTAGCACGCGCCTGGCGGCTGCGGTCACGCTCTCGCCGGAGTGGGCCACCGAAGTTTCCCTCATGTCGTGGGTCCACAAATCCATCTTTCATCGATGACGAATGAACAGTGAAATGATATTTGGGGAGTGAGCTAGTGTGCTTGACGCGCCGGTTGTGGACTGTAGCCAACGCACCTTCTCGCGTAAGCCATAGGCGTACTATACACCGCCGGTGCTCCAAGATATTTTGTGCTACATCTCACACAGTTGGTGGTAATAAATTGTGTGCAATCTACTTGATTTATCGTCTTGATTTGAATTACGTAATGGGGTCACAGCCACAATGGATGGTGTTTGAATTTCTTGAACTTTTATCTGTAGTGAACATGCAACTATAGGTGTGTCGTCAAAAAATGGAATTATTCAGGGTTCGTTTGGAAGTTTTTATACATTAACTTGGTTTTGCAGGCATTTCAAGTGCATAATTCTAATCTGAACTACATTCACATGCTCCAGTGCATATAAATCGTTTGAAAAATCAAATATGTGTGCTTGGTTGCATGCTTAGGTCCCATGCAAGAAATGGGAATGAATGTCACACACCATGCCACCGTCACTCAGCCGCAAACATTGAGATACATGATTTTTAAATTGTGTACTTGGCATGCTATCACGGAGCAGCATCAACATGCCATGGTAAAAATCCAATTTGGGGCAGGTTTGGGTATAAGCTTCTCGCAAACCAGAGCTTCTCACAACAAGCATGATGGTTTCGGTAGGGAATGTGCCACCTTCGGGGACGAAACAATATTCGTTGCCTCTTATTGCTTTCAAAATATTTCGAGTGTCAACATAGAACATCAGGAGTGTTGTGTTCAATTTTGGAATTTTTCAGGGTTCGTTTGGACATTTTTATACATTAACTGGGTTTTCCAGGTATTTTATGTGCATAATTCATATTTGAACTACATGCACATTCTCCAGTGCATATAAACTGGATGAAAAATCAAATATGTGTCCTTGGTTGCATGCATAGGTCCCATGCAAGAAACGGGAATGAATTTCAGACACCCTGCCACCATCACTCGGCCGCAAAATTGAGTGTGACACCCCGGATGTAACTTGCCATATTTATAACTCTGACTCTTGCCATTTTCGGCTTTAAGTTATGATATTTTTCCTTTGTGGTTGGGTTTTTGTATTTAGTTTTGCATTTTCTTCATGTCATGCATCTCATCTCATATCATCATGTGCATATTCATGTGTAGCATATTGCATTGTGACATGTTATGTGGTGAGTCAAGGCATCATCATATTTCCCCCTTGCATCACCCCCTCCCCTCCTTCTCTTTCTTCTTCTAGAAAGTGCCATTTTCACTCCTCCTTAAATGCCCATCTCTTCCTCACAATTCAAGCATCATGCCACTCACCTCTCTGCCAAGTTTCACCCAAATTGGACTTGGTTTGGTTGGGATAAAAAATGCTTCAAGTTTGAACCTAATTCAAACTTGGAATATTTTTCTACCTTTAAAAATTACCAAATCAATTTTATTAATTACTACACAATTTCAGGATCCTGAGGATATTGTTATATCTCTCAAACACTTTCCCAATCCCTCTATGCTTTCCTTTTTGTTTTCTGTCTGGAGAAAATGGAAAAAGGCAAAGCAGCGGCAGCAACGCCACCTCGGCCTCGGCCTCCCAGGCCGGCCCAGTTGGGCTAACCGCAGCCGCAGCCCAGGTCCAGCCCGAGCGCAGCGACCCTCTCTCCTTTTTCTCACCCATGCACCTGCTCGGCCCCGCTATCGCGCGTCCACGTGGCCAAGCCGGCCCCACTCGCCAGCGACCTTGGCCACACCCCTCACCCACCTTCTTCCTCCTCAGCCCCCCTCGCGGGCACGCACATGGCCGCGGCCGAGCGCACGCGAGTTCACCCCGTTCACCGTAGCCCCCTACTTACCCCTTTCCTTGCCCAAACGCTTCCTAGGGTTCCCCTCTTCCTTCCCCCGCCGCCGCCGGGCGTTTAGACCACCAGATCCGCCGGACTCCGTCATGCCTGAGCGCGTCCGGGTGCACGACCTCGTCGTCGGCGAGCTCTTTGGCCACCTCCACCCCGGCGATCGTGTCCGTCTGCTTCCCCAACGTCATCTACGTCCTCGATGTCCGCTACTTCGCCGCAGGACCCCAAGACGCCGTTGACTCCTTCCTCTTCTTCCTCGCGGTGCCCGTAGGTGTTCGATCGTTGTCGTGCTCGCCTCCGACCTCCCCCCGTCCAACCGAACACACCCACGTGCTCGTGGTAAGCTCCTAAGAAGACCTGCACCTTTCTCCCCCTCTATTGCATGCTCTAGCTATCCCCGTGCCATCCGCCCGAGCCGCCGCCATCGGACCTCGTCTCCGGCGAGTGCTCCGTCCCCGCTGCTCGTCTGCGTGTGTCCGTCGTGTTCGCCGCTTAGAGTAGGGCCGATCCACGCCCTCAGCAGCTCGCATAGGCGTTCGCCGCTCCGTTTGCGTCTCCGCCATCACCGTCTCTGTCACCTCATCGCCGGCGTCGCTCTCGTCATCGTACATCGATGTTCTTGTCATGCGCGTGTGCAGGATCCCCTGGCGATTCCGCCGCACCCTTCCGCCGCTCCGCTAGGCCACCAGAGCAACTCCGGTGAGGCCTCCGCCGCGCTCTGTCGCCACTGCCCCCTCCTCTGTTTTTCCCCGGCTCGTATGCGCTTGCGTCACCCACCATGTGGGCCCCAAGCTGGACCCACTGGTCAGCGAGTCAGGGACCAGGCCCCACCTGTCATGCTCTCACGCACACACGCCCTCTCACCTAGACGCGTGGCCCAGGGGCCCAGCGGTCAGCCTAACAGCTGGGTACCGCCCGGGTACACATAGCTTTTGCCCCATTTCTGTTTTATTCCAGATTCAGTATATACCAGATTTGGGATATGACTATGTTTCCATTTTAGGCAATTTTTGACTTATAGCTTTTGTGGGGATTTTTCTATAGCAACCCCAACATATTATATATGTTTTTTGGGGTAGAAAAATCCCACCAATCCAGTGGTGGCATTAGTTTCTGCATTTGAGCAAGTTCATGAACATGGCATTTTACATCACGATGTTGTTTTGTCATTTTTTTGTGATTTATTTCAATCATCCTATGAAGGTGTTTGGCACATGGTTAGCTTCATTTCCATGCCTACTACATGCTAGTATTTATTCCATGTCTTTTAGTGCCCTGTGATGAGTGGAACAAGCATGCCAAGTTGCTATCTTAATCTGTTTTGCCATGCTCTGTTTTTCAGTAAGTCTAAAACTGTTAATAAAACTTGCTATGTTTACATGGGTGCCATCATATCTTCTTTGCCTTTTTGGTACATGTTCAGTAAGGGACTTTTGTTCTATGCCTTTAGTAGAATCATGCCATTCCTTTAATTGCCATGATATGTTCCTATAGCATGTTGTTTGCTTGCTCTAAACTTTCCTTCCTGATGTTGTTCTTGACATGTTAGTATTTTCACTACGTCTATGAAGCTGATATCTTTTGCACTTTTTCCATGCTTGTTTGAACAGGTTCTAGTGTGTTCTAGCCGTAGCTTAGTGTTCATGTTTTGTAGAGCTTCATGTGTACTTTACTATCATGTGCTTTGTTGCTATGTTGGGGGTGCAGTAGCTTAGTTTCTTGTTGCATTCTAAGTTCTATCATGCTGTTAATCGCAGATTTGCATCATACTTGTTTTGCTTGTCATTTGCAAACCGTGCACCCATTTCCGGTGATCCTTGTATCAATTTCAACCGAAATCACCTCATCTTTCCAGCGGCATACTTGTTATGACAAGTTGATGTCTTGATCATTCTTTCCCTTCCGGAGCACGCATATGCATTGCATATCATATCTTGCATATCATGCCATGTATTGCATCATGTTTCTTGTGCATTGCACCGTGATTGATTGTTGTTCCATTGCTTGTGTTCTTGCTTTGGGTAGAGCCGGGAGACGAGTACGTGAATGAGGAACATGTTGAGTACGCTAACGAGGATCAAGCTTTCGACAACTCAAAGAACTTTGCAGGCAAGATGACCACACCCTCGATATCACTTCTATCTTTGCTTGCTTGTTGTTCGCTCTAACACTATGTCGCGCTACCTACCACTTGTTATATCATGCCTCCCATATTGCCATGTCAAGCCTCTAACCCACCTTCCTAGAAACTGTTGTTTGGCTAAGGAACCGCTTTTGCTCAGCCCCTCTTATAGCGTTGTTACTTGCAGGTGAAGTTGAAGATTGCTCCATGTTGGAACATGTTTATGTTGGGATATCACAATATCTCTTATCTTAATTAATGCATCTATATACTTGGTAAAGGGTGGAAGGGTCGGCCTTTTGCTTGGTGTTTTGTTCCACTCTTGCCGCCCAAGTTTGCGTCATACCGGTGTTATGTTCCTTGATTTTGCGTTCCTTACGCGGTTGGGGTTATGGGACCCCCTTGATAGTTCGCTTTGAATAAAACTCCTCCAGCAAGGATCAACCTTGGTTTTACATTTTCCTACCTAAGCCTTTTCCCTTGGGTTCTGCAGACCTAAGGGTCATCTTTATTTGACCCCCCCCCCCCCCGGGCCAGTGCTCCTCTGAGTGTTGGTCCAAACAAGAGCCCTTTACAGTGCCACCTCAGGAGAACTTGAGGGCTGGTTTTAGTTGTACGGATTTCTCATCCGGTGTGCCTTGAGAACGAGATATGTGCAGCTCCTATCAGGATTTGTCAGCACATTCGGGTGGCTTTGCTGATCTTGTTTTACCATTATCGAAATGTCTTGTAACCGAGATTCCGAGACTGATCGGGTCTTTCTGGGAGAAGGAATATCCTTCGTTGATCATGAGAGCTTGTGATGGGCTAAGTTGGGACACCCCTGTAGGGTATAATCTTTCGAGAGCTATGCCCGCAGTTATGTGGCAGATGGGAATTTATTAATATCCGGTTGTAGAGAACTTAACACTTGATGTAATTAAAATGAATCAACCGCGTGTGTAGCCGCGATGGTCTCTTTTTGGCGGAGTCTAGGAAGTGAACACGGTTTGGGTTATGTTTGTGCGTAAGTAGTTTCAGGAGCACTTCTTGATCACTTCTAGCTTCACGACTGTTGCATAGCTTCTCATCTTACTCTTATCTGCGTATGTTAGCCACCATATTTGCTAAGCACTTGCTGCAACTCCACCTCATTACCTTATCCTACCCATAAGCTTAAATAGTCTTGATCTCGCGGGTGTGAGATTGTTGAGTCCTCGTGACTCAAGGATACTTCCAAAATAGTTACAGGTGCCGATGATACCAGTGCAGGTGATGCTACCGAACTCAAGTGGGAGTTCGACGAGGACCTTGGTCGTTACTATGTTTCGTTTCCTGATGATCAGTAGTGGAGCCCAGTTGGGACGATCGGGGATTTAGCATTTGGGGTTCTCTTCTTCTATTTTGGTTCCATAGTCGGACCTTGATTGTACTCTGGATGATGTATGTTTAACTTGTTATTTGTGTGAAGTGGCGATTGTAAGCCAACTCCTTTTCCCTTTCTTATTCAGTACATGGGATTTTGTGAACATTACCCCTCTTGCGACAAGACCACCATGCAGTTATGCCTCTAAGTCGTGCCTCGACACGTGGGAGATACAACCGCATCGTGGGCGTTACAAGTTGGTAATCAGAACCATCCCCGACTTAGGAGCCCCCTGCTTGATCGAATTGCTGACATTGTTGAGTCTAGAACAAAATGTTTTGAGTCTTAGGATTATATATATCGGAGAGTAGGATTCTTTTTACTCCTCAGTCCCTTCGTCGCTCTGGTGAGGTCTCCTGACGTAGATGTTTTGACTTTCCCCTCCTGAAATTTCACGAATTTTTTTAGGATCACGCGGGTTTCTTGGAATAGTTCCGATATTCTTGTGACGAGAACATTGTTCTTGGTGCCTCATGACATTTAGGGGTTGTGGCAGTTTCCCGGGGAGTTGACCTCCGAGGTGTTGTCGTCACAATTTTATCATTGCAGTTATGGAATACCTGAGTTCGCCGACATCGAAAATCTCTTTTATGAAGTTATTGATGAGATAACCTCGATGCCACCCAATACTGAGGCGGGAGTTTGGAAGTATTACCATAACTCGTATAACGGATGCTTTTCGAAGGTTGAGGTACATGATTTCCCAATGTTTCTTTGTTATGTGTTGAAGGATGGATACAGTTGGAGTGTAGGGCTTGTTAGTTGTGTGTTATATATTGTGCCTCCATGTGCGACGCCCGGGTAATTAAACTACAGTATTCTCATGCAAATGATGCCAGGTATCACTCTTACTGTTGCTAATCCTCATCTGATTCAAGGCATAAGTCGAATTCAAATTCAACTTAAAGTCCAAATTCAAATTGTCAAACATGCAGACAAAAATGTTCGTTGGGTTAAAATATTCACTTGCTAATTATCATGTAGAAACCAACATCATTTGACTCACCACTTAATTCCTAGGAAAATATAAAGTGGTCCAACAACATATTAATTGACCTATTCAATTGCTAAAAATGTTTGAACAATTTCATTGGCTCTAAAACTTTTTATGCAACACCACGATGTTGTCCTTGAATTATGTGCCAGATTTCAAGATTACCTAAGTTCATTAACTGTAGCGTTTAAATAGAAAACAGTGGTGAAATAAATATATAAATTTAGAAAAGAAAACAAACAGGCCACTGCCAAGTGCACAGCGCCTGAGGCCCAACTTCCCCTCCCTCATCATCCTGTTCACAGAAGGCGAGCTGGTCGCCTGAGCATCGTCCATGGCGGGGATTGGCCACGCGCCGACCATCGCACGGTCCTCCCTGATGGTTAAGAGCACACCCCTCGACCCCGGAACCCTAGCACCCCCACTTCCTTTCCCTCGCGCCGCTATCACCCTCTCCTCCTCTGTCTCGTTCACCCGAGCGCGGTCTTTGAGCGCGTCGCCATCGATCCCGCGGCCGTCGACGTCTCTGGTGCACGGGAGCACGTCCAGGAGGTCTGACGTGGTTGTCTTCGTCCGTTCTGGGTACCAGATCGAGCCGGAGACCACCACAGCACAAGGATCGACATCATCTACAACCTTCGGGCACCGCGACACCACCGACAGATTCCTCACCGTCACTGCACCCCAGGCCTCCTCGAGCTCGCCCCTGGAACCGCGGTGAGCTCCTCTCCTAAAAACCCCCTTCTCATGTTGCTTATTCGCCGCCCTAGCGCCGCCCCATGAGCTCCGTCCGCCATGGCCAAAGATCGTCGTGGCTGCGGCCGGATAGCCCGCGCTCACCGTGCCTAGCTTGCACCCCGGCCTCCCGTTGCCCGTGCTTGGCCGTGCCCTACAGCGCGCGCGCCCCTGACCGCGCCGCGTCCCGCCACTGCTCCTGTCATGCGCACCTGCGCGCCATGGCCTCACTCCGTTGCTGCTGCTCTTGCGCTGTTGCTGCTGTTGATGCTACTGCCCGCTGCTGCTCTAGACTGCTGCTGTGTTTTCCTTCTACCTTGCTCCGTTGCTGCTTCGCGTGTTGCCGCGCCCCTGCTCGGCGCTAATGCGCTGCTCTGCCTGCTGTACTTGCGGCTGCTTCTGCTGCCGCTACTTGCTTCTGCTGCCGCTACTTGCTTCTACTGCTCTTGTTACTGGTCGTTGCTTAGTTGCTGCTATTATATTTACCTGATGCCGCTGCCTTTTGCTAGCCATGGCCGTAAGCCTATTTGTGCTTGTGCGTGATGCACAGCCACACAGTGGCCGGCTTGTGAGCCCAATTAGCTAGGGCCTAAGTTTCGGACTAAATTAGTGCTAATTTAATCTATAGCAAATGACATGTGGGACCCCTCTAATTAGTTTAAGTAAATCCATTTGGAAATTGTTAAAATCCTGGCATGTGGGCTCCTAACACTGCTCGCTATTTAACCCAATCAACTTTGACTATGTTGACTTTGACCGGCCCCACTTGTCGTACACTCTGGGTAGGAATTCCTCTGTGCACTTAGCATGTATTCAAGTAATTTCGGAATTAATATTAATTTCAGGAATTTTAGAAATTCATTAAAACTTAAAAAAACAATAAAAATTAATTCGTACCTCGAATGAAACTATTTTATATATGAAAATTCCTCAGAAAAGTCCAACAAACCCAAATATGCAATCCGTTCATCTGTCACATGACTCTAGCATGATGAATTTGGAATCGTTCCCTCCGGACCATCTGTCCGATAAATGCTTGGACCCGGGAAAATATACCCGGTTATTTTCCCTGCTTTGTCTGCAACGTGTAGCACTGCGTTGGGTCATGCCTAGCACTGCATATTGCCATGTCTTGCTTTGTGATGCTTTCGATTGCTCTGTTATTTATTGTGTTCCTCCTCCGTTACTTCTTTTCCGGTAGACCCCAAGACCGCTGTGATCCAGTGATCGACTACTTCACTGCCGAGGGTCTGTATCTGTCTACAGAGCTTCCAGGCAAGCAAACCTCCCCCTCCCCCCTTGAGCATTCCGATATCGCCCATTTCTTTCCC
The DNA here is from genome assembly GCA_034509565.1 of Triticum monococcum. Lineage (NCBI taxonomy): Eukaryota > Viridiplantae > Streptophyta > Magnoliopsida > Poales > Poaceae > Triticum > Triticum monococcum. The sequence goes on along the minus strand of CM067842.1, from coordinate 442,791,209 downwards.
TCTCATGCTTGCATTAGAACTACTACTGTTTTATGTATGATCCTACTCTGATGCATAGCTTGTTTTTGTTACCTGCTTTCATACCTTACCTGCTTATCCTAAACTGCTTAGTATAGGTTGGTTAGAGATCCATCAGTGACCCCCACCTTGTCCCAGTTACCTTGTTTTATGTTCGATGACTCGATCAACGTGATCGACGTCCAGGCCCCGACACCGCACATCACCCCCCTAGTTGTACGACTCTGCAGAGTTACCATCGAGTGCCGAGGGTGGAACCTTTTACATCACTCATGATGAGATCTCCGTAGTGTAGCTATACGGTCGAGGTCATCGAGGGTGATTTTCTCCTTAACCACTTCCATCACGGGTCTGTCGTGCAACCCATCAAACGTGAACCTCGAGGGTGGATCCTCTTACGTTCACCTTGATGACAACATCGAGTGGAATTAAACGGGGCTGATTCCTCGGGTTCTCCCCTTAGTGTTAGACACACAGTTACCATGGTTACTATGACTTTACCCTGAGCCATGTTACTAAAGACAGGTCGGCCCTGAGGGGTACCCGCGCGAGCTTAATAGCGAGTGATGTGGAGTCGGGTTGACCTGGAAGGTGTCCGCGAGATACTTACGAGGCGTGGCCGGGCATTCTTAGCCCTTGCCGCAAGTACTCAAGAGGGGGCGATGGGGTCACATCGATCGTGAGTCTCTGCTCGTTACCGCATGCTCCTAATCCACTACGGTTTGGATATTTGATCCGAAGGGCCTCTAGCCTGATAGCACTAACCATCACGTGGGCATTTTATGGGCGTTTTGCGTCGTATGCATCAGCCGAAGCTTAATAGACGTAAGCGATTGAGCGGCGCGCGCCGGGTTGGACTGCGTAAGCTTCTTCCTTGTTGAAGGAGGTAGCTAGGTCTGCTCACCGGCCGCCCACGCAACGTGTAGGAGTTCCCAGGGAGATGGCCCATGACCCATGGGCCATAGGCTTAGTCTGGCGTGTTGACCTCTCTATTAAGCCTAGGTCGGGTTGCGGCGTATTGTTTGGCCGAGGCCGGGCATGACTCAGGAAAGTGTGTCTGGCCGGAGTTAATCGAGCGTGGTGGGTAAGTTGGTGCACTTCTGCAGGGAAGAAAACATCTATCGACAGCCTGTCCTACGGTAACGGACACTTGGAGTTGTATCCCGATCGATACAACTAGAATTGGATACTTGAGATGAGACATGGATATGAGAAATGGATAGTATAGCCCTGGAATTGCTTTCTCGCAGGGAGTCGAGAAAGGGTCTCTGGCCGAGGTTGATAACACTACCACTACTTTACATTATGTTGATATGTACTCTTCTATATGCTTGAAGATGCTAGTCTTCGATAGGCTAGGCTTTCCCCTTCTCTTCTGGCATTCTGCAGTTTAGTCCACAGATACGACCCATTCCTTTGATACAGACGCATACTTAGTTTAGTTCTGATGTAAGTCTTGCGAGTACTTTGGATAAGTACTCACGGTTGCTTTGCTACCTCTTTTTCTCCCGTACCCGATTGTTACGACCAGATGATGGATCCCAGGAGCCAGACGACGCCTCTGATGACTACTACTATCCCAAGGGTGCCTACTACTACGTGAAGACCACCGACGACTAGGAGTAGTTTGGAGGCTCCCAGGCAGGAGACCTTGCCTTTTCGATCGATGTTGTTTTTCTGCTAGCCTTCTTAAGGAAAACTTGTTTAACTTATGTATGTACTCAGATATTGTTGCTTTCATTGACTCTTGCGTATTCGAGCCCTCGAGGCCCTGGCTTGTAATATAAAGCTTGTATTATTTTAATTTGTGTCTACAGTTGTGTTGTGATATCTTCCCGTGAGTCCTTGATCTTGATCGTACACATTTTGGTGTATGATTAGTGTACGGTCAAATCGGGGGCGTCACAAGTTGGTATCAGAGCCGACTGCCTGTAGGAGTCCCCCTTCCAAACTCCTTGGCTGAAGTGGAGTCTAAACATTGCAAAACTTTTACTAACATGGCTGTGTGGCCCATGGGCCCAGGTCGCCATTGGGTGGTATTAGAATCTTTTACTCCTCGTCTATACTTTGGGAATCTGATCTCTCTTCTATTCGGGTTAAATGATTTTGCTAACTCTAACTCTAGGTTCTCGTAATTACTTCCTCTCGAAGAGCCCCTTCGTTCCAGATGATGGCCTGCGTCATCAGAAGATTCCGAAGATACTCTTCGATGTTTTCCCGAGACCCATGTGCCCTTCGCCGTTGCGATCCCTACCATCGATAAATCCTTATGGGTAACTACCTACATTGTCGTTCATACCTTTATCACCAGTTGCTCTTGTTATTACAAGATGTCCTGAAATACTTTGATGTTCCGAGAATCCTTTATGCTTACCGCCCTACGGTTCTTTGCCGCATAAATACCCCTATGAATAATTCCTCACACTTTTCGAGGATTTGTTCAGTCCTAGTTGATCAAGTGATTCACAAGATACTTTGAAGTACTATACGATCTTTCAATAATCCTCTCCAACTATTGCGCTGCTAATACTTATCTTCTTGCATTATGGTTACTTCCATATGTCTAGCAATACTCATTAGCATCCTTTGTCATCATAATTTCGAGCATTTGATTCGATTTGTTTGTGAATACTCGCGATCATCAGTCCTAATTAGAACTATTCCTTTCGGCTCAGATGTCACCCCGGACATGAGCTGGTGTTCGGCAAATCAAACCTTGATTGATTGTCGATCTATGTCTATTCTACTTAATTGTCTTTGATCACAGCCTCTTCTTCTGATCCCCCATTTGGGAAATCATAATTCCCTTTGCATTCGATCTTTCAATTAGTCAGTTGTTTCTATAATTTGATATCCTTGCATTCTTTCTTCTTTTGGTTGGGTACCGATGCTCATATCAGATACCTTGTGAACCACCAGGTCCTTTGTGGGTTCTATCCGACAGTGTCCTTCATATTTAATCACCTTGTAAATTCTTCCTTGATACATAATGCCTTTGGTAAATTGTATCCCCTATTTTTGTCTACCATGCTCTGTTTCCGAGCTTGAGTTAATTTCCTCTGAAGTTTTTGCAAATGTTCCTAAGATGCCCCGATGAGTTGAACTAATGCTTTCCCTAATTTGTGTGAACCCAAAAATTTCTATGGGTCATACTCTACTGGTGTTATGCCGGATAAAAATTTCTACACTACAACTTTGTCAAAAGCGAGAAGTAAATGAGAGGTTATGCCGGATAACTTTTGCACTTTTGCCATGCTTGTTTGAGCCTTTTCTTGTGTGATCTAGCCATAGCTCAGTGCTCATGTTCTGTCAAGAATCTCTTGTACTTCACTGCCATATGCTTTGTTGATATGTTGGAGTGCAGTAGCTTAGTTTCTTGTTTTGCATTCTAGATGGCATCATGCTGTTAATCGCAGAATTGTGTTATTCTTGTTTTGCTTGCCTTTTGCAAATCGTGCATCCATTTCCGGTGATCTTTATATCGATTTCGACCGAAATCACCTCATCTTTCCAGCGGCATACATGGTTTGCCAAGTTGATGGATTGATCATTATTTCCCTTCCGGAGCTCGCATATGCATTGCATATCATATCTTGCATATCATGCCATGTATTGCATCATGCTGCTTGTGCATTGCACCGTGATTGATTGTTGTTCCATTGCTTGTATTCTTGCCTTGGGTAGAGCCGGGAGATAAGTACGTGACCGAGGAACCTGATGAGTACACTAACAAGGATCAAGCTTTCGACAACTTTGAGAACTTTGCAGTCAAGATGACCATACCCTCGAAATCACTTCTATCTTTGCTTGCTAGTTGTTCGCTCTATCACTATGTCGCGCTACCTATCACTTGCTATATCATGCCTCCCATATTGCCATGTCAAGCCTCTAACCCACCTTCCTATGCAAACCGTTGTTTGGCTATGTTACTGCTTTTTGTAAGTGCATCTAGTGCCACCCCTAGTTGGTTTTGGAGTATTGACGACAAACCTAGTTGAGGGACTAATGTGTTTGTAAGAATTGCAGGATAACACAGGTAGAAGTCCCTCATTGATTCAGTTTTACTACCAGAGATGACCCCTAAAAATGTACGAAGACATTGAAGACAATGGTGGTATATGAAGATATTCACATTGAAGACTATGACAAGAGAAGACACTATGTGAAGCCTATGGAACTCGAAGACTTCCTTCGTAGTTCTATTTCATTTGTGTTGAGTCATAGGAACCACCGTACTGTTAAGTGGGGTCCAAGAGAACCAGTCAGAATGACTGAAGTGATGCCTAATTCAAAACCTATATCTTCGAGCGAAGACTATGAGAGCAAATCTTGTCCAGAGTCGGACAAGTCAGCTTTACTTGTAGCCCAAGTAAAGTTGTCGTGTGAGTTTGAAATCTGACCATTGATACACGTGTCAGTTCCTTAGTGACCCAGGGTCATTTCGGACAAATCAGGTCGGGTTGCCCAGTGGCTATAAATAGTGCACCCCCTACAACCATAAACGGTTGGCTGCTCAGATTTCAGTGCACGGCTTTTGTCGTTTGAGAGCAACCCACCTCGAAGCCTTTGAGAGAAAATTCCTAGCGAGGAGAAAAACCCTAACCACCCAGAGCCAGAGTAAATTCGGCATCACTTAAGTCTTCTTGTCTGAGTGATCTGAAGACTTATTACACTTGAGGACTGTGCATCCTCCAGCCGGTTAGGCGTCGTGTTTTGAGCATCCAAGAGAAATTGTGGATTGCCAGTGAACGAAGTCTGTGAAGGTTTGGGAGTCTACCTTGAAGACTTACCAGAGTGATTGGGCGAGGTCTGTGTGACCTTAGCTCAAGGAGAAAACGGTGAGGACTGGGTGTCCTGAGCTGCGTGTTCAGGACTGGGTGTCTGGGACTGTGTGTCCTTTGGTTTAAATACCTAGCTGCTCCAACCAGACGTACAGTTGTCACAGCAACTAGAACTGGTCCAACAAATCATTGTCTTCAGCGTGTCACTGGTTTCATCTTCACTTCCTTTTACTTACTGTTACACATTGTGAAGCCATTGCATGCTTGCTGTATCTTCTGTTTTCACATCATAACTGTATGATTTGTTTGGCTTCATAACTTCTTCCTATCTGATCCTTATTACACTGCAGCTACTTGTCTTGTGCTTTCACTCTATTGAATACTTGACCATGGCTTGCCTAGTGTAATCTAACTTCCGCTGCTTAAGTGATAGACATATCTGTATTGTTTGTCTTCATAACTTTCACATTTTGAAGACTTTCATAAAAATCGCCTATTCACCCCCCCTCTAGTCGATATAACGCACTTTCAATTGGTATCAGAGCAAGGTGCTCCCTTATTCTGTGTGATTCGGTTTAACCACCTGGAATTTTAGCTATGTCGACTGCAGGGATAATTAAAGTCTCCGCTGCGTGCCCCGTCTTCGATGAAACTGAATATCCCTACTAGAAGAATAAGATGCGCATGCATCTTGAAGCCATTGACGTTGACCTATGGTATGTCATCGAAAACGGTGTTCCCAAGGCTGGAGAAGGTGTCACTGCTGCTGATGACAAGAAGTTCACTCAACTGGACTCTACTGTCAAGAATATCATCTGTGGTCATTTGACCAAGGGACAGTACGGCCGTGTGAGTGCCTTGAAGACATCCAAGCTAGTCTGGGACTGGCTCTCCAAAGTCAATGAAGGCATCTCAACCCAGAGAGATCAGAGAATCAGTGTTCTTCGCAATCTCTTCAACCGCTTCAAGCGAAATGACAATGAGAATGTCCAGCACACATTTGACCGGCTCACTGACATCACAAATGAGCTTCAAGCCCTCGGCGCCACTGAGATCACCAAACATGAAATCGTCAAGACGCTGCTGAGATCACTTGACAGTTCGTTTGACATCCTAGCCCTGATGATTCAAGAACGTCCAGACTTTAAGACACTCGATCCGTCTGACATACTTGAGAGGCTCAACACACATGAGTTTCAGCTTTCTGAGAAAAGAGATATCTACGGTCCAAACTATGGGCGAACTCGTGCCTTGAAGGCAAAAGCTGTGTCCTCATCTGAAGAAGAATCTGACAGCAGTTCTGATGATCCTGAAGACATTGGAAGGGAACTTGCAATGCTTGTGAAGAAGTTCCAGAAATTCACCAAGAAGAAAGGCTTCAGAAAGTCTTCACGATCAAGGTCAAGGAATGATGAAGCTTCTGCTCATGACTACAAGAAGAAAACATGTCACAAGTGCAAGAAAACTGGACACTTCATCTCTGAGTGTCCACAATGGGACAATGAGAGCAGAAAGAAGAAGAAGAGCATGGAATATGACTCTGACGACAAGAAGAAGAAGAAATACTCAAAGTCTTCTTCCAAGTCTTCCTCAAAGTCTTCATCACACAAGAAGAGCTCAACTGGCAAGGCTCGTGCGTTTGTTGGCAAGGAAATGGATTCTGAGGAGGAATCCGCTTCTGAGGAGGTAGAGGTGGAGTCTGAGGAGGAATCTGATTCTGGCATTGCGAGTCTGGCTACAGCTTACGTCGCCAAGTCCATCTTCAACACTGAAGACAATGACTTCATCACCAACACCGATGCAAATGACAAGGACAACTCCACTCCTACCTACTGCTTCATGGCACGCGGTGCCAAGGTAAACACATGCACTACTCACTATCAAACATCCAGTGACGATGATTCTGATTGTGATTCAAAACCCAGCTACAAAACACTTACTAAAATTGCAACTGAACAACAAAAAGCCATGAAACATATTCAAAAACTGTTAGACAGAAGCGATGATCTGTTGAGTGCTGAAATGACCCGGTCTGAATCCTTAATTGAAGACATAAAAAATCTTCACGTTAAGTATCAGGAACTTGAAGATCGTCATGATACTCTCTCAACAACTCATGAAAAGCTCTCCTATGATTATCTTCAAAGGAAGCAAGATCTTGAGAAATTGAGAGCGGCTCATGAAGATCTTCAAAAGGAAAACGAGTCGCTTCACGCCGAACAGATCAGTTCCGCTCAGGAAGGATTTGAACCACCATGTCTTAAATGCATTGAGCATGATAATGCTACTTCTGTTGCTGAATGTTCCACTACTACTGCTGTTGCAATATCTTCAACTATTGAAGTGGTAACTAACCCCTCTGCTGAGGATACCACTGCTATTGCTGATGAGAATGCTAGGTTGAAGACATTGCTTGAAACAGGGGTGTACAAAAGTCTCAAAGGACATCAGACATTATGTGATGTCCTCAAGAAGCAGATTCTGAACCGAAACCCTAGGAAAGTGGGTGTTGGGTTCGTGAGGAAAATTAATGCAGATGGCTCTTACTGGAAACCTGAGCAGTACCCCAAAACCACATGGGTTGCTGCAAAGGAATCCTCAACAGATCCATCCAATCTATCTGGCTTCACTTGTGCTAATCCCATTATCATTGATAAATCCTTTGATGCAAACTATAAACTGTTTAAGAATCAGAATGGTGAAGTATTTGCCAGGTACATTGGTACTAACTGCAGGAATGGACCGCCTATGAAGAAGATCTGGGTTCCAAAAACGTGTCTGGAGAATCTTCCTGTGAATGTCCTCATGACACCTCACATGAGGAAGACAAACCTCAGACCAAAGGCTTCATATGGTCCAAAGGCTTCATACAGACAGAGGACTCACCTGAGTCGCACTAACGCAAATGTTTTGCAGGGAAACCATGCTCAGGCATATGTGAGCGGTTCTTCAAACCGTCATGTTCATATGACCAAGAACTATTCTGCCTATTCTTATGAGTACTATTGCCCGCCTGCTAGACTGTTTGCTAGGGCTCCAAAGCCAAAATTCTCAGATGCTGCACTTAGACTTATTGCTTCTAAGCCACCCTTGAAGATGTGGGTGGTTAAGAAAGCTTAACTCTCTTTTGCAGGGAAAGGTCTCCAGCAGAAAACCAAAATCTTCTGACGCTATTGCCGGGGACCTTAAAAATCTTGTGGGGCGCAAGATCAAATGCCCGAATGGCATCACTATGTATTTCGTACCTGAATCGCATGCTACTCTTCCTATTAGTCCTAACCTGGATCTAAGTTTTCATAACCCACTGGTTCGTCAAATGTTTTTGCTTCACAATTTTCTTCGTGAAGCCTATCCCCCTAACTGCACTGTAGGGTACGACACCAGCGCCTTCAGAGTCTTCAGAATGGATTATTGACAGTGGGTGTACAAATCACATGACTGGCAAAAGAAGTCTTTTCATGGACTCAACCTTACGTCCATCCGACAAGAGCCACATCACATTTGCTGACACTGGTAAAAGTAAGGTATTGGGTCTAGGTAGAGTTGCAATCTCAAAGGATCAACACATGGATAAAGTCATGTTTGTTGAATCCCTTGGCTTCAACTTAATGTCTGTCTCAATGCTTTGCGATTTGAACATGATTGTAATTTTTGGAAAATATCGTTGCCTAGTACTAATGGAATCTGACAAGTCTCTAGTGTTTGAAGGGTATCGGAAAGATGATTTGTACGTGGTAGATTTCTCAGCAGGGCCACAGCTTGCAGTATGTCTTCTAGCAAAGGCTTCAGAATGCTGGCTTTGGCATCGGAGGCTTGGGCATGCTGGCATGAGGAACCTCCACACCCTTGCGAAGAAGAAGCATGCCATAGACATCGAGGGCGTCAAGTTCAAGAAAGATCACTTATGCGGTGCCTGTGAAGCAGGGAAGATGACAAGGGCAAAACATCCTTCGAAGACAATCATGACCAGTACTCGACCCTTCGAACTGCTTCACATGGATCTTTTTGGTCCCACTCACTACTCAACATTTTTCACTACTGGTTGCCCCTATGGCTTTGTCATTGTTGATGATTACTCTAGATATACTTGGGTGCACATAATCCTTTACAAGACTGAAGTGCAGGATGTCTTCAGACGCTTCGCAAATCGGGCCATGAACAATTACGGCGCCAAGATAAAGCACATCAGAAGTGACAATGGCACTGAATTCAAGAACACTGGCCTTGATACATATCTGGACACATTGGGCATCACACATGAATTCTCAGCTCCGTACACGCCACAGCAGAACGGAGTCGTCGAACGCAAGAACAGAACACTCATTGAGATGGCCAGAACAATGCTAGATGAGTACAAGACTCCAAGAAAATTCTGGCCTGAAGCCATTGACACTGCATGCCATACAATCAACCGTGTTTATCTTCACAAGCTTCTGAACAAGACATCTTATGAACTTCTAACTGGCAAGAAGCCAAATGTCAGTTACTTCAGAGTATTTGGCGCAAGATGCTGGATCAAGGACCCACACCACACCTCAAAATTTGCACCAAAAGCACATGAGGGTTTTATGCTTGGATATGGAAAGGATTCGCACTCCTACAGAGTCTTCAATCTCTTTCACTACAAAGTGGTTGAAACAGTGGATGTGCGGTTCGATGAGACCAATGGTTCACAAAGAGAGCAACTGCCACATGTGCTAGATGAAGTTCCAGCCAGTGAATCAATCAAGCTAATGGGAACTGGAGAAATTGTACCTTCTGAAGCTCATCCTGAAGAAGAACTTATCATCTCAGCACCTGATCCACATGAAGACAATGCTCAGCCTGAAGACATTCCTCCCCACGACAACATAGATCAGCAAGAGCAAAGTCTTCGACCTATACATCCTCGTGTTGCCAATGAAGTGCAGATTGACAGAATAATTGATAGCATCAATGCACCTGGTCCACTGACTCGTTCAAGGGCAACTCAACTGGCAAATTTCTGCGGACACTTCGCATTCGTTTCAATCACAGAACCCAAGAAAGTTGAAGAAGCTTTTATGGAACCTGAATGGATTCAAGCAATGCAAGAAGAGCTTCATCAGTTTGAGCTAAACAATGTATGGGAATTGGTTAAGCGTCCTGATCCACGGAAGCATAACATAATAGGCACCAAATGGATATACCGCAACAAGCAAGATGATCATGGTCAAGTTGTCAGAAACAAAGCTCGTCTCGTTGCTCAAGGATACACTCAAGTGGAAGGCATTGACTTCGATGAAACATTTGCTCCTGTTGCCAGACTTGAAGCCATCCGTATACTGCTGGCCTATGCAAATCATCATAACATACTTTTGTATCAAATGGATGTGAAGAGTGCATTTCTCAACGGCACGATTGAAGAAGAAGTGTATGTTGCACAACCACCTGGGTTTGAAAATCCAAAACATCCTGACATGGTTTACAAGCTCAATAAGGCACTGTATGGCCTCAAACAAGCCCCTCGGGCCTGGTATGACACACTCAAATACTTCCTGAAGAGCAAAGGCTTCATACCTGGCTCCCTAGATCCCACTCTCTTCACGAAGACATATGATGGTGAACTGTTTGTGTGCCAAATATATGTGGATGACATTATCTTCGGCTGCACCAATCAGAAATACAGTGAGGAGTTTGGATATATGATGCAAGAGCAATATCAGATGTCTATGATGGGGGAGCTGAAGTTCTTCCTCGGTCTTTAGATAAGGCAACAACGCAATGGCATCTTCATATCTCAAGAGAAGTATCTTAAAGATTGCCTGAAGAAGTTCGGTATGCAAGACTGCAAAGGCTTCACAACACCAATGCCAGCCAAACATCATCTAGGTCCTGACGACAATGGTAAAGAGTTCGATCAAAAGGTATATCGCTCCATGATTGGTTCTTGCTTTATTTATGTGCATCTAGGCCAGATATTATGCTTAGTGTTTGCATGTGTGCTCGATTTCAAGCGGCACCAAAGGAGTCGCATCACTTAGCAGTGAAGCGAATTCTTCGATATTTGGCTCACACCCCAACTCTAGGATTGTGGTATCCAAAGGGCTCAGAGTTTGATCTGGTTGGATTCTCGGATGCTGATTATGCTGGTGACAAGGTTGATCGGAAGTCTACATCAGGCACATGTCACTTTCTGGGACGATCACTTGTATGTTGGTTTTCAAAGAAGTAGAACTGTGTATCCCTCTCCACTGCTGAATCTGAATACATTGCTGCTGGATCTTGCTACGCTCAGCTTCTGTGGATGAAGCAAACCCTCAAGGACTATGGCATTCAACTGAAGTGAGTGCCTCTTTACTGCGACAACGAAAGCGCCATCAAGATCGCCAACAACCCAGTTCAGCACTCGAAGACAAAGCACATTGAAATTCATCATCACTTTCTCAGAGATCATGTTGCAAAAGAAGATATTGATATCATACACGTCAACACTGAAGAGCAATTGGCAGATATCTTCACCAAGCCCTTGGATGAGAAGAGATTTTGCAAGTTACGGTGTGAGCTAAATATCTTGGAATCCTCAAATGTCCTGTGATCAGGCACACATCCTAACACTTACGCATATTAATGACTTAGATGTGCAACACACAAAGTAACATATATCTTCAATCAATGAAGACATATATTCTAAGTGTGAATACATTAATGTGGAAATTGACTTCGGAGCGCCACGATAATTGTGCGCCGTGTCTGAGTCTAATACTTCCTATACGGTGGGTAACGCCACCACCAAACGTTTTATTTTGAAGTGCTTCACTCATGGCGTTACCTTGCAATGTCTTCACATTTGGTCTGGTTTCACTTCTAACATGTCTTCATGATTATCTTCACTATGTGGATCATATAGACATATATATATATATATATATATATATATATATATACTAGTGTTCTGTCCTCTACAGCATTCACTTATAGCTATGTCTTCCTGTTTTGAATCTTTTGAACTAAGTGAATGTGATCGGACCCTAATCTCTCTATGCTTTCTATCTCAAATTCTATCTCTCTAAGTCATATGCATCCTATTGAAACTGTTGAATGTCTTCTCTGCGTCCTTGTCAGCAGAAGACACAGAGACAAACTTTAAAACCGTTTTCAATACTCATTCATCCACAAGAAATCCGGAGAAGTAGGAACGACCACCCGACAATCCAGGCGTGCATGGGATGTGGAACTGCCCCCGAGACTCTGCATGATGGCCACGTGCTGTTCAGATGCGAATCGCCAGGGGCACCTGTGTAATAGCGCAGTGCAGCCCCTGTGACTATAAATACACACTCACTGCGGTCATTATCTCCTTCTCCTTCTTCTTCCCTCGCACGAACCCTAGCGCCACCGCTAGCTCTCGACGACGCCGGCGACGAAGCGCTTCACTGCCGCAACCTCTCCGACGCTGTTTTCACGCCGACCGCGGACATCACTCTCTCCGCCGTCGCCGTAGCTGTCTTTCGTCGCCAAGTTAGGGCTCGGAGGATCGAACTGCTCGGCCTCATCTCCCACTCCGTCTAGCAGTTCTAAGTGTGGTAAATAAAACCTCTTTTTACAGCCTCTTTTGATCCTATAGTTCGGTCACTTTCTGCCATAAGAAGTTTCTATTCACACAAGTTAGATCTGTCTCAGTCTGCATCTCATAACTTGCCTAGTATATTCACTTGTGCTTCATGAAGTAGTTAGATTCCTCACTTGTACTGATCTATGGGTTCGTACAAATCTGGAACCAACTTCTTTTCTATAAGTGAATGTCTTCGCACGATGAGGTCAATATCTTCTAAACTGATTTATCTTCAAAATCTTCTGAGAATGCATATGACCTCTTCCCCTTCCCTCGCACCTTAATGCCGTCACAGGTACATGTCCGTGGGAGAATCTTTTGGTTCTCATAGTCTGCATTCATTTGCAGAGTTCTTACAGCGTCACATCAATTCTCTTGAAGCCAGTTCCTGTTGGTCCAGCAAAAGAAAGCCTTTGAAGCCTTTGAACGTTTTGAAGCTTCCAAGTTAAGCTTCATGGCTACAGAAAAACCAGCAAGGAAGGGTGGCAGAAAGCGTCGAGGGGAAACATCAAGAGATTTGCCCGATGACCTCTTAGAGCTGTACAATACAGATCCTGAAGAGGATTACAATCAGCGCAAGACACGAATCCAATGGATTCGACGCTATTGGGCGGAGAAATGGTTCCAATACCGCTTCGTCACCAAGGAGTACGCTGAGAAAAGCGCCATCAAGAGACCATGGGGAGACGTACTATACAAAAATATCGTGCCAAGGTCCAGAGACGAAGCCATTGCTCAAGGCTTCTATCCATGCATGGTCAGAGGACCGCAGCCTGCTGATGCTCATCCGTCGTCACTACTCTGGTGTCGTGACGACAATCTGTTCAAGCGCAACTTCCAGTTTGCCCAGAGGTCAGCGAAGCACAACAAGAAGAAGCTGGGTTTAAACTTCAACACTGGTCCCTCTGCACCAAGGGCAGATGGCACATGTGAGGCCGACCCCAATATCATCGGTCCGTATGCAAATCTTGAGGGCCTCATCACCCGCATCTTAGTCCAAGGGACTGCCGTCAATGACCCTCCTGCTGACTCTGAGTCTGATGAAGCGCCTGCTGCACCAAAGCCAAAGCAGGCAAAGAAGCCAAAAGCTTCAAAGCAGACCCCTTCACCCAAAATCTCAAGGGTGAAGCCATTGGCAACTGCACCTCCTGAAGCCGGTGCGCAGTCTGAAGACTTATCTCGAGTCTCCAAGCCCCAGGAAGCCAAGAAGCCTTAGCCACACACATGCAAAGAGCTCACAGCTGCTACCATTCTGCGCAGCGAAACCATTGATCTGTCCAGCGACGAAGATCTTGGAGATGACGCTCTTGAGCAGCTCATCAAGAGCAAGGAGGAGGCTGAAATCTTCAACAATCTGCCTCTGTTTGATGTAGCAATCATCCACAACTTCATCGATGAGTGGTTTGCTACACCAAATATCAGCTTCGATGATCTGCAGCTGCCCATTGGCCTCAGCGTCGCCTTCCAAGGCGCTATTGCTTCAGAACTTGCAATTGCCCAGCGCATTGTTGAACTGAAGCAGAAAATTGATTTTGAAAAGGCTCAGTTCAAGCAGAATATGGCCAGGCTCAGCGTCCAAGAAGTCAAGGACTTCAAGATCATGTTTCACGAGTTAAAGGAAAACTTTCTGAAGAAGCGTGCAGAAGCTCAGGGTTCGCGGGAGCGAATGAAGACTCTGGCTGATCGCTGTGTGCAGGCCTACAATGAGGCCGAGAAGCGCAAGGCACTTGGGCGTCCCGGCATCGACCCCAGGATGGCCGCGAAGAAGAAGAAGAAGCCTGCTGTGCCTGAACCAGAGGCACCAAGATAAGAAGCTGCTCCGATTGTCTTCCCCACTGCTACAACTGGCTCGAAGCCAAAGAGCCGGTCAACCGCTTCAGAGCTCAAGAAGACACGGACAGCCGAAGCTGAAGCAAGGAAGAGGAAACACTCTGAAGCCTCTCCTTTTGACCCCACCAAGAAGAAGCGCAAGATCAAGAAAGCTTGGGCTGCTCCCACAGAGCCCTTGATAGTTGAACCCCTATCTGTCATCTACCCTGACGCAGATCGTCAGCTGACAGTTCATGAGCCTGCTCCCACAGAGGCTCCTGAAGCTGAAGATATTCCAGCAGCCGACCCCATCGCTGCTGAAGACATTGGTCATCAGGATAATGTACAAGATGATGCAGCCCTTCCTCAGCTTGAGACAAGCGAACTGATCAGCATTGGTCGTCCCGTGACGCCAATCGCACATGCTGCATCATGGGCGGATCGCCCACAAGAAGAAGAATCTGAGGCCCAGCCCACTCCAACTCCAAAGGCGTCGTCTGCATTCCGCAGGCTTCGCAAAGGACCACGGCCTCAAGATTCGGCTGAAGACATTCCGGCTGCATCAGCCGAAGATACTGAAGAAGCACCACCAGAACCCACTCCCCCGCTCCACCAAGAACCAGTTCTCCAGGAGAATGTGTCTGCGTCTGCCCCTCCAGCTAGTCAAGTGGAGGCGGAAAATATGGAGGCTGCCACCACCAACCTTGAAGCCAATGTGGAGCCCTCCCCAACAACAGCTTCCGAAGACACTAAAGCTACTGCTCCTGACACTTCTGCGCCCGAGTCTGCTGCCGGTCCACAATCAACTATCAGGTTGCGCACAGGGCCTCAGGTTCAGAAGCCGATCCCACGACTGCCAAGGTTCCCAGGTCCTGCATCAGCTCCTGGCTCCTTTAATGTCAATAGCTTCAAGGCAGACAACACGTTCTTCAATAGCTCCAAGAACCCTTATTCAAGGGAACGGGTTGTATCAGATAGGTTCTGGAGCTATCCACAACGCAGCTATTACTCATGCATCCTATACAACCAAGGCCGCATCTTCCCGCTGTTGCTGGTCTGCCCGGCCTGGAAGAAGCACTGGATTGCTTCAAGCAAGTGGGTTTGCTGCCGTTTATCACAGATGAAGAGCACTGGAATGAAGAGCTTCTGCTTCAATTCTATGCCACTCTTCATATCAAAGGCTACAACAGAGATCCGAAGACTTGGGTCCTGGAGTGGATGACCGGAAATGTCCATCATGAAGCCAATGCATTCAATATCATTGAGCTTACCGGCCTGCCCACTCCTGGCGAATTCTTCGAAGAAGGCTGCCAATTACATGCTGAAGCAATTGAGAGCATATTCCAGAGGCCTGAACCAAATATGAGTCAGATGCTTTCAATGACGAAGCCATTGCCCCATGATGCACCCTATCCAACTGAGTTCTTCGTTGAAGACTTAGAGTACCTGCCCAGAACCATATATCACATCATCAGGCGGACTCTCTGGCCCCTCAAGGGACACTCTCCACATGCCAAGGTTGAGGGTGCAATGAAGACTCTCATATTCTACATCCTTCATGGCAAATGCTTCAATGCGCAGGACTTCTTCATACACCAGCTTGCGGCATCCGGCTCAGATTTATTTGGCTTGAAGTTTTATGCTCCTTGGGTTATGCGGCTGATCAAGCTTCATTCTGCGATTTCATATCAGCCCTCAGCCCGCAACCATCGGATCTTCTTGCCAGATGTGGACACCTCTGCTGAAGCCATATATCCTGAGCCTACCAAGCAACCATTAAGTCTTCAGAATGCAGAACACCAAAGCTTCACTCAGAATGATGAAGGTGTTGCAGCCATCTCCAGAGTGTATCCGTTGGCTGGCACCACACGTGCACCTACATCGACTGAAGCCACTGACAGCCCAGCTGATCAGCGACCCAAGAAACGCGCTCGTGCCCTCAATGACCGAGAGCTTCTTGTGGCTCTTCACCAAAAGCAAGACAGGCATCACGACTGGCTCAAGAGGCAGATGAAAAGCATTATGGAGGAAGTCAATCGTATCAGGAATCTTGCAACCAAGAATGCATTTGTTGCACACGAAACCTGTCGCCGCACTTGGAAAGGACTCACGATGATGTGTCCTGAAGCTGAACTTCAAGAGGATGGCTTCACAGAGCGCTTCAAATTTGACTCCACGCCTCCTCGAAGGGCAATGCTTCGCAGAACTCCATCACTTGAAGATTCAGAGTACTCTTCCTCTGCTGCCACCGTAACTGCCAAGATTATCGAAGAAGAAGACGACGCTACATCACCTCCACCTCCTTCAGCGCGCGTCGAATCTGCACCAAGCTCGTCTGCACCGCCAAACGCCTCCACCGACCCTGCTGCGCCTGGGAACGCGTAGAAAACTCTATGTTTTCAAACCTTTTTGGTCATCACTGACAAAAGGGGGAGAAGCATATGATGTTTATAGTCTTCAAGCGGGTCACTATGGGCGGGTGCCTTTATATTTTGCTACATTTTGCTTCGTGCTTACAACTCTCGGTTTGCTACACTTGGTTCTTTGAGTTGTAACACTTAAACTCGATGGTCGTCTGCTACTTGTTTGCCACTATGTTTTTGCGAAGATAAATTCCGCATGTACGACGATAATTTCCGCACTTATATCATTCCGCAGACGTCCATTTTACATTATGCATGTCATTCTCTTCATATACTTTTACATGCAGGGTGGATTGTCATCATAAGTTGAAGTGGATTTCCACAAGTACAACCTGCCATGTGCATTCGCGTTCCAGAAGCAAATTACTTATATGCACATCTTCAGGGGGAGCCCTTGCAGCTTATGAAGACAATTCCTTTACAATTTCACAAATTATATTCCCCGTTGAAAACTTCAACTAGTTTGTCATCAATCACCAAAAAGGGGGAGATTGTAAGTGCATCTAGTGCCACCCCTAGTTGGTTTTGGAGTATTGACGACAAACCTAGTTGAGGGACTAATGTGTTTGTGAGAATTGGAGGATAACACAGGTAGAAGTCCCTCATTGATTCGGTTTTACTACCAGAGATGACCCCTAAAAATGTACGAAGACATTGAAGACAATGGTGGTATATGAAGATATTCACATTGAAGACTATGACAAGAGAAGACACTATGTGAAGCCTATGGAACTCGAAGACTTCCTTCGTAGTTCTATTTCATTTGTGTTGAGTCATAGGGACCACCGTACTGTTAAGTGGGGTCCAAGAGAACCAGTCAGAATGACTGAAGTGATGCCTAATTCAAAACCAATATCTTCGAGCGAAGACTATGAGAGCAAATCTTGTCCAGAGTCGGACAAGTTAGCTTTACTTGTAGCCCAAGTAAAGTTGTCGTGTGAGTTTGAAATCTGACCGTTGGTACACGTGTCAGTTCCTTAGTGACCCAGGGTCATTTCGGACAAATCAGGTCGGGTTGCCCAGTGGCTATAAATAGTCCACCCCCTACAACCATAAACGGTTGGCTGCTCAGATTTCAGTGCACGGCTTTTGTCGTTTGAGAGCAACCCACCTCGAAGCCTTTGAGAGAAAATTCCTAGCGAGGAGAAAAACCCTAACCACCCAGAGCCAGAGTAAATTGGGCATCACTTAAGTCTTCTTATCTGAGTGATCTGAAGACTTATTACACTTGAGGACTGTGCATCCTCCAGCCGGTTAGGCGTCGCGTTCTGAGCATCCAAGAGAAATTGTGGATTGCCAGTGAACGAAGTCTGTGAAGGTTTGGGAGTCTACCTTGAAGACTTACCAGAGTGATTGGGCGAGGTCTGTGTGACCTTAGCTCAAGGAGAAAACGGTGAGGACTGGGTGTCCGGGACTGTGTGTCCTTTGGTTTAAATACCTAGCCGCTCCAACCAGACGTACAGTTGTCACAGCAACTGGAAATGGTCCAACAAATCACTTTCTTCAGCGTGTCACTGGTTTCATCTTCACTTCCTTTTACTTACTGTTACACATTGTGAAGCCATTGCATGCTTGCTGTATCTTCTGTTTTCACATCATAACTGTATGATTTGTTTGGCTTCATAACTTCTTCCTATCTGATCCTTATTATACTGCGTCTACTTGTCTTGTGCTTTCACTCTATTGAATACTTGACCATGGCTTGCCTAGTGTAATCTAACTTCCGCTGCTTAAGTGATAGACATATCTGTACTGTTTGTCTTCATAACTTTCACGTTTTGAAGACTTTCATAAAAATCGCCTATTCACCCCCCCTCTAGTCGATATAATGCACGTTCACTTTTGCTCAACCCCTCTTATAGCGTTGCTAGTTGCACGTGAAGTTGAAATTTGTTCCATGTTGGAACATGGATATTGTTGGGATATCATTATTATATCTTATTTACTTTAATGCATCTATATACTTGGTAAAGGGTGGAAGGCTCGACCCTTTGCCTGGTGTTTTGTTCCACTCTTGCCGCCCTAGTTTCCGTCATACCGGTGTTATGTTCCTTGATTTTTGTGTTCCTTACGCGGTTGGGTGTTATGGGAACCCCTTGACAGTTCGCCTTGAATAAAACTCCTCCAGCAAGGCCCAACCTTGGTTTTACCATTTGCCTACCTACCATCATATACCTTTCCCTTGGGTTCTACAGACTCAAGGGTCATTGAGGGAGTCCTGGATTAGCGGGTGTTCGGGTAGCCGGACTATACCTTCAGCCGGACTCTAGGACTATGAAGATACAAGATTGAAGACTTCGTCCCGTGTCCGGATGGGACTTTCCTTGGCGTGGAAGGCAAGCCGATGCGGATATTCAAGATCTCCTACCATTGTAACCGTGTAACACCCTCGATGCGACTATATCTCCCACGTGTGGAGGCACAACTTAGAGGCATAATCGCATTGAAGGCAAATGTCACAAGTCAGGCAATCATCACAAACATCCCATGTAATATAGATGAACAAAAGGGATAACATAGTTGGCTTACACTCACCACATCAATCAAGTACATAAATAACATACATCATCCAAACACTCATGGCCCGACTACGGCGCCAAAATAAAAGATAACCCAACAAGCGACATGGTCCCGATCACCCCAACTAGGCACCACTACTGATCATCAGGAAAAGAAACATAGTAACACTGAGAGTCCTCGTCGTACTCCCACTTGAGCTCAAGCGCGCCATCTGGAGCTGTGTCATCTGGCCCTGCATCTGGAGTAATAGTAATCTGTGAGCCACAGGGACTCAGCAATCTCGCACCCTCGCGATCAAGACTATTTAAGCTTAATAGGTAGGGTAAGGTAAATATATGTGGAGCTGCAGCAAGCGACTAGCATATATGGTGGCTAACTTATTCGCAAAAGAGAGCGAGAAGAGGAGGCAAAGCGCGAGCGAGAAAACTAGAGGACAACCAGCGCAAGCATTACTCTAACACCGTGTCCACTTCCCAAACTCCGCCGAGAAGAGGCCATCATGGTAACACACGGTTGATTCATTTTAATTAAATTAGGGTTCAAGTTATCTACAACCGGACATTAACAAATTCCCATCTGCCCATAACCGCGGGCACGGCTTTCGAAAGTTCAATCCCTGCAGGGGAGTCCCAACTTAGCCCATGACAAGCTCTCACGGTCAACGAAGGAATAGACCTCCTCCCGAGACGTTCCGATCAGACTCGGTACCTCGGTTCTTCAAGACATTTCGACAGGTTAAAACAAGACCAGCAACACCGCCCGAATGTGCCGACAAATCCCGATAGGAGCTACACATATCTCGTTCTCAGGGCACACTCAGATGAGCTCTCCATACAACTAAAACCAAAACTCGAGTTTCCCCGAGGGGCGCTGCACAGGACTCTAGTTCGGACCAACACTTAGAGGAGCACTGGCCCCGGGGGGGTGGGGGTTCAAAATAAGATGACCCTCGGGCTCCGGAAACCCAAGGGAAAAAGAGGCTAGGTGGCAAATGGTAAAACCAAGGTTGGGCATTGCTAGAAAATCTTTACTCAAGGCGAAACATCAAGGGGTTCCCATTATAACCCAACCGCGTAAGGAACGCAAAATCCGGGAACATAACACCGATATGACGGAAACTAGGGCGGCAAGAGTGGAACAAAACACTAGGCGAGAGGCCGAGCCTTCCACCCTTTACCAAGTATATAGATCCATTAAGATAACATGGCAATATAATGATATCCCAACAAATAAATAAATGTTCCAACAAGGAACGGTCTCCAATCTTCACCTGCAACTAGAAACGCTATAAGAGGGGCTGAGCAAAGCGGTAACATAGCCAATCAACGGTTTGCTAGGACAATGGTGGGTTAGAGGCTGAACATGGCAATTTGGGGGGCCTGAAAGCAAGTGGTAGGCATCGTAGCATTGGCATAGCAAAGAGCGAGCAAACTAGCATAGCAAAGATAGTAGTGATTTTGAGGGTATGATCATCTTGCCTGCAAAGCTGTTAGAGTTGACTGGATCCTCGAAAGCAAACTCAATGGGCTCCTCGTTAGCGAACTCGTCTCCTAGCTCTACCCAAACAAGACAAACAAGCAACAAGAACACAATCAACCACGTGTAAGGATCAAACAAGAAGATGCAAACATGGTATGCTATGCGGGATGCAATGCGGGATGCATATGCAGGATATGACAGGAAATGCATGGAACTGGCCTCAACTTGGAAAACCAAGTGTGCCACTGGAAAGATGAGATGAAATCGCTTGAAAACGATATAAAGATCACCGGAATCAGAGTTACGGTTTGGAAATGGCAAGCGATTCAAACATGGCACCGGTCTGCCATTTACAGCAAGTAGGCATCTAAATGCAATGAGATGAACATGCTACAACACTCAAACATGGCAGGAAAGCATTCAAGATACTTAACAAAAGTCTAGCACTGAGCTACGGCCAATTCATCCATTAACAGGTTCAAACAAGCATGGCAAAAACGCAAATGGTAAACAGATCTTAGACTTAGCGAAATTAACACTTGTCTGAAATTTCAGATCATATAGCCCTCTTCGGAGCACCAAAACAACATGCTACAGGACCTGAACATGACAAAGTAAAGCATGGCATGGAGCTACTCAAAGAGGTTAACAAAAGTCCCTTAATGACCTTGAGCCAAAGGGGATCACAAAATACATTTGCAAGCGTGTGAACATGGCAAAATCATAATCAGTTTTCAGACTTGGTGAAAACTGGAGCATGCTGAAACATAACTCAAGTAGGCATGTTTACGAGCTCGATGCACTCACTACGGTGCAAGTCATGGCAAGACAAGCATACATCCATTAAGAAGGCACAAAATGCAAGATAGACATGGCAAGAATAATGGCATAACATGCATGGATCAACTACAACATCACCAGCAAAATTGCAAACAAGTTGACAATCTGCCCAGATTCACAACGAAGCAAAAATAGAGCTCGATTGACTGAAGCTAGGGTGCTCCATATATGCAAACACAGACATGGATGGATAGAGCACTACAATATTAACAAAACTCCTTTACTGATCATCCTCAAAAGAGGCACGGATCACTAGGAAACAACATGAACATATGGCATCATGAACTAAACAATCCCAGGACTTAGTGGAAATGCTAAGTCCCTGAAAACAGAATTACCAAGTGCCTCACTTTGCAAGCTTGCACTAGGCATCACACACATCACAAAAATACATGGGTTGCACCTCTGGAAAGATAACAAAACCCTTAACAAAACATATGTAGAGCTCATGGGCATATCATGCACACAATAATCATGGCAAAAATGACAAATGTCTAAGATGGAGTAGCAGATCTGACAATTAACTCAAGTAGCCCTCTTCTAACAACATTTCGGGCATCAAGATGAGCTCAAATGAAAATGGTGCAATGGAATGAAATGATGTACTCTCTGAGACGAACATTTTGATATGCTATATGCATGAATCGGAGCTACGTATGCAGAGATATAACAAGTTGAACATGGGCACATGGACTGAAAATATCAGGGACTTAGACGAATTTCACCTAGGGTTTCACTGTTCACCGGATCTAGATCTCGCACACGCAGATCGAGGATGGCCGGATCCTTCGCAGGAGTTCGTCGGGGATCGCCGAAGTTGGGACGCCGGCGAGGTGGCGGAGTCGGCGTGGAGGAGGCGAGGCCGAGGCGGCGGACGGCGGGCAAGGCGGCGCGGCGGGCGAGGCAGCGCAGGGGTCGGCATGGAGGCACGGAGGACAAGGCGGCGGAGCTTGCGGCGTGGCGGCGGAGGCGCTGGGCGGCGGGGCGCGCCGGCGTGGAGAGAGGCGGCGGCGGGCGAGGCGCGGGCGCGGCCCGGTTGGAGCGGGGAGAGGGCCGGCTTCGGGCCGGCGGGCCTCGGCGGCGGCGCGGGCGAGAGCCGCCACGTGGCAGCGTGGGAGTGCGCGCGGCGGCGGCGGGCGATATGTCCGGCCCGGACGGACAATGTCCGGCGCGCGCGGGGTGAATTTAGGGTTTCGGGGAGGAAGGAGATCCGAAAACGGAGGGGACCTATTTATAGGCATAGAGGGAGCTAGGAGAGTCCAAAAGAGGTGCGGTTTTCGGCCACGCGATCGTGATCAAATGCTCTAGATGATGGAGAGGGTTTTGGTGGGTTTTGGGCCAAATTGAAGGGGTGTTGGGCTGCAACACACACGAGGCCTTTTCGGTCCCTCGGTTAACCATTGGAGTATCAAACGAAGTCCAAATGGTACGAAACTTGACAGGCGGTCTACCGGTAGTAAACCAAGGCCGCTTGGCAAGTCTCGGTCCAATCCGGAACTGTTTAATCCCCACACACGAAAGGAAGGTAGAATTGACCACCGAAGGAGAACGAAGCGCCGGAATGCAAAACGGACAACGGGGAAAATGCTCGAATGCATGAGATGAACACTTATGCAAATGCAATGCACATGATGACATGATATGGGATGCATGACAAAGATGACAACACACGGAGACAAAGACCCGAACCCGAGAAAATAAATTAAACTTAAAGCCAGAAATGGCAAGAGTTGGATTACAAATTGGGAAAGTCATATCCGGGGTGTTACAACACTCCACCACTACGAAAAGATCTCGTCCCGAGATCTAGGACTGAAAGAACGCCGGGTACTCAGAATGGAGGTGATCCTCGCGTTCCCAGGTAGCTTCACGGTCGGAATGGTGTGACCACTTGACTTTGAGGAACTTGATCGACTTGTTGCGAGCCTTGCGTTCAGTCTCTTCAAGGATAGCAATGGGGTGCTCACGATAGGAGAGATCGTCTTGGAGCTCAATGTCCTCGTAGTTGATGGTGCGGTCAGGCGTCTTGAAGCACTTTCGGAGCTGAGAGACATGGAACACATCATGAACATTTGCAAAGTTTGAAGGAAGCTCGAGTTGATAGGCGAGGTCGCCTCTCTTGCTGACAATCTTGAAAGGTCCCACGTATCTGGGGGCAAGCTTCCCTTTGATACCGAAGCGACGAGTCCCTTTCATAGGAGAGACGCGGAGGTAAACATGATCTCCGATCTCGAAAGCCAAATCACGGTGCTTACTATCATAGTAGCTCTTCTGGCGGGATTGGGCTGCTTTGAGGTTATCTCGAATGACTTTGCACATTTCTTCTGCCTCTGTGATTAAGTCATTTCCCAAAAGCTGACGTTCACCGGTTTCGGACCAGTCGAGAGGGGTACGGCACTTCCGGCCATACAGAATTTCAAATGGGGCCTTGCCCGAACTTGCTTGAAAACTGTTGTTGTAGGAGAATTCAACATAAGGAAGACAATCCTCCCACTTCATGCCGAAGGAGATCACACAAGCCCTGAGCATATCTTCAAGAATCTGGTTGACACGCTCGACTTGACCGCTTGTTTGAGGGTGGAAAGCTGTGCTGAAGCGGATGTTCGTGCCCATGGCCTTCTGAAAAGAATCCCAAAACTTCGAGGTAAAGATGCTGCCACGGTCTGAAGAGATTACTTGAGGAATACCGTGCAGAGAGACAATTCGAGAGGTATAGAGTTCCGCCAATTGAGCTGCAGTGATTGACTCTTTGATAGGCAGAAAGTGAGCCACTTTGGTGAGTTTATCGATGACAACGAATATAGCATCATTGCCACGCTTGGACTTTGGAAACCCAGTCACGAAGTCCATTTCAATGTGGTCAAACTTCCATTCTGGAATGGCAAGAGGTTAGAGGAGACCAGCTGGCCTTTGGTGTTCTGCCTTCACTCTTCTGCAGACATCACATTCATTCACGAATTAAGCAATCTCGCGCTTCATTCGAGTCCACCAATAAGCCTGCTTAAGGTCCTGATACATCTTCATGCTCCCAGGGTGGATGGAGAGGAGAGAATTGTGAGCCTCGTTCATGATCACTTTACGAAGTTCACCTTTGGGCACAACAATACGATCCTTGAAGAAGAGAGTGTCCTTGTCATCAAGGTGGAAGCACTTGTACTTGGGTTGACTCTTGGCAATCCCAATCTTCACCTTTTTCACCATAGCATCAAGAATCTGGGCTTGGTGAATCTGGTCTTCCAAGGTAGGAGAGACTTGAAGGTTGGCGAGGAAACCTTGAGGAACAACTTGCAGATTAAGTTTGCGGAAAGCTTCACAAAGCTCGGGTTGATAAGGCTTGAGAATCAGACTGTTGCAATACGCTTTCCTGCTCAAAGCGTCAGCAATCACATTGGCTTTGCCTGGAGTATACTTGATACTCAGATTATACTCTTGAATCATTTTGACCCATCGAGTTAGCCTGAGGTTGAGATTAGGCTGAGTGAAGATGTACTTGAGACTCTTGTGATCAGTGAAAATGTCCACTTTTCTTCCCAATAGAAGATGCCTCCAAGTCAAAAGAGCATGCACAACTGCCGCCAACTCGAGATCATGAGTGGGGTAGTTCTTCTCATTAGGCTTCAACTGGCGAGAGGTATAAGCAACAACTTTCTTCTCTTGCATCAATACTGCGCCAAGACCTTGGAGAGAGGCATCACAAAAGACCTCGTACCGTTTGGATTCATCAGGCGGAGTCAGAACTGGAGCAGTGATCAATTTCTCTTTCAAAGTGTTGAAAGCAATATCACACTCCGGAGACCAAACGTACTTGACGTGCTTCTGGAGAAGATTTGAGAGAGGCTTCGCGATCTTGGAAAAGTTTTCAACGAATCTTCGGCAGTAGCTTGCGAGACCGAGGAAACTACGGAGTTGCTTCACGTTCTGAGGAGGTTCCCAATTCACAATTGCAGACACCTTCTCAGGATTCACGGCAATGCCCTTGGCAGAGATGATATGACCAAGATAAAGAACCTCATCGAGCCAAAATTCACACTTGGAGAACTTGGCGTAGAACTGGTGTTCCCTCAGCTTATCAAGAACCAAATGCAAGTGCTTGGCATGATCTTCCTTGTTCTTCGAGAAAACCAGAATGTCGTCGAGATAGACCAAAACGAAGTCATTGGTGTAGGCATTGAAGATGAAGTTCATCATGCGAGAGAACGTCGGAGGAGCGTTAACGAGGCCAAAAGACATGACAGTGTATTCATATGAACCATAGCTTGTCCTGAAAGCCGTCTTGGGAATATCTTGCTCACGGATACGAATCTGATGATAACCCATACGGAGATCAAGCTTGGAGAATACTTGGGCACCTTTGAGTTGTTCGAACTGCTCATTGATGTTGGGAAGTGGGTATTTGTTCTTGATGGTCTTCTTGTTCAATGGATGGTAATCAACACAAAGTCGGTCCGTTCCATCCTTCTTCTTCACAAAAAGAACAGCACAACCCCACGGAGAAGAACTAGGCCAGATGAGACCCATTCTTTCTTGAATATCGAGTTGTTTCTTCAGCTCCTTCAACTCTTCAGGTCCGAGCTTGTAAGGACGCTTGCACACAGGTTCCGTACCAGGCTCAAGATCAATAACAAATTCAACTCGCCGGTGCGGAGGCATTCCTGGAAGCTCTTCTGGAAAAATGTCTTGATATTCGGAAACAACTGGAATTTGCGAGATAGCATCCAGTTCACCCTTCTCATTGAGAGAAAATAGACGGATGGTATCATCACGAGCGGCAAAGACAGTTACATCCTCAGACGAACGAGTCAATTGAATCTTCCTGGCAGCACAATCAAGATGTGCCTTGTGCTTAGAAAGCCAATCCATTCCGAGAATAAGATCAATATCCGAGTCGCCCAGAACAATAGGAGAAGCTAGAAATTTGTAGTCGCCCAACGTGATAGTAATATCCGGGACGCAGAAATTAGCTGTCATTTGCTTGCCCGGTGACACAATTTGCAAAGAATTTTGCAGATGCTGATAATCGCACTCATACTTAGATGCAAAAGGTTTGGAAATGAAGCAATGCGATGCACCAGTGTCAAAAAGAACTTTCGTAGGAATATCGTTAACAGGAAGGTTACCCATAATCACATCTGATGAGTCCTCTGCCTGAGCTGCATTCAGCAAGTTGACCTTGGTAGACTTGGGGTTATGCTTGACCACAGTTGTACTTGCCGATCTCACAGGAGGAGGAGGAGGAAGACGCCTCTGGTTGAAACACTTGTTGGCATAGTGACCCTTCTGTTGGCACTTGTTGCACGTGACCTCTGAAAGCGGACGGTGGTACGGAGCACTCGATCTTGGAGCTTGTGACGAAGTCTTGTTCTGAAAGCCAGGGTTGGGTGGGTGGGAAGAACCACTACCACCTTTACTCTTCTGATACGGCTGACGGAACGGAGGAGGAGGAAGCCAATACTTCTGCTGCTTGGCCACTTGAGTAGAGGAAGAAGGAGTAACATCTCTGACTCGCTTCTTGGAAGCATCACACCTCAACTGAGCAGCCTCCTGCTTCAGTGCCATGTTGTAGAACTCATCGTACCTCAACGGCTCAAAGAGAACAAGAGCGAGCTGATTTCTTCTCTGAGACCACCCCTGAACTGGTATATCATGCTCTTCTCATCAGGGACGTCCTGCTTGGCAAAACGGACGAGCTTATGGAACAACTTGTTGTAGTCATAGACAGACAAAGAGCCTTGCTTCAGGTTGCGGAATTCCTCACGCTTACTTTCAGTCACACTCTGAGGGATGTGATGAGCTCGGAAATCTTGACGAAATTCATCCCAAGTGATCACACGTCCACCTTTGGAATCCTTGTACTGCTGGAACCACTCTGCAGTTTGATCTTTGAGTTGGAAGGAAGCGAACTTGACGAAATCTTCAGGCCTGACATTGCTGCACTCAAAATGCTTACACAGATCCACAAGCCAATCGTCAGCATCAGTTGCCTCAACACAATTACTGAACGTCTTTGGCCCATTAGCAAGGAACTGGTTCAGTGTAGCAAAATGATTCTGATTGTTGCCTTGATTCCCCTGGTTGCCTTGATTGTGATCTTGGAGAATTTGCATGATCAACTATGTGTTTGCATTGATTGCGGCCATCACAGCTTGCCATGCCTCCGGAGGAGGTGGAGGTGGTGGCGGATCTTGATTCTGGTTCTGATTGGTGCTCTTAGCGGGAGCCATCCTGAAGAGGTTGACCACCGTTAGCACATAGATAGATAAATGAAGCTGAAACCAACATAATGAAAATTGCAACATAAAGTCTTCACATCCGAACAAAATGAACGAATGCATTCCTCTTGAAATGGTCACATATCCATAAATTGAGAAGCCACGTAGAATTAGGTAGAAGAAGTAAATCAACAAGGTACGGATCAAGAACGAATAATCGGTAAGAAATCCCAATCTCAAACCAATATCCGTTACAAGAATTCCCACCTATGAAACTCCCGAACCTTTCCGGTTATGCAATCAGGTGTTGGGGATACAGGGGAAGCATAATATCTCACCCAAACTAGCAATTCCTATATCCAGCTGTATCCATCCTTCAACACATAACCGAGAAAAACTTCGGAAACCATCTACCTCAACCTTCGAAAAGCATCCGTTATACAAGTTATGGCGATACTCCCGAACTCCCGCCCCAGTACTGGATGGCGTCGAGGTTATCTCACCAACGAACTGCATAAAAGAGATTTTCAATGTCGGCGTACTAAACTCAGGTATTCCAGAACTGCAACGATAAAATTATGATGACAACACCTCAGAGCTCAACTCCCCGGGACACTTCCACTAAACCCCTGACAGGAGGCACCAAGACAATGTTCTCATCATAAAACCATCGGAACGATTCCAAGATACCCGCATGATCCTAATTTTTTTTGTGAAATTTGAGAAGAGAAGAGTCAAAACTCTACGTCAGGATGCCTTACCAGAGCGATGAGGAGACTGGGAAGTAAAAAGAATTCCTAAACTCTCCGATATATAATTCCTAATTGACTCAAAACATTTTTCTAGACACAACTCGGCCGCTAAAAACGATCAATCAGTGGGGGCTCCTAAGGTCGGGGAAGGCTCTGATTACCAACTTGTAACACCCTCGATGCGACTATATCTCCCACGTGTCGAGGCATGACTTAGAGGCATAATCGCATTGAAGTCAAATGTCGCAAGTCAGGCAATCATCACAAACATCCCATGTAATATAGATGAACAAAAGGGATAACATAGTTGGCTTACACTCGCCACGTCAATCAAGTACATAAATAACATACATCCTCCAAACACTCATGGCCCGACTACGGCGCCAAAATAAAAGATAACCCAACAAGCGACATGGTCCCGATCACCCCAACTGGGCACCACTACTGATCACCAGGAAAAGAAATATAGTAACGCTGAGAGTCCTCGTCGTACTCCCACTTGAGCTCAAGCGCGCCATCTGGAGCTGTGTCATCTGGCCCTGCATCTGGGGTAATAGTAATCTGTGAGCCACAGGGACTCAGCAATCTCACACCCTCGTGATCAAGACTATTTAAGCTTAATAGGTAGGGTAAGGTAAATATATGTGGAGCTGCAGCAAGCGACTAGCATATATGGTGGCTAACTTATTCGCAAAAGAGAGTGAGAAGAGGAGGCAAAGTGCGAGCGAGAAACTAGAGGACAACCTGCGCAAGCATTACTCCAACACCGTGTCGACTTCCCGGACTCCGCCGAGAAGAGGCCATCACGGTAACACACATGGTTGATTCATTTTAATTAAATTAGGGTTCAAGTTATCTACAACTGGACATTAACAAATTCCCATCTGCCCATAACTGCGGGCACGGCTTTCGAAAGTTCAATCCCTGCAGGGGAGTCCCAACTTAGCCCATGACAAGCTCTCACGGTCAACGAAGGAATATACCTCCTCCCGAGACGTTCCGATCAGACTCGGTACCTCGGTTCTTCAAGACATTTCGACAGGTTAAAACAAGACCAGCAACACCGCCCGAATGTGCCGACAAATCCCGATAGGAGCTGCACATATCTCGTTCTCAGGGCACACTCAGATGAGCTCTCCATACAACTAAAACCAAAACTCGAGTTTCCCCGAGGGGCGCTGCACAGGACTCTAGTTCGGACCAACACTCAGAGGAGCATTGGCCGGGGGGGGGGGGGGGGGTTCAAAATAAGATGACCCTCGGGCTCCGGAAACCCAAGGGAAAAAGAGGCTAGGTGGCAAATGGTAAAACCAAGGTTGGGCATTGCTGGAAAAGCTTTACTCAAGGCGAAACATCAAGGGGTTCCCATTATAACCCAACCGCGTAAGGAACGCAAAATCCGGGACATAACACCGATATGACGGAAACTAGGGCGGCAAGAGTGGAACAAAACACTAGGCGAGAGGCCGAGCCTTCCACCCTTTACCAAGTATATAGATGCATTAAGATAACATGGCAATATAATGATATCCCAACAAATAAATAAATGTTCCAACAAGGAACGGTCTCCATTCTTCACCTGCAACTAGCAACGCTATAAGAGGGGCTGAGCAAAGCGGTAACATAGCCAATCAACGGTTTGCTAGGACAATGGTGGGTTAGAGGCTAAACATGGCAATTTGGGAGGCTTGAAAGCAAGTGGTAGGCATCGTAGCATTGGCATAGCAAAGAGCGAGCAAACTAGCATAGCAAAGATAGTAGTGATTTCGAGGGTATGATCATCTTGCCTGCAAAGCTGTCAGAGTTGACTGGATCCTCGAAAGCAAACTCAACGGGCTCCTCGTTAGCGAACTCGTCTCCCGGCTCTACCCAAACAAGACAAACAAGCAACAAGAACACAATCAACCACGTGCAAGGATCAAACAAGAAGATGCAAACATGGTATGCTATGCGGGATGCATATGCAAGATATGACAGGAAATGCATGGACCTGGCCTCAATATGGAAAACCAAGTGTGCCACTGGAAAGATGAGATGAAATCGCTTGAAAACGATATAAAGATCACCGGAACCGGAGTTACGGTTTGGAAATGGCAAGCGATTCAAACATGGCACCGGTCTGTGATTTACAGCAAGTAGGCATCTAAATGCAATGAGATGAACATGCTACAGCACTCAAACATGGCAGGGAAGCATTCAAGATTCTTAACAAAAGTCTAGCACTGAGCTACGGCCAATTCATCCATTAACAGTTTCAAACAAGCATGGCAAAAACGCAAATGGTAAACAGATCTCAGACTTAGTGAAATTAACACTTGTCTGAAATTTCAGATCATATAACCCTCTTCGGAGCACCAAAACAACATGCTACAGGACCTGAACATGACAAAGTAAAGCATGGCATGGAGCTACTCAAAGAGCTTAACAAAAGTCCCTTAGTGACCTTGAGCCAAAGGGGATCACAAAATACATTTGCAAGCGTGTGAACATGGCAAAATCATAATCAGTTTTCAGACTTCGTGAAAACTGGAGCATGCTGAAACATAACTCAAGTAGGCATGTTTACGAGCTCGATGCACTCACTACGGTGCAAGTCATGGCAAGACAAGCATACATCCATTAAGAAGGCACAAAATGCAAGCTAGAGATGGCAAGAACAATGGCATAGCATGCATAGATCAACTACAACATCACCGGCAAAATTGCAAACAAGTTGACAATCTGCCCAGATTCACAACGAAGCAAAAGTAGAGCTCGATTGACTCAAGCTAGGGTGCTCCATATATGCAAACACAGACATGGGTGGATAGAGCACTACAATATTAACAAAACTCCTTTACTGATCATCCTCAAAAGAGGCACGGATCACTAGGAAACAACATGAACATATGGCATCATGAACTAAACAATCCCAGGACTTAGTGGAAATGCTAAGTCCCTGAAAACAGAATTACCAAGTGCCTCACTTTGCAAGCTTGCACTAGACACCACACACATCACAAAAATACATGGGTTGCACCTCTGGAAAGATAACAGAACCCTTAACAAAACATATGTAGAGCTCATGGGCATATCATGCATACAATAATCATGGCAAAAATGACAAATGTCTAAGATGGAGTAGCAGATCTGACAATTAACTCAAGTAGCCCTCTTCTAACAGCATTTCGGGCATCAAGATGAGATCAAATGAAAATGGTGCAATGGAATGAAATGATGTACTCTCTGAGGCGAACATTTTGATATGCTATATGCATGAATCGGAGCTACGGATGCGGAGATATAGCAAGTTGAACATGGGCACATGGACTGAAAATATCAGGGACTTAGACGAATTTCACCTAGGGTTTCACTGTTCACCGGATCTAGATCTCGCACACGCAGATCGAGGATGGCCGGATCCTTCGCCGGAGTTCGTCGGGGATCGCCGGAGTTGGGACGCCGGTGAGGTGGCGGAGTCGGCGTGGAGGAGGCAAGGCTGAGGCGGCGGACGTCGGGCGAGGCGGCGCGGGGGTCGGCGTGGAGGCGCGGCGGAGCTTGCGGCGCGGCGGCGGAGGCGCTGGGCGGCAGAGCTTGCGGCGCGGCGGCGGAGGCGCTGGGCGGCGGGGCGTGCCGGCGTGGAGAGAGGCGGCGGCGGGCGAGGCGCAGGTGCGGCCCGGTTGGAGCGGGGAGGGGGGCCGGCGGGCCTCGGCGGCGGCGCGGGCGAGAGCCGCCACGTGGCAGCGTGGGAGTGGGCGCGACGGCGGCGGGCGATATGTCCGGCCCGGACGGACAATGTTCGGCGCGCGCGGGTGAATTTAGGGTTTCGGGGAGGAAGGAGATCCGAAAACGGAGGGGACCTATTTATAGGCATAGAGGGAGCTAGGAGAGTCCAAAAGAGGTGCGGTTTTCGGTCACGCGATCGTGATCAAACGCTCTAGATGATGGTGAGGGTTTTGGTGGGTTTTGGGCCAAATTGGAGGGGTGTTGGGCTGCAACACACACGAGGCCTTTTCGGTCCCTCGGTTAACCATTGGAGTATCAAACGAAGTCCAAATGGTACGAAACTTGACATGCGGTCTACCGGTAGTAAACCAAGGCCGCTTGGCAAGTCTCGGTCCAATCCGGAACTGTTTAATCCCCACACACGAAAGGAAGGTAGAATTGACCACCGAAGGAGAACGAAGCGCCGGAATGCAAAACGGACAACGGGGAAAATGCTCGAATGCATGAGATGAACACTTATGCAAATGCAATGCACATGATGACATGATATGGGATGCATGACAAATATGACAACACACGGAGACAAGGACCCGAACCCGAGAAAATAAATTAAACTTAAAGCCGGAAACGGCAAGAGTTGGATTAGAAATTGGGAAAGTCATATCCGGGGTGTTACAAACCGACTCTATGTAACCCTAACCCTATCCGGTGTCTATATAAACCGGAGGGTTCTAGTCCGTAGGACAACATCATCAACTCCATATACAACAATCATACCATAGGCTAGCTTCTAGGGTTTAGCCTCCTTGATCTCGTGGTAGATCTACTCTTGTACTACCCATATCATCAATATTAATCAAGCAGGACGTAGGGTTTTACCTCCATCGAGAGGGCCCGAACCTGGGTAAAACATCGTGTTCCCTGCCTCCTGTTACCATCCGGCCTAGACGCACAGTTCGGGGCCCCCTACCCGAGATCCGCCGGTTTTGACACCGACATTGGTGCTTTCATTGAGAGTTCCTCTATGTCGTCGCCTTTAGGCCCGATGGCTCCTTCGATCATCAACAACGATGCGATCCAGGGTGAGACTTTTCTCCCCGGACAGATCTTCGTCTTCGGCGGCTTCGCTCTGTGGGCCAATTCTCTCGGCCACTTGGAGCAGATCGAAAGCTACGCCCTTGGCCATCAAGTCAGGTTTGGAAGCTTAAACTACATGGCTGACATCCGCGGAGACTTGATCTTCGACGGGTTCGAGCCACGGCCAAGCGCGCCGCACTATCTCGAGGGGCATGATCTAGCTCTGCCTCCGGATAGTGTCCTGGAGGCCGCACATGCATTGGTTCCGACCTCTAACTCAGAGCCTATTGCGCCAATCGAGGACGAGCGGTTGGACGCCACCTCGGGGGCTGCGATCTCAAAGGCGATCGAGCCGAATGCTAGCCCCGCACTCTGCATGACCCGTGACTCCGAGGATCTGGACTCCTCCCCGGACTCCGAACCCCCCGCGCCCCTGCCAATTGAATCCGATTGGGCGCCGATAATGGAGTTCACCGCTGCAGACATCTTTCAGCACTCGCCCTTTGGCGTCATCCTGAATTCTCTTAAGACTCTCTCTTTATCAGGAGAGCCCTGGCCGGATTACGGTCAGCGAGGATGGGATACGGACGATGAAGAAATTCAAAGTCCACCCACCACCCACTTTGTAGCCACTGTCGACGATTTAACCGACATGCTTGACTTCGGCTCCGAAGACATCGACGGTATGGACGACGATGTAGGAGACGAACAGGAACCAGCACCTGTAGGGCGCTGGAAGGCCACCTCGTCATATGACATATGTATGGTGGATACTCCAAAAGATGGAGATGGCGATGGAACAGTGGGGGATGACACCCCCAAGAAACAGCCAAAGCGCCGGCGTCAGCGGCACCGCTCTAAATCCCGCCAAAGCAAAAACGGTGATTCCGGCACGGGAGATAATACTACCCCGGATAGCGCCGAAGAACACCCACCTCAGCAAGATTCGGCACAGGAAGATGGAGAAGCCAGCCCTCATGAGAGAGCGGCAGACCGAGAGGTCGAGGATGATAGCTATATGCCTCCCTCCGAAGACGAGGCAAGCCTCGATGATGGCGAATTCGTCATACCATTAGACCCCGCCGAACAAGAGCGTTTTAAACGCAGGCTTTTAGCCACGGCAAATAGCCTCAAGAAAAAGTAGCAACAGCTTAGAGCTGCCCAAGATTTGCTAGCTGACAGATGGACTGAAGTCCTTGCGGCCGTAGAGTATGAACTCGAACGTCCTTCCAAGAGTTACCCAAAGAGCAGGCCGCTACCCCGATCAGAGGAGGAAGCACCTACATCACCAGCGCATGACATGGCAGACCGGCCACCTCGCGGCTGCGACAGAGAGGCCTCTCGGCCCTCCACCCAAGCCATGCCCCGACGCCGCTCAAATAAGGCACGGGAAAATGCGCCAGACCTGCGAGACGTACTGGAGGATAAGGCAAGACAAACAAGATCGATCTACGGATCGCGCAGGCGCCCTACGGCACGTGACGATGATCTTCACTCCGGATACAACAAATCCGGCCGGGCCGAACACAACAGATATAGCTCTTCCAAGCTCCATCATGATATAGCACAATACATAGGCGCCGCACACCCGCTATGCTTCACGAATTAAGTAATGGATCATAAAATCCCAGAGGGTTTCAAACCCATAAACATCGAATCATACGATGGCACAACAGATCCGGCGGTATGGATCGAGGATTATCTCCTTCACATCCACATGGCACGCGGTGATGATCTACATGCCATCAAATACCTCCCACTCAAACTTAAAGGACCGGCCCGGCATTGGCTTAACAGCTTGCCAGCATTCTCAATCGGTTCTTGGGAGGACCTGGAAGCCGCATTCCTCGACAACTTCCAGGGCACTTACGTGCGACCATCGGATGCCGACGACTTAACCCACATAATTCAGCAGCCAGAGGAATCGGCCAGACAATTCTGGACACGGTTCCTAACAAAGAAAAACCAGATAGTCGACTGTCCGGATGCAGAGGCCCTAGCAGCCTTCAAGCATAACATCCGCGACGAATGGCTTGCCCGGCACCTGGGACAGGAAAAGCCGAAATCTATGGCAGCCCTCACGACACTCATGACCCGCTTTTGCACGGGAGAAGACAGCTGGCTAGCTTGTAGTAACAACTTATCAAAGAACCATGGTAATTCGGATACCAAGGACAAAAGTGGCAGGACACGTCGGAATAAGCAAAAACGCCGCGTTAGCAGCGACAGCAATGAAGACACGGCAGTCAATGCCAGATTCAAAGGCTATAAATCCGGTCAGCAGAAAAAGCCATTCAAAAAGAATACTCAGGGCCCGTCCAGTTTGGACCGAATACTCGACCGCTTGTGCCAGATACATGGCACCCCCGAAAGGCCAGCCAATCACACTAACAGAGATTGTTGGGTGTTCAAGCAGGCAGACAAGTTAATAGCCAAAAACAAAGACAAGGGGCTGCACAGCGACGACAAGGAGGATCCCAAGCCGCCGAACAACAATGGACAGAAGGGCTTTCCCCCACAAGTGCGGACGGTGAACATGATATACGCAACCCACATTCCCAAGAGGGAGCGGAAGCGTGCGCTACGGGACGTATACGCGATGGAGCCAGTCGCCCCGAAGTTCAACCCATGGTCCTCCTGCCCGATCACTCTTGATTGAAGGGACCATCCCACTAGCATCCTCATGGCGGCTTCACCGCATTGGTTCTCGACCCAATCATCGACGGATTTCATCTCACAAGAGTCCTCATGGACGGCGGCAGTAGCCTGAACCTGCTTTATCAGGATACAGTGCGGAAAATGGGCATAGATCCCTCAAGGATTAAGCCCACAAAAATGACCTTTAAAGGCGTTATACCAGGTGTAGAAGCCAACTGTACAGGCTCAGTAACACTTGACGTGGTCTTCGGATCCCCGGACAATTTCCGAAGAGAAGAGTTAATCTTCGATATAGTCCCGTTTCGCAGTGGCTATCACGCCCTGCTCGGACGAACCGCATTTGCAAAGTTAAATGCGGTGTCGCACTACGCATATCTCAAGCTCAAGATGCCAGGCCCTCGAGGAGTAATCACGGTCAACGGAAAAACTGAACGCTCCCTCCGTACGGAGGAGCACACGGCGGCTCTCGCAGCGGATGTACAAAGTAGCCTTCTTAGGCAATTCTCCAGTCCGGCCGTTAAAAAGCCAGACACTGCCAAGCGCGCCCGGAGTAAACCACAGCAGGACCGCCTGGCACACTATGAGCAAGCGTAGCAATGCGGCCCCAACCCCAGCTCTCATGACATAGCGAAACCAGTACCTCGCGTACATAACTACGCCCTTGAAATACCATGGGCACAGTGGAAGGGGCACAATAACGACATGCCCAAAATACGGCTTAAAACGTACTAGGGGCTGCCGGATTCTTTTTTTTTTAATTTTTTCTTACTTTCAGGACTCCATACTTCGGACGACCTGTTCGGCAATTCGACTGCCGCACAAACGGTGCAAGCTCCAGGGAGGCAGACAAGCCACGCCGCATTATGGAACTCCCAGGTGGTCTCTGTTACGAGCGGTATACCTGTCTTAAATACAATTCCGCGGCCTGCCCCTGGTCAAGACATACTAAATAGTCCAATATCTTTTGCTTACCACACTATTTGTATCGTTCGGCTTTGATAAATTGCCTCTCTATAAACAAATGCATAACTTTCTGTCTATTTTTTGCATTATCATCTTTTCATATATATGTTTATGACATGTTGCACCCGTACACTGTGGTACGGCAAAATACGCCTGGGGCTTTAGTACCCATAAATATGGCGTGAGAAGTCCGTACACTTTCACAAGTGCGGCACCCGAACTTATAGCACTATATGCATCGGCTCCGAATCATGATTTGGGTCAATAGTTGGGTTTGCCCGGCTCCTATGTCTTGGTGCCTTACGTTCCGCTATATCAGCTAAGGTAGCACTAGGAGAACCACTGCGATTGTGCCCTAGTTGAGCTGGGTTAAGCACCTCAGTGGAGAAAGCTAAAACTGACTGTCATGATGAGGCGTGAGACCGGTCGCTGTTCGAGAGGTTTTTCGAGTCCCTAAAGACTTATGCCGCTTCGAGCGAGGAGCCGGCTTTGTCCGGCCAAGGCGTGGATAGCGTCCCGAACTCGGTCTTCCGAACTATGGGCTTCACCAAAATTTAAAATTATAGAGTTCTATGGCTAAGTGAGAGTGTTCAAGCATTATAGTCCAATTGCCTGGTTCGTTGTGCTGAGCGCCTCACTCGAAGGTCCCAACTATGGGAAAAAGAGTGCTCAGGTTTATCCCAAACACCCCGGCACTAGTGGCATGGGGGCAGAAGCCGACGACTGGCCATCTCTCAATTTTTTGATAAACGGCCGCACAAAAAGTAATATTTTAAATTCAATAAATCATTGCTTAGCGCATATGAACAAGTTTTCAGCGCACAGGATAAACACGAGCGAGTTCATTCAAAAATTACATCCTTGGTACATTCATCCACCACAAGGCGGGCACCCGCAAGAACATCCTTATAGTAGTTCTCGGGCTTGCGATGCTCCTTCCCCGGCGGCGGCCCGTCCCTCACAAGCTTCTCACCGTCCAGCTTACCCCAGTGCACCTTCGCATGGGCAAGAGCCCTACGGGCACCTTCGATACAGACGGAGCGCTTGATGACCTTGAGCCTTGGACAGGCCTCCACCAGTCGCCGCACCAACCCGAAGTAGCTCCCAGGCAGGGCCTCTCCGGGCCACAGCCGAACTATGAAGCCCTTCATGGCCTGTTTGGCCGCCTTGTGGAGCTCGACCAGCTGTTTCAGCTGGTCGCTCAAGGGCATAGGGTGTCCGGCCTCAGCATATTGAGACCAGAACACCTTCTCCGTCGAGCTGCCCTCTTCGGCTCGGTAGAATGCGGCGGTGTCGGATACGCTGTGGGGAAGATCTGCGAATGCCCCTGGAGAGCTCTGGATTCGGGTAAGTAACAAGTACTTTACTTTTATACTTCTGCTTTGCATAAAGAAAGCCTTACCCGCCGCTATCTTTTTCCTATCCTCCAACTCTTGGAGGGCCTTTTGGGCTTTGGCCTTGGCGGACTTGGCAGTCTCAAGGGCCGCTGCGAGCTCGGACGCTTGCGTCTTGGACTCAAGCTCCAAACTCTCATGTTTTTTCATGAGAGCCTGAAGCTCCTGCTGCACCTCGCCGACCTGGGCCTCAAGTTTCTCTCGCTCGGTGCACTCCGCGGCCGTTTTCTTTTCGGCCTCGGACAGTGCCTGCTTGAGGGTCGCCACCTCAGTCGTGGCCCCTACAATAAGCAGTACAATCCTGTTATTTTTTGCAATCACGTCTTTTTATAGGCACTTTTTCTGTAAGGTATTTCTTACCTTCTTTCTCCTCGAGCTGCCGTTTGGCAAGGCCGAGCTCTTGCTCGGTCCGCTCGAGGCCCTGTTTCAGGGCACCCACCTCCGCAGTCAGTGCAGCAGTGGCTAGCAGCGAAGCCTGCATACGCATATTGACTCTTTGTTGTTAGACTCCTGCGAAATTTAATAGATCCTCTATTCGGCTTTTCTTTCCGAATGCCGAACAGAGCATCAGGGGCTACTGTCTATGCAGTTATATTTTTACGTATTTTTTACTTACCTCGAAGCCTGTTAGAAGGCTAGCGCAAGCTTCACTCAATCCGCTCTTGGCGGACTGAACCTTCTAGATCACCGTACTCATAATAGTACGGTGCTCCTCGTCGATGGAGGCGCCGTGAAGCACCTCCAGCAGATTGTCCGGCACCTCCGGTTGGACGGAGGCTGCTGGCTCAGAAGGCTTACTCCTCTTGGAAGGAGTTCGCCTACCGCGGTCCGGAAATGTTGTAGATTCCGGCGCGGTGTCCGGCTCAAAGCCGGACTTGGAGCCCTGGGGGGCCTTATCCCCTTCACTCCTGGAGTCCGGGAGGTTGCCTTGCGGCTCCTCCGGGACCACCTCCTCCTGCCCCGGAGCTCGTCGCGACGCCACTTTGGCGTTGTCCGCGGTGCGGGGGGAGACAGCGGGCAGAACTGAGTTCACGTCCGATGAATTCAGGGAGCCGCTCAATGACTCGTCGAGTCCGGCCCCGGGCGGGCTGCATAATTATATTCGACATTAGGGAAAGCTGTGCAGCAAAGGAACGTCATGAGTTACTCTGATATCCGAACTTACGATTTCGCCGGACGCTTGGCCCTGTCTGGCCACTCCTCCTCGCCCTCTTCGGCATCGGGGGCGTAGTCCGGCGGAGGGGTCTTCCTTTTCCTAGACCCCTCGGCCTCCCCCGTTGGGGCGACCTTCCTCTTCTCTCCTCTCTCTGCTGGGGGGAGAGTCTTCTTCTTCCTCCTCGTTTTCACGGGAGGACGGCGTCTCAGACTCGTCGGATGACGAGTCCGACACCACCATGTTGCGGGCACTCTTTCGAGTTCCCGTGGTCTTCTTCTTCTTGGCCTTCTTCTCCGGCACCACATAAGGCGCCGGAACCAGCAGCTTCACTAGTAGAGCTGGGGCTGGGTCTTCGGGCAGCGGAGCCGAACAGTTAATCGGTCCGGATATCGCCCGCCAAGCCTGTCAAAGGTAAGGGAGTTTAGATCCCGCATAGAGTCAAACTATGAAAACAGCTTAAAACATCCTGTAAAAGGTGTAGATGGCTTACCTCGTTAGCGTGATGCTGTGAGCTGTATCCGCGGTCCTCGGAAGCGGATGCGGGAGCCTCGGCGCCCTTGAATAGCATCTTCTAGGCGTCTTCGTACGTCATGTCGAAGAGCCTGTTGAGAGTTTGATGCTGCGCCGGGTCGAACTCCCACAGATTAAAATCCCGTTGTTGGCACGGGAGGATCCGGCGGACGAGCATAACCTGGATTACATTAACAAGCCGGATTGGCTTGTTCACTAGGAACTGGATGCATGTTTGCAATCCGGTCACCTCTTTTTCGTTACCCCACGACAGGCCCGTCTCTTTCCAGGTCATAAGCCGTGTGGGGGGTCCGGATCAGAACTCGGGGGCTGCGGTCCATTTCGGATCGCGCGGCTCGGTGATGTAAAACCACCCGGATTGCCACCCTTTCAGGGTCTCCACAAAAGAGCCCTCGAACCATAGGACGTTGGCCATCTTGCCCGCCATGGCGCCTCCGCACTCCGCCTGGCTGCCACGCACCACCTTGGGCTTGACGTTGAAGGTCTTGAGCCAGAGGCCGAAATGAGGGCGGACGCGGAGAAAAGCCTCGCACACGACGATAAACGCCGAGATGTTGAGGATGAAGTTCGGGGCCAGATCGTGGAATCCAGGCCATAGTAGAACATGAGCCCCCGGACAAATGGGTGAAGTGGAAAACCCAGTGCGCGGAGGAAGTGGGGAAGAAATACTACCCTCTCATGGGGCCTTGGGGTGGGGAGAAGCTGCCCCTTTTCGGGAAGCCAGTGCGCGATGTCCTTGGACAGGTATCCGGCCTTCCTTAGCTTCTTGACTTGGCCCTCCGTGACGGAGGAGACCATCCACTTGCCTCCCGCTCCGGACATTGCTGGAGAAGGTTGAGGTGGGAAGTGCGGGCTTGGGCGCTGGAGCTCGAGTGCGCAGGAGATGGGTAGGCAAAGGAGGAAGAAGGCGTAGGTAAAAAGGTGGATCCTTATCCCCTTATATGGGCGGATGCGGTTGTGCGTCCCCACCTGCCTAGTAAAACTTGCTTGCCTCCCAAGCGCCGTGATAAGTGGCGCGGTTGGGTTACCACGTCCGTATTGATGAGAATCCCATAAAGGGGGGTACACGATCTCTGCTTTGACAAGACGTGCCAAGGAAACCGCCTCGCAAAACACGCTGAGGTGAAAAAGTAAAAACGGTTCGAGTAAAGGACTTGGGCGTAGTGTGATGGCACACTGCGGAATACGTCAGCAGATTTGATTTGTGTTAATATTATTCTCTCTATGGCAATATGTGGAAGCTTATTTTGCAGAGCCGGACACTACTTTTGGTGTTTACAATCTTCTATGAAGGACTTGGAGGAGGAACCCGCCTTGCAATGCCGAAGACAATTTGCGCGCCGGACTCGTCGTCATTGAAGCCTGGTTCAGGGGCTACTGAGGGAGTCCTGGATTAGGGGGTGTTCGGGTAGCCGGACTATACCTTCAGCCGGACTCCAGGACTATGAAGATACAAGATTGAAGACTTCGTCCCGTGTCCGGATGAGACTTTCCTTGGCGTGGAAGGCAAGCTTGGCGATGCGGATATTCAAGATTTCCTACTATTGTAACCGACTCTATGTAACCCTAACCCTATCCAGTGTCTATATAAACCGGAGGGTTCTAGTCCGTAGGACAACATCATCAACTCCATATACAACAATCATACCATAGGCTAGCTTCTAGGGTTTAGCCTCCTTGATCTCGTGGTAGATCTACTCTTGTACTACCCATATCATCAATATTAATCAAGCAGGACGTAGGATTTTACCTCCATCGAGAGGGCCCGAACCTGGGTAAAACATCGTGTTCCCTGCCTCCTGTTACCATCCGGCCTAGACGCACAGTTCGGGACCCCCCTACCCGAGATCCGCCGGTTTTGACACCGACAGTCATCTTTATTTTAAATTCCCCCGGGCTAGTGCTCCTCTGAGTGTTGGTCCGAAACAGGCAGCCTGCGGGGCCACCTCGGGGAAACTGGAGGGTTGGTTTTACTCGTAGCTTGACCTATCCGGTGTGCCCTGAGAATGAGATACGTGCGACTCCTATCGGGATTTGTCGGCACATCGGGCGGCTTTGCTAGTCTTGTTTTACCATTGTCGAAATGTCTTGTAACCGGGATTCCGAGACTGACCAGATCTTCCCGGGAGAAGTAATATCCTTCGTTGAACATGAGAGCTTGTGATGGGCTAAGTTGGGACACCCTGCAAGGTATAAAATTTCGAGAGCCGTGCCCGTTGTTATGTGATAGATGGGAATTTGTTAATATCCGGTTGTAGAGAACTTGACTCTTAACTTAATTAAAACTAGCAGTGTGACCCGCGCAAGCATTTGCGCGGCTAGATTAAGTATCGTCAAAGCTGCCATTTTGTATTTAGATATGTTCTTCAGTGGATAGCTTTGCTCATTCTTATTGTATAAATATGCACCTTTGTAGATTACGAAATGATTGTATCACTTCGAAAATATTTGTGACAGACCAATTGTATTATGTACATATACGCACAGATATCATGACTGCACCTTGTAACATGTATTATTGGACTAAGTCAACTATCTAATAATGGAGATAGTTGTAGACCTTTTTTTTTCTTATTTTAATGTCATGTGTGCTTCCTCGGCTTGCATACTGTTATATACATCATCTTAGATTTTCAGTATTTCTGGTACATAATTCTGGCCATTATTTTATCTATGGATGTTCATACAAAAATATTAATCTCAATACGGCTAAACAAATAATCCATGAAAATAAAACTATATATTTTTATTGACTAATCTAATTATTTATATTTACTAAAATTGACAATGTTAGTAAAGTTTGAACACACACATATCAAATTGGATACCGAAGGCAGCTTCTTACAATACTTCCAAAGTATCTTTCTCGGATTTGAGAACCAATAACATAATCTAAACATATGTTTTCTTCCTCACAGGCTTGTGAGTAGTGAAATATTTCGTTTATAATATGTTATGGCCTGGATATGTAACGGTGTGTTTTACTGGGGCACGCTCATCGAAATTTTCTATATCATTAAAGGTCCATAAATCTCCAAACAACTCATATATTTTATGATCATGTCCATGGATGGTATTCGCATATAGTTGTATTCTTAGGCATACTAAGAAACTTATCACATACTTATCACAATGTTACATCCTTTTGATGACACTAAGGGCAGCCCGGTGCATGTAGCTCCCACTTGCGCAGGGGCCGGGGAAAGGTCCGACCATTATGGGTCTATAATACGCAGCCTTTCCTTATATTTCTGTAAGAGGCTGTCTTTATATCCTTTTGATGACACTATTGTTCCTAAACTCAGCCCCTATCATTGTAGCTTGTGTCGATACATCCAAGGCACTATATGGTGATAAATTAAAAAAAAGTCATATGCATCCATTTAATTGATACAAAAATTAGTAATTCTATATGGTGATATATTAGTTTTTTTGCAAAGTATACTCAGTGAGATGTCATTGCATGTATCCAATAGGTGTGCCAATTGCTCGAGATGGCCTTCTGGCTAATAGATTTATTGCGCAAGTTGTGTCACCAATGCGTACATTAAATGTTAGTTAAAGTTTGTTGTCATGTGCAGCTTATGAAGCCGGTTGAACAAACAAACTCAATGGTTCTCTTATTTTCATTTCCTACATGAACACACTGCTTTCCTAGATCACGCCAGATGGAAGAAGAAGCATAACAGATGTTCCATTTACTGAGGTGGTCCATGATTTCTCCATTAGATCAGCACATGTAATTGAGTCCGACCTGCTAATCCTTCTTGCCGTGCGGTTCAGAATCCTAGTTTTTTCACATGAATATTTTATGATATGTTGTCTTTAGGTCGGACCATTAGAATTAGTGTCCAGGATATAGCTGATGAATGAGATGATTCTGTCTAACTGAATACGTACTCCACAGTTGGTACTTCCAATTTTTTTCCTTGTTGGAAATGTGAAAAGGAAATAGATCCTTTTTTAGGATCATGCAAAAATAATAATCCTGCAAAGGTATTTTTATTAGAGCCTTTTTTTTACGTATCGTCCATGTATTAAGAGCATGATATTGCTACTTTTGGGTTAAGATCCAGCGTGACTTTTTTGGAGAAACATATCCGGAGTGACTTTTGTCTAGAGAACTTCTAATTTTATGATACGTTGTCTTTAGGTCGGACCATTTTAATTAGTGTCTAGGATATAACTGATGAATGAGATGATTCTGTTTAACTGAATACGTAGGCCACCGTTGATATTTCCATTTTATTCTTTTTGGTATTGTGAAAAAGAAGCGCATTCTCTTTTTACGATCATGCAAAAAAAATCCCTGCAAAGGTATTTTTACGCGAGCCTTTTTTTGCGTGTCATCCATGTATTTTTAATGTACTAAGAGCATGATATTGCTTCTTTTGGGTTAAGATCCGGCGTGACTTTTTTTAGAGAATCATATCCGGAGTGACTTTGGTCTAGAGAAATTTTAATTTAGTTACTGGGCTTTATTAAGAGAGATGATGAATATACTAATGGGCTTTTAATAAAATAGAAAGAAAATGGATCTTATCCATCAGTGCATGTTGAGTTGCAGGAAAAAAAAGATATCTTAATACGTGTCAATGTATTCGATTTGAAGAGAAAGGTGATATAGCAGTGCATCTAACGTGGATCCTTTCCAAATTTTATCACAACAATAATTGTGTTTTTTGGTTGCTTGTAACACGTATATATGACAGCACTTTTATTTTGTGAGAACTGGCAGCACCTTTTTTAAGAACTAGCAGAACTTTGTTTTTGCTTGTAGCACGTATACATGGCAGCACTTTTTTTTGAGAACTGTCGACACTTCTTTTTCTCCCTTCTTTTGTGTCCGATTAGGACATGCAACGCTGTCATCCCGTATGTGTGTTGGGCTCTAAGACGTGCGTGTCTCTCGGACCGCTTTTTTTAGAAAAATTTAGTTGTAGGTTTCTTTATGTACGTAGCAGCATCTTTTTTTCTCCCTTCTTTTCTTTCCTACTATTAGGACATGCAACGCTTTCACCCCATAGATGTGCTGGACTCTTAACACGTGCATATGTTTGTCCCCGACAACCTTTTTTAGAACTTATTCATGCAT
Organism: Triticum monococcum; assembly: GCA_034509565.1. Lineage (NCBI taxonomy): Eukaryota > Viridiplantae > Streptophyta > Magnoliopsida > Poales > Poaceae > Triticum > Triticum monococcum. The sequence continues at coordinate 442,746,226 of CM067842.1, read as the reverse complement.
CTTGTATATGTCGGTTCAACATATATAACTTCTGTGTGTAACGTAATATCTTTAAATCTCAACCGTAAATATTACTAATCAACGATGTATATTGTTTTAGCTTATGTGGAAGAACGTGGTGTCTTATTTGTCTTCTGTATTATGTATATAATAGATGAATCAACCGTGTGTAGCTGTGATGGTCTCTTTTCGGCGGAGTCCAGGAAGTGAACATGGTCTTGTGTTATGCTTGAATGTAAGTAGTTTCAGGATCACTTCTCGATCACTTCTAACTTCTCGACCGTACGCTGCTTCTCTTCTCGCTCTTATTTGCGTATGTTAGCCATCATATATGCTTAGTGCTTGTTGCAGCTCCACCGCACTACCTTCTCCTACCTATAAGCTTAAATAGTCTTGATCTCGTGGGTGTGAGATTGGTGAGTCCTCGTGACTCACGGATACTTCCAAACTGTTGTAGGTGCCGAGGATACCAGTGTAGGTGACGATACCGAACTCAAGTGGGAATTCGACGAGGATTCGTGCTATTACCATGTTTCTTTTCCGGATGATCAATAGTGGAGCTTAGTTGGGACGATCGGGGATCTAGCATTTGGGGTTGTCTTCCTTTATTTTGGTTCCGTAGTCGGACCTTCGATTGTATTTTGGATGATGTATGATCTATTTATGTATTGTGTGAAGTGGCGATTATAAGACAACTCTTTATCCCTTTCTTATTCAGTACACGGGATGTGTGAAGATTACCCCTCTTGCGACAAACCTACCATGCGGCTATGCTCTAAGTCGTGCCCCGACACGTGGGAGATATAGCCGCATTGTGGGTATTATATTGAGATACCTGATTTTTATATTCTAGTAAATCCAAAACTCATCTGAAATTCATGAAACTTGGCATGCTATTATGGAGCGGCATCAACATGTCGTGGTAAAAATTTTATCCCATTTGGGACAGGTTTGGGTATAAGCTTCTCACAAACCATAGCTTCTCACAACAAGTGTGATGGTTTCGGTAGGGAACGTGCCACCTTTGGGGACGAAACGATATCCATTGCCTCTTATTGCTTTCAAAAAAATCCGAGTGTCAACATAGAACAACATGAGTGTTCTATTTAATTTTGGAATTTTTCGGGGTTTGTTTGGACATTTTTATACATTAACTGGGTTTCCCAGGCATTTTATGCGCATGATTCAAATTTGAACAACATGCACATTCTCAAGTGCATATAAACTGGTTGAAAAATCAAATACGTGTCCTTGGTTGCATGCTTAGGTCCCATGCAAGAAATGGGAATAAATTTCGAACACCCTGCCATCGTCACTCGGCCGCAAACATTGAGATACCTGGTTTTTAAATTCTAGTAATCCAAAACCCGTCTGAAAATCATGAAACTTGGCATGCTATCATGGAGCGGCATCAACATGTCGTGGTAAATTTTTTGACCCATTTGGGGCAGGTTTGGGTATAAGCTTCTCACAAACCAGAGCTTCTCACAACAAGCGTGGTGGTTTCGGTAGGGAACGTGCCACTTTTGGGGACGAAACAATATATGTTGCCTCTTATTGCTTTCAAAATTTTTCTAGTGTCAACATAGAACATCAGGAGTGTTGTGTTTAATTTTGGATTTTTTCGGGGTTCGTTTCGACATTTTTATGCATTAACTGGGTTTCCCAGGCATTTTATGCGCATAATTCAAATTTGAACTACATGCACATTCTTCAGTGCATATAAATTGGTTGAAAAATCAAATATGTGTCGTTGGTTGCATGCTTAGGTCCCATGCAAGAAATGAGAATGAATTTCAAACACCCTGCCACCGTCAGTCGGCCGCAAACATTGAGATACATGGTTTGTAAATTCTAGGAAATTGAAAACTCATCTGAAATTCATGAAACTTGGCATGCTATCATGGAGCGGCATCAACATGATGTGGTATATTTTTTGTCCCATTTGGGGCAGGTTTGGGTATAAGCTTCTCACAAACCTTAACTTCTCACAACAAGCGTGATGGTTTCGGTATGGAACGTGCCACCTTTAGGGACGAAACAAGATCCGTTGCCTCTTATTGCTTTCAAAAAAAATCGAGTGTCCACATAGAACAACAGGAATGTTGTGTTCAATTTTGGAATTTTCCGGGGTTCGTTTGGACATTTTTATACATTAACTGGGTTTTCCATGCATTTTATGTGCATAATTCAAATTTGAACTACATGCACATTCTCTAGTGCATATAAACTGGTTGAAAAATCAAATATGTGTCCTTGGTTGCATGCTTAGGTCCCATGCGAGAAATGAGAATGAATTTCAAACACCCTGCCACCGTCACTCGGCCGCAAACAGTGAGATATCTGGTTTTTAAATTCTAGTGAATCCAAAACTCGTCTGAAATTAATGAAACTCGGCATGCTATCATGGAGCGCATCAACATGCCGTGGTGAAATTTTTGTCCCGTTTGGGGCAGGTTTGGGTATAAGCTTCTCAGAAATCTTAGCTTCTCACAACAAGCGTGATGGTTTCGGTAGGGAACGTGTCACCTTTGCGGACAAAACGATATCCGTTGCCTCTTATTGCTTTCCAAAAAATTCTAGTGTCAACATAGAACAACAGGAGTGTTGTGTTTACTTTTGGAATTTTTTGGGGTTTGTTTGGACATTTTTATACATTAACTGGGTTTTCTAGGCATTTCATGTGCATAATTCAAATTTAAATTACATGCGCAAGATCTAGTGCATATAAATTGGTTGAAAGATCAGATCTGTGTCCTTTGGGGCATGCTTAGGTCCCATGCAAGAAATGGGAATGAATTCCAAAACCAGGGCACTGTTGATTGCCGGCAAAACATTGAGATACCTGGTTTTTAAATTCTTGTAAATCCAAAACTCATCTGAAATTCATGAAACTTGGCATGTTATCATGGAGCGGCATCAACATGCCGTGGTAAAAAATTTGTCCCATTTGGGGCAGGTTGGGGTATAAACTTTTCACAAACCTTAGCTTCTCACAAGAAGCATGATGGTTTCGGTAGGGAATGTGCCACCTTTGGGGACGAAACGATATTCGTTGCCTCTTATTGCTTTCAAAAATTTTCTAGTGTTAACATAGAACAACATGAGTGTTGTGTTTACTTTTGGAATTTTTCGGGGTTCGTTTGGACATTTTTACACATTAACTGGTTTTTCTAGGCATGTCGTTTGCATAATTCAAATTTGAACTACATGCACAAGCTCCAGTGCATATAAATTGGTTGAAAAATTAAATATGTGTCCTTTGGGGCATGCTTAGGTCCCATGCAAGAAATGGGAATGAATTTCAAACACCAGGGCACTGTTGATTGCCGGCAAAACGTTGAGATACTTAGTTTTTAAATTATAGTAAATCCAAAACTCGTCTGAAATTCATGAAACTTGGCATGCTATCATGGAATGGCACCCGACATGCTGTGGTATTTTTTGTGTCCATTTTGAGAGAAGGCGCACTCGAATAACAGGCAACAAAGACATTTTGAAACAAATAGCTTCCACTGTAACATGTCAAACGTTTTGTATAATTTAAATTGTGTGCGTTATGGTAACCATTCATGTGACGCTGCGCCTCACTCCTTTAATGGCTAGGAGGTGTCGTGTGGACAGGTGCTTGAGTTCTTGACTAAAAGGAAGGCATGCGAGCTGTACTCCAATGCGGAGGCTCATCGGGAAGCGTGTGAGCTGTACACCGCGCAGGCTCACCGGGAAGCAAGCCCTTTGACTTCCATGGACGCCCGCCTTGCTCGCATCCTCTACACTAATTGCGCCCAAGCCGCAGTTTAATATGGTTTTTAAATATAAAACACTCATCGCAAACATTTTAGTTAGAACACCCGTATGCAAAACCGACAATTTCCCCAGGAAGCCAAGGGAAAATGTACCTAGCAAGATTGGTGCAGCTCTTGATCACAAACGTTTTAGTTAGAATACCTGTATGCAAACCAACAGCTTCCCCGGGAAGCCAATAGAAAATGTGCCGAGCAGGATTTCTGCAGCTCTTGATTGCAAACGTTTTAGATAGAACACCCGTATGCAAAGTGAGAGCTATGGTCTTCCCCTTAAGTCGAGGGAAAATCCGCAGCGCAGGATTTGTGCATCCCTTCAACGCAAACGGTTGTGTTGGATGACCCGTGTGCAACCACGTACAAACAATTTGGTAAGATTTGCATCTGTCATATTGGGTATGTTGCCATTTGTCAAACTGGAAAGATTTACATGTGTTGAGCTAGTAACGTTGCCATTTTTCAATCCTTGTAACACTGTGATTTGTCAAAATATGCAGCTAGAAATCACTTGCGCCATCTAATTTTTGCAACTAAAATTCAGTAATTAAACATAGATTTCATTCATAGATTAAGAAGTCATTCTTAATTTATACAAACAGTTCAACTCGACAGCTGAACCGACCAAACTTTTCCCCAATTGTTGCCAACCACGTACTCAAAAAGCTAGTTCAACTATATATACTAGCTAAATTTAAGTACGTTGTACAGTTCAACCACACATCTATAGTCAGATGAACTGAACAATATAGCCCCTAAATACTACTACCACGGAGGGGCTTTGTGCTACTTCCGGCAGCCTCTCCTCTGTCGAGCACGCTCAGTAAGAGGCAGAGGAGGAGGAGGAGCCTACCGACGAGCTGGAGAAATGCAATACGGTGCCTGCCGCTGCTGCACGTTTAGTGACGCTCGCTAGCTCGAATGCCCACTGCCGCTCCAGAAAATCCCTCTCAAAGCAGCCGAACTACTCATAGATCTCCTGATTCCCCGCCTCTGCGTCGGCGTGTGCTGCGGCCACGACTGTTATAAGGCTCTTTGCGTGCTCGACGAGGCACTCCTCCTCCTCCCACAGGAACTCGATTTAGCACGCAAGGTCGTTGACGCACGTGCGGGCCTCCACCTCCACCTCCCTCCTTCGGGCGGCGGTGGAGGAGTGGGTGATGATCCCGACGGTCGACGGTGGGCTGGTGGCCACGGCGGCAGATGATGGGGTGGCGGCCACGACCACCGCCTCCAGCCTTCGGGCCGCGGTGGCGGAGCGGGTGATGGCCATGGTGGCCAGCAGTGGGGGGGAGGCCACTAATGACCCACAAGTATAGGGGATCTATCGTAGTCCTTTCGATAAGTAAGAGTATCGAACCCAATGAGGAGCAGAAGGAAATGCTAAGCAGTTTTCAGTAAGGTATTCTCTGCAAGCATTGAAATTATCGGTAACAGATAGTTTTGTGATAAGGTAATTTGTAACGGGTAACAAGTAATAAAAGTAAATAAGGTGCACCAATATGGCCCAATCCTTTTTGTAGCAAAGGACAAGCCTGGACAAACTCTTATATAAAGGAAAACGCTCCCGAGGACACATGGGAATTATCGTCAAGCTAGTTTTCATCACGCTCATATGATTCGCATTCAGTACTTGGATAATTTGATATGTGGGTGGAGCGGTGCTTGGGTACTGCCCTTCCTTGGACAAGCATCCCACTTATGATTAACCCCTCTTGCAAGCATCCGCAACTACAAAAGAAGTATTAAGGTAAACCTAACCATAGCATGAAACATATGGATCCATATCAGCCCCTTACGAAGCAATGCATAAACTAGGGTTTAAGCTTCTGTCACTCTAGCAACCCATCATCTACTTATTACTTCCCAATGCCTTCCCCTAGGCCCAAATAATGGTGAAGTGCCATGTAGTCGACGTTCACATGACACCACTAGAGGAGAGACAACATACATCTCATCACAATATCAAACAAATACCAAATTCACATGACTACTTATAGCAAGACTTCTCCCATGTCCTCAAGAACAAACGTAACTACTCACAAATCTTATTCATGTTCATAATCAGAGGGGTATTAATACGCATAAAGGATCTGAATATATGATCTTCCACCAAGTAAACCAACTAGCATCAACTACAAGGAGTAATCAACACTACTAGCAACCCACATGTACCAATCTGAGGTTTTGAGACAAAGATTGGATACAAGAGAGGGTTTGAGATGAGATGGTGCTGGTGAAGATGTTGATGGAGATTGACCCCCTCCTGATGAGAGGATCGATGGTGATGGTGATGGTGATGATTTCCCCCTCCCGGAGGGATGTTTCCCCGGCAGAACAGCTCCGCCAGAGCCCTAGATTGGTTCTGCCAAGGTTCCGCCTCGTGGCGGCGGAGTTTCGTCCCGAGATCTTGCTTATGATTTTTTTCCAGGGTGAAAGACTTCATATAGCCAAAGATGGGCACCGGAGGCCTGCCAAGGGGCCCATGAGGTAGGGGCGCGCCCCCACCCTCGTGGATGGTGGGTGGCCCCCTCTGGTGCTTCCTTCGCCCAATATTTTTTATATATTCTGAAACTGACTTCCGTGGAGTTTCATGACTTTTGGAGCTGTGCAGAATAGGTCTCTAATATTTGCTCCTTTTCTAGCCCAGAATTCCAACTGCCAACATTCTCCCTCTTCATGTAAACCTTGTAAAATAAGAGAGAATAGGCATAAGTATTTTGACATAATGTGTAATAACAACCCATAATGCAATAAATATCAATATAAAAGCATGATGCAAAATGGACGTATCAACTCCCCCAAGCTTAGACCTCGCTTGTCCTCAAGCGGAAGCCGATAACAAAAAATATGTCCACGTGTTTAGAGATAGAAGCGTCGATAAAATAAAATATAGACATGAGGGCATCATGATCATTCTTATAACAGCAACATATATATATATATATATATATATATATATATATATATATATATTCATATGATTTCTTATGCTAAAGTAACAATCTATTCACAATGTCAAGTATGAATCAGAAACTTCATTGAAAACTAACAAACTATAATCTCGGTCATTGAAGCAACTGCAATTTATCATAACATCAGAAAGAGTCACATAAGAGCTTTTCAACAAGTCCACATACTCAACTATCATTCAGTCTTTCACAATTGCTAACACTCACACAATACTTATGGGTATGAAGTTTTAATCGGACACAGAGAAAGATAGGGGCTTATAGTATTGCCTCCCAACCTTTTACCTCAAGGGTAATGTCAACAATAATAGTTCATGATAACTTACATCCAATTGGATATATATATATATATATATATATATATATATATATATATATATATCAGGATCTTTCCAACACAATGTGCTTGCCAAAGGATAAAATGTAAAAGGGAAAGGTGGAGATCACCATGACTCTTGTATAAGGTATAAGACAAAAGTGAAAGATAGGCCCTTCAAAGAGGGAAGTAGAGGTTGTCATGTGCTTTTATGGTTGGATGCACGAAATCTTAATACAAAATAATGTCACTTCATATTGCCACTTGTGATATGGACCTTTATTATGCAGTCTGTCGCTTTTATTGCTTCCACATCACAAGGTCGTATAAAGCTTATTTTCTCCACACTAATAAATCATACATATTTAGAGAGAAATTTTTATTGCCTGCAACATGACAACTTACTTGAAGGATCTTACTCAATCCATAGGTAGATATAGTGGACTCTCATGGCAAAACCGGGTTTTAAGGATATTTGGAAGCACAAGTAGTATCTCTACTTGGTGCAAAGAATTTGGCTAGCATGAGGGGGAAAGGCAAGCTCAACATGTTGGATGATCCATGACAATATACTTTATTTCGGATATAAGAAATCATAACCCATTATGTTGTCTTCCTTGTCCAACATCAACTTTTTAGCATGTCATATTTTCATGAGTGCTCACAATCATAAAAGATGTCCAAGATAGTATATTTATATGTGAAAACCTCTCTTTATTACTTCCTATTAATTGCAATGATGACCAAAACTATGTTTGTCAACTCTCAACAATTTTTATTCATCATACTGTTTATATGTGAAGTCATTACTCTCCATAAGATCTATATGATCTCTTTATTTATTTTTATTCTTACAGTTATTCTCAAGATCATAGCAAGATAGCAAAGCCCTTGACTCAAAACTAATCTTTATTATATATATAGCTCACAGACTTGATTACATAGAAGGATCATAAAGCATAACTCAAAGCTAAATCATACTAAAATTTATTCTACTAGATCAAGATATTAGAAAAAGGATCGAACTAGAAAAATGGTAAGGATAAAAGGTGTGATGGTGATACGATACCGGGGCACCCCCCCAAGCTTGGCAGTTGAAAAGGGGAGTGCCCATACCCATGTGTTTATGTCTCCTTCCTCGGAGGTGGTGATGATGGAGTTGTTCATGATGTAGGCTTGTCGTCCATCTTCCAAGGCATAGGCTCACCATCATAGAAGGATGACCGAGTCTCCAGGATCCTCGAATCTGCAGCCAAACTCATCCTGTTGAATCTATATTCATACTCACAGTTTTGGTTTTGCAGATTATAGATCTGGGCTTGGAGATGCTCGATTTTCTCGTGAAGCTTGAAGATGGTCTCCCCGATGTTCCTGGCTTCTAGCTTGGTGTTGTTGGTGAACTCCGTGATCATTATGTGGTTGGCGTCGAGTCCATGTTCCACCATCTCCTAGCACTTGAAAACATGTTGCTCCATTGCTTCGAGTCTTGTCTCCATGCTTCCGGTCCGCCTTAGTCCCTCAACATTGCGGAAGTGCAGCAACCCCTCACGCATCTCAATGGTTTGAGGGTGCTGCAGCACCTCCGCGAGGTAGGGGTTGATGACCTTCTCGAAGAAATTTTCCTTGGGGGCACTTGAAGACGTCATGGCGATCTAGATCTGTCAAAAAAATAGCTCGAAACAAAGACAGAAGATATTTGCGTGATACGGTGGTCAAAACCTTTGGGAGATTATATAATGAATTTTTACCGACCAAAAGAAGTATCGCACAAGAAAACGGAGTCCGGAGAGCACACGAGGTGCCCACGAGGCAGGGGGCGCGCCCTCCACCCTCGTGGATGCCTCGTGTCCTTCTCGGACTACTTCTTATTTTCCTATTTTCTTAAATATTCCAAAACGGAGAAAAATTGTTATTAGAACTGTTTTGGAGTCGGTTTACTTACCGTACCACATACCTATTCCTTTTCGGAGTCTGAAACATTCTGGAAAGTGTCCCTTATGTATTCCTCCGGGGTTACGGTTTCAATAACATTGGTTTCAACATTTATGGGAGTACCTAAGATATGATGTTCGATTCTTTGACCGTTCACCACCTTTGGATTTGTGCCTTCGAAGTTGTTGATTTTTATGGCACCGGAACGATAGACCTCCTCGATAACGTAAGGACCTTCCCATTTAGAGAGAAGTTTTCCCGCAAAAAACTTAAACGAGAGATGTATAACAAAACATAATCACCTACATCAAACTCACGCTTTTGTATCATTTTGTCATGCCATCTTTTAACTTTTTCTTTAAACAGTTTGGCATTCTCATAGGCCTGGGTTCTCTATTCATCAAGTGAGCTAATGTCAAATAGCCTATTCTCACCGGCAAGTTTGAAATCACAATTGAGCTCTTTATTGGCCCAATATGCCTTATGTTCTAGTTCGAGAGGTAAGTGACATGCTTTACCATAAACCATCTTATGCGGAGACATATCCATAGGATTCTTATATGCAGTTCTATAGGCCCATAATGCATCATCAAGTTTCTTGGAGCAATTCTTTCTAGATCTATTAACAGTCTTTTGCAAAATTAATTTAAGCTCTCTATTGGTTAGTTCTACTTGACCACTAGACTGTGGATGATATGGAGATGCAATTCTATGATTAACATCATACTTAGCAAGCATCTTACGAAAAGCACCCTGAATAAAATATGAACCGCCGTCAGTCATTAAATATCTAGGGACTCCAAACCTTGGAAAAATAACTTTTTAAGCATCTTAATAGAAGTTTTATGATTAGCACTACTAGTTGGAATAGCTTCTACCCACTTAGTAACATAATCAACAACAACTAAAATATGTGTATACCCAGTAGAGGAAGGAAACAATCCCATATAATCAAAGCCCCAAACATCAAATGGTTCAATAACAAGTGAATAATTCATAGGCATTTCTTGACGTCTACTAATATTACCAATTCTTTGACATTCATCACAAGACAAGACAAACTTACGGGCATCTTTGAAGAGATTAGGCCAATAAAACCATATTGCAATACCTTATGTGCAGTTCTATCTCCAGCATTGTGTCCTCCATAAGCCTCAGAGTGACACTTGCGTAGGATATCTTCATGGTCATGCTTAGGTACACAACGTCTAATAACACCATCTACTCCTTCTTTATAAAAGTGTGGGTCATCCCAGAAGTAATGTCTTAAAGCGTAGAAAAACTTTTTCTTTTTCTAGTATGTGAAACTAGGTGGTATAAATTTAGCAACAATGTAATTAGCATAATCAGCATACCATGGAGCAGTATGAGAAGCATTTATGACAGGGAATTTTTCATCAGGAAAGATATCATCAATAGGTAGTGGGTCATCAAGAACATTCTCTAACCTAGACAAGTTGTCTGCAACGGGGTTCTCAGCTCCCTTTCTATTAATAATATGTAAATCAAATTCTTGTAGTAGGAGAACCCATCTAATAAGTCTAGGTTTAGCATCTTTCTTTTCCATAAGGTATTTAATAGCAGCATGATCAGTGTGAACAGTTACTTTAGAATCAACAATATAAGGTCTGAACTTATCACAAGCAAATACAACTGCTAAAAATTCTTTTTCAGTAGTAGCATAATTTCTCTGGGCACTGTCTTGTAACATCCCAAATTTTCAATTTGGAATGTTATACACTAGATCATCATGCATATCATATTTTCTTGCATTTTGGTCGATCCTAGAAATTTCACGCAACTCAAGGACCCTCGGAGAGAGTTGGAGATTTCGTCATTTTCATATTTGAGTTTTCTCAAATTTTGAAAAAAGAGGATCATTTGATTTTAGTTTTCCAGTGTTTATTTGCATTTTATTTGGATTAGGGAAAAATGCGTGTTTTCAAAATTTGCATCTAGGTCCCGAGAAAAGTTCATTTTGTTCGACTCATTTTTAGGAGTCGGGGAAAATTTACTTTGGGAATTTTGGAGTTCGTTTAGATTTTCTTTCTTTGTTTTTCTGCGCGCGAAACCCTTTCTTAAAAAAAAAATTTGTCGCGCGCCTGGGCTAAGGCCCAGCCGCAGGCCAGGCCGGCCACCACGCGCGCGCGCGCCGCGCAGCCCCAAGCCGAGTCCGATTCGGACTCTAGGCCCCCCTCCTTTTTCTTGCCCCCTCCCCCAAGTTTCCTCTCCCCCTCCCCTCTTTAAATACCCCCACACCCCCCCTTTTTCCCCACACCACCCCGTGCCCCTCACCCCGCGCCCCAAGCCGCCTAGCGCCCCGCGCCGCGCCCAAGCCGCCGCCGCCGCCCTAGCGCCGCTGCACTACGCCGCCGCCCGTGCCTTGTGCCGCCGCCCCCTAGCGCCGCCGCCGCCCAACGTCGCCAGAGCCCTTCGCCGGAGCCTCGCCGGAGGTAGCCGCGCCGCGCCTCTCTTTTTTCCTCGGTTCGGTTTTTCTTATAAACCGTTCCGGTTTTTCTTTTGGTTCGTTGTTTCGGTTTTCTTTCTCGAAACCCTAGATCGGTTTCATTTTCTTTTCCGGTTTAGTTGCCTAGAGACCATTCGCCGGACCGTTCATCCTAAAGAACGTGATCACCGGTTATTCCCGGTTAATGAACGTCCGTTCGTTTAACCGTTCTTCTTTTTCTTTTCGTCGGATTTATTCCGCGATCGCGATCTCAGATCCGATCTTCGTTCTAGTCTATCTTCTCGCTCGTTTATCGGAATCAAGTGATTCAAGCGCCTGGAGTTTCGTTTCGAAACCGCCGTTCCGACTAATCAACTTAAACAAGTTTTTGCTATAGTAAAATTTGACCTAGTTTCAACTTGCTAGAACCGAGTTGTTTTCTTCCGCCGTTTGTTTTCCGTGCTTTGTTCGGTTCTTTCTCTCTTTGCAACCGGAGTTCTTAAGTTGAACTTTCTGGTTCGATCTCTTGTTCGAGTTTTACCTGTGCATTAGATGAGTACTTATTGTATGCTTGTTGTTTGTCTGCGATAGATTACCCGGATTGCGCCGCCTGTTACTTCGAATCTCTAGGACTCGCGGATCATCAGCAAGGCAAGTGACACTTTGATCATACCTTTTCTACAACCCAGTTTTATTGCATTAGATCAATCCTCACACATTGCATAATTAGGATCTAATTAAATTGTGGGATGGGAAGTAGATGAGGTAGTACCTATTACCTGTTTATTATGAAACCTTTGGGAGTTACTTCTACGTTTGCTTATTATGCCATGCTATGCTAGTAGACGTGGATTGGGTGAGTGATATCCATGACAGATGTGAGATTGATAATTTTAATGGTTTATCTAAGGTGGCAACTTAAACACACATCTGGGTGGATTGAGGCACCCGATGTCTATCAGGACTTGCCTGTTTTTCTTTTGGACTGCCACCCAGGCTCAAAGGGATCATAAGATCTTTCATGCTAGAAAACTTCCGTGTGCAGCCACAAGCCACTATGGGCTCTGGCATAGTTGACTAAGTCGTGCCAACTCTTACAGGGTAGACTAGCAGATGTAGGGGAAAGTAGGTGTACCGGTCTATCCATCGTAAGGTGCTAGCGCTTCTGAAAGACTGTGTCTCGGTCATCCATTTTCTCAAACACCTTGTAGTGCGAGAAGCCCAACGGAGGCGATCGAGTCTTGTGGGGAAAAGTGCGCAAACCTCTGCAGAGTGTAATAAACTAATCATGATTAGTCGTGTCCCCGGTTATGGACAACTTGAGTATCTAGTACTTGAATATCATGTGAATCTCATCATGTTACTTCTAATTAATATTGTTGGGTTTTAATTGTTCACCTAATTGGGATCGGAATGCTGTTAAACATTCTCGATGTTCAACCACCATGATAGTTAAATAAATTCATTCCTTTGCAGTAGGGAAAAACTGGCTTTACGCAAAACAGTAACCATAGAGCTTTCCACCAGCCAAATTTGCATATAGTATAGCTGTCTTATTCCATTACTCTCTATGTGTTACATTGCCAGCATATTCCATGTGCTGGCCCGTTTTCAGGCTGCAACTTTAAATGTTGCAGACTTTTCAGACGACGAGTAAGGTGCTTTTAGGTCGTGGTTCAGTGATGCCGTTGGAGTTGATGGACCCATTTATCTTCCAAGTCTTCCGCTGTTATCGATATTAGATGGCCTTAAGCCATATTTATTGTAATAAGTTCTCTTTTGAGACACCGATGTAATCAGTGTGTGATTTCTACTCTGCTATAAATCCTTCAAAGTACTGTGTGGTGTCAGCATTACTGATCCAGGGATGACACCGGAGCACAAAGAATTGATCCATTCGGGCCGGGTCGCTACATGTCTAGAGTTTTACTAGCATATTGGATAACATTTAATTTCTTATCAACTCTTTGTCCTAGAACAACACCTACAGCATAATCACTAGCATCACACATAATTTCAAAGGGTAAATTCCAATCAGGAGGCTGAACAATTGGTGTAGAAATCAAGGCTCTCTTAAGTATTTAAAATGCTTCTACACAATCGTCATCAAAGACAAAAGGAACATCTTTTTGTAAAAGATTAGTCAGAGGCCTGGAAATTTTAGAGAAGTCTTTAATGAACCTCCTATAAAAACCGGCATGACCAAGGAAACTTCTTATACATTTAATGTCCTTTGGACATGGCATCTTTTCAATAGCATCAACTTTAGCTTTATCAAATTCAATGCCTCTTTCAGATATTTTATGCCCCAAGAAAATACCTTCATTAACCATAAAGTGGCACTTCTCCCAATTCAAGACAAGATTAGTATCTTCACATCTCTGCAAAACTTGATCAAGGTTGCTTAAGCAATCATCAAAAGAAGTTCCATATATGGAGAAATCATCCATGAAGACCTCAACAATCTTTTCACAAAAGTCAGAGAATATAGCAGTCATACATCTTTGAAAGGTAGCAGGTGCATTACATAAACCAAAATTCATACGTCTATAAGCAAAAGTACCGAAAGGGAAAGTAAAAGTGGTCTTTTCCTGATCCTCTTTTGACACAGGTATTTGAGAGAAACCAGAATAACCATCTAGAAAGAAAAAATGTGTATGTTTGGATAATCTTCCTAGCATTTGATCAATAAAAGGTAAAGGGTAATGATCCTTTTTAGTAGCTTTATTTAATTTGTGGAAGTCAATTACCATTCTATAGCATGTAACAATTCTTTGTGGGATCAATTCATCTTTATCATTAGGAACAATAGTAATGCCTCCCTTCTTAGGGACACAATGGACAGGACTTACCCACTGACTATCAGCAATAGGATAAATTATACCTGCCTCCCGAAGCTTTAGTATTTCTTTTCTTGCCACTTATTTCATCTTAGGATTTAACCATAGTTGGTGATCAACAACCGGTTTAGCGTCTTTCTCCAATTTTATTTTGTGCTGGCATAGAGTGGGACTAATGCCCTTAAGATCATCAAGAGTATATGCAATAGCTGCATGGTGCTTCTTCGGAGTTTTCAATAATCTCTCTTCTTCTTGCTCTGAAAGGTTAGCACTAATAATAACAGGATATATCTTCTTTTCATCAAGATAAGCATATTTAAGAGTATCAGGTAATGGTTTAATCTTAAACACGGGATCACCCTTGGGTGGAGGAGGATCCCCTAGAATTTCGACAGGCAAGCTGTGTTTCAAAATAGGTCCCTGTTTAAAGAATACTTCATCTATTTCCCTTCTTTCATTCATAAACATACCATTTTCATGGTCTACCAAATATTTCTCTAAAGGATCATTAGGAGGCACGACAATAGAAGCAAGACCAATAATTTCATCTTTACTAGGCAATTCGTTAACATGGGGTTGTCTATGAAAATTAGCAAAATTAAAATCATGAGACATATCCCCTAAACCAATAGAAACAATATCCTTTTTGCCGTCTATCTTAGCATTAACAATATTCGAGAAGGGTCTACCAAATATAATGGGACAAAAGTCATCTTGTGGGGAACCAAGAACAAGAAAATCAGCATGATATTTAACTTTCCCACACAAGACTTCAACATCTCTAACAATCCCAACAGGTGAAATAGTATGTCTCTTGGCAAGCTTAATTGTAACATCTATCTCTTCTATCTCAGCAGGTGCAGTATCATGCATAATTTCTTTGTATAAGGAATGAGGTATTGCACTTGCACTAGCACCCATATCACATAAGCCATGATAGCGATGATAGCAATGATCTACTATTTTAACAGAAATAACAGGCATGCCTACAACAGGTCTATGTTTATTTTTAGTATCGGGTCTAGCAATTCTAGCAGCTTCATCACAGAAGTAAATAACATGCCCATCAATATTATAGGCCAAGAAATGTTTAACCATAGCAACACTAGGTTCAACTTTAATTTGCTCAGGAGGTGTAGGTGTTTTAGCATTACTCTTACGAACCATAGTTAAAGCTTTAGCATGATCCTTTAATCTAATAAGGAAAGGTGGTTTCTCAATATAAGTGATAGTCTTTTCTTCAACTTTAATAGGTTCAACTACTTTTACTTCAATGGGAGTATTATATTTAAACCACTTCTCCTTAGGGATATCAACATGAGTAGCAAAGGATGTCGACGTTCTGGGAACGAGGGTCCCTAGACTTGCCTGCCTGCGGCCCATGGGGTGGCTCTGCAAGCGGGCCCGTATGGCCCATCTTCACCAACAAGCATTCAAGACCCTCGCGAGGTGGACGACACAAGACCTCCTCAGGAGCAGTCTCACCAGGCTGGCTCGCGAGGGGAGGAGAGATCAAGGCAAGACAAACCTCGCGAGGTTCCAATGACGTGAGCCATGACAATCGAGACCAGGCGGGCGCCAGCGTGCACAGTGTCCTTGTTTCCTCTTTGGTGCTAAGGAGGCAAGCACAGACGAAGAGTACCGAGGCGTCAAGCAAAGGTTTCCATATCGGTGGAACGAGACCAAGACCAGCAGGGCGGCGAGATGGAGGTCACCATGGAGCCCAAGGCAGTGTCACCACCAGAGCCTTTGGAAGGTTAAGACTGCTTTTGTCAGGATAACTTGTACTAGTTGTCCCCTTTAAAATGGGCCGTTGTTGGCTCCCTCCCCGCTCAATATTTGGGGAGAGGACCAAGGGCCTCTATAAATAGGACTAGCCACCGTCATAGCTAGGGGATCGACCTCATCTTGGATCAGAGCCATTCCATCCTTAGCCACACACCCAGCAAGCACGAGAACACCTCATCTCAGGAGGCTGTTCTTCCCCTTGTACTGTTCATCCTCAGCCCAAGAGGCAATCCACCACACCACACTAGAGTAGGGTATTACACCACAATGGTGGCCCGAACCAGTATAAATCTTGTGTCCCTTGTGTTGCGGGTTCGTCGAGCTTTGTCGGGTGGTAGGTGCGACATATGCCAACAGGTGGCTTATCATTGTGGGTGCCAGTAAGACATCGCCAGTGCCTGGAAACGGGATGAGGCGAAGACATGCACGCCGACGGATCTTACCCAGCTTCGGGGCTCTCCGTGGAGATAATACCCTTACTGCTGCTCTGCGGGGTCTCCGCATGATCACTAGATGAATAAGTAGCTACACGATGCTCCTTGAGCTGTTTGGTGAGAGGAGGAAGAAGGGCACAGCTCGCTCTCTTCTCCTCCCTATGTGGTGTCTAAAACTAGCAGGGACCAACCCTTTGCATGGGTGTCTCGGGGGGTTTATATAGGCCTACCCCCCGGGGGTACAATGGTAATCTGGCTGGGCGCGGGGCCCAACCGTCTGTGTCTATGCTCGCCGGCTTCTGCGCCGGCTGGTGGGTCCCGCTGGCTGCCGTCTCCTTGGTCGACAGCCAGGCCCCACTATCCAGGGCCTGGTCGGGGGCTGATTACTGTTGCTCAATCCTGGTGACGAGGGCTTCGTCGAGGTGGGTGTGGCTACAGTGCCGCCGTCCGGCGGGCGATCACTATAGCCTCACCGCGTCTTGTCTCCTTAATGGGGCGTCTCCTTCGAGGGAGGTGGCAAGCCGGCTATGAAGAGCCGGCTTTGTCTTGGGCCGACTGGGGGAGGCATGGCCGCCTTCGGGGTCTCTCTGCCCGAAGGGGCCCACCGCCTATGGGCCGCGCTGGCGGCCCGTCGTGGATGACATCAGGGCCAACGTGGCAACAGTGCCGCGCCGGACGGGCCACGTCCACCCGTACAGCGCACTGTGCCAGTCGTGCTCCGGGATTCGGGGGTGGCAGGCTTCACTGTAGCCACGCCCCATCACATCGTCGTTATGTGGATGCAGACTTCTAGGGTACGGTCTTGACCGCTTTGTGGGAGCCGGCTTCTTGGAGTCGGCCTTCTCGCGGCCGGCTTCTCGGAGCTGCCCCCTCCCCCCGCAGCTTTCTTCATGAGGGTTGAAGTCGGGCCGCCTTCCGATAGCTGGCCTGGGAGATAGCCGGCAAGGGGAAGGCGGCCCCACGTCTTAGATTCTTAAGGGTCGGATCAACTCGTAATTTTTTCAGAAGGGCCAGGGGGAGCCGGCTTGGCTACCCATGGTCATCTACCCCGACAGTAGTCCCCGAAGCTGATCGAGCTTCGAGGCTGACAAAGGGACGAGAAGCTTGGTCAGCTTCCTACCCTGAGGGATCGGCTTCGCTTATGCACACCGTCTTCAAAAAGCCCCGCCTCTCGTAGGCGGGGACGCGGGTCGGCCTGCTAGCTAACCGCGCGCCATCCCGTGGGCCACGTGGCGAGGAGACCCTGCCAACGCACACGCGCGACGGGACGCCACCACAGGCCCGGGCCCGCCACTCCTAGGCCTCGGTCTGAGCGCGGATCTTCTGCGGCCCACATGGACCGCTCACCTTCCCGCGGCAGTTTTACCACGCCATCAAGGCGCAATAATCGCGAGACGTGGGGGAGTGGGCGCAGTTGATCCCCACGTTCCCCCACGCCGCGCCTCCTCGGCTCCGCCGCGCGGGTCTATAAGTAGGGGGAGGAGGGGGAGCAGCAGAGGCTCACACGCTCTGCCTGCTCCGTCCCTTCCCGCACTCCTTCTTCTTCCTTCCGCTGCCGCAACACCCATCTCCACGCCGTTTCGCCGTCGGCCCTCTCGGTTCCCCGCCGCAGCGGGGTCGTGCGCGCCTCCGCCATCACTTTGTCTTGCTCCCCGCCGCATCGTTCCCATGGTGCTGTCGAGCTTGTGGGACGGCACCAACATCCACGAGGACCACGTCGAGTTCCTCCGCCGGACGCGGCGCCTGCCGGGCGAGAACTTCGTGCGGGTTCGTTGGGCGCCGGAGAAGGAGATCTCGCCGGCGCCGGAGGAGGGCGAGCGGGTGATCTTCCACTCCCACTGCCTGCGCGGCTTCGGCCTCCCGACGAGCGGCTTCCTTCGAGCTTTCCTCGAATTCTACCACCTCCAGCCGCATCACCTCACTCCCAACGCGGTGATGCTGCTGTCGGCCTTCGTCACCCTGTGCGAGGGCTTTCTCGGGGTTCTCCCCACTCTCGAACTCAGGGGGAATTCTTCCAGAGCAAGCTCGGCACCGTCGTTGCGGGCGTGCCCGCCCCCTGCGGAGCCTTCATTGCTATGAGGCGGACGTGGGAAAACAATCCGTTCCCGCCCATCCCGCTGATCCAGTCGGTGAAGCTATGGCAGAAGTCTTACTTCTACGTGAAGAACGTCGCCCAGCATGGTGACTTCATCAACCTACCGGCTTACGTAGCCAGCCCGCCGGCTGGGAGGCAGCCCTCGTGGAGCTACCGGGCCAGGTCGTTGTCTCAGGCCAGGAACGCAGCCGTCTCCCGGCTTCGGGTGATGATCCAGTCGGAAGGCCTGACCGGAGCCAACTTGGTGGCCGCCTTCGTGGAGTGCCGGTGTAGGATCGAAAGTATGTCTAGGGGGTGATTAGACTACTTGACCAAATAAAAACTTAACCTTTTCCCAATTTTAGTTCTTGGCAGATTTTAGCTATTTTAGGACAAGTCAAGCAATCATCACATAATTCAAGCAAGCATGCAAAGAGTATATTGGCAGCGGAAAGTAAAGCATTCAACTTGCAAGAATGTAAATGGAAGGGTTTGGAGAATTCAAACGCAATTGGAGACACGGATGTTTTCCCGTGGTTCGGATAGGTGGTGCTATCCTACATCCACGTTGATGGAGACTTCAACCCATGAAGGGTAACGGTTGCGCGAGTCCATGGAGGGCTCCACCCACGAAGGGTCCACGAAGAAGCAACCTTGTCTATCCCACCATGGCCATCGCCCACGAAGGACTTGCCTCACTAGCGGTAGATCTTCACGAAGTAGGCGATCTCCTTTCCCTTACAAACTCCTTGGTTCAACTCCACAATCTTGTCGGAGGCTCCCAAGTGACACCTAGCCAATCTAGGAGACACCACTCTCCAAGAAGTAACAAATGGTGTGTTGATGATGAACTCCTTGCTCTTGTGCTTCAAATGATAGTCTCCCCAACACTCAACTCTCTCTCATAGGATTTGGATCTGGAGGAAAGAAGATTTGAGTGGAAAGCAACTTGGGGAAGGCTAGAGATCAAGGTTCATATGGTAGGAATGGAATATCTTGGTCTCAACACATGAGTAGGTGGTTCTCTCTCAGAACATATGAGTTGGAATTGTGTATGTGTTCTGATGGCTCTCTCCACGAATGAAGAGGAGGTGGAGGGGTATATAAAGCCTCCACACAAAATCCAACCATTACACATAGTTTTCCAATCTCGGTGGGACCGAATCAACAAACTCGGTCGAACCGAAAAGGTAAACCTAGTGACCGTTAGAGATTTTCGGTGGGACTGACATGCAACTCTGTAGGACCGATTCTGTTAGGGTTTGGGCATAACGTAATCTCGGTGAGACTGATTACACAAACTCGGCGAGACCGAGTTTGGTAATAAGCTAACCAGAGAGTTGGTCAGGTAAACTCGGTGGGACCGATTTGCTCTTTCGGTGAGACCGAAAAGTTACAAAAGGGAAACATAGAGTTTACATTGCAATCTCGGTGGGACCGATCCGCTCTTTCGGTGAGACCGAAAAGTTAGGAAAGGGAAATAGAGAGTTTGCAATCCCATCTCGGTGAGACCGAGATCCCTATCGGTAGGACCGAATTGCTAGGGTTTGGCAGTGGCTTATGACATATGAAACTCGGTGGCGCCGGATAGATAGAATCAGTATGACCGAGTTTGGCTTAGGGTTTAGGTCATTTGTGGATATGGGAAAGTGGTTGAGGATTTTGGAGCATATCACTAAGCACATGAAGCAAGAGGCTCATTAAGCAACACCTCATCCCTCCTTGATAGTATTGGCTTTTCCTAAAGACTCAATGTGATCTTGGATCACTAAAATATAAAATGAAGAGTCTTGAGCTTTTGAGCTTGAGCCAATCCTTTGTCCTTAGCATTTTGAGGGTTCCACTTTCACATCCATGCCATGCCAATCATTGAGCTTTCCTGAAATAATCATCTTGGAATAGCATTAGCTCAATGAGTTATATGTTGTTATGAATTACCAAAACCACCTAGGGATAGTTGCACTTTCAATCTCCCCCTTTTTGGTAATTGATGACAACATATAGATCAAAGCTTCGACAAATGATAATAGGCATGAAATATGTCATCGCTTTGAGAAGTATGTGATAAGTAAGAGCTCCCCCTAAATTTGTGCATATTTAAAATTTGCTTTGGACTACAAATGCACAAAGAGTTAGAGTCATGGGTTACTCTTCCATGTCACATACATCTTGGTGGAGCGCTTAAAATGATAAGGATGAAATACATGCACTCATCACCAAGAATAGTGAATGATCACATAAGATAGATAGGATAATAGCATTAAGCAAACATTAAGTGTAGCTTATGATCAAACACATGATCATCAATGTCTCACAGATAATGACATAGTATCTCACACAAAAGCAAACAAAGTTCGAAAAACCACCAAATAAAACAAGAGAGAATAAAAGCAACACTCTCTCTGGAAGCCTATGATCTATACATTTTCTCCCCCTTTGGCAACAAGTTACCAAAAAGTTCCTAGAAAATGCATAGTGCTAAGTCGACACTCAGGCTTGATCTTCAGGTGGTGGTGGAGTTCGGATCACTCCAAGGACGAAGGATTCCGTAGATGCTGAAGTAGACGCTGGAGTTGGAGCTGAAGTAGATGCTGGAGCTGGTGGAACTGAGGCTGCGGCTGGTGCAGAAGTGGTGGCTCTGGTGTCAGCAACTGGCACTGCGGACGACCTCGGACCTCGTGGCACTCTGGCAAAAGCATCAGTTGTAGTCTTGCCTCTCCTCTCCTGCATGTCATCCTGGAGCTGCTCCACTGCAGTCTGAATCTCTGTCACCTTGATATCCAAGTCATAGAACCTCTGTTCTATGATCCTCTCTAGGCTTGCCTGGTTCTGAGTTAGGGTGGCTAATCCTTTCTCAATACGCAGGGTGGATGCAATCAGGTAACCAAGCTGCTCTTGTTTGGTTTTCAAGAAATATTCAGATGCCTCCTCTTGAGTTGGCATCTTGGCAGCTTTCTCCTTCCAGGCCTTCTCCTTCTTGGCTTGTGCTTGGGCAGATGATGGCTCATTCTCAGTCATAACAACTTGGTTATCATCAAAATCTAGATGGATGGGCAGGTGTTCCTTGTCCAGTAAGTATATGCCCGTGCCCATCTTGGAGTTAATGAGCTCCTGAATTTGTGGGGCATATCCACAACTCCTCTTCTGGTCTACTGCTGTCCTCTTGATTGTTTCTATCATAAGGCTCATGACTTTGAATTTCTGTGGCACGTCAAAGATATGAAGCAAGTTGATTGCATGGCCTCTGATCACCTTGTGATCTCCAGACTTGGGCAATAAGGTGTGCCTCAGTATCCAATTGATAGTGGGCAGCCCTGATAGAAGATAATGTACTGAGCCAAACTTGAAAGTGTCAAGTGCTTCATTTGAAATCTCCTTGTACATGTTTGACATTGAGTTGTGGTCCATCTTCTTCTTGGCATAAACATCCAAGTCATCTGCTTGCTCCTTTGGGGCATTAATTAGCTGAGCCCATTCAACAACTGTAGACTGGTACCTCGTACCCTCTGACATCCAAATTATCCTACCATCTGGATAAAAATGGGCTGTGGAGTAGAACTGCATGATGAGTTCCTCGTTCCACTTTGTGAGCTTCTGCCCAACAAAGTCCTCTACTCCACATGCCTTGAAGCTGTCCTGCACTCCAGGGTAGTACTCTTCGTTGTCCTTGATGTATTGCCAATCGACCCATCTCATATCACAGACTATTGGCTTCTTGTCTAGCAGCACTGTCTCATAAAAATCTTGCTACTCCTTGGTGTGAAACCTGTAGTCAACTGCAGTCCTTCTCCTTGAAGCATACGGGTCTGCTTCTCTCCACTTCTGGAGCCCTGAATCTCTCCTGAGCTTCATGTCCTTAGCCACAGGATGAGCATCGTTGTGGTCTGGGATCTTGGGCTTGAGCTTTCTAAGAACATTCTCTTCCTCTTCTTCTGCAGCTTCAGGCACTGGGGCCTTGTTCTTCTCAGTAGCTGGGATGCTTCTTGTATTCCTCTTTGGCTTTGGTTTTGGAGCTGGCTTGGCCTTGGAAGCAGCTGCCCCTGATCTTATGGCATCACCCATCAGCTTGGGTGTCTTTGGTGCTGGTGCAGCTACCTCTTCTTCTTCCTCCTCATCTTCCATGATGGAAGCTTTGCCAAGCACTCTGGCTACAGTTTTCTTCACCCTTTCTTTCCTCTTCTTGCCTTCAGCAGCAACTGGCTCAATGGGAGTGGGCTTCTCAGTTGAAGCTCTAGCCTTTGACATAGGCTGCCTGCCTGCTGGCCTTTTGAACTTCATCCCTGGTTTTATGCCCTGTGCTGGCTCAACTCTCTTGGAAGTTGCTTCCTCTTCTGCCACATAATCCTCATCTTCTGACTCTGAGGTTCTCTTCTTTCTCTGTCTTGTGGCAGCTTTAGGTAGATTGCTAGGGGTGCTCCTGCTACCATCATCTGAGGAACTTGAGGGACTAGTGCCCTCACTCATTTGCACTTGCTGCTCTGACATGTTCTGGCTATCACTTTGGTCTGACATGATGCAAACTCTGACTGCTGACCCCGTGAATAGGTTATAGATGAGATAGAGTGGATGACCATCACAAAATGCAGAGATTTTTGCAAAAGAATAATTCAAAAACTTAGTTTTAGTTTCCCACTGAAAGCATCTCGGATCTACCGATTTTTAAACTCGGTGATACCGAAGCAGTTTTGGAAACTAAACTAGTGAACTCGGTCAGACCGAGTCACAGTTTGGTGGCACCGAGACTGCTAGGGTTTCACAGAGTTCCAAAATCGGTCACACCGATAAGTAATTCTCAGTCAGACCGAGTCTCACTTGTGCAATGGCATAAGCCAAATCGATGGGACCGAGTTTTTCAACTCGGTGGGTCCGAGATGGTTTCGGCGGAAACCTAACCCTAAAATTTTCGAATTAAACCTAATCTACGAGTTCATTGACTAGATAGAAGTTTATCAAACGTGGCAAGAATCATGATGATCACAATGTGCTAGGAATCGGATTGGAGAATAGCACAAAGATCGAGTCCATACCCTAGTTTGGCAGAGACTCGCTATGGCGGCAACGGCGGGGTTGATTCCCGTTGACGGCGATGGAGACCAGCGACTGGAGGCGGCTGGCGACGAGGAGACGATCCGGAGACCAAGTTGGCAGAGCAGGCTATCGCGCGGGCAAAGGGGTTCGGAGAAATTTCCAAATTTTGCCCGTGACTATATATAGCCCGACCCTGTCGGTCTGACCGAGTGGAACAACTCGGTGGCACCGAGATGCAAAACTTTATACAGTTGTTGCAACTCGGTGTGATCGAATGGTTCAAATCGGTTGCACCGAGATCGAAAACCTAGATCAACTTAATGATCTCGGTAGGACCGAAAGTAGGGAATCGGTCAGACCGAGAATCACAAAGAGGTTTTGGAAGTTTAAGTCTATGATGAATCGGGGACTCCGAGCGCTCCTCACACAGAGTGGTTCGAATCTGACTTGATCAAATTTTGTGATGTAGCATGAATAGAGTTTGAGACGAGAAAAGCATAGATAGCTAGAGGAGTTTCTTAGGCATTCTTGTCCATCCACTTGGCAAAAGGAAATAAAACCAAACAACCAAAACAACAAGTGGATGTCCTCGAATGAGTAAAATATGCAACCAACATGCTCACACAATAAGATGGCAAATAAAATATGTGACAAAGCATGCACAACCAATTCTAGCATCTATCAAGCAATTTGCGATGACTAGGTCATCTATATATGAGTATATTGACTTAGGAGTCAAGTGAGAGCACTTGATCGTAGGTCATACTCACTGTTTAAGCTCAAGTGGGGTTGCCACTTTTACATAAAGCATTGTTGTGTTCACATCTTTAGAGTTGCTTTAGCTCAAGTCTTAGAGTAAAGCTCCCCCTAGATGTGATATCCCCCCTAAGAGGGATGAACTAACCTTGGGTTTTGTCGATGATGACTTCATGTAGATGTTGAAGATGTGGATGCTCAATGTTGATGTAGATCACTTGGAGCTATCCATTTGAGTGAATTGCACTTTCAATACCTACATGGGTTAGTCCCACAAGGAACAAACAAGGATATCCATAGACATAGAGTGATGCACACACAAGATGATGTCCATGAAAACTTTTAGGTTACCTTGTCCCTTGTCTTACCAACAAGAGGGTTTGTGACTCCTTGAACTAGTGCAAGATGTGGAAGTTGATTGCACTTGTTCTTGCCAAAATGATAAGAGTGAAGTATGTTGGCGGAGTCACCCTCAAGAACTCTCCAGTTCTTCTTCTTTTGGATCCACACCATCTTGATGGGAATCCTTGGAGTTGCAGTCGTACTTGATGAAGTGGAACTTGAAGTGGTCTTGGGAATCCACTTGACTAAGGTCTTAGGAGCTTCTTCAAATGCATCAATTTCCTCTTTAAGCTTGCCCTTGCCTTTTTGCTTGTAGTCTTGTGGTGGAAGATCATCTTGAGCTTGTGTCCCCTTGAAGGAAGTATCATACTTCTCTTGTTGAGGAACAAAATTTGTCTTGGGGTATTGATGTTCTTCCCACTCAACTCCATTGGCATTGAACTTTCGTTCAAAACCAACACCTTGATTCTTCCGGTGCATTCCTTGCTTGCGCACAATTTCCTCGAATTTCTTACTCCCGGCAAGGCTTTTGTACACTCCTTTCTCTATAATTCCCTTCAATAAACTATTTTCTTGCTCAAGTGTAACTTGGCTAAGAGAATCATTAGTGGAATCAAGAGAACTACTAGAAGCAACAATATTGGATTTAGCATGATCATTGTTACTACTAGAGAAAGAATCTTTCTTGTTCTTGTTACTAGACTTGACTTGAGGCATGTAAGTGGATAAGAGTAAACGCTTGGCAATGTAAGAAGAACTTTTCTTGCAGAGATCATCATTGATTGCTTTTAAAAACTCATGCTCTTGCTCAAGATTGAGCTTTTCAAAGCGTAACTTCTCATGACCTCTTAAAAGTTCTCGATGATCTTCGAAGATAGTTTCATGAGATAACTTAAGAGTGTTTAGTTCTTTAGTTAGAGCCTCAATCTTCTCCTTATCATTGTCATTCGTTTTATCTTGATTAGCATGATTAATTGACGTTTCATCATAGTATTCATCACTAGAGTTGTCAACAAGCAAATCATCATCACCTAACAAGTCATCTTCATCACTATTAAAATCAACATACTCGGGGTGTGTTACCTTAGGACCTTTGGCCATGAAGCATCTCCCAATTCCTTCATTTGGTGAGTCAAATATGTCGTAGGAGTTGGTTGACACAAGTGCTAGACCGGCAACACCTTCATCTTGAGTATCTTCGGAGTCAGAGTGATAACTTCTCTCGGAGTGGCTGTCGTAGTCGGAGCCGGATACCCATTCACCAACATGAGCTTGATGTCTTCGTTTTGTGTAGCTCCTTGATGATTTTTCCTTCCTTTACAAATCCTTGCTTCTCCGTGAGTATCTTCGTTCATAACGATCATCTCTACTCCTTCTCTCTCTTCGTGGTGAATCTTTGCTTCTTCTTTTTGGAGAATCTTCTCTTCTCTTGTAGGGAGCCGTACACTCATTGGAATAGTGTCCGGGTCTTCCACAATTGTAGCAGTTTCGCTCTCGACTAGAAGATCTTTTGTCATTGTAGGACCTTGACTTGAAGCTTCTATCTTTGCTCCTACTCTTGTAGAACTTGTTGAAGTTCTTCACCATTAAGCTCAATTCTTAGTTGAAGTTTTGTTTCTCACTTGATGATGTAGGGGCTTCACATGAGGCTTTGTAGGCACCACTTGATTTGTTGTGAAGTTCCTCTTTATCCTTAAGTGACATCTCATGAGCAAAAATTCTTCCAATCACTTCCGTTGGCTTGAGATCTTTGTAATTGGGCATCATTTGGATCAATGTGCACACGGTATCATATTTTCCATCCAAGGATCTTAGAATATTCTTGATGATGAATCTATCGGTCATCTCTTCACTTCCTAAGCCGGCAATCTCATTTGTGATGAGAGCAAGCCTAGAGTACATTTCAGCGACACCTTCACCATCCTTCATTTTGAACTTGTCAAGTTGACTTTGAAGCACATCCAACTTGATTCCTTGACGGAGTCGGTACCTTCGTGCATATCAATCAAAGTGTCCCAAATTTCCTTTGCATTCTCAAGACGGCTGATTTTGTTGAATTCTTCGGGGCACAATCCGTTGAAGAGAATATCACAAGCTTGAGCATTGTATTGCAACATCTTCAACTCATCCGCGGTAGCTTCACGGTTTGGTTCTTTCCCATCAAAGAAGTCACCTTGCAAACCAACACACACAATAGCCCAAACGGCGGGGTTATGTCCAAGAATATGCATTTTCATTTTATGCTTCCAACTAGCAAAATTAGTACCATCAAAGTAAGGACCTCTACGGTGATAATTTCCCTCGCTAGACGCCATACTCTCCTAGGTTGTGAAACCAAGGCTATGACCACCAAAAGCTATGGAGATCAAAGCAAATGGAGACCAAAGCTCTGATACCACTTGTAGGATCGAAAGTATGTCTAGAGGGGGGTGATTAGACTAGACCAAATAAAAACTTAACCTTTTCCCAATTTTAGTTCTTGGTAGATTTTAGCTATTTTAGGACAAGTCAAGCAATCATCACATAATTCAAGCAAGCATGCAAAGAGTATATTGGCAGCGGAAAGTAAAGCATGCAACTTGCAAGAATGTAAAGGGAAGGGTTTGGAGAATTCAAACGCAATTGGAGACACGGATGTTTTCCCGTGGTTCAGATAGGTGGTGCTATCCTACATCCACGTTGATGGAGACTTCAACCCATGTAGGGTAACGGTTGCGCGAGTCCACGGAGGGCTCCACCCACGAAGGGTCCACGAAGAAGCAACCTTGTCTATCCCACCATGGCCATCGCCCACGAAGGACTTGCCTCACTAGCGGTAGATCTTCACGAAGTAGGCGATCTCCTTGCCCTTACAAACTCCTTGGTTCAAATCCACAATCTTCTCGGAGGCTCCCAAGTGACACCTAGCCAATCTAGGAGACACCACTCTCCAAGAAGTAACAAATGGTGTGTTGATGATGAACTCCTTGCTCTTGTGCTTCAAATGATAGTCTCCCCAACACTCAACTCTCTCTCATAGGATATGGATCTGGTGGAAAGAAGATTTGAGTGGAAAGCAACTTGGGGAAGGCTAGAGATCAAGATTCATATGGTAGGAATGGAATATCTTGGTCTCAACACATGAGTAGGTGGTTCTCTCTCAGAACATATGAGTTGGAATTGTGTATGTGTTCTGATGGCTCTCTCCACGAATGAAGAGGAGGTGGAGGGGTATATATAGCCTCCACAGAAAATACAACCGTTACACAGAGTTTTCCAATCTCGGTGGGACCGAATCAACAAAGTCGGTCGGAACGAAAAGGTAAACCTAGTGACCGTTAGAGATTTTCGGTGGGACTGACATGCAACTCGGTAGGACCGATTCTGTTAGGGTTTGTGCATAACGTAATCTCGGTGAGACCGATTACACAAACTCGGTGAGACCGAGTTTGGTAATAAGCTAACCAGAGAGTTGGTCAGGTAAACTCGGTGGGACCGATTTGCTCTTTCGGTGAGACCGAAAAGTTACAAAAGGGAAACATAGAGTTTACATTGCAATCTCGGTGGGACCGATCCGCTCTTTTGGTGAGACCAAAAAGTTAGGAAAGGGAAACAGAGAGTTTGCAATCCCATCTCGGTGAGACCGAGATCCCTATCAGTAGGACCGAATTGCTAGGGTTTGGCAGTGGCTTATGACATATGAAACTCGGTGGCGCCGGATAGATAGAATCGGTATGACCGAGTTTGGCTTAGGGTTTAGGTCATTTGTGGATATGGGAAAGTGGTTGAGGATTTTGGAGCATATCACTAAGCACATGAAGCAAGAGGCTCATTAAGCAACACCTCATCCCTCCTTGATAGTATTGGCTTTTCCTAAAGAATCAATGTGATCTTGGATCACTAAAATATAAAATGAAGAGTCTTGAGCTTTTGAGCTTGAGCCAATCCTTTGTCCTTAGCATTTTGAGGGTTCCACTTTCACATCCATGCCATGCCAATCATTGAGCTTTCCTGAAATAATCATCTTGGAATAGCATTAGCTCAATGAGCTATATGTTGTTATGAATTACCAAAACCACCTAGGGATAGTTGCACTTTCAGCCGGGTACTTCCGCTCCAAGGCCGGCCTCACATGATTTGCCAGATGAGCGGCCGCTTTGACCCGTGCCGGCTGAGCACCAGGGAGATGCCTCACGCGGAGGTGTCTTACATGGTGAACTACATCTCCAACTGCAAGCTCACCGAAGATTGGCGATACGGCAAGAGTCCGTATTCCCGCACCAACCCTCCGTCGGCCGTAAGTTTTTCCTCTTTTCTTCCTTTTGTAGCCGGCCTCATGATAGCCGGCCTCTGATTAGTTGGTTTGCCCTTGGCAGAACCCTCTTCTTCTGCCGACGACTGGGGCCACAGGGGTAGAGCGCCAGCTCCTCCCCGACCGCACAATAGACGATGCCGACGATCCGGACCTGGGAGCGGCCGCCATGGAAGATGCCATCGTGGGGGAAGGCGATGAGGCAGGAAGTGCGAGGCCCGGAGCCGGCTTCGAGGACTGGTCGGACGACGACGAGGTCGAAGCCGTCCCGCACCACCAGCCGGCGGCTAATCATCAAGGCGCGGGCTCGTTTGCCGCGCCGGCTGCCCGTGGCGGCGCGCAGAAGCGCCCGTCCGCGTCGACCTTCTTCGGCAACCGGCCGAAGAAATCCAAGGCTTCCACGGCGGCGACCAAGCGGGACGAAGCGGCCACGAAGGCGGCCCGCTTCCGCAAGGCGGTGAAATAGCCGCAGGCGATCTCGGCGTAAGTCGTCGAATGTCTTGTATATTTCATATATGTTTTTTGTTTTCCTTTTCGATTGAAGCCCTTCTAAACCTTTCTTTGTTGGCTGGGCAGGGCATCGCTTTCCCTTGAGCGCGGTCCTGGCGGCTCCATAGTCGGGCCGACTGGAGGGTCCTCCGGCTCCCGTCGCGTGGATCCCCGTGCCGACCTTAGGGAGGCCACGAAGCGGAACGCTCGTGAGGCACGGGAGGAGCAGGAGGCGGCGGAGCGAAGGACCACCCAGGCGGCGAAGGAGCAGGCCGAAGCGGCGGCCAAGGCCCGGGCGGAGGCAGCAGCCGCGGAGGCGGAGGCGGAGGCTTCGCACAACCAGCCTCCGCTGCTCGTCGTTCCCCTCCGCGCCGTGGCCCCCGACATCCCCGTGCCCCCGTCGGAGGAGGTCGACCAAGACCCACCGGTGATGGAGAGGAGGGAGGTCCATGTGGCCTCAGTGGAAGGGACGCCGCAGACGGCACCGACTGGAGCGGGCCAAAGCGGCCAATCTGCTGCGGCGCCAGAGCAGCCGGCCGGAGGTGAGCCGGAGGCAGGAGTCGGCCTCGAGATGTAGTCGGCAATGCGCCGGTGCGCAGGGGGAGGCCGCCGCGCCGGAGCCGCACCGAGCTACTGGTGCCAGTCAGACGGTGGAGGCCCTGGAGGCGGCCAGCACCAGCACGTCCGAGTGGACTCCCAGCGGGGGGACAGGTGAGCTGAACATGGCGGCCCAGGAGGTTCGGAACCGGCTTCAAGCCCAGGCCGCCTCGCTGCAGCAATACACCCAAGAGTTTCTTGCGACGCGGGCCGTCATCCGGGTAAGTCTTTTGGCCTTGGTTGTTTTTGCTTTTCTGACTTCTTCCGTGGGGGCGCGTCAGCGCACCCACGGGGTGTAGTCCCCGAGTTCCGAGTCGGCTGCTGCGCAGGCGGCTCGGAACTTACTAGGTCCTGACAACCATCTCATACTCGCCTCCTGTCTGTTCTTCCAGGAGTATCATAACCTCCACGCTGCTGCCTTCAACTCCCAGGCCCAGGAGCTGGGCCGGAGAACCGAAGACCTGATCAGCAGCCGGAGTGCGTACTTGGTTTCGTTCATCTCTTGTGGGGGCGCATCAGCGCACCCACTGGGTGTAGTCCCCGAGATTCGGGCCGACTGCTGAGCAGTCGGGTCGGATCTTCCTGGATGACTTCATCCTCATTGGTTTTTCTTTTGTCTTTATGCTTGCAGGAGCCAACGCCGACTTGAGGGGGCAGCTCAGCGGGGCACATGCCGCCCTTCGCACCAAGGAAGCCGAGTACGACACCTTGGTCCTGGAGCATGACCGCCTGGCCAAGAAGTTGGCTGACCAGGAGGAGAGCCACAATGCGGCCCTCAAGAAGGCGCAGGATAATGAAGACGCCCTGAAGGCCAAGCTCGAGACTAAAGCGGCAGGCTGGGCTGAGACCAAGCAAGCGCTGAGCGACGGCTTCGGCCATATTGAGGATTTGATCGACGGTAAGCCGCCTTCCTCGCTCCTTGCTTGCCCCTTGCCGCCTGATTTGTGTTCTGACTTGTGCGGCTTTTTGTTCTCTGCGCAGACTACTTTCCCGGCTACTCCATCTTCGCCACCCAAACCATCGAGGCCCATCGCGAAGCACGCCGTCAGGCGGGGGCCGACATCGCACCGGACGCGGGCCAGACGCTTGAGGAGCAACTCTTGGCGGTCCAAGTGCAGCTGCAGCCGGCTCATCGTATGCTCTGCCGCGTCCAGCGTGTCGGAGCGCAGGTGTTGGCCGCCCTTTGGCCAGGCGAGACGATTCCCCGCACCCCGAGCCGGACTGCCGACTGGCTGGAGGTTGCGGTTGGCTGCTTCGAGGCCTGGAAAGCGTCGACAGCCCGGCTTGGAGCTGGGCGGGCGCTGGAGTTTGTCCGAGCTTCGTATCCGGGGCTGAGCCTGGACCAGCTGCGCACCTGTCGGCTGGAGGCCAACGAGGAGATAGAGAAGGTGCGGCCGGCCATCGCTCAGGGCACATCGACGATCGCCGAGTGTACTGACATTAGCGTCTTCGCTCCTGAAATAAATGACGATGGCGTTGCCCAGCCAGAGGAGTGGTTCGGGCTGGACCCGGCGGCGGGTGACGACTCGGCAGAGGAGATCGCCTCCAGCGATGAAGGCGAAGACGACGAAGGAGAGGAAGGCGAAGACGTTGAGCCGGCCGGTGAAGCAGCCAGCCAGCCTCAGCCTGACCATGCCTCCAGCAACGAGGCGCGAGCAAGCGCGCCTTCAGCGGGAGGCGGTGATCATGCCGAGGTTCTCCAGCCGGCACTGCCGTCTCCACCGACCTGCCCGACACGCCAGTCGCTCCCCTGGCTTAATCTGTCGTGCTCGCTTTTCCTGCTTGTTACCCTTTGAACAATTTTTATTAAACTTGCGCAGTTCCACCCACTGGGGTGTATTCGAACTATGTTGAATGTTGGCCTTGCGAAGGTCTTTTTTGTAAATATGATTGTGTGCATGTTTGGTTTCCATCCACGTATGCTTTTTATCCTTAGGCTGTTTCCTTTGCCGCCTTCCCCTTTTGGGGAGGCAAGTACTCGAGCTTTCTTAGATTGAAGTGAAGTGAATGGAAGCCGGTCGGCCGGCTACTCTGGTAGTCGGTCGGTGGTAGGAGACAAACCGGCTTTTGTTATATTAGTCCGTTAGTCCCTAGCCATTTTTCGTGTGGGCATCCTTTCCTGCTTTTAACTGTTGCCAGCCGGACAGCCGGTTCTTCGAATTGCGACTTTTGGCAAGAGAAAGCTTGGGTGCTGGCACACTACTTGTCTGACCGCGGGTAGGACTTCTAATATAACTCCAGGCGGCCAGTCCCCGGGCCGACTAGTCGAACCCGGTGCCGGACGAGAAAAGTGAATGAAATGACAAGGTCATAAACATAATATTCTTCATTTATAGATAAAGGATGGCAGTCCCCGAGCTCTCCTCGGGGGGCCTATTGTCTCATACTTAGTACAAAAGTTAGTGTGATACATACTGCATTTCAACTGTAAAATCTTTGGAGGAGGTTGGCGTTCCATGGTCATTCCGACTCCTTGCCGTAATCGTCTCTCTTGCGTGCCTTCGGCTTCTGTGCGTCGATTAGGTAGTAGGAGTCATTGCCTAAAGCTCTGCTGATGATGAAGGGGCCTTCCCAAGGGGCTGAGAGCTTGTGCTGGCCGGCTGTTCGCTGGATCAGCCGGAGCACAAGATCGCCCTCTTTGAAGGATCTTGGCCTGACCTTCTTGCTATGGTAGCGGCGCAAGCCCTGCTGGTAGATGGCAGACCGACTGAGGGCTAACAGCCGGCCTTCTTCCAGCAGGTCAATGCCGTCTGCTTGGCGAGTCGAACTCGATGTTAGTTGGGATGACCGCCTCAGCACCATACACGAGGAAAAAAGGAGTAAAGCCGGTTGACTTGTTTGGGGTAGTGCGCAGACTCCAGAGGACGGCCGGCGGCTCATCGAGCCAACAGCCGGCCAAACGCTCCAGCGGTACGACCAGTCAGGGCTTGATGCCGGAAGGATGAGGCCGTTGGCTCGTTCGACCTGGCCGTTTGACTGTGGGTGGGCAACGAACGCTAAGTCCAACCGGATGCCCTGCGTCGCACAGAAACGTGCCAAGGCTCCCTTGGCGAAATTCGTGCCATTATCGGTGATGATGCTGTGTGGCATGCCGTACCAAGTCGTTATGTCTGCGATGAATGTGACGGCAGTCGGCCCATTCAGCTTCTTGATCGGCTTTGCCTCAATCCACTTGGTGAATTTGTCCACAGCGACTAGCAGATGTGTCGTGCCACCGCGCGCTGTCTTGAACGGTCCCACCATGTCCAGTCCCCAAACGGCGAAGGGCCAAGTGAGGGGAATGGTCTTGAGTGCCGAAGCTGGCATGTGTTGCTTGGAGCCGAAGAATTGGCACCCCTTGCAGTGTTTAACTAACTCCTTGGCGTCATCCAAAGAAGTCGGCCAAAAGAAACCATGGCGGAAGGCTTTGGCGACGAGTGATCTTGAGGCCGCGTGGTGGCCGCATTCTCCTTGGTGGATGTCTCTGAGGATTGCAATGCCCTTCTCTTGCTCGACACATCGCTGGAGGACTCCAGTGACACTGTGCTTGACGAGCTCTCTGTTGACGATTGTGTATGCTCCGGCTCGACGTTGGACTTGTCTTGCCTCTGTTTCATCAGCCGGCAGATCTTGGTTTACTAGGAAGTTGAGGATGGGCTGTGCCCATGATGGGGCAGCGACTTCTTCTATTGCCAACACTGCTACTGCGACCAGGGCGGGCGGGCTGGGTGGTGAAATGCTGGAGTCAGCCACCGCCTGTTGTGTTGGTGTTGTCCCCGGGCCGACTACCGTAGTCCCCGAGGCGGGTGTAGCAGTCCCCGGGTCGGGCGTAACTACAGAAGTCCCCGAGCCGCCTGCTGACACCCCGGGGCCGACTATCGAAGTCCCCGGGTCACCTGCTTGGTTCTTCGAGCCGGACCCGGCTGCATCGGGGTCAGGCGGCATGAAGATGGAGTCGGACTTTGGAGACGGCTTGATAGACGGCTTAAGGAGGCGTTGTAGAGAGACGCCGGTTGGTATTGCTTGCCGAGTGGAGCCTATTCGAGCCAGGGCATCAGCTGGCTCGTTGTTGGCTCACGGTATGTGGAGGAACTCGCATCCTTCAAAATACCCACTGATTTGCTGAACAAGGAAGCGGTAGCTTGCCATATTTGCGTCCTTGGCATCCCAGTCGTCGGATGATTGCTGGACCACCAAGTCCGAGTCGCCATAACATAGGATCCGGCGAATGCCGAGTTCTTTGGCAAGCCGGAGCCCGTGTATGAGAGCCTCGTACTCGGCCACGTTGTTGGAGGCGGCAAAGTGGATTTGCAGCGTGTATCTGAGCTTGTCGCCTTTGGGAGAGGTGAGGATGACGCCGGCTCCCAAGCCGGTGCGCATCTTGGACCCATCGAAGTGCATGCGCCAATGAGTGGAGTCGGGAGCCGGCGGTAGGTACTGGGTCTCGGCCTAGTCGACGAGGAAGTTGGCCAATGCTTGCGACTTGTTGGCGGTGCGAGGATAGTAGAAGATCGTGCAGGGGGCCAGCTTGATGGCCCATTTCGCCCCCCGGCCGGATGCATCCCGGTTGCCTATGATCTCGGCCAGCGGGACGGTGCATACGACTGTGATGGGATGCTCTTGGAAATAGGGCTTCAGCTTCTTGGCGGCAAAGTACACGCCATAGCACATCTTCTGGTAGTGCGGGTAGTTCTGCTTTAAGGCAGACATCACCTCGCTCAAATAGTACACTGGCCTCTGGACCGGCTGGGCTCGGCCCTCTTCTGGGCGCTGGACTACGATGACGGTGCTGACCACCCGGCTGGTTGCAGCAATGTAGAGGAGCATGGGCTCTTTCTCAGTCGGCGCCGCAGGACAGGCGGCGTGGCCAGCATCTTCTTTAGCTCGTGAAAAGCTTGGTCGGCTTGGTCATTCCACTCGAAGTGTGTGGTCTTCTTCATGAGGCAGTAGAGGGGGAGAGCTTTCTCTCCGAGCCGGCTGATTAAGCGGTTCAGGGAGGCCAAGCATCCAGTGAACTTCTGGACGTCTCGAAGTTTGGTGGGAATTGCCATTCTCTCAATGGCCTTGATCTTTACCGGGTTGCATTCGATGCCGCGTTCGGAGACCACGAAGCCTAGGAGTTGGCCGGCTGGCACTCCGAACATGCATTTCTCGGGGTTGAGCTTGATTTGGAATCGGCGCAGGTTCTCAAATGTTTCCTTGAGATCTTCCAGCAGGGTGCCGCGCTTCTCCGTCTTCACCACAATGTCGTCTATGTAGACGTGGGCGTTTCTGCCGAGCTGCTTGAGGAGGCAGTTCTGCATGCAACGCTAAAAAGTGGCACCGGCATTTCTCAAGCCGAATGTCATAGTCAGGTAGCAGAAGTCTCCGAATGGCGTGATGAAGGCGGTCTTCAGGCGATCTGCCGGATCTAACTTTATTTGCTGGTATCCTGAGTAAGCATCCAAGAAACTCAACAGCTCGCATCCGGCCGTGGAGTCTATCACTTGATCAATCCTCGGCAGGGCGAAGGGATCTTTGGGGTAGGCCTTGTTGAGGCTTGTGTAGTCTATGCACATGCGCCACTTGTTGTTCTTCTTTAGTACGAGGACCGGGATGGCGAGCCACTCTGGGAAGAAAACTTCCATAATGAAGCCGGCTGCCAGGAGCCGGGCTATTTCTTCTCCTACAATCCTTCTTTTTTTCCCCGACAGCCGGCGGAGGGGTTGTTTGACTGGTTTTGCGTCTTCTCGGACGTGTAGCTTGTGCTCGGCGAATTCCTTTGGAACACCCGGCATGTCCTTGGGGGACCATGCGAAGATGTCCTGATTCTCACGGAGGAAATCGGCGAGCTCGCCTTCCTATTTGCTGTTTAGGTTTGCCCCGACGATGGCAAACCTCTCTGGGTGCTCGGGGTCAAGAGGTATCTTCTTCGTCTCCTTGGCCGGCTGGAAAGACCCTTGGGCATCACACTCCTTGGGGTCGGGGGACAAGGCCGACTGCTTGCCGGCCATGGCCACGACTTGGTCCAATATCTTCTTTTCTTCGGCAATCACAAGGGACTCGGCCAGCCGGCTGCTGGCTGCTGCGCACTCGGAGGACTTCTTGTAATCGCCGGCTATGGTGATGATGCCCTTGGTGCCTGGCGTCTTCATCTTGAGGTAAGCATAGTGGGGAACTGCGATGAACTTGGCCAAGGCAGGCCGGCCAAGCAATGCATGGTAGGGGCTCTCCAGGTCCACCACTTCAAACCAGATCGCTTCCTGGCGGAAATGATCCTTGTCCCCAAAGAGTACGTCGATCTTGATCTTGCCAATGGGGGCGCAGGACAGGCCAGGTACAATGCCATGGAACACTATCCGAGTAGGCATGAGTTGCTTCGTCTTGACGTTCAGCTTCTCCAGGGTGTCACAGTACAGGATGTTGATGCTGCTCCCGCCGTCTATCAGCACGCTGGAGAAACGGGCGGCGCGTCTGTCCGTTGCAAGGGTGGCATCCAAAACCAACGCATAAGAGTTGGGAGACGGCATCACCTCTGGGTGGTCGGCCCGGCTCCAGCTGATAGGTTTTTCTGACCAGTGCATGTGCTCGGCGGGGTTGGTAGCGACCACGTTGACTTCCTGGTGCTCTCGGCGTCTGCTACGCCGGTCTTCGGGCTGGCTTGTAAAGACGACATAGGCGGCATGCTCGTCGGGGAACTCATCATGCACAGCTCCGACTACTGGCCGAGCGGCCGGCTGCTGCGGAGCCGGAGGCGGCGGACCAGCAGGCGGAGGCGGCGCGAGCCCTTCGCCTTTGGAGATTCGGGTGAGCCAATGGCACTTCCGGGTTGTGTGGTTGGACGGCTTCACGCCGCTGTGGAACTTGCATGGGGCGTCGAGAGTTTTCTCGTAGGAGAAGGCCGGCTGCCAAGCCGGCTTGCCGCCCCTCTGCTTCTTGGGTGCGGGCCGCCCTTCGGGCTGCTCGTCTTCGACTGTGGCCACCTGCCGACTCGTGGAGGGCGGCACGGGGCCCTTGCGCTTGCGGTCGTTCTGGTGTGGGCGTTGGCCGGAGTCCCCAGCCGGCGTCTTGGGCGCCGGGTTGAGTACTTTCCCGGACGCATCTACCCAGAGCTCGGTCTTCATCGAGGAGTCGGCGATGGCGTATTTGTCCGCTATGACCAGAAGCTCGTCGAGGGTAGTCGGCTCGTCGCAGAGGAGCTTGTGCTTGAGGAGGGTGCCTTCTCGGCACCCGACAGTGAAGTATTCTATGGCTTGCACCTCGTGCACCCCTTCGCAAGAGTTGCGGAGCTCGGCCCAACGCGTGAGGTAGTCACGGGTGGACTCGACGGGGCCTTGTACACACAAGGAGAGCTGTCGGGGCTTGGGAGCCCGCTTGTAGGTGCTGGTGAAGTTGCGGACGAAGGCTTCTGTGAAGTCTAGCCAGCTGTTGACGCTGTATGGCTTGAGGCTATTGAGCCAATTCCGCGTCGTGCCTTGCGGCATGAGGGGCACGTACTTCACGGCAACGCGCCTATTGCCGTTTGCTATGCTAACCGCCGTAGAGTAGTCGATCAACCAATCTTCCGGCTTCACGGAGCTGTTGTACTTGGGCGTGTCTCTCGGGAGCGAGAACCCTTTGGGGAAAGGCTCGTCACGGATGCGGGGGCCGAAACAAGGCGGGCCGACATCGTCTTCTTCTTCCAACGCCAGGGATCGCGCTAGGCGGTCGATCCGATGGCGGGCGTCGTTCTCGCCGACTCCCTCGCGGGGACCTAGCCGGCTGCTGAGAGTCGGATGCGCAACAGGCGGTGGGGTGGGATATCTCTCCCCACGGGGCTGAGGCGGAGGCGGGTTGCCCCGCCACTCCACGGCCCGGGGATGGCCTTCTGTGTCTCGCTCGATGGAGATTCAGGTTCGGCTTCGGCTGGCAGCCGGCTCTTTCTCGCGCTGCTCGCGGGTTTTGCCCGCAGTTGGTGTCCGGGACGTCGCGCCGTGATCTCAGCGTAGGGGGAGGCTTTCCGCGCAGGCGTCGGCTTCGTGCGGCTGTGCGGCTGCATCGATTAGCTGCTGGATGCGTCTGGTCATGTGGGGGAGTTCTTCGGCCTCCAATCCATCTAGCTTGTCTACGGCCGCCTGGGCGGCACGCAGGTTCTCAAGTGGAGTGGCATAGACTGGGCGGTCGACTCCCAGCGTGCCGGCGATGACAGCGCCGTGCTGCCTGAAAACGCCGGCCCGGCTTGGCCCGCCTGGGGGCGGCGTGCCAAAGGCGGCGCGGTTGGCTTCGCGCTGGTGGGCGTCAGTGAGGCGTCTCATGAAGGCCAGCCTCCGGCCCTCCGCGAGGAGGGCGAGGCGGCGAGCCTCCAGTGCTTCGTCATCGACATCAACGGGGAGGGGGATGGACAGGTCGTGGACCGCCGCATGCGGGGCGTCATGGGCGCTTTCGTCAGGAGCGTCGCCGTGGCCGATGACCATCACCTCGGTGGTGACAGCGTCGCAGCCATCGGCCCGGGGAAGCGGGTCGTTGTAGATCATGACATCGGTGGGGAAAGTGTCAAGTGAGGCCGTGTCGGTGTCGATAGGCATCGGATCGGTGGAGCCAACCGACTCCAAGTCCACGGTAGGCTCGCCGGAGACGTGGAGCTGGCCGAGGAGGTTGACGAGGTGGTCGGTGCCCGCATCAGAGGCGAGCTCATCGGAGATGAAGGTCTTGTCGAGGAGATCGGCGAGGCTGCTTGCCACGCAGACGTTGGCGACGCCTTGCAGCGCATCATGGCAAGCGCCATCGGGCGTGCCGGGCTGGCTACGCTCGCTGGGGAGGAAGAGGGTTCCCGTCCAGAACAGGTCTCCGGACGACGGTGCACCTGGCCCCACGGTGGGCGCCAAATGTCGGGTGGTAGGTGCGACATATGCCAATGGGTGGCTTATCATTGTGGGTGCCAGTAAGACATCGCCGGTGCTTGGAAACGGGATGAGGCGAAGACATGCACGCCGGCGGATCTTACCCAGCTTCGGGGCTCTCCATGGAGATAACACCCCTACTACTGCTCTGCGGGGTCTCCGCATGATCATTAGATGAATAAGTAGCTACACGATGCTCCTTGAGCTGTTTGGTGAGAGGAGGAAGAAGGGCACATCTCACTCTCTTCTCCTCCCTATGTGGTGTCTAAAACTAGCAGGGATCAACCCTTTGCATGGGTGTCCCGGGGGGTTTATATAGGCCTAACCCCCGGGGGTACAATGGTAATCCGGCTGGGCGCGGGGCCTAGCCGTCTGTGTCTATGCTCGCCGGCTTCTGCGCCGGCTGGTGGTGTCACACCCTAGCTAGTTCATGCATTAGAGTGTGCATCATGTTTACTTTCATCAGAAACTTGAAATGGGGAAGGCAGAACCCCCAGCACCCCCCCTTAAATCAACTAGGGTTTACAGAAAATAATTTCAATGAACCTGAAATGCCCTTCTAAAATGTTCACCCTCTTTGCCTTGGGTTAGAACCTCTGGGAAAATAGGTGCACATTTTTCTAGGTCAACAGAAGGTCACTGATTTAAATCATAAATAATTGAATTTGGGCATTTAAATGCTATTAAATAATTTAAGTGCTCAAATAATTCTGGAAATAATTGTTTGCCTTTAGGAATAGTCCCAACAGGGACCACAAATATTTTCAGGATTTTAGAAAGGGCCTAGGTATTTTAAATAAAGCCCTAAAGCTACAGAAAAATAGAAAAGGAAACAAAAATCAAAAAAGGAGAAGAAGCTCACCTGGCGCCACCCACCAGGCCCACCTGCCGGCCCAGCCCAGCCACCGCGCCAGCGAGCAGCTTGGCTTGGCCAGGCAGGCAGGCAGGTGCTCGACGACAGCACCAGCACGCGCCACGCAGCTGGCTGCCGTCCTGCTTCCTCCCCTCGTCGCCCTGCTAGCCTGGACAGGCTCCACGTCGCCGCCTCGACCCCCTGGACACGCTCACTCGCCCCCTGACTCTCTCTTTCGCTCCCCTCCGCCATGGCCTACGCTGCTGAGCTCGCGCCACCGTGAAACCCCCGTCCACCGACGTCCCCGTGATGCACCACCGTGTCCATCCTCTCCGCCGTCGTCAACTCCTTCGAGCAGCCAAGCCCTGAGCGCTCACACGCTCTGCAACGTCTTCTTCGACCTCGTCTTCACCGAGCCTCGCCGGAGATCCCCTTCGACGTCGCCGCCGCATCGATTCGTCCCCGACCGCGCCGTCTACCTCTTCGTGATCGCCGTGAGCTGCTGCACCTACCCAACCTCTCCGTTCCTCTTCTCGTGCACCACAACGAGCACACGAAGCTCACCCGCACCCGCCACCGTGGAGCTCATCACCGACATGTCTCCGGCCCAACACCGGCCACGCCACCTAGTCTAACCACTCCACCGCATCCCTAGGGGCACAACGCACCTCACCACACGCCCTGCCCTGCCCCGTAGCCTCGGGCCCGTTTTTACCCGACTCCGGCGACCGCAAGGCTCATCGCCGGCGACGTTTCCGGCCACCCCGAGCCCAACCACCACCACCAAACGCCGCGGTTTGTCCCCAGCTACCCGTAGCTGCTCTCCGCGCACCAAATGGTACCCTGTGGGCGATTTCCGCAGCGCACCACCGCGTCTGGCCTCGCCGGCGGCTAAACGCCGGCAAGCTTTGACCCACTGACCGGCGAGGTTGACCTGCTGACATGGGTCGACTTCCCCCCCCCTCTCTCACCGACATGCGGGCCCCGCCCGGCTAATTACCCTGTTAGTGCTAACTAAATAGGTTAGTTTAATTAGTATAGTCACTGACTAGTGGGCCCCGCCTGTTAATTAGGCTAACTAAGCATGGTTAGTGCACAGAGACACTGACCAAGGGGCCCCACCAGTCAGGTTTGACCTGGCTGGCGCCTTTGACCTGCTGACGTCACCCTGACGCATTGTTGACGTAGTAATTGTTTTTCTGGAATTATTTTTATTCAGGAAATTCCAGAAAATAGTTCAAACTTCAAAAATTCATAGAAATTCAACCATAACTCCAAATGAGATAAATTATATATGAAAAATTATCAGAAAAATTCAATCTATCCATCTGTAATGGTTTCATGCATGACAAAACAAGTTTACCTTGCTGTTTAAGCAGAATAAGGAAATGCCCTATAAATGCCATATTTAATGAGCTAATATTTGAATCTTGGATTCAAATGAGTTCATCCCTTTCTATTTTAGCTTGAATTAGGCCAAAACACATTCATATCGCCATGTCATAGCATGCATCATATTGTTGCATATCGTCATGTGTTTATTGTGCTTGGTTGTGTTCTTCGTGGTAGGTTCTGCCTCCGAGGATATTCGCGAGTATCCAACTGAAGGGCAGTATCCCGTTACCACTCCATCAGGCAAGCAACCATTGATCATTCCGATACAACCCATGTTCTCGCTCCTGCTCTTGTTTACTGCATTAAGACAACACGATTCAAACTGTTGTGTGCTATGGTAGTTGAACCCTTATCCTCTGCATGACCTGTCATTGCCACAGTAACTAGATGAAACCCACTAGCATGTGTAGGAGTTGATTGAGCCATGTTTTGTGATTCCTACCTTGCTATGCCTGCTATGCTTAGAGTTGTGTCAGGTCTGGTTCATCTGGGTGATGGGCTAGAGTGAAATGATTATGTCGGTAATATGTGGGATGTGTTGAACATGTTTTGGTAAAGGTATCGACGAGAGGCCATGTAGGAGTACATGGTGGGTTGTTTCATTGAGGCCGTCCCTAAGAACTGAGATCTGTATGCGTGATTTAAGATTCAGCTACTACCACACATTGGGCCCTGAAATATGACCCCACTCGACTTACTGACCCCTCTCGCCTCGGTCCAGGAGTTGCAACTAGTTTCTGGTGTTTGTAGGTTATGTGTTGGCGGCCGTGCGTAGCGCTGACCCTAGGGGTGGGCTATGTTGCGGTAGATACACCATGGCACGGTGTACCGAGTCACCCGTTTGGTGTCTCGGGAACCCTGTTCACATCGTTTGGGGCCGTTGAGGACACCCCGGCCGGATTTCCTTGCGTATGGAACCTGAATAGGCGATAAACCTGGACTAGAGACTTGTGAGGTTAGTCAGGTCGTGGTCTACACCGACGTCGGTTTTCGCTTGAAGTCTGCCGAGCACATATCGTGTGCAGACGCTAAGTGGTGGAAACATGTGTGACGAAGTACACCCCTGCAGGGTATAAAACTATTCGAATAGCCGCGTCCGCGGTAAAGGACTACTTGGTTGCCTATATAGTTCATAGACAAGTTAATGGATACTACTAAAAGACTCAAGATAAGTGTGAGTACCGAGGATGGCCCTCTCGCAGGATGACGAGGGTGGATCCTCGGTGGAGTATTGTGTTGGTGAGTAGTGGACTCGTGTGCGAAAACCATTTTACTAGAGAGGTTCCGTAGGATAGCTTAGCCAAGGGTCAAAGCTGGCTTGCTGCATAACCCCACCACCTTCTTGAGAATGAGCATGTATAGTAGGTTCTGATGTAAGACTTGCTAAGTACCTTTGTACTCATGTTTGTTTATTATTGTTTTCAGACGACAACACTGCCCCCTCCGATGGGTTTTATGTAGACCTTGACGTCGACGAGTGACTAGCCACCCAGGTGGTGATCCCGGCCATGGAGGGCCCTATGTAGATAGACAGGCTTTGAGAAGCCTTCTTTCTTTTTAGAGTCTGTACTCAGACTAGTTGCTTCCGCACGTGCTTGTATGCTTGTATGACTTGAGTGTCGGGTCATGTGACCCCTATCTGTATGAACATGTTATGTATGGCTCTCTGGAGCCTTTAAATAAAGTACTTGAGTTGTAGAGTTTTGTTGTGATGCCATGTTGTATGTACTCATATCGGGCATATTGTGTGTATGATTGAAATGCTTGGTATGAGTGGGATCCGACAATCGAGTTGTTTATCCTTCGCAGCCTTTCTTATGGGGAAATGTAGTCTAGTGTTCCTCGAGCCATAGTAGTCCGCTACAGCCCGGTTCACTGGAGTCCTGCTAGCCCAGCACTACTGCTCAGGACACTTGACTGGCCGGCATGTGTTTCACTTTGTCCCTATGTCTGTCCCTTCGGGGAAATGTCACGCGGTGGTTTCCAGAGTCCTGCCTAGCCTGCCACAGCCCGGGATCCCCGGAGTCCTGCTAGCCCAGTGCTACAGCCCGGAATCACTCGTTGATGACCGACATGTTCGATGTGATTCATGTATGCTTGTCTCCATAGGTCTGTGCCGCTTTGGATTCACGACTAGCCATGTCGGCCCGGGTTCTCGGTCATATGGATGCTAGCGACATTGTCATATACGTGAGCCAAAAGGCGCAAACGGTCCTGGGCCATGGTAAGGCGACACCCGTGGGATACCGTGCGTGAGGCCGCAAAGTGATATGAGGTGTTACCGGCTAGATCGGTGTGGCTTGGAATCGGGGTCCCGACAGCGTTGGCATCAGAACCGGACCGCCTGTAGGTTCGTTGAGCCAAACTGGTCGATGTCGAGTCTAGAAATGCTTTAGTTATATGTAGGGGAATTGATTGTGGAAGGGAACGTATGGTTCTTTTACTCCTTTACCCTATGCCTCCGATCTGAGTCATTCTCTTCTCATTCAACGTGGGTTAAGGACTAGGCTCTCTTCTTCTATCAGGTTCACGTGTTACTAATCCGTAGTAGCTTATAGGATTATTGCTACGAGTCCCAGTCCAATTTCTACTATTTTAGTATGTTTCTATTTGAATCAGAACCTTGATATGATGTTGTTGAGCGGTATTGTGAACTGTTGTGGATGTCTCAAATCTTTTTCATAGCATTTACAACCGTTATGCTGTCCAATTTTCCCTAGGAATTCTGATGTCTTTGTCTTGTGGTTGTGCTTTCTGATGGCCAACCGTCCTCAAAACCAAGTGGTTCGCCTGACCAGGTGCCTCGACGTGCCCGGTCATACTGCTATGTTAGTCCGGGTCATGATCGAGACAGGATACCGTTGGTATCCCGAATACACTGTCGAAGAGCAGTTCCGCGACTTTAATCAAAGCCAGTATTTCTGCACCGTCAGGATATTTCCTTCCTATCCTGGATCTACCGAGCCCCTTCATTGTTCCTATGGACTCGGGGTTACCATTGAGATGGTTGTGCAGGGTGCTGCCTACTCCATGATGACCATCTTGCGAGTCCGGACTGGCCTGCTTCGGAACACTGACTTCCATTACATGCCAGCTTCACTTCCAGGAGCGCAAGGGTATCTTCAGCCTATCTATGCTGACTCCACTCAGGAGGACTCATTAACTCGTACCACTGCTGAGATGCTCGAAGATAAGGACCGAGAGAATTGGGCCTTGAGGCTGGAGCTTTTTAATAGTCGTGCTCATCATTGGGCCATGTTGACTCGGTTTGCACCTGCGGTGCAAGCTGGATGTATGGATACAAGGGATCTGTATCCTGTGAGATCAGCTCTACCAGACATGGTGGATTGGCGCGATGTGGGAGGCATCACCCCACCCCTTGGCCCCCGCAGGCCACCGTTTGTTGGTCCAAGACCTCATCCTAGCCCCTATGGTCCACAGGCTCCTCAGGACCGTCTGTTTCCGGATGATCACGTTGAACTTCCAGGCTATGGAGGTGACTTCTATGAAGACTACTACGGAGCTGTCTGAGTTAGTAGTAGTACCACTAGTAATGTAGTAGTTGTATCTCCACCGTCTTGCGTGACTTGTGGAATATGACTTTGCGTGTAATCGATTCCGGAGGTGTAGACAAATAATGTATAGGAGCTTGGAATGCCTCCGATGAGATGTAACGTCTTTCTTCATAGTTGTACTGTAGCCTGGGCTTGTACTAAACTATGTATGATGTATATGACCGTTGGTATATATATGGCAGTTTTATATTAGCATGGCATACGGATGA
This sequence comes from Triticum monococcum, assembly GCA_034509565.1. Lineage (NCBI taxonomy): Eukaryota > Viridiplantae > Streptophyta > Magnoliopsida > Poales > Poaceae > Triticum > Triticum monococcum. Next base: position 442,701,252 of record CM067842.1, on the reverse strand, counting down.
GCATCTCTGCATTCCGTGTTATCCATTACATTCTGCACTTCCTTGTTAAATTTGAGCCATCCTTGTCTAAACCGTTGTCTTGTTTTCTCCTAGGATGGTCAACACCCGTGGCAACCCTGCTGTTCCGGAGCAGGGGGAAGCCAGTGCAACTAGAGGTGAAAATCTGCTTCACCCGCCTTCTCTGGCCGAAGTGATGCTGGAGGCGGAAAGAAACAAGCATGAGACCAACCGCCTGCTGGAGCGGATTAAGCAGAACACTGCACGCCACCCACGAAATGACTTGGTGTCAATCAATGACTTTATCAAGCTGTACCCACCAAAGTTTAACCATTCCGTCGAGCCCCTCGACGCGGATGATTGGCTTTGCAGCATCACCCACAAGCTACGTTCTGCCAACGTAGCCGAAGCCGACAAGGTTACCTATGCTGCCTATCATCTTGAAGGCCCCGCTAGCCATTGGTGGGAAAACTACGAAGCTATGCGCCCGGTCGGTCAAATCACTACCTGGGCTGAATTCAGTGAGGCTTTCCGCGAGCATCACATTCCGGAAGGTCTCATGGATTGCAAGAGGGAGGAGTTCTGCAACTTCACCCAAGGAAGGCTGACTGTGGATGCATATAGTCGTGAATTTGGGAACCTGGCACGCTATGCTCCTGAAGAGGTTTCTACTGACGCCAAGAAGCAGGCAAGGTTCCGCAAGGGACTTAGCCCTGAGCTTCGCCGCGATCTCCGTCTGCATGAGTGCACATCTTTTCAGAAGTTGGTCAATAAAGCTATCAGTGCTGAGACCGGCCAGACTGATTATGACGCTTCACGCAAGCACTCCCGTGATTTTGGATCTTCATCCAGCTCTGGAGCTCAGAAGCGCCGGGTGTGGATCCCAAGCACGGCACTGCCACCCAGATTCATCCCGAGGCCATCCTTTGAGGCGCCTCGTCCCAACCAGCAATTCGCACCGCCCAAGCCCTATGGTGGCCCCGCTGCTAATGTTGCTCCACGCCCCAATGTGGTAACATGCTTCAAGTGTGGAGAGCCGGGTCACTATAGTCGAGAGTGTTCCCAGAACAACCCCAATCAAGCTGGAAAGTCCGTTGGCCATGGTAAGCCCGCGGGAAAGACTTTCTACACCAAGCCGGCCACCACTGCCCGTGGCCATGTTAACTATGTTTCAGCCGAGGAGGCTCATGAGGATCCCAACGTCGTCCTTGGTACGCTCCTTGTTAACTGCCATCCGACATCTGTTCTTTTCGATACTGGAGCATCTCATTCATTCATATCCGAGAATTATGCTCGGTTGCATAACACGACATTCTGTGACATGCCCACTTCCATGGTAATTCAAACTCCGGGTTCCAAATGGCAAACTTCTAGAGTAAGCCATGGGAACGAAATTCTAGTCGATAGACTTGTCTTCCTTGCATCTTTAATAGCTCTCAAGTCCTCTGACATAAACATCATCTTGGGTATGGACTGGATGTCATCTCATTATGCTAAGATCGATTGTGCCACTAGAACCGTTCAACTTACTCACCCCTTGGGCAAGACAGTTAATGTCTTAACTCGAGTGGCCAAGCGCCAACTTTATTCCCTAAATGCCAACCCTCTTCTAGACCTTGAGGATGTTCCGGTAGTCCGAGACTTTCTGGATGTCTTTCCAGAAGAACTGCCAGGTGTTCCACCTGACAGGGATGTCGAGTTTGTGATAGACCTTGTTCCAGGAACCGTTCAAATTTCTAGAAGACCCTACAAGATGGCACCCTTAGAACTAGCCGAGCTTAAGAACCAACTCGATGAGTCCTTGAACAAGGGGTTCATCCGTCCTAGTTCCTCTCCTTGGGCTTGCCTCGTCCTCTTCGTCAAGAAGAAGGATGGAACAGATCGAATGGTCGTGGATTACCGACCCGTCAACTTGGTCACCATCAAGAACAAATACCCGCTTCCCAGGATCAACGACCTGTATGATCAGCTCGTTGGATCCTCAGTCTTCTCCAAGATGGATTTGAGGTTGGGTTACCATCAAATCAAAATCAGAAACGGGGACATTCCCAAAACGGCCTTTGTTACTCGTTATGGCCAATAGGAGTACACCATTATGTCCTTCGGGTTAACCAATGCCCCGGGCACCTTCTCCCGGTTAATGAACTCGGTTTTCATGGAGTACTTGGACAAATTCGTCGTAGTATACCTCGATGACATACTCATCTACTCCAAGAATGAAGAGGAACATGCCGAACATCTAAGGCTGGTATTGATGAAACTTCGAGAGCATCGCCTTTATGCCAAATTCTCCAAGTGTGAATTTTGGTTGCCAGAAGTGACCTATCTAGGCCATGTAATCTTTGGTAAGGGTATTGCTGTCAATCCCGAGCGAGTTCAAGCCGTCCTTGATGGGACTCCACCTGAAACGGTCAAGCAAGTTCGGAGTTTCCTTGGCCTAGCGAGCTATTGTCGCCGCTTCGTGAAAATTTCTCTAAGGTTGCTAAACCTCTAACTGAACTCCTCAAGAAAGATAAAAAGTTCGAGTGGACTCCGCAGTGCGAGCTCAGCTTTCAGGAACTGAAAAGACGCCTGACATCTGCCCCCGTACTGGTACCACCAGACTTCTCCAAGGACTTTATTATCTATTGCGACGCCTCGCGACAAGGACTAGGTTGCATAGTCATGCAAGATCGTCAGGTAATTGCCTATGCTTCCCGGCAATTACACCCACATGAGGAAAATTATCCTACACATGATCTAGAGCTTGCAGCTGTAGTCCATGCACTTAAAACCTGGCGACATTACCTTCTCGGTAATCGTTGCGAGATCTTCACCGATCACCAAAGCTTGAAATATATCTTCACCCAACCAGATTTGAATCTCAGGCAAAGACGTTGGGTCGAGTTCATCTCGGATTATGACTTAGGAATAACTTACACCCCGGGCAAAGCCAATGTCATGGCTGATGCGCTCAGTCGTAAGTCCTATTGTAACAACCTGTTGTTACAACAAAGTCAACCACTTCTGCATGAGGAATTTCGTAAGCTTAATCTTCACATTGCTCCTCGAGGATTCCTATCCACCCTGGTGGCGAAACCTACCCTTATGGATCAAATCATAGCTGCCCAGAAGCGTGATAAGGGCATATCCCGGATTAAGGAAAACATTGCTAGCGGAGTTGCTAAATGTTTTTCCATGGATGAGCAAGGTGCTGTCTTCTTCGAGAACCGTCTATTGGTTCCCAAGAAACAACATCTACGCCAGATGATCCTTAAGGAAGCTCATGAATCCCCTCTCACCATTCATCCCGGTAGTACCAAAATGTATCAAGACCTACGCCAGAGGTTTTGGTGGACTAGGATGAAGAGAGAAATCACTCAATACATTGCTAATTGTGACGTTTGTCATCGTGTTAAAACAGAGCATCAACGGCCTGCTGGCACCCTTCAACCTTTGGCTATTCCTGAATGGAAATGGGATAAAATCAGTATGGATTTCATCACTGGGTTTCCCAGGACCAAGAGAAGGAATAATGCCATCTTCGTTGTGATCGACCGACTTTCCAAAGTAGCCCATTTTCTACCTGTTCGTGAGAGTATCACCGCTAGCCAGCTAGCTGACTTATACATCTCCTGAATAGTGTCTCTTCATGGTGTCCCATTGGAAATTAACTCAGACCGTGGGAGTCTCTTCACCTCCCGATTTTGGGAAAGTTTCCAAAATGCTATGGGAACTCGTCTCTCCTTTAGTACTGCCTTCCATCCTCAATCAAGTGGTCAAGTGCAGCGAGTCAATCAAATTCTGGAAGATATGCTCCGAGCTTATGTTATCTCGTTCGAAATGAGTTGGGAGAAATGCCTTCCATTCGCGGAGTTTGCTTATAACAATAGTTATCAAGCTAGTTTGGGCAAAGCTCCTTTCGAAGTTCTTTATGGACGAAAATGTCGAACGCCTCTTAACTCGTCAGAAACCGGGGAAAGACAACTCTTTGGCCCGGATATGATTCAGGAAGCAGAAGAGCAGGTTCGCGTTATTCGTGAGAAATTGAAAACAGCCCAATCTCGCCAAAAGAGTCAATATGATCGTAAACATAAGCCTATGACCTTTGAAGTTGACGAGAAGGCTTACCTCCGGGTTACTCCGTTAAAGGGAACCCATCGTTTCGGTATCAAAGGAAAATTGGCTCCTCGTTACATTGGACCCTTTCACATTCTTGCCAAACGAGGAGAAGTTGCCTACCAATTGGAACTACCCCCGCATCTTTCCAGAGTTCACGATGTCTTCCATGTTTCGCAACTCAGGCGTTGCTTCGTGGATCCTATCCGTGGAGTGGACCACGCAACGCTTGATTTACAAGATAACCTCTCTTATCAGGAATATCCCATTCGTATCCTTGATCAAGCCGAGCGTACCACTCGACGTCATAATATCAAGTTTCTCAAGGTTCAATGGTCACACCATTCCGAGGAAGAAGCCACTTGGGAAAGGGAGGATCGTCTTCGACTCGAGTACCCCACCTTCTTTCCAGAGGATCCTAAATCTCGGGACGAGATTCTATTGAGTGGGGGTGAGTTGTCACACCCTAGCTAGTCCATGCATTAGAGTGTGCATCATGTTTACTTTCATTAGAAACTTGAAATGGGGAAGGCAGAACCCCCAGCACCCCCCCCCTAAATCAACTAGGGTTTACTGAAAATAATTTCAATGAACCAGAAATGCCCTTCTAAAATGTTCACCCTCTTTGCCTTGGGTTAGAACCTCTGGGAAAATAGGTGCACATTTTTCTATGTCAACAGAAGGTCACTGATTTAAATCATAAATAATTGAATTTGGGCATTTAAATGCTATTAAATAATTTAAGTGCTCAAATAATTATGGAAATAATTGTTTGCTGTTAGGAATAATCCCAACAGGGCCCACAAATATTTTCAGGATTTTAGAAAGGGCCTAGGTATTTTAAATAAATCCCTAAAGCTATAGAAAAGTAGAAAAGGAAACAAAAATCAAAAAAAAGGAGAAGAAGCTCACCTGGCGCCACCCACCAGGCCCACCTGCCGGCCCAGCCCAGCCACCGCGCCAGCGAGCAGCTTGGCTTGGCCAGGCAGGCAGGCAGGTGCTCAACGGCGGCACCAGCACGCGCCACGCAGCTGGCTGCCGTCCTGCTTCCTCCCCTCGCCGCCCTGCTGGCCTGGACAGGCTCCACGTCGCCGCCTCGACCCCCTGGACACGCTCACTCGACCCCTGACTCTCTCTTTCGCTCCCCTCCGCCATGGCCGACGCTGCTGAGCTCGTGCCACCGTGAAACCCCCGTCCACCGACGTCCCCGTGATGCACCACCGTGTCCATCCTCTCCTCCGTCGTCAACTCCTTCGAGCAGCCAAGCCCCGAGCGCTCACACGCTCTGCAACATCTTCTTCGACCTCGTCTTCACCGAGCCTCGCCGGAGATCCCCTTCGACGTCGCCGCCGCATCGACTCATCCCCGACCGCGCCGTCTACCTCTTCGTGATCGCCGTGAGCTGCTGCACCTCCCCAACCTCTCCGTTCCTCTTCTCGTGCACCACAACGAGCACACGAAGCTCACCCGCACCCGCCACCGTGGAGCTCATCGCCGACGTGTCTCCGGCCCAACACCGGCCACGCCACCTAGTCTAACCACTCCACCGCATCCCTAGGGGCAAACGCACCTCACCACATGCCCTGCCGTGCCCCGTAGCCTCGGGCCCGTTTTTACCCGACTCCGGCGACCGCAAGGCTCATCGCCGGCGACGTTTCCGGCCACCCCGAGCCCAACCACCACCAACAAACGCCGCGGTTTGTCCCCAGCTACCCGTAGCTGCTCTCCGCGCACCAAATGGTACCCTGTGGGCGATTTCCGCAGCGCGCCACCGCGTCTGGCCTCGCCGGCGGCTAAACGCCGACAGGCTTTAACCCACTAACCGCCGAGGTTGACCTGCTGACGTGGGTTGACTTCCCCCCCTCTCTCACCGACATGTGGGCCCCGCCCGGCTAATTACCCTGTTAGTGCTAACTAAATAGGTTAGTTTAATTAGTATAGTCACTGACTAGTGGGCCCCGCCTGTTAATTAGGCTAACTAAGCGTGGTTAGTGCACAGAGACACCGAGCAGGGGGCCCCACCAGTCAGGTTTGACCTGGCTGGCGTCTTTGACCTGCCGACGTCGCCCTCACGCATTGCTGACGTAGTAATTGTTTTTCTGGAATTATTTTTATTCAGGAAATTCCAGAAAATAGTTCAAACTTCAAAAATTCATAGAAATTCAACCATAACTCCAAATGAGATAAATTATATATGAAAAATTATCAGAAAATCCATCTGTAATGGTTTCATGCATGACAAAACAAGTTTACCTTGCTGTTTAAGCAGAATAAGGAAATGCCCTATAAATGCCATATTTAATGAGCTAATATTTGAATCTTGGATTCAAATGAGTTCATCCCTTTCTATTTTAGCTTGCATTAGGCCAAAACACATTCATATCGCCATGTCATAGCATGCATCATATTGTTGCATATCGTCATGTGTTGATTGTGCTTGGTTGTGTTCTTCGTGGTAGGTTCTGCCTCCGAGGATATTCACGAGTATCCAACTGAAGGGCAGTATCCCGTTACCACTCCATCAGGCAAGCAACCATTGATCATTCCGATACAACCCATGTTCTCGCTCCTGCTCTTGTTTACTGCATTAAGACAACACGATTCAAACTGTTGTGTGCTATGGTAGTTGAACCCTTATCCTCTACATGACCTGTCATTGCCACAGTAACTAGATGAAACCCACTAGCATGTGTAGGAGTTGATTGAGCCATGTTTTGTGATTCCTACCTTGCTATGCCTGCTATGCTTAGAGTTGTGTCAGGTCTGGTTCATCTGGGTGATGGGCTAGAGTGAAATGCTTATGTCGGTAATATGTGGGATGTGTTGAACATGTTTTGGTAAAGGTATCGATGAGAGGCCATGTAGGAGTACATGGTGGGTTGTTTCATTGAGGCCGTCCCTAAGAACTGAGATCTGTATGCGTGATTTAAGATTCAGCTACTACCACACATTGGGCCCTGAAATATGACCCCGCTCGACTTACTGACCCCTCTCGCCTCAGTCCAGGAGTTGCAACTAGTTTCTGGTGTTTGTAGGTTATGTGTTGGCGGCCGTGCGTAGCGCTGACCCTAGGGGTGGGCTATGTTGCGGTAGATACACCATGGCACGGTGTACCGAGTCACCCGTTTGGTGTCTCAGGAACCCTGTTCACATCGTTTGGGGCCGTTGAGGACACCCCGGCCGGATTTCCTTGTGGATGGAACCTGAATAGGCGATAAACCTGGACTAGAGACTTGTGAGGTTAGTCAGGTCGTGGTCTACACCCATGTCGGTTTTCGCTTGAAGTCTGCCGAGCACATATCGTGTGCAGACGCTAAGTGGTGGAAACATGTGTGACGAAGTACACCCCTGCAGGGTATAAAACTATTGGAATAGCCGCGTCCGCGGTAAAGGACTACTTGGTTGCCTATATAGTTCATAGACAAGTTAATGGATACTACTAAAAGACTCAAGATAAGTGTGAGTACCGAGGATGGCCCTCTCGCAGGATGACGAGGGTGGATCCTCGGTGGAGTATTGTGTTGGTGAGTAGTGGACTCGTGTGTGAAAACCATTTTACTAGAGAGGTTCCGTAGGATAGCTTAGCCAAGGGTCAAAGCTGGCTTGCTGCATAACCCCACCACCTTCTTGAGAATGAGCATGTATAGTAGGTTCTGATGTAAGACTTGCTAAGTACCTTTGTACTCATGTTTGTTTATTATTGTTTTCAGACGACAACACTGCCCCCTCCGATGGGTTTTATGTAGACCTTGACGTCGACGAGTGACTAGCCACCCAGGTGGTGATCCCGGCCATGGAGGGCCCTATGTAGATAGACAGGCTTTGAGAAGCCTTCTTTCTTTTTAGAGTCTGTACTCAGACTAGTTGCTTCCGCACGTGCTTGTATGCTTGTATGACTTGAGTGTCGGGTCATGTGACCCCTATCTGTATGAACATGTTATGTATGGCTCTCTGGAGCCTTTAAATAAAGTACTTGAGTTGTAGAGTTTTGTTGTGATGCCATGTTGTATGTACTCATATCGGGCATATTGTGTGTATGATTGAAATGCTTGGTATGAGTGGGATCCGACAATCGAGTTGTTTATCCTTCGCAGCCTTTCTTATGGGGAAATGTAGTCTAGTGTTCCTCGAGCCATAGTAGTCCGCTACAGCCCGGTTCACTGGAGTCCTGCTAGCCCAGCACTACTGCTCAGGACACTTGACTGGCCGGCATGTGTTTCACTTCGTCCCTATGTCTGTCCCTTCGGGGAAATGTCACGCGGTGGTTTCCGGAGTCCTGCCTAGCCTGCCACAGCCCGGGATCCCCGGAGTCCTGTTAGCCCAGTGCTACAGCCCGAAATCACCCGTTGATGACCGACATGTTCGATGTGATTCATGTATGCCTGTCTCCATAGGTCTGTGCCGCTTTGGGTTCACGACTAGCCATGTCGGCCCGGGTTCTCGGTCATATGGATACTAGCGACATTGTCATATACGTGAGCCAAAAGGCGCAAACGGTCCCGGGCCATGGTAAGGCGACACCCGTGGGATACCGTGCGTGAGGCCGCAAAGTGATATGAGGTGTTACCGGCTAGATCGATGTGGCTTGGAATCGGGGTCCTGACAGGTGGGTCCCGCCGGCTGCCGGCTCCTTGGTCGACAGCCAGGCCCCACTGTCCAGGGCCTGGCCGGGGGCTGATTAGTGTTGCTCAATCCTGGTGACGAGGGCTTCGTCGAGGTGGGTGTGGCTACAGTGTCGCCGTCCGGCGGGCGATCACTGTAGCCTCACCGCGTCTTGTCTCCTTAATGGGGCGTCTCCTTCGAGGGAGGTGGCAAGCCGGCTATGGAGAGCCGGCTTTGTCTTGGGCCGACTGGGGGAGGCATGGCCGCCTTCGGGGTCTCTCTGCCCGAAGGGGCCCACCGCCCGTGGGCCGCGCTGGCGGCCCGTCGTGGATGACATCAGGGTCAATGTGGCAACAGTGCCACGCCGGATAGGCCACGTCCACCCATACAGCGCACTGTGCCAGTCGTGCTCCGGGATTCGGGGGTGGCAGGCTTCACTGTAGCCACGCCCCGTCACATTGCGCGTTATGTGGATGCAGACTTCTAGGGTACGGTCTTGACCGCTTTGTGGGAGCCGGCTTCTTGGAGTCGGCCTTCTCGCGGCCGGCTTCTCGGAGCCGCCCCCCTCCCCCCCCCCGTGGCTTTCTTCATGAGGGTTGAAGTCGGGCCGCCTTCCGATAGCTGGCCTGGGAGACAGCCGGCAAGGGGAAGGCGGCCCCACGTCTTAGATTCTTAAGGGCTGGATCGGCTCGTAATTTTTTCAAGAGGGCCAGGGGGAGCCGGCTTGGCTACCCCTGGTCATCTACCCCGACAAGCTTGCCTTTGAGATCATGGCGAGGTTGAGGGCGTGAGTTGGTAGGGGGAGATCTTCGCGCGCACCCCAGTGTTCGAAGCTTGAGGGTTTTTCTGGAACCCAAGATCCAACATTTGGCATGCCAGGTAGGGGTGCGCCGAAGCTTTCCTTCCATCGCTCCGCGTCTCGTCGCTTCGTCACCTCCATGTCGGACGCTCGCCGAGCTCGCGCTGAGCGCTGGGCCGCCCTAGTCGCCCGCGTCATTCAGATGGCTCCCGTCGACGGGCCACCCCATCGTTTTCCGTCACCTGCCGCCAACACCGTCACCGGCCCGGCTGGGAACGAGCAGCAAGCCTCCTCGCTGCACCCCTCGGTGCGGCGGGACGGCCGCACCGCCACTCCATTGCTGACCCCGGCCGGCTCGTCATCTCACGCCCGTCGCGCTACCACGGACGCGCAGGCCGCATTGTGCATGGCACGCGAACTCTTGTGCTACCGCCCCATCGACGACCTCTACGAGGACTGGCTCGACCGCATCGCCGAGCTTGTCAGCGCCATAGGGGGGTTCCCCTGTGCCATCCCTCTCGTTACCTCGCCCTCCGCCAGCTGTAGGCGACGTGGCTCATGGAGCGCCTCCACCAGCTCTGCCCCAAGACGGTTCCCTGGCGCCAAGGCGTGCGCCCCCCCGGCGTGATCCGCCGTGTCGGGCGCCTGTACGCAAAGAAGAAAGCTGCCAAGAAGTCACTCGTCCGCAAGAAAATGCTCCTGCGCTCCTGGCGCCGCTACGACAAGACCGTGCGCCGCCTGAGATGGCGGTGTGAGGGCGTCCAGACCAGGCTCCACATCAGTAAAGGGTCCCGGTGGCCACCGCGGGCTGCCGCGCTTTCACCCCCGAGCTGTGTAGCACCGCATGGCCAGGCAAGTTCAAGACAGACCTGCCTCCGCGCTACGACGGCACCCCCGAACCCGTGGAGTTCCTGCAGCTCTACGAGCTGAGCATCGAGGCGGCCAACGGCGGCGAGAAAGTCATGGCGAACTGGTTCCCCATGGCTCTCAAGGATGGCGCACGCTCGTGGCTCCGGAACCTACCTCTAGGCTCCATCTCTTCCTGGAACAAGATGCGCGACTACTTCGTCGCCAACTTTCAGGGCACTCACGACCGCCCACCGGGTGCGGGTGACCTATGCCGCATCAAGCAACAACCAGGGGAAACCCTCCAGAAGTACATCCAGCGCTTCAACAATGTTCGTCTCAAGATCCCCTAGGTGAAGGACGAGGCCATCATCTCTGCGTTCTCCGATGGCGTCCGCGACGTCAAGATGAAGGAGGAGCTCGCCATCCACGAGGAGCTGTGCATGTCCTTGGAGCTTTTCAACCTGGCGACCAAGTGCGCAAGGGCTGAGGATGGGCGTCTTTCCCTTCTCGAGCTCCCAGCTACCGACCAGGAGGAGAAGAAAGCCAAGGACAAGGACGTGAAGCGCAAGGGAGCGGCCGTACTCGCGGTAGAGCCGAACACGAAGCGCGGCAGGGACCAGCCTGAGTCATCCAAGAGCAGTCGACCGTTCTGCGCCTTCCACAATGTGCACAGCCACAACACCAATGATTGTCAAGAGCTCAGGGCCATTCACGACGGATGCTTCGGTCGATGCCCCGAGCGCAACGACCGAGGCTACGGCTGAGGAGGAGGACGTGGCGGAGGACGCTGGGACGACCGGGGCCCACGCCAGGAGTGGCGCGACCAGCCTCGTGAGGACCGCTGGCATGATCAGCCTCGTGAAGGTGCCTAGAGGGATCAGCCTCGCGAGGACCGTCCTCAGGGCAATGCTGGGCTCCCTCCACTGCCGCCACCACTAAGAAGGAACGACGACGACCACCAAGATGAGGGGGCTGGGGGCTTCCAGGAGCCGCGTGCTATTGCCTGCATCTTGGGCGGAGCTCAAGCCCCAGCCTCACAGCATATCTTCAAGCAGTTTGCTCACGAGGTGAACGCAGCCCTTGCCAAGCTCGAGACTACATGCCCGCTCAGGTGGTCCAAGTGGCTATTACCTTCAGCTCGACAGACCAGCTCAAGTGCGTGGCCACCACTGGCGCTCTCCCGATGCTCTATTCACCCGTCATCAGCAATGTGCAAGTCACCAAGACTCTCATTGACGGCGGTGCAGGGCTTAACGTCCTGTCCGTCGAGATGTTCGACAACCTTCAAGTGCCCTACGATCAGCTTCACCCTACCAAGCCTTTCTCAGGAGTGACCGACGGCTCCACCACAAAGATAGATCAGGTCCGCCTCCGAGTCACCTTCGTACAACGGAACAACTACCGCACCGAGCTCATCGACTTCAACGTCGCCCACATCCGTCTGCCATACAATGCCATCCTCGGGTATCCAGCCTTGGCTAAGTTCATGGCAGTGACCCACCATGGCTACAATGTCCTCAAGATGCCAGGAAGCGGCGGAATCATCACAGTCCCCTGCGAAGAAAGAGACGCGGTGTGCTCCCTCGAGCGTGCCTTTTTCAAGCTGCAGCAATCGATGACCCCAGCAGCAATGGCGAGTACCCTCCTGAGGCCATCCCCAAGAAGAAGAAGCAGCTACTCCATACTGCACCTCAGGAGAATGGCGCCACAAGTGGCACCACATCAGGATCAGCGCCCGGCGCCCTCCTCGGGCAGGGCTCGGCGGCTCTCTTCTGGAGGACCTCAGACCTTGCCAACATTACGAGGGAGGCGCTCGGGCACCATTTGGAGGCGTGCTTCGTGGCACGTTTCCCTTAGGAGGACACACGGCGAGGAGCACCCAGCACTCAGGAGTTCATCACCAAGACCACTCAGGAGCTTCAGGAAGCAAGAGCGATTCGCGGCGACCGCCGCCCACCTGGCGCCACTCCCTACCCAAGCAAGGGTGGTGAGCTGCGCATCTGTGTTGACATCCCAGGGCTCAATACGGTCGCGTCTCAGGAGCTCTTTTGGCCTTCGCGCGTGGGATGCTGTGAGGGCCCACCGCACAGCTACGTTCGCATGCCATTTGGTCTGTCGAGCGTGGCTGCTGCCTTCCAGTGCAACCTGCGGAGCGTCATGGTGGGTCAGGAGGAGAGGCATCATGTAGTCTTGGCGGAGATGGCGACGGTCCTCAAGGAACCGCCGGGACCCCCAGAGCCTCCCGAGGCTCAAGGCCCCGGTGGCTCGTGAGGAGCAACCCCTTCGCCGTGTACCTTCAGCTGCCTCAACACCCCTTCATCAACAGAATCAGGTGACATTTTCCAAGTTTATGTAGCTGGGAGCGCCCTCGGGGTTGCATCATTCCTAGGCCGCATGGATCTGTCCCTGTGGCATGTATCCCTTCTTGTTTATGTCTTTAGCTTACCTTGCTGGGGGCGCCCCTCGGGCTGCATCATCCCCAAGCCGCTCGGGCCTGACCCAGTGGCATGTTGCTTTTCATGCGTAATCTATCTATGGTTATCACTTGCTTGATTGTCACCCATCGTGGGAGCCACGCGCCGGTCGTCTTTCTTCAGGATCCTTCGCATGAGAAGGCTAGGCATGGCGTCTGTGCTCGGGCCCGTCCCTGAAGCATCGATAAATCCAACGGCTAAGCTCTGTCTGGCGGGCCGGTCCTGTTCACGTCACCTCTTGGGGCTATTGGTGCTTGGCCTTCTCACGCGATAACCTCAGGAGATTCGTCCGGCATAGGTTGTCTAACCACCTCGCAGGACCACCACAACGAACAAGAATCAAGACCAGCTGTAACCCGTCTTGAGGTAGGGCCTCGTGAGTCCCGCGCTGGCTCACGAGTGCCCAGACACACCTCAACTAGCCCTGCCGTGCAAGCCACATGTCAGGGAGGGGTTGTACATGCCCCGGGGGTTCTCCGCAGTAGGGAGTCCCCTCCCACGTACCAGTGGAAGCACCATGCTCCGTGCTGGCAGTCGACACTGCCGAGGAGCAACTATGCCTATGCAAGTGGGGAAGCGCCATGGTTCATCCTGGTGTTAAACAACTGAGGGCGGCCTCACGGTCGTATCAACCTCATGGAGCCTACGGGCTCGGTGTCTGGCCTCATCGCAACGCCTCCCCTCGGGAGAGCCGCGCGAGGGGGCTGGGCACGGGGGTTGCGCTCGGGTCACGCCCAAACGTACGCCACCCTGCCAGGTCGCGCGGACCTGGTCATCTCGCGCCATCCCAAGCGCAGCCAAGGTATGAAGGTCGTTTGAACGTCAAGGGGGACTCCTGAGCATTGCGACTCAGGAGCCTAACTGACCACGTTGCCCCTCACTCCTTGGCCCGTCCTGGTGATCCGGTCGAACCAATGGCGACTAAGGTCTGCGCGAGGTCGGGCCCTGCCGACGTAGAACACTAGACCTACCATTGCATCTCCTTTCCACAAGCTGTTTGCGTGTCAAGGGGGACTCCTGAGCATCGCGACTCAGGAGCCTAACTGGACACATAGCCCCTCACTCCTTGGTCCGTCCTGGTGATCTGGTCGGCCCAACGGCAGCTGAGGTATGCGCGGGGTCGAGCTCTGCCGACGTAGAACGTAAAGCAAATGGGAAGGAAATCGCAAAATCTCAAAGCAAATATTACAAGATATATTGTTCTCCGAATATCAAACACAACTTTAAACACCCCCACGAGGCACGCTACATGCTGCAGGAGTTTCAACAGGAAAGGAGCGCAAGCCAATCATCCCTGGATACCGCCAGCACCCGCAAGAGGTGCCCCCTCCTGGGTAGTGTCGCCTTCACCTGCACCACCGGTCGAAGGCACAGGGGCGAAGGCGTCGAACTTCTTCAGCAGGGCTTCCACCTGACCTTTCACGGTTGCGGGGTCGGTTGCACAGTGTTCATCAGCCACAGGCTCCAGCAGCTCTCAAGGTGGGCAGCAGGATCACAAAGATGGAGGTGGATGAAGACGCGCATCAACGCGGCTGAGGGAGTCTTGGATTAGGGGGTCTCCGGATAGCCGGACTATCTCCATTGGCGGGACTGTTAGACTATGAAGATACAAGATTGAAGACTTCGTCTCGTGTCCGGATGGGACTCTACTTGGCGTGGAAGGCAAGCTAGGCAATACGTATATGGATATCTCCTCCTTTGTAACCGACCTTCTGTAACCCTAACCCTCTCCGATGTCTATATAAACCGGAGGGTTTTAGTCCGTAGAACAACAATCACAACATACAATCATACCGTAGGCTAGCTTCTAGGGTTTAGCCTCTCTGATCTCGTGGTAGATCTACTCTTGTAACACCCATATCTTCAATATTAATCAAGCAGGACGTAGGGTTTTACCTCCATCAAGAGGGCCCGAACCTGGGTAAAACTTCGTGTCCCCTGCCTCCTGTTACCATCCGGCCTAGACGCACAGTTCGGGACCCCCTACCCGAGATCCGCCGGTTTTGACACCGACGTTGGTGCTTTCATTGAGAGTTTTGCTGTGCCGTCGCCACAAGGAAGGATGTCTCGTCTCGTCTTTAAAGACGGCACTATCGCTGAGGGAGCTCTGGCTATCGGCCAAACTCTCCGGCTAGGTGGTTTTCTTATGACCGCCTATTCGGCTGCTGCGCCGACAATGACTTCTCGGGTCATCGAAAGCAATCTTCACATCAACTCGGAACTCGCCGAGTAGTTAGATCCAATGGAGCTCTCTTCCCTGAACGGGCTCTTGGATCGTATCGCCGCCCTGGGAGTCGCTACAAACTACGGTCAGATTGGGCCTAAACCCGATCTAAGAGAAATTAACTCTCCCCAGGTCACCCACCACGTTGCAGTGGTGGAAGAACAATGCGGCAAAACTTCATCTATCTTAAGGACTAGCTACATCCGGATTCCCGATCCCCCCAAATCGGATACCCACGGAGGGGAGGACGTCACTCAAAGCCTGAACCCAGAATCAGGCAGCGGGCTAGATTTACCAGAAAACGTTCAAGAATCCAAGCTTTTGAGTCCTGAAACTCCTTGGCCACTGAGCCTCAGATCGGGTGAGGATTCGGATTCAATTCCACCCACCCACCCAAACATACGCGATCTATCCCAAATTAGGCAAGAGCCCGAAGAAACAGTACACCATTACTGGGCCAGATTCCTCCTGGTCAAGAACAGGATAAAGGACTACCGCGAGGAAGACGCAATTTCATTCTTCTGCAATAATTGCACGGACAAGGGAATCCTCAACGCCATAAGTCGTCGCGAAATTACACGCTTCGCCGACTTGGTGTCCATAGTGCGAAAGTACTGTGCGATGGAAAGCGCCTGGAAAACCGAAATAAAATTTTGGGATAATCTGGCCCTGAATACAAACCTAGTCCGAAATAAAAGGGTGCATTATCACAATACACCTAGGTTAACTACCAAAAATCAAAAGCCCTCTACGGGGCAAGGAACCGTACTGGAGGGATGGCTCAACGGACCCTGCAAAATTCATAGTACAACGGATACGATACCAACCCACAGCCTTAGAGCATGCTGGATACTCCGGCAGGTGGCCAAAAGTGGTGAGGATCTACTCCTCCCAAAAACCAAAGAGCACCACCCCGAGGACAACAGTATGGTCTTAACGTTCTTCGAGACCTTTGCGTCAAATAAAAGATGGAAGCGAACACTCCACGGCATGTCCGAAATCTGCCGCATAGCAGAAACAAATCCTTGGAGCGACACGGCTATTACCTTCAATTCCTGTGACGAACCTAAATTCTGAACAGCCGAGTACCAGCCGCACTGGTCCTCAGTCCCATCGTGGACGGCTTTCGACTCACCAAGGTACTCGTGGATGGCGGCAGCAGATTGAACCTCATCTACGAGGAAACTCTTCCAAAGATGGAAATGGACTGGAGCCACATTAAGCAAAGCAGCACAACCTTTAGAGGAATCATCCCTAGTCGGGAAGCACGCTGCGCCGGAAAAATCACACTAGACGTGGTATTCGGCATGCCGGATAATTACAGGTCCGAAGAAATTACATTCCAAGTGGCCCCGTTCAGCAGCGGATACCACGCTCTATTAGAGCGGGAGGCATTAACAATCTTCCAAGCCATACCCCATTACGGGTACAAGAAGCTCAAAATGCCCGAGCCCAACAGAATCATCACTCTTGTTAGTGATCCGGACATAGCACTCCGCGCCGAAAATAAGACAGCTGCACTGGCCCTTGAGGCACTATCCGAAGCCCTTGCGACCGAAGAACTAACTGCGCTGCGCTCCACGGTAAACAGGGACAACGTGATACTCGATAAAAGATCCAAGTCCACCTCCTTTAAGCCGGCGGACGAGATAGTCAAATTCCAAGTCCATCCAACAGACCCTACAAGAACAGCTTCCATCGGGGCACAATTAAACCCTGATGTTGACGCCGCACTGCGAGAGTTCCTACGCGAGAACTGGGATATTTTTTCCTGGCACCCTTCAGACATGCCAGGAATCCCACGCAGGCTGGCTGAACATAGCCTAAATATCATAAAAGGGTTCAAGACAGTCAAGCAGGCTCTTCGACGTTTCTCTGAGCCTAAAAGACAAGCCATGGGAGAGGAACTAGCCAAGCTATTGGAGGCTGGATTCATCAGAGACATAGAACATCCGGACTGGCTAGCAAACTTGGTGATGGTACCAAAGAAGGACAAATCCTGGCGCTTGCGCGTCGATTTTAAGGACCTTAACAAGGCCTACCCAAAGGATCCCTTCCCCCTCCCCCGCATCGATCAAATCATCGATGCTACCGCAGGACACGATTCATTGTGTTTCCTCGGTGCATACTCCGGCTACCACCAAATAAAAATGGCAGAGCCAGACCAAGCCGCAACGGCATTCATCACACCATACGGCCCATTCTTCTTCAACACAATGCCCTTCGGGCTAAAAAATGCCGGTGCAACATATCAGCGCATGATTCAGACATG
The DNA here is from genome assembly GCA_034509565.1 of Triticum monococcum. Taxonomy (NCBI): domain Eukaryota; kingdom Viridiplantae; phylum Streptophyta; class Magnoliopsida; order Poales; family Poaceae; genus Triticum; species Triticum monococcum. The sequence continues at coordinate 442,683,937 of CM067842.1, read as the reverse complement.
CCTGGCAAACCAGATCAGCAAAACAGTGGAGGCATACGTGGATGATGTGGTCATTAAAACCAAGCATGTCGAAACTCTAGTAGACGACTTGAGGCTCACATTCGACAACCTCCGAACATATGATATCAAGCTCAATCCGGAAAAATGCATCTTTGGCGTACCAGCAGGAAAGCTCCTAGGATTCATTGTCTCCAGTAGAGGTATTGAAGCTAATCCGGCCAAAATCCAAGTGTTGTCACAGTTGGCTACCCCAACAGACCTCAAACAAATACAAAAACTAACTGGATGCATGGCGGCTCTAAGCCGCTTTATCTCCCGCTTGGGAGAAAAGGCATTACCCCTTTATCGCCTCCTCCGGCATACTGAACACTTCGAGTGCACGGACACCACCACGGCCGGACTCAACGAAATAAAAGCCATGTTGGCAACAAACCCAGTCCTGGCAGCACCAAACATTGGTGAACCAATGCTATTATACATTGCAGCAACTCATCAAGTGGTAAGCGCAGTGCTTGTCATCGAGCGAGAAGTGGACGGACACAAATTTCCCATTCAAAAGCCGGTTTACTACGTGTCCACTATCCTTACTCCATGCAAATCGCGGTACCCGCATTATCAAAAGATAGCGTACGCGGTATTTATGGCATCCAAGAAGCCGCGACACTACTTTCAAGAGTGTTCGATAATGGTAGCCTCGGAAGTACCACTTAACGATATTATAAACAACCGCGACGCGACGGGTCGGATTGCCAAATGGGCCATTGAGCTCCTCCCGTTCGACATAACTTACAAGCCACGGCGAGCTATTAAATCGCAAGTTTTGGCTGACTTCAACGCTGAATGGATGGAAGCCGAACTCCCTAAATAGTACGGCACATATTCAAACTGGATCATGCACTTCGACGGCTCCAAAATGTTGGCTGGTCTGGGGGCCGGCATCGTTTTGACATCCCCAATAGGAGACATAGTTCAATACGTACCGCAGATAATGTATACGGACTCCAACAATGCAGCCAAATACGAGGCCCTTCTACATGGTCTCCAAATGGCAGTATCCATGGGCATTCAACGCGTAGAGGTGCGTGGGGATTCAAAGCTTGCAATATCCCAAATAAATGGAGACTTTGATGCCAAGGATCCAAAAATGGCCGCTTATTGCAATGCCGTCCTAAAAATGTCAGCCCGGTTCGAGGGGCTCGAATTTCACCATGTGGCTCGAGAAAACAATTAGGCGGCGGATATCCTCGCCCGCATTGGGACAAAATGCGACGCGGTCCCTACCAACATTTTTTTGGAAAGGCTTTTCAAGCCATCCGTAGCATGGAAAGGGGACACCGGTAACAACAATCCGGACCCGGCCAAAATACCCGATACCGAACTCTCTGACACAATCGGAGGCTCCGCCACCGAAATAACACAATCATCCCACGAAATAATGGCTATTATTGCCCCGTGGACAGAATCATTCTTGGCCTACTTAACTAGACTGGAACTCCCGGAGGACCAAAATGAGGCACGCTGCATAGTGCGGCGATCAAAGGCCTACAGGGTCCGCGAGGGAGAATTATACAAAAAAAAGCGCTACCGGAGTCCTTCAACGGTGCATCTCCGAAGAGGAAGGACGGAACCTTTTGGCAGAAATTCATGTCGGACTCGGCGATCATCACGCCGCAGCCCGGGCTCTTGTGAGCAAGGCCTTCCGTACAGGATTCTATTGGCTAACGGCCCGGGCAGACACACAGGACTTAGTCCAGCGTTGCACCGGTTGCCAGCTCTTTGCAAATCAAAGCCATATGCCACCCACCGCCCTCCGAACAATCCCCATTACATGGCCCTTTGCGGTCTGGGGGCTTGACATGGTTGGACCCCTTAAAGGTGGAACCCACAAGAAAAAAAATACTTATTGGTCTTGGTGGATAAATTCACCAAATGGATAGAGGCCAAACCGGTTAAAACAGCCGAATCCGGACCGGTGATAGATTTCATATCCGGGGTTGTACATCGCTACGGCGTCCCCCACAACATCATCACTGATAACGGAACGAACTTCACGGCCGACGAGGTAAAACTCTGGTGCAGCAAAATGGGCATCAATCTCGATTATGCTTCAGTCTACCATCCACAAACCAACAGTCAAGTCGAACGAGCAAATGGTCTTATAATGAGCGGCATTAAACCCAAACTAGTGCGCTCCTTAACAGAGTCTGACACACACTGGGTAGAGGAGCTCGACTCCGTACTCTGGGGGCTGCGGACCACGCCGAATCGTAGTACCGGATACACACCATTTTTTATGGTGTACGGCGCAGAGGTAGTCCTGCCCTGTGACATAATTCATGACTCACCTCGAGTGCACATGTACGAAGAAAGAGAAGCCGAGCTTGATCGGCAGGACAGTCTGGACACCATGGAGGAAGAGCGCGACGTAGCCAAAGCCCGTTCCGCACTTTACTAGCAACAGGCCTGCAGATACCAAAGTAGAGAAGTACGAGCCAAAACTTATAACATTGGCGAACTAGTTCTCCGGCTGCTGGATAAGAAAAAGAACAAGCTAGAGCCCAAATGGGAAGGTCTCTTCATCATCGACCAAGTTCTGACCGATGGAGCGTACCGACTGCGGGATGCATCGACTAGTCGACTCGAGCCGAACCCATGGAACGCAACCAGGCTCCGAAGATTCTACGCCTAGCACTGGACTTTATGTTAGTCCCTTCCCTTTGTCCATTTTCTGCATATGTGTCGTCTGTCTTGTTTCCCTTTCTTTCTTTTAATCCTCTAGGCCTTCAAGGGTCACCTTGTGCCTCACTTGTACACTACAGAGGTGCTAGCCGCACTATCTACAGCTGGGGGCTTCTTCACAAAAGCTTAAATTATTTACCTGGGCGTCACGCCCAACACATGCGTTATACTTCCGCATGTACCTTTTTTCACCATTATATGCATCGATATGACTTAAGTTTTGGCTAAGCTGGGTTGTCTGGCTCTTGTATTTATGCCCTACGTTCCCATTAATTCGGCTAGGGCATAAGGGGAGCACCTCTGCGATTGTTACCGCTGGGTCAGACGGACGTGTACCTCAGACTGGGTGAAGCCGAAAGCTAGCGTTCTTAAGAGAATATTCGGTCGGTGAACAAAAGATGACTTTTATGTATTAACCATATCTGCCCCCAGACGTTTTTACTACGCTTCTTGTCGCAGTCCGGACATGCACTTTAGGGCATGCCTACCCAGGGAAAGGAACCCTTAACGGAACTATTCTCTCTGGAAGATGTTTCTTACTACCCATGTAATATAACATAACTAGTTGGGCACTTGTCTGATAAAGCACTAATGACCCCTACGCCTAGTCTCCACGCATGCCCCGGTTCTCATATAACCGAGAGGGTATTCGGATACACTCCGGACTGTCGGGTCCCGAGGTTGAAGTGAAAAGGTCCGCCATGACAAACGATCTACAATCCGGCTAGAAGGCATAATATATGTCACTTTACAATTACATAGTCAATTTTACTGGTTGAATTCCTCTTCAATGCCATCCAATAGGCTGTCTAGTCTACAGTCCTGTTGGGAATACTTTGCAGCCAATTCTACTTGGCCGTACACTAAATTTACAGGGATCTCCTTGCCATCAGGCCCCACAGGTCCGACTTTGGCCATGTGGTTTGGGTCAGCCTTCGTGTACCATGTCTTCACCATCACCCAAGCTTCCCTAGCGCCCTGACGGCAGGCCGATATCTTCCATAAGCGGAAGCGCGCCGTGCTCCCTTCAGCTTTTCTGCAAGCTCGCCAAGGCCTTCGGGTAGGGAGACGAACGGCCACCAGGCCTGGGCAATGCCTTGCATCACCTGCCGAACTCGTTCGTGCAACTGTGCAAGCTCGGGAAGAAGATCACCTATCGAACTAGGCATCTCCTCGGCAGGACGACCTGTTAACATACCTACAGACACTCTGTCAGCCAGCTTCCTCGCCGAACTCTTTTTAAGTTCGTTCAAGCACTTACTAAACATGCTGCGCCGAAGCCGTCAATTCTCCTTAACAGAGTCCAACAATTGGGCACGGACATCTTTCAGTTCCACGCCCAGCTTGGTGTTGGAATCTTGGAGATCATTCTTCTCCTGCCTCACCCTTGTAAGCACGCTCTCACCAGCCTTCAGCTGGCGTTTGAGCTGTTGCTTATCCAGCTTCACTCCAGCGTCATCTGTAATTTTTTCGTCAGATTTGCATATAAAGCCGCACTCTAATATGATACTTATCATTTGACAGATATGTTACCAGCGGGGGTCTCTTTGGGCTCCCCTGCAGTGGACAGTGCGGCCTGAAGTTGGGCTTTGCACTCTTCCAGCTCCTGGGACAGTTGAGTATTCTTTTCTGTAAGAACCTACATAACAAATGATCCTTAAATCAGTTATCCAAACTGTTTCAAGTCTCAGGGGCTACTGATATATATAATTATCAAATTTTCTCACCCGTATGTCTTTTACATACTGCTCTATGGCTCTAGCTAGACCATCTTGAGCGGCACGGAGGTGCGCGTCTCCCGAGTTGAAGGCATCCAATGCCTCTGGGGAGAAACAAGCGTCATGAAGAACAGTCCGGCGACGCCTGTGGTTCATGGCACTTTCCACCTCGGAATGGGTGGCAGACAGTCTATCCGAATCCTCTGTCGGAGGAGCACCCGGCGCATGCCTTGTACTCGTTCCCACCTCTGAGTCTGGCCTTGGAGCCCGGCTTGTGGAGGCACGATTGGTAGCCTCTCCGGGTATAGTCCAGCAAGCGCTCTTTTTTCTGAAAAGAAGGCATGGGCGTTAGTATGCCGCTGTAAATAATATCTTGTAATAAAAACGGAGCGCCATACCGCTGCGCCGGTGCCACAATCCGGATTGTGGATCTTTTCAGCCTGCCTGGCCTAGCGGCCCCTTGTTGGCTAGTTGCCACGGGCTCGGCCTTCTACCCCGAGGACCTCCCCTGCAAAACACGGCTGTTATACGGCAATAAAAAGAGCACAAGGACGGATCCCTTTTTAAGTGCTGGGATTTCGGTCTCAGTCACCTGTGAGGCTAGAACTAGCCCAGGGTAATTGGCTGGAATGGCCACCAAGGTATTGTCATTACTCCCTTGGTAAAATACCCCGTCGATCAGCTCCACGGATATGTCCGGATCCTCCTGGGAGGCCGGGTCAAGGGACCGTCCATGGTCCTCGGGCTGTGGGGGGATGGCTGTTTATCTCCTTTACTGCGTGGCGCAGCTCCTGCGATGAAATTGCTAGAATGAATACTTAAACTACGGGAATACAAAACGGATGGGTGAGAAAAATCTCCGCTTACCCAGCTCGGAGGATTGTACATGGAGAATCCGCCCTGCGGGTTGACACGGAGGAATTCCTCCTCTTCTCCCTTGTACAAAGTGGATAAGATCTTTATTAGATCAGCAGCCGATCCCGGCCCTTTGAGGCCGTGGTGGGTGGCGTCATCCTCCCCGTTGAAATCCCACATGGGGTGGCCTCTATACTGGAGCGGTTGCACCCCCCCCCCCCCCCCCCCGCATAATGCATATAGCCATGACCTCGATCATGGTCAATCCGGATCGAGCTAAAGAGCTTATCCGGCTCATCAGATAAAGAATGTCCTAGTCGTCTTCCTCCAGGGGGCTCTATGGACGCCAGCTCTGACGCTTCTTTAAAGGGGCGTTGTCAAACTCTGGAAGGTCGATCCGAATAGGGTCCGGAAGGGGGACATCTTCTATATAAAACCATTCTAAAGGCCAGTCTTCGGACGTCTTCTTTGGGGTCCCGAATAGGTATCCGGTCCCGGCGATACGCCACACTTCGGCTCCGTCCACTTGATATATTGATCCCTTCTTAGAACGGGGCACCAGGCAGAACAACTTCTTCCACATAGCGAAATGAGCCTCACAGCCCAAAAATAACTCGCAAAGGGCTACAAATCCCGTGATATGCAGCAGAGAGGCAGGCGTGAGGTTGTGCAGCTGGAGGCCATAGAACTCCAGAAGCCCTTGGAGAAACGGATGGATTGGGAATCCGAGCCCTTTTACCAGATAAGGGACAAGGCATACCCGCTCTCCCTTGGAGGGACCTTGCTCTCCGCCATTATAAGTGGCAAGCCCGACTCGAACCGGGACCAGGTACGCTGGGGGAATAAATCCCTTGGACTGAAGCATCACCAATTTGATGTGCGGGATGGAACATATCTCCCAATCTCCAGGCTTAGAACTAGAGGTGCGAGAGGAGGAGCTACATCGACCGGCCATGGTGGAATGGATCTTTATCGGGTACGCTCTGATGAAGACTCGGCAAGGGAGGATGATGTGATTTGGATTTGAATCCTCGTCTTTCTAAATACACGGCTCATTTACATGGCTATGGGGGGTAAATGTGAAAACACCCTGGCTCTTCACATTCGCTTGACACGTGGAAAGTAGCCATTATTGGGCGTAGAAGCCAAGAAGTACAAACCATCACAAGGAACCAGAAATTATTTCGACAGGTACACAGAATTTGAAGAGGAACCCGCCTTGCAATGCCGAGGATAATACTGCGCACCGGACTCGTCGTCATTGAAGCCTGGTTCGGGGGCTACTGAGGGAGTCCTGGATTAGGGGGTCTCCAGACAGCCGGACTATCTCCATTGGCCATACTGTTAGACTATGAAGATACAAGATTGAAGACTTCATCTCGTGTCCGGATGGGACTGTACTTGGCGTGGAAGGCAAGCTAGGCAATACATATATGGATATCTCCTCCTTTGTAACCGACCTTGTGTAACCCTAACCCTCTCCGGTGTCTATATAAACCGGAGGGTTTTAGTCCGTAGAACAACAATCACAACATACAATCATACCGTAGGCTAGCTTCTAGGGTTTAGCCTCTCTGATCTCGTGGTAGATCTACTCTTCTAACACCCATATCTTCAATATTAATCAAGCAGGACGTAGGGTTTTACCTCCATTAAGAGGGCCCGAACCTGGGTAAAACTTCATGTCCCCGGCCTAGACGCACAGTTCGGGACCCCCTACCCGAGATTCGCCGGTTTTGACACCGACAGCGGCTGAAGAAAGGACGCGAGCATCTTCCTCTGCCATGGGGGCGATGACGCGCATGACTTCCTCAAGCGCCTCGAGCAAGTAGGGAAGCAACTGGGCGGGGCCGTCCTCATTGGTGGCCAATGGCTTCTCCAAGCCCTTCTCATAGAGCGACTTTAGAGCCTCGTGAGACCTCTTCTCGAGAAGCGCGAAGGTCGTGCGGTCCTCGGCCAAAACCTTCGTCTTGGCGTCAAGTTTGGCTTTCTCAGCCTGCACCTTTTGCTCCAGCTCCTCTAGCTGGCCGCGCTCAGCGGCCTACGCCTGCGCCAGCTGCTCAAGCTCGGTGTCGCGACCCTTGACGGCGTCCTCCTAGGCCTTCATCCTCTCTTCCTCCGCCTTACGGCCACGGGCATCTTCGGCATGCTCTTCACGCAGGATTTTCAGCTCGGCCTCCAGCACCCGGCAGTGACTTTGGGCGGCCTCGGCGTCCTTCAGCACCGCCTCGCGAGAAACTGCTGCCTGAGCTGCAGCTCGCTTCTCCCCCTCAGAGGTCGCCGCGACCTGGCTCAGCACCACCCGACCGGACACGTCAGAATGAAGCCAACCAGAGACCAGCTCCGGACGCCCAGTCACCAGGAGGGGTTCAGCGCTCTGGAGATCTTCTCACAGACGGGCCATCTCAGAAAGGGCCCGCTCCAGGATGTCAGGAGAAGCAGAGGAACCTGGGGCCGGCAACACGGCAGAAGGAGGAGGAAGAGGCATCGTCGTCACCATGGCCTGGGAGGCTGGAAGCTCCTGAGCCTCTGGACCTCAGCACCCGAGCCGGACTCTGGCACCCCCCGAGTCAGTGGGGCCTCGGGGGCTGACTTCTCCCGAGGATGCTCCACCGAGCCTTGCGAGGATGATCGGGCTGGAGAAGCATGAGCACCATCCTCACCTTTGCTCGTGGAGAGGGGCGCAGCCGCATGATGCGACATGGGCTCAAGCAGCACCACCTCGCTCTCCCTTCTCCCCTTCGCCGCATGCGTCGGCCTAGTTACACAAGAAGGAAGAAGTGTCAGAACAAGAATCAGTAGCAAGAACAAGGCAGGACGAGAACACTGACTGATCCACCGTGGTGTAGTCCCTCCGCTTCGGGAGCCTGAAACCGGAGAGCTTTGTGACCTGAGGCGCGGGTGCGCCAGCTCCAGAAGCAGAAGCAGGAGTAGCAACTGAGCCAGAAGTGGCTCCAGGTGGCTCCATAACAAAAGCAGCATCTCGGGAGATCAGCGCTGATCGGCCCCTCGTCAGGATTACGGGCGGCTCTCCCTTCTCCTGGCGGGCATCAGCTTCGTCGTCAGGAAGGGTGCAGAGGATGTCAGCTTTGCTCAAGGGGGAGATCTCTTTTTTTTCCCATCCCTTCAGGGGTCACCTCAGAGTCTTCCTCCTCCTCTTCCTCCCTGCGAGACTCACCAGAAGACAGCTCCACCGGCACTCGTGCCGCAGGGGCCCCGGTGGGCGCCGGCGGCACCAGCCCGCGCCCGTCAAAGGTCGGCCTAGCGGCCACGACTTGCGCCCCGTCCTTGCGACGGAACAAGGGAGTGAAGACACTCGGCGGGTACTCCTGGTTGTCCCCGGCCAGGAGGCGGAGAGCCGCAGCCAGCTCACCGTCGGACAAGGCTTCCAGGCTCAGGCGAACCTTGTCCTCTTCGCCCCCAAGCTCCCACAAGGGGCGCTTACGCGCCTGAAGTGGGGCTACACGCAGCATCAGGAATTCCCTCAAGAGCATGGCCCTTGTCACCTTTGCCGCCTTCGTGTTGCCCGACTTCAGGTCGGCGTTCATCTGCTCCAGCACCAACATCGCACGTTCATCAGTGAGCTTCGCGTAAGACCACCCCTTGTCGGACTGGGGCATCTCCGTTGGCAGCATCAAGCGTGGGTGGACGCACTTGGTGTCCATCATGGCCCACTTGCCCCTGAAGCCGTCGGCCTTCTTCCCGGTCTTCGAGATTGAGTTGGCCTTGCCGGCCGCGATGAAATTGGCACTCCCGGAGGTATGACCCTCATTGTTGTGGAGGAAGAAGCAGTGGCGCAGCAGAGCCACAGACGGCATCACGCCGAGGTATGCCTCGTAATAGTAGGCAAAGATCGACAAGAGAAGGATAGAGTTGGGATGAAGATGCAGCGCCTGCAACCCGTAGCGGCCAAAGACCTCATAGAAGAAGTCAGAGAAGGGGGGAACCAGCCCTGCGACGATGCTACTCATGAAGAAGGGGAAGAAGGTGCTTCCCTCGGGCTCCGGCACGTCGGAGCCAACCCGAAGCTCAGTCTTCCCCCTCCCGTTGCTTTCCCCTACCATCAGCAAGCGCGTGGCGACGAGGTTCTTCTCCGAGACGTTGGGTGCGTCAAGAGCTGGCTCGTACCAAGCCGGCAATGAGGTAGGATGGACCCTCCGGGGTGCCATTGGTCGCTAATGCGGAAGGGGATGGGAGTAGATCTAGAGATTTCGGAAGCAGGGAGCAAGAAAGGGGATCTAGAGCAACGTGAAAGAAAGCAATGAAGGCAAGTGCTGTCTACACCAGCCTTTTGACAATCGGGCAGTTGCCGAGGTTGCGTGCGGAAGCGGAGATGCCCATGTCCAATCAACCGCCATGCGTCGACCGAGGCCGCAGGCTATTGGGCCCGGGACGCTCCGCACTAGCCCTTTGCCTTCGCCTCGAAACCAAGCCCGAGTGCGCGTTGGGCCCGGGGGCTACTGTCGGTGTTCTGGGAACGGGGGTCCCCAGATTTGCCTGCCTATGGCCCACAGCGTGGCTCTGCAAGCGGGCCCGTACGGCCCATCTTCACCAACAAGCATTCAAGACCCTCGCGAGGGTCCAAGCCTCGCGAGGCAGACGACACAAGACCGCCTCAGGAGCGGCCTCACTAGGCCGGCTCACGAGAGGCAGAGAGATCAAGGCAAGACAAACCTCGTGAGGTTCCAATGATGTGAGCCATGACGATCAACACCAGACGGGCGCCAGGCGGGCGCCAACGCGCACAGTGTCCTTGTTTCCTCTTTGGTGCTAAGGAGGCAAGAGAAGATGAAGAGTACCGAGGCGTCAAGCAAAGGTTTCCATATCGGTGCAACGAGACCAAGACCAGCAGGACGGCGAGAAGGAAGTCACCATGGAGCCCAAGGCGGCGTCACCACCAGAGCCTTTGGCAGGCGAAGACTGCTTTTGTTAGGATAACTTGTACTAGTTGTCCCCTTTCAAATTGGCCGTTGTTGGCTCCCTCCCCACTCAATATTTGGGGAGAGGACCAAGGGCCTCTATAAATAGGATTATCCACCACCATATCTAGGGGATCGACCTAATCTTGGATCGGAGCCATTCCATCCTTAGCCACACACCCACCAAGCACGAGAACACCTCACCTCAGGAGGCTGTTCCTCCCCTTGTACTGTTCATCCTCAGGCCAAGAGGCAATCCACCACACCACACTGGAGTAGGGTATTACACCACAACGGTGGCCCGAACCAGTATGAATCTTGTGTCCCTTGTGTTACGAGTCCGTCGAGCTTGCCTTTGAGTTCATGGCGAGGTTGAGGGTGTGAGTTGGTAGGGGGAGATCTTCGCGCGCACCCCAGTGTTCGAACCTTGAGGGTTTTGCCGGAACCCAAGATCCGACAAAGGATTCACAAAAAGAAGCTACTATCTCAGAGTCAAGTCGATATTTAGTTATAAATTCACGAAAAACATCGGTATCCATAAAAGATTTAACACAATCAAACTTAGGGGTTATACGTGACTCCTTACCTTCGTCGAGATCCCAATCTTCAGAGTTGCGTTTAATTCTCTCCAATAAATCCCATTTGAATTCAATAGTCTTCATCATAAAAGAACCAATACAAGAAGTATCGAGGATGGAGCTATTATTAAGAGAAAGCCGAGCATAAAAATTTTGAATAATAATTTCTCTTGAGAGCTCATGATTGGGGCGTGAATATAACATTGGCTTAAGCCTCCCCCAAGCTTGAGTGATGCTTTCTCCTTCGTGAGGCCAAAAATTATATATATAATTACGATCACGATGAACAAGATGCATAGGATAAAACTTCTGATGAAATTCCAGTTTCAATCAGTTGTAGTTCCATGATCCCATATCATCACATAGCCTAACCCATGTAAATGCCTTTCCCTTCAAAGATAAAGGGAATACCTTCTTCTTGATAACATCCTCGGGCATACCTACAAGCTTAAATAAACCACAAACTTCATCCACATAGATTAGGTGCAAATCGAGATGCATTGTTCCATCTCCTGTAAAAGGATTAGCAAGTAGTTTCTCTATCATACCCGAAGGAATTTCAAAGTAAACATTTTCAGTAGGTTCAGTAGGTTGAGGAGCAACTCTTTGCTCTACTGGTCGGGGTGAAGATACCCTGAACAAGCCCCTCAAAGGATTATGTTCCATAGTAACAAGTGACAGTAAATTTTAGCACAGTATTTAAATTTTTCCTTACCAAAGACACTTCATTCCCCGGCAACGGCGCGAGAAAAGAGTCTTGATGACCCACAAGTATAGGGGATCTATCATATTCCTTTCGAAAAGTAAGAGGGTCAAACCCAACGAGGAGCAGAAGGAAATGATAAGCAGTTTTCAGTAAGGTATTCTCTGCAAGCACTAAAATTATCGGTAACAGATAGTTTTGGGATAAGGTAATTTGTAACGGGTAACATGTAATAAAAGTAAATGAGGTGCAGCAAGATGGACCAATCCTTTTTGTAGCAAAATACAAGCCTGTACGAACTCTTATATAAAGGAAAACACTCCTGAGGACACATGGGAATTATCGTCAAGCTAGTTTTCATCATGCTCATATGATTCACATTCGGTACTTGGATAATTTGATATGTGGGTGGACCGGTGCTTGGGTACTGCCCTTCCTTGGACAAGCATCCAACTTATGATTAACCCCTCTTGCAAGCATCTGCAACTGCAAAAGAAGTATTAAGGTAAACCTAACCATAGCATGAAACATATGGATCCAAATCAGCCCCTTACGAAGCAACACATAAACTTGGGTTTAAGCCTCTGTCACTCTAGCAACACATTATCTACTTATTACTTCCCAATGCCTTCCCCTACGCCCAAACAATGGTGAAGTGTCATGTAGTCGACATTCACATGACACCACTAGAGGAGAGACAACATACATCTCATCAAAATATCGAACGAATACCAACTTCACATTACCACTTATAGCAAGACTTCTCCCATGTCCTCAGGAACAAACATAACTACTCACAAATCACATTCATGTTCATAATCAGAGGGGTATTAATATGCATAAAGGATCTGAACATATGATCTTCCACCAAATAAACCAACTAGCATCAACAACAAGGAGTAATCAACACTACTAGCAACCCACAGGTACCAATCTGAGGTTTTGGGACAAAGATTGGATACTAGAGATGAACTAGGGTTTGAGATGAGATGGTGCTGGTGAAGTTGTTGATGGAGATTGACCCCCTCCTGATGAGAGGATCGATGGTGATGACGATGGTGAGGATTTCTCCCTCCCGAAGGGATGTTTCCCCGGCAGAACAGCTCCGCCGGAGCCCTAGATTGGTTCCGCCAAGGTTCCGCCTCGTGGCGGCGGAGATTTGTCCCGAGAGTTTGCTTATGATTTTTTCCAGGGTGAAAGACTTCATATAGCCAAAGATGGGCACTGGAGTCCTGCCAAGGGGCCCACGAGGTAGGGGGTGCGCCCAGGGGTAGGGCGCGCCCCCACCCTCGTGGATGGTGGGTGGCCCCCCTCTGTTGCTTCCTTCGCCCAGTATTTTTTATATATATTCTGAAACTGACTTCCTTGGAGTTTCAGGACTTTTGGAGCTGTGCAGAATAGGTCACTAATGTTTGCTCCTTTTCCAGCTCAGAATTCCATCTGCCGGCATTCTCCCTCCTCATGTAAACCTTGTAAAATAAGAGAGAATAGACATACGTATTTTGACATAATGTGTAATAACAACCCATAATGCAATAAATATCGATATAAAAGCATGATGCAAAATGGACGTACCAGCCATGACAGCCACCTCCCGCCTTCGGGCCGCGGAGGCAGAGCGGGAGATGGCGTTGGCTTTCGACAGTGCTGTGGCGGCAACGGCGGACGGCAATAGCTGCCAATGGGCAGTGGCGGCGGAGCTTGTGGTGGGTGTTCCGCGCACTCTCAACAGGAACGCCACGTGCACTACACTACGCAGGGGACTGCGCCCCGCCGCGGTGTAGCATCCCAACTGGAGCTGTCCTCTGATGATGGCGGAGTGGCTAAGCGATGATGACGGACCGGTGCCATTGGCGGTTGTGGGAGAAGCACACGAGATAAGCTACAGGGAGGGAGGGGAAAATGCGACGCGGGACTCGCCGGCCGTGAGGGTCTTTATAGCAGGCCGGTAAGCATTAGGATTTTGGGGGATTTCACCAAGTCAGGCGGGAAGCTTGCGTGGGAACCTGTGAGGTTGCATGGGAACGGGCTCACCAACGATTCATTGGTGCCACCGTTTGGCCAAAAGAACGCCCCCGCGCGTTGCGCAAGCTTGCACTGTAAGCCATCCGCGGCAGCGGGGTGACAAGACGTGCGAGAGAAGGACGAAAGGCCATGTACACATATAGTTAATACAAAAAAAACGTTTGTGATTTAATTACCTACTAGACCCCCGTCCTGGTTTATAAGTAGGATTTAACTAATAAAATAAGAATGCATGTCGCCAAAGATTATATCGTTGGAGTCATATTTGAACATAGTTTCCAGCTATACAATTTTTGTAACATGCATTAACACTTTTTTGGTTAAATTTAAGGTTATATACCAGCAAGAGTTTGCCCGCAACACACATGGCTTATTCCATCACAAACAGCTCGGATGGATCACTATATGCCACGTATCGCACACGCAATTCTAATCTGATTCGTGCTTGATGTCTCCGACATCGCTCGCATAGTTCGTCTTATTTGCCACGTTTCACTGTGTCGGCCTCTGCTAGCGTTCCTCAGCAAGCTCTGCTCGCCGTAGGTGCCGCAGCACGCTGTGCTCGCCGTTAGGCGCCGCGGCACGCTCTGCTCGCGTCCGTCGGCGCGCTCGGCTTGTGGACAGTTTTTCCTTGCATGTTCAACTGCTATATGCATATATATATATATATATATATATATATATATATATATATATGGTTGCTCGCTGTTGAAGCGACCGCGGAGCACTCTGCTCGCGTCCCACTATGCGCGCTCTGCCAGCGGTTGGGCGTGTCCACGATCACGTCGAGGGCCCCATATGCATGCGGTTGCGCCGAGCGCGTTGCCACGCGATGCAGTTACGTGTGGCACGATGGAGTTATGCGCTGCAAATTATAACTGCCGGCCTGCCGATATTCCTGGCCGTCTGGCTTCCCCTTTAATTCACGTGGCCATTATAACCTTAGTCTCTTCAACCTTTCGATCGTGCCCCACAACAGAACAAGCACACCAACAATGACACATAGAGAGGGGATGTCCAGCGGTGCTCCAATGGAGTTTGGCGAGCATAGAGTGGAGACCCACGCGAGGGAGATGGATCTCTTGGTGGTGTACACCATCGACCCGGCCGTGGTGGACGACTACATCAATAGTGTTGAGCAGTTGCTTGCTCAAGACAAGTACAAGGTGGTCGTCATCGACCTCCAGTACACCATCGGTCATCCCGGCATAGATCAGAAGGTTGTCGTTGCCCAGTTGTGCGTTGGCCATCATGTCCTCATCTACCACTACTGCATGGTCACAGAGCCTTGCGACCGTTTCAACAGGTTTGTCAACAACACTGACTACAAGTTCACCACGGTGGAAATCACCAACGATGTAAACGCGCTCAGTGTTACGGGCATGGCCTGCAAGAACCTTGTCAAAATCCGTGACCACTACAGGGTCTGGGCAGCATGAAGGACTCCCTGGTCGAACTCGCCTCAGCCATCATCGACCCCTACTACGAAAAGATGAAGCAAGATGCCCAGAGAACAAGTCCCCTATCCTGGCACAGGGCCTCGATGCGGCAACTGGATGAACCTCACCTCGGGTTCACGGCCAAGAGTGTGTACACATGCTACGAGATGCACAGGTGGATCGTTGACATGAGGAGGTTCCTCGTTACCCAAATCAACGAGCCCGGATCGAGCCACAAGCAGAGCAGGCGTCACAAGAAGTAGATGATGATCAGATGATCGTTTATGCTAGTTAATCATGCATGTAATATATAGTTTACTTTATTGGTGTGTGGAAATGTCATGTGTGTAGTAGCCACCTATGTAATTATGCATGTAATAGTTTACTTTGGTGTGTGCAAATGCCATTGTTGTAGTAGCCACCTATGTAAGTGGATGTTTAATTTGGTTATGCAAGCATGTCCTTATATATATATACATAAACACTATTCTGATCATGGGATCAGAATAATATTCTGATCACAACCTGAACTTCCCGAGTAACGCACCTGAACTTCCTTGTGTACGAACCCGAACTTCGGGCTATCTTCGCAATCGTGGCTTCCCTCGTGAATTATTCCGGTCGGTAGTGTTGTCTGGGATGTGACTGTAATCCAGATACCCATACCTGCATCTAAATTCTCGTTTTTATTCGTCATTTTGCATTTTGGCGGATGAACTTGTGTCTGTTTACAAGTTTAATGCGTTCACTAGATGTTCTAGAACCTCTAAGATGATGGGGGTTTGGTGTAGGTACGAGTTTCGTGGACAATTTGTCGTTAATTTCAACGGATTTGATTTCGGGTTCTGTGTTCTTCGTCCGCGGGAGTGGTTCCGCGGCTTCTGTGGATTTGTTGTTTTTATTTGAATATAGAGGGCGGATTTGATTGCGGTAGTGAGATTGGACCGTTCATGTGTTGTTAATTTGATCGGGCAGGCAAATACACCCCTGAAATCGGGTGATTGGATGAGACAGCTTGGTGGCTTTTATCATTTAGATGTTTGGGCGTAGTAGGATATCGTTCAAGGTCGCAGATTGAGAAGGTGTAGTCACCCAAGTGATTAAATCTAAAAAAACAAATTCGATAGCGTGTATTTTTTCAATGATTCTACTGTCTGTCTTACGAGTTGGACTTCTGCACCTTTTGTGCTAGAACTTCTGTCATTTTTATGCATGTTTTTTAGGTGATGTTGCAATATGATCTGTTCGGTTGATGTTGTTATAAAAAAATTGTGTATGTTTTTTTGTTTTTCAGAGTACTCATAATACGTAAATGTGGAGCTGGTCCATAGACACACAGATCGTCTTTTTATATTTATTCTGTCTTCAGGATTAGTTTTTTTGGATCATCCACATTCTATGGTATTAATTGGACTTCTATGGTACCAGTGATTGAACTTCATGGTTTCCACATTGCATGGCGGTGCATCATCGCGCTTTATTTTTTATTTTTTATTTTTTCTTTTTGTAATTTTCAATTTTCTAATTTGGGTTTAAGTTTGTTTCGTGAGCAACTATGGGATTATTCCCAAATATAAATGCATACCTTACTTATTTTTTTGCAACATGATTGCATACTCCGAACAGTGGTAGAACTTCAGTATGTGTTTAACGTGAAACTCACAAGATCTTTGCCCAAGTATGCATGCAGTTTTTCCAGATCATGTAAGGGTCGTTGTAGAAGCTGGACTTCTATGTTGTTCATACGTGAACTTCTGCTTTTCATTATTTGCAAAGTAATGCAGCAAGTCCTTTGTATTTCTTTCTTTTTTATGTTACTTTTCATTGTTTGCATTGGTTTGGATTTTTTCACTTAGTCCCATGAACAGGCATGGAATTGGCCGACGGATATGCGTATTTTTTTTATTTTTTTCTAGTATGTTTTTGTACTTATAATAGTTGTTGGTCTTCACTGAATAACTATCCTAAACTTCTGTGTGATAATCATTTTTAACATGTTAATTTGAGGTTTTACGAAATGTTGAACTTCTATATCTTCACTACTTGAACTTCTTATTTATAATTATTTTGTTATTTTTGGATTTAAATATTTGTAGACATTGAAGTCGGCATTGTGCGTATTAACAAATGCGGTAGCGCGAGGCCGAGCAGGGGGGAGGGGGTCGGGACCCCCCTCCCCTCCCCCCGCGAGGCCGAGACAGGAACGAGCCGGAGCAGGCAACGACGCGGCGTGCTGCGTCGTCGCATGTGGAGGCGAGTCCGTCACATCCGTGACCCCACTATCTATCTTAGGGTTTTTAGGGTTTAGGGTGCGTGCGGTGGGGGTGGAAACAGAATAACCGCATTGCATCCTGTCAAAACCTAGTGCGCAGCAATGCGGTAGCGCGAGGCCGAGCAGGGGGAGGGGGTCGGGACTGTCGGATCACGGGTTCCGGCAGACCCTTAAGGTTCGAACACTGGGGTGCACACGGAGATCACACCTTCTACCTCCCCGTCTCACAAAGATCTAAACTACTGAAAGAACTGCACAAGAGACTCAAGATTTAT
This sequence comes from Triticum monococcum, assembly GCA_034509565.1. Classification (NCBI taxonomy): domain Eukaryota; kingdom Viridiplantae; phylum Streptophyta; class Magnoliopsida; order Poales; family Poaceae; genus Triticum; species Triticum monococcum. The sequence goes on along the minus strand of CM067842.1, from coordinate 442,666,414 downwards.
ACTGGTTCAGGCCACCGTTGTGGTGTAATACCCTACTCCAGTGTGTGGTTGGTGGATTGCCTCCTGGGGCTGGTGATGATGAACAATACAAGGAAGAATAGCCTCGCGAGGGTCTGTTCTTGGCTGGGGCGATGAACTGCTAGGAGGAGTTCAGTCACCCTTGTCTCTCTCTCACTCACTCTCTCTGCTTGCCAACTGAACGAAAAAAAAACCCTTGCTATGCGGGTGGCTAGTCCTATTTATAGGCAAAGGCCTTGGGCCTCTTCCCAAATATTGAGCGGGAAGGGCGCCAACAATTGGCCAATTCGAAGGGGAACATCTAGTACACTTATCCTGACTAAAGTTGGTCTTCGCCTGCCAAAGGCTCTGTGGTGACGCCGTGCTGGGCTCCATGGTGACCTCCGTCTCGTAGTCCTCCTGGTCTTGGTCTCGTTGCACCGAAATGGCAACCTTTGCCTGATGCCTCGGTACTCCGCGGCTGCGCTTGCCCCTTTGCACCAAAGAGGAAAGAAGGACGCTACGCGCGCTGGCGCCCGCCTGGCACCCTCGATCGGCATGGCTTGCGTCATGGGCACCTCGCGAGGTACCCTGCCTTGATCTCTCCGCCTCCTCGCGAGCCAGCCTGATGAGGCTGCGCCTGAGGATGCGCCATGTCGTCCGCCCTGCGAGGCTTGGCCCCTCACGAGGGTCTTGAGTCTTGTGTTGATGAAGATGGGCCGCGCCGGGCCCCCATTTGAGCCACGCCGCAGGCCGCAGGCAGGCAAGTCTGGGGACCCCCGTTCCCAGAACGCCGACAGTAGCCCCCGAGCCCAAGGCGCGCCCGGACTTGGCCGTGCTGAGAGGCGAAAGGGCATAGGCGAAGCGCCGTGGGCCCTAACAGCCTGCGGCCTTGGGCGCCGCGTGGTGGTTGATTGGACGTGGGCGGTACCGTTCGCCCACGCTCCCTTATTTTGCACCCTGCTAGGTTGCCCCGCAGTTGTACACAGCCGCCCCTCTTCCTGTTGCTCGAACGTCCCTTGTTCTTCCTCCCTTCGAACTTCGACTCTCGCCTCCAATCCCATCTCACACTTCCCTCCTCTTGTCCACCGCCATGGCTCCGACGAGGAAAGAGAAAGGGAAGGAGCCGGCGTCTCCATCTCGCCCATCGCTGTCGGTGGCCCCCGCCATCAGCCGCTCAATCATACTCAATCTGGAGTGCCTGGATAAGCTCAGTCTGGCCCTAGCCACCGTCTTCAATGAGTGTGGGAGGACGACAGCCTGGCCTACGTCTCACTTCCCCACTGACAGGATAATCACCGAGGTTCATTACTTTGCTGATGCCTTGTGGGCGGGTCTGGTTCCCCCCTTCTCCGATTTCTTCAACACTGTCCTCTCCCATTTCCAGATCCACATGATGCATCTGGGTCCTGAATCCATTGCCCTCCTCTCCGTCTTTGCATTTGTCTGCGAGGCGCTGATGGGCATCCCTCCTTCTATTGCCTTGCTGCGCCATTTCTTCTCTTTGAGCCTTGCCGACCCCACTCAATGCTCGGTGTGCGTGAGCTTCGTCGCCGCGCCTGAGACCGCGGCCTCGGGTATTGACTTCAAGCTCCCTCCGCCTCCAGCTGGGTTCCGTGAGCGGTGGTTGTACGTCGATGTCAGGGTGCCCAGCCCCCGGCTGGCGAAGCCAACTTCGCCTGCTGTACCTAATACAGGCTGGGGCCAGGAGACACTTAAGAGCCCCCGGCTCGCCTTCGTCTGGCGCCGCTTCACGTTCTTGAGATCACTCAACATGACAGCGCCTAAACTGGTGAGGGAGTTCCTGCTGCGCTGCATTGCCCCTCTCCAGCGCCATTCTCGTCGAATGTGGGCCTTCAGCGGGCATGGTGATCACATGAGGCTTCAGGAAGAAGACTTGACGCCCGCGGCGCTAAGGACGGTGCTCTTGGTCCTGACTGGTGACCCCAACCCCGGCAGTATCCAGCGGGGAGGAGCTCTGCTGTACCTCTGCCAGAACAGGGATGACTTCATGAGGCAGATGCCCTCCTTTGACGAGTGGGGGCTATGTCCTGTCGGCCTCCAAGGGCTTCGCGGGAACCCTGTGGCGGTGACTGCCCTTCCGATTGGTCCAGGTGAATCCTCCTCGAGTGGTGGAGCAGGGAGGCCGGAGACAGCGGGGGTCGAGAGAGCTACTGACGAGGTGGCCGCACCTGGCGGTGCTCTTGATGGGGCATCTCCTGAGGCCCGCGCTGCCGAGGCTGCGGGTGAGGTGCGGCTGCTTCCGACGCTTAGGGCCGAGGCTCCTGAGCCCCCGACCGTGCCTTCTGGCGAGGCAACTGATGTGCGCGTCAGGCAAGCGTCCTCGACGCAGGTCGCCTTGGTGCTCCGTCCTCCTCGCAGGTTGATTCCTGTGCACCTCTCCTGGGCCGCTTCCATGTGGACTTTGAGGCCCTCCGGAGGAAAAGGGAGGCCCTAGGTGATGACTTCCCTTGTTGCGTGCTGAAGCGCAGGAAGTACTTTGCCACTGACGAGTAAGCCTTCTTCCTCTCTGGCTCCTGATCCTCTTGTTGCTTTCACTGATCCTTGCTCCGCAGGCCCCTTCCGGCCGAGCTCGCGGAAGTAGCAGAGGTGCCGCCTCCCTTGGCTTCGGCCCCTCTATCGTCCTCAAATGCTCCGAGCAGCTCTGCCCTTGTGGTGAGGGCGTCTGAAGGGGTGGACCATCCTGAGGTGCACCGCGGCCCTTCATTCCCCACGATTTTCCTTCATGGGCCCTCTCGGGGAATAGCCAGCCTGCCGTGGGCTTCTCGTCTGGTCGGGGACTGCGACTGGTTGAGGCGCCTCCTGCGCCCTTCATCTGGAGACGTGCTGGCCCTAGGCCGGGCTTCTGGTGCGGCGCGCCCGGCCGTCGCGAGGGCGCCAGCCCCCAGCCCCCTGCCCGGAGGAGGAACGATGATTCGCGGCCCCCGGCGCTTGCTTGGGGCGGATGATGGTGTGGAAGATGTGCTTGAGCGTGCCCGGGATCGCCGCGCTCGCCGCCATGGGTTCCTTTGAAGAGCGACCGACGCGGTGAACTTGCTTGGGGAGGAGCTTGCTGACGAAGACGCGCGCCTGGAGGTCGAGGGCATGCGCTTGGCTGCAGGGAGGCGTGAGCTGGAGGCCGCCATCGCCCTCGCGCGTCGTCAGCGTGATATTGACGATGAAGAGGCGAAGGCGTCGCTGGAGGCCTCCCGGGCGGCTCGATCCTAGGCCGCTGAGGAGGCCCGGGGAGCAGACCGACGGCGAGAAGCAGCAGAAGAATGGGCTCGGGAGCTCTTGGCCTGGTGCCACTCGTTGGAGGAGCAAGCGGAGCTGCGCGAGGCAGCCCTTGCATCGATGAAGGTGGCTTCTGGCAACCCGGTTGAGCTTCGGAAGCGCGAGGAAGCGTTGGTGCTGGAAGCCACCGAACGCACCCGTGAGTATGAGCGGCTGGAGACGAGGGAGCGCCTAGTGACGCAGGCGGAAGACGATGTCGCTATGCGGGAAGCGCGTGTCCTGGAGGAGGTTTGTCGTCGGGTGGCGACGGCGTGCCAAGGCCTCGAGCATGAGTTCGAGGGGAAGCTGGGGATGATCCGGGTCGAAGACGAGGGCAGAACCGCAGCCCTGAGGGCCCAACGGGATGAGGCGACGCGGCGGGTCGACGCCTCCCGGGCCGCCCTTGAGGCAGCGCAAAAGGAGTTGGCCGCCTCCCAGGCCGAGGTGCTCCGTCTTCGCCAGCGGATGGAAGAGGCTGAGGGCGTCGCGCGCCAGAACACGGACGAGATATGTCAGGGGCAGGTCCGGGAGCACGTGCACGGTCCCATGCTTGCCACGCTCCGGGAGAGAGCTAGCGCGGCCTTGGGCAACATCTGTGAGGCGGCTGTTGGCGAGCCGCACACAGCCAACTATGCTGGCAACCTTCAGTTCTTCACCGCCGTGGTGACGCAGCTGGAGGCGCGTTCGTCAAGGGCCGATAGGTTGGTGGAAGAGAGGAGCCGCGCGTTGCTCGGGCGTGCCTTCTCCCGTGTCTTCAGCCATCTCCTGATCATGGATCCCCGCTTTGATTTTGACGCTGTCATCGCCCCAGTCCCCCAGGCCGTCCGAGGTGACCTGGCGCACTGGGTGGAAGACAACGTGGACGCCCTTGTCAGGGCCTTCGCTTCGGACGACGATGACGTGATCGTGGGTGCTGACGAGGGCGGCGCGACGAGCGGCCCTGACGCCGCTAGCGGCGACGCAGACGACGATGGCGGATTCGGCAACCCCAACGAAGGCTCGGGAGGTGCTTTCGGGGACGCAATGGGGGATTGGTCCGACTGAGTGTGTATCGCTCCTGTCTTTTTCACCCTGCATGAATAGAACTTAGGTTTTTGTCCTGATGGCTTGTGAGAGCATTTTGGGAGGGGAAGCCCCTCATGTAAAACCCGTGTTCAGCATAATAATAGTTGTCATATTGCACGAGCGCCCGCGCCTGGTGGCTGGGTGGTTTACCTTTGTTTCGCGCAAGCCCCGAAGTAGCCTGTGGGAGGGCGTGACGCCCTTGGTGTTCTTTAGTTGAATCCGTTGGATACGAGAGTGTCGCCGGCGGGGAGTTTCACAAGCGTTGGCCTTCTTCACAGGCTCTGGGCCTTTTCCTGAACGTGTGAGCTTCACAGGCACTCGCCTTGCTTCACAGGCTCTGGGCCTTTTCCTGAGCGCGATGACTTCACAGGCATTCGCCTTCTTCACAGGCTCTGGGCCTTTCCTAAACGCAGTGACTTCACAGGCACTCGCCTTGCTTCACAGGCTCTGGGCCTTTTCTAGAACACGATAGCTTCACAGGCGCTCGCCTTGCTTCACAGGCTCTGGGCCTTTTCTAGGACACGATAGCTTCACAGGCACTCGCCTTGCTTCACAGGCTCTGGGCCTTTTCAGAACGCGAGGGCTTCACGGGCACTCGCCTTGCTTCACAGGCTCTGGGCCTTTTCTAGGACACGATAGCTTCACAGGCACTCGCCTTGCTTCACAAGCTCTGGGCCTTTTCAGAATGCGAGGGCTTCACAGGCACTCGCCTTGCTTCACAGGCTCTGGGCCTTTTCAGAATGCGAGGGCTTCACAGGCACTCGCCTTGCTTACAAGCTCTGGGCCTTTTCAGAATGCGAGGGCAACCTCCGCAGGCACCCGAAGATCCTCCCGAGGGGGAGCAACAATAGCAATTTAGGTCACGCACGAGCCAGACCTGACCGGACTCGCGAGGGGCTCGCGAGGGGAGGCAGCTATGGCGAAGCGGTAACCAGAACGCGAGAAATGGCTCGAGCGAGAATAAGCACCCCTTCCGCGAACACACGCAAATCTCAAATTCGAATCCAACTTAAATCCAGCGAGGGAAAAGCTACAGCTAAAGGGAAAGGCAACGAAAAGCAGGCAAAAGGCCGCGTCCAGCACCTAATCTGGTCTTGGACGTCTTCTCACCAGCGCGGAGCTAAGTGCTGTCCACTAGGCGTGGGAGGGAGCCCCAGGGCCTGAGGCCGGCACCCCTGAGACTCCGGGGCATGTACAGCCCCACTCATTATTACATGAGAGTGTCACGGGGTGGCGAGCTTCACAGGCACTCGGCCTTCTTCACAGGTACTGGCCTTGCTTCATATCGCCAGACGAGGGCCCCGCCTTGCGCCACACTCTAGTGCCATCAGCAATGACCGGAACCCAGGACGCCGCCCGATGGGGTAGAGCGGTCGTCAGCGGTTCCCCCGACGACCACGGGTCCTCTGCCAGGGGCAGGCCCTGAGGCACCTCCCCAGCAGAGGGCCTACCTCCTGAGAATGCCTTGCTGCGAACGCCGTGGTGGTGATGTCGGATCCCGGCCCCTCTCCTGCAGTCCACTGCGCCCTCCTCCCGAGGGGTAGGAGACTGTGGGAGCGGGGCAGCTGCTTGCCGCGGTGACCTGCACCTCCTGCGATCCATGGTTAGCGTATACCTGCCCCTGAAGAGTTAGCGGTCCCCAATAATCGTTGCCTCCAGCGTGGCCAGCAGGTTCGTCCCGGGGCTCCCGGAAGGGCTTAGCTTCCATTGCCTCATCCCCCCCCCCCCCAGCTTGGGCCGAGGAGCGAGCCTTGTCCGTTCTCGTGAGGGTGTCCTTGGTCCATCATGAGGGGCATGTATTCCTCTGTCGCCGTCATCCCGAGTGCCACGCCGTGATGCCCCGCATGCCACGCGGTCCCACCTGTCATGCCTACTGCGGGGTGGAAGCGCGGCCGTCCTCCGGGGCCGCGGGTCGCGTCGAGTCCTTCTTCTTCACGGGCCGGGGGCGGGGGCAGCGCCGCCGCCGGTCCAGTGCTGACAGCTTCGCTGGCGTCGGAGTAGCCTTGGAGTCCGCGGGCGCGTGCGGAGCCCCCGCGCGGGTTGCCCTGGGCTTGAAATGGGAGCTGGGTGGAAAAGTGGTGAGCCCCCGAGGCGGCGAAGCCCAGGAGCTCCGCCACTTGCTCTAGCAGCACGTCCTGGCCGCCCTCCAGCAATCTGCACCGCAGCAGCTCTCAGGCCACTGTGAGCGTGGCCCTTGAATTCGCCTGCTCCCGGCGGGTGTACGGTGTCATGGTTGCGGCGTGATTGGAGGCCCTTGCCGCCGACCGCGCTTGCCGCGGTGTGAGGGTTGCGGAGGCCTGTCCGCGTCGCCCGCGGCCCGCAACGCCCTGCAACCCACGAGCTGCCTGGGGCGCGGGGTCACCCGAGGCGGGCGGCTCCGCGCAGGTGGGCCACGCCGCCCATGGACCTTGGTTGGCCGCCTGGTCGCCGGACATGGTGATGATGATGCGACGGGAGGCGGAGCGGTAGGAAGGCAAATTCTGGCGCACCCCTACCTGGCGCGCCAAATGTCGGATCACGGGTTCCGGCAGACCCTTAAGGTTTGAACACTAGGGTGCGCGCGGAGATCACGCCTTCTACCTCCCCGTCTCACAAAGATCTAAACAACTGAAAGAACTGCACAAGAGACTCAAGATTTATACTGGTTCGGGCCACCGTTGTGGTGTAATACCCTACTCGAGTGTGTGGTTGGTGGATTGCCTCCTGGGGCTGGTGATGATGAACAATACAAGGAAGAACAGCCTCGCGAGGGTCTGTTCTTGGCTGGGGCGATGAACTGCTAGGAGGAGTTCAGTCACCCTTCTCTCTCTCTCACTCACTCTCTCTGCTTGCCAACCGAACGAAAAAAAACCCCTTGCTATGCGGGTGGCTGGTCCTATTTATAGGCAAAGGCCTTGGGCCTCTTCCCAAATATTGAGCGGGAAGGGCGCCAACAATTGGCCAATTCGAAGGGGAACATCTAGTACACTTATCCTAACTAAAGTTGGTCTTCGCCTGCCAAAGGCTCTGTGGTGACGCCGTGCTGGGCTCCATGGTGACCTCCGTCTCGTAGTCCTCCTGGTCTTGGTCTCGTTGCACCGAAATGGCAACCTTTGCCTGATGCCTCGGTACTCCGCGGCTGCGCTTGCCCCTTTGCACCAAAGAGGAAAGAAGGACGCTGCGCGCACTGGCGCCCGCCTGGCACCCTCGATCGTCATGGCTTGCGTCATGGGCACCTCACGAGGTACCCTGCCTTGATCTCTCCGCCTCCTCGCGAGCCAGCCTGATGAGGCTGCGCCTGAGGATGCGCCGTGTCGTCCGCCCCGCGAGGCTTGGCCCCTCGCGAGGGTCTTGAGTCTTGTATTGATGAAGATGGGCCGCGCCGGGCCCCCATTTGAGCCACGCCGCAAGCCGCAGGCAGGCAAGTCTGGGGACCCCCGTTCCCAGAATGCCGACAGGGACCCTCCCCTCCCTCCCCCTGCGAGGCCGAGACAGGAATGAGCCAGAGCAGGCGATGACGTGGCGTGCCGCGTCATCGCATGCGGAGGCGAATCCATCACACCCGTGACCCCACTTTCAATCTTAGGGTTTTTAGGGTTTAGGGTGCGTGCGGTGGGGGTGGAAACAGAATCATCGCATTGTGTCCTGTCAAAACCTAGCGCGCAGCAATGCGGTAGCGCGAGGCCGAGCAGGGGTAGGGGGCGGGACCCCCTCCCCTTCCCCTGCGAGGTCGAGACAAGAACGAGCCGGAGCAGGCGACGACGCGACGTGCCGCGTCGTTGCATGCGGAGGCGAGTCCGTCACATCCGTGACCCCACTATCTATCTTAGGGTTTTTAGGGTTTAGGGTGCGTGTCTTAGTTAGATATGAACTTGATCTGTTTTTGTACTTGAACTTCTTCTTTTTGTTTCTTAGGGTTTATTTATTCATAGCCTTTACTTCTTTTATTAGAGTACTTGAACTTCTATTCTTTATTTTTTTGAACTTCTTTTTCTTGTTTTTTAGGTGCATATTTTGTGTATGTATTTTCCTTCCCTTGGTAGTGTATTTGCCATCAATTTTTGGTTTTTAAGGATATCAGTAGTGTTGTTGTGTGATCTTATCTCATTGTAATAGATGCATCCAAATGGTGCATTCATTTATCTATACATGTACTTACTATTTTATCTGTTGGGGGTAAAACTGTAAATTCACCGGCGCTGCAATTCCCATGACAGAGAGGCATTAACTGAGCATCTCGCTCGCCACCACCTGTCATAAAACCCCTCCCCCTATCGCTCGCTCTCTCCCCCCTCTACGTCGCTCCGCTACCTTTGTCGCCTCCAACTCCCCCCGATTTCGCCGCCCCTGTCCCCTGCCCTCGTGCTGGAGTAACCGGCACGCGCCCCCGCTCCTATTTCTCCCCCACGCCCCGCTCTCCCTCGCCCACCCCGCTCTCTTCTGCTCGGAAGCGAGGGCGGCAACTGCCTGCGCGGTTGCAAGGTGCGCGTGGTGTCATGGGGAGTAGAAAAACCACCGCGGATTCGTGCGTGCGGGGGTTGTTTCGAGAGGTACAAATGCCCCCCCCTAATGCTTGCTTTTAGTTTCGCCAGATCTGCCGAGTCCACCTCCTGTGTGCTCCCGTGTCCACGTCCTATCCCCTTCTTCTAATGGTTTGGTGGGAGATTAGGTAGGATTCTTGTGCGTGTGGTGGGTGAATTCCATTCCCCCGTGGTCAGATTTGTCTATGAGATGCTTGTGTGTGCTATTTCTCCCTTTAGAGTTGAGTTGATTTCATTTCCCCTTTGGTGATTTCAGCATTGAGATGCATGTAAGAGAGGGTGTGGTGTGCTGGTTGATGCTGAATCTGATGTATCTAATTGTCTTAGTATTGTTGATTTCGAAGTCTAGATTGTGTCTGTCACATGCTAGTTAGTTTCTGGATTCTTTTTTTGTTCGTGCTTGCCTATATGTCCTACTATTCATGTTTTCATACTTGTTGATATGTTCTAGTTGTTTCATCCTAGGGTTTCATTTAGTTGTTTTTTGTATTTGTTGTATGATTTTTCTACCTGCTAACTATATGCAATCTATCCCCTGTTTTTTAGTAGGTTGTTCTAGGGTTTGGAGATCCATTCAGCAAGGGGTTGTGTTGTCGTGGCTTCAAAACCTTCTCCAGGTATTGTATTGTGGTTGGATCTTGTATTTTAAATAGCAGTTTTTCTTATATATGGCTGCCCATATCTTCACTTAGTTGTCTTGTTGGACTGCCCTTTCTTAAAAGTGTGAACTTCTAACAATGGTCATGTGTATGCATTTTACCCTTAGTTTTAGTTAGTGGAGTGTTGCTTAATTTTTATTTGATGAATTGCTAGTGAACTATGTCACCAAGTGTTGTTGGACTTCCCAAATGTTTCATATTTATAGTGTATATCTTTTTTTGTTATCATTTTCATGGTATTGATATTTAAATTTGCCTGTGAAATACTATTTGTGGTCATGCTACATCTTTTTTATTTGCTACTTGCTTGGTTCACATAGTTGAACTTCTGGTTTTAATTATTGTTTGTTTATAATGAAATTTGGTTGAACTTCTGTTATGCACATTTTGTTTTACTTCTTTGTTATATATTATTGAACTTCTGGACATCATGTTATATGTAGTAGCCCCTCTGGTGTAGATTGTTTTTATATTTAGTATGTAAATTTTATTTTGTTTGTTGTGTTTACTGCTTTGTTAGGTATTGTTGAACTTCTGGGTATTGGACATTATTGTAAAAGTAGAAGTCCCATTGGTGTAGGATTGCGTATTAGAACTCAGCTCCCTTTTTACTTGCATTTTTTGTAGTTGGTGATGAGTTGAATAGTTCTAAAAAAAATGTCTGCGATCAAGATGGAGCTTCAGAAGTTAATAGTGATGCTCCAATATCTGATGCGGCTAAATGACCCATAATCCCTTTGACTGTGATTGTTGAGGTTGCTTCGAGCCTTGAGAATTTTTCAAGCCTCGAGGATCTTGCTTCTGCAGCTCTTGCTTCACCTAGTATGTGAAACCCCTTTTCTTTTCATTTTAAATTCTTGAGCCATGTTTTTTTAGCTTGTTCATGTCGATTGTTTTTGTTTTTGTTCCTGACTTTATTTTTATTTTTTGCTTTGATTTTTTGTGTTCTTTGTAGATGTGTCCACAGAGGAGGAAGTTGTAAACACCATCAACGATGTTTTATCTGAGTTGGGTTTATCAGAAACCCCTGCTGCTACTGACGAGGGGGCTCCGTCAGACAAAGGTTGTGATTCCGTTCCGGATCCTTTGTGCTCTCTTTAGATGTCAGAGACGCAGTCGCAGTCTATTGATGGCACTAAACCTGTCACGCAACCTGAGGATGTGCCTCTTCAGCTTCTTCTGGAGAACCAATGTAAGAGGAAGAAGCAAGAAGATCTTGACAAGAAGAGGGTGCCCCCCTTGAGAAAGGTTCTGATGTTCCTGGATCTGTTCATGCGGCTGAGCTCACAGTTGGGGAAGACGTCTCGTGTGGCAGTGATGGCATGGTTGTCCCTGTTAAGAAGAAAATCAAGAAGACCACTGCGAGGAAGCATGTAGGTGGTGGAGTTACTCCTCGAAGGAGCCCACGTGTTTCAAGGCCCGCTCTGCTTTGATATATACCTTTGCAGTAATGCGCTCATAGTTGTTTTTCAGCGGAGACTTTGGTGGTTTCCTCAGGGCATCGATAGTGCACTTTGATTTCACCGGGTCTACCTTCTCCTCCGAAGGTGGATGTCTCTTTGCTTTCACCCCTTCAAAGAAGTCATTCACTTCTTTTTCCATGATCTTCGCGTTTTCTTCCACGGTCCTCTCGTATGGTAACTTCTCTAGAGGCTTGAGAGGTGGACCGAATCTGTATTGCCTCCCGCCTCTGGTTGTACTTCTAGACGCCGGAGCAGACGGAGCGGCTGCGGCTATCTTCTTTCATGCTTGCTTATGAGTCAAAGGAGAAGGACTACGACGCGCCGGAGCAGCCGGGGCGGTGGCAGGTCTCTTCCGCCCTTGCTGGCGAGGCGGAGAAGGAGGAGGCTGGTGGCTTCTCGGGCGCGCCAGCGCAAGCGGAGAAGGAGGCAGAGTGCCACCACGCGCCGGAGAAGGAAGCTGAGTGCCCTGATCACTCACCGGAGGAGGAGGCGTTGGAGGAGGTGGAGTGCCCTGACTCGCTGGAGGAGGAGGAGGAGGCGGAGGCGTCTAGTTCAGAAGGTTGATGAGCTCCTTCCGCCATAGGCATGGAGTCTTAAGACAAGAACCCAACCGAGTCTCCCCGTCACCCGTAGGGTGGTCAAGCTGGAGGTCCTCAAATCCTTCTATGATTTCATCCACCATCACCCTAGCATATCCTTCTAGAATCGGCTGGGAGTGAAAAGTTGCGCTAGGTTCAGGAGGTGCAACAGAGCCAACAGCCGCCTTGACTTTCAATTCCATCCACTGCATCATAAGGTGGCAATTCTGAGACTCCGTGATAGCATCCACGGGGTAGCTAGCAGGAGCCGTGATGACAAGCTCCTGAAGCAGCTCCGTGGAAGCTATGCTGCTTCTCCGTTGAGATGACGAGGTAGCTTTGGGTGTAGCTTCGGCAGGTCGCGTGCTGCGAACTGCGTCTTGTTCCTCTAGCGCTTGTACCCTTGTGTGCAGCACCTGTAGTTGGGTCAACTCCTTTTTCTTCTTCCTTTCCCGGCGTTTGTAACCGCCTGCGTCGAGAAATCCAACCTTCCACGAAAGGGAGCCTGGCGTGCCTCGTGTCCGTCCAGGGTGCTCAGGATTCCCGAGGGCCTCTATGAGCTCGTCGTTCTCTCTGTCCGGAACGAACATCCCTTCCTGCGCCTTTTTGATATGCTCCTGAAGCTTCTCGATGGGTGTGTTCAGCTGCTCATTGGTCCAAACGCACTTCCCTATTACAGGGTCGAATATTCCCCCAACCCCGAAGAACCAAGTCCTGCAACGGTCTGGCCAGCGTCGCGTCTCTGGTTCAATCCCTTTATCAATGAGGTCATTCTCAGCCTTGTCCCACAATGGCCGGGCTTTCAGGTAGCCACCTGACCCCGTGCGATGGTGATGCTTCTTCTTTGCAGCATTTTTCTTGTTTGTCGCTGACACCTTCGCTGCTCTCTCAGATTTCTTTTTGGTGACAAATGCGGGCCATTGATCTTTGATCTTCTCAAATCGGCCGATGAATTCTGGAGTCTTGTATTGGTCGACAAACGATGATTTCAGCTCATTCTTCCACCTCCTGAATAGCTCAGTCATCTTCTTAAGAGCATAAGCCTTGATCATTGGCTTTTTAACTAGATTCTCCGGATCCTCCTCTAGCGGGAAGGTGAAATTTTCCTGCAGCGCGGTCCAAAGATCAGCTTTCTGCCTATCGCTGACATAAGACACATGAGAGTCTTTGTCCTTAGGCTTCAACCATTACTCGATGATGATCGGGATCATGTCCCTATCTAGAACCCGCACTGAGCATTAAATTTTTGCTTGGTCCGGAGGGGTTCAATCGGTTGGCCAGCGCGATCAATTTCGATGATCGCGTACCTTTCATTCGCGCGCAACTTTCTCTTTGGGCCTCGCCTCGTTACCGAAGTGTTGCTCGATCCAGAGGGCTAGAAAAGAAGAAAAAGAAGAGAGTTAATATGTGTACATACCAAAAACAATTAATGCATCAATTAGCTATAGCCAGCACATGCTTAATTAATTAATATATATACCTGGTAGGACTCCGTTCGGTCACCGGAGCCGTCATCACGGTGTCCTTCCCCCTCCATTCGATCATCGGAGCCGTCATCATGGTGTCATTCCCCTCTATTCGGTCACCGAAGCCGTCATCATGGTGTCCTTCCTCCTCCATTGTTTGATCATCGTCTTAGCCTGCTTCGTCATCCTGTCTTTCCAGACCATCGGTGCATGTGTCGTTGAGAAACGACAAGACGGCATCACTTCCATGTGCGATTATCTCCCCTAACACCGCTTCTGTTGCTTCATCTCGGGGGTGCGGATCCATAGTTTCTCCAAATATTTACAACATGGCAATTATTATTCAAACATGACAGATGGATATATTAGTGGCAAACATAGAACTAACTAGCTAAGCACAATAAGGAATCATATTAGTGGCCTGGCCTCAATGGTTCTCTAGGGTTTGGGGTGGCCTCGGCAACGCGTCAAGGGTTTGGGGTGGCCTCAACAACGCTTCAAGGATTCGGGGTGGCCTTGACGACAATGCTCTTTTAACTTGGTAAATTTGGTTGGCCTCAAGAGAGTTTGTTGATCGGGTAGGGGCGCGGAGGGAGGGGGGTAGGAGACCGACATCGTTTTTTCTAGTGTTTGGGTGTCCTCAAGAGTTTTGGTCGAGCGAGAGGTCCGGGGGGTGCTCCCGACATCCCCCCTCACTTTAACAAAGAACTACCTTAAAAAGACTTGCTTCGCCACGGGTCCTCGATCAGTGCGACGTGGACTCGGTGGAAACACTTTATGAAAATGCGGTGGTGGCTGGGCCGGGCGGTTTTCTCTTCCTTCTTCATTTTTTCCTTTGTTTTTTCTTATATGTTTGTTTTCATTTTCATTCTACATTTTCGTACATATGAAAAAAAATCTATATAGAAGTGCACAATTTTTATGAACAAATTACAACATCTAAATTAACTATACATCTAAATAAATATAACTACACATCTGAAATTTTCCTAATCTTAAAACTAAACTAAACATAAACTAAAATAATATAACTACACATCCATCCATACATACACACATACATACACACATACATACATACACATACATATACATCTACATTATATATGAACAAAAAAATACTAATTTTATGAACATAAAAAGGTCTATGAACAAAAAAACATCACATCAATATTTTCATCCATCCATATATACACACATACATACATCCATAGATATATATATATATACATCTACATTATATATGAACAAAAAAAATATAAACTTTACTAATAAAAAAACGACACCGGGCCGAGGCGGCGGTAGCTCATAGCGTTGGTGGCGACGGCGACGGCGTTGGAGGGGGCGGGGCAGGGCGCGGGCTCTGGGGCAGGGCGACGACGATGATGGGGGCGGGCCGGGGCAGGGGTGCGCGCGACAGAGACGGCGGGGGCGGGCCGGGGCACGGGGCGGGCCGGGGCAGGGGCGCGGGCAGGCCGGGGCGCGGGTGGCGGCGACGGTGGGGGCGGGCCGGGGCAGGGGCGCGGGCGACGGCGACAGCGACGGCGGGGGCGGGCCGGGGCAGGGGCAGCCTGGCGGCGTCGATGTGCTCGGCGTCATCGAAGGCAACTGCTGTGATGAACTCTGCAAAATTTCTAAGTGTCACTTATATACCAAGAGCATTGGTCTCGGTTCGGGGCACAAACCGGGACCAATGCCCCCCTTTAGTCCCGGTTGGTGCCACCAACCGGGACCAAAGGCCTCTTTTCAGCAGCCGAAATGGCGGGAAGCGGCGGCCATTGGTCCCGGTTGGTGGCACCAACCGGGACTAAAGGGGGGGCATTGGTTCTGGTTGGTGCCACGAACTGGTACCAATGCACCCCTTTATTCCCGGTTGGTGCCACCAACCGGGACCAAAGGCCTTGCACCGCGGGGTGGTGGTGGGAGTTTAGTGCCACGAACTGGTACCAATGCACCCCTTTATTCCCGGTTGGTGCCACCAACCGGGACCAAAGGCCTTGCACAGCGGGGTGGTGGTGGGAGTTTAGTCCCACCTCGCTAGTTGAGAGGGGCGCGCAGTGGTTTATAAGCCCCACTGTCGCACCCCTCTCGAGCTCCTCCCCATTACAGGCTTACGGGCCTAATTGTAACTGCTATGCCTGATGGGCCTACTGGGCCTTATGCGGGTCTGAATCCTGGCACATGGATGGGTTTCTAGTCGTATTCACGCTGCGGTGGCCGAGTAGGTGGCATTTTTTTATTTTTTCCCAGTTTTTTGTTTTCTTTTTTTCTTTATTTTTTTGTTTTGTTTCTACTTACAACAAAATACTTATATATTTTATTTTATTTTGTTTCTAATTACTTATTTATTTTATTTTATGATTATTATTTTTGCTATTAAAGTTTCTAACAACAAAAAGTTCTTTATGAAAATTATTTTTGCTTTTAATGATTTTGAATAGAAAATACTTTGATAATTTTAGTTGCATCAATTTTATATAATTTTAGTTTCATAAATTTAAGAGGTTGCTTATAATGTTTTGAACAGAAAATACTTGTATAATTTTAGTTTCATAAATTTTATTTATGTAATTAAAGTTTATTTTATTTTATTTTGTTACTACTTATATATTTTATTAAATTTTATATTATTTTGTTTCAAATTATTTATTTATTTTATGATAATTCTTTTTGCAGTTAAATTTTCATGCATTTATTGATTATTTTCAGCTATAAGACCCTGAAATTGAAAAGCATTTCAAATGAACTCTGAAAAGGTTAAAAGTTGGCATGGTATCATCATTTCTCCCACATAGCATGTGCAAGAAAGTAGATAGTGTTATGGTAAAAACTGGATGCACTTCGTGTACAAAACGGACAATCTCTTTCGAAGTATCAGGGTTTCATACGGAAACTCGTCTGTTACAAAGGGATTTCATTTTTTTGAACTTATTTGAACTCCATACTTTTTCTGTGTTCAAAATGCACCATTCAAAGCCACATCATCAATTTTCAACCCTTTCTGACTTCATTTGTTATTTTTCATGCATTTACTGATTTTTTCAGCTATAAGACCATGAAATTGAAAAGCACTACAAATGAACTCTAAAAAGGTTGAAAGTTGGCATGGTATCATCATTTCACCCACATAGCATGTGCAAGAACGAAGATAGTGTTACGGCAAAAACAGGATGCACTTCGTGTACAAAACGGACAATCTCTTTCGATGTATCCCGGTTTCATACGGAAACTCATATGTTACAAAGGGATTTCATTTTTTGAACTTAATTGAACTCCATAGTTTTTCTGTGTTCAAAATGCACCATCCAAAGCCACATCATCAATTTTCAACCCTTTCTGACTTCATTTGTTATTTTTCATGCATTTACTGATTTTTTTTCCAGCTATAAGACCCTGAAATTGAAAAGCACTACAAATGAACTCTAAAAAGGTTAAAAGTTGTCATGGTATCATCATTTCACCCACATAGCATGTGCAAGAAAGTAGATAGTGTTACGGCAAAAACTGGATGCACTTCATGTACAAAACGGACAATCTCTTTCGAAGTATCACGGTTTCATACGGAAACTCATATGTTACAAAGGGATTTCATTTTTTGAACTTAATTGAACTCCATAGTTTTTCTGTGTTCAAAATGCACCATCCAAAGCCACATCATCAATTTTCAACCCTTTCTGACTTCATTTGTTATTTTTCATGCATTTACTGATTTTTTTTCCAGCTATAAGACCCTGAAATTGAAAAGCACTACAAATGAACTCTAAAAAGGTTAAAAGTTGTCATGGTATCATCATTTCACCCACATAGCATGTGCAAGAAAGTAGATAGTGTTACGGCAAAAACTGGATGCACTTCGTGTACAAAATGGACAATCTCTTTCGAAGTATCACGGTTTCATATGGAAACTCGTCTGTTACAAAGGGATTTCAATTTTTTGAACTTAATTGAACTCCATAGTTTTCTGTGTTCAAAATGCACCATTCAAACCCACATCATCAATTTTCAACCCTTTCTGACTTCATTTGTTATTTTTCATGCATTTACTGGTTTTTTCAGCTATAAGACCCTGAAATTGAAAAGCACTACAAATGAACTCTGAAAAGGTTGAAAGTTGGCATGGTATCATCATTTCACCCACATAGAATGTGCAAGAAAGTAGAGAGGCTTACGGCAAAAACTAGATGCACTTCGTGTACAAAACGGACAATCTCTTTTGAAGTATGAGGGTTTCATACGGAAACTCGTGTGTTACAAAGGGATTTCATTTTTTTAACTTGTTTGAACTCCATAGTTTTTCTGTGTTCAAAATGCACCATTCAAAGCCACATCGGCAATTTAGTACATATAGCTCTCATGAATTGACAAGTGACCAAATTAATAAAAGTTCATCATCACATTAAAAACAAAGTACATACATAGTTCTCATTGAACAACATATAGCTTTCCAGAGCATCTAGTTAAACCATACATTAAAACTATGTAAAACCTTTCAATGCAACAACAAATGCGGTCATAATCACAACCAAGGTAAAAATTGATCCAACAGCATAATGATACCAAGCCTTGGTATGAATGGCATATTTTCTAACCTTCCTAATCTTCAACCGCATTGCATCCATCTTGATATTGTGATCATCGACGACATCCGCAACATGCAACTCCAATATCATCTTCTCCTCCTCATTTTTTTATTTTTTCCTTGAAGTAATTGTTTTCTTCTTCAACTAAATTTAACCTCTCGACAATAGGGTCGGTTGGAATTTCCGGTTCAATTACCTCCTACACAAATAAAATCTATGTCAACTTGATGGGCATAATTGTCATAAACAATAAATGAACCAAATAGTTATGAAAGATAATATATAACACATCCGAATCATAGCCAGGACGAGGGCCGACGGGGGCGGATACCAAAACCATCGCACTATATAATAACAAGCAATAATAAAAGTAAGAAAATTAGACAAGTATATATCTAAAGTATTTTTTCTTTTAGAAGAAGATAAGAACAAGAGGCTCACCACGGTGGTGCAGGCGACGAGATCGGCGCGGCCAATCGACGGCGGTGAAGATGGGGAGGGGACGTGACGGACCGCTAAACCTAGACAAATCTCGGGGAAAATGGAGCTTGGAGGTCGAGCTTCGAGAGGAGAAAGCTTAACAGCTTGGCTCGGGCATTTCATCGAACACCTCATGTGCATAGGAGGTGAGCTAGAGCACCCAAATGCGCTCTCCTCGTTGGCCAGAAAAAACAGAGCACTGTGGAGTGCTTTGCTGCGGCGACGGGGTATATATAGGCAACTCATTTGTCCCGGTTCGTGGATGGAACTGGCACTAAAGCCCAGCCTTCTGTCCTGGTTCGAGCCAGGAACCGAGACCAATGTTTGTGGGCCAGGAGCGAGGCCCATTGGTCCCGGTTCGTGCCAAGAACCGGGACAAATGGGCCCAGACGAACCGGGACCAATGCCCACGAGGCCCCAACCGGCCCCCTGGGCTCACGAACCGGGACGAACGCATCCATTGGTCCTGGTTTGTGGCAGAACCGGGACTAATGGGCTGGCCAGGCCCGAACGAAAGCCCCTTTTTCTACTAGTGTGCGTATGTAGGCATTAGTGGAATTTTGGTGAAGCTTGTGTGTCTCATTGTTCTGCCTTTCTTCCTTGTCATTGCATTTTTTTAGTATCAGCTTGTGGAGAGGCCTGAGAGGAGGAAGAGAGGAGGCAAAACACCCAAAGAAGGTGGCCAAGGAGGAGGTGAGGCGAAATGTTTTAACAAGATGGTTCGTTGCTCACAAGGAGAGGTCAAGGCATGTGCAAAAATGCTACAGGCTAGGCACAAGACGAGGGTTATCAAGGCTGGTTTTGGTTGTGTGTTTGACTTGAAGGTTGATTCGAACATTTCTCGTCCTTTGATGGGCAACATCTACACGAGGATCGACCCTACAACCATGATTCTGGACATGGGTGAGGCGAACAAGGTTCTGCATATTACAAGTGATGCTATTCACCATCTATTTGGATTCCCTCAAGGTAGGCGTACCCCTCCTCGGCCCTCGAATGATGGGTTTGATGATGATGTTATGAGGTTGAAGCGTAAGCTTGGGTACGCTAGGAGTGATGACATCAAGACAAAGGATCTGCGGAATATCCTCGCGGAACTTGTGAAGGATGAGACGAAGGATGATCTTGCTCTGGAGGTGTTTTACCTGATTGTTTTCATCAAGGTGGTTATCCCTGGAAAGTCTACATGAGTGTTCAGGAAGGCAGCAATGGCTGAGAATCTTGTGTTTAAGGATATGGCAGATATGGACTACTGCCAGTTGGTTGTTGACGATATTCGGAGTGCTGTTGTTAGGTATCAGCAAGGTACTAGCAGAGGAAAAGCTGTCACAGGTTGTGCCATCGCGCCGCTTCTTATGTATCTGGACTGCCTTATCATTGGCAAGACGCCTAATATTGACTATAGGACCCCTCGCATCAATTTCATGGATCAGGTCAAGCTTCTTGAGCTTGCTGCGGCTGACTTGGTCAAGAAGGGTGATGATGACCCAGCCAACTGGGTGTTTGGGAGACTGCCTGTGAGTGTTTATATGCATCATTCTTTCCTGTGTAGTTTAACTTGAACTTCTGGTACTGTCTTCTATATTTTTGTTCCCATCTTCCTTCATTTGTTTTCTGACGCGTTGACTTTTGTTTTTGTATGCAATGGAATACATAGGATGAGGTTGTGTTCTTTAGGGTTATTGAACGTCATGTTCTAACTATGCCTTGTTCCACCGGCCTAGGGAGTGGAACTTCCCCAAGATTTGAATTCTCCCGAGATGTTAATACTGGTGCCCCCGTGTAGATCCAGGAGGTTCTTTTGACCGTGTGAGGGCTGCAGGTGGCGTGTCTTCCGAGAATTTGTTTGAAGATGCCAATGTTTCGCTGGTTAAGATTGACGGTCTTCTTGAAACTATTTGTGGGGAGTTGGCTCGTGTTCCTTCAATTGTTGAGCGTCTTAGTCGCGTTGATGGGATTCTTCCTCCCGGACACGGATTTGATGCTGAGTCTTCGAAGGAGGTCTTATCTATTGAAGCTAGATTTCTTGAAGAGCTTCGTCAGAGCACTTCCCACCTTCGGACTAGCGTTGGGCTGTTCATGGAAATGCAGGATGCTTGTTGCAAGCATTTTGAAGATGAGGCAAGTGTTGTTGTGAGTCAGATTCAGAGGCGGGATTCTATTCGTTCGGGTCGTGAAGGAGGCCACGTGGAGCATACCAAAGAGGTTTGTTTATGTTGGCTTTTGATATTTATTTGCACTAATGTTCAATGTTAGCTTTCAGTTATTACTGTTTGTAGTCATAGGCGACCGTTATTGGTTTCATGTGAAGTAAACTGTTTCTTTTTAGCACTAGTGTTCCTAGTTGACCTTCTCTATTTATAGAACCTGAACTTCAAGTGCTACAACACCTGAACTTCCATGACTTCGATGACTGGCCCTTTTTGTTCCCTTTTGTATCTTAGAGTAGATTGATATCTGACCTGCTCTGTTTACTATATTTGGACTTCCATTATGTGTCAGTTGTGATAGCTGACCTTCTTTGATTATGCAATGTGAACTTGTGCTGATTAGGTATTAGTTTTCTACATGATTTTTTTGTAGGCCGTTGATGATGGTGCTAGGGTTGAGGAGGATGTTTTACCTACGCATGAAGCTGCTCCTGTGCATGAAGCTGCCCTGTGCATGAACATGCTCCCGCTAGTGATGTATTAGTTGATGAGGTTCATGGAAGTGAAAATAAGGTACCATTTTTCTTGTCCATTTGTCTCATTTTTTTATTTTACTTGTTTGTGCATTTTATCACTATGTGGCCCTTTGTAATGACTTTCTGTTCTTTGCTGCAGAATGATGATGTTAGTGTTCCTCCAGAGAATGTTGCAGACAAGTCCGTCTTAGGCACCGGCTGCTCCGACGGGGTAGACTTGACTAAACCTCAGTCATCCATTGGCACTGAGGTTACTGATGCTGAACAGGGCAAGACAACTGGAGACATCATTTTGGAGAAAGATCCTGTTGAGCCTGCTGTTGAGACTGGTGGTAGTGCTACTGCAAGCCCGGAGAAGTATCCTGCAGTAGAGCCATCAGTTGATGTTGATGATGTTCAAACACAACCAACTATTTTTGTTGTTTCAGATTCTCCAGCTGCCCCAGCTGCTGCTGCTATCGTTCCCGACGACGTTGCAACGTCTACTGGAGATGACGACGAAGAGACTGAAAGCGATAGCTATGGAGAGGAAGTTGATCATTCCAGTGCTGCCACTGGTCTAGGCAAGGATCCATGAAGAGAGGAGCATGCTTCTCTCTTCTTTCCCCATCCCCCTCCCTTTTGTTGTTTGGTTTAGTCCATGATATCCCCTGTGAACTGCCTGTGTGGTCTAAGTTGAACTTCTAGTTTTGTTGTTTATCGCGTGGGTTGTAAAGAATGTTAAGTGAACCTGTTTTCTATGTGGGTGAAGGTTTGTTATGCATGGGTTGTGATGTCTATGATCCTGTGGTTTTATCTTTTCTGATGTAGCAGCTGAGATGTGCTTGTGTTTTGAATGTTGTGCTTGAATGTTGCTCTTAATTGAAACTGTCGTGAATCTATGTGCTTGAGTGTTGCTCTTAATTTCTATTTCTTTTGGTGAGCAGATAGCGACCTTGCTGTTGTCCGAAAGAAGGTTGATGACTTTTCTTATAGTGTAACTAGGCTTAAGAATAATCGTTCCAAGAGGTGAGTGCAGCTGGTCAATATTTACATCATCCATGTACCCCCTGTGAACTGCATGTGGTTTCATACCTGAACTTCTTTACTATTTGTACCTGAACTTCTTATTTTACTTCTCTGGTGCTGAACTTCTGGCCTCTTTTGTACTATACTGCCTATTGTGATATAGTTGAACTTCTGTGCTAATATGTGTTATGAACTTCCTGAGTTCCTGATGCTGAACTTGTTTTACTTTCTATTTTCTTATTTTAGACCAATGATTATGTTCCAAAACAAGGAGTGTGAAGCTTCTGTTGAAGATGTTGCAATATCTTTTAGTCCTCGTGGAATGCTTTGATCTAATGTGGCTCAGTGTGCACTCTACTGTCTACGTGCGAAGTACCAGGGATCGGATAAACTCATCGTGCCGTATTGGGTTTGTGTAAGTTAACCATATAGCGATTTCTTTTCTGTTTTCTTCCTTACCATTTTATTTAAAACTTGTTTGTCTCATTTTTGTATTTTTCATATGTTGGTGTTGTCTGTATTATTTTAGGACAAGATTTTCAGAGGTCAATTTGATTCCCGTGTGAGGAAGTACTTGGCAAGTGGTCCAGATAGCATGGATGCACATGATTCGGTATGCAATATCTTGTTCTTTGCCTCTATATTAGTTTTGCACTGCGATTCACTGTGTTAATATTTGTTTTATTTTTCTTTGTACCATTTGATATTAATTCTCGGTTTTTAATGATTCGTGTGTTTATGTTGCTTCAGGTTGTTTTCCCCGCTTTTAACCTGCCTGAGATTCCTACTTCCATGGGTGGTGTTGGTCATTGGGTTTCGATATTTCTTGATGTGAAGAATTCAAGGTTCCGGGCTCTCAACTCCTATTATGGACCAGAAGATGAATGTGTGGTAAGCCTGTTTCAGCGGATGACTGACAACATCAAGAAGCTTTGGAGCGATGCCAGCAATAACTGGGAGACACCCTTCAGTCCTCTTACAATCGACCATTTCGCTCTGGATTGGATTGATGTGGCCCAGCAGCAGAACAAGTATGAGTTCCACTTTTCCTCTTTATCACTTCTATTTATCTATAGTTGTACTTAAGCTATGACGTGTTTTATTCATTGGCTTTCTTTTTCTGTTCTAACACTATTCTTTTACTGCGTTTGATGGCAGTATCGACTGCGGATTCTTCATGCTTACGAATGTTAATTCGTATCATGATGGGGTTCTTGCAAATTATTCCCATGAAAATATCGCGGATATCAGGAAGACGTGGTTGTACTCAATCGCTTCTTCTAACCTATTTGAGACCGACTTCCAAGCTCTGTTTGGCTACTATACATGTAAGTATTGGAACTTGGACTGCTTACCTGCACTGCATCTTTTATTCTACCTAAACTTCATATTTTTCTCTGAACTTGGACTTCTGCTTGAGATCTGGCTGGACAGCTGGTTTCAGAAGGAGAGGAGCATTTTCTTGTACATGAACTTCATTTCTATCTCTTTTATTTTGCTTGTGTGTTTTGTTTCAGTAATTTCTTTCCTTCCATTGCTTACTTGGACATGAGCATTTCTTTTTAATTGAACTTCAAAGATGATGCCTTTCTATGGTTTTGTTAGCTGTAGTTGAATGTTTTCCAGTTCATCGGTTTATCTTGAACTGTGCCTTTGGTTGCGCCTGAACTTCATTTAGTTTTTTAATGCAACTAATTTTTTTATGTTAGCTTGAGTAGTAACCATGTCATCTTTCTTAGTTGGACTGCACATTCCGCTGTTCCTGAACTTCAGTGATATTTAATGGTGATGTTTTCTCTTCCTTTTCTTTGACAGTGGATCCGCTGGACTTCACCGATTACCACTACTCATTCCTTGGGTCACAGGAATACTAGCCTAGGGAGGAATCGATTAGTACAGCTCCGATAGAAGATGATAGACCTCGAACCCTTATTCCTTCCAAGTTGGGGAAGCAGGCTGGTGGTATTCGTGGTACTCCAAAAACCCCTTGCTCCAGGAAGATTGGTGCAGTCGAAGCAGACGAAGCAGAAGTTATTTCGTCCGATGATGATTTTGAGAAGATTGCTTACCCGAAGAATGTTAAATGTGCTGCTGGTACTGTTGCTGGTAGAGGTGGGAAGAATGTTGTCACCACCCGGAGGAAACCGGTAGTTGAGTCTGGTAGCATAACTTCCTCCAAGAGAGCATCAAGATTGCCTTTGAAGTGGCATTCTCTTGTCGCTCCCCTAAAAACATATAGCTACCCTCATCTATCCGAGGCCCGGAAGTTGAAACAGTATGTGCTTAGTAAAGACGGACTGGAGAAGTATTCTGAGTGAGTTGTCTTCTTCTTAACTTTGTTGCTGCCAGAGATGCTACTCTGTGTCTGAACTTCTATTGTTGTTGTTGTTGTATGTCGACTTCTGTTCATTTCTGCCTTGCCGAGTTATAGTGTCTGAACTTCTGTTGTTATATTGTCTGAACTGCCGTTGTTGTAGTATCTGAACTTCCATTTTATGTCTCCTCTTGCCTTTTGAGTTATAGTATCTGAACTTCTGTTTGTTGTTGTATCTGAACTTCTAATATTTTTTACCATCCTTTTGTATTCTATAGGACAAGATACTGCATGTTTACCATCCCTGCGAATGTGATTGACCTCACATGACGTGTCCTTTACACTCTTTTCGGTGAAGGGCAGCAGATGGAAGGAGACATAATGGATTATCTCATAAATTTGTGGAAGGATAAGCCGGAGACCTCTGAGATATTCACTAGTGCTGACAGGGTTGTACTTAGTCCCTACTTCATACAGGTTTTAGTTCTTTGCACCCATATCTCCCTTTTTTACCTTAGTTTTGTTGTAGTGGCATTTGGGAGGTGTTTTAATTGCGTTTTTGTGAATGCACAATGCTGCCTGGAGTATGATTTCTTCGGTGCAACAGTTCCAAACTTTGATGCAAAAAAATCTGCTGGTCTCCTCCCAATGTTTGTTCGCAAGGAAGAAGACATTCTTAACGCAAAGATGGTTAGGTTTTCATAATTCTTACTTTTTTAATTTCATGTTCATACTTTTGCTGAGTTTGTCAAGAAGTTTTTGTTCATGTCGGTTCTTCAGTACATATGCTTTATAGTTTGTGTTCACCGGTCCTTTCATTCTTGGCAGGTTTTCTTGATACTATTCAAGCCAATTGGCACAATGGCGCACTACAGTGTGTATGTGGTGAATAGATATCGTGGGAGCATTGACATCCTTGATTCACTTCCTTACGCTAATATGGAAACGTCGCGAATGAGTTTCCATGGGGACTGTCAAAATATCGTGAGTGTTTCTGAGCCTGAACCTCCTTTCACATTCTCTTGTTTGACACGAAGTTTATTATGCCTTGTGTTGACAAAATATGTTGCTGACTCTATTTTGGTAATACTGCTTGAACTAACTATCATTTGGAAGTTGAACTTCTGCAATTTGTTTAGCTGGATCTTATGCAAGTGTCGCTTTTTATGTACCTAAACTTAACTATTTTGGTTAACATGTTTTTGACTTCATCTTATTTTGTTATTTCTGGCATATCAAGAGATTTGTTGGGTTGCTCGAGGAGGTATACGGCAAGGCTGCGTACAAAGCGAGCAAGCAGCCTAACTGGGTGACTATTGCAAAGAGGCTGGCTTTTATCGATGTTCCAAAGCAGAAGAATAATGATTGTGGTTTCTTTGCCGTGAAGTTCTGCTCTTCATATGATGGCGATGAGATTGTTGAAGATTTTGGTCATGTGGAAGTATGTTCTGTCCTTGTTCTTGTCTGATCATACTTTCATTTTTCTTGTGTGTTTTGCTGAGACGCTCCTGCTGTGGTTTTAGTTATCCGTTACTAAACAATCGTTTCATTTTCTTTGTTTGCAGGCTGCTGCAGATGACTGGAAGGCTGAGTTCATGCACACTCTGATGTTTAGCGAGAAGAATGAAGTCATTCGTTCAGAGCTCCCTAAAGAGATGCAGTCCTTTGGCCCATGAATTTGAAGCATTAGTTTCATTGTAGATTTGATTTCGTACAGATTTTTAGGTCTGATAATGATTGAAACAATTCCATAAAGATTTGGTTGTAAGAAATGTTTTAGCGATATGTGTATCTATAGGTGCAACACTATTACTTATGATATTGTGGACAAATGTATTTGATGTGATGAATTATTTTGGCTTTGTGAATTTCAATGTACTGCATCGTTTTTAGCATCCATGTGT
Source organism: Triticum monococcum (assembly GCA_034509565.1). Classification (NCBI taxonomy): domain Eukaryota; kingdom Viridiplantae; phylum Streptophyta; class Magnoliopsida; order Poales; family Poaceae; genus Triticum; species Triticum monococcum. The sequence continues at coordinate 442,640,421 of CM067842.1, read as the reverse complement.
TGCATGTTTTTGCCCCAACAGATGTACCTGAACTTCTCCCTTGGTTATGGTTGAACTACTTGTTTTTTTGTGTTGTTTCTCTTTGGGCCCCAACATATGATCGTAGACTTGAACTTCTGCTTTGAGATGTGGCTGGGCTGCTGGTTTCAGATGGAGAGGATATTCTGTGTTGTGCAATGTATTGGTATTTTTTAACCCAACCAATATGTAGCCTTTTGCATAGAAATCTATATTTGTTTTTTTTGTGTTTTTTCAAGTGCGAATGGGTTTCAGCTATAACTTTGTGCAAAAATATTCTCACACACTCCTTGACGTTTCTTTATCATTTGTCGGCGTTGTACATGAACTTCTGCACATATCCAAATAGAACTTCACATCTGAGCTCGTTGTCTTAGGCTTGCTAACCTTAGTTCATACGGCAAAACTTTATTTTTTAAGCATATTTTTTTCCTACATCAATTTTATATACCAGAACTTCTTCTGTAAGCTGACCTGAACTTCAAAACTGTATGATTATTTGCTGGTAGCTCTTTTATGGAATACAACACCAACATCTCCTGCTATAATATACCATAACTTACACTGTAATCTTACTTGAACTTCATAGTCCATATTTTTCATTTTTGTTCTTGCTTGCACTTTGCATGTAATACATCACCAGCACAGCACTTCCTCTCATAATATACAAGGACTTCTGAAGTAATATTACTTGAACTTCACAATGTATATTTTTCATTTTATTACTGCTTGCTCTTTCATGCAATAGATCACAAGCTCAGCACTTCCTACCATAATATAGTAGGACTTCTGTAGTAATATTACTTGAACTTCACAATGTATATTTTTCATTTTATTTGTGCTTGCTCTTTCATGCAATACATCACAAGCACCTCCTCTCATACTATACCAGGACTTCTGCAGTAAGCTTACTTGAACTTCTAGTGCATAATTTCTGTGAAACTTCAACAATAGAAGTTCAAGTAAGCTTCTCCTAAAATATTGTTTCAAAAGTGGAATAACATTATGCACATTGACATGACATAAGTTTGCTATGTTTAATTGACCTAGTCTAACTATTCATGAGCCTTGCGCTCCTCATAGGCTTTGGTGGTAGTGGTTTTTGCTTGACATGTACCTCTTCCTCTTCATCGTCCTCTTTCTCTTCCTCCTCATCGTCCTCTTCCTCTTCCTCTTCATCGTCCTCTTCCTCTACCTCTTCGTCTTCCTCTTCTTCGATGGTGTCTTCATCTTCGTCTTCCTCTTCATATTCCACCACTATCTTGTTGCTGGCTCTAGATTTTGCTTTCGATTTCTTCTCTGGATTTTTGCTTGTATTTTCAGCATCTCCACGCTTTGGGCATGTTCTTACATTATGTGGTTCATACTCCTTGCATATGCTAAAAAGTCTGGTGCTTGCTTTCTGTGGGTGTGGTCCCTTCTTTTGTTCTATAACTTTGGGTTGCTGTTTTTGAAATTTGAGTTTCTTGACCTCCTCGGCATTGTTTCTTTCCAAGAGTGTTGGACATGTCAGCTTGTTGTGTCCCGCAACCTGGCTTCACACACTACGTTTCCTGTGTCCAAGTGGCACTCCGTTCTCATCGAGCACGACGACTCTTGCTGCAGGTGGTGCCTTTATTTGAGCTCTCTTGTCACTTTTCTTTGCTGCGGAAATTTTCTTCCTACCCTTTGTTTCAGAGTACAGCGGCAGTTTCATCGTCTCTTGCTGTCGCTGCTCCATTGATTGGCCATCACCCTGCTTGCATTGGTTGGCTTCAGTGGTGGCATTGAGCATTTTAGCTGCATAATAATGAAGGTCATATTCAATTTTAGCGTCCTCTTCAGCCATCCTTTCGTCAGCATATGCTTGATTTGCTAAATGTATTGCATCAAGCTCTTCCACGAGCCTCTTGAGAACATAATAGGCTCTGTCATATTACTGGTCACATCTCATCGCTTTCTTGTTAACCATCAAATTTAGCTGCAGCAAGATGTCTTGCTTTGATAGCCTTGAGATGCCATCTGATGCGGTTGTGTTGTAGTCCCTTGTATCAAAGGTTGGTTGTGATTTTGCAGTCTTTGTGTACCGTTTGAGGATATACTTGTTTGGAAATTTGCACGCTTCAGGTAGTCCAGTATGTTCATGAAGTGAAGGCAGAACAGGCCTGCATTTTGTGATGAATGCAGAATACATAGTTTGTGAGCCAGGAATGAGTTTCATAAATTTTGATATGATACTACTAGTTTAGTTGTTTAATGAGTTTGTTTTTCCGCTCACCTGTGTGTGTCCAGAGCTTGCATTCACACTCATATATTTCATTCTCTGGGTCAGCTACAACTTGGAATTCATGCTTTGACCAGGAAAATCTTTCTTCATCATCATGGCCAGGCTTGTTGTGGTAGTACACAAGGTACTTAGTTGGCTCTGCTGTATGCTTTGCGCGAAATAGCGTGGCTTTTCTCATCCTATTCCTCATCTCGGTGTACATGGCTCGCGTGTACTTGATAGACATGTCTTCCTCGTAGCCGTAAGTTGTTTTTGTCACAGGATTGGTCTGCACATGTAAAAAAGTAAGATATTAGTCGAAGTAGAGCCATGGGTTTCATTTTTTAAAATTCAAAGTGCACATGTTGAAGGTAAACAAAACTTGATGGGGGTGTTTTTTTGTCATCATACCATGCTGGTCATTGTTTGCTCGATCTCCTTCTGCATCCGAGTTTGTATGCAAGCATTGACTCGCCTAGCAAACTTGTGTAGGTTTTGGGTCCCCTTGACAAACCCTTTCTTGAGGACGTGGTTCATGCTCTCGCTTCGTTGTGTGGAATTCATTCTAGCAGAGAAAATGTTCTTGTAATATGCTGAAATCCACATCTTCCTATCACTCCAGAGCTGCATCATCATCTGGTCGTTCTCCAGGTTGTACTTGTGAACGAGTTCAGCCCAGGCATCTTCAAACTTCGTTGGCATCAGCGGCCAGTTTAATATATGTAACACCCACGATGCGGCTATATCTCCCACGTGTCAGGGCACGACTTAGAGGCATAGCCGCATGGTAGGTTTGTCGCAAGAGGGGTAATCTTCACACAATCCCATGTACTGAATAAGAAAGGGATAGAGAGTTGGCTTACAATCGCCACTTCACACAAATACAAGTCAAACATACATCATCCAGAATACAATCAAGGTCCGGCTATGGAACCAAAATAAAAGAAGACAACCCCAAATGCTCGATCCCCGATCAACCCAACTGGGTTCCACTACTGATCAACAGAAAACAAAACACAACAACGAAAAGATCTTCATCGAGCTCCCACTTGAGCTGGGTTGCGTCACCTGCACTGGTATCATCGGCACCTGCAACTGTTTGGAAGTATCTGTGAGCCACGAGGACTCAGCAATCTCACACCCGCGAGATCAAGACTATTTAAGCTTAAGGGTAGGAAAGGGGTAGTGAGGTGGAGCTGCAGCAATCACTAAGCATATATGGTGGCTACCTTACGCAAATAAGAGCGAGAAGAGAAGCAACGCAACGGTCATGAACTGGAAGTGATCCTGAAACTACTTACGTTCAAGCATAACTCAAAACCGTGTTCACTTCCCGGACTCCGCCGAAAAGAGACCATCACGGCTACACACGCGGTTGATGCATTTTAATTAAGTTAAGTGTCAAGTTCTCTACAACCAGACATTAACAAATTCCCATCTGCCCATAACCGCGGGCATGACTTTTGGAAGTTCAAAACCCTGCAGGGGTGTCCCAACTTAGCCCATCACAAGCTCTCACGGTCAACGAAGGATATTCCTTCTCCCAGGAAGACCCAATCAGACTCGGAATCTTGGTTACAAGACATTTCGATAATGGTAAAACAAGACCAGCAAAGCTTCCTGATGTGCTGACATCCCGATAGGAGCTGCACATATCTCGTTCTCAGGGCAACACCAGATGAGCAATTTGTACAACTAAAACCAGCCCTCAAGTTTCCCCGAGGTGGCGCTGCAAGCGGCTCTAGTTCGGACCAACACTTAGACAAGCACTGGCCCGGGGGGTTAAAATAAAGATGACCCTCGGGAGCGCGACTCCCAAGGGAAAAGTAGGTGGTGGTGAGGCAAATGGTAAAACCAAGGTTGGGCCTTGCTGGAGGAGTTTTATTCAAAGCGAATTGTCAAGGGGTCCCCATAACACCCAACCATGTAAGGAACACAAAAATCAAGGAACATAACACTGGTATGACGGAAACTAGGGCGGCAAGAGTGGAACAAAACACCAGGCATAAGGCCGAGCCTTCCACCATTTACCAAGTATATAGATGCATTAATTAAAATAAGAGATATTGTGATATCCCAACATAACCATGTTCCAAACATGGAACAAACTTCATCTTCACCTGCAACTAGGAACGCTATAAGAGGGGCTGAGCAAAGCGGTAACATAGCCAAACAACGGTTTGCTAGGAAGGTGGGTTAGAGGCTTGACGTGGCAATATGGGAGGCATGATAAAGCAAGTGGTAGGTATCGCGGCATAGCAATAGAGCGAACAACTAGCAAGCAAAGATAGAAGTGATTTCGAGGGTATGGTCATCTTGCCTGAAATCCCGCAAGGAAGAAGAATGAGTCCATGAAGAAGACAAACGGACGAAGTCGAACGAATCCTCACAAACGCGACGTTATCGGAACTAACCCGAAGAAGCAACACCATAAAGAAGCAAACAACATAGTAAACAACCATCACATCAACATGGCATGATGCACAACCAAGTATGATGCATTCCCGGTTTAATGAAGCATGGCATGGCAAAGTGCACAAACAAAACTACAAGTTAAGTGGAGCTCAATATGCAACGAGTTGCATATCGACGAAACACCACAACAATTATTTAGTTCTCTCCCATTTATGTACTCAACAAAATTAAATGTTGGTTAGCATGGCAAGAGGTGAAGCATATGCAAACTACTTATCTAGGCAATTTTAAATGAGGCCGGAACAACAAATAACAAGTCCGGAAAGTCCTCATGTGCAATATATGGATTTGGTACTGTTCTGCCCTATACACAATTCTAGAGTTGTTTAACATGCAAAGTAGGGCTACCATGTTAAACTATGCATTTTTCTATCCCATTTACATATAAAGTTTATTTAAAACCGAGCTACGGTTATCAAGTTATGAAATAATTCATTTTAGCATGGCATATATGCAAATTAATGCAAACAACAATTTTAAATATTTTAACATGGATAAAAGATGCATGTTATGAAAGTAGATGAAAATCTAAGAATTTTACATATGACATTTTTCATTTGGGTGCATGCACATTTAGTTATTAGCAATGCAAAAATAAAGGCATTTCTATAAATATGCAATGCATTAGAAATTAACCAAAATCACAGGCAGGAAAAAAATATAACATGCATGGGCCTGAAGCGTCACGCTGCAGCGGCCTGGATGAGGAATCGGCCCAAGTGGTTGTGGGTGTGCAAAATAGCAGGAAAACAGAGCTAGAAAAAGGGGGCGGCTTGGACTTGAACCCACGACCTCCTAGAAACAGGAGCAGCGTGCTGACCATTGCGCTGCTACTATACGTTTGTACAAAACAAGGGCGTGGCTCAACTTGAACAAAAACAACATAGGTCAGGTCTTCTTCTTCGTGGAACACAGACGAACTGGGCGACGACGCCGGCGAGCAAGACGGCGACCGTCGCGATCACAAGCCGACGGCGGGGTTGCGGAAATAGGTGAGTGTGTGTGTGTGGCGTGATGGGTGCGTGCGTAGGTGGTGAAGCGCTTCGAGAACGAGCTCGAACAGGAGCTCGTCTAGGACGCGGCAGCGAGTCATGGCGAGGCGCTGGCTATGCTGGGTGGTGCGAAGGTGCGGGCGTGCTGCGCGAGCGTGGGACGTGACCTGCGGGGGCTGTAGTGTGGACCAGCGAAGCGAGCAGCGGCATGAGCATCGAAGCAAGCAGTCGCGAGCGCACGCAAGGAGCAGAGAAGAACAAGGTGGGCGATCAGAACAATGGGCGAGCTCGTCGGAGGAACTCCGGCAACCAAAACTCGCAGAGGAGGGCACCGAAAGAAGCTGCGCTACAAGGCGATCCTAAAGGTGCTACGGATGCATCAAAACACGGACGTAAACCTCGCCGGCGATGAGGTCCCGCAGTGGTGGGGCTAGAGCAAACCGAGGACGAAAATCGAAGACCGTACATGCCCTACGCGTCGGCGCGAGTGCAGCGGAAGCAAAATCGCAAGAAGGGTCACCGGAACTACGCTGGCGACCATGCCGTGGCGGAGAAGCTCTCGTATCCAAGAGGACATGACCGAAACACCGCAGAAACGAGAGGAGGACCATGCATGGGAGGTGATCGTGCTCACGTAGGGTTGGTTGCTGGAGTAGATCGAGCTCGGGGATGGCTGGCGGTGACGAATTCTGATGGTGGTGTGCTCCTGCCGAAGATGAAGACGACAACGAGGATCTTGGCATTCCACAGCGATGAAGAGGAAGAAGACGACATCGTGGAAGAAGATCGTGGCGCCCTTGGGCCCTTCTAGCTCCTGGTCTTGCTTGAAGTCGGGGACGACAACGACGAGGCCTCGCAAACGATGGTGGAGCGTGCTCGGTGGTTCTATGCTCCTCTGTTTCTTGAGGAAGAAGGAGAAACAGAGGGAAGGAAAGGGGTGGCGGTGGTGAGAGGGGGGAGAGTAAACCCTAGGGCGCGGCGCTGCAGTCTTTATAGGAGGGGAGGCGCGAGGCTGTGGCTGCCCTCGTGGCCATGTGCCTCTGTTGGAGGAGTTTTACCGTGAGAGGGAAACGAGCGAAGGAGGAGGAAGCATGGTAACGAAGGGAGGATGACATGCAGGCCCTGCATGGGTGAAAGTGGCTGGCGGCGAAGGAGCTACTGCTGGGACGCGGCACTAGTAGGCTGGGGTCCAGGTAGAACCCTTCTCCTGGTTCTTTCAAATCTCTGTCTATTTATAAATAACCAAATAGAAGAAGGGAAAAGACCAGGGTGTCTGGAGAAAAATAAGGAGGAAGTGAAAATATTCCTGGGCTCCTCGATTTATGAAGGATTTTAAAAAATGGTTTGGGCATTTTTAAGGATAGAAAATAATTCATGTTTGAATTAAATTCAAACTTGAGCCATTTTTGAACCCAACCAAAACATCTTCAAATGAGCTGAAAAATTGGCAGAGAGGGTTTAGGCATGGTGAACTAGCATCAGGAAAAGAATGAACATTTATGGAGGAGGGGAAAAGGTCACTTGCCAAAATGAAAGAAATAAGAAGAAAGCAGGAGGTGATGATGCAAGATCATACATGGAGCATCCAACAATGTAACACGCATGAATATGACAATGCACATGATGATTATGAGAATGCAAAATGACAAGAGGCACAAATGCAACATGACAACGATGGGCATGGCGATGCAATATAACCAAATGATGAACATGATGCAAGAAGCAAAAAAAATGACAATGGCACTCATCCGATCATGGCAACAAACAGATCAAACACACAACGACAACGAGATAAAAGTAAGGCATCTGGAGCATCGGTCTCGAGGCATTACAACTCTCCTCCACTAATAGAAGATCTCGTCCTGAGATCTAAGGATGGCATCGGAGAAAAGTGGAAGAGGAAGAGGTAAAACAAAGTTGCTTCTTTGACAAACGAGTGAAACCACGAACCTTGAGAGGTTGAACAAATTGAACGAAAGAATACAACAAAGATGAACAAAGTTGAAAACACTCCGTTAGAAAAGAGGAACAAGGAACATTACTAGAACCTTGTAGGTTGAAAGACATAAGAAAAAGGGTTGCAATGGAACTCATGAACGAATTGAAAATGATGGGTTTAAAATATGTCATTCCGGACAACTTATCAATCGTTAAACACGAAGTGAAATTGTCAACAATGACATAACACCATCTCAAAAGATAAGGTAGAAAGAATTGCACTTCGGAATGCAAGATGAAGAATGCTTGAACTCCTCAAAACAAGACATGTGTTGATTACCATGTTTATTTGAGAGTATAGCTTGGCAGGTCATGACTTCGAGAGAGATCTTGAAGAACAACTGAAGAATGAACATAATCCTTGACGAGCCACCATGAAGAAACTCTCGAAGAACTCAAGATAGATAAAGAGAAGGGTGCAAGGAAAAGAAGCTTGAAAAGAATAAGATGAATCCTTGCATTGATTAAATGGAGCTTCATGATGATATAACCGAGAAAAACTTGGAACTCCGGAAATAAAAGATAAAGCATCTCGAACCGAGAAATGTGACATGAAGAACAACTCTGGAACGAAGAAACTAGATCACTTGGATGAAACAATAATAAGAATTACGTTATGCGTATCCTTCACCAATTTAAATTGATGACAAGCAACGGATTTGGCATACTACCTATTCTTGTAGAAAGGATTAAGAGAGATATAAACAAACTTGAGAAAAGACTTCAACGAACCACCGATAGGCTTGGAAAGAACGAATGAATCTGTATGATAACGAAGGAAGAGAACTCTTGAACGAACCACTATAAGAATTTTTAACAGAACGGGCGAAGAAAACAAATGCATCGCCGAGAGGAATTAGAAAATGAACGAAGATACTTGAGAGAATTTAGGTACAAGTGAAACGAAGAGATCATGAACTGACTAGAGAATACTTGAGCGATGCACCGGTAAGATTTGGAAAATGAGAGCTGAAAGCTGAGAATGAGTAATGTTTGAAAAGATGGCCTTCGGAGAATCGAACTGAAAAGACTCCTGAATTGCTCCGGATGAGTGAAAAGAATTCTCACATGTTGGGGAACATAGCAGAAATTCAAAATTTTCCTACGTGTCACCAAGATCTATCTATGGAGAGACCAGCAACGAGGGGAAGGAGAGTTGCATCTACATACCCTTGTAGATCGCTAAGCGGAAGCGTTCAAGTGAACGGGGTTGATGGAGTCGTACTCGTCGTGATTCAAATCACCGATGACCAAGTGCCGAACGCACGGCACCTCCGCGTTCAACACACGTACAGCCCGGTGACGTCTCCCACGCCTTGATCCAACAAGGAGAGAGGGAGAGGTTGAGGAAGACTTCATCCAACAGCAGCACAACGGCGTGGTAGTGGTGGAGGAGCGTGGCTATCCTGCAGGGCTTCGCCAAGCACCACAGGAGAAGAGGAGGAGGAAGAAGAGATGCAGGGCGGCACCAACGAGAGGAGAAGTTCTCATGTGTGTTGGGCTGCCCCTAGACCTCATGTATTTATAGGGGGAAGGGAGGGCTGCGCCCCCTCTAGGGTTTCCACACCCTAGGGGTGGCGGCCAGCCCTAGATGGGAACCAAAGGGGCGGCCAAGAGGGGAGAGAGGGGAAGGAGCCCACTAGGTGGGCCTTAAGGCCCAACTGGACTAGGGTTTGTCCCCTCCCACTCTTCCTTGCGCCTTGGGCCCCTTGTGGGGGGCGCACCAGCCCTCCTAGGGGCTGGTCCCCTCCCACACTTGGTCCACGCAGCCTTCTGGGGCAGGTGGCCCCACTTGGTGGACCCCCGGGACCCTCCCGGTGGTCCCGGTATATTACCGATATCGCCCGAAACTTTTCCGGTGACCAAAACAGGACTTCCCATATATAAATCTTTACCTCCAGACCATTCCGGAACTCCTCGTGACGTCCGGGATCTCATCCAGGACTCCGAACAACATTCGGTAACCACATACAAGCTTCCTTTATAACCCTAGCGTCATCGAACCTTAAGTGTGTAGACCCTACGGGTTCGGGAGACATGCAGACATGACCGAGACGTTCTCCGGTCAATAACCAACAGCGGGATCTGGATACCCATGTTGGCTCCCACATGTTCCACGATGATCTCATCGGATGAACCACGATGTCAAGGACTCAATCGATCCCGTATACAATTCCCTTTGTCTAGCGGTATTGTACTTGCCCGAGATTCGATCGTCGGTATCCCGATACTTGTTCAATCTCGTTTCCGGCAAGTCTCTTTACTCGTTCCGTAACACATCATCCCGTGATCAACTCCTTGATCACATTGTGCACATTATGATGATGTCCTACCGAGTGGGCCCAGAGATACCTCTCCGTTTACACGGAGTGACAAATCCCAGTCTCGATTCGTGCCAACCCAACAGACACTTTCGGAGATACCTGTAATGCACCTTTATAGCCACCCAGTTACGTTGTGACGTTTGGCACACCCAAAGTATTCCTACGGTATCCGGGAGTTGCACAATCTCATGGTCTAAGGAAATGATACTTGACATTAGAAAAGCTTCAGCATACGAACTACACGATCTAGTGCTATGCTTAGGATTGGGTCTTGTCCATCACATCATTCTCCTAATGATGTGATCCCGTTATCAATGACATCCAATGTCCATGGTCAGGAAACCGTAACCATCTATTGATCAACGAGCTAGTCAACTAGAGGCTTACTAGGGACATGGTGTTGTCTATGTATCCACACATGTATCTGAGTTTCCTATCAATACAATTCTAGCATGGATAATAAACGATTATCATGAACAAGGAAATATAATAATAATCAATTTATTATTGCCTCTAGGGCATATTTCCAACAGTCTCCCACTTGCACTAGAGTCAATAATCTAGCTCACATCGATATGTGATTAACACTCAAGGTCACATCCCCATGTGACTAACATCCAAAGAGTTTACCAGAGTCAATAATCTAGTTCACATCACTATGTGATTAGCACTCAATGAGTTCTGGGTTTGATCATGTTGCTTGTGAGAGAGGTTTTAGTCAACGGGTCTGAACCTTTTAGATCCGTGTGTGCTTTACAAATCTCTATGTCATCTCCTAGATGCAGCTACCACGCTCTATCTGGAGCTCTTCCAAATAACTGTTCTACTATACGAATCCAGTTTACTACTCAGTATAATCTGGATTAGTGTCAAAGTTTGCATTGGCGTAACCCTTTACGACGAACTCTTTTACCACCTCCATAATCGAGAAAATTCCTTAGTCCACTAGTTACTAAGGATAACTTTGACCGCTGTCCTGTGATCCATTCTTGGATCACTCTTGTACCCCTTGACTGACTCACGGCAAGGCACACTTCAGGTGCGGTACACAGCATAGCATACTGTAGAGAGCTTATGACAAAAGCATAGGGGACGACCTTCGTTCCTTTCTCTCTATTCTGCCGTAGTCGAGCTTTAAGTCTTAATTTCATACCTTACAACTCAGGCAAGAACTCCTTCTTTGACTGATCCATCTTGAACACCTTCAAGATCATGTCAAGGTATGTGCTCATTTGAAAGTACCATTAAGCGTTTTGATCTATCCTTATAGATCTTGATGCTCAATGTTCAAGTAGCTTAATCCAGGTTTTCCATTGAAAAACACTTTCCAAACAACCCTACATGCTTTCCAGAAATTCTACGTCATTTCTGATCAACAATATGTCAACAACATATATTCATCAGAAATTCTATAGTGCTCCCACTCACTTCTTTGGAAATACAAGTTTCTCATAAACTTTGTATAAACCAAAATCTTTGATCATCTCATCAAAGCACACATTCCAACTCCGAGATGCTTACTCCAGTCCTTAGAAGGATTGCTGGAGCTTTGCATACTTATTAGCATATTTCAAGATTGACAAAACCTTCTGGTTGTATCACATACAACCTTTCCTCATAAATCGTCGAGGAAACAATGTTTTGACATCCTATCTGCAAGATTTCATAAATAGTGCAGTAACTGCTAATATAATTCCAACAGACTTTTAGCATCGCTACAGGTGAGAAAGTCTCATCGTAGTCAACTCCTTGAACTTGTCGAAAACATCTTAACGACAAGTCGAGCTTTCTTAATGGTGACATTTACCATCATTGTCCGTCTTCCTTTTAAAATCCATCTGTACTCAACAGCCTTACGACCATCAAGTAGTTCTTCCAAAGTCTACACTTTGTTTTCATACATGGATCCTCTCTCGGATTTTATGGCCTCGAGCCATTTATCGGAATCCGGGCCCACCATCGCTTCTCCACAGCTTGTAGGTTCATTGTTGTCTAGCAACATGACTTCCAAGACAGGATTACGTACCACTCAGAAGTAGTACGCATCCTTGTCATCCTACGAGGTTTGGGAGTGACTTGATCCAAAGTCTCGTGATCAATATCATAAGCTTCCACTTCAATTGGTGTAGGTGCCACAGGAACAATTTCCTGTGCCCTGCCATACACTAGTTGAAGAGATGGTTCAATAACCTCATCAAGTTTCCACCATCCTCCCACTCAATTCTTTCGAGAGAAACTTTTCCTCGAGAAAGGACCCGATTCTAGAAACAATCCCTTATTGCTTTCGGATCTAAGACAGGAGGTATACCCAACTGTTTTGGGTGTCCTATGAAGATGCATTTATCCGCTTTGGGTTTGAGCTTATCAGCCTGAAACTTTTCACATAAGCGTCGCAGCCCCAAACCTTTTAAGAAATGACAGCTTAGGTTTCTCTAAACCATAGTTCATACGGTGTCATCTCATCGGAATTACGTGGTGCCCTATTTAAAGTGAATGTGGTTGTCTCTAATGCCTAACCCATAAACTATTGTGGTAATTCGATAAGAGACATCATGGTATGCATCATATCCAATAGGGTGCAGTTATGATGTTCGGACACACCATCACACTATGGTGTTCCAGGCTGTATTGGTTGTGAAACAATTTCCACAATGTCTTAATTCTGTGCCAAACTCGTAATTCAGATATTCATCTCTATGATCATATCATAGATACTTTATCCTCTCGTCACGACGATCTTTAAACTTCACCCTGAAATTACTTGAACCTTTCAATAATTCAGACTCGTGATTCATCAAGTAAATATACTCAACAAAATCATCCGTGAAGTAAGAACATAACGATATCCACTACATGCCTCAGCACTCATTGGACTGCACTCATCAAAATGCATTACTTCCAACAAGTTGCTTTCTAGTTCCATTTTACTAAAACCGAGGCTTTCAGTCATCTTGCCCATGTGTTATGATTTGCATGTCTCAAGTGATTCAAAATCAAGTGAGTACAAAGCGGTCCATTTGCATGGAGTTTCTTCATGCATATATACCAACAGACATGGTTCGCATGTCTCAAACTTTTCAAAAACGAGTGAGCCCAAAGATCCATCAACATGGAGCTTCTTCATGCGTTTTATACCGATATGACTTACGCGGCAGTGCCACAAGTGGGTGGTACTATCATTACTATCTTATATCTTTTGGCATGAACATGTGTATCACTACGATCGAGATTCAATGAACCATTCATTTTAGGTGTAAGACCATTGAAGGCATTATTCAAATAAACAGAGTAACCATTATTCTCCTTAAATGAATAACCGTATTGCGATGGACATAATCCAATCATGTCTATGCTCATCGCAAACACCAATCTCGATGGTAGAGGGAGCGTGCGATGCTTGATCATATCAACATTGGAAACACTTCCAACACATATCGTCAGCTCACCTTTAGCTAGTTTCCGCTTATTCCGTAGCTTTTATTTCAAGTTACTAACACTTAGCAACCGAACCGGTATCTAATACCCTGGTGCTACTAGGAGTACTAGTAAAGTACACATCAACACAATGTATATCCAATATACTTCTATCGACCTTGCCAGCCTTCTAATCTACCAAGTATCTAGGGTAATTCCGCTCCAGTGGTTGTTCCCCTTATTACAGAAGCACTTAGTCTCGGGTTTGGGTTCAACTTTGGGTTTCTTCACCAGAGCAGCAGCTGATTTGCCGTTTCATGAAGTATCCCTTCTTGCCCTTGCCCTTCTTGAAACTAGTGGTTTCACTAACCATCAACAATTGATGCTCCTTCTTGATCTCTACTTTTGCGGTGTCAAACATCGCGAATATCTCAAGGATCATCATATATGTCCCTGATATATTATAGTTCATCACGAAGCTCTAGCAGCTTGGTGGTAATGACTTCAGAGAAACATCATTATCTCATCTGGAAGATCAACTCCCACTCGATTCAAATGATTGTTGTACTCAGACAATCTGAGCACAAGCTCAACAATTGAGCTTTTCTCCTTAGTTTGCAGGCTAAGAAAATTGTCGGAGGTCTTATACCTCTTGACGTGGGCACGAGCCTGAAATCCCAATTTCAGCCTTCAAAACATCTCATATGTTTCGCGACGTTTCAAAACGTCTTCGGTGCCTCAACTCTAAACCGTTTAACTGAACTATCATGTAGTTATCAAAACGTGTATGTCAGATGTTCGCAACATCTACAGACGACGTTCGAGGTTCAGCACACTGAGCGGTGCATTAAGGACATAAGCCTTCTAAGAAGCAATGAGGACAATCCTCAGTTTACGGACCTAGTCCGCAAAATTGCTACTATCAACTTTCAACTAATTTTTCTCTAGGAACATATCTAAACAGTAGAACTATAGCGTGAGCTACGACATAATTTGCAAAATCCTTTTGACTATGTTCAGGATAATTAAGTTCATCTTATGAACTCCCACTCAGATAGACATCCCTCTAGTCATCTAAGTGATTACATGATCCGAGTCAACTAGCCCGTGTCCGATGATCACGTGAGACGGACTAGTCAACATCGGTGAACATCTTCATGTTGATCGTATCTTCTATACGACTCATGCTCAACCTTTCGGTCTTCTGTGTTCCGAGGCCATGTATGTACATGCTAGGCTCGTCAAGTTAACCCTAAGTGTTTTGCGTGTGTAAATCTGTCTTACACTCGTTGTATGTGAACGTTAGAATCTAACACCCGATCATCACGTGGTGCTTCGAAACACGAACTGTCGCAACGGTGCATAGTTAGGGGAGAACATTTCTTGAAATTGTTGTAAGAGATCATCTTATTTACTACCGTCGTTCTAAGCAAATAAGATGTATAAACATGATAAACATCACATGCAATCAAATAGTGACATGATATGGCCATCATCACTTTGCTCCTTTTGATCTCCATCTTCGGGGCTCCATGATCATCATCGTCACCGGCATGACACCATGATCTCCATCATCATGATCTCCATCGTCGTGTCTTCATGAAGTTGCCTCGCCAACTATTACTTCTACTACTATGGCAAACGGTTAGCAATAAAGTAAAGTAATTACATGACATTTAAGTTGACACGCAGGTCATAAATAAATAAAGACAACTCCTATGGCTCCTGCCGGTTGTCATACTCATCGACATGCAAGTCGTGATTCCTATTACAAGAACATGATCAATCTCATACATCACATATATCATTCATCACATCCTTTGGCCATATCACATCACATAGCATACCCTGCAAAAACAAGTTAGACGTCCTCTAATTGTTGTTTGCATGTTTTACGTGGCTGCTATGGGTTTCTAGCAAGAACGGTTCTTACCTACGCAAAGACCACAACGTGATATGCCAATTGCTATTTACCCTTCATAAGGACCCTTTTCATCAAATCCGATCCGACTAAAGTGGGAGAGACAGACACCCGCTAGCCACCTTATGCAACTAGTGCATGTCAGTCGGTGGAACCAGTCTCACGTAAGAGTACGTGTAAGGTCGGTCCGGGCCGCTTCATCCCACGATGCCGCCGAATCAAGATAAGACTAGTAACGGCAAGCATATTGAACAAAATCAACGCCCACAACTACTTTGTGTTCTACTCGTGCATAGAATCTACGCAATAGACCTAGCTCATGATGCCACTGTTGGGGAACATAGCAGAAATTCAAAATTTTCCTACGTGTCACCAAGATCTATCTATGGAGAGACCAGCAACGAGGGGAAGGAGAGTTGCATCTACATACCCTTGTAGATCTCTAAGCGGAAGCGTTCAAGTGAACGGGGTTGATGGAGTCGTACTCGTCGTGATTCAAATCACCGATGACCAAGTGCCAAACGCACGGCACCTCCGCGTTCAACACACGTACAGCCCGGTGACGTCTCCCACGCCTTGATCCAGCAAGGAGAGAGGGAGAGGTTGAGGAAGACTTCATCCAACAGCAGCACAACGGCGTGGTGGTGGTGGTGGAGCGTGGCTATCCTGCAGGGCTTCGCCAAGCACCACAGGAGAAGAGGAGGAGGAAGAAGAGATGCAGGGCTGCACCAACGAGAGGAGAAGTTCTCATGTGTGTTGGGCTGCCCCTAGACCTCATGTATTTATAGGGGGAAGGGAGGGCTGCGCCCCCTCTAGGGTTTCCACACCCTAGGGGTGGCGGCCAGCCCTAGATGGGAACCAAAGGGGCGGCCAAGAGGGGAGAGAGGGGAAGGAGCCCACTAGGTGGGCCTTAAGGCCCAACTGGACTAGGGTTTGTCCCCTCCCACTCTTCCTTGCACCTTGGGCCCCTTGTGGGGGGCGCACCAGCCCTCCTAGGGGCTGGTCCCCTCCCACACTTGGTCCACGCAGCCTTCTGGGGCAGGTGGCCCCACTTGGTGGACCCCCGGGACCCTCCCGGTGGTCCCGGTATATTACCGATATCGCCCGAAACTTTTCCGGTGACCAAAACAGGACTTCCCATATATAAATCTTTACCTCCGGACCATTCCGGAACTCCTCGTGACGTCCGGGATCTCATCCGGGACTCCGAACAACATTCGGTAACCACATACAAGCTTCCTTTATAACCCTAGCGTCATCGAACCTTAAGTGTGTAGACCCTACGAGTTCGGGAGACATGCAGACATGACCGAGACGTTCTCCGGTCAATAACCAACAGCGGGATCTGGATACCCATGTTGGCTCCCACATGTTCCACGATGATCTCATCGGATGAACCACGATGTCAAGGACTCAATCGATCCCGTATACAATTCCCTTTGTCTAGCGGTATTGTACTTGCCCGAGATTCGATCGTCGGTATCCCGATACTTGTTCAATCTCGTTTCCGGCAAGTCTCTTTACTCGTTCCGTAACACATCATCCCGTGATCAACTCCTTGATCACATTGTGCACATTATGATGATGTCCTACCGAGTGGGCCCAGAGATACCTCTCCGTTTACACGGAGTGACAAATCCCAGTCTCGATTCGTGCCAACCCAACAGACACTTTCGGAGATACCTGTAATGCACCTTTATAGCCACCCAGTTACGTTGTGACATTTGGCACACCCAAAGTATTCCTACGGTATCCGGGAGTTGCACAATCTCATGGTCTAAGGAAATTATACTTGACATTAGAAAAGCTTCAGCATACGAACTACACGATCTAGTGCTATGCTTAGGATTGGGTCTTGTCCATCACATCATTCTCCTAATGATGTGATCCCGTTATCAATGACATCCAATGTCCATGGTCAGGAAACCGTAACCATCTATTGATCAACGAGCTAGTCAACTAGAGGCTTACTAGGGACATGGTGTTGTCTATGTATCCACACATGTATCTGAGTTTCCTATCAATACAATTCTAGCATGGATAATAAACGATTATCATGAACAAGGAAATATAATAATAATCAATTTATTATTGCCTCTAGGGCATATTTCCAACATCACAATCGAAAGAAATAATGAGAGGATGGCATCAAGCTTGAACTTCGCATCTTGGAGAGAAACGGATAAGATTTGGAGGAAAAACTCTTCTACGGTCTTCAACTGTTGAGAATGATGACGAGAACCACCACTAAGAATTGTTGAGGCACTCCAGAATGGAAAATTAGAATGGTTGAACCAATGATGAAAAGAATGTGCAAGATCTTGGAGAAGGCATTTGACTGATGATAACTCATTCTTACGTCAAACTTGGAAAAGAATTTGAGAGTAACTCTGGGAAGATTAGAAGAGTCAGGTAAGATCCTGGGAAAAGACATGTGGGTTAGGGCCCACTTAAGAGAAACACCATTGAACGATTTAAAAGAGCGATTCCGCCGGTTGAATTAAATGGTTGGAAAGAGATAACAACCTCGAGATAGCTTGAACGGAATTAGGAATGAAAACACAAATCTTTTGAGATATCTTCGGCACTCCAAAACAAATGAATAGTGAGAGGTGAATTAAAAATAAGTGCACCGGCATGAGAAAACATTAAAACGAGGAAAGGAAGATGATCAACAAAGCTTGAATTGAATCCACCTTATAAGAAAAGAGAACGAAGAATAATAAACTTGAAGCTCCGTTAGTATCTTCCTAAGAATCATCGGATAAGAACATTGACGGAAAAGAATGGAGAGACTTCCCATCAATAAGATGGATACTTGATCAAGAAATCTGAGTCCTCGAAGAAAAAGGGATGGGTGGGTGGGAAATCAAAGGCAACTTGGGGACAGATGAAACGAACAATTTTGGGAAAACCGAGAGGTGATCTTGCGGATGTTGAAGTGATCGGATCCACTTGAAGAGAAAACACGCCGGTTGAAAAGGATTGACATGAAAATCTCGAGTATCATGAAGGATTAGTATTCACATAGAAATATGAGAACACCGCTTAGGAAAGGTATGGAATCAACACTTGACATTGAAGCAACTCGAATAGCACAACTCAAAAAAAAACAAAGGATTGGCTTGCAGAATAAGCCGGAACAAACATATGATAGACCCCATGTCATATCATGTGTCTGTTGGAAAGAATTCCTACGAGCTACTTGATTCCCACTTATAAACTCCCGAAACTTTCTGGTTATGCAATCAGGTGTTGGGGATACAGGGGAAGCATAATATCTCAGCCAAACTAACAATTCCTACATCCAGCTATATGCATCCTTCAACACGTAACCAAGAAACCTTCGGAAATCATTTACCTCAACCTTTGAAAAGCATCCGTTATACGAGTTATGGCAATACTCCCGAACTCCCGCCCCAGTACTGGGTGGTGTCGAGGTTATCTCACCAACAACTGCATAAAAGAGATTTTCGATGTCAGCGAAACTCGGGTATTCCAGAACTGCAACGATAAAATTGTGACGACAACACCTCAAATCTCAACTCCCTGGGACACTACCACAACCCCTAAATGTCACGAGGCACCAAGAACAATGTTCTCGTCACAAGACTATCGGAATGATTCCAAGATACTCATGTGATCCTAAAAAAATTCATGAAATTTGAGGAGAGAAAAGTCAAAACTTCTACGTCAGGAGGCCTCACCAGAGCAACGAAGGGACTGAGGAGTAAAAAGAATCCTACTCTCCGATATATATAATCCTAAGACTCAAAACATTTTGTTCTAGACTCAACAACGTCAGCGATTCGATCAAGCAGGAGGCTCCTAAGTCAGGGACGGCTCTGATACCAACTTGTAACACCCATGATGCGGCTATATCTCCCATGTGTCGGGGCATGACTTAGAGGCATAGCCGCATGGTAGGTTTGTCGCAAGAGGGGTAATCTTCACACAATCCCATGTACTGAATAAGAAAGGGATAAAGAGTTGGCTTACAATCGCCACTTCACACAAATACAAGTCAAACATACATCATCTAGAATACAATCAAGGCCCGACTACGGAACCAAAATAAAAGAAGACAACCCCAAATGCTAGATCCCTAATCGACCCAACTGGGCTCCACTACTGATCAATAGAAAACGAAACACAACAACGAAAAGATCTTCATCGAGCTCCCACTTGAGCTGGGTTGCGTCACCTGCACTGGTATCATCGGCACATGCAACTGTTTGGAAGTATCTGTGAGCCACGAGGACTCAGCAATCTCACACCCGCGAGATCAAGACTATTTAGGCTTATGGGTAGGAAAGGGGTAGTGAGGTGGAGTTGCAGCAAGCACTAAGCATATATGGTGGCTAACTTACACAAATAAGAGTGAGAAGAGAAGCAACGCAACGGTCTAAACTGATCAAGAAGTGATCCTGAAACTACTTATGTTCAAGCATAACTCCAAAACCGTGGTCACTTCCCGGACTCCTCTGAAAAGAGACCATCACGGCTACACACGCGGTTGATGCATTTTAATTAAGTTAAGCGTCAAGTTCTCCACAACCGGACATTAACAAAATTCCCATCTCCCCATAACCGCGGGCACGGCTTTCGAAAGTTCAAAAACCTGCAGGGGTGTCCCAACTTAGCCCGTTACAAGCTCTCACGGTCAACGGAGGATATTCCTTCTCCCAGGAAGACCCGATCAGACTCGAAATCCCGGTTACAAGACATTTCGACAATGGTAAAACAAGACCAGCAAAGCCGCCCAATGTGCCGACATCCCGATAGGAGCTGCACATATCTCGTTCTCAAGGCAACACCAGATGAGCAATCCATACAACTAAAACCAGCCCTCAAGTTTCCCCGAGGTGGCGCTGCAAGGGGCTCTAGTTCGGACCAACACTTAGACAAGCACTGGCCCGGGGGCTAAAAATAAAGATGACCCTCGGGAGCATGACTCCCAAGGGAAAAGTAGGTGGTGGTGAGGCAAATGGTAAAACCAAGGTTGGGCCTTGCTGGAGGAGTTTTATTCAAAGTGAACTATCAAGGGGTCCCCATAACACCCAACCGTGTAAGGAACACAAAATCAAGGAACATAACACCGGTATGACGGAAACTAGGGCGGCAAGAGTGGAACAAAACACCAGGCATAAGGCCGAGCCTTCCACCATTTACCAAGTATATAGATGCATTAATTAAAATAAGAGATATTGTGATATCCCAACATAACCATGTTCCAAACATGGAACAAACTTCATCTTCACCTGCAACTCGCAACGCTATAAGAGGGGCTGAGCAAAGCGATAACATAGCCAAACAACGGTTTGCTAGGAAGGTGGGTTAGAGGCTTGACATGGCAATATGGGAGGCATGATAAAGCAAGTGGTAGGTATCGCGGCATAGCAATAAAGCGAATAACTAGCAAGCAAAGATTGAAGTGATTTCGAGGGTATGGTCATCTTGCCTGAAATCCCGCAAGGAAGAAGAATGAGTCCACAAAGAAGACAAACGGACGAAGTCGAACGAATCCTCCCAAACACGACATTATCGGCACTAACCCGAAGAAGCAACACCGGAAAGAATAAAACAACATAGTAAACAACCATCACATCAACATGGCATGATGCACAACCAAGTATGATGCATGTCCGGTTTAATGAAGCATGGCATGGCAAAGTGCACAAACAAAACTACAAGTTAAGTGGAGCTCAATATGCAACGAGTTGCATACTGACGAAACACCACAACAATTATTTAGTTCTCTCCCGTTTATGTACTCAACAAAATTAAATGTTGGTTAGCATGGCAAGAGGTGAAGCATATGAAAACTACTTATCTAGGCAATTTTAAATGAGGCCGGAACAACAAACAACAAGTCCGGAAACTCCTCATGTGCAATATATGGATTCGGTACTGTTCTGCCCTATGCACAATTTTAGAGTTGTTTAACATGCAAAGTAGGGCTACCATGTTAAACTATGCATTTTTCTACCCCATTTACATATGAAGTTTATTTAAAACCGAGCTACGGTTATCAAGTTATGAAATAATTCATTTTAGCATGGCCTATATGCAAATTAATGCAAACAACAATTTTAAATATTTTAGCATGGATAAAAGATGCATGTTATGAAAGTAGATGAAAATCTAAGCATTTTACATATATGACATTTTTCATTTGGGTGCATGCACATTTAGTTATTAGCAATGCAAAAATAAAGGCATTTCTGTAAATATGCAATGCATTGGAAATTAACCAAAACCACATGCAGGTAAAAAATATAACATGCATGGGCCCGAAGCATCACGCTGCAGCGGCCCAGATGAGGAATCGGTCCAAGTGGTTGTGGGTGTGCAAAATAGCAGGAAAACAGAGCCAGAAAAAGGATCGGTTGGGACTTGAACCCACGACCTCCTAGAAAGAGGAGCAGCGTGCTGACCATTGCGTTGTTGCTGTACATTTGTACAAAACAAGGGCATGGCTGAACTTGAACAAAAACAACTGAGGCCAGGCCTTCTTCTTCATGGAACACAGGCGAACTGGGCGACGACGTCGGCGAGCAAGATGGCGACCGTCGCGATCACAAGCCGACGGCGGGGTTGCGAAAATAGGTGAGTGTGTGTGTCGAGTGATGGGCGCGTGCGCGGGTGGTGAAGCGCTTCGAGAACGAGCTCGAACAGGAGCTCGTCTCGGACGCGGCAGCGAGGCACGGCGAGGCGCTGGATGTGCTGGGTGGTGCGAAGGTGCGGGCGTGTTGCGCGAGCGTGGGACGTGACCTACGGGGGCTGTAGTGTGGACCAGCGAAGCGAGCAGCAGCATGAGCATCGAAGCAAGCGGTCGCGAGCGCACGCAAGGAGCAGAGAAGAACATGGCGGGCGAGCTCGTCGGAGGAACTCCGGCGACCAAAACTCGCAGAGGAGGGCACCAAAAGATGCTGCGCTACAAGGCGATCCTAAAGGTGCTACGGACGCATCGAAACACAGACGGAAACCTCGCTGGCCATGAGGTCCCGCGGTGGTGGGGCTAGAGCAAACCAAGGACGAAAATCGAAGACCATATATGCCCTATGCGTCGGCGCGAGTGCAACGGAAGCAAAATCGCAAGCAGGGTCACCGGAACTACGCCAGCGACCATGCCGTGGCGGAGAAGCTCTCGGGACTGAGAGGACATGACCGAAACAGGGCAGAAACAAGAGGAGGACCATGCGTGGGAGGTGATCGTGCTCACATAGGGTTGGTTGCTGGAGTAGATCAAGCTCGGGGATGGCCGGCGGTGACGAATTCCGATGGTGGTGTGCTCCTGCCGAAGATGAAGAAGATGAAGACGACAACGAGGATCTTGGCATTCCACGGCGATGAAGAGGAAGAAGATGACGTCGTGGAAGAAGATCGCGGCGCCCTCGGGCCCTTCTGGCTCCTGGTCTTGCTTGAAGTCGGAGAAGACGACGATGAGGCCTCACAAAGAACGGTGGAGCGTGCTCGGTGGTTCTCTGCTCCTCTGTTTCTTGAGGAAGAAGGAGAAACAGAGGGAAGGAAAGGGGTGGCGGTGGCGAGCGGGGGGAGAGTAAACCCTAGGGCGCGGGGCTGCGGTCTTTATAGGAGGGGAGGCGTGAGGCCGTGGCTGCCCTCGTGGCCATGTGCCTCTGCTGGAGGAGTTTTACCATGAGAGGGAAACGAGCGAAGGAGGAGGAAGCATAGTAACGAAGGGAGGATGACATGCAGGCCCCACGTGGGTGAAAGTGGCTGGCAGCGAAGGAGCTGCTGCAGGGCCGCGGCACTAGTGGGCTGGGGTCCAAGTAAAGCCCTTCTCCTGTTTCTTACAAATCTCTGTCTATTTATAAATAACCAAATAGAAGAAGGGAAAAGACTAGGGTGTCTGGAGAAAAATAAGGAGGAAGTAAAAATATCCTGGGCTCCTCGATTTATGAAGGATTTTTTAAAAAATGGTTTGGGCATTTTTAAGGATAGAAAAATAATTCATGTTTGAATTAAATTCAAACTTGAGCCATTTTTTAACCCAACCAAAACATATTCAAATGAGCTGAAAAATTGGCAGAGAGGGTTTAGGCATGGTGAACTAGCATTAGGAAAAGAATGAACATTTATGGAGGAGGGGAAAAGGTCACTTGCCAAAATGAAAGAAAGAAGAAGAAAGGAGGAGGTGATGATGCAAGATAATACATGGAGCATCCAACAATGTAACATGCATGAATATGACAATGCACATGATGATTATGAGAATGCAAAATGACAAGAGGCACAAATGCAACATGACAACGATGGGCATGGCAATGCAATATAACCAAATGATGAACATGATGCAAGAAGCAAAAAAATGACAATGGCACTCATCCGATCATGGCAAAAAATGGATCAAACACACAACGACAACAAGATAAAAGTAAGGCATCTAGAGCGTCGGTCTCGAGGCGTTACAATATAGCTGTGAACTCCTCTTTGAATGTTTTAAACTTTGTGTACAGCAACGCGAGGTATTCCCTGTACTTCTTCATGATGTGCCAACGGCATAGCTTGTGGACGGTGTTTGGAAATGATTGTGGTATAGCTTTCGCCATCGATGGGCACTGGTCTGCATGAATTAAAAAAATGAAACTTGATTCTTTTTTGCACTAATGGTGAACTTATGTTGTACAAGTACTTGAACTTCACTTCTAGCAGTATGGCTATCTAAGAATGTCACATGTATTTTTTTCTTATAGCAGTGTTGCTGAACTTCTGTGGTACCAGTGCTTGAACTTCACAGTTACTAGTAGGACTAACTAGTAGTGTCACACGCAAAAAAATTCTTAAAGCAGTGTTGCTGAACTTCTATGGTAGCAGTGCTTGAACTTCACATAAATAACTATATTTTTATGAACGTGTTACATATATTTTCCTTACAGCTTTGTCCTTGAACTTCTAGATTCATGTATTTGAACTTCACATTCATAACTAATTTTATTCTAAACATGTGACAGATAATTTTGCTTTCTTGTACTGCTAGTTGGACTTCTGTGCTAACAGTGGTTGAACTGCATTCTTTACATTATTTTCACATAAAACCAGTGTACCCAATATAGACCCATATACTAAAAAGATGATGAAACTTGAAGAGGTTTTTTTAACTCACCTGTTAGGATGCAAGTTGGGTGTTTGTTGTTCATGCACCGTACAAATGTATCGAACAGCCACTTGAATGACTTTGCATCTTCGTCTCTTATCAGGGCAACAGCAAATATCGTTGACTGCAAGTGATGGTTTGTTCCAACAAACAATTCCAGAGGCATATGAAATCTGTTGGTCTTTTAAGTTGTGTCGAATGTTACATAATTGCCAAAGTCTTGATATGCTCCTTGTCAGCTTGAATTGGACCAGAAAATGTTTTTAATTGAGTTGTCCTTGTCCACTTGGATGTCATAGAAAAACTCATCATTGATTGCCTTCATGTCTTTGAAGAATGAAACAAGTTTCAATACATCATCCAAATCATCTTGCATTCATGGCTTTCCTGCAAATCACATGAAAACATGCATTTGTTATTTTTGCTAGCAAAGGGTTGTGAGCTAGGATGCTATTTTACATTGCAGTATGTGGGTGTTTGAATACTTACTGGTTTAGTAGGTCTCGTCCGGTCATGCTTATGAAGTAGCTTCCATCTTCATTTTCAGATAGCATGGACATCATTGTTGCGTGCTTGATATCATGGTACTGCAGGAGCTTTATGTACTCCAAAATAGTGGGGTCATAATTCTTGTGTGAGTGCAAGAATACCAGCATGTCATCAGTTTGCATGAGTTGGTGATTATGATTGTACTCAATGTCCACTGCCACGCATGTGTTATCCTCCTACACCTTCACCCGCATTCTTGCATTGCAGCCTGTCTTCTGCGATGTTTTGTTTCGCTTCCTCTTAGCCTTTGAAACAGAAGATGTGTATATCCCTTGGAAGGCACAAACAAAATACTTGTGGTTGTCATTTCCCCCCGTCTTCCTGATTCCAAAACCAGCGTATCTGTTATAAAATTCCCTTACTTTCTCTACATCTTGGAATCGCATCTTTAGTTTTGGTATTAGATAATCCGGTAGATCCGACGTCTGTAGAAAAAGAAAAAAATAATCCAAACGGTGCGTTAAAATGCAATTTATGAACTTGTTATCCTGGAGGGAGCAGAAAATTTGCAGATAATACAAGATGTGTATATAAATATTTTTTGTTTCACCTATGTGCGTGTATGATCGCAACTCCGCCGGTGTATACTGTTGTCCCTCTGGTATGGGGCACGGCGGAATAATCATAGCATGATGCAGAAGTGGCTCACGAGGAGGATGGAGGGCTGAAGATGGCCTCTCTCTTGTTTGTGTCCTTTTTTCTTGAGGTGGTTGTGGAGGTATTGCGATCCTGGTCTTGGTTTGCTCTTTTGTTTTGTGAAGCAATCCATCTACCTTATGTCTCGTACAATTCTGACTTGTAGCAGCAGCTGCAGGATCCAACGGTGGTAGTGTGCAGAGCACTCTCCTCCGTGTGTGTGTGTGTGTTCCTGTTGGATTTGTCCTGGGATCCGGTTTAGTTGCTTTGCTTTGGCATTGATGAGGCACACCAGGATAACCTCTAGAGTTACACGCAGGCTTGAGCTAACCCCTCCTCGATCAGCGTGCTTAGGAGTCTGTTGGTGGATACAAAGAATCCGCGGGAGATTTCCGGCGTCACCCAATTAGGTGGAGGCGCAAGGTTGTGCGGATATGGCTATGACCCAGCATCTTGGAAGTCTCCATGTGTTTCGGGTGTCATCCATTTTTGGTCTGGAGCAGGTTGGTAATGCTGTTGGTGCGTTTGAGGTGTGACCCATTGAGGGGGTGGTGCAACGCGTACAGGCTTTGGATTGTGTACTTGCTGCTGGGAACTTCTAAGCTTGTTCATGCGTCTCTTGTCTTGCTGACATAAAATAAAAAAATGTCTATTAGCACACAAGTTATATATGCCTATACCTTTGTAACTGAACTTAGCATTATTCATAGCCTGAACTTCTCATATAGAAGTGGTGTTCATGTACATATTTTTCCCTAGGAGAGCCATCACACTATGCACTGAGCTGAGCATCTGCCAATACTTTTGTACTCGAACTGAGCACCCTTCACAGAATGAACCTCACATCCTGTTAATTCTACACTATTTGATTACTTATATGTACCTGAGCTGAGCACTCTCCACAACCTAAACTTCTTGTTTTGCAAAGGGGAAATACTGTCTACAGTTAAAAAACCTGAACCTTCATGAGTTTGAATGGTTGTACTACTAGTGCATACCAACCTGACCTTCATGTGAGATCACATGCATGTTCTATTTTTCTTTTATTTATTTTTTTGCACAGAACCAGATACATACCAACCTGAACTCTAGCACACTTACTAGTTGAACTTCAAATGGCTTTTCCACATGTGAATGTGAATGCAGTCAGATTTTATAGTGTTTGTAGCCTGGACTGAGGCTCACATACTACCTGTTGGGGATATCACTACTAGGCGTAAACCGGCCTATCTGGGCCGGGTTAACTTCATCAGTAGTTAACTATGTTAAAACCCAAGAAGGCAGATGAGGGCTCAAGGCCCATAGTCGGTTCAAGGCATGTAGCCGTAAACCGGCGTTGGTATGTAACTTGTATTGTAAGTTAGGAATAAGTAGAGACCAAACCGGACACATCTATGAGCCGGTATTGGGACTCTGTGAACCGACGGGCGTCACCCGTGTATATAAGGGGACGACCCGGCGGCGGTTCAAGGACAACAGACAACAACTCGAGACTTAGGCGAAGCTTGTTTGCTCCCTAGTCATCGAAACCCCATCAATTCCATCACAACTGGACGTAGGCTTTTACCTTCATCAAAGGGGCCAAACTAGTATAAACTCTCTTGCGTCACTGTGTTCGCTTTAACCCCTTCAAGCTAACCCATTGCGATGGCTCCACGACTAAGTCCTTTCATGAGGACATCTGCCGTGACAAAACCACGACAGTTGGCGCCCACCGTGGGGCTATCGCACGATGGTTTCAAGTTCTTGGAGGGCCGCTTTGAAGGACTCGAGGGCTATGCTGTGGGCCGGATGACTAAGAGTCGTCGTGGTAAGCTCTACGTCGATGATGCAGGCTGGGGCCCCGAGGCCGGCTCAGTGGAGTACGGGTACCGGGTCCCCTTTGGTGGCATGCACGTTTTCATCGGCAAGATCGGTGAACCGGGCCCTGAGCCGGACATCTGCACCGACCTCGTCGAAACGGCTCAGCGTGCGTCGTCCGCCCGGGTTAAACCAGCCGTGAAGCGTGCCTTTGTGGGAGTCATCCATGGAGGAAGTTATGAGGATGGATCGGAATCTCGCGGCAAGACCGTTGTTTATTCCGACGACGAGTCATCAACCGGAGAAACCGAATCTCTATATCAGCTACAAGATGGCCGGATTGGGGGCTGTTCCGATGGCGACAGTATCCCAGACCCCTCTGATCTACCCAACCGAGTTGGAATATTCATGGCCGGCACACAAGCAGCACTTCATTCTTCGACCGCTACGCCAATAACCTCCGGTTCAGTAGCGGCGACGGCTGCTGGGGCAGGAGGCTCTGTACGCCCACCGGCTCAAGTCCTATCAGATCTATTTGATGCATTGGCTGTGCTTATGGCAGAGGCTAACCCGACGGATCAG
The DNA here is from genome assembly GCA_034509565.1 of Triticum monococcum. Lineage (NCBI taxonomy): Eukaryota > Viridiplantae > Streptophyta > Magnoliopsida > Poales > Poaceae > Triticum > Triticum monococcum. The sequence goes on along the minus strand of CM067842.1, from coordinate 442,612,349 downwards.
GACATCCACAATGCGGAGATAGCAAAGGTGAAGGAACAGATCACCCAGGCCAAGGCGGACCTGGCAGCCGAGAATGCCAGGATGACCGCAGAGCGGGCCGCTTTAGACGCACAAGCCTACAGGCTCATGTTGGACCAGAACGCGTCGCATGAAGTCATGAAGAGGAAGTACCGATCCCGTTTGCCTTCGGTTTTCGAGGCTAGAGACCTTTTCAACACCCCAGGAGTAGGAACCAGTAATTCGCTGGAGGTAAACCGGGCGGAAGCTCCTGTGACCGGCGCGCCGGTTCAGCCCCGTCTGATGGATCTGCCTCGTCAAAACACGGTTATACCTCAGGCTATTTCAACACCTCCGGGTCACTACTCCAACCCGATGGACAATCTCGTTGCCGCTGCTGCACGGCTGGAGACCATTCCAATTGAAGGTGACTTGCCGCAAGCAGTAGAGACGCGACGGGTCAAGGAGCTTCTTAGGACAGCTTTGGTCCAATAGGAAGCATACTCGTACAGCCGCGACCGGATCCACTCGACCCCTCGTCCAACCCGGAGCTATAGAAGCCATATGGATGAACCGGCAGTATCAAGTAATGAACGACGTGGAGCACCCCGCGGCAACAACCCGGTGGGTTGTAACGCCCCAGATATAACTTTCCCAATTTGTACTCCAACTCTTGTCGTTTTCGGCGTTAAGTTATATTTATTTCTCGGGTTCGGGTCTTTTTCTCCGTGTGTTGTTTTCTTTTCATGCATCTCATATCATGTCATCACGTGCATTGCATTTGCATACATGTTCATCTCGTGCATTCGAGCATTTTCCCCGTTGTCCGTTTTGCATTCCGGCGCTTCGTTCTCCTCCGGTGGCCATTTCTAGCTTTCTTTCGTGTGTGGGGATTAAACATTTCCAGATTGGACCGAGACTTGCCATGCGGCCTTGGTTTACCACCGGTAGACCGCCTGTCAAGTTTTGTACCATTTGGACTTCGTTTGATACTCCAACGGTTAACCGAGGGACCGAAAAGGCCTCGTGTGTGTTGCAGCCCAACACCCCTCCAATTTGGCCCAAAACCCACCAAACTCTGCTCCAGGTCCTAGAGCGTTCGATCACGATCGCGTGGCCGAAAACCGCACCTCATTGGGACTCTCCTAGCTCCCTCTATGCCTATATATACCCCCCCTCCATTTTCGGATCTCCCCCTCTCCCCGAAACCCTAGCTCCAAAAAAAAAGCTTCTCCGCGCCAACGGACGTGTCCGCCCCCGGCCGGATAGCGTCCGCCACCGCCCGCCTCCGCCATGTGGCGCCGCCCCGTTGGCTGCACCCGCCGCCTCCACTGTTAGCCCGCCGTGGCCTGCGGCCGGCCCTCCCCGGCCTGCGAGACGCCGCCGCCTCCTCGCCCGCGCCCGCGCCTTCTTCCCCGCGTCCGGCCGCGCCCCGCCGCCGTGCGCCTACTCCGGCGGCCGCCGCATCGCCAGCAACCCCGCCGCGGCTCTCCGCCCTCGTTGCCGGCCGGCACCGCCGCCGCCGCCGCGGACCACCGCCACCACCGCGACGCCCGAGGCCGGATCCGGCGCCCCGGCCTCTTCCTCGAGCTCCGGCGTCCCTCTCCTCTCCGGCGTAAACAGTTCTCCGGCCGACCTCGGTTCCCGTGCAAATCTGAGATCTAAATCTCGAGGGTTGACTTCTCCCCCCGAAACCCTAATTACCGAGCATACTTTGACTGATCATATCTTTGCATCCGTAACTCCATTTTGGGCATATTATATATCAAAATGTTCGTCTCGACATGTACATCATTTCATTCCATTGCATCATTTTCATTTGAGTTCATCTTGATGCCTGAAATGCTGTTAGAAGGAGGCTTCGTGAGTTAAATTGCAGATCCGTTAGTTCATCTTAGACTTTTGTCATTTTTGCCATGATTATTGTGTGCATGATATGCCTGTGACTCTTTGGGATGAATTGTTAAGCATTTTGTCTTCTTTCCAGAGGTGCCACCCATGCATTTTTAGGATGTGTGTGGTGACTTGTGCAAGCTTGCAAATAGAGGCACCTGAGAATTCTGTTTTCAGGGACTTAGTGGATTTCACTAAGTCTGGGATATTTTAGTTCATGATGCCATATGTTCAGCTTGTTTCCTAGTGATCCGTGCCTCTTTTGAGGATGATTAGTAAGGGAGTTATGTTAATCATGTTATGCTCTATCCATCCATGTCTTTGTTTGCATATATGGAGTGCTCTAGCTTGAGTCAATCGAGCTCTACTTTTGCTTCGTGGTACATCTGGGCAGATCGTCAACTTGTTTGCGATTTTGCCGATGCTATTGTTAGTGATCCATGCATGCTATGCCATTGTTTTTGCCATGTCTAGCTAGAATTTTATGCCTTCTTTATGGATATATGCTTGCCTTGCTATGTCTTGCACCATGGTGAGTGCATCGAGCTCGTTTACATGCCTTCGTGAGTTACATTTCAGCATGTCTCAGTTTTCACTAAGTCTGAAAACTGATGGTGCGTGACCTATGTTCGTGTGCTCGTTAGAGTATTTTGTGAACCCTTTTGGCCCCAGGTCACTTTGGGTGTTTTGTTAAGCTTGTTGAGTAGCTCCATGCCATGTTCTTACTTGTCATATTCAGGCTATGTATCATGTTGCTTGCTGCTCCGAAGAGAGCATCGTGGTCTGAGATTTCAGACTAGTGTTAATTTCACTAAGTCTGAAATCCGTTTTGCATTTGCGTTTTTGCCATGCTTGTTTGAACCTCATAATGGATGAATTTGGACGTGGCTCAGTGCTAGTGTTTTGATAAGCATCTTGTGTACATCCCTGCCATGTCTTTTGGTGCCATGTTTGGTGGCTGTAGCATGTTCATTTCGTTGCATTTAGGAGCCTGCTTGCTATAAATCGCAGACCGGTTCATTTCGTAAAACGCTTGCCATTTCCAAACCGTAACTCCGATTCCAATGATCTTTATATCGTTTTCAAGTGATTTCATCCCCTCTATCCAGTGGCACACTTGGTTTTCCAAGTTGAGGCCAGGTTCATGCATTTCCTGTCACGTCTTGCATCTTGCATCCCGCATCGCATCCCGCATAGCATACCATCTTTGCATCTTATTGGTTGCCCTTGCACGTGGTTGATTGTATCGTTGTTGCTTGTTTGTGTTGTTGGGTAGAGTCGGGAGACGAGTTCGCTAACGAGGAGCCCGTTGAGTTTGCTTTTGAGGATCCAGTCAACTCTGACAACTGTGCAGGCAAGATGATCATACCCTCGAAATCACTACTATCTTTGCTATGCTAGTTTGCTCGCTCTTTTGCAATGCCATTGCTATGATGCCTACCACTTGCTTGTCAGCCTCCCAATTGCCATGTTGAGCCTCTAACCCACCATTGTCCTAGCAAACCGTTGATTGGCTATGTTACCGCTTTGCTCAGCCCCCTTCTTATAGCGTTGCTAGTTGCAGGTGAAGATTGGAGCCGTTCCTTATTGGAACATTTATTTACTTGTTGGGATATCATTATATTGTCATGTTATCTTAATGCATCTATATACTTGGTAAAGGGTGGAAGGCTCGGCCTCTCTCCTAGTGTTTTGTTCCACTCTTGCCGCCCTAGTTTCCGTCATATCGGTGTTATGTTCCCGGATTGTTGCGTCCCTTACGCGGTTGGGCTATAATGGGAACCCCTTGATAGTTCGCCTTGATTAAAGCTTTTCCAGCAATGCCTAACATTGGTTTTACCTTTTGCCACCTAGCCTCTTTTTCCCTTGGGTTTCCGGAGCCCGAGGGTCATCTTTATTTTAGCCCCCCCCCCCCCCGGCCAATGCTCCTCTGAGTGTTGGTCCGAACTAGAGTCCTGTGCAGCGCCCCCTCGGGGAAACTCGAGGTTTGGTTTTAGTTGTATGGAGAGCGCATCTGAGTGTGCCCTGAGAACGAGATATGTGCAGCTCCTATCGGGATTTGTCGGCACATTCGAGCGGTGTTGCTGGTCTTGTTTTAACCTGTCGAAATGTCTTGTTGTACCGAGATACCGAGTCTGATCGGTGTGTCTTGGGTGGAGGTCTATTCCTTCGTTGACCGTGAGAGCTTGTTATGGGCTAAGTTGGGACCCCCCTGCAGGGATTGATCTTTCGAAAGCTGTGCCCGCGGTTATGGGCAGATGGGAATTTGTTAATGTCCGGTTGTAGATAACTTGAACCTTAATTAATTAAAATGAATCAACTGAGTGTGTTGCCATGATGGCCTCTTCTCGGCGGAGTCCGGGAAGCGGACACGGTGTTGGAGTTATGTTTGCGCAGGTTGCTCTCTAGTTTCCCGCTCGTGCTTTGCCTCCTCTTCTCGCTCTCTTTTGCGAATAAGTTAGCCACCATATATGCTAGTCGCTTGCTGCAGCTCCACTTACATTTACCCCCTTCCTACCTATTAAGCTTAAATAGTCTTGATCGCGAGGGTGCGAGATTGCTGAGTCCCTGTGGCTCACAAATTACTATTACACCAGATGCAGGGACAGATGATACAGCTCCAGATGGCGCGCTTGAGCTCAAGTGGGAGTACGACGAGGATTCTCAGCATTACTATGTGTCTTTTCCTGATGATCAGTAGTGGAGCCCAGTTGGGGTGATCGGGACCTATGTCGCTTGTTGGGTTGTCTTTTTTTTTGGCGCCGTAGTCGGGCCATGAGTGTTTGGATGATGTATGTTATTTATGTACTTTGATGTGACGAGGCGAGTGTAAGCCAACTATGTACCTCCCTTTATATTATTTATTTACATGGGATGTGTGATGATTTCCTAACTTGCGACATTGCTTTCAATGCGGTTATGCCTCTAAGTCGTGCCTCGACACGTGGGAGATATAGCCGCATCGAGGGCGTTACAAGTTGGTAATCAGAGCCTTCCCCGACCTTAGGAGCCCCCATTGCTTGATCGTTTTTAGCAGCCGAGTTGTGTCTAGAAAAATGTTTTGAGTCCTTTAGGAATTATATATTTGAGAGCTTAGGAATTATTTTTACTTCCCAGTCTCCTCATCGCTTTGGTAAGGCATCCTGACGTAGAGTTTTGACTCTTCTCTTCTCAAATTTCACTAAAAAAATTTAGGATCACGCGAGTATCTTGGATTTGTTCCGATGGCTTATGATGAGAACACTGTCTTGGTGCCTCCTGTCAGGGGTTTAGTGGAAGTGCCCCGGGGAGTTGAGCTCTGAGGTGTTGTCATCATAATTTTATCGTTGCAATTCTGGAATACTTGAGATATGTTCGCCGACATCGAAAATCTCTTTTATGCAGTTCATTGGTGAGATAACCTCGACGCCACCCAGTACTGGGGCGGGAGTTCGGGAGTATCGCCATAACTTGTATAACGGATGCTTTTCGAAGGTTGAGGTAGATGGTTTCCGAAGGTTTCTTGGTTATGTGTTGAAGGATGGATACAGCTGGATGTAGGATTTGCTAGTTTGGGTGAGATATTATGCTTCCCCTGTATCCCCAACACCTGATTGCATAACCGGAAAGTTTCGGGAGTTTCATAGGTGGGAATTCAAGTAGCTCTTAGGATTTCCTTCCGACAGATGTATGATATGAAATTGGGGTTCGACGTCTAGTGGTTTGCCTATTCACGGTCGATTTTATAGTGGTCTCATTGCGTCTTAAAGAGTCCTTGGCTATGCTGACTCGGGGACGCTTCGTATGTCATGTGCACTGCCTTGTACATGATGGTGCTGTACGATCGAGCCCGTGTAGGTCCCACCACGAAAACTTCGGACGAAATCTCTATCATATGTTTGTTCCGGCTTATTCCGCAAGCCAATCCTTGGTTTTATTTTGAGTTGTGGTATTCGAGTTGCTTCGAAGTCATATGTTGATTCCATCCCTTGTTGATTTACCTCTTCTACCTAATTCTACATGGCTTCGCAATTTAGGGATATGTGACCACTTCAAGAGAAGTGCATTCGTTCATTTTGTTCGGATGTGAAGACTTTATGTTGCAATTTTTCATTCCGTTGGATTCACCTTCATTATTTGGCTATCTATGTGCTAATGGTGGTCAACCTCTTCAGGATGGCTCCCCCAACGCGCACGACTCCGAATCCTGATCCGCCACCACCTCCACCTCCTCCGGAGGCTTGGCAAGCTGTGATGGCCGCAACCAATGCAAATACACAGTTGATCATGCAAATCCTCCAAGAGCGCAATCAAGGCAGTCAAGGGAATCAACGCAACAATCAGAACCATTTTGAATGCAGCAACGTCAGGCCTGAAGATTTCGTCAAGTTCGCTTCTTTCCAGCTCAAAGATCAGGCTGCAGAGTGGTTCCAGCAGTACAAGGATTCCAGAGGTGGACGTTTGATCACTTGGGATGATTTCCGTCAAGATTTTCGAGCTCATCACATCCCTCAGAGTGTGACTGAAAGAAAACGTGAGGAATTCCGCAATCTGAAGCAAGGCTCTTTGTCTGTCTATGACTACAACAAGTTGTTCCAGAAGCTCGCCCGTTTTGCCAAGCAGGATGTTCCTGATGAGAAGAGCATGATATACCAGTTCAGGGGTGGTCTCCGTGAAGAAATTCAGCTCGCTCTTGTCCTCTTTGAGCCGTTGAGGTACGATGAGTACTACAACATGGCACTGAAGCAAGAGGCTGCTCAGTTGAGGTGTGATGCTTCCAGGAAGCGAGTCAGAGACACTACGCCTTCTTCCTCTACTCAAGTGGCCAAGCAGCAGAAGTATTGGCTTCCTCCTCCTCCGTTCCGTCAGCCGTATCAGCAGAAGAGCAAAGGTGGCAGTGGTTCTTCCCACCCACCCAACCCAGGCTTTCAGAACAAGACTTCGTCTCAAGCTCCAAGATCAAGTGCTCCGTACCACCGTCCGCTTTCAGAGGTCACGTGCAACAAGTGCCAACATAAGGGTCACTACGCCAACAAGTGTTTCAACCAGAGGCGTCTTCCTCCTCCTCCTCCTGTCAGATCGGCAAGTACAACTATGGTCAAGCATAACCCCAAGTCTGCCAAGGTCAACTTGATGAACGCAGCTCAGGCAGAGGATTCGTCAGATGTGATCATGGGTAACCTTCCTGTTAAAGATATTCCTGCAAAAGTTCTTTTTGACACTGGTGCATCGCATTGCTTCATTTCCAAACCTTTCGCATCAAAGTATGACTGTGATTACCAGCACCTGCAAAATTCTTTACAAATTGTGTCACCGGGCAAACAAATGACAGCTAATTTCTGTGTCCCAGATGTTACTATCACCTTGGGCGACTACAAGTTCCTTTCTTCCCCAATTTTTCTTGGCGATTCCGATATTGATCTTATTCTTGGGATGGACTGGCTCTCTAAGCACAAGGCTCACCTCGATTGTGCAGCCAGGCAGATTCAATTGACTCATTCGTCTGAGGATGTCATTGTCTTTGCCGCTCGTGATGATACAATCCGGTTGTTTTCTCTCAATGAGAAGGGTGAATTGGATGCTATTTCGCAGATTCCGGTCGTTTGTGAGTACCAAGACGTCTTCCCAGAAGAACTCCCGGGAATGCCTCCGCACCGGCCCGTTGAATTTGTTATTGAACTTGAGCCCGGTACGGAACCTGTGTGCAAACGTCCCTACAAGCTCGGCCCTGAAGAGTTGAAGGAGTTGAAGAAACAACTCGATGTTCAAGAAAGAATGGGTCTCATTCGGCCTAGTACTTCTCCGTGGGGTTGTGGTGTTCTTTTTGTGAAGAAGAAGGATGGTACGGACCGACTTTGTGTTGATTATCATCCATTGAACAAGAAGACCATCAAGAACAAATATCCACTTCCCAACATCAATGAGCTATTCGAACAACTCAAGGGTGCCCAAGTATTCTCCAAGCTTGATCTCCATATGGGTTATCATCAGATTCGCATTCGCGAGCAAGATATTCCCAAGACGGCTTTCAGGACAAGCTATGTGTCATATGAATACACCGTCATGTCTTTTAGCCTCGCCAACGCTCCTCCGACGTTCTCTCGCATGATGAACTTCATCTTCAGCCCCTACACCAATGACTTTGTTTTGGTCTATCTCGATGACATTCTGGTTTTCTCCAAGAACAAGGAAGATCATGCCAAGCACTTGCGTTTGGTTCTTGACAAGCTCAGGGAACATCAGTTCTACGCCAAGTTCTCCAAGTGTGAATTTTGGCTCGATGAGGTGCTTTATCTTGGTCATATCATCTCTGCCAAGGGCATTGCCGTGAATCCTGAGAAGGTGTCTGCAATTGTTAATTGGGAACCTCCTCAGAACATGAAGCAACTCCGTAGCTTCCTCGGTCTCGCAAGCTACTGCCGAAGATTCGTTGAAAACTTTTCTAAGATCGCGAAGCCTCTCTCAAATCTTCTCCAGAAGCACGTCAAGTACGTTTGGTCTCCGGAGTGTGATATTTCTTTCAACGCTTTGAAAGAGAAGTTGATCACTGCTCCAGTTCTGACTCCGCCTGATGAAACCAAGCCGTACGAGGTCTTTTGTGATGCCTCTCTCCAAGGTCTAGGTGCTGTACTGATGCAAGAGAAGAAAGTTGTTGCTTATACCTCTCGCCAGTTGAAGCCTAATGAGAAGAACTACCCCACTCATGATCTCGAGTTGGCGGCAGTTGTGCATGCTTTGTTGACTTGGAGACATCTTCTATTGGGAAGAAAAGTGGACATTTTCACTGATCACAAGAGTCTCAAGTACATCTTCACCCAGCCTAATCTCAACCTCAGGCAAACTCGATGGGTCGAAATGATTCAAGAGTACAATCCGAGTATCGAGTATACTCCAGGCAAGGCCAATGTGATTGCTGACGCTTTGAGCAGGAAAGCATATTGCAATAGTCTGATTCTGAAGCCCTATCAACCCGAGCTTTGTGAAGCTTTCCGCAAAATTAATCTGCAAATTGTTCCTCAAGGTTTCCTCGCCAACCTTCAAGTCTCTCCTACCTTGGAAGACCAGATTCGCCAAGCCCAGCTTCTTGATGCTATGGTGAAAAAGGTGAAGATTGGTATTGCAAAGAGTCAGTCCAAGTACAAGTGCTACCGCCTTGATGACAAGGAGACTCTCTTCTTCGAGGATCGAATTGTGGTACCCAAAGGTGACCTTCGTAAAGTGATCATGAACGAGGCTCACAATTCTCTCCTCTCCATCCACCCTGGGAGCACGAAGATGTATCAGGACCTCAAGCAAACTTATTGGTGGACTCGAATGAAGCGCGAGATCGCTCAATTCGTGAATGAATGTGATGTCTGCAGAAGAGTGAAGGTAGAACACCAAACGCCAGCAGGTCTCCTCCAACCTCTTGCCATTCCAGAATGGAAGTTTGACCACATTGAAATGGACTTCGTGACTGGGTTTCCAAAGTCCAAGCGTGGCAATGATGCTATATTCGTTGTCATCGACAAGCTCACCAAAGTGGCTCACTTTCTGCCTATCAAAGAGTCAATCACTGCAGCTCAATTGGCGGGACTCTACACCTCTCGAATTGTCTCTCTGCACGGTATTCCTCAAGTGATATCTTCAGACCGTGGCAGCATCTTTACCTCCAAGTTTTGGGATTCTTTTCAGAAGGCCATGGGCACCAACATCCGCTTCAGCACTGCTTTCCATCCTCAAACAAGCGGTCAAGTCGAGCGTGTCAACCAAATTCTTGAAGATATGCTCAGGGCCTGTGTTATCTCCTTCGGCATGAAGTGGGAGGATTGTCTTCCTTATGCTGAATTCTCATACAACAACAGTTTTCAAGCAAGTTCGGGCAAGGCCCCATTTGAAATTCTGTATGGTAGGAAATGCCGTACCCCTCTCAACTGGTCTGAAACCGGTGAACGTCAGCTGCTGGGTAATGACTTAATCACAGAGGCGGAAGAAATGTGCAAGGTCATTCGTGATAACCTCAAAGCAGCCCAATCCCGCCAGAAGAGCTACTATGATAGTAAGCACCGTGACTTGGCTTTCGAGATCGGAGATCATGTTTACCTCCGCGTCTCTCCTATGAATGGGACTCGTCGCTTCGGTATCAAAGGGAAGCTTGTCCCTAGATACGTCGGACCTTTCAAGATTGTCAGCAAGAGAGGCGACCTCGCCTATCTACTCGAGCTTCCTTCAAACTTTGCAAATGTTCATGATGTGTTCCATGTCTCTCAACTCCGAAAGTGCTTCAAGACGCCTGAACGCACCGTCAACTTCGAGGACATTGAGCTCCAAGAAGATCTCTCCTATCGTGAACACCCGGTTGCAATCCTTGAAGAGACTGAACGCAGGACTCGCAACAAGTCAATCAAATTTCTCAAAGTCAATGGTCACACCATTCCGACCGTGAAGCTACCTGGGAACGCGAGGATCACCTCCGTTCTGAGTACCCGGAGTTCTTTCAGTCCTAGATCTCGGGACGAGATCTTTTCGTAGTGCTGGAGTGTTGTAACGCCCGAGATATAACTTTCCCAATTTGTACTCCAACTCTTGCCGTTTTCGGCGTTAAGTTATATTTATTTCTCGGGTTTGGGTCTTTTTCTCCATGTGTTGTTTTCTTATCATGCATCTCATATCATGTCATCACGTGCATTGCATTTGCATACATGTTCATCTCATGCATTCGAGCATTTTCCCCGTTGTCCGTTTTGCATTCCGGCGCTTCGTTCTCCTCCGGTGGCCATTTCTAGCTTTCTTTCGTGTGTGGGGATTAAACATTTCCGGATTGGACCGAGACTTGCCATGCGGCCTTGGTTTACCACCGGTAGACCGCCTGTCAAGTTTCGTACCATTTGGACTTTGTTTGATACTCCAACGGTTAACCGAGGGACAGAAAAGGCCTCGTGTGTGTTGCAGCCCAACACCCCTCCAATTTGGCCCAAAACCCACCAAACTCTGCTCCATGTCCTAGAGCGTTCAATCACGATCGCGTGGCCGAAAACCGCACATCATTTAGACTCTCCTAGCTCCCTCTATGCCTATATATACCCCCCCTCCATTTTCGGATCTCTCCCTCTCCCCGAAACCCTAGCTCCAAAAAAAAGCTTCTCCGCGCCGACGGACGTGTCCGCCCCCGGCCGAACAGCGTCCGCCACCGCCCGCCTTCGCCACATGGCGCCGCCCCGTTGGCTGCGCCCGCCGCCTCCACCATCAGCCTGACGTGGCCTGCGGCCGGCCCTCCCCGGCCCGCGAGACGCCGCCGCCTCCTCGCCCGCGCCCGCGCCTTCTTCCCCGCGTCCGGCCGTGCCCCGCCGCCGTGCGCCTACTCCGGCGGCCGCGGCATCGCCGGCAACCCCGCCGCGCCTCTCCGCCCTCGTCGCTGGCTGGCACCGCCACCCCCGCCGCGGACCACCGCCACCACCGCGACGCCTGAGGCCAGATCCGGCGCCCCGGCCTCTTCCCCGAGCTCCGGCGTCCCTCTCCTCTCCGGCGTGAACAGTTCTCCGGCCGACCTCGGTTCCCGTGCAAATTTGAGATCTAAATCTCGAGGGTTGACTTCTCCCCCCGAAACCCTAATTTCCGAGCATACTTTGACTGATCATATCTTTGCATCCATAACTCCGTTTTGGGCATATTATATATCAAAATGTACGTCCCGACATGTACATCATTTCATTCCATTGCATCATTTTCATTTGAGTTCATCTTGATGCCCGAAATGCTGTTAGAAGGAGGCTTCGTGAGTTAAATTGCAGATCTGTTAGTTCATCTTAGACTTTTGTCATTTTTGCCATGATTATTGTGTGCATGATATGCCTGTGACTCTTTGGGATGAATTGTTAAGCATTTTGTCTTCTTTCCAAAGGTGCCACCCATGCATTTTTAGGATGTGTGTGGTGACTTGTGCAAGCTTGCAAAGAGAGGCACCTGAGAATTCTGTTTTTAGGGACTTAGGGGATTTCACTAAGTCTGGCATATTTTAGTTCATGATGCCATATGTTCAGCTTGTTTCCTAGTGATCCGTGCCTCTTTTGAGGATGATCAGTAAGGGAGTTTTGTTAATCATGTTATGCTCTATCCATCCATGTCTTTGTTTGCATATGTGGAGTGATCTAGCTTAAGTCAATCGAGCTCTACTTTTGCTTCGTGGTAAATCTGGGCAGATCGTCAACTTGTTTGCGATTTTGCTGATGCTATTGTTAGTGATCCATGCATGCTATGCCATTGTTCTTGCCATGTCTAGCTAGCATTTTGTGCCTTCTTTATGGATATATGCTTGCCTTGCTATGACTTGCACCATGGTGAGTGCATCGAGCTCGTTTACATGCCTTCGTGAGTTACATTTCAGCATGTCTCAGTTTTCACTAAGTCTGAAAACTGATGGTGCGTGAGCTATGTTCGTGTGCTCGTTAGAGTATTTTGTGAACCCTTTTGGCCCCAGGTCACTTTGGGTGATTTGTTAAGCTTGTTGAGTAGCTCCATGCCATGTTCTTACGTGTCATATTCAGGCTATGTATCATGTTGTTTTGCTGCTCCGAAGAGAGCATCGTGGTCTGAGATTTCAGACTAGTGTTAATTTCACTAAGTCTGAAATCTGTTTTGCATTTGCGTTTTTGCCATGCTTGTTTGAACCTCATAATGGATGAATTTGGCCGTGGCTCAGTGCTAGTGTTTTGATAAGCATCTTGTGTATATCCCTGCCATGTCTTTTGTTGCCATGTTTGGTGGCTGTAGCATGTTCATTTCGTTGCATTTAGGAGCCTACTTGTTGTAAATCACAGACCGGTTCATTTCGTAAAACGCTAGCCATTTCCAAACCGTAACTCCGATTCCAATGATCTTTATATCGTTTTCAAGTGATTTCATCCCCTCTATCCAGTGGCACACTTGGTTTTCCAAGTTGAGGCCAGGTTCATGCATTTCCTATCACGTCTTGCATCTTGCATCCCGCATCGCATCCCGCATAGCATACCATCTTTGCATCTTATTGGTTGCCCTTGCACGTGGTTGATTGTATCCTTGTTGCTTGTTTGTGTTGTTGGGTAGAGCCGGGAGACGAGTTCGCTAACGAGGAGCCCGTTGAGTTTGCTTTTGAGGATCCAGTCAACTCTGACAACTGTGCAGGCAAGATGATCATACCCTCGAAATCACTACTATCTTTGCTATGCTAGTTTGCTCGCTCTTTTGCTATGCCATTGCTATGATGCCTACCACTTGCTTGTCAGCCTCCCAATTGCCATGTTGAGCCTCTAACCCACCATTGTCCTAGCAAACCATTGATTGGCTATGTTACCGCTTTGCTCAGCCCCCTTCTTATAGCGTTGCTAGTTGCAGGTGAAGATTGGAGCCGTTCCTTATTGGAACATTTATTTACTTGTTGGGATATCATTATATTGGCATGTTATCTTAATGCATCTATATACTTGGTAAAGGGTGGAAGGCTCGGCCTCTCGCCTAGTGTTGTGTTCCACTCTTGCCGCCCTAGTTTCCGTCATATCGGTGTTATGTTCCCGAATTGTTGCGTCCCTTACGCGGTTGGGCTATAGTGGGAACCCCTTGATAGTTCGCCTTGATTAAAGCTTTTCCAGCAATGCCTAACATTGGTTTTACCTTTTGCCACCTAGCCTCTTTTTCCCTTGGGTTTCCGGAGCCCGAGGGTCATCTTTATTTTAGCCCCCCCCTCCCCCGGGCCAGTGCTCCTCTGAGTGTTGGTCGGAACTAGAGTCCTGTGCAGCGCCACCTCGGGGAAACTCGAGGTTTGGTTTTAGTTGTATGGAGAGCTCATCTGAGTGTGCCCTGAGAACGAGATATGTGCAGCTCCTATCGGGATTTGTCGGCACATTCGGGCGGTGTTGCTGGTCTTGTTTTAACCTATCGAAATGTCTTGTTGTACCGAGATACCGAGTCTGATCGGTGTGTCTTGGGTGGAGGTCTATTCCTTCGTTGATCGTGAGAGCTTGTTATGGGCTAAGTTGGGACCCCCCTGCAGGGATTGATCTTCCGAAAGCTGTGCCCGCGGTTATGGGCAGATGGGAATTTGTTAATGTCCGGTTGTAGATAACTTGAACCTTAATTAATTAAAATGAATCAACTGAGTGTGTTGCCATGATGGCCTCTTCTCGGCGGAGTCCGGGAAGCGGACACGGTGTTGGAGTTATGTTTGCGTAGGTTGCTCTCTAGTTTCCCGCTCGTGCTTTGCCTCCTCTTCTCGCTCTCTTTTGCGAATAAGTTAGCCACCATATATGCTAGTCGCTTGCTGCAGCTCCACTTACATTTACCCCCTTCCTACCTATTAAGCTTAAATAGTCTTGATCGCGAGGGTGCAAGATTGCTGAGTCCCTGTGGCTCACAGATTACTATTACACCAGATGTAGGGGCAGATGATACAGCTCCAGATGGCGCGCTTGAGCTCAAGTGGGAGTACGACGAGGATTCTCAGCGTTACTATGTGTCTTTTCCTGATGATCAGTAGTGGAGCCCAGTTGGGGTGATCAGGACCTATGTCACTTGTTGGGTTGTCTTTTATTTTGGCGCCATATGAGTGTTTGGATGATGTATGTTATTTATGTACTTTCATGTGACATGGCGAGTGTAAGCCAACTATGTACCTCCCCTTTATATTATTTATTTACATGGGATGTGTGATGATTTCCTAACTTGCAACATTGCTTTCAATGCGGTTATGCCTCTAAGTCGTGCCTCGGCATGTGGGAGATATAGCTGCATCGAGGGCGTTACACGGGTGGTGCTGATAACGCTCAGGAAGTGGTGGACCGGGCCCGAGCACGCAGGGAGGCCGAGTTAGCCGCACAGTATCAGGCTCGGCAGCTTACGCCGGTTCGTCCAACTATCTCGATCGAACCTGGTGTTACTTCTAGTTCTTTGGGGGTGCCTTGCCTTGTCCCCGCTTTACGCAATGTGCGCCTGCCCAAGGATTTCAAAGGCCCGCGCAAGGTACCAAATTACACGGCGGATCAACCTCTAGAGACATGGGTGGGGAGCTATGAGATGGCCATGGAGATGCTCGATGTGGATGATGCGGCATGTTCGAAATACTTCACCATGATGCTTGAAGGAACAGCCCGTACTTGGTTAAAAAGCTTACCGGCCAATTCTATCAGTTCATGGGCCCAGTTACGAGCCCGGTTTATCAATAATTTCAAGGATACATGTAAGTAGCCTATGTCGATAGTGGACTTAGTTGCCTGCGTCCAGGAGGAAGGAGAATCGACGACTCATTGGGTGCGCCGGGTCTCACAAGTGTTGCATTCATCAGACCGCATCAACGCTGACACTGCAGTCATAACCTTAGAAGGCAACTGCCGGTTTGGGCCCCTAAAGCTGAAGTTGGGACGGATGAAGCGCCATTGCACTGACATGGGGACCCTCATGGCTGCCTTGGTAAAGTATGCTGATTCTGATAGTACCAAGGATCCCGAGTCTGATGATGACAAGACAGGGAAGGGAAAGAAGAACAGCAACCCCAAAGGCCGGCAGCATCACTCGGCAGGTAACGGTAGCGGAGGCAAGCGTAAAGCAGATGGCAACATGGACTTCGTGGCTAATACCAACGCGCAGGACAAGGGTCAGCGACGCAAGGGTAAACCGCCGAATCGCGGTGGAGCGCCTAACCCTAACCCGGACCGCTTAAATTATCTATTGAACCAGCCCTGTCCAAAGCACGGGACGAAGGAGATGCCAGCAAACCACCTTTGGAAGGATTGCTTCATTATGCAGGAGTTCAAGAATTCTAATGCTTTTCGGTATGATCACGGCTCCGGCGGTGGCTCAGGATCCGGGCCAGGATACAGTGGAGGAAATTCCGGTTCAGGATTTAATGGTAATTCGGGCGGACATAACAATCAAAATAATCAGAACAACCAGGGTGGTTACAACCAGCAGCAGCAACAGTCGGGTTACCAGAGCAACCCAAAGCAGTTGAATAGTGGGCAGTACCATGGTTTCACCACTAGCTTGGACAAGCGAGATCGGAAGGTTCAGAGGCGGGCAGTCAACTCTGTTGAACTGGCCGTGCCCCGTTATCTATGCTGGTTTGAACAGCCAATCATATGGAGCAAAGAGGGTCACCCTCCCCAGGTTGATAATCCGGGTCAGCTAGCATTGGTGGTGGCGCCTCAGGTGGGAGGTTATAAGTTCACCAAGGTACTCATGGATGGAGGGAGCGGCATTAATATCTTGTACTATGAGACCTTCCGTCGTACGGGACTAATAGATAAAAATCTCAAACCGTCCAATATGGTGTTCCATGGTGTGGTACCTGGCAAGTCAGCCTATCCTGTTGGTAAGATAGCTCTGGAAGTGGCCTTTGGAGATGATCATGATTCCAGGTCGGAAACATTGACGTTTGAAGTGGTGAAAATCCAAAGTCCATATCACGCCCTGTTTGGGCGACCGGCCTACGCCAAGTTTATGGCACGGCCCTGTTATGTGTATTTGCAGCTCGAGATGTCGGGTCACAAGGGGACAATAACGGTTCACGGAAGCCGTAAAATCGCTTTGGAGTGCAAGGAAGGAGATGCGGCCTATGCAGAGTCGGTTTGTGCCACCGAGGAGCTGAAGTATTACAAGGACAATGTTGATCCGGCGGACATGACTCCACTAAAGAAGCCAACTATGGAGCATGATCCAGACCTGAAGTTCAAATCGGTAGCTGAAACTAAGCTTGTTGACTTCGTGCCTGGTGATTCGTCCAAGCAGTTCAGCATCAGTGCCAACTTGGATCCGAAATAGGAAAGCGCGCTCATCGAGTTCATCCGTGAGAATCGGGACATTTTTTCATGGAAGCCCTCTGACATGCCAAGTGTACCAAGGCAACTCGCTGAGCACACCCTTAATGCGGATCCTAAATACAAACTGGTGAAACAGTTCCTCCGCCGGTTTAATGAAGAAAGATGCAAGGCGATTGGAGAAGAGGTAGCCAGGCTCTTAGCAGCTGGCTTTATTACTGAAGTATTCCACCCTGAGTGGCTTGCCAATCCGGTGCTGGTCCTTAAGAAAAACGGCACCTGGCGCATGTGTGTGGATTACACAGATCTTAATAAGGCTTGTCCGACAGATCCTTTTGCCCTCCCCCGTATTGATCAAATTATTGATGCTATGGTGGGTTGTGAGTGTTTGAGTTTTTTGGATGCATATTCTGGCTATCATCAGATCAAAATGGCAGTTAAGGACCAGGAGAAGACGGCATTCATAACTCCCTTTGGAGCCTTCTGCTATGTGTCTATGCCCTTTGGGCTCAAGAGTGCCCGGGCAACTTATCAACGGTGTGTACAAAATTGTCTTCGCAAGTAGATTGGCCGTAATGTACATGCTTACGTGGATGATATCGTGGTTAAGTCAAGGGAGAAGGAGACTCTGGTTGATGACTTGAAGGAAACCTTTGATAATCTGAGGACGTACAAGATGATGCTTAATCCGGTCAAGTGTGTCTTTGGTGTACCGGCAGGCAAGTTATTGGGTTTTCTGGTGTCCAACAGGGGAATCGAGGCTAATCCGGAGAAGATCGCAGCCATCACCTCCCTGGCTAAACCGAAGTGTATCAACGATGTTCAACGCCTAGTAGGCCGGATTGTCGCGTTAAGCTGGTTTATCAGCCACCTTGGTGAGAAGGCAATTCCTTTGTATCAGATGTTGAAGAAGACGGATCAATTCGTCTGGAGTTCTGCTGCTGACAAAGCATTTGAGGACTTAAAGAGGCAATTGGCCAATCCGCCGGTGCTCGCCGCTCCCATGGACAAGGAGCCGTTACTGTTATATGTTGCTGCTAATGCTCGTGCGGTCAGTGTGGCTATTGTGGTGGAGCGAAAAGAGGCAGGCAAGGAGCATCCGGTTCAACGTCCGGTTTATTATATCAGCGAGGTACTCATTGAGTCCAAGCAAAGGTATCCGCATTAGCAGAAGCTGGTATATGGAGTTTTTATGGCAAGCCGGAAGCTCAAGCAATACTTCCAGGGGCACCCCATTACGGTGGTCAGTTCTGCTCCCTTGGGGGATATCATCCAGAACCGGGAAGCGACTGGCCGGATTGCCAAGTGGGCTATAGAGCTTGGGCCGCACGGGTTGAAGTATGTGCCTCGGACGGCGGTTAAGTCTCAAGCACTTGTTGATTTCATCAATGATTGGACGGAACTGCAAGCCCCTGAAGAAAAGCCGGATCACACATATTGGACCATCCATTTCGATGGATCCAGGCAATTGGAAGGCTCGGGGGCTAGAGTCGTATTAACTTCCCCACGAGGTGATAAGTTTTGTTACGTTATCCGCTTAATGTTCCCTTGTACTAACAATGCAGCTGAGTATGAAGCCTTGCTCCATGGTCTCCGGATGGCTAAGGAGATGAATCTAAGTCGAGTTAAGTGCTTTGGTGACTCGGACCTCGTGGCTCAACAAGTATCTGGCACTTGGGATTCCAAGGACCCACTCATGGCAGCATATCGTCGTGAGGTGGATATTGTTATAGGTCACTTTAAAGGCTATCAGGTGGACCACGTGGACCGACGGAAGAATGAAGCGGCGGACGCTTTAAGCCGGCTGGGCTCTCAGCGTAAACCGGTCCCGCCCAACGTTTTTCTGGATGTGCTGCACAACCCGTCGGTCAAGCTCCCTGGTGAAGCGGATTTGGCTATTCCTAATCTGGAGGCTCAATTGGTGGCAGCTCTTCATATCATTCCGGATTGGACGCTTCCTTACCTGGCGTACATGAACCGGGGCGAGTTACCAGAGGATGAGACTCTGGCCCGATAGATAATCCGGCGGTCCAAGTCCATGACTATTGTCAATGGCGAGTTGCATCATTACAGTGTATCAGGGGCGCTTCAACGTTGTGTGTCTCCTGAAGAAGGCTGTGAAATTTTGCGTGAGATCCACGAAGGAGATTGCGGTCACCACGCCGGTTCAAAATCTTTGGTGGCTAAAGCGTTCCGCCATGGCTTCTATTGGTTAACTGCTCATGCTGATGCCGAGGATCTGGTCAGACGATGTGATGGTTGCCAAAAGTTTTCAAGACGTGCTCATGTGCCAGCTCAAGAATTGAGAATGATTCCAATTACTTGGCCATTTGCGACTTGGGGGCTGGATATGGTTGGGCCTTTCAAAAGGTCCAAAGATAAGAAGACCCACCGCCTGGTGGCGGTTGACAAGTTTACAAAGTGGGTGGAGGTAGAACCTGTTAGCAAGTGTGATGCGGCCACGGCGGTTCAGTTCATCAAAAAAGTGATTTTCCGGTTTGGCTTTCCACATAGTATCATCACAGATAATGGTACCAATTTGTCCAAGGGTACCATGAAGGAGTTCTGCGAACGGGAGCACATCCGGCTTGCCGTTTCATTAGTGGCACACCCACAGTCCAATGGTCAAGCAGAAAGGGCTAATCAAGAGATCTTGAGAGGGATCAAGCCCCGGCTTATGGTTCCTTTGCAGACAACACCGGGTTGTTGGGTAGAAGAGTTACCATCTGTGTTATGGAGCATCAATACTACACCCAACAGATCAACAGGATACACACCATTCTTCATGGTCTACGGAGTGGAGGCGGTTCTCCCTAGTGATATCCGTCATGACTCACCTCGTGTGGCGGCTTATGTTGAAGCGGACAACGAGATAGCACGGCAAGATGCTTTGGACCTGTTGGATGAACAACGTGACATAGCGGCCGCCCGCTCGGCGATTTACCAACAGGATCTTCGTCGTTATCACAGTCGCCGAGTCAGAACCAGAACCTTTCAGGAAGGAGATTTGGTGCTTCGGTTCATCCAAGATCAGACTGATATGCATAAGTTATCCCCACCTCGGGAGGGACCTTTCGTGGTCAGCAAGAATATGCACAACGGGTCATACTATCTGATCGATATTCGAGAGCATAAAGACTCACGTACATCAGAGGAGGAGACCAACAGGCCGTGGAACATAGCTCATCTTCGGCCTTACTATACCTGAGCCATTGGCTCTACTTATGTACATATTACGACGATGTATATATATGATTAAATATAATAAACCGGAACCTCAGCTAAAGCAGGGTATCTGTTCTTTTACATCATGTGTGGTTACACGGAGTTGTTCTAAAGTGACCTCCGGTTTACCCCTTGAGTTAGCTTTTCAAAGCATCATGTTATATCACTTGGGGGCTTGGTCGTGTTCGAACCAATGCAACACCTCTTGATAGGCGAGAGCCACCAGATCACTTGGGGACTTGGTCACGTCTAAACCAGTCACGCCTCTTGATCGGCCTAAGGCCACAGAATCACTTGGGGGCTTGGTCGAACCCGAACCATTGCCACACCTCTTGATCGGCATAAATACCACGGTTTCATTTGGGGACCTGGCTGACTTGAACCACAGCTACACCTATCGGGAGCTTGGTCGTGTCCGACCATGGTAACGCCATCTGATCGGCTCAAATAAAGCCTCTTTTTGCAAACGGTTTATCATTGCCTTTGCTTCACATTTTTCATTGATAGATATTTCTTTCTTTTTGTTATGTTTTTTAAACCGACAAAGTTTTAAGCCGGTTCAAACTGTCAATTGATGGAACATGGTCCATTTTTGATCCGGAGACTATTTGCCCGGTTTGATTTTTTTTAACATCCTATAAAGGACTAACATGGTGTTTTGTTATAACCCGGCACGGTTTACATGGTAAACCGGCAGTATATATATACAGGAGCTGCTATCTCCTCCAACAGTGTGGGTTTATAAACCTCTGCTTCAAGATTGGCCAAGCCAACTTCATGCCCAACGATGGCAGGTATTATGTATCCCAAAGATTTGATCATATGCTTAAATTTCAGATATTTTGGTTTCATATATGCAGGCATCATACTCCGCCTGGCGGTACAACCACGCTGGCACTTTAAGATTTTTTGTATTGCAAAAAATACTTTGGAAAGTTCATCACCCAAAGGAAGAACGAGTTTCAGTAATTATGCACGAAGACATATCAAAATCAAGAGTAACGGCTAGCCTATTACAAGGCAACATGGTGCCCAAAATAAGATCATTGTTTTTTCGCAAAGGAGAAGCAGTTTAAACCGGCTTTCGGTTCAAGCTTGGTCACCAGCCTAGCCTGATGGTTGTGGGTCATCCCGCGCCGCTTCAGCTTCTGCTTCCCTACCCAGTGGCTGGAAATCAACAGTTGTCCAGTTGATTCCCATTAAGGCTTGAAAGACAGCTTCATCGTGGACCAGTAATGACGGTTCAATATCAGGAGCGTAAGTATGCTTACGGATTGGAGGGATCAGATTCTCCGCTTCAGGAATTGGTGCAGCCACTCGTTTGTTCTGGTTGTCATATTGGGCTTGATAATGAGACAAGGCTGCTTCTTCAACCAATTGACAAGCTAGCGGACGCACCTCCAGGTTTATTGCTCGCAGATCCGCTTCACTAAACTCTGACCCATCTTCCTTCAAGATGGGATAACCCTGAGCCGCTTCAATAGGATCAAAATCCGGCACCCAAGCTTTTGCCCGGATTAAGGCATTGATCGCACCGGTTCGAGCAGCAGATTTCTTCAGCTCTTCAACCCGGGTAGGAAGCATCGACAGTCTCTTCAGAGTGTCCTGAATCAAAGTGGGCGCCGATTGTTGTGGGATGCAGTAGAGATGATCCATTGTGCACCAGTGTATAGTTGTTCGATCAATATGTAGGCGGCTTTCAATTTCTTCCGCACATCTGATCCCAAGTGACGAATGTGTGTTCCTGAAATATTACAAAGGGTTAACAAACCGGCATCTCTATAAGACGGCCGAATCAATCTAGAAATCAAACCAGCTTACCAAAGATAGCAGCGGTCATGGCATGCACTTGATGCTTTATGCTGTTCAGTTCGTCCACCACCGGTTTCAGTGCAGCCTCGGCATCTTCTGCTCGCTTGGTTAAAGCGGATTTTTCAGTGGCCCAATCCGCCTGCTCCTTCTTGAAGCCCTCCTTAAGCTGTTCCATGGCGCTTAAAGCGCTGATCAACTCCTCTTTTGCTTTTGAGGTTTCAGTTTGTTGGGACTTCCGATTTTCTTGGAGATTGGTGATTTGGTTTTCTTTTATCTTCAGCTCAGCCTGCATATAGACAGTCATATGATTCAGATAACGGTACAAGAATTGAAGTGCCAACCACATAACAAGTTATGCCCTTAGTACTTGGGCGCTAATGAATATTTGCTCTTCAATTATTCAGAAAAGTCCCAAGCTCAATACAAGTATTCAACTTGGCACTTGGGGGCTAATGGCTATTTGTTCAGTTGATACTGCTGCTACAATCTTGATTACCTAAAGTCCCGGTTTAACTACACTAAGTTGAACCGGCCCTTGGGAGCTATATCAGCAAATTCAGATAACATTGAAGTCTGCATTGACAAGTCCCGGTTTGAACATGGATTCTAAACCGGCCCTTGGGGGCTAGGAGAAGTTGACAGATTAAAGTACATACGCAGATAAGCATAGGGAAGTTACCTCATATTTCTCTTTCATCATGTTAACCAAACCAGCTTCATAGTCACGGCTGGTGTATAGCCGGTTCAGATAGCCGGAATGGAGATCTTGGGCGTTCAGAGCGGCATAGGTCGCCAAGTCAACATTCCACTTGCCTTTGCCCATGGTAGCAAATTCTTCTTTGGCGGTATGCTTGGATAAAGCAACAGGATTTCTGGGCTCTGTACGGCCAACACCAGTAATTACAACTTATCATCCTTAGCATCACCGGTTTGCATTGGCGCAGTCGGTTTGTCAGTAGGCTTTGATGGACTGGTGGATTTCTCAATCCGGATGGGGCTGGTGGATTCCACTTGCCTTTCTTCAGCAATAAAATCATCATCTTGCTGTGGTGGATCATTGGGTATATCTTCATGAATAGCCGCTTCAAGATCTGGTGTTTTACCCGGTTCAGGAACGGCGTCCTCCTCGGCCGCTTTATCTAGGCGAGCCTTCTTGCTCGGCCTAGGCTTGGCCCTAAAAGGAATAACAAAGTCAAATACAGCATATGTTCCAAGGTGATGTACCGTAAATATTATGATAAGTATAGCTTACCCAAGCACCGTTTTGAGCGGTGGCAGCTGAGTAGCCGATGACTCGCTAGAGGATGAGTGGGAAGTAACCTGATAATCGGAGTTAGATGGATTAAGAGGTTGACGAAAACAGACCGCTTTAGGACAAGCACTGACAAGCAAATTAGAGACCTCTGAACGGTGTTTCCGAACCGGACTGTTCGGTAAACTGGCGGAGGTAACTACCTTGCCGCTGTGCCGGGTTGTGCGGCGAGCTTCGTGTTGTTGGGTCTTCATAAGAAATTTGGGATCCAAGTAAGCAAGAGGATGATAAAATTTAACCTTCCGGTTTGCCTGGCGGATTTTTAGTGAAGGCAAAGGGTCTGAATTGTAAGAGAGAATAATTACCTCTGCAGCATCAGCATGGCTGGCTTCGGCATCATCCTGACAAATATCATCATCAATAAGGCGCATGAAAAATAAGCCAAGTGAGTCGAGCTCTACCTCAAGGTCCGGATTACCCACGACATCATCAGGGGCCGGATCAGAAGATGAAGTGGTTTTCTTCTTATGAGCAGATCGTTTCACGACTTTAGTCTTTGGCCAGGTTGGTCGTTCCGGTTTGTCTGCTTTTTCTAGTTTCTCCTATGGAAGTTTCTTGCTTCAAAACGGATCATTACCCTGTTTAAACAAACATTGATATTAAACAATGACCAGATATATCGATAACAGGTTCAGTAAAAAGAAAGATCAAGCTCTTACAGTTGGCGGTTTGTTGGTGGCATAGAAGGGAAGCAGGCCGGTTCGAGCACAGACGTGTTTCGGTTCATTCAGCATTTTATTCACAGCCTCTGTGATTTCTTCATCGGTGAGCTGGATGTTAGCATGTCGCAGTGGGTCATCAACACTGCCAGTATACTCGCACATCAAACCGGAGCGCTGACTAAGGGGCAGTATGCTCCACGATATCCAACAGCGAGCGAGGTCAACCCCTGTTAAACCATTGGCCATGAAGGCTCTGAGCTTGGACAGTTGAGGAGCATATTTGCTTCTCTCCTTGGCACTCAACCTTTGCGGAAAGGGGTGTGTATTGCTAAGCCGCTCCGGACGAAAGCCTGGCAAAGGATTTTCACTAGCAGGGGAGGTGTCTTTGCAATAGAACCATGTTTGATTCCATTCTTTGGGATGGCTGTGCAGTTTGGCGTGAGGGTATGTGACCTCTTTCCTTTTCTGAATCGCCACACCACCCAATTCTGTATTGGAACCGTCAGTAAACTCAGTGCGGCGGTTTAGATGGAAGCAGTCTCTAAACAGCTCAACGGTGCGCTCCTCTTGAAAGAACGCCTCACAGAGTACTTGGAAGTGACACATGTTTGTAACAGAGTTGGGGCCAATGTCTTGTGGGTGGAGTTGAAAATTGGCTAAAACGTCCCGGTAAAATTTAGAACCGGGCAGCTTAAAGCCCGGGGCTAAGTGATCTACGAAAACGACGACCTCTCCTTTTTGAGGTGTGGGAGGGCATTCTTCGCCAGGGATCCTCCAATGGATGGTGTTTTTGCTGCCTAAAGCACCGATCAGGACTAAATTGTTCAGTTCAGTCTCTGTGACGC
This sequence comes from Triticum monococcum, assembly GCA_034509565.1. Taxonomy (NCBI): domain Eukaryota; kingdom Viridiplantae; phylum Streptophyta; class Magnoliopsida; order Poales; family Poaceae; genus Triticum; species Triticum monococcum. Next base: position 442,587,862 of record CM067842.1, on the reverse strand, counting down.
GAGAAGGAACCCAGTTGCACTCATATACTTGTTTGGCCATGATGGAATCTACAAAATAGGTGATTCCGGTTCAAGAAGGCATTGATTAAAGTACACTGGTATGTACAATGTTAAACCGGAGACAGTTCTATCTAAACCGGAGTTTTATGAAGCAAACAGCATCTGGCGGTTCAACAAGGGGACTAATGGTATATGCCGGTTTGGTAATTGTTCTACAAAGTTAAACCGCAGGATCTAAGCATTGAAACAGTTGAGATTGCGGATGGGTAAGTGTACAGAAACAGATTTCACAAGATTTCTCTACGGCGACGGATCTGAAGCAAGTTCAGAAAAGAAGGAAAATATTCAAGGTTCAAAAAAGAACAGTACCGAATCAATGGGTAGAGATACAGGTAGATCTATGGTCTTGAGGCATGTAAGTGAAGGCGGATGCTAAAAACTACCGCTACACAGAGCAAAGGTTCACAGGTTCATCTAAGATCTATCATATGAGTATGAAGCAAACGATGAACACTGAAGAACTTGGAAACCCTAGAACGGATCTACGGAGGAAAAGGTGAAGAACTCACCGGAGCCGAGGAGGAAACAGAAGGTCGCCGCGTTGCTCTGGTACAATCAGGGTGATGCAGCGGCCAAGGTTGGAGCAGAGGTCGTCAACGGCGGCGGAGCTTCGAAGCTGGACAACGCGGGGAAGACGAAGCAGAAGGGCACAAAGGGGAAAAAGAAATGACCATTTGGTCCTATTTATAAGGCAAGGGACATGTGTGCGCGAAAATCAAGGGACCATGGGTTTGGAAACGAAGCTGTCGCCTCAATTGTCGCAGACCTATTAAACAAAAAAGGTATCATGGATAAGTTTCTTTATAACAGGTGACGTCACGCCAGTTTACAACAACCAGAGAAGATGACATCACAGCGGTTCAACAAACTACAAGAAGATGTTGAAGATGAAGATTTTTGCTAAGGATTGACATGAACCTGTTCAAATCAATCTGGGGCCTAATGTTGGGGATATCACTACTGGGCGTAAACCGGCCTATCTGGGTTGGGTTAATTTCATCAGTAGTTAAATATGTTAAAACCCAAGAAGGCAGATGAGGGCTCAAGGCCCATAGTCGGTTCAAGGCCTGTAGCCGTAAACCGGCGTTGGTATGTAACTTGTATTGTAAGTTAGGAATAAGTAGAGACCAAACCGGACACATCTATGAGCCGGTATTGGGACTCTGTGAACCGACGGGCGTCGCCCGTGTATATAAGGGGACGACCCGGCGGCGGTTCAAGGACAACAGACAACAACTCGAGACTTAGGCGAAGCTTGTTTGCTCCCTAGTCATCGAAACCCCATCAATTCCATCACAACTAGGTGTAGGCTTTTACCTTCATCGAAGGGGCTGAACTAGTATAAACTCTCTTGCGTCCCTATGTCCGCTTTAACCCCTTCAAGCTAACCCGTTGCGATGGCTCCATGACTAAGTCCTTTCACGAGGACATCTGCTGTGACAAAACCACGACACTACGTGAACTTCACATGCCTGTAAGCAGGCAGATTTTACAATGATGTTTTGTAGCCTGGACTGAGGCTCACACACTACCAGAACTTCACATGGCTGTAAGCAGGCAGATTTTAAAAAAGCTTTTGTAGCCTGGACTAATGCTCACACACCACCTGAACTTCACATGGCTGTAAGAAAATAACAAACAAAAGTAAGAAGTTCAACCATACCCTGGCTAGAAGTTCGGCCAACCTTTTTCCAGCAACTGATAGGCCACCTTGTGAGCAATTTGTCGGAGAGCTAGGAGAGGAACCGCATGATAATCCATATCTTTCATAGGGCACGAAGTTCATCTGCACGAAGCAAGAAGGTCGGGCAAGGGAAGATTGAAGATGAAGGCGACAAGTGGGAGGAAGTTCATGTATCGTTGCTAGATTTGAAGGCGCCATCGATGCCGCCTCCACCGCGGAGTTGCTCCGTTGGCCGTGTCGTTCGCCGTAGCTTCCGTCGGGACCGTCATCTACTCTGCCAAGGCGTCGGGCGGTGAGGATGGAAGGACGATGTGGCTTCCGGAAGTCCATGGCGGCTTCGCCACGTCCAGGCGACGCAGGCTCCCTCATGCCGGCGTCCGCCGTCGCTTGCTCGCCCGTGCCGATGGTGGGCCAGGAGGTGGGACAGAGGGGGGCGACGGATCTGGTGGACCAGGCTCTTGACACGGAGGGGAAGCGGCAGATCCGGCCAGCCAGGAGCTGGATATGGGGGGAGGCGGCAGATCCGGTGAAGATCGGCGGCGTGTTTTAGTTAGATATGAACTTCATCTGTTTTTAGGGTTTAGGGTGCGTGTTTTAGTTAGATATGAACTTCATCGGTTTTTGTTCTTGAACTTCTTCTTTTTGTTTCTTAGGGTTTATTTATTCATATGCCTTTACTTCTTTTATTAGAGTACTTGAACTTTTGTTCCTTATTTTTTGAACTTCTTCCTCTTGCTTTTTTAGGTGCATATTTTGTGTATGTATTTTTCTTCCCTTGGTAGTGTATTTTCCATAAATTTTTGGTTTTTAAGGATATCAGTAGGGCTGTTGTGTGATCTTATCTCATTATAATAGATGCATTCAAATGGTGCATTCATTTATCTATACATGTATTTACTATTTTAGCTGTTGGGTGGTAAAATTGTAAATTCACCGGCGCTGCAATTCCCATGACAGAGAGGCATTAACGGAGCATCTCGCTCGCCACCACCTGTCAGAAAACCCCTCTCCCCCTGTCGCTCGCTCTCTCCCCCCTCTCCGTCGCTCCGCTGCCACAGGCGCTTTAGCTTCAAAAAATGTCCTCCATTGGCGAGTTCCTGGCCCTGAGTGCCCTCCTGAGCCTCAAGATGGAGAAGTGATTGTGTTCATGCAACATTTAGCTCGAGGTTTCAGTCCTCCCAGATCAAAAAATTCCCGGGATGTTCTTGCCAGCTTCCAACTTCATCCTCAAGATATTGGACCAAATGATGTGTCCAACATATGCGATTTCCAAGTATTCTGCGAGGTTTACCTGCAAGAAGAACCAACTGTCAACCTCTTTCAAGATCCCTTTCACTTAAACCGCCGGACTGAATTTTCTGACGGACCCAATACTGAACTTGGTGGTGTGTCGATCCAAAAGAGGAAGGAGGTTGAATTTCCTCATGCCAAACTTCACAGCCATCCAAAAGACTGGAACCAAACCTGGTTCTATTGTCGGAATACTGCCCCTGCTGAAGAGAATCCTTTACCGGGCTACCGTCCGCACCGGCTCAACAATAATCACCCTTTACCTCAGAGATTGTCTGCCAAAGACCGACAAGCCTATGCACCTCAACTCGCTAAACTCTGGGCTTTCCTTGCCAACAGTTTAACTGGTGTTGATCTCGTCCAATCATTGATGAAGTCAACAAGCGCCTGAGATTTGATGGCTGTTCGGGGCGTATATTTCAAACCATGGGGACCAAGCTCAATCGCCCACTTCGCAACCCGGTCAGTTGCTTCTCTATTCTGGATTATATCGCCCAAGGGAGCAGAACTAACCACTGTGATAGGATGGCCTTGAAAGTATTGCTTGAGTTTCCTACTTGCCATAAAAACTCCATACACTAGCTTCTGCTAATGCGGATATCTTTGCTTTGATTCGATCAGTACCTCACTGATATAATAGACTGGTCGTTGAACCGGATATTCTTTTCCAGCCTCGTTAGAGCTAGTTCTTTTCCATAAGCATGTATGACTATATTCGGAATACATGCCTACATTACATTGATGAATTGGAGCAAGTTATGTGTCACCCTAGGTTATGACTGTTACATGATGAACCGGATCCGGCATAATTCTCCATCACTGATCCATTGCCTACGAGCTTTCCATATATTGTTCTTTGCTTATTTACTTTTCCGTTGCTATTGTTATCATCACTACAAAACACCAAAAACATTACTTTTGCTATCATTACCTTTTGCTACCGTTACCACTACTATCATATTACTTTGCTACTAAACACTTTGCTGCAGATATTAAGTTTCCAGGTGTGGTTGAATTGACAACTCAGCTGCTAATACTTCAGAATATTCTTTGGCTCCCCTTGTGTCGAATCAATAAATTTGGGTTGAATACTCTACCCTCGAAAACTGCTGCGATCCCCTATACTTGTGGGTTATCAGTTTGCATTTTACCCTTAGTTTTAGTTAGTGGAGTGTTGCTTAATTTTTATTTGATGAATTGCTGGTGAACTATGTCACCAAGTGTTGTTGGACTTCCCAAATGTTTCATATCTATAGTGTACATATTGTTTTTTTTATCATTTTCATGGTATTGATATTTAAATTTGCCTGTGAAATGCTATTTGTGGTCATGCTACATCTTTTTTATGTGCTACTTGCTTGGTTAACATAGTTGAACTTCTGGTTTTAATTATTGTTTCTTTATAATGAAATTTGGTTGAACTTCTGTTATGCACATTTTGTTTTACTGCTTTGTTATATATTATTGAACTTCTGGACATTCATGTTATATGTAGTAGCCCCTCTGGTGTAGATTGTTTTTATATTTAGTATGTAAATTTTAGTTTGTTTGTTGTGTTTACTACTTTGTTAGGTATTGTTGAACTTCTGGATATTGGACATTATTGTAAAAGCAGAAGTCACATTGGTGTAGGATTGCATATTAGAACTCGTCTACCTTTTTACTTGCATTTTTTGTAGTTTGTGATGAGTTGAATAGTTCTGGAAAAAATGCGTGCGATCAAGATGGAGCTTCAGAAGTTAATACTGATGCTCCAATATCTGATGCGGCTAAATCACCCATAATCCCTTTGATTGTGATTGCTGAGGTTGCTTCGAGCCTTGAGAATTTTTCAAGCCTCGAGGATCTTGCTTCTGCAGCTCTTGCTTCACCTAGTATGTGAAACCCCTTTTCTTTTCATTTTAAATTCTTGAACCATGTTTTTTTAGCTTGTTCATGTTGGTTGTTTTTGTTTTTTTCCTGACTTTTTTTATTTTTTGCTTTGATTTTTTGTGTTCTTTACAGATGTGTCCACATAGGAGGAAGGTGTGAACACCATCAACGATGTTTTATCTGAGTTGGGTTTATCAGAAACCCCTGCTGCTGCTGAGGAGGGGGCTCCGTCAGTCGAAGGTTGTGATTCCGTTCCGGATCCTTTATGGTCTCTTCAGATGTCAGAGACGCAGTCGCAGTCTGTTGATGGCACTAAACCTGCCACGCAACCTGAGGATGTGCCTCTTCAGCTTCTTCTGGAGGACCAACGTAAGAGGAAGAAGCAAGAAGATTTTGACAAGAAGAGGGCGGCCCCCCTTGAGAAAGGTTCTGATGTTCCTGGATCTGTTCATGCGGCTGAGCTCACGATTGGGGAAGACGTGCCATGTGGCAGTGATGGCACGGTTGTCCCTGTTAAGAAGAAAATCAAGAAGACCACTACAAGGAAGCATGTAGGTGGTGGAGTTACTCCTCGAAGGGGCCCACGTGTTTCAAGGCCTGCTGAACTTGTCGAAGATGAAGGGCTAGGCCTCGATGGTACACCATGTTGTAGTCCTCGTGTGCTTGCCACTGCCGCGCCTACACCTTCTCCGCTTGGTGCTGGTGCATCTTGTAATGGGAAGAAATGCGGCGTCAAGCGCAAGGTTGCACCTGCAAAGGTCAACAAGGGTCATAAGAAGCGTTCTCGTGTTAATCCAGAGGACAAGGATGATGTTGATTTCAGTGCTGATGATGAGGACGATGACGATGATGATGTTGCGTCTAATCAGGTATGAATGTCTCATGTTTACCATTTTTAGAGCATTTGTTGCTATTGTTGTAATTTTTGTGTTTTTAGCACTGCCTTGGCGTACATAGCCGACCTTCTGCTCCATATAGACGAATAAATTAGCCGATCTGCTTTGCTTTTTATGGTATTACTGCCTTTGTGTACATAGTTGGACTTCTGAATATATACATGAAGAGATTAGCTTAACGTGTTGGTATACATGTTTGATTAGTACCTTGGTGTACATGGTTGAACTTCTACTTTTTAAATGTCCAACATTTTTTTAAAGAATGTTAACTTGTGGTCATACATGGTTGTACTGCCTATGTAGACATAGTTGGACTTCTGAAATACATGTTTGATTACTGCCTTGGTGTACATGGTAGAACTTCTGCTTTTATAAATTTCCAACAGTTTGAAAGCATCTTTACTTTCTGGTCATACATGGTTGTACTGCCTATGTAGACATAGTTGGACTTCTGAAATGTGCTGCGTATGTAGGCATTAGTGGAATTTTGGTGAAGCTTGTGTGTCAGTATCGGCTTGTGGAGCTGCCTGAGAGGAGGAAGAGAGGAGGCAACGCGCCCGAAGAAGGTGGACAAGGAGGAGGTGAGGTGAAATGTTTTAACAAGACGGTTCTCTGCTCACTAGGAGAGGTCAAGGCGTGTGCGAAAATGTTATAGGCTAGGCACAAGACGAGGGTTATCAAGGCTGGTTTTGGTTGTGTGTTTGACTTGAAGGTTGATTCCAACATTTCTTGTCCTTTGATGGGCAACATCTACACGATGATTGACCCTACTGTTGGGGAAAGTAGTAATTTCAAAAAAAATCCTACGCACACGCAAGATCATGGTGATGCATAGCAACGAGAGGGGAGAGTGTTTTCCACATACCCTCATAGACCGAAAGCGGAAGCGTTAGCACAACACGGTTGATGTAGTCGTACGTCTTCACGATCCGACCGATCAAGTACCGAACGCATGGCACCTCCGAGTTCAGCACAAGTTCAGCCCGATGATGTCCCTCGAACTCTGATCTAGCCGAGTGTTGAGGGAGAGTTTCGTCAGCACGACGGCATGGTGATGATGATGATGTTCTACCGACATAGGGCTTCGCCTATGCACCGCTACACTATTGTCGAGGTGGACTATGGTGGAGGGGGGCACCACACACGGCTAAAAGATCAAATCAATTGTTGTGTCAATGGGGTGCCCCCTGCCCCCGTATATAAAGGAGGAAGGGGGGAGGTGCGGCCGTCCAAGAGGATGCGTGCCAGGAGGAGTACTACTCCCACCGGGAGTAGGACTCCCTCCCTTCCTTATTGGATTAGGAGAAGGGGGAAAGAGGAGGGAGAGAGGAAGGAAAGGGAGGGGCTCCCCCCCCCCCTCTCCTTGTCATATTTGGACTAGAGGGGGAGGGGCGCGCGGCCCTGCCCTAGCCGCCTCTCCTCTTCTCCACTAAGGCCCACTATGGCCCATTAAGCCCCCGGGGGGTTCCAGTAACCCCTCGATACTCCGGTAAAATCCCGATTTCACCTGGAACATTTCTGATATCCAAATATAGGCTTCCAATATATCAATCTTCATGTCTCGACCATTTCGAGACTCCTCGTCATGTCTGTGATCACATCCGGGACTCCGAACAACCTTCGGTACATCAAAACTCATAAACTCATAATATAACCGTCATCAAAACTTTTAGCGTGCGGACCCTACGGGTTCGAGAACTATGTAGACATGACCGAGACACGTCTCCGGTCAATAACCAATAGCAGAACCTGGATGCTCATATTGGCTCCCACATATTCTACAAAGATCTTTATCGGTCAGACCGCATAACAACATTTGTTGTTCCCTTTGTCATCGGTATGTTACTTACCCGAGATTCGATCGTCGGTATCTCAATACCTAGTTCAATCTCGTTACTGGCAAGTCTCTTTACTCATTCCGTAATACATCATCCCGCAACTAACTCATTAGTTTCAATGCTTGCAAGGCTTAAGTTATGTGCATTACCGAGTGGGCCCAGAGATACCTCTTTGACAATCGGAGTGACAAATCCTAATGTCGAAATATGCCAACCCAACAAATACCTTCGGAGACACCTGTAGAGCACCTTTATAATCACCCAGTTACGTTGTGACATTTGGTAGCACACAAAGTGTTCCTCCGGTAAATGGGAGTTGCATAATATCATAGTCATCGGAACATGTATAAGTCATGAAGAAAGCAATAGCAACATACTAAACGATCGAGTGCTAAGCTAACAGAATGGGTCAAGTCAATCACATCATTCTCCTAATGATGTGATCCCGTTAATCAAATGACAACTCATGTCTATGGCTAGGAAACATAACCATCTTTGATCAACGAGCTAGTCAAGTAGAGGCATACTAGTGACACTCTATTTGTCTATGTATTCACACAAGTATTGTAATACAATTCTAGCATGAATAATAAACATTTATCATGATATAAGGAAATAAATAATAACTTTATTATTGCCTCTAGGGCATATTTCCTTTAGTCTCCCACTTGCACTAGAGTCAATAATCTAGTTCACATCGCCATGTGATTTAATACCAATAGTTCACATCACCATGTGATTCACACCCATAGTTCACATCGACATGTGACCAACACCCAAAGGGTTTACTAGAGTCAATAATCTAGTTCACATCGCAATGTGATTAACACCCAAAGAGTACTAAGGTCTGATCATGTTTTGCTTGTGAGAGAAGTTTAGTCAACGGGTCTGCCACATTCAGATCCGTAAGTATTTTGCAAATTTCTGTGTCAACAATGCTCTGCATGGAGCTACACTAGCTAATTTCTCCCACTTTCAATATGTATCCAGATTGAGATTTAGAGTCATCTGGATCATTGTCAAAATTTGCATCGACGTAACCCTTTACGACGAACCTTTTTGTCACCTCCATAATCAAGAAACATATCCTTATTCCACTAAGGATAATTTTGACCGCTGTCCAGTGATCTACTCCTAGATCACTATTGTACTCCCTTGCCAAAAACAGTGTAGGGTATACAATAGATCTGGTACACGGCATGGCATATTTTATAGAACCTATGGCCAAGTCATAGGGAATGACTTTCATTCTCTTTCTATCTTCTGCCGTGGTCGGGCTTTGAGTCTTACTCAGTTTTCACACCTTGTAACACAGGCAAGAACTCTTTCTTTGACTGTTCCATTTTGAACTACTTCAAAATCTTGTCAAGGTATGTACTCATTGAAAAACTTATCAAGCGTCTTGATCTATCTCTACAGATCTTGATGCTCAATATGTAAGCAGCTTCACCGGGGTCTTTCTTTGGAAAACTCCTTTCAAACACTCCTTTATGCTTTGCAGAATAATTCTACATTATCTTCGATAACAATATGTCATTCACATATACTTATCAGAAATGTTGTAGTGCTCCCACTCACTTTCTTGTAAATACAGGCTTCACCGCAAGTCTGTATAAAACTATATGCTTTGATCAACTTATCAAAGCGTATATTCCAACTCCGAGATGCTTGCACTAGTCCATAGATGGATCGCTGGAGCTTGCATATTTTGTTAGCACCTTTAGGATTGACAAAACCTTCTGGTTGCATCATATACAACTCTTCTTTAATAAATCCATTAAGGAATGCAGTTTTGTTTATCCATTTGCCGGATTTCATAAAATGCGGCAATTGCTAACAAGATTCGGATAGACTTAAGCATAGATATGATTGAGAAACTCTCATCGTAGTCAATACCTTGAACTTGTCGAAAACCTTTTGCACAATTCTAGCTTTGTAGATAGTAACACTACTATCGGCGTCCGTCTTCCTCTTGAAGATCCATTTAATCTCAATGGCTCGCCAATCATTGGGAAAGTCAATCAAAGTCCATACTTTGTTCCCATACATGGATCTCATCTCAGATTTCATGGCCTCAAGCCATTTCGTGGAATCTGGGCTCATCATCGCTTCCTCATAGTTTGTAGGTTCGTCATGGTCAATTCACATGACCTCCAGAACAGGATTACCATACCACTCTAGTGCGGATCTCACTCTGGTTGACCTACGAGGTTCGGTAGTAACTTGATCTGAAGTTACATGATCATCATCATTAGCTTCCTCACTAATTGGTGTAGGAGTCACAGAAACAGATTTTTGTGATGATCTACTTTCCAATAAGGGAGCAGGTATAGTTACCTCATCAAGTTCTACTTTCCTCCCACTCACTTCTTTCAAGAGAAACTCCTTCTCTAGAAAGGATCCATTCTCAGCAACGAATGTCTTGCCTTCGGATCTGTGATAGAAGGTGTACCCAACTGTCTCCTTTGGGTATCCTATGAAAACACATTTCCCTGATTTGGGTTTGAACTTATCAGGATGAAACTTTTTCTTATAAGCATCGCAACCCCAAATTTAAGAAACGACAACTTTGGTTTCTTGCCAAACCATAGTTCATACGGTGTCGTCTCAACGGATTTAGATGGTACCCCTTTTAACGTAAATGCAGCTGTCTCTAATGCATAACCCCAAAACTATAGTGGTTAATCGATAAGAAACATCATAGATTGCACTATATCCAATAATAGTACGGTTATGATGTTCAGACACACCATTGTGCTGTGGTGTTCCAGGTGGCACGATTTTGTGAAACTATTCCACATTGTTTTAATTGAAGACCAAACTCGTAACTCAAATATTTGTCTCTGCGATCAGATCATAGAAACTTTATTTTCTTGTCACGATGATTTTCCACTCCACTCTGAAGTTCTTTGAACTTTTCAAATGTTTCAAACTTATGTTTCCTCAAGTAGATATACCCCTATCTGCTCAAATCATCTATGAAGGTCAGAAAATAACGATACCCATCACGAGCCTCAACACTCATCGGACCTCATACATTAGTATGTATTATATCCAAAAAGTTAGTTGCTCGCTCCATTGTTCTAGAGAACGGAGTCTTAGTCATCTTTGCCCATGAGGCATGGTTCGCAAGCATCAACTGATTCATAATCAAGTGATTCCAAAATCCCATCAGCATGGATTTTCTTCATGCGCTTTACACCAATATGACCTAAACGGCAGTGCCACAAATAAGTTGCACTATCATTATTAAGTTTGCATCTTTTGGCTTCAATATTATGAATATGTGTATCACTATGATCGAGATTCAACAAACCATTTTCATTGGGTGCATAACCATAGAAGGTTTTATTCATGTAAATAGAATAACAATTGTTCTCTAACTTAAATGAATAACCGTATTCCAATAAACATGATCAAATCATATTCATGCTCAATGAAAACACCAAATAACATTTATTCAGGTTCAACAGTAATCCCGAAAGTATAGGGAGTGTGCGATGATGATCATATCAATATTGGAACTGCTTCCAACACACATCGTCACTTCACCCTTAACTAGTTTCTGTTCATTCTGCAACTCCCGTTTCGAGTTACTACTCTTAGCAACTGAACTAGTATCAAATACTGCGGGATTACTATAAACACTAGTAAAGTACTCATCAATAACATGTATATAAATATACCTTTGTTCACTTTGCCATCCTTCTTATCCGCCAAATACTTGGGGCAGTTCCGCTTCCAGTGACTAGTCCATTTGCAGTAGAAGCACTTAGTCTCAGGCTTAGGTCCAGACTTGGGCTTCTTCACTTGAGCAGCAACTTGCTTGCCATTCTTCTTGAAGTTCCCCTTCTTCCCTTTGCCCTTTTCTTGAGACTAGTGGTCTTTGTCAACCATCAACACTTGATGCTTTTCTTGATTTGTACCTTCGTCGATTTCAGCATCACGAAGAGCTTGGGAATTACTTTTGTCATCCCTTGCATATTATAGTTCATCACTAAGTTCTAGTAACTCGGTGATAGTGACTAGAGAACCTTGTCAATTACTCTCTTATATGGAAGATTAACTCCCACTTGATTCAAGCAATTGTAGTACTCAGACAATCTAAGCACATGCTCACTGGTTGAGCTATTCTCCTCCATCTTGTAGGCAAAGTACTGTCAGAGGTCTCATACCTCTCGACACGGGCATGAGTATGAAATACCAATTTCAACTCTTGGAACATCTTATATGCTCCATGGCATTCAAAGCGTCTTTGAATCCCCAATTCTAAGCCGTTAAGCATGGTGCACTAAACTATGAAGTAGTCATCATATTGAGCTAGCCAAACGTTCATAACGTGTGCATCTGCTCCTCTAATAGGTCTGTCACCTAGCGGTGCATCAAGGACATAATTCTTCTGTGCAGCAATGAGGATAATCCTCAGATCACAGATCCAATCCGCAACATTGCTACTAACATTTTTCAACATAGTTTTTCTCTAAGAACACAATAAACGGGGAGCAACATCGCGAGCTATTGATCTACAAGATAGATATGCTAACACTACCAGGACTAAGTTCATGATAAATTAAAGTTCAATTAATCATATTACTTAAGAACTCCCACTTAGATAGACATCCCTCTAATCATCTAAGTGATCACGTGATCCATATCAACTAAACCATAACCGATCATCACGTGAAATGGAGTAGCTTTCAATGGTGAACATCACAATGTTGATCATATCTACTATATGATTCGGTCTTAGTGTTTCGAGGCCATATCTGCATATGCTAGGCTCGTCAAGTTTAACCTGAGTATTTTGCGTGTGCAAAACTGGCTTGCACCCGTTGTAGATGGACGTAGAGCTTATCACACCCGATCATCACGTGGTGTCTGGGCACGACGAACTTTGGCAACGGTGCATACTCAGGGAGAACACTTTTATCTTGAAATTTAGTGAGAGATCATCTTATAATGCTACTGTCAATCAAAGCAAGATAAGATGCACAAAATATAAACATCACATGCAATCAATATAAGTGATATGATATGGCCATCATCATCTTGTGCTTGTGATCTCCATCTCCAAAGCACAGTTATGATCACCATCGTCACCGGCGCGACACTTTGATCTCCATCGTAGCATCGTTGTCGTCTCGCCAATCTTACGCTTCCACGACTATCGCTATGGCTTAGTGATAAAGTAAAGCATTACAGGGCAATTGCATTGCATACAATAAAGCGACAACCATATGGCTCCTGCTAGTTGCCGATAACTCAGTTACAAAACATGATCATCTCATACAATAAAATTTAGCATCATGCTTTGACCATATCACATCACAACATGCCCTGCAAAAACAAGTTAGACGTCCTCTACTTTGTTGTTGCAGGTTTTACGTGGCTGCTATGGGCTGAGCAAGAACCGTTCTTACCTACGCATCAAAACCACAATGATAGTTCGTCAAGTTGGTGTTGTTTTAACCTTCTCAAGGATCGGGCGTAGCCACACTCGGTTCAACTAAAGTTGGAGAAACTAACACCCACCAGCCACCTGTGTGCAAAGCACATCGGTAGAACCAGTCTCGCGTAAGCGTACGAGTAATGTCGGTCCGGGACGCTTCATCCAACAATACCGTCGAACCAAAGTATGACATGCTGGAAAGCAGTATGACTTGTATCGCCCACAACTCACGTGTGTTCTACTCGTGCATATAACATCAACGCATAAAACCTGGCTCGGATGCCACTGTTGGGGAACGTAGTAATTTCAAAAAAATTCCTACGCACACACAAGATCATGGTGATGCATAGCAATGAGAGGGGAGAGTGTTGTCCATGTACCCTCATAGACCGAAAGCGGAAGCGTTAGCACGACGCGGTTGATGTAGTCGTACGTCTTCACGATCTGGCCGATCAAGTACGGAACGCACGGCACCTCCGAGTTCAGCACACGTTCAGCCCGATGACGTCCCTCAAACTCCGATCCAGCCAAGTGTTGAGGGAGATTTTCATCAGCACGACGGCGTGGTGATGATGATGATGTTCTACCGACACAGGGCTTCGCCTAAGCACCGCTACACTATTATCGAGGTGGACTATGGTGGAGGGGGCACCGCACACGAAAGATCAAATCAATTGTTGTGTCTATGGGGTGCCCCCCTGCCCCCATATATAAAGGAGCAAGGGGGGAGGTGCGGACGGCCAAGAGGAGGCGCGCCAGGAGGAGTCCTACTCCCACCGGGAGTAGGACTCCCTCCCTTCCTTGTTGGATTAGGAGAAGGAGGGAAAGAGGAGGGAGAGAGGAAGGAAAGGGAGGGGCGCCGCCCCCCTCTCCTTGTCCTATTTGGACTAGAGGGGGATGGGCGCGCGGCCCTGCCCTAGCCGCCTCTCCTATTCTCCACTAAGGCCCACTATGGCCCATTAAGCCCCCGGGGGGGTTCCCATAACCCCTCAGTACTCCGGTAAAATCCCGATTTCACCCAGAACATTTCTGATATCCAAATATAGGCTTCCAATATATCAATCTTCATGTCTCGACCATTTCGAGACTGCTCGTCATGTCCGTCATCACATCCGGGACTCTGAACAACCTTTGGTGCATCAAAACTCATAAACTCATAATATAACCATCATCGAAACTTTAAGCGTGCGGACCCTACGGGTTCGAGAACTATGTAGGCATGACCGAGACACGTCTCCGGTCAATAACCAAAAGCGGAACCTGGATGCTCATATTGGCTCCCACATATTCTACGAAGATCTTTGTCGGTCAGACCGCATAACAACATACGTTGTTCCCTTTGTCATCGGTATGTTACTTGCCCGAGATTCGATCGTCGGTATCTCAATACCTAGTTGAATCTTGTTATTGGCAAGTCTCTTTACTCGTTCTGTAATACATCATCCCACAACTAACTCATTAGTTGCAATTCTTGCAAGGCTTAAGTGATGTGCATTACCGAGTGGGCCCAGAGATACCTCTCCGACAATCGGAGTGGCAAATCCTAATCTCGAAATATGCCAACGCAACAAATACCTTCGGAGACACATGTAGAGCACCTTTATAATCACCCAGTTACGTTGTGATGTTTGGTAGCACACAAAGTTTTCCTCCGGTAAACGGGAGTTGCATAATCTCATAGTCATAGGAACATGTATAAGTCATGAAGAAAGCAATAACAACATACTAAATGATCGAGTGCTAAGCTAACGGCGTGGGTCAAGTCAATCACATCATTCTCCTAATGATGTGATCCCGTTAATCAAATGACAACTCATGTCTATGGCTAGGAAACATAACCATCTTTGATCAACGAGCTAGTCAAGTAGAGGCATACTAGTGACACTCTGTTTGTCTATGTATTCACACAAGTATTGTAATACAATTCTAGCATGCATAATAAACATTTATCATGATATAAGGAAATAAATAATAACTTTATTATTGCCTCTAGGGCATATTTCCTTCACCTACAACCATGATTCTGGACATGGGTGAGGCGAACAAGGTTCTGCGTATTACAAGTGATGCTATTCACCATCTATTTGGATTCCCTCAAGGTAGGCGTACCCCTCCTCAGCCCTCGAATGATGGGTTTGATGATGTTGTTATGAGGTTGAAGCGCAAGCTTGGGTACGCTAGGAGTGACGACATCAAGACAAAGGATCTGCGGAATATCCTCGCGGAACTTGTGAAGGATGAGACGAAGGATGATCTTGCTCTATAGGTGTTTTACCTGATTGTTTTCATGAAGGTGGTTATCCCTGGAACGTCTACATGAGTGTCCAGGGAGGCAGCAATGGCTGAGAATCTTGTGTTTGAGGATATGGCAGATATGGACTACTTCCAGTTGGTTGTTGACGATATTCAGAGTGCTGTTGTTAGGTATCAGCAAGGTACTAGCAGAGGAAAAGCTGTCACAGGCTGTGCCTGAAGGAAATATGCCCTAGAGGCAATAATAAAGTTATTATTTATTTCCTTATATCATGATAAATGTTTATTATTCATGCTAGAATTGTATTAACCAGAAACATAATACATGTGTGAATACATAGACAAACAGAGTGTCACTAGTATGCCTCTACTTGACTAGCTCGTTAATCAAAGATGGTTATGTTTCCTAACCATGAACAAAGAGTTGTTATTTGATTAACGAGGTCACATCATTAGTTGAATGATCTGATTGACATGACCCATTCCATTTGCTTAGCACCCGATCGTTTAGTATGTTGCTATTGCTTTCTTCATGACTTATACATGTTCCTATGACTATGAGATTATGCAACTCCCGTTTACCGGAGGAACACTTTGGGTACTACCAAACGTCACAACGTAACTGGGTGATTATAAAGGAGTACTACAGGTGTCTCTAATGGTAGATGTTGGGTTGGCATATTTCGAGATTAGAATTTGTCACTCCGATTGTCGGAGAGGTATCTCTGGGCCCTCTCGGTAATACACATCATATAAGCCTTGCAAGCATTATAACTAAGATGTTAGTTGTGAGATGATGTATTACGGAACGAGTAAAGAGACTTGCCGGTAACGAGATTGAACTAGGTATTGGATACCGACGATCGAATCTCGGGCAAGTAACATACCGATGACAAAGGGAACAACGTATGTTGTTATGCGGTCTGACCGATAAAGATCTTCATAGAATATGTAGGAGCCAATATGGGCATCCAGGTCCCGCTATTGGTTATTGACCGGAGACGTGTCTCGGTCATGTCTACATTGTTCTCGAACCGTAGGGTCCGCACGCTTAACGTTACGATGACAGTTATTATGAGTTTATGCATTTTGATGTACCGAAGGTTGTTCGGAGTCCCGGATGTGATCACGGACATGACGAGGAGTCTCGAAATGGTCGAGACATAAAGATTGATATATTGGAAGCCTATGTTTGGACATCAGAAGTGTTCCGGGTGAAATCGGGAATTTTACCGGAGTACCGGGAGGTTACCGGAACCCCCCGGGAACCAAATGGGCCTTATTGGGCCTTAGTGGAAAGGTGAAAGGGGCAGCCCAAGGTGGGCTATGCGCCTCCCCCCTCCCCTAGTCCTATTAGGACTAGGAGAGGTGGCCGGCCACCTCTCTCCCTCTCTTTCCACTTGGGAGTCCTATTAGGAATAGGATTGGGGGGAGTCCTACTCCCGGTAGGAGTAGGACTCCTCCTGCGCCTCCATAGTTGGCCGGCCAGCCCTCCCCTGGCAACCTTTATATACGGGGGCAGGGGGCACCTCTAGACACACAAGTTGATCATTGAGATCGTTCCTTAGCCGTGTGCGGTGCCCCCTGCCACCAAATTCCACCTCGATCATATCGTTGTAGTGCTTAGGCGAAGCCCTACATCGGTAGTACATCAAGATCGTCACCACGCCGTCGTGCTGACGGAACTCCTCCCCGAAGCTTTGCTGGATCGGAGCCCGGGGATCGTCATCGAGCTGAACGTGTGCTAAGAACTCGGAGGTGCCGGAGTAACGGTGCTTGGATCGGTCGGATCGGGAAGAAGACGTACGACTACTTCCTCTACGTTGTGTCAACGCTTCCGTTGCGATCTACAAGGGTACGTAGATCAGACTCTCCTCCTCGTTGCTATGCATCACCATGATCTTGCGTGTGCGTAGGAAATTTTTTGAAATTACTACGTTCCCCAACGGTGCCATCGTGCCGCTTCTTATGTATCTGGACTGCCTTATCATTGGCAAGACGCCTAATATTGACTTGAGGACCCCTCGCATCAATTTCATGGATCAGGTCAAGCTGCTTGAGCTTGCTGTGGCTGACTTGGTCAACAAGGGTGATGATGACCCAGCCAACTGGGTGTTTGGGAGACTGCATGTGAGTGTTTATATGCATCATTCTTTCCTGTGTAGTTTAACTTGAACTTCTGGTACTGTGTTCTATATTTTTGTTCCCATGTTCCTTCATTTGTTTTCTGACGCGTTTACTTTTGTTTTTGTATGCAGTGGAGGACACAGGGTGAGGTTGTGTTCTTTAGGGTTATTGAACGTCCTGTTCTAACTATGCCTCGTTCCTCCGGCCTAGGGAGTGGAACTTCCCCAAGATTTGAATTCTCCTGGGATGTTAATATTGGTGTCCCCTGTAGATCCAAGAGGTTCTTATGCCCGTGTGAGTGCTGCAGGTGGTGTGTCTTCCGAGAATTTGTTTGAAGCTGCCAATGTTTCACTGGTTAAGATTGACGGTCTTCTTGAAACTGTTTGTGGGGAGTTGGCTCGTGTTCCTTCAACTGTTGAGCGTCTTAGTAGCGATGATGGGATTCTTCATCCCGGACACGGATTTGATGCTGAGTCTTCGAAGGAGGTCTTATCTATTGAAGCTAGATTTCTTGAAGAGCTTCGTTAGAGCACTTCCCACCTCCGAACTTGCGTTGGGTTGTTCAAGGAAATGCAGGATGCTCGTTGCAAGCCTTTTGAAGATGAGGCAAGTGTTGTTGTGAGTCAGATTCAGAGGAAGGATTCTGTTCATTCGGGTCGTGAAGGAGGCCACGTGGAGCATACCAAAGAGGTTTATTTATATTGGCTTTTGACATTTCTTTGCACTAATGTTCAATGTTAGCTTTCAGTTATTACTGTTTGTAGTCATAGGCAACCGTTATTGGTTTCATGTGTCGTAAACTGTTTCTTTTTAGCACTAGTGTTCCTAGTTGACCTTCTCTGTTTATAGAACCTGAACTTCAAGTGCTACAGCACCTGAACTTCCATGACTTCGATGCATGGCCCTTTTGTTCCCTTTTGTATCTTAGAGTAGTTTGATATCTGACCTGCTATGTTTACTGTATTTGGACTTCCATTATGTGTCAGTTGTGATAGCTGACCTTCTCTAATTATGCAATGTGAACTTCTGTTGATTAGGTATTTGTTTTCTACATGATTTTTTGTAGGCTGTTGATGATGGTGCTAGGGTTGAGGAGGATGTTTTACCTGCGCATGAAGCTGCTCATGTGCATGAAGCTGCCCCTATGCATGAACCTGCTCCCGCTAGTGATGTATTAGTTGATGAGGTTCATGGAAGTGAAAATAAGGTACCATTTTTCTTGTCCATTTGTCTCATTTTTTATTTTACTTGTTTGTGCATTTTATCACTACGTGGCCCTTTGTAATGACTTTCTGTTCTTTGTTGCAGAATAATGATGTTAGTGTTCCTCCAGAGAAGGTTGCAGACAAGTCCGTCTCAGGCACCGGCTGCTCCGACGGGTTAGACCTGACTGAACCTCAGTCATCCATTGGCGTTGAGGTTACTAATGCTGAACAGGGCAAGACAACTGGAGACATCATTTTGGAGAAAGATCCTGTTGAGCCTGCTGTTGAGACTGGTGGTAGTGCTACTGCAAGCCCGGAGAAGTATCCTGCAGCAGAGCCATCAGTTGTTGTTGATGATGTTCAAACACAACCAACTGTTTTTGTTGTTTCAGATTCTCCAGCTGCCCCAGCTGCTGCTGCTGTCCTTCCCAACGACGCTGTAACGTCTACTGGAGATGACGATGAAGAGACTGAAAGTGATAGCTATGGAGAGGAGGTTGATCATTCCGGTGCTGCCACTAGTCTAGGCAAGGATCCATGAAGAGAGGAGCATGCTTCTCTCTTCTTTCCCCATCCCCCTCCTTTTTGTTGTTTGGTTTAGTCCATGATATCCCCTGTGAACTTCCTGTGTGGTCTAAGTTGAACTTCTGGTTTTGTTGTTTGTCGTGTGGGTTGTAAAGAATGTTATGTGAACATGATTTCTATGTGGGTGAAGGTTTGTAATGCATGGTTTGTGATGTCTATGATCCTGTAGTTTTATCTTTTCTGATGTAGCAGCTGAGATGTGCTTGTGTTTTGAATGTTGTGCTTGAATGTTGCTCTTAATTGAAACTGTCGTGAATCTATGTGCTTGAGTGTTGCTCTTACTTTCTATTTCTTTTGGTGAGCAGATAGCGACCTTGCTGTCGTTCGAAAGAAGGTTGATGACTTTTATTACAGTGTAACTAAGATTAAGAATAATCGTTCCAAGAGGTGAGTGCAGCTGATCAATATTTACATCATCCATGTACCCCCTGTGAACTGCATGTGGTTTCATACCTGAACTTCTTTACTATATGTACCTGAACTTCCTATTTTACTTCCTTGGTGCTGAACTTCTGGCCACTTTTGTACTGTACTGACTGTTGTGATATAGTTGAACTTCTGTGCTAACATGTGTTATGAACTTCCTGAGTTCCTGATGCTGAACTTGTTTCACTTTCTATTTGCTTGTTTTAGATCAATGATTATGTTCCAAAACAAGGAGTGTGAAGCTTCTGTTGAAGATGTCGCAATATCTTTTGGTCCTTGTGGAATGCTTTGATCTAATGTGGCTGAGTGTGCACTCTACTGTCTACGTGCGAAGTACCAGGGATCGGATAAACTCATCCTGCCGTATTGGGTTTGTGTAAGTCAACCATATAGTGATTTCTTTTCTATTTTGTTCCTTACCATTTTAGTTAAAACTTGTTTGTCTCATTTTTGTATTTTTCATATGTTGTTGTTGTCTGCATTATTTTAGGACAAGATTTTCAGAGGTTAATTTGATTCCCGTGTGAGGAAGTACTTCTTGGCGAGTGGTCCAGATAGCATGGATGCACATGATTCGGTATGCAATATCTTGTTCTTTGCCTCTGTACTAGTTTTGCACTGCGATTCACTGTGTTAATATTTGTTTTATTTTTCTTTGTATTGTTTGATATTAATTCTCAGTTTTTAATGATTCTTGTGTTTATGTTGCTTCAGGTTGTTTTCCCCACTTTTGACCCGCCTGAGATTCCTGCTTCCATGCGTGGTGTTGGTCATTGGGTTTCGATATTTCTTGATGTGAAGAATTCAAGGTTCCAGCTTCTCGACTCCAATTATGGACCAGAAGATGAATGTGCGGTACGCCTGTTTCGGCGGATGACCGACAACATAAATAAGCTTTGGAGCGATGCCAGCAACGACAGGGAGACACCCTTCAGTCCTCTTACCATCGACCATTTCGCTCTGGATTGGATTGATGTGCCCCAGCAGCAAAACAAGTATGAGTTCCACTTTTTATCTTTATCACTTCTGTTTATTTGTAGTTGTACTTAAGCTGTGACGTGTTTTATTCGTTGGCTTTCTTTTTCTGTTCTAACACTATTCTTTTACTGCTTTGATGGCAGTATCGACTGCGGATTCTTCATGCTTACGAATGTTAATTTGTATCATGATGGGGCTCTTGCAAATTATTCCCATGAAAATATCGCGGATATCAGGAAGATGTTGATGTACTCAATCGCTTCTTCTAACTTATTTGAGACAGACTTCCAAGCTCTGTTTGGCTACTACACATGTAAGTATTGGAACTTGGACTGCTTACCTGCACTGCATCTTTTATTCTACCTGAACTTCATATTTTTCTCTAAACTTGGACTTCTGCTTGAGATCTGGCTGGGCAGCTGGTTTCAGAAGGAGAGGAGCATTTTCTTGTACATGAACTTCATTTCTATCTTTTTTATTTTGCTTGTGTGTTTTGTTTCAGTAATTTCTTTCCTTCCATTGCTTACTTGGACATGAGCATTTCTTTCTAATTTAACTTTAGAGATGATGCCTTTCTATGGTTTTGTTAGCTGTAGTTGAATGTTTTCCAGTTCATCGGTTTATCTTGAACTGTGCCTTTGGTTGTGCCTAAACTTCATTTAGTTTTTTAATGCAACTAATTTTTTTAGGTCAGCTTGAGTAGTAACCATGTCATCTTTCTTAGTTGGACTGCACATTGTGTTGTTCCTGAACTTCAGTGATATTTAATGGTGATGTTTTCTCTTCCTTTTCTTTGACAGTGGATCCGTTGGACTTAACCGATTACCACTACTCATTCCTTGGGTCACAAGAATACCAGCCTAGGGAGGAATCGATTAGTACAGCTCCGATAGAAGATGAGAGACCTTGAACCCTTATTCCTTCCAAGTTGGGGAAGCAGGCTGGTGGTATTCGTGGTACTCCAAAAACCCCTTGCTCCAAGAAGGTTGGTGCGGTCGAAGCAGCCGAAGCAGAAGTTATTTTGTCTGATGATGATTTTGAGAAGATTGCTTACCCGAAGAATGTTAAATGTGCTGCTGGTACTATTGCTGGTAGAGGTGGGAAGAATGTTGTCATCACCAGGAGGAAACCAGTAGTTGAGTCTAGCAACATAACTTCCTCCAAGAGAGCATCAAGATTGCCTTTGAAGTGGCGTTCTCCTATCGCTCCCCTAAAAAAATACAGTTACCCTCATCTATCCGAGGCCCGGAAGTTGAAACAATATGTGCTTAGTAAAGACAGTCTGGAGAAGTATTCTGAGTGAGTTTTCTTCTTCTTAACTTTGTTGCTGCCAGAGATGCTACTCTCTGTCTGAACTTCTGTTGTTGTAGTATGTGGACTTCTGTTCATTTCTGCCTTGCCTTGGAGTTATAGTGTCACAACTTCTGTTGTTATATTGTCTGAACTGCCATTGATGTAGTATCTGAACTTCTGTTTTATGTCTCCTCTTGCCTTTTGAGTTATAGTATCTGAACTTCTGTTTGTTGTTGTATCTGAACTTCTAATATTTTTTACCATCCTTTTGTATTCTGCAAGACAAGCTACTGCATGTTTACCATCCTTGTGAATGTGATTGACCTCACACGACGTGTCCTTTATACTCTTTTCGGTGAAGGGCAGCAGATGGAAGGATACATAATGGATTGTCTCATAAATTTGTGGAAGGATAAGCCGGATACCTCCGAGATATTCACTAGTGCTGACAGGGTTGTACTTAGTCCCTACTTCATACAGGTTTTAGTTCTTTGCACCCCATATCTCCCTTTTTTGCCTTAGTTTTGTTGTAGTGGCATTTGGGAGGTGTTTTAATTGTGTTTTTGTGAATGCATAGTACTGCCTGGAGTATGATTTCTTCGGTGCAACAGTTCCAAAGTTTGATGCAAAAAAAATCTGCTGGTCTCCTCCCAATGTTTGTTCGCAAGGAAGAAGACCTTCTTAACGCAAAGCTGGTTAGGTTTTCATAACTCTTACTTTTTTAATTTCATGTGCATCCTTTTGCTGAGTTTGTCAAGAAGTTTTTGTTCATGCCGGTTCTTCAGTACATATGCTTTATAGTTTGTGTTCACCAGTCCTTTCATTCTTGGCAGGTTTTCTTGATACTATTCAAGCCAATTGGCACAATGGTGCACTATAGTGTGTATGTGGTGAATAGATATCCTGGGAGCATTGACATCCTTGATTCACATCCTTGCGCTAAAATGGAAACATCGCGAACGAGTTTCCACGGGGACTGTCAAAATATCATGAGTGTTTCTTAGCCTAAACCTCCTTTCACATTCTTTTGTTTGACACGAAGTTTATTATGCCTTGTGTTGACAAAATATGTTGATGTCTCTGTTTTGGTAATACTGCTTGAACTGACTATCATTTGGAAGTTGAACTTCTGCTATTTGTTTAGCTGGATCTTATGCAAGTGTCGCTTTTTATGTACCTGAACTTAACTATTTTGGTTTAACATGTTTTTGACTTCATCTTATTTTGTTATTTCTGGCAGATCAAGAGATTTGTTGGGTTGCTCGAGGAGGTATACGACAAGGCTGCGTACAAAGCGAGCAAGCAGCCTAACTGGGTGACTATTGCAAAGAGGCCGACTTTTATCGATGTTCCAAAGCAGAAGAGTAATGATTGTGGTTTCTTTGCCGTGAAGTTCTGCTCTTCATATGATGGTGATGAGATTGTTGAAGATTTTGGTGATGTGGAAGTATGTTCTGTCCTTGTTCTTGTCTGATCATCCTTTCATTTTTCTTGTGTGTTTTTGCTGAGACGCTCCTCCTGTGGTTTTAGTTATCCATTACTAAACCATCATTTCATTTTCTTTGTTTGCAGGCTGCTATAGATGACTGGAAGGCTGAGTTCATGCACACTCTGATGTTTAGCGAGAAGAATGAAGTCATTCGTTCAGAGCTCCCTAAAGAGATCCAGTCCTTTGGCCCATGAATTCGAAGCATTAGTTTCATTGTAGATTTGATTTCGTACAGATTTTTAAGTTTGATAATGATTGGAACAATTCCGTAAAGATTTGGTTATAAGAAATGTTTTAGTGATTTGTGTATCTATAGGTGCAGCACTATTACTTATGATATTGTGGACAAATATATTTGGTGTGAAGAATGATTTGTCATTGTGAATTTCAATGTACTGCATCGTTTTCAGTATCCATGTGTTGCATGTTTTTGCCCCAACAGATGTACCTGAACTTTTCCCTCGGTTATGGTTGAACTGCTTGTTTTTTTTGTGTTTTTTATTTTTGGGCCCCAACATATGATCGTAGACTTGAACTTCTACTTTGAGATGTGGATGGGTTGCTGGTTTAAGATGGAGAGGATATTCTGTGTTGTGTAATGTATTTGTATTTTTCAACCCAACCAATATGTAGCCTTTTGCATAGAATCTATATTTGTTTTTCTGTGTTTTTTCAAGTGCTAATGGATTTCAGCTATAACTTTGTGCAAAAATATTCTCACACACTCCTTGACGTTTCTTTATCTTTTGTCGGCATTATACATGAACTTCTGCACGTATCCAAATAGAACTTCACATCTGAGCGCGTTGTCTTAGGCTTGCTAACCTTAGTTCATACGGCAAAACTTTATTTTTTTAAGCATATTTTTCCTACATCGATTGTATATACCAGAACTTCTTCTGTAAGCTGACCTGAACTTCAAAACTGTATGATTATTTGTTGGTTGCTCTTTTATGGAATACAACACCAACACCTCCTGCTATAATATACCAGAACTTCCACTGTAATCTTACTTGAACTTCATAGTCTATATTTTTCATTTTTGTTCTTGCTTGCACTTTGCATTTAATACATCACCAGCATAGCACTTCCTCTCATAATATACAAGGACTTCTGCAGTAATATTACTTGAACTTCACAGTGTATATTTTTCATTTTATTACGGCTTGCTCTTTCATGCAATAGATCACAAGCACCTCCTCTGATACTATACCAGGACTTCTGCAGTAAGCTTACTTGAACTTCTAGTGCATAATTTCTGTGAAACTTCAACAATAGAAGTTCAAGTAAGCTTCTCCTAAAATACTGTTTCAAAAGTGGAATAACATTATGCACATTAACATGACATAAGTTTGCTATGTTTAATTGACCTAGTCTAACTGTTCATGAGCCTTGCGCTCCTCCTAGGCTTTGGTGGTAGTGGTTTTTTGCTTGACATGTACCTCTTCATTGTCCTCTTCATTGTCCTCTTCCTCTTCCTCTTCATCGTCCTCTTCCTCTTCATCATCCTCTTCCTCTTCCTCTTCCTCTTCGTCTTCCTCTTCTTCGATGGTGTCTCCATCTTCGTCTTCCTCTTCATCTTCCACCACTATCTTGTTGCTGGCTCTAGGTTTTGCTTTCTGTTTCTTCTCTGGCTTTTTGCTTGTCTTTTCAGCATCTCCGCGCTTCGGGCATGTTCTTGCATTATGTGGTTCATACTCCTTGCATATGATACAAAGTCTGGTGCTTTCTTTCTGTGGGTGTGGTCCCTTCTTTTGTTCTATAACTCTGGGCTGCTGTTTTTGAAATTTGGGTTGCTTGACCTCCTCGGCATTGTTTCTTTCCAAGAGTGTTGGACAGGTCAGCTTGTTGTGTCCCGCAACCTGTTTGCACACACTACATTTCCTATGTCCAAGTGGCACTCCGTTCTCATCGAGCACGATGACTCTTGCTGCAGGTGGTGCCTTTATTTCAGCTCTCTTGTCACTTTTCTTTGCTGCAGAAATTTTCTTCCTACCCTTTGTTTCAGAGTACAGCGACAGTTTCATCGTCTCTTGCTGTCGCTGCTCCATTGATTGGCCATCACCCTGCTTGCATTGGTTGGCTTGAGCGTTGGCGTTGACCATTTCAGCTGCATAATAATGAAGGTCATCTTCAATTTCAGCGTCCTCTTCAGCCATCCTTTCGTCAACATCTGCTTGATTTGCTAAATGTATTGCATCAAGCTCTTCCACGAGCCTCTTGAGAACATAGTAGGCTCTGTCATATTGCTGGTCATATCTCATCGCTTTCTTGTTAACCATCAAATTTAGCTGCAGCAAGATGTCTTGCTTCGATAGCCTTGAGCTGCCATTCGATGCGGTTGTGTTGTAGTCCCTTGTATCAAAGGTTGGTTGTGATTTTGCAGTCTTTGTGTACCGTCTGAGGATATACTTGTTTGGAAATTTGTTAGGCTTCAGGTAGTCCAGTATGTTCATGATGTGAAGGCATAACAGGCCTGCATTTTGTGATGAATGCAGAATACATAGTTTGTGAGCCAGGAATGAATTTCATAAATTTTGATATGATACTACTAGTTTAGCTGTTTAATGAGTTTGTTTTTCTGCTCACCTGTGTGTGTCCAGAGCTTGCATTCACACTCGTATATTTCATTCTCTGGGTCAGCTACAACCTGGAATTCATGCTTTGACCAGGAAAATCTTTCTTCATCATCATGGCCAGGCTTGTTGTGGTAATACACAAGGTACATAGTTGGCTCTGCTGTACGCTTTGCGCGAAATAGTGTGGCTTTTCTCATCCTATTCCTCATCTCGGTGTACATGGCTCTCGTGTACTTGATAGACATGTCTTCCTCGTAGCCGTAAGTTGTTTTTGTCACAGGATTGGTCTGCACATGTCAAAAAGTAAGATATTAGTCGAAGCAGAGTCATGGGTTTCATTTTTTAAAATTCAAAGTGCGCATGTTGAAGGTAAACAGAACATGATGGGGGTGTTTTTAATCATCATACCATGCTGGTCATTGTTTGCTCGTTCTCCTTCTGCATTCGAGTTTGTATGCAAGCGTTGAATCGCCTAGCAAACTTGTGTAGGTTCTGGGTCCCCTTGACAAACCCTTTCTTGAGCACGTGGTTCATGCTCTTGCTTCGTTGTGTGGAAGTCATTCTAGCATAGAAAATGTTCTTGTAATATGCTGAAATCCACATCTTCATATCACTCTAGAGCTGCATCATCATCTGGTCGTTCTCCAGGTTGTACTTCTGCACGAGTTCAACCCAGGCAACTTCAAACTCCGTTGGCATCAGCGACCAGTTTAATATAGCTGTGAACTCCTCTTTGAATGTTTTACACTTTTTGTACAGCAACGCAAGGTATTCCCTGTACTTCTTCATGATGTGCCAATGGCATAGCTTGTGGAGGGTGTTTGGAAATGATTGTGGTATAGCTTTCGCCATCGATGGGCACTGGTCTGCATGAATTAAAAAAACGAAACTTGATTCTTTTTTGCACTGATGATGAACTTATGTTGTACAAGTACTTGAAAACTTCACTTCTAGCAGTATGGCTATCTAAGAATGTCACATGTATTTTTTTACAATAGTGTTGCTGAACTTCTGTGGTATCAGTGCTTGAACTTCACAGTTAGTAGTAGGACAAACTTGTAGTGTCACACACAAAAATTTTCTTAAAGCAGTGTTGTTGAACTTCTATGGTAGCAGTGCTTGAACTTCACATAAATAACTATATTTTTCTGAACATGTTACATATATTTTTCTTACAGCTTTGTCCTTGAACTTCTAGATTCATGTATTTGAACTTCACATTCATAACTAATTTTTTTTCTAAACATGTGACAGATAATTTTGCTTTCTTGTACTGCTAGTTGGACTTCTGTGCTAACAGTGGTTGAACTGCATTCTTTACATTATTTTCAGATAAAACCAATGTACCCAATACAGACCCATATACTATAAAGATGATGAAACTTGAAGAGTGTTTTTTTGAACTCACCTGTTAGAATGCAAGTTGGGTGCTTGTTGTTCATGCACCGTACAAATGTATCGAAGAGCCACTTGAATGACTTTGCATCTTCGTCTCTTATCAGGGCAACAGCAAATATCGTTGACTGCAAGTGATGGTTTGTTCCAACAAACACTCCCAGAGGCATATAAATTGGTAGGTCTTGTAAGTTGTGTCGAATGTTACGCAATCGCCAAAGTCTTGGTATGCTCCTCGGCAGCTTGCATTGGGCCAAAAAATGTTTTTAATTGACTTGTCCTTGTCCACTTGGATGTCATAGAAAAACTCATCATTGATTGCCTTCATGTCTTTGAAGAATGAAACAAGTTTCAATACATCATCCAAATCATCTTTCCTTGCATTCATGGCTTTCCTGCAAATCACATGCAAACATGAATTTGTTATTTTTGCTAGCAAAGGGTTGTGAGCTAGGATGCTATTTTACATTGCAATATGTGGGTGTTTGAATACTTACTGGTTTAGTAGGTCTCGTCCGGTCATGCTTCGGAAGTAGCTTCCATCTTCATTTTCAGATAGCATGGACACGATTGTTGTGTGCTTGACATCATGGTACTGCAGGAGCTTTACGTACTCCAAAATAGTGGTGTCATAATTCTTGTGTGAGTGCAAGAATACCGGCATGTCATCAGTTTGCATGAGTTGGTGATTATGATTGTACTCAATGTCCACTCCCACGCATGTGTTATCCTCCTGCACCTTCACCCTCATTCTTGCATTGCAGCCTGTCCTCTGCGATGTTTTGTTTCGCTTCCTGTTAGCCTCTGAAACAGAAGATGTGTGTATCCCTTGGAAGGCGTAAACAAAATACTTGTGGTTGTCATTTCCCCCCGTCTTCCTGATTCCAAAACCAGCATGTTTGGCGTATCTGTTATAAAATTCCATTGCTTTCTCTACATCTTGGAATCGCATCTTTAGTTTTGGTATTAGATAATCCGGTAGATCCGGCGTCTGCAAAAAAAGAAAAAAAATAATCCAAACGGCACGTTAAAATGCAGTTTATGAACTTGTTATCCTAGAGGGAGCAGAAAATTTGCAGATAATACAAGATGCGTATAAAAATATTTTTTGTTTCACTTACGTGCGTGTATGATCGCAACTCCGCCGGTGTCTGCTGTTGTCCCTCTGGGATGGGGCACAGCGGAGTAATCATAGCAGTACGCAGCAGTGGATCACGAGGAGGAAGGAGGGATGAAGATGGCCTCTCTCTTGTTTGTGTCCTTTTTGCTTGAGGTGGTTGTGGAGGTATTGCGATCCTGGTCTTGGTTTGCTCTTTTGTTTTGTGAAGCAATCCATCTACCTTATGTCCCGTACAATTCTGACTTGTAGTAGCAGCCGCAGGATCCAACGGTGGTAGTGTGCAGATCACTCTCCTCCGTGTGTGTGTTCCTATTGGATTTGTCCTGGGATCCGGTTTAGTTGCTTCGCTTTGGCATTGATGAGGCACACTAGGATAACCTCCAGAGTTACACGCGGGACTTGAGCTAACCCCCTCCTCCATCGGCGTGCTTGGGACCCTGCTGGTGGATACAAAGAATCCGCAGGGGATTTCCTACGTCACCCAATTAGGTGGAGGCGCAAGGTTGTGCGGATATGGCTGTGACCCAGCATCTTGGAAGTCTCCATGTGTTTTGGGTGTCATCCATTTTTGGTCTGGAGCAGGATGGTAATGTTGTTGGTGCGTTTGAGGTGTGACCCATTGAGGGGGTGGTGCAATGCGTACAGGCTTTGGATTGTGTACTTGCTGCTGGGAACTTCTAAGCTTCTTCATGCGTCTCTCATCTTGCTGACATAAAAGAAAAAATGTCTATTAGCACACAAGTTAGATCTGCCTATACCTTTGTAACTGAACTTAGCACTATTCACACCCTGAACTTCTCATATAAAAGTGGTGTTCATGTACATATTTTTCCGCTAGGAGAGCCATCACACTATGCACTGAGATGAGCATCTGCCAATACTTTTGTACCTGAACTGAGCACCATTCACAGAATGAACCTCACATCCTGTTAATTCTACACTATTTGATTACTTATATGTACCTGAACTGAGCACTCTCCACAACCTGAACTTCTTGTTTTGTAAAGGGGAAATACTATCTACAATTAAAAAGCTTGAACCTTCATGAGTTTGAATGGTTGAACTACTAGTGCATACCAACCTGACCTTCATGTGAGATCACATGCATGTTCTATTTTCCTTTTATTTTTATTTTGCACACAACCAGATACATACCAACCTGAACTCTAGCACACTTACTAGTTGAACTTCACATGGCTTTTTCACATGTGAATGTGAATGCAGGCAGGTTTTATAGTGTTTGTAGCCTGGACTGAGGCTCACATACTACCTGAACTTCACATGCATGTAAGCAGGCAGATTTTACAATGTTGTTTTGTAGCCTGGACTAAGGCTCACACACTACCAGAACTTCACATGGTTGTAAGCAGGCAGATTTTAAAAAAGCTTTTGTAGCCTGGACTGATGCTCACACACCACCTGAACTTCACATGGATGTAAGAAAATAACAAACAGAAGGAAGAAGTTCAACCATACCCTGGCTAGAAGTTCGGCCAACCTTTTTCCAGCAGCTGATAGGCCACCTTGTGAGCAATTTGTCGGAGAGCTAGGAGAGGAACCGCATGACAATTCATATCTTGAATAGGGAGCGAAGTTCATCTGCACGAAGCAAGAAGGTCAGGCAAGGGTAGATTGAAGAAGAAGGCGACAAGTGGGAGGAAGTTGATGTACCGTTGCTGGATTTGAAGGCGCCGCCGATGCCGCCTCCACCGCAGAGTTGCTCCGTTGGCCGCGCCGTTCGCCGTAGCTTCCGTCGGGGCCATCATCTACTCTGCCAAGGCGTCGGGCGGTGAGGATGGAAGGAGGATGTGGCTTCGGGAAGTCCATGGCGGCTTCGCCGCGTCCAGGCGACGCATGCTCCCTCGCGCCGGCGTCCGCCGTCGCTCGCTCACCAGCGCTGGTGGTCGGCCAGGAGGTGGTGACGGATCCGGTCGACCGGGCTCTGGAGACGGAGGGGAGGCGGCGGATCCGGCCAGCCAGGAGCTGGAGGCGGTGGATCCGGCGAAGATCGGCGGCGACCACGAGGGGAGGTCGGGGATCGAGGGGAGGAGCGGTGAGGAGGGGGGCTGGGGCGACTCGGGGTCGGGATCCTGTCGGGGCGGCCTCAGGATCCAGTGGATCCTGTCAGGTGGGCCAACAATTCAGAAGTTCAGGAGGGCCCTGTCGGGCCCTTATAGGGGCAGTTGTGATCCAAATAACTATTCTAATCCTCGGATTAGAATAGTGTTGTCCTATATATATATATATATATATATATATATATATATATATATATATATAAACACTATTCTGATCACGGGATCAGAATAATATTCTGACCACAACCTGACCTGCCCCGCTAGTAGTATGTTGAAATTCCTTGTGAACTAGGTTGAACTTCCGCCAACATTGCCCAAATGGGCTTGCGATATAGCGTTGGAAAGCTATGGACACCAATATCATGACTCAACTTAAACTTTGGGCAAAATATAAGCGGTTTAAGAGCAGTTTCGAAAACCTTTTTTCTTCACACAAAAAACGTGAATCGTATTTTTGATCGCATTTCTAAACCGTTTATAGGAATGAGGCATATAATAAGGCGTTGGAAAGCTGCTGCAAAACTGCTCCTTACACATGTTGAAAGGTTTCTCTAATTCCCTATGGTTAAAAAGTAATTTGAAAAAATGTAAAATTTTGTAAACCGAACAGCTGAGTTCGTATTTTCGATGTCATTTCTAAATGGCTAATCCAATTGAGGCATATGATATGGCGTTGGAAAGCTTATAAAAATCCACTACTTTTTCATTTTGAAAGTTTTTTTCTAATTTTGAATGGTTTAAGAGTAATTTAGAAAATGGCCCAAGTCCTACCGAGTTCGTGTTTTCGAGCTAATTTTTTAACCGTGCGTCCGAATGCAGCAAATGATATAGCGTTGGAAACCTTGAAAAAATGCGAAACTTTTTGGTATGTATTGTTTCTCCCAATTCTTTACAGTTTTAAGTCAATTTCGAAAATGGCAAAAAATGTATTTTCGCCGTATTTTCTACAAACTTTAACGGAAAGGCGCAAATAATATACCGCTGAAAAGCTACGAAAAATGCGAAACTTTTTCATGTCGATGGTTTTCTCTGATTCCTAGCTGTTTTCAAGTAATTGTGAAAATGGCGAGATCATTTGTTCTGCCTTTATCGCAAAACAGATTCTTCAAAAATGCACCGTGTGAAGAACCTGAACTTCTCGGCATGTCTACCTAAACTTCACTCTGTTTTCGTCGTGCTTTTTTTTTGCTCGCGGATCTCCATCCACTACTCATAGCTCTCCATCCACTCCCCGGAATTCAACGAGTGATATACTGATGGAAAGCTGCTGTAAACACGCAACTTTCCCGTGTTGATCATTTTTTCAAACTCGCGGCATTTTTAAATTTTTTTTCATCTGTAATTCATTCAGTGTAGTAGTTGAACTTCCTGTTGTTTTCACGTTGAACTTCTCTGACGTATTCTCGTTTATAATTTCTCATCCATTCGTCGGCGTTACACAAATGATATTCCTTGTGTACAAACTTCTCTCACAATTATTTTTTTAACTTTCTTCGACCGAGGACTTGAACTTATAACAACAAAAAAATTGAACCTTGCCTTTTAATTCATTTTTCTCATATTAAACACAGACCATGTAGTACATGAACTTTTTCCGTTTTACAATTTGAATTTTTATTTTCTTTTTGAAATCAAATTGCTTCCAAATAATAACTGAACTTCTTTGTGGATTAAGAGAATTATTTTAAAACGCAAAAAACAATTTCTTTTATGTGTTTTTGAACATGGGATATACAAGGTGTACCTCTCTCGCAAGAATTTTTGAACTTCCCCTGGACAGAGTAGTTGAACTTCTTTCAATAAATCTTTTAAGCTTTTTTATACTTTTATTCTCACCTGAAATGCATTCCTTGCAGTACTTGAACGTCTCGTTGTTTTCACTATGAACTTCTATCATATTTTTTGAGTATACGTTGAATTACACGCAATTCAAGGTGAGACATCATTTTTTGCCATTTTTAGAACATGTAATTGGAGGTTGAACGTCCCACAATATAACATCTGAACCGTGCACGCAGGTGCACATGAACTTCTTGCAACAAACCTTTTAAGCTTTTTGTTTTCTATTCTTATATTCTTATCTGAAACACATTTCATGTAGTAATTGAACTTCCAGCAGTTTTCACCTTGAACTTTTGTCACGTATTTTTGTTCAACCTCTCTCACAAGAATTTTGGAACTTTCTCGGGCCGAGCACTTGAACTTCTAGCAACAAAAAATTTAGCCTTTGCTCTTTCATTCTCTTTTTTCATATAAAATGCACACCATGTAGTACGTGACCTTCTCGAAGTTATCAATCTAAACTACTCTCGGTTACGTGAAAATATCATAGTTTTTTATAGACACTGAACCGCTCTACCTTTTTTATTTGAACTTCATTGTATATTTTTAGAAATGTGAAAATTGGAGGGGTTTTAGAAACATCGAACTTCTTATTTATTTTGAATTAAAGTTATTGGTTTTATTCTTTAGTAACTGGAAAAATTCGATTTTTTCATATAAATATCAAACTGCTCCGCTTTTTCCAATTGAACTTCTTGGTTTTATTCATTAATAATGCGAAAACCTAAGTTTTTATATACATTGAATTGATCCATTTTTTAAAATTGAACTTGTTGATTTTAATCTTTAGTATTGGGGAAATCTAAGTTTTTTACAAACATCAAATAACTTCATTTTTTTAAATTGGACTTGGCATTATTCATTAGTAACCGAAAAAGTCCTAGTTATACAAACAAAAAATAAATTATTTCAATGCGAGTTTCTTGGTTTTATTATTAGAAACTGGAAAATGATTTTTTTTATTAAGATTGAACTACTCCGTTATTTTAATTTGAACTTCTTTGTTTTATTTATAGAAACAGAAAAAATAGAATTATTTATTAAAATCGAACTACTCTGTTAGTTTAATTCGAACTTCTTAGTTCTTTTAGAAAATGTGTAAACTCCATTCCCCCTTTCATTAATTTTTCTTTTTGCGTTTGTTAACAAAGAGAACATTCTTTTTCTTGTTAGTGTTTTGAAGTGACTTTTCTAGACTTAAATTTTGTGTTGTGATCTTTTCAAATTTGTTTGTCACTCGAAATTCTAAAAAATGCAACTCTTTAATGTTTTACCTTGCGTGTTCAAATTTATATGAGCTTGCTGAGATAACACACTCGACCTTCTCGAACACAACATTTTAACCTTGGCAAAACATAAATTAAAGCCAAATTTTTAACCTACAGAGCATGTACAATCATTTTTTATAACTTTTTTGAACTCTTTTCATTATATTGATTTGAACTTCTAGTGGGTAATGAGACAAATTTGAGTATTTTTATCAACTTCAAACTACTCTATTTTTTATGTTTGAAATTTGTTC
The DNA here is from genome assembly GCA_034509565.1 of Triticum monococcum. Lineage (NCBI taxonomy): Eukaryota > Viridiplantae > Streptophyta > Magnoliopsida > Poales > Poaceae > Triticum > Triticum monococcum. The sequence goes on along the minus strand of CM067842.1, from coordinate 442,553,881 downwards.
ACTTCTTTAGTCACGATAAAAATGCGGGTTTTGTAATAAACATATCAATTTGTAATAAAGCCGCCCAAAAGTAATCCAAGTCTCTTGAACTTTTCTCGACTTTTGATCCCCAATATTTATGAACTCCTAGTTTGCCTTTTTTTCCTTTTATCGCATTTCCTGTCTCACAAGTTTGAACCTCTCATTTTTTTTGTTATTGAACTTCCACTCGGTGGGAGTCATTCGAGATTTTTGTATTTTTTTGTTTAAACTATTTCTTACTCGTCACATTTTTGGTCATCATATTTGATCTTCCAGGATCACGCACTTCAAACTTTTCCATGTGAACAGGAAACAAGAATTCAAAACTTTTTTTGCAATGTGAAGTACAATATACAAGAGCTCCAAGAATTTTTCCCTTAAGCGGCACCATGATTTTAAAAAATACCATGTGTACAAATTACAGTGAGAGGTTGACTGTCAATCAAGACGAATACATTGGAAACTGAAGACATGCGACAGTTTTTGGGCGGCTTGGTTTCCACAAGAGAAAGCCAAAGTCAAGTAGTCAACCAAACGGCGGCGGCGGAGCTTGTGCCGAACATCGGCGCACGGATACAAGAGGAAGAAATACAATATACTATCCATCAGCAGCATTATTTCCTGCTAATCTATACTCCTATGGTAATCCAAGGTGAAGGTCAGGTTCAGATGCCTCGATGGACCAATGCCACATACACATGAACTCTCGCCAGGAAACGACCATCCGGAAGCCGACATTTATGGATGGAGCTGGTGCGTGGCTCGAGGGGGCGCTGCTGTCAGGGTGGGCAGCTCGACGGCCACGCGCAAGGCCATGGTGTCGGTTCGTCAGGCGGTCGCACATCCCCAGGAGAAGGGGCGAAGGTTTTCCAGGGACGTGGCCGGGGCCGGCGACCTTGTGGCGGTGGCCGCTTCCATTGAAAGATGCACAGGCAGAGGAAGAAGCTAGGCCGCAGTAGGACGCGACAGCGCGTGCTAACGGCGATCGAATCCTATCACGGGGGCAGCACGGCGGCCGGAGCAAGGTGCGGGGGTGGCGTGGCGGCCAGACCCAGGCGCGGGTGGCACCGGGGCCAAATTCAGGCGAGGGGCGGTGCGGGGCCGGATCCAAGCGATGGGCGGCAAGAGGTGCGACGGAGCCAGGGGCCGGCGGCGGGAGGCACGCCGGAGCCAGGGCGGCGGCGGGAGGCGCGCCCGAGCCAGGGCGGCGGCGGGAGGATGGGGCAGAGGTGGCACGGGAGATGGGGGTGGTTGGGAAGGTCGTGCTGTGGGGAGTGGGCCTATCGGAGGCATTTGATGGACCGGCCAGGCTTTTTCTATTTTGTGTTTTCGGGAGTTCGGGAACGGACCAATCCGGCCCTATACAGGGGCGTTGTGATCCAAATAGTTATTCTAATCCAGGATTAGAATAGTGCCACTATATATATACTGTTCTGTATGCAATCCCATCGCACAACACACACGTCTTATTAGCAGCAACCGTCTGTGTTATTATCGGTCTTCACACACATTTCTGATTACAGACCTGTTTGCCGCGTATCACACACATCTTGTTAAGTTCAACCATTTATGTTCTCATGTCTCAACGTGAATAGTTCATCCGAGTGAATTGCATGCCGTATATCGCACACACCTTCATCTGGCTGGCCGTTTATTTTGTGTTGCCTAATGACAAATAGTTCATCTGAGTGAATCGTATGTTGTATATCGCACACACCTCCATCTGGTTGCATGTTTCTTTTGTTCCTCCTCGTCGCAAACTATAAGTGCAACTATCCCTAGGTGGTTTTGGTAATTCCTAATAACATATAGCTCATTGAACTAATGCTATTTCAAGATGATCATTTCAGAAAGTTCAATGATTGGCAATGGCATGGATTATAAATTTAGAACCCTCAAATGCTAAGGACAAAAATTGGCTCAAGCTCAAGACTCTACATTTTCATTTTAGTGATCCAAGATCACATTGAGTCCATAGGAAAAGCCAATACTATTAAAAGGGGATGAGGTGTTGCTTAATGGCTTGCTTCCTCAAAATGCTTAGTGATATGCTCCAAAAGCCCTCAACCACTTTCTCATATGCACATATGTCCCAAACCGAAAGTTAAACTCGGGCCCACCGAAATTATCTATCCGGCGCCACCGAGTTCTCTTGACATAGCTGTCAGCGTCCTGGGAACGGGGGTCCCCAGACTTGCCTACCTGCGGCCCACGGCGTGGCGGAGCCAGTAGGCTATACGGCCCATCTTCACCAACAAAGCATCCAAGACCCTCGCGAGGGTCCAAGCCTCGCGAGGCGGACGACGCAAGACTTCCTTTGGAGTGGCCTAGCCGGGCAGGCTAACAAGGAGTGGAGATATCAAGGCAGGGCAAACCTCACAAGGCCCTCGTGACCAGAGCCATGACGCATGATACCAGGCGGGCACCAGGCGGGCACCAGCACGCGCAGCGTCCTTGTTTCCTCTTTGGTGCTAAGGAAACCAGCGCAGGCGAAGAGTACCAAGGCATCAGGCAAAGGTTGCTATATTGGTGCAATGAGACCAAGACTAGGAGGACGGCAAGATGGAGTTCATCATGGAGCCCAAGACGCATCACCACCAGAGCTTTTGGCAGGAGAAGACCACTTTTGTTAGGAAAGCTTGTACTAGTTGTCCCCTTCAAATTAGCCCACCATTGTTGGCTCCCTTCCCGCTCGATATTTGGGAAGAGGAACAGGGCCTATATAAGTAGAGCTAGCCACCATATTAGAGGGGATGGGATCGGGGAGACATCATCTCGTCTTAGCTTGATCCAACCCGATCGAGAGCCTACCCACAAGCACACCTCAACCTCTGGAGGCTGTTCTTCCCTTGTACTGTTCATCATCAGCCCTAGAGGCAATCCACCACCACCACCACACTGGAGTAGGGTATTACACCACAACAGTGGCCCGAACCAGTATAAACCTTGTGTCTTTCTATGTTGCGAGTTCGTCGAGTTCGTCCGCGAGATCTTAGTGAGTTAGGGCATAGATTGGTAGGAGGGAAAGACTTCGCGTGCACCCCAGTGTTCGAACCTTAAGGGTTAGCTGGAACCCCACATCCGACATTTGGCGCGCCAGGTAGGGGTGCCCCGTAGCCTCCCTTCCATTAGTTCATCGCTCCGTCGTCTCCATGACGGACGCTCGCCGTGCTCGAGCTGAGCGTCGGGCTGCCCTCACCACCCGCGTCACTCAGACGGCTCCCGTCGGCGGGCCACATCACTGGTCTCCGTCCCCCGCCGCCAACGCTGCCACCGGCCCAGCGCGGAACGAGCAGCAGGCGTCCTTGCTGCATCCTTCGGTGCAGCAGGACGACCGCACTGCCACTCCATCGCTGACCCCTACCGGTTCTTCGTCTAACGTGCACTACGCTCTCATGGAGGCATGGGCCGCCCTCCTCGCAGCGAACGAGCTCCTGCGCTACCGGCCCATCGACGACCTCTACGAGGAGTGGTTCGAACGCGTCGTCGAGCTCGTCCGCGCCGCGGGGGGCTCTCCGGTGCCATCCCACTCTCTGCCTCCCCCTCAACTAGCCGCGGGCGACAGGGCTCATGGCACGCCTCCACCACCTCAGCCCCAAGACGTCGCCTTGGCACCAAGGCACGCGGCTTTGCGACGTGATCCGCCGCGTCCGGCGCCCGCGCGCGAAGAGAGAAGCTGCCAAGAAATTCCGTGGCCGCGAGAAGCTGCACCTGCGCTCGTCGTGCCACCTCGTTAAGACCACGCACCGCCCGCAGCGGTGCAGCATGGACCTCATCAAGACCAAGCTCCACCTCTGAAGCGGGCCCCGGCTACCACGGCTGGCTGGCACGCCTTCACCCCCGAGCTGCGTAGCGTCACCTGGTTAGGCAAGTTCAAGCCGGATCTGCCTCCTCGCTACAACGGTACCGCCGACCCCGCGGAGTTCCTGTAGCTCTACGAGCTGAGCATCGAAGCGGCCAACGGCGACGAAAAGGTCATGGCGAACTGGTTTCCCATGGCTCTCAAGGATGGAGCTCGCTCCTGGCTCCTGAACCTGCAGCACGGCTCGATCTTCTACTGGGACGAGATGCACGACCGTTTCGTCGCCAACTTCCAGGGCACTCACGACCGCCCTCCGGCCGCGGGTGATCTACGCCGCATCAGGCAGCAACCAGGAGAGACCCTCCAGAAGTACATCCAGTGCTTCAACAACACCCGCCTCAAGATCCCCAAGGTCACGGACGAGGCCATCATCTCAGCGTTTTCCGATGGTGTCCGCGGCGTCAAGATGAAGGAAGAGCTCGCCATCCACGAGGAGCTCTGCACATCTCAGGAGCTGTTCAACCTAGCGACCAAGTGCGCAAGAGCTAAGGAGGGGCGCCTCTCTCTTCTTGAGCTGCCAACCATGGGCGCGGAGGAGAAGAAGGCCAAGGCCAAGGACGTGAAGTGCAAGGAGGTAGCCGTGCTTGCAGCGGAGCCCGACGTCAAGCAAGGCAGAGATCAGCCCGAGTCATCCAAGAACGGCCGACCATTCTACGCCTTCCACAACCTAAACAACCACAACACCAACGACTGTCAAGAGCTCAGAGCCATACGAGAAGGACGCTACGGTCGACGCCCCGAGCGCAACAACTGGGGCTACAGCCGCGGAGGAGGACGTGGAGGCGGACACTGGGACGACTATGGCCCGCGCCAGGAGTGGCGCGAGCGACCTCGTGAGGACCGCTGGCAGACCAACCTTGTGAGGGCGCCTGGAGGGACCCGTCGCGTGAGGATCACCCCCAAGGCAACGCCGGTCTTCCCCCTCTGCCGCCACCAAGAAGGAACGATGACCACCACCAGGACGAGGGGGCTGGGGGCTTCCAGGAGCCGCGTGCGATCGCTTGCATCTTGGGCGGCGCCCAGGCCCCAGCCTCTCAGCGCATCTTCAAACAGTTTGCTCGCGAGGTGAACGTGGCGCTCCCCAAACTCGAGGCCACGCGCCTGCTCAGGTGGTCCCAATGCGCCATCACTTTCAAGTCAGCGGATCAGCTCAAGTACGCAGCCACCGCTGGCACCCTTCCTATGCTGTGTTCCCCAGTCATCAGCAATGTGCAGGTCACCAAGACCCTGATCGACGGCAGCGCAGGGCTCAACTCCTGTCCGTCGACACGTTCGACAACCTCCAAGTGCCATATGAGTAGCTCCAGCTCACCAAGCCTTTCTCGGGAGTGACCGACGGCTCCACCACACCGATAGGGCAGGTCCGCCTGCCTGTCACCTTCGGGGAGTGCAAGAACTACCGCACTGAGCTCATTGACTTCGACGTCGCGCACATCCGCCTGCCGTACAATGCCATCCTCAGGTATCCAGCCCTGGCCAAGTTCATGGCAGTCACTCATCACGGCTACAACATTCTCAAGATGCCAGGAAGCGGAGGAATCATCACGGCCCCGTGTGAAGAGAGGGATGCGGTGTGCTCCCTCGAGCGCGCCTTTCAAGCCGTTGCAATCGACGACCCCGACAGCAGAAATGAAGGCCCTTAGGACGCCATCCCCAAGAAGAAGCAGTCGCGCCATGCGGGACCTCAGGAGGACGGCGTCGCAGCAGAAGCCACGTCAGGACCAGCGCCCGCTCTAGGGGAGCCTCCCTCTATCGCATAGGAAGGCGCACCCAGCGCGCTTCACGACACATGACCCTTGGGAGAGCGCAGGGCGAGGAGTGCCCACAACTCAGGAGTTTATCACCAAGACCACCCAGGAACTATAAGAAGCAAGATCCATGTGCGGCGACGGCCGCCCACAAGGCGCAGCTCCACATTCTGGCAAGGATGCTGGGCTGCGCGTCTGCATCGACGTCCCAGGACTCAACAGGGCCGGATCTCAGGAGCGTTTCTGGCCTTCGCGCGTGGGCCGCTGCGAGGGCCCGCCGCACAGCTACGTTCGTATACCCTTTGGCTTGCCGAGCGTGGCGTCGGCCAATCAACGCAACATGCGACGTATCCTGGTGGCTCGGGAAGCCAGGTACCATGCCGTTATGGAGGAGATGAAGACGGTCTTCAGGGAACCTCCCGAGCCCCCAGAGCCTCCCGAGGCTCGGGGTCCTGGCGGCGCATGAGGAGTCATTTCTCCAACGCACGCCTTCAGCTGCATCAACTCTGCTTTGTCTACAAAACCAGGTGACATCTTCCAAGCTCGTTTAGCTGGGAGCGCCCCTCGGGCTGCATTATTCCCAGGCCGCGTGGGTCCGTCCCTGCGGCATGTATCCCTTTTGCTTATGTCTTCAACTTAGCTTGTTGGGGGCGCCCCTCGGGCTGCGTCATCCCCAAGCCGCTCGGGCCGGACCCGGTGGCATGTACCTTCCCGCATTTATCCAAGTCGATGTGCTTTCCATGCTTAACCTGCCAACTGTTGTCACCCGCTCGGTTGCTGCCCACCACGGGTCTGTTCATCCTATGCAATTCGCTTGCACGTTAAAAGGGGGGCTCCTGAGCATCGCGACTCAGGAGCTCTTACTGGCTCTCCGGCCCTCACCCCCAGGCCTTGACCACGGCATCGCGACCTGGCATACCAGCGGCGGCTGAGCTCGCTCGAGGGCCGGGACCTGAGGACTAGAGTGCTTGCATCTAACCGCCTTGCAGGGACACACAGTCACCAAGACTCAAGACCAGACGCAACCCACCTTGAGGTAGGGCCTCGTGAGTCCCGCGCTGGCTCACGAGTGCCCAGATACACCTCGCAGACCTGTCGTGCAAGCCACGTGTCAGGGCGGGGTCGTACACGCCCGGGGGCTCCTCCCGGAGGGGGCCCCCATCCCACGCCCAAGTGGAAGCACCATGCTCCGCGCTGGCTGACGACACTGCCGAGGAGCGGCTATGCCCGTGCACAAGCGGAAGCACTATGCTCCGCGCTAGTGATAAACAACTAAGGGCGGCCCCACGGTCGTACCAACCTCAGGGAGCCCAAAGCTCAGTGCCCAGCCTCACCACAACGCCTCCCCTCGGGAGAGCCGCATGAGGGGGCTGGGCACGGGGGCTGCGCTCGGGTCACGCCCAAGCACACGCCACCCAACCAGGTCCCCCGGACCTGGGCGCCGCGCGCCCCTCCCGAGGCCTCGGCGAGGGCAGGTATGGAAATTGTTTGCACGTCAAGGGGGACTCCTGAGCATCGCGACTCAGGAGCCTAACTGGTCACGTAGCCCCTCACTCCTTAGTCCGTCCTGGTCTTCGGTCGGCCCAATGGCGGTTGAGGTATCCGCGGGGCCGGGCTCTGTCGACGTAGAATATTAATCTGTCCTCACGAACTCTCCCTATATGTTTTTTGCGCGTCAAGGGGGACTCTTGAGCATCGCGACTCAAGAGCCTAACTGGTCACGTAGCCCCTCACTCCTTGGTCCGTCCTGGTCTCCGGTCGGCCCAATGGCGGTTGAGGTATGCGCGGGGCTGGGCTCTGCCGACGTAGAACGCAAAGCAAATAGGAAGGAAATCACCAAATCTTGAAGAAAATATTACAAGCATATTGTTCTCACAATACCAAATGAAAAGTCTAAACGCCTCCATGAGGCCTGATACATGTCGCAGAAACGAAACGGGAAGAGTAGCCGCAGGTCACCCCTGGATATCGCCATCGCCCGCGGAAGGAGCTCCCTCGCGGGCAGCGATGTTCTCACTTTCACCACTAGTCACGGGGCCCGCGGCGTCGCCCGACAGAGGATCGGAGACAAAGCCATGGAACCTCCCCAGCAAGGCCTCCACTTGACCTTGTATAGCCGCGGCGGAGGCTTCGTGGTGATCTTCAGCCACAGGCTCTAGCAGCTCGTCAAGGCGAGCGCTGGGGTCGCGGAGGTGCAGATGGCTGAAGACGCGAGTCAGTGCGGCTGAAGACAGGACCCGAGCTTCTGCCTCCACCATGGAACACAAGGCCATCAACGACCTCCTCCAGTGCCTTCACCACAAGAGGAAGAAGCTGGGCGGGGCCGTCCTCGTCAGTGTCCAGCGGCCTCTCCAGGCCGTGCTCATAGAGTGTCTTCAGCGCCTTGCGAGACCTCCTCTCGAGATCGGCGAAGGCCACGAGGTCTTCGGCCAGGACTCGCGCCTTGGCATCAAGATCGGCCTCCCTCGTCCCCATCTTCTGCTCCAACTCTTCCAACCGGTTGCGCTCGGCGGCCTACTTCCTCCCTAGCTCCGCCAGCTCAGCATCACGGTTCTTGACGGCTTCCTCCCGAGCCTTCATCCCCTCCTCCTTCGCTCGGCGACAGCGTACCTCTTCGGTGTGCTTGTCATGCAGGCTCTGCAACTCGCCCTCCAGCACTTGGCAGCGGTCACGGGTGGCCTTGGCATCTTTCAGCGCCGCCTCACGATCGGCTGCAGCACTAGCGGCTCCTCGCTTCTCCTCCTCGGAAGCCGCAGCAGCCTGGCTCAGCGCTGCGCAAACCGCCAGGTCGGAGTGAAGCCAGCCAGAGGCCAGCTCTAGACGCCCGGCCACCAAGCGCGGGTCCGCGCTCAGGAGATCCGCCTGCAGCCGGGTCATCTCCGAAGGGCACGCTCCAAGACAGCAGCAGGAGCAGAGGAACCATGGAGTGGAGGTGCTGGGGAGGGAGGAAGTGACACCATCACCAGGGCTCGGGAGGCCATGGGTTTCGGAGCAGCTGGGATCTTGTCAGCCGCGCCAAGCGCCAGCACCTCCGGAGCCAGCGGGGCCATGGGGGCTGACTCCACGCGGCGATGTTCTTCTTGGCCCCGCGAGGACGACCGGGCTGGGGAGACGCGGGCGTTGCTGCCTCCTTTCTCTGCGGAGGGTGGCACGACCATTGTACCCTCCTTCCTCTTCTTCGCCGAAGATGTCGGCTTGATCAACCAAGGGCGAGCGTCAGGAAATAATAAGTACCGGCAGGGATAAAGCGAAGCTCGAAACACCTACCGGTCCACCACGAAGTACTCCACCTTTCGCTTGTGAAGCTTGAGGCCTGACAGTATCGGGACCTGAGGGGTAGGCGTTCGGGCTCCGGTGGCGACAGGTGGTGTGGAGGCAGAACCGAATCCAACCTCAGGAGGTGTTGGGGTGGAGGCGGCACCACGGACCACCAATGACGACCTACCCTTCATCGGGATGAGGGGTTGCTCCCTCTTCCCTTGGTAGGCGTCGGCTTCGGCATCATCAGGAAGGGCGCGGAGAATCTCGGCCTTGCTCAGAGGGGAAGTCTCCCCCACCTCTTCCGGGGTCTTCTCCGAGTCCACATCCTCTTCCCCCTCTCCGCAGGACTCGCCAGAAGACACCTCTAACGGTTGTTGTGCCATAGGAGCTTCCGGAAGCGCCGGCGGCACCAGCCCGTGCGCATCAAAAGTTGGCCTGGAGGCGACGAATTCCTCCCGGTCCCTGCGTTGGAACAAGGGAACGAAGGCACTAGGCGGGTACTCCTGGTTGTCCCCGACTATGAGGCGCAGGACGGCGTCCAGTTCATCACTAGGTAGGTCCCCTGGCCTCAGGCGGGTCTTGTTTTCCTCTTCCTTGAGCTCCTAGAGGAGGCGCGCACGAGCCTGGAGTGGGGCAACCCGCAGCATCAAGAACTCCCTCAGAAGCATCGCCCCCGTTATCTTATCCGCCCTTGCGTTGCCTGGCTTCAGGTCGGTCATCATCTGCCCCAACACGGACGATGCCCGCTCGTCGACAAGCTCCGCCTTGGGCCACCCCTTGCCCTGCCGGGGCGCCCCCGTCGGCAGCATCAGGTACAGATGGGCGTTGCTACCTCTTTTAGCACTGCGTTGGTTTTCCCCGAAGAGGAAGGGATGATGCAGCAAAGTAGCGTAAGTATTTCCCTCAGTTTTTGAGAACCAAGGTATCGATCCAGTAGGAGGCTACGCGCGAGTCCCTCGTACCTGCACAAAACAAATAAATCCTCGCAACCAACGCAAATAGGGGTTGTCAATCCCTATAGGGCCACTTACGAGAGTGAGATCTAATAGATATGATAAGATAATATTTTTGGTATTTTTATGATAAAGATGCAAATTAAAATAAAGGCAAAGTAAAATAGCAAAGTAAATAACTAAGTAGTAGGAGATTAATATGATAAAGATAGACCCGGGGGCCATAGGTTTCACTAGTGGCTTCTCTCGAGAGCAAAAGTATTCTACGGTGGGTGAACAAATTACTGTTGAGCAATTGACAGAATTGAGCATAGTTATGAGAATATCTATGTATGATCATGTATATAGGCATCACGTCCGAGACAAGTAGACCGACTCCTGCCTGCATCTACTACTATTACTCCACTCATCGACCGCTATCCAGCATGCATCTAGAGTATTAAGTTAAAAACAGAGTAACGCCTTAAGCAAGATGACATGATGTAGAGGGATAGACTCATGCAATATGAAGAAAACCCCATCTTGTTATCCTCGATGGCAACAATACAATACGTGCCTTGCTGCCCTTACTGTCACCGGGAAAGGACACCGCAAGATTGAACCCAAAGCTAAGCACTTCTCCCATTGCAAGAAAGATCAATCTAGTAGGCCAAACCAAACTGATAATTCGAAGAGACTTGCAAAGATAAGCAATCATACATAAAAGAATTCAGAGAAGATTCAAATATTATTCATAGATAGACTTGATCATAAACCCACAATTCATCGGTCTCAACAAACACACCGCAAAAAGAAGATTACATCGAATAGATCTCCACAAGAGAGGGGGAGAACATTGCATTGAGATCCAAAAGGAGAGAAGAAGCCATCTAGCTACTAACTATGGACCCGTAGGTGTGAAGTAAACTACTCACACTTCATCGGAGAGGCTATGATGTTGATGTAGAAGCCCTCCATGATCGATGCCCCCTCCAACGAAGCTCTGGAACAGGCCCAAGATGGGATCTCGTGGATACAGAAAGTTACGGTGGTGGAATTAGGGTTTTGGCTCCGTCTCTGATCGTTTGAGGGTATGTGGGTATATATAGGAGGAAGAAGTACGTCGGTGGAACAACAGGGGCCCACGAGGGTGGAGGGCGCACCTGGGGGGCAGGCGCGCCCTCCTAACTCGTGGCCTCCTGTTAGCTAGCTTGACGTAGGGTCCAAGTCTCCCGAGTTGTATTCGGTGAGAAAATCACGTTCCCGAAGGTTTCATTCCGTTTGGACTCCGTTCGATATTCCTTTTCTTCGAAACCCTAAAACAGGCAAAAAACATGGCCAAAGAAAGTTCATCCCTACAAAATCATATGGTTTAGTCATGTTTCATTTTCATCACACAAGAATGCTATCATCATGCACAACCCCGATGACAAGCCAAGAAATTGTTCCATACTTTAGTAATCTCAAACCTATAAGCTTTCACGCAATATATGAGCGCGAGCCATGGACATAGCACTATATGTGGAATAGAATATAATGAGGGGGGTTATGTGGAGAAGACAAAAAGGAGAAAGTCTCACATCAACGAGGCTAATCAATGGGCTATGGAGATGCCCACCGATTGATGTTAATGCAAGGAGTAGGGATTGCCATGCAGCGGATGCACTAGAGCTATAAATGTATGAAAGCTCAACAAAAGAAACTAGTGGGTGTGCATCCAACTTGTTTGTTCACGAAGACCTAGGGCACTTGAGGAGGCCCATTGTTGGAATATACAAGCCAAGTTCTATAATGAAAAATTCCCACTAGTATATGAAAGTGGTAACATGAGAGACTCTCTACTATGAAGATCATGGTGCTACTTTGAAGCACAAGTGTGGCAAAGGATAGTAACATTGTCCCTTCTCTCTTTTTCTCTCATTTTTTTCCTTTTTGGACTTTTTCTCTTTTTTATGGCCTTTCTCTTTTTTGGGGCCTTCTCTTTTTTATGGCCTTTCCTCTTTTTTTATATTCCTCACCTGGGACAATGCTCTAGAAAATGATGATCATCACACTTCTATTTATTTACAACTCAATGATTACAACTCGATACTAGAACAAAGATGACTGTATATGAATGCCTCCGGCCGTGTATCGGGATATGCAATGAACCAAGAGTGACATGTATGAAAGAATTATGAACGGTGGCTTTGCCACAAATGCTATGTCAACTACATGATCATGCTAAGCAATATGACAATGATGAATGTGTCATGATGAACGGAATGATGGAAAGTTGCATGGCAATATATCTCGGAATGGCTATGGAAATGCCATAATAGGTAGGTATGGTGGGTGTTTTGAGGAAGATATAAGGATGTTTATGTGTGAAAGAGCGTATGATATCACGGGGTTTGGATGCACCGGCGAAGTTTGCACCAACTCTCAATGTGAGAAAGGGCAATGCACGGTATCGAAGAGGCTAGCAAGGATGGAAGGGTGAGTGTGTGTATAATCCATGGACTCAACATTAGTCATAAAGAACTCACATACTTATTGCAAAAATCTACAAGTCATCAAAAACCTCGGTACTACGTGCATGCTCCTAGGGGGGTAGATTGGTAGGAAAAGACCATCGCTCGTCCCCGGCCACCACTCATAAGGAAGACAATTAAATAACACCTCATGTTTCAAATTCGTTGCATAACGTTTACCATACGTGCATGCTACGGGACTTGCAAACCTCAACACAAGTATTTCTCAATTTCACAACTACTCAACTAGCACGACTTTGATATTATTACCTCCATGTCTCAAAACAATCATCAAGCATCAAACTTCTCTTAGTATTCAACACACTCATAAGAAAGTTTTATTATTAATCTTGCATACCAAGCATATTAGGATTTTTAAGCAAATTACCATGCTATTAAGACTCTCAAAATAATCTAAGTGAAGCATGAGAGATCAATAGTTTCTATAAAACAAATCCACCACCATGGTCTAAAAGATATAAGTGAATCACTAGAGCAAAATTATATAACTCAAAAGATATAAGCGAAGCACATAGAGTATTCTAATAAATTCCAAATCATGTATGGCTCTCTCAAAAGGTGTGTACAGCAAGGATGATTGTGGTAAACTAATAATAAAAGACTCAAATCATACAAGACGCTCCAAGCAAAACACATATCATGTGGTAAATAAAAATATAGCTCCAAGTAAAGTTACCGATAGAAGTAGACGAAAGAGGGGATGCCTTCCGGGGCATCCCCAAGCTTTGGCTTTTAGGTGTCCTTAGATTATCTTGGGGGTTCCATGGGCATCCCCAAGATTAGGCTCTTGCCACTCCTTGTTCCATAATCCATCAAATCTTTACCCAAAACTTCCAAACTTCACAACACAAAACTTAAAGTAGAAAATCTCGTGAGCTCCGTTAGCGAAAGAAAACAAAAGACCACTTCAAGGTACTGTAATGAACTCATTATTTATTTATATTGGTTTTATACCTACTGTATTCCAGGTTCTCTATGGTTTATAAACTAATTTACTAGCCATAGATTCATCAAAATAAGCAAACAACACACGAAAAACAGAATCTGTCAAAAACAGAACAGTCTGTAGTAATCTGTAGCTAGCGCAAGATCTGGAACCCCAAAAATTCTAAAACAAATTAATGGACGTGAGGAATTTATCTATTAATCATATTCAAAAAGAATTAACTAAATATCACTTTCCAAATAAAAATGACAGCAGTTCTCGTGAGCGCTAAAGTTTGTGTTTTTTACAGCAAGTTCAACAAGACTTTCCCCAAGTCTTCCCAACGGTTCTACTTGGCACAAACACTGATTAAACACACAAAAACACAACCAACACAGAGGCTAAATAATTTATTTATTACTAAGCAGGAGCAAAAAGCAAGGAATAAAAATAAAATTGGGTTGTCTCCCAACAAGCGCTATCGTTTAACGCCCCTAGCTAGGCATAACAAGCAAGAATAGATCTAGGTATTGCCATCTTTGGTAGGCAATTCTTCAATGAGGCATCTACCATCTTTAGGAGTTTCTTTCTTTTTATTAATTATCAAACTTTTAGGCACAAGATCGAAAAATTCATTTGTAACAAATGGTTCCTTAATGATAGCAAAAAGATTGGGATGAACACTTATTGATTTAAGATCCGCATTTTCCTTACTAGATGATTCACCCTTATTTTTAGGAACATACATAAGCTTGGCAACTTTAGTGGAGGAACTTGCAGTATTCTTTATGGAAGAAAAAGCGGTTCCCAAATTGGTAATAATATTATCAAGTTTATCGATCCTAACGGAATCGTGATTTATTTTCTCATTAACTATGGGTTCCTTTTCTTTAATGTCTTTCAAAGTAACTCCTACTTTAGATCCATATTGAGAGATTCGGCTGTGGATCTTTTTATCCAAATTTTCAATTAACTCTATGGTAGCAACCTTATTTTTAATAATTTCAAGCCTTTGCATTACATGCTCCAAAGTAAAAATATAGTTCCATTAACCAAAAGAGGTGGAGCCAAATAAATCTAACATAGCATTATAAGAATCAAAAGTATGGCTACCCAAAAAATTCCCTCCGGTAATAGTATCAAGAACATAACGGTGCCAAGGAGTAATGCCTACATAAAAATTGCGAAGGATAATGGTAGTAGATTGCTTCCTAGCAGATTTATTTTGAGCATTGCAAATTCTATACCAAGCATCTTTTAGATTTTCACCCTCCGTTTGCTTAAAATTAGAATTTCATTCTCGGGAGACAACGGAGAAGATAAGGGACTAGCCATAACGACAAGCAAGTAAACTAACACACAAGCAAACAAAAAGCAAGCGGACAAAAAGGGCAAATAGAGAAAGAGAGGGAGGATAGAGAGAGGGGGCGAATAAAACGGCAAGGGTGAATTGGGGGGAGAGGAAAACGAGAGGCAAATGGCAAATAATGTAATGCGGGAGATAAGGGTATGTGATGGGTACTTGGTATGTTGACTTTTGCGTAGACCTCCCCGGCAACGGCGCCAGAAATCCTTCTTGCTACCTCTTTTAGCACTGCGTTGGTTTTCCCCGAAGAGGAAGGGATGATGCAGCAAAGTAGAGTAAGTATTTCCCTCAGTTTTTGAGAACCAAGGTATCAATCCAGTAGGAGGCTACGCGCGAGTCCCTCGTACCTGCACAAAACAAATAAATCCTCGCAACCAACGCAAATAGGGGTTGTCAATCCCTATAGGGCCACTTACGAGAGTGAGATCTGATAGATATGATAAGATAATATTTTTGGTATTTTTATGATAAAGATGCAAAGTAAAATAAAGGCAAAGTAAATGGCAAAGTAAATAACTAAGTAGTAGGAGATTAATATGATAAAGATAGACCCGGGGGCCATAGGTTTCACTAGTAGCTTCTCTTGAGAGCATAAGTATTCTACGGTGGGTGAACAAATTACTATTGAGTAATTGACAGAATTGAGCATAGTTATGAGAATATCTAGGTATGATCATGTATATAGGCATCACGTCCGAGACAAGTAGACCGACTCCTGCCTGCATCTACTACTATTACTCCACTCATCGACCGTTATCCAGCATGCATCTAGAGTATTAAGTTAAAAACAGAGTAACGCCTTAAGCAAGATGACATGATGTAGAGGGATAGACTCATGTAATATGAAGAAAACCCCATCTTGTTATCCTCAATGGCAACAATACAATACGTGCCTTGCTGCCCTTACTATCACCGGGAAAGGACACCGCAAGATTGAACCCAAAGCTAAGCACTTCTCCCATTGCAAGAAAGATCAATCTAGTAGGCCAAACCAAACTGATAATTCGAAGAGACTTGCAAAGATAACCAATCATACATAAAAGAATTCAGAGAAGATTCAAATATTATTCATAAATAGACTTGATCATAAACCCACAATTCATCGGTCTCAACAAACACACCACAAAAAGAAGATTACATCGAATAGATCTCCACAAGAGAGGGGGAGAACATTGTATTGAGATCCAAAAAGAGAGAAGAAGCCATCTAGCTACTAACTATGGACACATAGGTCTGAAGTAAACTACTCACACTTCATCGGAGAGGCTATGGTGTTGATGTAGAAGCCCTACCTGATCGATGCCCCCTCCGGCGGAGCTCAGGAACAGGCCCCAAGATGGGATCTCATGGATACAGAAAGTTACGGCGGTGGAATTAGGGTTTTGGCTCCGTCTCTGATCGTTTGAGGGTACGTGGGTATATATAGGAGGAAGAAGTACGTCGGTGGAGCAATAGGGGGCCCACAAGGGTCGAGGGAGCGCCTGGGGGGGGGGGGCAGGCGCGCCCCCTACCTCGTGGCCTCCTGTTAGCTGGCTTGACGTAGGGTCCAAGTCTCCTGAGTTGTATTCGGTGAGAAAATCACGTTCTCGGAGGTTTCATTCCGTTTGGACTCCGTTTGATATTCCTTTTCTTCGAAACCCTAAAACAGGCAAAAAGACAGCAATTCTGGGTTGGGCCTCCGGTTAATAGGTTAGTCCCAAAAATAATATAAAAGTGGATAATAAAGCCCAATAATGATCAAAATAGTAGATAATATAGCCTGGAGCAATCAAAACTTATAGATACGTTGGAGAAGTATCACCGTTGCATGGCAATCCCTACTCACTCACATTGATATCTATTAATGGGCATCTCCATAGCCCGTTGATACGCCTAGTTGATGTGAGACTATCTTGTCCTTTTTGTCTTCTCCACAACCACCATTCTATTCCACCATGGTGCTATATCCATGGCTCGCACTCATATATTGCGTGAAGATTGAAAAAGTTTGAGAACATCAAAAGTATGAAATAATTGCTTGGCTTGTCATCGGGGTTGTGCATGATTTAAATATTTTGTGTGGTGAAGATAGATCATAGCCAGACTATATGATTTTGTAGGGATAACTTTCTTTGGCCATGTTATTATGCTTAGTTAGTATGCTTGAAGTATTATTATTTATATTTCAATATTAAACTTTTACCTTGAATCTTTCGGATCTGAACATTCATGCCACAATAAAGAAAAATTACATTGAGAAATATGTTACAAAGCATTCCACATCAAAAATTCTTCTTTTATCATTTACCTACTCGAGGACGAGCAGGAAGCTTGGGGATGCTTGATACATCTCCAACGTATCTATAATTTTTGATTGCTCCATGCTATTATATTATCTACTTTGGATGTTAGTGGGTTTTATTTTACACTTTTATATCATTTTTGGGACTAACCTACTAACCGGAGGCCCAGCCCAAATTGCTGTTTTTTTGCCTATTTTAGGGTTTCGAAGAAAAGGAATATCAAACGGAGTCCAAACGGAATGAAACCTTCGGGAACGTGATTTTCTAAACAAACGTAATCCAGGAGACTTGGAGTGGTCGTCAAGAAACAAGGGAGGAAGGCACGAGGCAGGGGGGCGCCTACCCCCCTAGGCGCGCCCTCCACCCTCGTGGGCCCTCCGTTGCTCCACCGACGTACTTCTTCCTCCTATATATATCCACGTAGCCCCCAAACATCCAAGAGCACCACGAAAACCTAATTCCACCGCCGCAACCTTCTGTGCTCGAGATATCCCATCTCGGGGCCTTTTCCGGAGCTCTGCCGGAGGGGGCATTGATCACGGAGGGCCTCTACATAAACTCCATGGCCTCTCCAGTGATGTGTGAGTAGTTTACTTAAGACCTATGGGTCCATAGTTATTAGCTAGATGGCTTCTCTCTCTCTCTCTTTGGATCTCAATACAAAGTTCTCCTCGATTCTCTTGGAGTTCTATTTGATGTAATCTTCTTTTGCGGTGTGTTTGTCGAGATCTGATGAATTGTGGGTTTATGATCCAGATTATCTATGAACAATATTTGATTCTCCTCTGAATTCTTTTATGTATGATTGGTTTATCTTTGCAAGTCTCTTCGAATTATCAGTTTGGTTTGGCCAACTAGATTGATCTTTCTTGCAATGGGAGAAGTGCTTAGCTTTGGGTTCAATCTTGCGGTGCTCGATCGAGTGATAGAAAGGGAACCGACACCTATTGTATTGTTGCCATCGAGGATAAAAAGATGGGGTTTATATCATATTGCATGAGTTTATCCCTCTACATCATGTCATCTTCCTTAAAGCATTACTCTGTCCTTATGAACTTAATACTCTAGATGCATGCTGGATAGCGGTCGATGTGTGGAGTAATAGTAGTAGATGCAGAATCGTTTTGGTCTACTTGTCTCGGATGTGATTCTTATATACATGATCATACCTAGATATTCTCATAACTATGCTCAATTCTATCAATTGCTCGACAGTAATTCGTTTACCCACTGTAATACTTATGCTCTTGAGAGAAGCCACTGGTGAAACCTATGGCCCCCAGGTCTATCTTCCATCATATTAATCTTCCAACACTAGTTATTTCCTTTGCCTTTTATTTTACTTTGCATCTTTATCATAAAAATACCAAAAATATTATCTTATCATATCTATCAGATCTCACTCTCGTAAGTGACCGTGAAGGGCTTGACAACCCCTTTATCGTGTTGGTTGCGAGGTTCTTATTTGTTTGTGTAGGTGCATGGGACTTGAGCGTGATCTCCTACTAGATTGATACCTTGGTTCTCAGAAGCCGAGGGAAATACTTACGCTACTTTGCTGCATCACCCTTTCCTCTTCAAGGGAAAACCAACGCAGTGCTCAAGAGGTAGCAGCGTACGGCCCCCTACAATCGAAGAGAAGATTCATCCAAAAGGAGAAGTAGAAAAGAAAAATCACCTCCAAGAGAGAGAAGGAGTAGAGATGATTGTTATGAACGAAGAACATCCCGGAGAAGCAAGGATTCTAAAAGGAAGGACAAGTCATCAAGAAGCTACACAAAATGAAGACATCAAGCTCATGTTGGTGAATGGGTATCCGGCTCCGACTCCGACAATCACTCCGAGAGAAGTTATCACTCTGACTCCGAATATACTCAAGATGAAGGTGTTGTCGGTCTAGCACTTGTGTCAACCAACTCCTACGACATATTTGACTCACCAAATGAAGGAATTGGGAGATGCTTCATGGCTAAAGGCCCAAAGGTATCACACCCTGAGTATGTTGATTTCAATAGTGATGAAGATGATTTGCTAGGTGATGATGATTTACTTGTTGAAAACTCTAGTAATGAAAACTATGATGAAATTGCTATTAATCATGCTAATCAAGATAAAACGAATGATGATGATAAGAAGGAGATTGAGTGTCTAACTAAAGAACTAAACACTCTTAAGTTAGCTCATGAAACTACCTTGGAAGATCATCGAAAGCTTTTAAAGACTCATGAGAAGCTATGCTTTGAAAAGCTCAACCTTGAGCAAGAGCATGGGTTCTTAAAAGCAATCAATGATGATCTTCACAAGAAAAGTTCTTCTTATCTTGCTGTAACGCCCCAGATATAACTTTCCAAATTTGTACTCCAACTCTTGTCGTTTCCGGCGTTAAGTTATATTTATTTCTCGGGTTCGGGTCTTTGTCGCCGTGTGTTGTTTTCGTTTTCATGCATCTCATATCATGTCATCACGTGCATTGCATTTGCATACATGTTCATCTCATGCATTCGAGCATTTTCCCCGTTGTCCGTTTTGCATTCCGGCGCTTCGTTCTCCTCCGGTGGCCATTTCTAGCTTTCTTTCATGTGTGGGGATTAAACATTTCCGGATTGGACCGAGACTTGCCATGCGGCCTTGGTTTACTACCGGTAGACCGCCTGTCAAGTTTCGTATCATTTGGACTTCGTTTGATACTCCAACGGTTAACCGAGGGACCGAAAAGGCCTCTTGTGTGTTGCAGCCCAACACCCCTCCAATTTGGCCCAAAACCCACCAAACTCTGCTCCATGTCCTAGAGCGTTCGATCATGATCGCGTGGCCGAAAACCGCACCTTTTTTGGACTCTCCTAGCTCCACTTATGCCTATATATACACCCCTCCGTTTTCGGATCTTCGTCCTCCCCGAGACCCTAAAAACATCTCCGCGCTGAGCCGGACACGTCCGACCCGGCCGGACATTTCTCCGCCGCCAATCCCGCCTTGCCACGTGGGCACCGCCGCCGCCGCCGCTCCCGCCGGCCCGCCCAGGCCCACGAGGAGCCCGCCTCCTCGCCGCCCGGGCCAGATCCAGCCGCGCCCCGCGCCTCGACTCCACCACCGCCTCTCCCATCGCCGGTGGCCGGCGCCGCCACGGGCCGCCACACCCCGACCGGAGCTCACCGGCCATCGCCCGCGGCCGCCCGAGCCGGGCACCGCGCCGCCCCGCCTCGCCGTCCAAGCTCGCCGCCGCCCCACTCCGGCCCGGCCCCGCCGTCCTCCGGCCCTCTCCATGCCCGGCCGACCTCCTCCTCTCCGGCTCCGGCGCCGGAGAACCTCGAATCCCGCGCCCAGCTACAGTGCCACCCCGATCCAGATCTGGATCCAAACCCTGGACGGTTGACTTTTGCCCTCTCCGTTTAATTTTTTGTGCTATCTTTGACCTGTCATATCTCCGCATCCGTAGCTCCGTTTTGGACATATAATATATCAAAATGTTCGTCTCGACATGTACATCATTTCATTCCATTTCATCATTTTCATTTGAGTTCATCTTGATGCGCGAATTGCTGCTAGAAGGAGGCTTCGTGAGTTAAGTTGCAGATCCATTAGTTCATCATAGACTTTTGTCATTTTTGCCATGATTATTGTGTGCATGATATGCCTGTGAGTCTTTGGGATGACTTGTTAAGCATTTTGTCTTCTTTCCAGAGGTGTCAACCATGCATTTTTAGGATGTGTGTGGTGACTTGTGCAAGCTTGCAAAGGGAGGCACCTGAGAATTCTGTTTTCAGGAACTTAGTGGATTTCACTAAGTCTGGGATATTTTAGTTCATGATGCCATGTGTTCAGCTTGTTTCCTAGTGATCCGTGCCTCTTTTGAGGATGATCAGTAAGGGAGTTTTGTTATTCATGTTACTCTCTATCCATCCATGTCTTTGTTTGCATATGTAGAGTGCTCTAGCTTGAGTCAATCGAACTCTACTTTTGCTTCGTGGTGAATCTGGGCAGATCGTCAACTTGTTTGCGATTTTGCCGATGCTATTGTTATTGATCCATGCATGCTATGCCATTGTTCTTGCCATGTCTAGCTAACATTTTGTGCCTTCTTTGTGGATATATGCTTGCCTTGCTATGACTTGCACCATGGTGAGTGCATCGAGCTCATTTACATGCCTTCGTGAGTTAAATTCCAGCATGTCTCAGTTTTCACAAAGTCTGAAAACTGATTGTGCGTGAGCTATGTTCCTGTGCTCGTTAGAGTATTTTGTGAACCCTTTTGGCCCCAGGTCACTTTGGGTGTTTTGTTAAGCTTGTTGAGTAGCTCCATGCCATGTTCTTGCTTGTCATAATCAGGTTGTGTATCATGTTGTTTTGCTGCTCCGAAGAGAGCATCGTGGTCTGAAATTTCAGACTAGTGTTAATTTCACTAAGTCTGAAATCTGTTATGCATTTGCGTTTTTGCCATGCTTGTTTGAACCTCATAATGGATGAGTTTGGCCGTGGCTCAGTGCTAGTGTTTTGTTAAGCATCTTGTGTACATCCCTGCCATGTATTTTGTTCTCATGTTTGGTGGCTGTAGCATGTTCATTTCGTTGCATTTAGGTGCCTACTTGCTGTAAATCGCAGACCGGTTCATTTCGTAAAACGCTTGCCATTTCCAAACCGTAGCTCCGATTCCTACGATCTTTATATCGTTTTCAAGTGATTTCATCCCCTCTATCTAGTGGCACACTTGGTTTTCCAAGTTGAGGCCAGGTTCCTGCATTTCCTGTCACGTCTTGCATTTTGCATCCCGCATCGCATCCCGCATAGCATACCATCTTTGCATCTTATTGTTTGTCCTTGCACGTGGTTGATTGTATCCTTGTTGCTTGTTTGTGTTGTTGGGTAGAGCCGGGAGACGAGTTCGCTAACGAGGATCCCATTGAGTTTGCTTTTGAGGATCCAGTCAACTCTGACAACTATGTAGGCAAGATGATCATACCCTCGAAATCACTACTATCTTTGCTATGCTAGTTTGCTCGCTCTTTTGCTATGCCAATGCTACGATGCCTACCACTTGCTTGTCAGCCTCCCAATTGCCATGATGAACCTCTAACCCACCATTGTCCTAGCAAACCGTTGATTGGCTATGTTACCGCTTTGCTCAGCCCCTCTTATAGCATTGTTAGTTGCAGGTGAAGTTTGGAGCCGTTCCTTATTGGGACATTTACTTACTTGTTGGGATATCATTATATTGCCATGTTATCTTAATGCATCTATATACTTGGTAAAGGGTGGAAGGCTCGGCCTCTCGCCTAGTGTTTTGTTCCACTCTTGCCGTCCTAGTTTCCGTCATATCGGTGTTATGTTCCCGGATTGTTGCGTCCCTCACGCGGTTGGGCTATAATGGGAACCCCTTGATAGTTCGCCTTGATTAAAGCTTTTCCAGCAATGCCCAACATTGGTTTTACCATTTGCCACATATCCTCTTTTTCCCTTGGGTTTCCGGAGCCCGAGGGTCATCTTATTTTAACCCCCCCACCCCCCCCCCCCCGGGGCCAGTGCTCCTCTGAGTGTTGGTCCAACTGTGAGCTGCCGGTGGCCACCAGGGGCAACTCTGGGCTGGCCTACCCGTACCTAGGACAATCTGAGTGTGCCCTGAGAAAGAGATATGTGCAGCTCCTATCGGGATTTGTCGGCACATTCGGGCGGTGTTGCTGGACTTGTTTTAACCTGTCGAATCGTCTTGTTGTACCGAGATACCGAGTCTGATCGGTGTGTCTTGGGTGGAGGTCTATTCCTTCATTGACCATAAGAGCTTGTTATGGGCTAAGTTGGGACCCCCCTGCAAGGATTGATCTTTCGAAAGCCGTGCCCGCGGTTATGGGCAGATGGGAATTTGTTAATGTCCGGTTGTAGATAACTTGAACCTTAATTAATTAAAATGAATCAACTGAGTGTGTTGCCGTGATGGCCTCTTCTCGGCGGAGTCCGGGAAGCGGACACGGTATTGAGTTATGTTTGCGCAGGTTGCTCTCTAGTTTTCCGCTCGTGCTTTGCCCCCTCTTCTCGCCCTCTTTTGCGAATAAGTTAGCCACCATATATGCTAGTCGCTTGCTGCAGCTCCACTTACATTACCCCCTTCCTACCTATTAAGCTTAAATAGTCTTGATCGCGAGGGTGCGAGATTGCTGAGTCCCTGTGGCTCACAGATTACTATTACACCAGATGCAGGGAGAGATGATACAGCACCAGATGGCGCGCTTGAGCTCAAGTGGGAGTACGATGAGGATTCTCAGCGTTACTATGTGTCTTTTCCTGATGATCAGTAGCGGTGCCCAGTTGGGGTGATCGGGACCTATGTCGCTTGTTGGGTTGTCTTTTATTTTGGCGCCGTAGTCGGGCCATGAGTGTTTGGTTGATGTATGTTATTTATGTACTTTGATGTGACGTGGCGAGTGTAAGCCAACTATGTACCTCCCCTTTATATTATTTATGTACATGGGATGTGTGATGATTTCCCAACTTGCGACATTGCTTTCAATGCGGTTATGCCTCTAAGTCGTGCCTCGACACGTGGGAGATATAGCCGCATCGAGGGCGTTACAAGTTGGTAATCAGATCCTCCCCCGACCTTAGGAGCCCCATTGCTTGATCGTTTTTAGCAGCCGAGTTGTGTCTAGAAAAATGTTTTGAGTCATCTAGGAATTATATATCGGAGAGCTTAGGAATTCTTTTTACTTCCCAGTCTCCTCATCGCTCTGGTAAGGCATCCTGACGTAGAGTTTTGACTCTTCTCTTCTCAAATTTCACTAAAAAAAATTTAGGATCACGCGAGTATCTTGGATTTGTTCCGATGGCTTATGATGAGAACACTGTCTTGGTGCCTCCTGTCAGGGGTTTAGTGGAAGTGTCCCGGGGAGTTGAGCTCTGAGGTGTTGTCATCATAATTTTATCGTTGCAATTCTGGTATACTTGAGATATGTTCGCCGACATCGAAAATCTCCTTTATGCAGTTCGTTGGTGAGATAACCTCGACGCTACCCAGTACTGGGGCAGGAGTTCGGGAGTATCGCCATAACTTGTATAACGTATGCTTTTCGAAGGTTGAGGTAGATGGTTTCCGAAGGTTTCTTGGTTATGTGTTGAAGGATGGATACAGCTGGATGTAGGATTTGCTAGTTTGGGTGAGATATTATGCTTCCCCTGTATCCCCAACACCTGATTGCATAACCGGAAAGTTTCGGGAGTTTCATAGGTGGGAATTCAAGTAGCTCTTAGGATTTCCTTCCGACAGATGTATGATATGAAATTGGGGTTCGACGTCTAGTGGTTCGCCTATTCACGGTCGATTTTATAGTGGTCTCGTTGTGTCTTAAAGAGTCCTTGGCTATGCTGACTCGGGGACGCTTCGTATGTCATGTGCACTGCCTTGTACATGATGGTGCTGTACAATCGAGCCCGTGTAGGTCCCACCACGAAAACTTCGGACAAAATCTCTATCATATGTTTGTTCCGGCTTATTTCGCAAGTCAATCCTTGATTTTATTTTGAGTTGTCGTATTCGAGTTGCTTCGAAGTCATATGTTGATTCCATCCCTTGTTGATTTACCTCTTCTACCTAACTCTACGTGGCTTCGCAATTTAGGAATATGTGACCACTTCAAGAGAAGTGCATTCGTTCATTTTGTTCGGATGTGAAGACTTTATGTTCCAATTTTCATTCCGTTGGATTCACCTTCAATATTTGTCTATCTATGTGCTAATGGTGGTCAACCTCTTCAGGATGGCTCCTCCAACGCGCACGACTCCGAATCCTGATCCGCCACCACCTCCACCTCCTCCGGAGGCTTGGCAAGCTGTGATGGCCGCAATCAATGCAAACACACAGTTGATCATGCAAATCCTCCAAGAGCGCAATCAAGGCAGTCAAGGGAATCAAGGCAACAATCAGAACCATTTTGCTACTCTGAACCAGTTCCTCGCTAATGGTCCAAAGACGTTCAGCAATTGTGTTGAGGCTACCGATGCTGACGATTGGCTAGTGGATCTGGGCAAGCATTTTGAATGCAGCAATGTCAGGCCTGAAGATTTCGTCAAGTTCGCTTCTTTCCAGCTCAAAGATCAGGCTGCAGAGTGGTTCCAGCAGTATAAGGATTCCAGAGGTGGACGTTTGATCACTTGGGATGATTTCCGTCGTGATTTCCGAGCTCATCACATCCCTCAGAGTGTGACTGAAAGCAAACGTGAAGAATTCCGCAATCTGAAGCAAGGCTCTTTGTCTATCTATGACTACAACAAGTTGTTCCAGAAGCTCGCCCGTTTTGCCAAGCAGGATGTTCCTGATGAGAAGAGCATGATATACCAGTTCAGGGGTGGTCTCCGTGAAGAAATTCAGCTCGCTCTTGTCCTTTTTGAGCCGCTGAGATATGATGAGTTCTACAACAATGCACTAAAGCAAGAGGCTGCTCAGTTGAGGTGTGATGCTTCCAGGAAGCGAGTCAGAGACACTACGCCTTCTTCCTCTACTCAAGTGACCAAACAGCAGAAGTATTGGCTTCCTCCTCCTCCGTTCCGTCAGCCGTATCAGCAGAAGAGCAAAGGTGGCAGTGGTTCTTCCCACCCACCCAACCCAGGCTTTCAGAACAAGACTTCGTCTCAAGCTCCAAGATCGAGTGCTCCATACCACCGTCCGCTTTCAGAGGTCACGTGCAACAAGTGCCAACAGAAGGGTCACTACGCCAACAAGTGTTTCAACCAGAGGCGTCTTCCTCCTCCTCCTCCTGTCAGATCGGCAAGTACAGCTGTGGTCAAGCATAACCCCAAGTCCGCCAAGGTCAACTTGATGAACGCAGCTCAGACAGAGGATTCGTCAGATGTGATCATGGGTAACCTTCCTATTAACGATATTCCTGCAAAAGTTCTTTTTGATACGGGTGCTTCGCATTGTTTCATCTCGAGGCCATTTACATCTAGGCATGAATTGGTTTCACAAGTTCTGCCTAGCCCATTAGCAGTTGTTTCTCCTGGTAAGCGCATGCAGGCTAACTCCATCGTTCCGGATGTTACTATCACCTTGGGTGACTACAAGTTTCTGGCTTCTCCAACGGTTCTTGGTGATTCTGATATCGATCTTATTCTCGGGATGGACTGGCTCTCTAAGCATAAAGCTCAGCTTGATTGTGCAGCCAGGCAAATTCAACTGACTCATTCATCTGAGGATGTCATTGTCTTTGCCGCTCGGGATGATACAATCCGGTTGTTCTCTCTCAATGAGAAGGGTGAATTGGATGCTATTTCGCAGATCCCAGTCGTTTGTGAGTATCAAGACGTCTTCCCAGAAGAACTCCCAGGAATGCCTCCGCACCGGCCGGTTGAATTTGTTATTGAACTTGAGCCCGGTACGGAACCTGTGTGCAAACGTCCCTACAAGCTCGGCCCTTAAGAGTTGAAGGAGTTGAAGAAACAACTCGATATTCAAGAAAGAATGGGTCTCATTCGGCCTAGTACTTCTCTGTGGGGTTGTGGTGTTCTTTTTGTGAAGAAGAAGGATGGAACGGACCGACTTTGTGTTGATTATCGTCCATTGAACAAGAAGACCATCAAGAACAAATACCCACTTCCCAACATCAATGAGCTGTTCGAACAACTCAAGGGTGCCCAAGTATTCTCCAAGCTTGATCTCCGTATGGGTTATCATAAGATTCGCATTCGTGAGCAAGATATTCCCAAGACGGCTTTCAGGACAAGCTATGGGTCATATGAATACACTGTCATGTCTTTTGGCCTCGCCAACGCTCCTCCGACGTTCTCTCGCATGATGAACTTCATCTTCAACCCCTACACCAATGACTTCGTTTTGGTCTATCTCGACGACATTCTGGTTTTCTCCAAGAACAAGGAAGATCATGCCAAGCACTTGCGTTTGGTTCTTAACAAGCTCAGGGAACATCAGTTCTACGCCAAGTTCTCCAAGTGTGAATTTTGGCTCGATGAGGTGCTTTATCTTGGCCATATCATCTCTGCCAAGGGCATTGCCGTGAATCCTGAGAAGGTGTCTGCAATTGTTAATTGGGAACCTCCTCAGAACGTGAAGCAACTCCGTAGCTTCCTCGGTCTCGCAAGCTACTGCCGAAGATTCATTGAAAACTTTTCTAAGATCGCTAAGCCTCTCTCAAATCTTCTTCAGAAGCACGTCAAATACGTTTGGTCTCCGGAGTGTGATATTGCTTTCAACACTTTGAAAGAGAAGTTGATCACTGCTCCAGTTCTGACTCCGCCTGATGAAACCAAGCCGTACGAGGTCTTTTGTGATGCCTCTCTCCAAGGTCTCGGTGCTGTACTGATGCAAGAGAAGAAAGTTGTTGCTTATACCTCTCGCCAGTTGAAGCCTAATGAGAAGAACTACCCCACTCATGATCTCGAGTTGGCGGCGGTTGTGCATGCTTTGTTGACTTGGAGACATCTTCTCTTGGGAAGGAAAGTGGATATTTTCACTGATCACAAGAGTCTCAAGTACATCTTCACTCAGCCTAATCTCAACCTCAGGCAAACTCGATGGGTCAAAATGATTCAAGAGTACAATCCGAGTATCGAGTATACTCCAGGCAAGGCCAATGTGATTGCTGACGCTTTGAGCAGGAAAGCATATTGCAACAGTCTGATTCTGAAGCCCTATCAACCCGAGCTTTGTGAAGCTTTCCGCAAACTTAATCTGCAAATTGTTCCTCAAGGTTTCCTCGCCAACCTTCAAGTTTCTCCTACCTTGGAAGACCAGATTCGCCAAGCCCAGCTTCTTGATGCTATGGTGAAAAAGGTGAAGATTGGTATCGCAAAGAGTCAGTCCAAGTACAAGTGCTACCGACTTGATGACAAGGACACTCTCTTCTTCGAGGATCGAATTGTTGTGCCCAAAGGTGAACTTCGTAAAGTGATTATGAACGAGGCTCACAATTCTCTCCTCTCCATCCACCCTGGGAGCACGAAGATGTATCAGGATCTCAAGGAAACTTATTGGTGGACTCGAATGAAGCGCGAGATCGCTCAATTCGTGAATGAATGTGATGTCTGCAGAAGAGTGAAGGCAGAACACCAAAGGCCAACAGGTCTCCTCCAACCTCTTGCCATTCCAGAATGGAAGTTTGACCACATTGAAATGGACTTCGTGACTGGGTTTCCAAAGTCCAAGCGTGGCAATGATGCTATATTCGTTGTCATCGACAAGCTCACCAAAGTGGCTCACTTTCTGCCTATCAAAGAGTCAATCACTGCAGCTCAATTGGCGGAACTCTACACCTCTCAAATTGTCTCTCTGCACGGTATTCCTCAAGTGATATCTTCGGACCGTGGCAGCATCTTTACCTCCAAGTTTTGGGATTCTTTTCAGAAGGCCATGGGCACCAACATCCGCTTCAGCACTGCTTTCCATCCTCAAACAAGTGGTCAAGTCGAGCATGTCAACCAGATTCTTGAAGATATGCTCAGGGCTTGTGTTATCTCCTTCGGCATGAAGTGGGAGGATTGTCTTCCTTATGCTGAATTCTCATACAACAACAGTTTTCAAGCAAGTTCGGGCAAGGCCCCATTTGAAATTCTGTATGGTAGGAAATGCCGTACACCTCTCAACTGGTCTGAAACCGGTGAACGTCAGCTGCTGGGTAATGACTTAATCACAGAGGCAGAAGAAATGTGCAAGGTCATTCATGATAACCTCAAAGCAGCCCAATCCCGCCAGAAGAGCTACTATGATAGTAAGCACCGTGATTTGGCTTTCGAGATCGGAGATCATGTTTACCTCCGCGTCTCTCCTATGAGAGGGACTCGTCGCTTCGGTATCAAAGGGAAGCTTGCCCCTAGATACGTCGGACCCTTCAAGATTGTTAGCAAGAGAGGCGACCTCGCCTATCAACTCGAGCTTCCGTCAAACTTTGCAAATGTTCATGATGTGTTCCATGTCTCCCAACTCCGTAAGTGCTTCAAGACGCCTGAACGCACCGTCAACTTCGAGGACATTGAGCTCCAAGAAGATCTCTCCTATCGTGAGCACCCAGTTGCAATCCTTGAAGAGACTGAACGCAGGACTCGCAACAAGTTAATCAAATTTCTCAAAGTCAAGTGGTCACACCATTCCGACCGTGAAGCTACCTGGGAACGCGAGGATCAACTCCGTTCTGAGTACCCGGAGTTCTTTCAGTCCTAGATCTCGGGACGAGATCTTTTCGTAGTGGTGGAGTGTTGTAACGCCCCAGATATAACTTTCCCAATTGGTACTCCAGCTCTTGCCGTGTCCGGCGTTAAGTTATATTTATTTCTCGGGTTCGGGTCTTTGTCGCCGTGTGTTGTTTTCGTTTTCATGCATCTCATATCATGTCATCACGTGCATTGCATTTGCATACATGTTCATCTCATGCATTCGAGCATTTTCCCCGTTGTCCGTTTTGCATTCCGGCGCTTCGTTCTCCTCCGGTGGCCATTTCTAGCTTTCTTTCGTGTGTGGGGATTAAACATTTCCGGATTGGACCGAGACTTGCCATGCGGCCTTGGTTTACTACCGGTAGACCGCATGTCAAGTTTCGTATCATTTGGACTTCGTTTGATACTCCAACGGTTAACCGAGGGACCGAAAAGGCCTCTTGTGTGTTGCAGCCCAACACCCCTCCAATTTGGCCCAAAACCCATCAAACTCTGCTCCATGTCCTAGAGCGTTCGATCATGATCGCGTGGCCGAAAACCGCACCTTTTTTGGACTCTCCTAGCTCCACTTATGCCTATATATACACCCCTCCGTTTTCGGATCTTCGTCCTCCCCGAGACCCTAAAAACATCTCCGCGCTGAGCCGGACACGTCCGACCCGGCCGGACATTTCTCCGCCGCCAATCCCGCCTTGCCACGTGGGCACCGCCGCCGCCGCCGCTCCCGCCGGCCCGCCCAGGCCCACGAGGAGCCCGCCTCCTCGCCGCCCGGGCCAGATCCAGCCGCGCCCCGCGCCTCGACTCCACCACCGCCTCTCCCATCGCCGGTGGCCGGCGCCGCCACGGGCCGCCACACCCCGACCGGAGCTCACCGGCCATCGCCCGCGGCCGCCCGAGCCGGGCACCGCGCCGCCCCGCCTCGCCGTCCAAGCTCGCCGCCGCCCCACTCCGGCCCGGCCCCGCCGTCCTCCGGCCCTCTCCATGCCCGGCCGACCTCCTCCTCTCCGGCTCCGGCGCCGGAGAACCTCGAATCCCGCGCCCAGCTACAGTGCCACCCCGATCCAGATCTGGATCCAAACCCTGGACGGTTGACTTTTGCCCTCTCCGTTTAATTTTTTGTGCTATCTTTGACCTGTCATATCTCCGCATCCGTAGCTCCGTTTTGGACATATAATATATCAAAATGTTCGTCTCGACATGTACATCATTTCATTCCATTTCATCATTTTCATTTGAGTTCATCTTGATGCGCGAATTGCTGCTAGAAGGAGGCTTCGTGAGTTAAGTTGCAGATCCATTAGTTCATCATAGACTTTTGTCATTTTTGCCATGATTATTGTGTGCATGATATGCCTGTGAGTCTTTGGGATGACTTGTTAAGCATTTTGTCTTCTTTCCAGAGGTGTCAACCATGCATTTTTAGGATGTGTGTGGTGACTTGTGCAAGCTTGCAAAGGGAGGCACCTGAGAATTCTGTTTTCAGGAACTTAGTGGATTTCACTAAGTCTGGGATATTTTAGTTCATGATGCCATGTGTTCAGCTTGTTTCCTAGTGATCCGTGCCTCTTTTGAGGATGATCAGTAAGGGAGTTTTGTTATTCATGTTACTCTCTATCCATCCATGTCTTTGTTTGCATATGTAGAGTGCTCTAGCTTGAGTCAATCGAGCTCTACTTTTGCTTCGTGGTGAATCTGGGCAGATCGTCAACTTGTTTGCGATTTTGCCGATGCTATTGTTATTGATCCATGCATGCTATGCCATTGTTCTTGCCATGTCTAGCTAACATTTTGTGCCTTCTTTGTGGATATATGCTTGCCTTGCTATGACTTGCACCATGGTGAGTGCATCGAGCTCATTTACATGCCTTCGTGAGTTAAATTCCAGCATGTCTCAGTTTTCACAAAGTCTGAAAACTGATTGTGCGTGAGCTATGTTCCTGTGCTCGTTAGAGTATTTTGTGAACCCTTTTGGCCCCAGGTCACTTTGGGTGTTTTGTTAAGCTTGTTGAGTAGCTCCATGCCATGTTCTTGCTTGTCATAATCAGGTTGTGTATCATGTTGTTTTGCTGCTCCGAAGAGAGCATCGTGGTCTGAAATTTCAGACTAGTGTTAATTTCACTAAGTCTGAAATCTGTTATGCATTTGCGTTTTTGCCATGCTTGTTTGAACCTCATAATGGATGAGTTTGGCCGTGGCTCAGTGCTAGTGTTTTGTTAAGCATCTTGTGTACATCCCTGCCATGTATTTTGTTCTCATGTTTGGTGGCTGTAGCATGTTCATTTCGTTGCATTTAGGTGCCTACTTGCTGTAAATCGCAGACCGGTTCATTTCGTAAAACGCTTGCCATTTCCAAACCGTAGCTCCGATTCCTACGATCTTTATATCGTTTTCAAGTGATTTCATCCCCTCTATCTAGTGGCACACTTGGTTTTCCAAGTTGAGGCCAGGTTCCTGCATTTCCTGTCACGTCTTGCATTTTGCATCCCGCATCGCATCCCGCATAGCATACCATCTTTGCATCTTATTGTTTGTCCTTGCACGTGGTTGATTGTATCCTTGTTGCTTGTTTGTGTTGTTGGGTAGAGCCGGGAGACGAGTTCGCTAACGAGGATCCCATTGAGTTTGCTTTTGAGGATCCAGTCAACTCTGACAACTATGTAGGCAAGATGATCATACCCTCGAAATCACTACTATCTTTGCTATGCTAGTTTGCTCGCTCTTTTGCTATGCCAATGCTACGATGCCTACCACTTGCTTGTCAGCCTCCCAATTGCCATGATGAACCTCTAACCCACCATTGTCCTAGCAAACCGTTGATTGGCTATGTTACCGCTTTGCTCAGCCCCTCTTATAGCATTGTTAGTTGCAGGTGAAGTTTGGAGCCGTTCCTTATTGGGACATTTACTTACTTGTTGGGATATCATTATATTGCCATGTTATCTTAATGCATCTATATACTTGGTAAAGGGTGGAAGGCTCGGCCTCTCGCCTAGTGTTTTGTTCCACTCTTGCCGTCCTAGTTTCCGTCATATCGGTGTTATGTTCCCGGATTGTTGCGTCCCTCACGCGGTTGGGCTATAATGGGAACCCCTTGATAGTTCGCCTTGATTAAAGCTTTTCCAGCAATGCCCAACATTGGTTTTACCATTTGCCACCTATCCTCTTTTTCCCTTGGGTTTCCGGAGCCCGAGGGTCATCTTATTTTAACCCCCCCCCCCCCCCGGGGCCAGTGCTCCTCTGAGTGTTGGTCCAACTGTGAGCTGCCGGTGGCCACCAGGGGCAACTCTGGGCTGGCCTACCCGTACCTAGGACAATCTGAGTGTGCCCTGAGAAAGAGATATGTGCAGCTCCTATCGGGATTTGTCGGCACATTCGGGCGGTGTTGCTGGACTTGTTTTAACCTGCCGAATCGTCTTGTTGTACCGAGATACCGAGTCTGATCGGTGTGTCTTGGGTGGAGGTCTATTCCTTCATTGACCGTGAGAGCTTGTTATGGGCTAAGTTGGGACCCCCCTGCAAGGATTGATCTTTCGAAAGCCGTGCACGCGGTTATGGGCAGAGGGGAATTTGTTAATGTCCGGTTGTAGATAACTTGAACCTTAATTAATTAAAATGAATCAACTGAGTGTGTTAACGTGATGGCCTCTTCTCGGCGGAGTCCGGGAAGCGGACACGGTATTGGAGTTATGTTTGCGCAGGTTGCTCTCTAGTTTTCCGCTCGTGCTTTGCCCCCTCTTCTCGCTCTCTTTTGCGAATAAGTTAGCCACCATATATGCTAGTCGCTTGCTGCAGCTCCACTTACATTACCCCCTTCCTACCTATTAAGCTTAAATAGTCTTGATCGTGAGGGTGCGAGATTGCTGAGTCCCTGTGGCTCACAGATTACTATTACACCAGATGCAGGGACAGATGATACAGCTCCAGATGGCGCGCTTGAGCTCAAGTGGGAGTACGATGAGGATTCTCAGCGTTACTATGTGTCTTTTCCTGATGATCAGTAGTGGTGCCCAGTTGGGGTGATCGGGACCTATGTCGCTTGTTGGGTTGTCTTTTATTTTGGTGCCGTAGTCGGGCCATGAGTGTTTGGTTGATGTATGTTATTTATGTACTTTGATGTGATGTGGCGAGTGTAAGCCAACTATGTACCTCCCCTTTATATTATTTATGTACATGGGATGTGTGATGATTTCCTAACTTGCGACATTGCTTTTAATGCGGTTATGCCTCTAAGTCGTGCCTCGACACGTGGGAGATATAGCCGCATCGAGGGCGTTACACTTGCCAAGCATTTACTCTTGTCTACTTACATGCCACAAGTAAAATCTAGCAACAAGTGTAAGAAAGATTCTTCTTCTGGTAGTAACAATAATCATGCTAAATCCAATGTTGTTGCTTCTAGTAGTTCTCTTGATTCCACTAATGATTCTCTTAGCCAAGTTACACTTGAGAAAGAAAATAGCTTATTGAAGGGAATTATAGAGAAAAGTGTTTACAAGAGCCTTGCCGGGAGTAAGCAATTTGAGGAAATTGTACGCAAGCAAGGAAGACACCGGAAGAATCAAGGTGTTGGTTTTGAACCAAAGTTCAATGCCAATGGAGTTGAGTGGGAAGAAGATCAATACCCCAAGATGAAGTTTGTTCCTCAACAAGAGAAGTATGATCCCACTTCTTTCCAAGGGACACAAGCTCAAGATGATTTTCCACCACAAGACCACAAGCACAGAGGCAAGGACAAGCTTCAAGAGGAAATTGATGCATTTGAAGAAGCTCATAAGTCCTTGGTCAAGTGGGTTCCCAAGACTACATCAAGTTCTACTTCATCAAGTACAACTACAACTCCAAGGATTCCCATCAAGATGATGTGGATCCCAAGAAGAAGAACTAGAGAGTTCTTGAGGGTGACTCCTCCAACATATTTCACTCATATCATTTTGGCGAGGAAAAGTGCAAACAATTCCCACATCTTGCACTGGTTCAAGGAGTCACAAACCCTCTTGTTGGTAAGACAAGGGACAAGGTAACCTAATGCTTTAATGGACATCATCTCATGTGAACTTCACTCTATGTCTATGGATATCCTTGTTTGTTCCTTGTGGGACTAAACCATGTAGGTATTGAAAGTGCAACTCACTCCAATGGGTTGCTCCAAATGATCTGCATCAACATTGAGCATCCACATCTTCAACTTTTACATGAAGTCGCTGTCAGGACCCCGATTCCAAGCCACATCGATCTAGCCGGTAACACCTCATATCACTTTGCGGCCTCATGCACGGTATCCCACGAGTGTCGCCTTACCATGGCCCGGGACCGTTTGCGCCTTTTGGCTCACGTATATGATAGCGTCGCTAGCATCCATATGACAGAGAACCCGGGTCGACATGGCTAGTCGTGAACCCAAAGCGGCATAGACCTATGGAGACAGGCATACATGAATCACATCGAGCATGTCGGTCATCAGTGAGTGATTCCGGGCTGTAGCACTGGGCTAACAGGACTCCGGGGAACCCGGGATGTAGCAGGCTAGGCAGGACTCCGGAAGTCACCGCATGACATTTCCCCGAAGGGACAGACATAGGAACGAAGTGAATCACATGCCGACCAGTCAAGTGTCCTGAGCAGTAATGCTGGGCTAGCAGGACTCCGGTGAACCGGGCTATAGCGGACTACTATGGCTCGAGGAACACTAGACTACATTTCCCCATAAGAAAGGCTGCCAAGGATAAACAACTAGATTGTCGGATCCCACTCATACCAAGCATTTCAATCATACACACAATATGCCCGATATGAGTACATACAACATGGCATCACAACAAAACTCTACAACTCAAGTACTTTATTTAAAGGCTCCAGAGAGCCATACATAACATGTTCATATAGATAGGGATCACATGACCCGACACTCAAGTCATACACTCATACAAGCACATGCGGAAGCGACCGGTCTGAGTACAGACACTAGAAAGAAAGAAGGCTTCTCGAAGCCTGTCTATCTACATAGGGCCCTCCATGGCCAGGATCACCACCTGGGTGGCTAGTCACTCATCAACATCAAGGTCTACATAAAACCCATCGGAGGGGGCACTGTTGTCGTCTGAAAACAATAAATAAGCAAACATGAGTACAAGGTACTCAGCAAGTCTTACATCAGAACCTACTATACATGCTCATTCTCAAGAAGGTGGTGGGGCTATTGCAGCAAGCCAGCTTTGACTCTTGGCTAAGCTATCCTACGGAACTTCACTAGTAAAATAGTTTTCGCACACGAGTCCACTACTCACCAACACAACACTCCACCGGGGATCCTCCCTCGTCATCCTACGAGAGGGCCATCCTCGGTACTCACAATTATCTTGAGTCTTTTAGTAGTATCCATTTACTTGTCTATGAACTGTATAGGCAACCAAGTAGTCCTTGACCGCGGACGCGGCTATTCGAATAGTTTTATACCCTGCAGGGGTGTACTTCGTCATACACGCTTTCACCACTTACCGCCGTTTACACGACATGTACTCGGCAACCTTCAAGAGGAAGCCAAGCGAGGGTGTCGGCCACTACCTACCTAAACACCTAAGTCTCTAGTCCAGGTTTATCACCTATCCAGGTTCCATCCGCAGGGAGTCCGGCCGAGGTTTCCACGTACGGCCCCAAACGATGTGAACGGGGTTCCCGAGACACCAAACGGGTGACTCGGTACACCGTGCCATGGTGTATCTACCGCAACATAGCCCACCCCTAGGGTCAGCGCTACGCACGGCCGCCAACACATAACCTACAACACCAGAAACTATTTGCAACTCCTGGACAGAATACTAAGGTATTTAAGAAGCCGAGAGGGTCAATTAAGGATCCCAATGCATGGTAGTAGCTGAATCTTAAATCACACATACAGATCTCAGTTCTTAGGGACGGTCTCAATGAAACAACCCACCATGTACTCCTACATGGCCTCTCATCGATACCTTTACCAAAACATGTTCAACCCATTCCTCATATTACCGACATAATCATATCACTCTAGCCCATCACCCAGATGAACCAGACCTGACACAACTCTAAGCATAGCAGGCATAGCAAGGTAGGAATCACATACATGGCTCAATCAACTCCTACACATGCTAGTGGGTTTCATCTAGTTACTGTGGCAATGACAGGTCATGCAGAGGATAAGGGTTCAACTACCGTAGCACACAACAGTTTGAATCGCGATGTCTTAATGCAGTAAACAAGAGCAGAGGCGAGAACATGGGTTGTATCGGAATGATCAATGGATTGCTTGCCTGATGGAGTGGTAGTGGGATACTGCCCTTCAGTTGGATACTCGTGAATATCCTCGGAGGCAGAACCTACCACGAAGAACACATCGGAACACAATCAACACATGACGATATGCAACAATATGATGCATGCTATGACATGGCAATATGAATGTGTCTTCGCCTAATGCAAGCTATAACAGGAAGGAATGAACTCATTTGAATCAAAGATTCAAATATTAGCTCATTAAACATGGCCTTAATAGTGCATTTCCTCATTCTGCTTAAACAGCAAGGTAAACTTGTTTTGTCATGCATGAAACCATTACAGATGGATAGATTGAATTTTTCTGATAATTTTTCATATATAAATTATTTCATTTGGAGTTACGGTTGAATTTCTATGATTTTTAGAAGTTTTAAACATTTTCTAGAATTTCCTGAATAAAAATAAATCCAGAAAATGCATTACTGCGTCAGCATTGCGTCATGCTGACCTCAGCAGGTCAAAGGCGCCAGCCCAGGTCAAACCTGACTGGTGGGCCCCTTCTGTCAGTCTCTCAGTTAAATAACAGGATTAGATTAACACTAATTAGCTGTCAGTGGGGCCTGGGCCCACATGTCAGTGACTGATTAAAATAAAATTAGTTAAAACTAATCCTAGATTAGTTAGCAGACCGGCCCCACCTGTCATAGACTCACGGGGGTCTACCTGGGCCCACCTAGGGGTCAAACTGGATCAAACTCGCCGGCGTTGAGCCGCCGGCGGGGCCCGAGACGGTGGCACAGCTCGGAAAACGCCCACAGGGCACGGGCGAGGCCGTTCTTGGGCTCATTGGAGAGCTCTTGCAGTCGCGCATCTAGTGGTGGTGGAGGCCGGGCCTACGGTGGCCGGAGACGATGACGGCGAGCTCCAAGGTGGCGGCCGGAGTTCGGCCATGTGCGGGGTGTGGGTTGCGACATGCAAATGCGGAAACTAAGGCGCTAGCGAGGCACTACGCGATGCGGCAAGCATGTTGTGTAGCACGGGAGGACCAAATGGTCGCCGGAGCGGCACCGGCGACAAGCTCGAGCGGAGACGAGCTCGGCCATGGTGGAACTATGGCCTAGAGGGTGCAAACGCATGGAAAAGAAGAGGGGAAAGGTGGCGGAGCTCACAAGGAGGTCGATGAGCAGCTCAGTGGGCTCGGGGGCGACCGGAGCGAGGCGAATCGATGAACGGAGTCCGGCGGGTACCAAGGTTGAAGATGATCCGATATTGGCGATGCAGGGCCTCCGGCGAAGCATGGCTCGGTGGGAACGGCGAGGGCGTCGCGGCGGGGCTTCTGGACACGTCAGAGGGGCGAGGGGGTGACGGAGGGCGCGACTACGGCGGTGAGACGGCGACAGGTGCGTCGGCCATTGCGGGAGAGGGAGAGGGAGACGAGGGGGAGAGTGAGAGAGGATGAGAGGGGGACGTGGGGGTCGCGTGGCATTCCTGGACGTCTCCAGGACGTCGGCAGAAGCAGGAGGTGGCCGGCGCGCGGCGAGCACGCGCCCCTGCCTTCTGGCGCGAGGAGGACGACGACTGGCGAAGCCAGTAGGCTGGGCCGAGCCAGGTGGGCTGGCCAGCTCAGGTAAGGCCCAGGTGGGCTTCCCTCTCTCTTTTTTTGATTTTGTTTCTGTTTTTCTATTTAACTGCAACTGTTGGGCTTTAATTAAAATACTAAAACGTTTCCAAAAATCCTAAAAATAATTGTGGGCTCTGTTTGGATTATTTCCAACAGCAAACATTTATTTCCAGAATTATTTGATCATTTAAATTATTTAATAGCATTTAAATGCCCAAATTCAAATACTTATGATTTAAATCAATGACCTTCTGTTGACCTAGAAAATTGTGCACCAATTTTGCCAGAGGTTCTAACCCAAGACAAAGAGGGTGAACTTTTTAGAAGGGCATTTCAGGTTCATTGAAAATAATTTTAGTAAACCCTAGTTGTTTCTAGGGGGGGTATTGGGGGTTTCTGCCTTCCCCAATTCAAATTTAAGAGGAATTTAAACATGATGCACATTCTAATGCTTGAACTAGCTAGGGTGTGACAGTCGTCATCGACAGAACCCAAGGTTAGTTCATCCCTCTTAAGGGGGATATCACATCTAGGGGGAGCTTTATTCTAGAAATTGAGCTAAAGCAACTCTAATGGTGTGAACACAACAATGCTTTATGTAAAAAGTGGTAACCCCACTTGTGCTTAAACGACGAGTATGACCTATGATCAAATGTTCTCATTTGACTCCTAAGTCAATATACTCATATATAGATGACCTAGTCATCGCAAATTGCTTGATAGATGCTAGAGTGATTGTGCATGCTTTGCCACATATTTCATTTGCCATTTTATTGTGTGAGCATGTTGATTGCATATTTTTACTCATTCAAGGACATCCATTTGTTGCTTTGATTGTTTGGTTTTTCTCTTTTGCCAAATGGATGCACAAGAATGCCTAAGAACTCCCTCTAGCTATCTATGCTTTTCTCATCTCAAACTCTATTCATGCTACATCACAAAGTTCGATCAAGTCAGATTCGAACTACTCTGTGTGAGGAGCACTTGGATTCCCCGATTCGTCATACTTAAACTTCCAAAACCTCTCTGTGCATTTCGGTCTGGCCGATCCATACACTTTGGTCACACCGAGCTCATTGAGTTGATCTAGCTTTTCAATCTCGGTGCAACCGATTTGAACTTTTCGGTCACACCGAGTTGCAGTAACCGCTTGCGATTCTGCATCTCGGTGCCACCGAGTTGTTCCACTCGGTCACACCGACAGGCTCAGGATATATATACCGGCGGGTGAGATTTTGGAAATTTCTTCAAAACCTCTCATCCCGCGCGTGTCCTGCTCTGCCGCCTCGG
This sequence comes from Triticum monococcum, assembly GCA_034509565.1. Classification (NCBI taxonomy): domain Eukaryota; kingdom Viridiplantae; phylum Streptophyta; class Magnoliopsida; order Poales; family Poaceae; genus Triticum; species Triticum monococcum. The sequence continues at coordinate 442,514,644 of CM067842.1, read as the reverse complement.
GTCTCTAGATCGTCTCCTTGTCGCCAGCGACCTCCCGCCGCTGGTTTCCATCGCCATCAACGGATTTCAATGCTGCCGTTGCCGCCATAGCGAACTCAGCCGAACTAGGGTATGAGTTCGAACTTTTGTGCTAATTCCTTACTCCGATTCTTAGCACAATGCAATGCCATGTTCTTTACCAAGTATGAGATCAATCTATCCAGAGAAAACATCCATTAGATTAGGTTTGATTCGAAAATTTAGGGTTAGGTTTCCGCCGAACCCATCTCGGACCGACCGAGTTGTGGAAATCGGTCTCACCGGTTTGGCCTAAGCCATAGCACTTGCACTTTTCGATCTGACTGAAAGCAGTAGATCGGTGCGACCGAGTTCAACTCTTTGTGAAACCTTAGCAATCTTGGAGTCACTGAACTGTGACTCAGTTTGACCAAGTTCACTAGTTTAGACTCCAAAAGTTGCTTCGGTGTCACCGAGTTTAACAAATCGGTAGCTCCGAGATGCTTTCTGGGGAAAACTAAACTAAGTTTTTGATTCATCTGTTTTGCAGAAACTCTGCACTTTGTGATGCTCATCCTATCCACTCATCTATATCTATTCACAGGGTCTGCTGTCAGTTTGCCTTGCCAATATGTCTGACCAAAGTGATAGCCAGAACAAATCAGAAGAGCAAGGGAACTTGAGTAAGGGCACTAGTCCCTCTAGCAGCTGTGATGAGGGCAGCAGGAGCACTCCAAGCAATTTGCCCAAGGCAGGTACTAGACAGAGGAAGAAGAAAATCTCGGACTTATAGGATGAGGACTATGTGGCTGCTGAGGAGGAAGTGAGCTCCAAAAAGAAAGTCCTAAAGAAGGAATACGGTACTACTGCTGCAACAAAATCTAGGATGCACAAGAAGGCCCCTACTAAGAGGGTGCCAACCTTAAAGGCCAGGGTCTCAACTGTTGAAACCTCTAAGCCAACTGAAAAGGCTGCTGGAGAGAGAAAGAAAAGGAAAGAGAGGGTCAAGAAGACCACTACCAGAGTCATTGGTAGATCCTCTATAATGAGAGATCTAGCTAAGGAAGAGGAAGAGGATGCTGCACCAGCACCCAAGTCCCAAAAGCTGATGGGGGATGCAATTAAGTCTGGGGCTGCCCCTTCTAAGCCCAAGACTGCACCCAAAGCTTCTGCTCCAGCTCCAAAGCCTAAGAGGAGCACTAGGAACATTCTAGCTGCAAAAAAGAACAAGGCCCCAGTGCCTAAAGTTTAGGAAGAAGATGCTGAAGCCCAAGTGCTCAGAAAGCTTAAGCCAAAGATTCTAGATCATAATGACAGCCATCCAGTGACATAAGACATGAACATCAGGAAGGATGCAGGTCTCAGACTCTGGAGACAGTCTGATCCCTATGCTATGAGGAGAAGAACTGCAGTGGACTACATGTTCCACACCAAAGAACAACAAGATTTCTATAAAACCATTCTGCTTGACAAGAAGCCCATAGTCTGTGACATGAAGTGGGTCGACTGGGAATACATTGATGAGAATGAAGATTACTTCCCAGGCGTTCATGAGAGCTTCAAAGCATGTGGTGTTGACAAGTTTATGGGACAGGAGCTTACCAAGTGGAATGATGAGCTCATTATGCAATTTTATTCTACAACTCATTTCTATCCAGATGGAAGAATTGTATGAATGTGAGGGTACAAGGTACCAGTCAACTATTGAGGAGTGGGCAAAATTGATCAATGCCCCTGAAGAGCATGAAGATGATTTGGATGTCTATGCCAAGAAGAAGAAAGACCACAAGTCTATGGCAAATATGTACAAGGAGATCCCAGATAAGGCACTAGAAACACACAAGCTTGGGTCTGTACATTATTTGTTGTCTGGTCTAGCTACTATCAATACAATCTTGAGGCATACTTTGTTGCCCAAGTTTGGAGATCACAAGATGATCAGAGGCCATTCAATCAACTTGCTGCAGATATTTGATGTGCCTCAGTAATTCAAGGTCATGAGCCTGATTGTTGAAACAATCAAAAGGACAGATGCAGATCAAAAGAGATCTTGTGGGTATGCTCCACATATTCAGGTGACCATCAACTCCAAGATGGGCACAGGCACTTATTTGTTGGACAAGGAGCATTTACCTTTGAGACTAGAATTTGAGGAGAACACTGTTGTGATGAATGAGGATGATCCTACATCTGTGCAAGCACAAGAGAAGAGAGAGAAGGCAAAGGCTGAGAAGGCTGCAAAGATGCCAAGTGCCGAGGAGGCATATCAAGTATTCTTAAAGTCAAAACAAGATCGTCTTGCTTATCTGATTCAAGCAACATTGAGGATTGAGAAGGGCTTGGCCACCCTGAACAAGAATCAGGAGAGCTTGGAGAGGATCATTGAGACCAAATTATATGATCTTGATCTGAAAGTAACTGAGATGCAGACAGTTGTTGAGCAGCTCCAGGAGGAAGCAGAGGAGAGGAAAGGGCAGGCTACCACAAATTACTTTTAGAGAGTGCCTAGAGGTCAGAGATCTATTGCAGTGACCATGGCTGACACTAGAGCAACTACTTCAGCACCAGCAGCAACAACCTCAGTACCACCTCCAGTTGCCACTCCACCAGCTCCAACAACGTCTACTGATGCCTTCGCCCTTGGAGTCCTCTCTACACCACCTCCCGAAGACCAAGCCTAGAGAGACGCATAGCACTATGCATTTTCAAAAAATTTGGTAACTTGTTGCCAAAGGGGGAGAAATGTATAGATCATAGGCTTCGAGATAGAGTGTTTTGCTTCCTTGTCTCTCTTGTTATTTGCTTGATACTTTTGTGTGTGCTCGTTTAATACTCTTTATGTTTGTGTGTGAGACACTTGTATGATCATGTGTTTGATCATATCCTACTTTGATGTTTGCTTGGATGATATTATGTCTTATATATCTTATATGTATGATCATTCACTTTACTTGGTGATGAGTGCATGTTTTTACCTTATATCATTTTGAGCGCTCCACCAAGATGTATATGACATGGAAGAGTAACCCATGATCCTAATCGATTGTGCATTTGCATTCAAAGCAAATTTTAAATAATGCACAAATTTAGGGGGAGCTCTTCTTATCATATACTTCTCAAAGCGACAATGAATTTCAATCTTATTATCATTTGTTGAAGCTTTTATCTATATGTTGTCATCAATTACCAAAAAAGAGAGATTGAAAGTGCAACTATATCTGGGTGGTTTTGGTAATTCCTAACAACATCTAGCTCATTGAACTAATGCTATTTCAAGATGATCATTTCAGAAAGTTCAATGATTGGCATGGCATGGATTAGAAATGTGGACCCCTCAAAATGTTAAGGACACAAATTGTCTCAAGCTCAAGACTCTACATTTTTCATTTTAGTGATCCAAGATCACATTGAGTCCATAGGAAAAGCCAATACTATTAAAAGGGGATGAGGTGTTGCTTAATGGCTTGCTTGCTCAAAATGCTTAGTGATATGCTCCAAAAGCCCTCAACCACTTTCTCATATCCACATATGTCCCAAACCAAAAGTCAAACTCGGCCCCACCGAAATTATCTATCCGGCGCCACCGAGTTCTCTTGACATAGCCACTGCCAGAAACCCTAGTCACTTCGGTCTCATCGATAGGGATCTCGGTCTCACCAAGATGGGATTGCAAACTCTCTGTTTCCCTTCGTAATGTTTTGGTCCAACCGAGACGAGCGATCGATCCCACCGAGTTCGCAATGCAAACTCTTTGTTTCCCTTTCGTAACGTTTCGGTCTCACTAGAATGAGCGATTCGGTCCCACCGAGTTTGCCTGACCAACTCTCTTTTTACCTATTACAGAAATCGGTCCTACCGAGTTTATGTGATCGGTCTCACCGATATTACGTTATGCCCTAACCCCAATGAAATTGGCCTCACCGAGTCGACATGTCGGTCCCATCGAAATGCCTAACGTTCACATTTTGAACTAAATTGGTCTGACCGAGTTTTATGATTCGGTCCCACCGAGTATGGTAAATTGTGTGTAATGGTTAGATTTTGTGTGGAGGCTATTATACCCCTCCACCCACTCTTCATTCATGGAGAGAGCCATCAGAACGTGCCTACACTTCTACCATACATTTTCTGAGAAGAGAACCACCTACTCATGTGTTGAGACCAAGATATTCCAATTCTTTCCACCAAATCCAAATCCTTAAGAGAGAATTGAGTGTTGGGGAGACTATCATTTGAAGCACAAGAGCAAGGAGTTCATTATCAATACACCATCTATTACCTTTTGGAGAGTGGTGTCTCCCAGATTAGTTAGGTGTCACTTGGGAGCCTCCGACAAGATTGTGGAGTTGAACCAAGGAGTTTGTAAGGGCAAGGAGATCGCCTACTTCGTGAAGATCTACCATAGTGAGGCAAGTCCTTCGTTGGCGATGGCCATGATGGGATAGACTAGGTTGCTTCGTCATGGACCCTTCATGAGTGGAGCCCTATGTGGACTCTCGTAGTCGTTACCCTCCGTGGGTTAAAGTCTCCATCAACGTGGATGTACAATAGAACCGCCTATCGGAACAACGCCAAAAATCTCCGTGTCTACATTGTGTTTGCTCCCTCCAAACTCCTTTCTTTACCTTCATATGCAAGTGTTTTACATTTCGCTGCTATACTCTTAGATTTGCATGTGTAGGTTGCTTACTTGACTTGTTCTAAGTTGCTATAATCCGCCAAAACTTAAAATTGGGAAAAGGCTAGATTTTTATTTGGTCAACTAGTCTAATCACCCCCCTCTGTACATACTTTCGATCCTACACAAACAGTTAATTGAATTGAACCATATGCCCTACATCGCACACGCAACTAAAATCTGAACCGTGTTTGATGGCTCCACCATCGCAAACGTTTTGCACCTTTTTGACGGTTTTTTACACCACCGTTGCGATTGTGGCATCGCATATAGTTTCGTTGAAGGGTCTCTGATCTTAGTGTCTTGTTAGCAGCATCCTGCAGTAGTGCTAGTCTCCAAAGACCAAACCCCATGACCTAATCTAACCCTCACCTAGTCATCCTTCTCCCTTTGACTAACTACCGCTCCCTTGTGGCGTGCTTGCAAATGCTAGTGAGGCTTTTGTACCATTTGGTTAGGGCTTTTATTCACCATTGTTGCAAATGTACAAATTTGTGTTTCTATTATTTAGTATTTGCTACATGGATATCCGGTAGGTACAAACATAGGTGGAAATTGTTCCCCCGTGGATATCTTCGCGGGTGGATAATGGAGGACAATTTGATATGGATTTGGATATGCAGAAGCTCTGCGTTACCAAACACACTCGTTTGTCATCCTAGCGAACATGAGATTATGAAGTGATGCGCCATCACGAGGTTTGCACCAACATACTAGCAGATACAAGTTCATCCACTGTCATGCGAGAAGTTGATCGAAGATGTGGAGGTGGTTCTTGTTGAATAGCCACACAAAGAGGCCTCATTTGGGAGGAGGCCATACATTGACATTCAAACTCCGGCAGTGATAAGTCAGTGGAACCGGGGAACTGCAAACAACAAGGTGAGCGTGCAAAGTAGACACCCGATGACGACGAGGTGCCACACTGAAAAAACATCATGTCGAGACATGTTCTCTCATATATTTGAAGTAGCGCAATAGCTAAGGAAGAGCCTCTCTTCCTTCTATTGTTATTTTGTCGGGCAAAAAATCAAGCCATCCCAGTAAAAATGCATCACTAACCCTTGCAACGTGTTTGGTTGGGGGTAATTAGAGTCAGTGAATGGGAATTAAAGGAGTACGAGATTTCAAATCTATTGTTTGGTTGGGGGGATTGGGAACTTATAGAGTAATAGGCATGGGACTTGAGACTCCAACTCCCACCGTTTTATTAAGAGGGGAGGGGTGGAAATTGGGAGGGAATTGCTTTAGCAAGTCAAACTTAACCATTTTTTGTGAAAAAGCAATCCATATCTTAATACAAAAGTTCATGGAAAGTACAAAGCACCCCAAACATAATAGGAACTACATTGAAGTCTCTAGACCATCGAACGGCCACTACTGCCGTCAGAACGAGCCGCCAATGTGCCGCTATCGCCGCTCCCTTACAAGAGTCGGCCTGACCTTGTCGATGTCAGCCACGAAGTCTTCATGCACGTGCCCCTAAGGACCAGCGCCCAGGAGTTCCAGTCGTCGTCGTTGAACCCTTGAATCGATCTGAAGTGCCTGACATCAGATCTCACAGACGCTCACGTATGACGAGAAACCCTAACCTCACCACCCCAAGGAGATGGCAGGAATATGCGCTGGAGCTCTATCGGTTCGTCCAGTTGGACGAACTCGAGTTGGATCAAAGCCTGGAAGACCAACTCGAAGAAGAAGCACCGCCATCCACCTGAACGCCGCCCCCGCGAGGACGAAAAATCCTAACCTAAACTGTTAGCCGGAGTCGAGGCACCGGGATTCTCCTCCCCACCGCCAGCCGCTGGAGCGGCAGGCCGAGGGGAGACTAATTCACGGGCTCACTGGAGTTGTTTGGTGGAAAGGTGTAACCCTAACCGCCGCTAATTTTAAGCCTTCATCATAACTTATGTTCACTTCTCTGATCCAGTTCCTCGTCAACCAAACAAGGGAATACAAATTCTTCTCAAATTCTCACATATAATTCCTATCACACACCAAACAATGGATTTTTTGGTAATAAAAAGACTCATCACATGTCTAATCTTAATAGAACTCCCTACACTAAACTCCCCCTCCCCTTCTCAAATATTGCCAAACGCGTTGTTAATGTAAACATCAGGGGAAAAACTTAAAAATCTAAAATACTCGAGAGAAGAAAAATAGTTTAAAGAATGGAAGATTATGAAAAACATACTTGTATGGAAAAGGCACACATGAAAAGCATTAGTGCAGGGACAAATAACTACTGTGCATTTGCGTCTGCAAAACAGAAGGAAATAAATAAATGATAAGATCACCTCTCATGAAAAAAGAAGATTCCTTTTGACAGATTAAAGCAGAATTGAAAGTGCCTCGGATGGCACCATTACCAATGACCCAAGCGGGGCAGAAGACTGGCTGTCAGTCTGTGAGGGGAGAGGAATTGGGGCATTCAAGACCAAGACGAAGATGCATCCTCTGATCTATCCATTTGTTCATCCACTGATCTAACCCCCAACACTAAACCCACGAATCTTCTTCTAAGGGACGCCACCGGCATCGCCGTTGCCGCCGCCGTCGCCATGTCCTCCTCCGACGACGAGCTCCTTCTTGTCCAGGAGCTCCCCATGGACATGCACTCGGACGGCGGCGCTCCTCAGCGCCGCCTGGCCCACGTCCTCCTCCCTATCGACGGTGCCCCTGGCCCGCCCCCTTTCCGCCCGCCTCCCCCTCCCTCCGCTGCCACCGCCGCCGAGTTCCGCGTCGCCTTCAGGGGCTGGCTCGGCGCCCCGCGCCACTGGGAGCTCTGGGTCGCCAAGCTACGCCCGATCCACGAGCGCCTCTGGCGGGAACTTGGGATCTTCGACGCCGTCCTCGCTTCCACCTACAGGATCAAGAGGGACGCCTCCGCCGTGCTCCACCTCGCCTCCTTCTGGTCCCCCTCCACCAGCACCTTCGTCTTCCCCTGGGGCGAGGCCACCATCACGCTCGAGGATGTCGCCGTGCTCGGGGGCTTCCCCGCCGACGGCTCCCCCGTGCCCGCGCCGCTGCCGCACCAGTGGCGCCCGGACGAGGCGGCGCTCAACGGGGTGCGCCTCGACTTCAACCGGAGCGCCTGCAAGAAGGCGCACCACGCCGCCTGGATGAAGCATTTCCTCACGGACACGGACATGGACGCCGTCATCGAGCACGCCGCCTTCCTTGCGCTCTGGCTCACGCGCTTCGTGCTCCCGGGCCACCCGGAGTCCACCATGCGCCAGTCCCTCTTCCCGCTTGCTGTCCGCATGGCGCGCGGTGACCGCGTCGCCCTTGGGCCAGCTGTGCTCGCGTCCCTGTACCGGGACCTGCGTGAGATGAAGACTTACTTGGTGGCCGCAAGCGCAACAGGCGGCAATGCAGAGTTGCTGTCTCCCTTGTCAGTTCATGCGCCCCTCTACATCCTTCAGTTATGGATGTGGGAGCGGTTCCCTGTACTCTGGGATGGAAAGCCCAACCTCATCAAGGATGGCGAGCCAAGGGCTGCTAGCTGGCATGATGTGAGCAAGAAGATGAATCCAATGATGATCCGCGAGGTGCTCAATTCGGGGAAGAACTTTTTATGGCGGCCCTATACCAGCTCGGAGCATGCATGCAAGGATCATATCGGGTGGGTTCGTGGCAGTGATATAAACGAAGATGAGGAATTGATTTCACTCGCGCATTGCCTGCATGCTTGTGAGCTAGTGGGGGTGGATTGCATTGAGCAGTACCTCCCACACCGCGTTGCAATGCAGTTTGGACTGGACCAAGATGTGCCTGGGGATGTTCGCCGAGCAAATGAGGATTGGGGGGTTGCATGGGAGACCTACGATTTGGAGGGGAAGGACGTAGCCGTCTTTACCCCTTGCTCTGAACCAGGAGTCACGGCTCGGTATGCAGAGTGGTGGACACAGCCATTGCCACCTGACCTTGATGTTGGGGCAGGAAGCATTTCTGTGGAAGGGAAGCTTTCCAAGCGTAAGGTGAAGAAGACACGGGCAGCCATGGAAGCCGAGGCAGAGAGGGAGCGGAAAATGAAGAAGGCTCGAATCTCCCCTAGTAATGATAAAAAGCGAAAACTTGAGGAGTTGTATGATGCGAAGCTGTCAGATTGGCTTGCAGCCGGAAGGAACGGGAGCAGTGGAACTAGTGGTGGCAGCTGCAAAAGGGGATCCTCGCCAAAATCTGTTGCTGGATCAGACAAGTCCATGTCAGCTAGTGCTGGAACTAGAGATGATATTGTACTTCTTGTGCCAAGGAAGCAGGTGTCAACTCCTACTGTAAATTTGAGGAAGGATAGGGATATGAATCTGGGCAGGGGAGATGATGGGAACCTCATGGCTAAGTCTCTGGTTGGGACAAAGTACAAAGGTGTGTATTTGAAGGGCTCTATGGCAGGTGATGTAGATCATTTAGTGAATGAGCCATATTTTGACGAGACAGTGGTGTCAACTGAAATCTCTACATTCAATGAAGATGCCAAGGATGAATGGAGTGACCAGATTTTGAAAAATACCAGTGAGCTGATCAGAGGGGAACCTCCTGCTGTCCCTAATATGCCTGAGGAGGTTAAACCTTCAGTATCTATGGAGAGAGAAGAATACAGTGATCTCTTGACTGATGTTGATTTCAGTGAGGATGTCATAGAGGAAGCTATCACAGTTGATAAGCCCACAAATTTCTCCAGTGCACCTGAAGGAGGCGATGCTGTGATGATGGAGGAAAAAATAGTTAATCTTCTTGAAGATAAGCGTCTTGATGCTACAGGTAGACCAGAAGAAGGCACCATTGTTTCTCAGGAGTTGGAGAAGAAAGCCAAACTTGCAGTTGACGAGTCTCGTGGTATGTCAAATAGACCCGAAGAAGTCGTTGCTCTTGTCACGAAAGACATGGAAGAAAAGGATAATGTAGCGGTGGCTATTGAAGGTACCGTAGTTTCAGAAGGTGTTGGAAGGGTTGGGCAGGGAACAAGTCATTCTATTGGAATCTTGTCAGGGAGCAAACAAGGAGCCTATGCAGGTGTTACGAACAATCCTCAGGAGACAGTGGCTTTGCCTGAGGAAATACTTCCAGTTCAGCAGGCAAATGATGTTGGTGAATGTGTTGAAATGTCATGCATAATGGAGGATACTTGTGCTGCTGCTGGAGTGGCAACAAATGATGAAGAAACTGCTTTAGATTTTGTCGTCGATGAGGAGAGGGAGATTTCCTGTAAAGAAGAGACTGGAGGAGAAAGCGATCAGATGGCAATGAAAGATAGCAAGCAGAAGCCTCAGGAAGCTCCTCCAGTTGACATTGTAGAATGTGGAGAAGACATTACTCTTATGGAAAAAGACAATGAGGGTGAACACGAAAATGTTCCTCAAACAGTGGAGGCAGTGGTAACTGGCATTAATATGGCTGCAGTTCTTTTGGGTGTTCCTGAAGAAGGGAGTGCAGACGTGGATAAAGCTCTGAATCTAACACAGAAAGATGCTGAAGATGTGCACAAGAAAGTTGCAGAAGTAGAGGATGCAGAACAGGTACAAATTAATACTATGGCAAATGGAGGTGCAGATGAGGGGCACAACGAAGTTGCTGAAGTAGAGGATGTAGACATTGCAGAGGCAGAGATGCGTGCACACTTTGACACTGAGAAACCTGAGGAAGCTACAGAAGCAGGGCATGCAGATATGGATGACGGTAAGAGATTAACAGGGAGAGATATTGAGGAGCCTGGAGATGTTCTTGAAGGTGCACATGCAGAAGCGGAAAAGGCTAGGGAGCTCATAGAGAACAATGATGATGATAAGCTAGCAGAGTTTCCTGGTATAACACATGCAGAAATGGAAGAGGTAAAGAATTTGATGAAGGAAGATTCAGATGAGAAGTTTGATGAAGTTTTTGATATACAAAGTACAAAAATGAAAGGAACTCATAAGCCAATGGAGGAAGATACTGATGGTAAGCTTCAGGAAGTTTTTGACGTAGAGCATGCAGAAACCAAACATACAAAGGTTTTGATTAAGGGAGTTGCAGACAAGAAGTTTGAAGAAAATTCTGAATTGAGAAGTATAGGGATTGATGGCACTCATGGGCCAATGGAGGAAAGTACTGATGGTAAGGTCAAGGCAGTACCCAAAGTGAATGCGGAAGCAGAACAAGTCAATGGGACCATGATGGGCAATGATAGGCCCGACAGCATCTTGCAAATAGACCTTCCAGCAAGGGACGAAACCAGGTGCTTGGCCAAGAAAGATATTGAAGAAGATAATGCGGAAGTTCCACAAAGAAAGCGCGTGAACATAAACAATGAGGAACCAATTGAGAAAGATGCAAAGCAGGCCAAGAAAGATATTGAAGAAGATAATGCGGAAGTTCCACAAGGAAAACACGCGAACATAAACGATGAGGCACCAATTGAGAAAGATGCAAAGCAAAAGCCCAATGCAGGTGGCTTGGATTTACCAGAGAAAGAAGTCGATGGGTCCAAAGAGGTTTACCAAGTGAAACGAGAAGAAGGGGAGGAACGCAAGGTGTTAAGGGCGAAAGATACCGAGGAGAATACTAAGGATGCTCTTGGGGTTAAACAGGCAGAAGAACGACAAGGGGAAGCACTGACAGCAGGATATATGTACAACTACATTGAAGAAATTACTCTAGTGGAGCAGGTGGATGGACAAAGCAAAACACTCACAAGGATAGGTGTTGAGGAAAATCCCAAAGATATCACTCAAGAACAGGAAAAAGAATTTGACAACGATACAGTGGAATCTTTAAAGAATTCAACCAATAGTTTGTTATGTAGCCCAGCCATCATACAGTCAAAAGAAGGGCAGAAGGAAGTTCCTGTTGAAGGCATGACGGAGAAGCACTGCCTTCAGGATGTTGGGTTGATAAATGAGAGGGAATCATTGTCTGATGGAGCTGCTATGGAGATTCAAGGAGTAGATGACCACAAAACTTTGGACATGCATGAGGTGAGTATGCTTGTAAATCTTTTACTGTATTAACTGGTAGGGTAGTTAATATGATTGTTCTCTTTTGCAGGAAGTGTCTATTAAACAGATAAATGAGTGTGGAATAATATTCACAAATAAGGAGACACAAATATTGGAAGACAGCCATATGGTAGGAAATGGATCTAATGATTTCGTTCTTATGGAGGTTGATGAAACTTGGTCTACAGTCGAAATTCAGAACCAGGAGGCTTTGGACTTGGACAAGGTGAGTGCACTTGCAGAATCTCCATCTGAAATATCTTTTCTGAGTCCTGATACTTGATCTTTTGTAGCAACAAACAACGGAGGAAAGACAAGATTTAGGACCTACAATCGAGAACAAGAAAATGGCAATGTTAGGAGATGTCATTACGCTTGGGTGCTGTGAGTTTCAAGCTGATTCACCTGAGACCAAAATTAATGAGGTCCTGTCTACCAAAGGAATACAGAATCAGGAGCATTTGGACATTAAGGAAGTGAGTCTACTGACAATATAATGTTTTCTTTGATTGGTGGAATCTGATCATACTCTTGTACAGGAACAAGCATCGGAAAAAGAATTGGGGTGTATAATCACAGAAGGAAATGCAAGACCCTTGGTAGTGGTCGATACACTTGGTGGTGGTGGAGCAGATACCACTGTGGCTATCGTGGATGTTAACAAGGCGAATTGTGTTGAAGGAATACAAAATATGGAAGCGTGCGGCAGTGAGGAGGCAAGTACAACTTTAGAATAGCAATCTGACTATGATTCAATCTGACAAGGCTGTTTTACATTTGCAGGCAAGGCAGGACAAACAGGACAATGGTGTTGGAGATGGGAGGATCTTGGAAGACATGAGCGCCAATGATAGTGGTGACGTGGGAACACGGAACCAGTGGGATTTATGCATGGAGAATGTAATGGAGCTTTGAGCCCTAACCCCACCCATTGCGTGTGGGTCTCTCTATATACATATACTAGTAGAACTGATGGATATTGTCCACAGGAACTGGTGGTGCTGGAGAAGCAGGACGAGGGAACAACAGATGAGAACACAGGGAGAATGTTGGTTAACACAGATGCTCCTGAATGTGGTGAAGCAAAACCTGATGGGACCTTGAAAATGAATAATGATGTTCTTTGTACACAAGCTGTTAACATGGCCGAGGATAAAATTTCTTTGCAAAACCAGCAGAAATGTGTGCCATTGGGAGACCACAATAAATCAGATCCACAGGAACCGACGGTGCTGGAGAAGCAGGACGAGAGAACAACAGATGAGAACACAGGGAGAGTGTTGGTTAACACAGATGCACCTGAATGTGGTGAAGCGAAACCTGATGGGACAATGCAAATGAATAATGATGCTCTTTGTACACAAGCTGTTAATATGGCAGAGGATAAAGTTTCTTCCCAAAACCAGCAGAAATGTGTGCCATTGGGAGACCACAATAAATCAAATGCTGAAGGCTCTGGATGGAATCAAACTGCAAGAAAAGAGTTCAAGGGGGATCTTCAATCAGAGTTTGAACATGAGATAGAAGTGAAACAAGAAATTTTAGAGAATAAGACAGAGTTGTCCATTGGTAGAGAGAATGATGAAGCGTCTGAACAAGAGCAGACCTACACAGAGAGTGCTTCAATTGCTCCTTCAGGTATGGATCACCAGGGTGAGAATAATAACAAAGGGGCTGAAGAATCGATAAAAAACGATGGGAAGCATGTTTCTGATCCAGTAAACACTGGTTGCCAGACCAGTAAATTTGGCCGACCAAGTATTCAAGAGGTCAGGAGAACACATAGTAGCAGTATATCTGTCTATCTGAAAGACATCACAGTATATCAGGAAAGAATTCGTTCTGATCCATCAAAGAGCACACATATAAACAATGTTGGGTATTATTCTCGACATGGAGCTGTGGAACCAGTTTCAGTCAGCAAGGATATCAAAGTTCCATTGCATGATACTGGGAGGGTTTGTGGAAGAGATCGTGCACTGGAGTTGGTGACAGGTCCACCAGAAGAGACGCCTCGATGGAGACAAGAGCAATATGCACTTAATATTTTAGAAGATGTGCAAAATGCTCGCATTGCTGAGAAAACTAGGATGGAGATGGAGATCAGAATACTGAAGGCACAGATTGCTAGCATGCAGAGACAAGTGATGAACATGGATCATGTTGGTGAGGTTATTTCCAGATCAAAAAGGCATTGACCTTTAATTAGCTCCATGCTAAATGATAGGTTTGCATAAAATTTCATGTAGAACTGTACTTTCTTTGTGAGATCAAACACCGATGCAGGCTAGTTTGTTTCGTTTGTGTTGATTCTCATGAAGGTCGGTACGCACCTTTCATCTTGGGTGAAGTTTATTTAAATTCTTTGCTTTCCAGAATGAAGGTGAGAGTTGCAATCTAAATAAAATAGGCCTCCAGAAGTTAATGTGTAGTGGCTGAATTTTAACCTGCCTAAATTGATCCAGTTGAGAAGACAAATTGGCTGGTAGGTTTTGGTGCAAAGTTAGTTTCTCATAAAATTCTGGGTGTGTAATCACGTATTACACATAAGTAACTTCTAGTTCTGTTATAGCTTGCAACGATGAAAACAAAGGCAAATACTCATCACCAAGCATTCTTTCAGCTGTTACTTTAAAAAAAGATCTCATACTTTCCGTGAAACAGTAAAAATATTACAACCTTGCATTTAAATACGGCAACACCCAGCCAGTTTTATTTATAGGGTCTTAAAAAAGGAAGGTAAGAAAAAAGGCTCGTCAACCACTTGTATCCATAGAGATACAGAGTTCATTGCTCAGAAATACACTATAGGTAGCAGTTAACCTGCAGGAACTGAACTAGACAAGAACAGGAGCCGGAGGAGGAGCAGCAACCGTCCGGGCTGCCACTGATGATGCCGCTGGCTTCCCCCGGCCCATTGTGAACCCACGTGTCCCGTCGGGCATCCTCGGGCCCTGGGGAGGCTGCCTGGGGCTGAATGGGCACTTCTGAGAAACCTGCCTGGGGCTCAATGGGCATTTCTGGGACGCCTGGCGAGGGCTCGATGGGTCAAAGTGGCCGACTGCGCCTGCGGGAGCAGACTGCGGGCTGTGCGGTGCCACGATATGGAGCTTCCCTCGCCCTCTTGCCCACCCTTTCTTGGCCCCACTCTGGTGATCCTCTTGCTGTGAAATTGGAAGATTGCATGAGACAAGAAACCTTGAACAACTGCCTGTCCAACTGAATGGAAATCGGCACTGGAACTGTAGCCAGTGATGTGCTTACATGAGCTTCAGGTGAATGGATAGCTTCTGAAGTTGGGGAGTCAGATGACACCTGTGAGTGTGGCGATTCATCATCGGAACCAGCATAGTGGTCGAAATCAGGCCGCTTGAGCCTCATTACTGACTTGGGCTGTGACAAAATCATGGAGTTGCAGTAAAACAGGTATGAGTAGCTGATGCTGCATTGCCTGCAGATCAATACTGATTTGCAAGAAGAGGGTTCTTACAGAGCGCCTGAGTACTGTGCGCACACGGAGGCCTTTCCTCCAGTTCCGCTCATCGTTTAGCTTCTCTACCTGCCAGGAATTATTTTGAAGGTGCACCCATCAGTCTAACTACATGAAGAGCCAATGACCTGAAAAAATGACCAGCACTGTGGTGGTAAATACTCACTGCTTTCTCAGCTTGCTGTGAGGTCTCATATTCGACTAAAGCATGCATCTTCCACAAGAGCACAAGGTAAAATAGTTACAACATAATTTTGCTGGAAAAAAATGTTTACTGTTCTGGACCTGATCTAGGCAAACATCAAACTTGTCAATCTACACAATGAGCCCTAGATGGTATGATTGTGACACATGTAGATCCTCTGGTGGTGCACTAAGAGTTGAGTTGAGTTGAAGAGGTGAAATAAATACCTTGTTACTCACTAGTGTGTCTGACTTGGAAGCCCTGGCTGAGCTAGGCTCTTGGGGGTGGCATATCTTGATGTTCTTCACACTGGTTGGCATTCCAGTTACATCGTTAATGGACGTCATCAGTTCCTACATATGTTTATTTGTTGACAATTTGGAAACTGTGGAGGAATTAGTTGCCTTTTCTGACCTTCCAACGACACTGAAGACCTTCTCGAGGCTGTTTCTTGATGAGTCCTCTGGCAAATTCTCCGCTATGATCATCCGAGACTGCACAGACGAAAGAAGGTTCAGTTGTGGGTGGGCAGACCAGAGATGAGATGGAGTCTTTGTAGACCTGAAGTTCTTCTTTGTGCTTCTCAGTGAAGGGCTGCCTGCGCCGAACTTTCTTCCCATCATCGCTCACAATCTGCAGCCAAAATTTCATTATCCTGTGAGAAGGATGCTTCATCTGGTAGCTGCAACAAACAATGGCTATAGGTTGCAAGGAGCAGCTTAATTACAAGCTTTGTGGAGGTGCGGAGAGCCTTAACCAGCATCTGGTTGGTTGCTCCGAGAGACTTGATCTTCTTCCATGATGAAATGACTGACAAGGGAACTGTATGCATGTAATAAAGAAATAATATGTCTAGCTTAGTCTGAATGTTTTATACTGAAGTACTCTTTCGCTGCGTGCCTGCGCTGCAGAAGAATGAAATACGTACGTACAATCTCTTGTGAATGAACATTGTTTCCTGTGCTTACCGTAGCCTTCGGAGTCCTTGTTCATGATCTTGAGCAAGAACTCGTTGGCGACCAGGTTAATGTCGCTGAACTGGTACTCGACCTGCTTGACGATCTTCTGTGCGACGTCGGCTCCGCCGCCGCCGGTGCCCTTGGCCTGGGCGCTGTTGCTGGCGGCGGCCGCGGCGGCGGCGAACTTGGCGTGCGCGAAGTCGGGCATGAAGAAGACGGGCTCGTGGTCATGGAGGAAGCTCCAGTCGGGCGCCGGCTGCATCTGCAGGAAGGGCGAGTAGTAGCCGCCCGCAGGCGCGGACATTGGCGTGGCGGTGGGCGACATGGGCACGAACTCCGGCGCGTGCACGTTGAACTTGAAGGACGCCGGCGCCGACATGGGAGTGGGCGGCGCCGCGGTGGCGCTGGCGCTGGCGTCGGGGTCAGGGCTAGGGCTGCTCTCCTTCGCGGCGGCCATGGCTGGCGGTCAGGTGGTGACCCAGGAATGACGGATGGATCGTGGCCGGCGCGGCGAGCCTATATAAAGGCGGGTGGGGGGAGGAGGAATGGTTGGTCTGTGCGTTTCATGGCCGCTTCTCCCGCGCACGCATGCACTGCACGCCCGCATGTCTCGTCTTCTCCCGCCCTTGACCCTTGACCCCAATGAGGGACTCCGCTTACATCTAGGGCCCCTAAATCTCCCTGCTAATTTCGACCTGCGCCTCCACTCATCTGCCACCTCAATCGCCACTAACCCCTTCTCTGCTAGCATCACCAAACAAGCAAGCTAATCTTGCACTAGTGCAGTAAATCTGCAACTGCAACGTTGCACCAGCACACCAAAAAAGAATCTGCGATGCTCCCAACAACATAATTTACCATAAAAAAAGGCCAGATTTGCCATGGTTAAAAGATCTGACATCAGATTTGTGTGAAAAAAAGAGGGGCCAAAAACAACAGAACATTGCACATTGCACTAGAACGGAAATGGTTGATATCAGCAAGTGCTAACTGTATTTCCATCACGCAGAAACAACGGTATCTTCTTGTCCACGAGGCTAGACATTTTATAGAGCTAACAGAAGACAATTTGCAAGGAAGAAACAATGGCAACACGCAGGGATTTCATGTCCTCGAGACACTAGCAGAGCTCAAGTGTAAGATTTAACTGGAGACGCCGGGTAAGAACAAAACATCTCCTCAGGCCATGATCTTTGCTGACCTCATGTAAAGGCTCTCGACAACCTTCCCCACATTTGAAATTGTTTCCAGCGTAGCAGGGAAGATCGCCTCCGTCTTGGCGTCTTCGAAGATGATAAGGCAGCCCGCACCCTGATCCAGAGTCCCTGCGAATTTCTTGTCCAGGATCATCTGTGACAGCTTCTTCTCAACATGCTCGATTGGCAGCTCAATCATCTCTGCTACGTGCGCAATCTCCACCCTTGAGTAGGCTTCAATCAGCCTGCACAGGTTCTGCTCCAGGAGGGTATCATACAGAGACGAGAGGTGCCTGTGGACAATAGGATCCTCCTCCAGCTGGGCCTTATAGTCACCAAGAGCGGTTTCAAAGTACTTGAGAGATCGTTTTGAGTAGGCATCTGCAACAGCTTTCATAGCATCCACATCAGAACCAACATACTTCAGGCCTGCCTTAGACGAGATTACTCCTGCAACATCATCAGCTTGGTTGACCATTATCTTGCACAGAAGCATGTACTTCAAGCAGAAGATGGCCTTAGGGTCGTCCAGTGCATTAAACCCTTCAAACGCTTCAAAGAAGTAACTGTAGGCGGTCTTGTAATCCTTCTCTTCAGCATGAAGGATTCCACTCTGCAGGTCAATAGTGCCCTGCTGCGCTGGCGGAACATAAATGGCATTCGCTGCAGTTCTTGCGGCAGTCAGAGAAGCCTTGGCCTTTGGAAGGTTCCTTAGAGAGAAATGGAGTTTGCTCTCCAGAAGGTCAATGTCAACAAGAAGCAATTTGTCATCCAGCCTCCTCACTTCCTTGATAAGACCAGAAAGAAGGGTAAGAGCTTCAGTGTACTCCTGACTTTCCAAAAGAAGGGCTGCTAGTCTTGCTTCTACACGCTGCCTCAGGAAGGTACGTTTCTCTGCACGTGTCCATTCCACCATTTCCTTGCAGAGTGAGATCTGAAGATCAGATGTTCCAGGTATCTTGGAAACGGCATCAATGATGCCACGCACAATCTTTGCGGTCTTTGCCTTGGGAATCAGTGCGAAAAATGGCCTGAGCTGGGTCAACAGATTCCTAAGTTCCTCGGCTCTGTTCTCTTTTGTGAGATAGTTTGTCAGATTTGTAATGGCAACTTCTTTTGTTCTAACTGCATCTGAAGAAGAAGACGGGTCTTCAAGCACACGGTAGAGGATTAAAATGGACTCTGAAGCATCCTTAGCTTCCTGAGCCATTGCAATTGACTCAGTGGTAGCAGGAAGATACGATGATTGCATCGCAGACATGGTCAGTACACCCTGTCACAACAGGATATGGATTATTCAAAAATAAATCAGGTCGACGAAGAAGGCAGTGTAAATAATAACCAATAGAGTGGACAACACATAATACTCAAGCATCTGGAGGGCATAAATATGAAGAGAAGCTCGGCCAACATAAACCAAATAAAAACAGCTTTAATGGTTCAATTGGTACGCAACTAGTTGCAGCACCTTGTTATTTACTGAGGCCCAAAGTCAAGAACGAAAAACAGATATACTTATACAGAACCTAAGATCAGACACTAAATTCACCATCTTTGGCAACCAACAAAACATCTAGTTAATACACCAAACATTATACTGAATCATCTGGAGAGGAACGTATTAAGAGGAGCTCAGCCAGTACAATGGCTCAATAAACTAGTTTCAAGACATAGTTATTCAACTAGGCCTAACATTAGGATTTGAGATGCAGATATACTTGTACAGATCCTAATATCAGCCACTTAAAATGCAAAAGAACAGCTTAAGGTTTCAGAAGGTAAGTCAGCTCCTATGCATTTTGGAATAGCTACATCACATTGCAGACTTGAAAATTTGAACATATGTACCGACACCTTGGTAGCTGGCATGGCCTAAACCCTACCACCGTCATGGCTGACATGCATACTGATTAGAGTTGAGAGATACAGTAAGTAAAAGACTTGTGAGATACAGTAAGTAAAGTTAAGAAAATTGGGCGAAATCGCCATTGTACCCCAAGCCTTCAGCCTATATCTCATCAAATGCCAACAGGTGAGAAAAAGAAGTTACTAATGGCGTTTGACAGATTTCTTGATGGAAAGCAACAAGGCGTTAAATTAAATTGATGATTCCCCTTTTCTCAATTCGGTGAGGTTCCATGGGTATTTTGCGAATAGAGTTGGCTCGTCAGCTAACGAACAAATCCATATGAAGATGCAACAACCTAGAACTGAGAATCCCCCTTTAAGAATCGCTCCCTTTGAGCCCTCAGGAGCCAGATCTCGTCCTCAAACCAAATCAAGCAGCGCGAGCTAACAGAAGCACCGGACCACGACTGTAATCGAAGAAACTGGATCCTACTGACATTACAAAATAAAGACACGAATTCGCCATGGCGGGGCTATCCAATCCGAAGTAAGACTCAACCCTAACTGGGACGGCGGGATCTAGGAGATTGGGGGAGGAAGGCGGGAGAAGAAGGGACGGGGGAGGGACCGCAGTACCTGGCGAGCGATGGCGGATTTCCTGCAGAGATGACACGGAGCGGAGGAAGCAAACTCTCAATGGCGGCCGGCCCAATGGGTAGAAGGAACTG
Organism: Triticum monococcum; assembly: GCA_034509565.1. Taxonomy (NCBI): domain Eukaryota; kingdom Viridiplantae; phylum Streptophyta; class Magnoliopsida; order Poales; family Poaceae; genus Triticum; species Triticum monococcum. The sequence goes on along the minus strand of CM067842.1, from coordinate 442,494,584 downwards.
GACTTGGAGAAGAAGCTGGTGCTGGTCTGTTCTCTTGAGGTTGCTAGTTTGCGTCGAGGACGTGGAAGTGTTTGCTACGTCTCCCTGCCAAACGGGTCCCGGTTGCCTGACTCTCAGATTTTTCTCCTTTTCACAAGTTATTTTGTTTGAGTTGGATACAAAGAAGATCAGGAGGTGAGGACAGCCACAAGTGACGTCCCAGACTAGTCCTGGTCATGGGAAGCCCGGCCCGAAAAGGCCTGATCCGGATCGGTCCGACGCTGCTCCCGGGCCAGACTCAAGCTTAGATTTTGAGCCCGATGGCCGAGCCGGCCCGTACCCGGGCCTGGGTTTTTTGCCTCGGGCTTGGCTAGGTCCGGCCCGGCCCGAGGTTTGGCCAGGTATATCTCAGACTAAGAGTTGTAACGAAACGAGCTAGTCTATGAGCCTCCATGTTACATGAGGGTCGTTCATGGCCCTAAGGAAGAAGATCGCATGGTGTTTATCTCCTTAATGATCATGCAGTTATCATCAAGCTATGTGTCAGACCGAAGATTTTGAATGACTCTTAGACAGTCAGAAGCCATCTTTACTTTGTTTAAAACCAGATCTTCAACGAGGATGAGAGCGTGCAATAGGGGCATGTTTGGTAGGCCGCATATAGCCCAACCAAGTCCGTCTGGTATGAAATTGGGTTGTTTGTTGACTGAGTCGCATCAAAATGTTGACTCGCCCGAATTTTAAAACACCCGCGGACAAGGCTGAGGGGATGGCCGAATCGATAGTTTTGCCATGCCTCTTCACAGGGAGGAACCCATTTGTTTTGTCAAGCCCCTTTTGTTTGCAGAATGCCTTGTTTATTTGAGTTGTTCACAATGTGATGCTCTATATGTGTAACATTTTACTGTGCAGTACAATTTCATGAATACCAATAGGAATAAATATATTTGCTTGTTGTTAATCCTGTTATAGCTAGCATATACCTCTTTTAACATTTTTTTGGTTGTCCGGTTGTTTGTAGTTATCATATGTCCAGTTTCAATTTCTATCTTTGGTTGTCCGTAGTATGCCTTGTTTATTTTAGTTATTTAGAAAATGATGCTCTATATGTGCAACTATTTACTATGCAGTACAATTTCATCAATACCAATTTCAACAATACCAATAGGAATCACTATATTTGGGACCTGCTAAGCCTGTTGTAGCGAGCATATGCCTCTTTTAACGTTTTTAGGTTGTTCGGTTATTTGTAGTTAGCATATGTTCAGTTTCAATTGCTATCTTTGATTGTTCGTAGTATGCCTTGTTTATTTCAGTTATTCATAAAGTGATGTTTTATATGTGCAAGTATGAAGTATGCAGTTTAATTTCATAATACCGGTTTCAACAATACCAATATGAATAACTATATTTGATTGTCGTTAAGCCTGTTGTAGCGAGCATATGCCTCTTTTTAACGATTTTTGGTTGTTTGGTTGTTTGTAGTTAGTATATGTCCAGTTCCAACTGCTCTTTTTGGTTGTTTGTAGTATGCCTTGTTTATTTTAGTTATTCATAATGTGATGTTCTACATGTGCAAGTATAAATTGTGCAGTTCAATTTCATCAATATTAGTTTCAACAATACCACTATGAATGACTACATTTGGTTGTTGTTAAGCATGTTGTAGTTAACACGTTTTTCCATTTTTATTTCACAATAACTAGTGTACTTAGACCGGCATAATACCAGTTTGAATGACTATATTTGTTTGTTGTTCAATGTTAGGCCCGTTGTAGTTAACACACATTTTCACTTCTTATTTTGCTTAACTAGCATGCTTAAAACTGCACACTAAAGCTATCATTTGGAGATTATGGTGTCTACCATGGATATATTTGGTTGATGTTTAGCCTGTTGTACTTACTTAACATGCCTTTCGATGTACTTACATAGGACAATTTTGGGAACGACTTCTATTGTCCATCGAGGTTAGTTTCATCCCATGGCTTATATATACTCATTGTTCAGGATATCGATAGTTGGTACTGTTGGGGAATGTAGCAGAAATTCAAAATTTTCCTACGTGTCACCAAGATCTATCTATGGAGAAACCAGCAACGAGGGGAAGGAGAGTGCATCTACATACCCTTGTAGATCGCTAAGCGGAAGCGTTCAAGAGAACAGGGTTGAAGGAGTCGTACTCGTCGTGGTCCAAATCACCGGAGATCCTAGTGCCGAACGGACGACACCTCCGCGTTCAACACACGTACAGCCCGGTGACGTCTCCCATGCCTTGATCCAGCAAGGAGAGAGGGAGAGGTTGAGGAAGACTACATCCAGTAGCAGCACAACGGCGTGGTGGTGGTGGAGGAGCGTGGTGATCCAGCAGGGCTTCGCCAAGCATCGCGAGATATGAGGAGAAAGAGAGGGGTAGGGCTGCGCCAAGAAGGAGAGAAACTCGTGTGTGTTGGGCAGCCCAAACCTCAAGTATATATAGGGGAAGGGGAGGGACTGCGCCCCCACCTAGGGTTCCCTCCCCAGGGGTGGCGGCAACCCCCAGATCCCATCTGGGTGGCGGCCACAAGGGGGAGAGGGGGAGGCGCACCTGGGGTGGGCCTTAGGGCCCATCTGCCCTAGGGTTTGCCCCCCTTCCCTCTTGGAGGCGCCTTGGGCCCTTGTGGGGGGCGCACCAGCCCACCTAGGGCTGGTCCCCTCCCACACTTGGCCCATGCAGCCCTCCGGGGCCGGTGGCCCCACATGGTGGACCCCCGGGACCCTCCTGGTGGTCCCGGTACGTTACCGATAAAACCCGAAACTTTTCCGGTGACCAAAACAGGACTTCCCATATATAAATCTTTATCTCCGGACCATTCCGGAACTCCTCGTGACGTCCGGGATCTCATCCGGGACTTCGAACAACATTCGGTAACCACATACAAACTTCCTTTATAACCCTAGCGTCATCGAACCTTAAGTGTGTAGACCCTACGGGTTCGGGAACCATGCAGACATGACCGAGACGTTCTCCGGTCAATAACCAACAGTGGGATCTGGATACCCATGTTGGCTCCCACATGCTCCACGATGATCTCATCGGATGAACCACGATGTCAAGGACTTAATCAATCCCGTATACAATTCCCTTTGTCTATCGGTACGATACTTGCCCGAGATTCGATCGTCGGTATCCCGATACCTTGTTCAATCTCGTTACCGACAAGTCTCTTTACTCGTTTTGTAATACATCATCCCATGATCAACTCCTTGATCACATTGTGCACATTATGATGATGTCCTACCGAGTAGGCCCAAAGATACCTCTCTATTTACACGGAGTGACAAATCCCAGTCTCGATTCGTGCCAACCCAACAGACACTTTCGGAGATACCTGTAGTGTACCTTTATAGCCACCCAGTTACGTTGTGACGTTTGGCACACCCAAAGTATCCCTACGGTATCCGGGAGTTGCACAATCTCATGGTCTAAGGAAATGATACTTGACATTAGAAAAGCTTCAGCATACGAACTACATGATCTTGTGCTAGGCTTAGGACTGGGTCTTGTCCATCACATCATTCTTCTAATGATGTGATCCCGTTATCAATGACATCCAATGTCCATGGTCAGGAAACCGTAACCATCTATTGATCAACGAGCTAGTCAACTAGAGGCTTACTAGGGACATGGTGTTGTCTATGTATCCACACATGTATCTGAGTTTCCTATCAATACAATTCTAGCATGGATAATAAACGATTATCATGAACAAGGAAATATAATAATAACCAATTTATTATTGCCTCTAGGGCATATTTCCAACAGGTACTAAGGGAGTCCTGGATTAGGGGGTCCTCGGTGTCCGGGCTATGTGATATGGGCCGGACTGATGGGCCATAAAGATACAAGGTAGAAGACCTTCTCCCGTGCCTGGATAGGACTCTTCTATGTGTGGATGGCAAGATTGGCGTCCGGATGTATAATTTCCTTCTTCTGCAAACTGACTATGTACAACCCTAGGCCCCTCCCGTGTCTATATAAACTGGAGGGTTTAGTCCGTAGAGGCTATCAAAATTCATATAGGCTAGACATCTAAGGTTTAGCCATTACGATCTCAAGGTAGATCGACTCTTGTAACCCCTATACTCATCAAATACAATCAAGCATAACATAGGGTTTTATCTCCATTAAGAGGGTCCGAACCTGGGTAAACTTCGTGTTCCCTGTGTCCCTTGTTACCTTCGATCCTCAGACGCACAGTTCGGGACCCCCTACCCGAGATCAGCCGATTTTGACACCGACATTGGTGCTTTCATTGATAGTTCCACTATGTCGTCGGCAGAAGGTTCGATGGCTCGCTCGATCATCAACAACGATGTTGTTTCCGGGGAAACTTTCCTCCCCGGTCAACTTTTTGTGTTGGCAGCTTCGCTCTACGTGCCAATTCAATTGGTCACCTTGAGTAGATCGACAGCTACGCCCCTGGTCATCAGATCATATTCGGGAGCATGAATTACGTCGCTGATATCCGAGGAGACTTGATCTTTGAAGGGTTCACAGTCTCGACCGCTATTCCTCATCTCCAAAAAGGAAACCCGCCGGATCAATCATCAGGAACCGCTCAAGTACCAACTATTATCCCTGCCCTGGCCTTAGATCCAGAGCGGACCACCTCATCCGAAGATGGAATTTGGAACCCACTGGACCCTCTCCTACTACGGAGCTCTCTGCCGAAACCCAGAGGTGACTATGTTTTCGGAAAACCTGGAATCAAACAGGACTCTCCCTGTCATTGGAGAGCCGAACTCACCCCTGGAGGCTAGCTCCAAATTCTTAGGGTCTGCGCCCATTGAGCACGGCCAAGGGTCATGTACCAGGCCCAGCTCTGTAGTACCTCAGTTCCTTGTCCGGCCTTCACTGCTAAACGAGGCCTTGGACCTAATGCGATCTCTCGCCATTATGGAAGTATCACCTCCACACTACGCCCAGCCCGGATTAGGGGCTGAGAGCGGGGAATTTTACGTCCCACCCACCACCCACTTGATAGCCACCGTCGAAGACTTAACCGACATGCTAGATTACGCCTCCGAAGACATTGATAATATGGACGATGATGCCAGAGACAAACTAGGCCAAGACCCACCATTTACCGGGCATTGGACGGCCACCTCCACATACGATGTTTATATGGTGGATACACCTAAAAGGATGACGACAACGACAAGAAGGATCCGAGCGAGGACAAGCCCGTCGAGGCACCACCGAAACATCGACGTCAGCGGCGCCGCTCAAAATCACGTCACGAAAAGGAAAGCAATACCGGCACCGGAGACAATAACACTCCGGACGATGCCGAAGATCCCGAAGACCCCGCCGAGCCTGCATCCGAGCAGGATGATTGGGAGGAGGGACAAGTTAACCCCGACGAGCCGGTCGGGAATGAGGATTCGGAGGATAGTAATTAACTATCTACCGACCTCCGAGGAGGATGTTAGCCTCGGCAACGAAGACTTCATCGTGCCAGAGGAACCCCTCGAGCAAGAGTGCTTTAAGCGGCAGCTAATCGCAACTGCGAGAAGCCTAAAAAAGAAACAACAAAAGCTCCAAGCCGAACAGGATACCCTCAACGACAGATGGACACAGGTCCTAGTTGCCGAGGAATATGGCCTCGAGCGCCCAACAAAGAGTTATCTGAAGTGTCGGCTACTGCCACAATTCGATGACAAGGCCCTTGAGCTCATACCATGAAGATATAATCATGCTGATGAACCAGACCGACCACCACGTGGGCAAGACAAAGCGGTTGCTTATGCCGAACACCGGCCCACACCACCTCGCCGTCGAGGCAAAGCGGTAGCGGCTTCGAGCTACACCTACGACTTACGCTAGGACCTGGACAATAGAGCCGGTCAGGCCGGATCAATTTATGGATCAAGAGGGCGCGCTCCAATGCGAGAGGACGGCCATCAATCTTGGTGTGATAAGAACAACCTCACCCGGGCTGAAAAACGAGCACAAATATCATCCGAACTCCATCGTGATGTTGCCCGATACAGAGGCGCCGCACACCCCTTATGCTTTACCGATGAGGTAATGCAGCACCAGTTCTCAGAAGGGTTTAAACCCGTAAACATCGAAGCATACGATGGAATGACAGATCCCACGGTATGGTTTGAAGATTTTTTTCTCCATATTCACATGGCTCGCGACGACGATCTCAACGCCATTAAATATCTCCCCCTCAAGTTAAAGGGACCAGCACGACACTGGTTAAACAACCTCCTAGAGAACTCTATTGGTTGCTGGGAAGATTTGGAGGATGCATTTCGAGACAACTTCCAAGGTACTTATGTCCGGCCACCGGACGCCGATGACCTTAGTCACATAGTCCAGCAACCCGGAGAGTCAGCCCGAAAACTCTGGATTCGGTTCTTAATTAAAAAGAACCAAATAGTCGACTGTCCAGACGCCGAAGCCCTAGCGGCCTTTAAACATAGTGTCCGCGACGAATGGCTTGCCTAGCTCGGCCAAGCAAAGCCGAAGTCTATGGCCGCTCTTACTGCACTCATGACCCGCTTCTGCACGGGAGAAGACATATGGTTAGTTCGTAGAAGCAACAATACCAATGACCCCGTCACCTCCGAAGCCAGGGACGGCAACGGACGGCCGCGACGTAACAAGCACAAGCATCAGAACAACAATGGAGAAACCGAAGATACAGCGGTCAATGCCGGATTCAGCGACTCTAATCCCGGTAAGCGGAAGAAGCCATTCAAAGGAAATAGGGACGACCCATCCAATTTAGACAAAATACTCGATCGTCCTTGCCAGATTCATAGCACCCCAACAAGCCGGCAAATCATTCCAACAGAAACTATTGGGTCTTCAAACAAGCCGGTAAGTTAAATACCGAACATAAGGGGAAAGGGCCACCAAGCGAGGTTGATGATGAGCCCCGCCCACCGAACACAGGGGGGCAGAAGAAATTTCTCCCTGAGGTAAAAATAGTGAATATGATATATGTCACTCATATCCCCAAGAGGGAGCGCAAGCGCGCACTAAGGGATGTCTACACCATAGAGCCGGTGGCCCCAAAATTCAATCCTTGGTTGGCTTATCCGATCACCTTCGATCGTAGGGACCACCCGACCAATATACGTCATGGAGGTTCGGCAACCTTGGTCCTCGATCCAATTATCGATGGATTCCATCTCACTCGAGTCCTTATGGACGGCGACAATAGTCTTAACTTGATTTATCAAGACACTGTCCGCAAAATGGGTATTGACCCATCAAGAATCAAGCCTAGTAACACCACCTTTAAAGGAGTGATACCCGGTGTAGAGGCCCGTTGCACGAGCTCCTTACATTGGAAGTAGTCTTCGGTTCACCGGATAACTTCCGAAACGAAGACTTGATCTTCGACATTGTCCCCTTCCACAGTGGTTATCATGCACTTCTCGGATGAACTGCCTTCGCCTGCTTCAATGCAGTCCCACACTATGTGTACTTAAAGCTCAAGATGCCCGGACCGCATGGCGTTATAACAGTCAATGGAAATATGGAACGCTTCCTTTGTATTGAGGAGCATACCGCGGCCCTCACAACCGAAGTACAGAGCGGCCTTATCAAGTCGAACACTTCATCGGCCATCAAGCCCCCGGGCACTGTTAAACGAGTCCGGCCTACTCTGCAAAATGACAACTTGGTAAATCCAGAGCTGGACTAGCAGTTCTGCCTCTGTCAATCGCCCCATCTAACCGCGGCATATGTACCGTGTGTGCATAACTACGCACTTAAAATACCTTGGGCAACGACGAGGCACATTGCAGACAAGGTTCATAGTGCGACTCGACCCTATTTGGACCTTCACCTTTTTCCCCTTCCTTTTTTTCTCCTAATATTACAGGTTCGTTAAAACCTAATCACTTCACGGTCATACAAGGGCTCTTTCATAGGCCCCCTCTATACACACGATCGTCGATTTCTCCTCTTAAAAGGATTCGGCACCAAGACGACAGCGGTGCAGACGTGCGGCAGGGCATCAAGGGAATCTTCAAGAATACCTTTCCTTTTTCTGCCCTGTATACAACTTCCCCTTGTGTACAAATTCTCGGCATGTAAAATAGCCTTGATCTTTATGGCATTATCTGCAATAGCACATTTTGACATAACAATCAGATTATAATGGAAACAGTTTTTCACGAACCCTTGTTCGGTATTGGTTTATTTCATAAATCTTCATTCCTTCTTTGCGTCAGATTGCCATATATACTTTGGTACGGCTTAAATGCCAGGGGCTCTATTCGGCCACACATGTTTTCAAAAAGTCCAAATATTTCTAGAGTATACTTCGGTGTCCCGAATATTGCATTATATGCATCAGCTTCGAATCATGTCTTTGGTCAATAGTTGGGTTGCCCAGCTCCTGTGATTACTACCTTACGTTCCGCTTGTTCGGCTAGTGCAGTAAAGGGAGAACTACTGCGATGGTGTTTATGGTTCATCCGGTCAAACACCTCGGTAGAGAAAGCCAAAAACTAATTGTCATGATAAGACGAGAGCTGGTCGATGATTCGGCGACTTGCTATAAATTCCTTGTGATTTCTTTCATATTATACGAAGGACTGGCCTTCGTCCAGTCACGCACCTAAGGCATCCCAGTTCGGATAGCCGCATACGCGCCAGGGGCTAGTACTTAGTCCCATCGTCAAACTCCTATGGCTAAGTGACAGTGATAAAGCCGAATAGTCTGATTGTCTGGTTCCCTGCGCAGACACCTCCTTTACGGACCAAGATGTTGGGTCAAGTGTGATCGTGCGCTATTCCGAACACCCCTATAGCATCTACATGGGGGCTGAAGCCAACGACAGGCAAACTCTCAGAATTAAAAACGGCCGCACAGGAGGAAAGTAACTTCAAATAAAAGCATACATATATTATAGGCCATGGTTCATAACACAAGTCTGGATAAAATATATTACATTCACTCAAACATGATATCCTTGGAGCATTGGCCCTCTACTATTCGGGCACCCTCCAGGACATCGTCAAAATACCGCTCCGGGCTTCACAATTACTAGCCAATATTTATCTCATGCCTTTCCTCGTTCATGGTTCGATATTCTGGTGTCCTAGGCGTAGAGGAACCACACCAATCCATCCCGAATTTGGTGGTTAAACTCTACTACGGTGATGATACTGTAGGGGAGGTCCTGCGGCAAAATAGCTCGATGCCAGAATGATAAAAGTTTAACACCTCTTATTTGACTTTTTCACTATTTTGAAATAAGAAAAAGATCCAAATCTAAAATGCAAAGGTCGTCTTATTCAAAACCTCAATCATCACATCCCCTCTCTCCCACTTCACACCTCGGAACGCACTGTTCTTATAGAGAGAAAGGCGCTTTCCCATCTTCTTAACCTGAAATGAAGGGGTACCCCCGGGAAGAGATCCAGTGGAGACAGCTGGACCTCTAGCTCAGAAGATTAGAGCACGTGGCTGCGAACCACGGTGTCGGGGGTTCGAATCCCTCCTCGCCCACAACCTTCCAAAGGGGGAAGGGCCTTTACTTTCCCCCTGAGGGTAGGAAAATCATGATCGGGATAGCGGACGTAAAGCTATTGAACTTAGGTATGCTCTTTCCTTTTGTCGAAGTGGAATCGTAGAACAGAATGTGATACAATGAGATAGAATGCAATAGAAATGGAAACAAGGATAGCGAATGGGTTACCTACTCCTAAGGGTTAAAGCAAGCCCTTTAATTCAATTCTTTATTCTTACATTAAAATTCTTACATTAAAATTCTTACAATTAAAGAATGAATAAAATCTCCCCAAGTAGGATTCGAACCTACGACCAGTCAGTTAACAGCCGACCGCTCTACCACTGAGCTACTGAGGAACTAGGGGGATTCGACCTCCTAGAGTTCAACTCCCGCTCTCAACCCATGAACAATATGACTCCGAAGCTTCTTTCGTAACTCCCATAATTTCTTCGTAGTGGCTCCGTTCCATGCCTCATTTCATAGGGAAGCCCAAAATGGCTCTATTTCATTCTATTTCACTTCCTAGCACTTCCTATCATTTAATATCCATCCCTTTGGTCTTATTGACATAAGAGATGTCATTTATAGTCTATCTCTTTCTATATATGGAAAGTCAAGAAATTCTCATCGAAACATCGAGAAATTGTGCATATAGAAAACTCTAAAGAAAGAAAAAAAGGAGACCCATGCCATGATTTTCAAATCTTTTCTATTTAGTAGTCTAAGTTTCTCGATGAGGATAATTAATTCGATCATTGTGGTCGGACTCTATTATGGATTTCTGACTACATTCTTCATAGGTCCCTCTTAGATCGTCTTTCTCCAATCTTGGATTAGGGAAGAAGGAGATATTCGCGACTACTGGCGATTTCATTATGGGGCAGCTCATGATCTTCATATGGATCTATTATCCACCTCTGTATCTATTCTTTCTTAGCTAAACAGGTGGAAGATCTATCCAATTTGGTTATATTATATCATGGATTCGAAAAACGGATCTAAATTTGACTGAAATGCACGATCTTCACAGGTATCACTTTTCACGATACCTAAAAGGTGGAATAGCGATTTTCGAACCATTTCCTATAAGAGAATGGTTTCCATTACTTTGAGAAATGGATTCTTATATCAAACTATAGCTATTGCATTAAAGAAGAAAATAAACTAATAGAAGTCGAAGACGCGGAATGATAGTGAATAGAGAGAAAGATTCTTCTGATTTTCTTGTTTCTATCTACTAGACGCCGTAGAGAATTGAGAATTTTCATGTCTTTCAATTCTCGTACTTGTAATTGGAAAGTTATGGAAGGAGACCCATCATTTTGCAATGAAAACAACATATAAAACTCTGGACAATTTCGAAATCAGGCCAAGCGTCTTAATACATATGCAAAAAATTCATTATTGGCCCACCATTGATTAGAAGATTTAGCTTGTATGAATCGCTATTGGTTTGATACGAATAATGGCAATCGTTTCAGTATGTTAAGGATACAGATGTATCCACAATTCATTTAGAGTTACTTAATAGTCTATTTCTTATACCATATCTCTATCCCATGAAATTCTCGAGCCAAAAGATGGATGCATATGCTTTGTTTCATTTTGCTAAATGATATCAATTAAATGGTGTATCAATTCCATAAATTGCATATAGCAATAAATAAATCAGCAAAATTCTTTCTAATATTTTAGATAGAAGAAATGTTTCTTCTATCTAAAATATTAGAAAGAATGTACCCTTCTATCCAAATCCAATTTGCATCGATAAAATAAATCCAAATTCCAGTAGTAGATGAATAATTGCAAATTTGTGTGTGTACGAGATTAGAATAACTTCAAAATAACTGACATAATTTTGTATTTTTACTGATCACAAAGATACATGAAAAAGAAAGGAGGTAGAATTTTTTTTGGATTTATGGTTAAAGAAGAAAAAGAAGAAAACAAGGGTTCTGTTGAATTTCAAGTATTCAGTATTCAGTTTCACCAATAAGATACGAAGACTTGCTTCACATTTGGAATTACACAAAAAAGATTTTTCATCAGAAAGAGGTCTATGGAGACTTTTGGGAAAACGTCGACGTTTGCTGGCTTATTTGGCAAAGAAAAATAGAGTACATTATAAGAAATTAATCGGTCAGTTGAATATTCGGGAGCAGTAATTTAATTGTTCAAATTTTTTTCTTGTTTTATTATTTTTGTAGTAGTCTTAGATTTTTCATTTTGATGAGCCTCGCTTTGAGGAATTCATGGAATAATCCATTTTCATGGAATAATGAATTAAGGAAGAAAGGATACGAGTCTACCGCTTACAAGAAAAGATCTCATGATAGTCAATATGGGCCCTCAACACCCATCAATGCATGGTGTTCTTTGACTGATCGTTACTCTCGATGGTGAGGATGTTATTGATTGTGAACCCATATTAGGCTATTTACACAGAGGAATGAAAAAAATCACGGAAAACTGAACTATTATACAATACTTACCTTATGTAACAAGGTGGGATTATTTAGCTACTATGTTTACAGAAGCAATAACAGTAAATGCACCAGAATTCTTGGAGAATATTAAAATACCACAAAGAGCCAGCTATATTAGGGTAATTATGTTAGAATTAAGCCGGATAGCTTCTCACTTGCTATGGCTTGGACCTTTTATGGCGGATCTCGGCGCACAGACTCCTTTTTTCTATATTTTTAGAGAGATAGAATTAATATATGGTCTATTTGAAGCTGCTATAGGTATGCAAATGATGCACAATTACTTTCGCATCGAAGGAGTAGCCACCGATCTACCTTATGGATGGATCGATAAATGTTTAGATTTCTGTGATTATTTTTTACGCGGAGTTGTTGAATACCAACAACTTATTACACGGAATCCAATTTTTTAGAGCGAGTTGAAGGAGTAGGTTTTATTAGCGGAGAAGAAGCAGTAAATTGGGGCTTATCGGGACCGATGTTACGAGCTTCTGGAATACAATGGTATCTTCGTAAAGTAGATCCTTATGAGTCTTACAACCAATTTGATTGGAAAGTCCAATGGCAAAAAGAAGGGGATTTGTTAGCTTGCTATTTAGTACGAATTGGTGAAATGAGGGAATCCATCAAAATAATTCAACAAGCTGTAGAAAAAAATCCTGGAGGACCTTTTGAGAATTTAGAAGTCTGACGCTTTAAGAAAGAAAAGAATTCTGAACGGAATGATTTTGAGTATAAATTTATTGGTAAAAAACCTGTGCGGTGGTCCTTGCCTTCGGGTGGGCCCTCGGTCGCCACGACGGTGGCCTTCATCTTCGCCCAGTGCATCTTGACACGGGCAAAGGCCATCCATGCACCCTCTATGCACGCCGAGCACTTTGCAGCTTCAACTCGGGGCAGTGCGTCGGCGAGTCGCTTCACCAGGCCGAAGTAGCTACTAGGAATGGGTTCAGTTGGACAAAGCCGGACTATGTCGTCTTTCATGGCCAAGCCGGACATGCTATGCAGCTCCGCCCATTGCATCATCTGGTTGTTCAATAGCGCTGGACACTCCGGCGCCAGGAACTGTGACCAAAAGAGCTTCTCCATTGTGTTCCCCTCCTGGGCCAGGAACTGCGCGGCATTGGCATCACTCTTCGGGAGATCCGTAAAGGCATCTGGAGAACTCCACAGTCGAATGAGTAAGGCATATCTTTGACTGCCAAATATACTCTGCAAAAGAAAGGGCTTACCAGCCGCTATCTGTTCGGCCTGCCGGATCTCCTCCCAAGCCGCGCGGGACTCGGTCCGCACCTCCTTGGCCTCTTGGAGGGCCTTGGCGATATCGACCGCTTGGGCCGCACTCTTCTCCTCCAAGGCCTCGCACTTGCCAATGGCATCCTTCAGCTCTTGCTCCACCTCGACCACCCTCTCCTCATGCTGGCGGCGGGCGACCTATTCGGTTTTTAAATCTGCAGCCGCTTTGTCAGCGGCCGCTTGGCTCGTCTTAGCCCGCTCCTTGGCTTGGGCAAGGGCGCTCTTGAGGGTCTCAACCTCGGCTACGCTACCTGCAATCATATCCATGGCAGAGTATGAGCTTAATTCTGAATTTGTATATCACTTCAGACATATAAGAGCTCTTTTAAACATACCTTGCGCCTCATCGAACCACTTGTTAATGCAGACGATCTCCTCATCAGCCAGCGTCAGCTTCCGATTGAGTTTGGAAACTTCAGCTGCATGGGCAGTTGCCACCAATAGGGAGGCCTGTTATAAAATAGAAAAGTCTGTCATCTCTTCCCAATATTACGTGATCCTCTGTTTGGCTTTTTTCAAAGACGAACATAGTCTCAGGGCTACTATCTATATACATGCATACTTCCTTCATATGAAAAGCATCTAAGAGTATTACGTGGCATACCTCGAAGCCTGTTAGCAGGCTGGTGAAGGCTTTGTTCAGCCCGCTCTTGGCGGACTGAACCTTCTCAACCACCACACCCATTAGGGTGCAGTGCTCCTCCACGATGGAAGCACGTCGTAGTGCCTCCACCAGAGCGTTTGGCGCCTCCGGATTAGTGGAGGTCACCGCCGGAGTTGACACCCCCCTCCTTCAAAGGGGGTGGCTCGCTCGATTCCGGAGCCATATGGGTCTCTGAAATAGTGTTCAGCTGGGGGCCGGACTGGTCAAGGCCCCCGCCGTCGGTCTCCATGGGGGTTGCACCCCCCATGTTCTCGGCAGCCGAGGCCTCACCCTCAGGCGCCGTATTTGCAGCCTCCCTCACCTCTCCATGACCCGGAGAGGCCCTTCGGGACAACACCTCGGTATCATCCGCGGCAGCGGGCGGGGAGGCTCGCGGAGGTGTCTCGCTCTCTGCCATCTCAGGTGGCAGAGAACTCCCCTCAAATAATGAAGGGTTGGGAAGTTTGCGAGCAGGGCTGAAATACACACAACATAACATGTTATATTAAAAGCATGGAGGACCGAATACTTGTAACGAAACCTTTGGTACTTATGATTCGGCCAGGGGCTTCGCCCTGGGGCGCCTCTTGGGGATGTGTTCGACATCTGAATCCGAACCATCCGAGAGGGTTATCTTCCCCCTCTTGGACACCCCTTTTCTTGTTCCTCCCCTTAAGGGGAGAATCACTTTTCGCCTCCTCCTCTTCGTCTTCATATCCCTCATGGGAGAAGGGAATTCGGTCTCTCTGGACACCGCGTCCGAAGTACCCTTACGGCGGGGGCCGCCCTTGGCCTCCTTGCCCTTCTTCTCCGGTGCCTGATAAGGCACCGGGACCAGCATCTTCGTGAGCTGGGGAGTGGCCGGATCTTCAGGCAGCGGATCCGGACACTTGATCCGCTCCGCTTTCGCTATCCAGCCCTAAGCAAGGGACGGAAAACTCATTATGACCAATAACTTATGGACTGAAGGTATGCTTGGGAATAATACATGTACCGGACTAACCGGGTTCTTGCTGTGAAATCTGGGTTCCTTCGCTACGGCAATTGCTCCAGTATTGTCACAAAATATTTTCATTAGACCCGATGCACTAGGTATTACACCTAGATCGGATATGAACTCCTCCATCCAGACTCCTTCATTTGCTGCTTCCGAAGCAGCTATGTACTCCGCTTCACATGTAGATCCCGCCATGACGCTTTGCTTGGAACTGCACCAACTGACAGCTCCGCCATTCAATATAAATACGTATCCGGTTTGTGACTTAGAGTCATCCGGATTAGTGTCAAAGCTAGCATCGACGTAACCATTTATGACGAGCTCTTTGTTACCTCCATAAACGAGAAACATATCCTTAGTCCTTTTAGGGTGCTTCAGGATGTTCTTGCCCACTGTCCAGTGATCAACTCCTGGATTACTTTGGTACTTCCCCGTGAAACTTATAGCAAGGCACACATCAGGTATGGTACACAACATTGCATACATGATAGAACCTATGGCCGAGGCATAGGGAATGACTTTCATTTTCTCTCTATCTTCTGAAGTGGTCGGGCATTGAGTCTATCTCAACTTCACACCTTGTAACACAGGCAAGAACCCTTTCTTTGGCTGATCCATTTTGAACTTTTAAAACTTTATCAAGGTATGTGCTTTGTGAAAGTCCAACTAAGAGTCTTGATCTATCTCTATAGATCTTGATGCCCAATATATAAGCAGCTTCACCGAGGTATTTAATTGAAAAATTCTTATTCAAGTATCCCTTTATGCTATGCAGAAATTCTATATCATTTCCAATCAACAATATGTCATCCACATATAATATTAGCAATGTTACAGGGCTCCCACTCACTTTCTTGTAAATACAGGCTTCTCCGAATGTCTGTATAAAACCGTATGCTTTGATCACACTATCAAAGCATATATTCCAACTCCGCGATGCTTGCACCCGTCCATCAATAGATCGCTGGAGCTTGCACACTTTGTTAGCACCTTTAGGATCGACAAAACCTTCTGGTTGCATCATATACAACTCTTCTTTAAGAAATCCATTAAGGAAAGCAGTTTTGACGTCCATTTGCCAAATTTCATAATCATAAAATGCGGCAATTGCTAACACGATTCGTACAGACTTAAGCATCGCTACGAGTGAGAAGGTCTCATCGTAGTCAATTCCTTGAACTTGTCGAAAACATTTCGCAACAAGTCGAGCTTTGTAGACAGTAACATTACCATCAGCATCAATCTTCTTTTTGAAGATCCATTTATTCTCTATGGCTTTCCGATCATCGGGAAAGTCAACCAAAGTCCATACTTTGTTCTCATACATGGATCCCATCTCAGATTTCATGGCCTCAAGCCATTTCACGGAATCTGGGCTCATCATCGCTTCCTCATGGTTCGTAGGTTCGTCATGGTCTAGTAACATGACTTTGATAACCCACAAGTATAGGGGATCACAATAGTTTTCGAGGGTAGAGAATTCAACCCAAATTTATTGATTCAACACAAGGGGAGCCAAAGAATATTCTCAAGTATTGGCAGCTGAGTTGTCAATTCAACCACACCTGGAAACTTAGTATCTGCAGCAAAGTGTTTAGTAGCAAAGTAATATGATAGTAGTGGTAACAGTAGCAAAAGGTAACGATAGCAAAAGTAATATTTTTGGTATTTTGTAGTGATGATAACAATAGCAACGGAAAAGTAAATAAGCGAAGAACAATATATGGAAAGCTCGTAAGCAATGGATCGGTGATAGAGAATTATGCCGGATGCGGTTCATCATGTAACAGTCATAACCTAGGGTGACACAGAACTAGCTCCAATTCATCAATGTAATGTAGGCATGTATTCTGAATATAGTCATACGTGCTTATGGAAAAGAACTTGCATGACATCTTTTGTCCTACCCTCCCGTGGCAGTGGGGCCTAGTGGAAACTAAGGGATATTAAGGCCTCCTTTTAATTGAGTACCGGACCAAAGCATTAACACATAGTGAATACATGAACTCCTCAAACTACGGTCATCATCGGGAGTGGTCCCGATTATTGTCACTTCGGGGTTGCCGGATCATAACACATAGTAGGTGACTATAGACTTGCAAGATAGGATCAAGAACTCACATACATTCATGAAAACATAATAGGTTCAGATCTGAAATCATGGCACTCGGGCCTTACTGACAAGCATTAAGCATAGCAAAGTCATAGCAACATCAATCTCAGAACATAGTGGATACTTGGGATCAAACCCTAACAAAACTAACTCGATTACATGATAAATCTCATCCAAACCATCACCGTCCAGCAAGCTTATGATGGAATTACTCACGCACGGCGGTGAGCATCATGAAATTGGTGATGGAGGATGGTTGATGATGACGACGGCGATGGATTCCCCTCTCCGGAGCCCCGAACAGACTCCAGATCAGCCCTCCCGAGAGAGTTTAGGGCTTGGCGGCGGCTCCGTATCGTAAAATATGATGAATCCTTCTCTCTTATTTTTCTCTCCCCGAACACGAATATATGGAGTTGGAGTTGAGGTCGGTGGAGCTCCAGGGGGCCCGCGAGGCAGGGGGCGCTCCCAGGGGCAGGCGCGCCCCCACCCTCGTGGCTAGGGTGTGGGCCCCTGGCCTTGATTCTTTGCCAGTATTTTTTATTATTCCAAAAATAATCTCCATGGAGTTTCAGGTCATTCCGAGAACTTTTGTTTCTGCACATAAATAACACCATGACAATTCTGCTGAAAACAGCGTCAGTCCGGTTTAGTTCCATTCAAATCATGCAAGTTAGAGTCCAAAACAAGGGCAAAACTGTTTGGAAAAGTAGATACGACGGAGACGTATCAACTCCCCTAAGCTTAAACCTTTGCTTGTCCTCAAGCAATTCAGTTGACAAACTGAAAGTGATAAAGAAAAACTTTTACAAACTCTGTTTGCTCTTGTTGTTGTAAATATGTAAAGCCATCATTCAAGTTTTCAGCAAAGATTATGAACTAACCATATTCACAATAACTCTTAGGTCTTAGGTTTACTCATATCAATAGCATGATCAACGAGCGAGCAATAATAATAAATCTCGGATGACAACACTTTCTCAAAACAATCATAATATGATATAACAAGATGGTATCTCGCTAGCCCTTTCTGAGACCGCAAAACATAAATGCAGAGCACCTTTAAAGATCAAGGACTGACTAGACATTGTAATTCATGGTAAAAGAGATCCAGTCAAGTCATACTCAATGTAAACTAACAGTAATGAATACAAATGACAGCGGTGCTCTCCAACTTGTGCTTTTTAATAAGAGGATGATGACTCAACATAAAAGTAAATAGATAGGCCCTTCGCAGAGGGAAGCAGGGATTTGTAGAGGTGCCAGAGCTCGATTTTGAAATAGAGGTGAATAATATTTTGAGCGGTATACTTTCATTGTCAACATAACAACCAAGAGATGGCGATATCTTCCATGCTACACACATTATAGGCGGTTCCCAAACAGAATGGTAAAGTTTATACCCCCCCTCCACCAACAAGCATCAATCCATGGCTTGCTCGAAACAACGAGTGCCTCCAACTAACAACAGTCCCGGGGGAGTTTTGTTTGCAATTATTTTGATTTGAGTTGCATAAAGCATGGGACTGGGCATCCCGGTGACTAGCCATTAGCGGAGTCCACTCCTCTTGAGAATAACCCGCCTAACATGGAAGATACGGACAACCCTAGTTGATACATGAGCTATTCGAGCATACAAAACAGAATGTATATTTGAAGGTTTAGAGTTTGGCACATACAAATTTACTTGGAACGGCGGGTAGATACCGTATATAGGTAGGTATGGTGGACTCATATGGAACAACTTTGGGGTTTACGGGATTGGATGCACAAGCAGTATTCTCGCTTAGTACATGTGAAGGATAGAAAAAGACTGGGAAGCGACCAGCTAGAGAGCGACAACAGTCATGAACATGCATTAAAATTAATCAACATCGAATGCAAGCATGAGTAGGATATAATGCACCATGAACATAAATATCGTAGAGGCTATGTTGATTTTGTTTCAACTACATGCGTGAACATGTGCCAAGTCAAGCCACTCGAATCGTTCAAAAGAGGACACCACCCTATCATAACACATCACAACCATTTTAATAGCATGTTGGCAGGCAAGGTAAACCATTATAAGCTCCTAGCTAATTAAGCATGGCATAAGCAACTATAATATCTAATTGTCATTGCAAACACATTTATTCATAATAGGCTGAATCAGGAACGATGAACTAATCATATTTACAAAAACAAGAGAGGTCGAGTTCATACCAGCTTCTCCCATCTCAATTAGTACATCATATATCATCATAATTGCCTTTCACTTGCATGACCAAATGATGTGAATAATAATAACAGTGCATGTGCATTGGACTAAGCTGGAATCTGCAAGCATTCAATAAAGAGGAGAAGACAAGGCAATATGGACTCTTGGTTAAATCAACAATAATGCATATAGGAGTCACTTCAACAATTTAATTATGGTCTTCTCCTATCAACCTCCAAAGAAAAGAAAAGAAATAAAACTATTTACACGGGAAAGCTCCCAACAAGCAAAAGAAGAACATGAAATCTTTTTGTGTTTTCTTTTTAATTACTACTACAAGCATAGAAATTAAAGCTAGCTAAAAGCTACAACTATTTTTTTGGTTTTTCTTAAGGTTTATCAAACACACAAGAAGAAAGCATAAAAAGGAAATAAACTAGTATGGATGATACAATAAAAAAGTATGAGCACCGACAACTAGCAATGAGTGTGTGAACATGAATGTAATGTCGGTGGGAAATACGTACTCCCCCAAGCTTAGGCTTTTGGCCTAAGTTGGTCTATGTCCACGGCTGGCCTGGCAGATATCCAAAGTTGTAACTGGGGTCGTACTGTGATGCAACAGTCATTGCATCATGGGCTGCAATCACCTCTGGATCCCACTGGTAATCAGACTGTCGTGGAGGCTCAAATTGTGGTTCCGGCTCTGGCTCTGCAGCTGATGTATGGTTTCGGTAGGCGTGAATGGCCTCAAATGGAACAAGGTACTTGTGTGTAGATAAATCAAACAAGGAAGGAGTAGGCAGGGTAATAGTCTCAGGATGATGTTTATCAAAGAACAATTTGTATTTAAGCTCATTTTCCCTATTCTTAACAATAAAATCATGTGCTACCATACTCTTATAATCTAAATAAACAATAGGCAGCAATTTTCTTCCTTTTCGTAGTGCCTAATAGGTATGTTATAGTGTGCAGCAAGGCGTGAAGCATAGACACCTCCAAAGATGGGGCCCTTTGTATGGTTCAGACTTAACCGTTTGGCAATAATACCGCCCATACTAATAGAGTCATCACGGAATAAACCATGGAACAAAATAATAATATCAGGAACACTAAGGTTTCCACAGTTTCCGCGACCAATTAAGCAACGACTAGCAAATATTGCAAAGTAGCGTAAAACAGGAAAATGTATGCTAGTGATTCTTGCATCGGAAACTTTCCTAGTTTCCCCTACAGTGATAGTGTCAATAAACCCGTCCACATCTCTACGATGTGGTTCCTCTAAGCTACCCTCGAAAGGTATTTTGCAAACCCTGCAAAATTCATATAGTGACATCTTCTTAACCACATCATATAAATGAAACTCTACTGAAGGAGGTGATTCCCTAGGATAATAGTAGAAGTTTTGCAGAAAAGTATTGGTGAGTAAGAGATACTGTTTGCGTTGGTCGCAGAGGAAGTCGGTGAGGCCTGCATTCTTAGCCAATTCATAAAAATCATCATAAATCCTGACTGCTCTCAAGAAATCATCGGAAGGCCATTCACACGGCCGAACCTCCGTGGTGCGAGGCAGATTATATTTGGGCCTATCTGCTTCTTTATTTTGCTTTTTCTTCGAGCTTCGGCTCGATGAGCCCCTCAAAAATCTCTTCATAATTTTTTGAAAAATTCTGGATTTTTTAGTAACTTCAAATAAAAGTGAACCAGGCTCAACAAAATTGATAGCAACTACTCCTACAAGTGCCCATGACCTATATCATGCATTAGAACTACTTGGAACCATATAAATTTGACATGCAAGCTCAAGAACATGGTCACCTAGGCAGCACAAATTTGCAATGAATAAAGTAATAGAACAAAAACTAATTGGACCAATGGAGGAGTCACATACCAAGGAACAATCCCCCCAAGCAGTTTTGTGAGAGGTGCTTTGAGCAAGGAGATCGAAAATCGCAGCAAAATGAGCTAGAACTCGTGCTTGAGCTGGATGGTGATTTTTTTGGGAGGAAGAAGAAGTGTATGGGTGCAGGAATAAGTGGAGGGGAGCCACCGTGGGCCCATGAGGCAGGGGGTGCGCCCAGGGGGGTGGGCATGCCGTGGACCCTCGTGGCCAGGTGCTTGCTCCCCCTGCTGTGTTCTTAGTGCCAGATATTCTCAAATATTCCAGAAAAAATCATATTAAATTGGCAGGGCATTTGGAGAACTTTTATTTTCAGGGTATTTTTATATTGCATGGATAATCAGAAAACAGACAGAAATTACTATTTTTGCTTTATTTAATATAAATAACAGAAAGTAAAAAGAGGGTATAGTAGGTTGTGCTTTCTAACTACATCCATCTCATGCTCATGAAAAGGAATCCATTAACAAGGTTGACCAAGTCTTGTTAACAAACTCATTTCGAGTAACATGAAAGTGGAGAAATTTTGAATAACACTAGGTTACCTCAACGGGGATATGGACATCCCCAACAATAAGAATATCATATTTATTCTTGACAGTAGGAAGAGGAAATTCAAAACCTGCAAAAATAATCGATGGAATTTTTCCAATAGAATTGATACTGTGGACTTGAGGTTGTTTCCTCGGAAAGTGTACCGTATGCTCATTACCATTAACATGAAAAGTGACATTGCCCTTGTTGCAATCAATAACAGCCCCTGCAGTATTCAAAAAAGGTCTTCCAAGAATAATAGACATACTATCGTCCTCGGGAATGTCAAGAATAACAAAGTCCGTTAAAATAGTGACGTTTGCAACTACAACACACACATCCTCACAAATACGAACAGGTATAGCAGTTGATTTATCAACCATTTGCAAAGATATTTTAGTAGGTGTCAACTTATTCAAATCAAGTCTATGATATAAAGAGAGAGGCATAACACTAACACCGGCTCCAAGATCACATAAAGCAGTTTTAACATAGTTTCTTTTAATGGAGTATGGTATAGTTGGTACTCCTGGATCTCCTAGATTTTTAGGTATTTCACCCTTAAAAGTATAATTAGCAAGCATGGTGGAAATTTCAGATTCCGGTATCTTTCCTTTATTAGTAACAATATCTTTCATGTACTTAGCATAAGGATTCAGTTTAAGCATATCAGTCAAACGCATACGCAAAAAGATAGGTCTAATCATTTTAGCAAAGCGCTCAAAATCCTCATCATCCTTTTTCTTGGATGGCTTAGGAGGAAAAGGCATGGGTTTCTGAACCCAAGGCTCTCTTTCCTTACCGTGTTTCCTAGCAACAAAGCCTCTTTTATCATATTGTTGATTCTTTGATTGTGGGTTATCAAGATCAACAACAGGTTCAATCTCTACATCTTTGTCATTACTTGGTTGAGCATCATCATAAACATTATCATTAACATTATCACTAGTTTCATGTTCATTACCATATTGTGTTTCAGCATCAGAAATAGAGATATCATTGGGATTCTCAGGTGTGTCAATAACAGGTGAGGGAGTCCTGGATTGGGGGGTATCCGGACAGCCGGATTATGACCTTTGGCTGGAATGTTGGACTATGAAGATACAAGATTGAAGACTTTGTCCCGTGTCCGGATGGGACTCTACTTGGCGTGGAAGGCAAGCTAGGCAATACGGATATGTATATCTCCTCCTTTGTAACCGACCTTGTGTAACCCTAGCCCCCTCCGGTGTCTATATAAACCAGAGGGTTTTAGTCCGTAGGACAACATACAATCATACCATAGGCTAGCTTCTAGGGTTTAGCCTCTCCGATCTCGTGGTAGATCAACTCTTGTACTACTCATATTATCAAGAATAATCAAGCAGGACGTAGGGTTTTACCTCCATCAAGAGGGCCCGAACCTGGGTAAAACATCGTGTCCCCTGCCTCCTGTTACCATCCGCCTTAGACGCACATTTCAGGACCCCCTACCCGAGATCCGCCGGTTTTGACACCGACATTGGTGCTTTCATTGAGAGTTCCACTGTGCCGTCGCCGTAAGGAATGATGCCTCATCTCGTTGTTAAAAACAACATTACCGCCGGAGGAGCCCTGGCTGTCAGCCAAACTCTCCAGCTTGGCAGTTTCATCATGACCGCCAGTTCAGCCGCTGCACCGATGATGACTTCTCGGGTCATCAAAAACAGCCTCCACGTCAGCTCGGAATTTGCTGAGCAGATGAATCCAATAGAGCTCTCTTCCCTAAACGAGCTCTTGGATCGTATTGCCGCCTTGGGAGTCGCTACAGAGTATGATTGGATTGGGCTTAAACCCGATCAAAGGGAGATTAATTCTCCACCGGTCAGCCATCATATT
The DNA here is from genome assembly GCA_034509565.1 of Triticum monococcum. NCBI lineage: Eukaryota > Viridiplantae > Streptophyta > Magnoliopsida > Poales > Poaceae > Triticum > Triticum monococcum. Next base: position 442,471,051 of record CM067842.1, on the reverse strand, counting down.
GCGGTGGTGGAGGAACAATGCGGCGATCTAGCCTCTACCTTGAGGACTAACTATGTCCGGATTCCTAAGCTCTCCGAGCCGGACACCCGTGTACGGGAGGACATCACCCAAGCCCTGAACCTAGAGTCAAGCAGCGGGCCAGACTCATCGGGCAACACTCCGGAATCCGAACTTCCAAGATCGGAAACTCCTCGGCCCCTAGGTCTTAGATCGGGTAGGGGTTCGGACTCAAATCCACGCACCCACCCGGACATAAACGATCTTTCCCACATCAGGCAAGAGCCCCATGAAACAGTATATCATTATTGGGACAGATTCCTCCTTGTGATGAACAAGGTTAAGGACTGTCGCGAGGAAGACGCAGTCTCATTCTTCTGCAATAATTGCACGGACAAGGGAATCCTTAACGCCTTAAGTCGTCGTGACATATCATGCTTCGCTGACTTGGCGTCCATAGTACGAAAGTACTGTGCAATGGAAAGCGCCTGGAAAACCGAAATGAAATTTTGGGATAATCCGGCTCGGAATATACACCCAGTCCGAAGTAAAAGGGTGCACTATCATAAGACACCCGAACTAGTTACAAAGAAACAAAAACCCTCTACAGGGCATGGAACCGTATTGGAGGGATGGCTTAACGGACCCTGCAAAATTCATAGTACAGCGGATACCATACCAACACACAGCCTTAGAGCATGTTGGATACTCCGGCAGGTGGCCAAAAGTGGTGAGGATCTTCTTATCCCAAATGCCACAGAGCACCATCCCATGGATAACAATACGGTATTAACAGTCTTTGAAACCTTCGCATCAAATAATAGGCGCAAGCGAACACTCTGCAGCCTCGCCGAAATCTGCCACGTGGCAGTAATGAATCCATGGAGTGACACGGCTATTACCTTCAATGCCAGTGACGAACCCAAATTCCGAACAGCTCGAGCACCAGCTGCACTGGTCCTCAGTCCAATTGTGGATGGCTTTCGACTCACTAAAGTACTCATGGATGGTGGCAGTGGATTAAACCTCATTTATGAGGAAACTCTTCAAAAAATGGAAATAGACTGGAACCGCATTGAGCAAAGCAGCACAACCTTCAAAGGAATCATCCCCAGTCGGGAAGCACGCTGTGCTGGGAAAATCACACTAGATGTGGTATTCGGCACGCCGGAGAACTATAGGTCCGAAGAAATTACATTCCAAGTGGCCCCGTTCAGTAGTGGATACCACGCCCTTTTAGGACGGGAGGCGTTCACGGTCTTCCAAGCCATACCCCATTATGGGTACATGAAGCTCAAGATGCCCGGGCCCAACGGAATCATCACTCTCGCTAGTGATCCGGACACAGCACTCCACGCCGAAAACAAAATAGCCGCATTGGCCCTCGAGGCATTATCCAGAGCCCTTTCGGCCGAGGAATTAACTACGCTACGCTCCACAGTGGACGGGGACGACGTGATACTTGACAAGAGATCCAAGTCCACCTCTTTTAAACCAACGGATGAAATAGTCAAACTCCAAGTCCACCCAACGGACCCTACAAAAACAGCCTCCATCGGGGCACAGTTAAACCCCGCCGTGGACGCCGCACTACGAGAGTTCGTGTGTGAGAATTGGGACATATTCGCCTGGCACCCCTCAAACATGCCAGGAATCCCATGCAGGCTGGACGAGCATAGCCTCAATATCCTAAAGGGATTCAAGCCGGTCAAGCAGGCTCTTCGGCGTTTCTCTGAACCTAAGAGACAAGCTATGGGAGAGGAACTAGCCAAGTTATTGGAGGCCGGATTCATTAGAGAAATAAAACACCCGGACTGGCTAGCAAACCTGGTGATGGTACCAAAGAAGGAAAAATCCCTGCGCCTATGTGTCGATTTCAAGGACCTCAACAAGGCTTGCCCAAAGGATCCCTTCCCCCTCCCCCGCATTGATCAAATTATCGATGCTACCGCAGGACACGAGTCATTGTGTTTCCTCGACGCATACTCCGGCTACCACCAAATCAAGATGGCGGAGTCCGACCAAGCCGCAACGGCATTTATCACACCATACAGCCCCTTCTGTTTCAACACAATGCCTTTTGGGCTCAAAAACGCCGGCGCAACATATCAGCGCATGATTCAGACATGTCTGGAGAAACAAATTGGCAAAACAGTAGAGGCATACGTAGATGATGTGGTCGTCAAAACCAAACACGTCGACTCTCTAATAGACGACTTGAGTCTCACATTCGACAACCTCCGAACATACAACATCAAGCTCAATCCGGAAAAATGCGTTTTTAGCGTACCAGCCGGAAAGCTCCTGGGCTTCATTGTCTCTAGTAGAGGAATTGAAGCTAATCCGGCCAAAATCCGAGCTTTGTCACAGTTGGCTACCCCAACAGACCTCAAACAAATCCATAAATTAACTGGATGTGTGGCGGCTCTAAGCCGCTTTATCTCTCGCTTAGGAGAAAAGGCATTACCCCTTTATCGCCTCCTTCGGCGCACCGAACACTTCGAGTGGACGGACGCTGCCACAACCGGATTGGAAGAAATAAAAGCCATACTGGCAACCAACCCAATCCTGGCCGCGCCAAACATTGGCGAACCAATGCTGTTATACATTGCGGCAACTCATCAGGTTGTAAGCGTAGTGCTCGTCGTCGAACGAGAAGTGGACGGGCATAAATTATCTCTTCAAAAGCCGGTATATTATGTATTTACCATCCTCCATGCAAATCACGGTACCCACATTATCAAAAGATAGCCTATGCGGTATTCATGGCATCCCGGAAGCTGTGACACTACTTTCAAGAGTGTTCGATTACAGTAGCCTCGGAAGTGCCACTTAATGATATTATAAACAACCGCGACGCCACGGGCTGGATTGCCAAATGGGCCATTGAGCTCCTCCCATTCGACATAACATACAAACCTCGGCGAGCCATTAAATCACAAGTATTGGCCGACTTTGTCACCGAATGGACGGAAGCCGAACTCCCTAAAGAGTACGGCGCATACTCCAATTGGATCATGCACTTCGACGTCTCCAAAATGCTGGCTGGTCTGGGGGCTAGCATCGTCCTGATGTCCCCAACCAGAGATACAGTGCAATACGTACTGCAGATATTGTATATAGACTCCAACAACGCAGCCGAATACGAAGCCCTGTTACATGGTCTTCGGATGGAGACTTCGATGCCAAGTATCTGAAGATGGCGGCCTATTGAAACGCCGTCCTAAAGATGTCAGCTCGGTTCAAGGGGCTCGAATTTCACCATGTGGCCCGGGAAAACAATTAGGCGGCGAATATCCTCGCCCGCATCGGCGCAAAACGCGATGCGGTCCCCCCAACATCTTTTTGGAGAGGTTGTTTAAACCATGCGTGGTATGGGAAGGGGACACCGGTAACAATAATCCGGACCCGGCCACAATGCCCGATACCGAACACTCTGACATAATCGGAGGCTCTGCCACCGAAATAACACCTTCAGCCCACGTCATAATGGCCATTATTCCCTCGTGGATAGAACCATTCTTGGCCTACCTAACTAGGTAGGAACTTCCCGAGGACCAAAATGAGGCACGCTGCATAGTGCGGCGATCTAAAGCCTACAGGGTCCACGAGGGAGAGCTGTATAAAAAAAGCACTACCGGAGTCCTTTAAAGGTGCATCTCCAAAGAGGAAGGGCGGAAGCTTTTGGTAGAAATTCATGCCAGACTCGGCAGCCACCACGCCGCAGCCCGGGCCCTTGTAAGCAAGGCCTTCCATACAGGGTTTTATTGGCCGACGGCCCAGGCAGACGCACAGGACTTGGTCCAACGCTGCGCCGGTTGCCAGCCTTTTGCAAACCAAAGCCACATGCCACCCACCGCCCTCCAAACAATCCCCATTACCTGGCCCTTCGCAGTCTGGGGGCTTGACATGGTTGGACCCCTTAAAGGGGGAACCCATAAGAAAAAATATTTACTGGTCATGGTGGATAAATTCACAAAATGGATAGAAGCCAAACCTGTTAAAACAGCCGAATTCGGACCGGTGATAGACTTCATATCCGGGGTTGTACACCGTTATGGCGTCCCCCACAGCATCATCACTGACAATGGCACGAACTTCATGCCCGACGAGGTAAAACTCTGGTGCAACAACATGGGCATCAAGCTCGATTATGCTTCCGTCTATCACCCACAAACCAACGGCCAAGTTGAGCGAGCGAATGGTCTTATCATGAGCGGCATTAAACCCAGATTAGTGCGGTCCTTACAGGAGTCTAACACGCACTGGGTAGAGGAGCTTGACTCCGTACTCTGGGGGCTACGGACCACGCCGAATCGTACCACCGGATATACACCCTTCTTTATGGTGTACGGTGCATAGGCAGTTCTGCCCTGCGACATAATTCATGACTCACCTCGAGTGCACATGTACAAAGAAAGAGAAGCCGAGCTGGATCGGCAGGATAGTTTGGACACCCTGGAGGAGGAGCGCGATGTGGAAAAAGCCCGTTCCGCATTCTATCAGCAACAGGCTCGCAGATACCAAAGCAAAGAAGTACAGGCCAAAACTTATAACGTTGGCGAGTTAGTTCTACGCTTGCCGGAGAAGAAAAACTCCAAGCTTGAGCCCAAATGGGAAGGTCCCTTCATTATTGACCAAGTTTTGACCGGTGGAGCGTACCGTCTGCGGGATGCATCGAATAATCGACTTGAGCCGAACCCATGGAACGCAGCCAGGCTCCGAAGATTCTACGCCTAGCGCCGGACTCTATGTTCGTCTCCTTCCTATGTCCAGTTTTTGCATATATATTATTTGTCTTTTTTCTCTTTCTTTATTTTTTTATTCTTTCTCAAGGCCTTCAAGGGCTAACTTGTGCCTCGCTTGCACACTATAGATGCGCTAACCGTGCTCATTATACCCGGGGGCTTCTTACACGGAAGCTTAATTATCTATCTGGGCTTCATGCCCCGCACATGTGTTATTCTTCTGCATGTACCTTTTCCTCGCCATTATATGCATCGATATGACTTAAGTTTTGGCCAAGCTAGGTTCCCTGGCTCTTGTATTTATGCCCTACGTCCCTGTTAATTCGGCTAGGGCATAAGGGGAGCACCTCTGCGATTGTTACTGTCGAGTCAGCCGGATGTGTACCTCAGACTGGGTGAAGCCAAAAGCTAGCGTTCTTAAGGGAATATTCGGTCGGCGAACAAAACATGATTTTTATTTATTTTCCATATATGCCCCCAGATGTTTTTTCCTGCGTCTCCACTCGCAGTCCGGACATGCACTTTAGGGCATGCGTACCCAGGGAAAGGAACCCCTAACGGAACTATTCTCCCTAGAAGATGTTTCTTACTACCCATGTAATATAACATAACTAGTTGGGCACTTGTATGTTCAAGCACTAATGACCCCTACGCCTGCTTTAACGCATACCCCGGTTCTTATATAACTAAGCGGGTATTCGGACACACTCCGGACTATCGGGTCCCGAGGTTGAAGCGAAAAGGTCCGCCATGACAAATGATCTACAATCCGGCTAGAAGGCACTATACATGTCACTTTAATTACATAGTCATGGAGACTGACTAAATTCCTCTTCTATACCATCCAACAGGCGGTCTAGCCTACAATCCTATTGGGAATACTTTGCGGCTAATTCTACTTGCCCATAGACTAAGCTAACGGGGATCTCTTTCCCATCGGGCCCCACAGGTCCAACCTCGGCCATTTGGTTCGGGTCAGCCTTGGTATACCGCGTCTTCACCATGGTCCAGGCTTCCCTGGCACCTTGACGGCAGGCCGATATCTTCCATAATCGGAAGTGCCGCCTGCTCCCTTGAGCTTCTCCGCAAGCTCTCCAATGCCTTCTGGCAGGGAGACTAATGGCCACGAGGCCTGGGCAATACCTTGCAGCACCTGCCGAACTTGTTCGTGCAGTTGTGAGAGCTCGGATAGAAGATCACCCGCAGACCCGGGCATCTCCTCCGCGGGACGAACCGTCAGCATACCTGCAGACATAACTCTGTTAGCCGACTTCTCCGCCGTCCCCTTTTTAAGGGTTCATTCAAGCACTTACTGAAAATTCCGCATCGAAGTCGCTTATTCTCCTTCTCGGAGTCCGCAAGCTGGGCTCGAACATCTTTTAGTTCCACGCTCAGCTTGGTATTGGCGTCTTGGAGATTGTTTTTCTCCCGCCTGACCTCAGTCAGCACGTATTCGCCAGCCTTTAGCTGTCGTACGGCATGCTGGTCCTCTGGATTCTCCCCGGATTCATCTGCAATATCTATTGTTAGATCTGCAGCCACACCGCATGCTATATGGTACCTATCATTCTTTGAAACAAATGTTACCAGCTGGTGACTTTTTAGGTTCCTTCAATGCGGCAACGCCGGCCCGAAGTTGGGTCTTGCATTCCTCCAGCTCCTGTAATAGTGGAGTATTCTTCTCTGTAAGAACCTGCACAATAGATGATCCTTAAATCAGTTATGCTAACTGTTTCAAGTCTCAGGGGCTACTGATACATATAATCGTCAGATTTGCTTACCCGTACATTCCTTACATACTGGTTCATGGCTCTGGCTAGACCATTTTGAGTAGCACAAGAGGTACGCGTCTCCAGAATTGAAGGCATCAAATGCCTCTGGGGAGAAGCAAGCGTCATGAAGTACGGCTCGGCGACGCCTATGATTCATGGCGCTCTCCACTTCTGAATTTGTAGCGGATAGTCTATCCGCATCCTCTGTAGGAGGAGTATCCGGCATCCGCCCCATGTCGGCTTCCGCCTCTATGTCCGGCCCTGGAGCCCGACTGGTGGAAGCATGATCGGCAGCCTCACCGGACATATTCCGGCGAGCATTTTTTCTGTTAAAGAAACATGGACATCATTACATTTTGAGAAAGACGACAACCACGGAGCGGGGTTTTTGTCATACCTCTGCGCTAGCATCTCCGTCCTGACCGCCTTCCTTTTTGGCCTGCCCGGCCTCGGTGCCTCTTGTTGGCGAGTTGCTGTGGGTTCGGCACGGCGTCCCGAAGGCCTTCCCTGTAAAACACCATATGTATATGGTAGGTGAAGTGTCTAAAAGGGGATCCTGGTTTTTGGAGTTGGGATTTTTGGTTTTTCTTACGTGCGACGTAGGAAGCAGTCCGGGACAGTCGGCCGTAATGGCCACCATGGCGTCATCACAGCTTAATTGATAGAACTGCCGGTCTATCAGCTCCACGAATATGTCCGGATCTTCTTCGAGTCCGGGACCGAGGGCCCGGTCAGGGTCCTCTGGTTGTGTTGATGGGCTGCTGACCTCCCTTATGGCTTTTCACAGTTCCTGCCGCAAGATGTCAAGGTGAGTACCTATGATAGAGAATGCGGGAAGAATGGGAGTGAGGAGATATAACTCACCTAGCTTGGAGGGTTGTACATGGAGAATCCATCCCATGGCTTGATGGGGATGAACTCCTCTTCCTCTCCCTTGAACAACTCGGACATAATTTTTGCTAAAGCAGTAGCGTTGTCCGGACCCTTACGCCTGCAACGGGTGGCATCATCTTCCCCGTTAAAACACCACAGGGGATGCCCTCGATATTGAAGTGGCTACACTCCCCACATTATGCATATTGACATAACCTCGATTACTGTCAACCCTGATTGAGCCAGCACTTTAATCCGGTTCATCAGGTAAAGGACTTCTCCGTTGACTTCCTCCTGGGGGCTCCATGGGCGCCAACTTCGGCGTTTCTTTAGAGGAGCATTGTTGAACTCAGGAAGACCCCGCCGAATAGGGTCCGGAAGGGGGACGTCCTCCATATAAAACCATTCCGAAGGCCAGTCTTCGGACGTCTTCTTCGGAGTACCGGATAGGTATCCGGTTTCAGTGATGCGCCATATTTCGGCTCCGCCCACTTGATAAAGTGACCCCTTCTATGTGCGGGGGACGAGGCAAAATAACCTTTTCCGCAGCTTGAAATGAGCCTCGCAGCCCAAGAATAACTTGCAGAGGGCAACATAGCCGGCGATGTGTAATATGGAAGCAGGGGTGAAATTATGTAGTTGGAGGCCGTAAAACTCCAGGAGCCCGCGGAGGAACGGATGAATTGGAAATCCGAGTCCCCTTAATAAGTAAGGAACAAGGCATACCCGCTCCCCCGTAGAGGGACTGGGGAAGCTCTCCGCTTGCTCCCCGCCATTGTAGGTGGCGAGCCCGGCTCGGACGGGAACCATATACGTTGGAGGGAGAAATCCCTTGGTCTGCAGTTCGACTAATCGGCTGTGTGGGACAGAACACCTCTCCCAATCACCGGGCTTAGGGCTACGGGGGAGGGAGGAGGAGCTGCGGAGGTCGGCCATGCTGGAGTGGATCTTTCCGAAGCGCGCTCCGATGGATTCTCGCTGGGGGAGGATGGTGTGGATTGGATCTAAGAATCCCCATCCCTTTAATAGACAATTTATTTATCTGGCTAGGGGGGCGAATGTAAAAATGCCCTGGCGCCTCGTATTCATTCGATGCATGGAAGATAGCCCTTATTGGGCGCAGAAGCCAAGAGGTCCTACATTTATGGGGCCGAACACTGCTTAACAAACGTTTGAAATTTGGAGAAGAACCCGCCTTGTAATGTCGAGGACAATACTGCATGCCAGACTCATCGTCATTGAAGCCTGGTTCGGGGGCTACCGAGGGAGTCCTGGATTAGGGGGTATCCGGACAGCCGGATTATGACCTTTGGCCGGACTGTTGGACTATCAAGATACAAGATTAAAGACTTCATCCCGTGTCCGGATGGGACTCTACTTGGCGTGGAAGGCAAGCTAGGCAATACGGATACGTATATCTCCTCCTTTGTAACCGACCTTGTGTAACCCTAGCCCCCTGCGGTGTCTATATAAACCGGAGGGTTTTAGTCCGTAGGACAACATACAATCATACCATAGGCTAGCTTCTAGGGTTTAGCCTCTCTGATCTCGTGGTAGATCAACTCTTGTACTACTCATATTATCAAGAATAATCAAGCAGGACGTAGGGTTTTACCTCCATCAAGAGGGCCCGAACCTGGGTAAAACATCGTGTCCCCTGCCTCCTGTTACCATCCGCCTTAGACGCACAGTTTGGGACCCCCTACCCAAGATCCGCCGGTTTTGACACCAACAACAGGTTCACTAGAAGCATGCAAAGTCCTATCATTTTCCTTTTTCTTCCTCTTAGAAGGACTAGGTGCATCAATATCATTTCTCTGAGAATCTTGCTAAATTCTCTTAGGATGGCCCTTGGGATACAAAGGTTCTTGGGTCATTTTACCACCTCTAGTCATAACTCTAACAACATTATCATTTTTCTTACCATTTAATTCATTGAGCAAATCATTCTGAGCTTTAAGTACTTGTTTTACTTGAGTGGTAACCATAGAAGCATGTTTACTAATGAGTTTAAGTTCACCTTTAACTCTAGACATATAATCACCCAAGTGTTCAATCATATAAGCATTTTGTTTCAACTGTCTACCAAAATAAGCATCGAAGTCTTCCTGCTTAAGCATAAAGTTATCAAACTCATCCAAACATTGGCTAGCAAACTTAGTAGGAGGGATTTGAGCTTTATTGTATCTATAGAGAGAATTTACCTTTACTACCTGTGTCGGGTTATCAAGACCATGTGTTTCTTCAATAGGTGATGGATTAAAACCATGTATTTCTTCAACAGGCGGTAAATTAAGACCATGTATTTCTTCAATAGGAGGTAGTTCTTAACATCTTCAGCTTTAATACCCTTTTCTTTCATAGATTTCTTTGCCTCTTGCATATCTTTAGGACTGAGAAATAGAACACCCCTTTTCTTCGGAGTTGGTTTAGGAATAGGCTCAGGAGCTGGCTCAGGAAGTGTCCAATTATTTTCATTTGTCAACATATTATTCAATAGAATTTTAGCTTCATCCGGTGTTCTTTCCCTGAAAACAGAACCAACACAACTATCCAGGTAATCTCTGGAAGCATCAGTTAGTCCATTATAAAAGATATCAAGTATTTCATTTTTCTTAAGAGGATGATCAGGCAAAGCATTAAGTAATTGGAGAAGCCTCCCCAAGCTTGTGGGAGACTCTCTTCTTCAATTTGCACAAAATTATATATATCCCTTAAGGCAGCTTGTTTCTTATGAGCAGGGAAATATTTAGCAGAGAAGTAATAAATCATATCCTGGGGACTACGCACACAACCAGGATCAAGAGAATTAAACCATATCTTAACATCACCCTTAATAAGAACAACAATATTTTAAGGATATAAAATAGCGAGTTCTCTCATCATTGGTGAACAGGGTGGCTATATCATTTAATTTAGTAAGATGTGCCACAATAGTTTCAGATTGATAGCCATAAAAAGGATTAGATTCAACCAAATTAATTATATCAGGATCAATAGAGAATTCATAATCCTTATCAGTAACAAAGATAGGTGAAGTAGCATAAGCAGGATCATATTTCATTCTAGCATTCAGAGTTTTGTGTTTAAGCTTAGCTAATAATTTCTTAAGATCACTTCTATCATTGCAAGCAAGAAAGTCTCTTTTAGTTTCTTCATCCATAACATAGCCCTCAGGCACAACAGGCAATTCATATTTATTAGGAGAGCCTTCATCATCACTTTCATCAATATTATCAGTTTCAATAATTTCATTCTCTCTAGCCCTAGCAAGTTGTTCATCAAGAAATTCACCAAGTGGCACAGTAGTATCAAGCATAGAAGTAGTTTCATTATAAGTATCATGCATAGCAGAAGTGGCATCATCAATAATATGCAACATATCAGAATTAATAGCAGAAGCAGGTTTAGGTGTCGCAAGCTTACTCAAAACAGAAGGAGAATCAAGTGCAGAGCTAGATGGCAGTTCCTTACCCCCCTCGTAGTTGAGGGATAAATTCTTGTTTTCACATCTTTCAAGTTCTTCATGGTGACCAGCAGATATAAATCCCAAGTGACTCAAAGAATAGGGCTATGCTCCCTGACAACGGCGCGAGAAAATAGTCTTGATAACCCACAAGTATAGGGGATCGCAACAGTTTTCGAGGGTAGAGTATTCAACCCAAATTTATTGATTTGACACAAGGGGAGCCAAAGAATATTCTCAAGTATTAGCAGCTGAGTTGTCAATTCAACCACACCTGGAAACTTAGTATCTGCAGCAAAGTGTTTAGTAGCAAAGTAATATGATAGTAGTGGTAACGGTAGCAAAAGGTAACGATAACAAAAGTAATATTTTTGGTATTTTGTAGTGATGATAACAATAGCAACGAAAAAGTAACTAAGCGAAGAACAATATATGGAAAGCTCGTAGGCAATGGATCGGTGATAGAGAATTATGCCAGATGCGGTTCATCATGTAACAATCATAACCTAGGGCGACACAGAACTAGCTCCAATTCATCAATGTAATGTAGGCATGTATTCCGAATATAGTCATACGTGCTTATGGAAAAGAACCTGCATGACATCTTTTGTCCTACCCTCCCGTGGCAGCAGGGTCCTAGTGGAAACTAAGGGATATTAATGCCTCCTTTTAATTGAGTACCGAACCAAAGCATTAACACATAATGAATACATGAACTCCTCAAACTACGGTCATCACCGGGAGTGGTCCCAATTATTGTCACTTCGGGGTTGCCGGATCATAACACATAGTAGGTGACTATAGACTTGCAAGATAGGATCAAGAACTCATATATATTCATGAAAACATAATAGGTTCAGATCTGAAATCATGGCACTCGGGCCTTAGTGACAAGCATTAAGCATAGCAAAGTCATAGCAACATCAATCTCAGAACATAGTGGATACTAGGGATCAAACCCTAACAAAACTAACTCGATTACATGATAAATCTCATCCAACCCATCACCGTCCAGCAAGCCTACAATGGAATTACTCACGCACGGCGGTGAGCATCATGAAATTGGTGATGGAGGATGGTTGATGATGATGACGGCGACGGGTTCCCCTCTTCGGAGCCCCGGACGGACTCCAGATCAGCCCTCCCGAGAGAGTTTAGGGCTTGGCGGCGGCTCCGTATCATAAAACGCGATGAATCCTTCTCTCTTATTTTTTCTCCCCGAACACGAATATATGGAGTTGGAGTTGAGGTTGGTGGAGCTCCAGGGGGCTCACGAGGCAGGGGGCACGCCAAGGGGGGGGGGGGCAGGCGCGCCCCCACCGTCGTGGCTAGGGTGTGGGTCCCCTGGCCTTGATTCTTTGCCAGTATTTTTTATTATTTCCAAAAATAATCTCCGTGGAGTTTCAGGTCATTCGGAGAACTTTTGTTTCTGCACATAAATAACACCATGGCAATTCTGGTGAAAACAACGTCAGTCCGGGTTAGTTCCATTCAAATCATGCAAGTTAGAGTCCAAAACAAGGGCAAAAGTGTTTGGAAAAGTAGATACGACGGAGACGTATTAGACTTCTAGAATAGGATTATCGTACCACTCTAGTGCGGAACGTACTCTGGTTGACCTACGAGGTTCGGTAGTAACTTGATCTGAAGTTTCATGATCATCATCATTAGCTTCCTCATTAATTGGTGTAGGCATCACTGGAACTGATTTCTATGATTAGCTACTTTCCAATTCGAGAGAAGGTATAATTACCTCATCAAGTTCTACTTTCCTCTCACTCACTTCTTTCGAGAGAAACTCCTTCTCTAGATAGGATCCATTCTTAGCAACAAATATGTTAGCTTCGGATCTGTGATAGAAGGTGTACGCAACAATTTCTTTTGGGTATCCTATGAAGACGCACTTCTCTAATTTGGGCTCGAGCTTATCAGGCTGAAGCTTTTTTCACATAAGGATCGCAACCCCAAACTTTAAGAAATGATAGCTTAGGTTTCTTGCCAAACCACAGTTCATACAGTGTCGTCTCAACGGATTTAGATGGTGCCCTATTTAACGTGAATGCAGTTGTCTCTAATGCATAACCCCAAAACGATAGTGGTAAATCGGTAAGAGACATCATAGATCGCACCATATCTAATAAAGTACGGTTACGACGTTCAGACACACCATTACGCTGTGGTGTTCCAGGTGGCGTGAGTTGCGAAACTATTCCACATTGTTTTAAATGAAGACCAAACTCGTAACTCAAATATTCACCTCCGCGATCATATTGTAGAAACTTTATTTTCTTGTTACGATGATTTTCCACTTCACTCTGAAATTCGTTGAAATTTTCAAATGTTTCAGACTTGTGTTTCATTAAGTAGATATACCCATATCTGCTCTAATCATCTGTGAAGGTCAGAAAATAATGATAACCGCCGCGAGCCTCACACTCATCAGACCGCATACATCAGTATGTATTATTTCCAATAAGTCAGTGGCTCGCTCCATTGTTCCGGAGAACGGAGTTTTAGTCATCTTTCCCATGAGGCATGGTTTGCAAGCATCAAGTGATTCATAATCAAGTGATTCCAAAAGCCCATCCGCATGGAGTTTCTTCATGCGCTTTACACCAATATGACCTAAACGGCAATGCCACAAATATGTTGCACTATCATTATTAACTTTGCATCTCTTGGCATCAATATTATGAATATGTGTATCACCACGATCGAGATTCAACAAAAATAGACCACTCATCAAGGGTGCATGACCATAAAATATATTACTCATATAAATAGAACAACCATTATTCTTTGATTTAAATGAATAACCGTCTTGCATCAAACAAGATCTAGATATAATGTTCATGCTCAACGCTGGCACCAAATAACAATTATTCTGGTCTAAAACTAATCCTGAAGGTAGATGTAGAGGTAGCGTGCCGACAACGATCACACTGGCCTTTCACTTTGCCATCCTTCTTATCCGCCAAATACTTGGGGCAGTTCCGCTTCCAGTGACCAGTCCCTTTGAAGTAGAAGCACTCAGTTTCAGGCTTAGGTCCAAACTTGGGCTTCTTGCCGGGAGCAACAACTTTCTTGCTACTCTTCTTGAAGTTCCCCTTCTTTCCTTTGCCCTTTTTCTTGAAACTAGTGGTCTTGTTAACCATCAACACTTGATGCTCCTTCTTGATTTCTACCTCCGCAGCCTTGAGCATTGCAAAGAGCTCGGGAATCATCTTGTTCATCCCTTGCATATTATAGTTCATCATGAAGCCTTTGTAGCTTGCTGGCAGTGATTGAAGAATTCTATCAATGACACTATCATCCGGAAGATTAACTCCCAGCTGAGTCAAGTGGTTATGGTACCCAGACATTCTGAGTATGTGTTCAATGAAAGAACTGCTCTCCTCCATCTTGCAGCTGTAGAACTTGTTGGAGACTTCATATCTCTCAACTCGGGCATTTGCTTGAGATATTCACTTCAACTCCTGGAACATCTCATATGCTCCATGACGTTCAAAACGTCTTTGAAGTCCCGATTCTAAGCCGTAAAGCATGGCACACTGAACTATCGAGTAGTCATCAGATTTAGCTTGCCAGACGTTCATAATGTCAACAGTTGCTCATGTAGAAAGCCTTGCACCTAGCGGTGCATCAAGGACATAATTCTTCTGTGCAGCAATGAGGATAATCCTCAAGTTACGGACGCAGTCCGTGTAGTTGCTACCATCATCTCTCAACTTAGCTTTCTCTAGGAACGCATTAAAATTCAAGGTAACGGTTGCACGGGCCATTGATCTACAACATAAATATGCAAAAACTAGCAGGACTAAGTTCATGATAAATTTAAGTTCAATTAATCATATTACTTAAGAACTCCCAATTAGATAGACATCCCTCGAGTCATCTAAATGATCACATGATCCATATCAACTAAACCATGTTCGATCATCACGTGCGATGGAGTATTTTTCAATGGTGAACATCTCTATTTTGATCATATCTACTATATGATTCACGTTCGACCTTTTGGTCTCAGTGTTCTGAGGCCATGTCTGTACATGCTAGGCTCGTCAAGTTTAACCTAAGTATTCCGCACATGCAAAACTGTCTTGCACCTGTTGTATGTGAACGTAGAGCTTATCACACCCGATCATCACGTGGTGTCTCAGCACGATGAACTGTCGCAATGGTGTATACTCACGGAGAACACTTATACCTTGAAATTTTAGTGAGGGATCACCTTATAGTGCTACCGCCGTACTAAGCAAAATAAGATGCATAAAAGATAAACATCACATGCAATCAAAATATGTGACATGATATGGCCATCATCATCTTGTGCCTTTGATCTCCATCTACAAAGCACCATCATGATATCCATCATCACCGGCTTGACACCATGATCTCCATCATAGCGTCGTTGTCGTCTCGCCAACTATTGCTTCTACAACTATCGCTAATGCATAGTGATAAAGTAAAGCAATTACATGGCGATTGCATTTCATACAATAAAGCGACAACCATAAGGCTCCTTCAAGTTGCCGATAACTTTTACAAAACATGATCATCTCATACAATAATATATATCACATCATGTCTTGACCATATCACATCACAACATGCCTTGCAAAAATAAGTTAGATGTCCTCTACTTTGTTGTTGCAAGTTTTACGTGGCTGCTACGGGCTTCTAGTAAGAACCGTTCTTACCTACGCATCAAAACCACAACGATGTTTCATCAAGTTTGCTGTTTTAACCTTCAACAAGGACCGGCCATAGTCAAATTCGATTCAACTAAAGTTGGAGAAACAGACACCCACCAGCCACCTTTATGGAAAACAAGTTGCATGTCTATCGGTGGAACCGGTCTCATGAACGTGGTCATGTAAGGTTGGTCCGGGCCACTTCATCCAAAAATACCGCCGAATCAAAATAAGACGTTGGTGGTAAGCAGTATGACTATGATCGCCCACAACTCTTTGTGTTCTACTCGTGCATATCATCTACGCATAGACCTGGCTCGGATGCCACTGTTGGGGAATGTAGCATGCAATTTCAAAAAAAATCCTACGATCACACAAGATCTATCTAGGAGATGCATAGCAACGAGAGGGGGAGAGTGTGTGTCGAGGATATACCCCGCGGTATGACCCGGCCGGAAATATGACCCGGCCGGGCTTGGCGATTTACTTGAAACCCGGTTGACACTTGGCGATTCACTGGCGATCCGCCCTGATCAGACGGTTTACAAGCAACTTGCCTGAACGTTATGACGCACTGGTAATCCGGCGGGCGGTGTACGGATGACAAGGCCCAAGGCCCAGAAGGACGGTTTATATTAATGGTGGGCCGGTTTAAGAGGAAAGGCGTGAAGAATATTTACCTTACAAGGAGTTAAGATCCGGACTTGTATCCGGTTTGTATTAAAAGGTAGACTAGTCATAATCCTAATAGGACTCCACATGTAACCTGTCCCTTCAATTTATATAAGGAGGGGAAGGGCTCCCCATAGAGGGAGGAGCAAGAAGAAACAATCTCTAGGGCTAGACATAACTAGGAGAGCCGGTTTACGGCGACTCCCTCGTGATAATAATGAGACCTTGCCACAAACATCATGTAGGGCTATTACCGGATGACGTTTCCTGGGGCCCGAAGCTGTCTAAATCCTTGTCTTGTGTGTTGATCCGCCGTGCATCTCTCGATTCCGACCAACCCCTTCAAGCTACCGGATAGATGCGTTGGCCTCACGACTAAGTCCTCACACTAGGACATCTGCCGTGACAAATCCACGATAGTTGGCGTCCACCGTGGGGCCTGCTCACGGTGGTGTTATGTTCTTGAAGGGAACTTTTTAGGGATCGAGAAGCTCGCAACTGCCCAGATCAAGAATAGTCGACACGATAAACCGGATGAAGGAGTGCTGGCACGACGTGTATGAGATTGAGATAAAAATTTAGGGTTTGGAGTCTTGTGCGCCGCCAACGCAAGGCGGTCTGTCAAACCCAACTGGAGATTGGTCTCGCTGGTATGCCGAGTCCTACAATCAGTCAAATCGCACTTTCCATCGAAGCGGACAAAATTTTTTTTGCTGCCTGATCCGCCTCGCTGTCTGATCCACCGGGTCCCCCAGGTTGCTACTATCGGGTTACAGGCTCAAGTCCCGAAGCCTTTTAGTTCTTCTGGCTGGCAGGAATACAAGACAAATCAAGTTGAGTATAATGCGGGGTTCGAGGAAAATACACCAACATCAAAAGATAGGAGATTGAAACTACTGCTACTGCTATGAGCATCAAGTACAGGCTGATTGCATGAGGAAAGATGGTAACCTACTGATAAAACGCATGTTTCCAAAGTACTGCCGCGTACGTCGTCTGTCCTTGTGTCTGCAACCAAAGCAAGCTCGGCGGCGATTCAATAGTCCCAACGGTGGCTTCCACTGTTCCTCACTGAAGACACTTACTGCCTTAAGTCGCTATCACCGCAGCGTCGAAGTTGTGCTCTTCTCTGCTAGACTCTAAGTCGCTCGCCGATTCACCTTAACCACAGCGGGATCAAGCCGCCTGCCGCTGCTCCAACCGGGTGCTCCGCGGGCTTCGTGCCGCCCCTGATCAGCTCGCCGCCGAGCCATCCGTGCTGGATGTGACCCGCGCCCCCGTCACCTATGCTGTTGCCTCTGACGCAACTCGCCTCTTCCAGTGGCCAAGAGCTGCCACGGCTACAACCCGACGCACCTTGAACTGCTACGCCGCAGCGGCCTTGACCCGCCGCCGCCCATGCTGAGCCACCACAGAATCCGCCCTTGAGCCGCCTACTCTGAGCTACCGTCGTTCCTGTGGGCCGGGTCCGCCCGCGAGTCGGTCGACCTCCGCCGTCGCCGCTTCAGCCTTGCTCTGAGTCACCGGGAGGGCTTCGTGCCGAGTCACTTCAAATCGCCGACCTGCGAGTCACCCTCGCTCTGTTTCTCTGCGAACCGACTCTAAGCCATTGTGGCGCGGCCCAGTTTTGCCGGATTCATCAACCCCTCAAGCAGCGGTGGAGGCCTCGTGCCTGTCCCAAGCCACCGTAGTTGCCGAGTCGCCCGCAGCATGCAAGTCGCTGTCGAGATTACCAAGCCGCCAAGATAGTTAACTTCTATTGCGATACACTATTTTGCTGATTTCAAACCCCGAGGCGTCAACTCACAAGCTGCTGGTGCTACGTCATTTTGGGTAAAGGCCGAGGATGATTTCATCAACCACAAGTACTCCTTGGTGCTCACGAGGAGTACTAGTTGACTAATCTGGTACTAATTGCTGTGAACTGCTACTACCACTCCATGATACTACGAGGTGCTATCCTTCCTATGTATTTTATCAGTACATGTTAAATTCATCCGACAACAATTACTCTAGCTTGTAATGTTTTTACGCAGGGCGACTATTAAAAAAGGGGTGGGGATATACCACGGATGCACGTTCAGCTGTGCCGCACGGCTTCACGGACAGGCGTGTCATGGTCTGGTTTACATCAACACGCCGGCCGACTCACCCGTCCGCGCCGCATTACAGTGCCACAGACGACTTGCCCGCCCGCCCTCACGATCGGTTCACGCGTCTGCATCGGCTTACAACGAGGAGGACAATTTGCTCGTCCGCACCGGCTTATAACACCGCGGCCGATTCATCTGTCTGCTACCGCGGCCGATTCACCCGTGAGTGATTTCAGTTTCACCTAGTGAGCATCAACTTCATGGCAGATTATTTTCGGCCTAAATACATCAGGTGATATCCATTTAAAATATATTTTATTAGCACATATTATTTTTGTCAAAGAGCAGTTTATCTTTGCCTTGGTCTGCAATATTGTTTATGCAGGACAATTATTCACTGCAAAAGCTATGGCTGTGTCATGGATGTATAACTCGCGCCACCATTATAAGGCGCTAATATCTTACCATGCCATCAAGCTCAATGAATATATGTGCAAGCCACCCTTCTGCAGGCCAGTTTACATCAATATGATGTGGCTAACTCGCGCGTCCATGCCGGTTTACAACGCCGTGGCCGATTCATGTGTCTGTGCCTCCTTTGAAGCCGCGATCGTCTCTGTCGTCCGTCTCTCGCGGCCTGGTCTACATCAACACACTGGGCCGCACATGTCTGCATGAGCTATTTATTGAGTATAAAGTCAGTCACTGCTCTGGTAGCCCAGTTTTCTTTCAAATTAGAGGCAAATTATCATCAACCGCCGTCTGTACTGGATGGCCCAATGGACAGGCACGCAAGTCACCGCCACTATAGTTTGGTTAACTTCAAATAGCCAGTTGGAAGGAATCATTGGCCGAGTTGCTGACACGGCTCATATGAGAACATTTATAACCCGCCGCAGTTACCTCAACATTCTATGGATTCACATTGCGTTATCAACACCAATGATGTATACCTTATGCTATGGTCAAATACTGAGAATCTCAAGACAACTCCTTGGGTCATCTTAAGACTCGGGGGCTACGATGATATGATTCAGCAAGTCTTGCCAGTTTCAGCAAATTCAAGTGCCCCAAGATGTTAAAGGGAAAGATAACCCGGTCTCAGAGGCTACTGTTATATTGATGAAAATTTAAAGGCCGTCAGAAATATTCCGACTCACAATGATGCTTCCGATTTATAGTCCGGTTTAAGGGAAATCCCGTTTCCCACACAGCACTGAAGCCCTTAGTATCTGGTTCGAATCCGGTTTAAGAAGAAACTATCTCTTGCAAAGCTCTGACGCTCTCAATATCCGGTTCAAAATCCCGGTTCAAGAAGAATTTATCTCTTGCAAAAAGTTAAAGGTTGCCGAAGAGGATCCGCTGCCATGATGCGCGGTTCAAACATGGGTATCCTGCCTTATTGGCTTATCATATTATTGATCACGCGGGGGCTTCTGTTTATAAAGCAGAGTTCTGTTTACCCATTGATCTGGCTTATAAAGCTATATATATATATATATCACTTGGGGGCTTGGTCGTATTCGAACCATAGCTACACCTCTTGATCGGTGTAAGGCCACCAGGGAAATCACCTGGGGGCCAAAGAGAGTGTTGCAAAAGCGCAACTCAAACATAGGCACCCAATGAGCACAACTCAAAATATTGCTCGGGGGCTCTTTGCTTCTCAAAGAACAAAGAGTCTACACCCTTGTAATAGGCTATCAAGCCAGGCTTGGAAGCCAGGTGTATTCACCTAAAACCCCGGGTTATCCTGCCTTCTTTAAGTAAGCCACTCCATTCAGGTAATCCTGGTATGACCCGCCGAACGTTTGGCAAGTCAATCTTATAGACCCTGAACTTGTCAAAGTTAAAACGATGATTGGTTAATGTGAGGTCCATCTTAAAAGGCTTTGTAAAATGGTTTAACTCAGTGGCCTGGCAACCCATGAAAAGCCTAGATTTTGGGCCTGGAAGCCCATGAAAAGCCTTGCATGTTCTTTTTATGCTTTTATTTGCCAAGTTTTTTCTCCTTTGGTGAGGTTTACAACACTTTATGATAAACCGATGTTTATTGACCTGGCCTGGCTTTGGACTATAAGTCGCCAGTATGATGATAATTATCCGGTATTTATTGACCCGGCCTGGCTTTGGACTATAAGTTGCCAGTATGATGATAAATTATCCGGTGTTTATTAACCCGGCCTGGCTTTCGACTATAAGTCGCCAGTATGATGATAAATTATCCGGTGTTTATTAAACCGGCCCGGCTTGGGACTATAAGTCGCCAATATATATTTGGATTGCGCCATTGGAATCATGTGCTCATAAAATCATTGGATTATATTATTCAAATCTTCAAATAGCCAACATGGCTGGATTTTATTATGGTTATCAATAACCAGTATTATGATTAAGGTTTTCAAAGTCGCTTTAGCGCATTGGCTATTATATTATCAATGGATATGATTTATTCTACAATTGAAGGAATAGTCTCGAGTCGCTGCAGGCTTATGACCCGATACTTGGGGGCTACATTATTCAAGTTGATATTACATCAAATATGCAAGTCTCATGTCGCCGCAAGCATGCAGCATGACACTTGGGGGCTAATGCAAAGTCATTTTTTGCTCACCTTATTGAAGACCCGACTCACCACAGTGTAATGAGACAGCCCTTGGGGGCTGCCAATTGCTTCTGTCAAAAAATTTAAGGTACACAAACTTTAATCCATTATATTGAAAGGTTTATTGCTCAGTTGGTAAAGCACAAAGCTCTTAACCTTGTGGACGTGGGTTCAAGCCCCATGATGGGGGTTACATCATATGATGTTATTTTCAATGAAGTATATATAAAGTGCCAGCTCAATATTATCTTACTGAGCCGGCCCTTGGGGGCTACACGTTGCTGTTCAAATCTACATGACCATATTTATAAAATACCTGCTCATTATTACATAATGACCCGACCCTTGGGGGCTACACTCGTTGAAGTTTTTTGAGCATCAGGAAATTACAAGTCCCAGGTTGCTGCAAGCATGACAACCCGACACTTGGGGGCTACATAATATGGAATATTCAGTTGTGACTAGTGACTGAGATGAACAATCTGGATTTCTTCAAGGTTGCAACATTTATATTGAAACAAGTCTTAAGCTATCACTATGTTCTCCTCTTAAGACTTGGGGGCTATAGGTAATATGCATATAAAGGAGGAACATCTTCAAATTCTCAATTTTGGGCAAATTAGGAAGATTAATTTTGTGACCCAGCATTGGCAACAATCATAACCCGGCGTCTATAAACGGTCATGACCCGGGATCATTAGTTTTTATAACCCGGTAATTTTGGCAATGATAAACCGGCAAGTTCTACATTTTCAAACTGGCTGATATCAGTTGAATATTTGAAGACCAATATTTTTGTCAAATCAGAGCATTGAAGGCTGATTCAAATGGATTCTTTATTTACAAAATATCTTCTGCAAGCAAATTGATTATGAAGCTGGTCTATTGACTCGGATTTTTTAGTAGGAAGAAATGATAAGGACTTAAGGATGATCAAGTGCCGGTTTACAATAATTTTTAACCCGGAGTACAACTTGTCAAAGTTGTTCTTGTGTTTGTTTTACAGGATCAGTTTAACATGGATAAATCCAAATTAAACTGGGGCTAATGTTGGGGATATACCCCACGGTATGAACCAGCCGGGCTTGGCGGTTTACTTGAGACCCGGTTGACACTTGGCGATTCACTAGCGACCCGCCCTGATCAGACGGTTTACAAGCAACCTGCCTGAACATTATGATGCACTGGTAATCCGGCGGGCGGTGTACGGATGACAAGGCCCAAGGCCCAGAAGGACGGTTTATATTAATGGTGGGCCGGTTTAAGAGGAAAGGCATAAAGAATATTTACCTTACAAGGAGTTAAGACCCAGACCTGTATCCGATTTGTATTAAAAGGTAGACTAGTCATAATCCTAATAGGACTCCACATGTAACCTACCCCTTCAATTTATATAAGGAGGGGCAGGGCTCCCCAAAGAGGGAGGAGCAAGAAGAAACAATCTCTAGGGCTAGACATAACTAGGAGAGCCGGTTTACAACGACTCCCTCGTGATGATAATGAGACCTTGCCACAAACAGCATGTAGGGCTATTACCGGATGATGTTTCCCGGGGCCCGAAGCTGTCCAAATCCTTGTCTTGTGTGTTGATACGCCGTGCATCTCTCTATTCCGACCAACCCCTTCAAGCTACCGCATAGATGCGCTGGCCTCACGACTAAGTCCTCACACTAGGACATCTGTCATGAAAAATCCACGACAGTGTGTCCATGTACCCTCGTAGACCGAAAGCGGAAGCGCTAGTTTAATGCGGTTGATGTAGTCGAACGTCTTCTCGATTCAACCGATCAAGTACCGAACGTATGACACCTCCGAGTTCAACACGCGTTCAGCTCGATGACGTCCCTCGAACTCTTGATCCAGTAAAGTGTCGAGGGAGAGTTTCGTCAGCATGACGTCGTGGTGATGGTGATGGTGATGTGATCCGCGAAGGGCTTTGCCTAAGAACTACGACAATATGATCGGAGGAGTAAACGGTGGAGGGGGCACCGCACACGGCTAAGAAATAATTGATGTTCTTAGAGGTGCCCCCTGCCCCTGTATATAAAGGAGGGAGAGGGGAGGAGGCCGGGCTAGGGCGCACCAAGTGGGAGGTTGTAGGATCGAAAGTATGTCTAGAGGGGGTGATTAGACTACTTGACCAAATAAAAACTTAACCTTTTCCCAATTTTAGTTCTTGTCAGATTTTAGCTATTTTAGGACAAGTCAAGCAATCATCACACAATTCAAGCAAGCATGCAAAGAGTATATTGGCAGCGGAAAGTAAAGCATGCAACTTGCAAGAATGTAAAGGGAAGGGTTTGGAGAATTCAAACGCAATTGGAGACACGAATGTTTTTCCCGTGATTCGGATAGGTGGTGCTATCCTACATCCACGTTGATGGAGACTTCAACCCACGAATGGTAACGGTTGCGCGAGTCCACGGAGGGCTCCACCCACGAAGGGTCCACAAAGAAGCAACCTTGTCTATCCCACCATGGCCATCGCCCACGAAGGACTTGCCTCACTAGCGGTAGATCTTCACAAAGTAGGAGATCTCCTTTCCCTTACAAACTCCTTGGTTCAACTCCACAATCTTGTCGGAGGCTCCCAAGTGACACCTAGCCAATCTAGGAGACACCACTCTCCAAGAAGTAACAAATGGTGTGTTGATGATGAACTCCTTGCTCTTGTGCTTCAAATGATAGTCTCCCCAACACTCAATTCTCTCTCACGGGATTTGGATTTAGTGGAAAGAAGATTTGAGTGGAAAGCAACTTGGGGAAGGCTAGAGATCAAGATTCATGTGGTGGGAATGGAATATCTTGGCCTCAACACATGAGTAGGTGGTTCTCTCTCAGAATATATGAGTTGGAAGTGTAGATGTGTTCTGATGGCTCTCTCCACGAGTGAAGAGGAGGTGGAGGGGTATATGTAGCCTCCACACAAAATCCAACCGTTCCACACAATTTACCAATCTCGGTGGGACCGAATCAACAAACTCGGTCGGACTGAAATAGTAAACCTAGTGACCATTAGAGATTTTCGGTGGGACTGACATGCAACTCGGTAGGATCAATATGGTTAGGGTTAGGGCATAACGTAATCTCGGTGAGACCGATTACACAAACTCGGTGAGACTGATTTGGTAATAAGCTAACCAGAGGGTTGGTCAGGCAAACTCGGTGGGACCGATTCCCTCTTCTCGGTGAGACCGAAATGTTACGAAAAGGAAACAGTGAGTTTACATTGCAATCTCGGTGGGACCGATCCGCTCTTTCGGCGAGACCGAAAAGTTACGAAAAGGAAACAGAGAAATTGCAATCCCATCTCGGTGAGACCGGGATCCCTATCGGTAGAACCGATTTGCTTAGGGTTTGGCAATGTCTATGACAAGTGAAACTCGGTGGCGCCGGGTTGAAAGAATCGGTAGGGCCGAGTTTGGATTTGGGTTTAGGTCAAATGTGGATATGGGAAAGTAGCTGAGGATTTTGGAGCATATCATTAAGCACATGAAGCAAGAGGCTCATTAAGCAACACCTCATCCCTCCTTGATAGTATTGGCTTTTCCTATGGACTCAATGTGATCTTGGACCACTAAAATGTAAAATGAAGAGTCTTGAGCATATGAGCTAGAGCCAATCCTTTGTCCTTAGCATTTTGAGGGTTCCACTTTCACCATCCATGCCATGGCAATCATTGAGCTTTCCTGAAATGATCATCTTGGAATAGCATTAGCTCAATGAGCTATATGTTGTTATGAATTACCAAAACCACCTAGGGATAGTTACGCTTTCAATCTCCCCCTTTTTGGTAATTGATGACAACATATAGATCAAAGCTTCGACAAATAATAATAAGAATGAAATATATCGTTGCTTTGAGAAGTATGTGATAAGTAAGAGATCCCCCTAAATTTGTGCATATTTAAAATTTGCTTTGGACTACAAATGCACAAAGAGTTAGAGTCATGGGTTACTCTTCCATGTCACATACATCTTGGTGGAGCGGTCAAAAAGATAAGAATGAAATAAATGCACTCATCACCAAAGAAAGTGAATGATCACATAAGATAGATAAGATATATCAAGCATGCATAAGTGTAGCTTATGATCAAACACATGATCATCAATGTCTCACAAGCATATCAAAGTATCTCAACCAAAAGCAAACAAAGTTTGAAAAAACCACCAAATAAAGCAAGAGAGAATAAAGGCAACACTCTCTCTCTCGAAGCCTATGATCTATACATTTTTCTCCCCCTTTGGCAACAAGTTACCAAAAAGTTCCTAGAAAATGCATAGTGCTAGATTGACTCTCAGGCTTGATCTTCTGGTGGTGGTGGAGTCTGGATCACTCCAAGGACGAAGGCTTCTGTAGACGTGGTTGGAGCTGGAGCTGGTTGGGCTGGTGCTGTGGCTGGAGCTGAGGTGGTGGCTCTGGTGTCAGGAACTGGCACTGCAGTCGACCTCTGAGCTCGTGGCACTCTGGCAAATGCATCAGTTGTAGTCTTCCCTCTCCTCTCCTGCATGTCATCTTGAAGTTGCTCCACTTTGGACTGAATCTCTGTTACTTTGACATCCATGTCATAGAACTTTTGTTCTATGATCCTCTCTAAGCTCACCTGATTCTGAGTGAGGGTGGCCAGTCCTTTCTCAATCCTCAGTGTGGAAGCAATCAAGTAACTAAGCTGCTCTTGCTTGTTTTTCAGGAAATACTCAGATGCCTCCTCTTGAGTTGGCATCTTGGCAGCTTTCTCCTTCCTTGCCTTCTCCTTCTGTACTTGAGCATGAACTGATGATGGATCATCCTTGTTCATCACAACTTCATTATCTTCAAAATCTGGATGAATAGGCAAATGTTCCTTGTCCAATAGGTATATGCCTGTGCCCATCTTGGAGTTAATTAGCTCCTGGATCTGAGGGGCATAACCACAGCCCCTCTTCTGGTCTGCTGCAGTTCTTTTGATGGTCTCTACCATGAGGCTCATGACTTTGAATTTCTGTGGCACATCAAAGATATGAAGCAAGTTGATTGCATGGCCTCTGATCATCTTGTGATCACCTGACTTGGGCAACAGAGTGTGCCTCAAAATCCAATTGATAGTTGGCAACCCTGACAGAAGATAATGTACAGACCCAAACTTGAAAGTATCAAGTGCCTTGTTTGGAATTTCCTTATACGTGTTGGACATAGAGTTGTGGTCCATCTTCTTCTTGGCATATATGTCTAAGTCATCCTCATGCTCCTCTGGGGCATTGATGAGCTGTGCCCACTCAGCAACTGTTGATTGGTACCTCGTACCTTCAGACATCCACACAATCCTTCCATCTGGATAGAAGTGTGCTGTGGAGTAGAACTGCATGATCAGCTCTTCATTCCACTTTGTGAGCTTCTGCCCAACAAAGTCTGCTACTCCACAAGCCTTGAAGCTATCTTGCACTCTAGGATAGTGCTCTTCATTATCCTTGATGAACTACCAATCTACCCATCTCATGTCACAAACAATGGGCTTCTTATCCAACAAGACTGTCTCATAGAAGTCCTGCTGTTCCTTAGTGTGGAACCTATAGTCAACAACAGTTCTTCTTCTTGTGGCATATGGATCTTCTGCTCTCCACTTTCTCAGCCCCGAGTCTCTTCTGATCTTCATGTCCTCAGCCACAGGATGAGCATCATTGTGGTCTGGGATCTTGGGCTTTAGCTTCCTGAGAACTTGGCCTTCCTCTTCTTCTGCAGTGTCAGGCACCGGGGCCTTGTTCTTTTAAGCAGCTGGTATGCTCCTTGTGTTCCTCTTTGGAGCTGTCTTGGCCTTTGATGCAGCCTTGGGTGCTTCCTTGGGCTTGGATGCAGTAGCCCCTGATCTTATAGCATCACCCATTAGCTTTTGTGCCTTGGGTGCTGGTGCAGCAACCTCTTCTTCCTCTTCCTCTTCAGAATCTCTCATGATTGAGGATCTCCCAAGCACTCTAGCAGTGTTCTTTTTGATCCTCTCCTTCCTCTTCTTCCCTTCTGCAGCAGCCTCTTTGGGTTCAGATCCCAAAGGGACTTGAGTAGATGCTCTGGCCTTAGACATTGGAATTCTCTTTGCAGGAACCTTTTGCTTCATGCCTGGCTTGGTGGCAGCAGCAGTGCTATATTGCTTCTTAACCACTTTCTTGGAAGTGGCTTCTTCTTCTGCCACATAGTCCTCATCCTCTGATTCTGAGGTTCTTTTCTTCCTTTGTCTGGTGGCAGCTTTTGGCAAGTTACTAGGAGTGCTCCTGCTGCCTTCATCTGAGGAACTGGAGGGACTAGTGCCCTCACTCATGTGCACTTGCTGCTCTGACAGGTTTTGGCTATCACTTTGATCTGACATGATGAACAAGCTGACTGCTGACCCTGTGAACAGTTTATAGATGAGGTAGAGTGGATGAGCATCACAAAATGCAGAGATTTTTGCAAAAGAATGATTCAAAATCTTAGTTTTAGTTTCCCATAGAAATCATTTCGGATCTACCGATTTTTAAACTCGGTGATACCGAAGCAGTTTTGGAACCTAAACTAGTGAACTCGGTCAGACCGAGTCACAGTTCGGTGGCACCGAGACTGCTAGGGTTTCACAAAGTTCCAAAATCGGTCACACCGATTAGTAATTCTTGGTCAGACCGAGTCTCACTTGTGCAATGGCATGAGCCAAATCGGTGGGACCGAGTTTTTCAACTCGGTCGGTCCGAGATGGTTTCGGCGGAAACCTAACCCTAAAGTTTTTGAATCAATCCTATTCTACGAACGCATTGTCTGGATAGGAGTGTTTCAATCGTGGCTAGAAACAATAAGATCACAATGTGCTAGGAATCAGATTGGGGATATGTAGGACCTTGAAGTAGATGTGTCTAGAGGGGGGGTGATTAGACACTTAATGCTAAAGTTGCAGTTTTTAAGCTTTTTCGGTTTAAGTGGAGTTTAGGCACAATTTCAACATTCACAATACATATCAAGCAAGCATGCAAAGAGTATATAGGCAGCGGAAAGTAAAACATGCAACTTGCAAGAATGTAAAGAGAAGGGTTTTGAGAATTCAAACGCAATTGGAGACACGGATGTTTTTCCCGTGGTCCGGATAGGTGGTGCTATCCTACATCCATGTTGATGGAGACTTCAACCCACGAAGGGTAACGGTTGCGCGAGTCCACGGAGGGCTCCACCCACGAAGGGTCCATGAAGAAGCAACCTTGTCTATCCCACCATGGCCATCGCCCACGAAGGACTTGCCTCACTAGCGGTAGATCTTCACGAAGTAGGCGATCTCCTTGCCCTTACAAACTCCTTGGTTCAACTCCACAATCTTGTCGGAGGCTCCCAAGTGACACCTAGCCAATCTAGGAGACACCACTCTCCAAGAAGTAACAAATGGTGTGTTGATGATGAACTCCTTGCTCTTGTGCTTCAAATGATAGTCTCCCCAACACTCAACTCTCTCTCACAGGATTTGGATTTGGTGGAAATAAGATTTGAGTGGAAAGCAACTTGGGGAAGGCTAGAGATCAAGATTCATATGGTAGGAATGGAATATCTTGGCCTCAACACATGAGTAGGTGGTTATTTCTTAGAACATATGAGTTGGAAGTGTAGATGTGTTCTGATGGCTCTCTCCACGAATGAAGAGGATGTGGAGGGGTATATATAGCCTCCACACAAAATCCAACCGTTACACACAATTTACCAATCTCGGTGGGACCGAATCAACAAACTCGGTCGGACCGAAATAGTAAACCTAGTGACCGTTAGAGATTTTCGGTGGGACTGACATGCAACTCGGTAGGACTGATATGGTTAGGGTTAGGGCATAATGTAATCTTGGTGAGACCAATTACACAAACTCGGTGAGACCGATTTTAGTAATTTAGCTAACCAGAGAGTTGGTCCGGCAAACTCGGTGGGACCGATTACTAAACTCGGTTGGACCGATTTTGGTAATAAGTTAACCAGAGAGTTTGCATTGTAATCTCGGTAGTACCGATTGCCTAAACTCGGTGAGACCGATTTTGGCAATGGACATACACAGAGAGATTACAATCCCATCTCGGTGAGACCGAGATCCCTATCGGTAGAACCGATTTGCTAGGGTTTGGCAGTGGCTTATGACAAGTGAAACTCGGTGGCATCGGATAGAAATAATCGGTAGGTCCGAGTTTGGCTTAGGTTTAGGTCATATGTGGAAGTGGGAAAGTAGCTGAGGATTTTGGAGCATATCATTAAGCACATGAAGCAAGAGGCTCATTAAGCAACACCTCATCCCTCCTTGATAGTATTGGCTTTTCCTATGGACTCAATGTGATCTTGGATCACTAAAATGTAAAATGAAGAGTCTTGAGCTTTAAGCTTTAGCCAATCCTTTGTCCTTAGCATCTTGGAGAATTTCCCACAACCTTTGGTCCATGCCACTCCATTGTTGAACTTATCTGAAACATACTAGATAGAAATGTTAGTCCAACAAGAGATATGTTGTCATTAATTACCAAAACCACCTAGGGAGCACTTGTGCTTTCAATCTCCCCCTTTTTGGTAATTGATGGCAACATACATTAACGCTTTAGATAAAGATATAAAGAACAACAAGTAAAGCTTTGGAGGGACATGTAACAAGCATAGGCTCCCCCTACATGTATGCACTCATGTAAATGTGAAATATAGAGGCATGTGAGAGCATAACCATGACAGAGTAGGCAATGTGTTACATGTATCTTGGCCATATGCATCATAGCAAAAATACCTTCATGCTCATGAGTCCTTCTTGCAAACAGTATTTACATAAGCAAGAATTCCTCATACTCATGATTTTGATGCATACACTTACCTTGTAGTCTTTAGCTGGCTTAGGATGGAATGAACCTGCACAAACAAGGTTAGATAACATAGGTACCTCCACTAGCCAGAGCAAACCAAAGAAGCCACAAGAGTACCAAGACTGGGATGACATGTAGAGAGTGAGTACAAGGTATCACAATGGATTCAACATGTCCCCAAGAGTAAAGATATGCAATGAATTTGACTGATTTCTTTCCTTTAGGTGTCTTGCTCCCCCTGAATCTTACATGGGATATTGGGAGAAGATAGGGAACAGAAAATCAGAGCTGAAAGATACAAATGGATAGAACTTAATGCAAATAAGCACATATGAACATGTCTTTCCCCCAAAAAGACATGTGACATCTCTCCTCTTGAATATCAAGCATCTGGGATCCTTGAGTATTCTCTCCCCCTGGAAATCTCTTTCTCTACATGTGACATCTCTCCTCTTGAATATCAAGCATCTGGGATCCTTGAGTATTCTCTCCCCCTGGAAATCTCTTTCTCCCCCTTAATACTTTCTCCCTTGTAGGTGACAAGCTTTGATGTGATCTCTCTCTCCCCCTTTAACATCAATTTCCAAGAAGGGTTTTCTGGAATCCGTCGTATAGGTTTGGTCCTTGAGACTCAGCACAAAGCAATGGATAAAACTATGATGCTTGTAGAGGACAAGATTCATTGAGTAGAGCTGGATCAGAAGAAATATAGAACAAGTGGCAAACTGTTTTTCCTGTTGCGAAGTCGGTGGCACCGAGTGGCATGTTTCGGTGGTACCGAATGGATTCGGTTGGACCGAAAACTACAAGTTGGTGAAACCGAGTTCAACACAGAGAAAAACACTTGTCACCTCAGCTCACTAAACATGTAGGATCTCACAAAGATTTGCAATGAATTAACTGAAGGATTTGCAAGGAATTGAATGCAGAAAATGCAGAACAAAAACAAAAAGGAAAGAGAAGAAACTGAAAGATCTAGATGAAGTTTTTTTTTGAAAAAGAGAAAGAAAATAAATATGCATGAGACAAATGCAATAACACAGAAAAGAACACAAGAGAACTTCATCTAGAGTTGGGCAGTGACATAGTCACCTATGTTAGAGCATATTGACTTAGGAGTCAAGTGAGAACACTTGATCATAGGTTATACTCATTGTTTAAGCTCAAAATGGGGTTACCATTTTTTGTTTAAGCATCTTGATGTATTCACATCTTGTTGAGTTGCTTTGACTCATGTCTTGGAGTAAAGCTTCTCTAAGATGGAATAACATACCTTGGGTGGTGGTGTGGTTCTTGCTCATGTAGTTGAACTTGTGTGGGTGCTCAAGGTTGATGTAGCTCATCGAGAGTTGGGAGCACCACTTGGAGTTTGAGTTCATCTACCTACATGGGTTAGTTCTTGCAAGGAAGAGCACTTGTGTATCCAAAAATGACAATCATGAAGCTCAACATAGAATTTGTCAAAGGATATGTTTGAATGGTTTTGTGCTTCCTTGTCTTCAACCACCATTGTGTAGAGACTTGGTGATGTAGAGATTGCTCAAGATGTGAGTGAGTCGCAATCTCATGGAATTAGGTTCAACCAAGCACCTACATGGGTTAGACAACATGCAAGGTACAAATATATCCAAGACATAAGATAGTCATCATAAGAGATATATCATGGATTAGTCATAAGCTCATGTCTTGCATGTATCCAATGGAGTTCCTACTCCAAGTTCGAAGCATCAATAATGTTCAATTCACCTCTCAACCTGCAAAATACTTTCTCATCAAGAGGTTTAGTAAATATATCCGCTAATTGCTTATCGGTGCGAACATGCTTAAGATCAATGTCACCCTTAGCAACATGGTCTCGAATGAAATGATGACAAACTTCAATATGCTTAGTTCGAGAATGTTGTACAGGATTATGACCAATTTTGATGGCACTTTCATTGTCACAAAGCAGTGGAACATGTTTCACATAGATCCCATAATCTTTAAGAGTTTGGGTCATCCAAAGTAGTTGAGCACAACATGAACCAACGGCGATGTATTCCGCTTCGGCGGTGGATAAGGATACCGAGTTTTGTTTCTTGGAAGACCAAGACACAAGAGATCTACCAAGAAATTGACAAGTACCTGAAGTGGACTTTCTATCAACCTTGTCTCCGGCATAATCCGAGTCGAAATAGCCAACAAGATCAAAAGAAGACCTCTTAGGATACCAAATGCCAAAGTTTGGTGTATGAATTAAGTATCTCACTATCCTTTTCACGGCCTTAAGATGACATTCTTTAGGAGCAGCTTGATAACGTGCACACATGCACACACTTAGCATAATGTCGGGACGTGAAGCACATAGGTATAACAAAGAACCAATCATAGAGCGATAAACCTTTTGATCAACCGGTTCACCATCTTTGGTCAAATCAAGATGTCCACTAGTAGGCATGGGTGTAGGCATACCTTTGCATTCTTGCATATTGAACTTCTTGAATAAGTCCTTGGTGTACTTCGTTTGAGAGACAAATGTACCTTCCTTAGTTTGCTTGATTTGCAAACCGAGAAAGAATTTGAGTTCACTCATCATAGACATCTCAACTTCTCTGACATTAGCTTTCCAAACTTTTCACTAAAGAGAGGGTTAGTTGAACCAAATATGATATCATCAACATAAATTTGGCACACAAATAGTTCTCCATTAACCCTTTTAGTAAAAAGAGTAGAATCAATTTTACCAATTTCAAAACCACTTGCAATAAGGAACTTGGTCAAGCATTTATACCATGCTCTAGGAGCTTGTTTAAGACCATAAAGAGATTTGTGAAGTTTGTAAACATGATTTGGTTTCTTAGGATTGATAAAGCCGGGAGGTTGTTTGACATAAACTTCCTCCTCTATTTCACCATTTAGAAAAGCACTTTTAATGTCCATTTGGTACAAGGTGATATTATGGTGATTAGCATAGGCAAGTAAGATGCGAATGGACTCAAGTCTAGCAACGGGAGCATATGTCTCACCATAGTCCATACCTTCGACTTGTGTGTAGCCTTGGGCGACGAGACGTGCTTTGTTGCGAACCACTTGTCCATCTTCATCTTGCTTGTTGCGAAACACCCATTTGGTACCAATGATGTTGTGGTTGTTGTCGGGCTTCTCAACCAATGTCCAAACTTGGTTTCTCTCAAAGTTGTGTAGCTCTTCATGCATAGCGTTTATCCAATCCGGATCTTCCAATGCTTCTTCAACCTTCATAGGTTCAATGCTAGAGATGAATAAATAGTTTTCACAAAAGTTAGCTAAGCGAGTTTTTGAGCGAGTGATTCTCCCGGTTTGAATATCATTGTAGATTTGCTCGACGGGATGATCTTTGGCAATTCTTGCTCGAACTCGTGAGAGCTTTTGCTTGGGTCTTCGTTGAGCATCTTCTTCATCTTGTTCTTCTTCTTGGCCTTCTTCATTGTTGACGTTGTCGTTCTCTTGTCGTGGTGGAGAAGGAGGTTGTTGATGTTTGTCTTGATGCATTTCCTCCTCTTCTTTGGTGTGTCCCACTTGTGGATGCTTCCGTATCAATTGTTGGTTCACCTTGTTGTGAAGTAGAAGCTTCCACTTGGATGGACGAGGTACTCTCCTTCACCTCCGTTGGACGAATTTTGCGAATAGACAAGTCTTGGATTGCTTCTAAAGGGTCTTTGTCTCCTACATCGATTGACAATTGCTCTACTTGCGAGCCATTAGATTCATCAAACTTCACATCTACCGTCTCTTCAACCTTTCGGGTGAAATTGTTGTAGACACGGTAAGTGTGAGAGTTTGAGCCATAACCAAGTAGAAAACCTTCATGAGATTTAGGAGCAAACTTTGAACGATGATGCTTGTCAAGAATGTAGCACTTTGAGCCGAATACTCGAAAGTATCCAACTTGGGGTTTGTTACCGGTGAGGAGCTCGTATGCCGTCTTGCCGAGTAGCTTGTGAAGATACAAGCGATTTGTTGCATGACAAGCTGTCTCAACCGCTTCTGCCCAAAAGTGCTTCGGCGTCTTGTACTCATCAAGCATCGTTCTCGCCATTTCGATGAGCGTCCGGTTCTTCCTCTCAACAACTCCATTTTGTTGAGGTGTGTACGTAGCCGAGAACTCGTGTGAAATCCCTTCTTCGTCAAGAAAGGTGTTCACATTTGCGTTCTTGAACTCCGTTCCGTTGTCACTCCGAACCTTCTTGATCTTCACGTCAAACTGATTTTGGGCCTTCCTAACGAAGTTTTTGAAGATCTTCTGGACCTGCGACTTAACATCAAGAAAGAACACCCACGTAAATCTTGAAAAATCATCAATTATAACTAGACCAAAAGAATTTCCACCGAGACTCTTGTAGGCGTTGGGACCAAAAAGATCCATATGAAGTAGCTCGAGTGGCCTCCTTGTGGTCATGATGTTCTTCACGGGATGCCTTCCTCCAACCTGTTTACCTGCTTGACAAGCACTGCAAAGTCTATCCTTATCAAATATGACATCGTTAACTCCAAGGATATGATTTCCTTTTATAAGCTTGTCAAGGTTTCTCATGCCAACGTGACCTAGTCGTCTATGCCACAACCAACCTTTTGAGGATTTAGCAATAAAGCAAGTTTTAGGTTGTGCCTTTTTAGAGAAATCGACAATGTAAAGATCACCTCTACGCATACCTGTAAAGACCATTTTATGATTGTCTCGACAAAACACTTGGCAATCTACCTCAGTAAATAGGACATTCAAACCGAAATCAACAAGTCTAGATACTGAAAGTAAGTTGCAGCCGAGAGATTCAACGAGCATGACATTTTGAATGGAACTATCATGTGAGATGGCCACCTTACCAAGGCCAACCACTTTACCCTTTGAATTATCACCAAAGGTGACATATTTTCGAGGGCCGTCATTTTCAGCAAGCTCATGGAACATCTATTTATCTCCGGTCATATGATTAGTACATCCACTATCAAGAACCCATTCCTTTCCTCCTGACACATATCCCTGAAGATTTGCCGTAAGACCAAAATGTCTCATTGCATCATCAAGATCGAAGTCACTATCATCATCATCATAGTATCCATGTTCACCATGATCTTGTGACTCATCATTACCTAGAGAGGGTAATTCATCAGATAAATGATCATCAAAGTGGTCACCTTTATGAATTCTTATAGCTTCGAATATAATATCACTAATGATGCCAACATCTCCTTTAGCATGCTTGAGATTGGCAAGCTCAAATAGACAATCACCAAAACTAGGATCACTAGAGTTCATCTTACTCAAGGCAATAGATTTATGGAGAATTTCATCCAAATTTTTCAAGGAATAATCGGGAAATCGTTCCTCAAGAAATTTCCATATAGTATAGGCACAATTAAGAGTAGGCAAACTAGTAATCAAATTTTTGGGCAATCCTCTAATGATGAGCTCAATAGTTCTAAGATTGCGAATTATGTCGATATCTTCATCTAGGGTAGGATGCAAAGGATCAATATGAGGTGCACAAGGGCTAGCAATATACTTGTTCAAATGATATTGATTGAAAATTACAAGCATCTCATTTTTCCACTCATGAAAATACTCTCCATCAAGAATAGGCACTCTATGTCTAAGACTCCCTAAAGTAGACACATCCATCTTCCTCCAATGGTGATTAACCAAGGCAATGGAGACCAAAGCTCTGATACCACTTGTAGGACCTTGAAGTAGATGTGTCTAGAGGGGGGGGGGGTGATTAGACACTTAATGCTAAAGTTGTAGTTTTTAAGCTTTTTCGGTTTAAGTGGAGTTTAGGCACAATTTCAACATTCGCAATACATATCAAGCAAGCATGCAAAGAGTATATAGGCAGCGGAAAGTAAAACATGCAACTTGCA
Organism: Triticum monococcum; assembly: GCA_034509565.1. Classification (NCBI taxonomy): domain Eukaryota; kingdom Viridiplantae; phylum Streptophyta; class Magnoliopsida; order Poales; family Poaceae; genus Triticum; species Triticum monococcum. The sequence goes on along the minus strand of CM067842.1, from coordinate 442,435,446 downwards.
AGAATGTAAAGAGAAGGGTTTTGAGAATTCAAATGCAATTGGAGACATGGATGTTTTTCCCGTGGTTCGGATAGGTGGTGCTATCCTACATCCACGTTGATGGAGACTTCAACCCACGAAGGGTAACGGTTGCGCGAGTCCACGGAGGGCTCCACCCACGAAGGGTCCATGAAGAAGCAACCTTGTCTATCCCACCATGGCCATCGCCCATGAAGGACTTGCCTCACTAGCGGTAGATCTTCACAAAGTAGGCGATCTCCTTGCCCTTACAAACTCCTTGGTTCAACTCCACAATCTTGTCGGAGGCTCCCAAGTGACACCTAGCCAATCTAGGAGACACCACTCTCCAAGAAGTAACAAATGGTGTGTTGATGATGAACTCCTTGCTCTTGTGCTTCAAATGATAGTCTCCCAAACACTCAACTCTCTCTCATAGGATTTGGATTTGGTGGAAATAAGATTTGAGTGGAAAGCAACTTGGGGAAGGCTAGAGATCAAGATTCATATGGTAGGAATGGAATATCTTGGCCTCAACACATGAGTAGGTGGTTCTCTCTCAGAACATATGAGTTGGAAGTGTAGATGTGTTCTGATGGCTCTCTCCATGAATGAAGAGGAGGTGGAGGGGTATATATAGCCTCCACACAAAATCCAACCGTTACACACAATTTACCAATCTCGGTGGGACCGAATCAACAAACTCGGTCGGACCGAAATAGTAAACCTAGTGACCGTTAGAGATTTTCGGTGGGACTGACATGCAACTCGGTAGGACCGATATGGTTAGGGTTAGGGCATAACGTAATCTCGGTGAGACCGATTACACAAACTCGGTGAGACCGATTTTGGTAATTTAGCTAACCAGAGAGTTGGTCAGGCAAACTCGGTGGGACCGATTACTAAACTCGGTTGGACCGATTTTGGTAATAAGTTAACCAGAGAGTTTGCATTGTAATCTCGATAGTACCGATTGCCTAAACTCGGTGAGACCGATTTTGGCAATTGACATACATAGAGAGATTACAATCCCATCTCGGTGAGACTGAGATCCCTATCGGTAGAATCGATTTGCTAGGGTTTGGCAGTGGCTTATGACAAGTGAAACTCGGTGGCGCCGGATAGAAATAATCGGTAGGTCCGAGTTTGGCTTAGGTTTAGGTCATATGTGAAAGTGGGAAAGTAGCTGAGGATTTTGGAGCATATCATCAAGCACATGAAGCAAGAGGCTCATTAAGCAACACCTCATCCCTCCTTGATAGTATTGGCTTTTCCTATGGACTCAATGTGATCTTGGATCACTAAAATGTAAAATGAAGAGTCTTGAGCTTTAAGCTTTAGCCAATCCTTTGTCCTTAGCATCTTGGAGAATTTCCCACAACCTTTAGTCCATGCCACTCCATTGTTGAACTTATCTGAAACATACTAGATAGAAACATTAGTCCAACAAGAGATATGTTGTCATTAATTACCAAAACCACCTAGGGAGCACTTGTGCTTTCAGGATAGCACAAAGATCGAGTCCATACCCTAGTTCGGCGGAGACTCGCTACGGCGGCAACGACGGGGTTGAATTCCGTTGACGATGATGGAGACCAGCGACTGGAGGCGGCTGGCGGCGAGGAGACGATCCGGAGACCATGTTGGCAGAGCGAGCTATCGCGTGGGCGAAGGGGTTCGGAGAAATTTCCAAATTTTTGCCCATGCCTATGTATAGCCCGACCCTGTCGGTGTGACCGAGTGGAACAACTCGGTGGCACCGAAGTGCAAAACTGTATACAGTTATTGCAACTTGGTGTGACCGAATGGTTCAAATCGGTTGCACCGAGATCGAAAATTCGGATCAATTTAATGATCTCGGTAGGACCGAAAGTAGGATATCAGTCAGACCAAGAATCACAAAGAGGTTTTGGAAGTTTAAGTCTATGACGAATCGGGGACTCCGAGTGCTCCTCACATAGAGTGGTTCGAATCTGACTTGATCAAATTTTGTGATGTAGCATGAATAGAGTTTGAGACGAGAAAAGCATAGATAGCTAGAGGAGGTTCTTAGGCATTCTTATCCATCCACTTGGCAAAAGGAAATAAAACCAAACAATCAAAAAAAACAAGTGGATGTCCTCGAATGAGTAAAATATGCAACCAACATGCTCACACAATAAAATGGCAATTGAAATATGTGACAAAGCATGCACAACCAATTCTAGCATCTATCAAGCAATTGGCGATGACTAGGTCATCTATATATGAGTATATTGACTTAGGAGTCAAGTGAGAACACTTGATCATAGGTCATACTCATCGTTTAAGCTCAAGTGGGGTTACCACTTTTACATAAATCATTGTTGTGTTCACATCTTTAGAGTTGCTTTAGCTCAAGTCTTAGAGTAAAGCTCCCCCTAGATGTGATATCCCCCCTAAGAGGGATGAACTAACCTTGGGTTTTGTCGATGATGACTTCATGTAGATGTTGAAGATGTGGATGCTCAATGTTGATGTAGATCACTTGGAGCTATCCATTTGAGTGAATTGCACTTTCAATACCTACATGGGTTAGTCCCACAAGGAACAAACAAGGATATCCATAGACATAGAGTGATGCACACACAAGATGATGTCCATGAAAACTTTTAGGTTACCTTGTCCCTTGTCTTACCAACAAGAGGGTTTGTGACTCCTTGAACTAGTGCAAGATGTGGAAGTTGATTGCACTTGTTCTTGCCAAAATGATAAGAGTGAAGTATGTTGGCGGAGTCACCCTCAAGAACTCTCTAGTTCTTTTTCTTTTGGATCCACACCATCTTGATGGGAATCCTTGGAGTTTTAGTCGTACTTGATGAAGTGGAACTTGAAGTGGTCTTGGGAATCCACTTGACTAAGGTCTTAGGAGCTTCTTCAAATGCATCAATTTCCTCTTGAAGCTTGTCCTTGCCTTTTTGCTTGTAGTCTTGTGGTGGAAGATCATCTTGAGCTTGTGTCCCCTTGAAGGAAGTAGGATCATACTTCTCTTGTTGAGGAACAAACTTTGTCTTGGGGTATTGATCTTCTTCCCACTCAACTCCATTGGCATTGAACTTTCGTTCAAAACCAACACCTTGATTCTTCCGGTGCCTTCCTTGCTTGCGCACAATTTCCTCGAATTGCTTACTCCCGGCAAGGCTTTTGTACACTCCTTTCTCTATAATTCCCTTCAATATGCTATTTTCTTGCTCAAGTGTAACTTGGCTAGGAGAATCATTAGTGGAATCAAGAGAACTACTAGAAGCAACAATATTGGATTTAGCATGATCATTGTTACTACTAGAGGAAGAATCTTTCTTGTTCTTGTTACTAGACTTGACTTGAGGCATGTAAGTGGATAAGAGTAAATGCTTGGCAATGTAAGAAGAACTTTTCTTGCGGAGATCATCATTGATTGGCTTTAAAAACTCATTCTCTTGCTCAAGATTGAGCTTTTCAAAGCATAACTTCTCATGAGCTCTTAAAAGTTCTCGATGATCTTCGAAGATAGTTTCATGAGCTAACTTAAGAGTGTTTAGTTCTTTAGTTAGAGCCTCAATCTTCTCCTTATCATTGTCATTCGTTTTATCTTGATTAGCATGATTAATTGACGTTTCATCATAGTATTCATCACTAGAGTTGTCAACAAGTAAATCATCATCACCTAACAAGTCATCTTCATCACTATTAAAATCAACATACCCGGGGTGTGTTACCTTAGGACCTTTGGCCATGAAGCATCTTCCAATTCCTTCATTTGGTGAGTCAAATATATCGTAGGAGTTGGTTGACACAAGTGCTAGACCGGCAACACCTTCATCTTGAGTATATTCGGAATCGGAGTGATAACTCCTCTCGGAGTGGTTGTCGGAGTCGGAGCCGGATACCCATTCACCAACATGAGCCTGATGTCTTTGTTTTGTGTAGCTCCTTTATGAGTTTTCCTTCCTTTCTGAATCCTTGCTTCTCCGTGAGTGTCTTCGTTCATAACGATCATCTCTACTCCTTCTCTCTCTTGGTGGTGATTCTTCTCTTTTGCTTCTTCTTTTTGGAGAGTCTTCTCTTCTCTTGTAGGGAGCCGTACACTGATTGGAATAGTGTCCAGGTCTTCCACAATTGTAGCAGTTTTGCTCTCGACTAGAAGATCTTTTGTCATTGTAGGACCTTGACTTGGAGCTTCTATCTTTGCTTCTACTCTTGTAGAACTTGTTGAAGTTTTTCACCATTAAGCTCAATTCTTCATTGAAGTTTTGTTTCTCACTTGATGATGTAGGGGCTTCACATGAGGCTTTGTAGGCACCACTTGATTTGTTGTGAAGTTCCTCTTTATCCTTAAGTGACATCTCATGAGCAACAATTCTTCCAATTACCTCCGTTGGCTTGAGATCTTTGTAATTGGGCATCATTTGGATCAATGTGCACATGGTATCATATTTTCCATCCAAGGCTCTTAGAATCTTCTTGATGATGAATCTATCGGTCATCTCTTCACTTCCTAAGCCGGCAATCTCATTTGTGATGAGAGCAAGCCTAGAGTACATTTCAGCGACACCTTCACCATCCTTCATTTTGAACTTGTCAAGTTGACTTTGAAGCACATCCAATTTGGATTCCTTGACGGAGTCGGTACCTTCGTGCATATCAATCAAAGTGTCCCAAATTTCCTTTGCATTCTCAAGACGGCTGATTTTGTTGAATTCTTCGGGGCACAATCCGTTGAAGAGAATATCACAAGCTTGAGCATTGTATTGCAACATCTTCAATTCATCCGCGGTAGCTTAACGGGTTGGTTCTCTCCCATCAAAGAAGTCACCTTGCAAACCAACACACACAATAGCCCAAACGGCGGGGTTATGTCCAAGAATATGCATTTTCATTTTATGCTTCGAACTAGCAAAATTAGTACCATCAAAGTAAGGACCTCTACGGTGATAATTCTCGGATTTCGGGTTCTGGCAGACCCTTAAGGTTCGAACACTAGGGTGCGCACGGAAATCACGTCCTCTACCTCCCCGTCTCACAAAGATCTAAACTACTAAGGGAACTGCATGAGAGACACAAGATTTATACTGGTCCGGGCCACCGTTGTGGTGTAATACCCTACTCCAGTGTGTGGTGGATGGATTGCCTCTTGGGGCTGATGGTGATGAGCAATACAAGGAAGAACAGCCTCGCGAGGGTCTGTTCTTGGCGGGGGACGAACTACTGTGAGGAGTTCCGTCGCCTCCTCTCTCTCTCTCTCTCTCTCTCTCTCTCTCTCTCTCTCTTACTTACTCTCTCTGCTTGCTAGCCGGATCCACACGCTGAACCGAACCCCTTCTACGAACTGATCGACCCTTTGCTACATGGGTGACCGGTCCCTATTTACAGGCAAAGGCCCTGGGCCTCTTCCCAAATATTGAGCGGGAAGGGCGCCAACAATGGCGGGCTAATTTGAAGGGGGACAGCAAGTACCCTTATCCTGACTAAAGGTGGTCTTCGCCTGCAAAAGACTCTGCGGTGACGCCGTGCTGGGCTCCATGGTGACCTTCGTCTTGTAGTCCGCTTGGTCCTGGTCTCGTTGCACCGAAATGGCAACCTTTGCCCGATGCCTCAGTACTCCGCGGCTGCGCTTGCCCCCTTTGCACCAAAGAGGAAAGATGGACGCTGCGCGTGCTGGCGCCCGCCTGGCACCCTCGATCGTCATGGCTTGCGTCATGGGCACCTCGCGAGGTACCCCGCCTTGATATCTTCGTCTCCTCGTGAGCCAACCTGAGGAGGCTGCGCCGTGTCGTCCGCCTCGCGAGGCTTGGCCCCTCGCGAGGGTCTTGAGTCTTGTGCTGATGAAGATGGGCCATGTTGGGCCCCCATTTGAGCCACGCCGCAGGCCGCAGGCAGGCAAGTCTGGGGACCCCCGTTCCCAGAACGCCGATAGTAGCCCCCGGGCCCGAGGCGCGCATGGGCTTGGCCGTGCCGAGAGGCGAAAGGGCAAGGGCGAAGCGCCGCGGGCCCTAACAGCTTGCGGCCTTGGGCGCCGCATGGCGGTTGATTGGACGTGGGCGACTCCACTTCCTCACGATGCCTCGGTGATCGCGTGAGCTGGACAAGTCCCTGCATGCAAATCGTGTCATGATTACTTGTGATCGTGGAGGCCGGCGGTTGGCCTTCACCGGCTATAAGTACTGTACGGCGCGTGCCCTTCCAGTCCATTCCTCCTGGCTTCTCCTTCTTCCCGATCCTTGCTCCGTCTTGGTGTGATGGCTCCGATCCGCCAGTTCTCCGCAGCGGAGAAGGGAAAAGCTCCTCGAGAGGGGCCAGACCCACTCCCGCCGAAGAAGCGGCTCGCCCTTTGCAGCCGGGGCGAGGAAGACCCGCAGGTGGAGCCGAGGCCCCAGTGCGAGCGGGCTCCGCCGGGGTTCCCGCTTCCTTTGTACGCCCCCGTCGAGGGCCCCGAGGGTGTCGATGCTGATCTCCGCGGGCGGCGCCGTCGTAGGCGCCGTTGGGTCACGAAGGCGTGGGTTGTTCCTCCCGGAGTCCATGCCGAGGGCTCCTCCCACGAGTTCGTGCTCCACGTCGTCGTTCCTCTTCAATCCTGGATCCGTCTGCCTCCCTTCTTCGCCTCCGTCGTCCCTCCAGGAGGGCCTCTGGAGCTCTGGTTGCAGCACGCCGGCTGCGGTGCCCTTACGACCGAGGCAGAGGTCGTGGTCGCTGCCCCGGGCGGGGTCTACTTGTCCCGCGGTTGGAGAGAAGTCACCTGGGTTTGCAAGGAGAGGGGCATCTTCGCGGTCCCCTGGAGTATGATGGCACTGCGGTGATGTTCTTCAAGGTCTTCGACGCGATCGGGCGCCGGCTGGAGTGTTGCCGCGGGAGAGGTGGCCAGGACCTTGCCCTGGTGAGGGCTAGGCCCGTCGACCACCCCCTTGGCGGAGGCGCCGGGGGTCCAGCGACTCCAGCGAAATCTTCGCGACTCCGGAGACGAGCGACGACAGCTACGAGCCCCCAAGCCGGCACCGCTCCCGGAGCAGGGCGGGCTCGTCAGGCCGTCGCCGACCCTGATCTGGATGGGGTTGGCGCCGGCGCCTGACGGCCCACTGTTGATGATGGCATCTTTTGCAGGAGCCAGTGTAGTTAGCACTCCTTAGGATCCGTTCCCTGTGAGGAATCAAAATGCGCCCCACGGGGGCTTGTAAGGCGTCTGTAGTCCCGTTTGTTAATACATGACCTTCGCTATAGATTTGTGTGAGTTGCTGATTTCGTCATAGCTTAGTTCTCCCTTTCGAACCTCGCAAGGGCTTGGTGCTCTACGCCGACAGGTCCCAATCCCAAGGTGGCATCAGCCGTCGCTGGTATGCCAGGTCGCGATGCCATGGTCAAGGCCAGGAGGTGAGCGACCCGGGGTCCGGTAAGAGCCCCTGAGTCGCGATGCTCAGGAGGTCCCCTTTGGCGCCCAAGCAGCCGTTGCTTGGTTAGAAAGGGAAGCAACGTCGCTAGTACGGAATTGCTTTAGGTGCGGGGGTAGTGCCACGGTAGCCAGCGCTATGAGAGGTGACTTATCTCGAGAGTCGGGGATTATTCCTAGTGCGCCATCGGGTTCGCGCGTCGGTAGGAGCGGAATCGCTCGGCAAGGTCCTCGCGAGCCCCTTCTCCCTCGCCTCTGCTCCCCTTTCTGCTCTACGTCCTCGGGTCCCAGCCCTCGAGCTTGTCTCAGCCGTCGCTGGTATGCCAGGTCACGATGCCGTGGACAAGGCCAGAGGGTGAGGGCTGGAGAGCCAGTAAGAGCCCTGAGTCGCGATGCTCAGGCACCCCCCCTTTAATGTGCAAGCGGTTTGCGCGGACGAGGGTGAAGGGAACCTCGTGAGGGCCTTGGCTAGCGCAGTCCCCTCCAAGGATCCTGCAGGTTCATCACAGAAAGAAGATGGGGCTGCCATGGCAGTCATTAGTCGATTGTTAGTCGCTCAAGAGCTCGCTGGTTGAAGCAGGTGAGGTGTATCTGGGCGCCCGTGAGCCAGCGCGGGACTCACGAGGCCCTACCTCTAGGCGGGTTGCGCCTGGCACTGGGTCGTATCTTGAGATGTGTCCCTGCAAAATTTGGTTAGATGCCGGTACTCTACGTCCTCGGGTCCCGGCCCTCGAGCTTGTCTCAGCCGTTGCTGGTATGCCAGGTCGCGATGCCATGGACAAGGCCATAGGGTGAGGGCTGGAGAGCCAGTAAGAGCCCTGAGTCGCGATGCTCAGGCACCCCCCTTTTAACGTGCAAGTGGCCGACATGGAGAAGAAAGGATGCCGCGGACAGGCACCATGCAGTTAAGCGTGATAGGCAATGCATAGTTGGAAATAAACGCGAGGGAGATACACGCTGCTGGGTCTGGCCCGAGCGGCTTGGGGATGATGCAGCCCGAGGGGCGCCCCCAACAAGGCAAACTAACGACCGAAAGATAAAAGGGGATACATGCCGCAGGGGCGGACCCACGCGGCCTGGGAGTGATGCAACCCTGGGAGGGTGCTCCCAGCTGGGAATGAAACTTGGAAGATGTCACCTGAGGATGTCGTCGGCGTAGTGGCGTTGGTGCAACAGACTTGATGGGCTGCGGAAGCTGATCCTCACGAGCCCCCAGGCCCCGGGGCCTCGGGAGGCTCCGGAGGCACTGGTGACTCCTCGCGAGCTGCCTTCATCTCCGCCAGGGCTGCAGAACGCCTGTCTTCCTGAGCCTCCATGATGCCCCTCATGAGGCGTTGGTACGCCGCAGCCATGCTCGGCAGGCCGTAAGGCATGCGAACATAGCTGTGGGGTGGACCCCCGCAGCGCCCCACTTGTGAGGGCCAGAGGCGCTCCGTCGTGGCGATCTGATTGAGCCCTGGTACGTCGACGCAGACGCGCAGCCCACCATCCTCGCCTGGATGTGGGGCCACGACTAGTAGGCGGCGGCAACCTCTCATGATCCTTGTCTCATGTAGTTCTTGAATGGCCTTGTTAACGAACTCCTGCTGGTCTGACCTCCCTCGCCTGGCTCCTTCTCGGGGGAAACGTGCTGCGAAGCACGCTTCCACATGGTGCCCAAGCGCCTCCCTCGTGACCCTGGCTAGGTCGGTGGCCCTCCAGGTGAGAGCCCCCGAGCCCTGCCTGAGGAGGGCGCTGGGCGCGCTTCCCTATGCGATGGAAGGAGGGTCCCCCTGGGCAGAGACGGGCCCTGAAGGGCCTGCCTCCGGAGGGGCTGAGCTTGACGATGTCTTCTTCTTCTTGGGGGTGGTCTCAGGAAGCCTCCTGCTTCCGCGATCTGGGTCTTCTAGCGACGCGGCCTGATAGGCTCGCTCCAGGGAACACACTGCATCCTTCTCTTCACAGGGCACCGTGATGACGCCGCCACTTCCTGGCATCTTGAGGACGTTGTAGCCGTGGTGAGTCGCAGCCATGAACTTGGCCAGCGCTGGGTACCCGAGGATGGCATTGTACGGCAGGCGGATGTGGGCGACGTCGAAGTCGATGAGCTCGGTGCGGTAGTTGCTACGAGCCCCGAAGGTGACAGGGAGGCGGACCTGCCCGATCGGGACTGTGGAACCGTCGGTGATCCCGAAGAAAGGCTTGGTCGACTGAAGCTGGTCATAGGGCACTTGGAGGTTGTTGGATGTTTCCACGGACAGGACGTTGAGCCCTGCCCCACCATTGATGAGGGTCTTGGTGACCAGCATGTTGCTGATGACTAGGGAGCAGAGCATCGGGAGGACTCCGGCCGTGGCTGCGCACTTGAGCTGGTCTGCCGAGCTGAACGTGATGGCGCATGCCGACCACCTGAGGGGGCGCGTTGCTTCGAGCTTGGGGAGAACTGCATTCACTTCGCGGGCAAACTGCTTGAAGATACGTTGAGAGGCTGGGGCTTGAGCTCCGCCCAGGATGCAGGTGATTGCGCGCGGCTCCTGGAAGCCCCCAGCCCCCTCGTCTTGATGGCGGTCTTCGTTCCTCCTTGGCTGAGGCGGCAGTGGAGGTAGGCCTGCATTGCCATGAGGGCGATCCTCACGAGGCTGATCCCTCCAGTCTCCCTCGCGAGGTAGGTCCCGCCAGCGGTCCTCGCGAGGCTGGTCGCGCCACCCCGGGCGCGGGCCGCGATCTTCCCAGCGTCCTGGGTTTCTTCCTCCTCCTCGGCCGTAGCCCCGATCAGCACGGTCAGGGCGTCGGCCGATCCTTCCTTCTCGAACGGCGCGGAGTTCTTGACATTCGTTGGTGTTGTGGGTGTGGAGGTCATGGTACACACAGTACCGGCTGCCTCTGGAGGGTTCGGGCAGATCCTTGCCCCGCTGTAACGCCCCGAGACCGATGTGCCAGGTGTCGTGCAGTTATTCGATGTTGTTGCGTCATCATGTGCATTGCATCATGTCATCATGCCATCATATCATTAATTGTTGCAACTCAACTAAATAAATTGTATGGATATTCGATCCATTTAAATCGAGGGAAGGATGACTTCTCTTTATAATATATCCTCCCAATATTAGGGAGCTATAATAAATATTCCATTCTTTGGAATCACCATAACACACTTGCAAAATCCCAATGCCTTTTATTATTTCTTCTCTTGGCCTCTAACTTTGTCACATGTCCTTTCATCATTTTCCGGAGCTCCACCTAATTTCTCAACATTTTTGGACACTTCTTTAACCAAGCCCTAGTTCAAACCCATTTGAATTTAAATCAAATGAGTTTGAATTTAAATCTTTCTATCATGGCCTTTTCTATTTTCTCGGAACGAGCATATTTTTGCGAGTCCGGAAAAATATTCCCCGTGCCCAAATTCCATCCATACCCTCTCTTTCTATTTTTTTCCCTTCTATCTATTTTCTATTTTTTCTCTTTTTGGTTAAGAGAGAATTGGAGCAAGTGAGAAAGAGAGCCCAGCCCACCTGGGCCTCTCCATCCCCGCCGCCAACCTGGGCCTCTCGCGCCAGCCCACCAGTCCCGTTGCTAACCCTAGCTCGACTCCCTTCTCCCTCCCGTTTTCCCCTCGCGCCGCCAGGAGAGTCCCCTCGGCTCGATCCCGATCCCCTCAATCTCCCTCTCCCATCGATCCCTCCTACGCCGATGCCAAGCGCCGCCCCGACCTTCCCGCGGCCACCTCTCCTCCCCCTCTCGCTCTCACCAGGGGGGCCCGACCCCATCTCCCCTGCCCCGTGCTCCGCCCTCGCCGGAGAAGGGAACCAGGCCGGATCCTCGTCGCCACCCGCCGCCGTCGGCGACCACCAGGAGGGCCACCCTGCGCGCGACCCCGAGCCTCTCCACGCGCGCGGCGTCCAGGAGTCCGCTGCATCGCCAGGAGGCCGCCGCATCATCGGGGACGCCAAGCTCCGCCCTCCTTCCTCTTCTACGCCGGCGCCGTCCATCCTTGTCGCTCCACCACATCGTCGGAGTCCCACCACGCCGGAGCAAGCCAACAGGAACCCCTCTGCCGTCGCGCCATGGATGGCTGCAGCTCAAGCCGCGTCCTCGCCGGGCCTCTCGCGCGCCCGAGCTCCATCCTGTGGCCGCCGCCTTGGACGCCCGACCTTGCTGCCGTCCTGGAGCTCGTCCGCCTCTCCATACCGACGCCCTGGCCTCGGATCCGGCGGGATCTCGTCCGGTCGTACCCGCCGTCGTGCCTTCTTGCCTCCTCCGCCCCAAGTTCGTCGCCGGCCTCACCCATCTCTGGCCACCCTCGAACCTTGGATCGGTCAAGACTTGTACAGGATACTAGACGATGGAAGACCACCGTGGACGTGTGCCTAGAGCCACTCGGATTCGTCAAGATCGCCAAGACCTACGAGAACGTCTTCATGGAACGACGAGTACCACGACGACCGTTGTACGCCAAGTACCCCTTCGGATGCGCCAAGTTCGTCTACACAAAAACGCCAAGTACCGCTCGTGTCGGCAAGAACCGCAAATCAGATCCCGAACGATCGATGTCTCGTGGACCGTGTACAACTACCGTCGCCCCGAAGACGTTGGAGTCATCAAGTACCTCTCCGAACAAACGTGAACGACTACCGTCGCGAGAACCTCTACCGTCGACCCTAGAGCGTGCGAGAACAACTACTTCCACGACGTCCGTGTACCACTATCGTCGCGTGAACCACTACTTCCCTCGATGCCCGAGAACGACTACTTCCTATACTCCCCTCGACGAACCCGAACCGTCCCGTTGACACGCTTCGAAGGTATAACCCCGAGACGACCGCCGCGAATGAATGCATGTGTGATGTATGAAATGCTCGTGTTTGCTCCGTGTCGGAGTTGTTCAGTGCACGTTGCCCCTTTTTTGCCTTGCCACCATCTTGTGGGAACCCGGTATCCGGGATCACCCCACCTCCTATCGCGTGTCATGCTCCCGTCACTTTTCCTTTTGCGCCGGTATCTCCGTGAGTTACCGGAACCGATATGTTGCCGTGGCATCATTTTCGGATTCGTTGCCGTGGCACCCCCTTTTTCCTTCCACCACGGTGACAAATGCTTCATAATGCTCTTATCAACTTTTAATAAAAATTGCATAAATTTGAACATGTCATCCGCATCATGTTAACAACATTAAGTTGGTTTAAATTGTTGTTTGCATTAATTAACTAATGCACATGGGGATTTACCGGATTTGTTGTTTGCTATATCCGGCCTCATTTAAATTGTTTAGATAGATAATCCCTTTATGATTCACCTCTTGACATTTAACAACATTTAATATTGTTGGGTACATAAACGAGAGAGAACTAAATAATTGACGTGGTGTTTCGTCAATATGCAACTCGTTGCATATTGAGCTCCACTTAATTTGTAGGATTGCTTGTGCATTTTGCCATGCCGTGCCTCTTTAAACCGAACATGCATCATACTTGATTGTGCATCATGCCATGTTTATGTGGTGGTTGTTTACTATGTTGTTTGCTTCCTTTCCGGTGTTTCTTCTTCGGGTTGGTTCCGATATCGTCGCGTTTGTGAGGATCCATTCGACTACGTCCGTTTGTCTTCCTCATGGACTCGTTCTTCTTCCTTGCGGGATTTCAGGCAAGATGATCATACCCTCGAAATCACTACTATCTTTGCTATGCTAGTTTGCTCGCTCTTTTGCTATGCCATTGCTACGATGCCTACCACTTGCTTGTCAGCCTCCCAAATTGCCATGTTCAGCCTCTAACCCACCATTGTCCTAGCAAACCGTTGTTTGGCTATGTTACCGCTTTGCTCAGCCCCTTTTATAGCGTTGTTAGTTGCAGGTGAAGATTGAAGTTTGTTCCTTGTTGGAACATGGAGATGTTGTTCCTTGTTGGAACATGTTTACTTGTTGGGATATCACTATATATCTTATTTAATTAATGCATCTATATACTTGGTAAAGGGTGGAAGGCTCGTCCTTATGCCTGGTGTTTTGTTCCACTCTTGCCGCCCTAGTTTCCGTCATATCGGTGTTATGTTCCCGGATTTTGCGTCCCTTACGCGGTTGGGTATATGGGAACCCCTTGTCAGTTTGCTTTGAATAAAACTCCTCCAGCAAGGCCCAACCTTGGTTTTACCATTTGCCACCTAGCCTTTTTCCCTTGGGTTAGGCCAGCCCAAGGGTCATCTTTATTTTTAAACCCCCCCGGACCAGTGCTTGTCTAAGTGTTGGTCCGAAACAGAGCCACTTGCGGCGCCACCTCGGGGAAACTTGAGGGCTGGTTTTAGCTGTACGTAGTGTTCATCCGGTGTTGCCCTGAGAACGAGATATGTGCAGCTCCTATCAGGATGTCGGCGCATTGGGCGGTTTTGCTGGATTTGTTTTACCATTGTCGAGGATGTCTTGGAGTACCGGGATACCGAGTCTGATCGGAATGTCTCGGGAGGAGGTCTATTCCTTCGTTGACCGTGAGAGCTTGTGATGGGCTAAGTTGGGACACCCCTGCAGGGTTTTGAACTTTCGAAAGCCATGCCCGCGGTTATGGGAAGATGGGAATTTGTTAACGTCCGGTTGTAGAAAACCTGAAGTGACCTTAATTAAAATGAATCAACCGCGTGTGTAACCGTGATGGTCTCTTTCCGGCGGAGTCCGGGAAGTGAACACGGTTGTTGGAGTTATGCTTGACGTAGGCAGTCCAGGATCACTTCTTGATCATACTTTTATCGACCGTGCTTTGCCTTCTCTTCTCGCTCTCATTTGCGAATAGGTTAGCCACCATATATGCTAGTCGCTTGCTGCAGCTCCACCTCATACCTTTACCTTACCCATAAGCTTAAATAGTCTTGATCGCGAGGGTGCGAGATTGCTGAGTCCCTGTGGCTCACAGATACTTCAAAAACCAGCTTGCAGGTGCCGATGAGACCGTGCAGATGACGCTACCAAGCTCAAGAGGAGCTCGATGAAGATCTTGTCCTTTGTGTTGCTTTGTTCTAGTTGATCAGTAGTGGAGCCCAGTTGGGGTCGATCGGGGACCTTTGTCACATTTGGGGTTCTTCTTTTATTTTGGTACCGTAGTTGGACCATGAGTGTATTTGGTTGATGTAATGCTTTATTCATGTAATTGTGTGAAGTGGCGATTGTAAGCCAACTATGTATCGCCTTCTCCCTTATTATATTACATGGGTTGTGTGAAGATTACCTCACTTGCGACATATGCCTTCAATGCGGTTATGCCTCTAAGTCGTGCCTCGACACGTGGGAGATATAGTCGCATTGAGGGTGTTACACCCGCTTTGTGTCTGGTTCTGCCGCGAGTACGGCAGCCCCCTTGCGCTTCACGTCCTTGGCTTTGGGCTTCTTCTCTTCTGGGTCCACGGCAGGCTGCTCGAGGAGGGAGAGACGTCCCTCCTCAGCCCTGGCGCACTTGTTCGCCAAGTTGAACAGCTCCAGGGAGGTGCAGAGGTCTTCGTGCATCGCCAGCTCCTTCATCTTGACGTCGCGGACGCCGTCGGAGAAGGCAGAGATGATGGCCTCCTCGGACACCTTGGGGATCTTGAGGCGCGCGCTATTGAAGCGCTGGATGTATTTTTGCAGGGTCTCTCCGGGTTGTTGCTTGACGCGGCGCATGTCGCTCACGGCGGGCGGCCGGCCGCGAGTACCTTGGAAGTTGGCGATGAAGCGGGTGCGCATCTGCATGAGAGACACAAGATTTATACTGGTTCGGGCCACCGTTGTGGTGTAATACCCTACTCCAGTGTGTGGTGGATGGATTGCCTCTTGGGGCTGATGGTGATGAGCAATACAAGGAAGAACAGCCTCGCGAGGGTCTGTTCTTGGCGGGGGGACGAACTACTGGGAGGTGTTCTGTCGCCTCCTCTCTCTCTCTCTCTCCCTCTCTCTCTCTCTCTCTCTCTTACTTACTCTCTCTGCTTGCTAGCCGGATCCACATGCCGAACCGAACCCCTTCTACAAACTGATCGACCCTTTGCTACGTGGGTAACCGGTCCCTATTTATAGGCAAAGGCCCTGGGCCTCTTCCCAAATATTGAGCGGGAAGGGCGCCAACAATGGCGGGCTAATTTGAAGGGGGACAGCAAGTACCCTTATCCTGACTAAAGGTGGTGTTCGCCTGCAAAAGACTCTGCGGTGACGCCGTGCTGGGCTCCATAGTGACCTCCGTCTCGTAGTCCGCTTGGTCCTGGTCTCGTTGCACCGAAATGGCAACCTTTGCTGGATGCCTCGGTACTCCGCGGCTGCGCTTGCCCCCTTTGCACCAAAGAGGAAAGATGGACGCTGCGCGCACTAGCGCCCGCCTGGCACCCTCGATCGTCATGGCTTGCGTCATGGGCACCTCGCGAGGTACCCCGCCTTGATATCTCCGTCTCCTCGTGAGCCAACCTGAGGAGGCTGCGCCTGAGGATGCGCCGTGTCGTCCGCCTCGCGAGGGTCTTGAGTCTTGTGCTGATGAAGATGGGCCATGTTGGGCCCCCATTTGAGCCACACCGCAGGCAGGCAAGTCTGGGGACCCCCGTTCCCAGAACACCGACAATAATTTCCCTCGCTAGACGCCATACTCTCCTAGGTTTTGAAACCAAGGCTATGACCACCAAAAGCTATGGAGATCAAAGCAAATGGAGAGCAAAGCTCTGATACCACTTGTAGGATCGAAAGTATGTCTAGAGGGGGGTGATTAGACTACTTGACCAAATAAAAACTTAACCTTTTCCCAATTTTAGTTCTTGTCAGATTTTAGCTATTTTAGGACAAGTCAAGCAATCATCACACAATTCAAGCAAGCATGCAAAGAGTATATTGGCAACGTAAAGTAAAGCATGCAACTTGCAAGAGTGTAAAGGGAAGGGTTTGGAGAATTCAAACGCAATTGGAGACACGGATGTTTTTCCCGTGGTTCGGATAGGTGGTGCTATCCTACATCCACGTTGATGGAGATTTCAACCCATGAAGGGTAACAGTTGCGCGAGTCCACGGAGGGCTCCACCCACGAAGGGTTCACGAAGAAGCAACCTTGTCTATCCCACCATGGCCATCGCCCACGAAAGACTTGCCTCACTAGCGGTAGATCTTCACGAAGTAGGCGATCTCCTTGCCCTTACAAACTCCTTGGTTCAACTCCACAATCTTGTCGGAGGCTCCCAATTGACACCTAGCCAATCTAGGAGACACCACTCTCCAAGAAGTAACAAATGGTGTGTTGATGATGAACTCCTTGCTCTTGTGCTTCAAATGATAGTCTCCCCAACACTAAATTCTCTCTCACAGGATTTGGATTTGGTGGAAAGAAGATTTGAGTGGAAAGCAACTTGGGGAAGGCTAGAGATCAAGATTCATGTGGTGGGAATGGAATATCTTGGCCTCAACACATGAGTAGGTGGTTCTCTCTCAGAACATATGAGTTGGAAGTGTAGATGTGTTTTGATGGCTCTCTCCACGAGTGAAGAGGAGGTGGAGGGGTATATATAGCCTCCACACAAAATCCAACCGTTACACACAATTTACCAATCTCGGTGGGACCGAATCAACAAACTCGGTCGGACCGAAATAGTAAACCTAGTGACCGTTAGAGATTTTTGGTGGGACTGACATGCAACTCGGTAGGACCGATATGGTTAGGGTTAGGGCATAACGTAATCTCGGTGAGACTGATTACACAAACTCGGTGAGACCGATTTGGTAATAAGCTAACCAGAGGGTTGGTCAGGCAAACTCGGTGGGACCGATTCGCTCTTCTCGGTGAGACCGAAATGTTACGAAAAGGAAATAGTGAGTTTACATTGCAATCTCGGTGGGACCAATCCGCTCTTTCGATGAGACCAAAAAGTTACGAAAAGGAAACAAAGAAATTGCAATCCCATCTCGGTGAGACTGGGATCCCTATCGGTAGAACCGATTTGCTTAGGGTTTGGCAATGACTATGACAAGTGAAACTCGGTGGCGCTGGGTTGAAAGAATCGGTAGGGCCGAGTTTGGCTTTGGGTTTAGGTCAAATGTGGATATGGGAAAGTAGCTGAGGATTTTGGAGCATATCATTAAGCACATGAAGCAAGAGGCTCATTAAGCAACACGTCATCCCTCCTTGATAGTATTGGCTTTTCCTATGGACTCAATGTGATCTTGGACCACTAAAATGTAAAATGAAGAGTCTTGAGCATATGAGCTAGAGCCAATCCTTTGTCCTTAGCATTTTGAGGGTTCCACTTTCACCATCCATGCCATGCCAATCATTGAGCTTTCCTGAAATGATCATCTTGGAATAGCATTAGGTCAATGAGCTATATGTTGTTATGAATTACCAAAAGCACCTAGGGATAGTTGCGCTTTCAGAGGAGTCCCACTTGGACCCCTAGTCCAATTCGCCTACCCCCTTTCCTTTTACCGGAAGGGGAAAGGGGGAAGGAGTAGGAGGAGGAGAAGGAAAGGGGAGCCGCACCCCCTTCCCTTGTCCAATTCGGACTCCCCATGGGGGGCACGAGCCACCCCTTGTGGGCTGCCTCCCCTCCCCTCTATGGCCCATGTGGCCCATATCTTTCCCCCGGGGGTTCCGGTAACCCCCCGGTACTCCGATAAAAACCCGAAACACTTCAGAACCATTCCGGTGTCCGAATACTATCGTCCAATATATCAATATTTAACTCTCGACCATTTTGAGACTCCTCGTCATGTCCGTGATCTCATCCGGGATTCTGAATAATCTTCGATCACCAAAACACATAACTCATAATACAAATCGTCATCGAACGTTAAGCGTGCGGACCCTACGGGTTCGAGAACTATGTAGACATGACCGAGACATATCTCCGATCAATAACCAACAACAGAACCTGGATGCTCATATTGGTTCCTACATATTCTACGAAGATCTTTATCGGTCAAACCGCAATGACAACATACGTCATTCCCTTTGTCACCGGTATGTTACTTGCCCGAGGTTCGATCGTCGGTATCTTCATACCTATTTCAATCTCGTTACCTTCAAGTCTCTTTACTCGTTCCATAATGCATCATCCCGCAACTAACTCATTAGTCACATTGCTTGCAAGGCTTATCATGATGTGCATTACCGAGAGGGCCCAGAGATACCTCTCCGATACTTAGAGTGACAAATCCTAATCTCGATCTATGCCAACCCAACAAACACCTTTGGAGACACCTGTAATGCATCTTTATAATCACCCAGTTACGTTGTGACGTTTGATAGCACACAAGGTGTTTCTCCGGTATTCGGGAGTTGCATAATCTCATAGTCAAAGGAATATGTATGAGTCATGAAGAAAGCAATAGCAATAAAACTTAATGATCATTATGCTAAGCTAACGGGTGGGTCTTGTTCATCACATTATTCTCCTAATGATGTGATCCTGTTCATCAAATGACAAGACAAGTCTATGGTTAGGAAACTTAACCATCTTTGATTAATGAACTAGTCAAGTAGAGGCATACTAGGGACACTTTGTTTTGTCTATGTATTCACACATGTATCAAGTTTCCGGTTAATACAATTCTAACATGAATAATAAACATTTATCATGATATAAGGAAATATAAATAACAACTTTATTATTTCCTCTAGGGTATATTTCCTTCAACAGCACCATGTCCACCACAGAGTGCCCCCACACGAGTAGTTTGTAAAGCAAGTGCAGTGCCCAAAGCACGAAGACCACCACAGCGAACCCAAACTCCATGTTTAAAGCAGAAGAGCAAATGTTCTCATGTCATATTCTGTAGCTATGGTCCATACTCCTTTGTTGTTGCATCATTGTATTTACTCATACCAACTACTTTCGAATTTGAAGGATCCAATTGAAACTCCAATGGCGTAACAAGTATGTTTTAAACCTATTTCTTTAATTGGATTGCTGTTCTAAGTTCTTGCTCTATGTTGATTTTAGTTTCAGTTGTATAAATAGTTATGTTCTCATGTGACGCACATTACAAATGTTGGCAGTGCTGTGTAGTTTCTCACACTTATATTCTGTCTATGCTGCTGTGTCTTAAAAATATATGATTAGAACTGTGTCTCTATCTTGATTTGGAAACATAAACTATAATGATATGGACAATACAGTGACCATAGTACACATATATATGTTTGTTTCATGCTATTATCCTGTCCACCTTACTACTGAACCAGTTTACCAAAATGAGTTTCGTATACTACATGCTAAAACTATGATGTGTCTGCTTGTTTCTCTTGTAGAATGCAAACAGAATATTGGAGAAGAGCACCCCACTATGCAATGGTAGAGAAAGTAACGCATATAAGGTTCAAGATAGTGAGACAACCCCGTTGGTCTCCAAGAATGGTGATAAAAATGATCTTGTAGACAGTGAGACAACCTCACAGTCCTGCGTTGATGTAGTGTTCAAGTTACTGACCAGTACCGCTGGCACAAGCTCTTTGAACTCGCTGCCTGAATCACTTCAGCTTCTTCAGTCTCAGCTACAAGATGAAAGGCATCAATCAACTATGTTGCGACAAGAGGCCGAAGGACTGAGGAAGTCCCTGCAAAATTCAGATGCATACTTTTTGGTGCAACAGCAAGCGCTGGAGGATTTAAGCACCAAACAAGAGAAAGTTAATAAGCTTGCTAAGCATCTTGCCAGCATTATGGGTACCCAGGATATTGTTTCTTGAGCTCTTCTGGAGTGGTTTTAGTTCTAAACTTGTCTTGCGGTGGCGTTTATTTGCACTGGTCGCCAACTTTGACAACTAGTGTATGTGATATGCTACTTTGTTCCCTATATTTGCACTGGTGGCGAACTTTGATGCCCAGTGGATGTAATATGTGTCGTGGGTTTGTCACGGCAGATGTGCTCGTGAAAGGACTTAGTCGTGGAGCCATCGCTATGGGTAAGCTTAAAGGGGTTAAACCGGACAGGGGACACGGGGGATTTTATTATAGTTCGGCCCCTTCGATGAAGGTAAAAGCCTACGTCTAGTTGTGATTGGTATTGCTAGCGTTTCGATGACTAGGGAGCGAATCCGCTTTGCCTGGCTCTCGAGTTATTGTCTGTTGTCCCTAAACCGCGGCCGAGTCGTCTCTTTATATACATAGGTTGACGCCCACCAGTTTACAAAGTCCCGAGGCCGGATCATAGAAGTGTCTGGCTCGGTCTCTATTCTTCCAACTTACAATACAAGTTACATGACAAAGTCAGTTTACATCTACAGGCTTTACCCCGCCTTTGGGCCTTGGGCCTTCGTAAAGCGCCACCATCTTCACGTCTCCATGGGCTTCTATCTTCATCGAGCTAACCCGACCACTCCTAGCCGGTTTACCTCCAGTAATCATATCCCCAACATTAGGCCCTAGATTGATTTGAACTTGTTCATGTCAATCTTCAATACTTATAAAAATTCTTGCCCTGTCACCTTCATATAAATCTGGTAAACCGCCGTGATGTCATCCTTTAGATCAGTAGTAAACCGCCCTGACGTCATCTATTCGTTGAAGCCAAAGATTCCCTTCATTAATGAATATCCAACCATCAAGGCGACATCCTTATTAACTATCCATTTTTGAGCTCCTCGATTCCCGCACTTGTCGCTTATCGCTTCGCCTTATAAATAGGACCACAGGCCCTTCTCCTTTTTCCCCTTCATTTCCTTCACTTCTTCTTCCTCCTTGCGACATCTCTGCCCCTGAGCGCCGCCGCCGTCATCGAGCTTCGCCTCCGTCTCTCTGCCGGCCGCTGCATCAACCTAGTTGCACCAGAGAACCGCGGCATACTTCCGCTGCTTCAACAGCCACTGTAAGTCCCTTCCTTTCTCCGTTGTAGATCTATCTAGGGTTTCCTCGTTCGTCAAAGTTCATTGAGACTCCGGCGTTGTTCTTCCCTTGTTTCTTCTTAGTCCATGGATAAAAACTTCAAACCTAATGTATTCCATGTAATGGCTTATCTTGCGTTACCAAAACAAACCTTTATGCGCATAAAACACAGATCTGGTCCCTTGTGAACTGCTTCGAGATCAACCTTTTAGGTCTAAATCCTTTTATTTTCCTGTCTTACGGTAGATCCAAAATTTCACTGCAACCTTATGAAATATGTTTTACCTTACTTAGTCATTCTTGCCTTAAATATATATCCTCTTTACCACATAAGCGGTTTACCTTTGTAAAAGCAATCTATCATATACCATTAGCCCCCTGGTGAACCGGACAAGCCTTTTACCTCCGTTGTTATACTCCGGTCTAACAGCATGTGCACACCCTTGTTCTGATATTGCCTTGTCATTCATTATTGTATTAGCCTCCGGTTTACGCAATTTACATACCTGTATGTCTTTATGCCATCGCATCTTATATATCACCATGAACGATTTGTAAACCGGTATTTCCTTTCAGCTTTGCGCTTGCAATGGCCAAACAGTTCTATGCTTGTAACTGGGCTCCTTCCCGAGTCACCGAAGAACAGCTTAACGGAATGGTCAGGATTGGTACTTTGCCAAAAACGAATGAAATCCGGTGGCGAGTTCCTGGATCGGAGAATCCTCCTACTCCTAAGCAGGGTGAGGTAGTGGTATTTGTTGACCACATAGGACATGGTTTCAAACCGCCCGGGTCAAAGTTTTTCCGGGATGTGCTTGCCAGTTGTCGGCGTTCTGGGAACGGGGGTCCCCAGACTTGCCTGCCTGCGGCCTACGGCGTGGCTCAAATGGGGGCCCAACCTGGCCCATCTTCATCAGCACAAGACTCAAGACCCTCGCGAGGGGCCAAGCCTCGCGAGGCGGACGACACGACGCATCCTCAGGCGCAGCCTCCTCAGGTTGGCTCGCGAGGAGACGGAGATATCAAGGCGGGGTACCTCGCGAGGTGCCCGTGATGCAAGCCATGACGATCGAGGGTGCCAGGCGGGCGCCAGCGCGCGCAGCGTCCTTCTTTCCTCTTTGGTGCAAAGGGGGCAAGCGCAACCGTGGAGTACCGAGGCATTTGGCAAAGGTTGCCATTTTGGTGCAACGAGACCAGGACCAAGCGGACTACGAGATGGAGGTCACCATGGAGCCCAGCGCGGCGTCACCGCAGAGTCTTTCGCAGGCGAAGACCACCTTTAGTCAGGATAAGAGTACTTGTTGTCCCCCTTCAAATTAGCCCGCCATTGTTGGCTCCCTTCCCGCTCGATATTTGGGAAGAGGACCAGGGCTCCTATAAATAGGACCGGCCACCCACGTAGCAAGGGGTCGATCAGTTGGTAGATGGGGGAATAGGTTCGGTTCGCAGAGTTGGTTGATCCGGCTAGCAAGCAGAGAGAGAGAGAGAGAGAGAGAGAGGTGACTAAACTCCTCCCAGCAGTTCATCACCCCAGCCAAGAACAGACCCTCGCGAGGCAGTTCTTCCTTGTAATGCTCATCATCATCAGCCCCCGGAGGCAATCCATCCACCACACACTGGAGTAGGGTATTACACCACAATGGTGGCCCGAACCAGTATAAATCTTGTGTCTCTTGTGTGATTCTTTTAGTAGTTTAGATCTTTGTGAGACGGGGAGGTAGAAGGTGTGATTTCCGCACGCACCCCAGTTTTCGAACCTTAAGGGTCTGCCGGAACCCGAAATCCGACATTTGGCGCGCTAGGTAGGGGTGCGCCGGAATCCGTCCTCCACCGCTCCGCCCTCCTCCGGCCGCCGCATCCATGTGCTGCGCCAGTCGGGCTCGCGCCGCCCCGATGGCCCTCGCCGGTGGGTGTTCTCGTCGTCCCCTGCCGCCCGCCGTCAACACCGCCACCGGCTCGGTGGGAAACAAGCTGCAAGCACCACCCCGGCATCCGCCTACGCGACAGGGTAGCTGCACCGCGGCACCGACGCCTCCGGTCGTTGCGGCCCTCCTGGGCGGCTCGCAGGCACCGCCCACAAGTTGCCACGTCAAGCCTTTTGCCCGCCGGGTTAGCACCGCTGCCGCACGGCAGGGGGTCCCCCGGACCGGGCGGCGAGCGAGGTCGATCTGACCTTCAGCTCGGAGGACCACCCCACCAACCTGGTCGGCTCAGGCGAGCTCCCCTTGTTGTGCACCCCCACCGTCTGCCAGGTGGCCGTCACCAGAACCCTCATCGACGGCGGCGCGGGCCTCAGCGTGCTTTCGGTCGAGACTTTTAACCTCTTCTGCATACCCCGGGAGCGGCTGCGGCCCAGCAGATCTTTCTCGGGCATCGGAGGCGGATCATCTGACTCCATGGGACAGATCCGGCTCCCGGTAACCTTCGGCACCTACGACAACTTCCGCACGGAGACGGTCGACTTCGACATCGCCCCCATCGGCCTCCCTTACAACGCCATCCTCGGCTACCCGGCACTGGCCCAGTTCATGGCCGCCACGCACCCGGCGTACAACCTCATGAAGATGCCTGGGAGCAACGGTACCCTCACCGTGCGCGGGGACACCGGGGACGCCCTGCAAGTACTTGAGCTCACCTTCAAGATAGCGGCGTCGGCACGGCCTGCCAACACGGAGACCCCTGAGCCCAAGGGGGCTGCGCCCGCCAAGAAGAAGCAGTTGTTCACCTAGGACAAGGCAGAGACCAAGCAGATACCCGTCGACGAGGACGGGTCCTCCAGCGCCACTTTCACCATTGGCGCCAACCTTGAGCCTGAGCAGGAGGGGGCCTTGGTCAAGTTCTTGCGCGCAAACAAGAAGGTATTTGCTTGGGAGCCAGACCAGCTAGCGGGGATCCCCAGGAGTGTCATCGAGCATCACCTCAACGTGTGCCCAAATGTGCGCCCCGTGAAGCAGAAGGCCAGGCGGCAGTCCGTGGAAAAGCAGGCCTTCATTGTTCAAGAGACCCACAAGCTAGAAGCCGCTGGGGTCATTCGCAAGGTCCGATATCCAGATTGGTTGGCCAACCCTATTGTTGTGCCCAAGAAAGGGGGGAAGGAGCGCATGTGTGTCGACTTCACCAACCTTAACAAGGCATGCCCGCAAGATCCGTTTCCGCTCCCCCGCATCGACCAGATCGTCGATTCCACTACGGAGTGCGACCTGCTATGCTTCCTGGACGCCTTCTCCGGGTATCACCAGATCAAGATGGCGGTAGAAGACGTCGAGAAGACCGCCTTCTTGACCCCGTGCGGGGTATACTGCTACACATGCATGCCGTTCGGACTGCGCAACGCGGGGGCAACCTTTCAGCGGCTGATGCACATCGCCTTGGGCCCGCAACTCGGAAAGAATGTCGAGGCCTACGTAGATGACATTGTAGTGAAGTCTCGGGAGGCCAAGACCCTGATATAGGACCTGGAGGAGACCTTCGCGAGCCTCGACGCAGTAAACCTGCGGCTCAACCCGGAGAAATGTGTGTTTGGCGTCCCCTCAGGCATGCTTTTGGGGTTCCTCGTGTCCCATCGTGGCATCGAGGCCAACCCCGAGAAGGTCAAGGCGGTCGAGGACATGAGCCCGCCGAAGACCCTTAGAGAAATGCAGAAGCTTACTGGGCGCGTGACCGTGCTAGGGCGCTTGATCTCCAAATTGGGAGAGCGAGCGCTGCCTTTCTTTCAGCTGATGAAGAAGAAGGGGCCCTTTGAATGGACTAAAGAGACAGATAAGGCGTTTCAAGATCTCAAGAGGTATCTGACCAGTCCCCCAGTCATGGTGGCTCCGCGCCCTCGGGAGCCCCTGCTGCTCTACCTCGCCGCCACTCCTTATTCCGCCAGCGCAGCCTTGGTGGCGGTTAGGGAGGAGCGCCAGGACAAGACCGCAACGGCAGCCCGAGGCAAGGCAAAATGGGAACAAGGAGAGCCTGCGGAAGCCACGACCATAGTGGAGGAGGGGCAGCTGCCGAAGAATGTACCGGAGGTAGGAGAGGCCGCACGCCCGGATGGATCGCCTCCCGAGGTCACTTCATCTCGCGAGGCGCCCTCACCTCCCGAGGGCGTCGTGACCGCAGATGCTCTCAGCCTTGTTGAGCACCCGGTCTACTTTGTTAGCACGGTGTTACGGGACGCGAGGGCACGGTACCCAATGCCTCAGAAGCTCCTCCTCGTGCTACTGGTAGCCTCGCGCAAGCTGCGTCACTACTTCCAGGCTCATCCCATCAAAGTCGTCTCATCGTGCCCCCTGGAGAGAGTGCTTAGGAGCCCTAACTCAGCCGGGAGGGTCGCCGAGTGGAACATAGAGCTGCAGGCGTTTCAGCTCGAGTTCAGCACAACCAGGGTCATCAAAGGGGCAGCACTGGCGGATTTCGTGGCGGAATGGGCGGAGGCGCCAGGCCTCAGGGACAATGAGGATCGGTCCCTCTCTCCGGGGAGCGAGGCGCCGGCAGGCTGGGTCATGTACTTCGATGGGGCGTTCTCCAGGCACGGCGCGGGGGCTGGTGTGGTGCTGGTATCACCCACTCTGGATAAGCTCTACTATGCCGTACAACTCTGTTTCCAGCAGGGTGAAAAGGTCTCCAACAACATAGCAGAATATGAGGGACTGATAGCCGGGTTGAAGGCCGCAATAGCCCTGGAAATAAAACGCCTCACCGTCAAGGGCGACTCGCAACTCCTAGTCAACTTCTCCAGCAAGGTGTACGAGCCGAAGGACGAGCATATGGAGGCCTACCTAGCGGAGGTCTGCAGGATGGAAAAGCAGTTCTGGGGGCTGGAACTGCAGCATGTGCCTCGTGGCACCAATCAGGAGGCCGACGATATCGCCAAGCGCGCGTCCAGGCGGTTACCCCAGGAGCCTGGCATTTTCGAGGAGCGGCTCTTCAAGCCCTCAGCTCTGCCGTCACTGTCAAACACGGCTCAGCCCTTGGAGGAGCTCCCCCAGCCACCTGCCTCGGGAGCTCCGACCTGTGGCCCGGCCTCAGGAGCGCGCCTGCTCCTGGCGATGGAACCTCAGGAGGGTTGTTGGACCACAGAGCTCCGGAGCTACCTGGCGCAAGGGACCTTGCCGGAGAGGGAGGAGGAAGCGGAACGAGTGCCGCGGCAGGCCACGGCATACTGCATCAGAGATGGAGAACTCTACCGAAAGCGACCAAACGATGTACTTCTGCGTTGCATCTCCAGGGAACAAGGAAAGGAACTACTGGAGGACATACACGACGGAGACGGTGGGCACCACTCATCATCACGGACCCTCGTCGGCAAGGCATTCCATAGCGGTTTCTATTGGCCCACCGCGCTCAATGACGCAATCGAATTGGTAAAGGCTTGCGAAGCCTGCCAGTTCCACGCCAAGCAGATCCATCAGCCAGCAGGAGGCTTGCAGACCATCCCCCTTTCGTGGCCATTCGCCGTCTGGGGGCTGGACATTTTGGGCCCGTTTCCTCGGGCGCCAGGGGGCTATCGCTACCTCTATGTTGCGTGGACAAATTCACCAAGTGGTCTGAAGTGGAGGCTGTCCGCGCCATCCCTGCGGGTTCCGCGGTCAAGTTCATCAAGGGCATCGTAAGCCGGTTCGGGGTGCCGAATCGCGTCATCATGGACAACGGTTCGCAGTTCACCAGTAACCTCTTCAAAACATACTGTGCTAACCTTGGAACGCAGATATGCTACGCCTCAGTGGCGCACCCCCGAAGCAACGGCCAGGCCGAGCGAGCCAACGCGGAGGTCCTGAGGGGCCTCAAGACCAGGACGTTCAAGAAGAAGCTGGAGGCCTGTGGCAGAGGATAGTACGACGAGCTGCGGTCCGTGCTGTGGTCCATCCGCACCACTGCGACCAAACCGAATGGGGAGACCCCATTCTTCCTGGTCTACGGAGCAGAAGCAGTCCTCCCTCACGAGGTCAGATGTCGCTCCGCGCGGGTCCTGGCGTTCGACGAGGCGCAGCAGGACGCCATGCGGGGGATGGACCTCGTGCTGGGGGAGGAACGTCGCCGGGAGGCCGCGCTGCGAGCGGCGAGGTATCAGCAAGCGCTGCGGCGATATCACTGCCGCAACATCCGCCCCAGGACTCTCGAGGTAGGAGACCTCGTGCTCAGGCGGGTTCTCTCCAGGGAGGGGTTGCACAAGCTCTCTCCCATGTGGGAGGGCCCGTTCAAGGTTGTTCATATTTCCAGGCCCGGCTCCGCGCGCTTGGAGACTCAGGAGGGAGTGCCAGTCCAGAATGCATGGAACATCCAGCACCTCCGGAGGTTCAACCCCTGAAAAGGCCCAGAGCTTGTGAAGCAAGGCGAGTGCCTGTGAAGCTATCGCATTTTGGAAAGGCCCAGAGCCTGTGAAGCAAGGCGAGTGCCTGTGAAGCTATCGCGTTTTGGAAAGGCCCAGAGCCTGTGAAGCAAGGCGAGTGCCTGTGAAGCAATCGCGTTTTGGAAAGGCCCGGAGCCTGTGAAGCAAGGCCAATGCCTGTGAAGCTCGCCGCCCCGTGACACTCTCACGTAATAATGAGTGGGGCTGTACATGCCCTGGAGTCTCAGGAGCGCCGGCCTCAGGCCCTGGGGCTCCCTCCCACGCCCAGTGGCAGCACTTAGCTCCGCGCTGGTGAGAAGACGTCGAAGACTAGATTAGGTGCCGGACGCGGCTTTTTCATTTGCTTTCCGCAGTTGACATGTTCACTTGCATTTGAAGTCTTATTGAAGTTATCACTGTTGCTGATTTGTGGTTCGTCGATTTTCGCTCCTTGCTTTGGTTTCTCTCGCAAACGACCTCGCGAGGGGTGGTACCCAAACGCCCTCGCGGGCGTTTCTGCTCTAGCCGCTGGAAGGTTTCATGACCCGGGCGCGTTACAAGAGCACCCCTCTAGTCCGTGCCCCTTGGGCACCGCGACACGCACACAGGGCCTGGGTCGGTCGCCCCCCTCGGCAGGGGCCAAAAACTATCTACGCACAGGCGTGTGGTTAAGAGGCGCAAAAATAAGATCAAGGTAATGGCTAAAACGGCGATAATTCCCAACACGCCCCAGTGGGGCTCCATGCAGCTATTTTGTCTTACACAGGAAACAAAAGGAAAAGGAAAGGACGAGCCCGGCGCGGCCCTCCTTACGCCAGCCTGTGGAGGCGACACGGGCTGCCTCCGGGCCTCAGGCGGACTCCCTCTCGCGCTTCACCAGGGCACGGCGGCGGGCGGACGAACCACCACCTCCCAAGCAAGCTCGACGGCGCGGGGGTGGGTGGGCTGCTGCCACCGCTGGAGGAGTCATTTGAGGAAGAGTTGACGAAGCTTGGGGAGTCGCGGACACCGCCATCCGCGCGGGCGCTATCTCCTCCATCACCATCAGAGCGGGGCCCCCGGACGCGGTCGTCGTCCTTAGGGCAACACCCCGCGCGGCGACCATCTTCCCCAAACACCCTCACATAGAGGGTGGCGTCGCCATCGAACCTGAAGTGCAGAGTACACCGGCGCTCCAGGCCGCGAGCGCGGGCGAACGCCTGCTAGCCACGAGTTAAGGCCAAGCCACCGCTGGCGGAGACCTCCAGCGCAACCCATGAGGACCTGCTGCAGCAGCCCTCCGCCTGGAGCCAGAGGCCGCCAGGAGCGCCGGCCGGGAGTTCACCAAGGAGGAAGCGAGGGAGTGGGAGCCGGGTGCTGGTCAGCTCCGCCGACCAGACCACCAACTCCGGCAGCGCTTGCATAGCGCGAAAGCACGGCCTGGGGGAGCGCGCAACCCAAGCACGTCCCTCGGCCACGACGGCTCGCCCGCCGCTGCACTGGGAGCCGTCCCCATGACCGCCAAACGCTACCGGGGCGGGCACCGGGTGCTTTCGAGGGCGCCCACGACCGCGCTTGGGCGGGGGAGAGGCAGGACCGCCCTGAAGGGCCTTCCCTTCTCCGCAGTCGAGTACCTCCTCGATGGAGCCATCACACCAAGACGAAGCAAGAACTGGGGGCAGAGGAGAAAGCAAGGAGAGATGGACTGGAAGGGCACGCGCCGCACAATACTTATAGCTGGCGAAGGCCAACCGCCGGCCTCCACGATCACAGGTAATCATGACGCGATTTGCATGTAGGGACTTGTCCACCTCGCGCAGTCACCAAGGCGTCGTGGGGAAGCGGAGTCGCCCATGTCCCATCAACCGCCACGCGGCGCCCAAGGCCGCAGGCTGTTAGGGCCCGCGGCGCTTCGCCCTTGCCCTTTTGCCTCTCGGCACGGCCAAGTCCATGCGCGCCTCGGGCCCGGGGGCTACTATCGGTGTTCTGGGAACAGGGGTCCCCAGACTTGCCTGCCTGCGGCCTGCGGCGTGGCTCAAATGGGGGCCCAACCTGGCCCATCTTCATCAGCACAAGACTCAAGACCCTCGCGAGGGGCCAAGCCTCGCGAGGCGGACGACACGGCGCATCCTCAGGCGCAACCTCCTCAGGTTGGCTCGCGAGGAGACGGAGATATCAAGGCGGGGTACCTCGCGAGGTGCCCGTGACGCAAGCCATGACGATCGAGGGTGCCAGGCGAGCGCCAGCGCGCGCAGCATCCTTCTTTCCTCTTTGGTGCAAAGGGGGCAAGCGCAGCCGCGGAGTACCGAGGCATTTGGCAAAGGTTGCCATTTTGGTGCAACGAGACCAGGACCAAGCGGACTACGAGACAGAGGTCACCATGGAGCCCAGCGCGGCGTCACCGCAGAGTCTTTCGTAGGCGAATTCCACCTTTAGTCAGGATAAGAGTACTTGCTGTCCCCCTTCAAATTAGCCCGCCATTGTTGGCTCCCTTCCCGCTCGATATTTGGGAAGAGGACCAGGGCTCCTATAAATAGGACCGGCCACCCACATAGCAAGGGGTCGATCAGTTGGTAGATGGGGGAATAGGTTCGGTTCGCAGAGTTGGTTGATCCGGCTAGCAAGCAGAGAGAGAGAGGTGACTGAACTCCTCCCAGCAGTTCATCACCCCAGCCAAGAACAGACCCTCGCGAGGCAGTTCTTCCTTGTAATGCTCATCATCATCAGCCCCAGGAGGCAATCCATCCACCACACACTGGAGTAGGGTATTACACCACAATGGTGGCCCGAACCAGTATAAATCTTGTGTCTCTTGTGTGATTCTTTTAGTAGTTTAGATCTTTGTGAGACGGGGAGGTAGAAGGCGTGATTTCCGCACGCCCCCCAGTGTTCGAACCTTAAGGGTCTGCTGGAACCCGAAATCAGACACCAGTTTCCAGCTCCACCCTCAAGATATTGGACCTAACTCAGTTTCCAATATATGCAACTTCCAAGTCTTCTGTGAAGTGTATCTACAGGAAGAACCAACTGCTGAGTTGTTCCGGGATTTTTTCCATCTGAACCGGCGCACTGAATTTGTAGATGGACCCAACACTGAAATTGGGGGTGTCTCAATTCAAAAAAGAAAAGAGGTCGAATTTCCTCATGCCAAGCTACACAGCCACCCCAAAGATTGGAACGAAACTTGGTTCTACTATAAAGATACCTCCCGTGAAGACGAGAACCCTTTGCCGGGCTACCATGCCCACCAGCTCTCCAACACTCATCCACTGCCGCAACATTTAAGTGCTACGGAACGGGCCTCATATGCCCCTCAACTCGCCAAGATCCAAGCCTTTATGGCCAACGGTTTATCAGGCGTCGACTTTGTGCGTTGCTGGATATCCTGGAGCATCTTGCCATTAAGCCGTCGCTCCGGTTTAATGTGTGAGTACACTGGTGATGTAGAAGACTCCCAACGCCACATCAACATTCAATTAACTAATGAAGAAGTTACTGATGGTGTCAAGAAGATTTTGAATGAATCGGAATTTGTCTGCCGCCAAACCGGTTTAAACCCCTTTTACACAAAAAACAAACCGCCTGCTGTAAGTACTGTCCTTCCTCTTTATCTTCGACATCTTTTTAAAATGTTCAACCTGTGAATATCCTTCTACTTGTTTATAAATAGGGTGATGATCCATTCTGGAAGAAGAAACCTGTAGAGAAAGCGGCAAAGCCATCCCGTCCCAAAACAAAAGCCGCCAAGAGAACCTCAAAGCGGAAGGCAGCTGAACACATCAGCATGGAACTTGATGACGACGCAGATGAACCGGAAGTTGAGGTAGAACTTGATTCACTTGGCTCCCTTTTCATGCATCTCATTGACAATGATACTTATCAGGAGGACGTGGAGGGCAGCCAGGCTGACGATGTAGAGGTAATTACCCTTTCCTCCGGTTCAGACTCTATGCCAACACAAAAAACCCGTCAAGTGGTCCAGAAAGTAAGCTTTTCTCATCCTCTTGCTTACTTGGATCCAACATTTATTTTGAAGACACAGTAGCACGAGGCTCGCTGGACAACCCGACACAGCGGCCAATAGGTCACTTCGGCCGGTTTACCTGACACCCCGGTTCAGAAGCACCGATCCGAGGTCTCCCCCACTTCTGACAATTCTTATCCCAAGGCAGGTTATTTCTGACAACCTCTTAATCCGTCCGATTCAAATTATCAGGTGACACCTCCCTCATCCTCTGGCGAGTCAACAACGACCCAACTTCCTCCTCTCAAAACCATAGCTGGGTAAGTACTTGAACTCCTTCTTTTGATGTTGTTCATACTTTGTAGTGTGCTTTAACTTCCACATCTGCTGCTTTTTTAGGGCCAAAGCTAGACCCAGCAAAAAGGCTCGGGTGAATAATCCGCCCGAAGACCAGGTGGTTCATGAACCAGAGCAAACGGTTGAACCGGAACAGACGGCTGAACCGGAGGGTCCAAATCCAGAAGCCACGTTTGACGAACCACCCCCTCAAGATCTGAATATTGATAATCAACCAGAAGCTGACACTGATGTACCTGATAGTGAACCGGCAGATCCAATCTGGGCTAACGACAGGTCTTCCGGTCCGGTGAGAGCCACTGACACTCCACCATCACCCATGAAAACTACTGGAGGCCAAGGATACGATGTTATCATTACCGGTATGGGCCATAGCTCTCCTGGCCATCCTGTAATCTTGGCCAAACATAGTGCCAAGGAAGAGCGTGCTGCCATGGAGAAGGGTAAATGGAGCACTGATTTGTCAAGCTACACCCATCTCAGCGCTGAAGAACTCCATTCCGGTTTTTAAACCATCTACACTGAAACCATGATTATGAAGACGGTTTGGTGAACCTGATGAAGGAATGCTATGAGGTATTTTCATCACCTTTCCTTTCTTGATTCCAAAGTATAGACATCAGCCCAAGTAGCCCCCAAGGGCCGGTTTATGATGTCAATCATAAACTGGGACTTTGTAATATCTTAATCCTTGCATGGTGATCTTCAATGTGTCAAGTCCTCAGTAAAAACAAAACCGATACTTTATCATTGTATTCATGTAGTTTTCATCGGTGTAGCCCCCAAGGGCCGATTTAGCTTTGAGAGGTAAACCGGGTCTTGAATCAATGCGTCAGTTTTGAACAGATGTACATTAGCCCCCAAGTGTTAAGGATAATGCTTGCATTGTACTTGAGACTTGTGAAAGATTTGTTGATCACAGAGCAAATAGGCATTATCCCCCAAGTACAAAGTGCATAACTTGTTGTACGCTTGGTACTTAGAAAATACATATCCCGTTGCTGATATATCTTTGCCGTTGCAGGCCGAGCTGAGTAAAAGGGATGCTCAAACCACTGATCTTCAAGAGAACGTAAGGTCTCAACAAGCAGAGGCTTCCAAAGCCAAAGAGGAGCTGACCAATGCCCTGGTAGCTATGGAGAAGTTGAAATAGACCTTCAACAAGGAGCGTGCTGACTGGGAAACAGAAAAGGCCGCTTTAAACAGGAAAGCCGAGGACGCAGAAGCGGCCCTGAAACCAGTGGTAGACGAACTGACCGGCTTGAAGCGGCAGATTGATGCCATGACGTCCGCTGTGTTTGGTATGTACCTCCTCATGTCGTTTGTCTAATTCATAAGATCTTATCATTGACCGGTTTACTGATACTAAACCGTGACAGGCACCCGCATTGCTCATCTAGGCTCTGACATGCGGATGAAGCTTAAAGCGGCGTACACCTTAATGGAACAGCTATATTCTGGATCCCAGTGTGCTATTTGCACTGCAGCATATAACAAGTCGGTGCCATCATTGATAAAGGAAACACTTGAGAAGCTGGCCATGCTACCTGCCCGGATTACAGAACTGAAGAAAGCAGCCGCAAGAGCAAGAGCGCTGACCGCACTAATCTGGGCCAAGGCATGGATTCCAGATCTTGAAGCGGCAGATATCATTAAAGGATATCCAGGTGTGAAGGAGGATGGTTCATACTTCAACAATGATGATCTCCGAAAGCTGACAAAGGAGATGCGGCCAATAGCCAGCAAACTGGCGGAGGACACTGATTTATCTCACTTCCAACCAGTTTACGATGCTTGTGCCTCCAATTCGTAAGCATACTTACACTCCTGACATTGACCCCTCCAGCCTTATCCATGAATAGGCCGTGTTTCAAGCTTTAACCGGAATCGATTGGTCAACGGTTGATTTCCAGCGTCTGGGGAGGGATGAAGAGGAGGTGACTGCACAAGATGACCCTCAATCGTTAAGCCGTCCCGATGCAACATCCTAAACCGGCGACTGGTTTATCAGCTACAGTCTGCCACTGCTTGAAACGATTATTCAATTTGGGCCGTTTTGAAGCTCCTTGTAATAGGATAGCAGAAACACCTTTATCTGCCATGCCATCGAGCATGCTTGTGTTGCTTGATATTTGGAAAACTTGTTCCACTTTTGGGATCTATTTATGCATAGTCCATTATACTTTGTGTTCCTGCATATAAGAACTTGAAAGTGTCCTAGTGGTTTACCACTAGACAGGTCATGATGCCCAAAAGATATACATAACTTGGATGGATAACCAAGATTTATATTAACCAGATAAAATAAATAATATTTGTGACATACCTCATTGGCCGACCAACTGCTTGTATGGTAAAGGTGAAAAAACACCAATCCGGAGTGTTTTCAACTCCTTGCCCTCTTGCCGGTTCATATAGAAACCACATTGGGCTATAATAGCCACATAATGTTGGTGACATCTAGTCAAAAACCAGACCGGAAGAATATACTACTGATTTAAAACTGATCATGTACTGACAACTAAGCGTTGAAAGTCATGCCGGGTTGTAAAGAACACCGGTTTATCAAAAAATATTCATAAATCCCTTATCATAAAAAAACAAATACAAGAAATATGCAAGGCTTTTCATGGGCTGCCAGGCCCTAAATCGAGGCTTTTCATGGGCTGCCAGGCCGCTGAGTTAAACCATTTTGCAAAGCCTTTTAATATGGACCTCAATCTTTAACCAATCACTGTTTTAACTTTGACAAGTTCAGGGTCCATGGGATTGACTTGTCAAACGTTCGATGGGTCATACCAGGTTTACCTGGATGGAGTGGCTTACTTAAAGAGGCAGGATAACCCGGGGTTTTAGGTGAATACACCTGGCTTCTAAGCCTGGCTTGATAGCCTATTACAAGGGTTCAAGCTTGTTGTTCTTTGAGAAGCAAGGAGCCCCCAGGTAATATGTGAGCTGTGCTCAGTGGTTACCTATGTTTGAGCTATGCTTAAAGCAACAGACTCTCTTTGGCTCCACATAATTTCCCATTTGGCTTAAAGCCCATCAAAAGGTGTAGCTATGGTGTGAAGACAACCAAGCCCCCTAGTGATATCCCTTTTTGGTTTTAAACCAATCAAGAGGTGTAGCTATGGTTCGGATATGACCAAGCCCCCTAGTGATTTTCTTTATATCCGTGTGGCCGTATAGGCTGGTTTAACAAAACGCCGCTTTGTTAGTAGAAGCTCTTGTAGGCTCACACATGATGTAAAAAGAACAGAGACCCTGCTTTATTCGAGGCTCTGATTTATTATATAATATATACATTGTCATAAATATGTACATAAGAAGAGCCTGTGGCTCAAGTATAGTAAGGCTGAAGAAGAGCTATATTCCATGGCCGCTTGGTCTCCTCCTCCGATTTACGTGAGTCTTTGTGCTCTCGAATATCAATGAGGTAATATGACCCATTGTGCAGATTCTTGCTGACCACAAAAGGTCCTTCCCAAGGTGGGGATAACTTGTGCATATCAGTTTGATCCTGGATGAGCTGGAGCACCAGATCGCCCTCTTGAAAAGTTCTGGTCTTAACCCGGTGGCTGTGATAACGTCAGAGATCTTGTTGATAAATCGCCGAACGTGCTGCTGCGAGATCACGCTCCTCATCTAACAGGTCCACTGAGTCCTGACGTTTCTCATTATCAGCTTCAACATAAGCTGCCACACGGGGCGAGTCGTGACGGATGTCACTAGGAAGAACCGCGTCTGCTCCATAAACCATGAAGAAAGGCGTGTAACCCGTAGATCTGTTAGGTGTGGTGTTGATGCTCCATAACACATAAGGTAACTCCTCCACCCAACAACCCGGCGTCCGCTTTAAAGGAACCATAAGCCGGGGTTTAATACCTCTCAAAATTTCTTGATTTGGCCTCTCCGCTTGACCATTAGATTGGGAGTGAGCCACTGATGCTACATCAAGGCGGATGTGCTCACGCTGGCAAAATTCCTCCATCTCACCCTTTGACAGATTAGTACCATTATCAGTTATAATACTGTGTGGAAAGCCAAACCGGAATATCACCTTTTTGATGAACTGAACCGCCGTGGCTGCATCACACTTACTGACTGGCTCTGCTTCCACCCACTTGGTGAACTTGTTAACTGCCACTAATAGGTGGGTCTTTTTGTCCTTGGATCTTTTAAAGGGTCCAAGCATATCGAGCCCCCAAGTCGCAAACGGCCAAGTTATTGGAATCATCCTCAACTCCTGAGCCGGGACATGAGCGCGGCGTGCAAATTTTTGACAACCATCGCACCTTTTGACTAAATCCTCAGCATCAGCATGAGCTGTTAACCAATAGAAACCATGACGAAAAGCTTTAGCCATGAAAGATTTTGAACCGGCGTGGTGACCACAATCTCCTTCATGGATTTCTCGCAAAATTTCACAACCCTCTTGAGGAGATACACAACGCTGAATTGCCCCTGTGACGCTGTAACGATGTAACTCCCCATTGATTATGGTCATTGACTTGGAACGCCGGATTATCTGCCGGGCCGAGGTTTCATCCTCTGGTAACTCGTCCCGGTTCATGTAAGCCAGGTACGGGATTGTCCAATCCGATATAACATGCAAAGCTGCCACCAATTGAGCCTCCGGGTCAGGAATAGCCAACTCCTCCTCTGTTGGTATCTTGACCGATGGATTATGCAGTACGTTGAGGAAGAAATTTGGTGGGACCGGTTTACGCTGAGAGCCAAGGCAGCTTAAAGCATCCGCCGCTTCATTCTTTTGCCGGTCTATATGGTCAACTTGATAACCCATGAAATGACCAGCCACTATGTCCACCTCTCGTCGATACGCAGCCATGAGTGGGTCCTTAGAATCCCAAGTGCCAGATACCTGTTGAGGCACCAGATCCGAGTCACCGAAGCACTTAACCCGGCTTAAGTTCATCTCCTTAGCCATCCGAAGACCATGGAGTAAGGCCTCGTACTCAGCTGCATTGTTAGTACAAGGGAACATTAAGCGGAGAACATAACAAAACTTGTCACCTCATTGGGAAGTTAATATGACTCCAGCCCCCGAACCCTCCAACTGTCTGGATGCATCAAACTGAATAGTCCAATATGTGTTATCTGTCTTTTCCACTGGTGCCCGCAACTCTGTCCAATCGTTGATGAAGTCCATGAGTGCTTAGGATTTGATCGCTGTGCGAGGTGTGTATTTGAGCCCATGAGGTCCAAGCTCAATAGCCCACTTGGCAATCCAGCCAGTTGCTTCTCTGTTTTGAATGATATCTCCCAGAGGGGCTGAGCTGACCACTGTGATAGGATGACCCTGAAAATAATGTTTGAGCTTCTGGCTTGCCATAAACACCCATACTCCAGCTTCTACCAGTGTGGATACCTCTGCTTTGATTCGATAAGCACCTCACTGATATAATAAACCGACCGTTGAACCAGATATTCCTTTCCAGCCTCCTTGCTCTCCACAACAATAGCCACACTAACAACCCTGGCATTAGCAGCCACATACATCAGTAAAGGCTCTTTATCGATCGGAGCTGCAAGCATAGGCGGTTCAGCTAACTGCCTCTTGAGATCCTCAAACGCTTTATCAGCCGCTTCTCTCCAGACAAAGTCATCCGTTTTCTTTAACATCTGGTATAAAGGGATAGCTTTCTCCCCGAGACGACTGATAAACCGGCTCAAAGCCACAATCTGGCCGGCTAAACATTGAACATCATTGATACACACCGGTTTAGCCAAAGACGTGATTGCTGAATTTTTTCTGGATTAGCCTTAATGCCCCTGTTTGATACCAGAAAGCCCAAGAGTTTGCCTGCCGGGACACCAAAGACACATTTGTCTGGATTGAGCATCATCTTGTAAACCCGGAGGTTGTCAAAGGTTTCTCTCAGGTCATCTATCAATGGTTCCTCTTTCCTGGACTTTATCACAATATCATCCATATATGCATGAACATTGCGCCCAATCTGCTTATGAAGACAATTCTGAACACAGCGTTGATAAGTCGCCTGGGCACTCTTGAGCCCAAAGGGCATGGAGACATAGCAGAAGGCTCCAAAGGGAGTTATAAAAGCTGTCTTCTCCTGGTCCTTAACTGCCATTTTGATCTGATGATAACCAGAATAAGCATCCAAAAACCACAAGCGGTCACAACCCGCTGTAGCATCAATAATCTGATCAATACGAGGGAGGGCAAAGGGATCTGCTGGGCAAGCCTTGTTCAAGTATGTGTAGTCCACACACATACGCCAAGTGCCGTTTTTCTTGAGAACCAGCAGCAGATTAGCCAACCACTCCGGGTGAAAGACCTCCACGATAAACCCTGCGGCCAACAATCGAGCTACCTCTTCACCAATAGCCTTGCGCCTTTCTTCGTTGAAGCGGCGGAGAAACTGTCTGACCGGTTTAAACTTAGGATCAATATTAAGTGTGTGCTCAGTGAGTTCCCTCGGTACACCTGGCATGTCAGAAGGCTTCCATGCAAAGATGTCTCGGTTCTCATGGATGAACTCGATGAGCGCGCTTTCCTATTTGGGATCCTGGTTAGCGCAGATGCTGAACTGCTTGGATGAATCGCTAGGAACAAAATCAACCATCTTAGTGTCCGTGGCCGATTTAAACTTCAACGCCGGATCGTGCTCCGTAGTTGGCTTTTTCAAAGAAGTCATATCTATCGGATCAACTTTGTCTTTGTGAAACTTCAGCTCTTCCATGGCACAAACCGACTCAGCATAAGCCGCATCACCTTCCTCACATTCCAAAGCAATCTTCATGCTCCCATGTACTGTGATGGTCCCCTTATGACCTGGCATCTTAAGCTGTAGATAAACATAACACGGCCTCGCCATGAACTTGGCATAAGCCGGTCGCCCAAACAGAGCGTGATACGGACTCTTGATTTTCACCACCTCAAAAGTCAATGTTTCTGACCTTGAATCATGATCATCTCCAAAGGCCACCTCTAGGGCTATCTTGCCCACCGGATATGCAGATTTACCGGGTACCACACCATGAAAAATGGTGTTCGATGGTTTAAGATTCTTATCTGTCAACCCCATACGGTGGAAGGTATCATAGTAGAGAATATTGATACTGCTTCCCCCATCCATGAGCACCTTGGTGAACTTATACCCCCCAACTTGAGGTGCCACCACTAAGGCCAGATGACCCGGATTGTCAACCCGGGGTGGGTGATCCTCTCTACTCCATAAAATCACCTCTACTCCATAAAATGGGTTGCTCAGACCAGCGCAAATACTGAGGCATAGCCGGTTCAACAGAGTTCACAGCCCTCTTGTGAAGCTTCTGATCATGCTTGCACAAGCTAGTGGTGAAGACATGATACTGCCCACTATTTAACTGCTTCGGATTGCTCTGATAACCCGACTGCTACTGCTGCTGATTTCCCTGATGGTTATAACCTCCCTGGTTGCCCTAGTTCCCTTGATTGTTATGGCCGGTTTGATTGCCTGGAAATCCTAAACCGGAGCTACCCCCTCCATAACCCGGCCCATCAAAACCACCTCCTGAACCGCCGAGCGGGCCATTGTCGTATTGAAACATGTTGGAGTTCCTGA
The DNA here is from genome assembly GCA_034509565.1 of Triticum monococcum. Lineage (NCBI taxonomy): Eukaryota > Viridiplantae > Streptophyta > Magnoliopsida > Poales > Poaceae > Triticum > Triticum monococcum. The sequence continues at coordinate 442,396,087 of CM067842.1, read as the reverse complement.
ACTCTCGCATGATATAACAGTCCTTCTAAAGATGTGACGCTGGCTTCTCCTTTGATCCATGCTTTGGACAAGGTTGATTTAACAGGCGCTCCAGATTGGGGCCCAAATCTCCGCCCCTCTGGGGTTGTTTTCCCTTAAGACGATGATCGTTATCCTGAGCATTGGTGTTAGCCACAAAGTCCAAACTATTATCGGCCTTGCGCTTACCATTATTCCCATGACCTGCTGGGTTATGCTGCTGTCCCTTGGTGCTGCCGTTCTTTTTCCCTTTCCCCGGTTTGTCCTCCTCTGAGTCGGGGTCTTTGGTATTATCTGAATCGGCATATTTAACCAAAGCGGCCATAAGCGTTGACATATCATTGCAGTGACGTTTGAGCCTTCCTAACTTCTGTTTTAGCGGCAGAAACCAGCAATTGCCCTCCAATGTTAACACTGCGGTGTCCGCATTGATGCGATCTGACGAATGCAGAATAGCTGAGACCCGCTTTACACAATGGGTTGTAGACTCCCCATCCTCTTGAACACAAGTAGCCAGGTCCACAATTGACATAGGCTTCTTACAAGTATCCTTAAAATTCTGGATAAACCAGTGCTTTAATTCGGCCCATCATCCGACAGAGTTAGCTGGCAAGCTCTTTAACCAAGTACGAGCTTGTTGGGGAACGTTGCAGAAAACAAAAATTTTCCTACGGTTTCACCAAGATCTATCTATGAGTTCATCTAGCAATGAGTCATCGGATGCATCTACATACCTTTGTAGATCGCGAGCGGAAGCGTTCAAAGAACGGGGATGAAGTAGTCGAACACGACGTGATTCAAATCACCGGAGATCCTAGCACCGAACGGACGGCACCTCCGCGTTCAACACACGTACGGTTCGCGCAACGTCTCCTTCTTCTTGATCCAGCAAGGGGAAGGAGAGGTTGAGGAAGATGGCTCCAGCAGCAGCACGACGGCATGGTGATGGTGGAGCTACAGAACTCCGTCAGGGCTTCGCCAAGCACTATGGAGGAGGAGGAGATGTTGGAGAGGGAGAGGGAGGCAACCAAAGGCGTGAGAGAAAAGCCCTCCTACCCCCACTATATATAGGAGGGCCAAGGGGGGGCGCCGGCCCTAGGAGATCTAATCTCCTAGGGGGGCGGCGGCCAAGGGGAGGTTTCCCTCCCCCCCAAGGCACCTAGGGGAGCCTTCCACAATTGGGACTCTTCCCTTTTAGGAAACCCTAGGCGCATGGGCCAGTGGGGCTGGTTCCCTTGGCCCATGTAGGCCAAGGTGCGACCCCTACAGCCCATGTGGCCCCCACGGGGCAGGTGGCCCCACCCTGTGGGCCCTCGGGACCCCTCCGGTGGTCCCGGTACAATACCGATAACCCCGAAACTTGTCCCGATGGCCGAAACAACACTTCCTACATATAATTCTTTACTTCCGGACCATTCCGGAACTCCTCGTGACGTCCGAGATCTCATCCGGGACTCCGAACAACATTCGGGTTACTGCATATACATATCCCTACAACCCTAGCGTCACCGAACCTTAAGTGTGTAGACCCTACGGGTTCGGGAGACAGGCAGACATGACCGAGACGACTCTCCGGTCAATAACCAACAGCGGGATCTGGATACTCATGTTGGCTCCCACATGCTCCACGATGATCTCATCGGATGAACCACGATGTCAAGGATTCAAGCAACCCCGTATACAATTCCCTTTGTCAATCGGTATGTTACTTGCCCGAGATTCGATCGTCGGTATCCCAATACCTCGTTCAATCTCGTTACCGACAAGTCACTTTACTCGTACCGTAATACATGATCCCGTGACCAGACACTTGGTCACTTTGAGCTCATTATGATGATGCATTACCGAGTGGGCCCAGTGATACCTCTCCGTCATACGGATTGACAAATCCCAGTCTTGATCCGTGTCAACCCAACAGACACTTTCGGAGATACCCGTAGTATACCTTTATAGTCACCCAGTTACGTTGTGATGTTTGGTACACCCAAAGCACTCTTACAGTATCCGGGAGTTACACGATCTCATGGTCTAAGGAAAAGATACTTGACATTGGAAAAACTCTAGAAAACGAACTACACGATCTTTATGCTATGTTTAGGATTGGGTCTTGTCCATCACATCATTCTCCTAATGATGTGATCTCGTTATCAATGACATCCAATGTCCATAGTCAGGAAACCATGACTATTTGTTGATCAACGAGCTAGTCAACTAGAGGCTTACTAGGGACATGTTGGTGTCTGTTATTCACACATGTATTACGATTTCCGGATAACACAATTATAGCATGAATAAAGACAATTATCATGAACAAGGAAATATAATAATAATGCTTTTATTATTGCCTCTAGGGCATATTTCCAACAGTCTCCCACTTGCAGTAGAGTCAATAATCTAGTTACATTGTGATGAATCGAACACCCATGGAATTCAGGTGTTGATCATGTTTTGCTCTAGGGAGAGGTTTAGTCAACGGATCTGCTACATTCAAGTCCGTATGTACTTTACAAATATCTATGTCTCCATCTTCAACATTTTCACGAATGGAGTTGAAGCGACGCTTGATGTGCCTTGTCTTCTTGTGAAACCTGGGCTCCTTAGCAAGTGCAATAGCTCCAGTGTTGTCACAGAAGAGCTTGATCGGCCCCGACGCATTGGGTATGACTCCTAGGTCGGTGATGAACTCCTTCACCCAAATTGCTTCATGTGCTGCCTTCGAGGCTGCCATGTACTCCGCTTCACATGTAGATCCCGCCACGACGCTCTGCTTGCAACTGCACCAGCTTACTGCCCCACCATTCAAAATATACACGTATCCGGTTTGTGACTTAGAGTCATCCAGATCTGTGTCGAAGCTAGCGTCAACGTAACCCTTTACGGCGAGCTCTTCGTCACCTCCATAAACAAGAAACATTTCCTTAGTCCTTTTCAGGTACTTTAGGATATTCTTGACCGCTGTCCAGTGTTCCTTGCCGGGATTACTTTGGTATCTTCCTACCAAACTTACGGCAAGGTTTACATCAGGTCTGGTACACAGCATGGCATACATAATAGAACCTATGGCTAAGGCATAGGGGATGACACTCATCTCTTCTATATCTTCTGCCGTGGTCGGACATTGAGCTAAGCTCAATTTCATACCTTGTAACACAGGCAAGAACCCCTTCTTAGATTGATCCATATTGAACTTCTTCAATATCTTCTCAAGGTATGTGCTTTGTGAAAGACCTATGAGGCGTCTTGATCTATCTCTATAGATCTTGATGCCTAATATATAAGCAGCTTCTCCTAGGTCCTTTATTGAAAAACTCTTGTTCAAGTAGGCCTTGATGCTGTCCAAGAGTTCTATATCATTTCCCATCAAAAGTATGTCGTCTACATATAGTATGAGAAATGCTACAGAGCTCCCACTCACTTTCTTGTAAACGCAGGCTTCTCCATAAGTCTGCGTAAACCCAAATGCTTTGATCATCTCATCAAAGTGAATGTTCCAACTCCGAGATGCTTGCACCAGCCCATAAATCGAGCGTTGGAGCTTGCACACCTTGTCAGCATTCTTAGGATCGACAAAACCTTCCGGCTGCATCATATACAATTCTTCCTTAAGGAAACCATTAAGGAATGCCGTTTTGATGTCCATTTGCCATATTTCATAATCGTAGAATGCGGCAATTGCTAACATGATTTGGACGGACTTCAGCTTCACTACCGGTGAGAAAGTCTCATCGTAGTCAACCCCTTGAACTTGTCGATAACCCTTACCGACAAGCCGAGCTTTATAGATGGTCACATTACCATCCGCGTCTGTCTTCTTCTTAAAGATCCATTTATTTTCTATGGCTCGCCGTTCAACGGGCAAGTCAGTCAAAGTCCATACTTTGTTTTCATACATGGATCCTATCTCGGATTTCATGGCTTCTAGCCATTTGTCGGAATCCGGGCCCGCCATCGCTTCTTCATAGTTCGAAGGTTCACCATTGTCTAACAACATGATTTCCAAGACAGGGTTGCCGTACCACTCTGGTGCGGAATGTGTCCTTGTGGACCTTCGAAGTTCATTAGCAACTTGATCTAAAGTTTCATGATCATCATCATTAACTTCCTCTCTAGTCGGTGCAGGCACCTTAGGAACATTTTCTTGAGTTGCGCTATTTTCTGGTTCAAGAGGTAATACTACATCAAGTTCTATTTTCCTCCCACTCACTTCTTTCGAGAGAAACTCCTTCTCTTGAAAGAATCCATTCTTGGCAACAAAGACCTTGCCTTTGGATCTGAGGTAGAAGGTATACCCAATAGTTTCTTTAGGGTATCCTATGAAGACGCATTTTTCCGACTTGGGTTCGAGCTTTTCAGGTTGAAGTTTCTTGACATAAGCATCGCATCCCCAAACTTTTAGAAACGACAGCTTAGGTTTCTTCCCAAACCATAATTCATACGGTGTCGTCTCAACGGATTTTGATGGAGCCCTATTTAAAGTGAATGCGGCAGTCTCTAAAGCATAGCCCCAAAAGGATAGCGGTAAATCGGTAAGAGACATCATAGACCGCACCATATCTAATAGAGTGCGATTACGACGTTCGGACACACCGTTACGCTGAGGTGTTCCAGGCGGCGTTAGTTGTGAAACTGTTCCATATTTTCTTAAGTGTGTGCCTTATTCGTGACTCAAGTATTCTCCTCCACGATCTGATCGTAGAAACTTGATTTTCCTGTCACGTTGATTCTCAACCTCACTCTGAAATTCCTTGAACTTTTCAAAGGTTTCAAACTTGTGTTTCATTAAGTAGACATACCCATATTTACTGAAGTCATCAGTGAGGGTGAGAACATAACGATAGCCACCGCGAGCCTCAACACTCATTGGACCGCACACATCAGTATGTATGATTTCCAATAAGTTGGTTGCTCGCTCCATTGTTCCTGAGAACGGAATCTTGGTCATTTTACCCATGAGGCATGGTTCGCACGTGTCAAATGATTCATAATCAAGAGACTCTAAAAGTCCATCTGCATGGAGCTTCTTCATGCGTTTGACACCTATGTGACCAAGGCGGCAGTGCCACAAGTATGTGGGACTATCATTATCAACCTTACATCTTTTGGTACTCACACTATGAATATGTGTAGCATTACGCTCGAGATTCATTAAGAATAAACCATTCACCATGGGAGCATGACCATAAAACATACCTCTCATATAAATAGAACAACCATTATTCTCGGATTTAAATGAGTAGCCATCTCGAATTAAACGAGATCCTGATACAATGTTCATGCTCAAACTTGGCACTAAATAACAATTATTGAGGTTTATAACTAATCCCGTAGGTAAATGTAGAGGTAGCGTGCCGACGGCGATCACATCGACCTTGGAACCATTCCCGACGCGCATCGTCACCTCGTCCTTCGCCAGTCTCCGTTTATTCCGCAGCTCCTGCTGTGAGTTACAAATATGAGCAACGGCACCGGTATCAAATACCCAGGAGTTACTACGAGTACTGGTAAGGTACACATCAATTACATTTATATCAAATGTACCTTTGGTTTTGCCGACCTTCTTGTCCGCTAAGTATTTGGGGCAGTTCCGCTTCCAGTGACCGCTTCCCTTGCAATAAAAGCACCCAGTCTCGGGTTTGGGTCCATTCTTTGGCTTCTTCCCGGCAGCTTGCTTGCCAGGCGCGGCAACTCCCTTGCCATCCTTCTTGAAGTTCTTTTTACCCTTGCCCTTCTTGAACTTAGTGGTTTTATTGACAATCAACACTTGATGTTCCTTCTTGACTTCTACCTCCGCTGATTTCAGCATTGCAAATACCTCATGAATGGTCTTTTCCATTCCCTGCATATTGAAGTTCATCACAAAGCTCTTGTAGCTTGGTGGAAGCGACTGGAGGATTCTGTCAATGACCGCATCATCCGGGAGATTAACTCCCAGCTGAGTCAAGCGGTTATGTAACCCAGACATAGTGAGTATGTGCTCACTGACAGAACTATTTTCCACCATCTTCCAGCTGAAGAACTTGTCGGAGACCTCATATCTCTCGACCCGGGCATGAGCTTGGAAAACCATTTTCAGCTCTTCGAACATCTCATATGCTCCATGTCTCTCAAAACGCTTTTGGAGCCCCGGCTCTAAACTGTAAAGCATGCCGCACTGAACGAGGGAGTAGTCATCAACACGTGTCTGCCAAGCGTTTCATAACGTCTTGGTTCTATGGGACGGGAGCTTCACCTAGCGGTGCTTGTAGGACATAATCTTTCTTGGCAGCTATGAGGATGATCCTCAAATTCCGGACCCAGTCCGTGTAGTTGCTGCCATCGTCTTTCAGCTTGGTTTTCTCTAGGAACGCGTTGAAGTTGAGGACTACGTTGGCCATTTGATCTACAAGACATATTTGCAAAGGATTTAGACTAAGTTCATGATAATTAAGTTCATCTAATCAAATTATTAATGAACTCCCACTCAGATTAAACATCCCTCTAGTCATCTAAGTGTTACATGATCCGAGTCGACTAGGCCGTGTCCAATCATCACGTGAGACGGACTAGCCATCGTCGGTGAACATCTTCATGTTGATCGTATCTTCCATACGACTCGTGTTCGACCTTTCAGTCTCTGTGTTCCGAGGCCATGTCTGTACATGCTAGGCTCATCAAGTTAACCCTAAGTGTTTTGCATGTGTAAAACTGTCTTACACCCGTTGTATGTGAACGTAAGGATCTATCACACCCAATCATCACGTGGTGCTTCGAAACGACGAACTTTAGCAACGGTGCACAGTTAGCATACGTGTAAGGTTGGTCCGGGCCGCTTCATCCCACAATACCGTCGAAGCAAGATAAGACTAGTAGCGGCAAGAAAGTTGACAACATCTACGCCCACAACAAATTGTGTTCTACTCGCGCAAGAAGAACTACGCATAGACCTAGCTCATGATGCCACTATTGGGGAACGTTGCAGAAAACAAAAAATTTCCTACGGTTTCACCAAGATCTATCTATGAGTTCATCTAGCAACGAGTCATCGGATGCATCTACATACCTTTGTAGATCGCGAGCAGAAGCGTTCAAAGAATGGGGATGAAGTAGTCGAACACGACGTGATTCAAATCACCGGAGATCCTAGCACCGAACGGACGGCACCTCCGCGTTCAACACACATAAGGTTCGTGCAACATCTCCTTCTTCTTGATCCAGCAAGGGGAAGGAGAGGTTGAGGAAGATGGATCCAGCAGCAACACGACGGCGTGGTGATGGTGGAGCTGCAGAACTCCTTCAGGGCTTCGCCAAGCACTATGGAGGAGGAGGAGATGTTGGAGAGGGAGAGGGAGGCAACCAAAGGCGTGAGAGAAAAGCCCTCCTACCCCCACTATATATAGGAGGTCCAAGGGGGGGGGGGCGCCGGCCCTAGGAGATCTAATCTCCTAGGGGGGCGGCGGCCAAGGGGAGGTTTCCCTCCCCCCGAAGGCACCTAGGGGAGCCTTCCACAATTGGGACTCTTCCCTTTTGGGAAACCCTAGGCGCATGGGCCCTTGGGGCTGGTTCCCTTGGCCCATGTAGGCCAAGGTGCGACCCCTACAGCCCATGTGGCCCCCACGGGGCAGGTGGCCCCACCCTGTGGGCCCCCGGGACCCCTCCGGTGGTCCCGGTACAATATCGATAACCCCGAAACTTGTCCCGATGGCCGAAACAGCACTTCCTATATATAATTCTTTACCTCCGGACCATTCCGGAACTCCTCGTGATGTCCGGGATCTCATCCGGGACTCCAAACAACATTCGGGTTACTGCATATACATATCCCTACAACCCTAGCATCACCGAACCTTAAGTGTGTAGACCCTACGGGTTCGGGAGACAGGCAGACATGACCGAGACGACTCTCCGGTCAATAACCAACAGCGGGATCTGGATACCCATGTTGGCTCCCACATGCTCAATGATGATCTCATCGGATGAACCACGATGTCGAGGATTCAAGCAACCCCGTATACAATTCCCTTTGTCAATCGGTATGTTACTTGCCCGAGATTCGATCGTCGGTATCCCAATACCTCGTTCAATCTAGTTACCGGCAAGTCACTTTACTTGTATCGTAATACATGATCCCGTGACCAGACACTTGGTCACTTTGAGCTCATTATGATGATGCATTACCGTGTGGGCCCAGTGATACCTCTCCGTCATACGGAGTGACAAATCCCAGTCTTGATCCGTGTCAACCCAACAGACACTTTCGGAGATACCCGTAGTATACCTTTATAGTCACCCAGTTACGTTGTGACGTTTGGTACACCCAAAGCACTCTTACGGTATCCGGGAGTTACACGATCTCATGGTCTAAGGAAAAGATACTTGACATTGGAAAAACTCTAGCAAACGAACTACACGATCTTTATGCTATGTTTAGGATTGGGTCTTGTCCATCACATCATTCTCCTAATGATGTGATCTCGTTATCAATGACATCCAATGTCCATAGTCAGGAAACCATGACTATCTGTTGATCAACGAGCTAGTCAACTAGAGGCTAACTAGGGACATGTTGGTGTCTGTTATTCACACATGTATTACGATTTCCGGATAACACAATTATAGCATGAATAAAGACAATTATCATGAACAAGGAAATATAATAATAATGCTTTTATTATTGCGTCTAGGGCATATTTCCAACAGAGCTGTCCCCTCCAACATCATGGTGAAGTATTTAGCACACACTGCTTCATCCAGATCTAACATCTCCATTGCCATCTCGTAGCTTTCAACCCATGCCTCTGGTTGCAAATCGGCGGTGTAATTGGGCACCTTACGAGGGACTTTAAAATCCTTGGGCAGTCGCACATTACGTAAAGCAGGGGTGAGACACGGCACCCCTAAGGAACTGAAGACCACACCTGGCTCCACTGAAGCGGTAGGGTGAACCGGAGTAGGTTGACGAGCTCCATGCAGAGCTGCTAACTCGACCTCTCGACGTGCACGACCATGATCCACCACATCCTGCGCATTAGCACCTCCACCTGCCGGGTTGTGCCCTCGCGGCGAGTTACAGCGACGTGCACTGCTTGACATGGCCGGTTCATCCTCAACGTGCCTGTTGTAACTCCGGCTCGGGCGGGGGGTGGAATGAATCCTCTCGCGACTATGCGAATAAGCCTGCTGCTGGTTTAAAGCTGTTTGAAGGAGCTCTCTGGCCCGTCATGCCTCAATTGCAACTGGTGACTCGCTGTCGGTTGGGAGGGCTGCCAATCGTGAAGCGGCGGCCACAATGTTGTCCAATGGGTTGGAGTAATGCCCCGGGGGCGTCGGAACATACTGTGGCACAATGTTGCTTTGACGAGGCGGGTCCATCGTGCACGGCTGAACCGGCACTCCTGTTCCCGGCACCTCCGTCCGGTTTAAGACTGGCTGGTTACTAGTTCCTGCTCCTGGGGTGTTGAAGAGGTTTCTTGGCTCATAACCCGGCGGGAGATGCGACCGGTATCTTCTTCTCATGAGTTCCTCTGAGGCATTCTGATCCAGCCTAAGTCGGTAGGCCTGAGCTTCCAACTCGGCCCGTTCCGTAGCCATCCTAGTGTTCTCTGCAGCTAGGTCCGCTTTAGCCTGAGTTATATGATCTTTCACTTTTGCAATCTACGCATTGTGCTGGTCCCGGGCTGCTGCATCCACCTCCGCGGCCATCAATGTTGCCAAAGTGTCGAACAAATCAGACAGAACTTGAGTCGGAGGGGCGCATAGCCCCCTGCTCCCGCCGGCGTTGCTGTCGTTGAACCGAAGAGCATTGTTGCGGTGGTTGATGAGTGGTGTGCTGATTGTGTACTGGCCATGAAGATAGCGACCCGGTTTGGAAGATCGAGGGGGTCCGGAATACTGTTGCCATCGGAACCTCCGACAATCCGGCCGTCCTGCAACTGATACATCGATTCGGTCTCTCTAGTTGAAGACTCGTCGTTAGAGCAGACAATGGTTTCTCCATCAGATGCCAGTCCATCCTCATATTTCGCTCCATGGATGACACCCTACGAAAACATGCCTTGCTGCGGGCTGAACCGGGGAAGGGCTCGCACGCTGAGCCGTCACGATGATGTCAGTGCAGGTGTCCGGCTCAGGGCCCGGTTCGCCGACCTTGCCGATGAAGACGTGAATCCCACCAAAGGGGACCCGGTACCCGTATTCAATTGAACCGGCCTCGGGACCCCATCCTGCGTCGTCGATGTAGAGCTTGCCATGACGACTCTTCGTCATCCGGCCCACAGCGTATCCCTTGAGTCCATCAAAGCTGCCCTTCAAGAACTCGAAACCATCGTGCGATAGCCCCACGGTGGGTGCCAACTGTCGTGGGTTTGTCATGGAAGATGTCCTCGTGAAAGTACTTAGTCATGGAGCCATCGCTACGGGTTAGCTTAAAGGGGTTAAACCGGACAAGGGACACGGGGGATTTTATACTAGTTCGGCCCCTTCGATGAAGGTAAAAGCCTACGTCTAGTTGTGATTGGTATTGCTAGGGTTTCAATGACCAGGGAGCGAATCTGATTTGCCTGGCTCTCGAGTTATTGTCTGTTGTCCCTAAACCGCGGCTGGGTCGTCTCTTTATATACATAGGTTGATGCCCGCCGGTTTACAGAGTCCCGAGGCCGGATCATAGAAGTGTCCGGCTCGGTCTCTATTCTTCTAACTTACAATACAAGTTACATGACAAAGTTGGTTTACATCTACAGGCTTTACCCCGCCTTTGGGCCTTGGGCCTTCGTAAAGCGCCACCATCTTCACGTCTCCATGGGCTTCTATCTTCATGGAGCTAACCCGGCCCCTCCTAGCCGGTTTACCTCCAGTAATCATATCCCCAACAATATGTGTAATAGCCGTGATAACCTAGCGTAAGTTGCTTGCTTATTTATTTCCTTGTTGTCTTGTTTATTTGTTTGCTTGTAGTCAGTGCAGTTCTCTTTCCGCGGTTTGCTAGTGGCCGCAATAACCTAATTTTTTTGAAACTAGACCGCATGGGCTACATATTTACTGTAGTGACCCTGGGCCTCCTACGGGCCGTAGAAACAATGGGCCTTCTACGGGCCGTAGAGACAATGGCCCTTCTATGGGGCATAGCATCAATGGGCCTTCTACGGGCCGTATGATCGATTGGGCAAACATAGGCCAATAATGGACCACATTATGGGCCATAAACGGGCTAGAGTTGGAATCGTCCTTTCATGGGCCGACCATAACGGGCGGTGGTTAATCGGCCGTATTTGATGACGCTATGAAAACGGTCCAACGGATAACGGGCCACAAATGGGCCGAGTATAACCACGAGCTGAATTTGGCCCACAAGCAGAAAAGGCCAATAACGGGTCGTAAGTAACTGAATGCTGGAAATGAGCCCAAGAATAAATGGGCCCTGAGAAGGCCGAAAGATAACATGGGTTGGAAACGTCCCAATGGAATAATGGGCCATTAATGGGTATAAAGCGATACACTGTTCATTACGGGCTAGTTTCCCCACGGGCCGTTAATGGGCCAAGAGTTACAAAGGGCCTCATATGGGCCGAAAGATGTCATGGGCCGGAAGTTACAACAGGCCAAAATCATATTGGACAGCCCAGATGATGCTACTGGGCCTAATTTGGATAGGCCGTAAAGGGCCGTGAGTTAGCGGGATGTAAATGGGCTATATGCGAACATGCCATTAACAGGCTTTCCGTGGGCCGACCCGCTACCTTTTGACCAAGTCAAATGGGCCGGCCTTTTCACAAGAATGGGCCTCTGTTGGGCCGTGCCATGTGTCGACGTATAATAGGCACCTTCGGTCCAATGAGTGGATGACATCTGTCCCAACGGTGAGCCGACACGTGGTTCCTCTAGCCATTGAGAATTTTACACGTGGAAAATCCCCATTGGTCCGGGCTGTTAACGGGTTATTGGATCCAAACTGGAACCCAATAGCTTAACGATGACCTGTTACGGTGGATCCCATGTGTCGGCTACCCTTGACAAAAGCAATTCTATGATGCATGATTTATCGTCATGGAAGTGGACACTTCCATGATGATAATTTTGGTAATGTCATGGAACACTTCTACGACAGCACAAGTATGACTATCTTGATTCTGTCATAAAATTGTCATGGATGTACATGCATGACAGAAAATGTGACCTACTGTGACAAACACATATCATCACCGAAGTGTATTTTTTTGTAGTGACTGCTCAAATTCTTCCTTAATACCTGCGCTCACCATAAAATCGTTACATAGCCATAAGCATGATTTGATAGCCGCATCCTGCATTTCACTTGCGCTTGGTTCAACATAAGACTGACGTATCGAGCCACTACTAGATGATGCCTCCGTAGAGCTCCTCCTCGAAGAAATCCTAAAGAATTGCATTTTTATATGCGAACAATTTCTGAAAAAATTTGGGACACAAAATTTTTGTCAACAAACTTTACAAGATTGATAGCAACTACTCATAAGGATGCATAGAGACCATATCAAGCATTCAAACTACTTATAACTCTAAGAATTCAACATGCAAGCTCGTCTACAGCAGCACCAAGAGTATAGCTAATTATTCAAAATACAAACCACTAAAGCAAAAACTAATTGGAGCAATGGAGGAATCACATACCAAGTAGCAATCCCCCAAAACAGTTTTGGAAACAGAGCTTCGAGCAAAGAGATCGAAATCTGAGGGTTTGAGAGTAAGAACATGAGAGAGAGAGAGAGAGAGCAATGGTGATTTTTTTCTGGAGGTAGGAGATGACATGGGCTAAAGGGATAAGTGAGGGGACCCACGTGGGGACCACAACCCATCAGGGCGCGTCTGGGGTTGCTCGCACGCCCTGGTGTCTTGTGGTCACCAGGTGCACCCCCTCTGATGTTATTTGCATAAAAAATTCAGAAATGTTCGGAAAAAATCGTGTTAAATTTTGAGGGCATTCTAAGCACTTTTATTTTTGGGTAATTTTGTATTGCACGGAAAATCCAAAAAACAGGATAAATATGGTATTTTATTTTATTTAACTAAGAAAAACATAAAACAAAAGGTAAGGACAGAAGGTAGTGCCTACTAAATTCATCAACTTCATACCTCTCAAAGATAATCCATTAATAAGGTTGATCAAGTCTTATTAACAACCACCTTTGATTAGCATGAAACTGAAGAACTTTCGTAAAACACTAAGTTACCTCAACGGGGATATGCATGTCCCCAACAATAAGTATATCATATTTCTTTTTGGCAGTAGGTAGAGGTAGTCGAAAACTTCCAATAGTGAGTGTCAGAGATTTTTCAATAACATTAATACCATGCACTTGGAATCGTTTCTTCGGAAAGTGCACCGTATGCTCATTACCATTGATATGAAAAGTGACCTTGCTTTTATTGCAATCAATAACAGCCCCTGCAGTATTCAGAAAGGGTCTACCAAGGGCAATCGACATGTTGTCGTCCTGGGGCATCTCAAGTATAGCAAAGTCAGTTAAGATAGTAACATTTGCAACAACAACGGACACATCCTCACAAGTACCGATAGGTATGACAGTTGATTTATCAGCCATTTGCGAAGATATTTCAGTAGGTGCGAGTTTATTCAAATCAAGTTTTTTATATAAAGAGAAAGGCATAACACTAACACTAGCTCCTAAATCACACAAATGAGTTTTAACATAGTTTTTTTATGGAGCAAGGTATAGTTGGTATTCCCGGATCTCCAAGTTTTTTAGGTACTCCATCCTTAAAATAATAATTAGCAAGCATTGTGGATGTTTCAGCTTCCGGTATCTTTCTCTTATTAGTGATGATGTCTTTCATGTATTTTGCATAAGGGGCCATCTTTAAAATATCAATCAAGCGAGTGCGCAAAAAGACTGGCCTAAGCATTTCAACAAAGTATTCAAATTCTTCATCATCTTTCTTCTTAGTTGGTTTAGGTGGAAAGGGAATGGGTTTCTAAACCCATGGTTCTCTTTCTTTACCATGTTTTCTAGCCACAAAGTCTCTTTTATCACATCCTTTATTTTTAGGTTGTGGGTTATTAAGATCAACAGAAGGTTCTATCTCAACATCATTATCCGGTTCTTTATCGTTGTTTGGTTGAGTGTCTTCATGAACATCCCCATTATCTTTTTCATTATCACTAGTTGAATGTTCATTACTAGATTGAGTTTCAATATCTGAGATATAAACATCATTATTATCTTCAGGATGTTTTTCTATTTCAGGTTCACTAGAGGTATGCAAAGTACTATCATTTTTATTTTTCTTTCTAGAAGGACTAGGTGCATCAGTGTTAATTCTTGAGTCTTGTTCAATTATTTTAGGGTGTTCCTCAGGATAAAGTGGTTCCCAAGTCATTCTACCTCCTCTAGTTACTAATCTAATAGCATGGTCCTTCATATTATTATTCATTTCATCAAGAAATTCTGTTTGAGATTTAACAACTTGTTCTAACTGAGTATGAACCATAGAGGCATGTTTTCCTACACCTCTAACATCGATTCTAAATAACAAGTCACTCAAGCAAGCAATCATATTAGAGTTGTATTTCAATTGTGTCATAACATTTTCATTGAAGTGATCTTGTTTTCTAATGTAGTTATCAAACTCATAAAGGCATTGACTAGGATGCATATTGTAAGGGATGTCATTTTCATCAAATTTCATTAAAGAGTTTACCTATATCACCTTTCGTGGTGGTGTATCAAGTCCATGTATTTCTTCAATAGGAGGTCAATTTTTGACATCTTCAACTTTAATACCTTTTTCCTTCATACATTTCTTTGCCTCTTGCATATCTTCAGGACTGAGAAATAATATACCCCTCTTCTTCGGATTGGGTTTAGGCGGTGGTTCGGGAAGAGTCCAATCATCATAATTTTTAAATATGTTATTCAATAATTCCTCAACTTGTTCAACAGTTCGTTCCCTCAAAACACAACTAGCACAACTATCTAGGAAGTCCCTAGAAGCATCGGTTAGTCCATTATAGAAGATGTCAAGTATGTCATTTTTCTTAAGTGGGTGATCATGCAAAGCATTAAGAAATTGGAGAAGCCTCCCCTAAGCTTGTGGGACACTCTCTTCTTCAATTTGCACAAAGTTAAATATTTCCTATAAGGCAGCTTGTTTCTTATGAGCTGGAAAATGTTTTTCATAGAAGTAATAAATCATATCCTGGGGACTACGCACACAACCAGGAGCAAGAGTATTGTACCATATCTTAGCATCACCCTGTAATGATAAATGAAATAACTTGAGGATATACTAGTTGAATTTTCTCATCATGAGCAAATAGGGTGGCTATATCATTTAATTTAGTAAGATGTGCCACAACAGTTTCAGTTTCATAACCATGGAAAGGATCAGATTCAACCAAAGTAATTAACTTTGGGTCGATAGAGAATTCATAATCCTTATCAGTAACAAATATAGGTGAAGTAGCAAACTTAGGATCACATTTCATTCTAGCGTTCAAAGATTTTTCTTTCAGTTTGCATAATAATTTCTTAAGATCATCTCTATCATTGCAAGCAAGAAAGTCTCTAGCTATCTCCTCATCCATAACATAACCCTTAGGTATCTTAGGCAATTCATATCTAGGAGAGCTAGGTCTAATAGGTGTTTCAAGATTTTCAGTTTCAAGTGCTTCATCAGTTCCAAGAATTTCATCAGTTTCAGCATTCTCACTATCTTTAGCTCTAGCAAGTTGTTCATCAAGAAATTCTCCTAGTGGCACATTATCATCAAGCAAGGTACTAGCATCATCATGAGTATCATTCATAGCAGAAGTAGCATCATCAATAACTTGCAACATATCAGGATTAGTAGCATGTGGTGGTGTTGCAAGTCTACTCAAAATAGAAGGTGAATCAAGTGCAGAATGTGATGGCAGTTCCTTACGCCCTCTCGTCCTAGAGGGGACGATCTTGGTTTTAGTATATTTCAAATTCTTCATAGTGATAAATAGATAATAATCCCAAGTGACTCGACAAATGTAACTATGCTTCCCGGAAACGGCGCCAGAAAAAGGTCTTGATAACCCGCAAGTACAGGGGATCACAACAGTTTTTGAGGGTAGAGTATTCAACCCAAATTTATAGATTCGACACAAGGGGAGCTAAAGAATATTTGCAAGTATTAGCAGTTGAGTTGTCAATTCAACCACACTTGGAGTTTAAATGTCTGCAGCAAAGTGATCAGTAGCACAGTAGTATGATAGTTTTGATAGTAGTAGTAATAGTAATAGTAAGGGTAACAGTGATAGCGATGATTTTGTAGAAGTTGTAATAGTAACAACAACTGTTGTAACTTAGCAAGAACAATATGTAGGAAATTCGTAGGCATTGGATCGGTCAATTCACTGGATGATATTCATCATATGACAGTCATAACCTAGGGCGAGACAAAACTAGCTCCAGTTCATGAATATAATGTAGGCATGTATTCCGCAAATAGTCATACGTGCTAATGGAAAGAACTTGCATGACATCTTTTGTCCTACCCTCCCGTGGCAGCGGGGTTCATAAGGAAACTAAGGGATATTAAGGCCTCCTTTTATTAGAGAACCGGAACAAAGAATTAACACATAGTGAATGCATGAACTCCTCAAACTACGGTCATCACTGGAAATTATCCCAATTACTGTCACACTGGGGTTTACGGATCATAACATGTAATAGGTTAATATGACTTGCAAGATCGGATCTAGAACATAGATATAATGGTGAAAACATAAACGGTTCAGATCTGAAATCATGGCACTCGGGCCCAAAGTGACAAGCATTAAGCATGGCTAAGTCATAACAACATCAATCTTGGAACATAATGGATACCAGGGATCAAGCCCTAACAAAACTAACTCCATTACATGATGAATCTCATCCAACTCCTCACCGACAAGTGAGCCTACGAAGGAATTACTCACTTCCGGTGGGGAGCATCATGGAATTGGCGATGAAGGAGGGTTGGTGATGACGAAGATCTAAGATCCCCCTCTCCGGAGCCCTGAACGGACTCCAGATCTGGCCTCCCGATGAAGAACACGAGGTGGCGGCGGCTCCTTATCTTGAAACATGATGAAACTTCCTCCCTTTTTTGTCCAAATATGGGCACTTAAGGAGTTGGAATTAGGGTCTGCGGGGCCACCAGATGGACACAACCCACCTGGGCGCGCCTGGAGGGGGTGGCGCGCCCTGGTGGGTTGTGATCAACCAGGGCCCCCCCTCCGGTCGTTCTTGGCTCCAGTATTTTTCTTTTATTGCAAAATAATTCTCCAAAAAGTTTCTTTCCAATCTGAGAACTTTTATTTCTGCACGAAAACAACACCATGGTAGTTCTAGTGAAAACAATGTCAATCCGGGTTAGTTTCATTCAAATCATGCAAATTAGAGTCCAAAACAAGAGGAAAAGCGTTAGGAAAAGTAGATACGACGGAGACGTATCAGGGTGCGTCTAGGTCTGCCTCCCCTCTTGTTGATAATTGTTGCATGGAAAATAAAATAAAATGTATGCACACGCAATGATCTATCCATGGAAATTCATAACAACAAGGGGACGAGTATGTCTACGTACCCTCATAGACCATAAGCGGAAGCGTTTGACAACGCAGTTGATGTAGTCGAACTATTGGGGAACGTAGTATTTCAAAAAAATTCCTACGATCACGCAAGATCTATCTAGGAGAAGCATAGCAACGAGCGGGGAGAGTGTGTCCACATACCCTCATAGACCGAAAGCAAAAGCGTTAAGTAATGCGGTTGATGTAGTCAAACGTCTTCGCTATCCAACCGATCAAGTACCGAACGCATGACACCTCCGCGATCTTCACACGTTCAGCTCAGTGACGTCGCTCGAACTCTAGATCCAGCTGAGGCCGAGGGAGAGTTTAGTCAGCACGACGGCGTTTTGACGGTGATGATGAAGTTATAGATGTAGGGCTTCGCCTAAGGACTACGAAAATATGACCGAGGTGGAAATCTATGGAGGGGGCACTGCACACGGCTAAGAAATCAACTTGTGTGTTCTAGGGGTGCCCCTCCCCTGTATATAAAGGAGGGGAGGAGGAGGAGGGCCGGCCTCAAGGGGCACGCCCAAAGGGAGGATTCCTACTCCTAGTAGGAGTAGGTTTTCCCCTTTCCTAGTCCAAGTAGGAAAAGAAGGAAGGAGAGGGAGAGGGAGAAGGAAAGAGGGGGGTGCCGCCCCCTCCTAGTCCAATTCGGACCAGCCCATGGGGGGGCGGCCACCCCTTGAGGCCCTTCTCTCCTTTCCCATATGGCCCATTAAGGCCCACTACTTCCCCCGGTGAATTCCTGTAACTCTCCGGTACTCTAAAAAAAATACCCGATATAATGTTCATGCTTAACGCTGGCACCAAATAACAATTATTTAGGTCTAAAACTAATCCCAAAGGTAGATGTAGAGGTAGCGTGCAGACGGCGATCACATCGACTTTGGAACCATTTCCCACGCGCATCGTCACCTCGTCCATAGCCAATCTTCGCTTAATCCGTAGCCCCTATTTCGAGTTGCAAATATTAGGAACGGAACCAATATCAAATACCCAGGCGCTACTGCGAGCATTAGTAAGGTACACATCAATAACATGTATACCAAATATACTTTTCGCTTTGCCATCCTTCTTCTTCGCGAAATACTTGGGGCAACTGCTTCCAGTGACCAGTCCCTTTGCAGTAGAAGCACTCAGTTTCAGGCTTAGGTCCAGACTTGGGTTTCTTCACTTGAGCAACAACTTGCTTGCCATTCTTCTTGAAGTTCCCCTTCTTCCCTGTACCCCTTTTCTTGAAACCGGTGGTCTTTTTGACCATCAACACTTGATTTCTACCTCTCAACCTTTAACATTGCGAAGAGCTTAGGAATCGTCTTATCCATCCCTTGCATATTATAGTTCATCACGAAGCTCTTGTAGCTTGGTGGCAGTGATTGAAGAACTCTGTCAATGACACTATCATTAGGAAGATTAACTCCCAACTGAGTCAAGTGGTTGTGGTACCCAGACATTCTGAGTATATGTTCACTGACAGAACTATTCTCCTCCATTTTGCAGCTGTAGAACTTATTGGAGACTTCATATCTCTCAATCCGGGCATTTGCTTGAAATATTAACTTCAACTCCTAGAACATCTCATATGCTCCACGACGTTCAAAACGTCGTTGAAGTCCCGGTTCTAAGCCGTAAAGCTTGGCACACTGAACTATCGAGTAGTCATCAGCTTTGCTCTGCTAGGTGTTCATAACAACTGGCGTTGCTCCTACAGCGGGTTTGTCACCTAGCAGTGCTTCCAGGACGTAATTATTCTGTGCAGCAATGAGGATAATCCTCAAGTTATGGACCCAGTCCATGTAGTTTCTACCATCATCTTTCAACTTAGCTTTCTCTATGAACGCATTAAAATTCAATGGAACAATAGCATGGGCCATCTATCTACAACAACATAGACATGCAAAATACTATCAGGTACTAAGTTGATGATAAATTAAAGTTCAATTAATCAAATTACTTAAGAACTCCCACTTAGATAGACATCCCTCTAATCATCTAAGTGATCACGTGATCCATATCAACTAAACAATGTCCGACCATCACGTGAGATGGAGTAGTTTTCAATGGTGAACATCACTATGTTGATCATATCTACTATATGATTCATGCTCGACCTTTCGGTCTCAGTGTTCCGAGGCCATATCTGCATATGCTAAGCTCTTCAAGTTTAACCCGAGTATTCTGCGTGTGCAAAACTGTCTTACACCCGTTGTAGATGAACGTTGAGCTTCTCACACCCAATCATCATGTGGTGTCTCGGCACGATGAACTTTGGCAACCGTGCATACTCAAGGAGAACACTTTTACCTTGAAATTTAGTGAGAGATCATCTTATAAAGCTACCATCAAACTAAGCAAAATAAGATGAATAAAAGATAAACATCACATGCAATCAAAATATGTGACATGATATGGCCATCATCATCTTGTGCTTTTGATCACCATCTCCAAAGTACTGTCATGATCTTCATTGTTACCGACATGACACCATGATCTCCATCATCTTGATCTCTATCAACGTGTCGTAACATGGTCATCTCGCCAACTATTGCTATCGCATAGCGATAAAGTAAAGCAATTATTTGGCGCTTGCATCTTATGCAATAAAGAGACAACCATGAGGCTTCTGCCAGTTGCCGATAACTTCAACAAAACATGATCATCTCATACAACAACTTATATGTCATCACATCTTGACCATATCACATCACAACATGCCCTGCAAAAACAAGTTAGACGTCCTCTACTTTGTTGTTGCAAGTTTTACGTGGCTGCTATGGGCTGAGCAATAACCGTTCTTACCTATGCATCAAAACCACAACGATAGTTTGTCAAGTTAGTGATGTTTTAACCTTCTCAAGGACCGGGCGTAGCCACACTTGGTTCAACTAAATTTGGAGAAACTGACACCCGCCAGCCACCTGTGTGCAAAGCACGTCGGTAGAACCAGTCTCACGTAAGCGTACGCGTAATGTCGGTCCAGGCCGCTTAATCCAACAATACCGCTGAACCAAAGTATGACATGATGGTAAGCAGTATGACTTGTATCGCCCACAACTCACTTGTGTTCTACTCGTGCATATAACATCTACGCATAAACCTGGCTCGGATGCCACTGTTGGGGAACGTAGTAATTTCAAAATTTTCCTACGCACACACGATCATGGGGATGCATAGCAACGAGAGGGGAGAGTGTGCCCACATACCCTCATAGACCGAATGCGGAAGCGTTAGCACAACGCGGTTGATGTAGTCGTACGTCTTCATGATCCGACCGATCCAAGTACCGAAACGCACGGCACCTCCGAGTTTTGCACACGTTCAACTCGATGACATCCCGCGAGCTCCGATCCAGCAAAGCTTCACAGGAGAGTTTCGTCAGCGCAATGGTGTGGTGACGGTGATGATGATGTTACCGACGCAGGGCTTTGCCTAAGCACCGCTATGATATGATCGAGGTGGATTATGGTGGAGGGGGGCACCGCACACGGCTAAGAGATCAATGTTCAATTGTTGTGTCTCCAAGGGGTGCCCCTCTCCCCGTATATAAAGGAGTGGAGGAGGGAGAGGGCCAGCCCTCTCTATGGCGCGCCCTAGGCCTTTTGGTATCAGTGTTTCGAGGCCATATCTACATATGCTAGGCTCGTCAAGTTTAACTCGAGTATTCCGCGTGTGCAAAACTGGCTTGCACCCGTTGTATGTGAGCGTAGAGCTTATCACACATGATCATCATGTGGTGTCTCGGCACGACGAACTGTAACAATGGTGCATACTCAGGGAGAACACTTATACCTTGAAATTTAGTGAGAGATCATCTTATAATGCTACCACTGAACTAAGCAAAATAAGATGCACAAAGGATAAACATCACGTGCAATCAATATAAGTGATATGTTATGGCCATCATCATCTTGTGCCATTGATCTCTATCTTCAAAGCACCGTCATGATCACCATTGTCACCGGCTTGACACCTTGATCTCCATCGAAGCATCGTTGTCGTCTCACCAACTATTGCTTCTACGACTATCGCTACCGCTTAGTGATAAAGTAAAGCAATTACATGGCGATTGCATTTCATACAATAAAGCGACAATCATATGGCTCCTGCCAGTTGCCGATAACTCTGTTACAAAACATGATCATCTCATAAAATAAAATCTAGCATCATGTCTTGACCATATGACATCACAACATGCCCTGCAAAAACAAGTTAGACATCCTCTAATTTGTTGTTGCAACTTTTACGTGGCTGCTACGGGCTGAGCAGGAACCGTTCTTACCTACGCATCAAATAAACCACAACGCGGTATAGTGGTTGCTTTTTGATCTTCAGAAAGAACCCTGTTCATTGAATCCGATTCAACTAAAGTTGGAGAAACTGACACCCACTAGCCACCTGTGTGCGAAGCACATTGGTAGAACCAGTCTCGCGTAAGCGTACGCGTAATGTTGGTGTGAGCCGCTTTATCCAACAATACCGCTGAAGCAAGAATCAACTAGTGATGGAAAGCAATATGTATATACCCACGCCCACAACTTCTTTGTGTTCTACTCGTGCATATAACATCTACACATAGACCTGGCTCGGATGCCACTATTGGGGAACATAGTATTTCAAATATTTGCCTACGATCATGCAAGATCTATCTAGGAGAAGCATAGCAACGAGCGGGGAGAGTGTGTCCACGTACCCTCATGGACCGAAAGCGGAAGCGTTAAGTAACGCGGTTGATGTAGTCGAATGTCTTCGTGATCCAACCGATCAAGTACCGAACACACGGCACCTCCGCGATCTGCACACGTTCAGCTCGGTGACGTCCCTCGAACTCTAGATCCAGCTGAGGCTGAGAGTTTCGTCAGCACGACGGCATGTTGATGGTGATGATGAAGTTACCGACGCAGGGCTTCGACTAAGCAGTACGACAATATGACCGAGATGGAAATCTGTGGAGGGGGGCACCGCACATAGCTAAGAAATCAACTTGTGTGTTCTAGGGGTGCCCCCTCCCCCATATATAAAAGGATGGGAGGAGGAGGAGGGCCAGCCTCAAGGGACGCGCCCAAAGGGAGGATTCCTACTCCTAGTAGGACTAGGTTTCCCCCTTTCCTAGTCCAAGTAGGAGAAGAATGAAGGAGAGGGAGAGGGAGAAGGAAAGATGGGGGCGCTGCCCCCTCCTAGTCCAATTCGGACCAGTCCATGGGGGGCGCAAGGCCACCCCTTGAGGCCATTCTCTCCTTTCCTGTATGGCCCATTAAGGCCCACTACTTCCCCCGGCGAATTCCCGTAACTCTCCAGTACTCTAAAAAAATACCCGAATCACTCGGAACCTTTTCGATGTCCGAATATAGCCTTCCAATATGTCGATCTTTACTTCTCGACCATTTCGAGACTCCTCATGATGTCCACGATCTCATCCGGGACTCCGAAAAAACTTCGGTCATCAAATCACATAACTCA
The DNA here is from genome assembly GCA_034509565.1 of Triticum monococcum. Taxonomy (NCBI): domain Eukaryota; kingdom Viridiplantae; phylum Streptophyta; class Magnoliopsida; order Poales; family Poaceae; genus Triticum; species Triticum monococcum. Next base: position 442,373,055 of record CM067842.1, on the reverse strand, counting down.
TAATACAAATCGTCATCGAACGTTAAGCGTGCGGACCCTACGGGTTCAAGAACTATGTAGACCTGACCAAGACACATCTCCGGTCCATAACCAATAGCGGAACCTAGATGCTCATATTGGCTCCTACATATTCTACGAAGATCTTTATCGGTCAAACGCACAACAATATACGTTGCTCCCTTTGTCATCGATATGTTACTTTCCCGAGATTCGATCGTCGGTATCATCATACCTAGTTCAATCTCGTTACCGACAAGTCTCTTTACTCGTTCCATAATGCATCATCCCGCAACTAACTCATTAGTCACATTGCTTGGAAGGCTTATAGTGATGTGCATTACTGAAAGGGCCCAGAGATACCTCTCCGACAATCGGAGTGACAAATACTAATCTCGATCTATGCCAACTCAACAAACACCATCGGAGACACCTGTAGAGCATCTTTATAATCACCCAGTTACGTTGTGATGTTTGATAGCACACTAAGTGTTCCTCCGGTATTCGGGAGTTGCATAATCTCATAGTCATAGGAACATGTATAAGTTATGGAGAAAGCAATAGTAGTAAACTAAATGATCATCGTCCTAAGCTAACGGATGGGTCAAGTCAATCACATCATTCTCTAATGATGTGATCTTGTTCATCAAATGACAACTCTTTGTCCATGGCTAGGAAACTTAACCATCCTAGATTAACGAGCTAGTCAAGTAGAGGCATACTAGTGACACTCTGTTTGTCTATGTATTCACACATGTACTAAGTTTCCAGTTAATAAAATTCTAGCGTGAATAATAAACACTTATAATGATATAAGGAAATATAAATAACAAATTTATTATTGCCTCTAGGGAATGTTTCCTTCACAAACTTCTTCGCGCTCCAACCAATCAAGTACCGAACGCACGACACCTCCGCGTTCTGCACACGTTCAGCTCAGGATCATCCTCCACCTTCTTGATCCAGCAAGACGGCGAGGTAGTAGATGAGTTCCGACAACACGAGGGCATGGTGACGGTGATGGTGATGTGATCTCTACAGGGCTTCGCCTAAGCACTACGGAAATATGACCGATGGAGTAAATGGTGGACGAGGGCACCACACACGGTTGAGACAATGTTGTGTCCTTGTGTGGCGCCCCCTCCCCACATATATATAGGTGGGAGGGGAGAGGAGGCACCCTAGGGCATCCAGGGCGCGCCCCAAGGGGCTGGCCGCCGGCCCTAGTGCTCCTGCCCTCCTGCGCCACCCCTTTCCTTGTATGAAGAAGGGGGAAGGAAAGAGGGGAGAGAGGGAAGGAAGGGGGAGTCCTAGTCCACACTTTCCTTTCCCTCCCCTCTTTCCTTCTCCTCCTCATAGGGACGGCCTCTATAGGGGCGCACCAGCCCCTTCTGGGCTGGTGTGTTCCCTCTCTTGGCCAATAAGGCCCATATCTTTGCCGGGGGGGGGGGTGCTCGAAACTCCTTTCCGATGACCCCGTAAGTACCCGGTACCCTCCGAAACACTTCCGGTGTCCGAATACCATCGCCCTATATATCAATCTTTACCTCTCGACCATTTTGAAACTCCTCGCCAGGTCCATGATATCATACGGGACTCCAAACAACATTCAGTCACCAAATCACATAACTCATACAACACTATATCGTCAAGGAACGTTAAGCATGCGGACCCTATGGGTTCGAGAACTATGTAGACATGACCGAGACACCTCTCCGGTCAATAACCAATAGAGGAACCTGGATGCCCATATTGGCTCCTACATATTCTACGAAGATCTTTATCGGTCGAACCATTATGACAACATACGTATTTCCCTTTGTCCATCGATATGTTACTTGCCCGAGATTCGATCGTCGGTATCTCTATACCTAGTTCAATCTCATTACCGGCAAGTCTCTTTACTCGTTTCATAATACATCACCTCATGACTAACTCCTTAGTCATTTGCTTGCAAGCTTATGATTTGTATTACCGAGAGGGCCCAGAGATACCTCTCCGATACTCGGAGTGACAAATACTAATCTCGATATAAGCCAACTCAACAAACACGTTCAGAGATACCAACAGAGCATCTTTATGATCACCCAGTTACGTTGTGATGTTTGATAGCACACAAGGTATTCCTCTAGTATCTGGCAGTTGCATAATCTCATTGTCGAAGGAATATGTATTTGACATGAAGAAAGCAATACCAATAAACTAAAGGACCAATATGCTAAGCTAACAGATGGGTCTTGTCCATCACATCACTCTCCTAATGATGTGATCCCGTTATCAAATGACAACACATGTCTATGGTTAGGAAACCTTAAACATCTTTCATCAACGAGCTAGTCTAGTAGAGGCTTACTAGGGACATGCTATTTGTTTATGTATTCACACATGTATTTATGTTTCCGACCAATACAATTCTAGCATGAATAATAAAAACCTTTATCACGAATAAGGAAATACAAAATAACAAGTTTATTATTGCCTCTAGGGAATATTTCCTTCAGTCTCCCACTTGCACTAGAGTCAATAATCTAGATTACATTGTAATGAATCTAACACCCATGGAGTCTTGGTGTTGATCATGTTTTGCTCGTGGAAGAGGCTTAGTCAACGGGTCTGCTACATTCAGATATGTATGTATTTTGCAAATTTCTATGTCTCCATCCTTGACTTGTTGACGAATGGAGTTGAAGCGTCTCTTGATGTGTTTGGTTCTCTTGTGAAACCTGGATTCCTTTGCCAAGGCAATTGCTCTAGTGTTGTCACAAAAGATTTTCATTAGACCCGATGCACTAGGTATTACACCCATGTTGGATATGAACTCCTTCATCCAGACTCCTTCATTTGCTGCTTCCGAAGAAGCTATGTACTCTGCTTCACACGTAGATCCCGCCACGATGCTCTGTTTGGAATGGACCAACTAACAGCTCCACCATCCAATATAAATACATATCCGGTTTTTGACTTAGAGTCATCCGGATCGGTGTCAAAGCTAGCATCGACGTAACCATTTACGATAAGCCCTTTTTCACCTACATAAAAAGAAACATATCCTTGGTCCTTTTCAGGTACTTCAGGATGTTCTTGACCGCTGTCCGGTGATCCACTCCTGGATTACTTTTGGTACCTCCCTGCCAGACTTATGGCAAGGCACACATCAGGTCTGCTACACAACATAGCATACATGATAGAACCTATGGCTGAGACATAGGGAATGAATTTCATTTTCTCTCTATCTTCTGCAGTGGTCGGGCTTTGAGTCTGACTCAACTTCACACCTTGTAACATGCTACTTCTTGAGCTTGCGTTAGTTTTTCCCTTGAAGAGGAAAGGGTGATGCAGCAAAGTAGAGTAAGTATTTCCCTCAGTTTTGAGAACCAAGGTACCAATCCAGTAGGAGACAACGCTCAAGTCACCGAATACCTACACAAACAAACACCAACTTGCACCCAACATGATAAAGGGGTTCTCAATCCCTTCATGGCTATTTCCAAAGTGAGATCTGATAGAGATGGATAAACGGTAAAGTAATATTTTTGGTATTTTTGGTTTATGGAAGGAAAGTAAAGAAAGTAAATAGGAAACTAAAACAGTAGATCGGAAACTTATATGATGGAAAATAGAAGATTATATGATGGAAAATAGACCCCGGGGCCATAGGTTTCACTAGAGGCTTCTCTCAAGATAGAAAATATTACGGTGGGTAAACAAATTACTGTTGAGCAATTGATAGAAAAACGCAAAGTTATGACGATATGTAAGGCAATGATCATGAATATAGGCAGCAAGTCTGTATCAAGTAGACCCACTCCTGCCTACATCTACTACTATTACTCCACACATCGACCGACTCCTGCCTACATCTAGATTATTAAGTTCATAAAGAATAGAGTAACGCATTAAGTAAGATGACATGATGTAGCGGGATAAACTCAAGAAATATGATGAAAAACCCATGTTGTTATCCTCGATGGCAACAATACAATACGTGTCGGTTCCCCTTCTGTCACTGGGATCAAGCACCGCAAGATTGAACCCAAAGCTAAGCACTTCTCCTATTGCAAGAAAAGCCAATCTAGTTGGCCAAACCAAATCGATAGTTCGAAGAGAGTTGCAAAGATATCAAATCATGCATATAAGAATTCAGTGGAGATTCAAATAATGTTCATAGATAAGCTGATCATAAATCCACAATTCATCGGATCTCGACAAACACACCGCAAAAGAGTATTACATCGAATAGATATCCAAGAACATCGAGGAGAACATGGTATTGAGAATCAAAGAGAGAGAGAACAAGCCATCTAGATACTAGCTATGGACCCATAGGTCTGTGGTAAAATACTCACGCTTCATCGGAGAGGTAATGGTGTTGATGTAGAAGCCCTCCGTGATCGAATCCCCCTCCGACAGGACACCGGAAAAGGCCCCTAGATGGGATCTCACGGGTATAGAAGGTTGCGGCGGTGGAAAAGTATTTTCGTGGCGTTGGTTCGGGAATATTTGAGAATATATAGGCATAAGAAATAGGTCGGTGGAGTCACGAGGGGCCCACAAGGGTGGGTGGCATGCCCTACCCCCCTGGGCACGCCCTTCATCCTTGTGGCCGCCTCGTGGCTTCTCTGACTTGCACTCCAAGTCCTCTATGTGTCTTCTGGTGCAAGAAAAATCATCGCAAAAGTTTTATTCTATTTGGACTCCGTTTGTTATTCCTTTTCTGCGAAACTCTAAAACAAGGAAAAAATAGAAGCTGGCACTGGGCTCTAGGTTAATAGGTTAGTCCCAAAAATAATATAAAATAGCATAATAATGCATATAAAACATCCAAAACAGATAATATAATAGCATGGAACAATAAAAAAATTATAGATACGTTGGAGACGTATCAAACATCCCCAAGCTTAATTCCTTCTCGTCCTCGAGTAGGTAAATGATAAAAACAGAATTTTTGATGTGGAATGCTACCTAACATATTTATCTATGTAATTTTCTCTATTGTGGCATGAATGTTCAGATCCGTATGATTCAAAACAAAAGTTTAGTATTGACATAAAAACAATAATACTTCAAGCATACTAACAAGGCAATTATGTCTTCTCAAAATAACATGGCCAAAGAAAGCTTATCCCTACAAAATCATATAGTCTGTCTATGCTCCATCTTCATCACACAAAATATGTAAATTATGCACAACCCCGATGACAAGCCAAGCAATTGTTTCATACTTTTGATGTTCTCAAACTTTTTCAACTTTCATGCAATACATGAGTGTGAGCCATGGACATAACACTATAGTGGAATAGACGGTGGTTGTGGAGAAGACAAAAAGAAGGAGATAGCACTACTGCAGGATGCTGCTAACGCGACACTATGATCACAGACCCTTTGACGAAACTGTGTGCGATTCCATAATCACAAACGGTGGTGTAAAAAACCGTCCAAAAAGGTGCAGAACGTTTGCAACGGAGGATGCATCAAACATGGTTCAGATTTTAGTTGTGCGTGCGATGCAGGGCATACGGTTCAGTTCAATTAACTATTTGCGATGAGGAGGAACAAAAGAAACGGGCAGCCAGATCTAGGTGTGTGCGATACACAGCATACGATTCACTCGGATGAACTGTTTGTGATTAGGCAACACAAAAGAAATGGTCAGCCAGATCAAGGTGTGTGCGATATACGGCATGCAGTTCACTCGGATGAACTATTTGTGTTGAGACAAGAGAACAGAAATGGTTCAATATAACAAGATGTGTGTGATACGCAGCAAACAGGTCTGTAATCAGAAATGTGTGCGAAGACCGATAATAACACAGACGGTTGCTACTAATAAGACGTGTATGTTGTGCGATGGGATTGCATACAGAACAATATATATATATATATATATATATATATATATATATATATATATATATATATATATATATACGCACACTTATGTGGACATGGTTGCATAACCAAATTAAACATCCACTTACATAGGTGGCTACTACAACCATGGCATTTGCACACACCAAAGTAAACTATTACATGCATAATTACATAGGTGGCTAGTACACACATGACATTTCCACACACCAATAAAGTAAACTATATATTACATGCATGATTAAATAGCATAAACGATCATGTGATCATCATCTACTTCTTATGACGCTTGCTCTGCTTGTGGCTCGATCCGGGCTTGTCGATTTGGGTAACGAGGCACTTACTCATGTCAACGATCCACTAGTGCATCTCGTAGCATGTGTACACGCTCTTGGCCGCAAACCTGAGGTGAGGTTCATCCAGTTGCCGCATCCAGGCCCTGTGCCAGGATAGGGGACTTTTTCTCTAGGCATCCTGCTTCACCTTTTCATAGTAGGGGTCGATGATGGTCGAGGCGAGTTCGACCAGGGAGTCCTTCTTCGTGCTGCCCCAGACCCAGTAGTGGTCACGGATTTCGACAAGGTTCTTGCAAGCCAAGCCCGTAAAACTGAGCACTTCTACATCGTTGGTGGTTTCCACCATGGCGAACTTGTAGTCGTTGCTGTTGACAAACCTGCTGAAACGGTCGCAAGGCTCTGTGGCCATGCAGTAGTGGTACATGAGGACATGATGGCGCACGCACAACTGGGCGACAACAACCTTATGATCTATGACGGGACGACCGGCGGTGTACTGGAGGTCGATGTCGACCACCTTGTATTTGTCTCAAGCAAGCAACTGCTCAACGCTCTTGATGTAGTCGTCCACCACAGCCGGGTCGATGGTGTACACCACCGAGAGATCCGCCTCCCTCGCGCGGATCTCCACTCTATGCTCGCCGAACTCCATTGGAGCGCCGCTAGACATCCCCTCTCTATGTGTCGTCGTGGGTGTGCTTGTTGTGTTGTGGGGCGCGATCGAAAGGTTGAAGAGACTAAGGTTATAATGGCTGCGGGAATTAAAGGGGAAGCCGGACGACCAAGAATATCGGCACGCCCTGATGGCAGTTCTAATTTGCAGCGTGTAACTCCATTGTGCCGCACATAACTGCATCGCGTGGCAACACGCGCGGCGCAACCGCATGCATATAGGGACCTCAACGTGATCGTGCGCATGCCCAAACACTAGCAGAGCGCGTGCGGAGGGACATGAGCAGAGCGATCCACGGTCACTTCAACGGCGAGCAGAGCGTGGAAAAGCTGTCCACAAGCAAGGAAAAGCTGTATATATGCATATAGCAGTTGAACATGCAAGGAAAAGCTATCCGCAAGCCGAGCGCGCCGATGGACGCGAGCAGAGCGTGCCGCGGCGCCTAACGGCGAGCACAGCGCGCTGCGGCGCCTAACGGCGAGCAGAGCTTGCCGAGGGACGCGAGGAGAGGCCGGCACAATGATACGTTGCAAATAAGACGAACTGTGTGAGCGATTGATACATCCATTTTGCAGCATGCTTTTATATCAATATTTATTGCATTATGGGCTGTTAGTACACATTATGTCACAATACTTAAGCCTATTCTCTCTTATTTTACAAGGTTTACATAAAGAGGGAGAATGCCAGCAGCTGGGATTCTGGACTGGAAAAGGAGCAAATATTAGAGACCTATTCTGCACAGCTCCAAAAGTCCTGAAACTTCACGGAAGATGTTTTCCAAATATATTAAAAAAATACTGAGAGCAAGAACTTCACCAGGGGGGCCACACCCTGCCCACGAGGGTGGGGGGCGCACCCTACCCCCCTGGGCGCTCCCCCTACCTCGTGGGCCCCCTGGTGGCCCTCCGGTGGCCATCTTCTGCTATATGGAGTCTCTTGATGGGAAAAAAGTCATAAGCCATCTTCACGGACGAAACTCCTCCGCCACGAGGCGGAACCTTGGCGGAACCAATCTAGGGCTCTAGCGGAGCTGTTCTGCCGGGGAAACTTCCCTCTCGGAGGGGGAAATCATCGCCATCGTCATCACCAACGCTCCTCTCATCGGGAGAGGGCAATCTCCATCAACATCTTCATCAGCACCATCTCATCTCAAAACCCTAGTTCACCTCTTGTATCCAATTCTTGTCTCCAAGTCCGGGATTGGTGCTAGTAGGTTGCTAGTAGTGTTAATTACTCCTTGTAGTTGATGCTAGTTGGTTTAATTGGTAGAAGATCATATGTTCAGATCATATATGCATATTAATACCCCTCTAATTATGAACATGTTTGTGCTTTGTGAGTAGTTACTTTTGTTCCTGAGGAAATGGGAGAAGTCTTGCTATTAGTAGTCATGTGAATTTGGTATTTGTTCGATATTTTGATGAGATGTATGTTGTCTCTCCTCTAGTAGTGTTATGTGAACGTCGACTACATGACACTTCACCATTATTTGGGACAAGAGGAAGGCATTGGGAAGTAATAAGTAGATGATGGGTTGCTAGAGTGACAGAAGCTTAAACCCTAGTTTATGCGTTGCTTCGTAAGGGGCTGATTTGGATCCATATGTTTGATGCTATGGTTAGGTTTACCTTAATACTTTTGTCGTAGTTGCGCATGCTTGCAATAGAGGTTAATCATAAGTGGGATGCTTGTCCAAGTAAGGGTAGTACGCAAGCACCGATCCACACACATACCAAATTATCAAAGTACCGAACGTGAATCATATGAACGTGATGAAAACTAGCTTGACGATATTCCCATGTGTCCTCGGGAGCGCTTTACATCTTATAAGAGTTTGTCCAGGCTTGTCCTTTGCTACAAAAAGGATTGAGCCACCTTGCTGCACCTTATTTACTTTTGTTACTTGTTTCTCGTTACAAATTATCTTATCACAAAACTATCTGTTACCACTTATTTCAGTACCTGCAGATAATACCTTGCTGGAAACCGCTTATCATTTCCTTCTGCTCCTCGTTGGGTTTGACACTCTTACTTATCGAAAGGACTACGATAGATCCCCTATACTTGTGGGCCATCAAGACTCTTTTCTGGCGCCATTGCCGAGGAGTGAAGCGCCTTTGGTAGGTGGAATTTGGTAAGGAAAAATTTATATAGTGTGCTGAAATTTACTATCACTTGTTACCATGGAAGGTAATCCTATGAGGGGTTTGTTCGGGGTATCTTCACCCCGACCAGTAGAGCAAAGGGTTGCTCCTCAACCTACTGAACCTACTGAAAATGAAAATTAAAATGAAAATGCTTGCTTTGAAGTTCCTTCGGGTATGATAGAAAAACTGCTAGCTAATCCTTTTTTAGGAGATGGAACAAAACGTCCTGATGAACATCTGATATATGTGGATGAAGTTTGTGGATTATTTAAGCTTGCAGGTGTGCCCGGAGATGTTGTTAAGAAAAAGGTCTTCCCTTTATCTTTGAGGGGCGATGCATTGACATGGTATAGGCTATGTGATGATATGAGGTCTTGGAATTACAAACGATTGAAATTGGAATTTCATCAGAAGTTTTATCCTATGCATCTTGTTCATCGTGATCGCAATTATATATATATATATATATATTTTGGCCTCACGAAGGAGAAAGCATCGCTCAAGCTTGGGGGAGGCTTAAGTCAATGTTATATTCATGCCCCAATCATGAGCTCTCAAGAGAAATGATTATTCAAAAAATTTATGCTCGGCTTTGTGGTAACAATCGCACCATGCTTGATACTTCTTGTGCTGGCTCTTTTATGATGAAGACTATTGAATTCAAATGGGATTTATTGGAAAGAATTAAATGCAACTCTGAAGATTGGGACCTCGACAATGGTAAGGAGTCAGGTATGACACCTAGTTTTGATTGTGTTAAATCTTTTATGGATACCGATATTTTTCGTAAATTTAGCACTAAATATGGACTTGACTCTGAGATAGTAGCTTCTTTCTGTGAATCTTTTGCTGCCTATCTTGATCTCCCCAAGGAGAAGTGGTTTAAATATCATCCTCCCATAGAAGTAAAAGTAGCTGCACCTATTAAAGATGAAGAAAAGACTATCACTTATAATGATCCTATTGTTCCTACTTCTTATGTTGAGAAACCACCTTTCCCTGTTAGGATGAAGGATCATGCTAAAGCTTCAACTGTGGTTCGTAAAAGCAATATTAAAACATATACACCTCCTGAGCAAGTTAAAGTTGAACCTAATATTGCTATTGTTAAAGATCTCTTGTCTGATAATATAGATGGGCATGTTATTTATTTCCGTGATGAAACTGCTAGAATTGCTAAACCCCGTGATAAAGATAAACCTAGACCTGTGGTAGGCATGCCTGTTATTTCTGTTAAAATAGGAGATCATTGTTATCATGGATTATGTGATATGGGTGCTAGTGCTAGTGCAATACCTTATTCCTTATACAAAGAAGTTATGCATGATATTGCACCTGCTGAGATGGAAGATATTGATGTCACAATTAAACTTGCCAATAGAGATACTATTTCACCAATGGGAATTGTTAGAGATGTTGAAGTCTTGTGTGGGAAAACTAAATATCCTGCTGATTTTCTTGTTCTTGATTCCCCACAAGATAGCTTTTGTCCCATTATATTTGGTAGAACCTTCTTAAATACTGTTAACGCTACCATAGATTGCAAAAGAGATGTTGTTACTGTCGGTTTAGATGATATGGCTAATGAATTTAATTTTTCTAAATTTAGTAGACAACACCCTGAAGAAGAATTACCTAGTAAGGATGAAATTATTGGTCTTGCTTCTATTGTCGTACCACCTAGTGATCCTTTAGAATAATACTTGCTAGACCATGAAATGATATGTTTATGAATGAAAGAAGGGAATTAGATGAAGTATTCTTTAAACAGGAACCTATTCTGAAAAACAATTTACCTGTTGAAATCCTAGGGGATCCTCCTCCACGCAAGGGTGATCCCGTGTTTGAGCTTAAACTATTACTTGATAATCTTAAATATGCTTATCTTGATGAGAAAAAGATATATCCTATTATTATTAGTGCTAACCTTTCAGAGCATGAGTAGGAGAGATTATTGAAAACTCTGAAGAAGCACTGCATTGCTATTGGGTATACTCTTGATGATCTTAAGGGCATTAGTCCCACTCTATGTCAACATAAAATTAATTTGGAAGATGATGCTAAACCAGTTCGTGATCATCAATGTCGGCTAAATTCTAAAATGAAAGAAGTGGTAAGAAAGGAGATACTAAAGCTCCTTGAGGCAGGAATAATTTATGCCGTTGCTGATAGTCAGTGGGTAAGCCCTGTCCATTGTGTCCCTAAGAAGGGAGGTATTACTGTTGTTCCTAATGATAAAGATGAATTGATTCCTCAAAGAATTATTACAGGTTATAGGATGGTAATTGATTTCCGCAAATTAAATAAGGCTACTAAAAAGGATCATTACCCCTTACCTTTTATTGATCAAATGCTAGAAAGATTGTCCAAACATTCACATTTTTGCTTTCTAGATGGTTATTCTGGTTTCTCTCAAATACATGTGTCGGCCAAAGATCAATCAAAGACTACTTTTACATGCCCTTTTGGTACTTTTGCTTATAGACGTATGCCTTTTGGTTTATGTAATGCACCTGCTACCTTTCAAAGATGCATGATGGCTATATTCTCTGACTTTTGTGAAAAGATTTGTGAGGTTTTCATGGACGATTTCTCCGTCTATGGATCTTCTTTTGATGATTGATTGAGCAACCTTGATCGAGTTTTGTAGAGATGTGAAGAAACTAATCTTGTCTTGAATTGGGAAAAGTGCCACTTTATGGTTAATGAAGGTATTGTCTTGGGGCATAAAGTTTCTGAAAGAGGTATTGAAGTTGATAAAGCCATGGTTGATGCTATTGAAAAGATGCCATGTCCCAAGGACATCAAAGGTATAAGAAGTTTCCTTGGCCATGCCGGTTTTTATAGGAGGTTCATTAAGGACTTCTCGAAAATCTCTCGGCCTCTGACTAATTTATTACAAAAAGATATACCATTTGTCTTTGATGATGATTGTGTAGAAGCATTTGAAATACTTAAGAAAGCATTGATCTCTGCACCTATTGTTCAGCCACCTGATTGGAATTTACCCTTTGAAATTATGTGTGATGCCAGTGATTATGCTGTAGGTGCTGTTCTAGGGCAAATAGTTGATAAGAAATTAAATGTTATTCAATATGCTAGTAAAACTCTAGACAATGCTCAAAGAAATTATGCTACTACTGAAAAAGAATTCTTAGCAGTTGTATTTGCTTGTGATAAGTTTAGACCTTATATTGTTGATTCTAAAGTAACTATTCACACTGATCATGCTGCTATCAAATATCTTATGGAAAAGAAAGATGCTAAACCTAGACTTATTAGATGGGTTCTCTTGCTACAAGAATTTGATTTGCATATTGTTGATAGAAAAGGAGCTGAGAACCCCGTTGCAGACAACTTGTCTAGGTTAGAAAATGTGCTTGATGACCCACTACCTATTGATGATAGCTTTTCTGATGAGCAATTAAATGTCATAAATGCTTCTCATACTGCTCCATGGTATGCTGATTATGCTAATTACATTGTTTCTAAGTTTATACCACCTAGTTTCACATACTAGCAAAAGAAAAAGTTCTTCTATGATTTGAGGCATTACTTTTGGGATGACCCACATCTTTATAAAGAAGGTGTAGATGGTGTTATTAGATGTTGTGTACCTGAGTATGAACAAGAACAGATCCTACGCAAGTGTTACTCCAAAGCTTATGGAGGACACCATGCTGGAGATAGAACTGCACATAAGGTACTGCAATCTGGTTTTTATTGGCCTACTCTCTTCAAGGATGCTCGTAAGTTTGTCTTATCTTGTGATGAATGTCAAAGAATTGGTAATATTAGTAGACGTCAAGAAATGCCTATGAATTATTCACTTGTTATTGAACCATTTGATGTTTGAGGCTTTGACTATATGGGACCCTTTCCTTCCTCTAATGGATATACACATATTTTAGTTGCTATTGATTACGTTACTAAGTGGGTAGAAGCTATTCCAACTAGTAGTGCTGATCATAACACTTCTATTAAAATGCTTAAAGAAGTTATTTTTCCAAGATTTGGAGTCCCTAGATATTTAATGACTGATGATGGTTCACATTTTATTCATGGTGCTCTCCGTAAAATTCTTGCTAAATATGATGTTAATCATAGAATTGCATCTCCTTATCACCCTCAGTCTAGTGGTCAAGTAGAATTGAGTAATAGAGAACTCAAATTAATTTTGCAAAAGACTGTTAACATGTCTAGAAAGAATTGGTCCAAGAAACTTGATGATGCATTATGGGCCTATAGAACTACATATAAAAATCCTATGGGTATGTCTCCATATAAAATGGTCTATGGAAAAGCATGTCACTTACCTCTCGAACTAGAACACAAGGCTTATTGGGCTATTAAAGAACTTAATTATGATTTTAAACTTGCCGGTGAGAAGAGGTTATTTGATATTAGCTCACTTGATGAATGGAGAATCCAAGCCTACGAAAATGCCAAGTTGTTTAAAGAAAAAGTTAAAAGATGGCATGAAAAAAGGATACAAAAGCGTGAGTTTAATGTAGGTGATTATGTATTGCTATACAACTCTCATTTAAGATTTTTTGCAGGAAAACTTCTCTCTAAATGGGAAGGTCCTTACGTTATCGAGGAGGTCTACTGTTCTAGTGCCATAAAAATCAACAACTTCGAAGGCACGAATCCGAAGGTGGTGAACGGTCAAAGAATCAAACACTATATCTCAGGTAATCCCATAAATGTTGAAACCAATGTTATTGAAACCGTAACCCCGGAGGAATACATAAGGGACACTTTCCGGAATGTTTCAGACTCTGAAAAGGAATAGGTATGTGGTACGGTAAGTAAACCGACTCCAAAACAGTTTTAAGGCAATATTTCTCCGTTTTGGAATATCTAGAAAAATAGAAAAATAAGCAGTAGTCCGGAAAGGACATGAGGGCTCCACGAGGGTGGAGGGCGCGCCCTACCCTACTGGGCGCGCCCCCTACCTCCTGGGCACCTCGTGTGTTCTCTGGACTCTGTTTTCGTACACGACACATATTTTGGTCGGTAAAAATTCGTTATATAATCTCTCGGGGGTTTTGACTCCCGTATCACACAAAATCTCTTGTCTTTGTTTCGAGTTGTTTTCTGTCAAGATTGTCAAGGACAGGCACTATGTCGTCTCCCTCCTCCTCCAACCATGAGGGCAACGATGCTTGGCTAATGAAGATAGAGCTGAAGAGAGAAGAACCTATGGAGATCAACAAGGATGAAGGGATCAAGAAGGCCATGGAGGACCAAGTTCCAGCAACAGAAGACACCCTTCAACTGGATCACCATCTTCTTACCCCAACAGAAATCGAAGCTTTCAAGATGATTGAGTTAGCTCGTATACAAAATAAGTATCTCACACATGATAATATTTTGTTGAAGGAGCATATCATCGCACTCAAGGGCATTATCCGCAAGTTAGAAGACCTCCCACACTCGATGTGCGACTATCCATCATCAACAACTCCACCTTCTTCACCAACAAAGGAGACATAATCACATGGGTATGGGCACTCCACTTGGCAACTACCAAGCTTGGGGGAGTGCCCCGGTATCGTATCACCATCACTTTATCTTTACCGTTTCTCTTAGTTCGATCATTTTGGTAATATCTTGATCTAGTAGAATAAAAGTTCTTAGTATGATCTAGTTGTGAGTTTTGCTTTATTATCCTTCTATGTAATCGAGTCCGTGAGCTATATAATAAAGATTAGTGTTGAGTCAAGGGCTTGATTATTTTGCCATGATCCTAAGTGAATAAAAGAAAAGAGAAAGAAATAAAAAGAAACAAAGAGATCATGTGAGTCTTATGGAGCGTAATGAGCTCACACAGAAAGAGTATGATGAATAAAAGTTGTTGAGGGTTGACAAACACAGTTTTGGTCATCGTTGCAATTAATAGGAAGTAATAAAGAAAGAGAGGTCTTCAGACATAAATATACTATCTTGGACATCTTTTATGATTGTGAGCACTCATTAAAATATGACATGCTAAAGAGTTGACATTGGACAAGGAAGACAACATAATGGGTTATGTTTTCTTACATCTGAGATGAATTATATTGTCTTGGATCTTCCAACATGATGAGCTTGCCTTTCCCCCTCATGCTAGCCAAATTCATTGCACCAAGTAGAGATACTACTTGTGCTTCCAAATACCCTCAAACCAGTCTTGCCATAAGAGTCCACCATATCTACCTATGGATTGAGTAAGATCCTTCAAGTAAGTTGTCATCGGTGCAAGTAATAAAAATTGCTCTCTAAATATGTATGATTGATTGGTGTGGAGGAAATAAGCTTTATACGATCGTGTGATATGGAAGTAATAAAAGCGACAGACTGCATAATAAAGGTCCATATCACAAGGGGCAATATAAAGTGACGTTCTTTCGCATTAAGATTTTGTGCATCCAACCATAAAAGCGCATGACAACCTCTGCTTCCCTCTGCGAAGGGCCTATCTTTACTTTTATGTGCTACCTTGCATAAGAGTCATGGTGATCTTCACCCTTCCTTTTTACATTTTATCCTTTGGTAAGCACAATATGTTGGAAAGATCCTGGTATATATATGGCTAATTGGATGTGAGTTTTCATGAACTATTACTGTTGACATTACCCTTGAGGTAAAACTTTGGGAGGCAAAACTATAAGCCCCTATCTTTCTCCGTGTCCGATTAAAACTCCATACCCATAAGTATTGCGTGAGTGTCAGCAATTGTGAAAGATTATATGATAGTTGAGTGTGTGGACTTGCTGAAAAGCTCTTATACATTGACTCTTTCCTATGTTATGATAAATTGCAATTGCATCAATGACTGAGATTGTAGTTTGTTAGTTTTCAATGAAGTTTACGATTCATACTTGATATTGTGATTGAATTATTACTCTAGCATTAGAGATTATATGACAAAGAATTGTATGAGTTGCTATTCTAAGAATGATCATGATGCCCTCATGTCCGTATTTTATTTTTATCGACACCTCTATCTCTAAACATGTGGGCATATTTTTTGATTTCGGCTTTTCGCTTGAGGACAAGCGAGGTCTAAGCTTGGGGGAGTTGATACGTCCATTTTGCATCATGCTTTTGTATCAATATTTATTGCATTATGGGCTGTTATTACACATTATGTCACAATACTTATGCCTATTCTCTCTTATTTTACAAGGTTTACATAAAGAGGGAGAATGCCCGCAGTTGGGATTCTGGGCTGGAAAAGGAGCAAATATTAGAGACCTATTCTGCACAGCTCCAAAAGTCCTGGAACTTCACCGGAGATGTTTTCCAAATATATAAAAAATACTGAGAGCAAGAACTTCACCAGGGGGGCCACACCCTGTCCACGAGGGTGGGGGGCGCACCCTACCCCCTGGGCGCGCCCCCCTACCTTGTGGGCCCCCTGGTGGCCCTCCGGTGGCCATGTTCTGCTATATGGAGTCTTTCAATGGGAAAAAAATAAGCCATCTTCTCGGACGAAACTCCGCCGCCACGAGGCGGAACCTTGGCGGAACCAATCTACGGCTTTGGCGGAGCTGTTCTGCCGGGTTAACTTCCCTCCCGGGGGGGAAATCATCGCCATCGTCATCACCAACGCCCCTCTCATCGGGAGAGGGCAATCTCCATCAACATCTTCATTAGCACCATCTCATCTCAAAACCCTAGTTCATCTCTTGTATCCAATTCTTGTCTCCAAGTCCGGGATTGGTGCTAGTAGGTTGCTATTAGTGTTAATTACTCCTTGTAGTTGATGCTAGTTGGTTTAATTGGTGGAAGATCATATGTTCAGATCCTATATGCATATTAATACCCCTCTGATTATGAACATGTTTATGCTTTGTGAGTAGTTACTTTTGTTCCTGAGGACATGGGATAAGTCTTGCTATTAGTAGTCATGTGAATTTGGTATTCGTTCGATATTTTGATGAGATGTATGTTGTCTCTACTCTAGTGGTGTTATGTGAATGTCGACTACATGACACTTCACCATTATTTGGGCCTAGAGGAAGGCATTGGGAAGTAATAAGTAGATGATGGGTTGCTAGAGTGACAGAAGCTTAAACCCTAGTTTATGCGTTGCTTCGTAAGGGGCTGATTTGGATCCATATGTTTCATGCTATGGTTATGTTTACCTTAATACTTTTGTTGTAGTTGCGGATGCTTCCAATAGAGGTTAATCATAATTGGGATGCTTGTCCAAGTAAGGGAAGTACCCAAGCACCGGTCCACCCACATACCAAATTATCAAAGCACCGAACACGAATCATATCAACGTGATGAAAACTAGCTTGACGATATTCCCATGTGTCCTCGGGAGCGCTTTACATCTTATAAGAGTTTGTCCAGGCTTGTCCTTTGCTACAAAAAGGATTGAGCCACCTTGCTACACCTTATATACTTTTATTACTTGTTGCCCGTTACAAATTATCTTATCACAAAACTATCTGTTACCACTTATTTCAGTACTTGCAGAGAATACCTTGCTAGAAACCGCTTATCATTTCCTTCTGCTTCTCATTGGGTTCGGCACTCTTACTTATCGAAATGACTACGATAGATCCCATATACTTGTGGGTCATCAGCGATGTCGGAGACATCATGCACGAATCATATTAGAGTTGCGTGTGCGATATGTGGCATACAGTTGATCCATCGGAGCTGTTTGTGATGGAATAAGCCGCGTGTGTTGCGGGCAGACGCTTGCTGGTATATAACCTTAAATTTAACCCAAAAAGTGTTAATGCATATTACAAAAATTGTATAGCTGGAAATTATGTTCAAATACGACTCCAACAATATAATCTTTGGCAACATGCATTCATATTTTATTAGTTAAGTCTTACTTATAAACTAGGACGGGGGTATAGTAGGTAATTAGATCAAAAATGTTTTTTTTGTATTAACCGTACATGTATGTGTCCTTTTGTCCTTCTCTCGCACGTCTTGTCACCCCGCTGCTGCAGACGGCTTACAACGCAAGCTTGCGCAGTACGAGGGGGCGTTCTTTTGGCCAAATGGTGGCTCGAAGTGGCGCCAATGAATCGTCGGTGAGCCCATTCCCGCGTAACCTCGCAGGTTCCCGCGCAAGCTTCTCGCCCAACTCGGTGAAATCCCCTGAAATCCCAATGCTCACCGGCCTGCTATGAAAACCCTCACGGTCGGGGAGTCCTGCGTCGCATTTTCCCCTCACCCCCTGTAGCTTATCTCGTGTGCTTCTCCCACAATCGCCAATGGCACTGGTCCTTCGTCGTCCTCCGCCGTCATCAGAGGATAGCTCCAGCTGGGAGGCTACACCGCGGCGGTGGCGCAGTACCTGGCATAGTGTAGTGCGCGTGGCGTCCTTGTTGGGTGTGCATGGAACACCCACCACACGCTCCACCGCCGCTGCCCGTCGGCAGCTGTTGCCGGCCGCTGCCCGTCGGCAGCTGTTGTCGGACGCCGTTGCCGCCACACCACCATTGAAAGCCAGGGCCATCTCCCGCTCCGCCGCCATGGCCCGAAGGCGGGAAATGTCCATCGTGGCCGCCACCCCACTGCTAGCCACCGTGGCCATCACCCGCTCCGCCACCGCAGCCCAAAGGCGGGAGGTGGTGGTCATGGCCGCCACCCCATCGTCAGCCGTCGTGGCCGCCAACCCACCGTCGACCGCCGGGATCATCACCCGCTCCGCCACCGCCACCCGAAGGAGGGAGGTGGAGGTGGAGGCTCGCACGTGCGTCAGCGACCTTGCGCGCTACATCGAGTTCCTGCGGGAGGAGGAGGAGCGCCTCGTCGAGCAGGCAAAGAGCCTTACAGCAGTCGTGGCCACAGCACACGCCGACGCCGACACAGAGGCGAGGAATCAGGAGATCTACAAACAGTCCGACCGCTTTGAGGGATCGTCTAGAGCGGCAGTGGGCGTTCGAGCTGGCGAGCGACGCTGAACGTGCGCAGCGGCAGACACCATATTGCATTTATCCAGCTCGTCTGTAGGCTCCTCTTCCTCCTCTGCCTTTTACTGAGTGCGCTCGGCAGAGGAGAGGCTGTCGGAAGTAGCACAAAGCCCCTCCGTGGTAGTAGTAGTATTTAGGGGCTATTTTGTTTAGTTCATCTGACTATAGATGTGTGGTCGAACTATACAACGTACTTAAAATTAGCTAGTATATATAATTGAACTAGCTATTTCAGTAAGTGGTTGGCAATAACTAGGGGAAAGTTTGGTCGGTTCAACTGTCGAGTTGAACTGTTTGTATAAATTAAGAATGACTGCTTAATCTATGAATGAAATCTACGCTTAATTACTGAATTTTAGTTGCAAAAATTAGATAGTGCTAGTGATTTCTAGCTGCATATTTTGACAAATCGCAGTGTTACAATGATTGAAAAATGGCAATGTTACTAGCTTGGTCAACAAATGCCAATCTTTCCAGTTTGACAAATGGCAACATACCAATATGACACATGCAAATCTTACCAAATTGTTTGTACGTGGTTGCACACGGGTCACCCAAAACAACCATTTGCGTTGAAGGGATGCACAAATCCTGCGATGCGGATTTTCCCTCGACTTAAGGGGGAAGAACATAGCTCTCACTTTGCATATGGGTGTTCTATCTAAAACGTTTGTGATCAAGAGCTGCAGAAATCATGCTCGGCACATTTTCTCTTGGCTTCTTGGGGAAGCTGTCGGTTTGCATACATGTGTTCTAACTAAAACATTTGCGATCAAGAGCTGCACAAATCCTGCTAGGCACATTTTCCCTTGGCTTCCTGGGGAAATTGTCGGTTTTGCCTGAGGCGTGGCGTCACGTGAATGGTTAACAGAACACACACAATTTAAATTATGCAAAACGTTTGAGATGTTACAGTGGTAGCTATTTGTTTCAAAATGCCTTTGTTGGCTGTTATTCGAGTGCGCCTTCTCTCAAAATGGACATGAAAAATACCACAGCATGCCGGGTGCCATTCCATCATAGCATGCCAAGTTTCATGAATTCCAGACAAGTTTTGGATTTACTAGAATTTAAAAACGAAGTTTCTCAACGTTTTGCTGGCAATAAACAGTGCCCTGGTGTTTGAAATTCATTCCCATTTCTTGCATGGGACCTAATCATGCCCCGAAGGACACATATTTGATTTTTCAACCAATTTATATGCACTGGAGCTTGTGCATGTAGTTCAAATTTGAGTTATGCACATGAAATGCCTAGAGAACCTAGTTAATGTATAAAAATGTCCAAACGAACCCCAAAAAATTCCAAAATTAAACACAACAGTCAAGTTGTTCTATGTTGACACTAGAAAATTTTTGAAAGCAATAAGAGGCAACGAATATTGGTTCGTCCCCAAAGGTGGCATGTTCTCTACCGAAACCATCAAGCTTGTTGTGAGAAGCTCTGGTTTGTGAGAAGCTTATACCCAAACCTACCCCAAATGAGAAATTTTTTTACCACGGCATGTTGATGCCGCTCCATGATAGAATGCCAAGTTTCATGAATTTCAGACGAGTTTTGGATTTACTAGAATTTAAGAACCAGGTATCTCAATGTTTGTGGCCGAGTGATGGTGGCAGGGTGTTTGAAATTCATTCCTATTTCTTGCATGGGACCTTAGCATGCAACCAAGGACACATATTTGATTTTTCAACCAGTTTATATGCACTGGAGAATGTGCATGTAGTTCAAATTTGAATTATGCACATAAAATGCCTGGAAAACCCAGTTCATGAATAAAAATGTCCAAACGAACCCGAAAAATTCCAAAATTAAGCACAACACTCCTGTTGTTCTATGTTGAGACTAGAAATTTTTTGAAAGCAATAAAAGGCAACGAATATCGTTTCGTCCCCAAAGGTGGCACGTTCCCTACCAAAACCATCACGCTAGTTGTGAGAAGCTCTGGTTTGTGAGAAGCATATACCCAAACCTGCCCCAAATGGGACAAAAAATTTACCATGGCATTTTGATGCCGCTCCATGATAGCATGCCAAGTTTCATGAATTTCATACGAGTTTTGGATTTACTAGAATTTAAAAACCAGGTATCTCAATGTTTGCGGCTGAGTGACGGTGGCAGGGTGTTTGAAATTCATTCCATTTCTTGCATGGGACCTAAGCATGCGACCAATGACACATATTTGATTTTTTAACCAGTTTATACGCACTTGAGAATGTGCATGTAGTTCAAATTTGAAGTATGCACATAAAATGCCTCGAAAACCCAGTTAATGTATAAAAATGTCCAAATGAACCCCGAAAAATTCCAAAATTAAACACAACCCTCCTGTTGTTCTGTGTTGAGACTAGAATTTTTTTTGAAATCAATAAGAGGCAACAAATATTGTTTCTTCCCCAAAGGTGGTACGTTCCCTACCGAAACCATCACGCTTGTTGTGAGAAGCTCTGGTTTGTGAGAAGCATATACCCAAACCTGCCCCAAATGGGACAATTTTTTTACCACGTCATGTTGATGCCGCTCCATGATAGCATGCCAAGTTTCATGAATTTCAAACGAGTTTTGGATTTACTAGAATTTAAAAACCAGGTATCTCAATGTTTGCGGCCAAGTGACGGTGGCAGGGTGTTTGAAATTCATTCCTATTTCTTGCATGGGACCTAAGAATGCAACCAGGGACACATATCTGATTTTTCAACCAGTTTATACGCACTGGAGAATGTGCATGCAGTTCAAATTTGAATTATGCACATATAATGCCTGGAAAACCCAGTTAATGTGTAAAAATGTCCAAACCAACCTTGAAAAATCCAAAATTAAACACAACACTCCTGTTGTTGTATGTTGACACTAGAAATTTTTTGAAAGCAATAAGAGGCAACGAATATCATTTCGTCCCCAAAGGTGGCACGTTCCCTACCGAAACCATCATGCTTGTTGTGAGAAGCTCTGGTTTGTGAGAAGCTTATACCCAAACCTGCCCCAAATGGGACAAAATTTTTACTAGGGCATGTTGATGCCGCTCCATGATAGTATGCCAAGTTTCATGAATTTCTGACGATTTTTGGATTTACTAGAATTTAAAAACCAGGCATCTCAACATTTTGCCACCAATCAACGGTGCCCTTGTGTTTGAAATTCATTCCCATTTCTTGCATGGGACCTAAGCATGCAACCAAGGACACATATTTGATTTTTCAACCAGTTTATTCGCACTAGAGAATGTGCATGTAGTTCAAATTTGAATTATGCACATATAATGCATGGAAAACCCAGTTAATGTATAAAAAT
Source organism: Triticum monococcum (assembly GCA_034509565.1). Classification (NCBI taxonomy): domain Eukaryota; kingdom Viridiplantae; phylum Streptophyta; class Magnoliopsida; order Poales; family Poaceae; genus Triticum; species Triticum monococcum. The sequence goes on along the minus strand of CM067842.1, from coordinate 442,350,845 downwards.
AAAAATGTCCAAACGAACCCCGAAAAATTCCAAAATTAAACACAACACTCCTGTTGTTCTATGTTAACACTCGAAATTTTTTGAAAGCAATAAGAGGCAATGCATATCGTTTCATCCCCAAAGGTGGCACGTTCCCTACCGAAACCATCACGCTTATTGTGAGAAGCTCTGGTTTGTGAGAAGCTTATACCCAAACTTGCCCCAAATGGGACAAAATTGTTACCATGACATGTTGATGCCGCTCCATGATAGCATGCCAAGTTTCATGAATTTCAGACGAATTTTGGATTTACTAGAATGTAAAAATCAGGTATCTCAATGTTTGCGGCCGAGTGACGGTGGCAGGGTGTTTGAAATTCATTCCCATTTCTTGCATGGGACATAAGCATGCAACCAAGGACACAAGTTTGATTTTCAACCAGTTTATATGCACTAGAGCAGTGCATGTAGTTCAAATTTGAATTATGCACCTGAAATGCCTACAAAACCAAGTTAATGTATAAAAACGTCCAAACGAATCCTGAATAATTCCAAATTTTATGACGACACACCTATAGTTGCATGTTCACTGCAGATAAGAGTTCTAGCAATTCAAACACCATCCTTTGCAGCTGTGACCCCATTACGTAATTCAAATCAAGACGATAAATCAAGCAGATCGCACACAATTTATTATCACCAATCGTGTGAGATGCAGAACAAAATATCTTGGAGCACCGTCGGTGTATAGCACGCCTATGGCTTACGCGAGAAGGTGCGTCGGCTACAGTCCACAGCCGGCGTGTCAAGCACACTAGCTCACTCCCCGAATATCATTTCACTATTCATTCATCGTCAGTGAAAGATGGGGACGTGGGCCCACATCATGAGCGCAACTTCGGCGGCCCACTCCGGTGAGAGCACGGCCGCAGCCGCTAGGCACGTGCAAACAAGATTCATGAGGGCAACCGTACTCTGCGTCCGGGCGGCCAAGGCAGCCCAAATGGCCGATGTTGCTTCTCAGGCGGCGGCAGCAACATCTGCCTCGGGGGTAGCAACTGGCGAGAGCGGCAAAGCAGCTGTCCATTCTGCAACGACGGCCTTAGCCCTGATGGAGGCCACCCACGACCATGTCGAGGCCGTCCACGCCCAGCTCGTGGTGGTCACCACACAAATCGAACGAAGCTTCTCCGACAACGGTCGGCAACCCACAATCGAAGAGTTGGCAATCGTCGAGAGAGTTCGAGCAGCTATCCGTTCCTATGCGGCATACGTTGCCACGATGGAGCGTGCCAGAGCCCAGATCACGGCCGCCCACGCCCAGCTCGTGGCGGCCTATTCCAAAGATATGGCAGACGCAGATGGTGAGATGCTTGCCGAGTATGGTGCAATTGATGCCATGGAGCCCCTTCCCCAGGAGATCGTCGGGCGCGAGCTAGACATGGAGGCGGCGATGGAGATCGACGAGCACCAGCCGTAGTAGTACTCTTTGTTTTTTTTTTAATTAAGAGCGTCGGTCTTTAATTTGTTAGAGTAATGTTTAGGTCAGCTAGCTCTGTTTAATTGCTGAACTTGCTCGATTAAGAAGTGTGGGTGTGATGTAGTCTCCTTTGTGTCCCCAAATTATGCAATGACATGGATGACCACTGTAACCAGGGAAATTTGAACCAAAATTTTTGACGTTCAAACTCAACACACACGGGTTAAGCTACCTAAATCGTTTGTGATGTTCACATATCGTACACAGTTCTGAATAAGGGACCGTGTCTGATGACACTTTGCGCGCCAGTTTTTTCACTAAGCGATTCCAAATTTTTGGCTTCCGAGAAATATCTACCTCCCCGCCCCTCCCCCTTACCAAAAGATACATTTCCCCTGTTTCTTCCTTCCTTTCCAAGTTGAAACCTTCACTCCTTGTTTGCAGCGCCGCCTCCTCGCCGGCGACCCTCCTCCACGCTGCTCGGCCTCGCCTATCCAGGCAGGTAATCCACACCTAACCCCAATCCTCCTTCTCCTTCCACATCCCACATAGCCCGACCGCCGGCACGACACCTTCCACCCAAATCACCTATGCCTCCACCAAATAAGCACCGCCCTAAGCCATGGTGCATGCAGTATAGCCAGGATCCCAAGGACCATTTGGCAGCGGAGAAGCAAATCGTGGCTGCACGTGTGGATGAGGTCGAGATGGCTGCCATTCGTGCCGACCCCCAGATCTTGGAGGAGCACCTCACCATCGAGGCCACCGTCGACGCCTCGCGCGCCAATGTTGCGACCCAGTTGGTTGTTTGGTTCAATTCTACAATGCGATGTTCAATTGTTGTGGGTGCATTCTATTAGTGTATACCATGTGAGAAATAAATTGAATTTGGTTGTACTAAATAGATGAGAAACAAATACAATTGCTATATTTCCATGTTGTTAAGCATGCTTGGTTTGGTTAACTGTCTGATCTTCTATTAGGAGTATGTTATATTGTGCAATTTGGTGCTCAGTTAACGTTTGGTTCATTTGTTGTGGTGTTTAGTTAACTGTTTTGTTTGGTTCAATTCTGCAATGCGATGTTCAATAGTTGTGGGTGTATTCTGTTATTGTATACCATGTGAGGAATAAATTGAATTTGGTTGTAGTAAATACATGAGAAAAAATACAATTGCTACATTTCCAAGTTGTTAAGCATGCTTGGTTTGGTTGACCGTCTGATCTTCTATTAGGAGTATGTTATATTGTGCAATGTGGTGCTCAGTTAATGTTTGGTTCATTTGTTGTGGTGTTTAGCTAACTGCTTGGTTCAATTCTGCAATGCGATGTCCAATTTTCGTGGGTAGAATTTTGTATTGTTGTGCATGTGAGGAATAAATCGAATTTGGCTGCACTTAATACATGAGAAACATATACAAGTGCTATATTTCCTAGTTCTTAATCATGCTTGGTTTGGATAAATGAGTTTTCCATGTGGCTTGAATTAATCTGATGAATCTGCAATGTGCTTATTTTTCATCAACATATTTTACTAATAGCTGGCGAACCCTTACTTAACCTGATGACTAACTACCTTATATGTGTTGCAGGGAAACAATGGGAAGCACTGAGGTTTACAATCGAGGTTAGCACGTGCATGGTCCGTTGTCTAATAGCACATTATTGTGCAATTGTAGGAACCATTCTAATATTTAGGTTTTTAACAATTTGGTCTTGCACATGTAGGTCCTGCTGTGAGAGGTTTTGACCCACTGTTCGACCCTTTTTGCATATGGAGAAATGAGTTGTCCATGCATATCAGTCAAGTCAGGAAACTCAGAAAGATTGTTAGGATAGAGAAATTAGTGACAAAAAACAACAATATCTTTGTTTGCACAATGAAGAAGACATCAGTTCACTACAAGATGGTACAAACTATTATACCTTGCCTTTTTTATTCCTTTGCCCCATTTCCAATATAGAGAAGACATTTATGCACATCCTTGTTTTCAAACCTTTCCAAAGCAGTTCAATATTGAAGTACCTGTATGGTCAAGAGGCGAGGAAGCTATTAATACAACACCCACGGTTCAATATTGAAGTGTTCCAGAAGAGGATGAAGGATGGATGGTCAATCATCCACAGGCACTGGCCTAAAGTTAAAAAGACCTTCAACATCAATGAAGGCTCAATATTCGTCTTCTGCTTCAGCAGTTTTCCAGATGAGATACATCTGTCTATGTACCGTCTAAGATGCTAATTTTGAAAGGTTACATATGTTGCATGTGAAACTTGGTGCTGGTGTAGTTGTGTAATGGGGTAGCTGAGTGCTGAAGCTATATGATGTTGTACTCTGATGTATTTCAATTATGAAAATGAAATATATTGTGTGCTTAATATGAAATGTCAATTAGATTAATAACTGGATTATTAATAATCGGATTATTAGCCTGCTAATTGGGTTTTTCTATTGCAAATGGTTATTGAGAAAACACCGTGTGCGATACATTCAATAACGCACATAGTTTCTAGGAATAAACCGTGTTAGATTAATGAAACATCACACACGACATCCTCTTGAAAACTGTTTGCGTTAGGCCACCTGGCGCAAACGTTTACCACATAAAAACTATGTGCTGGACAGCTCTTGACACACAATTTCATCTAGGCACTGTGTGTGACGCATTCAATAACACAAACGATAAAATTGTTAATACAGTGTGCAATGGAAACGCTATCACAAATGATTTAACCAGGAAAATTGTGTGTGATGTACTTGCGAACAGAAGCATTTTCGTTGGTGCGACTGTGTGGGATGTATATACGAACGGAAACATTTAGCGGTGACTGACTATGTGGGATGTACTTACGACCGAAAATGATTTCGCCTGTATAATTGTATTTTTTAGCACTACTGTATGTATTTGTGTATTTGAGTGCTCGCCGGTCGCGCACAACCTTATTTTGCCGAGCGTGTGTGCTAGGAGGGCATATCCCCGATGGTTTCTGGGTCATGTGGGAAGGACCCCCTTATCTCCCACACTCACTAGGCGAGGGTTCCAAATACCATCACGAAAAGGGGTTAAAAACCGTTTGTATAGCACCCCGTTGTACTAGTGTAGTCTGACATCAACTAGGCGTATCAATGGGCTATAGAGATGCCCATCAATAGATATCAATGTGAGTGAGTAGAGATTGCCATACAACGGATGCACTAGAGTTATAAGTTTATGAAAGCTCAAAAATAAACTAAGTGGGTGTGCATCCAACTTGCTTGCTCACGAAGACCTAGGGCAATTTGAGGAAGCCCGTCATTGGAATATACAAGCCAAGTTCTATAATGAAAAATTCCCACTAGTATATGAAATATACAATATAGGAGACTCTCTTATCATGAAGATCATGGTGCTACTTTGAAGCACAAGTGTGGTAAAAGGATAGTAGCATTGCCCCTTCTCTCGTTTCTCTTATTTTTTTATTTGGGCCTTGTTTCATTTTTTGGCCTTTTTTATTCGTTCGGAGTCTCATCCCGACTTGTGGGGGAATCATAGTCTCCATCATCCTTTCCTCACATGGGACAATGCTCTAATAATGAAGATCATCACACTTTTATTTACTTACAACTCAAGAATTACAACTCGATACTTAGAACAAAATATGACTCTATGTGAATGCCTCCAGTGGTGTACCGGGATGTGCAATGAATCAAGAGTGACATGTATGAAAGAATGATGAACGGTGGCTTTGCCACAAATAGGATGTCAACTACATGATCATGCATAGCAATATGACAATGATAAACGGACGGTGGAAAGTTGCATGGCAATATATCTCAGAATGGCTATGGAAATGCCATAATAGGTAGGTATGGTGGCTGTTTTGAGGAAGGTATATGGTGGGTTTATGGTACAAGCGAAGTTGCGCGGCACAAGAGAGGCTAGCAAAGGTGGAAGGGTGAGAGTGCGTATAATCCATGGACTCATATACTTATTGCAAAAATCTATTAGTTATCGAAATGAAGTACTACGTGCATGCTCCTAGGTGGATAGATGGGTAGGAAAAGACCATCGCTTGTCCCCGGCCGCCACTCGTAAGGAAGACAATCAATAAATAAATCATGCTCCGACTTCATCACATAACGGTTCACCATACGTGCATGCTATGAGAATCACAAACTTTAACACAAGTATTTCTGAAATTTACAATTTCTTACTAGCATGACTCTAATATCACCATCCTCATATCTCAAAACAATAATAAGGAATGAAACTTCTCATAGTATTCAATGCACTTTATATGTAAGTTTTTATTACATCCCTCTTGGATGCCTATCATACTAGGACTAAATTTATAACCAAAGCAAATTACCATGATGTTTATAGACTCTTAAAATAATATAAGTGAAGCACGAGAGTTCATAAATCTCTATAATATAAAACCACCACCGTACTCTAAAAAGATATAAGTGAAGCACACAGAGCAAAGTTTCCTAGCTCAAAAGATATAAGCGAAGCACATAGAGTATTCTAATAAATCACGATTCATGCGTGTCTCTCTCAAAAGGTGTGTACAGCAAGGATGATTGTGGCAAACTAAAAATCAAAGACTCAAATCATACAAGACGCTCCAAGCAAAACACATATCATGTGGTGAATAAAAATATAGCCTCAAGTAAAGTTACCGATAGACGAAGATGAAAGAGGGGATGCCTTCCGGGGCATCCCCAAGCTTAGGATCTTGGTTGTCCTTGAATATTACCTTGGTGTGCCTTGGGCATCCCCGAGCTTAGGCTCTTGCCACTCCTTATTCCATAGTCCATCAAATCCTTACCCAAAACTTGAAAACTTCACAACACAAAACTCAACAGAAAATCTCATAAGCTCCGTTAGTATAAGAAAATAACTCACCACTTTTGGTACTGTTTTTAACTCATTCTTTATTTATATAGGTGTAATATATACTGTATTCCAAGTTTTACATAGTTCATACCCCCCGATACGAGCCATAGATACATCAAAATAAGCAAACGACACATAGAAAACAGAATCTATCAAAAACAGAACAGTCTGTAGCAATCTGGAGATTTCGAATACTTATGTAACTCCAAAAATTCTGAAAAATTACGACGACCTAAGAAATTTGTTTATTAATCTTATTCAAAAATAATCAGTATTTTATCGCACTTCTGATAAAAATTAAAACTAATGTCCTGATCACAAAAGTTTCTGTTTTTCAGCAAGATCAAACCAACTATCACCGTAAGCTATCCCAAAAGTCTTACTTGGCACAAACACTAATTAAAACACAAAAACTTCATCTAACGAGAGGCTAGATAAATTATTTAATGCAAAACAGAACCTAAAAAGCAAAAATAAAATAAAAGTGAGTTGCCTCCCAACAAGCGCTATTGTTTAACGCCTCTAGCTAGGCATAAAACACGAATAGATCTAAGTATTATCATCTTTGGTATGCAATCCATAAGTGGATCTCATAATAGATTCATAAGGCAATTTAATTTTCTTTCTTGGAAAGTTTTCCATGCCCTTCCTTAACGGAAATTAAAATCTAATGTTTCCTTCTTTCACATCAATAATTGCACCAATCGTTCTAAGGAAAGGTCTACCAAGAATAATAGGACATGTAGGATTGCAATCTATATCAAGAACAATGGAATCTACGGGCACATAATTCATATTTACAACAATAGGAACATCACGAATCCTTCCCATAGGTTTCTTAATAGTGGAATTCGCAAGATGCAAATTTAAAAAACAATCATCAAATTCACGGAAACCTAACACATCACATAAAGTTTTTCGGATCGTGGAAACACTAGCACCCAAATCACACAAAGCGTGGCACTCATTATCTTTAATCTTAATAGTAATAGCAGGTTCCCACTCATCATAAAGTTTTCTAGGGATAGAAACTTCTAATTCAAGCTTTTCTTCAAAAGATTGCATCATAGCATCAATGATATGTTTAGTAAAAGCTTTGTTTTGATTATAAGGACGAGGAAAATTCAACATGGATTGTAACGAGGAAATACAATCTATTAAAGAACAATTATCATAATTAAATTCCTTGAGATCCAAAAGAGTGGGTTCATTGCTACCTAAAGATTTAACCTCTCCAATCTCACTTTTATCAATTTCTGCATCAAGATTTTAAAACTCCGAATCATTGGGACGCCTTTTAACTAAAGTTGACTCATCTCCAGTCCCATATTTATCGAGATTTATATTGTAAAACAAAGATTCAATAGGAGTCAGATCAATCACTTTAAGATCCCCATCGTTATTTTCACGGAAACTAGAAGAACACGCTTTTATAAACCAATCTTTTTTGCACGCATCTTAGCGGTTCTTTCTTTGCACTCATCAATGGAAATTCTCATAGCTTTGAGAGACTCATTGATATCATGCTTGGGTGGAATATATCTAAGTTTCAAATAATCAACATCAAGAGAAATTCTATCCACGTTCCTAGCCAATTCATCAATCTTAAGCAAATTTTCTTCAACCAAAGCATTGAAATTCTTTTGCGAACTCATAAATTATTTAACACTATTCTCAAAATCAGAGGGAATCTTATTATAGTTTCCATAAGAGTTATTGTAGGAATTACCATAATTATTAGAGGAATTACTAGGGAACGGTCTAGGATTAAAATTACCTCTATATGCGTTATTACCAAAATTGTTCCTACCAAAAAAATTCACATCCATAGATTCATTATTATTCTCAATCAAAGTAGACAAAGGCATATCATTAGGATCAATAGAAGCACTCTTGCTAGCAAACAATTTCATAAGCTCATCCATCTTTCCACTCAAAACATTCATCTCTTCAATCGCATGCACTTTTTTACTAGTGGAAGATATTTCGATATGGCATTGAGAATAATTAACCATAATATTGTCTAGGATTTTAGTAGCTTCTCCTAAAGTAATTTCCATAAAAGTACCTCCTGTGACCGAATCTAAAAGGTTTCTAGAAGAAAAATTCAATCCGCCATAATTTTTTTGTATAATCATCCACAAATTCAAACCATGAGTAGGGCAATTTCGTATCATTAATTTCATCCTCTCCCAAGATTGGGCAACATGTTCATGATCAAGTTGCTTAAAATTCATAATATTGTTCCTAAGGGAGATGATCTTAGTGGGAGGAAAATACTTGGAGATAAAAGCATCTTTACACTTATTCCACGAGTTGATACTATTTTTAGGCAAAGATGAAAACCAAGTTTTAGCACGATCTCGAAGTGAGAATGGAAATAGCTTCAATTTAACAATATCAGTATCCACATATTTTTTCTTTTGCAGATCACACAAATCAAAGAAGTTGTTTAGATGGGATGCGGCATCTTCACTCGGAAGGCTGGAAAATTGATCTTTCATAAAAAGATTCAACAAAGTAGCATTAGTTTCACAAGATTCCGCATTAGTAGCGGGAGCAATCAGAGTACTAATAAAATCATTGTTATTGGTGTTGGAAAAGTCACACAGTTTGGTATTCTCTTGAGTCATCATGACAAAGCAAGCAATCCAACACACAAGCACACAAAAAAGCAAGCGAAGAAGACGAACAGAAGAGGGGCAAAGAAAAGGCAAATCTTTTCGAAAATCATTTTAGAAGTGGGGGAGAGGAAAACAAGAGGCGAATGGCGAATAATGTAATGCAAGGGATGAGAGTTTATGATGGATACTTGATATGTCTTGGCTTGGCGTAGATCTACCTAGCAACGGCGCCAGAAATTGGCAAGTTGACGGGAGACAAATCTTGACTTGACTTGGCATAAATCTCCCCGGCAACGGCGCCAGAAATTCTTCCTGCTACTTCTTGAGCTTGCGTTGGTTTTTCCCTTGAAGAGGAAAGGGTGATGCAGCAAAGCAGAATAAGTATTTCCCTCAGTTTTGAGAACCAAGGTATCAATCCAGTAGGAGATAACGCTCAAGTCACTGAATACCTTCACAAACAAACATCAACTTGCACCCAACGCAATAAAGGGGTTGTCAATCCCTTCACGGTTATTTGCAAAGTGAGATCTAATAGAGATGGATAAACGGTAAAGTAATATTTTTGGTATTTTTGGTTTATGGAACGGAAAGTAAAGAAAGTAAATAGGAAACTAAAATAGTATATCGGAAACTTATATGAAGGAAAATAGAAGATTATATGATGGAAAATTGATCCGGGGGCCATAGGTTTCACTAGAGGCTTCTCTCAAGATATAAAACATTATGGTGGGTAAACAAATTACTATCGAGCAATTGATAGAAAAAAGCAAAGTTGTGACGATATCTAAGGCAATGATCATGAATACATGCATCACGTCCGTATCAAGTAGACCGACTCCTACATGCATCTACTACCACTATTACTCCACACATTGACCGACTCTTGCCTGCATCTAGAGTATTAAGTTCACGAAGAACAGAGTAACGCATTAAGTAAGATGACATGATGTAGTGGGACAAACTCAAGCAATATGATGAAAACCCCATCTTGTTATCCTCGATGGCAACAATACAATACGTGTCAGTTCCCCTTCTGTCACTGGGATCAAGCACCACAAGGTTGAACCCAAAGCTAAGAAATTCTCCTATTGAAAGAAAAACCAATCTAGTTGGCCAAACCAAATCGATAGTTCGAAGAGACTTGCAAAGATATCAAATCATGCATATAAGAATTCAGAGGAGATTTAGATAATATTCATAGATAAGCTGATCATAAATCCACAATTCATCGGATCTCGGCAAACACACCGCAAAATAGTATTACATCGAATAGATCTCCAAGAACATCGAGGAGAACATGTTATTGAGAATCAAAGAGAGAGAAGAAGCCATATAGCTACTAGCTATGGACCCGTAGGTCTATGGTAAACTACTCACGCTTCATCGGAGAGGTAATGGTGTTGATGTAGAAGCCCTCCATGATCGAATCCCCCTCCGGCAGGATGCCGGAAAAGGCCCCTAGATGGGATCTCAGGGTACAGAAGGTTGCAGCGGTGGAAAAGTGTTTTCGTGGCTCTCCTGGTTGGTTTTGGAATATTTGAGAATATATATGTGGAAGAAATAGGTCGGTGGAGTCACGAGGGGCCCACAAGGGTGGGGGTGCGACCTCCGTCCTTGTGGCCGCCTCGTGACTTCTCTGACTTGCACTCCAAGTCCTCTGGATGTCTTCTAGTCCAAGAAAAATCATATCGAAAGTTTTATTCCGTTTGGACTCTGTTTGATATTCCTTCTATGCGAAACTCTAAACAAGGGGGAAAATAGAAACTGGCACTGGGCTCTAGGTTAATAGGTTAGTCCCAAAAATAAAATAAAATAACATAATAATGCATATAAAACATCCAAAACAGATAATATAATAGCGTGGAACAATTAAAAATTATAGATACCTTGGAGACGTATCATAACACAGGCAAGAACCCTTTCTTTGACTGGTCCATTTTGAACTTCTTTAAAACTTTGTCAAGGTATGTGCTTTGTGAAAGTCCTATTAAGCATCTTGATCAATCTCTATAGATCTTGATGCCCAATATATATGCAGCTTCACCGAGGTCTTTCATTGAAAAATTCTTATTCAAGTATCCTTTTATGCTATCCAGAAATTCTATATCATTTCCAATCAACAATATGTCATCCACATATAATATCAGAAATGCTACAGAGCTCCCACTCACTTTCTTGTAAATACAGGGTTCACCAAAAGTTTGTATAAAACCATATGCTTTGATCACATCATCAAAGCATATATTCCAACTCCGAGATGCTTGCACCAGTCCATAGATGGATCGCTGGAGTTTGCACACTTTGTTAGCACCTTTAGGATCGACAAAACCTTCTGGTTGCATCATATCCAACTCTTTTTTAAGAAATCCATTAAGGAATGCAGTTTTAATGTCCATTTGCTAGATTTCATAATCATAAAATGCGGCAATTGCTAACAAGATTCGGGCGGACTTAAGCATCGCTACGGGTGAGAAAGTCTCATCGTAGTCAACCCCTTGAACTTGTCGGAAACCTTTTGTGACTAGTCAAGCTTTGTAGACAGTAATATTACCATCAACGTCAGTCTTCTTATTGAAGATCCATTTATTCTCTATGGCCTGCCAATTATCGGGCAAGTCCACCAAAGTCCACACTTTGTTCTCATACATGGATCCTATCTCAGATTTCATGGCCTTAAGCCATCTGTCGGAATCTGGGCTCATCATAGCTTCTTCATAGTTCGTAGGCTCGCCTTGGTCTAGTAACATGACTTCCAGGATAGGATTACCGTACCGATCGGGTGCAGATCGTGCTCTCGTTGACCTACGAGGTTCAGTAGCAACTTGATCTGAACTTTCATGATCATTATCATTATCTTCCTCTCTAGTTGGTGTCGGCATCACGGGAACGGTTTTCTATGATGTGCTACTTTCCAATTCGAGAGAAGGTACAATTACCTCATCAAGTTCTACTTTCCTCCCTCTCACTTCTTTCGAGAGAAACTCCTTCTCTAGAAAGGTTCCATTCTTGCAACAAAGATCTTGCCTTCGGATCTATGGTAGAAGGTGTACCCTATTGTTTCCTTAGGGTATCCTATGAAGACGCACTTTTCCGATTTGGGTTCAAGATTGTCAAGCTGAAGCCTTTTGACAAAAGTGTCGCAACCCCAAACTTTAAGAAACGACAGCTTAGGTTTGTTGCCAAACCACAGTTCATACGGTGTCGTCTCAACGGATTTAGACGGTGCCCTATTTTAACGTGAATGCAGCTGTGTCTAATGCATAACCCCAAAATGATAGTGGTAAATTGGTAAGAGACATCATAGATCGCACCATATCTAATAAAGTACAGTTACGATGTTCGGACACACCATTATGCTGTGGTGTTCCAGGTGGCGTGAGTTGTGAAACAATTCCACATTGTTTTAAATGAAGGCCAAACTTATAACTCAAATATTCGCCTCTGCGATCAGATCGTAGAAACTTTATTTTCTTGTTACGATGATTCTCCAGTTCACTCTGAAATTCTTTGTACTTTTCAAATATTTCAGACTTGTGTTTCATTAAGTAGATATACCCATATCTGCTCAAATCATCCGTGAAGGTCAGAAATAATGATACATGTCGTGTTCCTCAATACTCATCAGACCACATACATCGGTATGTATTATATCCAATAAGTCATTAGCTTGCTCCATTGTTCCAGAGAACCGAGTTTTAGTCATCTTGCCCATGAGGCATGGTTCGCAAGTATTAAACGATTCATAATCAAGTGATTCCAAAAGTCCATCTGTATGGAGTTTCTTCATGCGCTTTACACCAATATGACCTAAATGGAAGTGCCACAAATATGTTGCACTATCATTATCAACTTTGCATCTTTTGGCATCCATATTATGAAGTGTATCACTACAATCGAGATTCAACAAGAATAGACCACTCTTCAAGGGTGCATGACCATAAAAGATATTACTCATATAAATAGAACAACCATTATTCTCTGATTTAAATGAATGCCCGTCTCGCACTAAACAAGATCCAGGTATGATGTTCATGCTCAACGCTGGCACCAAATAACAATTATTCGGGTCTAAAACTAATCTCGAAGGTAGATGTAGAGGTAGCATGCCGACCGCGATCAATCGACCTTGGAACCATTCCCGACGCGGATCGTCACCTCGTCCTTGGCCAATCTTCGTTTACTCCATAGCTCCTATTTCGATTTACAAATATGAGAAACCGAACCAGTATCTAATAACCAGGCGCTACTACGAGCATTAGTAAGGTACACATCAATAACATGTATATCAAATTATTTGGGGCAATTCCGCTTCTAGTGACCAGTCCCTTTGCAGGAGATGCACTCAGTTTCAGGCTTGGGTCCAGCTTTGGGCTTCTTCCCGGTACTGGCAACTTGCTTGCCATTCTTCTTTAATTTCCTTTTTATTGAAACTAGTGGTCTTGTTAACCATCAACACTTCATGCTCCTTCTTGATTTCTACCTCCGGGGCCTTAAGCATTGCGAACAGCTTGGGAATTCTTTTGTTCATCCCTTGCATATTATAGTTCATCAATAAGCCTTTGTAGCTTGGTGGCGGTGATTGAAGAACTCTATCAATGACACAATCAATTGGAGGATCAACTCCTAGTGATTCAAGTGATTATCATACCCAGACATTTTGAGTATGTGTTCACTGATAGAACTGTTCTCCTCCATCTTGCAGCTATAGACTTGTTGGAGACTTCATATCTCTCCACCCCGGCATTTGTTTGAAATATTAACTTCAACTCTTGGAACATCTCATATGCTCCATGATGTATGAAATGTCTTTGAAGTCACGGTTCTAAGCCGTAAAGCATGGCACACTGAACTATCAAGTAGTCATCAGATCGAGCTTGCCGGACTTTCAAAACATCAGCTTCTGCTCTTGTAGCAGGCCTTTCACCTAGCGGTGTATCAAGGAAATAATTCTTCTATGCAGCAATGAGGATAATCCTCAAGTTACAGACCCAGTCCATTGATGCGGCTTGAAGCTACGTTGGTATTTCACCAAAGAGGAAGGGATGATGCAGCACATCAGCGGTAGGTATTTCCCTCAGATGTGAAACCAAGGTTATCGAACCAGCAGGAGAACCAAGCAGCACAACGTAATCAGCCCTTGCACACAGATAACAAATCCTCGCAACTCGATGTGTTAAAGGGGTTCTCAACCCCTTCCGGGTACGGCGCCTCAAGATAGGCAAACGGACGTGAGATAAATTGTAATAGATTGATAGATTGAACGTCAAATAAAATAAATAATAATAAATTGCAGCAAGGTATTTTTGTACTTTTGGATTAATAGATCTGAAAATAAATGGAACGGAAAAGTAGACCACAAAGGCAAATAATATGAGAAAGAGACCCGGGGGGCGTAGGTTTCACTAGTGGCTTCTCTCGAGAAAAATAGCAAACGATGGGTGAACAAATTACTGTAGGGCAATTGACAAAACTTCAAATAATCATGACGATATCTAGGCAATGATCATTAGATAGGCAACAAATCCAAGATTAGTACACCGACTCCTGCCTGCATCTACTACTATTACTCCACACATCAACCGCTATCCAGCATGCATCTAGTGTACTAAGTTCATGGAAAAACGGAGTAATGCAATAATAACGATGACATGATGTAGACAAGTGTAGCGACTAGACCTCAGACAGTCCGATCTCTGTGCTTTAGTGTCATCCCTGGATCAGTAATGCTGACACGCACAGTACTTGAAGGATTTATAACAGAGTAGCAATCACACACTTATTACATCGAATGCCTCAAAATAGAACTTATTACAATAAATATGGCTTAAGGCCATCTAATAACGTTAATAGCGGAAGGCTTGGAAGATAAGTGAGTCCATCAACTCCAACGGCATCACTGAGTATAGAACCACGACCTAAGGGCACCTTACTCGTCGTCTGAAAAGTATGCAACATGAACATTGCAGCCCGAAAACGGGTCAGCACATGGAATATGCTAGCAATGTAACATATAGAGAGTAATGGAAGAATAAAGCTATACTACGTGCATATATGGCTGGTGGAAAGCTCTATGGTTACAGTTTTGCGTAAAGCCAATTTTCCCCTACTGCAAAGGAATAATTTTTTAACTAACATGGTAGTTGTTAAACATTGAGAGTGTAGACACCCTCTCAAACCCAATTTAGTATCATCATTAAAACCCAACAGTATTAATTTAAAGTAACATGATGAGATTCACATGATAATCCAAGTACTAGATAGTCAAGACGTCCATAACCGGGGACACGACTAACCATGATTAGTTTATACACTCTGCAGAGGTTTGCGCACTTTTCCCCACAAGACTCGATCTCCTCCATTGGGATTCTCGCACTACATGGTGTTTGAGAAACGGATGACCGAGACATAGTCTTCAGAAGCGCTAGCACCTTACGATCGAGTAGACAGTACCAACCTACATCCCCTACATCTGCTAGTCTACCACTGTAAGAGTTCGCACGGCTTAATCGACTATGCTAGAGCCCATAGTAGCTTGTGGCTTCACACGGAAGTTTCTAGTATGAATAAATCTCATGATCCCTTTGAGCCTGGGTGGCGGTCCATAAAGAAAAACAGGCAATAGTTGGAATACCCAGGTGCCTCAATCCACCCAGATGTGTGTTTAAGTTGCCACCTTAAATAAACCATTAATTTATCAATCTCACATCTGTCATGGATACACTCTCCCAATCCACGTCTACTAGCATAGCATGGCATAATAAGCAAACTTAGAAGTAACTCCCAAGGGTTGATAATAAAAGAGGTAATAGGTTCTACCTCATCTACTTCCCAAAACCCACATATTAATCAGATCCTAATCATGCAATTGTTTGGGGATTGATCTAATGCAATAAAACTGGGTAGTAAAGAGGTATGATCAAAGTGTTACTTGCCTTGCTGATGATCCGTGAAACCTAGAGATTCGAAGTAGCAAGCGGCGCACTCCGGATACTCTATCGCAAAAAAACAAGCATACAATAAGTACTCATCTAATGCACGGGTAAAACTCAAATAAGAAAACTAACCAGAAAGTTCAACTTAAAAACTCCGGTTTGCAAAAATAATCAAATCGAATGAAACAATGAAAGTCAAACAACGAAAGAAACAAACTTCATTTACTAATCTGGATCTAAGTCAAATTTTACAGATGCAAAAACTTGTTTGAGTTGGTTAAACGGAAAGAGGGTTTCGTGACAAAACTCCAGGCGCTTGAATTGCCTGATTCCGATAAACGAGCGAAAAGTTATACTAGAACAAAAATCGGATCAGAAATCATGATCAGAAATAACCGCGGAAAAATCCGAGAACAAGAAAAACTGACGAACAGATTAACAAATGAACGAACGTTCGTTAACTAAAACTAAACAACGAATTCGTCCGTTAAAACGAACGAACGGGCGAACGCTCGCTAAATAAATAAACCGAAAAATAAAACTGATCTATTTATAAAAAAACGAATCTAGGGTTTTCTAAAAAAATTTGGATCGGTTTCTTTAGAAAAACTGGGGCGGCGGGCGGCTACCTCGGCTCGGGCTCCGGCGAGGTCCGGCGGGGCTCCGGTGGCGGTGGGCGGCGTGGGGTGGCGGGGCGGCGGTGGCTTGCGGCGGCGGCAAGCGGCGGCGCGGGCGGCGAGGGGCTGCGGCGGCGGCGACTTGGGGCTCCACGGGGGGGCCTGTGGTGGTATTTAAAGGGGGAGAGGCGGCGGCGGCTCCGACTTGGTGAGGGGGTCTGGCGGCGGCGGAGGCTCTGACTCTCCCGAGTCCGGCGGCGGCACGGGACGGGGAGGTGGTGGCGCGGGCGGGCCGGCCTGGCTCGGCTGGGCTTCATCCTAGTCGGGCGCGCGGGAGGTTTTTTTAAAAAAAATCCCGCCGAACTAAGAAAAAACCTAGAAATATTTGGAACGGGATGAACATTTTCTTGGCCCTAAAATGCAGTTTTGAAAACGTGCAATTTTTCCTAAATTCAAATAAAATAGCGAGAAAACTCCGAAATAAAATCTTACTTGATTTTTTATTAAACCTTCAATATTTCTTTATTTTGGGAAAGTCATTTTATTCCCTCTCTCATATTTTTATTATAAAAATAATTGAAGATAGAATAAATAAAATCAATGATCCTATTTTCAAATTTTGAGAAAACCCCAAATATGAAAATAACGAAATCCCGTACTCTTTCCGTGGTTCCTTGAGTTGCGTAGAATTTCTGGATCAGGCCAAAAGCAAATAAAATATGATATGCAGTGATGACCTAATGTATAACATTCCAAATTGAAAATTTGGGATGTTACAACAAGGTCTATCTATGTAGAGATAGACACCATCGTTTTATCCTTAGTAGCAACGATACATATGTGTCGGTTCCCTTCTGTCATTGGGATCAAGCACCGTAATATTGAACCCACTACAAAGCACCTCTTCCCATTGCAAGATAAATAGATCAAGTTGGCCAAACAAAACCCAAATACCGGAGAAGAAATACGAGGCTATAAGAGATCATGCATAAAAGAGATCAAAGAAACTCAAATACTTTCATGGATATAAAAAGATAGATCCGATCATAAACTCCAAGTTCATCGATCCCAACAGACACACCGCAAAAGAGTTACATCATATGGATCTCCAAGAGACCATTGTATTGAGAATTCAGAGAGAGAGAGAGAGAGAGAGGAAGCCATCTAGCTACTAACTAGGAACCCGAAGGTCTACAAAGAACTACTCACGCATCATCGGATAGGCACCAATGGTGGTGGTGAACCCCATCCGAGATGGTGTCTAGATTGGATCTGGTGGTTCTGGACTCTGCGGCGGCTGGATCAATATTTCATCGACTCCCCTAGGGTTTTGGGAATATTGGTTTATTTATAGAGCAAAGAGGTGGTCCGGGGGGCACCCGAGGTGGGCACAACCCACCAGGACGCACCTGGGCCTCCTAGCGCGCCCTGGTGGGTTGTGATCTCCTCGGAGCACCCCCCAGGGTTTGCCTTGGCCCATTAGGTATCTTCTTGTCCATAAAATATCTCCGTAAAGTTTCGCTGCATTTGGACTCCATTTGGTATTGATTTCCTGCAATGTAAAAAACATGCAAAAAACAGCAACTGGCACTTGGCACTATGTCAATAGGTTAGTACCAAAATGATATACAATAACTATAAAATGATTATAAAACATCCAAGATTGATAATATAGCAGCATGGTACAATATAAAATTATAGATACGTTGGAGACATATGAGCATCCCCAAGCTTAACTCCTACTCATCCTCGAGTAGGTAAGTGATGAAAACAGAATTTTGATGTGGAATGCTGCCTATCATGTCATATCATATTTCTTTTCTTTATAGCATGGACATTTGGACTTTTATATTGTTCAAAGCAATAGTCTCATTTTGACATGATAATTTAAATACTCAAGCATATCAACAAGCAACCATGTCTTTCAGAATATCAACGCTAAAATAAGTTATCCCTAGCCCATCATGCTCAACCATTGATCCATTCATGAAACACACTCGCATATTAGCTACACCCAATACTCAAGTACAATCATATTGCCTCCTAGTTGGTGCTTTTATAAGAGAAGATGGAGACTCAAATTCAAAAATAAAAATTGCATAAAGTAAAGAAAATGCCCTTCGTAGAGGGAAGTAGAGATTTGTAGAGGTGCCAGAGCTGAAAGCGAAAAACTTAGAGATAAAACATTTTGGGAGGTGTATCCTTCCCACCAACGAAAACGACTTAGAGTTCCCAACACTTTCCATGCTAAATATATCATAGGCAGTTCCCAAACAGAAAATAAAGTTTATTCCATTTTCCACCATACTTTCACTTTCCATGGCTAACCATATCCACGGGTGCCTTCCATACCAACACTTTCCGAGGAATTTATTATTTGACAACATAAAGTAAATTCATTTTTCATTTCGGGACTGGGCATCCCTAATACCTTTGCCTTACTCTCGTGCAATGAGAAGTGAATAAACACTCATCTTGAGAATAACACATCTAGCATGGAAAATATGAGCCACCCCTCACCCCTCCGCGAGCGAAACAAACACACAAAAAAGAAGTTTATTTTGAAAATTAGAGACGACACATACAAATTTTCTTAGAACGGCAAAAGAATACCGCATATAGGTAGATATAGTGGACTCATGTGGCAAAACTGGTTTAAAGCTTTTGGATGCACAAGTAGAGTTCGTACTTAGTGCAAAATGAAGGCTAGCAAAAGATTGAGAAGCGACAAACCAAGAAACGAATAATCTCACAAGCGAGCATTAAGAATAACTTACACCGAATAATGCACCACAAGCAGGATATAATTTCATCGCATAATTATTGACTTTCGTGCTTGCATAGGGAATCGCAAACCTTAACACCAATATTCTTACCAAAGCATAATTACTCATCGACATAACTCACATATCACATCATCATATCTCAAAACTATTACTAAGAATCAAGTTTATTTTGTCCAATGATCTTCATGAAAGTTTTTACTATATCCTTCTTGTATATCTATCACTTTGGAACTAATTTTAATATGTTGCGTTTGATAAGCTCAAATAAATATAAGTGAAGATCATGAGCATAATTTTTCTTTCTTTCTCTCAAATTGATTTAAGTGAAGCAAGAGAGAATTTCTTGGAAACTTTACTAACTCTCAAATAAATCTAAGTGAAGCAAGAGAGCATTTCTTCAAAAATACTAAAGCACACCATGCTCAAAAATATATAAGTGAAGCACTAGAGCAAGTCCATAGCTCATAAAAATTTAAGTGAAGAATAGAGAGCAATTCTAACAAGTCATGACATAATTTTGGCTCTCTCAAATAAGTGTGTCCAGCAAGGGATTAAGACTTAAAACACAAAATAAATCAAGCAAAGACTCATATCATACAAGACACTCCAAGCAAAACACATAGTATGTGACGAATAAAAATATAGCTTCGAGTAAAATACTGATGGTCGTTAGAAGAAAGAGGGGATGCCACTCGGGGGCATCTCCAAGCTTAGTTGTTTGCTAATTTTTGGATAATATCTTGGGATGACGGGGCATCCCGAAGCTTAGGCTCTTCTTAATCCTTATTCCTTCATCCATCGTAAGATAACCCAAAACTTGAAAACTTCAATGACACAAAACTCAACAAAAACCTTCGTGAGATCCGTTAGTATAAGAAAATAAATCACTACTATAAGTACTGTAGTAAACCAATTCATATTTTGTTTTTGCATTATATCTACTGTATTCCAACTTTTCTATGGGAAAAACTCATCAAAGAAAACCATGGAGCCATCAAAATAAGCACACAACGCAAAGAAAACAAAATCTGTCAAAACAGAACAGTCTGTAGAAACCTGACTATTTTGAATACTTCTCTAACTACAAAAATTCTGAAACATTAGCATGGCATGAGAAATTTGTATATTAATCTACTGAAAAAGGAATTGGCATTTTATTGCTCTCTGGTTAAAAATGATAATTGTTTTCGTGAGGGAAAAAGTTTCTGTTTTTTCAGCAAGATTAAACAACTATCACCCAAGAAGATCCTAAAGGTTATACTTGGCACAAACACTAATTAAAACACAAAAAAACACAATCATAACAGTAGCATAATTGTGCAAACACTCAAGAACAGGAATCAAAAAGCAAAAATAAATTTTATTCATTGGGTTGCCTCCCAACAAGCGTTATAGTTTTATGCCCTTAGCTAGGCATAAAGCAAGGATCTAAGTTTTGTCATCTTTGTTGCAAGATCCATAAGATGCCCTCATAATTAATTCATAAGGTGGCCTAACTCTTGTTCTAGGGAAGTGTTCCATACCCTTCCTCAAAGGAAATTGGAAGTTAATATTGCCTTCTTTGATATCAATCACGACACCGATAGTGCGTAAAAATTGTCTACCAAGAATAATTGGACAAGACGGATTGCAATCAATATCAAGAACAATAAAATCTATGGGCACATAATTCCTATTTGCAAGAATAAGATCATTAATTCTTCCCATAGGCTTTTTAATAGTAGAAGCCGCCAAGTGCAAATTTAAAGAACATTCTTCAAGATCGGTAAGACCAAGCACATCAGATAAAGATTTCGGAATTGTAGAAACACTAGCCCCGAAGTCACACAAAGAAAAACACTCATAATTTTTAATCTTTACTTTGATAGTAGGTTCCCATTCATCATGCAATTTTCTAGGATTTGAAACTTCTAATTCCAACTTTTCTTCTAAAGCTTTCATCATAGCATCAACAATATGTTTAGTAAAAGCTTTATTTTGTTCATAAGCATGGGGTGAATTTATCATGGATTGCAATAGAGAAATACAATAAATATAAGAGAAACTATCATAATTAAAGTCTTTGTAATCCAAAAGAACGGGCACATCACTAGCTAAATTTTTGACCTCTTCAAATCCACTTTCATCAATTTTCTCAACAAGATTTTCACCCTCCGAAATATTGGGACGCCTTCTACCTAAAGTTGACTCTTCTACAGTCCCTTTTTCATCAATCTTAACTTTATTAAAAATGGAATCAATAGAAGAAGCACCAATCATTTTAAGATCTTCATCACTTTCGCGAAAGAAATCACTAGAAAACGCTTTTTCTAAAAATTCTCTTTTAGCTCTAAGCATAGAGGTTCTTTTCTTACTTTCATCCATAGAAACATAAAGAGATTTAATTGATTCATATACTTTAGGCACAAAAATTTTCATCTTGAGATTTTTCACATCATGAGCAATTCTATAAACACTTCTGGACAAATCATCAATCTTACTCAACTTTTCTTCTATGGAAATGTTGAAAGCTTTTTGCGTATTGATAAATTATTTAATATTATTCTCCTGATCAAAGGTGTTCATATTATTATTATATGATTTATTTCCATAGGAATTACCATAATTATTAGGGGAATTACTAGGAAAAGGCCTAGGATTAAGATTTCCTCTATAAGCATTGTTATTGAAATTATTTCGAGAGATAAAATTTACATCTATGGCATCACTATTTTTCTCAATCAAAGTAGACAAATACATATCATTAAAATAAATAGGAGCACTTTTACTAGCCACCAATTTCATAAGAGCGTCAACTTTTTCACTCAAAGAAGAAATTTCTTCAACCGAATTAACTTTTTTACTAGTAGGAACTCTTTCGGTATGCCATTGCGAATAATTTTCCATAATATTATCAAGCAATTTGGTGGCTTCACCCAAAGTAATTTCCATAAAAGTCCCACCCGCGGTGGAATCTAAAAGATTACGAGAAACAAAATTCAACCCCGCATAAAAAATTTGTATGGTCATCCAAAGATTTAACCCATGAGTTGGGCAATTCGTTAGCATCATTTTCATCCTTTCCCAAGATTGTGCAACATTCTCATGTTCAAGTTTCTTGAAATTCATGATCTGGGTACTAAGGGAATAATTTTTGCGGGAGGCAAATACTTAGTGATAAAAGCATCTTTGCACTTATTCCAGGAATCGATATTATTGTGAGGCAAAGAAGATAACCAAATTTTTGCAGAATCACACAAAGAAAACTGAAATAATTTCATCTTCACCACATCATTGTCCACATCTTTTTTCTTTTGCATATCGCATAATTCCATGAAGGTATTAAGATGGGATGTGGCATCCTCACTAGGAGTACCGAAAAATTGATCTTTCATAACAAGATTCAGCAAAGCAGTATTAATATCACAAGACTCCGCACTAGTGGCGGGAGGAGCAATCAGAGTGCCGATAAAATCATTATTGTTGGTATTTGAGAAATCACACAACTTGGTGTTCTCTTGAGTCATGGTGACTACGCAACAAGATTGCATTAAAAAACAGATCCGGCAAGAAAACGGTGAACAAAAAAGAGAGGCGAATAAAATGGCAAATTTTTGTGAAGTGGGGGTGAGGAAAACAAGAACAAAATGGCAAATAATGTAAATTGCGAGGAGATGATATTTGTGATTAGGGACCTGGTATATGTTGGAGATCCTCAGCGGCAACGACGCCAGAAATTCCTATTGATGCAGCTTGAAGCTACGTCGGTATTTCCCCAAAGAGGAAAGGATGATGCAACATAGCAGCGGTAGGTATTTCCCGTAGATGTGAAACCAAGGTTATCGAACCAGTAGGAGAACCAAGCAACACAACGTAATCAACCCTTGCACACATACAACAAATCCTCGCAACCCGACGTGTTAAAGGGGTTGTCAATCCCTTCCGGGTACGGCGCCTCAAGATAGGCAAACAGACGTGAGATAAATTGTAATAGATTGATAGATCGAACGTCAAATAAAATAAATAAGAATAAATTGCAGCAAGGTATTTTTGGATTTTTGGATTAATAGATCTAAAAATAAATGCAACGGAAAAGTAGATTGCAAAGGCAAATAATATGGGAAAGAGACCCGGGGGCCATAGGTTTCACTAGTGGCTTCTCTCAAGAAAAATAGCAAACGATGGGTGACCAAATTACTGTTGGGCAATTGAAAAAACTTCAAATAATCATGATGATATCCAGGCAATGATCATTACATAAGCATCACGTCCAAGATTAGTATACCGACTCCTGCCTGCATCTACTACTATTACTCCACACATCGACCGCTATCCAGCATGCATCTACTGTATTAAGTTCATGGAAAAATGGAGGAATGCAATAAGAATGATGACATGATGTAGACAAGATCTATCTATGTAGAGATAGACCCCGTTGTTTTATCATTAGTAGCAACAATACATACGTGTCGGTTCTCTTTCTGTCACTGGGATCAAGCATCGTAAGATCGAACACACTATAAAGCACCTCTTCCCATTGCAAGATAAATAGATCAAGTTGGCCAAACGAAACCCAAATATTGGAGAATAAATACGAGGCTATAAGAGATCATGCATAAAAGAGATCAAAGAAACTCAAATACTTTCATGGATATAAAAAGATAGATATGATCATAAGCTCAAAGTTCATCGGTCCCAACAAACACACCGCAAAAGAGTTACATCATATGGATCTCCAAGAGACCATTGTATTGAGAATTCAGAGAGAGAGAGAGAGAGAGAGAGAGAGAGAGGAAGCCATCTAGCTACTAAGTATGGACTTGAAGGTCTACAAAGAACTACTCACGCATCATCGGAGAGGCACCAATGGAGGTGGTGAATCCCATCCGAGATGGTGTCTAGATTGGATCTGGTGGTTCTGGACTCTGCGGTGGTTGGATCAATATTCGTCGACTCCCCTAGGGTTTTGGGAATATTGGGGTATTTATAGAGCAAAGAGGCGGTCTGAGGGCACCCGAGGTGGGCACAACCCACCAGGGAGCGCCTGGGCCTCCTAGCGCGCCCTCAAGTCATCTAAGTGATACGTGATCCAAATCAACTACCCCATGACCGGTCATCACGTGAAATGGGGTAGTCATCAATGGTGAACATCTCTATGTTGATCATATCTACTATATGATTCACGTTCGACCTTTCAGTCTCTAGTGTTCCAAGACCATTGATGAAGCTACGTACCTAGGGTGGGGACACGGACCTGTCCAAAGAGCCCTACCCAAGGACGTCCCTAGAAGAAGCTACCTTCCAATCGACTTGAAGGTATCTCACTCGACTTAGAAGCTATCACTTGACCAAGAAGAAATCACTCGACTGCCAGAAGACCTGAAGTCACTCCGCAGGCAAACGGTCGGCTGTTAGGCAGTCTTTATGGTCATTATAGCACTTTATTAGGGGCGTTACCAGTAACGCCCACCTTAAATGTACCTTAAACCCTGCATTACTGAGGGCAGGACAGGGTCGGTGAACTCTATATAAGCCACCCCCCTCCTCAGTATGAAGGGTTCGCACCCCTGTCATTTTACACACGCATAATCCAGTCGACCGCCTCCGGGCTCCGAGACGTAGGGCTGTTACTTCCTCCGAGAAGGGCCTGAACTCGTAAACCTTGCGTGCTTACAACTTCCCAATAGCTAAGGTCTAGCCTCTTCATACACACCCCCCTACCTCACTGTCAGACTTAGAACCACGACAGTTGGCGCCCGCCGTGGGGCTTTAGTCTTAGCGCCTAATTGGAGAAGTTGCGATTTTTCCGATCCACTTGATCATGTTTTCCTGCGGAGCTTTGGCAGAGGGCCGCGAGATCCGTCTCGGCGGACTCACTTTCATCGCCAACGACTCCGCCTGGCTCCAGGAGGCGCCGCTTGACGTCAACGCGCTCCCCGTCCGCGGCGCGACGCACTTCCGCGCGTGCGTCCGTGGCGTCCTCCTGCGGCAGCCGTCGACCCCATATCGGTCGACTCCCGTGTCATCTCCCCGCCCTGTCTCCCGCCAGCGCAAGCGCTCAGGTCGGTCGAGGCTCCAGCGGTGGATGAAGCATGCCGCGGCCCGCCAGTCGGCGACCCCGCAAGTCGCGGCAATCGAGCCCGACGAATCCCTCTGCGGCCTGTTCGATCTGTCGACTGGCTCCACGGAGACCGCATCCGAGTGTGATAGCAGCGACCCTTTGGCGGAGGTTCTGGCGGTCGAGGGGACACGCAGTTCTCCTGGATTCCATCGCGCTGATGATGGTGCCGATAGAGGCGATCCGTCGCACCCTCACGACGAATACCTCCCCGAACCTCTTACATCATTACAGCGGGAGGAGCTTCGTCGCCGGAACATGGACGCGCTCTACACCCCTATTGTTGGAGAAACCCCCGAGGCCCGGGCCTTGGAGGACACGCGCTTGGCTAATCTAGCTGAGCGCACTCGACTGGAGAATCTACAGCGAGCTCTCGACGAGCGGGCGCGTCAGCAGGCTCCCGAGTCCAGTCGACGCCAGCAGGCTCCCGAGTCCAGTCGACGCCAGCAAGCTCCCGAATCCAGTCGACGTCAGCTCTTCCCACCGCCGCAGGTGTACCGAACTCCGGTTCAGAACCTGGCTGCCGCGGCCGCATAGCAGAGTCAATCCAGCCCTCTCAGTCAGAGGCTGGCAGAGGATTGCTGCAGATCGGAGCATTGCTCCGAGCGGCTGGAAATCAGAATTCCGCCGTCTCTCAGTCACGGGACAGGATCCACAGTCGATCCGTTGCAACGGAAACCGTCCAATCGGCTCACAGCCCGAGATCGCCCCCGAGGCGTGAGGGACGTGGAGACCGGCACGATCAGTATAGGAGAAATGAACAATATGATCACCGACCCGACCGTGATGATAGACGTCGGGTGCCGTCCCCTCCCTCAAGGAGTGGATCATATGCACCTAGACATCGAGACGACAGGTGCCCCCATAACGTTGGGCAGAGGATCCCAGTCGACCCCAGAGACCCAGGCTTTGACGCGAGATCCATCCTCGTTCAAGGTCTGGTGGACAGGAATAGGGCTCATCGAGAGGGCCACAACAGAGATACGCCCACCGGCAGCAGGACACACGCCTCGGGGCCTGAATGTTTCAGTCGAGCCATCAGGGCCGCGGTGATCCCTCCCAACTTCAGGCTGGCGACTGGAGTCAGCAAGTTCACCGGTGAGTCCAAGCCTGACACGTGGCTCGAGGATTACCGAGTGGCTGTGCAGATTGGCGGCGGCAATGATGAGGTGGCCATGAAGCATTTACCCCTCATGTTGGAAGGCTCAGCTAGGGCGTGGCTGAATCAGTTGGCGCCCAGCAGCATTTACACTTGGGAGGATCTCTCCCGAGTGTTTATCACAACCTTCGAAGGGACATGCAAGCGCCCTGCAGGCCTTACGGAGCTGCGGTCTTGCGTGCAGAAGCCAAATGAAACTCTGAGAGAATACATTCAGAGGTGGATCACACTACACCACTCGGTCGAGAACGTGCCAAACCATCAAGCAGTTTGCGCTTTCAAGGAAGGCGTCAAGTACAGGGAGTTGAATCTGAAGTTTGGCCGAACTGGAGAGATGTCCCTTAATCGGATGATGGAGATTGCCACCAAGTACGCTAATGGAGAAGACGAGGACCGACTCCGAAGTGGCAAACTCAAATCAGTCGCCCAAGAAACCAGAGGAAACTCCAGTCGGAAGCAGAAGCGGAAGGCCGAGCCAGCCACCCCTGGGGAGGCCCTGGCTGTGGCCCAGGGAAATTTCAAGGGGAAGCCCAAGGGCACATGGAAGCCCAAGAAGGTTAAAGATCAGGATGGGAATGATGTTCTGGACCTGCCATGTCACATCCATACCAAGAAAGATGAAGAAGGAAATTTTATTTTCCCGAAGCATACCACTCGACAGTGTCGGCTTCTGATTCAGCAGTTCCAGGGCAAGCAGCCCAAGGATAAGGAAAAAGAGCCGGACAGAGTTGAGGACAAGGAGGATAGTGACGATGGATACCCCCAAGTCAATTCCACCTTGATGATTTTTGCTGATGTCAAAAGCAAAAGTCGACTGAAAGTCATTAACCGTGAGGTGAACATGGTTGCCCCGGCGACTCCCAGTTACCTGAAGTGGTCTCAGACTGCCATCACATTCGACCAGTCCGATCACCCGACGCACATTGCCACCCCTGGGAGGCAAGCTTTGGTGGTCGACCCAGTTGTCGAAGGCACTCGACTGACCAAAGTCCTGATGGACGGCGGCAGTGGCCTGAACATACTGTACGCTGAAACCTTGAAAGGAATGGGCATTCCGATGTCCAGTCTCAGCACCAGTAACATGGGCTTCCACGGAGTCATTCCTGGGAAGAAAGCCGAGTCACTCGGCCAGATTGCTCTTGATGTGGTTTTCGGTGATTCAAAGAATTACCGCAAGGAAAAGTTGACGTTTGAAGTTGTGGACTTCCAGAGTGCTTATCACGCCATCTTGGGCAGGCCAGCTTACGCACGCTTCATGGCTCGACCATGTTATGTGTATCTTAAATTAAAGATGCCTGGCCCCAAAGGTGTGATCACTGTTACGGGCAACCGGAAGAAAGCAGAAGAATGTTTTCAGAAGGGCTCAAAGATCGCCGACGCTCAGATGGCAGTGGTCGAGCTGAAAGAGTACCAAAAGACTGCCGACCCGAGTGAATTGCTGCGAGCTACGAAGCCTGCCTCCGAGTCAGCTTTTCAGTCGGCTGGCGAAACGAAGACAGTCCACATTCACCTGACCGATCCCGGCGCTGCTCTGACTCACATCTCGACGACGCTTGACTCCAAATAGGAAGAAGCGCTCATCCAGCTCCTCCGCGAGAACTGGGACATCTTCGCATGGAAACCCTCTGACATGCCTGGAGTTCCCAGGGGGCTGGCTGAGCATCGTCTGCGAGTCGACCCAAAGTTCAAGCCCGTGAAGGAACATCTTCGACGGTCCGCTGTCCAGAAAAAACAAGCCATTGGCGAGGAAGTGGCTCGGCTCTTAGCAACTGAGTTCATCCAAGAGATCTACCACTCTGAGTGGCTCGCCAATGTCGTCATGGTCCCCAAGAAGGACAAGTCACTCCGTATGTGCATTGATTTCAAGCATATCAATCGGGCCTGCCCGAAAGATCATTTTCCTCTCCCTCGCATCAACCAGATTGTCGACTCAACTGCGGGATGCGAGAGATTGTCTTTTCTAGATGCCTACTCCGGTACCATCAGATCCGTCTGTATGGGCCTGATGAAATCAAAACAGCTTTCATCACTCCATTCGGATGCTTCTGTTACGTCACCATGCCATTCGGCCTCAAGAACGCCGGAGCCACATTCATGAGAATGATCCAGAAGTGTTTACTCACCCAAATCAGTCGGAATGTGGAGGCATACATGGACGATATCGTAGTCAAGTCCCGGAAAGGTTCCGACCTGCGGGCTGACCTTGCTGAAACCTTCGCCAACCTCAGGAGGTACGATATCAAGCTCAATCCGTCAAAGTGCACTTTCGGAGTTCCAGGTGGAAAGCTACTCGGTTTTCTCGTTTCCGAACGGGGAATCGACGCCAATCCTGAAAAAATTGGCACCATACTCTGGATGAAGCGTCCTGTACGTGTGCATGATGTCCAAAAGCTTACAGGCTGCTTGGCCGCCTTAAGTCGATTCATTTCTCGACTCGGTGAAAAAGCGTTGCCTCTTTACCGACTGATGAAGAAGTCTGACAAGTTCGAGTGGACTCCAGAAGCTGATGCAGCGTTTGCAGAGCTCAAAGCTCTGCTCTCCACCTAGCCGGTGCTAGCTGCCCCAATCAGCAAAGAGCCTCTGTTGCTTTACATTGCAGCCATGGGACAAGTTGTCAGTACAGTACTTACAGTCGAGCGGGAAGAGGAAGGGAAGGCCTTCAAAGTTCAACGCGCTGTATATTATGTGTCTGAAGTTTTGACCCCTTCAAAACAAAGATACCCCCACTACCAGAAGCTTGTATATGGGATTTATATGACCACGAAGAAAGTTGCACATTATTTCTCTGACCACTCCATTACAGTCGTCAGCGACGCCCCATTATCAGAGATCCTGCATAACAGAGATGCAACTGGTCGAGTGGCCAAGTGGGCGATTGAACTCCTTCCTTTAGATATCAAGTTTGAAGCAAAGAAAGCCATCAAGTCCCAAGCAATCGCGGATTTCATCGCCGAGTGGATTGAACAGCAACTTCCGACTCAAGTTCACTCGGAACACTGGACTATGTTCTTCGATGGATCCAAGATGCTGAATGGTTCGGGCGCGGGGGTAGTTTTGGTCTCCCCCCGAGGAGATAAGCTCAGATACGTTCTCCAGATTCACTTCGATTCCTCCAATAACGAAGCAGAGTATGAAGCACTTTTGTATGGGTTGCGCATGGCCATTTCACTCGGCGTCCGTCGCCTCATGGTCTATGGCGACTCAGATCTGGTGGTTAATCAAGTGATGAAGGAGTGGGACGTCAGGAGTCCGGCAATGACTGGATACTGCAATGCAGTGCAGAAGCTAGAGAATAAGTTCGAGGGGTTGGAACTCCACCACATCCCCCGACTGAAAAACCAGGCAACTGACGACTTGGCAAAGATAGGCTCGAAGAGAGAAGCCATTCCAAGCAACGTGTTCTTGGAACACATTCACTCACCGTCAGTCCAAGAAGATCCTTTCACAGAAGAAGCCCCGCAGCCGAAAAGTGCCACAGATCCGACTGAAGTTGAATTGCCTGCAGTAGTCGACCTAATCATGGAAGTCTTGGCAATCACCCCTGACTGGACAATACCGTACATTGCATATATCCTAAGGAAAGAACTTCCGGAGGACGAGGAGGAGGCTCGACAGATCGTCCGCCGATCTAAGGCCTTCACAGTCATAAGGGGACAGCTGTACAGAGAGAGTGCGACCGGAGTCGGCCAGAAATGCATAACGCCAGAAGAGGGTCAAATAATCCTTAACGATATCCACTCAGGAACCTGCGGTCACCATGCGTCCTCTCGGACTATTGTGGCTAAAGCATACCGAGCTGGATTTTACTGGCCAAGGGCAAATGAGATGGCGAAAGAGTTAGTCGACAAGTGCGGGGGGTGCCAGTTCTACTCCAACATGTCACACAAGCCCGCGTCAGCCCTGAAAACCATTCCGCTCGTCTGTCCCTTTGCCGTCTGGGGATTGGACATGGTTGGCCCCCTAAGAATGGGCAGGAGTGGATTCACTCATGTACTTGTGGCAGTCGACAAATTTACCAAATAGATCGAAGCTAAGCCCATAAAGAGCCTCGATGCTGGCACCGCTATCAGTTTCATCAGAGGGTTAACGTTTAGATATGGAGTCCCGCACAACATCATCACTGATAACGGGTCAAACTTTGATTCGGACGAGTTCAGAGCATTTTGCGCTTCTCAAGGCACACGAGTCGACTACGCCTCAGTCGCTCATCCCCAGTCGAATGGACAGGCTGAGAGAGCAAATGGTCTGATTCTCAAAGGGCTAAAACCTCGGCTGATGCGCGATCTCAAGCACGCGGCAGGCGCTTGGGTCGACGAGCTTCCGTCAGTTCTGTGGGGATTAAGGACCACCCCTAACCGGTCGACTGGAAGGACCCCATTCTTTCTGGTTTATGGAGCCGAAGCTGTCCTGCCAAGCGATCTTCTTCATAATGCACCCCGAGTCGAACTTTACACTGAAGATGAAGCGGAGCAGGCCCGGCAAGACGCAGTCGACCTCTTGGAGGAAGAGAGGGAGATGGCGATGATCAGATCGACCATTTATCAGCAGGACTTACGTTGATTCCACGCCCGGAATGTGAAGAGTCGAGCCTTTCAAGAAGGAGATCTGGTCCTCCGAGTGGATCAACAAAAACCTCACAAGCTCGCTCCCACTTGGGAAGGCCCCTTCATCGTCACTAGAGTCCTCCACAACGGAGCATATCACCTTTACAATGTTGATCGACAGATCGATGAACCTCGAGCTTGGAACGCGGAGCTTCTCCGCCCCTTTTACACTTGAGTCCGCCCTCAAACCAGATGTAATAAGAAAAACTCCTGAAGTTCATTTTTATCAGAAATAAGAGTGTTCCAATAATTGCTATCACTTTTGTTTGTATCCGAAATCCCCCAGTGGGTGACTTAGCTGCGAATCCGATTCGCCTAAGTTTGAAAAATCCTACCGAGTGGAGAGCAAACCTCCCACTCGGGGGCTTAGCTGCGAATCCGATTCGCCTAAGTTTGAAAAACCCTACCGAGTGGAGAGCAAACCTCCCACTCGGGGGCTTAGCTGCGAATCCGATTCGCCTAAGTTTGAAAAATCCTACAGAGTGAAGAGCAAACCTCCCACTCGGGGGCTTAGCTGCAGTTCAGCACTCTCCTAAGTTCTCCACGAAGAGACTTAGCTGCAGTCAGACACTCGCCTAAGTTTGAAAAATCCTACCGAGTGAAGAGCAAACCTCCCACTCGGGGGCTTAACTGTAGTTCAGCACTCACCTAAGTTCTCCACAAAGAGACTTAGCTGCAGTCAGACACTCGCCTAAGTTTGAAAAATCCTACCGAGTGGAGAGCAAACCTCCCACTCGGGGGCTTAGCTGCGGTTCAGCACTCGCCTAAGTTCTCCATGAAGAGACTTAGCTGCAGTCAGACACTCGCCTAAGTTTGAAAAATCCTACCGAGTGAAGAGCAAACCTCCCACTCGGGGGCTTAGCTGCAGTTCAGCACTCGCCTAAGTTCTCCACAAAGAGACTTAGCTGCAGTCAGACACTCGCCTAAGGTTGAAAAATCCTACCGAGTGGAGAGCAAACCTCCCACTCGGAGGCTTAGCTACAGTTCAGCACTCGCCTAAGTTCTCCATGAAGGGACTTAGCTGCGGTCAGACACTCGCCTAAGTTTGAAAAATCCTACCGAGTGGAGAGAAAACCTCCCACTCGGGGGCTTAGCTGCAGTTCGGCACTCGCCTAAGTTCTCCACGAAGAGACTTAGCTGCGGTCAGACACTCGCCTAAGTTTGAAAAATCCTACCGAATGGAGAGCAAACCTCCCACTCAGGGGCTTAGGTACAGTTTAGTGCTCGCTTAAGTATGAAACCCACCTTCTCCTGGAGAGCTTCGCCACAAATACAATGTGAGCTTCGTCCCACTCTACAGTAACAGGGCGTGGGTCGACTGCACCTTTTCCTGGAGAGCTCCGCCACAAATACAATGTGCGCTCCACCCCACTCTACAGCAACAGGGTGTGGGTCGGTCGTCACCTTTTCCTTCGAACGGAGATCAAGTTCCACTCGACGAATCATCCACGAAGACGTTCAACAAAAATCAAGCTCAGATAAAGCATAAAAGGTCCCGGACCTCAGATCAAAGTATTCGAGCCCTTAGCTCGGCAAGAGTTTAACTATTACACTTCCACTCGGCATTCCGAGGCAAATTCAAAGCGAAGCATAGAAGTTTTTTTTTTCACTCCTCGGGAGGAGGAGGACTAGAAGGGGCGACAAATTCGTCTAGATCAATCCCGTCTACAATACGGGTGGCTGCAGCAATGAAGGTCTCCAAGAAGTCCTGGAATTTGTGCTTCCTCGTGTTGGCAACTTGGATGGCGGCCAGCTTCTCCTCCTGTGCCTCCTTACAGTGGACGTGGACCAGGGACAGAGCCACATCAGCACCGCACCGAGCCGAAGACTTCTTCCACTCCTGCACTCGGTCAGGGATTCCGTTGAGTCGAGTCATCAGAGACTCGAGATCGTTCTGGAGCGTAGATCCTGGCCAAAGTGCTGGGTCGATCCGCGACATGGCAGTCTTCAGTTGAGCCAAGTAGTCCACAGCGCCATCGATACGGGATTCCAGTCGGAGCAGATTCATGGCAGCCTCGTCTTTCACAGGAGAGTTGATCGGATCCAAACCTGTCTCAATCCGCCCGGTCTCCTCTTCAAAGTTTTGGCACAACTCTACATATACGATCCAAGGATAAGTCAATTTGCATAGGCTGAGTCGACAAAAAGTAAAAAACAGTCGAAACTGGATGTGCACCTTCAAGTTTGATGTAGCTTCTTGGCGAGGCTCCTCAAGTAGCTCTCTAGGTCGTCCCTCCTACGAGCGATGCCTTCCATCTTCTCGCCCAAGAGGAGGTTCTCCTTCTTCCAATTTGCAGTCAGCCTGTTGGCTTCAGTCAGAGCGGTCTGCAACCTGGTGTTCTCTTTTTCTAACTGGTCAACCGAAGCCAGCTTCTGTGTGGCCAGAGCTGTCTTGTCATCAGCCTCCTTGCGGGCAGCAGCCAGGTCCTGCTCCTTCTTTGCCAAAGCTTTTTCCAATTCTCCTACAAAGAAATGGTGATCGAATCGGAAACAGCAGAGGAATGCTCAAGCCTAAAAACAAAATCAGTCGACAAAGTCGCTTTACCTGCGGTGCCCTCCCTGACCTTCTGCAGCTCCGTCCTGGCCAGCTCTAGATCAAGGTCCAGTTGAATCTTCTGTTTCTCCAATTCAGTATAGCGAGCGGCAAGTTCGCAGGATTTCTGCAAAAAGAAAAACCAGTCGACAGACGTTCGAGATAAGTTGCTTCCGAGTAACTAAGGAACAATGGTGACGTTTCTAAGACCACAGCCGAATCAAAAACATTCGACAGTAGTCTCGGGGACTACACCCAGTGGGTGCACTCAGCGTGCCCCCACTAGTTCGACCAAAAAAATCGACTACCCGCAGTCGACAGGACACGGTCCCACTCGACATGGCCAGACCAAACCGAGTGAAGGAATACAGATTCAGAAACGCAATGTAAAGACTACAGTCGACTGCCAGCAGTCCACCGTAGTCTCGGGGACTACACCCAGTGGGTGCACTCAGCGTGCCCCCACTAGTCCAAGAAAGAGAAAACACACCCAGTGGGTGTACAGATACAGATACAAAGATCTTCAAAAATAAAAAGAAAGAGGGAGAAAGACTCTTCAAACAATCAAGTATCAAGTCGACTGACCTGGACGTTGCTCTGAAGCGCCGAACTTGCGTCGTAAGCTGCCTGGCTGGCCTCTCGAGCCTTCTTCACCTGTTCCATCATGACCCCTGCCTGGTGTATGGCCTCCTTCGCAGCAGCCACTTCGTCTTCAGGGACAGAGTACGCGACAAAGAGCGAAGTCGGATTGGCAGTCGACGCCGAGGGCTGCGCACTCGACAGGGGATTGGCAAAGGTCACAGAAGCCCGAGCGGGCTCGCCATCGCCCCGAGCCGCAGCCTCAGGTGCCGGAGTGGACCGTGGGGTCTTGACAGCCAGCGTCTTCTTTCCCTCTTCACCCTCAGCGGCTCGTTGTCATCATCATCCGGGAGATCAATAACATGAGGAGGGGCTGCAAGAGAAACATTCAATCGACCAGAACTACAAGGGCCAGTCGACTCAAAGCAAAATGTCATTAATCGTACCAGGGTTGGAGGTGACAGCGTCCTCCATCTCTTGGTCGTCATTCCTGGCGGAAACCTCAGAAGTGGCACCGCTGCAAATCTCAAAAGTCAGCCAGTTGGCAGAGTGAATCGACCAAGGATCCGTCCACGGTCGACAAAGGAAAACAAAGTTTCTATAATTTACCCGGAAATGGTAGGAACAGCTATCTTCATCTTGGGCAGAACTTTGGGCGACTTGGATGGCGTCGCTCGTGGGTGCTTGGGAGCCTTCTCAGTCGGCGGAGGAGGAGAACTCCGAGGGCGCTTCGACGTCTACCCAGCAGGTGCGGTGGCCTTGCCACGTCCCCGCGCTGGGTCATGTGTGAGCTTGGATCGCCCCTCCGGGCGGGGGGGTTCAGCTTCCTCCTCCTCCTCCTCGCTGGAGAAGACGTCGTCGTCTCCCTCCCCTTCACCGTCAGACTCCCACTCGCCTTGGTCATCCCCGCTCTCGCCTCCACTCGCCTCACCTTCCTCAGTCGACCCCTGTGCCCCGTTGGGCGTCGAGTACATCTCGGTGGTCGCCTGGGAACAACGGACAAGACAAAAATCAGTCGACCAACTCAAAGAAGACCAACGCGAGAAACAAGATTTCAGTCAGAAACATAAAGATGTACCTGATCCACTTCGTATGAGCTGTCGAGTGGAATTACCCTTCTGGCTCCTCGGGGGTTGTCTTTATTCCCTGTGATGCTTGACAGCCACCCCTCCAGCATCTCGTCGGTGACCTCCTCCGGGTGGATCCGAGTGGTGTCGTCGAGGCCCGAGTACAGCCACATCGGATGGTCCCGGGCCTGGAGCGGTTGAATGCGTCTCTGAAGAAAGACCTCTAGCAAGTCCATCCCAGTCACACCCTCACGAACGAGTTCAACCACTCGGCCGGCCAGCACTTTGACTTGGGCCTTTTCCTCTGGCGCAATTTTCAGAGAGACTGGCTTCGCGGCTCGGTCGAGGGAAAAAGGAGGGAGACCAGTCGACTGACCTGGGGTCACTTGGTCCTGGCAGTAGAACCAAGTTGCCTGCCAACCACGGACTGACTCCGGGAAAGTGATGGATGGAAAACAACTCTTTCCCCTCGTTTGAATCACCAGGCCCCCGCACAGCTGGATCACTTGCGTCTTCTCATCACTCGACTTGGCCTTTTTAACCGACTGAGAGCGGCAAGTAAAAATATGCTTGAAAAGCCCCCAATGCGGACGGCAACCCAGGAAGGCCTCGCACATGGAAATGAACGCGGCAAGATAGACTATGGAGTTGGGGGTAAAGTGATGGAGTTGCGCCCCGAAGAAATTTAAGAAGCTCCGGAAGAATGGATGAGGAGGCAGAGGAAACCCTCGGTCGATGTGAGTGGCTAGGAGCACGCACTCACCGTCGCGGGGCTGAGGTTCGACCTCCCTCCCCGGAAGACGTGCAGCTTCGTGGGGAATGGCTCCCCCCTCAACCATGTCGTCGAGATCTTCCTGCCGGAGCACCGATGGCATCCAGTCGCCCTGTATCCAACCCTTGGGCAGGGCGGTCCGGGAGGAAGATCCGCCCCGCGCAGACCTCTTTCCTTTCCCCGCCGCCGCCGCCTTCTTCGCGCGCTCCAAAGCAGTGGTCTAGCCCTTCACCATCGTCGCCGGAGAGATCTCGCACGGACTTGCGGAGCTAGGGGTGAGAACGAAGGTTGCGGGAGAGCTGGCGAAGGGAGAGAGGAAGCAGGAAGGAGAAGAGAGCGCGCGGCTTGGAAACCCCGAGCCGGCAACTTATAAGGGGCTGCTCCCGAGTGGCTGACTGGTAGGCCCGGGCCATCCAGTCAAATCCCGCAGCAGACGCGCGCACAGTACGTGGCGAAAAAGGCGACGCGGAGATCGAGGAACTTCCACTTTATCGCTTCCGATTACTGCGGCTGCTCCCATCCCGCGCGCTTCCCAAAAACCGAATCCCACGAGATCCGCGGGCCGCGGGACAACTTGCCAAAAACAGAGGATCTCGCTCGCGTCAACACTCGGTATACCACAAGCAAAGAAATTCATTCGACGAAAAACCTAGAATGGGTCAAGGCGACTGAAAAAAGTTGACTACGTCATCCATGATGATTGACCCAACGAAGCTCTCACGTAGCCCGGAAAGCCAGTCGGAAAGGTTCACCAACTCTTTCTCCACTCAAACCTCGACCCATTCGGGGGCTAATGATGAAGCTACGTACCTAGGGTGGGGACACGGACCTGTCCAAAGAGCCCTACCCAAGGACGTCCCTAGAAGAAGCTACCTTCCAATCGACTTGAAGGTATCTCACTCGACTAAGAAGCTATCACTCGACCAAGAAGAAATCACTCGACTGCCAGAAGACCTGAAGTCACTCCGCAGGCAAACGGTCGGCTGTTAGGCAGTCTTTATGGTCATTATAGCACTTTATTAGGGGCGTTACCAGTAACGCCCACCTTAAATGTACCTTAAACCCTGCATTACTGAGGGCAGGAGAGGGCCGGCGAACTCTATATAAGCCACCCCCTCCTCAGTATGAAGGGTTCGCACCCCTGTCATTTTACACACGCATAATCCAGTCGACCGCCTCCGGGCTCCGAGACGTAGGGCTGTTACTTCCTCCGAGAAGGGCCTGAACTCGTAAACCTTGCGTGCTTACAACTTCCCAATAGCTAAGGTCTAGCCTCTTCATACACACCCCCCTACCTCACTGTCAGACTTAGAACCACGATAACCATGTCTGTACATGCTAGGCTCATCAAGTTTAACCCAAGTATTCTGCATGTGCAAAGCTATCTTACACCTGTTGTATGTGAACATAGAGTCTATCACACCTGATCATCACGTGGTGTCTCGAAACGACGAACTATAGCAACGGTGCATACTCAGGGAGAACACTTTTATCTTGAAATTTAGTGAAGGGATCATCTTATAATGCTGCCGTCGTTCTTAAGATGCACAAAATATAAACATCACATGCAATCAAAATATGTAACATGATATGGCCATCATCATCTTGTGCTTTTGATCTCCATCTCCAAAGCATCGTTATGATCTCCATCGTCACCCGCTTGACACCTTGATCTCCATTGTAGGGTCGTGGTCGTCTCGCCAACAATTTCTTCTACAACTATTGCTAACGCATAGTGATAAAATAAAGCAATTACATGGTGTTTGCATTTCATACAATAAAGAGACAACCATAAGGCTCCTCCCGGTTGCTGATAATTTACAAAACATGGTCATCTCCTACAATAACGTATATCACATCATGTCTTGACCATATCACATCACAACATACCCTGCAAAAACAAGTTAGACGTCCTCTACTTTGTTGTTGCAAGTTTTACATGGCTGCTACCGGTTTCTAGCAAGAACCGTTCTTACCTACGGCCAAAACCACAACGGTGATTCGTGAAGTTTGCTGTTTTAACCTTCTTCAAGGACCGGTCGTAGTCAAATTCGATTCAACTAAGGTAGGAGTAACAGACACCAGCCAACCATCTGTATACAAAACTAGTTGCATGTCAGTCGGTGGAACTAGTCTCATGTGCGTGGACATGTATGGTTGGTGATACATCTCCGTCGTATCTACAATTTTTTATTCTTTCATGCCAATATGATACCACTTTCACCTACTTTTGGCGACTTTTTATATGATTTATGGACTAACCTATTAATCCAGTGCCCAGTGCCAGTTCCTGTTTTTTGCATATTTTTTGTATTGTAGAGTATCCTTATCAAACAAAGTCCAAATGCAATAAAATTTTATGGAGAATTATTTTTTAATATATATGATTTTTGGGAGATGGAATCACCGCAAATGGAGGCCCACACAGGGCACAAGACACTAGTGCATGACCCAAGAGCCTGGCACGCGGTGGTTGGTTGTACCCACCATGTACGTCGGTTGGAGCTGTACTTTGGGCGCAAGGAAGCTTATATCCGGAAAAAAATCATGTTAAAATCTCAACGCAATCGGAGTTACGGATCTCTAGGAATATAAGAAACGGTTTTCGGCCAGATCTGGGAATGCGAAACAGAAGAGACAGAGAGGGAGATCCAATCTCGGATGGGCTCCCGCCCCTCCGTGGCCATGGAGACCAAGGACCAGAGGGGGAACTCTCCTCCCCATCTAGGGGGGAGGCTAAGGAAGAATAAGAAGTAGGGGGGCTCTCTCCCCCTCACTTCCGGTGGCGCCGGAGTGCCACCGGGGCAACGATCAAGACGGCGATCTACATCAACAATCTTGCTACCATCAACACCAACTTTCTCCCCCTCTATGCAGCGGTGTAACACCTCTTCTCCCCACTGTAATCTCTACTTAAACATGGTGCTCAACTCCATATATTATTTCCCAATGATCTATGGTTATCCTATGATGTTTGAGTAGATTCGTTTTGTCCTGTGGGTTAATCATGATCTAGGTTGGTATGATTGTATATTTTATTTATGGTGCTGTCCTACGGTTCCCTCCATTCTCGCGCAAACGTGAGGGGCCCTCGCTGTAGGTTGTTGCAATATGTTCATGGTTTGCTTACGGTGGGTTGCGAGAGTGACATAAACTTAATCCTGAGTAGGTGGGTTATGGCGTATGGGAGTAAAGAGGACTTGATACTTAATGCTATGGCTGGGTTTCACGACCTTAATGATCTTTAGTAGTTGCAGATGCTTGCTAGAGTTCCAATCATAAGTGCATATGATCCAAGTAGAGAAAGTATGTTAGCTCATGCCTCTCCCTCATATAAAATTACAAGAATGATTACCGTTACTTGTTATCGATTGCCTAGGGACAAATAACTTTCTTGTTGACAAAAAGCTCTCTACTAAAACTAACTTAGTTGTGTATTTATCTAAACAGCCCCTAGATTTTATTTACGTGCTCTTTATTATCTTGCAAATCTATCCTATCACACCTACAAAGTACTTCTAGTTTCATACTTGTTTCCGGTAAAGCAAACGTCAAGCGTGCGTAGAGTTGTATCGATGGTCGATAAAACTTCAGGGAATATTTGTTCTACCTTTAGCTCCTCATTGGGTTCGACACTCTTATTTATTGAAAAAGGATACAAACGATCCCCTATACTTGTGGGTTATCAAGACCTTTTTCTGGCGCCGTTGCCGTCGAGCAATAGCGCGGGGTGAATATTCTCGTGTGTGCTTGTTTGCTTTATCAGTAAGTAGTTTTTATATTCTGTTCTAAGTTATTCTCTATCTTTAGTTATGGATATGGAACACGAAACGCCAAAAAAAATAGTTGTAATTGTTACTCATGGAGATGGCGAACCTCCTAAAACCCTCGATGCTCGTTATGTTAAAAATATTATGCACTACTTTGATAATCCTGAGAAAACCCCATTCAACTTGATAATGGGAGTAACGTTAGACCAACGTGAATACTTTAGGGATTATCGCTTGACTCAAAAGGGAAAGCTTTTATGGGATCAAATTGAAATGTTGCAATGGTATGCTTGGGATTTATGTCAGAGATATGATTTTACTTGTTGCTCCAAGATGAATGCTCCACATCTTCCCTTTTCATGTGAATTTAATGATAATGAAACCTTAGCTTCTTATGCTAATGGTATATATGATTATTATGATGTGGAACGAATAGAAGAATTTGTTGCTTTTAAGGTGCTTATGAAATTGAATCTTTGTTTGAGAAGTTTGAAGATTTTGATTATTTAGTTTATAGGCCTGAAAATTTTGCCATCCTTAAATATTTCTATGATAATTATAAATTCAATTTCGATATTGATGAATTTATTGAGAAAGTCTGCGCTGTCCAAGAAGAGACTAATATTTTGCAGGAGTCTATGGAAGAAGGAATTGATGAAACTGTGAGCTCATTGGATGAAAAAGATGATGAGGAGAGTGAAGAACAAAAGGAGGAAGATCAGATTAGCTACCCGTGCCGACCTTCTAATGAGAGTAACACTTCAACTCATACATTATTAATTTTTCCTTTGTGCTTACCAAAGGATGATTGCCATGATAATTGCTATGATCCCATTGATTTGTTTGAAATATCCCTTTTTGATGATGCTTGATATGCTTGTGGCCAAGATGCCAATATGAATTATGCTTATGGAGATGAACTTGCTATTGTTCCTTCTATTAAGAATGAAATTGTTTCTATTGCACCCACGCATGATAGTCCTATTATCTTTTTGAATTCTCCAAACTACACTATATCGAAGAAGTTTGCACTTATTAAGGATTACATTGATGGGTTGCCTTTTACCGTTGCACATGATGATTTTGATGAATATAATATGCATGTGCTTGCTGCTCCTACTTGCAATTATTATGAGAGAGGAATTGTATCTCCACCTCTCTATGTTTCCATCATGATAAAATTGCAAGAAACTTCTTATGCTCTGTATTGGCCTTTACTTGATGTGCATGAATTGTTCTTGTATGACATGCCGATGCATATGAAGAGAGTTAGACTTCGTCTTTACTTGATATAAGTTTCTTTGTGCTCACTACTAAATGCCAAATCATTGCTAATTAAAATTGGCTTTGATATACCTTGGGATTCGGGTGGATTCATTACTTGAGCACTTTATGCCTAGCTTAATGGTTTTAAAGATAGCGCTGTGGGGAGACAACCCGAAAGTTTTAGAGAGTAATATATTTCTGTTGAGTGCTTTTATAAAGTTTAAAAACAAAAAAATATAGAGGGGAACTTAAAACTTCACAAAAACAAAAGTGCAAGTGAGATAGACGAGCACCGTGGAAGCGGGAGCTAGCCTTGAACTTTGTTCATGCCCTTGGAAACTTTGTGAATATTAATTACAGAACATTTTCAACAAAAATAATTATCCCCTTGTACAATTCCATTGTATTATAAAAATAATGTGCCAAGATTTGCTTTTAGGATTTTTAGATTGCTTGTTGGTTTGTGCGGTGCAAAACAGAAACTTTGGCTATAGTGGTCAATTTTACAATTTTTTTACTGGAACGCCAAACGGTTCTGAAACTTTTTGCACTATCTTTCTATAGAAAATGTTTATTTTTCCTAATTTGTTCAGAATTTTTGGAGTACCAGAAGTATGGTGAATGTTCAGATTACTACAAACTATCCTGTTTAAGATAGATTCTGTTTTTGATGCATTGTTTTGCTTGTTTTGATGAAACTATCGATTCTATCAGTGGATTAAGCCATGGAAAGTTATATTATAGTAGCTACATTGCAAAAACAAAATACGAATTGGTTTGCAACAGTACTTAGAGTAATGATTTGCTTTATTATACTGACGAATCTTACCGAACTTTCTATTGAGTTTTGTGTGGATGAAGTGATCAAAGATCGAGGAGGTCTCGATGTGAGGAGAAGGATGTAGCAACCAGACCTCAAATGGTTCGATCTCTGTGCATCAGTGTCATCCCTGGATCAGTAATGCTAACACGCACAGTACTTGAAGGATTTATATCAGAGTAGCAATCACACACTTATTACATCGAATGTCTCAAAAGAGAACTTATTACAAAATAATATGGCTTAAGGCCATCTAATAATGATAACAACAGAAGGCTTGGAAGATAAGTGAGTCCATCAACTCCAACCACTACAAAAAAAATACACTTCCGTGATGATACGTGTTTGTCACAGTAGGTCGCTTTTTTTGTCATGCATGTACATCCATGACAAGTTTATGACAGAATCAAGATAGTCATACCTGTGCTATCGTAGAAGTGTTCCATGACATTACCAAAATTATCATCACAGAAGTGTCCACTTCCATGACAATAAATCACGTGTCACAGAAGTGCTTTCGTCAAGGGTGACCGACACGTGGCATCCACCGTAACGGAACGCCTTAAGCTATCGGGTCGGGTTTTGGATCCGATAACCCGTTAACAGCCCCGACCAATGGGGATTTTCCATGTGTAAAATCATCATTGGCTAGAGGAAACACGTGTCGGCTCATCGTTGGGGCAGATGTCATCCACTCACTGGACAGAAGGCACGGCCCAACAGTGGCCCATTCCTATGAAAGGTTGGCCCATTTGACTTGGTCAAAAGCCGGAGGGACGGCCCATGGAAAGCATGTTAACGGCTTGTTCGCATATAGCCCATTTACAGCCCGCTAACCCAAGGCCCGTTACACCCTATCCAAATTAGGCCTAGTAGCGTCATCTGGGCCGTCCAATAGATTCCAGCCCGTTTTCACTTCTGGCCCATGTATAGCCCATGACGTCTTATGGCCCATATGAGGCCCTTTGTAACTCTTGGCCCATTAGCGGCCCGTGCTGAAACTGGCCCATAATGAACAGTGTATCATACACCCATTAACAGCCCGTGGTGAAACTGGCCCGTAATGAACAGTGTATCACTTTATACCCATTAACGACCCGTTATTCCGTTGGGCCATCTCCAGCCCATGTTATCTTTCG
Source organism: Triticum monococcum (assembly GCA_034509565.1). Lineage (NCBI taxonomy): Eukaryota > Viridiplantae > Streptophyta > Magnoliopsida > Poales > Poaceae > Triticum > Triticum monococcum. The sequence goes on along the minus strand of CM067842.1, from coordinate 442,307,742 downwards.
GCCTTCTCAGAGCCCATTTATTCTTGGGCTCATTTTCAGCATTCGTTTACTTATGGCCCGTTACTGTCATTTTCTGCTTGTGGGCCAAATTTAGCCCATGGTTACAGTCGGCCCGTTTGTGGTCCGTTAATACGTTGGGTCATTTTCATAGCGTCATCAAATACGGCCCATTAACGATGGCCCGTTACGGCCAGCCCATGAATGGAAGATTCCAACTCTAGCCCGTTTATGGCCAGAATGCGGTCTGTTTGGCCCATGTTTAGCCAATCGATTATACGGCCCGTATAAGGCCCATTGATGATACGGCCCGTAGAAGGCCCATTGATGATACGGCCCATAGAAGGCCCACTGTTTCTATGACCCGTAGAAGGCCCACTGTTTCTACGGCCCGTAGAAGGCCCACTTTTTCTACGGCCTGTAGGAGGCCCAGTGTCACTACAGTAAATATTAGCCCATGGTTATTGTGGCCTAGTTTTAAAAAATAGGTTATTGCAGCCACTAGCAAACCGCAGAAAAAGAACTGCACTGACTACAAGCAAACAAATAAACAAGACAACAAGGAAATAAATAAGCAAGCAACTTACACTAGGCTATCACGGCTATTACACATATTACATCTACTGGGCATCAAAGTTCGCCACCAGTGCAAATATAGGGAACACAACAGCATATAAACGCCGCAGCAAAACAAGTCCAGAACTGAAACCACTTCAGAAGAGCTCAAGAAACAATATCCTGGGTACCCATAATGCTGGCAAGATGCTTAGCAAGCTTATTAAGTTTCTCTTGTTTGGCGCTTAAGTCCTCCAGCGCTTGCTGTTGCACCAGAAAGTATGCATCTAAATTCTGCAAGGACTTCCTCAGTCCTTCGACTTCCTGTCGCATAACATCTGATCGATGTCTTTCAACTTGAAGTTGAGACTCAAGAAGCTGAACTGATTCAGGCAATGAGTTCGAAGAGCTGGTGCCAGCAGTGGTAGCCAGTAACTCGAACACTACATCAAGACAGGACTTTGGGGTTGTCTCGGTGTCTTCAATATAGTTTTTATCAGCTTTCTTGGAGACCAACAGGGATGTCTCACTATCTTGAACCTTATCTGCATTACTTCCTTTACCATTGCATAACAGGGTACTCTTCTCCAATATTTTATCCGTGTTCTAAAAGAGAAACAAACAAACACATCTCAGGTTTACAATGTAGTATATGAAACTCATTTTGGTAAACCAGTTCAGTAGTAAGGTGGACATGATAACAGCATGAAACAAACATATATCTATGTAGTATGGTCACTGTATGGTCTATATCATTCTAGTTTATGTTGCCAAATCAAGATAGATACAGTTCGAATCATATCTATTTAAGACAAAGCAGCATAGACAGAATATAAGTGTGGGAAACTACACAACAATAACAACACTTGTAATGTGCATGGCATGAGAACATAACTGTTTATTCAATTGAAACTGAAATCAACATAGAGCAAGTTACAACAGCAAACAGCCAAACACGTTGAAGAAACAGGTTTAAAACATACCTGTTGCACCATTGGAGTTTCAATTGCATCCTTCAAATTTGAAATTAGTTGGTATCAGTAAATACAGTGATGCAAGAGCAAAGTAGTATGAACCATAGCTATGGAACCTGACCTGAGAACAATTCTTCTTCTGCTTTAAGCGTTGACTTCGGGTTCGGAGTGGTGGTCCTCGTGATTTGGGCACTGCAGTTGCCTTACTAACTGCTCATGTTTGGGTGCTCTGTGGTGGAGACGGTGCTGTGTCAACGGGAACTAGGTGTCTATCTGCTGGGGTTGGGGTTAGAAGGGGTGTAGCTGGTTCTCTGTCCAACTGGGTAGGGGTACAATCTGCATGGGTGTGGGTTATGTGTGGTGGGGCTGGTTCTTGGGTAAGTACAACCGTGGTTCTATCTGCATCAACAGGTAGCACAATCTTTTATGAAGACCGTGTTTTTACTCCCAGAGATACTGCCATCACTCCCTCCAATTGAAATGGCTGATAAACAATAAAAGTAATTGAATGTACATACATTGTAAGATAGACAGGTGCAATGGATAGTAGGGAAGAAAACAGGGCATGAAATAATTCACATTTATGTTGTCTAAGCAAATAGAATAGCAGGACATAATTTCACATATATGATGGCTAATTAAACAGGATAGCATGACACAATTTCACATGTATGATGGCTAACTAAACAGGATAGAATGACATACTTCAAAATATGATGACTATGTAAACAGGATGACATGATATAACTATATGATGTGTCTATTAAAGTGGTTGGCATGCCATAAATCACAAACATGTCGTCGATGGAAACATGATGGCATGACATAATTCACGGATAGAATGACATAATTTAAATATGATGACTATGTAAACAGGATGAGATGATATAACTATGTTATGTCTTTAGAAAATGGGTTGGCATGCCATAATTCAGATACATGCTATCTATGTAAACATCATGGCATGACATAATTCAAATATATGTTTTATATACTAAGGAAGTGAGTAGAGGGCAATCGCATATATGATGTGTAAACTAAGGAGATGGCATTCAATATTGTGTATATGATGTAAAAACTAAGCATTGCAATACAACATATGCATTATATGAGTAATATAACCCTGCCAAGTTTGAGCATACACCTCAGGGGGATAATAGGACTGGTCATCTGCCTCTGAATCCTCCTCTGAAGAGCTATCTGTAACCAGCAAGATATCTGCTTCAGCAGGTACCATTGTCTGCTCTAAAGACCTTGTTTTCACTCCAGATTTCTCCATCACCAATTCAAATGGCAGATGCACAGGAAGAGCATTTGAATATACAAACATTGTCGACAAAAGCAATGAGAAATACAAAAAAAGGACGGCATGATATAATTCACATATATGACACTTGCCTAAACAGCATGGCATTGCATAATTCACATACATAATGCCTTGCAACAAGATAACATTGCATAATTCACATATATAATGTCTTGCAACAATTTGGCATTGCATAATTCACATATATGGTAATTAGACACTAAACAGGTGGCATTCACACAAAGCATGTCTAAACTAAGAAAATGACATAGCAATGCAAGATACCATACGCACGATATGAGCAACATAACCCTGCCAAGTTAGGGCATGCACCTCGGGGTGGGGGGAGGGAATATGACTGGTCATCTGTCTTTGAATCCTCCTCTGAGGAGCTATCGGTAACCAGCAAGACATGCGCTTCGTCAGATCGCATTGTCTGCACTGAAGACCTTGTTTCCACTCCAGATTTTTCCATGAACATGCCAAATGGCTGATGCACAGGAAGAGTAATTGAATGTACTAAAATTGTTGACAAATTTAACACGTAATAAAAAAATGATGGCATGATATAATTCACATATAAGATGACTGGCTAACCAGGGTGGCATTGCAAAATTCACATATATGATGCCTGGCTAGACAAGATGGCATTGCATGATTCACATATATGATAAAGAAACTAAACAGATGGCATTGACACAAAGCATGTCTAAACTAAGCAGATGACATCTTTAATGTATACAGTAAGCAATGCAAGGCACCATATGCATGATATTACCAACATCAGCATGCCAAGTTAGAGCGAAGACCTCATGGGGTAAATAGGAGTGGTCTTCTCCTTCTGAATCCCCCTCATAACAGTTATCTTCCTCTTGATTACGATCCGAAATGGGTGGAGGGGGCTGCCTTTGCGCCCACCATGGAACGATGTCTGCATGAAATTTTATTACCATGTAAGGCTTCTCTCTTTTGCTCTACATGATCAGTTCCATTGTGTACAATAACTGGCATGCATAGGAATAAAACATAGTGAGATTATGTAAGGAGTGCATGCACAAATCCAGAGTGATGGTAGCAAACGGTGGATAGACCCAAAACCAATGATAGCAGACAGATAATAGCTTTAGTTAAAAAATACAGATAATGGCTCCTTTAATGTTTGTTTTCACCCAACATGAAACTCATAGTAGACACCGGAGATTAACTAGATAGTAGACAAATAGTACTGATTGCTGCCCCAATATGTACCCCACAACCATTTTAAAAATCAAGTTTCAGCATTAGTTTGGACCTGGCTCGGAGTCTAATAGGTGAACACGACGATAATGTAGCATGTCATCATATTAAGCGCCGCATAATGTAAGCAGACATGGAAGAGTGCGACCTCTCTTGCGGACCAGTGTAGTCCTCAAGGCCATCTGCTCAGTTGATGATGGTAATGCAGTTTCCGTGGCTGCCAGTGACAGGGAAGAAGATCTAAGGCGGTGAAAGACATTCTGGAGAGCGGATCCCTGCTGTGGTGAACCCTTCCATCGTTGGAGCAGCTGAGCTGGGGTGGAACACAGCGCCGCAGGAGCAGGACAAACCACACAAGGTTTTCTTTGACACATATCTGTAACAGAAGTAATTGAGTAAGGGCTTGTTTGAATTTGAGGATTCTAACAATGCAGGGATAGGAAATAGACAGGAATAGGATAGGAATGCACGTGCAAAACAGAGAATTTAAAAACACGGGATTTCTGCCAATCTGGGTGTTTGATTCACAACAATTGGAAGATCACAGGATGCAAAAAAGCATGGTGAGATTAAGTCAAACTACAAGAAAATGTACGGTTATAATGCTATTATGCTACTATCTCTTAGTCTTGTGCTTGATGAATAGGAATATGAAAAGGAGGAGAAGTGGAAATTAGAATTCCTACGGTTTTTCTTTCAAGGAGACACTAAAGGAACAAATCCTACAGTTTTCTTTTGCTCCATTCCTTTGCACCAAATTCATGAAAAGTAGTACCATAGGAAACTTTCCAATTCCGATGTTTTTCATTCACTTTTCCTTTCAAGCACTGGCGATTCTAGTAGGTAGGCTTGAGCAAGGAAAATCCTACACTAAAAAATGTTTTTGTGCTACTTCTATTACTTTGGACCCAGGCCACTGCCATACTAGCTCAACTCCCAGGCCCATCGACAAATGCACAGCTCAAACGCGCAGAGATAAATAATGATGGCTTTCAAGAGAGTCCATCACGGATAGCTAAGTTGCCTGGTACCTCACTGCTTGTCATATAGTAGGATAAAATAATCGTTTTTCCCATTACTACGAGTGCTCAGTGGACAATATATATAACATGTAGAGTAAAAAAGAGATGCAACAAGTGTACAACCTCTTTGTCAAAGCCATGTCGATCTCAGCGTGATTGGGTTGGCCGGTGAGGATGCTTCGGCTGACTTGGCTGTCGGAGGAGGGGAAGAAGATCTTGGGCGTCTGGAGATGGAGCCTGAGGTACTGCTCCGCTGTGATGGAGGGTTTCATCGTTGGAGCAGCTCCGGTGAGTTGTACGACGCCGAGGCTGAAGCAGGACAAGAGAAACAACGAACAACGTCAACCTGAGTGGAATTCTAATAGCATCTCCAATACATGATGTAAAATACATAAACACAAAGTGCTAGATGTAAAATACATCAGCCGCTCATCTCTGAACTTAACTATCGAAACTGAATTTAACTGTCGAAACTGAACTTAACTGTCGAAACTGAACTTAACTGTCGAAACTGAATTTTGATGTCGAAACTAAACGCACTAGCAAGGTGAGGCTACAGTCGGTCGACTGACTTTTTCATCTCCGGTCAGTCGATTTTGCAGCCGTTGGATGCGAAATCAAGGGCCTACGGTTCATCTTCAACCTCCACCCCCCTGAGCCGACCAAATAGTAGCCCCCCGCCGCCCGCGGCCGGTGGTGTGCCGCCCCGCCCGCCCTGAAAACACTCCCCACCGCCGGTCCGCCGCCGCCCCGGCCATCCCTCTAGCCCCCCCCCCCCCCGTGCCGAGCTTTTTCTCCGGCGATCCCCATGCCACCGCCCCGCAAACGCCCCGCCACCGCCGGCGACCACCGCCCCATCCTGAACCCTAAGATAGATAGTGGGCTACCTCTCTGGCGAGCCCCCCTCCCCGCTGCGGCTGGTTCTTCCTTCACCCCGGCGGCATCGGAGTGAAGTGTATCTAAATCGGAGCAGCATCGCAAGCAAGAGCAAGAGTGAGAGCAGCAGCGCGAGCAAGAGCAATAGCAAGAGCAAACCAGGTAGGGGACCGAGAGCAAGAGCAGAGCAGCAGCGCGAGTGAGAGCTAAAGCAGTAGCAGGTCCTACTGATGTGGACGTCGCCGCCGAGGGAGCGACGCCATGGAGGAAGTGGCCGGCGACGCCTCCGTGGATGGAGCCGCGTCGTGTCGGCTCGGGACCGAGCGCCGGCAGCACCGTGAGATCGAATCAAGAAGAAAATGCGGCGATTAGTGTACAACCTCTTTGGTGGCGCCGATTAGGCCGCAGCTTCATCTGAGAAAACGGCGATGATGATGCTCTTCCGGTGGTGCAGGTGAAGACGGTGGTGTGGGAATGGAGGTGGTGCGAAAGACGAGGGGAACATTGGGGCAGCTCCTTGGAGGTGGAGGACGGTGTGGCTGAACCGGCGGGACGATGAGATCGACGACGGGTCCTCATCCGGTACGGTGGATGAGGGACGTCGAGGTGTTGCTGTGGACGACGTTGTCGGGGAAGAGGCTCCGGCTGGGTGGCGAACGGAGCAGGGTGTGGGGTTTCGTCGTGGGTTTTCGCGGCCTCGTTGTACGAATGGGTGGGCGGATGGGATGGCAGTGGGGAACCATGGCTTAGAGACGCGCTTGTCCGAACTGTATGGTCAGTTATGAAAGTACCCCCACCGATTTGAGGCGGCTCTTTCGGTTCAGGGGTACCACGGGCATTTTGCGTGTCGGGATTTCACAGGAGGTGGGAGTTTTCGTGCACGTTGTAATTTTGGAATAGCAAGGCACGGGTTGAGATGGAGGGAGTTGTCGGAGCACAACGAGATAAAGATATATCTTAAATATTTCGGGCTAACAAGGCGCGGGTTGAAGAGGCGGGAGTTTCCCAGCACGATAGACAGGGACGCTAGCTTGAATTTTTGGCATAACAAGGCGTGGCTTGAAATTTCGGAAGAAGAAGCTCGTGTACCCAAAAAAAAGACAATTTGCACCTCAACACGCACAACACACACACACAAACACCATTTAGACTAGAGTAAGGTACACGTGCATTGCACGCATGAGATTTGGCAACCAAATTATGGATAAATACCACATTATAGCATGCAAGATTTGAGTCATATATGCATGATGTAGATGTTCGTTTAATTCTTATAGTTCATTTCATTCAAAATCATCTAGTTTTTATAAGAAAGCTAATCTATTTTAAGATTCATGGAATTGTGCGTCGTAAGACATAAAGTAAAAAACAAATAATGGCAAATCATGTAGAAAAACATTTGGGCAATTCTCATACGGAAGATTCTAGAACAAATAAGAAGTGCTTGTGTTTTGATGTTTGTGCATTATGCTTAAGTTCAACCATGGAGTCTTCTAGATTATACATGTGGCAAAATCTAGTGGAATCTAGATGATATCCAACGGCCAGTAGTGCTCAAATTTGCCATCTTTGGACCATCGGATTCGCCTCATCCAACGACCATCTTTCAAAGTTAAAGTTACCCGCACACAATATAAAAAATATAATATATATAGGGGTATAGATATAGATATGTGATGCAAAAGCCGCCCATCATCTCTAATTAGAATAGTGTGTCCATGAACGGATGCGACGTGGCCAAATGATGTCTGCCATCGATATCTCAAATTCAAATCAGTCTGACCTTGTTCAATGTGTATACATTACAACATGCTCGTTTCCAAACCACACCGCGCAGATCTCCGTTATATTCATGCATGCATGGGTTTCAAACATCAGGATCTCTTATTCAAATATTTGAATTCAACTTTACATTGATTGTGACCTCACCTATTCAGCTATTCTTTTACACCCACACAGTAGTCTTCTCTTTATAATTGTACCACTAACCTTCTCTCGTGCATGCATGCACACACACTACCAGTCGGCATTATCCATCGCACGCATGCAATCTTTTTCTTCAAGTCGGTCTCCCATGAAGGCACACACCAACACACATCCCCCTCTCCATCATATCGGGCATTCTTTATCTCTCACGCGTGCATGCGCAATGATCGATGTTCCTCTATGTATGTGTGTATATAGCTAGGTCTTTCATAGTTTTCCACACAAACCGATCAATCGATATATCCAGTGAGGTCTCACCCTCTTTCCCACGTCCACATCGATCAATCTATACCTCTCTATATAGGATTAACATATATAGCTAATACGCCCACATGAATTATGTATCCAACGTCCCCCTCTCATCATCCATGCCTTCCGCTTCATCTCTCAGACGCGTGCACAATGACGAAGACATGGGGCAGTAAGGGCCCTGCCCCCTCCCCCCTAACATCACTATATATCAAGGCTAATATGAATGTGATCATTAGACAATTGCTGCTAAAAATGGTTTAAGTTCATGAATTGACCCTCCTCGTAAAGGATTAGCAATGCTTGGCCCCCTACCTTATTTAATTTTTCATGGCTCCGCCACAGCGCGCATCAGCGCACGTGTTCGCCCTCTCTCTCTCTAAATATCGATCTCGCACTTGTGCATTCCTTCATAGTCTCCCTCCACTCGGCCCCTCGCACCATCTTCTAGCCCCCCACCGGATTTTGCCACATGTACAATCTAGCAGACTCCATGGTTGAACTTAAGCATAATGCACAAACCTCAAAACAACAGTGGTTCTCTTTTGTTCTAGAATCTTCCGTATCATAACTGCCCAAACTTTTTTCTAGTTGAATTGCCATTATTTGTTTTTACTTTATGCTTTACAACGCACAATTCCATGAATCATAAAATAGATTAAGGGCTTCTTTGATTCAAAGGATTCTTAAAGGAATTTTGGAGGATTCCAATCATTAGGAATTTTTCCTATCTTGGTTGTTTGATTCGTAGGATTGTAAACCATAGGAATTTTTCCATATGATTCATTTGCACTAGATTTCATAGGAAACATCCCATCCACTCAAACCTCTTTGAAAGAATTCTGTGTTTTTTCTATGCTCAATCAAACACTCGTACAATCCTGTAGGATTCAAGACGACATTCCACTATAATCCCATGTTTTTCCTATTCCCGCGTTCTTAGCTTTTTTATAAAAACTAATTTATTTTGAATGAGATGAACTATAAGAATTAAACGAAGGGCTACATCATGCATATATGACTCAGAGCTTACATGCTATAGTGTGGTATTTATTCATAATTTGGTTGCAAAATCTGATGCGTGCAATGCACGTGTACCTTACTAGTACTTCGAGTATGTGCAAAACATGTAAACTAGAATACCAATGGCACGCTACATAGTGTCTCTCTTATAGTTCATGAAGCCATGTGGCACATGTGTAGGCGTTGTCGCGACCTCCTTGCGTGGATTGATCACAGTGACGTGCTGCTGGTTTCAGAAGAATGTACTCATCCTCCCTGAGCCATACTGGCGGTACATGCACGAAGCAAAGATGTGCACGCACGCCATGCACGCACTCATTCCTCGCACGCACACACGGGTACACGGGCGGACGCAATTTTGTACCAAGATCCACCCCATGTGATAATTTGACGTGTGTAAAGTCGTTCACTTCATTGATGGTCAATTAATACAGCGCATGCAAATTGAGTGGACGTGAGGGCGGAAGAAAGACATTATTACTCCACTACGCGCATGCGAGTAGTTAAATCGTGGGTTGCTAGTAGTACTTCCATTGGTCTCCTTCGTATTTTGTGCCAATTTTTGACAGTAGCATAATATTTACGCATTTGAGCAGTGTAGTAGTACTTGAAATTTATGTTCCGCTAAACTCATCGGGAGCCGTTTCGGGCCTCGAAACCAAAGCCATCAATTAATCTTTACCTTGTTCCCATCACATTCGAAAGCTTGCTCACACCTACTAGTAGTACGTATCAAGCCTGAACGTGTTCCCACTATGCAGGTATTAGTACTAGTGCTAGTACTTAGGTTATAAAAAGGGGAACCACCTAACCGAAAATCACTCTACCTTTCCTCCTCATAAGTGCTTCTTCTTCGTCCGTCGTTGCCATGGCCGGTGAGCAGAGCTCTAGGTCGAGAACTACTCATAACAAGGGAGCGACAACCAAGGCTGCGGAGAAAAGAGAGGGCTCGCCGCCACGCAGAGACCTCGAAAGATCTCTCACGGGCAGGCGATGGCTCCCAGGAGCGCCCTAGCCGCGGAGGCGAACATGCCGAGCCGGCGGAGCTAGAGTCGTTATCCCTCGACGGCATGCCCGATCAGCTCAATAAGCAGAAGGAGTTCATACGAGGATTGATGGAGTTGCTGAAGGAGAGCCTCGACGACATGCCCGCTGAGCTCAGTCAGCAGGGGGAGTTGACCGCCGGCTTGGTGATGCTGCTGAAGAAGAGCATTGCCTCGGAGAAGAAGGCAAACGGCGAAATCCTGCGACTTCGGGAGGACAATGCGAAGCTCTGCCACGAGATCGACCTTTTGAAGGAGAAGAACGTCGGCTCGATGAAGTTGCATGAGAATAGTAGTTCCTCGATGAAGATGCTGCAGGCCCTCGCCATGGAATAGAAGGAAGAGTTGGCGAAGCTCCGCATCGAGCACCCGACTGCTGTCAAGGTACGTAATATGGCCGTGGAACAGATGATGAAGGCTCGCGTCGAGAAATGTCGCGTCATGGACACAATGATGAAGATGGCAGAGGAGACACGCAAGGAGATGGAGGTCGTGGAGGCGATGAAGAAGCAGTTATGACTCCGTGGCGAATTAGATCATTTGGGGTGATAATCTTCCTTCTTCTTTTGCTCCTGTGTTTCATCTTTTGCTTCGGGTGTTTCGCCGCACGTGTCACGTTCTCTGCGAGGCATGAATAGAACAATGTTTTTTTGAGGCAATGAATAGAACAATGCTAACAATGAGATGACCAGCAAATTAGATCATTTTTTATCGCCATATGGCACTGGGATGCCGTGTTTCGTGCTCCTCCATCGCAGTACTACTCCAGTGGAAAACTTGAGTATACCGCACGGTTCTTTGCTCCTCCTCGATCAGGTCGTCCACGCATTTATACGAGCAGTCAAATCACAAGGCCCCGCCTTCCAGCAGTAATGAGCCGCCAAATCACAAAGGCCCTCGCCTCTCGTGAAACCGACCAAGCTAGACTGCCCCGCCCTCTAGCCTTTTAAAAATTGTATACTTTTGTACAGCAATAGTATCGATGGATTGCGCCATGGAGCAAAACTTGAAATTAAAAAAAGGTGGTACATATAGAGAGCGCTCGTCGCCAAATTATGCATATAGTACTATTCAAAAGGCTAGTCACAATAATGGTGTCCAGCACAACCCACCCCTCAAATAAAACTAAGAGGGTGCTTGGATACGTTTTAGTCCCATGACTAAAAGTAGTGGGACTAAAACATGCTAGCCTCACCCATGCTTGGATCCAAATACTAAAAAGGCTAAAATCAAGTTAATGAGCATTTATTATCCTCGAAACCATCCAATCCAGAACTCGCATGTGTTAAAGGAGAGGAGTTAAATGAGTAGAGAGAGGATTAATCCACATTTTAGTAGGGGTACCCCTGACTAATTTTTTTTAGTCTCAAGACTAGTTTTAGCCCCTCTTTAGTCAGGGGTGCTTGGAACTTTAGCCTCTTAAAGAGACTATTTTTAGTCAGACTAAAATAAGTCCCTTGGATCCAAGCACCCTCTAAGCATCCTGGAATCTTTGACAAAACTAAGCACCCTGAAATTCTTTGACAACTAAACTGTTGGCTATATGATGTTAGCCATATATATTGTACGTATATAATGTGAAGAAACGAGTGGTAGTACTATACCAACTAAAAGATGAAATATAAGAAATACTAGTATGTACGTACTGAAGAGTTAAAGTAACGAGAAGAAACATAACATAGTTCTGCTGGGGTCTCAGCGCAACACACCCCTCAAATTAAATTAAGCACACCTGAAATTAAACTTTGCAACTATTTTGGTAGACACTGCATTAGAATCACCATGAGCAACAACACTGCCACCTTACTCGGAGTCCTCGTCCACGTCCTCGACTTCGTCCTTGTCCCTCTTCCTCTTGGCCGATACTTCTTTGCTTGAACCGCACACTTGGCTGTTGCTCTTCATCCAACCCTTGTAGATATTGAAGCAAAGGTAGCCATCCATTGCAGCGTAGTGGATGTGGTCTATATCTAGTACATTCCGCTGCCATGCATGACGATGAAACGTGTATGGAGGTTTCTCCAGTTTACCGTATGAAGGATGAACCATGGCTCCTGCCAGGGTCAGCATTGAAGGCTGACGAGCGGACACCAGCCAATTCTTCTGGAGGTCGAAGGTGTTGCCTACAACGAGGCCTATCCGATGCAGGACTTCTTTGTCGTTACCAAAGTCTACAGTAACGAATTTGACTAGGTTGCTCTCGAGGAAGTCCTTAAAATCCTGGCACTCAACGTCGGCATGGCATATGTGGTAGACCAAGCATAAGTCATGCACGCAAACCTGGATCATGGCGGGCTTCTTCCTCTCTTCGTCCTTTAGATCCTTCTCTCGTCCCAGGACTGTGGTGTACTCAACATCTAGCCCAGCGGCCCACTCATCATCTGAGTCTTCGAACATGCGTCTGAAGTGAGAAAGGCATCCTTTCACCGTCACGGAAGAACGGGTGTAGATGATGTCGAACTCATCGCCGGTGATGGTTCTAACCTTGTACTCACCATCGATCGTGGAGATTTGGGACGCCATCGATTTGGGAGGAGGGTTAAGATTAGTGGAACTACCGTAATGTGAATGGACGGGACGACTAGGAGCGAACCGCCGTAGTATTAAAGGACGTGCGGGGACAAGTAGGAGCGAACTGCCAGCGTGCGAATGGCAGGGTAGTGGCTTTCCACTCTCCCATGATACGGGCTTTCGACAGCCCTTGGATCTGAGATCGAACTGTTGCACGGCGTGATTCTAGACCTATGGGTGAATATCCTATCTTGAAGGGTTATTCTGCAATTTTTTAGCAATTTAGCATGCGACCGTTTGATCTCAGATCCAAGGGCTGCCAGCAGCCCATATCATGGTCGCGCCTACCACGACCGTCGCGTCGCTCGCACGGTAGCGCCCTTGGAGATCTAACACGGTGTGTTAGACTATCTGATGTTGGCATGTCATACATAGTCATCACTTAGTCACTCATACTACAACAAGGTTGGCTATAAGTGTATTTTTACTCCTCTCTATCTCTTTCTTCGTACTCAAGGAAGAAACGGTGCTAAGCGCGTGTATTTATTGCATTTGCCAAGGAGTGACCTCTTCCAATGAAATGGTGTTGCTAAGTTTGCTTCATTTAATTAGCTATAGACTCAAAATTGTCTTTTCACCTAGGTACACGCACTTAGCACCGTTTCTTCCTTGGGTCACCAAACTAGTCTCTCTCTTCTTGATTAACTTGCCACATCAGACTTTATGCTTATGTGGCAAGCTTAAGCACCTGTAGGAGCAAGTAAAAGTAAGTACAATAGTGCGCTTTACATGGCATTTTTGCATATGTGGAGGAAAGAGAGGCAAAGAAAAAGTGGAGAAGTGGGCTCTCATGCAAGAGCCAGCCTCTACTATATGGTGGAGCATTGGGAGAGGCACCTGTATGGAGGTGGTAAGGAATCTGGGAGACTCATGCCGGTCGTAGCGCCATAGTTAAAATGATAATGGCAAGTCAAATCACGGGGCCCCACCTGTCCAGCAGTAACTCGCTGTCAAATCACACAGCCCTACGTTTGCAGCAGCCTACTCCCTCATCTTCTCGCATCTCTGTTGAACCAACTAGGCGGAACTGCCCCGCCGCCTACCACGCGGGAAAAGCCCCACCCTTGACTTTTGAATAGTAACAGTATAATAATTTTGTATCCATGGATTGCGCCCGCGCCATGGAGCAAAGCGTCTAGAAAACAGAGGAGACATGGTGGTCTTGCAATAGAGAAGAGGGAGAGGCGAGACGGTGGTTTTGGAATGGAGATGATGGAGAGGAGAGGAGGTGGTTTTGCAATGGAGAAGAGGGAGAGGAGTGTGCGGCAGCGATTTAGGACTGGACGAGAGGGCCGGCGCGCTCTGACTGGATCAAAATCAAAATCAATTTGGTGACATGCATTCACATTTTGCTTGTCAAATACAGTACATGGTCAAACTTTGACCCAAAATACGCGAAACAACAAAAAAATACTTCCAAGACCAGCGCCGCTCTTCCGCTCTTCTCCTCTTAAACCACCGCCGCTCCACTCCTGTTCCAATCTAAATGCAGCGCCGCTCCTCTCCTCTTCCATTTCAAAACCACCGCCCATCCTCTCCTGTTCCAGTCCAAAACCAGTGTCGCTCCTCTCCCGTTCCAATCCAAGACCAGCGCTGCTCCTCTCCTCTTCCATTCAAAAACCACTGTCGGCGAGTGAAGGTGCTGTGGAGAAGTAGATCGATGGAGGAGTACAACCGATATGTGAGGATCGCAGACGGCCACCCTGTGAAGCTAGCTAGGATGTTGGAGATACAGTCTTGGTTTGACAACAACGACCAACTAGCGGCAATGGCGACATCCATGGCCAAATATCTGCAACAGAGCGAAAAGGCAGTGATACTCCCGGAGGGAGTCGCGCCGGAGTACATAGAGCTGCTCCTCTGGGCCATGGAGCAAACAGATTCACCGAATCCGATCGTGAGGGAGCGGTGGTGGGAGTATTGATCCCAGATGGAGCATCCACCAGAGATTGAAGGATCGAGCATCTACAGGGTGCCCTTTGTGAGGGTGTCCTGCCAGAGCGAGCCGGTGGAGTCTTCATCGACCGAACCCAACTGCAAGAGGAGAAAAGCAGTTGGTCCGACGACGCTTCCCCGCCATCGTCTCCCTCGCCGTTCACATCGTCTCATGGGGCGGTTGTCTGCCGCCGAGGAATAGGAGGGGGCTGCCCCCCCCCCAGCCCATAGTCGGGCAGGTTGTGAATTGTCAGGAGGAGCTTAGGGTTGTCAGTATTTGCAGGTTGTGAATTGTGTTTTGTGTTGTGCATTTTGAGAGTACTTTCGGATATGAATGTCTTTTGAATTTCAGATTTGCAGTATTGAGCATATGAAGTATTTTATGAATTCTAGATATCTATTTTTAGCACTTAAAAAATATAGTTCCATAGGAGTATAAAAGTGCAGACAATGTGATTCTCAGAGAAGAAACTGCAAGTTCAGTTTCAGATAAGAAACCGCAACTTTCAAAGGCAGAGCATTTATATTAACACGGCCTTTTCAAACAGGGTTAACATCATGTTGGAAGTTTTATTCATGGTCGAAAATGGAACTACCGGCCAGTTAACATCATGCCGATCAACATTCATGCATAGCACATCTTCACATGATGCACAGTCAAAATGCCCACACAATGTCGAGTGTGCGAAACACAGAGAAAATGAGGGACGAAGTTTTGGCAAGTGTTGGACGTGGTTTTGGGCTGCCCCGTCTAGGCTTTCATTTTTAACATGCGCATCCCACGTCCTCAGATGGGAGGTCCATAGGCCTGTTTGTATTTTCTTAGGGTCTTCTTGTATCGACTGACCTATGGACCTCCCATCCGAGGTTTTATTTTTGGCAGCCTAATTTATGTATTTTTTGAAGAAAACGCAGAGGTCTGTTCTATTTTTATATAAGAATTGGAACGCCAGGTCCAACTTATGTTTCCCTTCTAACTATATTGTATATATTTAAATTATTTTATATGTTGACTGTTTAGTTCACATAATTGGAAAATAGATGACCGTTCTCGCGATCCCCTTCGCCCTTGCCACCACCTCCACTCTCGCCGCCGCCCCCGCCACCACCTCCACCCTCGCCGCCGCCATAGATCTCGCTGCCACCCCCCCTCCCCCCCCCCCCCCCCCCCCGCCTCCTGACTCCGGGCGCGCCTGCCCCCCTCAGCAAGTCCGCTCGCGCGCCCCATGGAGTCACCGGCCATATCCACGGGGGAATGGCTGGAAGACAGGCAGATGTACAAGATGCATCTCCCACATGTCTACAAAGCCTTCCCGCAGATGCTCCAGCCGCTCGACTCCGTCGCGCCGGCGGTGCTGCAGGAGACTCAAGGGAGGAGATGGAGGGAGCGGGCGATGCGGATCTGCGACGACGCTCTCTCCTAGACCCAGCGCACGCGTGAATGGAGGGAAGCAGAGGAGGAGGCTGCGAGGGAGGAAGCCAAGGAGGGACCGAATCCGTTCGCTCACTCGTGCAGGTATGCTCGGATGTGCAAGGATCATGTGGATTGGGAGCTGCTGAATCTAGCGCCTGGGGATCTACTTCGAAGGAGATTTCTCGAAGAAGCACGGGATGCCCCACCCCAGTGAGCCGCCGATTGCGTTCGCTCGATGGGCGAAAGGAGAAGTGAATTCAGGAGATCCATGCTGTGCTGCGAGATGGGAATGCTTGACTGGACTCTTGCCCACCAGCACGCCACCGGAGCCGGAGCAGGTGGATCCCCTACCTTACCTCTCCCCCCAAACCCGTAGAAGATTGAAATTAAGCTTGCAATCTGCTTCAATTGAGCTGTCTGGTGGTTATTTCTGCTTCCTGAGAGACAACATCTGGCCGGAGGATGAGAAGGAACCAGGAGCTCTGATGAATTTCCCCTATCACAATGGGGGGAGGGAGCGCCGGTTGTGCAGTGGTATGGCCCACCTCTGCCCCAAATGGGGGCACAATCTGGGCAGGCTCCTATAATTACCCAAGATCAATCTGCTGGTGGTTCTGACTCTCAGATCAGTGGGAAATCTCAAGGCAAGAATCAGCAAAAGAAGAGACAGGACATCCAGAAAACTGCTCCTGCCCCTGCTTCGGGCCTTATGGCATACTCTGAGGTGATCTGCTACAACTGTGGGGAACCAGGGCATCATTTGGATAAATGTGTCAAGCCCAAGAGTTGTTTTATCTACAAAATAGTTACCCATAAAGTTGAGAATTGCCCTGTCAGAAGGAAAACCCACAGTTCTGCTAGATATGTTGGAAGTTCTGCTCCAGGATTATGTCCACCATTGACAGAATTTTCTGTGACACAGAATTAGATAATTTTTCCCCTTTCTAGTTGTAGAGCTCTGCCCAAATGTGGTAGTGACTACACTCCTTTGCTCTGGGACTCTGGTCTTAACCAAACTCCAAAGAGCAATAGTTTTAAATTTGAAAAGTGGTGGTTGCTTGGAGAAGATTTTACTGAGCTAGTCAGGAAAATCTGGAATGAGCCTACTGGGAGCAGCTGCCCCCTAGAAAATTGGCAGATCAAAATTAGGAGATTTAGGAGAACTACCAAAGGGTGGAACTCCAATGAGGAAGCTAATCTTAGAAGATACAAAAGGCTTCTCCTCCTTGAGTTTGATTCTCTAGATATTAAGGCAGAAACCACCGACCTCTCTAAGGCTGAGACTAATAGAATAAACTTTGTCCATGGAGAGCTCAAGAAAATTTGGCTTCAAGAAGAAATCAAAGCCAAAAAAGGTCTAGAGATAGGAACATTAAGGAGGGTGATAGAAATACTGCTTAGTTCCATGCAGTAGCTAACCAGAGGAGGAGGAAAACCCTCATTCACTCCCTTGATGGCCCTAATGGCCCTGTTACTGAGGTAGATGAGATGCTGAAAGTGGCTAGTGACTTCTACAAAGACCTGTTTAAAAAAGAAAATCCTTCTGGGTTCTCTCTACAAAACAATTTTTTCTCTGCTTCTAAAAAAGTCTCTCCTGCTGAAAATGAGCTGCTAGAAGCCCCTTTTTCAGAGACATAGGTGAAGGAAGCCATTTTTAGCTCTTATCCTGATGGGGCTCCTGGTCCTGATGGGATTCCCTTCTTGTTTTACCAGCATTTTTTGGACTTGGTGAAAAATGATCTCTTAGATCTTTTTCAAGCCTTCCATAGAGGAGAGTTGGATCCAGCAACTTAGTCATGGGGGGTCTGTTGGGGTCAAGTTAAATAACTGTGAAAGTGATTTTTTTTCCTTGCTGGTAAAGGCCTTAGGCAAGGTGACCCCATCTCCCCGCTTTTGTTTAATTTAGTAGTGGACGTTCTTACTAAAATGCTGAGCAAAGCTGTTGATCATAGTTTGATTGCAGGGCTCTGTCCTGAGGTCTGCCCTGGTGGCATCATCTGCCTTCAATATGCAGATGATACCATCCTTTTCTTAGACAATGACTCCACACATGCTAGCAATCTGAAAACTTTTCTAACCTGGTTTGAACAAGTCTCAGGCATGAGAATCAACTACTCTAAAAGTGAACTCATCCCTATCAACATGGATGATCAGGAGTTTGCTGACTTCCTCTCTATTCTAGTCTGTAATAAAGGTAACTTCCCCATTAAGTACCTAGGTATCCCTCTCCACTATGATAAACTGAGGAGAGAGGATATCCAACCCCTTCTAGATAAAATTATTAAAAGGATTGCTGGGTGGAGGGGCAAACTTCTCTTACAGAGGTAGATTGATCATCATATAAGCTTGTTTGGCTAGCATTCCAGTGTATCTCCTCTCCTTCTTCAAGTTCCCTAAATGGGCAGTGAACCTCATCAATTCTCAGATGTCTCATTGCTTGTGGAATGATTTTGAGGGAAATAGGAAGCTACACCTTGCTAATTGGGCCCTAGTCTCTATGAAAAAGATTTTGGAGGCCTAGGCATACCTAACCTCCAAGAAATTAACATCTGTCTTCTAGGGTCTTGGATTAAAAGATTCTATGAGGAAGACCTGAAACCCTGGAAGCTTCTTATTGCCCATAAATACCTAGGAAATAAACCTAATATTTTTGTCCCTTCCTCCAACCCTAAGACCTCTAGATTCTGGAAAGGATTAAAATCTATTATGCATGCTGTGAAATTTGGCTACAGATGGAACATAGGGGATGGGAGCAAAACCAGGTTCTCGGAAGATACCTGGTTTGGCACATCCCCCCTAGCAGTACAATTTTGGCATATTTACTCTGTCCGCAATGAGCTTAACAAAAGTGTCAATGAAGTTTGGGACGGTCAACGCCTAAAACTCTTTTTTAGAAGGAACTTTAGTGATAGTCTCATGGAACAATGGTTCCAGTTCGAGGAAATTGCCAAAAGCATTACCTTTATTGCCGAGCCAAATGCCCTAATTTGGCAGCTGGACAATAAGGGGAAGTATTCCTCCAGCTCCCTCTATCATGTTATCAACTTTAGAGGGGTTCAACCCGTGTTTATCCCTGCTGTCTGGAAATTGAGACTTCCCCCTAAAATTCATGTATTTCTCTGGCCTCTCTCCAAAAACAAATTGATGACTAGGGATAACCTTAGAAAGAGACACATCATCAAACCCCTTAATTTTGTTTACTGCTTGGAACAAGAGTCTTGTTCTCACCTATTTTTTGAATGTATAGTTGCTAAACATCTTTGGGCCCACATTGAGGAATATTTCTCTAGTCAGATTGGCTCGTCCTTCAAATCTGTTGCCAGATTCTGGATTGCTACCAAAAAGTGATCAGTTTTAAACACGGTTAGCTCAACTATCCTTTGGTGCCTCTGGAAATATAGAAATGCTATGATTTTCAGTAACACCTTCTGGATTTCCATTCCGCACGTCTTGAGGTTGATCAGGAACATGGTGAGGAACTAGGCGATTCTCTCCTCCAGATCGGACAAGGACACGTTGATGAGCTTCGTGGAAACCCTAACAAGATCCCTCCAGAAATCGTTGGCGATCACTTGTGGCTGAACAAGGCTCGACCTACTCTGGGGCTAGACCCGTGGGCTCGTCTCAAGATCTCGGATGAAGATGATGGGCACCTGGCGCCGAAAAAGAGGGACATCCACCATGCTACGCCTTCCAGCCCGGTGTCTCCGCTTGCTTACTGGTCACCGCAGGCTGACACGGCCCCTCGGCTGAAGACCATGAAGGCTTCGTTGGACCCTCCTTGTGTCATTTGAGTGCTCTATCCGCTCTGCCTTTGGCACCGCTCGGGTGATTTGTGTTATTCAGAGAACTTGTTCATCCACCCTCCCTAGTTTGTAACTTTTCTACCTTTGCTTTCGAACTGCTCTTTGAGCTGCTGTATCAGAATATGTTGTGGTTTCGTTCTCAGCAATGGAACCGGGGAGATGCTCCCTATTTTTCTAAAAACAATTATTTTATATGTTATTATATAAAGCTTGGTAAGACTGTAAATTTAAGGACGAATGTGATAATATCACTTATTATTTAAATATATTTATAACAAAATGCTCAGCCCCTTTTTATTTTTTGATAACATTGCTGGCCCAACCCAACATTATAATTAGAATCAGCCCAGCAAAATCGTGTATTTCGAGAAAGTGCAAATGGGCTGTAATTTTTTAGGAAATAAAATAAACGGGCCGCATGGACGCTACATTATTTGTTCACCCAGCCCAGCTAATGGCTGTAATTTAAAAAAAGATCAAATTAACTGTAAATTCTACCGCGCAAAAAAAGACTGTAAATTCTGAAAAAAAAGGG
Source organism: Triticum monococcum (assembly GCA_034509565.1). NCBI lineage: Eukaryota > Viridiplantae > Streptophyta > Magnoliopsida > Poales > Poaceae > Triticum > Triticum monococcum. The sequence goes on along the minus strand of CM067842.1, from coordinate 442,287,214 downwards.
TTAAATACGTGCCACATTTTTGGAGGCTGAAATGTGGGCCAATAGGTCGAAGCCAATGCAAGTCGTTGTCAATTTAGTCAACAAATGATTCTGACATGTTAGCCGTTGGATTTACATCCAACGACTGGCATCCATCTTCAATCTCTCGTCTTCTTCCTCCAGCGCCGCCGGGACCACCTCCCGCCTCCTGCTGCTTGCAGCTCTGCTTAGCACGCTTCGCTATGAAGCGCTACTCCACCGTTGGCCAGGCCATCCCTCCACCCCTCCACACCTCCTGCTCTTCTCCACCGACTGTCGAACCACACCGCACTAGAACCAGTTAACCCCCGTACACCTCTCTGTCTGCGACTCTACTCCCGCGTCTTCCCATCTCCGGCTCGTTGCTGTCCGGGGCCTCGCCGTCCACCACCACCTTGGATGTGCTCGGCGCGGCGTGGTCAACATGGTCAACAAACGACACCATCGGAAGTAGACTGTGCGTGGAGAGGCTGACAGCTGGGTCCACGGCCGCACACAAGGAAATGCCTCCTTATTACGGGCAAAATAATGATTCCTCCACTTGACATCTGGGACCCACCGGAAGGGCCTCTGTATTTCGCGAAATAAAGTGCCCCCCGCTGGCATGTCGGACCCAACAGCTATCTTCGCACGCAAGGAAGTGCCTCCTTATTACACAAAAAAAAATGAATATTCTCCCTGCCAGCTGGAACCCAACATAGTGGGAGGCTGACTTGTGGGCCTACCAAGTTGACGGGGACGGAGGGCTTTGTCAAATTAGTCAATATGAACGATTCTAGCTCATGTTATTGTACGATATTCATCCAATGGCCGTAGTGCTTCTTCAACCTCTGGTCTTCTTGCTCCAGCCGCCCAAACTAGCGCTGGTCGTGCCGCGTGCTCCTGCCTCCCGCGGCCGGATGTGATGCCGCGGAGGCCTCACCGCCCCCTACTACTCCCACCACTGGCCAGGCCATCCCTCTACTCACCCACACCCCCTGTTATTCTGTGGCGACAGCAGCCTCACACCGCAACCGAACCAGTGAACCCTCGTACTCCTCTTCGCGTGGGCATCCACTGCTGCGTCTTCCCCGGCTCCGAGTCGTCCCCTTCCTAGTCCTCGCCGTCGTCCACCGCCCTGGTGCTCTCGGCGCGGCGTGGTCAACGTGATCAACGACCGACTTCCATCGGAAGAGTACTATACGTGGAGAGGCTGACAGCTGGGTCCACGGCAGCCGCAAGGAAGTGCCTCCTTATTACGTGGAAAATAATTATTCCTCCGCCTGACAGCGGGGACCCACCGGACGGGCCACCAGTATTTTGCGAAAAAAATCGTTTCCCCCTGACTGCTGGGACCCACCGGACGGGCCACCGTATTTCGCGAAAAAAACGTTCCCCTCGCTGTCAACTCGGACCCACCGGAAGTGCCCCCTTATTACGCACAAAAAAATGAATACTCCCCAGCTAGCTAGGACCCACCTTGCTGGGAGACTGACTTGTGGGCCTACTAAGTTGACGGGGATGAAGGGCTTTGTCAACTAAGTCAATATGAACGATTCTAGCTCCAGTGACCGTACGATGTCCATCCAACGGCGGTAGTGCTTCTTCAACCTCTGGTCTTCTTGCTCCAGCCGCCCAAAGCAGCGCCGGTCGTGCCTCATGCTCCTGCCTCCCGTGGCCGGCTGTGCTGCCGCAGAGGCCTCACCGCCCCCTACTATTCCCACCGCTGGCCAGGCCCTGCGGCGACGGCAGCCTCACACCGCAGCCGAACCAGTGAACCCTCGTAGTCCTCTCCGCGCAGGCTTCCACTGCCGCGTCGTCCCCTTCCTAGGCCTCGCCGTCGTCCACCGCCATGGTGCTCTCCGCGTAGCGTGGTCAACGTGGTCAAGGAACGACTTTCATCGGAAGAGTACTGTACGTGGAGAGGCTGACAGCTGGGTCCACGGCCACAACCCAGTTTTTTTGTGATTTGCCAAGTAAGTCGCTTTGTCAGGCCTGTTGGGCTGCAAATCTTTCAAGACGAGGAAAGCTTTCATTCGGCTGGCCGAGAAAATGGCCCATCAGTAATGAGCAATGGGTTGTACATTTTTAAAACACATCAAACCGGCAATTAGTTTCAAATATCTTTTTTTCATTTCAAGATTTTAAATTACATTAATTTTTATGCGTGGAGAATTTGTTGGATTTTATATTGATATACACTAGCACATATGCCCGTGCGTTGCAACGGGGAGATATTTTTTTTTGCAAGAAGCGGGGGAGATAATTGATGTGTTCATCAAAAACAGTCTCCATGGCGGTGGGCGGGAGAGCGAGGAGCTGCGGTCTTCTCATGAGTCATCTTTGACGCGCCGAATCTTGATAGTGGTGGGGCTGGTCAGCGCGGCGGCGACCACCCAACTGATACCCTTTTTTTCCTAGTCCAATCCCCTTGCACCCTTTGGGTTTTGTTGCTCGTCCATCAGACAGAAAAAGAAATGCATGGTAGGTCCAGTTTAGTCCACCCAGGGATATCCAAAAAATGGAGAACTACGTACGGAATGTATGGAACAAAATCTATACGTATATGTTTTTCTTTTCTTAGGGCAGCTGCTTGGGAGCTACTATATGATGCTTGTTGCGTCAAATAGCGCGTGGGACGCATAACAGTTCGTGTCTGGGCCAGCCCACTGGCTGGCATCGAAATAAGCTGTGTTTGCAAGGCATGAGTAATAATCCAAAAAATTCACGTGTTGAACGATTGAACATATGACCTTACCCGACAGTGTGGCGCTAGCCACAACCACAAACGCCTACTGCTGAGCAATGGCTGGCGCGAATAATTAAGAAGACAAGGCAACATCAGATTTAAGACATTTTTTGAACTTTTCTAAAATATGAATTATCGAATATTCTTGGAAAGTGTTTTTTAATTACAAACAATGTTTATAATATTCCGTACATTTTGCAAAAAACAAGACCAAAATTTGAAACAACAACATTTTGCGCAGACATGAACATTTTATCAAAACCCGTACATTTTATTATTTGTGACCAACTTTTGGAAACGAAACATGTTTTGAACATTCAAAACAAATTGATCAAATATGTTTTCAAACGCAGACATTATTCTGAATCCGCAAACATTTTACTAAAACGATAATATATTTCAAAAATCGAAGCGCAATGTCAGATATAAAATATTTTTTAACTTTTTTAAAATATGAATACCCGAATATCCTTGAAAACATGTTTTTTTAAATTACAAAAATGTTTATAATATTCCGTACATGTTGCAAAAAACATGACCAAAATTTGAAAAAGAACATAATATTCTGAAGACATGAAACTTTCATCAAAACCCAAACATTTTATTATTTGTGACCGACTTTTCAAAATGGAACATGTTTTGTATGTTAAAACAAATTTACGAATTATGTTTTCAAACGCAGACATTATTTTGAACCAGTGAACATTTTACTAAAACAATAATACATTTAAAAAATCAAATATTTTTTAAAATACATGTTGTTTAAAGCCCATTTATTTTGAATATTTATAAATTTGAAAAAAAAGTCGGAACGAGAAACTAAATTAATGTTCCAGACAGTTTTAAAAAGAGGAAGACAATAGTGTAACTACAAAAATCGGAAATTTGACAAAAATTCAAGTTCTGAACTTTAAAAAAAATTGAATTGTGAAATAGAGTAAAAATACAAATAAAATTGGACGGAAAACTAAAATGGGCCAGCCCAGACTTCGTTGGCGTGTGCGAGGGCCAACTATCTTGCGCACCAGGGGAGAAAATGGATTTTCGCGGCTACATGGGGAGGCACATAAGTGGGCTGGCTTTGCTGGGCCACAGCGTGTACGGGCCAAGTATAAAATTTTGAATTGCTAAAAAAATGGACTACGCATAAAAATTTAGTCCACCTCGGATAGAAAAATAAAATTTAAAAATATATTACTAATTATAAATAGACGTACGCAGACATTATTTTAAATCTGTGAACATTTTACTAAAACAATAATATATTTCAAAAATAGAATATTTTTTAAAGCCCAAACATTTTTTAATATTTGTGAATTCGGAACGAGAAAATATATTAATGTTCCAAACATTTTTAGAAAGGGGAAGACAATATTGTAACTAAAAAATAGGAAATTTGGTAAAAATTCAACTTCTAAACTTTTTTGAAAATTTAAAATTCTGAAATGAAGTAGAAATAGAAATAAATTTGGGCGGAAAAACAAAACGGGACTGGCCAATCTTGGGCGCCCTGTGCGATTACCGACTATCTACGGCACAGGGTGAGAAAAAGGCTTTTTGTAGTTATATGGGCTGGATTTGATGGGCCACAGCCTGTGTGGGCCGAGTATAGCATAAAGGATTACTAAAAAATAGACGTATCCACAATTATTTAGTAGCAACTCAGATAGAAAAATAAATTTGAAAAATAAATTATTAAAAATAAATAGATGTACGCAGACAATATTTTGAATCTGTGAACATTTTACTAAAACAATTATATATTTCAATAATCTAATATTTTTTTTTAAATACATGTTTTTAAAGCCCTAACATTTTTCTGAATATTTGTGAATTTGACAAAAAATCGGAACAAGAAAACGAATTAACGTTCCAAACATTTTTAAAAATGGGAAGACTATTGTAACTCGAAAAAGAAATCTGAAATTTGAAAAAAATTCAAGTTCTGAACTTTTTTGAAAATTTTGAATTACAAAATAAAGTAAAAATACAAAAAAAAGTTGGACGGAAAAACAAAATGGGCTGACCCAGTCTTGGGAGCCCTGTGCGATCATAGACTATCTATTGCACTGGGCAAGTAAAAGGCTTTTCTCGGTTTACATGGGCAGGCAAATAAGTGGGCTGGCTTTGCCGGGCCACACCGTGTGCGGGCCAACTATAGAATTCTGGATTGCTAAAAAATAGACGTGTGCACAAAAAATTAGTACCACCTCAAATAGAAAAATAAATTTCGATGATGAATGGATGAAAAACTTAAGAAACGCACCTTGCTTTATTAGTAGGTATAGAATTTATTTTTAAAATCAGTTTGAATGTGAGTCGAAATTTCGGGATTAAAAACAGTTCGGACCACACTGAAATATGCCAAATTTTGTATAATTTTTTAACCATTGCCACAATATGAGCTGTAATGCTAACAAAAAGAATATGGGCTCCAAAAAACCTTAAGAATTAATAAATGGGCTGTAAATTATTAGAAATAAAGGCAGATGGGTTGTATGCTGTTTTCCACAGATTTGAGGCTTTCCTAAGAAAAATGTTGACACACAAGCACTGACTGTTGGATGTCCATCCAACGGGCGTCGTGCTTCTTCAATCTCTGCTCTTCCTGCTCCAGCCGCTCAAACAAGCGCCGGAGGGACAGCCTGCTCCCTCCTCCTCGCGGCCGGCTGTGCTCCCGCGGAGGCCTCACCGCCCGACCGTACTCCCATCGTTGGCCTAGCCATCCCTCTACTCACCCACACCTGCTCTTATTCTCCGGCGACGGTAGACGAACCAGTAAACCCTCATACAGTCGTACTCCCCTCCGCGTGGGAAACAACTGCCAAGTCTTCCCTGCCTCCGTGTCGTCCTCTTCCTAGGCCTCGCCGTCGTCCACCACCCTGGTACTCTCGGCACGGCGTGGTCAACGTGGTCAAGGAACGACTTCCATCAGACGTGGACTGTACGTGGAGAGGCTGACAGCTGGGTCCACGGCCGCAGCAAGGAAGTGCCTCCTTATTACACGGAAAATAATGATTCCTCCACCTGACAGCTGGGACCCATCGGACGGGCCACTGTATTTCGTGAAAAAAATGTTTCCCCCTGACTGCTGGGACCCACCAGCTAAATCTTCGCACGCAAGGAAGTGCGTCCAGGCAAAAAAAATGATTCGCCCCCTGACTGCTGGGACCCACCAGCTACATCTTCGCAGGCGAGGAAGTGCCTGACAATCGGGACCCACCTGGTCGAAGCGTATGTAGCGTTGTCATTCTGGTCGCAAACGTGTACGTACATACTCGCACACGTGTCGTAGTAGAGGCGCGACTTAGCATGTACACGTACGTACAGCGGCCAGGGTGCAAGAAAGAAAATAGGGCCACGTATGTGTACATACGGGCGGGGTCTCAAACGCCTACTCGCGCATACGTACGGCCAGGGCTCGTGTACATTGCTGGGTCGGAACGGAGGAACAACATCGTCGTCGTGTTCATGGGGAGGCAACAGAATGCGTCGTGTTCATCGGGAGGGCTTGGACGGAACATGCGATGGAAACGAGGCCTGGCGTACCGCAGAAGGGAGGAAACGGCCTTGTGTTCGACCGGCCACGTTCGAAACGGGATCCTGTTCATCGGGAGGGGTCTGGCGTACCGCAAAACGGAGGAAACGGACGTCCTACGGTCGAAACGGGGGTCCTGTTGATCGGGAGGGGTGTGGCGTACCGCAAAACGGAGGAAACGGATTTGTGTTGGAGCACTACGGTCGAAACGGGGGATACTGTTCATCTCCACCGTCGACCTCCTCCAGCCTCCACGGGCTCCTGTTCATCCAGCCTCCACGGGCTCCTGTTCATCCAGCCTCCACGGGCTCCTGTTCATCCAGCCTCCACCACGTGCTACTCCACCGGCTACTGTTCAACCACCCCTCCAACGTCTACTGTTCATCCAGCCCTTCACACCTCGGGGTCCTGTTCAACCACCCCTCCACGGGCACCCCTCCACCGTCTACTGTTCATCCAGCCCTCCACACCACGGGGTCCTGTTCAACCACCCCTCCACCGTCTACTCTTCATCCAGCCCTCCACACCACGGGGTCCTGTTCATCCACCCCTCCACGGGCACCCCTCCACCGTCTACTGTTCATCCAGCCCTCCACCACACCATGGGGTCCTGTTCATCCAGAGGCAACGCCACCGCTCACTTTTCATCCAAACCCCCCACAACGCTCACTGTTCATCCCATCGATCGGCTTCAGTTAGCAGCAGTAGCGAAGGAATCGCTCGATCGGGTTCAGTTAACAGCCATCGATCGATCGCTCGGGTTCAGTAATGCGTAGCCTGTAGTGCAATCGCTCGGGTTCAGTTAGAGCCCAACGCCTCGCTCGGGTTCAGTTAGAGCCAATGCCTCGCACACACACGCGTACGTGTACGAGAGAAACGTGCATCGCTCGGCCCCGACCTCCCACCGTAACCGGGAACTCCCCAAAATTTTCCTCCCCCTCGCTTCTACCACGGTTTTTTCTGTCATGGACGGCCCAAAGAATGTCATGCAGCTGCGTCTCCGGCCCGCCCAGGACGAAAAGCCCATTTTCTGTCATGATTTTTGGTCATAGAAGTAGGAGCCCACCACATCTATGATGATACCGGGTTTTGTCATAATTATCGTCATAGAAGTGTCATATATATGACAGAAAAAAAATTCGTTCGGCCCAAAATGTCACAGAAGTGTCTTTTTTTGTAGTGAACGGCATCACTGAGTATAGAACCACGACCTAAGGCTCCTTACTCGTCGTCTGAAAAGTCTGCAACATGAACATTGCAGCCCGAAAACGGGTCAGCACATGGAATATGCTGGCAATGTAACACATAGAGAGTAGTGAACAGAAATAGGCTATACTACATGCATATATGGCTGGTGGAAAGCTCTATGGTTACAGTTTTGCGTAAAGCCAGTTTTTCCCTACTGCAAAGGAATAAATTTTATTTAACTATCATGGTGGTTGTTAAACATTGAGAGCGCAGACACCCTCTCAATCCCAATTAAACATCATCATTAAAACCAACAAAATTAATTAAAGTCACATGATGAGATTCACATGATAATCCAAGTACTAGATACTCAAGACGTCCATAACCGGGGACACGGCTAACCATGATTAGTTTATACACTCTGCAGAGGTTTGTGCACTTTTCCCCACAAGACTCGATCTCCTCCGTTGGGATTCTCGCACTACATGGTGTTTGAGAAACGGATAACCGAGACATAGTCTTTCAAAAGCGCTAGCACCTTACGATCGGGTAGACCGTTACACCTACTTTCCCCTACATCTGCTAGTCTACCACTATAAGAGTTCACACGACTTAATCAACTATGCTAGAGCCCATAGTAGCTTGTGGCTGCACACGGAAGTTCTAGCATTAATAATCTCAGTTCCCTCTGAGCCTGGGTGGCGGTCCATAGGAAGATCACACGAGTACTCCGGGATTTCCAAAAAAATACAGGCAACACTGGGTACTCCAGGTGCCTCAATCCACCTAGATGTGTATTTAAGTTGCCACCTTAAGTTGAAACATTAATTAACACTCTCACATCTGTCATGGATTTCACTCACCCAAACCACGTCTACGAGCATAGCATAGCAATATAAGCAACGCATAGAAGTAACCCCCAGGGTTTGAATGTAACAGGGCAATAGGTTCTACCTCATCAACTACTTCCCAACCCACATGTTAATGACATCCTAACCATGCAATGTTTGAGGATTAGAACTAATGCATAAAAACTGGGTGATAAAGGGGTATGATCAAAGTGTTACTTGCCTTGCTGACGATCCGTGTAACCTAGAGACTCCAAATAACATGCTTCGCACTCCGGGAATTCTATCGCAAACAAACAATAGCATACATAAGCAACAATCGAAGAAGCATGAGTAAACCTCAAATAAGAAGATCTAACCGGAAAGTTCAACTTAAGAACTCTGGTTTGCAAAAAGAATCAAACCAAACGGAGCAACGAAACTCAAACGGCAAAAGAAACAAGATCCGTTTACTAATCTGAACTAAGGTCAAATTTTACAGTACCAAAATCTTGTACAAGTTGGTTAAGCGGAAAGAGGGTCTCGAGACGAAGATCTAGGCGTTTGAATCGCCTGATTCCGACTAACAAACAAAAAGATAAACAGAAACGAAAATCGGATCAGAAATCGCTATCAAGAAAATCGCGGAAAAATCTGATAAAAAGAAAACCGACGAACAGACTAACGAACGAGCGTTTGTTAGCTGTAACTAATGGGCGAAAACCGTTTGTTAAGACGAACGTCCGCTAAATAGAAGAACCGGGAAAAACCGGCGAACCGATCTAAAAAAACGAACTAGGGTTTCTAAAAAAACCGGACGGCTTTAAAAAAAGCCGCCGGCGACGTATTGGCGCGGTACCTCTCCGGCGAGGCGGGGCTCGGGCGGCGGTGCAGCGGGCTAGCGGGGCGGCGGGCCAGGGCAGCGTGGCGCGGCGAGGCGCGGGAGCGGCGGCGCGGCTCCGCCCAGGGCTGCGGGGTTGGCGTTGGTGGTTGGTGGTGGTGGCGGCTCGGGGCGGGGTATATAAGGGGGGGGGGGGCTTGGAGGAGGAGTCCCGGCAGGACTCCTCGTCCGAGTCGCCGGCGGCGCGGGGCGGTTGGGCCGGCCCGGCTGGGTTTCGGCCCAGTCGGCGCTCGGGGTTTTTTTAAAACAAATCCGCCGAAACTAAGAAAAATTCTAGAAAATAAAATAAAATTCTAAAAATGCCAAAATAAATTTTCATCGCCTAAATAAAATATTTAGAACGAGATGAACATTTTCTTTGCCCTGAAATCCAGTATTGAAAAACATGCAATTTTTCCTAAATTCAAATAAAACTAGCCAAAACTCCGAAATAAAATTTATTTGATTTTTTATTAAATCCTCAATATTTCTTTATTTTGGGAAAGTCATTTTATTCCCTCTCTCATATTTCTATTAATGGAAATAATTGAAGATAAACTAAATAAAATCAAATGATCCTATTTTCAAAATTTGAGAAAACTCAAATATGAAAATAAAGAAATTCCCAACTCTCTCCATGGGTCCTTGAGTTGCGTAGAATTTTCTAGATCAGGCCAAAAGCAGATAGAAATATGATATGCAGTGATGATCCAATGTATAACATTCCAAATTGAAAATTTGGGATGTCATAAAGGAGGAGAGGCAAGAGCTCAAGCTTGGGGATGGCCGAGGCACCCCAAGTAAATATTCAAGGATACTCAAGCGTCTAAGCTTGGGATGCCCCGAAAGGCATCCCATCTTTCCTCAACAAGTATCGGTATGTTTTCGGTTTCATTTCGTTCGTGTGATATGTGCAAATCTTGGAGCGTCTTTTGCATTTAGTTTTCACTTTTCATTTATGCACCACGCTAGTATGAAATAGTCCATGGTGCTCATTGCAGTTCACTTATATCTTTTGAGTGTGGCTTTATAGAATTCTTCATGTGCTTCACTCATATCATTTGAAGTTCGGATTGCCTGTTTCTCTTGACATAGAAAACTGTTATATGAAGAATGCTCTTTTGCTTAACTTATATTTATTAGAGCATGAACTTTTATAGAAAGAATTAAACTCTCATGCCTCACTTAGATCTATTTAGAGAGTCAAAAGGAATTGGTCAATTGCATGGTTAGTCATAAAATCCTACATAAAACCTATGGATCACTGAATATGATATGTTTGATTCCTTTCAATAGTTTTGCGATATAGAGATGGAATATGTGGGAGGTACTAGTAAATGGTTGTGGTTATTAAGAATATTGGTGTTAAGGTTTGTGATTCCCGAAGCATGCACGTATAGTCTCTTGTTATGCTATGAAGTTGGAGCATGATTTATTATTGATTGTCTTCCTTATGAGTGGTGGTCGGGGACGAGCGATGGTATTTTCCTACCAATCTATCCCCCTAGGGGCATGCGTAGTAGTACTTTGCTTCAAGGGCTAATAAACTTCTGCAATAAGTATATGAGTTATTTATGACTAATGTGAGTCCATGGATTATACGCACTCTTACATTTTCGCAATTTGCTAGCCTCTATGGTACCGTGCATTGCCCTGTCTCACATCGAGACGTGGTGCAAACTTCGCAGGTGCATCCAAACCCCGTGATATGATACGCTCTATCACACATAAGCTTATTATATCTACCTGAAAACAGCCACCATACCGACCTATTATGGCTTTTCCGTGGCCATCCCGAGATATAGTGCCATGCAACTTCCACCGCTTCTGTTTGATGACTTGAGCACTCATTGTCATATTGCTTTGCATGATCATATAGCTGACATAGTAGTTGTGGCTCAGCCACCGTTCATCATTTTTCATACATGCTATGCTAGATCATTGCACATACTGGTACATTGCCAGAGGAATTCATATACAGTCATATTTTGTCATGGGTATCGAGTTGTAATTTTTATTTCTTTTGAGTCATAAGTAAACAGAAGTGTGATGATCATCATTATTCATTTTTAGAGCAGTGCCCTGTCGGCGTCCTGGGAACGGGGGTACCCAGACTTGCCTGCCTACGGCCCAGGGCGTGGCTCCACCAACGTCCTGGTACGACCCGTCTTCAGCAACAACCACTCAAGACCCTCGCGAGGGGCCAAGCCTCGCGAGGCGGACAACGCCATGACCTCCTCAGGGGCGGCCTCACTAGGCGGGCTCCCGAAGAGTGGAGATATCTATTCAAGGGGCACCTCGCGAGGTTCACGTGATGTGAGCCATGACGACCAAGGCCAGGCGGACGCCAGCAGGCACAAAGTACCGATTTCCTCTTTGGTGCTAAAGGGGCAAGCGCAGGCGAGGAGTCCCGAGGCATCAGGAAAAGGTTTCCATATTGGTGCAATAAGACCAAGACCAGCAGGACGTCAGGACGTAGGTCACTGTGGAGCCCATGGCGGTGATACCACCAGAGCCTTTCACTGGTACGCATCGGTCCTAAACAAATGGTTTTTAACCCCTTTTCGCAACAGCATTTGTAACCGTCGCCAAGTGAGTGTGGGCGATAGGGGGGTCCTTCCCACACGACCCAGAAACCATCGGGGATATGCCCTCCTAGCACACACGCTCGGCAAAATGAGGTCGTGTGCGATCGGCGAGCGCTCAAATACGGAAATACGTACAGTAGAGCTAAAAAATATACGATTATACGGAGAAATTGTTTCCGGTCACGAGTACATCCCACACAGTCAGTCCCACATAGTCGCTCCAATGAATTATACGGTGAAATTACTATAGGGAAATTGACAAAACTTTAAATAATCATGACGATATCCAGGCAATGATCATTAGATAGGCATCAAATCCAAGATTAGTAGACCGACTCCTGCCTGCATCTACTACTATTACTCCACACATCGACTGCTATCCAGCATGCATCTAATGTATTAAGTTCATGGAAAAACGGAGTAATGCAATAAGAACGATGACATGATGTAGACAAGGTCTATCTATGTAGAGATAGACCCCATCGTTTTATCCTTAGTAGCAATGATACATATGTGTCGGTTCCCTTCTGTCACTGGGATCAAGCACCGTAAGATCGAACCCACTACAAAGCACCTCTTCCCATTGCAAGATAAATAGATCAAGTTGGCTAAACGAAACCCAAATACCGGAGAAGAATACGAGGCTATAAGAGATCATGCATAAAAGAGATCAAAGAAACTCAAATGCTTTCATGGATATAAAAAGATAGATCTGATCATAAACTCCAAGTTCATCGATCCCAACAAACACACCGCAAGAGAGTTACATCATATGGATCTCCAAGAGACCATTGTATTGAGAATTCAGAGAGAGAGAGAGAGAGAGAGGGAGAGAGAGAAAGAGGAATCCATCTAGCTACTAACTACGGACCCGAAGGTCTACAAAGAACTACTCATGTATCATCGGAGAGGCACCAATGGTGGTGGTGAACCCCATCCGAGATGGTGTCTAGATTGGATCTGGTGGTTCTGGACTCTGTGGCGGCTGGATCAATATTTCGTCGACTCCCCTAGGGTTTTGGGAATATTGGTTTATTTATAGAGCAAAGAGGTGGTCGGGGGCACCCGAGGTGGGCACAACCCACCAGGACGTGCCTGGGCCCCCTGGCGCGCCCTGGTGGGTTGTAATCTCCTCGGAGCACCCCCAGGGTTTGCCTTGGCCCATTAGGTGTCTTCTTGTCCATAAAATATCTCCGTAAAGTTTTGCTGCATTTGGACTCCGTTTGGTATTGATTTCCTACGATGTAAAAAACATGCAAAAAACAACAACTGGCACTTGGCACTATGTCAATAGGTTAGTACCAAAAAATGATATACAATAACTATAAAATGGTTATAAAACATCCGAGATTGATAATATAGCAGCATGGTACAATAAAAAATTATAGATACGTTGGAGACGTATGAGTGAAAGTGCAACTATCCCTAGGTGGTTTTGGTAATTCATAACAACATATAGCTCATTGAGCTAATGCTATTCCAAGATGATTATTTCAGGAAAGCTCAATGATTGGCATGGCATGGATGGTGAAAGTGGAACCCTCAAAATGCTAAGGACAAAGGATTGGCTCAAGCTCAAAGGCTCAAGACTCTTCATTTTATATTTTAGTGATCCAAGATCACATTGAGTCTTTAAGAAAAGCCAATACTATCAAGGAGGGATGAGGTGTTGCTTAATGAGCCTCTTGCTTCATGTGCTTAGTGATATGCTCCAAAACCCTCAACTACTTTCCCATATCCACATATGACCTAAACCCTAAGCCAAACTCGGTCCTACCGATTCTTTCTATCCGGCGCCACCGAGTTTCGATTGTCATAAGCCACTGCCAAACCCTAGCAATTTGGTTCTACCGATAGGGATCTCGGTCTCACCGAATGGGATTGCAAACTCTCTGTTTCCCTTTCGTAACTTTTCAGTCTCACCGAAAGAGCGGATCGGTCCCACCGAGATTGCAATGTAAATTCAGTGTTTCCTTTTTGTAACTTTTCGGTCTCACCGAAAGAGCAAATCGGTCCCACCGAGTTTACCTGACCAACTCTCTGGTTAGATTATTACCAAAATCGGTCTCACCGAGTTTGTGTAATCGGTCTCACCGAGATTACGTTATGCCCTAACCCTAACAAAATCGGTCCTACCGAGTTGCATGTCAGTCCCACCGAAAATCTCTAATGGTCACTATGTTTACTATTTCGGTCTGACCGAGTTTGTTGATTCGGTCCCACCGAGATTGGTAAATTGTGTGTAACGGTTGGATTTTGTGTGGAGGCTATATATACCCCTCCACCTCCTCTTCACTCGGAGAGAGAGCCATCAGAACACATCTACACTTCCAACTCATATGTTCTGAGAGAGAACCACCGAGATTGCAATGTAAACTCTCTATTTCCCTTTTGTAACATTTTGGTCTCACCGAGATGAGCAAATCGGTCCCACCGAGTTTACCTGACCAACTCTCTAGTTAGCTTATTACCAAAATCGGTCCCACCGAGTTTGTGTAATCGGTCAGACCGAGATTACGTTATGCCCTAACCCTAACCATATCGGTCCTACTGAGTTGCATCTCAGTCCCACCAAAAATCCTAACGGTCACTAGGTTTGCTGAATCGGTCCGACCGAGTTTAACCATTCGGTCCCATCGAGTTTGGCAAATTGTGTGTAACGGTTGGATTCTGTGTGGAGGCTATATATACCCCTCCACCCACTCTTCATTCGAAGAGAGAGCCATCAGAACATACCTACACTTCCAATACACATTTTCTGAGAGAGAACCACCTACACTTGTGTTGAGGTCAAGATATTCCATTCCAACCATATGAATCTTGATCTCTAGCCTTCCCCAAGTTGCTTTCCACTCAAATCTTCTTTCCACCAAATCCAAATCCTGTGAGAGAGAGAGAGTTGAGTGTTGGGGAGACTATCATTTGAAGCACAAGAGCAAGGAGTTCATCATCAACACACCATTTGTTACTTCTTGGAGAGTGGTGTCTCCTAGATTGGCTGGGTGTCACTTGGGAGCCTCCGACAAGATTGTGGAGTTGAACCAAGGAGTTTGTAAGGGCAAGGAGATCGCCTACTTTGTGAAGATCTACCGCTAGTGAGGCAAGTCCTTCATGGGCGATGGCCATGGTGGGATAGACAAGGTTGCTTCTTCATGGACCCTTCGTGGACTCGCGCAACCGTTACCCTTCGTGGGTTGAAGTCTCCATCAACGTGGATGTAGGATAGCACCACCTATCTGAACCACGGGAAAAACATCCGTGTCTCGAATTGTGTTTGAATTCTCCAAACCCTTCCCTTTACATTCTTGCAATTTGCATGCTTTACTTTCCGCTGCCAATATACTCTTTGCATGCTTGCTTGAATTGTGTGATGATTGCTTGACTTGTCCTAAAATAGCTAAAATCTGCCAGGAACTAAAATTGGGAAAAGGTTAAGCTTTTATTTGGTCAAGTAGTCTAATCACCCCCCCTCTAGACATACTTTCGATCCTACAATGAGCATCCCCAAGCTTAACTCCTACTCGTCCTCGAGTAGGTAAGTGATGAAAATGGAATTTTGATGTGGAATGCTGCCTATCATGTCACATCATATTTCCTTTCTTTATAGCATGGACATTTGGACTTTTATATTGTTCAAAGCAATAGTCTCATTTTGACATGATAATTTAAATACTCAAGCATACCAACAAGCAACCATGTCTTTCAGAATATCAACGCTAAAATAAGTTATCCCTAGCCCATCATGCTCAACCATTGATCCATTCATGAAACACACTCGCATATTAGCTACAACCAATACTCAAGTACGATCATATTGCCTCCTAGTTGGTGGTTTTATAAGAGAAGATGGAGACTCAAATTCAAAAATAAAAATTGCATCAATTAAAGGAAAGGCCCTTCGCAGAGGGAAGTAGAGATTTGTAGAGGTGCGAGAGCTGAAAGCAAAAAACTTAGAGATAAAAACATTTTGGGAGGTGTATCCTTCCCCCCAACGAAAACGACTTAGAGTTCCCAACACTTCCCATGCTAAATATATCATAGGCGGTTCCCAAATAGAAAATAAAGTTTATTCCATTTTCCACCATACTTTCACTTTTCATGGCTAACCATATACACGGGTGCCTTCCATACCAACACTTTCCAAGGAATTTATTATTTGACAACATAAAGTACATTCATTTTTCATTTCAGGACTGAGCATCCCTAATACCTTTGCCTTACTCTCATGCAACGAGAAGTGAATAAACACTCATCTCGAGAATAACACATCTAGCATGGAAAATATTAGCCACCCTCACCGCTCCGCGAGCGAAACAAACACACAAAAAAGAAGTTTATTTTGAAAATTAGAGATGACACATAAAAATTTGCTTAGAACGGCAAAAGAATACCGCATATAGGTAGATATAGTGGACTCATGTGGCAAAACTGGTTTAAAGCTTTTTGGATGCACAAGTAGAGATCGTACTTAGTGCAAAATGAAGGCTAGCAAAAGATTGAGAAGCGACCAACCAAGAAACGAATAATCTCATAAGCGAGCATTAAGCATAATTAACACCGAATAATGCACCACAAGTAGGATATAATTTCACTGCATAATTATTGACTTCCGTTCTTGCATAGGGAATCACAAACCTTAACACCAATATTCTTTCCAAAGCATAATTACTCATCGACATAACTCACATATCACATCATCACATCTCAAAACTATTACTAAGAATCAAGTTTATTTTGTCCAATGATCTTCATGAAAGTTTTTATTATATCCTTCTTGGATATCTATCACTTTGGAACTAATTTTAATATGTTGCTTTTGATAAGCTCAAATAAATATAAGTGAAGATCATGAGCATATTTTTTCTTTCTTTCTCTCAAATTGATTTAAGTGAAGCAAGAGAGAATTTCTTGGAAAATTTACTAACTCTAAAATAAACCTAAGTGAAGCAAGAGATCATTTCTTCAAAAATACTAAAGCACACCATGCTCAAAAAGATATAAGTGAAGCACTAGAGCAAGTCCATAGCTCATAAAAGTTTAAGTGAAGCATAGAGAGCAATTATAACAAGTCATGACATAATTTTGGCTCTCTCAAATAAGTGTGTCCAGCAAGGGATCAAGACTTAAAACACAAAATAAAACAACCAAAGACTCATATCATACAAGACGCTCCAAGCAAAACACATAGTATGTGACGAATAAAAATATAGCTTCGAGTAAAATACTGATGGTCGTTAGAAGAAAGAGGGGATGCCACTCGGGGGCATCCCCAAACTTAGTTGTTTGCTCATTTTTGGATAATAGCTTGGGATGATGGGGCATCCCCAAGATTAGGCTCTTCTTACTCCTTATTCCTTCATCCATCGTAAGATAACCCAAAACTTGAAAACTTCAATGACACAAAACTCAACAAAAACCTTCGTGAGATCTGTTAGTATAAGAAAATAAATCACTACTGTAAGTACTGTAGTAAACCAATTCATATTTTGTTTTTGCATTATATCTACTGTATTCCAACTTTTCTACGGCAAAAACTCATCAAAGAAAACCATAGAGCCATCAAAATAAGCACACAACGCAAAGAAAACAGAATCTGTCAAAACAGAACAGTCTGTAGAAACCCGACTATTTCGAATACTTTTGTGACTCCAAAAATTCTGAAACATTAGGACGGCCTGAGAAATTTGTATATTAATCTACTGAAAAAATAATTGGCATTTTATTGCTCTATGGTTAAAAATTAGAATTGTTTTCGTGATGGCAAAAGTTTCTATTTTTTCAGCAAGATTAAACAACTATCGCCCAAGAAGATCCTAAAGGCTTTACTTGGCACAAACACTAATTAAAACACAAAAACACAATCATAATATTAGCATAATTGTGAAAACACTCAAGAACAGGAAGCAAAAAGCAAAAATAAATTTTATTCATTGGGTTGCCTCCCAACAAGCGCTATAGTTTTATGCCCTTAGCTAGGCATAAAGCAAGGATCTAAGTTTTGTCATCTTTGTTTCGAGATCCATAAGATGCCCTCATGATTAATTCATAAGGTGGCCTAACTCTTGTTCTAGGGAAGTGTTCCATACCCTTCCTCAAAGGAAATTGGAACTTAATATTGCCTTTCTTTGATATCAATCACGACACCGATAGTGCGAAAAAACGGTCTACCAAGAATAATTGGACAACACGGATTGCAATCAATATCAAGAACAATAAAATCTATGGGCACATAATTCCTATTTGCAAGAATAAGAACATCATTAATTCTTCCCATAGGCTTTTTAATAGTAGAAGCCGCCAAGTGTAAATTTAAAGAACATCCTTCAAGATCGGTAAGACCGAGCACATCACATAAAGATTTTGGAATTGTAGAAACACTATCCCCCAAGTCACACAAAGCAAAACACTAATAATATTTAATCTTTACTTTGATAGTAGGTTCCCATTCATCATGCAATTTTCTAGGAATTGAAACTTCTAATTCCAACTTTTCTTCTAAAGCTTTCATCATAGCATAAACAATATGTTTAGTAAAAGCTTTATTTTGTTCATAAGCATGGGGTGAATGTATCATGGATTGCAATAAAGAAATACAGTAAATCTAAGAGAAACTATCATAATTAATGTCTTTGTAATCCAAAAGAGCGGGCACATCACTAGCTAAAGTTTTGACCTCTTCAAACCCACTTTCATCAATTTTCTCAACAAGATTTTCACCCTCGGAAATATTGGGACGCCTTCTACCTAAAGTTGACTCTTCTACAGTCCCTTTTTCATCAATCTTAACTTTACTAAAAATGGAATCAATAGAAGAAACACCAATCATTTTAAGATCTTCATCACTTTTGCGAAAGAAATCACTAGAAAACGCTTTTTCTAAAAATTCTCTTTTAGCTCTAAGCATAGAGGTTCTTTTCTTATTTTCATCCATAGAAACATAAAGAGCTTTAATTGATTCATCTACTTTAGGCACAAAAAATTTCATCTTGAGATTTTTCACATCATGAGCAATTCTATCAACACTTCTAGACAAATCATCAATCTCACTCAACTTTTCTTCTATGGAAATGTTGAAAACTTTTTGCGTATTGATAAATTATTTAATATTATTCTCATGATCAAAGGTGTTCCTATTATTATTATATGATTTATTTCCATAGGAATTACCATAATTATTAGGGGAATTACTAGGAAAAGGCTTAGGATTAAGATTTCCTCTATAAGCATTGTTATTGAAATTATTTCGAGAGATAAAATTCACATCTATGGCATCAATATTTTTTTCAATCAAAGTAGACAAAGGCATATCATTAAAATCAATAGGAGCACTTTTACTAGTAACCAATTTCATAAGAGCATCAACTTTTTCACTCAAAGAAGAAATTTCTTCAACCAAATTAACTTTTTTACTAGTAGGAGCTCTTTCAGTATGCCATTGCGAATAATTTTCCATAATATTATCAAGAAATTTGGTGGCTTCACCCAAAGTAATTTCCATAAAAGTCCCACCCGCGGCGGAATCTAAAAGATTACGAGAAACAAAATTCAACCCCGCATAAAAAATTTGGTCATCGAAAGATTTAACCCATGAGTTGGGCAATTCCTTAGCATCGTTTTCATCCTTTCCCAAGATTGTGCAACATTATCATGTTCAAGTTTCTTGAAATTCATGATCTGGGTTCTAAGGGAAATAATTTTTGCGGGAGGAAAATACTTAGTGATAAAAGCAACTTTGCACTTTTTCCAGGAATCGATACTATTGCAAGGCAAAGAAGAGAACCATTTTTTTGCAGAATCACACAAAGAAAACTTAAATAATTTCATCTTCACTATATCATTGTCCACATATTTTTTCTTTTGCATATCGCATAATTCCACGAAGGTATTAAGATGGGATGTGGCATCCTCACTAGGAGTACCGAAAAATTGATCTTTCATAGCATGATTCAGCAAAGCAGTATTAATATCACAAGACTCCACACTAGTGGCGGGAGGAGCAATCAGAGTGCCGATAAAACCATTGTTGTTGGTATTTGAGAAATCACACAAGTTGGTGTTCCCTTGAGTCATGGTGACTACGCAACGCAACAAGATTGCACTCAAAAGAAGATCCGACAAGAAAACGGCGAACGAAAAAGAGAGGCGAATAAAATGGCAAATTTTTGTGAAGTGGGGGAGAGGAAAACAAGAGGCAAATGGAAAATAATGTAAATTGCGAGGAGATGATATTTGTGATTAGGAACCTGGTATATGTTGGAGATCCTCCCTGGCAACGACGCCAGAAATTCCTATTGATGCGGCTTAAAGCTATGTCGGTATTTCCCCAAAGAGGAAGGGATGATGCAGCACAGCAGCTGTGATGCCCCCGATTTGATCGTACACTAATCATACACGCAAACGTGTACGCTCAAGATCAGGGACTCACGAGAAGATATCACAACACAACTCTACAAATAAAATAAGTCATACAAGCATAATATTACAAGCCAGGGGCCTCGAGGGCTTGAATACAAGAGCTCGATCATAGACGAGTCAGCAGAAGCAACAATATCTGAGTACAGACATAAGTTAAACAAGTTTGCCTTAAGAAGGCTAGCACAAATTGGGATACAGATCGAAAGAGGCGCATGCCTCCTGCCCGGGATCCTCCTAAACTACTCCTGGTCGTCGTCAGCGGGCTGCACGTAGTAGTAGGCACCTCCCGAGTAGTAGTAGTCGTCATCGACAGTGGCGTCTGGCTCCTGGGCTCCATCGTCTGGTCGCAGCAATCGGGTATAGAAAGGGGGAAAAGAGGGAGCAAAGCAACCGTGAGTACTCATCCAAAGTACTCACAAGCAAGGAACTACACTACATATGTATGCATTGGTATCAAATGGAAAAGGGGTATCATATGTGGACTGAACTGCAGAATGCCGGAATAAGAGGGGGATAGCTAGTCCTTTCGAAGACTACGCTTCTGGTAACCTCCATCTTGCAGCAAAGGAAGAGAGTGGATTGTAAGTTCACCAAGTAACATCGCATAGCAATAATCCTAACTGATGATCCTCCCCTCGTCGCCCTATGTGAGAGCGATCACCGGTTGTATCTGGCACTTGGAAGGGTGTGTTTTATTAAGTATCCGGTTCTAGTTGTCATAAGGTCAAGGTACAACTCCAAGTCGTCCTGTTACCGAAGCTCACGGCTATTCGAATAGATTAACTTCCCTACAGGGGTGCACCACATTTCCCAACATGGTTGATCAACATGTCGCAACCCTACCTAGGCACAACAGAGAGGTCAGCACGTCGGTCTAAATCCTATGGCGCAGGGGTCTGGGCCCATCGCCCATTGCACACCTGCACATTGCAAGGGCGGCCGGTGAGCAGACCTAGCAACCTCCATTACAAAGGAAGTTACGTTACGCGGTCCAACCCGGCGCGTGCCACTCAGTCGCTGACGTCACGAAGGCTTCGGCTGCTACCACGACGTCGAGTGCCCATAACTGTTCCCGCGTAGTTGGTTAGTGCATATAGGCCAGTAGCCAGAGTCAGATCAAATACCAAGATCTCGTTAAGCGTGTTATCTTGAAGTAACCGCGAACATCGACTAGGGCTAGGCCCACCTCTCACCTAGGTGGTCTCAACCTGCCCTGTCGCTCCGCCACAAAGATCCACACAGAGGGCCGTCGGGAAAGTATGTCCTTCCAGCCCCCAATTCGTGAATCAACCGCGGGTACTCAACGAGCCGACCCGACTTTAGTCACAACATATATCATGTGTAGTAGGTATAGTATATACCCGTGATCAACACCTGACGTGATCACGACCCGATAGTATAGCATGGCAGACAGACAAGAATGTAGGGCCACTGATGATAAACTAGCATCCTATACTAAGCATTTAGGATTGCAGGTAAGGTATCAAGTGTTGTAGCAGCAATGACATGCTATGCAGCAGAATAGGATTAACGGAAAGCAGTAACATGCTACACTACTCTAATGCAAGCAGTAGAGAGAAGAGTAGGCGATATCTGGCGATCAAGGGGGGGGGGCTTGCCTGGTTGCTCTGGCAAGAGAGAGGGGTCGTCAACACGGTAGTTGTACTGGGTAGCAGCGGCGTCGGTCTCGGTGTCTAGCGAGAGAAGAGGGGGAAGAAATAATAAATATTAAGCGAACAGATGCATAGCGATGCATGACATGACAAGTAGCGGTGCTAGGGGCGCCCTAACGCGGTATGAGGTGGTACCGGTGAAGGGGGGAAACATCCGGGAAAATATCCCCGGGGGTTTCGCGTTTTCGAACAGATGAACCGGAGGGGGAAAGTTGCGTGTTTGCTATGCTAGGGATGCATGGCAGACGGACGGGATGTGTATCCGGATTCGTCTCGTCGTTCTGAGCAACTTTCATGTACACAGTTTTTCCATCCGAGCTACGATTTAAATCAATTTTAGCATTTATTTAATTAATTTAGTTTAACATTATCCAGAACAGTGCACGCTGACTTCAGCATGACGTCAGCAGTTGACCTGGTCTACTTGACATGTGGGTCCCACCTGTCAGTGACTGTTTGACTAATTAACAGTAGTTAATGAGGTTAACTAGTTATTAAGTTAATTAATCTAAATTAGTTAATTTAAACAGAATTAATTAAGTTAATTAATCAATTAATTAATATTTTTATTATTTATTTATTTATTTTAATTCCTTTTTAATTAAATCGTTCTGGGTGGGCCCCAACTATCATTGGGCCAGGGGCTTAACTGGTGCGGGCTACCGTGCGACGGGCGAGCGCTAACGGGCGAACCCGAGCACGACGTCGCCCGAACGGACACACACAGGGGCACGGAGGAGGCCACGAGTGGCGGCGGGCAGCGAGCGGCAGGGAGCTCTTGCGTCCAGCGGCTGCGGGTGCGAGGCGACGGCGTGAGGGTCAGCGCGACGCGGGTGAGCAGGGGGGCGCTGATGTAGGCGCTCGAAGCAGCAGGGAGGCGCGGCCGGCGAACGAGGCAGTTGCAGCAGCGCAGTTTGCGGACAAGGCCGGCGCGAGAGGGGGAGCAGCGGCGGCAGCATCTGAAGTTGCAGGCGAGGAAAGGCGTGCACAGCAAGGGGCGTCACGTGCATGGGGCGGCGACAGGGGGTGCCGCGAGTGGAGGCGAGGCGGCTGGCAGTGCGGGGCGAGGCGGGGGAAAGAGGCCACGGCAGGCTGGCGAAGCGGTGTGACACGGTCGCGGCGGTGGGCGCGCGGGAGCGTGAATGGGCGCGGGGTGAGCGCGTGCGGGAGGACGCGTGGGCGCGGCAGTGCAGACACGGCCGTGGCGACCGAGTAGGGGCGTGGCGCCGTAGTGCGTGCAGGTCAACGGGGACGGGGACAGAGGTGGAGAGGCCGGGGGCCTCACCGCGAGGCGCAGGGTCAAGGGCAGCGGGGCTCGGGGAGGTCGACGGGGACGACCGAACGACGGGAAGGCGAGCGGCTACGGCGTGGTGTCGAGGAGGAGGATGGCGAGGCGGCGTTCCGACGGTGTTGGTGCGGCACACGGCGACGGCGCAGTTGTCCAAGGCGGCGGGGCGTGGTGTTGGTCGAGCGCCCGATCCAGATCGGATCGGGAGGGGGAGGGAACGAGGGAGTGGGGGAAGTTGGGCGGTTGGAGGCTAGGGTTACGGGGGAGAGGGGATAAGGGAGTGGGGGCGGGAGTGGCCAGCTGGGCCGGCCTGGTTGGTCTGGTTGGCCAACTAGGCCAAGGCCCATCAGGGGTTTTCTTTTTAGTTTTTCTTTTGTTTGTTTTGTTTTCTTTTTTTTGTATTTTCTTTTCCTTATTTATTTACATTTCTATTTTATTTCATTTTAATGTATTTAGGCAATTTCTAAAAAGGTGTTTGTTGCACTATAATTACCTATGCCATTTTTGGCATGCTCTGAACATTTTTGTTTTAATTTTTGAAAACTTTTATTATTTGACTTTATTTTGAATTTGAATTTGAATCGGTTTCGAACTAACGATAGATTAGCAACAGTAACCGAGGTGACGTGGCATCATTAATGCGGGATTACTGTAGCATGATTATCCGGGCGTTACAAAACTCCTCCACTACAAGAAATCTCGTCCCGAGATTTAGGAGGTAGAAGGAAACAGTGCGGGGTATTCATCACGCAGGTGGTCCTTGTGTTCCCAAGTGGCTTCATCTTCAGAGTGATGCGACCATTGGACCTTCAGGAACTTGATCGCTTTCTCACGTGTGCGGTGTTCAGCTTGGTCGAGAATGCGGACCGGATTCACTTTATAGGAGAGCTCCTATTGTAATTCGAGCACTTCATGATTGACTGCTCGGATTGGATCCTTGAAGCAACGGTGGAGCTGTGACACGTGGAACACATCGTAAACCCGGGAAAGGTTCGGTGGAAGCTCCAGTTGATATGCCACTTTTCCACGCCTTTCGAGAATAGTGAATGGGCCAATATAGCGAGGAGATAGCTTGCCCTTGATCCTGAAGCGGTGAGCACTCTTCATTGGTGTAACTCGAAGATAAGCCTTTTTGCCAGGTTGATAGACCATGTCTTTGTGATGATAGTCATACTGACTTTGCTGACGTGACTGAGCAGTCTTGAGATTCTCACGAATAATGCGGACTTGTTCTTCGGCCTATTGGATAATATCTGGACCGAAGAGTGGACGTTCCCCAGTTTCTGACCAGTTCAGAGGGGTTCGACACTTTCGTCCATATAATACTTCGAAGGGGGACATCTTCAGACTAGCTTGATAGCTATTATTATAGGAGAACTTGGCATACGGAAGAGATTCCTCCCATTTCTTGCCGAAGGAAATTACACAAGCTCGAAGCATGTGTTCGAGAACTTGGTTGACATGTTCAACCTGCCCTTGCGACTGAGGATGAAACGCAATACTGCACGACAGATGACTTCCCATAGCTTCTTGGAAACTTGCCCAGAATCTTGAAGTGAATAAGCTGCCACGGTCCGAACGATAACCAGTGGAATACCGTGAAGTGAAACAATTCTGGACATGTAGAGAGTTGCAAGCTGACTAGTAGTGATTGTTTCTTTGACCGCCAGAAAATGTGCAACTTTAGAAAGCCGGTCAATGACGACAAGAATAACATCATTACCTTTCTGCGATTTGGGAAATTCTGTGACGAAGTCCATTTCAACATGGTCCCATTTACATTTAGGAATAGAGATAGGTTGCAGAGTTCCAGCAGGCCTTCGATGCTCTGCTTTGATACGACGGCAAACGTCACACTCAGCAACATAACGAGCAATGTCCTGCTTCATATTAGACCACGAGAATCTCTGACGGATGTCCTGGTACATCTTTGTACTACCGGGATGAATAGACAAAGGCGTATCATGAGCTTCTTTCATAACCTTTTTAGTCCGATCCAGGTTTTTCCTCGAACGTGGTACCACTAGGCGGCCTTTGAAGTACAAGGTGCCATCATCGGCGATAGTGAAGAATGAGGGCTTTCCTTCTGCTTGATGGCATTTAATCTTATGGACTTCAGAGTCATAACCTTGAATAGTCTCTATACCATCTACGAGATCTGGTACGACAGCTAGGGTATTTAGAGAACCCTTAGTAACAACACGAAGATTCATCTTTTGGAACTCTGGGGGAGGGGGAGCGAGTGCACCAGGGGGAACAATATGAAGGTTCAGCCTTTTGAATTCTTCAACAAGCGAGGGCTGAACTTTGTGAACCTGGAGGTGGTTGCAGTAAGACTTGCGGCTCAAGGCATCATCCATTACATTAGCCTTGCTTGGGGTATAGGATATACCCACGTCAAAGTCTGCAATAGTCTCCATCCAACTCTGCCGTCAAAGGTTCAGGTCTGGTTGAGTAAACAGATACTTCAGACTTTGGTGGTCGGTGAAGATCTTGCAACGATTACCGAGAAGGTAATGTCGCCACTGCTTTAGAGCATGAATGACAGTAGCAAGCTCGAGGTTGTGAACTGGGTAGTTTTCTTCATGAGGGCGCAGTTGACGAGAGGCATAAGCAATCACTCTGCGCTCTTGCATTAGGACACAGCCTAATCCTTGACGGGAAGCGTCACAGTAAATGACGAAGTCCTTCTTAGTATCAGGTGGAGCAAGCACTGGGGCAGAAGTCAACTTGTCTTTGAGCGCCTGGAAACTTTCCTGACACTTATATGTCCATTGGAACTTGACACCCTTATGCAACAGATTAGTCAGAGGCCTAGCGATCTTGGAGAAGTTCTCGACAAATCGACGACAATAGCTGGCGAGACCGAGAAAACTTTGGACTTGCTTGACATTCTTCGGAAGAGTCCAATCGAGAATAGCCTGAACTCATTCAGGGTTGACGACAATACCATCCTTGGAGATGACATGCCCAAGATAGGTTACTTCGGGGAGCCAGAATTCACATTTGGAATATTTAGCATAGAGTTGATGCTCTCGAAGCTTTTCCAGCAAAAGACGAAGATGTTCAGCATGTTCTTCCTTGTTCTTGGAAAATACAAGGATATCGTCCAAATAAATCATGCCGAACTTGTCGAGGTAATCCATGAATATGTAGTTCATCGGGCGAGAGAAGGTGGCTGGAGCATTCGCTAAGCCGAATGACATGACGGTGTACTCGTATGATCCATACCGAGTCATGAAGGCGGTCTTTGGGATATCCTCTTCACGAACACGGATCTAGTGGTAACCCAACCTTAAGTCGAGTTTGGAGCACACTGATGAGCCAGCCAGTTGATCATAAAGATCATTTATCCGAGGAAGAGGATATTTATTCTGAATGGTGGCTTGGTTTATAGGACGATAGTCTTGGACTATTCGGTTCGTCCCATCCTTCTTCTTAACAAAGAGAGAAGGTGCTCCCCAAGGAGAGCAACTAGGGCGAATGAAACTTTGCTAAGAGATTTGTCGATTTCCTCCTTAAGCTCAGTGAGTTCATGCGGCGGCATCTTGTAGGGTCGTTTGGGTATAGGGGTGGTGCATGGTTTCAAGTCGATGATGAGTTCGACAGCTCTAGCAGGGGGAATCCCTGGAAGTTCTTCCGGAAAGACGTCTTGGAATTCATGAACGACGGGAATGTTTTCAATGCCCTGGAGTGCTGCAGCGTTCAACGCATTCAAGGCATAAAGCCGTGCCTCGGTGTTCTAAACAAGATGAGCTTGGTAAGCAATTATTTCATCAGAAGGGTGTAGCAGATGGACGATCTTAGTGGCGCAAACTATAGAAGCAGTATGCGCTTTCAACCAATCCATTCCCAGAATGAGGTCGATGCTACAGGACTTCAGTACGATGGGAGAGACAAGAAATTCCAGTCCTTCGATTTCAACGGGGACGTCATTGCAAATCATGGAGGTCCGACATTGGCCCGCGGGAGTGTGTACTAATAGCGAAGTGTTCATGTCCTCGCTTTTAATGCCATGCATGAATGCAAAATCTTCTGACATGAATGAATGCGATGCACCTGTATCAAATAAAACTGATGCAGGTACTGAATTTATGAGGAGTGTACCCATCACAGTAGCAGGCTGGTCTAGAACTTCATTGAGATCAACGTGGTTGGCATCAACACGACCATAAGACCTGGCATTGTTGTTGTGAGGTTGGTTGCTTCCACTGCCAGCTGCAGGAAGGGCCAGTTGATTCTGGTTCTGAAGGCAGTTCCTGGTGAGGTGACCTGGTTGGCCACACTTGTAGCACAGACCATTATTGGGAGTGGTAACAGGAGCTCGGGGTGGTGGAGCTGGAAGTCTCGGCTGCCTAGTTGGTGGGGGAGGCAGACGCGGTGCAGCATAAGACTGCCTTGGAGCAAGTGCAGTTGGCTGGTACATGCTGTTGGGAATCCATATCCTACGCTTCTGCGAGGATGGGCCCGAAGATGAGCTTGTGTCACGGTTGCTCCTATGAGAGCTCTGGTGTTCCTGCAGACCAGTTTCGACATTGATGGCCTTGTTCACCAAGGTGGCGAAATCAGCAAAATCATGCACTAAAAGTGCGAGCTTGATGTCAGCTTGAAGGCCATCACAGAACTTCTCCTGTCCGCGTGCATCATCAGTTGCAATGTCTTCTTCAGCATAGCGAGACAAGTCCAGAAACTCCCGCTGATAAGCTTCGAAAGTTTTGTTGCCCTGGGTGAGATTGCGGAACTCGTGCTTCTTTCGGTCCATGACTCCCCAAGGAATGAAGCAGGCACGGAAAGCAGCTTGGGAGTCTGGCCAGGTGATGATTGTTCCAACCGGCAGAGTACGCCTGTGACTGTCCCACCATTGAGCAGCGGGTCCTTTCAGGAAGAAGCAAGCAAAGGTGACATAGCTGGCAGGGGCTACATCAACAGACTCCATCTCATAGGTGATGTCACGGAGCCAGTCATCAGCATCCAGAGGCTGAGTAGAGCTACGATACACAGTTGGGTTGAGGCGCATGAAATCCTACAGAGTCACTTGGGCTGGCTACGGGTTCATATTGGGGCAAGGAAACTGAGCCATCATATTTTCCATGAATTTGCGGTTCTTCTTGAACTATTCGATCATACCAGCCATGTACTCAGGCGATGGTGGGGCATGGCCACCATGACCACGACCACCTGCTCTAACCATCCTGCTAATATATAATAGGGGTAGTTCAGCATTGAGAATTTGCAAGGGCAAAAATCATTCATGATGAAACATGCATAATGAAAGGAACACAATAGATACTACATAGTATTTGGCATATCTTACAAAAGAGATCATGCATAGAGTTCGATACACAGAGTTCAGTACATAGCCTAAGAATATCATAGGCGGCACGCAGGCTCGTAGTGAATGCATCTAAGAGCATCCCCAACAGGCGCCGGTCGTGCCGCACGCAAAAAACACATATGCCGCGCGCGCATCGGCTGGTTTGGCACAGCGTGCTGCGCCCGCTCCAGCAGCCGCGCTAAAATGCAGCGCGCGCGCCGCTCCAGTAGCACAGAAAAAAAGCAGCGCGCGCTCTCATTCTAGGCTATTGGAAAATAGATAGATTGCATAGATTTTAAAATGATACAAAGGTATTTTACATCCGAAACATAGATTGCATAATAATTAAAAACGACAAACGATAAAAAACGAGATAGATTGCATTAAAAAAACTACTCTAAGTCGCTATCATCACTATCATCATCCTCCTCGGCGGTGTCGTCCGAGGTATCCAGCCAGATGTCTAACCACCGATCATCATTCGGCGTGAAGAACGACTGCCCACCTGCTGCAACAAGATCGGACGGTGCGTTCGCCAACGCCTTGCGCCGACGCCTGTCCAACCGCGCCTCGCGGCGCCTTCGCGTGTCCTCCTCGCGACGCCTTGCCCAGTAGGCCTGCTCGTAGGCGACGTCCTCCGGGTGGCGGTGGCGCCACTCCGCCATGACCCGCTCGTCTTCCTGGGCGACGAGGAGGCGGCGCTGCCGCTCGGCGTGCTCCGCACGGTCTTGTGCCGTGTTCAGACGCGGCGGCGGGGCACGGTCGAGTGCTTGCTGGAGCGTGTAGACATCCTGGAAATTCATCTGGCCGCGCGGCCGGCCTAGGCGCCACGCCGCCGCATCGTTCACGCGGCCGACCTCGCGCGCCGTCCCGTACATGCCGAGGCCGAGCCGGAGATCGCCGGAGCGTATCTCCATGTAGTAGCCGCCATTGGGGCGCAGGCGGACGCCGCGGTAGCCGGACTCTCCTCGGCGGCGCGGCGGCATGGCGGCACATCGGTGGCGGGGCGCTGGGGCGGTGGAGGTGCGTCGGTGGCGGGGCACTGGAGCGGCGCGTGGCAGAGAGAGAGGAAGAGGAGAAGAGGAGGCTGGCGCGCAAAAAATGGTGCGCGAGCTGGCGCCTTTTCGCGCGCAAGCGGTTCCCGCGCGCGTGGTTTTCCCGCCGCCGCTGGAGCGCGGCAAAACACCCCCCCCCCCGCGCTAAAGGCTGCGTTTACCGCGCACTGCGCGTCGTTACGCGCAGCCGTTGGAGATGCTCTAACACTAACAAGCAAGCCTACATCAGTCCTAGGAGGAACTGTGGAGGTAGGTGTAGCCTGACAGCTGGTAGTGACGCGATGGGAAGTCCTCCACGTGAGTAGCCTGGGGTCCGCGGATACTCTGCCGCGGAACCCGACGCGCAGGTGGCAGGAGAGGACCAAGTGTGGGAGAGTAGCCTCGCACATCTGGCCAGCCGACGCCCTGGGGCATCACGGTCCTGGCAGGGTAGATCACAGAACGCGAAAGATCACCAGATCGGACAGAGGGGTGCAACAGCATCAGAGCATGGTACAGGTGCTGACGGGTGGTGTACAACTCGTGGCGAAGAGCACGGTTAGCTCTATCCAGCCCATCAGTATGCAGAACCAGGTTCTGATGGTAGAAGGGCTCTCGGGTGACTGTGGAGTAGGCAGCAGTGTAGTATCCCTCCGCACCAACATCGGATGCGATAGCAAAGTGCCTGAAAGGGGAGGTGTCCAACTCCCGATACTCTCCACGAAGACGTGTCAGAGCAACATAAGCAGCATCGTGGACCGCCATATCGATAGTCACTCCAACACCATGAGCAGTGTGCATCACGGTAGTGGAGTCATACTCCCGAGATTAGAGGTGGAAGATGGCACGGTACTGCTCCTGGTTGAAGTCCTGGTACTCCTCATAGATGCTGTACTCAGGGTGCTAGCGATAACCCAGATAGGTCATCATCTCAACCAACACAGCAGTTGATCCTGAGGCACCAATGGTCGTCGTGTGGCGCACGACCTGTCTCGTGGGCTCCATCTGAAAACAAAGGTGTTTCAACGGAGTCAAATGACAGTGTGGATAAAGTTCAATATACTACTCTAAGGAATAACTAGGGCTTATCCAACTTTGGGGTGAACGTGGTCACGGGATCCTAATGTTAAAGTTAGTAAAATCGTTTAACCCGAGTAGAAGAGAGTCCAGAGTCCCGGAGTAAGGATCGAGGAGTAAAAGATCCTAATTTCACCCAGATGGCGACGTGGGCCTGTAAGGCACACAACCATGTTAGTAAAAAGTTTTGTAATGTCTAGACTCGACTTCGGCCAAGGAGTGTGGAAGGGGGATTCCTACAGGTAGTCGGCTCTGATACCAACTTGTGACGCCCCC
Organism: Triticum monococcum; assembly: GCA_034509565.1. NCBI lineage: Eukaryota > Viridiplantae > Streptophyta > Magnoliopsida > Poales > Poaceae > Triticum > Triticum monococcum. The sequence continues at coordinate 442,256,370 of CM067842.1, read as the reverse complement.
GATTTGACCGTACACTAATCATAGACCCAAACGTTTACGATCAAGATCAGGGACTCACGGGAAGATATCACAACACAACTCTACAAATAAAATAAGTCATACAAGCATCATATTACAAGCCAGGGGCCTCGAGGGCTCGAATACAAGAGCTCGATCATAGACGAGTCAGCAGAAGCAACAATATTTGAGTACAGACATAAGTTAAACAAGTTTGCCTTAAGAAGGCTAGCATGTGACGCCCAGATAATTAAGCTATAGTAACCCTCTGCTAATGATGCCACGCCACCTCGATTACTGTTGCTAACCTTGCGTTAGTTCGAAAACGATTCGAATTCAAATTCAAAATCAAGCAAGCAACAAAAGTTTTGAAACGCTAAAACAAAAATGTCCTAAAGGTGTTGGAAAATCATAGGTAATTCTGGTGGCGAAACCAGACTCTGAAGAAGTGTTTAAAGGCTCTAAAATAATTATGACAGTATCAAAAACAATTAATTACAAGCCTTTTACAATTAACAAAATACTAAACTATTTTATTGGGGTCCATAGTTAATGTGGCAGTAGTATATTTAGATACACTAAATTAGAAACTACTTTTATCTTTTAGATTTGAAAATAAATTAAAGGCTAAAAGAAAACATGATAGGAGAAATAAATAAGCAGAAAAGAAAATAGAGAAAAAGGAAAAGATCAAAAAAAGAGAACACCCCCCCCCCTCGCTGGGCCATGGCCTAGATGGCCTCGGTGCCAAACAGGCCGTCCCAGTCGGCGGCTACATCACCCATGGGGCGACCGAACCCTAAACTCCCTCCCCAGTCGCCCCACTCCCCACTCCCCTCGCCCCCACACACCACCACTCCCCCGCTGGATCTGGATCGAGGCAACCGACGCCCCTGCCCCTCCCCCCCGCTGCTGTCGCGCGCCATGGCCCGCCGCCCTCGTCGCCGGCGGCCTGGACGTCGCCCGATGCCCGCCCCATCGCGCCTCCGTCCTCCTCTACGGCGTTACCTCACCGCCGTGCTGCCATCCCCAGTGCCCCAGGGCTGCCTCGTCGTCGCTGTTCGCCGGAACCGCGTCCTCGGCCTCCCCCTCGACGGACTTCGCCAACCCTTGCCGTCTGTACCCCTGCAGCGGGGGTGAGCTCCTCCCCCTCGCTGCATTCCTTGCCCGCACACGTCGCCCATGCATGGCCACAGGCCCACGCGGTCCTCGCCGTGGCCACCATTCCCCTGGCTCCAGCGTGCGCGCACCACACCAGCCGTCCCCGTGCCGAACCGCTCCGCCGGGCACTGCTGCTGATGCGCCCGCCCCGCAGCCACGCCGGCGCGCCGCCCTGCGCGATGCCGTCGACCCCGCTCTCTGCTACCGCCGCCTTGCTCGCAGTCAGCGCCTCGCTCCCTGCCGTCCCCTGCCCCGCCTGCAGCTTTCCCCCTCCCTTGCACGCACGACGGCGCACGAACCAGCGCCCTACCTCGCCCCCACAACCGCGCCGGCCCGCGCCCTGCCTGCCGTGGCCGCACCCGGTGCACCCAGTGCTCCGTGCCCCTCAGGCACACGCTCGTTCGGGCGCCCGCCCATTCGCCCGACCCACTATGGCCCTTTGTCCAAATGACAGGTGGGGCCCCAGCCCCTGAACGTTAAAAAGAAGAAAAGAAAAAGAGAGAATTAAATAAATAAACAAATAATTAATTAATTAAGTTAATTAATTAATTATATTTAATTAATCTAATCAGTTAGTTAAGTTAATTAAACCCTAATTAGACTAAATAGTCAATGACGAGCGGGACCCATTTGTTAGTTTGACTAAGTCAACCCCTATTGACTGCTGACGTCATGCTGACGTCAGCGTGCACTATTCTGGATAATGTTGGATTAAATTAATTAAATAAATTTTAAAAATGATTTAGAACTTTACAAAATCATATAAAACAAACCGTAGCTCAGCTGCCAATACTTTCTACATGAGAGTTGCTCAGAACGACGAGACGAATCCGGATACGCAGCCCGTTCGTCCGCCACACAGCCCGAACCTATCGAACTCGCAACTTTCCCCCCTCCGGTTCATCTGTCTGAAAACGCGAGACACCGGGGATATTTTCCCGGATGGTTCCCCCCTTCACCGGTACCACCTCATACCGCGTTAGGGCACCCCTAGCACCGCTACTTGTCATGTCATGCATCGCTATGCATCCGTTTGCTTAATATATATTGTTTCTCCCCCTTCTCTCGCTAGACACCGAGACTGACATCACTGCAACCAAGTACGACTACGGTGTTGACGACCCCTCTCTCTTGCCAGAGCAACCAGGAAAGCCCCCCCCCCCTTGATCACCATATATTGCCTACTCTACTCTCTACTCCTTGCATTAGAGTAGTGTAGCATGTTACTGCTTTCCGTTAATCCTATTCTGATGCATAGCCTGTCCTTGCTACTACTGTTGTTACCTTTACCTGATATCCTAATGCTTAGTATAGGATGCTAGTGTTCCATCAGTGGCCCTGCACTCTTGTCCGTCTGCCATGCTATACTACTAGGCCATGATCACTTCGGGAGGTGATCACGGGCATATGCGATATACCTTATACTGTTATGTTACTTATGATACTGTTCGGAGTTGGGGGCTGAAGGGGCAGGTGGCTCCATCCGGTAGAGGTGGGCCTGGGTTCCCGACGGCCCCTGACAGTTACTTTGTGGCGGAGCGACAGGGCAGGTTGCGAACACCTAGGAGAGAGGTGGGCCTGGCCCTGGTCGGCGTCTGTGGTTGTTTCAAAATAACATGCTTAATGAGATCTTGGTATTTGATCTGAGTCTGGCTACTGGCCTATACGCACTAACCATCTACGTGGGGACAGTTATGGGCACTCGACGTCGTGGTATCAGCTGATGCCTTCGTGACGTCAGCGACTGAGCGGCGCGCGCCGGGTTGGACCACATAACGCAACTTCCTTTGTAATGGAGGTTGCTAGGTCTGCTCTCCGGCCGCCCTCGCAACGTGCAGGTGTGCAATGGGCGATGGGCCCAGACCCCTGCGCCATAGGATTTAGACCGGCGTGCTGACCTCTCTGTTGTGCCTAGGTAGGGCTGCGACGTGTTGATCTTCCGAGGCCGGGCATGACCTAGGAAAGTGTGTCCGGCCAAATGGGATCGAGCGTGTTGGGTTATGTGGTGCACCCCTGCAGGGAAGTTGATCTATTCGGATAGCCGTGTCCCTCGGTAAAAGGACGACCCGGAGTTGTACCTTGACCTTATGACAACTAGAACTGGATACTTAATAAAACACACCCTTCCAAGTGCCAGATACAACCGGTGATCGCTCTCTCACAGGGCGACAAGGGGAGGATCATCGGTTAGGATTATGCTATGCGATGCTACTTGGTGGACTTACCTTCTTCTCTCTTCTACATGCTGCAAGATGGAGGTGGCCAGAAGCGTAGTCTTCGATAGGACTAGCTATCCCCCTCTTATTCTGGCTGCAGTTCAGTCCACATATGATAGCCTTATTCCATTTGATACCAATGCATACATATGTAGTGTAGCTCCTTGCTTGCGAGTACTTTGGATGAGTACTCACGGTTGCTTTGCTCCCTTTTTCCCCCTTTCTATACTCGATTCCTGCGACCAGACGTTGGAGCCCAGGAGCCAGACGCCACAGTCGATGAAGACTACTACTACTCGGGAGGTGCCTACTACTACGTGCAGCCCGCCGACGGCGACCAGGAGTAGTTTAGGAGGATCCCAGGCAGGAGGCCTACGCCTCTTTCGATCTGTATCCCAGTTTGTGCTAGCCTTCTTAAGGCAAACTTGTTTAACTTATGTCTGTACTCAGATATTGTTGCTTCCGCTGACTCGTCTATGATCGAGCTCTTGTATTCGAGCCCTCGAGGCCCCTGGCTTGTAATATGATGCTTGTATGACTTATTTTATTTGTAGAGTTGTGTTGTGATATCTTCCCGTGAGTCCCTGATCTTGAACGTACACGTTTGCGTGTATGATTAGTGTACAATTGAATCGGGGGCGTCACACAGCACAAACTGGGATACAGATTGAAAGAGGCGCATGCCTCCTGCCTGGGATCCTCCTAAACTACTCCTGGTCGTCGTCAGCGGGCTGCACGTAGTAGTAGGCACCTCCCGAGTAGTAGTAGTCGTCGTCGACAGTGGCGTCTGGCTCCTGGGCTCCATCGTCTGGTCGCAGCAATCTGGTATAGAAAGGGGGAGCAAAGCAACTGTGAGTACTCATCCAAAGTACTCGCAAGCAAGGAACTACACTACATATGTATGCATTGGTATCAAATGGAAAAGGGGTATCATATGTGGATTGAACTGCAGAATGCCGGAATAAGAGGGGGATAGCTAGTCCTTTCGAAGACTACGCTTCTGGTAACCTCCATCTTGTAGTAGAGGAAGAGAGTGGATGGTAAGTTCACCAAGTAACATCGCATAGCAATAATCCTAACCGATGATCCTCCCCTCGTCGCCCTGTGAGAGAGCGATCACCGGTTGTATCTGGCACTTGGAAGGGTGTGTTTTATTAAGTATTTGGTTCTAGTTGTCAAAAGGTCAAGGTACAACTCCAAGTCGTCCTGTTACCTAAGATCACGACTATTCGAATAGATTAACTTCCCTACAGGGGTGCACCACATTTCCCAACACGCTCGATCCCCTTTGTCCGGACACACTTTCCTGGGTCATGCTCGGCCACGGAAGATCAACACGCCGCAGCCCAACCTAGGCACAATAGAGAGGTCAGCATGTCAGTCTAAATCCTATGGCGCAGGGGTTTGGGCCCATCGCCCATTGCAGACCTGCACGTTGCGAGGGCGGCCGGTGAGCAGACCTAGCAACCTCCATTACAAAGGAAGTTACGTTACGCAGTCCACCCGACGCGCGCCGCTCAGTCGCTGACATCACGAAGGCTTTGGCTGATACCACGACGTCGAGTGCCCATAACTGTTCCCGCGTAGTTGGTTAGTGCGTATAGGCCAGTAGCCATAGTCAGATCAAATACCAAGATCTCGTTAAGCGTGTTATCTTGAAGTAACTGCGAACGTAGACCAGGGCCAGGCCCATCTCTCACCTGGGTGGTCTCAACCTGCCCTGTCGCTCCGCCGCAAAGATCCACACAGAGGGCCGTCGGGAAAGTATGTCCTTCCAGCCCCTAATTCGTGAATCAACCACGGGTACTCAACGAGCCGACCCGACTTTAGTCACAACATATATCATGTGTAGTAGGTATAGTATATACCCGTGATCAACACCCGACGTGATCACGGCCCGATAGTATAGCATGGCAGATAGACAAGAATGTAGGGCCACTTATGATAAACTAGCATCCTATACTAAGCATTTAGGATTGCAGGTAAGGTATCAACAGCTGTAGCAGCAATGACAGACTATGCAGCAGAATAAGATTAACGGAAAGCAGTAACATGCTACACTACTCTAATGCAAGTAGTAGAGAGAAGAGTAGGCGATATCTGGTGATCAAGGGGGGGGGCTTCCCTGGTTGCTCTAGCAAGAGAGAGGGGTCGTCAACACCGTAGTCATACTGGGTAGCAGCGGCGTCGGTCTCGGTGTCTAGCAAGAGAAGAGGGGGAAGAAACAATAAATATTAAGCAAATAGATGCATAGGGATGCATGACATGACAAGTAGCGGTGCTAGGGGTGCCCTAACGCGGTATGAGGTGGTACCGGTGAAGGGGGGAACATTCGGGAAAATATCTCCGGGGGTTTTGCATTTTCGGACAGATGAACCAGAGGGGGAAGTTGCGTGTTCGCTATGCTAGGGATGTGTCGCGGACGAACGGGATGCGTGTCCGGATTCGTCTCGTCGTTCTGAGCAACTTTCATGTACAAAGTTTTTCCATCCGAGCTACGGTTTATTTTATATTAATTTTAAAACATTTAAATCAATTTTAGCATTTATTTAATTAATTTAATTTAACATTATCCAGAACAGTGCACGTTGACGTCAGCATGATGTCAGCAGTTGACCTGGTCAACCGGACATGTGGGTCCCACCTATTAGTGACTGTTTGTCTAATTAACAGTAGTTAATTAGGTTAACTAGTTATTAGGTTAATTAATCTAAATTAGTTAATTTAAACAGGATTAATTAAGTTAATTAATTAATATTTTTATTATTATTATTTATTTATTTTACTTCCTTTTTTATTAAATCGTTCTGGGTGGGCCCCGACTGTCATTGGGCCAGGGGCTTAACTGGTGCAGGCTACCAGGCGATGGGCGAGCGCTAACGGGCGAATCCGAGCACGGCGTCGCCCGAACGTACACGCACAGGGGCGCGGAGGAGGCCACGAGTGGCGGCGGGCGGCGAGCGGTAGGGAGCTCCGGCGGCCAGCGGCTGCGGGTGCGAGGCGACGGCGCGAGGGTCAGCGCGACACGGGTGAGCAGGGGGGCTGCTGATGTAGGCGCTTGTAGTAGCAGGGAGGCGCGGCCGACAAGCGAGGCAGTTGCAGCAGCGCAGTTTATGGACAAGGCCAGTGTGACAGGGAGGAGCAGCGGTGGGAGCATCTGAAGTTGCAGGCGAGGGGAGGCGGGCGCAGCGAGGGGCGTCACATGCACGGGGCGGCGACATGGGGTGCCGCGAGTGGAGGCGAGGCGGGGAGAAGAGGCCACGGGTGGCTGGGCGAAGCGGGATGACATGGACGCGGCTGTGGGCGCGCGGGAGCGTGAACGGGCGTGGGGTGAGCGCGTGCGGGAGGACGCGTGGGCGCGGTAGTGCAGACACGGCCACGGCGACCGAGTAGGGGCGTGGCGCCGTAGGGCGTGCAGGTCGACGGGGACGGGGACAGAGGTGGAGAGGCCGGGGGCCTCACCGCGAGGCGCAGGGTCATGGGCAGCGGGGCTCGGGGAGGTCGATGGGGATGACCGGACGACGGGGAGGCGAGCGGCTGCGGCATGGTATCGAGGAGGAAGATGGCGAGGCGGTGTTCCGACGGTGTTGGTGCGGCACACGGCGACGGCGCAATTGTCCAAGGCGGCGGGGCATGGTGTGGGTCGAGCCCCCAATCCAGATCGGGTCGGGAGGAGGAGGGAACGAGGGAGTGGGGGAAGTGGGGCGGTTGGAGGCTAGGGTTACGGGGGAGAGGGGATAAGGGGGTGGGGGCGGGAGTGGCCGGCTGGGCCGGCCTGGTTGGTCTGGTTGGCCAACTGGGCCAAGGCCCATTAGGGGTTTTCTTTTTAGTTTTTCTTTTGTTTGTTTTGTTTTTCCTTTTTTGTATTTTCTTTTTCTTATTTATTTACATTTCTGTTAAAAAGGTGTTTGCTACACTATAATTACCTATGCCGTTTTTGGCATGCTCCGAACATTTTTGTTTTAATTTTTGAAAACTTTTATTATTTAACTTTATTTTGAATTTGAATTTGAATCAGTTTCGAACTAACGATAGATTAGCAACAGTAACCGAGGTGACGTGGCATCATTTACGCGGGATTACTGTAGCATGATTATCCGGGCGTTACAGCAGCGTTAGGTATTTCCCTTAGATGTGAAACCAAGGTTATCGAACCAGTAGGAGAACCAAGCAACACAACGTAATCAACCCTTGCACACAGATAACAAATCCTCGCAACCCAACATGTTAAAGGGGTTGTCAATCCCTTCCAGGTACGGCGCCTCAAGATAGGCAAACGGACATGAGATAAATTGTAATAGATTGATAGATCGAGCGTCAAATAAAATAAATAAGAATAAATTTCAGCAAGGTATTTTTGGATTTTTGGATTAATATATCTGAAAATAAATGCAACGGAAAAGTAGATCGCAAAGGCAAATAATATGACAAAGAGACCCGGGGGCCGTAGGTTTCACTAGTGGCTTCTCTCGAGAAAAATAGCAAACGATGGGTGACCAAATTACTGTTGGGCAATTGACAAGACTTCAAATAATAATGACGATATCTAGGCAATGATCATTACACAAGCATCATGTCCAAGATTAGTAGACCGACTCCTGCCTGCATCTACTACTATTAATCCACACACCGACCGCTATCCAGCATGCATCTAGTGTATTAAGTTCATGGAAAAACGGAGTAATGCAATAAAAACGATGACATGATGTAGACAAGATCTATCTATGTAGAGATAGACCCCATTGTTTTATCATTAGTAGCAACGATACATACGTGTCGGTTCCCTTTCTGTCACTGGGATCAAGCACGGTAAGATCGAACACACTACAAAGCACCTCTTCCCATTGCAAGATAAATAGATCAAGTTGGCCAAACAAAACCCAAATATCGAAGAAGAAATACGAGGCTATAAGAGATCATACATAAAAGAGATCAAAGAAACTCAAATACTTTCATGGATATAAAAAGATAGATCTGATCGTAAACTCAAAGTCCATCGGTCCCAACAAACACACCGCAAAAGAGTTACATCATATGGATCTCCAAGAGACCATTTTATTGAGAATTCAGAGAGAGAGAGAGAGGGAGAGAGAGAGAGAGAGAGGAAGCCATCTAGCTACTAAATACAGACCTGAAGGTCTACAAATAACTACTCACGCATCATCGGAGAGGCACCAATGGAGGTGGTGAATCCCATCCGAGATGGTGTCTAGATTGGATCTGGTGGTTCTGTACTCTGCGGCGGCTGGATCAATATTCGTCGACTCCCCTAGGGTTTTGGGAATATTGGGGGTATTTACAGAGCAAAGAGGCGGTCCGGGGGCACCCGAGGTGGGCACAACCCACCAGGGCGCGCCTGGGCCTCCTAGCGTGCCCTCAAGTCATCTAAGTGATACGTGATCCAAATCAACTAACCCATGTCCGATCATCATGTGAAATGGGGTAGTCGTCAATGGTGAACATCTCTATGTTGATCATATCTACTATATGATTCACGTTCGGCCTTTCGGTCTCTAGTGTTCCAAGACCATGTCTGTACATGCTAGGCTCATCAAGTTTAACCCAAGTATTTTGCATGTGCAAAGCTATCTTATACCCATTGTATGTGAACATAGAGTCTATCACACCTGATCATCACGTGGTGTCTCAAAACGACGAACTATAGCAATGGTGCATACTCAGGGAGAACACTTTTATCTTGAAATTTAGTGAAGGGATCATCTTATAATGCTACCGTCATTCTTAAGATGCACAAAAGATAAACATCACATGCAATCAAAATATGTGACATGATATGGCCATCATCATCTTTTGCTTTTGATCTCCATCTCCAAAGCATCATTATGATCTCCATCGTCACCTACTTGACACCTTGATCTCCATTGTAGAGTCGTGGTCGTCTCGCCAACAATTGCTTCTACAACTATTGCTAACGCATAGCGATAAAATAAAACAATTACATCACGTTTGCATTTCATACAATAAAGAGACAACCATAAGGCTCCTCCCGGTTGCCGATAATTTACAAAACATGATCATCTCATACAATAATGTATATCACATCATGTCTTGACCATATCACATCACAACATACCCTGCAAAAACAAGTTAGACGTCCTCTACTTTGTTGTTGCAAGTTTTACATGGCTGCTATGGGTTTCTAGCAAGAACCGTTCTTACCTACGGCAAAAACCACAACGGTGATTCGTCAAGTTTGTTGTTTTAACCTTCTTCAAGGACCGGTCGTAATCAAATTCGATTCAACTAAGGTAGGAGAAACAGACACCAGTTAGCCATCTTTATGCAAAACTAGTTGCATGTCAGTCGGTGGAACCGGTCTCATGTGCATGGACATCTATGGTTGGTGATACGTTTCCGTCGTATCTATATTTTTTGATTGTTTCATGCCAATATTATACCACTTTCACCTACTTTTGGCAACTTTTTATATGATTTATTGGACTAACCTATAGATCCAGTGCCCAGTGCCAGTTCCTGTTTTTTTGCATTTTTTTGTATCGCAGAGTATCCATATCAAACGAAGTCCAAATGCAATAAAATTTTGCGGATAATTATTTTGTAATATATGTGATTTTTGGGAGTTGGAATCACAGCAAATGGAGGCCCACACAGGGCACAAGACACCAGTGCACGGCCCAAGAGCCTGGCGCGCGGTGGTGGGTTGTACCCACCTCGTACGTTGGTTGGAGTTGTACTTTGGGTGCAAGGAAGCTTATATCCGGAAAAAATCATGTTAAAATCTCAGCGCAATCGGAGTTACGGATCTCCGGGAATATAAGAAACGGTTTTAGGCCAGATGTGGGAACGCGAAACAGAAGAGAACAGAGAGGGAGATCCAATCTCGGATGGGCTCCCACCCCTCCGCGGCCATGGAGACCAAGGACCAGAGGGGGAACTCTCCTCCCCATCTAGGGGGAGGCCAAGGAAGAATAAGAAGTAGGGGGGCTCTCCCCCCTCACTTTCGGTGGCGCCGGAGTGCCACCGGGGCAACGATCGAGACGACGATCTACATCAACAATCTTGCTACCGTCAACACCAACTTTCTCCCCCTCTATGCAGCGGTGTAACACCTCTTCCCCCCACTGTAATCTCTACTTAAACATGGTGCTCAACTCCATATATTATTTCCCAATGATCTATGGTTATCCTATGATGTTTGAGTAGATTCGTTTTTGTCATGTGGGTTAATCGTGATCTTGGTTGGTATGATTGTATATTTTATTTGTGGTGCTCTCCTACGGTGCCCTCCGTTCTCGCGCAAACGTGAGGGGCCCTCGTTGTAGGGTGTTGCAATATGTTCATGGTTTACTTACGGTGGGTTGCGAGAGTGACAGAAACTTAAACCCGAGTAGGTGGGTTATGGCGTATGGGAGTAAATAGGACTTGATACTTAATGCTATGGTTGGGTTTCACGACCTTAATGATCTTTAGTAGTTGCAGATGCTTGCTAGAGTTCCTATCATAAGTGCATATGATCCAAGTAGAGAAAGTATGTTAGCTCATGCTTCTCCCTCATATAAAATTACAAGAATGATTACCATTACTTGTTATCGATTGCCTAGGGACAAATAACTTTCTTGTTGACAAAAAGCTCTCTACTAAAACTAACTTAGTTGTGTATTTATCTAAACAACCCCTAGATTTTATTTATGTGCTCTTTATTATCTTGCAAATCTATCCTATCACACCTACAAAGTACTTCTAGTTTCATACTTATTTCCGGTAAAGCAAACAACAAGCGTGCGTAGAGTTGTCTCGGTGGTCGATAGAACTTGAGGGAATATTTGTTCTACCTTTAGCTCCTCATTGGGTTCGACGCTCTTATTTATCAAAAAAGGATACAAACGATCACCTATACTTGTGGGTTATCAAGACCTTTTTCTGGCGCCGTTGCCGTCGAGCAATAGCGCAGGGTGAATATTCTCGTGTGTGCTTGTTTGCTTTATCACTAAGTAGTTTTTATTTTCTGTTCTAAGTTGTTCTCTATCTTTAGTTATGGATATGGAGCACGAAACACCAAAAAAATTAGTTGTACTTGCTACTCATGGAGATGGGGAACCTCCTAAAACCCTCGATGCTCGTTATGTTAAAAATATTATGCACTACTTTGATAATCTTGAGAAAACCCCATTCAACTTGATAATGGGAGTAACGTTGGATCAACATGAATACTTTAGGGATTATCGCTTGACTCGAAAGAGAAAGCTTTTATGGGATCAAATTGAAATGTTGCAATGGCATGCTTGGGATTTATGTCAGAGATATGATTTTACTTGTTGCTCCAGGATGAATGCTCCACATCTTCCCTTTTCATGTGAATTTAATGATAATGAAACCTTAGCTTCTTATGCCAATGGTATATATGATTATCATGATGTGGAATGCATAGAAGAATTTGTTGCTTTTAAGGGTGCTTATGAAATTGAATCTTTGTTTGAAAAGTTTGAAGATTTTGATTATTCAGTTTATAGGCCTGAAAATTTTGCCAGCCTTAAATATTGCTAAGATAATTATAAATTCATTTTCGATATTGATGAATTTATTGAGAAAGTCTATGCTGTCCAAGAAGAGACTAATATTTTGCAGGAGTCTATGGAAGAAGGAATTGATGAAACTGTGTGCTCATTGGATGAAAAAGATGATGAGGAGAGCGAAGAACAAAAGGAGGAAGATCGGATTAGCAACTTATGCCCACCTTCTAATGAGAGTAACTCTTAAACTCATACATTATTTAATTTTCCTTTGTGCTTACCGAAGGATAATTGCTATGATCCTGTTGATTTGTTTGAAATATCCCTTTTTGATGATGCTTGCTATGCTTGTGGCCAAGATGCCAATATGAATTATGCTTATGGAGATGAACTTGCTATTGTTCCGTATGTTAAGAATGAAATTGTTTCTATTGCACCCACGCATGATAGTCCTATTATCTTTTTGAATTCTCCAAACTACACTATATCGAAGAAGTTTGCACTTATTAAGGATTACATTGATGGGTTGCCTTTTACCGTTGCACATGATGATTTTGATGAATATAATATGCATGTTCTTGCTGATCCTACTTGCAATTATTATGAGAGAGGAACTATATCTCCACCTCTCTATGTTTCCATCACGATAAAATTGCAAGAAACTTCTTATGCTTTGTATTGGCCTTTACATGATGTGCATGAATTGTTCTTGTATGACATGCCGATGCATAGGAAGAGGGTTAGACTTTGTCATTACTTGATATATGTTGCTTTGCGCTCACTACTAAATTCCAAATCATTGCTAATTAAAATTGGCTTTGATATACCTTGGGATCCGGGTGGATTCATTACTTGAGCACTTTATGCCTAGCTTAATGGTTTTAAAGATAGCGCTACAGGGAGACAACCCGAAAGTTTTAGAGAGTCATTTATTTCTGTTGAGTGCTTTTATAAGGTTTAAAAACATAAAAATATAGAGGGGAACTTAAAACTTCACAAAAAGAAAAGTGAAAGTGAGATAGACGAGCACCGTGGAAGCGGGAGCTAGCCTTGAACTTTATTCATGCCCTTGGAAACTTTGTGAATATTAATTACAGAAAATTTTCAACAAAAATAATTATCCCCTTGTACAATTCCATTGTAATATAAAAATAATGTGCCAAGATTTTCTTTTAGGATTTTTAGATTGCTTGTTGGTTTGTGCGGTGCAAAACAGAAACTTTGGCTGTAGTGGTCAATTTTACATTTTTTACTGGAACACCAAACGGTTTTGAAACTTTTTGCACTGTCTTTCTATAGAAAATGTTTATTTTTCCTAATTTGTTCAGAATTTTTGGAGTACCAGAAGTATGGTGAATGTTCATATTACTACATACTGTCCTATTTAAGACATATTCTGTTTTTGATGCATTGTTTTGCTTGTTTTGATGAAACTATCGATTCTATCAGTGGATTAAGCCATGGAAAGTTATATTACAGTAGCTACAATGCAAAAACAAAATATGAATTGGTTTGCAACAGTACTTAGAGTAGTGATTTGCTTTATTATACTAACGGATCTTACCGAACTTTCTGTTGAGTTTTGTGTGGATGAAGTGATCAAAGATCGAGGAGGTCTCGATGTGAGGAGAAGGAGGAGAGGCAAGAGCTCAAGCTTGGGGATTCCCGAGGCACCCCAAGTAAATATTCAAGGATACTCAAGCGTCTAAGCTTGGGATGCCCCGGAAGGCATCCCATCTTTCTTCAACAAGTATCAGCATGTTTTCGGTTTCATTTCGTTCGCGTGATATGTGCAAATCTTGGAGCGTCTTTTGCATTTAGTTTTCACTTTTCTTTTATGCACCATGCTGGTATGAAATAGTCCATGGTTGATTTATGGAATGCTCATTGCAGTTCACTTATGTCTTTTGAGTGTGGCTATATAGAATTCTTCATGTGCTTCACTTATATCATTTGAAGTTTGGATTGCTTGTTTCTCTTCACATAGAAAACCGTTATTTGAAGAATGCTCTTTTTCTTAACTTATATTTATTAGAGCATGACATTTTATAGAAAGAATTAAACTCTCATGCCTCACTTACATCTATTTAGAGAGTCAAAAAGGAATTGGTCAATTGCATGGTTAGTAATAAAATCCTACATAAAACCTATGGATCACTGAATATGATATGTTTGATTCCTTGCAATAGTTTTGTGATATAGAGATGGAATATGTGGGAGGTACTAGTAAACAGTTGTGGTTATTAAGAATATTAGTGTTAAGGTTTGTGATTCCCGAAGCATGCACGTATAGTCTCTTGTTATGCTATGAAGCTGGAGCATGATTTATTTCCTTATGAGTGGCTGTCGGGGACGAGCGATTGTATTTTCCTACCAATCTATCCCCCTAGGGGCATGCGTAGTAGTACTTTGCTTCAAAGGGCTAATAAACTTTTGCAATAAGTATATGAGTTATTTATGACTAATGTGAGTCCATGGATTATACACACTCTTACCTTTTCGCAATTTTCTAGCCTCTATGTACCGTGCATTGCCCTGTCTCACATCGAGATGTGGTGCAAACTTTGCAGGTACATCCAAACCCCGTGATATGATACGCTCTATCACACATAAGCTTATTATATCTACCTCAAAACAGCCACCATACCTACCTATTATGGCTTTTCTGTGGCCATTCCGAGATATATTGCCATGCAACTTCCACCGCTTCTGTTTGATGACTTGAGCATTCATTGTCATATTGCTTTGCATGATCATATAGCTGACATAGTAGTTGTGGCTCAGCCACTGTTCATCATTTTTCATACATGCTATGCTAGATCATTGCACATCCTGGTACATTGCCAGAGGCATTCATATAGAGTAATATTTTGTCATAGGTATCGAGTTGTAATTTTTATTTCTTTTGAGTTATAAGTAAATAGAAGTGTGATGATCATCATTATTCAAGTTTACAGAAGTGCCCCGTTGGCATCCTAGGAACAAGGGTACCCAGACTTCCCTGCCTGCGGTTGGTACGACCTGTCTTCAGCAACAACCACTCAAGACCCTCGCGAGGGGCCAAGCCTTGCGAGGCGGACGACGCCAAGACCTCCTCAGGGGCGGCCTCACCAGGCTGGCTCCCGAGGAGTGGAGATATCTATGCAAGGGGCACCTCGCGATGTTCTCGTGATGTGAGCCATGACGACCAAGGCCAGGTGGACGCCAACGGGCGCAGAGTACCAGTTTCCTGTTTGGTGCTAAAGGGGCAAGCGCAGGCGAGGAGTCCCGAGGCATCAGGAAAAGGTTTCCATATTGGTGCAATAAGACCAAGACCAGCAGGATGGCAGGACGGAGGTCACCGTGGGGCCCATGGCGGAGTCACCACCAGAGCCTTTCACTGGTATGCGTCGATCCTAAACAAACGGTTTTTAACCCCTTTCAGCAACAACATTTGGAACTGTCGCCAAGTGAGTGTGGGCGATAGGGGGTCCTTCCCACACGACCCAGAAACCATTGGGGATATGCCCTCCTGGCACACACGCTCGGCAAAATGAGGTCGTGTGCAATCGGCGAGCGCTCAAATACGGAAATACATATAGTAGAGCTAAAATATATACGATTATACGGCGAAATTGTTTCCGGTCACAAGTACATCACACATAGTCAGTCCCCGCCAAACAATTGTTTCCATCCGTATGTACATCCCACACAGTCGCTCCAAGGAAAACGTTTCCGTTCACAGGTACATCACACACAATTTTTCCCGTTAAATCGTTTGTGATAGAGTTGCCATTGCACACAATATGAATAATTTTATTGTTTGCGTTATTGAATGCATCACACACGGTGCGTAGAATAAATTGTGTGGCAAAGGCTGTCCATCACACACACACACTTTTTATGTGGTAAACGTTTGCGCAAGGTGGCCTAACGCAAACAGTTTTCAAGAGAAAGTCGTGTGTGAAGTGGAGATTGATCGCACACGTAGTGGATCCTATAAACGTTTCTGATCTCCACGTATATCGCAGACATTTCGCTTTTGCAAACCTTGTGCAGTGTAATCCCTAATTAATACCTAATTTTAAAATCACATGTTTTGAATTTGAAAGTAGGAAATCACTTATTTCATATCCAACCATGTTTATTACAAATATAGGTTCAACCATGAATCCATAATTCGATGCACACGTACATATACTAAAGAACTACAGAAGCACGAAGTAAAGAATGATGAACCACAGTTGTACTAAAGACTTTAAAGAGAGAGAGAGGCGAAAGACATTTTGGTTGCTGGTGAATGTGAAGCGGAATGCCCATATTGCGCTCTCCTCCATGCGTAATGCGCGCACGACTCTAGGCCAACCCCTTATGATGGCTGCCCGTCCATCCTTCACTGTCTTCATTAGGACTTCTCGATGCTCATTGTAGTCTGGATGAAATAATTTAACCTTCATTGCGTGTCCACCAATCATGTACTTTGCGAGGTAATCTTGAGTGAACTGCTTCGGGAACCACTAGGAATGAAAAAGATTCAGACACTGTTGTCTAACAACTCATTATGGGCAGTAAAAAGAGAAGGCTGCAGAGTTTGTAGTTACCATCCTACAGCTCACTGTTGTGTTGGATCTAGCATAAACAAATAATTTTCTTGCCACCATTCGTATCTTTTTGCTAATAATCCTTATCAGTTTCCTCACTTGATGCTTGTTCATCAATATCTCATTGCCCCATACGCAAAAAGGTCGATGCGTGGATCCTTGCCAAGGGCATATGTACCTACAAGCAACAAGTCAATATTAGAAGCTAACTAGTGTCCAGGCCTGGATCTATATGCACTACATTATGGAACAATGGGGGAGTACAAGCCGAGGGATGAAGCTAACCGTGGCGGAAAATGGAGGCCACTCCCGTTGTTGTCCTGCATAAGTAGTGGAAAGGCATGATATGTACAACAATCTTAACATCAAACAAATATAGCAAAGGTAAACAACATCATCTCCAAATGATAGCTTGATTGTGTTGGTTTCAGCATGCTATTAAAGCAGATATAAAATGGAAGGCAATGTTACTGACAACAGGCTTAACAGCCATCAAATATTGCAATTCAAACTGGTATTCTTGAAAATGAATAGAACGTAGGAAAAGCTTAAACATCACACTGGATAAATGTGTAAAACTAAAATAAAGGGCATGTGTTAACTACACCAGGAATAACTGGAACCAAATATAGCTGTTCATCCTGGCATTGATGTAGTCGAACGGCACAATTCCAACTTGCACATAATGAACAACACATTGTGAATGACTGAAATAAACAAGGCATAAATGACCAGTATAACAACCAAATATAGCCATTGAAAACTGGACAGAGTCTCACTGCAACCAACCTAACAAGCAAATATAGATAAATACGGCAGATTCTTGAAAACTGGACAAATGCTCACTGCAACCAACCTAACAAGTAGATGAATATAAACAAGGCATTGATAACCCACAAGTATAGGGGATCGCGACAATTTTTGAGGGTAGAGTATTCAACCCAAATTTAATGATTCGACACAAGGGGAGCCAAAGAATATTCTCAAGTATTAGCGGCCGAGTTGTCAATTCAACCACACCTGGAAACTTAGTATCTGCAGCAAAGTAATATGATAGTAGTGGTAACGGTGGCAAAAGGTAACGGTAGCAAAAGTAATATTTTTGGTGTTTTATAGTGATGATAACAATAGCAAAGGAAAAGTAAATAAGCGAAGAACAATATATGGAAAGCTCGTAGGCATTGGATCGGTGATGAAGAATTATGCCGGATGCGATCGATCATGTAACAGTCATAACCTAGGGTGACACAGAACTAGCTCCAATTCATCAATGTAATGTAGGCATGTATTTCAAATATAGTCATACGTGCTTATGGAAAAGAACTTGCATGACATCTTTTGTCCTACCCTCCCATGGCAGCGGGGTCCTAGCGGAAACTAAGGGATATTAAGGCCTCCTTTTAATAGAGTACTGGACCAAAGCATTAACACATGGTGAATACATGAACTCCTCAAACTATGGTCATCATCGGGAGTGGTCCCGATTATTGTCACTTCGGGGTTGCCGGATCATAACACATAGTAGGTGACTATAGACTTGCAAGATAGGATCAAGAACTCACATATATTCATGAAAACATAATAGGTTCAGATATGAAATCATGGCACTCGGGCCCTAGTGACAAGCATTAAGCATAGCAAACTCATAGCAACATCAATCTCAGAACATAGTGGATACTAGGGATCAAACCCTAACAAAACTAACTTGATTACATGATAAATCTCATCCAACACATCACCGTCCAGCAAGCCTACGATGGAATTACTCACGCACGACGGTGAGCATCATGAAATTGGTGATGGAGGATGGTTGATGATGACGACGGCGACGGATTCCCCTCTCCGAAGCCCCGAACGGACTCCAGATCAGCCCTCCGAGAGAGTTTAGGGCTTGGCAGCGGCTCCGTATCGTAAAACGCGATGAATCCTTCTCCTCTATTTTTTCTCCCCGAACACGAATATATGGAGTTGGAGTTGAGGTCGGTGGAGCTCCAGGGGCCCACGAGGTAGGGGGCACGCCCCCACCCTCGTGGCTAGGGTGTGGGCCCCCTGGCCTTGATTCTTTGCCAGTATTTTTTATTATTTCCAAAAATAATCTCCGTGGAGTTTCAGGTCATTCTAAGAACTTTTATTTCTACACATAAATAACACCATGGTGTAGGATCGAAAGTATGTCTAGAGGGGGGGGGGGGTGATTAGACTACTTGACCAAATAAAAATCTAGCCTTTTCCCAATTTTAGTTCTTGGCAGATTTTAGCTATCTTAGCACAAGTCAAGCAATCTCCACACAATTCAAGCAAGCATGCAAATGAGTATATGAGCATCAGAAAGTAAAGCATACAACTTGCAAGAATGTAAAGGGAAGGGTTTGGAGGATTCAAACACAATTGGAGACACGGATGTTTTTGTCGTGGTTCCGATAGGTGGTGCTATCATACATCCACGTTGATGGAGACTTCAACCCATGGAGGGTAACGGTTGCGCGAGTCCACGGAGGGCTCCACCCACGAAGGGTCCACGAAGAAGCAACCTTGTCTATTCCATCATGGCCATCGCCCACGAAGAACTTGCCTCACTAGCGGTAGATCTTCACGAAGTAGGCGATCTCCTTGCCCTTACAAACTCCTTGGTTCAACTCCACAATCTTGTCGGAGGCTCCCAAGTGACACCTAGCCAATCTAGGAGACACCACTCTCCAAGAAGTAACAAATGGTGTGTTGATGATGAACTCCTTGCTCTTGTGCTTCAAATGATAGTCTCCCCAACACTCAACTCTCTCTCTCACAGGATTTGGATTTGGTGGAAAGAAGATTTGAGTGGAAAGCAACTTGGGGAAGGCTAGAGATCAAGATTCATATGGTTGGAATGGAATATCTTGACCTCAACACAAGTGTAGGTGGTTCTCTCTCAGAAAATGTGTATTGGAAGTGTAGGTATGTTCTGATGGCTCTATCTTCGAATGAAGAGTGGGTGGAGGGGTATATATAGCCTCCACATAGAATCCAACCGTTACACACAATTTGCCAAACTCGATGGGACCGAATGGTTAAACTCGGTTGGACCGATTCAGCAAACCTAGTGACGGTTAGGATTTTTGGTGGGACTGAGATGCAACTCAGTAGGACCGATATGGTTAGGGTTAGGGCATAACGTAATCTCGGTGTGACCGATTACACAAACTCGGTGGGACCTATTTTGGTAATAAGCTAACTAGAGAGTTGGTCAGGTAAACTCGGTGGGACCGATTCACTCATCTCGGTGAGACCGAAATGTTACAAAAGGGAAATAGAGAGTTTACATTGCAATCTCGGTGGGACCGATCGCTCATCTCCGTAAGACCGAAACGTTATGAAGGGAAACAAAGAGATTACAATCCCATCTCGGTGAGACCGAGATCCCTATCGGTGAAACCGATTTGCCTAGGGTTTGTGGCAGTGCTTATGACATTTGAAACTCGGTGGCGCCAGATAGAAAGAATCGGTGGGGCCGAGTTTGACTTTTGGTTTAGGTCATATGTGGATGTGGGAAGGTAGTTGAGGGTTTTGGAGCATATCACTAAGCATTTTGAGCAAGCAAGCCATTAAGCAACACCTCATCCCTCCTTGATAGTATTGGCTTTTCCTATAGACTCAATGTGATCTTGGATCACTAAAATATAAAATGTAGAGTCTTGATCTTGAAGCTCGAGCCAAACTTTTTGTCCTTAGAATTTTGAGGGATCCATTTTCTTCATCCATGCCATGCCATTCATTGAGCTTTTCCTGAAATATTAATCTTGGAATAATGTTAGCTCAATGAGCTATATGTTGTTAGGAATTACCAAAAACCACCCAGGGATAGTTGCACTTTCAATCTCCCCCGTTTTGGTAATTGATGTCAACATATAGATCAAAGCTTCGACAAATGATAATAAGAGTGAAAGATATTGTCTCTTTGAGAAGTATGTGAAAAGCAAGAGCTCCCCCTAAATTTTTGCATATCCTAAGATTTGCTTTGGACTGCAAATGCACAATGAGTTAGGATCATGGGTTGCTCTTCCATGTCACATACATCTTGGTGGAGCGCTCAAAATGATAAGAATTAAATACATGCACTCATCACCAAGCAAAGTGAATGATCATATAAGGATAAGTAAGATAATATCATCTAACAAGCATAAGTGTAGCTTATGATCAACCACATGATCATCAATGTCTCACAGAAAATAGCATAGTATATCAAGCAATCAAAAGACAAACAAAGTTCAACCACCAAAGCAAGAGAGAATAAAAGCAAACTCTCTCTCTCTCTCGAAGCCTATGATCTATACATTTTTCTCCCCCTTTGGCAACAAGTTACCAAAAAGTTCATAGAAAATAAACAGCACTAAAACGTCTCTCATGCTTGGTCTTCAGGTGGTGGTGTCCGAAGAACTCCAAGAACGAAGGCTTCAGTTGATGTGGATGGAGCTGATGGAGTTGGTGCTGGAGCTGGTTGCGCTGAAGTTGTAGCTGGTGCAGATGAAGTGGCTCTAGTGTCTGGAACAGGCACTACAGTTGATCTCTGAGCTCGAGGCACTCTGGAAAATGCATCAGTGGTTGTTCTGCCCTTCCTCTCTTGCATATCATCTTGTAGCTGCTCCACAACTGACTGAATCTCAGTTACCTTCACATCCAAGTCATAGAATTTTTGCTCCACGGTTCTTTCCAAGCTCTCCTGGTTTTGAGTCAGGGTGGCCAGTCCCTTCTCAATCCTCAGAGTTGATGCTATCAAATAACCAAGCTGGTCCTGCTTGCTTTTCAAAAAGTACTTAGATGCCTCCTCTTGAGTTGGCATCTTAGCAGCCTTCTCTTTCTTTGCTTTCTCCTTCTCTTGAGCTTGTACTGATGATGGTTCATTCTCATTCATCACAACTTGATTGTCCTCAAAGTCAGGATAGATAGGCAAGTGTTCCTTATCCAACAAGTATGTGCTTGTGCCCATCTTTGAGTTTATCAACTCCTGGATCTGGGGGGCATATCCACAACTTCTTTTCTGGTCAGCTGCAGTCCTCTTGATAGTCTCAACTATAAGGCTCATGACCATGAACTTCTGTGGCACATCAAATATATGTAGCAAGTTAATTGCATGGCCTCTGATCATTCTGTGATCACCAGACTTGGGCAAGAGAGTGTGCCTAAGGATCCAATTGATTGTAGGCAGCCCTGACAGCAAGTGTTTTACTGACCCAAACTGGTGAGTCTCAAGATCATCTTCAGGAATCTCCTTGTACATGTTTGCCATGGAGTTGTGATCCATCTTCTTCTTGGCATAGACATCCAAGTCATCTTCTTCCTTAGGAGCATTGATCAGATTTGCCCATTCCTCAATAGTTGAGTGGTACCTTGTACCTTCAGACATCCATACTATCCTGCCATGGAGTTGTGGAGTAGAATTGCATTATGAGCTCCTCATTCCACTTTGTGAGCTTCTGCCTAACAAAGTCTGCAACTCCACAAGCACTGAAGCTGTCAAACACACCAGGATAGTGTTCCTCATTTTCCTTGATATACTTCCAGTCGACCCACCTCATTTCACACACTATAGGCTTCTTGTCCAGCAGCACTGTCTCATAGAAATCTTGCTGTTCCTTTGTCTAGAACCTGTAATCAACAACAGTTCTTCTTCTTGTAGCATATGGGTCTGTCTCTCTCCATTTCCTCAGTCTTGAGTCTCACCCCATCTTCATGTTCTCAGCCACAGGATGAGCATCATTGTGGTCTAGAATCTTGGGTTTGAGCTTCCTCAGGACTTGTCCTTCATCATCTTCATCAGCAACAACTTCAGGCACTGGGGCCTTGTTCTTCTCAGTAGCTGGTATACTCCTGGTATTCCTCTTAGGTGCACTCTTGGGCTTGGAGGCTGCTTTGGGTGCTTCTTTGGGCTTTGATGAAGCAGCTCCTATCCTGATAGCATCACCCATAAGCTTCTGGGCCTTAGGTGCTGGTGCAGCAACCTCTTCTTCCTCTTCCTCTTCAGAATCTCTCATGATTGAGGATCTCCCAAGCACTCTAGCAGTGGTCTTTTTGATCCTCTCCTTCCTCTTCTTCCCTTCTGCAGCAGCCTCTTTCGGTTCAGATCCCAAAGGGACTTGAGTAGATTCTCTGGCCTTTGACATGGGTTGTCTTCCTACTGGCCTTTTGGTCTTCATCCCTGGCTTAGCTGCAGCTGAGCTGTACTCCTTCTTGAGCACTTTCTTTTTTGATGTGGCATCATCCTCAGTGGCCACATAGTCTTCATCCTCAGACTCTGAAGTTTTCTTCTTCCTTGTTCTGGTGGCAGCTTTGGGCAAGTTGCTGGGAGTGCTCCTGCTACCATCATCTGAACTGCTAGAGGGACTAGTGCCCTCACTCAGGTGAACCTGCTCCTCTGATCTGTTCTGGCTGTCACTCTGATCAGACATATTGCAAACGCTGACAGCAGACCCTGTGAATAGATATAGATGAGATAGAGTGGATGAGCATCACAAAATGCAGAGGTTTTTGCAAAAAAATGAGTCAAAAACTTAGTTTTAATTTTCCACAGAAAGCATTTCAGATCAACCGGTTTGTAAACTCGGTGATACCGAAGCAGCTATTGGAACCTAAACTAGTGAACTCGGTCAGACCGAGTCACAGTTCGGTGGCACCGAGACTGCTAGGGTTTCACAAAGTCCTGAACTCGGTCACACCGATTTGCAATTCTCGGTCAGACCGAAAATTACATGTGCAATGGCCTGAGCCGAATCGGTGGTACCGAGTTCCATAACTCGGATGGTCCAAGATGGTTTCGGCGGAAACCTAACCCTAAATTTTCAATTCAACTCTAATCTACGGAGTGTTTTGACTGGATAGAAGCGTTTCAATCGTGGTAAGAATCATAATGAACACAATGTGCTAGGAATCGGACAGGGATAGCACTGTGATCGAGTCCATACCCTAGTTCGGCGATGAACTCGCTACGGCGGCAACGGCGGGGAAGAATTCCGTTGACGGCGGCAGAGACCAGCGAAAGGAGGCGGCCGGCGATGAGGAGGACGATCCGGAGACCCAGGAGGCAGAGCGATCTATGCGCGGGCGAAGGGGTTTTGGAGAAATTTCCAAAATTTTGCCCGTGAGTATATATAGCCCGACCCTGTCGGTGTGACCGAGTGGAACAACTCGGTGGCACCAAGATTCATAACTGCAAGCCATTACTGAAACTTGTTGTGACCGAAAGGTTCAAATCGGTTGCACCGAGATTGAAAACCTAGATCAACTTAGTGATCTCGGTATGACCGAAATGGAGGAATCGGTCAGACCGAAAAGCACAAAGAAGTTCTGGAAGTTTAAGTCTATAACGAATCGGGGACTCCGAGTGCTCCTCACACAGAGTGGTTCGAATTTGACTTGATCAAATTTTGTGATGTAGCATGAATAGAGTTTGAGACGAGAAAAGCATAGATAGCTAGAGAGGGTTCTTAGGCATTCTTGTCCATCCACTTGGCAAAAGAAAAGAAAAACAATCAATTAAAACAACAAGTGGATGTCCTCGAATGAGTGAAATATGCAATCAACATGCTCACACAATAAAATGGCAATTGAAATATGTGGCAAACCATGCACAACCAATTCTAGCATCTATCAAACAATTGGCGATGACTAGGTCATCTATATATGAGTATATTGACTTAGGAGTCAAATGAGAACATTTGATCATAGGTCATACTCATCGTTTAAGCACAAGTGGGGTTACCACTTTTACATCAAGCATTTTTTGTGTTTACACCATTAGAGTTGCTTTAGCTCAATTCTTAGAGTAAAGCTCCCCCTAGATGTGAGATCCCCCCTAAGAGGGATGAACTAACCTTGGGTTTTGTCGATGATGACTTCATGTAGATGTTGAAGATGTGGATGCTCAATGTTGATGTAGATCATTTAGAGATATCCATTGGAGTGAGTTTCACTTTCAATACCTACATGGGTTAGTCCCACAAGGAACAAACAAGGATATCCATAGACATAAAGTGATGCACACACAAGATGATGTCTATGAAAGCTTTTAGGTTACCTTGTCCCTTGTCTTACCAACAAGAGGGTTTGTGACTCCTTGAACTAGTGCAAGATGTGGAAGTTGATTGCACTTGTTCTTGCCAAGATGATAAGAGTGAAGTATGTTGGCGGAGTCACCCTCAAGAACTCTCTAGTTCTTCTTCGGGATCCACACCATTTTGATGGGAATCCTCAGTGTTGTAGTTGTACTTGATGAAGTGGAACTTGAAGTAGTCTTGGGAACCCACTTGACCAAGGCCTTAGGAGCTTCTTCAAATGCATCAATTTCCTCTTGAAGCTTGTCCTTGCCTTTTTGCTTGTGGTCTTGTGGTGGAAGATCATCTTGAGTTTGTGTCCCTTTGAAAGAAGTACGATCATACTTCTCTTGTTGAGGAACAAACTTCGTCTTGGGGTATTGATCTTCTTCCCACTCAACTCCATTGGCATTGAACTTTCGTTCAAAACCAACACCTTGATTCTTCCGGTGCCTTCCTTGCTTGCGCACAATTTCATCGAATTGCTTACTTCCGGCAAGGCTCTTGTAAACACCTTTCTCTATAATTCCCTTCAATAAGCTATTTTCTTGCTCAAGTGTAACTTGGCTAAGAGAATCATTAGTGGAATCAAGAGAACTACTAGAAGCAACAATATTGGATTTAGCATGATTATCGTTACTACTAGAGGAAGAATCTTTCTTGTTCTTGTTACTAGACTTGACTTGAGGCATGTAAGTGGATAAGAGTAAACGCTTGGCAATGTAAGAAGAACTTTTCTTGCGAAGATCATCATTGATTGCTTTTAAGAACTCATGCTCTTGCTCAGGGTTGAGCTTTTCAAAGCGCAATTTCTCATGAGTCCTTAAAAGTTCTCGATGATCTCCTAAGATAGTTTC
This sequence comes from Triticum monococcum, assembly GCA_034509565.1. Classification (NCBI taxonomy): domain Eukaryota; kingdom Viridiplantae; phylum Streptophyta; class Magnoliopsida; order Poales; family Poaceae; genus Triticum; species Triticum monococcum. The sequence continues at coordinate 442,231,004 of CM067842.1, read as the reverse complement.
ATGAGCTAACTTAAGAGTGTTTAGTTCTTTAGTTAGAGACTCAATCTTCTCCTTATCATTGTCATTTGTTTTATCTTGATTAGCATGATTAATTGACGTTTCATCATAGTATTCATCACTAGAGTTGTCAACAAGTAAATCATCATCACCTAACAAGTCATCTTCATCACTATTGAAATCAACATACTCGGGGTGTGATACCTTTGGGCCTTTAGCCATGAAGCATGTTCCAACTCCTTCATTTGTTGAGTCAAATATGTCGTAGGAGTTGGTTGTCACAAGTGCTAGACCGGCAACACCTTCATCTTGAGTATATTCGGAGTCGGAGTGATAGCTTCTCTCGGAGTGGTTGTCGGAGTCAGAGCCGGATACCCATTCACCAACAGGAGCTTGATGTCTTCGTTTTGTGTAGCTCCTTGATGACTTGTCCTTTCTTTTCGAATCCTTGCTTCTCCGTGAGGGTCTTTGTTCATAACGATCATCTCTACTCCTTCTTTCTCTAGATGGTGATTCTTCTCTTCTACTTCTTCTCTTGGGAGAATCTTCTCTTCTCTTGTAGGGGGCCGTACACTCGTTGTAATAGTGTCCGGGCCTTCCACAATTGTAGCAATTTCGCTCTCGACTAGAAGATCTTTTGTCATTGTAGGACCTTGACTTGGAGCTTCTCTCTTTGCTTCTACTCTTGTAGAACTTGTTGAAGTTCTTCACCATTAAGCTCAATTCTTCATTGAAGGTGTGTTTCTCACTCGATGATGTGGGGGCTTCACATGAGGCTTTGTAAACACCACTTGATTTGTTGTGAAGTTCCTCTTTATCCTTGAGTGACATCTCATGAGCAACAATTCTTCCGATGACTTCCGTTGGCTCGAGATCTTTGTAATTGGGCATCATTTGGATCAATGTGCACATGGTATCATATTTTCCATCCAAGGCTCTTAGGATCTTCTTGATGATGAATCTATCGGTCATCTCTTCACTCCCTAAGCCGGCAATCTCATTTGTGATAAGAGCAAGCCTAGAGTACATTTCAGCGACACCTTCACCATCCTTCATTTTGAACTTGTCAAGTTGACTTTGAAGCACATCCAATTTGGATTCCTTGACAGAGTTGGTACCTTCGTGCATATCAATCAAAGTATCCCAAATTTCCTTTGCATTCTCAAGACGGCTGATTTTGTTGAATTCTTCGGGGCACAATCCGTTGAAGAGGATATCACAAGCTTGAGCGTTGTATTACAACATTTTCAACTCTTCCGCGATGGCTTCACGGTTCGGTTCTTTCCCATCAAAGAATTCACCTTGCAAGCCAATACACACAATAGCCCAAACGGCGGGCTTATGTCCAAGAATATGCATTTTCATCTGATGCTTCCAACTAGCAAAATTAGTACCATCAAAGTAGGGACCTCTACGGTGATAATTTCCCTCGCTAGACGCCATACTCTCCTAGGTTGTGAAACCAAGGCTATGACCGCCAAAAGCTATGGAAATCAAATCAAATGGAGACCAAAGTTCTAATACCACTTGTAGGATCGAAAGTATGTCTAGAGGGGGGGGGTAATTAGACTACTTGACCAAATAAAAATCTAGCCTTTTCCCAATTTTAGTTCTTGGCAGATTTTAGCTATCTTAGCACAAGTCAAGCAATCTCCACACAATTCAAGCAAGCATGCAAATGAGTATATGAGCAGCGGAAAGTAAAGCATGCAACTTGCAAGAATGTAAAGGGAAGGGTTTGGAGGATTCAAACACAATTGGAGACACGGATGTTTTTGTCGTGGTTCCGATAGGTGGTGCTATCGTACATCCACGTTGATAGAGACTTCAACCCACGGAGGGTAATGGTTGCGCGAGTCCATGGAGGGCTCCACCCATGAAGGGTCCACGAAGAAGCAACCTTGTCTATTCCATCATGGTCATTGCCCATGAAGGACTTGCCTCACTAGCGGCAGATATTCACGAAGTAGGCAATCTCCTTGCCCTTACAAACTCCTTGGTTCAACTCCACAATCTTGTCGGAGGCTCCCAAGTGACACCTAGCCAATCTAGGAGACACCACTCTCCAAGAAGTAACAAATGGTGTGTTGATGATGAACTCCTTGCTCTTGTGCTTCAAATGATAGTCTCCCCAACACTCAACTCTCTCTCACAGGATTTGGATTTGGTGGAAAGAAGATTTGAGTGGAAAGCAACTTGGGGAAGGCTAGAGATCAAGATTCATATGGTTGGAATGGAATATCTTGACCTCAACACAAGTGTAGGTGGTTCTCTCTCAGAAAATGTGTATTGGAAGTGTAGGTATGTTCTGATGGCTCTCCCTTTGAATGAAGAGTGGGTGGAGGTGTATATATAGCCTCCACACAGAATCTAACCGTTACACACAATTTGCCAAACTCGGTGGGACCGAATGGTTAAACTCGGTCGGACCGATTCAGCAAACCTAGTGACCGTTAGGATTTTCGGTGGGACTGAGATTCAACTCGGTAGGACCGATATGGTTAGGGTTAGGGCATAACGTAATCTCGGTGTGACCGATTACACAAACTCGGTGGGACCGATTTTGGTAATAAGCTAACTAGAGAGTTGGTCAGGTAAACTCGGTGGGACCGATTCGCTCATCTCGATGAGACCGAAATGTTACAAAAGGGAAACAGAGAGTTTACATTGGAATCTCGGTGGGACCGATCGCTCATCTCGGTAAGACCAAAACGTTACGAAGGGAAACAGAGAGATTACAATCCCATCTCAGTGAGACCGAGATCCCTATCGGTGAAACCGATTTGCCTAGGGTTTGTGGCAGTGGTTATGACATTTGAAACTCGGTGGCGCCGGATAGAAAGAATCGGTGGGGCCGAGTTTGACTTTTGGTTTAGGTCATATGTGGATGTGGGAAGGTAGTTGAGGGTTTTGGAGCATATCACTAAGCATTTTGAGCAAGAAAGCCATTAAGCAACACCTCATCCCTCCTTGATAGTATTGACTTTTCCTATAGACTCAATGTGATCTTGGATCACTAAAATATAAAATGTAGAGTCTTGATCTTGAAGCTTGAGCCAAACTTTTTGTCCTTAGAATTTTGAGGGATCCACTTTCCTCATCCATGCCATGCCATTCATTGAGCTTTTCCTGAAATAGTAATCTTGGAATAATGTTAGCTCAATGAGCTATATGTTGTTAGGAATTACCAAAACGACCCAGGGATAGTTGCACTTTCACATGGCAATTCTACTGAAAATAGCGTCAGTCCGGGTTAGTTCCATTCAAATCATGGAAGTTAGAGTCCAAAACAAGGGCAAAAGTGTTTGGAAAAGTAGATACGATGGAGACGTATCAACTCCCCCAAGATTAAACCTTTGCTTGTCCTCAAGCAATTTAGTTGACAAACTGAAAGTGATAAAGAAAAACTTTTACAAACTTTGTTTGCTCTTGTTGTTGTAAATATGTAAAGCCAACATTCAAGTTTTCAGCAAAGATATGAACTAACCACATTCAAAATAACACTTAGGTCTCATATTTACTCATATCAATGGCATAATCAACTAGCGAGCAATAATAATAAATCTTGTATGACAACACTTTCTCAAAACAATCATAATATGATATAACAAGATGGTATCTCACTAGCCCTTTCTGAGACCGCAAAACATAAATGCAGAGCACCTTTAAAGATCAAGGACTGACTAGACATTGTAATTCATGGTGAAAGAGATCCAGTCAAGTTATACTCAATGTAAACTAACGGTAATGAATGCAAATGACAACGGTGCTCTCCAACTGGTGCTTTTTAATAAGAGGGTGATGACTCAACATAAAAGTAAATAGATAGGCCCTTCGCAGAGGGAAGCAGGGATTTGTAGAGGTGCCAGAGCTCAATTTTGAAATAGAGATGAATAATATTTTGAGTGGTATACTTTCATTGTCAACATAACAACCAAGAGATGGAGATATCTGCCATGCTACACACATTATAGGCGGTTCCCAAACAGAATGGTAAAGTTTATACTCCCCCTCCACCAACAAGCATCAATCCATGGCTTGCTCGAAACAACGAGTGCCTCCAACTAACAACAGTCCCAGGAGGAGTTTTGTTTGCAATTATTTTGATTTGCATAAAGCATGGGACTGGGCATCCCGGTGACCAGCCATTTTCTCATGAATGAGGAGGGGAGTCCACTCCTCTTGAGAATAACCCGCCTAACATGGAAGATACAGACAACCCTAGTTGATACATGAGCTATTCGAGCATACAAAACAGAATGTTTATTTGAAGGTTTAGAGTTTGGCACATACAAATTTACTTGGAACGGCAGGTAGATACCGCATATAGGAAGGTATAGTGGACTCATATGGAATAACTTTGGGGTTTATGGGATTGGATGCACAAGCAGTATTCCCGCTTATTACAGGTGAAGGCTAGAAAAAGACTAGGAAGCAACCAGCTAGAGAGTGACAATAGTCATGAGCATGCATTAAAATTAATCAACACCGAATGCAAGCATGAGTAGGATATAATGCACCATGAACATAAATATCGTAGAGGCTATGTTGATTTTGTTTCAACTACATGCGTGAACATGTGCCAAGTCAAGCCACTCAAATTGTTCAAAAGAGGATACCACCCTATCATACCACATCACAACCATTTTAATAGCATGTTGGCACGCAAGGTAAACCATTATAAGCTCCTAGCTAATTAAGCATGGCATAAGCAACTATAATCTCTAATTGTCATTGCAAACTTGTTTATTCATAATAGGCTGAATCAGGAACGATGAACTAATCGTATTTACAAAAACAAGAGAGGCTGAGTTCATACCAGCTTCTCCCATCTCAATCAGTCCATCATATATCGTCATAATTGCCTTTCACTTGCACGACCGAATGATGTGAATAATAATAACAATGCAAGTGCATTGGACTAAGCTGGAATCTGCAAGCATTCAATAAACATGAGAAGACAAGGCAATATGGACTCTTGGTTAAATCAACAATAATGCATATAGGAGTCACTTCAACAATTTAATCATGGTCTTCTCGTATCGACCCCCAAAGAAAACAAAAGAAATAAAACTATTTACACGGGAAAGCTCCCAACAAGCAAAAGAAGAACAGGAAATCTTTTTGGGTTTTCTTTTTAATTACTACTACAAGCATGGAAATTAAAACTAGCTAAAAGCTACAACTATTTTTTGGTTTTTCTTAAGGTTTATTAAACACACAAGAAGAAAGCATAAAAAATAAATAAACTAACATGGATATTACAATGAAAAAGTATGAGCACCGACATCTAGCAATGAGTGTGTGAACATGAATGTAGTGTCGGTGAGAAATACATACTCCCCCAAGCTTAGGCTTTTGGCCTAAGTTGGTCTATTACCACGGATGGCCTGGCGGATATCCAAAGTTATAGTTGGGGTCATACTGAGATGCATCAGTCATTGCATCGTGGGCTGCAGCTTGGAGGCGAGCTATCTCAGCCCTCCTCTTATACTCTTCCGCCCCCTCTCTGGTTATAAAATATCTCCCCTTTGCCTGAAGGTCAAAGAAAGTAGAAGCAAGGAGAGCGACGTGATAGGTGTGTCGTCTGTCAAAGATTAGTCGGTACTAGAGGAACTGATCGTTCCTCTCAACAAAATGATGACGAACCATAGCCTCATAATCCAAATAAGCAGGAGGCAACTCAATATCATCCTCATGTATGGTTATACCAAGAAAATTAGCTATACGGGTTGCATAAATTCCACCGAAGAAATCTCCATTAAATCTATTATGATGCAACCTACGTGCAACAATGGCTCCCAAATTATAGGATTTATCTCCTAACACAGCACTCCTAAGAATACCGATGTCAGGGACACACATATAACATGCTTCATCTTTACCATTCATGCACCTACCTATGAAGAGAGCAAAATAATGTACAGCAGGAAAATGAATGCTCCCTATGGTAGCTTGTGCTATATCTCTAGATTCACCCACAGTTATACTAGCAAGAAAATCTCTAAATTCAGATTTGCGAGGTTCACTAGCACTACTGCATTGTGGAAGTTTGCAAGCAGTGGTAAAATCCTCTAAGTCCATAGTATAAGAATTTTCATAGAGATCAAACAGGACAGTTTGAGAATTGCGTGAAGATGAAAATTCAAACCTCCTCACAAAGGAACTAGTGAGATAGTGGTACTGACGGCACTTTTCTGCCTCGAAGCTCACAAGATCAGCATTACGCAAATATGCGTTAAATTCTTCCTTAATTCCTGTTCGATCCATGAAGTCCTCTGAAGGCCATTCACAAGGCCGCACTGGGGCGTCCCTTGGTGGTTCATCATCAGCATCACGCATTGCAAGCCTGGGTCCTTGCTTCCTTGAAGAACCACCTTGGTACATTTTCCTAAGCATATTTTTTTCCTCTGAAAAATTTCTAATTTTTTTAGTAACTTCAAATAAAAGTAAACCAAACTCAACAATATTGATAGCAACTACTCCTACAAGTGCCTAGAGCATATATCATGCATTAGAACTACTTGGAACCATATAAATTTGACATGCAAGCTCAAGAACATGGTCACCTAGGCAGCACAAATAGGCAATGAATAAAGCACTAGAATAAAAACTAATTGGACCAATGGAGGAGTCACATACCAAGGAACAATCCCCCAAAGCAGTTTTGTGAGAGGTGCTTTGAGCAAGGAGATCGAAAATCGCAGCAAAATGAGCTAGAACTCGTGCTTGAGCTGGATGGTGATTTTTTTGGGAGGAAGAAGAAGTGTGTGGGTGCAGGAATAAGTGCAGGGGAGCCACCATGGGCCCACGAGGCAGGGGGGGCGCGCCCAGGGGGTGGGCGCACCCTAGACCCTCGTGGCCAGGTGCTTGCTCCCCTGCTATGTTCTCAATGCCAGATATTCTCAAATATACCAGAAAAAATCATATTTAAATTTCTGGGCATTTGGAGAACTTTTATTTTCGGGGTATTTTTATATTGCACGGATAAATCAGAAAACAGACAGAAAAATACTATTTTTACTTTATTTCAACTAAATAACAGAAAGTAAAAGGAGGGTACAGAAGGTTGTGCTTTCTAACTTCATCCATCTTATGCTCATCAAAAGGAATCCACTAACAAGGTTGATCAAGTCTTGTTAACAAACTCATTTCGAGTAGCATGAAACCGGAGAAATTTCGAATGCCACTATGTTACCTCAACGGGGATATGCACATCCCCAATAATAAGAATGTCATATTTCTTCTTGATAGTAGGAAGAGGAAATTCAAAACCTCCAAAAATAAACGATGGAATTTTTCCAATAGAATTGATACTGTGGACTTGAGCTTGTTTCCTCGGAAAGTGTACCGTATGCTCATTACCATTAACATGAAAAGTGACATTGCCTCTGGTGCAATCAATAACAGCCCCTGTGGTATTCGAAAAAGGTCTTCCAAGAATAATAGACATACTATCGTCCTCGGGAATATCAAGAATAACAAATTTAGTTAAAATAGTAACATTTGCAACTACAACAGGCACATCCTCACAAATACCGACAGGTATAGCAGTCGATTTATCAGCCATTTGCAAAGATATTTCAGTAGGTATCAACTTATTCAAATCAAGTCTACGATATAAAGAGAGAGGCATAACACTACCACCGGCTCCAAGATCACATAAAGCAGTTTTAACATAGTTTCTTTTAATGGAGCATGGTATAGTTGGTACTCCAGGATCGCCAAGTTTCTTTGGTATTCCTCCCTTAAAAGTATAATTAGCAAGCATGGTGGAAATTTAAGCTTCCGGTATCTTTCTTTTATTAGTAACAATATCTTTCATATACTTAGCATAAGGATTCATTTTAAGCATATCAGTCAAACGCATACGCAAAAAGATAGGTCTAATCATTTCAGCAAAGCGCTCAAAATCGTCATAATCCTTTTTCTTGGATGGCTTAGGAGGAAAAGGCATGGGTTTCTGAACCCAAGGCTCTCTTTCCTTACCGTGTTTCCTAGCAACAAAGTCTCTCTTATCATAATGTTGATTCTTTGATTGTGGGTTATCAAGATCAACAGCAGGTTCAGCTTCTGCATCATTATCATTGCTAGGTTTAGCATCAACATGAACATTATCATTAACATTATCACTAGTTTCATGTTCATTACCAGATTGTGTTTCAACATCAGAAATAGAGATATCATTGGGTTTCTCAGGTGTGTCAATAACAGGTTCACTAGAAGCATGCAAAGTCTTATCATTTTTCTTTTTCTTCCTTTTAGAAGGACTAGGTGCATCAATATCATTTCTCTGAGAATCTTGCTCAATTCTCTTAGGATGGCCCTCAGGATACAGAGGTTCCTGGGTCATTTTACCACCTCTAGTCATAACTCTAACAACATTATCATTTTTCTTACTATTTAATTCATTGAACAAATCATTCTGAGCTTTAAGTACTTGTTCTACTTGAGTGATAACCATAGAAGCATGTTTACTAATGAGTTTAAGTTCACCTTTAACTCTAGACATATAATCACCCAATTGTTCAATCATATAAGCATTTTGTTTCAATTGTCTACCAAAATAACCATTGAAATCTTCTTGCTTAACCATAAAGTTATCAAACTCATCCAAACATTGGCTAGCAAACTTAGTAGGAGGGATTTCAGCTTTATCATATCTATAGAGAGAACTAACCTTTACTACCTGTGTCGGGTTATCAAGACCATGTGTTTCTTCAACAGGTGATGGATTAAAACTATATATTTCTTCAACAGGCGGTAAATTAAGACCATGTATTTCTTCAATAGGAGGTAAATTCTTAACATCTTCAGCTTTAATACCCTTTTCTCTCATGGATTTCTTTGTCTCTTGCATATCTTCGGGGCTGAGAAATAGAACACCTCTTTTCTTCGGGGTTGGTTTAGGAATAGGCTCAGGAGTTGGCTCAGGAAGTGTCCAATTATTTTCATTTGTCAACGTATTATTTAATAGAATTTCAGCTTCATGTGGTGTTCTTTCCCTGAAAACAGAACCAGCACAACTATCCAGGTGGTCTCTGGAAGCATCGGTTAGTCCATTATAAAAGATATCAAGTATTACATTTTTCTTAAGACGATGATCAGGCAAAGCATTAATTAATTGGAGAAGCCTCCCCCAAACTTGTGGGAGACTCTCTTCTTCAATTTGCACAAAATTATATATATCCCTTAAAGCAGCTTGTTTCTTATGAGAAGGGAAATATTTAGCAGAGAAGTAATAAATCATATCCTGGGGACTACGCACACAACCAGGATCAAGAGAATTAAATCATATCTTAGCATCACCCTTTAATGAGAACGGAAATATTTTAAGGATATAAAAGTAGCGAGTTCTCTCATCATTGGTGAACAGGGTGGCTATATCATTTAATTTAGTAAGATGTGCCACAATAGTTTCAGATTCATATCCATAAAAAGGATCAGACTCAACCAAAGTAATTATATCAGGATCAATAGAGAATTCATAATCCTTATCAGTAGCAAAGATAGGTGAAGTAGCATAAGCAGGATCATATTTCATTCTAGCATTCAGAGTTTTTTGTTTAAGCTTAGCTAATAATTTCTTAAGATCACTTCTATCATTGCATGCAAGAAAGTCTCTTTTAGTTTCTTCATCCATAACATAGCCCTCAGGCACAACAGGCAATTCATATTTATTAGGAGAGCCTTCATCATCACTTTCATCAATATTATCATTTTCAATAATTTCATTCTCTCTAGCCCTAGCAAGTTGTTCATCAAGAAATTCACCAAGTGGCACAGTAGTATGAAGCATAGAAGTAGTTTCATCATAAGTATCATGCACAGCAGAAGTGGCATCATCAATAATATGCGACATATCCGAATTAATAGCAGAATCAGGTTTAGGTGTCGCAAGCTTACTCAAAACAGAAGGTGAATCAAGTGCAGAGCTAGATGGCAGTTCCTTACCTCCCCTCGTAGTTGAGGGATAAATTTTTGTTTTCTCGTCTTTGATGTTCTTCATAGTGACCAGCTGATATAAATCCCAAGTGACTCAAAGAATAGAGCTATGCTCCCCAGCAACGGTGCCAGAAAATAGTCTTGATAACCTACAAGTATAGGGGATCGCAACAGTTTTCGAGCGTAGAGTATTCAACCAAAATTTATTGATTCGACATAAGGGGAGCCAAAGAATATTCTCAAGTATTAGCAGCTGAGTTGTCAATTCAACCACACCTAGAAACTTAGTATCTGTAGCAATTTTTTTAGTAGCAAAGTAATATGATAGTAGTGGTAATGGTAGCAAAAGTAATATTTTTGGTGTTTTATAGTGATGATAACAATAGCAACGAAAAAGTAAATAAGCGAAGAACCATATATGGAAAGCTCGTAGGCATTGGATCGGTGACGAAGAATTATGCCGGATGCGATCGATCATGTAACAGTCATAACCTAGGGTGACATAGAACTAGCTCCAATTCATCAATGTAATGTAGGCATGTATTCCGAATATAGTCATATGTGCTTATGGAAAAGAACTTGCATGACATTTTTTGTCCTACCCTCCTGTGGCAGCGGGGTCCTAGCGGAAACTAAGGGATATTAAGGCCTCCTTTTAATAGAGTACCGGACCAACACATTAACACATGGTGAATACATGAACTCCTCAAACTATGGTCATCACCGGGAGTGGTCCCGATTATTGTCACTTCGGGGTTGCCGGATCATAACACATAGTAGGTGACTATAGACTTGCAAGATATGATCAAGAACTCACATATATTCATGAAAACATAATAGGTTCAGATCTGAAATCATGGCACTCGGGCCCTAGTGACAAGCATTAAGCATAGCAAAGTCATAGCAACATCAATCTCAGAACATAGTTGATACTAGGGATCAAACCCTAACAAAACTAACTCAATTACATGATAAATATCATCCAACCCATCACCGTCCAGCAAGCCTACGATGGAATTACTCACGCACGATGGTGAGCATCATGAAATTGGTGATGGAGGATGGTTGATGATGATGACGACGACGGATTCCCCTCTCCGGAGCCCCGGAGAGACTCTAGACCAGCCCTCCCGAGAGAGTTTAGGGCTTGGCGGTGGCTCCGTATCGTAAAACGCGATGAATCCTTCTCCTCTATTTTTTTCTCTCCAAACAAGAATATATGGAGTTGGAGTTGAGGTCGGTGGAGCTCCAGGGGGCCCACGAGGCAGGGTGCACGCCCCCCACCCTCGTGGCTAGGGTGTGGACCCCCTGGCCTTGATTCTTTGCTAGTATTTTTTATTATTTCCAAAAATAATCTCCTTGGAGTTTCAGGTCATTCCAAGAACTTTTGTTTCTGCACATAAATAACACCATGGCAATTCTGCTGAAAACAGCGTCAGTCCGGGTTAGTTCCATTCAAATCATGCAAGTTAGAGTCCAAAACAAGGGCAAAAGTGTTTGGAAAAGTAGATACGACGAAGACGTATCAGGCATCTACTTGATAACTATACAAATGCTAAAAAAGCAACCTAACAACCAAATACAGATAAACAAGGCATCTGCTTGATAACTGGACAAATGCTAAAAAAAGCAAGCTAACAACCAAATACAGATAAATAAGGCATCTGCTTGATAACTGGACAAATACTCACTGCAACCAAACTAAGAACCAAATACAGATGAACAAGGCATCTGCTCGATAACTGAAAAAAATGCTTACTCCAACCAACCTAACAACCAAATATAGATAAACAAGACATCTACTCACTATAAACAACCAAATATAGCCATTCGTGAAACTGAAGTGGACAATTCATACTTAAACATCACATAGACCTATTGAACAATACATTTTTGCATAACTAAAATAATTAAACACGACAGTTAAAGCACCGCACAAGAAATGTTACTACAACAAAGGGTACGGGTTGGCAACCTAGAAAAGGTTAGATTTGTTGATAGAATGTTGCCTCACATATCATGGAAGGGACCCTTCCAGTTGGAAGAGCACAGACCCATCATGCGCTCTCTGATGTCACAAATGGGATGTTTCACCTTGGAAGAACCTTCGTGGGTGCCCTCCTCGTGGTCGTGGTCGTGGTTGATGAGATCTGACTTGGCAATTGAGGATCCAAAGCTGCCGCCATAGCACGTGTCCTCCAGAAGTGACAAAATGGGCTTGATGGCGTATAAAGCTCGCAAAGCCTTGACCGCTTGGCGGAGGAGATCAGCGGCAGGGCCGTCGAAGAGATTGACGGCGGTTGAACCAAAGGGGTTGGGGATGGACCACTTAACCTGTAACATGGCCCATGTGATGCTGTCGGTGTGGACGAGCTTGATGTCGTAGCCAGCTGTCCCGAGATACAGTAATACGCTAGCCCGCTGACATGAAGCCTTCGGCATGGCAACGTAGTCAACGTCTTCGCCGGCTTCCGCGGTGACGTGTTGCTCTGGGATAGACAGGTCGGGGCAAACGGCAGCCACCTCACCAACGTCCGCCAGAGAGGCCATGATAAACCTCTTCTTGGCCGAACGCTCGTCAGGCTCCCCGAGATACGTGGTCGAGCTTCAGCTGCGACATTCTGGAGCAGGGGATGTGGATCTGGCGGGGAGGGACACCGCATGCATCATCTAAAAACTCAGGGGAGTGGGGCGACGGTGTGGGAATCGCTGGGTAACCTAAACTTTATTATCTAAGCTAGGAGGAACGGGCAGACCGGCAGGGGTTGACGGCAGCACCGGCGGCGGCCGCGAGCTACGGTTCGAGGAGGGGAGGGGCGGGTGGGGGACTGTGGAGGGGGGGGTGTTTGAGGATACTCTGTGGCTACTTAAATTTTAAGTAATGGTGGGTGGAGATGGTGGTGGATGAGGGAGAACGACGGTTCAAATGCCTCGGCTACTGCAATTTTACTATAAGGTCGGTGTTGGAGGAGTGTGGGTGACGGTTGAAGTACGGCGGCTACTAAAATTTGGGTAAAGGAATTGATGTGGGGCGGGAGTGCCCAAGATCGTGCACGGTCCAATAACAATATGCGTGTATGATAATAAGCAAAAGTGGCGCGAATCCGCCGATTTTTGCAACGCTCAACGTGGGTAGTTTGTTTTTTATATTTCTAGCTAGCTGGTCTATCGCACACGGTTCGTCCTAATTTCCAAATAAACTTACCTGCCTTTAGCTTGCATAGGTGGTGGTTTTACAGCGCACTTGCATCGCACATGGTTAAGCCAATACCTCCACCCTTTGCTCGTGCTTGCGCGGTCATGGTGATTTCAGCGCACTTGCATCACACACGGTTGAGCCAGTACCTCCATCTTAATTTGCTCGCGCTTTCGCGGTCGTGGTGATTTCAGTGCACTTGCATCGCACACGGTTGAGCTAGTACCTCCACCTTAATTTGCTCGCGCTTGCGCAGGCGTGGTGATTCACATCGCACTTGTATCGCACACGGTTAAGATATTATACCCCGTGTCCGTTGAGGGTCATCAGAGTCTTTGCAGCAAAAAATAACATTAGGGAGGGTCAAAATACAGCCACACCAGCATGTGGCCCAAATATATATGAGTTCAAAGGGTGGTTTGTGATGTTCAAAATTCCAATGCACAACTTTGACCCCGCGGGCCCATAATTGGGCGCGTTGTTGAAGATCGATGAGAGGGACCAGAAGTCAAGAACCACCTGGAAGTGGCCAAATATATGTACGAATATTGGGGATGTTTAAAACTTTAAATACACAATGCATAACTTTGGTGGCACCTGCCTCGCAAACCCGAAAGCACCGTAACAACCACCTAGCTAGGATATATATAATGACATAATGTCGTACCTAGCTAGGATGCTTTGCCCACCACCTCCCTCTTCGTGTTAGCGGGGCGGATGCACGTAATGATTGATACTTTGGTCATACATGCATGTTGCCATGACCTACCATAAGACGGACCAATGAATCTATCGTTTGGTCAAATGACAGTTGTTGTTGTTGTCGATAAGCCACTTGGGCCAATAGATTGAACCATCATAAAAATCGCACGATAGGGACCACAAAACCAGCACCTCTTGCATGCGGCCCAAAATGATGTATGTTGGTAAGGGGTGATGTGTGTTTTCAATATAGAATAATGTACAATTTAGATGTGGTCCTTACCTCTTGATACAGACAACAACCATGAAGGCAAGGTAGTTAAGGACGAGATACGTACGCAGGGTTTGATGTAGGTTGAACCCAGCAATCCGAGCATCTGGGAGGGAATCCTTACAATGCATGAGCTCAAGATTTGGTTGACCTACATTTGATGGTGACCAGCCCTAACACGAACTAGGAGGAATCCATTCATGGCCAACACATACCCCTCATTATCGGTCAAAGGGATGATATATATACACTCAGGGAGCCCACAGATATCCATGTCGTCACAAAAAACTGCACAAGGGACACGTGGTCGATCGGAAGACCCCGTATACACTGCATGCCCAAAAATATGTATGGTATGATGGTGTGTGGTGTGTTTAAATCCCAAATGCACAACTTCGATGGGCCACGCCAACTACATTACAAACCGAACACCGTACCCGACTCCAAGCCTGGTTCAATACCTATGATGTCAGTTTTCCAACTTTGAGGCGGCGGGGGGGGGGGGGGGGGGGGGGCGTTCCACACATGCGCTCAGACTTTATTTTTTCTAGCATCGGACACATCTATATATATATATATATACATCAATATCTATACACCTATATAGTGTGCGAATAACTTTGAAAGTTGCTCGTTGGATGAAGACAATCCGACGGAACAGAGATGGCAAATCCGAGCACAACTGGCCATTGGATATCATCTACATTCCACCAGATTCTGCCACATGTACAATCTAGAAGACTCCATGGTTGAACTTAAGCATAATGCACAAACCTCAAAACACAAGCACTTCTCCTTTGTTCTCTAGAATCTTGCATATCTTAATTGCCCAAACCTTTTTTTCTAAATGAATTGTCACCTTTTGTTTTTACCTTTACAATGCGCACAATTCCATGAATCTTTAAATAGTTTTTTATAAAACTAATTGATTCTGGATGAGATGAACTATAAGAATTAAACAAACATCTACATCATGCATATCTGGGAGAAGAGGCGGGAAATCGATGAGAGGAGTGGCGAGAAACGGTAGCCTATTTTGAATTAAAACCTAATAGAGAAGGAAGCATGAGCTACACGAGCATGTGCACGGTGCTTACCCATGTACTGCATGTGCTGTCGAAAGGGCTCAGGGTTGTCGTTTGATCTGGGAGCATCCAACGGTGCACGCGTACGATCCGTGGGGTTTGGGTTCTGGCCATTCAGAACGCACGACTCAGATCGCGCATGTAGCCGGGGTTGGTGAGGGGGATATCATACGAAAACCTACATTCGGTGGACAACGGTGAAAACCAAGAGAAAAAGATGTTTTTAAGTTTCAAAAAAAATCCAAAAAAATGCGAGAAGTTAAGAGGATGATGTTTAATTGCCACACAAAATTTCAAGATGAAACACATTACGAGATGTGAGCTATGAAAAAGATAAAATCAGTGTTGAATAGTAATGTCACTATTCAGGGCAAAATTTATCCTTTTCATAGCTCATATATCATAATGTTTTTCAACTTGAAATTTTGTGTCGTAATAAAACATCAGCTTCTTAAAATCCCACATTTTTTTAGATTTTTATGAAACTTTAAAATATGGTTTCCACGAAGTTTTCATTGAATATCGGCTTTCGTGAGTGAACCGTGTGCTATTTGAAAATATTTCGAGAGAAAATCTCGGTTTTTAAATCCCCGTAAATCCAAAACTAAGCTGAAAATCGTGAAACCTGCCATGGTGTCACGACATGGCACTTATATGTCGAGGAATTTTTTCGTCCATTGTGGCGCAAGTTTTATCACAAGCCTCTTACAAACCGGAGCTTCTCTCAAAGAAGCCTCGTGGTTCCGATAGGGAAACGTGTCCCCCTTGTGGGCGAAACGAATCACTACCTCTTTTCACCTTGTATTTTCTTCTACAGGCAAGATGGAACAATAGGATATCTGTGCTAAAATTTAAACTTATTCAGGGTTCGTTTGTCCTTTTTATACACTAATTGAGTTTCCTAGGCATTTAATGTCCATAATTCAAATCTGAACTACAAATACATGCTCCAGTTCACCAAAATGGCTAGAAAAATTATACATATGTCCTTGGGTGCATGTTTAGGTCCCATGCCAGGAATGGGAACGAATTACAACCGTGTCAGTGTCATGGCTCGTCCTCAAACATTTCTAATCTCGGTTTTTAAGTTCCCATAAATTCTAAACTCACCAGAAAGTTATCAAAGGTGGCATGGTGTCACGTCATGCCACATATATGTCGTGGTAAAAACACTGTCCAATTTGGGCCAAGCTTTATTACAAACCTCTTACAAAAACTGGAGCTTCTCTCAAAGAAGCCTCGTGGTTCCGATAGGGAAACATGTTCCCCTTGTGGGCGAAACGTAATCACTGCCTCTTTTCGCCTTGTATTTTCTTCCACGGGCAACATGGAACGACGGGATATCTGTGCTGAAATTTAAACTTACTCAGGGTTCGTTTGGCCTTTTTATACACTAATTGAGTTTCCTATGCATTTAATGTCCACAATTCAAATTTGAACTACAAATACATGCTCCAGTTCACCAAAATGGCTAGAAAAATTATACATATGTCCTTGGGTGCATGTTTAGGTCCCATGCCAGGAATGGGAACGAATTACAACCGTGTCAGTGTCATGGCTCGTCCTCAAACATTTCTAATCTCGGTTTTAAGTCCCCATAAATCCTAAACTCACCAGAAAGTCATCAAAGGTGGCATGGTGTCAAGCCATGGCACATATATGTCGTGGTAAAAACATTGTCCAATTTGGGCCAAGCTTTATTACAAACCTCTTACAAAAAAAACTGGAGCTTCTCTCAAAGAAGCCTCGTGGTTCCGATAGGGAAACATGTCCCCCTTGTGGGCGAAATGTAATCACTGCCTCTTTTTGCCTTGTATTTTCTTCTACGGGCAACATGGAACGACAGGATATCCGTGCTGAAATTTAAACGATAATCGCTGCCTCTTCTCGCCTTGAACTTTGTTTTCTACAGGCAACATAGAATAACAGGAGTGTTGGGCTGAAATTTGAAACTGTTCAGGGTTTGTTTGGCCATATATATATATATATATATATATAACTAATTACTAAGTTTTCTATGCATTTAATATAGTCCATAATTCAAATTTGAACTACAACCACATGCTCCAGTGAAGCAAAATGGGTGGGAAATCGTACATGTGTCATTGGGTGCATGTTTAGGTCTTGTTTAAGGAATGAGAATGAATTACAAACTTGTTGTCATCCTGAAACATTGAGAATCTCGGTTTTTAAATCCCAGTAAATCAAAAAGTCACCCAAAAAACAAGAAACTTGGCATGGTTTCATGACATGGCACATATATGCCGTGGTAAAAAAATTGTCCAGATTGAGAAGAGGCGCACACATTAGTAGCCAACGATGTCCTTTTTGAAACAAAAAGTTGACATGTTAATATTGCAAATGGTTGTATTATCTTTACCGTGTCGAAATTTAACCATACTCGGTGGCATGCGTGCAGCTGTTTGATTAGACGGGACAAGCGCGAGAAGTCCGCCGTGCAGGCTCGACGGGACACATGCGAGCAGTCCGCCGCATAGGCTCGATGGGACGCGTGCATCCTGTCCACCTCGCAGGCTCGACAAGACACGTGGGAGCAGCAAGGCCGCCCATACTCACCGGGAAGCGAGCTCTTTGACCTCCATGCACCAGCCGCTGCATGTCTCGCTCACAACTTCTCCATTAATTGGTTAATTAAAGCACTTAGATGGAGGGTGTTTTCTTGTGATCCCATGGCAGCATTTGCTTTGTTCGTGTTTTAAACTCATATTCCGCCCTAATTTAAATTGCCACATAGGGCAACGGATAATACAACCACAAATAAAATGGCAACGGATAATACGACGACAAATTTACAATGGCATAGATAATAATTGTCTTACATATTCTGGATAATTTAAAATGCCACATGCCGCAAATCCTGGAAGACACGGGGGCAAGAGAAGAAGGAAATTGCAGACAACGATCTGGGTCGCTACTGTCTCTACTCGTCGATGGATCACTGGGTGGCGAAATCCTCCATCTCCTTCAATTCCTCACGACTTTGCTTGAAAGCAGCCTCGAATTCCTCCACCTCCTACTCGCGCTCGATCCGGAGCTTTCTCAAGGCACCCATCAGTTCCTCGATGACCGCTTTCGGCGTCATCTCCGAGGCACTGCTCTACTCATGCAGCATCTTCCAGCCGGCGGCCTCTTCCTCCTTCTCGGCGACCAACTTGAGGAGCTTCGCATTGTCACCCATCAGTTGCTCGACGAGGCCGGTCGCCTTGTCAACCGAGGCATCGCTGATCTTGAGCAGCTTCATCAAGCCGTCGACTAGCTCCTACTGCGTAGTGACGCCAACGAGAATATCGTTGTCACCGGTGAAGGACTTCAGGAACGCCGGCTCATCATGGCGGCCGATGCCGCGAATGCGCTTGTGAGAGCCCTTGCGTGCCCATGAGAGCTCGTTCGAGGGCTCCGCGGTGCGCCGGTACATCTCTGCTATGGCCGCGGCTTCACGGTGGGACCTCTCTAGTGCTTCCGCGGCCTTGGTCTTTGCTGCCTGGTTATATGTCCACCCTAAACTCCTCCTACCGGTCATGGCAGAACGACTTGACAGAAAAAACCAGTTTTGTGGGTGATGAGGAGAGGAACTATGAAGTAATTTTTGAGTCGGTAGTTTTTATAGCCCGGTGCTAAGTGTGAACACATATTAGTTTGATAGGTGTGAACAGATTTGCAATTACTTATTGCGTTGTAATCAGCAATGTGACGAGAAACAAGGTCAAAATTTATTGATGGTAGAAGGTTGACCACGTAGTTGCCATGTGTTATTTATCACACAAGTCTTAACATAACGAAATGCATGTGTAACTTACTAATCATCTCACACGAGTACTCGCAGACGCATCGTGTGCGATACTCCTAGCCACCGCAAGCAACTAGTTTGCATTTTTCAAAGTTTTTTGTACATAGAGAATCGCACACGAACTAACTATATTAACCGTCTGTGTTGTAAATTCTCATCGCAAACAGTTCATCTGAGTCGGTTGTTTGCCACGTATCACACACATCTTGTTAAGTTGAACCATTTCTGTTGCGTTCGCTAATTGAAAACAGTTTGTCGTCCGAGTGAACCGTATGCCCTATATCACACATACCTTGATCTGGCTAACCGTTTATGTTGCACTCCCTAATAGCAAACGGTTCATCGGAGCGAACTGTATGCCGTATATCACACACACATTGATATGGCTGCCCATTTCCGTTGTTCTACCTCATCGCAAACAGTTCAAATGGGTTAACCGTGTGCCCTGCATCGCGCACGCAACTAAAATCTGAATCGTGTTTAATGGATCCTCCATCACAAACATTTTGCACCTTTTTTGATGGTTTTTACATCCCCATTTGTGATTAATGCATCACACACAATTTCATCAAAGGGTCTCTGATCGTAGTGTCGCGTTAGCAGCATCCTGCAGTAGTGTTTGGCAGGCGAAGACCACCTTTTGTCAGGATAGCTCGTACTAGTTGTCTCCCTTCAAAATTGGTCGTTGCGAGATCCCTTCCTGCCTAGCATTTGGGAAGAGGACCGATGCCTCTATAAATAGGACTAACCACCACCATAGGAAGGGGACGAATCATTCGGATCTCCCTTGCACACACTATCTCATCGAGCTCAAGAACACTTCTCCTCAGGAGGCTGTTCTTACCTTGTAGTGTTCATCCTCGGCCTACAAGGAAATCCACCACACCACACTGGAGTAGGGTATTACACCACAACGGTGGTCCGAACCACTATAAACCCCCGTGTCTCTTGTTCTTTGGGTTTGTCGAGCTAGGACTAGGGATCGTTGTGCGAGCAAGCTAGGGAGAGAGATCTTCATGCGCACCCCATTGTTCGAACCTCAAGGGTTTGCCGGAACCTAGAATCCGACATTTGGCGCACCATGTAGGGGGTTCGCCGAAACTTCACCCCTCTGCTTGCTTTGTTTCTCAGACCGGCCCCCATGGCAGGTGCTACCACTACGACTGGGTCGACGAGCGCGTGCGGAGGCACCACGGGTCTCCGGGCCTTCACCCCCGCCTTGCGGCAAGTGTGGTGGCCGCACAAGTTCAAGCCAGAGATGCTGCCTCGCTACGATAGCGCAGTGAACCCGACGACCTTCCTGTCGGCATACGAGGAGGCTATTCTGGACGCCGGAGGTGACGACAAGGTCATGGCCAACTGGTTCCCCATGGCCCTCACCGGCGTGCCGCACGCCTAGCTGCTTACCCTGTCGGAGTCCTCTATGGCCTCCTGGGAGGAGTTCCGCTACCTCTTCATCGTCCTCTTCGCGGCGCCGGCGCCCCCCGCTGTCGCGGCCCTCCTAGGAGGCTCGCAGGCGCTGCCCTCGAGTCGCCCCAACGTGCGCCCAATGAAGCAGAGGGTGTGGCAGCAATCCACGGAGAAGCAGTCCTTCATCGTCCAGCAAACTCGAAAGCTACAGGGAGTGGGTGTCATCTGTGAGGTCCGGTACCCGGAATGGTTGGCGAACCCCGTTATCATGCCCAAGAAGGGCGGGAAGGAGCGCATGTGTGTCGACTTCACCAACCTCAACAAGGCCTATCCTTAGGACCCCTTTCCGCTTCCGCGAATTGATCAGATCGTCGACTCCACTGCCGAATGCGCCTGTTATGTTTCCTGGATGCTTTCTCGGGTTACCACCAAATCAAGATGGCAGTGGAAGACATAGAGAACATGGTCTTCTTGACCCCGTGCGGTGTGTACTGCTACACCTGCATGCCGTTCGGGCTGCGCAATGCTGGGGCAACCTTCCAACGACTGATGCACATCGCCCTGGGCCAGTAGCTCGGGAGGAACACGGAGGCCTACGTCGACGACATTGTGGTGAAGTCTAGGGAGGCCAAGACTCTCATTCATGACCTGGAGGAGACGTTCGCCAGCCTGTGCCAAGTGGACCTGCTGCTCAATCCGGAGAAGTGCATGTTCGGCATCCCATCCGACAAGCTGTTGGGTTTCCTCTTGTCGCACAGGGGGATCGAGGAGAATCCGAAGAAGGTCAAGGCAATAGAAGATATGAGCCCGCCTCAAACCCTCGAAGAAATGCAAAATCTCGCGGGTTGTGTGACCTCGCTGGGGCGCTTTATCTCCAAGCTAGGGGAGCGCGCCCTGCCCTTCTTCAAGATGATGAAGAAGAAAGGCTTGTTCGAGTGGACCCCGGAGGCCGACCTAGCATTTCAAGACCTCAAGAGGTACCTGACCGTCCCACCAGTAATGGTAGCACCTCGTCCCCTCGAGCCCCTGGTGCTCTACCTAGCCGCCACGCCTCATTTCGCTAGCGCTGCGCTAGTGGCCGTCTGCGAAGAACTTCAGGCCAAGAGCCAGCCGCACAATGCCTCAACTTCATATGGGAAGGTGCGGCACGATGATGGTGCACCTGAAGCCATAGCGACGACGGCAGACGACTAGGCTCCACAATACGGCGCCCACAAGACCGCGGTGGCCACAATGGGCAGCCAGGCTCCCGAGGTCACCAGGCCTCCGGAGGCCTTGGACCCCATCAAAGCTCCTACCCTTGTCGAGCACCATGGTTACTTCGCCAGCATGGTGTTACGAGACGCAAGGGCGTGCTATCCCATGCCGCAGAAGCTTCTACTCACGCTCCTTGTGGCCTCGCGCAAACTGCGTCACTACTTTCAAGGCCATCCCATCAAGGTCGTCTCGGCGTCGGCGTACTGATACGTCTCCAACGTATCTATAATTTATGAAGTATTCATGCCATGTTTACAATATTTTTATATGATTTTAGTATGATTTGATTAGAACTTACCCGGACTGACACTGTTTTCAGCAGAGCTACCATGGTGTTGTTTTTGTGCAGAAATAAAAGTTCTCGGAATGCGATGAAAATCAACGGAGATTTTTCTGGAAAATATGAAAAATACTGGAACAAAAATCTACCGGAGGGGATTCACGGGGCCCCACGAGGGTGGGGGCGTGCCCACCCCCCTGGGGTGCACCCCCTGCCTCGTGGACTCCCTGAGGGCCCCCCTGACGTGAAATCAATGCCAACTTCTCCTATAAATACAGAAACCTTGGAAAATTAACCTAGATCGGAAGTTCCGCCGCCGCAAGCCTCTGTAGCCACGAGAAATCAATCTAGGCCCTCTCTGGCACCCTACGGAAGGGGGCCATCATCACTTGAGGCTATGGAGGAGGATCCCGGAGGGGCCATTATCATCCTGAAGGCCATGGACCAGAGGGAGAACCTCTCCCCATCCAGGGGGAGGCCATGGAGGAGGAAGCACAAGGAGGAGAACCTCTCCTCCTCTCTCTCGGTGGCGCCGGAGTGCCATCAGGAGGGGAATCATCGCCGCGGTGATCGTCTTCATCAACATCACCATCATCATCACCGTCCTCATCTCTTTTACGCGGTCCACTCTCCCGCACCCCACTGTAATCCCTACTTTAACATGGTGCTTTATGCCACATATTATGATCCAATGATGTGTTGCCATCCTATGATGTTTTGAGTAGATATCCCTTGTCTTTGGGTTGATTGATGATCTAGATTGGTACGAGTTGTATGTTTTATTTTGGTGATGCCCTATTGTGCCCTCCGTGTCGCGCAAGCATGAGGGATTCCCGCTGTAGGGTGTTGCAATACGTTTATGATTCGCTTATAGTGAGTTGTTTGAGTGACAGAAGCATAAACCCGAGTAAGGGGATTGTTGCGTATGGGATAAAGGGGACTTGATGCTTTAATGTTATGGTTGGGTTTTACCTTAATGATCTTTAGTAGTTGTGGATGCTTGCTAGAGTTCCAATCATAAGTCCATATGATCCAAGAAGAGAAATTATGTTAGCTTATGCCTCTCCCTCATATGAAATTGGAATGACGACTATCGGTCTTGTTAACAATTGCCTAAGACAATTCCGCACACTGGCCCATCATTATTCGACACGCGCTATTTATAAAATTTAGTAATATATTCTAAATTTATGATAGCAGCACCTACTTTAATATTTTAGCTCTCCGATATCATGCAAAGTTATCCTCTTCATACCCACAATGTAGTTTTATTTCTCGTTGCTAGTTGGAAGCAAATGTTCGGTGTACGTAGTGTCGTATCAGTGGCAGATAGGACTTGAGAGAATATTGATCTTAGCTTTAGCTCCTTGTGGGTTCCACGCTCCATACTTATCACTTCCACCATTGGGAATTGCTACGATGATTCCCTGCAATTGGGGATTATCAAGCTCTTTTCTGGCACCGTTGCTGGGGAGCAATAGCGTGGGGTTGATATTCTCGTGTGTGCACGTTTGCTTTCTTCACTAAGTAGATTTTGTTTTCCCTTTTTTGTTCCTGTTTAGTTGTCGGTGAAACATACAAAAAAATAAAAAGAATGAAAATACAAAAAAATTACTTGCCTCTCATGCCTAAAAAGTTTTTCAAAAAGAGAAGTGATTGGAAAGTTATGCATTGAAGAAATGAGGGTCAACCTTGAGCACTGGTGATCATGCTCACGAAAACAATGTAGAATTTTTCATGAAAGTTTCTCTGTAAATAATTATCCCCTTATATGTATCCATTGTATTATAAAAATAATGTGCCAAGCTTTGGTTTTAGCATGATTAGATTGCTTGTTTACTATGTGCAGAACAAAAACAGAAACTTTGGCTATAGCTTGTGATTTTACATTTTTTACTGGAAAGTCAAATGGGTTTGAAACTTTTTGCACATTACTTATGTAAAAATTGTTAAAATTTTCAAATTTATTTCATAATTTTTGGAGTTACATAAGTTTACTAAACCTCCAGATTACTACAGACTGACCTGTTTTAGATAGATTCTGTTTTTCATGTGTTGTTTGCTTATTTTGATGCATCTATGGTTAGTATCGGAGGGTGTGAACCATAGAGAAGTTGGAATACAGTAGATATAGCTCTAATATGAAATTAGAATGAGTTTGCAACAGTACCTAAAGGTAGTGATTTGCTTTATTGTACTAACAGATCTCACAAAGTTTTTGTTAAAGTTTTGTGTGGATGTAGTGTTCAAAGAACGAGGAGTTACCGATGTGTGAAGGATAAAGAGAGGAAAGAGCTCAAGCTTGGGGATGCCCAAGACACCCCAAGTAAATATTTTAAGGATACTCAAGCATCTAATCTTGGGGATGCCCCGGTTGGCATCCCATCTTTCTTCTTCAACAATTATCGGTATACCTTGGTTCTTGTTTTGTTCACATTATTTGCGTCCTTTGTGTTTTTCCTTTTCTTTAAGAACCATGCTAGTATGATATGTCCCTTCATCAATTTATAGAATACTTCGTGTGCTTCACTTATACATATTGAGCTTGGATATTGGTTAGTCTATATTAATTTTGGAACACTCCATGAACTTCACTTATATATTTTGGAGTATGAATAATACTATTATCTAAAGCGAGTTTGGGAGAGTGCCAACCTTACGAACTAGTGATCCCGCTATTCCGAATGAGGAGAATTTTGCTTATGTGGAGAGTAGTAAAATTTCTATGCTCGTAGATCATGAAAAGAATGCTTTATGTGATGGTAATATTGTTGAACTCATTCATGATGCTACTTAAAATTATAATGAGGGAGGAATACATGCTTGTAGGAGTGCAATAATATCAAGTTTTCCTCTCTATGTGCTTAAAGTTTTGAAGTTATACTTGTTTTGCCTTCCTATGCTAGTTGATTCTTGTTACCATAAATTGTGTGCTCACAAAATCCCTAGGCATAGGAAGTGGGATAGGTTTAAATGTGCTAGTCATATTCTTCATCATGCTCTCTTTATGTTTCAATTCTTATCTTTTATGTGAGCATCATCGAAATCATCATGCCTAGCTAAAAGGCATTAAAGAAAAGCGCTTGTTGGGAGGCAACCCAATATTTACCCTTACTGTTTTTTGTGTTCTCATGATTAAGCTACTGTATTAATCATGTATTATAGCTTTGGTTTCAATAAAGTGCCAAGTAAGACCTTTGGGAAGACTTGGGTGAAAGTTAATGTGATCTTAATGTAAAAAACAGAAACTTTGTGCTCACGAGATTAGCTGTCATTTTTTACAGAAGAGTGCTTTGGTGCCGATTCTTTTTGCAGAAGATTAATAGACAAATTACTCACGTCCACCAATTTATTTCATAATTATTTTAGTAGCAGAAGTATGGTTAGTGTTCAGACCATTACAGACTGTTCTGTTTCTGACAGATTCTGTTTTTCATTGCATAGTTTGCTTGTTTTCCAATTTATATGGCTTATATTTCTCAATATAAATTGTATAAATGATATGGTACAGTAGGAATTGTGTGAAAACAATTATCAGCCTTGACAGTACCAAAGTGAATGGTTTACTCTTTATCATACTAACCTATCTCACGAAGTTCCGTTAAGTTTCGTGTGATTGAAGTTTTCAAGCTTTGGGTGAGATATCGATATGAGGAGAATAAGGAGTGAAAAGACCCTAAGCTTGGGGGTTCCCAAGGAACCCCAAGGTAATATTCAAGGAAGAATCAAGCACCTAAGCTTGGGGAAGCCCCGGAAGGCATCCCCTCTTTCATCTTCAAAACTATCGGTATACCTTACTCAGAGCTATATTTTTATCCGTCACATGATATGTGTCTTGCTTGGAGAATATTTTCAATTTTACTTGCTGTTTGAGTAAAATTATTGGATCTGAAATATTAAATAAAAAAGAATCCTCCCATGGCTAGTTAATTATTTGACTACTCAGTGTCCTTTATTTATATCTTTTTGGAGTAGTTTGTCATTTACTCACGTGCTTCTCATATATCCTATGAGTAAATGGTTGAATGAATTGAATATCATAAATCTGAATTTATATATGTTTCATATGCTTATACCATGGGGAGTAATGACTTCACACAAAATAAGTATAGGTAGTAAACTTACTGAAAGTTAGCAAACGTAGAATTGGTCACTTGATCAATTCATGAAAGAATATTGAAGGAAGAGAGATTTCACATATAAATATACTATCTTGGACATCTTCTGTAATTGTGAGCACTCATTAAAATATGACATGCTAAAAGGTTGATGTCGGACAAGGAAGATAACATAACGGGTTATGTTTTCTTATATACGAAATAAAGTATATTGTCTTGGATCATCCAACATGTTGAGCTTGCTTTTCCCCCCTCATGCTAGCCAAATGCTTTGCACCAAGTAGAGATACTACTTGTGCTTCCAAACATTCCTTAAACCAGTTTTGCCATGAGAGTCCATCATACCTACCTATGGATTGAGTATGATCCTTCAAGTAAGTGGCCATCGGTGCATGCAATAAAAATAGCCCTCTAAATATGTATGATCTATTAATGTGGAGAAAATAAGCTTTGTACAATCTTGTGATGTGGAAGAAATAAAAGCGATGGAGTGCATAATAAAGGTCCATACCATAAAAGCGCATGACAACCTCTGCTTCCCTCTGCGAAGGGCCTATCTTTTACTTTTATCTTCTACCCTTATGCAAGAGTCATGGTGATCTTTCCTTTTTTACATTTTATCCTTTGGCAAGAACATTGTGTTGGAAAGATCCTGATATATATATATATATATATATATATATATATATATATATATATATATATATATATCCAATTGGATGTAAGTTATCATGAACTATTATTGTTGACATTACCCTTGAGGTAAAAGGTTGGGAGGCGAATCTATAAGCCCCTATCTTTCTCTGTGTCCTATTAAAACTTTGAACCCATAAATATCACTTGAGTGTTAGCAATTGTGAAAGATTAAATGATAGTTGAGTATGTGGAGTTTGCTAAATCAAAGCTCTGACATAGAGCCTTCCTGAAAATACGATGAATTGCAATTGTTTGATGACTGAGAATATAGTTTGTTAGTTTCAAGAAAGTTGATGATCTATACTTTAAACATGATAATTGCTTGTTACTTGATCATGAAAAGTTTTATGAGGATGAGCTACTGATATGACATATAATGATGCTAGAAAAAGTGATTGGAACTATCATTGATCAAACTTGTGCACTTGCTAGCATTGTCACTTCATAAATTATTTCTTTTATCATTTACCTACTCGAGGACGAGCAGGAATTAAGCTTGGGATGCTGATACGTCTCCAACGTATCTATAATTTATGAAGTATTCATGCCATGTTTACAATATTTTTATATGATTTTGGTATGATTTGATTAGAACTAAACCGGACTGACGCTGTTTTCAGCAGAGCTACCGTGGTGTTGTTTTTGTGCAGAAATAAAATTTCTCAGAATGCGATGAAAATCAACAGAGATTATTTCTGGAAAATATGAAAAATACTGGAACAAAAATCTACCAGAGGGGAGTCACGGGGGCCCCACGAGGGTGGGGCACGCCCACCCCCTTGGGGTGCGCCCCCCTGCCTCATGGACTCCCCGAGGGCCCCCTTAACGTGAAATCAACGCCAACTTCTCCTATAAATACAAAAACCTCGGAAAATTAACCTAGATCGGAAGTTCCACCGCCGCAAGCCTCTGTAGCCACGAGAAATCAATCTAGGCCCTCTCTGGCACCCTGCCGAAGGGGGCCATCATCACCGGAGGCTATGGAGGAAGATCCTGGAGGGGCCATTATCATCATGAAGGCCAAGGACCAGAGGGAGAACCTCTCCCCATCCAGGGGGAGGCCATGGAGGAGGAAGCACAAGGGGGAGAACCTCTCCTCCTCTCTCCCAGTGGCGCCGGAGTGCCATCGGGTGGGGAATCATCGCTGCGGTGATCATCTTCATCAACATCACCATCATCATCACCATCCTCATCTCTTTTACGCGGTCCACTCTCCCGCACCCTGCTGTAATCCCTACTTGAACATGGTGCTTTATGCCACATATTATGATCCAATGATGTGTTGCCATCCTATGATGTTTTGAGTAGATATCCTTTGTCTTTGGGTTGATTGATGATCTAGATTGGTACGAGTTGTATGTTTTAATTTGGTGTTGTCCTATTGTGCCCTCCGTGTCGCGCAAGCATGAGGGGTTCCCGCTATAGGGTGTTGCAATACGTTCATGATTCGCTTATAGTGGGTTGTTTGAGTGACAGAAGCATAAACCCGAGTAAGGGGATTGTTGCGTATGGGATAAAGGGGACTTTATGCTTTAATGCTATGGTTGGGTTTTACCTTAATGATCTTTAGTAGTTGTGGATGCTTGCTAGAGTTCCAATCATAAGTGCATATGATCCAAGAAGAGAAAGTATGTTAGCTGATACGTCTCCAACGTATCTATAATTTTTGATTGCTCCACGCTATATTATCTACTGTTTTGGGCATTATTGGGCCTTATCATCCACTTTTATATTACTTTCGGGACTAACCTATTAACCGGAGGCCTAGCCCAAATTTGTTGTTTTATGCCTATTTCAGTGTTTAGAAGAAAAGGAATATCAGACGGAGTCGAAACGGAATGGAATCAATTAGAGAAGTTATTTTTCGAACGAAAGCCACCCGATGGACTTGGACCCCACGTCGAGGAAGGAAGGAGGAGCTCACGAGGGTAGGGGGCGCGCCCACCCCCTGGGGTGCGCCCCCTGCCTCGTGGGGCCCTCGTGGCTCCCCTGACGTACCTCCTACACCCATATATACCTACATGACCTAAAACTTCCAGAACAAACGATAGATCGGGAGTTCCGCCGCCAGAAGCCTCCGTAGCCACCAAAAGTCAATCGGAACCCTGTTCCGGCACCCTGCCGGAGGGGGGAAACCTCACCGGTGGCCATCTTCATCATCCCGGCGCTCCCCATGATGAGGAGGGAGTAGTTCTCCCTCGGGGCTGAGGGTATATACCAGTAGCTATGTGTTTGATCTCTCTCTCTCTCCCGTGTTCTTGAGATGATACGATCTTGATGTATCGTGAGCTTTGCTATTATATTTGGATCCTATGATGTTTCTTCCCCCGTCTTCTCTCTTGTAATGGATCGAGTTTCCCCTTTGAAGTAATCTTATCGGATTGAGTCTTTAAATATTTGAGAACACTTGATGTATGTCTTGCCGTGGATATCTGTGGTGACAATGGGATACCGCGTGCCACTTGATGTATGTTAAGGTGACCAACTTGCGGGTTCATGAACCTATGCATAGGGGTTGGCACACGTTTTCGTCGTGATTCTCCGGTAGATCTTTGGGGCACTCTTTGAGGTCCTTTGTGTTGGTTGAATAGATGAATTTGAGATTGTGTGATGCATATCGTATAATCATACCCACAGATACTTGAGGTGACATTAGGGTTTTGGTTGATTTGTGTCTTAAGGTGTTATTCTAGTACGAACTCTAGGGCTGTTTGTGACACTTATAGGGATAGCCCAACGGATTGATTGGAAAGAATAACTTTGAGGTGGTTTCGTACCCTACCATAATCTCTTCGTTCGTTCTCCGCTATTAGTGACTTTGGAGTGACTCTTTGTTGCATGTTGAGGGATAGTTTTATGATCCAATTATGTTAGTATTGTTGAGGGAACTTACACTAGTGAAAGTATGAACCCTAGGCCTTATTTCCACACATTGCAATACCGTTTACGCTCACTTTTATCACTTGCTACCTTGCTGTTTTTATATTTTCAGATTACAAAAACTGTTATCTACTATCCATATTGCACTTGTATCACCATCTCTTCGCCGAACTAGTGTACCTATACAATTTACCATTGTATTGGGTGTGTTGGGGACACAAGAGACTCTTTGTTTTTTGGTTGCAGGGTTGCTTGAGAGAGACCATCTTCATCCTATGCCTCCTACAGATTGATAAACCTTAGGTCATCCACTTGAGGGAAATTTGCTACTGTCCTACAAACCTCTGCACTTGGAGGCCCAACAACGTCTACAAGAAGAAGGTTGTGTAGTAGACATCAAGCTCTTTTCTGGCGCCGTTGCCGGGGAGGTGAGTTCTTGAAGGTATATCTTTAGATCTTGCAATCGAGTCTTTTAGTTTCTTGTTTTATCACTAGTTTAGTTTATAAAAGAAAACTATAAAAAATGGAATTGAGTTTGTCTCATACGCTTCACCTTTTTAATATCTTTCGTGAGTATGATGGAAAGGATAATTGTGCTCAAGTGCTAGAAGAAGATATCTATAAAATGTTTGGCACTAAGTATTTGAATGATGAGCATGATTGCAATGTTGTTAGTATGAATTCCTTGAATACCCATGATGCTAATGATATGCAAAGCCACAAGCTTTGGGAAGCTATGTTGGATGAAGATGATATTTTTTGCCCCCCAAGTTTTGATGAGCAAATTTATTATGATGAAAGCATGCCTCCTATCTATGATGATTATTGTGATGACATGTATGCTTTAAAGAATAATGATAACCATGAAACTTTTCATCTTGATCTTAATTTTCAATCACATGATAGTTATTTTGTTGAGTTTGCTCCCACTATTATTCATGAGAAGAATTTTGCTTGTGCGGAGAGTAGTAAATTTTCTATGCTTGTAGGTCATGAAAAGAATGCTTTAGGTGCTGGTTATATTTTTGAATTCATTCATGATGCTACTGAAAATTATTATGAGGGAGGAACATATGCTTGTAGGAATTGCAATAATATCAAGTTTCCTCTCTACGTGCTTAAAATTTTGAAGTTATGCTTGTTTTACCTTTCTATGCAAGTTGATTCTTGTTACCATAAGTTGTTTGCTCACAAAATCCCTATGCATAGGAAGTGGGTTAGACTTAAATGCGCTAGTCATATTCTTCATGATGCTCTCTTTATGTTTCAATTCTTATCTTTTATGTGAGCATCATTGAAATCATCATGCCTAGCTAGGGGCGTTAAACGATAGCGCTTGTTGGGAGGCAACCCAAGTTTATTTTTGTTCATTACTTTTTGCTACTGTTTAGTAATAAATAATTCATCTAGCCTCTGTTTAGATGTAGTTTTATGTTTTAAATTAGTGTTTGTGCCAAGTAGAACCGTTGGGAAGACTTGGGGAAAGTCTTGTTGATCATGCTGTAAAAACAGAAACTTGAGCGCTCACGAGAATTGCTGCAATTTTTTATTGCAGAGTGCTATTTAGTTAATTATTTTTGAAGATGATTAATAGATAAATTAATCAGGTCCAGAAATTTATTTGAGAATTTTATGAGTTACAGAAGTATACGTTTGATCCAGATTACTACAGACTGTTCTGTTCTTGACAGATTCTGTTTTTCATGTGTTGTTTACTTATTTTGATGAATCTATGGCTAGTAAAATAGTTTATAAACCATAGAGAAGTTAGAATACAGTAGGTTTAACACCAATATAAATAAATAATTAGTTCATTACAGTACGTTGAAGTGGTGATTTATTTTCTTATACTAACGGAGCTTACGAGTTTTCTGTTAAGTTTTGTGTTGTGAAGTTTTCAAGTTTTGGGCAAGGATTCGATGGACTATGGAATGAGGAGTGGCAAGAGCCTAAGCTTGGGGTTGCCCAAGGCACCCCAAGGTAATATTCAAGGACAACCAAGATCCTAAGCTTGGGGATGCCCCGGAAAGCATCCCCTCTTTCGTCTTCGTTCATCGGTAACTTTACTTGGAGCTATACTTTTATTCACCACATGATATGTGGTTTGCTTGGAGCGTCAGTTTATTTTGTTAATATTTGCTTGCTGTTATTTAGAAATTGTTTTGCATCCTTTATTTCAATAAAAGTGGCATTGATAGTCTTTACTATGCCTATTCTAGAAGTCCACATGTTGCTGTTTGAAAACAGAAAGTTTACCGCTGTTGCAATAATTCCCTAGAAAAGTCAGAATGTGATAAAATGTTGAAACCTTTTGCATATTGAGCTCTGATAAATTTACTACAGTGGGAGTTTTCTTTCATAATTTTTGGAGGTAGGAAAGTATGGATGTTGCAGCATTCTTTGCAGACTATCCTGATTAGGCAGATTGCTGTTATGTTTGCATTGTTTGCATATGTTTGCTTCTTTAATGATTCTATTTGAGGATAGAACTATTAAATATGCAGAGGAATTTAGTATGCAATGTTGAATAATAATTTTAGTGATTTACTACAGTAGAGTATGATAAGGTTTTTGCAATGGTTTATACTAACTTATCTCACGAGTCCTTGTTGAGTTTTGTGTGGATGAAGCTTTTGAGATTTAGGAAGACCGTGATATGAGAGGAATTAAGGAGACACAAAAGCTCAGGCTTGGGGATGCCCAAGGCATCCCAAGATAATATTTCAAGAAGTCTCAAGCATCTAAGCTTGGGGATGCCCCGGTTGGCATCTCACCTTTCTTCTTCAACAATTATCGGTTAGTATCGGTTGATCCTAAGTTTTTGCTTCTTCACATGATGTTTGCTATTCTTAGATGTCATTTTATTTTTCTTTTCTTGCTGTTTGAATAAAATACCAAGATCTGAAATTATTAAATGTTAGAGAGTCTTCACATAGTTGCATAATTATTCGACTACTCATTGATCTTCACTTATATCTTTCGGAGTAGTTTGTCATTTGCTCTAGTGCTTCACTAATATCTTTTAGAGCATGGTGGTAGTTTTATTTTAAAGAAATAGATGAACTCTCATGCTTCACTTAGATTATTTTGAGAGTCTTAAATAGGATGGTAATTTGCTTAAAATCCTAATATGCTAGGTATTCAAGAATAATAAAATTCTCTTATGAGTGTGTTGAATACTATGAGAAGTTTGATACTTGATAATTGTTTTGAGATATGGAGATGGTGATATTAGAGTCATGCTAGTTGAGTAGTTGTGAATTTGAGAAATACTTGTGTTGAAATTTGTGATTCCCGTAGCATGCACGTATGGTGAACCGTTATGTGACGAAGTTGGAGCATGATTTATTTATTGATTGTCCTCCTTAAGAGTGGCGGTCGGGGACGAGCGATGGTCTTTTCCTACCAATCTATCCCCCTAGGAGCATGCGCGTAGTACTTTGTTTCGATAACTAATAGATTTTTGCAATAAGTATGTGAGTTCTTTATGACTAATGTTGAGTCCATGGATTATACGCACTCTCACCCTTCCACCATTGCTAGCCTCTCTAGTACCGCGCAACTTTCGCCGGTACCATACACCCACCATATACCTTCCTCAAAACAGGCACCATACCTACCTATTATGGCATTTCCATATCCATTCTGAAATATATTGCCATGCAACTTTCCACCATCCAGTTTATCATGACACATTCATCATTGTCATATTGCTATCATGATCATGTAGTTGACATAGTATTCGTGGCAAAGCCACCGTTCATAATTCTTTCATACATGTCACTCTTGATTCATTGCATATCCCGATACACCGCCGGAGGCATCCATATAGAGTCACACTTTGTTCTAGTATCGAGTTGTATCATTGAGTTGTAAATAAATAGAAGTGCAATGATCATCATTCATTAGAGCATTGTCCCAGTGAGGAAAGGATGATGGAGCCTATGATTCCCCCACAAGTCGGGATGAGACTCCGGACGAAAATAAATAAATAAAAGAGGCCAAAGAAGCCCAAATAAAAAAAGGAGAAAAGAGGCCATAAAAAAGGGAAGAAGGCCCAAATAAAAAATAAAAAATAAAAAAATGAGAGAAAAAGAGAGAAGGGGCAATGCTACTATCCTTTTACCACACTTGTGCTTCGAAGTACCACCATGATCTTCATGATAGAGAGTCTCCTATGTTGTCACTTTCATATACTAGGGGGAATCTTTCATTATAGAACTTGGCTTGTATATTCCAATGATGGTCTTCCTCAAAATGCCCTAGGTCTTCATGAGCAAGCAAGTTGGATGCACACCCACTTAGTTTCTTTTTGAGCTTTCATACATTTGTAGCTCTAGTGCATCCGTTGCATGGCAATCCCTACTCACTCAAATTAATATCTATTGATGGGCATATCCATAGCCCATTGATACGCCTAGTTGATGTGAGACTATCTTCTCCCTTTTTGTCTTCTCCACAACCACCACTCTATTCCACCTATAGTGCTATGTCCATGGCTCACGCTCATGTATTGCGTGAAGATCGAATTTTTTTGAGAACATCAAAAGTATGAAACAATTGCTTGGCTTGTCATCGGGGTTGTGCATGATTTAAATATTTTGTGTGGTGATGATGGAGCATAGCCAGACTATATGATTTTGTAGGGACCGCTTTCTTTAGCCATGTTATTTTGAGAAGACATGATTGCTTAGTTAGTATGCTTGAAGTATTATTATTTCTATGTCAATATGAATTTTTGTCTTGAATCTTATGGATCTGAATATTCATATCACAAGTAAGACGAATTACATTGAAATTATGCCAACTAGCATTCCACATCAAAAAATATCTTTTTATCATTTACCTACTCGAGGACGAGCAGGAATTAAGCTTGGGGATGCTTGATACGTCTCCAACGTATCTATAATTTTTTATTGCTCCATGCTATATTATCTACTGTTTTGGGCATTATTGGGCTTTATTATCCACTTTTATATTACTTTTGGGACTAACCTATTAACTGGAGGCCCAGCCCAGATTTGTTGTTTTATGCCTATTTCAGTGTTTTGAAGAAAAGGAATATCAGACGGAGTCGAAACAGAACAAAATCAATTAGAGAAGTTATTTTTGGAACGAAAGCCACCCGATGGACTTGGACCCCACGTCAAGGAAGGAAGGAGGAGCTCACGAGGGTAGGGGCGCCCCCCCCCCCCGGGTGCGCCCCCTGCCTCGTGGGGCCCTCCTGGCTCCCCTGACGTACCTCCTGCACCCATATATACCTACATGACCTAAAACTTCTAGAACAAACAATAGATCGGGAGTTCCGCCGCCAGAAGCCTCCGTAGCCACCAAAAGTCAATCAGGACCCTGTTCCAGCACCCTGCCGGAGGGGGGAAACCTCACCGGTGGCCATCTTCATCATCTCGGTGCTCCCCATGACGAGGAGGGAGTAGTTCTCCCTTGGGGCTGAGGGTATGTACCAGTAGCTATGTGTTTGATCTCTCTCTCTCTCGTGTTCTTGAGATGATATGATCTTGATGTATCGCGAGCTTTGCTATTATATTTGGATCCTATGATGTTTCTTCCCCCCCTCTTCTCTCTTGTAATGGATCGAGTTTGCCCTTTGAAGTAATATTATCAGATTGAGTCTTTAAAGATTTGAGAACACTTGATGTATGTCTTGCCGTCGATATCTGTGGTGATAATGGGATACCGCGTGCCACTTGATGTATGTTAAGGTGACCAACTTGCGGGTTCATGAACCTATGCATAGGGGTTGGCACACGTTTTCGTCATGATTATCCGGTAGATCTTTGGGGCACTCTTTGAGGTCCTTTGTGTTGGTTGAATAGATGAATCTGAGATTGTGTGATACATATCGTATAATCATACCCACGGATACTTGAGGTGGCATTGGAGTATCTAGGTGACATTAGGGTTTTGGTTGATTTGTGTCTTAAGGTGTTATTCTAGTACGAACTCTAGGGCTGTTGTGACACTTATAGGAATAGCCCAATGGATTGATTGGAAAGAATAACTTTGAGGTGGTTTCGTACCCTACCATAATCTCTTAGTTCGTTCTCCGCTATTAGTGACTTTGGAGTGACTCTTTGTTGCATGTTGAGGGATAGTTTTATGATCCAATTATGTTAGTATTGTTGAGGGAACTTACACTAGTGAAAGTATGAACCCTAGGCCTTATTTCCACACATTGCAATACCGTTTACGCTCACTTTTATCACTTGCTACCTTGCTGTTTTTATATTTTCAGATTACAAAAACTATTATTTACTATCCATATTGCACTTGTATCACCATATCTTCGCCGAACTAGTGCACCTATACAATTTACCATTGTATTGGGTGTTTTGGGGACACAAGAGACTCTTTGTTATTTGGTTGCAGGGTTGCTTGAGAGAGACCATCTTCATCCTACGCCTCCTACGGATTGATAAACCTTAGGTCATCCACTTGAGGGAAATTTGCTACTGTCCTACAAACCTCTGCACTTGGAGGCCCAACAACGTCTACAAGAAGAAGGTTGTGTAGTAGACATCATTAGCTTATGCCTCTCCCTCATATGAAATTGCAATGACGACTATCGGTCTTGTTAACAATTGCCTAAGACAATTCCGCACACCAACCCATCATTATTCCACACCCGCTGTTTATAATATTTAGTAATATATTCTAACTTTATGATAACAGAACCTACTTTAATATTTTAGCTCTCCGATATCGTGCAAAGTTATCCTCTTCATACCCACAACGTAGTTTTATTTCTCTTTGCTAGTTGGAAGCAAACGTTCAGTGTACGTAGAGTCATATCAGTGGCAGATAGGACTTGAGAGAATATTGATCTTACCTTTAGCTCCTTGTGGGTTTAACACTCCATACTTAGCACTTCCACCATTGGGAATTGCTACGATGATACCCTGCACTTGGGGATTATCACGTACCCGCTTGAAACGATACTCCGGAGCCCCAATGTTGCAGGAAGGGTCACCTAATGGAACATCGAGTTGCATGCATTGCAGCTGGATTTAGCACCACCAGGGTCATCAAGGGAGCTGCGCTTGCCGACTTCATGGCATAATGGACCGACGCCCCAAGACCCGAAGTGAGTGATGACCGATCTCTCTCACCAAGAAGCGAAGCACTAGACGGCTGGGTTATCTACTTCAACAACGCCTTTGCATGCTAGGGCGCGGGGGCTGGCACCGTGCTCGTCTCGCCCACCCAAGACAAGCTCAACTACGCCATGCAACTCTGCTTCCGGCGGGGAGAGAAGGTCTCCAACAACATCGTGGAGTACAAGGGGTTGATTGCCGGTCTCAAGGCTGCGGCGGCCTTGGGAGTGAAACGCCTCACCATGAAGGGCAACTCTCAGCTCCTCGTCAACTTTTCCAACATAGTGTATGAGCCGAAGGATGAGGACATGGAGGCATACCTTGCGGAGGTGCGCAAGATGGAGAAGCAAATATCTGGGCCTAGAGCTGCAGCATGTGCCTCGCCGCACAAACTAGGAAGCCAACGACATCGCCAAGAGGGCATCCAAGCGCCAACCCCAGGAACCCGGCATCTTCAAGGAGCATCTCTTCAAGCCTTCTGAGGCCCCTCCGGCTGCGTAGTTCGCACCGCCTCGAGAGGAGCTTCCCCCGCCACCAGCCTCAGGAGCCCCAGCCCGCGGCCCGACCTCAGGAGTGCGCCTACTCCTCACGCTCGAACCTCATGAGGGGTGTTGGACTGAAGATTTCAGAGTGTGCCTGGGACAAGGAATACTACCGGAGAAGGAGGAGGACGCGGAGCACGTGGCCTGGCAGGCTACAGCATACTACATCCAGGATGGCGAGCTATACAGAAAACAACCAAACGATGTTTCCTTGCGATGCATTTCCAGGAAGCAGGGGTGCGAGTTGCTATCTGACATACATGGCGGAGATTGTGGGCATCACTCGTCGTCGCGCACCCTGGTGGGCAAGGCATTCCGAAGCGGGTTCTACTGGCCCACGGCACTCAACGACACAACCGAGCTAGTGAGATCCCGCGAGGCCTGCCAGTTCCATGCCAAACAAATCCACTAGCTAGCTCAATGCCTCCAGACTATCCCACTCTCCTGGCCATTCGCAGTCTGGGGGCTGGATATCCTAGGTCCATTCCTCGAGTGCCCAGGGGCTACCGCTACCTCTACGTCGTCATCGACAAGTTCACCAAATGGGCGGAGGTGGAAGCCATCCGCACCATCCCAGCCGGGTCCGCAGTCAAGTTCATCAAGGGCCTCGTGAGCCGATTTGGGGTCCCTAACCGCATCATCACCGACAACGGCTCGCAGTTCACTAGCAATCTCTTCAAGACATATTGTGCTAACCTTGGAACGCAGATTTGCTACGCCTCAGTGGCACACCCCAGGAGCAATGGCCAAGCCGAGCGCGCCAATGCGGAGGTCTTGAGAGGCCTCAAGACCAGGACCTTCAAGAAGAAGCTCGAGGCCCGCGGTAGGGGCTGGCACGACGAGCTCCAGTCCGTGTTGTGGTCCATCCGCACCACAGCCACCAAGCCAACAGGAGAGACCCCGTTCTTCCTCATCTACAGAGCAAAAGCGGTTCTCCCTCACGAGGTCAGGCATCGCTCCGCGCGGGTCCTGGCATTTAACGAGGCACATCAGGATGCCATGCAGGGGATGGACCTCGTGCTGGGGGAGGAACATCGCTGCCAAGCCTTGCTCCGAGCGGCAAGGTACCAGCATGCGCTGCGACGGTATCACTCCTGCAGCGTCTGCTCCAGGACGCTCGAGGTGGGCGATCTTGTCCTGAGGCGGGTGCTCTCTAGGGAAGGGCTGCATAAGCTCTCACCCATGTGGGAGGGCCTGTTTAGGATTGTCCGCATTTCCGGGCCTAGCGCCGCGCGCCTGGAGACGCCGGACGGGATCCCCATCCAGAACGCCTGGAACATCCATCACCTCCGGAAGTTCTACTAATGAAGCAAGTCCCAGTGCATGTGAAGGTCTCCGCTTGTGACACTCTCACGTAATAATGAGTGGGCCTGTACACGCCCCGGAGTCTCCGAAGTGCTGCCCTCGGGCCTTGGGGGCTCCCTCCCACGTCCTAGTGGCAGCACTTAGCTCCGTGCTGGTGAGAAGACTAGACTAGGTGCCAGATACGGTTGTTCATTTGCTTTCTGTATTTGGTTTGCAACCCTCTTAATGGAATTAGAAGTTCTGGCGTTTCCTGATCGCTTGGTTGAGTCTCTTCCTCTCTTTGCTTTTTCCCTCAGCTATGTGTCTTGCGTCAGGGAGGGCGGCAGTTGCCCGACGCTCTCCCTCGCGCGCCTCGCGAGGGGGCTGGGCAGGTGTGTGTGTGTACGCTGGGCTAACTCGGTCACGAGCACACCTCGTCGAAGCCCTGCCGGCTCTAGAGCTTCTGCTCTCCTGATCTTCACGAGGCGCCCCCAATTGAGCTCATGATCGATGCACCCCTCTAAGTCCATGCCCCATGGGTACCGCGATGTGGTGCACTAGGCCATGATCAGCCCACGCCTAAGGCTTCGCGTAAGAAAGGATAAGGATTTCCTAACAAATTTCTACAGCTTCACAGTATCTCCCGAGGTCAGCGGCTCTCGAGTTGGCAGCAGGGAAGCCTCATCAGATGCCAGGAGGCGCCCGCTCTCATGAGGTGAAAACTACCTCGGATATACCAAGC
This sequence comes from Triticum monococcum, assembly GCA_034509565.1. Lineage (NCBI taxonomy): Eukaryota > Viridiplantae > Streptophyta > Magnoliopsida > Poales > Poaceae > Triticum > Triticum monococcum. The sequence goes on along the minus strand of CM067842.1, from coordinate 442,191,679 downwards.
TAAGTTATCCTTCTATGTCTACATAAAGCGCAAGTACCACAACACGATACAAAAACGATAAATATAACATAAGCGGCATAAAAATTACGGTTCATTACATGCCCTCGTAGGGCCCCATACTTTTTTTGAAATGCAGGAAGAAGGGAGAGGACGGGCAAAAGCGGCTCCTACGCCCGCAGCTGTTCGTGAGGGTCAACCCCCAGGGCCCCTCGAACTCAGCCGGAGCCCTTCTCGTGCTTCACTAGGGCGTGGCGACGAGATGACCCTCCGCCGTCCTCAAAGCGAGCCCGACGACGTGGCGGACGCTCATAGCCGCCGCTGCTAGAGCTTTCGCCGGAGGAGGAGCCGCCGCTGCTAGAGCTTTCGCCGGAGGAGGAGCCGCCGCCCCTGGACAAGCCATGGCCATTGTAGAGGGAGAATTCACCCTCATCCTCGTCATGGCCGTCGCCAAGGCTGAGCACGTCGTCACCATCGCTGTCTTCGGGGCAGCACCCAGCGCGACGACCATCTTCCCCGAACACCCTCATGAAGAGGGTCACAGTGCCGTCGAACTTGAAGTGGAGGGTGCACCGCTCGCTCAGACTGCGCGCGCGGGCAAATGTCTGCCAACCGCGGGCTAGGGCTACGTTACATGTGACTGAGACCTCCACCGCGACCCATGAGGCCTTGCTGCTGCAGCCGTCGGCCTGCAGCCAGAGGCCGCTAGGACCTGTGGTCGGCAGCTCGCCGGCAAAGGAGCATGGAAGCTGAAGCCAGGTGTCGGTCGGGTTCTCCGACCACACGATGAATGGAAGCGCAGCCGAGGGCATCGGGCGGCTATAGCGCGCCCCCCTCGGTGTAAGGGCTGCTTCGTCTAGAACAGCCCCCGCCACGGGAGGAGGCACCGCCACGGCCGCCAAGGGTGATGCCGCCCCCCGAAGAGGCACGCTCGCGCCCGTGAGGGGCCACAATGGGGGTTGCGGCGTGCTTGCGGGGGCGACCACGCCCCCTCTTAAGCGTCGGCGAGCCGGGCCCCTCCTGGCGAGCCTTCCCCTTCTCTATAGCCGAGAACCTCTTCGTCGGCTCCATGGGTGTCGCGACAAGATGGTGGAGCAAGTAAAAAGAAGAAGCAGGCGGAGTGGAGGAAGAGATGAGCGACGGGGGCTCTGCCCCTCTCCTCATTTATAGCCAGAATGAGGCCAATCGCCGGCCTCCATGATCACAGGTAATGATGGTTTTCTTCGGCATGCAGCAGGGTCTCGTCAAGTCAAACGGTTGTCGAGGCAGCATGGGGAAGTGGAGACGCCCACGTCCCGTCAATCGCCACGTGGCAATCAAGACCGTAGGCGGTTGGGGCCAGCGGCGCTCCGCACTTTCCCTTTGGCTTCACCTCGAAGCCAAGTCCGAGCGCGCCTTGGGCCCGGGGCTACTGTCGGCGTCCTGGGAATGGCGGTACCCAGACTTGCTTGCCTGCGGCCCAGGGTGTGGCTCCACCAACGGCCTGGTACGGCCCGTCTTCAGCGACAACCACTCAAGACCCTCGTGAGGGGCCAAGCCTCGCAAGGCAGACGATGCCAAGACCTCCTCAGGGGCGGCCTCACTAGGCTGGCTCCTGAGGAGCGAAGATATCTATGCAAGGGGCACCTCGCGAGGTTCACATGACGTGAGCCATGATGACCAAGGCTAGGCGGGCGCTAGTGGGCGCAGAGTACCAGTTTCCTCTTTGGTGCTAAAGGGGCAAGCACAGGCGAGGAGTCCTGAGGCATCAGGCAAAGGTTTTCATATCATTGCAACAAGACCAAGACCAGCAGGACGGTAGGACGGAGGTCACCGCGGAGCCCAGGGCGGCGTCACTACCAGAGCCTTTGGCAGGAGAAGAGCACCTTTTGTCAGGATAGCTCGTACTAGTTGTCTCCCTTCAAAATTGGCCGTTGTGGGATCCCTTCCCGCCTAGCATTTGGTAAGAGGACTGATGCCTCTATAAATAGGACTAGCCACCACCATAGGAAGGGGACGGATCATTCAGATCTCCCTTGCACACACCAGCTCACCGAGCTCAAGAATACCTCTCCTCAGGAGGCTATTCTTACCTTGTACTGTTCATCCTCAGCCTACAAGGCAATCCACCACACCACACTGGAGTAGGGTATTACACCACAATGGTGGCCCAAACCAGTATAAACCCCCGTGTCTCTTGTTCTTTGGGTTCGTCGAGCTAGGCATAGGGATCGTTGTGCGAGAAAGCTAGGGAGAGAGAGATCTTCGTGCGCACCCCATTGTTCGAACCTCAAGGGTTTCCCGGAACCCAGATTCCGACATGACCCAGTGAGGAAAGGATGATGGAGACTATGATTCCCCCACAAGTCAGGATGAGACTCCGGACAATGAGAGAAAAAATATAAAAAGAAAAAAAGAAAAAAGAAAAAAAGAAAAAAGAAAGAAAAAATAAAAATAAAAAAACAAACACAGAGAGAAGGGGCATTGTTAGTATCCTTTACCACACTTGTGCTTCAAAGTAGAACCATGTTTTTCATATGGAGAGTCTCCTATGTTGTCACTTTCATATACTAGTGGGAATTTTTCATTATAGGATTAGATGCACACCCACTTAGTTTTCATATTGAGCTTTCATACACTTATAGCTCTTAGTGCATACATTGCATGGCAATCCCTACTCCTCACATTGATATCAATTGATGGGCATCTCCATAGCCCATTGATTATCCTCGTTGGTGTGAGACTTTCTTACTTTTTTGTCTCTATATATTTACCCCTATCATTATATTCTATTTCACCCATAGTGCTATATCCATGGCTTGCGCTCATGTATTGCGTGAGGGTTGAAAAAGCTGAAGCGCGTTAAAAAGTATGAACAATTGCTCGGCTTGTCATCAGGGTTGTGCATGGTAAATACTTTGTGTTAAGAAGACAGAGCATGACAAGACTATATGATTATCTAGGGATAGCTTTCTTTAGCGTTGATATTTTGAAAGACGTGATTGTTTGTTGGGATGCCTGAGTATTGATGTCTTTATGTCAAATTATGGACTATTGCTTTGAATCACTTATGTCTTAATATTCATGCCATGATTGGATATATGATCAAGTTTATGCTAGGTAGCATTCCAGAGAAAAAATTAACTTTTTTATCATTTACCTGCTCGAGGACGAGCAGGAATTAAGCTTGGGGATGCTGATACGTCTCCGTCGTATCTATAATTTTTGATTGTTTCATGCCAATATTATACCACTTTCACATACTTTTGGCAACTTTTTATATGATTTACTAGACTAGCCTATTGATCCAGTGCCCAGTGCCAGTTCCTGTTTTTTGCATGTTTTTCGTATCGCAGAGTATCCATATCAAATGAAGTCCAAATGGAATAAAATTTTATGGCGAATTATTTTGGAATATATGTGATTTTTGGGAGTTGGAATCACCGCAAACGGAGGCCCACACAGGGCACAAGACACCAGCGCACATCCCGAGGAGCCTGGCTGTAACGCCCCGGTAGTTAAGCTACAGTAATCTCCCACTAATGATGCCATGTCACCACGTTTACTGTTGTTAGACTCTCGATGATTTGAAAATAGTTCAAATTCAAAATTTAAAATAAAGTCAAAAATAAAACTGTTCAAATGTCAAACTAAAATGTGTAAACTATGGCAAATACATCATAAGTTTTGTTGGTGAAGAAACCAAGTTTTTATAAAAGGTTTAAGTGTTCCAAAGTGATTAAAACAGTAGTTAAAGCAATTAAATAAATGTCTATTAAACTTTGGAAAATACTTGACCATTTTTATTTTGGGGTAAAACTTTTATTGCAGCGGGTTATGTTGAAACATTGTTTTAGGAGCTAATGTCATATTTTAATAAACTAAAAATAATGTGTAAACTAAAATAGAACAGAAAAGAATAAGTAAAAGAAAAGAGAAAAGAGAAAATAAACAAAAAAAGACGAAGACCCCCATCCCCCTGGGCTTCTGCCTAGCAGGCCACAGGCCGGCCCAGCTGCGGCCCACCCCGCACCCTTATCCTTTCCCCACTCCCCACTCACCGACACACCCCCACTTCCCCCACCCCTGAAATATCTTTCCCCCTCTCTCCCGATTGGATCGGGAGGGGAGGCCGCTCAATGCCGCCGAACGACGATGTCGCCCCCGTAGCTATGTCGCTGCTGGGAACCCCCCGCCGGAGACGCCCTGCTACCCGTCGTCATCGGCGCCGTCTCCCCGACTCTGCCGCTCGTCCTCCTCCCCTCCTCGTCACACGCCGTCGACGCACGGCGCCCCTACCCCGTCACGCACCGCCCCCCGCCTCTCCATCACCGGCTCCACTGAGCCTCGCCACCCCTCCCGTACCGTTGCAACGCCGGTGAGGGCCACGCCCTCCCCCTCTCTCTATCTTGGCCGTGGAACCGCTGCTCGACCACGCTCACCACGTCGTGCCAGCAACCGCCTCGCAGCCGTGCGCGCCCGCGGCCCAGCGCGTCGTGGCTTGCCGCCCAGCCGTGGCCACGCCCTGGCCGCGCCCGTGCCGCATCGGCCACGCCGACGCGCGCACCCGCGCATCGCCTCGCCCCCCGGCGCGCTCACCACACCCTGTCGCTCTCCCGCACGCCGTGCGCCCTGACCGCGCACCTGAGACCGTCCCGCTCGCTCCGTCGCTATGTTGCAGCGCCCTTCTCGACCCCACGCCCCGGCTCCAGTCGCTGTTGCTCCTCCACCAGCCGCCCCAACCCCGTGGCTGCTTCGCTCCGCCGTGCCCGCGACCACCTCCAGCGCCCGCTGCTCGCGCCACGCCGACGCCCAGTAGCGCCCGCTCGGCCCTCGCCTGGGTCGAGCGCCCGCAGCCCCCCTGCGCCCGTAGGCCGCCTGCCCGCGCGCCCGTTAGGCCCTCTGGGCAGCTGACCAGTGGGACCCGCCCCAGAAAACGAACGCACAAAAATAACTATTAAAAAAAGAATTAAAATTAATTAATTAGTTAATTAACTTAATTAAGCTACTTAATTAACCTAATTTTAGTTAACTTGCTAATTAACTATTTAAACTATAGTTAGGTAAATCAGAGAATGATAGGGGGCCCACCCCTATTGACCAGTCAAACTTCGACTGCTCAACTGGGTCCCCCTGGCCCACATGTCAGCCTCTATGTACACTACTGTGTACACAGGACTGGGTACATTTAGCATTTACTATTTAATTTTGAATTAATAATGATTTCAGGAAATGATTAAATAATTAAAAATTAATATAAATTAATCCTTAGCTCGGATGAAAAAACTTTGTACATGAAAGTTGCTCATAACGACGAGACAAACCCGGACACGCAGCCCGTTCGTCCGCCACGCATCTCTAGCATAGCAAACACACAACTTTCCCCCTCCGGTTCATCTATCCAAAAATGCGAAACACCGGGGATATTTTCCCGAATGTTTCCCTCCTTCACCGGTACCACCTCTTACCGCGTTAGGGCACCCCTAGCACCGCTACTTGTCATGTCATGCGTCGCTATGCATATGTTTGTTTAATATTTATTGTTTCTTCCCCCTCTCCTCTCCGATAGACTACGAGACCGACGTCGCTGCTACCCAGTATGACTACGGTGTTGACGACCCCTCTCTCTTGCCAGAGCAACCATGGAAGCCCCCCCTTTGATCACCAGATATCGCCTACTCTTCTCTAGACTGCTTGCATTAGAGTAGTGTAGCATGTTACTGCTTTCCGTTAATCCTATCCTGATGCATAGCCTGTCCTTGCTACTACTGTTGTTACCTTTACCTGCTATCCTACTACTTAGAATAGGATTCTAGTGTTCCATCAGTTGCCCTACACTCTTGTCCGTCTGCCATGCTATACTACTGGGCCGTGATCACTTCGGGAGGTGATCACGGGCATATACTATATACTTTACACTGTTACATTACCTGTGGTACTGTCCGGAGTTGGGGGCTGAAGGGGCAGGTGGCTCCATCCCGTAGAGGTGGGCCTGGGTTCCCGACGGCCCCCGGCTGTTACTTTGTGGCGGAGCGATAGGGCAGGTTGAGACCACCTAGGAGAGAGGTGGGCCTGGCCCTGGTCGGCGTTCGTGGATACATAACACGTTTAACGAGATCTTGGTATTTGATCTGAGTCTGACCACTGGCCTATAAGCACTAACCATCTACGCGGGGACAGTTATGGGCACTCGACGTCGTGGTATCAGCCGAAGCCTTTGTGACGTCAGCGACTGAGCGGCGCATGCCGGATTGGAACGAAAGCCTAGTCTTGTATTAAGGGGGCTAGTTCTGCTTCCGGCCGCCCTCGCAACATGCAGGTGTGCAATGGGCGATGGGCCCAGACCCCTGCGCCATAGGATTTAGACTGGCGTGTTGACCTCTCTGTTGTGCCTAGGTAGGGATGCGACGTGTTGATCTTTCGAGGCCAGGCATGACCCAGGAAAGTGTGTCCGGCCAAATGGGATCGAGCGTGTTGGGAAATGTGGTGCACCCCTGTAGGGAAGTTAATCTATTCGAATATCCGTGATCTTCGGTAACAGGACGACTTGGAGTTGTAACTTAACCTTATGACAACTAGAACTAGATACTTAATAAAACACACCCTTCCAAGTGCCAGATATAACTCGGTGATCGCTCTCTAACAGGGTGACGAGGAGGGGATCGCCGGGTAGGATTATGATATGCGATGCTACTTGGAGGACTTCAGTCTATTCTCTTCTACATGCTGCAAGACGGAGGCTGCCAGAAGCATAGTCTTCGACAGGATTATCTATCCCCCTCTTATTCTAGCATCCTGCAGTTCAGTCCACCGATATGGCCCCTTTACACATATACCCATGCATATGTAGTGTAGCTCCTTGCTTGCGAGTACTTTGGATGAGTACTCATGGTTGTTTTTCTTCCCCTTTTCCCCTTTCCTATATCCGATTTCTATGACCACACGTTGGAGCCTAGGAGCCAGACGCCATCGTCGACGATGACTACTACTACTCGGGAGGTGCCTACTACTACGTGCAGCCCGCTGACGACGACCAGGAGTAGTTTAGGAGGATCCCAGGCAGGAGGCCTGCGCCTCTTTCGATCTGTATCCCCATTTGTGCTAGCCTTCTTAAGGCAAACTTGTTTAACTTATGTCTGTACTCAGATATTGTTGTTTCCGCTGACTCGTCTATGATCAAGTTCTTGTATTCGAGCCCTCGAGGCCCCTGGCTTGTAATGTGATGCTTGTATGACTTATTTTATTTGTAGAGTTGTGTTGTGATATCTTCCCATGAGTCCCTGATCTTGATCGTACAGGTTTGCATGTATGATTAGTGTACGATTAAATCGGGGGCGTCACAAGTTGGTATCAGAGCCGACTGTCTGTAGGAATCCCCCTTCCACACTCCTTGGCTGAAGTTGAGTCTAGTTGATGAAAATTGTTTTACTAACATGGCTGTGTGGCCCATAGGCCCACGTCGCCATTTGGGTGGTATTAGGATCTTTTACTCCTCGATCTATGCTCTGGGAATCTGATCTCTCTACTATTCGGATTAAATGATTTTGCTAAAATCTAACTTTAGGATCTCGCGATCTCATCCACCCGAAGATCCCCTTCATTCCAGATGATCGACTGCTTCCCCAGAAGATATTGAAGATACTCTTCGATCATTCCCGAGACCCTTGTGCCCTCTGATTTTTCAATTCTCTAATACCGATATATCCATATGGATAACGACATACACTTGTTGTGTAGGGGAACATAGCAGAAATTCAAAATTTTCCTACGTGTCACCAAGATCTATCTATGGAGAGACTAGCAACGAGGGGAAGAAGAGTGCATCTACATACCCTTGTAGATCTCTAAGTGGAAGCGTTCAAGAGAACGGGGTTGAAGGAGTCGTACTCGTCGTGATCCAAATCACCGATGATCCTAGTGCCGAACGGACGGCACCTCCGTGTTCAACACACGTACAGCCCGGTGACGTCTCCCATGCCTTGATCCAGCAAGGAGAGAGGGAGAGGTTGAGGAAGACTCCATCCAGCAGCAGCACAACGGCGTGGTGGTGGTGGAGGAGCGTGGTACTCCAGTAGGGCTTCGCCAAGCACCGCAAGAGATGAGGAGGGAGATGTGTCACGGGAGGGAGAGGGAGGCGCCAGGGCTTTGGTGCGGCTGCCCTCCCTTCCCCCCACTATATATACGGCCAAGGGAGAGGGGGGGCGCAGCCTTGGCCCTTCCTCCAAGGAAGGGTGCGGCCAGGGAGGAGTCCCTCCTCCCCAAGGCACCTAGGAGGTGCCTTCCCCCTTTAGGACTCTTCCTTTCCCTTATCTCTTGGCGCATGGGCCTCTTGGGGCTGGTGCCCTTGGCCCATATAGGCCAAGGCGCACACCCCTACAGCCCATGTGGCCCCTGGGGCTGGTGGCCCCACTTGGTGGACCCCCGGGACCCTCCCGGTGGTCTCGGTACGTTAGCGATAAACCCCGAAACCTTTCCGGTGACCAAAACAGGACTTCCCATATATAAATCTTTACCTCCGGACCATTCCGAAACTCCTCGTGACTTCCGGGATCTCATCCGGGACTCCGAAGAACATTCGGTAACCACATACAAACTTCCTTTATAACCCTAGCATCATCGAACCTTAAGTGTGTAGTGTTGGGGAACGTTGCAGAAAACAAAAATTTTCCTACGGTTTCACGAAGATCCATCTATGAGTTCATCTAGCAACGAGTGATCGGATGCATCTACATACCTTTGTAGATCGCGAGCGGAAGCGTTCAAAGAACGGGGATGAGGTAGTCGTACACGACGTGATCCAACTCACCGGAGATCCTAGCGCCGAACGGACGGCACCTTCGCGTTCAACACACGTACGGTCAGCGTAACGTCTCCTTCTTCTTGATCCAGCAAGAGGGAAGAAGAGGTTCAGGAAGATGGCTCCAGCAGCAGCACGACGGCATGGTGATGGTGGAGCGGCAGTACTCCGTCAGGGCTTCGCCAAGCACTATGGAGGAGGAGGAGGTGTTGGAGAGAGAGAGGGAGGCAACCAAGGCGTGGATGAAAAGCCCTCCTTCCCCCACTATATATAGGAGGGCCAAGGGGGGCGCCGGCCCTAGGAGATCCAATCTCCTAGGGGGGCGCGGCCAAGGGAGGTTTCCCTCCCCCCCCCCAAGGCACCTAGGGGTGCCTTCCACTTGTGGGACTCTTCCCCTTTTGAAACCCTAGGCGCATGGGCCTCTTGGGCTGGTGCCCTTGGCCCATGTAGGCCAAGGCGCACCCCCTACAGCCCATGTGGCCCCTCGGGGCAGGTGGACCCACCCGGTGGGCCCCCGGGACCCTTCCGGTGGTCCCGATACAATACCGGTGACCCCGAAACTTGTCCCGATGGCCGAAATAGCACTTCCTATATATAATTCTTTACCTCCGGATCATTCCGGAACTCCCCGGGACTCCGAACAACATTCGGGTTACTACATACACATATCCCTACAACCCTAGCGTCACCGAACCTTAAGTGTGTAGACCCTACGGGTTCGGGAGACATGTAGACATGACCGAGACGACTCTCCGGTCAATAACCAACAGCGGGATCTGGATACCCATGTTGGCTCCCACATGCTCCTCGATGATCCCATCGGATGAACCATGATGTCGAGGATTCAAGCAACCCCGTATACAATTCCCTTTGTCAATCGGTATGTTACTTGCCCGAGATTCGATCGTCGGTATCCCAATACCTCGTTCAATCTCATTACCGGCAAGTCACTTTACTCGTACCGTAATGCATGATCCCGTGACCAGACACTTGGTCACCTTGAGCTCATAATGATGATGCATTACCGAGTGGGCCCAGTGATACCTCTCCGTCATACGGAGTGATAAATCCCAGTCTTGATCCATGTCAACCCAACAGACACTTTCGGAGATACCCGTAGTATACCTTTATAGTCACCCAGTTACGTTGTGACGTTTGGTATACCCAAAGCACTCCTACGGTATCCGGGAGTTACACGATCTCATGGTCTAAGGAAAAGATACTTGACATTGGAAAAACTCTAGCAAACGAACTATACGATCTTTATGCTATGTTTAGGATTGGGTCTTGTCCATCACATCATTCTCCTAATGATGTGATCTCGTTATCAATGACATCCAATGTCCATAGTCAGGAAACCATGACTATCTGTTGATCAACGAGCTAGTCAACTAGAGGCTTACTAGGGACATGTTGGTGTCTGTTATTCACACATGTATTACGATTTTCGGATAACACAATTATAGCATGAATAAAGACAATTATCATGAACAAGGAAATATAATAATAATGCTTTTATTATTGCCTCTAGGGCATATTTCCAACAGTCTCCCACTTGCACTAGAGTCAATAATCTAGTTACATTGTGATGAATCGAACACCCATGGAATTCTGGTGTTGATCATGTTTTTCCCTAGGGAGAGGTTTAGTCAACGGATCTGCTACATTCAGGTCCGTATGTTCTTTACAAATATCTATGTCTCCATCTTGAACATTTTTACGAATGGAGTTGAAGCGACACTTGATGTGCCTTGTCTTCTTGTGAAACCTGGGCCCCTTGGCGAGTGCAATAGCTCCAGTGTTGTCACAGAAGAGCTTGATCGGCCCCGACGCATTGGGTATGACTCCTAGGTCGGTGATGAACTCCTTCACCCAGATTGCTTCATGTGCTGCCTCCGAGGCTGCCATGTACTCCGCTTCACATGTAGATCCCGCCACGACGCTCTGCTTGCAACTGCACCAGCTTACTGCCCCACCATTCAAAATATACACGTATCCGGTTTGTGACTTAGAGTCATCCAGATCTGTGTCGAAGCTAGCGTCGACGTAACCCTTTACGACGAGCTCTTCGTCACCTCCATAAACGAGAAACATTTCCTTACTCCTTTTCAGGTACTTCAGGATATTCTTGACCGCTGTCCAGTGTTCCTTGCCGGGATTACTTTGGTACCTTCCTACCAAACTTACGGCAAGGTTTACATCAGGTCTGGTACACAGCATGGCATACATAATAGAACCTATGGCTGAGGCATAGGGGATGGCACTCATCTCTTCTATATCTTCTGTCGTGGTCGGACATTGAGCTGAGCACAATTTCACACCTTGCAGCACAGGCAAGAACCCCTTCTTAGACTGATCCATATTAAACTTCTTCAATATCTTATCAAGGTATGTGCTTTGTGAAAGACCTATGAGGCATCTTGATCTATCTCTATAGATCTTGATGCCTAATATATAAGCAGCTTCTCCAAGGTCCTTCATTGAAAAACTCTTATTCAAGTAGGCCTTAATGCTGTCCAAGAGTTCTGTATCATTTCCCATCAAAGTATGTCATCTACATATAGTATGAGAAATGCTACAGAGCTCCCACTCACTTTCTTGTAAACGCAGGCTTCTCCATAAGTCTGCGTAAACCCAAACGCTTTGATCATCTCATCAAAGCGAACATTCCAACTCCGAGATGCTTGCACCAGCCCATAAATCGAGCGTTGGAGCTTGCACACCTTGTCAGCATTCTTAGGATCGACAAAACCTTCCGACTGCATCATATACAATTCTTCCTTAAGGAAACCATTAAGGAATGCCGTTTTGACGTCCATTTGCCATATCTCATAATCGTAGAATGCGGCAATTGCTAACATGATTCGGACGGACTTCAGCTTCGCTACCGGTGAGAAAGTCTCATCGTAGTCAACCCCTTGAACTTGTCGATAACCCTTAGCGACAAGCCGAGCTTTAGAGATGGTCACATTACCATCCGCGTCTGTCTTCTTCTTAAAAATCCATTTATTTTCTATGGCTCGCCGTTCAACGGGCAAGTCAGTCGAAGTCCACACTTCGTTTTCATACATGGATCCTATCTCGGATTTCATGGCTTCTAGCCATTTGTCGGAATCCGGGCCCGCCATCGCTTCTTCATAGTTCGAAGGTTCACCGTTGTCTAACAACATGACTTCCAAGACAGGGTTGCCGTACCACTCTGGTGCGGAACGTGTCCTTGTGGACCTTCGAAGTTCAGTAGCAACTTGATCTGAAGTTTCATGATCATCATCATTAACTTCCTCTCTAGTCGATGCAGGCACCTCAGGAACATTTTCTTGAGTTGCGCCATTTTCCGGTTCAAGAGGTAATACTTCATCAAGTTCTACTTTCCTCCCACTCACTTCTTTCGAGAGAAACTCCTTCTCTAGAAAGAATCCATTCTTGGCAACAAAGATCTTGCCCTCAGATCTGAGGTAGAAGGTATACCCAATAGTTTCTTTAGGGTATCCTATGAAGACGCATTTTCCCGACTTGGGTTCGAGCTTTTCAGGTTGAAGTTTCTTGACATAAGCATCGCATCCCCAAACTTTTAGAAACGACAGCTTAGGTTTCTTCCCAAACCACAATTCATACGGTGTCGTCTCAACGGATTTCGACGGAGCCCTATTTAAAGTGAATGCGGCAGTCTCTAAAGCATAGCCCCAAAAAGATAGCGGTAAATCGGTAAGAGACATCATAGACCGCACCATATCTAATAGAGTGCGATTACGACGTTCAGACACACCATTACGCTGAGGAGTTCCAGGCGGCGTGAGTTGTGAAACTATTCCACATTTTCTTAAGTGTGTGCCAAATTCGTGACTCAAGTATTCTCCTCCACGATCTGATCGCAAAAACTTGATTTTTCTGTCACGTTGATTCTCAACCTCACTCTAAAATTCCTTGAACTTTTCAAAGGTCTCAGACTTGTGTTTCATTAAGTAGATATACCCATATCTACTCAAGTCATCAGTGAGGGTGAGAACATAACGATAGCCACCGCGAGCCTCAACACTCATTGGACCGCACACATCAGTATGTATGATTTCCAATAAGTTGGTTGCTCGCTCCATTGTTCCTGAGAACGGAGCCTTGGTCATTTTACCCATGAGGCATGGTTCGCACGTGTCAAATGATTCATAATCAAGAGACTCTAAAAGTCCATCTGCATGGAGCTTCTTCATGTGTTTGACACCTATGTGACCAAGGCGGCAGTGCCACAAATATGTGGGACTATCATTATCAACCTTACATCTTTTGGTATTCACACTATGAACATGTGTAGCATTAAGCCCGAGATTCATTAAGAATAAACCATTCACCATGGGAGCATGACCATAAAACATATCTCTCATATAAATAGAACAACCATTATTCTCGGATTTAAATGAGTAGCCATCTCGAATTAAACGGGATCCCAATACAATGTTCATGCTCAAAGCTGGCACTAAATAACAATTATTGAGGTTTAAAACTAATCCCGTAGGTAAATGTAGAGGTAGCGTGCCGACGGCGATCACATCGACCTTGGAACCATTCCCGACGTGCATCGTCACCTCGTCCTTCGCCAGTCTCTGTTTATTCTGCAGCTCCTGCTTTGAGTTACAAATGTGAGCAACTGCACCGGTATCAAATACCCAGGAGCTACTACGAGTACTAGTAAGGTACACATCAATTACATGTATATCACATATACCTTTTGTTTTGCCGGCCTTCTTGTCCGCTAGGTATTTGGGGAAGTTCCGCTTCCAGTGACCGCTTCCCTTGCAATAAAAGCACTCAGTCTCGGGCTTGGCTCCGTTCTTTGGCTTCTTCCCGGCAGCTTGCTTGCCGGGCGCGGCAACTCCCTTGTCGTCCTTCTTGAAGTTCTTTTTACCCTTGCCCTTCTTGAACCTAGTGGTTTTATTCACCATCAACACTTGATGTTCCTTCTTGACTTCTACCTCCGCTGATTTCAGCATTGCAAATACCTGAGGAATGGTCTTTTCCATTCCCTGCAAATTGAAGTTCATCACAAAGCTCTTGTAGCTTGGTGGAAGCGACTGGAGGATTCTGTCAATGACCGCGTCATCCGGGAGATTAACTCCCAGCTGAGTCAAGCGGTTATGTAACCCAGACATAGTGAGTATGTGCTCACTGACAGAACTATTTTCCTCCATCTTATAGCTGAAGAACTTGTCGGAGACCTCATATCTCTCGACCCGGGCATGAGTTTGGAAAACCATATTCAGCTCTTCGAACATCTCATATGCTCCATGTCTCTCAAAACGCTTTTGGAGCCCCGGCTCTAAGCTGTAAAGCATGCCGCACTGAACGAGGGAGTAATCATCAACACGTGTCTGCCAAGCGTTCATAACGTCTTGGTTTTGTGGGACGGGAGCTTCACCTAGCGGTGCTTGTAGGACATAATCTTTCTTGGCAGCTATGAGGATGATCTTCAGGTTCCAGACCCAGTCCGTGTAGTTGCTGCCATCGTCTTTCAGCTTTGTTTTCTCTAGGAACGCGTTGAAGTTGAGGACTACGTTGGCCATTTGATCTACAAGACATATTGTAAATATTTTAGACTAAGTTCATGATAATTAAGTTCATCTAATCAAATTATTTAATGAACTCCCACTTATATGGACATCCCTCTTCTAGTCATCTAAGTATAACATGATACGAGTCAACTAGGCCGTGTCCGATCATCACGTGAGACGGACTAGTCAACATCGGTGAACATCTTCATGTTGATCGTATCTTCTATACGACTCATGCTCGACCTTTCGGTCTTCTGTGTTCCGAGGCCATGTCTGTACATGCTAGGCTCGTCAAGTCAACCTAAGTGTTTGCATGTGTAAATCTGTCTTACACCCGTTGTATGTGAACGTTAGAATCTATCACACCCGATCATCACGTGGTGCTTCGAAACAACGAACTGTCGCAACGGTGCACAGTTAGGGGGAACACTTGCTTGAAATTATTATGAGGGATCATCTTATTTACTACCGTCGTTCTAAGTAAACAGGATGCAAAACATGATAAACATCACATGCAATCAAATAATAATAGTGACATGATATGGCCAATATCACATAGCTCCTTTGATCTCCATCTTGGGGCTCCATGATCATCTTGTCACCGGCTTGACACCATGATCTCCATCATCATGATCTCCATCATCGTGTCTCCATGAAGTTGCTATGGCGTTTCTCAATAAAGACTACTATGGCTAACGCGTTTAGCAATAAAGTAAAGTAATTTACATGGCGTTTCTCAATGACACGCAGGTCATATAAAAAATAAAGACAACTCCTATGGTTCCTGCCGGTTGTCATACTCATCGACATGCAAGTCGTGATTCCTATTACAATAGCATGAACATCTCATACATCACATATAGATCATTCATCATTCATCACAACTTTGGCCATATCATATCACAAAGCACTTGCTGCAAAAAACAAGTTAGACGTCCTCTAATTGTTGTTGCAAGTTTTACGTGGCTGAAATAGGGTTCTAGCAAGAACGTTTTCTTACCTACGTGAAAGCCGCAACGTGATTTGTCAACTTCTATTTACCCTTCATAAGGACCCTTTTCACCGAATCCGCTCCAACTAAGGTAGGAGAGACAGTCACCCGCCAGCCACCTTATGCAACTAGTGCATGTTAGTCGGTGGAACTGGTCTCATGTAAGCGTACGTGTAAGGTTGGTCCAGGCCGCTTCATCCCACAATACCGTTGAAGCAAGATAAGACTAGTAGCGGCAAGAAAGTTGACAACATCTACGGCCACAACAAATTGTGTTCTACTCGCGCAAGAAGAACTACGCATAGACCTAGCTCATGATGCCACTGTTGGGGAACGTTGCAGAAAACAAAAATGTTCCTACAGTTTCACCAAGATCCATCTATGAGTTCATCTAGCAACGAGTGATCGGATGCATCTACATACCTTTGTAGATCGCGAGCAGAAGCGTTCAAAGAACAGGGATGAGGTAGTCGTACACGACGTGATCCAAATCACCGGAGATCCTAGCGCCGAACGGACGGCACCTCCGCGTTCAACACACGTACGGTCAGCGTAACGTCTCCTTCTTCTTGATTCAGCAAGAGGGAAGAAGAGGTTGAGGAAGATGGCTCCAGCAGCAGCACGACGGCGTGGTGATGGTGGAGCTGCAGTACTCCGTCAGGGCTTCGCCAAGCACTATGGAGGAGGAGGTGGTGTTGGAGAGAGAGAGGGAGGCAACCAAGGCGTGGATGAAAAGCCCTCCTTCCCCCACTATATATAGGAGGGCCAAGGGGGGGCGCCGGCCCTAGGAGATCCAATCTCCTAGGGGGCGGCGGCCAAGGGAGGTTTCGCTCCCCCCCAAGGCACCTAGGGGTGCCTTCCACTTGTGGGACTCTTCCCCTTTTGAAACCCTAGGCGCATGGGCCTCTTGGGGCTGGTGCCCTTGGCCCATGTAGGCCAAGGCGCACCCCCTACAGCCCATGTGGCCCCCCGGGGCAGGTGGCCCCACCCGGTGGGCCCCCGGGACCCTTCCGGTGGTCCCGGTACAATACCGGTGACCCCGAAACTTGTCCTGATGGCCGAAATAGCACTTCCTATATATAATTCTTTACCTCCGGATCATTCCAGAACTCCTCGTGACGTCCGGGATCTCATCCGGGACTCCGAACAACATTCGGGTTACTGCATACACATATCCCTACAACCCTAGCGTCACCAAACCTTAAGTGTGTAGACCCTACGGGTTCGGGAGACATGTAGACATGACCGAGACGACTCTCCGGTCAACAACCAACAGCGGGATCTGGATACCCATGTTGGCTCCCACATGCTCCTCGATGATCTCATCGGATGAACCACGATGTCGAGGATTCAAGCAACCCCGTATACAATTCCCTTTGTCAATCGGTATGTTACTTGCTCGAGATTCGATCGTCGGTATCCCAATACCTCGTTCAATCTCGTTACCGGCAAGTCACTTTACTTTTACCGTAATGCATGATCCCGTGACTAGACACTTGGTCACCTTGAGCTCATAATGATGATGCATTACCGAGTGGGCCCAGTGATACCTCTCTGTCATACGGAGTGACAAATCCCAGTCTTGATCCATGTCAACCCAACAGACACTTTCAGAGATACCCGTAGTATACCTTTATAGTCACCCAGTTACGTTGTGACGTTTGGTATACCCAAAGCACTCCTACGGTATCCGGGAGTTACACGATCTCATGGTCTAAGGAAAAGATACTTGACATTGGAAAAACTCTAGCAAACAAACTATACGATCTTTATGCTATGTTTAGGATTGGGTCTTGTCCATCACATCATTCTCCTAATGATGTGATCTCGTTATCAATGACATCCAATGTCCATAGTCAGGAAATCATGACTATCTGTTGATCAACGAGCTAGTCAACTAGAGGCTTACTAGGGACATGTTGGAGTCTGTTATTGACACATGTATTACGATTTCCGGATAACACAATTATAGCATGAATAAAGACAATTATCATGAACAAGGAAATATAATAATAATGCTTTTATTATTGCCTCTAGGGCATATTTCCAACATGTAGACCCTACGGGTTCGGGAACCATGCAGACATGACCGAGACGTTCTCCGGTCAATAACCAACAGCGGGATCTGGATACCCATGTTGGCTCCCACATGTTCCACGATGATCTCATCGGATGAACCACGATGTCATGGTGTCGGGGGTTGCTGATCCCTCGCACACCTATGGGGATCGGCGGACCGAGCCCCTTGTGGTTCGACAGGGGGCGGTGGATGCACAAAGAGCAGATCGAGGCGAAACACACGAGCGAGACGATCGATTTACCCAGGTTTGGGCCGCACGGATGCGTAAAACCCTACTCCTGCTTTGGTGGTTGTATTGAGTTTTGGCTCGGGAGCGATGAGTGCTACAGTACACTCAAGTAGCTGGCGAGACCGAGCGTGAGAATGGCTGTCCCCCCCCCCCTCTTTGTTGCGCATGGGCCTCCTTTTATATGTCTAAGGGGTCACCGACACGTGGCAACAGAGGTGAGGGTAAAAATATAAAAGGGGTGGTAGTTGGCGCCATCGCCTGCTACAGTTGTATCATACCTAACCCTGACGGCAGGGGACAAGGGCATTAAATGCCCGTCTGTGTCGCCTAGACGGGGCGGAAAGGGACCGTCAGGGGCGCCACCGTTTGCCACGATGGCTCCTTGTCAGTGCTTGCTTGCCACCGCATGCCCCCGGCTGCACAGCCTCCCGCCACGTACGCCAGGGGTGGCCCCTGAGCGACACGTTGGTGGGTAGGCTGGAGCGCGGGCTGCGGAGTAGTAGCTTGCTGCGGCAAGCGCCTTGCTGCGGATGTTGTCTTGTCGCGTCCGGGAGCTTGTCGCTCACCAGGTCTTGTCGGGGCGCGCAGTGCGCCGCAGCGATCTTCTTGAGATGCTTGGGTTGGTCTTCCCGGTAAGCTCCTCTTGCCGGGGTCTTGTCTCCTTCCCGGCAAGCTCCTCTTGCCGGGGCCTTGTTTCCTCCCCGGCAAGCTCCTCTTGCCGAGGCCTTGTTTTGCTCTTGGATACTTTGTTCTTGAATGGCTCCTAAAGGAACCATGGAGGGTCTTGGCGGTCGCCCGGCAAGCCTTGCCGCGGGTCGCTGCGACTGCCCGTGCACAAGTTCGGGATACTAAGGTACCCCTACTTTAGTACACCGACACATGGACTTAATCAATCCCGTATACAATTCCCTTTGTCCAGCGGTACGATACTTGCCCGAGATTCGATCGTCGGTATCCCGATACCTTGTTCAATCTCGTTACCGGCAAGTCTCTTTACTCGTTCCGTAACACATCAACCCGTGATCAACTCCTTGATCACATTGTGCACATTATGATGATGTCCTACCGAGTGGGCCCAGAGATACCTCTCCGTCACACGGAGTGACAAATCCCAGTCTTGATTCGTGCCAACCCAACAGACACTTTCGGAGATACCCGTAGTGTACCTTTATAGTCACCCAGTTACGCTGTGACGTTTGGCACACCCAAAGTATTCCTACGGTATCCGGGAGTTGCACAATCTCATGGTCTAAGGAAATGATACTTGACATTAGAAAAGCTTTAGCATACGAACTACATGATCTTTGTGCTAGGCTTAGGATTGGGTCTTGTCCATCACATCATTCTCCTAATGATGTGATCCCGTTATCAACGACATCCAATGTCCATGGTCAGGAAACTGTGACCATCTATTGATCAACGATCTAGTCAACTAGAGGCTTACTAGGGACATGGTGTTGTCTATGTATCCACACATGTATCTGAGTTTCCTATCAATACAATTATAGCATGGATAATGAACGATTATCATGAACAAGGAAATAAAATAATAACTTATTTATTATTGCCTCTAGGGCATATTTCCAACAGTCTCCCACTTGCACTAGAGTCAATAATCTAGTTCACATCGCCATGTGATTAACACTCATAGGTCACATCGCCATGTGACCAACATCCAAAGAGTTTACTAGAGTCAATAATCTAGTTCACATCACTATGTGATTAACACTCAATGAGTTCTGGGTTTGATCATGTTATGCTTGTGAGAGAGGTTTTAGTCAACGGGTCTGCAACATTCAGATCCATATGTACTTCACAAATTTCTATGTCATCTTGTAGATACAACTACTACGCTACATTTGGAGCCATTCCAAATAACTGTTCTACTATACGAACCCAGTTTACTACTCAGAATAATCTGGATTAATGTCAAAGTTTGCATCGGCGTAACCCTTTACGACGAACTCTTTTACCACCTCCATAATCGAGAAAATTCCTTAGTCCACTAGTTACTAAGGATAACTTTGACCGTTGTCCTGTGATCCATTCTTGGATCACTCTTGTACCCTTTGACTGACTCATGGCGAGGCACATTTCAGGTGCAGTACACAACATAGCATACTGTAGAGCCTATGTCTTAAGCATAGGGGACGACCTTCGTCCTTTCTCTCTATTCTACCGTGGTCGAGCTTTAAGTCTTAACTTCATACCTTACAACTCAGGCAAGAACTCCTTCTTTGACTGATCCATCTTGAACACCTTCAAGATCATGTCAAGGTATGTGCTCATTTGAAAGTACCATTAAGTGTTTTGATCTATCCTTATAGATCTTGATGCTCAATGTTCAAGCAGCTTAATCCATGCTTTCCATTGAAAAACACTTTTCAAATAACTCTGCATGCTTTCCAGAAATTCTATGTCATTTCTGATCTACGATATGTCAACAACATATATTCATCAGAAATTCTATAGTGCTCCCACTCACTTCTTTGGAAATACAAGTTTCTCATAAACTATGTATAAACCCAAAATCTTTGATCATCTCATCAAAGCGTACATTCCAACTCCGAGATGCTTACTCCAGTCCTTAGAAGGATTGCTGGAGCTTTGCATACTTGTTAGCATTTTTCAGGATTGACAAAACCTTCTAGTTGTATCTCGTACAACCTTTCCTCAAGAAAATCGTCGAGGAAACAATGTTTTGACATCCTATCTGCAAGATTTCATAAATAATGCAGCAACTGCTAACATAATTCCAACAGGCTTTTAGCATCGCTACGTGTGAGAAAGTCTCATCGTAGTCAACTCCTTGAACTTGTCGGGAAACATCTTAACGACAAGTCAAGCTTTCTTAATGGTGACATTTACCATCATTGTCCGTCTTCCTTTTAAAATCTATATGCACCTAACAGCCTTACGACCATCAAGTAGGTTTTCCAAAGTATACACTTTGTTTTCATACATGGATCCTATCTTGGATTTTATGGCCTCGAGCCATTTATCGGAATCTAGGCCCACCATCGCTTCTCCATAGCTCGTAGGTTCATTGTTGTCTAGCAACATGACTTCCAAGACAGGATTACGTACCACTCTAAAGTAGTATGCATCCTTGTCATCCCACGAGGTTTGGTAGTGACTTGATCTGAAGTTTCATGATCACTATCATAAACTTCCACTTCAATTGGTGTAGGTGCCACAGGAACAACTTCCTGTGCCCTGCCACACACTAGTTGAAGAGACGGTTCAATAACCTCATCAAGTCTCCACCATCCTCCCACTCAATTCCTTCGAGAGAAACTTTTCCTCGAGAAAGGACCCGATTCTAGAAACAATCCCTTATTGCTTTCGGATTTGATACAGGAGGTATACCCAACTATTTTGGGTGTCCTATGAAGATGCATTTATCCGCTTTGGGTTCGAGCTTATCAGCCTGAAACTTTTTCACATAAGCGTCGCAGCCCCAAACTTTTAAGAAATGACAGCTTAGGTTTCTCTAAACCATAGTTCATACGGTGTCATCTCATCAGAATTACATGGTGCCCCTTTTAAAGTGAGTGTGGTTGTCTCAAATGCCTAACCCATAAACTGTCGTGGTAATTCGATAAGAGACATCATGGTATGCATCATATCCAATAGGGTGCAGTTATGATGTTCGGACACACCATCATACTATGGTGTTCCAGGCTGTATTAGTTGCAAAACAATTTCCACAATGTCTTAATTCTATGCCAAACTCGTAATTCAGATATTCATCTCTATGATCATATCATAGATATTTTATCCTCTTGTCACGACGATCTTTCAACTTCACTCTGAAATTACTTGAACCTTTCAATAATTCAGACTCATGATTCATCAAGTAAATATACTCAACATCTACTCAAATCATTTGTGAAGTAAGAACATAACGATATCCACTACACGCCTCAGCACTCATTGGACTGCACACATCAAAATGTATTACTTCCAGCAAGTTGCTTTCTTGTTCCATTTTACTGAAAATGAGGCTTTCAATCATCTTGCCCATGTGGTATGATTTGCATGTCTCAAGTGATTCAAAATCAAGTGAGTCCAAACGATCCATTTGTATAGAGTTTCTTCATGCATATCTACCAATAAACATGGTTCGCATGTCTCAATCCTTTCAAAAATGAGTGAGTCCAAAGATCCATCAACATGGAGCTTCTTCATGCGTTTTATACCGATATGACTTACGTGGCAGTGCCACAAGTAGGTGGTACTATCATTACTATCTTATATCTTTTGGCATGAACATGTGTATCACTACGATCGAGATTCAATAAACCATTCATTTTAGGTGCAAGACCATTGTAGGTATTATTCAAATAAACAGAGTAACTATTATTCTCTTTAAATGAATAACCGTATTGCGATAGTCATAATCCAGTCATGTCCATGCTCAACGCAAACACCAAATAACAATTATTTAGGTCTAACACCAATCTCGATAGTAGAGGGAGTATGTGATGCTTGATCACATCAAGCTTGGAAACACTTCCAACACATATCGTCATCTCACCTTTAGCTAGTCCCCGTTTATTCTGTAGCTTTTATTTCGAGTTACTAACACTTAGCAACCGAACCGGTATCTAATACCCTGGTGCTACTAGGAGTACTAGTAAAGTACACATCAACACAATGTATATCCAATATACTTCTATCGACCTTGCCAGCCTTCTAATCTACCAAGTATCTAGGGTAATTCTGCTCCAGTGGCTGTTCCCCTTATTACAGAAGCACTTAGTCTCAGGTTTGGGTTCAACCTTGGGTTTCTTCACCAGAGCAGTAGCTGAATTGCCGTTTCATGAAGTATCCCTTCTTGCCCTTGCCCTTCTTGAAACTAGTGGTTTCACTAACCATCAACAATTGATCCTCCTTCTTGATTTCTACTTTTGTGGTGTCAAACATCACGAATATCTCAAGGATCATCATATGTGTCCCTGATATATTATAGTTCATCACGAAGCTCTAGCAGCTTGGTGGTAATGACTTCGGAGAAACATCACTATCTCATCTGGAAGATCAACTCCCACTCGATTCAAATGATTGTTGTACTCAGAAAATCTGAGCACAAGCTCAACAATTGAGCTTTTCTCCCTTTGTTTGCAGGCCAAGAAAAATCGTCGGAGGTCTTATACCTCTTGACCTGGGCACGAGCCTGAAATCCCAATTTCAGCCCTCGAAACATCTCATATGTTTTGCGACGTTTCAAAAACGTCTTCGGTGCCTCAACTCTAAACCGTTTAACTGAACTATCACGTAGTTATCAAAACGTGTATGTCAGATGTTCGCAACATCCACAGACGACGTTCGAGGTTCAGCACACTGAGCGGTGCATTAAGGACATAAGCCTTCTATGAAGCAATGAGGACAATCCTCAGTTTACGGACCTAGTCCGCATAATTGCTACTATCAACTTTCAACTAATTTTTCTCTAGGAACATATCTAAACAGTAGAACTAAAGCGTGAGCTATGACATAATTTGTGAAGACCTTTTGACTATGTTCAGGATAACTAAGTTCATCTTATGAACTCCCACTCAGATAGACATCCCTCCAGTCATCTAAGTGATTACATGATCCGAGTCGACTAGGCCGTGTCCGATCATCACGTGAGACGGACTAGTCAACATCAGTGAACATCTTCATGTTGATCGTATCTACCATACGACTCATGCTCGACCTTTCGGTCTCTTGTGTTCCGAGGCCATGTCTGTACATGCTAGGATCGTCAAGTCAACCTAAGTGTTTCGCGTATGTTCCGAGGCCATGTCTGTACATGCTAGGCTCGTCAACACCCGTTGTATTCGAACGTAAGAATCTATCACACCCGATCATCACGTGGTGCTTCGAAACAACGAACCTTCTGCAACGGTGCACAGTTAGGGAGAACACTTTCTTGAAATTTTAAAGAGGGATCATCTTATTTACTACCGTCGTTCTAAGAAAATAAGATGTATAAACATGATAAACATCACATGCAATCAAATAGTGACATGATATGGCCATCATCACTTTGCTCCTTTTGATCTCCATCTTCGAGGCTCCATGATCATCATTGTCACCGGCATGACACCATGATCTCCATCATCATGATCTCCATCATCGTGTCTTCATGAAGTTGTCTCGCCAACTATTACTTCTACTACTACAGCTAACGGTTAGCAATAAAGTAAAGTAATTACATGATGTTTATGTTGACACGCAGGTCATAAATAAATTAAGACAACTCCTATGGCTCCTGCCGGTTGTCATACTCATCGACATGCAAGTCGTGATTCCTAGTACAAGAACATGATCATCTCATACATCACATATATCATTCATCACATCCTTTGGCCATATCACATCACATAGCATACCCTGCAAAAACAAGTTAGACATCCTCTAATTGTTGTTTGCATGTTTTACGTGGCTGCTATGGGTTTCTAGCAAGAACGTTTCTTACCTACGCAAAAACCACAACGTGATATGCCAATTGCTATTTACCCTTCATAAGGACCCTTTTCATCGAACCCGATCTGACTAAAGTGGGAGAGACAGACACCCGCTAGCCACCTTATGCAACTAGTGCATGTCAGTCGGTGGAACCAGTCTCACGTAAGAGTACGTGTAACGTCGGTCCGGGCCGCTTCATCCCACGATGCCGCCGAATCAAGATAAGACTAGTAACGGCAAGCAAATTGACAATATCGACGCCCACAACTACTTTGTGTTCTACTCGTGCATAGAATCTACGCAATAGACCTAGCTCATGATGCCACTGTAGGGGAACGTAGCAGAAATTCAAAATTTTCCTACGTGTCACCAAGATCTATCTATGGAGAGACCAGCAACGAGGGGAAGAAGAGTGCATCTACATACCCTTGTAGATCGCTAAGCGGAAGCGTTCAAGAGAACCGGGTTGAAGGAGTCGTACTCGTCGTGATCCAAATCACCGATGATCCTAGTGCCGAACGGACGGCACCTCCGTGTTCAACACACGTACAGCCCGGTGACGTCTCCCATGCCTTGATCCAGCAAGGAGAGAGGGAGAGGTTGAGGAAGACTCCATCCAGCAGCAGCACAACGGCGTGGTGGTGGTGGAGGAGCGTGGTACTCCAGCAGGGCTTCGCCAAGCACCGCAAGAGACGAGGAGGGAGATGTGTCACGGGAGGGAGAGGGAGGCGCCAGGGCTTTGGTGCGGCTGCCCTCCCTTCCCCCCACTATATATAGGGCCAAGGGAGAGGGGGCGCAGCCTTGGCCCTTCCTCCAAGGAAGGGTGCGGCCAGGGAGGAGTCCCTCCTCCCCAAGGAACCTAGGAGGTGCCTTCCCCCTTTAGGACTCTTCCTTTCCCTTATCTCTTGGCGCATGGGCCTCTTGGGGCTGGTGCCCTTGGCCCATATAGGCCAAGGCGCACACCCCTACAGCCCGTGTGGCCCCCGGGGCTGGTGGCCCCACTTGGTGGACCCCGGGACCCTCCCGGTGGTCCCGGTACCTTACCGATAAACCCCGAAACCTTTCCGGTGACCAAAACAGGACTTCCCATATATAAATCTTTACCTTCGGACCATTCCGGAACTCCTCGTGACGTCCGAGATCTCATCCGGGACTCTGAAAAACATTCGGTAACCACATACAAACTTCCTTTATAAACCTAGCGTCATCGAACCTTAAGTGTGTAGACCCTACGGGTTCGGGAACCATGCAGACATGACCGAGACATTCTCCGTTCAATAACCAACAGCGGGATCTGGATACCCATGTTGGCTCCCACATGTTCCACGATGATCTCATCGGATGAACCACGATGTCATGGACTTAATCAATCCCGTATACAATTCCCTTTGTCCAGCGGTACGATACTTGCCCGAGATTCGATCGTCGGTATCCCGATACCTTGTTCAATCTCGTTACCGGAAAGTCCCTTTACTCGTTCCGTAACACATCATCCCATGATCAACTCCTTGATCACATTGTGCACATTATGATGATGTCCTACCGAGTGGGCCCAGAGATACCTCTCCGTCACACGGAGTGACAAATCCCAGTCTCGATTCGTGCCAACCCAACAGACACTTTCGGAGATACCCGTAGTGTACCTTTATAGTCACCCAGTTACATTGTGACGTTTGGCACACCCGAAGTATTCCTACGGTATCCAGGAGTTGCACAATCTCATGGTCTAAGGAAATGATACTTGACATTAGAAAAGCTTTAGCATACGAACTACATGATCTTTGTGCTAGGCTTAGGATTGGGTCTTGTCCATCACATCATTCTCCTAATGATGTGATCCCGTTATCAACGACATCCAATGTCCATTGTCAGGAAACCGTGACCATCTATTGATCAACGAGCTAGTCAACTAGAGGCTTACTAGGGACATGGTGTTGTCTATGTATCCACACATGTATCTGAGTTTCCTATCAATACAATTATAGCATGGATAATGAACGATTATCATGAACAAGGAAATATAATAATAACTTATTTATTATTGCCTCTAGGGCATATTTCCAACATGTTGCTCATACAATTACTCCGAATTGATCTTGTTATTACTAGATACCCCCATATTCTCTCTATTGCTCTGAGAAAACTTTGTGCCTACTGCCTTGCAGTTCTAAGCCACCTGAATACCCCTACGGATAATTCTTGCACTTACTGAGTAACCATTCTTACCCATTTGTTCATATGTTTCACCAAAGTCTTCAAAATACTATTTGATCTTCCAAAAACCCTCAGCAGCTTATTTCTCTTGAAATTCTTGCTTGCTTGCATTATGGTTAATCCCATAAGTATAGTAATCTTATTAGCATCCTTTGCCACTATCATTTTGAGCCCATTGATTCAATAAGTGCGAATGCTTGCAATCCTCAACCAGATGCTATTCATCCTTCCGACTCAGACACCATTTTAAACATGAGCTGGATCTCGACCAATCAATTTGCCATCGATTGTACCCCTGAGGCTATACAACTTATCCATCCCTAATCAAAGCATTGCTTCTGATCCCTTGTCTTGGAATTCGTAATTCCTGTGCAATTGAGCTTTGAGTTACTCAGTTGTTTCTATCATCTGATCCCCTTGCATTCTTTCTTCTTTTGGTAGAGTACCGATACTCACATCAGCTCCGTTGTGGATTGTCAGATCCATTGTTGGATTTCATCCGACATCGTCCTTAATATTCAATAACCTTGTGAGCCTTTCCTCGGATACATAATGCTTTTGGTGAATTGTATCCTCTGTTTTCTCAACCATGCTCTGTTTTCGAGCTGGTGTTATTTACGATTGAAGCTTGTGGTATATGATTCCACGATACCCTGACGGGTTGAACCTATGCCTTTCTTAATCTGTGTGAACCCGAAAGTTTTCACGGGTCATACTCCTCTAGTAATTCACCAGGTAGGTTTTGACACTGAAATCATTTTTAACTAGAGCAGTGAATGAAAGTTTATGCATTGAAGAAGTGGGAGTCGACCTTGAACCTTGCGTTCATGCCCATGGACACGATGTAGATCTTATCATTAAAGCTTCTCTTAAATTAATTATTCCTTTGGTATAAGTTCATCTTATATCTGGGATCGGGCCTTTTGCAATTGTGGTTCCGACCATGTTCTCCTTTAAATACCATTTCTCGTGCAAGTTTAAGCACTTGTCTTCTGCAGAGTAATACCCTAGTCCAACCTCTACTTTGAATTGTCGTCGAGTATTACCCCCTGGTATCTCAAGATTATCATGGGACTGCATAACTTCTTATGAGCTCTTCATCAAGTGCTACATTCTCATTGATTCCAATTTTTCGCGGGCTCTGAGTTATTTAACACTCAAAGACATCGATAACTGAATCGAGTCCACACTGTGATGCAACAACTCTTAGTAATCTTCAATGCTTACGAGTTTGTACTCAATAGTGTCATTCCCAGCTGATTGACTACATCATCATTGTAAGGCTGACTGCTTGACCATTCTACCTATGTCCTTCATCCTTGGGACACAATCCCGACAGTGCTCTAAGCTTACATCGAACTTTCACCATCATATTGTTTTTCTTGAGAGACAACTCTGAATTCTGAGATGGCATCTTATCTATGGTTATAATAACCTTTTGCTTCACCATTCCCTTGGCTTGATGTCATCGTCGAGCGATTGCATCCTCATGGAGCCTCTCAACAAGATTTGTCGTGATCATCATCAACATTTTGACCCCTTCCAAGATATTAATTGAATTCATGATGAGAAGTACCCTCCTTGCCCTTGATGATTTGTGTTATCATCGACCACTTTATTGCCTTTCGTTCAACACAAACTTGTTCGTGTCTCTAGCACCCTATTGCTTTCAAGTTAGTGGTTAATATTTCATTCTTAGACTATTGGTTGTTGAATCACCTTTCTAACATTGATCATGCTACCTAAGACCATATTTGGGGTGCACTTTTCAACCAATGCTTAATTGTGTATGTTTTCCTCGGGCATACATCCTTATATCATTTGATCCGACAAATGTTGACTCCTTCTTCACATAAGTGTGGAAATCCATATTTTGAAAATCTCAATGAATTGTCGCTGAGTTCATCAGCGACCTCTTATCCTCCCCTTGGTTTTAATGATGAACTCTTGTTTTGGAACTCGCTTCCATAGTACATTTCCTGAGAATCTTACATTGTCGTCTCGTCAATTGTGTTGCACCTTTTCTTCTCATACATCCTGATTCTGAGGCATCCTGGCACCAATCAGATCTGAATCTCTGTCAGATATGATGGTTGGAACATATTTCCAAGAGTTATTACATTGGTCCTTATATATCGGTAAGGTGGGGTCATGCCTATCACACCTGGCCGGAGGACTTGTTGTTATAGATTCCTTTTTAGCAAGGTTATCCCTTCTTCCATGAGGGAATTGTAAGACCTATTCTTCAAGTTATTCCTCATGGATCCTTTGTGTATCCAGAGTCTGATCTTCACCTGTTGACCATGTCAATGCTATCTCGAAGCATATATATGTTACTCCAATTTTTCAACAAGAACATTTAAAGCCTAATATTAAATGTTTCCTGCTCAATTATCCAGACACCGCTGTATGGGGAATGTCCTGAAATTTCTCTCCCCTTACCTAAAGAGTTTTCTACATTATATCCTATCATGGATATCGTGCTCTGCTTGTCCTTGGGAAGGATATACCCTTGAAATATGTGTTTAAACACATTTTCCTTTCCATTGTTCTGTTCAATCGGATAATCGCATTTTCCTTCCCATTGTTTTGTTTAACCTTTCTTGTAATCTGACTTATCTGAGCAGTGATAAGTCCCTGCTTATGTAAACCCCTCAGTGTACAATTCTGTCAGTAAGACCCTGTTATTTTTGTTGATGACATTCCGGTAACCACCGATGGATGAGAACCTTGCCTATTGGTCCGCCTCGTAGCAACGAGCAGGGAAAATGGTTCTCTTTGTCCCTTGCCCTTGGTACCAACGTTGTTGCCGACATAACTGACATGGTACTCTCTGACATGCCTTGCTATCACGACCATGCAAGATGTCACTGCTCCTATTAAAAAACACATGGTGGGCCCATTACCCACAGTTCCACAGGATCGAAACCTGACCCTCCTGTACGCCCCCTGATCCCAAAGTTATTCCTCGCGCGTGGCCTCGTGTGTAATTCACGAGCCACCTTCCGATGAGATCATCAATTTGGTATCAGACGCAATACTTATTCCCATTACTCTGAACCCCTTTCACACTTCGCTTCAGGCAACGAACGATTGCCTATGCGCTTGAAACTTCTATTTTGCATCTTCTTACTTTGCTCTCAATATTGTCTTACATTTCAATTCGAGAGTTACTTCTCGCCACCTTCCCTGATGTTATCTACTAGATAAGCAAACATTGTAGAGGTCCGTTCTTCCGTAATAGCCCCTTATCCTTTCGTAAGTACGATGGAGTTCCCGAAGAAAGGATGCTGACTTCATCATGATAACTTGAAGCAGAGAAATGAAGACAACAATGTAATGGATCGATCTCTTCGAGAAGAGCAACCAAGACCGAGAAGAATCATTAGAATTTCGTAACCTATTCTTCCCCCTTACTCCCCTCTTAAATCTGGGGATGAGATTTCTTGTAGTGGAGGAGATTTGTAACGCCCCGGTAGTTAAGCTACAGTAATCTCCCACTAATGATGCCACGTCACCACGTTTACTGTTGTAAGACTCTCGTTGATTTGAAAACAGTTCAAATTCGAAACTTAAAATAAAGTCAAAAATAAAACTTTTCAAATGTCAAATTGAAATGTGTAAACTGTGGCAAATAAATCATAAGTTTTGTTGGTGAAGAAACCAAGTTTTTATAAAAGGTTTAAGTGTTCCAAAGTGATTAAAACAGTAGTTAAAGCAATTAAATAAATGTCTATTAAACTTTGGAAAATACTAGACCATTTTTATTTCGGGGTAAAACTTTTATGGCAGTGGGTTATGTTGAAACATTGTTTTAGGAGCTAATATAATATTTTAATAAACTGAAAATAACGTGTAAACTAAAATAGAACAGAAAAGAATAAGTAAAAGAAAAGAGAAAATAAACAAAAAAAGACGAAGACCCCCATCCCCCGGGCTTCGGCCTAGCAGGCCACATGCCGGCCCAGCTGCGGCCCACCCCGCAGCCTTATCCTTTCCCCACTCCCCACTCACCGACACACCCCCACTTCCCCCACCCTCGAAATATCTTCCCTCCCTCTCTCCCGATTGGATCGGGAGGAGGAGGCCGCTCGGTGCCGCCGAACGACGCCGTCGCCCCCGTAGCTACATCGCCCCTCGGAACCCCCCGCCGGAGACGCCCCGCTACCCGTCGTCGTTGGCACCGTCTCCCCGACTCTGCCGCTCGTCCTCCTCCCCTCCTTGTCGCACGCCGTCGACGCACGGCGCCCCTACCCCGTCGCGCACCCCCCCCGCCTCTCCATCACCGGCTCCACCGAGCCTTGCCACCCCCCGTACCCTTGCAACGCCGGTGAGGGCCACGCCCTCCCCCTCTCTCTATCTTGGCCGTGGAACCGCTGCTCGACCACACTCTCCACGTCGTGCCCGCAACCGCCTCGCAGCCATGCGCGCCCGCGGCCCAGCGCATCGTGGCTTGCCGCTCAGCCATGGCCACACACTAGCCGCGTCCGTGCCGCATCGGCCACGCCGACGCGCCCACCCGCGCATCGCCTCGCCCCCCGGCGCGCTCACCATGCCCTATCGCTCTCCCGCGCGCCGTGCGCCCTGACCGCGCACCTGAGACCACCCCGCTCGCTCCGTCGCTGTGTTGCGGCGCCCTGCTCGACCCCACGCCCCGGCTCCAGTCGCTGTTGCTCATTCACCAGCCGCCCCAACCCCGCGGCTGCTTCGCTCTGCCGTGCCCGCGGCCACCTCCAGCGTCCGCTGCTCGCACCGCGCCGACGCCCAGTAGCGCCCGCTCGGCCCTCGCCCGGGTCGGGCGCCCGCAGCCCCCTGCGCCCGTAGGCCACCTGCCCGCGTGCCCGTTAGGCCCTCTAGGCAGCTGACCAGTGGGACCCGCCCCAGAAAGCGAACGCAGAAAAATAATAATTAAAAAATAAATAAAATTAATTAATTAGTTAATTAACTTAATTAAGATGCTTAATTAACCTAACTTTAGTTGACTTGCTAATTAACTATTTAAACTATAGTTAGGTAAATCAGAGAATGACAGGGGGGCCCACCCGTATTGACCAGTCAAACTTTGACTGGTTAACTGGGTCCCCCTGGCCCAGATGTCAGCCTCTATGTACACTACTGTGTACACAGGGCTGGGTACATTTAGCATTTACTATTTAATTTTGAATTAATAATGATTTTAGGAAATGATTAAATCATTAAAAAATAATATAAATCAATCCTTAGCTCGGATGAAAAAACTTTGTACATGAAAGTTGCTCAGAACGACGAGACGAACCCGGATACGCAGCCCGTTTGTCCGCCACGCATCCCTAGCATAGCAAAAATACAACTTTCCCCCTCCGGTTCATCTGTCCAAAAACGCGAAACATCGGGGATATTTTCTCGGATGTTTCCATCCTTCACCGGTACCACCTCTTACCACGTTAGGGCACCCCTAGCACCGCTACTTGTCATGACATGCATCGCTATGCATCTGTTTGCTTAATATTTATTGTTTCTTACCCCTCTTCTCTCCGATAGACTACGAGACCGACGTCGCTGCTACCCAGTATGACTACAGTGTTGACGACCCCTCTCTCTCTTGCCAGAGCAACCAGGCAAGCCCCCCCTTTGATCACCAGATATCGCCTACTCTTCTCTATACTGCTTGCATTAGAGTAGTGTAGCATGTTACTGCTTTCCGTTAATCCTATCCTGATGGATAGCCTGTCCTTGCTACTACTGTTGTTACCTTTACCTGTTATCCTACTGCTTAGTATAGGATTCTAGTGTTCCATTAGTGGCCTTACACTCTTGTCCGTCTGCCATACTATACTACTGGGCCGTGATCACTTCGGGAGGTGATCACGGGCATATACTATATACTTTACACTGTTACATTACCTGTGGTACTGTCCAGAGTTGGGGGCTGAAGGGGCAGGTGGCTCCATCCCGTAGAGGTGGGCCTGGGTTCCCGACGGCCCCCGACTGTTACTTTGTGGTGGAGCGACATGGCAGGTTGAGACCACCTAGGAGAGAGGTGGGCCTGGCCCTAGTCGGCGTTCGCGGATACATAACACGTTTAACGAGATCTTGGTAATTGATCTGAGTCTGGCCACTGGCCTATAAGAACTAACCATCTACGCGAGGACAATTATGGGCACTCGACGTCGTGGTATCAGCCGAAACCTTTGTGACGTCAGCGACTGAGCGGCGCGCGCCAGATTGGAACGAAAGCCTACTCTTGTATTAAGGGGGCTAGTTCTGCTTCCGGCGCTCCCTCGCAACATGCAGGTGTGCAATGGGCGATGGACCCAGACCCCTGCGCCATAGGATTTAGACCGGCGTGCTGACCTCTCTGTTGTGCCTAGGTAGGGTTGCGACATGTTGATCTTCCGAGGCCGGGCATGACCCAGAAAAGTGTGTCCGGCCAAATGGGATCGAGCGTGTTGGGAAATGTGGTGCACCCCTGCAGGGAAGTTAATCTATTCGAATAGCCGTGATCTTCGGTAACAGGACGACTTGGAGTTGTACCTTGACCTTATGACAACTAGAACTGGATACTTAATAAAACACACCCTTCCAAGTGCCAGATATAACTCGGTGATCGCTCTCTAACAGGGTGACGAGGACGGGATCGCCGGGTAGGATTATGCTATGCGATGCTACTTGGAGGACTTCAGTCTATTCTCTTCTACATGTTGCAAGACGGAGGCTGCCAGAAGCGTAGTCTTCGATAGGATTAGCTATCCCCCTCTTATTCTGGCATTCTGTAGTTCAGTCCACCGATATGGCCCCTTTACACATATACCCATGCATATGTAGTGTAGCTCCTTGCTTGCGAGTACTTTGGATGAGTACTCACGGTTGTTTTTCTTCCCCTTTTCCCCTTTCCTATATCCGATTGCTGCAACCATACGTTGGAGCCCAGGAGCCAGACGCCACCGTCGACGATGACTACTACTACTCGGGAGGTGCCTACTACTACGTGCAGCCCGCTAACGATGACCAAGAGTAGTTTAGGAGGATTCCAGGCAAGAGGCATGCGCCTCTTTCGACCTGTATCCCCGTTTGTGCTAGCCTTCTTAAGGCAAACTTGTTTAACTTATGTCTGTACTCACATATTGTTGTTTCCGCTGACTCGTCTATGATCAAGTTCTTGTATTCGAGCCCTCGAAACCCCTGGCTTGTAATATGATGCTTGTATGACTTATTTTATTTGTAGAGATGTGTTGTGATATCTTCCCGTGAGTCCCTGATCTTGATCGTACACGTTTGCGTGTATGATTAGTGTACGATTAAATCAGGGGCGTCACACTGGCACATGGTGGTGGGTTGTACCCATCTCGTATGTCGGTTGGAGTTGAACTTCAGGCGCATGGAAGCTTATATCCAGAAAAAAATCGTGTTAAAATCTCAGCGCAATCGGAGTTACAGATCTCCGGGAATATAAGAAACGGTTTTCGGCCAGATCTGGGAACATGAAACAGAAGAGAACAGAGAGGGAGATCCAACCTCGGAGGGGCTCCCGCCCCTCCGCGGCCATGGAGACCAAGGACTAGAGGGGGAACTGTCCTCCCCATCTAGGGGGGAGGCCAAGGAAGAAGAATAAGTAGAGGGGCTCTGCCCCCCTCGCTTTTGGTGGCGCCGGAGTGCCACCTCGGCAACGATCGAGACGGCGATCTACACCAACAATCCTACTACCGTCAACACCAACTTTCTCCCCCTCTATGCAATGGTGTAACACCTCTTCCCCCTACTATAATCTCTACTTAAACATGGTGCTCAACTCCATATATTATTTCCCAATGATCTATGGTTATCCTATGATGTTTGAGTAGATCTGTTTTGTCCTGTGGGTTAATCGTGATCTTGGTTGGTATGATTGTATATTTTATTTATGGTGCTGTCCTACGGTGCCCTCCGTTCTTGCGCAAACGTGAGGGCCCATCACTATAGGGTGTTGCAATATGTTCATGGTTTGCTTACGGTGGGTTACGAGAGTGACAGAAACTTAAACCCGAGTAGGTTTGTTATGGCGTATGGGAGTAAAGAGGACCTGATACTTAATGCTATGGTTGGGTTTCACGACCTTAATGATCTTTAGTAGTTGTGGATGCTTGCTAGAGTTCCAATCATAAGTGCATATGATCCAAGTAGAGAAAGTATGTTAGCTCATGCCTCTCCCTCATATAAAATTACAAGAATGATTACCGGTACTTGTTATCGATTGCCTAGGGACAAATAACTTTCTTGTTGACAAAAAGCTCTCTACTAAAACTTACTTAGTTGTGTCTTTATCTAAATAGCCCCTAGATTTTATTTACGTGCTCTTTATTATCTTGCAAATCTATCCTATCACACCTACAAAGTACTTCTAGTTCCATACTTGTCTCCGGTAAAGCAAACGTCACGCGTGCGTAGAGTTGTATCGGTGGTCGATAGAACTTGAGGGAATATTTGTTCTACCTTTAGCTCCTCGTTGGCTTCGACACTCTTATTTATCGAAAAGGCTACAAACGATCCCCTATACTTATGGGTTATTAGTTGGTCCGGACCACTTCACCCACAATACTGCCGAATCAAAATAAGACGTTGGTGGTAAGCAGTATGACTACCACTGCCCACAACTCTTTCTGTTCTACTCGTGCATATCATCTACGCATAGACCTGGCTCGGATGCCACTGTTGGGAATAATGGCATGGAATAAGAAACATCTACGCACACGCAATGATCTATCCGTGGAGATGCATAGCAACGAGGGGAAGAGTATGTCTACGTACCCTCATAGACCATAAGTGGAATTGTTTGACAACGCGGTTGATGTAGTCGAACTTCTTCACGCTCCAACCGATCAAGTACCGAACGCACGGCACCTCCGCATTCTGCACATGTTCAGCTCGGGGATGTCCTCTGCCTTCTTGATCCAGCAAGACAGCAAGGTAGTAGATGAGTTTCGATAGCACGATGGCATGGTGACGGTGATGGTGATGTGATCTCCGTAGGGCTTCGCCTAAGCACTACGGAAATATGATCAAGGGAGTAAACGGTGGACGGGGGCGCTGCACACGGCTGAGACAATGTTGTGTCCTTGTGTGGCGTGCCCTCCCCACATATATATAGGTGGTGTTGGGGAATGTAGTGTTTCAAAAAAAATCCTACGATCACACAAGATCTATATAGGTGATGAATAGCAACGAGAGGGGAGAGTGTGTCTATGTACCCTAGTAGACCGAAAGCGGAAGCGTTTAGTAACGCGGTTGATGTAATCAAACGTCTTCGCGATCCAACTGATCCTAGCACCAAACGTATGGTGATGACCCACAAGTATAGGGGATCTATCTTAGTCCTTTCGATAAGTAAGAGTGTCGAACCCAAAGAGGAGCAGAAGGAAATGATAAGCGGTTTCCAGCAATGTATTCTCTGCTAGTACTGAAATAAGTGGTAACAAATAGTTTTGTGACAGGATAATTTGTAACGAGCAGCAAGTAACAAAAGTAAATAAAGTGCAGCAAGGTGGCCCAATCCTTTTTGGAGCAAAGGACAAGCTTGGACAAACTCTTATATAAAGAAAAGCGCTCCCGAGGACACATGGGAATATCGTCAAGCTAGTTTTCATCACGATCATATGATTCGCGTTCGGTACTTTGATAATTTGGTATGTGGGTGGACCGGTGCTTGGGTACTGTCCTTACTTGGACAAGCATCCCACTTATGATTAACCTCTATTGCAAGCATCCGCAACTACAACAAAAGTATTAAGGTAAACGTAACCATAGCATGAGACATATGGATCCAAATCAGCCCCTTACGAAGCAACGCATAAACTAGGGTTTAAGCTTCTGTCACTCTAGCAACCCATCATCTACTTATTACTTCCCAATGCCTTCCTCTAGGCCCAAATAATGGTGAAGTGTCATGTAGTCGACGTCCACATAACACCACTAGAGGAGAGACAACATACATCTCATCAAAATATCGAACGAATACCAAATTCACATGACTACTAATAGCAAGACTTCTCCCATGTCCCCAGGAACAAACGTAAATACTCACAAAGCATAAACATGTTCATAATCAAAGGGGTATTAATATGCATATAGGATCTAAACATATGATCTTCCACCAATTAAACCAACTAGCATCAACTACAAGGAGTAATTAACACTACTAGCAACTTGCTAGCACCAATCCTGGACTTGGAGACAAGAATTGGATACAAGAGATGAACTAGGGTTTTGAGAGGAGATGGTGCTGATGAAGATGTTGATGGAGATTGCCCCCTCCCGATGAGAGGAGCAATGGTGATGACGATGGTGATGATTTCCCCCTCCGAGACGGAAGTTTCCCTAGCAGAACAGCTCCGCCAGAGCCCTCGATTAGTTCCGCCAAGGTTCCGCCTCGTGGCGGCAGACTTTCGTCCGAGAAGATGGCTTATGATTTTTTCCCATCGAAAGACTTCATATACCAGAAGATGGCCACCGGAGGGCCACCAGGGGGCCCACGAGGGTGTGCCCCCCTGGTGAATTTCTTCCGCTGAGTATTTTTTATATATTCTAAAAACGTCTTCCATGAAGTTTCAAGACTTTTAGAGCTGTGCAGAATAGGTCTCTAATATTTGCTCCTTTTCTAGCCCAAAATCCTAGCTGCCGGCATTCTCCCTTTTTATGTAAACCTTGTAAAATAAGAGAGAATAGGCATAAGTATTGTGACATAATGTGTAATAACAGCCCATAATGCAATAAATATCGATATAAAAGCATGATGCAAAATGGACGTATCAACTCCCCCAAGCTTAGACCTCGCTTGTCCTCAAGCGAAAGCCGAAATCGAAAAATATGTCCACACGTTTAGAGATAGAGGTGTCGATAAAAAAATAAAATACGGACATGAGGGCATCATGATCATTCTTAGAACAGCAACTGATATAATTCTTGTCATATGATTTCTTATGCTAGAGTAATAATTCAATCACAATTTCAAGTATGAATCGTAAACTTCATTGAAAACTAACAAACTATAATCTCAGTCATTGGAGCAATTGCAATTTATCATAACATAGGAAAGAGTCAATATATGAGAGCTTTTCAGCAAGTCCACATACTCAACTATCATATAGTGTTTCACAATTGCTGACACTCACGCAATACTTATGGGCATGGAGTTTTAATCGGACACAGAGAAAGATAGGGGCTTATAGTTTTGCCTCCCAATGTTTTACCTCAAGGGTAATGTCAACAATAATAGTCCATGAAAACTCACATCCAATTAGTCATATATACCAGGATCTTTCCAACATACTGTGCTTGGCAAAGGATAAAATGTAAAAAGGAAGCATGAAGATCACCATGACTCTTATGCAAGGTAGGCGATAAAAGTAAAAGATAGGCCCTTCGCAGAGGGAAGCAGAGGTTGTCATGCGCTTTTATGGTTGGATGCACAAAATCTTAATGTGAAAGAACGTCACTTTATATTGCCACTTGTGATATGGACCTTTATTATGCAGTCTGTCGCTTTTATTTCTTCCATATCACACGATCGTATAAAGTTTATTTTCTCCCACACTAATAAGTCATACATATTTAGAGAGAAATTTTTATTGCTTTGCACTGATGACAACTTACTTGGAGGATCTTACTCAATCCATAGGTAGGTATGGTGGACTCTCATGGCAAAACTAGTTTAAGGGTATTTGGAAGCAGAAATAGTATCTCTACTTGGTGCGATGAATTTGGCTAGCATGAGAGGGAAAGGCAAGCTCAACCATGTTGGACAATCCATGACAATATAATTTATCTCAGATGTAAGAAAACATAACCTATTATGTTGTCTTCCTTGTCCAACATCAACTCTTTAGCCTGTCATATTTTAATGAGTGCTCACAATCATAAAAGATGTCCCAGATAGTATATTTATATGTGAAGACCTCTCTTTCTTTATTACTTCCTATTAATTGCAACGATGACCAAAACTATGTTTGTCAACTCTCAACAACTTTTATTCATCATACTTTTTCTATGTGAGCTCATTACTCTCCATAAGACTCACATGATCTCTTTGTTTCTTTTTATTTCTTTCTCTTTTCTTTTGTTCCCTTAGGATCATGGCAAAATAATCAAGCCCTTGACTCAACACTAATCTTTATTATATAGCTCATGGACTCGATTACATAGAAGAACTATAAAGCAAAACTCACAACTAGATCATACTAAGACTTTTATTCTACTAGATCAATATATTACCAAAAGGATCGAACTAAGAAAAATAGTAAAAATAGAAGTGATGGTGATACGATACCGGGGCACTCCCCCAAGCTTGCCAGTTGCCAAGGGGAGTGCCCGTACCAGATACTCAATTCTTCTTTGTTGGTGGAGAAGCTGATGGTTTTGTTGATGGCGTAGGCTTGCCATCCTTCTTCCACGGCATGGGCTCACCATCATAGAATGATGATCGAGTCTCCTGAAACCTCAAATCTACAGCCAAACTCATCCTCTTGAATCTATATTCATACTCACATTTTTGATTTTGCAGGTCATAGATCTGGGCTTGGAGGTGCTCATTTTTCTCATGAAGCTTGAAGATGGCCTCCCCAATGTCCTTGACGTCCAGCTTGTGGTTGTTGGTGAACTCCATGATCATAATGTGATTGGAATCGAGTCCACGCTCCACCATCTCCTGACACTTGAAAACTTCTTGCTCCAATACCTCGAGCCTTGCCTCTGTGCTTCCGGTCTTCCTTGGTCCCTCAGCATCGCGGATGTGCAACAACCCCTCACGTATCTCAATGGTTTGAGGGTGTTGCAGCACTTCTGCGAGGTAGGGGTTGATGACCTTCTCGAATAACTGGTCCTTGGGGGCGCTTGAAGATGACATGACGACCTGGATTTGTCAGAAAAAACAGCTCGAAACAAAAATAGGAGATTTTTGCGTGATACGGGAGTCAAAACCCCCGGGAGATTATATAATGAATTTTTACCGACCAAAATGCATGTTGTGTACGAAAAGGGAGTCCGGAGAGCAGACGAGGTGCCCACGAGGTAGGGGGCGCGCCCTCCACCCTCGTGGAGCCCTCGTGTCCTTCCCGGACTGCTTCTTATTTTTCTATTTTTCTAAATATTCCAAAACGGAGAAGCATTGCCTTAAAAACTGTTTCGGAGTCAGTTTACTTACCATACCACATACCTATTCCTTTTCGGAGTCTGAAACGCTCCGGAAAGTGTCCCTTATGTATTCCTCTGGGGTTACGATTTCAATAACATTGGTTTCAACATTTATAGGATTACCTGAGATATAATGTTTGATTCTTTGACCGTTCACCACCTTCGGATTTGTGCCTTCAAAGTTGTTGATTTTTATGGCACCGGAATGATAGACCTCCTCGAGAACGTAAGGACCTTCCCATTTAGAGAGAAGTTTTCCTGCAAAAAATCTTAAACAAGAGTTGTATAGCAATACATAATCACCTACATTAAACTCACGCTTTTGTATTATGACGCCCGGGTAATCAAGCTACAGTAACCCTCTAGTAATGATGCCACGTCACCTCGATTATTGTTGATAATCTCGAGTTAGTTCAGAACCGATCCAAATTCAAATTTGAATTAAAGTCAAAACAATTAAAGTTTTCAAAAGTCAAAACTAAATTGTTCCTAATGTGTCAAATAATCCATAATAAATGTTGGTGCAGAAATCATCTTTTAATAAAATACTTAAATGCACTAAATAAATTAAAACAGTGTAAAACTATTATTTAAATGCTCTTAAATTAATAAACAAATACAAACTACTTTAATTAATGTGCCAAGTTAATTGTGGTAGTGGACTATTTAGTAACACTAATTTAGAGACTCTTATTGTGTTTTACTTAAGCTAAAGCAATTAAGGTTCAAAAAAAACAGAAAAGGAAAACAAAAGAAAACTAACAAAATAAAAAAAAAGGGGAAACACCCCACCACTGGGCTCCGGCCCAGCAGGCCATTGGGCCATCCACCTGGTTGGCCCAGCCGCGCCCCTGCATAACCCCCCCCCCCCCCACCCCGCAACCCTAGCCCACTACACCACGGTTCCCCCACGATCCCCCACTCTCCCTTCGTCCTCCCACACCGCCGCCACCACACAACGCACGCACAGGGGAGAGGAGCTCCTCGGACCGGGGCCCCAGCGCCCGAACCCGCCCACATCGTCGCCCCTTGCCGCTGTTCGCGGGATCGCCCAACACCTCGTCGAACCTCCTCCTGGCCGGACCGCTCCGTCCTCGACCTCCTCCTCGCTGGATCTGCGTCGCCGACCCGTCGCTCGTCCCCGTCCTCCCCCACCGGACCGCATCAAGCCTCGGCGCCCCCCCCTTCTCACGTCGCCCGTGAGCACCCCGCCTCCTTCATTTTCCCCTTGTCTCTCCTTCCCTCCCCGGCACCTTAGGTCGCCGACCTCGCCGGACACGCGCTCGCGGTGAGCGTGCGCTCACCGCGCTTACTATGTGCTCCGCCAGAACCCCCCACCGTGCGCCTCACGCGCGCGTCCACCCCCCCTGCGCGGCTTCTTGCTTCTACTGTCGCCGCTGCCGAAGCCCACCCCCTCGACGTCGATTGCCGCGCCTTACAGCGTCCGACGCCCGCCGTCGACCACGGCGCCCCGTACTCCTTCTGTCGCCTGTGGCTCGCTGCCCGCCTTGCTGGCTTGCCCTGCCGCGCCGCTTCGCCGGGGCTGCGCACGTCCGACCTCGCCACCACCGCCGCCCCGCGCCGGCGCTGCCATGCTGCTCCTCCTTTCCCCTTCGGCTGCCGCAGCTGGCTGCGGGGGCCGCCGGCGCCCCGTTGCGCCGCAGAGGGCCTGGGCGAGCACCCTGCTGGGCTGGCGCCCACGCACCCAGCGCCCGTAACCCACTAGCGCCAGCGCCCACTAAGACCCTCCTGTGTATGATGAATGGGGCCCACGCCCAGAACGATTTAAAAAAAATTAATTAAAACTAATTCAAAAAAAACAATAATTATAATTAAAATAACTTTAATTAATTAATTAATTAACTAAATTAATTAAGTTAATTAACCTTAATTAATTAATCTAATTAACCTATTAGCTTAATTAAACAATAATTAGTTTAACTAAACCCTAATTAACCTAACAGGGTATGACAGGTGGGTCCCACTGGACCCACACATCAGTTTGACCCGGTCAACCCTTGTTGACTGCTGATGTCAGCATGACATCATGCTGATGTCATAAATCCATTTTCGAATTAATTAAATTTTAGAAATTAATAAAATCTTCAGAAAATCATATCTTT
This sequence comes from Triticum monococcum, assembly GCA_034509565.1. Classification (NCBI taxonomy): domain Eukaryota; kingdom Viridiplantae; phylum Streptophyta; class Magnoliopsida; order Poales; family Poaceae; genus Triticum; species Triticum monococcum. The sequence goes on along the minus strand of CM067842.1, from coordinate 442,150,130 downwards.
TAATCCGTAACTCGGATTAAATTATTTTCAACATGAAAGTTGCTCAGAACGACGAGACGAATCCAGATACGCAGCCCATTCGTCTGCCACACATCCCTAACCTATCGAACTCGCAACTTTCCCTCTCCGGTTCACCTGTTCGAAAACGCGAAACTCCGGGAATACTTTCCCGGATGTTTCCCCCCTTCGCCGGTATCACCTATCCCTGCGTTAGATCACCTCTAGCACCGCGTTTGTCATGTTATGCTTTGATTGCTCTGTTATTTATTGTGTTCCCCCTCCGTTACTTTTTCCGGTAGACACCGAGACCGACGCCGCTGCTACCCAATACGACTATGGAGTTGACGACCCCTCTCTCTTGCCAGAGCAACCAGGCAAGCCCCCCCTTTGATCACCAGATATCGCCTACTCTTCTCTATACTGCTTGCATTAGAGTAGTGTAGCATGTTACTGCTTCCCGTTAATCCTATACTGATGCATAGCCTGTCCTTGCTACTACTGTTGTTACCTTTACCTGCAAACCTAATGCTTAGTATAGGATGCTAGTTTATCATTAGTGGCCCTACATTCTTGTCCGTCTGCCATGCTATACTATCGGGCCGTGATCACTCGGGAGGTGATCACGGGTATATACTATATACTTTACACATGATACATGTGGTGACTAAAGACGGGTAGGCTCGTAGGAGCACCCGCGAGTGGATCTTTGAGGCGGAGCAACAGGGCAGGTTCCGACCACCTAGGAGAGAGGTGGGCCTGGCCCTGTTCGGCATTCGCGGACACTTAACACGCTTAACGAGATCTGGGTATTTGATCTGAGTCTGGCCATTTGTTTTATACGCACTAACCATCTACGCGGGAGTAGTTATGGGTATCCCGGCGTCGTGGTATCAGCCGAAGCCTTCGTGACGTCAGCGACTGAGTGGCGCGCGCCGGATTGGACTGGAAAGCCACTAGGCTAGGTCTGCTTCCGGCCGCGTACGCAACGTGCAGGTGTGCAAAGGGCGATGGGCCCAGACCCCTGCGCCATAGGATTTAGACCGGCGTGCTGACCTCTCTGTTGTGCCTAGGTAGGGCTGCGACGTGTTGATCTTCCGAGGCCGGTCATGACCCAGGAAAGTGTGTCCGGCCAAATGGGATCGAGCGTGTTGGGGTATGTGGTGCACCCCTGCAGGGAAGTTTATCTATTCGAATAGCCGTGTCCCTCGGTAAAAGGACGACCCGGAGTTGTATCTTGACCTTATGATAACTAGAACCGGATACTTAATAAAACACACCCTTCCAAGTGCCAGAGACAACCGGTGATCGCTCTCTCACAGGGCGACGAGGGGAGGATCATCGGTTAGGATTATGCTATGCGATGCTACTTGGAGGACTTCAGTCTACTCTCTTCTACATGCTGCAAGACGGAGGCTGCCTGAAGCGTAGTCTTCGACAGGATTAGTTACCCCCCTCTTATTCTGGCATTCTGCAGTTCAGTCCACATATGATACCCTTATTCCATTTGATACCCATGCATATGTAGTATAGCTCCTTGCTTGCGAGTACTTTGGATGAGTACTCACGGTTGCCTTCTCCTTCTTTTCCCTCTATTCCTTCTACCTGGTTGTCGCAACCAGATGTTGGAGCCCAGGAGCCAGACGCCACCGTCGACGACGACTCCTACTACACCGGAGGTGCCTACTACTACGTGCTGCCCGCTGACGACGACCAGGAGTAGTTTAGGAGGATCCCAGGCAGGAGGCCTGCGCCTCTTTCGATCTGTATCCCAGTTTGTGCTAGCCTTCTTAAGGCAAACTTGTTTAACTTATGTCTGTACTCAGATATTGTTGCTTCCGCTGACTCGTCTATGATCGAGCTCTTGTATTCGAGCCTTCGAGGCCCCTGGCTTGTAATATGATGCTTGTATGACTTATTTTATTTGTAGAGTTGTGTTGTGATATCCACCCGTGAGTCCCTGATCTTGATCGTACACGTTTGCGTGTATGATTAGTGTACGATCGAATCGGGGGCGTCACAAGTTGGTATCAGAGCCGACTGCCTGTAGGAAACCCCCTTCCACACTCCTTGGCCGAAGTCGAGTCTAGACATTGCAAAAACTTTTTACTAACTTGGCTGTGTGCCTTACGGGCCCACGTCGCCATCGGGTGATACTAGGATCTTTTACTCCTCGATCCTTACTCTGGGACTCTGATCTCTCTTCTATTTGGGTTAAATGGTTTTGTTAACTCTGACTCTAGGATCTCGTAAATACTTTCTCCCGGAGAGCCCCTTCATTTCAGATGATGGCCTGCTTCACCGGAAGATTCCGAAGATACTCCTTGCTATTCCTCTCGAGACTTTGTGCCCATCACTTTTGCTATTCCCGACCACCGATAAATCCTTATGGATAACTACTTACACTTGCCATTCATACGATCATCCCCCATTGATCTTGTTATTACAAGATACCCCGAAGTCTTCTCTATTGTTTCGAGAATACTTTGTGCCTACTGCCTAGCAGTTCCTTGCCACATGAATACCCCCTCAATTAAATGCTCGCACTTGTCGAGTATCCACTCATCCCCAGTTGTTCATGTGTTTCACAGTGGTCTTCGAAATACTATTCGATCCTCCAAAAATCCTTAGTAGCTTATTGCTCTGCAATACTTGCCTGCTTGCAATTATGGATGCTTTCCATATGTCTGGCGACATTCGTTAGTATCCTTAGGCATCGTCTTTTGATCCTATTGATTCAACTTGAGTGCGAATGCACGCAATCATCAGTTGATCCTTTTAAATTATCTTTCCGGCTTAGACGTTATTTTAAAACATGAGCTGGATCTCGACCAATCAAATTGCTGTCGATTGTACCCTTAAGGCTATTCAACTTATCCATCCCTGATCAGAGCATTGCTTCTGATCGCTTGTCTTGAAATTGATAATTCCTTTGCATTTGAGCCTTGAATTAGTCAGTTGTTTCTAAAGTCTGATCTCCTTGCATTGTTTCTCCCTCTGGTTGAGTACCGATGCTCGCACCAGATCCCTTGAGAACCACCAGATCATTGCTGGATTTTATCCGACAGCGTCCTTCATATTCAATAAGTCTGTGAGCCTTTCCTCGGATACATAATACCTTTGGTAAGTTGTATCCTTTGCTTTCTCAAACATGCTCTACTATCGAGCTGGTGTTATTTATTCTTGAAATTTGTGGTATATACTCCTAAGATGCCCTGATGGGTTGAACATATGCCTTCTCTAAAACTGTGTGAACTCGAAAGTTTTCACGAGTCATACTCTTCTGGTATTTTGCTAGATAAAATTTCTATACTACAGCTTCATCAAAAGCGAGAAGTAAAATGAAAGGTTATGCATGGAAGAATTGGGAGTCGACCTTGAGCCTTTGCGTTCATGCCCATGGACCCGATGTGAAACTTATCATCGAAGCTTCTTGTAAATGATATTAGTTCCCTTGGTATAAGTTCATCTTATATCTGGGATCCGGCCTTTTACAATCGTGGTTTCGACCATGTTCTCTTTTAAATACCATTTTCGATGCAAGTGTAATCACTTGTCTCATGTGGATCAATACCTCGGTCCAACCTCTACTTTGATCCGTCTTCGAGTATTACCCCCCTGGTATCTCGAGATTATCTTGAAACTGCATAACTTCTTATGAGTTCTTCATCAAGTACTACATTCTCACTGATTACAGTTTTCATGGGCTCTGAGTTATTAAACACTCAAAGACACCGATAACTGAACCGAGTCTGCCCTACGGTTCAGCAACTCTTGATAATCTTCTTTAAGTCCGAGTTTGTACTCGATCATGTCATTCCTAGCCTGATCGGTTATATCATTATCGTGCTAAATTTTAACTGTGCTACCTGGTCCTTAATCCCGGAGCACAACTTTCGATGATGAGCTAAGCTTGCGTCGATCTTCCTCGTCATATCAATTCACCTTGAACAACAAGCTTGATTTCAAGTTTGTGCCCTACCCATGGTTCCAATAACCTTCCGCTTCATCATTCCTTTGATTTGATGTTGTCACTGATTGATTACATCTTGAAATCTCTCGACCAATGTGCCGTGAAGATCATCAACCTTATGAGGTCTTCCTGGATATCAATTGAATTCATGATGAGAAATACCATCCTTGCCCCCGATGAATTGTATTATCATCGGCCACTTTATTGCCTTCCCTCCAACACAAACTTATTCGTGTTTTGAGTTATACCTTGAGATCCTTGCTATACATCATTTGTTCTTATTTACCTTGGAATGTTACCACCTTTTATGTCAAGAATGTCGTGGTAATTTTACCACCTCTTGAGAATTCTTGATATAGTAATATCTCTCGCCTTTTTGCGTTCATTTCTTGGTCTCCGTATTGTTTCTAACCGGAATACCGACTAATGGTCTGTGTTGTGCAAATTCTAAACTTCTAGCAACCCTATTGCTTGAAGTTATTGTTCTACAGTTTCATTCTAAGCCTTTTGATTATTGAATCATCATTCAAACATTGATCGTGCTACCTAGTCCAGATTCCTGGTTGCACCCTTCTATCATTGTTCAGTTGTGTATGTTTCCCTCGAGCATACATCATTATGACATTTGATCCGACAAATGATATTTCCTTGTTCACATAATTGTGGAAATCAATCCTATGGAAATCGCGATGATTTGTTGCTGAGCCTATCAGCCACCTACTCATCCTCTCCTTGGTTTACTGATGAACTCTTGTTTCGGAACTCGCTTCCATAGTTCATTTGCCGAGAATCTTACAATGTCATCTCGTCAAATTGTGTCGCACCTTTTCTTCTCAGGCATCCTAAGTCTGAGGTATCGTGACACCAATCAGATCTGAATCTCGGTCAGATATGATGGTTGGAACTTATTTCCAAGAGTTATAATGTTGGTCTTTATATATGACCCGGTAAGGTTATGTCAGGCCTAGCACACCTGGTCGGAGGACCTATTGTTGTAGTATCCTTTTTAGCAAGTTTAGCCATTCTTCCGTGAGGAAATTGTAAGACTTATTTCACAAGCTATTCCTGATGGATCCTTTGTGTTTCCAAAATCTGACCTTTGCTTGAATACCATGTCAATGCTTCTTGAAGCATGTTTGTGGTACTCCGATTTTCAATAAGAGCATTGAAAGCGCAATGCTAAGTTTTCTTTAACCATTATCCAAACACCGTTGTATGGGTACTGTCATGAAATTTCTCTCCCCTTACTTAAAGGGTTTTCTACATGATATCCTGCCACGGATATCATGCTCTGTTTGTCCTTGGGAAGGATATACCCCTGAAATATGTGTTTAAACACATTTTCCTTTCCATTCTTCTGTTAAATCTGATAATCATATTTTCCTTTCCATTGTTCTGTTTAACCTTCTTGAGGTTTATATGAGCTAAGCAGTAATACGTCACTGCTTTTATAAGCACCTCGGCGTACAACTCTGTCAGTAAGACCCTGTTGAAATTGTCGATAGCATTCCGGTCACCCCCGATGGACGAGAACTTTGCCTATTGGTCCGCCTCGTTTCAACGAGCAGCAAAATGGTTCTCTTCGTCCCTCGCCCTTGGTACCGACATTGTTGCCAACATAAATGATAGGCTACCCTCTGACATGTCTTGCTATCACGACCGTGCAAGATATCAACGCTTTACCTACTTGTAACCACATGGTGGGCCCATAACCCACAGTTACACAAGATCGAAACCTGACCCTCCTATACACCCCCGGTTTCCGAATTTAATCCCTCGCACTTGGCCTCGTTTGTGATTCACGAGCCACCTTCCGAGAAATCATCGATTCTGGTATTAAAAACAATACCTATACCGTTGCCTTGTTTCAGGCAACGAAGATTGTCTATCCATTTCAAACTTCTTATGGTACCTTCTTACTTTGCTCTCGATGTGTTTTAGTTGTTCAACTCGAGAGATACTCTTATGATCATTCTTGGGATACCCCCTAAATGAATTTCCCTTATAACATTCAATTGTTGTAAAGCTGCCCCTTACCTATTCGTAAGTACGATGGAGTTCCGGAAGAAAGGACGACAACTTCATGATGACCTAAAGCAGAGAAATGAAGACATCAATGTAATGGATCAACCCTTCGAGAAGAGCAACTATGATCGAGAAGATTCATTAGAATTTAGTAACCAGAACTTTTCCCCTTACTCCCCTCCTAAATCTCGGGACGAGATTTGTTGTAGTGGAGGAGATTTGTGACGCCCGGGTAATCAAGCTACAGTAACCCTCTAGTAATGATGCCACGTCACCTCGATTATTGTTGATAATCTCGAGTTAGTTCAGAACCGATCCAAATTCAAATTTGAATTAAAGTCAAAACAATTAAAGTTTTCAAAAGTCAAAACTAAATTGTTCCTAATGTGTCAAATAATCCATAATAAATGTTGGTGCAGAAATCATCTTTTAATAAAATACTTAAATGCACTAAATAAATTAAAACAGTGTAAAACTATTATTTAAATGCTCTTAAATTAATAAACAAATACAAACTACTTTAATTAATGTGCCAAGTTAATTGTGGTAGTGGACTATTTAGTAACACTAATTTAGAGACTCTTATTGTGTTTTACTTAAGCTAAAGCAATTAAGGTTCAAAAAAACAGAAAAGGAAAACAAAAGAAAACTAACAAAATAAAAAAAAGGGGAAACACCCCCCCACTGGGCTCCGGCCCAGCAGGCCATTGGGCCATCCACCTGGTTGGCCCAGCCGCGCCCCTGCATAACCCCCCCCCACCCCGCAACCCTAGCCCACTACACCACGGTTCCCCCACGATCCCCCACTCTCCCCTCGTCCTCCCACACCGCCGCCACCACACAACGCACGCACAGGGGAGAGGAGCTCCTCGGACCGGGGCCCCAGTGCCCGAACCCGCCCACATCGTCGCCCCTCGCCGCTGTTCGCGGGATCGCCCAACACCTCGTCGAACCTCCTCCTGGCCGGACCGCTCCGTCCTCGACCTCCTCCTCGCCGGATCTGCGTCGCCGACCCGTCGCTCGTCCCCGTCCTCCCCCACCGGACCGCATCAAGCCTCGGCGCCCCCCCTTCTCACGTCGCCCGTGAGCACCCCGCCTCCTTCATTTTCCCCTTGTCTCTCCTTCCCTCCCCGGCACCTTAGGTCGCTGACCTCGCCGGACACGCACTCGCGGTGAGCGTGCGCTCACCGCGCTTACTATGCGCTCCGCCAGAACCCCCCACCGTGCGCCTCACGCGCGCGTCCACCCCCCCTGCGCGGCTTCTTGCTTCTACTGTCGCCGCTGCCGAAGCCCACCCCCTCGACGTCGATTGCCGCGCCTTACAGCGTCCGACGCCCGCCGTCGACCACGGCGCCCCGTACTCCTTCTGTCGCCTGTGGCTCGCTGCCCGCCTTGCTGGCTTGCCCTGCCGCGCCGCTTCGCCGGGGCTGCGCACGTCCGACCTCGCCACCACCGCCGCCCCGCGCCGGCGCTGCCATGCTGCTCCTCCTTTCCCCTTCGGCTGCCGCAGCTGGCTGCGGGGGCCGCCGGCGCCCCGTTGCGCCGCAGAGGGCCTGGGCGAGCACCCTGCTGGGCTGGCGCCCACGCACCCAGCGCCCGTAACCCACTAGCGCCAGCGCCCACTAAGACCCTCCTGTGTATGATGAATGGGGCCCACGCCCAGAACGATTTAAAAAAATTAATGAAAACTAATTCAAAAAAATAATAATTAAAACAATAATTATAATTAAAATAACTTTAATTAATTAATTAATTAATTAACTAAATTAATTAATTAACTAACTAAATTAATTAAGTTAATTAACCTTAATTAATTAATCTAATTAACCTATTAGCTTAATTAAACAATAATTAGTTTAACTAAACCCTAATTAACCTAACAGGGTATGACAGGTGGGTCCCACTGGACCCACACGTCAGTTTGACCCAGTCAACCCCTGTTGACTGCTGATGTCAGCATGACATCATGCTGATGTCATAAATCCATTTTCGAATTAATTAAATAATTAATTAAATTTTAGAAATTAATAAAATCTTTAGAAAATCATATCTTTTAATCCGTAACTCGGATTAAATTATTTTCAACATGAAAGTTGCTCAGAACGACGAGACGAATCCAGATACGCAGCCCGTTCGTCCGCCACACATCCCTAACCTATCGAACTCGCAACTTTCCCTCTCCGGTTCACCTGTTCGAAAACGCGAAACTCCGGGAATACTTTCCCGGATGTTTCCCCCCTTCGCCGGTATCACCTATCCCTGCGTTAGATCACCTCTAGCACCGCGTTTGTCATGTTATGCTTTGATTGCTCTGTTATTTATTGTGTTCCCCCTCCGTTACTTTTTCCGGTAGACACCGAGACCGACGTCGCTGCTACCCAATACGACTACGGAGTTGACGACCCCTCTCTCTTGCCAGAGCAACCAGGCAAGCCCCCCCTTTGATCACCAGATATCGCCTACTCTTCTCTATACTGCTTGCATTAGAGTAGTGTAGCATGTTACTGCTTCCCGTTAATCCTATACTGATGCATAGCCTGTCCTTGCTACTACTGTTGTTACCTTTACCTGCAAACCTAATGCTTAGTATAGGATGCTAGTTTATCATTAGTGGCCCTACATTCTTGTCCGTCTGCCATGCTATACTATCGGGCCGTGATCACTCGGGAGGTGATCACGGGTATATACTATATACTTTACACATGATACATGTGGTGACTAAAGACGGGTAGGCTCGTAGGAGCACCCGCGAGTGGATCTTTGAGGCGGAGCGACAGGGCAGGTTCCGACCACCTAGGAGAGAGGTGGGCCTGGCCCTGTTCGGCGTTCGCGGACACTTAACACGCTTAACGAGATCTGGGTATTTGATCTGAGTCTGGCCATTTGGTTTATACGCACTAACCATCTACGCGGGAGTAGTTATGGGTATCCCGGCGTCGTGGTATCAGCCGAAGCCTTCGTGACGTCAGCGACTGAGTGGCGCGCGCCGGATTGGACTGGAAAGCCACTAGGCTAGGTCTGCTTCCGGCCGCGTACGCAACGTGCAGGTGTGCAAAGGGCGATGGGCCCAGACCCCTGCGCCATAGGATTTAGACCGGCGTGCTGACCTCTCTGTTGTGCCTAGGTAGGGCTGCGACGTGTTGATCTTCCGAGGCCGGTCATGACCCAGGAAAGTGTGTCCGGCCAAATGGGATCGAGCGTGTTGGGGTATGTGGTGCACCCCTGCAGGGAAGTTTATCTATTCGAATAGCCGTGTCCCTCGGTAAAAGGACGACCCGGAGTTGTATCTTGACCTTATGATAACTAGAACCGGATACTTAATAAAACACACCCTTCCAAGTGCCAGAGACAACCGGTGATCGCTCTCTCACAGGGCGACGAGGGGAGGATCATCGGTTAGGATTATGCTATGCGATGCTACTTGGAGGACTTCAGTCTACTCTCTTCTACATGCTGCAAGACGGAGGCTGCCTGAAGCGTAGTCTTCGACAGGATTAGTTACCCCCCTCTTATTCTGGCATTCTGCAGTTCAGTCCACATATGATACCCTTATTCCATTTGATACCCATGCATATGTAGTATAGCTCCTTGCTTGCGAGTACTTTGGATGAGTACTCACGGTTGCCTTCTCCTTCTTTTCCCTCTATTCCTTCTACCTGGTTGTCGCAACCAGATGTTGGAGCCCAGGAGCCAGACGCCACCGTCGACGACGACTCCTACTACACCGGAGGTGCCTACTACTACGTGCTGCCCGCTGACGACGACCAGGAGTAGTTTAGGAGGATCCCAGGCAGGAGGCCTGCGCCTCTTTCGATCTGTATCCCAGTTTGTGCTAGCCTTCTTAAGGCAAACTTGTTTAACTTATGTCTGTACTCAGATATTGTTGCTTCCGCTGACTCGTCTATGATCGAGCTCTTGTATTCGAGCCTTCGAGGCCCCTGGCTTGTAATATGATGCTTGTATGACTTATTTTATTTGTAGAGTTGTGTTGTGATATCCACCCGTGAGTCCCTGATCTTGATCGTACACGTTTGCGTGTATGATTAGTGTACGATCGAATCGGGGGCGTCACATGTATCCTTTTATCATGCCATCTTTTAACTTTTTCTTTAAACAACTTGGCATTTTCGTAGGCTTGGGTTCTCCATTCATCGAGTGAGCTAATATCAAATAACCTCTTCTTACCGGCAAGTTTAAAATCATAGTTGAGCTCTTTAATAGCCCAATATGCCTTGTGTTCTAGTTCGAGAGGTAAGTGACATGCTTTTCCATAAACCATTTATACGGAGACATACCCATAGGATTTTTATATGCAGTTCTATAGGCCCATAATGCATCATCAAGTTTCTTGGACCAATTCTTTCTAGATCTATTAACAGTCTTTTGCAATATTAATTTGAGCTCTCTATTACTCAATTCTACTTGACCACTAGACTGAGGGTGATAAGGGGATGCAATTCCATGATTAACATTATACTTAGCAAGCATTTTATGGAAAGCACCACGAATAAAATGTGAACCGCCATCAGTCAATTAATATCTAGGGACTCCAAATCTTGGAAAAATAAATTCTTTAAGCATTTTAATAGAAGTGTTATGATCAACACTACTAGTTGGAATAGCTTCTACCCACTTAGTAACGTAATCAACAACAACTAAAATATGTGTATATCCATTAGAGGAAGGAAAGGGTCCCATATAGTGAAAGCCCCAAACATCAAATGGTTCAATAACAAGTGAATAATTCATAGGCATTTCTTGATGTCTACTAATATTACCAATTCTTTGACATTCATCACAAGATAAGACAAACTTACGGGCATCCTTGAAGAGAGTAGGCCAATAAAAACCAGATTGCAATACCTTATGTGCAGCTCTATCTCCAGCATGGTGTCCTCCATATGCTTCGGAGTGACACTTGCGTAGGATCTGTTCCGGTTCATGCTCAGGAACACAACGTCTAATAACACCATCTACTCCTTCTTTATAAAGATGTGGGTCATCCCAAAAGTAATGCCTCAAATCATAGAAGAACTTTTTCTTTTGATGGTATGTGAAACTAGGTGGTATAAACTTAGCAACAATATAATTAGCATAATCAGCATACCATGGAGCAGTATGAGAAGCATTTATGACATTTAATTGCTCATCAGGAAAGCTATCATCAATAGGCAGTGGGTCATCAAGCACATTTTCTAGCCTAGACAAGTTGTCTGCAACGGGGTTCTCAGCTCCCTTTCTATCAACAATATGTAAGTCAAATTCTTGTAGCAAGAGAACCCATCTAATAAGTCTAGGTTTAGCATCTTTCTTTTCCATAAGATATTTAATAGCAGCATGATCAGTGTGAATAGTTACTTTAGAATCAACAATATAAGATCTGGACTTATCACAAGCAAATACAACTGCTAAGAATTCTTTTTCAGTAGTAGCATAATTTCTTTGAGCATTGTCTAGGGTTTTACTAGCATATTGAATAACATTTCTTTTATTATCAACTATTTGCCCTAGAACAGAACCTACAGCATAATCACTAGCATCACACATAATTTCAAAGGGTAAATTCCAATCAGGTGGCTGAACAATAGGTGCAGATATCAATGCTTTGTTAAGTATTTCAAATGCTTCTACACAATCATCATCAAAGACAAATGGTATATATTTTTGTAATAAATTAGTCAGAGGCCGAGAAATTTTTGAGAAGTCCTTAATGAACCTCCTATAAAATCTAGCATGACCAAGGAAACTTCTTATACCTTTGATGTCCTTGGGACATGGCATCTTCTCAATAGCATCAACCTTGGCTTTATCAACCTCAATACCTTTTTCAGAAACTTTGTGCCCCAAGACAATACCTTCATTAACCATAAAGTGGCACTTTTCCCAATTCAAGACAAGATTAGTTTCTTCACATCTCTACGAAACTCGATCAAGGTTGCTCAAGCAATCATCAAAAGAAGATCCATAGACGGAGAAATCGTCCATGAAAACCTCACAAATCTTTTCACAAACGTCAGAGAATATAGCCAGCATGCATCTTTGAAAGGTAGCAGGTGCATTACATAAACCAAAAGGCATACATCTATAAGAAAAAGTACCAAAAGGGCAAGTAAAAGTAGTCTTTGATTGATCTTTGGCTGACACAGGTATTTGAGAGAAACCAGAATAACCATCTAGGAAGCAAAAATGTGTATGTTTGGATAATCTTTCTAGCATTTGATCGATAAAAGGTAAGGGGTAATGATCCTTTTTAGTGGCCTTATTTAATTTGTGGAAATCAATTACCATCCTATAACCTGTAATAATTCTTTGAGGAATCAATTCTTCTTTATCATTAGGAATGATAGTAATACCTCCCTTCTTAGGGAAACAATGGACAGGACTTACCCACTGACTATCAGCAACGGGATAGATTATACCTGCCTCAAGGAGCTTTAGTATTTCCTTTCTTACCACTTCTTTCATTTTAGGATTCAGCCGTCATTGATGATCACGAACTGGTTTAGCATCTTCTTCCAAATTTATTTTATGTTGACATAAAGTGGACTAATGCCCTTAAGATCATCAAGAGTATACCCAATAGCAGCATGGTCTTCTTCAGAGTTTTCAATAATCTCTCTTCCTCATGCTCTGAAAGGTTAGCACTAATAATAACAGGATATATCTTTTTCTCATCAAGATGTAATGCCCGGGTAATTAAGCTATAGTGAACCTCTACTAATGATGCCACGTCACCTCGAATACTGTTACTAATCTCCGGATAATTCGAAACCGCATCAAATTCAAACTTAAAATTAAAGTCAACAATAAAAGTTTCCAAAATTTAAAATGTTTGGTGGACGCCAAATATTACAAAGGTAATTATGGTGCAGCTAACACTTTTTTTAATAAAATGCCTAATTACTTTTAAATGAATTTAAACAGAAAAGAAATAATAAAAGAAAATACAAAAGGATAAACAAAACACAAAAACTAAAAACCTAAAACTATCAAAAAAAAGGAGAACCCCCCCCCCCCCGGGGCCGTGGCCCAACTGGGCCAACCCCAGGCCCAGCCGGCCGGCCCGCTACCTCCCCTCCATAACCCCCCACCAGGAGGAAACCCTAACGGCCACCACCCCCACTCCCCACTCGCTCTCCCCCACCCCCTCGCGGTGGATCTGGATCGGGAGGAGCCCGATCCCCTTCTCCCTCGCTCGGCACCCGACGCCGTCGCCCGTTGCCACCTGGAGACCACGCCGCCCCGGACCGCGTCGCCGGACTCCCTCCTCGACGCCGTCGTCTCCACCCTCCTCCTCAATCCCCCCTGTCTAGACCCTACGCGCCCATCGCCGTGAGCACCTCTCCTCCTCCTCCCTGCTCACCCGCGCTCCGGCAAGCCTCCCCGACTATCTGTCCCGCACTTGGTCGCGCCCGATGCGTGCTTGCCGCGACCGCGCTCCCCGCTGCCCCCCCCCATTCCTCTCTTCTTCCCCCTGCTCGCCGCTCGGGGCCGCGCCCTGCCCCCGCGCACGCGCGCGCTCGAGCCTCGCCTCACTCTGCAGCCCCTCGCCGTGGCCCCGCACTCGCTCTTGCGTCCGCCCGCGCCGGCCACCGCTCGCTGGGCCTCGCCCCCTCGCCCCGCGTCGCCATCTCCGGCCTGCCCCGCGGCCACCACCGGGCACTCGCCGCCGCGCACGCCCGCCTCGTCCGCTCCTACGCTGCCGCTGCTCTATTCCGCACCCCCCTCCCCCCGCGCGCGCGCGTACGCCGCTCGCCCCACTCACCCAGCAGCACCGCCCCACGCCGCATCCGCCCCGGCGCGCCTCGCCTGGTGTGCACCCGCGCTAGCCGCACCCGGCCACGCGACCTGCGCCCTCCTGGCCTAGCCCCTGCCTCGCGCCGCCCGCGAACCCCCTGCTGCTGCTCGCGGCCACTGCGCTGCCCTGCTGCCCGCTCGCCGTGCTGGCCTCGTCCCGTATGGCTGCCCCGCTCCGGCGCACACACGCGCCCGCCCCGTTGCCCCGGGTCCGTCCCGATGGGCGCCTCGCCCGCAACGGCGCCCGCGTGCCGTTCGCCCGTTAGCCCCCCTGGCCCAATGACATGGGGGCCCCGCCCCAGAACGATAAAAAAAAGAATTTAAAAAAATAAAAAATAATTAATTTATTAATTAATAATTAAATTAATTAATTAATTAAGTTAAAATCGAAATATAACTACTCTCCATGACACGCGGGACCCATTGCACTATTCACCCTTTGACCAGTCAGATGTTGACTGGGTCAACCTAGTCAACATGCCCCACATGTGAGCCTCTGTAGACCCTGCTGTGTACACTTCAATGTGTGCACATAGCATTTACTATTAATTTCGAATTAATAATAATTTCAAAATATCTATTAAAACTTTTAAAAATAATATAAAATAAACCGTAACTCAGTTGAAAAAACTTTATATATGAAAGTTGCTCACAACGACGAGACAAACCCGGATACGTAGCCCGTTCGTCCGCCGCGCATCGCTAGCATAGCAAACACGCAACTTTCCCCCTCTGGTTCATCTGTCCGAAAACGCGAAACACCGGGAATACTTTTCCGGATGTTTCCCTCCTTCCGGTACCACCTCGTACCGCGGTAGGGCACACCTAGCATCACGCTTTGTCATGCAATGCATCGTCATGCATTTGTTTGCATTATATTTATTGTTTCTTCCCCCTCTTCTCTCGCTAGACATCGAGACCGACGCCGCTGCTACCCAGTACGACTACGGTGTTGACGATCCCTCCTTCTTGCCAGAGCAACCAGGCAAGCCCCCCCTTTGATCACCAGATATCGCCCATTCTTCTCTCTATTGCTTGCATTAGAGTAGTGTAGCATGTTACTGCTTTTCGTTATCCTATCCTGATGCATAGCCTGTCCTTGCTACTACTGTTGTTACCTTTACCTGCAATCCTACATGCTTAGTATAGGATGCTAGTGTTCCATCAGTGGCCCTACACTCTTGTCCGTCTGCCATGCTGTACTACTGGGCCATGATCACTTCGGAAGGTGATCACGGGCATATGATATATACTTATACTGGTACATTACTTATGATACTATTCGGAGATGGGGGCTGAAGGGCTAGGTGGCTCCATCTAGGTAGTGATGGGCCCGAGTTCCCGACGGCCCCCGACTGTTACTTTGAGGCGGAGCAACAGGGCAGGTTGAGACCACCTAGGAGAGAGGTGGGCCTGGCCCTGGTCGGCGTTCGCGGATACTTAACACGCTTAACGAGATCTTGGTATTTGATCTGAGTCTGGCCACTGGCTTATACGCACTAACCATCTACGCAGGGACAGTTATGGGCACTCGACGTCGTGGTATCAGCCGAAGCCTTCGTGACGTCAGCGACTGAGCGGCGTGCGCTGGATTCGACCGTAAGCCTGCTCTTGTATTAAGGGGGCTAGTTCTGCTTCCGGCCGCGTTCGCAACGCGCAGGTGTGCAAAGGGCGATGGGCCCAGACCCCTGCGCCATAGGATTTAGACCAGCGTGCTGACCTCTCTGTTGTGCCTAGGTAGGGCTGCGACGTGTTGATCTCCCGAGGCCGGGCATGACCCAGGAAAGTGTGTCCGACCAAATGGGATCGAGCGTGTTGGGTTATGTGGTGCACCCCTGCAGGGAAGTTTATCTATTCGAATAGCCGTGTCCCTCGGTAAAAGGACGACCCGGAGTTGTACTTTGACCTTATGACAACTAGAACCGGATACTTAATAAAACACACCCTTCCAAGTGCCAGATACAACCGGTGATCGCTCTCTCACAGGGCGACGAGGGGAGGATCATCGGTTAGGATTATGCTATGCGATGCTACTTGGAGGACTTCAGTCTACTCTCTTCTACATGCTGCAAGACGAAGGCTTCCAGAAGCGTAGTCTTCGACAGGATTAGTTATCCCCCTCTTATTCTGGCATTCTGCAGTTCAGTCCACATATGATACCCTTATTCCATTTGATACCAATGCATGCATATGTAGTGTAGCTCCTTGCTTGCGAGTACTTTGGATGAGTACTCACGGTTGCTTTCTCCCTCTTTTCCCCCTATCCCTTCTACCTGGTTGTCGCAACCAGATGTTGGAGCCCAGGATCCAGACGCCACCGTCGACGACGACTCCTACTACGCCGGAGGTGCCTACTACTACGTGCTGCCCACTGACGACGACCAGGAGTAGTTTAGGAGGATCCCAGGCAGGAGGCATGCGCCTCTTTCGATCTATATCCCAGTTTGTGCTAGCCTTCTTAAGGCAAACTTGTTTATCTTATGTCTGTACTCAGATATTGTTGCTTCCGCTGACTCGTCTATGATCGAGCTCTTGTATTCGAGCCCTCGAGGCCCCTGGCTTGTAATATGATGCTTGTATGACTTATTTTATTTGTAGAGTTGTGTTGTGATATCTTCCCGTGAGTCCCTGATCTTGATCGTACACGTTTGCGTGTATGATTAGTGTATGATTGAATCGGGGGCGTCACAAGTTGGTGTCAGAGCCGACTGCCTGTAGGAATCCCCCTTCCACACTCCTTGGCCGAAGTTGAGTCTACTCGATGAAAATTGTTTTACTAACTTGGCTGTGCGGCCCCTAGGCCCACGTCGCCATTGGGTGGTATTAGGATCTTTTATTCCTTGACCTCTACTCTCGGGAGTATGACTCCACTACTGTGCTGCACACTGCTCATGGTGTTGAAGTGACTATCGATATGGCGGTCCACGATGCTGCTTATGCTGCTCTGACACGTCTTCGTGGAGAGTATCAGGAGTTGGACACCTCCCCCTTCAGGCACATTGCTATCGCATCCGATGTTGGTGCGGAGGGTTACTACACTGCGGCCTACTCCACTGTCACCCAAGAGCCATTCTACCATCAGAACCTGGTTCTGCATGCTGATGGGCTGGATAGAGCTAACCGAGCTCTTCGCCACGAGCTGTACACCACCCGTCAGCACTTGTATCGTGCTCTGACACTGTTGCACCCCTCTGTCCGATCTGGTGATCTGTCGCGTTCTGCGATCTACCTTGCCAGGACCGTGATGCCCCAGGGCGTCGGCTGGCCAGACGTGGGAGGCTACTCCCCTGCACTTGGTCCTCTCCTGCCACCTGTGCATCGGGTTCCGCACCAGAGTATCCGCGGACCCCAGGCTACTCACGTGGAGGTCTTCCCTTCGCGTAACTACCAGCTGTCGGGCTACACCTACCTCCACAGTACCGCATGGGACTGATGTAGACTTGCTTGTTAGTGGTAGATGCATTCGCCGCGAGCCTGTGTGCCGCCTATGATGTCTTAGCCTTTGTACCAAACTCTGTGTAACGAACTCTATGCATGGTCTCCTTTGTAAGATATGCCGACTACTATGTAGTATCTATCGTGCTGCTTTCGTTGTGCATGTTTCTTCATGAATGATTCTTGTTTTTGCAAATTTCTAAATGCTGAACTACCCCTGTTAAATATTAGCAGGATGGTTAGACCATGTGGTCGTGGTCGTGGTGGCAACGCCCCACCACCGCCTGAGTACATGGCTGGCATGATGCAACAGTTTGAGCTGAATCGTCAGTTCATGGAGAATATTATGGCTCAGTTCCCTCGCCCCAATATGAACCAGCAGCCAACCCAAGTGACTCTGCAGGATTTCATGCGCCTCAACCCAACCGTGTATCGCAGCTCAATTCAGCCTCTGGATGCTGATGACTGGCTCCGTGACATCACCTATGAGATGGAGTCTGCTGATGTAGCCCCTGCCAGCTATCTCACCTTTGCTTCATTCTTCCTGAAAGGACCCGCAGCACAATGGTGGGACAGCCACAGGCGTACTCTGCCAGCTGGGACAATCATCACCTGGCCAGACTTCCAAGCTGCCTTCCGTGCTCGCTTCATTCCTCAGGGAGTCATGGACCGGAAGAAGCGTGAGTTCCGCAACCTCACCCAAGGCAACAAAACTGTGGAAGCTTATCAGCGGGAGTTTCTTGACTTGTCCCGCTATGCTGAAGAAGACATTGCAACTGATGCACGCAGACAGGAGAAGTTCCGTGATGGCCTTCAAGCTGACATCAAGCTCGCACTTCTAGTGCACGACTTTACTGATTTCGCCACCTTGGTGAACAAGGCCATCAATGTCGAAACTGGTCTGCAGGAATACCAGAGCTCTCACAGGCGCAGCCGTGACACGGGCTCATCTTCAGGCCCGTCTTCGCAGAAGCGCAAGATATGGATTCCCAACAGCATGTACCAGTCGAATGCACCTGCCCCAAGGCAGACCTATGCTGCACCTCGTCTGCCTGCTCCTCCAACTAGGCAGCCAAGACTTCCAGCTCCACCACCACAAGCTCCAGTTCCCACTCCTAATAATGGCCTCTGCTACAAATGTGGTCAGCCAGGTCACCGTGCTAGGGATTGCAATCAGAACCAGAATCAACTGGCCCTCCCAGCAGCTGGCCGTGGAAGCAACCAGCCTCGCAACAACAGTGCCAAGTCTTATGGTCATGTTCATGCCAACCATGTTGATCTCAATGAAGTTCTAGACCAGCCTGCTACCGTGATGGGTACACTCCTCGTAAATTCAGTACCAACATCTGTTTTATTTGATACAGGAGCATCACATTCATTCATATCAGCTGAGTTTGCATTCATGCATGGCATTAAATACGAAGAGATGAACACTGCGATTGTGGTACACACTCCTGCGGGCCAGTGTCAAACCTCTATGGTTAGTCACAACATTCCCGTTGAAATTGAAGGACTGGAATTCCTTACCTCCCCCATCGTACTAAAGTCCTGTAGCATCGACCTCATTCTGGGAATGGATTGGTTGAAAGCGCATACTGCTTCTATAGTTTGCGCCACTAAGGTCGTCCATCTGCTACACCCTTCTGATGAAATAATAGCTTACCAAGCTCATCTAGTTCAGAACGCCAAGGCACGACTTTATGCCTTGAATGCGTTGAACGCTGCACCACTCGAGGGCATTGAAAACATACCCGTCGTTCGTGAATTCCAAGATGTCTTCCCAGAAGAACTTCCAGGGATTCCTCCTGCTAGAGCTGTCGAATTCATCATCGACTTGAAACCCGGCACTACCCCTATAGCTAAACGACCCTACAAGATGCCGCCGCATGAACTCATTGAGCTTAAGGAGGAAATCGACAAATCTCTTGTCAAAGGTTTCATTCGTCCAAGTTGCTCTCCTTGGGGAGCACCTTCTCTCTTTGTCAAGAAGAAGGATGGGACAAACCGACTGGTACAAGACTACCGTCCTATTAACCAAGCTACCATTCAGAACAAGTATCCCCTTCCTCGGATCAATGATCTGTATGATCAATTGGCTGGTTCGTCAGTGTTCTCTAAACTCGACTTGAGGTTGGGTTACCACCAGATCCGTGTTCGTGAAGAGGACATCCCAAAAACCGCCTTCGTGACTCGGTATGGGTCATACGAGTACACTGTCATGTCATTCGGCTTAATGAATGCTCCCGCCACCTTCTCTCGCCTGATGAACTATATATTCATGGATTACCTCGACAAGTTCGTCGTGGTTTATCTGGATGATATCCTGGTATTTTCCAAGAACGAAGAAGAACATGCTGAACATCTTCGTCTTGTGCTGGAGAAGCTTCAAGAACATCAACTGTATGCTAAGTATTCCAAGTGTGAATTCTGGCTCCCCGAAGTAACCTATCTTGGGCATGTCATCTCCAAGGATGGTATTGCCGTCAACCCTGAACGAGTTCAGGCTATTCTCGATTGGATTCCTCCGAAGAACGTCAAGCAAGTCCGAAGTTTTCTCGGTCTCGCCAGCTATTGTCGTCGATTCGTCGAGAACTTCTCCAAGATTGCCAGGCCTCTGACTAATCTGTTGCATAAGGGTGTCAAGTTTGACTGGACAGACAAGTGTCAGGAAAGTTTCCAGGCGCTCAAAGACAAGTTGACTTCTGCCCCCGTACTTGCTCCACCTGATACTAAGAAGGACTTCGTCATTTACTGCGACGCTTCTCGTCAAGGATTAGGCTGTGTCCTAATGCAAGAGCGCAGAGTGATTGCTTATGCCTCTCGTCAACTGCGCCCTCACGAAGAAAACTACCCAGTTCACGACCTCGAGCTTGCTGCTGTCATTCATGCACTGAAGCAGTGGCAACATTACCTTCTCGGTAATCGTTGCGAGATCTTCACCGACCATCAAAGTCTGAAGTATCTGTTTACTCAGCCAGATTTGAACCTACGTCAGCAAAGATGGATGGAGACTGTTGTAGACTTTGACGTGGGTATATCCTATACCCCCGGCAAGGCTAATGTAATGGCTGATGCCTTGAGCCGCAAGTCTTACTGTAACCACCTCCAGGTTCACAAAGTTCACCCATCGCTTGTTGAAGAATTTAGAAGGCTGAACCTCCATATTGTTCCTCCGGGATCACTCGCTCCCCCTCCCGAAGATTTCCCCAAACGGAACCTCCATGTTGTTTCCAAGGGTTCTCTCAATACCCTGGTTGCGAAACCAGATCTTGTGGACGCCATCAAATGGATACAGAAATGTGACGATGAAGTCCTCAAGATTAAGCGCGACCTCAAAAAAGGAAAGCCCTCATTCTTCACTGTTGCTGACGATGGCGCCTTGTATTTCAAAGGCCGCCTAGTGGTACCATGTTCGAAGAAAAACCTGGATAAGACTAAAAGGGTTATGCAAGAAGCCCATGATACGCCTCTGTCCATCCATCCTGGTAGTACAAAGATGCACCAGGATATTCGTCAAAGATTCTGGTGGTCTAATATGAAGCAGGACATTGCTCGTTATGTTGCTGAGTGTGATGTTTGTCGCCGAATCAAAGCAGAGCATCAAAGGCCTGCTAGAACTCTGCAACCTATCTCTATTCCTGGATGGAAATGGGACCATGTTGAAATGGACTTCGTCACTGGATTTCCCAAATCGCAGAAAGGTAATGATGCTATTCTTGTCGTCATTGACCGGCTTTCCAAAGTTGCCCATTTTCTGGCGGTCAAAGAGACAATCACTGCTAGTCAGCTTGCTACTCTCTACCTGGCCAGAATTGTTTCACTTCACGGTATCCCACTGGTTATCAGTTCAGACCGTGGCAGTTTATTCACTTCAAGGTTTTGGGCGAGTTTCCAAGAAGCTATGGGAACTCATCTGTCGTTCAGTACTGCGTTTCATCCTCAGTCGCAAGGACAGGTTGAACGTGTCAACCAAGTTCTCGAAGACATGCTTCGAGCTTGTGTAATCTCATTCGGCAAGAAATGGGAGGAATCTCTTCCATATGCCGAGTTCTCTTATAATAATAGCTATCAAGCTAGTCTGAAGATGTCCCCCTTCGAAGTGCTATATGGACGAAAGTGTCGAACCCCTCTAAACTGGTCAGAAACTGGGGAACGTCCACTCTTTGGTCCAGATATTATCCAACAGGCCGAAGAACAAGTTCGCATTATTCGCGAGAATCTCAAGACTGCTCAGTCACGTCAGAAAAGTCAGTATGACCGTCATCACCAAGACATGGTCTATCAACCTGCCGAAAAGGCTTATCTTCGAGTTACACCAATGAAGGGTGCTCACCGCTTCGGGGTCAAGGGAAAGCTAGCTCCTCGCTATATCGGTCCCTTCACTATTCTCGAAAGGTGTGGAAAGGTGGCATATCAACTGGAGCTTCCGCCGAACCTTTCTCAGGTTCACGATGTGTTCCATGTGTCACAACTCCGCCGTTGCTTCAAGGATCCAATCCGAGCGGTGGATCATGAAGTGCTCGAATTGCAACAGGACCTCTCTTATAAAGAGCATCCGGTCCGCATTCTTGACCAAGCTGAACGCCGCACACGTCAGAAGGCGATCAAATTCCTCAAAGTCCAGTGGTCGAATCACTCTGAAGACGAAGCCACTTGGGAACGCGAGGATCGCCTGCGTGATGAATACCCCGCGTTGTTTCCTTCTACCTCCTAAATCTCGGGACGAGATTTCTTGTAGTGGAGGAGTTTTGTAACACCCGGGTAATTAAGCTACAGTGAACCTCTGCTAATGATGCCATGTCACCTCGAATACTGTTACTAATCTCCGGATAATTCGAAACCACATCAAATTCAAACTTAAAATTAAAGTCAACAATAAAAGTTTCCAAAATTTAAAATGTTTGGTGGACGCCAAATATTACAAAGGTAATTATGGTGCAGCTAACACTTTTTTTTAATAAAATGCCTAATTACTTTTAAATGAATTTAAACAGAAAAGAAATAATAAAAGAAAATACAAAAGGATAAACAAAACACAAAAACTAAAAACCTAAAACTATCAAAAAAAGGAGAAACCCCCCCCTGGGCCGTGGCCCAACTGGGCCAACCCCAGGCCCAGCCGGCCGGCCCGCTACCTCCCCTCCATAACCCCCCACCAGGAGGAAACCCTAACGGCCACCACCCCCACTCCCCACTCGCTCTCTCCCACCCCCTCGCACTGGATCTGGATCGGGAGGAGCCCGATCCCCTTCTCCCTCGCTCGGCGCCCGACGCCGTCGCCCGTTGCCGCCTGGAGACCACGCCGCCCCGGACCGCGTCGCCGGAGTCCCTCCTCGACGCCGTCGTCTCCACCCTCCTCCTCAATCCCCCCTGCCTAGACCCTACGCGCCCATCGCCGTGAGCACCTCTCCTCCTCGTCCCTGCTCACCCGCGCTCCGGCAAGCCTCCCCTCCTCTCTGTCCCGCACTTGGTCGCGCCCGATGCGTGCTCGCCGCGACCGCGCTCCCCGCTGCCCCCCATTCCTCTCTTCTTCCCCCTGCTCGCCGCTCGGGGCCGCGCCCTGCCCCCGCGCACGCGCGCGCTCGAGCCTCGCCTCACTCTGCAGCCCCTCGCCGCGGCCCCGCACTCGCTCTTGCGTCCGCCCGCGCCGGCCACCGCTTGCTGGGCCTCGCCCCCTCGCCCCGCGTCGCCATCTCCGGCCTGCCCCGCGGCCACCACCGGGCACTCGCCGCCGCGCGCGCCCGCCTCGTCCGCTCCTACGCCGCCGCTGCTCTATTCCCCCCCCCCCCGCACGCGCGCGTACGCCGCTCGCCCCACTCACCCAGCAGCACCGCCCCATGCCGCATCCGCCCCGGCGCGCCTCGCCTGGCGTGCACCCGCGCTGGCCGCACCCGGCCACGCGACCTGCGCCCTCCTGGCCTAGCCCCTGCCTCGCGCCGCCCGCGAACCCCCTGCTGCTGCTCGCGGCCACTGCGCTGCCCTGCTGCCCGCTCGCCGTGCTGGCCTCGTCCCGCATGGCTGCCCCGCTCCGGCGCACATACGCGCCCGCCCCGTCGCCCCGGGTCCGTCCCGATGGGCGCCTCGCCCGCAACGGCGCCCGCCTGCCGTTCGCCCGTTAGCCCCCCTGGCCCAATGACATGGGGGCCCCGCCCCAAAACGATAAAAAAAGAATTTAAAAAAATAATAAATAAAAAAATAAAAAATAATCAATTTATTAATTAATAATTAAATTAATTAATTAATTATTTAAGTTAAAATCAAAATACAACTACTCTCCATGACACACGGGACCCATTGCACTATTCACCCTTTGACCAGTCAGATGTTGACTGGGTCAACCTAGTCAACATGCCCCACATGTGAGCCTCTGTAGACCCTGCTGTGTACACTTCAATGTGTGCACATAGCATTTACTATTAATTTCGAATTAATAATAATTTCAGAATTTCAAAATATCTATTAAAACTTTGAAAAATAATATAAAATAAACCGTAACTCGGATGAAAAAACTTTATATATGAAAGTTGCTCAGAACGACGAGACAAACCCGGATACGTAGCCCGTTCGTCCGCCGCGCATCGCTAGCATAGCAAACACGCAACTTTCCCCCTCTGGTTCATCTGTCCGAAAACGCGAAACACCGGGAATACTTTTCCGGATGTTTCCCTCCTTCCGGTACCACCTCGTACCGCGGTAGGGCACACCTAGCATCACGCTTTGTCATGTCATGCATTTGTTTGCATTATATTTATTGTTTCTTCCCCCTCTTGTCTCGCTAGACACCGAGACCGACGCCGCTGCTACCCAGTACAACTACGGTGTTGACGATCCCTCCTTCTTGCCAGAGCAACCAGGCAAGCCCCCCTTTGATCACCAGATATCGCCCATTCTTCTCTCTATTGCTTGCATTAGAGTAGTGTAGCATGTTACTGCTTTTCGTTATCCTATCCTGATGCATAGCCTGTCCTTGCTACTACTGTTGTTACCTTTACCTGCAATCCTACATGCTTAGTATAGGATGCTAGTGTTCCATCAGTGGCCCTACACTCTTGTCCGTCTGCCATGCTGTACTACTGGGCCATGATCACTTCGGAAGGTGATCACGGGCATATGATATATACTTATACTGGTACATTACTTATGATACTGTTCGGAGATGGGGGCTGAAGGGCTAGGTGGCTCCATCTAGGTAGTGATGGGCCCGAGTTCCCGACGGCCCCCGACTGTTACTTTGAGGCGGAGCAACAGGGCAGGTTGAGACC
Organism: Triticum monococcum; assembly: GCA_034509565.1. Lineage (NCBI taxonomy): Eukaryota > Viridiplantae > Streptophyta > Magnoliopsida > Poales > Poaceae > Triticum > Triticum monococcum. The sequence goes on along the minus strand of CM067842.1, from coordinate 442,125,641 downwards.
ACCTAGGAGAGAGGTGGGCCTGGCCCTGGTCGGCGTTCGCGGATACTTAACACGCTTAACGAGATCTTGGTATTTGATCTGAGTCTGGCCACTGGCTTATACGCACTAACCATCTACGCAGGGACAGTTATGGGCACTCGACGTCGTGGTATCAGCCGAAGCCTTCGTGACGTCAGCGACTGAGCGGCGTGCGCCGGATTCGACCGTAAGCCTGCTCTTGTATTAAGGGGGCTAGTTCTGCTTCCGGCCGCGTTCGCAACGCGCAGGTGTGCAAAGGGCGATGGGCCCAGACCCCTGCGCCATAGGATTTAGACCAGCGTGCTGACCTCTCTGTTGTGCCTAGGTAGGGCTGCGACGTGTTGATCTCCCGAGGCCGGGCATGACCCAGGAAAGTGTGTCCGGCCAAATGGGATCGAGCGTGTTGGGTTATGTGGTGCACCCCTGCAGGGAAGTTTATCTATTCGAATAGCCGTGTCCCTCGGTAAAAGGACGACCCGGAGTTGTACTTTGACCTTATGACAACTAGAACCGGATACTTAATAAAACACACCCTTCCAAGTGCCAGATACAACCGGTGATCGCTCTCTCACAGGGCGACGAGGGGAGGATCATCGGTTAGGATTATGCTATGCGATGCTACTTGGAGGACTTCAGTCTACTCTCTTCTACATGCTGCAAGACGAAGGCTTCCAGAAGCGTAGTCTTCGACAGGATTAGTTATCCCCCTCTTATTCTGGCATTCTGCAGTTCAGTCCACATATGATACCCTTATTCCATTTGATACCAATGCATGCATATGTAGTGTAGCTCCTTGCTTGCGAGTACTTTGGATGAGTACTCACGGTTGCTTTCTCCCTCTTTTCCCCCTATCCCTTCTACCTGGTTGTCGCAACCAGATGTTGGAGCCCAGGATCCAGACGCCACCGTCGACGACGACTCCTACTACACCGGAGGTGCCTACTACTACGTGCTGCCCACTGACGACGACCAGGAGTAGTTTAGGAGGATCCCAGGCAGGAGGCCTGCGCCTCTTTCGATCTGTATCCCAGTTTGTGCTAGCCTTCTTAAGGCAAACTTGTTTATCTTATGTCTGTACTCAGATATTGTTGCTTCCGCTGACTCGTCTATGATCGAGCTCTTGTATTCGAGCCCTCGAGGCCCCTGTCTTGTAATATGATGCTTGTATGACTTATTTTATTTGTAGAGTTGTGTTGTGATATCTTCCCGTGAGTCCCTGATCTTGATCGTACACGTTTGCGTGTATGATTAGTGTATGATTGAATCGGGGGCGTCACAAGTTGGTGTCAGAGCCGACTGCCTGTAGGAATCCCCCTTCCACACTCCTTGGCCGAAGTTGAGTCTACTCGATGAAAATTGTTTTACTAACTTGGCTGTGCGGCCCCTAGGCCCACGTCGCCATTGGGTGGTATTAGGATCTTTTATTCCTTGACCTCTACTCTCGGGGGTATGACTCCACTACTGTGCTGCACACTGCTCATGGTGTTGAAGTGACTATCGATATGGCGGTCCACGATGCTGCTTATGCTGCTCTGACACGTCTTCGTGGAGAGTATCAGGAGTTGGACACCTCCCCCTTCAGGCACATTGCTATCGCATCCGATGTTGGTGCGGAGGGTTACTACACTGCGGCCTACTCCACTGTCACCCAAGAGCCATTCTACCATCAGAACCTGGTTCTGCATGCTGATGGGCTGGATAGAGCTAACCGAGCTCTTCGCCACGAGCTGTACACCACCCGTCAGCACTTGTATCGTGCTCTGACACTGTTGCACCCCTCTGTCCGATCTGGTGATCTGTCGCGTTCTGCGATCTACCTTGCCAGGACCGTGATGCCCCAGGGCGTCGGCTGGCCAGACGTGGGAGGCTACTCCCCTGCACTTGGTCCTCTCCTGCCACCTGTGCATCGGGTTCCGCACCAGAGTATCCGCGGACCCCAGGCTACTCACGTGGAGGTCTTCCCTTCGCGTAACTACCAGCTGTCGGGCTACACCTACCTCCACAGTACCGCGTGGGACTGATGTAGACTTGCTTGTTAGTGGTAGATGCATTCGCCGCGAGCCTGTGTGCCGCCTATGATGTCTTAGCCTTTGTACCAAACTCTGTGTAACGAACTCTATGCATGGTCTCCTTTGTAAGATATGCCGACTACTATGTAGTATCTATCGTGCTGCTTTCGTTGTGCATGTTTCTTCATGAATGATTCTTGTTTTTGCAAATTTCTAAATGCTGAACTACCCCTGTTAAATATTAGCAGGATGGTTAGACCATGTGGTCGTGGTCGTGGTGGCAACGCCCCACCACCGCCTGAGTACATGGCTGGCATGATGCAACAGTTTGAGCTGAATCGTCAGTTCATGGAGAATATTATGGCTCAGTTCCCTCGCCCCAATATGAACCAGCAGCCAACCCAAGTGACTCTGCAGGATTTCATGCGCCTCAACCCAACCGTGTATCGCAGCTCAATTCAGCCTCTGGATGCTGATGACTGGCTCCGTGACATCACCTATGAGATGGAGTCTGCTGATGTAGCCCCTGCCAGCTATCTCACCTTTGCTTCATTCTTCCTGAAAGGACCCGCAGCACAATGGTGGGACAGCCACAGGCGTACTCTGCCAGCTGGGACAATCATCACCTGGCCAGACTTCCAAGCTGCCTTCCGTGCTCGCTTCATTCCTCAGGGAGTCATGGACCGGAAGAAGCGTGAGTTCCGCAACCTCACCCAAGGCAACAAAACTGTGGAAGCTTATCAGCGGGAGTTTCTTGACTTGTCCCGCTATGCTGAAGAAGACATTGCAACTGATGCACGCAGACAGGAGAAGTTCCGTGATGGCCTTCAAGCTGACATCAAGCTCGCACTTCTAGTGCACGACTTTACTGATTTCGCCACCTTGGTGAACAAGGCCATCAATGTCGAAACTGGTCTGCAGGAATACCAGAGCTCTCACAGGCGCAGCCGTGACACGGGCTCATCTTCAGGCCCGTCTTCGCAGAAGCGCAAGATATGGATTCCCAACAGCATGTACCAGTCGAATGCACCTGCCCCAAGGCAGACCTATGCTGCACCTCGTCTGCCTGCTCCTCCAACTAGGCAGCCAAGACTTCCAGCTCCACCACCACAAGCTCCAGTTCCCACTCCTAATAATGGCCTCTGCTACAAATGTGGTCAGCCAGGTCACCGTGCTAGGGATTGCAATCAGAACCAGAATCAACTGGCCCTCCCAGCAGCTGGCCGTGGAAGCAACCAGCCTCGCAACAACAGTGCCAAGTCTTATGGTCATGTTCATGCCAACCATGTTGATCTCAATGAAGTTCTAGACCAGCCTGCTACCGTGATGGGTACACTCCTCGTAAATTCAGTACCAACATCTGTTTTATTTGATACAGGAGCATCACATTCATTCATATCAGCTGAGTTTGCATTCATGCATGGCATTAAATACGAAGAGATGAACACTGCGATTGTGGTACACACTCCTGCGGGCCAGTGTCAAACCTCTATGGTTAGTCACAACATTCCCGTTGAAATTGAAGGACTGGAATTCCTTACCTCCCCCATCGTACTAAAGTCCTGTAGCATCGACCTCATTCTGGGAATGGATTGGTTGAAAGCGCATACTGCTTCTATAGTTTGCGCCACTAAGGTCGTCCATCTGCTACACCCTTCTGATGAAATAATAGCTTACCAAGCTCATCTAGTTCAGAACGCCAAGGCACGACTTTATGCCTTGAATGCGTTGAACGCTGCACCACTCGAGGGCATTGAAAACATACCCGTCGTTCGTGAATTCCAAGATGTCTTCCCAGAAGAACTTCCAGGGATTCCTCCTGCTAGAGCTGTCGAATTCATCATCGACTTGAAACCCGGCACTACCCCTATAGCTAAACGACCCTACAAGATGCCGCCGCATGAACTCATTGAGCTTAAGGAGGAAATCGACAAATCTCTTGTCAAAGGTTTCATTCGTCCAAGTTGCTCTCCTTGGGGAGCACCTTCTCTCTTTGTCAAGAAGAAGGATGGGACAAACCGACTGGTACAAGACTACCGTCCTATTAACCAAGCTACCATTCAGAACAAGTATCCCCTTCCTCGGATCAATGATCTGTATGATCAATTGGCTGGTTCGTCAGTGTTCTCTAAACTCGACTTGAGGTTGGGTTACCACCAGATCCGTGTTCGTGAAGAGGACATCCCAAAAACCGCCTTCGTGACTCGGTATGGGTCATACGAGTACACTGTCATGTCATTCGGCTTAATGAATGCTCCCGCCACCTTCTCTCGCCTGATGAACTATATATTCATGGATTACCTCGACAAGTTCGTCGTGGTTTATCTGGATGATATCCTGGTATTTTCCAAGAACGAAGAAGAACATGCTGAACATCTTCGTCTTGTGCTGGAGAAGCTTCAAGAACATCAACTGTATGCTAAGTATTCCAAGTGTGAATTCTGGCTCCCCGAAGTAACCTATCTTGGGCATGTCATCTCCAAGGATGGTATTGCCGTCAACCCTGAACGAGTTCAGGCTATTCTCGATTGGATTCCTCCGAAGAACGTCAAGCAAGTCCGAAGTTTTCTCGGTCTCGCCAGCTATTGTCGTCGATTCGTCGAGAACTTCTCCAAGATTGCCAGGCCTCTGACTAATCTGTTGCATAAGGGTGTCAAGTTTGACTGGACAGACAAGTGTCAGGAAAGTTTCCAGGCGCTCAAAGACAAGTTGACTTCTGCCCCCGTACTTGCTCCACCTGATACTAAGAAGGACTTCGTCATTTACTGCGACGCTTCTCGTCAAGGATTAGGCTGTGTCCTAATGCAAGAGCGCAGAGTGATTGCTTATGCCTCTCGTCAACTGCGCCCTCACGAAGAAAACTACCCAGTTCACGACCTCGAGCTTGCTGCTGTCATTCATGCACTGAAGCAGTGGCAACATTACCTTCTCGGTAATCGTTGCGAGATCTTCACCGACCATCAAAGTCTGAAGTATCTGTTTACTCAGCCAGATTTGAACCTACGTCAGCAAAGATGGATGGAGACTGTTGTAGACTTTGACGTGGGTATATCCTATACCCCCGGCAAGGCTAATGTAATGGCTGATGCCTTGAGCCGCAAGTCTTACTGTAACCACCTCCAGGTTCACAAAGTTCACCCATCGCTTGTTGAAGAATTTAGAAGGCTGAACCTCCATATTGTTCCTCCGGGATCACTCGCTCCCCCTCCCGAAGATTTCCCCAAACGGAACCTCCATGTTGTTTCCAAGGGTTCTCTCAATACCCTGGTTGCGAAACCAGATCTTGTGGACGCCATCAAATGGATACAGAAATGTGACGATGAAGTCCTCAAGATTAAGCGCGACCTCAAAAAAGGAAAGCCCTCATTCTTCACTGTTGCTGACGATGGCGCCTTGTATTTCAAAGGCCGCCTAGTGGTACCATGTTCGAAGAAAAACCTGGATAAGACTAAAAGGGTTATGCAAGAAGCCCATGATACGCCTCTGTCCATCCATCCTGGTAGTACAAAGATGCACCAGGATATTCGTCAAAGATTCTGGTGGTCTAATATGAAGCAGGACATTGCTCGTTATGTTGCTGAGTGTGATGTTTGTCGCCGAATCAAAGCAGAGCATCAAAGGCCTGCTAGAACTCTGCAACCTATCTCTATTCCTGGATGGAAATGGGACCATGTTGAAATGGACTTCGTCACTGGATTTCCCAAATCGCAGAAAGGTAATGATGCTATTCTTGTCGTCATTGACCGGCTTTCCAAAGTTGCCCATTTTCTGGCGGTCAAAGAGACAATCACTGCTAGTCAGCTTGCTACTCTCTACCTGGCCAGAATTGTTTCACTTCACGGTATCCCACTGGTTATCAGTTCAGACCGTGGCAGTTTATTCACTTCAAGGTTTTGGGCGAGTTTCCAAGAAGCTATGGGAACTCATCTGTCGTTCAGTACTGCGTTTCATCCTCAGTCGCAAGGACAGGTTGAACGTGTCAACCAAGTTCTCGAAGACATGCTTCGAGCTTGTGTAATCTCATTCGGCAAGAAATGGGAGGAATCTCTTCCATATGCCGAGTTCTCTTATAATAATAGCTATCAAGCTAGTCTGAAGATGTCCCCCTTCGAAGTGCTATATGGACGAAAGTGTCGAACCCCTCTAAACTGGTCAGAAACTGGGGAACGTCCACTCTTTGGTCCAGATATTATCCAACAGGCCGAAGAACAAGTTCGCATTATTCGCGAGAATCTCAAGACTGCTCAGTCACGTCAGAAAAGTCAGTATGACCGTCATCACCAAGACATGGTCTATCAACCTGCCGAAAAGGCTTATCTTCGAGTTACACCAATGAAGGGTGCTCACCGCTTCGGGGTCAAGGGAAAGCTAGCTCCTCGCTATATCGGTCCCTTCACTATTCTCGAAAGGTGTGGAAAGGTGGCATATCAACTGGAGCTTCCGCCGAACCTTTCTCAGGTTCACGATGTGTTCCATGTGTCACAACTCCGCCGTTGCTTCAAGGATCCAATCCGAGCGGTGGATCATGAAGTGCTCGAATTGCAACAGGACCTCTCTTATAAAGAGCATCCGGTCCGCATTCTTGACCAAGCTGAACGCCGCACACGTCAGAAGGCGATCAAATTCCTCAAAGTCCAGTGGTCGAATCACTCTGAAGACGAAGCCACTTGGGAACGCGAGGATCGCCTGCGTGATGAATACCCCGCGTTGTTTCCTTCTACCTCCTAAATCTCGGGACGAGATTTCTTGTAGTGGAGGAGTTTTGTAACACCCGGGTAATTAAGCTACAGTGAACCTCTGCTAATGATGCCATGTCACCTCGAATACTGTTACTAATCTCCGGATAATTCGAAACCACATCAAATTCAAACTTAAAATTAAAGTCAACAATAAAAGTTTCCAAAATTTAAAATGTTTGGTGGACGCCAAATATTACAAAGGTAATTATGGTGCAGCTAACACTTTTTTTTAATAAAATGCCTAATTACTTTTAAATGAATTTAAACAGAAAAGAAATAATAAAAGAAAATACAAAAGGATAAACAAAACACAAAAACTAAAAACCTAAAACTATCAAAAAAAGGAGAAACCCCCCTGGGCCGTGGCCCAACTGGGCCAACCCCAGGCCCAGCCGGCCGGCCCGCTACCTCCCCTCCATAACCCCCCACCAGGAGGAAACCCTAACGGCCACCACCCCCACTCCCCACTCGCTCTCTCCCACCCCCTCGCACTGGATCTGGATCGGGAGGAGCCCGATCCCCTTCTCCCTCGCTCGGCGCCCGACGCCGTCGCCCGTTGCCGCCTGGAGACCACGCCGCCCCGGACCGCGTCGCCGGAGTCCCTCCTCGACGCCGTCGTCTCCACCCTCCTCCTCAATCCCCCCTGCCTAGACCCTACGCGCCCATCGCCGTGAGCACCTCTCCTCCTCGTCCCTGCTCACCCGCGCTCCGGCAAGCCTCCCCTCCTCTCTGTCCCGCACTTGGTCGCGCCCGATGCGTGCTCGCCGCGACCGCGCTCCCCGCTGCCCCCCATTCCTCTCTTCTTCCCCCTGCTCGCCGCTCGGGGCCGCGCCCTGCCCCCGCGCACGCGCGCGCTCGAGCCTCGCCTCACTCTGCAGCCCCTCGCCGCGGCCCCGCACTCGCTCTTGCGTCCGCCCGCGCCGGCCACCGCTTGCTGGGCCTCGCCCCCTCGCCCCGCGTCGCCATCTCCGGCCTGCCCCGCGGCCACCACCGGGCACTCGCCGCCGCGCGCGCCCGCCTCGTCCGCTCCTACGCCGCCGCTGCTCTATTCCCCCCCCCCCCCGCACGCGCGCGTACGCCGCTCGCCCCACTCACCCAGCAGCACCGCCCCATGCCGCATCCGCCCCGGCGCGCCTCGCCTGGCGTGCACCCGCGCTGGCCGCACCCGGCCACGCGACCTGCGCCCTCCTGGCCTAGCCCCTGCCTCGCGCCGCCCGCGAACCCCCTGCTGCTGCTCGCGGCCACTGCGCTGCCCTGCTGCCCGCTCGCCGTGCTGGCCTCGTCCCGCATGGCTGCCCCGCTCCGGCGCACATACGCGCCCGCCCCGTCGCCCCGGGTCCGTCCCGATGGGCGCCTCGCCCGCAACGGCGCCCGCCTGCCGTTCGCCCGTTAGCCCCCCTGGCCCAATGACATGGGGGCCCCGCCCCAAAACGATAAAAAAAGAATTTAAAAAAATAATAAATAAAAAAATAAAAAATAATCAATTTATTAATTAATAATTAAATTAATTAATTAATTATTTAAGTTAAAATCAAAATACAACTACTCTCCATGACACACGGGACCCATTGCACTATTCACCCTTTGACCAGTCAGATGTTGACTGGGTCAACCTAGTCAACATGCCCCACATGTGAGCCTCTGTAGACCCTGCTGTGTACACTTCAATGTGTGCACATAGCATTTACTATTAATTTCGAATTAATAATAATTTCAGAATTTCAAAATATCTATTAAAACTTTGAAAAATAATATAAAATAAACCGTAACTCGGATGAAAAAACTTTATATATGAAAGTTGCTCAGAACGACGAGACAAACCCGGATACGTAGCCCGTTCGTCCGCCGCGCATCGCTAGCATAGCAAACACGCAACTTTCCCCCTCTGGTTCATCTGTCCGAAAACGCGAAACACCGGGAATACTTTTCCGGATGTTTCCCTCCTTCCGGTACCACCTCGTACCGCGGTAGGGCACACCTAGCATCACGCTTTGTCATGTCATGCATTTGTTTGCATTATATTTATTGTTTCTTCCCCCTCTTGTCTCGCTAGACACCGAGACCGACGCCGCTGCTACCCAGTACAACTACGGTGTTGACGATCCCTCCTTCTTGCCAGAGCAACCAGGCAAGCCCCCCTTTGATCACCAGATATCGCCCATTCTTCTCTCTATTGCTTGCATTAGAGTAGTGTAGCATGTTACTGCTTTTCGTTATCCTATCCTGATGCATAGCCTGTCCTTGCTACTACTGTTGTTACCTTTACCTGCAATCCTACATGCTTAGTATAGGATGCTAGTGTTCCATCAGTGGCCCTACACTCTTGTCCGTCTGCCATGCTGTACTACTGGGCCATGATCACTTCGGAAGGTGATCACGGGCATATGATATATACTTATACTGGTACATTACTTATGATACTGTTCGGAGATGGGGGCTGAAGGGCTAGGTGGCTCCATCTAGGTAGTGATGGGCCCGAGTTCCCGACGGCCCCCGACTGTTACTTTGAGGCGGAGCAACAGGGCAGGTTGAGACCACCTAGGAGAGAGGTGGGCCTGGCCCTGGTCGGCGTTCGCGGATACTTAACACGCTTAACGAGATCTTGGTATTTGATCTGAGTCTGGCCACTGGCTTATACGCACTAACCATCTACGCAGGGACAGTTATGGGCACTCGACGTCGTGGTATCAGCCGAAGCCTTCGTGACGTCAGCGACTGAGCGGCGTGCGCCGGATTCGACCGTAAGCCTGCTCTTGTATTAAGGGGGCTAGTTCTGCTTCCGGCCGCGTTCGCAACGCGCAGGTGTGCAAAGGGCGATGGGCCCAGACCCCTGCGCCATAGGATTTAGACCAGCGTGCTGACCTCTCTGTTGTGCCTAGGTAGGGCTGCGACGTGTTGATCTCCCGAGGCCGGGCATGACCCAGGAAAGTGTGTCCGGCCAAATGGGATCGAGCGTGTTGGGTTATGTGGTGCACCCCTGCAGGGAAGTTTATCTATTCGAATAGCCGTGTCCCTCGGTAAAAGGACGACCCGGAGTTGTACTTTGACCTTATGACAACTAGAACCGGATACTTAATAAAACACACCCTTCCAAGTGCCAGATACAACCGGTGATCGCTCTCTCACAGGGCGACGAGGGGAGGATCATCGGTTAGGATTATGCTATGCGATGCTACTTGGAGGACTTCAGTCTACTCTCTTCTACATGCTGCAAGACGAAGGCTTCCAGAAGCGTAGTCTTCGACAGGATTAGTTATCCCCCTCTTATTCTGGCATTCTGCAGTTCAGTCCACATATGATACCCTTATTCCATTTGATACCAATGCATGCATATGTAGTGTAGCTCCTTGCTTGCGAGTACTTTGGATGAGTACTCACGGTTGCTTTCTCCCTCTTTTCCCCCTATCCCTTCTACCTGGTTGTCGCAACCAGATGTTGGAGCCCAGGATCCAGACGCCACCGTCGACGACGACTCCTACTACACCGGAGGTGCCTACTACTACGTGCTGCCCACTGACGACGACCAGGAGTAGTTTAGGAGGATCCCAGGCAGGAGGCATGCGCCTCTTTCGATCTGTATCCCAGTTTGTGCTAGCCTTCTTAAGGCAAACTTGTTTATCTTATGTCTGTACTCAGATATTGTTGCTTCCGCTGACTCGTCTATGATCGAGCTCTTGTATTCGAGCCCTCGAGGCCCCTGGCTTGTAATATGATGCTTGTATGACTTATTTTATTTGTAGAGTTGTGTTGTGATATCTTCCCGTGAGTCCCTGATCTTGATCGTACACGTTTGCGTGTATGATTAGTGTATGATTGAATCGGGGGCGTCACACAAAATAAGCATATTCAAGAGTATCAGGCAATGGTTGAAGCTCAAACACGGGATCACCCTTGGGTGGAGGAGGATCCGATAGGATTTCAACAGGCAAATTGTGTTTCAGAATAGGTTCCTGTTTAAAGAATACTTCATCTATTTCCCTTCTTTCATTCATAAACATGTCATTTTCATGGTCTAGCAAATATTGTTCTAAAGGATCACTAGGAGGTACGGCAATAGAAGCAAGACCAATAATTTCATCCTTACTAGGTAATTCTTCTTCACGGTGTTGTCTACTAAACTTAGAGAAATTAAATTCATGAGTCATATCATCTAAACCGATAGTAACAACATCCCTTTTGCAATCTATGGTAGCATTAACAGTGTTCAGGAAGGGTCTACCAAATATTATGGGACAAAAGCTATCTTGTGGGGAACCAAGAACAAGAAAATCAGCAGGATATTTAGTTTTCCCACACAAGACTTCAACATCTCTAACAATTCCCATTGGTGAAATAGTATCTCTATTGGCAAGTTTAATTGTGACATCAATATCTACTATCTCAGCAGGTGCAATATCATGCATAATTTCTTTGTATAAGGAATAAGGTATTGCACTAGCACTAGCACCCATATCACATAAGCCATGATAACAATGATCTCCTATTTGAACAGAAATAACAGGCATGCCTACCACAGGCCTGTTTTTATCTTTAGCACAAGGTTTAGCAATTCTAGCAGTCTCATCAAGGAAATGAATAACATGCCCAGCAATATTATCAGACAAGGGATCTTTAACAATAGCAATATCAGGTTCAACTTTAATTTGCTCATGAGGTGTATAAGTTTTAATATTGCTTTTATGAACCACAGTTGAAGCTTTAGCATGATCCTTTATCCTAACAGGAAAAGGTGGTTTCTCAACATAAGAAGTAGGAAAAATAGGATCATTATAAGTGACAATCTTTTCTTCAACTTTAATAGGTGCAGCTACTTTTACTTCTATGGGAGGATGATATTTAAACCACTTCTCCTTGGGGAGATCAACATAAGTAGCAAAAGATTCACAGAAAGAAGCTACTATCTCAGAGTCATGTCCATATTTAGTGCTAAATCTACGGAAAACGTCGGCATCCATAAAAGATTTAACACAATCAAACCTAGGTGTCATACCTGACTCCTTACCTTTGTCGAGGTCCCAATCTTCAGAGTTGCGTTTAATTCTTTCCAATAAATACCATTTGAATTCAATAGTCTTCATCATAAAAGATCCAGCACAAGAAGTATCAAGCATGGTGCGATTGCTATCAGAAAGCCGAGCATAAATTTTTTGAATAATCATTTCTCTTGAGAGCTCATGATTGGCGCATGAATATAACATTGATTTAAGCCTCCCCCGGGCTTGAGCGATGCTTTCTCCTTCGCGAGGCCAAAAATTATATATATAATTGCAATCGCGATGAACAAGATGCATAGGATAAAACTTCTAATGAAATTCTAATTTCAATCGTTTGTAATTCCAAGACCCCATATCATCACATAGCCTATACCATGTCGATGCATCTCCCTTCAAAGATAAAGGAAAGACCTTCTTCTTAACAACATCTCTGGGTACACCTGCAAGCTTAAATAATCCAAAAACTTCATCCACATATATTAAATGCTCATCAGGATGCTTTGTTCCATATCCTAAAAAGGATTAGCTAGCAGTTTTTCTATCATACCCGAAGGAATGTCAAAGCAGACATTTTCATTTTCAGTAGGTTCAGTAGGTTGAGGAGCAACTCTTTGCTCTACTGGTCGGGGTGAAGATACCCCGAACAAGCCCCTCAGAGGATTACTTTCCATAGTAACAAGTGGCAGTAAATTTCAGCACACTATATAAATTTTTCCTTACCAAATTCCACCTACCAAAGGCGCTTCACTCCCCGGCAACGGTGCCAGAAAAGAGTCTTGATGACCCACAAGTATAGGGGATCTATCGTAGTCCTTTCGATAAGTAAGAGTGTCGAACCCAACGAGGAGCAGAAGGAAATGATAAGCGGTTTCCATCAAGGTATTCTCTGCTAGTACTGAAATAAGTGGTAACAGATAGTTTTGTGATAGGATAATTTGTAATGAGCAACAAGTAACAAAAGTAAATAAAGTGCATCAAGGTGGCGCAATCCTTTTTGGAGCAAAGGACAAGCCTGGACAAACTCTTATATAAAGAAAAGCGCTCCCGAGGACACATGGGAATATCGTCAAGCTAGTTTTCATCATGCTCATATGATTCACGTTCGGTACTTTGATAATTTGTTATGTGGGTGGACCGGTGCTTGGGTACTGTCCTTACTGGGACAAGCATCCCGCTTATGATTAACCTCTATTGCAAGCATCCGCAACTACAACAAAAGTATTAAGGTAAACCTAACCATAGCATGAAACATATGGATCCAAATCAGCCCCTTACGAAGCAATGCATAAACTAGGGTTTAAGCTTCGGTCACCCTAGCAACCCATCATCTATTTATTACTTCCCAATGCCTTCCTCTAGGCCCAAATAATGGTGAAGTTTCATGTAGTCGACGTTGACATAACACCACTAGAGGAGAGACAACATACATCTCATCAAAATATCGAACGAATACCAAATTCACATGACTACTAATAGCAAGACTTCTCCCATGTCCTCAGGAACAAACGTAACTACTCACAAAGCATAAACATGTTCATAATCAGAGGGGTATTAATATGCATATAGGATCTAAACATATGATCTTCCACCAATTAAACCAACTAGCATCAACTACAAGGAGTAATTAACACTACTAGCAACCTACTAGCACCAATCCTGGACTTGGAGACAAGAATTGGATACAAGAGATGAACTAGGGTTTTGAGAGGAGATGGTGTTGATGAAGATGTTGATGGAGATTGCCCCCTCCCGATGAGAGGAGCATTGGTGATGACGATGGCGATGATTTCCCCCTCCGGGAGGGAAGTTTCCCCGGCAGAACAGCTCCCCCAGAGCCCTAGATTGGTTCCGCCAAGGTTCCGCCTCATGCCGGCGGAGTTTCGTCCGAGAAGATGGCTTATGATTTTTTTCCTATCGAAAGACTTCATATAGCAGAAGATGGCTACCCATGGGCCACTAGGGGCCCATAAGGTAGGGGGCGCGCCCAGGGGGGTAGGGAGCGCCCCCACCCTCGTGGGTAGGGTGTGGCCCCCTGGTGAATTTCTTCCGCTGTGTATTTTTTATATATTCTGAAAACGCCTTCCGTGAAGTTTCAGGACTTTTGGAGCTGTGCAGAATAGGTCTCTAATATTTGCTCCTTTTCTAGCCCAGAATCCCAGCTGCCGGCATTCTCCCTCTTTATGTAAACCTTGTAAAATAAGAGAGAATAGGCATAAGTATTGTGACATAATGTGTAATAACAGCCCATAATGCAATAAATATCGATATAAAAACATGATGCAAAATGGACGTATCATACGGCACCTCCGTGTTCAACACACGTTCAGCACGATGGCGTCCCTCGAGCTCTTGATCCAGTTGAGGATGAGGGAGAGTTCCGTCAGCATGATCGCGTGGCGACGATGATGAGGAAGTTACCGACATAGGGCTTCGCCTAAGCACTACGACGATATGACCGAGGTGGTAAACTGTGGAAGGGGGCACCGCACATGGCTAAGACAATTGATCTTGTGTGTTCTAGGGTGCCCCCTGCCTCCGTATATAAAGGAGGAGAGGGGGAGGCCAGCCGGCCCCTGTAGGGCGTGCTAGAGAGAGGAGTCCTACTAGGACTCCAAGTCCTAGTAGGATTCCACTTGGTGGAAGGGGGAAGAAGGAAGGGAGAGGGGAAGGAAAGCGGGGCGTCGCCCCATTCCCCTAGTCCAATTCGGACTACCAAGCAGGGGGGGAGGCCAGCCCCTTGTGGCCCTCCTCTCTCTCCATTAAGGCCCATGAAGGCCCATTAGTTCCCCGGGGGGGTTCTGATAACCCTCCGGCACTCCGATTGTTACCCGATACCTCTCAGAACTCATCCGGTGTGCGAATAACATCGTCCAATATATCATTCTTTATGTCTCGTCCATTTCGAGACTCCTTGTCATGTCCGTGATCTTATCCGGGACTTCGACCAAACTTCGGTCATCAAATCACATAACTCAAAATACAAATCATCATCGAATGTTAAGCGTGCGGACCCTACGGGTTCGAGAACTATGTTTACATGACCGAGACACATCTTCGGTCAATAACCAATAGCGGAACCTGGATGCTCATATTGGCTCCTACATATTCTATGAAGATCTTTATCGGTCAAACCGCATAACAACATACATTATTCCCTTTGTCATCAGTATGTTACTTGCCCGAGATTCGATTGTCGGTATCCTCATACCTAGTTCAATATCGTTACCGGCAAGTCTCTTTACTCGTTCTATAATGCATCATCCCGCAACTAAGTCATTAGTGACATTATTGCTTGCAAGACTTATAGTGATGAGCATTACCGAGAGGGCCCAGAGATACCTCTCCGATACACGGAGTGACAAATCCTAATATCGGTCTATGCCAACTCAACAAACACCACAGGAGACACCTATAGAGCATCTTTATAATCACCCAGTTATGTTGTGATGTTTGATAGCACACAAGGTGTTCCTCCGGTATTTGGGAGTTGCATAATGTCATAGTCAGAGGAACATGTATAAGTCATGAAGAAAGCAATAGCAATAAAACTAAACGATCATTATGCTAAGCTAACAGATGGGTCTTGTCCATCACATCATTCTCCAATGATGTGATCCCGTTCATCAAATGATAACACATGTCTATGGTTAGGAAACTTAACCATCTTTGATTAACGAGCTAGTCAAGTAGAGGCATACTAGGGACACTCTGTTTGTCTATGTATTCACACATGTACTAAGTTTCCGGTTAATACAATTCTAGCATGAATAATAAACATGTATCATGATATAAGGAAATATAAATAACAACTTTATTATTGCTTCTAGGGAATATTTCCTTCAGTATCACACTTGCACTAGAGTCAATAATCTAGATTACATAGTAATGATTCTAACACACATGGAGTCTTGGTGTTGATCATGTTTTGAACATGAGAGAGGCTTAGTCAACGGGTCTGCAACATTCAGATCTGTATGTATTTTGCAAATCTCTATGTGTCCCTCCTTGACTTGATCGCGGATGGAATTGAAGCGTCTCTTGATGTGTTTGGTTCTTTTGTGATATCTGGATTCCTTCGCCAAGCCAATTGCTCCAGTATTGTCACAAAAGATTTTCATTGGACCCAATGCACTAGGTATTACACCTTGATCGGATATGAACTCCTACATCCAGACTCCTTCATTTGCTGCTTCCGAAGCAACTATGTACTCCGCTTCACACGTAGATCCCGCCACGATGCTCTGCTTGGAACTGCACCAACTGACAGCTCCACCATTCAATATAAATACGTATCCGGTTTGTGATTTAGAGTCATCCGTATCAGTGTCAAAGCTTGCATCGACGTAACCATTTATGACGAGCTCTTTGTCACCTCCGTAAATGAGAAACATACCCTTAGTGCTTTTCAGGTATTTCAGGATGTTCTTGACCGTTGTCCAGTGATCCACTCCTGGATTACTTTTGTACCTCCCTGCTAAACTAATAGCAAGGCACACATCAGGTGTGGTACATAGCATTGCATACATGATAGAACCTGTGGCTGAGGTATAGGGAATGACTTTCATTTTCTTTCTATCTTCTGTAGTGGTCGGGCATTGAGTCTGACTCAACTTCACACCTTGTAACACAGGCAAGAATCCTTTCTTTGACTGACTCGTTGTCAGTGTACAAAAGTAGGGGCCTTTCTGTACCCCTTTACTTGTGCATGGGCAGTCATAGCCACACCTGCGGCCATGCTTGGCGGGTGGAGGAGAAAGATATAAGACTGCCAAGGCAGTACTCCAGCCAGAGGCACGAAGAGCAAAAGGACAAGGTAGACTTCCCCCGGCAAGGCCCTTGCCGGGGTGGCCTACATAGCCCCGGCAAGAGCCTTGCCAGGGCGTCTTGCCCAATACTAGCAAGGCCGCCGCCCTTGAGCCTGAGAGTTTTGACAACATCGACAACGTCGAGACCAAGACTCGGGGGCGCCCGCGTGGTGGCATGCAATATTTGTGAAGCACCAAAGGCCTGCAAGCCTAGATAAGGACCAAAAGACGAAGATCCCCGGCAAGATCCTAGCCGAGGACAGATGAAGACCCCCGGCAAGACCCTTGCCGGGGGCATCTGCGGGGCCACAGCTAGGCTTGCACCCACCAACGTTTCGCTGCCCCACGGCCATGCCGACGCGGCAATCAGCCCGCCAACTAAGCAAGCACCTGCGTGGCAACATGCAGCTTCTAGGACAACTAGTCAAGCACCTGCGTGGTGGCATGCAGATCTTCGTGAAGACCCTGTCATCGCACCAGCACAGCAGCCAGCCAGCCAGATGGCATTGCATGCCTCGTCAGCTTGGACGCGCGTCGAAGCAAGGCGAGGCGGTGACGGACGGGACAAGCTTCGTCGCCGTCCCCGATAAAGCAAGAGGGCATGTCGGCAGCGCATTAAATGCATTTTTCCTACGGTGCAAGGTGATAAACTTGTACACTGTAGATACTTTCCACCTCCTGTTGCCACTGTGGCGACCCCTTTGACATATAAAAGGAGGCCCAAGGCGTATTGTGGAAGGATTCGGACTTTTTTGGACTGGGCATGCACCACAAATAGTTCAAGAACTCAAGAACACCAAATATACACAAAAGCAGGACTAGGGTTTTACGCATCGTTTGCGGCCCGAACCTGGGTAAAAATCCCCTCGCGCTGATCTCTTAGACCTGCTCTTTGGGTAGCTCCACACCCGCCAACCGTAGAAAGGGATTCCCCGGGATCCCATAGGTGTCATTTTCCCCCAACATCCTTGGCGCACCGGGTAGGGCGGCGCAAGCTATGAAAGTCGGGTCTAAAAGTTAGCGCTTCGACTTGTTCATCGGCATGGCTCAGAAGAAGAGGGCGGCCCCAGTGGTCGGCTCGTCTGGAGCCGGTCTGTCCACGCAAGTGCAGGCAGGCAACAGGGCAGACACTGACGGCGGAGGAGGTCAAAGTCATATCCATCTCTATAGCGCCATCAGCCAGGTGAGCGGTGTCGTTTGCAGCCGCAACAACCATCCGCGTGGCGACGAAAAGCTAAGTCATGGAAAACCCTGCGCAATTTTCCTTTTTATAAGGTTATCTTCCTCGAAAGATCCTGCTCCTTGTATGGAAAACCTGCACGCAAGGGAACCCTTCCGCTATTGGAAACGCCCTTGTTCTATTTTGAGTCCGCTCAACAGTTCAAGCGGCTCCACCGAGAATGGCAAGGTGGCTTGCCTGGCAGCAAGCACCCCCCGGCAGGCTTCTAAGGATCTGTTCCTCAAAGCGCCACAACACGGGTTTACGCGCTGGCTCACCTATCCAGCTAAGCGTAGGGTGTGTACATACAAAGAAAGATCAAACAGGAAGATAGCACACACTATTTCAAAATACTGCAAAGTTATATTACATCAATGGTTGCCGCGGTTCTAACCTAAGATAAAATTGTCTTGGTCATGAACTCGCAGCGGCAATGAGAAACGGGGTGGCTAGTCCCGGCGCTGGCCCTCCACCCTCTTGACTCCATCAACACAGCTGATGATGGGCTCGATACGCTCTTCGGGTACCATGAGGTCCGCATGCTCCAGCAAGCTCTCAAGTGCATTAGCAAAGTCAATGAAGGGGTTCCAGAATGCCACCTTGGTGAGCACCTTGGTCAGGGCACCCCGGCAAAGCCTCCGGGACTCATTGGCCAGATAGGTCGCTCGATTGGAGCGGAGCTACTCCAGGGCGTCGAGGACGCGCTCGAAGAACAAGGTCAGCCTGGCATTGGGGCTTGTGTTCGCCTCCTGGGAGAACCTGACGTCTGGCATGCCCATGACGGCTAGCTGTGTGGTGAACTTCTCTACAACATCGATGAGACGGCCGATCCAGAGATTTACACTGCCCGCATAGTCCTTGTGGGCAGCGGCGTCATCCTTCCGCAGCTGCCTCTCACTCTCAAGGGCCTTGGTCAGGGTCTCTGAGGGAGTCCTGGATTAGGGGGTCCTCGGACAGCCGGACTATATCTCATTTGGCCGGACTGTTGGACTATGAAGATACAAGATTGAAGACTTCGTCCCGTGTCCGGGTGGGACTCTCCTTGGTGTGGAAGGCAAGCTTGGCGATTTGGATATGTAGATCTCCTCCCTTGTAACCGACTCTGTGTAACCCTAGCCCCCTCCGGTGTCTATATAAACCGGAGGGTTTAGTCCGTAGGACGAGAACAATCATAATCATAGGCTAGCTTCTAGTGTTTACCCTCTACGATCTCAAGGTAGATCAACTCTTGTAATACTCATATCATCAACATCAATCAAGCAGGACGTAGGGTATTACCTCCATCGAGAGGGCCCGAACCTGGGTAAACATTGTGTCCCCCGCCTCTTGTTACCATCCGCCTTAGACGCACAGTTCGGGACCCCCTACCCGAGATCCGCTGGTTTTGACACCAACATTGGTGCTTTCATTGAGAGTTCCACTGTGCCGCCACGATAAGGCTTGATGGCTCGTCTTGTTGTCAAGGACAACATTACCTCGGGGCGAGCCCTAGTTGTAGGCCAAACTCTCCGACTAGGCGGCTTCGTCATGACCACCCGTTCGGCCGTCGCACCGATGATGACTCCTCGGGTCATCAAAAACAGCCTCCACGTCGGCTCAGGATTCGCCGAGCAGATGGATCCAATAGAGCTCTCTTCCCTGAACGAACTCTTGGATCGCATCACTGCCCTAGGAGTCGCAACGGACTATGATCGGATCGGGCTTAAACCCGACCAAAGGGAGATTAAATCTCCGCCGGTCACCCATCAGATAGTGGTGGTGGAGGAGCAATGTAGCAATTCTTCCTCTATTTTTGAGGACAAACTATGTCCGGATTCCCGAGCTCTCCGAGCCGGATACCCGTCCACGGGAGGACATGGCCCAAGCTTCGAACCTAGAATCAGGCAGCGGGCCAGAACTATTGGGCAACATCCCGGAGTCCGAACCGCCAAGCTCGGAAACTCCTCCGCCGCTGGGTCTCAGATCGGGTCAGGGTTTGGACCTAAATCTACCCACCCACCCAGACTCAAGTGATCTTTCCCACATTAGACAAGAGCCCCAAGAGACAGTACATCACTATTGGGCCAGATTCCTCCTTGTAATGAGCAAGGTCAAGGACTGTTGCGAGGAAGACGCAATTTCATTCTTTTGCAAAAATTGCACGGACAAGGGAATCCTCAACGCCATAAGTCACCGTGACATATCACACTTTGCTGACTTAGTGGCCATAGTATGGAAGTACTATGCGATGGAAAGCGCCTGGAAAACCCAAACAAAATTTTGGGACCCTCCGGCTCTCACTAAACCCCCCGTCCGAACTAAAAGGGTGTACTCCCGTAAGTCACCCGATCCAATTACAAAGAAACAAAAGCCCACTACAGGGCGTAGAACTGTATTGGAGGGATGGCTCAATGGGCCATGCAAAATTCACAGTACGGCGGATACCATGCCAACACACAGCCTTAGAGCATGTTGGATACTCCGGCCGGTGGCCAAGAGTGGCGAGGATATCCTCATAAACAATACAACAGAGCACCATCCCGTGGAAAATAACAATACAGTATTGATAGTCTTCGAGACCTTCGCCTCAAATAATAGGCGCAAGCGAACACTCCGCAGCCTTGCCGAAGTCTTCCACGTTGCAGCAATAAATCCATGGAACGACACGACCATAACCTTCAATGCCAATGACGAACCTCAATTCCGAACAGCCCGGGCACCAGCTGCTTTGGTCCTTAGTCCAACTGTGAACGGCTTCCGGCTTACTAAAGTGCTCATGGACGGTGGCAGCAGATTAAACCTCATCTACGAGGAAACTCTTAGAAAAATGGAAATAGACAAGAGCCGCATTGAGCAAAGCAGCACGACATTCAGAGGAATCATCCCTAGTCGGGAGGCATGATGTGCGGGAAAAATCACACTAGATGTGGTATTCGGCACGCCAGAGAATTATAGGTCCAAAGAAATCACATTCCAAGTGGCCCCATTCAGCAGCGGATACCACGCCCTTTTAGGGCGGGAGGCATTCATGATCTTCCAAGCTATACCCCATTACGGGTACATGAAGCTCAAAATGCCCGGGCCCAATGGAATCATCACTCTGGCTAGTGATCCGGACATAGCACTCCGCGCCAAAAATAAAACCGCCGCACTAGCCCTCGAGGCGTTATCCGAAGCCCTTGTGGCCGAAGAACTAACTGCGCTGCGCTCCACGGTGGGCAGGGATGATGTGGTACTCGACAGAAGACCCAAGTCCACCTCTTTTAAACCAGCAGACGAAATAGTCAAATTCCAGGTCCACCCAACGGGCCCTACAAAAACAGCATCCATCGGGGCACCGCTGAACCCCACAACAGATGCCGCACTGCGGGAGTTCTTGCGTGAGAATTGGGACATCTTCGCCTGGCATCCTACAGACATGCCGGGAATCCCACACAGGCTGGCCGAGCACAACCTTAACATTCTAAAGGGGTTCAAGCCGGTCAAGCAGACTCTTCGGCGTTTTCTGAGCCTAAGCGACAAGCCATGGGAGAAGAGCTAGCCAAGTTACTCGAGTCCGGATTCATTAGAGAAATAAAACATCCGGACTGGGTAGCAAACCTGGTGATGGTACCAAAGAAGGACAAATCCTGGCGCCTATGTGTCGATTTCAAGGACCTTAACAAGGCTTGCCCCAAGGATCCCTTCCCCCTCCCCCGCATCGATCAAATTATCGACGCTACCATAGGACACGACTCATTGTGCTTCCTCGACGCATACTCTGGATACCATCAAATTAAGATGGCGGAGCCCGGTCAAGCCGCAACGGCATTCATCACTCCATATGGCCCCTTCTATTTTAATACCATGCCTTTCGGGCTAAAAAACGCCGGCGCAACCTATCAACGCATGATTCAGACATGCCTAGAAACACAAATTGGCAAAACAGTGGAGGCATACGTAGACGATGTGGTCATTAAAACAAGACATGTCGAATCCTTAATAGATGACTTGAGGCTCACATTCGACACACTCCGAACATATGACATCAAGCTCAATCCGAAAAAATGCGTTTTCGGCATGCCCGCCGAAAAGCTCTTGGGCTTCATCGTCTCCAATAGAGGAATTGAAGCAAATCTGGCTAAAATCCGAGCTTTTCCACAGTTGGCTATCCCAACAGACCTCAAGCAAATCCAGAACTTAACTGGATGCGTGGCTGCCTTAAGCCACTTTATCTCCCGATTAGGAGAAAAGGCACTACCTCTTTATTGCCTTCTTCGACGCACCAAACACTTCGAGTGGACAGATGCGGCCACGGCCGGATTGGAAGAAATAAAAGCCATATTGGCCACCAACCCAATCTTTGCCGTGCCAAATGTCGGCGAACATATGCTGTTATATATAGCGGTAACACACCAAGTTGTAAGCGCAGTGCTCGTCGTCGAACGAGAGACGCACGGACATAAGTTCCCGCTTCAAAAGCCGGTATACTACGTATCCACCGTCCTCACTCCATGCAAATCATGGTACCCACATTATCAAAAGATAGCATACGATGTCTTCATGGCATCCCGGAAACTACGACACTACTTCCAAGAGTGTTCAATTACGGTGGCATCTGAAGTACCACTCAACGACATAATGAATAACCGCGATGCCACGGGACGGATTGCTAAATGGGCTCTCGAGCTCCTCCCGTTCGACATAACATATAAACCACGGCGAGCCATCAAGTCGCAAGTATTGGCTTATTTCGTCGCCGAATGGACGGAAGCCGAACTCCCTAAAGAGTATGGTGCGTACTCCAATTGGATCATGCACTTTGACGGCTCTAAGATGCTGGTTGGTCTGGGGGCAAGCATCGTCCTGACATCCCCCACCGGAGATACTGTCCAATACGTACTCCAAATATTATACACAAACTCCAACAATGCAGCAAAATATGAGGCCCTGTTGCATGGTCTTCGGATGGCAGTCTCCATGGGCATTCAATGCCTAGAGGTGCGGGAGGATTCGAACCTCGCAATATCTCAAATAAATGGGGAGTTTGACATCAAGGACCCAAAAATGGCAGCTCAAGCGGTGGATATCCTCGCCCGCATCGGCGCTAAGCGCGACCCTGTCCAACCTAATATCTTCTTGGAAAGGCTGTTTAAGCCATCCATGGTGTGGGAAGGGGAGACCGGCAAATACAGTCCGGATCCGGCCACAACACCAGACCCCGAACACTCTGATGTAATCGGAGGCTCTGCCATCGAAATAACATCTTCGGCCAACGTGATTATGGCCGTCATCGCCCCGTGGATAGAACCCTTCTTGGCCTACCTAACTAGGCAAGAACTCCCTAATGACCCAAACAAGGCATGTTGCATTGTGCGGCAGTCTAAAGCCTACAAGGTCCCAGTGATGCGCCATATCTCGGCTCCGCCCACTTGATATATTGACCCCTCCTGTGTACGGGGTACGAGGCAGAATAGCCTCTTCCATAGCTCAAAATGAGCTTCGCAGCCCAAAAATAGCTCGCAAAAGGCGACGTAGCCAGTGATGTGTAATATGGAGGCGGGAGTAAAGTTATGCAGCTGGAGGCCGTAGAACTCCAGGAGCCCGTGGAGGAACAGATGGATTGGAAATCCAAGCCCCTTAATAAGTAGGGGACAAGACATACCCGCTCCCCCATGGATGGGTTGGGAAAGCTCTCCGCCTGCTCCCCGCCATTGTAAGTGGCAAGTCCGGCTCGAACAGGGACCATATACGCTAGAGGGAGAAACCCCTGGGTTTGTAACTCTACTAATTGGCTGTGGGGGACGGAACACTTCTTCCAATCGCTTGGCTTAGGGCTACGGGAGCGAGAAGAGGAGCTGCGATGGCCGGCCATGATGGGATGGACTTTTTCTGGGCGCGCCCCGATGGATACTCGCTGTGGGAGGATGGTGTGATCTGGATCTGAGGATCCCTGTCTCTTTAAATAGACGATTTACTCACATGGTTAGGGTGGCAAGTGTAAAAATGCCCCGACTTCTCGCATTCTCTCAACACGTGGAGGATAGCCATTATTAGGCGCAGAAGCCAAGGAGTCCAACATTCATGGGAAGACGAACACTACTTGACAGGTATTCGGAATTTGGAGAAGAACCCGCCTTGATATGCCGAAGACAATCTGCGCACCGGACTTGTCGTCATTGAAGCCTGGTTCGGGGGCTACTGAGGGAGTCCTGGATTAGGGGGTCCTCGGACAGCCAGACTATATCCTTTGGCCGGACTGTTGGACTATGAAGATACAAGATTGAAGACTTCGTCCCGTGTCCGGGAAGGACTCTCCTTCGCGTGGAAGGAAAGCTTGGCAATTCGGATATGTAGATCTCCTCCCTTGTAACCGACTCTGTGTAACCCTAGCCCCCTCCGGTGTCTATATAAACCGGAGGGTTTAGTCCGTTGGACAAGAACAATCATAATCATAGGCTAGCTTCTAAGGTTTAGCCTCTACGATCTCATGGTAGATCAACTCTTGTAATACTCATATCATCAAGATCAATCAAGCAGGACGTAGGGTATTACCTCCATCGAGAGGGCCCAAACCTGGGTAAACATTGTGTCCCCCGCCTCCTATTACCATCTGCCTTAGACGCACAGTTCGGGACCCCCTACCCAAGATCCACCGGTTTTGACACCGACAGTCTCCTCGTGGGCCATGACCTCCGAAAGCGTCCCTTCCAAGGTGCCTAGTTTCAGCTTTAGATCATCAATGGAGCCGTTGGCCTCGGAGAGCAGCTTGGTCTTGTAGGAGATGGCGACCTCCAATTCCGCCAGAGTGCGGTTGTCCGTGTCCCTTTCCTACGTCAGCCCCGAGATCTCCTTCTTCATCCCCTCCCGCTCCAGCTCCAGCTTCTCCACCTTGCCGGCTTGGTCCAAGGCCAGAGCATCAAGTGCGTCTTTGTGCTTCTACTCCAGCTCCTGGGTCCGCTGCGTGACAATCTTCTTGATATCCTCGTCCTTGCCGCGGAGCATGGCGGCAAGCGCCTGCTCATGCGCGACGAGGTCTTCCTCCTAGGTGTCCAGCAGAGCTTGCTGCGGATGTTGGGCAGCTTCGTCCTTGGCGTCATGTTCCTTTGCCGCCTCTTGGGCCTTGTCGATGTCGACCTGGTTCAGGATGAGCTCTCTCTTGCGCTCATCCAGCTCACCCTGGGAGGTCCTCAGTTCCTCCCGGGCCTCGCCGAACCAGACTTGCGTCTGAGTGACGCGCTCCTGAAAATCCGCTTCCGCCTTGTCCACAACCACCATCCTGGAGTTCACCTTATCCTGGCGGGCACGGTGGAGCGCCTGAAGCTTCTGAAAGTTGGTGCTCACGGCCCGGAGTAGCTGCTCCTCTTGGGAACCACCGCTGCTGGCGCTCGGTTCGTCAATGACCTAGAGCCCGCCGCGGCGAGGGCCTCGTCGTCAAAAATCTCCCCTTCGGTTGGCGCTCTGGTGCTTGCCGTCCCCGGGAGGCTGGTGAACAGATCATCACCCACCTTCAAGTACTTGCCCGAGGCGGGGGCTGCAGGGGAGGAAGGTTGGCAGTCGGCCACCCCCTCCCCGGCAGGCTCCTTGGTGGCCTCCTCGGTAGTGGCCTTTCGGCCTCCCCAGCAGGCTCCTTGACGGCACCCTTGCCGGCCTCCCCGGCAGGCCCCTTGCCGGCCTCCTCGGCAGCAGACTTGGCGGCTTCCTCAGCCGCGATCCTGGTGTCCTCAGCTTCGTCATCCTTGGCGACCTCCTCGAATGATGGCGTCGATGTCCACCTGGTCCATCAAAGGAGTGTCTGGAAACCAGAAAGGAGAATGAAGCGGGACCAAAATCAAAGTTCAGAACAAAGAAAAGAGAGGACATTGCATGGCAGAGATAGCAACGGACGGGAGGCAGGCCGCTTACCTGTGCCGAGCTGTGAAGAAGTGGTTCCCTCCCTGCCAACGTTCGTTACCGGGACGGAGCCACCAGTGCCCATTCTTGCCCCCTCGTCCTCCAGGCGCGTGGGCTCGGCGGTAGGTGCCCTTGCTGGGGACGCCCCTCTGGGTGGCGTGGTCGACGGGGGCAGCGTGTTAGGGGCGGCCCTCAGCGGCTCCTCCTGTTGCCGCTCTCCTCCTGCAAACCCGGCAAGGTCATCACCAAGGATTCACGCCCCAACGCCCGCCGGTGGGGAGATAATAATGAACTCACGGTGGGGGCTAAAGCGAGGGCTGCGCCGAGGGCTATTGTCTGGGCTAATCACCACCAACACCGACGTGCGCGGAGTGCTCGCCGGGGGCTGGACACCCGTCGAAGCCTTGGCTCTCTTTGCCGCCTTCTGGGCCAGCGTCTCCGTGTCGCTGCAAAGATAAGATCAAGTCAGGAAAAGATGGTACGAGCAGAGGGTCGGGAAATGATGAGGGGCAAAATGCTTACTCATCCTCCTCCACTCGCCTCCTCTTCCTCTTTGGGCTGAAGGACCCAAGGTCGAAGTTGGCCTCGGGGGCAGCGTCCGCAAGAGGGGGAGAAGGGGATGGGGTCCTGCGCCGCTTGGATGAGGAAGAGGCGGTGGCTGTGGCTTTCTTCGCTGCCGCAGCCCTCGTCTGGCGCACGGGCTGCGCCTGGGCCTGTTGCCGCTGCGTGGCCCTGCCGGGCCGGACCGGCTCGCCGGAGCCAACCCGTCGCAGGACGCGTTTCCTCCCTGGGGCCGGGGGTCATCCGCCTCGGTCTCCTCTTCGGCCGACTCCTCGACCGCTTCTTCAACAGGGGTACCCCAGCGCCGGCGCCGCTGGGTTCCCCGGCAAACCCCGTCCACTCAGCGAACTCTTTCTCTTCTGCGGCCATGTCGGCCTCGTCCTCCAGGGTGCCGAGGCTGCCGGCCTCCTCGGCAAGTGCTGCCTCCTCCGCCCTGGCGGCAATGTACGCCAGCTCCTCCGCAGTGGTGTCACGGATGAGCTGCGGCTCGTCGTGAACATACCTCTCCGACAAGTTGTCGAAGAATGCCTACGCCAGCTCTGCTGTTGGCTCAACCTAGGTCGGATCGAGGTCATGCGCGTTGAAAACCGGCATCATGGCGATGGTGGCAGTCTGGCAAGAGTTGCTACTCAAGGGACCACCCCCGCCGGCAACCCGAACAGAGACTTGCCGGCCTTAGCAGCCTTGCCGGTCTTCTCGGCCTTGCCGGTCCTCTCGACCCCGCCGACCTCATCAACCTTGAGCTGAAAAAGCCTCTGGAAAAGATGAGCATGCTGCAGCACCATGAAGTTGTGGTTCAGGCCGGGGCGAAGCCTCATGATATCAGTCGCGTTCCTAAAATCCTAGGCCGACCTCCCCTTATTGTGCAGCGGGGCAATCCGGCGGCGGATGAAGTCAGCCCCGATCATCTCGAGAGTGAGCCCGGCCGAGGTGAGACAATGGATCCTAGTGATGGAAACCATGAGCTTCTCGTCGTTAGTGTTGAGATCGCCCCAGTCCTTGCTGCGGACCGGCGGCCTCTGACAGACCCGGCAGAACTCCTGCGGATCTCTCTCCTTGATCCAGCACCACCGGCCCCGCCACTCATCCCACCTCTCCTTCTGGGCACCCTCCGGGTACATGCCCCTGCTCTGGGTCCTTGGGATCCAGGTGATGTAGCTAGAGATGGCACCCCCTGGTTGGATGCAAGGGGTGAAGTAATGGTGGAAGAGCGCCATGCTGGGACGCACTCCGGTGAAGCCCTCACAAAGGTGGACAAAGAAGGCCATGCATGCCACAGTGTTCGGCATGAAGTCCAGAAGGTGGAAGCTGTAGGTGTGCATGATGTCGTTGAAGAAATTTAAGAAAGGGGGACAGAGCCCGCGGGAGAAATAGTCGACAAAGAAAAGATATCGGTTTGGACCGGCCTTGGCAAAGGAGGCCGGGATGATGCGCGTGGCAGGATGCCCCGACGTCTCCCTTCCCCACAAGGGCCTGAACTTCTCCTTGAGGATGAGCGCATCGACCGTCGAGGTGAAGAGGGCGCACTGCGTCCGCATCTCCACCAACTCGCTCTCCAGCGCCTCCTTCCTCCCGACGTCCTTGGTCGCTCCGTTGCCCTTGCTTGTCTTGGGCGCCATGGCGGCTGAGAGGGGCTGAGGGATCAAGAGCAATGGGGCGTGGTGGCGGCGGGCAGAGGCGAAAGCTCCGGTTCACGCTTGGAGAAGAAGAAGGGGACGGCGGTTCCAAGATTGGAAATGGCGCAGAGGGTAAATAAGCAGCGCCCCTGCGGTTTCCTCTTTTTTTATGGGGAAGACGTGGGCCGCCTCTTTACTATTCACTGCGAGGTGACGCAAGCGTGTTGGGACCGTTCCACGCATGACCCCCATGTCACGCACTCAAATGCGGGTCGTGGGGAAGTGCAACTGGCGAATGAGTTACCGTGGTTGAAACTCTGCCATGCGTGCCCTCGCACCGTTCTGGGCCTAGCCCAACAACGCTTTGCGCTTATGTGTGGCCCAGGCCCGGGGGCTCCTGTTGGTGTACAAAAGTAGGGGCCTTTCTGTACCCCTTTACTTGTGCACGGGCAGTCGTGGCCACACCTGCAGCCATGCTTGGCGGGGCGGAGGAAGGAAAGATACAAGACTGCCAAGGCAGTACTCAAGCCAGAAGCGTGAAGAGCAAAAGGACAAGGTAGACTTCCACCGGCAAGGCCCTTGTCGGGGCGGTCTACATAGCCCCGGCAAGAGCCTTGCCGGGGCGGCTTGCCCAATACCAGCAAGGCCGCCGCCCTTGAGCCTGAGAGTTTCGACACCATCGACAACGTCGAGACCAAGACTCGGGGGCGCCCGCGTGGTGGCATGCAGTATTTGTGAAGCACAAAAGGCCTGCAAGCCTAAATAAGGACCAGAAGACGAAGATCCCCGGCAAGATCCTTGCCGGGGACAGATGAAGACCCCCGGCAAGATGCTTGCCGAGGACGGCCACGAGGCCCGGGCAAGACCCTTGCCGGGGGCATCTGCAGGGCCACAGCTAGGCTCGCACCCACAATGTTTCACTGCCCCATGACTCAACAATCCCACTTCAAAACGTCGTTGAAGTCCCGGTTCTAAGCCATAAAGCATGGCACACTGAACTATCGAGTAGTCATCAGCTTTGCTCTGCCCGACATTCATAACATCTGGTGTTACTCCTGCAGCGGGTTTGTCACCTAGCGGTGCTTCCAGGACGTAATTCTTCTGTGCAGCAATGAGGATAATCCTCAAGTTATGGACCCAGTCCGTGTAGTTGTTACCATCATCTTTCAATTTAGCTTTAGGAACACATTAAAATTCAAGGGAACGGTAGCACGGGCCATTGATCTACAACAACATAGACATGGAAAAACTATCAGGTACTAACTTCATGATAAATTAAAGTTCAATTAATCATATTACTTAAGAACTCCCACTTACATAGATATCCCTCTAGTCATCTAAATAATCACGTGATCCATATCAACTAAACCATGTCTGATCATCACGTGAAATGGAGTAGCTTTCAATGGTGAACATCACTATGTTGATCATATCTACTATATGATTCACATTCGACCTTTCGGTCTCAGTGTTCTAAGGCCATATCTGCATATGCTAGGCTCATCAAGTTTAACCCGAGTATTCTGCACATGCAAAACTGGCTTGCACCCGTTGTATGTGAACGTAGAGCTTATCACACCCGATCATCACGTGGTGTCTTGGCACGATGAATTGTAGCAACGGTGCATACTCAGGGAGAACACTTGAACCTTGAAATTTAGTGAGGGATCATATTATAATGCTACCGCCGTACTAAGCAAAATAAGATGCATAAAGGATAAACATCACGTGCAACCAAAATATGTGACATGATATGGTCATCATCATCTTGTGCCTTTGATCTTCATCTCCAAAGCACTATCATGATCTCCATCGTCACCGGCTTGGCACCTTGATCTCCATCATAGCATCGTTGTCGTTTCGCCAACTATTGCTTCCACGACTATCACTACCGCTTAGTGATAAAGTAAAGCAATTACATGCCGATTGCATTTCATACAATAAAGCGACAACCATAAGGCTCCTTCCAGTTATCGATAACTTTTACAAAACATGATCATCTCATACAACAATTTATATCTCATCATGTCTTGACCTATCACATCACAACACGCCCTGCAAAAACAAGTTAGACGTCCTCTACTTTGTTGTTGCAAGTTTTACGTGGCTGCTACAGGCTTGTAGCAAGAACCGTTCTTACCTACACATCAAAACCACAACGATTTTTCGTCAAGTGTGTTGTTTTAACCTTCAACAAGGACCGGCCGTAGTCAAACTTGATTCAACTAAAGTTGGAGCAACAAACACCCGCCAGCCACCTGTGTGCGAAGCACGTCGGTAGAACCAGTCTCATGAACGCGGTCATGTAATGTCGGTCCGGGCCACTTCATCCAACAATACCGTCGAATCAAAGTAAGACGTTGGTGGTAAGCAGTATGACTATTATCGCCCACAACTCTTTGTGTTCTACTCATGCATATAACATCTACGCATAGACCTGGTTCGGATGCCACTATTGGGGAATGCGGTATTTCAAAAAAAAAATCCTACGATCACGAAGATCTATCTAGGTGATGCATAGCAACGAGAGGGGAGAGTGTGTCCACGTACCCTCATAGACCGAAAGTGGAAGCGTTTAGTAACGCGGTTGATGTAGTCGAACGTCTTCGCGATCCAACTGATCCTAGCACCGAACGTACGGCACCTCCATGTTCAGTACACGTTCAACACAATGACGTCCCTCTAGCTCTTGATCCAGTTGAGGACGAGGGAGAGTTCCGTCAGCATGATGGCGTGGCGACGGTGATGATGAAGTTACCGACGCAGGGCTTCGCCTAAGCACTACGATGATATGACCGAGGTGGTAAACTGTGGAGGGGGGCACTGCACATGGCTAAGACAATTGATCTTGTGTGTTCTAGGGTGCCCCCTGCCTGCGTATATAAAGGAGGAGAGGGGGAGGCTGGCCGGCCCCTATAGGGCGCGCCAGAGAGAGGAGTCCTACTAGGACTCGAAATCCTAGTAGGATTCCACTTGGTGGAAGGGGGAAGAAGGAAGGGAGAGGGAGAGGGGAAGGAAAGGGGGTGTCGCCCCCTTCCCCTAGTCCAATTCGGACTTCCAAGGGGGGGCGCGGCCAGCCCCTTGCGGACCTCCTCTCTCTCCACTAAGGCCCATGAAGGCCCATTAGTTCCCCCGGGGGGTTCCAATAACCCTCCGACACTCCGATAGTTCCCCCGGGGGGTTCCAATTACCCAGTACCTATTGGAACTCATCCGGTGTCCGAATAACATCGTCCAATATATCATTGTTTATGTCTCGACCATTTCGAGACTCCTCGTCATGTCCTTGATCTTATTCGGGGCTCCGAAAAAACTTTGGTCATCGAATCACATAACTCATAATACAAATCGTCATCGAACGTTAAGCGTGTGGACCCTACGGGTTCGAGAACTATGTAGACATGAATAAGACACATCTCCGGTCAATAACCAATAGCGGAACCTGGATGCTCATATTGGCTCCTAGATATTCTACAAAGATCTTTATCGGTCAAACTGCATAACAACATACGTTATTCCCTTTGTCATCAGTATGTTACTTTCCCGAGATTCGATCGTCAATATCCTCATACCTAGTTCAATCTCGTTACCGGCAAGTCTCTTTACTCGTTCCGTAGTGCATCATCCCGCAACTAACTCATTAGTCAAATTGCTTGCAAGGCTTATAGTGATGAGCATTACCGAGAGGGCCCAAAGATACCTCTCCGATACACGGAGTGACAAATCCTAATGTCGATCTATGCCAACTCAACAAACACCATCGGAGAAACCTGTCGAGCATCTTTACAATCACCCAGTTACATTGTGATGTTTGATAACACACAAGGTGTTCCTTCGGTATTCGGGGGTTGCATAATGTCATAGTCAGAGGAACATGTATAATTCATGAAGAAAGCAATAGCAATAAAACTAAACGATCATTATGCTAAGCTAACGGATGGGTCTTGTCCATCACATCATTCTCTAATGATGTGATCCCGTTCATCAAATGACAACACATGTCTATGGTTAGGAAACTTAACCATCTTTGATTAACGAGCTAGTCAAGTAGAGGCATACTAGGGACACTCTGTTTGTCTATGTATTCACACATGTACTAAGTTTTCGGTTAATACAATTCTAGCATGAATAATAAACATTTATCATGATATAAGGAAATATAAATAACAACTTTATTATTGCCTCAAGGGCATATTTCCTTCAGGTGGGAGGGGAGAGGAGGCAGCCTAGGGCATATTTCCCCTAACTTTATTATTGCCTTAAGGGGCTGGTCGCCGGCCCTAGGGCTCCTGCCCTCCTACGCTCACCTTTTCCTTGTATGAAGAAGGGGGGAGGAAAGAGGAGGGAGAGGGAAGGTAGGGGGAGTCCTACTCGACACTTTCCTTTCCCTCCCCTCTCTCCTTCTTCTCCTCATAGGGACGGCCTCTATAGGGGTGCACCAACCCCTTGTGGGCTGGTGTGTTCCCTCTCTTGGCCTATATAAGGCCCATATCTTTGCCGGGGGTGCCCGAATCTCCTTTCCGGTGACCCGATATGTATCCGGTACCCTTCGAAACACTTACAGTGTCTGAATAACATCGTCCTATATATCAACCTTTACTTCTCGACCATTTCGAGACTCGTCATCATGTCTGTGATCTCATCTGGGACTCCGAACAACATTCGGTCACCAAATCACATAACTCATACAACACTATATCGTCAACGAACGTTAAGCGTGCGGACCCTACAGGTTCAAGAACTATGTAGAAATGACCGAGACAATCTCCGGTCAATAACCAATAGCGGAACCTGGATGCCCATATTGGCTCCTACATATTCTTAGAAGATCTTTATCGGTCGAACCGTTATGACAACATACGTAATTCCCTTTGTCCACTGTTATGTTACTTGCCCGAGTTTCAATCATCGGTATCTCTATGCCTAGTTCAATCTCGTTACCGGCAAGTCTCTTTACTCATTCCGTAAGACATCACCTCGTGACTAACTCCTTAGTCATTTGCTTGCAAGCTTATGATGTGTATTACCGAGAGGGGCCAGAGATATCTCTCCGATGCTCAGAGTGACAAATCCTAATTTCGATCTATGCCAACTGAACAAACACCTTCGGAGATACCTATAGAGCATCTTTATGATCACCAAGTTATGTTGTGACGTTCGATAGCACACAAGGTATTCCTCTGGTATCCGGCAGTTGCATAATCTCATAGTCGAAGGAATATGTATTTGACATGAAGAAAGTATAGCAATAAACTGAACGATCAATATGCTAAGCTGACAGATGGGTCTTGTCCATCACATCATTCTCCTAATGATGTGATCCCATTATCAAATGACAACACATGTCTATGGTTACGAAACCTTAACCATCTTTGATCAACGAGCTAGTCTAGTAGAGGCTTACTAGGGACATGGTATTTGTTTATGTATTCACACATGTATTTAGGTTTCCGATCAATACAATTCTAGGATGAATAATAAACCTTTATCACAAATAAGGAAATATAAAATAACAACTTTATTATTGCCTCTAGGGCATATTTCCTTCACCTCTCCCTCCACCTATATATATGAGAGGAGGGGAGGGGGCGCCACACACCATGATTCCCAAGCCGAGTGTCGGCGCCCCCTCTCCCTCTAGTTCGTCCTCCGCTCTAAACCGTTGTGCTTGGCGAAGCCCTGTGGAATAGTTTCACCACACCGTCGTTATGCCGGAACTCATCTATAACTTCTCCTCTCTTGCTGGATCGAGAAGGTGAGGATGTCATCGAGTTGAGCGTGTGCTAAACACGGAGGTGTCGTGCGTTCGCTAGTTGATCGGTATAGATCGTGAAGTTGTACGACTACATCAACCGTGTTGATAAACGCTTCCGCTTAGCGATCTACAAGGGTATGTAGATGCTCCCCCCTCTCGTAGCTATGCATCTCCATGGATAGATCTTGCGTGTGCGTAGATTTTTTTTCTGTTTTCCATGCAACGTTCCCCGACAGGTTTGGCACCGAGGTACTCTTGATTTGATATATCTATGCAAGGAAGACTGAGCGTGTCATGCTTATCATAACTCTGTGTATAGAGGTTCCTTTTTTAGCTTCATTATTATGAAAGGTAATGACGAATTACATGCATGTTTTGTATTATTGTTTCAATATCAAATTGATAGACCATTGCCTTGAATTACTCGAATCCTAATATTCATGCCATGATTATATTTTTGATCAAGCTTGTGCTAGGTAGCATTCTGCATCAAAATATTTCATCATTTACCTACTCGAGGCTGAGCAGGAATTAAGTTTGGGGATGTTGATACGTCTCCATCGTATCTATAATTTTTTTATTGTTTCATGCCATTATCCTATAACTTTCACATACTTTTGGCAACAATTTATATTATTTCTGGAACTAGCATATTGATCTAGTGCCGAGTGCCAGTTCCTGTTTTCTTGTGTGCTTGCTTTTGTATTTCACAAAAAATCCATATCAAATGAAGTCCAAACACGATAAAAATTTATGTTGAGTTTTTTGAAATATATGTGATTTTTGATAGAAAGAATCAATGCAAGATGGTACCCGAGGGCCCCACAAGGCACCAGGGCGTGCCCCACCTGCCTTGTGGGAACCTCATAGGTGCCATCCTATGATGTATGAGTAGATTTCTTTTGTCCTGCGGGTTAATTGTGGTACGGTGTGATTGATGAGTTGTATGTTAATATGGTACTGTCATATGGTGCCCTCTGTGCCACGCACACGTGTGGGATTCCCGTTGTAGTGTGATGCAATATGTTCATGATTTGCTTATTGTCAGTTGCGGGAGTGACAGAAATCTAAACACGAATAAGTGGGTTGTGGTGTATGGAGTAAAGGGGCTTGTTATTTAATGCTATGGTTGGGTTTACCTTAATGAACTTTAGTAGTTACCGATGTTTGCTAGAGTTCCAATCATAAGTGCATATGATCCAAATATGAAAAGTATGTTAGCATATGCCTCTCCCTCATTGCATATGATAAGTATCTAGCGTGTTATATTCAATTGCCTATGGACAATCTTTCTCATTGTCTACAAAAGCTCTCACTAAAAAAATAACTTCTATTACCTCGCAAAGTACTTCTAGTTTTATTCTCGCAAATCAGTTCTATACTTGTTCTAGGTAAAGCAAACGCTAGTGTACGTAGAGTTGTATCAGTGGTCGATATAACTTGAAGAGAATATGAATTCTACCTTTAGCTCCTCATTGTGTTTGACATTCTTATTTATCTAAAAAGCCACAATTGAACCCTGAGTTATCAAGGAGGCCATCGGTTGTTGTGAAGTTTAGATCGGTGATGGGTCACCAAGCGCTGCCGCACCGCGAGCCGTTGCCGCAGACGCATGCCCTTGTTGCGGAACGACAACCGCCTCGCTGATTTTTACGACCCACTTCTCAAGATCCGGTCGCCAAGCGACTAGATCATCGAGCCTGGCGGAGTTGGCCCGGATCGCGTTGGCGTTGCTACGCAGCTCGACGCAGAACTCCTCCATGGAGGATGTGATCTTGTCCAAATAGTCCTTGATGGAACGATCCATCGCCTCGAGTTGGAGATGACATTCCCGCAGTCTACGGGTCTCCATGAATTACGCTAGATCGATCTAGGAAAGGTTGGTGTATAGCCTTTGATACCATATGTGAGGTACCAGATGGAGTACTCCCGATCTATTACACTTGCTCGCAAAATTTGGGATTGAATATCTCGGTTACAGGTATGAACCAGGGACTGCAGAAATGTGGAATCGAAGTAGGTGAGAGGGGAGCAGCCGAGCCGTTGCCGTGTGACTCGATTCCTTTACCATCTTGTTTTTTAGGCAATCCTTTACCATCTTTTGTGGGATGGGATAAGTAGGGGCAACCGATGGGCCGAGCCTCGCCTACACCCAGTCTGGCCCAACCACTGTCGTGTTGGGCTTGTGGAGACGTGTTGGATGTGGCGCTGGTGGTGAGCTGGGAGGGTCACCGTCAAGTGAGGCCACCATGTCAGGGATGCTTACATTAATTTGTGCTCCCACCATAAAGAAATATAAGATCATTTAGATAGCTAATAAAGAAACATAAGATTGTTTAGATACAAAGGGAGTAGCTTACAAAAAAAAATCCACCTGGCATACTGCATGGCTTCTGTTAGAGTAAGCAAATCTTTGTTGATGGAGAGACTGAGACTGGGTGCCCTACAAATTAATCATGACACAGCGATATGCTGCGTCTGGATTTATTTTTGACAGGCATATCATATCCGACTGAAGAAATAATTATCCCACGCATTCTTGTCTCTAGGTATTCAGGCAACAGTCGTACCAACCAACCACTGCCAGCTTTCATAGCCCATCTATCCAATCCACACTTGCAGATAGGCAGCTATTGATCCAGTTGACTTGTCATTTCTTGTAATTAGGATGGGCGTACCATCTGTGAGCTAGCACTACTTAATCATCACTAATTGGTTAACTTCAAATTGACCAAGTTGATGATTGTCTTTCTACCAAACCTACAGCCTACCAAATAATGTAATAACAAGATGACAAGTCCGGCATATGTATTGTCAGTAGTAAATGGTTTTGCATGAGAGCGTCGAAACAGCAGCCATTGGGTAGCAAAAACAACCAGCTGCCTGCACGATTTGAGCCATTGGGGGCAGCAGAGCAGACAGCACGTGCATCTTTCCCTCCATGTGTACTTGTATGAGCATAGTATCTTGCTTGTGCACTCAACAAAGTGGTGTGGGCAGCTTTATTCTCCCAAGCGAAAGAAAGAAAAATGATCAGAAAAGCCAAAGCGCTAATCACTAGCATTTGTTCCCTGATGAGAAAGAAGATGGCCTGCCTGCTTGCTTCCATGCCAAGCCACAGCCGCAGCCACAGTGGATGAGAATACGTCGCTGAGCACCGCTCGACAAGTCGATACTGTTCTGAACTCAAGCAAAAACTTTCTTATCCCAAAGTAGTAGGTGTGCTGTGCTGTAACAGTTGTATGAATGCAGTGCATGGGTGACGTGAAACCCTGAACCGAATGCTATTTGCAGTAGTGGGGACGTAGTCGATAATAGATTCGCCCAACCGCATCTCTGCTTGCTTGATCCCACGAGCAAACACGTTTTGCTCGAGATTATTATTCGGAAGCAGAGCAGTCAACAGAGGGCACAGGACACCAGTGCCGGCCGACGTCTCCATCCAACTCGCATTTCCCAGTAGTACTTGTGAGCAGCAGCGTCAGTAGTATTGTACGTACGAATCAATCAGAGGCGAGCGAGGCCGGTCCGCCCCCCTGCGCCTCCCCACGCCACTGATTTTTCCTCGCCGTCGAATCTTTCTCCTGCTCTTCACCGGTCAGGATCACGCCGTTTTTGTCACCTTGCTCCCCCCGATCCTCCCTGCCTCCGCCCTGGTTTCTCTGGAATTCTTCCCGCCATCCGTTCGATCGTATGGCTGGCCGATGGGGTGGAGTTGCTGCCTTGCTCCCTTCTCTTGATATATCTCTCACTCTCAGGCCATAGCCGTACGCATAGTTCCTCATCAAGATTCAGGACGAGAGGCGAGGCGAGGCGAGATGGGCTGGGCTCTGCCTCTGCTCCGCGTCGTCTGCCTCTGCAGCCTTGTGGCGCTCGCTCGCCCGGCCAGGCCGGCCAACGTCTCCATCGGCGCCCTCTTCACCTTCGACTCCGTCATCGGGAGGTCCGCCAGGGCCGCCATCGACCTCGCCGTCGCCGACGTCAACCGCGACGCCAGAGTCCTCAGGGGGACGCACCTCAGCCTCGTCGCGCAGGACACCAAGTGCAGCGGCTTCGTCGGCACCATCCAAGGTACTGTAGTAGCTACTCTCGTCTTCTTCTTCGTCTTCTTCTTGCCAAAACCAAAACGATCCCCCAAAATATTTGCTGCGATCAGATTAGCAAATACTAGTCGTCACCACGAACTTTAATTCCTCAATTAGATTTGTCGTTAGAGATTCTTAATCTCCCTCCGCGAGTTGTTGTTGGCCCACTTTCTTTTTTATTTGGTTTGCTTCTCCCTCTCTCCTCATTCAGTTGACTCTCGTGGAG
This sequence comes from Triticum monococcum, assembly GCA_034509565.1. NCBI lineage: Eukaryota > Viridiplantae > Streptophyta > Magnoliopsida > Poales > Poaceae > Triticum > Triticum monococcum. The sequence continues at coordinate 442,087,764 of CM067842.1, read as the reverse complement.
GTGGAGGTGGAGGTGGAGCCTGCCTGCTGCCTTGGATCTCTCTCTCCACATGAACTTTGCATGACGATTTTTTTAAATAATAATTATGTTTTTTCTTGACAACGGATTAGTCAGAGAATACCCCTGTTCCGTGCCATCGCCATTGAACATTTTTCTTGACAACGTGTATTGATTTTGGATTAAATACCATTTTGCCTTTAGTATATTAGTATAAATGACTATGTACAGTAGTACTTCTTCGTCCGAAGTTTTAGATACATCTTTATTTATTTATTTTGACGATAAGTATTTTCGAACGGAGGGAATAGTAATTAATCAATCATGGTCCGTAGAAGAGCATAGCTCCACTTTGCGAGGATCGCACTTGAGTTGACACTGAGCTGTGTTGGTGTTGGTGTTGGTGCTGCAGCGCTGCAGCTAATGGAGAAGAAGGTGGTGGCGGTGGTGGGGCCGCAGTCGTCAGGGATCGCCCACGTGGTGTCGCACGTAGTCAACGAGCTCCACGTCCCGCTGCTCTCCTTCGCCGCCACCGACCCGGCGCTCGCCTCCGCCCAGTACCCCTACTTCGTCCGCGCAGCCCGCGGCGACGACTCCTCCCAGATGGCCGCCGTCGCCGACATCGTCACCTACTATGGCTGGAGGGAGGTCACCGTCATCTACGTCGACAACGACTACGGCCGCGGCGGCGTCGACGCCCTCGGCGACGCGCTCGAGGCCCAGCGCGCCAAGGTCTCCTTCAAGGCGCCCTTCCCTCCGGACGCCGACCAAGCCGCCATCGCTGACCTGCTCGTGCGGGTCACCATGATGGAGTCCCGCGTCTGCGTCGTCCACGTCAACCCGGACTCCGGCCTCGCCGTCTTCGCCGCCGCGCGCTCCCTCGGCATGATGGCCTCCGGCTACGTCTGGATCGCCACCGACTGGCTCGCCGCCGCCCTCGACTCCACGCGGCCGCCCAATCCCAGGGCGATGAGCCTCGTGCAGGGCGTGGTCACGCTCCGCCAGTACACCCCGGACTCCGGCGCCAAGAGGTCGCTCATCTCCAGATTCGCCGCCGCCCAGCTGAACCGGACCGCCACCTTGAACGCCTTCGGCCTCGCCGCGTACGACGCCGTGTGGATGGCGGCCCGCGCCATCAACGAGTTCCTGGACGACGGGGGGAACGTCACCTTCTCGGTCGACCCGAGGTTGCAGCAGGAGGTGAACGGGAGCAGCACGCTCCGGCTGGACACGCTCAGAGTATTCGACCAGGGGGAGCAGCTGCTGCAGAAGGTGATGCTCGCCAACTTCACCGGCGTCACCGGCGGCGTTCGGTTCTCCGCGGACGGCAGGAGCCTGGCCGACCCCGCCTACGAGGTCCTCAACGTCGGTGGCACAGGCGTCCGGCGGGTCGGCTACTGGTCAAACCACTCGCATCTGTCCGTCGCCGCGCCCACTCCGCTCCGAATCAAAACTAACAGCAGCCAGCAGCAGCAGGAGCAGCGGCTGTACAGCGTGATCTGGCCTGGGGAGACGACATCGCCGCCGCGCGGGTGGGTGTTCCCGAACAACGGCCGGCCGCTGAGGATCGGCGTGCCGTACAGGACGACGCAGAAGCAGTTCGTGTCCAAGGACAGCGGCCCCGACGGCGCCAGCGGGTACTGCATCGACGTGTTCAAGGCCGCCGTGGCACTGCTCCCGTACCCTGTCCCCGTGTCCTTCATCCTCTTCGGCGACGGCGTCAAGAACCCCAGCTACAGCGACCTCGTGAACAAGGTGGCCAACAATGTGTTCGACGCGGCGGTGGGCGACGTGTCCATCGTGACGAATCGGACGCGGGTGGTGGACTTCACGCAGCCGTACGTGGAGTCCGGGCTGGTGATCGTGTCGCCGGTGAAGGAGAAGAGCTCCAACGCGTGGGCCTTCCTCAAGCCCTTCACGCTGGGCATGTGGGCCGTCACTGGCGCCTTCTTCCTCTTCGTCGGCGCCGTCGTCTGGATTCTCGAGCACCGCTTCAACCCGGAGTTCCGCGGATCCCCACGCGAGCAGCTCGTCACCATTTTCTGGTTCAGCTTCTCAACAATGTTCTTCGCGCACAGTAAGCTATATACTATCTGGCTTGTGCTTGTTCCTTCCCAAGAGATGAAGCTTGGATAAATCAATGGTGGTTCAATCATTTGCAGGGGAGAACACTGTGAGCTCGCTGGGTCGTTTCGTGCTCATCATCTGGCTGTTCGTGGTGCTCATCATCAACTCGAGCTACACGGCGAGCCTGACGTCCATCCTGACGGTGCAGCAGCTGTCGACGGGGATCCAGGGGCTGGACGGCCTCCTCGCCAGCGCCGACCCCATCGGCTACCAGGTTGGGTCCTTCGCCAAGAGCTACATGATGCAGGAGCTCAACGTGCCGGAGTCCCGGCTCAAGGAACTTGCCATCGACGACTACGCCGCCAGCCTCCAGCTCGGCCCGCGCAACGGCGGCGTCGCTGCGATCGTGGACGAGCTGCCCTACGTCGACCTCTTCCTCTCCACCAACTGCCAGTTCAAGACCGTGGGACAAGAATTCACCAAGAGCGGATGGGGATTCGTAAGATCCAAACTAAAATTCTGCATTTCTTCCCATCAATGGCTCTGTTTCGTTGCTGAATGGATGCATCATATCAGGCTTTCCAGCGGGACTCGCCTCTGGCGGTGGACCTGTCGACGGCGATCCTGACGCTGTCGGAGAACGGCGACCTGCAGCGGATCCACGACAAGTGGCTCAACCCGGGGCAGTGCGACTCGTCGCAGGGCGGCGACGTGGCGGCCGACAGGCTCAACCTCAGCAGCTTCTGGGGACTCTTCCTCATCTCCGGCGTCGCCTGCTTCATTGCATTGGTCATCTTCTTCGCCAGGATACTGTGCCAGTACGGCAAGTACAACCAGGGCGATGACGAAGGTGGAACGCCGCCGGAGGACTGCCCGGTGCGGCGGCCGGAGCGGCTGAGGAGCATCAGGGATCTGATAACGTTCGTGGACATGAAGGAGGAGGAGGCCAAGAGGGCCATCAAAAGGAAGTCGAGCGACGACCGCCGGGACAGGTCCATCGCCAGCTCCGCCGGGGCATCCTCCTTCTCCGCATCCACGGTGTAGCCAGTTTCTTTCTTCTCTGGTCGGATGCACGGATGGATTTCTAACAGCATAGATCGATTGACGATGATGTCGATTTGACAAGCTGCACTCCACAGTAAGCTAAGCTTGGCGCAGCTGCTGAGATGACACTGTAATAGTGTAATTAGGCAATGATCAAATGATGATATACATACGACAGTACTACCAAGTTGGAGATGGCATAGGTAGATTAGATTAACTCCTACTACTACAATACTTTAATTTGTGGAGGAGAAGGAAGACATTTTTTCTATACAGAAAAAGGGCCACAGTTGAAGGTCTTTTTTTTCTTTCTAATATGCAACTCAATAGAAATGATCAAAAGGCGATCAACAGTGCTTCAATTCAAACGTAATGCGCTGAAACCAAACAAATTTTTGAGTTGATCTAGCAAAAAATTATCTGGAATCTCATGGTGCATGCATTTGTTTTACAAGGAAACTTGGTCATCTTTATAGAACTACTAGAAGGGATGGCGCGCGCCCGGAGATAAGAGTGTAGTAATCGACTAAGAGTCCTAACACACGTTCGCCCATGGTCGTGTCGTGTATGACCCAACAACGGGCGATTTTCTTTCGTCGATTCGTTCTTTCCGTTTTCTACTGTTTTCTTTTGGTCTATTTAGGAACTAGAGTTTTTCCCCCTTTTTTTTCTAGTTTCATTTGCTTTTTTTCTTTTTTCCTTTGTGTTGTTTCTTTTTAAATAATACAAACTCATTTTTTAAATATTTTCTTATTTATTTTCTTATTTTCTACTTTATTTTCCAGTTCACCACTTATATAATATATTTCTATTTCTCAACATATACATGGTTCTTTTTTGTGTTTGTGGTGTTTAAAAAATGTTCATCACACATATCAAGAATCTTCGTAGTGTTTAAAAAAAATGTTCATTGTGTAAAAAATATTTTTTGGGAATATTAAAAAATATTCTATCATTCATTTTCAACAATGTTCATTGTGTCTACAAAAAATATTCATTATGTATTACAGAAAAGATTCATCATACATAGAAAATGTTCACTGTCAATTTAAAAAATATTCATCTGGTACTTAAAAATATCCACCGCGTATTTAAAAACAACTCTAGCGAGCCAGACTCGTTGTTACTTTGAGATTCAGTCGGGTCAGGAATCAGATGCAGCACAGACAACTAAATAGGCCAATTTTTTAGGGTAACTAGGCCCAACTCCATCGTCTCAACAGCCCTTCTAGGTTTTTAAATACTCACAATGGAGTTGAAACGATGGATTTGGGACATACCTAAGGACTGTTGTGTGTCTAAAAAAAAGTGTCTCCAAAAAAAAAACCCTAAGGACTGTTGTTGAGACACATGATGAAGTTGAATAAGTACATTGAAAAATTAAAATGGACACACATACTGGAGTTGAATAAATTTTTTTTTAGAAAAGAAGGATGACCCCCGGCCTCTGCATCTGGGAGATGCATACGGCCACTTTATTGATTATTCTCGAGGACCTTACAATGTATTACAACAATGTGCCTGAATCCACCATCTTGGCAACACATGCCGCTACTCTTATCCAAAATGATGAAGGGGTGCTAGCTGGGCCACTACCCAAACCACTCACCTAAGCCTAACATCAAAAGCCGGAAGCCGAAACATATTCGGAAGCCCCAGCCGAGCCACATACCGGGTCTGGGACACAATCCGGTCAGACACACTCGTGTGTCGTCGCCGCCATCTTCCACAAGTCCGTCCTCAAGTCATATTGAGGCTTCTACCTTGTCTGGCCACTCAGCCATCGACGTCACCATGACGCCAGACAGCAACCTCCTCCTGCGCGAGTCCATCTCCGCGCATCAGACGCCGAGTCTCAACAACACCACGCCGCCGAGATCCGCCACCTTCAATGGGAAAGATGAAGCACCGCTCCACCAGAGTCGCCGTCCTCTAGTCCCTCGAGCCCGTGTGCACCTCCAAGAATGACGCCCCCATGGGGGAAAACTGAAGGAAATATGCCCTAGAGGCAATAATAAAGTTATTATTTATTTCCTTATATCATGATAAATGTTTATTATTCATGCTAGAATTGTATTAACCGAAAACATAATACATGTGTGAATACATAGACAAACAGAGTGTCACTAGTATGCCTCTACTTGACTAGCTCGTTAATCAAAGATGGTTATGTTTCCTAACCATGGACAAAAGAGTTGTTATTTGATTAAGGAGGTCACATCATTAGTTGAATGATCTGATTGACATGACCCATTCCATTAGCTTAGCACCCGATCGTTTAGTATATTGCTATTGCTTTCTTCATGACTTATACATGTTCCTATGACTATGAGATTATGCAACTCCCATTTACCGGAGGAACACTTTGGGTACTACCAAACATCACGACGTAATTGGGTGATTATAAAGGAGTACTACAGGTGTCTCCAAAGGTAGATGTTGGGTTGGCGTATTTCGAGATTAGGATTTGTCACTCCGATTGTCGGAGAGGTATCTCTGGGCCCTCTCGGTAATGCACATCACTTAAAGCCTTGCAAGCATTGCAACTAATGAGTTAGTTGCGGGATGTTGTATTACGGAACGAGTAAAGAGACTTGCCGGTAACGAGATTGAACTAGGTATTGGATACCGACGATCGAATCTCGGGCAAGTAACATACCGATGACAAAGGGAACAACGTATGTTGTTATGCGGTTTGACCGATAAAGATCTTCATAGAATATGTAGGAGCCAATATGGGCATCCAGGTCCCGCTATTGGTTATTGACCGGAGACGTGTCTCGGTCATGTCTACATTGTTCTCGAACCGTAGGGTCCGCACGCTTAAGGTTTCGATGACAGTTATATTATAAGTTTATGAGTTTTGATGTACCGAAGGAGTTCGGAGTCCCGGATGAGATCGGGGACATGACGAGGAGTCTCGAAATGATCGAGACGTAAAGATCGATATATTGGACGACTATATTCGGACATCGGAAAGGTTCCGAGTGATTCGGGTATTTTTCGGAGTACCGGGTAGTTACGGGAGAAGTAATGGGCCTTGGTGGGCTTTAGTGGGAAGAGGAAAAAGGCTGCTGCGCCCCCCCTCCCCTCTAGTCCGAATTGGACTAGGGAAAAGGGGGCCGGCCACCTTTCCTACTCCTCCACTTCCTTCTCCCTTCCTCCCCTCTTGGTGGACTCCTACTAGGACTTGGAGTCCTAGTAGGACTCCACACCTGGCGTGCCTAGCCTTGGCCAGCCTCCTCCTCCTCCATCCTTTATATACAGGGGCAGGGGCACCTCTGCCCCTGCCACCATATTCCACCTCGATCATATCGTTGTAGTGCTTAGGCGAAGCCCTGCGTCGGTAGAACATCAAGATCGTCACCACGCCGTCGTGCTGGCAGAACTCCTCCCCGAAGCTTTGCTGGATCGGAGCCCGGGGATCGTCATCGAGCTGAACGTGTGCTAAGAACTCGGTGGTGCCGGAGTAACGGTGCTTGGATCGGTCGGATCGGGAAGAAGACGTACGACTACTTCCTCTACGTTGTGTCAACGCTTCCGTTGCGATCTACAAGGGTACGTAGATCAGACTCTCCCCCTCGTTGCTATGCATCACCATGATCTTGCGTGTGCGTAGGAAAATTTTGAAATTACTACGTTCCCCAACAGTGGCATCCGAGCCTAGGTTTTATGGTTTGATGTTATTTGCACGAGTAGAACACAAGTGAGTTGTGGGCGATACAAGTCATACTGCCTACCAGCATGTCATACTTTGGTTCGGCGGTATTGTTGGACGAGACGACCCGGACCAACGCTTACGCGTACGCTTACGCGAGACCGGTTCCCTCGACGTGCTTTGCACATAGATGGCTTGCGGGCGACTGTCTCTCCAACTTTAGTTGAACCAAGTGTGCCTACGCCCGGTCCTTGAGAAGGTTAAAACGGAGTCTATTTGACAAACTATCGTTGTGGTTTTTGATGCGTAGGTGAGATCGGTTCTTGCTTAAGCCCGTAGCAGCCACGTAAAACTTGCAACAACAAAGTAGAGGACGTCTAACTTGTTTTTGCAGGGCATATTGTGATGTGATATGGTCAAGGCATGATGCTAAATTTTATTGTATGAGATGATCATGTTTTGTAACTGAGTTATCGGCAACTGGCAGGAGCCATATGGTTGTCGCTTTATTGTATGCAATGCAATCGTGATGTAATGCTTTACTTTATTACTAAGCGGTAGTGATAGTTGTGGAAGCATAAGATTAGCGAGACGACAACGATGCTACGATGGAGATCAAGGTGTCGCGCTGGTGACGATGGTGATCATGATGGTGCTTCGGAGATGGAGATCACAAGCACAAGATGATGATGGCCATATCATATCACTTATATTGATTGCATGTGATGTTTATCCTTTTATGCATCTTATCTTGCTTTGATTGGCGGTAGCATTATAAGATGATCTCTCACTAAATTATCAAGAAGTGTTCTCCCTGAGTATGCACCGTTGCCAAAGTTCGTCGTGCCCAGACACCACGTGATGATCGGGTATGATAAGCTCTACGTCCATCTACAACGGGTGCAAGCCAGTTTTGCACATGCAGAATACTCAGGTTAAACTTGACGAGCCTAGCATATGCAGATATGGCCTTGGAACACGGAGACCGAAAGGTCGAGCGTGAATCATATAGTAGATATGATCAACATAACAATGTTCACCATTGAAAACTACTCCATCTCACGTGATGATCGGTTATGGTTTAGTTGATTTGGATCACGTGATCACTTAGAGGATTAGAGGGATGTCTATCTAAGTGGGAGTTCTTAAGTAATATGATTAATTGAACTTTAATTTATCATGAACTTAGTGTTGGTAGTATTAGCATATCTATGTTGAAGATCAATAGCTCGCGTTGTTGCTTTCATATGTTTATTTTGATATGTTCCTAGAGAAAATTGTGTTGAAAGATGTTAGTAGCAATGATGCGGATTGGATCCGTGATCTGAGGTTTATCCTCATTGCTGCACAGAAAAATTATGTCCTTGATGCACTGCTAGGTGACAGACCTATTGCAGGAGCAGATGCAGACATTATGAACGTTTGGCTAGCTCAATATGATGACTACTTGATAGTTTAGTGCACCATGCTTAATGGCTTAGAATCGGGACTTCAAAGACGTTTTGAACGTCATGGACCATATGAGATGTTCCAGGAGTTGAAGTTAATATTTCAAGCAAATACCCAAGTTGAGAGATATGAAGTCTCCAACAAGTTCTATAGCTAAAAGATGGAGGAGAATCGCTCAACTAGTGAGCATGTGCTCAGATTGTCTGGGTACTACAATCGCTTGAATCAAGTGGGAGTTAATCTTCCAGATAAGATAGTGATTGACAGAATTCTCTAGTCACCATCACCAAATTAGTAGAACTTCGTGATGAACTATGATATGCAAGGGATAACGGAAACGATTCTCAAGCTCTTCGTGATGCTGAAATCGATGAAGGTAGAAATCAAGAAAAACATCAAGTGTTGATGGTTGACAAGACCACTAGTTTGAAGAAAAGGGCAAAAGGGAAGAAGGGGAACTTCAAGAAGAACGGCAAGCAAGTTGCTGCTCAAGTGAAGAAGCCCAAGTCTGGTCCTAAGCCTGAGACTAAGTGCTTCTACTACAAAGGGACTGGTCACTGGAAGCGGAACTGCCCCAAGTATTTGGCGGATAAGAAGGATGGCAAAGTGAACAAAAGTATATTTGATATACATGTTATTGATGTGTGCTTTACTAGTGTTTATAGCAACCCCTCAGTATTTGATATTGGTTCAGTTGCTAAGAGTAGTAACTCAAAACAGGAGTTGCAGAATAAATAGAGACTAGTTAAGGGTGAAGTGACGATGTGTGTTGGAAGTAGTTCCAAGATTGATATGATCATCATCGCACACTCCCCTATACTTTCGGGATTAGTGTTGAACTTAAATAAGTGTTATTTGGTTTTTGCGTTCAGCATGAATATGATTTGATCATGTTTATTGCAATACGGTTATTCATTTAAGTAAAAGAATAAATTGTTGTTCTGTTTGCATGAATAAAACCTTATATGGTTACACACCCAATGAAAATAGTTCATTGGATCTCGATCTTAGTGATACACATATTCATAATATTGAAACCAAAAGATGCGAAGTTAATAATGATAGTGCAACTTATTTGTGGCACTACCGTTTAGGTCATATTGGTGTAAAGCGCATGAAGAAACTCCATGCTGATGGGATTTTGGAATCACTTGATTATGAATCACTTGATGCTTGCGAACCATGCCTTATGGGCAAGATGACTAAAACGCCGTTCTCCGGAACAATGAAGCAAGCAACAGATTTGTTGGAAATCATACATACTGATGTATGTGGTCCGATGAATATTAAGGCTTACAGCAGGTATCATTATTTTCTAACCTTCACAAGATGATTTGAGCAGATATGGGGATATCTACTTGATGAAACATAAGTCTGAAACATTTGAACAGTTCAAAGAATTTCAGAGTGAAGTGGAAAATCACTGTGACAAGAAAATAAAAGTTTCTACGATATGATCGCAGAGGTAAAATATTTGAGTTACGAGTTTGGTCTTCAGTTAAAACAATGTGAAATAGTTTCACTACGCACACCACCTGGAACACCACAGCATAATGGTGTGTCCGAACATCATAATCGTACTTTATTAGATATAGTACAATCTATGATGTATCTTACTGATCTACCACTATCGTTTTGGGGTTATGCATTAAAGACAGCTGCATTCACGTTAAATAGGGCACCATCTAAATCCGTTGAGACGACACCGTGTGAACTATGGTTTGGCAAGAAACCTAAGCTGTCGTTTCTTAAAGTTTGGAGTTGCGATGCTTATGTGAAAAAGTTTCATCTCGATAAGCTCAAACTCAAATCGAAGAAATATGTCTTCATAGGATACCCAAAGGAGACAGTTGGGTACACGTTCTATCACAGATCCTAAGGCAAGACATTCGTTGCTTATAATGGATCCTTTCTAGAGAAGGAGTTTCTTTTGAAAGAAGTAAGTGGGAGGAAAGTAGAAAACTTGATAAGGTAATTGTACCTTCTACCTTATTGGAAAGTAGTTCATCACAAAATCTGTTCTTGTGACTACTACACCAATTAGTGAGGAAGCTAATGATGATGATCATGTAACTTCAGATCAAGTTACTACCGAATCTCATAGGTAAACCAGAGTGAGATCCGCACCAGAGTGGTACGGTAATCCTGTTCTGGAGGTCATGTTACTTGACCATAACGAACCTACGAACTATGAGGAAGCGATGATGAGCCCAGATTCCGCGAAATGGTTTGAGGCCATGAAATCTGAGATATGATCCATGTATGAGAACAAAGTTTGGACTTTGGTTGACTTGCCCGATGATCGGCAAGCAATTGAGAATAAATGGATCTTCAAGAGGAAGACGGACGCTGATAGTAGTGTTACTATCTACAAAGCTAGAATTGTCGCAAAAGGTTTTCGACAAGTTCAAGGTGTTGACTACGATGAGAGCTTCTCGCTCGTATCTATGCTTGAGTCTATCCGAATCATGTTAGTAATTGCCGCATTTTATGAAATCTGGCAAATGGATAAACAAAACTGTATTTCTTAATGGATTTATTAAAGAAGAGTTGTATATGATGCAACAGAAGGTTTTGTCAATCCGAAAGGTGCTAACAAAATGTGCAAGCTCCAGCGATCCATCTGTGGACTGGTGCAAGCATCTCGGAGTTGGAATATACGCTTTGATGAGTTGATCAAAGCATATAGTTTTATACAGACTTGCGGTGAAGCCTGTATTTACAAGAAAGTGAGTGGGAGCACTACAACATTTCTGATAAGTATTGTGAATGACATATTGTTGATCGGAAATAATGTAGAATTATTCTGTAAAGCATAAAGGAGTGTTTGAAAGGAGTTTTTCAAAGAAAGACTTCGGTGAAGCTGCTTACATATTGAGCTTCAAGATCTATAGAGATAGATCAAGACGCTTGATAAGTTTTTTCAATGAGTACATACCTTGACAAGATTTTGAAGTAGTTCAAAATGGAGCAGTCAAAGAAAGAGTTCTTGCCTGTATTATAAGGTGTGAAGTTGAGTAAGACTCAAAGCCCGACCACGGCAGAAGATAGAAAGAGAATGAAAGTCATTCCCTATGCCTTGGCCATAGGTTCTATAAAGTATGTCATGCTGTATACCAGATCTATTGTATACCCTGCACTGATTTGGCAAGGGAGTACAATAGTGATCTAGGAGTAGATCACTGGACAGCGGTCAGAATTATCCTTAGTGAAATAAGGATATGTTTCTCGATTATGGACGTAATAAAAAGGTTCGTCGTAAAGGGTTACGCCGATGCAAGTTTTGACACTAATCTAGATGACTCTAAGTCTCGGTCTAGATACATATTGAAAGTGGGAGCAATTAGCTAGAGTAGCTCCATGCAGAGCATTGTTGACATAGAAATTTGCAAAATACATGTGGATCTGAATGTGGCAGACCCGTTGACTAAGATTCTCTCATAAGCAAAACATGATCACACCTTACTACTCTTTGGGTGTTAATCACATAGCGATGTGAACTAGATTACTGAATCTAGTAAACCCTTTGGGTGTTGGTCACATGGCAATGTGAACTATGGGTGTTAATCACATGATGATGTGAACTATCGATGTTAATCACATGGTGATGTGATCTAGATTATTGACTCTAGTGCAAGTGGAAGACTGAAGGAAATATGCCCTAGATGCAATAATAAAGTTATTATTTATTTCCTTATATCATGATAAATGTTTATTATTCATGCTAGAATTGTATTAACCGGACACATAATACATGTGTGAATACATAGACAAACAGAGTGTCACTAGTATACCTCTACTTGACTAGCTCGTTAATCAAAGATGGTTATGTTTCCTTACCATGGACAAAAGAGTTGTTATTTGATTAACGAGGTCACATCATTAGTTGAATGATCTGATTGACATGACCCATTCCATTAGCTTAGCACCCGATCGTTTAGTATGTTGCTATTGCTTTCTTCATGACTTATACATGTTCCTATGACTATGAGATTATGCAACTCCCATTTATCGAAGGAACACTTTGGGTACTACCAAACATCACAATGTAACTGGTTGATTATAAAGGAGTACTACAGGTGTCTCCAAAGGTAGATGTTGGGTTGGCGTATTTCGAGATTAGGATTTGTCACTCCGATTGTCGGAGAGGTATCTCTGGGCCCTCTCGGTAATGCACATCACTTAAAGCCTTGCAAGCATTGCAACTAATGAGTTAGTTGCGGGATGTTGTATTACGGAACGAGTAAAGAGATTTGCCTGTAACGAGATTGAACTAGGTATTGGATACCGACGATCGAATCTCGGGCAAGTAACATACCGATGACAAAGGGAACAACGTATGTTGTTATGCGGTTTGACCGATAAAGATCTTCGTAGAATATGTAGGAGCCAATATGGGCATCCAGGTCCCGCTATTGGTTATTGACCGGAGACGTGTCTCGGTCATGTCTACATTGTTCTCGAACCGTAGGGTCCGCACGCTTAAGGTTTCGATGACAGTTATATTATGAGTTTATGAGTTTTGATGTACCGAAGGAGTTCGGAGTCCCGGATAAGATCGGGGACATGACGAGGAGTCTCGAAATGATCGAGACGTAAAGATCGATATATTGGATGACTATATTCGGACATCGGAAAGGTTCCGAGTGATTCGGATATTTTTCGGAGTACCGGGTAGTTACGGGAGAAGTAATGGGCCTTGATGGGCTTTAGTGGGAAGAGGAAAAAGGCTGCTGCGCCCCCCTCCCTCCCCTCTACTCCGAATTGGACTAGGGAAAAGGGGGCCGGCCACCTTTCCTACTCCTCCACTTCCTTCTCCCTTCCTCCCCTCTTGGTGGACTCCTACTAGGACTTGGAGTCCTAGTAGGACTCCACACCTGGCGCGCCTAGCCTTGGCCGGCCTCCTCCTCCTCCATCCTTTATATACAGGGGCAGGGGCACCTCTAGACACACAAGTTGATCATTGAGATCGTTCCTTAGCCGTGTGCGGTGCCCCTGCCACCATATTCCACCTCGATCATATCGTTGTAGTGCTTAGGCGAAGCCCTGCGTCGGTAGAACATCAAGATCGTCACCACGCCGTCGTGCTGGCGGAACTCCTCCCCGAAGCTTTGCTAGATCGGAGCCCGGGGATCGTCATCGAGCTGAACATGTGCTAAGAACTCGGAGGTGCCGGAGTAACGGTGCTTGGATCAGTCGGATCGGGAAGAAGACGTACGACTACTTCCTCTACGTTGTGTCAACGCTTCCGTTGCGATCTACAAGGGTACGTAGATCAGACTCTCCCCCTCGTTGCTATGCATCACCATGATCTTGCGTGTGCGTAGGAAAATTTTGAAATTACTACGTTCCCCAACAAAAATGACACCAGAGAGCCGCCGTCATCCGATCACTGATCTAGGGTTTCCCCCGAAGATAGCAGAGAGTGGCCTTGAACATCTCCACGACGATGCCTTCAGGAAGGGAACGACGCATACAACGTCGCCATCGCCGGCCTTGGCAATAGATAGCAGGTTTTCACCCAGATCTGATCGAAGACCTCTATCTCTCGTGCACGGGTCACTGCCGTCCTTGCCGGGATCTGGATGATCCCGCATGGCAGATCTCAGCACGGGGAAGCCCCCCCACCGAGACCCGCCGGCCGAGCAGGGGAGGCCGAGGCCGCACCCACAAGTCAGATCCGCGATGGATCCAAGCCCGCGCCGCCGCTTCGGAGTCAGCCCCGCGCACAGCCAGCCACCGCAGGACACCGCCGCCTGCCGCCTAGATCCGCCGCCCGCGAAAGAAGGGGAGGCGGGAGAGGGAGTCCCCCCGCCGCCGCCGTCTGCCACGCGGGTTTCACCCGGCGGCGGCGCGAGGAGGGGAGAAGGAGAGGGCGGCGGCGGTGCCTAGGGTTGGAGGCCCCCGAGTCGCCCAGGGCAGGGGCGACGCGAGGGGAGAAGGACTAAATCAGTGACAATATATGCTTATTTTTAGGGACATACCATGAAGAATAACTATGCTTATTTTTAGGACATATGCATTTGTTTTGTGATCCGTCAGAGTTTTTTTTAGGGTTAATATCATTCGTCAAAAGAAAAAGATAAATATCATTCGTCAATTGTGTCGTGTGTGCATACTGATAAGCCGACTCGTGAGCACACCCGGGCTGCACTTTCCTCAAAGATGACAGGGACTGCTCGGACGGATTCTTTCTACTCGCTTCAAAGGAAACCAGGCAGGCAGGATGTGCTTTCTTTCCGGAAAAAAAACGCAGGATGCGCTTTCCTCCAAAAAAAAAGTTGGTAACCTACCTTCTTTCTTTGAACCCTATTATTTGGAGACCCTCAAAAAAAAAACCTATTATCTAGCATCCCTCAGCCAGGAGAACGCCGGGAGGCCTAGTTTAACCCTTTTTTCAGAGAAAAATGCCATCAACAAAAAAAGACCCAAAAATTGCCATGAACTAACTTATGCAAAAACTTCAGGCTACTATAAAAAAAATGCCATCTCTCTAATTTATAAAATATAGTACAAATGAGTATGATTAAAAGAAGTTGAATTAACTACATAAATAAAAATGCCATGATAAAAAAAGTTTCCATCTCTTAGTAAGCAAAAAATGCCATCTAAAATATAAAAAATATATCTATTAATAATAAAATTGCCATCTAAACTGTCATGCTGATTTCTTTCCGAGAGAAAATGCTATCTGATAAAAAAAGGAAGGGGGGTTGTGATTTGAACCCAGGTGACCCTGCGCCAGGATTTAAGTACTTTGAAATATGGTTCACTCGTGTTTTCTTTATAGCGAACGGGTTTGGGTATCCGACGTGGCTAGGATCATGCACTGTCAGCTATGAAGGATTTAGCAGCCACCTACGAAACTCGGACCTTGGTGGCTGCGTGGTGGAATCGGCCTCCGACGAAGCTATGACAATGGTGGCCGCATGTTGGAATGGGCCATCGGCAAAGCTACAACTGCCCAGGGAGGATGTTGAAAGCGTACAACGAGGAGGTTGCAACCCCCCGGCGGTGATGGGCGCCCTAGCCGACGATGCTACGACGACGACATTCGGATGCTGCAACTAGCCACCAGCGTGTTACGACTGACACCACCAGAGCTGCAACCAGCCACCAGGGGTGCTACGATCCACGTCGACCGATGGCACAACGAGGGCGTCGAGAAGGTGCAATCGGCCACTGGCG
This sequence comes from Triticum monococcum, assembly GCA_034509565.1. Classification (NCBI taxonomy): domain Eukaryota; kingdom Viridiplantae; phylum Streptophyta; class Magnoliopsida; order Poales; family Poaceae; genus Triticum; species Triticum monococcum. Next base: position 442,072,361 of record CM067842.1, on the reverse strand, counting down.
TGCTACGAGGAGCTGTAACCAGCCACCGTGGCGCGCTACGACTCGCGGCAGGATGCTACGACAGCGATGTCGGGTGGTGCAATCAGGATGTTGGGGGAGGGCCGAGCTACAAGCTCAGCGATGCGGTGCTTTGAGCTCGATGGCGGCGGGGATGGGGATGGAGGCTGCTGCGAAGCACAGTGTTGTACACGGCGAGCGTGAGGCATGGGGCAAGATCCGATGGCTACCTTTGGCCTATCATGTGGTGCTGAAGGCCACCGATCGAGTCCTTACGTCGGTCAACCGACGCAAAGCATTGCCTTTTTTTAGTTGGTACTCCTAGCTTTTTCTGTCAACTATGTGTATTCCAACTAGTGAACTTTACTGGGTATGGCACTTAGTAGATGAAGATGACGAGTTAGTATAGCATGCACGTGTGCCAGATTTTTGTTCCTTCCATTTGTCTAGTACCCCGTATATCTCCATGACTCCATGGGTTTTGATTCGGGTCCAACTCCAACAGGCTTTCTGCTGCATGGCTACATGTTTCCCGGAGAAAAAGTTATCGCTCTCTTGCTTAACTTATCTTTCCTCCCATCCCATCCATCCATGGATGGAACCCCCCCTCGTACGCGTGTCTTGAGTCCAGTTGAGTGCACGGCCTGCAAATAAGTGCCCATGTGCGCATCATCCATCCGGCGTTGATGTCAACGACACTTCACTGTAACCCCTCCGCCGCTCCACGTCCCGGTGCGCCTACCCTCTCCTCTCTCCGCCATTATATAACACCATCACCAACCGCGCTCCCCCGGCGGACCTCCATGCCATATTTCTTACTCCAACCCATTCTGCAACACTGCAATTTTCTTCTTCTTCTTCTTCTTCTTCTTCTTCTTCTTCTTCTAGCTAGCCACCTTACGCGCAGCTACCTGGCTGGCTAACTTAGCTTCAAGTTCATAGTCCACACACACATACGTACGTCGTCAAATGGAGGAATCCATCCGCTCGTCTAGGACCCCGGGTGCTTCAGCTTCAGTCTTGGACGGCGACGTCGACTGCTGCGCATCCGGGTCTGCGACCGCCGTGGCTTCCGACGACAGCGGCTGGACGGCCTACTTCATCGACGGCGACGACACCTACCTGCAGTTGCACAACTCCCAAGAGGTGCCAGCGAAGAAGCCCCACGGCGACCGCGCCTCCACTTCCACCTTGTCCACCACCAGCAAGACCAAGGCCAAGGCGAAGAAGGCAGCGGGCACCGAGGACAACACCAAGAAGAAGATGCCTCGTTTGGAACCAGCTGATGAAGACCCTCTCCAAGACACAGCCTGCTCCCCTGCAAACGCTAGCTATGCAACTCGTCAACTTCACCTGCAGGTAGTTTACTCCATTTATTTCTGCACTGCACTCACAAGTTAGGTTAATTCAATCGATCACTGATCAGGGTGTCCTCTCCCATGAACAAATCAATGTTGATGGTCTCTCTCAAATATTCATCAGTATGCTTTCATGGGCATGCAGGATGGCTGGCAAATTGCTGGCTGCGAGTGTGAGCAGAGATCATCGTCAGCGGCACCAGCAGCGCCGCAGTGGGTTGAGTACTGCAGGAGACGCCAATGGGATTCTTCTCGGGAGGGGCCGGATGCAGAAATTAAAGAGGTGTTGGCTTAGTCCTTGTTAAACTGTTGGTGGACCAGGGCAGACCAAAGACCAAACTGCTCACCACTGAATTGTGTACTTCTTCTACCTTAGTGCGTGTTTAATTGTTTATCCGCATGTTCCGCGACACTAATCTCATTCGTGGGTTGGGCCCAAAACCCCTGTTGTCATGTCCAATAACTAATACTAGTTATATATAGTTGCTGCTGTAGCTTGTACTACAAGTTTGACAAAGTTTGCTCTTATATTACGAGACGAAGAGAGTAGCGTCGATGGATTTTTTTTTCTCTAAGAAACTTTCAATCTATTTATCAACTGTCATGGTAGTATAGGAACCACTAAGTAAAATTTACATCCAGGTACGTAGACCACTTAGCGATGACTTCAAGCACTGGAGCAAGCAAAAGGAGCGTCGCCGTCATCGCCGCTTCCTCTTCAGAGCCGGGCAAACATTGTTATAGTAGACAGTCGGAAAGTCGTTGTGCTAAGGTCTTATAGGACCAAGACACCAGAATAGCAACCGCCACTGATGAAGAAAATGATAGATCGAAAGGATCCAACCTACAGACACACTAATGTAGACGAACGAAGACCGGATCTAGACGATCCACCAAAGACAAACGCCGACCGGATCGCACGAGAACTGGCGGAGACAAACCTCCACACGTCTTCAAACGACGCTTCAAACATCACCGTGACGGGCACTAGGCGGGGAAAACCTTATTTCATCTTCAATAAGCCCACGCCGACTCGTCTTCTTGAGCATGGTACAAACCCTAACAAAACTTAGAAAAGCACCTAAAAACGGAACCCTTTCGCTGGCTATGGCAGGTATCATCACGCCTCTACGGTCCAATGACAATGGGAGATGAGGCGGACCGCTGATGGCATCGGTGAGAGGCAGGGAATCCCTAAACGAGAGGCAGGGAAACCCTAGATGAGAGTTTGATGGATTTAGCTGACAATCTCTTACTAACTGATTGCACAGCTAGCAAATTAAGCTCGGTAAAATGATAGATTCAATTTAATTTCTAGCATCGGCCTATGCAGACCCAACCATAGGGCAATGCGAGATCATTAGACATATTATGCAATTCAACCGGGGATCACTAAATGAACGGCACCAAATGTTCATGAACAAGTCCGATCGTTTCGCGGACCGTGGGCATAGTGTTGGTCATTCAACTATAGCCATTAAATTTAGACGATAGGCTATGACTGACAATGGGCCAGATGTACCAAAAGGAAAAAGAAAATGAGTATGACACAAGGGTCATGGAGGATGTAGTCCAATTAAGGGTGGGCCAGTCGAACGTTCATATTCTCTCAATCCTTCCTCAATTTATGCGATTTAGGGGATCTCATACGTGTGTATCGGTCTCCGGGCATTTGATGACTCTCATTGGTAGACTTAAAGGTCTGAACTGTTCGGTCCAAACATTTACGGACAATGTGATGGTTCGCATTGGAGTTGCCTTAAGGTGCCCTCCTGAACAACTAGCACGAAAATGATGCCACATTCAACCTTATAAAATCATGTTTTCTGGTAACTTGTTCATCAACCAAAAGCTATGAACCAATCAGTATTTGGATGGTTAGGAGGACAGTGGTGCCCCAGCCCACCAGAATTCAAGTCCTAGGCATGACACTGATGCTCGTATTTTTTTGAATTTATTTCTTTTCTCTTTTTGCAGGTGATAAATTGTATTACTCAAATCGTAGTGTTTATACAATCAGCGAGAGCTAGCTCAACAGCAACATCCGGACCAGAACCCGAGTCATGGTTCGTCTTCTAATGTACCGCAACTAGTTAAGCTATTGCGCCAACTTCAGACCTTTCGGCGATGTGCGTTCAGTGTGAGGAGATGTTCTTGTCAATTACGAAGACATTTGTGACGGCTTTATCAATCTTAAAATGATGTGTTGGCTCGATTTTTCAAAGATACTTATATTGTAGGGTGTGCGTCCATACATTTTATATGGATTCCTACGTATTACTGTGTTGAAAAAAAAATCTAAATGCTGTTTGAACGTGGCATCAACCCGACACCCGTACCAAACGATTCCAAGACCTGTGGATTGTGGAGAATGCCAACACCTACTAATTTGGACACGTCAATATGGCCAGGGGTACTTTTATATATTTTGCATAAAATTCAGGACTCCATGAATGATGTTACGTTCAGAAGCGATCTTGATCACCTTACCTCGGTTAATTTAATTTTTACGAGGTAAAAGGGAGTTTTATAGACTCATCGGTTACTGTTAGAAACATTTTGAGGAGATTTGATTTATAGACTCGTCGGTTTGAAGAAGCGAGTGATAACGTCTCCGCCTCCTCTCCTCCTACGGGACTTGAAGTACCCCCGCAGGTTGAATGTGGGATCATTGTCATCCTAGTCGTTCAGGAGTACATACATTTCTGTGAAGTACGTTTCTAAATTCTCGGTAATATAAAAATTCCTAGGTTTGAAGAGATTAGGATTATCATTATAAGGGACTGAAGTACGTACGTTTTGTGTTATTGGTGCACACATTATGCATATGATGCATGGTACCGAGCAGCTGCCCATACAAAAGGACAAGTAGGACAGCTAAGCTAATTACTACCACTAGATAGCTGCAAGATTGATCGTGATCGATACACGATGCATGAGGGCATAGCCATAGGCCATAGCTATACAGAAGTAGCTCCTAGCTAAGCAAAGCATGCAGATGTATAAGTAGCTGATAGCTAGGTGACGCCTAATAAAAGTTATAGCGCGTCATTTTAGTATTTTTAGTGTGTCGGGATCAATATCGCTTTTGCAGATGCCCAAAAACACGTGCATAAAAAGCACACGGTGCAAATTGTGAAGCGCGCGCAATCCGAAGCTCAAAATATGCTGCGCGCGATAGGGTTTTTCAGCGCACGCAATCTGAAGCCCAAAATATGCTGCGCGCGATAGCGTTTTTCCACGCGCGCCTAAAAACTTTTAACGCTATAACATCTGCTGAAGCTGTGCAGCGTCAAAAAAACAAAATTTTAATACACGGAGTTTTTTTTAAACGCCTATTGAAGATGCTCTTAGTACAGTACTGGATCTGTCTGGAGTCGGCATAGACATTAGCTGCATGGACGATCCATATAAGATACACGTACGTAGTACGTACGTGCATACGTGTTCCGGCGAGCGGAGCTCATCTCATCGTAGACAGACATATATACTGATTCCCTCCGTTCTCAAATATATCTCTTTTTCAGAGATTTCAACAAATTGTTGGAATTTTGTTAGTAGGTCTTTGGCCCAAAGCCCAACTAAAATTCTGAAATTTTCTTGCTCCATTCATGCACATATGTGAGTGGAGTGAGTGAGGCTAAAGTTTAGCCCCACATTGGAAGTTGAGAGAGAGTTGCACCTCTTTATAAGGTGAGCTCTTCTACCACTTGTATGAGCATGAGAAGAGGAAACCTACACGCGCGCTCCTCGTCCTCCTCGCTCGCCACGCCTCGCCTCGCCTCGCCTCGCCTCGCCTCGTCACGCCGCGGGTTGCGGGATTGAGCCGAGCCGAGGACAGAACTATGCACGTTGTTAATAGGCCTTTGGCCCAAAGCCCAATTTCCATTCATGCACACATGTGAGTGAAGTGAGAGAGAGAGTTGCACCTCTTTATAAGGTGAGCTCTTCTACCACTTGTATGAGCATAAGAAGAGGAGACCTACACGCGCTCGCCTCGTCACGACGCGCCGCGGGTTGCGGAATTGAGCCGAGCCGAGGACAGAGCTATGCATGTTGTCTATATTTTTGCTGCATGGGAAAATTAATGAGTCATTAATTAATAATTAACGGACGCGTTAATTACCGAACCGTTTCCGATTTTTTTGGATCGTGACGACTCGGACGTGGGGTTTACTCCCACGACCTACCCGGCTCGCAATATATAGTCAGGGCAGACGTCTACCCTAGCGGCCGCTTCGTATGATTTCTCACCACCGTTCCAGATCATTGCGCCGCCAAGCAAGTCTTCTCCATCCCTCCTTCCGGCGTGCACCGCGAGAAGGGACAGCAGGCCTCCGGAACCCTGCCTCTCGTGATCCTGTACGGGAGAGGGGTGATCAGGTTTTTGGGGAGCGCACTCGCCCGACTGCTGGCAGCGACGATTTCGCGAACGGCGACTTCTTCCCCGACCTCGGCAACCTCGTCCTCGACGACATGGGCGACAACGTCAACACCGGCGGTGCTGCACCCGCTGCACCGTATGTGATTCTATCCTTCCTGTTCGAGATCGTGGTAGAATTCATGTTTCTAGTATGTGCCCTAGATGTGATATGTTCATCTGATATGCTAGTTCGCATGATTAATTTAATCTCTGCTGCTGTGGTCATGATTTATATTCTGTTTATTCGGATTAAATCTCGTAGTAATTTGCTCATATTTCCAACAATCCAAAAACCTGATTATAGGCAATTTACTCCGAGTGGTTTTGCTGCGCATCTGAAACCGCCTGCCTTTAAGGGGGCGCAATATAAGAGGTGGCGCACGAGAGCAGTCTACTGGTTTCAGACCATGGGCTGCTATGATGCCACCAAGGGCAAGCCTGAGGGCGATCTTAATCCAGCACAGCTGGAAGCTTTTGAGAATATCGATACCCTCTTTAAAGGTGCTCTTCTGAGTGTTCTTGATGACTCCATTGTGTATTCGTATATGTCGTTTGACAACGGCAAGGACATGTGGGCTGCGCTCGAGGCCAAGTTTGGTGCCTCGGACGCCGGCAGCGAGTTGTACGTCATGGAGCAATTCTATGACTACAAGATGACTGATGAGCGCCCTGTTGTACATCAGGCTCATGAGATACAATCGCTCGCAAAAGAACTTGAGTACTTCAAGTGTGTGTTGCCGGACAAATTTGTTGCCGGAGGCATCATTGCCAAGCTTCCACCTTCGTGGAACAATTTTGCTACTTCCCTGAAACACAAGAGACAAAAGTTTTCCGTTGCGGATCTCATTGGTACTCTTGATGTTGAAGAGAAGGCGAGAGCAAAGAACACACGTGCTCGAGTTGCTGAGGGAGGTTCTAGTGCCCACATGGTACAGAAGAAGAACTCCTAGCCCAACAAGTACAAAAACAATAAGAACAAAACTCAGGGCAAAGGCAAGTTTTATACAAAGAACAAGCCATCACATTCTACCAACTTCAAAAAGAATTCTCATAAGAAGGGGAAGGGACTTTGCCATGTCTGCGGTGATCCTAATCACTGGGCTCCAAAGTGTCCTAACCGCTTTGAGGAGCGCGAACATGAGAAGAGCGGCAAGTCCGCTAATGTTGTCATCGGTGATACTGATATGAAGGAATCAGGGTACGATATTTTTCCTACCATCCTTTCAGTATTTCAATCCCTGATTGGTTAATTGACACCGGTGTCAATGTACATGTTTGTGCTGACGCCTCCATGTTTTCTTCTTACCAGGCAACAAGGACTTCACCCGTGCTGATGGGGAACGGGTCACATGCCATCATTCGAGGTGTTGGTACGGTCGATCTGAAGTTTACTTCGGGGAAGACTGTGCGTCTGAAGAACGTTCATCATGTGCCGTCCATTAATAAAAATCTCGTTAGCGGTTCCCGTTTATGTCGAGATGGTTTTAAGTTGGTTTTTGAATCCAATAAAGTTGTAATTTCTAAATATGGACAATTTGTTGGAAAAGGCTATGAGTGCGGAGGCTTGTTCCGCCTATCTTTGTCAGATATTTGCACTAAAGTTATTAATAATGTTTGCCACAATAATGAGTCTGATATTTGGCATTCACGACTGTGTCATATTAACTTTGGGTGCATGACGCGGTTAGCCAATATGAATTTAATTCTGAAAATCTCTACTGTCAAAGGCTCCAAGTGCCAAGTATGTGTGCAAGCTAAACAACCTCGCAAGTCCCATAAGACTGCAGAGGCAAGAGACTTGGCGCCACTAGAGCTTATACATTCTGATCTTTGTGAGATGAATGGCATGATGACAAAAGGTGGAAAGAGATACTTCATGACGTTGATTGATGACTCCACTAGATATTGTTATGTGTATCTTCTGAAATCAAAAGATGAGATTTTGACTTTCTTTAAAAACTATAAAGCTGAAGCAGAGAACCAACTTGATCGAAAAATTAAACGGCTTAGGTCCGATCGTGGTGGAGAGTATTTTTCCAATGAATTTGATTGTTTTGTGCGGAACATGGTATAATCCATGAGAGGACGCCTCCCTACTCACCCCAGTCAAATGGGGTAGCCAAAAGAAAGAACCGAACTCTAACTGATATGGTTAACACCATGTTAGACACTTCGGGTCTATCCAAGGAATAGTGGGGGGAGGCGCTAATGATTGTGTGTCATGTCCTAAACCGAGTTCCCACAAAGCATAAGACCATGACTCCATTTGAGGAATGGGAAAGGAAAAGGTTGAAACTCTCTTACCTACGTACTTGGGGTTGTTTGGCGAAAGTCAACATACCAATTCCCAAGAAGCGCAAGCTTGGACCAAAAACTGTGGATTGTGTTCTTCTGGGCTATGCTTTTCATAGCATCGGCTATAGATTTTTGATAATAAAATCTGAGGTATCCGACATGCATGTTGGTACGATTATGGAATCAAATGATGCAACTTTCTTTGAGGACATATTTCCTATGAAGGATATGTCGAGTTCATCAAATCAGGAGATACCTACTCCATCTACTGAGGAATTCACTGTAATTCCCGAACCCACCATTGCGATGGAACACGTTGAGAATCCTGTTGAGGGTAACAATGGAACTCCTGTGAGGAGTAAGAGACAGAGGACTGCAAAGTCTTTTGTTGATGATTTCATTGTGTACCTCGTGGATGACACACCCAGGACTATTTCAGAAGCCTATGCATCTCCTGATGCTGACTACTGGAAGGAAGCTGTACGTAGCAAGATGGATTCCATCTTAGCTAACGGTACCTGGGAGATCACTGACCGTCCATATGGGTGCAAACCTGTAGGATGTAAGTGGGTGTTCAAGAAGAAGCTTAGACCTGATGGTACGATTGGAAGTACAAGGCATGGCTTGTGGCCAAGGGTTATACCCAGAAAGAAGGTGAAGACTTCTTTGATACTTACTCACCCGTGGCTAGACTGACCACAATTCGGGTGCTACTATCACTGGCTGCCTCACATGGTCTTCTCGTTCATCAAATGGACGTTAAGACGGCTTTCCTTAATGGAGAGTTGAAGGAGGAAATTTACATGGATCAGCCAGATGGTTTTGTAGTACTTGGTCAGGAAGGAAAGGTGTGCAAGTTATTAAAGTCTTTATATGGCCTTAAACAAGCTCCTAAGGAGTGGCATGAGAAGTTCGAAAGAACATTAACTGCTGCCGGCTTGTAGTAAACGATGGTGACAAGTGCATGTACTATCGCTATGGTGGGGGCGAAGGAGCTATTCTTTGTCTGTATGTCGACGACATATTGATCTTTGGAACCAAACTTGATTTAATCAAGGAGGTTAAGGATTTCTTATCTCGCTGCTTTGAGATGAAGGATCTAGGAGTAGCTGATGTTATCTTAAACATCAAGCCGTTGAGAGATGAGAATGGTGGGATCACACTGCTTCAGTCTCATTATGTGGAAAAGGTCTTGAGTCGTTTTGGGTATAGCGACTGCACGCCTTCTCCAACTCCATATGATGCTAGTGTGTTGCTTCGAAAGAATCGACGGATTGCTAGAGATCAACTGATGTATTCTCAGATTATTGGCTCGCTTATGTATTGGGCGAGTGCCACGAGGCCTGACATCTCTTTTGCTGTGAGCAAGCTGAGTCGGTTTGTGTCAAAATCGGGAGATGATCATTGACATGCGCTTGAGAGAGTTATGCGCTATTTGAAAGGCACCGCGAGCTATGGGATTCACTACACCGGGTATCCAAGGGTACTGGAGGGTTATAGTGACTCAAACTGGATATCTGATGCTGATGAGATTAAGGCCACAAGTGGTTATGTTTTTACACTTGGTGGTGGCGCTGTTTCCTGGAAGTCTTGCAAGCAGACCATCTTAACGAGGTCAACTATGGAAGCAGAACTCACCGCATTAGACACTGCCACTGTTGAAGCAGAGTGGCTTCGTGAACTCTTGATGGACTTACCTATGGTTGAAAAACCAATACCCCCTATCCTGATGAACTGTAATAATCAAACTGTGATCGTCAAGATAAACAGTTCTAAGGACAATATGAAGTCCTCAAGGCATGTGAAGAGGAGACTAAAATCTGTCAGAAAATTGAGGAACTCCGGAGTTATTACGTTGATTATATCCAAACGTCGAAAAACTTAGCAGATCCCTTCACAAAGGGTCTATCACGTAATGTGATAGATAATACATCGATGGAGATGGGTTTGAGACCCACCGCATGAGTTGTCCATAGTGTTAACCCACTCTATGTGATCGGAGATCCCGTGAAGTAGAAGTGGGAGACAAGCTGTTGGTCAGCTGGGAGGAGAGTATCCCTATATTAATTATCCCACTTCGTAAAGATGCAATACTCTCCTGATATGCATGGCAGGTTGATAATTATCTTAATGTGTTCCAAGTGGCTTATTTGGGTAAGCAGAGATGTTGTCCTGCAGAACATCTTCTGAGGAACACACCTATATGAATTTGACTGTCAATGTCGCAGTCTGTGAGAATTGGGTGTTCTCTAATAAATTCATGAAAGGCCCTGGAGTATGACGTATACGCTCCATCCGCGGGGAAGCCTTGCGGCAGCCCAGTATCGGTCAGGAATTTGTGTGAAACTAGTTTCACAGAAAACTTATAGTTTAAGGCATAGTCCACTATTCAAGTTGTGATTTAGTGTAGCATAAATTTCTAAGTGGAAGTTCAACTTCACAGTCTCCACTAAGCACCGATATATAAAACAATGTTTTGGAACTAAATGATGAGATGTGCCAATGAGACTTTGTGGGGATTGTTGGAATTTTGCTAGTAGGCCTTTGGCCCAAAGCTCAACTAAAATTCTGAAATTCTCTTGGCCCATTCATGCACACATGTGAGTGGAGTGAGTGAGGCTAAAGTTTAGTCCCACATTGGAAGTTGAGAGAGAGTTGCACCTCTTTATAAGGTGAGCTCTTCTATCACTTGTATGAGCATGAGAAGAGGAGACCTACACGCGCGCTCCTCCTCCTCGCTCGCCTCGCCATGCCACGCCTCGCCTCGCCTCGCCTCGACGCGACGCGGGTTGCGGGATTGAGCCGAGCCGAGGACAGAGCTATGCACGTTGTCTATATTTTTGCTGCATGGGAAAATTAATGAGCCATTAGTTAATAATTAACGGACGCGTTAATTACTGAACCGTTTCCGATTCTTTTGGATCGTGACGACTCGGACGTGGGGTTTACTCCCACGACCTACCCTGCCCGCAATATATAGTCAGGGCAGACATCTACCCTAGCGGCCGCTTCATATGGTTTCTCACCACCGTTCCAGATCATTGCGCCGCCAAGCAAGTCTTCTCCATCCCTTCTTTCGGCGTGCACCACGAGAAGGGACAGCAGGCCTCCGGAACCCCGCCTCTCATGATCCTGTACGGGAGAGGGGCGATCAGGTTTTTGGGGAGCGCACTCGCGCGACTGCTGGCAGCGACGACTTCGCGAACGACGACTTCTTCCCCGACCTCGGCAACCTCGTCCTCGACGACATGGGCGACAACGTCAACACCGGCGGTGCTGCACCCGCTGCACCGTATGTGATTCTATCCTTCCTGTTCGAAATCGTGGTAGAATTCATGTTTCTAGTATGTGCCCTAGATGTGATATGTTCATCTGATATGCTAGTTTGCATGATTAATTTAATCTCTGCTGCTGTGGTCATGATTTATATTCTGTTTATTCGGATTAAATCTCGTAGTAATTTGCTCATATTTTCAACACAAATAACTATATACAAAGCAAAATAAATAAATCATATTATAGTTCATTTATAAAATATCTAAAATAATAAAAAAAGGAACAAAGAGAGTAAGTAGTACATATATATGAATGCACGCATGAATGCCATGGCAAGTGGAGTCGTGGACCACCAAACCAAACTCTCCTCTCAGTCGTGCGTTGATTCCGAAAGGAAATCCGTTTCATAATATAGTTTGTTCATGTTTTTTGAGATTTAATTTGTTTGTAAATTTAATCAATAAAACCGACTACAACGAGAGCAAAAATTATACCAGTGAATTGATATTTTTGATATGAATTTAGTGATATAATTTTTTGCTTCCGCCGCAATCGATCTTGTTGGTTAAATTTACTGTTAAATTTTAATATTGAAAAGCACGAACGCATTATATTATATTCCCTCCATCCTAAAATATAAGATATTTTTTGACATTATCATAATATCAAAAAACGTCTTACATTCCGTCTAGACGGAGGGAGTAGAATGGAGGAAGTAATAAGTGACGCGCACGCACACCGTACGCAATACGGATATGTGCGTATATATGTGTACGTGTACATAAACCTATGATGCGCGCATGCATGCATTGAATGCCTGCGCACGTGCTGCGCCAACAGGCAATTGCAATCATATGTACATCCACCATCGTCCATGCCACACCAGCTCACACAGACACGGTACTCCGCCGAGGCTCAAGGGACTGACCACATGGTCCACATGTGACATTCAAGGCTACACTATGCTATGCTTCCTGATTTTTAAGGCTCACAGTTAACATCAAGTGATTTTTAAGGCTCACGGTTAATATTAAGGTCTTTAATTCAGAATTGGATCATTCGATATTGTTTCGACAATTTCTTAAGGACTTTCTATTTAATTATTTTAATTCATCATACTTCCTAATTTTAAAACTCAACCATTTGGTTGAGGTATGCAATATTGGAATTGGTTCATATTTTGATCGGGTCAACAATTTTTTAAATTAATAGGCAGCAACCGGCCTATAAAAACATGTCAATCTCACACACTCTCATCACGTAATAAAAAGAAGCGCCAACATTTGATACTATAGAACCAATATAGCACATATGTAGAAAATTTCGCACAGAAAACATAGAATCGCACCGCGAAAGGCCCATCAAAACCATTATAAATAAAAAGAAAATATGCTCCATCATCTCCCCCACTCGCCAAATTAAATATTTACTCAGTTCTAAAGTATAAGGTGTATTAGTTTTTTGAAAAGTCAAAATTTTTAGCTTTGACGAAGCTCAAAGCCAGAAAATATCGACATCCACCGTACTAACTAAATAAAATATGAAACTTCATTTCATGATAAATCTAATGATACCGATTTGATATTATGGATATTGGTTTATTTCTCTATAGATTTGGCCAAACTTAAAGAGGTTTGACTTTTCAATAAACTAATCCCCGTAAATTTTGAAATAGTGGGAGTATTTTTTTTAAGAAAACCCAACAACATCAACGGCGCAGCAAAGCATGCCCAACCCTTATAGTACATATGGTAGAGAAACTCTAGCCCATTCGCCGTATCAGCTATCGCCGAAATACATATAGTGTGTGCTCTATATGGATATAGACACTGTCGTGATAACACGCAAATTCAAAGTCGCCATAATGGCTGCCTCCAAATCGTGGCAGGCGGCGGGAAGACGTGGCATGAGACGAGGAGGGAGCTGAAACTTCCCTCCTGAGAGTGGTTAGTCGATCATGCGTGCTTCATATCGAGGTCCCAGGCCTTCACATGTGTAGTCTTGTGGGTTGTAATATGAAGCTATTGGAAATATGCCCTATAGGCAATAATATTGTATTATTATATTTCTATTTTCATAATTAAAAGTTTATATTTCATGCTATAACTGCTGTGATACTAGAATATGTGATTAAGTGAAAAAGTCATATGCAAGTGTGAACTGATAAACGGTAAAAGAATAGGTTCCCGGTCTTGCCTCTAGACTGGCTCAAGTGTTATTAACGATCATGTTTTCCGGATCTTAGGATATCGTTGAATGTAAGGATAGTCCTGAAATAACATTGAGAGCATGATATTAGAATAACGATCATATTGAATCAACCCAATGTTGTTTGTTATACTTTAAGATAATATCATCTGTAATCAGTTGTTGTAACATAGTGTTAGTATGTGTTTTAGTTTCTCAGACCATGAGGGTATCGTAGTCACTTCCTACCGTATGGTGGATTTTGGGGTTGCTCAAATGTCATCAGTAACACGGTGATATTAACGACAACTTACAGGCCGGAAAGTTTGACAAAGGACTAGATAGCTCAAGAGTGGGGTTTGCTCCTCCGACGATGGCGAGATATTCTTAGGGCCGTCTCGGTGTGACGATGCTACCTCTTGAGCACTGCGTTGGTTTTCCCTTGAAAAGGAAAGGGTGATGCAGCAAAGTAGCGTAAGTATTTCCCTTAGTTTTTGAGAAGGTATCAATCCAGTAGGAGATCATGCTCAAGTCCCACGCACCTACACAAACAAATAAGAACCTCGCAACCAACGCGATAAAGGGGTTGTCAAGCCCTTCACGGTCACTTACGAGAGTGAGATATGATAGATATGATAAGATAATATTTTTGGTATTTTTATGATAAAGAGAAATAAAGATGCAAAGTAAAATAAACGACAAAGGAAATAACTAAGTGTTGAAAGATTAATATGATGGAAGATAGACCCGGGGGCCATAGGTTTCACTAGTGGCTTCTCTCAAGAGCATAAGTATTACGGTGGGTAAACGAATTACTGTCGAGCAATTGATAGAATTGAGCATAGTTATGAGAATATCTAGGTATGATCATGTATATAGGCATCACGTCCGCGACAAGTAGACTGAAATGATTCTGCATCTACTACTATTACTCCACACACCGACCGCTATCCAGCATGCATCTAGAGTATTAAGTTCATAAGAACAGAGTAATGCTTTAAGGAAGATGACATGATGTAGAGGGATAAACTCATGCAATATGATATAAACCCCATCTTTTTATCCTCGATGGCAACAATACAATACGTGCCTTGCTGCCCCTGCTGTCACTGGGAAAGGACACCGCAAGATTGAACCCAAAGTTAAGCACTTCTCCCATTGCAAGAAAGATCAATCTAGTAGGCCAAACCAAACTGATAATCCGAAGAAACTTGCAAAGATAAACCAATCATACATAAAAGAATTCAGAGGAGAATCAAATATTGTTCATAGATAAACTTGATCATAAACCCACAATTCATCAGATATCGACAAACACACCGCAAAAGAAGATTACATCGAATAGATCTCCAAGAAGACCGAGGAGAACTTTGTATTGAGATCCAAAGAGAGAGAAGAAGCCATCTAGCTAATAACTATGGACCAGAAGGTCTGAATTAAACTACTCACACATCACCGGAGAGGCCATGGAGTTGATGTAGAGGCCCTCCATGATCAATGCCCCCTCCGGCGGAGCTCCGGAAAAGGCCCCAAGATGGGATCTCTCAGGTACAGAAGGTTGCGGCGGTGGAATTAGGTTTTCGTGTTGCTCCTGGATGTTTGGGGGGGGGGGGTACGTGGATATATATATAGGAGGAAGAAGTACGTCGGTGGAGCAACGGGGGGGGGGGGGGGGGGGGCACGAGGGTGGAGGGCGCGCCCCCTGCCTCGTGGCTTCCTACGTTGTTTCTTGACGCCCACTCCAAGTCTCCTGGATCACGTTTGTTGAGAAAATCACATTCCCAAAGGTTTCATTCCGTTTGGACTCCATTTGATATTCCTTTTCTTCAAAACCCTAAAATAGGCAAAAAAACAGCAATTTGAGCCGGACCTCCGGTTAGTAGGTTAGTCCCAAAAATGATATAAAAGTGTAAAATAAAGCCCATTGACATCCGAAATAGATAATATAATAGCATGGAGCAATAAAAGTTTATAGATACGTTGGAGACGTATCAGGCATCCCCAAGCTTAATTCCCGCTCGTCCTCCAGTAGGTAAATGATAAAAGAAGAATTTTTGATGTGGAATGCTTTCTAACGTATTTCTCAATGTAATTTTTCTTTATTGTGGCATGAATATTCAGATCCGAAAGATTCAAGATAAAAGTTTAATATTGACATAGAAACAATAATACTTCAAGCATACTAACTAAGCAATTTTGTCTTCTCAAAATAACATGGTCAAAGAAAGTTATCCATACAAAATCATATAGTCTGGCTATGCTCTATCCTCACCACACAAAATATTTAAATCATGCACAACCCCGATGACAAGCCAAGCAATTGTTTCATACTTTCGATGTTCTCAAACTTTTTCAATCTTCACGCAATATATGAGCGTGAGCCATGGATATAGCACTACGGTGGAATAGAATGGTGGTTGTGGAGAAGACAAAAAGGAGAAGATAGTCTCACATCAACTAGGCGTATCAACGGGCTATGGAGATGCCCATTAATAGATATCAATGTGAGTGAGTAGGGATTGCCATGCAACGGATGCACTAGAGCTATAAGTATATGAAAGCTCAACAAAAGAAACTAAGTGGGTGTGCGTCCAACTTGCTTGCTCACGAAGACCTAGGGCATTTTGAGGAAGCCCATCATTGGAATATACAAGCCAAGTTCTATAATGAAAAATTCCCACTAGTATATGAAAGAGATATCATAGGAGACTCTCTATATGAAGAACATGGTGCTACTTTGAAGCACAAGTGTGGAAAAAGGATAGTAGCATTGTCCCTTCTCTCTTTTTCTCTCATTTTTTTATTTGGGCCTTCTTTCTTTTTTTGGCCTATTTTCTCTCTTTTTTTATTTTTCGTCCGGAGTCTCATCCCGACTTGTGGGGGAATCATAGTCTCCATCATCCTTTCCTCACTTGGGACAATGCTCTAATAATGATGATCATCACACTTTATTTACTTACAACTCAAGAATTACAACTCAATATTTAGAACAAAATATGACTCTATGTGAATGCCTCCGGCGGTGTACCGGGATGTGCAATGATGCATGAGTGACATGTATGAAGAATTATGAACGGTGGCTTTGCCACGAATACGATGTCTACTACATGATCATGCAAGCAATATGACAATGATGAAGCGTGTCATAATAATAGAACGGTGGAAAGTTGCATGGCAATATATCTCGGAATGGCTATAGAAATGCCATAATAGGTAGGTATGGTGGCTGTTTTGAGGAAGGTATATGGTGGGTTTAAGGTACCGGCGAAAGTTGCGCGATACTAGAGAGGCTAGCAATGGTGGAAGGGTGAGAGTGCGTATAATCCATGAACTCAACATTAGTCATAAAGAACTCACATACTTATTGCAAAAATCTATTAGTTATCGAAACAAAGTATTGTGTGCATGCTCCTAGGGGGATAGATTGGTAGGAAAAGGCCATCGCTCGTCCCCGACCGTCACTCATAAGGAAGACAATAAATAAATAAATCATGCTCTGACTTCATCACATAATGGTTCACCATACGTGCATGCTACGGGAATCACAAACTTCAATACAAGTATTTCTCAAATTCACAACTACTCAACTAGCATGACTCTAATATCACCATCTCCATATCTCAAAACAATTATCAAGTATCAAACTTCTCATAGTATTCAATGCACTTGTATGAAAGTTTTTATTATTGCCATGTTGTTCTAAAGGACTCTCAAAATAATATAAGTGAATCACGAGAGAACAATAGTTTCTATAAAACAAATCCACCACCGTGCTCTAAAATATATAAGTGAAGCACTAGAGCAAAAACTATATAGCTCAAAAGATATAAGTGAAGCACATAGAGTATTCTAATAAATTTCAAATCATGTGAGTCTCTCTCAAAAGGTGTGTACAGCAAGGATTATTGTGGTAAACTAAAAAGCAAGGACTCGAATCATACAAGACGCACCAAGCAAAACACATATCATGTGGTGAATAAAAATATAGCTCCAAGTAAAGTTACCGATAGACGAAGACGAAAGAGGGGATGCCTTCCGAGGCATCCGCAAGCTTAGGATTTTTGGTGTCCTTGAATTTTATCTTGGAGTGCCATGAGAATCCCCAAGCTTAGGCTCTTTCCACTCTTTGTTCCATAATCCATCAAATCTTTACCCAAAACTTGAAAACTTCACAACACAAAACTCAAAATAGAAAATCTCGTGAGCTCCGTTAGCGAAAGAAAAGAAAACACCACTTCAAGGTACTGTAATGAACTCATTATTTATTTATATTGGTGTTAAACCTACTGTATTCCAACTTCTCTATGGTTTATAAACTCTTTTACTAGCCATAGATTCATCAAAATAAGCAAACAACACACGAAAAACAGAATCTGTCAAAAACAGAACAGTCTGTAGTAATCTGTAGCTAAAGCAAACTTCTGGAACCCCAAAAATTCTAAAATAAATTGCTGGATGTGAGTAATTTATCTATTAATCATATTCAAAAAGAATTAGATACATAGCACCTTCCAAATAAAAATGGCAGTGATTCTCGTGAGCGCTAAAGTTTCTGTTTTTTACAGCAAGATCAAAAAGACTTTCCCCAAGTCTTCCCAACGGTTCTACTTGGCACAAACACTAATTAAACACAAAAAACACAACCAAAACATAGGCTAGATAAATTAATTATTTCTAAACAGGATCAAAAGGCAAGGAATAAAAATAAAATTGGGTTGCCTCCCAACAAGCGCTATCGTTTAACGCCCCTAGCTAGGCATAAAAGCAAGGATAGATCTAGGTATTGCCATCTTTGGTAGGTAATGCTTCAATGAGACACCTATAACTCTTAGGAGTTTCTTTCTTTTTATTAATTATCAAACCCCTAGGCACAAAATCAAGAAAATCATTTGTAGCAAACGGTTCCTTAGTGGTAGCAAAAAGATTGGTATGAACACTTATTGATTTTAAATCCGTAGTTTCCTTACTAGAGGATTCACCCTTATTTTTAGGAACATAAACAAGCTTGGCAATTTTAGTAGGAGGATTTGGAGTATTTTTAATGGAAGAAAAAGCGGATCCCAAGTTGGTGATAATTCCCTCAAGTTTATCGATTCTAGTAGAATCTTGATCTATTCTTTCATTAACTATGGGTTCTTTTTCCTTAAAAAATTTCAGAGTAACTCCCACCTTAGATCCACATTGGGTAATTTGGTTGTGGATATTTTTATCCAAATTCTCAATCAACTCTACAGTAGCAACTTTATTTTCAATAATTTCAAGCCTTTGCATCACATGTTCCAAAGTTAAGATAGTTCCATTAACCAAAAGAGGTGGTGAGCCGAACAAATCTATCATAACGTTATAAGTATCAAAAGTATGGCTACCTGAGAAATTCCCTCCGGTAATGGTATCAAGAATATATCTATACCAAGGAGTAGTGCCTACATAGAAATTGCGGAGAAGAACGGAAGTAGATTGCTTCCTGATAGATCTATTTTGAGCATTGCAAATTCTATACCAAGCATCTTTTAGATTTTCTCCCTCCCTTTGTTTAAAATTAAGAACTTCATTCTCGGGAGACAACGGAGAAGACAGAGGACTAGCCATAATGACAAGGCAATCAAGAAAGCGAGAAACGGAAAACAGAGGGCAAATAAAAACGGTAAGGGTGAAGTGGGGGAGAGGAAAACGAGAGGCAAATGGCAAATAATGTAATGCGAGGGATAAGAGTTTGTGATGGGTACTTGGTATGTCTTGACTTGGCAACGACACCTGAAATGACTCATTGTTGGGAGTCAAATCTTGACTTGACTTGGCGCGAATCTCCCCAGCAACGGCGCCAGAAATCCTTCTTGCTACCTCTTGAGCACTGCGTTGGTTTTCCCTTGAAGAGGAAAGGGTGATGCAGCAAAGTAGCGTAAGTATTTCCCTCATTTTTTGAGAACCAAGGTATCAATCCAGTAGGAGATCACGCTCAAGTCCCACGCACCTACACAAACAAATAAGAACCTCGCAACCAACGCGATAAAGGGGTTGTCAAGCCCTTCACGGTCACTTACGAGAGTGAGATATGATAGATATGATAAGATAATATTTTTTGTATTTTTATGATGAAGAGAAATAAAGATGCAAAGTAAAATAAATGGCAAAGGAAATAACTAAGTGTTGGAAGATTAATATGATGGAAGATAGACTCGGGGGCCATAGGTTTCACTAGTGGCTTTTCTCAAGAGCATAAGTATTACGGTGGGTAAACGAATTACTGCCGAGCAATTGATAGAATTGAGCATAGTTATGAGAATATCTAGGTATGATCATGTATATAGGCATCACGTCCGCGACAAGTAGACCGAAACGATTCTGCATCTACTACTATTACTCCACACATTGACCGCTATCCAGCATGCATCTAGAGTATTAAGTTCATAAGAACAGAGTAATGATTTAAGGAAGATGACATGATGTAGAGGGATAAACTCATGCATATGATATAAACTCCATATTTTTATCCTCGATGGCAACAATACAATACGTGCCTTGCTACCCCTGCTGACACTGGGAAAGGACACCGCAAGATTGAACCCAAAGCTAAGCACTTCTCCCATTGCAAGAAATATCAATCTAGTAGGCCAAACCAAACTGATAATTCAAAGAAACTTGCAAAGATAAACCAATCATACATAAAAGAATTCAGAGGAGAATCAAATATTGTTCATAGATAAACTTGATCGTAAACCCATGATTCATCGGATCTCGACAAACACACCGCACAAGAAGATTACATCGAATAGATCTCCAAGAAGATCGAGGAGAACTTTGTATTGAGATCTAAAGAGAGAGAAGAAGCTATCTAGCTAATAACTATGGACCCGAAGGTCTGAATTAAACTACTCACACATCACCGGAGAGGCCATGGAGTTGATGTAGAGGCCCTCCGTGATCAATGCCCCCTCCGGCGGAGCTCCGGAAAAGGCCCCGAGATGGGATCTCTCGGGTACAGAAGGTTGCGGCGGTGGAATTAGGTTTTCATGGTGCTCCTGGATGTTTTAGGGGTACGTGGATATATATAGGAGGAAGAAGTATGTTGGTGGAGCAACGGGGGGGGGGGGGGGCACGAGGGTGGAGGGCGTGCCCAGGGGGTAGGCACGCCCCCCGACCTCGTGGCTTCCTCCGTTGTTTCTTGATGCTCACTCCAAGTCTCCTGGATCACGTTTGTTGAGAAAATCACATTCCCGAAGGTTTCATTCCGTTTGGACTCCGTTTGATATTCCTTTTCTTCGAAATTCTAAAATAGGGAAAAACAGCAATTTCGGCTGGGCCTCCGGTTAGTAGGTTAGTCCCAAAATGATATATAAGTATAAAATAAAGCTCATTGACATCCAAAATAGATAATATAATAGCATGGAGCAATCAAAAATTATAGATACGTTGGAGACGTATTAGACGACATCCATCATCGTCTGGCCAGACACATGTGACTACTTCACAGGGATGCCGGAACATCTCAACAAGAAAGAAGAACAATACCAACAACGGGATCGACGGTATAGTGAGCATGTGCATGACTCAGGAGGATATCGATGCACCCCAGGTGTTGTAAAGTACCGTGAAGCATAGGGAACATCGCATGATAACCAATGGTTCACTCGCATGTCATTCATGTAATCACTGGATGGGTATGGACATTCACGGTTCCACTATCGGTCATTGAATAAAGGGGTTTTGTTCATGTCTATGATTTACCGAACCTACGGGGTCACAAGCTTAAAATAATCAAGATTTGTTGAGTGTTAGTAGGATGAGAGTATCGAGGATTTATTTGTGGAATTGTTTCAATAAAAATCGAAATATTTCCGAGAGGAACGGGAAGCATTTCGGGGACAACGAAAGGGTTTCGGAGATTATCGGGCAATACCGGGTATTCTCGATAATTAATGTATAGGTAAAAAATATTTTCAGTGATGTTAAATTATATATAAAAGGGTCTAGTAACTATTAGAAGGCCTTTATATAAATTAAAATATAAACGGGCCATAAAGACACCCCCTTTCCCTCTAGGGGAGGTCGAATCCTAGTAGGGGGCGGGGCGCTCCTCCTTCCCCACTTGGCCGACACAAGGGGAGGGGAGTCCTCCCCTCTGAGGGAGTCCTGGACTAAGGGGTCCTCGGGTGTCCGGCCTGTTGGACATGGGCCGGACTATTGGGCCGTGAAGATACTAGATAGAAGACTTTCTCCCGTGTCCGGATAGGAATTTCCTTTGCATGGATGGCCAGCTAGGCGACTGGATGTACTATTTCCTTTCTATGTAACCGACTTTGTACAACCCTAGTCCCCTTTGGTGTCTATATAAACCGGAGGTTTTATTTCATAGGGACAATCATAATCAAATAGGCTAGACTTCTAGGGTTTTAGCCATTATGATCTCGTGGTTGATCAACTCTTGTAACCCCCATACTCATCAATATTAATCTAGCAGGACATAGGGTTTTACCTCCATCGAGAGGGCCCGAACCTGGGTAAACATTGTGTTCCCTGTCTCCTGTTACCATCAACCTCAGATGCATAGTTCGGGACCCCCTACCCGAGATCCGCCGATTTTGACACCGACATTGGTGCTTTCATTCAGAGTTCCGCGGTGTCATCGTCAAGAGGTTCTATGGCGCCGTCAATCATCCACAACAACGGTGTCCAGGGAGAAACCTTCCTCCCCGGATAGATCTTCGTATTCTGCGGCTTCGCACTACGGTCCAACTCGTGTGGCCATCTAGAACAGATCGATAGCTACACCCCTGGCCGTCAGGTCAGATTTGGAAGCTTGAACTACGTCGGGGATATCTGCGGAGACTTGATCTTCGACGGTTTCGAGACCATGGCAGCCGCTCCCTGCTGCCACGATGAACATGACTTAAATTGGTCATCGGACCATGCCCAGGGGATAGCGCCTGTAACTGCTCCGGCCCTGGATCTGGAGCAGATTGCGCCATCCGAGGACAGGAGCTCAACCCCACCACGGAAATCGCATACTCAGCGGCGTCAGATCCGCACACCGACCCAACCTCGAGTGGGATCCGTGTCACCGAAACCCCGGACCTGTTTCTGGCTACAAGTTCTGAACCATGTGTGTCCGTGCACGATGAGCTTGATCAAGCATCGATCGTCGAATTCAGCTCCACGGACATCTTTCGACACTAGCCTTTAGGTGATGTGCTAAACTCATTAAAAACACTCTCCTTAGCGGGGGACCCTTAGCCGAATTATATCCGGTTTGAACTGGGGGCTGACGACGGAGAATTCCCCTTCCCACCCCACCCACTTAATAGCCATTGTCGAAGACTTAATCAACATGCTCGATTATGGCTCCGAAGACATCGACGGTAGGGACGACGATGCTGGAGAGGAGCAGGCCGAAAACCCACCGTTCACCGGACGATGGACGACCACCTCCTCATACGATGTATACATGGTAGATGCACCAAAAGAGAATAGTGGCGATGACAAGGAAGATCCAGTTGAGGATAAACCTCCTGAGATACAACCAAAACGCCGGCGTCAGCGGCGCCGCTCTAAATCATGCCGCAGCAAAGACATCAACACCAGCACAGGAGAAGATAACACTCCGGACGGCGCAAAGACAATGAAGACCCCGTTGAGGCAACTTCTGAACAAGATGAACGGGAAGATGGGCGAGTCAGCCCTGATGAACAGGCCGCGCATGAGGACTCGAAGGACAACAATTATCTTCCACTCTCCGAGGATTAGGTGAGCCTCGGCAACGAGGATTTTATCGTGCCCGAGGAACGTCTCGAGCAGGAGCGCTTCAAGCGCCGGCTAATAGCCACTGCAAGAAGCCTGAAAAAGAAGCAGCAACAGCTTCAAGCTGATCAAGATCTGCTCAATGACAGATGGACTAACATCCTGGAAGCTGAGGAGTACGGCCTCAAGCGAGCACGCAAAAGTTACCCGAAGCGCAAATTACTGCCTCAATTCGATAATGAGGCGTTGGAGCCCGTGCCATCAGTGCACAATGCAGCTGACCAACCACCACGTGGTCGGGACAAAGCAGCATCACAAGCTGAACACCAGCCCGTACCACCTCGCCATAAAGACAGAGACAAAACTTCTCAGAGATACACATATGATCTCCGGCAGGGCCTGAATAATAAAGCAGGTCCGTCCAGATCGATCTATAGATCACGGGGGCGTGCCCCAACGCGCGACGACGGCCATCGAGCCAAACATGGCAAGCATAGTTACGTCTTAGCTGAAAATCATAGACGGACTCCATCCGAAATACGTCACGACCTGGCCCGATATAGAGGCGCCGCACACCCCCTCTGCTTCATTGATGAAGTAATGGAACATGAATTCCCAGAAGGGTTCAAACCCATGAATATCGAATCATATGATGGAACCACAGATCCTGCGGTATGGATTGAAGACTTTATCCTCCATACTCACATGGCACGCGGCGATGATCTTCATGCCATTAAATACCTCCCCCTAAAATTCAAGGGGCCAGCTCGACACTGGCTGAACAGCCTACTTGAAAACTCCATTGGCAGCTGGGAGGACTTGGAAGAAGCCTTCCTTGACAACTTCCAAGGTACATATGTTCGACCTCCAGATGCCGACGACTTAAGTCACATAATCCAACAGCCCGGAGAGTCACCAGGAAATTCTGGGCTAGATTCTTAACCAAAAAGAACCAGATTGTTGACTGTCTGGACACCGAAGACCTAGCGGCATTTAAACATAGCATCCGGGATGAATGGCTGGCTCGACACCTCGGCCAAGAAAAGCCGAAGTCCATGGCAGCCCTCACGGCACTCATGACCCGATTTTGCATAGGCGAAGATAGCTGGCTAGCCCATAGTGATAACAATACAAGAGAACCTGGCACTTCGGAAGCCAGAAATAGCAACGGCAAGCCCCGACGCAACAGACATAAGCATTGAAGCAACGGTGATAATACCGATGACACGACCGTCAACGCAGGATTTAGCGGCTCCAAATCCGGTCAGCGGAAGAAGCCATATAAAGGAAATAATCAGGGCCCTTCCAGCCAGGACGGCATACTCGATCGCCCATGTCAGATCCATGGCACCCCTGATAAACCAGCCAATCATACCCACAGGAGTTGTTGGGTCTTCAAACAGGCCGGCAAGTTAAATGCCGAAGACAAGGAGAAGGGGTCGCAAAGCGAGAACGATGACGAGGAGCCCCGTCCACCGAACACAGGGGGATAGAAGAAGTTTCCCCCTCAAATCAAAACAGTGAACATGATATACGCCACCCATATCCCCAAGAGGGAGCGCAAACTCGCGCTGAGGGACGTTTATGCGATAGAGCCATTCGCCCCAAAATTCAACCCATGGTCGTCATGCCCGATCACTTTCGATCGTAGGGATCATCCGACTAGTATCCGTCATGGCGGGTCAGCCGCACTGGTCCTCGGCCCAATAATTGATGGATTTCACCTCACACGCGTCCTCATGGATGGCGATAGAAGCCTCAACCTGTTTTACCAGGATATAGTGTGCAAAATGGGCATCGATCCATCAAGGATCAAGCCCACCAACACTACCTTTAAAGGAGTTATACCAGGTGTAGAGGCCTGCTGCTCGGGCTCAATCACATTGGAGGTCGTCTTCGGATCTCCGGACAACTTCTGAAGCGAGGAGTTAATCTTCGATATCGTCCCCTTCCGCAGTGGCTATCACGCACTGCTCGGACGAATTGCGTTTTCCCGATTCAATGCGGTGCCGCACTATGCTTATCTCAAGCTCAAGATGCCCGGACCACATGGTGTCATAACAGTCAATGGAAATACAGAGTGCTCCCTCCATACTGAGGAGCACACGCTGCCCTGGAGGCAGAAGTACAAAGCGGCCTCCACAAGCAGAACCTTAATTCGGCAACCATACTCCCGGACACTTTCAAACGAGTCCGGACTACCATGCGCCAGGACAACCCAGCTCGTAAAGAGCTCAACTAGCAATTCAGCCTCTGTCCCAGACCACACCAAGTGGCGGCGTCCGCGCCGCGCATACATAATTATGCACTCAAAATACCATGGGCATAGACGGAGGCATAACTAGATTGTGATCCATAATAAGGCTCGACCTCCCCTAGACACACATACTTTCACTTTTTCTTTTTTCCTCTTCAGGTTTCCTTTCCGCAGGCCCCTCTCGCCGGCCTCATAATCGGTCCTTTCGAAGGACGGACACACCAAGGTGGCAAGTAGCACAGATGTGCGGGGGAATCTCTAGATGTCCTTCTTGGCGATCACTCTACCTGTTTTCAGGACCCGTACGCAGCTCCTCCTTGGTCTTGGCATGTTAAATAGCCACTGTTGATTCTCGCACTTTTTGTTCAAGTACGCTCTGACGTATTAATTAAAATTATAATGGAAATAGTTTGCGGCCCAACATATGTGGCACTAGCTTCTTCTTTATTTTTATTTTCGCTATTTTAATTTGCATCTGTACACCTTGGTACGTTGTAATCCGCCAGGGGCTTTATTGCGCCCACACTATGGCAACAAGTCCGAACACTTTTACAGTACAGTTCGGCACCCCGAATTTAGCATTATATGCATTGGCTCCGAATCATGTCTTTGGTCGATAGTTGGGTTGCCCGGCTCCTGTGTTTACTACCTTACGTTCCACTACATCTGCTAGGGTAGTAAAGGAAGAACTACTGCGATTGTGTCCTGGTTTATCCGGATGAGCACCTCAGTAGAGAAAGCCGAAAACTGGCTGTCATGATGCGGCGTGAGCCGGTCATATCTTCGGAGGTTTCAAACCTTTAGCGATTTTACCCACATTATGCGACAAATCGTTCTTATCTGATCAGGTGTTTACAAACACCCTAGTCTGGATACTAGGGGCTGCGCCTATATTTTCATTGTCAAACTCCTATGGCTAAGTGAGGGCAATAAAGCCACATAGTCCAATTGCCTGGTTCGTTGAGCTAAACACCTCCTTTAAGGACCAAACTCTTGGATAAAGAGTGTTTAGATTCATCCCGAACACCCCCGTACTACCTACGTGGGGGCTGAAGCCGACGACTGGCCAACTCTCAAATTTGATGAAACGACCACACATGAGGTAAAATTTTAAATAAACAAAATAGCAAAGCATTATATTACATATCAAGCCTTGTTTTCATCATACAGGATGGGATTACATGAATGCATTCATTCAAAATAATGTCCTTAGCACATTGCTCCGCCACAATGCGGGATCCCTTCAGAACATCTTCAAAATACCGCTCGGGCGTGTGGTGCTCCTTGCCCGCGGGTGGTCCTTCGGTTGCGAGCTTGATGGCATCCATCTTCGCCCATTGTATCTTGACGCGGGCAAAGGCCATCCGCGCAACTTCTATGTAGACCGACCACTTGATGGCATCAAGCCGAGGGCACGCATTGACCAGCCGCTTCACGATGCCGAAGTAGCTGCCAGGTAGAGCTTCTGCAGGCCACTGCTGGATTATTAAATCCTTCATGGCTAGTCCGGCCATCCTATGCAGCTCGACCAACTGTTTTAGCTCGTCGCTAAAGGGCACCAAACATTCTGGTGCAAGGTATTGCGACCAGAACAGCTTCTCCCTCGAGCTCCCCTCTTCAGCTCGGAAGAATTCTTCTGACACTGCGCGGCAGATCCGCAAATGCCCTAGGAGAACTCCAAATCTGGGTCAGTAAGAGATACCTCGTCTTCACATAGTTGCTTTGCATAATAAAAACCTTACTCACCGCGATCTTTTTGGCCTCCTGGATTTCCTGGAGGGCGCCTTGGGCTTCGATCCGGTCCTCTTGCGCGCTCTGGCGGGCCTTCTCAAGTTCGGACTCTTGGTCCGCATGCTGACGCTCCAAGGACTCATATTTCTTCAAAGCGTCCTGGAGCTCATGTTGGACCTCCCCAACCCTGGCCTCATGCTTCTTCCGGATGGCTTGTTCCTTTGCCGCCCTCTCCTCGGCCTCGGCCAACGCTTTCTTGAGGGTTTCAACCTCAGTTGCCGCTCCTGCAAACATCACAATACTACAATCAATATACATCTTTTATTCTTTCCGAATATACAGCATGTCTCCACATACCTTGCTTGTCCTCCAACTGCCTTTTCACAAGGCCGAGCTCTTCTTCGGCCCGCTCCAGACTCTGCTTTAGTCTGGAGACCTCAGCGGCATGAGAGGTGGAGGCCAGCAGCGACGCCTGTGTTCATAAGACATATTTAGTTAGTTTCATGCGAAAATTACTTGATCCTCTGTCCGACTTTTCTTTCCGAACACCGGACAGTGTCTCAGGGGCTACATTGTCTATACTATGACCTTCTATTTCGCATCGCTTACCTCAAAGCCTATCAGCAGGCTGGTGCAGGCTTCGATCAGATCGCTCTTAATGGACTGAACCGTCTCAACCACCGTCCCCATAAGGATACGGTGTTCCTCCACAATGGAAGCGCCTCGCAGCACTTCCAGCGGATTATCCGGTGCCTCTGGGTGGACAGAGGTCACCAGCGGAATAGACGCACCTCCTTCTTTCGAAGGAGGCTGCTTGCCAGATTCTGGAGCCGTATAGGTGTCCGGAACCATGTTCGGCTGGGGTCCAAACTAGACACGGCCCCCATCGCCAGTCTCCATGGGGGTTCTCTCTCCCAGGTGTCCGGCGGTCGAAGGGTCACCGTCTGGCGCCACCTGGACAGCTTCCTGAACCTCTCCCTGGCTCGGGAAGGTCCTTTGGGACAGCACCTCATCGTCGCCCTTGGCTGTGGGAGATTGAGTGGACGGTGGTGACTTGCTGGCCATCGCCTTTGAATCCAGCGAACCTCCTGATGAGGATCACAGGGAGCTGTCGTGGGCCGGACTACAAGCACATGATTTAATGCATTAAAACTACGAACCAAAGAGGCCGAATATATGAATATGTCAGAGTCTTTTGAGTACTCATGATGTGGCCAGGGGCTTGTTTCGGCGGCGCGGCTCTGGGCTGTTGTCAACGTCCCACACGGAGTTATCCGCGAGGGAGCTCTTCCCCCACTTGGATGCCTCTGCCTCCAGATTTGTGGAGGCCGCCCTCTTCTTCTTTCCCCCCTTAGGGGGAGAGCTGCTTTCCTCCTCGTCCTCATCATCGTCTTCGGCGGCGGAGGAGGGCGTCTTGTTGTCTTCGGACATCCTGTTCGAAGCTCCTTTGCGACGGAGGCCACTCCGGGCCCCCTTGGCCTTCTTCTCCGGTGCCTGGTAAGGCACCGGAACCAGCATCTTCGTCAGAAGAGGGATGGTTGGTTCCTCGGGCAGCGGAGCCGGACACTTAATGCGCTCTGCTTTCTCTGTCCATACCTAAAAAAATAACTACTAGAGTTTAAGTATCTTCCTCAAATAAGAAAGTAGAGGATACACCTTGAAACGCGAAAGAGTTACCGCACTGGTAGGATGGGCCAGATCGTGCCCGCGGTCCTTGTCCGTCTCCGGTGGTGTCTCGTTGCCCTTGAAGAGCAACTTCCAGATATCTTCATGCATGGTTCCGAAGAGCCTCTCCAAGGTCTGGTGCTTCTCCGGATCGAATTCCCACAAAGGGCAAGTACGGCTCTGGCATGGAAGGATTCGGCGAACTAACATCACCTAGATCATGTTGACGAGCTTGATATTTTTGTCCACCATGCTTTGGATGCACGTTTGTAGTGCGATCAGCTCGTCCGACGAGGACCAATTCGGGCCCTTCTCTATGCAGGAGGTGAGCCGCATTGGAGCTCCGGACTTGAATTCGGGAGCCGCGGCCCAGGTGGTATCGCGGGGCTCTGTGATATAGAACCACAGTTTCTGCCACTCTTTGACGGTCTCCACAAACGTACCCTTGGGCCATGTGACATTGGGCAGTTTGCTCACCATGGCGCCTCCGCACTCAGCGTGTTGGCTATCCACCACCTTCGGCTTCACGTTGAAGATCTTGAGCCATAGTCCGAAGTGGGGTGGAATGCGGAGGAAAGCCTCACACATGACAATGAATGTCATGATGTTGAGGAAAGAGTTTGGAGCTAGATCATGGAAATCTAGCCCGTAATAAAACATGAGTCCGCGGACGAAAGAGTGGAGAGGAAACCCTAACCCGCGGACGAAATGGGGGATAAACACCACCCTCTCATTGGGCTTCGGGGTGGGGACGATTTGCCCTTGGCTGGAAGCCGATGGGCGATTTCCTTCGCCAGATACCCGGGCTCCCGAAGCTTGCTGATGTCCTTCTCCTTGACGGAGGAGGCCATCATTTGCCTTGCGCTCTAGATCCGGACATGGTCGAGTGCTTCCTTGAGGCGGAAAAGATGAGGACTCGGGCGCTGGGGCTTGAGAATGGGAGGGTAAAGAGAAGGAGACGGCATGGGTGAAAGAAGGGGATCCTTATCTCCTTATAAAGGCAGTGAATATCAAGCGCCTCCCCACTCGCCTGGAAACTCGCCTGTTTCCAAGGGTCGTGCGAACGGCGCGGTTGGATTACCCACTCCCGTATTGATGAGAATCCCGCAATAAGCGGACACGATCTCTGCTTTGACAAGACATGCCAATGAGACCTCGTCTTGAAGCGGCAGGCCAAAAAATGGTTCGAAATAATGACCAGGTGGTGACATGATGTCACGTTACAAAAAGTTGTCAGCGGATAGGACTCGTGAAATATTATACTCTCTGCGGTGGTGTGTGGTACTTGTTTGCAGATCCGGACATGTTCATTGTTCGAAGACTGTGTCAAAGTATCGTCATTGAAGGCAGGTTCAGGGGCTACCGAGGGAGTCCTGGACTAAGGGGTCCTCGGGCGTCCGGCCTATTGGACATGGGCCGGACTATTGGGTCGTGAAGATACAAAATAGAAGACTTTCTCCCGTGCACGGATATGACTCTCCTTTGCGTGGATGGCAAGCTAGGCGGCCGGATGTGCTATTTCCTTTCTATGTAACCGACTTTGTATAACCCTAGCCACCTCTAGTGTCTATATAAACCGGAGGGTTTATTTCATAGGGACAATGGTAATCAGATAGGCTAGACTTCTAGGGTTTTAGCCATTACGATCTCGTGGTAGATCAACTCTTGTAACCCCCATAGTCATCAATATTAATCTAGCAGGACGTAGGGTTTTACCTCCATCGAGAGGGCCCGAACCTGCGTAAACATTGTGTTCCCTATCTCCTACTACCATCAACCTCAAATGCACAGTTTGGGACCCCCTACCCGAGATCCGCCGGTTTTGATTAAGCGGGGCTTGCCGGCAGGGTTTTGTTCATGTCTATGATTTACCGAACCTACGGGGTTGATACGTCCATTTTGCATCATGCTTTTATACCGATATTTATTGCATTATGGGCTGTTATTACACATTATGTCACAATACTTATGCCTATTCTCTCTTATTTTACAAGGTTTACATGAAGAGGGAGAATGCCGACAGCTGGGATTCTGGGCTGGAAAAGGAGCAAATATTAGAGACCTATTCTGCACAGCTCCAAAAGTCATGAAACTTCACGGAAGACGTTTTTAGAATATATAAAAAATTCTCAGCAGAAGAGATTCACCAGGGGGGCCACACCTTCCCCACGAGGGTGGGGGACGCGCCCTACCCCCCCTGGGCACGCCACCTACCTCGTTGGCCACCTGGTGGCCCTCCGGTGGACATCTTCTGCTATATGAAGTCTTTCGATGGAAAAAAATAAGAAGCCATCTTCTCGGACGAAACTCCGCCGCCACGAGGCGGAACCTTGGCGGATCCAATCTAGGGCTCCGGCAGAGCTGTTCTGCCGGGGAAACTTCCCTCCCGGAGGGGGAAAT
This sequence comes from Triticum monococcum, assembly GCA_034509565.1. Classification (NCBI taxonomy): domain Eukaryota; kingdom Viridiplantae; phylum Streptophyta; class Magnoliopsida; order Poales; family Poaceae; genus Triticum; species Triticum monococcum. The sequence continues at coordinate 442,041,037 of CM067842.1, read as the reverse complement.
CATCGCCATCGTCATCACCAACGCTCCTCTTATCGGGAGAGGGAAATCTCCATCCACATCTTCATCAGCACCATCTCCTCTCAAAACCCTAGTTCATCTCTTGTATCCAATTCTTATCTCCAAGTCCAGGATTGGTGCTAGTAGGTTGCTAGTAGTGTTAATTACTCCTTGTAGTTGATGCTAGTTGGTTTAATTGGTGGAAGAATCATATGTTCAGATCCTATATGCATATTAATACCCCTCTGATTATGAACATGCATATGCTTTTTGAGTAGTTACATTTGTTCCTGAGGACATGGGAGAAGTCTTGCTATTAGTAGTCATGTAAATTTGGTATTCGTTCGATATTTTGATGAGATGTATGTTGTCTCTCCTCTAGTGGTGTTATGTGAACGTCGACTACATGACACTTCACCATTATTTGGGCCTAGAGGAAGGCATTGGGGAGTAATAAGTAAATGATGGGTTGCTAGAGTGACAGAAGCTTAAACCCTAGTTTATGCGTTGCTTTGTAAGGGGCTGATTTGGATCCATATGTTTCATGCTATGGTTAGGTTTACCTTAATACTTTTGTTGTAGTTGTGGATGCTTGCAATAGAGGATAATCATAAGTGGGATGCTTGTCCAAGTAAGGACAGTACCCAAGCACCGGTCCACCCACATATCAGATTATCCAAGTATCGAACGCGAATCATATGAACGTGATGAAAACTAGCTTGATGATATTCCCATGTGTCCTCGGGAGCGCTTTTCTCTATATAAGAAATTGTCCAGGCTTGTCCTTTGCTACAAAAAGGATTGGGCCACCTTGCTGCACCTTATTTACTTTTGTTACTTGTTGCTCGTTACAAATTATCCTATCACAAAACTATATGTTACCACTTGTTTTAGTACTTGCAGAGAATACCTTGCTGGAAACCCGCTTATCATTTCCTTCTGCTCCTCGTTGGGTTCGACACTCTTACTAATCGAAAGGATTACAATAGATCCCCTATACTTGTGGGCATCAAGACTCTTTTCTGGCGCCGTTGCCGGGGAGTAAAGCGCCTTTGGTATGTGGAATTTGGTAAGGAAAAATTTATATAGTGTGCCGAAATTTACTGTCACTTGTTACTATGGAAAGTAATCCTCTGAGGGGCTTGTTTGGGGTATATTCACCCCGACCAGTAGAGCAAAGAGTTGCTCCTCAACCTACTGAAAATGAAAATGTTTGCTTTGAAATTCCTTTGGGTATGAAAGAAAAAGTGCTAGCTAATCCCTTTTTAGGAGATGGAACAAAACATCCTGATGAGCATCTAATATATGTGGATGAAATTTGTGGATTATTTAAGCTTGCAGGTGTACCCGGAGATGTTGTTAAGAAGAAGGTCTTCCCTTTATCTTTGAAGGGAGATGCATCGACATGGTATAGGCTATGTGATGATATGGGGTCTTGGAATTACAAACAATTGAAATTGGAATTTCATCAGAAGTTTTATCCTATGCATCTTGTTCATCGTGATCGCAATTATATATATAATTTTTGGCCTCGCAAAGGAGAAAGCACCGCTCAAGCTTGGGGGAGGCTTAAATCAATGTTATATGCATGCCCCAATCATGAGCTCTCAAGAGAAATGATTATTCAAAAAATTTATGCTCGGCTTTCTGATAACAATCGCACCATGCTTGATACTTCTTGTACTGGCTCTTTTATGATGAAGACTATGGAATTCAAATGGGATTTATTGGAAAGAATTAAACGCAACTCTGAAGACGGGGACCTCGACAAAGGTAAGGAGCCAGGTATGACACCTAGTTTTGATTGTGTTAAATCTTTTATGGATACCGATATTTTTCGTAAATTTAGCACTAAATATGGACTTGACTCTGAGATAGTAGCTTCTTTCTGTGAATCTTTTGCTACTTATGTTGATCTCCCCAAGGAGAAGTGGTTTAAATATCATCCTCCCATAGAAGTAAAAGTAGTTGCACCTATTAAAGTTGAAGAAAAGATTGTCACTTATAATGATCCTATTGTACCTACTTCTTATGTTGAGAAACCACCTTTCCCTATTAGGATAAAGGATCATGCTAAAGCTTCAACTGTGGTTCGTAAAAGCAATATTAAAACTTATACACCTCCTGAGGAAGTTAAAGATGAACCTAATATTGCTATTGTTAAAGATCTCTTGTCTGATAATATTGATGGGCATGTTATTCATTTCCTTGATGAAACTGCTAGAATTGCTAAACCTTGTGCTAAAGATAAAAACAGACATGTGATAGGCATGCCTGTTATTTCTGTTAAAATAGGAGATCATTGTTATCATGGCTTATGTGATATGGGTGCTAGTGCTTGCAATACCTTATTCCTTATACAAAGAAATTATGCATGATATTGCACCCGCTGAGATAGAAGATATTGATGTCACAATTAAACTTGCCAATAGAGATACTATTTCACCAATGGGAATTGTTAGAGATGTTGAAGTCTTGCGTGGGAAAACTAAATATCCTGCTGATTTCCTTGTTCTTGGTTCTCCACAAGATAGCTTTTGTCCCATTATATTTGGTAGACCCTTCCTGAACACTGTTAATGTTACCATAGATTGCAAAAGGGACGTTGTTAATATCGGTTTAGATGATATGTCTCATGAATTTAATTTCTCTAAATTTAGTAGACAACACCGTGAAGAAGAATTACCTAGTAAGGATGAAATTATTGGTCTTGCTTCTATTGCCGTACCTCCTAGTGATCCTCTAGAACATTTTTTGCTAGACCATGAGAATGATATGTTTATGAATGAAAGAAGGGAAATAGATGAAGTATTCTTTAAACAGGAACCTATTCTGAAAAAAAAATTACCTGTTGAAATCCTAGGGGTTCCTCCTCCACCCAGGGGTGAGCCCGTGTTTGAGCTTAAACCGTTACCTGATACTCTTAAATATGCTTCTCTTGATGAGAAAAAGATATATCCTATTATTATTAGTGCTAACCTTTCAGAGCATGAGGAAGAGAGATTATTGAAAACTCTGAAGAGGCATCATGCTGCTATTGGGTATACTCTTGATGATCTTAAGGGCATTAGTCCCACTCTATGTCAACATAAAATTAATTTGGAAGAAGATGCCAAACCAGTTCGTGATCATCAACGCTGGCTGAATCCTAAAATGAAAGAAGTGGTAAGAAAGGAAATACTAAAGCTCCTTGAGGTAGGTATAATCTATCCCGTTGCTGATAGTCAGTGGATAAGTCCTGTCCATTGTGTCCCTAAGAAGGGAGGTATTACTGTCGTTCCTAATGATAAAGATGAATTGACTCCTCAAAGAATTATTATAGGTTATAGGATGGTAATTGATTTCCGTAAATTAAATAAGGCCACTAAAAAGGATCATTACCCCTTACCTTTTATCGATCAAATGCTAGAAAGATTATCCAAACATACACATTTTTGCTTTCTAGATGGTTATTCTGGTTTCTCTCAAATACCTGTGTTAGCCAAAGATCAATCAAAGACTACTTTTACATGCCCTTTTGGTAATTTTGCTTATAGACTTATGCCTTTTGGTTTATGTAATGCACCTGCTACCTTTCAAAGATGCATGATGGCTATATTCTCTGAGTTTTGTGAAAAGATTTGTGAGGCTTTCATGGACGATTTCTTCGTCTATGGATCTTCTTTTGATGATTGCTTGAGCAATCTTGATCGAGTTTTGCAGAGATGTGAAGAAACTAATCTTGTCTTGAATTGGGAAAAGTGCCACTTTATGGTTAATGAATGTATTGACTTGGGGCACAAAGTTTCTGAAAGAGGTATTGAGGTTGATAAAGCGAAAGTTGATGCTATTGAGAAGATGCGATGTCCCAAGGACATCAAAGGTATAAGAAGTTTCCTTGGCCATGCCGGATTTTATAGGAGGTTCATTAAGGACTTCTGAAAAATTTCCCGGCCTCTGACTAATTTATTACAAAAAGATATACCATTTGTCTTTGATGATGATTGTGTAGAAGCATTTGAAATAATTAAGAAAGCATTGATCTCTGCACCTATTGTTCAGCCACCCGATTGGAATTTACCCTTTGAAATTATGTGTGATGCTAGTGATTATGCTGTAGGTGCTGTTCTAGGGCAAAGAGTTGATAAGAAATTAAATGTTATTCAATATGCTAGTAAAACTCTAGACAATGCTCAAAGAAATTATGCTACTACTGAAAAAGAATTCTTAGCAGTTGTATTTGCTTGTGATAAGTTCAGACCTTATATTGTTGATTCTAAAGTAACTATTCACACTGATCATGCTTCTATTAAATATCTTATGGAAAAGAAAGATGCTAAACCTAGACTTATTAGATGGGTTCTCTTGCTACAAGAATTTGACTTACATATTGTTGATTGAAAGGGAGCTGAGAACCCCGTTGCAGACAACTTGTCTAGGTTAGAAAATGTGCTTGATGACCCACTACCTATTGATGATAGCTTTCCTGATGAGCAATTAAATGTCATAAATGCTTCTCATACTGCTCCATGGTATGCTGATTATGCTACTTACATCGTTGCTAAGTTTATACCACCTAGTTTCACATACCAGCAAAAGAAAAAGTTCTTCTATGATTTGATGCATTACTTTTGGGATGACCCACATCTTTATAAAGAAGGAGTAGATGGTGTTATTAAACATAGTCTGCCTGAGCATGAACAGGAACAGATCCTATGCAAGTGTCACTCCGAAGCTTATGGAGGACACCATGCTGGAGATAGAACTGCACATAAGGTATTGCAATCTGGTTTTTATTGGCCTACTCTCTGCAAGGATGCCCGTAAGTTTGTCTTATCTTGTGATGAATGTCAAAGAATTGGTAATATTAGTAGACGTCAGGAAATGCCTATGAATTATTCACTTGTTATTGAACCATTTGATGTTTGGGACTTTGACTATATGGGACCCTTTCCTTCCTCTAATGGATATAAACATATTTTAGTTGTTGTTGATTACGTTACTAAGCGGGTAGAAGCTATTCCAACTATTAGTGTTGATCATAACACTTCTATTAAAATGCTTAAAGAAGTTATTTTTCCAAGGTTTGGAGTCCCTAGATATTTAATGGCTGATGGTGGTTCACATTTTATTCATGGTGCTTTCCATAAAATGCTTGCTAAATATGATGTTAATCATAGAATCGCATTTCCTTATCACTCACAGTCTAGTGGTCAAGTAGAATTGAGTAATAGAGAGCTCAAATTAATTTTGCAAAAGACTGTTAATAGATCTAGAAAGAATTGGTCCAAGAAACTTGATGATGCATTATGGGCCTATAGAACTGCATATTATTATGGAAAAGCATGTCACTTACCTCTCGAACTAGAACACAAGGCATATTGGGCCATTAAAGAACTCAATAATGATTTTAAACTTTCCGGTGAGAAGAGGCTATTTGATATTAGCTCACTTGATGAATGGAGAACCCAAGCCTATGAAAATGCCAAATTGTTTAAAGAAGAAGTTAAAAGATGGCATGACAAAAGAATACAAAAGCGTGAGTTTAATGTAGGTGATTATGTATTGCTATACAACTCTCGTTTAAGATTTTTTGCAGGAAAACTTCTCTCTAAATGGGAAGGTCCTTACGTTATCGAGGAGATGTATCGTTCCGGTGCCATAAAAATCAACAACTTCGAAGGCACAAATCCGAAGGTGGTGAACAGTCAAAGAATCAAACATTATATCCCAGGTAATCCTATAAATGTTGAAACCAATGTTATTGAAACCGTAACCCGAGAGGAATACATAAGGGACACTTTTCGGAATGTTTCAGACTCCGAAAAGGAATAGGCATGTGGTACGTAAGTAAACCGACTCCAAAACAGTTTTAAGGCAATATTTCTCCGTTTTGGAATATTTAGAAAAATAGAAAAATAAGAAGCAGTCCGGGAAGGACACAAGGGCCCCATGAGGGTGGAGAGCGCACCCTACCCCCTAGGCGTGCCCCCTACCTCGTGGGCACCTCGTGTGCTCTCCGGACTCCGTTTTCATACACGACATGTATTTTGGTCGATAAAAATTCATTATATAATCTCCCGGAGGTTTTCACTCCCGTATCATGCAATTATCCTATGTTTTGTGTTTCGAGCTGTTGCTGCTGCAGATTAGAGCAAGATGTCTTCGCAAGAGTCAGTCGGGGAGAGCCGGGTGTCTCACCTGGCACCGAGATCAATGACAAACAACAATGCTGACCTCTTTGGGCCAGCAACGGAGGAAGAGATGGAGGCCGAATTGAAGAGGATAGATGCCATGGAAGAGGATCAAGAAGTCACTTCCCGCTTCCGAGATGGATCACAATGGGAGAACTACAGAGCTCGGCTATTCCAAACTCGGTTATCCCTTCCAATGTTAGATTTCTTTCTTACGAGAATATGAAAAAGAGTGTCACTGGTTCTCCCGCAGCTATGCAGCACCCTTGGGTGCAAGGAGCTTTGGCTGTTACAGGAAAACTCCGAAAGGAAATAATGGACCTAAAGCAGCAAGTCAATAAGCTCGAGGAGGAGAATCGTATCCTGAGGGGCATCATCGCCAAGAACATCACATCACCACCCACGAAAAGAGAGACATAATCACCTGGGTATGGGCACTCCCCTTGGCAACTGCCAAGCTTGGGGGAGTGCCCCGGTATTGTATCGCCATCACTTTTATCTTTACCGTTTTTCTTAGTTTGATCCTTTTGGTAATATCTTGATCTAGTAGAATAAAAGTTCTTAGTATGATCTAGTCGTGAGGTTTGCTTTATAATTCTTCTATGTAATCGAGTCTGTGAGCTATATAATAAAGATTAGTGTTGAGTCAAGGGCTTGATTATTTTGCCATGATCCTAAGGGAATAAAAGAAAAGAGAAAGAAATAAAAAGAAGCAAAGAGATCATGTGAGTCTTATGGAGAGTAATGAGCTCACATAGAAAAAGTATGATGAATAAAAGTTGTTGAGGGTTGACAAACATAGTTTTGGTCATCGTTGCGATTAATAGGAAGTAATAAAGAAAGAGAGGTCTTCACATATAGATATACTATCTTGGACATCTTTTATGATTGTCAGCACTCATTAAAATATGACATGCTAAAGAGTTGATGTTGGACAAGGAAGACAACGTAATGGGTTATGTTTTCTTACATCTGAGATAAATTATATTATCATGGATCTTACAACATGGTTGAGCTTGCCTTTCCCCCTCATGCTAGGCAAATTCATCGCACCAAGTAAAGATACTACTTGTGCTTCCAAATACCCTTAAACCAGTTTTGCCATGAGAGTCCACCATACCTACCTATGGATTGAGTAAGATCCTCTAAGTAAGTTGTCATCGGTGCAAGCAATAAAAAATTGTTCTCTAAATATGAATGACTTATTAGTGTGGGAGAAAATTAACTTTATACGATCGTGTGATATGGAAGAAATAAAAGCGACAGACTACATAATAAAGGTCCATATCACAAGTGGCAATATAAAGTGACGTTCTTTCGCATTAATATTTTGTGCATCCAACCATAAAAGCGCATGACAACCTCTGCTTCCCTCTGCGAAGGGCTTATCTTTTACTTTTATCTCCTACATTGCATAAGAGTCATGGTGATCTTCACCCTTCCTTTTTATATTTTATCCTTTGGCAAGCACAGTATGTTGGAAAGATCCTGGTATATATGGCTAATTGGATGTGAGTTTTCATGAACTATTACCGTTGACATTACCCTTGAGGTAAAACGTTGGGAGGCAAAACTATAAGCCCCTATCTTTCTCTGTGTTCGATTAAAACTCCATACCCATAAGTATTGCGTGACTGTCAGCAATTGTGAAAGACTATATGATAGTTGAGTATGTGGACTTGCTGAAAAGCTCTTATGTTGACTCTTTCCTATGTTATGATAAATTGCAATTGCTCCAATGACTGAGATTACAGTTTGTTAGTTTTCAATGAAGTTTACAATTCATACTTGAAATTGTGATTGAATTATTACTCGAGCATAAGAAATCATATGACAAGAATTATATAAGTTGTTGTTCTAAGAATGATCATGATGCCCTCATGTCCGTATTTTATTTTTATCGACACCTCTATCTCTAAACATGTGGACATATTTTTCGATTTCGGCTTTTCGCTTGAGGACAAGCGAGGTCTAAGCTTGGGGGAGTTGATACGTCCATTTTGCATCATGCTTTTATACCGATATTTATTGCATTATGGGCTGTTATTACACATTATGTCACAATACTTATGCCTATTCTCTCTTATTTTACAAGGTTTACATGAAGAGGGAGAATGCCGGCAGCTGGGATTCTGGGCTGGAAAAGGAGCAAATATTAGAGACCTATTCTGCACAGCTCCAAAAGTCCTGAAACTTCACGGAAGACATTTTCAGAATATATAAAAAATACTCAGTGGAAGAGATTCACCAGGGGGGCACACCCTGCCCATGAGGGTGGGGGCGTGCCCTACCCCCCTGGGCGTGCCCCCTACCTCGTGGGCCCCCCGGTGGCCCTCCGGTGGCCATCTTCTGCTATATGAAGTCTTTCGATGGAAAAAAAGAAGCCATGTTCTCGGACGAAACTCCGCCGCCACGAGGCGGAACCTTGGCGGATCCAATCTAGGGCTCCGACAGAGCTGTTCTGCCAGGGAAACTTCCCTCCCGGAGGGGGAAATCATCGCCATCATCATCACCAACGCTCCTCTGATCGGGAGAGGGCAATCTCCATCAACATCTTCATCAGCACCATCTCCTCTCAAAACCCTAGTTCATCTCTTGTATCCAATTCTTATCTCCAAGTCCGGGATTGGTGCTAGTAGGTTGCTAGTAGTGTTAATTACTCCTTGTAGTTGATGCTAGTTGGTTTAATTGGTGGAAGAATCATATGTTCAGATCCTATATGCATATTAATACCCCTCTGATTAAGAACATGAATATGCTTTGTCAGTAGTTACGTTTGTTCCTGAGGACATGGGAGAAGTCTTGCTATTAGTAGTCATGTAAATTGGGTATTCGTTCGATATTTTGATGAGATGTATGTTGTCTCTCCTCTAGTGGTGTTATGTGAACGTCGACTACATGACACTTCACCATTATTTGGGCCTAGAGAAAGGCATTGGGGAGTAATAAGTAGATGATGGGTTGCTAGAGTGACAGAAGCTTAAACCCTAGTTTATGCGTTGCTTTGTAAGGGGCTGATTTGGATCCATATGTTTCATGCTATGGTTAGGTTTACCTTAATACTTTTGTTGTAGTTGCGGATGCTTGCAATAGAGGTTAATCATAAGTGAGATGCTTGTCCAAGTAAGGACAGTACCCAAGCACCGGTCCACCGACATATCAGATTATCAAAGTACCGAACGCAAATCATATGAACGTGATGAAAACTAGCTTGATGATATTCCCATGTGTCCTCGGGAGCGCATTTCTCTATATAAGAAATTGTCAAGGCTTGTCCTTTGCTACAAAAAGGATTGGGCCACCTTGCTGCACCTTATTTACTTTTGTTACTTGTTGCTTGTTACAAATTATCCTATCACAAAACTATCTGTTACCACTTGTTTCAGTACTTGCAGAGAATACCTTGCTGGAAACCGCTTATCATTTCCTTCCGCTCCTCGTTGGGTTCGACACTCTTACTTATCGAAAGGACTACGATAGATCCCCTATACTTGTGGGTCATCAGGGGTCACAAGCTTAAAGTAATCAAGATTTGCTAAGTGTTAGTAGGATGAGAGTATCGAGGATTTATTTGTGGAATTGTTTCATTAAAAATCGAAATATTTCTGAGAGGAACGGGAAGCGTTTCGGGGACAATGAAAGGGCTTCGGAGATTATCGGGCAATACCGGGTATTCTCGATAATTAATATATAGGTAAAAAATATTTTCGGTGATGTTAAATTATATAAAAAAGGGTCTAGTAATTATTAGAAGGCCTTTATATAAATTAAAATATAAACGGGCCATAAAGACACCCCCTTCCCTCTAGGGGAGGTCGAATCCTAGTAGGGGGGGCTCCTCCTTCCCCACTTGGCCGATGCAAGGGGAGGAGAGTCCTCCCCTCCCCTTGGCAGCCCCTCTCCCCTCTATCCTATATATATACATGAGGTGTTGGCCCTTTTTCTACACATAAGTTTTGGAGCCTCCTCTAGTTTTTCTAGTTCTAGTTGGTCCTAGTTGACTAATTAGAGATTGATCTAGTTCCTTGAATCCTCATAATTAGAAGCCGCGTGTGGTTCTAATCTCCTCCCTCTAATTCTTTGACGATGATTAGCTTTGGATGGCGATGCGCTACCGGGTCATGAAGACCGTACACTTGCAAGCAAGTGGAGATGCCGTGTTTTCGGTCTTCTGTTCGGGAGCGGTTCGCGGGGTCGCCATCAATGGTTCGAGGGACTCCAAGTACGATCTACGCCAACTCGTCTACTTTTGCTGCATGCCGAAGTCGGTAATGATCGTTGATCCAAACCTTATATGAATATTCATATTGTTCCTAAGTGTTCGTAGGGCGAATTTTTTGTTTTCTAGTACGTTTCCCAATAGAAGTGTGGTTGATAAATTATAGAAACTCGAAGACGGATGACAACTCTGTTAGAGTGGAATCTTCGGCCAAAATCGTCAGATTGACGATTATTATGCTGATTAAACCGCTATAGTGATTCTCTTAGAGTTGCTCTTACCTAGGCTGATAGATAGGGCTAGGTTCCATGCATGCTTGTTTGTCAAGGCATGAAGGCAAGAGAGAGCCAGGCATGGCGGTGCATAAAAAAACAAGAACAAGGTGAATTTAGAAGTCACCCGTTGTCGCTTTAGGCCTTCTTCAATACTGTGGTAAAAATAGTTATTGCCTCATGAATCAATAACACATCATACAACTACTTCAATATTTGTATGTGAAGTGCCCAATGAACGATGAGAGCACTTATATGATTGCTCTCTTGTTTTTACTTTGGAGTTTGTGCAAAGGTTGTTGGTTCATGTACTCCCTCTGGTTTAACATATAGTGCACATGGTCTGTAGCTCCAAAACTAAGGCATGACATGGAGCTGTACTTTTGGACCATAGTAACCCCGCATGAACACACTCTGTACATATGCATGTGGATGTGGCTGCACCTCTCATGAACAGTTCAGGTAATGTCTTTCCAAAGCAGCTCAGGCGCACCATATTGTGGAATTCTAACAAAAAACTAATACGCACTACATATGGGAACGGAGGGACTACATGCAATCCTCCCCTCTCTCTTCATTTATTATATTTCACATCATCAAAAAATTATGTGGCAAAATACACCAACACAATTTTGCAACTACTCCCCGTTTCTAAATATAAGTCTTTTTAGAGATTTCAATGTGGACTACATAAGGATGTATATAGTTGTATTTTAGAGTGTCAACTCATTTTTTTGCATCGTATGTAGTCCCTATTGAAATCTCTAGAAGGTCTTACATTTATAAATGGAAGGTGTATATTGGAGATGCCCTTATAAAAAACTCGAGAGGTGAGACTTAGAGCATCTACAGTCATACTAGGCCAATTCGGCCTCTCAAACGTTCGCGGGCATTAACCGGGCACGCCTCATATGTTGCCTTCCATAGCTGCGTCCTTCATATCCAAAACCTCAAAACTATGCAACTCATGCAACGCTATGTAAACATTAGATCAACACGTAGTTCAACAGATCAACATTTCATCGTCGGGCAAAAGAAACATAATTCATCGGAGTTCAACGGCGGACAGTGATACGTCTCCAACGTATCTATAATTTTTGATTGCTCCATGCTATATTATCTACTGTTTTGGACATTATTGGGCCTTATTATCCACTTTTATATTATTTTTGGGACTAACCTATTAACCGGAGGTCCAACCCAGAATTGATGTTTTTTGCCTGTTTTAGGGTTTCGAAGAAAAGGAATATCAAACGGAGTCCAAACGGAATGAAACCTTCGGAAACGTGATTTTCTCATCGAATACAACTCAGGAGACTTGGACCCTACCTCAAGACACGTAATAGGAGGCCACGAGGTAGGGGGCACGCCTACCCCCCCAGGCATGCCCTCCACCCTCGTGGGCCCCCTGTTGCTCCACCGACGTACTTCTTCCTCCTATATATACCCATGTAGCCCCGAACGATCAGAAACGGAGCCAAAACCCTAACTCCACCGCCGTAACTTTCTATATCCACAAGATCCCATCTTGGGGCCTGTTCCGGAGCTCCGCCGGAGGGGGGCATCGATCACGGAGGGCTTCTACATCAACACCATAGCCCCTCCGATGAAGTGTGAGTAGTTTACCTCAGACCTACGGGTCCATAGTTAGTATCTAGATGGCCTCTTCTCTCTTTTTGGATCTCAATACAATGTTCTCCCCCTCTCTTGTGGAGATCTATTCGATGTAATCTTCTTTTTGCGGTGTGTTTGTTGAGACCGATGAATTATGGGTTTATGTGTTGGGGAACGTAGTAATTTCAAAATTTGCCTACGCACACGCAAGATCATGGTGATGCATAGCAATGAGAGGGAGAGTGTTGTCTACGTACCCTTCGTAGACCGCAACGGAAGCGTTGACACAATGTAGAGGAAGTAGTCGTATGTCTTCCCGATCCGACCGATCCAAGCACCGTTACTCCGGCACCTCCGAGTTCTTAGCACACGTACAGCTCGATGACGCTCCCCGGGCTCCGATCCAGCAAAGCTTCGGGGATGAGTTCCGTCAGCACAACGGCGTGGTGACGATGATGATGTTCTACCGATGCAGGGTTTCGCCTAAGCACTACAACGATATGATCGAGGTGGAATATGGTGGCAGGGGGCGCCGCACACGGCTAAGGAACGATCACGTGGATCAACTTGTGTCTAGAGGTGCCCCCTCTGCCCCCGTATATAAAGGATCCAAGGGGGGGGGGGTGCGGCCAGCCCTATGGTGGCGCGCAGGAGGAGTCCTACTCCTACCGGGAGTAGGACTCCCCCCCAAACCTTGTCCAACTAGGAGAGGTGGAGGGAGAATAGGAAAGGGGGGGCGCCGCCCCTCCCTCCTTGTCCAATTTGGACTGGGGGGAGAGGGGGCGCGCGGCCTTCCCTGGCAGCCCCTTCCTCTTCTCCACATTAGGCCCATGAGGCCCATTAACCCCCCCGGGGGGTTCCGGTAACCCCCCGGTGCTCCGGTTTTATCCGATACTTCCCCGGAACCCTTCCGGTGTCCGAATATAGTCATCCAATATATCAATCTTTATGTCTCGACCATTTCGAGACTCCTCGTCATGTCCGTGATCACATCCGGGACTCCGAACTAACTTCGGTACATCAAAATGCATAAACTCATAATAACTGTCATCGTAACGTTAAGCGTGCGGACCCTACGGTTCAAGAACAATGTAGACATGACTGAGACAAATCTCCGGTCAATAACCAATAGCGGGACCTGGATGCCCATATTGGCTCCTACATATTCTACGAAGATCTTTATCGGTCAGACCGCATAACAACATACGTTGTTCCCTTTGTCATCGGTATGTTACTTGCCCGAGATTCGATCGTCGGTATACAATACCTAGTTCAATCTCGTTACCGGCAAGTCTCTTTACTCGTTCTGTAATACATCATCCCGCAACTAACTCATTAGTTGCAATGCTTGCAAGGCTTATGTGATGTGCATTACCGAGAGGGCCCAGAGATACCTCTCCGTCAATCGGAGTGACAAATCCTAATCCCAACATCTACCTTTGGAGACACCTGTAGAGCTCCTTTATAATCACCCTGTTACATTGTGACGTTTGGTAGCACATAAAGTGTTCCTCCGGTAAACGGGAGTTGCATAATCTCATAGTCATAGGAACATGTATAAGTCATGAAGAAAGCAATAGCAACATACTAAACGATCGGGTGCTAAGCTAATGGAATGGGTCATGTCAATCAGATCATTCAACTAATGATGTGACCTCGTTAATCAAATAACAACACTTTGTTCATGGTTAGGAAACATAACCATCTTTGATTAACGAGCTAGTCAAGTAGAGGCATACTAGTGACACTAAGTTTGTCTATATATTCACACATGTATTATGTTTCCGGTTAATACAATTCTAGCATGAATAATAAACATTTATCATGATATAAGGAAATAAATAATAACTTTACTATTGCCTCTAGGGCATATTTCCTTCAGTCTCCCACTTGCACTAGAGTCAATAATCTAGATTACACTGTAATGACTCTAACACCCATGGAGCCTTGGTGCTGATCATGTTTTGCTCGTGGAAGAGGCTTAGTCAACGGGTCTGCAACATTCAGATCCATATGTATCTTGCAAATCTCTATGTCTCCCACCTGGACTAGATCCCGGATGGAATTGAAGCGTCTCTTGATGTGCTTGGTTCTCTTGTGAGATCTGGATTCCTTTGCCAAGGCAATTGCACCAGTATTGTCACAAAAGATTTTCATTGGACCCGATGCACTAGGTATAACACCTAGATCGGATATGAACTCCTTCATCTAGACTCCTTCGTTCGCTGCTTCCGAAGCAGCTATGTACTCCGCTTCACATGTAGATCCTGCTACGACGCTTTGTTTAGAACTGCACCAACTGACAGCTCCACCGTTTAATGTAAACACGTATCCGGTTTGCGATTTAGAATCGTCCGGATCAGTGTCAAAGCTTGCTTCAACGTAACCTTTTACGGTGAGCTCTTTGTCACCTCCATATACGAGAAACATATCCTTAGTCCTTTTCAGGTATTTCAGGATGTTCTTGACCGCTGTCCAGTGATCCACTCCTGGATTACTTTGGTACCCCCCTGCTAAGCTTATAGCAAGGCACACATCAGGTCTGGTACACAGCATTGCATACATGATAGAGCCTATGGCTGAAGCATAGGGAACATCTTTCATTTTCTCTCTATCTTCTACAGTGGTCGGGCATTGAGTCTGACTCAACTTCACACCTTGTAACACAGGCAAGAACCCTTTCTTCGCCTGATCCATTTTGCACTTTTTCAAAATCTTGTCAAGGTATGTGCTTTGTGAAAGTCCAATTAAGCGTCTTGATCTATCTCTATAGATCTTTATGCCTAATATGTAAGCAGCTTCACCGAGGTCTTTCATTGAAAAACTCTTATTCAAGTATCCCTTTATGCTATCCAGAAATTCTATATCATTTCCGATCAGTAATATGTCATCCACATATAATATCATAAATGCTACGGAGCTCCCACTCACTTTCTTGTAAATACAGGCTTCTCCGAAAGTCTGTATAAAACCAAATGCTTTGATCACACTATCAAAACGTTTATTCCAACTCCGAGAGGCTTGCACCAGTCCATAAATAGATCGCTGGAACTTGCACACTTTGTTAGCTCCTTTTGGATCGACAAAACCTTCTGGTTGCATCATATACAACTCTTCTTCCAGAAATCCATTCAGGAATGTAGTTTTGACATCCATCTGCCAAATTTCATAATCATAAAATGCGGCAATTGCTAACATGATTCTGACAGACTTAAGCATCGCTACGGGTGAGAAGGTCTCATCGTAGTCAACCCCTTGAACTTGTCGAAACCCTTTTGCGACAAGTCGAGCTTTGTAGATAGTAATATTACCGTCAGCGTCAGTCTTCTTCTTGAAGATCCATTTATTCTCAATTGCTTGCTGATCAACGGGCAAGTCAACCAAAGTCCATACTTTGTTCTCATACATGGATCCCATCTCAGATTTCATGGCTTCAAGCCATTTTGCGGAATCTGGGCTCACCATCGCTTCTTCATAGTTCGTAGGTTCATCATGATCTAGTAGCATGACTTCCAGAACTGGATTACCGTACCACTCTGGCGCGGATCTCACTCTGGTTGATCTACGAGGTTCAGTAGTATCTTGTTCCGAAGTTTCATGATCATTATCATTTACTTCCTCACTTATTGGTGTAGGTGTCGCAGAAACAGTTTTCTGTGATGTACTACTTTCCAACAAGGGAGCAGGTACAGTTACCTCGTCAAGTTCTACTTTCCTCCCACTCACTTCTTTCGAGAGAAACTCCTTCTCCAGAAAGTTTCCGAATTTAGCAACAAAAGTCTTGCCTTCGGATTTTTGTGATAGAAGGTGTATCTAATAGTTCCCTTTGGATATCCTATGAAGACACATTTCTCCGATTTGGGTTCGAGCTTATCAGGTTGAAGCTTTTTCACATAAGCATCGCAACCCCAAACTTTCAGAAATGACAACTTTGGTTTCTTGCCAAACCACAGTTCATACGGCGTCGTCTCAACGGATTTTGATGGTGCCCTATTTAACGTGAATGCGGCCGTCTCTAGAGCATATCCCCAAAACGATAGCGGTAAATCAGTAAGAGACATCATAGATCGCACCATATCTAGTAAAGTACGATTACGATGTTCGGACACACCATTACGCTATGGTGTTCCGGGTGGCGTGAGTTGCGAAACTATTCCACAATTTTTCAAATGTACACCAAACTCATAACTCAATGTTCTCCTCCACGATCAGATCGTAGAAACTTTATTTTCTTGTTACGATGATTTTCAACTTCACTCTGAAATTCTTTGAACTTTTCAAACATTTCGGACTTATGTTTCGTTAGGTAGATATACCCATATCTGCTTAAGTCATCCATGAAGGTGAGAAAATAACGATATCTGCCATGAGCCTCAACATTCATCGGACCATATACATCTGTATGTATGATTTCCAACAAATCTGTTGCTCTCTCCATAGTACCGGAGAACGGTGTTTTAGTCATCTTGCCCATGAGGCACGGTTCGCAAGTACCAAGTGATTCATAATCAAGTGGTTCCAAAAGTCCATCAGTATGGAGTTTCTTCATGCGCTTTATACCGATATGACCTAAACGGTAGTGCCACAAATAAGTTGCACTATCATTATCAATGCTGCATCTTTTGGCTTCTACATTATGAATATGTGTATCATTACTATCGAGATTCAATAAGAATAGACCACTCTTCAAGGGTGCATGACCATAAAAGATATTACTCATATAAATAGAACAACCATTATTCTCTGATTTAAATGAATAACCGTCTCGCATTAAACAAGATCCAGATATAATGTCCATGCTCAACGCTGGCACCAAATAACAATTATTTGGGTCTAATACTAATCCCGAAGGTAGATGTAGAGGTAGCGTGCCGACCGCGATCACATCGACTTTGGAACCGTTTCCCACGCGCATCGTCACCTCGTCCTTAGCCAATCTTCGCTTAATCCGTAGTCCCTGTTTCGAGTTGCAAATATTAGCAACAGAACCAGTATCAAATACCCAGGTGCTACTGCGAGCATTAGTAAGGTACACATCAATAACATGTATATCACATATACCTTTGTTCACCTTGCCATCCTTCTTATCCGCCAAATACTTGGGGCAGTTCCGCTTCCAGTGACCAGTATGCTTGCAGTAGAAGCACTCAGGTTCAGGCTTAGGTCCAGACTTGGGTTTCTTCTCTTGAGCAGCAACTTGCTTGTCGTTCTTCTTGAAGTTCCCCTTCTTCTTCACTTTGCCCTTTTTTCTTGAAACTAGTGGTCTTGTTGACCATCAACACTTGATGCTCCTTTTTGATTTGTACCTCCGCAGCTTTCAGCATTGCGAAGAGCTCGGGAATAGTCTTGTTCATCCCTTGCATATTATAGTTCATCACGAAGCTCTTGTAGCTTGGTGGCAGTGATTGGAGAATTCTGTCAATGACGCAATCATCTGGAAGATTAACTCCCATCTGAATCAAGTGATTATTATACCCAGACATTTTGAGTATATGCTCACTGACAGAACTGTTCTCCTCCATCTTGCAGCTATAGAACTTATTGGAGACTTCATATCTCTCAATCCGGGCATTTGCTTGAAATATTAACTTCAACTCCTGGAACATCTCATATGCTCCATGACGTTCAAAACGTCGTTGAAGTCCCGATTCTAAGCCGTAAAGCATGGCACACTGAACTATCGAGTAGTCATCAGTTTTGCTCTGCCAGACATTCATAACATCTGGTGTTGCTCTAGCAGCAGGCCTGGTACCCAGCGGTGCTTCCAGGACGTAATTCTTCTGTGCAGAATGAGGATAATCCTCAAGTTACGGACCTAGTCCGTGTAATTGCTACCATCATCTTTCAACTTTGCTTTCTCAAGGAACGCATTAAAATTCAACGGAACAATAGCACGAGCCATCTATCTACAATCAAACATAAACAAGCAAGATACTATCAGGTACTAAGTTCATGATAAGTTTAAGTTCAATTAATCAAATTACTTAAGAACTCCCACTTAGATAGACATCCCTCTAATCCTCTAAGTAATCACGTGATCCAAATCAACTAAACCATGTCCGATCATCACGTGAGATGGAGTAGTTTCTTTGGTGAACATCACTATGTTGATCATATCTACCATATGATTCACGCTCGACCTTTCGGTCTCCGTGTTCCGAGGCCATATCTGTATATGCTTGGCTCGTCAAGTATAACCTGAGTATTCCGCGTGTGCAACTGTTTTGCACCCGTTGTATTTGAACGTAGAGCCTATCACACCCGATCATCACGCGGTGTCTCAGCACGAAGAAATTTCGCAATGGTGCATACTCAGGGAGAACACTTCTTGATAATTTAGTGATAGATCATCTTATAATGCTACCGTCAATCAAAGCAAGATAAGATGCATAAAAGATAAACATCGCATGCAATCAATATAAGTGATATGATATGGCCATCATCATCTTGTGCCTGTGATCTCCATCTCCGAAGCACCGTCATGATCACCATCATCACCGGCGCGACACCTTGATCTCCATCGTAGCATCGTTGTCGTCTCGCCAATCTTATGCTTCCATGACTATCGCTACCGCTTAGTGATAAAGTAAAGCATTACATCGCGATTGCATTGCATACAATAAAGCGACAACCATATGGCTCCTGCCAGTTGCCGATAACTGGTTACAAAACATGATCATCTCATACAATAAAATTTAGCATCATGTCTTGGCCATATCACATCACAACATGCCCTGCAAAAACAAGTTAGACGTCCTCTACTTTGTTGTTGCAAGTTTTACGTGGCTGCTACGGGCTTAAGTAAGAACCAATCTCACCTACGCATCAAAACCACAACGATAGTTTGTCAATTTGACTCTGTTTTAACCTTCGCAAGGACCGGGCATAGCCACACTTGGTTCAACTAAAGTTGGAGAAACAGTCACCCGCAAGCCACCTTTGTGCAAAGCACATCGGGAGAACCGGTCTCGCGTAAGAGTACGCGTAATGTCGGTCCGGGCCACTTCATCCAACAATACCGCCGAACCAAAGTATGACATGCTGGTAGGCAGTATGACTTATATCGCCCACAACTCACTTGTGTTCTACTCGTGCATATAACATCAAACCATAAAACCTAGGCTCGGATGCCACTGTTGGGGAACATAGTAATTTCAAAATTTTCCTACGCACACGCAAGATCATGGTGATGCATAGCAACGAGAGGGAGAGTGTTGTCTACGTACCCTTCGTAGACCGCAACGGAAGCGTTGACACGGCGTAGAGGAAGTACTCGTACGTCTTTCCGATCCGACCGATCCAAGCACCGTTACTCCGGCACCTCCGAGTTCTTAGCACACGTACAACTCGATGACGCTCCCCGGGCTCCGATCCAACAAAGCTTCGGGGATGAGTTCCGTCAGCACAACGGCGTGGTGACGATGATGATGTTCTATCGACGCAGGGCTTCGCCTAAGCACTACAATGATATGATCGAGGTGGAATATGGTGGCAGGGGGCGCCGCACACGACTAAGGAACGATCACGTGGATCAACTTGTGTCTAGAGGTGCCCCCTCTGCCCCCGTATATGAAGGATCCAAGGGGGGGTGCGGCCGGCCCTATGGTGGCGCGCAGGAGGAGTCCTACTCCTACCGGGAGTAGGACTCCCCCCCAAACCTTGTCCAACTAGGAGAGGTGGAGGGAGAATAGGAAAGGGGGGGGCGCCGCCCCTCCCTCCTTGTCCAATTCGGACTAGGGGGAGAGGGGGGGCGCGGCCTGCCCTGGCAGCCCCTTCCTCTTCTCCACATTAGGCCCATGAGGCCCATTAACCCCCCGGGGGGTTCCGGTAACCCCCCGGTGCTCTGGTTTTATCCGATACTTCTTCGGAACCCTTCCGGTGTCCGAATATAGTCATCCAATATATCAATCTTTATGTCTCGACCATTTCGAGACTCCTCGTCATGTCCGTGATCATATCCGGGACTCCGAACTAACTTCGGTACATCAAAATGCATAAACTCATAATAACTGTCATCGTAATGTTAAGTGTGCGGACCCTACGATTCGAGAACAATGTAGACATGACTGAGACAAATCTCCGGTCAATAACCAATAGCGGGACCTGGATGCCCATATTGGCTCCTACATATTCTACGAAGATCTTTATTGGTCAGACCACATAACAACATATGTTGTTCCCTTTGTCATCGGTATGTTACTTGCCCGAGATTCGATCGTCGGTATCCAATACCTAGTTCAATCTCGTTACCGGCAAGTCTCTTTACTCGTTCTGTAATACATCATCCCGCAACTAACTCATTAGTTGCAATGCTTGCAAGGCTTATGTGATGTGCATTACCGAGAGGGCCCAGAGATACCTCTCCGTCAATCAGAGTGACAAATCCTAATCTCGAAATACGCCAAACCAACATCTACCTTTGGAGACACCTGTAGAGCTCCTTTATAATCACCGAGTTACATTGTGACGTTTGGTAGCGCACAAAGTGTTCCTCCGGTAAACGGGAGTTGCATAATCTCATAGTCATAGGAACATGTATAAGTCATGAAGAAAGCAATAGCAACATACTAAACGATCGGGTGCTAAGCTAATGGAATGGGTCATGTCAATCAGATCATTCAACTAATGATGTGACCTCGTTAATCAAATAACAACACTTTGTTCATGGTTAGGAAACATAACCATCTTTGATTAACGAGCTAGTCAAGTAGAGGCATACTAGTGACACTAAGTTTGTCTATGTATTCACACATGTATTATGTTTCCGGTTAATACAATTCTAGCATGAATAATAAACATTTATCATGATATAAGGAAATAAATAATAACTTTATTATTGCCTCTAGGGCATATTTCCTTCATTGTGATCAAGTCTATCTATGAATAATATTTGAATCTTCTCTGAATTCTTTTATGTATGATTGGTTATCTTTGCAAGTCTCTTTGAATTATCAGTTTGGTTTGGCCTACTAGATTGATCTTTATTGCAATGGGAGAAGTGCTTAGCTTTGGGTTCAATCTTGCAGTGTCCTTTCCCGGTGACAGTAAGGGCAGCAAGGCGCGTATTGTATTGTTGCCATCGAGGATAACAAGATGGGGTTTTCTTCATATTGCATGAGTCTATCCCTCTACATCATGTCATCTTGCTTAAGGCGTTACTCTATTTTTAACTTAATACTCTAGATGCATGTTGGATAGCGGTCGATGAGTGGAGTAATAGTAGTAGATGCAGGCAGGAGTCGGTCTACTGGTCTCAGACGTGATGCCTATATACATGATCATACCTAGATATTCTCATAACTATGCTCAATTCTGCCAATTGCTCAACAGTAATTTGTTCACCCACCGTAGAATACTTATGCTCTCGAGAGAAGCCACTAGTGAAACCTATGGCCCCGGGGTCTATCTTTATCATATCAATCTCTTACTACTTATTTATTTACTTTGCCTTTATTTTAGTTTGCATCTTTATCATAAAAATACCAAAAATATTATCTTATCATATCTATCAGATCTCACTCTCGTAAAGTGGCCCTATAGGGATTGACAACCCCTATTTGCGTTGGTTGCGAGGATTTATTGGTTTTGTGCAGGTGCGAGGGACTCACGCGTAGCCTCCTACTGGATTGATACCTTGGTTCTCAAAAACTGAGGGAAATACTTACGCTACTTTGCTGCATCACCCCTTCCTCTTCGGGAAAAACCAACGGAGTGCTAAAAGAGGTAGCAAGAAGGATTTCTGGCGCCATTGCCGGGGAGGTCTATGCAAAAGTCAACATACCAAGTACCCATCACATACCCTTATCTCCCGCATTACATTATTTGCCATTTGCCTCTCGTTTTCCTCTCCCCCACTTCACCCTTGCCGTTTTATTTGCCCTCTCTCTCTATCCTCCCTCTATTTGCCTCTTTTTACCCGCTTGCTTTTTGTTTGCTTGTGTGTTAGTTTGCTTGCTTGTCACGATGGCTCAAGATAATACTAAATTGTGTGACTTCACCAATACCAACAACAATGATTTTATTAGCACTCCGATTGCTCCTCTTACCGATGCCGAATCTTGTGAAATTAATGCTGCTTTGCTGAATCTTGTTATGAAAGATCCGTTCTCCGGCCTTCCTAGTGAAGATGCCGCTACCCATCTAAATAGCTTCGTTGATTTGTGTGGCATGCAAAAGAAGAAAGATGTGGATAACGATATTGTTAAATTGAAGCTATTTCCTTTTTCTCTTAGAGATCGTGCTAAAGCTTGGTTTTCATCTTTGCCTAAAATAGTATTGATTGATGGAATAAGTGCAAAGATGCTTTTATCTCTAAGTATTTTCCTCCTGCTAAGGTCATCTCTCTTAGAAACGATATTATGAACTTTAAGCAACTTGATCATGAACATCTTGCACAAGCTTGGGAGAGAATGAAATTAATGATACGTAATTCCCCTACTCATGGTTTAAATTTATGGATGATTATACAAAAATTTTATGCCGGATTGAATTTTGCTTCTAGAAATCTTTTAGATTCGGCCGCGGGAGGCACTTTTATGAAAATCACTTTAGGAGAAGCTACTGAACTCCTAGATAATATTATGGTTAATTATTCTCAATGGCATACTAAAAGATCTACTAATAAAAAGGTGCATGTGATAGAAAAAATTAATGTTTTGAGTGGAAAGATGGATGAACTTATGAAATTATTTGCTAATAAGAGTGTTTCTTCTGATCCTAATGATATGCCCTTGTCTACTTTGATTGAGAATAATAATGAATCTATGGATGTGAATTTTGTTGGTAGGAATTTTTTTGGTAATAACGCGTATAGAGGAAATTTCAACCCTAGGCCTTATCCTAGTAATCCCTCTAATAATTATGGTAATTCCTACAACAATTCTTATGGAAATTATAATAAGATGCCCTCTGATTTTGAATCTAATATTAAAGAATTTATTACTTCGCAAAAGAATTTTAATGCTATGATTGAAGGAAAATTGCTTAAGATTGATGATTTGGCTAGGAACGTTGATAGAATTGCTCTTGATATTGATTCTTTCAAACTTAGATCTATTCCACCTAAGCATGATATCAATGAGTCTCTCAAAGCCATGAGAATTTCCATTGATGAGTGCAAAGAAAGAACTGCTAGGATGCGTGCTAAGAAAGATGCCTTTATAAAAGCGTGTTCTTCTAGTTCCTATGAAAATAATGATGAAGATCTAAAAGTTATTGATGTGTCCCCTATTAAATATTTGTTTTGCAATATGAATCGTGATAATGATGGGACTGAATATGATCCACCCTTACCTAGAAGGCGTTCCAAGAATTTCGAATCTTTTGATCTTGATGCTAAATTTGATAAAAGTGGGATTGAAGAAATTAAAACCCTAGATGTTGCTAAACCCACTATTATGGATTTCAAGGAATTTAACTATGAAAATTGCTCTTTGATTGATTGTATTTCCTTGTTGCAATCCATGCTAAATTCTCCTCACGCTTATAGTCAATATAAAGCGTTTACTAAACATATCGTTGATGCCTTGATGCAATCTTATAAAGAAAACTTGAATTGGAAGTTTCTATCCCTAGAAAACTTTATTATGAGTGGTAAACAACTATTAAAATTAAAATTAAATATCATGAATGCTATGCTTTATGTGATTTGGGTGCTAGTGTTTCCACGATTCCAAGGACTTTGTGTGATTTGTTAGGTTTCCGTGATTTTGATGATTGCTCTCTAAACTTGCACCTTGCGGATTCCACTATTAAGAAAACTATGGGAAGAATTAATGATGTTTTTATTGTTGCATATAGGAATTATGTGCCAGTAGATTTTATTGTTCTTGACATAGATTGCAATCTTTCATGTCCTATTATTCTTGGTAGACCTTTCCTTAGAACGATTGGTGCAATTATTGATATGAAGGAAGGAAATATTAGATTTAAATTTACATTAAGGAAAGGCATGGAACACTTTCCTACAAATAAAATTAAATTACCTTATGAATCTATTATGAGAGCCACTTATGGATTTCCTACCAAAGATGGCAATACCTAGATCTATTCTTGCTTGTTATGCCTAGCTAGGGGCGTTAAACGATAGCGCTTGTTGGGAGGCAACCCAATTTTATTTTTATTTATTGCTTTTTGCTCCTGTTTAGTAATAAATAAATTATCTAGCCTCTGTTTTGGTTGTGTTTTTTGTGTTTAATTAGTGTTTGTGCCAAGTAGAACCGTTGGGAAGACTTGGGGAAAGTCTTGTTGAACTTGCTGTAAAAACAGAAACTTTAGCGCTCACGAGAACTGCTTTCATTTTTATTTGGAAAGTGATATTTATTTAATTCTTTTTTCAGATGATTAATAGATAAAGTCCTCACGTCCAGCAATTTATTTTAGAATTTTTTGGGTTCCAGATCTTGCGCTAGCTACATATTACTACAGACTGTTCTGTTTTTGACAGATTCTGTTTTTTGTGTGTTGTTTGCTTATTTTGATGAATCTATGGCTAGTAAAATAGTTTATAAACCATAGAGAAGTTGGAATACAGTAGGTATAACACCCATATAAATAAAGAATGAGTTCATTACAGTACCTTGAAGTGGTCTTTTGTTTTCTTTCGCTAACGGAGCTCACGAGATTTTCTACTTTAAGTTTTGTGTTGTGAAGTTTTCAAGTTTTGGGTAAAGATTTGATGGATTATGGAACAAGGAGTGGCAAGAGCCTAATATTGGGTATGCCCATGGCACCCCCAAGAAAATCTAAGGACACCTAAAAGCCAAAGCTTGGGGATGCCCCGGAAGGCATCCCCTCTTTCGTCTACTTCTATCGGTAACTTTACTTGGAGCTATATTTTTATTCGCCACATGATATGTGTTTTGCTTGGAGCGTCTAGTATTATTTGAGTCTTTGCTTGTTAGTTTACCACAATCATCCTTGCTGTACACACCTTTTGAGAGAGCCATACATGATTTGAAATTTGTTAGAATAATCTATGTGCTTCGCTTATATCTTTTGAGTTATATAATTTTGCTCTAGTGCTTCACTTATATCTTTTAGAGCACGGTGGTGGATTTGTTTTATAGAAACTATTGTTCTCTCATGCTTCACTTAGATTATTTTGAGAGTCTTACTAGCATGGTAATTTGCTTAAAATCCTAATATGCTTGGTATGCAAGATTAATAATAAAACTTTCTTCTGAGTGTGTTGAATACTAAGAGAAGTTTGATGCTTGATGATTGTTTTGAGACATGGAGGTAATAATATCAAAGTCGTGCTAGTTGAGTAGTTGTGAAATTGAGAAATAGTTGTGTTGAGGTTTGCAAGTCCCGTAGCATGCACGTATGGTAAACATTATGCAACAAATTTGAAATATGAGGTGTTATTTGATTGTCTTCCTTATGAGTGGCGGTCGGGGACGAGCGATGGTCTTTTCCTACCAATCTATCCCCCTAGGAGCATGCGCGTAGTACCGAGGTTTTTGATGACTTGTAAATTTTTGCAATAAGTATGTGAGTTCTTTATGACTAATGTTGAGTCCATGGATTATACGCACTCTCACCCTTCCATCCTTGCCAGCCTCTTCGGTACCGTGCATTGCCCTTTCTCACATTGAGAGTTGGCGCAAACTTCGCCAGTGCATCCAAACCCCGTGATATGATACGCTCTTTCACACATAAACCTCCTTATATCTTCCTCAAAACAGCCACCATACCTACCTATTATGGCATTTCCATAGCCATTCCGAGATATATTGCCATGCAACTTTCCATCATTCCGTTCATCATGACACATTCATCATTGTCATATTGCTTAGCATGGTCATGTAGTTGACATAGTATTTGTGGCAAAGCCACCATTCATAATTCTTTCATACATGTCACTCTTGGTCCATTGCATATCCCGGTACACCGCCGGAGGCATTCATATAGAGTCATCTTTGTTCTAGTATCGAGTTGTAAATAAATAGAAGTGCGATGATCATCATTTTCTAGAGCATTGTCCCAAGTGAGGAATATAAAAAAAGAAAGGCCATAAAAAAGAGAAGGCCCAAAAAAAGAGAAAGGCCATAAAAAAAGAGAAAAAGCCCAAAAAAAGAGAAAAGAAAAAAATGAGAGAAAAAGAGAGAAGGGACAATGTTACTATCCTTTGCCACACTAGTGCTTCAAAGTAGCACCATGATCTTCATAGTAGAGAGTCTCTCATGTTATCACTTTCATATACTAGTGGGAATTTTTCATTATAGAACTTGGCTTGTATATTCCAAAATGGGCCTCCTCAAGTGCCCTAGGTCTTCGTGAGCAAGCAAGTTGGATGCACACCCACTAGTTTCTTTTATTGAGCTTTCATACATTTATAGCTCTAGTACATCCGTTGCATGGCAATCCCTACTCCTTGCATTAACATCAATTGGTGGGCATCTCCATAGCCCATTGATTAGCCTCGTTGATGTGAGACTTCCTCCTTTTTTGTCATCTCCACATAACCCCCCTCATTATATTCTATTCCACCTATAGTGCTATGTCCATGGCTCGCGCTCATATATTGCGTGAAAGTTTATAGGTTTGAGATTACTAAAGTATGAAACAATTGCTTGGCTTGTCATCGGGGTTGCGCATGATGATAGCATTCTTGTGTGACAAAAATGAAACATGACTAAACCATATGATTTTGTAGGGATGAACTTTCTTTGGCCATGTTATTTTGAGAAGACATAATTGCTTAGTTAGTATGCTTGAAGTATTATCATTTTTATGTCAATGTGAACTTTTGTCTTGAATCTTTCGGATCTGAATATTCATACCACAATTAAGAAGAATTACATTAAAATTATGCCAAGTAGCACTCCGCATCAAAAATTCCGTTTTTATCATTTACCTACTCGAGGACGAGCAAGAATTAAGCTTGGGGATGCTTGATACGTCTCCAACGTATCTATAACTTTTGATTGCTCCATGCTATATTATCTACTGTTTTGGCATTATTGGGCTTTATTATCCACTTTTATATTATTTTTGGGACTAACCTATTAACCGGAGGCCCAGTCCAGAATTGCTGTTTTTTGCTTGTTTTAGGGTTTCGAAGAAAAGGAATATCAAACGGAGTCCAAACAGAATGAAACCTTCGGGAACGTGATTTTCTCATTGAATAAAACTCAGGAGACTTGGACCCTATGTCAAGACACGTAACAGGAGGCCACGAGGTAGGGGGCGCGCCTACCCCCCCCCCCCCCCCCAGGCGCGCCCTCCACCCTCGTGGGCCCCCTGTTGCTCCACCGATGTACTTCTTCCTCCTATATATACCCACGTACCCCCAAATGATCAGAAACGGAGCCAAAACCCTAATTCCACCGCCGTAAATTTCTGTATCCGCGAGATCCCATCTTGGGGCCTGTTCTGCGACGGAGGGGGGCATCGATCATGGAGGGCTTCTACATCAACATCATAGCCCCTCCGATGAAGTGTGAGTAGTTTACCTCAGACCTACGGGTCCATAGTTAGTAGCTAGATGGCTTCTTCTCTCTTTTGGGATCTCAATACAATGTTCTCCCCCTCTCTTGTGGATGTCTATTCGATGTAATCTTCTTTTTGCAGTGTGTTTGTTGAGACCGATGAATTATGGGTTTATGATCAAGTCTATCTATGAATAATATTTGAATCTTCTCTGAATTCTTTTATGTATGATTGGTTATCTTTGCAAGTCTCTTCGAATTATCAGTTTGGTTTGGCCTACTAGATTGATCTTTCTTGCAATGGGAGAAGTGCTTAGCTTTGGGTTCAATCTTGCGGTGTCCTTTCCCGGTGACAGTAAGGGCAGCAAGGCACGTATTGTATTGTTGCCATCGAGGATAACAAGATGGGGTTTTCTTCATATTGCATGAGTCTATCCCTCTACATCATGTCATCTTGCTTAAGGCGTTACTCTGTTTTTAACTTAATACTCTAGATGCATGCTGGATAGCAGTCGATGAGTGGGGTAATAGTAGTAGATGCAGGCAAGAGTCGGTCTACTTGTCTCGGACGTGATGCCTATATACATGATCATACCTAGATATTCTCATAACTGTGCTCAATTCTGTCAATTGATCAACAGTAATTTGTTCACCCACCGTAGAATACTTATGCTCTCGAGAGAAGCCACTAGTGAAACCTATGGCCCCCGGGTCTATCTTTATCATATCAATCTCTTACTAATTAGTTATTTACTTTGCTATTTACTTTGCATCTTTATCATAAAAATACCAAAAATATTATCTTATCATATCTAACAGATCTCACTCTCGTAAGTGGCCCTATAGGGATTGACAACCCCTATTTGCGTTGGTTGTGAGGATTTATTTGTTTTGTGCAGGTGCGAGGGACTCGCGCGTAGCCTCCAACTGGATTGATACCTTGGTTCTCAAAAACCAAGGGAAATACTTACGCTACTTTGCTGCATCACCCCTTCCTCTTCGGGGAAAACCAATGCAGTGCTAAAAGAGGTAGCAGACAGGTGCAAATCCACACTACAAACTGAAGGAAATATTCCCTAGAGGCACCAATAAAGTTTTTATTTTATATTTCCTTATTCATGATAAAGGTTTATTATACATGCTAGAATTGTATTGATCGGAAACCTTAATACATGTGTGAATACATAAACAAACACCTGTCCCTAGTGAGCCTCTACTAGACTAGCTCGTCGATCAAAGATGGTTAAGGTTTTGTAACCATAGACATGAGTTGTCATTTTATAACGGGATCACGTCATTAGGAGAATGATGTGATGGACAAGACCTATTGGGGAACGTAGCATGCAATTTCAAAAAAAAAATCCTACGATCACGCAAGATCTATCTAGGATATGCATAGCAACGAGAAGGGAAGAGTGTGTCCACATACCCTCGTAGACCGAAAGCGGAAGCGTTACTATAACGCGGTTGATGTAGTCGAACATCTTCGTGATCCAACCAATCTAGTACCGAACGTACGGCACCTCCGAGTTCAGCACACCTTCAGCTCGATGACGTCCCTCGAACTCTTGATCCAGCAGAGGGTCGAGGGAGAGTTTCGTCGGCACGACGGCCTAGTGATGGTGATGGTGATGTGATCCATGCAGGGCTTCGCCTAAGCACTACGACACTATGACCGAAGGAGTAAAGTGTGGAGGGGGCACCACACACGGCTAAGAGAACAACTGTTGTGCTTTGGGGTTCCCCTTGCCCTCATATATAAAGGAGGGGAGGAGGGCCGACCACCAAGGGGCGCGCCAAGGGGGGGGGTCCTACTAGGACTCCACTCCTGGTAGGATTCACCCCGCCCCCTTTTTTCCTTCTCATGGAGGGGAAAAGAGGGAAGGAGAGGGAGAGGGAAAGAGGAAAGGGGGCCACGCCCCCCTCCTCCTTGTCCAATTCGGACTCCCTTGGGGGGGGGACGCGCCACCCTTGCGGGCTCCCCTCTCTCTCTCCCCTATGGCCCATGAAGGCCCATTACTTCCCGCGGGGTTCCGGTAACCCCTCGGTACTCCGATAAATATCCGAAACGTCCCAGGACCATTTTGGTGTCCGAATACCTTCGTCCAATACATCAATCTTTACCTCTCGACTATTTCGAGACTCCTCATCATGTCCGTGTTCTCATCCGGTGCTCCAAACAAGTGCCGGTCACCAAAACCCATAACTCATAATACAAATCGTCATCGAACGTTAAGCGTGCAGACCCTACGGGTTCGAGAACTATGTAGACATGACCGAGACACATCTCCGATCAATAACCAACAACGGAACCTGGATGCTCATATTGGTTCCTACATATTCTACGAAGATCTTTGTCGGTCAAACTGTAATAACAACATACATTATTCCCTTTGTCATCGGTATGTTACTTGCCTGAGATTCGATCGTCGGTATCCTCATACCTAGTTCAATCTCGTTACCAGCAAGTCTCTTTACTCGTTCCGTAATGCATCATCCCACAACTAACTCATTAGTCACATTGCTTGCAAGGCTTATAGTGATGTGCATTACCGAGAGGGCCCAGAGATACCTCTCCGATACTCGGAGTGACAAATCCTAATCTCGATCTATGCCAACCCAAGAAACACCTTTGGAAACACATGTAGAGCATCTTTATAATCACCCAGTTATGTTGTGACGTTTGACATCACGCAAAGTGTTCCTCCAATATTCGTGAGTTGCATAATCTCATAGTCAGAGGAATATGCATAAGTCATGAAGAAAGCAATAACAATAAAACTTAACGATCATTATGCTAAGCTAACGGATGGGTCTTTTCCATCACATCATTCTCTAATGATGTGATCCCGTTCATCAAATGACAACACATGTCCATGGTTAGGAAACTTAACCATCTTTGATTAACGAGCTAGTCAAGTAGAGGCATACTAGGGACACTTTGTTTTGTCTATGTATCCACATATGTATCAAGTTTCCGGTTAATACAATTCTAGCATGAATAATAAACATCTATCATGATATAAGGAAATATAAATAACAATTTTATTATTGCCTCTAGGGCATCTTTCCTTCACTCCCCCACTTGCACCAGAGTCAATAATGTAGATTACATTGTAATGATTCTAACACACATGGAATCTTGGTACTGATCATGTTTTGCTCGTGGAAGAGGCTTAGTCAACTGGTCTACAACATTCAGATCCGTATGTATTTTGCAAATCTCTATGTCTACCTCCTTGACTTGATCGCGGATGGAGTTGAAGCATCTCTTGATGTGTTTGGTTCTCTTCAGAAATCTGGATTCCTGCGCTAAGGCAATTGCTCCAATATTGTCACAAAAGATTTTCATTGGACCCGATGCACTATGTTTTACACCTAGATCGGATATGAACTCCTTCATCCAGACTCCATAGTTTGCTGCTTCCAAAGCAGCTATGTACTCCGCTTCACATGGAGATCCCACGACGGCGCTCTGCTTGGAACTGCACCAACTAACAGCTCCACCATTCAATATAAATATGTATCCAGTTTGCGACTTAGAGTCATCCGGAGCAGTGTCAAAGCTAGCATTGACGTAACCAATTATGACAAGCTCTTTGTCACCTCCATAAACGAGAAACATATCCTTAGTACTTTTTAGGTATTTCAAGATGTTCTTGACCGATGTCCAGTGATCCACTCCTGGATTACTTTGGTACCTCCCTGCTAAACTTATAGCAAGGCACACATCAGGTTTGGTACACAACATTGCATACATGATAAAACCTATGGTTGAAGCATAGGGAATGACTTTCATTTTCTCTCTATCTTCTGAAGTAGTCGGGCATTGAGTCTGACTCAACTTCACACCTTGAAAACTTTATCAAGGTATGTGCTTTGTGAAAGTCCAATTAAGCGTATTGATCTATCTCTATAGATCTTGATGCCCAATGTATAAGCAGCTTCACCGAGGTCTTTCATTGAAAAATTCTTATTCAAGTATCCTTTTATGCTATCCAGAAATTATGTGCTATTTCAATCAACAATATGTCATCCACATATAATATTAGAAATGCTACAGAGCTCCCACTCACTTTCTTGTAAATACAGGCTTCTCCAAAAGTCTATATAAAACCATATGCTTTGATCACACTATCAAAGCGTATATTCCAACTCCGAGAGGCTTGCACCAGTCCATAAATGGATCGCTGGAGCTTGCACACTTTGTTAGCACCTTTAGGATCGACAAAACCTTCTGGTTGCATCATATACAACTCTTCTTTAAGAAATCCATTAAGGAATGCAGTTTTGACATCCATTTGCCAAATTTCATATCATAAAATGCGACAATTGCTCACATGGTTCAGACAGACTTATGCATCACTACGGGTGAGAAGGTCTCATCGTAGTCAACTCCTTGAACTTGTCGAAAACATTTCACAATAAGTCAAGCTTTGTAGACAGTAACATTACCGTCAGCGTCAGTCTTCTTGAAGATCCATTTATTCTCTATAGCTTGCCAATCATCGGGCAAGTCAACCAAAGTCCACACTTTGTTCTCATACATGGATCCCATCTAAGATTTCATGGCCTCAAGCCATTTCGCAGAATCTGGGCTCATCATCGCTTCCTCATAGTTCGTAGGTTTGTCATGGTCTAGTAACATGACTTCCAGAATAGGACTACCATACCACTCTGGTGCGGAACATACTCTGGTTGACCTACGAGGTTCGGCAGTAACTTGATCTGAAGTTTCATGATCATCATCATTAAATTCCTCACTAATTGGTGTAGGCATCACTGGAACTGATTTCTGTAATGAACTACTTTCCAATTCAAGAGAAGGTACAACTACCTCATCAAGTTCTACTTTCCTCCCACTCACTTCTTTCGAGAGAAACTCCTTCTCTACAAAGGATCCATTCTTAGCAACGAATATCTTGCCTTCAGATTTGTGATAGAAGGTGTATCCAACAGTTTCCTTTGGGTATCCTACGAAGACGCATTTCTCTGATTTGGGTTCGAGCTTATCAGGCTGAAATTTTTTCACATAAGCATCGCAACCCCAAACTTTAAGAAATGACAGCTTAGGTTTCTTGCCAAACCACAATTCATATGATAGAAGGTGTACCCAACAGTTTCCTTTGGGTATCCTACGAAGACACATTTCTTTGATTTGGGTTCGAGCTTATCTGGCTGAAACTTTTTCACATAAGCATCGCAACCCCAAACTTTAAGAAATGACAGCTTAGGTTTCTTGCCAAACCACAATTCATATGGTGTCGTATCAACGGATTTAGATGGTGCCCTATTTAACGTGAATGTAGCCGTCTCTAAAGCATGACCCCAAAACGATAGTGGTAAATCGGTAAGAGACAGCATAGATCGCACCATATCTAACAAAGTACGGTTACGACGTTCGGACACACCATTACGTTGTGGTGTTCCAGGTGGCATGAGTTGCGAAACTATTCCACATTGTTTCAAATGAAGACCAAACTCGTAACTCAAATATTCACCTCCACGATCAGATCGTAGAAACTTTAATTTCTTGTTACGATGATTTTCCACTTCCTGAAATTCTTTGAACTTTTCAAATGTTTCAGACTTATGTTTCATTAAGTAGATATAACCATATATGCTCAAATCATCCGTGAAGGTCAGAAAATAATGATACCCACCGCGGGCCTCCACACTCATCGGACCGCATACATTGGTATGTATTATTTCCAATAAGTCAGTGGCTCGCTCCATTGTTTTGGAGAATGGAGTCTTAGTCATCTTGCCCGTGGGGCATGGTTCACAAGCATCAAGTGATTCCAAAAGTCCATCTGCATGGAGTTTCTTCATGCACTTTACACCAATATGACCTATACGGTAGTGCCACAAATAAGTTACAATATCATTATTAACTTTGCATCTTTTGGCATCAATATTATGAATAGGTGTATCACTATGATCGAGATTCAACAAAAATAGACCACTCATCAAGGGTGCATGACCATAAAAGATATTACTCATATAAATAGAACAACCATTATTCTCTGACTTAAATGAATAACCGTCTCGTGTTAACAAGATCCAGATATAATGTTCAGGCTTAACACTGGCACAAAATAACAATTATTCAGGTCTAAAACTAATCCCAAAGGTAGATGTAGAGGTAGCGTGCCGACGGCCATTATATGGACTTCGGAACCATTTCCGACGTGCATCGTCACCTCGTCCTTAGCCAATCTTCATTTAATCCGTAGCCCCTGTTTCGAGTTGAAAATATGAGCAACAGAACTAGTATCAAATACCCAGGTGCTACTACGAGCATTAGTAAGGTACACATCAATAACATGTATATCAAATATACCTTTCACTTTGCCATCCTTCTTATCCGCCAAATACTTGGGGCAGTTTCGCTTCCAGTGACCAGTCCCTTTGTAGTAGAAGCACTTAGTTTCAGGTTTAGGTCCAGACTTGGGCTTCTTCCCGGGAGCAGCAACTTGCTTGCTATTCTTCTTGAAGTTCCCCTTCTTTCCTTTGCCCATTTTCTTGAAACTAGTGGTCTTGTTTACCATCAACACTTGATGTTCCTTCTTGATTTCTACCTCCGCAACCTTAAGCATTACGAAGAGCTCGGGAATTGTCTTTTCCATCCCTTGCATATTATAGTTCATCACGAAGCCTTTATAGCTTGGTGGCAGTGATTGAAGAACTCTGTCAATGACACTATCATCCGGAAGATTAACTCCCAGCTGAGTGAAGTGGTTATGGTACCCCGACATTCTGAGTATGTGTTCACTAACAAAACTGCTCTCCTCCATCTTGCAGTTATAAAACTTGTTGGAGACTTCATATCTCTCAACTCGGGCATTTTCTTGAAATATTAACTTCAACTCTTGGAACATCTCATATGCTCCATGGCGTTCAAAACATCTTTGAAGTCCCGATTC
Organism: Triticum monococcum; assembly: GCA_034509565.1. Lineage (NCBI taxonomy): Eukaryota > Viridiplantae > Streptophyta > Magnoliopsida > Poales > Poaceae > Triticum > Triticum monococcum. The sequence continues at coordinate 442,006,402 of CM067842.1, read as the reverse complement.
TAAGCCGTAAAGCATGGCACACTAAAATATCGAGTAGTCATTAGATTTAGCTTGCCAGACATTCATAACGTCCGGAGTTGCTCCTGCAGCAGGCCTTGCACCTAGCGGTGCTTCCGGGACATAATTCTTTTGTGCAGCAATGAGGATAATCCTCAAGTTACAGACCGAGTCTGTGTAGTTTCTACCAACATCTTTCAACTTAGCTTTCTCTAGGAACGCATTAAAAATTCAAGGGAATGGTAGCACGGGCCATTGATCTACAACAACATAGATATGCAAAAACTATCATGACTAAGTTCATGATAAATTTAAGTTCAGTTAATCATATTACTTAAGAACTCCCACTTAGATAGACATCCCTCTAGTCATCTAAATGATCACGTGATCCATATCAACTAAACCATGTCCGATCATCACATGAGATGGAGTAGTTTTCAATGGCAAACATGTCTATGCTGATCATATCTAGTATATAATTCATGTTCGACCTTTCGGTCTTAGTGTTCCGAGGCCATATCTGTGTATGCTAGGTTCGTCAAGTTTAACCTGAGTATTCTGCACATGCAAAACTGTCTTACACCCATTGTACGTGAACGTAGAGCTTATCACACCCGATCATCACGTGGTGTCTCGGCACGATGAACTGTAGCAACGGTGCATACTTAGGGAGAACAATTATACCTTGAAATTTAGTGAGGGGTCATCTTATAATGCTACCGCCATACTAAGCAAAACAAGATGCATAAAAGATAAACATCACATGCAATCAAAATATGTGTCATGATATGGCCATCATGATCTTGTGCCTTTGATCACCATCTCCAAAGCACCTTCATGATCTCCATCGTCACCGGCTTGACACCTTGATCTCCATCATAGTGTCGTTGTCGTCTCGCCAACTTTTTCTTCTATGACTATCGCTACCGCATAGTGACAAGTAAAGCAATTACATGGCGATTGCATTTCATACAATAAAGCAACCATAAGGCTCCTGCCAGTTGCCGATAACTTTTACAAAACATGATCATCTCATACAACAATGTATATCACATCATGTCTTGACCATATCACATCACAATATGCCCCGGAAAAACAAGTTAGACGCCCTCTACTTTGTTGTTGCAAGTTTTATGTGGCTGCTACGGGCTTCTAGCAAGAACCATTCTTACCTACGGATCAAAACCAAAACGATTTTTCATCAAGTGTGTTGTTTTAACCTTCAACAAGTACATAATGTAGTCAAACTCGATTCAACTAAAGTTGGAGAAACAGACACCCGCCAGCCACCTTTATGCAAAACAAGTTGCATGTCTGTCGGTGGAACCGTTCTCATGAACGTGGTCATGTAAGGTTGGTATGGGCCGCTTCATTCAACAATGCCGCCAAATCAAAGTAAGACGTTGGTGGTAAGCAGTATGACTATGATTGCCCACAACTCGTTGTGTTCTACTCGTGCATATCATCTACGCATAGACCTGGCTCGGATGCCACTGTTCGGGAACATAGCATGCAATTTCAAAGCAAAATCCTATGATCACGCAAGATCTATCTAGGAGATGCATAGCAACAAGAGGGGGAGAGTGTGTCCACGTACCCTCGTAGACCAAAAGCGGAAGCATGAGTATAACGCGGTTGATGTAGTCGAACGTCTTTGCGATACAATTGATCTAGTACCGAACGTACGACACCTCCGAGTTCAGGACACGTTCAGCTCAATGACGTCGCTCGAACTCTTGATCCAGCAGAGGGTTGAGGGAGAGTTTCTTCAGCACGATGGCGTGGTGACGGCGATGGTGATGTGATCCGCGCAGGGCTTTGCCTAAGCACTATGACGCTATGACCGTAGGAGTAAACTGTGGAGGGGGGCACCGCACACGGCTAAAAGAAGAACTGTTGTGCTTTGGAGAGCCCCCTGCCCCCGTATATAAAGGAGGGGAGGAGGAGGCCGGCCACCAAGGGGCACGCCAAGGGGGGAGTCCTACTAGGACTCCACTCCTAGTAGGATTCGCCCCCCCCCCCTTTTCCTTCTCATGGAGGGGGGAAAGAGGGAAGGAGAGTGAGAGGGAGAGGGAGAGGGAAAGAGGAAAGGGGGTCGTGCCCCCTCCCCCTTGTCCAATTCAGAATCCCTTGGGAAGCGGCCACCCTTGCGGGCTCCTGTCTCTCTCCCCTATGGCCAATGAAGGCCCATTACTTCCCGGGGGGCGGGTCCGGTAACCCCTCGGTACTCCGATAAATATCTGAAACATCTCGAAACCATTCCGGTGTCCGAATACCTTCGTCCAATATATCAATCTTTACCTCTCAACTATTTTGAGACTCCCCGTCATGCCCGTGATATCATCCGGGACTCCGAACAAACTTCGACCAAAAAACACATAATATATAATACAAATCGTCATCGAACATTAAGCGTGCGGACCCTATGGGTTCGAGAACTATGTAGACATGACCGAGACACATCTCTGATCAATAACCAACATCGGAACCTGGATGCTCATATTGGTTCCTACATATTCTAAAAAGATCTTTATCAGTCAAACCGCAATAACAACATACATTATTCCCTTTGTCATCGGTATGTTACTTGCCCGAGATTTGATCGTCAGTATCCTCATACCTAGTTCAATCTTGTTACCATCAAGTCTCTTTACTCATTCCGTAATGCATCATCTCGCAAATAACTCATTAGTAAAATTTCTTGCAAGGCTTATAGTGATGTGCATTACCGAGAGGGCCCAGAGATACCTCTCCGATACTCGGAGTGACAAATCCTGATATCGATCTATGCCAACCCAACAAACACCTTTGGAGACACCTGTAGAGCATCTTTATAATCCCAGTTACGTTGTGACGTTTGATAGCACACAAAGTGTTCCTCCGATATTTGGGAGTTGCATAATCTCATAGTCAGAGGAATATGTATAAGTCATGAAGAAAGCAATAGAAATAAAATTTAACGATCATTATGCTAAGCTAATGGATGGGTCTTGTCCATCACATCATTCTCAAACGATGTGATCCCGTTCACCAAATGACAACACATGTCTATGGTTAGGAAACTTAACCATCTTTGATTAACGAGCTAGTCAAGTAGAGGCATACTAGGGACACTTTGTTTTGTCTATGTATCCACACGTGTATCACGTTTTCGGTTAATACAATTCGAGCATGAATAATAAACATTTATCATGATATAAAGAAATATAAATAACAACTTTATTAATGCCTCTAGGGCATATTTCCTTCAAGACCCATCCGTTAGATTAGCATTATGATCGTTCAGTTTTATTGCTATTGCTTTATTCATGTCAAATACTTATTCCTTTGACAATGAGATTATGCAACTCCTAGATACCGGAGGAATACCTTGTGTGCTATCAAACATCACAACCTAACTGGGTGATCATAAAGATGCTCTATAGGTATCTCCGAAGGTGCTTGTAGAGTTGGCATAGATCGAGATGAGGATTTGTCACTCCGAGTATTGGAGAGGTATCTCTGGGCCCTCTCAGTAATGTACATCATAAGAAGCCTTGCAAGCAAAGTGACTAATGAGTTAGTTACAGGATGATGTATTATGGAACGAGTAAAGAGACTTGCCGGTATCGACATTGAACTAGGTATGAAGATACCGACGATTGAATCTCGGGCAAGTAACATACCGATGGACAAAGGGAATAATGTATGTTGTCATAATGGTTCGACCGATAAAGATCTTCGTAGAATATGTAGGAGCCAATATGAGCATCCGGGTTTCGCTGTTGGTTATTGACCAGAGAGGTGTCCCGGTCATGTCTACATAGTTCTCGAACCCGTAGGGTCCGCACGCTTAACGTTCGATGATGATTTAGTATTACATGAGTTATGTGATTTGGTGAATGAATGTTGTTCGGAGTTCCGGATGAGATCACGGACATGATGAGGAGTCTCGAGATGGTCGAGAGGTAAAGATTGATATATATATATATATATAATTATATATATGGCGATGGTATTCGGACACCGGAAGTGTTTCGGAGGGTACCGGGTACATATAGGGTCACCGGAAGGGGTTCCGGGCACCCCTGGCAAAGATATGGGCTTAATGGGACAAGGGAGGGACAGACCAGCCTAGAAGGGGGTGGTGTGCCCCCCACCAGGCCGGCCAGCCCTAGGGAAAGGAAAGGGAGGAGGGCAAGTCCCTCCTTCCTTCCCCTCTCAAGGGAGAAAGGAAAGGGGGGGCACCTCCCCCTTCCTTCCCCTGGCGCCTATACAAGGAAGGGGGCGAACCAGGGCAGGAGCCCAAGTGGGATTCGGCCCCACTTGGGGCACCCCTTGATACGTCTCCATCGTATATATAATTTTTGATTGTTTCATGCCAATATTATACAACTTTTATACACTTTTGGCAACTTTTCATATGATTTATTGGGCTAACCTATTGATCCAGTGCCCAGTGCGAGTTCCTATTTTCTGCATGTTTTTTGTATCGCAGAGTATCCATATCAAACGAAGTCCAAATGCAATAAATTTTTACGAAGAATTATTTTGGAATATATGTGAATTTTGGGAGTTGGAATCATTGCAAATGGAGGCCCACATAGCCCACAAGACACCAGGGCGCGCCAAAGGCCCCTGGCGCATGGTGGTGGGTTGTGCCCTCCTCGAACGTCAGTTGGAGCTCTACTTCGGGCGCAAGGAAGCTTATATCCAGAAAAAAATCATGTTAAAATATTAGTGCAATCGGAGTTACAGATCTCCCGGAATATAAGAAATGGTTTTTGGGCAGATCTGGGGAACGTGAAACAGAAGAGAACATAGAGGGAGATCCAATCTCGGAGGGGCTCCTGCCCCTCCGCCGTCATGGAGGCCATGGACCATAGGGGGAACTCTCCTCCCATCTAGGGGGAGGCCAAGGAAGAAGAAGAAGGAGGGGGCTCTCTCCCCCTCGCTTCCGGTGGCACCGGAGTGCCGCCGGGGCAACGATAGGGACGACGATCTACATCAACAATCTTGCTACCGTCAACACCAACTTTCTCCCCCTCTATGCAGCGGTGTAACACCTCTTCTCCCGCTGTAATCTCTACTTAAACATGGTGCTCAACTCCATATATTATTTCCCAATGATCTATGGTTATCTTATGATGTTTAGTAGATCCGTTTTGTCCCGTGGGTTAATCGTGATCTTGGTTGGTATGATTGTATATTTTATTTATGGTGCTGTCCGATGGTGGCCTCCGTTCTCGTGCAAACGTGAGGCCCCCCCACTGTAGGGTGTTCCAATATATTCATGGTTCGCTTATGGTGTGTTGCGAGAGTGACAGAAGCTTAAACCCGAGTAGGTGGGCTATGGCATATGGGATAAAGAGGACTTGATACTTAATGCTATGGTTGGGTTTCACGACCTTAATGATCTTTAGTAGTTGCGGATGCTTGCTAGGGGTCCAATCATAAGTGCATATGATCCATGTAGACAAAGTATGTTAGCTCATGCCTCTCCCTCATATAGAATTGCAAGAATGACTACCGGTACTTGTTATCGATTACCTAGGGACAATAACTTTCTTGTTGACACAAACCCTTTTACTAAACACCTAACTTTTATTATCTTACAAAGTACTTCTAGTTTTATTCTTGCAAAGTAGTTCTAGCATCACACCTACAAACTAGTTTCATACTTGTTTTCGGTAAAGCAGACATCAAGTGTGCGTAGAGTTGTATCGGTGGTCGATAGAATTTGAGGGAATATTCGTTCTACCTTTAGCTCCTTCTTGGGCTTGACACGCTTATTTATCAAAAAAGGCTAGAAACGATCCCCTATACTTGTGGGTTATCAAGACATTTTTCTGGCGCCGTTGCCAGGGAGTTATAGTGTGGGGTGAATATTCTCGTGTGTGATTGTTTGCTTTATCACTAAGTAGTTTTTATTTCCTGTTCTAAGTTGTTCTCTATCTTTAGTTATGGATATGGAACACGAAACACCAAAAAATAGTGGTACTTGCTACTCATGGAGATGGGGAACATCCTAAAACCCTCGATGCTCGTTATGTAAAAGATATAATGCACTACTTTGATAATCCTGAGAAAACCCCATTCAACTTGATAATGGAGTAACGTTGGATCAACATGAATACTTTAGGGATTATCAGTTGACACAAAAAGGGAAACTTTTATGGGATTAAATTCATATGTTGCATTGGTATGCTTGGAATTTATGCCAGAGATATGATTATACTTGTTGCTCTAGGATGAATGCTCCACACCTTCCCTTTTCATGCAAATTTAATGATAATGAAACCTTAGCTTCTTATGCTAATGATATATATGATTACTATGATGTGGGAAGAATAGAAGAATTTGTTGCTTTTAAGGGTGCTTCTGAAATTGAATCTTTGTTTGAAAAGTATGAAGCTTTTGATGATGATGTTTATAGACCTGAAAATTTTTCCATCCTTAAATATTGCTTTGATAATTATAAATATAATTCTGATATTGATGAATTTATTGATAAAATCTCCGTTGTCCGAGAAGAGACTAATATTTTGCAGGAGCCTATGGAAGAAGGAATTGATGAAACTGTGAGCTCATTTGATGAAAAAGATGATGAGGAGAGTGAAGAACAAAAGGAGGAAGAGCGGATTAGCTACCCGTGCACACCTTCTAATGAGAGTAACTCTTCAACTCATACATTGTTTAATTTCCCTTCGTTCTTACCGAAGATGAATTCTATGATAATTGCTATGATCCCGTTGATTCTTTTGAAATATCCCTTTTTGATGAACTTGATGCTTGCTATGCTTGTGGCCAAGATGCTAATATGAATGATGCTTATGGAGATGAACTTGCTATAGTTCCTTATATTAAGAATGAAATTGTTGCTATTGCACCCACACATGATAGTCCTATTATCTTTTTGGATTCTACCAATTACACTATATCGGAGAAGTTTGCTCTTGTTAAGGATTATATTGATGGGTTGCCTTTTACCGTCGCAAATGATGATTTTGATCAATATAATATGCATGTGCTTGCTGCTCCTACTTGCAATTATTATGAGAGAGGAACTATATCTCCACCTCTCTATGTTTCCAACACGAAAAAATTGCAAGAAACTGCTTATACTATGTATTAGCCTTTACTTGATGTGCATGAATTATTCTTTATGACAAGCCGATGCATAGGAAGAGAGTTAGAATTCGTCATTGCATAATATATGTTGCCTTGTGCTCACTACTAAATTACAAATCATTGTTGATTCAAATTGGCCTTGATATACCTTGGGATCCAAGTGAATCCACTATTTGAGCACTTTATGCCTAGCTTAATGGCTTTAAAGAAAGCGCTGCCAGGGAGACAACCCGGAAGTTTTAGAGAGTCATTTTATTTTTGTTGGGTGATTTTTATATAGTTTAAAAACAAAAAAATAGATGAGAACTTAAAACTTCACAAAAAGAAAAGCGAAAGTGAGAGAGCCGAGCATTGTGAAAGTGGGGGACGTCCTTGAACTTTGTTCATGCCCATGGAAACTTTATGAATCTTAATTGCAGAAACTTTTCAACAGAAATAATTATCCCCTTGTACAAATCCATTGTATTAAAAAAGAATGTGCCAAGATTTGCCTTTAGGATGTTTAAATTGCTTGTTGGTTTGTGCGGTGCAAAATAGAAACTTTGGCTGTAGTGTTCGATTTTACATTTTTGACTGGAACGTCAAATGGTTCTGAAACCTTTTGCACTATATTTATATACAACATGTTTATTTTTCATAATTTGTTCAGAATTTTGTGATTTACAGAAGTATGGTGGATGTTCAAATCTTTACAGACTATCCTGTTTTCACAGATTGCTGTATAGCTTCATTATTTGTATATGTTTGAATTCTTGTTGAAGCCTCCTTGACTCGAGGCCATAGAATTATGATAGCATATAGTGGGTAATGTTTGTTTATAATTATCCAATAATGTTACAGCAGTACATGATGGGATTTCATTGCCATATTCACTAACCCCGCCACTAAAAGTTCGGTTGAGTTTTCTGTGGATGAAGTGATCAAAGATCAAGGAGGTCTCGATATGAGGAGAAGGAGGAGAGGCAAGAGCTCAAGCTTGGGGATTCCCAAGGAACCCCAAGTAAATATTCAAGGAGACTCAAGAGTCTAAGCTTGGGGATGCCCCGGAAGGCATCCCATATTTCTTCAATAAGTATCGGTATGTTTTTGGTTTCGTTTCATTCATGTGATATGTGTAAATCTTGGAGCGTCTTTTGCATTTAGTTTTCACTTTTATTTCATGCACCATGCTGGTATGATATAGTCCATGGTTGGTTTATCGAATTATCATTGCACTTCACTTATATCTTTTGAGTATGGCTTTATAGAATGCTTCATGTGCTTCACTTATATCATTTGAAGTTTGGATTGCATGTTTCTCTTCACATAGAAACCGTTATTTGAAGAATGCTATTTTGCTTCACTTATATTTACTAGAGCATGGTATTTTGTAGAAAGAATTAAAATCTCATGCTTCACTTATATCTATTTAGAGAGTCAGCCGGAATTGTTCATTTGCATGGTTAGTCATATAATCCTACATAAAACTGGTGGATCATTGAATATGACATGTTTGATTCCTTGCAATAGTTTTGCGACATAGAGATGATAATATGTGGGAGGTACTATAGTAAATGGTTGTGTTTAGTAGGAATATTGATGTTAAAGTTTGTGATTCCCAAAGCATGCACATATAGTCTCTCGTTATGCTACGATGTTGGAGCATGATTTATTATTGATTGTCTTTCTTATGAGTGGCGGTCAGGGACGAGCGACGGTCTTTTCCTACCAATCTATCCCCCTAGGGGCATGCGTAGTAGTACTTTGCTTCGAGGGCTAATAAAATTTTGCAATAAGTATCTGAGTTCTTTATGACTAATGTGAGTCCATGGATTATACGCACTCTTACCTTTCCGCAATTTGCTAGCCTCTACGGTACCGTGCATTGCCCTTTCTCACATCGAGACGTGGTGCAAACTTCACAGGTGCATCCAAATCCCGTGATATGATACGCTCTATCACACATAAGCCTTATTATATCTTCCTCAAAACAGCCACTATACCTACCTATTATGGCTTTTCCATGGCCATTCCGAGATATATTGCCATGCAACTTCCACCGCTTCCGTTTGATGACTTGAGCATTCATTGTCGTATTGATTTGCATGATCATATAGCTGACATAGTAGTTGTGGCTCAGCCACCGTTCATCATTTTTCATACATGTTACGCTAGATCATTGCACATCGTGGTACATGCCAGAGGCATTCATATAGAGTCATACTTTGTCATAGGTATTGATACGTCTCCAACGTATCTACTTTTCCTAATGCTTTTCCTCTTGTTTTGCACTCTAATTTGCATGATTTGAATGAAACTAACCCCAGACTGACGCTTTTTTCAGTAGAACTACCATGGTGTTGTTTTTGTGCAGAAATAAAAGTTCTCGGAATGGAACGAAACTTTGCGAGGAATTTTTATATAATATATAAGAATTTCTGGAGCCAAGACATACCGGAGAGGGGCCCCTGGGTGGGCACAACCCACCAGGGCCCTCTCCTGGCGCGCCCAGGTGGGTTGTCCCCACCTGGTGGCCTCATAGACCCTGATTCCGACGCTATAAAATCCTATTTTCGGAGAAAAAAATCAGGGAGAAAGAATTATCGCGATCCACGAGAAGGAGCCGCCGCCAAGCCCTGTTCTTCGTCAGGAGGGCAGATCTGGAGTCCGTTTGGGGCTCCGGAGAGGGGGATCTTCATTCTTCGTCATCACCAACCCTTCTTCATCGCCAATTCCATGATGCTCCCCGCCGGGAGTGAGTAATTCCTTCGTAGGCTCGCTGGTCGGTGAGGAGTTGGATGAGATTCATCATGTAATCGAGCTAGTTTTGTTAGGGCTTGATCCCTACTATCCACTATGTTCTTAGATTGATGTTGCTATGACTTTGCCATGATTAATGCTTGTCACTTTGGGCTCGAGTGCCATGATTTCAGATCTGAACCGTTTATGTTATCACCATTATATTCATGTTCTAGATCCGATCTTGCAAGTTATAGTCACCTACTACGTGTTATGATCCGGTAACCCTGGAGTGACAATAACCGGGACTTCTTCCGGTGATTACCGTAGTTTGAGGAGTTCATGTATTCACTATGTGTTAATGCTTTGTTCCGGTTTTCTATTAAAAGGATGCCTTAATATCCCCTAGTTTCCAATATGGACCCCGCTGCCATGGGAGGGTAGGACAAAAGATGTCATGCAAGTTCTTCTAATAAAGCACATATGACTATTTACGGAATACATGCCTACATTATATCGATGAACTAGAGCTAGTGCCGAACCGCCCTAGGTTATAACTGTCACATGATGAATATCATCCAACAAGTCACCGATCCAATGCCTACGATTTTTCCATATTGTTTCTGCTAAGTTACTACTGCTATCATCACTGTTACACTTGCTACAAAATTACTTCTATCACTGTTACTGTTACTATTGCTGCTGCTACTACTATCAAAACTATCAAACTACTTTGCTATTGATCACTTTGCTGCATATAATTAATCTCCAAGTGTGGTTGAATTGACAACTCAGCTGCTAATACCTTCAAATATTCTTTGGCTCCCCTTGTGTCGAATCTATAAATTTGGGTTGAATACTCTACCCTCGAAACTTGTGACGCCCTCGACTCAATCGTACACTAATCATACACGCAAATGTGTACGATCAAGATCAAGGACTCACGGGAAGATATCACAACACAACTCTAGACACAAATTAAAATAATACAAGCTTTATATTACAAGCCAGGGGCCTCGAGGGCTCAAATACATAAGCTCGAATACACAAGAGTCAGCGGAAGCAACAATATCTGAGTACAGACATGAGTTAGACAAGTTTGCCTTAAGAAGGCTAGCACAAAAGCAACATCGATCAAAAAGGCAAGGCCTCCTGCCTGGGAGCCTCCTAACTACTCCTGGTCGTCGGTGGTCTTCACGTAGTAGTAGGCATCCTCCGGGTAGTAGTAGTCATCAGTGGCCTCGTCTGGCTCCTGGGATCCGTCATCTGGTTGCAACAATCGGGTATGGGGGGAAAAGAAGTAGCAGAGCAACCGTGAGTACTCATCTAAAGTACTCGCAAGACTTACATCAGATCTAAACTAAGTATGCATCTGTATCAAAGGAATGGGTTGTATCTGTGGACTAAACTACAGAATGCCGGAAGAGAAGGGGGAAATCCTAGCCTATCAAAGACTAGCATCTTCTGGAAACCACCATCTTGCAGCAACAGGAGGGAGTAGAGTAACATAAGGTAAAGTAGCAGTAGAGTTATCAACCTCGGCCAGAGATCCTTTCTCGACTCCCTGCGAGAAAGCAATTCCAGAGCCATACTATCCAGTTATCATCTCATATCCAAGTCTCATCATCATCCAGTTCTCATCGCAAGTATCCAGTTCTAGTTGTATCGATCGGGATACAACTCCAAGTGTCCGTTACCGTAGGACAGGCTATCGATAGATGTTTTCTTCCCTGCAGGGGTGCACCAACTTACCCACCACGCTCGATTAACTCCGGCCGGACACACTTTCCTGGGTCATGCCCGGCCTCGGCCAAACAATACGCCGCAACCCGACCTAGGCTTAATAGAGAGGCCAGCACGCCGGACTAAACCTATGCCCCCAGGGGTCATGGGCCATCTCCCCGGGAACTCCTGCACGTTGCGTACGCGGCCGGTGAGCAGACCTAGCTACCTCCTTCAACAAGGCAGGAGCCTACGCAGTCCAACCTGGCGCGCGCCGCTCAGTCCCTGACGTCTATTAAGCTTCGGCTGATGTATACGACGCAGAACGCCCATACTATGCCCACGTGATGGTTAGTGCTATTAGGCCAGAGGCCCCTCGGATCAAATATCCAAATCGTAGTGGATTAGGAATGCGCGGTAACGAGCAGAGACTCACGATCGATGTGACCCCGTCGCCCCGTCTCGAGTACTTGCGGCAAGGGCTAAGAATGCCCGGCCACGCCTCGTAAGTATCTCGCGGGCACCTTCTAGGTCAACCCGACTCCACATCACTCGCTATTAAGCTCGCGCGGGTACCCCTTAGGTTGGACCCGTCTTTAGTAACATGGTTCAGTGTAAAGTCATAGTAACCATAGTAACTATGTGTCTAACACCAAAGGGAAAACCCGAGGAATCACCCTCGGTGAATTCCACTCGATGTTGTCATCAAGGTGAACGTAAGAGAATCCACCCTCGAGGTTCACGTTTGATGGGTTGCACGACAGAGCCGTAACAGAAGTGGTTAAGGAGGAAATCACCCTCGATGACCTCGATCGTATAGCTACGCTACGGAGACCTCATCAGGAGTGATGTAAGAGGTTCCACCCTCGGCACTCGATGGTAACTCTACAGAGTCGTACAACTAGGGGGGGTTATGTGCGGTGTCGGGGCCTGGACGTCGATTACGTTGATCGAGTCATCGAACATAAAGCGAGGCAACTGGGACAAGGTAGGGTCACTGATGGATCTCTAACCAACCTATACTAAGCAGTTTAGAATAAGCAGGTAAGGTATGAAAGCAGGTAACAAAAACAGGCTATGCATCAGAGTAGGATCATACATAAAGCAGTAGCAGTTCTAATGCAAGCATGAGAGGGAAGGAAATGGGCGATATCAGAATGCTCAAGGGGGGTTTGCTTGCCTGGTTGCTCTGGCTAGGAGGGGGGTCGTCGTCGACGTAGTCGATCACAAGGGCATCATCGGTCTCGGGATCTACCGGAGAGAAGAGGGGGAAGAAACCATAAATATAAAGCAAACATAGCACCACAAAGCATAACATGGCAATAAGATGTGCCGGGTGTGACCTAACGCGATAGGAGGTGATACCGGCGAAGGGGGGAAACATCCGGGAAAGTATCCCCGGTGTTTCGTGTTTTCAGATAGATGAACCGGAGGGGAAAGTTGCGTGTTCGCTATGCTAGGGATGTGTGGCGGACAAACGGGCTGCGTATTCGGATTCGTCTTGTCGTTCTGAGCAACTTTCATGTACAAAGTTTTTCAATCCGAGCTACGGTTTGTTTTATATGATTTTTTAAAGATTTAAAGGTTTTCTAAAAATTTCTGGATTTAACTAAAAATAATAATAATAAACATAAAATGCTATGGGTACACAGTAGTGTACCCAGCATTTTATACAGTGGGTATGACAGGTGGGGTCCAAGGCCCTGTTGACCTTCATTGACCGGTCAACTACCACTATTCAGCGGGTCCCGGGTGTCATGGACACGGATTAAACTTTAACTATTTAAGGATAATTAGAGGTGGGGCCTATCAGTCATTGGGCCATTTGATTAATTAGGAGGGGGTTGGCATGCTAATTAACCGAAGCATGGGGCCGGCTGGGTTCGCGCGGGCGCAAGGCGTCGGCGACCTTGCTCAACAGCGGCAAAGGGCGAGGAACAGGCGGAGGCCACAGGCGGCGGCGGCCCTGGTAGGCGCGGCCAGGCGCCGGCGGCGGCAGGGGGCGGTAGCGGGGCGCGCGCAGGGGTAGCCGCGCGGCACGGGGATTGGCGTGGCCTTCGCGCCGGCGGCTGCGGCAGCAGCAGGCGGGAGCGGGCGGCGCGTGGCCAGGACGCGCAGGGTGTGGTCCTGGGTCTCAGGGGAGCGGCCGGGGAGGGCCGCCATGGTGCAGGTGGGGGGGAGAGCGCAGGCAGGGGCGGGCGGTGACGACGGCAAGCAGGCGCTGGGAGGCTGCGGCGCGGCGTGGCGCCACGAAGAGGAATAGCAGTTGGGCAATAGGAGACACGAGCACAACGGCAAGGAGCAGCAGTTGGGCGCACTGGCGCGCATGCGTAGGCATAGCTGGGCATGCTAGGCGCGGCCAGGAGCAACAATAGTACGCGGGCGCGCGCGGACGTGGAGCTCTAGCGGCCATGGATGACGGAGCTCATGGGGCGGTCGCTACGTCAACGGGAACTAGGGAAAAAGGCGGGGGATCAGTGCTGCTCACCGCTGGAGGGCCGATGGCGAGCTCGTACGGGGCCGGGGACGACCGGGCGCGACGACTTGAGGTGACGGGATGGCGGAGGCCGAGGTGGAGGGAGCCCCCCGATCCGGCGAAGGGGAGCTCCCGGGCTTGAACCGATGGGGGAAGCAACGCGGACGACGACGGCAGTCCTCCTGGATGCCTCCGGGCGGCGCGGGGCTGCTGGTGGCTGGGGAATCGAGGCGGAGACGGCGACGATGGCGCTCAGCCAATGTGGGGAAGATGGAGCGAGTGAGAGGAGGGAGAGAGCGCGCGAGTGGATGCGGCGGTGGGTGGGGGAGGGGAGACCGAGGCGCCGGAGTGCCCTTATCCCCTCACGTGTTGTTGCCGGCAATGGGGTCCGGCGGGAGCACGCGCTCGCTCGGTCGGCTTCCCCTGTAGCGAGGTGGAAGGCGACCGAGGGGGAGCTGGGCCGGCTGGTCCGGGTGGGCCGAGGCCCACTAGGACAGACAGGGGGCTCCCCCTTTTTTGTATTTTATTGCCTCTAAGTTTTACTTTTTATTTTACTCTTAGTTTCATAAAATATATAACTAACTCCTAAATTAGCATTAGTAATTATGCCACTTCCACAATTAGTTTGAGGTTTAAATAAAATAGTTTAACATTTTTATAATTTTAAAAGCATTTAATAATTATTTGTAGCTACTATTATATTCAGAAAAGAGCATTAAAATACATTCCAAAAGTGTTGGGTCGCCACCTTAAGTATTTATGGAATATTTTCCACAGTTAGAACATTTTATGTTACGTGATTGAGAAATTAGAATTCTGGTCTTTCATTTGAATTTGAGTTTGAACTAAGATTTGGATCAAGTAAGGATTAGCAACCGTAATGTGATGACCTGGCATCATTAGCAGGGGATTACTGAGCTTGATTATCCGAGCGTTACAAATCTCCTCCACTACAAGAAATCTCGTCCCGAGATTTAAGAGGTGGAGTAAGGAGAGAAGAGTTGGTTAAGAAATTCTAACGAGTCCTCCTTTTCATGTTGCTCTCATTTAAGAGGTTGATCCATAACATTGATGTCGTCAGCTCGCCACAACAATAGGATGCTATAAGGGGTTATCCCATGAGTGAACACATGAGTACCTCTCAAGTTGAAATATGAAAAACATCGAGAGCAAAGTAAGAAAGTACAATAAGAAATCCCAAGCAGATAGACAAGCGCTCGATGTATGAAACAGAGTGTGAAAGGGTTTCGGAGCAATGAGAATAATGTTGCCTCTGATACCAGAACAGATCACAAGAAGGTTGCTCGCAAATTACATACGAAGCCAGGCGCGAGGGATAACTTAGAAAACAGGGATGTATAGGAGAGTCAGGTTTCGATCCTGTGGAACTATGGGTTATGGGCGCACAATGTGGGTTAAAAGTTGGAAGGGTGCTGGCATCTTGCATGGTTATGATAGCAAGGCATGTCAGAGGGTAGCATGTCAGTTATGTCGGCAACAACGTTGGTACCAAGGGCGAGGGACGAAGAGAACCATTATCCTGCTCGTTGAACGAGACGGGCCATTAGGCAAAGTTCTCGTCCATCGGTGGCTACCGGAATGTCATCAACAATAGTAAAAGGGTCTTACTGACAGAGTGATACAACGAGGTGTTTACATAAGCAGGGAAATATTACTACTTATATAATATAGATCACAATAAGGTTTAAACAAACCAATGGAAAGGAAAATGTAATTGTCAGATTAAACAGAACAATGGAAAGGAAAATGTGTTTAAACACATATTTCAGGGGTATATCCTTCCCAAGGACAAGCAGAGCATGATATCCATGACAGGATAGAAGTATAAAACCATTTAGGTAAAGGGGAAGAAAATTCATGACATTACCCATACAACAGTGTTTGGATAATTGATGAAGAAAATCTAGTATCGTGCTTCCAATGTCCTTATTGGAGATCGGATTTGAAGGAAATATGCCCTAGAGGCAATAATAAAGTTATTATTTATTTCCTTATATCATGATAAATGTTTATTATTCATGCTAGAATTGTATTAACCGGAAACATAATACATGTGTGAATACATAGACCAACAGAGTGTCACTAGTATGCCTCTACTTGACTAGCTCGTTAATCAAAGATGGTTATGTTTCCTAACCATGAACAAAGAGTTGTTATTTGATTAACGAGGTCACATCATTAGTTGAATGATCTGATTGACATGACCCATTCCATTAGCTTAGCACCCGATCGTTTAGTATGTTGCTATTGCTTTCTTCATGACTTATACATGTTCCTATAACTATGAGATTATGCAACTCCCGTTTACCGGAGGAACACTTTGGGTACTACCAAACGTCACAACGTAACTGGGTGATTATAAAGGAGTACTACAGGTGTCTCCAATGGTAGATGTTGGGTTGGCGTATTTCGAGATTAGGGTTTGTCACTCCGATTGTCGGAGAGGTATATCTGGGCCCTCTCGGTAATGCACATCACATAAGCCTTGCAAGCACTGCAACTAATATGTTAGTTGTGAGATGATGTATTACGGAACGAGTAAAGAGACTTGCCAGTAACGAGGTTGAACTAGGTATTGGATACCGACGATCGAATCTCGGGCAAGTAACATACCGATGACAAAGGGAACAACGTATGTTGTTATGCGGTCTGACCGATAAAGATCTTCGTAGAATATGTAGGAGCCAATATGGGCATCCAGGTCCCGCTATTGGTTATTGACCGGAGACGTGTCTCGGTCATGTCTACATTGTTCTCGAACCGTAGGGTCCGCACGCTTAACGTTACGATGACAGTTATTATGAGTTTATGCATTTTGATGTACCGAAGGTTGTTCGGAGTCCCGGATGAGATCACGGACATGACGAGGAGTCTCGAAATGGTCGAGACGTAAAGATTGATATATTGGAAGCCTATGTTTGGACATAGGAAGTGTTCCGGGTGAAATCGGGATTTTACCGGAATACCGGGAGGGTTACCGGAACCCCCCCGGGAGACTAATGGGCCTATTGGGCCTTAGTGGAAAAAGAGAAAAGGGGCAGCCCATAAGCTGGCCGGCGCCCCCCTTTCCCCAAGTCCTAGTAGGACTAGGAGAAGCGCCCCCCCCCCCCCCCCCTCTTTCTCCTTTCCCCCCGAGAGTCCTAATTGGAATAGGATTGGATGGAGGAGTCCTACTCCCGGTGGGAGTAGGACTCCCCTGCGCCTCCCTCTCCCTGGCCGGCCGGCCCCCCTCCTCCAACCTTTATATACGGGGGCAGGGGACACCCCAAGACACACAAGTTGATCCTTGAGATCGTTCCTTAGCCGTGTGCGGTGCCCCCTGCCACCAAATTCCACCTCGATCGTACCGTTACAGTGCTTAGGCGAAGCCCTGCGTCGGTAGTACATCAAGATCGTCACCACGCCGTCGTGCTGACGGAACTCTTCCTCGACGCTTTGCTGGATCGGAGCCCGAGGAACGTCATCGAGCTGAACGTGTGCTAAGAACTCGGAGGTGCCGGAGTAACGGTGCTTGGATCGGTCGGATCGGGAAGAAGACGTACGACTACTTCCTCTACGTTGTGTGATCGCTTCCGCAGTCGGTCTGCATTGGTACGTAGACAACACTCTCCCCTCTCGTTGTTGTGCATCACCATGATCTTGCGTGTGCGTAGGAAAATTTTCGAAATTACTGCGTTCCCCAACAGGATTACCACCGACATGCTTCGAGATAGCATTGACATGGTTTCAAGCAAAGGTCAGACTTTGGATACACCAAGGATCCATTGGAAACAACTTAGAAAATAAGTCATACAATTTTAGCAGGGAAAAGATGAGGGTGTGGCCGACGGGCTCAGCTACAATCCATTGGCATGCCAAAAATGATGTAATTCCAAAATTATATGAATAAGTTTGTGTTGGGGAAGGCAAGAATGTTGTTGATGATAACATAAATCATCGAGGGGAAGGATTGTATTTCTCATCATGAACTTGATTGATATCCTGGAAGAGCTCATAAGGCTGATGATGATCACGACACATTTGTCGAGAGATTTCATGAAGATGTAATCAATCAGCGACGACACCAAGTCAAAGGAATGATGAAGCAAAAGGTTATTGGAACCATTGGTACGTCACAAACTCGAAATCAAGCTTGCTTTTCAAGGTGAAATGATATGATGAGGAAAATGTACGTAAGCTTAGCTCATCATTGAAAATTGTGCTCCGGGAAGGAGGACCAGGTGACATAGTTAAAAGTTGACACGATAAAAATATAGCTGATCAGGCTAGGAATGATGTGATGGCGTATAAAGCTTCCCAGTATCATGTACTAGGTGTAATGCCAGAAGGTAAATCGGAGTAGAGGTTGGACGAGGGAAATGATTTGCAGAGGATAAGTAATTTTAACTTACCCAATGGGATCGAGGAGGAAATATGGCCGGGACCATAACTACAAGGGATCCAATTTACGATACCATAAGAATTATTCAAATGATTATATATCCT
The DNA here is from genome assembly GCA_034509565.1 of Triticum monococcum. Classification (NCBI taxonomy): domain Eukaryota; kingdom Viridiplantae; phylum Streptophyta; class Magnoliopsida; order Poales; family Poaceae; genus Triticum; species Triticum monococcum. The sequence continues at coordinate 441,987,873 of CM067842.1, read as the reverse complement.
TGCAAGAAGCTTTCATGATAAGTTTCACATCGTGTCCGTGGGCATGAACACAAAGGTTCAGGGTCGACTCCCACTTCTACAATGCATAACCTTTCATTTTACTTCTCGCTCTTGATGAAGTTGTAGTATTGAAATTATATCTGATGAAAACCAGTAGAGTATAATCCGCATAACTTTTGAGTTCACACAGATTAGGGAAGGCATAGGTTCAACCCATCGGGGCATCTTAGGAACATATATCATAAATTTCGAGAATAAATAACACAAGCTCGATAGTAGAGTATGCTTGAGAAAGCGGAGGATACAATTTACCAAAAGCATTATGTATCCGAGGAAAGGCTTACAAGCTTATTGAATATGAAGGACGTTGTCGGATAAAATCCAAAAAGGGGGGGGGGTCTAGTGGTCCACAAGGGATCTGATGTGAGCCTCAATATCCAACCAGAGGAAGAAAGAATGCAAGGAGATCATATTATAGAAACAACTGACCAACTCAAAGTTCAATTGCAAAGGAATTATGAATTACAAGACAAGGGATCAAAAGCAATGCTCTGATTAGGGATGGATAGGTAGAATAGCCTTAGGTTTACAATCGTTGGCAATTTGATTGGCTGAGACCCAGCTCATGTTTAAAATGGCGTCTGAGCTGGTGGAAAGAATTCTAAGATTCTTCTGAGGATTGCAAGCAATCACAACACATTGAATCGATGGACTCAAAATTATAATGATAATGGATGCCAATAAGATTACCAGACTTATGGATTAACCATAATGCAGGCAAGCAAGAATTTCAAGAGAAATAGCTTGCTGGGGATTTTCAAAAGATTGAATAGCATTTCAAAGACTTTTGTGAACACATGAACAACTGGGGAGAAACAAATCCTCGGTGAGGGTGAGGATTAAGTTGTAGATGTATTCAGGCGACAAGGAACTACAAGGCAGTAAGCACAAACATTTCTCAGAGCATTAGAGAGGAGTTCGGGGTATCTTGTAATAACAAGATCAACTTGGAATAAAAGTAAGAACGACGGGTGTATGTATTTATCCATAGGGGTATTTTAGGGGTAGGGAATCACAAAAGCAACGGGCACAAAGTCTTGAAAGAACATCGGAGAGTATCTTCGGAATCTTCTGGTGCAATAGGCGATCATCTGCAATAAGGGGCTCTCCGGAAGGAAGTAATTACGAGAACCTAGAGTTAGAGTTAGCAAAACCTTTCAACCCAAATAGAAGAGAGATCAGAGTCCCAGAGTATAGACAAGGAATAAAAGATCCTAATACCACCCAAATGGCGACGTGGGCCCGTAAGGCTCACAGCCATGTTAGTAAAAGTTTTTGTAGTGACTAGACTCAACTTCGGCCAAGGAGTTGAAAAGGGGACTACCTATAGGCAGTTGGCTCTGATATCAACTTTTGACACCCTCGATTCAATTGTACACTAATCATACACGCAAATGTGTACGATCAAGATCAAGGACTCACGTGAAGATATCACAACACAACTCTAGACACAAATTAAAATAATACAAGCTTTATATTACAAGCCAAGGGCCTCGAGGGCTCGAATACATAAGCTCGAATACACAAGAGTCAGCGGAAGCAACAATATCTGTGTACAGACATGAGTTAGACAAGTTTGCCTTAAGAAGGCTAGCACAAAAGCAACATCGATCAAAAAGGCAAGGCCTCCTACCTGGGAGCCTCCTAACTACTCCTGGTCGTCGGCGGTCTTCACGTAGTAGTAGGCATCCTCCGGGTAGTAGTAGTCATCAGTGGCGTCGTCTGGCTCCTGGGATCCGTCATCTGGTCGCAATAATCGGGTATGGGGGAAAAAGAAGTAGCAGAGCAACCGTGAGTACTCATCCAAAGTACTCGCAAGACTTACATCAGATCTAAACTAAGTATGCATCTGTATCAAAGGAATGGGTTGTATCTATGGACTAAGCTGCAGAATGCAAGAAGAGAAGGGGGAAAGCCTAGCCTATCGAAGACTAGCATCTTTTGGAAACCACCATCTTGCAGCAATAGGAGGGAGTAGAGTAACATAAGGTAAAGTAGCAGTAGAGTTATTAACCTCGGCCAGAGATCCTTTCTCGACTCCCTGCGAGAAAGCAATCCCAGAGCCATACTATCCAGTTATCATCTCATATCCAAGTCTCATCATCTTCCAGTTCTCATAGCAAGTATCCAGTTCTAGTTGTATCGATCGGGATACAACTCCAAGTGTCCGTTACCGTAGGACAGGCTATCGATAGATGTTTTCTTCCCTGCAGGGGTGCACCAATTTACCCACCACGCTCGATTAACTCCGGCCGGACACACTTTTCTGGGTCAGGTCTGGCCTCGGCCAAATAATACGCCGCAACCCGACCTAGGCTTAATAGAGAGGCCAGCACGCCGGACTAAACCTATGCCCCCAGGGGTCATGGGCCATCTCCCCGGGAACTCCTGCACGTTGCGTACGCGGCCGGTGAGCAGACCTAGCTACCTCCTTCAACAAGGCAGGAGCTTACGCAGTCCAACCCGGCGCGCGCCGCTCAGTCGCTGACGTCTATTAAACTTCGACTGATGTATACGATGCAGAACGCCCATACTATGCCCACGTGATGGTTAGTGCTATCAGGCCAGAGGCCCCTCGGATCAAATATCCAAATTGTAGTGGATTAGGAACGCGCGGTAACGAGCAGAGACTCACGATCGATGTGACCCCGTCGCCCCGTCTCGAGTACTTGCGGCAAGGGCTAAGAATGCCCGGCCACGCCTCGTAAGTATCTCGCGGGCACCTTCCAGGTCAACCCGACTCCACATCACTCTATATTAAGCTCGCGCGGGTACCCCTCAGGGTCGACCCGTCTTTAGTAACATGGTTCAGTGTAAAGTCATAGTAACCATAGTAACTGTGTGTCTAACACCAAAGGGAAAACCCGAGGAATCACCCCCGGTGAATTCCACTCGATGTTGTCATCAAGGTGAACGTAAGAGAATCCACCCTCGAGGTTCACGTTTGATGGGTTGCATGACAGAGCCATAACGGAAGTGGTTAAGGAGGAAATCACCCTCGATGACCTCGACCGTATAGCTATGCTGCGGAGACCTCATCAGGAGTGATGTAAGAGGTTCCACCCTCGGCACTCGATGGTAACTCTGCAGAGTCGTACAACTAGGGGGGTGATGTGCGGTGTCGGGGCCTGGACGTCGATTACGTTGATCGAGTCATCGAACATAAAGCGAGGCAACTGGGACAAGGTGGGGCCACTGATGGATCTCTAACCAACCTATACTAAGCAGTTTAGAATAAGTAGGTAAGGTATGAAAGCAGGTAACAAAAACAAGCTATGCATCAGAGTAGGATCATACATAAAGCAGTAGCAGTTCTAATGCAAGCATGAGAGGGAAGGAAATGGGCGATATCAGAATGCTCAAGGGGGGTTTGCTTGCCTGGTTGCTCTGGCTAGGAGGGGGGTCGTCGTCGACGTAGTCGATCACAAGGGCAGCATCGATCTCGGTATCTACCGGAGAGAAGAGGGGGAAGAAACAATAAATATAAAGCAAACATAGCACCACAAAGCATAACATGGCAATAAGATGTGCCGGGTGTGACCTAATGCGGTAGGAGGTGATACTGGCGAAGGGGGGAAACATCCGGAAAAGTATCTCGGTGTTTCGCGTTTTTAGATAGATGAACCGGAGGGGAAAGTTGCATGTTCGCTATGCTAGGGATGTGTGGCGGACGAACAGGCTGCGTATTCAGATTCGTCTTGTCGTTCTGAGCAACTTTCATGTACAAAGTTTTTCGATCTGAGCTACGGTTTGTTTTCTATGATTTTTTTAAAGATTTTTCTAAAAATTTCTGGATTTAACTAAAAATAATAATAATAAACATAAAATGCTATGGGTACACAGAAGTGTACCCAGCATTTTATACAGTGGGTATGACAGGTGGGCTCCAAGGCCCTGTTGACCTGGTCAATGATTGATCGGTCAACTACCACTATTCAGCGGGTCCCGGGTGTCATGGACACGGATTAAACTTTAACTATTTAAGGATAATTAGAGGTGGGGCCCATCAGTCATTGGGCCATTTGATTAATTAGGAGGGGGGGTTGGCATGCTAATTAACCGAAGCATGGGGCCGGCTGGGTTCGCGCGGGCGCAAGGCGCCGGCGGCCTCGCTCAACACCGGCAAAGGGCGAGGAACAGGGGGAGGCCACGGGCGGCGGCGGCCCTGGTAGGCGCGGCCAGGCGCCGGCGGCGGCAGGGGGCGGTAGCGAGGCGCGCGGAGGGGCAGCCGCGCGGCACGGGGATTGGCGTGGCCTTCGCGCCGGCGGCTGCGGCAGCAGCAGGCAGGAGCGGGCGGCGCGCGGCCAGTGCGCGCAGGGCGTGGAGGGGAGCGGCCCGGGGAGGGCCGCCATGGCGCAGGTGGGGGGGGGGGGGGGGGGGGGGCGCAGGCAGGGGCGGGCGGTGACGCCGGCAAGCGGGCGCTGGGAGGCTGCGGCGCGGCGTGGCGCAGCGAAGAGCAGTAGCAGTTGGGCAACAGAAGACGCGAGCACAACGACAAGGAGCAGCAGTTGGGCGCACTGGCGCGCGTGCGTAGGCATAGCTGGGCATGCTAGGCGCGGCCAGGAGCAGCAACAGTACGCGGGCGCGCGCGGACGTGGAGCTCTAGCGGCCATGGATGACGGAGCTCGTGGGGCGGTCGCTACGTCGACGGGAACTAGGGAAAAAGGCGGGGGATCGGTGCTGCTCACCGCGGGAGGGCCGATGGCGAGCTCGTACGGGGCCGGGGACGACCGGGCGCGACGACTTGAGGTGACGGGATTGCGGAGGCCGAGGCGGAGGGAGCCGCCCGATCCGGCGAAGGGGAGCTCCCGGGCTCGAACCGAAGGGGGAATCAACGCGTACGACGACGGCAGTCCTCCTGGATGCCTCCGGGCGGCGCGGGGCGGCTGGTGGCCGGGGAATCGAGGCGGAGACGGCGACGATGGCGCTCAGCCAATGTGGGGAAGATGGAGCGAGCGAGAGGAGGGAGAGAGCGCGCGAGTGGGCGAGTGGATGCGGCGGTAGGTGGGGGAGGGGAGACCGAGGCGCCGGAGTGCCCTTATCCCCTCACGCGTTGTTGCCGGCAATGGGGTCTGGCGGGAGCACGCGCTCGCTCGGTCGGCTTCCCCTGTAGCGAGCTGGAAGGCGACAAAGGGGGTGCTGGGCCGGCTGGTCCGGGTGGGCCGAGGCCCACTAGGACAGACAGGGGGCTCCCCCCTTTTTTGTATTTTATTGCCTCTAAGTTTTAGTTTTTATTTTATTCTTAGTTTTATAAAATATATAACTAACTCCTAAATTAGCATTAGTAATTATGCCACTACCACAATTAGTTTGAGGTTTAAATAAAATAGTTTAGCATTTTTATAATTTTAAAAGCATTTAATAATTATTTGTAGCTACTGTTATATTCAGAAAAGAGCATTAAAATACATTCCAAAAGTGTTGGGTCACCACCTTAAGTATTTATGGAATATTTTCCACAGTTAGAACATTTTATGTTACGCCATTGAGAAATTAGAATTTTGGGCTTTCATTTGAATTTGAGTTTGAACTAAGATTTGGATCAAGTAAGGATTAGCAACCGTAATGTGATGACCTGGCATCATTAGCAGGGGATTACTGAGGTTGATTATCCGGGCGTTACAAAACTGTTCCGATCCCCTATACTTGTGGGTTATCGAGACCTTTTTCTGGCGCCGTTGCCGGGGAGCAAAGCTATATTTGTTGAGTCACTTGGGATTATTATCATATTATCACTATGAAGAATCTGAAGGACGCTAAGACTAAAATACTTCCCTCAAAGACGAGGGGAGGTAAGGAACTGCCATCCAGTTCTGCTTTAGATTCACCTTCTGTTATAAGTAAACTTACAACACCACACATGCTATTAATTCTAATATGCCGCAAGTTATCGATGATGCTACTTCTGCTATGGATAATTCTTATGATGATGCAAGTACCTTGCCTAATGATGATGATGTGCCACTTGGTGAATTTCTTGATAAAAAAAATTGCTAGAGTTATACAACATGATGTTGTTGAATCTGATGATGAGCTTGAAACTGAATCTCCTAAAACACCTACTAGAACTAGCCTTCCTAGATATGAATTGCCTAAGGTACCGGAAGATTATGTTATGAGTGAAGAAACAACTAGAGATATTCTTGCTTGTAATGATAGAGATGATCTAGAGAAATTACTACACAAGTACAAAGAAAAATCTCTGAATGCTAGAATGAAATGTGATCCTAAGTTTTCTACTTCACCTATCTTTATTGATGATAAGGATTATGAATTATCTGTTGACCCAGAGTTAATTACTCTGGTTGAATCTAATCCTTTCCATGGTTATGAAACTGAAACTGTTATGGCACATCTTACTAAGTTGAATGGCATAGCCACCCGTTTTACTCATGATGAGAAACTTGCTATTACTTTATTCTCAAATTATTTGTTTTCTCATTGAAGGGTGATGCTAAAGCTTGGTACAATACTCTTGCTCCTGGTTGTGTGCGTAGTCCCTGGGATACGATTTATTACTTCTCTGAAAAATATTTTCCTGCTCATAAGAAACAAGATGCCTTACAGGAAATATTTAACTTTGTGCAAATTAAAGAAGAGAGTCTCCCACAAGCTTGGGGGAGGCTTTGCCAATTACTTAATGCTTTGCCTAATGATCCACTTAAGAAAAATGAAATACTTGATATGTTCTATAATGGACTAACCGATGCTTCTAGGGACTTCCTAGATAGTTGTGCTGGTTGTGTTTTCAGGGAACGAACTGTTGGACAAGCTGAAGAATTATTGAATAACATATTGAAAAATTATGATGATTGGACTATTCCTGAACCACCACCTAAACCCACTCCGAAGAACAGAGGTATATTATATCTCAGTCCTGAAGATTTGTAAGAGGCAAAGAAATCTATGAAGGAAAAATGTATTAAAGCTGAGGATGTTAAAAATTTACCTCCTATTGAAGAAATACATGGGCTTAATACACCACCACTGCCTAAGGTGGTAGAGGTAAATTCTCTTATGAAGTTCAATGATAATGATAATCCTCACAATATGCATACTAGCCAATGCCTTTATGAGTTTGAAAACTACATTAGAAAACAAGATCACTTCAATGCAAATGTTATGAAACAATTGAAATATAATTCTGATATGATTGCTCGCTTGAGTGATTTGTTATTTAAAATTTCAAATGATGTTAGAGGTGTTGGAAAACATGCTTCTATGGTTCAAACTCGGTTAGAACAAGTTGCTAAATCTCAAAGAGAGTTGCTTGATGAAATGAATAATAATATGCATGACTTTGCTATTAGAGTTGCAACTAGAGGAGGTAAAATGACTCAGGAACCACTTTGTCCTGAGGGACACCCAAAGAGAATTGAACAAGGCTCACAAAGAAATAACACTAGTGCACCTAGTCCTTCTAAAAAGAAAAAGAAAAAGAAGAGACTTCACATGCTCCTAGTGAACCCGAAATAGAGAAACCTCCTGACATAGATAATGAAGTTTCTATCTCTGATGCTGAAACTCAGTCTGGTAATGAACACTCACCTAGTGATAATGAAAAAGATAATGTTGATGTTCATGAAGACTCTCAACCAAATAATAAAGAACCAGACAATGATGTTGAGATAGAACCACCTGTTGATCTTGATAACCCACAAGCTAAGAATAAAAGGTATGACAAAAGAGACTTTGTGGCTAGAAAACATGGTAAAGAAAGAGAACTGTGGGTTCAAAAACCTATGCCTTTTCCTCCTAAGTCAACTAAAAAGAATGATGATGAAGAATTTGAATGCTTTGGTGAAATGCTGAGGCCAGTCTTTTTGCGCACTCGCTCGAGTGATATCCTGAAAATGCCTCCTTATGCAAAGTATCTGAAAGACATCATCACAAATAAGAGAAAAATACCGGAAGCTGAAATCTCCACTATGCTTGCTAATTATACTTTTAAAGATGGAGTACCTAAAAATCTTGGAGATCCAGGAATACCAACTATACCTTGCTCTATCAAAAATAATTATGTGAAAACTAATTTGTGTGATTTAGGAGCTGGTGTTAGTGTTATGCCTTTCTCTTTATATAAAATACTTGACTTGAATAAACTCACACCTACTGAAATATCTTTGCAAATGGCTGACAAATCAACTGCCATACCTATCGGTATCTGTGAGGATGTGCCCGTTGTTGTTGCTAATGTTACTATTTTGACTGACTTTGTTATACTTGAGATGCCCGAGGATGACAATATGTTGATTATCCTTGGTAGACCATTTTGAATACTCTAGGGGCTATTATTTATTGCAATAAAAGCAAGGCCACTTTTCATATCAATGGTAATGAGCATACAGTGCACTTTCCGAAGAAACAATACCTAGTGAATGGTATTAATGTTATTGAAAATTCTCCGACAATCTCTATTGGAAGTTTTCAAATACCTCTACCTACTGTCAAAAAGAAATATGAAATGCTTATTGTTGGGGAAATGTATATCCCCATTGAGATAACTTAGTGATTTACGAAAGTTCTTTGGTTTCATGCTAATCGAAAGTGGTTGTTAATAAGACCTGATCAACCTTATTAATGGATCTATTTTGAACGATATGAAGTTGATGAATTTAGTAAGCACTACTTTTTGTCCCTACTTTTTATTCTCTGTTCTGATTAGTTAGATAAAATAAAATGCCATGTTTTCCCTGTTTTCTGATTTTTCCGTGCAATAAAAAATGACCCAAAAATAAAAGTTCTCAGAATGCCCTGAAAATTTAATACAATTTTTTCTGAATATTTAAGAATTTTTGGTGCAAATAACATCAGAGGGAGGTGCACCAGGTGGGCACAACCCACCTGGGCGCGCCAGCACCCCCAGGCACGCCCTGGTGGGTTGTGGTCCCCACGTGGGCCCTCACACTTATCTCTTTACACCACATCATCACTTACCTCCAGAAAAAGTCGCCATTGCTCTCTCTCCCGTGTTCTTGAGCTCAAACCCGCGGATTTTGATCTCTTTGCTCGAAGCTGCATTTCTGAAACTGTTTCGGGGGATTATTGCTTGGTATGTGACTCCACCGTTTGTCCAATTAGTTTTTTCTTTAGTGGTTTATATTTTGAATAATTAACTACTCTTGGTGATGTTGTAGATGTGCTTGCATGTTAAATTCTTAGTGTTCTAAGTAGTTTGAATGCTTGCTATGGCCTCTATGTATCCCTATGAGTAGTTGGTATCATTTTTGCGAAGTTTTATTGAGAAAATTTTGTGGGCTAATAAATTTTAGAATTTTGTTCTAGGAAAATCATGAATATATTTAGGAAGTTTGGCTCCAAGAAGAACTCCAAGGGTGTTATTGGGGAGTCATCTGATAGTGATCTCCATCCTCGGACGTTGGCGGAGGTACTACCATGTGAATGGCCGCACACCCCGTTCCTTGAAGAGGCTGGAATTCTTCAGGAGTTCTTGCAATATGCTGCGAATGCCGACCTCACCGACTTCATTGTAGATGAGTGTGAACAGCACCAAATCCTCACAAATACTTTTGTTCAGAGCTTTACTTTCCTGGCTAGGAATAATCCTCCTGAAGTTAGCTTTGATTTATATGCTAAAAACCATTAGATACCACTTACTGAATTTTGTAACATATGCATGATCCCTTCTGATGGGAGCTTGGCCGAGCCAATGCGGACTGGGGTTGAGGCATTTTATCGCACTTTGACCATGGGAGATGAGAGAGGGGTGTCATCCACCACTGCTGCTGGCTTGCATTTTCCTGGTGTTCATTACTTTGCACTTTTCATTGCAAAATATTTGCTTGCAAGAGAGAAGGTGGGTGCACTTAGTTCACCAGACCTTGTTGTTTTATGTCGTGCATTAGAGGGTGACAACACATAGCTTGGGGGCTATTGTTGCTCGTCGCCTCCATCTTAATAAATCTCAGGGTAAAATCCATGGTGGGATTTATATTACTCACTTGGCGGCCCACTTTAATGTTGGGATACACCCTCATGATTACCCTCTGACCAAAGTTTACCTAGACCGCAGCCATGGAACACCATCATTTTCTTGCACGAGATTATCCTGACATTCCTATTCCTTAGAACCTAGTTTTTAGCATTGAAACTCGTGATATTATTCCACTGCCTACTCCTGCTTTGTTTGATCCTATTGCCAGGGGCGGATATAAGATCATGCCTATGGACATCATCGCCTACCGGATCGCTCAGGCTGCTGAGGAGGCACCACAGGAGGAACCTCCGCAGTTGGATCAGTGGATGCCCGTTCCTCAGTACCCCTACTACCATCTAGATTACTGATCGACTACCACGTTAGGCCAAAAGCCTAAGCTTGGGACAGTATGTGTTTCTCACTGACATTACATTCATGCCCACTTATTCATCTTGTCGGTGTTCACACTTTTTCATTGTATCATCCATGCTTAGATTTATTTTTCTTGCTTTCTTGTGTGTTTGGAAAAATTTAGAAAAGAAAACCAAAAAAATCAGTTGTATCTAGTTTACTTTCCATGCATGCTTAGCTGTAATATTGAAAAGAAAACCCAAAAATATTTCCTTGTTCTTCTTTTTCTTGTTGGGAGCTTTCCCGTGTAAATAATTTTTCTCGTTTTTGCTTTTCCCTTTTATTAGCTTGTTCAAGAAAACCAAAAACTCCAAAAATATTTCAATGTGTTTCTCCGAATTTCTTTTCTTTTTTATTCGAGTTGTACCAAGGAGAAGACCACGATGAAAATGTTGAGTGGCTCTCATATGAATAACTGTTGAACTAATAAAGATCCCATTTTACCTTGTCTTCTCCCGTTGAATAAATGTTTGCAGATTCCAGCTTAGTTCACGGCACTCTTACACTATTATTATTTTCATATCATTCGGTCGTGCAAGTGAAAGGCAATAATGACGATATTCGATGAACTAGCCATGGCAGAGAGAAACGGGTATGAACTCGACTTGTTCTTTTTGTGTAATTATGTTTAACCTAGTATCCATGATTCAGCCCATTATGATTAAACATGTTTGCAATGACAATTAGAGATTATAGTCTCTCATGCCATGCATAAGTAGCTGGGAGTTGATAATGATTTATCTTGGATATCAACATTCCGTTAAAATGATTATGATGTAGTATGATGATATGGTATCCTCCTCTGGATGTTTGAGTGACTTGACTTGGCACATGTTCATGCATGTAGTTGAATCAAAACCAACATAGCCACTATGATATTTATGTTCATGGTGATCATATCCTACTCATGCTAGTGTCCAATGTTACTTATGCATAATGCATGATCATGATCGTTGTTGCTCTCTAGCTGGCCGCTTCTCAATCTAATTGCTAGCCTTCACCTGTACTAAGTGGGGATTCTGCTTGTACATCAAAAACCCTGAACCCAAAATTATTGCAGATGAGTCCACCATACCTACCTATATGGTATTACCCTGCCATCCTAAGTAAATGCAAATTTCTAAAAAAACTATCCGTTTTGTGTGCCTGGATCGTTCATGGAACGACATGAGGTGGTCGGTATCTTCCATGCTAAGCGGGTTATTCTCAAGTCAAGTGTTTATTCACTCACCATCGCACGAGAAAAGGGAGGTAATAGGGATGCCCAGTCCCAAACTGCAAAATACAAAAAGAGTTAGTCGCTCAAATAATCAAACAAAAACTCCCAATGGAGTCAAAACCTTTACTTTTATCGCTTGGGAACCGCCACTAGCCTGTTTAGCATGGGAGATATTGATAACTGATAGTCGTGAAGTAAATGAGAAGGGTGCATGTCTCAAAATATCATTTATCTCTGTTTTTAAAACTTGAGCTCTGGCACCTCTTCAAATCACTGCTTCCCTATGCGAAAGGACTTTCTATTTACTTTTATGTTGTGTCATCACCTTCTAATACAAGCACTAGAAATTGAGAGAGCAAAGCTGTCATGACTTATGCATTGTGTGTAGCTAATGTTGGGTGCATCTGAAGGAAATATGCCCTAGAGGCAATAATAAAGTTATTATTTATTTCCTTATATCATGATAAATGTTTATTATTCATGCTAGAATTGTATTAACCGGAAACATAATACATGTGTGAATACATAGACAAACTTAGTGTCACTAGTATGCCTCTACTTTTTTTGACTATATACTGCAAGGCAACAGCCTCACAGCCCTTTATTAAAAACAATAGGTAAGCTGTACAAAATTACAAAGAGCAAAAGAAAGACTACTTACAAAGAGAGATTAGGGGAGGGAAGCTATCCAAGAGGTTAGTCTATCTCTATATTTACACTTGATTCTATGAGCTAAAAGAGAAATATCATGAATAAAATTCCTCCTCCAAGATCTGAAAGTGGGCAACTCATTTCTGAAGATTCTTCCATTCCTTTGGGTCCAAATATTCCAAGTAGCCGTAAAGACTACCTCAGTGAAAAAAGGCTGACCAAATTCCTCCCTGGCCGCGCAAGCCATTCCAAAAGTAGTCTGGTTAGGGTGAGCACTCCATGAGATACCCAAATAATGCCAGACACGTTGGCTAAAGTTGCAAGCAAAGAAGAGATGAGCTCTATCTTCATGCAAACCTGAGAAGCACATAGCACATGTATCGTCCTGAATAATCCAATGTCGTCGCTGCATCATATCCCTAGTGTTTAGACGATCCATCAAAAGGAGCCAGCCAAACACCTTGAGCTTGAGAGTGCAAGAACATTTCTAGATCCACCCAAATATGGGGTCAACCACAACTTCGGAGAAGCAAAACAGATAGTAGATCCTGGATCGATAATCCCCAGTCTTTGAAGGCCATTTCCAGACATCATTAACTCCCTCATGCAAATTGATCAGAGGCATTAAAGCCTGAAGCTGGTTGAATTCCTCAAAAGCTTCCACTGATAGAGGCAGGTGAAAATTGTCGGTCGGGTCAGGCAGCTCAATCACATCCTTAATGGTAAGCGTGTCATCAATCACAAAAGAATGGAGCCTCGGGAAACGCTGTTGCATGATAACCACCTCATTATTAAATTGCCACCAATCCAGCCAAAAAACCACCGAGTCTCCGGAGCGCACGTGAGGGACAGCCAATTGACAAAATTTATCATACAGCTTCATCACGTCACGCCACCAAAAAGAACCACAACTTCGAGTTACTTGGGGCGGTGCAGCAGCATAATATGTGTCCCAGATAAGAGAAACCCAAGGTACATCCAACTTGTTAAATTTTTTGAAGAGGTGCTTGATCAACAAGGCGTCATTTTGTATGCCCAGGTCCAGGACTCCAAGTCCTCCATGACTCTTGGGCCGACATACTAACTCCCAAGCTGCCAATGATCAAAGATGGTTATGTTTCCTAACCATGAACAATGTGTTGTTATTTGATTAACGAGGTCACATCATTAGTTGAATGATATGATTGACATGACCCATTTCATTAGCTTAGCACCCGATCGTTTAGTATGTTGCTATTGCTTTCTTCATGACTTATACATGTTCCTATGACTATGAGATTATGCAACTCCCGTTTACCGGAGGAACACTTTGTGTGCTACCAAACGTCACAACGTAACTGGGTGATTATAAAGGAGCTTTATAGGAGTCTCCAAAGGTAGATGTTGGGTTGGCGTATTTCGAGACTAGGATTTGTCACTCCGATTGTCGGAGAGGTATCTCTGGGCCCTCTCGGTAATGCACATCACATAAGCCTTGCAAGCATTGTGACTAATGAGTTAGTTGCGAGATGATGTATTACGGAACGAGTAAAGAGACTTGCCGGTAACGAGATTGAACTAGGTATTGGATACCGACGATCGAATCTCGGGCAAGTAACATACCGATGACAAAGGGAACAACATATGTTGTTATGCGGTCTGACCGATAAAGATCTTCATAGAATATGTAGGAGCCAATATGGGCATCCAGGTCCCGCTATTGGTTATTGACCGGAGATGTGTCTCAGTCATGTCTACATTGTTCTCGAACCGTAGGGTCCGCACGCTTAACGTTACGATGACATTTATTATGAGTTTATGCATTTTGATGTACCGAAGTTAGTTCGGAGTCCCGGATGTGATCACGGACATGACGAGGAGTCTCAAAATGGTCGAGACATAAAGAATGATATATTGGATGACTATATTCGGACACCAGAAGTGTTCCGGGTAATTTCGGAGAAAACCAGAGAGCCGGAGGGTTACCGGAACCCTACCGGGAGAAGTAACGGGCCATATGGGCTTTAGTGGAGAGAGAGAAGGGCTGCCAGAGGTGGGCCACACGCCACCTCCTCCCTCGTCCGAATTGGACTAGGGGAGGGGGCGGCGCCCCCCCTTTCCTTCTCCCACTCCACCTCTTTCCCCCTCCTAGTAGGAGTCCTACTCCTACTAGGAGGAGGATTCCTCCTTGGCGCGCCACACCTGGCCGGCCGGCCTCCTCCCCTTGCTCCTTTATATACATGGGCAGAGGGCACCCCAAGACACACAAGTTGATCCACGTGATCGTTCCTTAGCCGTGTGCGGTGCCCCCTGCCACCATATTCCACCTCGATCATATCGTTGTAGTGCTTAGGCGAAGCCCTGCGTCGGTAGAACATCAAGATCGTCATCACGTCGTCGTGCTGACGGAACTCCTCCCCGAAGCTTTGCTGGATCGGAGCCCGGGGATCGTCATCGAGCTGTACGTGTGCTAAGAACTTGGAGGTGCCGGAGTAACGGTGCTTGGATCGGTCGGATCGGGAAGAAGACGTACGACTACTTCCTCTACGTTGTGTCAACGCTTCCGTTGCGATCTACAAGGGTACGTAGATCATACTCTCCTCTTGTTGCTGTGCATCACCATGATCTTGCGTGTGCGTAGGATTTTTTTGAAATTACTACGTTACCCAACAGTGGCATCCGAGCCTAGGTTTTATGGTTTGATGTTATTTGCATGAGTAGAACACAAGTGAGTTGTGGGCGATATAAGTCATACTGCCTACCAGCATGTCATACTTTGGTTCGGAGGTATTGTTGGACGAGACGACCCAGACCGACCTTACGCGTACGCTTACGCGAGACCGGTTTCCCCGACGTGCTTTGCACACAGGTTGGCTTGCGGGCGACTGTCTCTCCAACTTTAGTTGAACCGAGTGTGGCTACGCCCGGTCCTTGCGAAGGTTAAAACGGAGTCTATTTGACAAACTATCGTTGTGGTTTTGATGCGTAGGTGAGATTGGTTCTTGCTTAAGCCCGTAGCAGCCACGTAAAACTTGCAACAACAAAGTAGAGGACGTCTAACTTGTTTTTGCAGGGCATGTTGTGATGTGATATGGTCAAGACATGATGCTAAATTTTATTGTATGAGATGATCATGTTTTGTAACCGAGTTATCGGTAACTGGCAGGAGCCATATGGTTGTCGCTTTATTGTATGCAATGCAATCGCGATGTAATGCTTTACTTTATCACTAAGCGGTAGCGATAGTCGTGGAAGCATAAGATTGGCGAGACGACAACGATGCTACGATGGAGATCAAGGTGCCGCGCCGGTGACGATGGTGATCATGACGGTGCTTCGGAGATGGAGATCACAAGCACAAGATGATGATGGCCATATCATATCACTTATATTGATTGCATGTGATGTTTATCTTTTATGCATCTTATCTTGCTTTGATTGATGGTAGCATTATAAGATGATCTCTCACTAAATTATCAAGAAGTGTTCTCCCTGAGTATGCACCATTGCGAAAGTTCTTCGTGCCGAGACACCACGTGATAATCGGGTGTGATAGGCTCTACGTTCAAATACAACGGGTGCAAAACAGTTGCACACGCGGTATACTTAGGTTATACTTGACGAGCCAAGCATATACAGATATGGCCTCGGAACACGGAGACCGAAAGGTCGAGCGTGAATCATATAGTAGATATGATCAACATAATGATGTTCACCGATGAAACTACTCCATCTCATGTGATGATCGGACA
Organism: Triticum monococcum; assembly: GCA_034509565.1. Classification (NCBI taxonomy): domain Eukaryota; kingdom Viridiplantae; phylum Streptophyta; class Magnoliopsida; order Poales; family Poaceae; genus Triticum; species Triticum monococcum. The sequence goes on along the minus strand of CM067842.1, from coordinate 441,971,864 downwards.
TGGTTTAGTTGATTTGGATCACGTGATCACTTAGAGGATTAGAGGGATGTCTATCTAAGTGGGAGTTCTTAAATAATATGATTAATTGAACTTAAATTTATCATGAACTTAGTACCTGATAGTATCTTGCTTGTTTATGTTGATTGTAGATAGATGGTTCGTGCTGTTGTTCCGTTGAATTTTAATGCGTTCCTTGAGAAAGCAAAGTTGAAAGATGATGGTAGCAATTACACGGACTGGGTCCGTAACTTGAGGATTATCCTCATTGCTGCACAGAAGAATCACGTCCTGGAAGCACCGCTGGGTGCCAGGCCTGCTGCTGGAGCAACAGCGGATGTTATGAACGTCTGGCAGAGCAAAGCTGATGACTACTCGATAGTTCAGTGTGCCATGCTTTACGGCTTAGAATCGGGACTTCAACGACGTTTTTAACGTCATGGAGCATATGAGATGTTTCAGGAGTTGAAGTTAATATTTCAAGAAAATGCCCGGATTGAGAGATATGAAGTCTCCAATAAGTTCTATAGCTGCAAGATGGAGGAGAACAATTTTGTCAGTGAGCATATACTCAAAATGTCTGGGTATAATAATCACTTGATTCAATTGGGAGTTAATCTTCCAGATGATTGCATCATTGACAGAATTCTCCAATCACTGCCACCAAGCTACAAGAGCTTCGTGCTGAACTATAATATGCAAGGGATGAATAAGACTATTCCCGAGCTCTTCGCAATACTGAAAGCTGCGGAGGTAGAAATCAAGAAGGAGCATCAAGTGTTGATGGTTAACAAAACCACTAGTTTCAAGAAAAAGGGCAAAGGGAAGAAGAAGGGGAACTTCAAGAAGAACGGCAAGCAAGTTGCTGCTCAGGAGAAGAAACCCAAGTCTGGACCTAAGCCTGAAACCGAGTGCTTCTACTGCAAGCAGACTGGTCACTGGAAGCGGAACTGCCCCAAGTATTTGGCGGATAAGAAGGATGGCAAGGTGAACAAAGGTATATGTGATATACATGTTATTGATGTGTACCTTACTAATGCTCGCAGTAGCACCTGGGTATTTGATACTGGTTCTGTTGCTAATATTTGCAACTCGAAACAGGGACTACGGATTAAGCGAAGATTGGCTAAGGACGAGGTGACGATGCGCGTGGGAAACGGTTCCAAAGTCGATGTGATCGCAGTCGGCACGCTACCTCTACATCTACCTTCGGGATTAGTATTAGACCTAAATAATTGTTATTTGGTGCCAGCGTTGAGCATGAACATTATATCTGGATCTTGTTTAATGCGAGACGGTTATTCATTTAAATCAGAGAATAACGGTTATTCTATTTATATGAGTAATATCTTTTATGGTCATGCACCCTTGAAGAGTGGTCTATTCTTGTTGAATCTCGATAGTAGTGATACACATATTCATAATGTAGAAGCCAAAAGATGCAGAGTTGATAATGATAGTGCAACTTATTTGTGGCACTGCCGTTTAGGTCATATCGGTGTAAAGCGCATGAAGAAACTCCATACTGATGGACTTTTGGAACCACTTGATTATGAATCACTTGGTACTTGCGAACCGTGCCTCATGGGCAAGATGACTAAAACACCGTTCTCCAGTACTATGGAGAGAGCAACAGATTTGTTGGAAATCATACATACAGATGTATGTGGTCCGATGAATGTTGAGGCTCATGGCGGATATCGTTATTTTCTCACCTTCACAGATGACTTAAGCAGATATGGGTATATCTACTTAATGAAACATAAGTCTGAAACATTTGAAAAGTTCAAAGAATTTCAGAGTGAAGTTGAAAATCATCGTAACAAGAAAATAAAGTTTCTACGATCCGATCGTGGAGGAGAATATTTGAGTTACGAGTTTGGTGTACATTTGAAAAATTGTGGAATAGTTTCGCAACTCACGCCACCCGGAACACCACAGCGTAATGGTGTGTCCGAACGTCGTAATCGTACTTTACTAGATATGGTACGATCTATGATGTCTCTTACTGATTTACCGCTATCGTTTTGGGGATACGCTCTAGAGACGGCCGCATTCACGTTAAATAGGGCACCATCAAAATCCGTTGAGACGACACCTTATGAACTATGGTTTGGCAAGAAACCAAAGTTGTCGTTTCTGAAAGTTTGGGGCTGCGATGCTTATGTGAAAAAGCTTCAACCTGATAAGCTCGAACCCAAATCGGAGAAATGTGTCTTCATAGGATATCCAAAGGAAACTATTGAATACACCTTCTATCACAGATCCGAAGGCAAGACTTTTGTTGCTAAATTCAGAAACTTTCTTGAGAAGGAGTTTCTCTCGAAAGAAGTGAGTGGGAGGAAAGTAGAACTTGACGAGGTAACTGTACCTGCTCCCTTGTTGGAAAGTAGTACATCACAGAAAACTATTTCTGCGACACCTACACCAATAAGTGAGGAAGTTAATGATAATGATCATGAAACTTCAGAACAAGATACTACTGAACCTCGTAGATCAACCAGAGTAAGATCCACGCCAGAGTGGTACGGTAATCCAGTTCTGGAAGTCATGCTACTAGATCATGATGAACCTACGAACTATGAAGAAGCGATGGTGAGCCCAGATTCCGCAAAGTGGCTTGAAGCCATGAAATCTGAGATGGGATCCATGTATGAGAACAAAGTATGGACTTTGATTGACTTGCCCGATGATCAGCAAGCAATTGAGAATAAATGGATCTTCAAGAAAAAGACTGACGCTGACGGTAATGTTACTGTCTATAAAGCTCGACTTGTCGCAAAAGGTTTTCGACAAGTTCAAGGGGTTGACTACGATGAGACCTTCTCACTCGTAGCGATGCTTAAGTCTGTCCAAATCATGTTAGCAATTGCCGCGTTTCATAATTATGAAATTTGGCAGATGGATGTCAAAACTGCATTCCTGAATGGATTTCTGGAAGAAGAGTTGTATATGATGCAACCGGAAGGTTTTGTCGATCCAAAGGGAGCTAACAAAGTGTGCAAGCTCCAGCGATCCATTTATGGACTGGTGCAAGCCTCTCGGAGTTGGAATAAACGCTTTGATAGTGTGATCAAAGCATTTGGTTTTATACAGACTTTTGGAGAAGCCTGTATTTACAAGAAAGTGAGTGGGAGCTCTGTAGCATTTCTGATATTATATGTGGATGACATATTGCTGATTGGAAATGATATAGAATTTCTGGATAGCATAAAGGGATACTTGAATAAGAGTTTTTCAATGAAAGACCTCGGTGAAGCTGCTTACATATTAGGCATAAAGATCTATAGAGATAGATCAAGACGCTTAATTGGACTTTCACAAAGCACATACCTTGACAAAATTTTGAAGAAGTTCAAAATGGATTAAGAAAAGAAAGGGTTCTTGCCTGTGTTACAAGGTGTGAAGTTGAGTCAGACTCAATGCCCGACCACTGCAGAAGATAGAGAGAAAATGAAAGATGTTCCCTATGCTTCAGCCATAGGCTCTATCATGTATGCAATGCTGTGTACCAGACCTGATGTGTGCCTTGCAATAAGTTTAGCAGGGAGGTACCAAAGTAATCCAAGAGTGGATCACTGGACAGCGGTCAAGAACATCCTGAAATATCTGAAAAGGACTAAGGATATGTTTCTCGTATATGGAGGTGACAAAGAGCTCACCGTAAAAGGTTACGTTGATGCAAGCTTTGACACTGATCTAGACGATTCTAAATCGCAAACCGGATACGTGTTTACATTAAACGGTGGACTTGTCAGTTGGTGCAGTTCTAAACAAAGCGTCGTAGCGGGATCTACATGTGAAGCGGAGTACATAGCTGCTTCGGAAGCAGCAAACGAAGGAGTCTGGATGAAGGAGTTCATATCCGATCTAGGTGTCATACCTAGTGCATCGGGTCCAATGAAAATCTTTTGTGACAATACTGGTGCAATTGCCTTGGCAAAGGAATCCAGATTTCGCAAGAGGACCAAACACATCAAGAGACGCTTCAATTCCATCCGGGATCTAGTCCAGGTGGGAGACATGGAGATTTGCAAGATACATACGGATCTGAATGTTGCAGACCCGTTGACTAAGTCTCTTCCACGAGCAAAACATGATCAGCACCAAGGCTCCATGGGTGTTAGAATCATTACTATGTAATCTAGATTATTGACTCTAGTGCAAGTGGGATACTGAAGGAAATATGCCCTAGAGGCAATAATAAAGTCATTATTTATTTCCTTATATCATGATAAATGTTTATTATTCATGCTAGAATTGTATTAACCGGAAACATAATACATGTGTGAATACATAGACAAACTTAGTGTCACTAGTATGCCTCTACTTGACTAGCTCATTAATCAAAGATGGTTATGTTTCCTAACCATGAACAATGTGTTGTTATTTGATTAACGAGGTCACATCATTAGTTGAATGATATGATTGACATGACCCATTTCATTAGCTTAGCACCCGATCGTTTAGTATGTTGGTATTGCTTTCTTCATGACTTATACATGTTCCTATGACTATGAGATTATGCAACTCCCGTTTACCGAAGGAACACTTTGTGTGCTACCAAACGTCACAATGTAATTGGGTGATTATAAAGGAGCTTTACAGGTGTCTCCAAAGGTAGATGTTGGGTTGGCGTATTTCAAGATTAGGATTTTTCACTCCGATTGTCGGAGAGGTATCTCTAGGCCCTCTCGGTAATGCACATCACATAAGCCTTGCAAGCATTGTGACTAATGAGTTAGTTGCGAGATGATGTATTACGGAACGAGTAAAGAGACTTGCCGGTAACGAGATTGAACTAGGTATTGGATACCGACGATCGAATCTCGGGCAAGTAACATACCGATGACAAAGGGAACAACGTATGTTGTTATGCGGTCTGACCGATAAAGATCTTCGTAGAATATGTAGGAGCCAATATGGGCATCCAGGTCCCGCTATTGGTTATTGACCGGAGATGTGTCTCAGTCATGTCTACATTGTTCTCGAACCATAGGGTCTGCACGCTTAACATTACGATGACAGTTATTATGAGTTTATGCATTTTGATGTACCGAAGTTAGTTCGGAGTCTCGGATGTGATCATGGACATGACGAGGAGTCTCGAAATGGTTGAGACATAAAGATTGATATATTGGATGACTATATTCGGACACCGGTAGTGTTCCGGGTAATTTCAGAGAAAACCGGAGAGCCGGAGGGTTACCGGAACCCTACCGGGAGAAGTAATGGGCCATATGGGCTTTAGTGGAGAGAGAGAAGGTCTGCCAGAGGTGGGCCGCGCGCCACCTCCTCCCTGGTCCGAATTGGACTAGGGTAGGGGGGGCGGCGCCCCCCTTTCCTTCTCCCACTCCACCTCTTCCCCCCTCCTAGTAGGAGTCCTACTCCTACTAGAAGGAGGACTCCTCCTTGGCGCGCCACACCTGGCCGGCCGGCCTCCTCCCCTTGCTCCTTTATATACAGGGGCAGAGGGCACCCCAAGACACACAAGTTGATCCACGTGATCGTTCCTTAGCCGTGTGCGGTGCCCCCTGCCACCATATTCCACCTCGATCATATCGTTGTAGTGCTTAGGCGAAGCCCTGCGTCGGTAGAACATCAAGATCGTCATCACGCCGTCGTGCTGACGGAACTCCTCCCCGAAGCTTTGCTGGATCGGAGCCCGGGGATCGTCATCGAGCTGTACATGTGCTAAGAACTCGGAGGTGCCGGAGTAACGGTGCTTGGATCGGTCGGATCGGGAAGAAGACGTACGACTACTTCCTCTACGTTGTGTCAACGCTTCCGTTGCGATCTACAAGGGTACGTAGATCATACTCTCCTCTCGTTGCTATGCATCACCATGATCTTGCGTGTGCGTAGGAATTTTTTTGAAATTACTATGTTACCCAACAGTATCATGATTGGATATTTTCTACCATGAATTACAATGTTTAGTCGCTGCTTGGACTTTGGAGGTGCTCTGCATTTATGTTTTGCGGTATCAGAAAGGGCTAGTGAGATACCATTATTGTCATATTATATCATGGTTGTTTTACCAATGTGTTGTCGTTTGAGATGTGTTATTATTGCTCGCTAGCTGATTGTGTCATTGATATGAGTTAATATAATCTTTAAGAGTTATTGTCGACATGGTTAGTTATAATGTTGGCCCAAAACCTGGGTGTTGTTTAAGCCTATTTATGCAAACAAGAGCAAAAGAGTTCATAAAAGTTTTTCTTTTTCACTTTCAGTTTATCAACTAAATTGCTTAAGGACAAGAAAAGATTTAAGCTTGGGGGAGTTGATACGTCTCTAACGTATCTACTTTTCCTAATGCTTTTCCTCTTGTTTTGGACTCTAATTTGCATGATTTGAATGAAATTAACCCCGGACTGACACTGTTTTCAGCAGAACTACCATGGTGTTGTTTTTGTGCAGAAATAAAAGTTCTCGGAATGAAACGAAACTTTGTGAGGAATTTTTATATAATATATAAGAATTTCTGGATCCAAGACCTATCGGAGAGGGGGCCCTGGGTGGGCACAACCCACCAGGGCGCGCCCCCCTCTCCTGGCGCACCCAGGTGGGTTGTCCCCACCTGGTGGCCCCGTAGACCCTGACTCCAACGCAATAAAATCCAATTTTCGAAGACAAAAATCAGGGATAAAGAATTATCGCGATCCACGGGAGGGAAAATCTGGAGTCCGTTTGGGGCTCCGGAGAGGGGGGTCTTCGTTCTTCGTCATCACCAACCCTTCTCCATCGCCAATTCCATGATGCTCCCCACCGGGAGTGAGTAATTCCTTCGTAGGCTCGCTGGTCGGTGAGGAGTTGGATGAGATTCATCATGTAATCGAGTTAGTTTTGTTAGGGTTGATCTCTAGTATCCACTATGTTCTTAGATTGATGTTGCTATGAGTTTGCCATGCTTAATGCTTGTCACTTTGGGCCCGTGTGCCATGATTTCAGATCTGAACCGTTTATGTTATCACCATTATATTCATGTTCTAGATACGATCTTGCAAGTTATAGTCACCTACTACGTGTTATGAACCGGTAACCCCGGAGTGACAATAAACGGGACTTCTTCCAGTGATTACCATAGTTTGAGGAGTTCTTGTATTCACTATGTGTTAATGCTTTGTTCCGGTTCTCTATTATAAGGAGGCCTTAATATCCCTAAGTTTCCAATATGGACCCCGCTGCCATGGGAGGGTAGGACAAAAGATGTCATGCAAGTTCTTCTAATAAAGCACGAATGACTATTTACGGAATACATGCCTACATTATATCGATGAACTAGAGCTAGTGCCGAATCGCCCTAGGTTATAACTGTCACATGATGAATATCATCCAACAAGTCACCGATCCAATGCCTACGAATTTTTTCATATTGTTTCTACTAAGTTACTACTGCTATCATCACTGTTACACTTGCTACAAAATTACTGCTATCACTATTACTGTTACTGTTACTATTGCTGCTACCACTACTATCAAAACTATCAAACTACTTTGCTACTGATCACTTTGCTGCAGATAATTAATCTCCAGGTGTGGTTGAATTGACAACTCAGCTGCCAATACCTTCAAATATACTTTGGCTCCCCTTGTGTCGGACCTATAAATTTGGGTTGAATACTCTACCCTCGAAAACTGTTGCGATCCCCTATACTTGTGGGTTATCAGGTATCGAGTTGTAATTTTTATTTCTTTTGAGTTATAAGTAAATATAAGTGTGATGCCCATCATTATTCATTTTTAGAGCAGTGCCCCAGTATTGAAAGGATGATGGAGACTATGATTCCCCCACAAGTCGAGATGAGACTCCGGACAATAAGAGAGAGAAAAAAGAGAGAGAGAAAGGAAAAGGAGAAAAAAAGAAAAAAATGAAAGAACAAAAGAAAAAAAGAAAAAAAGAAAAAAAAAGAAAAAAGAAGAAAGAATTAAATAAACAAAGAGAGAAGGGGCATTGTTAGTATCCTTTACCACACTTGTGCTTCAAAGTAGCACCATGTTTTTCGTATGGAGAGTCTCCTATTTTGTCACTTTCATATACTAGTGGGAATTTTTCATTATAGGATTAGATGCACACCCACTTAGTTTTCATATTGAGCTTTCATACACTTATAGCTCTTAGTGCATTCGTTGCATGTCAATCCATACTCCTCACGTTGATATCGAATGATGGGCATCTCCATAGCCCGTTGGTTAGCCGTATCGATGTGAGACTTTCTTACCTTTTTGTCTTCTCTATATTTACCCCTATCATTATACTCTATTCCACCCGGAGTGCTATATCCATGGCTTGCGCTCATGTATTGCGTGAGGGTTGAAAAAGCTAAAGTGCGTTAAAAATTATGAACCAATTGCTCGGCTTGTCATCGGGGTTGTGCATGATAAATACTTTGTGTTAAGAAGACGGAGCATGACAAGACTATATGATTTTCTAGGGATAGCTTTCTTTAGTGTTGATATTTTGAAAGGCATGATTGTTTGTTGGGATGCCTGAGTATTGATGTATTTATGTCAAATTATAGACTATTGCTTTGAATCACTTATCTCTTAATATTCATGCCATGATTAGATATATGATCAAGTTTATCGTAGGTAGCATTCCACATGAAAAATTATCTTTTTTATCATTTACCTACTCGACGATGAGCAGGAATTAAGCTTGGGGATGTTGATACGTCTCTGTCGTATCTATAATTTTTGATTGTTTCATGCCAATATTATACAACTTTTATACACTTTTGGCAACTTTTTATATGATTTATTGGACTAATCTATTGATCCAGTGCCCAGTGTCAGTTCCTGTTTTGTGCATGTTTTTTGTATCGCAGAGTATCCATATCAAACAAAGTCCAAATGCCATAAAATTTTACGAAGAATTATTTTGGAATATATGTGATTTTTGGGAGTTGGAATCACCGCAAACGGAGGCCCACATAGTCCACAAGACACCAGGGCGCGTCAGAGGCCCCTAGCGCGTGGTGGTGGGTTGTGCCCTCCTCAAGCGTCGGTTGGAGCTCTACTTCGGGTGCAAGGAAGCTTATATCCGGAAAAAATCGTGTTAAATTCTCAGTGCAATCAGAGTTACGGATCTCCCGGAATATAAGAAACGGTTTTCGGCCAGATCTGGGGAATGTGAAACAGAAGAGAACAAAGAGGGAGATCCAATCTCAGAGGGGCTCCTGCCCCTCTGCCATCATGGAGGCCATGGACCAGAGGGGGAACTCTCCTCCAATCTACGGGGAGTCCAAGGAAGAATAAGAAGGAGGGGGGCTCTCTCCCCCTCGCTTCCAGTGGCACCGGAGTGCCGCCGGGGCAACGATCAGGATGACGATCTACATCAATAATCTTGCTACCGTCAACACCAACTTTCTCCACCTCTATGCAGCGGTGTAACACCTCTTCTCTCCGTTGTAATCTCTACTTAAACATGTTGCTCAACTCCATATATTATTTCCCAATGATCTATGGTTATCTTATGATGTTTGAGTAGATCCGTTTTGTCTTGTGGGTTAATCAAGATCTTGGTTGGTATGATTGTATATTTTATTTATGGTGTTGTCCTATGGTGCCCTCCGTTCTCGCACAAACATGAGGCCCCCCGTTGTAGGGTGATGCAATATGTTCATGGTTCGCTTATGGTGGGTTGTAAGAGTGACAAAAGCTTAAACCCGAGTAGGTGGGCTATGGCGTATGGGATAAAGAGGACTTGATACTTAATGCTATGGTTGGGTTTCACGACCTTAATGATCTTTCGTAGTTGCAGATGCTTGCTAGGGGTCCAATCATAAGTGCATATGATCCAAGTAGAGAAAGTATGTTAGCTCATGCCTCTCCCTCATATAGAATTGCAAGAATGATTACCGGTACTTGTTATCGATTACCTAGGGACAAATAAGTTTCTTGTTGACACAAACCCTTTTACTAAACACCTAACTTTTATTATCTTGCAAAGTACTTCTAGTTTTATTCTTGCAAAGTATTTCTAGCATCACACCTACAATCTAGTTTCATACTTGTTTTCGGTAAAACAGACGTCAAGTGTGCGTAAAGTTGTATTGATGGCCAATAGTATTTGAGGGAATATTTGTTCTACCTTTAGCTTCTCATTGGGTTCGACACTCTTATTTATCAAAAAAAGGCTACAAATGATCCCCTATACTTGTGGGTTATCACCCATTGGCCTCTCCCCTCTCCCTCGCACCTATATATATATATATATATATATATATGAGGAGGGGGGCGCCTAGAACACACAACATCAATTGTTAGTCGTGTGCGGCACCCCCTCCACTGTTTACACCTCCGGTCATAGTTTTGCGGTGCTTAAGAGAAGCCCTGCGAGAATCACTTCACCACCACCGTCACCAAGTCGTCGTGCTGACGGAACTCATCTACTACCTTGACACCTTGCTGGATCAAGAACGCGAGGGACGTCACTGAGCTGAACGTGTGCAGAACTCGGAGGTTCCGTACGTTCGGTGCTTGATCGGTCAGAGCTAGAAGAAGTTCGACTACATCAACCGTGTTGTCAAACGCTTTCGCCTTCGGTCTACGAGGGTACGTAGACACACTCTCCCCCTCGTTGCTATGCATCTCTTAAACAGATCTTGCGTGAGCGTAGGATTTTTTTTAATTTCATGTTACGTTTCCCAACAATGGCACCATGAGCCAAGTCTACGTAGATGATATGCATGAGTAAAACGCAAAGAGTTGTGGGCAATGATAGTCATACTGCTTACCACCAACGTCTTATTTTGATTCGACGGTATTGTGGGATGAAGCTGTCTGGACCAAGCTTACATGTCCACGCACATGAGACCGGTTCCACCGATTAACATGCAACTAGTTTTGCATAAAGGTGGCTGGCAGGTGTCTGTTTCTCCTACTTTAGTTGAATCGAATTTGACTGCACCCAGTCCTTGAAGAAGGTTAAAATAGCAAACTTGATGAATCACCGTTGTGGTTTTTGCCGTAGGTAAGAACAGTTCTTGCTAGCAACCTGTAGTAGCCACGTAAAACTTGCAACAACAAAGTAGAGGACGTCTAACTTATTTTTGCAGGGTATATTGTGATGTGATATGGTCAAGAAATGGTGTGATATATGTAATTGTATGAGATGATCATGTTTTGTAAGATATCTGACAACCGGCCGGAGCCTTATGGTTGTCTCTTTATTGTATGAAATGCATACGCCATGTAATTGCTTTACTTTACCGCTATGAGTTAGCAATAGTTGAAGAAGCAATAGTTGGCGAGACGACCACGACGCTACATGGAGATCAGGGTGTCGAGCCGGTGACGATGGAGGTCATGATGATGCTTTGGAGATGGAGATCAAAAGCACAAGATGATGATGGCCATATCATGTCACATATTCTGATTGCATGTGATGTTTATCTTTTTTGCATCTTATTTTGCTTAGTACGGCGGTAACATTATAAGATGATCCCATAACTAAAATTTCAAGGTATAAGTGTTCTCCCTGAGTATGCACCGTTGCGACAGTTCGTCATGTTGACACCACGTGATGATCGGGTGTGATAGACTCTATTTCACATACAACGGGCGCAAGACAATTTTGCATATGTGGAATACTCGGGTTAAACTTGACGAGCCTGGCATGTACAGACGTGGCCTCGGAACACATGAGATAGAAAAGGTCGAACGTGAATCATATAGTAGATATGATCAACATAGAGATGTTCACCATTGATGACTACTCCATCTCACCTGATGATCGGGCATGGTTTAGTTGATTTGGATCACGTATCATTTAGATGACTTGAGGGATGTCTATCTAAGTGGGAGTTCTTAAGTAATTTGATTAATTGAACTTAATTTATCATGAACTTCGTCCTGGTAGTATTTGCATATCTATGTTGTAGATCAATAGCTCGTGTATAGCTCCCCTGTTTTATTTTTGATATGTTCCTAGAGATAAACTAAGTTGAAAGATGATAGTAGCAATGATGCGGACTGGGTCCGTGATCTGAGGATTATTCTCATTACTGCACATAAGAATTATGTCCTTGATGCACCGCTAGGTGACAGACCTATTGCAGGAGCAGATGCAGACGCTATGAACGTTTGGCAAGCTCGATATGATGACTACTTAGTAGTTTAGTGCTCCATGCTTTATGGCTTAGAACTAGGACTTCAAAAATGTTTTGAACGGCACGGAGCATATGAGATGTTCCAAGAGCTGAATTGGTATTTCAGACTCATGCCCGTGTTGAGAGGTATGAGACCTCTGACAAGTACTTTGCCTACAATATGGAGGAGAATAGCTCAACTAGTGAGCATGTGCTCAGAATGTCTGGGTACTACAATCGCTTGAATCAAGTGGGAGTTAATCTTCCAGATAAGATAGTGATTGACAAAGTTCTCTAATCACTATCACCAAGCTACTAGAACTTCATGATGAACTATAATATGCAAGGGATGACGAAAATAATTCCCGAGCTCTTCGTGATGCTGAAATCGACGATGTTAGAAATCAAGAAAGAGCATCAACTGTTGATGGTTAACAAGACCACTAGTTTCAAGAAAAAGGGTAAGGGAAAGAGAGGGAACTTCAAAACAAATGGCAAGCAAGTTGCCACTCCCGTGAAGAATCCCAAAGCTGGACCCAAGCTTGAAACTGAGTGCTTTTACTGCAAAGGAAATGGTCACTAGAAGCGGAACTACTGCAAATACTTTGCGGAAAAGAAGGATGGCAAAGTGAACAAAGGTATATTTGATATACATGTTATTGATGTGTATTTTACTAGTGTTTGAAGTAACCCCTAGGTATTTGATACCGGTTCAGTTTCTGAGATTAGTAACTCGAAACATGAGTTGCAGAATGAATAGAGACTAGTTAGGGGAGAAGTGATGATGTGTGTTGGAAGTGATTCCAAGGTTGATATGATCACCATCGCACATTCCCTCTACCTTCGGGATTAGTGTTGAACCTAAAATAAATGTTATTTGGTGTTTGCGTTGAGCATGAATATGATTAGATCATATTTATTGCAATATGGTTATTCATTTAAGTGAGAGAATAATTGTTGTTCTGTTTACATGAATAAAACCTTCTATGGTCATACTCCCAATGTGAATGGTTTATTGAATCTCAATCATAGTGATACACATATTCATAATATTGATGCAAAAAAAGCAAAGTTGATAATGATAGTGCAGCATACTTGTGGCACTGCCGTTTAGGTCATATTGGTATAATGAAGAAACTCCATGCGGATGGATTTTGGAATCACTTGATTGTGAATCATTTGATGCTTGCGAACCATTACTCATGGGCAAGATGACTAAAACTCTGTTCTCCGGAACAATGGAGTGAGCTAATGACTTATTGGAAATAGTGCATACTGATGTAGGCGATCCGATGAGTGTTGAAGCACGCGCCGGGTATCGTTATTTTCTCACATTCACAGATGATTTGAGCAGATATGGTATATCTACTTGATAAAACACAAGTCTAAAACATTTGAAAAGTTCAAAGAATTTCAGAGTGAAGTGGAGAATCATCTTAACAAGAAAATAAAGTTTCTACAATCTGACCGCGGAGTCGAATATTTGAGTTACGAGTTTGGCCTTCATTTAAAACGATGTGAAATTGTTTCACAACTCACGCCACCTGGAACACCACAGTGTAATGGTGTGTCCGACCATTGTAACCGTAGTTTATAAGATATGGTGCGATCTATGATGTCTCTTACCGATTTACCACTATCGTTTTGGGCTTATGCATTAGAGATAGCTGCATTCACGTTAAATAGGGCACCATCTAAATCCATCGCGACAACACCGTATGAACTGTGGTTTGGCAAGAAACCTAAGCTGTTGTTTCTTAAAGTTTGGGGTTGCGACACTTCTGTCAAAAGGCTCCAGCCTGATAAACTCGAACCCAAATCGGAGAAGTGCGTCTTCATAGGATACCCTAAGGAAATAATTGGGTACACCTTCTACCACAGATCCGAAGGTAAGATTTTTGTTGCCAAGAATGGAACATTTCTAGAAAAGGAATTTCTCTCAAAAGAAGTGAGTGGGAGGAAAGTAGAACTTAATGAGGTAATTGTACCTTCTCTTAATTTGGAAAGTAGCTCATCAAAGAAATCTGTTCCCGTGATGCCTACACCAACTAGAGAGGAAGATAATGATGATGATCATGAAACTTTGGATCAAGTTACTACTGGAGCTCATAGGCCGAACAGAGCACGTTCCGCACCAGAGTGGTATGGTAATCCTGTTCTGGAAGTCATGTTACTAGACCATGACGACCCTATGAACTATGAATAAGCTCTGATGAGCCCAGATTCCGATAAATGGCTTGAGGCCATGAAATCTGAGATAGGATCCATGTATGAGAACAAAATGTAGACTTTGGTGGACTTGCCCGATGATCGGCACACCATTGAGAATAAATGGATCTTCAAGAAGAAGACAGACATTGATGGTAATGTCACCATCTACAAAGCTCGACTTGTCGCGAAAGGGTTTCGGCAAGTTCAAGGGGTTGACTACGATGAGACTTGTCGGTGATCTGGGAACGGGGGTCCCCAGATTTGCCTGCCTGCAGCCCGCAGCGTGGCTCCACCAGCGGCCCCGTATGGCCCATCTTCACCAGCAAACATTCAAGACCCTCGCGAGGGGCCAAGCCTCGCGAGGTGGATGATGCAAGACCTCCTCAGGGGCGGCCTCACCAGGCTGGTTCGTGAGGGGTGGAGAGATCAAGGTGAGGGGCACCTCGCGAGGTTCCTGTGACGCAAGCCATGACGACTGGAACCAAGCGGGCACCAAGCGGGCGCCAGCGCGCGCAACGTCCTTGTTTCCTCTTTGGTGCTAAAGGGGCAAGCGCATGCGAGGAGTCCCGAGGCATCAGGCAAAGGTTTCCACATCAGTGCAACAAGACCAAGACCAGCAGGACGGCAAGACGGAGGTCATCGTGGAGCCCAAGACGGCGTCACCACCAGAACCTTTGGTAGGCGAAGACCACTTTTGTTAGTATAGCTTGTACTAGTTGTCTCCCTTCGAATTTGGTTGTTGTGGGATCCCTTCCCGCTCAATATTTGGGAAGAGGACCAGGGCCTCTATAAACAGGACTAGCCACCACCAAAGAGGGGGGGATGGAGACCCATATCATCCCGAACCACACAAGTTCACCAAGCACAAGAGCACCTCTCCTCAGGAGGTTGTTCTTCCCTTGTAACTGTTCATCCTCAACCCAAGAGGCAATCCACCACACCACACTTGAGTAGGGTATTACACCACAATGGTGGCATGAACTAGTATAAATCTTGTGTCTCGTGTTCTTTGGGTTTGTCGAGCTATGTCGTGAGATCGTAGAGCGCGTGAGCTAGAGAGGGGGGGGGAGATCTTCGTGCGCACCCCAGTGTTCAAACCTCAAGGGTTTTGCCGGAACCCGAAATCCGATATTTGGCGCGCCAGGTAGGGGTGCACCGGAGCCTCCCCCCCCGGCGGCATCGCCTCTCCGACCGTCTCTCATGGACACCGCCTATTCTCCGACTGGATCGACGGGCGCCCTTCACAGTGCCGTGGGGCTTCGGGCCTTCACCCCCGCCTTGCAGCGAGTGCGGTGGCCGCACAAGTTCAAGCCGGAGATGTCGCCCCGTTAGGATGGTGCGGCGGATCCGACAGCCTTCCTGCTGGCGTACGTGGAGGCCGTCTTGGAGGCCGGGGTGGCGGTAAGGTCATGGCCAACCGGCTCCCGATGGCCCTAACTGGCGTGCCGCGCGCCTGGCTCCTCCATGTACCGAAGTCTTCCATGGCCTCCTGAGAAGAGCTGTGTGATCTCTTCATTGCGGGCTTCGGAGGACCGACACCCCTCATCGTCGCGGCCCTCCTCGGTGGCTCGCAGGCGCCACCCTTGGATCGTCACGCCAAACCATTCTTTCGCCAGATCAGCGTCGTCTCCATGCGGCAGGGGGCTCCCTTGGGTTGGGCGGCGCCCAAGGTGAGGGAGTCCTGGACTAAGGGGTCCTCGGGTGTCCGATCTATTGGATATGGACAGGACTGATGGGCCGTAAGGATACAAAGACCGAGGACTCCACCCGTGTCCGGATAGGACTCTCCTTGACGTGGAAGGCAAGCTTGGCGACCAACTATGAAGATTCCTTTCTCTATAACCGACCTTGTGTAACCCTAGATCCCTCCCGTGTCCATATAAGCTGGAGGGCTAGGTCCGTAGATAGGCCGAATCCCAAATAATCATAGCCAGACTAGACTTTTAGGGTTTAGTAATTACGATCTCATGGTAGATCAAATCTTGTAATACTCATATTCATCAAGATCAATCAAGCAGGATGTAGGGTATTACCTCCATAGAGAGGGCCTGAACCTGGGTAAACATTGTGTCCCCCTTCTCCTGTTACCATCAATCCTAGACGCACAGTTCGGGACGCCCTACCCGAGATCTACCGATTTTGACACCAACATTGGTGCTTTCATTGAGGGTTCCACTGTGCCGTCCTCAAAAGGTTTGATAGCTCCTTCAATCATCTACAACGGTGCTGTCCAAGGGGAGGTCTTCCTCCCCGGACAGATCTTCGTGTTCGGCGGCTTCAAACTGCGGGCCAACTCGCTTGGCCATCTGGAGCAGATCGATAGTTACGCCCCTGGCCGTCAGGCCAAATTCGGGAGCTTGAACTACGTCGCGGATATCCGCGGAGACTTGATCTTCGATGGATTCAATACCACGGCGATCGCTCCCCGTCACCTCAATGAACATGACTTAGATCTGTCATCGGTACATACCTAGGAAATTGCACCTGTAACTGCTCTGGCCTTAGATCCGGAGCAGGTCGCGCCATCCGAGGACAGGAAGCTTAACCCCGCCACAGAAGCCGTGGACTCCACGGTGTTGGAGCCGCACACAGACCTAACCTCTAGTAATGCCTGTGTCACTAGAACCTCGGGCTTGTTTCCGATTAAAAGTGCCGAACTATGTGCGTCCGTGCATGTCGAGCATGATCGGCTATCGATCGCTGAATTCAGTGCCGCGGACATCTTCCGGCACTCACCTTTGGGCGATGTGCTGAATTCATTAAAAAATCTATCCTTAGCGGGGAATTCACAGCCGAACTATATCCGGTTCGAACTAGAAGCTGATGACAGGGAATTTCGCTCCCAACCCGCCACCCACTTCATAGCCACTGTCAAAGACTTAACTGACATGCTCGATTACGGCTCTAACGACATCGATGGTATGGAAGATGATGCCGGAGAAGAAGAGGCCCAGGACCCGCCGTTCACCGGACGCTGGACGGCCACTTCCTCGTACGATGTATACATGGTGGATGCTCCAAAGGAGAACAACGGCGATGACAAAGAAGATCCAGTTGAGGATAAACCTCCTGAGATACAATAGAAACACCGGCGTCAGCAGCGCTGCTCTAAGTCACGCCACAGTAAATATAGCAACACCACCACAGGAGAAGATACCACTCCAGAAGGTGCCGAAGATAACGAAGACCCCGTTGACGCAGCTACCGAATAGGATGAACGAGAAGATGGGCAGGTTAGCCCTGGTAAACAGGTAACGCACGAGGACTCGAAGGATAGTAATTATCTTCCGCTCTCCGAGGATGAGGCGAGCCTCGGCACCGAGGGTTTTATCGTGCCTGAGCAACCTCTTGACCAGGAGCGCTTCAAGTGCCAGCTAATAGGCACTGCAAGGAGCCTGAAAAAGAAGCAACATCAGCTTCAAGCTGACCAAGATCTGCTCAACGATAAATGGACAACGTCCTAGCAGCCGAAGAATATGGCCTGAAGCACCCGCCAAAAGCTACCTGAAACGCAAATTACTACCTCGGTTCGACGACGAGGCGCCGGAACAGATACCACCATCGTGCAATGCGGCTGACCGACCACCACGTGGCCAAACACCAGCCCGCCCCGCCTCATCGCAAAGGCAGAGGTAAATCAGCTCACGGTCACACATATGACCTTCGACATGACCTGAACAATAAACCAGGACATACCAGATCGATCTACGGGTCGCGAGGACGTGCCCCGACACGCGACGACGGCCATCTGTTTGGACGTGACAAACCTAGTCATGCGCGGGCTGAAAGCTGCAGATGGAGCCCATCAGAGCTATGTCGTGATACGGCCCGATATAGAGGCGCCGCGCACCTTCATTGCTTCACCGACGAAGTCATGGAACATGAATTCCCAGAAGGGTTCAAACCCGTGAATATAGAATCATATGATGGCACCACAGACCCCACGGTATGGATCAAAGACTTCATTCTCCACATTCATATGGCCCGTAGCGATGACCTTCATGCCATTAAATACCTCCCCTGAAACTCAAAGGACCAGTACAGCACTGGTTGAACAGCCTGCCTGAAAACTCCATCGGCAGCTGGGAGGACTTGGAAGAAGCCTTCCTTGATAACTTCCAAGGTACATACATTCGACCTCCGGACGCCGATGACTTAAGCCATATAGGTCGACAGCCCGGAGAGTTCGCCAGGAAATTCTGGACCAGGTTCCTAACTAAAAATAACCAGATAATCAACTGTCCGGATGCCGAAGCCCTAGCGGACTTTAAACACAACATCCGCGACGAATGGCTTGCCCGCCACCTCGGCCAAGAGAAGCCAACGTCCATGGCGGCCCTCATGGCACTCATGACCCACTTTTGCGCGGGCGAGGATAGTTGGCTAGCCCGTAGCAGAAACAATGCAAGCGACGCCGGCACCCCTGAAGCTAAAAATAGCAACGACAAGTCTCGACACAACAGGTACAAACATCGAAATAACAATGACAACACCGAGGATACGGCGGTCAATGCCGGATTCGGTGGCTCTAAGCCTGGTCAGCGAAAGAAGCCGTTCAAAAAGAACAATTCGGGCCCATCTAGCCTGGGCCGCATACTCGACCGTCCGTGCCAGATTCATGGAACCCCAGACAAACCACCCAATCATACCAATAGAGATTGTTGGGTTTTTTAATAGGCCGGCAAGTTAAATGCCGAAAATAAGGATAAGGGATCGCAAAGCGAAGATGACGACAAGGAGCCCCGGCTGCCGAACACTGGGGGGCAGAAGAAGCTCCCTCCTCAGGTCAAAACGGTAAACATGATATACGCTACCCACATCTCCAAGAGGGAGCGCAAGCGTGCGCTCAGGGACGTCTACGCGATAGATCCAGTCACCCCAAAATTTAATCCATGGTCGTCATGCCCGATCACTTTTGATCGCCGGGATCATCCGACCAGTATCCATCATGGTGGTTCAGCTGCACTGGTCCTGGACCCAATAATTGATGGGTTCCACCTGACGCGAGTCCTGATGGACGGTGGCAGTAGCCTCAATTTGCTCTATCAGGATACAATGCGCAAAATGGGCATTAACCCATCGCGGATCAAGCCCACAAAGACTACCTTTAAAGGAGTCATACCGGGCGTAGAGGCCCGCTGCACGGGCTCAATCACACTAGAGGTTGTCTTCGGGTCTCCGGACAACTTCTTGAGTGAGGAGTTAATATTCGATATCATCCCCTTTCGCAGCGGCTACCACTCACTGCTCGGACGAACCACATTTTCTCGATTCAATGTGGTGCCACACTACGCTTGTCTCAAGATTAACATGCCCGGACCGCGCGGCGTCATAACAGTCAATGGAAATACAGAATGCTCCCTCCACACCGAGGAGCACACCGCTGCCTTAGCGGTAGAGGTACAAGGCGGCCTTGTCAACCAGAACCTCAATTCAGCGGCTGATCCCTCGGACACTGTCAAGAGAGTCCGAACAATTCCGCAGAAGGACAACTCGGCTCGTCAGGAGCTCGACTAGCAATTCGGCCTCCGTCCCCGTTGTGACCAAGTGGTGGCCATAATTACGCACTAAAAATATCATGGACCCGGATGGAGGCATAATCAGCTTATGATCCACAATACGGCTCGACCACCCCGAACTCATACTTTCACTATTTCCCCTTTTTCTTTTCTTTTTCCTTTTTATAGGCCTTTCCTGGCGGCTTGACCATCGATTCTTTTCGAAGGATAAAAACACCAAGACAACAAGAAGCATGGACGTACTAGGAAACTCTTAGGTGGTCTCTTTAACGATCCCTTTACCTATCTTCAGGACCCACACGCAGTTCTCTCTTGGTGAAGGCATAGTAAATAGCATTTCTGCTTATTGCATTACTTGTATAAATGCGCTTTAATGCACCAATGAAATTATAATAGAAACAGTTTGCAGCCCAAATTTTCATGGCTCTAGCTTACCACTGGTTCTTCCTTTTTCTTTCTTTTTGCCTTTTCCTTTCTGGTAATTCTATCAGATAACATCTATACACTCAGGTGCGTTTCAATTTGCCAGGGGCTTCATAGCACCCCACAACATGGCAACAAAAGTCCGAACACTTCTATAGTGCAGTTCGACACCCCGAATTTAGCACTATATGCATTGGCTCCGAATCATGTCTTTGGTCAATAGTTGGGTTGCCAGACCGACAAGGCGTGGCGGCCCTCAAGCTCGCCTTCAGGGCTACAATGGCGGCTTGCCCGACTGACAAGGCAGTGTCTAGAACCAAGGGGGCTGCATCGACCAAGAAGAAGCAGCTGTTCACTCAGGGTCAAGCCAGGACGAAGCAGATACCGGTCGACAAAGACGGGGCCTCTCGCGCCACCTTTACCATAGGCGCCGACCTCGCCCCAGATCAAGAAAAAGAGTTGGTGGACTTCTTGATGGCGAACAGGGAAGTATTCGCCTGGGAACCCAAGCAATTGGCTGGGGTCCCGGGAAAAGTGATCGAGCATCATCTGAGGGTGTGCCCCAACATGCACCCTGTGAAGCAGAGGGCAAGGCGGCAAACCACGGAGAAGCAATCCTTCATCATTCAGGGACCCGCAAGCTGGAGGCAGCGGGTGTCATTCGCGAAGTCTGGTACCTAGAGTGGCTGGCGAATCTGGTCGTCGTGCCAAATAAAGGAGGGAAGGAGCGCATGTGTGTCGACTTCACCAACCTCAACAAGGCTTGCCCACAAGACCCATTCCCGCTCCCATGCATCGACCAGATTGTTGACTCCACTGCCGAGTGCGACCTGCTATGTTTCCTGGATGCGTTCTCAGGCTACCACTAGATCAAGATGGCGGTGGAAGATGAAGAGAAGACAGCTTTCCTGACCCCGTGCGGGGTGTACTGCTACACCTGCATGGCATTCGGACTGCGCAACATAGGAGCAACCTTCCAGCAACTGATGCACATCGCCTTGGGACAATAGCTCGGAAGAAACGCTGAGGCCTGCGTCGATGACATTATGGTCAAGTCTCGGGAGGCAAGTGTCGGTGTCAAAACCGGTGGATCTCGGGTAGGGGGTCCCGAACTGTGCGTCTCGCTTGAGAAGACAGGATTGATGGTGACAGGAGAAGGGGGACACAATGTTTACCTAGGTTTGGGCCCTCTCTATGGAGGGAATACCCTACGTCCTGCTTGATTGATCTTGATGAACATGAGTATTACAAGAGTTGATCTACCACGAGATCATAATGACTAAACCCTAAAAGTCTAGTCTAGCTATGATTATTCGGGATTCAGCCTATCTACGGACCTAGCCCTCCAGTTTATATAGACATTGGAGGGATCTAGGGTTACACAAGGTCGGTTACAGAGAAAGGAATCTTCATAGTTGGTCGTCAAGCTTGCCTTCCATGCCAAGGAGAGTCCTATCCGGACACGGGTGGAGTCTTCGGTCTTTGTATCCTTACGGCCCATCAGTCCAGCCCATATCCAATAGATCGGGCACCCGAGGACCCCTTAGTCCAGGAGTCCCTCAGTAGCCCCTGAACCAGGCTTCAATGATGATGTGTCCGGCGCGCAGATTGTCTTCGGCATTGCAAGGCGGGTTCTACTTTCCGAATACTCCAGGATAGTCTTCGAACGAAACGAAGGTGTCCAGATTTGCAACACAAGTACCACACACAACCACAAGGAATATAGTATTTCACGAGTCCCATCTGTTGACAACTTTTTGCAAGATGACATCACATCTGTTTGGTCACTATATCGAACCATTTTTGTCAGCCGTTTCGCGCTTTGAGATGCGGTTTCCATTGGCACGTCTTGTCAAAGTAGAGATCGTGTCCCCTTATTTGCGGGATTTTCATCAATGCGGGCGTGGGTAATGCAACCGTGCCGTTTACACAGCCCTTGGGAATAGGCGAGTTTTAGGGTGAGTGGGGAGGTGTTCGATATTCACTGCCTTTATAAGGGGATAAGGATTCCCCCTTCTTCTCCCATGCCTTCTCTCTTCCTCTGCCCTTCCACTCTTGAGCTCCAGTTCCCAAGTTCTCATCTTCTTCCCACTCAAGCTAGCACTAAACGATGTCCTGATCCGGAGGTCAAGGCAAGTGGATGGTCTCCTTCGTCAAGGAGAAGGACATTACTGAGCTTCAGGCTGCCGGGTACTTGGCGAAGGAAATCGCCCATCGTCTTCCAGCCCAGGGGCAAGTCGTCCCCACACCGAAGCCCAACAAGAGGGTGGTATTCATCCCTCATTTCCTCCAAGGGCTAGGGTTTCCAGTCCACCCTTTCGTCCGGGGGTTGATGTACTATTACGGGATAGACTTTCATGATCTATCCCCGAACTCTTTCCTCAACATCTCGGCGTTCATCGTCCTGTGTGAGGCCTTCCTCCGCATCCAACCCCACCTCGGGCTGTGGCTCAAGGTCTTCAACGCAAAGCCGATGGTGGTGGATGGCCAGCACGCGGAGTGCGGAGGCGCCATGGTGAGTAAGCTGACCAATGTCTCCTGGCCGAAAGGCACTTTCGCGGAGACTGTAAAGGAATGGCAGAAACAGTGGTTCTACATCACAGAACCCTGCGGCGCCACCTGGGCCGCAGCTACCGAATTCAACTCCAGCGCTCCCATGCGACTCACCTCCTGGGTCAAGAAGAGCCCGAACTGGTGTTCGCCAGATGAGCTAATAGCGCTGCAGACGCGCGTTGAAAGCATGGTGGACAAGGATGTCAAACTTGTCGATATAATCCAGGTGATGCTAGTTCATTGGATTCTCCCGTGCCAAAGCCGAATCCTCCCTCTATGGGAGTTCAATCCGAAGAAGCACCATACCCTAAAGAGGCTCTTAGAAACCACTCACGAAGACGCCTGGAAGTTGCTCTTCAAGGGCAACGAGACGCCGCTGGCCACAGATTCGGACCGCGGGCACGACATTAACCACCTCGCCAACAAGGTATGTTATTTTTAACGCATCCCCTACTTGCTTGTTTCAAGGATGATATCTAATCTTTTATTATCATTGCTTCTTCAGGACTGGATGGACAGGGCGGAGCTGATCCAGTGTCCGGCTCTGCTGCCTGAAGAACCAGTCATCCCGCGTTTAGCGAAGATGCTGGTGCCAGTCACTACAAAAAAATACACTTCCGTGATGGTACGTGTTTGTCATAGTAGGTCGCGATTTTTGTGTTCCATAATGGGCCGGCCCAGGTAAAGGCCCACAAGATTCTTGCGAATCATAATGGGCCGGCCCAGGTAAAGGCCCATGAGATTTTGCCGGCATTAATGGGCTGGCGCAGCTATAGGCCCACAAGATTTTGAGGACCCTAGTAGGCCGGCCCATTAAGTGCCTGCCATGTTTTGGGCCAAATACCGGCCCATATTTGATCCGGTCCATTAATGGCCTGCCACGCTCCGGGCCTAATAGTGGCCCATATGAGATCCGGCCCGTTAAAGGCCTACCACGTTCTGGGCCAAATTACGGCACAGATCAGGTCCGGCCCTTTAAGAGGCTTTGTGCTCAATTATGGCCCATATCAGATTCGGCCCCTCAACTGGACACTATGCTTTTGGGCCCACTTGCTAAAGGTCCACTTAGTAATTCGGCCTGATATTAGTTTTGCCCTGTTAAGGGCCCGTTTAACATTTCGTCCCTATATTAATTTCAGCCTGTTAAAAGCCCGTCATATAGTTGTGCCTAACTACGGCCCGGTTTGCATCCGGCCTGCTCGCAGCCGATATCTGATTGGGCCAAACAAGGACCGAGACAATTTTTTGGCCAATTAAAAGCCCGTGATTTGATTCGCACAATCATGGGCCGGGGTTCATTTCGGGCTGCTGCTGGCCCGTGAGCTGTTCGGCACGTTTCAGGCCCAACCTACATCGTGATTGCATGACGACCCGATTATGTACCGTAATTTTACGGTTTGGCCGGTTTACTGCGAAGACAGGATATATATACTGTAAAATAACTGCAGCATCGTGAATAAGAAAAAAACCTAGACTATACAATAAAGAAATTACGGCATATTACATCCACTGGGCATCAAAGTTCGCCACTATGATAATAAAGCACAAGAAGACAGCAGATTACATACACTGGGCATCAAAGATCGCCACTAGTGCAAATAAACACGCCGACAAAATAATATACAAAACCGACAACACTTCAATAGAGTTCAAGAAAGGTTAGCCCTGCTGGGGAGCTGCTGCGCAAGCAGCTGAGCAAGATGATGAGACTGCGCTTGTTCAACACTTATATCTTCCTCACTCTAAAAGATAAACAAGCAAACAGATGACAGGTTTTGCACATAAAAGTATCAGTGCTGACAATTCATCACATTTCTTACTGACGAATAAAGTGGCACAGTTTAAATTTGCATTAACACAATATGGTATTGTTCAGGTCAAGACATGGCAGGAAATGACATTGTGAAGGAGTTAGCAGCTTCACGACACCACTGGATTACAGATCAAGAACTCATAAGTATCAAAGGTTAGTGTGCTATCAATTTATACCATTTCAGATTGGCAAATAAAGAGTTAAATAATAGTAGAATGATATGACATTGTTCATAGTTAATACATTGCAGAATATGACATTGTGCTGTAGTGGGTAGGTTCACCACACCACTAGATTACAGATGAAGAACAGAAGCATACATGCAGTGCAAAAGAAGATCACTTGCTCTGTATAGTTTAATTTACATGGTATGAAGAAGGAACTTGGTTGTACAACTGAAAACTTAAATTGAGAAAGGACGAACTTTTGTTTATGAACTACATATAATAAACTTTAAACAAGCAATTTGATGCAAACACCAAAAATAAACAGCTGTTGCAGTCATGCTTAACCAAATATATACAACAAAGTTTGAAGGCTTGAGATGGACAAACTTACATTATTGGTGAAGACAGGCTCTATAAAGGCCTTGTCCATGCTGATGGGGGGGGGGGGCAATTCAAGAAGTTTACCACAGAATCTTTTTCAAAAGCATTGCCTTTATTCTACATTTTGTTAAGAGTAAATATAGATGTGATAATATACGAAAAATGGAGAATATTTAAGATAAGATGAAGAGTGATGCTACATAACAAAGTAGCTATAAATGTAAGTGCAGCGATACAGGCAAAAGGTATAGCCAAGAGCAATGCACAGCTAAACTTCTTCAGTACTAACCTTATGGTAATAGTAAATATATATCTGATGTGTAGAAAATGGAGGGCAAAGGAAAATAAGCTGCAGAGTGATGGTACATGAACAACTACCTGTCATTATAAGTACATTGATAAAGGACAACATGTACTTACAGGAACAATGCAAAGATAAAAAAACATTGGCATTGGATATATTCTACACTAATGTAACCATTCATACAGATCAGATAATTTGGAGCGAACAATTAATAAGCAAGCTATCATGCATACTGCTGTCACATAATGAACTAGGTATGTATGCAAGTACAGTGATACATGACAACATGTTCTAACAAGAGCATAGCAGCGGGTAGCATATTTGCGATATCCTGTCATTCTTGTCAAACCGGAATTCTTCTTCGAGCAGATTTCCTACAAAAAAGATCCGTAAGGAACATGCGGAAAAGTAGAAGTTCAAATTGTCATGTGATTTCATAGATAGTACCTCATCCTGGGAACGAGACCAATGCATAACAAGGTTTTTCCATTCAATGTCTTCTAAATTTAGCACAGGAGACTTCACCGGAAATTCGTTTATAGACTTGCCATCAAAGTGTGATTTCCTCAGGTAACACCGATACTGCTGCAATGCTTCCTTGAAAAGCACAAGCAAGCTTTGCTCGTCATGACTATCCAGATTGACCCTCGCCTAGTTACAACAATGTAATGTAAATCATTGATGTGTTCAATCAGCAGAAAACAGGAAAATGATAACCATGAATAATAGCACTTACACGTAAGTTGGACAGGAAGATGTGAAAATGGTGTTTGTCTTCACAATAATCTTCCCATGGTGGGAATATATGCACGTAGTCCCTAACAACATTGGAAGCATTGTCTTTTAAACTTGGAATAAATGGAACGGGGTTCCAATCTGCAGGAATTGGCTGTCTCTGCAGTTGGGATAGGTCTTCGGCCGGTGGACTTGCTGTACTTTTTGCTGGAGTGGGATTTTTCTGTGGTACAACTGGTGCTATGGCAAATGAAATCGGTATACCTTTTGCTGGAGTGCAGGTCCTGTGTGGTGGGGCTAGTGGTGTGGCCAGTGAAGTATGGGTACAGTCTGCTGGAGTCGGTCCTACATTTTGTGTCACTGGTTGTACAGCCAATATAAGTGGGGTGCTGTCTGATTTCTCCGGCACCACCACGTTTTTCAAGGACTTTGCTGGTGCTCCTTCAGGTTCGGCAATCACCCTCTTCCTTTTTGATGTCTGATGCACAAGAACACCATTTGAGTGGAAAAACATGGTATGATGACAGATGGAATATGTATTGATAATGGATGGGCATGGCATCTTGACATATATGATGAGTAAACTAAGCAGATGGCGGTGCAACAAAGTAGAAGAAATGTAAGACAACATATGCAAGATACGCGCAATCAATAAAACCTTGCCAAATTAGAACAGACACCTTGATGGGTGAACAGGACAGGCCAACTGCCTTTGACTCCTCGAGGTTAGAATAGTCATTAGGATGATATTCTGAACAAGAATCAACAGGTGGGGAGCGTACGAGTTTCATTGCTTCCAGAATGGCACTCAATGCCTTGCTGCCAATTTTGTAAGTCATTGCAGTGTTCCACAATATTCTTCTGATGCGCGGATTCTGATATTCACTGTAATTGCGTATAATATCTAAGAACCATGAAAACATAAATAGTTGTGAGATTGTCTTTGTAATGCAGATGATATTCTAATATAGGGGCACCCCTGTAAACACTTGTGTGCTATCACTGGATTCTGATGAGAGAGCTCATGTGTGCTGTAATAGGGTGTGTGCATTTATATAATCTGGCACAAGTACACAAAAAAATAGGCTCCAGAAGTAAGGATAGCTGGCAGATGATAGGTTCATAATATACTGTATAGAGAGTTTATTGCCAAACCATGATAACAAGAGCACATAGCAACTAGGCAGATCATAGTGTACATAACAGGGGTACACCATAACCAGGATATATAAATCGGGAAAGTGGAACTGGCTGGAAATTATGGTGTTGTATTGCCGCTAGTAATTGAAAGCCTATCGATCATGTACAGGCCAGCTCTATCAGCTATTGACTGCAGATGTCCCTGCTCCCCTTCCTGACAAGGAACATACTATGCTTCCCATACAGAACATCGCATGGGCCACCGGCCGAACCACTGGCCCCACCGCCTGTGTTCCTCCGCCACCCCCACCCGCCTCGAGTTTTCTTCGTTCGACGAGGCCCCACCACCGCCCCCCACAACCACTGTCCCCACCCGAGCCCCTTCGATCGCACCGGCGAACTCCGGCGAGCTCTGAAAAATCGACTGACCCAATTTTGAAATTTAGTCTACTATGATTTAACTAGTGTGGAATATAAAAGGGGAAAACCATAAGCATTGCGAGTATGGTGTTGAGCGTGCCATGGCGGATCTGAAGATGCAAACCGGACAAAGGCAACTTCGCAACTAAGACAAGAAATCAGAGTAAAGCAGTGGCGATCTATTTTCTTGCTGCGATAAATAAGTTGAGCAGATACGAAAGAGTACTGCCTCTGGTACAGGGCCGTGTACACATCTGCTAAGAATTTGACAGTGTTGCGGTACCGATGGTTGTCGGCAGCGTGGAAGCAGATCTAGGAGGGTAGGCGGTGGCGGCGCGGCACGGTGGACGAGACGGTCATAGGAGCGGCGCCAGCAAGGTGGACGACGGTGGGGATGAAGCGAGAGGACGGGATGCAAGGATCCCGGTCCGAAGCCGTGGATGAGAGAGGTCGATCTCTTGTAATGGACGGCGGCGTCAGGGTATCAGCTCCGGCATGGTGGACGAGGACGGCGGTGGATAGGGTGGCGGACAGCGGCGGACGGAGGGGGGTGGGGTGGAGAGGGTGTTTTGGCGCCCACGGAGTACGAATGAGGAAAAGGGAGGTAGAGAGGAAGGGGGGAACCATGTATTCAAGGCGCGCTTGTCTCAAATGCGAGGAAATTTACAAACTTAGCCCCTGTTTCAAATTTCTACTACATCACAGCAACACTAGTCAGTTGGGGATAGGACGGTAATCTCGCATACACCGAATATTTGCCGACGAGAGTTTGTTTTTGGCGCCCACCGTGTATGAATATGAGTCGGGGAGGGAGTCGATTTCGGCCGAGGACACACTGTGTTTTGGCGCCCACCGTGTATGAAGCCGGGTGAGAGGCGGTTACGTCATGTTTGGGTGAAATTACAAACCTACCCCTATCGAAACCTATAGAAATCCAGCATATAGGCTTTGCGTGGCAGGATAGGCAGTAGTGATTTCCATCTCGCAGATTTTGGTTTCGGGCAGTTACTGCGACTTTCCCCGCTTCGTTCAAATTTTGCAGAGTACACGTTTACCGTGCCAACTCAATTTGAATCCCGTTTGTATTCTATTTTTTTGGGCGGGATCCATTTTCAATTGAAATTACATTCTCTATACATCATTTTTTATATATACTTTGAAAAGCACAACACCATTTATACATAAATATGGTTTACAAATGGCATGATCTCGGATTCATAAGGTTGTATCCATCAATTTGGATTTTCAAATATTTGAAACCGCTTTATGTTGAAATCCAATGTATGCATTTCTCGCTAACTGTCTCCAATTAATGTGTGTTTCATGCGGGTTTTTTTACTTCTCAAACATGTATAATGTGTTTCACACACGCAACATATAGTGTAATCCCGTTTAGACATTAATTGCATATAAACCATGCATTGTTTGCAATTGAAGAATCTATGGATCACCAATACTGATAAACTATATAACATTACACCAATTTGCATTATAATATTATCGATGTCGTGATCTCCAGTTTAAATATTTGAATCCCTTTTAATCCAGATATTCGTCTCATATAGCTATCACTCATGCTTATATAGGACTATCTCTCTGGACCTATACGCGTTCATCGTCTCTTAGGTATCTCTCGTGCTACCTGTATGTCGACAATGATCTTTTATCTTCGTAACACACCGACGGTACTCTCTCCCTCGACCTTCATCACTCTATCTCTCTCTAAGTATATCTCGCTCCCTGCTATGTGTCTCTAACTATGATTCTCCATGTGGAATCTCTTTCTCTCACACAAACACAAAACTTTGTCTCCCGGGGTGTCATTTCTCTCTACTATTCCCATGTGTGCCACTCGCACACCCCTCATACAGAGATGTCTTTAGCTCCTTAGATATGAGAACCTATGACTCTTCCTCTTCAATATCTCTTTCTCACACACAAACACAAACTCTGTCTCCCAGCGTCTCATATTTCTCCATTGTTCTCTTGTATGTCGCTCACACACACCCTCTCTCCCTAGAGATATCTTGTATTCCCTCGTATGTCTCTCTAGCTATCACTCTCGTTGTGAAATATATTTCTCTCTCGCAGACACAAAACTCCGTCTCTCTGGATCTCATTTCTCTCTGATATCTGTTTGTACATGACTCACACGCACCCTCTCTCTATCTCTCTCTCACACCCACACACATAACCCAGCCTTCTGATCCACTCGACTCCTATCTCTAACGCACACTAGCTAGCATCTTTATCTTTCTATTTATCTGTTTCTCCATCAACCTTCTTTCTCGCCCTCACTCTTGATTCCTATCATGCACACTACATATGTTTCTCTCTACATGCAGTCAAGTGCCCTCTCACACACATATATAAATTCACCCTTTGAACCACCCGACGGCCATCTCCAACACCCAAACTAGCGGATGTCCCTCTAGCTAGCATCTCCATCTCTGTATCTATCTGTAGTTTCTCCGTCAACATATCTTTCTCGCACGGAGTCTTGCTTCCTATCACCCACACTATATATGTCTCTCTATACATATGCATTTATAGGTTGGTCTCTTTTGCACAATCGTTGCGCCTCACTCCCTCTCCTCGCCATAGATGCATGCTCCAGCCCACGCCACTATCTCTTAAAGACAAAAACACATGCTCAATTGTCGGGACTTCTTCCATGCATTCTCACATGCATGCATATTGTCATACCGATCCGTCTCTCCCACGTCGTTGATCTTATGACTTATGTCTTCTTTCTTTTATCTCGATCATGCGAGCGCGCACACACACATCCCATGTATACATGTATACCTCTCACACATGCACGTTCAAGATCTCTATGTCTCCATACGTAGTTAATTACCCTCAATCCTAACGCCACATCAAATCGTTCTCCTCTTTTGCGCACATAACTTCCGCCTGGATGGGTAAAACACAGACTCACACTTAACAATCTCCTTCTAGCTACCCCCCCGCCTCTCACTCTTCCCCTATATCCCCGAAACCAATAAGACCATCCCTTAGTTTAATTCCCGCCTACATGCACCATAGATATATAGTAGTATTCCTCGGTGTCTCTCGAACAAACACGTTCTCTCGAAGTCGACTCCTCTCATGCGCACATACCTTCTCTTCCCTCTCTACGGGCATTTTCTCTCTCGCGCCCCATCGTTGGTGGCCTCTGCCATACACATCACCTCTCTATGATGAAAGCCATGCACACTTAAATTAGATCCGCCACAGAGGACCCCGCGACACACACACACACGCACCCCCCCAACACACACACACACACACACTAAGACTCCATCTCTCTCTCTCTCACACACACACAAACACACACACACACACACACGCAAGCACGCACCCCCCCACACACACACTAAGACTCCATCTCTCTCCCTCTCTCACACACACACACAAACTAAGACTCCATCTCTCTTTCTCCTCTCTCTCTCTCACACACACACACACACACCCCCCACACACACTAAGACTCCATCTCACACACACATGCTCTAGGCGGAGCATTTGTTCCTACCACCCTTCATCCAACCTTACCCGTATGATAAACAATCACCTTTATTTACTTGCATAACATGGACAAATTCCACTTTACTTTAGTAGTTAGCAAACTTATCATCTGTACCCTTATAAAAAAACGAGTTGGTGGTGATGGTGTGCCTTCCATCTTGTAATACAGACCGTATGATCTATATCTGAGGATAGAAAGAAAACTATGATAATTTTACAAAAGATACCCGCACCTCTCTCCACATCATTATCTTCCGCAACCTCATTGCTCAGCAATTAAAAAAGGAATAAGTCTCTGGAACAATCTAGCATGCATGGTGGCCGCTGCCGCCTGCCGGCGCCGTCCATCCCCATGCCTCCACCCATTCCGACCACCAGTCACCACCACACTCCACTCCTCCTCGCCTTATCTCTCATCTTTCATTTTTTCGATGACATTCTCGAGATACCGGTTTTCTGATAAAATTCTTGAGATATCATTAGTTTTTACACATGGGATTACTCCTGCATGGGTCAATCACAATAGGTGTTCTGTAAAAAATGCATATTGATGTTTCGGGCAATGCACGAGAATCTTGCTTGTAATTATATAAAGCAAATCACGAGCAGGAAGTGACATTTTTTTGACACAACCACGTTAACATGGCCACGTAAATCACTAGCTAAAGTAAATACCATTATACT
The DNA here is from genome assembly GCA_034509565.1 of Triticum monococcum. Taxonomy (NCBI): domain Eukaryota; kingdom Viridiplantae; phylum Streptophyta; class Magnoliopsida; order Poales; family Poaceae; genus Triticum; species Triticum monococcum. The sequence continues at coordinate 441,939,891 of CM067842.1, read as the reverse complement.
TATATCCCGATGCAAAAGGTTGAGTACATGTCTGAAGAGTAGAGTCACACACACGCACTCTGTCTCTCAGAATCTCTCTCACACACACCAGTTACGTGACACCGACTTAAGCAGACATGTATGTTACAATTTGTGCACCCGCGGGTACACGTGATGATGCGCATTTACTTAAGCTGGAAGGTGAACCCAAACAGTAGTTGCATTCATTCCCCTCCCACCGCCTCTTCTCTGGTCGCCGTCGCCAGGTAGGCATGGGCTGGCCGAAGGTAACAACATACGCCATACTCCCGCCGGAGTGGCGCTTTAATATGGAAATTTTAGTGGTCATGCATGCATCTTTTTGTGCTAGCACTCCTATATAAGGGTTGACCGGTCGCTTCCCGCGGACGTGCGCGGGCGGTGGAAGAGGAAGGAGAAGAGAAGCGGGCTGTGGAGTAATGTTTTTTACCACAATTTCTTAGGAAACGGAGTGCAATAATTGAGTAGTTTTGCAAACTACCAGTACTACACCTGAAATGGTTCAAAACCTATACTCCCTTGCCAGTGCGCGCTTCCCGCGTGAAACGGTCAGCGTCGCCCTGGAGCGTCAGTGCCGCATTAATGCCCGGCCAGAGCGGAGGCGACCTCTCACTGGCGCCGGCTTTGAAGTGGCGCGGCGGTCGAGAGAGCGCCGCTTCCCGATGCACGCGACTGCTCCGCGTCGAGACTGGCCATAGGCCCTGTTTGGATCCATGGGTTAGAGTTAGTTTGAGCTAGTTGGGGCTCCAATATCCCTAAACTATCCAAGCATGAGGGTTTAAATTGGTGCAAGTTGCACCGAACCCACCAAAAAAACTATCCCACCCAAGAGGTGCTAACTGGAGATAGTTCTCATTGGGACCACTCAAAAATCACTTTTCTCTCTCCATGAAGTGCATTTATTGTCAATCTAACCCTGTCACCCAAACACCTCTTTGGCTACAGTTAGTTCAGGGTTAGTCATGAGTTAGTCTAACCTCTAGCTAATTTAGAGTATCAAGCAGGAGTAGTATAGGACATGCAAGTTGCTCAAAGCATACAGGCAAATTCATACATGAAAGGATATTTTTTTGAAAACAGAACGTGAAAGGAATTTTTTTTAGAATGCTCTTGGCATGTCGCTAACATGTGATAGTTAACCGACCTCAATAGACGGCAGAAACGCCAGCCCGTCGCACTTTGATAGAGACGAGGAGGGAGAAGCGATACAGGCTGCTGGATTACTAGAGATAGGTGTCGCACGGAAGCCAAGAAATATGATGATAGCATGGGTTGGGCATGTACTAGTATTTTACTACACTGGGCTGTCGTGTTTCGTATTCTTCCAGTCCACTGTGGAGATGATTGGTTAATTTTATATCGCTGAATAATATTAAATATTATGAGTGCAGACGCTCCACCACGAGGTTCCTTGCTCCTTCTCGGTCATCCGGAATCTATGTTCTTCCACTCTACTTTTTTTAAGTGAGCTTTGTTCATCCTTTTGCCAACACGCGAGACATCTAACATTAAGGTGCACGTGTTATGCAAGGATCGTTCCATCTATATGAAGAACATGTGGGACTGGAACTACGAGACGAACATGTACCCAGGAGTGGACGTACGAACCTGAGTAATGTAGCACAGTAAGTGAAGTAGAAAGGCACAAATGGTATGAACATGCGTGGCATATAGGGTGTGTTTGGTTGCGTTCTCGTCTCAGCATAGTTGTTCCCTCTTCATGCATGCTCAACTCAACACCCCTCTTCATGCATGCTTCTAGTGTATTTGTGCTAAACTAGTGTGGACTCATGCACCCTCCATACACTCTACCAAAAGTAGGCCGAGAAGGGAACTCTTAGGCGGCATTTGTCTCTTACTACGTACTACCACTAAATGTTGTATGTGCAATGCACGGTGATGTTATGGAGTATGTGCCTAAGTACTCTACTACTACTATATTAATTGGAGGCACATATTAACTTTTATATTTGTTTACGTGTATGCCCCGAGACCTTCCAACTAGACATGTCTTTGTCTCCAAGTCGCACTTTGTATCGTTCATACCACTAAGCACTACTACGTCTGGTCTCCGACCCAGAAGTGGAAGAAGTGGAGACGCTCTACCACGCTGTTTTTTTACGCTGGGCTCTACCATGCTGTTCATGTCCCACTCCTTTCGCTGACGTGTGGGACATCCAGCACGTGTCGTGTTTGGCACCCTTCATCGTAAGAGTTGAAACGCTAGCATTCATCAGAAATAAAAAATAATTATAAATCGGCAGTGATACTATTTTTTTGCGAACCAATCAACAGTGATACTATACCACGCGGTTTCCTTGCTCCTCAATACCAAAAAGAATACTTCCGTTCCCCAACATGTGGGACGTCGACCATCCTGGTCCACTTGCCATGCACATAGAACTCCAAGGGAGTCACCCAGGTCGTCGCGCCGCAGTAACAATGACTAATGAGCTGTCAAATCACAGACCCACTTCCCACTTTGAAGTTGCTTGGACGAAGGAACCATCATGACTTCGTTGAATTCTGCTTCTTGAAGAAAACTACTGTACCAGCAGTACTTCTAGCTACAGTAGTTACTCCAACAGAGGCCTCCTTTCGTTCATAGGATAGGAATATGAAAATCATAGGAAGTGAGATGACATGCATCTCAATTCCTACAGAGAAAGAGATGCCATTTGATGCTTAGGATAGGAATTTTTCCATTTAGTCTAGGCTAATGTACTGGTAATTTGCTCTAAAAACTACAGTAGTAACTAATAGTATTGGTACATGCTTGTACTCAGACACACACACACACACACACACTAACTACTAGTACTACTACTCACATCCTGGCCAGACGCCGTCTTTCTCCTTCTCGGCTTTGTCGGCGACACCCCACCGTGCTTGGATCTCCGCCGACCTCTCCGCAGCAGCGCGTGCATCCTTTTCTTTCTTGCGGCGGCGGGCCTCTCTTTTCTTGACTGCTTTCTGACTTTTCCGCTCCCTCTGTGCGGCTTTGACCGCCTCTTGCTCTATCGCCCATTTGGCCTTGGCATCTTCAAATTCCTCCCACATAGTTGTGAGGTCGCAAGCGGCGATGAACTCAGCACGGCGGGATGCCATCGCTTCCCTACCATTTTGTGTGCGGTCGTGGGCGGCGAGGAACTCGGCGCGACGGGATGCCATCGCTGCCTTACCGGTTAGTATGCGGCGCGGTGGCATGAACGACGCTTGGTGAGAGCTCTAGGGTGGAGTGGCCGGACAACCGTATAGTGCATTGGTTTGTCAAGAGCTCAAGGACAGAAGACGAAGCAAATTTGGATTCACCTTCAATCCTGGTCATTTATTACCGAGTAAAATGCATTGGCGGTCATCGAACTTGTCTTGATAGCTCACTTTGATCATTGTATACGAGATATGGTGATTATACGGTCACTGGCTTAGCGTATAGCTCCGTATTTGTCTGGTTGACCAGTCAAACAGTCCGCATGTGCCTCATCAGCTCGTGTTCTTTATCTATCTACGCGGGCCTACCTGTTAATGGAGAAAGAAATACTGTAAAAACCAAAATTATGCTAGAGTCCGGACCGCTTCCGGAGCCCGCTCTCATCGCCCTGGCCCCTCAAGACGCCAGCTCCCCGCCGCATGCATGCATAGCAAGTAGCACTCCTTATGTGGAGGAGAGAGAGGCATTGACAAAGTCAAGGAGTGGGCTCTGCAAGAGCCCGTCTCTACACGTGCTCCTAGGTATAAAAATAATAATTCTAAAAAAGGCATAAAAAACAATTGTGTCTTAAAAAAAGAAAGGTAAAAAACATTTGAGAGGAAATAGATAGAGAGAAAGTGAGAAAAAGTTGTAACCTAGGCATTACATGAGGAAGGAGGGAGTGGTGCACATGCCAAGTTCACTGGGCTACCGTGTTTCACACTCCTCCGTCGTAACAGTGGAGACAATAGCTTTCATCAAACATAAACAATGAATACTCGTTGCTCATCCTTTATATCGGAAAGAATACTTTCATTCGCCAACTTGTGGGACGTCGACCATCCTGGTCCACCTGCCATGCACAAAATTATCCTGGTCTACCCCAGTCGTATCGCAGGCCCAACCTTTCCCACTGTAAGTTGTTCGGACAAAGGAACCATCATGACTTCGTTGAATTTCGCTTCTTCAAGAAAACTGACTGTACCCGCAATACTGCTACCACACGCGAAGACCGGACGGCTCTGTACCACGTCATATCACTGAAACCCACTAGGCCAAACTAGCCCGCCTAGGTCATCTATTTTGGAACGGAGGGAGTACGTCTCTGCACTGCTATGATTTTGTGTTGCACGCCATATCACTGAAACCCACTAGGCCAAACTAGCCCGCCTAGGTCATCGATCGCTAAGCCTACAATTTTAGGAGCTAGGGCTATTGGTCGATCGACGAGTGATAAGTATAAGTGTACCACGAGCTCATCAGCCCCAACGTTTCTGTTCGGTGAGTGTTTTGCAAGTACTATAGCTCGCACAGTAGCTAGCCTACTAACACCAAGAATCATCAAACAAGCCCTGCTGATATGATAAACAGTTCAAACTTACATCTAATCATGCCATATATTACATCAAAAGCTGGTGAGGATACATCTGTTTCCATAACTCGGAGAGGGTTCGCATGATTCACTATCAAACAAAAGTAGCAAGATCCGCCCACACAAGACAGTGCACTAGCCCTAAGATGGTTTGATAACACGCATCGTTCTGGTAATTAAACACAGGGCAATGCAAACTACCCTGAAGGATTAGCGCAACCAACTATTTCTTGTCATCGATCTCTCGGGCAATGACCATAGCATGGACATCGGCATGGGAATCGATTTTTGGGGCGATGTCCGCAGGACTGACCGCGACATCGGAATCGATCTCTGGGGCGATGTCCACAGGATGGACAGAGGCATCGGAATCGATCTCCAGGGTGATGCCAATAGGACGGGCCACGACATCGGAATCATCAAGGACGTCCAGCGGCACCTGCACAACCCTAACATATTAGCAAGCACATTGTAAATAATCAAAAACCACAACTATGGTAATAAGCCATTATTTTTTACCTTGTGCAGCTCACCGGGGGATCTCATCCCTCCGGGGGCCATCTCCTCGTCCTCGATGGGGGCCATCACCTTGCCAGGGGAATACTGCTTCTCAACAGTGACTATCTCCTCAAACTCGGTCTTGAGCCTCACATAGGTGGCAATCAGAGTTCCTGGGGTAGGCACGGTGGGGCCCTTGCTGTTCTTCCAACTTTCTTTGAGGAGTTCATCCGCCAACGTCCTCAACTCTTGGGCCAGTGCTTGTTTCTTGGAGTTCTTCGTCTCCATGGGTTGGCCCGCCAACATGGTCAACTCGTTGGTCGGTGCCCGCTTCCTGGAGATCGCTGTCTCTAGTGGGTTGTCCGTCGGCAACTCTTTGCCTAGTGCTCTAGGATCCATCAATGAACTGACAAACAAAAAGCAATCGAAAGGAAACCACAATCGCAATGAAAACGGAAAAAGAATAGGATGTGAGAATCGGTCGGTGCTTCGCAAAAAGAAGATTCTTGGAATAAAAATATAGCAGCATAACTGATTCGCCCACCTTTCCTTTGTCGGTACAGAAGAAAAATGGCAGAAGTGAGTAGCCTGGAGTGAGGTTTTCTTCAAGAAAGGGAAGAAAGGGCTTGAACGAGCATTCCAGTGAAATGATGGTTGCTTCGTCCAGTCCAACTTGGAGGCCACCTTACCACTGCTGGTAAAGGTGTGGGTTTTGTGATATGACGGGTCATGACGGCCACACAGGGGTGACAGGTGAGTCTCGACTGTAGCACCTCGCTGTGATTTGGTGGATGGCACGCTGGCCCGGATGCTTTGAAATGTCCCGCATGTAGATAGAGTGGCTAGTCATATATGAGTGCTCAATATTGTGCACCGCGACCAAGGCGGAGAGGAAAATGAGAGAACTACGTAATTAATGCATGAGTTTAATTAGGGTAGTTTTGTAAAGTACGAGATACATTCCTCCAATCGCAAAATGCCTAGGTTCATGAGATTTGAGATTTGAGCCCTATAAACCGGAAGGGAGGGAGTACTGCACACGGTGTAGTCTAGTCACTTGTTGAAATCTCTAGAAAGGCAAATACTCCTTTCCGGTTTACAGGGCTATACTACTCCCTCTGTCTAGTTGTGTAAGTCATCTTACGAAAACCAAAATAGTCCCAAAACACTTAGGCGCGGTGCATTAACTTCTACCTTGTTTCTTGTTTCTTGACATATCAACCAATAAGAGATGAGAGGTGTGCATGCTTTTAATGACTTGCAATGGCTAGTTCATTGCATGCAATGCTATTAATTAGCAAATAAACATTGGTGACCCTAGGAGGAAACGGTGCTAAGCGCGTGGACCTATGCAGAATGAGTATCAACCAATGGATAATGGAGTTTAATTGTTAAACAATAGCATTTTTGTCTCATGCAAGAGCCTGACTAGTACTCCAAGGAACCACACCACGCGAGCGTTCGCAACTGCCACGTTCGGGTTGCGCTTGGCTCTTCGCCTCTTCAAGAAGACGAACAATAATTATGTTACTCCTACTTCTACAGTATCGAATCCACTGTTGGATGTCCATCCACCTCGTGCGGGAGAGATAGCGAAAGCTTCAACTTACTGCTCCTGCCTTTGCGTCTATGACAGGTGGGCCCAACACATGGTTGGCCCTCCTGTCATGCAGCCAAAGGCAGGTGCAGTTAAGGCACCGGAGCTTAGTCCGCGAGGGAGAGGGCATTGTAGTAATTAAATTTCTCGGTCTTGTATGAGTTGACGAAGATAGGGGTTGCTTGCTTGCTAGGGTTGCTAGTTAGGGTTACTCACTACGTATATATAGGTCGGAGCCTCCGTGCTTGCTTGCTAGGGTTGCTCTATTCACACACTCTCATCCTCTCCAGATTTAAACAAGATAGGGGTAGGAACACTGTCTTTCTCCCTTCAAAAAACACTGGCTTTCTATCCTCACCGCTGGTTACAGATCCAGACGTATCCCCTCCGCCGGTGAAGGGGAGGAGGGGCAGCGTTTAGGCCGTCGTCGACAGCGAGGGAGGAGACCCACTGCCGGCCGCACCGTTATCTCTGGCCGAGCGCCGGCACAGGAGGTCCTCCGATCCCTTCGTCGTTTCCTGTGGGCGGATCCGGCCTCCCGCTGCCCACCTATCCACATCCCGACAACCTTCAGGTATATCTTTGTTCGAAACCACCTTAGCTCTACTTCCCCAGCTCGCTACGTCGCTGCATGTGCATCATTTTCTACCTCTCAGCCCCTCTCGATCGTATGGTTCAACGTCACATATTTTTTTTCTATTGTTAGAGGTAAAGCTACTTCATGGAGTCGAATTGTGTACTCCCTCCATCCGAAAATACTTGTCATTGAAATGGATGTATCTAGATGTATTTTAGTTCTAGACACATCCATTTTGATGACAAGTAATTCCGGACGGAGGGAGTACTTGGTTCAAACAAGAAATAAAGTGGGGGTGGGGGAATTTAGTATGTACATTGGACTGGGTACAAACAGGAAGGAAAGGGGGTGAAAGTAGTACAGACTGGTCATCCAACCGGTCTCTTGGTCGAAAAGGGAAATATAGGGGTAACGTTGTACACAGTGGTATGACCAGGACTAGATTTGCTATCCACACATAGGAGTAGGTGGCTAGAGTGAACAAAAATGGGACCAACCCAGATATGTTTCTAGGATGTTTGTTTCTCAGGGCAACAAACTATGAATCACCACTTTATGCCCCTGTTTACGTACATGGTGTTGGACTGCTGGTGCACCCACTGTCCCATGCCCTTATACCAAATATTTAGGCTCCGTTCGGAATAAAGGGGCAGAAAACACAGGTCTTGATGAAAATAGAGGAATTGGAAAGGAATGTAGGTATAAATCTATGGAATAGTGAACCGGAGGAAACTCTCAAGAGAATGTGTTTGGATGGACTACGAAATGTACAGATTTGTTTTTTTAGAGTAGCATGCTTGGCAGTATGAGATGCTATTTGTTTATTCAGCTACACAGTTACTACTCTTTCCTCACCTCACGTACCACACATAGGTTGATTTTTTTATTCCGGCAACACAGCACAGCAACCTGTCTAACGCATGGCAGCAAGCGCCTGCCTCGGGCTTCCGCCCAAAAAATGAGCAGCGCGTGGATGTTTCTAATCCTATGGAATCAGTACTGCCAGACCAGCTTTCCTATGAAACACTATTCACCTTTCCCGTGTTCCAAACGGTTGGAAGGGAAAGAATACCATAGGAATTGTGTTCCTACGAAAATCCTGCACCAAACCTGTGAACCGAACGCAGCCTTAGCTGTTCTTAATCTAATGTCCCTGGTAAAAATGAAGCCATGCCACTGTTATAAGCCATGACAAGTTTAGCCAAATTTTTTTGCATGTAATTGTTTGAGACTCTGACTGTTTCCTCTGTGCCTTTTTGTGCAAACAGGGATATCCAATTCACCTGGTTGCTGTTGTGACCTTTTGGTGCACTGGACAAAACTCTTCTTAAAAGAAGTGGCTTTTGTGCTGTTTAACTGGAATGTCAGAATGGAACCATTGGTTCATTTTGGTGGAACTGCACAAAGGGAGATCTGTGTTCCAATCCTTATCATCCATATTGGCGCCATAACCTTCCTTTAGGTAAGAATGATATTTAATGCATGTGTTCATCTCTATTTTCCGACTGCCATGAGAAAAGAATGCTGTTTTTACTAGTACACTTGTACTCCCTCACTGACAAAACCAATTCTGAATTAGAAGGCCAATCATGTACTTGGTTTCACCAACTAGTGAGGAGAAAGATAAACAGAGCATGAAGAGGAAGAAGAAGAAGAATAAACAGTGCCAAGGCGATCTTGCTGAAGCCAGAGGCCTCAGTCGAGGCCATTCAAGGGCTCCGGCAACGATTACCTTACATGTGAGACGATCCTCTAGGGAGCCCTTCCACTTCTGTCGTCTCAATTAATTAGGAGTACTTAAGTACAACTAATTTATTACTGCCTAATTTTCCTATTGGAGTTAAACAAATCTTTAGTAGGACCCTATGCTGAATCATGTACGTGTGTATGTTTGTCTATGGAGGTGAATCATGTGGTGGAGCAGGGAGGGAATATTACTAGTGTCATGACATAATAGTGCTATTGTTTTGCATGTCAATTTATTGCCATTGGTTCAATGAGGCAATGTTTTGTGTATTGTCCATCATGAATTTGATGCTACTGGTTGAGTAATATGCTAATGTCTTCTTATCCTTTCTCACTAAGCTAATGAAGGTTTCACCTTGTTCCTACTTGTGCAACCATGGATCATGTTGTGCCAATCATACATTAAATGGAACTACACAAGACAATACAATGAACTGTATCCCAGCCAGTGCTTTAACTCTACTGGAAGTTCTTGATAATCTTTCGATATAATCTCAGCACTGGTAAACAAGAGTGATTTCAACCGTACATTTGAAGTGCACAAAAATATATACTATTGTGTGATTCCAGTGAGTGCTTTATCATCTCTTATGGGACTACATGAATAAGCTTTTTTCTCAGGTTGGTACGGGCCTAAGACCTTCATCCATATTAGTTTGTTGTCATCTCTATTTGTATCGTGCTACTGTCATGAGAAACTCCTTAATCTTTGCATGTTAAAGTTTTGCAACCTATGATAAATGGCAATGCTTTGAGTGTTGAGTTGAGCTAATTGGCACCGATAAACTAATACCTCTCTTTAGGCAAGACTACTATGTTGCTAACTTTACCCATTAAGATAATGAGGGTGCTTCTATTTGTTAGTGTATGTTTCATAAACTAGTCCCACTATTACAGTAATCGCACTCTCTCTATATATGTGCCAACAGGGATGCTCGATTTTGGTGGAACTACACAAAAACTTTGGGTGCTTCATTGCCTCCACAGCTTCCGTCCTTTCCTGTCAGTCGCTAAACTCCGCATGCTTTGTTCCTTTGCTGTCAGTCGCTTGGCTTATCTCGGCTTCCAGTCAAAGGAAATAGTAATTGATATGCTACCTCACACAGGTTGGTACTGGTCTTTATCCTGATTATTGTGCCTGTCATATGTATTGGTAATTTGGTATTGTGCTACTGTTTGCCGATTTCATAAAGGAGTAATTTGGAGCCTGAACTTGCAGGCAAATCATTACATCGGGTGATTTTAGTAGAACTGCACAAAATGATCAGATGGACAGGTACTTATGCTGCTGCTATGTACTCCAAAGTTCACTCAGACAAGCATCAATGTTGACAAGAAGTGCCTATATTCATTCGAGTATCAACCGGCGTCAACCAATTGTCAAACTCCAAGTGTTAGGAGAGTGAACGCCAAAAATATTGCTTGGTGCATAGCCCAGAAAAACGCAGTCCAGTCTTTGGTCCCAACTTGTGCCTTTTGGTTATCGGCACATATGGTAGCGAACTATATGGCATGGAGTCTAAAGATTCCAGACAAGTTGGTTGACGCATATATTCATCTAGCACTTAATCAGTCTGCACGCCAATGATGCTCCATTTCAGTTGAACTGCACAAAAAATACGAGTAGTTCATTTTCTCAACCGCCTGCTTTCTCGTCTTCAATGTAGAATTTTGGCGAGATACAGGACCAAGATGAGCCAGTAAACTGGTTGGATGAAAGTAGTGGCCAAGTTGCTCAAACCTCCCTCGGCACGAGGCCACTATTTGAGGATAAACCTACAAGCAAAGTTCAGATTGTCTGTGTTGCCTCTTATGTACTCGAAAGTTTACTCGTACAAGAACTAATTTTAGCAAGAAGTACCTCTGATTGAACACCATTTACCAGTTTGTACCCTAGGTAGTTAAAGTTCGTCCATGGATCATATTGGCTGTGTGTCAATCACTTGGATGCATAAACATACTGAACATTTGTATATCTGAATCTTTTTGTAAATTATGTATGAATATTGTCGTGTGATCTACCAATCATTTGGATGCATAGATATGTTGAGCTTGTGTATATATGAATCTTTTGAGTTGTTGATTGTGAATGTTGGCTATGGATATGAACGTGTCCTGTGAACCTGAGTTTGATATGAATGTTTACCTTTTCTGTTGTATTTGTGTGTGAACTTGTTAGTATGCCTACTATGGGGTATAAAACGCAGGTCTCTTATAGAAGTAATGTCGTGTCCAACTTATGTTTTCTCTTCTAACCACATTATATATATTTATATTATTACTATTATCGTATTTTTATAGAGACTTATATATACATTATGAAAACATCCCAACTTATAAAAGTAAATGTTTAACGGAAGTTGGCAACGAAAATCTTGGTTGTTTTTGACTCACAGGCAAGGAAAATCCCGGTGATTGCGTACAAAAGCTTGCAAAGATTTTAAGGACCAATTTAATAATAACGCGCTCATTTTTATTTTGAGCAATAACTTGCTAATTTCTTAATTATATATATATATATATATAATGTGCCTCTCCGGTTTATTCTTTGATATTAATTCCTCCTTCTAACATAACATTATACTCCCTCCGTCCGAAAATACTTGTCATCAAAATGGACAAAAAGGGATGTATCTAAAACTAAAATACATCTAGATACATCCCTTTTATCCATTTTGATGACAAGTATTTCCGGACGGAGGGAGTATATATAACGAGCCCACCTAATACGTGTATTTCAAGGAAGTGCAAATGGGCTAGGATTTCTTAGAAAATATAAATGGGCCTGATTGATGCGAAATTATTTGTTCACCCGGCCCAGCAAATGGACTGTACATTCTAGAAAACATGGGGTTAAATATATGCCACATTTTTGTAGGCTGGCATGTGGGCCAATAGGTCGAAGCCTACACAGGGCATTGTCAACTTGGTCAACAAATGATTGTGTCATCCACAGCCATTGGATTTATATCCAACGGCCGACATGCACCTTCAATCTCTCGTCTTCTTCCTCCAGCATCGCCGGGACCGCCTGGTCCGGCCTCCGGCGGCTCTGCTTAGCACGCATCGCTGCGAAGCGCTACCCCACTGCCGGCCAGGCTATCCCTACACCCCTCGACACCTCCTGTTATTCTCCACAGACTACAGCCCCACGCCAGAACTAGTTATAACCCTTCTCCTCCTCTCAATCTGCGGCTCCACTGCCATGTTTTCCCATCTCCGAGTCGTTCTCGTCCGGGGCCTCGCCGTCGTCCACCGCCTTGCTGCGTTCGGTGCGGCGTGGTCAACAAACGAGAGTCATCGGAAGAGGACTTTACATGGAGAGCCTGACGGCTAGGGACCTACGAGGTCCATGGTCACACGCAAGGAAAGTTCCTCCTTATTAAGCTGAAAAAATATGTTTCCTCCACCTGCCAGCTGGGACCCACCGGCTGTATCTTCGCACGGAAGGAAGTGCCTCCTTGTTTTGCGAAAAAATTATTCATCCCGTTGACAGCTGGGACCCGTCAGATTTGATGACTGACTTGTGGGCCTACTAAGCGGACGTGTACGCACGGCTTTGTCAACTTAATCAACAAATGATTCTAGTAGCTGGACCGTTGGATGTTAATCCAATAGCCGTGCTCCTTCTTCAACCTCTGTTCTTGCTCCTGTCTCCCGTGGGCGGCACCGCGGCTATGCTGCCGCGCACCCGAACCATTGAATTTTCCCACTCCTCTCCATCTGCGACTCCACTGCAGCTTAATAAATAGTAATGTCTTCAATTTTAGCCCGGTTTTCCGTAGATTAACCGGGCAATTCTCTTCTTCGTAATTAATCTACAAGGCAATTCTTTTGCCTCTATTTCAAAAAAAATAAATAGTAACGTCTAACTAAGCAAGTTAGTTAGATGTGTACACTTGGTATAGTAGGATCTTTATTTGGTTTGATGCATACACTTGTTCTTTTTTGGTAGGCCTTGTGTAATGATGGCTGATGTCTGGTTTGGAAGAGACAGCTGTGTCTTCACTCTTCTGGCCTGCTTACTGCTTCTGTTGCATCCCCCAGCCCTGGTTGCTGTTGCTGCTGTTTTCAATGTACAATCAGTAGTATATTTCGTCTGTTGGTTGAATAAATGTGTTGTTAGAACGACAAACACAATGTTTTGGAAGTCGTTGCACGGTTCGATCCTTTAGTGCCCCGTACCATACGCAGTGCATACTATTTATCGTACGGAACACATTTTTTTGAAACTCGGAACACATTTCCACTTGTTGATAACATGCAGCCCACTGATGAAGGCCTAATAGAGAAGCCCATAATTAACTGGAATGGAGGCTCTCACATGAATCCAGCCCAGGTACATGCTCATGGTCCCCTAAACATAAATAAGTAAATAAATAAAGCTAAATGCTCATGCACCAGTTCTTCGAGAAAATAGGTAGCCCAGTATTTCTTTTTGAAGAATACCCAAGCTAGGCCTATTTGTTTTCTCCGAATTACTGGGCTGCAAATCTTTCAAGACGAGGAGGGATGCATTCCGGCCCGGCTTAAGAGTATGGTCAACGTCTGTTAAAAGTAATATCAAAAGGGGTTGAAAATTCCAAAAAAAATTATAGCAAATGGGATATAAGTTTCTTTTTTTGTTTTTGTTCTTCACTGATATCTTATACGTATTTCATTGGATTTAACATGACATAGTACTAATTTATTTTTAAATTTGTTTTAGTATGGCTATTAATTTTTGGATTAAGAATATTTTGTTCCCCAGCAAAAATTTGCGAATTTTCAAAATTTCCCACATATTTAGTTAATTTTTTGACCCTGGTACTGACCAGAAAATGGCCAGCAATTCTAAAAATGGAAAACGGGCTGCAATAAATTCCATATGAATTAGAAAATGAGTAAAAATTATAAAAATAATAGCAAATGGGCTGTACACACCACAGATTTCGAGGCTGACTTGTTTACGCAAGGCTTTGTCAGTGAACACACGATTCTAGCAGCAGTTAGTGTTGGATGTCCATCCAACGGCCGATGTGTTTCTTCAATCTCTGGTCTTCCTGCTCCAGCCGCCTAAACTAGCGCCGGCAGGACTGCCTGCTCCCTCCTCTTGTGGCCCGCTGTGATGCCGCGCAGGCTTCCCCGGCCCACCCTACTCCCTCCGCTGGCCTGGCTGCACGCAATCAACTGCTTCCTTATTACGCGAAAAAATGATTCCTCCCACTAACATCTGGGGCGCACCGGTTGGGAGGCTGACCTGTGGGCCTAATAAGTTGACGCGTACGCAGGGCTTGCAAACCTAGCCAACAAACGATTCTAGCAGCAGTAACCGTTGGATTTGAATCGAATGGTCCCGCTGCTTCTTCAATCGATGCTCTTCTTGCACTGGCGCCGGGGAGACCGCCTGCTCCTGCCTTCAGTGGCCGGCTGTGCTGCCGATGAGGCTTCATCGCCCCTACTACTCCCACCGCTAGCCAGGCCCTGCGGCGACGGCAGCCTCACACCGCAGCCGAACCAGTGAACCCTCGTACTCCTCTCCGCGTGGGCATCCACTGCCGCGTCTTCCCCGGCTCCGCGTCGTCCCCTTCCTAGGCCTCGCCGTTGTCCACCACCTTGGTGCTCTCGGTGCGGCGTGGTCAACATGGTCAACGACATTCCATTAGAAGAGTACTGTACGTGGAGAGGCTGACAGCTGGGTCCATGGCCACAGCACAGTTTTTTTGTGATTTGCCAAGTAAGTCGCTTTGTCAGGCCTGTTGGACTGTAAATCTTTCAAGACGAGGAGAGCTTTCATTCGGCTGGCCGAGAAAATGGCCCATCTGTAATGAGAAATGGGTTGTACATTTTTAAAACACATCAAACCGGCAATTAGTTTCAAATATCATTTTTTTCATTTTAAGATTTGAAATTACATTAATTTTTATGCGTGGAGAATTTGTTTGATTTTATATTGATATACATTTATTTTTAAAATCAGTTTGAATGTGAGTCGAAATTTCGGAATTAAAAACAGTTCGGATCGCACCGAAATATGCAAAATTTCGTATAGTTTTCTAACCGTGGCCACAATATGGGCTGTAGTGCTAACAAAAAGAATATGGGCTCCAAAAAAACCTTAATAATTAGCAAATGGGCTGTAAATTATTAGAAATAATGGCAGATGGGCTGTATGCTGTTTTCCACAAATTTGAGGCTTTCCTAAAAAAAGGTTGACGCACAAGCAGTGACTATTGGATGGCCATCCAACGGCCGTCATGCTTCTTCAATCTCTGCTCTTCTTGCTCCAGCCGCTCAAACAGGCACCGGTGGGACTGCCTGCTCCCTCCTCCCCGCGGCCGGCTCTGCTGCCGCGCAGGCCTGACCGCCCCATCGTACTCCCATTGCTGGCCTAGCCATCCCTCTACTCACCCACACCTGCTCTTATTCTCCGGCGATGGCAGACGAACGAGTAAACCCTCATACAGTCGTACTCCCCTCCGCGTGGGAAACAACTACCGAGTCTTCCCTGCCTCCGTGTCGTTCCCTTCCTAGGCCTCGCCGTCGTCCATCGCCCTGGTGCTCTCGGCACGGCCTGGTCAACGTGGTCAACGACCGACATGCACCTGAAGTGGACTTTACGTGGAGAGGCCGACAGCTGGGTCCACGGCCACACGCAAGGAAATGCCTCCTTATTATGCGCAAAATAATGATTCCTCCACCTGACATCAGGGACCCACCGAAAGGGCCTCTGTTTTTCGCGAAAAAAAACATTACCGCCGCTGACAGCTCGGACCCACCAGCTATATCTTCGCACGCAAGGAAGTGCCTCCTTATTACGCACAAAAAAAATGAATACTCCCCCTGTTAGCTGGGACACAGTATAGTGGCAAGCTGACTTGTGGGCCTACTAAATTGACGGGGATGGAGGGCTTTGTCAACTTAGTCAATATGCACGATTCTAGCTCCAGTGAACGTATGATGTCCATCCAATGGCCGTAGTGCTTCTTCAACCTCTGGTCCTCTTGCTCCAGCCGCCCAAACCAGTGCCAGTCATGCCTCGTGCTCCTGCCTCCCGTGACCGGCTGCGATGCGGCGAAGGCTTCACCGCCCCTACTACTCCCACCGCTGGCCAGGCCATCCCTCTACTCACCCACACCCCCTATTATTCTACAGCGACGGCAGCCTCACACCATAGCGAACCAGTGAACCCTCGTACTCCTCTACGCGTGGGCATCCACTGTCGCGTCTTCCCCGGCTCCGCATTGTCCTGTTCCTAGGCCTCGCCGTCGTCCACCGGCCTGGTGCTCTCAGCACGGCGTGGTCAACGTGGTCAAGGAACGGCTTCCATCGGACGTGGACTATACGTGGAGAGGCTGACAGCTGGGTCCACGGCCGCAGCAAGGAAGTGCCTCCTTATTACATGCAAAATAATTATTCCTCCACCTGACAGCGGGGACCCACCGGACGGGCCACCGTATTTCTCCCCCTGACTGCTGGGACCCACCAGCTACATCTTCGCACGCAAGGAAGTGCCTGACAGTCAAGACCCACCTGGTCGAAGCGTACGTAGCGTTGTCATTCTGGTCGCGAACGTGTACGTACATATATACTGGTGGCTGTAGAGGCGCGCACGTGTCGTAGTAGAGGCGGCCAGGGTGCAAGAAAGAAAATACGGCCACGTATGTGTACGTACGGGCGGGGTCTTGAGCGCCTACTCGCACATACGTACGGCCAGGGCTCGTGTACATGGCTGGGTCGGAACGGAGAAACATCGTCGTCGTCGTGTTCATGGGGAGGCAACGGAATGCGTCGTGTTCATGGGGAGGCAACGGAATGTGTTGTGTTCATGGGGAGGCAATGGAATGCGTGGTCGTGTTCATCAGGAGGGCTTGGACAGAACAGGCGATGGAAACGAGGCCTGGCGTACCGCAAAACGGAGGAAACGACCTTGTGTTCGACCGGCCACGTTCGAAACGGGATCCTGTTCATCGGGAGGGGTCTGGCGTACCGCAAAACAGAGGAAACGGACCTCCTACGGTTGAAACGGGGGTCCTGTTGATCAGGAGGGGTGTGGCGTACCGCAAAACGGATGAAACGGACTTGTGTTGGAGCGCCACGGTCGAAACGGGGGTCCTGTTCATCGGGAGGGGTGTGGCGTACCACAAAACGGGACTCCACGGGATACTGTTCATCTCCATCGTCGACCCCCTCCAGCCTCCACGAGCTACTGTTCATCCACCGTCGACCTCCTCCAGCCTCCACATGCGACTGTACATCCACGGGCTCCTGTTCATCCAGCCTCCACCGCGCGCTACTCCACCGGCTACTGTTCAACCAGCCCTCTCCACGGGCTCCTGTTCAACCACCCCTCCATGGGCTATTGTTCATCCTGCCCTCCACCGTCTACTGTTCATCCTGCCCTCCACGGGGTGGTCCTGTTCATCCAGCCCTCCACGGGGTCCTGTTCATCCAGCCCCAACCGGCTCGATCGATCGGGGTCCTGTTCATCCAGAGGCAACACCACGGGGTCCTATTCATCCACCCCCACCGGGAACTGTTCATCCAACCCCCCCTCCCCCCCGCAACGCTCAGTATTCATCCAGAGGCAGCATCGATCGGCTTCAGTTAGCAGCAGTAGCGAAGGAATCGCTCGATCGGGTTCAATTAACAGCCGTCGATCGATCGCTCGGGTTCAGTAACGCGTAGCCTGCAGTGCAATCGCTCGGGTTCAGTTAGAGCCCAACGCCTCGCTCGGGTTCAGTTAGAGCCAACGCCTCGCACACTCGCGCGTAAGTGTACGAGAGAAGCGCGCATCGCTCGGCCCTTGACCTCCCACTGTAACCGGGAACTCCCCGAAATTTTCTCGCCCACGCTTCTACCATGGTTTTTTCCGTCATGGACTGCCCAAAGAATGTGATGCAGCTGCGTCTCTGGCCCACCCAGGACGAAAAGCCCATTTTCTGTCATGATTTTTTGTCATAGAAGTAGGAGCCCACCACATCTATGATGATACCGGGTTTTGTCACAATTATCGTCATAGAAGTGTCATATGTATGACAGAAAAAGAATTCGTTTGGCCCAAAATGTCACGGATGTGTCTTTTTTTTGTAGTGAGTGCCCTATACGGCATCGGCGAAGAAGGCCACGGGGAAGGCCAAGGGGGTCCGGAGTGGCCCACGCCGCAAAGGCGCTTCGGACGCGACGTCCGAAGACAAGACCCGCTCCTCCGCCGCCGAAGACGACAACGATGAGGAGGAGGAAAGTGATTCTCACCCTGATGGGGGGAGGAAGAAGAGGGCAGCCTCCACAATTCTGAAGGTGGAGGCGCCCAAGAAGGGGAAAGGCACTATCGAGGGCAGCTCCGCATGGGACGTCGACAGCAGTCTGGAGCGGTGCCCCCGGAACAAACCCCTGGCCGCATCGTGAGTGCTAAGAACCCGTACACATCCATTTATCCGGCTTTTTCGCCTTATGGTATTTTATATGATTTAATCATGTTATTGCAGTCTGGCCCACGATAGCTTCCAGCGATCCTCATCAAGTGGCTCGTTGGACTCAAAGGAAATGGCCAGCGAGACACCGCCGGCCGCTTACTCTCCCAAGGCCAAGGGAGACAATGAGGTGCTCTCCCAAAGGACCTTCCCAGGCCAGGGAGAGGTTCAGGAGCTCATCATGGTGGCGCCGGAGGGCGACACCTTGGCCGCCGGACACATGGGGGGACAGACCCCCATGGAGACTAACGATGGTGGCCGTGCTCAATTCGGCCCCCATATGAGCATGGATTCGGAGACCCATATGGCCCCGGAGTCTGACAAGCAGTTTCCTTCAAGAGAAGGAGGCGTGCCCATCCCACCGGCGACCTCTGTCCAACCAGAGGCGCCAGAAAATCTATTGGAAGCGCTATGGGGAGCTTCCATTGTGGAAGAACACCGTATCCTTATGGGTACGGTGATTGAGAAGGTTCAGTCCGTTAAAAGTGGACTGGCCGAAGCCTGCAGCATCTTGCTGGCAGGTTTTGAGGTAAGCGGCATTTAACCGAGAAAATCCCCACATAGACAGTAGCCCCTGAGACACTGTCCCGTGTTCGGAAAGAAAATCCGGACAGAGGATCAACTAAATTTCGCAGGAAACTGGCCGCGACTTCTCACACTGCCGAAGTCTCCGGACTAAAGCAGAAACTGGAGTGGGCCGAAGAAGAGCTCGGCCAGGCGAGGAAGAAGCTGGAAGACCAGCAAGGTATGCAATGACTCGCTATATATTCGGAAAGAGTAAATGATGTATACTGACCATAGTGTCATTATATGTGTAGGGAAGATGACCGAGGTCGAGGCCCTGAAAAAGGCCCTGGCCGAAGCCGAGGGGAAAGCTGTCAAGGAGCAGGCCGCTCGCAAGAAGCTGAAGGCCCGGCTGAACAAGGTCCAGCAAGAGCTCCAGGACACGGTTAAGAAGTATGAGACCCTGGAAGGCGATGTTTCGGCTCGAGAGACCGAACTCTCCAAGGCTCGCCAAAGCGGGGAAGCGGACCGGGTTGAAGCCCAGGGTGCCCTCCAGGAGATCCCAGAGGCCAGGAAGATCGCGGTGGGTAAGGCCTGTAGTATGCAAAGCAAGTATATGAAGAAGAAGTATTTCTTACTAACTCGGATTCGGAGTTCTCCAGGCGCCTTCGCAGATCTGGCACGCAGTGTGTCCGACACCGCGGAGTTCTTCCGAGCCGAAGAAGGGAGCTCCACAAAGAAATTGTTCTGGTCGCAGTACCTTGCACCAGAGCATCCTATGCCCTTCACCGATGAGCTAAAACAACTGGTGGAGCTGCATAGGGTAGCCGAACTTGCCATGAAGGACTTGATAATCTGGCTGTGGCCTGTCGAAGCTATGCCCGGCAACTACTTCGGGCTTGTGAAGCGGCTGGTGAACGCCTGCCCTCGGCTGGACGCCGTCAAGCGATCAGCCTATATTGAAGGTGCGCGCATGGCCTTCGCCCGCTGTAAGATGTGGTGGGCGAAGATGGACGCCATCGAGCTGACCAAGGTGCCGCCAGAGGGCAAGGAGCACCGCACACCCGAGCGCTATTTTGCAGATGTCCTAGAGGGGTCTCGCATTGTAGCAACGCAGTCTGGGCAAGACATTATTTTTGAATGAATACATTCATGTTGTCTTTGCCTTGTATGATTAAACAAAACTTTTATGTAATATAATGCTTTAAAAAAATTCTCCTCCTGTGCGGCCGTTTTATGTGAAATCTGAGAGTTGGCCAGTCGTCGGCTTCTGCCCCCACGTAGGAAATACGGGGGTGTTCGGGATGTAATCTGAACACTCTTGATCCAATTGTTTGGTCCTTGAAGGAGGTGTTCAGCGCGACGAACCAGGCAATCGGACTATGTGGCTTTAGCACTCTCACTTAGCCATAGGAGTTCGACAATAGAAATATATGCGCAGCCCCTAGTATCCGGACTAGGATGCTGCAAACACTTGATTGGGTAAGTACCAATCCCTCGCGTAATGCGGAAAAAATCTCTAAGGATTTGAGACCTCCGAAGAGCTGACCGGCTCTCGCCGCATCATGACAGTCGGTTTTAGGTTGTCTCTACCGAGGTGCTCACTTGGGTAAACCAAGGCACAATCGCAGTAGTTCTCCCTTTACTACCCTAGCCGATATAGCGGAACGTAAGGTAGCAAGCACAGGAGTCGGGCAACCCAACTATTGACCAAAGACATGATTCAGAGCCAATGCATATAGTGCTAAATTCGGGGTGCCGAACTGTACTATAAAAGTGTTCGGACTTTTGTTGCCATGTTGTGGGGCGCTATGAAGCCCCTGGAAAATTGAAACGCACCCGAGTGTACAGATGTTATCTTATAGAATTACCAGAAAGGAAAAAGGCAAAAAGAAAGAAAAAGGAAGAACCAGTGGTAAGCTAGAGCCGTGAAAATTTGGGCCGCAAACTGTTTCTATTATAATTTCATTGGTGCGTTAAAGCACATTTATACAAGTAATGCAATAAGCGGAAAGGCTATTTACTATGCCTTCACCAAGAGAGAACTGTGTGTGGGTCCTGAAGATAGGTAAAGGGATCGTTAAAGAGACCACCTAAGAGTTTCCCAGTACGTCCATGCTTCTTGTTGTCTTGGTGTTTTTATCCTTCAAAATTAATCGATGGTCAAGCCACCAGGGAAGGCCTGTAAAAAAGGAAAAACAAAACGAAAAGGGGAAATAGTGAAAGTATGAGTGTTCGGGGCGGTCGATCCGTATTGCGGATCACAAGCTGATTATGTCTCCATCCGGGTCCATGGTATTTTTAGTGTGTAATTATGTACGCGCGATACGATGGCCGCCACTTGGTCAAGACGGGGACGGAGGCCGAATTGCTAGTCGAGCTCCTGATGAGCCGAGTTGTCCTTCTGCGGAATGGTTCGGACTCTCTTGACAGTGTCCGATGGATTGGCCGCCAAATTGAGGTTCTGCTTGACAAGGCCGCACTGTACCTCCGCCGCTAAGGCAGCGGTGTGCTCCTCGGTGCGGAGGGAGCGTTCTGTATTTCCATTGACTTTTATGACGCCGCGCAGTCCGGATATCAAGCTTGAGATAATTGTAGTGTGGCACCGCATTGAATCGAGCAAATGCGGTTCATCCGAGCAGTGCGTGGTAGACACTATGAAAGGGGATGATCGAAGATTAACTCCTCACTCCGGAAGTTGTCCGGAGACCCAAAGACAACCTCTAGTGTGATAGAGCCCATGCAGCGGGCCTTTACGCCCGGTAGGACTCCTTTAAAGGTATTCTTTGTGGGCTTGATCCGCGATGGGTTAATGCCCATTTTGCGCATTGTATCCTGATAGAGCAAGTTGAGGCTACTGCCACCGTCCATCAGGACTCGCGTCAGGTGGAACCCATCAATTATTGGGTCCAGGACCAGTGCGGCTGAACCGCCATGACAGATACTGGTCGGATGATCCCGGCGATCAAAAGTGCTCGAGCATGACGACCATGGATTAAATTTTGGGGCGACTGGCTCTATTGCGTAGAAGTCCCTGAGCGCGCGCTTGCGCTCCCTCTTGGGGATGTGGGTACCGTATATCATGTTTACCATTTTGACCTGAGGAGGGAACTTCTTTTGTCCCCCTGTGTTTGGCGGCCGGGGCTCCTCGTGGTCGTCTTCGCTTTGCGATCCCTTATCCTTATTCTCGGCATTTAACTTGCCGGCCTGTGTAAAAACCCAACAATCTCTATTGGTATGATTGGGTGGTTTGTCTGGGGTGCCATGAATCTGGCACGGACGATTGAGTATGCGGTCTAGGCTAGATGGGCGCGAATTGTTCTTTTTGAACGGCTTCTTCCGCTGACCAGGCTTAGAGCCACTGAATCTGGCATTGACCGTCGTATCCTCGGTGTTGTCATTGTTATTTTGATGTTTGTACCTGTTGCGTCGAGACTTGTCGTTGCTATTTTTAGCTTTAGGGGTGCCGGTGTCGCTTGCATTGTTTTTGCTACCGGCCAGCCAACTATCCTCGCCCACGCAAAAGCGGGTCATGAGTGTCGTGAGGGCTGCCATGGACTTTGGCTTCTCTTGGCCGAGGTGGTGGGAGAGCCATTCGTCGCAGATGCTGTGTTTAAAGGCTGCTAGGGCTTTGGCATCCGGATAGTTGACTATCTAGTTCTTTTTAGTTAAGAACCTGGTCCAGAATTTCTTGGCGGACTCTTCGAGCTGTCGAACTATATGGCTTAAGTCATCGGCGTCCGGAGGTCGAACGTATGTACATTGGAAGTTATCAAGGAAGGCTTCTTCCAAGTCCTCCCAGTTGCCGATGGAGTTTTCGGGCAGGCTGTTCAACCAGTGCCATGCTGGTCCTTTGAGTTTCACAGGGAGGTATTTAATGGCATGAAGGTCATCGCCGCGGGACATATGAATGTGGAGAATGAAGTCTTCGATCCATACTGCGGGGTCTGTGGTGCCATCATATGATTCTATATTCATGGGTTTGAACCCTTCTGGGAATTCATGTTCCATGACTTCGTTGGTGAAGCAATGAGGGTGTGCGGCGCCTCTATATCGGGTCATATCGCGACGTAGCTCTGATGGGGTCCGTCTGCGGCTTTCAGCCCGCGCATGACTAGGTTTGTCACGTCCGAACAGATGGTCGTCGTCGCGTGTCGGGGCACGTCCTCGTGATCCGTAGATCGATCTAGTATGTCCTCCTTTATTGTTCAGGTCATGTCAAAGGTCATATGTGTGACCGTGAGCTGATTTACCTCTGCCTTTGCAATGAGGCGGGGCGGGCAGGTGTTCCGCTTGAGTTGTCGCTTTGTCCCGGCCACGTGGTGGTCGGTCAGCCACATTGCAGAATGGTGGTATGTGTTCAGGCGCCTCGTGTTGGGGAATGTAGTAACTTCAAAAAAAATCCCACGCACACGCAAGATCATGGTGATGCATAGCAACAAGAGGGGGGAGTGTTGTCTACGTACCCTCGTAGACCGGCAACGGAAGCGTTGACACAACGTAGAGGAAGTAGTCGTACGTCTTCCCGATCCGACCGATCCAAGTACCGAACGTACGGCACCTTCGAGTTCTGCACACGTTCTACTCGGTGACGTCCCTCGAGCACTGATCCAGCTGAGTGTTGAGGGAGAGTTTCGTCAGCACGACGGCGTGATGACGGTGATCATGTTCTACCGACGCAGGGCTTCGCCTAAGCACCGCTACGATATGACCGAGGTGGAATATGGTGGAAGGGGGCACCGCACACGGCTAACGAACGATCAGGAAGATCAAATCGTGTGTCATGGGGTGCCCCCTTGCCCCTGTATATAAATGAGCGAGGGGAAGGTGCGGCCAGCCCCTAGGGGTGCGCCCGGTGGGAGTAGGACTTCCCCCTCTTGCCTTGTTGGAGAAGGAAAGGGGAAGGGGAAAGAGGAAAGGGGGGCGCCGCCCCCCTTCCTTGTCCTATTCGGACTAGGGGGAGGGGGCGCCGCCCCCCTTCCTTGTCCTATTCGGACTAGGAGGGAGGGGGGGAGGGGCCTGCCCTGGCCGGCCCTCCTCTTCTCGCTTAGGGCCCATGTAGGCCCATTAACCCCCGGGGGGGTTCCGGTAACCCCCGGTACTCCGGTAAAATCCCGATTTCACCCGGAACGATTCCGATATCCAAATATAGGCTTCCAATATATCTATGTCTCGACCATTTCAAGACTCCTCGTCATGTCCGTGATCACATCCGGGACTTCGAACAACCTTCGGTACATCAAAACACAAAAACCCTAATTACGATCGTCACCGAAGTTTAAGCGTGCGGACCCTATGGGTTCGAGAACTATGTAGACATGACCGAGACACGTCTCCGGTCAATAACCAATAGAGGAACCTGGATGCTCATATTGGCTCCTACATATTCTATGAAGATCTTTATCGGTCAGACCGCATAACAACATACATTGTTCCCTTTGTCATCGGTATGTTACTTGCCCGAGATTCGATCGTCGGTATCTCAATACCTAGTTCAATGTCGTTACCGGCAAGTCTCTTTACTCGTTCCATAATACATCATCCTGCAACTAACTCATTAGTTGCAATGCTTGCAAGGCTTAAGTGATGTGCATTACCGAGAGGGCCTAGAGATACCTCTCCGACAATCGGAGTAACAAATCCTAATCTCGAAATACGCCAACCCAACAAGTACCTTCAGAGACACCTGTAGAGCACCTTTATAATCACCCGGTTATGTTGTGATGTTTGGTAGCACACAAAGTGTTCCTCTGGTAAATGGGAGTTGCATAACCTCATAGTCATAGGAACATGTATAAGTCATGAAGAAAGCAATAGCAACAAACTAAACGATCAAGTGCTATGCTAACGGAATGGGTCAAGTCAATCACATCATTCTCCTAATGATTTGATCCCATTAATTAAATGACAACTCATGTCTATGGTTAGGAAACATAATCATCTTTGATCAACGAGCTAGTCAAGTAGAGTCATACTAGTGACACTCTGTTTGTCTATGTATTCACACATGTATTATGTTTCCGGTTAATACAATTCATGAATAACAAACATTTGTCATGATATAAGGAAATAAATAATAACTTTATTATTGCCTCTAGGGCATATTTCCTTTAGTCTCCCACTTGCACTAGAGTCAATAATCTAGTTCACATCGCCATGTGATTTAATACCAATAGTTCACATCACCATGTGATTAACACCCATAGTTCACATCAACATGTGACCAACACCCAAAGGGTTTACTAGAGTCAATAATCTAGTTCACATCGTTATGTGATTAACACCCAAAGAGTACTAAGGTGTGATCATGTTTTGCTTGTGAGAGAAGTTTAGTCAACGGGTCTGCCACATTCAGATCCGTAAGTATTTTGCAAATTTCTATGTCAACAATGCTCTGCACAGAGCTACTCTAGCTAATTGCTCCCACTTTCAATATGTATCC
Organism: Triticum monococcum; assembly: GCA_034509565.1. Lineage (NCBI taxonomy): Eukaryota > Viridiplantae > Streptophyta > Magnoliopsida > Poales > Poaceae > Triticum > Triticum monococcum. The sequence goes on along the minus strand of CM067842.1, from coordinate 441,914,495 downwards.
AGATTGAGATTTAGAGTCATCTGGATCCGTGTCAAAATTTGAATCGACGTAACTCTTTACGACAAACCTTTTTGTCACCTCCATAATCGAGAAACATATCCTTATTCCACTAAGGATAATTTTGACCGCTGTCTAGTGATCTACTCCTAGATCACCATTGTACTCCCTTGCCAAACTCAGGGCAGGGTATACAATAGGTCTGGTACACAGCATGGCATACTTTATAGAACCTATGGCTGAGGCATAGGGAATGACTTTCATTCTCTCTCTATCTTCTACCATGGTCGGGTTTTGAGTCTTACTCAACTTCACACCTTGTAACACAGGAAAGAACTCCTTCTTTGACTGTTCCATTTTGAAGCACTTCAAAATCTTGTCAAGGTATGTACTCATTGAAAAACTTATCAAACGTCTTGATCTATCTATATAGATCTTGATGCTCAATATGTAAGCAGCTTCACCGAGGTCTTTCTTTGAAAAACTCCTTTCAAAACTTTATTTATGCTTTGCAGAATAATTCTACATTATCTCGGATCAACAATATGTCATTCACATATACTTATCAGAAATGCTGTAGTGCTCCCACTCACTTTCTTGTAAATACAGGCTTCACCGCAAGTCTGTATAAAACTATATGCTTTGATCAACTTATCAAAGCGTATATTCCAACTCCGAGATGCTTGCACCAGTGCATAGATGGATCGCTGGAGCTTGCATATTTTGTTAGTACCTTTAGGATTGACAAAACCTTCTGGTTGCATCATATACAACTCTTCTTTACTAAATCCATTAAGGAAAACTGTTTTTGTTTATCCATTTGCCAGATTTCATAAAATGCGGCAATTGCTAACATGATTCAGACAGACTTAAGCATAGATACGAGTGAGAAACTCTCATCGTAGTCAACACCTTGAACTTGTCGAAAACCTTTTTGCGACAATTCTAGCTTTGTAGATAATAACACTAATATCAGCGTCTGTCTTCCTCTTGAAGATCCATTTAATCTCAATGGCTCGCCGATCAATGGGCAAGTCAATCAAAGTCCATACTTTGTTCTCATACATGGATCTCATCTCGGATTTCATGGCCTCAAGCCATTTCGGGAATCTGGGCTCATCATCGCTTCCTCATAGATCATAGGCTCGTCATGGTCAAGTAACATGACCTCCAGAACAGGATTACCGTACCACTCTGGTGCGGATCTCACTCTGGTTTACCTACGAGGTTCGGTAATAACTTGATCTGAAGTTACATGATCATCGTCATTAGCTTCCTCACTAATTGGTGTAGTAGTCACAGGAACAAATTTCTATGATGAACTACTTTCCAATAAGGGAGCAGGTACAATTACCTCATCAAGTTCTACTTTCCTCCCACTCACTTCTTTCGAGAGAAACTCCTTCTCTAGAAAGGATCCATTCTCAGCAATGAATATCTTGCCTTTGGATCTGTGATAGAAGGTGTACCCAACATTTTCTTTTCGGTATCCTATGAAGATGCACTTCTCCTATTTGGGTTTGAGCTTATCAGGTTGAAACTTTTTCACATAAGCATTGCAACCTCAAACTTTAAGAAATGACAGCTTAGGTTTCATGCCAAACCATAGTTCATACGGTGTCGTCTCAACGGATTTAGATGGTGCCCTATTTAATGTGAATGTAGCTGCCTCTAATGCACAACCCCAAAACGATAGTGGTAAATCGGTAAGAGACATCATAGATTGCACCATATCTAATAAAGTACAGTTACGATGTCCGGACACACCATTACACTGTGGTGTTCCAGGTGGCATGAGTAGTGAAACTATTTCACATTGTTTTAACTAAAGGCCAAACTCGTAACTCAAATATTTTCCTTCTACGATCATATCGTAGAAACTTTTATTTTTGTTACGATGATTCTCCACTTCACTCTGAAATTCTTTGAACTTTTCAAATGTTTCAGACTTGTGTTTCATCAAGTAGATATACTCATATCTGCTCAAATCATCTGTGAAGATCAGAAAATAATGATACTTGCCGCGAGCCTCAATATTCATCGAACCACATACATCAGTATGTATGATTTCCAACAAATCTGTTGCTTGCTCCATTGTTCCGGAGAACGGAGTCTTAGTCATGTTGCCCATGAGGCATGGTTCGCAAGCATCAACTAATTCATAATCAAGTTATTCCAAAAGCCCATCAGCATGGATTTTCTGCATGCGCTTTACACCAATATAACCTAAAGGGCAGTGCCACAAATAAGTTGCACTATCATTATTAACTTTGCACCTTTTGGTTTCAATATTATGAATATGTGTATCACTACGATCGAGATCCAATGAACCATTTTCATTGGGTGTGTAACCATATAAGGTTTTATTCATGTAAATAGAACAACAATTTATTCTCTTACTTAAATGAATAACCGTATTGAAATAAACATGATCAAATCATATTCATGCTCAACGCAAACACCAAATAACACTTATTTAGGTTCAACACTAATCCCGAAAGTATAGGGAGTGTGCGATGATGATCATATCAATCTTGGAACCACTTCCAACACACATCGTCACTTCACCCTTAACTAGTCTCTGTTCATTCTGCAACTCCCGTTTCGAATTACTACTCTTAGCAACTGAACCAGTATCAAATACTGAGGGGTTGCTATGAACACTAGTAAAATACACATCAATAATCTGTATATCAAATATACCTTCGTTCACTTTGTCATCCTTCTTATCCACCAAATACTTGGGTAGTTCCGCTTCCAATGACCAGTCCCTTTGCAATAGAAGCACTCAGTTTCAGGCTTAGGTCCAGACGTGGGTTTTTCAGTTTAGCAGCAACTTGCTTGCCGTTCTTATTGAAGTTCCCTTTACTTGAAACTATTGGTTTTGTTTACCATCAACACTTGATGCTTTTCTTGATTTCTACCTTCGTCGATTTCAGCATCGCGAAGAGCTTGGGAATCGTTTCCGTTATCCCTTGCATATTATAGTTCATCACAAAGTTCTACTAACTTGGTGATGGTGACTAGAGAATTCTGTCGATCACTATTTTATCTGGAAGATTAACTCCCACTTGATTCAAGCGATTGTAGTACCCAGACAAATCTGAGCACATGCTCACTGCTTGAGTTATTCTCCTCCATCTTTTAGCTACAGAACTTGTTGGAGACTTCATATCTCTCAACTCGGGTATTTGCTTAAAATATTAACTTCAACTCCTGGAACATCTCATATGTTCCATGACGTTCAAAACGTCTTTGAAGTCCAGATTCTAAGCCGTTAATCATGGTGCACTAAACTATCAAGTAGTCATCATACTGAGCTAGCCAAACATTCAGAACGTCTGCATCTGCTCCTGCAATAGGTCTGTTACCTAGCGGTGCATCAAGGACATAATTCTTCTGTGCAGCAATGAGGATAATCCTCAGATCACATATCCAATCTGCATCATTGCTACTAACAGTTTTCAACTTAGTTTTCTCTAGGAACATATAAAAATTAAACGGGGAGCAACATCGCGAGCTATTGATCTACAACATAGATATGCTAATACTACCAGGACTAAGTTCATGATAAATTAAAGTTGAATTAATCATATTACTTAAGAACTCCCACTTAGATAGACATCCCTCTAATCATCTAAGTGATCACGTGATCCAAATCAATTAAACCATAACCGATCATCACGTGAAATGGAATAGCTTTCAATGGTGAACATCATTATGTTGATCATATCTACTATATGATTCACGCTCGACCTTTTGGTCTCAGTGTTCCGAGGCCATCTCTGCATATGCTAGGATCGTCAAGTTTAACCTGAGTATTCTGCGTGTGCAAAACTAGCTTGCACCCGTTGTAGATAGACGTAGAGCTTATCGCACCCGATCATCACGTGGTGTCTGGGCACGACGAACTTTGGCAACGGTGCATACTCAGGGAGAACACTTTTATCTTGAAATTTAGTGAGAGATCATCTTATAATGCTACCGTCAATCAAAGCAAGATAAGATGCATAAAAGATAAACATCACATGCAATCAATATAAGTGATATGATATGTGTTGGGGAACGTAGTAATTTCGAAAATTTTCCTACGCACACGCAAGATCATGGTGATGCATAGCAACGAGGGGGAGAGTGTTGTCTACGTACCAACGCAGACCGACTGCGGAAGCGATCACACAACGTAGAGGAAGTAGTCGTACGTCTTCTTTCCGATCCGACCGATCCAAGCACCGTTACTCCGGCACCTCCGAGTTCTTAGCACACGTTCAGCTCGATGACGATCCTCAGGCTCCGATCCAGCAAAGCGTCGAGGAAGAGTTCCGTCAGCACGACGGCGTGGTGACGATCTTGATGTTTCACCGACGCAGGGCTTCGCCTAAGCTCTACAACGATATGACCGAGGTGGAATTTGGTGGCAGGGGGCACCGCACACGGCTAAGGAACGATCAACAATGATCAATTGTGTGTCTATGGGGTGCCCCCTGCCCCTGTATATAAAGGATGGAGGAGGAGGTGGCCGGCCAAGGCATAAGGTGCGGCCAGGATGGGAGTCCTACTAGGACTCCAAGTCCTAGTAGGAGTCCATCAAGAGGGGAGGAAGGGAGAAGGAATAGGAGGAGTAGGAAAGGTGGCCGGCCCCCTTTTCCCTAGTCCAATTCGGACCAAAGGGGAAGGGGGGCGCAGCAGCCTTTTCCTCTTCCCACTAAAGCCCATCAAGGCCCATTACTTCTCCCGTAACTACCCGGTACTCCGAAAAATACCCGAATCACTCGGAACCTTTCCGATGTCCGAATATAGTCGTCCAATATATCGATCTTTACGTCTCGACCATTTCGAGACTCCTCGTCATGTCCCCGATCTCATCCGGGACTCCGAACTCCTTTGGTACATCAAAACTCCTAAACTCATAATATAACTGTCATCGAAACCTTAAGCGTGCGGACCCTACGGTTCGAGAACAATGTAGACATGACCGAGACACGTCTCCGGTCAATAACCAATAGCGGGACCTGGATGCCCATATTGGCTCCTACATATTCTACGAAGATCTTTATCGGTCAGACCGCATAACAACATACGTTGTTCCCTTTGTCATCGGTATGTTACTTGCCCGGGATTCGATCGTCGGTATCCAATACCTAGTTCAATCTCGTTACTGGCAAGTCTCTTTACTCGTTCTGTAATACATCATCCCACAACTAACTCATTAGTTGCAATGCTTGCAAGGCTTAAGTGATGTGCATTACCAAGAGGGCCCAGAGATACCTCTCCGACAATCGGAGTGACAAATCCTAATCTCGAAATACGCCAACCCAACATCTACCTTTGGAGCCACCTGTAGTGCTCCTTTATAATCACCCAGTTACGTTGTGACGTTTGGTAGTACCCAAAGTGTTCCTCCGGCAAACGGGAGCTGCATAATCTCATAGTCATAGGAACATGTATAAGTCATGAAGAAAAGCAATAGCAACATACTAAACGATCGGGTGCTAAGCTAATGGAATGGGTCATGTCAATCAGATCATTCAACTAATGATGTGACCTCGTTAATCAAATAACAACTCTTTGTTCATGGTTAGGAAACATAACCATCTTTGATTAACGAGCTAGTCAAGTAGAGGCATACTAGTGACACTCTGTTTGTCTATGTATTCACACATGTATTATGTTTCCGGTTAATACAATTCTAGCATGAATAATAAACATTTATCATGATATAAGGAAATAAATAATAACTTTATTATTGCCTATAGGGCATATTTCCTTCAGTCTCCCACTTGCACTAGAGTCAATAATCTAGTTCACATCGCCATGTGATTTAGCAGCAATGGTTCACATCACCATGTGATTAACACCCATAGTTCACATCGTCATGCGACCAACAATCAAAGGGTTTACTAGAGTCAGTAATCTAGTTCACATATCTATGTGATTAACACCCAAAGAGTACTAAGGTGTGATCATGTTTTGCTTGTGAGATAATTTTAGTCAACGGGTCTGTCACATTCAGATCTGTAAGTATTTTGCAAGTTCTATGTCTACAATGCTCTACACGGAGCTACTCTAGCTAATTGCTCCCACTTTCAATATGTATCCAGATTGAGACTTAGAATCATCTGGATCAGTGTCAAAAACTTGCATCGACGTAACCCTTTACGACGAACCTTTTTGTCACGTCCATAATCGAGAAACATTTCCTTATTTCACTAAGGATAACCGCTGTCCAGTGATCTAGTCCTAGATCACTATTGTACTCCCTTGCCAAATCAGTGCAGGGTATACAATAGATCTGGTACACAGCATGGCATACTTTATAGAACCTATGAATGAGGCATAGGGAATGACTTTCATTCTCTTTCTATCTTCTGCCGTGGTCGGGCTTTGAGTCTTTACTCAAATTCACACCTTGTAACACAGGCAAGAAACTTTTTCTTTGACTGTTCCATTTTGAACTACTTCAAAATCTTGTCAAGGTATGTACTTATTGAAAAACTTATCAAGCGTCTTGATCTATCTCTATAGATCTTGAAGCTCAATATGTAAGCCGCTTTACCGAAGTCTTTCTTTGAAAAACTCCTTTCAAACACTCCTTTTATGCTTTACAGAATAATTCTACATTATTTCCGATCAACAATATGTCATTCACATATACTTATCAGAAATGCTGTAGTGCTCCCACTCACTTTCTTGTAAATACAGGCTTCACCGCAAGTCTGTATAAAACTATATGCTTTGATCAACTCATCAAAGCGTATATTCCAACTCCGAGATGTTTGCACCAGTCCACAGATAGATCGCTGGAGCTTGCATATTTAGTTAACACCTTTAGGATCGACAAAACCTTCTAGTTGCATCGTATACAACTCTTCTTTAGCAAATCCATTAAGGAATGCAGTTTTGTTTATCCATTTGCCAGATTTCATAAAATGCGGCAATTGCTAACATGATTCGGACAGACTTAAGCATAGATACGAGTGAGAAAATCTCATCGTAGTCAACACCTTGAACTTGTCGAAAACCTTTTGCGACAATTATAGCTTTGTAGATAGTAACACTACTATCAGCGTCCGTCTTCCTCTTGAAGATCCATTTATTTTCTATGGCTTGCCGATCATCGGGTAAGTCAACTAAAGTCCATACTTTGTTCTCATACATGGATCATATCTCAGATTTCATGGCTTCAAGCCACTTTGCGGAATCTGGGCTCACCATCGCTTCTTCATAGTTCGTAGGATCATCATGATCTAGTAGCATGACTTCCAGAACAGGATTACCGCACCACTCTGGCGCGGATCTTACTCTGGTTGATCTACGAGGTTCAGTAGTGTCTTGTTCTGAAGTTTCATGATCATCATCATTAGCTTCCTCACTAACTGGTGTAGGTGTCACAGAAACATTTTTCTGTGATGTACTACTTTCCAATAAGGGAGCAGGTACAGTTACCTCGTCAAGTTCTACTTTCCTCCCACTCACTTCTTTCGAGAGAAACTCCTTCTCCAGAAAGTTTCCGAATTTAGCAATAAAAGTCTTGCCTTCGGATCTGTGATAGAAGGTGTATCCAATAGTTTCCTTTGGATATCCTATGAAGATGCACTTCTCCGATTTGAGTTTTTAGCTTATCAGGATGAAACTTTTTCATATAAGCATCGCAACCCCAAACTTTAAGAAACGACAACTTTGGTTTCTTGCCAAACCATAGTTCATAAGGCGTCGTCTCGACGGATATATATGGTGCCCCTTTTTAACGTGAATGCAGCTGTCTCTAATGCATGACCCCAAAAACAATAGTGGTAAATCGGTAAGAGACATCATAGATTGCACTATATCCAATAAAGTACGGTTATGATGTTCGGACACACCATTATGATGTGGTGTTCCAGGTGGCGTGAGTAGTGAAACTATTTCACATTGTTTTAACTGAAGACCAAACTCGTAACTCAAATATTTGTCTCCGCGATCATATCGTAGAAACTTTATTTTCTTGTCACGATGTTTTTTACTTCACTCTGAAATTCTTTGAACTTTTCAAATGTTTCAGACTTATGTTTCATCAAGTAGATATACTCATATCTGCTCAAATCATTTGTGAAGATCAGAAAATAATGATACCTGTCGCGAGCCTCAATATTCATCGGACCACATACATCAGTATGTATGATTTCCAATAAATCTTTTCTCGCTCCATTGTTCCGGAGAACGGCGTTTTTTAGTCATCTTGCCCAAAAGGCATGGTTCGCAAGCATCAAGTGATTCATAATCAAGTGATTCCGAAAGCCCATCAGCATGGAGTTTCTTCATGCGCTTTATACCAATATGACCTAAACAGCAGTGCCACAAATAAGTTGCACTATCGTTATTAACTTTGCATCTTTTGGTTTCAATATTATGAATATGTGTATTATTAAGATCGAGATCCAATAAACTATTTTCATTGGGTGTGTAACCATATAAGGTTTTATTCATGTAAACAGAACAACAATTTATTCTTTTACTTAAATGAATAACCGTATTACAATAAACATGATCAAATCATATTCATGCTCAACACAAACACCAAATAACACTTATTTAGGTTCAACACTAATCCCGAAAGTATAGGGGAGTGTGCGATGATGATCATATCAATCTTGGAACTACTTCCAACACACATCGTCACTTCACCCTTAACTAGTCTCTGTTTATTCTGCAACTCCCGTTTTGAGTTACTAATCTTAGCAACTGAACTAGTATCAAATACTGAGGGTTTGCTATAAACACTAGTAAAGTACACATCAATAACATGTATATCAAATATACTTATGTTCACTTTGCCATCCTTCTTATCCGCCAATCACTTGGGGTAGTTCCGCTTCCAGTGACCAGTCCCTTTGCAGTAGAAGCACTTAGTCTCAGGCTTAGGATCAGACTTGGGGTTCTTCACTTGAGCAGCAACTTGCTTGCCGTTCTTCTTGAAGTTCCCCTTCTTCCCTTTGCCCTTTTCTTGAAACTAGTGATCTTGTCTACCATCAACACTTGATGTTTTTCTTGATTTCTACCTTCATCAATTTCATCATCATGAAAAGCTCGGGAGTCGTTTTCGTCATCCCTTGCATACTATAGTTCATCACGAAGTTCTACTAACTTGGTCATGGTGACTAGAGAATTCTGTCAATCACTATCTTATCTGGAAGATTAACTCCCACTTGATTCAAGCGATTGTAGTACCCAGACAATCTGAGCACATGCTCACTAGTTGAGCGATTCTCCTCCATCTTTTAGCTATAGAACTTGTTGGAGACTTCATATCTCTCAACTCGGGTATTTGCTTGAAATATCAACTTCAACTCCTGGAACATCTCATATGGTCCATGACGTTCAAAACGTCTTTTGAAGTCCCGATTCTAAGCCATTAAGCATGGTGCACTAAACTATCAAGTAGTCATCATATTGAGCTAGCCAAACGTTCATAACGTCTGCATCTGCTCCTGCAATAGGTCTATCACCTAGCGGTGCATCAAGGACATAATTCTTCAGTGCAGCAATGAGGATAAACCTCAGATCACGGATCCAATCCGCGTCATTGCTACTAACATCTTTCAACACAATTTTCTCTAGGAACATATCAAAATAAACACAGGGAAGCAACAACGCGAGCTATTGATCTACAACATAATTTGCAAAATACTACCAGGACTAAGTTCATGATAAATTTAAGTTCAATTTAATCATATTACTTAAGAACTCCCACTTAGATAGACATCCCTCTAATCCTCTAAGTGATCACGTGATCCAAATCAACTAAACCATAACCGATCATCACGTGAGATGGAGTAGTTTTCAGTGGTGAACATCGTTATGTTGATCATATCTACTATATGATTCACGCTCGACCTTTCGGTCTCCGTGTTCCGAGGCCATATCTGTATATGCTTGGCTCGTCAAGTATAACCTGAGTATTCCGCGTGTGCAACTGTTTTGCACCCGTTGTATTTGAACGTAGAGCCTATCACACCTGATCATCACGTGGTGTCTCAGCACGAAGAACTTTTGCAACGGTGCATACTCAGGGAGAACACTTCTTGATAATTTAGTGAGAGATCATCTTATAATGCTACCGTCAATCAAAGCAAGATAAGATGCATAAAAGGATAAACATCACATGCAATCAATATAAGTGATATGATATGGCCATCATCATCTTGTGCTTTGTGATCTCCATCTCCGAAGCACCGTCATGATCACCATCGCCACCGGCGCGACACCTTGATCTCCATCGTAGCATCGTTGTCGTCTCGCCAATCTTATGCTTCCATGACTATCACTACCGTTTAGTAATAAAGTAAAGCATTACATCGCGATTGCATTGCATACAATAAAGCGACAACCATATGGCTCCTGCCAGTTGCCGATAACTCGGTTACAAAACATGATCATCTCATACAATAAAATCAGCATCATGCCTTGACCATATCACATCACAACATGCCTTGCAAAAACAAGTTAGACGTCCTCTACTTTGTTGTTGCAAGTTTTACGTGGCTGCTACGGGCTTTAAGTAAGAACTCATCTCACCTACGCATCAAAACCACAACGATAGTTCGTCAAATAGACTCCGTTTTAACCTTCTCAAGGACCGGGCGTAGCCACACTTGGTTCAACTAAAGTTGGAGAGACAGTCGCCCGCAAGCCATCTATGTGCAAAGCACGTCGAGGGAACCGGTCTCTTGTAAGCGTACGCGTAAGGTTGGTCCGGGTCGTCTCGTCCAACAATACCGCTGAACCAAAGTATGACATGCTGGTAGGCAGTATGACTTGTATCGCCCACAACTCACTTGTGTTCTATTCGTGCAAATAACATCAAACCATAAAACCTAGGCTCGGATGCCACTGTTGGGGAACGTAGTAATTTCGAAAATTTTCCTACGCACACGCAAGATCATGGTGATGCATAGCAACGAGGGGGAGAGTGTTGTCTACGTACCAACGCAGACCGACTGCGGAAGCGATCACACAACATAGAGGAAGTAGTCGTACGTCTTCTTTCCGATCCGACCGATCCAAGCACCGTTACTCCGGCACCTCCGAGTTCTTAGCACACGTTCAGCTCGATGACGATCCTCAGGCTCCGATCCAGCAAAGCGTCGAGGAAGAGTTCCGTCAGCACGACGGCGTGGTGACGATCTTGATGTTTCACCGACGCAGGGCTTCGCCTAAGCTCTACAACGATATGACCGAGGTGGAATTTGGTGGCAGGGGGCACCGCACACGGCTAAGGAACGATCAACAATGATCAATTGTGTGTCTATGGGGTGCCCCCTGCCCCTGTATATAAAGGATGGAGGAGGAGGTGGCCGGCCAAGGCATAAGGTGCGGCCAGGATGGGAGTCCTACTAGGACTCCAAGTCCTAGTAGGAGTCCATCAAGAGGGGAGGAAGGGAGAAGGAATAGGAGGAGTAGGAAAGGTGGCCGGCCCCCTTTTCCCTAGTCCAATTCGGACCAAAGGGGAAGGGGGGCGCAGCAGCCTTTTCCTCTTCCCACTAAAGCCCATCAAGGCCCATTACTTCTCCCGTAACTACCCGGTACTCCGAAAAATACCCGAATCACTCGGAACCTTTCCGATGTCCGAATATAGTCGTCCAATATATCGATCTTTACGTCTCGACCATTTCGAGACTCCTCGTCATGTCCCCGATCTCATCCGGGACTCCGAACTCCTTCGGTACATCAAAACTCCTAAACTCATAATATAACTGTCATCGAAACCTTAAGCGTGCGGACCCTACGGTTCGAGAACAATGTAGACATGACCGATACACGTCTCCGGTCAATAACCAATAGCGGGACCTGGATGCCCATATTGGCTCCTACATATTCTACGAAGATCTTTATCGGTCAGACCGCATAACAACATACGTTGTTCCCTTTGTCATCGGTATGTTACTTGCCCGGGATTCGATCGTCGGTATCCAATACCTAGTTCAATCTCGTTACTGGCAAGTCTCTTTACTCGTTCTGTAATACATCATCCCACAACTAACTCATTAGTTGCAATGCTTGCAAGGCTTAAGTGATGTGCATTACCGAGAGGGCCCAGAGATACCTCTCCGACAATCGGAGTGACAAATCCTAATCTCGAAATACGTCAACCCAACATCTACCTTTGGAGCCACCTGTAGTACTCCTTTATAATCACCCAGTTACGTTGTGACGTTTGGTAGTACCCAAAGTGTTCCTCCGGCAAACGGGAGCTGCATAATCTCATAGTCATAGGAACATGTATAAGTCATGAAGAAAAGCAATAGCAACATACTAAACGATCGGGTGCTAAGCTAATGGAATGGGTCATGTCAATCAGATCATTCAACTAATGATGTGACCTCGTTAATCAAATAACAACTCTTTGTTCATGGTTAGGAAACATAACCATCTTTGATTAACGAGCTAGTCAAGTAGAGGCATACTAGTGACACTCTGTTTGTCTATGTATTCACACATGTATTATGTTTCCGGTTAATACAATTCTAGCATGAATAATAAACATTTATCATGATATAAGGAAATAAATAATAACTTTATTATTGCCTCTAGGGCATATTTCCTTCAATATGGCCATCATCATCTTGTACTTGTGATCTCCATCTCCGAAGTACCGTCATGATCACCATCGTCACTGGCGCGACACCTTGATCTCCATCGTAACATCGTTGTCCTCTCGCCAATCTTATGCTTCCACGACTATCGCTACCGCTTAGTTATAAAGTAAAGCATTACAGCGCGATTGCATTGCATACAATAAAGCGACAACCATATGGCTCCTGCCAGTTGCCGATAACTCGGTTACAAAACATGATCATCTCATGCAATAAAATTTAGCATCATGTCTTGACCATATCACATCACAACATGCCCTGCAAAAACAAGTTAGACGTCCTCTACTTTGTTGTTGCAAGTTTTACGTGGCTGCTACGGGCTTAGCAAGAACTGTTCTTACCTACGCATCAAAACCACAATGATAGTTTGTCAAGTTGGTGCTGTTTTAACCTTCACAAGGACCGGGCGTAGCCACACTCGATTCAACTAAAGTTGGAGAAACTGACACCCGCCAGCCACCTGTGTGCAAAGCACGTCGGTAGAACCAGTCTCGCATAAGCGTACGCGTAATGCCGGTCCCGGCCGCTTCATCCAATAATACCGCCGAACCAAAGTATGACATGCTGGTAAGCAGTATGACTTATATCACCCACAACTCACTTGTGTTATACTCGTGCATATAACATCAACGCATAAAACCTGGCTCTGATGCCACTGTTGGGGAACGTAGTAATTTCAAAAAAAATCCTACGCACACGCAAGATCATGGTGATGCATAGCAACGAGAGGGGAGAGTGTTGTCTACGTACCCTCGTAGACCGGCAACTGAAGCGTTGACACAACATAGAGGAAGTAGTCGTACGGCTTCCCAATCCGACCGATCCAAGTACCGAACGTACGGCACCTCCGAGTTCTGCACACGTTCAATTCGGTGACATCCCTCGAGCTCCGATCCAGCCGAGTGTTGAGGGAGAGTTTCGTCAGCACGACGGCGTGATGATGGTGATGATGTTCTACCGACGCGGGGCTTTGCCTAAGCACCGCTACGATATGACCGAGGTGGAATATGGTGGAAGGGGGCACCGCACACGGCTAAGGAACAATCACGAAGATCAACTTGCGTGTCATGGGGTGCCCCCTTTCCCCGTATATAAAGGAGGGAGGGGGAAGGTGCAGCCGACCCCTAGGGGTGCGCCTGGAGGAGTCCTACTCCCATCGGGAGTAGGACTCCCCCCTCTTGCCTTGTTGGAGAAGGAAAGGGGAAGGGGGAAAGAGGAAAGGGGGGCGCCCCCCCCCTTCCTTGTCCTATTCGGACTAGGGGGAGGGGGCGCGCGGCCTGCCCTGGCCGGCCCTCCTCTTCTCCCTTAGGGCCCATGTAGGCCCATTAACCCCGGGGGGGGGGGGTTCTAGTAACCCCCGGTACTCCGGTAAAATCCCGATTTCACCCGGAACGATTCTGATATCCAAATATAGGCTTAGAATATATCAATCTTTATGTCTCGACCATTTTGAGACTCCTCGTCATGTCCGTGATCACATCCGGGACTTCGAACAACCTTCGGTACATCAAAACACAAAAACCCTAATTACGATCGTCACTGAAGTTGAAGCGTGCGGACCCTACGGGTTCGAGAACTATGTAGACATGACCGAGACACGTCTCTGATCAATAACCAATAGCGGAACCTGGATGCTCATATTGGCTCCTACATATTCTACGAAGATCTTTATCAGTCAGACTGCATAACAACATATGTTGTTCCCTTTGTCATCGGTATGTTACTTGCCCGAGATTCGATCGTCGGTATCTCAATACCTAGTTCAATCTCGTTACCGGCAAGTCTCTTTACTCGTTCTGTAATACATCATCCCGCAACTAACTCATTAGTTGCAATGCTTGCAAGGCTTAAGTGATGTGCATTACCGAGAGGGCCCAGAGATACCTCTCCGACAATCGGAGTGACAAATCCTAATCTCGAAATACGCCAACCCAACAAGTACGTTCGGACACACCTGTAGAGCACCTTTATAATCACCCAGTTACGTTGTGACGTTTGGTAGCACACACAGTGTTCCTCTGGTAAACGGGAGTTGCATAATCTCATAGTCATAGGAACATGTATAAGTCATGAAGAAAGCAATAGCAACAAGCTAAACGATCAAGTCCTATGCTAACGGAATGGGTCAAGTCAATCACATCATTCTCCTAATGATGTGATCCCGTTAATCAAATGACAACTCATGTCTATGGTTAGGAAACATAACCATCTTCGATCAACGAGCTAGTCAAGTAGAGGCATACTAGTGACACTCTGTTTGTCTATGTATCCACACATGTATTATGTTTCCGGTTAATACAATTCTAGCATGAATAATAAACATTTATCATGATATAAGGAAATAAATAATAAATTTATTATTGCCTCTAGGGCATATTTCCTTCACCTCGTCATCGAACTGAGGTAGTAATTTGCGTTTTGGGTAGCTTTTGGACGGGCACTTCAAGCCGTATTCTTCGGCTGCTAGGATGTCAATCCATTTATCATTGAGCAGATCTTGGTCAGCTTGAAGCTGTTGCTGCTTCTTTTTCAGGATCCTTGCAGTTACTATTAGCAGGCGCTTGAAGTGCTCCTGCTCGAGAGGTTCCTCAGGCACGATGAAATCCTCGGTGCCGAGGCTCGCCTAATCCTCGAAGAGTGGAAGATAATCACTATCCTATGAGTCCTCATGCGTGGCCTGTTTACCAGGGCTAACCTGCCCAGCTTCCTGTTCATCCTGTTCGGTAGCTGCGTCAATGGGGTCTTCATTGTCTTTGGCACCTTCCGGAGTGTTATCTTCTCCTCTGCCGGTGTTGCTACCTTTACTGCGGCGTGACTTAGAGTGGCGCCGCTGACGCCGGTGTTTCGATTGTATCTCAGGAGGTTTATCCTCAACTGGATCTTCTTTGTCATCGTCGATGTTCTCCTTTGGTGCATCCACCATGTATACATCGTACGAGGAAGTGGCCGTCCAGCGTCCGATGAACGGCGGGTCCTGGGCCTCTTCTTCTCCGGCGTCGTCGTCCATATCGTCGATGTCGTCGGAGCCGTAATCGAGCATGTCAGTTAAGTCTTCGACAGTGGCTATGAAGTGGGTGGCGGGTGGGGAGCGAAATTCCCTGTCATCGGCTTCTAGTTCGAACCAGATATAGTTCGACTGTGAATCCCCCGCTAGGGATATTTTTTTAATGAATTCAGCACATCACCCAAGGGTGAGTGCCGGAAGATGTCCGCGGTGCTGAATTCGGCGATCGATAGCCGATCATGCTCGACATGCGCAAACGCACATAGTTCGAAACTTTTAACCAGAAACGAGCCCGAGGTTCCGGTGACACAGGCATTACCAAAGGTTAGGTCTGTGTGTGGCTCCAACGCCGTGGATTCCGCGGCTTCCATGGCGGGATTAAGCTTCCTGTCCTGGGATGGCGCGACCTGCTCTGGATCTAAGGCCAGAGCGGTTACAGGTGTAATTTCCTGGGTATGGCCCGATGATAGATCTAAGTCATGTTCATCAAGGTGACGGGGAGCGATCGTCGTGGTATCGAATCCGTCAAAGATCAAGTCTCCTCGGATATCCGCGGCGTAGTTCAAGCTCCTGAATTTGACCTGACGGCCAGGGGCGTAACTATCGATCTGCTCCAGATGGCCAAGCGAGTTGGCCCGCAATGCGAAGTCGCCGAACACGAAGATCTGTCCGGGGAGGAAGACCTCCCCTTGGACAGCGCCGTTGTAGATGATTGAAGGAGCCATCAAACCTTTTGAGGACGGCACAGTGGAACTCTCAATGAAAGCACCAATGTCGGTGTCAAAACCGGCGGATCTCGGGTAGGGGGTCCCGAACTGTGCTTCTAGGATTGATGGTAACAGGAGAAGGGGGACACAATGTTTACCCAGGTTTGGGCCCTCTCTATGGAGGTAATACCCTACGTCCTGCTTGATTGATCTTCATGAATATGAGTATTACAAGAGTTGATCTACCACGATATTGTAATGAATAAACCCTAAAAGTCTAGTCTGGCTATGATTATTCGGGATTCGACCTATCTAGGGACCTAGCCCTCCGGTTTATATAGAGACGGGAGGGATCTAGGGTTACACAAGGTCGGTTACAGAGAAAGGAATCTTCATAGTTGGTCACCAAGCTTGCCTTCCACGCCAAGGAGAGTCCCATTCGGACACGGGTGGAGTCTTCGGTCTTTGTATCCTTACGGCCCATCAGTCCGGCCCATATCCAACAGATCGGACACCCGAGGACCCCTTAGTCTAGGACTCCCTCAGCAAGAACTCTGATTCAGGACCTGGAGGAGACCTTAGCGAGCCTATGCTAGGTGGACCTGCGGCTCAACCTGGAGAAGTGTGTGTTTGGTGTCCCTTCAGGCAAGCTATTGGGCTTCCTCATGTGTCATAGGGGGATCGAGGCCAACCCGGAGATGGTCAATGCAATTTAAGACATGATCCCACCACAAAACCTGAAGGAGATGCAGAAGCTTGCAGGCTGCGTGACTTCGTTGGGACGCTTCATCTCCAAGTTAGGGGAGCGCACATTGTCGTTCTTCAAGTTGATGAAGAAGAAGGGTCCATTCGAGTGGACCTTCGAGGCCGACCTGGCGTTTCAAGACCTCAAGGGATACTTGACCAGCCCACTGGTGATGGTGGCACCTCGTCCTCGCGAGCCCTTGGTACTCTACCTGTCCGCCACACCCCACTCCGCCAGCGCGGCGTTGGTGGCACTCAGGGAGGGGCCCGGGGTCAAGGAACCGCCAAGTGGAGTCGCCAATCCGGATGAGGAAGCCCAGCACCAAGATGATGCTCCTGGGACAGCGGCTGCCATGACGGGTCATCAAGCCCAAGGAGCAGGAAACCCGCAAGAAACACCTCAGTCCCCGGGATCTAAAAACCCCGTCAGCTCTCCCACCCTGTTCGAGCATCCAGTATACTTCGTCAGCACAGTCCTGCAAGATGCGAGGGTGCGATACCCCATGCCTCAGAAGCTCTTGCTCGTGCTCCTGGTGGCCTCACGCAAGCTGCGCCACTACTTCCAAGGTCACCCCATCAAGGTCATTTCAGCCTACCCATTGGAGAGAGTGCTCAGAAGCCCCAATGCTGCGGGAAGGGTCGCCGAATGGAACATCGAGCTGCAAGCGTTCGACCTGGAGTTCAGCACAACCAGAGTCATCAAGGGGACGGAACTCGCCGACTTTGTGGCGGAATGGACTGACACCCCGGAGCTCAAAGCAGGCGAGAACCGATCCCTCTCTCCAGGAAGTGAGGCGCCAGATAGTTGGGTCATGTACTTCGACGGCGCTTTTGCACGTTAGGGCACGGGGGCTGGAGCTGAGCTTATCTCGCCCACTCAGGACAAGCTTTACTACGCCGTGCAACTCTGCTTCCAGTGGGGCGAGAAGGTCTCCAACAACATCGCAGAGTACGAGGGTCTCCTCGCCGGCCTCAAAGCGGTAGTGGCCCTGGGAGTGAAGCGCCTCACCATCAAAGGAACTCGCAGCTCCTCATCAACTTCTCCAACAAGGTGTACGAGCCAAAGGATGAGCACATGGAGGCATACCTCGCGGAGGAGCGCAAACTGGAGAAGCAGTTCCTGGGTCTAGAACTATAGCATGTACCTCGTGGCACCAACAAAGAGGCCGATGACATCGCCAGAAGAGCATCTAAGCGGCAGCCCCAAGAGCCTGGGGTCTTCGAGGAGCGGCTCTTCAAGCCCTCGGTAGCACCTCCACCTGCGGAGCCGGTGCCATCTCAGGAGGAACTCCCCCAGCCTCCAGCCTTGGGAGCCCCCGCCTGCGGCCCGACCTCGGGTGTGCGCCTCCTCTTAGCACTCGAGCCTCAAGAGGGGAGCTGGATCGAAGAGTTCAAGGCATACCTGATGCAAGGCACGTTGCCGGAGAAGGAGGAAGACGCGGAATGTGTGGCCCGGCAGGCTACGACGTACTGCATTCAGGATGGTGAGCTATACAGGAAGCGGCCAAATGATGTTTCTCTGTGATGCATTTCCACGGAACAGGGGAAGGAGTTGTTGGCTGACATACATGGTGGAGACTGCGGGCACCACTCATCGTCGCGCACCCTGGTTGGCAAGGCTTTCCGCAGCGGGTTCTACTGGCCCACGGCACTCAACGACGCGGCCGAGCTGGTGAAATCTTGTGAGGCCTGCCAGTTCCACGCCAAGCAGATCCACCGGGCTGCTCAGGACCTCCAGACTATTCCGCTCTCATGGCCGTTCGCGGTCTGGGGGCTGGATATCCTGGGACCACTCCCTCGAGCACCAGGAGGCTACCGCTACCTCTACGTCACTATTGACAAAATCACCAAGTGGGCGGAAGTGGAAGCTGACCGCACCATCTCGGCCGGGTCAGCAGTCAAGTTCATCAAGGGCCTCGTAAGCCGATTTGGGGTCCCTAACTGCATCATCACCAACAACGGTTCGCAGTTCACTAGCAATCTCTTCAAAATGTATTGTGCTAACCTTGGAACGCAGATCTGCTACGCCTCCGTGGTGCACCCCAGGAGCAACGGCCAAGCCGAACGCGCCAACGCGGAGGTCCTGAGGGGTCTCAAGACAAGGACCTTCGAGAAGAAGCTTAAGGCATGCGGCAGGGGCTGGCACGACGAGCTCTAGTCCGTGCTGTGGTCCATCCGCACCACCGCCACTAGACCGACAAGCGAGACCCCGTTCTTCCTCGTCTATGGAGCAAAAGCGGTTCTCCCACACGAGGTCAGGCATCGCTCCGCGTGGGTCCTATCGTTTGATGAAATGCGGCAGCATGCCAGGCGGGGGGTGGATATCGCGCTAGGGGAGGAATGCCGCCGAGAAGCCTCGCTCCGAGCTGTGAGGTACTAGCAGGTGCTGCGGCAGTACCACTATCGCAGCGCCCGCTCCAGGACGCTCGAGGTGGGTGATCTTGTCCTGAGGCAGGTACTCTCCAGGGAAGGGCTGCACAAGCTCTCGCCCATGTGGGAGGGCCCGTTTCGGGTCGCCCACGTCTCCAGGCCTAGCACCGTGCACTTGGAGACGCAGGACGGGATCCCCATCCAGAACACCTAGAACATCCAGCACCTCCGGAGGTTCTACCCATGAAGCAAGGCCCGGTGCCTGTGAAGCAAGGCACAGTGCCTGTGAAGAATCTCCGCTTATGACACTCTCACGTAATAATGATTGGGGCTGTACACTCCCCAGAGTCTCAGGAGTGCCGCCCTTGGGCCTCGGGGGCTCCCTCCTATGCCTAGTGGCAGCACTTAGCTCCGCGCTGGTGAGAAGACAAGAAGACTAGACTAGGTGCCGGACGCAGCTTTTCATTTGCTTTTCACAGTTGGTTTGCCCCCTCTTTTAAAGTGAGAATTTGCTTTCTGGTTTTCCTTGCTGGCCTGGTTTCATTGTCCTCGTTGCCTCCCTTTCTGCCCTCGGTTCCTCTTTTTGACATGTTCTCTCCCTCACGTGCCTCGCGAGGGGGGTGGACGGGCGCCTCGTGAGCGTTTTTGTTTTCTTGTCTTTCGCAAGGCACCCTCGCTCGAGCTCGCAAGCTAGCGCGCCCTTCTCAGTCCATGCCCCCCGGGTGCCGCGATGCGAGGCACGGGGTTACGGCTGGCAGTGCCTGCGATCAGGACCCGGAAGAATAAGGATTTCCTAGAAAATTTTAGCAGTTATCAGGCCCCCCCAAGCACAGGAGACCTCGTGAAGCATTGGGGAACGCGTGTCTCGCGAGGCGGAATCTACTCCAGGCGCATTGAGCTAAGTTGTTCCTACGCACATACATAAAACATGACGCTGCAACACAACACATGAACAATAAACATAGCACTGCCACTTAGAGATCATAATTGTTGCACGCCCTGGCGGGGCCCCATACTTGTCTCTCTCTTAAATGCAGGAAGGAAAGGAAGAATGAAACAAAAGCGGAACGTGCTCCCGCGGCAGGTCGCGAGGACAGGCCCAAGGCACTCTCCTCAGCTCAGCCAGACCCCTCCTCGCGCTTCACCGGAGCGCGGAGACGAGACGACCCGCTGTCGCCTTTGAAGCGGGCACGACGCCGTGGTGGCTGGTCGTAGCCACCGCTGCTGGAGCTGTCGCCGGAAGAAGAATCGTCGTAGCTAGACGAGACATGGCCGACACCAAAGGCGGGCCCGCCATCACTCCCGTCGTGGCCATCGCCAAGGCCGAGCACATCGTCGCCGTCGTTGTCCTCGGGGCAGCATCCGATGCGGCAACCATCTTCCCCAAATACCCTCATGAAGAGGGTCGCATCGCCGTCATACTTGAAGTGGAGGGCACACCACCTGCCCAGTCCGCGCGCGCGGGCGAACGTCTGCCAACCGTGAGCCAGGACCGCGTTGCCTGCGGCGGAGACCTCGACCGCGACCCAAGAAGCCTTGCTACAGCAGCCGTCCATCTGTAGCCAAAGACCGTCTACACCAATGGCTGGCAGCTCGGCGACAAAGAAGCATGGGAGCTGAAGCCAAGTGCCGGTCGGGTTCTCCGACCACACGATGAACTCCGGCAGCACTTTCGCCAAGTGGAAGCGCGGCCTGGGCGGTCGCGCGACCATGGCACGCCTCCCTTCATCGACAGGGCTACCGTGACTTGGGCGGCCTCCACGGGGCGAAGAGGCGCCACCGCGGCCGCGAGGGGCCGCGGCGGGGGTCGCAGGGTGTTTACGAGGACGACCGCACCCCCTCTTGGGCGGTGGAGAGCCAGGCCCCTCCTGGCGAGCCTTCCCCTTCTCCGCCGCTGAGAGCCTCTTCGTAGGCGCCATGCATGGGTGTCGCTGCTGGCAGTGAAGCAAGGAAGAAGAAGGAGCGGGAGAAGCAAGGGAAGAGATGGGTGATGGGGGCTTCGCCCCTCTACCCATTTATAGCCAAGGGGAGGCCAACTGTTGGCATCCACGATCTAAGGTAATAATGACCTTTTTCTGCATGCAGTAGGGACTCGTCAAGTCGGGTAGTTGCCGAGGCTGCGTGGGGAAGCGGAGACGCCCACGTCCAATCAATCGCCATGCGCGAATCATGGCCGCGGACTTTGGGGGCCCGCGGCACTCCGCGCTTTCCCTTTGACTTCGCCTCGAAGCCAAGCCCGAGCGCGCCTTGGGCCCGGGGGCTACTGTCGGTGTTCTGGGAACGGGGGTCCCCAGATTTGCCTGCCTACGGCCCGCAGCATGGCTCCACCAGCGGCCCCGTATGGCCCATCTTCACCAGCAAACATTCAAGACCCTCGCAAGGGGCCAAGCCTCGCGAGGCGGATGACGCAAGACCTCCTCAGGGGCGGCCTCACTAGACTGGCTCGCGAGGGGCGGAGAGATCAAGGCAAGGGGCACCTCACGAGGTTCCTGTGACACAAGCCATGACGACTGGAACCAGGTGGGCACCAGTGCGTGCAGCGTCCTTGTTTCCTCTTTGGTGTTAAAGGGGCAATCGCAGGCAAGGAGTCACAAGGCATCAGGCAAAGGTTTCCATATCGGTGCAACAAGACCAAGACTAGCAGGACGGCAAGACGGAGGTCATCGTGGAGCCCAAGATGGCGTCACCACCAGAACCTTCGGTAGGCGAAGACCACTTTTGTCAGGATAGCTTGTACTAGTTGTCTCCCTTCGAATTTGGCCGTTGTGGGATCCCTTCCCGCTCAATATTGGGAAGAGGGCCAGGGCTTCTATAAATAGGACTAGCCACCACCAGAGAGGGGGGTCGAGACCCATATCATCCCGAACCACACAAGTTCACCAAGCACAAAAGCACCTCTCCTCAGGAGGTTGTTCTTCCATTATAATTGTTCATTCTCGGCCCAAGAGGCAATCCACCACACCACACTGGAGCAGAGTATTACACCACAACGCTGGCCCGAACCAGTATAAATCTTGTGTCTCGTGTTCTTTGGGTTCGTCGAGCTAGGCCGTGAGATCGTAGAGCGCGTGATCTAGAGAGGGGGAGAGATCTTCGTGCGCACCCCAGTGTTCGAACCTCAAGGGTTTTGTCGGAACCCGAAATCCGACAAGACTTTCTCACCCGTAGCGATGCTTAAGTCTGTCCGAATCATGTCAGCAATTGCCGCATTTTTATGAAATCTAGCGAATGGACGTCAAAAACGGTATTTCTTAATGGATTTTTTTAAAGAGTTGTATATAATGCAACGAGAAGTTTTTGTCGATCCTAAAGGTGATAACAAATTGTGCAAGCTCTAGCGATCCATCTATGGACTGGTGCAAGCATCTCAGAGTTGGAATATATGCTTTGATAAGGTGATCAAAGCATATGGTTTTATACAAACTTACGGTGAAGCCTGTATTTACAAGAAAGTGACTAGGAGCTCTGTAGCATTTCTGATAGTATATGTGGATGACATATTATTGATTGGAAATGATGTAGAATTTTTTGATAGCATAAAAGGATACATGAATAAGAATTTTTCAATGAAAGACCTCAGTGAAGCTACTTACATATTGGGCATCAAGATCTAGAGGAATAGATCGAGACGCTTAATAGGACTTTCACAAAGTATATACCTTGGCAAAATTTTGAGGAAGTTCAAAATAGATCAGTCAAAGAAAGGGTTCTTGTCTGTGTTGCAAGGTGTGAAGTTGAGTAAGACTCAAAACCCGACCACGACGTAAGATAAGGAGAGAATGAAAGTCATTCCCTATGCCTCGGCCATAGGTTCTATAAAGTATGCCATGTTGTGTACCAACCCTATTGTGTACCTTGCCATGAGTTTGGCAAGGGGTACAATGGTGATCCAGGAGTAGATCACTTGACATCGATCAAAATTATCCTTAGTTACCTAAGAGGACTAAGGAAATGTTTCTCAGTTATGGAGGTGATAAAGATTCATCATAAAGGGTTACGTCGATGCAAGCTTTAACACCGATTTAGATGACTTTGAGTCTCGATCTGGACATGTATTGAAACTGGGAGCAATTAGCTAGAGTAGCTCCATGTAGAGCATTGTAGACATAGAAATTTGCAAAATACATATGGATCTAAATGTGACACACCCATTGACTAAACCTCTCTCACAAGCAAAACATGATCACACCTTAGTACTCTTTGGGTGTTAATCACATATCGATGTGAACTAGATAATCAACTCTAGTAGACTCTTTTGTTTGTTGGTCACATAGCGATGTGAACTATGGGTGTTCAATCACATGGTGATGTGAACTAGATTATTGACTCTAGTGCAAGTGGGAGACTGAAGGAAATATGCCCTAGAGGCAATAATAAAGTTGTTATTTTATATTTCCTTATTCATGATAAAGGTTTAATATTCATGCTAGAATTGTATTCATCGGAAACCTTAATACATGTGTGAATACATAAACAAACACTGTGTCCCTAGTGAGCCTCTACTAGACTAGCTCGTTGGTCAAAGATGGTTAAGGTTTGCTAACCATAGACATGAGTTGTCATTTGATAATAGGATCACATCCTTAGGAGAATGATGTGATGGACAAGACCCATCCATTAGCTTAGCATTATGATCGTTCAGTTTTATTGTTATTGCTTTATTCATGTCAAATAATTATTCCTTCAACTATGAGATTATGCAACTCCCAGATACCGGAGGAATACCTTGTGTGAGTTGGCATAGATCGAGACGAGGATTTGTCACTCCGAGTATCGAAGAGGTATCTCTAGGTCGTCTCGGTAGTGCACATCATAAGAAGCCTTGCAAGAAAAGTGACTGATGAGTTAGTTATAGTATGATGTATTACAGAACGAGTAAAGAGACTTGCCGGTAACGAGATTGAACTAGGTATGAAGATACTGACGATCGAATCTCGGGCAAGTAACATACAAATGGACAAAGGGAATAATGTATGTTGTCATAACAGTTTGACCGATAAAGATCTTCGTAGAATATGTAGGAGTGATAAGTCTCCAACGTATCTATAATTTTTGATTGTTCCATGCTATATTATATCCTGTTTTGGACATTATTGGGCTTTATTATACACTTTTATATTATTTTTGGGACTAACCTATTAACCGGAGGCCCAGCCCAGAATTGTTGTTTTTTTGCCTATTTCAGAGTTCCGCGGAAAAAGAATATCAAACGGAGTCCAAACGGAATGAAACCTTCGGGAACGTGATTTTCGAAACGAACATGATCCAGAGGACTTGGACCCTACGTCAAGAAAGCAACCAGGAGGGCACAAGGTAGGGGGCGCGCCTACCCCCCCCCCCCCCCCCCGGCACGCCCTCCACCCTCGTGGGGCCCACGTTGGTCCACTGACGTACTTCTTCCTCCTATATATACCCGCGTACCCCGAAACTACCAGATATGGAGCCAAAACCCTAATTCCACCGACGTAACTTTCTGTACCCATGAAATCCCATCTTGGGGCCTTTTCCGGAGCTCCACCGGAGGGGGCATCGATCACGAAGGGCTTCTACATCAACACCATAGCCTCTCCGATGAAGTCTGAGTAGTTTACTTCAGACCTTCGGGTCCACATTTATTAGCTAGATGGCTTCTTCTCTCTTTTTGGATCTCAATACAAAGTTCTCCCCCTCTCTTGTGGAGATCTATTCGATATAATCTTCTTTTGCGGTGTGTTTGTTGAGACCGATGAATTGTGGGTTTATGATCAAGTTTATCTATGAACAATATTTGAATCTTCTCTGAATTCTTTTATGTATGATTGGTTATCTTTGCAAGTCTCTTTGAATTATCAGTTTGGTTTGGCCTACTAGATTGATCTTTCTTGCAATGGGAGAAGTGCTTAGCTTTGGGTTCAATCTTGCGGTGTCCTTTCCCAGTGACAGTAGGGGCAGCAAGGCACGTATTGTATTGTTGCCATCGAGGATAACAAGATGGGGTTTATATCATATTGCATGAGTTTATCCCTCTACATCATGTCATCTTACTTAAAGCGTTACTCTATTCTTTTGAACTTAATACTCTCGATGCATGCTGGATAGCGGTCGATGTGTGGAGTAATAGTAGTAGATGCAGGCAGGAGTCGGTCTACTTGTCTCGGACGTGATGCCTATATACATGATCATACCTAGATATTCTCATAACTATGCTCAATTCTGTCAATTTCTCAACAGTAATTTGTTTACCCACCGTAATACTTATGCTATCGAGAGAAGCCACTAGTGAAACCTATGGCCCCCGGGTCTATTTTCCATCATATTAATCTTCCGTCAACAAGCTATTTCCTTTTCCATTTATTTTGCTTTCTTTACTTTGCATCTTTATCATAAAAATACCAAAAATATTATCTTATCATATCTATCAGATCTCACTTTCGTAAGTGACCATGAAGGGATTGACAACCCCTTTATTGTGTTGGTTGCGAGGATTTTATTTGTTTGTGTAGGTGCGAGGGACTCGTGCGTGGCCTCCTACTGGATTGATACCTTGGTTCTCAAAAACTGAGGGAAATACTTACGCTACTTTGTTGCATCAACCTTTCCTCTTCAAGGGAAAACCAACGCATTGCTCAAGAGGTAACAAGGAGCCAATATGAGCATCCAGGTTCCGCTATTGGTTATTGACCAGAGAGGTGTCCCGGTCATGTCTACATAGTTCTCGACCCCGTAGGGTCCGCATGCTTAACGTTCGATGATGATTTAGTATTATATGAGTTATGTGATTTGGTGACCGAATGCTGTTCGGAGTCCTGGATAAGATCACAGACATGACAAGGAGTCTCGAAGATCAAGAGGTAAAGATTGATATATAGGACGATGGTATTCGGACACCGGAAGTGTTTCGGAGGGTATCGGGTACATATAGGGGCTTAATGGGCCAAGGGAGGGACAGACCAACCCACAAGGGGCTGGTGTGCCCCTCCATCAGGCCGGCCAGCCCTAGGGAAAGGAAAGGGAGGAGGGTAAGTCCCTCCTTCCTCCCCCTCCTCAAGGGAGAAAGGGAAGGGGGCACCACCTACCCCCTTCCTTCCCCTAGCGCCTATACAAGAAAGGTGGGACCGAACCAGGGCAGGAGCCCAAGTGGGATTCGGCCTCACTTGGGGTGCCCCTTGGCCTCTCCCCTCTCCCTCACACCTATATATATGAGGAGGGGCGCCTATGATAGATAACATCAATTGTTAGCCGTGTGCGGCACCCCCTCCATAGTTTACAACTTTGGTCATAGTTTTGCGGTGCTTAGGCGAAGCCCTGCGAGAATCACTTCACCCTCACCGTCACCACGCCGTCGTGATGACGGAACTCATCTACTATCTCGACACCTTGCTGGGTCAAGAAGGCGAGGGACGTCACCGAGCGGAACGTGTGCAGAACTCGAAGGTGCCGTGTGTTCAGTGCTTGACCGGTAGGAGCTAGAAGTTCAACTACATCAACCGCGTTGTCAAACGCTTCTACTTTTGATCTACGAGGGTACGTAGACACACTCTCCCCCTCGTTGCTATGGATCTCCCAGATAGATATTGCATGAGCGTAGGAATTTTTTTGAAATTGCATGCTGCGTTTCCCAACACAAACCACTTATAAAACTTAGGTAAAATATAAATATAACAGGGAAGGGCAAAGGAAATCACCATTTCCTCGCTAGACTATTCCCCTTCCGGTCGTCAGCACGGCTGTGCCCCTCCTCCTTGTAGGCAACATCATGCAAAGGTGCGTCATCATCAGAACTGGAGGTGCAGCCATCCGTTAGGTCGGAGTCGGAGATGCACCTTTTGCCCGACAGCCTATGGAGCGGGCGGTCCTACTCCTTCGCATGGCGGGCCGCCTTCGCCCCCACCTCCTTGTTTGCCCTGCGCTTCGACAACTCGAAGGCGAGTCGGAGCGCCTTGGCATTCTTGCGGCAGAGGCGTCGAGCATCCATCTCCGCTATCATGACAGAGCGGCGGTGTCATGGGAGCAAGTCTGACAGTAAGAATAGGGGGTACATAGGAGGAGGCGAGGCCCTAGCTATGGCAAGGTTGTGCACACAAGATTTACGAGTTCAAGCCCTTCTCGGAGGAAGTAATAGCCCTATGTCTCGGTGCCCGGAGGCTTGGTCGACTGGATTATGCGTGAAAGTTATAGGGGGTGCAAACCCTTGTGCCAGAGGGGAGGGGTGGCTTATATAGAGTGCGCCACCCCTTCAGGCCTTCACAGGCCTCAGTTACATAGGGTTTAATGTAGGTTAAGACAGAGACATTACTGGTAACGCCTGCTATAATGACTATTAATGACCTTTAAGGCTACGGAGTGTACGCTTGACCGTTGCCATCGAGAGGTGGCTTTAGATCTTCTGTATTCCGAGTGATTCTCCGTACGGTTGAGTGTTTCTATCTTGGTCGAATGGAATTGGGGTATCCGAGTGAGATAGTTGGTTGAGTGGATTGCATTCCAAGTTGATTTCAGTCGGTATCTTCTGTTGTCCTTTGAATGTCTCGACTCTAGGGCAGTGTCCTTGGGTAGGGTGTCGAGGACAGGCCTATGACCCTACCCTAGGTACATGTCATCGTCATTAGCCCCTGAATGGATTGAGATCCAAGTGAAAGAGGGTTGAAGTTGGTTCCGACTCGATTCCATGCTTCTGAGGAATTCCAACGGAGTCTGGTAATCATGCTGAAGCTTCAACCTCGTTTTAGTCGCCTTGATCAATTCAGAGTTCATCGAGTGAATTATGCTGATAATCTTCGAGTGTTGTTCTGGTGTGAAATCTTTGGCACGATTGGTTACTCTGCGGTTCCCGGATCTCACGGGATTCGAAATTTTGGAGAAGCGCGCGGGACGGAGCGTGCCATAGTAATCGGAGCGGGTAGACAGGGGCGCCTCAATCTTCATGCCGCCTTTTTCGCCACGTATCGGGTGCGCGACTGCTGCGGGATATAACAGGATCGCACGGGACCATGGGTCAGCCACTCATCGGCAGACCCATAAAAGGCATCGAAGCCGATGCAAAGCATGGTACGCCTCCTTCAATCTTCTTCTTCCTCTGCTTCTCCATAGCGACCTCACCTGCTCTCCGCGCCTCTGCTTGGCCCGTGAGCATTCCGCCACCATGGGGAAGGACAAGACGGCGGCCTTGGAACATGCAAAGAAGGCGACGGCGATGGCGAAAGGCAAGAAGATGGCTCGGGGGACGTCGTCGCGGTTCGGTCTGCCGCTCGGTTGGATCCAGGGGGACTGGATCCGCTCCACCGTCAAGCGGGAAGATCTAGAGAGGCTTGTTGAGGACGGTATGATTGCTGACAAGTCTTGGAGGTTGCCGGAGGGGGAATCTGAGCCCCAGCCGCGCGAGGGTGAGTGTGTCCTCCTCACTACTCATGTCGACCGAGGTCTTTCTCTTCCTTCGCATCCGTTCGTTAGGGGTTTCCTGAACTTTTTTGGTGCTGAAATTCATCATTCCCCCCAAACACAATCGCGTATCTTGCTGCTTTCATCTCGTTGTGTGAAAATTTCTTGGGTTGTCAACCACACTAGGGTCTGTTCAAACACATATTCACTTGCGTTCTCAGTCGATGAAGAAGGCACATCCGACTGATGAGAAGACGCATGTGATCCAGATGTGCGGGGGTTTAGGAATTCAAACTAGGGGTAGGAGCACTTGTCCTTCCATTGCCCTTCCCGAGTCAGTTCGGGGATGGCAGTCGACCTGGTTCCACTGGAAAGACGTCCCGACTCCTGGTCAGTCTACCGGTCTCCCCCCTTTAACTATGGAGCGGCTTCGCCAACCTTCTTCTTTGACTGTGACCCCAGAGGAGAAAGGCGAGGTGGCTCTTTTAGTCGACCAGGTCCTTAACTTAGTCCAGGAGGGTGTGACTGGCATGGATCTATTGGAGGTGTTCCTCAGTTGACGCATCTAGCCTCTCCAAGCCCGAGACCACCCGATGTGGATGTACTCAGGCCCTGGAGACACCGCTCGGATCCACCCAGAGGAGGTCGTTGAGGAGATGGTGGCTTAGTGGCTACGAAGCATCACCAGAAACAAGGATAACCCCAGGGGGTCCAGGAGAGTTCAGCCATTCGACACCAACCACGAGCCGAAAGAGGTCGGGCTCAAAATACTGAGCGCTTTCTTCTTTCGATCTGCAATTGTTCTTGGATCTTATTGACTCTTGATGACTTCAGCCTTGCAGATTTACACCAAGATGTACTCGATGACAAACGGGGAACAGCTCCATGAGGGAGAGGAGAGCGCAGACGAAAGCGCCGACTGGCAATCCGGAGATGGTAGTGACGATGACAGTGACGACTCGGGCAGCAGCGAGGAGGTCGACTCACCGCCCCGCTGAGAGCGTTGATTCAAGCAATCCCAAGACCATGTAGGTGGGCATGGCAAAGAAGCTCCACCAAGCATGCAAGTGCCAAAGCGCACTCGGATTTCGTATCCGGAACCATCGAAGAAGGCCGCTAAGTAGCCCAAGGTTGTCCCACCGAAGACTCGGAAGGCCCTACCCAAGATCAAGGTGGATGTCCCCGTTGCTTCTGCGTAAGTGTTTGCTTCTTCTCTTTGTCTTCTATGTTATTGTCGACTCATCCGCTTGCTTGACCGAGTGAGTTTTCTAACTTTTAGTGTTGCTACTTCTGGGAAGTCCATGGATATCGACAAAGAGCAAGATGACGAGGTGACTGCAGATGCAGCCACTTCTCGAGCAGGTACAACTCCATAGCCATGCTCTTACTTTGCCAATTGTCCTGTCAGTCGACTGAACTCTTACGGTTGAGTGTTTTGTAGCGCCACCAAATGTTATTGAACTTCCAAACGACGATGACCATGAAGATGTGCCACAAAAGAATACAGGGTGTAGGGCGGGACTTTGAGCAAGAAGGTGCCTGCTAGTAAAGTGTCTCACTTGACTTCAGCGCCAGAACCTGTCATTCAGCAATCCGGAGATCCAATTCAGACTTCTGTTTCTTTTGCTGATCCTTTGTCGACTGATCGACCTTTGGCGTCGACTGCTCAAGCCCTTGCTCTGACTGTGCAACTCCATGCTTCGGATCCCTTGGCTGCCTCGTCTGTTCCACCAACTTCGCTTTTTGTTACCCATCATGTCACGGAGGACCAGGTAGGCGCTGCTAAGGAAGCCATGTGTCAAGAAGGCCTAATGATGGACCGAATGAAGGTGGTGTACGATGCCAGCAAGGCTTCCTATGATGCTAGCTCTGCCCTTCAAACCAATGTCCAGGTAAGGGGGGTTGTAAGTTGATTTCTGACTAGTCTTCAGCTTGATCTTTGTTCTGTTAGGATATACTACTTGTAAACTACTGCTTTATTATTCGTAAGATGTCCGTGGATGAGTGTTTTGAAACCTTATGTGCATCTATCATGAATTTGCACCTTGCATCATCTCACCCACTGGGTGTCCTCTTTTTCTTCGTAGCTTTTCCAGTTGAATCAACCAGGTTGTGTCGAGTGAACTCTTGAACCAGTGGGGGCACGCTGAGTGCACCCACTGGGTGTAGTCCCCGAGACTGCCGTCGAATGTTTGATTTGGCGGGGGTCTTTCCAAAGTGTTATTTCACCACGGGAGCCTTAGAAATTGTTTGTTTGTAGTAAATTCACTCGGTCTTAGACAGATCGTGTCGAGTGAACTCTGAGCCAGTGGGGGCATGCTAAGTACACCCACTGGGTGTAGTCCCCGAGACCACGGTCAACTGCGTGCAGTCGGCGGAGGTCTGAGAACGAATGTTGTTGTTGTCTTACTCCTTCCACTTGGACTGGACTGGCCATGGCGAGTGGGAAATCGAACCAGTGAGGGCACGCCAAGTGCACCCACTGGGTGAGTCCCCGAGACTGCTGTTGAATGTTTAATTTGGCAGTATTCTTAGAAATCTTTTTATCGTAATAACTTGAACTTGTATCTTATCGCTCGGAAGCAACCGATCATTATTTCTGTCGACTGACGTGTCTTGTTCGTTGACTGCAGAAATTTTGTGAGCTTGGGGCCCAGTTTGCTGAATTGGAGAGGAGACAAATTCAACTCAACCTTGATCTGGAGCTGGCCAAGGAGAATTTGAAGAAGGCCCAAGACGAAGCAGCCATTATGGGAGGTAACAATTCTGTCGACTGTTAGTCTTGCCATCTTTTCGTTTCAACCTTTAAACCGAGTGATTCCACTCCAACAGATGTGCATAGTGAAAATCATCAACTCCAGGCTCGTCTGACGAATGTTATTTCTTTAGAAAAAATGAAGCAGGACCTGGAGCAGAAGGATCTTGACCTCGCAGCAGCACAGAAGACGGGGCGGGAGAAAACTGAACTCGCCGACAAAAGTTGGCTTCAGTCGGCAAGTTAGAAGAAGAGAATGCCAAGTTGAAAACCGTTGTCGATGAAGCCAAGAAGGAAGTCATGCAGCTGAAGGAGGAGAAGGTCGCCTTGACAGACAGAGTCGGCGATCTCACTCAGAAGAGGGACGAGCTGGAAACTTATCTCGGAGGTCTTGCCAAGAAAATGTTCCTCATGCTCGAACGTACCTTTCTTTATCCGACTGATTGCAAAGAACTTTTCCGTTGTGTCTCTGTCATCTCAACACCCCTTTGTTTGTGCAGAATTTTGTCATAACTTTGAGGAAGAAACCGGGCAGACCGAGACAAGCTTAGACCCCATCAACTCCCCCATCAAGGACGAAGCTGCTATGAATGTACTACGAGTGGAATCTCGTCTCGCTAGTGTTTTGGACTACCTTGGCCGACTGAAAGTAGCGGTGTCGCGGATCAACATGGAGCTCTGGCCCAATGCTACATTCCAGAATGACCTCGAATCACTGATGACTCGACTCAACGGTATCCCTGAACGAGTGCAGGCGTGGAAGAAGTCATCTGCACGCTGCGGTGCTGATGTGGCTCTGTCGCTGGTCCGGGTCCATTGCAAGGAAGTCAAAGAAGAGAAGTTGGCAGCTCTCAAGGTTGCCAACGCCAAGAAGCTCCAATTCCAATCTTTCATGGAGACCTTCATCAATGTTGCAACTCGTATTGCAGACGGCATCGACCTCGACAGTTTCGTCGAGCCAGCAAGTCCTACTCCTGCCGAGTGAAAACTTGATTTTATTTGCCTCAGAATGCCGAGTGATCCTATAATCGTTAAAACTCTTTTGGGCTCGACACTCAAGTACTTCTCCTGGTGGTTCTGAACATTCATGGATTTTTCTGAACTTAGTTTTTCTTTTGAATGTAGTTGCTTTGTCTTTATCACCTTCAGATTTCTTGACTCGAGCGAATTGGGAATCATAACTGAATCTTCGAGTGAAAGGGTCGTTCTTCACTCGGAGTAGACGTTGTACTTGTGACGCAGCTCCGAGTGCAACCAAACATTGTACTTGAGGCGCAGCTCCGAATGTAGCCAGACATTGTACTTGTGGCACAGCTGCGAGTGCGACCAGACGTTGTACTTGTGGCGCAGCTCCGAGCGCAACCATACATTGTACTTGTGGCGCAGCTCTGACAGCAACCAAACATTATACTTGTGGCGCAGATCCGACTGCAACCAGACGTTGTACTTGTGGCGCAGCTCAAGGTACGTGGCCAAGCTTCCGAGTGAGAAGGTTGTTCTTCATCCAGAGTATATTTTGGAACTTAGGTGAGTACGGGGCCGCAGCTAAGCCCCCGAGTGGGAGGATTGCTCTCCACTCAGAGTAGTTTTGTAACTTAGACAAGTATGGGATCACGGCTAAGCCCCCGAGTGGGAGGATTGCTCTCCACTCGGAGTAGTTTTGTAACTTAGGCGAGTACAGGATCGCGGCAAAGCCCCCGAGTGGCAGGATTGCTCCACACTCGGAGCAGTTTTGTAACTTAGGCGAGTACGGGATCACGGCTAAGCCCCCGAGTGTGAGGGTTGCTCTCCACTCGGAGTAATTTTGTAACTTAGGCGAGTACGGGGTTGCGGCTAAGCCCCCCGAGTTGGGAGGATTGCTCTCCACTCGGAGTAGTTTTGTAACTTAGGTGAGTACGGGATCACGGCTAAGCCCCCGAGTGGGAGGGTTGCTCTCCACTCAGTGTAGTTTTGTAACTTAGGCGAGTACGGGATCACGGCTAAGCCCCCGAGTGGGAGGGTTGCTCTCCACTCGGAGTAGTTTTGTAACTTAGGCGAGTACGGGGCCGCGGCTAAGCCCCCGAGTGGGAGGATTGCTCTCCACTCGGAGTAGTTTTGTAACTTAGGCGATTACGGGATCACGGCTAAGCCCCCGAGTGGGAGGATTATTCTCCACTCGGAGTAGTTTTGTAACTTAGACGAGTATGGGGTCGCCGCTAAGCCCCCGAGTGGGAGGATTGCTCTCCACTCAGAGTAGTTTTGAAACTTAGGCGAGTACGGGGTCGCGGCTAAGCCCCCGATGTGGCACCCCGGCTCAGAGCAACCGGTTTACCTTGCATTGCCAACCCAGAGATCATTTCTTTTGGTGACACACAACATCTTGGTACAGAAATCACCGCTTTATTGAAACTAGCGGAAGCATAGTGTGACATTACATCAAGTTGCGAGGACAAGTGGCACACTCGGTGCGGCTGAACAATATGTACATTATTTAGTGAACATAAAGGGGCCTCGAGCATGACATCTACACGGCAGCGGAACAACAACGTAGCGGGACTCCATAGCACAGGGACACCGATGTGGACATGGTCTAGACACGGCAGCACTTCGATCCAGTTAGACTTTCCTAAAATCTGGCATAACACGCCAGGTCAGTACATTGAATGTACTTGCAAGCTCATAGCAAACAGAACCATAATGGCAAACAATATCAAGACATTTAATCAATTTAAATGCAAATAACGTCATGCTACTCATGTTGTGAAACCAAACTTGTGCATCGAGTCACTCGGACTCTCTTACCAACAGGTTGCCTCGCAACCGAACAGTGCTCACGACGAAGCACGAACGGAACCACACCTGGTTCAACTAGTTACCTCGTAACCAATAGTGGTAAATCTCAGATCACAAGTGATACCACAACGGCCAGTCTCACTGACATCATCATTAGCCAACCAGTGCAATGCAAATTACTTAGTGTGCAAGATTTATTATTAAAAGTTGATCCATGCACTACAAAAAAATACACTTTCGTGATGATACGTGTTTGTCACAGTATGTCACATTTTCTGTCATGCATGTACATCCATGACGATTTTATGAGAGAATCAAGATAGTCATACCTGTGCTGTCGTAGAAGTATTCCATGACATTACCAAAATTATCATCACGGAAGTGTCTACTTCCATGATGAGAAATCCCGCATCACAGAAGTGCTTTCGTCAAGGGTGACCGACACATGGCATCCACCATAACGAAACGCCGTTAAGCTATCGGGTCGGGTTTTGGATCCGATAACCCGTTAACAGCCCCGACCAATGGGGATTTTCCACGTGTAAAATCATCATTGGCTGGAGGAAACACGTGTCGGCTCATCGTTGGGACAGATGTCATACACTCATTGGACAGAAGGCACCTATGATACATCGACACGTGGCACGGCCCAACAGAGGCCCATTCCTGTGAAAAGGCCGGCCCATTTGACTTGGTCAAAAGGTGGCGGGCCGGCCCATGTCAAGCCTGTTAACGGCATGTTCGCATATAGCCCATTTACAACCCGCTAACCCAAGGCCCGTTACGCCCTATCCGAATTAGGCCCAGTAGCGTCATCTGGGCCACCCAATATGATTCTAGCCCGTTTTCATTTCTGGCCCATGACACCTTTCGGCCCATATGAGGCCCTATGTAACTCTTGGCCTATTAACGGCCTGTGGTGAAACTGGCCCGTAATGAACAGTGTATCACTTTACACCCATTAACGGCCTGTGGTGAAACTGGCCCGTAATGAGCAGTGTATCACTTTATACCCATTAACGGCATGTTATTCCGTTGGGTTGTTTCCAGCCCATGTTATCTTTTGGCCTTCTCAGAGCCCATTTATTCTTGGGCTCATTTCCAGCATTCGTTTACTTACGTCCCGTTACTGTCATTTTCTGCTTGTGGGCCAAATTCAGCCCGTGGTTACAGTCGGCCCGTTTGTGGTCCGTTAATACGTTGGGTCATTTTCATAGCGTCATCAAATACGGCCTATTAACGATGGCCTGTTATGGTCGGCCCATGAACGGACGATTCCAACTCTAGCCCGTTTACGGCCATAATGCGGCCTGTTAATGGCCCATGTTTGGCCAATCGATCATACTGCCCGTATAAGGCCCATTGATGATAGGGCCCGTAGAAGGCCCATTGTTTCTATGGCCCGTAGAAGGCCCACTGTTTCTACGGCCCATAGAAGGCCCACTGTTTCTACGGCCCGTAGGAGGCCCAGTGTCACTACAGTAAATATTAGCCCATGGTTATTGTGGCCTAGTTTTAAAAAATAGGTTATTGCAGCCACTAGCAAACCACGGAAAAAGAACTGCAATGGCTACAAGCAAACAAATAAACAAGACAACAAGGAAATAAATAAGAAAGCAACTTACGCTAGGCTATCACGGCTATCACACATATTACATCCACTGGGCATCAAAGTTCGCCACCAGTGCAAATAAACGCGCCGACAAAAGAATACACAAAACTGAGAGCACTTCAGAAGGCACTAGGCCTGGCCAGGTCGGGCCCCCCCAAACAGCTGAACAAGCTGAGTAGACCTCAGTTGTGTCAATGATAGATGCGTCAACACTAGATTTAAGGCATGATGGTGTGCACGGCAGTCCTCTGACATCTTCATTGCATCTTTGACTTCAAGTCGAAGCTGAGCTGAAGCAAGCCTTTCCGCTTTAAGTTGAGACTAAAGAAGTCGAACTAATTGAGGCAGCGACTGCATAGAGGTTGTCTCACACATGCTGGTGAGTAGCTTCAACTCACTGTCTTCATCAAGACAGGACCTTGGGGTCATCTCGTTGTCCTCAAGATGGTTTGGCTCACTATCTTCCCTAAAGTTTTGCCTGGCGTAAGAGATACGAGTCTGAAAGAGAAACAAGGAGACACGTAACAGGTTTCACAATTATATAAGCAAATAAATGGATCTGCTCTACATAAGGAACATGTTTTTACAACTACAATTTGAAACTGGTAGTTGTTGCAAACATCCAATCAGATGTAAACAACAAAGCAAACAGCAGTGGAGGAAATGATGCCTATCCAAATCTATACTAGAACAAAGTTTGAGGGCTTGAGAAGGATGAACTTACATTACATGTTAACACGGGCTGGACAAAGCCCTTCTCCATGTTGATGGAAGGATAATTCAATAAATTCCCCCAAAGAAAATTCTTTATAAGCGTTGCCATTATTCTACATTTTGCAAAGAGTAAATATAGATCAAACAATATTGGAAGAAATAGAGGATAATGAAGCTCAGGTGCAGACTGATGATACATAATCAAATAGCAATTAATTAAGTACAGCGTTACAAGGCAAAAGGGAGAGAGGTACTGACAAGAGCAATGTAGAGCCCATTATTGTTTTGAGATCGTATGATCCTTTGAGCAAGGAGATTCATCTAAAATTAGTTTTCATACAAGAGAGAAGGTAAGGCACAAACAGAAATTTAGGAGTTCAAATTTTGAATTGATATCATAGACAGTACCTGACGCTGGGCTCCCAGCAGTTCTAATATGGGTTTGGCCACTGGAGTAGGGGTAAAGTGTGGTACAGTTGGGCCTATGTTTTCTGTGGCTGCTGATCTATCGGATTTAACAGGTAGCACTACCTTTTCCAAATACCTAGTTTGTACTCCTTGAGGATCTGCACTCACCCTCTTCGTTTTGGACATCTATTACAAAAGAACAACATTTGACTGGAAAAACATAGTGTGACGACACATGGAATAGGTACAGAAAATGGATAGGTATGGCATATACTCATATATGATGCTTAAACTAAGCAGATGGTGTAACAAAGTAGAAGTAATGCAAGAGGTCAGATACAAAATATGTGCGACCAATACAACTTTGCAAAGTTAGAGCAAGCACCTTGATAGGTGAATAAGATAGGCCATCCTCCATCATGCCAAGTTTGTTAGCCAGTGGATCATTCCGCAATATTCCTCTCGTGCGCCCATTCTCATACTCATTTTGATAATGTTCAATATCTAACATGCATGAAAACATAAAAACAAGTGAGATTTTATTTGTAATGCAGAAGTGATTCTAATCCAATAATGCCTCCTTGTAAACCCCTTTGTGCTATCTCTACAATTCTTTTAAAAGATGCCATGCATGGTGTAATTTGTTGTGTGCATTAATATAATGTGGCCTACTACTCAAAATATGAGAGCTCCAGAAGTGACGACACTTCGCAGATGATAGCTTCAACATATAGGAAAGAAGAACAAGTCGACCTGACCTGACAGATTCAAAATATACTAAGGGAGAACAACTCGACCTGACCAGTCGACCGCAAGAGAAGAGTATCATCTTAAAGAAGAGCAGAAGAGCAAGCATATTTAAGATACTACAAGTCTTTCAATACAATGTCGGTTGGCCACCCATGATGAACCAGAGCGCACAGAGAAATACTATTCTTTCCGG
Organism: Triticum monococcum; assembly: GCA_034509565.1. Classification (NCBI taxonomy): domain Eukaryota; kingdom Viridiplantae; phylum Streptophyta; class Magnoliopsida; order Poales; family Poaceae; genus Triticum; species Triticum monococcum. The sequence goes on along the minus strand of CM067842.1, from coordinate 441,876,480 downwards.
TCTCTCCATATGTGGCTCACATGCATTTCGAAACTAAAGTAGGAACATGTAGCTAACCAATTAAACATCTCTCAGTTTTACTAATATCAGCAATAATATCATATATGAATTTGTACAACTAAGCTTGTTTAGCTCGATGGGTGGAGCAGTGCTATTACGACACGAACCACGTAGGCTGATTGTGGTCATCATAAAATGGGGAAAACATAAGCATGATGAGTACAGTGTTGACCGTGGCAGTGGGGTGGCAGATCTGAAGCTGCAAACCGCGCAAAGGGTAGTTAGCAACCGATGTTTGCTTTGAAATAACAACTAAGATTTGGTATGGACAAGAAAGTACGGTCAACAAGTGACCAAGAAATGCAATTATGATGTCTCTCTATATGTCGTGACATGCATTTGGAAACTCAAGTAGGACCTTTAGCTAACCAATTAAATGTGTCGGTTAACTAATATCAGCATCATATCACAATCATATTTGAACAACTAAGCTTTCGAATTATGAGTGTTGTGTTATTTAGCTTGAAGGGTGGAGTAATGCTAGTATGACAGAAAGCACCTACGCAGATCATAGTAGAGTACTCCCTCCGTTCGGAATTACTTGTCGCAGAAATGGATGTATCTAGACGTATTTTAGTTCTAGATACATCCATTTCCGAGACAAGTAATTCCAAACGGAGGGAGTAGATAAAAGGGGAAAACCCTTAGCATCAAGAGAAAAATCAGGAAAATGGAACTAGCTGGACCAGTGGGTGGCGCACATGCTCTTCGAAACGAATATAGGAACATTAGGTGACCAATTAAATGTTCTCTGTTTTAGTGATATGAGCATCATATCAGATTCGTATTTCAACACGTAAGCTTTGGGTTGAGGTCTTGAGGAGCAGTGCTAGCACGACATGAAGCACCTACGATGATGGTAGTGAATATAAAGGGGGGAAACCATAAGCTTTACGAGTATAGTGCCCGTGCCATGGCGGATCTGAAGGTGCAAATCGGACAAAGCTACTTCACAACCAATGTTTGCTTTCAACTAGCCACTACGATTTGGTACGGACAAGAAAAGTACAGTAAACAAATTACGATCTATTTTTCGGGTGAGATCAATAACTTAAGCACATATGGAAGAGTACCACCTCTCTTGCGACACCGTGTAGGCCTATGCTGATACGTTGAGGGTGTTGCGGGTGTGACGGCTGTTGGCGGCGGGGAAGAAGACTTTAGACGGCAGACGGCCGGGCCGGGGGATATATCCTGTTGCCGTGACGAGGCGGTCGTAGGAGCGGCAACGGCAAGGTGGACGACGGCGCCGATGAGGCAAGAGGAGGCGATGAAAGGATCCTGGTCCAGCGCCGTGGATGAGAGACGTCCATCTCTTGTAGTGGACGACGGGGTGGGGGTAGCGGCTCCGGCAAGGTGGAGGATGGGGTGGCGGACGGAGGAGGCTAGCCGCAGTGCGGAGGTTGTCGTGCTGCCGACGGTGTATGAATGGGGAAATGGAGGGGAGGGGGATCTCAAACTTTGGGACGCGCTTCTCCGAAATGGGGGAAAGTTACGAACTTATCCCCCGTTTAAAATTTAGGACATCGCGTCGATTGGGGATAGGACGGTAATCTCGCATCTCCCAAATATTTGCCGGTAACTATTTCGGGTGAGGAGAGGGTGTTTTGCCGCCCACGGTTGGCGCCCACGGTGTATGAACGGGGCTGACAAGTAGGGCGGCTGTGTCACGTCTGATGGAAGTTACACATCTTCCCCTATTTAAAATATTAGCCTACATCGATTTCGGACGAGGAGAGTTCGTTTTGCCGCCCACCATGTATGAATGGGGAAATGGAGGAAGAGACACATGTCTTTCGGACGAGCTTGAATCAAATGTGTTTTGCCGCCCATGTTTGGCGCCCATCGTGTCTGAATGGGCTCAGAGGCAGTCGTGTCACGTCTGATTGAAGTTACTAGTCTACCCCTATCGACAGCTGTGTAAATCTGGTCGATAAGGATGTCAAGAGTCAGGGGTAGACAGTAATTTCCATATCACAAACACTTGCTTCAGGCAGCCCACAAATTATAGTGGGTGTTTAGCCGCTTCGTTCAAAACTTGGGAGAATTAGCATTCACGTTTGCCCTGGGACTTGGCAAACTAAATTCAAATCCAATTTGTATTTTATTACGAATATCCACAGATAATTATACGTTTTGTTATTTATTTCTTCAAAACCACAACAAAGATTTATTCCACCTTTATATATGATTATGATTTAGAAATGTCGTGATCTTCGAATTCAGTAGGTTGGATACACTCTGAGTCAAACAGTTATTTCATCCAATATAATATGCTCACACGAAAAATAGTTCACCTTATGTCAATCATACAAGTACTGAGGATTACCTCGCCTAAAAATTTCGGATCATTACAACACATGGACAACATAGGGGGTCTTGCAACATAATCCATTCAGAGACATGACACAACATGCAAGTACAATAATATAATGACAATTTCAACCGGTATCTAAAGAAGAACCGGGATTACCTTGGGCTTCAGATAGCAGAAACAGCAGGACCTCCTCCGTCTTCAAATGCAACATTCTTACTTCCTCCAATTCTTGGGTTGCTTGCATAATGCGTGCCACTAATTCCATAATTTCCAGCCTCAAGATAAAGATTACCTCATTCATGGCAGCCACACCATCTCTTTCTGCCTCTAGTAGATCCTCAAGCACTATAATATCTGTGCTCAGACTGCTCTCCGGTGGTGTTGCCTCTGAACTGCTACCATCTGGTAACATGGATGGCGCATTGCTTCCACAAATAGATTCTGGGGTTGTACATTGTGTCCTAGTGTGAACGGCATCCTGAAAGGTTTCCGCTGGACATCAATAAGAGATAGTTATCGTATGATCCAGGCAGTAAGCTTACATGGTAAACGATGGACGAATTATTGCCGAGCATGGCAAACTATATTTAAATGGTTCGAAGCAGCATCAACCGAAAAGAAATTAAAATGGTAAGATGAAACTAGGGATGTAAGTGGCAAATAAACGACAACGCCAGTCCCATCTAGTTAGTTTTTGCTACCTCCCTAGTTCATTTTCCTCAAAAAAACAAAAACTCTTTTGAACTATCATACCACTAGTGGACTTTAATCAGGATTAAACGGGACCCAGTTGACATCCCTAGTTGAAAGGGAGTGTACAACCGCTATATTTAAGTTGCAAAGGCATCTAAGCAGTTGAAATAATCTAAGAAAGCACTTAACAGTGTGGCCTCATATAAACTACGAAGACAGTCTTGTGATGAAGTTGAGAGGAAAAGTTAAGGACTCAAATGAAATAGGCATGCATTTCTTTACAATAGTACAGCAGGCACTGCTGACATATTGGCCAACTTAGGTATAGCGTAACAACAAATAAGCATTCGAATCAAGCAATATAGCAAAGCAGACAACTGAACTATTTGTAATTCGGTAGGATTACACGTTGAGGGCACAAGCCAAGAAAGCAGCCCACTCGCATTACATTTCACATGTACTAAAACACACTGGCTTACCATATGTTGTTGTGAAGCCTAGCTGTTGTTGCAATGTTCTTTGAAGATATCGTCGGCATCCCGTGGTTGCAAATCTAGTTGTTGTAGTTTATTCTGCACCATCTATTTAGGTAAAATTAATTTTAATCGCATGCACTGGTCCGAATTTATCATCAATGGTTCATCTAAACTAATGAAAGAAGGGTGTGTGCATACACGACAATATATCTGCTTCCCTCTATTTTTATGCTTGTTCGAGGTGCCAGCCCCAAAAGAACAAATATTTTGCTTGATGGGGTTGGCAGCTCCATAATTAATAGAAGCATCAAATTAGTCATGCAACTTGGGAAGATCAAGAACACACAAACAAGTAATGAACAGAGGCTCGGAGCAGTGATGTAATAGCTAGCATCAAAAAATGTAGGGTAAAACGAACAAAAAGCAGCAGAACCACATGCTAGTTTGCTGATGTGTAATTAAGCATAGAGAACATTAAGCAGTCTGATGGAACCAACAGGTGGCATCAGAACAAAACTAAAGCATATTAACTATATGTGCACTGGTATGTAATTTAGCACATGTAACATGTTCACTGCCAGAAGTATGGCCCTACAGGTGCAAGTAGAATAACGCGTCTCATGAAAAACTCAATGATGCCCTGAAGAAATTCAAAGGTGTGGTGCTTATGCTAGGAAAGTGAACGTAGGCGTCGGCCGTCGGATAATAGTACCTGATTCTCGGCGGCGTATGGGTATCGTTGTCATACTTGATAGCTAAGGATAGTCGATGGTGCTCGTGTTGCGGTTGAGTTTGGGCCGGCTGTCGCCGTCGCTGAAGCGGCTCCGGTGCCTGTCGACATACAAGAAAGCTCATCTGTGGTAAGTGAACAGTTGCACGATAAAGAGAAAAACCGAAGGAGTATAAATCGAAATAACCTGATGAGGTTGCGGCGTCGGTAAAGCAGGGTCGGTGGAGTTGAATATGGCATCCGTGGAGCGGGTCCAGTGCTGTGGACGAAGGCTTCGGCGAGCGCGTTGTATAGTGCTTTCGGTGAGGCGGATCTGTTGCGGCGGACGAGGGCTTGTATGAAGGACCAACGAAGGGGCGGACGAGGGAGTCAGTGAAGGGCCTACGCTGTGGTGGACGAGGGCACCGGTTAAGCAGATCTGGTGTGGTGGACCATGATGGCGGTCAAGGAGATCTGGAGCGATGGACAAGCCAGTTGCTGAAGCGGCTCCGATGAAGTGGTGAGTTGGTAGTTGGGGGTTCCAAGGTGCGGAAGGTAGATCCGGCGGGGTGTGAGGTCCACCGCTGTGGTGGAGAACTAGATTCGACGGCTTGTCGTGATTGGGGGGTCGAGGAGGGGAAGGGGAGGGGCTCTGGGGAAGAATGTTGGGGGCAAAGAGGGGAAAACAATGGAGTTACCAAAGCAGCCCTTTTCCGTTCATGTGGAGGGGTAAAACAGGAATATCGCAGGGCTAAACTTTTGGGCGCGTGATATTTCGATGTGAGCGGGAAGTTTGAAAGCTTTTGGCGCATAAAATAATAAGTATTCTACTCTCGTACGGCCGACTATGATATCTTGGACGACAATTTGTTTGTTTTGCACGCAAAAAAAATGTGCAAGTTTTGAAAATCAATGTCTCCAACTCGAAACTTAGATTGTCCATTCAATTCAAATATGGATCATTGAGCTACTACAAGCAAATACCATCATACGGTCCAATTCAAATGAAATTCCAAATGTGTTTATCCTAAATATGATGACAAAAGCAAAAATGTGTATGTGTATGAATAAAGTGGATGATTATAAAGTTTGAACATGCCCGTATGTGTATATCTCTAGGTTTGATATATGAATTTGAAATCACAAAATCCCGTCTTAAAAATGTACCTCCGTTTAAATGAATTACAAAAGCTAATGATGGAGTCGAATTCCAAAATTCCAATCTTAGGTTTGTAATTCTGGTACATCAAGGTATATCATGCATGTTCAAAAGTATCGTTATCTCATAGTACAAACTGTGAAACAAATTGATCAACCATGAGTGCAAAATATCTCAATTACGCTAAAGTCCCTCAAATATAGACACCTCACTCTTTATCTTAGGTCAACCCCCCCCCCCGGCCCCACCACACACACACAGAGATAGAGAAGTAGTTCTCTCCCCCAAACACCAACACATGAGCACATTAACACCCCTCTCTCTTGTAAAGTCCGGACCCCAACATAGGTCTCTATCACTTTGTCTCTCGGGCATGCACACATCTCTTCCCTCACTCTCTAGGTCTCCCGCTATCTCTCTTACCCAAGCACATGCACTATGAAGAGTGTATATTTCCCATACACACAAAACGTCGCCCCCAAACGTCTATCTCCCTAGTTATGTGGTTCTCGTGCACTCACCTCACACACCACCCCCACTGCAAACAAGTACACTTTGTCTCCTTGTGCACCACTCTCCTCTTTCTATCTCTCCCACATGCGGACCCGCCCTAGCTCCTTCCCCGTATACATATATGTCGTGACTCTTTGGATAGCTCCCTAATGTATAATCGTTCTCGATTTCGCACATTGTTCTCTACACCATCTATTCTAGATCTCTCATGAAGTCCCTATCACACACACGATGACTCGCTTCCCTTGCGTCTCCGTTCATAGGCCAATTTCGGACAATGTCAACATTGTCTCCCTATCTATACGCCATTTATGGACACAAACGACCCCTCTCGCCCCCTCTCTTCCTCTCTCTCTCTCTATCTCTCTCCGTCTCTAGCTCTCTCTTTCTCTCGCTCTCACACCCCTCTCCCACACACACACTCGATGTCTCTTCCAAATAGTCTGCTCTCCCCACCCGCACCCGTGCTATCTTGCTACTACACATGTCACACCATTCCCCCTTCCCTTATACAAGGTTTACATCATCAGTGGTCTCTCTACTCCACATACACTCTCTCCCTCTCACACACAAACGCGTGCACAAACACACACAGACACGCACAAACACCCATTTATCTGGATCCTCATCTCTCCTCATGTCCGCATGTGTATCTCACACACTCACTCTCTAATTATGTATATGTGTCTCCATGTTACACAACACAAAGCCCCATGTACATGTCTCTCTCTGTCCTCCACACACATAGACACAAAAAATATGTTATCATTGCCGCAGCCTCTAACATATCACACACGCACACTGTCTCTCTCTCTCTCTCGCAAACACGCTCAACAAGGGTTTCCCCGTGGCAGTACGGCGAACACGAGACGTGAAAAAGAATAAATCTACACGTGCTTAGACCACCTAGTATGACTACTAGGACTAGAACAAGCCAAAAAGCGCGCCGTCGTCACCCCCTCCTTGTCGGCGACGGGAAAATCTTTGTTTTACACAGTCAAGAAGTCATTGTGCTAAGGCCCCACATGCCGAGGCGTTGAATAGAATGTAGATGCTAGTTTACGAAAGCAAGTATCGATAATACGTTTGTATCTCCATACTTATATTTCTTCTCTTATAAAAAACCGAGTTGGTGATGATGGTACGTGTGCCATCTTGCAACATAGACCGTCCGATCTATATCTGACGTATGGAAATTAAACTAAAATATACCCACACCCATCTCCACATTTGCAGACAAGGCCTTCCCTCGTTCATCCTTATCTCCAACAAACCTCATTGTTGAGCAATTAAGAAAGGAAGCCTCTGGAACAAACTGGCTTGGTGGCTGCTGCCAACGTCGTCAATCCCCATGCCTCCGCTCGGTCCGACCACCAACCACCACCACACCCCACTCCTCTTCACCTTATCTCATATTTCTCGAGATATCATTAGTTTTTACACATGGGATTACTCCCGCAAGGGTCAATCACAACAAGTGTTTTATAAAAAAATGCATCTTGATGTTCCGTGCAATGCACGGATCTTGCTAGTACTCCTACACAAGACTAAGTTGGTGATGCTGGTGTGTCTGCCATCCGTCATTTTTGACCATTAGATCCACATCTAACGATTGTGAGGTAAGTTGTTGCCTTTTCTCACCAACATCCCACTTGTCTACCAATTTGTAGAGAAACGCATAATTAGTATCTTAAAACCAACCACATCCCTCCCTAACCTCACCAAAACAACCCAAGGAATATATTCTAATTGAAACATAATATATCTCTAGTGACATATGTATATCAAAATTAGAGTGTTTTGTACCAAGTTTGTGAATAAGTATTATTCTAATTATGATTCGTTGCAACGGACATGAACATTGCTAGTATTTCCAACCATGCATTTTTTCCTAGTATTCCATAGTTTCGAGTTTTCCATCAAGATATTAGTCACTCATGGTTAATATTTACTTTCAATCATGTACACATATGAACTATGTAACTAGCCTTGCTTATTGGCTTCCAAAGCTTAACTTTCACTCCTACTTACAATATGTAGAGTATTTAACAAAAAACTACCACTTTCAACCAGCCCTAGGAAGAATCTATTGTACAAAAAATAGAAAAAACATACCCAAAATTTCTTAATCCACGCCAAAAACTACCTAGTACTCCTACCGATTAGGTTCGTTTAAACCCATTTATGACAGGGTTGGCCCACACGTCTGTGCTGACGAGGCAGCTTAAACCAACACATTTTGTTTGACCATTGACACGAGGGACCCACATCTGACCTTCTATCCTATTATTCCCCCTCAAATCATTATTTTTCCTGAACATTACTTCAAACAGTACTGATGCGTGTTCGTCGGTGGCGCCGGTGATGAGCGAGTTGGCCGCCGCTCCGCCGGATGGGCCGGACGCCGCGCTAGCCTCCGCACGGGTTGGCAGGCTGGCCCGAGCGTGACTCATGAGCGAGCAAGCCGCCGCGCTGGCCTTTGCTCGAGCCAGATGGCTGGTCTTAGCGCGGCGTGCGAGAGCAAGCCGCCACGCTGCCGTGCCGATCTAGCTAGCAAACCTTGTAGACACGCAGCTGGACGGAGCTATCTTGACTAGCTAGCGGCCGCGAGCGCCGGACGAAGCTGGCATCCGGGCTGCCGCAACATGGGCTCCGCACCGCTGGCGGTTTTGACCTTGCCTTCTGCCAGCGGCGGTAGCTGTGTCCCATGGCCGAGGATGACTAGGTGGACGGGCCGGAGGTAGGAGGTCACTCGAGGATTTTTGTTGGTAAGAGCATGTACAATGGTTGATAAGGTAGTCTTATCTTAAGTCTGCCACGTATGCAAGTGGTAGTAGTTTCTTGGCATTTTAGTGATTTCTTGCATTATTAGAGCAAGTACAATAGAGCTGAGTCAGCGGGCTATAAGAAATAAACTAGTATATTTCTGCTTAGTTGGAGGAAAGAGAAGAGGAAAGAGAAGGTAAGCGGGCTCTTCGTGAAGAGCCAGCTCTAGCACGTGCTCCTAGGCACTTTGTGAGAATGAGAAGTGGGCCACATAATAAAAAAGTTGTACACTCTTTTGATCTATTATTGTACATGTTGGCTATAAGATGGGCTGTAGATGACATGGCACTGGCTTATAGCCAGCAGCAGATGATAGGGGTTTCTTGTAACGAACAATGTACGTACTACTAGTGACAAAAGGCGATTCTAGGTTGCGTTGTACTCCAACGAGTACTACTAGTGGTCGCGGGAGTGTATACCTTGTTTTGTGGGTTCGATCCTGGCCGAACGCACGACGGCCTTTTAAAAAAAATACTACTACACTTCGCTGCGAGCCAATATTTTACACGGGTAGTTTGACTTTTGAAGTCAAACGGACGTGCGGCCCCACAATCTGGGTGCACTGGACAGCCTAGCCACGTGACCGGGTTTTCCTTCCCAGCATCGCGTGGCTCGCGTGCTCGCCCTAGCCACACCTCGCTGCATCTTCCTCATCAGCTAGTAGCATATTTAAACTAGCACCTCCCAATTAAGCCCGAGGAGCCGGAAAAGCCTGGCGGGGCATTGGGAACTGTGCAATATGGCTCTGTACGTAAAGTGCTCTACTCCCTCCGTCTAGGTGTGTAAGTCACCTTACGATAACCAAATAATCCCAAAACACTTAGGAACCGTACATTAACTCCCTTCTCGTTTTTTGTTTTGTGGCATATCAGCCAATAAGATATGTGGGTTGTGCATGCTTTCAATGACTTGAGACTACTAAACATAGCATGCAGTGGTTAGTTCATTGCATGCAATGCTATTAATTAGCAAAAAGACATTAAGTTTTCTCGTTTTCCTCTCCGCCTTGGTCGCGATGCACAATGTAAGATGACTTACACACCTAGACGGAGGAAGTACTACTACTCTGTAGCTTGTGGTGTTGCACGCATGGACTTCACTCCATTATCGGCTCTACTATAAAAGAAATTCATCTTGATGTGTTTTTTTAAACGGAGGCAAAAGCTTTGCTTCATCTCATTCATAAAGAAGGAACTACTAAAAAAGTTCGACGAGATCCATTACACCTCCACAAATGGAAGCGAAAAGCCTAGTCTCGCTGTATCAAATAACTCAAATGTTCTGCCCCCGTAGTAACCGTCGCTGATAAACAGGCTCTGGTGTGTGCGTGAGAGGAGCGGATGAGTAGGCCAGCTACGTGAGAGGAGCGGCTGAATAGAGCACCGAGAGTACCCACTAGGCCACTACGCAGGTGTACTTCCCCTGCATTGATAGTACAGCGATGGTTCTAGAGAACAGTAGTACCCTCCACTTCCAACTATAGCTCCTTGGCCCTGAGATTCAAGAGTTCAAAACTGGTGCACTATACTAGACTAGACTAGAAGTACAGTACATCGCACTACTAGTTGAGAAAAGTAGTACTAGTACTGCTACAGTACGAGTACGTACTCCTCCGTCACATAATGTAAGACGTTTTTTGGCACTAGTTGGCGTGTACAAAAAATGGCAAAAACATACCCAAAATTTCTTAATCCATGCCAAAAACTACTACCTAGTGCCAAAATTTTCTTACTAGTGCTATTATTTACAGTATAATGCAATCCCATAACGTTCCATAATCCCTTTCTTTCAAAAAAATCTCTTATGGAGAGAAGATTGCTTTCTCCACGCGAGCTTCTCATAGGCTAGCGCCACCGCATGCAGTCATGTGAGAGAGAGGGAGACATCCATGTAGCATGCAAAGAGAGGAGAACGCGGGCGGACAGCCAATGGGCTGCATGGGGCATTTATAGCTGCTAGCTCCTCCTATCCATGCGCCAGGGGTATTTCCGTCCAGAAAGCATGCAGCGAGCCCCTGCCTTGGTATCCGGGTCTGCTCTTATGCGCAGAGTAAAAAGAATCGGAGGGAGTACTAGCGGTAAATAATAGCCTCACCCCTTCGCTGAGGAATGATCTACAGTTGGAAGGGACGAGGCCCTGCGGTTACTACGCTCTTATCTCCTCCTCGCCAGTTCCCCTCCCCCCGAAGAGAAGGCAATTCGTCATTGTTCCCATGGATTCGCCAGGCGGTTCTCCTCCTCGTCGGGGCTGGGAGACCTTGGACGACAATCATGTGGGAGAAATCGCACGCCGCTCCGACATCCTCACCGCTACAAGACTCGGTGCTTCCTGCACCAAACTTTTCAAGACGCTGCTTAAACAGGCCATGCTTGTTGGTCTTCCATGCGTCCTCGAGGAGAAGGTTCTTCTATGGGACAATCCTTCGAATAGTCCACCGCTCCCTGGCCATGGTTGCATGTTGACTCTGCTAGAGTTGCCAACATTGAGAGGTAGTCGGATTTTGTCCGATGAGCAGGTCAGTAATGGAGTTTGATCATGTAGTACTTAGTTATTCCATTTCCATCCTGTAATTTCTCCGCTGCCCACCGTCTTATATATATAGGTCTGGGTCGGTGCCAGCGAAGATTGCCTTTCATACCTCCGGCCGGATACCACCATAATTTTGCACAACATCCATAGCAGTGTGGCCGTTCTGGTAGACCCCTTCTCCACCATTGGGATCGGCCTTCCGGACTGGCTGGGCTTGAATACGTATGATGATGCCGACATGAGATTGAAGAAGATAGCAATTGCGGACCCACCGACAAAGCGACGCGGCTACGACGATTACTATCTCATCGCGGTGTTCGACATAAGGATTGCCATCAATGCAAGAGGCAGTAACGGTAGATGCTAGCGCATGTTGGCGGCGGAAGATTTGTACACCTACACGTTTGAAGATACCGTGCGCCATCTAGGCCGCATCTTCGCGGTGACAAGCCAGGGGACTTGTTTCATCTGGTTGCCATCCTACGATATGGGAGATTGCAAACAGAATGCACAAACCATCATTTGCATCCCTAACGGTACTCCATTATTTTGCAGGGACCAGTCATCCCCCGATCAAAATAAGATCGTCGATCCTGGATGTGCATTTGCATCCGCGATTCGGTCTAACCTGGAACCTTGTAGCTGACTTTGGCATATTGGGATCAACTATCTTAGCAGTCGTTACCCATGGTACCACTAATGTGCAACATGGTCACACAATCTACCACGATCGGACTATCACCATCTACCCAGGTATTCCATTTTTTAACCCTCTCGCCTTCTCTTTCATTGTTGTACTAGTAGTATACTTTGTAGTACTAGTAGGAGTACTTTTTACCTTGGAGGATGCGTATAGCTAGCTAGGCCCTTGAAGACTTGAACCCACTAGCTGCCACCATTTTTGTTTTTCCATGTCTTACTATCTCATCCATGTAGCCAAGAGTGGCTATATATAATAAGCCGGTTATTTTACTTCCTCCATACCGGAGTAGTACTATTTGCTGCACAGTATTACTGACCGCCATATTTGAGCACAACATTATTATGCATGGACCTTGACTATGTACGTCACCATGTGTCCAGATCTGGGATGCCGCGTGTACCAGATGAACGGCGCTGAGTTCAACCCCCGTGATGCTACGTGGGAGCCGAGGAACACTCTTGGAGAGTACTCGCTTTTCATCGGGGACAGCTACCCCATTGTGAAGCGGATGCCACCTTCCGTGCACGACATGGAAGTCCTACCATTCATGAAGCATGGTTGTGTCTTCAGTGCGCACCGCCAGATGAACGACATGCTGGGACACGCTATCCCTGATTTATGCCGCTTCAGCTTGGATGAGACTCCATCGTGTGGAACCGGACTAGAAAGCTTCGACAATGATTCCCGTTGCCCACCGATGTGGATCGTGCCATCCATGAAGAACACCTGGGACTGGAACCTGGAGGAGGACATGTAGCCCATCTATAACATGTAATTGGAGTACGGTAATTGTGAACGGTAGCGCTGTGAATATATGTAGACTAGTCGTGCACAAATTTATCACATGAATTGGAGATGAACTTGTGTGGCATGCTGGCATTTGTCCTTTAGAATTTATTACTAGTAAATGTGTTATGTGTACGTGCAACTTGTGTAGTTGTTGCACAGGCTCCAACACACTCTTTGAGAAAAAAAGGTGGCACAGCTTTGGATATACGTGACGTGGCGGCATCATACAGTAGCATCGTTCACTATAGTTGTAGTACACTACTACTAGGACGACAACTCCTATAAAACCTTGCGCTTGGCTCTTTGCCTCTTCGGGAGGTTCAACAGTTCGTACTCGTGTGAACCTTGCACTTGGCTCTTCGCTTCTTCGGAAGGTCCAACAATGATGATACTATAGTACAATATGCTTCTGGCAATCTGACACCGATTGAACTGCTACACGTCCACCGCGAGGGAGAGGACTAGGGAGAGGGAGAGGGCGTTGTAGTCAAAACCCTCTCCTTGTCCTGCGAACCACCGCGCGCATGTGCAAGGGAGAGGCGTAGTAAGCAAGCTTCTCCTCGTTCGGCGAGTTGACGGGACACATCAAAGCAATACTAGTAGTAGTAGTCCATACTGCGTCCTTTCCGATTAATATGGCTTAATTTGAAACGAGAAAAATGCACTAGCGGTCAACCTATGTAACAATACGCTCTTTACGGTCACTATATATAGTTTTGTGGCGATTATACAATCACTAGCTCATCGTAGAGCACCGTATTGCACCCTACTGACCGGCCACATAGTCGACGTGGCACTTTGTTGACTGGTTAAATTGTCACCTGGTTTCTGGGTCCCACCTGTCAGTTGGCAGAGCAAAGAAATCAGTTAAACAAAAATTTACGCAGGAGCGACATGAGTCCAACCCTTGCACGCGAACCGCCTCGGCTGTGTATGTGAGTGCATGCACGTGTCCTCCCTCGGTCTTCCAACAAAGAGTGTACATCGGCTATAAAACAAAGAGTGTAGTACATGATGTACATCTACACTTCCAATGCATTTAGCCTTTAATCTAAATCGATATTGATTGACTAATGCACCAACTTGTGTTGTAGGTATAGGCTACATGTCTATCCTTAATTACAGCATGCAACGGCCTTCATTTAATCTTCTTATCTCAATGGTCGCATGCACACATAAGTCTATTACTTTTGGGCGTTAATTATGCCCTGGTCAATGTGTAAATCTCTAAATGTACAGTCTTTCACGGACGTAGGGAGTAGGTTGAGCACTTGAGCGTGAGCGTGTGTGTTGCGTCGTGTGTTGTGTGCCGCATGGGTGCGTGAGTGTTGCGTGCGTCCATGTGTACGTGTGAGTGTTGCATGTTGCATGCATGCATGCATGGGGCTTACTCCCTCCCATTGACATGTTCATATTTCAAGCTTCCTCTGTTCCCTCCATATGGTGATACTCCCTCTGTTCCCAAATAGTACGGAGTAAAAGCCTCCCTCTGTTCCCGAATACGGAGTATTTTTCTTTCTACAGATTTCAACAAGTGACTAGGTATGGAGAAAAATGAGTGAAGTGAGCGTAGAGGCATAGGGATACTGTAGAAAGGAAGTCCTCGCGATCCATTATTCCCCATCTCGGTCAGAGAGAACTATTCAAGTAGTCTTCACAGTGAAGTGACAATACACGCTGCAGTAGATGGGACACGTAATTAATAAGCTGAACCAGCGTGTTGGTGTTACTAAATCAGCCTTACCCAGTACTGCCATCTCTTCTTCTTCCTCCTCTCTTCTTCTTCCTCCTCTCTTCCCCATCGCCGGCCGCACACCATTTACCCCCGCTCACTGCTCGCCTGCCCGCGCCATCTTCCTTGGTAGCTCGCGCGTAACATATCCCCCCGCTCACTGCTCGGCCACACAAGGAGAAGCTTCTTCGCTCGCCCGCCTGAATCCACTTCCCCGCTGGCTCGCAGGAACCGAAAACCCCAATGGCAGAACCGACTGACACACAGAGCCGCGATTGGAATTCCCTCCCCGATGTTCTCTTGGAGCAGATATGTAGTCGTATGGACCTACTCAGCACCGTCCGTCTGGCCGCATGCTCGGTGTCTTTGTACCTTCTACTCGTCTGCAACCGGCCGGCTCTTTTCAAGATACCCTGCTTGCTAATGCCCGATCCTCGCAGGTGGCCTAGACACCGACTTGACAATCCTACGGAGGTTGTCGTGGTGCCTCTCGACATGCTACTACCCGTCCACCTGTCCTTCATGTGCGGCCACTACTGGGCGGGCATGAAGGCCAACTGGATCGTCCTCATCCACCACATCGGTAGTCCGTGGCCTCTCGTGGATATCTACACCCAGTGAGAGATCACCCTTACATCGTTGGATACCGCCGCCATCGAGCCTCGCAGCCCGCCGGACACTCCTGCCTACTACGCACGAGACGCGTCAAGCTTTTGGCTCGACCTTTGTTTGCAGAAAGTTGTAATCTGCGAAGTGCCCACACCATCAGAAGACTACATGGATTACAAGCTCATTGCCTTGTTCAACATGGGATTAGTCTATCTGGAATCCGGTTGCCATACATGGTTATGGCTCATCATCAATCCTGTTGAGGCAACATTTCTGTTTCATGCTATAGTGCACGATGGCATCGTTTACGCGGTCGACGCACATATTGGCTGCCTATACTGGTGGAATCTATCGTCGTGTAATTGTTCTATCTCATCTCATCTTTACCTTATGAATACGACTGCCTGTTCATTTGTTACAAATTTAGAATGCATAGCATGTCTATAACCACATCATTGCTATATGTTCCTCTCATTTCCTAGATTTTTATGACCACACATGTTATTGTTAGAGTTGATATGAGAACAATTGGCATCTAATGATTGTTAGAATACATATTATGAGCATAACATCATGATTGCTATATGTTACTCTCGTTTACAAGATTTTTATAACAATGCATGTTATTGCTTAGAGTTGATATGAGAACAGTAGTAGTAAGTGCTATGGTAGAATATGAGTAGGCGCTGTCATAGCTGTTTTCCTCTCATTGTTACATGATGTTTGAACCATGACATATTGCTAGAATATGAAAGCCATTGGCTTATTTTTTTTTTTAACTTGGGGTATGATTATGACCACGGCATTGCAATTCTCTGTCTATGATATGTGTCACTGTTATAATAATCTTAATTCCACACATACTCTGAACATGATTGTTTATTTTTGTACTTTTGGTCTCCAATTTGAATTGTTGCAGCAGACACAAATGCGCTGGCCTTCATGATTCCAGGACCTAGAATCGTACCAGCCGATGGCTGGTGGTTTATCGCTCGTTCAGCTGATGGCGGTCATTTGATGCTCATTCGCATGTACCAAATTGACCAAACCATTACATCAAACCACATGCAGTACAATGCATGGGGCGTTCCTGACATTGATGGCTATGGCTGCTTCGTGTTCGAGAAAGATCCCAGCTCCGTTGGGCCAGGCGTATTCAACTGAAGG
The DNA here is from genome assembly GCA_034509565.1 of Triticum monococcum. Taxonomy (NCBI): domain Eukaryota; kingdom Viridiplantae; phylum Streptophyta; class Magnoliopsida; order Poales; family Poaceae; genus Triticum; species Triticum monococcum. The sequence continues at coordinate 441,860,198 of CM067842.1, read as the reverse complement.
CGGGTTTACAGCCTCGGCAACCACTCCTTGTTCCTCGGGCTCAATTATCCGATCATCCAACCAATCATTGATCATATCACCGGCAATGATTACTGTGTTATGCAACTTCCATTTGCGAGGGGGGCTGTGTTTACACATCATACCATGGGTTTCATGAATCACCATATCCAGAGATTCATCGACACAGCTTGTTGCCAGATAATCTTCAGTGTGTGAAAGGCATCAAGCTTCCATGCGATGGATGGCTTTTGCAAACCCGACATGCGGCGATGTGGTTCATGCCAACAGCAAATATGCACAACTTGATTCGTGCTGATATCTAAACTGAGCCATGTATTCTGCTGCTGTAGCACGACCCTCTTTTGTTGGATATTATGTATTGTTGTTAGTTTGAAGCACTCCTCTGGTTTGAAGGATAGATACCTTCCTAGGATCAAGTGCATCCTAACTCACCTGCATAGGATGTACTGATAATGATGATGGAGATGTTGTGCAGAAGCCATATATATATATATATATATATATATATATATATATATATATATATATATATATATATATATAGGCTTCAAGTGCGTACTTGTTAGTTAAACATATGTATAAATTGTGACACTAAATACGACTAGTAAGTACTCAGTACAGTAGCAGTACTAGTATACGTCGGTCAAATTATTCATCATGTCCACACATTGAATTGACGTGACAACACGCTGCGCGTGAAGTGACACAAGAATCCCGGCGACGTGTTCGGGTATTCTGGACTTCAGATTTGGGGTACCACTTATCTGTCGAAATCTTTCATCATTCACTTAAAATAGTCGATTGATCATACATTGAGCACCATATAACTGGAATTGCCGGTGCAAGTCGAAGAAGGATTGGTCGGTGCTGCCGGCTGGCGTCAAGTTTGATCCCATGGATTAGGAGCTGATCGAGCACCTTGAGGCCAAAGTGAGTGCTGACAGCGCGAGATTTCAGTCTCTCATCGATTTGTTCATACCAACCATCGACAGCGAGCACGGCATATGCTACACCCAACCTGAGAAACTTCCAGGTAAGACACCGATCGGCCGTCTACTTGCACAAACATATTCCTTTGTTTATAGCTCTATTTTTCTTTTCAGGCGCAGACCTGGTGAAGCAATTACAATTTGACAGTTAATAAAAAGTGAAACAAGTGACTGCAACATGCCAAAGATGTTATGAAAATGCCAACTAGGTACACTAAAACCTGTATTCCACAATACTGCAAGTATCACACTGAGTGGCCTAAGGAAGCATTTCTTCCTGCGCAATTCCAGGGCGTTCAAAAGGAGCACGTGGATGCGTCGCAAGATACAGTCGGAGTGCGGCATGCACGCGATGTGGCACAAGACCAGCAATACCTTGCATGTCGGCATTCTGGGAATGGGGGTCCCCAGACTTGCCTGCCTGCGGCCTGCGGCGTGGCTCAAGTGGGGGCCCAGTGCGGCCCATCTTCATCAACACGAGGCTCAAGACCCTCGCGAGGCGGACGACACGGCGCAACCTCAAGCACAGCCTCGTCAGGCTGGCTTGCGAGGAGGCGGAGAGTTCAAGGTGGGGTACCTCGCGAGGTGCCCATGACGCAAGCCATGACGACACGGGGCACCGGGCGGGTGCCAGCGCGCGCAGCGTCCCTCTTTCCTCTTTGGTGCAAAGGGGGCAAGCGTATCCGCGGAGTACCGAGGCATCAGGCAAAGGTTGCCACTTCGGTGCAACGAGACCAAGACCAGGAGGACTACGAGACGGAGGTCACCATGGAGCCTAGCGCGGCGTCATCACCAGAGCCTTTGGCAGGCGAAGACTGCTTTTGTCAGGATAGATGTACTCGTTGTCCCCCTTCAAATTAGCCTGCCATTGTTGGATCCCTTCCCGCTCAATATTTGGGGAGAGGACCAGGGCCTCTATAAATAGGACTAGCCACCCACATAGCAAGGGGTCGGTTCGATTCCTGGTTGTTCGGTCCGGGATCTGAGAGAGAAAGAGAGAGAAAGGTGACTGAACTCTTCATAGCAGTTCATCACCACAGCCAAGAACAGACCCTCGCGAGGCTGTTCTTCCTTGTACTGTTCATCCACACCAGCCCCAGGAGGCAATCCATCCACCACACACTGGAGTAGGGTATTACACCACATCGGTGGCCCGAACCAGTATAAATCTTGTGTCTTTTGTGCAGCTCTTTTAGTAGTTTAGATCCCATCGAGGCGAAGAGGTTGAAGGCGAGATTTCCACGCGCACCCCGGTGTTCAAACCTTAAGGGTCTGCCGGAACCCAAAATCCGACATTTGGCGCGCCAGGTAGGGGTGCACCGGAATTCGTCTCCCACCGCTCCGCTCTCCTCCGACCGTCGCATCCATGTCAGACGCTCGTCGAGCCCGCGCCGAGCGCCGGGCCGCCATCGGTTCTCGCGTCGCCCAGACGGCCCCCGTCGGTGGGCGTCCTCGTCGTTCCCCGTCGCCCGCCGTCAACGCCGCCACCGGCCCGGCGGGGGGAGAGCAGCAGGCCTCGTCTCAGCACCCGCCCGCGCGACGGAGTGACTGCACCACGGCGCCGACGCCTCCGGTCGTCGCGGCCCTCCTGGGCGGCTCGCAGGCGCCGCCCTCCTGTCGCCACGTCAGGCCCTTTGCCCGCCGGGTTAGCATCGTCTCTGCACGGCAGGGGGCTCCCCTGGACCGGGCGGCGCCCGAGGTCGGCCTGACCTTCAGCTCGACGGACCACCCCACCAACCAGGTCGGCTCTGGCGCGCTCCCGCTGTTGTGCACGCCCACTATCTGCTAGGTGGCCGTCACCAGGACCCTCGTTGACGGTGGCGCGGGTCTCAGCGTGCTTTCAGTCGAGACTTTCAGCCTCCTCCGCATACCTCGGGAGCGGCTGCGACCCAGTAGATCCTTCTCAGGTGTCGGGGGCGGATCGTCCAACTCCCTAGGACAGATCCGGCTCCCGGTAACCTTCGGCACCTACGACAACTTCCGCACGGAGGTGGTCGACTTCGACATTGCCCCCATCGGCCTCCCTTACAACGCCATCCTCGGCTACCCAGCTTTGGCTCAATTCATGGCCGCCACGCACCCGGCGTACAACCTCATGAAGATGCCCGGGAGCAGCGGTACCCTCACTGTGCACGGGGACACCGGGGACGCCCTGCAAGTACTCAAACTCGCCTTCAAGACCGCGGCGCCGGCACGGCCCGTTGATGCGGAGACCCCAGAGCCCAAGGGGGCTGCGCCCGCCAAGAAGAAGCGGTTGTTCACCCAGGACAAAGCAGAAACCAAGCAGATCCCCGTCGACGAGGACGGGTCCTCCAGCGCCACTTTTACCATAGGCGCCAACCTAGAGCCCGAGCAGGAGGAGGCCTTGGTCAAGTTCCTGTGCTCGAATAAGAAGGTATTTTCTTGGGAGCCGGATTAGCTGGCGGGGATCCCCAGAAGTGTCATCGAGCACCACCTCAACGTATGCCCAAATGTACGCCCCGTGAAGCAGAAGGCCAGGCGGCAGTCCACAGAGAAGCAGGCTTTCATCACCCAAGAGACCCGCAAGCTAGAGGCTGCAGGGGTCATTCGCGAGGTCCGATACCCGGACTGGTTGGCCAACCCTGTCGTTGTGCCCAAGAAGGGGGGGAAAGAACGCATGTGTGTCGACTTCACCAACCTCAACAAGGCATGCCCGCAAGATCCGTTCCCGCTCCCCCGTATCGACCAGATTGTCGATTCCACTGCGGAGTGCGACCTGCTATGCTTCCTGGATGCCTTCTCCGGGTATCACCAGATCAAGATGGCCGTGGAAGACATCGAGAAGACTGCTTTCTTGACCCCGTGCGGGGTATACTGCTATACATGCATGCCATTCGGGCTACGTAACACAGGGGCAACCTTTCAGCGACTGATGCACATCACCTTGGGTCAGCAGCTTGGAAGGAATGTCGAAGCCTACGTCGATGACATAGTGGTAAAGTCTCGGGAGGCCAAGACCCTGATACAAGACCTGGAGGAGACCTTCGCGAGCCTCGACGCAGTAAACCTGCAGCTCAACCCGGAGAAATGTGTGTTTGGCGTCCCCTCGGGCAAGCTCTTGGGATTCCTCGTGTCCCATCGTGGCATCGAGGCCAACCCCGAGAAGGTCAAAGCGGTCGAGGACATGAGCCCGCCAAAGACCCTCAGAGAAATGCAAAAGCTCACGGGGCGCGTGACCGCGCTAGGGCGCTTCATCTCCAAACTGGGGGAGCGAGCGCTGCCTTTCTTCCAGCTGATGAAGAAAAAGGGACCTTTGAGTGGACTGAAGAAGCAGATAAGGCGTTTCAAGATCTCAAGAGGTACCTGACCAGTCCCCCAGTCATGGTGGCTCCACGCCCTCAGGAGCCCCTGCTACTGTACCTCGCCGCCACACCCTACTCCGCCAGCGCAGCCCTGGTGGCGGTTAGGGAGGAACGCAAAGTCAAGGCCGCAGCGGCAGCCCGGGCTAGGACAAAACAGGAACAAGGAAAGCCTGCAGGAGCCACAACCACAGCTGAGGAGGGTCAGCAGCCGGGAAATGCACCGGGGGCAGGAGAGGCCACCCGGCCGTGTAGTCCACCTCCCGAGGCCGCGACGCCTCGCGAGGCGCCCTCACCTCCCGAGGGCGCGGCAACCCCAGATGCTCCCAGTCTTGTCGAGCACCCAGTTTACTTTGTCAGCACGGTGCTACGGGACACGAGGGCACGGTACCCAATGCCTCAGAAGCTCCTCCTCGCTCTACTGATAGCCTCGCGCAAGCTGCGTCACTACTTCCAGGCTCACCCCATCAAAGTCGTCTCGTCATACCCCCCGGAGAGGGTGCTCAGGAGCCCTAACTCAGCTGGAAGGGTCGCTGAGTGGAACATAGAGCTGCAGGCGTGTTAGCTCGAATTCAGCACAACCAGGGTCATCAAAGGAGCAGCATTGGCGGATTTTGTGGCAGAATGGACAGAGGCACCAGGCCTCAAGGCCGACGAGGATCGGTCCCTCTTCCCGGGGAGCGAGGCGCCAAAAGGCGGGGTCATGCACTTTGACGGGGCGTTCTCCAGACATGGTGCTGGGGCTGGAGCGGTGCTTATATCGCCCACTCAGACAAGCTCTACTACGCCGTACAGCTCTGCTTCCAACAAGGTGAAAAGGTCTTCAACAACATAGCGGAATACGAGGGTCTAATAGCGGGCCTAAAGGCCGCGGCAGCCCTGGGGGTGAAGCGCCTTACCATTAAGGGCGATTCACAGCTCCTCGTGAACTTCTCCAACAAGGTGTACGAGCCGAAAGACGAGCACATGGAAGCTTACCTTGCGGAGGTCCGCAGGATGGAGAAGCAGTTCTGGGGGGTTGGAGTTGCAGCATGTGCCCCGTGGCACCAATCAGGAGGCCGACGACATCGCCAAGCGGGCATCCAGGCGGCTGCCTCAGGAGCCTGGCGTCTTCGAGGAGAGGCTCTTCAAGCCCTCAGCCTTGCCGTCACTGTCAAACACGGCTCAGCCTTGGGAGGAGCTCCCCCAGCCACATGTCTCAGGAGCCCCGGTCTGTGGCCCGGCCTCAGGAGCACGCCTGCTCCTGACGATGGAACCTCAGGAGGAGTGCTGGATCACGGAGCTCCAGAGTTACTTGATGCAAGGGACCATGCCGGAGAAGGAGGAGGAAGCGGAGCGGGTGGCGCGGCAGGCCACTGCGTACTGCATCAGAGACGGAGAACTCTACCGAAAGCGACCAAATGATGTACTCCTGCGTTGCATTTCCAGGGAGCAAGGAAAGGAACTACTGGAGGACATACACGGCGGAGACTGCGGGCACCACTCATCATCGCGGACCCTCGTCGGCAAGGCGTTCCGCAGTGGGTTTTATTGGCCTACCGCACTCAATGACGCCGTAGAGCTGGTGAAAGCTTGTGAGGCCTGCCAGTTCCACGCCAAGCAAATCCATTAGCCCGCCGGAGGCCTGCAGACTATACCCCTTTCATGGCCATTCGCAGTCTGGGGGCTGGACATCCTGGGCCCGTTTCCTCGGGCGCCAGGGGGCTACCGCTACCTCTACGTCGCCGTGGACAAGTTCACCAAGTGGGCTGAAGTGGAGGCCGTCCGCACCATCCCCGCGGGCTCCGCGGTCAAGTTCATCAGGGGCATCGTGAGCCGGTTCAGGGTGCCGAACCGCATCATCACAGACAACGGTTCGCAGTTCACCAGTAACCTCTTCAAAACATACTGTGCTAACCTTGGAACGCAGATATGCTACGCTTCAGTGGCGCACCCTCGAAGCAACGGCCAGGCCGAACGAGCCAACACAGAGGTCCTGAGAGGCCTCAAGACCAGGACGTTCAAGAAGAAGCTGGAGGCCTGCGGCCGAGGTTGGTACGACGAGCTTCAATCCGTGCTGTGGTCCATCCGCACCACCGCGACCAAGCCGACTGGAGAGACCCCATTCTTCCTGGTCTATGGAGCGGAGGAAGTCCTCCCTCACGAGGTCAGACGTCGCTCCGCGCGGGTCCTTATTTTTGTTGTTTTTTCCCACCAAGCGCTGATTTTTTACCACTGGTTTTCCCTTAAACCAACTCAATCGTGCCACGTCTTATTTGCTTACAAAAACAAAACGATTTTTTTGGCAAATCAATAAGTTCTTAAAAAATGTGTATCATTTCGGGATTACAACAGTTCAGACTCCACCGAAATATGCAAAATAAGGTTGAACTTTTTGACCGTGGTCCTGGGCAGAAAATGGGTTGTAATAAATTACTTAAGAATTAGCAAATGGGCTGCAAATTATAAAAAATAGCAAATGGGCTTTATGTTGTCTGCCACAGATTTGGAGGCTGACTTGTGGGCCTACTAAGTTCATGCGTACACAAGGTTTCTCAAAAAAAAACTTAATCAACAATCGACTCTACCAGCGTCAGACCGTTAGATGTCAATCTAACGGCAATCGTGCTTCTTTAGTCTCTGATCTTCCTGCCCCAGCCGCCCAAACCAGCGCCGTCGGAACCGCCTGCTCCCGCCTCCCGTGGCCGGCAGTGCTGCCAGGCAGGCCTCACGGCCCCATCATACTCGCATCCCTGGCCTGTCTATCCCTCTACTCACCCACACCTCCTGTTATTTTCCGGCAATGGCAGCCGAACCAGTCAACCCTCATACTCTCCACCGCGTGGGTAGCCACTGTCGTGTCTTCCCTGGCTCCGTGTCATTCCCTTCGTAGGCCTTGCCACCGTCCACCGCCCTTGTGCTCTCGGCGCGGCGTGGTCAACGATGTCCATCCAACGGCCGTAGTGCTTCTTCAACCTCTGGTCTTCTTGCCCCAGCCGCCCAAAGCAGTGCCGGTCGTGCCGCATGCTCCTGCCTCGCGTGGCCGGTTGTGCTGCTGCGGAGGCCTCACCGTCCCCATACTACTCCCACCGCTGGCCAGGCCATCCCTCCACTCACCCACTCCCCCTATTATTCTACGGCGACGGCAGCCACACACCGCAGCCGAACCAGTGAACCCTCGTACTCCTCTCCGCGTGGGCATCCACTGCCGCGTCTTCCCCGGCTCCGCATCGTCCCCTTCCTAGGCCTCATCGTCGTCCACCGCCGTGGTGCTCTCGGCACGGCGTGGTCAATGTGGTCAATGACCGACTTCCATCGGAAGAGTACTATACGTGGAGAGGCTGACAGCTGGGTCCACGGCAGCCGCAAGGAAGTGCCTCCTTATTACGTGCAAAATAATTATTTCTCCACCTGATAGCAGGGACCCACCGGATGGGCCACCAGTATTTCGCGAAAAAAATGTTTCCCCCCTGACTGCTGGGACCCACTGGACGGGCCACCGTATTTCGCGAAAAAAACGTTTGCCCCTGACTGTTGGGACCCACCGGACGGACCATCGTATTTCGTGAAAAAAACGTTCCCCCCGCTGTCAGCTCGGACCCACCGGAAGTGCCCCCTTATTACGCACAGAAAAATGAATACTCCCCCTGCTAGCTGGGACCCACCATGGTGGGAGGCTGACTTGTGGGCCTACTAAGTTGACGGGGACGGAGGGCTTTGTCAACTTAGTAGATATGAACGATTCTAACTCCAGTGACCGTACGATGTCCATCGAACGGCCGTCGTGCTTCTTCAATCTCTGCTCTTCCTGCTCCAGCCGCTCAAACAAGCGCCGGCGGGACTGCCTGCTCCCTCCTCCCCGCGGCCGGCTGTGTTGCCGCGCAGGCCTCACCGCCCCACCGTACTCCCATCGCTGGCCTAGCCATCCCTCTACTCACCCACACCTGCTGTTATTCTCCGGCGACGGCAGACGAACCAGTAAACCATCGTACAGTCGTACTCCCCTCCGCGTGGGAAACAACTGCCGAGTCTTCCCTGCCTCTGTGTCGTTCCCTTCCTAGGCCTCGCCGTCGTCCACCGCCCTGGTGCTCTCGGCGCGGCCTGGTCAACATGGTCAACGACCGACATGCATCTGAAGTGGACTGTACGTGGAGAGGCCGACAGCTGGGTCCACGGATGCACGCATGGAAATGCCTCCTTATTATGCGCAAAATAATGATTCCTCCACCTGACATCAGGGGGCCACCGAAAGGGCCTTTGTATTTCACAAAAAAACGTTACCGCCGCTGACAGCTCGGACCCACCAGCTATATCTTCGCACACAAGGAAGTGCCTCCTTATTACGCACAAAAAAAATGAATACTTCCCCTGTTAGCTGGGACCCAGTATAGTGGCAGGCTGACTTGTGGGCCTACTACGTTGACGGGGACGGAGGGCTTTGTCAACTTAGTCAATATGCACGATTCTAGCTCCAGTGACCGTACGATGTCCATCCAACGGCCGTAGTGCTTCTTCAACCTCTGCTCTTCTTGCTCCAGCCGCCCAAACCAGCGCCAGTCGTGCCTCATGCTCCTGCCTCCCGTGGCCGGCTGCGATGCGACGGAGGCCTCATCGCCCCCTACTACTCCCACCGCTGGCCAGGCCATCCCTCTACTCACCCACACCCCCTGTTATTCTACAGCGACGGCAGTCTCACACCACAGCGAACCAGTGAACCCTCGTACTCCTCTACGCGTGGGCATCCACTGTCGTGTCTTCCCCGGCTCCGTGTCGTCCCCTTCCTAGGCCTCGCCGTCGTCCACCGCCCTGGTGCTCTCGGTGCGGCGTGGTCAACGTGGTTAAGGAACAGCTTCCATTGGACGTGGACTGTACGTGGAGAGGCTGACAGCTGGGTCCATGGCCGCAGCAAGGAAGTGCCTCCTTATTACGTGCAAAATAATTATTCCTCCACCTGAAAGCGGGGACCCACCAGACGGGCCACCGTATTTTGTGAAAAAAATGTTTGCCCCTGACTGCTGGGACCCACCAGCTACATCCTCGCACGCAAGGAAGTGTGTCCGGGCAAAAAAATGATTCGCCCCCTGACTGCTGGGACCCACCAGCTACATCTTTGCAGGCAAGGAAGTGCCTGACAGTCGGGACCCACCTGGTCGAAGCGTACGTAGCGTTGTCATTCTGGTCACGAACGTGTACGTACATATATACTAGTGGATGTAGAGGCGTGCACGTGTCGTAGTAGAGGCACGCACGTAGCATGTACATGTATGTACAGCGGCCAGGGTGCAAGAAAGAAAATACGGCCATGTATGTCTACATACGGGCGGGGTCTTGAACGCCTACTCACGCATGCGTACGGCCAGGGCTCGTGTACATGGCTGGGTCGGAACGGAGAAACAACGTCGTCGTCGTGTTCATGGGGAGGCAGCGTCATCGTCGTGTTCATGGGGAGGCAACGGAATGCGTCGTGTTCATCGGGAGGCAACGGAACGCGTGGGAGCCAACCGGCTGGGTCGGAACGGAATGTGTGGCCGTGTTCATCGGGAGGGCTTGCAAACGCGCATCGCTCGGCCCCCGACCTCCCACCGATACCGGGAACTCTCCGAAATTTTCCTCCCCCTCGCTTCTACCACGGTTTTTTCCGTCATGGACGGCCCAAAGAATGTCATGCAGCTGCGTCTCCGGCCCGCCCAGGACGAAAAGCCCATTTTCTGTCATGATTTTTTGTCATAGAAGTAGGAGCCCACCACATCTATGATGATACCGGGTTTTGTCACAATTATCGTCATAGAAGTGTCATATGTGTGACAGAAAAAAAAAATCCTTCGGCCCAAAATGTCACGGATGTGTCTTTTTTTGTAGTGATGGTGTGACTTACTTACGAACTGGGCCCTTATCCGTGGGCGCAGCTATCGATAGATTAATACACTCTACAGAGGTAGCGCACATTACCCACACCATGGAACCCATGGCCTCGCACTCCCATTCGGGTGGACCAATGGCATTCCGACAGAACTCTCCCATTGCCATGACACTCTTACGGCCACTCCGACCAACTCCCCACTGGGCTTAGTCCTGGGTGACCCAGCCTACCAAAGGCAAAACTACCACCCTCGTGGCAGATAAACAGTCCCAAACGGGGACACGGTACCATAACAACAACAGGTCCACAAGGTTATGTTTGCTTACCGGGCCAAGGTAACGCATGCCCATAACCTTCCCTCATTGGAGGTACCGACAAAAGGCATGTCAACAGGATGACTAACGGCCTCCCCATAAAGGCAAATGTGGTTGCACTTGTCAGCCCGATTCAGTGGCACCATGACCCGACCAACTTTACATTCAAGTTCAATTATCATTAGGTTTAACTTGAAATAAAATGCTCGAGTCAATATATTCCATGCTTATGCAACCATATACCATGCATCACATATCACTTAGAAACAACATATCAACTTCATTCAAAGTTCTACTTGCACAAACTTAACTTTCAACATTTCTGGTCCTTTCTTACTTGTTATTTATACTCATCACTTTAGTTGGCATTAATCAAATAAAACTTATCTTAGCATATATATATAGAGAAAAAAAGACCGAAAATCATATCACCATAGTCATGACAAATTTACTTAGATCAACTACTCAAACTATATCTCACTAGTTCAAGCATTCACTTTTGTTAACTAAGCATTTTGATCACGACAAACTAAATAACACAAGCATTATTTAGATTAATACTATATGCAATGAATAACATAATAATTCAAGTACAAAATCATGAATATTGCAAAGACACCATGATAATGTTGTTGTGGCTTGCCTTAGTGCAGAGGAGCTTCACACTCCTCCTGGATGCCTTCAAGACAAACTTCACCTTTTGAAAATAATTCAAATGACAAAAAGAAAATATCAAGAACACTTCTGAAAATTACCAGAAATTCTAGGCAGCAAGGAAAAATCCCATCTTGGATGTGCGGCTAGGATTATCCAGTAAGAACGGAATGCAAAAAGAATCAACTCATTTGGACTTGTAGAATAAAAGTTACAACTGGTCAAAGTTCTGGTCAAATTTGAACTAAATTTGAATTAAAAAGAAAAGGCAGGGGGTGACGTCGAAGGCGTAAACTGCCTGGGCGCCACCACTCATACCGCTTCGGTTGCGGACTGAGTGGCTAACAGCGGGCCCCAGCGGTCAGGTCAGAGGGGAGAGAGAGGGAAACAAAGCACGGCGAGGCTCCGCCGGAGCTCACGCCGGCGAGGAGGGCTCCTTGGCCAGATCCAAAGGGATAGGGTTGGAGAGGAGATCAAGACGCACCTGCCCGTACCCGTAGCGTGGCTAGGGGTGGCCGAACAGGGTCGGAATGGAGCTCTCCAGCGGCGGCAGCGGGCAGGGTTCGTCGGAGTTGGCGATTCCGGTGAGGTAGGGCCGGTCCAGCAGCTCCAATGGCACCAGCATGCACCGATGAACCACCACGGATACGCCGGAGAAGTTGGTGGAGCTCGAGCGGCTCTAGAGAGGGAGGGGGCAGAGGACAGGGATCGCTGGTGAGCTCGGGGCGAGGGTGGCGGCCAGAGGCCTGCCCGGCCGTGCTGCGGCTTCCTACGGGGGCGTGGAGGTGTGGTGAAGGTGAGTGTGAAGAGAAACGAGCTCGGGAGGTTGCTATATATAGGCGAGGCCGAGGCGGGGATCGAGAGCTCGTCGGAGCTCTCTGGAGTGTCGCCCGGTGACGAATGGCGTCAGTGAGAGAGGAGTAAGACGTCGGAGATCACGCGGAGGCTGTAGACGAGCGGCGACGAGCACAGGACCATGGTACGCGGCGAGCACAAGGGCACGGGTGCATTGTTGCCTTGGCCACGCCGTGCCCGTGCTCGCTGCGGCGAGCTCCGACGTTGGCGAGCACCAGGGTGGAGTTATGGAGGTGCAAACAAAGAAGGGGCGCGGTTTGGCAAGGTGCGGCGGTCGGGGCAGCGAGCACGCGTGCAACAGAGATGCTGGCGCACCGCAGAGCGCGTCAACCGCATGCCAACCCCCTTGGACGAACGTGGTCACTGCGTGAACTTTGGCATCAGACTGAGCTAAGCGTAAACACCATGTCTCGCAGCTAGTCCTTAGTGGTTTTGGTTGTTTTGCATGATTGGCTGGGTCATAGGTGAACTATGGGAGTGGCTTTCTTCCTGGCAAGTTTCTGGACAGAAACTTGTGAGCTTCACTGAGGAAAATTTAATGAGAATTAAAGGTTGTGCTTTGGGGTTTAGTAATCTCTTAGGAGGGTAATCAAGCTCAGAAAATATCAGCCCCAAAAGATCAAGCAAAAATATACTTGTTGTACGAAGGGATCATTCTGTCCAGAACAGAAATGATTTTCTGTAGCAAAAATATTACAAACAGTTATGCAATATTTTTGCTCAGGAAGGTGCCCTAGGGTTGAAAGAATATTTGTGAATTTATTCGGAATTTTTGGAGCAAGAAAACTAGGGGTTGCTTTGGAGCATACTTCTCTAAAGTGATTTTCAGGGAAGAAAATGAATGTTTTTGTTTTATGAAAAATATTCTTTGGGCTTTTGTTGGAGTTTTTTAGAGAAGGAAAAGTGAATTAGAGGTGGATGGGTCACTTGGGTGAAAATCAAGGGTAGACCCAAGTGTTCAAGTCCATTTGAATTGATTCAAAACTCCAAATCCAAAGCAAATGCAAATGAAAGTCCGAAAAAAGAGAGAAGGCAAATCCAGGCTGTCACACCCGAGTGGGAGGATTGCTCTCCACTCAGAGTAGTTTTGTAACTTAGGCGAGTAAGGGATCGTGGCTAAGCCCCCGAGTGGGAGGATTGCTCTCCACTCGGAGTAGCTTTGTAACTTAGGCGAGTACAGTGTCGCGGCTAAGCCCCTGAGTGGGAGGATTGCTCTCCACTCGGGGTAGTTTTGTAACTTAGGCGAGTACAGGGTCACGGCTAAGCCCCTGAGTGGGAGGATTGCTCTCCACTCAGAGTGTTTTTTTGAAACTTAGGCGAATCGGGTCCGTGGCTAAGCCCCTGAGTGGGAGGGTTGCTCTCCACTCAGAGTAGTTTTGTAACTTAGGCGAATCGGGTTCGCGGCTAAGCCCTCGAGTGGGAGGGTTGCTCTCCACTCGGAGTAGTTTTTGAAACTTAGGCGAATCGGGTTCGCGGCTAAGCCCCGAGTGGGAGGGTTGCTCTCCACTCGGAATAGTTTTGTAACTTAGGCGAATCGGGTCCGCGGCTAAGCCCCTGAGTGGGAGGGTTGCTCTCAACTCAAAGTAGTTTTTGAAACTTAGATTAATCGGGTTCGCGGCTAAGCCACCCACTGGGGGATTTGAACACATATGCTTATGTGATAACAATCATTAAGATACTACGAAAATCATGTCTTTGATAAGCAAACTGAAGGATTCTTTATTACAACTCGTCGATCCGAGTGTTCTAGGTATAAAAATAGCGGAGCAGATCCGCATTCCACGAGCGTGGCTCGTCCTCTTTCTTAGCTACGTTGTAGAGGTGATATGCCCCGTTGTGGAGCACTTTGGTGATGATGAAGGGCCCTTCCATTCTGGAGCGAGCTTGTGAAGCCGTTTCTGGTGCACTCGGAGCACAAGGTCTCCTTCCTGAAATGCTCGGCCTCTGACGTTTCGGGCATGGAATCGACGCAGGTCTTGTTGATAGATGGTCGACCGGATCAAAGCCATCTCTCTTTCTTCCTCTAGGAGATCAATCGCGTCATGGCGCGCCTGTTCTGTTTCAACTTCTGAGAAAAGTTCCACTCGGGGGGCACTGTGCAGCAAGTCACTTGGAAGCACGGCTTCAGCGCCATACACCATGAAGAAAGGGGTTCGATCGGTCGACCGATTGGGAGTCGTTCTCAGTCCCCATAGGATAGATGGCAATTCAGTGACCCAAGCCCCAGCAACATGCTCGAGGTCGCACATCAGTCGGGATTTCAGCCCATGAAGGATCAAACCATTTGCTCTTTCCGCCCTGCCCATTCGACTGCGGGTGCGCAATGGATGCGTAATCGACCCGAGTGCCTTGGGACGCGCAAAACACTCTGAACTCATCAGAATCAAAGTTGGAGTCGTTATCTGTGATAATGCTGTGAGGAACTCCATATCTGAGTATCAGCTCTCTGATGAAACTAATGGCACTTCTTGAGTCGAGATTATTGATAGGCTTGGCTTCGATCCACTTGTGAACTTGTCGACTTCCACGAGAAAATGAGTGAAACCACTTCTGCAAGTCTTGAAAGGTCCGACCATGTCCAACCCCCAAACTACAAAAGGCCAGATGAGTGGAATAGTCTTTAAGGCAGATGCAGGCTTGTGAGACATGTTTGAGTAAAACTGGCAGCCTTCGCACTTGTCAACTACTCCCTCCATCCCAAAATAAGTGTCTCAACTTTGTACTAGCTGTAGTACAAATTTGTACTAAGCTCAAGGCACTTATTTTGGGATGGAGGTAGTATATCTTTGGCCATCTCATTCCCTCACGGCTAGTAAAATCCTGCTCGGTATGCTTTGGCCACGATGGTCCCAGAGGACGCGTGGTGACCACAGGTCCCCGAGTGAATCTCATTTAAGATCAGTCGACCTTCCTCTGGAGAGATGCAACGCTGAGCCACTCCGGTAACGCTTTCTAAAGTTGTCCACTTATTACTGTGAAGGCTTTGGATCTGCAGACGATCTGGCGGGCCTCATCCTCATCCTTTGGGAGTTCTTGCCTGAGCAGATATGCAATATATGGCACCATCCAATCGGGAGTGATCACCAAAACCTCCATGACCAAGTCGACTACTGCAGGAACTTCAATCTCAGTCGGATTGGTTGAACTTATCGGTTGTAGGGGCTCCTCCGTAAAGAGATCTTCTTGGACTGATGGTGCGTGAAGATGCACTAAGAACACATTATTGGGATTGGTTTCCGAGTGGAACCCAACTTCGCCAGATCATCGGCCGCTTGATTCTTGAGTCGGGGTATGTGATGGAGTTCTAACCCTTCAAACTTCTTCTCTAGCTTTCTCACCGCATTGCAGTAACCAGTCATAGCTGGGCTCCTGATATCCCACTCCTTCATCACTAGATTGACCACCAAGTTTGAGTCGTCGTAGACCATCAGGCGACGGACGTCGAGTGAGATAGCCATACGCAACCCATACATAAGTGCTTCATACTCAGCTTCATTGTTTGAAGAATCGAAGTGAATCTGGAGTACATAACTGAGCTTATCACCTCTTGGGAATACCAGGACCACTCCAGCACCAGATCCGTTCAACATCTTGGACCCATCGAAGAACATAGTCTAATGGTCCGAGTGAATCTGAGTCGGTTACTGATGTTCGACCCACTCGGCCAGAAAATCTGCTATTGCCTGAGACTTGATCGCCTTTTTTGCCTCAAACTTGATATCCAAAGGGAGGAGTTCAATCGCCCACTTGGCCACTCAACCGATTGCATCTCGATTGTTCAAGACTTCCGATAACGAAGTATCGTTGTCGACTAAAATCGAGTGGTCTACGAAGTAATGTGCAACTTTATTCGTGGTCAGATAAATCCCGTAAACAAGCTTCTGATAATGCGTATACCTTCGCTTGGACGGGGTAAAGACTTCAGAGATATAGTACACTGGGCGCTGAACTTTATACGCTTTGCCTTCTTCCTCCCGCTCAACTATGAGCACTGTGCTGACAACTTGTCCCGTGGCTGCAATATACAGCAGTAGAGGCTCTTTGCTGACTGGAGCAGCAAGCACCAGTTGGGTGGAAAGCAGGGCTTTGAGCTCTACAAACGCTGCTTCGGCTTCAGGAGTCCACTCGAACTTGTCAGATTTCTTCATCAGTCGGTAAAGAGGCAATGCCTTCTCACCGAGACGCGAGATGAATCGACTGGGTGCAGCCAAACAACCAGTAAGCTTCTGAACATCATGCACATGCACAGGACATTTCATTCGGAGAATTGCTCCAATCTTCTCTGGGTTTGCGTCGATTCCTCGTTCGGAACGAGAAAACCGAGTAACTTTCCTCCTGAGACTCCGAATGTGCATTTTGACGGATTGAGCTTGATGTCATATCTTCTTAAGTTGGCAAATGTTTCGGCGAGGTCAGTCAGCAGGTCGGAACCTTTACGTGACTTGACCACGATATCATCCATGTATGCTTCCACATTTCGACTGATTTGGGTGAGCAGGCACTTCTGAATCATGCGCATGAATGTGGCGTCAGCATTCTTAAGACCAAAGGGCATGGTGACATAGCAAAAACACCCAAATGGGGTGATGAGAGCTGTTTTTATTTCATCGGGTCCATATAGTCGGATCTGATGGTACCCGAAATACGCATCCAAAAAGGACAAACGCTCAGACCCCACAGTTGAGTCGACTATCTGGTCGATGCGGGGGAGAGGGAAGTGATCTTTCGGGCAGGCCCGATTGATGTGCTTGAAATCGATACACATATGAAGTGAATCATCTTTCTTGGGGACCATGCCAACATTGACGAGCCACTCGGAGTGGTATATCTCACGGATGAACTTAGCAGCCAGAAGCCGAGCCACCTCTTCACCAATTTCCTTTCTCTTCTCCACGGCGGACTGACGGAGATGTTCTTTGACATGTTTTACTTTTGTGTCGACGTGCAAACGGTGCTCAGCCAGTCCCCTGGGTACACCCGGCATGTCAGATGGTTTTCATGCGAAGATGTCCCAGTTCTCGTGGAGGAACTAGATGAGCGCTTCTTCCTATTTGTTGTCGAGTGTTCTTGAGATGTGGGTCGGAGCAGCATTGGGATCAGATGGGTGAATATGAACAGGCTTTGTCTCACCAGCCGACTGAAATGCAGACTCTGAAGCAGGCTTCTTGGCCCGCAACAAATCACTCGGATCTGCATTTTTGTTGTATTCTTCCATCTCAACAGCTGCCATCTGTTCATCGGCAATTTTTTAGCCTTTATGGAGGCACTCTTCTCCTCTTTGCCGATTCCCTGTGACTGTGATCACACCTCTGGGACCAGGCATCTTCAACTTGAGGTATACGTAACACGGTCGAGCCATAAAACGAGCATGTGCCGGCCTGCCCAAAATAGCATGGTAGGCACTGTGAAAATCCACCACCTCAAACGTCAACTTTTCATTACTATAATTCTTTGAATCACCGAAACCACGTCAAGAGTGATTTGACCGAGTGAATCTACTTTCTTTCCTGGGATGACTCCGTGAAACCGCATGTTACTCTCACTAAGCTTGGACATCGGAATGCCCATCCCTCAAAAGGTTTCAGCATACAGAATGTTCAAACAACTACCGCCATCCATCACAATCTTGGTCAGTTGGGTGCCCCCAACGACTGGGTCGACCACCAACGCTTGCCGCCCGGGGTAGCAACGTGCGCTGGGTGATCGTACTGGTCGAATGTAATGGGAGTTTTTGGCCACTTCAAATATGTCGTAGTTGCCAGAGCAACCATATTCACTTCTCTATTGATAACTTCCAGTCGACTTTTGCTCTCGATGTCAGCAAAAATCACCAAAGTAGCATTGACATTGGGATGACCATCATCTTCCTCTTTATATGGTCCTTATCATATTCTTTTTCCTTCTCACTAGGCTGGCCTTCTCGGAAACTCTAAATCAGGAGTCGACACTATCGAGTGGTATGCTTGGGCAGAATCAAGTTACCCTATGCATCTGTTTTGGTGTGTGTGTGGCACGACAAATCAAGAACATCATTTCCTGCCTGATCTTTCACTTTTTTGGGGATCCATGGCCCTTTAGGCTTTCCCTTGAACTTCCCTTGATTCAAAGTTGCAGCCTCAGCAGGACCTGCAGCTTCGGCCTTGTGCTTCTGCTTCCGACTGGGATTTCTTCCTCCGGTGTCTTGGGCTACTGGTTTGTTCTTGCCACTGCGGAGTCGGTCCTCCTCTTCGCCGTTAGCGTACCGAGTGGCTATTTCCATCATTCGGGCCAGAGACATGTCACCTGACCGACCGAATTCCAGGTTGAGCTCGCTGTATCGAACACTCTCTTTGAAGGCGCAAACTGCTTGGTGCTCTGACACATTTTCCACAGTATGATGAAGAGTAGTCCATCTCTAGATGAAGTCTCTCAAAGTCCCATTCTATTTCTGAACGCAATGTTGCAATTCAGTCAGTCCAGCAGGTCGCTTGCAAGTGCCCTCAAATGTTTTGATAAACACTCGGGCCAATTCTTCCCAACTGAAAATACTTCCAGGGGCCAACTGATTCAACCAAGCTCTTGTTGAACCCTCGAGCATCAGGGGGAGGTGCTTCATGGCTACATCATCGTTGCCTCCACCAATCTGCATCGCCACTCGGTAATCTTCCAGCCAAGTGTCGGGCTTCGACTCACCGATGAACTTACTCATGCCCGTTGCCAATCTGAAGTTGGGAGGGATCTCTGTAGCACGGATGGCTCTACTGAAACATTCTGGCCCAGAAACATGTACTCTGCTTCCACTCGGATGGTTTCTGTCTTGTCCTTCTCTGTTTGCCCGGCCCCTGTCGACCAGACCTTGTACAAGAAGAGATCTCGCATCAAAACCAGGCTCTCTAGGGTCGACTGGAACTCTCCGCTCATCACCATACGGGTGCATGTCATCATACCGCCGGGGCGCGTATGACCCGCCCCTCGGAGGGGGCGTAGGCACTCGATGGTGGTCATCGCGGGCGTACCGGTGATCATACTCTCTGTGGCCTCAATCCGGGTACTGATCTTGGCGATGCCCACAATTGTCACACCGTGGGGGCGATCTTGGGTTGTGTGCCGACTAAACTGTGTCCGCAACCACATATCTACTATGGATCCTATTGCACGACTGAGAAACATCTGAGTTTTGTTCACCTGCCGCTCGGAGCAACGCGCGGATCTGCAGCAGCCCTCTACCAGCTTCTGAACGAGACGGCTGAATTGACTCTGCTATTCGTGTTGCGGCTGCAAGATTCTGGACTGGAGTATGATATACCTGAGGTTTAGGCAGAAACAATTGTCAAGGCCGTCGACTGGATTCGGGGATCTGCCGACGGGCGCGCTCGTTGAGTGAATGTTGGAGATTCTCCAGTCGTGCGTGCTTAGCCAAGGTGGCCAGACGTGGGGCCTCCAAGGCCCGGGCCTCGGAGGTCTCCCCAATGATGGGGGTGTGGAGTGCCTCCACGTTGTGACGATGCAGCTCATCCCTCTACTCCGAAGTGAGGGCTTCGGGATGATATTCGTCGTCACCATGCGACGGGCCGCCGCCACCACTGCGACGAAACCCAGGTGGGCTGCATGGCATGTCGACCATGAGCACCTCCGCTGCAGGGTCGCTGCTTCCGCACTTGGAAAGAGTCTCTGCGGAACCAGTCGACAGGTCGAATGGTCCGTAGAGAGATTCATCGGGCTCAATTGTCGCGACTTGAGGGGTAGCTTTTTGTCAAGCCACCACATGCCTCATCCACCGCTGAAGCCGCAACCGACCGGATCGCTTGCGGCGGCGTACAGCGGGGAGAGTGGATGACGCGGGAGCCGACTGATAATGGGTCGACGGCTACCGCAGGAGGACGCCGTAGACACTCGCTTGGAAGTGCGCCGCCCCGCGGACGGGAAGGGCCTCGACATTGAGAGGGGCCTCTTGGAGTCAGGCGGAGTCGTCGACGACGAAAATGAGCGTGTCGAGACGGATCTCGTGGCCCAAAGTCAAACCACCACCGGAAACCATGTCGATGAAGATCGGAAAAAACCGCAACCTCACCAGAAGTCGCTAAGACACCGGCCCCATGGTGGGCGCCAACTATCGTGTGAGCAAGTCTGACAGTAAGAATAAGGGGTACTTAGGAGGAGGCGAGGCCCTAGCTACCACAAGGTTGTGCACGCAAGATTTACGAGTTCAGGCCCTTCTCGGAGGAAGTAATAGCCCTACGTCTCGGTGCCCGAAGGCTTGGTCGACTGGATTATTCGTGAAAGTTACACGGGGTGTGAACCCTTGTGCCAAAGGGGAGGGGTGGCTTATATAGAGTGCGCCATCCCTTCACAGGCCTCAGTTACACAGGGTTTAATGTAGGTTAAGACAAAGACGTTACTGGTAACGCCTGCTATAATGACTACTAATGACCTTTAAGACTACAGAGTGAACACCTGACCGTTGCCATCCAGAGGTGGCTTTAGATTTTTTTTGTATTCGGAGTGATTCTCCGTATGGTCGAGTGTTTCTATCTTGGTCAAATGGAATTGGGGTATCCGAGTGAGATAGTTTGTCGAGTGGATTGCATTCCAAGTTGATTTTAGTCGGTATCTTCTGTTTGTCCTTTGAATGTTCTTGACTCTAGGGCAGTGTCCTTGGGTAGGGTGTCTATGACAGGCCTATAACCCTACCCTAGGTACATGTCATCGTCAGGCGGAGGACCGACATGAGGAGCGCGGCCTCGGGATTGACCGGTGAGCTCGTGCGTGAACGACGTGAGGACATCGTGTCCCACGCTGCTGCCCTCTCCCTCGCCTGCTGCCGCTCATGCCTTGGACTCGGGCGTTCGAGTGTGCGCCGGCCTCGGCGCGGAGACAAGCCCAGCGGTGGCCGGGTACCACCTCCGAAGCAGAGGGTGGTGGTGATGGGTGGCATACCTGGAGGAGCGGAGCGGCCGGAGCGGAGCGCCGGGTAGGAAGGGCCGACGACGTCGCCGGCTCTGCGTCCACGGACGCCCGCCACTGACGAAGTTGACCCGCCACTGCCGGATCCGCCTTGGTCGACCATCGAACGCCTCGGTGCAATGCAGAGGGCAACCTTCTCCGCATCTTCGTTCCGGATCGGGATATTTATAGGATAGGCGTGGATCAGGCTAGGCCAAGCTGACGTGACGGACGCACCCGGGCTGCCCCATATCCACCTCATATTTGAACTGGATATGAAGGGTTCCGGTCAGTCCAGGTATTTGAGGCCCGTTTAAGACGTCCTACTGAGTAGAAATTTCATGACCGGTCAGTAACCGGGTGGCCCGCCCGAATGTTTGAAGCTGGTTTGGGGTGTCCGGATGTATGCTCGTAGAGTCAGGCTGGCTACATTCCATCAGGTATTGTCTACCGGTTGTTCAGCGTGCGGTGCATCTATTGCAGGGTGTCTATTATGTCGTGTACAGCAACTTGGTTTCATGCATCCACACACACGCTTTATGCATGTCAATTTAGGTTGTGTTCGGTAGCCTTTCACTCCTCCACTCGGGAGCAGAGTGCGCGGAGCACCATATTAGTAGCTTTCCAAATTAACACTGCACGTTGCTCTGCTCCGGAGCGGAGTTAGAGAGCTGGAGGGAGTCCCGAGTCCGAACAGGTTCTTAATGTGTGATCTGATATATTCACGTGTGGGCACAAAGCAATAATGTCAGTAGTATTTAGGGCATCTTCAACCGCCGATTATCAAATTGTCTGCAAATATTCCGAATGGTTTGGACGTGCAAAATCTTTCAAACCGGCACCAAGCCCGGGAAATTTTGTGGACATCCCGACGTTCGCCACATATGATTTCGATAATGCAGACCTACCCAAAATTCCTCTCTTGCCTATTTTGTTGCGTCTGCTCGTCCTTTGTGTCGCATTCATGTTGGTGGACATGACTGGACGCGATGATATCATACCAAGTTATCGACATTCATATTGATTAACGGTCGTCCACCTACTCGGCATTCACACCGGAGCGGCGAATGAGAATTCGGCGCTCCGCATTCCCACAACTCTGCCTGCCCAAGCTATTTAAGTCAGTTGGCCATGTCCCAAAATCCTACCCCTTCGAGCCTTTTTCCCACCGTATGAGTCGCCGTCCAATCACCTCTTCACACCCTCATCTGTCATTCATCGTCACCATTGCCTGGTCCTTTGCTATGTGGTACCGAAGGCTCAGGCCGATGAGCCGTACCAAATCGCGACGGAGGTCCACGATGTGAAGGTTCGGCGCCAGGCCTGCATTGATGCAGGCCAACCTTCGAAATCTCTCGAGCACTCGAAGGAGGAGATGGATGAGGAGGAAGACAACATGGGTATGGTCGCCATCGCCATGTAGGAGGAACATGCGCTCATGCCGGTGTCTGGGTTCAGCATGCTGGAGGCGAGGCAACACTACAAAGGGGACTTGGCATCAGCGAAGGAGGAGCAGGCGCCGGTGTCCGCCTTCAGGCAGTTGCAGGCGGAGCAGTAGTACAATCTCCTTCTCCTGGAGGAGCACGATCATGGACGTCGACCGGGTCGTGCTCAGACTCCATGCACAAAGGTCATACTCCCTCCGTCCGGAAATACTTGTCCTAGAAATGGATAAAATGGATGTATCTATAACTAAAATAAGTCTAGATACTCTTGAATATGTACGAGAGGGGAACTGGTCAGTTACTCAGTCCGAATAAATGTTCGATTATGTTTGGGAAGTCGTGATGTATGGAAAACCAAGTGTCTACATGGTCATCTTAAAGATTACTGCAGAGGGTTTTGAGGATAAATATCTCGGCCTTCCTGTTCCTCAAGGAAGAATGAAAGCTGGTAGATTCTAGTCTACTAAGGAAAAGGTAGTGAAACGTCTCTTTGGCTGGATTGATAAATATGCTTCAAGCGGGGTGAAAGAAGACCTTATTAAGTTAGTAATTCAGGCTCTCCCGGTGTACGCCATGGGTATTTTTAAATTCCCTGCTTCTCTTTGTGAGGATTTATCACAGATTATAAGAAATTTTTGGTGGGGCGATGAGGACGACGGGAGGAAAACCCATTGGTTGGCTTGGGATAAATTAACGTGGCCAAAGGGTGAGGGTGGAATGGGCTTCCGTGAACTGAGGTTATTTAATCAAGCTCTTCTGGCAAAACAAGCTTGGTGTTTACTGGTTAACCCGGAGTCGTTATGTGCTAAGGTAATGAAGGCAAAATATTATCCTCAGGGGCATCTTCTTGACACGGTTTTTCCTCAGTCAACCTCAGTGACTTAGCAAGGTATTATGCATGGTCTGGAACTCCTTAAAAATGGTGTCATTTGGAGGGTGGTTGATGGAGGGAATATCAATATCTGGAGGGACAATTGGCTTCCAAGGATTTCTGGCCTCAAGATATCTGGCAAGAAGAACAGATCAAGACTAAAATGGGTTTCAGATTTATTCAAGAGCGGGTCTAGGGATTGGGACGATAATATCATTAGGCATCTTTTTTATCATCACGGCGCGGAAGAGATATTGAAGTTGCGAATTCAATCCTGGGGGGGGGATGATTTCATTGCTTGGCATTTTGAAAAGAATGGATTATTTTCTGTGAAAAGTGCGTACAGTCTGGCGCTAAAGCTTAAGGATCAGAAAGAGAATGGTGGGCAATCCAGTAATGCTATTAACGGAGAAAGGAGATTATGGGATATTATCTGGAAGGCCAACGTCCCACAAAAGATTAGAATCTTGGATGGCGTGCAGCATCTGATAGCCTGGCGGTTCAGGTTAATAGAGTTTTATATCATCAAGCTACCATTCGTACTTGCTCTATCTGCGGGGTTGAGGATGAGAGTACCTTCCACGCTCTTGTTTCTTGCCCAAAGGCTCATGCACTTCGTTTGGAGTTGAGGAAAGTGTGGATTTTGCCATGAAAAGAGGCTTTCAATTATTCTGGGCCTGACTGGTTACTTATTCTTTTAGACCAGTTAAGTTGTTCGCAAAGGGAGCATGTCTTGTTTCTTTTCTGGCGAGCTTGGCACTTGAGGAATAATTTGATTTTTAGAGAAGGAAAACAAACTATTAAAGGATCTACCATGTTTTTGGAAAGTTACTGGTCGGCATTTTCGTCGTGTCAGCCTACAAATGAGGTAACCACCAATTACAAAGGAAAAGAGGTGGTGGCTGGTTTTGGTGCAAGTAATATTGTTGTGAGACCCAGAGAGGTGTGGCAGCCGCCTCCTTTTGGCCATATCAAGATCAATGTCGATACAAGTTTTGTAGAGAGTTTAAGTGCCGCGAGTGTTGGGGTGGTGACCAGGAGTTGTACGGGTGATATCATTGTCTCATCTTAGGACTTCATTGGGTTATGCTCTGGTGTGGATGAAGCGGAGCTTCGAGCATGCCTAGCTGGGCTTTATATCGGTATTTCTCTTAACAAGCCTATTATTTTGGAAATTGATTGTGCGTTTGTGGCTTCTTTCCTAGCAAATGAAAGTTATGACAAATCCTCGCTCATAGACCTCAAAAAGGAAGCACTTAGCATCATAGGCTTCTAGGAAACTTCAAGTTGTCAAAAATAAATAGAAAGGCCAATTCAGTAGCGCATGAGATTGCTAAATTTCGTTTTGATAATAGATGTGATAGTTTTCTTTTTAATAATTTTCCGCCCTGTGTGGCGCCTGCTGTTATGAACGATTGTAATGATGTTTTAATTAATTAATATATGGACGGATGTTTTTCAAAAAAAATCTAGATACAACCATTTTTAGAACAAATATTTCCGGGCGAAGGGAGTACCATCGACCTTGAGCGCTCACATCTCCACATCAAAAGGCGGAGCAAAACCACCTCTTCATGGGGCTGGAGGCGGGGGACGACAATGCGCCGGACCAGCACGACCACGATGCCAACTAGGCACACTTCGGCAGCTCTTAGTTCTACCTATATTTCTGAAGTGAGAAGAAAAACGTCTTCACCAATTTACATGGACCACTTGCATACAAAAATAGTTAATACTAGTACCTTTTTAGAGATTTCACTAGAGACTATATTCGGATGTATATAGACATCTTTTAAAGTCACTCATTCCGTATGTAGTCTATAGTGGAATCTCTTAAAAGAGTTATACTTTTTACGTTTCCAAATATAAGTCTTTCTAAAAATTTCAACAAGTGACTATATACGGAGCAAAGTGAATGAATTTACACTCTAGAATATTTCTAGATACATCCGTATGTTGTAATCCATTTAAAATGTCTAAAATGATTTATATTTATTTATGAACGGAGGGAGTACTGGTAGAGTAGAGAAGATGATATCGCTTCTTGTCGCTTGACCGCAGCCTGCGAGGTGAGCAGCAGCAAATGGTTAAATGCATGGCCGGGCGACAAGAGCAAATGGACCAGCCTCTGATACGTCTTGACCAATCATGCACGTACTACACTGCATGCTAGTACTAGTAGTGTAGTACTACGTGTGAAAGCTGTCCGCCTGTTCCCATGCTACTGCAATTTAATCTCTTCCAACATGACCACCGGTGTGTGTTGACTTGTGCCAGGCCAAAGGTATGGCGCCAGTGACTCAACATCTTCATATAATTGGCTACGCCATGATTGCTAGTAGAACAAATCATATGACTCCTCAAACTAGCTATCAGCTAGGCCAGTCGTTAGTTTGGGCCCTTCCCATTAGTTCCTACAGGCTCCCAAAAGAGCGCAATCAATGGATGGGATTTGCTAGTTACAAGCATGGCCAAATCAGGGCAATACTAGTATATGAAACCTGACTTTCATTGTATCAGCACCAGCTCTCAGTAGGCAATAAAATGGCAGCAATGTTTCCCCTCAAAAAAGAAAAATTTCAGCACCAGCTCTGAATTTCCGATGATGTAATAACCCTTTTTGATCTTGTCAAGTCCGAGATGCCAAGCCGCCACCAAGGTTAGCACAAACTATAGTAACATTTCTAGAAAACATGTACCTGATCTTGCACAGAAATTAAAACGATAGATGCTTTGTTGCAGGGGCAATAAGCTCGACCGTGAGTACTCATCAGGCCTCCGCAACTACGCCTGCCGGGGCGCTTTCATCTTGATGGCTCTCCTCCTTCTCATCATACAGGGGCTTTGGCTCCAGATCTATGAATTCATTCGAGTTGTTGGCCAGGTGTGATATGCTCACCCTCCCATGCTTCCTGATGTAGTCTGCAACGGCCTGCATCTCCTCAATTGATATGTAGATGAACTTTCCACGGTCATCCATCACGCCAGATAATCTATCTGCACAACACCAAAGCGAGCCTATCAGTATCAGTCCAAGCGGGTGCTGCACATTCCAGGTTGAACTTCAACTGATGCGAGTCAACCAGATCCCAGACAAGATGAGAATGAAGCTCATTATTCATTGATCACAAGTTAGAATAATAAGACAACGTACCCATGCCTTCAAGCGTAATAATTCGGTTTATGCAGTCCTGCAAAACAGAAAAAATAAATACTCACAACGCAGCCACACAGGACAACTGTAAAGACTCAAACGAAGGTTATCAGGGTACTGTGGTATAAAACAGGGGGTGTGGGACCGTAGGAGTACATTTACAAAGAGTCCAGGTGAAAAGATAACTATGGCATTACTTTTGCAAAGACATGATTCTAGGTCAAATTCAGGATCACATCCAAAAATTTACTCTCTTGCTCTGAATATCAATCATATATAATTAACCATCCATGATACCGAATGCTCACAGCTCTAAGCACAGCAGAGTAGATAATTTGATGGATAAAGCATCCCAATGAAACATACTGGGATAGAAAGGGATGGGGTACTTGAGATTTAATATTTTCAAGGAATTAACCCACAACAGTTCTGGTCTGCAAAATCTATTAGCTCTAGATGCTTCTGGAAAGCTGGAGACACTAAGCAAACACCGTGATAAACGTAAGATGTCTACGGGTATACATGGAAAAAGTTCTATACAGTTTCAGTTTCCGGTCTGACATATGGCCGCTTAACAGTCATTTTAACCCCCCCCCCCCCCCCCCCCCAAAATAAAAGTCATTTTAGCCGGCCCTCACAAAAATTTCTAGTACTATACAAGGCACTGTTTTAGGCTCAGTTTGTGGTTGCTGAACTATGTTGTTATGTGGTTATTCAAACAAGCACTAAAACAGGGTAAATAGGATGGGGCAAATGGGATTATGAGAATCCACCGCAATGCCAAACGCTGCCTTACTGGTATTCTGAGATGTTTGTATAAATCAAATGTTTGCCTCTTACACAGGTCATACACATTTTATACAAGAATAATTACAAATACACATTTTATACAATGTTTAAAGAAAAACAGAACAATCAAAGTGAATTTTCGAAATAGTACAAACTTATGTTCCATATCATTTCCGACACAATCATAAGACAATATGGCTAAAATCTTAAGTATAGTAATTCCAAAACAGATGCAAGCATCCTTGAACTGATCTTATTAAAAGGGACTCTGGTATGAACATTGATATTATGGACACTAAGACTATGGACGACCATGATTTGACAGAACAAAAGTGCAAGAGATATTGAGAACCACCATGATTAGCCACTCTATCTTGTTGAAAAACTGTGGTTTTCAAATAATCTCTTTTCTAGTTAGTACCTTTCATAAGTAACCTCTTTCCAATGGAATAGAAGTGCAGTAAAAAGTAAGGCTAGTTTTTCTTGGGAGCCACAGTACAACACAGAACATGATTTTTTGTTTCTCCAATCTCCAGCAATGAGGATGGCAAAACACAAACCAGAACAGATCCTAAATACCAGTTTAGAACTTCCACAGCAAGTCAGTGGCATCAGTGCAACAGGGTTTCGAGCATAAATTGACAGAATACAACTCATGGAATCTATCATTATTTCAGTTTTTAAGAATCAGCATGCTGTTGCGGATCAAGTCAATGGCACTGTCCCCCACCATTGAGGACAACTTTGTGTGCCGATGGTAAACAATGACCGAATCCACTACATCATCACTCCATAAGGGCTTACCCTCATTGACAATGCTAAAAAATGGTGTATCTGGAAGCAGCGAGTCTCTGCTGTCTTCAACAGGGAAGACCTTGACATTGCCTCGCTCTTAGGCACTATCTGAACCGAGGCCAGATTGTGGACTACAGCAGTGGCAACTGGCCTCCAGGCATCACTACCGGCAGAGCTTAGCCTAGGCTGTGTGTGTATTTGACCTACACGTATGCCAGTCGTACATACAACCATTTTATCTACCAATGCATCGCGACGCTAAGCTTTTGTGTTTTCTGAAGATAAAGAACAGAATCTTACTTTTATATAGCAGCAAATAAAACGTTAAACCATTTACCAATGTCAACATCTAACCGTCTGATATAAAATGGCTCTTCAGTTACCTGTGTTCGCATTCCAAACTCTCCAGCAAGATCTTCTAGTGGAACACACTTCTGCTTCTGGAAAGTATGAAAAAAAATCAAAGCAAAGATTGTGGATTTAGTAAGACAAGTGGATCTTACCGATGCAATATACTTGGACAATGATAAGACAATAACACATCCTTCTACAGTTTAACAAACTAATGTTGACAATAATTTCAATGAAACACCTATCCAACATACCATGTACAAAAATTAGATCATACATTAAGTTCTACTGCATTCACGATATCAAAAGCAAGACAGTTGATTTCTTCAAACAATGAATCAGTGGCAGCCGTCAGAAAGCATCACTAGACTACATCCACACACAAAGAAAGTGCACCTTGATGTATTCCACAAAATTGTGGAGCAAACCCTGGCCACCATCTTGCGTCTCACTTTCAGTTGTCCCTTCAGCATCAACTGAAAAGGCCCCTTTCCATTTCTCAAATTCCAGAGCAGCAGCTTCCTCTTCCTTGGCTTTCCGTGCCATAGCTTCTTCTTCCTAAAGCAATACGCAACTTAACATGAGAGCTCAATATATAACAGCATCAAACAGAAGAATCAGGAGTTAAACAACTTCTAACCAATAATCTCTCTTGGGCCTCACGCTCCTCATCCTTCTTCCTTCTCATTTCCTCATAACGGTCTTGATTAGTTCTCCTTGAATTCCGTGCTGCTTCATTAGCCTTGCAAGATATATAACCATGCAAGTGAGTAAAAGGCAATCAAATGCCATTATGTTCCATACTCTGTCGTGAGATAAACAATCAAATAAGCAATAGTTCATGTTTTAAGAAAAGAAGATATAATCTCTCAATTGACATAAAATCAGTAATCAGTCATCTTGTATAAGGAGATAAGTGTAAGATGATAAGATGTACGCTAACTAGCTAGTGTCAGGAGCTGAAAGCACATTGTGACACTGGCATGGTAGATGAACAATTTATATATGCTTGTGTAGCTAAAGTTGAAGGATTTGACTGAGTACTAATTTCACACAAAATCTAAGGTTCATAGGTGCAGTTGCTGGCATAATAGAAGAATACATCAGTGCAACCTAATTCTTTGACCAACCTGGCGCTGCGCCTCCCGCTCTTCCCTCTCTTGCCTTTTCCTTTCCTTCTTGGAGCCTTTAGGGACATTTGGATCCTCCTCCTCGCTCCCTGACTCATCATCTGCAACTGCACAACCGAAAATTATCAGAGCCCAAGCTAGCTAGGGTTAATACTTACTGATGCAATCGATGGAAAGGCCAAGTCCTTTCGGGTGTTCCACTACCATCACGACTGGTGGACGCTGCCGACGAACTCGCCGCAGCTGGCCTCCTACGCATGCGGCGCGCCGCAGCGCCGCCACGAAGCACCCGTTCCCCCTGGAGCGAACGAGATTAGCGATGCAAGATTACTGGCTAGGTAGCTACTGGGAGTGGGTTAGATTGGGCAAAGCGATGGAAACCTACAAGTGCGGAGAGGAGGGGTACCTGGAGTGGCTGGGGCGGGAGGCGGTGGTTGTCGACCGCGGCGGTGGCATCGGAGCGGCGGCGCCAGAGGAGGAGGGGGAAGATGGCAAAGACCAGCAGCGCGCACACGACGGCGGCGAAGATCCCGCCGGCGCCGTCCATCTTCGCAGCGTCTGATGTCCCTCTCCAAACCCTCGATTTTGCTTCGTTCTGCAAGGTCCGATGGATCGACCAATTTCTATTTTCCCGGACGAATCGAATCGAATTGAATCGAATAGGGGAAGCGACGACGACGCAAGTCCCCCTGCACTGCAGTTCAGACGCGGGGATGGACGGCTCGGATCAAGGCTCCGTTTTTTTTTTTTTTTTTTTGGACAAACTCGCAAGCTTTGGTAAGACATCACAATGTTTACAAGAATGAATAAAGATATTTACAGTAACGAATAAAAGATCACCGAATTGGCTTAACTAAGCATGGCAGCCAACCCCTAAAGAACTAGATGATGCCCCACGCGTTGCTGCGAGAATTTGGTAGCATGTATTGTTAAGAAAATAAGTGTAAAGCTATAAGGTTGAATAATAGTGATGTTATATGTTTTATATAAAATAATAATTGCTATTTTACATAATCATATCACTTGATATCATGTTCACAAAGTATAAACACATTGTAGAACAGATAGCTTGTATTACCCGAAGGATGTACAAAATAAAATAGATCAAGGCAAGACAATGAATAAGTGCTGGTATAGATCCTGACGATTAGGATTTAATCGCCTCCTTGGTGATAAGTGACATAACCTTATTGCAGCTCGCTAGCGTTAGCTATTCTGAACTGTACATAGCATTTGAAATGTTCACTCCAGAACCTTAGCGTATAACGTAAATTATTTTTTTCAAAGCCCTGATACTTATTCATTAGACTACGTGTGTGTATACAAAGCATGATTGCATGAGATGGCCGAAGTTAATCTACATTTGAGTGTGTATTGTTCAGTGTCACCGTGTCCTGTTCAAAACGTGGAATTGTGGCATTAACATAGTACTAAATCAGTTACTACTCTTGTAATTGCAACATGGTGGCAAATCAAGACATGTTTTGCATCTGTTGCACATATTAGGCAGCTCAAACATGGCATTGATCTCCCCTCATGGATCCCTACAAAAAGGTGCAGAAAATTATAGTAAGATAACCAAGTCCATACGTGCGTATGCTAATTTTGCCTAATGGAAAAAAGGAATTGTAAAGAAATATCAGTAGATATGGTATTCAAATGTGGATGCCAACTATTCTGCCACGAGTGATAGAGGAAACACTTTGACACATTAACACTGGAATATTGAAGAAGAAATTCAGCCTACAGTCCAACGTGGATACCATAAAACTTGAAAGAAAATAACGCTAAATCTCTAGTAAAATCACTATATAGATTCATGAAAGGAAATAAATTAACTGACCTGCCATTATCTCCTTCAGAGCCTCTCCCGAGTGAAATGTATGCCTTCACATCATACTGAATCATACTCGATGGCTTAATGTGTAAAGGAATTAGTGAGTCATGGTGATTTACCATAGCAATATCAAGTGTGCAACATAAAAATGAGTACTGTACGGGATCCATCGTCTTATTAATCCTAGAAATTATTCTTGCCATCGTTGTTGCTTCCTCTCCACATCCTCTGAAACAAACAATGAAGAGATCACACACCCAAACCATGTTAATAAGATAATCCGATGTGCAGGTCATTGTTATATTGACACAAGCAACGAAGCAAGCACAATTACCAGAATTTCCAAATCAATAGCCGCACGACGAAATTTTTGAACGCACAACCTCTTCACAATAACTGACATGATCTCTCACCTTATCAAATGCCAGTTGCTCGCCATTCCACAAATCTCAAATTTCGGACCAAATCTTGCAATGACAGAAAGCAAAACATTAGGGCAAACAATAGGAATAAAAGAAGAAATTCGTTTTGCGAATGAAATAGATAATACTTTCTCTATCCTGCTGAAGAAATTGTAGCGAGAATGAGTTCACAGGGGAATCATGCCTATTGATTAGAAAAGCATAAACTCCAGGATAGGAAAATGGGAGCCGATGAACATAGAGAGCGTCTAGATAGTAGGATGCAAGCAGCATGTGCGTGGTTGACCACGTCTTTTAAAAGAGACGAAGGTGCGGCCACTCAGATTTGTAAGGTAACGAGGGGTGATTAATATTACCGCCGTTTCATGGCGATGAATAGAAAGATTGCCGGTTGTAGCGGCAGCGAGCGGAATAGAGAGCGGCCGCGATTAACTCGCAGAGGGGAAGATGATGAAGCGTAAGAGACCTAATGCATTACATGGGCTAGCATAATGACCAATTAAGTTGCAGCGTGCGTTAGCATGAACGACCAAGCGAGTTGTAGCCTGCGTTAGTTCGTTGTGGCCTAGCATATATAATGATCAATTCTTTGTCCTATTAATCCTGGCTGCGTACCAACTATTGGGCGAGCCCAGTTGAAAAATTGTATGGCTTAAATCCAATGGAAAGAAATGCATGGAATACAATGTGCGTTCTTTTGTTTCCTGCTACGCGCATACGTGGTGGCTGGCGAGTGAACCATGCAGTCGCGCGGGCGGTGGAATGTGAACGGAGAGCCCGTAGAGAAGCAAGCAAGGATGCATGCAGAAGAGGCGCTATGAAAGGAAACGGTTCGATGGAAAAAAGTGAGGCCAACACGCATGAGGTGTGAGAGAATTGCTGACATGGCAACATGCTGATGTGGATAGCTTGCATGTTAAAATAAATACTATAGTGAGGATGAACTTCTTAAGTATATTAGCAGACTGCCCGTGCGTTGCCACGGGCCAACACATGGATTTACTGAAAACGCTCTCACCCGCTTATTATACATAATAAAGCAACAATCAACATGCACGCAACTGCATACAACAACCTAATTTACTAAAATGCCCCCTTCCTTTAATTTCACATATGCAATACATGGCAGCATGCCTCCTCAAGTAGCTCTCGCCGGGTCTAGATTGCCTATGTTTCTTTACTAACTTATTTGTAAGAGAATTGTTCCATCCAAATGTAGGATGTACTCACTCTCTAAAGAAATATAAGATTTTTTATTGATAATATAATACAATATTAAAGTGGCCTCATACATTCTATGAATTTACATGTGTATCCTTTCTTCTACCTATTATTGAACATCCGACACAACAAGTCCTCATAAAGAAAGTTATAGTGATAATTATTCTGAATAGAGGGGGTATCTGCAAAACATAATGCCTTTTTATGTAAGGCGTCTATTACATAGCAAAGTAGAAATTACAAAGTGATTATAGGCGGCCGAATCACGAACGAAAGGAGGGACATGTCCCATCCAAACATTACTACCCCGAAAAAAAAGTCTGGGCAACCGCTGCAGGATCATGTTTCTTTTTTTTACAAACTCTGTTGACTTCTGAAAAAACCGAGGCAAAGTAGATGCAAAGTGACCTGATTTCTCCGTTAACTGTTGGGTTTCTGCAAGTAGAATCATGTGTAGTGTGTTAACTGTGGTGATTGGTGATTACGACAGAACAGTCAAATACGAACATCATAGCAAGTAGGGAAAAGTATATTTTTTATCCCTAAACTCTCTCAAAAGTATAGAAACGGTCCCTTAACTTCAAAACCAGCAAAACTTAGTCTCTCAATTCTTTAAACCGGATAACTCGAGTCCTTTGATTTAACAAAAGTGGTTTTCACGCTGACTTGCATGGTTTGACTAGTCATCGCCCGTGTGTGGCCGAGCAACAACGGCAGATCGGGCGAGCCGCCGAAGCGGGTGCGGCTGACGGCGCTGGAGCGGCAGAAAGCATGCGCACCGCCGTCGCGCCGCTGTCCGCGCTATGTCCACGACCCACAGAACGCAAGTGATGGATTTGAACGAGAATTGGATGACGCGGGGACATCAACGGCGTGGTCGCCGGCAAATGTAGAGGCATAGCATGAGGACGAGACGGCAACAGGAGCATTATGAGTTCGCCGTGAAGGCCAAGCCGCCGTGCGCCTCCGTGCTGCTAGCCGCGACAGCCCTGCTCGTCCCAAAAAACTCACTGTAGCGCAACTCCCTGGCCTCCTGCACCCTTTGCGTGTGCCGCCGACAAGCCACACAAGCTCCATGCCTACCTCTTTCCCTTGTTGCCCGGTGGCACCAACTGCTCGACGAAATGCCCAGCCGAGTTAAAATGGAAAAGAAGAAGAAGATTGCCACATGGGTGCCGACTGGTCAAAACCATGCCAAATAAGTATGAAAACAGCTTTTGTTGAGTCAAGGGACTAAAATAATCCGGTTTGAGAAGTTGAGGGACTAACATTTGCTAGTTTTAAAGTTGAAGGACCATTTCTATACTTTTGAGAGAGTCCAGGGATGAAAAATATACTTTTCCCTAGCAAGTATGCACAAAACAATGTGTATCAACAATAACAGTACAAGTTGAAAAACTGGAATTATTGAGTGCACCCTTGGGTGCTATTTTAAAGACGTACTAACCTAATTCCCCTTGTTTGCTCCCTGAGCATCGCCGAAGATTGAACGTTCAACCATCTATGAACCAGCCAGTTCCCCTGGTTTGAAGCAACCTGCTATTTGGCATCTCTGATAATATATGTACAAAACAATCAAAAGATTTCCCTAGATATTTGTAATACATATTAGTTATTATCTTGTAACCAAGCAATATGCAAGATAAAGTTTCTTTAGGATGACCAAGTTATATGTACATTGTAGCAGATACCAACCTTATTTCTAAACACACATAGAATTGCACGATATCATAGATTTTGTTTGTACAAAAAAATATATATTGTATCTGATGTCCGATCTCAGTATTGATCTCGGATTACCAGTTGTACTTCTGAATGAAGTCTCAAGTAAATTATTTAAAGCCCATGCAGCAACCACATGAAAAAAAGCACTCAAGACGATGCTTTATCTTTAAATCATACCACCTCTAATCCCCTAGATATCTTATGGACCTTGCTTTCTCACACATGAACATTGCCAACAAATACACATACCTAAGCCATATGTACTCTAGCATAAAAATGTATGTTTTGCTAGCTCATCCATGGTACTTACACGTGCAGTTAGAACTTCAACGTTCTTTGCAACCTAGTTAAATGTGGATGACTGGATACAAATATAAGAAAATATTTATATTTCTAAAACATTGCTGAAAGAAAAGAAATCCTACAAAATTGAAGACAAAAGCAAAATGTAGATGATATATACTCACTAATATCATCTTATCCTATGTGTTTGATGCAGCATGATCTTTGTGGCATTGGTGAAAACTCCATGTTGCATAAGATCTTCATAACACCAAAACAAAGGAAAGCTTCCAAGCGTTTCCAAATAAAAAAATTAACAATCTTCAAATCAATTAAAGGAGTAATCATTTCAACCCCAGGAGGCCAGAATGAGGACCCCTTTGTTGTAGAACTCATTTTTCACAAGAAGAAAAAAAGAAAAGAAACATGTATAAGATAATAAGAAAATCTACATCTCCTCAAATTAAGTATACATACAACAAAAATATATGTTATTTTACCAACACAGTGAGAACAGTTACTTCCTTGGGATTTCTAAGAAAAATATTCCTGTTAGTTTTTCCTCAAGCAATTAACAAGGGTTAGAAAAGTCACAATATATTCAATCTTAATGTGACATGTGCAGGTATGATCATTAAAAGTACAGACCGACTTGATCATGCAGATACTAAAGAAAGAAAACAACCCTGCTTATTCACCAATCCTAGAACCCTACATTGAAAGTTTCACGAAATAATTACAAAAATCAACAGTTCTTCAAGGAATTTACACGTGACATCTACTATGGTTTTAGAAACATTTCATTACGTAAAAGGTAGAGGATGTATGCATATCTTTTGAGCTACTCTCAACCTCTTAATGTGACATGTGCATGTTTGATCATTAAAAATACACATTGGTCATGTAAATATTGAGGAAAGAAGAAAAAAAACCTATAACATTAGCAGATCATTAATGTTGCTACTACACAATATCTACAGTGGCTTGTTGTTGCTCTTTGTCTCTCCTATAACAATGAAAGTTGTTTTTTGAATCAAAGCTTAAACCATGAACGTTGCTAGACAAACAAAATTTTGAATGGACAAAGCGAAAAATATTCAAGACCTTGCTGGATTAAGAACCACTAATATCTAGATAAGGTCAAATGATATAAGAAGACATGAGGTCAAAATGATCGCAGTAATAGCTCCGAAAGTAGAATAATGATACAAGAACACATCAGTCAAATGATATAAGAAGACATGAACATTGTAGCTTACTGAAGATTGTCCCACTTTTCTGCCTAAAGCTTGGTCCTGACCTCCTGATTAAAAGACGCAATTAGGAAATGAGTATATATTTTCTTCGCAGATTCAATACCACCATCGCTGGTATATTAAATTAGACTATATCAAACACTGGATGTCTTTGAAAAATTCACATTAAAATTATCCTAGATTCCAGACGAACATGAAGAATCATGAAAAAATCACAATAAAATTATCCTAGCTTCTAGACGAACATTAAGAATCAAATTAGTCATTGGGTAAATAGAATGGTCCTACCTAGCTGGCAGTTGGAATATAGTTTATTTTCTTACCCACTGTTATAGCAAAACTTACAACATAAGAATCGACTGTTTGTGCAAATAACTAAATAAATTCTCTATTCTGATAGTTTCTATTCATTTTCACTTGTCCCAATTCAATGATAAATCAATTGGCTAGATGTCCATTGATTATGATCGTCGAAGATAAATGAAATGCAACATCATCTCTCTTACACAGTATACCAAAAAAATGTAATTTACAGCATACTATCGAAGATGTCAAATAAGCAGGCTTCAATGATAACAGGTTCTTGAAGTACTTTGAATTGCCAAACCTTTCCACATGCGGCTGCTAATAATTGCTATAGTAGATTAGAAAGAGAAAATACCGTGTCAAAACCTGGATTGTGATCATCCTGTCCCTGACACACGTCCATTCAGAGCTGAATGTCGGGCTAGAACCAATGAGCTGCAGCAGCGGCACCATTCACCAAAACCTGCATAGCGTCCCACTAAACAAGAGCATCTGACATAGAAAAAAAGCTTCATCAACTTTGCATCTGACATCAAAGGACTTCTGTTTAATAGCGGCTATACACAGAATTAGCAAAATAAAATAGCTACTTGAGAAGAACAAAAAGCTTAGATTAGTTTGTAAAGAAAAGGCCTTGGTGATTGTCTCCAAGTACAGATCTTAGTTTACAATATGAAGCATCCACATGAGAAGAAAAACCAAACAACTCCAGCGACCTGAACTGAGATGATATATGCATCATTCTTCTCTTCCAAACGCCTGATGACCTTCATATGGCTGATACTTGTATTTGTTTAAACTATCCTTGCATTGTGCGCATTCACAAACCAGATTGAAATATTCCCTTTTAGCAATATACAACTGTGCTCAACCAAAAATAAAATAAAATAAAAAATATGTAGCCATGCCCATCGTTGAAATATCATTCTGTTGCCTAATTGTTCGTTCTCACTGTACAGGAGGGTTTACCTTGTTGTGGCCTCACGCTCGCCTTAAGAGACAGAAATCTCGTTAGCAAACTAAGCAAAAGTCGCCTGAAACCACGCTCGCCCTGTCGGAGCATCTGCTCTTCGCTGCTCAAGATCGCGTCCACCTAGACGGTCTAGTCGCTAGCCACGCTCCCTTGAATGGAGCCTTGCCTTCACGTTATTTATGGATGACGGAGTGGTTGCACCGAAGTGGCAGATGCGGAGGAACAAACGGCATGCGCTCGCAAAGCGCGAGATCTAGTGGGCATCATAGTGGCAAAGTGCCAGAACCAGCAGCCGTCCCGGGAGGGGCCGATGGGCGGGTGGGGCTCGGGATGGCGCCGACGCTAACCCTAGCGCGCCGGCAGTTCGACCCTGCGATGGGAGTTGATGTTTTTTTCCTATGAGAAAATGTAAACTTTCTTAACATTTAAATTTGGATCAATTCTTGAACATACAGTTTCTTAGAAAGAGCACCAAATAGCATTGTTAGTGTTCTGATCGAGATGAAAGAAAATGCCTCTTTTTATCAGATGTTTATTAGGTACATAACACCTTGCAACATATTATCTTCAGCTGCTGCCTACGCAAAGTGTAGTACGCACATGTTTTTGACCCACAAACACAACTAAAGGATGCCA
Organism: Triticum monococcum; assembly: GCA_034509565.1. Lineage (NCBI taxonomy): Eukaryota > Viridiplantae > Streptophyta > Magnoliopsida > Poales > Poaceae > Triticum > Triticum monococcum. Next base: position 441,822,091 of record CM067842.1, on the reverse strand, counting down.
GTGGAATTCAGAAAAGTAGATGATGTATGTCTGTAAGATAGATCTTCTACTGTATGCAAGGATTAAGTTAGATGGTCGCATACCTTGCTCAAGTTGCAGAATTGATTCCCGCAAAAAAAAGTTGCAAACTGATTCCAGAACTCCATATATCTGAATTTACTCAGTAGCCATCCTGTATATAAATGAGAAGACAAATAAGAGACTAAATGTTGGCTGTAATGTCATACAAATGAGAGACTACGGTTACAATTGCTTGTGCTGATACCGCAAGCAATGTGATTTATGTGTAAATGTAAGGATTAAAAAAGGTACATTGGAGCGCACAAGTTGTTGGAACCATAGCTGGATAGCTAGCGTCAATATTATCCAGCCCTCCAGTACTTCTAGTTGCAAGACAGCAATATTAAAACATGACGCTGAAGTGAGCAATTGACTAATTCTTCTGCCCCAGGTGCAAACTCTCCCAATCCTTACTCATGAATGGACACACAGACCGTTCACTTTGAGGATATACCATACATTGTCAGATTTCAAAGATTTTTATAAAAATATGTTAGGCGAAAAATGTCAGGCGATATTCTTGTCCCCTCCGAGACGTTGCAGACGCTGTTGGTGACGAGGCTCCTGTAAAACTTCTCCCACCGTGGTCTTCGGCAGTGGCAGAGCTTGAAAGAAAAACCTGGGCGGGCCAAACTAAAGGAGGCATCAGTACAATACAAGATGGAGTAACTACATCTGATCAAGGCATTCCACTATCAATCATGAACCATCAAACTATTAAGTTAGCTCATATAAAAAAAGTTGAGATATAAGACATGAAAATCAGTTTCTCGATTCTTCATGCTTCTAAAATCTGTGATGGCATCTTCATAGCTGTTGTTCTTCCAATTCAAGCAATGACAATAAATGATGTTCCTCAACTTCAGCTATCTCATGTATTTTTATTTTAATAACCAAATAGATTCTTCTCTGATTCTGATTTTACTTGACCATGACTACCTATATTGCAATTTGTATAAGATCGGGACTGTATAAGATGTATAGAAATGAAAGAAAAAAAATCAAGCCATTAATTATCAATTTGGGAATTTTGGGGAAGTACCAGTTTGCCTGCTTCTGTGCATGTGCAGTCGTGCATGGGCTCCTGTCCTGTGCGAGCAGTGGGTCGGCACGACGCCGCGGCCGCGCGGATGTTGCCGATCCTCTCGCTGCAGGCTGATGCCCCCTGTCTGCGCGATGCAAGATGTGAAGTGACGAGAGATTCCGGTGGCCAGCATCTGCACATTGCTCCCTGAGACAACGACGGGGGTCAGAGAGGGGGGGGGGGGGGGGGGGGGGGGAAGAGATGGGGGTGGGTCAGAGAGAGAGAAGAGGAGGGATTTGTACCCATGGATCCATGGCTGCCTGAGCTTGCTGGCTAGGGATTCGGGTTCTCTGCCGCTGCGGCCGCGTGGTCATGGAGGAGGATAGTGCTGTGAGGTGAGGAAGAAGGCCCGCTCCTCTACTCCGCCGCGCTCCACATCAAGCGCCGTTGCGAAGCCGGCGTCGACGCACGCGGATCCAGGGAGGTTGGGGGTCGGGCGGCGCCGGGAGTGAGGGAGGAGGTGGGGGCGGGGCGGCGCCGGGAGTGAGGGAGAAGGTGGGGGCGGGGCGAGCCAGGATCGGAGGAGGAGATGGGGGCGGCCGGCGCCGGGAGCCGGGGAGGAGGTCGGGGGCTGGCGGCGAAGGGATCTGGAGGGCCGACTCGCTCGCGCGTGCGTGTCGTAGAATTTTTTTCCGCGGGTTTTTCTTCATAGGTGAGAGGATGACGAAAATAAACGAGCGAAAATAAACCACGCAGACTATTCATCAACTGCTCCATTAAGAGATAGATTATTATTATTATTATTAGAGATTAGAGATTAGAGATTATTTGTTTCCTGAAAATCTATTATTTGTTTTCTAAAGCAAATTGCATTAATGAGAGAGATCCGTTGATTTGGCTAAGGCAGGAAAGAATCTATTATTTGTTTGCTAAAGCAAATTGTATTAATGGGAGAGATCCGTTGATTTGGCTAAGATAGGAAAGAATCTATTATTTGTTTGCTAAAGCAAATTGCATTAATGGAAGAGATCCGTTCATTTGGCTAAGGTATGAAAGAATCTATTATTTGTTTGCTAAAGCAAATTGCATTAATGGAAAAGATCCGTTCATTTGGCTAAGGTAGGAAAGAATCTATTATTTGTTTACTAAAGAAATTTGCATTAATGAGAGAGATTTGTTGATTTGGCTAAGGTAGGCGGTTTTTGCGGTTCGTGGCGGCTCAGTGTGAGGTGAGACGAGGTACCAAAAAAACCATGGGAGGTGGGACGAAAAAAAACCTGAAAGATGGGAGTTGTCCCTGGTTAACCTACGAAATTTCATAGATTTTTTTAGGACGAAAAAAACTAGTGAAGGTGGGACGAAAATTGACCGGCGAAGACTACCAACTGCTTTATTAAAAATAGAAATAGAATGTGCATGCTTCTGGAGAGTGTGAGTCTTGATATCAAGAGATAAGAGAAGGATGTTCCTACAAGCCTCGTGAGAGCTCAGACGAATTCGGCCGTCCGTTGCGTTCGCTTGATGGCATTTCGGCCGCCGGATCAAGCCATCGGACGTACTCTGCCGTCGGATCTGGGAGTAGCACTATAGGAATGAATAGTTTCGCTTCCCACGCGCTTTCGCTTACTCCGCTGTTTTGTCCGGTTCCCGCTGACGAGTGGGGTCTGTCACTGGTGGGCCCAGAGTGTCATTTGCCGTGGCTGGCGCGTGTTCTGTCCGGCCCGTCGGCGCTCTCCAGAGGCAAAATATCCCGTGCCACCGCCGAAATACTCGTCTCCCGCCGAGGGCATTTTTGACTTTTCGCGTACCCGACGCCACATGGCTTTCCCTGGTTCGCAGCCTCATCCCCAATCGGGTGAGACGGCTAGGGTTTTCTCACCCTCCCCACGTCTCTCTCTCTCCCTCGCATCTCTGGCGTAGCCGTCGCTCTCGCTCCCCTCCTCTCCGGCCCGAGCGGCCGCTTCTCCTCTGCGCCTCCCTCCTCCTTCTGACCGTCCCTTGTGCTAGCCCCTCTCTGCCATGAAGTGCGGAGGAGCTATCAGTAGCGGCGGAGGTCGGGCTCTTGGGGGTGAGGCTAGAGAAGTCCAGGCGGAGCACGCCGCCGCCGTCGCAACCAGCCGCGCCTTGGGCGACGCCGACGAGCTCCAATGGCTTGACGCCACCAACGCGCTTCGGTGGATCAATCTGGCGCCAAGAACCGTCCCAGCCTCGCTGCATCTCTGCTGCCGCCACCTCCCCTTCCACCCTAGCCGCCGCCCCCGTCGTGCGACTGCGAACCCGCCCTCCCGTCCCCCTCTCCTCTCCACTCTGCTCGGTGAGTTATTATGTTCTTCTTTTTTGCATTTTTTCTCTCTGCTAGAGTGAATAGATGTAGGTAGGTTGTTATGGATGGGTCTTGGGGGTGTTTGGATGTATTGGCTGCCTGGATCTTGTTAGAATCCTTTGGATTCATTAGGTCTGGTTGGATCCCCTCGGTTTTTTGCTGCTATGCGGGAGACAGTGCGGCATGGCTAGATTCCTCGGACGATTTTTTTGTTGCATTTCTTATTTTGTTCGGTGGCTGCGGGTTTGCCATTGGCTCATGTTATTGAAATTTGTCTAGATAAATTAATTGGCTGGTCTGTTTGTTAGTCTGGGTTAATCCTTGGTTTAGGCCTTTAGCTTAAGGATTAAACAAATCACATGACTGGTTATAGATAATTGCAGGGACTATGCATGGCATGGTAATCAAACCACCATTGTTAGTTGTTTGGTTGGCGCTTTTGATGGAGAGAGGGGGGATAAGTTGTAGACATGTCAGGTGGTTAGTTATAAAGAGATTGGAGATTTATGCCTATTGTGGTTGCAGTTCTGTGAATCAAAGCGCCATTCTTAAATGCTAGATTAATTTGGTTGTCTCATATGTCACCAGATTCCAGTTTCTAATTAGCAGTCAAGGAGTAGATAACTGCACAACTTTGGACATGCATGAGGTGAGTATGCATGTAAATCTGTCTCAATATTAACTGATAGGGCAACTAATGTGACCGTTTTATTTTGCAGGTAGTGGTTGTTAAAAAGATAGATGACTGTAACAAATAATGTGTGAGAACAAGGAGCCAGAAATATTGGAAAACGACCATAAGATAGATAGTGGATTCAGTGATTTGGTTATTATGGAGGTTGATGGAACTTGGTCTACTGTCGGAATTCAGAGCCATAAAGCATTGGACTTGGACAAGGTAAGTGCACTTGCAGAGTCTCCATCTAGAATATCTATTTTGGGTACTAATTGTTGGTATATTATAGCAACAAACAATCAAAGACGCGTACGTGACTGCTCCATGGTTCAGAGCTCTTCCATGGCAGCAACCAGCGGTCCCAAGGCCAAGGTGAGTTCCCCATTTTCCTCCTCTCATTGAGCTCCCTCCTTTGCCCGCCATTTCCCTTGCTATCTCAGTGATATGCTTATATGCGCTGCTAGAAGTGAGGATTTGACTATATTTCCGGAGCAAAAATATAACGAAGCGAAAATTGTTCCAGAGATCTGGGAGTTGTACTACTACTTCTGTTGTGATGTGTCTTGGTTTCGTGTTTGTTTACAATTGGCAAGTTTTAGGCTTTTACTGTCTTTAGCCATCCTAGCAATACTTTTTACAGTTATACTGCAAGGTCTGCACTATTTGTTCTCTCCTGAAAATATGATTCTTGATGAAGTTTTACTTCACTGTTGTCATCTCCTCTGTTTGCTGATCTACAAATGTGTTTTTGTTTTTACATTGATAGACAAACTTTTAGTCGTACTTTCTAGGATCATAGTTTGTTGTCAACTACTTCCACTCATGGCTGATATATGTGAGTATTTAGGCTGGATAAATATACCATAGCCTGGACTGGTGGATTGAGTATAGTTGGTCCATAAAAATTCTGTTAGACATAACTATCTTTTTTTAATCGGCCATGTGACTGCTTGCTAACGGCTTGAATTGACCCACTCCTACATATGAAATTGTAATTTGTTGAAACATATAAGCAACCACAATCTGTCCTAAAGGTGACTGACCTGTCTGTTTAGTAGAGTAATGGTTGATGATATCTTGGTTTGCTGAAAAGTCATATGTAGAAATAATGTCCGACAACCAATACCCGAGACCCTATGGGTTTATTTCCAGTGGCCAGTTCCTAAAATGCCAAGTAGTCCGCATCTTTCTAAGCATTTTAATTACTATATGGAATTAGAACTAAATCAGTAATAATTTTAGCCTCATTTTGAATATGCCATTGTCTTTATTTGTCACAACAGCGGACAATTAGCACGAAAGCTGCAACCAGTGCATTCATGACCAAGTTTTCTTCCTTTATAATCGATTTTCAAGATTCCTTTTATACTGCTATTTTTTGTTGCTTCTGTGTTCATGTACCGTGACTGATACCGGTGAGTTTTTCTGTATCAGGACAGTTGTTGTAAGGAATATGTTTCCATGCACCTGCCTCGACCTTTAGGACTGGTAATTTGTTAAGTTAATAAATCTAGAATCTTCATTTGCTACATGAAAATCCATGCTTAATTAGTAGCTCCACTCTCTTGATTAACTACAGATTTTATGCTCTTCCGTTTTGTACTCAGTCAAGTAATGTTTTTATAGTTCATGAAGGTGAGATATTTGAAGCTCTACGCTTGTGTGCACTAAAATGGAGAGCATCTCCTTTTTTTAATGGTGATGCGCAGAGAATGTGGCCAAGGGGATCCTGTGGTGCGGGGTGATGACCGTGGACACGCTCCGCTGGGGGAATGAGGTGCTCCGGAAGAGGATCCAGCCCGGCGATACTGAGGCTGAGGTCAGCCTGGAGATGCGCATGCGTATCGAAAGGTAGTGCTTTCTTTCTTAGTTTTCACATCAAAATTATGTATTTTCATGATGCAAGCATATATATTTGTTTGTTTGTACGGTTCAGTTTTAAAGATTTTCCAGTCAGTTTTAAAGATATTTCCCTTGAGATAGTACTTTATTTCTATGGTCTTTCTGATGGTTTATAGCAACATTTGGTATGTCGTATATAATGTCTATGATAATTGATCTGTGATCTTGATTCTTGGATCAAAATGATTCACAAGATGACGAGCGTGGCAATCTCGGCGGGCTCGCTAAAGTCAGGGGAAGGAGAGAAACAATGGGGAGCATAACATGGATGTGGGGCAGGAGAGGCCGTGGTCGGAGCGGCATTGCGTGGGCATATTGGTTAGTTTGCCATTTCTGGCCCAATTCAATGTTCAAAGCTTTCTATACAGAATGCTCTAATTCTTACTGGACTGCCATTCCTGACATGGCAATGGTTTCAGGGTATTATTTGAGCTGATACTCCATTTTCTTACAAGGTAAATAAGATACAACTGTATCATTCTGAACTTTTGCCTTTCATGTATATTACAGAAATGATGTACATATGTTTTTCTTCTGTGATCTCCTGGGGTCATTAATTATGAAAGAAATCTGAATAATTCTGAATGAATCCCCTGTGATCATTAATTCTGAAAGAAATCTGAATGATTGCCAGAATGAGGAGGAAAAAGCAATAAAATTCTGACCATTTGGGTCATGGTTTTGGAGGAGGATTGCTGGTGTTGTGCGCACTCGGCGCTCTAATTAATCTTATTTTGATCTCTAGGTCTAAATTAAATTTATCTCAATTAGATGTTAAACGAATAATTAAATGTGTTGGCGTTCATCCAGACTACATAGATCCGATTGTATTAGTGTTAGTTCTTTGAAGTCAAGTACTACTATGGTCGAAGGGAAATCGTTTTAAAGTGATGGCCAAAGTGATACAAGACAGAATACAAATTAATCAATTTTAATGTCTACATGTTTTGTTTGCTCTTATGTTCACTTCTGTCGAGTTACAACTTGACCTTGTGAATTTGTTTACTTCAGAGATGTGGTCCCATCAATGTTGGCTGTCGAATTTGTGCTGCAGTCCATGCCCACCACGTCCAAGTCTTCGCCCCTTCGTCATCCAACACAAACAGCAGAACAGAGTAGCAGTTGTGATTCGCCAGGTTGCACTGACGCAGCTTGCTGTCACGGAGTGCTCGCCCTTCTTCTGTGCCATAAAGCCCCTCGGTCGAAACTTGCAAATCAAAATTGCCGACCCTGTCAATCTCGCTGGAACGACGTCTAGCTCGTTGTGCACCACTCACTGTAAGTACCTTGACCTCTGCTTATTCTGAACCATTTATTTATCTGTTTGGGCTGTAATTTGTAAGTTTGCTTTCTTAGTAAAGAACTAAATAAAGCTTTGCTGCTGATGACTATTTTCTTGGATAAGATTATATTCTTTAGATTGTGATCTGACCTATTTGTGATTTCTATCTCAGCTAACGGCATATCTCATAACTAAAGCTATGAACAAGTGCTTCAGTTATGCTGGTGGCAATACATTGCTTGAGGTGACCTCGTGTGCAAGATTATCCCCATGGAGGGCGCTGGCACGGAGACATTTGCTCACATCAGTACTATGTATGCATTATTTTTTTTACTTGAAGATTAGAGGATTATAAGAACTGAGACCATTGCATGGAAATCAGCTTAGCACCATAACAATTAGGTAGTGTATCATGCAGTCCGGGCAGGATCACCACTGATTGACATCTATCCTTTTTAATCTCCTAAAGCAAGAGTTGGTGGAGGACAATTTATGAAGGCAGGCTTAGTTGTGTGATTAATAAACCTGAAACTTCTTAGCAACTACTTCCTCTATAAACTAATATAAGATAATTTAGATGACTACTTTAGTGTTATAAAAGATCTTCTATTAGTTTATAGAGGGAGTATTCAATTATTATGTAATGCTAGATTTTCTCCAACTACACATGTGTTCTGTTTTTCACACTGGTGTACTGTTTTTCTTATTCATCCTTTCAAAAAAATTAGTCTTTAATGATTTGGTATAGTCAACGTGCATACTATCCGGTGTAGGCATCTAATTTGTTTTATTCTTTGTTCCATGATGAGATGATGGATTGTAACAGGGTAGCCATTTCCTTCTCTTTACAACTCTTAGAAAACGAAATGGTTTTGCTTATATGGTTTATATCAATGTTTCATTTGGACCATGATAAAAAGTACATTAAGAGTGTCCGTTGGACAATCCGAACTTAGATATGAGCACTACTTCTATTAAAATTAAGAGTTGTTGAATATGTCTATGAACACTACTTCTATTAAAATTAGAGTACTCTTAAAACTATCTCATTGTGTGATATCGACTGATGTATCTATGATTTGGGTGTCTTCCTTCAGGAGCAGCCTGGTTGGGTGGTGACGTTTCCGAGTGGCCAAGCAAGAGCTTTTTTTGGTCTACACCTATGCAGTGGTGACTTCTGCTACAATGTGCATCAATACCAGAACCATGTTCCTGATCATGGTATGGTGCTTAGCATTATCATTTGCTTCCATTTGGTGTAGTTGAAGGGCTCCAAAAGTTTGTGTTGTCAAATTCTACCTCATTTTGGGATGTCCCTCTAACTGGTCCTCCCATTATCTTGGTTTGCAGGACGCTGTTGTGTCCCTCACCGGCTCTCTCCTTGCCATCACCGACAGGGTTGTGCAGGCCACTACTCGCGCAACTACTTTGCAGTGTGGAGCATGCCATCGAGATAGACCAAAAGAAGAACACCGCCGGCAACAACACCAATGGGGGCCTCCTTGGTTTCCACCACCGCCGTTGCCATCGTCGCCCTCCCCGCCGCCCCACACCACACTGCCAGATAGGTCTGTGTGCTTTGCCCTTGCCCCTGCTTATTGCACTCAGGATGTGTTGGTGCCATGCTTTGCCTATATGTAATCTCCTATTCTGTTGTAAAATTCTTTTTGCTTATGATTTCTTACTGTAGTGTGAAATTTTAATTGCTTGGGTTGTTACTGCTATGCAAATATATTGCTATATTTTAGGTTTGTTACTTTAGTCTCTCTTCCTCCCTTGTTTTATAATGGTATGAAATTCTATTTTGCTGCAAGATCGAAGAGATTTTTTTTGAACACAATCTGTGTCGTGAGGACCGAATTACTTGTAGCTATGATATCTTTTAATTTTGGTCATCTGTATTTTACAGGAGTTCCAGTGTATATTTATTTTTCATCTTTATCAGAATAAGGATGCACCTTGAATTATATGCAGTTTTGAAGACCATCGTTTGGAATTTTATGCAGTTTCTTTTGATGAAAATATTTAGTTTGTCATAAAATTCCAATGAATACAATTCTGGACGAGGACAGAATAATGTGTAGCTATGATGGATGTTCTTATTCCAGTGACTCATCATCCGGAGATAATAGTAAGATGAATTATCAATTATGGCCTTCTTTCAATATATCATACTGAACGTTCATCCTTTGGGCAGCACTTGCATGCAATGGGCTTTGGCGCTCTGGATCTTTTTAGTTTTTTCCGAACCTTCGGAATATAAACATATCTTAGTAGGTTGGATATTGATGACAAGTGGGGTGTGGCAAGCCGCACACAGGACTCATGGGAGAATCCTTGGGTGTATTTTTTATGCACATTCTTTTTTTTTTCTGCGTTCTTGGCCGTCGGATCTACCTCCTGGATGACCTCGGTCGTAGGATCAAAGTTGAGCATTGTAGATTGAAAGTGTCAAACTAGGAAGCCACCGCGTGTAATTCTCAAAGCCCATCGAGTTGTGATTTCGCGTGTTGGGTGGTAAGTGGCGTCGTGTGGATGGCTTCAAGATGGATAGGGGCGAGGAGGTCGTCTTCTTCTCTTCTTCCTGGTCCACATTTACCTGATTGGGAAAAAACCCTAGCCGCCACTCCCCATCATGCAACCGTCATCGTGCATCCACCCCTCCTCGCCGTTCCTCTTTTGTCGCCGAGCTCGCCGCTGCCACTACACTCCCCGTCGAGCTTGCCTCTCGCCATCCTTGGGAGGAGAGTGGCGGACGGCGCTATCGTTGCCTCCCCACTAGGCCGCATCAAAGGACCATGATCTCGTGCAGAAGTGAGACTCCATCGCCGGGATGTGTGTTAGATGCATCCTTCCGAGTGTCGAGAGGAGCCCATGCAGGATGCTCCTTGGATGCAGCACCCTGTTGCAACACAAGAGTGAGCGGCGGGTCGAGGTGGTCGTGGCCATGTTGAACAGTTGAACTTAATGATGTTACTCTTCTGGTACAGAGTGAATATTTCTTCTTATCCCTGAACTCGATAATTGGTTCTCCTGTTACATGTGTTGAACTTGCCTCGGAGTAATGCATCATGTCGTTTGATCTTCTAACGCTTGACCATATCGTTGGGACCGGCACCCTCGCGCCAAGGCGCGTTGCCGATCTAGTTCAAGGTTTTATAAGCACTGATAGAACACCCATATGTTGCTACAGGCTAAAATAAAAATAAATGAAGGGCAAGGTGTATCAGCTCCCAGTGCCCCTACACCCTCATAAACAGTAAATTTAAAATAAAAATCCAAATTTTTTGAAACTTTGGGAGATCAAAGATGAGCAAACTTTTGATGTTTTTGTAAATTTTCAGCCACAAATAACACGTGGGGAGCCCTCACCAAAATTAAGTACTCCTCAAAAATGCAAATAAACTTAGGACAATGATGTTTTTTAGATGAGGTCTCCTTGAATATTATTTGAGGCTGAAATTATGCAAGAATGCCAAATGTTTGATCATGTTTGATGTACCAAGGTTTTAGGTTTTTTTTGTTTACCTTTTTTGGATTTACTATTTATAGAGGGTATAGGGGCATCCGAGCGTTGAAAGTCATGTCTCATAAATCATTGAAACAAATAATTAAAGTCGTCCCTAAGGTTAAACTTATTTCTTCCTCACAAGGTCAACATGTTTGGATATCAAAGGGGCGCCCATCAAGCTTGCCACCCCATGATGCAACCTTTCCTTTTTCTACCAGACCCTCTCATTCCCGCCCGACTCCCCGTCGTAGCGGGACATTTCTTGCTTGAGCCCCTATTTTAAAGCTGGATAACACCCACCTCACATTCGCCATGGCACCCTCTCTTCTTTACACCGTACTTCCCCATGGACCGCCAATGAGGAGTTCCCAGCCAATCGCCCGCTCTCCATCCTGACCCCCTCTCCCCATGTTTGTGTTGATCCACCACCACCATCAGGGGGGAGGAGGCATGCGCCACCCGCCATGCCCCTCGAGCCAAGAATGCATATCCGATGTCTCCTAAGTGTAGGATCGAAAGTATGCTAGAGGGGAGGTGATTAGACTACTTGACCAAATAAACCCTAACATTTTTTCAATTTTAGTTATGGGCAGATTTTAGCAATTCTAACAAGTCAAGTATCATCCGACACATGCAATTCTACGAGTATAGCAGCGAAACATAAAACATTGCACATGTAAGTAAAGGAGGAGTTTGAAGAAGGCAAACGCAAAGGGGACACGGAGATTTTTGGCGTGGTTCCGATAGGTGGTGCTATCGTATGTCCACGTTGATGGAGACTTCAACCCATGGAGGGTAACGGCCGCGCGAGTCCACAGGGGGCTCCACCACGAAGGGTCCACGAAGAAGCAACCTTGTCTATTCCACCATGGCCTTCATCCATGAAGGACTAGCCACACTCGGGTAGATCTCCGAAGTAGACGATCTCCTTGCACTTACAAACTCCTTGGTTCAACTCCACATGATCTTGGAGGCTCTCAAGTGACACCTAACCAATTTAGGAGACACCACTCTCCAAAAGATTCAACCATAAAAGTGCATGGCAACCTCTGCTTCCCCCAGCGAAGGTTCTATATATCCTTTACTTTTACTTTCTACCCTTATACAAGAGTCATGGTGAACTTCACCTTTCCTTTTTACACTTTTTATTTTTGGCAAGCACTATATGTTGGGGAAAGATCCAGATATATATACCCACTCGGATGTAGGTTATCATAAATTATTATTGTTGACACTACCCTTGAGGTAAAAGGTTGGGAGGCGAAACTATAAGCCCCTATCTTTCTCTGTGTCCGACTGGGGCTTTGAACTCATAAGTATCGCGTGAGTGTTAGCAATTGTGAAAGACTAAAAGATGGTTGAGTATGTGGACTTGCTATACAAAAGCTCTTGCATTGACTCTTTTCGATATTATGATAAATTGCAATTGCTTCAATGACTGAGATCATAGTTTGTTAGTTTTCAAAGAAGTTTATGATTCATACTTTACCTTGTGAACGAATTGTCACTTTAGCATAAGAAATTATATGACAATATATGTTGTTGTTCTAAAGATGATCATGATGCTCGCATGTCCGTATTTTATTTTATCGACACCTCTATCTCTAAACATGTGGACATATTTATCGATTTTGACTTTCGCTTGAGGACAAGCAAGGTCTAAGCTTGGGGGAGTTGATATATCCATTTTGCATCATGCTTTTATATTGGTATTTATTGCATTATGGGATGTTATTACACATTATGGTACAATATATATGCCTTTTCTCTCTTATTTGACAAGGTTTACATGAAGAGGGAGAATGCCGGCAGCTAGAATTCTGGACCGGAAAGGGGCAAATTTGAGAGACCTATTCTGCACAACTCCAAAAGTCCTGAAAATTTACGAAGAATTATTTTGGAATGTATAAAAAATATTGGATGAAGAAATACCAGAAGGGGACCCACCTGGTGGTCACAAGCCTGGGGGCGCGCCCCTAGGGCTTGTGAGCCCCCTGGCAGGCCTTCAATGCCCATCTTCTGCTATATGAAAGGTTTTGACCTAAAAAATCATAAGGAAGCTTTTGGGATGAAGCGTCGCTGTCTCGAGGTGGAACCTAGGCAGAAACAATCTAGGGCTCCGATGGAGCTATTTTGCCGGGGAAACTTCCCTCCCGGAGGGGGGAATCGAAGCCATCGTCATCACCAACGATCCTCTCATCGAGAGGGGGTCGATCTCCATCAACATCTTCACCAGCACCATCTCCTCTCAAACCCTAGTTCATCTCTTATATCGATCTTTGTCTCAAAATCCCAGATTGATACCTGTGGGTTGCTAGTAGTGTTGATTACTCCTTGTAGAGTTGTAGTTGATGCTCGCTACTGCAGGACTCTGCTAACGCGACACTACGATCAGAGACCCTTCGACGAAACTATGTGCGATGCATTAATCACAAACGGTGGTGTAAAAACCCCATCAAAAAAAGGTGCAAAACATTTGCGATGACGGATGCATCAAACACGGTTCCGATTTTAGTTACGTGTGCGATGCAGGGCATACGGTTCAGTTCAATTAACTGTTTGCGATGAGGAAGAAGAATAGAAACGGGCAGCCAGATGAAGGCGTGTGCGATATACGACATACAGTTCACTGAGATTAACTATTTGTGATGAGGAGGAACAACAGAAACGGACAGCTAGATAAAGGTGTGTGTGATTGAGGGCATACGCTTCAAAAGGATTAACTGTTTGCGATTAGGCAACATAACAGAAATGGTCAGGCAGATCAAAGTGTCTGTGAATGATGGCACACACTTCACACGGATGAACTGTTTGTGATTAGCCACAACAAACAGAAACAGTTAGACAGATCAACGTGTGTGCGCTAGACGGTCACACATTCTAATTAAAAGAAGCATGTGTGATGGTAATAACGAGCGCGCACGATTATTGGAACAAGACGTGTGCTGACATTGCCTATTGTGGTACACCCTATGGTGCAAACGCCACGTATGCGGCCGAGAAAGCATGCACACGTTACGCCTTCCGGGAATAGTGCCACACTTAGAACCGTCAATAAATTTTGAGCCTCTGTCCCGTTACATTCCAAATTACTACCGCGCTATATTTAATTGCAAACCTGTTCACACCGATCAAAACCTAAACAGTTTCCCACTTAGGAGCGTATTAGTACTCGGTTATAAATACTACTACTCCAAGATGACTCCACATTCCTCCTCAACTCCTCATCCACAAAAACAAACAAGTCATTCATCATCGTTCCCTTGCGTCTGCCATGGCCAACATGAGTTCTGGGTCGAGAGATTGCCACATGGGAGAGGTGAGCATGGAAGCGGAAGCACGAGAGATGTCCCGCCTCGTCGCGAAAGCAGCCGTCATGTCTCGTCGCGCGGCCGTAGCAGCACAGAGGTCCCACCGCGGGGGCGCGCCTTGGGGGGTAGGGCACACCCATGGGGCTTGTGGCCACCCCAAAGGTTGGTTGGAGGTGTTATGCATCTCCGGGAATTTAAGAAACGGTGAAAGGCTAGAAATAGGGAACACAGAAACAGAAGGAAACAGATAGAGAGATCCAATCTCGGAGGGGCTCCCGCCCCTCCGCCTCCATGGAGGCCACGGACCAGAGGGGAAACCCTTCTCCCATCTAGGGGGAAGGTCAAGGAAGAAGAAGACGGAGGGGGTCTCTCTCCCGGTTGTTGGGGAACGTAGTAATTTCAAAAAATTTCCTATGCACACGCAAGATCATGGTGATGCATAGCAACGAGAGGGGAGAGTGTTGTCTACGTACCCTCGTAGACCGCAACGGAAGCGTTGACACAATGTAGAGGAAGTAGTCGTACGTCCTCCCGATCCGACCGATCCAAGCACCGTTACTCCGGCACCTTCGAGTTCTTAGCACACGTACAGCTCGATGACGCTCCCCGGGCTCCGATCCAGCAAAGCTTCGGGGATGAGTTCCGTCAGCACAACGGCGTGGTGAAGATGATGATGTTCTACCGACGCAGGGCTTCGCCTAAGCACTACAACGATATGTCGAGGTGGAATATGGTGGAAGGGGGCACCGCACACGGCTAAGGAACGATCACGAGGATCAACTTGTGTGTTCTAGGGTGCCCCCTGCCCCCGTATATAAAGGAGCAAGGGGGAGGCCGGCCGGCCCTATGGGGCGCGCCAAGGGGAGGGGGAGTCCTCCTCCTAGTGGGAGTAGGACTCCCCTTTCCTAGTCCAACTAGGAGACTTGAGGGGGAAGGAAAGAGAGGGAGAGGGAGAGGGAAAGGGGGGCCGCGCCCCCCTCCTAGTCCAATTCGGACTCCCCATGAGGGGGGGGGCACCACCTCTTGGGCTGCTGCCCTCTCTCTCCCCTCAGGCCCAATAAGGCCCATTACTTCCCCGGGGGGTTCCGGTAACCCCTCCGGCACTCCGGTTTTATCCGAAATCACCCGAACACTTCCGGTGTCCGAATATAGCCGTCCAATATATCAATCTTTATGTCTCGACTATTTCGAGACTCCTCGTCATGTCCGTGATCATATCCGGGACTCCGAACTAACTTTGGTACATCAAAATGTATAAACTCATAATAACTGTCATCGTAACGTTAAGCGTGCGGACCCTATGGTTCGAGAACAATGTAGACATGACCGAGACACGTCTCCGGTCAATAACCAATAGCGGGACCTGGATGCCCATATTGGCTCCTACATATTCTACGAAGATCTTTATCGGTCAGACCGCATAACAACATACGTTGTTCCCTTTGTCATCGGTATGTTACTTGCCCGAGATTCGATCGTCGGTATCCAATACCTAGTTCAATCTCGTTACCGGCAAGTCTCTTTACTCGTTCCGTAATACATCATCTCGCAACTAACTCATTAGTTGTAATGCTTGCAAGGCTTATGTGATGTGCATTACCGAGAGGGCCCAGAGATACCTCTCCGACAATCGGAGTGACAAATCCTAATCTCGAAATACGCCAACCCAACATGTACCTTTGGAGACACCTGTAGAGCACCTTTATAATCACCCAGTTACGTTGTGACGTTTGGTAGCACACAAAGTGTTCCTTTGGCACACGGGAGTTGCATAATCTCATAGTCATAGGAACATGTATAAGTCATGAAGAAAGCAATAGCAACATACTAAACGATCGGGTGCTAAGCTAATGAGATGGGTCATGTCAATCAGATCATTCAACTAATGATGTGATCCCGTTAATCAAATGACAACTCTTTGTCCATGGTTAGGAAACATAACCATCTTTGATTAACGAGCTAGTCAAGTAGAGGCATACTAGTGACACTCTGTTTGTCTATGTATTCACACATGTATTATGTTTCCGGTTAATACAATTCTAGCATGAATAATAAACATTTATCATGATATAAGGAAATAAATAATAACTTTATTATTGCCTCTAGGGCATATTTCCTTCAGTCTCCCACTTGCACTAGAGTCAATAATCTAGATCACATCATCATTTGATTAACACCCATAGTTCACATCGCCATGTGACCAACACCCAAAGGGTTTACTAGATTCAGTAATCTAGTTCACATCGCTATGTGATTAACACCCAAAGAGTACTAAGGTGTGATCATGTTTTTCTTGTGAGAGAATCTTAGTCAACGGGTCTGCCACATTCAGATCCGCATGTATTTTGCAAATTTCTATGTCAACAATGCTCTGCATGGAGCTACTCTAGCTAATCGCTCCCACTTTCAATATGTATCTAGACCGAGACTTAGAGTCATCTAGATTAGTGTCAAAACTTGCATCGGCGTAACCCTTTACGACGAACCTTTTTTCACTTCCATAATCGAGAAACATATCCTTATTCCACTAAGGATAATTTTGACCGCTGTCCAGTGATCTACTCCTAGATCACTATTGTACTCCCTCTCTTAACACAGTGTATGGTATATAATAGATCTGGTACACAGCATGGCATACTTTATAGAACCTATGACTGAGGCATAGGGAATGACTTTCATTCTTTTTCTATCTTCTGCCGTGGTCGGGCTTTGAGTCTTACTCAACTTCAAACCTTGTAACACAGGCAAGAAACTTTTTCTTTGACTGTTCCATTTTGAACTACTTCAAAATCTTGTCAAGGTATGTGCTTTGTGAAAGTCCAATTAAGCGTCTTGATCTATCTCTATAGATCTTTATGCATAATATGTAAGCAGCTTCATCGAAGTCTTTCTTTGAAAAACTCCTTTCAAACACTCCTTTATGCTTTGCAAAATAATTCTACATTATTTCCGATCAACAATATGTCATTCACATATACTTATCAAAAATGTTGTAGTGCTCCCACTCACTTTCTTGTAAATACAGGCTTCACCGCAAGTCTGTATAAAACTATATACTTTGATCAACTTATCAAAGCGTATATTCCAACTCTGAGATGCTTGCACCAGTCCATAAATGGATCGCTGGAGCTTGCATATTTTGTTAGCTCCCTTTGGATCGACAAAACCTTCCGATTGCATCATATACAACTCTTCTTCCGGAAATCCATTCAGGAATGCAGTTTTGACATCCATCTGCCAAATTTCATAATCATAAAATGCGGCAATTGCTAACATGATTCGGACGGACTTAAGCATCGCTACGGGTGAGAAGGTCTCATCATAGTCAACCCCTTGAACTTGTCGAAAACCTTTTGCAACAAGTCGAGCTTTGTAGACAATAACATTACTGTCAGCGTCAGTCTTCTTCTTGAAGATCCATTTATTCTCAATTGCTTGCCGACCATCGGGAAAGTCAACCAAAGTCCATACTTTGTTCTCATACATGGATCCCATCTCAGATTTCATGGCTTCAAGCCACTTTGCGGAATCTGGGCTCACCATCGCTTCTTCATAGTTCGTAGGTTCATCATGATCTAGTAGCATGATTTCCAGAACAGGATTACCGTACCACTCTGGCGCGGATCTCACTCTGCTTGATCTACGAGGTTCAGTAGTATCTTGTCCTGAAGTTTCATGATCATTATCATTAGCTTCCTCACTTGTTGGTGTAGGTGTCGCAGAAACAGTTTTCTGTGATGTACCACTTTCCAATAAGGGAGCAGGTACAGTTACCTCGTCAAGTTCTACTTTCCTCCCACTCACTTCTTTCGAGAGAAACTCCTTCTCTAGAAAGGATCCATTCTTAGCAACGAATGTCTTGCCTTCGGATCTGTGATAGAAGGTGTACCCAACAGTCTCTTTTGGGTAACCTATGAAGACACATTTCTCCGATTTGGGTTCGAACTTATCAGGTTGAAGCTTTTTCACATAAGCATCGCAGCCCCAAACTTTAAGAAATGACAACTTTGGTTTCTTGCCAAACCATAGTTCATAAGGCGTCGTCTCAACGGATTTTGATGGTGCCCTATTTAACGTGAATGCGGCTGTCTCTAAAGCATAACCCCAAAACGATAGCGGTAAATCAGTAAGAGACATCATGGATCGCACCATATCTAGTAAAGTACGATTACGACGTTCGGACACACCATTACGCTGTGGTGTTCCGGGTGGCGTGAGTTGTGAAACTATTCCGTATTGTTTCAAATGTACACCAAACTCGTAACTCAAATATTCTCCTCCACGATCAGATCGTAGAAACTTTATTTTCTTGTTACAATGATTTTCAACTTCACTCTGAAATTCTTTGAACTTTTCAAATGTTTCAGACTTGTGTTTCATTAAGTAGATATACCCATATCTGCTTAAATCATCTGTGAAGGTGAGAAAATAATGATATCCGCCACGAGCCTCAATATTCATCGGACCACATACATCGGTATGTATGATTTCCAATAAATCTGTTGCTTTGTCCATAGTACCGGAGAACGGTGTTTTAGTCATCTTGCCCATGAGGCACGGTTCGCAAGTACCAAGTGATTCATAATCAAGTGGTTCCAAAAGTCCATCAGTATGGAGTTTCTTCATGCGCTTTACACCGATATGACCTAAACGGCAATGCCACAAATAAGTTGCACTATCATTATCAACTCCGCATCTTTTGGTTTCAACATTATGAATATGTGTATCACTACTATCGAGATTCATCAGAAATAGACCACTCTTCAAGGGTGCATGACCATAAAAGATATTACTCATATAAATAGAACAACCATTATTCTCTGATTTAAATGAATAACCGTCTCGCATCAAACAAGATCCAGATATAATGTTCATGCTTAACGCTGGCACCAAATAACAATTATTTAGGTCTAATACTAATCCCGAAGGTAGATGTAGAGGTAGTGTGTCGACCGCGATCACATCGACTTTGGAACCGTTTCCCACGCGCATCGTCACCTCGTCCTTTGCCAGTGTTCGCCTAATCCGTAGTCCCTGTTTCGAGTTGCAGATATTAGCAACAGAATCAGTATCAAATACCCAGGTGCTACTGCGAGCTCTAGTAAGGTACACATCAATAACATGTATATCACATATACCTTTGTTCACCTTGCCATCCTTCTTATCCGCCAAATACTTGGGGCAGTTCCGCTTCCAGTGACCAGTCTGCTTGCAGTAGAAGCACTCAGTTTCAGGCTTAGGTCCAGACTTGGGTTTCTTCTCCTGAGCAGCAACTTGCTTGCCGTTTTTCTTGAAGTTCCCCTTCTTCTTCCCCTTGCCCTTTTTCTTGAAACTAGTGGTCTTGCTGACCATCAACACTTGATGCTCCTTCTTGATTTCTACCTCCGCAGCTTTCAGCATTGCGAAGAGCTCGGGAATAGTCTTATTCATCCCTTGCATATTATAGTTCATCATGAAGCTCTTGTAGCTTGGTGGCAGTGATTGGAGAATTCTGTCAATGACGCAATCATCTGGAAGATTAACTCCCATCTGAATCAAGTGATTATTATACCCAGACATTTTGAGTATATGCTCACTGACAGAACTGTTCTCCTCCATCTTGCAGCTATAGAACTTATTGGAGACTTCATATCTCTCAATCCGGGCATTTGCTTGAAATATTAACTTTAACTCCTGGAACATCTCATATGCTCCATGACGTTCAAAACGTCGTTGAAGTCCCGATTCTAAGCCGTAAAGCATGGCACACTGAACTATCGAGTAGTCATCAGCTTTGCTCTGCCAGACGTTCATAACATCTAGTGTTGCTCCAGCAGCAGGCCTGGCACCCAGCGGTGCTTCCAGGACGTAATTCTTCTATGCAGCAATGAGGATAATCCTCAAGTTACGGACCTAGTCCGTGTAATTGCTACCATCATCTTTCAACTTTGCTTTCTCAAGGAACGCATTAAAATTCAACGGAACAACAGCACGGGCCATCTATCTACAATCAAACATACATAAGCAAGATACTATCAGGTACTAAGTTCATGATAAATTTAAGTTCAATTAATCAAATTACTTAAAGAACTCCCACTTAGATAGACATCCCTCTAATATTCTAAGTGATCGCGTGATCCAAATCAACTAAACCATAACCGATCATCACGTGAGATGGATTAGTTTTCAATGGTGAACATCATTATGTTGATCATATCTACTATATGATTCACGCTCAACCTTTCGCTCTCCGTGTTCCGAGGCCATATCTGCATATGCTAGGCTCGTCAAGTTTAACCTGAGTATTCTGCGTGTGCAAAACTGGCTTGCACCCGTTGTAGATGGACGTAG
Organism: Triticum monococcum; assembly: GCA_034509565.1. Taxonomy (NCBI): domain Eukaryota; kingdom Viridiplantae; phylum Streptophyta; class Magnoliopsida; order Poales; family Poaceae; genus Triticum; species Triticum monococcum. The sequence goes on along the minus strand of CM067842.1, from coordinate 441,801,672 downwards.
AGCTTATCACACCCGATCATCACGTGGTGTCTGGGCACGACGAACTTTGGCAACGGTGCATACTCAGGGAGAACACTTCTTGATAATTTAGTGAGAGATCATCTTATAGTGCTACCGTCAATCAAAGCAAGATAAGATGCATAAAAGATAAACATCACATGCAATCAATATAAGTGATATGATATGGCCATCATCATCTTGTGCTTGTGATCTCCATCTCCGAAGCACCGTCATGATCACCATCGTCACCGGCGCGACACCTTGATCTCCATCGTAGCATCGTTGTCGTCTCGCCAATCTTATGCTTCCACGACTATCGCTACCGCTTAGTGATAAAGTAAAGCATTACAGCGCGATTGCATTGCATACAATAAAGCGACAACCATATGGCTCCTGCCAGTTGCCGATAACTCGGTTACAAAACATGATCATCTCATACAATAAAATTTAGCATCATGTCTTGACCATATCACATCACAACATGCCCTGCAAAAACAAGTTAGACGTCCTCTACTTTGTTGTTGCATGTTTTACGTGGCTGCTACGGGCTTAAGCAAGAACCAATCTTACCTACGCATCAAAACCACAATGATAGTTTGTCAAGTTGATGCCGTTTTAACCTTCGCAAGGACCGGGCGTAGCCACACTCGGTTCAACTAAAGTTGGAGAAACTGTCACCCGCAAGCCACCTATGTGCAAAGCACGTCGGGAGAACCGGTCTCGCGTAAGCGTACGCATAATGTCGGTCCGGGCCGCTTCATCCAACAATACCGCCGACCAAAGTATGACATGCTGGTAGGCAGTATGACTTATATCGCCCACAACTCACTTGTGTTCTACTCGTGCAAATAACATCAAACCATAAAACCTAGGCTCGGATGCCACTGTTGGGGAACGTAGTAATTTCAAAAAATTTCCTACGCACACGCAAGATCATGGTGATGCATAGCAACGAGAGGGGAGAGTGTTGTCTATGTACCCTCGTAGACCGCAACGGAAGCGTTGACACAACGTAGAGGAAGTAGTTGTACGTCTTCCCGATCCGGCCGATCCAAGCACCGTTACTCCGACACCTCCGAGTTCTTAGCACACGTATAGCTCGATGACGCTCCCCGGGCTCCGATCCAGCAAAGCTTCGGGGATGAGTTCCATCAGCACAACGGCGTGGTGACGATGATGATGTTCTACCGACGCAGGGCTTCGCCTAAGCACTACAACGATATGATCGAGGTGGAATATGGTGGAAGGGGGCACCGCACACGGCTAAGGAACGATCACGAGGATCAACTTGTGTGTTCTAGGGTGCCCCCTGCCCCCGTATATAAAGGAGCAAGGGGGAGGCCGGCCGGCCCTATGGGGCGCGCCAAGGGGAGGGGGAGTCCTCCTCCTAGTGGGAGTAGGACTCCCCTTTCCTAGTCCAACTAGAAGACTTGAGGGGGAAGGAAAGAGAGGGAGAGGGAGAGGGAAAGGGGGGCCGCGCCCTCCCGTCCTAGTCCAATTCGGACTCCCCATGAGGGGGGGGGGCGCCACCTCTTGGGCTGCTGCCCTCTCTCTCCCCTCAGGCCCAATAAGGCCCATTACTTCCCCGGGGGGTTCCGATAACCCCTCCGGCACTCCGGTTTTATCCAAAATCACCCGGAGCACTTCCGGTGTCCGAATATAGCCGTCCAATATATCAATCTTTGTGTCTCGACCATTTCGAGACTCCTCGTCATGTCCGTGATCATATCCGGGACTCCGAACTAACTTCGGTACATCAAAATGTATAAACTCATAATAACTGTCATCGTAACGTTAAGCGTGCGGACCCTACGGTTCGAGAATAATGTAGACATGACCGAGACATGTCTCTGGTCAATAACCAATAGCGGGACCTGGATGCCCATATTGGCTCCTACATATTCTACGAAGATCTTTATCGATCAGACCGCATAACAACATACGTTGTTCCCTTTGTCATCGGTATGTTACTTGCCCGAGATTCGATCGTCGGTATCCAATACCTAGTTCAATCTCGTTACTGGCAAGTCTCTTTACTCGTTCCGTAATACATCATCTCGCAACTAACTCATTAGTTGTAATGCTTGCAAGGCTTATGTGATGTGCATTACCGAGAGGGCCCAGAGATACCTCTCCGACAATCGGAGTGACAAATCCTAATCTCGAAATACGCCAACCCAACATGTACCTTTGGAGACACCTGTAGAGCACCTTTATAATCACCCAGTTACGTTGTGACGTTTGGTAGCACACAAAGTGTTCCTCTGGCACACGGGAGTTGCATAATCTCATAGTCATAGGAACATGTATAAGTCATGAAGAAAGCAATAGCAACATACTAAATGATTGGGTGCTAAGCTAATGAGATGGGTCATGTCAATCAGATCATTCAACTAATGATGTGATCCCGTTAATCAAATGACAACTCTTTGTCCATGGTTAGGAAACATAACCATCTTTGATTAACGAGTTAGTCAAGTAGAGGCATACTAGTGACACTCTGTTTGTCTATGTATTCACACATGTATTATGTTTCCGGTTAATACAATTCTAGCATGAATAATAAACATTTATCATGATATAAGGAAATAAATAATAACTTTATTATTGCCTCTAGGGCATATTTCCTTCACCGGTGGCGTCGGAACGCCGCCGGGGCCATCATCGTGACGGCGATCTACACCAACTACTTCGCCGCTGTTATCACCAACTCTATCCCCCTCTATGCAGCGGTCTAACACCTCTTCTCCCTGTTGTAATCTCTACTTAAACATGGTGCTCAACGCTATATATTATTTCCTAATGATGTATGGCCATCCTATGATGTTTGAGTAGATCCGTTTTCTCCTATGGGTTGATTGATGATCATGATTGGTTTGAGTTGTATGTTTTATTATTGGTGCTGTCCTATGGTGCTCTCTGTGTCGCGCAAGCATGAGGGATCCCTGCTGTAGGGTTTGCAATATGTTCATGATTTGCTTATGGTGGGTGGCGTGAGTGATAGAAACACATACCCGAGTAAGTAGGTTGTTTGCGTATGGGAGTTAAGAGGATTTGATGCTTTAATGCTATGGTTGAGTCTTACCTTAATTATCTTTAGTAGTTATGGATGTTTGCTAGAGTTCCCATCATAGGTGCATATGATCCAAGTAGAGAAAGTATGTTGGCTTATGCCTCTCCATGATATAAAATTACAATAATGATTACTGATTTAGTTAACGATTGCCTGGGGACAAATAACTTTCCTATGAGAAAAAGCTCTCTACTAAAACTAACATAGTTGTTTCTTCATCTAAACAGCCCCTAGTTTTTATTTGCATGCTCTTTATTATCTTGCAAACCTATCCTACAACATCTACAAATTACTTCTAGTTTCATACTTGTTCTAGGTAAAGCGAACGTTAAGCATGCGTATAGTTGTATCGGTGGCCAATAGAACTTGAGGGAATATTTGTTCTACCTTTAGCTCCTCATTTTTTGGATACTCTTACTTATCGAGAAAGGCTACAATTGATCCCCTATACTTGTGGGTTATCAATGTTCCAGAAAGGCTCAGCAAAGATCTTGCATTAATCACGAAAACATTCCAACATCTTCACAAGAAAAGTCAGTTTCAGAAGAAAGGTTCAAGCAACTCTGGCGGTTCAAAATCCTTGTCAAAACCTATGGGAGAATACACCTGCTTCAAGTGCAAAAATCCTGGACACTTCATTTCGGACTGCCCTCTCTGGGAAGCTGAAATCCGTGCTAGTCAAAGATATGATTCTGGCAACTATCGAGGCAAAAGCAAGAGCAAGAACTACGACTCCAATGAAGAAAAGAAAACAAAGAAATTCTTCAAGTAGAAGGACAACTCCACTTCAAAATCTTCGTCAAGATCTTCATCAAGGAACCCTTCCAAGTCCTCCTCCAAGCGCAAGCATACCTCTCGCAAGGCCAAGGCGTACATCGGCAAGTAGATGGATTCTAAAGAAGCAGAATCGTCTACCTCCAAAGAAGCTGATGAATCCGATGAGGATTCCGACTCGGGCATGGTTGGCATAGCACGTGCCTCTTCTCTTGCGACAAATTACTTCAGGAACCCGTCAAGCAATGATGAATCTCCTACCTACTGCTTCATGGCCAAGGCCTCGAAAGAAAAGGGATATGTCTCCGGGTGTACATAATGGATAATGGATAGTGGATGCACTAGTCATATGACCGGAGACAAGCCGTTGTTTGTCAACCCCAACTTAACTGCTTCTCCTCTGAAGTATATCACTTTTGGCGACAACAACAAAGGAAAGGTAATTGGGCTAGGTAAAGTTGCCACATCCAAGGATAAGTCCATTGATGATATTTTACTTGTTCAATCTCTTGGATTCAATCTTATGTCAGTTGGCAAGCTATGTGACTTAGGCATGCTAGTTCTATTTTCAATATCCAAATGCATTGTTTTCATGGCCTTTGACAATTTGTTCATCTTTGAGGGAATTAGAAAGGGTGATCTTTATATTCCGGATTTCTCTAAGGGTCCCTCAGTCCAAACTTGTTTGCTTGCAAAAGCAACCGAAGGATGGTTGTGGCACCGAAGACTTGGTCATCCAGGTATGAGGAATTTGTAGACCCTGGTGAAGAAAAATCATCTTCGTGGCATTTTTGATGTAAAATTCGACAAGGATCATCTTTGTGCTGCATGTGAGGCTGGTAAATTGACCAATAAGCATCACTCATCCAAGACAGTTATGACCACAACAAGATCTTCATATGGATTTATTCGGTCCTCAAAATTATGCAAGCTTCGGTGGTAGTCAATATGGTTTGGTTATTTTTGATTATTTCTCTCGATACACTAGGGTATTCTTCCTCGAAGACAAAACCTACAGCCAAGATATCTTCAAAAGTTTCGCTAAGAAGGCCCAGAATGAGTATGATGTGCGTATTAAGCATGTGAGAAGTGACAATGGAAACCGAGTTCAAACATACTCGCATTGATGAATATCTTAATGATAATGGTATTACTCATGAGTTGTCTGCTGCATACACTCCCCAACAGAATGGAGTTATCGAATGAAAGAATAGAACCCTCATTAAAATGGCGAGAACAACGCTCAGTGAGTACAAAACACCCACTGATGCTATCAACACTGCTTGTCATGTTACCAACCGTGTTATCTTCACAAGTTCCTTGAGAAAACTTCATATGAGCTTATCACTGGCAAGAAACCAAATGTTTCTTATTTACGTGTATTTGGTGCACCTTGCTATATTCTTGACATGAATCATTCTTCCAAGTTTGCACCTAAGGCACATGAAGGTTTTCTTCTTGGTTATGGCTCGAACTCGCATACTTATCATGTCTATAACTCTCACCACGGGAAAGTTATGGAAACGGTAAATGTGTGATTCAATGAATCTAACGGCTCCCAAAAGGAGCACCCGCCAAATGTGATAGATGAACCACCGATTTCTGATGCTATTCGGCAGATGGCCATTGGGAGAGTCAAGCCTATTGAAGGAAATGCACCTGAATCCTCTGATGATGATGCCCCCATGACCCGAAGCAGAAATCGTCAAGCCACTGCAGAAGCTAATGTTCCTCGGAATGCAAATGACAATCAAAATCCAAATGCCGAACAAAATGGCAATACCGAAGGAAATGTTGATGTTGATGAAAATGATAATGATCATCAAGATGAAAATCCTCATCCACGAGTGGCAAATCGAGTTGACCCTTCACTAATTCTCAATGAAATTGAGAATCCAGGTTATCGACCCACAACTCGTTCACGCACTCGTTTGGTTAACTACTGTGGCAGTTTCTCCTTTGTCTCATTGGCAGAACCTACCAAGTATGAAGAACCCATGAATGATCCAGATTGGATGAATGCAATGGAAGAGGAGTTGGTGCAATTCGAGTTGAATGATGTATGGGAACTAGTTGACAAACTGAATCCCAAGAAGCACAATATCATCGGCACAAAATGGATTTTCCGCAATAAGCAAGATGAAAATGGCATTGTGGCGAGAAACAAAGCACGTCTTGTTGCTCAAGGGTATACTCGGGTAGAAGGTATTGATTTTGGTGAAAGATATGCTCTTGTTGCACGCCTTGAGGCAATTTTATTCTTCTCACTTATGCAAATTACAATGATATCTTGCTTTATCAAATGGATGTGAAAAGTGTTGTCCTCAATGGTGAAATTGATGAGGAAGTTTATGTTAGACAACCACCTGGCTTTGAACATCCCGAGTTTCCTAACAAAGTTTTCAGGTTGAAGAAAGCTTTATATGGGCTGAAGCAAGCCCCTTGAGCTTGGTATGACACCTTGAAGAAGTTTTTGCTCGACAAAGGGTTCAAGCCAGGATCCACTGATCCCACACTTTTCACCCGTGCTGTTGATAATGATCTATTCGTATGTCAAATATATGTGCATGATATTATCTTTGGCTATACTAACAATGCTTGCAGCTTAGAGTTTAGGAAAATGATGTCCAATAAATATCAAATGTCTATGATGGGTGAACTCAAGTTCTTTCTCGGACTGCAAATTCGTAAACAGGCAAATGGAATTTTCATTTCTCAGGTGAAATATCTGAAAGAATGCCTAAAGAAGTTAAAAATGCAAGATTCCAAAATGAAGGGCTATAAAACTCCTATGCCCATGAATGGTAAGCTGGATGCAGATGTGTATGGTAAGGATTATGATCAGAAAGCTTATCGTTCGATGATTGGTTCTCTTCTTTATCTATGTGCATCTAGATGATACAACCATTTTGCATCATGTTTTGTTACTGTTATTTATGATGTTTTTATGCATATTAATGCTTTTTGGAGTAATTCTAATGCATTTTTTCTCATAATATGCAAGGTACACACAAAGAGGGAGAATTCCGGTAGCTAGAACTCTCGACCTGGAAAAGCTATGTCAGGCCACCTATTTGTAACATCCCAAATTTTCAATTTGGAATGTTATACACATAGATCATCATGCATATCATATTTTCTTGCATTTTGGCGATCCTAGAAATTTCACGCAACTCAAGGACCCTCGGAGAGAGTTGGATATTTTGTTATTTTCATATTTGAGTCTTCTCAAATTTTGAAAAGAGGATCATTGGTTTTGCCGGAGTTTTGTTTGCCTTTTATTTGGATAGGGAAAAATGTGCGTTTTAAAAATTTGCATTTTAGGCCCGGAGAAAAGTTCATTTTGTTCGACTCATTTTTAGGAGTCGGGGAAAATTTACTTTATTAGTTTTGGAGTCCGGTAGATTTGTTTTTCTGTTTTTTCCGAGCGCGGAACCGATTTAAAAAAAAGCTGCAGCGCCTTGGGCCTAAGGCCCAAGCCAAGCCGCCGGCACAGGCCATCGCCGCGCGCGCCAGGCGCCAGGCGCAGGAGCCGCCGCCACAAGCCATTATGGGCTTTGGCATAGTTGACTAAGTCGTGCGAACTCTTATAGGGGTAGACTAGCAGATGTAGGGGATGTAGGTGGTACGGTCTACTCCATCGTAAGGTGCTAGTGCTTCTGAAAGACTGTGTCTCGGTCATCCGTTTCTCAAACACCATGTAGTGCGAGAAATCCAACGGAGGCGATCGAGTCTTGTGGGGAAAAGTGCGCAAACCTCTGCAGAGTGTAACAAACTAATCATGATTAGCCGTGTCCTCGGTTATGGACAATCTTGAGTATCTAGTACTTGAATATCATGTGAATCTCATCATGTTACTTCTAAATTAATATTGTTGGGTTTTTAATGATTACTTTTAGTTGGGATTGAGGATGCCGTCAACCATTCTCAATGTTTAACAACCACCATGATAGTTAAATAAATTTATTCCTTTGCAGTAGGGAAAAATTGGCTTTACGCAAAACAGTAACCATAGAGCTTTCCACCAGCCAAATATGCATATAGTATAGCTGTTTAATTCCATTATTCTCTATGTGTTACTTTGCCAGCATATTCCATGTGCTGACCCGTTTCGGGCTGCAACGTTAATGTTGCAGACTTTTCAGACGACGATTAAGGTGTTTCTAGGTCGTGGTTCTATACTCAGTGATGTCGTTGGAGTTGATGGACCCATTTACCTTCCAGTCTTCCACTGTTATCGATATTAGATGGCCTTAAGCCATATTATTGTATTAAGTTCTCTTTTGAGACATCGTTGTAATAAGTGTGTGATTGCCACTCTGCTATAAATCCTTCGAAGTACTATGTGGTGTCAGCATTACTGATCTAGGGATGACACCAGAGCACAGAGATCAGACTATTTGAGGTCTGGTCGCTACAGAGATGGTATCAGAGCACACGCTGACTGTAGGACACGACCACTAAGTTAAAGCCGTAGATCACTATTCTCTCCTCATTTTCTAACTCCTCATCTTTTCTACTCTTTAGGATGAAGGGCGCGAAGATTAAGTACGCTCAACCAGATGAAGGCACACCTTTTGGATTTCACTTGAAGGAAGTCACCAAGTACCTAAACATTGGATTACCAAGCTTCACGGGAACCTTCAACGCCACTTTGCCTGAAGAGGAGCGCTGGAAGATTCAAGCTCACGTTTCGGGAAGAACATTCGCGCCAATCACGAAGCCCATAGATAGTGTTTTCAATGCACCCACCTGGAGTCTAGGAAGGAGCATGGCAGCCCATATCACCATAGGACGCATTGGAGAAGTTTATCAAGAAGACCTCAAGGACACTATCTACCAGATTTGCGGACGCCGAGATGACCAATGGGAGTTAGTCACCACCAAGAAGGATAGATCCATTGCAGCGTTCATTCAGGAGTTAAACCAGCACATTCGACGCCACGAGAACCGGATGTGCAATGATATGATGGAGTTGAAGAATGCGAAGACAAGGATCATCGAGCTAGAAGGAGAACTGAAGGCTACATGCAAGGACTACATGGACGAGATCGTAGCTCTAGCAAGACACAACGTCGATCTTAAGCAAGAGATTGAAGAACTCAAGAGGGAGTTAGCATCCAGGAAGGAAGACATGTACGTCGCATGTCCAGACAACTACATCATCATCGACGACACCGATTCGGATCCAAGTGAACCCGACTTTGAAGACGAAGCTAGAGCGGATATCATGGAGTCTTCCACCGGTTCAAATTTCTAGATGACCACCAAAATATTAGTAGTATTTTCCCCTATGTAAACACTATAGTTCGAGCACTTTTGCGATAGCTAGATCGATTGTAAGCCCTTGTTTGATTGAATGAAGTGATTTTGTGTGATTTTGCTCATGTGCATTGGGGTAGTGTTTTCTCTTTAGACCTCTTTCTATTCTTATTTCTCTTCTTTTCTAAACCCTCAGATGCCTCCGAGATGTGACAATGGATTCCCATCGGAGCTCACTCAGTTGATCCAACAGCAGAATCAGTTGATGCAGATGTTAGTCCAGAATCAGCAGAACAACAACAACAACAACCCACCACCACCACCACCACCTGTTGACCACTTAGCCCGTTTCCTTAGGCTAAATCCGCCGGTGTTTTCTAGCAGCATCGAGCCGATAGTAGCAGACGATTGGCTCCGCAAGATAGGAAGGGAGTTGACCACTATAGGATGCACGGATGGTGAGAAAGTGAAGTTTGCCGCACATCAGTTAGAAGGACCCGCGGCAGCATGGTGGGAGAATTTCACAGCCACTTTCCCAGTTGACACTGTCACATGGGATCAGTTCCAGCAAGCTTTCCGCACTGCACATGTTTCAGCAGGAGCTATGGCCATGAAGAAGCGTGAGTTTCGCAACTTACGCCAAGGAGGAAGGACAGTTGGCCAGTACGTTGACGACTTCAGCAAGCTAGCACGTTATGCCCCAGATGACGTTGCTATGGATGCAACTAAGCAGGAGAAGTTTCTCGAAGGGCTGAATGATGAGTTGAGTATGCAGTTGATGGTAGCAAGTTTCCGCAACTACCAGGAGTTGGTAGATCGTGCCATCATGATTGAAGGGAAGCAACAGCAGATTGAGAACCGCAAGAGGAAGTATGGACAGGGGAAGTATAACTCTGGAGCCCAGCAGAAGCCCCGTTTACCCCTAAATCGGGATTTCAGTTTCAGAATACCCATGGAGGAGGTAGTTCGCACAACCACAATGGCCACAAGAATGGTAATGGGAATGGAGGAAGCAACGGCCAGAACCGGACCACCCCATCAACCCCATCCAAGAGAGACCTGAGTCAAGTCACCTGTTTCAAGTGTTCCAAGACCGGACATTATGCAAATGAATGCCCTGAAGGCCAGAATGGAAATGGCAATGGAAGCTCAGGGAAGAAGCCAAACCCTTTCAATCGGGGACAGGTGAACCACGTTAGCGTGGAGGAGGTTGAAGATCAGCCTGATGCAGTGATCGGTAAGTTTTTGGTTAAGTCATTTACCGCACTCGTTCTTTTTGATACTGGTGCATCGCATTCATACATATCAAGGGGATTTGTGGATAAATATAACCTGTCAACCCAAGCCCTTAGGTCACCCATGTTAGTAAGCTCACCATGAGCGGAGTTTATGGCTAGACGATGGTGTGATCGGTTACCATTAAGGATTGGTAACTATGTTTTTCCCTCAGACCTAATAGTATTGGAATCTCAAGGATTGGATGTAATCCTCGGTATGGATTGGTTGTCGATGTATGGAGGAAACATCGATTGTGCTAGTAAGTCAATTTTGCTTACAACGCTAGAAGGAAGAAGGATCAAGTATGTATCCCGGCATGTGCCCAATAGGACACAGGTAAACTGCCTGACAAAAGTCGTGCAGGAGGAAGTACCTGTGGTAAAGGATTTTCCTGATGTATTTCCGGAAGAGTTGCCAGGCATGCCACCGGATAGAGACATTGAGTTTTTGATTGAGTTGTTGCCAGGTACATGCTCAATATCAAAGAGACCATACCGGATGCCAGCAAAGGATTTGGTAGAAATTAAGAATCAGATTAAGGAGTTACTGGAGAAAGGTTACATACGCCCAAGTTCTTCGCCTTGGGGATCACCCGTACTTCTAGTGGAGAAGAAGGATGGATCATTACGGATGGTTGTTGATTACCGTGGATTGAACGAAGTAACCATCAAGAACAAGTACCCACTGCCAATGATAAATGATCTGTTTGATCGTTTGCAAGGGGCTAAAGTGTTTTCCAAGATCGAATTGCGATCAGGGTACCACCAGTTGAAGATTCGGGAACAGGATATTCCTAAAACAGCATTCACCACGAGATATGGACTGTATGAGTATACCATTATGTCATTTGGATTGACTAACGCGCCTGCGTATTTTATGAACATGATGAACAAAGTGTTTATGGAGTATTTGGATAAGTTCGTCGTAGTGTTCATTGATGACATCCTGGTTTATTCGAAGAATGAAGAAGAGCATAAGGAACATTTGCGTTTGGTTTTGGAGAAACTAAGGGAACATCAGTTATATGCCAAATTTAGCAAATGTGAGTTTTGGTTGAAGGAAGTAGGATTCCTCGGACACATTATATCCGGAGAAGGGATAGCAGTTGACCCCGCAAAGGTTGAGACCGTAACCAAATGGGAAGCACCAACGACAGTTGGAGAGATCCGGAGTTTTCTTGGACTCGCAGGATACTACCAGAGATTCATTGAGAACTTTTCAAAGATTGCGAAGCCAATGACGGAGTTGTTGAAGAAGGATACTAAGTTCAATTGGACTGAGGAGTGTAAGGCTAGTTTCCAGGAGTTGAAGAAACAATTGGTTACCTCACCGGTATTGATTTTGCCAGATCAGACCAAGGATTATGAGGTGTATTAGGACGCTTCACGTCGAGGACTTGGAGCAGTGCTTATGCAGGAAGGTAGAGTTGTTTCGTATGCTTCACGACAACTGAAGCCTCATGAGTTGAACTACGCCACGCATGATTTGGAGTTAGCAGCCGTAGTGCATGCATTGAAGACATGGAGACATTTCCTCATTGGAAATCATTGCGAGGTGTACACGGATCACAAGAGCTTGAAGTACATTTTCACGCAGAAGGAGTTGAACCTCAGACAAAGGAGATGGTTGGAGCTCATCAAGGATTATGATATGAGATTGCATTACCATCCCGGTAAAGCTAATGTAGTAGCTGACGCATTGAGCCGCAAGAGTCATGTCAATACGTTAATGACGGGAAGTATACCAAAGGAGTTAGCAGAAAACCTTCGTGAACTAAGTTTAGAGATAGTTCCGAAAGGCTATGTAGCAGCATTGGAGATTCAGTCAACATTGATGGATAAAATCAGAGAAGCTCAGAAATCTGACAAGGAGATTGCTTCTATAAAGGAGAAACTAAGCAAAGGAAAAGAAAAGGGATTTCGTGAGGATGAGCACGATACCCTATGGTTTGAGGACCGTGTTTATGTGCCAAATGACCCGGAGATCAGGAAGTTGATTTTGCAAGAGGCACATGATTCACCATATTCGATTCACCCAGGAAATACCAAGATGTATTTGGATTTGAAGGAAACATTCTGGTGGACCGGAATGAAGAAGGATATTGCAGCATATGTAGCAGTTTGTGACGTATGTCATAGAGTAAAGGTAGAGCATCAGAAGCCAGCCGGATTGTTGTAACCATTGCCGATACCCGAATGGAAGTGGGATAAGATAGGCATGGATTTTATCACAGGATTACCCAGGACGAAAGCAGGATATGACTCGATATGGGTAGTAGTTGATCGTTTGACGAAGGTAGCACATTTCATCCTAGTCAAGACCACTTACACCAGTGCTAAGTTGGCAAAGATATACATGACTAGGATCATTTGTTTGCATGGAGTTCCGAGGAGTATTGTATCGGATAGAGGAACCCAATTTACCTCAAAGTTTTGGAATCAGTTACATGAAACTTTGGGAACCAGGCTAGAGTTCAGTACCGCTTTTCATCCACAGACAGATGGACAGACTGAGAGAGTCAATCAGATTTTGGAAGATATGCTAAGAGCTTGTGCACTAGATTATGGATCTAGTTGGGACGATAATTTGCCGTATGCGGAGTTTTCGTATAACAACAGTTACCAAACCAGTTTGAAGATGGCACCTTTCGAAGCTTTATACGGAAGGAGATGCAGGACACCGTTGTCATGGGACGAAGTTGGAGACCGTCAGTTCTTTGGACCAGATTTGATTAAGGAGTCTGAACAGAAGGTTAAGTTGATTCACGATAGGCTCAAGGTAGCCCAGTCCAGGCAGAAGAGCTACGCAGATTCTAAACGCAAGGAGGCAGTTTACGAAACCGGAGACAGGGTTTATCTCCGAGTATCCCCACTTCGAGGAGTTAAACCCTTTGGAGTTAAGGGAAAGTTAGCACCGTGTTTCGTTGGACCGTATAAGATCTTGCAACATATGGGAGAAGTCGCTTATAAGTTGGAATTACCAGAGGGATTGTTAGGAGTTCATGACGTATTCCATGTTTCTCAGCTGAAGAAATGTCACGCCGAGATGGCAGAGGTACCACTAAGAGATACAGTGCCGCTAGAAGCGATTCAGTTGAAGGACGACTTAACGTATGAAGAGAAACCAGTCAAGATTCTCGATTATGCCAGCAGAGTTACCCGCAGCAAGGTTATCAAGTTTTGCAAAGTTCAATGGAACCACCACTTAGAGGATGAAGACACCTGGGAGAGAGAAGAAGATTTGCTCAAGGACCACCCTCACCTATTTTCTAGCCAACCCGAATCTCGAGGGCGAGATTCATCTTAAGGGGGGTAGGTTTGTAACATCCCAAATTTTCAATTTGGAATGTTATACACATAGATCATCATGCATATCATATTTTCTTGCATTTTGGCGATCCTAGAAATTTCACGCAACTCAAGGACCCTCGGAGAGAGTTGGATATTTCGTTATTTTCATATTTGAGTCTTCTCAAATTTTGAAAAGAGGATCATTGGTTTCGCCGGAGTTTTGTTTGCCTTTTATTTGGATAGGGAAAAATGCGCGTTTTAAAAATTTGCATTTTAGGCCCGGAGAAAAGTTCATTTTGTTCGACTCATTTTTAGGAGTCGGGGAAAATTTACTTTATTAGTTTTGGAGTCCCGTAGATTTGTTTTTCTATTTTTTTTCCGAGCGCGGAACCGATTAAAAAAAAAGCTGCAGCGCCTTGGGCCTAAGGCCCAAGCCAAGCCGCCGGCCCACGCCGTTGCCGCACGCGCCAAGCGCCAGGCGCAGGAGCCGCCGCCGCCGCCCTTTGTTGGATTCCTAGTAGGACTTTGTCCTACTTCGTTTATTTTCTAGATCTTTCCTTCCCTCTTTTTCTTTCCTAGTCCTACTCTTATTCTTTGATCCCTCCTCCAAGCAAATCCCTCCCCTCCCCAATATAAATATCCAAGCATCCCCCCTCTAAATCATCAAACCAAAGCCCCAAGCCTCCACCGCGCCCACACCCCGCGCCCCTCACCCGCGCCGCGCCGCCCCTTGTGCCCCGCGCCGCCGCCGCCCTTGCTTGCCCCCGCCGCCACCGCCCCACGCCCACGCCACCGGAGCCCCTCGCCGGAGACTTCGCCGGAGGTACCGCGCCGCATTTTTTTCTTTTCCTTGATTCGATTTTCTTCTAAATCGTTCTGAGTCTTCTCCGATTCGTTTTCTCTTCGGTTCCTCGCTAAACCGTTCCGGTTTTCTAGATCGGTTTTTTGTTCGGTTTTCTTTTCTCGAAACCCTAGATTGGATTCGATCTCTTTTCCGATTTAGTTGCCTAGAGACCGTTCGCCGGACCGTTCGTCCTAACGAACATGATCACCGGATTATTCTTCTAGGTTAACGAACGTCCGTTCGTTCAACCGTTCTTCTTTTTCTTCTCGTCGGATTTATTCCGCAATCGCGATCTCAGATCCGATTTTCTTTCTAGTCTATCTTCTCGCTCGTTTATCGGAATCAGGTGATTCAAGCGCCTGGAGTTTCGTTTCGAAACCGCCGTTTCGACTAATCAACTTTAACTAAGTTTTCGCTATGGTAAAATTTGACCTAGTTTCAACTTGCTAGAACCGAGTTGTTTTCCGCCGTTTGTTTCCGGTTTCTTTGTTCGGTTCTTTCTTTCTTTCTTTGCAACCGGAGTTCTGAAGTTGAACTATCTGGTTCGATCTCTTGTTCGAGTTTTACCTGTGCATTAGATAAGTACTTATTGTATGCTTGTTGTTTGTCTGTGATAGATTACCCGGATTGCGCCGCCTGTTACTTCAAATCTCTAGGACTCGCGGATCATCAGTAAGGCAAGTAACACTTTGATCATACCTTTTCTACAACCCAGTTTTATTGCATTAGATCCATCCTCACACATTGCATGATTAGGATCTAATTAAATTGTGGGATGGGAAGTAGATGAGGTAGTACCTATTACCTGTTATTATGAAACCTTTGGGAGTTACTTCTACGTTGCTTATTATGCCATGCTATGCTAGTAGACGTGGATTGGGTGAGTGATATCCATGACAGATGTGAGATTGATAATTTTAATGGTTTATCTAAGGTGGCAACTTAAACACACATCTGGGTGGATTGAGGCACCTGATGTCTATCAGGACTTGCCTGTTTTTTTTATGGACCGCCACCCAGGCTCAAAGGGATCATAAGATCTTTCATGCTAAATACTTACGTGTGCAGCCACAAGCCATTATGGGCTTTGGCATAGTTGACTAAGTCGTGCGAACTCTTATAGGGGTAGACTAGCAGATGTAGGGGATGTAGATGGTACGGTCTACTCCATCGTAAGGTGCCAGCGCTTCTGAAAGACTGTGTCTCGGTCATCCGTTTCTCAAACACCATGTAGTGCGAGAAATCCAACGGAGGCGATCGAGTCTTGTGGGGAAAAGTGCGCAAACCTCTGCAGAGTGTAACAAACTAATCATGATTAGCCGTGTCCCCGGTTATGGACAATCTTGAGTATCTAGTACTTGAATATCATGTGAATCTCATCATGTTACTTCTAAATTAATATTGTTGGGTTTTTAATGATTACTTTTAATTGGGATTGAGGATGCTGTCAACCATTCTCAATGTTTAACAACCACCATGATAGTTAAATAAATTTATTCCTTTGCAGTAGGGAAAAATTGGCTTTACGCAAAACAGTAACCATAGAGCTTTCCACCAGCCAAATATGCATATAGTATAGCTGTTTCATTCCATTATTCTCTATGTGTTACTTTGCCAGCATATTCCATGTGCTGACCCGTTTCGGGCTGCAAAGTTAATGTTGCAGACTTTTTAGACGACGATTAAGGTGTTTCTAGGTCGTGGTTCTATACTCAGTGATGCCGTTGGAGTTGATGGACCCATTTACCTTCCAAGTCTTCCGCTGTTATCGATATTAGATGGCCTTAAGCCATATTATTGTATTAAGTTCTCTTTTGAGACATCGTTGTAATAAGTGTGTGATTGCCACTCTGCTATAAATCCTTCGAAGTACTGTGTGGTGTCAGCATTACTGATCCAGGGATGACACCAGAGCACAGAGATCAGACTGTTTGAGGTCTGGTCGCTACACTATTCTGCACAACTCCAAATGAGCTAGAACTTTATGGGGGATTTTTATGGAATATATGAGGAATATTGGAGCCAATAAGTACCAAAGGGGCCCCACCAGGTGGGCCCAACCCACCTAGACGTGCCAGTGAGCCCAGGCGCGCCCTAGTGGGTTGTGCTCCCCTTGGCCCACCTCCGGTGCCCATCTTCTGGTATATAAGTCATTTTGACCTAGAAAAAAATAAGGAGGGGACTTTTGGGATGGAGCGTCGCCGTCTCGAGGCAGAACTTGGGCAGGAGCACTTTTTTGCTCCGCCGGAGCGATTCCGCCGGGGGAACTTCCCTCCCGGAGGAGGAAATCATCGTCATCATCATCACCAACAACTCTCCCACTTGGGGAGGGAAATCTCCATCAACATCTTCAACACCACCGTCTCATCTCAAACCCTAGTTCATCTCTTGTGTTCAATCTTGTTACCGGAACTATAGATTGGTGCTTGTGGGTGACTAGTAGTGTTGATTACATCTTGTAGTTGATTACTATATGGTTTATTTGGTGCAAGATTATATGTTCAGATCCAATATGCTATTTAATACCCTCTGATCCTAAGCATGTTTATCACTTGTGAGTAGTTACTTTTGTTCTTGAGGTCACGGGAGAAATCATGTTGCAAGTAATCATGTGAACTTGATATGTGTTCAATATTTTGATAGTATGTATCTTCTGATTCCCTTAGTGGTGTCATGTGAACGTCGACTACATGACACTTCACAATATTTGGGCCTAAGGGAATGCATTGTGGAGTAGTTATTAGATGATGGGTTGCGAGAGTGACAGAAGCTTAAACCCTAGTTTATGCGCTATTCCGTAAGGGACTGATTGGATCCAAAAGTTCAATGCTATGGTTAGAATTTATTCTTAATACTTTTCTCGTAGTTGCGGACACTTGCAAGGGGGTTAATCATAAGTAGGAGGTTTGTTCAAGTAAGAACAACACCTAAGCACCGATCCACCCACATATCAAATTATCAAAGTAGCGAACATGGATTGAATCAACGTGATGAAAGTGACTAGATGAAATTCCCGTGTACCCTCAAGAACTCTTTGCTTATTATAAGAGACCATTTTGGCATGTCCTTTGCCTCAAAAGGATTGGGCTACCTTACTGCACTTTTGTTACTATTACCGTTACTTGCTCATTTGTAACACCCTCGATGCGACTATATCTCCCACGTGTCGAGGCACGACTTAGAGGCATAATCGCATTGAAGGCATATGTCGCAAGTGAGGTAATCTTCACACAACCCATGTAATATAATAAGGGAAAGAGATACATAGTTGTCTTACAATCGCCACTTCACACCAATACATGAATAAAACATTACATCATACAAATACACTCAAGGTCCGACTACGGCACCAAAATAGAAGAAGAACCCCAAATGCGACAAAGGTCCCCGATCAACCCCAACTGGGCTCCGCTACTGATCAACTAGAACGAAACAACATAAAGGACAAGATCTTCATCGAGCTCCTCCTGAGCTTGGTTGCGTCATCTGCACGGACTCATCGGCACCTGCAAACTGGTTTTGGAAGTAATCTGTGAGCCACAGGGACTCAGCAATCTCGCACCCTCGCGATCAAGACTATTTAAGCTTATGGGTAAGGTAAAGGTATGAGGTGGAGCTGCAGCAAGCGACTAGCATATATGGTGGCTAACATACGCAAATGAGAGCGAGAAGAGAAGGCAAAGCACGGTCGATAAAAGTATGATCAAGAAGTGATCCTGGACTACCTACGTCAAGCATAACTCCAACAACCGTGTTCACTTCCCGGACTCCGCCGGAAAGAGACCATCATGGTTACACACGCGGTTGATTCATTTTAATTAAGGTCGACTTCAGGTTTTCTACAACCGGACGTTAACAAATTCCCATCTGCCCATAACCGCGGGCACGGCTTTCGAAAGTTCAAATCCCTGCAAGGGTGTCCCAACTTAGCCCATCACAAGCTCTCACGGTCAACGAAGGAATAGACCTCCACCCGAGACATTCCGATCAGACTCGGTATCCCAGTACAACAAGACATTTCGACAGGGTAAAACTAAACCAGCAACACCGCCCGAATGTGCCGACAAATCCCGATAGGAGCTGCACATATCTCTTTCTCAGGGCACACTCAAATAGGTCAAGCTACGAGTAAAACCAGCCCTCGAGTTTCCCCGAGGTGGCCCCGCAGGCTGTCCGTTTCGGACCAACACTCAGAGGAGCACTGGCCTCGGGGGGGGGGGGGGTTAAAATAAAGATGACCCTTGAGTCTGCAGAACCCAAGGGAAAGAAAAGGCTAGGTGGCAAATGGTAAAACCAATGTTGGGCATTGCTGGAGAAGCTTTACTTAAGGCGAACTATCAAGGGGTTCCCATTATAGCCCAACCGCGTAAGGGACGCAAAATCCGGGAACATAACACCGATATGACGGAAACTAGGGCGGCAAGAGTGGAACAAAACACCAGGCATAAGGCCGAGCCTTCCACCCTTTACCAAGTATATAGATGCATTAATTAAATAAGATATATAGTGATATCCCAACAAGTAAACATGTTCTAATAAGGAACGGTATCTCCATGTTCCAACAAGGAACAAACTTCAATCTTCACCTGCAACTAACAACGCTATAAGAGGGGCTGAGCAAAGCGGTAACATAGCCAATCAACGGTTTGCTAGGACATTGGTGGGTTAGAGGCTGAACATGGCAATTTGGGAGGCTGACAAGCAAGTGGTAGGCATCGTAGCAATGGCATAGCAAAAGAGCGAGCAAACTAGCATAGCAAAGATAGTAGTGATTTCGAGGGTATGATCATCTTGCCTGAGATCCCGCAAGGAAGAAGAACGAATCCATGAAGAAGACAAACGGACATAGTCGAACGGATTCTCACAAACTCGACGTTACCGGATCCAACCCAAAGAAGCAATCACCGGAAAAGAAGCACACAACATAGTAAACAACCAACACATGAACATGGTATGATATGCGAGATGCGGGATGCGATGCGGGAAGCAAAATGCAAGACGTGACAGGAAATGCATGAACCTGGCCTCCACTTGGAAAACCAAGTGTGCCACTGGATAGAGGGGATGAAATCACCTGAAAATGATATAAAGATCATAGGAATCGGAGCTACGGTTTGGAAATGGCAAGCGTTTTACGAAATGAACCGGTCTGCGATTTACAGCAAGTAGGCATCTAAATGCAACGAAATGAACATGCTACAGCCACCAAACATGACAACAAAATACATGGCAGGGATGTACACAAGATGCTTATCAAAACACTAGCACTGAGCCACGGCCAAATTCATCCATTATGAGGTTCAAACAGGCATGGCAAAAACGAATAAGCAAAACAGATCTCAGACTTAGTGAAATTAACACTAGTCTGAAATTTCAGACCATGATGCTCTCTTCGGAGCAGCAAAACAACATGATGCTAAACCTGATTATGGCAAGTAAGAACATGGCATGGAGCTACTCAACAAGCTTAACAAAACACCCAAAGTGACCTGGGGCCAAAAGGTTCACAAAATACTCTAACGAGCACACGAACATAGATGAAACACAATCAGTTTTCAGACTTAGTGAAAACTGAGACATGCTGAAATATAACTCACGAAGGCATGTAAACGAGCTCGATGCACTCACTACGGTGCAAGTCATGGAAAGGCAAGCATATATCCATAAAGGAGGCACAAAATGCTAGCTAGACATGGCAAGAACAATGGCATAGCATGAACGGATCACTAACAATAGCATCGGCAAAATCGCAAACAAGTTGACGATCTGCCCTGATTTACCACGAAGCAAAAGTAGAGCTCGATTGAGTCAAGCTAGAGCACTCCACATATGCAAACAAAGACATGGATGGATAGAGCATAACATGAATATCAAAACTCCCTTACTGATCATCCTCAAAAGAGGCATGGATCACTAGGAAACAAGCTGAACATATGGCATCATGAACTAAAATATCCCACACTTAGTGAAAATCACTAAGTCCCTGACAACAGAATTCTCAGGTGCCTCTCTTTGCAAGCTTGCACAAGGCACCACACACATCCTAAAAATGCATGGGTGGCACCTCTGGAAAGAAGACAAAATGTTTAACAATTCATCCCAAAGACTCACAGGCATAACATGCACACAATAATCATGGCAAAAATGACAAAAGTCTATGATGAACTAACGGATCTGCAATTTAACTCACGAAGCCTCCTTCTAACAGCATTTTGGGCATCAAGATGAACTCAAATGCAAATGATGCAATGGAATGAAATGATGTACATGTCGAGACGGAGATTTTGACATATCATATGTCCAAAACGGAGCTACGGATGCGGAGATATGATCAGTCAAAGTTGGTACAAAAATTAGGGTTCGGGAGCGAAAAGTCAACCGAGGGGGGATATCTCCAGATCCAGATCTGGATCCACTATAGCAGCACTGTAGCACCGCGAGCTCGAGATCGCCGGAAATGGAGGTGACGGCACGGGGATGACGGCGGCGAGGCGCTCCCGGGCCGGATCTCGCCGGATCCGGCCGGCGGGGAGCCGGAAAGGCAGCGGGGCGACAGACTCGGGCGCCGGCGAGGCCCTGCGGTGGCTGGGCCAAGGCGAGGAGGCGGCGCGGGGATGAGCTCCGGCGAGGAGGATGAAGGCACAGGCGGCGATCCGGCGAGCCGGCACCGGCGCGGCGGACGAAGCGCGGTGGCGCGTGCCTCGGGGCGGCGCGGGGCTCCCAGACGCGGGCGGCGGTGAGATGGGCCCGCGCGGGCCCGCAACGGGCTCCGCGGGCCGCGGCGGCTGGGTGGAGAGAGGAGGCCGGCGGGATGACGTGGCGGCGTCTGATACGTCGGAGGCGGCGGTCGGACATGTCCGGCGCGTGGGATTTTGTCCGGTGGCGCGAGGTGGACGAAGGATAGGGTTCATCCGCGAAAATTTCGGGGATGCCCACATATTTATAGGTAGAGGGAGCTAGGAGAGTCCAAATGAGGTGCGGTTTGCGGCCACGCGATCATGATCGAACGACCGAGATGATGGAGCAGAGTTTGGTGGGTTTTTGGGCCAAATTGGAGGGGTGTTGGGCTGCAACACACATGAGGCCTTTTCGGTCCCTCGGTTAACCGTTGGAGCGTCAAACGAAGTCCAAATGGTACGAAACTTGACAGGCGGTCTACCGGTAGTAAACCAAGGCCGCATGACAAGTCTCGGTCCAATCCGGAAATGTTTAATCCCCACACATGAAAGAAAGCTAGAAATGACCACCGGAGGAGAACGAAGCGCCGGATTGCAAAACGGACAACGGGGAAAATGCTCAGATGCATGAGACGAACATGTATGCAAATGAAATGCACATGATGACATGATATGCAATGCATGACACGCAAGCAATGACAAGGCAACACCAGCGAATAACTGAACGACACCTGGCACATCGGTCTCGGGGCGTTACATCATTACAAATTATCTTGCTATCAAACTACTCTGTTACTTACAATTTCAGCACTTGCAGACATTACCTTGCTGAAAACCACTTGTCATTTCCTTCTGCTCCTCGTTGGGTTCGACACTCTTACTTATTTAAAAGGCTACAATTGATCCCCTATACTTGTGGGTCATCAAGGCTATTTTTTGGTGCCATTGACGGGGAGTGAAGCGCTCTTGGTAAGGAAAAATTAGTACTACGTGCTGAAATTTATTGTCACTTGTTACTATGGAAAACAATCCTTTGAGGGGTTTGTTCAGGGTATCTTCACCTCGACCGGAACCACAATTAGATACCCCTCAACCTACTGCACCTACTGAAAATATTGAATATGAAATTTCTTCGGGTATGATAGAACAACTGCTAGCTAATCCTTATGCTGGAGATGGAACTAAACATCCTGATATGCACTTGATATATGTGGAAGAAATTTGTGGATTATTTAAGCTTGCAGGTTTACCCGGAGATGAAGTTAAGAAGAAGGTTTTCCCTTTATCTTTGAAGGGAAAAGCATTGGCATGGTATAGGCTATGCAATGATATTGGATCTTGGAATTAGAATCGATTGAGATTGGAGTTTCACCAAAAAAATTATCATATGCATCTAGTTCATCGTGACCAGAATTACATATAATTTTTTTTGGCCTCGTGAAGGAGAAAGTATCACTCTAGCTTGGGGGAGGCTTAAGTCCATGTTATATTCACGCCCCAAGCATGAGCTTGATACGTCCATTTTGCATCATGTTTCCTTACTGTTATTTACGATGTTTTTATCCATAATGATGCCTTTTGGAGTAATTCTAATGACTTTTCTCTCATAATATGCAAGGTATACACAAAGAGGGAGAATTCTGGCAGCTGGAAATCTGGACCTGGAAAAGCTACGCCAGGCCACCTATTCTGCACAACTCTAAACAAGCTGAAACTTCATGAAGATTTTTATGGAATATTTGAGGAATATTGGAGCAAATTAAACCCAATAAGAGTCGCGGTATGGGCGCCTCCTTGCTCGTTCCACCTGTCCCAATTTTACTGTGCCGATCTATTTTTAATCGGATAAAGTGGAAACGCACGGAGCTAGCTTGCGTGAGACAAATTAGCCGACCCTCGTTCCCATTCGCCGCCCCCTCCTTCCTGATTCCTCTCCCTCTTCATCTCCATCTTCCTCGTTTGCCGCCGCCACCACTCGCCGGAGCCCTCCCCCACTGCTGCCGCCACTGCCGCCGCCGCCACCAGCGCCCTACCCAACAGCCTGCAACCCACCTCCTCTCTCCTGCTTATCTTATCCCCACCACCTGCAAAGCTCCCCCCTTCACCTTGCCCCAGATCGAACGCCATGGACAAGGTGCCCTCTCCATCTCTTTTGTGTCCGACTTGGAGTTGGTTCTCCATTCGTGAAGCTCCCTCTCTTCTCTGCTATAGGAGAGCATCTCTCTCTGATCATGAAGCAACCCCAACCCTAGCCCTTCTTTGGCCATGGCGGATGAGCAGGAAGGAGGTACGAACCCCTCCTCCCCTCCCAAAACTAGCTCCTGGGTGTGTTCTTCATCCCCTTATGTGATGTGTGCCTCTGCGTGTTGAGCCCATGGTGAATTTTTCTATGTGTGTTGTACAATGAGCCATGGCATTTTCTAGGGTTTTATCTACTGCCATGCTACATCTGTTTGTGCTTGGAGAGTTCTAAGGTTTTATCTAATGTGAGGATTCTCGCCTTATTTATCTAATCCATACTTTGTTTTTAGATATATGATCCAATTTGTGCAAGAGCTCCTCGACTTACGCGATGCCCCATGCCCGTTAACGGACATGGACCGTGAAAGTAAAAAAAGGTTATGTAGACTACAATGTTATTGGCTGCAGGTAGTTGACTAATTTATTTCATACCCATTATATACGTAGATAAAGAAATCACTGCGTGGTGTTTGTGTTGAAACAAACCACCAGAAAGACCAAATCAGAAAATAGAAGATAACAAGGATTACTCCCATCCACATTGAGCCAGCGGAAGTAATAATATTTTTCGCATGATGTTATATTTTCGATTTTGTTGTTAGTCTGTATGTTCTAGAACAGCAAATTAGCCCATCATCTTGCTGGAAAGATGTGGATTATAGACTTGAGGCCTTTGTTGCTTGTTTGTTGGTGTTGGTGTGTGATAACCCACAAGTATAGGGGGTCGCAACCATTTTTGAGGGTAGAGTATTCAATCCAAATTTATTGATTCGACACAAGGGGAGCCAAAGAATATTCTTAAGTATTAGCAGCTGAGTTGTCAATTCAACCACACCTGGAAACTTAATATCTACGACAAAGTGTTTAGTAGCAAAGTAATATGATAGTAGTGGTAATGGTAGCAAAAGTAACATTTTTGGTTTTATAGTGATTGTAATAGTAGCAACAGAAAAGTAAATAAGCAAAGAACAATATGTGAAAGGCTTGTAGGCAATGGATCAGTGATGGATAATTATGTCGGATGCGACCAATCATGCAATAGTTATAACATAGGGTGACACAGAACTAGCTCCAGTTCATCAATGTAATGTAGGCATGTATTCTGAATATAGTCATACGTGCTTATGGAAAAGAACTTGCATGGCATCTTTTGTCCTACCCTCCCGTGGCAGTGGGGTCCTATTGGAAACTAAGGGATATTAAGGCCTCCTTTTAATAGAGTACCAGACCAAAGCATTAACACATAGTGAATACATGAACTCCTCAAACTATGGTCATCACCGGTAAGTATCCCGATTATTATTACTTCGGGGTTAACGGATCATAACACATAATAGGTGACTATAGACTTGCAAGATAGGATCAAGAACTCACATATATTCATGAAAACATAATAGGTTCAGATCTGAAATCATGGCACTCGAGCCCTAGTAACAAGCATTAAGCATAGCAAAGTCATAGCAACATCAATCTCAGAACATAGTGGATACTAGGGATCAAACCCTAACAAAACTAACTCGATTACATGATAAATCTCATCCAACCCATCACCGTCCAGCAAGTCTACGATGGAATTACTCACGCACGACAGTGAGCATCATGAAATTGGTGATGGAGGAAGGTTGATGATGACGATGGCGACGGATTCCCCTCTCCGGAGCCCCGAATGGACTCCAGATCAGCCCTCTCGAGAGAGATTGGAGCTTGGCGGCGGCTACGTATCGTAAAACACGATGAATCCTTCTCCCTGATTTTTTTCTCCCCAAAAGTGAATATATGGAGTCAAGGTGGATGTCGGTGGAGCATCAGGGGGCCCATGAGGCAGGGGGCGCGCCCAGGGGGGTAGGCGCGCCCCCACCCTCGTGGACAGGGTGTGGCCCCCCTAACGTGGATTCTTCTTCCAGTATTTTTATATATTCCAAAAATAATCTCTGTTGATTTTCAGGTCATTCCGAGAAATTTTATTTCTGCACAAAAATAACACCATGGCAATTCTGCTGAAAACAGCATCAGTCCGAGTTAGTTCCATTCAAATCATGAAAGTTAGAGTCCAAAATAAGGGCAAAAGTGTTTGAGAAGTAGATATGATGGAGGCGTATCAACTCCCCCAAGCTTAAACCTTTGCTTGTCCTCAAGCAATTCAGTTGATAAACTGAAAGTGATAAAGAAAAACTTTTACAAACTCTGTTTGCTCTTGTTGTTGTAAATATGTAAAGCCAACATTCAAGTTTTGAGCAAAGATTATGACCTACCATATTCATAATACCATTTAGGTCTCATGTTTACTCATATCAATGTCATAATCAACTAGCGAGCAATAATAATAAATCTCGGATGACAACACTTTCTCAAAACAATCATAATATGATATAACAAGATGGTATCTCGCTAGCCCTTTCTGAGACCACAAAACATAAATGCAGAGCACCTTTAAAGTTCAAGGACTTACTAAACATTGTAATTCATGGTAAAAGAGATCCAGTCAAGTCATACTCAATATAAACTAACAATAATACATGCAAATGGCAGCGGTGCTCTCCAACTGGTGCTTTTTAAAAAGTGGATGATGACTCAACATAAAAGTAAATGGATAGGCCCTTCTCAGAGGGAAACAGGGATTTGTAGAGGTGCCAGAGCTCGATTTTGAAATAGATATGAATAATATTTTGAGCGGTATACTTTCATTGTCAATATAACAACCGAGAGATCTCGACATCTTCCATGCTACACACATTATAGGCGGTTCCCAAGCAGAATGGTAAAGTTTATACCCCCCACCACCAACAAGCATCAATCCATGGCTTGCCCGAAACAACAGGTGCCTCCAACTAACAAAAATCCTGGGGGAGTTTTGTTTGCAATTATTTTGATTTGATTTGAGCATGGGACTGGGCATCCTGGTGACCAGCCATTTTCTCATGAATTAGGAGCGGAGTCCACTCATCTTGAGAACAACCCGCCTAGCATGGAAGATACAGACATCCCTAGTTGATACATGAGCTATTCGAGCATACAAAACAGAATGTTTATTTGAAGGTTTAGAGTTTGGCACATACAAATTTACTTGGAACGGCAGGTAGATATCATATATAGGAAGGTATGGTGAACTCATATGGAATAACTTTGGGGTTTATGGAATTGGATGCACAAGCAGTATTCCCGCTTAGTACAAGTGAAGGCTAGAAAGAGACTGGGGAGCGACCAGCTAGAGAGCGACAACAGTCATGAACATGCATTAAAATTAATCAACACCTAATGCAAGCATGAGTAGGATATAATTCACCATGAACATAAATATCGTAGTGGCTATGTTGATTTTGTTTCAACTACATGCGTAAACATGTGCCAAGTCAAGCCACTCGAATCGTTCAAAGGAGGATACCACCCCATCATACCACATCACAACCATTTTAATAGCATGTTGGCACGCGAGGTAAACCATTATAAACTCCTAGCTAATTAAGCATGGCATAAGCAACTATAATCTCTAATTTTCATCGAAAACATGTTTCATTCATAATAGGCTGAATCAGGAACGATGAACTATTCATATTTACAAAAACAAGAGAGGTTGAGTTCATACCAGTTTTTCTCATCTCAATCAGTTCATCGTATATCGTCATTATTGCCTTTCACTTGCACGACCGAATAGTGTGTATAATAATAATAGTGCATGTGCATTGGACTAAGCTGGAATCTGCAAGCATTCAATTCAAGAGAGAAGACAATGTAATATGGGCTCTTTGTTAGATCAACAATAATGCATAAGAGAGCCACCCAACATTTTCATTATAGTCTTCTCCTCTCGACCCCAAAGGAAAGAAAAGAAAAGAAACAAAACTATTTACATGGGAAAGCTCCCAACAAGCAAAAGAAGAACGAGAAATCTTTTTGGGTTTTCTTTTTAATTATTACTACTACAAGCATGGAAAGTAAACTAACTAAAAGCTACAACTAATTTTTTTGGTTTTCCTTAAGGTTTTTCAAACACACAAGAAGAAAGCGAGAAAATGAAAATAAACTAGCATGGATAATACAATGAAAAAGTATGAGCGCCGACAACTGGCATATGTGTGTGAACATGAATGTAATGTCGGTGAGAAATACGTACTCCCCCAAGCTTAGGCTTTTGGCCTAAGTTGGTCTATGCCCATGGATCAAAACTGTAGCCGGGGTCGTACTGAGAAGGGTACTCAGATTGCCACTGGCTGGCGATCTCCTCCGGATTCCACTGGTAAACGGACTGATGGTGAGGGTCAGATGGTGGCTCCGGCTCTGCAGCTGACATCTGGCTCCGGTAGGCATGAATGGCCTCTGGTAGAACAAGGTACATGCCTGAAAATATGTTGAACAAAGAGGGTGCATGCAAGGTAATAAACTCACAATAATTTTTGTTAAATATCAATTTATATTTGAGTGTCTTATTCTTATCCTTAACAATAAACTCATGTGCTACCATACTCTTATAACCTAGAGGAATAGGAGGCAGCAACTTTTCCTCTTTCTCATAATGCCTGATAGGTAGGTTAAAGTGTGCAGCAAGGCGTGAGGAAAAGATGCCTCCGAGGACGGGGCCCTTAGTACGGTTTAGATTTAACCGTTTAGCAACAATAGCGCCTAAACTGAAAGTAGTATCCTGAAATAAGGCATGGCGCAAAATAACAATATCAGGGGCACTAAGGTTTCCACAATTCCGGCGACCAATTAAGCATCTACTAGCAAATATTGCGAAGTAACGTAGAACAGGAAAATGTATGCTAGTGATTCTCGCATCGGAAACTTTCCTCGTTTCCCCTACAACAATCATATCAATAAATCCCTCCACATCATTATGATGTGGTTCCTCTATGCTGCCCTCAAAGGGTATCAAACAGACCCGGCAAAAATCATAAAGTGACATCTCCTTATGCTCATCATATAAATAAAATTCCACCGAAGGTGGTGATATCCTAGCATGGAAATGAAAATTTTGCACAAAGATATTGGTGAGTAAGATGTACTGTTCATGTTGGTCGTGGAGGAAGGCGGTGAGCCCTGCATTCTCAGCCAAATGATAAAAAACTTCATGAGTCCCAGCTTCTCTCAAGAACTCATCACAAGGCCATTCACATGGCCGAACCTCCGTAGTACGTGGGAGATTATACTTGGGCTTCTTGTTCTCTTCACTTTACTTATCCTTCGAGCTTTGGCTCGATGAACCCTTCAAAAATCTCTTCAACTTTTTCTAAAAATTTATGAAATTTTTAGTAACTTGAAATAAAAGTGAACCAAACTCAACAGGATTGATATCAACTACTCCTATAAGTGCCTAGAGGCTATATCATGCATTAAAACTACTTTTGACCACATAAATTTGACATGCAAGCTCAAGAACAGGGTCACCTAAGCAGCAAAAATTTGCAAAAAAATAAAGCACTAGAACAAAAACTAATTGGACCATTGGAGGAGTCACATACCAAAGAACAATCCCCCAAAGCAGTTTTGTGAGAGGAGCTTTGAGCAAGGAGATCGAAAATGGCAGCAAGATGAGCAAGAACTCGGGTTTGAGCTGGCTAGTGATTTTTACTGGAGCAAGACAAAGTGTGTGGGTGAAAGGATAAGTGGAGGGGACCCACGTGGGGCCATGAGGCAGGGGGCGCGCCCTCCACCCTCGTGGGCACGTGGCTGCTCCCCCTGCTGTGTTCTCAGTGCCAGATATTCTCAAATATTCTAGAAAAAATCATATTTAATTTTCGGGGCATTTGGAGAACTTTTATTTTCGAGGTATTTTTTATTGCATGGATAATTCAGAAAATAGACAGAAAATACTATTTTTACTTTATTTAATATAAATAACAGAAAGTAAGAAGAGGGTACAGAGAGTTGTGTTTTCTAAATTCATCCATCTCATGCTCATCAAAAGGAATCCACTAACAAGGTTGATGAGGTCTTGTTAACAAACTCATTTCGAATAACACGAAACGGAGAATTTTTGAATAACACTAGGTTACCTCAATGGGGATATGCACATCCCCAACAATAAGAATATCATATTTCTTCTTCACAGTAGGAAGAGGAAATTCAAAACCTCCAATAGTAATTGTTGAAAATTTTCCAATAGAATTGATATTGTGGGCTTGAGGTTGTTTCCTCGGAAAGTGTACAGTATGCTCATTACCATTAACATGAAAAGTCACATTGCCTTTGTTGCAATCAATAACAGCCCCCACAGTATTCAAAAAGGGTCTTCCAAGAATAATAGACATACTATCGTCCTCGGGAATATCAAGAATAACAAAGTCCGTTAAAATAGTGACATTTGCAACCACAACAGGCACATCCTCACAAATATCGACAGGTAAAGCAGTTGATTTATCAGCCATTTGCAAAGATATTTCAGTAGGTGTCAACTTATTCAAATCAAGTCTACGATATAAAGAGAGAGGCATAACACTAACACCGGCTCCAAGATCACATAAAG
Organism: Triticum monococcum; assembly: GCA_034509565.1. Classification (NCBI taxonomy): domain Eukaryota; kingdom Viridiplantae; phylum Streptophyta; class Magnoliopsida; order Poales; family Poaceae; genus Triticum; species Triticum monococcum. Next base: position 441,771,773 of record CM067842.1, on the reverse strand, counting down.
CAGTCTTAACATAGTTTCTTTTAATGGAGCATGGTATAGTTGGTACTCATGGATCTCCAAGTTTCTTTGGTATTCCATCCTTAAAAGTATAATTAGCAAGCATGGTGGAAATTTCAGCTTCCGGTATCTTTCTTTTATTTGTAACAATATACTTCATGTATTTAGCATAAGGGTTCATTTTAAGCATATCAGTCAAATGCATACGCAAAAAGATAGGTCTAATCATTTTAGCAAAGCGCTCAAAATCCTCATCATCCTTTTTCTTGGATGGTTTAGGAGGAAAAGGCATGGGTTTCTGAACCCACGGTTCTCTTTCTTTACCGTGTTTCCTAGTAACGAAGTCTCTCTTATCATAACGTTGATTCTTTGATTGTGGATTATCATGACCAACAGCAGGTTCAATCTCTACATCATTAGCATTGCTAGGTTGAGCATCAACATGAACATCATTATTAACATTATCACTAGGTTCATGTTCATTACCAGATTGTGTTTCAGCATCAGAAATAGAAATATCATTGGGATTCTCAGGTGTGTCAACAACAGGTTCACTAGAAGCATGCAAAGTCCTATCATTTTTCTTTTTCTTCTTCTTGGAAGAACTAGGTGCATCAACATTAGTTCTCTGAGAATCTTGCTCAATTCTCTTAGGGTGGCCCTCAGGATACAAAGGTTCCTGAGTCATTTTACCCCCTCTGGTCACAACTCTAACATCATTTTCATTTCTCTTATTATTTAATTCATTGAGCAAATCATTCTGAGCTTTAAGTACTTGTTCTACTTGAGTGGTAACCATAAAAGCATCTTTACTAATAAGTTTAAGTTCACCTTTAACTCTAGACATATAATCACTCCAGTGTTCAAGCATATCAGCATTGCGTTTCAATTGTCTACCAACATTGAAGTTTTCTTGTTTAACCATAAAGTCATCAAACTCATCCAAGCATTGGTTGGCAAACTTAGTAAATGGAATTTCACATTTATCAAATCTATAGAGAGAATTTACCTTTACTACCTATGTCGGGTTATCAATACCATGTATTTCTTCAATAGGCGGTAAATTCTTAACATCTTTATCTTTAATACCTTTTTCTTTCATAGATTTCTTTGCCTCTTGCATATCTTCAGGACCGAGAAACAGAATACCCCTTTTCTTCGGGGTTGGCTTAGGAGTTGGAGGAAGTGTCCAATTATTTTCATTTGTCAACATATTATTCAATAGCAATTCAGCTTGATCAACAGTTCTTTCCCTGAAAACACAACCAGCACAACTATCCAGGTAATCTCTGGAAGCATCGGTTAGTCCATTATAAAAGATATCAAGTATTTAATTTTTCTTGAGAGGATGATCAGGCAAAGCATTAAGTAATCGGAGAAGCCTCCTGAGGGAGTCCTGGATTAGGGGGTCTCCGGACAGACGGACTATCTCCATTGGCCGGACTGTTAGACTATGAAGATACAAGATTGAAGACTTTGTCTCGTGTCCGGATGGGACTCTACTTGGCGTGGAAGGCAAGCTAGGCAATATAGATATGGATATCTCCTCCTTTGTAACCGACCTTGTGTAACCCTAACCCTCTCCGGTGTCTATATAAACCGAAGGGTTTTAGTCCGTAGGACAACAATCATAACATACAATCATACCATAGGCTAGCTTCTAGGGTTTAGCCTCTCTGATCTCGTGGTAGATCTACTCTTGTACTACCCATATCATCAATATTAATCAAGCAGGATGTAGGGTTTTACCTCCTGCAAGAGGGCCCAAACCTGGGTAAAACATCGTGTCCCCTGCCTCCTGTTACCATCCGGCCTAGACGCACAGTTCGGGACCCCCTACCCGAGATCCGCCGGTTTTGACACCGACATTGGTGCTTTCATTGAGAGTTCCTCTGTGTCGTCGCCGTTAGGCTTGATGGCTCCTACTATCATCGATAGCGATGCGGTCGAGGGTGAGACTTTTCTCCCCGGACAGATCTTCGTATTCGGCGGCTTTGCACTGCGGGCTAATTCGCTTGGCCATCTGGAGCAGATTGAAAGCTACGCCCCTGGCCATCAGGTCAGATTTGGAAGTTTGAACTACACGGCCGACATCCGCGGAGACTTGATCTTCGACGGACTCGAGCCGCAGCCGGGCGCGCCGCACTGTCATGATGGGTATGACCTAGCTCTGCCGCCAAACAGTACCCTAGAGGCTGCGCCCGCATCAGCTCCGACCCTTAGCTCGGAGCCAACCGCGCCAGTCGAGGACGGGTGGTTAGACACCGCCTCAGGGGCTGCAGTCTCAACGGCGATCAAGCCGAACGCCAGCCTAACCCTCTGCGCAGCCCGTGACTCCAAGGTGCTGGATTCTTTTCCGGACTCCGAACCATCCGCGCCCCTGCCAATCGAATCCGATTGGGTGCCGATCATGGAATTCACCGCCGCAGATATCTTTCAGCACTCGCCCTTCGGCGACATTCTGAATTCACTAAGGTCTCTCTCTTTGTCAGGAGAGCCCTGGCCGGATTATGGCCAACAGGATTGGGATGCGGACGACGAAGAAATTCGACGCCCACCCACCACCCACTTTGTAGCCACTGTCGATGATTTAACCGACATGCTCGACTTCGACTCCGAAGACATCGACGGTATGGACAACGATGTAGGAGACGAACATGAACCAGCACCTATAGGGCACTGGAAAGCCACCTCGTCATATGACATATACATGGTGGATACACCCAAAGAAGGCAATGGCGACGGGATAGCGGAGGATGACCCCTCCAAGAAGCAACCCAAACGCCGATGTTAGTGGTGCCGCTCTAAGTCCCGCCAATGCAAAAGTGGTGATACCGGCATAGGAGAGAATAACACTCCGGATAGTGCCGAAGAAAACAACAAACCCCTCCAGCAAGATTTAGAGCAGGAGGACGGAGGAGCCAGCTCTCCTGAGAGAGCGGCATACGGAGAGGAGGAGGATGACAATCATAGGCCCCCCTCTGAAGACGAGGCAAGCCTCGGCGACGATGAATTCGCCGTACCAAAGGACCCCGTCGAACAAGAGCACTTCAAGCGCCAGCTTATGGCCACGGCAAATAGCCTGAAGAAAAAGCAGCAGCAGCTTCAGGCTGATCAAGATCTGCTAGCTGACAAATGGACTGAAGTCCTCGCGGCCGAGGAATATAAACTCGAGCGCCCCTCCAAGAGTTACCCAAGGTGCAAGTTACTACCCCGACTAGAGGAAGAAGCGTATGATACGACTGATCGGCCACCTCATGGCTGCGATAGAGAGGCATTCCAGCCAAAAGCTCAGCCTCCACCCCAACACCATTTAAATAAAAAGGCATGGGGAGATACGCCAGACCTGCGAGACATATTGGAGGACAAGGCAAAGCATTCAAGATCGATCTACGGATCACGAGGGCACAGCACTCTGCGAGACGACAAACGTCACACCGGATATAGTAAAAGCAAATCCGTCCGGGCCGAACATAGCGGGTAAGACCCATTCGAGCTGCGTCGCGATATAGCCCAATACAGAGGCGCCACACACCCCTTATGCTTCACAGACGAAGTAATGGAACATCAATTCCCAGAAGGTTTCAAACCTATAAATATTGAATCATACGACGGCACAATAGATCCCGCAGTAGGGATTGATGATTTCCTCCTCCACATCCACATGGCCCGCGGCAATGACTTACATGCCATCAAATACCTCCCACTAAAGCTCAAAGGACCAGTGCGGCATTGGCTTAACAGCTTGCCAGCGGACTCCATTAGCTGTTGGGAAGATCTGGAAGCCGCATTCCTCGACAACTTTCAGGGCACTTATGTGAGACCACTAGACGCCGATGATTTGAGCCACATAATTCAGCAGCCAGAAGAGTAGGCCAGGCAATTCTGGACTCGATTCCTTACAAAGAAAAATCAAATCGTCGACTGTCCGGATGCGGAGGTCTTAGCGTCTTTCAAGCACAACATCCGAGACGAGTGGCTAGCCCGACACCTTGGTTAGGAAAAGCCGAAATCTATGGCAGCTCTCATGACGCTCATGACCCTCTTTTGTGCGGGAGAAGACAGCTGGCTGGCTCGCAGTAATAACATATCAAAGAACCATGGTACCTCAGATACCAAGGACGGCAATAGCAGGTCACGTCGCAACAAGCATAAGCGCCGCATTAACAGCGAAAATACTGAGGATACGGCAGTCAATGCCGGATTCAAAGGCTCTAAACCCGGTCAACGGAAAAAGCCATTCAAAGAAAGTATGCCGGGTCCGTCCAGCTTGGAACGTATACTCGATCGCTCGTGTCAAATACACGGCACCCCAGACAAGCCAGCCAATCACACCAACAGGGATTGTTGGGTGTTCAAGCAGGCCGGCAAGTTAATTGCCGACAACAAGGACAAGGGGCCCCATAGTGATGACGAGGAGGAGCCCCGGCAGCCGCACACTGGAGGACAGAAGAGGTTTCCCCCGCAAGTGCGGACGGTGAACATGATATACGCAACCCACATCCCCAAGAGGGAGCGGAAGCGTGCGCTCAGGGATGTATATGCGTTGGAGCCAGTCGCCCAAAGTTCAACCCTTGGTCCTCCTGTCCGATCACCTTCGATCGCAGGGACCACCCCACCAGTATCCGTCATGGCGGATTCGCCGCACTGGTCCTAGACCCAATCATCGACGGATTTCACCTCACTCGAGTCCTTATGGACGGCGGCAGCAGCCTGAACCTGCTTTATCAGGACACCGTGCGCAAAATGGGTATAGATCCCTCAAGGATCGAACCCACAAAAACGACCTTTAAGGGCATCATTCCAGGTGTAGAGGTCCATTGCACAGGCTCAATTACACTAGAAGTGGTCTTCGGATCCCCGGATAACTTCCGAAGCGAAGATTTAATCTTCGATATAGTCCCGTTCCGCAGTGGTTATCACACGCTGCTCGGGTGAACCGCATTTGCTAGATTCAATGTGGTACCGCATTATGCATACCTCAAGCTCAAGATGCCAGGACCTCGCGGAGTTATTATAGTCAATGGAAACACATAGCGCTCTCTCCGAACAGAGGAGCACACTGCAGCCCTCGTAGCAGAAACGCAAAGCAGCCTCTCAAGGCAATCAGCTAGTTCGGTGCTTCACAGCCCGGACACCTTCAAGCGCGCTCGGGGCAATCAGCAAATAGACCGCCTGACGCGATCTGAGCTCGCGTAGCAATACGGCGGCCACCCCAATCCTAGCCCAGCGGCGAAACTCATGCAGTGCGTCCATAATTACGCATTAAAAATACCATGGGCACAGGTGGGGAGGGGGCACAACTGCGGCACGCCCCAAGACGCGGCCTAAACCGCACTAGGGGCTTCCCGTTCGGTTATTTTTCTTTTTCTTTGAGGACCTTAATCTCTGGAAACACTGTCCGACAGCACTATTGCCGAACACATGATGCAGCAACCAAGGAGGCAGACAGCTATGTTATACCACGGAATTCCCAGGTTGATTACAGTAACGAGTGAAATATTCAATTTAATATCATTCCTCAGCTTGCCCTTGGAAGGGACATAGTCCTACTCTTTGCTTATCGCACTATCTGTATCACTCTGCTTTAACACAATTTTTTAATAAACAATGCATAACATTACGACTATTATTGCATTCTTGTTATATATATATATATCTATGTGTTCATTAATGACGCCTTGCAACCGTACACTATGGTACGGCCAATACACCAGGGGCTTACGTACCCCACAATACGGTGTGAAAAGTCCGAACACTTTCACAAGTGCGGCACCCCGAACTTATAGCATTATATGCATCAGCTCCGAATCATGTCTTTGGTCAAATGTTGGGTTTGCCCGGCTCCTATGTTTTGGTACCTTACGTTCCGCTCTATCGGCTAAGGTAGCGCTAGGAGAACTACTGCGATTGTGCCCCGGTTCTGCCGGGCTTAGCACCTCAGTAGAGAAAGCTAAAACTGACTATCATGATAAGGCGAGAGACTGGTCGCTGTTCGGCGAGGTTTTTCGAGTCCCTAAAGACTTACGCCACTTAGGGTGAGGGGCCGGCCCTGTCCGGCTTACAGGCGTGTATCACGCCCCGAATTCGGCCTTCCAAATACCAGGGGCTTCGCCAAAATTTAAAATTATAGAATTCTATGGCTAAGTGAGAGTGATAAAGCATTATTAGTCCGGTTGCCTTGTTCGTTGTGCTAAGCACCTCCCTCGAAGGACCCAAATATGGGAACAAGAGTGCTCAGGTTTATCCCGAACACCCCAGCACTCGTGGCATGGGGGAAGAAGCCGAGGACTAGCCATCTCTCAGATTGGATAAACGGCCAAACAGAAGGTAATATTTTAAATTCACACAAGCGTTGCATAGCGCATATGAAACAAGTTTTCATCATACAGGATAAAACGAGCAAGTCTCATTCAAATATTACATCTTTTGAACACTCGTCCGCGATGAGACGGGCACCCGGCATAACACCCTCGTAGTACATCTCGGGGTGGCGGTGCTCCTTGCCCTCTGGCGGCCCCTCCTTGATCAGCATCACGGCGTCTAGCTTGACCCACTGCAATTTCACACGGGCGAAAGCCCGACGTGCACCTTCAATGCAGACAGATCGCTTGACGACCTCCAGCTGCGGGCAGGCATCCACAAGCCGCCTCACCAGGCCGAAGAAGCTGTTCGGAAGGGCGTCGCCAGGCCACAACCGGACTATAAAGCTCTTCATGGCCTGATCGGCCGCCTTATGTAGCTCGACCATCTGCTTCAGCTGGTCGCTCATTGGCACCGGATGTTTGGCCTCAGCATACTGAGACTAGAACAGCTTCTCCGTCGAGCTTCCGTCCTCAGCCTGGTAAAATTGTGCGGCATCGGACACACTGCAGGGCAAATCTGCGAATGCTCCTGAAGAGCTCCGGATCCGGGTAAGTAATCGGTAATTTACTTTTACATGCTTGCTTTGCATATAGAAAGCTTTACCCGCCGCTATCTTCTTCATCGCGTCGATCTCTTGGAGGGCCTTTTGGGCTTCGGCCTTGGCACTTTTTACACTCTTGAGGGCCGCGGCAAGCTCAGACTCCCGCGTCTTGGAGTCAAGCTCCAACGCCTCGTGCTTTGCCACAAGAGCCTGGAGCTCTTGCTGCACCTCGCCCACCCGAGCCTCGTGCTTCTCTCGCTCGGTGCACTCCTTGGCCGCTTTATCTTCGGCCTTGGTTAGCGCTTGCTTAAGGGCCGCCACCTCGGTCGTGGCCCCTGGCAAACATACGATGATCCTGTCATTTTGCAATCGCGTCCTCTTTTATATATACATAAGACAGGGTATTACTTACCCTTGTTCTCCTCGAGCTGCCTCTTGGCAAGGCCGAGCTCTTTCCTGGACCCCTCGAGGTCCTACTTCAGTACGGCGACCTCCGCAGTCAGTGCGGCGGACGCCGGCAGCGAAGCCTGCATACGCATATTGACATACTTATATTAGACTCCTGCGATATTATTTGATCCTCTGTTCGGCTTTTCTTTGTGAACACCGAACAAAGCATCAGGGGCTACTGTCTATGCGGTAATATTTTTACTACGCTTTAAAACACTTACCCCGAAGCCTGTTAGAAGGCTGGCACAGGCTTCCGTCAATCCGCTCTTGGCGGACTGAACCTTCTGGATCACCGCACTCATGATAGTGCGGTGCTCCTCGTCGATGGAAGCGCTGCGAAGCGCTTCCAGCAGATTGTCCGGTGCCTCTGGATGGACAGAGGTCACCGGCACAGGTGTCTTGCCCCTCTTAGAAGGAGGCCGCCTGCCCGAGCCTGGAACCATTGGAGGTTCCGGCGCGGTGTTCGGCTGAGGGCCGAACTCGGAGCTCTCAGGGGCCCCGTCCCCTCGGCTCCCGGAGTCCGGAAGGTCGCCTTGAGGCGCCTCCGGGATTGTCTCCCCTCGATCCGGTGCCTCTTGAGACAACACCTCGGCGTCGTCGGCAGGATGAGGGGAGGTGGCGGTCGGGACTGGATCGCTATCCATGTCCGTCAAGCCCAAGGAGCCGTCCGATGATACATCGATACTGGCTCGTGGCAGCCTGCATAATCATGTTCGGCGTTAGGGAAAGCAGTGCAACAAAAGAATGCTATGAGTTACTCTGGTATCCGAATACTTACGATCTCCCCGGGGGCTTGACCCTGGGCAGCCACTCGTCTTCGCCTTCGTCGGCGGCGGTGGAACCGTCCGGAAGGAGAGTCCTTCCCTTCTTGGACCATCCGGCCTCCCCGGTTGGGCGGCCTTCCTTTTCTTGTCTCCCCCAGTCGGTGGGGGAGCATCTTCTTCTTCTTCTTCCTCGTCTTCGGGGGAAGAGTGCGCCGCAGAGTCATCGGACGTGAGTTCGACGACGCCTGGCGTCAGGAACTCTTTCGGGTTCCCTTGGCCTTCTGGGTCTTCTCCGGCACCGTATAAGGGGCCGGAGTCAACATCTTCTCTAGAAGAGCGTCTGCGGGGCCTTCGGGCAAAGGAGCCGGACAGTCGATCTGTCCGGCCATCTTCTGCTAGTCCTGTCAAAGGTATGGGAGTTTAGATCCCGCATAGAGTCAATCTATATAAAAAATAAGTATCATGTAAAAAGGTAAAGCAGCTTACCGCACTGGCTTGGCGCTTCGCGCTGAATCTGCGATCCTCAGTAATAGGAGGGGGGACCTCGACGCTTTTGAACAGCACCCTCCAGGCATCTTCATGAGTCGTGTCAAAGAGCCTGTTCAGAGTTCGGTGATGCACCGGATTGAACTCCCACAAGTTGAACTCCCGTTGTTGGCACGGGAGTATCCGATGGATGAGCATAACTTGGACTATGTTTACAAGCTTGAGCTTCTTGTCCACCATGTTTTGAATACATGTTTGGAGTCCGGTCAACTCTTTCGAACTACCCCAGGACAGACCCTTCTCTTTCCAGGAGGTGAGCCGCGTGGGGATGCCAGATCAGAACTCGGGGGCCGCTGCCCATGCAGGGTCGCGCGGCTTGGTGATATAGAACCACCCCGATTGCCACCCCTTTATGGTTTCCACAAAGGAGCCCTCGAGCCATGTTACGTTGGGCATCTTGCCCACCATGGCGCCTCCGCACTCCGCTTGGCGACCGCACACCACCTTCGGCTTGACATTGAAGGTCTTTAGCCATAAGCCAAAGTGGGGCTTGATGCGGAGGAAGGCCTCACACACGACGATAAACACTAAGATGTTGAGGATGAAATTTGGGGCCAGATCGTGGAAATCTAGGCCGTAATAAAACATGAGCCCCCGGACGAAGGGATGGAGAGGGAATCCCAGTCCGCGAAAGAAATGGGTGAGGAATACTACCTCTCATGGGGCCTGGGGGTGGGGATGAGCTGCCCCTCATCTGGGAGCCGGTGCGTGACATCGTCGGGCAGGTATCCGGTTCTCCTCAGTTTCTTGATGTCTCCCTCCATGACGGAGGAGACCATCCACCTGCCTCCCGCTCCGGACATGATTGGAGAAGGTCAAGGTGGGAAGTTCGGACTTGGGCGTAGAGCTCGAGTGTGCGAAAACGGATGGGTAAGGGAGGAAGAAGGCGTGGATAGAAAGGTGAATCCTTATCCCTTTATATGGGCGGACGAAACTAAGCGTCCCCACTTGCCTGGTAAAACTCGCTTATCCCCCAAGCGCCGCAATTGATGGCGCGGTTGGGTTACCCATGCCCGTATTGATGAGAATCCCGTAATAAGGGGACACGATCTCTGCTTTGACAAGACGTGTCGAAAAACTGCCTCGCATTATGTGCGGGGCTGGTTAAAAGAAACGGTTCGAATAATCACCGGGCCACGACGTAACGTCATGCTGCCAAAACAAGCCAGCAAATTAGATCTGCGAAAATATTATTCTCTCTACGGTGGAATGTGGAACTTATTTTGCAGGGTCGGACACTATCCTCGTATTCAAATTCTTCTGTGATGTATTCGGAGAAGGAACCCGCCATGCAATGCTGAAGACAATACTGCGCGCCGGACTCATCGTCATTGAAGCCTGGTTCTGGGGCTACTGAGGGAGTCCTGGATTAGGGTGTCTCCGGACAGCCGGACTATCTCCATTGGCCGGACTGTTAGACTATGAAGATACACGATTGAAGACTTCGTCTCGTGTCCGGATGGGACTCTACTTGGCGTGGAAGGCAAGCTAGACAATACGGATATGGATATCTCCTCCTTTGTAACCGACCTTGTGTAACCCTAACCCTCTCCGGTGTCTATATAAACCGAAGGGTTTTAGTCCATAGGACAACAATCATAACATATAATCATACCATAGGCTAGCTTCTAGGGTTTAGCCTCTCTGATCTCGTGGTAGATCTACTCTTGTACTACCCATATCATCAATATTAATCAAGCAGGACTTAGGGTCTTACCTCCATCAAGAGGGCCCGAACCTGGGTAAAACATCGTGTCCCCTGCCTCCTGTTACCATCCGGCCTAGACACACAGTTCGGGACCCCCTACCCGAGATCCGCCGGTTTTGACACCGACACCTCCCCCAAGCTTATGGGAGACTCTCTTCTTCAATTTGCACAAAATTATATATTTCCCTTAAGGCAGCTTATTTCTTATGAGCAGGGAAATATTTAGCAGAGAAGTAATAAATCCTATCCTGGGGACTACGCACACACCCAGGATCAAGAGAATTAAACCATGTTTTAGCATCACCCTTCAATGAGAACGGAAACAACTTAAGGATAAAGTAATGGTGAGTTTTCTCATCATGTGTAAACAGGGTGGCTATATCATTATTTTAGTAAGATGTGCCACAACAGTTTCAGATTCATAGCCATAAAAAGGATCAGATTCAACCAAAGTAATTAACTCAAGATCAACAGAGAAATCATAATCCTTATCAGTAATAAAGATAGGTGAAGTAGCAAAAGCAGGGTCATATTTCATTCTAGCATTCAAAGACTTCTCTTTGAGCTTAGCTAATAATTTCTTAAGATCAGATCTACCATTGCAAGCTTAGAAGTCTCTAGGAATTTCTTCATCCATAACATAACCCTCAGGCACAACAAGCAATTCATATCTAGGGGGAGAAGCTTCATCATCACTTATCAGTTTCAATAATTTGATTCTCTCTAGCCCTAGCAAGTTGTTCATCAAGAAATTCACCTAGTGGCACAGTAGTATCAAGCATAGAAGTAGTTTCATCATAAGTATCATGCAAAGCAGAAGTGGCATCATCAATAACATGCGACATATCAGAATGAATAGCAGGTGTAGGTGTCGCAAGTTTACTCAAAACAGAAGGTGAATCAAGTGCAGAGCTAGATGGAAGTTCCTTACCTCCCCACGTAGTTGAGGGAAAAATCTTGGTTCTTTGATCTTTCAAGTTCTTCATAGTGACCGGCAGATATAAATCCCAAGTGACTCAAAGAATAGAGCTATGCTCCCCGGCAACGGCGCCAGAAAATAGTCTTGATAACCCACAAGTATAGGGGATCGCAACATTTTTCGAGGGTAGAGTATTCAACCCAAATTTGTTGATTCGACAGAAGGGGAGACAAAGAATATTCTCAAGTATTAGCAGCTGAGTCGTCAATTCAACCACGCCTGGAAACTTAATATCTGCAGCAAAGTGTTTAGTAGCAAAGTAATATGATAGTAGTGGTAACGGTAGCAAAAGTAATATTTTTGGTTTTATAGTGATTATAACAGTAGCAACGGAAAAGTAAATAAGCGAAGAACAATATGTGAAAAGCTCGTAGGCAATGGATCAGTGATGGATAATTATGTCAGATGCGATCAATCATGCAACAGTTATAACATAGGGTGACACGGAACTAGCTCCAGTTCATCAATGTAATGTAGGCATGTATTTCGAATATAGTCATACATGCTTATGGAAAAGAACTTGCATGACATATTTTGTCCTACCCTCCCGTGGCAGCGGGGTCCTATTGGAAACTAAGGGATATCAAGGCCTCCTTTTAATAGAGTACCGGACCAAAGCATTAACACATAGTGAATACATGAACTCCTCAAACTATGGCCATCACCGATAAGTATCCCGATTATTGTCACTTCAGGGTTAACGGATCATAACACATAATAGGTGACTATAGACTTGCAAGATAGGATCACGAACTCACATATATTCATGAAAACACAATAGGTTCAGATCTGAAATCATGGAACTCGGGCCCTAGTGACAAGCATTAAGCATAGCAAAGTCATAGCAACATCAATCTCAGAACATAGTGGATACTAGGGATCAAACCCTAACAAAACTAACTCGATTACATGATAAATCTCATCCAACCCATCACCGTCCAGCAAGCCTACGGTGGAATTACTCACGCACGACAATGAGCATCATGAAATTGGTGATGGAGGAAGGTTGATGATGACGATGGCAATGGATTCCCCTCTCCAGAGCCCCGAACAGACTCCAGATCAGCCCTCCCGAGAGAGATTGGGGCTTGGCGGCGGCTCCGTATCGTAAAACGCGATGAATCCTTCTCCCTGATTTTTTTTCTCCCTGAAAGTGAATATATGGAGTCAAGGTGGACGTCGGTGGAGCATCCGGGGGCCCACGAGGCAGGGGGCGCGCCCCCACCCTCGTGGACAGGGTGGGTCCCCTGACGTGGATTCTTCTTCCAGTATTTTTATATATTCCAAAAATAATCTTCATTGATTTTCAGGTCATTCCGAGAACTTTTATTTCTGCACAAAAATAACACCATGGCAATTCTGCTGAAAACAACGTCAGTCCGGGTTAGCTCCATTCAAATCATGCAAGTTAGAGTCCAAAACAAGGGCAAAAGTGTTTGGAAAAGTAGATACGACGGAGACGTATCATTGTGTGAGGAATTGGTAGGAATAGCTTAGCATACAATATTCTACCTGAGGCCCATGCATTTGATTTCTGCAATATGGCAATGATCTATCTGTATTAATTTGATCTTACAACATCTTAGATATGTCTTTACTGTGTAAAATGATACCCGTGCAATTTTCCATATGCATGTTTACCCTATAGTGTCCTTTTAGCATTAATGCATGGTGGTTACTTTGTCTCTCTAATGTTGTTTTACTCATGTTATTTTGTTGTTGTTAGATTTCCTGTTGATGACAGAGGAACAAGGATGGCAGTCATTCAGTACTTGAAGGACATATACAACTGCAATCTGCATATTTTATTCATCTACATGATTGACCAACACTCTTTTATATAGCATGGCAACAAATTTTGGTTCTGGCGCTCTATTCTCCATTGTAAGTGGAATGAGAACCCGAAATCCAGTTGTTAAAGCAATTACAGCTAGTATGGCTTTTGCAAGTATAGCTGTACATGTTGCCTACGAATGAAAACCATTTTGTTCCACTTGAATTATGTGTCTAGGTTTTAGCCTTTCACGTTGCATTGCAACTTCACTGTTATATATCAGTATGATAGGGCAATCCATCCTCAGTTTATCCATGCTTGTTGTGATGTTCTAATTCTTATGGTCAATCTATCTCGATTTTAGGTTGGCAGAAATTCTCAAAGACAAAGACACGCAATGAAGATATGAACTATTCTGAAATATGTTGAACCAATTATGACTTCAAAACTATGAAAAGAATTTCAAGAAGGGTCTTCTGACTGATGAAACGTTGCCTTTTATCAATGAAAGGTACATGTTTTTAATATTCCATTGAGTTCCTGCAATTGCCGAAAAGAATCATTCTTTTCTATAACAAAATGGCCATATGCTTTGAAATTTATCACTCAATTGATGAAAAAATACATATGTCTTGCATTATCCTCCAGTGCACTCAGAGTTATGAATATCCCCCTTGTTCCAAGGCTTGTCATACTTGATCACATTAAAAGATTTGGAATTATTGCATAAATTTCCAGTTTCTGGTGCATTAGTTTCCTTTATCTAATATCCTTTTTTGCAATTTTGCAAAGAACCTGGGTTGATAAATCAAATTGAAGTGATTGTTTGTCTGTTGGCGCCAGTTTTTTCTCAAGTTATATAAACTATTTTCTGGGAAGTCCATCCATTCTAGCTCTTAAATTTTGCAGATGTCTCTTACTTAGTTTGATGGTATGCACATATTGTTTGATGTCTCTTGTGTTCAGGGTTTCTATTGGGCACATAAAAATAAAGGATGACACATGACACATTTTATGTGTACATTTATTTCATAGATTGAAAGACAGAGGTTGTTTTAGATGGAGATGTATTGGTGTTGCGATCTCACTGGTTTGCTGCTTCTGTAGTTAGAGAGTAGTCCGTGCCTCTTCATCGGGCATCCTCTGGAGCTTCCCCGAGGTGACAAGTTCTTCTCACGGTGTCTCTCTCTGTTCTTATTGCTACTGCACACAAGCTACTGACCTTCCAGACCAGGACATACATCCTGGTGAGCTCCTTGGTCATCGACTGGTCCATCAGCGAGGTATGCATTCACCACTGACTTCTCTCAGATCATATGCATGCTCCTTATAATCTAGGGATTATAGTTCTTCAAAATAACTGTATTATCGGGCCGTGAGGCACCACTATTGCTATAGCCTTTGCATAGAGTTAGAGAAAACATATGAGTTCGACAACTTGCGTTGAGGAAAACTGATGCAAGCGAAGTGTATATACGTCACCCCAAATTTCCAAAGCATTGGATGTTCTGAGATTGTTCAGGTACAGTAAAAGAGAACAGGGTCACCTGTGGTATGATTTGGCTTGGCTCACACACCCCAGGCTTTGACACGTGGAGGCCAAGCATCCAATTAATCTGAAAAGGCTCAGTTCTGGCTAATATGCAACACATGGATGCAGATAAATTCAACTAAACACATGCTCCCTAAGCCGTGGAACTCGCGAGTGACAAGGAAACTGCTGCTGCCACCCTCGCTCCAGATCGAGCAGCAGGTTTGGGCCACGGTGGCGAGAGCGGCCCGATGTGCAGGTTCAAGCCGCGTGAAGAGGGAGGGGGTGCTCACTATGGCTCTGACCATGATGCCAACCCCATGGACAAGGTGCCCTCTCCGCCTCTCTCTTTGTTTTCAGTATGGAGTTGGTGACGTAATTATTGTGTGATTTAGATATCGATCTGACCTTGAGCTGAAAATGTGTCCTTTAGGAAGCTACTGAATTAGGTAAGAAGGCCAAGGAATTGAAGAAGGCACCGGAAGCCCTTCACCAAGAATAGAGAAGTGGGAACAAAGGCAGAAAATGGCGCAAAAACATGAAGGCTATCGAGAAGGTATGCTTGCCCTTCAAACCGATGATATGCTTTGAAGCTTTAATTGTATTCATATGAACCATTCTCTTTAATATATTATACATCTTTCTGTGATGTTCTGTTATGCTATTAACTATTATGTTTAACTTTCCGTCTTGATTATTAGGAGTTGTTACTTTTGGAAAATGACATGAATGCTCTAGAAGAGATGTAACTTGTGAATTCTTATGTTCATTGTTTTTTATGGTTGTCACTTACTCTTGTCTTGACATCCATTATGGTGCAGGCTGAGGCTACCTGGGCTTTTACATTGCTTGATTACATTGGAAAACTCATATTCGGCATTGTTGGGTAAGTGTAAATATGTATCTGAACCGTACATTCATTCAGTCTAATGATTTGCAATTGGGTTCGTCTAACAATGATTTATGATCTTAGATTAATTGTATCGATTGCTTGGGTAGCACATATTATCATATAATTGTATCTTGTTTCCTGAATGAGATCTTCATAAAGATGGACAGTGTTTGGGGTACATTTCTGATCCTTGATATTGTTCTCAACTTAACCAGTTATCCTCTCTGTGAATAAACTGATTAATCTTTTGTTTTGTGTACCAGGTCTGCTTGGGACTGCTGCTTTTGCATTCTTCTGCTATCTCCTCATCGCAGTGATCGCTGGAGAAATGATGCTTGGCCTGAAATTAGTTTTCATCAACATTCACCCAATGAAGTAGTTGACTCATGCCATGACACTATTTTCTTTGCGCTGTCCTTTTTTTACATTTAATAACAAACATTTGACTTGTTTCAGATGGGGAGGAACGTTGATGAACTCTTTTCTGTTTAATGTTGTACTGATCCTACTTTGTTCCATCAGGTATGCTACCGATGTCTTCTGTTAGAAGTCCATGTCTTAGTGTAACTTCCAATGAAATGTTTGAAGGCTGTAAATTTACAAGAATTAAATAATGTAGTGGAGATAGGTGGTAGATCTAAAGAAGTTGTTTACACAAAGCATTAGGACTGTAATTTCTGTTATTAGTCAGTAATAGTGAATACTTGGAAGTGCACATCACTGAAGCATTGATTTAGCATGGGTATATAACTTGGGCCTGGGTCCAAATCCTCTGCTATAACGGTGTGCCATAGTTATGGTCACTGCTGCGTGGGTGAATAATGGCCTTTGTATGAACGCAAACTACTTGTTCTTTAAGAAGTCCTCTCTTGAATTTTCGCGCTTGTGTATTTTGCAGTGTGATTCAGTTCTGCGAGACAGCTTTTGCGTACTATGCACAGGCAACTGCAGCTCAGGAGATTTTTGGCCACACACTGCAGTCCCTTCATGGAATTAATTAAGTATCTCTACAAGTAAGTCTTGAACCAACATGCAGTCGATAGAACTATCAACCTGGAGTTGTTGCTTGAACCATCATGCATATCACCGTTGGCTGCTGGTACTTGGGTTATTCTTTCTGCGAAGATAATAATTCAAAAATAACTGCCATTTTCTCTTAACCACTCTTTATTATATGGTGCAGATTATATGATTATTAATGTAGACCCATGCTACTTGTTTTTTTAGTGATGGTTGCTTAACCAAAATGTCTCGGCTCTTGTGAACATGCCAACATGTTACCTCTCTTCCCTAGATGGTGCAAGTACAAAAGGTGCAGAAGATTGTATGCCTAAGTGATGTTTGCTTAACCAAACTTAATTTCTTACTAAGATGGATTAAGCCTGAGTGGAGGTAGCAGCTGTGTGCAGGGTTGATGTGTGCAAGCTAGAAGCTAAAATTTGAATTGAGATATGTTATTATTCATGCCTGCACTTTCTCAGATATTTTAGTTTATAAGAAGAATAATAGTAGAACCATTTCTTGTTGCCACACATTGAAGGAACCAACCAAAAATAACACTCGTGGTACAAACAAGAAACTGGAAGGGGCGGGTCCCTCCCTGGCAACGCCCCAACTTCCTCTCAGGAGGCATGCCATGGGCGTGCCCCAACCCCTAGTAACTACCAGAGGGGGCCCACATGGTGGGCACAACCCACCTGGGCGCGCCAGGGAGCCCAGGCGCGCCCTAGTGGGTTGTGCTCACCCAGGCCCACCTCCGGTGCCCATCTTCTGGTATATAGGTCATTTTGACCTAGACAAAAAATAAGGGAGGACTTTCGGGACGGACCGCCACCGTCTCGAGGCGGAACTTGGGCACGAGCACTTTTGCCCTTTGGCGGAGCGATTCCGCCGAGGGAACTTCCCTCCTGGAGGAGGAAATCATCGTCATCATCATCACCAACAACTCTCTCATCTTGGGAAGGGCAATCTCCATCAACATCTTCAACATCACTGTCTCATCTCAAACCCTAGTTCATCTCTTGTGTTCAATCTTGTTACCGGAACTATAGGTTGGTGCTTATGGGTGACTAGTAGTGTTGATTACATCTTGTAGTTGATTACTATATGGTTTATTTGGTGCAAGATTATATGTTCATATCCAATATGCTATTTAATACCCTCTGATCTTGAGCATGATTATCATTTGTGAGTAGTTACTTTTGTTCTTGAGGTCACGGGAGAAATCATGTTGCAAGTAATCATGTGAACTTGATATATGTTCGATATTTTGATAGTATGTATGTTGTGATTCCCTTAGTGGTGTCATGTGAACGTCGACTGCATGACACTTCACCATATTTGGGCCTAAGGGAATTCATTGTGGAGTAGCAATTAGATGATGGGTTGCGAGAGTGACAGAAGCTTAAACCCCAGTTTATGCGCTATTCCATAAGGGGCCGATTGGATCCAAAAGTTTAATGCCATGGTTAGAATTTATTCTTAATACTTTTCTCGTAGTTGCGGATGCTTGCGAGAGGGTTAATTTAAGTAGGAGGTTTGTTCAAGTAAGAACAACACCTAAGCACCGGTCCACCCACATATCAAATTATCAAAGTACCGAACACGAATTAAACCAACATGATGAAAGTGACTAGATGAAATTCCTGTGTACCGTCAAGAACGCTTTGCTTATCATAAGAGACCGTTTTGGCATGTCCTTTGCCTCGAAAGGATTGTGCTACCTTGCTGCACTTTTGTTACTACTATCGTTACTTGCCCGTTGCAAATTATCTTGTTATCAAACTACTCAGTTACTTACAATTTCAGCACTTGCAGATACAACCTTACTGAAAACTACTTGTCATTTCCTTCTGCTCCTCGTTGGTTTCGACACTCTTACTTATTGAAAGAGCTACAATTGATCCCCTATACTTGTGGGTCATCAAGGCTTTTTTCTGGCGCCGTTGCCGAGGAGTGAAGCGCCTTTGGTAAGTGGAATTTGGTAAGGAAACATTTATATAGTGTGCTGAAATTTATTGTCACTTGTTACTATGGAAAACAATACTTTGAGGGGTTTGTTCAGGGTATCATCACCTCGATCGGAACCACAATTAGCTACCCCTCAACCTACTGTGCTACTGAAAATATTGAATATGAAATTCCTTCGGGTATGATAGAACAACTGCTAGCTAATCCTTATGCAGAAGATGGAATCGAACATCCTGATATGCACTTGATATATGTAGAACAAATTTGTGGATTGTTCAAGCTTGCAGGTTTACCCGGGGATGAAGTTATGAAAAAGGTTTTCCCTTTATCTTTGAATGGAAAAGCATTGGCATGGTATATGCTATGCGATGATATTGGATCTTGGAACTGGAACCGATTGAAATTGGAGTTCCATCAAAAAGTGTATCCTATGCATGTAGTTCACCATGATCGGAATTATATATATATATATATATATATATATATATATAATTTTTGGCCTCGTGAAGGAGAATGTATCGCTCTAGCTTGGGCGAGGCTTAAGTTAATGTTATATTCATGTCCCAATCATGAGCACTCAAGAGAAATTATTATCCAGAATTTTATGCTCGGCTTTCTCGTAATAATCAAACCATGCTCGATACTTCTTGTGCTGGTTCTTTTATGAAGAAGACTATTGAATTCCGGTGGGATCTTTTGGAAAGAATTAAACACACCTCTGAAGATTGGGAACTCGATGAAGGTAACGAGTCAGGTATTGAACTTAAGTATGATTGTGTTAAATCTTTTATGGATACCGATACTTTCCATAAGTTTAGCACTAAATATGGACTTGACTCTGAGATAGTAGCTTCCTTTTGTGAATCATTTGCTACTCATGTTGATCTCCCTAAAAAGAAGTGGTTTAAATATCACCCACCTATTAAAGAAGAAATCAAAGAACCGGTACTAGCTAATGAAGAAACTATACTTTATAATATTGATCCAGTTGTTCCTACTGCTTATATTGAGAAACCACCTTTCCCTGTTAGGATAAAGGAACATGCTAAAGTTTCAACTGTGGTTAACAAAAGCTATATTAGAACACCTAAACCTGATGTACAAATTAATGTTGAACCTAGTATTGCTATGGTTAAAGAACTCCTGGAAGAAGATATGGATGGGCATGTTATTTACTTCTGTGAAGAAGCTGCTAGAATTGCCAAACCGGATAAAAAAGATAAACATGGACCTGTTGTTGGCATGCCCGTTGTCTCAGTTAAAATAGGAGATCACTGTTATCATGGTTTATGTGACATAGGTGCTAGTGTGATTTCTATTCCTTACACCTTATATCAAGATTATGAATGACATAGCACCCACAGAGATAGAAGACATAGATGTTACTATTAAACTTGCTAATAGAGACACTATATCACCAATTGGGATTGTTAGAGATGTTGAAGTCTTGTGTGGGAAAATAAAATACCCTACTGATTTTCTTGTTCTTGGTTCCCCACAAGATGACTTTTGTCCCATTATCTTTGGTAGACCTTTCTTGAACACCGTTAATGCTAAAATAGATTGTGCGAAACAAACTGTCGGTGTTAGTTTTGGTGATGAGTCTCATGAGTTTGATTTTTCCTAGTTTAGTAGAAAGCTTCATGAAAAAGAATTGCCTAGTAAAGATGAATTAATTGGTCTTGCTTCTATTGCTGTGCCTCCTATAGATCCACTAGAACAATATTTATTAGACCATGAAAATGATTTACATATGCATGCAAGAAATGCAATAGATAAGATTTTCTTTGAACAACGTCCTCTACTTAAACACAATTTGCCTATTGAGACTCTAGGAGGTCCTCCTCCACCTATAGGTGATCCTGTGTTTGAATTAAAACAATTGCTAGACACTTTGAAATATGCTTATCTTGATGAAAAGAAAATATATCCTGTTATTATTAGTTCTAACCTTTCAGAACATGAAGAAGAAAGATTATTGAAAGTTCTAAGGAAGCACCGAATTGCTATTGGATATACTCTTGATGATTTAAAGGGCATTAGTCCCACTCTATGTGAGCAAAAAATTAATATGGAACCTGATGCTAAACCCGTCGTTGATCACCAACGTCAGTTCAAATCTGAAGATGAAAGAAGTGGTAAGAACGGAAATATTAAAAATTCTAGAAGCAGATATAATCTATCCTATAGCTGATAGTAGATGGGTAAGTCATGTTCATTGTGTCCCTAAGAAAGAAGGTATAACTGTTGTTCCTAATGATAAGAATGAGCTTATTCCACAAAAAAATGTTATAGGATATAGAATGGTAATTGATTTTAGAAAATTAAATAAAGCAACTAGAAAAGATCACCACCCTCTGCCTTTTATTGATCAAATGCTTGAAATATTATCTAAGCACACACATTTTTGCTTCCTTGATGGATACTCTGGTTTTTCACAGATACCTGTTTGTCAACCTGATCAAGAAAAGACCACTTTTACTTGTCCCTTTGGAACTTATGCTTATAGACATATGCCTTTTGGTTTATGTAATGCACATGCTACCTTTCAAAGATGTATGACTGCTATATACTCTGACTTTTGTGAAAAGATTGTTGAGGTTTTCATGGATGACTTCTCTGTTTATGGGAAGTCTTTTGATGATTGTTTAAGCAATCTTGATCGAGTTTTGAAGAGATGTGAACAAACAAATCTTGTCTTGAATTGGGAGAAGTGCTGCTTTATGGTTAATGAAGGCATTGTCTTGGGTCATAATTTTTTGAAAAGGGTATTGAAGTGGACAAAGCCAAGGTTGATGCAATTGAGAAAATGCCATGCCCTAAAGATATAAAAGGTATTCATAGTTTCTTAGGTCATGTTGGTTTCTATAGGAGATTTATCAAAGACTTTTCTAAAATTTCTAGGCCTCTTACGAATCTTTTGCAAAAGGACATTCCTTTTATTTTTCATGATGATTGTTTAGAAGCCTTTGAAACACTCAAGAAATGTAGTGATCCGACCTCAGACGGTCAAATCTCTGTGTATAAGTGTCATCCCTGGATCGGTATTGCTAACACACACAGTACTTGAAGGATTTATAATAGAGTAGCAATCACACACTTATTACATCAATAGTCTCAAGAGAGAACTTATTAGAATAAATATGGCTTAAGGCCATCTAAAAAGATAACAGCGGAAGGCTTGGAAGATAAAGTGAGTCCATCAACTCCAACGGCATAGCTGAGCGCACGACAACGACCTAGCGCAGCGCACCTTACTCTTCGTCTGAAAAGTCTGCAACATGATATGTTGCAGCCCGAAACGGGCCAGCACATGGAATATGCTGGCAATGTAACACAGTAGGGCAATGAACAAGAATAAATGCTGTCACTACATGCATATATGGTTGGTGGAGGCTCTATGGTTATAATGTTTTGCGAAAAGCCAATTCTTGCCTACATCAAAGGAATATATTTTGTTTAACTATCATGGTAGTTGATAAACATTTGGAATGGTAAATCCCCATCTCAATCCCAATTAAAGGTAATTAACAACCGAACAAATTAATTTAGAGTGATGAGATCAATATGATAATCCAAGAACCAGATACTCAAGATGTCCATAACCGGGGACACGGCTAACCATGATTAGTTTGTACACTCTGCAGAGGTTTGCGCACTTTTCCCCACAAGACTCGATCTCCTCCGTTGGATTTCTCGCACTACATTGTGTTTGAGAAACGGATGACCGAGACACAGTATTTTAGAAGCATTTACTCTAACCCTGGGTAGACAGTACCAACCTACATCCCCTACATCTGCTAGCCTACCACTTGAAGAGGTCATGCAACATACTCAACTATGCTAGATCCCATAATAGCTTGTGGCTGTACGCGGAAGTTTCTAGCATGAATAATCTTATGATCCCTTTGAGCCTGGGTGGCGAACCAAAAAGGACAGCACTGGTATATCCCGAGGTGCCCGCAACCAATCCACCCAGATGTGTGTTTAAGTAGCCACCTTAAGTTAACCATTAATTAATAATCTCACATCTGTCATGGATAGACTCAAACCCAATCCACGTCTACGAGCATAGCATGACAATATAAACATAATGTAGAAGTAACTACCAAGGGTTTGATAATAAAGGGCAATAGGTTCTACCTCATCATCTACTTCCCAAAACCCACATGTTAAGAGATCCTACTCATGCAATGTTTGAGGGGTTGAACTAATGCATAAAAACTGGGTAATAAAGGGGTATGACCAATGTGTTACTTGCCTTGCTGACGATCCGCAAACCCTAGAGACTCGTAGTAGCACGCTTCGCACTCCGGGAATTCTATCACAAACAAACAATAGCATACATAAGCACTCAAGCACAGATGCATGGGTAAAACCCAAATAAGAAGATCAAATCTGAAAGTTCAACCGAAGAGCTTCAATTTGCAAAAAGAATCAATCGAATCGGAGCTACGGAACTGAAACTACGGTCAAAAGAACTTCGAAAACAAATCTTATTGAAACATAATTTTAAATTGTCAGAACCTTGTTCAAGTTGATTAAACAGAAAGAGGGTCTCGAGATGAATATTTTGGCGTTGGTTTCACTGGATTTGGACAAACGGTTAAGGAACATCGAGGGTTTGAAGATCAGGGGCTAATCCGCGATAAAAGTAATCGCAGATAGGTCCTTGGTCGAAAAATAAAATAAAAATAAAAAACTACGGCGTGAACATTTGTTATCAGAGACAAACGGGCGAACACGTTCATTAAGTACGAACTAACGAGCGAACGCCCGCTAAATAACGAAACCGAAAAAACCCAAACCAAACTGATCTAAAAAAACCGAACCTAGGGTTTTATAAAAACCGGCGGTTTTACCAAAAACCAAAAAAACTGGCGGCGGATCCGCGAGGTCAACGGTGGCGGCGGGGCGACGTGCGGCGGCGCGGTGCTGCGGCGGCGGGGCTGCGAGATCCGATGGGCGACAACGGTGTGGGCGCGGGGCTGCGGCGGCGGCGCGGGTGGCTGACGGCGGTGCGGGGCAGCTGCGAGCGGCGCGAGTCGGCGGCTGCGACGGGTGGTGCGGGGCTCGAGGTGGGGAGGCGAGGGGCGGCGGCGGCGACTTATAAAGAGGGGAGGGGGTGTGCCTTGGGGAGGGGGCTGGCCGACGGCGTGGTGGCGTCTGACTCCTTCGGGAGTCCGGCTCGGGGACGAAGGCGATGGCGACGCGGGTGTGGGCCGGCTGGGCCTTTGGCCTAGTGCGGTCCAGGAACTTTTTTAAATAATTCCGCCAAAAGAAAAATCCTAAATAAAAAGTAAAATCAAAATTCTAAAAATGCAAAAAACAATTTTCACTGTCTAAATAAAATATTTAGAACAAAGTGAACATTTTCTTGGCCTAAAAATGCAATTTTGAAAAATGCATATTTTTCTAATTCAAATAAAATAGCAATAAAATCCAAATAAAATTATTTATTTGATTTTAACATTTTTCCTCCAATATTCCTTTTATTTTGGAGAAGTCATATTATCTCCTCTCATATTTTTTAATATTGGAAATATTATTATTTGGGGAGAAAAATAATTAAAACCAAATGATCCTCTTTTCAATATTTGGGAAAATTCAAATATGAAAATAATAAAATCCCCAACTCTCTCCGTGGGTCCTTGAGTTGCTTAGGATTTTTAGGATCACAAAACCAAAATGCAAATAAAATATGATATGCATGTGATGACCTATGTATAACATTCCAAATTGAAAATTTGGGATGTTACAAGAAAGCCTTAATATCTGCACCTATTGTTCAACCCCCTGATTGGAACTTGCCTTTTGAAATTATGTGTTATGCTAGTGATTATGTTGTTGGTGCTATTCTAGGACAAAGAGTTGATAAGAAATTGAATGTTATTCATTATGCTAGTAAAACTCTAGACAATGCTCAACGAAACTATGCCACTACTGAAAAGCAGTGTTGTCTGCTTGTGATAAATTTAGACCTTATATTTTTGATTCCAAATTAATTGTTCACACCGACCATGCTGCTATTAAATATCTTATGGAAAAGAAAGATGCTAAACCTAGACTTATTCGATGGGTTCTCTTGTTACAAGAATTTGATTTACATATCATTGATAGAAAAGGAGTTGAGGACCCCGCAGCTAATAATTTATCTAGGCTTGAAAATGTGCCTGATGACCCACTACCTATTGATGATAGTTTTCCTGATGAGCAGTCAGCTGCAATAAATGTTGCTCATAGTACTCCTTGGTATGCTGACTATGTTAATTACATTGTTGCTAAATATTTACCACCTAGCTTTACATACCAACAAAAGAAGAAATCTTCTATGATTTAAGACATTACTTTTGGGATGACCCACATCTTTTATAAAGAAAGAGTAGATGGTATTATTAGACGTTGTGTACCTGAGCATGATTAGGGACAAATCCTACAGGAATTTCATTCCGAAGCTTATGGAGGGCATCATGCTGGAGATAGAATTGCTCACAAGGTATTGTAGTCTGGATTTTATTGGCCTACTCTCTTCAAGGATGCCCGTAAGTTCGTCTTATCTTGTGATGAATGTCAAAGAATAGGTAATATCGGTAAGAGTTAAGAAATGCCTATGAATTATTCACTTGCTGCTGAACCATTTGATGTTTGGGGATTTGATTACATGGGACCTTTTCCTTCCTCTAATGGGTATACACATATTTTGGTTGCCGTTGAGTATGTTACTAAATGGGTAGAAGCTATTCCAACCAGTAGTGCTGGTCACAACACCTCTATTAAAATGCTTAAGGAAGTTATTTTCCCAAGGTTTGGAGTCCCTAGATATTTAATGACTGATGGTGGTTCACACTTTATTCATGGTTCTTTCCGTAAAATGTTTGCCAAGTATGATGTTAACCATAGAATTGCATCACCTTATCATCCTCAGTCTAGTGGTCAAGTTGAACTTAGCAAGAGAGAAATAAAATTAATTTTGCAAAAGATTGTCAATTGGTCCAGGAAGAATTGGTCTAAGAAATTAGATGATGCACTTTGGGCTTATAGAACAACATATGAAAATCCTATGGGTATGTCTCCTTATAAAATGGTTTATGGAAAAGCTTGTCATTTGCCTCTTGAGTTAGACCGTAAAGCATATTGGGCCATCGAAGAGCTCAACTATGATTTCAAACTTGCTGGTGAAAAGAGATTATTTGATATTAGCTCATTAGATGAATGGAGAACCCAAGCTTATGAAAATGCAAACTTATTCAAGGAAAATTTTAAAAGATGACATGACAAAAGAATCCATAAGCATGAGTTTAAAGTCGGAGAATATGTTCTTTTGTACGACTCACATTTCAGATTCTTTGCAGGAAAACTCCTCTCAAAATGGGAAGGCCCTTATGTTATCGAGGAGGTTTATCGGTCTGGAGCCATCAAAATAAACAATGTCGAAGGTACTAACCCGAAGGTTGTCAATGGGCAACGAATAAAACATTATATCTCAGGTACTCCCATTAATGTTGAAAGTAACATTATCCAAACGTTGACACTTGAAGAACACATAAAAGAGTCCTTCCGGAACACTCTAGAGTCGTGAAAATAAAGAGGTACGTGATACAATAAGTAAACGGACTTCGAAAAATCTGCAAACATATTTTTTGTCAGTTTTTGAATATATAGAAAAATAGGAAAATTAGAAACTTCCAGGAAGCGAACCCTGGTGGGGACAAGACACCAGGGCATGCCTGGCTTGCGAGGCACGACCAAGTGGGTTGTGCCCACCTGGGGCACCTTCCGGACTCCGTTTTCTTCTGTTTGCTTGTTTCCTAAGATAAAAAATCTTTATATACCCCCAAACCTATTGATCACCGTATCGCGAAAAATCTTCTATTTTCTTTTCCTTGCTGTTTTCTGTCAGATCCCATCTACCATGGCCACCTCCAGCTCCTCCAAGGACAAGTTCTTCAAGAACGTCATCAACCTATATCTGCGGGAGGTGGTGCAACACTCTCAGGTCATCCAGATGCATGAGGGATTGCTCCACATCCGTGATGTGCAAGGTCCCAAAAGGACGGGAACTGTGGAGGCTAGGCTCGAAGCTATGGAGCAGGACGTCTTCCGGTGCAAGGGGATGGTGGAGCGTGGACTCAACGCCAATCACCTCATGATCACGGACCTCTCCCGTGATCTCAAGGTCGATGGCAAGCCCATGAAGGACATCGTCTTCACCCTCAACGAGCAAATCAACTTCCTCCAAAGCCAGATGTATGATCTCCAAAACCAAGTCTTTGAATATGAGGCAAGGTTTAAAGGTATGAGTTCGGATTCTAGTTGCAGGAACCGTGAGACTCACTCCACCTCTTATGATGGTGGACCACTTCCATGGAAATTCGAGGACAAGATCTTTTCACCACCACCTTCTTCTTCATCACCCAAGGAGAATTGAGTATTGGGTATGGGCACTCCCCTTGGCTGCTGCCATGCTTGGGGGAGGTGCCCCGGTATCGTATCATCCCACTATCCTTTTTGCTTTTACTATATTAGTTCGATCTTTTGCTTTAGATGAATAAAATTTTAGTTTGATCCTTTCCTTTTGAGAGTTTGCTTAGTGATTGATGACCACAAGTATAGGGGATCTATCGTAGTCCTTTCGATAAGTAAGAGTGTCGAACCCAACGAGGAGCAGAAGGAAACGATAAGCGGTTTTCAGCAAGGTATTCTCTGCAAGCACTGAAATTATAGGTAACAAATAGTTTTGTGATAAGATAATTGGTAACGAGCAACAAGTAACAAAAGTAAATAAAGTGCAGTAAGGTGGCCCAATCCTTTTTGTAGCAAAGGACAAGCCTGGACAAATTCTTATATAGAGAAAAGCGCTCCCAAGGACACATGGGAATTATCGTCAAGCTAGTTTTCATCATGTTCATAAGATTCACGTTCGGTACTTTGATAATTTGGTATGTGGGTGGACCGGTGCTTGGGTACTGCCCTTACTTGGACAAGCATCCCACTTATGATTAACCTCTATTGCAAGCATCCACAACTACAACAAAAGTATTAAGGTAAACCTAACCATACCATGAAACATATGGATCCAAATCAACCCCTTACGAAGCAACGCATAAACTAGCGTTTAAGCTTCTGTCACTCTAGCAACCCATCATCTACTTATTATTTCCCAATGCCTTCCTATAGGCCCAAATAATGGTGAAGTGTCATGTAGTCAACGTTCATATAACACCACTAGAGGAGAGAAAACATACATCTCATCAAAATATCGAACGAATACCAAATTCACATGACTACTAATATCAAGACTTCTCCCATGTCCTCAGGAACAAACGTAACTACTCACAAAGCATATTCATGTTCATAATCAGAGGAGTATTAATATGCATATAGGATCTGAACATATGATCTTCCACCAAATAAACCAACTAGCATCAACTACAAGGAGTAATCAACACTACTAGCAACCTACGGGTACCAATCCCGGACTTAGAGACAAGAATTGGATACAAGAGATGAACTAGGGTTTGAGAGGAGATGGTGCTGGTGAAGATGTTGATGGAGATTGACCCCCTCCCGATGTGAGGATCGTTCGTGATGACGATGGCGATGATTTCCCCCTCCTAGAGGGAAGTTTCCCTGGCAGAACAACTCCACCAGAGCCCTAGATTGGTTCCGCCTCATGGCGGCGGAGTCTCATCCCGAAAGCTAGCTTATGATTTTTTCCTCATCGAAAGACTCCATATAGCAGAAGATGGGCATCGGAGGGCCACCAGGGGGCCCACGAGGCAGGGGCGCATCCAGGGGGTAGGGCGCGCCCCCCACCCTCGTGGGCAGGGTGTGGCCCCTCTGGAACTTCTTGCACTCGGTATTTTTTATATATTCTAAGAATGACTTCCGTGAAGTTTCAAGACTTTTGGAGCTGTGCAGAATAGGTCTATAATATTTGCTCCTTTTCCAGCCGAGAATCCCAGCTGCCGGCATTCTCCCTCTTTATGTAAACATTGTAAAATAATATAGAATAGGCATAAGTATTGTGACATAATGTGTAATAACAGCCCATAATGCAATAAATATCGTTATAAAAGCATGATGCAAAATGGACGTATCAATTCCACCAAGCTTAGACTTCGCTTGTCCTCAAGCGAAAGCCGAAATCGAAAAATATGTCCACATGTTTAGAGATAGAGGTGTCGATAAAAATAAAATACAGACATGAGGGCATCATGATCATTCTTAGAACATCAACTTATATAATTCTTTTCATATGATCTCTTATGCTATAGTAACAATTCAATCACAATTCAAGTATGAATCATAAACTTTATTGAAAATTAAAAAACTATAATCTCAGTCATTGGAGCAATTGCAATTTATCATAACATAGGAAAGAGTCAATATAAGAGCTTTTCAGCAAGTCCACATACTCAACTATCATATAGTCTTTCACAATTGCTAACACTCACGCAATACTTATAGGTATGGAGTTTTAATCGGACACAGAGAAAGATAGGGGCTTATAGTTTTGCCTCCCAACGTTTTACCTCAAGGGTAATGTCAACAATAATAGTTCATGAAAACTCACATCCAATTAGCCATATATACCAGGATCTTTCCAATATGTTGTGCTTGCCAAAATATAAAATGTAAAAAGGAAAGGTGAATATCACCATGACTTTTATGCAAGGTAGGAGGTAAAAGTAAAAGATAGGCCCTTCGCAGAGGGAAGCAGAGGTTGTCATGCACTTTTATGGTTGGATGCACAAAATCTTAATGCGAAAGAACGTCACTTTATATTACCACTTGTGATATGGACCTTTATTATGGAGTCCGTCGCTTTTATTTCTTCCATATCACATGATCGTATAAAGCTTATTTTCTCCCACAGTAATAAGTCATACATATTTAGAGGGCAATTTTTATTGCTTGCACCGATGACAACTTACTTGGAGGATCTTACTCAATCCATAGGTAGGTATGGTGGACTCTCATGGCAAAACTGGTTTAAGGGTGTTCGGAAGCACAAGTAGTATCTCTACTTGATGCAAAGAATTTGGCTAGCATGAGGGGGAAAGGCAAGCTCAGTCATGTTGGATGATCCATGACATTATAATTTATCTCAGATGTAAGAAAACATGACCCATTATGTTGTCTTCCTTGTCCAACGTCAACCCTTTAGCATGTCATATTTTAATGAGTGCTGACAATCATAAAAGATGTCCAAGATAGTGTATTTATATGTGAAGACCTCTCTTTCTTTATTACTTCTTATTAATTGCAACGATGACCAAAACTATGTTTGTCAACTCTCAACAACTTTTATTCATCATACTCTTTCTATGTGAGCTCATTACTCTCCATAAGATCCATATGATCTCTTTGTTTCTTTTTATTTCTTTCTGTTTTCTTTTATTCACTCAAGATTATGGCAAAATAATCAAGCCCTTGAGTCAACACTAATCTTTATTATATATAGCTCACGGACTCGATTACATAGAAGGATCATAAAGCAAAACTCACAACTAGATCATACTAAAACTATATTCTACTATATCAAGATATTATCAAAAGGATCAAACTAAGAAAAACGGTAAAGATAAAAGTGATGGTGATACGATACCGGGCCACTCCCCCAAGCTTGGCAGTTGCCAAGGGGAGTGCCCATACCAGATACTCGATTTTTCTTTGTTGGTGGAGAGGGTGGAGTTGTTGATGATGTAGGCTTGTCGTCCTTCTTCCAAGGCATAGGCTCACCATCATAGAAGGATGACCGAGTCTCCTGAATCCTCAAATCTGCAGCCAAACTCATCCTCTTGAATCTATACTCATACTCACAGTTTTGGTTTTGCAGGTCATAGATCTGGGCTTGGAGGTGATCGATTTTCTCGTGAAGCTTGAAGATGGCCTCCCCAATGTCCATGGCATCCAGCTTGTGGTTGTTGGTTAACTCCGTGATCATAATGTGATTGGAGTCAAGTCCATGCTCCACCATCTCCTGGCACCTGAAAACTTGTTGCTCCATTGCCTCGAGCCTTATTTCCACGCTTTCGGTCCTCCTTGGTCCCTCAACATCGTGGATGTGCAACAACCCCTCACACATATCAATGGTTTGAGGGTGTTGCAACACCTCCGCGAGGTAGGGGTTGATGACCTTCTCGAAGAACTTGTCCTTGGGGGCACTTGAGGATGACATGACGACCTAGATCTGTCAGATAAAAAGCTCGAAACAAAGACAAGAGATATTTGCATGATACGGGAGTCAAAACCTCCGGGAGATTATATAATGAATTTTTACCGACAAAAATACGTAATGTGCAAAAAAACAAAGTCTGGAGAGCACACTAGGTGCCCACGAGGTAGGGGGGCGCGCCCAGGGGGGTAGGGCGTGCCCTCCACCCTCGTGGAACCCTCGTGTCCTTCCCGGACTGCTTCTTATTTTTCTATTTTTCTAAATGTTTCAAAACGGAGAAAAATTGCCATTAGAACTGTTTTGGAGTCGGTTTACTTACCGTACCACATACCTATTCCTTTTCGGAGTCTGAAACGTTCCGGAAAGTGTCCCTTATGTATTCCTATGGGGTTACGGTTTCAATAACATTGGTTTAAACATTTATAGGATTACCTGAGATATAATGTTTAATTCTTTGACCATTCACCACCTTCGGATTTGTGCCTTCGAAGTTGTTGATTTTTATGGCACCGGAACGATAGACCTCCTCGATAACGTAAGGACCTTCCCATTTAGAGAGAAGTTTTCCTGCAAAAAGTCTTAAACGAGAGTTGTATAGCAATACATAATCACCTACATTAAACTCACGCTTTTGTATTCTTTTGTCATGCCATCTTTTAACTTTTTCTTTAAATAATTTGGCATTCTTGTAGGCTTGGGTTCTCCATTCATCGAGTGAGCTAATGTCAAATAACCTCTTCTCACCAGCAAGTTTGAAATCATAATTGAGTTCTTTAATAGCCCAGTAAGCCTGATGTTCTAGTTCAAGAGGTAAGTGACATGCTTTTCCATAAACTATTTTATACGGAAACATACCCATAGGATTTTTATATGCAGTTCTATAGGCCCATAATGCATCATCAAGTTTCTTGGACCAATTCTTTCTAGATCTATTAACAGTCTTTTGCAAAATTAATTTGAGTTCTCTATTGCTCAATTCTACTTGACCACTAGACTGTGGGTGATAAGGAGATGCAATTCTATGATTAACATCATATTTAGCAAGCATTTTATGAAAAGCACCATGAATAAAATGTAAACCACCATCAGTCATTAAATATCTAGGGACTCCAAACCTCGGAAAAATAACTTCTTTAAGCATCTTAATAGAGGTGTTATGATCAACACTACTAGTTGGAATAGCTTCTACCCACTTAGTAACGTAATCAACAACAACTAAAATATGTGTATATCCATTAGAGGCAGGAAAAGGTCCCATATAATCAAAGCCCCAAACATCAAATGGTTCAATAACAAGTGAATAATTCATAGACATTTCTTGACGTCTACTAATATTACCAATTCTTTGACATTCATCACAAGATACAACAAACTTACGGGCATCTTTGAAGAGAGTAGGCCAATAAAAACCGGATTGCAATACCTTATGTGCAGTTCTATCTCCAGCGTGGTGTCCTCCATGAGCTTCGGAGTGACACTTGCATAGGATCTGTTCCTGTTCATGCTAAGGTACACAACGTCTAATAACACCATCTACTCCTTCTTTATAAAGATGTGGGTCATCCCAAAAGTAATGTCTCAAATCATAGAAAAACTTTTTCTTTTGCTGGTATGTGAAACTAGGTGGTATAAATTTAGCAACAATATAATTAGCATAATTAGCATACCATGGAGCAGTGTGAGAAGCATTT
The DNA here is from genome assembly GCA_034509565.1 of Triticum monococcum. NCBI lineage: Eukaryota > Viridiplantae > Streptophyta > Magnoliopsida > Poales > Poaceae > Triticum > Triticum monococcum. The sequence goes on along the minus strand of CM067842.1, from coordinate 441,739,383 downwards.
ATGACATTTAATTTTTCATCAGGAAAACTATCATCAATAGGTAGTGGGTCATCAAGAACATTCTCTAGCCTAGACAAGTTGTCTGCAACGGGGTTCTCAGCTCCCTTTCTATCAATAATATGCAAATCAAATTCTTGTAGCAAGAGAACCCATCTAATAAGTCTAGGTTTAGCATCTTTCTTTTCCATAAGGTATTTAATAGCAGCATGATCCATGTGAATAGTTACTTTAGAATCAACAATATAAGGTCTGAACTTATCACAAGCGAATACAACTGCCAAAAATTCTTTTTTAGTAGTAGCATAATTTCTCTGAGCATTGTCTAGAGTTTTACTAGAATATTGAATAACATTTAATTTCTTATCAACTATTTTCCCTAAAAACACCTACATCATAATCACTAGCATCACATATGATTTCAAAGGGTAAATTCCAATCAGGTGGCTGAACAATAGGTGCAGAGATCAATGCTTTCTTAAGTATTTCAAATGCTTCTATGCAATCATCATAAAAACAAATGGTATATCTTTTTGTAATAAATTAGTCAGAGGCCGAGAGATTTTTGAGAAGTCCTTAATGAACCTCCTGTAAAAACCGGCGTGACGAAGGAAACTTCTTATACCTTTGATGTCCTTGGGACATGGCATCTTTTCAATAGCATCAACCTTAGCTTTATCAACTTCAATACCTCTTTCAGAAACTTTATGCCCCAAGACAATACCTTCATTAACCATAAAGTGGCACTTCTCCCAATTCAAGACAAGGTTAGCTTCTTCACATCTCTGCAAAACTCGATCAAGGTTGCTTAAGCAATCATCAAAAGAGGATCCATAGACGGAGAAATCGTCCATGAAAACCTCACAAATCTTTTCACAAAAGTCAGAGAATATAGCCATCATGCACCTTTGGAAGGTAGCAGGTGCATTACATAAACCAAAAGGCATATGTCTATAAGCAAAAGTACCGAACATGCAAGTAAAAGTGGTCTTAGATTGATCATCAGCTGACACGGGTATTTGAGAGAAACCAGAATAACCATCTAGAAAGCAAAAATGTGTATGTTTGGATAATCTTTCTAGCATTTGATCAATAAAAGGTAAGGGGTAATGATCTTTTTTAGTAGCCTTATTTAATTTGCGGAAATCAATTACCATCCTATAACCTGTAATAATTCTTTGCGGAATCAATTCATCTTTATCATTAGGAACGACAGTAATTCCTCCCTTTTTAGGTACACAATAGACAAGACTTACCCACTGACTATCAGCAACAGGATAAATTATACCTGCCACAAGGAGCTTTAGTATTTCCCTTCTTACCACTTGTTTCATCTTAGGATTCAGCCATCGTTGGTGATCACGAACTGGTTTGGCATCTTTCTCCAAATTTATTTTGTGTTGACATAGTGTGGGACTAATGCCATTAAGATTATTGAGAGTATATCCAATAGCAGCACGGTGCTTCTTCAGAGTTTTCAATAATCTCTCTTCTTCATGCTCTGAAAGGTTAGCACTAATAATAACATGATATATCTTTTTCTCATCAACATAAGCATATTTAAGAGTATCAGGTAACGGTTTGAGCTCAAACACGGGATCACCCTTGGGTGGAGGAGGATCCCCTAGGATTTTGATAGGCAAATTGTGTTTTAGGATGGGTTCTTGTTTAAAGGATACTTCATCTATTTCCCTTATTTCATTCATAAGCATGTCATTTTCATGGTCTAGCAAATATTGTTCTAAAGGATCACTAGGAGGCATGGCAATAGATGCAAGACCAATAATTTCATCTTTACTAGGCAATTCCTCTTCACGATGTTGTCTACGAAATTTAGAAAAGTTGAACTCATGAGACATGTCACCTAAGCCAATAGTAACAACATCCTTTTCGCAATCTATCTTAGCATTAACTGTGTTCAAGAAGGATCTACCAAATATAATGGGACAAAAGCTATCTTGTGGGGAACCAAGAACAAGAAAATCAGCAGGATATTTAGTTTTCCCACACAAGACTTCAACATCTCTAACAATTCCAATTGGTGAAATAGTATCTCTATTGGAAAGTTTAATTATGACATCAATATCTTCTATCTTAGCAGGTGCAATATCATGCATAATTTCTTTGTATAAGTCATGATGTATAGCACTAGCACTGGCACCCATATCACATAAGCCATGATAACAATGATCTCCTATTTTAACAGAAATAACAGGCATGCCTACCATGGGTTTATGTTTATCTTTAGCACAAGGTTTAGCAATTCTAGCAGTCTCATCACAGAAATGAATAACATGCCCATCAATATTATCAGACAAGAGATCTTTAACAATAGCGATATTAGGTTCAACTTTCATTTGCTCAGGAGGTGTATAGGTTCTAATATTGCTTTTGCAAACCACTGTTGAAGCTTTAGCATGATCTTTTATCGTAACAGGAAAAGGTGGTTTCTCAACATAAGCAGTAGGAACAATAGGATCATTATAAGTGATAGTATTTTCTTCAACTTTAATAGGTGCATCTACTTTTACTTCTATGGGAGGATGATATTTAAACCACTTCTCCCTAGGGAGATCAACATGAGTAGCAAAAGATTCACAGAAAGAAGCTACTATTTTAGAGTCAAGTCCATATTTAGTGCTAAATTTACGAAAAACATCGGTATCGATAAAAGATTTAACACAATCAAACTTAGGTGTCATACCTGACTTCTTACCTTCGTCGAGGTCCCAATCTTCAGAGTTGCATTTAATTCTTTCCAATAAATCCCATTTGAATTCAATAGTCTTCATCATAAAAGAGCCAGCACAAGAAGTGTCGAGCATGGTGCGATTATTATCAGAAAGCCAAGCATATAAATTTTGAATAATCATTTCTCTTGAGCGATCATGATTGGGGCATGAATATAACATTGACTTAAGCCTCCCCCAAGCTTGAGCGATGCTTTCTCCTTCGCGAGGCCAAAAATTATATATAAATAATTACGATCACGATGAACAAGATGCATAGGATAAAACTTCTGATGAAATTCCAATTTCAATCGTTTGTAGTTCCATGATCCCATATCATCACATAGCCTATACCATGTCAATGCGTCTCCCTCCAAAGAAAAAGGGAAGACCTTCTTCTTAATAACATCATCAGGCACACCTGCAAGCTGAAATAATCCACAAACTTCATCCACATATATTAGGTGCTCATCGGGATGCAATGTTCCATCTCCTGCAAAAGGTTTAGCTAGCAGTTTTGCTATCATACCCGAAGGAATTTCAAAGCAGACATTTTCATTTTCAGTAGGTTCAGCAGGTTGAGGAGCAACTCTTTCCTCTACTGGTCGGGGTGAAGATACCCCGAACAAGCCCCTCAGAGGATTACTTTCCATAGTAACAAGTGACAATAAATTTCAGCAAACTAAATAAATTTTTCCTTACCAAATTCCACCTACCAAAGGCGCTTCACTCCCCGGCAACGGCGCCAGAAAAGAGTCTTGATGACCCACAAGTATAGGGGATCTATCGTAGTCCTTTTGTAGCGACCCGACCTCAAACGGTCAAGTCTCTGTGCTTCAGTGTTATCCCTGGATCGGTAATGCTGACACACACAATACTCGAAGGATTTATAACAGAGTAGCAATCACACACTTATTACATCAAATGTCTCAAAAGAGAACTTATTACAATAAATATGGCATAAGGCCATCTAATACGATAACAGCGGAAGGCTTGGAAGATAAAGTGAGTCCATCAACTCCAACAACATAACTGAGCTGCACGGCAACGACCTAACGAACCTTACTCCTCGTCTGAAAAGTCTGCAACATAATATGTTGCAGCCCAAAAATGGGTCAACACATGGAATATGCTGGCAATGTAACACAGTAGAGCAAGAACAGAATAATGCTATCACTACATGCATATTTGGGCTGGTGGAAAGGCTCTATGGTTATAGTTTTGCGAAAAGCCAATTTTTCCCTACAACAAAGGAATAGATTTTATTTAACTATCATGGTAGTTGAAACAACATTGAGAAGGTTCCTCCAACTCAAATCCCAATTAAAAGTAATTATCAACCCAACAATATTAAATTAGAGTGATGAGATACATATGATAATCCAAGTACTAGATACTCAAGATGTCCTTAACCGGGGACACGACTAACCATGATTAGATTGTACACTCTGTAGAGGTTTGCGCACTTCTCCCCACAAGACTCGATCTCCTCCGTTGGATTTCTCGCACTACATGGTGTTTGAGAAATGGATGACCGAGACACAGTCTTTCAGAAGCATTAACTCTAACCCCGGGTAGACAGTACCAACCTACATCCCTCTACATCTGCTAGCCTACCACTGGAAGAGGTCATGCAACTTACTCAACTATGCTAGAGCCCATAATAGCTTGTGGCTGCACACGGAAGTTTCTAGCATGAAATATCTCAGTTCCCTTTGAGCCTGGGTGGCGGACCATAGGATTATCACACGAGTACTTTGGGATATCCTAGGACAACACTGGATTCTCCAGGTGCCCGACAAGCAATCCACCCAGATGTGTATTAAAGTTGCCACCTTAAGTTGAACCATTAATTAACAATCTCACATCTATCATGGATTCACTCACCCAAACCACGTCTACGAGCATAGCATAGCAATATAAGCAATACGTAGAAGTAACTCCCAAGGGTTTGATAATAACAGGGCAATAGGTTCTACCTCATCAACTATTTCCCAAACCCACAAGTTAATCACAACCTAATCATGCAATGCCTAAGGATTGGAACTAATGCATAAAAACTGGGTGATAAAGGGTATGATCAAAGTGTTAATTGCCTTGCTGATGACCCGTGAAACCTAGAGACTCGTAGTAGCACGCTTCGCACTCCGGGTGTTCTATCACAAACAAATAATAGCATACATAAGAAATCAAGCAAAGACGCACGGATAAAACTCAAGTAAGAAGATCTAACCAGAAAGTTCAACTTAAGAACTCCGGTTTGCAAAAATAGTCAAATCAAACGGAGCAACGAAACTCAAACTGCGAAAGATCCAAGATCCGATTACTAATCTTTACTGAAGTCAAATTTTACAGTGACAAAATCTTGTTCAAGTTCGTTAAACGGAAAGAGGGCTTCGAGACGAAGATCTAGGCGCTTGAATCGCCTGATTACGATAAACAAGGGAAAAGATAAACTAAAACGAAAATCGGATTAGAAATCGTGATCAAAAATAATCGCGAGAAATCCGAGAAAAAGAAAAACTGACGAACAGGATAACGAACGAATGTTCGCTGTGTGTGGGTAACGGGTGAAAACAGTTCGTTAAAATGAACGAACGAACATGCGTTCGCTAAATAAATAAAGCGATGGAAAAACCGATCTAAAAGAATAAACCGGAATTAAAAAAACCGGAACTAGATCTAGGGTTTACCAAAATAAACCGATGAGAAAAAACGGCGGCGGCGGCGTCAGCTGGCGCGGCAGCGGCGCGGACGGAGCTGCGGCGGCGGGGTGGCGCGGGGCGGCGGCGGCGGCGCGACGGCGGGGCAGGCGGCGGTGGTGGTGTGGGGGTCGAGGCGGGGCCGGCTCGGCCTTTAAAGGGGCCGGGCGAGGCGGCGGCTTGGGCAAGGGGCCGGGGGAGGAGGAGTCCTCCCCGGACTCGGCGGTGGTGGCGTGTGCCGGCCGGACTCCAGTTGGAGTCGGTCGGGGTGAGGGGTGGGCTGGCGCGGCTGGCCAACTGGGCCTCGGCCCAGTTCGGTCCGGCAGAAAAACTTTTTTTGAAAAATTAATTCCGCGTAGAAAAACGCCAAAAATAAATACTAAACGGACGCCAAAAATCCCGAAATAAATTTTCCGTGTCCTCTAAAAATCTACCGGACAAGGTGAACATTTATTTGGGCCTAAAATGCAATTTTGAAAAACGCGAATTTTTCCTATGCAAATAAAATTGCAATAAAATCGCAAATAAAATATTTATTTATTTTTAATATTTTCCTCCAATATTCCATTGTTTTGGGGGAAGTCATATTATCCCCTCTCATATATTTTTTATATGAAATATTTTTGGAGAGAAAATAATAAAACAAATTGATCCTCGTTTCGATATTTGATAGAATTCAAATATGAAAACAGTGAAAACCCCAACTCTCTCCGAGGGTCCTTGAGTTGCTTAGAATTTTGAGGATCACGAAACGAATATGCAATAAAATATGATATGCATGAATGATCTATGTATAACATTCCAAAATTGAAAATTTCGGATGTTACAAACCTACCCCCCTTAAGATGAATCTCGCCCTCGAGATTCGGGTTGGCTAGAAAATAGGTGTGGGTGGTCTTTGCGAAGATCATCCTCTTGTTCCCAGGTGGCTTCATCCTCGGTATGGTGGCTCCACTGAACTTTGCAAAACTTGATAACATTGCTGCGGGTGACTCGGCTGGCAAATTCAAGAATCCTGACTGGCTTCTCCTCATAGGTCAGATCACTGTCCAACTGGATCGCTTCCAAGGGCACTGTATCTCTTAGCAGTATATCGGCCGTCTCAACATGACACTTCTTCAATTGTGAAACATGAAACACATCATGAACTCCTGATAGTCCTTTAGGTAACTCCAACTTGTAGGCAACCTCTCCCATACGTTCCAAAATTCGGTATGGTCCTACAAATCTTGGGGCTAACTTTCTCTTAACTCCAAAATGTTTAACGCCTCGCAAGGGTGACACTCGCAGATATGCTCTGTCTCCAATTTCATAGGTTACTTCATTGTGTTTCGAAACTGCATAACTCTTCTGCCTGGACTGAGCTACCTTCAGTCTATCTCGAATCAACTTAACCTTCTCTTGAGACTCCTTGATCAAATCTGGTCCAAACAACTGTCGGTCTCCAACTTCATCCCACAACAACGGCGTCCTGCACCTTCTTCCATATAGGGCTTCAAATGGTGCCATCTTCAAACTGGCCTGGTAACTGTTGTTGTATGAGAACTCCGTGTAGGGCAAATTGTCATCCCAACTAGATCCATAATCTAGTGCACAAGCTCTCAACATATCCTCCAGAATTTGGTTGACTCTCTCGGTCTGTCCATTTGTCTGCGGATGGAATGCTATATTGAACTCTAGCCTTGTACCCAAAGTCTGGTGCAGCTGATGCCAAAACTTTGAGGTAAACTGTGTTCCTCTATCTGATACGATGGTCCTTGGAACTCCATGCAGACATACGATCCTAGTCATGTATATCTTGGCCAACTTCACACTTGTATACATGGTCTTCACTGGGATAAAGTGAGCCACTTTGGTCAAGCGATCAACTACTACCCATATAGAATCATATCCTGATTTGGTCCTAGGCAATCCGGTGATAAAATCCATGCCAAGCTTATCCCACTTCTATTCGGGTATCGGCATAGGCTGTAACAATCCTGCTGGCTTTTGATGTTCCGCCTTCACTCTCTGACATACATCATATACGGCTACATACTCGGCAATATCCTTCTTCATACCAGCCCACCAAAAATGTTCCTTCAAATCCACATACATCTTGGTGTTTCCGGGGTGTATCGAGTATGGTGAGTCATGAGCCTCCTGAAGTATTAACTTCCTGATCTATGTGTTATTGGGCACATAAACACGGTCCTCAAACCATAAGGTGTCGTGCTCATCCTCACGAAAATCTTTGGCCTTTCCTTTGCTCATTCTCTCTTTTATCTTGGCAATCTCTTTGTCATCCTTATGAGCTTCTCGAATCTTTCCTAACAATGTAGACTGAACTTCCATTGTTGCAACAAAACCTCTAGCAACAATCTCCAATCGAAGTTCCCTGAGATCCTCTGCTAACTCCTTTGGCAACCCTGTGCTTACGAGGGTGTTAGCATAACTCTTCTGGCTCAAAGCGTATGCTACGACATTGGTGTTGCCTGGATGATAGTGAAGCTTCATGTCATAATCCTTTATAAGCTCCAACCATCTCTTCTGCCTAAGGTTCAGCTCCTTCTGTGCGAAAATGTACTTCAAATTCTTATGATCAGTGTGCACATCACAACGGTTTCCAATAAGGTAATGTCTCCAAGTCTTAAGCGCATGCACTACAGTTGCTAACTCTAAATCATGGGTGGCATAATTCAGTTCGCGCGGTTTTAGTTGTCGTGAGGCATACGAAACAACTCTTCCGTCCTGCATAAGCACACTTCCAAGTCCTAAGCGAGAGGCGTCGCAATACACTTGGAAATCCTTGCGTATATCCAGCAAAATCAGCACCGGGCTGTAGTCAGACGTTTCTTTAACTCCTGAAAACTCGCCTCACATTCTTCCGTCCATTTAAAATAGGTATCCTTCTTCAATAACTCTGTCATTGGCTTCGCAATCTTGGAAAAATTCTCAATAAATCTCCGATAGTATCCCACGAGTCCAAGAAAACTGCGGATCTCTCCAACTAAGGTGGGTGCCAACCACTCAGTGACTGACTGAACCTTGGTTGGGTCTACTGCTATACCCTCTCCTGATATAACATGTCTAAGGAATCCCAGTTCCTTCAACCAAAACTCACATTTGCTGAACTTGGCATACAACTGATGTTCCCTGAGTTTCTCGAGAACTAAACGCAAATGCTCCTTGTGTTCCTCTTCATTCTTCGAGTATACCATTATATCATCTATGAACACCACAACAAACTTATCCAAGTATTCCATGAACACCTTGTTCATCATGCTCATGAAATAGGCAGGGGCGTTAGTCAGTCCAAATGACATGACCGTACACTCATATAACCCGTACCTTGTGGTAAATGTGGTTTTAGGTATATCCTTCTCCCGGATCTTCAACTGGTGATATCCTGATTGCAGATCGATCTTCGAAAACACCTTAGCTCCTTGCAGCTGGTCAAACAAATCATTGATCATCGGCAGTGGGTATTTGTTCTTGATCGTCACCTCATTCAACGCCCGATAATCAACAACCATCCTCAATGATCCATCCTTCTTATCAACCAAAAGCACTGGGTCCCCACGGTGATGACCTTCGTCAGATGTAACCTTTCTCCAATAACTCCTTGATCTGCTTCTTAATCTCCTCCAGATCATTTGCGGGCATCCGGTATGGTCTCTTCGATATAGGCCTGGTGCCTGGCAACAGTTCTGTCAAAAACTCGATGTCCCGATCTGGCGGCATGCCTGGTAATTCCTCTGGAAATACATCTGGGTAATCCTGTACAACAGACACTTCTTCTTGAACAATTCCTGAGTGGGAATTTACTTGGGTTCTCCTTGTCGCATGCCTGGATACATACTTGATCCGTTTTCCCTCCGGGGTGGTGAGATAAATCGACTTACTAGCACAGTCAATGCTTCCTCCATACTTTGACATCCAGTCCATGCCTAATATCACATATAATCCTTGTGACTCCAAAATTATTAGGTCTGATGGGAAAACATGGCTACCAATGGTTAAGGGTATCCGGTCGCACCATCGGCTAGCCATATACTCTGCTCCAGGTGAACTTACTAACAAAGGGGTCCTAAGGGCTTGGGTTGGTAGTTTAAACTTATCCATGAATCCCCTTGATATGTATGAATGTGATGCACCAGTATCAAAAAGAACTAGGGCGGTAAAAGACTTAACCAAAAACTTACCGATAACTACGTCTGGCTGCCCTTCAACCTCCTCCATGTTAACGTGGTTCACTTGTCCTTTGTTGAATGGATTGGGCTTCTTCCCAGCGCTCCCATTACCGTTTCCATTCTTCGCTTCAGGGCACTCTATGGCATAGTGTCCAGTCTTCCCGCACTTGAAGCAAGTAATGTGACTTAGGCCTCTCTTGGCGGGTGTGGCTGGATTGGAGCGGTTCTGATTGTTGCTTGTTCCGTTCTCAGTCCCATTCTTGGAACCATTATGGTTATGCGAATTTCCTCCGTTGTGGTTATGACCTCCATGGTTATGAACAAGTCCTCCCGAGTTCGGGGTTAGACGAGGCTTCTGCTGAGCTCCTGAGTTGTATCTTCCTTGTCCATACTTCCTCTTACAGCTCTCGATCTGCTGCTGCTTCCCTTCAATCATAAGAGCCTTATCTACCAACTCCTGGTAGTTGTTGAATGTTGCCACCATCAATTGCATGCTCATCTCATCATTCAGCCCTTCCATAAACTTCTGCTACTTCACGACATCTGTGGCCACATCATCAGGGGCATAACGAGACAACTTACTAAATTCATCTACGTACTGAGCTACAGTACGGTTCCCCTGGCGTAAGTTGCGAAATTCACGCTTCTTCATGCTCATAGCTCCAGTTGAGACATGGGCGGTGCGGAATGCTTGCTGAAACTGATCCCATGTAACAATGGCTATAGGATAGGTGACAGTGTAATTCTCCCACCATGAGGCTGCTAGTCCATCCAACTGATGTGCGGCAAAACACACCTTCTCAGCATCTGTACATCCTGCAGTGGTTAACTCCCTTCCAATCCGGCGGAGCCAATCATCTGCCACTATCGGCTCGGTGCTACTGGAAAACACTGGCGGCTGCAACCTCAGAAAATGGGCTAAGTTATCAACTGGTGGTGGTGGTGGTGGGTTGTCGTTGTTGCCTTGGTTCTGAACTAACAACTACATCAGTGTATTCTGCTGCTGGATCAACTGAGTGAGCTCCAGTGGGAAGGTAAATCCGGGGTCACGCCTCGGAGGCATCTGAGGGTTTAGAGGGAAGAGAATAGAATAGAATGAGGTCTAGTGAGAGAAACACTACCCATATGCACATGAGACAAACACAATCATATCACTCAATCAATCAAGCAAGGGCATACAATCGATCTAACTATCGTTACAAAAGTGCTCGGACTATACTATATACATGGTGGAATACTACTACTGATGTGGTGGTCTACTAGAAATATTGATCGGTCGAAGGCTCCATGATGTCCGCACCAGCTTCATCAACATAGTCATCATCGCTATTGTCGGGGTCCGAGTCGGTGTCGTCGATGAGGATGTAGTCTTTAGAACGAATCTCCTTGGGTTCATCATCTTCTCCTCCTGGCGCGGGGTCTCCCATGAATACTCCTAACTTCCTTTCTAGATCATCATTCTTCTCCACTAGTACGACGATTTCCTCCTCATAATATTCACAAGTAGCCTTGAGTTCTTCCTCCAGTTCCGTGATCCTTGTCATCGCCTTCTTCAGATCTATCATGCCCGCGCACATCTGGTTCTCCTGGCGACGAATGTGCTGGTTTAACTCTTGGATGAAAGCTGTGATTGATCTATCCTTCCTGGTGCTGATCATCTCCCAATGCTCATCTCAGTGCCCACAAATCTGGTAAACAGTATCCTTAAGCTCCTTATGGTAAACTTCTCCAATGCGTCCCATGGTGATGTGGGCTGCCATACTCTTTCCTAGACTCCATGTTGGTGCATCAAAGGAAAACTCTATGGGCTTAGTGACTGGCGCGAACGTCCTTCCTGGAACTGGAACTTGAATCATCCATCGCTCCTCTTCTGGTAAAGTGGCATTGTAAGTCCCGGTGAAGCTTGGTATTCCAATGTTCAGGTACTTAGTGACTTCCTTCAAGTGTCGTCCAAAAGGTGCTTCTTCATCCGGTTGTGCAAACTTGTTCCTTGCGTCCGCCATCCTAAAGAGTAGAAAAAAGGAGAGGAGTCAGAAATGAGAAGATAGTAGTGATCTAGGGCTTTAGCTTAGTGGTAGTGTCCTACACTCAGCGTGTGCATTGAGACCATCTTGTAGCGACCCGACCTCAAACGGTCAAAGTCTCTGTGCTTCAGTGCCATCCCTGGGTTGATAATGCTGACACACACAGTACTCGAAGGATTTATAACAGAGTAGAAATCACACACTTATTACATTAAAAGTCTCAAAAGAGAACTTATTACAATAAATATGGCATAAGGCCATCTAGTATGATAACAACGGAAGGCTTGGAAGATAAAGTGAGTCCATCAACTCCAATGGCATAGCTAAGCTGCACGGCAATGACCTAACAAACCTTACGCCTCGTCTAAAAAGTCTGCAACATAATACGTTGCAGCCCAAAAATGGGTCAGGACATGGGATATGCTGGCAATGTAACACAGTAGAGCAAGAACAGAATAATGCTATCAGTACATGCATATTTGGGCTGGTGGAAAGGCTCTATGGTTATAGTTTTGCAAATAGCCAATTTTTACCTACAACAAAGGAATAGATTTTATTTAACTATCATGGTAGTTGAAACAACATTGAGAAGGTTCCTCCAACTCAAACCCCAATTAAAAGTAATTATCAACCCAACAATATTAAATTAGAATGATGAGATACATATGATAATCCAAGTACTAGATACACAAGATGTCCTTAACTGGGGACACGGCTAACCATGATTAGATTGTACACTCTGCAGAGGTTTGCACACTTTTCCCCACAAGACTCGATCTCCTCCATTGGATTTCTCGCACTACATGGTGTTTAAGAAACGGATGACCGAGACACAGTCTTTCAGAAGCATTAACTCTAACCCCGGGTAGACAGTACCAACCTACATCCCTCTACATCTGCTAGCCTACCACTGGAAGAGGTCATGCAACTTACTCAACTATGCTAGAGCTCATAATAGCTTGTGGCTGCACATGAAAGTTTCTAGCATGAAATATCTCAGTTCCCTTTGAGCCTGGGTGGCGGACCATAGGATTATCACACGGGTACTCCGAGATATCCTAGGACAACACTGATTCTCCAGGTGCCCGACAAGCAATCCACCTAGATGTGTATTAAAGTTGCCACCTTAAGTTGAACCATTAATTAAGAATCTCACATCTGTCATGGATTCACTCACCCAAATCACGTCTACGAGCATAGCAATATAAGCAATACGTAGAAGTAACTCCCAAGGGTTTGATAATAACAGGGCAATAGGTTCTACCTCATCAACTATTTCCCAAACCCACAAGTTAATCACAACCTAATCATGCAATGCTTGAGGATTGGAACTAATGCATAAAAACTGGGTGATAAAGGGTATGATCAAAGTGTTACTTGCCTTGCTGATGATCCGTGAAACCTAGAGACTCGTAGTAGCACGCTTTGCACTCCGGGTGTTCTATCACAAACAAACAATAGCATACATAAGAAATCAAGCAAAGACGCACGGGTAAAACTCAAGTAAGAAGATCTAACCAGAAAGTTCAACTTAGAACTCCGGTTTGCAAAAAGAATCAAATCGAACGGAGCAACGAAACTCAAACTGCAAAAGAACCAAGATCCGATTACTAATCTGTACTAAAGTCAAATTTACAGTGAGAAAATCTTGTTCAAGTTGGTTAAATGAAAAGAGGGCTTCGAGACGAAGATCTAGGCGCTTGAATCGCCTGATTCCGATAAACAAGCAAAAAGATAAACTAAAACGAAAATCGGATCAGAAATCGCGATCGAAAATAATCGCGAGAAATCCAAGAAAAAGAAAAACTAACGAACAGGCTAACGAACGAACGTTCGCTGTCTGCGGGTAATGGGTGAAAACCGTTCATTAAAACGAACGAACGAACAAGCGTTCGCTAAATAAATAAACCGACGAAAAACCGATCTAAAAGAATAAACCGGAATAAAAAAACAGATCTAGATCTTGGGTTTACCGAAATAAACCGACGAGAAAAAAAACGGCGGCGGCTCCAGCGAAGTTGGCGGCGGAGCAGCGGCGGCGGGACATCGCTGCGGTTCGGGGTGGCGGTGGTGGTGTGGGGGTCGAGGCGGGGCCGGCTCGGCCTTTAAAGGGGCCAGACGAGGCGGCGGCTTGGGCAAGGGGCCGGGGGAGGAGGATTCCTCCCCGGACTCGGCGATGGCGGCGTGCGCCGGCCGCACTCCGGTCAGAGTCGGTCGGGGCGAGGGGTGGGCTGGCGCGGCTGGCCAACTGGGCCTCGGCCCAGTTCGGTCCGGCGGAAAAACTTTTTTTTTTCTAAAATAAATTCCGCGCAGGAAAACGCCAAAAATAAATACTAAACGGACGCCAAAAATCCCGAAATAAAATTTACCCGTCCTCTAAGAATCTATCGGACAAGGTGAACATTTATTTGGGCCTAAAATGCAATTTTGAAATACGCGAATTTTTCCTATGCAAATAAAATAGCAATAAAATCCCAAATAAAATATTTATTTGTTTTTAATATTTTTCCTCCAATATTGCATTGTTTTTGGGGAAGTCATATTATCCCCTCTCATATATTTTTTATATGAAATATTTTCAGAGAGAAAATAATAAAACAAATTGATCCTCGTTTCGATATTTGATAGAATTCAAATGTGAAAATAGTGAAATCCCCAACTCTCTCCGAGGGTCCTTGAGTTGCTTAGAATTTCAAGGATCGTGAAATGAATATGCAATAAAATATGATATGCATGAATGATCTATTTATAACATTCCAAATTGAAAATTTGGGATGTTACACCTTTTGATAAGTAAGAGTGTCGAACCCAACGAGGAGCAGAAGGAAACGATAAGCGGTTTTCAGCAAGGTATTCTCTACAAGCACTAAAATTATAGGTAACAGATAGTTTTGTGATAAGATAATTGGTAACGAGCAACAAGTAACAAAAGTAAATAAAGTGTAGCAAGGTGGCCCAATCCTTTTTGTAGCAAAGGACAAGCCTGGACAAATTCTTATATAGAGAAAAGCGCTCCCGAGGACACATGGGAATTATCGTCAAGCTAGTTTTCATCACGTTCATATGATTCGCGTTCAGTACTTTGATAATTTGGTATGTGGGTGGACCGGTGCTTGGGTACTGCCCTTACTTGGACAAGCATCCCACTTATGATTAACCTCTATTGCAAGCATCCACAACTACAACAAAAGTATTAAGGTAAACCTAACCATAGCATGAAACGTATGGATCCAAACCAACCCCCTACGAAGCAACGCATAAACTAGGGTTTAAGCTTCTGTCACTCTAGCAACCCATCATCTACTTATTACTTCCCAATGCCTTCCTCTAGGCCCAAATAATGGTGAAGTGTCATGTAGTCGACGTTCACATAACACCACTAGAGGAGAGACAACATACATCTCATCAAAATATCGAACGAATACCAAATTCACATGACTACTAATAGCAAGACTTCTCCCATGTCCTCAGGAACAAACGTAACTACTCACAAAGCATATTCATGTTCATAATTAGAGGAGTATTAATATGCATATAAGATCTGAACATATGATCTTCCACCAAATAAACCAACTAGCATCAACTACAAGGAGTAATCAACACTACTAGCAACCTACATGTACCAATCCCGGACTTAGAGACAAGAATTGGATACAAGAGATGTAACGCCCTCGATGCGGCTATATCTCCCACGTGTCGAAGCACGACTTAGAGGCATAACCGCATTGAAAGCAATGTCGCAAGTGAGGTAATCTTCACACAACCCATGTAATACATAAGGGAAAGAGATACATAGTTGGCTTACAATCGCCACTTCACACAATTACATGAATAAAGCATTACATCAACCAAGTACAATCAGGGCCCGGCTACGGGGCCAAAATAAAAGAAGAACCCCAAATGCGACAAAGGTCCCCGATCGACCCCAACTGGGCTCCACTACTGATCAACTAGAACGGAAACAACACAAAGGACAAGATCTTCAACGAGCTCCTCCTGAGCTTGGTTGCGTCATCTACACTGACTCATCGGCACTTGCAAGCTGGTTTTGGAAGTATCTGTGAGCCACGGGGACTCAGCAATCTCGCACCCTCGCGATCAAGACTATTTAAGCTTATGGGTAAGGTAAAGGCATGAGGTGGAGCTGCAGCAAGCGACTAGCATATATGGTGGCTAACATACGCAAATGAGAGCGAGAAGAGAAGGCAAAGCACGGTCGATAAAAGTATGATCAAGAAGTGATCCTAAAACAACCTACGTCAAGCATACCTCCAACAACCGTGTTCACTTCCCGGACTCCGCCAGAAAGAGACCATCACGGTTACACACGCAGTTGATTCATTTGAAATTAAGGTCAACTTCAGGCTTTCTACAACCGGACGTTAACAAATTCCCATCTGCCCATAACCGTGGGCACGGCTTTCGAAAGTTCGAATCCCTGCAGGGGTGTCCCAACTTAGCCCATCACAAGCTCTCACGGTCAACGAAGGAATAGACCTCCACCCGAGACATTCCGATCAGACTCGGTATCCCGGTACAACAAGACATTTCGACAGGGTAAAACTAAACCAGCAACACCGCCTGAATGTGCCGACAAATCCCGATAGGAGCTGCACATATCTCTTTCTCAGGGCACACTCAGATGAGACATCCTACGAGTAAAACCAACCCTCAAGTTGCCCCGAGGTGGCCCCGCAGTCTACTCGGTCGGACCAACACTCAGAGGAGCACTGGCCTGGGGGGGGGTCAAAATAAAGATGACCCTTGAGTCTGCAGAACCCAAGGGAAAGAAAAGGCTAGGTGGCGAATGGTAAAACCAATGTTGGGCATTACTGGAAGAGCTTTACTTAAGGCGAACTGTCAAGGGGTTCCCATTATAGCCCAACCGCGTAAGGGACGCAAAATCCGGGAACATAACACCGATATGACGGAAACTAGGGTGGCAAGAGTGGAACAAAACACCAGGCATAAGGCCGAGCCTTCCACCCTTTACCAAGTATATAGATGCATTAATTAAATAAGATATATAGTGATATCCCAACAAGTAAACATGTCCCAACAAGGAACGACATCTCCATGTTCCAACAAGGAACAAACTTCAATCTTCACCTGCAACTAACAATGCTATAAGAGGGGCTGAGCAAAGCGGTAACATAGCCAATCAACGGTTTGCTAGGACATGGTGGGTTAGAGGTTTGACATGGCAATTTGTGAGGCTTGAAAGCAAATGGTAGGCATCGTAGCATAGGCATAGCAAAAGAGCGAGCATCTAGCAAAGCAAAGATAGTAGTGATTTCGAGGGTATGATCATCTTGCCTGAAATCCCGCAAGGAAGAAGAACGAGTCCATGAAGAAGATAAACGGACGTAGTTGAGCGGTTCCTCACAAACATGACGTTATCGGAACCAACCCGAAGAAGCAACACCGGAAAGAAGCAAACAACATAGTAAAAAACCACGACATGAACATGGCATGATGCACAAACAATTATGATGCATGTCCGGTTTAATGAGGCATGGCAGGCAAAGTGCAACAACCAAAACTACAAATTAAGTGGAGCTCAATATGCAACGATCTCGTTTATGTACCCAACAATATTAAATGTTGATAAACATGGCAAGAGGGTGAAGCAAATAAAACTACCTATCTAGTCAAGTTTAAATGAGGCCGGAAACAACGAACAACAATTCCGGAAACGCCTCATTTGCATATCTTAGGTTTGGTACTGTTCTGCCCTAAACACAATTTTAGAGTTGTTTAACATGCAAATAAAGGTCACCATGTTAAGCTAGGCATTTTTCTACCCCATTTTCATATATAATTTATTTAAAACCAAGATTCGGTTATTAAGTTATGAAATAAATCATTTTAACATGGCATAGGAGCAGATTTAAACAAACATCATTTTAGACATTTTAACCATGGATGAAAATGACATATTATTAAACTAGACAAAATTCTGAGCAAGCTTCATATATAAATCATTTTAATCCGATGCACGAATTGTGAGTTATTATATGCATGAACATGAGGGTCTTTTCTGTAAAACTGCAGTCTCAGGATTAATAGGCAAATTCATCGAGAGCAGGAAAAAAACATGGCAGGCCAAATCTGATGGAACTGGGCTGCTCACTATGGGCTGAGGCCCAGATTGGTGGAGGCGTGGCTGGGCTGAGGAAGAAGTGGCGCTGGGCTGGGCCTTGACTGCTGGCGAATGGGACCCACACAGACGGAATCAACGCGGGCTCGCGCGCTCGTCCCCGGCTCTGCGAAGAAGACGGCGGCGGCGTGACAAAGCTCCGGCGACGGCGGGGTTCGGCGAAGCTGGAGAGGCCGGGAACGGGTCACGGGTCCTCGGATCCGGTGGATCCCGGCCGGATCTGGCGAAGACGGGGCCAACGACGAGCTCCCTGGGCGGCGGCAGCGGGCGCCTGCGAGAGAGAGGGAGAAATTAGAGGGAGAGGCCGAAGGAGGGAGGAGAAGGAAGATGGCCAGTGAAAGAGGAGCAGGGCTGTAACATCCCAAATTTTCAATTTGGAATGTTATGCAGTAGACCATCATGCATATCATATTTTCTTGCATTTTGGTCGATCCTAGAAATTTCACGCAACTCAAGGACCCTCGGAGAGAGTTGGAGATTTCGTCATTTTCATAATTGAGTTTTCTCAAATTTTGAAAAAAAGAGGATCATTTGATTTATTTATTTCATCTTCAATTATTTTCCCAATATCAAAAATATGAGAGAGGAGAATAATATGACTTTCCCAAATTTAGGAAAAATGAAGATTTAATAAAAAATATCAAAATTTGGATTTTTCCAGATTTTAGTTGCATTTTATTTCGATTAGGGAAAAATGCGTGTTTTCAAAATTTGCATCTAGGCCCCGAGAAAAGTTCATTTTGTTCGACTCATTTTTAGGAGTCGGGGAAAATTTACTTTGGGAATTTTGGAGTTCGTTTAGATTTTCTTTTCTTTGTTTTTTTTGCGCGCGTATCAATTTAAAAAAAAATCCGCGTCGCGCCCCGCCTGGGCCAAGGCCCAGCCGGCCCCTCCTCGCGCGCAGCCCCGCCGCCGCCCGCGCCGAGTCCGAGCAGGACTCCAGCTCCGCCGCCGCCGCCCTTTGCTTGGCCGCTCCCCCAAGTCTCTCCCCCACTTTAAATACCTAGCCACCCCCTCTCCTCCCCACCCCGTGCCGCAGCCCCGCAGCAGCAGCAGCAGCGCCGCGCCGCCACCACCCGCGCCGCCGCCAGCGCCGCCGCTTGCGCCGTGCCGCCGACTGCCGCCGCCGCCGCCCGCCGCCTAGCCCCGGTCGCCAGAGCCCCTCGCCGAGGTAGCCGCCACGCCATTCGTCCCCTCAGTTTGTTTTTTTTTAAAAAACCGTTCCGGTTTCTTTTCGTTTCGTTGTTTCGGTTTCTTCCGAAACCCTAGATCGGTTTTTCGTTTGTTTTCGGTTTAGTTGTTTAGCGACTGTTCGCTGGACCATTCGTCCTAACGAACGTGATCACCGGTTATTCTCGGTTAACGAACGTCCGTTCGTTTAACCGTTCGTCGTTTCTTTTTCGTCTGTTTTACTTCACATTTTTCTGATCGCGATTTCAGATCCGATCTTCGTTCTAGTTTATCTCCCCGCTCGTTTATCGGAATCAGGTGATTCAAGTGCCTAGAGTTTCGTTTCGAAACCGCCGTTCCAACTAATCAACTTAAATAAGTTTTTGGTACTGTAAAATTTGACCTAGTTTCAACTTGCTAGAACCGAGTTGTTTTCTTCCGCCATTTGTTTTCCGTTGCTTTGTTCGGTTCTTTCTCTCTTTGCAACCGGAGTTCTTAAGTTGAACTTTCTGGTTCGATCTCTTGTTCGAGTTTTACCTGTGCATTAGATGAGTACTTATTGTATGCTTGTTGTTTGTCTGCGATAGATTACCCGGAGTGCGTCGCCTGTAACTTCAAATCTCTAGGTCTCGCGGATCATCAGCAAGGCAAGTAACAGTTTGATCATACCTTTTCTACAACCCAGTTTTATTGCATTAGATCAATCCTCACACATTGCATGATTAGGATCTAATTAAATTGTGGGATGGGAAGTAGATGAGGTAGTACCTATTACCTGTTTATTATGAAACCTTTGGGAGTTACTTCTACGTTTGCTTATTATGCCATGCTATGCTAGTAGACGTGGATTGGGTGAGTGATATCCATGACAGATGTGAGTTTGATAATTTTAAGGGTTTATCTAAGGTGGCTACTTAAACACACATCTGGGTGGATTGAGGCACCTGGTTTCTATCAGGACTTGCCTATTTTTCTTTTGGACCGCCACCCAGGCTCAAAGGGATCATAAGATCTTTCATGCTAGAAACTTCTGTGTGCAGCCACAAGCCATTATGGGCTCTGGCATAATTGATTAAGTCGTGCGAACTCTTACAGGGTAGACTAGCAGATGTAGGGGAAAGTAGGTGTACCGGTCTATCCATCATAAGGTGCTAGCGCTTCTGAAAGACTGTGTCTCGGTCATCCGTTTCTCAAACACCGTGTAGTGCGAGAAACCCAACGGAGGCGATCGAGTCTTGTGGGGAAAAGTGCGCAAACCTCTGCAGAGTGTAATAAACTAATCATGATTAGCCGTGTCCCCGGTTATGGACATCTTGAGTATCTAGTACTTGAATATCATGTGAATCTCATCATGTTACTTCTAATTAATGTTGTTGGGTTTTAATTGTTCACTTAATTGGGATCGGAATGCTGTCAACCATTCTTGATGTTCAACTACCATGATAGTTAAATAAATTCATTCCATTGTAGTAGGGAAAAACTGGCTTTACGCAAAACTGTAACCATAGAGCTTTCCACCAGCCATACATGCATATAGTAGCTCATTACTGTTCATTACTATCTATGTGTTACCTTGCCAGCATATTCCATGTGCTGACCCGTTTTCGGGCTGCAACTTTCATGTTGCAGACATTTCAGACGATGAGTAAGGTGCTGTTAGGTCGTGGTTCTATACTCAGTGATGCCGTTGGAGTTGATGGACCCATTTATCTTCCAAGTCTTCCGCTGTTATCGATATTAGATGGCCTTAAGCCATATTTATTGTAATAAGTCTCTGTTGAGACACCGATGTAATAAGTGTGTGATTGCTACTCTGCTATAAATCCTTCGAAGTACTATGTGGTGTCAGCATTACTGATCCAAGGATGACACCGGAGCAAAGAGACTTGATCCATTCGGGTCGGGTCGCTACAGAGATGGTATCAGAGTACACGCTGACTGTAGGACACGACCACTAAGTTAAAGCCATAGATCACTATTCTCTCCTCATTTTCTAACTCCTCATCTTTTCTACTCTTTTAGGATGACGGACGCGAAGATCAAGTACGCCCAACCGGATGAAGGCACACCTTTTGGATTTCACTTGAAGGAAGTCACCAAATACCTGAACATTGGACTACCAAGCTTCACCGGGACTTTCAACGCCACTCTGCCTGAAGAGGAGCGCTGGAAGATTCAAGCTCACATTCCAGGAAGGACATTCGCGCCAATCACAAAGCCCATAGATAGTGTTTTCAGTGCACCAACCTGGAGTCTGGGAAGGAGCATGGCAGCTCATATCACCATGGGACGCATTGGAGAAGTTTATCAAGAAGACCTCAAGGACACTATCTACCAGATTTGCGGACGCCGAGATGAACAATGGGAGTTAGTCAGCACCAAGAAGGATAGATCCATTGCATCATTCATCCAGGAGTTAAACCAGCACATTCGACACCACGAGAACCAGATGTGCAATGATATGATAGAGTTGAAGAATGCGAAGGCTAGGATCATCGAGCTAGAAGGAGAACTGAAGGCGACACACAAGGACTACATGGACGAAATCGTAGCTCTAGCAAGGCATAATGGCGATCTTAAGCAAGAGATTGAAGAACTCAAGGGGAAGTTAGCATCCAGGAAGGAAGACATGTACGTCGCATGTCCGGACAACTACATCATCCTCGACGACACCGATTCGGATCCAAGTGAACCCGACTTTCAAGACGAAGCTAGAGCAGACATCATGGAGTCTTCCACCGATTCAAATTTCTAGATGACCACCAAATATTAGTAGTATTTTCCCCATGTATACATTATAGTTCGAGCACTTTTGCGATAGATCTAGACCGTTTGTATGCCCTTGTTTGATTTGAATGAAGTGATTTTGTGTGCATTTGCTCATGTGCATTGGGGTAGTGTTTTCTCTTTAGACCTCACTCTATTCTTAATTCTCATCTTTTCTAAACCCTCAGATGCCTCCGAGACGTGACAATGGATTTCCACCAGAGCTCACTCAGTTGATCCAGCAGCAGAATCAATTGATGCAATTGTTAGTCCAGAATCAGCAAAACAACAACAACAACAACCCACCTCCACCACCGCCACCTGTTGACCACTTAGCCCGTTTCCTTAGGCTGAATCCGCCGGTGTTTTCTAGTAGCACCGAGCCAATAGTAGCAGACGATTGGCTCCGCAAGATAGGAAGGGAGTTGACCACTGCAGGATGCACAGATGGTGAGAAAGTGAAGTTTGCCGCACATCAGCTTGACGGACCCGCGGCAGCATGGTGGGAGAATTTCACAGCCACTTACCCAGTTGACACTGTCACATGGGATCAGTTTCAGCAAGCTTTCCGCACTGCCCATGTTTCAGCAGGAGCTATGGCCATGAAGAAGCGTGAGTTTCGCAACTTACGCCAAGGAGGAAGGACAGTTGGCCAGTACGTTGACGATTTCAGCAAGTTAGCACGTTATGCCCCAGATGACGTTGCTACGGATGCAGCTAAGCAGGAAAAGTTTCTGGAAGGATTGAATGATGAGCTAAGCGTACAGTTGATGGTAGCAAGTTTCAACAACTACCAGGAGTTGGTAGATCGTACCATCATGATTGAAGGGAAGCAACAACAGATTGAGAACCGCAAGAGGAAGTATGGACAGGGGAAGTATAACTCTGGAGCCCAACAGAAGCCCCGTTTTACCCCTAAACCGGGAATTCAGTTTCAGCATACCCATGGAGGAGGTAGTTCGCACAACCATAATGGCCACAAGAATAGTAATGGGAATGGAGGAAGCAACGGCCAGAATCGGACCATCCCATCAACCCCAGCCAAGAGAGATCTGAGTCAAGTCACCTGTTTCAAGTGTTCCAAGACCGGACATTATGCTAATGAATGTCCCGAAGGCCAGAATGGAAATGGCAATGGAAGCTCAGGGAAGAAGCCGAACCCTTTCAATAGGGGACAAGTGAACCACGTTAACGTGGAGGAGGTTGAAGATCAGCCTGATGCAGTAATCGGTAAGTTTTTGGTTAAGTCATTTACCGCACTCGTTCTTTTCGATACTGATGCATCGCATTCATACATATCAAGGGGATTTGTGGAAAAATATAGCCTGCCCACTAGGATTCTTAAAACGCCTATGCTAGTAAGCTCGCCAGGAGCAGAGTACATGGCCAGACAAGGATGTTTTCAAGTGCCATTAAGCATAGGAAGGCATGTTTTCCCAACAGATTTAATTATTCTGGAATCCCAAGGTCTGGATGTAATTCTCGGTATGGATTGGCTGTCGATGTATGGAGGAAACATCGATTGCGCTAGTAAGACAATTTTGCTCACAACGCCAGAAGGAAGAAGGATCAAGTATGTATCCCGGCATGTGCCAAATAGGACACAAGTAAATTGCCTAACAGGAGTTGTGCAGGAGGAAGTACCAGTGGTAAAGGATTTTCCTGATGTATTTCCAGAAGAGTTGCCAGGCATGCCACCGGATAGAGACATTGAGTTTTTGATTGAGTTATTGCCAGGTACAGGCCCAATATCGAAGTGGCCATACCGGATGCCAGCAAAAGATTTGGTAGAAATTAAGAATCAGATTAAGGAATTACTGGAGAAGGGTTACATTCGCCCAAGTTCTTCGCCTTGGGGATCACCCGTACTTCTAGTGGAGAAGAAGGATGGATCATTACGGATGGTTGTTGATTACCGTGGATTAAATGAAGTAACCATCAAGAACAAGTACCCACTGCCAATGATTAATGATCTGTTTGATCGTTTGCAGGGAGCTAAAGTGTTTTCCAAGATCGACTTGCGATCAGGGTACTATTAGTTGAAGATTCGAGAACAGGATATTCCGAAGACAGCTTTTACCACGAGATACGGATTGTACGAGTATACCGTTATGTCATTTGGACTGACTAACGCGCCTGCCTATTTTATGAACCTGGTGAACAAGGTGTTTATGGAGTTTTTGGATAAGTTCGTCGTAGTGTTCATTGATGATATCCTGGTTTATTCAAGGAATGAAGAGGAACATAAGGAGCATTTGCGCTTGGTACTTGGAAATCTCAGAGAACATCAATTATATGCCAAGTTCAGCAAATGTGAGTTTGCGTTGAAGGAAGTAGGATTCCTCGGACACGTTATATCCGGAGAAGGGATAGCAGTTGACCCCACAAAGGTTGAGACCGTAACCGAATGGGAAGCACCAACGACAGTTGGAGAGATCCGGAGTTTTCTTGGACTCGCAGGATACTACCGGAGATTCATTGAGAACTTTTCAAAGATTGCAAAGCCTATGACGGAGTTGTTGAAGAAGGATACTAAGTTCAAATGGACTGAGGAGTGTGAGGCTAGTTTCCAGGAGTTGAAGAAATGATTGGTTACCTCACCAGTGTTGATTTTGCCAGATCAGACCAAGGATTATGAGGTGTATTGCGACGCTTCACGTCGAGGACTTCGAGCAGTGCTTATGCAGGAAGGGAGAGTTGTTTCGTATGCTTTACGACAACTGAAGCCTCATGAGTTGAATTACGCCACACATGATTTGGAGTTAGCAGCCGTAGTGCATGCATTGAAGACATGGAGACATTTCCTCATTGGAAATCATTGTGAGGTGTACACGGATCACAAGAATTTGAAGTACATTTTCACGCAGAAGGAGTTGAATCTCAGACAAAGGAGATGGTTGGAGCTCATCAAGGATTATGATATGAGATTGCATTACCATCCCGGAAAAGCTAATGTAGTAGCTGACGCATTGAGCCGTAAGAGCCATGTCAATACGTTAATAACGGAGGAAATACCCAAGGAGTTATCAGAAAACCTTCGTGAACTAAGTTTAGAGATAGTTCCGAAAGGCTATGTAGCAGCATTGGAGATTCAGTCAACATTGATGGATAAAATCAGAGAGGCTCAGAAATCTGACAAGGAAATTGCTTCTATAAAGGAGAAACTAAGCAAAGGAAAAGCAAAGGGATTTCGTGAGGATGAGCACGATACCCTATGGTTTGAGGACCGTGTTTATGTGCCAAATGACCCGGAGATCAGGAAGTTGATTCTGCAAGAGGCCCATGATTCACCCTATTCGATTCACCCAGGAAATACCAAGATGTATTTGGATTTAAAGGAAACATTCTGGTGGACCGGAATGAAGAAGGATATTGCAGCATATGAAGCAGTTTGTGATGTGTGTCATAGAGTGAAGGCAGAGCATCAGAAGCCAGCCGGATAGTTACAACCATTGCCGATACCCGAATGGAAGTGGGATAAGATAGGCATGGATTTCATCACAGGACTACCCAGGACAAAGGCAGGCTATGACTCGATATGGGTAGTAGTTGATCGTTTGACGAAGGTAGCACATTTCATTCCAGTTAAGACTACTTACACCAGTGCTAAGTTGGCAAAGATATACATGACTAGAATCATTTGTTTGCATGGAGTTCCGAGGAGTATTGTATCAGACAGAGGAACCCAATTTACCTCAAAGTTTTGGAATCAGTTGCATGAAACTTTGGGAACCAGGCTAGAGTTCAGCACCGCTTTTCATCCGCAGACGGATGGACAGACCGAGAGAGTCAATCAGATTTTGGAAGATATTCTAAGAGCTTGTGCACTAGATTATGGATCTAGTTGGGACGATAACTTGCCGTATGCGGAGTTTTCCTATAACAACAGTTACCAAACCAGTTTGAAAATGGCACCTTTCGAAGCTTTATACGGAAGGAGGTGCAGGACACCGTTGTCATGGGACGAAGTTGGAGACCGTCAGTTGTTTGGACCCGATTTGATTAAAGAGTCTGAACAGAAGGTGAAATTGATTCGCGATAGGCTCAAGGTAGCCCAGTCCAGGCAGAAGAGCTACGCAGATTCTAAACGCAAGGAGACAGTTTACGAAACCGGAGACAGAGTTTATCTCTGAGTATCCCCACTACGAGGAGTTAAGCGCTTTGGAGTTAAGGGAAAATTAGCACCGCGTTTCGTTGGACCATATAAGATCTTGCAACGTATGGGAGAAGTCGCGTATAAGTTGGAATTACCAAAGGGACTGTCAGGAGTTCATGATGTATTCCATGTTTCTCAGCTGAAGAAATGTCACGCCGAGATGGCGGAGGTACCACTAAGAGATACAGTGCCGCTTGAAGCGATTCAGTTGAAGGACGACTTAACGTATGAGGAGAAACCAGTCAAGATTCTCGAGTTTGCCAGCAAAGTTACCCGTAGCAAGGTTATCAAGTTTTGTAAAGTTCAGTGGAACCACCACTCCGAGGATGAAGCCACCTAGGAGAGAGAAGAAGATTTGCTCAAGGACCACCCTCACCTATTTTCTAGCCAAGCCGAATCTCGAGGGCGAGATTCATCTTAAGGGGGGTAGGTTTGTAACATCCCAAATTTTCAATTTGGAATGTTATGCAGTAGACCATCATGCATATCATATTTTCTTGCATTTTGGTCGATCCTAGAAATTTCACGCAACTCAAGGACCCTCGGAGAGAGTTGGAGATTTCGTCATTTTCATAATTGAGTTTTCTCAAATTTTGAAAAAACAGGATCATTTGATTTATTTATTTCATCTTCAATTATTTTCCCAATATCAAAAATATGAGAGAGGGGAATACTATGACTTTCCCAAATTTAGGAAAAATGAAGATTTAATAAAAAAATCAAAATTTGGATTTTTCCGGATTTTAGTTGCATTTTATTTGGATTAGGGAAAAATGCGTGTTTTCAAAATTTGCATCTAGGCCCCGAGAAAAGTTCATTTTGTTCGACTCATGTTTAGGAGTCGGGGAAAATTTACTTTGGGAATTTTGGAGTTCGTTTAGATTTTCTTTTCTTTGTTTTTTCTGCGCGCGTATCAATTTTAAAAAAAAATCCGCGTCGCCCCCCGCGTGGGCCAAGGCCCAGCCGGCCCCTCCTCGCGCGCAGCCCCGCCGCCGCCCGCGCCGAGTCCGAGCAGGACTCCAGCGCCGCCGCCGCCGCTGCCCTTTGCTTGCCCCCTCCCCCAAGTCTCTCCCCCCCTTTAAATTCCTAGCCACCCCCCTCTCCTCCCCACCCCACGTTGCAGCCCCGCAGCAGCAGCAGCGCCACGCCGTCGCCGCTCGCGCCGCCGCCGCCAGCGCCGCCGACTGCCGCCGCCGCCGCCCAACGCCGCCGCCCGCCGCCTAGCCCCGGTCGCCGGAGCCCCTCGCCGAGGTAGCCCACGCTGCGCCATCCCTCCCCTTGGTTCGGTTTTTTAAAAAAAAAACCGTTTCGGTTTCTTTTCATTTCGTTGTTTCGGTTTCTTCCGAAACCCTAGATCGGTTTTTCGTTTGTTTTCGGTTTAGTTGTTTAGCGACCATTTGCCGGACCATTCGTCCTAACGAACGTGATCACCGATTATTCTCGGTTAACGAACGTCCGTTCGTTTAACCGTTCGTCATTTCTTTTTCGTCAGTTTTACTTCACGTTTTTCTGATCGTGATTTCAGATCCGATCTTCGTTCTAGTTTATCTCCCCACTCGTTTATCGGAATCAGGTGATTCAAGCGCCTGGAGTTTCGTTTCGAAACCGCCGTTCTGACTAATCAACTTAAATAAGTTTTTGCTACTGTAAAATTTGACCTAGTTTCAACTTGCTAGAACCGAGTTGTTTTCTTCCGCCGTTTGTTTTCCGTTGCTTTGTTCGGGTCTTTCTCTCTTTGCAACCGGAGTTCTTAAGTTGAACTTTCTGGTTCGATCTCTTGTTCGAGTTTTACCTGTGCATTAGATGAATACTTATTGTATGCTTGTTGTTTGTCTGCGATAGATTACCCAGAGTGCGCCGCCTGTTACTTCGAATCTCTAGGTCTCGCAGATCATCAGCAAGGCAAGTAACACTTTGATCATACCTTTTCTACAACCCAGTTTTATTGCATTAGATCAATCCTCACACATTGCATGATTAGGATCTAATTAAATTGTGGGATGGGAAGTAGATGAGGTAGTACCTATTACCTGTTTATTATGAAACCTTTGGGAGTAACTTCTATGTTTGCTTATTATGCCATGCTATGCTAGTAGACGTGGATTGGGTGAGTGATATCCATGACAGATGTGAGTTTGATAATTTTAAGGGTTTATCTAAGGTGGCTACTTAAACACACATCTGGGTGGATTGAGGCACCTGGTTTCTATCAGGACTTGCCTGTTTTTCTTTTGGACCGCCACCCAGGCTCAAAGGGATCATAAGATCTTTCATGCTAGTAACTTCCGTGTGTAGCCACAAGCCATTATGGGCTCTGGCATAGTTGATTAAGTCGTGCGAACTCTTACAGGGTAGACTAGCAGATGTAGGGGAAAGTAGGTGTACCGGTCTATCCATCGTAAGGTGCTAGCGCTTCTGAAAGACTGTGTCTCGGTCATCCGTTTCTCAAACACCGTGTAGTGCGAGAAACCCAACGGAGGCGATTGAGTCTTGTGGGGAAAAGTGCGCAAACCTCTGCAGAGTGTAATAAACTAATCATGATTAGCCGTGTCCCCGGTTATGGACATCTTGAGTATCTAGTACTTGAATATCGTGTGAATCTCATGATGTTACTTCTAATTAATATTGTTGGGTTTAATTGTTCACTTAATTGGGATCGGAATGCTGTCAACCATTCTCGATGTTCAACTACCATGATAGTTAAATAGATTCATTCCATTGTAGTAGGGAAAAACTGGCTTTACACAAAACTGTAACCATAGAGCTTTCCACCAGCCATACATGCATATAGTATAGCTCATTACTGTTCATTACTCTCTATGTGTTACCTTGCCAGCATATTCCATGTGCTGACCCGTTTTCGGGCTGCAACTTTCATGTTGCAGACATTTGAAATGACGAGTAAGGTGCTGTTAGGTCGTGGTTCTATACTCAGTGATGCCGTTGGAGTTGATGGACCCATTTATCTTCCAAGTCTTCCGCTGTTATCGATATTAGATGGCCTTAAGCCATATTTATTGTAATAAGTCTCTGTTGAGACACCGATGTAATAAGTGTGTGATTGCTACTCTGCTATAAATCCTTCTAAGTACTGTGTGGTGTCAGCATTACTGATCCAGGGATGACACCGGAGCACAGAGACTTGATCCATTCGGGTCGGGTCGCTACAAGGGCGGCGGGATCCGGCCTGGGAGGTCCTCCGGCCAGGCTTGCCGGTGACGAGGTCTCCGGCGACCGAACGGCGAGCTGACGGGGGCGGGGCGCTGTTGGCGGCGGAGGAGCTCGGATCGGGAACTCCCTCTCCCGATCTGGAACTCGGGGAGCAGGGCGGTGCAGCGCGGGCCTCAGAGCCCAGATCGGGGCCCAGGCGGGCCTGACGTGGGCCTGGCGGCGCTGGGCGATGTGGGGCGCGGGGAGGCGACGTGGCCGCATAGGATTGGTGGAGGGTGCGGTCAGGTGGCGGCGGGGCTAATGGAGGCGCGACAAGTGGCGGCGGAGGACTTGGCCGGCGCGGAAAACGAGGCAGAGGAGGTGGGAGGCGGCTGGCTGATGATTGGGGCGCGGATTTCAAGGAGGAGGAAGGAGAAGGCCCAAAATGGCATGGAGGGGTCTATATATGGCATGAGGAGCTAGGGTTGGGGGTTTTAGTCCGTTTTGGAGCCGTTTGATCTCGATCGGACGACCCGGAGCGGAGGGGGTTAGATAGGTGGGCTGTGAAGAGAGGTTGGGCTGAGGTGAGAGGAGAGGAGTGCAGCCCGGCAACTGTTTCCCGACACCGAAAACGTCCAACGTTAGACCGGCTATAATGCCGCTATAGTTATCCGTTGGGCTATCAAACGAACTTCGAATGCGATGAAACTTGGCAGGAGGCCTACCTACAACATAACAACACCACCTGCCAACTTTCAACCCATTCCAAGAACATTTTCTGGCCACTTATAAAATAATATTTCGGACATGCCGCGGGCGTGTGCAGGTGTGGTTGGGCTCAGAACGGACAACGGAGAGGACGAGGAGACCGGGAGAGATGCAAGTTTTGAAAACATGATGATGCTATGCACATGATGACATGGTAAGATGCAACACGCAAGCAAAAGACCTAACAACGACAACGAATAACTGGAAGACACCTGGCACAATGGTCTCGGGGCGTCACAACACTCCACCACTACGAGAGGATCTCGTCCCGAGATCTAGAATGGCACCGGAGGGAAAAACGGAAGAGAAAGAGAAGAGGTAAAATGAGGTTGCTTCTTTGACAAACGAGTGAAACCAAGAAACCTTGAAAAGTTGAACAAATTGAAAGAAAGAATACAACGGAGATGAACGAAGTTGAAAACACCCCATTAGAAAAGAGGAACAAGGAAGAACAATTTCTTATAGCACTCCGGTTGAAAAGAGATACAAGACTTCATAGGATGAAAAGGATTTGAGCAAAGGGGCACAACACTCCGGTCGAATGGATAAGCAAAGGAAAGAACATGATCCTGACGAAACAAGAAGATGAGTTGAAGAGAGCAACTCACAATGCCTCCGGAAGAAAAAAAAATAGACGATAGATAAATGAAAAAGAAGGAATTGAGAAGAAAATGACAACTTTTGCCACCAATGATCTTGGAAGGCACCCTTCGAAGAAGGTTAAAACGTAGTTGTTGGGAAAGACCAACAACAAAACGAATAAGTTTGTAGTGGGCTTATGGAAAAACATCTCAAAACTATGAGGTGAAATTTTTGCCACTAACGGAACCAATAGATTGGATTGATATCAGCAAGGAGACGAGAAACTATTTCACCAGAAGGATAAATGAAAAACTTGGGTCATTTATGAGCACCATAAATAGCAACAGTCCTTAGGGATGGCCCAAGATAAATCCCAATGACGAGATTGATGGATTTAAAATATCTCATACTTGACAACATGTGAATCATGAAAAACATGAACTCAGAGTATCAAGAATGACATAACACCACCTAAAAAGATAAGGAAGAACAATTGCACTCCGGATTACAAAATGAAGAAAGCTAGAGCTCCTCTGAAAAGAAACTTTATGAACGTTTCGAGAACTGATTAAGTCCTTGATGAACCCATCATGTAGAACCTTCATGAAGAACTCCGGTAATAAAAGAATGATCAAACGAAAGGAAAGATAAGTTGAAAAACACAAGGTGAAACCTTGCAATGATTAGATGGACCTTAGCAACGAGATAAAGAGAAAACTTGGCACTCCGGTAAAGAAAGATGAACAAATGGAAACAAGAATTTGATGAGCCTCCGGAATAAGGAATTAATATCTTGGGTGAAACAAGAATAAGAATTACATTATGCTTATCCTTCACCATTTTAAATTGATGAAAAGCAACGGATTTGGCATACTACTTATTCTCGTAGAAAGGATTAAGATAGATATTGCGCAAACTTGAGAAAGTCTTCAACGATCCATCGGTAGAATTTAGAAAGCACGAATGCATAGATATGATACACGAAGGAAGAAAACTCTTGAACGAACCACCGTAAGAATTAAAATAAACGAAGTAAAGGGATGAATCACCGGTTAGAATTAGCAAATACACGAAGATGCTTGAGAGGATTTAGATACATGAGAACGACGAGATCACGAGCCGATTAAAGATCACTTGAACGAAGCACCGGTATGATTTAGAGTATGCGAGCTGAAAGCTGGACTGAATCAATCTTAGATGATGGGCTCCGGATAATCCGACAGAAAATACTCTGAATTACTCCGGATGAGTGAAAAGAATTGTGACAATCGAAAACAACTATGAGAGGATGGCATAACGCTAGAACCACGAATCTTGAAGAGAAAGGAGCAAGATTGAGAGAAAAAAAATCTTCTTCGGTCTTCAAATGCAGGGAATGACGATGCGAAACACCACCAAATTGTTGAGATCTCCGGGATTAAAATTGGAAAGGTTGAACCAACGATGAAAGAATTTGAAAGATCAAGGAGAAAGGCATTTGACTGATGATAACTCATTCTTACGTCAAACTTGGAAAAGAATTTGAGAGTAACGCCGGGAAAATAAGAAGAGTCAGGTAAGATCCTGGAGAAAGACCTGTGGGTTAGGGCCTACTCAAAAGAAACACCGTTGAGCGATTTTAAGAGAGATAATGCACCGGTTGAAATAAAAGACTTGAATGAGAGAACATCCTCGAAAGATCTTGAACGAATGCATAGTGGAAACACGAATCTTCGAGATATCTTGATCACTCCGGAACAATTGAATAGCGAGAAATGAATGAATATGAGGAGCACCGTCAAGAGAAGGTATTTGAAACGAGAAAAGGGGATATAATCGACAAATCTTGACTTGAATCCACCGAAGAAGAAAAGAAAGAATAATGACGAACTTGAAGCTCCGTTAGAAACTTCATACGAATCACCAGATAAGAACACCGAAGGAAAGGAATGGAGAGACTTCACATCAATAAGATGGATACTTGATCAATAATTCTGAATCCTTCAAGAAAACAAGGGTGGGAGGGTGGGAAAACACCGTTGAGAACGAAACGAGCACCGTTGAGAAGAAATGATAATTGATCTTGCTGATGTTGAAATGATCGGATCCACTTGAAGAGAGACACACCGGTTGAAAAGGATTGGCAAGACAATCTTGATGATCAAGAAGGATTAGTATTCACATAGAAGTATGAGAACACCACTTGGAAAAAGTATGGAATCAACACTTGAAATTGAAGCAACTCGAATACCACAACTCAAAACAAAACAAGGATTCGCTTGCGGAATAAGCCGGAACAAACATATGATAGAGATTTCGTCCGAAGTTTTCGTGGTGGGGCCTACACGGGCTCGATCGTACAACACCATCATGTACAAGGCAGTGCACATGACATACGAAGCGTCCCCGAGTCGGCATAGCCAAGGACTCTTTAAGACACAACGAGACCACTGTAAAACCGACCGTGAATAGCTGGACCACTAGACATCAAACCCCAATTTCATATCACACATCTATCGAAAAGATATCCTAAGAGCTACTTGAATTCCCACTTATAAACTCCCGAAATTTTTCGGTTATGCAATAAGGTGTTGGGGATACATGGGAAGCATAATATCTCACCCAAATTAACAAATCCTACATCCAACTGTATCCATCCTTCAACACATAACCAAGAAACCTTCGGAAATCATCTACCTCAACCTTCGAAAAGCATCCGTTATACAAGTTATTAGGGATGTCAATTTTATCCATGGATCTGGATACCCATGGATACCCGACCCAGTTGGGCAAGGGTATGGAGCGCATTTCTGCCCATGGGTCTGTGGATATGGATACCCACGAACAGCTGGGTTGGGCACGGTTATAGTTTGTGCTCCATGGATATCCAATGGATACCCATATGATATGTGAGGCCATATGCCAGTGATAGTAGAAAGAGCGAATCAATGGGAAATGGCAAGCAATATGCAACTGGTGCCATAAGCTATATGCTGCAGAATCAACCTCTGGTATGTCATACTTAAAGACTCATCGTATTACTTGTTGCCTACTTATCCATGTAGCTTATGCTGTCATTTGTGAGTGAATGACAATGAACTAATTTGATATTTGGGAAGGCTTCATGCTGACTTTTCTATGCCCATGGAGCTCCATGGGTTTGTGGGTATCCAGCGGGTTTGGGCATGGGCACAAGTTATGCCCATGGATAATTTGGTGGATGGGCAGAGGGTAGGAAGATGGGTCATGGGTTGGATTTGGACCAGCTCCACCCGCCCCAAACCCGACCCATTGCCATCCCTACAAGTTATGGCGATACTCCTGAACTCCCGCCCCAGTACTGGGTGGCGTCGAGGTTATCTCACCAACGAACTGCATAAAAGAGATTTTCGATGTCGGCGTACTAGACTCAGGTATTCCAGAACAACAACGGTAAAATTATGACGACAACACCTCAGAGCTCAACTCCCCGGGACACTTCCACAAAACCCCTGACAGGAGGCACCAAGACAATGTTCTCATCATAAAACCATCGGAACGATTCTAAGATACCCGCGTGATCCTAAAAAAAATTAGAAAATTTGTGAAGAGAAGAGTCAAAACTCTACGTTAGGATGCCTTACCAGAGCGATGAGGAGACTGGGAAGTAAAAAGAATTCCTAAACTCTCTGATATATAATTCCTAAATGACTCAAAACATTTTTCTAGACACAACTCGGCCGCTAAAAACGATCAAGCAATGGGGCTCCTAAGGTCGGGGAAGGCTCTGATACCAACTTGTAACGCCCTCGATGCGGCTATATCTCCCACGTGTCGAAGCACGACTTAGAGGCATAACCGCATTGAAAGCAATGTCGCAAGTGAGGTAATCTTCACACAACCCATGTAATACATAAGGGAAAGAGATACATAGTTGGCTTACAATCACCACTTCACACAATTACATGAATAAAGCATTACATCAACCAAGTACAATCAGGGCCCGGCTACGGGGCCAAAATAAAAGAAGAACCCCAAATGCGACAAAGGTCCCCGATCGACCCCAACTGGGCTCCACTACTGATCAACTAGAATGGAAACAACACAAAGGACGAGATCTTCAACGAGCTCCTCCTGAGCTTGGTTGCGTCATCTGCACGGACTCATCAGCACCTGCAAGCTGGTTTTGGAAGTATCTGTGAGCCACGGGGACTCAGCAATCTCGCACCCTCGCGATCAAGACTATTTAAGCTTATGGGTAAGGTAAAGGCATGAGGTGGAGCTGCAGCAAGCGACTAGCATATATGGTGGCTAACATACGCAAATGAGAGTGAGAAGAGAAGGCAAAGCACGGTCGATAAAAGTATGATCAAGAAGTGATCCTAAAACAACCTACGTCAAGCATAACTCCAACAACCGTGTTCACTTCCCGGACTCCGCCGGAAAGAGACCATCACGGTTACACAAGCAGTTGATTCATTTTAAATTAAGGTCAACTTCAGGTTTTCTACAACCGGACATTAACAAATTCCCATCTGCCCATAACTGCGGGCATGGCTTTCGAAAGTTCAAATCCCTGCAGGGGTGTCCCAACTTAGCCCATCACAAGCTCTCATGGTCAACGAAGGAATAGACCTCCACCCGAGAAGTTCCGATCAGACTCGGTATCCCGGTACAACAAGAAATTTCAACAGGGTAAAACTAAACCAGCAACACCGCCCGAATGTGCCGACAAATCCTGATAGGAGCTGCACATATCTCTTTCTCAGGGCACACTCAGATGAGACATCCTACGAGTAAAACCAACCCTCAAGTTGCCCCGAGGTGGCCCCGCAGTCTACTCGATCGGACCAACACTCAGAGGAGCACTGACCGGGGGGGGGTTAAAATAAAGATGACCCTTGAGTCTGCGGAACCCAAGGGAAAGAAAAGGCTAGGTGGCGAATGGTAAAACCAATGTTGGGCATTGCTGGAAGAGCTTTACTTAAGGCGAACTGTCAAGGGGTTCCCATTATAGCCCAACCGCGTAGGGGACGCAAAATCCGGGAACATAACACCGATTTGACGGAAACTAGGGCGGCAATAGTAAACACCAGGCATAAGGCCGAGCCTTCCACCCTTTACCAAGTATATAGATGCATTAATTAAATAAGATATATAGTGATATCCCAACAAGTAACATGTCCCAATAAGGACCGACATCTCCATGTTCCAACAAGGAACAAACTTCAATCTTCACCTGCAACTAACAACGCTATAAGAGGGGCTGAGCAAAGCGGTAACATAGCCAATCAATGGTTTGCTAGGACATGGTGGGTTAGAGGTTTGACATGGCAATTTGGGAGGCTTGAAAGCAAATGGTAGGCATCATAGAATAGGCATAGGAAAAGAGGGAGCATCTAGCAAAGCGAAGATAGTAGTGATTTCGAGGGTATGATCATCTTGCCTGAAATCCCGCAAGGAAGAAGAACGAGTCCATGAAGAAGATAAACAGACGTAGTAGAGCGGTTCCTCACAAACACGACGTTATCGGAACCAACCCGAAGAAGCAACACCGGAAAGAAGCAAACAACATAGTAAACAACCACGACATGAACATGGCATGATGCACAAACAATTATGATGCATGTCCGGTTTAATGAGGCATGGCATGGCAAAGTGCAACAACCAAAACTACAAATTAAGTGGATCTCAATATGCAACGATCTCGTTTATGTACCCAACAATATTAAATGTTGATAAACATGGCAAGAGGGTGAAGCAAATAAAACTACCTATCTAGTCAAGTTTAAATGAGGCCGTAAACAACGAACAACAATTCCGGAAACGCCTCATTTGCATATCTTAGGTTTGGTACTGTTCTTCCCTAAACACAATTTTAGAGTTGTTTAACATGCAAATAAAGGCCACCATGTTAAACTAGGCATTTTTCTACCCCATTTACATATATAATTTATTTAAAACCGAGCTACGGTTATTAAGTTATGAAATAAATCATTTTAACATGGCATAGGAGCAGATTTAAACAAACATCATTTTAGACATTTTAACCATGGATGAAAATGACATATTATTAAACTAGACAAAATTCTGAGCAAGCTTCATATATAAATCATTTTAATCCGATGCACGAATTGTGAGTTATTATATGCATGAACATGAGGGTCTTTTCTGTAAAACTGCAGTCTTAGGATTAATAGGCAAATTCGTCCAGAGCAGGAAAAAAACATGGCAGGCCGAATCTGATGGAACCGGGCTGCTCACCACGGGCTGAGGCCCATATTGGTGGAGGCGTGGCTGGGCTGAGGAAGAAGTGGCGCTGGGCTGGGCCTTGACTGCTGGCAAATGGGACCCACACAGACGGAGTCAACACGGGCTCGCGCGCTCGTCCCTAGCTCTGCGAAGAAGACGGCAGCAACGTGACAAAGCTCCGGCGACGGCAGGGTTCGGCGAAGCTGGAGAGGCCGGGAACGGGTTGCGGGGCCCCGGATCCGGTGGATCCCGGCCGGATCTGGCGAAGACGGGGCCAACGACGAGCTCCCTGGGCGGCGGCAGCAGGCGCCTGTGAGAGAGAGGGAGAAATTAGAGGGAGAGGCCGAAGGAGGGAGGAGAAGGAAGATGGCCAGGGAAAGAGGAGCAGGGCGGCGGGATCCGGCCTGGGAGGTCCTCCGGCGAGGCTTGCCGGTGACGAGGTCTCCGACGACCGTACGGCGAGCTGACGGGGGTGGGGCGCTGTTGTCGGCGGAGGAGCTCGGATCGGGAACTCCCTCTCCCGATCTGGAACTCGGGGAGCAGGGCGGCGCAACACGGGCCTCAGAGCCCAGATCGGGGCGCGGGCAGGCCTGACGTGGGCCTGGCGGCGCTGGGCGATGTGGCGCGCGGGGAGGCGACGTGGCCGCATAGGATTGGTGGAGGGCGCGGTCAGGTGGCGGCGCGGCTAATGGAGGCGCGACAAGTGGCGGCTGAGGACTTGGCCGGCGAGGAAAACGAGGAAGAGGAGGTGGGAGGCGGCTGGCTGATGATTGGGGCGTGGATTTCGAGGAGGAAGGAGAAGGCCCAAAATGGCATGGAGGGGGTCTATATAAGGCAGGAGGAGCTAGGGTTGGGGGTTTTAGTCCGTTTCGGAGCCGTTCGATCTCGATCGGACGACCCGGAGCAGAGGGGGTTAGATAGGTGGGCTAGTGGGCTGTGAAGAGAGGTTGGGCTGAGATGAGAGGACGGGAATGCAGCCCGGCAACTTTTTCCAGAGACCGAAAATGTCCGACGTTAGACCGGCTATAATGCCGCTATAGTTATCCGTTGGGCTATCAAACGAACTCCGAATGCGATGAAACTTGGCAGGTGGCCTACCTACAACACAACAACACCACATGCCAACTTTCAACCCATTCCGAGAACATTTTCTGGCCACTTATAAAATAATATTTCGGACATGCCGCGGGCGTGTGCAGGTGTGGTTGGGCTCAGAACGGACAACGGAGAGGAC
The DNA here is from genome assembly GCA_034509565.1 of Triticum monococcum. NCBI lineage: Eukaryota > Viridiplantae > Streptophyta > Magnoliopsida > Poales > Poaceae > Triticum > Triticum monococcum. The sequence continues at coordinate 441,701,563 of CM067842.1, read as the reverse complement.
GAGGAGACCGGGACAGATGCAAGTTTTGAAAACATGATGATGCTATGCACATGATGACATGGTAAGATGCAACACGCAAGCAAAAGACCTGACTACGACAGCGAATAACTGGAAGACACCTGGCACAACGGTCTCGGGGCGTCACAAGAGATGATCTAGGGTTTGAGAGGAGATGGTGCTGGTGAAGATGTTGATGGAGATTGACCCCCTCCCGATGAGAGGATCGTTGGTGATGACGATGGCGATGATTTCCCCCTCCCGGAGGGAAGTTTCCCCGGCAGAACAGCTCCACCAGAGCCCTAGATTGGTTCCGCCTCGTGGCGGCGGATTCTCGTCCCGAAAGCTGGCTTATGATTTTTTCCTCATCGAAAGACTCCATATAGCAGAAGATGGGCATCGAAGCGCCACCAGGGGGCCCACAAGGCAGGGGGCGCGCCCGGGGGTAGGGCGCGCCCCCACCCTCGTGGGCATGGTGTGGCCCCCCCTCCGGAACTTCTTGTGCTTAGTATTTTTATATATTCTGAAAATGACTTCCCTGAAGTTTCAGGACTTTTGGAGCTGTGCAGAATAGGTCTCTAATATTTGCTCCTTTTCCAGCCCAGAATCCCAGCTGCCGGCATTCTCCCTCTTGATGTAAACCTTGTAAAATAAGATAGAATAGGCATAAGTATTGTGACATAATGTGTAATAACAGCCCATAATGCAATAAATATCGATATAAAAGCATGATGCAAAATGGACGTATTAGTGATCTATCTTTATAATCGTGTGCAAAATATATAATAAAGTTAAGTTTGAGATTTTTCTTTCTTTACTTTCTTGCTGCAATAAAAAGAAAGGAAATAAATAAAAAGAAAGGAATTAAATAAAGGAAAGGAAATAAATCAAGAAGATCATATGATAATCTTATGGTAGGTGATGGCACCACATAAGGAAAAGTATAAGTAGAAAATTTTATTAGAGATTGACAAACATAGCATTAGTCAATGATGTAACTCATGAAAGAATTAATAAGGGAAGAGAAGATTCACATATAAATATACTATCCGAGAAATCTTTTGTGATTGTGAGCCCTCATCAAAAGATTATAAGCCAAAATTGTTGACGTTGGACAAGGAAGACAACTTAATGGTTTATGTTTGTTTATATTCACATAGAAGTCATATTGTCATAGATCCTTCAACATGTGGTGCTTGCCCCCTATCTTTGCTAACCAAAAATTCCGCACTAAGTAGAGATACTAGTTGTGCATCCAAAAACCCTTAAACCCAAATCTTATTTTCAAGTGTCCACCATACCTACCTAGGGATTGAGCAATACCCCTCAAGTAAGTTGTCATCGGTGCAAAAAGGCAATAAATATTGCTTAAAAATGTGTGAGATCATTTAGTGTAAGAGAAAATTGAGCGTTGCACGAACTTGTGATGGTGAAGAATAAAAGCGACATACGGCATAATAAAGGTCACTATCACAAGGGGCAATGCAATGTGACATTCTTTTGCACTAAGGGGTTGAGCATACAAACAAATAATTGCATGGCAACCTCTGCTTCCCTCTGCGAACGGCCTATCATTTACTTTTATTTATTTACTTTTATGCAAAGAGTCAAAGTTTTCCTTCTATTCCTTTTTATTTTTCTCCTTTGGCAAGCATCATGTGGTGAGGAAAGATCTAGGCACATATGCCTAGTTGAATATAGATAGCATGAGTTATTATTGTTGACATCACCCTTGAGGTGAATATGTTGGGAGGCGAAACTATAAGCCCCTATCTTCTTATGTGTCCAATTGAAACATTTTGCTCATCTATATGCAGTGAGTGTTAGCAATCATAGAAGACTATATGATGGTTGACTATGTGGACTTGCCTAAAGGCTCGGATATGTGACCCTTCCTGAAAAGATGATGCATTGTAGTGGCAAAGTTGGCCGAGATCATAGTTTGTTGGTTTCTAATAGAGTTTTTGCTTTATACTTCGATTGTGTGATGAACTATTACTTATTCATGAGAATTTTATGGTAAAACTTCTATGACAAGCCTTATGTTTAATTTTTTTTGTTGTTATAATAATCTACATGATGTTTCTATGTCCGTATTTTTTTATCGACACCTCTCTCTCTAAGCATGTGGACATGTTTTTCGATTTCGGTTTTTCTCTTGAGGACAAGTGAGGTCTAAGCTTGGGGGAGTTGATACGTCCATTTTGCATCATGTTTCCTTACTATTATTTATGATGTTTTTATCCATAATAAAGCTTTTTGGAGTAATTCTAATGCATTTTCTCTCATAATATGCAAGGTATACACAAAGAGGGAGAATTCTGGCAGCTGGAAATCTGGACCAGGAAAAGCTACGTCATGTCACCTATTCTGCACAACTCCAAACAAGCTGAAACTTCACGAGGATTTTATGGAATATTTGAGGAATATTGGAGCAAATAACTACCAAGGGGCCCCACCAGGTGGGCACAACCCACCTGGGCGCGCTAGGGAGCCCAGGCACACCCAGGTGGGTTGTGCTCACCCACGCCCACCTCTGGTGCCCATCTTCTGGTATATAGGTCATTTTGACCTAGAAAAAATAAGGGGGGGGGGACTTTTGGGACGGAGTGCCGCTGTCTCGAGGCGGAACTTGGGCAGGAGCACTTTTGCCCTCCGGCGGAGCGATTCCGTCAGGGGAACTTCCCTCCCGGAGGGGAAATCATCGTCATCATAATCACCAACAACTCTCCCATCTCGGGGAGGGAAATCTCCATCAACATCTTCAATAGCACCGTCTCATCTCAAACCCTAGTTCATCTCTTGTGTTCAATCTTGTTACTGGAACTATAGATTGGTGCTTGTGGGTGACTAGTAGTGTTGATTTCATCTTGTAGTTGATTACTATATGGTTTATTTGGTGGAATATTATATGTTCAGATCCAATACTCTAGTTAATACTCCTCCTATCTTGAGCATGATTATCATTTGTGAGTAGTTACTTTTGTTCTTGAGGTCATGGGAGAAATCATGTTGCAAGTAATCATGTGAACTTGATATTTGTTCGATATTTTGATAGTATCTATGTTGTGATTCCCTTAGTGGTGTCATGTGAATGTCGACTACATGACACTTCACCATATTTTGGCCAAAGGGAATGCATTGTTGACTAGCAATTAGATGATGGGTTGCGAGAGTGACAGAAGCTTAAGTCCTAGTTTATGCGTTATTCCGTAAGGGACCGATTGGATCCAAAAGTTTAATGCTATGGTTAGAATTTATTCTTAATACTTTTGTCGTAGTTGCAGATGCTTGCGGGAGGGTTAATCATAAGTAGGAGGTTTGTTCATGTAAGAACAATACCTAAGCACCGGTCCACCCATATATCAAATTATCAAAGTACCGAAAACGAATTAAACCAACATGATGAAAGTGACTAGATGAAATTCCCGTGTACCATCAAGAACGCTTTGCTTATCATAAGAGACCGTTTTGGCCTGTCCTTTGCCTCGAAAGGATTGGCCTACCTATCTGCACTTTTGTTACTACTATTGTTACTTGACCGTTACAAATTATCTTGCTATCAAACTACTTAGTTACTTACAATTTCAGCGCTTGCAGATACTACCTTACTGAAAACTACTTGTCATTTCCTTCTGCTCCTCGTTGGGTTTGACACTCTTACTTATCAAAAAGAGCTACAATTGATCCCCTATACTTGTGGGTCATTAGAGCTCTCAAGGGAAATAATTATTTAGAACTTCTATGCTCGGCTTTCTCGTGATGATCAATCAATGCTCAATACTTCTTGTACTGGCTCATTTATGAAGAAGACTATTGAATTCCGGTGGGATCTTTTGGAAAGAATTAAACACAACTGTGAAGATTGGGAGCTCAATGAAGGTAAAGAGTCAGGTATTAAGCTAAAGTATGATTATGTTAATTCTTTTATGAATACCAATGTTTTTCAAAAGTTTAGCACTAAATATGGACTTGACTCCGAGAAGTAGCCTCCTTTTGTGAATCATTTGCTAATCATGTTGATCTCCCTAAGGAGAAGTGGTTTAAATATCACCCACCTATTAAAGAAGAAATTAAAGAACATGTACTAGCTAAAGAGGAAACTATAATTAATAATGTTGACCCAGTTGTTCCTACTGCTTATGCTGAGAAAACACCTTTCCCTGTTAGGATAAAGGAACATGCTAAAGTTTCAACTGTTGTGAACAAAAGTTACATTAGAACATCTAAACCCAATGAACAAATAAAAGTAGAACCTAGTGTTGCTATGGTTAAGGATCTCCTAGAAGAAAATATAGATGGGCATGTTATTTACTTCTGTAATGAAGCTACTAGAATTGCCATACCTAATAAAGAGGAAAAACATAGACCCGTTGTTGGCATGCCCGTTGTCTTAGTTAAAATAGGAGATCACTGTTATCATGGTTTATGCGACATCGGTCCTAGCGTGAGTGATATTCCCTTTACCTTATATCAAGAAATTATGAATGACATAGCACCCACTGAAATAGAATAAATAGATGCCACTGTTAAACTTGCTAATAGAGACACCATCACACTACTTGGGATTGTTAGAGATGTTGAAGTCTTGTGTGGGAAAATAAAATACCCTACTGATTTTCTTGTTCTTGGTTCCCCAAAAGATGACTTTTGTCCCATTATATTTGGTAGACCTTTCTTGAACACTGTTAATGCTAAAGTAGATTGTGAGAAACAAACTGTCGGTGTTAGCTTTGGTGACGAGTCTCATGAGTTTAATTTTTCCAAGTTTAATAGAAAGCTTCATGAAAAGGAATTACCTAGTAAGTATGAAATAATTGGTCTTGCTTCTATTGTTGTGCCTCCTACTAATCCTCTAGAACAATATCTCCTAGACCATGAAAATGATTTACATATGCATGAAAGAAATGAAATAGATAAGATTTTCTTTGAACAACGTCCTCTGCTTAAACACAATTTTCCTATTGAAACTTTAGGATGTCCTCCTCCACCTAAAGGTGATCTTGTGTTTGAATTAAAACAATTTCCACACACTTTGAAATATGCTTATCTTGATGAGAAGAAGACATATCCTATTATTATTAGTGCTAACCTTTCAGAACATGAAGAAAAAAGATTATTGAAAGTTCTAAGGAAGCATCGAGCTGCTATTGGATATACTCTTGATGATTTAAAAGGCATTAGTCCCACTCTATGTCAGCACAAGATTAATATGGAACCTGATGCTAAACCGGTTGTTGATCACCAATGTTGGTTAAATCCAAAGATGAAAGAAGTGGTAAGAACGGAAATATGAAAACTTCTGGAAACAGGTATAATCTATCCTATAGCTGATAGTAGATGGGTAAGTCATGTTCATTGTGTCACTAAGAAAGGAGGTATTACTATTGTTCCTAATGATAAGAATGAACTTATTCCACAGAGAATTATTACAGGCTATAGAATGGTAATTTATTTTAGAGAATTAAACAAAGCAACTAGAAAAGATCATTACCCTTTGCCTTTTATTGATCAAATGCTAGAAAGATTATCTAAGCACACACATTTTTGCTTCCTTGATGGATACTCTGGTTTTTCACAAATACATGTTTCTCAAGCTGATCAAGAAAATACCACTTTCACTTGTCCCTTTGGAACTTATGCTTATAGACGTATGCATGCCTTTTGGTTTATGTAATGCACCTGCTACCTTTCAAAGATGTATGACTGCTATATTCTCTGACTTTTGTGAAAAGATTGTTGAGGTTTTCATGGATGACTTCTCTGTTTGTGGGAAGTCTTTTGATGATTGTTTTTTATTGAGTTTTGTAGAGATGTGAACAAATAAATCTTGTCTTGAATCAGGAGAAGTGCCACTTTATGGTTAATGAAGGTATTGTCTTGGGTCATAAAATTTCTGAAAGAGGTATTGAGGTGGACAAAGCTAAGGTTGATGCAATTGAGAAAATGCCAATCCTAAAGATATCAGAGGTATTCGTAGTTTCTTAGGTCATGCTGGTTTCTATAGGAGATTTATCAAAGACTTCTCTAAAATTTCTAGGCCTCTTGAAAATCTTCTGCAAACGGATGTTCCTTTTGTTTTTGATGATGATTGTTTGGAAGCCTTCGAAACACTCAAGAAAGCCTTAATTTCTGCACCTATTGTTCAACCACCTGACTGGAACTTGCCTTTTGAAATTATGTGTGATGCTAGTGATTATGCTTTTGGTGTTGTTCTAGGACAAAGAGTTGATAAGAAACTAAATGTGATTCATTATGCTAGTAAAACTCTAGACAGTGGTCAAAGAAATTATGCTACTACTGAAAAAGAATTTCTAGCAGTGGTGTTTGCTTGTGATAAATTTAGATCTTACATTGTTGATTCAAAAGTAATTGTTCACACCGACCATGCTGCTATAAAATATTTTATGGAAAAGAAATATGTTAAACCTAGACTTATTCGATGGGTTCTCTTGCTACAAGAATTTGATTTACATATCACTGATAGAAAAGGAGCAGAGAACCCCGTAGCTCTTAACTTGTATAGGCTTGAAAATATGCTTGATGACCCATTGCATATTGATGATAGTTTTCCTGATGAGCAGTTAGATGCAATAAATGTTTCTGATAACACTCCCTAGTATGCTGACTATGCTAATTATATTGTTGCTAAATATTTACCACCTAGCTTTACATACCAACAAAAGAAAAAATTCTTCTATGATTTAAGACATTACTTTTGGGAAGACCCACATCTCTATAAAGGAGTAGATGGTATTATTAGACGTTGTGTACCTGAGCATGAACAGGGATAAATCCTATGGAAATGTCACTCCAAACCTAATGGAGGGCATCATGCGGGAGACAGAATTTCTCACAAGGTATTGCAGTCTGGATTTTATTGGCCTACTCTTTTCAAGTATGCCTGTAAGTTCGTCTTATCTTGTGATGAATGTCAAAGAATAGGTAATATCGATAAGCATAAAGAAATGCCTATGAATTATTCACTTGCTATTGAACCATTTGATGTTTGGGGTTTTGATTACATGGGACCTTTTCCTTCCTCTAATGGGTATACATATATTTTGGTTGCTGTTGATTATGTTACTAAGTGGGTAGAAGCTATTCCAACTAGTAGTGCTGATCACAACACCTCTATTAAAATGCTTAAGGAAGTTATCTTCCCAAGGTTTGGTGTCCCTAGATATTTAATGACTAATGGTGGTTCACACTTTATTCATGGTGCTTTCTGTAAAATGCTTGCCAAGTATGATGTTAACCATAGAATTGTATCACCCTATCATCCTTAGTCTAGTGGTCAAGTTGAACTTAGAAATGTAGAAATAAAATTAATTTTGTAAAAGACTGTCAATAGGTCCCGGAAGAATTGGTCTAAGAAATTAGATGATGCACTTTGGGCTTATAGAACAACATATAAAAATCCTATGGGTGTGTCTCCTTATAAAATGGTTTATGGAAAAGATTGTCATTTGCCTCTTGAGTTAGAACATAAAGCATATTGGGCAATCAAAGAACTCAACTATGATTTCAAACTTGCCGGTGAAAAGAGGTTATTTGATATTAGCTCATTAGATGAATGGAGAACCCAAGCTTATGAAAATGCCAAGTTATTTAAAGAAAAAGTTAAAAGATGGCATGATAAAAGAATCCAGAAGTGTGAGTTCATAGTTGGAGAATATGTTCTTTTGTACAACTCCCATTTCAGATTCATTGCAGGAAAACTCCTCTCCAAATGGGAAGGACCCTATGTTATCGAGGAGGTTTATCGGTTTGGAGCTATCAAAATAACTAATGCTGAAGGTACTAACCCGAAGGTTGTTAATGGGCAATGAATAAAACATTATATCTCAGGTATGCACATTAATGTTGAAAGTAATATTATCCAAACTTTGACACCGGAAGAACACATAAACGAGTCCTTCCGAAACACTCCAGAATCGCTAAAAAGAGGGGTACATGATACGGTAAGTAAATGGACTTCGAAAAATCCGCAAAAGAAATTTTCTGTCAGTTTTGGAAAATAACAAAAATTAGGAAAATAAGAAACTATCGGGAAGCTCACCCTAGTGGGCATAAGACACCTGCCAGGCGTGCCCAGGTTGGTTGTACCCACCTCGGGTACCTTCCGGACTCTGTTTTCCTACATCTTGCTGGTTTCCCAAGATAAAAGATCTTTATACACCCTGAACCTATTGACCACCGTATCACGGAGAAATCTTCTGTTTTATTTTCCTTGTTGTTTTCTGTTAGATCCCATCTACTATGGCCGCTTCAAGGTCCTCCAAGGACAAGTTCTTCAAGAACGTCATCAACCCATATCTGCGAGAGGTGGTACAACACCCTCAGGTCATCCAGATGCATGAGGGGGTGCTTCACATCCGTGATGTGTAAGGGCCCAAGGGAACGGGAACCGTGGAGGCCAGGCTGCAAGCTATGGAGCAGGAGGTCTTCCGGTGCAAGGGGATGGTGGAGCATGGACTCAATGCTAATCACCTCATGATCACGGACCTTACCCGTGATCTCAAGGTGGATGGCAAGTCCATGAAGGATATCGTCTTCACCCTCAATGAGAAAATCAACTTCCTCCAAAGCCAGATCTACGATATCCAAAACCAAGTCTTTGAATATGAGGCGAGGTTTAAAGGTATGAGTTTGGCTGACAGTTGCAGGACCCGTGAGACTCATTGATAACCCACAAGTATAGGAGATCGTAACAGTTTTCGAGGGTAGAGTATTCAACCCAAATTTATAGATTCAACACAAGGGGAGCCAAAGAATATTTGAAGGTATTATCAGCTGAGTTTTCAATTCAACCACACCTGGAGATTAATTATAGGCAGCAAAGTGATCAGTAGCAAAGTAGTTTGATAGTTTTGATAGTACTGACAGCAACAATAGTAACAGTAACAATGATAGTAGTAATTTTATAGCAAGTGTAACAATGATGATAGCAGTAGTAACTTAGCAGAAACAATATGGAAAATTGCATAGGCATTGGATCAGTGACTTATTGGATGATATTTATCATGTGACAGTTATAACCTAGGGAGACACATCACTAGCTCCAGTTCATCGATATAATGTAGGCATGCATTCTGTAAATAGTCATACGTGCTGTATAAAAGGAACTTGCATGGCATCTTTTGTCCTACCCTCCCATGGCAGCGGGGTCCAAAACTAAGGGATATTAAGGCCTCCTTTTAATAGAGAATCGGAACAAAGCATTAACACATAATGAATACATGAACTCCTCAAACTAAGGTCATCACCGGGAGTGGGCCCGGTTGTTGTCACTCCGGGGTTGCCGGATCATAACACGTAGTAGGTGACTATAACTTGCAAGATCGGATCTAGAACATGGATATAATGATGATAACATAAATGGTTCAGATCTGAAATCATGACACCCGGGCCCAAACTGTCAAGCATTTAGCATGGCAAAGTCATAGCAACATGAGTCTAAGAACATAGTGGATACTAGGGATCAAGCCCTAACAAAACTAACTCGATTACATGATGAATCTCATCCAACTCCTTACCGACCAGCGAGCCTACGAAGGAATTACTCACTCCAGGTGGGGAGTATCATGGAATTGGCGATAGAGAAGGGTTGGTGATGATGAAGAATGAAGATCCCCCTCTCCTGAGCCCCAAACAGACTCCAGATCTGCCCTCCCAAGGAAGAACAGGGCTTGGCGGCAGCTCCGTCTCGTGGATCGTGATAATTCTTTCTCCCTGATTTTTTCTCTGAAAATAGGAATTTATAGCAATGGTTTTAGGGTCAGCGGGGCCACCAGGTGGAGACAACCCACCTGGGCGCGCTAGGAGAGGGGGCGCACCCTGGTGGGTTGTGCCCACCCAGGGGCCCCTCTCCGGTCGGTCTTGGCTCCAGAACTTATTATATATTATATAAAAATTCCTCGCAAAGTTTTGTTCCATTCCAAGAACTTTTATTTCTGCACAAAAACAACACCATGGTAGTTCTGCTGAAAACAGCGTCAGTCCAGAGTTAGTTTCATTCAAATCATGCAAATTAGAGTCCAAAACAAGAGGAAAAGCGTTAGGAAAAGTAGATACGTTGGAGACGTATCAACTCCCCTAAGGTTAAATCTTTGCTTGTCCTTAAGCAATTCAGTTGATAAACTGAAAGTGAAAAAGAAAAACTTTTACAAACTCTTTTGTTCTTGTTTGCATAAATAAGCTTAAACAACACCCAGGTTTTCAGCCAACATTATAACTTACCATGTCGACAATAACTCTTAAAGAATATAATGATTCATATCAATGACATAATTAGCTAGCGAGCAATAATAAGATATCTCAAACATCAACACGTTGCAACCATGATATAATATGACAATAGTGGTATCTCTCTAGCCCTTTCTGAGACCGCAAAACATAAATGCAGAGCACCTCCAAAGTTCAAGCAGTGACTAAACATTGTAATTCATGGTAGAAAAGATCCAGTCATGATGCACCCAACATTAGCTATACACAATGCATAAATCATGACAACTGTGCTCTACTCAGTTTCTGGCGCTTGTTTTAGAAGGTGGTGACACAACATAAAAGTAAATAGAAAGTCCCTTCGCAGAGGGAAGTAGTGATTTGAGAGGTGCCAGAGCTCAATTTTTAAACAGAGATAAATGATATTTTTAGACATGCACCCTTCTCATTTACTTCACGACCATCAGTTATCAATATCTCCCATGCTAAAAAGGCTAGTGGCGGTTCCCAAGCGATAAAAGTAAAGGTTTACTCCCCCTCCACCAACAATCACATTCCAGGGCTTGTCCGACAATGGGTGCCGTCCATAGCAACAACAGTCCCGGGGCAGTTTTGTTTAATTATTTGCATTTTTGAGTTCGGGACTGGGAATCCCTATTACTGCCCTTTTCTCATACGATGGCGAGTGAATAAACACTCGACCTGAGAATAACCCGCTTAGCATGGAAGATACCGACCACCTCCTGTTGTTCCATGAACGATCCAGGCACACAAAACAGATGATTTTTTTAGAAGTTTTTAGAGGTGGCACATGCAAATTTACTTAGGACGGCAGGGTAATACCGCATATAAGTAGATATGGTGGACTCATCTGGAATAACTTTGGGTTCAAGGTTTTTGATGTACAAGCAGAATCCCCACTTAGTACAGGCGAAGGTTAGCAATTAGATTGAGGAGCGTCCTGCTAGAGAGCAATAATGATCATGACCATGCATTATGCATAAGTAACATTGGACACTAGCATGAGTAGGATATGATCACCATGAACATAAACACTATAGAGGCTATGTTGGTTTTGATTCAACTACATGCATGAACATGTACCAAGTCAAGCCACTTGAACATTCAGAGGAGGATACCACATCATCATACTACATCACAATCATTTTAACGCTATGTTGATATCCAAGATAAATCATTATCAACTCCCAGCTACTTATGCATGGCATGAGAAACTATAATCTCTAATTGTCATTGCAAACATGTTTAATCATAATGGGCCGAATCATGGATGCTAGGTTAAACATATTTACACACAGAATAAGTCAAGTTCATACCAAATCTCTCTGCCACGACCAGTTCATCGACTGTCGTCATTATTGCCTTTCACTTGCACGACCGAATGATATGAAAATAATAATAGTGCAAGAGTGCCATGGACTAAGCTGGGATCTGCAAAACATTTTATTCAACAGGAGAAGACAAGGTAAAATGTGCTCTTTATTAGTTCAACAATTATTCATATGAGAGCCACTCAACATTTTCATCGTGGTATTCTCCTCGGTACGACTCGAATAAAAAGAAAAGAAATTCAGAGAAACACACTGAAATATTTTTGGAGTTTTTGGTTTTCTTGAACAAGCAAATAAGGGAAAAACAAAAACGAGAAAAACTATTTACATGGGAAAGCTCCCAACAAGCAAAAGAAGAACAAGGACATCTTTTTGGGTTTTCTATTTAATACTACAACTAAGCATGCAGAGAAAGTAAATTAACTACAACTATTTTTTTTGGTTTTTCTAAAGTTTATCAAACACACAAGAAGAAAGCAAGAAAATAATTCTAAGCATGGATGATACAATGAAAAAGTGTGGACACCGACAAATGGAATAAGTGAACATGAATGTAAAGTTGGTGGAAACACGTACTCCCCCAAGCTTAGGCTTTTGGCATAACTTGGTAGTAAATCAGTAGCCTGGAGGGTAGTAGGGGTGCTGAGGAGCGGGCATCCACTCATCCCACTGCGGAGGCTCCTCCTGTGCCGCTTCTGCAGCAGCCTGAGCGTTCCGGTAGGCGATGATGTCCGCGGGCATGATCCTATATCCTCCCCTGGCAGCAGAATCAAACAAAGTAGGTGCAGGAAGTGGAATAATATCACGAGTTTTAACGCTAAAAACCAGGTTATAAGGAATAGGAATGTCAGGATAATCTCGTGCAAGAAAATGATGATGCTCCATGGCTGCCCTGTCTAGGTAGACCTTGGTCAAAGGGTAATCATGAGGGCGTATCTCAACCTCAAAGTGAGCCGCCAAACGAGTAGCAAAAATCCCACCATGTATTTCACCCTGTGATTTATTAAGATGGAGGCAACAAGCCACAATAGCTCCCAAGCTATGGGTGTCGTCGCCCTCTAGTGCTCGGCGTAAAACAGCAAAGTCTGGTGCACTAAGCGCACCTACTTTATTTCTAGCAAGCAAGCACTTAGCAACAAATAAAGCAAAATAATGTACGGCAGGAAAGTGTATGCTAGCATCCGTAGTGGCTGACACCCCTCTCTCATCTCCCACTGTCAAAGTGCGGTAAAAATCCTCAAACCCAGATGGCCTAGGCTCAACTAAGCTTCCATCGGAAGGATCAAGCATATATCACAAAATTCAGTAAGTGGTATCTGATGGTTTTCAGCATATAAATCGAAGCTCACTTCTAGAGGATTGTTCCTAGGCAGGAAAGTAAAACTATGAACAAAGATATTTGTGAGGATTGGTGCTGGTCACACTCATCTGCGATGAAGTCGGTGAGGCCAGCATTCGCAACATATTGTGTGAACTCTTGAAGGATTCCCGCCTCTTCGAGGAATGGGGTATGCGGCCATTCGCACGGCCTTACCTCCGCCAACCTCCAGGGGTGGAGATCACTGTTAGAAGACTCCCCAATAACACCCTTGGAGTTCTTCTTCGAGCCAAACTTCCTGAAGATATTCATGTCCGCGTACAATTTTCTGAAGAAAAAAATTCGGAGTGACAAAAATTTGTCAACAAAACTTTGTAAGATTGATAGCAACTACTCATAGGGATACATAGAAGCCATAGCAGGCATTCAAACTACTTAGAACACTAAGAATTTAACATGCAAGCACATCTACAGCAGCACCAAGAGTGACTAATTATTCAAAATATAAACCACTAAAGCAAAAACTAATTGGACAAATGGTGGAGTCACATACCAATTAACAATCCCTTGAAACAGTTTCGGAAATGGAGCTTCGAGCAAAGAGATCGAGATCCATGGATTTGAGCTCAATAACACGGGAGAGAGAGCAATGGAGATTTTTTTTCTGGAGGTAAGTGATGATGTGGAATGAAGAGGTAAGTGAGGGGGCCCACATGGGGACCACAACCCACCAGGGCACGCCTGGGGGTGCTGGCGCGCCTAGGTGGGTTGTGCCCACCTAGTGCACCTCCCTCTGATGTTTATTGCACCAAAAATTCTCAAATATTCAAAAAAAATTGTGTAAAATTTTTAGGGCATTCTGAGAACTTTTTTGGGTCATTTTTTATTGCACGGGAAATTCAGAAAACATACAAAACATGGCATTTTATTTTATTTAACTAATAAAAATAGAAAACAAAAGGTAGGGACAGAAGGTAGTGCTTACTAAATTCATCAACTTCATCCGTTCAAAAATTATCCATTAATAAGGTTGATCAAGTCTTATTAACAACCACTTTCGATTAGCATGAAACCAAAGAACTTTCGTAAATCACTAAGTTACCTCAATGGGGATATGAATTTCCCCAACAATAAGCATTTCATATTTCTTTTTGTCAGTAGGTAGAGATATTTGAAAACTTCCAATAGTGATTGTCGGAGATTTTTCAATAACATTAATACCATTCACTTGGAATTGTTTCTTCAGAAAGTGCACCGTATGCTCATTACCATTAATATGAAAAGTGACTTGCTTTTATTGCAATCAATAACATCCCCTGTAGTATTCAAGAAGGGTCTACCAAGGATAATCGACATGTTGTTGTCCTTGGGCATCTCAAGTATAACAAAGTCAGTCAAAATAGTAACATTAGCAACAACAACGGGCACATCCTCACAGATACCAATAGGTATGGCAGTTGATTTGTCAGCCATTTGCAAAGATATTTAAGTAGGTGTGAGTTCATTCAAGTCAAGTCTTTTATATAAAGAGAAAGGCATAACACTAACACATGCTCCTAAATCACACAAAGCAGTTTTCACATAATTCTTTTTGATAGAGCAAGGTATAGTTGGTATTCCCGGATCTCCAAGTTTTTTAGGTACTCCATCTTTAAAAGTGTAATTAGCAAGCATAGTGGAGATTTCAGCTTCCGGTATTTTCCTCTTATTTGTGATGATGTCTTTCATATACTTTGCATAAGGAGGCATTTTCAAGATATCAGTCAAGCGAGTACGCAAAAAGATTGGCCTCAACATTTCAGCAAAGCATTCAAATTCTTCATCATCATTCTTTTTAGTTGACTTAGGTGGAAAAGGAATAGGTTTTTGAACCCACGGTTCTCTTTCTTTACCATGTTTTCTAGCCACAAAGTCTCTTTTACCATACCTTTCATTCTTAGCTTGTGGGTTATCAAGATCAACAGGTGGTTCTATCTCAACATCATTGTCTGATTCTTTATTATTTGGTTGGGTATCTTCATGAGCATTATCATTATCTTTTTCATTATCACTAGGTGAGTGTTCATTACCAGACTGAGTTTCAGCATCAGAGATAGAAACTTCATTATCTATGTCAGGAGGTTTCTCTATTTCGGGTTCACTAGGAGCGTGTGAAGTCCTATCATTCTCCTTTTTATTTTTCTTTTTATAAGAAATAGGTGCACTAGTGTTAGCTCTTTGTGAATCTTGTTCAATTCTTTTAGGGTGTCCCTCGGGATAAAGTGGTCCCTGAGTCATTTTACCTCCTCTAGTTGCAACTCTAACATCAAAGTCATGCATATTATTATTCATTTCATTAAGTAATTCTCTTTGAGATTTAGCAACTTGTTCTAATTGAGTTTGAACCATAGAAGCATGTTTTCCAACACCTCTAACATCATTTTAGATTCTAAATAACAAGTCACTCAAGCGAGCAATCATATCAGAATTATATTTCAATTGTTTCATAACATTTGCATTGAAGTGATCTTGTTTTCTAATATAGTTATCAAACTCATAAAGGCATTGACTAGGTTGTATATTGCGAGGATTGCCATTATCATTAAACTTCATAAGAGAATTTACCTCTACCACCTTAGGCAGTGGTGGCGTATTGAGCCCATGTATTTCTTCAATAGGAGGTAAAATTTTAACATCCTCAGCTTTAATACCTTTTTCCTTCATAGATTTCTTTGCCTCTTGCATATCTTCAGGACTGAGATATAATATACCCCTCTTCTTCGGAGTGGGTTTAGCCAGTGGTTTAGGAATAGTCCAAGCATCATAGTTTTCCAATATGTTATTCAATAATTCTTCAGCTTGTCCAACAGTTCGTTCCCTGAAAACACAACTAGCACAACTATCTAGGAAGTCCCTACAAGCATCAGTTAGTCCATTATAGAATATATCAAGCATTTCATTTTTCTTAAGAGGATGATCAGGAAAAGCATTAAGTAACTGGCAAAGCCTTCCCCAAGCTTGTGGGAGGCTCTCTTCTTTAGTTTGCACAAAGTTAAATATTTCCTGCAAGGCAGCTTGTTTTTCTTATGAGCAGGAAAATATTTTTCAAAGAAGTAATAAATCATATCCTGGGGACTACACACACAACCAGGAGCAAGAGTATTGTACCAAGCTTTAGCATCACCCTTTAATGAGAAAGGAAATAATTTGAGAATAAAGAAATTGAGAGTTTTCTCATCATGAGTAAAAAGGGTGGCTATGTCATTGTAGCGATCCAACCTCAAACAGTCGAATCTCTGTGCTAAGTGTCATCCCTGGATTGGTACTGCCGACACACACAGTACTTGAAGGATTTATAACAGAGTGCAATCACACACTTATTACATCGAATATCACAAAGAGATTACTTATTACAATAATATGGCTCAAGGCCATCCAATGAAGATAACAACGGAAGGCTTCGAAGGCAAAAGTGAGTCCATCAACTCCAACGGCATAGCTGAGTGCAAAACAACGACCTAGCGTACCTTACTTTTCGTCTGAAAAGTCTGCAACATAATACGTTGCAGCCCGAACCAGGTCAGCACATGGAATATGCTGGCAAAATAACACTGTAGAGCAATGAACAAGATAAATGCTAACACTACATGCATATATGGCTGGTGGAGGCTCTATGATTATCATGTTTGCGTAAAGCCAATTTTTTCCTACTGCAAAGGAATAAATTTTATTTAACTATAAAATTGGTTGATAAAACATTGAGAAGGTTCCTCCAACTCAATCCCAATTAAGAAGTAATTAACAACCCAACAACATTAATTAAGAGTGATGAGATCAATATAATAATTCAAGTACCAGATACTCAAAATGTCCATAACCGGGGACACGGCTAACCATGATTAGTTTATACAGTCTACAGAGGTTTACCCACTTTTCCCCACAAGACTCGATCTCCTCCACTGTATTTCTCACACTATATGGTGTTTGATGAACGGATGACCGAGACACAGTCTTTCCGAAGAGGTCCCCTTAACCGATAGATAGGCCGGTACACCTACAATCCCCTACATCTGCTAGCCCATCATGGAAATGATTCCCACAACTTACTCAACTATGCCAGAGCCCATATTGGCTTGTGGCTGCACACGGAAGTTTCTAGCATGAATAATCTTATGATCCCTTTGAGCCTGGGTGGCGAACCATAGGATGATCACACGGGTACTTCGGGATATCCCAGGACAACTCTGGATTTCTCCAGGTGCCCAGACAACCACTGGGTACTCCAGGGTGCCTCAACCAATCCACCCATATGTGTATTAAAGTAGCCACCTTAAGTTAACCATTATTTAACAACTCTCACATCTATCATGGATACACTCAACCAAACCACGTCTACGAGCATATCATAGTAGTATAAGCATAACGTAGAGGTAACTCCCAAGGTTTGATATAAAAAGGGGCAATAGGTTCTACCTCATCATCTACTTCCCAAAACCCACATGTTAAGCAGATCCTACTCATGCAATGTTTGAGGGTTGAAACTAATGCATAAAAACTGGGTAATAAAGGGGTATGATCAAAGTGTTACTTGCCTTGCTCTCGATCTGAAAACCCTAGTGACTCGTAGTATAGCACGCTTCGCACTCCGGAAATTCTACCTCAAACAAACAATAGAATACATAAGAACTCAAGCATAGATGCAAGGGTAAAACTCAAATGAGAAAGTCCAAAGTAAAAGTTGAACTCAAGTGCTTTGATTGGCAAAAAGAAGCAATCAAAACAGAGCTATGAAACTCAAACTACGATCAAAAGAAGTTCAAATTCAAATATGCTTGCGACCAAATTTTAATTTGTCAAAATCATGTTCAAGTTGATTAACTAGAAAGAGGGGTTCAAGATGAAGATTTTGGCGTTGGTTTCACTGGATTTGTACGAACGGTTAAAAAGTTGTGAGCGTTTGAAGATCAGGGGCTAATCTACAATAAAAATAATCATGGATAGGTCCCTGGCCAAAAATAAAATAAAAAGAAAAATACTAACGAACGAAGGTTCATTATCAGAGACAAACGAACGAATGCGTTCATGAACAGAGGCGTTCGGATGAGCTTTTGCTAATTAGCGAAACCGAAGAAAACCAAGAAAAACCCTAACCGTAAATAAAACCGACCTAAAAAACAAAACCGAAAAAAACCGGGGTGGTTTTTCCAGTTAACCGGGGAAAGTCACCGGCGGAAACGACGGCGGGATCCGGTGAGATGGCAGGGCGGGGCTGCGGCTTGGGCGGCGGTGGTGCGGCGTCGGCGGGGTGCGGTGATGTCTACTACACAACCTTTTTCTTGTAGACGTTGTTGGGCCTCCAAGTGCAGAGGTTTGTAGGACAGTAGCAAATTTCCCTCAAGTGGATGACCTAAGGTTTATCAATCCGTGGAAGGCGTAGGATGAAGATGGTCTCTCTCAAACAACCCTGCAACCAAATAACAAAGAGTCTCTTGTGTCCCCAACACACCCAATACAATGGTAAATTGTATAGGTGCACTAGTTCGGCGAAGAGATGGTGATACAAGTGCAATATGGATGGTAGATATAGGTTTTTGTAATATGAAAATATAAAAACAGCAAGGCAGGAAGTGATAAAAGTGAGCATAAACGGTATTGCAATGCTAGGAAACAAGGCCTAGGGTTCATACTTTCACTAGTGCAAGTTCTCTCAACAATAATAACATAATTGGATCATATAACTATCCCTCAACATGCAACAAAGAGTCACTCCAAAGTCACTAATAGCGGAGAACGAACGAAGAGATTATTGTAGGGTACGAAACCACCTCAAAGTTATTCTTTCTGATCGATCTATTCAAGAGTCCGTAGTAAAATAACACGAATCTATTCTTTCCATTCGATCTATCCTACAGTTCGTACTAGAATAACACCTTAAGACACAATCAACCAAAACCCTAATGTCACCTAGATACTCCAATGCCACCTCAAGTATCCGTGGGTATGGTTATACGATATGCATGACACAATCTCAGATTCATCTATTCAACCAACACAAAGAACTTCAAAGATTGCCCCAAAGTTTCTACCGGAGAGTCAAGACGAAAACGTGTGCCAACCCATATGCATAAGTTCACAAGGTCACGGAACTCGCAAGTTGATCACCAAAACATACATCAAGTGGATCACGTGAATATCCCATTGTCACCATAGATAAGCACATGCAAGACATACATCAAGTGTTCTCAAATCCTTAATGACTCAATCCGATAAGATAACTTTAAAGGGAAAACTCAACCCATTACAAGAGAGTAGAGGGGGAGAAACATCATAAGATCCAACTATAATAGCAAAGCTCGCGATACATCAAGATCGCTCCGAATCAAGAACACAAGAGAGAGAGAGAGAGAGAGAGAGATCAAACACATAACTACTAGGACATACCCTCAACCCCGAGGGTGAACTACTCCCTCCTCGTCATGGAGAGCGCCGGGATGATGATGATGGCCACCGAAGAGGGATTACCCCTCCGGCAGTGTGCCGGAATGGGTCTAGATTGGTTTTCGGAGGCTACAGAGGCTTGCGGCGGCGGAACTCCTGATCTAGGTTAGCTTCTGGAAGTTTGGGTATATATAAGAGGTGTTGGCGTCGGGGACAAGTCAGGGGGGTCTTCGAGGCGGCCACGAGGCAGGGGGTTGCACCCCCACCCTCGCGGTGGCCTCGGGACTCTTCTGGGCCATCTCCGATACTCCGTGGCCTTCTTCTGGTCCAAAAATGATCTCCGTGAAATTTCAGGTCAATTGGACTCTGTTTGGTTTTCCTTTTCCGCGATACTCAAAAACAAGGAAAGAATAGAAACTGGCACTGGGCTCTCGGTTAATAGGTTAGTTCCAAAAATCATATAAAATACCATATAAATGCATATAAAACATCCAAGGTTGATAATATAATAGCATGGAACAATCAAAAATTATAGATATGTTGGAGACGTATCAAGCATCCCCAAGCTTAATTCCTGCTCGTCCCCGAGTAGGTAAATGATAAAAACAGAATGTTTGATGTGGAATGCTACCTAACATATTTATCCATGTAATTTTCTTTATTTAGGCATGAATATTCAGATCCGAAAGATTCAAGACAAAAGTTTAATATTGATATAAAAATAATAATACTTCAAGCATACTAACCAAGCAATTATGTCTTCTCAAAATAACATGGCCAAAGAAAGCTATCCCTACAAATTCATATAGTCTGGCTATGCTCTATCTTCATCACATAAAATATTTAAATCATGCACAACCCTGATGACAAGCCAAGCAATTGTTTCATATTTTTTATGTTCTCAAACTTTTTCAATCTTCACGCAATACATGAGCGTGAGCCATGGACATAGCACTATAGGTGGAATAGAATGGTGGTTGTGGAGAAAAAAAAGGAGAAGACAGTCTCACATCAACTAGGCGTATCAACGGTGTATGGAGATGCCCATCAATAGATATCAATGTGAGTGAGAAGGGATTGCCGTGCAACGGATGCACTAGAGCTATAAGTGTATGAAAGCTCAAAAAGAAACTAAGTGGGTGTGCATCCAACTCGCTTGCTCACGAAGACCTAGGGCATTTTGAGGAAGCCCATCATTAGAATATACAATCCAAGTTCTATAATGAAAAATTCCCACTAGTATATGAAAGTGACAACAAAGGGGACTCTCTGTCATGAAGATCATGGTGCTACTTTGAAGCACAAGTGTGGTAAAAGGATAGTAGCATTGTATCTTCTCTCTTTTTCTCTCATTTTTTTGGGCCTTCTCTTTTTTATGGCCTTTTTTTAATTTTTCGTCCGGAGTCTCATCCCAACTTGTGGGGGAATCATAGTCTCCATCATCCTTTCCTCACTTGGGACAATGCTCTAATAATGATGATCATCACACTTTTATTTACTTACAACTCAAAAAAAACTCGATACTTAGAACAAGATATGACTCTATATGAATGCCTCCGATGGTGTATCGGGATGTGCAATGATCCATGAGTGACATGTATGAAAGAATTATGAATAGTGGCTTTCCACAAATACGATGTCAACTACATGATCATGCAAAGCAATATGACAATGAGGGAGCGCGTCATAATAAACGGAACGGTGGAAAGTTGCATGGCAATATATCTTGGAATGGCTATGGAAATGCCATAATAGGTAGGTATGGTGGCTGTTTTGAGGAAGGTAAATGGTGGGTGTATGGCGCCGGCGAAAGTTGCGCGGCACAAGAGAGGCTAGCAATGGTGGAAGGGTGAGAATGCGTATAATCCATGGACTCAACATTAGTCATAAAAAACTCACATACTTATTGCAAAAATCTATTAGTTATCGAAACGAAGTACTACGCGCAAGCTCCTAGGGGGATAGATTGGTAGGAAAAGACCATCGCTCGTCCCCAACCGCCACTCATAAGGAAGATAATCAATAAATAAATCATGCTCCGACTTCATCACATAACGGTTCACCATACGTGCATGCTATGAGAATCACAACCTTTAACACAAGTATCTCTCAAATTCACAACTACTCAACTAGCATAACTCTAATATCACCATCTTCATATCTCAAAACAATCATCAAGTATCAAACTTCTCATAGTATTCAATGCACTTTATATGAAAGTTTTTATTATACCCATCTTGGATGCCCATCATATTAGGACTAAATTCATAACCAAAGAAAATTACCATGCTGTTCTAAAGACTCTCAAAATAATATAAGTTAAGCATGAGAGTTCATCTATTTCTTCAAAATAAAACCACCACCATGCTCTAAAAGGATATAAGTGAAGTGCTAGAGCAAATGGCAAACTACTCCAAAAGATATAAGTGAAGATCAATGAGTAGTCGAATAATTATGCAACTATGTGAAGACTCTCTAACATTTAATAATTTCATATCTTGGTATTTTATTCAAACATCAAGCAATAAATAAATAAATAAATGACTCTCCAAGCAAAACACATATCATGTGGTGAATAAAAATGTAGCCTCAAGTAAAGTTACCGATGAACTAAGATGAAAGAGGGGATGCCATCCGGGGTATCCCCAAGCTTAGGCTCTTGTTTGTCCTTGAATATTACCTTGGGGTGCCTTGGGCATCCCAAAGATTAGGCTCTTGCCACTCCTTATTCCATAGTCCATCGAATCTTTACCCAAAACTTGAAAACTTCACAACACAAAACTTAACAGAAAACTCGTAAGCTCCGTTAGTATAAGAAAATAAATCACCACTTAGGTAGTGTTGTGAACTCATTCTAAATTCATATTGGTGTAATATCTACTGTATTCCAACTTCTCTATGGTTCATACCCTCCGATATTACTCATAGATTCATCAAAATAAGCAAACAACACATAGAAAACAGAATCTATCAAAAACAGAATAGTTGTAGTAATCTGTATCATTCGAATACTTCTATCACTCCAACAATTCTGAAATAAATTGGTGGACGTGAGGAATTTGTCTATTAATCATCTGCAAAAAGAATCAACCTAATCGCACTCTCCAGTAAAAAATGGAAGCAAATCTCATGAGCGCTAAAGTTTCTGTTTTGCTTTACAGCAAGATCACAAAGACTTCACCCAAGTCTTCCCAAAGGTTCTACTTGGCACAAACACTAATTAAAACATAAAACCATATCTAAACAGAGGCTATATGAATTATTTATTAATAAAAAGGAACAAAAAGCACGAAACAAAAATAAAATTGGGTTGCCTCCCAACAAGCACTATCGTTTAACGCCCCTAGCTAGGCATGATGATTTCAATGATGCTCACATAAAGGATAAGAATTGAAACATAAAGAGAGAATTATGAAGAATATGACTAGCACATCTAAGTCTAACCCACTTCCTATGCATAGGGATTTTGTGATCAAACAACTTGTGGGAACAAGAATCAACTTGCATAGGAAGGTAAAACAAGCAAATCTTCAAGATTTTCAACACATAGAGAGGAAACGTGATATTATTGCAATTCCTACAAGCATATGTTCCTCCCTCATAATAATTTTCAGTAGCATCATGAATGAATTCAACAATATAACTATCACACAAAACATTCTTTTCATGATCTACAAGCATAGAAAATTTACTATTCTTCTCATTCGGAATAGTGGGAGCATCATAAGAAACTCGAATACTTTAAATTGTTTCCAAATTAAAAGAGTAATGTTAAGAAAAAGGGTAATAATAATCATGACTAGTTTTATAAATATAATCATCTCTACTTCTTATAGCATAAGTATCATCATAATAATCATCATAAGTAGCAACTTTGTTCTCATCATAATCAATTGAAACATCTTCCAAGATAGTGGAATCATTACTAAATAAAGTCATGACCTCTCCAAATCCACTTTCATAATTGTCACAATAAGATTCAACACCCTCCAAAATAGTGGGATCATTACTTCCTAAAGTTGACGCTCTTCGAAACCCACTTTCATCTATATAACCATCATAAATAGGAGGCATGCCATCATCATAATAAATTTGCATATCAAAACTTGGTTGGTTAAAAATATCATCTTCATGAAACATAGCATCCCCAAGCTTGGGACAAACATCAGTTGCAGCAAATAAATTCCCAAACATGTCATTCTCATCAAACATAGCATCCCCAAGCTTGGGCCATTGCATATGATAAGCATAATCACTCTCATAATTAATAGTATGGATAGCACCAATAGTATAGTAATTATCATCATCACAATAAGTAATAGGAGCAACATCATTTGGGAGGGATACCTTTTTACCTTTACTTCTCCGTCTTTTCTTTTTCTTCTTCACATTAAGTATGGGTTTAACCCTCTTTTTGGAGCTCCTTGTTAATGAGATTGGTTTAATAGAAGGCTCCTCCTTGTTACCTCATTCATCATAAGAAATAATAGGAGGATATTGGGAGGTCTCTTCCCTTTCATTAGTATTCTCTTCATCTTATATTTGTTTTCTTGTCTTTATGTAATTGGTAATATAAGGATTTTCAATGCAATTCACCGCACAATACATATAAATTTCCTCTAGATCAAAGTCAAGAACTTTATCAAGGGAAAATTCTAGAATATACTTAGTTATATGTTTCATTTCTTCATAACCCAGAAGCAAACTAAGTTCATTATGATGCGCAAGGGAAATCAAGTCATCACAACTTTTGGACACGGTTCGATCATGAAACAATTTGCATTGGATATTTAAATGACCATGTTCATTGCAAAGTTCACAAGGATGGCTAAGAAAATTTAAATTTTCAGCCCAAACATCTAGCCTTTCTTGCAATCATTTAGTTTCTAAATACTTATGCCTCTTGCAAAGTCTATCCTCCCTATTTGGTGTGTACTTGCAAACTCTATGCACTCCACAAAAATTGACATGCTTATAAGAGATATTTTCATCATGACTAGTGCAATCATCATTAGTACTATGGATATTCAAGGATCTCGTACTAACAACATTGCAATCATGCTTATCATTCAAAGATTTAGTGCCAACATCTTAATGCATTCTTCTTCTAGCATTTTGGCACAATTTTCGGAATCCTTATTTTCACGAAAGATATTAAAAAGATGAAGCATATGAGGTAACCTTAAATTTCATTTTTTGTAGTTTTCTTTTATAGACTAAACTAGTGATAAAACAAGAAACTAAAAGATTCGATTGCAAGATCTAAAGATATACCTTCAAGCGCTAACCTCCCCGGCAACGGCGCCAGAAAAGAGCTTGACGGCTACTACACAACCTTCTTCTTGTAGACGTTGTTGGGCCTCCAAGTGTAGAGGTTTGTAGGACAGTAGCAAATTTCCCTCAAGTGGATGACCTAAGGTTTATCAATCCATGGGAGGCGTAGGATGAAGATGGTCTCTCGCAAACAACCCTGCAACGAAATAGCAAAGAGTCTCTTATATCCCCAACACACCCAATACAATGGTAAATTGTATAGGTGCACTAGTTCGGCGAAGAGATGGTGATACAAGTGCAATATGGATGGTAGATATAGGTTTTTGTAATATGAAAATATAAAAACAGCAAGGTAGCAAGTGATAAAAGTGAGCGTAAACGGTATTGCAAAGCTAGGAAACAAGGCCTAGGGTTCATACTTTCACTAGTGCAAGTTCTCTCAACAATAATAACATAATTGGATCATATAACTATCCCTCAACATGCAACAAAGAGTCCAAAGTCACTAATAGTGGAGAACAAATGAAGAGATTATTGTAGGGTACGAAACCACCTAAAAGTTATTCTTTCTGATCGATCTATTCAAGAGTCCGTAGTAAAATAACATGAAGCTATTCTTTCTGTTCGATCTATCCTAGAGTTCGTACTAGAATAACACCTTAAGACACAAATCAAACAAAACCCTAATGTCACCTAGATACTCCAATGTCACCTCAAGTATCCATGGGTATGATTATGTGATATGAATCACGCAATCTCAGATTCGTCTATTCAACCAACACAAAGAACTTCAAAGAGTGCCCCAAAGTTTCTACCATAGAGTCAAGACGAAAACGTGTGACAACCCCTATGCATAAGTTCATAAGGTCACGGAACTCGCAAGTTGATCACCAAAACATACATGAAGTGGATCAGTTGAATATCCCATTGTCACCACAGATAAGCACGTGCAAGACATACATCAAGTGTTCTCAAATCCTTAAGGACTCAATCCGATAAGATAACTTCAAAGGGAAAACTCAATCCATTACAAGAGAGTAGAGGGGGAGAAACATCATAAGATCCAACTATAATAGCAAAGATCGTGATACATCAAGATCGTTCCAAATCAAGAACACGAGACAGAGAGAGAGATCAAACACATAGCTACTGGTACATACCCTCAGCCCCGAGGGTGAACTACTCCCTCCTCGTCATGGAGAGCGCCGGGATGATGAAGATGGCCATCGGAAAGGGATTCCCCCCTCCGACAGGGTGCCAGAACGGGTCTAGATTGGTTTTCGGTGGCTACAGAGGCTTGCGGCGGCGGAACTCCAAATTTAGGTTATGTTCTGGAAGTTTGGGTATACATAAGAGGTGTTGGCGTCGGGGACAAGTCAGGGGGATCTCCGAGGCGGCCACGAGGTAGGGGGCGCGCCCCCACCCTCGTGGTGGCCTCAGGACTCTTTTGGCCCATCTCCGGTACTCCGTGGGCTTCTTCTGGTCCAAAAATGATCTCCTTGAAATTTCAGGTCAATTGGACTCCGTTTGGTTTTCCTTTTCTGCGATACTCAAAAACAAGGAAAAACAAAAACTGGCACTGGACTCTAGGTTAATAGGTTAGTCCCAAAAATCATGTAAAATACCATATAAATGCATATAAAACATTCAAGGTTGATAATATAATAGCATGGAACAATCAAAAATTATAGATACGTTGGAGACGTATCATGCGACAACGACGCGGGGTTGTGGCGGCGGCGCAGCAAGCGGCGGAGGCGGCGGGCAGCGGTGGTGAGGAGAGAGGGGGCGGGGCCTCGACCTTTAAAGGCCTCGGGGGCGGGCGGTGTCTTGGAGGAGGGGCTAGCCCGAGGTGGAGTCCGGCTCGGATTCCTCTTCGGCGTCCGTGCCGCAGACGGCGGCAGTGCGAGGAAGGCGGCACGGGAGCGGGATTCGGCCCGACTTTGCTGGGCCTCTGGCCCAGTGTGGTGGAAAACTTTTTAAAAAAAATTCCGTCGAAAACAAAATCCTAATAAAATATAAGAAATTCTAAAAATGCCAAAAACAATTTTCATCGTCTAAATAAAATATTTAGAACAAAGTGAACATTTTTCTGGCCTAAAAATGCAATTTTAAAAAATGCATACTTTTTTCTAATTCAAATAAAATAGCAATAAAATCCCAAATAAAATATTTCTTTGATTTTAAAATTTTCCTCCAATATTCCTGTTTTTGAAGAAGTCATATTATCTTCTCTCCTTTATTTTTTTATATTGGAAATATTTGGAGAGAAAAATATTAAAACCAAAATGATCCTCTTTTCAAATTTGAGAAAATTCAAATATGAAAACTTATGAAATCCCCAACTCTCTCCTTGGATCCTTAAGTTGCTTAAGATTTCTACGATCACAACCAAAGTGCAAATAAAATATGATATGCATATGATGACCTATGTATAACATCCAAATTAAAATTTTGGGATGTTATAAACCTACCCCCTTAAGATGAATCTCGCCCTCGCGATTCGGGTTGGCTAGAAAATAGGTGTGGGTGGTCTTTCCGTAGATCTTCTTCTCGTTCCTAGGTGGCTTCATCCTCAGTATGGTGGCTCCACTAAACTATGCAAAACTTGATAAGCTTACTGCGTGTAACTCGGCTGGCAAACTCAAGAATCTTGACGGGCTTCTCCTCGTAGGTCAAATCACTCTCCAACTGAATTGCTTCCACGGGCACTGTATCTCTTAGTGGAATATCAGCTATCTCTGCATGGCACTTCTTCAATTGGGAAATGTGAAACACATCATGAACTCCTAACAGTCCTTCGGGTAACTCCAACTTGTAGGCAACCTCTCCCATACGTTCCAGAACTCGGTATGGTCCTACAAATCTCGGGGCTAACTTTCCCTTAACTCCAAATAGTTTAACTCCTCGTAGAGGTGACACACGAAGATATGCTCGTCTCCAATCTCATAGACTACTTCCTTGTGTTTGGAGTCTGCATAACTCTTCTGCCTGGACTAGGCTACCTTTAGTCTGTCATGAATCAACTTAACCTTCTCTTCGGACTCCTTGATCAGATCTGGTCCAAACAACTGGCGATCTCCAACTTCATCCCAAATCAACGGTGTCCTGCACCTTCTCCCATACAAAGCTTCGAAAGGTGCCATCTTCAAACTAGCTTGATAACTATTTTTGTATGAGAACTCCACGTAAGGTAAATTATCATCCCAACTAGATCCATAATCTAATGCACATGCTCTCAACATGTCCTCGAGAATCTGATTGACTCTCTCTGTCTATCCATCTGTCTGCAGATGAAAGGCTGTACTGAACTCTAGCCTGGTGCCCAAAGTCTGGTGCAGCTGATTCCAAAACTTTGAGGTAAATTGTGTCCCTCTATCTGATATGATGGTCCTCGGAACTCCATGCAGGCATACGATTCTGTTCATACATATCTTGGCCAACTTCGCACTCGTATAGGTGGTTTTCACTGGAATAAAGTGAGCCACCTTGGTCAAATGATCCACTACTACCCAGATAGAATCATATCCTGATCGGGTCCTAGGTAATCTGTGTCGAGCTGGTCCCACTTCCATTCTGGTATCAGCATGGGCTACAGTAATCCTGGTGGCTTATGATGTTCCGCATTCACTCTCTGACATACGTCACACACGGCTACATACTCGGCAATGTCCTTCTTCATACCAGTCCACCAGAAACACTCCTTCAAATCCAAATATAGCTTGGTGTTTCCGGGGTGTATCGAGTATGGTGATTCATGAGCTTCCTGAAGTATTAACTTTCTGATCTCTACATTATTGGGTACGTATACACGGTCCTCAAACCATAAGGTTTCGTACTCATCCTCTCGAAAACCCTTGGCTTTTCCTTTACTCATCTTCTCCTTTATCTTAGCAATTTCATTGCCATCCTTCTGAGCTTCTCGAATCTTCCCCAATAATGTTGACTGAACCTCCATTCCTGCGACAAAACCTCTTGGAACTATCTCCAAATGAAGTTCCTTGAGATCGTAAACTAACTCCTGTGGTAATCCGCCACTTACGAGGGTATTGACATAGTATTTCCAACTCAAAGCATCTGCTACGACATTGGCCTTACCTGGGTGATAGTGCAACTTCATATCATAATCCTTTATAAGCTCCAACCATCTCCTTTGCCTGAGATTCATCTCCTTCTGCGTGAAAATGTACTTCAAACTCTTGTGCTCCATATACGAATCACATCTGTTTGCAATCAGGAAATGTCTCTAGGTCTTAAGAGCATGCACTACGGCTGCTAACTCCAAATCATGGGTGGCATAATTCAACTCATGAGGTCGAAGTTGTCATGAGGCATATGAAATAACTCTTCCATCTTGCATAAGTACACCTCCAAGTCCTAAGCGAGAAGCGTCACAATACACTTGGAAATCCTTGCGTATATCCGGAAGAATCAGCACTGGGGCTGTAACTAAACATTTCTTCAACTCCTGAAAACTGGCCTTATAATCTTCAGTCCATTTGAACTTGGTGCCCTTCTTCAACAACTCTGTCATGGGTTTCGCAATCTTGGAGAAATCCTCAATGAACCTCCTGTAATATCCTGCGAGTCCCAGAAAACTGCAGATCTCTCCAACTCAGTGGGTGCCAACCACTTAGTGACAGACTGAACTTTGGCGGGGTCTACTGCTATACCTTCTCCTGATATAACATGTCCAAGAAATCCAACTTCTTTCAACCAAAACTCACACTTGCTAAACTTGGCATACAACTGATGTTCCCTGAGCTTCTCGAGAACTAAGCGCGAGTGTTCCTTTTGTTCCTCCTTTTTCTTCGAGTAGACCAAAATATCATCAATGAACACCACTACAAACTTATCCAAAAACTCCATGAACACCTTGTTCATCATACTCATGAAATAGGCAGGGGTGTTAGTCAATAAAAATGACATAACCGTGTACTCATATAGCCCGTACCTTGTGGTAAAAGCTGTCTTAGGTATATCCTGTTCTCAGATCTTCAATTGGTGGTATCCTGATCGAAGATCGATCTTGGAGAATACTTTGGCTCCTTGCAGCTGGTCAAATAAATCATTGATCATCAGTAGTGGGTACTTGTTATTGATTGTCACTTCATTCAATGCTCGATAATCAACAACCATTCTCAAAGATCCATCCTTCTTCTCAACCAAGAGCACTGGGCTCCCCATGGTGACGAACTTCGTTGAACGTAACCTTTCTCCAGTAACTCCTTAATCTACTTCTTAATTTCCTCCAGATCATTTGCGGGCATCCGATACGGTCTCTTCGATATTGGTCCGGTGTCTGGCAATAGTTCTATCAAAAACTCAATGTCTCGGTCTGGTGGCATGCCTGGTAATTCCTTTGGAAATACATCCGGGTAATCCTTCACAACAGGCACTTCTTCCTGAACAACTCTAGAGAGGGAATTTACTTGGGTCCTCCTTGGCGCATTCCTAGACACATACTTGATCCTTTTTCCCTTCGGGATGGTGAGTAAGATTGACTTACTAGCACAATCGATGTTTCCTCCATACTTCGATAACCAATCCATACCTAATATTATATT
Source organism: Triticum monococcum (assembly GCA_034509565.1). Taxonomy (NCBI): domain Eukaryota; kingdom Viridiplantae; phylum Streptophyta; class Magnoliopsida; order Poales; family Poaceae; genus Triticum; species Triticum monococcum. Next base: position 441,671,411 of record CM067842.1, on the reverse strand, counting down.
CAATCCTCGGGACACCAAAATTATTAGGTTTGATGGGAAAACATGACTACCTATGGTCAATGGCATCTGAAAACACCCTCTGCTTGCCATATACTCAGCTCCTGGCGAGCTTACTAACATAGGTGTCTTAAGAACTTTGGTGGGCAGCTTATACTTATCCACAAACCCCCTCGAAATGTATGAATGCGATGCACCAGTATCAAAAAGAATGATTGCAGTAAATGACTCAATAAAAAACTTACCTAAAACTGCATCTGGCTACTCTTCAACCTCCTCCATGTTAACATGGTTCACCTGTCCCCTGTTGAAAGGGTTGGGCTTCTTCCTAGAGCTTCCATTGCCATTTCCATGCTTTGCTTTAGGGCATTCAGTGGCGTAGTGTCCAGTCTTCCCGCACTTGAAACAAGTAATGTGACTTAAATCCTTCCTGGCGGGTGTTGCTGGGTTGGCACGGTTCTGTCCGTTGCTTCATCAATTCCCATTCCCATTCTTGGGGCCACTGTGGTTATGTGAACTCCCTCTGTTGTGGGTATGGCCTCCATGGTTATGGGTATATCCTCCCGAGTTCGGGGTAAAGTGAGGCTTCTGCGATGCTCCAGAATTATACTTCCCTTGTCCATATTTCCTTTTGTGGCTCTCTATCTGCTGCTGCTTCCCTTCAATCATAAGAGTCCTATCTACCAACTCCCGGTAATTTGTGAATGTTGCCACCATCAACTGCATACTCAGCTCATCATTCAGCCCTTCCATAAACTTCTCCTGTTTCGTGGCATTTGTGGCCACATCATCCGAGGCATAGCGAGATAACTTACTGAACTTGTTGCGGATATAACTACTGAGTATAAACCGCCCAGGAGGGGCCAAGTTATACCCATAAGGAGTTATCCATATTGAAGCCCATGAAGACAAGGAGCATGGCGCTTTACTATAAGAGATCTAAAGGTCTGGGGTTCAAAGGCGGATTAGGGCCCGTAGACATAAACCGCCATAAGGTGTGTAACTTGTGTTGTAAGATAGGAAAGGATAGAAACCGAGCCGGACACGTTTATGAGCCGGCAGGGATTCTGTAAACCACCGGGCGTCAACCTATGTATATAAAGGGACGACCCGACGGTGGTTTAAGGACAAGAAACAACAACTCGAGAGCCAGACAAAGCGTATTCTCTCCCTGGTCATCGAAACCATAGCAATCCCATCATAACTGGAGTAGGCTTTACCTTCACCGTAAGGGGTCGAACCGGTATAATTCCTTGCGTCCTTTGTCCACTTTAACCCCTTTAAGTTAACTACGTTGCGATGGCTCCACGACTAAGTCCTCACACTAGGACATCTGCCGTGACAATCCCACGATAGTTGGCGCCCACCGTGGGGCTATCGCATGATGGTTTCAAGTTCTTAGAGGGCAGCTTTGAAGGGCTCAAGGGATACGTTGTGGGTCGGATGACCAAGAGACGTCGCAGCAAGCTCTACATCGACGACGCAGGCTGGGGCCCTGAGGTCGGCTCAATTGAGTATGGATATTGGGTCCCCTTCGGTGGTATTCACGTCTTCATTGGCAAGATTGACGAACCGTGCCCTGAGCCGGACATCTGCACCAACATCGTTGAAATGGCTCAGAGTGCGAGATCCGCCTGGGTTCTGCCTGCCATAAAGCGTGCCTTCATGGGAGTCATCCACGGAGTGGAATCTGAGGATAGATCGGTATCTGGTGGTGAAACTGTCATTTATTCTGATGACAAGTCATCTACCGGAGAGACCAAGTCATTGTACCAACTGCAGGCTGTTCCGATGGTGACAGTATTTCGGACCCCCTTGATCTGCCGAGCCGAGTTGCGATCTTCATGGCCGGTACACAGTCAGCGCAACATTCTTCAACCGCAGCAGCAATGATCTCCGGTTCAGCAGCTGGGGCAGGAGGCCCTGCGCCACCGCCTGCTCAGGTTTTGTCTGATTTATTCAATGCTTTGGCAACACTGCTGGCGGCTGAAGTTAACCCGGCGGATCAGGATCAGCACAATGTATAAGTCATGAAGGTGAATGATCAGATAGCTCAAGCCAAGGCAGACCTGGCAGCCGAGAACACCAGGATGGCTGCGGAGCGGGCCGAGTTGGATGCACATGCTTATCGGCTTATGCTGGATCAGAACGCATCAAATGATGTAAGGAGGAGAAGATACCGGTCCCACCTACCTCCGGTTTATGAGCCAAGGAATCTCTTTAACATGCCAGGAGCAGGAACCAGCAACCAACTAGTGGTGAACCGGGTAGAAGCACCTGGAACAGGGGCGCCGGTTCAGCCGCGCATAGTGGATCTGCCTCATCAGAATATCCCGTCACAACGTGTGTCAACTCCTCCGGGTCATTTCTCCAACCCCCTGGATAACATAGTCACTGCCGCTTCACGATTGGTAGCCCTCCCAGTCGAAGGTGAGTCCCCCGTAGAAGTTGAGACGTGACGGGCTAGGGAGCTCCTTCAAACAGCTTTGACTCAGCAGCAGGCATATTCATACAGCAGCGAGAGGATTCATTCCACCCCCCGCCCAAGCCGGAGTTACAGCAGGCACTTTGATGAACTGGCCGTGTCAAGTAGTGCGCGGGACCGTAACCCGCCTCGAGGGCATAATCCGGCAGGTGGTGGTACTAATGCTTAGGATTTGGTGGATCAGGGCAGAGCACGTCGAGAAAGCCGAGTTAGCGGCGCAGCACGCGGCCCGCCAGCTTACTCCAGTTCATCCAACAACTTCGGTGGAGCCAGGAGTTACCTCCAGCTCTTTTGGGGTGTCGTGTCTCGTCCCGGCTCTACATAATGTACGACTGTCCAAGGATTTCAAAGGACCCCGCAAAGTGCCCAATTATACTGCCGATTTACCCCGAGTCATGGATCGAAAGCTATAAGATGGCAATGGAGATGCTGGATGTGGATGATGCGGCCTGTGCTACATACTTCACCATGATGTTGGAAGGAACAACTCGCACTTGGCTAAAAAGTTTGGCAGCTAACTCCATCGGGTCATGGGCTGCGTTAAAGGCCCGGTTTATCCAGAATTTCAAGGACACGTGCAAACAACCCATGTCAATTATAGACTTAGCTGCCTGTGTACAAGAAGAAGGTGAATAGACAACCCATTGGGTGCGCCAGGTTTCAGAAATCTTGCATTCAACGGACCGCATCAATGCCGATACAACAGTTTTAACGCTGGAGGGCAATTGCTGGTTCATGCCTTTGAAGCTGAAATTAGGACGGCTCTAGCGTCATTGCAATGACATGGGAACGCTTATGGATGCTCTGGTCAAGTATGCCGACTTTGATACTACCAAGGACCCTGAGTCTGATTATGAAAAGCCGGGGAAGGGAAAGAAGAGTGGCAGTAACAAGGGCAGCAACATAACCCGGCGGGTCATGGAAATAACGGTAAGCGCAAAGCAGATAACAGTTTGGATTTTGTGGCTAACACCAACATGCAGAATAATAATCAGTGTCGTAAGGGTAAACCGCCCCCACGGAGTGGAGGATCAAGTGTCAATCTTGAGCGCCTATTAAACCAGCATTGTCCAAGGCACGGGACACGAGAGAGACCAGCCACGCATCTTTGGAAGGATTGCTTTATTATGCGGGAGTTCAAAAACTCGGATCTTTTCCAATACGATCATGGACCGCCCGGCGGTTCAGGCGGTGGTTCTCATGGGCCGGGTTATGGTGGAGGTAGTTCCGGTTCGGGATTTCAGGGCAACCAATGCGTACATGGCAATCAAGGCAGTCAGGGCAACCAAGGTGGTTATAATCATCAGGGGAGTCAGCAGCAGCAGCAATCGGGTTACCAGAGCAATCCGAAGCAGTTGAATAGTGGGCAGTATCATGTCTTCACCACTAGCTTATGCAAGCGCGATCAGAAGCTTCATAAAAGGGTAGTAAACTCTGTTGAACCGGGATTGCCCCATTATCTGCGCTAGTCTGAACAACCCATTTTGTGGAGTCAAGAGGATCATCCACCCCGGGTTGATAACCCGGGTCATCTGGAATTGGTGCTGGCACCTCAGGTTGGGGGGTACAAGTTCACCAAGGTGCTTGAGGGAGTCCTGGATTAGGGCGTCTCCGGACAGTCGGACTATATCCTTTGGCCGGATTGTTGGACTATGAAGATACAAGATTGAGACTTCGTCTCGTGTCCGGATGGGACTCTCCTTGGCGTGGAAGGCAAGCTAGGCAATACGGATATGTATATCTCCTCCTTTGTAACAGACCTTGTGTAACCCTAGCCCCCTCTGGTGTCTATATAAACCGGAGGGTTTTAGTCCGTAGGACAACATACAATCATACCATAGGCTAGATTCTAGGGTTTAGCCTCTCTGATCTCATGGTAGATCAACTCTTGTACTACTCATATTATCAAGAATAATCAAGCATGACATAGGGTTTTACCTCCATCAAGAGGGCCCTAACCTGGGTAAAACATCGTGTCCCCTGCCTCATGTTACCATCCGCCTTAGACGCACAGTTCGGGACCCCCTACCCTAGATCCGCCGGTTTTGACACCGACATTGGTGCTTTCATTGAGAGTTCCACTGTGCCTTCGCCGTAAGGAAGGATGCCTCGTCTTGTTGTTAAAAACAACATTACCGCTGGGGGATCCCTGGCTGTCGTCCAAACTCTCTGGCTGGGCAGTTTCATCATGACCGCCCGTTCGGCTGCTGCACCGACGATGACTTCTCGGGTCATCGAAAACAGCCTCCACGTCGGCTCGGAATTCGCCGAGCAGATGGATCCAATGGAGCTCTCTTCCCTAAACGAGCTCTTGGATCGCATCGCCACCTTGGGAGTCACTACGGACTATGATCAGATTGGGCTTAAACCCGATCAAAGGGAGATTAACTCTCCTCCGGTCACCCATCATATTGCGGTGGTGGAGGAACAATGCGGCGATTCTTCATCTATCTTAAGGACTAACTATGTCCGGATTCTTGAGCTCTCCGAGCCGGATACCCGTTTATGGGAGGACATCACCCAAGCCCTGAACCTAGAGTCAGGCAGCGGGCCAGACTTACCGGGCAACATCCCAGAATCTGAACTTCCAAGATTAGAAACACCTCGGGCCCTGGGTCTCAGATCGGGTAAGGGTTCGGACTCAAATACACCCACCCACCCAACCATAGACGATATTTCCCACATCACGCAAGAGCCCCATGAAACAGTACATCATTATTGGGCCAGATTCCTCCTTGTGATGAACAAGGTTAAGGACTGCCGCAAGGAAGACGCAGTCTCATTTTTCTGCAATAATTGCACGGACAAGGGAATCCTTAACGCCATAAGTCGCCGTGACATATCACGCTTCGCCAACTTGGCGTCCATAGTATGAAAGTACTGTGCGATGGAAAGTGCCTGGAAAACCGAAATGAAATTTTGGGATAATCCGGCTCCGAATATACACCCAGTCCGAAGTAAAAGGGTGTACTATCATAAGACACCTGAGTTAATTACAAAGAAGAAAAAACCCTCTACAGGGCATGGAACCGTATTGGAGGGATGGCTCAACGGACCCTGCAAAATTCATAGTACAGCGGATACCATACCAACACACAGCCTTAGAGCATGTTGGATACTCCGGCAGGTGGCCAAAAGCGGTGAGGATCTTCTCATCCCAGATGCCACATAGCACCACCCAGGGATAACAATACGGTATTAACAGTCTTTGAGACCTTCGCATCAAATAATAGGCACAAGCGAACACTCCGCAGCATTGCCGAAATCTGCCACGTGGCAGCAATAAATCCATGGGGCGACACGGCTATTACCTTCAATGCCAGTGACGAACCCAAATTCCGAACAGCCCAAGCACCAGCTGCACTGGTCCTCAGTCCAATTGTGGACGGCTTTTGACTCACCAAAGTACTCATGGATGGCGGCAGTGGATTAAACCTCATCTATGAGGAAACTCTTCAAAAAATGGAAATAGACTGGAATCGCATTGAGCAAAGTAGCACAACCTTCACAGGAATCATCCCCAGTCGGGAAGCACACTGTGCTGGGAAAATCACACTAGATGTGGTATTCGGCACAGCGGAGAACTATAGGTCCGAAGAAATTACATTCCAAGTGGCCCCGTTCAGTAGTGGATACCACGTCCTTTTAGGGCGAGAGGCGTTCACGACCTTCCAAGCCATACCCCATTATGGGTACATGAAGCTCAAAATGCCCGGGTCCAATGGAATCATCACTCTTGCTAGTGATCTGGACACAGCGCTCCGCGCCGAAAACAAAACAGCCTCATTGGCCCTCGAGGCATTATCCGAAGCCCTTTCGGCTGATGAATTAACTGTGCTACGCTCCACAATGGACAGGGATGACGTGATACTTGACAAGAGATCCAAGTCCACATCTTTTAAACCAGCGGATAAAATAGTCAAATTCCAAGTCCACCCAACGGACCCTACAAAAACAGCCTCCATCGGGGCACAGTTAAACCCCGCCATGGACGCTGCACTACGAGAGTTCCTGCGCGAGAATTGGGATATATTCGCCTGGCACCCCTCAGACATGCCAGGAATCCCACGCAGGCTGGCCGAGCATAGCCTCAATATTCTAAAGGGATTCAAGCCGGTCAAGCAGGCTCTTCGGCGTTTCTCTGAACCTAAGAGACAAGCTATGGGAGAAGAACTAGCCAAGTTATTGGAGGCCGGATTCATTAGAGAAATAAAACAACCAGACTGGCTAGCAAACCTGGTAATGGTACCAAAGCAGGACAAATCCTGGCGCCTATGTGTCGATTTCAAGGACCTCAACAAGGCTTGCCCAAAGAATCCCTTCCCCCTCCCCCGCATTGATCAAATTATCGATGCTACCGCAGGACACGAGTCATTGTGTTTCCTCGACGCATACTCCGGCTACCACCAAATCAAGATGGCGGAGTCCGACCAAGCCGCAACGGCATTTATCACACCATACGACCCCTTCTGTTTCAACACAATGCCTTTTGGGCTCAAAAACGCCGGCGCAACATATCAACGCATGATTCAGACATGTCTGGAGAAACAGATCGGCAAAACAATAGAGGCGTACGTAGATGATGTGGTCGTTAAAACCAAACACGTCGACTCTCTAATGGACGACTTGAGGCTCACATTCGACAACCTCCAAACATACGACATCAAGCTCAATCCGGAAAAATGCATTTTCGGCGTACCAACCGGAAAGCATCTGGGCTTCATTGTCTCCAGTAGAGGAATTGAAGCTAATCCGGCCAAAATCCGAGCTCTTTCACAGTTGGCTATCCCAACGGACCTCAAACAAATCTAGAAATTAACTGGATGTGTGGCGGCTCTAAGCCGCTTTATCTCCCGCTTAGGAGAAAAAACATTACCCCTTTATTGCCTCCTGCGGCGCACCGAACACTTCGAGTGGACGGGCGCTACCACAGTCGGATTGGAAGAAATAAAATCCATACTGGCAACCAACCCAATCCTGGCCGCGCCAAACATCGGCGAACCAATGTTATTGTACATTGCGGCAACTCATCAGGTTGTAAGCGCAGTACTCGTCGTCGAACGAGAAGCGGACGGACATAAATTCCCTCTTAAAAAGCCGGTATATTATGTATCCACTGTCCTCACTCCATGCAAATCACGGTACCCACATTATCAAAAGATAGCCTATGCAGTATTCATGGCATCCCGGAAGCTGCGACACTACTTTCAAGAGTGTTCGATTACAATAGCCTCGGAAGTGCCACTTAATGATATTATAAACAACTGCGATGCCACGGGCCGGATTTCCAAATGGGCCATTGAGCTCCTCTCGTTTGACATAACATACAAACCTCGGCGAGCCATTAAATCACAAGTATTGGCCGACTTTGTCGCTGAATGGACGGAAGCCGAATTCCCTAAAGAGTACGGCGCATACTCCAATTGGATCATTCACTTCGACGGCTCCAAAATGCTGCCTGGTCTGGGGGCTGGCGTCGTCCTGACGTCCCCAACCGGAGATACAGTTCAATACATACTGCAGATACTGTATACAAACTCCAACAACGCAACGGAATACGAAGCCCTGTTACATGGCCTTCGGATGGCAGTTTCCATGGGCATTCAATGCCTGGAAGTGCGCGTGGATTCGAACCTCGCAATATCCCAAATAAATGGAGACTTCGGTGCCAAGGATCCGAAGATGGTGGCCTATCGAAACGTCGTCCTAAAGATGTCAGCTCGGTTCGAGGGGCTCGAATTTCACCATGTGGATCGGGAAAACAATCAGGCGGCGGATGTCCTCTCCCGCATCGGCGCAAAACGCGATGCGGTCCCCCAACATCTTTTTGGTTGTTTAAGCCATCCATGGTATGGGAAGGGGACACCGGTAACAATAGTTCGGACCCGGCCAAAATGCCTGATACCGAACACTTTGACATAATCGGAGGCTCTGCCACCAAAATAACACCTTCAGCCCACGTAATAATGGCCATCATTGCCCCGTGGACAGAACCATTCCTGGCCTACCTAACTAGGCAGGAACTTCCCGAGGACCAAAATGAGGCAGGCTGCATAGTGCGGCGATCTAAAGCCTACAGGGTTCACGAGGGAGAGCTGTATAAAAAAAGCACTACCGGAGTCCTTCAAAGGTGCATCTCCGAAGAGGAAGGGCGGAAGCTTTTGGCAGAAATTCACACCGTTCTCGATGGCCACCATGCCGCAGCTCGGGCCCTTGTAAGCAAGGCCTTCCGTACAGGGTTTTATTGGCCGACGGCCCGGGCAAACACACAGGACTTGGTCCAACGCTGCGTCAGTTGCCAGCTTTTTGCAAACCAAAACCACATGCCACCCACCGCCCTCCAAACAATCCCCATTACCTGGCCCTTCGCGGTCTGGGAGCTTGATATGGTTGGACCCCTTAAAGGGGGAACCCATAAGAAAAAATACTTACTGGTCATGGTGGATAAATTCATCAAATGGATTGAAGCCAAACCTGTTAAAACAGCCGAATCCGGACCGGTGATAGACTTCATATCCGGGGTTGTACACCGTTATGGCGTCCCCCACAGCATCATCACTGACAACGGCACGAACTTCACGGCCGACGAGGTAAAACTCTAGTGTAGCAACATGGGCATCAAGCTCGATTATGCTTCAATCTATCACCCACAAACCAACAGCCAAGTTGAGCGAGCAAATGGTCTTATCATGAGCGGCATTAAACCCAGATTAGTGCGGTCCTTAAAGGAGTCTAACACGCACTAGGTAGAGGAGCTCGACTCCGTACTCTGGGGGCTGCGGACCATGCCGAATCGCACTACCGGATATACACCCTTCTTTATGGTGTATGGCACAGAGGCAGTTCTGCCCTGCGACATAATTCATGACTCACCTTGAGTGCACATGTACGAGGAAAGAGAAGCCGAGCTTGATCAGCAGGACAGTCTGGACGCCCTGGAGGAGGAGCGCGACGTGGAAAAAGCCCGTTCCGCATTCTATCAGCAACAGGCTCGCAGATACCAAAACAGAGAAGTACGGGCCAAAACTTATAACGTTGGCGAGTTAGTTCTACGCCTGCCGGAGAAGAAAAAGACCAAGCTCGAGCCCAAATGGGAAGGTCCCTTCATTATTGACCAAGTTCTGATCGGTGGAGCGTACCATCTGCGGGACGCATCGAATAATCGACTTGAGCCGAACCCATGGAACGCAGCCAGGCTCCGAAGATTCTACGCCTAGCGCCGGACTCTATGTTCGTCTCCTTCCTCTGTCCATTTTTTGCATATACATTATCTGTCTTTTTCTCCTTCTTTCTTTTATTCTTTCTCAAGGCCTTCAAGGGCCAACTTGTGCCTTGCTTGCACACTATTGATGTGCTAACCGCGCTCATTATACCTGGGGGCTTCTTACACAGAAGCTGAATTACTTATCTAGGCTTCATGCCCTGCACATGTGTTATTATTCCGCATGTACCTTTTCTTCGCCATTATATGCATCGATATGACTTAAGTTTTGGCCAAGCTGGGTTGCCTGGCTCTTGTATTTATGCCCTACGTTCCCGTTAATTCGGCTAGGGCATAAGGGGAGCACCTCTGCGATTGTTACTGCCGGGTCAGCCGGATGTGTACCTTAGACTGGGTGAAGCCGAAAGCTAGCGTTCTTAAGGGAATATTTGGTCGGTGAACAAAAGATGATTTTTATTTATTTTCCATATGTGCCCCCAGATATTTTTGCCTGCGTTTCCTCTCGCAGTCCGGACATGCACTTTAGGGCATGCATACCCAGGGAAAGGAACCCTTAACGGAACTATTCTCCCTGGAAGATGTTTCTTACTACCCATGTAATATAACATAACTAGTTGGGCACTTGTCTGTTCAAGCACTCATGACCCCTACGCCTGGTCTCTATGCATACCCCGGTTCTTATATAACTGAGCGGCTATTTGGACACACTCCAGACTATCGGGTCCCGAGGTTGAAGCGAAAAGGTCCGCCATGACAAATGATTTACAATCCAGCTAGAAGGCATTATACATGTCACTTTAATTACATAGTCATGTAGACTGACTAAATTCCTCTTCTATACCATCCAACAGGCGGTCTAGTCTACAATCCTGTTGGGAATACTTTGCGGCTAATTCTACTTGCCCATAGACTAAGCTAACGGGGATCTCTTTCCCATCGGGCCCCACAGGTCCGACCTCGGCCATGTGGTTTGGGTCAGCCTTGGTATACCGCGTCTTCACCATGGCCCAGGCTTCCCTGGCACCTTGACGGTAGGCAAATATCTTCCATAATCGGAAGTGTCGCCGTGCTCCCTTGAGCTTCTCCGCAAGCTCTCCAATGCCTTCTGGCAGGGAGACGGATGGCTACAAGGCCTGGGCGATACCTTGCATCACCTGCCGAACTTGTTCGTGCAGTTGTGAGATCTCGGATAGAAGATCACCCGCAGACCCGGGCATCTCCTCCACGGGACGACCCGTCAGCATACCTGCAGACATAACTCTGTTAGCCGGCTTCTCCGCCGACCCCTTTTTTAAAGGGTTCGTTCAAGCACTTACTGAAAATGCCACGTCGAAGCCGCTTATTCTCCTTCTCAGAGTCCGCAAGCTGGGCTCGAACATCTTTCAGTTCCACGCTCAGCTTGGTATTGGCGTCTTGGAGATTGTTTTTCTCCCGCCTGACCTCAGTCAGCACGAGTTCGCCAGCCTTTAGCTGTCGTACGACATGCTGGTCCTTCAGATTCTCTCTGGATTCATCTGCAACATCTATTGTTAGATCTATAGCCATGCCGCACGCTATATGGTACCTATCATTCTTTGAAAGAAATGTTACCAGCTGGGGACTTTTTAGGTTCCTTCAATGCGGCAACAGCGGCCCGAAGTTGGGTCTTGCATTCCTCCAGCTCCTGTGACAGTCGAGTATTCTTCTCTATAAGAACCTGCACAATAAGATGATCCTTAAATCAGTTATGCTAACTGTTTCAAGTCTTAGGGGCTACTGATACATATAATCGTCAGATTTGCTTACCTGTACATCCTTTACATACTGGTCGGTGGCTCTGGCTAGACCATTTTGAGCAGCACGGAGGTACGCCTCTCCAGAATTGAAGGCATCAAATGCCTCTGGTGAGAAGCAAGCGTCGCGGAGTATGGCCTGGCGACGCCTATGATTCATGGCACTCTCCACTTCTGAATTTGTGGCGGATAGTCTATCGCATCCTCTGTAGGGGGAGTATCTGGCGTTCGCCCCATGTCGGCTTCCGCCTCTATGTCCGGTCCTGGAGCCCGACTGGTGGAAGCGTGATCGGCAGCCTCACCGGCCATATTCCGTCGAGCGTTTTTTCTGTTAAAGAAACATGGACATCATTACATTTCAAGAAACATGGACGTCATTACATTCCGCCCACTTTAGTAGAGTTGCTTTTTCAGTGTCCCATCCCGCCCGTTCGCTTTTAAAGCCTTCTTTAAGTTGTTCCATGGCTGTTAAAGCGCCAGTCAGCTCTTCTTTAGCTTTGGAAGTTTCTGCATGCGGGGACTTAATATTTTCCTGAAGGTCGGCGATTTGAGATTCTTTTTGTCTCAGATCAGCCTGCAAGAGACATGTCATGAGTTAGTAGTGCATATTTGAAGTCCCAAGCACATAATAGATTATGCACTTGGCACTTGGGGGCTAATGCATACGGCTTTTATCAACTGACATTTTCAAGTCCCAAGCACATAACAAGTTATACACTTGGCGCTTGGGGGCTAATGTATATTTTCTCAAGTCAAAATTATGGACTTTTCTTCATCAATCGGTTTACAAAGATGATTATCAAGAGTTTTCGAAGCTTCATGACAGAAAGGTACCGATTCATCCTAAAGGTATAAACCCATCCTTGGGGGCTACACAGGCAAAAGTTGAAGTATTACGAAGTCCTGGTTCACGATGATATCATAAACCGGCCCTTGGGGCTGCTGGAGTTGATATTAAGAAATTGGACACAAGAGAAACAATTATGAAGAGTTAACAATATTTACCTCATATCGCTCCTTCATCAGGCCCACTAAACCGGCTTCATAGTCACGGCTTGTATACATGCGCTTTAAGAAGCCGGAATTAATCTCTTGGGCATTGAGGTGGGCATAGCTAGATAAATCTGTTTTCCACTTGGCTTTATCCATAGCAGAAAATTCTTCCTTGGCACTATGCTTTGATAAAGTGACGGGATTACCAGGGGTGGTGTGGCCGACGCCAGTGACAATGACATCGTCCGATTGGTCATCAGTCGCTTTGGCTGGGCTTAGCGTTTTATCTGCAGCTTTGGCCGGACTTGGCGGGTCAGTAGCATGGCCAGTGGGGTCATCTTCCATCGGTTCAGCGAAGGTTTCATCATGTTCTGGTGGTGGATCATCATGTATAGCGTCAGCATTCGACTCAAATTGTTCTGGGATCTGTTTCGGTTCAGTGGTCGGGTTATCATCAGTCGGTTTATCCAATTTGACCTTTTTGCTAGGCCTGGCCTTGGCTCTAAAAGGAAAAGATATAACGGTTAGTATAACAAACAAGTGTAAAGCGTCAAGAGTTAAGTTTAAAGTGCTCACCCAGGAACAGTCTTGAGAGGAGGAAGTTGTGTGGCCGTTGACTCGCCGGATGATGAATGGGGTGTTCCCTGATAGTTTGAATCAGATGGATTAAGAGGTTGCCTGAAATAACCCGCATTGGGATAAGGAGTATCAGAAATATATGAGACCTATGATCGACGTTTCCGGGTTGGAGTGTTCGGTAAACCGGCTGAAGTAATTACATGGCCGCTGTGCCCGGTTGTGCGGCGAGCTTCATGCTGCTGTTTCTTCAAAAGAAAGGTGGGATCCAGATAAGCTATAGGGTGTGAAAATCTTACTTTCCGGATTGCTTGACGGGTTTTCTGTGTTGGTAGAGGATCTGAACCGGAGGAAAGAATAATTACCTCTACATCATCAGCTTGGCTGGCTTCAGCGTCATCCTGATAATAGTTATTGTCAATGAGGTGTATGATGAAAGAACCAAGAGAATCAAGTTCTACCTCTAATTCTGGATTGTCTAGATCATCATCCACGTTAGGTTCAGAGGATTCAGTGGTTTTCTTCTTGGCAGGTTTTTTGGTAACCTTAGTCTTTGGGCGAGGTGTCTTTGCCAGGTTATCCTGTGGTTTTTTCTTCCAGAACGGATCATCACCCTATCAAAGATTGTTAACATTTTGAGGGAATATTTAAAAGGATTAGGTTAAAACAAAAGTTATATGATTCTTACAGTTGGCGGTTTATTGGAAGCGTAGAAGGGACTTAGCCCTATTTTCTGCAAACAGCCTCCGGTTCATTCAGTATTTTCTTGACAGCCTCAGTAACTTCAGCTTCTGTTAGCTGAATGTCCACATGCCATTGAGGGTCTTTTAAGTCCCCTGTGTACTCGCACATTAAACTGGGGCATCGGCTTAAAGGCAGAATACTCCAGGAGATCCAACAGCGAACAAAATCAATGCCTGTTAAACCGTTTGCAACGAAGGCCCGAAGGTTTGAAAGCTGTGGAGCATACTTGGCTCGTTCTTTGGCGCTAAGTCATTGAGGAAACGGATGTGTGTTGGTAAGCCGGTGAGGACGATAACCCGGTAGAGGATTCTCATCGTCAGGAGAAGTATCCTTGCAGTAGAACCAAGTCTGGTTCCAATCCTTGGGGTGACTGTGATGCTTGGCGTGAGGGAAGATGACGTCTTTCCTTTTATGAATTGAAACGCCGCCAAGTTCAGTATTGGGTCCGTCTACAAATTCGGTACAACGGTTTAAATAGAAAAAAATCCCTGAACAGTTCAATGGTCGATTCTTCTTGCAGATAGGCCTCGCAAAACACTTGGAAATTACAAATATTGGACATAGAGTTAGGTCCAATATCTTGACGGTGGATCTGGAAGCTAGCAAGCACATCATGAAAAAACTTTGATCCGAGAGATTTAAAACAACGGTTCAGATGATCAACCAACAAGACTATCTCGCCATCCTTGGCCTCAAGAGGATTTTCTCGACCAGGAGCTTGCCAGTGGATTTCACTCTGTTTTGGTAAAGCGCCGGTTGTAACACATCCTTGTAGATCTTCTTCCATAACCCGGGATGGAACCCAGTTACGAGCATAAAAAGTCTTGGCCATTTCTTAGACAACCTGAAGGAAGGTTTGTGCCGGTTTAAGATTCATGGTTGACAAGCATAAAGCATTGCAGGTTAAGAGACAAAAGGTTTTCAGGCATGCAAAAATTGTTAAACCAGAGGTTAATGCCAGTATAAAGGATAAAGCGATTAGCGGTTCACAAGGGGACTAATGGTATATGGCAGGTTATTTTCTAAAAGATAAACCGCCTACATGGAGAATCAAAGTATATATCTGAAGTCGAAAAATGACTAAGTGAATAAGAACAAGTTTCACAGTTTTACATTAGAATTTTAGATCTACCGCATGTCAGGAAAAGGAAAATATTTAGACCTAAGGGTTGGTGCTTGAGCAGTTCATGAAGTTCCAGATCTAGTCTTTCTATGCAAAAGGGATGATCTGATGCCAAAAGAGGGACTATCATTGCTACCGCACAAGAGTGTATTATGCTTGGAGTCTATCATATAGGCTATAACGAAGAACAGGGGAAGAACACTGTGAAGCTTCCATGAGCCTGTGCGAACCCTAAACGGATCTACAGAGGAAAGAAAGAAGAACTCACCAAGACTGTTGAACATCGGAAGGGCGCCACGATTCTCTGATCGAATCAGGTTGATGCGGCGGCCATTGTTGGGTCAGATGCGAAGGTCGACGGCGGCGGCAGCGTTCGGGTACTGAGGTGGCGCGAGGTGGAAGAAAGACGAAGAGACAAGGGGAGAAAAGGAAAGGGACCCTCAGTCCTATTTATAAGACGAAGGGATAAGCGACTTGCGCGGGAATCAAGGAGCCCAAAAAATGGATATGTGACAGAGCTGCCGCCTTGATTTTCGGAGGCTCAGTAATAAAAGTAAGATATATATGGTTTTTTAATGAATAGGTGAAGTCATGGCGGTTTATTATAATCTTGGAAGATGACGTCATGGCGGATTACAAGGTTCTCTCGAAAGTGTTGAAGAAGAAATTTTCCTAAAGTGTTGAAGATTGACATGAACAGGTTCAAATCAATCTGGGGCCTAATGTTGGGGATATAACTACTGAGTATAAACCGCCTAGGAGGGGCCGGGTTATACCCATAAGGAGTTATCCATATTGAAGCCCATGAAGACAAGGAGTATGGCACTTTACTATAAGAGATCTAAAGGCCCAGGGCTCAAAGGCGGATTAGGGCCCGTAGACATAAACCACCATAAGGTGTGTAACTTGTGTTGTAAGATAGGAAAGGATAGAAACCGAGCCGGGCACGTTTATGAGCCAACCGGGATTCTGTAAACGGCCAGGCGTCAACCTGTGTATATAAAGGGACGACCCGGCGGCGGTTTAAGGACAAGAAACAACAACTCAAGAGCCAGGCAAAGCATATTCGCTCCCTAGTCATCGAAACCATAGAAATCCCATCATAACTGGAGTAGGCTTTACCTTCACTGTAAGGGGCCGAACCAGTATAATTCCTTGCGTCCTTTGTCTACTTTAACCCCTTTAAGTTAACAACATTGCGATGGCTCCATGACTAAGTCCTCACACTAGGACATCTGCCGTGACAATCGCACGACGGAACTCATCCACGTACTGCCCCACAGTACGGTTTCCTTGGCGTAAGTTGCAAAACTCGTGTTTCTTCATGCTCATAGCTCCAGTTGAGACATGTGTAGTGCGGAATGCTTGGTGAAACTGATCCCAAGTGACATTGGCTATGGGAAAAGTGGCTGTGTAATTTTCCCACCATGAGGCTGCGGGTCCATCCAGTTGGTCTGCGGCAAAGCGCACCATCTCAGCATCTGTGCAACCTGCGGTGGTAAACTCTCTTCCAATCTTGCATAGCCAGTCATCAGCAACAATCGGCTCGATGCTACTGCAAAACACCGGCGGATTCAGCCTCAGAAAACAGGCTAAGTTGTCAACTGGAGGTGGTGGCGGTGGGTTGTTGTTATTATGGTTGTTGCCTTGGTTCTGAACTAGTAGCTGCATCAAGGCATTCTGCTGCTGGATCAACTGAGTGAGCTCCGATGGGAAGACAAATCTGGGGTCATGTCTCGGAGGCATCTGATGGGTTTAGAGGGAAGAGATTAGAATAGAGTGAGGTCTAAGGGGAAATTCACTACCCATATGCACATGAGACAAACACAATCATATCACACCACTCAATTCAAACAAGGGAATACAATCGATCTAGCTACCGTTACAAAGTACTCGGATTATTCTATATACATGGGGGAATACTACTCATAATTGGTGGTCGACTAGAAATTTTGATCGGAAGAAGACTCCATGATATCTGCTGCAACTTCGTCTTCATAGTTATCATCACTGTCGGGGTCAGAGTCGGTGTCGTCGATGATGATGTAGTCCTCGGGATGATCGTCATCTCTTCCTGGTGCGGGGTCTCCCATGAATACTCCTAGCTTCTTCTTCAGATCTTCATTCTTCTCTAGTAGAACCGCAATTTCCTCTTCATATCCATCGCGTGTAGACTTGAGTTCCTCTTCTAGCTCCATGTTCCTGGTCATCACCTTCTTCAGATCTATCATGATGGCGCACATCTGGTTCTCTTGTCAACGAATGTGCTGGTTCAACTCCTGGATGTAGGCTACAATGGACTTATCCCTCCAGGTGCTGATCATCTCCCATTGCTCATCTCGGCGTCCACATATCTAGTAGATGGTGTCCTTAAGATCCTTGTGGTAGACTTCGCTGATGCGTCCCATGGTGATGTGAGCTGCCATGCTCTTTCCTAGACTCCAGGTTGGTACATCAAAGGATAACTCTATGGGCTCAGTAACTAGGGTGAATGTTCTTCCTGGAACATGTACTTGAACTGTCCAGCGCTCTTCTTCCGGTAGAGTGGCAGTGTAGGTCCCGGTGAAGCTTGGTATTCCGATGTTCTGGTATCTAGTGGCTTCCTTCAAGTGCCGTCCAAAAGGGGTGTCTTCATCCGGTTGCGCAAACTGGTTCCTTGTGTCCGCCATTGATAGAGTGGAAAAAGGAGAGGATTCAGAAATGAGTAGAGAAGAGTGACCTATGGCTTATCTTAGTGGCCGCGTCCTACAGTCAGCGTGTGCTCTGATACTATCTTGTAGCGATCCAACCTCAAACGGTCGAATCTCTGTGCATAAGTGTCATCCCTGGATCGGTAATGCTGACACACACAGTACTTGAAGGATTTATAATAGAGTGCAATCACACACATATTACATCGCATATCTCAAAGAGAGTACTTATTACAATAATATGGTTGAAGGCCATCTAATGAAGATAACAGGGGAAGGCTTCGAAGGAAAAAGTGAGTCATCAACTCCAATGGCATAGCTGAGTGCAAAACAACGACCTAGCGCACCTTACTCTTCGTCTAAAAAGTCTACAACATAATACGTTGCATCTCGAAACGGGTCAGCACATGGAATATGCTGGCAAAATAACACTGTAGAGCAATGAACAAGATAAATGCTAACACTACATGCATATATGGCTGGTGGAGGCTCTATGGTTATCATGTTCGCATAAGGCCAATTTTTTCCTACTGCAAAGGAATAAATTTTATTTAACTATCAAATTGGTTGATAAAACATTGAGAAGGTTCCTCCAACTCAATCCCAATTACGAAGTAATTAATAGCCCAACAACATTAATTAAGAGTGATGAGATCAATATAATAATTCAAGTACCATATACTCAAAATGTCCATAACCGGGGACACGGCTAACCATGATTAGTTTATACACTCTGCAGAGGTTTGCACACTTTTCCCACAAGACTCGATCTCCTCCATTGTATTTCTCGCACTACATGGTGTGTGAGAAATGGAGGACCGAGACACAGTCTTTCCGAAGAGGTCCCCTTGACCGATAATAGGCTAGTACACCTACAATCCCCTACATCTGCTAGCCCATCATGGAAAGGATTCCCACAACTTACTCAACTATGCCAGAGCCCATATTGGCTTGTGGCTACACATGGAAGTTTCTATCATGAATAATCTTATGATCCCTTTGAGCCTGGGTGGCGAACCATAGGATGATCACACGGGTACTCCCGGATATCCCTGGACAGCTTTGGATTTCTCAAGGTGCCCAGACAACCACTGGGTGCTCCAGGGTGCCTCAACCAATCCACCCAGATGTGTAATAAAGTAGCCACCTTAAGTTAACCATTATTTAACAACTCTCACATCTATCATGGATACACTCAACCAAACCACGTCCGCGAGCATAGCATATCATTATAAGCATAGCGCAGAGGTAACTCCCAAGGTTTGATATAAAAAGGGGCAATAGGTTCTACCTCATCATCTACTTCCCAAAACCAACATGTTAAGCAGATCCTACTCATGCAATGTTTGAGGGTTGAAACTAATACATAAAAACTGGGTAATAAAGGGGTATGATCAAAGTGTTACTTGCCTTGCTGATGATTTGAAAACCCTAGTGACTCGTAGTAGCACACTTCGCACTCCAGAAATTCTATCGCAAACAAACAATAGAATACATAAGAACTCAAGCATAGATGCAGGGGTAAAACTCAGATGAGAAAGTCCAAACTGAAAGTTCAACTTAAGTGCTTCGATTTGCAAAAAGAATCAATCAAATTGGAGCTACGAAACTCAAACTACAATCAAAAGAAGTTCAAATTTAAATCTGCTTGCGACCAAATTTTAATTAGTCAAAATCATGTTCAAGTTTATTAACTAGAAAGAGGGGTTCGAGACGAAGATTTTGGCATTGGTTTCACTGGATTTGGACGAACGGTTAAAAAGTTGTGAGCGTTTGAAGATCAGGGGCTAATCTATGATAAAAATAATTGTGGATAGTTCCCTGGCCAAAAATAAAATAAAAAGAAAAATACTAACGAACAAACGTTCGTTATCAGAGATAAACGAACGAAGGCGTTCACGAACAGAGGCGTTCGAATGAACGTTCGCTAATTAGCGAAACCGAAGAAAACCGAGAAAAACCCTGTCGGATCACGGGTTCCGGCAGACCCTTAAGGTTCGAACACTGGGGTGCGCGTGGAGATCACGCCCTCTACCTCCCCGTCTCACAAAGATCTAAACTACGGAAAGAACTGCACAAGAGACACAAGGTTTATACTGGTTCGGGCCACCGTTGAGGTGTAATACCCTACTCCAGTGTGTGGTTGGTGGATTGCCTCTTGGGGCAGGTGATGATGAACAATACAAGGAAGAACAACCTCGCGAGGGTCTGTTCTTGGCTGGGGCAATGAACTGCTAGGAGTTCAGTCACCCTTCTCTCTCTCTTTCTCTGATTTCGATCCCCCCTACCATGTGAGTGGCCGGTCCTATTTATAGGGGCCCTGGTCCTCTTCCCAAATATCGAGCGGGAAGGGAGCCAACAATGGCGGGCTAATTTGAAGGGGGACAGCAAGTATCAACTATCCTGACAAAAGCAGTCTTCGCCTGCACAAAGCTCTGGTGATGACGCCGTCTGGGGCTCCACGGGGACCTCCATCTCATAGTCCTCCTGGTCTTGGCCTCGTTGCACCGAAATGGCAACCTTTGCCCGATGCCTCGGTACTCCGCGGCTACGCTTGCCCCCTTTGCACCAAAGAGGAAAGAAGGACGCTGCGCGCGCTGGCACCCGCCTGGCGCCCTGAGTCGTCATGGCTTGCGTCATGGGCACCTCGCGAGGTACCCCGCCTTGATCTCTCCGCCTCCTCGCGAGCCAACCTGATGAGGCCGTGCCTGAGGAAGCTCCGTGTAGTCCGCCTCGCGAGGCTTGGCCCCTCGCGAGGGTCTTGGGCCTTGTGTTGACGAAGATGGGCCATGCTGGGCCTCCTTTGAGCCACGCCGCAAGCCGCAGGTAGGCAAGTCTGGGGACCCCCGTTCCCAGAACGCCGACAGTAGCCCCCGGGCCCAAGGCGCGCATGGACTTGGCCGTGCCGAGAGGCGAAAGGGCAAGGGCGAAGCGCCGCGGGCCCTAATAGCCTGCAGCCTTAGGCGCCGCGTGGCGGTTGATGGGAGGTGGGCGTCTCCACTTCCCCACGACGCCTCAGTGATCGCGCGAGTTGGACAAGTCCCTGCATGCAGATCGTGTCATGATTACCTGTGATCGTGGAGGCTGGCGGTTGGTCTTCGCCGGCTATAAGTATGAAGATGTGCGTGCCCTTGCTGTCCATTCCTCCTGGCTTCTACTTCTTCCCGATCCTTGCTCCGTCTTGCTGCGATGGCTCCATCGAGGAGGTACTCGGCTGCGGAGAAGGGGAAGGCCCTTCGGGTCAATCCTGCCTCTCCCCCGCCCAAGCGCGGTCGTGGGCGCCCTCGGAAGCATCCGGTGGCCGCCCCGGTAGCGTCTGGTGGTCATGGTGGCGGCTCCCAGCGCGGCGGCGGGCGAGCCGCTATGGCCGAGGGACGCGTCTGGGTTGCGCACTCCCCCAGGCCGCGCTTTCGCACTGCGCAGGTGCTGCCGGAGTTCGTCGTCTGGTCGGCGGAGCCGACTAGCGCCCGGCTCCAACTCCCTCGCTTCCTCCTTGGTGAACTCCCGGCCAGTGCTCCTAGTGGCCTCTGGCTCCAGGCGGAGGGCTGCTGCAGTAGGTCCTCGTGGGCCGCGCTGGAGGTCTCCGCCAACGGGGGCCTGGCCTTAACTCGTGGCTGGCAGGCGTTCGCTCGCGCTCGCGGCCTGGGGTGTCGGTGCACCCTGCACTTCAGGTTTGACGGCGACGCCACCCTCTATGTGAGGGTGTTTGGGGAAGATGGTCACCGCGCGGGGTGTTGCCCTGAGGACGACGACCGCGGCTGGGGGCCCCGCCCCGACGGTGATGGAGGAGATAGCGCCCGCGCGAATGGCGGTGCTCGAGACTCCCCGAGCTTCGTCAGCACTTCTTCAAGCGACTCCTCCAGCAGTGGCCGTGGTCAACCCCCGCGTCGTCGAGCTTGCTTGGGAGGTGATGGCTCTTCCGCCCGCCGTCGTGCCCCGGTGAAGCGCGAGAGGGAGTCCTCCTAAGGCCCGGAGGCAGCCCGGGTCGCCTCCGCGGGCTGATGTGAGGAGGGCTGCGCCGGGCTCGTCCCTTCCTTTCCCTTTTGTTTCCTATGTAAGACAAAACAGCTGCATGGAGCCCCGCTGGGGCGTGTTTGGAATTATTGCCGTTTTAGCTATTACCTTGATCTTATTTTTGCGCCTCTTAACCACACGCCTGTGCGTAGATAGTCTTTAACCCCTGCCGGGGGGGCGACTGACCCAGGCCCTGTGTGCGCGTCGCGGTGCCCGAGGGGCACAGACTAGAGGGGCGCTCCTGTAACGTGCCCGGGCCATGAAACCTTCCAGCGGCTAGGGCAGAAACGCTCGCGAGGACGTTTGAGTACCATCCCTCGCGAGGTCGTTTATGAGAGAAACCAAAGCGAGGAGCGAAAATCTGCGAACCGCAAATCAGCAACAGTGAGAACTCCAATAAGACTTCAAATGCAAGTAAACACGTCAACTGCGGAAAGCAAATGAAAAAGCCGCGTCTGGCACCTAATCTAGTCTTCGACGTCTTCTCACCAGCGTGGAGCTAAGTGCTGCCACTGGGCGTGGGAGGGAGCCCCAGGGCCAGAGGCCGGCGCTCCTGAGACTCCGGGGCGTGTACAGCCCCACTCATTATTACGTGAGAGTGTCACGGGGCGGCGAGCTTCACAGGCATTGTCCTTGCTTCACAGGCTCCGGGCCTTTTCCAAAACGCGATAGCTTCACAGGCACTCGCCTTGCTTCACAGGCTCTGGGCCTTTTTCAAGAAAGGAAGGTCTTCACAGGCACTCGCCTTGCTTCACAGGCTTTGGGCCTTTTCCAAAAGAGGGATAGCTTCACAGGCACTCGCCTTGCTTCACAGGCTCTAGGCCTTTTTCAAGAAAGGAAGGTCTTCACGGGCACTCACGTTGCTTCACAGGCTCTGTGCCATTTCCAAAAGAGGGATAGCTTCATAGGCACTCACCTTGCTTCACAGGCTCTGGGCCTTTTCCAAAATGCGATAGCTTCACAGGCACTCGCCTTGCTTCGCAGGCTCTGGGCCTTTTCCAAAAGAGGGGAGGTCTTCACAGGCACTCGCCTTGCTTCACAGGCTCTGGGCCTTTTAGGGGTAGAACCTCCGGAGGTGCTGGATGTTCCACGCGTTCTGGATCGGCTCCCCCTCTTGAGTCTCCAAGCGCACGGAGCCAAGCCTGGAAACATGAACAACCTTGAATGGGCCCTCCCACATGGGAGAGAGCTTGTGCAGCCCTTCCCTGGAGAGAACCCGCCTGAGTACGAGGTCTCCTACCTCGAGGGTCCTAGGGCGGATGTTGCGGCAGTGATATCATTGTAGCGCCTGTTGGTACCTTGCCGCTCGCAGCGCGGCTTCCCGGCGGCGTCCCTCCCCTAGTACGAGGTCCATCCCCCGCATGGCGTCCTGCTGTGCCTCGTCAAATGCCAGGACCCGCGCGGAGCGATGCCTGACCTCATGAGGAAGGACTGCTTCAGCTCCGTAGACCAGGAAGAACGGGGTCTCCCCAGTTGGTTTGGTTGTGGTCGTGCGGATGGACCACAACACGGACGGGAGCTCGTTGTACCAGCCTCTGCCGCAGGCCTCCAGCTTCTTCTTGAATGTCCTGGTCTTGAGGCCTCTCAGGACTTCCACGTTGGCTCGTTCGGCCTGCCCATTGCTTCGCGGGTGTGCCACCGAAGCGTAGCATATCTGCGTCCCAAGGTTAGCACAGTATGTTTTGAAGAGATTACTGGTGAACTGCGAACCGTTGTCTGTGATGATGCGATTCGGCACCCCGAACCGGCTCACGATACCCCTGATGAACTTGACCACGGAGCCAGCGGGGATGGTACGGACAGCCTCCACTTCTGCCCACTTGGTGAACTTGTCAATGGCGACGTAGAGGTAACGGTAGCCCCCTGGCGCCCGAGGGAAGGTGCCCAGAATATCTAACCCCCAAACTGCGAATGGCCACGAGATGGGTATTGTCTGCAGACCCCCCGCCGGTTGATGGATCTGCTTGGAATGAAACTGGTAGGCCTCACAGGCCTTTACCAATTCGATCGCGTCGTTGAGCGCGGTGGGCCAATAGAACCCACTACGGAATGCCTTGCCGATGAGGGTCCGTGATGATGAGTGGTGTCCGCAGTCTCTGCCGTGTATGTCCTCCAGTAGTTCCTTTCCTTGCTCCCTGGAGATGCAGCGCAGAGATACACCGTTTGGTCGCTTTCGGTAAAGTTCTCCATCTCTGATGCAGTATGCCGTGGCTTGCCGCGCCACACGCTCCGCTTCCTCTTCCTTTTCCGGTAGGGCCCCTTGCGTTAAATAACTCCAGAGTTCTGCGATCCAGCACTCCTCCTGAGGTTCCATCGTCAGGAGCAGGCGTGCTCCTGAGGTCGGCCCATAGACCGGGGCTCCCGAGGCTGGCGGCTGGGGGAGCTCCTCTCGAGACTGAGCGGTGTTTGATAACGTCGGCTGTGCTGAGGGTTTGAAGAGCCGCTCTTCGAAGACGCCGGGTTCCTGCGGCAACCGCCTGGATGCCCGTCCGGCTATGTCGTCAGCTTCCTGATTGGTGCCACGGGGCACGTGCTTCAGCTCCAGCCCCCAGAACTGCTTTTCCATCCTGCGGACCTCCGCTAGGTAGGCCTCCATATGCTCGTCCTTCGGTTCGTACACCTTGTTGGAGAAGTTGACTAGGAGCTGTGAGTCGCCCTTGACGGTGAGGCGTTTCACTCCCAGGGCTACTGCAGCCTTCAGCCCGGCTATCAGTCCCTCATATTCTGCAATGTTGTTGGAGACCATTTCACCTCGCTGGAAACAGAGCTGCACGGCATAGTAGAGCTTATCCTGAGTGGGTGATATCAGCACCGCACCAGCCCCCGCACCGTGTCTGGAGAATGCCCCATCGAAGTACATGACCCAGCCTTCCGGCGCCTCACTCCCTGGAGAGAGGGACCGATCCTCGTTGTCCCTGAGGCCTGGTGCCTCCGCCCATTCCGCTATGAAATCCGCCAATGCTGCTCCTTTGATGACCCTGGTTGTGCTGAACTCGAGCTGAAACGCCTGCAGCTCCATGTTCCACTCGGCGACCCTTCCTGCTGAGTTAGGGCTCCTGAGCACTCTCTCCAGGGGGTACGATGAGACGACCTTGATGGGATGAGCCTGGAAGTAGTGACGTAGCTTGCGTGAGGCTACCAGCAGCGCGAGGAGGAGCTTTTGAGGCATTGGGTACCGTGCCCTCGCGTCCCGCAACACCATGCTAACAAAGTAGACGGGATGCTCAACAAGGCTGAGAGTATCTGGGGTCGCAGCGCCCTCGGGAGGCAAGGGCGCTCGCGAGATGACGTGGCCTCGGGAGGTGAACCATCCGGGCGTGCGGCCTCGCCTGCCTCTGGTGCATTCTTCGGTAGCTGACCCTCCTCAACTGCGGTTGCGGCTTCTGCAGGCTTTCCTTGTTCCCGTTTTGTCTTGCCTCGGGCTGCCGCTGTGGTCTTGACTTGGCGCTCCTCCCTAACCGCCACCAGGGCTACGCTGGCGGAGTAGGGAGTGGCAGCGAGGTAGAGCAGCAGGGGCTCTTGAGAGCGCGGAGCCACCATGACTGGGGGACTGGTCAGGTACCTCTTGAGATCTTGAAACGCCTTATCTGCCTCTTCAGGCCATTCAAAGGGGCCCTTTTTCTTCATCAGCTGAAAGAAAGGCAGCGCTCGCTCCCCTAATTTGGAGATGAAGCGCCCTAGTGCGGTCACGCGCCAAGTGAGCTTCTGCATTTCTCTGAGGGTCTTTGGCGGACTCATGTCCTCGACTGCCTTGACCTTCTCGGGGTTGGCCTCAATGCCATGGTGGGACACGAGGTATCCCAAAAGCTTGCCCGAGGGTACGCCAAACACACATTTCTCCGGGTTGAGCCGCAGGGTTACTGCATCGAGGCTCGCGAGGGTCTCCTCCAGGTCTTGTATCAGGGTCTTGGCCTCCCGAGATTTTACTACAATGTCATCAACGTAGGCTTCGACATTCTTTCCGAGTTGCGAGCCCAAGGTGATGTGCGTCAGCCGCTGAAAGGTTGCCCCTGCGTTACGTAGTCCGAACGGCATGCATGTATAGCAGTATACCCCGCACGGGGTTAAGAAGGCGGTCTTCTCAACGTCTTCGACCGCCATCTTGATCTGGTGATACCCGGAGAAGGCGTCCAGGAAGCATAGCAGGTCACACTCCGTAGTGGAATCGACGATCTGGTCGATGCGGGGGAGCGGAAACGGATCTTGCGGGCATGCTTTGTTGAGGTTGGTGAAGTCGACGCACATGCATTCCTTCCCCCCTTTCTTGGGCACAACGACAGGGTTGGCCAACCAATCCGGGTATCAGACCTCACGAATGACCCCAGCGGCTTCTAGCTTGCGGGTCTCTTGGACAATGAAGGCCTGCTTCTCCATGGACTGCCGCCTGGCCTTCTGCTTCACGGGGCGCACATTTGGGCACACGTTCAGGTGATGCTCGATGACACTCCTGGGGATCCCCGCTAGCTGATCAGGCTCCCAAGCAAATACCTTCTTATTCGCGTGCAAGAACTTGAACAAGGCCTCCTCTTGCTCAGGCTCAAGGTTGGCGCCTATGGTGAAAGTGGCACTGGAGGACCCGTCCTTGTCGACGGGTATCTGCTTGGTTTCTGCCTTGTCCTGGGTGAACAACTGCTTCTTCTTGGCGGGCGCAGCCCCCTTGGGCTCAGGGGTCTCCGCGCTGACGGGCCGTGCCGATGCCACCGTCTTGAAGGCGAGCTTGAGTACTCGCGGGGCGTCCCCGGTGTCCCCGTGCACGGCAAGGGTGCCGCCACTCCCGGGCATCTTCATGAGGTTATACGCCGGGTGCGTGGCGGCCATGAACTGAGCCAGCGCCGGGTAGCCGAGGATGGCGTTGTAAGGGAGGCCGATGGGGGCAATGTCGAAGTCGACCATCTCCATGCGGAAGTTGTCGTAGGTGCCGAAGGTTACCAGGAGCCGGATCTGTCCCAGGGAGTTGGATGATCCGCCCCCGACACCCGAGAAAGATCGGCTGGGTCGCAACCGCTCACGGGGTATGCAGAGGAGGTTGAAAGTCTCGACCGAAAGCACGCTGAGGCCCGCGCCACCGTCAACGAGGGTTCTGGTGACGGCCACCTGGCAGATGGTGGGGGTGCACAACAGGGGGAGCACGCCCGAGCCGACCAGGTTGGTGGGGTGGTCCTCCGAGCTGAAGGTCAGACCAGCCTCGTGCGCCGCCCGGTCCGGGGAAGCCCCCTGCCATGCGGAAACGGCGCCAACCCGGCGGGCAAAAGGCTTGACGTGGCGACTCGTGGGCGGCGCCTGCGAGCCGCCCAGGAGGGCCGCAATGACCGGAGGCATCGATGTTGTGGTGCAGCCACTCCACCGCATAGGCAGATGCTGGGGGGTGCTTGCGGCTCGTTCCCCGCTGGGCCGGTGGCGGTGTTGACGGCGGGCGACGGGGGACAACGAGAACGCCCACCGGCGAGGGCCGCCGGGGTGACGCGAGCTCGACTGGCACCATACATGGATGCGGCGGTCATAGGAGAGCGGGGTGGTGGAAGACAGATTCCGGCGCACCCCTACCTGGCGCGCCAAATGTCGGATCACGGGTTCCGGCAGACCCTTAAGGTTCGAACACTGGGGTGCCCGCGGAGATCACGCCCTCTACCTCCCCGTCTCACAAAGATCTAAACTACGGAAAGAACTGCACAAGAGACACAAGGTTTATACTGGTTCGGGCCACCGTTGAGGTGTAATACCCTACTCTAGTGTGTGGTTGGTGGATTGCCTCTTGGGGCTAGTGATGATGAACAATACAAGGAAGAACAGCCTCGCGAGGGTCTGTTCTTGGCTGGGGCAATGAACTGCTAGGAGGAGTTCAGTCACCCTTCTCTCTCTCTTTCTCTGATTTCAATCCCCCCTACCATGTGGGTGGCTGGTCCTATTTATAGGGGCCCTGGTCCTCTTCCCAAATATCGAGCGGGAAGGGAGCCAACAATGGCGGGCTAATTTGAAGGGGGACAACAAGTATCAACTATCCTGACAAAAGCAGTCTTCGCCTGCGCAAAGCTCTGGTGATGATGCCGTCTGGGGCTCCACGGGGACCTCCGTCTCGTAGTCCTCCTGGTCTTGGCCTCGTTGCACCGAAATGGAAACCTTTTCCCGATGCCTCGATACTCCGCGGCTGCGCTTGCCCCCTTTGCACCAAAGAGGAAAGAAGGACGTTGCGCGCGCTGGCACCCGCCTGGCGCCCTGAGTCGTCATGGCTTGCGTCACGGGCACCTCGCGAGGTACCCCGCCTTGATCTCTCCGCCTCCTCGCGAGCCAACCTGACGAGGCCGTGCCTGAGGAAGCTCCGTGTAGTCCGCCTCGCGAGGCTTGGCCCCTCGCGAGGGTCTTGGGCCTTGTGTTGACGAAGATGGGCCATGCTGGGCCTCCTTTGAGCCACGCCGCAGGCCGCAGGCAGGCAAGTCTGGGGACCCCCGTTCCCAGAACGCCGACAAACCCTAACCCTAAAATAAAACCGATCTAAAAAAACAAAACCAAAAAAAACCGCGGTGGTTTTTACCGGTTAACCGAGGAAAGTCTTCGGCGGCAACGACGGCGGGATCCGGCGAGACGGCGGGGTGGGGTTGCGGCTTTGGTGGCGGTGGTGCGGCATCGGCGGGGTGCGACAACGGCGCACCGGCGGCGACGCGTGGTTGCGGCGGCGAGCGGCTGCGGCTGCAGGCGGCGGGCAGCGGTGGTGAGTCGAGAGGGGGCGGGGGCCTCGGCCTTTAATGGCCTCGGGGGTGGGCAGTGGCTTGGAGGAGGGGCCGACCCGAGGTGGAGTCCGGCTCGGACTCCTCCTCGGTGTCCATGCCACAGACGGTGGCGGCGCGGGAGCGGGCTTCGGCCCGGCTCGGTTGGGCCTCCGGCCTTGTCGGGCGGAATTTTTTTAAAATAAATTCCGCCAAAAACAAAAATCCTAATAAAATATAATTTTTTTTCTAAAAATGTCAAAAACAATTTTCACCGTCTAAATTAAATATTTAGAACAAAGTGAACATTTTTTTGGCCTAAAAATGCAATTTATGAAAATGCATATTTTTTCTAATTCAAATAAAATAGAAATAAAATCCCAAATAAAATATTTATTTGATTTTAAAATTTTCCTCCAATATTCCTCTTTTTGAAGAAGTCATATTATCTTCTCTCCTTTATTTTTTTATATTGGAAATATTTGGAGAGAAAAATATTAATACCAAAATGATCCTCTTTTAAAATTTGAGAAAATTCAAATATGAAAACTTATGAAATCCCCAACTGTCTCCTTGGGTCCTTGAGTTTCTACAGATTTCTAGGATCACAACCAAAAATGCATATAAAATATGGTATGCATATGATGACCTATGTATAACATTCAAATAAAAAAATTGGGATGTTACAGTCATTCAACTTTGTAAGATGTGCCACAACAGTTTCAGTTTCATAGCCATGGAAAGGATCAGATTCAACCAAAGTAAATAACTCTGGGTTGACAGAGAATTCATAATCCTTATCATCAATAAATATAGGTGAAGTAGCAAACTTAGGATGACATTTCATTCTAGCATTTAGAAATTTTTCTTTATACTTGTGTAGTAATTTCTCTAGATCATCTCTATCATTACAAGAAAGAATATCTCTAGTTGTTTCTTCACTCATAACATAACCTTCCGGTACCTTAGGCAATTCATATCTAGGAAGGCTAGTTTTAGAAAGTGTTTCAGGAGTTTCAGTTTCAAGCTCAGCATCAGATTCAACAACATCATGTTGTATAACACTAGCAATTTGTTTATCAAGAAATTCACCAAGTGGCACATCATCATTATCAAGCAAGGTACTAGCATCAACATAAGCATCATTCATAGTAGAAGTAGCATCATCAATAACTTGTGACATATCAGAATTAATAGCATGTGGTGGTGTTGCAAGTTTATTCATAATAGAAGGTGAATCTAAAGCAGAACTGGATGGCAGTTCCTTACCTCCCCTCGTCCTTGAAGGAAATATCTTAGTCTTAGGATCCTTCGGATTCTTCATAGTGATAAATTGATAATAATCCCAAGTGACTCAACAAATATATCTATGCTCCCCGGCAACGGCGCCAGAAAAAGATCTTGATAACCCACAAGTATAGGGGATCGCAATAGTTTTCGAGGGTAGAGTATTCAACCCAAATTTATAGATTCGACACAAGGGGAGCCAAAGAATATTTGAAGGTATTAGCAGTTGAGTTGTCAATTCAACCACACCCGAAGATTAATTATCTGCAGCAGAGTGATCAGTAGCAAAGTAGTTTGATAGTTTTGATAGTAGTGACAACAACAATAGTAATAGTAACAGTGATAGCAGTAATTTTGTAGCAAGTGTAATAGTGATGATAGCAGTAGTAACTTAGCAGAAACAATATGGAAAAGTTCGTTGGCATTGGATCGGTGACTTGTTGGATCATATTCATCATGTGACAGTTATAACCTAGGGTGACGCGACACTAGCTCCAGTTCGTCGATATAATGTAGGCATGTATTCCGTAAATAGTCATACGTGCTTTATTAAAAGAACATGCATGACATTTTTTGTCCTACCCTCCCGTGGCAGCGAGGTCCATATTGGAAACTAAGGGATATTAATGCCTCCTTTTAATAGAGAGCCGGAACAAATCATTAACACATAGTGAATACATGAACTCCTCAAACTACAGTCATCACCGGGAGTGGGCCCGGTTGTTGTCACTCCGGGGTTGCCGGATCATAACACATAGTAGGTGACTATAACTTGCAAGATCGGATCTAGAACATGGATATAATGATGATAACATAAATGGTTCAGATCTGAAATCATGGCACCCGGGCCCAAAGTGTCAAGTATTAAGCATGGCAAAGTCATAGCAACATCAATCTAAGAACATAGTGGATACTAGGGATCAAGCCCTAACAAAACTAACTCGGTTACATGATGAATCTCATCCAACTCCTCACCGACCAGCGAGCCTATGAAGGAATTACTCAGTCTCGGTGGGGAGCATCATGGAATTGGCGATGGAGAAGGGTTGGTGATGATGAAGAACGAAGACCCCCCTCTCTGGAGCCCCAAATGGACTCCCGATCTGCCCTTCCGAGGAAGAACATGGCTTGGCGGCGGCTCCGTCTCGTGGATCACGATAATTCTTTCTCCCTAATTTTTTCTCCGAAATAGGAATTTATAGCGTTGGTTTCAGGGTCAGCAGGGCCACCAGGTGGGGACAACCCACCTAGGCACGCCAGGAGAGGGGGGCTCGCCCTGGTGGGTTGTGCCAACCCAGGGGCCCCTCTCCGGTAGGTCTTGGCTCTAGAAATTCTTATATATTATATAAAAATTCCTCACAAAGTTTCGTTCCATTTCGAGAACTATTATTTCTACACAAAAACAACACCATGGTAGTTATGCTGAAAACAGCGTCAGTCCGGGTTAGTTTCATTCAAATCATGCAAATTAGAGTCCAAAACAAGAGGAAAAGCATTAGCAAAAGTAGATACGTTGGATACGTATCACTCATTCTTCCTCTTATGATGGTGGACCTCTACAATGGAAACCCGAGGACAAGATCGCCTCTACTTCATCAGCACTACCTTCTTCATCACCAAAAGAAAACTGAGTATCGGGTATGGGCACTCCCCTTGGCTTCCGCCAAGCTTGGGGGAGGTGCCCCGGTATTGTATCACACCACTATGTTTTTCCTTTACATATTTTAGTTTGATCCATAGTTATCTTTTGCTTTAGATGAATAAAAGTTTAGTTCGATCCTTTCTTTTCGAGAGTTTGCTTAGTGATCTATCCTTGTAATTGATTGCGAGATATATAATAAATTTTAGTTTGAGTTTTTGCTTTCTTTACTGTCATGTTCCAATAAAAAGAAAGCAAATAAATGAAAAATATCATATGCTAATCTTATGGTAGGTGATGACACCACATAAGGAAAAGTATAAGTAGAAATTGTTATTATAGATTGACAAACATAGCATTGGTCAATGATGCAACTCATGAAAGAATTAATAAGGGAAGAGAAGATTCACATATAAATACACCATGCTGGAAATCTTTTGTGATTCTGAGCCCCATCAAAATATTATATGCCAAAATTGTTGACGTTAGACAAGGAAGACAACCTAATGATTTATGTTTGTTCATATTCACATAGAAGTTATATTGCCATAGATCCTTCAACATGTGGTGCTTGGCCCCCATCTTTGCTAGACAAAAATTCTGCTCTAAGTAGAGATACTACTTGTGCATCCAAAAACCCTTAAACCCAAATCTTATTTTCAAGAGTCCACCATACCTACCTAAGGATTGAGTCATATCCTTCAAGTAAGTTGTCATCGGTGCAATAAGGCACTAAAAATTGCTTCTAAATGTGTAAGATCATTTAGTGTTAGAGAAAATTGAGTGTTGTACGAACTTGTGATAGCAAAGAATAAAAGCGACAGACTGCATAATAAAGGTTGCTATCACAAGGGGCAATATAACATGACGTTCTTTTGCACTAAGGGGTTGAACATACAAACAAATAAGCGCATGTCAACCTTTTCTTACATCTATGAAGGGCCTATCTTTTACTTTCATGTATTTACTTTTATGCAAGAGTCAAAAGTTCTTCTCTGTTCCTTTTTATTTTTCTCCTTTGGCAAGCATCATGTGGTGAGGAAAGATCTAGGAACATATGTCCAGTTGAATATGGGTAGCATGAGTTGTTATTGTTGACATCACCCTTGAGGTGAATACGTTGGGAGGTGAAACTATAAGCCCATATCTTTCTACGTGTTCGGTTGAAACGTTTTGCTCATTTTTATGTGGTGAGTGTTTGCAATCATAGAAGACTATATGATGGTTGAGTATGTGGACTTGCCTAAAGGCTCCGATACGTGACCCTTCATGAAAAGATGATGAATTGTAGTTGCAAAGTTGACTAAGAACATAGTTTGTTGGTTTCCAATAGAGTTTATGCTTTATACTTCAAAAGTGTGATGAGTTGTTACTTATTCATGAGAAGTCTATGATAAAAGTTCTATGATAAGAGTTTTATGTTAAAGTTTGTTGCTATTTGATAATCCCCAAGTGCAGGGAATCATAGTGGCAATTCCCATTGGTGGAAGTGATAAGTATGGAGTGCCGAACCCACAAGGAGCAAAAGGTAAGATCAATATTCTCTCAAGTCCTATCTTCCACTGATACGACTCTACATACACCGAATGTTTGCTTCCAACTAGAAACAATGAATAAAACTACGTTATGGGTATGAAGAGGATAACTTTGCATGATATCGGGGAGCTAAAATATAAAAGTAGGTGTTGTTATGTGACGCCCCCGATTCAATCGTACACTAATCATACACGCAAATGTGTACGATCAAGATCAAGGACTCATGGGAAGATATCACAACACAACTCTAGACAAAAATTGAAATAATACATGCTTTATATTACAAGCCAGGGGCCTCGAGTGCTCGAATACATCAGCTCGAAAACACAAGAGTCAGCGGAAGCAACAATATCTGAGTACAAACATAAGTTAGACAAGTTTTCCTTAAGAAGGCTAGCACAAAAGCAATATCGATCGAAAAGGCAAGGCCTCCTGCCTGGGAGCCTCCTAACTACTCCCTGGTGGTCGGCGGCCTCCACGTAGTAGTAGGCACCCTCAGTGTAGTAGCAGTCGTCGTCGAAGGTGGCGTTTGGATCCTGGGCTCCACCATCTGGTTGCGACATCCGAGAAGAATGGAAAAGGGGGGAAAGGGGGGACAAAGAAACTATGAGTACTCATCCAAAGTACTCGCAAGCAAGGATCTACACTACATATGCATCGGTGTCAATGAAATGTGTATTATATGTGGACTGAACTGCAGAATGCCAGAAGAGAAGGGGAAAGCCTAGCCTATCGAAGACTAGCATCTTCAAGAAGCTCCAAGCATCTTGTAGCATCAGAAGAGATAAGAGTAGCATAAAGTAAAGTAGTAGTAGTGTTATCAACCTCGACCGGAGATACTTTCTCGACTCCCTGCGAGAAAGCAATCCTAGAGCCATACTATCCAGTTATCACCTCAAGTATCCAGTTCTAGTTGTATCGATCGGCATACAACTCCAAGTGTCTGTTACCATAGGACAGGCTATTGATAGAAGTTTTCTTCCCTGCAGGGATGCACCAACTTACCCACCATGCTTGATTAACTCCGGCCGGGCACACTTTCCTGGGTCATGTCCGGCCTCGGCCAAACAATACGCTGTAACCCGACCTAGGCTTAATAGAGAGGTCAAGCACGTCGGGCTAAACCTATGCCCCCAGGGGTCATGGGCCATCGCCCTGGGAACTCCTGCACGTTGCGAATGCGGCCGGTGAGCAGACCTAGCAACCTCCTTCAAAAAGGCAGGTGCTTACCAGTCCAACCCGGCGCGCACCGCTCAGTCGCTGACGTCTAATAAGCTTTGGCTGATGCATACGACGCAGAACGCCCATACAATGCCCACGTGATGGTTAGTGCTATCAGGCCAGAGGCCCCTCGGATCAAATATCCAAATCGTAGCGGATTAGGAGTATGCGGTAACAAGCAGAGACTCACGAAAGATGTGATCCTGTCGCCCCGTCTCGAGGACTTGCGGCAAGGGCTACGAATGCCTGGCCACGCCACGTAGTTATCTCGCGGGCACCCTCCAAGTCAACCTGACTCCTCATCACTCGCAAATATGCTCGCCCGGGTACCCCTCAGGGCCGACCCGTCTTTAGTAACAGAGTTCAGTGTAAATTCATAGTAACCATAGTAACCGTGTGTCTAACACCAAGGGAAAAACCTAAGGAATCACCCTTGACGGATTTCACTCGATGTAATCATCAAGGTGAACGTAAGAGGATCCACCCTTGAGGTTCACACTTAGAGCGGTTGCATGACAGAGTCGTATCGAAAGCGATTAAGGTGGAAATCACCCTCGATGACCACAACTGAATAACTACACTACAGATATCTCATCAGGAGTGATGTATGAGGGTCCACCCTCGGCACTCGATGGCAACTCTACAGAGTCGAGCAACAAAAGGGGTGTGATGTGATGTGAGGTGTCGGGCTCTGGTCGTCGATCACATTGATCAAGTCGTCAATGGTGAAGCAGGGGCAACAAGGACAAGGTGGGGTTACTGATGGATCACTAACCAACCTATACTAAGCAGTTTAGGATAAGCAGGTAGGTAACAATAAGCAGGTTACAAAATTAGGCTATGCATCAGAATAGGAGCAATCAATTACAGTAGCAAAATCTAATGCAAGCATGAGAGAATGGAATGGGCGATATCGGGATGATCAAAGGGCGGCTTGCCTGGAAGCTTCGCTGAAAGGGAAGAAGGGTCGTCGTCGACGTAGTCGATCACAGGGGCAGCATCGGTCTCGGGGTCTACCGAGGAGAAGATGGGGTACAAACAATAAATATAAAACAAGCATAGTATCACAAAGCATAACATGGCAATATGCTGTGTCGGTTGTGATCTAACGTATGGCTATACGATAAAGGTGAAGGCGGAATTCAACCGGGAATGTTTTTAAGGTTCCGGACCTGTGTTAGACAAATAACCGAAGGGGGAATGTTCCATGTTCAGATAGTTAGAGGCATCTGACAGGTAAACGGACTGTGTACTCAGATTCCTCATATTTTTTTGAACAACTTTCATGTATAAAGTATTTTAATCCGAGGTACGGTTTATTTTATATGAATTTCTAAAATTTTAATTCATTTTTCTGAAATTCCTTTTATCTATTTACTCTAATACTAGATAACAGAATACTTTTCGCACCAGCCCGGGGGCTAGCCATGTGTATGACAACGGGGCCAGGGGTTCCAATTGACCAAGTCAACGTCCAGTCAGCAGTCAACTAGTTTGACTGAGTAAACTAACAAGGGGGCCCGCATGTCATAGGCTCATGTTCAGATAGAAAAGTTTTAACAGACTGATTAAGTGATGGGGCCACTTGTCATAGACACTGTTTTTATTAAGCCAGTAAATAAAAGATAATCAACAGAGGTGGCCCACTTATCATCTTCTATTATGCAAAATTAGCTAGAGCTAATTAAACAAGGACCAAACTCATATCCAGAGAGTCAAACGATCTCTGTGGTTAGGCTGTACGCTCGCGCGGAGGGCACCGGCGGCCTTGTGTAGCAGGAGGCGGCAGGCAGGAGCAGCCGCTGGCGAGCAGGCGCATGGGCCCGGCGGAGGCAGGGAGGGGTGCGCGGGAGCCGGCAGGGGAGCTACCGGCGACACGGGCACACGCGGCCATGCGCGAGCGAGCCTGGTGGGGAGGCGCCGGGCGAAGTAGGAGGCGGCGGGGCGAGGGCGCGGTCGGGAGGAGCCGCTGCGGCCAGACGCGCGCGTGCGGCAGCAGCACTGGCGGCAGCAACGGCGGCCCATCAGCAGGCAGCGGTGGCGTGGCAGCATCAGCAGCGGAAGCAGCCTGCAGCAGCAACAACCAGAGCACCAACGGGCGCAGGAGGAGCCGTGTAGGCGACCATGCACGCCCACGCGGGGACACGCGAGGTGCAAGGGCGTACGACGCAGGCGCGATGCGAACGCATGTCTCGGACGCGACCACGGTCCATGCTACGGGCATGATGGCTGGAACTCGTGTGGACGGTGGCTACAGGCACGGATCGAAGGGGACAAGCAGGGGTGGATGAGGAGCTCACCGCGGTGCGGAAGACGAGCTCGGGGAGGTCGGTGGCGCACCGATGGAGGAGATCCGGGGAGGGGCAGCGGCGACCGGACGCAGGGAAGACGAGGTGATGGCGAGGCTCGATGACTCCCCGCTCAAATACGTCCATGGCGGTCACCCCAGGCATGGCGGTACGGTGCGGGGTAGCCGAAGATCGCAGTGACGACGACAAGGCGAAGACGGCGTTGGGAGGCGTGGGGGGAGAGGGAACGGCGCGAGGAAGGAGGGAGGAGAAGCTAGGGTTCATTGCAGGGGGGCTTGGGGTCGGCCTTATCTCCTCCGAAGCACGGGTGGATGCCCGACGTGTGTGCATCACCGGCCATGGTGCCGGTAGATGAGCGACACGCCCTCCCCTGTGTACAGGAGAAAGGAGATGAGGAGTAAGTGCGTTGGGCCATAGGCCAGAGGCCAAGTAGGCCCTTACTCTTTTCTGGTTTACTATTTTCTTTTTCCCTTTATATTTAAAACAGAGACAACTAGGGAAAAGTTTGGGCTACCAAACTACTTTGAAAAATTGTGGGACTAGGCCACTTAAATTCTTTGTAGTGTTTGGCACTGCCACAAAATGTTTGAGGGGCAACTGAATCCATTTGGAGTTTTCACAAGTAAAATAGCATTTTAAAATGCTGAAACGACACTCTTTTATTTGCTATAGTCCATCTTATCTTCGAGGTGATGTTGTTTTCCTTAACAATCATTTGTTATGGATTTTTGGCTAAATGAGGAACTATTTTGTAGCAACTTTTGTGCAACTTTATATTTCACGTGCAAATTGAATTTGATTGCAGTGAAGGAGTTTCAAGATGAGATATTGATCAAAGTGACTAAGTATTGTCTTGGCAAAATGATTAGCATGAACTCAGGGATTACTGTAACATGACAGCGGGGGTGTTACAAATATCCTCCACTACAAGAAATCTTGTCCCGAGATTTAAGTGGGGAAGTAAAGAGCAACTTCGGGAGCATTAGCCCTTATAGGGTTAATTATCTGGTGAACAAGTCAGGGAATGAGGCAGAAGTATCTCTCGAGTTGAAACCTAATAAAACATCAAGAGCAAAGTATGAATGTACAATAGGAAGTTTCAAGCGAATGGACAAACGATTGATACCTGAACAGAGTGTGAGAAAGGGGTTCAAAGCATCGGGAATAGATCATCTCTCGAAAGGTGGCTCGTGACATGATACGAAGCCAAATGCAAGAATGTTTCGGAATCAAGGATATACAGGAGAGTTAGGTTCTGATCCTATGGAACTGTGGGTTATGGGCCCACCATGTGGGTTAAAAATAGAAAGGGGGCTGATAGCAAGGCATGCCAGATGATAGACTGTCAGTTATGTTGCCAACAACATTGGTACCAAGGTCGAGGGACGAACAGAACTATTTTCCTGCTCGTTGGAACCGTAATGTTATCAACAATAGTAACAGGGTCTTACTAACAAATTGTACACCGAGGTGTTTACATAAGTAGGAAATTATCTCTACTGAGATAAGTTAGTTTACCGGAAAGGTTAAACAAAAGAATGGAAAGGAAAGTATGATTAGTATATAAATCAGAATAATGGAAAGGAAAATGTGTTTAAACACAATTATCAGGAGTATATCCTTCCCAAGAACAAGCATAGGATGATATCCATGACAGGATAGTAAGTAGATAACCAATTAGGTAAAGGGGGGAGGGAATTCATGATGTTACCCGTACAACGGTGTTTGGATAAATGATCAAGAAACGTTTAGCATTATGCTTCCAATGTTCTTGTTGATGTTTGAGTACCACAATCATGCTTCGGGATAGCATTGACATGGTCATCAGGTAAAGGTCGGACCTTGGATTCACAACGGATCCTCAGAAATTTCTAGAACATCTCATGAAATTTTTATCAGGAAATAGATGGGTATGTGGCCGATGGTTTCAGCTGCAATCCATCGACATGTCAAAAAGTATGTAATTCCAAAATTATATGAACAAGTTTGTGTTGGGGAAAAGGCAAAAATGTTGTCGATGATAACACAAATCATCGAGGGGCAAGGATGGTATTTCTCATCATGAATTCAATTGATATACTGGAAGAGCTCAGAATGATGATGATGATGATGATGATGATGATCACGACACATTTGTCGAGAGATTTCATGAAGATGTAAATCCAATGGTGACGACATGAATCTTAGGGAAAGAAGAAGCGAAAGGTTATTGGAACCACGGATACGCCACAAACTCGAAATCAAGCTTGCTGTTCAAGGAAAAATGATATGACGAGGAAGATTAATGTAAGCTTTGCTCATCGTCGAAAATTGTGCTCTAGGGAGAAGGACCAGGTAGCACAGTTAAAATTTAGCATGATAAGGATATAGCCAACCATGCTAGGAATGACTTGAAGGATTATTAAACTCATAAGTAACGAAAATTACTTAGAGTTATTGAATCGGAGTGTGGAATCGATTCACTCATCGAAGTTCTCGGGTGTCTAATAACTCAGAACCCGAGGGAAATCTGAAATCGATGAGAGGCAATACTAGAAGAAGACTCATAGGAAGCAACACAGTTCTTTGATATTCTCGAGGTACTGGAGGGTAATACTCGAAGGAAGATCGAAATATAGGTTGTGGAGAAGCATTGATCTGCAGAAGACAAGTGCTTTATCTTGTTCGAGAAATGGAATTAAAGGGGAACAATTATGGTGAGAACCACAGTTGCAAAGGACCAAACATAGATACCATATGAACTTATAATAAGGGGATTATTATATCACAAGAAGCTTCCATGATAAGTTCCACATTAGGTCCATGGGCATAAACACAAAGTTCATGGTCGACTCCCACTTCTTCAATGCACAACCTTCCATTCACCTGTCGCTTTCAAAGAAGTTGTAGTGTTGAAAATTTAATTGGCATAGCACTAGAAGAGTATGACTCGTGAAAACTTTCGAGTCCATATGGTTTAGGGAAGACATACATCCATGGCGGTCATCCCGGGCATGGTGGGACGGTGTGTGGTAGCTGAAGACCGCGGTGACGACGACAAGGCGAAGACGGCGTCAGGAGGCGTGGGGGAGAGAGGGAACGACGCGAGGAAGGAGGGAGGAGAAGCTAGGGTTCGTTGCAGGGGGCCTGGGGTCGGCCTTATCTCCTCCGAAGCTCGGGTGGATGCCCGACATGTGTGCATCACCGGCCATGGTGCCGGTGGATGAGCGACACGCCCTCCCTGTGTACAGGAGAAATGAGATGAGGAGTAGGTGGGCTGGTCCATAGGCCAGAGGCCAAGTAGGCCCTTACTCTTTTCTGGTTTACTGTTTTTTTCCCTTTATATTTAAAACAGAGACAACTAGGGAAAAGTTTGGGCTACCAAAATACTTTGAAAATTTGTGGGACTAGGCCACTTAAATTCTTTGTAGTGTTTGGCACTGCCACAAAAAGTTTGAGGGGCAACTGAATCCATTTGGATTTTGCACAAGTAAAATAGCATTTTAAAACGCTGAAACAACACGGTTTTATTTGCTATAGTCCATTTTAGCTTTGTGGTGATGTTGTTTTCCTTACAATCATTTCTTCTGGATTTTTGGCTAAATGAGGAACTATTTTGCAGCAACTTTTGTGCAACTTTATATTTCACGTGCAAATTGAATTTGATTGCAGTGAAGCTGTTTCAAAATGAGATATTGATCAAAGTGAATAAGTATTGTCTTAGGAAAATGATTAACATGAACTCAGGGATTACTGTAACATGACAGCGGGGGTGTTACAAATATCCTCCACTACAAGAAATCTTGTCCCGAGATTTAAGTGGGGAAGTAAAGAGCAACTTCAGGAGCATTAGGCCTTATAGGGTTAACTATCTCGTGAACAATTCAGGGAATGAGGCAGAAGTATCTCTCGAGTTGAAACCTAATAAAACATCAAGAGCAAAGTATGAAGGTACAATAGGAAGTTTCAAGCGAATGGAAAAACGATTGATACCTGAACAGAGTGTGAGAAAGGGGTTCAAAGCATCAGGAATAGATCATCTCTCGAAAGGTGACTCGTGACATTATATGAAGCCAAATGCAAGAATTTTTCGGAATCAAGGATATACAGGAGAGTTAGGTTCTGATCCTATGGAACTGTGGGTTATGGGCCCACCATGTGGCTTAAAAGTAGAAAGGGGGCTGATAGCAAGGCATGCCAGATGATAGACTGTCAGTTATGTTGCCAACAACATTGGTAGCAAGGTCGAGGGACGAACAGAACTATTTTCCTGCTCGTTGGAACCGTAATGTTATCAATAATAGTAACAGGGTCTTACTGAAAAATTGTACACCGAGGTGATTACATAAGTAGGAAATTATCTCTACTGAGATAAGTTAGTTTACTGGAAAGGTTAAACAAAAGAATGGAAAGGAAAATATGATTAGTATATTAATTAGAATAATGGAAAGGAAAATGTGTTTAAACACAATTATCAGGAGTATATCCTTCCCAAGAACAAGCAGAGGATGATATCCATGACAAGATAGTAAGTAGATAACCAATTAGGTAAAGGGGCGAGGGAATTCATGTTGGTACCCGTACAATGGTGTTTGGATAAATGATCAAGAAACATTTAGCATTATGCTTCGAATGTTCTTGTTGATGTTTGAGTACCACAATCATGCTTCGGGATAGCATTGACATGGTCATCAGGTAAAGGTCAGACCTTGGATTCACAACGGATCCATCGGAAATTTCTAGAACATCTCATGAAATGTTTATTAGGAAATAGATGGGGATGTGGCCGATGGTTTCGGCTACAATCCATCGACATGTCAAAAAGTATGTAATTCAAAATTATATGAATAAGTTTGTGTAGGGGAAAAGGCAAGAATGTTGCCGATGATAACACAAATCATCGAGGGGCAAGGATGGTATTTCTCATCATGAATTCAATTGATATACCGGAAGAGCTAAGAATGATGATGATGATGATGATGATCACGACACATTTGTCGAGAGATTTCATGAAGATGTAAATCCAATGGTGACGACATGAATCTTAGGGAAAGATGAAGCGAAAGGTTATTGTAACCACGGATACGCCACAAACTCGAAATCAAGCTTGCTGTTCAAGGAAAAATGATATGATGAGGAAGATTAACGTAAGCTTTGCTCATCGTCAAAAATTGTGCACTAGGGAGAAGGATTAGGTAGCACAGTTAAAATATAGCATGATAAGGATATAGCCAACCAGGCTAGGAATGACTTGAAGGATTATTAAACTCATAAGTAACGAAAATTACTTAGAGTTATTAAATCGGAGTGTGGAATTGATTCACTTA
Organism: Triticum monococcum; assembly: GCA_034509565.1. Classification (NCBI taxonomy): domain Eukaryota; kingdom Viridiplantae; phylum Streptophyta; class Magnoliopsida; order Poales; family Poaceae; genus Triticum; species Triticum monococcum. The sequence continues at coordinate 441,629,796 of CM067842.1, read as the reverse complement.
TTGAAGTTCTCGGGTGTCTAATAACTCAGAACCCGAGGGAAATCTGAAATCGGTGAGAGGCAATACTAGAAGAAGACTCATTGGAAGCAACACAGTTCTTTGATATTCTCGAGGTACCGGAGGGTAATACTCGAAGGAAGATCGAAATATAGGTTGTGGAGAAGCATTGATCTGTAGAAGACAAGTGCTTTAACTTGTTCGAGAAATGGAATTAAAGGGGAACAATCATGGTGAGAACCACAGTTGCAAAGGACCAAACATAGATACCATATGAACTTATAATAAGGGGATTATTATATCACAAGAAGCTTCCATGATAAGTTCCACATTAGGTCCATGGGCATAAACACAAAGTTCAAGGTCGACTCCCAGTTCTTCAATGCATAACCTCCCATTCACCTGTCGCTTTCAAAGAAGTTGTAGTGTTGAAAATTTAATTGGCATAGCACTAGAAGAGTATGACTCGTGAAAACTTTCGAGTCCATATGGTTTAGGGAAGAGATACATCCATGGCGGTCATCCCGGGAATGGTGGGACGGTAGGTGGTAGCCGAAGACCGCGGTGACGACGACAAGGCGAAGATGGCGTCAGGAGGCGTGGGGGAGAGAGGGAACGACGTGAGGAAGGAGGGAGGAGAAGCTAGGGTTCGTTGCAAGGGGCTTGGGGTCGCCCTTATCTCCTCCGAAGCTTGGGTGGATGCCCGACATGTGTGCATCACCGGCCATGGTGCCGGTGGATGAGCGACACGCCCTCCCTGTGTACAGGAGAAAGGAGATGAGGAGTAGGTGGGCTGGTCCATAGGCCAGAGGCCAAGTAGGCCCATACTCTTTTCTGGTTTATTGTTTTCTTTTTCCCTTTATATTTAAAACAGAGACAACTAGGGAAAAGTTTGGGCTACCAAAATACTTTGAAAATTTGTGGGACTAGGCCACTTAAATTCTTTGTAGTGTTTGCACTGCCACAAAAAGTTTGAGGGGCAACTGAATCCATTTGGATTTTTCACAAGTAAAATGGCATTTTAAAATGCTGAAACGACACTGTTTTATTTGCTATAGTCCATCTTAGCTTTGAGGTGATGTTGTCTTCCTTAGCAATCATTTGTTCTGGATTTTTGGCTAAATGAGGAACTATTTTGCAGCAACTTTTGTGCAACTTTATATTTCACGTGCAAATTGAATTTGATTGCAGTGAAGGAGTTTCAAAATGAGATATTGATCAAAGTGTCTAAGTATTGTCTTAGCAAAATGATTAGCTTGAACTCAGGGATTACTGTAACATGACAGTGGGGGTGTTACATGTTATCATAAAGTTAGAATGTATTACTAAATATTATAAATAGTGAGTGTGGAATAATGATGGGTCGGTGTGCGGAATTGTCTTAGGCAATTGTTAACAAGACCGATAGTCGTCATTGCAATTTCATATGAGGGAGAGGCATAAGCTAACATACTTTCTCTTCTTGGATCATATGCACTTATGATTGGAACTCTAGCAAGCATCCGCAACTACTAAAGATCATTAAGGTAAAACCCAACCATAGCATTAAAGCATCAAGTCCCCTTTATCCCATACGCAACAACCCCCTTACTCGGGTTTATGCTTCTGTCACTCAAGCAACCCACTATAAGCGAATCATGAATGTATTGTAACACCCTACAACGGGAATCCCTCACGCTTATGCGACACGGAGGGCACAATAGGACAGCATCAAAATAAAACATACAACTCATACCAATCTAGATCATCAATCAACCCAAAGACAAAGGATATCTACTCAAAACATCATAGGATGGCAACACATCATTGGATCATAATATGTGGCATAAAGCACCATGTTCAAGTAGGGATTACAGCGGGCTGCGGGAGAGTGGACCACGTAAAAGAGATGAGGATGGTGATGTTGATGAAGACGATCACCGCGGTGATGATTCCCCTCCCGATGGCACTCTGGTGCCACCGAGAGAGAGGAGGATAGGTTCTCCCCCTTGTGCTTCCTCCTCCATGGCCTCCCCCTGGATGGGGAGAGGTTCTCCCTCTGGATCTTGGCCTTCATGGCGATTATGGCCCCTCCGGGATCCTCCTCCATAGCCTCCGGTGATGATGGCCCCCTCCGGCAGGGTGCCAGAGAGGGCCTAGATTGATTTCTCGTGGCTACAGAGGTTTGCGGCGGCGGAACTTCTGACCTAGGTTAATTTCTGAAGGTTTGGGTATTTATAGGAGAGGTTGGTGTCAAGAACAAGTCAGGGGCCCCCACGGGTAGTCCACAAGGCACAGGGGCGCGCCCAGGGGGTGGGTGCGCCCCCACCCTCGTGGGGCCAACAGGACTCCCCTCCGGTAGATTTTTGTTCCAGTATTTTTTTATATTTTCCAGAAAAATACTCCGCTGATTTTTATCGCATTCCGAGAACTTTTATTTCTGCACAAAAACAACACCACGGTAGTTCTGCTGAAAACAACGTCAGTCCGTGTTAGTTCTAAGCAAATCATACCAAAATCATATAAAACTATTGTAAACATGGCATGAATACTTCATAAATTATAGATACATTGGATATGTATCACTATTATAATAATCTACATGATGCTTCTATGTCCGTATTTTGTTTTTATCGACACCTCTGTCTCTAAGCATGTGGACATGTTTTTCGATTTTGGTTTTCACTTGAGGACAAGCGAGGTCTAAGCTTGGGGGAGTTGATACATGCATTTTGCATCATGTTTTCCTACTGTTATTTATGATGTTTTATGCATAATAATGCTTTTTGGAGTAATTATAATGCCTTTTCTCTCATAATATGCAAGGTACACACAAACAGGGAGAATTCCGGCAGCTGGAAATCTGGACCTGTAAAAGCTACGTCAGGCCACCTATTCTGCACAACTCCAAATGAGTTGAAACTTTACGGGGATTTTTTATGGAATATATGAGGAATACTGGAGCCAATAAGTACCAGAGGGGGCCCATCAGGTGGGCACAACCCACGTGGGTGCGTAAGGGAGCCCATGTGCGCCCTGGTGGGTTGTGCTCCCCTCGGTCCACCTCTAGTGCCCATCTTCTGGTATATAAGCCATTTTGACATAGAAAAAATAATGATAGGACTTTCGGGACGGAACACCGCCGTCTCAAGGCAGAACTTGGGCAGGAGCACTTTTTCCCTTCGCCGGAGCGATTCCGCCAGGGGAACTTCCCTCGCGAAGGGGGAAATCATCATCGTCATCATCACCAACACCTCTCCCATCTTGGGGAGGGCAATCTCCATCAACATCTTCAATAAGACCATCTCCTCTCAAACCCTAGTTCATCTCTTGTGTTCAATCTTTGTACCAGAACTAAAGATTGGTGCTTGTGGGTGACTAGTAGTGTTCATTACATCTTGTAGTTGATTACTATATGGTTTATTTGATGGAAGATTATATGTTCAGATCAATTATGCTATTTAATACCCCTCTAATCCTAAGCATGATTATCATTTGTGAGTAGTTACTTTTGTTCTTGAGGTCACGGGAGAAATCATGTTGCAAGTAATCATGTGAACTTGATATGTGTTTGATATTTTGATAGTATGTATGTTGTGATTCCCTTAGTGGTGTCATGTGAACGTCGACTACATGACACTTCACCATATTTGGGCCTAAGGGAACGCATTGTGGAGTAGTTATTAGATGATGGGTTGGAAGAGTGACAGAAGCTTAAACCCTAGTTTATGCGCTATTTCGTAAGGGACCGGTTGGATCCAAAAGTTCAATGCTATGGTTAGAATTTATTCTTAATACTTTTCTTGTAGTTGCGGACACTTGCAAGGGGGTTAATCATAAGTAGGAGGTTTGTTCAAGTAAGAACATCACCTAAGCACCGGTCCACCCACATATCAAATTATCAAAGTAGCGAACACGAATTGAATCAACATGATGAAAGTGACTAGATGAAATTCCCGTGCACCCTCAAGAACGCTTTGCTTATTATAAGAGACCGTTTTGGCTTGTCCTTTGCCTCAAAAGGACTGGGCTACCTTGTTGCGATTTTTTTACTATTATAGTTACTTTCTCATTACAAATTATCTTGCTATCAAACCACTCTGTTACTTACAATTTCATTACTTGCAGACATTACCTTGCTGAAAACCACTTGTCATTTCCTTCTGCTCCTCGTTGGGTTCGACACTCTTACTTATTGAAAAGGCTACAATTGATCCCCTATACTTATGGCTCATCACTAGACCTGACATTATGTTGAGCGTTTGCATGCGTGCCCGCTATCAAGCTGCACCGAAAAAATTGCATCACCAAGCCGTCAAGCGCATTCTGAGATATTTGGCTCACACCCCACCTTAGGTTTATGGTATCCTAAGGGAGCACAGTTTGATCTTGTTGGATATTCAGACTCAGATTGGGCTGGTGACTTGGTTGACAGGAAATCTACCTCAGGGACATGTCATCTCCTTGGTAGATCATTGGTCTGTTGGTCATCTAGGAAGCAGAATTGTGTATCTCTTTCCACGGCTGAGGCCGGATATAATGCTGCTGGCGCTTGTTGCACTCAGTTATTGTGGATGAAGAAAACTCTAAAGGATTATGGAATCAAGGTCAAGCATATCCCGAGTGCCATCCAAATTGCACATAATTCTGTGCAGCATTCTCGCACGAAGCATATTCCAATCAGACATCATTTCATTCGTGATCATGTTGCTCGAGAAGCTATTGTCATCAATCATGTAAAGACCGAAGACAATCTCGCTGATATTTTCACCAAGCCTCTCGACAAGAAAAGATTCTATGCGTTACGGTGAGCTAAACATCCTGGACTTTGCAAACGTGTAGTAAGCTAGACTCGGAACCCGTGCTAACACTTTCACATCAGAGAAGGAATGGATGCATAGCACTCGGAGAGTTTGAAAATTTTGACAAAGTAAATATTTCTTTCTAAGAGTGAAGACATTAACGAAGAACTAGACTAACCGGGTGCCACAATAATTGTGCGACACTCGGGGTCATACAGTTCTTATACGGTGGGTCACGCCACCACAATTCTATTTTGTTGTTTTTCTTTGCGATCGAAAGTTTTAGTGTTTGTCTGAATGCATTTCCCTCATAGCTATTTGCTCGAGTGTTTGTGTTTATCCGCCTGAGTGAAAAGCCTAGGACCCTGTTTTCCCTCTATTCTACCTCCTCTAGTCTATGTTGTTCTGTTACAAATGCTCAATTTTATCTTGAACGAAACTTTATCTGCTGTCCTTGACCATGATTAAGATTCGATCCGAACATTAATCTATTTTGGCAAAAGCTGTCCAAAATTTGGGGTTTCCCGCCCAAGTTAGGACCACGATCTTTTATGACGGTTGCCACATGCAATACATCAACTGCCACTTCATCTTGTCCATTGAATTGCATTAGTCTCTGAATAGAGGCCATTCGATCAAAATTCACTATGTGCGGTTAATTCCTTCGCATATAAAAACCGCACACCCCTACTTTCTTCCAGTTCACCTCACTTTCTCGTCACTTCCACCCCACGGGAACCCTCACCGTAGCGCTCCCTTGAGCTCAACACCGACGACATCTTCGCTGCTTCATTGCCGGAAAGTGGTCACCAGAGTCCTTCCACGCTGTCGTGGGGCATCTTCTTCCCGGCGCCGCCGTAGCTACTGCACGTCACCGAGCTAGGGTATGTGTGGTTCGAACTTAGACCTCCGTACTTCACGATTCGAGTGCGTCTGCGGTTATTTTCCTCTGATTTTACCGCATATCTTAGATCTAGGTTTTTACCTTTACTAGTGTGAATGTGGTTTGTAGTTGTCCCTCGCATCCGAATCACTTCAGATCTAGGGTTTGTGTTATGTTTCGTTCGAATGGAATGCCTAGCACGTTGTCTAATATATTCTTCGGACCTACTAGCTCGTTCTATATGTTTCCTTCATTCGAAACATCTCGCAAAGTATGCATATAATTATTCTTCAAAATGCCTTTTGTTCGAAAAAATATTCGCTGTGAGCATTTGTAACCCTATCCCCATTTCCCTTGTATCTATTCTAATTCACAGGTGCATGCATGTTGTCGAGGATCCTACTCGACCAATGAGCATGGCCGATGAAGATGAGGTAATCATGGGTACAACGGACAAGTCCAAGGCACCAAATGCAAAGGGCTAAATGGTAGGCCCATCCACCAGCAAAAGAAAAAGGCATGAGCAAAATCCAGATGAGCAAGAAGAAAATGCTCCGAAGCAAAGGAAAGGAGGCAGGCAACCTTATGCCAATTCAGCTGAATATATATCTCATGATGACTATAAAACTATTCCAGGCGAGACTAAAAGAGAAAGAGATAAGCGTTTGCAAAAGATTCAACACCACTGGGTGCACAAGTGGTTCCACTATAAAATGGTTCATCCTCGGTTTGCTAAGAACTTTGCTTTCCATCCTCCATGGGGTGACTGTCATGAGATTGGACTCATTCGTCCAGGTGATCCTCAGGAGAGACCACCGCCACCTGCAAATGCTGACATTCCCGAATCATATCCTAATGAGTTGACCAAGCGTCGAAAGAATGCTAAAAAGAGAGCCAAGAAGGCTGAGAAAGAACAAGCTTGCAAAGAGGAAAATCGTCGCCTTATCAAGTCTAATGTTGAAAACAAGAAGGGTGAAGGAAAAGCGGAACATCATTCTAAGCTCAAGCATGATCCCAGCTCTGCTGCTTTGAAGAAAAAGAGCACGCCGAAGAGAAGGCCGACTAAACTAGATGAGAGAAATGTTGAAAGTAATTCCTCCAATCAAGATGATCCTCCACTCACAAGAGAATAAGTTGATGCAACTCTTTCTGAGCAAGTGAACATCACTATATCCACCATCCTGCCTGATCTTCGAGCGAGTGCAATTCCAATAGCACCTCCGAAGAAGGTTTCTTTAAAGAAAAAACGCCTCGTACCACTGTCACTATGGTAGATCATGTGAATACAACCCCTCATCCTGAAGCGACTGATATGTAATACTTAGTTGTTGAAGCTCCAGTAAGCACAACTAAGTTAGGAGAGAAAATTCCAGAGCCAAAGGTGAAGCAAATCACGGCTCCTTCTACCGAGCAAAATGCTCCACGAGCTGATATTGTGAAAGAAAAGCCTGCTTAATTTGCTCCGAATTTTACACAACCATTGGCTTCTATGCCTCCGACCGAGCAAAATATAGTACTAAAAGATCGTGGATGTCGCCTAGAGGGGGGGGGGGGTGAATAGGCGTTTTAAAATAATTACGGTTTAGGCTTGAACAAATGCGGAATAAACCTAGCGGTTATTTGCCAAGCATAAAACCTAAAACAACTAGGCTCACCTATGTGCACCAACAACTTATGCTAAGCAAGATAAGCAACTATGAGATAGCAAGATATATGACAAAGAACAATATGGCTATCACAATGTAAAGTGCATAAGTAAAGGGCTCGGGTAAGAGATAACCGAGGAACGCGGAGACGACGATGTATCCCGAAGTTCACACCCTTGCGGATGCTAATCTCTGTTTGGAGCAGTGTGGAGGCACAATGCTCCCCAAGAAGCCACTAGGGCCATCGTAATCTCCTCACGCCCTTGCACAATGCAAGATGCCATGATTCCACTAAGGGACCCTTGAGGGCGGTCACCGAACCCGTACAAATGGAAACCCTTGGGGGAGGTCATCAAACCCGTACACTTTGGCAACCCTTGGGGGCGGTCACCGGTACCCGTCAAATTGCTCGGGGTGATCTCCACAACCTAATTGGAGACCCTGATGCTTGCCCGGAGCTTTTCACCACAATGATTGAGCTCCGAACAACACCAACCGTCTAGGGCGCCAAGGCACCCAAGAGGAACAAGCTCTAGGGTGCCCAAACACCCAAGAGTAATAAGCTTCTCAACCTTCACTTCCACGTATCACCATGGAGAACTCAAACCGATGCACCAAATGCAATGGCAAGGGCACACGGAGTGCCCAAGTCCTTCTCTCTCAAATCCCACCGAAGCAACTAATGCTAGGGAGGAAAATGAGAGGAAGAACAAGAAGGAGAACACCAAGAACTCCAAGATCTAGATCCAAGGGGTTCCCCTCACATAGAGGAGAAAGTGATTGGTGGAAATGTGGATCTAGATCTCCTCTCTCTTTTCCCTCAAAAACTAGCAAGAATCCATGGAGGGATTGAGAGTTAGCAAGCTCGAAGAAGGTCAACAATGGGGGGAGAACACGAGATCAAAGGATAAGGTTCAAAGGGGAAGACGACCCCCTTTTATAGGAGGGGGAAAATCCAACCGTTATGTGCTCAGCCCGCACACGAGCGGTACTACCGCTCAGGTGGAAGAAACAAGGAAAAAGGAGCAACAAAACATGAACCTTGGGGTGGTAGTACCGCAGGAGACAGCGGTACTATCGCTGGGTTAAGCGGTACTACCACTCCCTTCGGCGATATTGCCGCACAGAACGAAGGGTAAAGAGAAAGAGGGAATCGGGCGGTACTACCACGGAGGAAGGGCGGTACTGCCGCTAAGGAGCGGTACTGCCGCACTACTGCCGCAACGAGGTGTCGCACAATCCGACACAAAAAAAGACCCCTCGAATCGACGCGGTAGGGACCTGGTAAGCCAGCGGTAGTACTGCTGCAGAGTCACTGCCGGTACTACCCCTGCGGAGCGGTACTGCCGCTTGTGACCCCTCAGCGGTACTACCGCTGGGTACCACGGTACTACCGCTGGGATCCTGACAAAAACCAAACTCAAGAAAACAAGAACTCCCATAACTTCTGCATATGAGCTCCGAATTGAGCAAACTCAAGCTTGTTGGAAACAAGATGACAAGTAGCATCAAAATAGCGACTGGTTATAGTAAGAAGAGGCAGGGGAGGTATGCCTAACAAAAAGAGGAGTGAAACCTCCAACCGAGAAGAATCGGCAAAACCTCCAACATCGAAAACATCATAGAAGATGCATGCGAACTCTGTTTTCGATGAACTCAAGCTTGTCATCAAGATGACCATAAGCTCTAAGACTCACAAAGAGAACCAAACAAGAACCAAGAAAGATGATGCAAGGATGCAATGGTTTGAGCTCTCAACGAACGATACGATCAAGCTACTCATCGAGAGCCCCCCTTGATAGTACGACAATCGATCCTATAACCCGGTCTCCCAACTACCATCATGAGACCGGTAAAATAGAAAACCTATCAAGGGCAAACCTTTGCCTTGCACATGGTCCACTTGAGCTAGATGATGACGATCTTGACTCCCTCAAGTTGGACCACCTTTCTTGATTGGGTTGACTCGATGAAGACTAGTTGATTGCTCCCCCATACTCCACTATGGGTGAGCCACTCTTCCGCACATCTTCACAAGTCCATTGTCACCACAAAGGACGGCAAGCTTCAAGCATTTGATCTCTTCATGATGCTCCACTTGAACTTGCACACCGCAACCTTTCTTGATTTTGTTGACTTGATGAAGACTAGTTGATTGCTCCCCCATACTCCACTATGGGTGAGCCACTCTTCCGCACATCTTCACAAGTCCATTGTCACCATAAAGGACGGCAAGCTTCAAGCATTTGATATCTTCGTGATGCTCCACTTGAACTTGCACACCGCAACCTAACCCCAAAAAGAACCCTCACGAAGACCATGGGTTAGTACACAAAGCGTAATTGACAATGCTTACTGACGGTGTCCTGGACTAGGGGGTACTCACCACGTCGTCTCCCGATCTATTAGATTGGGCCGAGGCCCCCCATGACCGTATACTCACAGGCCAGTTCGGACAGCTGCCGCATACACGGAAGATTCCACAAAGACTTGGCGATCAAGACAAGGACTTCTCCCCACCGGCGTATTCAGCTAGGACTCTTGTTAACCTAGGCCTCTGGTGCATTATATAAACCAGGGCCAGGCTAGTCGATAGAAGAAACAACATACAGAACAACAATCATACCATAGGCTAGCTTCTAGGGTTTAGCCTCTCTGATCTCGTGGTAGATCTACTCTTGTACTACCCATATCATCAATATTAATCAAGAAGGACGTAGGGTTTTACCTCCATCAAGAGGGCCCGAACCTGGGTAAAACATCGTGTTCCCTGCCTCCTGTTACCATCCGGCCTAGACGCATAGTTCGGGACCCCCTACCCGAGATCCGCCGGTTTTGACACCGACATTGGTGCTTTCATTGAGAGTTCCGATGTGTGATCGACAAAAGGATCGATGGCTCGCCTGCAGATCAACTGCGATTTCGGCGTCTTCGTCACCAGTTCGACTGGTCACCTTGGTTCGACCAAGAATTGCGCCTTGTGTTCGTATCACCATGTTCGGACGAGGGCCTTCATCAAACATCAACTCCGATCTCTATCAAGATCATGGAGGAATTATCTATGGAGCTCGGGGGCTCAACGTCAAAATTGCCCTCAAGCTACCGTGCTGTTTTTTTGGACAGCAAACTCGTATCTGCCGCACCACCTCCTCGAGTATCGCTTTGGTGGAATTGTGCGGAATTGGGTCTATAACAACCCTAGAAAATTTCGTCGAGTTCTGATGGAGGAATCTCTGGCAATCCACGATATACCGGAGCCCTTTCAAATCTGGATGGGAATTTGGATGAGTTTAGCGTGTGGTGTCCAGCTTCTAGCTCGGACGTCCTTTGGAAGATCCAACCGTTGATCAGCTGCGGAATTCCTATATCTACCACCTCTCAAAATTTCAGCTTGATCCGATCGTCCAAACTCCGGGAACCTTCCGATTAGTGCATCACTTTTCGGATCTATTTTCTGCGCGAAAACGAATCCGACCCGAGTGCATCTTTTTTATGAACGGGATTTGCGGACATCCCTTTTGAAGGAAGTTTTGTCTGGGGTATTGTGTTTTGTTCCCGAACACACCCCACTAACTTTAAGATATTTTGAACATGATCTTCAACATCATGCTGGTGTCAAACCAGTCCGGCAATATTACTCCACGGCTGCCGACCTGCGCTAGACACGTCGTCACTTTAGCCGAGCTCAGCTTCTTCGGATCATCATCTCGGCAAGCCGAACAAGAGTCCGGCATCGCGAAGGATAAATCATCATCAACATCGCCACCCCACGGATTACACGAAGCGGGCATACCGGCATCGCCGCACAGTCGCTTTATCAAGCCGGCATCGACCACGTCACGACCTGCATCGACAGGGCCGCACTATTGCTTCTTCAAGCTGGTGTCCATCACGCCGACCTACTTTGACTCATCGGCTGACGTCAAGGCTTCGACATCTCGGCTGGACCGGGGGCTTCGCCATCTCTTCATCAACCTACTCCGGATGCTTCGGCGTCACTAGCCGACCAGCTCCGTCACGTTAGCTGGGCCGAGGGCTTTGCCTCGGCGAGTCAACCTTTACCAGCATTGCCATGCCGTCATTTTATCGCCCATCAGGCAATGGGTGTGCGGAGAGAGTCCCAATTTTGGGAATCACCTTCCTTCGGATTGCTACAACAAATAAACCAGGTGCTATTAATCGCAGTATTTTTTGCTTGTTTGGGTTCATTTTTCCCAAGGAATTATTACTCTGGTTTGTCCATGATATGTACACAGGTCTATCAAATGGTGACCACATTAACGAGGTCGCGTGGTGGTTCGATCAGTTTCCGTACATAGTCCGGCTAATGCCGCATCCGGAGCTCGGACCAACCTATGAATTCAGGCTTTGCCACGCCTTTACTACATCACGCCGACGCCCTGCATCGACATTGACTTCGGCGCTAGGCCATATTTCTTCTATTCCTCACTTTGCATAAATTATTTATTATGCAACATTTTTTTAATTATCATTATTACTATTATCTCCGGTTTGCACTATTTTTTGTGCACAGGAAAATGATCCGGGGACTTCGGCGTCACTCTGCCGGTCTGCATTGACCATGCTATGTCACCATTTCGGCGTGTCGAGCTCTCCGCTCCGCCACCTCGGGACCATCTTGGGGGATGGAACCTTACCCCGCATCAAGCTCGGACCGCGTCATCAATACCGAACACATTAACCAGCTAAGTCGCTTTCATGCTCAAAGCTTTAATTTCTAACTTGTGTTCGGTTCGACCAAGAATTATACTTTTTTGGAAAAAAGTTGCTTGTAAAAAATTTCCTTGTCCAAACTTTGTTTGTGACACATAAATTCAAATACCCCATTTACTTGGGGGCTTCCTTTATGAAGCTTTTCCTCTTGCATATGATTATACTTGTACGGCTTCGTTCCTTGTTCGTGTATTACGCCACAATATGCACCATATTGACTTAAGCGATTTGCAAGCTGGGTTGCCTCGCTCCTGTGTTTACCCCTACGCTCCCGATTGTTCGGCTAGGGAGTAAAGGGAGCACCTCTGCGATTGTCACGATCGGGTCACCCGAGCCGGACCTCAGACTGGGTGAAGCCGAAAGCTAGCGCTCTTATTGTTTTCAATGATGGTCGACAAACAACGGAACTCATGAGTACAAAAAATCTATTGCACAAGTCTCATAATAACAATGAGCACCGAAGAAAGGTATCGGTGGGGGTACTATTTTCTTCGAAGATGCTTCTTACACTTTGCAATAATATAGCATAAGTTCCCTGAGCGCACTTTGTCTGTTACAGCCTTATGGCTTGATTGCCTGGTTATTGGAAACACCATCGATATTCTCGACAGATGGAGTACATAACACTTTTCGGTCCTTGACCGAAGAGGGAGAAGCTGATGGTCGGTTAAGACACGTTTAAAGTTCGGTTGAACATATATATGATATAAGTACTTCGGTACATGGAATCATTCTTTTACTCAAGTCACTTGGGGGCTCTTAAGTTTATTTGAGCCGTTTTATAATAAGTGTTCTTTTTCTTAGTCATTGCAAAGTTTTAATATTATTATTTATCACTCCTTTTTTCGATGCGAGTGTGCAGTCACTAGCGAGGGAGCCTAATTTCTCTCTCAAAGCCGCTAGAGTTTAGTTTGCTAAACTGGCCTAATGAGAAGTACTCCGCCCTTGGGATAGGAGGTTGAAGCCGTAGGCTGACCCGCTCGAAGTCTTGAGATAGGATGTATCATGTTAAAGCACGATAGAAGCACTTCTTTTTTCTAAGACCAATTTTTAGATTGGCACCGAACACTTGATCTTGTTCGGACGTCATGTTTTTACTGATGTTTCTTGGTTTTCCAAGCTTTTTGGCACTTTTAAACTATTTGTGCTTTTCCAGCATTAGTCTCGCAGTGCAACGCCGGACACCTTTAGGGATTCGGCAAAAACATTCTCAGATATTGCTATATTGTGTCTTCGGTCAATAGTTGGGTTGCCCGACTCCTGCACTTGCTTCCTACGTTCCGTTTTGTTCGGCTAAGCGTGCAAAGGGAGAACCACTGCGATTGTGCTTCCAGCTCACATGGTTAAGCACCTCAGTGGAGAAAGCCGAAAACTGACTGTCACAATAAGCGTAAACTGGTCAGCAATCCGATGACTATGTTAAATGACGGGCCGTTCATAACATTGGCCGAAGTGTTTACGTCTTGACCCCGACTGTCGCCAAACACTACCGGGGGCTATTAACTGGCCCCCCAAACTAAATCCTCGATATTTTGCTCTTACATTAGAGCTGAGGTTTAATGATCATGCTTAGCATGACAACCCAAAGAAAGGAACCGATAGCGGGACTATTTTCTTTGGAAGACATTTCTTCTGTTAAAAAGTAATATAACTCTCTGCGTACCTTCGTTTATAAAACCGTATGGCCAGATTGCCTTGTTTGTTATAAATCTTTGCCCTCATGAAGGTTTTATAAAGTAGGACAAACACTCCTCGGCTACTGGCCAAGGAGGTGGAAGCCGATGGTTGGTTAACAAAGTTTTGTACAATGCGGATCTGAGCATTAATGACGTAAAGTACTTGGATACATAGAGTCATTACACATAATTTGTGATTTTACTATGGATATTGATCCTTAATTCGGCCACCCGTGCCCGCATTAAGGCTCGGGGGCTACTGGGCCTCGGGCTTATTATTTAAAAATATTAAAGGGGCACATCGATCCCCTGATCTGGTGTTGCCACCCGACCAGTGTCTCGGGGGCTACTGCATTGCTTGTCCAATGTAGAAAATTTTATGTGCAATATAGTTTCCGAGGAGATTTTGATCCTCAGGTTGGTCGGCCGCACCAACCTAAGTCTCGAGGACTGAGCACGCCGCTTTTAGTGTCCCGAAGTATTCTGCCGAGCTTGGACTTGATCCTCAGGCCGATTTTGCAAATCAACCTGAGTCTCAGCGGCTACTAGGATCAGCGGTCTTACATCATCCTTCAGGTGCATCTCGGGTTTTAGACCGATACACACCTTGAGGGCTACTGGCTATATATCTCGGCAGAGAATAAATTGCACCAACAAAAAATATTCACAAAAATCGGCCCACATTCGGGGTGGTGCACCACCTCGGAAGCAGTCCGGCATAAAGCTCGGGCGCTAGTGGCTGGCTCCATATAGGGCATTTCCGGCGTTAAGCTCGGCTAAACTCCTTCAAACTTTTTTGATCCAAGGTGATATGACACCTCGGATATAGTCTGGCGTTGGAGCTCGGATACATTCCGGCGTTAGAGCTGGGAAGCGGTCCGGCATTGGTGCTCGGCTGCAAAAGATACCTCGAATACAGTCCGGCGTTAGAGCTCGGACGCAAGAGGACATTGCCTCCCGGGAACAACTTCAAACCCGAGGTGTGGCATAAAAATAATAAGGCATTGATAAAGGCCGGAAACTTAAAGGTGCTCCTCAGATACCCGGCGTATAAACTCGTCGAATGCATTTCGGCGATCCTCAAGATCGAAGATAAAGAAGATTTGGTGAACCAGTATTCAAGACCGACGACTGAAGATGAGAACAGTCCAGAAGAATCGAGGAGCGTCCCTAACTTGAAGACCGGTTTAGGGGGCTACTGACAGTGTCCTGGACTAGGGGGTACTCACCACGTCGTCTCCCGATCTATTAGATTGGGCTGACGCCCCCCATGACCGTATACTCATGGGCCAGTTCGGACAGCTGCCGCACACAAGGAAGATTCCACAAAGACTTGGCGGTCAAGACAAGGACTTCTCCCCATCGGCGTATTCGGCTAGGACTCTTGTTAACCTGGGCCTCTGGTGCATTATATAAACCAGGGCCAGGCTAGTCGATAGAAGAAACAACATACAAAACAACAATCATACCATAGGCTAGCTTCTAGGGTTGAGCCTCTCTGATCTCGTGGTAGATCTACTCTTGTACTACCCATATCATCAATATTAATCAAGCAGGACGTAGGGTTTTACCTCCATCAAGAGGGCCCGAACCTGGGTAAAACATCGTGTTCCCTGCCTCCTGTTACCATCCGGCCTAGACGCACAGTTCGGGACCCCCTACCCGAGATCCGCCGGTTTTGACATCGACACTTACCATACCATGGGATCACTTGATCCCTCTCGGTACATCTTCTACGCTTTGTGGGTTGGTCAACTTGATTCACTCTTTGACTTAGTCTAGATCAACCTCTCACAAGACCACTCTTTAGGTAATTCCTTGAATAGCACCTTGGTCGACACAAACTCTCCTTGAAACCAACACATGTACTCCAAGAAAAGCCTATGGACAAAACCTTCAAATATAACTCAAGGCAACCATTAGTCCATAGAGATTGTCATCAATTACCAAAACCAAACATGGGGGCACCGCATGTTCTTTCAAGTACACAATGCTCCTGTTGCACAGACTAATGATCACTCGGATGCACCTCATTACGTCAATCAAGTGTTCATCATGGAGCAGCTTGACAGATTTGTGGAGAACCTGTTTGATGGAGAAGTGTCATCTTTGCCCATTCCCTCTGAAGTAATTACTCAAGTCACTGATCTGGTTCAAGACATGAGAGATGATTCTGTTGAGATCAATAACCTCACTGCCCAGCTTAATGAGCTTGACAACCGTATGAAGGCTATGAAATCCAAGTTTGTCACCAAGCAACTTGAAGAATCATATGTGGATGTCAATCGAGCTTTGACTATCCTCCGGAACAGAAGATTAGGATTTCATTCTAACTTGGATCAAATTGTTCGCAAGGTCTGCCTCGATCATCAAGCCCAAGCCACTGGCTAAAATGATGTTGTAAAAGGGCATATTGATCAGCCGAAGCAAAAGAAGAAGAAGAAAATTGCAACAAAGAACGCTCCTCCTCCTACGAAAGAAAAGTCTCCTAATGATGTGCCACAAAAGGAAAACTCTCTGGAGCCTGCAATTCCCTCGCCAGTTCATGAACCTGAAGGAAGTATGCCCTAGAGGCAATAATAAAGTTGTTATTTTATATTATATTTCCTTATTCATGATAAAGGTTTATTATTCATGCTATAATTGTATTGATCTGAAACTTAAATACATGTGTGAATACATAAACAAATACCGTGTCCCTAGTAAGCCTCTACTAGACTAGCTCGGTGATCAAAGATGGTTAAGGTTTCCTAACCATAGACATGTGTTGTCATTTGATAATGGGATCACATCATCAGGAGAATGATGTGATGGACAAGACCCATCCATTAGCTTAGCATAATGATCGTTCAGTTTATTGCTATTGATTTCTTCATGTCAAATACTTATTCCTTCGACTATGAGATTATGCAACTCCCGGATACCGGAGGAATACCTTCTGTGCTATCAAACGTCACAACGTAACTGGGTGATCATAAAGATGCTCTACAGGTATCTCTGAACTCTGTAGAGCATCTTTGATTGTATGTGATGTTTATCCTTTCGGTCTGCATATCATGTCACATATTTTGATTGCATGTGATGTTTATCCTTTATGCATCATATTTTGCTTAGCATGGCGGTAGAATTATAAGATGATCTAATACGTCTCTGTCGTATCTATAATTTTTGATTGTTCCATGCCAATATTCTACAACTTTCATATACTTTTGGCAACTTTTTATACTATTTTTGGGACTAACATATTGATCCAGTGCCTAGTGCCAGTTCCTGTCTGTTGCATGTTTTTTGTTTCGCAGAGTATCCATATCAAACGGAGTCCAAATGGGATAAAAACGGATGGAGATACTTTTCAGAATATTTGGAAAATCTGGAAAAAAATAAACGCGAACCAATGTCCGAGGTGGGCATGAGGTAGGGGGCGCCCCCCCTAGGGCGCGCCCCTGACCCTCGTGACCCACCTGTAAGGCAGTTGACGCTCTTCTTTTACCACAAGAAAGCTAATTTTCGGAAAAAAAATCACGGCGAAGGTTTCAGGCCAATCGGAGTTACGGATCTCCATATATACACGAAATGGTGAAACAGAGCCAGGAAAGAACGCATAAACAGAGAGAGACAGATCCAATATCGGAGGGGCTCTCGCCCCTCCCGTGCCATGGAGGTCATGGAACATAGGGGAAACCCTTCTCCCATCTAGGGAGGAGGTCAAGGAAGAAGAAGGAGGGGGGCTCTCCCCCCCTCGCTTCCGGTGGCACCGGAGTGCCACCGGGGGCCATCATCATCACCGCGATCTACACCTACACCTCCGTCATCTTCACCAACATCTCCATCACCTCCCCCCCCCTATCTACATCGTTCCACTCTCCCGCAACCCGCTGTACCCTGTACTTGAACATGGTGCTTTATGCTTCATATTATTATCCAATGATGTGTTGCCATCCTATGATGTCTGAGTAGATTTTCATTGTCCTATCGGTGGTTGATGAATTGCTATGATTGATTTAATTTGCTTGTGGTTATGTTGCTGTCCTTTGGTGCCCATAATATGATTGCGCGCATGGATCACACCCTAGGGTTAGTTGTATGTTGATAGGACTATGTATTGGAGGGCAAGAGTGACAAAAGCTTCAACCTACCATAGAAATTGATGCATACGGGATTGAAGGGGGACCAATATATCTTAATGTTATGGTTGGGTTTTACCTTAATGAACATTAGTAGTTGCGGATTATTGCTAATAGTTCCAATCATAAGTGCATAGAATTCCAAGTCAGGGATGACATGCTAGCAGTGGCCTCTCCCACATAATACTTGCTATCTGTCCAGTAAAGTAGTCAATTTTTTAGGGGCAATTTCGCAACTCCTACCACCACTCTTCCACACTTGCTATATTTACTTTATCGTGTCTTTATCTAAACAGCCCCTACTTTTTATTTACGCACTCTTTATTATCTTGCAAACCTATCCAACAACACCTAGAAAGTACTTCTAGTTTCATACTTGTTCTAGGTAAAGCGAACATCAAGCGTGCGTAGAGTTGTATCGGTGGTCGATAGAACTTGAGGGAATATTTTTTCTACCTTTAGCTCCTCGTTCGGTTCGACACTCTTACTTATCGAAAAATGTTGTGATCCCCTATACTTGTGGGTTATCAAGACTTTTTCCTGGCGCCGTTGCCGGGGAGCAATAGCGTGGGGTGAATATTCTCGTGTGTGCTTGTTTGCTTTATCACTAAGTAATTTTATTTTCTGTTCTTAGTTGTTCTTTATCTTTAGTTATGGATATGGAACACGAAATACCAAAAAAATTAGTTGTACCTACTAAACCAATGGTTGAAGAACCACTCAAAATCTATCACACTGCTGAAGCTTATTACTTGGATCATCTTCGATCCCTTTGTGCTCGTGCTGAAACCCCAACTAGCTTAGTTGAGGGCAACGTTTATTGGATCAAATTCATTGTTTGCAATGCTATGCTTGGAATTTATGTTATATATATATATATATATATGATTTTACTTGTTGTTCTGAAAACCCTAAGAAACACCTTCCCTACCAATGTGAGTTTATTGATAATGGAATCTTATATTCGTATGCTAAGGGTGTTTATAATTACTATGATGTTCAACAAATTGAAGAATTTGTTGCTTTTAAGGGTGCTTACGAAATTGCTTCTTTGATTGAAAAGTATGGTGCTACTCTTTACAATTCTGAAATTTTTTCCATACTTAAATATTGCTATGATAATTATGCTTCTAATGCTTATATTAAACCATATATTGAGAAATACTCCGCTGTCCAAGAAGAGACTAATAGTTTGCAGGAATCTATGGAAGAAGAAATTGATGAAACTGTGAGCTCATTGGATGAAAAAGATGAGGAAGAGAGCAAAAAACAAAAGGAGGAAGAGCGGATTGATCACCCATGCCCACCTTCTAATGAGAGTAACTCTTCAACTCATACATTGTTTAATTCCCCCTTCGTGCTTACCGAAGGATGATTGCTATGATGACTGTTATGATCCCTTGGATTCTTTTGAAATATCCCTTTTTGATGATGCTTGTAGCCAAGATGCCAATATGAATTATGCTTATGGAGATGAACTTGCTATAGTTCCTTATGTTAAACATGAAATTGTTGCTATTGCACCCACGCATGATAGTCCTATTATCTTTTTGAATTCTCCAAACTACACTATATCGGAGAAGTTTGCCCTTATTAAGGATTATATTGATGGGTTGCCTTTTACTACTACACATGATGATTTTGATAGATATAATATGCATGTGCTTGCTGCTCCTAATTGCAATTATTATGAGAGAGGAACCATATCTCCACCTCTCTATGTTTCCAATATGATAAAATTGCAAGAAACTATTTATACTATGCATTGGCCTTTACTATGTGTGCATGAATTGTTCTTTTATGACATGCCGATGCATAGGAAGAGAGTTATACTTCATTGTTACATGATATATGTTATTTTGTGCTCACTACTAAATGCTAAATCATTGTTAATTAAAATTGGCTTTGATATACCTTGGGATCCGGGTGGATTCATTACTTGAGCACTATATGCCTAGCTTAATGGCTTTAAAGAAAGCACTGCCAGGGAGACAACCCGGAAGTTTTAGAGAGTCATTTATTTCTATTGTGTGCTTTTATAAAGTTTAGAAATAAAAATAATGTGCCAAGGTTTGCCTTTAGGATGTTTACATTTGCATGATGGTTTGTATGGTGCAGGACAGAAACTTTGGCTGTAGTGCGTGATTTTACATTTTTAGCTGAAATGTCAAATGGTTCTGATTCTTTTTGCACTGTTTCCTATACAAATTGTATATTTTTCCTAATTTTCGTAGAAGTTTTCAAGTATCATAAGTATGGTGAATGTTCAGATTATTACAGACTGTTCTGTTTTAGACAGATTCTGTTTTTGATGCATAGTTTGCTTGTTTTGATGAAACTGTCAATTTATACCAGTGGATTAAGCCATGAAAAAGTTATATTACAGTAGACACAATGCAAAAACAAAATATGAATTGGTTTGCAACAGTACTTAGAGTAGTGATTTGCTTTATTATACTAACGGATCTTACCAAGTTTTCTATTGAAGTTTTGTGTGGATGAAGTGTTCGATGATCGAGAAGGTCTCGGTGTGAGAAGAAGGAAGAGAGGCAAGAGCTCAAGCTTGGGGATGCCCGAGGCACCCCAAGTAAATATTCAAGGAGACTCAAGCATCTAAGCTTGGGGATGCCCCGGAAGGCATCCCCTCTTTCTTCAACAAGTATCGGTATGTTTTCGGATTCGTTTCGTTCATGCGATATGTGCAATCTTGGAGCGTCTTTTGCATTTAGTTTTCATTTTTCTTTTATGCACCATGCTGGTATGAGGTGGTCCTTGGTTGATTTATAGAATGCTCTATGCACTTGACTTATATCTTTTGAGTATGGCTTTATAGAATGCTTCATGTGCTTCACTTATATCATTTGAAGTTTGGATTGCCTGTTTCTCTTTACATAGAAATCCGCCATTTGTAGAATGCTCTTTTGCTTCACTTATATTTGTTAGAGCACGGGCATATCTTTTGTAGAAAGAATTAAACTCTCTTGCTTCACTTATATCTATTTAGAGAGATGACAGGAACTGGTTAGTCATAAAATCCTACATAAAACTTGTAGATCACTGAATATGATATGTTTGATTCCTTGCAATAGTTTTGCGATATAAAGATGGTGATATTAGAGTCATGCTAGTGGGTGGTTGTGAATTGTAGAAATA
This sequence comes from Triticum monococcum, assembly GCA_034509565.1. Classification (NCBI taxonomy): domain Eukaryota; kingdom Viridiplantae; phylum Streptophyta; class Magnoliopsida; order Poales; family Poaceae; genus Triticum; species Triticum monococcum. The sequence continues at coordinate 441,608,802 of CM067842.1, read as the reverse complement.
CTTGTGTTGAGGTTTGTGATTCCCGTAGCATGCACGTATGGTGAACCATTATGTAACGAAGTTGGAGCATGAGGTATTTATTGATTGTCTTCCTTATGAGTGGCGGTCGGGGACGAGCGATGGTCTTTTCCTACCAATCTATCCCCTAGGAGCATGTGCGTAGTACTTTGTTTCAATGACTAATAGATTTTTGCAATAAGTATGTGAGTTCTTTATGACTAATGTTGAGTCCATGGTTTATACGCACTCTCACCCTTCCATCATTGCTAGCCTCTCTAGTACAGCGCAACTTTCGCCGGTACCATAAACCCACCATATACCTTCCTCAAAACAGCCACCATACCTACCTATCATGGCATTTCCATAGCCATTCTGAGATATATTGCCATGCAACTTTCATCGTCATCATATACATGACTTGAGCATTCATTGTCATATTGTTTTACATTATCATAAGAAAGCTAGCATGATGTTTTCATGGCTTGTCCGTCTTTTGATGTCATTGCTACGCTAGATCATTGCACATCCCGGTACACCACCGGAGGCATTCATATAGAGTCATATCTTCGTTCTAGATATCGAGTTGTAATATTGAGTTGTAAGTAAATAAAAGTGTGATGATCATCATTATTAGAACATTGTCCCATGTGAGGTTATCAAAATAAGAGTGGACAAAGAAGCCCCCAAAAAAGAGAGAGAGGCCAAAGAAGCCTACAAAAAAAGAGAAAAAAACAAAAAAATGAGAGAAAAAGAGAGAAGGGGCAATGTTACTATCCTTTTACCACACGTGTGCTTCAAAGTAGCACCATGTTCTTCATATAGAGAGTCTCTTGAGTTATCACTTTCATATACTAGTGGGAATTTTCATTATAGAGCTTGGCTTGTATATTCCAACGATGGGCTTCCTCAAATGCCCTAGGTATTCATGAGCAAGCAAGTTGGATGCACACCCACTTAGTTTCAGTTTGAGCTTTCATATACTTATAGCTCTAGTGCATCCGTTGCATGGCAATCCCTACTCACTCACATTGATGTCTGTTGATGGGCATCTCCATAGCCCGTTGATACGCCTAGTTGATGTGAGACTATCTTCTCCTTTTTGTCTTCTCCACCATCATATTCTATTCCACCTATAGTGCTATGTCCATGGCTCACACTCATGTATTGCGTGAAAGTTGAAAAGGTTTGAGAACGTCAAAAGTATGAAACAATTGCTTGGCTTGTCATCGGGGTTGTGCATGATGTGAATATTTTGTGTGGTGAAGATGGAGCATAGCCAGACATGATTTTGTAGGGATAACTTTAATTGGCCTTGTTATTTTGAAAAGACATGATTGCTTTATTAGTAGGCTTGAAATATTATTGTTTTTATGTCAAATTATAGACTACTGCTTTGAATCATTCGTATCTTAATATTCATGCCATGATTAGATTACATTATCAAGATTATGCTAGGTAGCATTCCACATCAAAAATTATCTTTTTTATCATTTACCTACTCGAGGACGAGCAGGAATTAAGCTTGGGGATGCTGATACGTCTTCGTCGTATCTATAATTTTTGATTGTTCCATGCCAATATTCTACATCTTTCATATACTTTTGGCAACTTTTTATACTATTTTTGGGACTAACATATTGATCCAGTGCCTAGTGCTAGTTCCTGTTTGTTGCATGTTTTTGGTTTCGCAGAATATCCATATCAAACGGAGTCCAAACGGGATAAAAACGGACGGAGATACTTTTCGGAATATTTGGAAAATCTAGAAGAAAAATCAACGCGAACCAGTGTCTGAGGTGGGCATGAGGTAGGGGGGCGCCCCCTAGGGCATGCCCCTGACCCTCGTGACCCACCTGTAAGGCGGTTGACGCTCTTCTTTTACTGCAAGAAAGCTAATTTTGGAAAAAAATCACGGCGAAGGTTTCAGGCCAATCGGAGTTACGGATCTCCATATATACACGAAACGGTGAAATAGAGCCAGGAGAGAACGCAGAAACAGAGAGAGACAGAGAGACAGACCCAATCTCAGAGGGGCTCTCGCCCCTCCCGTGCCATGGAGGTCATGGACCAGAGGGGAAACCCTTCTCCCATCTATGGAGGAGGTCAAGGAAGAAGAAGAAGGAGGGGCTCTCTCCCCCTCGCTTCCGGTGGCACCGGAGTGCCACCGGGGGCCATCATCATCACCGCGATCTACACCAACACCTCCGCCATCTTCACCAACATCTCCATCACCTTCCCCTCTATCTACAGTGGTCCACTCTCCCGCAACCCGCTGTACCCTGTACTTGAACATGGTGCTTTATGCTTCATATTATTATCCAATGATGTGTTGCATCCTATGATGTCTGAGTAGATTTTCGTTGTCCTATCGGTGGTTGATGAATTGCTATGATTGATTTAATTTGCTTGTGGTTATGTTGTTGTCCTTTGGTGCCCATCATATGATTGCGTGCGTGGATCACACCCTAGGGTTAGTTGTATGTTGATAGGACTATGTATTGGAGGGCAAGAGTGACAGAAGCTTCAACCTAGCATAGAAATTGATGCATACGGGATTGAAGGGGGGCCAATATATCTTAATGCTATGGTTGGGTTTTACCTTAATGAACATTAGTAGTTGTGGATGCTTGCTAATAGTTCCAATCATAAGTGCATAGAATTCCAAGTCAGGGATGACATGCTAGCAGTGGCCTCTCCCACATAATACTTGCTATCGGTCTAATAAAGTAGTCAATTGCTTAGGGGCAATTTCGCAACTCCTACCACCACTCTTCCACAATCGCTATATTTACTTTATTGTGTCTTTATCTAAACACCCCCTACTTTTTATTTATGTACTCTTTATTATCTTGCAAACCTATCCAACAACACCTACAAAGTACTTCTAGTTTCATACTTGTTCTAGGTAAAGCGAACGTCAAGCGTGCATAGAGTTGTATCGGTGGTCGATAGAACTTGAGGGAATATTGTTCTACCTTTAGCTCCTCGTTGGGTTCGACACTCTTACTTATCGAAAACTGTTGCGATCCCCTATACTTGTGGGTTATCAAGATGATCCCTTCACTTAATTTCAAGATAAAAGTGTTCTCCCTAAGTATGCACCGTTGCTACAGTTCATCGTTTCAAGACACCACCTGATGATCGGGTGTGATAGACTCTATGTTCACATACAACGGGTGTACGACAGTTTTACAAATGCAGAATACTTGGGTTAAACTTGAGAGTCTAGCATGTACAGATATGGTCTCAGAACACTGGAGACCAAAAGGTCAAACTTGAGTCATATAGTAGAGATGATCAACATAGAGATGTTCACCATTGATGATTACCCCATTTCACGTGATGATAGGACATGGGTTAGTTGATTTGGATCATGTATCACTTAAATAACTTGAGGGATGTTAATTTAAGTGGGAGTTCATTAGTAATTTGATTAACTGAACTCAAATTTATCATGAACTTAGTCTTAATAGTTGTTGCATATCCTTGTAGATCAATAGCTCGCAATACCCTATTTTTGATATGTTCCTAGAGAAAAATAAGTTGAAAGATGATAGTAGCAATGATGCGGATTGGGTCCGTGATTTGAGGATTACCCTCATTGTTGCATAGAAGAATTATGTGCTTGATGCACCGCTAGGCGACATGCCTATTGCAGGAGCAGATGCAGACGTTATGAACGTTTGGCAAGCTTGATATGATGACTACTTAATAGTTTAGTGTGCCATGTTTTACGGCTTAGAACCGGGACTTCAAAAACGTTTTGAATGCCAAGTAGCATATGAGATGTTCCAAGAGCTTAAATTGGTATTTCAGACTCATGCCCGTTTGGAGAGGTATGAGACCTCTGACAAGTACTTTTCCTACAAGATGGAGGAGAATAGCTCAATCAGTGAGCATGTTCTCAGAATGTCTGTGTACTACAATGGCTTGAATCAAGTGGGAGTTAATCTTCTAGACAAGATAGTGATTGACAAAGTTCTCTAGTCACTATCACCAAGTTACTAGAACTTCATGATGAACTATAATATGCAAGGGATGACGAAAATGATTCCCGAGCTCTTCACGATGCTGAAATCGACGATGGTAGAAATCGAGAAAGAGCATCAAGTGTTGATGCTTAATAATATCACTAGTTTCAAGAAAAAGGGCAAGGGAAAGAGAGGGAACTTCAATAAGAATGGCAAGCAAGTTGCCACTCCCATGAAGAAGCCCAAAGATGGACCCAAGCCTGAAACTGAGTGCCTCTCCTGCAAAGGAAATGGTCACAGGAAACGGAACTGCCCCAAATACTTGGCGAATAAGAAGGATGGCAAAGTGAACAAAGGTATATTTGATATACATGTTATTGATGTGTACCTTACTAGTATTAATAGTAGCCCCGGGGTATTTGATACCGGTTCAATTGCTAAGATTAGTAACTGAAAACAGGAGTTGCAGAATAAACAGAGACAAGTTAAGGGCGAGGTGATCATGTGTGTTGGAAGTGATTCCAAGGTTGATACGATCACCATCGCACACTCTCTATACCTTCGGGATTAGTGTTGAACCTAAATAAATGTTATTTGGTGTTTGCATTGAGCATGAATGTGATTTGATCATGTTTATTGCAATATGGTTATTCATTTAAGTCAAAGAATAATTGTTGTTCTATTTACATGAATAAAACCTTCTATGGTCATACACACAATGTGAATGGTTTATTGAATCTCGATCGTAGTGATACACATATTCATAGTATTGATGCCAAAAGATGCAACATTAATAATGATAATGCAACATACTTGATTATGAATCATTTGATACTTGTGAACCATGCCTCATGGGCAAGATGACTAAAACTTCGTTCTCCAGAACAATGGAGCGAGCTAGTGACTTATTGGAAATAATACATACCGATGTATGCGGTCCGATGAGTGTTGAAGCACGCGCCGGGTATTATTATTTTCTGACCTTCACAAATGATTTGAGTAGGTATGGGTATACCTACTTGATAAAACACAAGTGTGAAACATTTGAAAAGTTCAAATAATTTCAGAGTGAAGTGGAGAATCATCGTAACAACAAAATAAAGTATCTACGATCTGATCGTGGAGGCAAATATTTGAGTTACAAGTTTGGCTTTCATTTAAAAAAATGTGGACTAGTTTCACAACTCACGCCACCTAGAACACCACAGCGTAATGGTGTGTCCAAACATTGTAACCGTACTTTATTAGATATGGTGCAATCTATGATGTCTATTACCCATTTACCACTATCATTTTGGGGTTATGCATTAGAGACAGCCGCATTCACGTTAAATAGGGCACCATCTAAAACCGTTGGGACGACACTGTATGAACTATGGTTTTGCAAGAAACCTAAGCTGTCGTTTCTTAAAGTTTGGGGATGCGATGCTTATGTCAAAAGGCTTCATCCTGATAAGCTCGACCCTAAATCAGGGAAGTGCGTCTTCATAGGATACCTTGAAGAAACTATTGGGTACACCTTTGATGTCTACTACGCAATGTTGTTCTTGTAGACACGTGCCGGGCCTCCAAGCGCAGAGTTTTGTAGGACATTAGCAATTTTCCCTCAAGTGGATGACCTAAGGTTTATCAATCCATGGGAGGCATAGGATGAAGATGGTCTGTCCCAAACAACCCTGCACCCAAATAATAAAAGGTCTCTTGTGTCCCCAACACACCAAATGCAATGGTAAATTGTATAGGTGCACTAGTTCGGCGGAGAGATGGTGATAAAATTGTAATATGGATGGTAGAAATAAATTTTTATAATCTGAATAAATAAAAACAACAAGATAGAAAATAGTAAACGGGCAGAAGAATGGTATTGCAATGCTTGAAAATGAGGCCTAGGGTCCGTACTTTCGCTAGTGTAATCTCTCAACAATGCTAATATAATTTGATCATATAACCACCCCCAACGTGCGATGAAGAATCACTCCAAAGTTCCTATCTAGCGGAGAACATAAGAAGAAATCATTTGTAGGGTACGAAACCACCTCGAAGCTATTCTTTCCGATCGATCTGTCCAAGAGTTCATACTAAAATAACACCAAATAATTTCAGATTCATAATACTCGATCGACCACAAAGAACTTCAAAGAGTACCCCAAGATTTCTACCCGAGAAACAAAGACAAGAACGTGCATCAACCCCTATGCGTAGATTACCCCAATGTCACCTCGGGAATCCGCGAGTTGAGTGCCAAAACATATATCAAGTGAATCAATACAATACCCCATTGTCACCACGAGTATTCATATGAAAGACATATATGAAGTGCTCTCAAATCCATAAAAGTATTCAATCCGATAATTACAAAATCTCATAGGGAAAAACTCAATTCACCACAACAAGCACTACAAAAAAAAGAGACATCCGTGACATTTTGGGCCAAACGATTTTTTTCTGTCATACATATGACACTTCTATGACGATAATTGTGACAAAACCCGGTATCATCATAGATGTGGTGGGCTCCTACTTCTATGACAAAAAATCATGACAGAAAATGGGCTTTTCGTCCTGGGCGGGCCGGAGACGCAGCTGCATGACATTCTTTGGGCCGTCCATGACGAAAAAAACCATGGTAGAAGCGAGGGGGAGGAAAATTTCGGGGAGTTCCCGGTTACGGTGGGAGGTCGGGGGCCAAGCGATGCGCGTTTCTCTCGTACACGTACGCGCGTGTGTGCGAGGCGTTGGCTCTGACTGAACCCAAGCGAGGCGTTGGGCTCTAACTGAACCCGAGCAATTGCACTGCAGGCTATGCGTTACTGAACTCGAGCGATCGATCAATGGCAGTTAACTGAACCCGGTCGAGCGATTCCTTGGCTACTGCTGCTAACTGAAGCCGATCGATGGGATGAACAGTGAGCGTTGCGGGCGGGGGGGGGGGGGGTTGGATGAACAGTGAGCGGTGACATTGCCTCTGGATGAACAGGACCCCGTGGTGTGGTGGAGGGCTGGATGAACAGTAGACGGTGGAGGGGTGCCTGTGGAGGGGTGGATGAATAGGACCCCGTGGTGTGGAGGGAAGGATGAACAGTAGACGGTGGAGGGGTGCCCGTGGAGGGGTGGTTGAATAGGACCCCGTGGTGTGGAGGGCTGGATGAACAGTAGACGGTGGAGGGGTGGTTGAACAGTAGCCGGTGGAGTAGCGCGCGGTGGAGGCTGGATGAACAGGAGCCCGTGGAGGCTGGAGGAGGTCGACGGTGGATGAATAGTAGCTCATGGAGGCTGGAGGGCCGGGGTCGACGGTGGAGATGAACAGTATCCCGTGGAGTCTCGTTTTGCGGTACGCCACACCTCTCCCGATGAACAGGACCCCCGTTTCGACCGTAGCACTCCAACACAAGTTCGTTTCCTCCGTTTTGCGGTACGCCACACCCCTCCCAATCAACAGGAACCCCGTTTCGACCGTAAGAGGTCCGTTTCCTCTGTTTTGCATTACGCCACACCCCTCCCGATCAACAAGACCCCTGTTTCGACCGTAGGAGGTCCGTTTGCTCCGTTTTGCGGTACGCCACACCCCTCCCGATCAACAAGACCCCCGTTTCGACCGTTGGAGGTCTGTTTCCTCCGTTGTGCGGTACGCCAGGCCTTGTTTCCATCGCCTCTTCCGTCCAAGCCCTCCCGATGAACAAGACCACGCATTCCGTCCCGACCCAGCCGCGTTGCCTCCCGATGAACACGACACATTCCGTTGCCTCCCCATGAACACGACGACGACGCTGTTTCTCCGTTCCGACCCAGCCATGTACACGAGCCCTCGTCGTACGTATGCGCGAGTAGGCGTTCGAGACCCCGCTCGTATGTACACATACGTGGCCGTATTTTCTTTCTTGCACCTTGGCCGCTGTACGTACGTGTACATGCTACATGCGCGCCTCTACTACGACACGTGCGCGCCTCTACATCCACCAGTATATATGTACATACACGTTCGCGACCAGAATGACAACGCTACGTATGCTTCGACCAGGTGGGTCCTGACTGTCAGGCACTTCCTTGCGTGCGAAGGTGTAGCTGGTGGGTCCCAGCAATCAGGGGGGAAACATTTTTTTCGTGAAATACGGTGGCCCGTCCGGTGGGTCCCTGCTGTCAGGTGGAGGAATCATTATTTTCCGTGTAATAAGGAGGCACTTCCTTGCTGCCGCCGTGGACCCAGCTGTCAGCCTCTCCATGTACAGTCCACGTCCAATGGAAGTCGTTCCTTGACCACGTTGACCACACTACGCAGACAGCACCAGGGCGGTGGACGACGGCGAGGCCTAGGAAGGGGACGACGGGGAGCCAGGGAAGACGCGGCAGTGGAAGCCCGCGCACGCACGGAGAGGAGTACGAGGGTTCACTGGTTCGGTTGCGGTGTGAGGCTGCCGTCGCCGCAGGGCCTGGCCAGCGGTGGGAATAGTAGGGGGCGGTGAGGCCTCCGCAGCAGCACAGCCGGCCATAGGAGGCAGGAGCATGCGGCACGACTGGTGCTGCTTTGGGCGGCTGGAGCAAGAAGACCAGAGGTTGAAGAAGCACTACGGCCGTTGGATGGACATCGTACTGTCAATGGAGCTAGAATCATTCATATTGACTAAGTTGACAAAGCCCTTCGTCCCCGTCAACTTAGTAGGCCCACAAGTCAAGCCCCCACCAAGGTGGGTCCCAGCTAGCCGGGGGAGTATTCATTTTTTGTGCGTAATAAGGAGGCACTTCCGGTGGGTCCGAGCTGATAGCGGGGGGAACGTTTTTTCGCGAAATACGGTGGCCTGTCCGGTGGGTCCCAACAGTCAGGGGGTAATGATTTTTTCGCAAAATACTGGTGGCCCGTCTGGTGGGTCCCTGCTGTCAGGTGGAGGAATAATTATTTTGCACGTAATAAGGAGGCACTTCCTTGCTGCGGCCGTGGACCCAGCTGTCAGCCTCTCCACGTACAGTCCACGTCCGATGGAAGTCATTCCTTGACCACGTTGACCACGCCGCGCCGAGCGCACCAGGGTGGTGGACGATGGTGAGGCCTAAGAAGGGGACGAAGCGGAGTCGGGAAGACGCGGTAGTGGATGCCCACGCATAGAGGAGTACGAGGGCACTGGTTCGCTGCGGTGTGAGGCTGTCGTCGCCGCAGAGTAACAGGGGGTGTGGGTGAGTAGAGGGATGGCCTGGCCAGCGGTGGGAGTAGTAGGGGGCGGTGAGGCCTCCGCCGCATCGCAGCCGGCTACGGGAGGCAGGAACACGAGGCACGACCGGCGCTGGTTTGGGTGGCTGGAGCAAGGAGACCAGAGGTTGAAGAAGCACTACGGCCGTTGGATGGACATCGTACGGTCACTGGAGCTAGAATCGTGCATTATTGACTAAGTTGAGAAAGCCCTCCGTCCCCGTCAACTTAGTAGGCCCACAAGTCAGCCTGCCACTATACTGGGTCCCAGCTAACAAGGGGAGTATTCTTTTTTTTGCGTAATAAGGAGGCACTTCCTTGCGTGCGAAGATATAGCTGGTGGGTCCAAGCTGTCAGCGATGGTAACGTTTTTTTCGTGAAATACAGAGGCCCTTTCGGTGGGTCCCTGAGGTCAGGTGGATGAATCATTATTTTGCGCGTAATAAGGAGGCATTTCCTTGCGTGCGGCCGTGGACATAGTTGTCGGCCTCTCCACGTACAGTCCACTTCAGATGCATGTTGGTCATTGACCAGGCCGCACCGAGAGCACCAGGGCGGTGGACGACGGCGAGATCTAGGAAGGGAAGGACACGAAGGCAGGGAAGACTCGGCCGTTGTTTCCCACGCGGAGGGGAGTATGACTGTATGAGGGTTTACTGGTTCGTCTGCTGTCGCCGGAGAATAACAGCAGGTGTGGGTGAGTAGAGGGATGGCTAGGCCAGTGATGGGAGTACGGTGGGGCGGTGAGGCCTGCGCGGCAGTAGAGCCGGCAGCGGGGAGGAGGGAGCAGGCAGTCCCACCGGCGCCTGTTTGAGCGGCTGGAGCAGGAAGAGCAGAGATTGAAGAAACACGGCGGCCGTTGGATGGACATCCAACAGTCACTGCTTGTGCGTCAACCTTTTTTTAGGAAAGCCTCAAATCTGTGGAAAATAGCATACAGCCCATCTGCCATTATTTCTAATAATTTTCAGCCCATTTGCTAGTTCTTAAGGTTTTTTTGGAGCCCATATTCTTTTTGTTAGCATTACAGCCCAAATTGTGGCCACGGTTAATAAATTATACGAAATTTTGCATATTTCGGTGCGGTCCGAACTGTTTTTAATCCTGAAATTTCGACTCACATTCAAACTGATTTTAAAAATAAATGTATATCAATATAAAATCCAACAAATTCTCCACGCATAAAAACTAATGTAATTTAAAATCTTGAAATGAAAAAAAGATATTTGAAACTAATTTCCGGTTTGATGTGCTTTAAAAATGTACAACCCATTTCTCATTACTGATGGGCCATTTTCTTGGGCAGTCGAATGAAAGCTCTCCTCGTCTTGAAAGATTTGCAGCCCAACAGGCCTGACAAAGCGACTTACTTGGCAAATCACAAAAAAAATTGGGCTGTGGCCGTGGACCCAGTTGTCAGCCTCTCCACGTACAGTACTCTTCCGATGGAAGTCGTTCCTTGACCACGTTGACCACGCCGCGCAGAGAGCACCATGGCGGTGGATGACGGCGAGGCCTAGGAAGGGGACGACGCGGAGCCGGGGAAGACGCGGCAGTGGAATCCCGCGTGGAGAGGAGTACGAGGGTTCACTGGTTCGGCTGCGGTGTGAGGCTGCCGTCGCCGCATGGCCTGGCCAGCAGTGGGAATAGTAGGGTGGTGAGGCCTCCGGTGGCAGCACAGCCGGCCACGGGAGGCAGGAGCATGCGGCACGACCGGCGCTGCTTTGGGCGGCTGGAGCAAGAAGACGAGAGGTTGAAGAAGCACTACGCCCGTTGGATGGACATCGTACGGTCACTAGAGCTAGAATCATTCATATTGACTAAGTTGACAAAGCCCTCCATCCCCGTCAACTTTGTCGGCCCACAAGTCATCCTCCCACTATGGTGGGTCCCAGCTAGCAGGGGGTATTCATTTTTTTGTGTGTAATGAGGAGGCACTTCCTTGCGTGCGAAGATATAGCTGGTGGGTCCGACATGTCAGGGGGGGGGGACGTTTTTTCGCAAAATACAGAGGCCCTTCCGGTGGGTCCCAGCTGTCAGGTCCTCGCAAAAAAAGGGAAAGAAAATCAAAGACTTGGGAAGGCGTACAGAACAAGCTAGTGTACCAGTAAAGAGACGTTGCCGAGTTTAAAAAAAAGAAAGATGTGCTCCTGTAGCTGGTTCGAATCCAAACCTAGACTATGACTATATATGGTGCTATGCTACTCTTCAAGTAATGAAACTGACATATCCAACATTCGCTTCTCCGCTTCTCTACTTACTCTGCCTAGCATCAGAAGCTCTGGCCGCAGCAACCATGTCCGCTGGCTGCTCGTCCACCTGCTCTTCAGCAGGCAACAACCAGATATGCGCCAAGTCGCAACCCGTACCATCGCCTGTGGGTCTCATCACACCCTCGCCGGCACGCGCACCGCAGCCGATTGCTCATCGCAACCCGCTGCCGTTGGTGTGGTGCCACTGCTGCAAATCACGCAGATTCATCCGTCGCGTCTCAACCACAATCTGCAACCCTGGACGAGTCTTCTACAAATGCCCGAATCATGGGGTAATAATATGTTTAAGTGTTGTTCTGCTGCTTTCAGTTGCTGATTTTTTAATAGTTTGGTTGATGATCTACCAATTTGATTCGTGCAGAAAAGGGAAGATTCGTGTGATTTGTATTTCTGGGAAGTTGCTGATGTGGGGGAATGCAACTACGCTGATTATTTGGTTAGCCGAGGAATCCCAATACCAGCAGGTTGGGATGTTGGACAAGTAACTAAAAGAATGCAAGAAGAGGAAGATGCAGAGCAGAAGGTTAAAGATGTAGTACCTCTAATCATGGCCAAGCAACAACTGCTGAACGGCCTTGATAGCAATGAGGAGATGAAAGAGCTTATGAAGATAATGGGCAAAATCGATGTGCTCTGTAGGATGATTGTCTCTTTATTTGCAGTGTATGTAGCACTCGTGATGTATTCAGTGGCTACGACATGAGCACTTTGCTGAAACTAGTAATGAATGAAACCTGTGTAGCAGGCTGGGCGTAGTGTTTTGAACATTTAATGATTTCTATTAATGGAAATCAGGGGGGTATCCCCTTTTGCTCATATAAATAAATAAATAGAAGAGGCCGTGTCGGGTCAGCTTTGTTCTCATTTGAAGACATCGAGCAAATTGCAGTCCAACAGCAAACTATGTCATCAAATTCAAGTTTCACAGCCAAATATGAGTACAACTAAACAACAATGTCATCATGTTTTAGTTGTCATACAATCACCAAGCACAAATCAGCATACATAACAAGTGATGTTCTCACAGCAAAATACTAAACAACATGTTCATCAGGTTTCAGTTGTCATAGCAAACACAATTTCACATAGTAGATAAAAAAACGTCTTCTGACAGGCAAATACGACAAAAGCAATGTAATCATCATCCGCAGCAGCAGCGTCAACATCTTCGCCATGTGTATCAGTCTGAATTGTAATTCCCCACGGTGTCATCTTCTTCTTCGTCCTCAACGTCCTCGAACGTTGGCTTCTTCTTGATCAACTCTTGTATGTCCATAGCACGACAGGCAATCTTTTCGCCGGCGTCATTGATGTGATGGTTCTCAAAGATATTAGGAACATCTGTGTTATCTTGTACATCAGGAAAAGTGTAAGCATCATCTTGTTGTGCAACTTCATTAAACGAATTCCTCTGCTCAAACCTTTGCAATATTCTCCAATCATCGCTACGTGCAAATGTGTCTTCCAAGAAAAATATCTGTGTTGCTTGATTTTCCAAAATAAAAGGCTCGTTGGTCTGGTACGCCGCCTTGACATTGATGGATTTGAAATAATCATCAGCTCTGGGTTTTGCGATCCTGGAAAACAGGTTATACCAACGATAGCACAACAAAACCACACACCGATGATCCTCGAAACTAGAGATATACTGCAACTGAACAATGTCTGTTATGTTAGCATACATTTCAGTTGTCTCTTTGTCATATGTATCCGTGCTCATGATGGCACTGTTTTGTGTCTTCCTGCCTTCGTCTCGTGCAAGGGTGTTGTAGCGCACATCTCCAACAACGCAAGATTCATAATGTCTTACCCGAGTATCAGGACCCATTGCTAGTGAGTAAAGGGCATCATCAACTGCCTGCCCATCCTCCCGCATCTTCTTAACCTATGGTTAGAAAATAGACAAGCTGATCATCTTATGTACTCAATATATTAAAAAACTGGCAGTGCACTTCAAAAGCTTACATGGTTCTTGAACCATTTCGCAAATCCTACCATAACCAGTTTGTCAATGTTTCTTGGATTTTGCGGCAGTAACTCCTCTTTGTAGATGCTGCACAACATAGTGATCGCGTCAAACATCTAAATATATAAGAAGTTGCTGCAAGTTTGGTAGATTACGATGTATAAGTTGCAGTACTGCACTTACTTGATATAAGTAGTATCTCAGGATAGTTATTCAACACATACCAAACCATTTTGTCCAAATCTTTAGGTTTGTCCTCTTGTCGACTCTTCCCTGTAACTCGAACAGAATAATAAAAAACATTGAGCCCGGGATTGTCTTCACCCACCTCTTTGCTAAGCTGATCAGCTGTTTCAATGTATTTTGAGCAGAATGTCAACGCTTCTGTAGCAATGTAGGCCTCTACAATGGAACCCTTGGGTCTAGCTCTGTTCCTAACATAGCCCTTGAAAGTGCCTAGCCGCCTTTCAATAGGGTACATCCAGCCATACTGTACTGGACCTCTAAGTAGTGCCTCATCAGGTAGATGAATAGCCAAATGCACCATCACATCAAAGAAGGCTGGAGGATATATCTTCTCAAGGTCACATAGGATAGTTGGTATCTTGTCTCTAAGATGCTCCAAAGCATCTATCCTGATATTCCTACTGCAGAGTTCCCTGAAGAATTGTCCCAACTCTGCAACTGCTCTGTATAAGTCAGGGTGGCCCAATCCTCTAAGGATAACAGGTAAAATCCTTTGAAGTAGGACGTGGCAGTCATGAGTTTTCAACCCTTGTACCTTGTTTCCATCTGCACTGACTCTCCTTTCAGGGTTGGAAGCAAATCCATGTGGGAATCTCACACGTGACAGGACCTCGCAGAATTCTTTTCTTTTTACCTTGTCCAAGACGTACACAGCTGGTGCCATATCCCGTGGTTTACCTTCATCTTGCACCTGCAAATCCTGTCTGATACCCAGGTGTGTCAAATCAATCCTAGATTTGAAGGTATCTTTCGTCTTGCCTTCAATATTAAGAAGTGTGCCGATAATGCTGTCACATATATTTTTCTCGATGTGCATCACATCAAGATTATGCCGTAGATCCAAATCTTTCCAGTACTCCAAGTCCCACAAAGTGGACCTGCGGATAAACAATAATCTCTCTTCTGCCCTGCCATGCTTCCTTTTCCCGCTACCATTATCAGGACGGTTTCCTGGTGTAATATGCCTAACCTTCTCTAATTCCACTTGCAACTCATCAGCGGTGAGCCTCTTTGGCGCATCACGGTTTTCATGATTTGCATTGAACACATGTCTTCGGTATTTTCTAGGAAACGGCTTGTCCTTGGCAAGGAAATGGCGGTGTCCAATGTAACAGATCTTGCTAAGTATTGCGTATGACAGTGGATTCCTGTCAGAGCGAACACATGCATTGTAACCATGTGTCGTTCGCCCTGACATAGTGCCCAAAGCCGGATAATCATGGATGCACCAAATTATAACAGCACGCGGAAAGAAATCAACTGGTGGGCTGCTATATAGGTCTCGAGTGAGAACACCCATCCATAGCTGTTGAAGTTCCTCCACAAGAGGCACCATGAACAAATCAAAATCCTTTCCAGGACTTTTTGGACCTGGGATGAGCAAGGCCATCATGTAGTTTGATTCTTTGGAGCAGACATTTGGAGGCATGTTGTAAGGGATAACAAGCACTGGCCACATGCTATATGTGGCACTCTGATGGCCAAATGGGTTAAATCCATCTGAAGCTAAGCCAAGTCTAATGTTTCTCGGGTCAGCAGCAAACTCTTTGTGTTATCATTGAAGCTTTTCCACTCACTACCATGAGATGGATGGCTCATTACATTCTGATCTCTGTACTCCTGGTTCCTAGAATGCCACAGTACATCCTCTCTTGTTTCAGCATCATGAAACAACCTCTGCAATCTTGGTGTAATTCGAAAATGTCTCATAACATTATGAGGAATCCTCTTCACAGCATCGCCATCTTTCCATCTTGATGATTTGCATTTCGGGCATTCACTTAAGTTGGCATAATCCTTCCGGAACAGAACACAATTATTCTTACAAACATGGATCATATCATATCCAATTCCAACTGCATGAAGGAAATTCTTCTTTTTACTGTAGGTGTGTGGCAGCTCAGATGCATCTGGGAAAGATTCGCGGAAAGCGGCCAACACCGCATCGAATGATTTGTTGGTCATCCGCTCAGATGTCTTCACCTGAAGAATGGTGACCATAGCTGAGAATACTGACAGCTTATTTCCTGGGGTGACAACAATGTTGCATTGTTCCAACATGCGGGCCCACCATTTTTCTTCTACAGGTGAAAGTTCATGGAATGCACGAGCATTTCGTAGCATTATTTCAATGTTGGTCAAACTCACTGGCTCCGCCACCACCTCCTCCTCCTCCTCTTCCACCTGAGCATTAGGCAGATCAAGATGGTGATCTGCTGCTTCCAAGTAGTCAATAACATTGACGTTCACAGCTTCACCATGATGAACCCACCTAGTATATGTGACCGACATCCCATACAAGTGTAGATGATTTTGCACAGTTGACTGGGGTCTTGTAACTGAATTCATACAACTACTACACGGGCAGAGCACATCTGATTTCGGACCACCGTACTCAGCTCTGATAAAGTTCATGAAGTTTTCAACCCCCTCGACATATGCAACGGAGAATCTTCGAGCAGAAGTTATCCAAGTCCTGTCCATCTGTTAGACATACAAATTAGTTCTTCTACTAGATATTACAGGAAAACATATATGCTTTTTTATGAAGTCCAGAAAAAATACCTAGGTCGATGTCTAAAGCTATGGCAAGATATTTCGACGAGCAGATCTAAGTAACGAAATATATGTAAAGCTAATTCAGCAAACAGATTTGAGTGCCAAATTATGGCAGGCTGTTTCAGCAGTCAATGAGGCCGAGCACACAGCCATCGAACTATCGAAGGCCATCGCAGCAACAAAGATCGAGTATAAAACGGTGTAGAGCTATTTCACCTAACAGATTGGCTACTAGACCATGGCAATCTATGTCACAATAAATATATGGCAGGATATTTTAGCAACTAATCGGCCTTGGCATGCCATCTCAGCTAAGCAGACTGAGTGCAGAACAGGGCAAGGAAGCTTCTTAAGCAGAGCATATTGACAGTAAACTACTTCAGCAAATAGTGAGATTAACATCGTCTATCAGCTAACATTCAGTGCTACACCGACATGAATGGGGCCTTAGTCTATAATGCGCGTACCATGGGAGAAGCTGACTGCCGTGCGTCTCCACACGAACGTCGCCAGCGGTGGCGGCGCTGACCGCCGTGCGCCTCCACAAGAATGTAGCCAGAGGTGGCGGCGCAGCTAGAGGACGACAGTCTACGAGAGCATACTATGGGAGTGAGAGGATCGCCGAACCGCAGCGCCAACGTATCGGTGAGGCGGGGAGGGCGGCTTTGGCGGAGCGAATGGAGTGGAGGGGGACAGGGGGGAGGGGGATTTGTGGAATATTATTGGCTAGTTGGCCGAAGGTCGGTTGAATCGGATTTGGGGGGAATTTTTGGGTGTGGGGGGGAGGATTTTCGCGCGGTGGGCGGGGGGAGTTTGGCGCATGGTCGGTTTCTCCAAGTGCAGTCCCACGTGTCAGTGAAGAGGCAAGCCGAAGCGCGTTCCGTTTGCGTGAGCCGTGTGCAGGACCGAACGTGTGTGGGGTGCAATGCGACCGCGACAGGAGTGCTGTGAGTGTACCACATTTTTTCCTTTTAAACTAGGTGCTTCGCCCCCACAAAAAAAATCTGTTGCTTCGCGCGATCCATCGATACTACTACTAGTAATCTAGTAATCCCGACTAAAACGGCGCAGCCGGGTCTTTTCCCACGCGATATGCTGG
Organism: Triticum monococcum; assembly: GCA_034509565.1. NCBI lineage: Eukaryota > Viridiplantae > Streptophyta > Magnoliopsida > Poales > Poaceae > Triticum > Triticum monococcum. The sequence continues at coordinate 441,591,509 of CM067842.1, read as the reverse complement.
GAGGTTGGCTTAGTTCGCTTTTTTAGGACGAGTAATGCTACACCTACGTAATCCCAGTTATGTAATTAACGTAATGTGAAATGTGTGAGTTGTTGATTGTAGATTGGGGGAGGGAGGGACCCACCACCATGAAAATCAGGGGAGGAGAGAGAGAGGCAATTTACGTTAACCCTTTCGTAGGTTCCCGTAGATGTAGAAAGATGTGTCCGATCCTGCAATATAGGCCGTCCGATCTATATCTAACGGATATGAAGGAAACTATGACAATTTACCCGCACTCCTCTCCACATTTACAGATAAGGCTTTCCCTCGTTCATCCTTTTCTCCCATAAGATCTTGATCCTCCGTGCAACGCACGGGCATCTTGCTAGTACTCCTACAATATGTATATTATTGTGAAAGTTCATATACACCGGCTGAGATTAATGCAAATACGACAGATTTTCATTACATTTCGAACTTTTATAGGACAAAAAAAGTAACCCGACCCTAAACCTATTCTACGGCAGCGACTGACGTCCTCCATCTGTGATCTCCATGTACGGGGGCGGGGTTCAAGACCCGTGAAGTGAAGGTGCGGTCTCCGGCGAGGAAATGTAGAACACGGGAGACGGACTGACCAATTGGCACACCATGCCCTACCGCCTCCCATGCCCTACTCATCCTTGGAGGAGTCCCCGACCTCGGCGGTGCCGGACGTTGGACGGCGGCAAGTAGGACGCATGGCTGACAGTGCTCCCATCGTCGGCCGCCAGCGTGGCCACCGCTTGTGCGGTGACTTCAGTGAGGGTGGCGACCTCGAGCTCCATCCCCGAAGACAAGCTCTCCAGCAGAGCATTCGCGCTTGCGGTCGTGGCAGATGTGGTTCCAGGTAGGAGGACGATGCACTACGGTGTGGAGGTTAGCTGGGCGTTGCCGCTTTAAGTAGCGCATTCCGGTGAGGCCAAGCGTCCGGGTGCGTCATTAAGTCGCCGGAGTTGTTCCTCGGGCACCGAGCCTCTTAATGACGACATACGAATGGACGGCATGAATGCGGGCAGCTGGCGCTGGCTGGGAATGCACTACGCGATGGTGCGAGGGACGAGGGTTTTGGTGTGCCAGGGTAGTCAGGTGCGGTCATGGCAACGTTGGAGATGCCCTTTGCTCACATGCGATCCCCGCATATCATTGAAAAAGCAAGACGACCCGGCATGGTCTCAGGTCCAGAGGATGCAGTTGGCCACGCTACACCACTCCACGGACGCATTGCGGCGCCCCGTGCATCCTCGACGAGCCGGGTGTTGGGGTGTGTTTGGATTGTGGCCAAAGTGCACCTTGCCAAAATTTTGGTCATGACCAAAAGATTGGTCTTTGTTTGGATGGTTGCCATTTTTTTGGCATGCTAATGAAATCTAGCCAACTCTAGTTCATTTTTCTTGCCAATGTCGGCCAAATCATGGGCAACCAATACCTCAACCAAAATTTTGGTCATGACCCAAAGATTGGTCTTTGTTTGGATGGTTGCCATTTCTTTGGCATGGCAATGAACTCTAGCCAACTCAAGTTCATTTTTCTAGCCAATGTCGGCCAAATCATGGGCAACCAATACCTCAACCAAAACTTTGGCTACCCAATGCTTTGATGGGGCAACCTTGGGCACAAACCAAACATACCGTTGGTCATGCCACAACACTAACGCCACCCTCGGCAAACTGAAACCGACCGTGTCTAGCGACGATATGAGCGTGTCGCTCACCGCGGTCGCCGTGTCTAGAGGCGGTGCTGGAGCTGTGCCCCTTTGTTGGCCCCAACGACCCACATGAATGGTTGTCGATGGCAAGGAGGTCATGGGCCAGCTCCTCCATTGGACTAGTCTGCGCTACGTCGTCCCGACGGGTGTGCCCCGCATGTCGGTTTCCCTGTTTTCCCGGCCATATTCGAGCGTCAGTGCTCCACGTTGCGCATTAGGCCTTTCACTATGTAGGCCAAGCGAGACAACTTATTGTTTATTTGAGCCTTTCAAGTATAATCATGTGGCGTTTGCTTATTTCTCATTCCTCTCCAACCCTCTTCTCCATCGATCATGTCGCCCTCCAGTCGAGTCCATCCTCCCGCATACCTCATTTGAACATTCCGCCGAGTATCATTCGCATGTACCCACCCTAGTCCTCTTTCAATAGATCTCCGGACCCCGAGATGAAATCGAGAGGGAATGAGTGGGGGCACGTTATACCTAAGGCGGATTCAAATTTTTGAACCGGTGATCATAGCATCCGCAAATCATATATAAAGGGTATTCAATGTTCGTTTAGTTTTTGAACGTACAATATACTCCCTCCTATCCTTTCTACTCCCTCCTTCCATTTATATTGGGCCTAATGCATTTTTCAAGACCGCCTTTGACTATTGACAAGATTAATAGTACATGACATGTATAATGCGAAAATTATATCATTGGAAGCTCCTTTCACATACGAATTTGATGGTATGCTTTATTTAAGTTGCATGTCATATAATATTGCTCTACCTTTTGGTCAAAGTTAGCCTCGAAAACCCATTAGGCCCTATACAGATGGAAGGAGGGAGTAGTTTACATATAAGTTTTATGTGTAGTCAAAGTATATCTACTTTGATAAAAAAGGTATCAACATTCAACAACGCCCAATCAATACTGTTAGATTCGTACGTACTCCTAGATTTGTACTCGAGATGGTTTCCAATTTGACATGACCAGATGAATAGTACATGAGATGTATAATGTGAAAATTATATCATTGGAAACTCCTTTCACATACGAATTTGACTGTATGCTTTGTGTAAGTTGCATGTCATATATTATTACTCTAACATTTGGTCAAAGTTAGCCTCGAAAAACGCATTAGACCCTGTATGCTTTGTGTAAGTTGCATGTCATATATTATTACTCTAACATTTGTGTAAGTTGCATGTCATATATTATTACTCTAACATTTGGTCAAAGTAGTATAGTGGAAGTGGATCCTCTGACGTAGGTATCCCTACCTTACCCTCCCTTTCGGTCACTTACTAGCGGACCCCATGCTTGCTAGGCCCCGCATGTCAGTTACTCAATGGGTTCGGCCACACCAGGGGATCCTCATCCGTAGTAATACTCCCTCTGTTTTTATTTACTCCACATAAAACGGAGGGAGTGGTGGTATAATAAATGACGCGGGCGGGGGAGGGGGAGGGACGTCGGTTTGCTCTCAACTGCGGTCCCACAAGCGAGCAAAAACGCAAGACGAAGCGCGTTCCATTCGATGGGCAATGTGGAGGGTCCAGCGTGCCGGTCTGCAACGCGAACGCGACAAGAGCGATGTATAGTCAAAACCGATTGAACGGTCGTCACCGGAACCACTATTCAGACCAGAACCTTCGTTGCTCGGCCTACGCCAGCCACGGCCCTAAAACCACACCAAATATGCAACCCATTCCCCCACCTTTCGATCCCCTAGCCCGCATCAAGCGTCCCCTAGTTCACCGGAAAGCCATGGTGCGCCGCAAGATCACTTACTACAAGATGCTGACGCCGGAGCGCCGCGCAGAAATCGCGGTGGCGGTCGGCGCCACAGACCTCCGTTCCCAAGCTCGCTTTGAAGCGGGCCAATCCCCGAGTTCTCTGGAGCCAAGCTACGAGGAGGAGGAAGCCAATCCAATGTTCATGGCGAAGGTCGCGGCGCAGAAGGCCCCCGATGGGTATGAGATGATGGACGTCGACTTCGTGCCAGCGTCCGAGTCCCGCATGGTGCATGTGGACCAGCGGTTCAACATGGCGATACTAAAGGAGGACTGGGAGGCAGAGGCTCAACTCGACGCGGAGCGCGCGCATGCCGCTGCCATCGAGGCTCTCCTGCAGGCGGAACCGGATGTCATGGATGTGAACCGGGCGGCGGAGGCTCAACTTGAGGCGGAGCGCGCGGATGCCGCTGCCATCAAGGCCCTCCTGCAGGCGGAACCGGACGTCCTGGACTTGAACCGGGCGGCGGAGGCTTGACTCGACGCAGAGCACGCGGATGCCACTCTCATCGACGCCCTCCTATAGGTGCAACCGGACGTCCTGGACTTGAACCGGGCGGCGGAGGCTCGACTCGACGCAGAGCACGCGGATGTCGCTGCCATCGAGGCCCTCCTGCAGGCGGAACCAGACGTCCTCGACTTGAACCGGGTTGTGCTCTCGTCCGTGCAGAGCGCCCGCATGCTCCGCTTGAACGAGTAGCTGGAGGCCGAGGACAACCACGGTGCGGAGACACACGTCGGCTGGTTCGCGTCGGCAGCCAAAGACGACGAGGCCGTCTCTTCCCGTGAGCAGTGATAGTTTTTCTTTATGTTGTTGTTTTCATGGATCTTTTGCTGTGTAAAAACATATATTTGTTATGCAAGTCGCCTGACTTGGGTCAGTCTACCATTTCAGGTGGTTGGATGAATATCCTACGTCTCCTAACCCTTCTTTCCTTCTTCCTCACCTCTTCTTCTTCCCCAACAGACCACCGCACGGGCCGTACGGATACTCCCCAACATGCGGTTGGATAAACATACTCTATGAACGAAAATTATGTGTCAGCGATAGGATGGCTGAGTTTGGTGTGTTCACATGCGACAACACGTGTCAGTGAGGGTGTGTTCCCTTAGTTGGGTTTGCGGCGTGCAGGAGCGACTGTGTGAGGGTGCGGTGCGACCGCGGCGTGCATGAGCGACCGTGTGAGGGTGCGGTGCGACCGCGATAGCCGTGCGCAAGTGTACCTCCTTCTCATTTTGAAAGCTTTAGGCAAGCTTGGCAAAAATGTGTGGCGAAGTTTGGCAATGCAAGTCCTAGACCCAAACAGGATAAGTACGTACTCCCTCCGTTTCTTTTTAGTATGTACTAGGAGTACTAGTGTTAAAAAAGAAAGGCTGGGTTTTCCTTCGCGGGATTTAATCAATACAAATCCTCGTTTCACGTGTCAATTAATGCGTATTTTCTTCTCCAAAGACCAAAGAGCTAACCATCTCACTCCTCATCGCTTGATTAATGCAGCGCCATGCAAACCAACCTTCTCACTTCCGCATGCATGCAGGGGATATTAATGTCCTTGGTTGCTAACCCCATCAATTTTTCCTCGATTAGTGTTAGTGGCCCTTTCCAAATTGTAGTTTTGATATACTAGCCTTGTGTACAAAAAAATGGAGGTAGTAACTATATTTGACTTCCTTCCCCATTGCGGTGACGTCGACGATATTTTTTTGTGGTGGTTTGGCGAAGTGCATTTGACGGAGAACAACATTTGCATCCAGGAAGTCCTTTACTAGTACTATTAGGAGTAACTAATGCGGTGAGATGGCTTCTCCAAGAAGACGATGGAGAAGCGGAGTCAGCGAAGAGTGAAATGATGGTTGCTTCGTCCGTGCTTTTGTGATTTGACGCATCACTGCTTTGTGATTTGTGATAGAAGGGACTGGGGAGTAGACTCTGTGCTCTATACTGTAGTACTACATGTGTCCAAGCACGGGAGAAAGAGGAGAGACGTTGCATTTTTCTATTCCTTCAATCAATGGATCATAGAGCTTCGGTTCCATCTTTTTTGCTTTGGCAACACCGTCCACAATGGTCCCCACGATGCCAAAAGCTATTTTCACATCTGGCTACACATTGTAGATGCCCTTAACCGTACCACTTGGTTTTGCTCCTGTGTGCTATCTATACAAATCTCAATTATATTGATCTAAAAAATTATAGACTCGAGATTAGTAAAAAGGAGGTGATTTTGCCACGCGGATGGCGGGAGAGGTTTCTTATTTGAGCAATGCTACATCCACGTAATGGTTTACGTAAAGTTATGAACTGATGTGATGTGGGACTATTTGATTGGATTAAAGGAGAGGATTAGGCCCACCCCACCTGAAAATCAAGGGGGCATATATAGATTAGATGGAAAGTATACGTAGCAGCTACGTAGCCCTTTGTAAGTCTAGGATTAGGCTTCTTGTTTTCAGAGGATGTTGTCCTGGCGGTTTGCTAACATGCGGTCCCACATGTCAGTGCTTTACCAAGCCGATCCGCGTCCCACATGAGGCAGAACAACGGCAGAAGCAACACGTGGTTAAGTTGAAGAAGATGAGGGAGAAGCGGATTCAGCAACGAGTGAAATGATGGTTGCTTCGTCCCTCCAACTTAACTGCGGGAAAGGTGCATCTTTGTGATTTGACGCCTCATTGCTCATTACTACGCCGGCGCCATGACTGGGGTGCTTCACCCCGGCTACTCTGCACTGTATTCCGGTATGGCACGTGGACCCGGTAGCTTGATGTCCCACATGTCGGCGAAAGGGACTAGAAGATTTATGAAAGCGAGCGCTCCACTCTTACGACGGAGGAGTAGACGACACGACAACCCAGTGAACTGTCACTTGTACTGTATAGTACTAGTATAGTTTTGTTGTTTCGCACGATCCATCGATACAAACCCGATTAAACAGGAAAGGGCGGGATTTTTCCCGCGCGGTAGATGATACTGGCCATACATTTCAAAGGCAATCTTAATGTATGCAAACTGAATAATTATAAGTAACAACATGATATCTAGTAAAACTAAAAACACATATGATTTATTGTGTTAGAGTGTAGTAGTAGTGTTGTATTGCATAGTTGTTAGATGTAACATGCGAGAACGTCTAGAGATGTAGTTTTGGAGAGCCTATAGAGAGAAAAGCGTAATACGGTCACCGAACTTCAGAATAAGCTGATTACGGTCACTATATACGTTTTGCGGTGATTATACGGTCACTTGCTCACAGCTCAGCATCGGATTGCACTCTGTTGACCGGCCAAATAGTCTGCGTGGCGCCATGTTGACTAGTTAAATTGACCATGTTCGTTGTGGGTCCCACCTATCGGTTCGCATCGGAAAAAGGTCAGATAAACACAAATTTACGCAGGCGCGACATGGCTCCAATCCATGCGCGGGAATCACCTGGTTGTGTATGTGTCTATCAGGGCCTGATGTGTGCGCATGCACGTGTAGGTTGAGCACTTGAGCGTGAGAGTGTGTGTTGGTCGTGTGGTGTACTAGTGTGTGCATGCATGCGTGTGTGTGTGCGTGCGTGGCTGCATGTGTACATGTGAGTGTTGCATGTGTGCGTGGGTGCATGTGTTTGTGTGAGTGTTGCGTGGATGCAGTTTGTGTGCATGCGTGCGTGTGTGTATAATGACCACACCAGCTCATGTTTGTTAAAACAGACGGCTCAGCATACCAATACAAGGCCACCTTGTCCGATGTGCTCGCGGTCATGACTTCGAACCACCGTCCAAATATATTTTTGTCGTTTGTTTTCATTCTTACTAGCAAGATGCCCGTGCGTTGCACATAACATCAAGATGCATTTGTATGACTTGTTTATCTTGTGAGAGAAAAGGATGAACGAGGGAAGGCCTTATTTGCAAATGTGGAGAGGTGTGTGGGTACCTTTTTACAAAATTGCCATAGTTTCTTTCCTATCCGTCAGATATAAATCGGACGACCTATATTGCAGGATGGCAGGCACACCATCATCACGAACTCTGTTTTTTATAAGAGTGTATTTTATAAGAGTGTAGATGTAGAGTAGATACAAGTCGACAGGTGGGCACGATGGTAGTGAGATAATGGGATGCAACACTAGAGGTGCCACGTGGAGCGTTTAACTGGTCAACTAGTCATGTCATGAGCAAATACAGAGTTGTATGGTGAGCCCGTGACTGCATAATAACCACTAAACATAAATGGTGACCGTAATGACTGGATTCTGAAGTCCAATGTACGTATCGTGCTTTTGCTTCAAATACAATGATCGTCATTGCATATATCGCGAGAGAAAGGTGAAACATGCCTGAATTTTCTGGGGGGATTACTTTTAGAGGACCTGGAGATAGTTTTGTATGCATACGTGAAAGGGCGTACACGGGGGGTATGCGATGGAGAGAGATATGCTCTTCGTTTCTTTTTATTATGACTAACTTTGTATATAGTATAAAAATATACAAATTCACAATGCGGAATAAATATCATTGTGGGCACCATGCAATGCAAATTAGTGTTCGTACTCCTCCATATAACTTTGTAATGTTGTATATATGTAGAAACTCTAAAATATTTTTTGGCCGCACTTTATTCAAAAGGAATGTTGTATGCGAAATAAACTTGAAGAGAGGGCTTTTTAGATCAATGGGGTACGTGATGTAACATGTGTGAATGTGTAGTTGATGCATTTGGTGGGGCCTAGAGAGGTATGTGTGTGTATTACGTATTCGAGAGAGGCATGGATAGAGGGGCCGACGGGGGGGGGGCGTGGGAGAGATAGCACGAGAAATGAGAGTGGTCTATGGAGAGAGAGATGAATATGACATCACGACAAGAGATTCCATTCCGTTGAGTGTGTATATGCAAGGGGGGAGGGAATAGAGGCACCAGGAGAAATTTTCTATGTGTGTGGTGTTTGCATTGGTATTTGTGGTTGTGAGAAGATAATGAGACGTGGGGGCAGAGGGTGTGTCACCGCGTGAGGTCCGGTGAGTCGAGGTGAGGCCCTTCGTTCTGTTCCGTCCCGCGCCACATTGTGTCGGCGTTCTAGGAACGGGGGTCCCCAGACTTGCCTGCCTGTGGCCTGCGGCATGGCTCGAGGAGGGGCCCAGCACGGCCCATCTTCATCAACACAGACCCAAGACCCTCGCGAGGGGTCAAGCCTCACGGGGCGGACGACAGGGAGCTTCCTCAGGCACGGCCTCATTAGGCTGGCCCGCGAGGAGGCAGAGAGATCAAGGCGGGGTACCTCACGAGGTGCCCGTGACGCAAGCCATGACGACCAAGGGTGCCAGGCGGGCGCCAGCCCGCGCAGTGTCCTCCTTTCCTCTTTGGTGGAAAGGGAGCAAGCGCAGGGGAGAGCATCAAGCAAAGGCACCCGTTCCGGTGCAACGAGACCAAGACCAGTCCAACGGCAGGGAGGAAGTCATTGTGGAGCCCAAGCCAGCGTCACCACCAGAGCCTTTGGCAGGCGAGGACCAACTTTAGCCAGGATAAGTGTACCAGATGTTCCCCTTCAAAATGGCCAATTGTTGGCGCCCTTCCCGCTCAATATTTGGGAAGAGGCCCAGGGCCTTTGCCTATAAATAGGACTAGCCACCCACAGGGTAGATGGAGGAAAATCGGATAGTAGCATCGCACACACACACACACACACACACACACACACACACACACACACAGAGAGAGAGAGAGAGAGAGAGAGAGAGAGAGAAGGGCGACTGAACCCCTCCTAGCAGTTCATTCCCTCAGCCAAGAACAGACCCTCGCAAGGTTGTTCTTCCTTGTATTGCTCATCATCATCAGCCCAAGAGGCAATCCACCACACCACACACTGGAGTAGGGTATTACACCACAACGGTGGCCCGAACCAGTATAAACCCTGTGTCTCTTGTGCTGTTCTTTCCATAGCTTATATCTTAGCGAGGTGGAGGGGTGCAGGTAGGTAGAAGGCGAAATCTCCGCACGCACCCCAGTGTTTGAACCTCAAGGGTCTGCCGGAACCCGAAATCCGACATTTAGCGCGCCAGGTAGGGGTGCGCCGGAGTTTTCCCTTCCTCCACCGCCACGACCTGCCTCGCGATGAGTAGCACGCCGCCCGCTCTGGCCGCCGGCGCCAGCACGGGGGCCAGGGGGCTCCGAGCCCTGGCCCCAGCCCTGCAACGGGTACGGTGGCCGGACAAGTTCAAGCCAATGACGCCGCCGCGCTACAGCGGCGTGACTAATCTGCTGGCCTCCTTGCTGGCGTACGAGGAGGCCATCCTCGAAGCTAGAGGTGACGATAGGGTCATGGCCAACTGGCTCCCCATAGCCCTCACCGGTGCTCCGCGCGCATGGCTGCTCCACCTGCCGGCGGCCTCCGTGGCCTCTTGGGAAGAGCTCCGCAGCCTCTTCCCCGCCCACCACACTACAACTGGCTCCCCATAGCCCTCACCGGTGCTCCGCAGCCTCTTCCTCTTGGGAAGAGCTCCGCAGCCTCTCCCGGACCGGGCGGCGCCCAAGGCCGGCCTGACCTTCAGCTCGGAGGACCACCCCTCCAACTCGGCCTGCTCGGGTGCGCTCCCCATGCTGTGCACCCCCACCATCTGCCAGGTGGCCGTCACCAGAACTCTCATCGATGGCGGTGCGGGCCTCAGCGTGCTCTCGGTTGAGGCCTTCAACCTCCTCTGCATACCCCTGGAACGGCTGCAACCCAGCCGGCCCTTCTCAGGCGTTGGGGGCAGATCATCCAGCTCCTTGGGACAGATCCGGCTCCCAGTAACCTTCGGCACCTACAACAACTTCCCGCACGGAGCTGGTCGACTTCGACATCACCCCCATCGGCCTCCCCTACAACACCATCCTCGGCTACCCAGCGCTGGCCCAGTTCATGGCCGCGACGCACCCGGCGTACAACCTCATGAAGATGCCCGGGAGCAGCGGTGTCCTCACCATGCACGGGGACACCGGAGACGCGCTGCGAGTACTCAAGCTCGCCTTCAAGACGGCGGCGACGGCACAGCCCGCCGACTCGGAGACCCCCGAGCCCAAGGGGGCTGCGCCCGCCATGAAGAAACAGCTGTTCACCCAAGACAAGGCAGAAACCAAGCAGATACCCGTCGATGAGGACAGGTCCACCAATGCCACTTTCACCATAGGCGCCAACCTCAAGCCCGAGCAGGAGGAGGCCCTGGTCAGGTTCCTGCACGCAAACAAGAAGGTATTTGCTTGGGAGCCTGACCAGTTGGCGGGGATCCCTAGGAGCATAATCGAGCATCACCTCAACGTGTGCCCCAACGTGCGCCCTATGAAGCAGAAGGCAAGGCGGCAGTCCACAGAAAAGCAGGCCTTCATCGTCCAAGAGACCCGCAAACTAGAAGCCGCTGGGGTCATTCGCGAGGTCCGATACCCGGATTGGTTGGCCAACCCTATCGTTGTGCCAAAGAAGGGAGGGAAGGAGCGCATGTGTGTCGACTTCACCAACCTCAACAAGGCGTGCCTGCAAGATCCGTTCCCGCTCCCCCGCATCGACCAGATCGTCAATTCCACCGCAGAATGCGACCTGCTATGCTTCTTGGATGCCTTCTCTGGGTATCACCAGATCAGGATGGCGGTAGAAGACGTCGAAAAGACAGCCTTCCTAACCCCGTGTGGGGTGTACTGCTACACCTGCATGCCATTCGGGCTGCGTAATGCAGGGGCAACCTTTCTGCGGCTGATGCACATCACCTTGGGCCTGCAGCTCGGGAAGAATGTCGAGGCTTACGTCGATGACATTGTGGTGAAGTCTCGGGAGGCCGGGACCCTGATACAAGACCTGGAGGAAACCTTCGCGAGCCTCAACGCAGTGAACCTGCGGCTCAACCTAGAGAAGTGTGTGTTCGGAGTCCCCTCGGGCAAGCTCTTGGGTTTCCTCGTGTCCCACCGAGGCATCGAGGCTAACCCAGAAAAGGTCAAGGCGGTCGAGGACATGAGCCCGCCAAAGACCCTCAGAGAAATGCAGAAGCTCACTGGGTGCGTGACCGCGCTAGGGCGCTTCATCTCCAAGTTGGGGGAGCGAGCGCTACCCTTCTTCCAGCTAATGAAGAAAAAGGGGCCCTTTGAATGGACTGAAGAGGCCGACAAGCTATTCCAGGATCTCAAGAGATACCTGACCAGCCCTCCGGTCATGGTGGCTCCGCGCCCTCAAGAGCCCCTGGTGCTTTACCTCGCCACCACTCCCTACTCCGCCAGTGCAGCCCTAGTGGCGGTTAGGGAGGAGCGTTGAATCCAAACCACAACAGCAGCCCGGGACAAGGCAAAACAGGAACAAGGAAGGCCCACAGAAACCGCCACCACGGCTGAGGAGGATCAGCCGCCGCAGAGGAGTACACCGGAGGCGGAAGAGGCCCCTCTCCGAGATGGCCAGCCTCAGGAGGCCTCATCGCCTCAGGAGGCGCCATGGTCTCCGGAGGGCGCCACCAGCACTGACGCACCCAACCTCATTGAGCACCCAGTGTACTTCGTCAGCACGGTGTTGCGGGACACGAGGGCACGGTACCCCATGCCTCAGAAGCTCCTCCTCGCGCTACTGGTGGCCTCGCGCAAGCTGCGGCACTATTTCAGGGTCACCCCATCAAGGTCGTCTCGTCATACCCCCTGGAGAGAGTGCTCAGGAGCCCTAACTCAGCTGGAAGGGTCGCTGAGTGGAACATAGAACTGCAAGTGTTTCAGCTCGAATTTAGCACGACCAGAGTCATCAAGGGAGCAGCATTAGTGGATTTTGTGGCAGAATGGACGGAGGCACCAGGCCTCAAGGCCGACGAGGATCGGTCCCTCTCCCCGGGAAGCGAGGCGCCAGAAGGCTGGGTCATGTACTTCGATGGGGCGTTCTCCAGGCATGGCGCTGGGGCTGGGGCGGTGCTTATATCGCCCACTCAGGACAAGCTCTACTATGCTGTACAGCTCTGTTTCCAGCAAGGTGAAAAGGTCTCCAACAACATAGCGGAGTATGAAAGTTTAATAGCGGGCTTGAAGGCCGCAGCTGCCCTGGGGGTGAAACGCCTCACCATCAACGGCGATTCGCAGCTCCTTGTCAATTTCTCCAACAAGGTGTATGAGCCGAAAGATGAGCACATGGAAGTCTACCTTGCGGAGGTCCGCAGGATGGAGAAGCGGTTCTGGGGGTTGGAGTTGCAGCATGTGCCCCGCGGCACCAATCAGGAGGCCGATGACATCGCCAAACGGGCATCCAGGCGGTTACCTCAGGAGCCTAGCGTCTTCGAGGAGCGGCTCTTCAAGCCCGCAGCCCTGCCGTCATTGTCAAACACGGCTCAGCATCGGGAGGAGCTCCCTCAGCCACCTGCCTCAGGAGCCCCGGTCTATGGCCCTGCCTCAGGAGTACGCCTGCTCATGACGATGGAACCTCAGGAGGGGTGCTGGATCACGGAGCTCCGGAGTTACTTAACACAAGGGACCCTGCCGGAGAAGGAGGAGGAAGCGGAGCGTGTGGCACGGCAGGCCACGGCATACTGCATCAAGGATGGAGAGCTCTACCGGAAGCGACCAAACGATGTATCCGTGCGCTGCATCTCCAGGGAGCAAGGAAAGGAACTGCTGGAAGATATACACGGCGGAGACTGTGGACATCATTCATCATCGCGGACCCTCGTCGGCAAGGCGTTCCGCAGTGGGTTTTATTGGCCCACCGCACTCAATGATGCCGTCGAACTGGTGAAAGCTTGTGAGGCCTGCCAGTTCCACGCCAAGCAGATCCATCAGCTGGCAGGAGGCCTGCAGACTATACCCCTTTCGTGGCCATTCCCAGTCTGGGGGCTGGACATCCTGGGCCTGTTTCCTCGGGCGCCAGGGGGCTACCGCTACCCCTACGTCGCCGTGGATAAGTTCACCAAGTGGGCTGAAGTAGAGGCCGTCTGCACCATCCCCGTGGGTTCCGCGGTCAAGTTCATCAGGGGCATCGCGAGCCGGTTCGGGGTGCCGAACCGCATCATCACAGACAATGGTTCGCAGTTCACCAGTAACCTCTTCAAAACATACTGTGCTAACCTTGGAACGCAGATATGCTACGCTTCGGTGGCGCACCCCCGAAGCAACGGCCAGGCCGAGCGAGCCAACGCAGAGGTCCTGAGGGGCCTCAAGACCAGGACGTTCAAGAAGAAGCTGGAGGCCTGCGGCAGAGGTTGGTACGACGAGCTTCAGTCCGTGTTGTGGTCCATCCGCACAACCGCGACCAAGCCGACTGGAGAGACCCCGTTCTTCCTGGTCTACGGAGCTGAAGCGGTCCTCCCTCACGAGGTCAGACATCGCTCCGCGCGGGTCCTGGTGTTCGACGAGGCGCAGCAGGACGCCATGCGGGGGATGGACCTCATGCTGTGGGAGGAACGTCGCCGAGAAGCCGCGCTGCGAGCGGCGAGGTACCAGCAAGCACTGCGACGATATCACTGCCGCAACATCCACCCCAGAACTCTCGAGGTAGGAGACCTCGTGCTCAGGCCGGTTCTCTCCAGGGAAGGACTGCACAAGTTCTCTCCCATGTGGGAGGGCCCGTTCAAGGTTGTTCATGCTTCCAGACCCGCCTCTGCGCGCTTGGAGACTCAGGATGGGGTGCCGGTCCAGAACGCATGGAACATCCAGCACCTCCGGAGGTTCTACCCCTAAAAAGGCCTAGAGCCTGTGAATAAGGCGAATGCTTGTGAAGCTGTCGCGTTTTGGAAAAGGCCTAGAGCATGTGAAGAAGGCGAATGCCTGTGAAGTTGTCGCGTTTTGGAAAAGGCCCAGAGCCTGTGAAGAAGACGAATGCCTGTGAAGCTGTCGCGTTTTGGAAAAGGCCCAGAGCCTATGAAGAAGGCGAATGCCTGTGAAGCTGTCGCATTTTGGAAAAGGCCCAGAGCCTGTGAAGAAGGCGAATGCCTGTGAAGTTGTCGCGTTTTGGAAAATGCCCGGAGCCTGTGAAGAAGGCGAACGCCTGTGAAGCTCGCCGCCCGTGACACTCTCACGTAATAATGAGTTGGGGCTGTACACGCCCCGGAGTCTCAGGAGCGCCAGCCTCAGGCCCTGGGGCTCCCTCCCACGCCCAGTGGCAGCACTTAACTCCGCGCTGGTGAGAAGACGTCGAAGACTAGATTAGGTGCCGGGCACGGCTTTTTCATTTGCTTTCCGCAGTTGGCTTGTTCATTCTCATTCGAAGTTTTATTGAAGCTGTTGCCATCTTTGGCTTGTGGTTCTTCGACTTTTCACTCTCCTGCCTCGATTTCTCTTATGAAAGGTCTCGCGAGGGGGGCAGCCGAGCACCCTCGCGAGTGTTCCTGTCCTAGTCGTTCAAAGGTTTCGCGACTTGGGTCCATTACAGGAGAACCCCTCCAGTCCATGCCCCACGGGCACCGCGACACAAACACAGGGCCTGGGTCGGTCGCCCCCCACTGCTGGGGCAGGGATAGGGCACATAGCCGGAAGGCACGATAATGGAAGCAAAGCGATGATTAACAGCAATAACCCAAACACGCCCCCACGGGGCACCACGCTACTGTCTTTTTACGCAGGAAAAAGGAAAAGAAAGAACAAATCAGGCGCAGCTCGCCTCACACCGGCCTGCAGGGAAGACTCGAGCTGCCTCCGGGGCTCAGGCAGACTCCCTCTCGCGCTTCACCGAGGTGCGACGACGGGCAGACACGCTACCACCTCCCAAGCAGGTACGACGACGTGGAGGCTGACCCCGGCCACCGCTAGAAGAGTTGCCGCCTGAAGAAGAACCGCTGAAGCTTGGGGAACCCTGAGCGCCGCCAATCACACGAGCGTTGTCCTCTCCATCATCGCCGGGGCTGGGTTCCCGGCCGCGGTCGTCGTCCTCAGGGCAGCACCTTGCGCGGCGACCATCTTCCCCAAACACCCTCATGTAGAGGGTGGATCGCCATCAAACTTGAAGTGCAGGGTGCACCGAAGGCTCAGGCCACGCGCGCGGGCAAATGTCTGCCAACCACGGGTCAAGGCCAGGCTCCCGGCTGCGGAGACCTCCAGTGAAGCCCATGAGGCCCGGCTGCAGCAGCCGTCTGCCTGAAGCCAGAGGCCGCCCGGGGCGCCGGCCGGGAGCTCGCCGAGGAGGAAGCGAGGAAGTTGAAGCCGGGTGCTCGTCGGCACCGCCGACCACACAACGAACTCCGGCAGCACCTCTACAGCGCGAAAGCGCGGCCTAGGGGAACGCGCGACCAAAGCGCGCCCCCAGGCCGCAGCAGTCCGCCCGTCACCGTGCTGGAAATCGTCTCCACGGCCGCGGAGAGCTGCCGTGGTGGCCACAGGATGTTTGCGAGGACGCCCTCGGCCGCGCTTGGGCGGGGGAGAGGCAGGCTCAACCTGGCGAGCCTTCCCCTTCTCTGCGGCCGAGAACCTCCTCGACGGGGCCATGAATAAGAAGGAGAAGCAAGGGGGGATGAACTGGAAGGGCGCGCGCCAATCCGTACTTATAGCCGGCGAGGGCCAACCGTCGGCCCCCACGATCGCACGTAATCATGACCTGCTTTGCATGCAGGGACTTGTCCAATCCGTGCAGTTGCCGAGGTTCCATGGGGAAGTGGAGACGCCCACGTCCAATCAACCGCATTGCGGCGCCCAAGGCCGCAGGCTGTTAGGGCCCGCGGCGCTTCGCTCTTGCTCTTTCGCCTCCCTGCACGGCCAAGTCCGGGCGCGCCTTGGGCCCGGGGGCTGCCTTCGGCGTTCTGGGAACGAGGGTCCCTAGACTTGCCTGCCTACGGCCTGTGGCGTGGCTCGAGGACGGGCCCAGCACGGCCCATCTTCATCAACACAGACCCAAGACCCTCGCGAGGGGTCAAGCCTCGCGGGGCGGACGACACGGAGCTTCCTCAGGCACGGCCTCATCAGGCTGGCCCGCGAGGAGGCGGAGAGATCAAGGCGGGGTACCTCACGAGGTGCCCGTGATGCAAGCCATGATGACCAAGGCTGCTAGGCGGGCGCTAGCCCGCGAAGTGTCCTCCTTTCCTCTTTGGTGCAAAGGGAGCAAGCGCAGGCGAGAGCATCAAGCAAAGGCACCCGTTTCGGTGCAACGAGACCAAGACCAGTCCAACGGCAGGGAGGAAGTCATTGTGGAGCCCAAGCCAGCGTCACCACCAGAGCCTTTGGCAGGCGAGGACCAACTTTAGCCAGGATAAGTGTACCAGATGTTCCCCTTCAAAATGACCAATTGTTGGCGCCCTTCCCGCTCAATATTTGGGAAGAGGCCCAGGGCCTTTGCCTATAAATAGGACTAGCCACCCATAGGGTAGATGGAGGAAAATCGGATCGAGTAGCATCGCACAGAGAGAGAGAGAGAGAGAGAGAAGGGCGACTGAACCCCTCCTAGCAGTTCATCCCCTCAACCAAGAACAGACCCTCGCGAGGCTGTTCTTCCTTGTATTGCTCATCATCATTAGCCCAAGAGGCAATCCACCACACCACACACTGGAGTAGGGTATTACACCACAACGGTGCCCGAACCAGTATAAACCCTGTGTCTCTTGTGTTGTTCTTTCCATAGCTTAGATCTTAGCGAGGCGGAGGGGTGCAGGTAGGTAGAATGCAAAATCTCCACGCGCACCCGAGTGTTCGAACCTCAAGGGTCTGCCGGAACCCGAAATCCGACACATTGGTTGGCCCGTGACGCATTTAGGAAGACCCATGGATGACTAGTCGTACAAGACAAAGATAGCAGAATTGTGAAGGACTCTGTGTCCACTGACAAAGCCAGCTAGGATTTGTAACCCTAGGTTCTCGGACTAAGGTAACCCCTTTATCTCTAATATTACTATTCATCCAACCTAACTTTAAGGGGCATCCTACAGAATGCTCTGCTAGAATCATACTCGTCGATTAGGAAGAGAGGTGTGATACAATGCGTGAGAGACAAGCATAAAGATAATGTGCGTACATGAGGCACGTAGGCAGGTCCATGTATATAGAAAGCATCGATGAGGATTGTGCGTGTGTATGTTTGCAAGAGAAAGAGTGCTTGTGATAAAGGCAAGTGAAAACAGTTGTAAATGGTTACGAGAGAGAGGGAGGGTTATATCTAGAGCATGTGTGCGAGAAAGACACCTTGGGAGAGAGTGTGTGAGCATGTGTGAGAGACCACCGATGGAGAGTGAAACTACACGTAAAAGACTGCTCTACACATTGATTAAAGATATAAGTTGTATCCAAATATTAGGATGGGATCATGATATTTGCAATTCGCGTAAGGAGCGGTCATTGATCCATCAGACATCTAGATTCTATCGAATTTGAGCATGTCTATGTTATTATTCGACACAATTGATCCACATAGTTAGTATTTTGAACTCCAGACAATGCATCACTTTAGCAATCGAATATAAATGTGAGTATAGTTCATGTTGTGTGTGTAAAGCACATTATACATACGAAAGTTACACAATGGACATTATAAATAGCTACTACCTATGAACTAGCATACATTTGAATTCAACTTAAGGTGGTTTAAAAAAATCGAACTCAACATGAAGTACATTCAATTATTTAAATTTGATATCATGGCATTTGTAAACCATACCTAAATTATGGAGGCACCAATCTTTGCTCTGATTTTGTACATAATAGCATATGTAGTCGTGTACAAAATAGATTCAAATTTAGCTCCTCTATTCCAAAATAATCGTAGTTATAGGATTTTCAAGTGTCAAAATTTCAAAAAGAAGCGGATAATTTAATGAGGTTTTCAAACATACAAGGTCAAATATAACGTTGTATATTTAGGTCAATCCTCATAGTTCAAGAGTACTCTAAACGTGAATGCTTGTGTTTCAAAATTTCGAACGAAGTGCCAAAAGAGCCTCTACTCGCCCGAAACCGCGTGAGACCAATGTTTGGTAGTACAAGGAAATTACTTTTCTAATAACTTCGATCCATGAAACCTATCGGCCCGACGTCCAAAGGTCTAAACTGGGGTAGGTTTGTAGCTTCATCTAGACGCCACACAACCACATCCGAAAAAACATTCATACACAATGGCGCCTAAGCACACATGCGCGCGGCCGAAATCGCTCCCGCCCACTATTTGGGACACCTGGGATTACCATCCTACCCCCGACCTGCAGTAGGTCCCAAATTTAAGAGGGGGCAAAGTTTGTACTTTCCCCACATTTCAAACAAGCGCGTCCCATTTTCTGTTCAAAAAAGCCAAAAACAAGCGCGCCCCAGACCGAAACATGGTCCCCCCCACCCGTCTGATTCCCCATTTGTACTCCGTGGGGGCTGTCGGATTTCGGGTTCCGGCAGACCCTTAAGGTTCAAACACTGGGGTGCGCGTGGAGATTACGCCTTCTACCTCTCCGTCTCGCAAAGATCTAGACTACTGAAAGAACTGCACAAGGACACAAGGTTTATACTGGTTCGGGCCACCGTTGTGGTGTAATACCCTACTCCAGTGTGTGGTGGGTGGATTGCCTCTTGGGGCTGATGATGATGAACGATACAAGGAAGAACAGCCTCGCGAGGGTCTGTTCTTGGCTGGGGTGATGAACTGCTGGGAGGAGTTCAGCCACCTTTGTCTCTTTCTCTCTCTCACTCACTGCCTTACTCTTACTCGCCGGCCAGCCTACTCTTCTTTCCCCAACCCCTTTGCTCTGTGGGCGGCTGGTCCTATTTATAGAGGCCCTGGTCCTCTTCCCAAATATCGAGCGGGAAGGGAGCCAACAATGGCTGGCTAATTTGAAGGGGGACAACAAGTATCAACTATCCTGACAAAAGCAGTCTTCGCCTGCGCAAAGCTCTGGTGATGACGCCGTCTTGGGCTCCACGGTGACCTCTGTCTCGTAGTCCTCCTGGTCTTGGTCTCGTTGCACCGAAATGGCAACCTTTGCCTGATGCCTCGGTACTCTGCGGCTGCGCTTGCCCCCCTTTGCACCAAAGAGGAAAGGAGGATGTTGTGCGAGCTGGCACCCGCCTGGCGCCCTGAGTCGTCATGGCTTGTGTCACGGGCACCTTGCGAGGTACCCCGCCTTGATCTCTCCGCCTCCTCGTGAGCCAGCCTGACGAGGCCGTGCCTGAGGAAGCTCCGTGTCGTCCGCCCCGTGAGGCTTGGCCCCTCGCGAGGGTCTTGAGTCTTATGTTGATGAAGATGGGCCGTGCTGGGCCCCCTTTGAGCCACGCCGCAGGCCGCAGGCAGGCAAGTCTAGGGACCCCCGTTCCCAGAACGCCGACAGTAGCCCCCGGGCCGAAGGCGCGCCCGGACTTGGCCGTGCTGAGAGGCAAAAGGGCAAGGGCGAGGCACCGCGGACCCTAATAGCCTGCGGCCTTGGGCGCCGCGTAGCGGTTGATGGGACGTGGGTGGCACCGTTCCCCCATGCCCCCTTATTCTGCGCCCTGCTAGGCGGACTTGTAGTTGCACACAGCCGCTCCCCTTCCTGTTGCTCGAGTCTCCCCTGTTCTTCCTTCCTTCGAACGCCAGCTCCTGCCTCCAATCCAATCTCGAATCTTCCCCCTCCTTCCCATCGCCATGGCTCCGACGAAGAAGGAGGGAGGGAAGAAACCCATGGCTCCGTCTTGTGTGGCGCCATCGGTGGCCCCCGCCGTCGGCCGGTCGACCATACTCAATCAAGAGTGCCTGGGCAAGGCTAGCTTGGCTCTGGCCACCATCTTCAATGAGTGCGGGAGGACGACGTCCTGGCCCGCACCCCACTTCTCCATCGACAGGATAGCTACCGAGGTCCCATATTTTACCGACCCCCTGTGGGCGGGTCTGGTTCCCCCCTTTTCTGGTTTCTTCAATACCGTGCTCTCCCATTATCAAATCCACATGATGCATCTAAGTCCTGAGTCCATCACCCTCCTTTCGGTCTTCGCCTTCGTTTGCGAAGCCATGGTGGGCATCCCTCCTTCGGTTGCCTTGCTGCGCCACTTCTTCTCGCTGCATCTTGTCGACCCTACCCAATGCTGGGTGTGCGTGAGCTTCGATGCCGAGCCTGAGACCGCGGCCTCTGGGATTGACTTCGAGCTCCCCCCGCCCGCGGTTGGGTTCCGTGAGCGGTGGTTGTATGTGGACACAGGGGTGCCCAGCCCCCTGCTAGCGAAGCCGACCTCACCTGATGTCCCCAATTCGGGTTGGGGCTAGGAGACGCTCGAGAGCCCCCGACTCGTCTTCGTCTGGTGCCGCTTCGTGCTCCTAAGGAAGCTCGGCGTGACAGCGCATAAGGTGGTGAAGGAGTTTCTGTTATGCCGTGTTGCTCCCCTTCAATGCCACTCTCGCCGGATATGGGCCTTCCGTGGGCGCGAGGATAGCATGAGGCTCCAGGAAGAGGACCTAGCTCCTGAGGAGCTGAAGTCAACGCTCTTGACCTTGGCCGGGGACCCCAACCCCGGCAGCGTCCGGCAGGGAGGGGCCTTGCTATATCTCTGCCAGAGCAGGGTCGACTTCGTGAAGCAGATGCCCGTCTTTGATGAGTGGGGGCTGTGCCTCGCCGGCCTCCAGGGACCTCGTGAGAATCCAGTGGTGGTGACTGCCCTTCCAATTGGCCAAGGCGACTCCTCGTCAAGTGGCGGAGTAGGGAGGCAGGAGGCGCCGGAGGCCGAGGGGCTCCTGATGAGGTGACAGCGCCGGGTGATGCTCTCGAGGGGACAGCTCCTAGGACCCATGCCGCTGAGGCTGAGGGTGGCAAGCAGCCGCTCCCAGTGCCCGGGGCTGAGGCCTCGGAGGCCCCAGCCGCGTCTTCCGGCGAGGTGATGGACGGCACGCGCCAAGCAGGCACCCCTGACGCGGACCGCTCCGATGCTCCGTCTTCGTCGCAGGTTGATCCTTGCACTCTTCTTTTGGGCCGCTTCCGCATGGACTTTGAGGCCCTCTGGAGGAAAAGGGAGGCCATGGGTGATGACTTCCCTTGTCGCGTGCTGAAACGCAGGAAGTACTTCGCCACTGACGAGTAAGTCTTCTCCCTTTCTGGCTCCTGATCCTCTTGTTGCTTTCACTGATCCTTGCTCCGCAGGCCCCTTTCGGCCGAGCTCGCGGAAGTAGCTGAGGTGCCGCCTCCTTTGGCTTCGCCCCCTCTACCGTCCTCAAGTGCTCCGAGCAGTTCTTCCCTTGTGGTGAGGGCGACTGAAGGGGTGGACCATCCCGAGGTGCACCGCGGCCCTTCATTCCCCCTGATTTTCCTTCGCGGGCCCTCTCGGGGAACAGCCAGCCTACCGTGGGCTTCTCGTCTGGTCATGGACTACGACTGGTTGAGGCGCCCCCTGCGCCCTTCATCTGGGGACGGGCTGGCTCCAGGCTAGGCTTCTGGTGTGGCATGCCCAACCGTCGCGAGGGCGCCAGTCCCCAGCCCCCTGCCCGGAGGAGGAACGATGATTCGTGGCCCTGACGCTTGCTTGGGGCAGATGATGGTGTGGAAGACGTGCTTGAGCGCGCCCGGGAGCGCTGCGCTCGCCGCCAAGGGTTCCTTCGAAGGGCGACCGACGCGGTGAACCTGCTTGGGGAGGAGCTTGCTGAGGAAGACGCGTGCCTGGAGGCCGAGGGCCTGCGCCTGGCTGCTGGGAGGCGCGAGCTGGAGGCCTCCATCGCCCTCGCGCGCCGTCAGCGTGATCTTGACGATGAAAAGGCGAAGGCGTCGCTGGAGGCCTCTCGGGTGGCCCGATCCCAGGCCGCCGAGGAGGCCCGGGGAGCTGACCGACGGCGAGAGGCGGCGGAGGAGCGGGCTCGTGAGCTCCTGGCCCGGTGCCACTCACTGGAGGAGCAAGTGGAGCTGCGCGAGTTGGCCCTTGCGTTGATGTGGGTGGCCTCCGGTGACCCAACTGAGCTCCAGAAGCGTGAAGAAGCGTTGACGCTGGAAGCCGCCGAACGCACCCGCGAGTACGAGCGGTTGGAGCGAGGGAGCGCTTGGTGACGCAGGCAGAGGATGATGTCGCCGCACGGGAAACTCGTGTCCTGGAGGAGGTCGGACGTCGGGTGGTGTCGGCGTTCTGGGAACGGGGGTCCCCAGACTTGCCTGCCTGCGGCCTGCGGCGTGGCTCAAAGGAGGCCTAGCATGGCCCATCTTCGTCAACACAAGGCCCAAGACCCTCGCGAGGGGCCAAGCCTCGCGAGGCGGACTACACGGAGCTTCCTCAGGCACGGCGTCGTTAGGTTGGCTCGCGAGGAGGCGGAAAGATCAAGGCGGGGTACCTCGCGAGGTGCCCGTGGCGCAAGCCATGACGACTCAGGGCGCCAGGCGGCTGCCAGCGCGCGTAGCGTCCTTCTTTCCTCTTTGGTGCAAAGGGGGCAAGCGCAGCCGCGGAGTACCGAGGCATCGGGCAAAGGTTGCCATTTCGGTGCAACGAGGCCAAGACCAGGAGGACTACGAGACGGAGGTCCCCGTGGAGCCCCGGATGGCGTCATCACCAGAGCTTTGCGCAGGCGAAGACTGCTTTGTCAGGATAGTTGATACTTGTTGTCCCCCTTCAAATTAGCCCGCCATTGTTGGCTCCCTTCCCGCTCGATATTTGGGAAGAGGACCAGGGCCCCTATAAAGAGGACCAGCCACCCACATGGTAGGGGGGATCGAAATCAGAGAAAGAGAGAGAGAAGGGTGACTGAACTCCTCCTAGCAGTTCACTTCCCCAGCTAAGAACAGATCCTCGCGAGGCTGTTCTTCCTTGTATTGTTCATCATCACCAGCCCCAAGAGGCTATCCACCAACCACACACTGGAGTAGGGTATTACACCTCAACTGTGGCCCGAACCAGTATAAACCTTGTGTCTCTTGTGCAGTTCTTTCCGTAGTTTAGATCTTTGTGAGACGGGGAGGTAGAGGGCGTGATCTCCGCGCACACCCCAGTGTGAACCTTAAGGGTCTGCCGGAACCCGTGATCCGACATTTGGCGCGCCAGGTAGGGGTGCGCCGAAATCTGTCTTCCACCACCCCGCTCTCCTACGACCGCCGCATCCATGTACGGCGCCAGTCGAGCTCGCGTCACCCCGGCGGCCCTCGCCGGTGGGCGTTCTCGTTGTCCCCCGTCGCCCGCTGTCAACACCGCCACCGGCCCGGCGGGGAACGAGCGGCAAGCACCTCCCCAGCATCTTCCTACGCGGCGGAGTGGCTGCACCACAACATCGACGCCTCCGGTCGTTGCGGCCCTCCTGGGCGGCTCGCAGGCGCCGCCCACGAGTCGCCACGTCAAGCCTTTTGCCCGCCGGGTTGGCACCGTTTCCGCACGGCAGGGGGCTTCCTCGGACCAGGCGGCGCGCGAGGCCGGTCAGACCTTCAGCTTGGAGGACCACCCCACCAACTTGGTCGGCTCGGGCGTGCTCCCCCTGTTGTGCACCCCCACCATCTGCCAGGTGGTCGTCACCAGAACCCTCGTTGACGGCGGCGCGGGCCTCAGCATGCTTTCGGTCGAGACTTTCAACCTGCTCTGCATACACCGGGAGCGGTTGCGGCCCAGCCGATCTTTCTCGGGCATCGGGGGCGGATCATCCGACTCCCTGGGACAGATCCGGCTCCCGGTAACCTTCGGCACCTACGACAACTTCCGCACGGAGATGGTCGACTTTGACATCGCCCCCATCGGCCTCCCTTACAACGCCATCCTCGGCTACCCGGCACTGGCTCAGTTCATGGCCGCCACCCACCCGACGTATAACCTCATGAAGATGCCCGGGAGCGGCGGCACCCTTGCCGTGCACGGGGACACCGGGGACGCCCTGCAAGTACTCAAGCTCGCCTTCAAGACGGCGGCATCGGCACGGCCCGTCAGCGCGGAGACCCCTGAGCCCAAGGGGGCTGCGCCCGCCAAGAAGAAGCAGTTGTTCACCCAGGACAAGGCAGAAACCAAGCAGATACCCGTCGACGAGGACGGGTCCTCCAGTGCCACTTTCACCATAGGCGCCAACCTTGAGCCTGAGCAAGAGGAGGCCTTGGTCAAGTTCTTGCGCGTGAATAAGAAGGTATTTTCTTGGGAGCCCGATTAGCTGGCGGGGATCCCCAGGAGTGTCATCGAGCATCACCTCAACATGTACCCAAATGTGTGCCCCGTGAAGCAGAAGGCCAGGCGGCAGTCCATGGAGAAGCAGGCCTGCATTGTCCAAAAGACCCGCAAGCTAGAAGCCGCTGGGGTCATTTGCGAGGTCCGGTACCCGGATTGGTTGGCCGACCCTGTCGTTGTGCCCAAGAAAGGGGGGAAGGAACACATTTGCGTCGACTTCACCAACCTCAACAAAGCATGCCCGCAAGATCCGTTTCTGCTCCCCCGCATCGACCAGATCATCGATTCCACTGCGGAGTGTGACCTGCTATGCTTCCTAGACGCTTTCTCCGGGTATCACCAGATCAAGATGGCGGTCGAAGACGTTGAGAAGACCGCCTTCTTAACCCTGTGCGGGGTATACTGCTATACATGCATGTCGTTCGGACTATGTAACGCAGGGGCAACCTTTCAACGGCTGATGCACATCACCTTGGGCCCGCAACTCGGAAAGAATGTCGAAGCCTACGTTGATGACATTGTAGTAAAATCTCGGGAGGCCAAGACCCTGATACAAGACCTGGAGGAGACCTTTGCGAGCCTCGACGCAGTAAACCTGCGGCTCAACCCGGAGAAATGTGTGTTTGGCGTCCCCTCGGGCAAGCTTTTGGGATTCCTCGTGTCCCATCGTGGCATTGAGGCCAACCCCGAGAAGGTCAAGGCGGTCGAGGACATGAGTCCGCCAAAGACCCTCAGAGAAATGCAGAAGCTCACTGGGCGCGTGACCACGCTAGGGCGCTTCATCTCCAAATTAGGGGAGCGAGCGCTGCCTTTCTTTTAGCTGATGAAGAAAAAGGGCCCCTTTGAATGGACTGAAGAGGCAGATAAGGCGTTTCAAGATCTCAAGAGGTACCTGACCAGTCCCCAGTCATGGTGGCTCCGCGCCCTCAAGAGCCCTTGCTGCTCTACCTCGCTGCCACTCCCTACTCCGCCAACGCAGCCCTGGTGGCGGTTAGGGAGGAGCGCCAAGTCAAGACCACAGCGGCAGCCCGAGGCAAGACAAAACGGGAACAAGGAAAGCCTGCAGAAGCCGCAACCGCAGTTGAGGAGGTTCAGCTGCCGAAGAATGCACCAGAGGCAGGCGAGGCCGCACACCTGGATGGTTCACCTCCCGAGGCCACGTCATCTCGCGAGGCGCCCTTGCCTCCCGAGGGCGCCGCGACCCCAGATACTCTCAGCCTTGTTGAGCATCCCGTCTACTTTGTTAGCACGGTGTTGCGGGACGCGAGGGCATGGTACCCAATGCCTCAAAAGCTCCTCCTCGCGCTGCTGGTAGCCTCACGCAAGCTGCGTCACTACTTCCAGGCTCATCCCATCAAGGTCGTCTCATCGTACCCCCTGGAGAGAGTGCTCAGGAGCCCTAACTCAGCAGGAAGGGTCGCCGAGTGGAACATGGAGCTGCAGGCGTTTCAGCTCGAGTTCAGCACAACCAGGGTCATCAAAGGAGCAGCGTTGGCGGATTTCATAGTGGAATGGGTGGAGGCACCAGGCCTCAGGGACAACGAGGATCGGTCCCTCTCTCCAGGGAGTGAGGCGCCGGAAGGCTGGGTCATGTACTTCGATGGGGTGTTCTCCAAACACGGCGCGGGGGCTGGTGCGGTGCTGATATCACCCACTCAGGATAAGCTCTACTATGCCGTGCAGCTCTGTTTCCAGCGAGGTGAAAAGGTCTCCAACAACATTGCAGAATATGAGGGACTGATAGCTGGGCTGAAGGCCGCAGTAGCCCTGGGAGTGAAACGCCTCACCGTCAAGGGAGACTCGCAGCTCCTAGTCAACTTCTCCAGCAAGGTGTACGAGCCGAAGGACGAGCATATGGAGGCCTACCTAGCGGAGGTCCACAGGATGGAAAAGCAGTTCTGGGGGCTGGAGCTGAAGCACGTGCCCCGTGGCACCAATCAGGAAGCTGACGACATAGCCGGACGGGCATCCAGGCGGTTGCCGCAGGAACACGATGTCTTCGAAGAGCGGCTCTTCAAACCCTCAGCACAGCCGACGTTATCAAACACCGCTCAGTCTCGAGAGGAGCTCCCCCAGCCGCTAGCCTCGGGAGCCCCGGTCTATGGGCCGACCTCAGGAGCACGCCTGCTCCTGACGATGGAACCTCAGGAGGAGTGCTGGATCGCAGAACTCTGGAGTTATTTAACGCAAGGGGCCCTACCGGAAAAGGAAGAGGAAGAGGAGCGTGTGGTGCGGCAGGCCACGACATACTGCATCAGTGATGGAGAACTTTACCGGAAGCGACCAAACGGTGTATCTCTGCGCTGTATCTCCAGGGAGCAAGGAAAGGAACTACTGGAGGACATACACGGCGGAGACTGCAGACACCACTCATCATCACGGACCCTCATCGGCAAGGCATTCCGTAGTGGGTTCTATTGGCCCACCGCGCTCAACGACGCGATCGAATTGGTAAAGGCCTGTGAGGCCTGCCAGTTTCATTCCAAGCAGATCCATCAACCGGCGGGGGGCCTGCAGACAATACCCATCTCGTGGCCATTCGCAGTTTGGGGGTTGGATATTATGGGCCCGTTCCCTCGGGCGCGAGGGGGCTACCGTTACCTCTACGTCGCCATTGACAAGTTCACCAAGTGGGCAGAAGTGGAGGCTGTCCGTACCATCCCCGCTGGCTCCGCGGTCAAGTTCATCAGGGGTATCGTGAGCCGGTTCGGGGTGCCGAATCACATCATCACAGACAACGGTTCGCAGTTCACCAGTAATCTCTTCAAAACATACTGTGCTAACCTTGGGACGCAGATATGCTACGCTTCGGTGGCACACCCGCGAAGCAATGGGCAAGCCGAACGAGCCAACGCGGAAGTCATGAGAGGCCTCAAGACCAGGACATTCAAGAAGAAGCTGGAGGCCTGTGGCAGAGGCTGGTACGACGAGCTCCCGTCCGTGTTGTGGTCCATCCGCACGACCGCAACCAAACCAACTGGGGAGACTCCGTTCTTCCTGGTCTACGGAGCCGAAGCAGTCCTTCCTCACGAGGTCAGGCATCGCTCCGCGCGGGTCCTGGCGTTTGACGAGGCGCAGCAGGACGCCATGCGGGGGATGGACCTCGTACTAGGGGAGGGACGCCGCCGGGAAGCCGCGCTGCGAGCGGCAAGGTACCAACATGCGCTACGACGATATCACAGCCGCAACATCCGCCCCAGGACCCTCGAGGTAGGAGACCTCGTACTCAGGCGGGTTCTCTCCAGGGAAGGGCTGCACAAGCTCTCTCCCATGTGGGAGGGCCCGTTCAAGGTTGTTCATGTTTCCAGGCCTGGCTCCGTGCGCTTGGAGACTCAAGAGGGGGAGCCGATCCAGAACATGTGGAACATCCAGCACCTCCGGAGGTTCTACCCCTAAAAGGCCCGGAGCCTGTGAAGCAAGGCGAGTGCCTGTGAAGCTATCCCTCTTTTGGAAAAGGCCCAGAGCCTGTGAAGCAAGGCGAGTGCCTGTGAAGACCTCCCATCTTTTGGAAAAGGCCCAGAGCCTGTGAAGCAAGGCGAGTGCCTGTGAAGACCTCCCCTCTTTTGGAAAAGGCCCAGAGCCTGTGAAGCAAGGTGAGTGCCTGTGAAGCTATCGCATTTTGGAAAAGGCCCAGAGCCTGTGAAGCAAGGCGAGTGCCTATGAAGCTATCCCTCTTTTGGAAAAGGCCCGGAGCCTGTGAAGCAAGGCGAGTGCCTGTGAAGACCTTCCTTTCTTGAAAAAGGCCCAGAGCCTGTGAAGCAAGGCGAGTGCCTGTGAAGCTATCGCGTTTTGGAAAAGGCCCGGAGCCTGTGAAGCAAGGCCAATGCCTGTGAAGCTCGGCGCCCCGTGACACTCTCACGTAATAATGAGTGGGGCTGTACACGCCCCGGAGTCTCAGAAGCGCTGGCCTCAGGCCCTGGGGCTCCCTCCCACGCCCAGTGGCAGCACTTAGCTCCGCGCTGGTGAGAAGACGTCGAAGACTAGATTAGGTGTCGGACGCGGCTTTTTCATTTGCTTTCCGCAGTTGACGTGTTTACCTGCATTTGAAGTCTTATTGGAGTTCTCGCTGTTGTTGATTTGTGGTTCGCTGATTTTCGCTCCTCGCTTTGGTTTCTCTCATAAACGACCTCGCGAGGGATGGTACTCAAACGTCCTCGCGAGCGTTTCTGCCCTAGCTGATGGAAGGTTTCATGGCCCGGGCATGTTACAGGAGCGCTCCTCTATTCCGTGCCCCTCGGGCACCGCGACGCGCACACAGGGCCTGGGTCGGTCGCCCCCCCGGCAGGGGTCAAAGACTATCTACGCACAGGCGTGTGGTTAAGAGGCGCAAAAATAAGATCAAGGTAATGGCTAAAACGGCAATAATTCCAAACACGCCCCAGCGGGGCTCCATGCAGCTGTTTTGTCTTACACAGGAAACAAAAGGGAAAGGAAGGGACGAGCCTGGCGCAGCCCTCCTCACATCAGCCCGCGGAGGCGACCCGGGCTGCCTCCGGGCCTCAGGAGGACTCCCTCTCGCACTTCACCGGGGCACGACGGCGGGCGGATGAGCCATCACCTCCCAAGCAATCTCGATGGCGCGGGGGTTGACTGCGGCCACTGCTGGAGGAGTCGCTTGAAGAAGAGCTGACGAAGCTCGAGGAGTCTCGACCGCCGCCATCCGTGCGGGCGCTATCTCCTTCATCACGGTCGGGGCGGGGCCCCCGGCCGCGGTCGTCGTCCTCAGGGCAACACCCCGCGCGGCGACCATCTTCCCCAAACACCCTCACATAGAGAGTGGCGTCGCCGTCAAACCTGAAGTGCAGGGTACACCGACGCCCCAGGCCGCGAGCGCGAGCGAACGCCTGCCAGCCACGAGTTAAGGCCAGGCCCCCATTGGCGGAGACCTCCAGCGCGGCCCACGAGGACCTGCTGTAGGAGCCCTCCGCCTGGAGCCAGAGGCCACCAGGAGCACCGGCCGGGAGTTCACCAAGGAGGAAGCGAGGGAGTTGGAGCCGGGCGCTAGTCGGCTCCGCCGACCAGACGACGAACTCTGGCAGCACCTGCGCAGCGCGAAAGCGCGGCCTGGGGGAGCACGCAACCCAGGCGCGTCCCTCGGCCACAGCGGCTCGCCCGCCGCCGCGCTGGGAGCCGCCACCATGACCACCAGACGCTACCGGGGCGGCCACCGGATGCTTCCGAGGGCGCCCACGACCGCGCTTGGGCGGGGGAGAGGCAGGATCGACCCAGAGGGCCTTCCCCTTCTCCGCAGCCGAGTACCTCCTTGATGGAGCCATCGCAGCAAGACGGAGCAAGGATCGGGAAGAAGGAGAAGCCAGGAGGAATGGACTGGAAGGGCACGCACAGCTTCGTACTTATAGCCGGCGAAGACCAACCGCCGGCCTCCACGATCATAGGTAATCATGACACGATCTGCATGCAGGGACTTGTCCAACTCGCGCGATCACCGAGGCGTCATGGGGAAGTGGAGACGCCCACCTCCCATCAACCGCCACGCGGTGCCTAAGGCTGCAGGCTATTAGGGCCCGCGGCGCTTCGCCCTTGCCCTTTCGCCTCTCGGTACGGCCAAGTCCATGCGCTTCTTGGGCCCGGGGGCTACTGTCGGCGTTCTGGGAACGGGGGTCCCCAGACTTGCCTGCCTGCGGCCTGTGGCGTGGCTCAAAGGAGGCCCAGCATGGCCCATCTTCGTCAACACAAGGCCCAAGACCCACGCGAGCGGCCAAGCCTCGCGAGGCGGACTACACGGAGCTTCCTCAGGCACGGCCTCGCCAGGTTGGCTCGCGAGGAGGTGGAGAGATCAAGGCGGGGTACCTCGTGAGGTGCCCGTGACGCAAGCCATGACGACTCAGGGCGCCAGGCGGGTGCCAGCGCGTGCAGCGTCCTTCTTTCCTCTTTGGTGCAAAGGGGGCAAGCGCAGCCGCGGAGTACCGAGGCATCGGGCAAAGGTTACCATTTCGGTGCAACGAGGCCAAGACCAGGAGGACTACGAGATGGAGGTCCCCATGGAGCCCCGGACGGCGTCATCACCAGAGCTTTGCGCAGGCGAAGACTGCTTTTGTCAGGATAGTTGATACTTGCTGTCCCCCTTCAAATTAGCCCTCCATTGTTGGCTCCCTTCCCGCTCGATATTTGGGAAGAGGACCAGGGCCCCTATAAATAGGACTAGCCACCCACATGGTAGGGGGGATCGAAATAAGAGAAAGAGAGAGAGAAGGGTGACTGAACTCCTCCTAGCAGTTCACTGCCCCAGCTAAGAACCGACCCTCGCGAGGCTGTTCTTCCTTGTATTGTTCATCATCACCAGCCCCTAGAGGCAATCCACCAACCACACACTGGAGTAGGGTATTACACCTCAACGGTGGCCCGAACAAGTATAAACCTTGTGTCTCTTGTGTAGTTCTTTCCGTAGTTTAGATCTTTGTGAGACGGGGAGGTAGAGGGCGTGATCTCCACGCGCACCCCAGTGTTCGAACCTTAAGGGTCTGCCGGAACCCGTGATCCGACAGGTGGCAATGGCGCGCCAAGACCTCGAGCGCGAGTTCGAGGGGAGGCTGGAGTTGATCCGGGTCGAAGCTGAAGGGAGGACCGCAGCCTTGAGGGCCAAGCGGGAGGAGGCGACGTGGCTGGCCGACGCCTCCCGGGCCGCCCTTGAGGTATTGCCAGGGGAGTTAGCCACCTCCCAGGCCGAGGTGCTCCGTCTTTGCTAGCAGGTGGAGGAGGCTGAGGGCGTCGCACGCCAGAACGCGAATGAGATATGTCAACGGCAGGTCCTGGAGCACATGCACGGCCCCATGCTCGCCACGCTCCGGGAGAGGGCTAGCGCAGCCTGGGGCAACATCTGTGAGGCGGCTGTTAGCGAGCCGCACACAGCCAACTATGCAGGCAACCTTCAGTTCTTCACCGCCGTGGTGACGCAGCTGGAGGCGCGGTCGGCCAGGGCCGACAGGTTGGTGGAAGAGAGGAGCCGCGCCCTACTCGGGCGCGCCTTTTCCCGTGTCTTCAATCATCTCCTGAACATGGATTCCCACTTCGATTTGACGCCGTCATCGCCCCAGTCCTCCAGGCCGTCCGAGGCGACCTGGCGCACTGGGTGGAAGACAACGTGGACGCCCTTGTCAGGGCCTTTGCTTCGGACGACGACGATGTGATCGTGGCTGCTGACGAGGGCGGTGCGGTGAACGGCCCTGACGTCGCTGGTGGCGACGCAGACAACGATGGCGAGTTCGGTGATGCCAGCGACGACTCGGGAGGTGCTTCTGAGGACGCCTTGGGGGATTGGTCCGACTGAGTGTGTATCGCCCCTATCTTTTTTACCCTGCATAAATAGAACTCAGGTTTTTGACCTGATGGCTGTGAGAGCATTTTGGGAGGGAAGCCCCTCATGTAAAACCTATGTTCATCGTATTAGTAGTTGTCATATTGCACGAGCGCCCGCGCCTGGTGGTTGGCTGGTTTACCTTTGTTTCGCGCAAGCCCTGACGCAGCCTGTGGGAGGGCGTGACGTCTGGGGTGTTCTTTAGTTGAATCCGTAGGATATGAGAGTGTCGCCGGCGCGGAGCTTCACAGGCGTTGGCCTTTTTCACAGGCTCCGGGCCTTTTCCCAAATGCGACAGCTTCACAGGCATTTTCCTTCTTCACAGGCTCTGGGCCTTTTCCCAAATGCGACGGCTTCACAGGCTCTAGGCCTTTTCCGATACGCGATAGCTTCACAGGCTCTGGGCCTTTTCCAAAACGCGATAGCTTCACAGGCACTTGCCTTGCTTCACAGGCTCTGGGCCTTTTCCAAAACGCGATAGCTTCACAGGCACTCGCCTTGCTTCACATGCTCTAGGCCTTTTCCAAAACGCGATAGCTTCACAGGCACTCGCCTTGCTTCACAGGCTCTGGGCCTTTTCCAAAACGCGATAGCTTCACAGGCACTCGCCATGCTTCATAGGCTCTGGGCCTTTTCCAAAACGCGATAGCTTCACAGGCACTCGCCTTGCTTCACAGGCTCTGGGCCTTTTCCAAAATGCAATAGCTTCACAGGCTCTGGGCCTTTCCCAAAACGCGATAGCTTCACAGGCACTCGCCTTGCTTCATAGGCTCTGGGCCTTTTCCCAACAGGACAACCTCCGCAGGCACCTGAAAATCCTCCTGAGAGGGAGCAACAGCGGCAGTATGGGTTGCGCACGAGCCAGGCCTGACCCGACTCGCGAGGGGCTCGCGAGGGGAGGCAGCTGTGGCAAAGCAGTAACCAGAACGCGAGAAATGGCTCGAATGAGAATAAGCACCCCTTCCCCAAACACACGCAAATCTCAAATTCGAATCCAACTTAAATCCAGCGGGGGAAAAGCTACAGCCAAAGGGAAAGGCAATGAAAGCAGACAAAAGGCCGCGTCTGGCACCTAATCTAGTCTTGGACGTCTTCTCACCAGCGCGGAGCTAAGTGCTGTCCACTGGGCGTGGGAGGGAGCCCCAGGGCCTGAGGCCGGCACCCCTGAGACTCCGGGGCATGTACAGCCCCACTCATTATTACGTGAGAATGTCACGGGGCAGCGAGCTTCACAGGCACCGGGCCTTCTTCACACGTACTGGCCTTGCTTCATATCGCCAGATGAGGGCCCCGCCTTGCGCCACTCTCTAGTGCCATCAGCAACGACCGGAACCCAGGACGCCGCCCGATGGGGTAGAGAGGTCGCCAGCGGTTCCCCCGACGACCACGGGTCCTCCACCAGGGGCAGGCCCTGAGGCACCTCCCCAGCAGAGGGCCTACCTCCTGAGAACACCTTGCTCCGAACGCCGCGGTGGTGATGTCGGATCTCGGCCCCTCTCCTGCAGCCCCCTGCGCCCTCCTCCCGAGGGGTAGGAGACTGTGGGAGCAGGGCAGCTGCTTGCCGCGGCAACCTGCACCTCCTGCGATCCATGGTTAGCGTATACCTGCTCCTGAAGAATTAGCGGTGCCCGATAATCGTTGCCTCCAGCGTGGCCAGCGGGACTGTTCCGGGGCTCCTGGAAAGGCTCAGCTTCTAGTGCCTCATCCCCCCAGCTTGGGCCGAGGAGCGAGCCTTGTCCGTTCTTGTGAGGGTGTCCTTGGTCCATCATGAGGGGCACGTATTCCTCCGGTGTCGTCGTCCCGAATGCCACGCCGTGATGCCCCGCAGGCCACGCGGTCCCGCCTGTCACTCCCACTGCGGGGTGGCAGCGCGGCCGCCCACTGGGGCCGCGGGTCGCGTTGAGTCCTTCTTCGCGGGCCAGGGGCAGGGGCAGCGCCGCCGCCGGTCCGGTGCTGACAGCTTCGCTGGCGTCGGAGTAGCCTTGGAGCCCGCGGGCACGCACGGAGCCCCCGCGTGGGTCGCCCTAGGCTTGAGATGGGAGCTGGGTGGAGAAGGGGTGAGCCCCCGAGGCGGCGAAGCCTAGGAGCTCCGCCACTCGCTCTAGCATTACGTCATGGCCGCCCTCCAGCAATATGCACCGCAGCAGCTCTCGGGCCACCATGAGCGCGGCCCTCGAGTTCGCCTGCTCCCGGCGGGTCTACGGTGTCATGGTCGCGGCGTGATTGGAGGCCCTTGCTGCCGACCGTGCCTGTCACGGTGTAAGAGTTGTCGAAGTCTGTCAGCATCGCCCGCGGCCCGCAGTGCCCTGCGGACCGCGAGCTGCCTGGGGCATGGGGTCGCCCGAGGCGAGCGGTTCTGCGCAGGCGGGCCACGCAGCCCATGGGTCGGGGTTGCCCTCCTGGTCGCCGGGCATGGTGATGACGACGCGACGGGGCACGGAGCGGTGGAAGACGAATTCTGGCGCACCCCTACCTGGCGGCCAAAGGTTGGATTTCTGGTTCCGGCAGACCCTTAAGGTTCGAACACTAGGGTGCGCGCGGAGATTACGCCTTCTACCTCTCCGTCTCGCAAAGATCTAGACTACTGAAAGAACTGCACAAGAGACACAAGGTTTATACTGGTTCGGGCCACCGTTGTGGTGTAATACCCTACTCCAGTGTGTGGTGGGTGGATTGCCTCTTGGGGCTGATGATGATGAATGATACAAGGAAGAACAGCCTCGCGAGGGTCTATTCTTGGCTGGGGTGATGAACTGCTGGGAGGAGTTCAGCCACCTTTCTCTCTTTCTCTCTCTCTCACTCACTGCCTTACTCTTACTCGCCGGCCAGCCTACTCTTCTTTCCCCAACCCCATTGCTCTGTGGGCAGCTGGTCCTATTTATAGAGGCCCTGGTCCTCTTCCCAAATATCGAGCGGGAAGGGAGCCCACAATGGCGGGCTAACTTGAAGGGGGGCAGCAAGTATCAACTATCCTGACAAAAGCAGTCTTCGCTTGCGCAAAGCTCTGGTGATGACGCCGTCTTGGGCTCCACGGTGACCTCCATCTCGTAGTCCTCCTGGTCTTGGTCTCGTTGCACCGAAATGGCAACCTTTGCCTAATGCCTCGGTACTCCGCGGCTGCGCTTGCCCCCCTTTGCACCAAAGAGGAAAGGAGGACGCTGCGCGAGCTGGCACCCGCCTGGCGCCCTGAGTCGTCATGGCTTGCGTCACGGGCACCTCGCGAGGTACCCTGCCTTGATCTCTCTGCCTCCTCGCGAGCCAGCCTGACGAGGCCGTGCCTGAGGAAGCTCCATGTCATCCGCCCCACGAGGCTTGGCCCCTCGCGAGGGTCTTGAGTCTTGTGTTGATGAAGATGGGCCGTGCTGGGCCCCCTTTGAGCCACGCCGCAGGCCGCAGGCAGGCAAGTCTGGGGACCCCTGTTCCGAGAACGCGAACAGGGGCCAAAACTACCTCTCCACCAGCCGTGAAACCCCGGCGTCCTCCGTCCGCCACCCCATCCCACCCATCAACCGCCGCCCTCCTCCATCACGCCGGAGCCGATACCCCGACGTCGTCGTCCACCGCAACCTCAACCACAATGCCCTCCATGGCTAGTAGTTGAAGCCGAGGCCGAGCCGTTCGTACCCGAGCCAGTTCAACCATGTCGTCCTGCACCTCACCGCTGCCGCTCCAACTTCGCCACCCTCCACCGCACTGGAGCTGTTCCTGCTACGTGATGTCTACTACACAACCTTCTTCTTGTAGACGTTGTTGGGCCTCCAAGTGCAGAGATTTGTAGGACAGTAGCAAATTTCCCTCAAGTGGATGACCTAAGGTTTATCAATCCATAGGAGGCGTAGGATGAAGATGGTCTCTCTCAAGCAACCCTGCAACCAAATAACAAAGAGTATCTTGTGTCCCCAACACACCCAATACAATAGTAAATTGTATAGGTGCACTAGTTCGGCGAAGAGATAGTGAAACAAGTGGTATATGGATAGTAGATAAAGGTATTTGTAATATGAAAATATAAAAACAGCAAGGTAACGAATGATAAAAGTGAGCGTAAACGGTATTGCAATGATAGGAAATAAGGCCTGGGGTTCATACTTTAGCTAGTGTAAGTTTCCACAACAATACTAACATAATTGGATCATAAAACTATCCCTCAACATGCAACAAAGAGTCACTCCAAAGTCACTAATAGCGGAGAACGAATGAAGAGATTATGGTAGGGTACGAAACCACCACAAAGTTATTCTTTCCAATCAATCCGTTGGGCTATTCCTATAAGTGTCACAAACATCCCTAGAGTTAGTACTAGAATAACACCTTAAGACACAAATCAACAAAAACCCTAATGTCACCTAGATACTCCAATGTCACCTCAAGTATCCGTGGGTATGATTATACGATATGCGTCACACAATCTCAATTCATCTATTCAACCAACACAAACGACCTCAAAGAATGCCCCACAGTTTCTACCGGAGAATCACGATGAAACCGTGTGCCAACCCCTATGCATAGGTTCCCAATGTCACGAAACCCGCAAGTTGGTCACCTTAACATACATCAAGTGGCACGTGGTATCCCATTGTCACCACAGATATCCACGGCAAGACATACATCAAGTGTTCTCAAATCTTTAAAGACTCAATCCGATAAGATTACTTCAAAGGGGAAAATCGATTCATTACAAGAGAGTAGAGGGGGGAAGAAACATCATAGGATCCAAATATAATAGCAAAGCTTGCGATACATCAAGATCGTATCATCTCAAGAACACGAGAGAGAGAGAGAGAGAGAGAGAGAGAGAGAGAGAGAGATCAAACACATAGCTACTGGTACATACCCTCAGCCCCGAGGGAGAACTACTCCCTCCTCGTCATGGACAGCGCCGGGATGATGAAGATGGCCACCGGTGAGGGATCCCCCCTCCGGCAGGGTGCCGGAACAGAGTCCCGAATGACTTTTGGTGGCTACGGAGGCTTCTAGCGGCGGAACTCTCGATCTATTGTGCGTTCTGGAAGTTTTAGGTGACGTAGGTATATATGGGTGCAGGGAGGACGACGGAGGAGCCACGTGGGTCCCACGAGACAAGGGCGCGCCCCCCACCCTCGTGAGCACCTCGTGTCTCCCCTGACGTGGGGTCCAAGTTCATCAGGTGTGTTTCCTTCCAAAAATAACTTCTCTAGTTCATTTCATTCCGTTTCGACTCCGTCTGATATTCCTTTTCTTCAAAACACTGAAATAGGCATAAAACAGCAAAGCTGGGCCGGGCCTCCGGTTAATAGGTTAGTCCCAAATATAATATAAAAGCGGATAATAAAGCCCAATATTGCCCAAAACAATAGATAATATAGCATGGAGCAATCAAAAATTATAGATACGTTGGAGACGTATCACTACGCCGTCCTTCGCCGCCTCGGATCTGCTTCCCCTCCACCGACATACGGCCACCGCAACACAGTCAACAATTTGGCCATGGGTTCGTCCAAGCATGCACCCTCCAGAACATCGGTTTCGCCAGTAAAAACAAGAAGATCGGCGCGACATGTGGGGGTGACCACACCGGCAACCGAAAAAGGTACTCCTCTTCCCTTATTCGTGCAAATCTTACGTCTCTGCTTGCACGGTATTCATCCCACAGAAGACACTAGTTGACCGCTTCTTCTTGATACTAGATGTTCCTAGTAACTCGCGATGCACAAGGTTTCTCCTCATATACTATTTCACCTTAGCTAGAGGTCCGTCGCCCCCCTGAATTTCAATTTGTGGCCACTCGATTCCCAATTAACGGAAGCATTCCCCGGCGTAACAGGCGCTAGTACACCTATTACGCCGGGGAAGCAGCGCCTTGGTGTTTATCATAGGGGCATGTGCGGCCTAGAGCTATTGGCGCCCGATCTGGAGGTCGGCCAGGATTAAAGGGATGGCCTGGGGGCGCTGCCAAGCACAGCGGTGGTGTGAGGTCGATGGGAGGGTGGGGCGGCGGAGGCAGGGGTCTGGGCCGGTGGTCGCTGGCGGTTCGACAAAGATCGTCAACCGTGACTGGCGGGAGGTAGACGAAGGCCATCTGCCCGTTCCTTATAGATCGGATGGTTCATTAAAAAAACGACTGGCCTATTTATTTTCAATCGACTGTTATCTTAGATATGACCACATGTGGTGGTGTGCTGGAGGAGTACCTGCATTTCGTGTGCTCATATATTACAAAATCATACGGAGTAGAATCTAATTTTGTTTGCCATGCAATGTTGTAGAGCTATCATATGTCTCCTGTCATTTATTTTTCAGCCACCTGCTATTTGCTACTTTTATAGTGCACTAGTTCTGCACACACTTCACCCTTACTCTCACTATTGTGTTTTTATGCAAGGGTATTTCAGACTCCGCTGCCATGAGAGAAGCCAAAAAGAAAAGAGATAAGTCGCTCCAGCTTGTTGTGCGGCTAGGCAAGACACATTTCAACGCTTTAATGGGTGCAGTGTCAGCAGATGGAGAGGGGAACATAGCTATGGAGTTGATGACCTCGCTCGCAATGAACCACCATCCCAGGTGCTTGCTTT
The DNA here is from genome assembly GCA_034509565.1 of Triticum monococcum. Taxonomy (NCBI): domain Eukaryota; kingdom Viridiplantae; phylum Streptophyta; class Magnoliopsida; order Poales; family Poaceae; genus Triticum; species Triticum monococcum. Next base: position 441,553,186 of record CM067842.1, on the reverse strand, counting down.
AACTTCGTGGTGTCATATGTGGTTGCATGTTCCATATGGTGTCTAGATTGTATTCGAAAGGCCGAAGTCGATAAGATAAGGAAAGATATTTTTTACATGAACCACCATCCCGTGAGCACCAGAAGACAAATAGCTAGTCAGGGCACTGGCCGAGCCAGTGACAAGCCCAACGAAGATAGGCATCACCTGGAAGCCAACTAAAAAGCTGCGATGGTGGCGAAGCAGCCCGCCTCCCACCAGGCTCTCAGGTCCTAGATGATCATGCTCACCACTCCAGCCGGATGTCTAGCTTGTATTGCTTCCAAATTTGGTTAAATTGCATCTGCTTAGCTTAGACATTATACCTTTCAATATGGCATGCCTTTCTGTTTTTGGTACATACTAGTACAGCTGTGTATTAACCATGTTCTTACGTCAAACTAATGTTCTTGTGTATCCCTCATCAATCACTTATGACGAGGCAGGCAGGCAAGGGGACTACTCCTCATTTAAAGAATGCAGCGTCAACCTCCCGACATGATTCTCAAGAAATAGAAATGCTACATGAAGATAGTGAACGTAGCTCTTGAGTTGATTACAACATTTCCCCTACACTAGCATCGCAGGTGCTTGCTCTAACTTGGCAGCATGATATGTGGTTGCATGTTTCATATGGTGTCTAGATTGTAATTCTTCCAATCTGGTTAAACTGCATGTGCTAGTCTGCTTAGCTTATACATTATACCTGTTAATGTGACATGCCTTCCTGTATTTAGTATATAGTACATCTGTCTATTAAGCATGTCCTTACATAAAACTATTGTTTTTTTGTATCCCGCATCAATCAACATGACGAGACACCTTTAGTATATGTAGTGCGATATTAGTTGCATCTTTCATATGATTTATAGCATGTGCTACTTCTAATTTGTTGAAATTCCATTTATGATGGGACACTTTTAACTTGGCAGAGTCATATTGGTTGCATCTTTCATCTGGTGTCTAGCTCGCATTGCTTCTTATTTGCTGGAATGGTTTCTGCTTAGTTTACACAAACAGTTGTGAACATGCCATGCCATCCTGTTTTTCGTACATATTCCATCCTGGTATCATGTGTTTGCCTTACATCAAAGTAGTGATTGTTAGTATCATGCATGAATGAGTTCTGAAGAGACAATTTTATTGCTTTTTCTTGTCGGATTTACTTGACAATTCAAAATCAATAAAGCGGAAGGAAGTTAGCAAGGCAGCGGATAAAGGTGATCCTTCCGAACGGAGGGCCTCTACAGTTTCTACTCCTCCACACCCCCAAGATGATTTCCAAGACAACACATGCATAGACACTCAACAAAGCTGTGTTTATGATGAGCACGTCTCCCTTAGTGCAGCATTACCGGTGCTCCCTCTAACTTGGCACTGTTATATGTGGTTGCATGTTATGTGTGATGTCTAGCTTGTATTGCTTCTAATTTTGTTGAATTCCATCTGCTTACTTTACACATTATACTTGAGTAAGACACGTGTGCATGTTTCTAGAACATACAATATCTGTCTATCACACCATGTTCTTACATCATATTACTATTGTTGTGTAACCTGCAACAATCACTTATCATAAGACACGTTTGACTTCGGAGTGTGATATAGGTTACATCTCACATTCCTTTCTAGCTTGTACTACTAATTTGTCGAAATGACACTTCTGACGAGATAGTTTTAACTTGGTAGAGTGATATTCGTTGCATCTTTCATATGGTGTCTAGCTTTCATTGCTTCTAATTTGTTGAAATGCCTTCTCCTTAGTTTACACATCATAAGCTGTGAATATGCAATGCTGTGAATATGCAATGGCACTAATGACGAGAGACCTCTAACATGGCAGTGTGATGTTTTTTGCATCTTGCATATGATTTATTTCTTGCACTGCTTCACATTTGTTTAAACGCCATTTATGATGAGACACTGTTAACTTGGCAGAACGATATTTGTAGCATCTTTCATATGGTGTTTACCTTCCATTGCATTGCTTCTAATTTGGTGAAATGTCTTCTTCTTAGTTTACACATCATAGTTCTGGTTATCTCTTCTGTCTTGTTTTTCATACATATTACATCCTCCTATCATGTGGTTGTCTAACATCAAAGTTCAGTTCGTCTGCATCATGCATCAATTTGTTCTGAAGAACTAAATTGTTATTCGTTTTTCTTGTCGGCTTGACTTAACATGGCACAGAGAAAGAGGAAGAAACACAGAATGGCAAGGAATGAGAAGCGGATGAATCCTGTAGATTCTACTGGTACTGATGGTGCAATAGATGGTCAAAGTCCAGCAAAAAATTCTACAAACACGGCATCCCATGCTACACGAGTTGCAAAAAAGACAAACAAAAACAAATAGCTGTCACCAAACAAGCAGAGACAGCCCTAGTTCTTGCAACACCTATCACAGTACTACCAGCTGCACGACGTACTCGTGCGTCAACTGAGCTAGCAGCACGTTCCCCAGCTCCCTTGCCACCTGACACTACTTCCCAAGCACTCATGACACAAGACGAGTTGGCAATATCATATGAACCTTGTGAGCTTCAACAGCAAGAAGGTAGTTGCTGGAGTCAAGTTACAGTTGCATGCTTCTTTATATGTAGTCTCACAGTTTGATGTACACTAACACTTCCTATGTTTGTTGTTGGACTAGCACCTAGGCGCAAGAGGAAACAAACATTAGGGATAATGCTCGATAGGTTAACTAAATCTAGAGGAGGAAGAATGGAGATCCGTTTTGAGGCAGGTTTAAAAAGGCCACGTGATGCTACAGAGTCACCCAAGTTAGTATCAGAGGCAGCAGTTGCTGTTAGGTGTCATGTACGTATCCTCCGAACATGGATTCAGTATAGAATGACAAAGACAAAACTCAATTCAACACCTTCCTCGACCATTTATCTGTAAGTATGGTTATGTATGGAAACTAGTAATATCGTCTTGCTCTGTCCAATACTTTCTAGCTTGTTGATAATCAGACTCCCATAATTTTCAACAGATGAGGTTCAAGTTGGATAGCCAAGATGATGCAACCAGACAAGCTTGCACCCATGTTTTCAAGTCTGCTCTGCGACAGTATCGGTATAACTTGAGGAAAACTCACTTTGAAGGCAAGGCTAATAGTGAACTTGCCCAAACATCTCCAGTGGAAAATATATCTGATGAAGACTGGAGAGGCCTCGTTAAACACTGGTCTGATCCAAAGTATCAGGTACATTATATATATGTTATTAGATCACATATTGAAGTCCTATTTACGCATGTGCCATACAAATCTATCTTCTTGTAGGTGAACTGTTCAAAGAACAAGGCCAACTGTACGAAAGTGAAATTCCAACAGACGACAGGATCTCGTAGCTATATTGCACACTGCGAGGCTCTTGTAATTAGCTGCTGTTTCACTCTTTTTGTTGTACCATATTATCAGATCTATATTGACTTGTTCCAAATGCAGAGGAAAGCCCGCAAGAACCAAAAAGTACCTGAACCAAATGCTGTGGAAATCTTCAAGGACTGTCACACCAGCAAGAAGAAGGGCTTGACTACACCAGTCAAAGCCGCTGTTGTAAGTCCTTAATCCTCATGCCTTTTAACTACTACTTACTCTGACTTGTGCCTTGAACTGCATTGTAACGCCCGGACAATTAGGCTACAGTAAAACTCTCCTAATGATGCCATGTCATCTGTGATTACTGTTGCTAAACTTTCGTTAGTTCAAACCAATTCAAAATCAATTCAAATTAATGTCAAATGAAAAAGTTTTCAAAATAGTAAACTAAAATGTTTGGAGTGTGCAGTTAAATGCCTAGTTAATTATAGTGCAACAAACACCCTTTTTGCAAATGTCTAAATACATTAAAATGAAATAAAACAGAAAAGTGAAATATATAAAAGGAAAAGGAAAACACAAAAACAAAAGAACTAACAAAAAAAGAAAAAAGGGGGGAAGCACCCCCACTGGGCTCCGGCACAGCAGGCCATTCGGCCACCCACCCGGCCGGCCCACCCTTCCCCCCACTACCCTTATCCACCCACCCGGTGGAACCCTAACCCCCCACCGACGCCCCACTCGCACCCCACTCCCCCACTCGCTCCCCCACTCGCTTCCCCCTCCTTCCCGATCCAGATCGGATCGAGGGGAACGGCCCCCCGACGCCGTGCCCTTCGCCGTCGCCCCCCCCCCCCCACGCCTGGAGACCGCCCGGACCTAGCCGGACCGCCTCCCTCGCCGGCCTGCTTCCCTCTATGAAGTCGTCCCCATCGCCCCCCTCGAACCCCGCGGCCCGGACCCCTACGCGCCCCGGTGAGGGCCTCGGCCTCCTTTCCTCTCACAACCGCGCGCACCCCGCGCCCGGTCACGCTCCGTCGCCCCCGCGCAAGTCCTGGACGCCCCCGTCCCCCAAACCGTCTCCCTCACCGCCGCCCGCACCTTTTCCCCACCCTGCTGTCGTGGCCGCATGCTCTCTGCTCCGGCCTTCGCGTGCCGGCTGGCCGCTCGAGGCTACGTCGCCCGCGCGCCCGCCAATACCTCGCCACACCCCCTCGCTTCACCTGCTATGCGTGTGCACACCACCGCACCCATCGCTGCCTCGCCGGCCCCGCCCGTTGCGGCCACCTGCAGCTGCTGCCCCGCTACGGGCGCCGTTCATCGCGCCTAGACACCGCGCGCACATGCAAGCGCATAACCCTATGCCCTGAACACGACCATGGCTGCGCCCCTGCCTCTGCTCTTCATCGTCCCATCACCGCCCGCTGCTGCCGTTGCGCCTCCCTAGCGCCAGCTTTGCCGCGGCTCCCGCCCAGCCACTTCCCCGTGGCCAACAGCCGTGCCTCGCCCCGTTCCACTCGCCCACGCCACCCACAGCCGAGCGTGCCATCGCCCTGCCTCTGCCCCGCGGAAGCCCTGCCGCTACTCCACGCCGGCGCACCCCCTGGCCCCCCTGCTCCCTGCGACCGCCCTACCGTGGTCGTCGGTGCCCCACCGCGCCCAAGTCGGGTGCGCCCCGTGGGCCAGCGCCCGTTCGGGCTGTGCCCGTTAGCCCCCCCGGCCCTATGACAAGTGGGGCCATCCCCAGAACGGTTTTCAAAAAAAGGGAATGAAAAAATAATATATATATATATATAATAAAAATAAAATAAAATAAATAAATAATAAAAATAATTAATTAATTAATGTAATTAATTCTAATTAAACTAACTAATTAAGATTAATGAATCTAATGTCTAATTAACCTAGTTAACTACTGTTAATTAATCTAACAGAGTATGACAGTGGGGCCCACCCCCCTAATTAATTTCGATTAGTTTAATTAAAATGTGTCACTGACCAGTGGGACCCACTGGTCAGGTTGACCAGTCAACTACTGACGTCAGCATGACATCATGCTGATGTCATAAATCCATTTCGAATTAATTTAAATAATTAATTAAATTCCAAAATTTAATAAAATCTTTAGAAAATCATATATTTTAATCCGTAACTCAGATTAAAATATTTTCAACATGAAAGTTGCTCAGAACAACGAGACGAATCCGGATACGCAACCCGTTCGTCCGCCACGCATCCCTAGCATAGCAAACACACAACTTTCCCCCCTCCGACTCCTCTGTCCGAAAACGCGAAACACCGGGAATACTTTCCCGGATGTTTCCCCCTTCACCGGTACCACCTCGTACCGCATTAGGGCACACCTAGCATCACGCTTTGTCATGTCATGCATCGTCATGCATTTGTTTGCATTATATTTATTGTTTCTTCCCCCTCTTCTCTCGCTAGACATCGAGACCGACGCCGCTGCTACCAAGTACGACTACGGTGTTGACAACCCCTCTCTCTTGCCAGAGCAACCAGGCAAGCCCCCCCTTGATCACCAGACATCGCCTACTCTCCTCTATACTGCTTGCATTAGAGTAGTGTAGCATGTTACTACTTTCCGTTAATCCTATCCTGATGCATAGCCTGTCATTGTTGCTACCACTGTTGTTACCTTTACCTGCAATCCTAATGCTTAGTATAGGATGCTAGTTTATCATCAGTGGCCCTTCATTCTTGTCCGTCTGGCTTGCTATATATCGGGCCGTGATCACTTGGGAGGTGATCACGGGTATATACTATATACTTTATATATGATACTTGAGGTGACTAAAGACGGGTCGGCTCATAGGAGTACCCGCGAGTGATCCACGGATTGGGTCCGAAAGGACGTTTGTCTCGACGGCCCTCTGAGTGGATCTTTGTGGCAAAGCGACAGGGCAGGTTGAGACCACCTAGGAGAGAGGTGGGCCTGGCCCTGGTCGGCGTTCGAGGTTATTTCAAAATAACACGTTTAACGAGATCTTGGTATTTGATCTGAGTCTGGCTACTGGCCTATACGCACTAACCATCTACGCGGGGACAGTTATGGGCACTCGACGTCGTGGTATCAGCCGAAGCCTTCGTGACGTCAGCAACTGAGCGGCGCACGCCGGATTGGACTGGAACGCCTGTTAGGCTAGGTCTGCTTCCAGCCGCCCACGCAACATGCAGGTTTGCTAAGGGCGATGGGCCCAGACCCCTGGGCGCTTAGGTTTAGATCGGCGTGCTGACCTCTCTATTGGTCTAGGTGGGGCTGCGACGTGTTGATCTTCCGAGGCCGGGCATGACCCAGGAAAGTGTGTCCGGCCAAATGGGATCGAGCGTGTTGGGTTATGTGGTGCACCCCTGCAGGGAAGTTAATCTATTCGAATAGCCGTGATCTTCGGTAACAGGACGACTTGGAGTTGTACCTTGACCTTATGACAACTATAACTGGATACTTAATAAAACACACCCTTCCAAGTGCCAGATACAACCGGTGATCGCTCTCTCACAGGGCGACGAGGGGAGGATCGTCGGTTAGGATTATGCTATGCGATGCTACTTGGTGAACTTACCATCTACTCTCTTCTCCTGCTGCAACATGGAGGTTACCAGAAGCGTAGTCTTCGAAAGACTAGTTATCCCCCTCTTATTCCGGCATTCTGCAGTTCAGTCCACATATGATACCCTTATTCCATTTGATACCAATGCATACATATGTAGTGTAGCTCCTTGTTTGCGAGTACTTTGGATGAGTACTCACGGTTGCTTTTCTCCCCTTTTCCCCTTTCCTATACCCGATTGCTGCGACCAGACGTTGGAGCCCAGGAGCCAGACGCCACCGTCGACGATGACTACTACTACTCGGGAGGTGCCTACTACTACGTGTAGCCCGCTGACGGCGACCAGGAGTAGTTTAGGAGGATCCCAGGCAGGAGGCCTGCGCCTCTTTCTATCTGTATCCCAGTTTGTGCCAGCCTTCTTAAGGAAAACTTGTTTAACTTATGTCTGTACTCAAATATTGTCGCTTCCGCTGACTCGTCTATGATCGAGCTCTTGTATTCGAGCCCTCGAGGCCCCTGGCTTGTATTATGATTCTTGTATGACTTATTTTATTTGTAGAGTTGTGTTGTGATATCTTCCCGTGAGTCCCCGATCTTGGTCGTACACGTTTGCATGTATGATTAGTGTACGATCAAATCAGGGGCGTCACAAGTTGGTATCAGAGCCGACTGCCTGTAGGAATTCCCCTTCCACACTCCTTGGCTGAAGTTGAGTCTAGACATTATAAAAACTTTTACTAACATGGATGTGTGCCTTATGGGCCCACGCCGCCATCTGGGTGGTATTAGGATCTTTTACTCCTCGGTCCTTACTCTGGGGCTCTGAACTCTCTCCTACTCGGGTTAAACGATTTTACTAACTTTAACATTAGGATCCCGTGACCACGTTCACCCCAAAGTTGGATAAGCCCTAGCTATTCATTAGAGTAGTATACTGAATTATCCACACTGTCAGTTGACTCCTTTGAAACATCTTTGTTTTCAGATGGAACCCACGAGACAGGTCGTGCGCCACACAACGGCCATTGGTGCCTCAGGATCACCTGTTGTGTTGGTTGAGATGATGACCTATCTGGGTCATTGCTGGCACCCTGAGTACACCGTCTTCGAGGAGTACCAGGACTTTAACCATGAGCAGTACCGTGCCATCATCAACCTCTACTCTCGGGAGTATGACTCGACTACCATGCTGCACACTGCTCATGGTGTTGGAGTGACTATCGACATGGCGGTCCACGATGCTGCTTATGCTGCTTTGCCACGTCTTCGTGGAGAGTATCAGGAGTTGGATACCTCCCCCTTCAGGCACATTGCTATCGCATCCGATGTTGGTGCGGAGGGATACTACACTGCTGCCTACTCCACTGTCACCCGAGAGCCCTTCTACCATCAGAACCTGGTTCTGCATGTTGATGGGCTGGATAGAGCTAACCGAGCTCTTCACCACGAGCTGTAGACCACCCGTCAGCACCTGTATCGTTCTCTGACGCTGTTGCACCCCTCTGTCCGATCTGGTGATCTGTCGCGTTCTATGATCTACCCTGCCAGGACCGTGATGCCCCAGGGCGTCGGCTGGCCAGATGTGGGAGGCTACTCTCCTGCACTTTGTCCTCTCCGGCCACCTGTGCATCGGGTTCCGCACCAGAGTATTCGCGGACCCCAGGCTACTCACGTGGAGGTCTTCCCTTCGCGTCACTACCAACTGTCAGGCTACACCTACCTCCACAGTTCCTCCTGGGACTGATGTAGGCTTGCTTGTTAGTGTTAGATGCATTCGTCGCGAGCCTGCGTGCCGCCTATGATGTATTAGTCTATGTATTGAACTCTCTGTACCGAACTCTATGCATGATCTCTTTTGTAAGATATGCCGACTACTATGTAGTATCTATCGTGCTGCTTTCATTGTGCATGCTTCATCATGAATGATTCTTGCCTTTGCAAATTTCTCGATGCTGAACTACCCCTGTATATATTAGCAGGATGGTTACACCAGGTGGTCATGGACGTTGTGGCAACCTCCCACCACCGCCTGAGTACGTGGCTGGTATGATCCAACAGCTTGAGATGAATCGCCAGTTCATGGAGAATATGATGGCTCAGTTTCCTCGCCCCAATATGAACCAGCAGCCAACCCCAGTAACTATGCAGGATTTCATGCGCCTGAACCCAACTGTGTACCGCAGCTCAACTCAGCCTCTGGATGCTGATGACTGGCTCCGTGACATCACCTATGAGATGGAGTCTGCTGATGTAGCCCCTGCCAGCTATGTCACCTTTGCTTCCTTCTTCCTGAAGGGACCCGCAGCTCAATGGTGGGACAGCCACAGGCGTACTCTGCTAGTTGGAACAATCATCACCTGGCCAGACTTCCAAGCCGCCTTCCGTGCTCGCTTCATTCCTCAGGAAGTCATGGACCGTAAGAAGCGTGAGTTTCGCAACCTCACCCAAGGCAACAAGACTGTTGAAGCTTATCAGCGGGAGTTTCTTGACTTGTCCCGCTATGCTAAAGAAGACATTGCAACTGATGCACGCAGACAGGAGAAGTTCTGTGATGGCCTTCAAGCTGACATCAAGCTCGCACTTCTAGTGCATGACTTTGCTGATTTCGCCACCCTGGTGAACAAGGCCATCAATGTCGAAACTGGTCTGCAGGAATACCAAGGCTCTCACAGGCGCAACCGTGACACGGGCTCATCTTCGGGCCCGTCCTCGTAGAAGCGCAAGATATGGATTCCCAACAACATGTACCAGCCGAATGCACCTGCCCCAAGGCAGACCTATGCTGCACCTCGTCTGCCTGCTCCTCCAACTAGGCAGCCAAGACTTCCAGCTCCACCACCACAAGCTCCTGTTCCCACTCCCAATAATGGGTTGTGCTTCAGGTGTGGACAACCAGGGCACCATGCTAGGGAATGCAACCAGAACCAGAATCAACTGGCCCTTCCAGCAACTGGCCGTGGAAGCAACCAGCCCCGCAGCAACAATGCCAAGTCTTTTGGTCGTGTTCATGCCAACCACGTTGATCTGAACGAAGCTCAAGACCAGCCTGCTACTGTGATGGGTACACTCCTCGTAAATTCAGTACCAGCATCCGTTTTATTTCATACAGGTGCATCGCATTCATTCATGTCAGAAGATTTTGCATGCTTGCACGACATTAAATGTGAGGACATGAATGCTTCACTATTAGTACACACCCCTGCGGGCCAATGTCGAACCTCCATGATTTGCAACGACGTCCCTGTAGAAATCGAAGGACTGGAATTCCTTGTCTCTCCCATCGTACTGAAGTCCTGTAGCATTGATCTCATTCTAGGGATGAATTGGTTAAAAGCGCATACTACTTCTATAGTTTGCGCCACTAAGACCGTCCATCTGCTACACCCTTCAAACGAAATAATTACTTACCAAGCTCATCTAGTTTAGAACACCGAGGCACGTCTTTATGCCTTGAATGCATTGAACGCTGCACCACTAGAGGGCACTGAAAACATTCCCGTCGTTCATGAAGTCCAAGACGTCTTCCCAAAAGAACTTCCAAGGATTCCCCCTGCTAGAGCTGTCGAATTCATCATCGACTTGAAACCCGGCACCACCCCTATAGCCAAACGACCCTACAAGATGCCGCCACATGAACTCACTGAGCTTAAGGATTAAATCGACAAATCTCTTGCCAAAGGTTTCATTCGCCCAAGTTTCTCTCCTTGGGGAGCACCTTCTCTCTTTGTTAAGAAGAAGGATGGGACAAACCGATTAGTCCAAGACTACTGTCCTATAAACCAAGCTACCATTCAAAATAAATATCCTCTTCCTCGGATCAATGATCTTTATGATCAATTGGCTGGCTCATCAGTGTTCTCCAAACTCGACTTGAGGTTGGGTTACCACCAGATCCGTGTTCGTGAAGAGGATATCCCAAAAAACGCGTTCGTGACTCGATATGGATCTTACGAGTACACCGTTATGTCATTTGGCTTAACGAATGCTCCCGCCACCTTCTCTCGTCTGATGAACTATATATTCATGGATTACCTCGACAAGTTCGTCGTAGTTTATCTGGACGATATCCTTGTATTTTCCAAGAACGAAGAAGAACATGCTGAACATCTTCGTCTTGTGCTGGAAAAGCTTCGAGAGCATCAACTGTATGCTAAGTATTCCAAGTGTGAATTCTGGCTCCCCGAAGTAACCTATCTTGGGCATGTCATCTCCATGGATGGTATTGCTGTCAACCCTGAACGAGTTTAGGCTATTCTCGATTGGACTCCTCCGAAGAATGTCAAGCAAGTTCGAAGTTTTCTTGGTCTCCCCAGCTATTGCCGTTGATTCGTCGAGAACTTCTCCAAGATTGCCAGACCTCTGACTAATATGTTGCATAAGGGTGTCAAATTCGAATGGACAGACAAGTTGACTTCTGCCCCAGTGCTTGCTCCACCTGATACTAAGAAGGACTTCATCATTTACTGCGATGCTTCTTGTCAAGGATTAGGCTATGTCCTAATGCAAGAGCGCAGAGTGATTGCTTATGCCTCTCGTCAACTGCACCCTCACGAAGAAAACTACCCAGTTGACGACCTCGAGCTTGCTGCTGTCATTCATGCACTGAAGCAGTGGCGACATTACCTTCTCGGTAATCGTTGCGAGATCTTCACCGACCACCAAAGTCTGAAATATCTATTTACTTAGCCAAATCTAAACCTCCGTCAGCAGAGATGGATGGAGACTGTTGTAGACTTTGACGTGGGTATATCCTATACCCTCGGCAAGGCTAATGTAATGGCTGATGCCTTCAGCCGCAAGTCTTACTGCAGTCACCTCCAGGTTCACAAAGTTCGGCCCTCGCTTGTCGAAGAATTTAGAAAGCTGAACCTTCATATTGTTCCTCCTGGAGCACTCCCTCCCCCTCCCCCGGAGTTCCGCAAGATGAATCTTCCTGTTGTTACTAAGGGTTCTCTAAATACCCTGGCTGTCGTACCAGATCTCGTAGCTGGTATAAAGACTATTCAAGGTTATGACTCTGAAGTCCATAAGATTAAACGCCATCTAGTAGAAGGAAAGCCCTCATTCTTCACTATCGCCGACGATGGCGCCTTGTACTTCAAGGGCCGCCTAGTGGTACCATGTTCAAAGAAAAACCTGGATAAGACTAAAAGGGTTATGCAAGAAGCTCATGATACGCCTCTGTCCATCCATCCTGGTAGTACAAAGATGTACCAGGATATTCGTCAAAGATTATGGTGGTCTAATATGAAGCAGGACATTGCTTGTTATGTTGCTGAGTGTGACGTTTGCCGCCGTATCAAAGCAGAGCATCAAAGGCCTGCTGGAACTCTGCAACCTATCTCTATTCCTGAATGGAAATGGGACCATGTTGAAATGGACTTCGTCACTGGATTTCCCAAATTGCAGAAAGGTAATGATGCTATTCTTGTCGTCATTGACCGGCTTTCTAAAGTTGCACATTTTCTGGCGGTTAAAGAGACAATCACTGCTAGTCAGCTTGCTACTCTCTACATGGCCAGAATTGTTTCACTTCACGGTATTCCACTGGTTATCAGTTCAGACTGGGGCAGCTTATTCACTTCAAGATTCTGGGCAAGTTTCCAAGAAGCTATGGGTACTCATCTGTCGTTCAGTACCGCGTTTCATCCTCGGTCGCAAGGACAGGTTGAATGTGTCAACCAAGTTCTCGAAGACATGCTTCGAGCTTGTGTAATTTCCTTCGGCAAGAAATGGGAGGAATCTCTTCCATATGCCGAGTTCTCTTATAATAATAGCTATCAAGCTAGTATGAAGATGTCCCCCTTCGAAGTGCTATATGGACGAAAGTGTCGAACCACTCTGAACTGGCCAGAAACTAGGGAACGTCCACTCTTCGGTCCGGATTTTATCCAACAGGCCGAAGCACAAGTTCGCATTATTCGCGAGAATCACAAGACTGCTCAGTCACGTCAGAAAAGTCAGTATGACCGTCATCACAAAGACATGGTCTATCAACCTGGCGAAAAGGCTTATCTTCGAGTTACACCAATGAAGGGTGCTCACCACTTCGGGATCAAGGGCAAGCTAGCTCCTCGCTATATCGATCCCTTCACTATTCTCGAAAGGCGTGGAAAAGTGGCATATCAACTGGAGCTTCCGCCGAACCTTTCTCAGGTTCACGATGTGTTCCATGTGTCACAACTCCGCCGTTGCTTCAAGGATCCAATCCGAGCAGTGGATCATGAAGTGCTCGAATTGCAACAGGACCTCTGCTATAAAGAGCATCCGGTCCACATTCTCGACCAAGCTGAAGGCCACACACGTCAGAAGGCGATTAAGTTCCTCAAAGTCTAGTGGTCGAATCACTCTGAAGACGAAGCCACTTGGGAACGCGAGGACCGCCTGCGTGATGAATACCCCGCACTGTTTCCTTCTACCTCCTAAATCCTGGGACGAGATTTCTTGTAGTGGAGGAGATTTGTAACGCCCGGATAATTAGGCTACAGTAAAACTCTCCTAATGATGCCATGCCATCTGTGATTACTGTTGCCAAACTTTCGTTAGTTCAAACCGATTCAAAATCAATTCAAATTAATGTCAAACGACAAAGTTTTCAAAATAGTAAACTAAAATGTTCGGAGTGTGCAGTTAAATGCCTAGTTAATTATAGTGTAACAAACTCCCTTTTTGCAAATGTCTAAATATATTAAAATGAAATAAAACAGAAAAGTGAAATATATAAAAGGAAAAGGAAAACACAAAAACAAAAGGACTAACAAAAAATGAAAAAGGGGGGAAGCACCCCCACTGGGCTCCGGCCCAGTAGGCCATTGGGCCACCCACCCGGCCAGCCCACCCTTCCCCCCACTTCCCTTATCCACCCACCCAGTGGAACCCTAACCCCCCACCAACGCCCCACTCGCACCCCACTCCCCCACTCGCCCCCACTTGCTTCCCTCCTCCTCCCCGATCCAGATCGGATCGAGGGGAACGGCCCCCCGATGCCGTGCCCTTCGCCGTCGCCGCCCCCATGCCTAGAGACCGCCCGGACCTCGCCGGACTGCCTCCCTCGCCAGCCTGCTTCCCTCTACGCCGTCGTCCCCATCACCCCCTCGAACTCCGCTACCCGGACCCCTACGCGCCCCGGTGAGGCCCTCGGCCTCCTTTCCTCTCGCAACCGCGCGCACCCCACGCCGCACGCGCCCGGTCGTGCTCCGTCGCCCCCGCGCAAGTCCTGGACGCCCCCGTCCCCCTAACTGTGTCCCTCATCGCCGCCCGCACCTTTTCCCCACCCTGCTGCCGTGGCCGCATGCTCTCTGCTCCGGCCTTCGCGTGCCGGCTGGCCGCTCGAGGCCGCGTCACCCGCGCGCCCTCCAAGACCTTGCCACGCCCCCTCGCTTCACCTGCTACGCGCGTGCACACCACCGCCCCCATCGCTGCCTCGCCGGCCCCGCCCGCTGCGGCCACCTGCAGCTGCTGCCCCGCTGCGGGCGCCGTTCATCGCGCCTGGCCACTGCACGCACACGCAAGCGCCCAACCCTGTGCCCTGAACACGACCATGACTACTCCCCTGTCTCTGCTCTTCATCGTCCCGTCACCGCCCGTTGCTGCCGCTGCGCCTCCCTAGCGACCGCTTCGCCGCGGCTCCCGCCCGGCCACTTCCCCGCAGCGAACAACCGTGCCTCGCCCCGTTCCGCTCACCCGCGCCACCCACAGTCGAGCGTGCCATCGCCCTGCCTCTGCCCCGCGGAAGCCCTGACGCTACTCCACGCCGGCGCGCCCCCTGGCCCCCCTGCTGCCTGCAACCGCCCTGCCGTGGTCGCCGGTGCACGCCCGCGCCCAAGTCGGGTGCGCCCCACGGGCCAGCGCCCGTTCGGGCTGTGCCCGTTAGCCCCCCCGGCCCTATGACAAGTGAGGCCATCCCCAGAACGGTTTAAAAAAAGGGAATGAAAAAAATATATATAATAAAAATAAAATAAATAAATAATAAAAATAAATAAATAATTATTTAATTAACTAATTAATTAACATAATTAATTCTGATTAAACTAACTAATTAAGGTTAATTAATCTAATGTCTAATTAACCTAGTTAACTACTGTTAATTGTCGGTGTACGAAAAGAGGGGTACACTTTTTGTACTCCTATAACTGTGCACGGGTAGTCTGAGCCACGGGCACCACCACACTAAGCAAGGCAAGGGAGGTGAGCCAAGGTAAGGACGAAGCTCAGGAGAAGTAGAATGACGCCAAGACCAAGACCACAAAGAGCAAAGGGGACGAAGCGGACCCCCCCCCCCCTCGGCAAGATCCTTGCCGGGAGACGGTTTTAGCAAACCCGGCAAGACCCTTGTCGTGGCAGCTCGCACCACACCTACGGAGTAAGTCACCCTTGAGTCCACTGCCCCCATGGGGCAAGGATTCAGGAGACATCCCCGTGGTGGCATGCGGATCTTTGTGAAGACATTCAAGATCAGATACACCCTTTAGAAGATGATGATCCTTGGCGGGATCCCAGCCAAGGAGGACCACAAGGCTCCCAGCAAAAGCCTTGCCGGGGATGACAACAGGCGCCACGGCAAGACCCTTGCCGGGGCCCCGGCAAGGCCCTTGCCAAGAACACCCGTAGGGCCACCATCAGGCCCACGTCAGTCAAACCTCCACCGCCGTTCGCATGAAGCTGCCGACCCAACCAGCTGGGCAGGCACCTGCGTGGCGGCATGCGGATCTTCGTGGAGACCCACCACTGCGCCACCTCAGCTGCCTGCCTGCCTACACGGCACCGCGGGCGCTGCTAGCCAGGGCGCGTGTCGACACGAGAGGGAGCGGCGACGGACGAGACAGGGCTCTCCCCCGTCCCCGATAAAGCAGGGACACCTGGGCAAGACGCATTAAATGCGCCTTGTCATGTAATGCAAGGGATAACCTCACATCACTGTACCCTTTCCACCTCCTGTGTGCCACTGTGGCAACCCTTTTCCTATAAAAGGAGGCCCCAGGCGACCAGGAGGAGGATTCGTCTTTTTGGAGCTCTTCACGCCCCATAGCTAGCTCAAGAACACAGATATACAATCCACCAAAGCAGGAGTTGGGTTTTACGCATCCTCGCGGCCCGAACCTGGATAAACGAACCGTGTGCTATCTGTTTGATCGGCTCTTCTCACGACCCCATGCCCCGAAACCGTAGTAGGGATTCTTGTGATCCCATAGGTGTCGTTCCCACCGACATCTTTGGCGCGCCAGGTAGGGGGGAGCAGTTGTGAGAATCGGCTTTAGCAGTTAGTTCGACGCTTCTTCATCGTCATGGCGCCCAAGAAGAAGACAACGGTGGCGGTTGGCCCGTTGGAAGCCGGACATCCCGTCCCGACGCGAGCGAGCAGCGGACCGGTCGCAGAAAGGACCCGGGGCGCCGTTCGCGAACACCAACACCGTCCTAGCAGCCAGAGTTTGGGAGGCGGCGATGTTCATGCGCCTGGTAATGGGCCGCATGCCGCCAAATCCAAAGACGGAGCCAGGCCCTCCGCGGGTGGCATGGGGCCTTCCAAGATCGCTGCCACCCCGCTCGAAGGCGATGCGAGGGCCTCCAAGACTCCCACACTGGCGCCGACGGCGCGCTCCTCTCAAGCGGCGTGCGACGAATGGCGTTATCACGCCGAAGACCCCGGGCGTCGCCGTAGGAAGAGCCCCGAGCGCCACTCCCGGGAGGTATAAGACCTGCCCGCTCGTCGAGGCGCTGGTGAAGATGGTACGCAACCGCGGGGTCGTGAAAGAGCTCCTTCTGACATGGTCAGAAGTCGAAGCGCGTCGCGATCCGTGGAGGTTTCGCTGCCACCAATGCCAGTAGAAGCCCTGGCGCGTGCGCAGTTGCTCCTCGGTTTTCCCCCCACTACGGAGAAACTCGACGAATGGAGAGCCACTATCCGAAGCCTTGTTGCGGTGGCCAACAAAGACGAACCGAGTCCGGTGGAGCCCCCGGGTCGATGCTCCGACGGAGTCCCACACACCAGTGGCAGGAAAGTCGGCGGCGCCGCGACCACGGTGTACTCGCCTCCTCCTCGCCCGGTACCGCGGACGCTAGCCCGTCGTGATGTTACGGGCGACAAAATCTCCATAGCGTCGTCCGACCCGCGGACCCACTGGGACCAGCGCCAATTCCTTCGGGAACGAGAACATGAAGATGCTCGAACCACTATCGAGCGCCGGCGTGGAGCGCGCCACCAGTCAAACAGGCGAGCAGGGCCTGCTGTGAACCACCCGGCACCGGAGAGCCCTGGAGGCCTACCTTACGTGGTAGGCTGTCCGGCTTTTACCCGTGAGCTGCGGCAGTTCCAGTGGCCCACTCACCGCACCTTCAAACTTGACGTGGGCAAAAACTACAGTGGCAAGACCCACCCGTCCGAGTTCCTTAGCATCTACACCATTGCGATGCAAGCTGCCGGAGCCCGCGACGATAAGGTGCTTGCGAATTACTTTCCGTTGGCTCTTAAACCCAATGCCATGTCATGGTTGATGCACTTGCCGGTAGACTCTATTTCCTCCTGGTCGGATTTGTGCCATGAGTTTGTGGGCGCCTTTATTGGAGGCCACCAAGCCAATGGCCAAGCGAGCGACCTGCACGTCATTCCCCAGAAGGGAGGCGAGAGTCTCCGCTAGTATATACAGAGGTTCAGCCGGATACAGTACAATATCCCTGATGTTCACCCTGCCGCCATCATCAGCGCGTTCCATCAGAATGTGCGTAACCGCAAGATGCACGAAGAGCTGGCGATGAACAAGGTGAAAGATGTAGCAGAACTATATGTTCTTGCTGACAGATGTGCCCGGGCTGAAGAGGGAAGGAAGTACCCCGCGAAGACGCCGACGTGGAAACCGACTCCTCAGATGAAGATACTGCCGCCCCGGCGAAGAAGGGCCGGCGCCGCAACAGGAAGCGCAAAGGTAATGCCATGCTTGCCGTCGAGGGATCTGGTGACACCGGCTCCACCAAGAAAACCAACGCAGATGACCCCGGCAAGGAAATTGCCGGATGTGTCGCCTGCCGGGCCTTGGCGGTTGCCGAGAAGCCAGGAAACTCCGACAAGCGATACTGCAAGATCCATCGCACCAAAGGCCATGCTTTCCAAGACTACCGACAGGTTGAGCTCCTCGCTGAGAAGCAGAGGGCTGAATATGAGAGGCGGGACAAGGAGAAGGGCCAAGATGGTGCTGAGGGGTCCGGCAAGAATCGTGACGGCCAGGCGGGCCATCGCGGCAAGGATAAACAACAGGAGAGGCCCGCCCGGGGCCGTGACAAAAAGCCAGAAGACGACGATCACGATGAGGACGACGAATCCGGCGACCAAGAGTTTCAGAAAGCTACAGAGGCCATGTGCGTCGACGGCGGCGCCTCGCTGCATGCTTCTCACCGCCAGCTTAAATAGTGGGCGCGAGAGATTACAGCGGCAGAGCCGTCGTTTGATGCCCAAAGGCCGTTGAAGTGGTCCAGCACACCTATCATTTTTGACACTGAGGATCACCCTGATCGCACTACTGCGGTCGGGTGCTTGCCATTGTTGGTTTCACCAATAATACGCAACCTCAAGGTTACAAAGCTACTAGTCAATGGCGGGGCCGGTCTGAACTTGATCTCGCCTGCCGTGATCGAGAAACTGCAGATTCCTGATGGAGACCTCGAAGAGACGGGCACATTTCAGGGGGTCAACCCGGGAAGAAGCCAACCTAAGGGAAAGGTCACGCTGCCCGTGACTTTTGGAAGCGATCTGAACTACAGGACGGAGAGGATCATGTTTGATGTTGCCAAGACCCCTTGCCCTACAACGGGATCCTTGGCCGCCCAGCGCTGGCCAAGTTCATGGCGGCGTCACACTACGCCTACAACACCCTGAAGATGCCAGGACCTGTGACGATCATCACCATCCCCTCCGATAAGAAAGATGCGCTGATTTGCGCTAACCAACAATACCAGCAAGCAGTTGCAGCAGCTGCCGCCAGTAGGGCACTTGCTCCTGCCGCTGGGACCCCGGGAGGGAAGAAGAAGAAGAAGACCGGTGAGACCTCGGACACCCACTCCGGCAAGTGCACCTCTTCGGAGTGTAGCGCTCGCGTCGAGGACGTGCCAGAGAGCTCCACCGGCAGAAACAAGAAGCCCAGGGCCATACCGCCGGGAACCAAGAAGGTTTCTGTCAATGAGGGCAGCACGGGAGGGGCTTTCACCATAAGCTCCACCCTTGACGACAAATAGGATGACGCGCTCGTCACCTTCCTGCGGGCGAATGTCGGTGTGTTTGCATGGCAAGCTTCCGACATCCCCGGCGTTCCCAGGGAGGTGATTGAGCACCACCTTGCTGTCTGTCCTCATGCGCAGCTCGTCAAGCAGAAGGTCAGAGAGCAAGCTTTGGAACGACAAGAGTTCATCACAGAGGAGATCCGGAAACTAGAAGCAGCGGGTTTGGTAAGAGGAGTGCTCCATCCAGCGTGGTTGGCCAATCCAGTCGTAGTGCGCAAGGCTAATGGGAAGTGGAGGCTGTGTATTGATTACACAGATATCAATAAGGCTTGTCCTAAGGACCCCTTCCCGTTGCCGCGCATCGACCAGATTGTTGACTCCACAGCTGGGTGTGATCTATTGTCATTCCTCGATGCCTACTCCGGCTACCACCAGATCTTCATGACAAGAGAAGACGAAGAGAAAACATCATTCATCACCCCATGTGGTACGTGTTGTTTCATGCGGATGTCTTTCGGGCTGAAGAGTGTTGGTTCGACGTTTGCAAGGGCGGTCCAGATTGGTTTTGAACCCCAGCTCCATAGAAATATGGAAGCTTATATGGATGACATAGTGGTCAAAACCAAGGACAGGGCAACCCTCATATCGGATTTGCAGGAAACATTTGCAAACCTGCGCAAGATCAATCTCAAGCTGAACCCTGAGAAGTGCGTCTTTGGTGTCCCGTCGGGCAAGCTTCTCGGGTTCTTTGTGTCACAACATGGGATAGAGGCCAATCCGGACAAGATCAAAGCTATAGAGCAGATTGAAGCACCCAAGCGAATCAAGGATGTGCGTCGGCTTGCTGATTGCGTCGCCGCGATGGGCAGATTCATTTCCAAGTCTGCTGAGCATGACCTTCCCTTTTTCAAGATCCTGAAAAAGGCGGGCCCGATGGAGTGGACGCCAGAAGCCGAAGCAGCATTGCAAGATTTGAAGAAGTACCTCTCCTCCGCGCCAATACTAGTTGCGCCTAGGCCACAGGAGCCGTTGCTGCTATACCTGGCGGCAACGAGCCAGGTGGTTAGCGCCGCACTAGTGGCACAGAGAGAGGTTGACGACGAGGTAATGGCGGCGAGAGAGCCCGACACCACCAATGCAGAGATAACACAGCCAGTTGAAGTGCCGCCAAAGAAGAAAATGATGCAGCACCCGGTCTACTTTGTTAGTTCCCTCCTGTAGGGAGCTAGATCAAGGTACTCCGGCGTGCAGAAACTGCTCTTCGGCCTTCTTATGGCCTCAAGGAAGCTGCATCACTACTTCCAGGCACACGAGATCACTGTCGTCACTCGCTTCCCTCTGCAACGGATATTGCACAATCCAGATGGAATGGGAAGAATTGTGGAATGGGCACTAGAGCTATCCAGCTTTGGCCTCAAGTTTGAAAGTACTTCGACGATTCAGAGCCGAGTCCTAGCGGAGTTCATTGCAGAATGGACCGCAACGCCTGACGAAGAAGCCCAAGAGACTGCTCTCCCCGGCAAGGAGGCAAGTTGCAGTTGGATCATGTACTTTGATGGAGCTTTCTCCTTACATGGCGCAGGGGCTGGCGTACTGCTTGTCGCGCCCACCAGAGAGCACCTCAAGTATGTGATCCAGATGCACTTCCCCAGGGAGGTGTCCACAAACAATATGGCAGAGTACGAAGGGCTGCTTGCCGGTCTTAGGATCGTGGCGGACCTCGGAATCAAGAAGCTCGTCGTCAGGGGCGACTCGCAGCTCGTCGTCAAGCAAGTCAACAAGGACTACCAGAGCCCGTTGATGATGGCCTACGTCGATGAAGTGAGAAAGCTGGAAGAGCGCTTCGACGGTATACAGGCTGAATACGTTCCTCGAGCGGAGAACGATGTCGCCGATTACCTGTCAAAACGCGCTACCCTCAAGCTATCTGTGGAACCAGGTACCTTTGTGCTCTAGCTAACTCAGCCATCCGTTGATCCATCAATAGAGCAGAACAAGAGGAGGAAATCAGGACGCGGCAAGTACTTTCCCGCCGAGCTCCCCGGAGCCGCCGGCAAGGATGTTGCCAGGGACACTGAGCCCGCCACGGGACGGCTAGCTCCTGCGGAGTGTCAAGCTCTTGCCGTCAAGATAGCCGCTCCTATAGCGGAGGAAATGCCTTTAGTCCTCGCTGTCGAGCCCCAGGCTCCAGCGTGGGCACAGCAACCGTCCGATTCCTCCAAACAGGGGAACTTCCTGAAGAGCGGGAAGAAGCCGAAAAGGTAGCCCGTCGCTCTACCATGTACCAGTTCGTCGATGACGTCCTGTACAGAAAGAGGCCGAACGGTGTGAAATTGAAGTGTATCCCTCGGGAGCAAGGACTGGAGCTGTTGGCAGAGATACACGGAGGCATATGTGGATCCCACATCGGGTCAAGGGCCCTTGCCGGCAAGGCATTTCGGCAAGGCTTCTTCTGGCCCACCGCCCTCCAGGATGCGACGACACTAGTCACCAGGTGTGAAGCGTGTCAGTTCCATTCAAAGAAGCTTCATCAGCCAGCTCAAGCCCTTCAAACCATTCCTCTCTCCTGGCCCTTCTCGGTCTAGAGGCTCGACATACTGGGCCCTTTCCCCCACGCTGTCGGGGGCTTTGAGTACTTGTACGTTGCAATCGACAAGTTCACAAAGTGGCCGGAGGTGGAGGCAGTGAGGAAGGTCACAGCTCAGTCAGCCGTCAAGTTCTTCAAGGGACTAGTGTGCCATTTTGGTGTACCCAACAGGGTCATCACCGACAACGGCACACAGTTCACAAGCCGCACCTTCATGCAATATATCCAAGACCTCGGCAGCAAAGTCTGTTTCGCTTCCGTTGCTCACCCACGAAGCAATGGTCAAGCTGAGAGGGCAAACGCTGAAGTACTGCGAGGCTTAAGGACCAAGACCTTTGACAGGCTGCACAAGAGTGGAAGGCGCTGGATTGATGAGTTGCCGATGGTTCTTTGGTCGATCAGGACGACGCCAAATCGAGCCACCGGCCAGACACCCTTTGCCCTGGTATACGGGGTAGAAGCAGTTCTCCCCACTGAACTCATATACGGGTCACCTCGAGTGCTCGCTTATGATGAGCTTGAGCAAGAGCAACTGTGGCAAGATGACGCAATGCTCCTTGAGGAAGATCGTCTTCGGGCAGTTGTGAGAGCAGCACGCTACTAGCAAGCCTTGCGCCGCTACCATAGCCGCAAGGTTCATGCCCGAAGCCATGAGGAAGGCGACCTTGTCCTTCGACGCGTTCAATCGCCCAAGAATTCCAACAAGTTGACCCCAAGTGGGAAGGCCCTTATCGGGTAATACGAGTCACCAGGCCCGGCGCAGTCCGCCTGGAGACCGAAGATGCCATTCCGGTGAGTAACTCCTGGAACATTGAGCATCCTCGCAAGTTTTACCCGTGAGGCGCAGCTTGCCGGGCCCCCCGGCAAGCCACCTTTTGTACAAGCATTGCCAATGATGCATGTAACCCTTTGTACAAAGCCAGGCGCAGACCCTGAGCATAAATAAATGAAGCGCTGGCGCCCTAAGTTATAGCATGCATGCTAGGTCGAGTCGCGTCCTTGGTTAGGGTTGATAGTGCTTAGCGGCGACTAACCCCAAGCTTAGAGGTCGAGTGTGCGTCTCTTTGTCTTTCTTTTGTCTTCTTTGGTTCACAGGACACACGGATATCCGCGCTGAACCACTTGGGGAGGAAAAGAAGATGAACAGACCAGCATCTAGCCCCCGGCAAGCCAGCATTACCGGGGGCTGCAAGAGCAAAGATTCACCCATGGCGAACCAGGGTTGCCGGGGGCTGCATCTTCAGATAAGTTCTTCATCCCTTACCATGCATTCCATTATGGATTGAGGTATGTGAAACCTCGTTCTCCCCTAAGCTACCGTGCTCCCATAACTCTAGGCCCTAGGGCTCGTTCCTGGGGCCAAGTTTGGTCGTAGTCGCTGCAGCGAAAGGATGAAACAAGGAGCCAGAACCCGCCTCATCCCTGCCTCCGCCAAAGGCGTGAGGAAGGTCGAGCGAAGTGGGGAGATGGCAAGGCCTGTTGCCGGGCAAGGAAATGTTTATCTTGAGGATATCAAGGATTTACTCCTTGTCGTGGGTTCCACCCACAAATAAATGACCCGGAAAGCATCCCTTTTTCATTAAAAACATTCCACTCAGGTACAATCCATAGGGAATGAAAAACATGAATGATGGGATTACAAGTTTTAAATTCAACAAAGGCCCGAAAGCTTACAAACTAAAAAGAGATAAGGTGCCTGTAATCCCTTTCTTGTCCCTCTCCTCAGGAGGCAGGTCAACGAGGCGAAACAGACAAAAGGAGCGCCTAGGCGAGCTACGGGTGGCAGAAGACACCAAGAGAACATCTTGGTGGCCGTCCAAAGGCTGGATGGTGATGGCGGCGCCGGAAGCAGAGCTCGAAGACGAGGCGACATGACGTCAGCACGCGTCGAAGACATCGGTGCCCGCGTACTCCGACTTGACGGCCTTGCCGCCCGCCCTCTTCCTCTTCCGCAGCCTCCCAACGCCAGCCGCCCAAGGAGACGACCCCGAGAAGTTCAGGGAGCCGGTGACGCGGATGATGGGGTCGCCGGTGCCGCACGGAGCGGCACCCGACACCTAATCAGACCCGTCATCCTGCCGCCTACTACCCTCGTCATCGATGCCGTTGTCCTCCTCGTCACTCCCGCCCGAGGAGGAGTATTCACTATCAGAAGAGCTCTCCACGCAGCACCTTGCATGGGTCCCAAAGCACCCGAATACCTTGACGGAGAGAAGGCCACCCTCCATCAGCTTAAAAAGGAGAGTGAGCCCCTCCGTCAAGCGGTGGATATGGGCAAACATCTTCCATCCCCAACGGAGATACATCACGTGAGGGGCGGGGAAGTCGACGCGGGCCCGCGTGCCACTGATCCCGCAGCCCCTCATGTGCAGCCACAACGACTCCGGCGGATCCAGCTCCATCTCCCGCGCGAATGGAGTCGGGAGACGAAGGCGACGGCGAGGCGGCCGACGCAGCCTGGCGAAGAACTCGCAAGGGTCATCCCCAACGTCGCCCTCCAAGGAGGGAGGAACTGCTGGTGGAGGCGAGGCCGGCGCGCCGCCCCGTCCTCCTCTTCCCCGAGCGCCTCGGCCTCGCCCACGGCCTCGCCCCCTCCCCCTTCCCCTCGCGGCTTGCTCTGCCACCGCGGGTGCAGGAGAAGGAGGGACGCGCTGTCGAGCGGCGACCCTCGCCGCCACTGTTGAAGGACCAGGATTCCCTCTCTCCATGGTGGATGGAAGAGGGGAGCAGAAGCTGAAGGAAGGAGGAGATGAAGGAATGCGGGACACCATCCCCCCTCCCGCTCTTTATAAAGGAACGGGGTGGGGACTCCGCCGCCCCGCTCAGCCAATCAAGACACAGAAGGCGCAGGGAACTGGGACCGACCCACCGCCCCAGCCCGCGGCGGCCCGGTTTCCTACCTCCACCGTTCGCCACCCCAAGTGTCGGCGTTCTGGGAACGGGGGTCCCCAGACTTGCCTGCCTGCGGCCTGCGGCGTGGCTCAAGTGGGGGCCCAGTGCGGCCCATCTTCATCAACACGAGGCTCAAGACCCTCGCGAGGGGCCAAGCCTCGCGAGGCGGACGACACGGCGCATCCTCAGGCACAGCCTCGTCAGGCCGGCTTGCGAGGAGGCGGAGAGTTCAAGGCGGGGTACCTCGCGAGGTGCCCATGACACAAGCCATGACGACACGGGGCACCAGGCGGGTGCCAGCGCGCCCAGCGTCCCTCTTTCCTCTTTGGTGCAAAGGGAGCAAGCGTATCAGTGGAGAACCGAGGCATCAGGCAAAGGTTGCCACTTTGGTGCAACGAGACCAAGGCCAGGAGGACTATGAGACGGAGGTCACCATGGAGCCCAGTGCGGCGTCATCACCAGAGCCTTTGGCAGGCGAAGACTGCTTTTGTCAGGATAGATGTACTCGCTGTCCCCCTTCAAATTAGCAAGCCACCCACATAGAAAGAGGTTCAGTTCGGTTGGGTTCGATTCCTGTTCAGTTCGGTTCGGATTGTTCCTGTTCGTTCGGTCCTCAAGTAGAGAGAGAGAGAGAGAGAGAGAGAGAGAGGGTGACTGAGCTCTTCACAACAGTTCATCACCACAGCCAAGAATAGACCCTCGCGAGGCTGTTCTTCCTTGTATTGTTCATCCACACCAGCCCCAGGAGGCAATCCATCCACCACACACTGGAGTAGGGTATTACACCACATCGGTGGCCCGAACTAGTATAAATCTTGTGTCTTTTGTGCAGTTCTTTTAGTAGTTTAGATCCCCTCAAGACGGAGAGGTTGAAGGTGAGATTTCCGCGCGCACCCCAGTGTTCAAACCTTAAGGGTCTGCCGGAACCCGAAATCCGACATTTGGCGTGCCAGGTAGGGGTGCGCCGGAATTCGTCTTCCACTGCTCCGCTCTCCTCCGACCGTCGCATCCATGTCAGACGCTCGTCGAGCCCGCGCCGAGCGCCGGGCTGCCATCGCTTCTCGCGTCGCCCAGACGGCCCCCGTCGGTGGGCGTCCTCGTCGTTCCTCGTCTCCCGCCGTCAACGCCGCCACCGGCCCGGCGGGGGGCGAGCAGCAGGCATCGTCTCAGCACCCGTCCGTGCGGCAAGACGGCCGCACCGCCACTCCATCACTCGCTCCAGCCGGTTCTTCGTCCCGCGCGCTCCGCGCACCCTTGGAGGCTCGAGCTGCGATCCTCACGGCAAACGAGCTCCTGCGCTACCGTCCCGTCGACGACGTCTATGAAGAATGGCTCGACCGCGTCGCCGAGCTGGTCCGTGCCGCAGGGGGCTCTTCCGCGCCGTCCGTCCCTCTGTGCCGCACTCCGCCCCGCGCAGGCAACGAAGCTCTGGAGGCGCACCAGCCGCCTCCTCTCCAAGAAGATGCCGTGGCTCCAAGGCGCTTGGCCCCTGGGCGGAACCCGCTCCGCCAGGCGCCATCGCAACAAGAGCGAAGCTGCCAAGAAATCCCTTGCCCGCAGGGGGCTGCCCGGGCGCTCGTGAGGGAGACTGGAGGGATCAGCCTCGTGAGGACCGCCCTCATGGCAACGCAGGCCTACCTCCGCTGCCGCCTCCACCAAGAAGGAATGAAGACCGCCATCAAGACGAGGGGGCTGGGGGCTTCCAGGAGCCGCCCGCGATCGCCTGCATCCTGGGCGGAGCTCAAGCCCCAGCCTCCCAACGTATCTTCAAGCAGTTTGCACGCGAAGTGAATGCAGTTCTCCCCAAGCTCGAAGCAACGCGCCCCCTCAGGTGGTCGACGTGCCCCATCACGTTCAGCTCGGTAGACCAGCTCAAGTGCGCGGCCACTGCAGGGGTCCTCCCGATGCTCTCCTCCCCAGTCATCAGCAACGTGCAGGTCACCAAGACCCTCATCGATGGTGGGGCAGGGCTCAGCGTCCTGTCTGTGGAAACATTCAACAACCTCCAAGTGCCCTATGACCAGCTTCAGCCAACCAGGCCTTTCTCCGGGATCACCGACGGTTCCACAGTCCCGATCGGGCAGGTCCGCCTCCCTGTCACCTTTGGAGCCCGCAGCAACTACCGCACCGAGCTCATCGACTTCGACGTCGCCCACATCCGCCTGCCGTACAACGCCATCCTCGGGTACCCAGCGCTGGCCAAGTTCATGGCCGTGACCCAGCACGGCTACAACGTCCTCAAGATGCCAGGAAGTGGCGGCGTCATCACGGTGCCCTGTGAAGAGAGAGATGCAGTGTGTTCCCTGGAGCGAGCCTTTCAGGCCGCGTCGCTAGAAGACCCAGATCGCGGAAGCAGGAGGCTTCCTAAGGCCACCCCCAAGAAGAAGAAGACGTCGTCAGGCTCAGCCCCTCAGGAGGCAGGCCCCTCAGGAGGGCCCTCCATCCATCGCATAGGAAAGCACGCCCGACGCCCTCCTTAGGCAGGGCTCGGGGGCTCTCATCTGGAGGGCCACCGACCTAGCCAGGGTCACGAGGGAGGCGCTTGGGCACCATGTGGAGGCGTGCTTTGCAGCATGTTTCCCTCGAGAGGGAGCCAGGCGAGGAAGATCAAACCAGCAAGAG
Source organism: Triticum monococcum (assembly GCA_034509565.1). Lineage (NCBI taxonomy): Eukaryota > Viridiplantae > Streptophyta > Magnoliopsida > Poales > Poaceae > Triticum > Triticum monococcum. The sequence continues at coordinate 441,525,961 of CM067842.1, read as the reverse complement.
TTCGTTGACGAGGCCATTCAAGAGCTACAGGAGACAAGGACCATGAGAGGTTGCCGCCGCTTGCCAGCCGTGGCCCCACATCCAGGCGAGGATGGTGGGCTGCGAGTCTGCGTCGACGTACCAGGGCTCAATCAGATCGCCACAACGGAGCGCCTCTGGCCCTCACAAGTGGGGCGCTGCGGAGGTCCACCCCACAGCTATGTTCGCATGCCTTACGGCCTGCCGAGCATGGCTGCGGCGTACCAGCGCCTCATGAGGGGCATCGTGGAGGCTCAGGAATACAGGCGGTCCGCGGCTCTGGCGGAGGTGGAGACAGCTCACGAGGAGTCACCAGCGCCTCCGGAGCCTCCCGAGGCCCCGGGGCTTGGGGGCTCGTGAGGATCGGCTTCTGCAGCCCGTCAAGTCTGCTACACCAATGCCACTACGCCAACGACATCCTCAGGTGACATCTTTCAAGTTCCGTTCCCAGCTAGGAGCACCCTCCCAGGGTTGCATCACTCCCAGGCCGCATGTGTCCATCCCCGCGGCATGTATCTGCATTTACCTTTCCGTCGTTAGTTTGCCTTGTTGGGGGCGCCCCTCGGGCTGCATCATCCCCAAGCCATTCGGGCCAGACCCAGCGGCGTGTATCCCCCTAGTGTTCATTTCCAACTATGCATTGCCTATCACGCTTAGCTGCATGGTGCCCGTCCGCGGCATCTTCTCTTCCCATGTCGGCCACTTGCACGTTAAAGGGGGGGTGCCTGAGCATCGCGACTCAGGGCTCTTACTGGCTCTCCAGCCCTCACCCTCTGGCCTTGTCCATGGCATCGCGACCTGGCATACTAGCGACGGCTGAGACAAGCTCGAGGGCCGGGACTCGAGGACGTAGAGTACCGGCATCTAACCAAATTTTGCAAGGACACATCTCAAGATACGGCCCAGTGCCGGGCGCAACCCGCCCAGAGGTAGGGCCTCGAGAGTCCCGCGCTGGCTCACGGGTGCCCAGACACGCCTCGCCTACCTCAACCAGCAAGCTCTTGAGTTACTAACGATCAACTAATGGCCGCCGTGGCAACACCATCTTCTTTCTGTGATGACCCTGCAGGATCCCTGGAGGGAACCGCGCAAGCCGAGGCCCTCACGAGGTTTCCTTCGCCCTCGTCCACGCGAACCGCTTGCACGTTAAAGGGGGGGTGCCTGAGCATCGCGACTCAGGGCTCTTACTGGCTCTCCAGCCCTCACCCTCTGGCCTTGTCCACGGCATCACGACCTGGCATACCAGCGACGGCTGAGACAAGCTTGAGGGCCGGGACCCGAGGACGTAGAGCAGAAAGGGGAGTAGACGCGGGGAAGAAGGGGCCTCGCGAGGACCTTACCGAGCGTCTCCGCTCCTATCCACACACAGACCCAACGGCGCACCTGGAACGGCCCCTGATCCTCAAGATAAGTTACCACCCACGGCACTGGCTGCTGCAGCACTACCCCCGCACCTAAAGCAACTCCGTACTAGAGATGTTGCTTCCCTTTCTCACTAAGTGATGGCTGCTTGGGCGCCAAAGGGGACCTCCTGAGCATCGCGACTCAGGGGCTCTTACCGGACCACGGGGCGCTCACCTCCTGGCCTTGACCACGGCATCGCGACCTGGCATACCAGCGACGGCTGACGCCGCCTTGGGACTGGGACCTGTCAGCGTAGAGCACCAAGCCCTCGTGAGGTGCGAAAGGGAAGGCTGAACTATAACGGAGTTAGCAGCTCTCTCGGATCCAAGTTAAAAGGTCATACATATTAACAAATGGGACTACAAACACCTTACAAGCCCCCATGGGGCGCATTTTGATTCCTCGCAGGGAACGGATCCTAAGGAGTGATAACTACACGGGCTCCTACAGAAGATGCCATCATCAACACTGGGCCGTCAGGCACCGGCGCCAACCACATCCAGATCAGGGGCGGCGACGGCCTGACGAGCCCGCCCTGCTCCGGGAGCGACGTCGGCTAGGGGGCTCGTAGCTGTCGTCGCTCGTCTCCGGAGTCGCGAAGATCTCGCTGGAGCCGCTGGACCCTCGGGCGCCACTGCCAAGGGGGCGGTCGACGGGCCTAGCCCTCACCAGGGCGAGGTCCTGGTCGCCTCTCCCACGGCAGCACTCCAGCCGGCGCCCGATCGCGTCGAAGACCTTGAGGAATATCACCGCCGCGACGTCATACTCCAGGTGGACCGTGAAGACACCTCTTTCCCTGCAGATCCGGGCGATCTCCCTCCAGCCGCGGGACATGTAGACCGCGCCCGGGGCAGTGACGACGACCTCGGCCTCGGTCACGGGGGCGCCGCAGTCGGCGTGCTGCAGCTGGAGCTCCATAGGCCCCCCTGGAAGAACCACGGAGGCGAAGAAGGGAGGAAGGCGGATCCAGGACTGAAGAGGAGTGACGACATGGAGCACGAACTCGTGGGAGGAGCCCTCGGCATGGAATCCAGGAGGAACCACCCACGCCTTCACAACCCGACGGCGCCGACGACGGCGCTGACCGCGGGGATCAGCATCAACACCTCCGGGGCCCTCGACGTGGGCGTACAAAGGCAGCGGAAACCCCGGCGGAGCCCGCTTGCCCCGGGGCCTCGCCACCACCGGATCGTCCTCATCGTCCCGGCTGCAATGGGCGAGTCGCTTCTTCGGCGGGAGAGGGTCTGGCCCTTCTTGAGGAGCCTTTCCCTTCTCCGCTGCAGAGAATCAGCGAATCGGAGCCATCACACCAAGACGGAGCAAGAACTGAGGCGAACGAGAGAGCAAGAGGAGATGGACTGGACAGGCACGAGCGGTGCCGTACTTATAGCCGGCGAAGGCCAACCGCCGGTCTCCACGATCACAGGTAATCATAACACGTTCTGCATGCAGGGACTTGTCCAACTCGCACGATCACCAAGGCGTCGTGGGGAAGCGGAGGCGCCACGTCCAATCAACCGCCACGCGGCGTCCAAGGCCGCAGGCTGTTAGGGCCCGCGGCGCTTCGCCCTTGCCCTTTCGCCTCTCGGCACGGCCAAGTCCATGCGCGCCTTGGGCCCGGGGGCTACTGTCGGCGTTCTAGGAAAGGGGGTCCCCAGACTTGCCTGCCTGCAGCCTGCGGCGTGGCTCAAGTGGGGGCCCAGCGCGGCCCATCTTCATCAACACGAGGCTCAAGACCCTCACGAGGGGCCAAGCCTCGCGAGGCAGACGACACAGCGCATCCTCAGGCACAGCCTCGTCAGGCTGGCTCGCGAGGAGGCGGAGAGTTCAAGGCGGGGTACCTCGCGAGGTGCCCATGACGCAAGCCATGATGACACGGGGCACCAGGCGGGTGCCAGCGCGCGCAGCGTCCCTCTTTCCTCTTTGGTGCAAAGGGAGCATGCGTATCAGCGGAGTACCGAGGCATCAGGCAAAGGTTGCCACTTCGGTGCAACGAGACCAAGGCCAGGAGGACTACGAGACGGAGGTCACCAAGGAGCCCAGCGCGGCGTCATCACCAGAGCCTTTGGCAGGCGAAGACTGCTTTTGTCAGGATAGATGTACTCGTTGTCCCCCTTCAAGTTAGCCCGCCATTGTTGGATCCCTTCCCGCTCAATATTTGGGGAGAGGACCAGGGCCTCTATAAATAGGACTAGCCACCCACATAGCAAGAGGTTTAGTTAGGTTCGGTTCGGTTGGGTTCGATTCCAGTTCGGTTCGGTTCGGGTCGATTCCTGTTTGTTCGGTCCGCAAGTAGAGAGAGAGAGAGAGAGAGAGAGAGAGAGAGAGAGAGGGTGACTGAGCTCTTCACAACAGTTCATCACCACAGCCAAGAACAGACCCTCGCGAGGCTGTTCTTCCTTGTATTGTTCATCCACACCAGCCCCAGGAGGCAATCCATCCACCACACACTGGAGTAGGGTATTACACCACATCGGTGGCCCGAACCAGTATAAATCTTGTGTCTTTCGTGCAGTTCTTTTAGTAGTTTAGATCCCCTCGAGACGGAGAGGTTGAAGGTGAGATTTCCGCACGCACCCCAGTGTTCAAACCTTAAGGGTCTGCCGGAACCCGAAATCCGACACCAAGCGCATGAGAGCCACATGGCAGGCGTGCAGGACTGAGGCGACGGGTGAGGCGACCTCTCCCACCCCGTGATCATAGGGAGTGGACGCCTTGAAGACCACGCCTCGGCCCTGTTCAGTAAACGGGCCGCGCCTCCACGCCTCCCTCCGTTTATGGGGAGGGCGCGAACCGCCCCCTTTACTACGACGTGACGCATGCATGCAAAGCTCAGCCCCACGCATGCCGCCCACGTCACACACGCCTCCCCACGCTGTGCCATGCACGGGAAGCATGGGAAGCACAGCGCGCGAAGAAACTTACCGCGGTAAAAACCGCCCCGCCTGCCCGCACACTGTTTTTGGGCCTAGCCCAATGACGCGATTGCGCTTACGTGTGGCCCAGGCCCGGGGGCTCCTGTCGGTGTACAAAAAGAGGGCTACACTTTTTGTACCCCTATAACTGTGCACGGGCAGTCTGAGCCATGGGCACCACCACACTGAGCAAGGCAAGGGAGGTGAGCCAAGGTAAGGCCGAAGCTCAGGAGAAGTAGAACGACGCCAAGACCAAGACCACAAAGAGAAAAGGGGACGAAGCGGACCCCCCGGCAAGATCCTTGCCAGGAGGTGGTTTTAGCAAACCAGGCAAGACCCTTGCCGTGGTAGCTCGCCCCACACCTACGGAGTAAGTCACCCTTGAGTCCACTGCCCCCACGGGGCAAGGATTCAGGAGACATCCCCGTGATGGCATGCGGATCTTTGTGAAGACATTCAAGATCTGATACACCCTTTAGAAGATGATGATCCTTGGCGGGATCCCAGCCAAGGAGGACCACAAGGCCCCCGGCAAAAGCCTTGCCGGGGATGACAACAGGCGCCACGGCAAGACCCTTGCCGGGGCCCCGGCAAGGACCTTGCCAAGAACACCCGTAGGGCCACCATCAGGCCCACGCCAGTCAAACCTCCACCGCCGTTCGCATGCAGCTGCCGACCCAACCAGCTGGGCAGGCACCTGCATGGCGGCATGCGGATCATCGTGGAGATCCACCACTGCACCACCTCAGCTGCCTGCCTGCCTACACGGCACCGCGGGCGCCGCTGGCCAGGGTGTGTGTCGACACGAGAGGGAGCGGCGACGGACGAGACAGGGCTCTCCCCCGTCCCCGATAAAGCAGGGACACCTAGGCAAGACGCATTAAATGCGCCTTGTCATGTAATGCAAGGGATAACCTCACATCACTGTACCCTTTCCACCTCCTATGTGCCACTGTGGCAACCCTTTTCCTATAAAAGGAGGCCCGAGGCGACCAGGAGGAGGATTCGGCTTTTTGGAGCTCCTCACGCCCCATAGCTAGCTCAAGAACACAGATATACAATCCACCAAAGCAGGAGTAGGGTTTAACGCATCCTCGCAGCCCGAACCTGGATAAACGAACCGTGTGCTATCTGTTTGATCCGCTCTTCTCACGACCCCGCGCCCCGCGACCGTAGTAGGGATTCTTGTGATCCCATAGGTGTCGTTCCCACCGACATTAATTAATCTAACAGAGTATGATAGTGGGGCCCACCCCCCTAATTAATTTTGATTAGTTTAATTAAATTGTTTAATTAAAATGTGTCAACCAGTGGGACCCACTGGTCAGGTTGACCAGTCAACTGCTTACATTAGCATGACATCATGCTGATGTCATAAATCCATTTCGAATTAATTTAAATAATTAATTAAATTGCAGAAATTAATAAAATCTTTAGAAAATCATATCTTTTAATCCGTAACTCGGATTAAAATATTTTCAACATGAAAGTTGCTCAGAACGACAAGACGAATCCGGATATGCAGCCCGTTCGTCCGCCACACATCCCTAGCATAGCGAACACGCAACTTTCCCCCCTCCGGCTCCTTTGTCTGAAAACGCGGAACACCGGGAATACTTTCCTGGATGTTTCCCCCTTCACCAGTACCACCTCGTACCGCGTTAGGGCACACCTAGCATCACGCTTTGTCATGTCATGCATCGTCATGCATTTGTTTGCATTATATTTATTGTTTCTTCCCCCTCTTCTCTCGCTAGACATCGAGACCGACGCCGCTGCTACCCAGTACGACTACGGTATTGACGACCCCTCTCTCTTGCCAGAGCAACCAGGCAATCCCCCGCCCCCCTTGATCACCAGATATCGCCTACTCTCCTCTATGTTGCTTGCATTAGAGTAGTGTAGCATGTTACTGCTTTCCGTTAATCCTATCCTGATGCATAGCCTGTCATTGTTGCTACCACTGTTGTTACCTTTACCTGCAATCCTAATGCTTAGTATAGGATGCTAGTTTATCATTAGTGGCCCTTCATTCTTGTCCATCTGCCTTGCTATACTATCGGGCCGTGATCACTCGGGAGGTGATCACGGGTATATACTATATACTTTATATATGATACTTGAGGTGACTAAAGACGGGTCGGCTCGTAGGAGTACCCGCGAGTGATCCACAGATTGGGTCTGAAAGGACGTTTGTCCCGACGGCCCTCTGAGTGGATCTTTGTAGCAAAGCGACAGGGCGGGTTGAGACCACCTAGGAGAGAGGTGGGCCTGGCCCTGGTCGGCGTTCGCGGTTATTTCAAAATAACACGTTTAACGAGATCTTAGTATTTGATCTGAGTCTGGCTACTGGCCTATACGCAGTAACCATCTACGCGGGGACAGTTATGGGCACTCGACGTCGTGGTATCAGCCGAAGCCTTCGTGACGTCAGCAACTGAGCGGCGCATGCCGGATTGGACTGGAACGCCTGTTAGGCTAGGTCTGCTTCCGGCCGCCCACGCAACGTGCAGGTTTGCTAAGGGCGATGGGCCCAGACCCCTGGGCACTTAGGTTTAGACCAGCGTGCTGACCTCTCTGTTGGTCTAGGTGGGGCTGCGACGTGTTGATCTTCCGAGGCCGGGCATGACCCAGGAAAGTGTGTCCGGCCAAATGGGATCGAGCGTGTTGGGTTATGTGGTGCACCCCTGCAGGGAAGTTAATCTATTCGAATAGCCGTGATCTTCGGTAATAGGACGACTTGGAGTTGTACCTTGACCTTATGACAACTAGAACCGGATACTTAATAAAACACACCCTTCCAAGTGCCAGATACAACCGATTGCTGCGACCAGACGTTGGAGCCCAGGAGCCAGACGCCACCGTCGACGACGACTACTACTACTCGGGAGGTGCCTACTACTACGTGTAGCCCGCTGACGGCGACCAGGAGTAGTTTAGGAGGATCCCAGGCAGGAGGCCTGCGCCTCTTTCAATCTGTATCCCAGTTTGTGCCAGCCTTCTTAAGGCAAACTTGTTTAACTTATGTCTGTACTCAGATATTGTTGCTTCCGCTGACTCGTCTATGATCGAGCTCTTGTATTCGAGCCCTCGAGGCCCCTGGCTTGTATTATGATGCTTGTATGACTTATTTTATTTGTAGAGTTGTGTTGTGATATCTTCCCATGAGTCCCTGATCTTGATCGTACACGTTTGCATGTATGATTAGTGTACGATCAAATCGGGGGCGTCACATGCATGGTTTGCAGCCAATGTCTATTACTCTTTTCAATTTTATACACAATTGTCTTAGCATATCATTGCACCTTACAAGGTTTAAAAGAGAGGATGGATGTTCCTTTCATCTTGACCCGTAATCTAGTTCCGTGCTGGACTTGCCCACACAACGTTACAATTGCATGTTTGTCAGTTCTCAGTTGTTTTGTGATATGAATGACGTCATACTATGCTTACCGTATTATAAACTTCGTCTCTTCATCCTTAGCCCTCAATTCAATGTGAAGAAATAGACAATACATTAGCGGTGGTACATGGCCATATGTTTGGAACCTGGTTTTATTATGTACTACTAATGTTTTACATGGTTTCACCAGAATAAGTTCTGTATATAGACCAAAGCTATTTTGTTTGGTTTTGCTGCCTCCTTAATATCTTCTGTTCTGGTACTACTAATGTAAAACCTCAACTTTTCAGCGAGCTATGCAAAAAATGGTGGAACCGCCACCTTCTGAAAGTGGCGAGGCAACTATAACCGCAATGTCAGCTCTTGCTGCAGTGGGTCAGTACCTGTCCACTAACAGTGCCAAAAGCACGTTCCTGCGTAATACTGGGTTGGTTGTTAAGGCAATATCATCCAAACTGCCTCATGATCAAGATATGCAAGCTCAAAGCAATGTTGTATCTACGCTCCAGACACAAGTCCATTCCCTAATAGAGACCCTTTGTGAAACAAGGAGAAACATTGCTCAATGTCGTCAAGATATCCATGATTTTGAAACCAGACTATCAGACATTTGCTATGTTGTTCAGGAGCCTAGGGGAAATGAAGGCGAGGGTTATGGTGCTCCATCGGACAATACGGCATGAAAACATAACAGTCGGGTCAAATGAACTAAGCTTCTGAACTTCTGGTGGTGCATTTATCTGCTAGACTGTTAAGTTTTATGCCAACCTTCCTTTTGTTATATAGTTGTAATTTTTTCTGGTGCGATACAAAATGTATTCTTAACGTGCAGCCACCGCCTGAAGAAAACAGCAAGCCATTTTTGTATAGTGTAGGGTGTTCCCTATATTTGCACTGGTGGCGATCTTTGATGCCGAGTGGATGTAATCTGTGCAATTGCCTTAATAGCATAGCGTTAGTTTCGGCCTTATTTATTTCCTAGTCTTCTTTTTCCCTGGTTTGCTAGTGGCCGCAACTACCATGGGCCATATACGGGCCGTAGGATCCATGGGTCACCTATGGGTCGTCGATAAATGGGCCTGTAATCGGTGGGCCTCGGGCCGTCGGATAAATGTGTCTACATGGGCCATAATCGGGCGTAATTGGTATCGGCCCAGCACGGTAACATGCCATTAACAGGCCGTAGGACAGCAAAGGCTTAATTCTGTCACAGGCATAACGGGTCGTTAATGGGCCAGAATATAGGACGGGCTGGAAACGGGGCAATAGGTTAACAGGCCAGAAATGGGCCGACTCTTGCCATGGGCCGATTTTGGCCCATTAGGGTAACAGGCCAGTAACGGGCCGACTCTTGCCATGGGCCGAATTTGGCCCATTAGTGGAACAGGCCAGTAATGGGCCGGAAGTAATCGAGGGCCGAAAAGGAGCCCAAGAATGTATGGGCCGTCAATAGGCCGAAAGCTAACACACGCTGGAAATGGCCCATGTAAATCACGGGTCGTTAACGGGTATAAAGAAAATTACTGTTCATTATGGGCTAGACTCACCGTGGGCCTGTAATGGGCCGAAAGATACGGAGGCCTCATATGGGCCGAAAGACGTCGTGGGACATACATGGGCCGAAAGTGAAATGGGCTGGTATTATATTCGACGGCCCACATGACGTTGTTGGGCCGATTTCCTTTAGGGCCTAACGGGCCGTAAAATGGGCTATTTGCGAAGAGACCGTTAACATGATTTTCATGGGCCAACCCATTAACTTTTGACCAAGTCAAACGGGCCGGCTTTGTAAGCTAAATGGGCCACTGTTGGGCCGTGCCACGTGTCGACATATCATAGGCGCCTATCTGACCCACTGACGAGCTGACACGTGTTTCATCCGGCCAATAAGAATTTTACACGTGGAAATTTCCCATTGGTCGGGGCTGTTAATGGGTTATTGGATCCAAAACCCGACCCGATAGCTTAACGGTGTTCCGTTACGGTGGATGCCACGTGTCGGTCACCCTTGATGAAAGCACTTATGTGACGCGTGATTTATTGTCATGGAAGTGGACACTTCCGTGATGATAATTTTGGTAATGTCATGGAACACTTCTACGACAGCGCAGGTATGACTATCTTGATTCTGTCATAAATTTGTCATGGATGTACATGCATGACAAAAAAGCGACCTACTGTGACAAACACGTATCATAATGGAAGTGTATTTTTTTGTAGTGAAGATAGAGAAGGGAAACACCATATGATCCAACTATATTAACAAAGCCCGCGATACATCAAGATCGTGACATCTCAAGAACACGACAGAGAGAGAGAGAGAGAGAGATTGAACACATAACTACTGGTACAAACCCTCAACCCTGAGGGTGGACTACTCCCTCCTCATCGTGGTGGCTGCCGAGATGATGAATATGGCCACCGGAGATGATTTCCCCCTCCGACAGGGTGCCAAAACGGGGTCTAGATTGGTTTTCGATGGCTACAGAGCCTTGCAGCGGTGGAACTTCTGATCTAGGTTAACCTCGAGGGTTTTTGGAATATTTGTGAATTTATAGGGTAAACAGGGGGTGCGGGAGGCCACCGAGGTGGGCACAACCCACATGGGCGTGCCTGGGCCACCAGGCGCGCCCTGGTGGGTTGTGCCCCCCTCGGGGCACCCCCAGGTGCTGCTCTGGCCCATCAGGAGTCTTCTGGTCCATAAAAAATCCTCAAAAAGTTCCGCGGTGTTTGGACTCCGCTTGATATTGATTTCCTGCGATGTAAAAAACACGCAAAAAACAGCAACTTGCACTGGGCACTGGGTCAATAGGTTAGTCCCAAAAAATTATATAAAGTTGCTATAAAATGATTGTAAAACATCCAAGAATGATAACATAACAACATGAATACTTCATAAATTATAGATATGTTGGAGACGTATCATCATCCCCAAGCTTAATTCCTACTCGTCCTCGAGTAGGTAAATGATAAAAGAAATAATTTATGAAGTGTGAATGCTAGCAAAGTGCATAAGTTTGATGCATCATAATTTCAATCACTTTTCCTAGCATCATTACAACAATTCTTTCTTATAAAATTTCTCAGGTTTAAAGTAGCAACCAATTAACATGTTAAGGTTCAAATAATGAATTCTCTTGAAACTCAACAACTTATTGTCTCAGTCACCAAGCAATTGTAATTCAACTTATTCAATAGAGTTTAAGTAAGAGCTCCACATACTCAACCATCATATAGTCTTCTGTGATTGCTAACACTCACCACATACACATGAGCAGAACGTTTCAACCGGACACATAGAAAGATAGGGGCTTATAATTTTGCCTCCCAACGTATTCATCGCAAGGGTGACGTCAACAATAATAACTCATGCTACTCATATCCAACTGGATATATGTGCCTACATCTTTCCTCACCACATGATTCTTGCCAAAAGAGAAAAATAAAAAGGAATAGAGAGAAGAACTTTGACTCTTTGCATAAAAGTAAATACATAAAAGTAAAAGATAGGCCCTTCGCAGAGGGAAGCAAAGGTTGCCATGCGCTTATTTGTTTGTATGCTCAACCCCTTAGTGCAAAAGAACATCACGTTGTATTGACCCTTGTGATGGCAACCTTTATTATGCAGTCTGTCACTTTTATTCTTCACCATCACAAGTTCGTACAATGCTCAATTTTCTCTTACACTAAATGATCTCACACTTTTAGAATAAATTTTATTACCTTATTGCACCGATGACAACTTACTTGAAGGATCTTGCTCAATCCTTAGGTAGGTATGGTGGACTCTTGAAGATAAGATTTGGGTTTAAGGGTTTTTGGATGCACAAGTAGTATCTCTACTTGGTGCGGAATTTTTGGCTAGCAAATATGGGGGCAAGCACCACATGTTGAAGGATCTATGACAATATAACTTCTATGTGAATATGAACAAACATAAACCATTACGTTGTCTTCCTTGTCCAACATCAACAATTTTGGCATATAATTTTTTGATGGGGGCTCACAATCACAAAAGATTTCCAAGATAGTGTATTTGCCTGTGAAAGTTCTCTTCCTTGTACTAATTATCCGTGAATTGCTTGTATGACCAATATTGTGATTGTAAAGCCTCAAAAGATTTCACTTTCTAAACCCAATGTGAAGCTACCACTAGGCATGATATGATTTCAACTTCATGATATTCAATTCATTCAACAATTTACTCATAGGATATAAGTGAAGCACAAGAGTAAATGACGAGTTACTCCAAAAAAGATATAAGTGAAGATCAAGCGAGTAGTTAAGTAAATAGGTAGCTATTTGAGGAGTCTCTCTTATTCAAAAACTTTCAGATCCAAGAATTTTATTAAAACAACAAGCAAAACAAAATAAAATGACATTCCAGGAATAGCACACATCATGTGCAGAAGCAAAAACTTAGGCTCAACCAATACTAACCGATAATTGTTGAAGAAGAAAGGTGGGATGCCTACCGGGGCATCCCCAAGCTTAGATGCTTGAGACTTCTTGAAATATTATCTTGGTATGCCTTGGGCATTGCCAAGCTTGAGCTTTCGTGTCTCCTAAATTCTTCTCATATCACAGTTTTCCTAAATCTCAAAAGCTTCATCCACACAAAACTCAACAAGGACTCGTGAGATAAGTTAGTATAAACCAATGCAAAAACCTTACCATTCTCTATTGTAGCAAATCACTAAAATTATTATTCAAAATTGCACACTAAATGCCTCTGCATATGTAATACTCCTATCCTCAAATACAATCATTAAACAAGCAAACATATGCAAACAATGCAAACATAACAGCAATCTGCCAAAACAGTACAGTCTGTAAAGAATGCAAGAGTATCACTACTTATTAAACTCAAAAAATTATGAAAAATACCACACTGTAGAAAATTTATCAGAGCTTATTTTGCAAAAAGTTTCAACATTTTATCACATTCTGACTTTTCTAGGGAATTTTTGCAACATCGAGAAACTTTCTGTTTTCAAACAGCAACATATAGACTTGCAAAATGAGCATAGTAAAGGCTATCATTGCCACTTTTATTGAAATAAAAGATGCAAAAAATTATTATAAATAACAGAAAGAAAATCCTAACAAAATAAAATGATTCTCCAAGTAAAACTCATATCATGTGACAAATGAAAACATAGCTCCAAGTGAGGTTACCGATAATGTTGAAGACGAAAGAGGGGATGCCTTCCGGGGCATCCCCAAGCTTAGTTGCTTGGATATTCCTTGAATATTACCTTGGGGTGCCTTGGGCATCCCCAATCTTAGGGTCTTGTCACTCCTTATTCTCCTCATATCGACATCTCACCCAAAAATTGAAAACTTCAATCACACAAAACTTAACGGAACTTTCTGAGATAGGTTAGTATGATAAGAGCAAACTATTTCACTTTTAGTACTGTCAAAGACAAGATTCATAATTGTTCTCACACAATGCCTACTGTAGCATATCATTTCCACAATTTATATTGAGCAACATAAGCCATAGAAACTAGAAAACAAGCAAACTATGCATTGAAAACAGAATCTGTCAAAAACAGAATAGTCTGTAGTAATCTGTACTCCAACCATACTTCTTCTACTCCAAAACTCCTGAAAAAATAGGAAAGCCTGGTAAAATTTTCTATTAATCTTCTTCAAAAAGAATCAGCATTTTATCATGCTTCTGTTAAAAATGAGAATTGTTTTACTAAGCGCAAAAGTTTCTGTTTTTCAGCAAGATCAAATCAACTATCATCATAAGCCATCCCAAAGGTCTTACTTGGCACTTCATTGAAACGAAAGCAATAAAACATGATTAATACAGTAGCCTAATCATGTGAACACACAAAAACAGTAGGTAAAGGTGTTGGGTTGTCTCCCAACAAGCGCTTTTCTTTAATGCCTTTTAGCTAGGCATGATGATTTCAATGATGCTTGCAAAAAAGATAAGAATTGAAACACAAAGAGAGCATCATGAAGCATATGACTAGCACATTTAAGTCTAACCCACTTCCTATGCATAGGGATTTTTTGAGCAAACAATATATGGGAACAAGAATCAACTAGCATAGGAAGGCAAAACAAGCATAACTTCAAAATTTTCAACACATAGAGAGGAAACTTGATATTATTGCCATACCTACAAGCATATGTTCCTCTCTCATAATAATTTTTAGTAGCATCATGAATGAATTCAACAATATAGCTATCACATAAAGCATTCTTTTCATGATTCACAAGCATAGAAATTTTCTCACTCTCCACATAAGCAAATTTATTCTCATGAATAGCAGTGGGAGCAAACTCAACAAAATAACTATCATGGGTTTGAAAATTAAAATCATGACGACAAGTTTCATGGTTATCATTATTCAATATACCATACATGTCATCACCATAATCATCATAGATAGCAACTTTGTTGTCATAATCAATTGCAACCTCTTCCAAAATAGTGGATTCATCATCAAATAAAGTCATGACATCTCCGAATCCACTTTCATCAATATAATCATCATAAATAGGAGGCATGCAATAATCATAATAAATTTTATCATCAAAACTCGGGGGACTAAAAATATCATATTCATCAAATATAGCATCCCCAAGCTTCTGGCTTTGCACATCATTATCATCATGGACATTCAAATAATTCATACTAACAACATTGCAATCATACTCATCATTCAAATATTTTGTGCCAAACATTTTATTGACTTCTTCTTCTAACAATTGAGCACAATTTTCTGAACCATAATTTTCAAGAAAGATATTATAAAGATGATCAATAATATGATGCAACCTCAATTCAATTTTTTTGTAGTTTTCTTTTATAAAACCTAACCAGTGATAAAACAAGAAACTAAAAGATTTAATTGCAAGATCTAAAGATATACCTTCAAGCACTCACCTCCCCGGCAACGGCGCTAGAAAAGAGCTTGATGTCTGCTACGCAATTTTATTCTTGTAGACACGTGTTGGGCCTCCAAGCGCAGAGTTTTGTAGGACAGTAGCAATTTTCCCTCAAGTGGACAAACTAAGGTTTATCAATCCGTGGGAGGCATAGGATGAAGATGGCCTCTCTCAAACAACCCTGCAACCAAATAATAAAAAGTCTCTTGTGTCCCCAACACACCAAATACAATGGCAAATTGTATAGGTAAAGTAGTTCGGCGAAGAGATGGTGATAAAAGTGTAATATGGATGTTAGAAATATATTTTTATAATATGAATAAATAAAAACAGCAAGGTAGCAAATAGTAAACGGGCACAAAAATGGTATTGCAATGCTTGAAAATGAGGCCTAGGGTCCGTACTTTCGCTAGTGCAATCTCTCAACAATGCTAATATAATTGGATCATATAACCACCCCTCAAAGTGCGATGAAGAATCACTCCAAATTTCCTATCTAGCGGAGAACATAAGAAGAAATCGTTTGTAGGGTACAAAACCACCTCGAAGCTATTCTTTCTGATTGATCTATCCAAGGGTTCGTACCAAAATAACACCAGATAGTTTCAGATTCATAATAGTCGATCCAACACAAAGAACTTCAAAGAGTGCCCCAAGATTTCTACCGGAGAAACAAAGACAAGAACGTGCATCAACCCATATGCGTACATTACCCCAATGCCACCTCGGGAATCCGCGAGTTGAGTGCCAAAACATATATCAAGTGAATCAATACGATACCCCATTGTCACCATGAGTGTTCATATGCAAGACATATATCAAGTGCTCTCAAATCCATAAAATTATTCAATCCGATAACAACGAAATCTCAAAGGGAAAAACTCAATTCATCACAATAAGATAGAGAAGGGAAAACACCATATGATCCGACTATATTAACAAAGCCCGCGATACATCAAGATCATGACATCTCAAGAACACGAGAGAGAGATTAAACACATAGCTGCTGGTACAAACCCTCAGCCCCAAGGGTGGACTACTCCCTCCTCATCATGGTGGCCGCTGGGATGATGAAGATGGCCACCGGAGATGATTTTCCCCTCCGACAGGATGCCGAAACGGGGTCTAGATTGGTTTTCGGTGGCTACAGAGCCTTGCGGCGGTGGAACTTTTGATTATAGGTTAACCCCGAGGGTTTTTGGAATATTTGTGAATTTATAGGGTAAAGAGGGGGTGCGGGAGGCCACCGAGGTGGGCACAACCCACCTAGGCGCGCCCTAGTGGGTTGTGCCCCTCGGGGCACCTGCCAGGTGCTGCTCTGGCCCATCGGTAGTCTTCTGGTCCATAAAAAATCCTTGAAAAGTTTTGCGGTGCTCGGACTACGTTTGATATTAATTTCCTGTGATGTAAAAAACAAGCAAAAAATAGCAACTGACTCTAGGCACTGGGTCAATAGGTTAGTCCCAAAAAATGGTATAAAGTTGCTACTAAATGATTGTAAAACATCCAAGAATTATAACATAACAACTTGAATACTTCATAAATTATAGATACGTTGGAGACATATCAACCTTCTACCACAAATCTGAAAGCAAGCTCTTTGTTGCTAAGAATGGGTCCTTTCTAGAGAAGCAGTTGAGTGGGAGGAAAGTAGAACTTGATGAGGTAATTGTACTTTCTCTCAAATTGGAGAGTAGCACAGCAAAGAAATCTGTTCCCGTGATGCCTACACCAACTAAAGAGGAAGCTAATGATGATGATCATGAAACTTCAGATCAAGTTACTACCGGACTTCGTAGGTTAAACAGAGCACGTTCCGTACCAGAGTGGTATGCTAATCATGTCCTGGAAGTCATGTTATAAGACCATGGCGAACCTATGAACTATGAGGAAGCTATGATGAGCCCAGATTCCGATAAATGGCTTGATGCCATGAAATCTGTGTGGCACCCCGGCTCAAAGCAACCGGTTTACCTTGCATTGCCAGCCCAGAGATCTTGTCTTCTGGCAATACACACAACATTTTGGTACAGAAAGCAACTGCTTTATTGATACTAGCGGAACATAGTTCATATTACAACAAGTTGCGAGGCCAAGCGGCACACATGGTGCGGCTGAACAATATGTACATTATTTAGTGAACATAAAGGGGCCTCGATCAAGAAAACTACGCGGCAGCGGAACGACGACGAAGCAGGACTCCATAGCACAGGGACACCAATGTGGACACGATCTAGACTCGGACAACACTCCTTTCCAATGAGACTTTCCTGAAAGCTGGCATGACACGCTAGGTCAGTACATTGAATGTACTTGCAAGCTCACAACAAGCATAAACACAATGACAAACAATATCATGATAATTAAACCATTTACTCATTAATGCAAAATCATACTTGGTATGTAGTGCTCATGATTTCATGACTTAAGTCCCTCAGACTTGCTTGCCAAATGATGATCCCTCTTGGACCACAATCAGACCAACATCTTGGTCTTTAATCGGGTTACCTCGTAACCAAACCGTGATCATACTCAGATCACAAACTAGCCAACAACTTGGCCTCCTGCATCAAGATTATTTCTCAACCATGCTCTCTCCAACAGTGCAAGGTTATTATCTTAGTGTGCAAAATTATTTAAACGTTGATCCATGGTGTGACCTACTTTCGAGCTTGGCCGTAACCGTGGACTCGGCTATCGATAGATTTAATACACTCTGTAGAGGTAGCGCACTGTACCAACACCTCGGAACCCATGGCCTCGCACTCCCATTCGGGTGGACCAACGGCATTCCGACAGAACCCCTCCATTGCCTTGACACTCTCCCAGCCACTCCGACTAACTCCCCACTGGGCTAAGTCATGGGTGGCCTCGTGTCTACCAAAGACACCAACGGCCACCGTCTTGGCAAAACATAAACGGTCCCAAACGGGGACAAGGTACCATAACAACAACGGGCACACAAGGTTATGTCTGCTTACCGGGCCAGGGTAATGCACGCCCATAACCTTCCCTCGTTGGAGGCACCGACCAAAGGCATGACAGCGGACCGAATAAAGGCCTTCACACAAAGGAAAATATGGTTGCACTGGGGAAGATCTCGATTCAGTGGCACCATGACCCGATCAGCAATATGTTCAAGTTGAATTATTATCAGGTTCCACTTAAAGTGAAAGTAACTGGTGTCATGATATGCCATGAAAATGCAACACTAATATATATGCATTATAAATCATCGGAAATAACTGATTCAACTTCATCAATTACTAAGCATAGATCTCAACAACACACAACATTTCTCTGGTTATGTCTATTTAGCAATTTAACCATGACAATATCTTAGCATAAATCCTTTCTTACTCAAGAAAATATTAAACCAATTAATTCCCTTTTCATAAACATATTACTTCTTCATAATCAAAAGTTACTTCTAAAGACTTAAACTAACTTAGTTAGTTGTAAACTTTTGTATACTAACCAAATCAACTTAAAAAGGCATCCAACAGAATATAAATATATACTTTAGTGAACTAAATGCATGGATTAAATCATTTGTTCAAGTTGAAAAATATCACAAATATTGCAATGGCACCTTGAAAATGTTCTTGTGGCTTTCCTTAGTGCAGGTGAGGGTCACACTCCTCCTGGTGATCCTCAAGACAAGCTTCACCTTCTTGGAACGAATATAAACACAAAAAGAAAACATCAAGAACCACTCGGATATTCACCAAAAAATCTAGACACCAGAGAAAAATCTCATTTTTGGTGTGCTACTAGATCTTTTCATAAAAAACACAATGCAAAAGGAATCAATTCATTTGGACTTGTGGTTAAAAAGTTGTGGCTGTTTGAAGCTCTCTATAATATTTGAATTTGATTTAAATAAAACAGAATTGGGGGGTGACGTCGAAGGCGTAAACCCCGCGGGGCGCCACCACTCATACCGCTTCGGGCACGGCCAGGGCTGACTAGCGGCCCCCACTAGCCAGGTGAGAGGGAAGGGATGGGGGAAACAGAGCGCGACGGGGCTCCACCGGAGCATACGCTGGCAAGGAGGGCGTCTTGGCCCGAGCTAAAGG
Source organism: Triticum monococcum (assembly GCA_034509565.1). Taxonomy (NCBI): domain Eukaryota; kingdom Viridiplantae; phylum Streptophyta; class Magnoliopsida; order Poales; family Poaceae; genus Triticum; species Triticum monococcum. The sequence continues at coordinate 441,507,227 of CM067842.1, read as the reverse complement.
AATGGATCAAAAGAGAAGATGAAGGCGCACCTGCCCGTACCCATAGATTAGCTAGGGGTGGTCGGACAACGTCGAAAACAACCTCTCCAGCAGCGACAGAGAGCGGAGGTCACCGGAGTTGGAGATGATGGTGGCTAGAGGCGGCACCAGAGGCTCCAATCGGGCTGGACGGCACCACCGAAGCACGGCGGAGGCCCTGGAAGGGTGGACCGAGTTTGGGAGGGGCTAGAGCTGCGAAGATGACCCGAGGGGACCGCCGGCGAGCTTGAGCTCGGGGACGGCGGCCCACGGCCTGCCCGGCCGGGCTACGGCTACCTACTGGCTTGTGGAGTGTGTGAGAGGAGTGGACGATGCTCGAGAAGGCAGGGGGGGCTATATTTATAGCCGAGCGGGGTGAGGGGTTCGGGCTCCGCCACAGGACATCTGGACACGGCACCCGGCGATGAAGGACGTCAGTGAGCGAAGGAGAAGGCGACGCAGCAAACGCGGGCACTGTGGGCGAGCGAAGATGAGCACATGAGCGAGGGGGTGGCGACGAACACAGTGCGCGGCGTACTATTGGGTTGGGCGGACCGTGCCTGTGCTCGCTGCGGCGAGCTCCGGCGTTGGCGAGCGCCAGGAGGGAGTTAAGGGGGTCGGGACGATAATCGTGGCGAACTTTGGCAAGGCGCGGCAGGCGGGGAAGCGAGCATGCGCTCAACAGCGGCTCAGGCGCGTCGCAGAGTGCGTCGGCCGTATGCCAGCACGCCTGGACGAACGCAGTCACCATGTGAACTATGACATCAGGCTGCACTAAGCCTATACTTCATGTCTGGCATGTATTCCTTGGTGGTTTGAGTAGTTACCACACTTTGGGCTGAGCTCAGGTGTAGTAAGATGGATTTCTACTTCAAGGTAAGTTTCTGAGCAGTAACTTTGAGAGCTTACTATGGTCAAACTACTAAGAGTTGGAAGCTGAGCTTTGGAGGCTAGCAATCATCTAGGAGGGTGGTGATTCGCAAGAAAATTTAGCAGCATTTGAGCAAGTAAAATGGTAGTTGCTGCAGAAACTACCATTTCTGTCCAGAACAAAAAATATTTTCTGTAGCAAAAATATTACAAAAAGTGATGCAATATTTTTGCTCAGGAAAGTGCCCTAGGGTTCAAAGAATATTTGTGAATTTTCTCAGATTTTTGTGGGCAAGAAAAATTAGGGTTGCTCTGGAACACAATGGGCTAGTTAGGGTTTTGGGAGGGAAAATGAATATTTTTCATTTAAGAAAAATATTCCTAATATTATTTGGAGGTGGATCAGAGAAGAAATGGTGGCTAGGGAGAGAAATGAGTCACTTGGGTGAAAGTCAATGTGGTACCCAAGTGCTTAAGTCCATCTGAAGTGATTCCAAATTCCAAATTCAAATCCAAATCCAAATCAAAAGAAAATCAGACAAGGAAGAGAGGGCAAAAACCAGGCTGTCACAATCTGAGATAGGATCCATGATTGAGAACAAAGTGTGGACTTTGGTGGATTTGCCCAATGATCGGCAAGCCATTGAGAATAAATGGATTTTCAAGAGGAAGACAAACGCTGATGGTAATATCACTATCTACAAAGCTCGACTTGTCACAAAAGTGTTTTCAACAAGATCAAGGGGTTGACTACAATGAGACTTTCTCACCCGTAGCGATGCTTAAGTCTGTCTGAACCATGTTAGCAATTGCCGCTTTTTCTAATTATGAAAACTAGTAAATGGATGTCAAAAACTGCATTCCTTAATGGATATTAAAGAAGAGTTGTATATGATGCAACCAAAAGTTTTTGTCGATCCTAAAGGTGCTAACAAAGTGTGCAAGCTCTAGCGATCCATCTATGGACTGGTGCAAGCATCTCGGAGTTGGAATATATGCTTTGATGAGGTGATCAAAGCATATGGTTTTATACAGACTTACGGTGAAGCCTGTATTTACAAGAAAGTGAGTGGGAGCTCAGTAGAATTTCTAATATTATATGTGGATGACATACTATTGATTGGAAATGATATAGAATTTCTGAATAGCATATAAAAGGATACTTGAATAGAATTTTTCAATGAAAGACCTCGGTGAAGCTACTTATATATTGGGCATCAAGATCTATAGAGATAGATCGAGACGTTTAATAGGACTTTCACAAAATACATGCCTTGACAAGTTTTTGAAGAAGTTCAAAATGGATTAATCAAAGAAAGGGTTCTTGTCCATATTGCAAGGTGTGAAGTTGAGTAAGACTCAAAACCCGACCACGACAGAAGATAGAGAGAGAATGAAAGTCATTCCCTATGCCTCAGCCATAGTTTCTATAAAGTATGCCATGTTGTGTACCAAACCTGTTGTGTACCTTGCCATGAGTTTGGCAAGGGGGCACAATAGTGATCCAGGAGTAGATCACTGGACGGCGGTCAAAATTATCCTTAGTTACCTAAGAGAACTAAGGAGATATTTCTCAATTATGGAGGTAATAAAGAGTTTGTCGTAAAGGGTTACACCGATGCAAGCTTTGACGCCGATTTGGAAAGCTCTGAGTCTTAATCTGGATACATATTGAAAGTGGGAGCAATTAGCTAGAGTATCTCCATACAGAGCTTTGTAGACATAGAAATTTTCAAAAATACATACGGATCTGAATGTGACAGACCCGTTGACTAAACTTCTCTCACAAGAAAAATATGATCACTCCTTAATACTCTTTGGGTGTTAATCACATGTCGATGTGAACTTGATTATTGACTCTAGTAAACTCTTTGGGTGTTGGTCACATGGCGATGTGAACTATGGGTGTTAAATCACATGGTGATGTGAACTAGATTATTGACTCTAGTGCAAGTGGGAGACTGGAGGAAATATGCCCTAGAGGCAATAATAAAGTTGTTGTTTTATATTATATTTCCTTATTCATGATAAAGTTTTATTATTCATGTTAGAATTGTATTGATCGGAAACTTAAATACATGTGTGAATACATAAACAAATACCGTGTCCCCAGTAAGCCTCTACTAGACTAGCTCATTGATCAAAGATAGTTAAAGTTTCCTAACGATAGACATGTGTTGTCATTTGATAACGGGATCGCATCATTAGGACAATGATTTGAACAAGACCCATCCATTATCTTAGCATAATGATCGTCCGGTTTATTGCTATTGCTTTCTTCATGTAAAATACTTATTCCTTCGACTATGAGATTTTGCAACTCCCGAATACTGGAGGAATACCTTGTGTGCTATCAATTGTCACAACGTAACTGGGTGATCATAAAGATGCTCTACAGGTATCTCCGAAGGTGTTTGTTGAGTTGGCATAGACCGAGATTAGGATTTGTCACTCCGAGTATCAGAGAGGTATCTTTGGGCCCTCTTGGTAATACACATCATAGGCTTGCAAGCAAATGTATAAGGAGTTAGTCACAAGGTGATGTATTATGGAACGAGTAAAGTGACTTGCCAGTAACGATATTGAACTAGGTATGAAGATACCCACGATCAAATCTCAGGCAAGTAACATACCGATGGACAAAGGGAATTACGTATGTTGTCATAACGGTTCGATCGATAAAGATCTTCGTAGAATATGTAGGAGCCAATATGGGCATCCAGGTTCCGGTATTGGTTATTGACCGGAGAGGTGTCTCGGTCATGTCTACATAGTTCTCGAACCCGTAGGGTCCGCACGCTTAATGTTCAATGACGATATAGTATTATATGAGTTATGTGATTTGGTGACCGAATGTTGTTCAGAGTCCCGGATGAGATCATAGACATGACGATGAAAGTTCAACTATCCCTGGTGGTTTTGGTAATTCCTAACAACATATAGCTCATTGAGCTAATGCTACTTCAGGATAAATATTTCAGGAAAAGCTCAATGATTGGCATGGCATGGATTAGAAAGTGGATCCCTCAAAATGCTAAGGACAAAAGATTGGCTCAAGCTCAAACCACAAGACCCTACATTTTACTTTTAGTGATCCAAGATCACATTGAGTCCATAGGAAAAGCCAATACTATTAAAAGGGGATGAGGTGTTGCTTAATGAGTTGCTTGCTCAAAATGCGTAGTGATATGCTCCAAAAACCATCAACTACTTTCTCATATCCACATATGTCCCAAACCAAAAGTCAAACCCGGCCCCACCAAAATCTTCTATCTGGCGCCACCGAGTTCACTTGACATAGCTACTGCCAGAAACCCTAGTCACTTCGGTCTCACCGATAGGGATCTCGGTCTCACCGAGATGGGATTGCAAACTCTCTATTTCCCTTCATAACGTTTCGGTCCAACCGAGATGAGCGATCGGTCCCACCGAGATTGCAATGCAAACTCTTTGTTTCCCCTTCGTAACGTTTTGGTCTAACCGAGATGAGCGAATCGGTCCCACCGAGTTTGGCTGATAAACTCTCTGTTTGCCTATTACCAAAATCGGTCCCACCGAGTTTGTGTAATCGGTCTCGCCGAGATTACATTATGCCCTAACCCTAATGGAATCGGTCCCACCGAGTTGACATGTCGGTCCCACCGAAAATCCTAACATTCACATTTTGAACTAAATCGGTCTGACCGAGTTATATGATTCGGTCCCACCGAGTTTGGTGATTTGTGTGTAACGGTTAGATTTTGTGTGGAGGCTATATATACCCCTCCACCCACTCTTCATTCATGGAGAGAGCCATCAGACTATGCCTACACTTCCAACATACATTTTCTGAGAGAGAACCACCTACACTTGTGTTGAGGTCAAGATATTCCATTCCAACCACATAAATCTTGATCTCTAGCCTTCCTCAAGTTGATTTCCACACAAATCATCTTTCTACAAAATCAAATCCTATGAGAGAGAGTTGAGTGTTGAGGAGACTATCACTTGAATCACAAGATAAAGGAGTTCATCATCAACACACCATCTATTACCTTTTGGAGAGTGGTGTCTCCTAGATTGGTTAGGTGTCACTTGGGAGCCTCCGTAAAGATTGTGGAGTTGAACCAAGGAGTTTTTACGGGCAAGAAGATCGCCTACTTCGTGAAGATCTACCCTGGTGAGGCAAGTCCTTCATGGGCGATGGCCATGGTGGGATAGACAAGGTTGCTTCTTCGTGGTCCCTTCGTGGGTGGAGCCCTCTGTGGACTCACGCAACTGTTACCCTTCGTGGGTTGAAGTCTCCATGAACGTGGATGTACGATAGCACCACCTATCAAAACCATGCCAAAAATCTGCGTGTCTACATTGCGTTTGCTCCCTCCAAACTCCTCCCTTTACCTTCATATGCAATTGTTTTACATTCCGTTGCTATACTCTTAGAATTGCATGTGTAGGTTGATTACTTGTTTGTGCTAAGTTGCTAAAATCTGCCAAGACTTAAAATTGGGAAAAGGCTAGATTTTTTTGGTCAAGTAGTCTAATCACCCCCCCCCTCTAGACATACTTTCGATCCTACAAGTGGTATCAGAGCTTTGGTCTTCATTTGCCTTGATTTCCATAGCTTTGGTGATCATAGCCTTGGTTTCAAAACCTAGGAGAGTATGGCATCTAGTGAGGGAAATTACCACCGTAGAGGTCCTTACTTTGATGGTACTAATTTTGCTAGCTGAAAGCGTAAGATGAAAATGCATATTCTTGGACATAACCCCGCCGTTTGGGTTATTGTGTGTATTGGCTTGCAAGGTGAATTCTTTGATGGGAGAGAACCGAACCGTGATTCTAGCACAGAAGAGTTGAAGATGCTGCAATACAATGCTCAAGCTTGTGATATTCTCTTCAACGGATTGTGCCCCGAAGAATTCAACAAAATCAGCCATCTTGAGAATGCAAAGGAAATTTGGATACTTTGATTGATATGCACGAAGGTACCGACTCCGTCAAGGAATCCAAATTGGATGTGCTTCAAAGTCAACTTGACAAGTTCAAAATGAAGGATGGTGAAGGTGTCGCTGAAATGTACTCTAGGCTTGCTCTCATCACAAATGAGATTGCCGGCTTAGGAAGTGAAGAGATGACCGATAGATTCATCATCAAGAAGATCCTAAGAGCCTTGGATGGAAAATATGATACCGTGTGCACATTGATCCAAATGATGCCCAATTACAAAGATCTCAAACCAATGGAAGTCATTGGAAGGATTGTTGCTCATGAGATGTCACTCAAGGATAAGGAAGAGCTTCACAACAAGTCAAGTGGTGCTTACAAAGCCTCATGTGATGCTCCCACATCATGAAGTGAGAAACAAAACTTCGATGAAGAATTTCAACAAGTTCTACGAGAATAGAAGAAAGGAAAGAAGTTCCAAGTCAAGGTCCTACAATGACAAAAGATCTTCTAGTCATGAGCGCAATTGCTATAATTGTGGAAGACCCGGACACTATTGCAATGAGTGTACGACTCCCTACAAAAGAAGAGAAGATTCTCCCAAAAGAAGGAGTAGGCGAGAAGAATCACCACCAAGAGAGAGAAGGAGTAGAGATGACCGCTATGAACGAAGAACATCATGGAGAAGCAAGGATTCGGAAAGGAAGGACAAATCATCAAGGAGCTACACAAAACGAAGACATCAAGCTCACGTTGGTGAATGGGTATCTGGCTCCTACTCCGACGATCACTCCGAGAGAAGTTATCTCTCCGACTCTGAATATACTCAAGATGAAGGTGTTGTCGGTCTAGAACTTGTGTCAACCAACTCCTACGACATATTTCAGTCACCAAATGAAGGAATTGGAAGATGCTTCATGGCTAAAGGCCCAAAGTTATAACACCCCGAGTATGTTGATTTCAATAGTGATGAAGATGACTTGCTAGGTGATGATGATTTACTTGTTGACAATTCTAGTGATGAAAACTATGATGAACTTGCTATTAATCATGCTAACCAAGACAAAACGAATGACGATGATAACAAGGAGATTGAGCGTCTAACTAAAGAGCTAAACAATCTTAAGTTAGCTCATGAAACTACCTTGGAAAATCATCGAGAACTTTTAAAGACTCATGAGAAGTTACGCTTCGAAAAGCTCAACCTTGAGCAAGAGCATGGGTTCTTAAAAGCGATCAACGATGATCTTCACAAGAAAAGTTTTTCTTACATTGCCAAGTGTTTACTCTTGTCTACTTACATGCCACAAGTTAAATCTCGCAACAAGAGTAACAAAGATTCTTCTTCTAGTAGTAACAATAGTCATGTTAAACCCAATGATGTTGCTTCTAGTAGTTCTCTTGATTCCACTAATGATTCTCTTAGCCAAGTTACACTTGAGCAAGAAAATAGCTTATTGAAGGGAATTATAGAGAAAGGTGTTTACAAGAGCCTTGCCAGAAGTAAGCAATTTGAGGAAATTGTACGCAAGCAAGGAAGACACCGGAAGAATCAAGGTGTTGGTTTTGAACGAAAGTTCAATGCCAATGGAGTTGAGTGGGAACAAGATCAATATCCCAAGACAAAATTTGTTCCTCAAGAAGAGAAGTATGATCCTACTTATTTCCAAGGAACACAAGCTCAAGATGATCTTCCACCACAAGACCACAAGCAAAAAGACAAGGACAAGCTTCAAGAGGAGATTGATGCATTTGAGGAAGCCCCCAAGGCCTTGGTCAAGTGGGTTCCCAAGACTACATCAAGTTCTACTTCATGAAGTACGACTACAACTCCAAGGATTCCCATCAAGATGATGTGGATCTTGAAGAAGAAGAATTAGAGAGTTCTTGAGGGTGACACTGCCAACATACTTCACTCATATCATTTTGGCAAGGACAAGTGCAAACAAATTCCACATCTTGCACTAGTTCAAGGAGTCACAAACCCTCTTGTTGTTAAGACAAGGGACAAGGTAACCTAATGCTTCCATGGACATCATCCAATGTGAACTTCACTCTATGTCTATGGATATCCTTGTTTGTTCCTTGTGGGACTAACCCGTGTAGGTATTGAAAGTGCAACTCACTCCAAAAGATTGCTCCAAAAGACCTACATCAACATTGAGCATCTACATCTTCAACACCTACATGAAGTCATCATCGACAAAACCCAAGGTTAGTTCATCCCTCTTAGGGGGGATATCACATCTAGGGGGAGCTTTACTCTAATCAATTGAGCTAAAGCAACTCTAATGGTGTGAACACAACAATGCTTTATGTAAAAGTGGCAACCCCACTTGTGCTTAAACGATGAGTATGACCTACGATCAAATGTTCTCATTTGACTCCCAAGTCAGTATACTCATATATAGATGACCTAGTCATTGCCAAATTTCTTGTTAGATGCTAGAGTGATTATGCATGCTTTGTCACATATTTCATTTGCCATCTTATTATGTGAGCATGTTGGTTGCATATTTTAATCATTCAAGGACATCCATTTGTTGCTTTGATTTTTTGGCTTTTTCTCTTTTGCCAAATGGGTGGACAAGAATGCCTAAGAACTCCCTCTAGCTATCTATGCTTTTCTCGTCTCAAACTCTATTCATGCTACATCACAAAGTTTGATCAAGTCAGATTCGAACCACTCTGTGTGAGGAGCACTTGGAGTCCCCGATTCGTTAAACTTCCAAAACCTCTTTGTGCATTTCGGTATGACCGAGTCATCCATTTCGGTCACACCGAGATCACTAAGTTGATCTAGGTTTTCAATCTCGGTGCAACCGATTTGAACTTTTCGGTCACACCGAGTTGCAGCAACCTCTTGCGATTCTGCATCTCAGTGCCACCGAGTTTTTCCACTCGGTCACACCGACCGGGTTGGGATATATATACCCATGGGTGAGATTTTGGAAATTCCTTCAAAACTTCTCAGCCCGCCCGTGTCCTGCTCCACCACCTCGGGTCTCCGGATCATCCTCTTGTTGCCAGCGACCTGCCGCTGCTGGTTATCGTCGCCGTCAATGGATTTCCGCCCCTTCGTTGCCGCCGTAGCGAACTCCGCCGAATTAGGGTATGGGTTCGATCTTTTGTGCTATTCCTTTAACTCCGATTCGTAGCACATTACTTTGCCATGATCATGACCACGTATGCAATCAATCTATCCACTGAAAACATCCCTCAGGTTAGGTTTGATTTGAAAATTTAGGGTTAGGTCTCCGCCGGACTCATCTCGGACCCTAGCAGTCTCGGTGCCACCGAACTATGACTCGGTTTGACCGAGTTCACTACTTTAGGTTCCAAAAGCTGCTTCGGTATCACCGAGTTTACAAATCGGTAGCTCCGAAATGCTTTCTATGAAGAACTAAAACTAAGTTTTTAAGTCATTCTTTTTGCAAAAACTATGCACTTTGTGATGCTCATCCACTCTACCTCATCCATATCTATTCACAGGGTCTGCTGTCAGTAAGTTTGCAGAAATGTCTGACCAGAGCGACAGCCAGAACAAGTCAGAGGAACAGGTACAATTGAGTGAGGGCACTTGTCCCTCTAGCACTTCTGATGAGGGAAGCAGGAGCACACCAAGCAACTTTCCCAAAGCAGCCACCAAAACAAGTAAGAAGAAGACCTCAGATTGTGAAGATGAAGATTATGTGGCTGTTGAGGAAGAAGTCAGCTCCAAGAAGAAGGTGTTGAAGAAAGAGTATGGCACAGTTGCATCAACTAAGCCTGGATTGCACAAGAAGGCCCCTGCCAAGAGGGTGCCAACCTTAAAAGTTAGAGCCTCAACTGCTGAAACCTCCAAGCCAACTGGAGAAGCTGCTGGACAAGGAAAGAAGAGAAAAGAAAGGGTCAATAAGACCACTGCCAGAGTACTTGGTAGATCCTCCATCATGAGAGATTCATAAGAAGAGGAGGAGGAAGAGGATGCTGCACCAACTCCTAAGGCTCAGAAGCTTATGGGAGATGCAATCAAGTCAGGGCTGCTCCATCTAAGCCCAAATATGCTCCCAAGGCTACTGCTCAGAAACCCCAAAGCCCAAGAGGAACACCATGAGTATACCTGCTGAGGAGAAGAACAAGGCCCCAGTGCCCGAAGCTGAAGAAGAGGAAGATGATTCTCTTGTTTTGAGGAAGTTAAAGCCCAAAATTCCTGACCACAATGATGTTCATCTAGTCGCTAAGGACATGCACATAAGGAAAAATGCAGGATTGAGGTTGTGGAGACACTCTGATCCCTATGTTGTTATGGGAGGACTGTAGTCGACTACAGGTTCCATACAAAGGAACAACAAGATTTCTATGAGACAATTTTGCTTGACAAGAAGCCCATAGTGTGTGACATGAAATGGGTGGACTAGGAGTTCATCCGGGAAAATGAAGATCACTTCCCTAGAGTGTATGATAGCTTTAAGCCATGTGGAGTTGATGAATTCGTTGGACAAAAGCTCACCAAGTGGAATGATGTGTTGATCATGCAGTTTTACTCCACTGCCCACTTCTATCTAGATGGAATGATAGTTTGGATGTCTGAGGGTACCAGGTACCAATCCACAGTTGATGAATGGGCCAAGCTAATCAATGCCCCCCAAAGAACATGAAGATGACTTGGATGTGTATGCCACCAAGAAGAAAGACCACAACTCAATGGCAAACATGTACAAGGAGAACCCTGATAAGGCCTTGGAAACTCACAAGCTTCGATCTGTGCATCTCTTGTTGTCTGGTCTGCCTATGATCAACTGGATCCTAAGGCACACATTGCTACCCAAGTCAGGAGATCACAAGATGATCCGAGGACACTCCATCAACATGCTGCAAATTTTTGATGTTCCCTAGAAGTTCAAATTTATGAGTTTGATTGTCGAAACGATCAAGAGGACTACTGCTGATCAAAAGAGGAGTTGTGGATATGCTCCACATATTCAGGAGCTCATCAACTCTAAGATGGGCACATGGACTTATTTGCTGGACAGGGGGCATCTACCACTATATCCTGAATTTGAAGACAACATTGTTGTGATGAATGAGGAGGAACCATCATCAGCTCAAGTCCAGGAGAAGAGAGCCAAGGAAAAGGCTGAGAAAGCTTCCCAGATGCCAAGTGTTGAAGAGGCATCTCGAGTCTTCCTGAAGAGCAAGCAAGATCAGTTAGGCTATCTGATTCAAGCTACACTGAGGATTGAGAAGGGCTTGGCCACCCTGACTCAGAATCAGAAGAGCCTGGAGAGGATTGTGGAGACAAAATTCTATGATCTTGATCTGAAGGTGACTGATATTCGGACTTCAGTTGAGCAGCTTCAGGAGGAAGCAGAGGAGAGGAAAGGAAAAGCAACCACTAATGCTTTTCAGCGTGTGCCACGAGGTCCAAGGTCTGCTGCAGTGCTAGTTTCAGATGCCAGAGCTTCAGTGTTAGCACCAGCAGCTACAACTCCAGTGCCACCTCCAGCACCCACTCCATCAGCTCCAACTACATCATCGGAAGCCTTCGTCCTTGGAGATCTATCTACACCACCTCCCAAAGACCAAGCCTGAGAGACGTATAGCACTATGCATTTTCAAACTTTTTGGTAACTTGTTGCCAAAGGGGGAGAAATATGTATAGGTCATAGGCTTCGAGAGAGAGTGTCTTGCTTTTTATCTCTCTTACTTTTGGTTGAACTTTCTGTGTGCTTGTGTGAGATACTTATGTGATCATGTGGTTGATCATATGCTACATTAATGTTTGGTTGAATGATGTTATCCTTTATATTCCATATATGATCATTCACTTGCTTGGTGATGAGTGCATGCTTCTAATTTCTATCATTTTGAGCGCTCCACCAAGATGTATGTGACATGGAAGAGTAACCCATGATCCTAATCGATTGTGCATTTGCATTCAAAAGCAAATTTAAATAATGCACAAATTTAGGGGGAGCTCTTGCTTATCACATACTTCTCAAAGCGACGATGTTTTTGAATCTTATAATCATTTATTGAAGCTTTGATCTATATGTTGTCATCAATTACCAAAATGGGGCAGATTGAAAGTGCAACTATCCGTGGGTGGTTTTGGTAATTCCTAACAACATATACCTCATTGAGCTAATGCTACTTGAAGATAAATATTTCAAGAAAAGCTCAATGATTGGCATGGCATGGATTAGAAAGTGGATCCCTCAAAATGCTAAGGACAAAATATTGGCTCAAGCTCAAAGCACAAGACTCTACATTTTACTTTTAGTGATCCAAGGTCACATTGAGTCCATAGGAAAAGCCAATACTATTAAAAGGGGGTGAGGTGTTGCTTAATGAGTTGCTTGCTCAAAATTCTTAGTGATATGCTCCAAAAACCCTCAACTACTTTCTCATATCCACATATGTCCCAAACCAAAAGTCAAACTCGGCCCCACCGAAATCTTCTATCCGGCGCCGCCGAGTTCACTTGACATAGCTACTGCCAGAAACCCTAGTCACTTCGGTCTCACCAATAGGGATCTCGGTCTCACCGAGATTGGATTGCAAACTCTCTGTTTCCCTTCGTAACGTTTTGGTCCAACCGAGATGAGCGATCGGTCCCACCGAGATTGCAATGCAAACTCTCTGTTTCCCCTTTGTAACGTTTTGGTCTAACCGAGATGAGCGAATCGGCCCCACCGAGTTTGCCTGACCAACTCTCTGTTTGCCTATTACCAAAATCGGTCCCACCGAATTTGTGTAATCGGTCTCGCCGAGATTACACTATGCCCTAACCCTAATGGAATTGGTCCCATCGAGTTGACACGTCGGTCCCACCGAAAATCCTAACGTTCACATTTTGAACTAAATCGGTCGGACCGAGTTATATGATTCGGTCCCACCGAGTTTGGTGATTTGTGTGTAACGGTTAGATTTTGTGTGGAGGCTATATATACCCCTCCACCCGCTCTTCATTCATCGAGAGAGCCATCAGAATATGCCTACACTTTCCAACATACATTTTCTGAGAGAGAACCACCTACACTTGTGTTGAGGTCAAGATATTCCATTCCAACCACATAAATCTTGATCTCTAGCCTTCCTCAAGTTGCTTTCCACTCAAATCATCTTTCTACCAAATAAAATCCTATGAGAGAGAGTTGAGTGTTGAGGAGACTATCACTTGAAGCACAAGAGAAAGGAGTTCATCATGAACACACCATCTATTACCTTTTGGAGAGTGGTGTCTCCTAGATTGGTTAGGTGTCACTTGGGAGCCTCCGTCAAGATTGTGGGGTTGAACCAAGGAGTTTTTACGGGCAAGGAGATCGCCTACTTCATGAAGATCTACCCTCGTGAGGCAAGTCCTTCATGGGCGATGGCCATGGTGGGATAGACAAGGTTGCTTCTTCGTGGTCCCTTCGTGGGTGGAGCCCTCCGTGGACTCGTGCAACCGTTACCCTTCGTGGGTTGAAGTCTCCATGAACGTGGATGTACGATAGCACCACCTATCGGAACCACGACAAAAAATTTTGTGTCTACATTGCGTTTGCTCCCTCCAAACTCCTACCTTTACCTTCATATGCAATTGTTTTACATTCCGCTGCTATACTCTTAGAATTGCATGTGTACGTTGATTACTTGTTTGTGCTAAGTTGCTAAAATCTGCCAAGACTTAAAATTGGGAAAAGGGCTAGATTTTTATTTGGTCAAGTAGTCTAATCACCCCCCTCTAGACATTATTTCGATCCTACAGAAGAGGAGTCTCGAAATGGTCGATAGGTAAAGATTGATATATAGGACGATGGTATTCAGATACCGAAAGTGTTTCGGGGGGTACCGGGTACTTATCGGGTCACCGGAAGGGGTTCCGGGCACCCCCGGTAAAAGATATGGGCCTTATGGGCCAAGAGGGGAAACATACCAGCCACAAGGGGCTGGTGCACCCCCCATATGGGCCGTCCTAGGAGGAGAAGGAAAGGGGGGAAGGGGAAGGAAAGTGTGGATTAGGATTCCCACTTCCTTCCCTCACCCCCCTCTTTCCTCCCCCCCTCGGTTATGTATGCCAGGGGGCCGCGCCTTGAGAGGGACTCCAAGTAGGATTCCTCCTACTTGGGCGCCTCCTATGGCTTTTCCTCCCTCCCTCCCATCTATATATATGTGGGAGGGGGCGCCTAGCACACACCAGATCAACTTTTAGACATGTGCGGTGCCCCCCTCCACCGTTTACACCCCCCGACATATTTTTGTGGTGCTTAGGCGAAGCCCTGTGGAGATCACTTCACCATCACAGTCACCATGCCATCATGCTGATGGAACTCATCTACTACATCGACGTTTTGCTGGATCAAGAAGGCAAGGAACGTCACCGAGCTGAACGTGTGCAGAACGCGGAGGTGTCATGTGTTCGGTACTTGATCGGTTGAATTAGCACCAAGAAGTTCGACTACATCAACCGCGTTGTGAAACGCTTCCGCTTATGGTCTAAGAGGGTACGTAGACACACTCTTCCCCTCGTTGCTATGCATCTCCATGGATAGATCATTGCGTGTGCGTAGAATTTTCTTTGTTTTCCATGCAACGATTCCCAACAGAATCAGCCACAGATGCTCATACTTTGCCAAGGCCAACTGAACCAGTGCCTATGGCCTCCCCTGTTCATGAAGCAAATCATTATCAGCAAAATGTATCAGAAGAAGGTGAAATTCCATAGTTTGAGCACCAAGCTTCTCCAGCTTGTGTCGAACCAAATGAATCGGTTCCTCCCTCTACAGCTCAACCATCTGTCGAAGAACATCCTCATCAGTCCACAATGCCTCATAAAGCTTCAGTACATGATAAAGTGTCTGCTCCCTCTACACTATGAATTTCCCTCAACACTACAAAAAGAACTTCAGATGTTGGCCCTTCTGCAGTAAAATCAGTTTATGCTCATCATTCAGACTCTGTAATTTATGGTGATGAAGTGATTTCCATTGAAGATGAGCTCAAATATCCATATGCTCGTGAGCAACTGCCTTTATTCTCTATAGGCGTTGGCGCCAAAGGGCCACTTTTTAATCTTCTTTCCTTTCAAGAGAGTCCATACAGCAAGCCCTTCACTTCTTAATCCCCTTGGTTCTAGACTCAAGAACAGGCTATATATTATTCTTGGATCCTTTATGATAGACGCAAGATATTTCCTCATGAGTTCCCGGATATCGCTACTATGAAGAACATTGCCTGCTTTAATCAAGTATTGCAAGATATAGAAGATTTTGGCCTCATGCATGTCTTTGCATTTCAGCATCCATGGAACAGAGAGATTATACTTCAGTTCTACGCCACACTGTACATCTCTGGTGATGAATCTGATAGTACCAAATGGATCATGGAATGGATGACCGAAGGGAAATGCATAAAATGCTCTGCAATGGACTTTGTCTCTCAGTTTCATTTCCCTCAATTTGAGCATGACAAAACTGAAATTTGAGTTCACAATATTGATGCCATCTCCCATGAAGATTTCCGTTGCACCATGGACCAAGAGAAAATTAGTGAGTACAATGTTCCTCCCCTGCCCGAGCATTTGACTTTTGACAAGCAGACTCTATATCACATACTTACTCATACCATATGTCCTTTGGCCGGGATGAACACTGAAAATGCTATATTTGATGTTCTTCGAAACACCATTCATGCCATCTCCCAAGGATATATCTTTGATATTGAAGACATGTTTCTGCGAATACTGATGGACTCTGCTCAGCATCCGGAAACCATCAAATTCTTTGCGCCTATTTGGCAAAAGTCAGTCACAAAAGCTTCATTCCTCCTATACGTGATACATTGTGAGTCATGGAAGACTTTTCTTCGGGCAAAGCACCAGTGTCAAGCCCTCTAGATTATCACAATACACTCGATGGGCCACGGCTGTCTCAGCGTGATCGCCAACCAAATACTCAACCTCCTTCACACCTTGAAGTGAGCTTGCGTACTCAACAACTATTGTAGCAGCATATGGCTGAGGATCACCGAGAGAAAGAACATATGGCTGCCAAAGTGAATGCCATCAACAACCATACGAAAGTTGTGCACATGATCACGGCTGAAAATAACAAGCACCTATGGCAATCGCTTCAAAAGTTCTTCTCCAAGAAACAACTTAGAAACTCAGATATTAAAGAACTCTATGAGTATATTGATCAAGGTTTCTCTGCTGAAGACTTTCAAGATCATATCACTCCACCTCTGCCAGCTCTTGAACCAACAACCGATTTACTTCGGTTTTAGCTGCGCAAGTTGCTCGACAAATCAGAAACTACCTCACCAACTGAGAAACTAGATGAAGGGAATGTGCTATATCACAAGAATCAACAAGATGATCCCACTCTGCCCTCATCCTCTCAGCCTCAAGCCAGTCTCGAAGGAACATCTGTTGCTACTGACGATGAAGATATTCCAGCTACATTTGAATCAGAAACCTCTTCGGCTAGTTCTTCAGGAGATGCCTCAGAGTGAATCAAGTTCACCTCTTTTGTACTCATGTTCTTCGTCACCTTTTTGACACTAGTTAACAAAAGGGGGAGAATTACAACGAGTTTTGATAGATTTTCTCTGATAGATTTTCTCTCTGTGTTTATTTGGTCTTTTTTATGAGACTTTTGTGCTATATGCCTTAAATACTATCTGTGCTCTGATGTAAAACTTCTGATCTCTGATGTAATATTAATAACCCCACCTGCTGCATTATTTCAATTGAAGCATTTGTCTTGTAGGTGGAATTATTATCAGAAGTTATGAATGATTGTACTACATTCTCGATGGATCATATATCATTAGTGCAAATCATTACCTGATTGTTTGAAAAATCTTCCACATAATTCAATGAATTGCAAAACATTTCATATCATATTTCTGATCCTACATACATCTAGGGGGAGTATATTTCGTCATCGATCTAAGTAACAAAAATTCACCCTTGTTCGGTTTACATTTCAATTATCTATCTTCACTTTGATGATTATCTGTTTTGTCAACAACCGTCCAAAAGGGGGGAGATTGTTGGTGCAATGATAGGCCCCTTATGTTTTGGAGTTTGTTGACATAAACAATATGGGACTTTTGTGTTTGCTAGTGCACACAGAGTAACAGGTCCCCGAGAGATCGAGGAGTTTGATGCAAACGACGAATATAATCTCCCTACGTTGTAGAGAAGGTTATCACTGAAGATGATGTTAACAAGAGTGACCCCTAAAAAATGCTGAAGTTCAAGCAATTGGTTCGGTGTTTGTTCGAAGTAAATGACTAAGCTCGAGGAGAATGAAGATGAGGTGAGGACATATCATTTGTTTCATTATTCTTCTTCTTTCATTGAGTCATAGGACCACCATACTATTAAGAGGGGTGTAGCGTTCGAAACTTTGATTCTCTGATGCTAAACCCAAATCCTATGAAATCTGTGAGATAAATCTCTTTGTGTTCTAAGCACATACTTGCCAGCAAGAGACTGTGATCTTCTTCGCCGCGAGAGATTTGTCTCGGACCGATGAGTTAGCATTACTTGTTCCATAAGTAATGTTACCGTTGCTCCAAAATCCGACCATTGCGAACGTGTCGGTTGGCCATTGGCTGGACCCCGTGCCCAAAATGGTCATTTCCCATCTGGGAAGGCTGCGGCTATAAATAGCCACCCCGTGCCGGCTTTGTTCGGTGGCTTCTCCACTTGATTCTGAGAAGATTGTTGAGCAACCCACTCTCTGAGTGATTTGACTTTAAAATCCATCGAGAGAAACCCCCTACAGCCAAAGAATTAGATAGTGGTTAGAATCACCCGAATCTAAGTCGAGTATGCTCCGCCTATTACTCTTGGGAGCTACAAACTCTCTAGACGGTTAGGTGTCAATTTCTTCAGAGACCAAGAGTGATTGTGGTTCTCGAGGAAGAAGTCTATAAAGGTTCGGAGATCGCCTTAAAGTATCTACCACGAGTAATCGGCATCGGTTGACGAATTGATTGTCGAGGATAATAGGGTGAAGAGAGTTTATCTTCCGTGTTAAGTCACAACCCCTCCAACCAGACGTAGTCCCTGTGCAGAAGGAAAAACTGGTCGAACAAATACCCTGTCACCATCGAGCACCACTGGTTACCTTTGTTACCCATGTTTTCATTCGATATCTTTCAACCATGTGACTTGTCTCGATGCATGACTAGTTTCCTTTCGGTACCTAGTTTTAGCTCGCTATAGTTTGTTCTTCATTCGTTTCCCCTGGTGGGTTATGAGAGTTTTGAGTTTTCCAAAGAAAATTTAAAAATCCCATTCACCCCCCCCCCCTCTGGTAGACATACTTCGTTCCTACAGATATCCTATGCAACTGATTTTATGAGGACTTCTTTTCCTGCAGTGATAAGAGCTTCTCGATCCAACCTCTCACCTTTTCCCAGACTCGGTCACAAATATATTTAAACATGTAGTTCTTTGACTGTCCCACATTAGTTGGCATACCAAGATATATGTCGCTCAGTCAATCATTCTCCACATTAAATGTGTCCTTTATGCTTTGTCGCAGAACCTGTGGACAACACCTGTTGAAGAATATGGATGACCTCTCGCCGTTCACCCTTTGTCCCGAAGATGCAGAATAGGTATTAAGTAGGTTCGATACCTCATTGGCTCCCTCCACATTTGACTTAAAAAGCAACATGCTATCATCAGCAAATAGGAGGTGGTTAATAGCCAGGGCTATGGGAGCCACCTTAACTGCACTAAGAACTGATGATTGAGAACTATATTTTAAAAGGCATGAGAGGCCCTCTACTGCAATTAAGAAAAGATAGGATCTTCCTGGCGAATAGCCTGAGTGGGTTTGAATTCCTCAAGCTTCTCAACATTGAACAAAATTGTGAAGGAATTGTTTTAACCATGCCCATAATAATATCGATCCAAGCAGGAGCAAAACCAAGCTTTTCCAACATGGCTTGAAGACAACACCACTCCTAGTGCTCATACGCCATCATCATATCAAGTTTGAGGGCACAAAAACTATTTGTTTTGGATCTATTCTTCTTCATAGAATAGAAGCATTCATAAGCACTTAGAATGTTGTCTGTGATCAATCTGTCAAGGACAAAAGCAAATTGCTCTTGAGAGATGATTTCAGCGAGAATGAGTTTTAGCCTGTTGGCCACCACTTTTGATGCAATTTTGTAGTGGTTATTGCATAAACTGATTGGTCAGAATTGAGTAAGGAAAATGGGATTAAATACCTTGGGAATCAGTACTAGGACTATATCATTGATGATCTCTACACTTTCTTCTCCCCTCACAATTCTCAACTCTACACTATTGATCTCATCATCGCGAATATCCCAATGTTGTTGATAAAAGTGTGCAGGGAAGCCGCCTGGACCAAGAGCCTTTGTAGGGAACATCTAAAAAATCACTATTTTCACCTCCTCATCATAATACAGGGCGTACAAAGCATTATTCATAGCTGGAGTCACCTTGTGTGGTACACGCACAAGCACTGGATCCTCAACGCTCCAGATTGGGTGTTCGATGAAATCAATACATGGATGCGAGGATACTTTTGGGCCAGGAAAGACAAAGACAATAGAAGCCAATGCTCAGTAGCGTGGAACACGACCTGTCGCCCTACATGTTATGCCGGTCTTGGCGTCAAGAACTTGAAACTCCAAATGTTGGCTCTACGCGTCTGGTGGGAATGGTTGTGGCGCACGGATCAGCTCAGACCATGGCTGGGCATTCCGTTCATCGTTGTAACACCCACGATGCGGCTATATCTCCCACGTGTCGGAGCACGACTTAGAGGCATAACCGCATAGTAGGCATGTCGCAAGAGGGGTAATCTTTACACATCCCATGTACTGAATAAGAAAGGGATAAAGAGTTGGCTTACAATCGCCACTTCACACAATACATAAATATAGCATTACATCATCCATAATACAATCAAGGTCCGACTACGGAACCAACATAAACAAAGACAACCCCAAATGCTAAATCCCCGATCGCCCCAACTGGGCTCCTCTATTGATCAACCGAAAAAGACATAAAACAACGATCAAGATCTTCATCGAGCTCCCACTTGAGATCAGTTGCGTCATCTGCACTGGTATCGTCGGCACCTACAACTGTTTTTGGAAGTAATCTGTGAGTCACGGGGACTCAACAATCTCACACCCTCGCGATCAAAACTATTTAAGCTTATGGGTAGGAAAGGGGTAGTGAGGTGGAGCTACAGCAAGCACTAGCATGTATGGTGGCTAACTTACGCAAATGAGAGCGAGAAGAGAAGCAAAGCATGGTCGAGAAGCTATAAAGATCAAGAAGTGATCTTGAAACTACTTACGTTCAAGCATAACACGAGACCGTGTTCTCTGATACCATCTTATTGACGTGAAAGAACGTAAGTAGTTTCAGGTTCACTTCTTGATCTTTATAGCTTCTCGACCATGCTTTGCTTCTCTTCTCGCTCTCATTTGCGTAAGTTAGCCACCATACATGCTAGTGCTTGCTGCAGCTCCACCTCACTACCCCTTTCCTACCCATAAGCTTAAATAGTTTTGATCGCGAGGGTGTGAATTTGCCGAGTCCCTGTGACTCATAGATTAGTTCCAAAAACAGTTGCAGGTGCCAACGATACCAGTGCAGATGACACAACTGAGCTCAAGTGGGAGCTCGATGAAGACCTTGATCGTTGTTTTATGTCTTTTCCGGTTGACTAGTAGAGGAGGCCAGTTGGGGCGATCGGGGATTGATCATTTGGGGTTGTCTTTGTTTATGTTGGTTCCATAGTCGGACCTTGATTGTATTCTGGATGATGTATGCTATATTTATGTATTGTGTGAAGTGGAGATTGTAAGCCAGCTCTTTATCCCTCTCTTATTAGGTACATGGGATGTGTAAAGATTACCCCTCTTGCGACATGCCTGCTATGTGGTTATGCCTCTAAGTCGTGCTCCGACACGTGGGAGATATATCCGCATCGTGGGTGTTACAAGTTGGTAATCAGAGCCTTCCCCGACTTAGGAGCCCCCTTGCTTGATCGGATCGCTGACTTTGTTGAGTCTAGAACAAAATATTTTGAGTCTTATAGGATTATATATATCAGAGAGTAGGATTCTTTTTACTCCTTAGTCCCTTTGTCGCTCTGGTGAGGCCTCCTAACGTAGAGTTTTGAGTCTTCTCTTCTCAAATTTCACTATTTTTTTAGGATCACGCGGGTATCTTGGAATCGTTCTGATGATTTTGTGACGAGAACATTGTTCTTGGTGCCTCCTGAAATTTAGGGGTTGTGGCAGTGTCCTGGGGAGTTGAGCTCCAAGGTGTTGTCGTCACAATTTTATCATTGTAGTTCTGAAATACCTGAGTTCGCCGACATCGAAAATCTCCTTTTATGCAGTTGTTGGTGAGATAACCTCGACGCCACCCAGTACTGGGGCGGGAGTTCAGGAGTGTTGCCATAACTCGTATAACGGATGCTTTTCGAAGGTTGAGGTAAATGGTTTCCAAAGGTTTCTTGGTTATGTGTTGAAGGATGGATACAACTGGATGTAGGATTTGCTAGTTTTGGGTGAGATATTATGCTTCCCCTGTATCCCCAACACCTGATTGCATAACCAGAAAGTTTCGGGAGTTTATAAGTGGGAATTCAAATATCACGTAGGATATCTTTCCAACAGACACATGATACGATATGGGATCTATCATATGTTTGTTTCCGGCTTATTTCCTAAGTCAATCCTTTGTTTTTGTTATTTTGTTGTGGTATTCGAGTTGCTTCAATGTCAAGTGTTGATTCCATACCTTCCCTAAGCGGTGTTCTCACATTTCTATGGGAATACTAATCCTTAATGATAATTGAGATTGTCATGTCAATTCTTTCCAACTGGTGTGCTTCTCTTCAAGTGGATCTGATCATTTTCAACATCCGCAAGATCAACTCTAAGTTTTATCAATGGTGTTTGTTTCATCCGTCCCCAAGTTGCCTTTGTTTTCCCGCCCACCCACCCATTTTCCTTGAAGGACTCAGATTTCTTAATCAAGTATCCATCTTATTGATGTGAAGTCTCTCCATTCTTTTCCGTCAATATTCTTATCCGGTGATTCTCAGGAAGATACTAATGGAGCTTCAAGTTCATCATTCTTCATTTCTTTTATCTTCTCTGGTGGATTCAAATCAAGCTTTTGGTGTTGATCATATCCCTTTTCCTCATTTCAAATGCTTTCTCATGCAGGTGCACCTCTTAATCATCCACTCCTCGCTATTCATTTGTTCTGGAGTGTTGAAGATATCTTGAATATTCGTGCTTCCACTCTGCATTCGTTCAAGCCTTTTCGAGATTGTTATCTCATTCAAGCCATTTAATTCAACCGGTGCAACCTCTCTTTTAAATCGTTCAACGGTGTTTCTTTTGAGTGGGCCCTAACCCACGGGTCTTTTTCCCAGGATCTTACGTGACTCTTCTAATTTTACCGGAGCTATTCTCAAATCTTTCAAAGTTTGATGTAAGAATGTTTTGTCATCCGTCAAATGTGCTTCTCTAAGATCTTTCTAATTCTTTTCATCATTGGTTCAACCTTTCTAATTTTCATTCTGGAGTGCCTCAACAATTCATGGTGGTGTTTCTCATCGTCATTCTCAACATTTGAAGACTGAAGAAGAGTTTTTCCTCCAAATCTTATCCGTTCTCTTAGAGATGCGTAGTTCAAGCTTGATGCCATCCTCTCATAATTGTTTTCGATTGTGAGAATTCTTTTCACCCATCCAGAGCGATACAAGAGTCTTTTCAGTTTGATTCTCTAGAGCCCATCATCTCAGAATTATTCATTCTCAGCGTTCAGCTCTCATTCTCTAAATCTTACCGATGCTTCATTCAAGTATTCTCTAATCATCTCGGAATCTCTTCATTCTCTTGTATCAAGTTCTCTCTTGTATCTTCGTTCATTTTCTAATTCTTCCCGGTGTTACGCTATCTTTTCTTCATTCGTTTTCAAATCTTATGGTGGTTCGCTCAAGATTTCTCTTCCTTTGTTATCATATCAATTCATATGTTCTTTCCAAATCCTACCGGTGGATCATTGAAGACCTTCCCAAGTTTGCGCTATATCTCTCCTTTGTCATTTCCAATGAGAATGAGTAGTATGCCAAATCCGTTGCTTGTCATCAATTTAATTGATGAAGGATAAGCATAATGTAATTCTTATTCTTGTTTCATCCAAGTGATTATTTCCTTATTCCATAGGTTCATCAAATTCTCGTTTTCAATTGTTTCATCTTTTCTTTTCCCGGAGTTCCAAGATCTCATCATCATGAAGATCCATCTAATCATTGCAAGGCTTCAACCTTATTCTTTTCACCCTTCTTTTCGTTTGGTCATTCTTTTTTTAATGGAGTTCTTCATGGAGGCTCTACATGGTGGTTCATCAAGGATTTAAATTCCTTCTCGAAGTGTTCATCGAAATTCTTTTCAGAGGACCTCAAGTATTGTTCATCTTGTATTCCAAGGTGCAATTCTTCCTACTTTATCTTTTGAGGTGGTGTTATGTCATTCTTGGCAATTTCCCTTCGTTTTTCATGATTCGCAAGTTGTCAGGAATGAGATATTTAAACCCATCATTTTCTTCCTTGGAGTTATCTTGGTATAGATTTCACCTAAAGCCTTCCATTGGGAATGTTGCCCCTTGTGGTGATTACCTATGATCCAAGTTTTCTTATCACCTCGAGATAAGAAGCTTTCTATCTTTTCTAGCTCTCAATCCAATCTATTGTTTTCCGTTAGTGGCAGAATCTCATCTCATAATTTTGAGTTGTCTTCCATAAGCCCACGTCAAGTTTATCTTTTCATTGGTGGTTTTCCAACAACTCCGTTCGACCCTTCTCCTAAGGATGCCATTGCAAGCTCATTTGAGGTAGAAGATATTGTTTTATCCTCCGTTCTTTTAATTCCTTTCTTACATTTGTTCCGGAGGCTTTGTGATGTTGCTCTCTTCAACACATCATCTTGTTTTGTCAAGATCATGTTCAATTCCTTCCATTACAATCGGAGTGCTGCCCAAATTATATCATTCTTATTCCTTCTCTATCTTGTTTTTAACCAAAGTGTTGTGTCCTCTGCTTAAGTTCTTTTTATCTTATCAAGTCTTGCATCTCGTTTCAACCGGAGTGCTGCCCGAATTTGTTCTTCCTTGTTCCTCTTTCCTAACGGAGTGTTTTCAACTTCGATCATCTCCGTGGTATTCTTTCTTTCAAGTTGTTCAACCATTCAAGGTTCTTTGGTTTCACTCGTTTGTCAAAGAAGCAACTTAGTTTTACCTCTTATCTTCCTCTTCCTTTTCCCACCGGTGCCATCCTAGATCTCGGGACGAGATCCTCTCGTAGTGGTGGAGAGTTGTAACACCCCGGATACAACTTTCCATATTCGTAACTTCAACTCTTGCCTTTTCCGGAGATGCGATATGATTTTCCCTTCGTGGTTGGGTTTTGTCTTCATTTTGCATTTTGTTCATGTCATGCATTTCATATCATGTCATCATGTGCATCGCATTTGCATACATGTTCGTCTCATGCATCCGAGCATTTTCCCCGTTGTCTGTTTTGCAATCCGACACTCCTATGTCCTCCGGCGTCCCCCTCTTGTCTCTGTTCGTGAGCGGGTGTTAAATGTTCTCGGATTGGACCGAGATTTGCCAAGCGGCCTTGGTACACCACCGGTAGACCGCCTGTCAAATTTCGTGCCATTTGGAGCTGTTTGATACTCCAATGGTTAACCAGGGAACCGCAAAGGCCTCATGTGTGTTGCAGCCCAACACCCCTCCAAAGTGGCCCAACAACCCATCCAAACCTATCCCATGTCCTCCGTCGTCGGATCACGATCACGTGGTCGAAAACCGCACCCCATTTGGACATTCCCACATCCTTTTACCTATATAAATACCTCCCCTCCATTTTTCGCGGATCAAACCCTAAAATTTACCTACCGCGCCGTGCCGGACATGTCCGTCGCTACCGGACATGTCCAGCGCCGCCGCCCCGTCCAATACTGGCGCGACACCTGTCCCGTCGCCTCTCCGCCGCGCCTCCTCTCTCCGCCGCCGCTCGCCGCGCCGCCCCGCACGCCTCCCCGACCGGCGCCCCAACTCCGGCTGACCAGATCTGGCAAGGGAGCGGCTAGATTCGGCCGGAGCCCTCCTCACTGGCGTCGCCCCGAGCCTCTCCGGCCTCCTCCTTCTTCATCTCCGGTCAGCTAGCTCCGGCCGTCCTCGTCATCCACACCACCCCAAATCCAGATCTGGAAAACCCTAAGGTTGACCCCGAAAATATCCTAAGTCCTTGAGTTTTTGCATTCTGAAGCCCTGTTCAACATGCCATAACTCCTCATCCACAGATCCGTTTTGCATGAATGATATATCAAAATGTTCATCACGATGTGCTCTTCATTTTGTTCCATTGTGCCATGCTTGTTTGAGTCTAGCTCGATGCCCAAATCGTTGATGCAAGAGTGCTATAAAATGTTAGGTGCTGATTCTTAGCAGAGTATGAGCATTTGTCATTTTTTTGCTACATTTGTTGTGTGCTTCATATGGGCATGAGCTCTACATATGTTTTGGTCTATGCCATGCCATCTTTACAGGGGTGTATGCTATGTATTTTTTGATCTTTGTGGTGACTAGCACAATCATGCAAAGTAGCTCTCGTGATATTGCTGATTTCAGAGACTTAGAATTTCACTAAGTCATTGCTCTGCTGTTATTTTTATGCCATGTATTCATGATGCTACAGTGAGATCCATGCTTCTTTTGAGTATCGTCAGTAAGGATGATTTGGACATATGGTTGTGCTCTATCCATCCATGTCCCTGTTTGAATTTATGGAGTGCCCTAGCATGACTTAATCTTGCTCTACTTTTGCTATAAAATGTTCCTGGCAGATTGTTTACTTGTTAATCAATTTTGCCAAGGTTGTTGTAGTCGATCCATGCTTGATTTGAGCTTGTTCTTGCTTTGGTTAGCTTCATGATCATGTCTTCTTGCTGATGCTATTCTTATATTTTTCATGCAATGCCTTGTGATGAGTGAATCGATCTCGCAAAGATGCCTTCATAACTCTGTTTTGCCATGCTCAGTTTTCTGCTAAGTCTGAATCTTTTAACGAAACTTTCTATGTTTACATGGGTGCCATAATATCTTCTGTGCATTTTTGGCTCTTGGTCAGTAAGGGACTTTTGTTCTATGCTTTGCGTAGATTCATGCCATGCCTTGTATTGCTATGTTATGTTCCTGTAGCATGTTGTTTGCTTGCTCTAAACATTGCTTCCTGATGTTAATCCCTGGCATGTTAGTATTTTCACTAAGTCTGTGATGTTGTTATCTTTTGCACTTTTGCCATGCTTGTTTGAACCTGCTCTTGTGTGATTTATCCGTAGCTCAGTGTTTATCTTTTGTCAAGCATCTTGAGTAGATCACTGCCATATGCTTTGTTGCTATGTTGGAGTGCAGTAGCTTAGTTTCTTGTTGCATTCTAGATAGCATCATGCTGTTAATCGCAGGATTGTGCCATTCTTGTTTTGCTTGCCATTTGCAAACCGTGCATCCGATTCCGGTGATCTTTATATCGATTTCGACCGAACTCATCTTTCCAGTGGCGCACTTGGTTTGCCAAGTTGATGTCTTCTTCATCATTTTCCTTCCGGAGCATGCGTATGCATTACATATCACATCTCGCATATCATGCCATGTTTTGCATCATGTTGCTTGCGAATTGCATCGTGATTGATTGTTGGTTCTTTGCTTATGTTCTTGCTTTGGGTAGAGCCGGGAGACGAGTACATGTTCGAGGAACCTGTTGAGTATGCTAACGAGGATCAAGCTTTCGTCAACTCTGAGAACTTTGCAGGCAAGATGACCATACCCTCAAAATCACTTCTATCTTTGCTTGCTAGTTGTTCGCTCTATTGCTATGCCACGATACCTACCACTTGCTATATCATGCCTCCCACATTGCCATGACAAGCCTCTAACCCACCTTTCCTAGCAAACCGTTGTTTGGCTATGTTACCGCTTTGCTCAGCCCCTCTTATAGCATTGCTAGTTGCAGGTGAAGATGGAGTTTTGTTCCATGTTGGAACATGGATATTTGTTGGGATATCATTATTATATCTTATTTACTTTAATGCATCTATATACTTGGTAGAGGGTGGAAGGCTCGGCCTTATGCCTGGTGTTTTGTTCCACTCTTGCCGCCCTAGTTTCAGTCATACCGGTGTTATGTTCCTTGATTTTGCGTTCCTTACGCGGTTGGGGGAATGGGACCCCCTTGACAGTTCGCTTTGAATAAAACTCCTCCAGCAAGGCCCAACCTTGGTTTTACATTTGCCAAACAACCTATCACCTTCCCTTGGGTTCTGCAGACTCAAGGGTTATCTTTATTTTAACCCCCCCCCCCGGGTCAGTGCTTGTCTAAGTGTTGGTCCGAACCTGCCAGCCGTCGGTGGCCACCAGGGGCAACTCTGGGCTGGCCTACCAGAAGTTTGGACAATCCGGTGTGTCGTGAGAATGAGATATGTGCAGCTCCTATCGGGATTTCTCGGCACATTCGGGCGGCTCTGCTAGTCTTGTTTTACCATTGTCGAAATGTCTTGTAACCGGGATTCCGAGTCTGATCGGGTCTTCCTGGGAGAAGGAATATCCTTCGTTGACCGTGAGAGCTTGTGATGGGCTAAGTTGGGACACCCCTGCAGGGTTTTGAACTTTCAAAAGTCGTGCCCGCGGTTATGGGCAGATGGGAATTTGTTAATATCCGGTTGTAGAGAACTTGACACTTAACTTAATTTAAAATGAATCAACCGCGTGTGTAGTCGTGATGGTCTCTTTTCGGTGGAATCCGGGAAGAGAACACGGTCTCATGTTATGCTTGAACGTAAGTAGTTTCAGGATCACTTCTTGATCTTTATAGCTTCTCGACCGTGCTTTGCTTCTCTTCTCGCTCTCATTTGCGTAAGTTAGCCACCATACATGCTAGTGCTTGCTACAGCTCCACCTCACTACCCCTTTCCTACCCATAAGCTTAAATAGTTTTGATCGCGAGGGTGTGAGATTGCTGAGTCCTCGTGACTCACAGATTACTTCCAAAAACAGTTGCAGGTGCTGACGATACTAGTGCAGATGACGCAACTGAGCTCAAGTGGGAGCTCGATGAAGACCTTGATCGTTGTTTTATGTCTTCTCCGGTTGATCAGTAGAGGAGGCCAGTTGGGGCGATCGGAGATCTAGCATTTGGGGTTGTCTTTGTTTTTGTTGGTTCCGTAGTTGGACCTTGATTGTATTCTGGATGATGTATGCTATATTTATGTATTGTGTGAAGTGGCGATTGTAAGCCAACTCTTTATCCCTCTCTTATTCAGTACATGGGATGTGTAAAGATTACCCCTCTTGCGACATGCCTACTATGCGGTTATGCCTCTAAGTCGTGCTCCGACACGTGGGAGATATAGCCGCATGATGGGTGTTACAATCGTGGACGCGGATGCCAATTTTTTTTCAATAACTTGATGCCCATTGTTGTTGGGGAGGGAACAAGGTTATTGTTCTAGAGAGATCGTTGGCTCCACGGTCTTGCCATCGCCGACTACACACCAGCCATCACCCCCCTGGTTCGCACTCGAATCAAGAACCAACGTTATGTCGCCCAAGCTCTCATGAACAGAAGATGGGAAGCGGACATCCACAGTGAAATCCCCCCTCATGGCCCTGATCCAACTAATGCACCTAAGGCTTCTGATCTCCCGTGTGGAACAGGACATCGATCTACGAGATACATTTACTTGGCCAAGCGACACTTTGGGATTATACACTGCTAAATCAGTGTACTCCAAGCTATGCATCGGTCTGATTAAGTTCCCCCATCAGGAGCGCATCTGGCGAAGTTGGGCGACTCTTAAGTGCAAAATTTTGACTGGCTGGCTGTTCAGTACCGCATCTGGACATCCGCTCGCAAGGCAGGTCATGGCCTCCAAGAGTAGTCGTCTGCTTGCTACTCATGCGTGCAAGACGAAGACACAATCGATCACATTTTCGTTGAATGTTTTTACACAAGGGAAGTTTGGCATCGTTGCATTGTGGCCCTAGATCTGAACACAGAGGAGCCGAACCAAAACCTCTCACTCATCAAGTGGTGGGACAAAGCGAGGAGCAGCTTCCCCGACGCCAACAAGAGAGGTTTCGACACCCTGTTCATTGCCATCACTTGGTCTTTAGGAAACAACGCAACACGAGTGTTTAGGAGAACGACCGATCATAGACATCCAAGACTTTTGGTTTGATCAAATCCTCGACGAAATCAAGAAATGGTCTAATGCCGATGTAAAAAGTTTACATTGTTTTGTGAGAGAGTAGCTTTTTCTTTCTCTAGGTGTGGGTGTGGGTGTGGATGTGGATCTAACCACTACTAACACTCTATCTTATTTTTTTTCGAGAGTACACACTCTACCTTGTAGAGTGCATATTTTGCTCCCTTGTATAAAATATGGTACATTATTCGCGTCCTCTTGAAAAGAAAACAACATAACGAACTAACGAAGCAAATTAACATCAATATGTATAGCTAGCTCGTAATAATAAACAAAACAAAAGAGTAAAATAAATCGTGGCACATCCTAGTTCGTGACAATGCAATCATGCGTGAGCCTAGAGTAGAGTACATTCAGTTGACAAGGTTGCACTTGGTCCTGATCTTGCCTTGGTTGCCGGTGAGCACGCCGATGGCGCCCATCTTGGCCATGGAGACGCGGAAGTCCCGGAAGAATTCCCCGTCGTACCTGCCAGTGGCGGCGCGGCGGACGTAGGCACCGGCGAAGGGATGCTCCATGAGCCCGGCGTCCGACCGGAGCAGCCCGCGCCTCCTGGCCACCTGCCGATAGTAGCTCGTGTCGAATGTCCCGCAGCTACCGGCGTCCATCTCCGCTGCCGCGCTGCTATCGCTGGGGCCGCGGCAGCGCATTCTCAGCCTGTCGGCGTACCTTCCGTCCAGGGTCGGGTCGGTGCTGCGGATGCTGCCATTGTAGAGGCGGTCGGCGAAGGACGAGCAGTGCGCCTTCCCAAGCGTGTGCCCGGCCGAGAGCACGACGAGGTCCTTGACATCGAGGCCCTTGGCCGCGAACACCTCGATCATGACAGTGATATTTCCGTAGAGCGGCGGCAGCTCGCCGCAGTTTTCGGCGCGGGACGTCCGGCCGTCCCTCCGGCCGAGCGCCACGGGCCAGGATGGGCCTTTGCTCTGGGGTCGAGGATCAGATCCAGAGTTTCATCAGATACAGAAAGACAAGTTGGTAGTACGCGACGAGACAAGAGGCAAGTTGTTGTGATGTACCAGAACGACGGCGTCTCGTGCCATGAGCGCGAGGAGGTCGGCGCAGGAGACGGTGGCCGGGCACGCCTTCTCGAGCTTGTCCTTGACCCGCGCGACGGCGTCGAAGCCTCGGAGGCTCTCGTTGGGTATGGCATCCTTCTCCGTGGGGCTCCCGTCTGCGGAGTCGAGCAGCACAGATGCATCGCAGCCCTGCACGAAGCAGTCGTGGTAGTGCAGCCGGAGCAGGGACGCGGCCAGGTCCGGCGACGCCCTGACGATCCTCGCCGTCTCCCTGAACACGATCCCTTCCGCTCCCGGGCACGTCTTGTCGTAGTACCCGAACCTGATGCCCGGCTGCGCCGCGCATCCAGACAAGAGCGCCGCTAGCGCAGCTAGAGCAAGTGACAGCATTGTCACGGCCATCTCTCGAGCCTCCACTCGCTGGCGGCGAGCCATGGCCGTCGCTACTGGTATGCTACAGTGGAACTGGACAGTTCCTCTATGTCTGCGTGGCTGCTGCCTTCAGTATTTATGGCTGATAAGTTCTGCATCTGCAGTTAAAAACGTTTTCATTTCATTCCCACCAAAGGGCTTCGATTTGACTACAGATGATGAGCTTCGATTCTTGCGAAGAGCGAGTTGACTTTGCCATTACGATAT
The DNA here is from genome assembly GCA_034509565.1 of Triticum monococcum. Classification (NCBI taxonomy): domain Eukaryota; kingdom Viridiplantae; phylum Streptophyta; class Magnoliopsida; order Poales; family Poaceae; genus Triticum; species Triticum monococcum. Next base: position 441,476,427 of record CM067842.1, on the reverse strand, counting down.
GCATATGCAGCAGATTCGGTGCGTTTCCGTTGCGTGCGGCGCCGTCCACTGTTTTAACTAGCTGTACACCGGTGCCGTAGCTGTGTCCATGCACGCGGCAAGCCTACAGCGTGACCCTAACCCGAATCTTTGGTTTGAACGCAGATTCACAAGAAATGAAATGACGGACAATATGCCACTCCCGATCACGATGCCCTGATCACAAGATCCAAAGCCTGAATCTTTAACAGATATAATTCCTCGCTCCACAAGACTGATAATGTCAGCGCACAGACAACTGAAGGGAACGGCGCCGTGGCAGCAACAGGCAGCCAGCCTGCCACTGCGACCAAACTAGGCGAGGAACACCGCTACGAACCAAGGCGCGTCTCCAGCAGGCCGGCCCATATCTCGCAGCCCAACATGAAGTTCATTGGGCCCGAGTGGACCAGTTAGGGTTGGCCCAATCAAGACTTACAGCCAATTTTGATTTTTCCGGAACATGCGGGCAGCTTGGGATCTTGCTCAGGAGGTACAATTCAAGCCATTGGAGGATAATCTCTACTCCATACAATTCTCATGTTTAGGGGATTGGGAAAGAGTTACACAAGAAGGTCCATGGCACTTTAGGGGGGATGCAGTGATCCTCAAGCCGTATGACTGGATGGCGAAGCCTTCGACAGTTCAACTTGACAGTATTGAGATCTGGGCACAAATCCATGATGTGCCACCACTATATGCATCTCTGGTGCCGTCCCTTGCGGCGAAGGTGGGGGAGGTTCTCTTCGCAGAGCCTATCTCACAAGATTTTGTGGGGAATTTTCACCGTGTGTGGTTGAGGATTAAGGTCGATAAACCACTGAAGAATGCCGTCTCCATTATCCGAGATGGCAAGCGCCAAATCTACAGAGTCAAATATGAAAAACTTCCGGATTGGTGCGCCGTATGTGGCATGTTGGGTCACCAGTATAAGGAGCATGGCACTGGAATACATCCACCCTCTGCTTTGGTCTTCAAGGACTTGAAGGCAACTTGGACAATGCGTAATAGCCAGGGGCCAGGAGGCGGATGAAGCCGTAGGGGCGGACGCCGTGGCGGCTGGACTGGAGGGTGCGGTGCAGACTCTCAATTCGAGGGATCAGTAGGGATGGAAGACGATGGAACGGACATGGACTCTGGTATGCTGGACACAGAGAGGAATAGGAAGAGAGCGCCTGGACAGAAGCTCTCTTTGGAAGCACCAAACAAGGGAACGACTACTATAACATAGGGAAACACAGTGGCGTCACCCTCCACGGTTGCTCCTCCAAGTCCTAGTGGAAAACAAGACCCAAAGAGAATCAAGCTAGCGCTGGAAATTGTGAAGAATAATACGTCAAAACAAGCAGGACATGGGAAGGATGATATAAAGTTGGCGGGCTCCCTCGAGGGGCGCCGCCGAGCCCAATGAGTGTCTTCTGTTGGAACTGCCGTGGCGCAGGCAAAGCCGCGACAGTTCGAGAGCTTCGTGATTTTGCGAGGCAATTTGCCCCTGCCCTCTTATGCATTGTTGAAACGCAAATAGAAGGTGCTAGGGTAGAAGCATTAGCTGGAACTTTGGGTTTTGACAACTCTTATGCCGTTGATAGTCAAGGTAGAAGTGGTGGAATGGGTTTGTTTTGGAACAATGCAATAAACATTGATATTCTTGGTTACTCTCATTATCACCTCGATGTATGGATTGAGGAACAGGGTAAGGACAACTGGAGGATGACATGCGTATATGGCGATGCACAAACACACTTGAGGCATGAGACTTGGACAGTTTTGAAAAACATTAGTACTTTGAGCTCCCTCCCATGGCTCTGTATGGGGGATTTTAACAAAGTGGTGCGTCTGGATGAACACCAAGGAGTAGGTCAATGCAGTAATGCTCAAATCCAAGCGTTCAGGGAGGCGGTGGATGTTTGCATGTTGCTAGATTTGGGGTATAAAGGAAATATCTAGACGTTTGAGAAAAAAGTTTTAGGAGGTAGCTACACTAAATGCAGACTTGATAGAGCACTTGTCAACGCAACGTGGATGGCAATGTATCCTCTGGCGTTGGTCGAACATCTAACTGGAGTCACATCTGATCATTCACCTTTGCTGCTCGAGCTTGGAGACACGGATGGAGTGGTTCGAAGAAGGAAGCCCTTCAAGTACGAGCTGATGTGGGAGACACATGAGGGTCTTCGGGACACAATTTCATCAGGCTGGGGCGAGGGGCCGCCTTGTACATCTGTTGAGGGGATGCGGCAGAAGCTCAGTGATCTTGGAAAGGGCTTGGGAAAGTGGAGCACAGACACATTCGGTAGCGTGAGGAAGGAGATAAAACAACTCAAGAGGACTTTGGAATGACTCAAGGGTGACCCACTGAGGATCAGGCCATCGCACGTAGAGCTGAAAATAAATGAGCGCTTGATTGAATTGTACCACGGGGAGGAGATAATGTGGCGGCAACGGGCTAGAATCGAGTGGCTTTTGGCGGGAGACAAGAATACAATTTTTTTCATCTACGAGCTAGCCTTCGCCACAAGAAAAATATGATCAAAGCTTTACAAAACTCGCTCGGAGTTGAGATATCCGACCCGGCAGAATTGAGGGTGCTAGCCAACAATTTTTACCAAGCCTTATACCAGACTGAAGGTGTTCAGAATATGACCGAGGTTCTGAACCATGTACCGCACAAGGTGACAGATGAGATGAACACATTACTTTGCGCTCCGTACACCAATGAGGAGGTTAAGGCGGCCTTGTTCCAGATGTTCCCCACCAAAGCTCCAGGCCCGGACGGTTTTCCCGCTCAGTTCTATCAGCGCCATTGGGACGTGTGTGGGGAAGAGGTCACAAAGATTGTTCTGGGAATAGTCCGTGGGGAGGAGAGCCCAGAGTGCATCAACAACACTGTACTAGTGTTGATTCCTAAGGTAACGAACCCAATGGTACTGTCTCAATTCCGGCCTATAAGCCTTTGCAATGTTCTATACAAGATTGCCTCGAAGGTGGTTGCTAACAGGTTGAAGGTTATTCTACCTGACATTATATCGGAATAGCAGTCAACTTTTGTGCCTGGAAGGTTGATAACTGACAACATAATTTGTGCATATGAGTGTTTGCACTTCATGAATCGCTCGAGATAAAAAAACAAACAATTTCTGTGCCCTGAAGTTGCACATGATGAAAGCCTATGATAGGGTGGAGTGGACATATTTGAGGGCCATCATGACCAAGTTGGGTTTTGCAGCACAGTGGATTGATATTGTTATGGGTATGGTCTCATGAGTATCCTTTTCGGTTTTATTCAATGAAGAGAAGCTTGATAGCAGCAGAGGGCTTTTCGGTTTTTCTACAAGAGGTATTCGGCAGGGAGACCCAATCTCCCCCTATTTATGCTTGATAGCAGCAGAGGGCCTTTCGTGCCTACTCAAAGCCAGTTCTCAGTCATCATTGGCAGGTATTCAGGTGGCCCCAACGGCTCCTACCGTTAACCACCTTTTGTTTGCAGATGACAGGCTACTACTTCTCAAGGCAAGTGTGGATGGATCTTTAGCGGTGTCAAACCTGCTAGCTACTTATTGTAGTGCATCGGGACAAAGGATTAACAATGAGAAGTCCTCAATTTTTTTCTACAAAGGATGCCCAGGACCTGTAAGGGATATTGTCAAAAACAATTTGCAGGTACAAAACGAATCATTGAGTGATCGCTACTTGGGCATGCCTACTGATGTTGGCCACTCGAAAAATGGTGCGTTCAGATATTTGAGGGACCGTGTTTGGGAAAAGATAAAGGAATGGATGGAGAAGCTCTTGTCATCGGCAGGTAAAGAGATTTTGATCAAGTCTGTTGCACAGGCTATACCAGTTTATTCTATGTCGTGCTTCAGGTTGCCGAGGGGGCTATGCGAGAATATAACCTCAATTATAAGGCAATTCTGGTGGGGTTGCAAGCAAGGAAGGAGAAAGCCAAGTAGGGTGGCGTGGGATGTCATGACCAAGCCAAAACATCTTGGAGGGCTGGGTTTCCGTGACTTGGAGATCTTCAATTTGGCACTCCTAGCACGTCAAGCGTGTAGGACCTTGACCAAAGAGTCATCTCTTAGCACACGTATGCTAAAAGCGATATATTTCCCAGAAAACTCTTTGCTGGATGCGGCACTTGGTCCTCACCCTTCTCAAATTTGGAGAGCAATACTTGATGGTCGAGATATCCTAGCACACGGGATTGTACAAAGGATTGGGGATGGGGAGACTACAGATATTTGGCTGCATAATTGGATCCCTAGGGACAGTTATAAGAGGCCCATTACATCACTAATTCTGAACCCTCCCATCAGGGTGGCGCAGTTGATCCATGCACCTACGGCTTCATGGAATGAGGACTATATAAGGTCTATCTTCACACCTTTTGATGTTGTTGAGATTCTGAAGATACCTCTATGCACGTGTAGGGTAACAGATTTTGGGCTTGTCATAAGGAGAGACGAGGCAATTTCAGTGTTCGTTCGGCTTATCGGATGGTTTTACGGACTAAGATGAACCGAGAAGCATGGTTATAGGAAGAGGAGGGTTCCTCGTTCGGACAGACCGAGAGCAACAAGTGGAGCATGATATGGCATATCTAGGTTCCATCCAAACTGAGGATGTTTATCTGGCGCCTTGCTAGACATTCTATGCCTTGCGGAGAGGTCCTGAAGCATCGTAACATGGCAATAGAAGATACATGCATGCTATGTGGAGGGGGAGATACATGGAAACATGCATTGCTGAACTACCCACTGGCTGTCGGTGTTTGAGCACTTGCCCCAGAGGATCTACTGGAGCCATTGATTGAGAGGACGGATGATAGCGCCAAGGACTGGCTTTTTGCGATACATGAAATATTAACCGCAGACTTGTTTCAAAGGCTCATAGTGACACTTTGGGCGATCTGGGGAGCTCGACGAAAGGCTATTCATGAATATATTTATCAGGCGCCGCACTCCATCAACGAATTCATCAATAGCTACTTGGGGGGATCTCCAGGTTATAACTCCATGCATCAGAGACCAAGGGGTGCGGCAACCGCAAGGTCTACTCATTGGGTAAGACCACACGAAGGAGCTGCAAAGGTAAATGTCGACGCTGCTGTCTCTCGACGTGGCTATGGGGTTGTGGGCGCTATTTGCAGGGATCATGAAGGGGCCTTCTTGGGAGCATGCACTCTCTTTTTCAAACACATCACCGATCCACAAACCCTCGAGGCACTAGCGATAAGGGAAGTGTTGGCTCTCTCGGATGACCTCTATCTTCGAAGGATCCATGTAGCATCGGACTGCAAAGGGGTGGTCGAGGACGTCAAGAAGGAAAATGCAACAAGCTATGGAGCAATTATTCATGAAATAATAGACCACTCTTTGTCTTTTGATTTTTGTAAATTTAGTCATGAGTTGAGGAGCTTGAATGTTGAAGCTCACAACTTAGCGAAGCATGCTCTTAATCTCGGTGGTGGCCGCCATGTTTGGTTAGGACATCCCGGGAATCTCTCGTTCGTCCCTCTAACTGTGGTGACAGATTAATAAAGAACTTCGTGAGGTTGTCTCAAAAAATCTAGATCAGTGATGCATCCAGTTGGATCAAGACGAACGACGGCTCTCTTCCGCCTCCTCATTTCTTCCCCTTCTCGCAAGAACAGCTGCGGCTGATTGTAATCGGATTTGAGATTGTATCCGAATTCGAGTGATAGATCGATTGGCACCCTAACATCCTGGTACCAGAGACCACCACCACTCCTCCCCACCGCGTCAACCCTGAAGACTCGTCACTGCGTTCACACACGGCAAGTGCTCCTCGCCACCATGGATCCAGCTCTCAACGAGTACCTGGACAAGCTCCACTAGGACGCTAAGGCCGACTCCGCCCACGTCCTCAAGCAGCTGTAGACCTATTCTTCTCAGATCGAGGATCTCCTCCGCTGGAAGCCTGATCTCGAGGCGCGATTCGCGGTGCTAGAGACCATCATGGCGACTCTGCAAGCCGTGGTGCCGCCCGCACCCAGCGGCACGGCGAACCCCAGCATCCTCCCACCGCTACTTCAGGGCGAGGACCACCTCTCGGGACCGATGGCCATGGCGTCGCTGATCTCACCGGGGGTGAGGGGCGGGGGGGGGTGTCGGTGTCAAAACCGGTAGATCTCGGGTAGGGGTCCCGAACGGTGCATGTAAGGATCGAAGGTTCGGGCCCTCTTGATGGAGGTAATACCCTACGCCCTGCTTGATTGACTTTGATGAGTATAGGGGTTACAAGAGTTGATCTATCATCTTCCCTCCATGAAACGTTTCACCTTCCTCTCTCAATACAAGCACATGATGAAGTCCGTGAACTGCAACAAAAGGTGCTACATGTTGGTAATCAGGAAACTCCTCATAGGCATGACACATGGGAATATTGCTGGGGCTCGAAGGATTTCAAAGCAAACAGATACTACAAGTTTTATTTTCGGGATGTCAAGGCCCACCAATCCTACCTTTGGCTCTGGAAGAGCAAAGTCACACTCAAAATCAAGATGTTTGGATGGTTACTCCTCTCGGATCGACTAAATACTCGCAATATGCTCAAAAGAAGACATTATAACATCGGAGATGACCTCACCTGCCTCTTGTGCAGCCAACCAGTTGAAGAGGATATCGAGCACATGATCTTCCAATGTCCATTCAGCAAATACTGCTGGTCCAAAATTGGAATCTCTTGGGATGTAACTGGCACCAGACTACAATGGATCAGTAAAGCCTCTGCCGACTGGAATAAGCCCATGTTCATGGAAATCTTTTTACAGGCAGCCTGGAGCATATGGAAAGAAAGGAACAACAAACTCTTTAGAAGCATCCCTCCAACATATCACAACTGGCTGGATAGGTTCCAAAAAGACTTCACCCTACTCCAATACAGAACCAAGGTTGAGTTGAGAGACTTTATTCTCTCCTTTGTAAACAACCTCCACCCCCACTAGTTAGTCCAGATTTCTCATAGATCTCCCTCCTTCCCAAAGTGGAGGATGAGATGCTTGTAAATATGGTTTGTACATTTTAACTTGCTTTTTGAGTAATAGAAACACAGTGGGAGCCTCTCCCACTGTATAACTTCTCAAAAAAATACAAGAGTTGATCTACCATGAGATCGTAATGGCTAAACCCTAGATGTCTAGCCTGTATGATTATGATTGCCTCTATGGACTAAACCCTCCAGTTTATATAGACACCGGAGGGGCCTAGGGTTGTACAAAGTTGGTTTACAGAGAAAGGAATCTTCATATCAGAACGCCAAGCTTGTCGTCCACGCAAAGGAGAGTCCCATACGGACACGGGGGAAAGCCTTCTATCTTGTATCTTCGCAGCCCATTAGTCCAGCCCATGTTACATAGCCCGGACGCCCAAGGACCCCCTAATCCAGGACTCCCTCAGTAGCCCCTGAACCAGGCTTCAATGACGATGTGTCTGGCGCGCAGATTGTCTTCGGCATTGCAAGGCAGGTTCCTCCTTTGAATACTTTAAAGTAGTTGATCAACAAGAACTATGTCTGGATCTATTTAACAGGTCAACCCTCCAACCGTAAAAGCATAATACTTAAAATAAGATATATCCATCGACAACTTTTTCCAGCGAAACGTCACGCTTAGCTCTGCTATCATTTCGAACCGTTTTTGGGCCTCCCGCCTCGCGTTTTAACATGCAACTCCTATCGAGACGTCTTGTCAAAGTAGAGATCATGTCCCCTTATTGCGGGATTCTCATCAATACTAGTTTTGTAATCTAACCGTGCTATTTGCATGACCCCTTGGGAACAGGCGAGTTTTAAGGCTCAAGGTAGGGGGACGCTTGATATTCGCAGTCCATATAAGTGGATAGAATCCAACTCTTCCGTCCCATGCCTCGTCCTCTCTCTCTGCCTCCCCATCCTTGAGATCTAGCGCCCAAGTTCCAAGCTTTTCTCCCCTCCGTAACTCCTCCGACCATGGCCGGCTCTCAGGGCAAGTGGATGGCTTCCTCCGTCACGGAGGAGAACATCATGGAGCTGCGGGAGGCGTGGTATCTAACCATGGAAATCAAGCACAGGCTTCCCGATCTGGCGCAGGTCATCCCCACTCCACAGCCTGGCGAGAGGGTGGTGTTCATCCCCCACTTCCTCCTCGGACTCGGATTCTCCCTCCACCCCATTGTGAGGGGTCTCATGTTCTACTGCGGGCTAGATTTTCACGATCTGGCCCCAAATTTGTTCCTCCACATCTCGGCGTTCATCATCGTGTGTGAGGCCTTCCTCCGCGTCCCTCCACACCTCGGCTTATGGCTCAAGATTTTCAACGTGAAGCTGAAGGTGGTCGATGGGCAACACGCGGACTGCGGTGGCACGATGGTGAGCAAGATCCCCAAAGTCAACTGGCCAAAGGGAGTCTTTGTGGACACCATCAGGATATGGCAACAGGAATGGTTCTATATCACAGAACCCCATGGCCCTAAGTGGGCAGCTGCTCCAGCCTTCAGATCCGGACCCCCGCTAAGGCTCACATACTGGACCGACAAGGGTCCGGACTGGGGGTCAGTCAATGAGGTCCTGCTGCTACAGAAATGCGTCCAAGGCATGACAACAAAGGACATAACCCTCGCTCATGTGATCCAAGTGATGTTGATCCACCGAGCACTTCCCTGCCAGCGCAGGCCCCTCAAGATGTGGGAGTTCAATCCGGAAGGGCCGCAGACCCTACAACGGTTCTATGGCACAACGCATAAGGGGATATGGAAGCTGCTTTTTAAGAAGCAGAAGTCGTGGCCAAAATCATTAGACGACACCGACCTTGACTACAATCATCCAGCCTCCGAGGTAAATTCTAAAACCTCCGAACACCAATTGGTGCGTCCATCCAAAGGAGAAGTATTGAGTAGTCCATCTCCAAACAGGTCTTGACCAAGAAGGCGGAGCAGATCCGATGTCTAGCTCCGCTCCCCGAAAACCCAGCCGATCCTTTACTAATGAGGATGTTGGTCCCGGCGCCATACTAGGCACCGGTAAAGAAGGATAATAAGATGAAGAAAGAGGAGGGCGCTTTGGACGCAGTGTCTGGAGAAGCTGATGCCCAGTCCTCTCACGAGGGTGATGACGAGGAGGAGGAGGAAGAGGAGGAAGAAGAAGATCCTCCCCGCAAGGGCAATAAGAGAGCGGCCTCCAAAGACCTAGAGGCCTAAGCATCCAAGAGGGACAATATTACCCTCTCCGATGACTCGGAATCAGACGTCGAGGCCATCCCGAAGCACCGTCGCCATACCAAGCCCCAAGCGGACTCGTAAGTAGTCCGGGATTTTTTCACGTACATCCAATCTCTATGGACTGTGATGATAACTCTAAGTTCTATTTTTTAGTCTGGCCCGTAGTCTCCCCTAGCAATCCTCATCCTCGGGGGATCTGCCGTCGGAGATGATGGAGAGTGAATCGCCTCCACTAGCTTCCCCGCCACCTAGGGCAAATGACACCGAGGTGTCATCGCATAGGCCCTCCCCGAGCCTCGAAGAGACACGGGGTGGTGATGACCCACAAATGTAGGGGATCTATCATATTCCTTTCCATAAGTAAGAGTGTCGACCCCAACGAGGAGTAGAAGGAAATGATAAGCAGTTTTCAGTAAGGTATTCTCTGCAAACACTGAAATTATCGGTAACAGATAGTTTTGTGATAAGGTAATTTGTAACAGGTAACAAATAGTAAAAGTAAATAAGGTGCGGCAAGATGGACCAATCCTTTTTGCAGCAAAGGACAAGCCTGGACAAACTCTTATATAAAGGAAAGTGCTCCCGAGGACACATGGGAATTATCGTCAAGCTAGTTTTCATCACGTTCATATGATTCACGTTCGGTACTTTGATAATTTGATATGTGGGTGGACCGGTGCTTGGGTACTATCCTTCCTTGTACAAGCATCCCACTTATGATTAACCCCTATTGCAAGCATCCACAACTACAACAGAAGTATTAAGGTAAACCTAACCATAGCATGAAACATATGGATCCAAATTAGCCCCTTATGAAGCAACGCATAAACTAGGGTTTAAGCTTCTGTCACTCTAGCAACCCATCATCTACTTATTACTTCCCAATGCCTTCCTCTAGGCCCAAACAATGGTGAAGTGTCATGTAGTCGATGTTCACATGACACCACTAGAGGAAAGACAACATACATCTCATCAAAATATCGAACGAATACCAAATTCACATGACTACTTATAGCAAGACTTCTCCCATGTCCTCAAGAACAAAACGTAACTACTCACAAATCATATTCATGTTCATAATAAGAGGTGTATTAATATGCATAATGGATCTGAACATATGATCTTCCACCAAGCAAACCAACGAGCATCAACTACAGGGAGTAATCAACACTACTAGCAACCCACAGGTACCAATCTGAGGTTTTGAGACAAAGATTGGATACAAGAGATGAACTAGGGTTTGAGATGAGATGGTGTTGGTGAAGATGTTGACGGAGATTGGACCCCTCCCGATGAGAGGATCGTTGGTGATGACGATGGTGATGATTTTCCCCTCCTGGAGGGAAGTTTCCCTAGCAGAACAGCTCCACCGAAGCCCTAGATTGGTCCCACCTCGTGGCGGCGGAGTTTCTCCCGAAAGCTTGCTTGTTATTTTTTCCTCAACGAAAGACTCCATATAGCCAAAGATGGGCATAAAAGGGCCACAAGGGGGGCCATGAGGCAGGGGCGAGCCCAAGGGGGTAGGGCGCGCCCCCACCCTCGTGGACGGTGGGTGGCCCGCCTCTGGTACTTCTTTCGCCCAATATTTTTTATATATTCTGAAACGTGCTCCCGTGAAGTTTCAAGACTTTTGGAGTTGTGCGGAATAGGTCTCTAATATTTGCTCCTTTTCCAGCCCAGAATTCCAGCTGCCGGCATTCCCCCTCTTCATGTAAACCTTGTAAAATAAGAGAGAATAGGCATAAGTATTGTGACATATTGTGTAATAACAGCCCATAATGCAATAAATATCGATATAAAAGCATGATGCAAAATGGACGTATCAACTCCCCCAAGCTTAGACCTCACTTGTGCTCAAGTGAAAGCCGAAATCGGAAAAAGTCCACATATTTAGAGATAGAGGTGTCGATAAAAATAAAATACGGACATGAGGGCATCATGATCATTCTTAGAATAGCAACATATATACATACATACATATATATATATATTGTCATATGATCTCTTATGCTAAAGTAACAATTCAATCATAATTTCAAGTATGAATCATAAACTTCATTGAGAACCAACAAACTCTAATCTCAATCATTGAGGCAATTGCAATTTATCATAACATCAGAAAGAGTCAATAAGAGCTTTTCAGCAAGTCCACATACTCAACCATCATTTAGTATTTCACAATTGCTAACACTCACGCGATATTTATGGTTATGAAGTTTTAATCGGACACAGAGAAAGATAAGGGCTTATAGTTTTGCCTCCCAACCTTTTACCTCAAGGGTAATGTCAACAATAATAGTTCATGAAAACTCACATCCAACTAGCTATATATATATATGGATCTTTCCAACACATTGTGCTTGCCAAAGGATAAAATGTAAAAAGGAAAGGTGAAGAATCATCGTGACTCTTATATGAAGTATAAGACAAGAATAAAAGATAGGCCCTTCGCAGAGGGAAGCAGAGGTTGTCATGTGCTTTTATGGTTGGATGCACAAAATCTTAATGCAAAAGAATGTCACTTTATATTGCCACTTGTGATATGGACCTTTATTATGCAGTCCATCGCTTTTATTTCTTCCACATCACAAGATCATATAAAGCTTATTTTCTCCGCACTAATAAATCATACATATTTAGAGAGCAATTTTTATTGCTTGCAACGATGACAACTTACTTGAAGGATCTTACTCAATCCATAGGTAGATATGGTGGAATCTCATGGCAAAACTGGGTTATTTGGAAGCACAAGTAGTATCTCTACTTGGTGCAAAGAAATTGGCTAGCAAGAGAGGGAAAGGCAAGCTCAACATGTTGTATGATCCATGCCAATATAATTTATCTCAGATGCAAGAAAACATAACCCATTACGTTGTCTTCCTTGTCCAACATCAACTCTTTAGCATGTCATATTTTAATGAGTGCTCACAATCATAAAAGATGTCCCAGATAGTATATTTATATGTGAAAACCTCTCTTTCTTTATTACTTCCTATTAATTGCAACGATGACCAAAACTATGTTAGTCAACTCTCAACAACTTTTATTCATTATACTCTTTATATGCATAGTCATTACTCTCCATAAAATCCATATGATCTCTTTATTTCTTTTTATTCCTTCTCTTTTATTTTATTCCCTCAAGATCATAGTAAGATAATCAAGCCCTTGACTCAACACTAATCTTTATTATATATAGCTCATGGACACGATTACATAGAAGGATCATAAAGCAAAACTAAAGAACTAGATCATACTAAAACTTTATTCTACTGGATCAAGATATAACCAAAAGGACCGAATTAAGAAAAACGGTAAAGATAAAAGTGATGGTGATACGATACCGGGGCACTCCCCCAAGCTTGGCAATTGCCAAGGGGAGTGCTCATACCCAATACTCAGTTCTTCTTTTTTTGTGAAGAAGGTGTTGGCGATGATGGATAGTCGCACATCGAGCATAGGAGATCCTCCAATTTGCGGATAATGCCCTTGAGTGCGATGATATGCTCCTTCAACAAAATATTTTCACTTGTGAGATACTTGTTTTGAATACGAGCTAACTCAATCATCTTGAAAGCCTCAATGTCTGTTGGGGTAAAGAGATTGTGGTTAGGTTGAAGGATGTCTTCTTCTGCTACTGCCGGAACTTGGTCCCCCATGGCCTTCTTGATCCCATCATCCTTGTTGATCTCTCCGGGCTCTTCTCTCTTCAGCTCTATCCTCATTATCCAAGCATCGTTGCCCTCATTGTTGGAGGAGAAGGGAGACGACATTATGCCTGGCCTTGACAACCCTGGCAGAAAATAGCTCGAAACAAAAACATGAGATATTTGTGTGATACAGTAGTCAAAACCTTCGAGAGATTATATAATGAATTTTTACCGACCAAAAGAAGTATCGTGCAAGAAAATGGAGTCCGGAGAGCACACGAGGTGCCCACGAGGCAAGGGTTGCGCCCAGGGGGGTAGGGCGCGCCCTCCACCCTCGTGGAAGCCTCGTGTCCTTTCCGGACTACTTATTTTCCTATTTTCTTGAATATTCCAAAACGGATAAAAATTGCCATTAGAACTGTTTTGGAGTCGGTTTACTTACTGTACCACGTACCTATTCCTTTTCAGAGTCTGAAACGTTCTGGAAAGTGTCCCTTATGTATTCCTCCGAGGTTATGGTTTCAATAACATTAGTTTCAACATTCATGGGATTACCTGAGATATAATGTTTGATTCTTTGACCGTTCATCACCCTCGGGTTTGTGCCTACGAAGTTGTTGATTTTTATAGCACCGAAATGGTAGACCTCCTCGATGATGTAAGGACCTTCCTGTTTAGAGAGGAGTTTGCCTGCAAAGAATCTTAAATGAGAGTTGTATAACAATACATAATCACCTACATTGAACTCACATTTTTGTATCCTTTTGTCATGCCATCTTTTAACAATTTGGCATTCTCATAAGCCTGGGTTTTCCATTCATCAAGTGAGCTAATGTCAAAAATCTTCTTCTCACCGGCAAGTTTGAAATCATAATTGAGCTCTTTAATGGCCCAATATTGCTTATGTTCTAGTTCAAGAGGTAAGTGACATGATTTACCATAAACATTTTATACGGATACATACCTATAGGATCTTTATATGCAATTATATAGGCCCATAATGCATCATCAAGTTTCTTGGACCAATTCTTTCTAGATCTATTAACAGTCTTTTGCAAAATTAATTTAAGCTCTCTATTACTTAATTCTACTTGACCACTAGACTGTGGATGATATGGATATGCAATTCTATGATTAACATCATACTTAGCAAGCATTTTACGAAAAGCACCATGAATGAAATGTGAACCACCATCAGCCATTAAGTATCTAGGGACTCCAAATGTCGGAAAAATAACTTCTTTAAGCATCTTAATAGAGGTGTTATGATCAGCACTACTACTTGGAATAGCTTCTACCCACTTAGTAACGTAATGAACATCAACTAAAATATGTGTGTACCCATTACAGGAAGGAAAATGTCGCATATAATCAAAGCCCCAAACATCAAATGGTTCAATAACAAGTGAATAATTCATAGGCATTTCTTGACGTCTACTTATATTACCAATTCTTTGACATTCATCACAAGACAAGACAAACTTACGGGCATCCTTGAAGAGAGTAGGCCAATAAAAACCGGATTGCAATACCTTATGTGCAGTTCTGTCTCCAGCATGGTGTCCTCCATAAGCCTCGGAGTGACACTTGCATATGATATGTTCTTGTTCATGCTCAGGTACACAACCTCTAATAACACCATATACTCCTTCTTTATAAAGATGTGGGTCATCGCAAAAGTAATGTCTTCAATCATAGAAGAACTTTTTCTTTTGCCGGTATGTGAAACTAGGTGGTATAAACTTAGCAACAATATAATTAGCATAATCAGCATACCGTGGAGCAGTACGAGAAGCATTTACGACAGCTAATTGTTCATCAGGAAAGCTATCACCTATAGGTAGTGGGTCATAAAGAACATTCTATAACCTAGACAAGTTGTCTGCAACGGGGTTCTCGGCTCCCTTTCTATCAATAATATGCAAATCAAATTCTTGTAGTAAGAGAACCCATCTAATAAGTCTAGGTTTAGCATCTTTCTTTTCCATAAGATATTTAATAGCAGCATGATCAGTTACTTTGGAATCAACAATATAAGGTCTGAACTTATCACAAGCAAACACAACTGCTAAAAATTCTTTATCAGTAGTAGCATAATTTCTTTGAGCACTGTCTAGAGTCTTACTAGCATATTGAATAACATTTAGTTTCTTATCAACTCTTTATCCTAGAATAGCCCCTACAGCATAATCACTAGCATCACACATAATTTCAAATGGTAAATTCCAATCAGGAGGTTGAACAATAGGTGCAGAAACCAAAGCTTTCTTAAGTATTTCAAATGCTTCTACACAGTCATCATCAAAGACAAAAGGAACATATTTTTGTAAGAGATTAGTCAGAGGCCGAGAAATTTTAGAGAAGTCCTTAATGAACCTCCTATAAAAACTGGCATGACCAACGAAGCTTCTTATACCTTTAATGTCCTTAGGACACGACATGTTTTCAATAGCATCAACTTTAGCTTTATCAACTTCAATACCTCTTTTAGAAATTTTATGCCCCAAGACAATACCTTCATTAACCATAAAGTGGCACTTCTCCCAATTCAAGACAAGATTAGTTTCTTCACATCTCTACAAAACTCGATCAAGGTTGCTTAAGCAATCATCAAAAGAAGTTCTGTAAATGGAGAAATCATCCATGAAAACCTCAACAATCTTTTTCACAAAAGTCAGAGAATATAGCAGTCATACATCTTTGAAAAGTAGTGGGTGCATTGCATAAACCAAAAGGCATACGTCTATAAGCAAAGGTGCCGAAAGGGCAAGTAAAAGTTGTCTTTTTTTGATCCTCTTTTGACACAGGTATTTGAGAGAAACCAGAATAACCATCTAGAATGCAAAAATGTGTATGTTTGGATAATCTTTCTAGCATTTGATCAATAAAAGGTAAAGGGTAATGATCCTTTTTAGTAGCTTTATTTAATTTGCGGAAATCAATTACCATTCTATAACCTATAACAATTCTTTGTGGGATCAATTCATCTTTATCAATAGGAACAACAGTAATACCTCCCTTCTTAGGTACACAATGGACAGGACTCACCCACTGACTATCAGCAACGAGATAAATTATACCTGCCTCGAGAAGCTTTAGTATTTCTTTTCTTACCACTTCTTTCATCTTAGGATTTAACCGTCGTTTGTGATCAACCGGTTTCGCGTCTTTCTCCAATTTCATTTTGTGCTGGCAGAGAGTGAGACTAGTGCCCTTAAGATCATCAAGAATATATCCAATAGCAGCACAGTGCTTCTTCATAGGTTTCAATAATTTCTTTTCTTCATGCTCTGAAAGGTTAGCACTAATAATAACAGGATATATCTCTTTCTCATCAATATAAGCATATTTAAGAGTATCAGGTAAAGGTTTAAGCTCAAACACGGGATCACCCTTGTGTGGAGGAGGATCCCCTAGGATTTCAACATGCAAGTTATGTTTCAAAATAGGTCCCTGTTTAAAGAATACTTCATCTATTTCCCTTCTTTCATTCATAAACATATCATTTCCATGGTCTAGCAAATATTGTTCTAAAGGATCACTAGGAGGCACGGCAATAGAAGCAAGACTAATAATTTCATCTTTACTAGGCAATTCTTTATCATGGGGTTTGTTTATGAAATTTAGCAAAATTAAATTCATGAGACATATCCCCTAAACCAACATAAACAATATCCTTACTGCAGTCTATTTTAGCATTAGCAGTATTTAAGAAGGGTCTACCAAATATAATGGGACAAAAGTAATCTTGTGGGGAGACAAGAACAAGAAAATCAGCAGGATATTTAACTTTCCCACACAAGACTTCAACATCTCTAACAATCCCAACTGGTGAAATAGTATCTCTATTGACAAGCTTAATTGTAACATCAATTTCTTCTAACTCAGCAGGTGCAATATCCTGCATAATTTCTTTGTATAAGGATTGAGGTATTGCACTTGCACTAGCACCCATATGACATAAGCCATGATAGCAATGATCTCCTATTTTAGCAGAAATAACAGGCATGCCTACAACAGGTCTATGTTTATTTTTAGTATCAGGTCTACCAATTCTAGCAGATTCATTACAGAAGTAAATAACATGGCCATCAATATTATCGGTCAAGAGATCTTTAACCATGGAAACACTAGGTTCAACTTTAATTTTCTCACAGGGAGTAGGTGTTCTAGTATTACTCTTCTGAACCATAGTTGAAGCTTTAGCATGATCCTTTATTCTAACAGGGAAAGGTGGTTTCTCAATATAAACAGTAGGAACAACGGGATCATTATAAGTGATAGTTTTTTCTTCAACTTTAACAGGTGCAACTACTTTTACTTTAATGGGAGGATTATATTTAAACCACTTCTCTATAGGGAGATCAACATGAGTAGCAAAGGATTCACGGAAAGAAGCTACAATCTCAGAGTCAAGTCCATATTTAGTGCTAAATTCACGGAAAACATCGATATCCATAAAAGATTTAACACAATCAAACTTAGGTGTTATACCTGACTCCTTACCTTCGTCGAGGTCCCAATCTTCAGAGTTGCATTTAATTCTTTCCAATAAATCCCATTTGAATTCAATAGTCTTCATCATAAAAGATCCAGTACAAGAAGTATCGAGCATGGAGCGATTACTGAGAGAAAGCCGAGCATAATTTTTTTGAATAATAATTTCTCTTGAGACCTCATGATTGGGGCATGAATATAACATTGACATAAGCCTCCCCCAAGCTTGTGCGATGCTTTCTCCTTCACGAGGCCAAACATTATATATATAATTATGATCACGATGAACAAGATGCATAGGATAAAACTTCCGATGAAATTCCAATTTCAATCGGTTGTAGTTCCATGATCCCATATCATCACATAGCCTAAACCATGTCAATGCCTATCCCTTCAAAGATAAAGGGAAGACTTTCTTCTTGATAACATCCTTGGGCATACCTGCAAGCTTAAATAATCCACAAACTTCATCCACATAGATTAGGTGCAAATCGGGATGCAATGTTCCATGTCCTGTAAAAGGATTAGCTAGCAGTTTCTCTATCATACCCAAAGGAATTTCAAAGTAAAAAATTTCAGTAGGTTCAGTAGGTTGAGGAGCAACTCTTTGTTCTACTGGTCGGGGTGAAGATACCCCGAACAAGCCCCTCAAAGGATTATGTTCCATAGTAACAAGTGACAGAAAATTTTAGCACACTATATAAATTTTTCCTTACCAAATTCCACCTACCAAAGGTGCTTCACTCCCCAGAAACGGTGCCAGAAAAGAGTCTTGATGACCCACAAGTGTAGGAGATCTATTGTCCTTTCGATAAGTAAGAGTGTCGAACCCAATGAGGAGCAGAAGGAAATGATAAGCAGTTTTTAGTAAGGTATTCTCTACAAGCACTGAAATTATCGGTAACAGATAGTTTTGTGATAAAGTAATTTGTAACAGGTAACAAATAGTAAAAATAAATAAGGTGCATCAAGATGGCCCAATCCTTTTTGCAGCAAAGGACAATCCTGGACAAACTCTTATATAAAGGAAAGCCCTCCCGAGGACACATGGGAATTATCGTCAAGCTAGTTTTCATCAAGTTCATATGATTTGCGTTCGGTACTTTGATAATTTGATATGTGGGTGGACCAATGCTTGGGTATTGTCCTTCCTTGGACAAGCATCCCACTTAGTATTAACCCCTATTGCAAGCATCCGCAACTACAACAGAGTATTAAGGTAAACCTAACCATAGCATGAAACATATGGATCCAAATCAGCCCCTTACGAAGCAACGCATAAACTAGGGTTTAAGCTTCTGTCACTCTAGCAACCCATCATCTACTTATTACTTCCCAATGCCTTCCTCTAGGCCCAAACAATGGTGAAGTGTCATGTAGTCGACCTTCACATGACACCACTAGAGGAAAGACAACATACATCTCATCAAAATATCGAACGAATACCAAATTCACATGACTACTTATAGCAAGACTTCTCCCATGTCCTCAGGAACAAACGTAACTACTCACAAATCATATTCATGTTCATAATCAGAGGTGTATTAATATACATAATGGATCTGAACATATGATCTTCCACCAAGTAAACCAACTAGCATCAACTACAAGGAGTATTCAACACTACTAGCAACCCACAGGTACCAATCTGAGGTTTTGAGACAAAGATTGGATACAAGAGATGAACTAGGCTTTGAGATGAGATGGTGCTGGTGAAGATGTTGATGGAGATCGACCCACTCTCGATGAGAGGATCGTTGGTGATGACGATGGTGATGATTTCCCCCTCCCAGAGGGAAGTTTCCCTGGCAGAACAGCTCCGCCGGAGGCCTAGATTGGTTCCGACAAGGTTTAGCCTCGTGACGGCGGAGTTTTGTCCCGAAAGCTTGCTTATTAGTTTTTCCTCAACGAAAGACTCCATATAGCCAAAGATGGGCATCAGAGGGCCACCAGGGGGCCCACGAGGCAGGGGCGCGCCCAGGGGGTAGGGAGCGCCCCCACCCTCGTGGACGGTGGGTGGCCCCCCTCTGGTACTTCTTTTGCCCAATATTTTCTATATATTCTGAAATGTGCTCCCGTGAAGTTTTAGGACTTTTGGAGTTGTGCAGAATAGGTCTCTAATATTTGCTCCTTTTCCAGCCCAGAATTCCAGCTGTCGGCATTCTCCCTCTTCATGTAAACCTTGTAAAATAAGAGAGAATAGACATAAGTATTGTGACATAATGTGTAATAACAGCCCATAATGCAATAAATATCAATACAAAAGCATGATGCAAAATGGACATATCAGGTGGCGACTTAACGGCACCGAAGGGCAACACCTCGACTGCCGAAGGACTGGGGGGGTACGGCCCCTAAGGAGACCGGCGACGGGGGCCCCGGTCAATCCGTCCCACAGCCGGATACTACTCCGGAGACCCATATGGCTCTGGATCTAGTGAGTGAACCCCTGTAGGGGAAGGCAGAGCGGCGTCCCCTGTTAATCCGGAGGCGCCGAATACCACGGCGGACGCACTGCAAAGTGCACCCGTCTTGGTTGAGCACCACATCCTGATGGGTACGGTGGCTGAGAAGATTCAGTCCGCCAAGAGCGGGCTGAACGAAGCCTTCTCCAGCCTGCTAGCAGGCTTAGAGGTACGCAATGTAATATTTTTGATCATTTTTACAAGAAATATGCTTGTATCTAGATAGTAGCCCCTGAGACTCTATTCTTTTTTTTTTGAAAGAAAAGCGAGCAAAGGATCAATAGTCAGTTGTCATGTGGTAACATGCTATTTTATTTGGATTAAAATAGGCCTCCCTGTTAACAGCGACTGCCCAATCAGTGGAAATTTCCGAACTCAAACGGAAACTAGAGCGAGCTGATGAGGACCTAGTCCTTGTTAACAAGCGGCTCAACCAGGCGCATGGTATGAGATACACTTATGTTATGCATGTTTATGTCCGTATTCTGTGGGATTTCCAGAGCTGCAATGTGTGTGTTTGTGCAGATGGTGTTGCCGCGGCTGAAACCCTCAGGGGTGAGGTTACCCAAGCCAAGGAGCAAGCTAGGGTAAGCAAGGCGGCCACTGATAAAGCGGCTGCGGACTTAACGGCCGAAGAGGCCGCTCGGCGCCATTTTGAGGAACATCTGACTGAGGTGGAGCAGAAACTCAAGGACACCTCCCGTAAGTGCGAGTCCTTAGAAGAGGAAAATAAGGTGAAGGGGACCGAACTCGCCAAGGCCCTTCAAGACGCCAAGGAGGCGCGGTCTGAATACCGCACGGTGCGGGAGGAAATCCATCAAGTCGGACAGATAGCGGCTGGTAAGCCCTTTCTGTTACAGGCTAGATTTGGGGATCGGGGTATGCCTTTCTTAATCGACTATGGAGTTCTCTAGACGCATATGCGGATCTGCCGAAGAGTGTTGCGGACGCCGCGCAATTCTTCCGGGCCCAGGAGGGGTACGCCACGGAGAAGCTTTTCTGGTTGCAGTTTGCGGGGCAAGAGCGTGCCACACTGCTAAATGACCAGATGGCAGAATGGGCAGAGCTGCATAAGATGTCCAGTGCAGCCATGAAGGATGTCATAGTCTGGTTGTGGCCGACCGAAGCCTTTCCTGACAGCTACTTTGGCCTTGTGCGGCGTCTCATTGATGCGCTGCCCCGAATCGACACTGTCGAGAGGTGGTCCTGCATAGAAGGAGTGTGAATGGCCTTTGCCCGTGTGAAGATGCACTGGGCGAAGATGAAGGTAAAAAAGGTGGCAGTTGAGGGCCCGCCTGAAAGCAAGGACCATCGCACACCAGAGCGCTATTTTGAGGACGTACTAAAAGGTGCCGGCCTTGTAGAAGGCCAATGCTCGAAGGATGTAGTGTTCGAGTGAACGAGTCCAAACTATTTGGGAGTTTGTATTACGAACTAAGGCTTTTGTAATATATTCATGCCTTTACGAAGGGTTTTATCCTCCTGCGCGGCTGTTTTTATATCTAAGAGTTCCTAGTCATCGGCTTCAACCCCCATGTAGATACTACTGGGGTGTTCGGAATTGTGCATGACTACACTTATCCCAAAGTCTTGGTCCATGAAGGAGGTGTCAGTGCGGTGAACCAGGAAATCGGACTATGCGGTTTTATTGCTCTCACTTAGCCATAGGAGTTTGACGATGGGTCTACAAAGTAGCCCCTGGTGTGTACGCGGCTATCCCAATGCGGATCATTGCATGACCAGAAAACAGTCCTTCGTGTAATACGAAAAAAATCGCTAAAGATTTTAATAGGTCGCCGAGTGGCTGACCAGCTCTCGCCGCATCATGACAGTCAGTTTTCGGCTTTCTCTACTGAGGTGCTTAACTGGACGAACCAGAAACACAATCGCAGTAGTTCTCCCTTTACTACCCTAGTCGATCAGATGGAACATAAGGTAGCAAACACAGGAGCCGAGCAACCCAACTATTGACCAAAGACATGATTTAGAGCCGATGCATATAGTGCCGAACTCAGGACGCCGAATTGTGCTATAAAGTTGTTCGGACTTTTTGTTTGGAAACACATGTGTTGTCATATAGAGCCCCTAGCAATTTGTGCCGAGGTGTGTGCGTGAGACAACTAAAGAGACGTAATAAAGTTTATAAGTAAAGACAATGCCAAAGAAGAATTTGGTTTACTGGAATCTGGTTGATACGTCAAAACATAATCTTACAGAGGTACCATAATCACCAAGGTCATTTTACATGCCGTGTGTCTAAGGCTAAGGGAAAAAAGCTTTATATAGGTTCTTGAGAGAAGTTGTGATCTACGAAGTCCTTTGCACCTTCCTACTGCACGTCTGCGCCGCTTTCGCCTGAGTAAGAAAAGATTCCTTGAGAGGAATGGTTTTCAACTATTTGTACGGAACCGGGCTCGGAGAGAGTCCTTATGAGTCCGTAGGATGAGCAGGTTTTGATGCACCTATGGTAAAAGATAAAAAATAATTAAAGAAAAGGGGAAGGCCATATAGGGTCAAGCCGTACTATAGGCCTGTTTGTATTGTGCCTCCGCTGATGCCCAAGGTACTTTGAGTGCATAATTATGCACGTGCGGTACGGCTTTCGTGGATATACATGGTGATCGAAGGAGGCAAAGCTGCTAATCCAGCTCGGGAATTGCCGAGCTGTTAGCATGCGGAATTGGCCGGCCTTGTGTAATAGAGACTGGTGGCTTAATAGCCGATGAGGTGTGCGGCTTGACACGGCCGCTTTGTACTTAGGCCGCAATGGCCGCGGTATGCTCCTCAGTGCAGAGGGAGCGTTCCGTGTTTCCATTGATTGTAATGACGCCACGTGGACCGGGCATCTTAAGCTTTAGATAGGCATAGTGTGGGACCGCGTTAAAGCGGGCGAAAGCGGTTCGCCCGAGCAGTGCGGGATAGCCACTGCGGAACGGGACGATATCGAAGGCCAAGTCTTCGCTTCGAAAGTTGTCCAGCGAACCGAAGACGACTTCCAGCGTGATTGAGCCCGTGCAGCGGGCCTCTACACTAGGTATTGCTCCTTTAAAGGTAGTTTTAGTGGGCTTAATTCTTGATGGATCGATGCCCATTTTGCGGACAGTGTCTTGATAAAGTAGATTGAGACTGCTGCCGCCATCCATGAGGACTCGCATGAGATGGAATCCATCAATGATTTGATCGAGGACAAGAGCTGTCGAAACTCCATGACGGATACTGGTTGGGTGGTCCTTTCGATCAAAGGTGCTCGGGCAAGCCGACCATGGGTTGAATTTTGGGGCGACCGGCTCTATGTCATAGATGTCCCGTAATGCGCGCTTGCGCTCCCTCTTAGGGATATGTGTGACATATATCATATTCACTATTTTTACCTCGAGGGGGAATTGCTTTTGTCCCCCCGTGTTCGGTTGACGAGGCTCTTGCTCATCGTCGTCGCTGGGCGACCCTTTCCCCTTGTGTTCGGCGTTGATGTTGCCGGCCTGTTAAATACCCAACAATTTTTGTTGGTGTGATTGGCGGGTTTATCGGGGGTGCCATGAATCCAGCAAGGCCGATCAAGTATTCGGTCTAAACTGGATGGGCCATCTCTGTCTGCCTTGAATGGCTTCCTCCGTTGACTGGGTTTGGAGCCACTGAATCCGGCGTTGACTGTCGTGTCTTGGGTCCCTTTGTTATTGTTTCGACGCTTGTGCTTGTTGCGTCATGGCTTGCCATTGCCGTCCTTGGGTTCGGAGGTGCCAGGGTCACTGGTGCTATTGCTTCTACGAGCAAGCCAGCTATCCTCTCCCACGCAGAAGCGGGTCATAAGTGCGGTAAGGGCTGCCATGGACTTTGGCTTTTTTTGGCCGAGGTGTCGGGCGAACCACTCATCTCGGGAACTATGTTTCAAGACTGCGAGGGCTTCGACGTCCATACATCCACAATCTGGTTCTTTTTGATTAAGAACCTGGTCCAGAGCTGTCGGGCTGATTCTCCGGGTTGCTGGATTATGTGACTAAGATCATCGGTGTCTGGGGGCCAAACATAGGTACCTTGGAAGTTGTCTCTGAATGCGTCCTCCAAGTCTTCTCGGCTACTAATAGAGTTTTCTAGTAGGCTGTTCAGCCAGTGTCGTGCTGGCCCCTTGAGTTTTAGGGGGGGGGGGTACTTGATGGCATGTAGATCATCACTGTGTGCCATGTGAATGTGGAGAAGAAAATATTCAATCCATACTGTAGGATCTGTTGTGCCATCTATGATTCGATGTTCATGGGTTTAAACCCTTTTGGGAACTGGTGCTCCATTACCTCATCGGTGAAGCATAGGGGGTGTGCGGCGCCTCTGAATCGGGCAACGTCACGGCGCAGTTCAGATGAAGTCCGTATGCGGTTTTCAGCCCTGGTGGGGTTGTGTTTTTCATGGCAGGCCTGATGGCCGTCTTTTCGCGCTTGGGCACGCCCCCTTGATCCATAGATTGACCTAGTATGGCGGGCTCTATTGTCCAGGTCCTGACGTAGGTCATAAGTGTATCCCTGAGTTGCTATTTCTGTGCTTTTACGACGAGGTGGCGCGGGCTGGTGTTTGGCTTGAGTTGCCATTCTGTCCCGGCCACATGGTGGTCGATCAGGTCCGTCAGTCGCGTTACGCGCGGGTGGTATGGGCTCCAACGCCTCATCATCGAATTGGGGTAGCAGTTTATGCTTCGGGTAACTCTTTTTTGGGCGTTCGAGGCCGTATTCTTCGGCTACCAGGACATTAGTCCATCTGTCATTGAGCAGATCTTGGTCAGCTTGAAGCTACTGCTGCTTTTTCTTTAGGCTTCTTACAGTGGCTATTAGCCGGTGCTTAAAGTGCTCTTGTTCGAGGGGTTCCTTTGGCAAGATGAAATCTACGTCGTCGAGGCTCACGTCGTCCTCGGAGAGTGGTAGATAGTTGCTATCCTCCGAGTCTTCGTTCCCTGCTTGATCGTCAGGGTCAATTTTCCCGTCCTCCCGATCATCTTGTTCGGATGTTGGTTCGATGGGGTCTTCTTGGTCTTCGGCGTTCTCTGGAGTGTCATCGTCTCCGGTGCCAGTATTGCTGTCTTTTCCGTGACGCGATTTAGAGCGGCGCCGCTGATGTCGGCACTTTGGTGGTATCTCGGGAGGTTCGTCCTCGACTGTATCCTTTTCATCATCGTCGTTGCCTTCTTTAGGTGTTCCCACCATGTACACGTCGTATGAGGAAGTGGCCGTCCATCATCCGGTGAACGGCGGGTTTTGGACCTGCTTCTCTCTGGCATCGTCGTCCATACTGTTGATGTCTTCGGAGGCATAGTCGAGCATGTAGGTTAGATCATCGACAGTGGCTATGAAGTGAGTGGTGGGTGGGAAGTAAAATTCCCTATTTTCAGCCCCTAGTCCAGGCTGGGCACAATTCGGAAGCGGTTCGTCTGTGATGGCGAGGGATCGCATTAAGTCCAGAGCCTCGTTTAAGAGTGAGGTTTGGACGAGGACTGAAGTTCCCTGGCCGAGCTTGCATGATGCGGACTTCGAGGGTTCAGAGCTAGTGTCCGGAGAAGAGCCCGACTTTGTGATGACTACCGGTGGTGCTATCCTCTCCAGTTCTCCAGTGTTGAGCTCTATAGCCGCAGAGAGTCCGGCGGGCTCTAGACTCCCGTCTTCGGACCTGGTGAAGCGCTCTGGATCTAAGGCCGGAGTGGTGGTTGGAGCCGCGAACCCTTGGAAGATCAAGTCTCCCCAGATATCAGCGACATAGTTCATATTTCCAAAAGTGATATGGTGACCAGGGGCGTAGCTGTCGATCTGCTCCAGGCGGCCAACCGAGTTGGCACGCAGTGCGAAGCCATCGTATACGAAGATCTGGCCGGGGAGAAAAATCTCCTTCCCGGCAACATTGTTGTAGATGATCGATGGAGCCATCGAGCCTTTCGACGACGGCACAATGGAACTCTCAATGAAAGCACCAATGTCGGTGTCAAAACCAGCAGATCTCGGGTAGGCGGTCCCGAACTGTGCGTCTAAGGATCGAAGGTAACAGGAGACAGGGACACGGTGTTTACCCAGGTTCGGGCCCTCTTGATGGAGGTAATACCCTACGTCATGCTTGATTGACTTTGATGAGTATAGGGGTTACAAGAGTTGATCTACCACGAGATCGTAATGGCTAAACCCTAGATGTCTAGCCTGTATGATTATGATTGCCTCTATGGACTAAACCCTCCGGTTTATATAGACACCAGAGGGGCCTAGGGTTGTACAAAGTTAGTTTACAAAGAAAGGAATCTTCATATCCGAACGCCAAGCTTGCCATCTACACAAAGGAGAGTCCCATCCAGACACGGGGCAAAGCCTTCTATCTTGTATCTACGTAGCCCATTAGTCCGGCCCATGTTACATAGCCCGGACGCCCGAGGATCCGCTAATCCAAGACTCCCTAAGGGGGGGGCGTCGGTGACCCCTGCATCACCGGTGGCACTCCCGGTCATAGGTACGGTGCCCCTTCTGCTAGTTCCTGATGCTATGCCTCCACTATCGTCTTCCATCCTCACCACCTTGGGCCAGCAACCGCCATCCATGAACTTCCCCATTTTTACGGGCGAAAACCCACAACTCTAGAAGACATTGTGCGAGCAGTACTTCTAGATATTCCCTGTTCATGATCCTTACCGCGTCCCCATGGCCATCCTAAACTTCTCTGGCCCTGCGAGCATCTGGCTCCAGTTAGTTTAGAAGAAACTGGCCGGGCTAGACTTGTCGGCGTTCTGGGAACGGGGGTCCCCAGACTTGCCTGCCTGCGGCCTGCGGCGTGCCTCAAAGGTGCCACCCCAGGCTTGCCCGCGAAGTGAACGTAGTCCTCCCAAGGCTTGAAGCAACGCGCCCTCTCAGGTGGTCGGCATGCGCCATCACGTTCAGCTCAGCGGATCAACTCAAGTGCGCGGCCACAGCCGGAGTCCTCCCGATGCTTTGCTCCCCAGTCATCAGCAATGTACTGGTCACCAGGACCCTCATCAATGGTGGGGCAGGGCTCAACGTCCTGTCCGTGGAAACGTTCAACAATCTCCAAGTGCCCTACAACCAGCTTCAGCCAACCAAGCCCTTCTTCGGAGTCACCGACGGCTCCACGGTCCCGATTGGGCAGGTCTGCCTCCCTGTCACCTTCAGGGCACGCGACAACTACCGCACCAAGCTCATCGACTTCGATGTCGCCCACATCCGCCTGCCATACAACGCCATCCTCGGGTACCCAGTGCTGGCCAAGTTCATGGCCGTAACTCACCATGGCTACAACATCCTCAAGATGCCAGGAAGTGGCGGAGTCATCACGGTGCCCTGTGAAGAGAAGGATGCAGTGTGTTCCCTGGAGCGAGCCTTTCAGACCGC
Organism: Triticum monococcum; assembly: GCA_034509565.1. NCBI lineage: Eukaryota > Viridiplantae > Streptophyta > Magnoliopsida > Poales > Poaceae > Triticum > Triticum monococcum. Next base: position 441,449,221 of record CM067842.1, on the reverse strand, counting down.
GTCACTGGAAGACCCGGGTCGCGGAAGCAGGAGACTTCCCGAGACCACCCCCAAGAAGAAGAAGACATCGTCCAGACCAGCCCCTCGGGAGGCGGGCCCCTCAGGGCCCGCATCTGCCCAGGGGGAACCTCCTTCCATCGCATAGGAAAGCGCGCCCAGCGCCCTCGTCAGGCAGGGCTCGGGGGCTCTCCCCTGGAGGGCCACCGACTTGTCCAGGGCCACGAGGGAGGCGCTTGGGCACCACATGGAGGCGTGTTTCGAAGCACGTTTCCCTCAAGAAGGAGCAAGGCAAGGAAGGTCAGACCCGCAGGAGTTCATCGACAAGGCCATTCAAGAACTACAGGAATCAAGAATCATGAGAGGTTGCCGCCGTCTACCGGCTGTGGCTCCCCATCCAGGCGAGGATGGCGGGCTGTGTGACTGCATCGATGTACCAGGGCTCAACCAAGTCGCTACGATGGAGCGCCTCTGGCCCTCGCGAGTGGGGCGCTGCGGGGGTCCGCCCCACAGCTACGTTCGCATGCCTCACGGCTTGCCGAGCACGGTTGCTACGTGCCAGCGCCTCATGAGGGGCATCATGGAGGCTCAAGAAGACAGGCGTTCCGCAGCCTTGGCGGAGATGGAGATGATTCGCGAAGAGCTACCAGTGCCTCCGGAGCCTCCTGAGGCCCCTGGGCCTGGGGGCTCGTGAGGATCGGCTTCCGCAGCCTACCGAGTCTGCTGCACCAACACCCCTTCGCCCTCGACACCCTCAGGTGACATCTTACAAGTTTCATTTCCAGCTGGGAGCGCCCCCCCAGGGCTGCATCGTTCCTAGGCCGCGTGGGTCCGTCCCTGCGGTATGTATCCCTTTTATTTCATGTCGTTAGCTTGCCTTGTTGGGGTGCCCCTTGGGCTGCATCATCCCCAAGTCGCTCGGGCCAGGCCCAGCGGCATGTATCTCCCTTGCGTTTATTTCCGGCTATGCATTCGCCCATCATGCTTGATTACTTGATGCATGTCCACGGCACCTCTTCTTCTCCATGTCGACCACTTGCACGTTAAAGGGGGGGTACCTGAGCATCGCGTCTCAGGGCTCTTACCGGCTCTCCAGCCCTCACCCTCTGGCCATGTCCACGGCATCGCGACCTGGCATACCAGCGACGACTGAGACAAGCTCGAGGGCCGGGACCCGAGGACGTATAGTGCCGGCATCTAACCAAATTTGCAGGAACACAACACAAGATAAGGCCCTGTGCCAGGCGCAACCCGCCTAGAGGTAGGGCCCCGTGAGTCCCGCGCTGGCTCACGGGTGCCTAGATACACCTCACCTAGCCCTACCGTGCCGGCCACGTGTCAGGGCGGGGCTGTACACGCCCCGGGGGCTCCTCCCGGAGGGGAGCCCCCTCCCACGTACCAGTGGAAGCACCATGCTCCGCGCTGGCTGACGACACTGCCGAGGAGCGGCTATGCCCGTACACATGCGGAAGCGCTATGCTCCGCGCTGGTGATAAACAACTGAGGGTGGCCCCCGGGCCGCATCAACCTCAAGGAGCCCAGAGCTCAGTGTCTAGCCTTATCGCAACGCCTCCCCTCGGGAGCGCCGCGCGAGGGGGCTGGGCATGGGGGCTGCGCCTGGGTCATGCCCGGACATACGCCACCCAGCCAGGCCCCTCGGGCCTGGTTCGTCGCGCGTCTCTCCCCGAGCGGAGCCAAGGTATGAAGGCCGTTTGAGCGTCAAGGGGAACCCCTGAGCATCGCGACTCAGGGGCCTAACTGGTCCCGTAGCCCCTCACTCCTTAGTTCCGAAAGGCTAATGCTGGGTGAGGCACACGCGGGGCCGGGCTCTGCAGACGTAGAACGGTGGTCCCACTCGCATCTCACCTCATCACTTGTTGTTTGCGCGTCAAGGGGGACTCCTGAGCATCGCGACTCAGGAGCCTAACTGGCTCCGTAGCCCCTCACTCCTTTGGTCCCGTCCTGGTTTCCGGTCGGGGCTAATGCTGGGTGAGGTATGCGCGGAGTCGGGCTCTGCAAACGTAAAACGGAAGATCCACCTACATCACACCTCCCTACTTGTTGTTCGTGCGCCAAGGGGGACTCCTGAGCATCGCGACTCAAGAGCCAAACTGGCTCCATAGCCCCTCACTCCTTTGGTCCCGTCCTGGTTTCCGGTCGAGGCTAATGCTGGGTGAGGTACGCGCAGGGCCAGGCTCTGCCGGCGTAGAACACAAGCAAGTAGGGAAGAAAAGCATAAAATTCAAGGAACTTAAAAGCAAATACTACAGTCCATACTGTCGTCTCAATACCAAACGCGAGTTTAAACGCCTCCCCGAGGCATGATGCATGTGCGGGAATTAAAAGCAGGACAGGAGCAGTAGCGGAGTCACTTGGCGGCGGTGGAGCAGCGCGGGTGGCCCCGCCTCATGGAGCAGCAGGACCGGAAGCATCCTGCTTCGACTTGGTACTGAAGGCCCGGAACTTCCCCAGCAGAGCCTCCGCGCGACCCTTCACGGCCTCGACAGCGGCGGCAGCACCCTCGCCGCTTACTGGCTCCAACAGGCTGTCGAGGTCGGCGCTGGGGTCGCGAAGGTAGATGTGGGTGAAGACCCGCGTCAGCGCAGCAGAAGACAGGACACGCGCCTCGGCCTCGGCCATGGGGCCAAGGCCAAGGATGAGATCCTCAAGAGCACGAACCAGGAAGGGAAGCAGCTTGACGGGGCCGTCCTCGGTGCCGGCCAGCGGGCTCTCCAGGCCACTGGCGTAGAGCATCTTCAGCGAAGCATGAGCCTTCTTCTCCATGTCTGCGAAGGCCACGCGATCCTCGGCAAGAACCTTGGCGTTGTTGTCCAACTTGACCTTCGTTGCCTCCAACTCCTTCCCCAGCGCACCTAGGCGGTCACGGCGCTTCTTGAGCTTGGCCTCCCGGCCCTCGATGGCCACCTCGCGAGCCTTCATGCCTTCTTCTTGCTCCTGGCAAAGACGAACCTCCTTCGCGAGCTAGTCCCGCAGGCCTTGCAGCTCGTCCACCAGCGCCTTGCAACGATCGCGGACTTCAACCACCTCCCCCAGGGCTGCATCATGAGCAGCCTTCATCTCAAGGATGGCCTGCCTATCCTCATCGCAGGCCGTCGAGGCTTGAACCAGCGCCGCCGGGATCGAGGCGTCGGAGCGAATCCATCCTAAAGCCAGCTCCAAGCGCCCGGCCACCAGGCGAGGGTCGGCGCCAAGAAGATCCTGCCACAGCCGGTCCAGTCCAGAAAGAGCACGCTCCAGGATGGCAGGAGGAGTTGGAGAAACAACAGTCAGTGGAACGGGGGAAGAAGGCGGCGACGGCAAGACCACAGTGTCCTGAGGTGGAGCCCGCCGCGCCCCAGCGGCTGTGGTGGCGGCAGTGGGCGAAGGCACCACAGGAGTCACTTGGGCCATGGGGGCTGAGCTCGCCCCAGCCAGCTCAGCTAGGCCTCGCGAGGACGACCGGGCGGGAGAAGCCCGCGCGCCACGGTCACCCTCCTCCACAGGCGGAGGCGCTACCGCGGATGGAGCCTCAGGAGCCCCCTTCGGCTTCTTCGCCGCGGGCGCCAGCCTATTCAAGAGATGCGAACGTCAAGCCTCGGCAACGGAACAAGAAATAAAGACAAGGGTCAAACACTTACGGGTCATCGCCGGTGAGCTCGGGCAGCCTCCGGCCAAACTTGAAGCCTGACAGCCGGCTGGAAGGGTCAACCTCGGAAGCAGAAGGCGCGTCTGCAGACTGCCTCGGGGCAGGGGCAGACCCGCGGGAGATCAGCCCGGTCCTGTCCTTCTTCGGGATCAAGGGCAAGCTCCCGCTGACCTGCTCGTCTCCATCCTCGTCATCATCGCTCGAAGAAAGGCGGAGACTGCGAGGCCTGCGCCGGGGGAGGGGGGCCCTCGACTCTCCGTCGGTCGCCTCGGAGTCAGGCCCCTTTTCCCGCTCCTCTTCGTCCTCCTCTTTGCTGGAGTCGCTGGAGGGCACGTCCACCAGTCCCTCGGAAGCCGCCACGGGCACGAGCCCGTCCCCGTTAAAAACGGGCATGGACTCCACCACTTGCTCCCAGTCGTCACGAAGGAACAAGGGCTTGGGAGCGCCCTCCAACCTTGCCACCTCGCCCCCGACCAGAGATTGGAGGACCGCGGCCAAATCTTCGCCGCTCAAGGCCGTGGGGCTCGGATGAGGCCTCCACATCGAAGGTGAGTACTGCCGGAGTGGAGCCAGCTGGTGCTCCAGGAACTCCCTCAGCAGCAATGCACCGGTCAACTTCGCCGCCGCCATGCTGACCGGCCTCAGGTCCGCGTCCATCTTCTCCAACACCAGTTTCGCGCGGGGGTCCATGTGCTCCGCTCGGCACCAGTCGCTGGAGCTCGTGGGCTGCTCCGCAGGCAAGATCAGCCTAGGGTGGACGCGCCCGACATCTACCAAGACCCACTTGCTCCTGAAGCCCTCAATCCTCTTCCCAGGATTCGAGATGGCAATGGTGCCACCGTACGCGACGAAGCTCGCGCACGCGGAAGGAGAACCGCGAGAGACCCGGAGGGAGAAGTAGTGGCGCAGCAAGGCCACTGAAGGCTGCACCCCTACGTGGGCCTCGCAGTAATAAGCGAAGATCGCCAAGAGAAGGACGGAGTTGGGGTGGAGATGCAGAGCCTACAAGTTGTAATGGCGGAGGACAGAGAAGAAAAACTCGGAGAAGGGAGGCACCAGGCCCGCAGCAATGGAGCTTACAAAGAGAGGATAAAAGGTGCTCCCTCGGCCCTCAGGGGTGGCGGAGCCGGCCTTGAACACCTGCGCCCCATTGATGCCCTGCGCCGCCGCCATCTAGCGCAGCCGGGCAAGGCCCGCCTTGGACATGTTCGGCAAGTCCAGAGCAGGTGAGTACCAAGCTTCGGCTGGAGACTGACGAGGCGCCATGGCTTCCTAGGTCACACAGCCGGAGTAGATCTGGAAATTTGGAGGAAGAAAGGGGAGGCGCAAGAAAGGGGATCTGAGCAGCAACCGGAGAAAGCAAAAGGCAAAGTATGGGCAGATGCCGCTTCTTTATCTACCTGCGCTGTTGCTGGAGCACTTGCGTCCAATCAACCGCCATGCGGCGCCCAAGGCTGCAGGCTGTTAGGGCCCGTGGCGCTTCGCCCTTGCCCTTTCGCCTCTCGGCACGACCAAGTCCGGGCGCGCCTTGGGCCCGGGGGCTACGGTCGGCGTTCTGGGAATGGGGGTCCCCAGACTTGCCTGCCTGCGGCGTGGCTCAAAGGGGGCCCAGCATGGCCCATCTTCATCAACACAAGACTCAAGACCTCACGAGGGGCCAAGCCTCGCAGGCCGGACGACATGGACCTTCCTCAGGAACGGCCTCGTCAGGCTGGCTCGCGAGGAGGCGGAGAGATCAAGGCGGGGTACCTCGCGAGGTGCCCATGACGCAAGCCATGACGACTCAGGGCGCCAGGCGGGTGTCAGCCCGTGCAGCGTCCTCCTTTCCTCTTTGGTGCAAAGGGGGCAAGCGTAGCCACGGAGTACCGAGGCATCAGGCAAAGGTTGCCATTTCGGTGCAACGAGACCAAGACCAGGAGGACTACGAGATGGATGTCACCGTGGAGCCCAAGACGGCGTCATCACCAGAGCTTTGCGCAGGCGAAGACTGCTTTTGTCAGGATAGTTGATACTTGCTGTCCCCCTTCAAATTAGCCCGCCATTGTTGGCTCCCTTCCCTCTCGATATTTGGGAAGAGGACCAGGGCCTCTATAAATAGGACCAGCCACCCACATAGCAAGGGGTCAGCGAGTAAGAGTAAGGCAGTGAGTGAGAGAGAGAGAGAGAGAGAGAAAGAGAAAGGTGGCTGAACTCCTCCCAGCAGTTCATCGCCCCAGCCAAGAACAGACCCTCGCGAGGCTATTCTTCCTTGTATCGTTCATCATCATCAGCCCCAAGAGGCAATCCACCCACCACACACTGGAGTAGGGTATTACACCACAACGGTGGCCCGAACCAGTATAAACCTTGTGTCTCTTGTGCAGTTCATTCAGTAGTCTAGATCTTTGCGAGACGGAGAGGTAGAAGGCGTAATCTCCGCGCGCACCCCAGTGTTCGAACCTTAAGGGTCTGCCGGAACCCGAAATCCGACAGGACTGGGACTCGTTCACGGCCCATCTCTGCACACGATTCGGTAGGGACAAACACAAGATGCTCATCTGCCAATTCTACGCTATCAAGCAGACCACCACGGTCGTTGATTTCATCGAGCGTTTCGAATCGTTGATGAATCATTTGATCCCATATTCAGAGCTAACCCATCTGAACTTCTTTCTTACTCATTTTTTCGAGGGCCTACGACTGGACATTCGAGCGGTGGTGCTTGTGCAACACCCACCGGACTTGGACACGGTGTGTTCGCTGGCTCTACAACAGGAGAAAGTGGCCAACGGTGAGCTCTCGTACGGCCGTACCACCACCACCCGCAGCCAAGGGAATTACTCGTGTGCGACCACGCCATCGCTCTTCCGCCGAACTGCTACACCAATAGTGGTCTCCAAGGATCGACACGGCACCGACGTCGCACGTGCCACCACCCAGAACAACATGGTCGCGGTGCTCCGTTAGTTTCACCGCGTGAAGGGCCTATGTTTCAAGTGCGGTGAATGGTGGGGGAAGGACCACGTGTGCCCAGCCATGGTGCAAATGCACGTCGTCGACGAGCTCCTCGGTATGTTCAATTAAGACGACATCATTGTGGAGTCCCCACCCGCATCACCAACATCTGAAGAAGAAAACCTATGCACCATTTCACATCAGGTAGTGGATGGATCGTCAGACTCGGGTGTTCTTCAGTTACAGGCATGGCTCCAAGGGCACGAGATCTTGCTGCTCATCGACTTGGGCAACTCTACATTCTTTGTTGATAGCTCTCTGGCCACCAAGCTTGATGGGGCAGTGCCATTCCCACGGCCATGTAAGGTGCGCGTCACCGATGGCGCCACTTTTCCCTTCACCCGCATTATTCTGGCCTGTTCATGGATCACTCAAGGGCATGAATTCACCACGGATTTCAAAATCCTAAAGCTAGGCTCGTATGATGCCATCCTTGGGATGGACTGGCTGCTTAAACACAGTCCTATGAGCATCGACCGGACTGCGCAACAACTGACTGTCACCACACCTGCTGGGCGCCTTCAACTGTCTACAATTTCTTCTCATCAGACGCAATGCTCTGTCATCTCAGCTCAAGAGTTGCTCAAAGCCTGTAAGCAGGGATCAGTTGCTCATGTTATACACCTCAACTCACTCGATGGCAACAATGAGCAGGTGTGGAAGTTCTTTGCTTGCTCGAGCATTTCACTGATGTGTTCGAGGACCCGCACAGCCTTCCACCTCGTCATGAATGCAACCACCGCATACCTCTGATGGCGGGTGCGCAACCAGTCACATCTCGAGCCTATTGGCACAATCCTAAATTGAAAATAGAAATTGAGCAACAAGTTCAGGAATTGCTGGATGCATGGATTATCCAGAAGAGTTCCAGCCCTTTTCGTCCCCATCTCTGTTAGTCAAAAAGAAGGACGGGACATGGCGCTTATGCGTCGACTACCGTCGTCTCAACTCCATGACTGTCGTTAGCAAGTTCCCAATACCAATAATTGATGAACTTCTCGACGAACTCACCGGCGCGAAGTGGTTTTTGAAGCTCGACCTATGCGCAGGGTTTCATCAGATCAGAATGGCTAAAGGAGAGGAGCACAAAATGGTGTTTCAGACACATTCAGGTCATTGGGAGTTCCGTGTCATGCCTTTCAGCGTCGCCGGCAGCCCTGCCACTTTCAATGAAGCCATGACCATGACACTCAAGCCGGAAAATCGTGTCTATGTCATATCATTCTTCGATGACATCCTTGTTTTCAGCAAGACCTTCCCCGACCACCTCCAACATTTAACTCTAGTGTTGCAACTACTATGAAAAGATCACTGGCAAGTCAAGCAGTCAAAGTGCTCCTTCGCTCAGTGACAAAATGCTTACCTCAGCCACGTCATCAACGAGCACGAGGTTTCTACAAATTCGACCATGGTCAAAACAATTTAGAAATAGCTTGTTCCCCATTGTGCAAAAGATGTGCACAGCTTCCTTGGGCTGGCTGGCTACTACCGCAAGTTTATCAGGCATTTCGGGATCATTGCCCGCCCCCTTTTCATCTGCTGAAGAAGAACCAACTCTTTGTCTGTACAAGTGACACACAACAAGCTTTCGACACCCTGAAAGAGAAGCTTGTATCCGCCCCAGACCCGTAGTTACCAGACTTTAGCAAGCAGTTCATGATCGACACGGGCGCCTGCGCCTATGGGGTGAGCGTTGTACTACAACAGGAAGGACACCCGATCGCCTACTTAAGTAAGTCACTTGGCCCCAAGATCAGAGGCCTTTCCACATACAAGAAGGAGTGCATGGTGATCCTCATGGCCGCCAAACAATGGCGCCCCTACCTGCACACGGATGAGTTCATTATCCGTACTAACCAGCGCAGTTTGGTCCACCTTGATGATAAACACTTGTTGACACCATGGCAACAGAAAGCATTTACAAAACTATTGGGCATGAGATACAAAATTTGCTATAGGTCAGGCACTTCCAACACTACTGTTGACGCTCTTTATCGGCGCACACCAAACACTTCGCTCGGAGTAGTTTCCATATGCACTCCCACCTGGCTAGCTGACATTAAGGCCATTTATTCATCCAATCCTCAACCTCAGAAGATCATCCAAGACCTTGCGCGCCGACCGGGCCCAAAACTCTGTTTCTCCATGCGAGAAGGACTGCTTTACTTCCACAACAGGCTCTGGCTAGGAGGTTCTCCATCTCTACAACAGCGTGTGCTCCGCGCCTTCCACGCCAGCACGATCGGAGGCCACTCCGGTGCGCCAGTCACATATAGGTGCATGCGCCGCCTATTTGCTTGGCCCAAGATGAAGGAACAGACGCATCAATACGTGCAATCTTGCACCGTCTGTCAACAAACGAAGCCAGAGCGAGTCCGCTACCCCGGACTCCTTGAGCCCCTGCCTATCCCAGACGATGCTTGGAAGGTGGTCACCATGGACTTCATCGATGGCCTGTCTGCGTCCGGCAAATTCAACTGCATTCTTGTCATCGTCGACAAGTTCACGCGCTATGCGCACTTCCTTCCTCTGAGCCATCCCTTCACAGTAGCTAAGGTGGCTCACTCGTACCTAGAGAACGTCTACAAGCTTCATGGCCTACCTGCTGACATCGTCTCCAATAGAGATCTTGTCTTCACGAGCACCTTTTGGCGTCAGCTGTTCAATACCATTAGGATTGAACGGAACCTGAGCACTCCATATCATCCGCAAATAGACGGGCAGACCGAGCACGTCAACCAATGTTATCTACCTATGCTGCTTCATCCACGCATGCCCGCACAAGTGGCACCAGTACTTGGCCCTCGCGGAATTCTGGTATAACTCAAGTATCATTCTGCTCTTGACACGTCTCCTTTTGTAGTGCTCTATGGACACGAGCCGTGACATTGGGGGATCTATGCCGCGTCCACTTGCAAGCTGCCCCCGCTCAAGGAGTGGCTCAAGGAGCGCAAACACATGTAGCAAGTTCTTGTCGAGCACCTCCATCAAGCACGCGACATCATGAAGAAGCAAGCGGACAATAAGCGGTCTGAGCGCACCTTTGTTGTGGGCGATGCAGTCTTCATCAAGCTCCAACCCTACATCCAGACAAGGGTGGCTCGTCGCACAAACCACAAGCTCGCCTTCCGCTACTTTGGGCCCTTCAAGATCATCCACATCATCAATCCGGTGGCGTATGAACTATAGCTTCCAGACAGCGCCCAGGTCCACCCGGTCTTCCATGTATCCCAACTACGTCGTACCATCTCCGCTACCACTTCAGTCGAGCAAGAGTTGCCGGTGCCCACGGACGAGCCACTCCACTCTATCCAGATCATGGACATGAGTTGGCGACAGACTTCACAAGGGCGGCGTGAACAGGTGCTCGTGCGCTGGTCGGACCCATCTCTCCTCGATGCCACCTGGGAGGACGCCAAGTACATGTTCAAATACTTCCCCATGCTGGCTCAAGGGCAAGCCAGCACTCAAGGAGGGGGGATGTCAGCGCACAGACAACTAAAGGGAACGGCACCGTGGCAGCAATAGGAAGCCAGCCTGCCACGGTGACCAAACCAGGTGAGGAACACGGCTATGAACCAAGGCGCGTCTCCAGCAGACCAGCCCGTATCTCGCAACCCAACAGAAGGTTCATTGGGCCCGAGTGGACTAGCTAGGGTTGGCCCAATCGCATCACCTATTTATCCCCACCATCTAGAAAAGTGATGCATCCTGTTGGATTAGGACGAACGACGGCTCTCTACCTCCTCCCCATTTCTTCCCCTTCTCGCGAGAACAGTTGCGGCTGATTGTAATCGGTTTTGAGATTGTATCAGAATTTGAGTGATAGATCGATTGGCACCCTAACAGATAATCTTCTGTACATTTTAATGGAGGCATAAATGTTTTCAATAGGTTAGTCTGTGATTTATTTGCCTATGTTAGTGTAATTATATAAAAATGGATTTTAGTAGGTAGACACTTTTTAAACACCTATTGGCTTATCAAAGAAACACAGTTTTATTTGGTAGATCAATAAAAGATGGGGTAGTTGTAGTGGTTGGGATCGACACTATGCAAATCTGGCGTATCTGCTAGCCTCCACATAATAACGATCCTAGGTCATCACTTTCTGCACAACATACACATCATACGGGTGGAATGATCGATACCACAACATAATTCTATACAAACGCGCAACAACAGATATAATTCTATACAAACTCATCCCTGTTTATTTTCCCTCCTCTGCCTGGTTTGGGCCCTAGGCCGTGTGTGGCCCATCCCCCACCTGTCTTGCCCACCCCGCCCCCCTCGGGCGGCATCAGTCTGGCTTGTTCCGGGTATATATGGGTCCGCAAGGGTTCCTCTCCCCCATTTCTAGGGTTCCCCGCATCCAAAGCGGACGTGTGACGGATACACTTCCCCATTCGCACTTTCTTCAGATCCACTCCTGCCCCTCCCCTCCCCCTCCCCTCCCCCTCTCGATTGCGGTGATCCTATCCATGGACAAGTCACGGGGCTCCTCCAGCGAGGCGGTCTCCAGACACAAGCATCATTCCGAGGATTCGGCGAAGATGGCCGCAAATCGGGCGTATGAGGCCGCGCTTCGGTCCAAGTTTGAGGCGGAGTAGGCGGCGCACGAGCAGGTGTCTTGGGAGTGTGAAGCCTGGGCCGCCAGGCCGGAGTGGCTGTAGAGTGATGAGTGGGCCTATGTGGTGGCGGTTGTAGCTGAGGGCGACGGCTCCGCGGTCCTTGGATCTCATGGTAGCGCACTGTCGGCTTAGACTGGTGGCTCATCATTGGATGCTGCGGACCCCTGGGAGGCAGCGGCGGGCAACGGGGTGGTCGCATCTTCTTCTGTGCCTCGGCCTCCTCCTCCGCGTTGGTCGATGGCTCCTTCGCGGGCACCAACTCGCATACCAATGGCGGGCGCTGGCTTTGCTGGCCGCCAGCCTACGCGTGGTGGGTATGACCCTCCTCCTCAGGGGCCCAAAGACCATCGCTTCCCCTCCAATGCTCCTGGCTCGTCTTCTTCTGGTCTCGGAGACGGCATTCTCCCTCCACCCCCTCCTCCGTCCCACCCTGCCTCCTCTAACCCAAACCCCAACTCCATGCTCACATGTTTCGCCTATCACCAACCTGGCCACTTTCAATCCCGCTGCTTCAATCCCCCATTTGGCCTCATCTTCAGGGAGGATGGCCACCTAACTGTGGATTGTCAGAACCGGCGCAAACCACCCTCCTTCTTCCACTATGGTCTTGGGCTCCCGGGATACTCCTTCTTTGAGCTCGATAGCGAGGTTCCGCAGGTGGTTGCAGCTCCTTCCCTGTCTAATGTCGCCATCATCGCCGTTAAGGATCAGAGGATTTCTCCCCAGATTCTGCTGGATGAGCTCTGGTTGTGGGACGTCAAGGGGTGGGATTGGCAAGTTCACCAGCTATTAGAGTTTGAGTTTGCTGATGTCTTCCCATCAAAAGAGAGTCTCAAGATGATTGCTTCATGTACTAGTTTCACCCTTCCGCTCAATCAACTCGTCATTTCTCTCAAGGCCGCGATCAATGGATCCAAATCTGTTGGCCCCCTCTCTAACATTTGGGCGTTTGTTGATGATGTTCCACCTACTCTCCGCTCCACATCCTTCCTCATGGCATTTGGTGTTTTGATTGGCAAACCTATCAAAGTCGACTCTGACTCTTTGCAAAAATTGGGCCTGACTCGTATCAAAGAGTCGCGTGTCGACCCTCTCTGTGTCCATGGTGTTGCTGACGTGTTCCCCTCATCAGCTGGCTTTCGACTCCGTGTTCATGTCGAAGGGGCAGAGGCCCACCACGCTCCTCCACCTCCTCCGCCCCTAGGCCTTATCCCTCTAACAAGCATGATGATGGCGACAATGATGCGGGTAACCATAGTGGTGGCAGTGATGCACACTTCACCCGTTCGAGTGGGATGGCATGGGTTCAGAGGTGCATGAGCTGTTCAAGGAGAACGCCCCACTGGATGGTGTGTCGAAGGGTGTGGTGGGGGCCAAATCCACGGGTGATACGTCTCCAACATATGTATAATTTTTTATTGTTCCATGTTGTTATATTATCAATCTTGGATGTTTTACAATCATTTATAGTCATTTTATATCATTTTTTGGTACTAACCTATTGACATAGTGCCAAGTGCCAGTTGTTGTTTTTTCCATGTTTTTTACATCGCAGAAAATCAATATCAGACGGAGTCCAAATGCCCTGAAACTTTACGGAGAATTTTTATGGGCCAAAAGGAACACAACGGGCCCTGGCTACGCCTGGGGGGTCCCCAGGGGGGGCACAACCCACCAGGGCGCGCCAGGAGGCCCAGGCACGTCCTGGTGAGTTGTGCCCACCTCGGGTGCCCCCCGGACCGCCTCTTTGCTCTATAAATACCCCAATATTCTAGAAACCCTAAGGGGAGCGACGAAATATTCATCCAGCCGCCGCAGAGTCCAGAACCACCAGATCCAATCTAGACACCATCTCGGATGGGGTTCACCATCTCCATTGGTGCCTCTCCGATGATGCGTGAGTATTTCTTTGTAGACCTTCGGATCTGTACTTAGTAGCTATATGGCTTCATCTCTCTCTCTCTCTTGATTCTCAATACAATGGTCTCTTGGAGATCCATATGATGTAACTCTTTTGCGGTGTGCTTGTTGGAATCTGATGAACTTTGAGTTTATTATCAGTTATATCTTTTTATATCCATGAAAGTTATTTGAGTTTCTTTGATCTCTTATATGCATGATTGCTTATAGCCTCGTATTTCTTCTCCGATATTTGGGTTTTGTTTGGCCAACTTGATCTATTTGTCTTGCAATGGGAAGAGGTGCTTTGTAGTGGGTCCGATCTTACGATGCTTGATCCCAGTGATAGAAAGGGAAACGACACGTGTGTATCATTGCTACTAAGGATAAAATGATGGGGTCTATCTCTACATAGATAGATCTTGTCTACATCATGTCATCATTCTTATTGCATTACTCCGTTTATCCATGAACTTAATACACTAGATGCATGCTGGATAGCGGTCGATGTGTGGAGTAATAGTAGTAGATGCAGGCAGGAGTCGGTCTACTAATCTTGGACGTGATGCCTATATAATGATCATTGCCTGGATATCGTCATGTGTGTTTGAAGTTCGATCAATTGCCCAATAGTAATTTGTTTACCCACCGTTTGCTATTTTTCTCGAGAGAAGCCACTAGTGAAACCTACGGCCCCCGGGTCTTCTTTCTCATATATTTGCCTTTGCGATCTACTTTTCTCTTGCCTTTATTTTCAGATCTACTAAACCAAAAACACCTTGCTGCAATTTTTCTTTATTTATTTTATTTAGCGTTCAATCTATCAATTTACTACAAATTTATCTCACGTCCGTTTGCTACTTGAGGTGTTGTACCCCGAAAGGGATTGACAACCCCTTTAAAACGTCGGGTTGCAAGGATTTGTTATCTGTGTGCAGGGGCTGTTTACGCTGTGTTGCTTGGTTCTCCTACTGGTTCGATAACCTTGGTTTCATATCTGAGGGAAATACCTACCACTGTTGTGCTACATCATCCCATCCTCTTTGGGGAAATACCGATGTAGCTTCAAGCGACATCAGTAGGTATGGAGGAGCCGACGTTGGCGTCCCCGGGTGCCCCCGTCCTTGTAGGTACCCCGGTGTTCGGTATCTGCTCCAACTTGTCGGTTCGCCTTGCCTCTCCATGTCACTCTGGCATCAAAGACCTGCGTCCTTCCCCCTCCCGTGATGCAGTGGTGCGTGCGAGCAAGAAGAAATCATCTATCAAGAAGTACTCCGCGAAGTGCAGGGCCTTGGCTGGCTCCAAGCAGTCGGCGGACGGTCTATGCCATCAGCTGGACGCTGACCTGGGTGTAGCATCCGGTCCTGTCTCATTTGCGGCTTTGCCCTCCCCAGTGGCTCGCACCTCTTCCATCCGATCCCTGACCTCCGCTGCCCGCGAGAGTGGTCGGGTCAAGAACAACGGTGAGTGGGTGGCTGATTGGGCCACGCAGCGGCGAATGACCTCCCTCCTCCAGGTATCCCCTCCCCTCCCACATCCCTGGTATTCTCTCCTGTTCGGTTGGTTCTTCCTTCGCTCTTGGATGAACACTTGATTCATGTGCTTTCGGATGTTGGCATTACTTTTGATTCTGGATTCGGATCCCCCTCTGCTATCCTTGCTCTGGTTCGTGCCAACGAGGCTACACAAGCAGCCTTAGCTAAAGCCAAAGAGGTCGATGTGTCACGTGGTGTCGCTCCGCCAGAGAGGCCGTGGGAGATGCTGGTAGGGACCAGGACCTCCCGATTCCTGTCAAACGGGGCCCTGTCAAGCATGCCAAAAACTTTGTTGCCCCGAGCAGGTCGAGTCTTCGCATGAAAAACTTATCTGACGGATGAGGGCCTTATTCTGGAACATTAGGGGCTTCTGCGCTAGGGCGCGCCGGGACCAGTTGAGGGATGTTGTCAGAGGTGACAACATTGACATAGTAGGGCTGGTTGAAACTTTCAAAGGATCGTTTTCTTCTAACGAGCTCTTCGCGGTTTTGGGTATTGACAGGTTTGATAGGAACTTCCTCCCTTCTTCTGGCCACTCAGGTGGCATCCTTATCGGCACTAAGCGTGATGTTTTCGACTTTGTTGCTTATGACCACTGTGTTTTTTGGGAGAGTATTGTAATGTATCATCAACACCTCAATGCCCTTTGGGAGATTATGGTTGTTTATGGGCCCATTGATAATTCCCTTTCTTTGTTGTTCCTGGATGAGATTTCGAATAAGATCGAGTCGTGTATCATTCCCATCCTGGTGGGAGTGATTTTAATTTACTTCGGTCTCCGGCGGACAAAAGCAGTAGCTAATTTTTGTGGCCTCTTGCCGACGCCTTCAATGGTTTCATCTGCGATGGTGCGCTTCAGGAGCTCCCTAGGGTGGGAGCGTGTTTCACCTGAACGAATCATCAATTGATCCAGATTCGCTCGGTTTTGGACCGTTGGGACTCCTGCTACCTCTTGAGCACTACATTGGTTTTCCCCGAAGAGGAAGGGATGATGCAGCAAAGTAGTGTAAGTATTTCCCTCAGTTTTTGAGAACCAAGGTACCAATCCAGTAGGAGGCTATGCACGAGTCCCTCGTACCTGCACAAAACAAATAAATCCTCGCAACCAATGCGAATAGGGGTTGTCAATCCCTACACGGCCACTTACGAGAGTGAGATCTGATAGATATGATAAGATAATATTTTTGGTATTTTTGTGATAAAGATGCAAACTAAAATAAAGGCAAAGTAAAAAAGCAAAGGAAATAACTAAGTAGTAGGAGATTAATATGATAAAGATAGACCCGGGGGCCATAGGTTTCACTAGTGGCCTCTCTCGAGAGCATAAGTATTCTACGGTGGGTGAACAAATTACTGTTGAACAATTGACAGAATTGATCATAGTTATGAGAATATCTAGGTATGATCATGTATATAGGCATCACATCCGAGACAAGTAGACCGACTCCTGCCTGCATCTACTACTATTACTCCACTCATCGACTGCTATCCAACATGCATCTAGAGTATTAAGTTAAAAACAGAGTAACGCCTTAAGCAAGATGACATGATGTAGAGGGATAGACTCATGCAATATGATGAAAACCCCCATCTTGTTATCCTCGATGGCAACAATACAATACGTGACTTGCTGCCCCTACTGTCACTGCGAAAGGACACCGCAAGATTGAACCCAAAGCTAAGCACTTCTCCCATTGCAAGAAAGATCAATCTAGTAGGCCAAACCAAACTGATAATTCAAAGAGACTTGCAAAGATAACCAATCATACATAAAAGAATTCAGAGAAGATTCAAATATTGTTCATAGATAGACTTGATCATAAACCCACAATTCATCGGTCTCAGCAAACACACCGCAAAAAGAAGATTACATCGAATAGTTCTCCACATGAGAGGGGGAGAACATTGTATTGAGATCCAAAAAGAGAGAAGAAGCCATCTAGCTAATAACTATGGACCCGTAGGTCTGAAGTAAACTACTCACACTTCATCGGAGGGGCTATGGTGTTAATGTAGAAGCCCTCCGTGATCGATGCCCCCTCTGGCGGAGCTCCGGAACAGGCCCCAAGATGGGATCTCTTGGATACAGAAAGTTGCGGTGGTGGAATTAGGGCTTTGGCTCCGTATCTGATCGTTTGGGGGTACGTAGGTATATATAGGAGGAAGGAGTACATCGGTGGAGCAACAGGGGGGCCACGAGGGTGGAGGGTGCGCCTGGTGGGGGTAGGCATGCCCCCTACCTTGTGGCCTCCTCTTTTGTGTCTTGATGTAGGGTCCAAGTCTCCCGGGTCTTGTTCGTTGAGAAAATCACATTCCCGAAGATTTCATTCCGTTTGGAGTCCGTTTGATATTCCTTTTCTTCGAAACCCTAAAACAGGCAAAAAACAACAATTCTGGGTTGGGCCTCCGGTTAATAGGTTAGTCCCAAAAATAATATAAAAGTGGATAATAAAGCCCAATATTGTCCAAAACAGTAGATAATATAGCATGGAGCAATCAAAAATTATAGATACATTGGAGACGTATCGAGCATCCCTAAGCTTAATTCATGCTCGTCCTCGAGTAGGTAAATGATAAAAACAGAATTTTTGATGCGGAGTGCTACTTGGCCTAATTTTAATGTTCTTCTTAATTGTGGCGTGAATATTTAGATCCGAAAGATTCAAGACAAAAGTTCATATTGACATAAAAATAATAATACTTCAAGCATACCAACTAAGCAATTATGTCTTCTCAAAATGACATGGCCAAAGAAAGTTCATACCTACAAAATCATATAGTTTAGTCATGTTTCATTTTCGTCACACAAGAATTCTCTCATCATGCACAACCCCGATGACAAGCCAAGCAATTGTTTCATACTTTAGTAATCTCAAACCTATAAACTTTCACGCAATATATGAGCGCGAGCCATGGACATAGCACTATGGGTGGAATAGAATATAATGAGGGGGGTTATGTGGAGAATACAAAAAGGAGAAAGTCTCACATCAACGAGGCTAATCAATGGGCTATGGAGATGCCCATCGATTGACGTTAATGCAAGGAGTAGGGATTGCCATGCAACGGATGCACTAGAGCTATAAATGTATGAAAGCTCAACAAAAGAAACTACGTGGGTGTGCATCCAACTTGCTTTCTCACGAAGACCTAGGGCACTTGAGGAGGCCCATTGTTGGAATATACAAGCCAAGTTCTATAATGAAAAATTCCCACTAGTATATGAAAATGACAGAACAAGAGACTCTCTATCATGAAGATTATGGTGCTACTTTGAAGCACAAGTGTGGCAAAGGATAGTAACATTGTCCCTTCTCTTTTTCTCTCATTTTTTCGGGCCTTCTCTTTTTTATGGCCTTTCTCTTTTTTTATTCCTCACTTGGGACAATGCTCTAAAAAAATGATGATCATCACACTTCTATTTATTTACAACTCAATGATTACAACTCGATACTAGAACAAAAGATGTCTCTATATGAATGCCTCCGACGGTGTACCGGGATATGCAATGGACCAAGAGTGACATGTATGAAAGAATTATGAACGGTGGCTTTGCCACAAATACTATGTCAACTACAATATCATGCTAAGAAATATGACAATGATGAATGTGTCATGATAAACGGAATGGTGGAAAGTTGCATGGCAATATATCTCGAATTGGCTATGGAAATGCCATAATAGGTAGGTATGGTGGCTGTTTTGAGGAAGATATAAGGAGGTTTATGTGTGAAAGAGCATATCATATCACGGGGTTTGGATGCACCGGCGAAGTTTGCGCCAACTCTCAATGTGAGAAAGGGCAATGCACGGTACCGAAGAGGCTAGCAAGGATGGAAGGGTGAGAGTGCGTATAATCCATGGACTCAACATTAGTCATGAAGAAATCACATACTTATTGCAAAAATCTACAAGTCATCAAAAACCTCGGCACTACGCGCATGCTCCTAGGTGGATAGATTGGTAGGAAAAGACCATCACTCGTCCCCGACCGCCACTCATAAGGAAGACAATCAAATAACACCTCATGTTTCAAATTTGTTACATAACGTTTACCATACGTGCATGATACGGGACTTGCAAACTTCAACACAAGTATTTCTCAATTTCACAACTACTCAACTAGCACGACTTTGATATTATTACCTCCATATCTCAAAACAATCATCAAGCATCAAACTTCTCTTAGTATTCAAAACACTCATAAGAAAATTTTACTAATCTTGAATACCTAGCATATTAGGATTTTAAGTAAATTACCATGCTATTTAAGACTCTCAAAATAATCTAAGTGAAGCATGAGAGATCAATAGTTCCTATAACAAATCCACCACCGTGCTCTAAAAGATATAAGTGAAGTACTAGAGCAAAACTATATAACTCAAAAGATATAAGCGAAGCACATAGAGTATTCTAAAAAATTCCAAATCATGTATGGCTCTCTCAAAAGGTGTGTACAGCAAGGATGATTGTGGTAAACTAAAAACTAAAGAGTCAAATCATACAAGACACTCCAAGCAAAACACATATCATGTGGCGGATAAAAATATAGCTCCAAGTAAAGTTACCGATAGAAGTAGACGAAAGAGGGGATGCCTTCCGGGGCATCCCCAAGCTTTGGCTTGTAGGTGTCCTTAGATTATCTTGGGGGTGCCATTGGAATCCCCAAGCTTAGTCTCTTGCCACTCCTTGTTCCATAATCCATCAAATCTCTACCCAAAACTTGAAAACTTCACAACACAAAACTTAAAGTAGAAAATCTCGTGAGCTCCGTTAGCGAAAGAAAACAAAAGACCACTTCAAGGTACTGTAATGAACTCATTCTTTATTTATATTGGTGTTATACCTACTGTATTCCAACTTCTCTATGGTTTATAAACTATTTTACTAGCCATAGATTCATCAAAATAAGCAAACAACACACGAAAAACAGAATCTGTCAAAAACAGAACAAACTGTAGTAATCTGTAGCTAGCGCAAGATTTGGAACCCCAAAAATTATAAAATAAATTGGTGGAAGTGAGGAATTTATCTATTAATCATCTGAAAAATAATTAACTAAATAGCACTCTCCAAATAAAAATGGCAGCAGTTCTCGTGAGCGCTAAAGTTTCTGTTTTTTACAGCAAGTGTAACAAGACTTTCCCCAAGTCTTCCCAACGGTTCTACTTGGCACAAACACTAATTAAACCCAAAAAATACAACCAAAACAGAGGCTAGATAAATTATTTATTACTAAACAGGAGCAAAAAGCAAGGAATAAAAATAAAATTGGGTTGCCTCCCAACAAGCGCTATCGTTTAACGCCCCTAGCTAGGCAAAACAAGCAAGGATAGGTCTAGGTATTGCCATAATAGTAAGATAGATTATTAAAACTCATTTCATATTCTCTACGTTCGGCAGCAAGTTTTCTTTTAGGCAAGCAAAAGTAATCGAAAGGGCTAAATTTAATGGGACGAAAGTCCCCAAGGTCAACCTTGGGAGGTATAGGCTCCTCCTTTGGTCCTTCATAGTGCACAACCAATTCATCATTATAAGCATTCTTTTGACAGAACTTTGTGAGCCTATATTCAAGAGAATATCCTAGTTCATTATTTAGAATAGCCAAATCATCATTAAGTTCAGAAATTCCATCAACTAAAACATTGGTAGGAACCCTTTTTCTAAGATTTTCATTGAAAGCAACATAGTCTAGAGATTGAAAACGCATTATTTCTTCTTGATCAAAGAGGATAGCCTCTATGGGAGGACGGCAAGCGTCCACCACATAATGTGCAAAGATTTATTTGGCCTCTTTTATTATTAATCTGAACTCATGAGCCAAAAAAATAGTAGCGGCACGCTTAACAAAAGAATGCTCAATATTAGAAAATTCCAGGAAAATCCTTTGTATGCAAGGATGCATGTGCATGAATTGTCTTTCAAGTTCAACTGCAAGCATGGCAATAGCGTCCACAAGACTACTAGTTCTATGAAGGATAGAACTACCCATAGAAGGTAAAGCACTGGCACAAGTAAAGAAATCTTGAATAACTCCTTTTCCAATAATATTACCACTACCAACACGGAACCTTTTTATATGTAAGATGGGTGGTTCTTTAGCAGGTGCATCGGTATTTTTCATGATATTATTATCGACAATAGTTTCCCCACTTTCATACATAGAGGCAGAAGGTAAAGGACTAGCCATAGCGACAAGCAAACGAACTAACACACAAGCAAACAAAAAGCAAGCGGGCAAAAAGAGGCAAATAGAGAAAGAGAGGGAGGAAAGAGAGAGGGCGAATAAAACGGCAAGGGTGAAGTGGGGGAGAGGAAAACGAGAGGCAAATGGCAAATAATGTAATACGGGAAATAAGGGTATGTGATGGGTACTTGGTATGTTGACTTTTGTGTAGACCTCCCCGGCAACGGCGCCAGAAATCCTTCTTGCTACCTCTTGAGCACTGCATTGGTTTTCCTCGAAGAGGAAGGGATGATGCAGCAAAGTAGCATAAGTATTTCCCTCAGTTTTTGAGAACCAAGGTATCAATCCAGTAGGAGGCTACGCGCGACTCCCTTGTACCTGCACAAAACGAATAAATCCTCGCAACCAACGCAAATAGGGGTTGTCAATCCCTACACAGCCACTTACGAGAGTGAGATCTGATAGATATGATAAGATAATATTTTTGGTATTTTTGTGATAAAGATGCAAAGTAAAATAAAGGCAAAGTAAAAAAGCAAAGGAAATAACTAAGTAGTAGGAGATTAATATGATAAAGATAGACTCGGGGGCCATAGGTTTCACTAGTGGTTTCTCTCGAGAGCATAAGTATTCTACGGTGGGTGAACAAATTACTATTGAGCAATTGACAGAATTGAGCATAGTTATGAGAATATCTAGGTATGATCATGTATATAGGCATCACGTCCAAGACAAGTAAACCGACTCCTGCCTGCATCTACTACTATTACTCCACTCATCGACCGCTATCCAGCATGCATCTAGAGTATTAAGTTAAAAACAGAGTAACGCCTTAAGCAAGATGACATGATGTAGAGGGATAGACTCATGCAATATGATGAAAACCCCATCTTGTTATCCTCGATGGCAACAATACAATACGTGCCTTGCTGCCCCTACTGTCACTGCGAAAGGACACCGCAAGATTGAACCCAAAGCTAAGCACTTCTCCCATTGCAAGAAAGATCAATCTAGTAGGCCAAACCAAACTGATAATTCGAAGAGACTTGCAAAGATAACCAATCATACATAAAAAATCAGAGAAGATTCAAATATTGTTCATAGATAGACTTGATCATAAACCCACAATCCATCGGTCTCAACAAACACACCGCAAAAAGAAGATTACATCGAATAGTTCTCCACAAGAGAGGGGAGAACATTGTATTGAGATCCAAAAAAAGAGAAGAAGCCATCTAGCTAATAACTATGGACCCATAGGTCTGAGCTAAACAACTCACACTTCATCGGAGGGGCTATGGTGTTGATGTAGAAGCCCTCCATGATTGATGCCCCCTCCGTCGGAGCTCCGGAACAGGGCCCAAGATGGGATCTCATGGATACATAAAGTTGCGGCGGTATAATTAGGGTTTTGGCTCCGTATCTGGTCGTTTGGGGGTACGTAGGTATATATAGGAGGAAGGAGTACGTCGGTGGAGCAGCAGGGGGCCCACGGGGGTGGAGGGCGCGCTTGGTGGGGGTAGGCGCGCCCCCCTACCTTGTGGCCTCCTCTTTTGTGTCTTGCGTAGGGTCCAAGTCTCCCGGGTCTTGTTCATTGAGAAAATCACGTTACCAAAGGTTTCATTCCATTTGGACTCCGTTTGATATTCCTTTTCTTCGAAACCCTAAAATAGGCAAAAAAAACTGCAATTCTGGGTTGGGCCTCCGGTTAATAGGTTAGTCCCAAAAATAATATAAAAGTGGATAATAAAGCCCAATAATGTCCAAAACAGTAGATAATATAGCATGGAGCAATCAAAAATTATAGATACGTTGGAGACGTATCAACTCTCTTTTCCCTCATGGGACGCTGAAGGCCAGATCCATCATTGGCTCTGATCACTCCCCCCCCCCCCCCGATCCTTGCCGCTGGTTTGGAATCTCATATTGCCCCCTCCCGCTTCCAGTTTGATGCCTCTTGGATCTTGATTGACGGCTTCTGTGATCTTATTTCCATTAAGATTTCACCCTACTGCTTGTGGGTAGACGCTCCTTCGGGCCCATGGATGACTGGCACCATTGCTCGTATGCTTTACGTAAACTTCATGGTTGGGCTCACAATAGGGCGGCTAAGGCGCGCAGGGAGAAGGCGGAGTTGATGGATCAGATTAACTCCCACGACGTCGCAGCCGATGGGATTGGGCTTTCTGAATAGGAATGGTAGATGTGTTTTGATCTCGAAGAGCCCTTGATGCAGGTGCATCACCAGGCAGAGATTTACACCCGACAAAGGGGCACCTTAAATTGTACTTTAAAGGGCGACTCCCACACG
Organism: Triticum monococcum; assembly: GCA_034509565.1. Classification (NCBI taxonomy): domain Eukaryota; kingdom Viridiplantae; phylum Streptophyta; class Magnoliopsida; order Poales; family Poaceae; genus Triticum; species Triticum monococcum. The sequence goes on along the minus strand of CM067842.1, from coordinate 441,426,018 downwards.
ACCTATTTTTTGCTATTGCTAATGGGAGGCGCAGGTGTTGCACGATTGGCAGCCTGCTGATCAACAATGTTAGAGTGATGGATCAGGATTGCAAAATCTCTCACATGGTGGACTTCTTCTCTTCCCTCCTCTCGGCTAAACCCAAGTCGGGCTTCTCGATCGCTTCCTCCCTTCGGGATGCACCGGGGAGGATTACCAGTGATAAGAACAAGGCCGTGCTCACCCCTTTATCTAAGGACGAGATTCTTGAGGTCATTAGCTTGGCCAACCCCAACTCGGCATCAGGCCCTGATGGCTTCTCCATTCCCTTCTTCAGGAAATTGTGGCCTCAACTGCGTAACCTCGTTTGTGCTATTATCCAAGACTTCTGTTTGGGGACGGTTGATATTTCGTGGTTGAATTATGCTTTCATTACTCTCATCCCTAAGGTCAAAGGAGCCGATCTTATCTCACAATTTAGACCTGTCGCTCTCATCAACAATTTTGCGAAATTCCCTTCCAAAGGATTCGCTACCCGTCTCTCCCCCCTTGCTCATCGGGTCATTAGCCCTTACCAATCTGCTTTTGTCAAAGGGAGGTTCATCTTGGACGGTATTTTATGTTTGCACAAAATCGTTCATGATCTCCGGGTGCGAGGCACCAAGGCGGTGATCCTTAAGCTTAATTTTGAGAAAGCCTATGATTCGGTGAGCTGGACTTTTCTATGTCAGGTCTTGCTGGCCATGGGCTTTGATGGGGCATATGTTCATAGGATTATGCAGCTGGTGGCGAGAGGCCACACCGTGATATCGGTTAATGGCAGGGTTAGCAACTTCTTTCCTAACGGAAAGGGCCTGAGACAAGGGGATCCGGCGTCCCCGCTTCTGTTTAATTTTGTCGTGGATGCTTTATCTCGCATTCTATCTAGGGCGACCACAGCTGGTCATCTCTCTCCTAGCAGCTCTCATCTTATTCTCGAAGGCATCACTCACCTACAATATCCAGACAACACGATTATCATGGTTGAACATAATGAGGAATGTCTTGCCCATCTTAAGTTCCTAGTGTTGTGCTTTGAAGCCTTGTCGGGGCTTAAGATCAACTTCTCTAAGAGTGAAGTGATTGTTAATGGTGTTTCTGAGGCCGAGGCCTTGTGGGTATCTCAACTGCTAAACTGTTCTTTAGGCTCCTTCCCCTTCAAATACTTGGGACTTCCTATTTCCCTAGATAAATTATATACCAAAGATTTCGCTCTGGTGGTGATGAAGGTGGGCAATCGAGTTATGCCGTGGAGGGGCAGATACAACACCCAGGCGGGCAAGGTTGCTCTCATTAATGCTTGCCTCTCCTCCTTCCCCATGTTCTTGATGGGTTTTTACCACCTCTCGGGTGGTACTCACAGTGGATTTGATAAGCATAGGGGTGCCTTCTCTTGGAATGTTGCGGATAACAAACACAAGTATAGGCTGGTGAAATGGAAATATATTTGTAGGCCCAACAACCTTGGGGGTGGGCATTATTAACACTGCGGTCATGAACAAATGTCTTATCATCAAATGGTGGTGGAAAAATTATGTCGAACACAGAGAGCCCTCTGTGGTTTAATATCCTCAAAGCTAAATACTTTCCTAATTCTAGCCCAATATTTGCCTCCTCTTCCTGCGGGTCTCAATTCTGGAAAGATCTTGTCAAAGTTCGTCCGTTGTTTAAGTGCCATTTCAAATTTGTGGTTCGTAATGGCAAGTACATTCGCTTTTGGCTTGACTAGTGGCGCGGTGACTCTCCCCTACCTGTGTCCTTTCCGGTACTCTTTTCCTATTGCCTGAATCCGAAGATCTCCATCTCTGAGCTCTCCGATAACAATTGGGACTGGCTCTCCGATGCTCTCTGTCTCCCGGAGAGTTTAATGACTGGCAGCATGTCATTGCTTGCATTCCCGTTCTCTCGGAGGTAGAGGACTTGGTAGTTTGGCCCCATTCCACCTCCAAGCATTTTTTCTGTTAGGTCCTTATACGCTAAGCTCATTTCTGGTACCCCTACTACTAAGTTCAAGATGATATGGCGTGCCCGGATCCCTCCCAAAGTTAATGTATTTTGTGGCAAGCCTATAGAGGGCGGTTGCCTGCGGCTGATCAAATTCGTAAACGTAACAAACCTAGTTCCGATTGTTGTGCGCTGTGTGGCGTGTTGGAGGACACAAACCACATCTTTTTTAAATGTGTCCTGGCCAAGTTGGCCTGGTGCTATATCAGGTCCTGGCTTAGTGTGTCTTGGAACCCCTCCTCCTTCTCTAAACTTAGAAATCTCACTAACGGCCTTGTTGGGGCTACCAAGCGAGTGTTTTGGGTTGGTTTTGCGGCTATTTGTTGGGCTCTTTGGACTACTAGAAACAAATTCACCATCGAGCATACTTTTCCTGCTAAACATGCTGATTGTTTATTTAAGTCTTGTCTGTTCTTGTAGCAGTGGAGATTATTGACTAAGGAGGTCGACCGCGATGCTTTCGACCTGATGTCTTCCAAGGTTCGGGCTCCAGCTATCTCTCTATTGCAGCATCAATGAGGAGGCTAGAGGAAATTGGCAGTCCCTTTTGTCGTCCTTGCTCTGTCCTTCTCCTAGCTATTGCGGCATGTGTGTCGTCCTTTTGGCCTAGGCACCATGTACCTCAGTATTGTTCTAACTCTATGTGGCGGCTGTTGGTCAGCTGTGGTGTTTTCTCTGTGTTGTGAACGTTGCCTGGTGGCTTTATTTTAAAAGTCGGGCTGATGCCATTCCTCTAAACAGATATAAATGAATACATTATAAGGGTCATACGACTAACACGCAACTCATACGAGTGTCTTAAGAAGGCTGAAAATAAAAGCACATGGAGTTCATATCCCTACCCAGGCACAGGTTAGAACCCTACATGAGATAACCAACTAATGTCGTCCAACAATAAATCTATTACCTGGATTGTTGTTGGCTAGATTGCAACACTACAGGGGGAGAGTGAATTAAGCAAGATAAGTAGGTAGTTGTGTTGGGGAACACAGTATTTCAAAAAAATTCCAACGATCACGCAAGATCTATCTAGGAGATGAATAGCAACGAGACGGGGAGATTGTGTCCACGTACCCTCGTAGACCGAAAGCGAAAGTGCTTAGTAACGCGGTCGATGTAGTCGAACGTCTTCACGATCCAACTGATCCTAGCACCGAATGTACGGCACCTTCGTGTTCAGCACACGTTCAGCACGATGACGTCCCTCGAGCTCTTGATCCAGTTGAGGCCGAGGGAGAGTTCTGTCAGCATGACAGCATGGCGACGGTGATGGTGAAGTTACTGGCGCAGGGCTTCACCTAAGCACTATGACGATATGACTGAGGTGTTGAACTACGGAGGGGGACACCGCACACGGCTAAGAGATTGTCTATTGTGCTTTGGGGTGTCCCCTGCCCCCGTATATAAAGGAGGAGAGGGGGAGGCCGGCCGGCCCCTGTAGGGCGCGCCAGGAGAGAGGAGTCCTACTAGGACTCCAAGTCCTAGAAGGATTCCACTTGGTGGAAAGGGGAATAATGAAGGGAGAGGGAAAGGGGGGCCGCACCCCCTCCCCTAGTCCTATTCGGACTCCCCATGGGGGGTGATACGTCTTCGTCGTATCTACTTTTCCGGACACTTTTGCCCTTGTTTTGAACTCTAACTTGCATGATTTGAATGGAACTAACCCGGACTGACGCTGTTTTCAGCAGAATTGCCATGGTGTTATTTATGTGCAGAAAAAAAGTTCTCGGAATGACCTGAAACTCCACGGAGACTATTTTTTGGAAATAATAAAAAATACTGGCAAAGAATCAAGGCCAGGGGGCCCACACCCTAGACACAAGGGTGTGGCGCGCCTGCCCCCCTGGGCGCACCCCCTGCCTCGTGGGCCCCCTGGAGCTCCTCCGACCTCAACTCCAACTCTATATATTCACTTTCAGGGAGAGAAAAATCAAAGAGAAAGATTCATCACGTTTTACGATACGGAGCCGCTGCCAAGCCCTAAACTCTCTCGGGAGGGCTGATCTGGAGTCCGTTCGGGGCTCCGGAGAGGGAATTTGTTGCCATCATCATCATCAACCATCCTCCATCACCAATTTCATGATGCTCACCACCGTGCGTGAGTAATTCCATCGTAGGCTTGCTGGATGGTGATGGGTTGGATGAGATTTATCATGTAATTGAGTTAGTTTTGTTAGGGTTTGATCCCTAGTATCCACTATGTTCTGAGATTGATGTTACTATGACTTTGCTATGCTTAATGCTTGTCACTAGGGCCCGAGTGCCATGATTTCAGATCCGAACCTATTATGTTTTCATGAATATATGTGAGTTCTTGATCCTATCTTGCAAGTCTATAGTCACCTACTATGTGTTATGATCCGGCAACCCCGAAGTGACAATAATCGGGACCACTCCCGGTGATGAACGTAGTTTGAGGAGTTCATGTATTCACTATATGTTAATGCTTTGGTCCGGTACTCTATTAAAAGGAGGCCTTAATATCCCTTAGTTTCCGCTAGGACCCCGTTGCCACGGGAGGGTAGGACAAAAGATGCCATGCAAGTTCTTTTCCATAAGCACGTATGACTATATTCGGAATACATGCCTACATTACATTGATGAACTGGAGCTAGTTCTGTGTCACCCTAGGTTATGACTGTTACATGATGAACCACATCCGGCATAATTCTCTATCATCGATCCATTGCCTACAAGCTTTCCATATATTGTTATTCGCTTATTTACTTTTCCGTTGCTATTGTTACAATCACTACAAAACACCCAGAAATATTACTTTTGCTATCGTTACATTTTGCTACCATTACCACTACTATCATATTACTTTGCTACTAAATACTTTGCTGCAGATATTAAGTTATCCAGGTGTGGTTGAATTGACAACTCAGCTGCTAATACTTGAAAATATTCTTTGGCTCCCCTTGTGTCGAATCACTAAATTTGGGTTGAATACTCTACCCTCGAAAACTGTTGCAATCCCCTATACTTGTGGGTTATCAAGAATATTTTCTGGCGCCGTTGCCAGGGAGCATAGCTCTATTTTTTGAGTCACTTGGTATTTATATCTGCTTATCATTATGAAGAACTTGAAAGATCCAAGAACCAATATTTATCCCTCAACTACGAGGGGAGGTAAGGAACTGCTATCTAGCTCTGCACTTGATTCACCTTCTGTTTTGAGTAAGCTTGCGACACCTAAACTTGCTTCTGCTATTAATTCTGATATGTCGCATATTATTGATGATGCCACTTCTGCTATGCATGGTACTTATGATGAAACTACTTCTATGCTTGATACTACTGTGCCACTTGGTGAATTTCTTGATGAACAACTTGCTAGGGCTAGAGAGAATGAAATTATTGAAACTGATAATACTGATGAAAGTGACGGTGAAAGCTCTCCTAATAAATATGAATTACCTGTTGTGCCTCAGGGCTATGTTATGGATGAAGAAACTAAAAGAGACGTTCTTGCTTGCAATGATAGAAGTGATCTTAAGAAATTATTAGCTAAGCTTAAAACAAAAAACTCTGAATGCTAGAATGAAATATGATCCTGCTTATGCTACTTCACCTATCTTTGTTACTGATAAGGATTATGAATTCTCTGTTGATCATGATATAATTACTTTGGTTGAATCTGATCCTTTTTATGGCTATGAATCTAAAACTGTTGTGGCACATCTTACTAAATTAAATGATATAGCCACCCTATTCACTAATGATGAGAGAACTCGCTACTTTTATATCCTTAAAATATTTCCATTCTCATTAAAGGGTCATGCTAAGATATGGTTTAATTATCTTGATCCTGGTTGTGTGCGTAGTCCCGAGGATATGATTTATTACTTCTCTGCTAAATATTTCCCTGCTCATAAGAGACAAGCTGCCTTAAGGGATATATATAATTTTGTGCAAATTGAAGAAGAGAGTCTCCCACAAGCTTGGGGAGGCTTCTCCAATTACTTAATGCTTTGCATGATCATCCTCTTAAGAAAAATGGAATACTTGATATCTTTTATAATGGACTAATCGATACTTCCATAGATTACCTGGATAGTTGTGCTGGTTCTGCTTTCAGGGAAAGAACACCGGATGAAGCTGAAATTCTATTGAATAATATGTTGACAAATGAAAATAATTGGACACTTCCTGAGCCAACTCCTGAGCCTATTCTTAAACCAACTCCGAAGAAAAGGGGTGTTCTATTTCTCAGTCCTAAAGATATGCAAGAGGCAAAGAAATCTATGAAAGAAAAGGGTATTAAAGCTGAAGATGTTAAGAATTTACCTCCTATTGAAGAAATACATGGTCTTAATTTACCGCCTATTGAAGAAGTATATGGTCTTAATCCATCACCTATTGAAGAAAAACATGGTCTTGATAACCCGACACAGGTAGTAAAGGTAAATTCTCTCTATAGATATGATAAAGCTGAAACCCCTCCTACTAAGTTTGCTAGCCAATGTTTGGATGAGTTTGATAACTTTATGGTTAAGCAAGAAGACTTCAATTCTTATTTTGGTAGACAATTGAAACAAAATGCTTACATGATTGAACACTTGGTTGATTATATGTCTAGAGTTAAAGGTGAACTTAAACTCATTAGTAAACATGCTTCTATGGTTACCACTCAAGTAGAACAAGTACTTAAAGCTCAAAATGGTTTGCTCAATGAATTGAATAGTAAGAACAATAACTATGCTATTAGAGTGGCTACTAGAACTGGTAAAATGACTCAGGAACCTTTGTATCCTGAAGGCCACCCTAAGAGAATTGAGCAAGATTCTCAGAGAAATAATATAGATGCACCTAGTCCTTCTAAAAGGAAGAAAAAGAAAAATGATAGGACTTTGCATGCTTCTAGTTAACCTATTGTTGAAACACCTGAGAATACAAATGATATTTCTATTTCTGATGCTGATACACAATCTGGTAATGAACATGAACCTAGTGATAATGTTAATGATAATGTTCATGATGATGCTCAACCTAGCAATGATAATGATGTAGAAGTTGAACCTGTTGTTGATCTTGATAACCCACAATCAAATAATCAACGTTATGATAAAAGAGACTTTGTTGCTAGGAAACATGGTAAAGAAAGAGAACCATGGATTCAGAAACCCATTGTCGGTGTCAAAACCGGTGGATCTCGGGTAGGGGGTCCCAAACTGTGCGTCTAGGCCGGATGGTAACAGGAGGCAGGGAACACGATGTTTTACCCAGGTTCGGGCCCTCTTGATGGAGGTAAAACCCTACATCCTGCTTGATTAATATTGATGATATGGGTAGTACAAGAGTAGATCTACCACGAGATCAAGGAGGCTAAACCCTAGAAGCTAGCCTATGGTATGATTGCTGTATATGGAGTTGGTTGCCTACGGACTACAACCCTCTGGTTTATATAGACACCGGATAGGGTTAGGGTTACATAGAGTCGGTTACAATGGTAGGATATCTTGAATATCCGCATCGCCAAGCTTGCCTTCCACGCCAAGGAAAGTCCCATCCGGACACGGGACGAAGTCTTCAATCTTGTATCTTCATAGTCCTGGAGTCCGGCTGAAGGTATAGTCCGGCTACCCGAACACCCCCTAATCCAGGACTCCCTCAGTAGCCCCTGAACCAGGCTTCAATGACGACGAGTCCGGCGCGCAAATTGTCTTCGGCATTGCAAGGCGGGTTCCTCCTCCAAGCCCTTCATAGAAGATTGTAAACACCAAGAGTAGTGTCCAGCTCTGCAAAATAAGCTTAGCATGTTTTGCCATAGAGAGAATAATATTAACACAAATCAAATCTTCTGACGTATTCCATAGAACGCCATCACACTACGGCCAAGTCCTTTACTCAAATCGTTTTTACTTTTCTACCTCAGCGTGTTTTGCGAGGCGGTTTCCTTGGCACGTCTTGTCAAAGCAGAGATCGTGTACCCCCCCCCCTTTTATGGGATTCTCATCAATACGGACGTGGGTAACCCAATCGTGCCCGTTAGCATGTTTTCTCGATTAAAGGCGAGTCCCAAACGGTTACGGGGAGGGCTCCTGGTATTCAACCTCTTATAAAGAGACCATGGCCTTACTCCTTTTCTCCAATCACAAAACAGGTTCGCCCGTCGCCTCGAGTTCCAACACCCTAGGCTCTAGATTCCGGGCGCCTCGGACCTTCGACAATGTTCGGTTCCGACCTTCAAGGCCGATGGATGCCCTCCTCCATAACGGAGGAGGACGTGCTAAAGTTGAGAGAAGCTAAGTTCTTGACCGCCAAAATTTCGCATAGGTTGCCTGCTCAAAGGCAGGCTATCCCCAGTCCCCAGCCCGGTGAGAGTGTAGTGTTCATGTCTCACTTCCTTCGGGGGTTAGGCTTTCTGATGGATCCCTTTGTGAGGGGACTGCTGTTTTATTACGGGCTAGAATTCCACGACTTAGCTCCAGAGTCCATCCTCCATATCTCCTCGTTTATCGTTGTATGCGAAGCGTTCCTCCGTGTTACCCCTCACTTCAGACTATGGCTCAAGACCTTCAAAGTGGAGCCGAAGATGATCGAGGGACGGCACGCAGAGTGCGGAGGCGCTGTTATAAGCAAAAATGCTGATGCTCCATGGCCCGAGGGCTCTTTTCAAGAGGAGCTAGGCGTGTGGCAACGAGAGTGGTTTTATATCACCGCTCCCCAGAGTACCAAATGGGTGGCGCCTCCTACCTTTCGCTCGGGTCCCGCACCACGGCTAGCGTCATGGGTCAACAGAGGGTTAGATTGGGGTTTGCCCAAAGACGTGCCCTTGTTACAGGGCCGAATTAAGGATCTCTTGGAAGGAGACCTCAGCCTAGTCAAGGTGACGTAGGTCATGCTGATTCGCCGAATATTGCCCGGCAAACGTCGCCCCCTTCGCCTGTGGGAGTTTAATCCAGAGGGACCGCGAGCTCTCCAGAACTTCATGGGCGCAACACCCTCGGAGATGTATAAATTGTTCTTTAGATCACAAGAGATGTGTCCGGATTTAACCGAGGATGCAGGCCTAAACTGCAATCACCCGAATACTCAAGTAAGCAACCTTGTGCCCGGACCTTCTATCTGTATGATTGTCATAAACTTGTCCCTAAAAGAGCCGTCCTTTTAAACAGGAGTGGATAGCGAAGGCAAAGCTGATCAGGTGTCCGGATCCCCTTCCCGAAACCAGGCCGGATCCCATGCTGGTCAGGATGCTGGAGATAATGCCTTTGGAGGGAAGCAAGGGGGAGGACAAGGAAACTATGGCCTCTTCGAAGGAGGCTGCTACGAAGGGAGGAATTGACAATTCCTATCCTAAGGGGAAGAAGAGAGCCGCCTCTGACGACCTGGAGACCATGGCCTCGAAGCGGGGGAGAAAATCCTCGTCAGAGGGTCCGACGTCGGGGAGTTCCTCGGCCGGACTACGCCCTCAAGGGGATCAGCCCTCCAGCGAGCCGTAAGTAGAGAAAGATTTTCCTTTTGAGGGATGAGGGAAATTCTTGATTTATATCTGAGAAGATTAACCAAACTTTTACCTTGTAGCTCGGACCTCAGCCCTTCTCAGCAGAGCTCGTCTTCGGGGGATCTCCTTCCAGAGATGATGGAGAACGGGACGCCTCCCCCTGCTGTGCCGCCTAGCGAGGCGGGCGACCCTGAGGTGTCATCGCGGAGGGTTTCTCCAAATCCGGCAGGGGCGGAAGATAGCTATGTGGCCCCCCTGAGGTTCTCCGCGTCCGGCCTTCGAAAGAGGTCATGGGACGAGTCCGGCACCGTCTGGTGCTCGGCCGGAGGAGCTAAAGATTCTACTGGGGCGAGCTTCTATCTCAGAGGAGCACCGTGCATTGATGGGCACGGTGATTGAAAGGATTTCATCCGCAGATAGCGGATTGCATGAGGCCGTCAAAAGTTTACTGACGGGTTTCGAGGTACATTAGATAATGTACACTTTTGGCAGTTGCGCATGAATAAGATGCACCCTGTGTAGATAGTAGCCCCTGAGACTCTGCGTGTCGTCAAGAAATGACGGCACGCGGAGGATCATAATCCCAGGTCTAAGATGTCGCCTTTGAATGTAGGCGACAAGGTGTCCGGAATCGAGCCGAACTGACGATTTTGCCAAACTAAAGCGGCAACTGGACGTGGCAGATGCCGACATCACGCTTGTCAACAAGCGGTTTGATGAGGCTCAAGGTATGTGATTCCTCGGGCGGCATCAGGTAAGAACAGTTTGATGCCTGTGTCTTACAATGTGTGTGCTTGACGCAGATGGTGCGGCCGCCGTGGAGAGTCTTAGGGCAGAACTTGCCCGAGCTAAAGAACAAGCCAGAGAAAGTGATGCGGCCGCCAAGAAAGCCCTTGAAGAGCTGGGAGCCAAACAGGCTGCTCATTGCCAAAGCAAGGAAGAGTTGGCCGAGATGGTCGAAAAGTTAAAAAGCGCTACAGACCGTTGCAGACTTCTTGAAAAAGAAGACCATGCGAAACAGACAGACTTAGAGAAGGCCGTTGCCAATGCCAAGGACGCGCGCTCTGCGATGAGAGATGCGAAGGAGGAGCTGCGTCAGGCCGAACAGATTGCGGCTGGAAAGCCCTTTATGCTGCGAAGGAAATTTTGCGATCCGAAGTTTGCTCCGTTGGACCGGATGTGGGGTGTGGAGGATACCTATCTGGATTTGGCAGCGAGTGCTGCTGATGCAACCGAACACTTTCGAGATCAGAAAGATCGCGAAGTGGAAAAGCTTTTCTGGTCACAGTTTCACAATCCAGAGCGTCCACTGGCAGTGGACGATCGTTTGGCTCAATGGGCCAAACTGAATAGGTTGTCCGGACTCGCCATGAAGTACGTCATGGGTCACCTGTGGCCGGGGAGATCGGAGCCGAAGAGTTATTTCAGCTTGGTGCAGCAATTCCTTGACGCGGTGCCGCGTATAAATGCAATGAAGAGGTCAGCATGCATAGAGGGCGCAAGGATGGCTCTTGCCCGTGTTAAGACATACTGGGCAGAGATGGAGACCACCGTTGTTGCGTCCCGAGACTCGGACAAAAGCCGAGTACCCTCCGAGCACTATTTTCAGGAAGTTCTTGAAGGCGCTCGTGTAATAGAGACGCGGTGCTCGAAAGATGCTATGTTATGATAGCATATGTAATTATAAAGTAATATTTTGATAAACTGTAGTGGCCTTTTTTATACTTGTGCCTTCAAGTATTGGGAACACCTCCTATGCGGCCGTTTTAAGGTATATATATATATATATATATATACAAAATCTGAAAGATGGCAGTCGTTGGCTTTAGCCCCCACGCACATAGTGCGGGGGTGCTCGCAGAAGACGCATTTTCACACTTAACCCAACGTCTTGGTCCTACAAAGGAGGTGATAGCGCAGCGGGCCAGACAACCGGACTATAATGCTTTAACACTTTCACTTAGCGATAGGAGCTTGACAGTGAGACTATTTAGGTAGCCCCTTGGTGGCGACTGCACTCGTCCGAGTTCGGGGCGCATATGTGCCTGACTGGGAAGCGGCCCTTTGTCAAAGCGGAGGAATCCGATAGATTCTGATAGGTCATCGAGTGGCTGACCAGTCTCACGCTACATCATGACAGTCAGTTTTCGGCTTTCTCTACTAAGGTGCTCGCCCGGCCGAACCGGGGGACAATCCCAGTAGTTCTCCTGGTGCTACCTTAGCCAATAGAGCGGAACGTAAGGTAGGCGAACTCAGGAGCCGGGCAACCCAACATTTGACCAAAGACATGATTCGGAGCTGATGCATATAATGCCAAAACTCGCGACACCGAACACTCCCTAAGGTGTGCGGTCTTTATGAGTGCGGGCGAAACAACACTCTTTATTTAAAAAAGCCCTTAGTGTCCAGGTACGTGCAGAAATTCTGACGTGGCCACATGCCAAGATGCCAGCCTCCTCCTTGGTTATATCAGAAGAAACCAGGGGATGTGTAGCAACGAGAGACAGTAAAAAAGGTTTACGCAGGGTATTAATCTAAAAAGAATCCTTTAGGACGGGTCCCTACTGCACGTCTGCGCCTGTGTCTCCGTTGTGCCGTATCCTGGACGGGCGCCGCACGACGTTCATATGTAAAAGAGAGGAACTGAGTTGAAAACGGGTCGTGCGGAACAAAAGTTTAAAATAAACAAAGTAAAAATATATAAGATTGAGCTTTATTGTCTCTTATGGTATATGTGTGGAGCCCCTAGTGCGGGGGTATATGGCCACTAAGCCTGCATTAATGATGATTTTGTACCGAACTCGTCTATCCGCGTTCGTGGTCTTGAATGACCTATTTCGAAGTGTTTTGGCCGGTGAGGCCATTTTGCTGTGGGGCTGTCAAAGCGGCCGCACAGTCCTCCGCTGGGGGAGGCGCACTTTAGTGCTTCCCCTTCAAAGAGATGATGCCTCGTGGACCGGGCATCTTAAGCGTAAGAGATGCATAATGCGGTATTGCGTTAAAGCGAGCGAAAGCTTCGCGTCCCAGTAGTGCTTGATAGCGACTTGAGAACAGGACGATATGGAAGGTCAGCTCTTCGCGGCGGAAGTTATCGGCAGAGCCGAATATGACTTCGAGCTGGAGAAAACCCATACAATGGGTGTCCGGACCAGGTATTATCCCTTGAAAGGAGGTTTTGCTGCGGCGGATTCTTGCTGGGTTTATCCCCATGTGATGGATTGTATCCTGATATATCAGGTTTAGTCCACTGCCGCCGTCCATAAGGACATTTGAAAACTGGAGTCCGCCAATTATTGGATCGAGTGTCAAGGCAGTCCAGCCTGCATTCTTGATATTTCTAGAATAATCTAGCTGATCGAAGATGATCGGTTTTGACAACCAGTGGCGGGACCCTTTGGGGATGGGTCGTGTGGTGCGTACCTTTACGGGCGCTGCACGTTTTGTTATGTGAAGTAAGTTCACTGTTTTTACTTCTTGTGGGAAGTTCTTTTATTTCCTAGTGCTTTGCTTTTGGGGTTCATCCTCGTCTTCGCTTGGTGTGTCGAGCCCCTTGTGCTCAGCATTGAGTCTGCCGGATTGTTTGAAAACCCAACAGTCTCTGTGGGTATGGTTAGCAGGCTTCCTGGGAGTACTGTGTATCTGGCATGTCCTGTCTAGGATTTTATTTAGGTTGGATGGATCGTCCCTGTTATCCTGGGGGCGATTTTGCCTAATTTTGTCGTGAGCCTTTGAATCCGGCATTGACTGCCGTGCTCTTCGGACTTTTTTCCTTAGTCCGGCGACGGTCCTTGTTGCGTCGCGGTTTTCCGTTTCCATCCCTATTTTTGGATGTACTTGGGTCGCTGGGGCTGCACCTTGCCAACCAGCTGTCCTCCCCTGCACAAAAGTGGTTCATAAGGCTTGTTAGTGCGGCCATTGTTCTTGGCTTTTCTTGGCCGAGGTGTCTGGCGAGCCATTCGTCTCGGATGTTATGCCTGAAAGCTGCTAAGGCTTCGGCGTCCGGACAGTCGACTATCTGATTCTTTTTAGTGAGGAATCTATTCCAGAACTGCCGAGCTGATTCTCTGGGCTGTTGAGTTATGTGACTAAGATCGTCTGCATCCGGAGGGCGGACATATGTCCCTTGAAAGTTTTCTCGGAAAGCATCCTCGAGCTCTTCCCAGCTTCCAATTGTGTTTTTGGGAAGGCTTTTAAGCCAATGTCGGGCTGGCCCTTTAAGCTTAAGGGGTAAATATTTTATGGCGTGGAGATCATCTCCTCTAGCCATGTGTATGTGGAGGATATAATCCTCGATCCAAACTCCAGGGTCTGTTGTTCCATCATATGCCTCTATGTTTACGGGTTTGAATCCCTCTGGAAATTCATAGTCCAGGACCTCATCGGTGAAACATAGGGGGTGTGCGGCGCCCCTGTATTTGGGTGTGTCGGACTCTGATGATGGTTTCATAGCATTGCTTATGAGAGCTTGCTTTCTTGGCCCATAAATGGACCTGACTGGGCCATGATGCGAATCCTTAAGTGGGTCGCATGCCGATTTAAGTGCGGCGTCGCTTGCCGCTTTATGGGGTCGTCTATCCGACCGTGTGGCTTTCTCATTTTTTGAATGCGAGGGTTCTAGGGCCTCTTCGTCGAATTCAGGCAGTAGCTTTCTTTTCGGATAGCTTTTAGTGCGGCGACCGTCGCCTTATTTATCTGCGGTATTGATTACTTTGCTCCATCTAATCCGGAGTGCATCTTCCGCTGTTTTTAGCTTCCGCTTCTGCTTTTTTAGGCTGCGTGTAGTTGCAACGAGTCTCTCGTGGAGATTCTTCTGCTCCATGGGTTTATCCGGCGTGAGGTCGTCCGGAATGCCGTTTTCGCCGGAGAAGGGATGTTCGGTTTCTCTATCAGTGTTGCCTTGTTCGGACGGTTGCTCTAAGGCCCGCTCGTCGTCTACCGGCTCGTCCTGCTCTATGGCTGGGTTTTTATCGAGGCAGGGCTTGGGTCGGTGTTTACGCCGACGCTTTGATTGCTTTTCGAGGGGTCGATCTCCCGTTCCATCCCCTTTTTCCTCGTTGTCACTTCCTTTAGGGGTATCCACCATGTACACATCATGAGATGAGGTGGCTGTCCAATGCCCTATGGGCGTTGGTTCGTCGGTATCTCCTGTATCGTCATCCATGTTGTCGATGTCTTCGGAGTCGAAGTTGAGCACATCGTTTAAATTGTCGACAGTGGCTACCAAGTGGGTGGTGGGTGGGCTTTGAATTTCTTCATCGTCCGTATCCCATCCTCGTTGACCGTAGTTCGGCCAGGGCTCTCCTGATAAGGAGAGAGATTTCAGAGAATTCAGGATATCGCCAAAAGGCGAGTGCTGAAAGATGTTCGCGGCGGTGAACTCCATTATTGGCGCCCAATCGGATTTGATCGGTAGGGGCACGGGGGGTTCGAAGTTCGAAAAGGAGTCCGGATCCTCGGAGTCACGGATCATGCAGAGTGCGGGGCTAGCATTCGGCTCGATCGCCTTTGAGATCACAGCCCCCGAGGCGACGTCCAACCGCTCATCCTCGATTGGCGCCATAGGCTCCGAGTTAGGGGTCGGAACCGATGCGTGTGCGGCCTCCAGGGCA
Organism: Triticum monococcum; assembly: GCA_034509565.1. NCBI lineage: Eukaryota > Viridiplantae > Streptophyta > Magnoliopsida > Poales > Poaceae > Triticum > Triticum monococcum. Next base: position 441,410,937 of record CM067842.1, on the reverse strand, counting down.
CTGTCCGGAGGCAGAGCTAGATCATGCCCCTCGAGATAGCGCGGCACGCTTGGCCGTGGCTCAAACCCGTCGAAGATCAAGTCTCCGCGGATGTCAGCCATGTAGTTTAAGCTTCCAAACCTGACTTGATGGCCAGGGGCGTAGCTTTCGATCTGCTCCAGGTGGCCAAGCGAATTGGCCCGCAGAGCGAAGCCGCCGAAGACGAAGATCTGTCCGGGGAGAAAAGTCTCACCCTGGACCGCATCGTTGTTGATGATCAAAGGAGCCATCGGACCTAAAGGCGACGACACAGAGGAACTCTCAATGAAAGCACCAATGTCGGTGTCAAAACCGGCGGATCTCGGGTAGGGGGTCCCGAACTGTGCGTCTAGGCCGGATGGTAACAGGAGGCAGGGAATACGATGTTTTACCCAGGTTCGGGCCCTCTTGATGGAGGTGAAACCCTACGTCCTGCTTGATTAATATTGATGATATGGGTAGTACAAGAGTAGATCTACCACGAGATCAAGGAGGCTAAACCCTAGAAGCTAGCTTATGGTATGATTGTTGTATATGGAGTTGATTGCCTACGGACTACAACCCTCCGGTTTATATAGACACCGGATAGGGTTAGGGTTACATAGAGTCGGTTACAATGGTAGGAGATCTTGAATATCCGCATCGCCAAGCTTGCCTTCCATGCCAAGGAAAGTCCCATCCGGACACGGGACAAAGTCTTCAATCTTGTATCTTCATAGTCCTGGAGTCCGACTGAAGGTATAGTCCGGCTACCCGAACACCCCCTAATCCAGGACTCCCTCACCCATGCCTTTTCCTCCCAAACCATCCAAGAAAAAGTATGATGATGATTTTGAGCGCTTTGCTGAAATGATTAGACATATCTTCTTGCGTATGCTTTTAACTGACATGCTCAAAATGAATCCTTATGCTAAGTACATGAAAGAAATTGTCACTAATAAAAGAAAGATACCGGAAGCTGAGATTTCCACCATGCTTGCTAATTATACTTTTAAGGGTGGAATACCAAAGAAACTTGGAGATCCAGGAGTACCCACTATACCATGCTCCATTAAAAGAAACTATGTTAAAACCGCTTTATGTGATCTTGGAGCCGGTGTTAGTGTTATGCCTCTCTCTTTATATCCTAGAATTGATTTGAATAAGTTGACACCTACTGAAATATCCTTGCAAATGGCTGATAAATCAACTGCTATAACTATCGGTATTTGTGAGGATGTGCCTGTTGTGGTTGCAAACATTACTATTTTAACGTACTTCGTTATTCTTGATATTCCCGAGGACGATAGTATGTCTATTATTCTTGGAAGAACCTTTTTGAATAATGCAGGGGCTGTTATTGATTGCAACAAAGGCAATGTCACTTTTCATGTTAATGGTAATGAGCATACGGTACACTTTCCAAGGAAACAACCTCAAGTTCATAGTATCAATTCTATTGGAAAAATTCCATCAATTATTTTTGGAGGTTTTGAATTTCCTCTCCCTACTGTCAAGAAGAAATATGATATTCTAATTATTAGGGATGTGCATATCCCCGTTGAGGTAACTTAGTGTTATTCGAAATTTCTCCGGTTCCATGTTATTCGGAATGAGTTTGTTAACAAGACTTGATCAACCTTGTTAGTGGATTCCTTTTGATGATCATGAGATGGATGAAGTTAGAAAGCACAACCTTTTGTACCATCATTTTACTTTCTGTTATTTAGCTGAAATAAAGTAAAAATAGTATTTTCTGTCTGTTATCTGAATTATCCGTGCAATATAAAAATACCCCAAAAATATAAGTTCTCCAAATGCCCTGAAATTTAAATATGATTTTTTCTGAAATATTCGAGAATATTTGGCACCGAGAACACAACAGGAGGAGCTGGCACCTGGCCACGAGGGTCCAGGGTGCGCCCACCCCCTGGGCGCGCCCCCTGCCTCGTGGGCCCACGGTGGCCCTCCTCCACTTATTCCTGCACCCACACACTTCTTCTTCCTCCCAAACAAATCACCATCCAGCTCAAGCACGAGTTCTAGCTCATTTTGCTGCGATTTTCGATCTCCTTGCTCAAAGGACCTCTCACAAAACTGCTTTGGGGATTGTTCCTTGAAAATAATGAAGAGATTTTTGAGGGGCTCATCGAGCCGAAGCTCGAAGGAAAAGCAAAGTGAAGAAGCAGAGAGGCCCAAATATAATTTGCCTCGCACCGCGGAGGCCTCACCGACTTCCTCCGCGACCAATGCGAACAGTATCTCTTACTCACCAATACTTTTGTGCAAAACTTCTACTATTATCCTAAGGAATCACCTCCTTCAGTAGAGTTTCATTTATATGATGTGGTTAAGAAGATGTCACTATATGAATTTTGCAGGGTTTGCAAAATACCTTTCGAGGGTAGCTCAGAGGAACCACATCGTAAAGATGTGGACGGGTTTATTGACACTAGTACCATAGGGGAAACTAGGAAGGTTTCCGATGCAAGAATCACTAGCATGCATTTTCCTATTTTACGCTACTTTGCAATATTTGCTAGTCGTTTCTTAATTGGTCGCGGAAACTGTGGAAACCTTAGTGTTCCTGATATTATTATTTTGTTCCATGGTTTATTCCGTGACGACTCTGTTAGTATGGGTGGTATTATTGCTAAACGGTTAAGTCTGAACCGTACAAAGGGCCCCATCTTTGGAGCTGTGTATGCTTCACGCCTTGCTGCATACTATAACATACCTATTAGGCACTACAAAAAAGAAGAAAAAATGCTGCCTACTTTTTATTTAGATTATAAGAGTATGGTAGCGCATGACTTCATTGTAAAGAATAGGGAAATGGAACTTAAATACAAATTGTTCTTTGATAAACATCATCCTCAGACTATCACCTTGCCTGCTCCTTCCTTGTTTGATTTATCTACAGGCCAGTATCTCGTTCCGCTGGAGGCTATTCACGCCTACCGGAACCCTACATCAGCCACAGAGCCAGAGTCGGAACCACAATTTGATCCTCCATGACAGTCTAATTACCAGCGGGATCCGGAGATGATTGCCAACCAGTGGCAATCAGAGTCTTCTTCTTCGCAGTATGACCCCAACTATTACTTTGGATATCCACCAGGCCAGCCATGGCCATAGACCAACTTAGGCCAAAAGCCTAAGCTTGGGGGAGTACGTATTTCTTACCGACATTACATTTATGTTCACACACTCATTGCCAGATGTCGGTGCTCATACTTTTTCATTGTATCATCCATGCTAGTTTATTTTCTATTTTTATGCTTTCATCTTGTGTGTTTAATAAACCTTAAGTAAAACAAAAAAAATTAGTTGTAGCTTTTAGCTAGTCTACTTTCCTTGTAGTAGTAATTAAAAAGAAAACCCAAAAAGATTTCATGTTCTTCTTTTGCTTGTTGGGAGTTTTCCCGTGTAAATAGTTTTATTTATTTTCTTTTCTTTGGTGGTCAATAGGAGAAGACCATAATTAAATTGTTAAAGTGGCTCTTATATGCATCATTGTTGATCTGACAAAAGAGCCCATATTGCCTTGTCTTCTCCTGTTTATTGAATGCGTGGAGATTCCAGCTTAGTCCAATGCACGTGCACTATTATCATTATTCACATCGTTCGGTCGTGCAAGTGAAAGGCAATTATGACAATATATGATGGACTGATTGAGATGGGAGAAGCTGGTATGAACTCGACCTCTCTTGTTTTTGTAAATATGATTAGTTCATCATTCCTGATTCAGCCTATTATGAATAAACATGTTTGCAATGACAATTAGAGATCATAGTTTCTTATGCCATGCTTAATTAGCTAGGAGCTTATAATGGTTTACCTTGCGTGCCAACATGCTATTAAAATGGTTGTGATGTGGTATGATGGGGTGGTATCCTCTTTTGAATGGTTTAAGTGACTTGACTTGGCACATGTTCATACATGTAGTTGAAACAAAATCAACATAGCCTTCACGATATTTATGTTCATGGTGGATTATATCCTACTCATGCTTGCACTCAATGTTCATTGACTTTAATGCATGTTCATGGATGTTGTCTCTCTCTAGTTGGTCGCTTCCCAGTCTTTTGCTAGCCTTCACTTGTACTAAGCGGGAATACTGCTTGTGCATCCAATTCCATAAACCCCAAAGTTATGCCTTATGAGTCCACTATACCTTCCTATATGCGGTATCTACCTGCCGTTCCAAGTAAATTTGTATGTGCCAAACTCTAAACCTTCAAAAAAACATTCTGTTTTGTATGCTCGAATAGCTCATGTATCAACTAGGGTTGTCCGTATCTTCCATGTTAGACGGGTTATTCTCAAGAGGAGTGGACTCCGCTCCTCACTCACAAGAAAATGGCTGGTCACCGGGATGCCCAGTTCCATGCTTTATGCAAATTGATGCGGAGCATCCGACGATCATCCCCATGTACACTCGAGCCTACGCCATTGGACCTAAGGTGAACTCGCTCCTTTCCGAATCTTCCTTTTCTGCATGTAAGACATGGATGCTACTTCAAGCGCGGACCTTGTGCATACTCAGATACACCCGAGGAGACCATGGAGAGCCCAAGGACCAAGGCCAAGCGTGCGCGGAAGCGAAGGAAGAAGAAGGAAGAACGGTAAGGTGCTATAGGGCCCGGACATCCCGCCAGGCCCCGGACATCCGGCCTCCCACGAAACCCCGGACATCCGGCCCCCAGCCCGGAAATCCGGACCCCGCTATCCAGAGAGCTCCGAGACCGGCCACTCCAGCCCGGACATCCGGCCCGCGCCTCGGACATCCGGCCTCCCGCGAATGCCCGGACATCCGGCCCCCAGTCCGGACATCCGGCGCCTGCCTGCGCGCAGATACGGGCCAGAGGCCCATGTATCCCCTCTCACTTACCCCTTCGTGGGCAAACACTATATATAGACCCCCACCTCCTCCTAGTTAGGGTTAGCGTTGGTTTAGCTCATATGTGAGATAGAGCTTCGCTCATCCATACGGATCTCCTCCTCGAGAGAGACTGTGGCCCCTCTTCAGAGAAGATCAACTTGGATTCAAGACCCCCCCTCTTGGGCGGCCCCATCAAGACCTCCTCACGGAGAAGAACCGGTTACCCTATGTATCGTCCCTAGTTGATCGTGGATCGTGTATCTTACTTTATGTATTCGAGGATCTAGCACATGTGTGATCTATTCATGTTGGTTTGAGTGTTTTCTCTCGTGTTTTCCCTCGTGAATCCCCTCGTGTTCTTCGTGTTTCTCTTTGGGATACGCTCCTTTCGTGAAAGATAGGCCATCTAGGGTTTCACCCTACATCATCTTGGATCAGAGCTTAGGTTGATCACGATTTCGGAGCCTCCCCGTTGTGTTTTCTAGCCTAATTTTGTTGTGTTCTTCCCCAATTTTGAAAATCCCCACCAAAAATAGCCCCAAATTTTTTTTGTGATTTGTTGGTTTGATGATGTTTTGTTGAATTTGATCCATGGATTTGCTTGGTTTCGAGTGGATCTAGCATTTCCCCAAGTTTCCCCACTTTCCATCCACGAAATCTCTCCAATTTTGACCTTGAAATCATCAATTTTCGCCCCCAAATCGAGTTCCTCAAGTTCATCCTCGGATTTGGAGCCCGGACATCCGGCCCGAGCCCCGGACATCCGGCCAGCCCGGAAATCCGGCCATTAGCCCGGACATCCGGCTCCTGGAGCGTATTTCGCGCGCGGTTCTGTACATCGGGTCCCGGATATCCGGCCCCGAGCCCCGGATGTCCGACCCCTGGGATTTCAGTTTTTCCCGTTTCACCGTTTTGTGCATAACTAATTCATCCGGAGTTCGTTTTCGACGTTCTTTAGCTCGTTGAAAAGCTCTTGACATCCCCCTTCCAACAAAAATACTACCATAACCATTTGACTCCATCAAATTTTTGGAACTTTGGCATTTTTACCTAGGGTTTCCACCACAACCTCCGCATAACCACCACCGACTTCCGCAACCTAACCAATTTTGTTCCCCATCGCATTAGTGGTTGCTTGAGGAGTGATTTGAGTCTCCTAAGGTGTCTAGGCTACTTAGGGACGATTGCTTCTTCATCAATCACCACCACCACCATAACTCCCACATAGGCTTAACCACCATACACTTCCGCCACCCCACCTTAACCCAATTTTGTTTGTGTTGTGAGTTGTGTCTCCTAAGGTGTTTCGGCTACTTAGGGACCGTGCTTCCAACTCCGACACCGTGTATAGTACACCACCTTACCCTCCATTTCCGCATTGCGTACTCCACATCCCATCATTGCGCATCCCGCTACCACCATTTGACATTTGACACTTGAGATTTTGAGTTTGCGGTTTTTCCGTTTCCTAAGGTGTTTCGGCTACTTAGGGACGAGTCTCCATCGTCTTGGTATCTCCATCAAGATCACCGCCACTCGTCATCGCCAAGGACGGTAACCTCCATATCATCTTGGTATCGTGGTATCCATCCATTGTACATTCCCTTGCAATTGCATTGATAACCCCTAGCCCATTTTGCGTCACTTGCCTATCGAGACTAGCCATTTGAGTATTGTCAGCAACGCTACTTGTGCACATTAGTGATCTACACCATACATTGCATACATACCATATCGTATCGGTATCATATCATCTCTTGTGTCACAAAGTTTGTTCCCGCATATACACAATTGCTATCTTGGTTTGTGCATTTCGCAAAGTGGCCATATACAAAATAATAATAATAAGCTTTTAAGCACAAGAAAAAGAGTGAACAAAGAGATTGTAAGCAAGTGCCATAGCATCATACCACATTGCATAAGATTCTCATATCCGATCATCTTGGATCATACCACCGGAACATCATATACATAGCATACTTGGGATAGAAGTCGTTGCATTTTTGTCTCCTATAGGTTGTGCACAAGTGTCGTATCCGCCTATTGAGCAATCGTGCTAGCGTCTCTTTAGAGTTGTGCAACAAGAGAATTTTCCATGGATTCCACATTTTGTGCTCATCCTTGGTTGCACGACCCCATTTATTTATCCACGTGTGTGTTTCTGTGTGCCACATATTGCTATTGGTCTACTTGTTTCACTTGCGAATTTGTGAATCTCTTTCAACATTATTGACTCTTGCTAACATTTTGCATTAAATTTTTGTGCCACTATCCTCACCGAGCTCCACCATAAGCCTTATTTGTGTAGGTGTGAGAAACCGACAAGAATTGGTACCAATTGTGCTATTTCCTTGTCCACATTGGAGTGATCATTGATCCACTTACAACTTCGGTCAAGGTACATTTGGTATAAGTTCTTCTCTTTCTCCCACTCATATTTGCTTGAGTCTTGTGATGGATAGGCAAGGCATTTCATCTTCGGTCTACAACAACAATGACGAGGTCGATGCCGCAAACAACTCCACCGACGCCAAGATGCAAGCTCAAATGGAGGAGATCAAAGCCCTCATCAAGTCCTACAAGCGATCTTCCTCATCTTCGAGACGACGCTCAAGAGCACATGATTCCGAGCTACCATCTCCGGCAAGATCACATCGGCATCGACACCATCATCAACAAGAACGTGAAGGTCAAGAGATCAACACCAACAACCGCTCAACGACTTCACCATCTACCTTGGCATCTTCGCCAAGCGACTTCAAGGCATCTTTGCCTTTGGATATATGGCATCTTCGCCAACAAGCACCTCAAGACTACGCTCACGAGAAGCTCCCCAAGCTCAAGTCCGCGACCTCCACAAGCTACTATGACCTCGACACCGACCATGAGATTCCTTTCTATGGGACTCTAGAACCCGAGGAGTATCTCGAGTGGGAGCGTTTGATGGATGACTACCTCAAGCTACATCAAGTTCCTCCCGAAGATCAAGTGAAGTGCGCCACAAGAAACCTCCACGACTACGCGTCCACATGGTGGCTTCACGCACCTTCGGAGACCTACAACATGAGTTGGCCCAAGACGAAGAGAGCTTTGCGGCGAGAGTTCGTGCCCCCAACCTACACGGAACAACTTCAACGCCAATTGGAGAACACCATCCAAGGATCCAAGTCCATCGACGAGTACTTCAAGGAGATGAAGAAAGCCTTGCGACGAGCCGGCGTGGACGACCCCATTTCGATGAAGTTCCACTTCATGATGGGATTGCACAACGACATATCCAAGACGATCTTCCTCGAGAACTACAAGTCCCTCGATGACAACTACATTGGTGCTCTCAAGGCGGAACAAGAACTCATGAAGGCCAAAGCTTCTCCACCCCAAGCTCACTTCGCGACGACCAAGCTCCATGAGAACGAGCATGAGGCTAGTACCACCAAGATGTCCAAGCCCTACAATATCCAAGACGATGCTCCCAAGTTCGACTTCACCGCCATCCCTCTTTATGGCATTGATGATGCCAAGTCCTCCATGACTCTTTTTCAAGACGGTGCGGCGACGACTACGGCTATGGAGCCAATCAAGGAACATGCTTGGGAGGCATGCGACATGGTGATGAGCACGGAGGATGCTTCCATCTTAGGAGGCGAGAGTGAGGATGTGCCATCTTCAGCCTTCATCCACGGCGATGATGACGAGATGGTTGAGCATGGGATTTTCCCTTCGACCACGGCGACGCATGATGACTTGAGTGACTTGTGCCACCATATTGAGAGTGAGAGTGACTTCACCACTAGCCCCATATATGTGTTGCCACAATTCCCATGTGAGGAGAGCCACAACCCCCATCATTTGAGTGAGATGAGTGACTCCACCATATGTGAGTTTGAGTGCACCTATTTTGAGGGAGTGAGTGAACCACCACATAGAGAGAGTGAGATAGTTGATAGGTCATGTGATGCCACTTTCAACACTAATGACTTGACCTCTACCTCTATTGTGTCCTCTCATTTGGTGCTAGGTTCCATATATGATGACGCGCCGATTCGCGACGACTACGTCCTTCCTTTGGACAAGACGATGGCCATGGTGGAATATGATGCACCCCCCCCCCCACATGGTTCCATCAAGATGAAGATGACCACCAATTGGTCTTTCGCACCTCACCTACACCACTTGAGTGGAATGAGAATGGTAACATAGGTGACGGTGATACTCCAGTCCCACTAGTGGACATTCTTGACATTGATTGCTTGCATGATGTTGACCAACCTATTTCCATGCTTCATGCTAGTATGATTTCCCCATGCGATGATTTACCCATTTATGATGAGTATGATGATTGCCATGTGGAGTCCCTTAGTTGTGATGCCATGTTACATAGGATTTCTTGTGACAATTCTCTTGGTCACATCATGTTCGACAACCCATTGAACTTGTCATATGCTATGAGTGAGATATCCCATATTACATCATTTCAATCTCAACATAGTAGCTATGCATGCCCCATTAAAATAAATCCCATTTGCACTTATGGCATAGATGACAAGATGATGGTCATTGGCTTTTGTTTTTCATGTGATGATATTGCTATGCTTCCTTTACATGATTTGCGCAATTCATCTACTATACCATGCCATGATCACATTGTTCCAAATATGCATTGTTTTGGATGTTGTCAATATTCTCCATGTGATGTTTCCATTAATGCTCATGAGGAGACCCCCATAGTTTCCTCATACATTTTAGGAGATTTTGATTCATCCTATCCATTGCATGATCCCAATACTTGTGTGCACAATATGCTTCCCATGAATAAACATGATATTTATGTGCCATATACTTCTATGCTCAATTTGCATCCCCATCGTGTCATACACAACAACTATTCTTTCATGATGGATGACATGTTCTTATACCATGCATCAAATTTCTTTGAGCGATGCTTATCTTGTGCTAACTCACACATGCACATGCACATCATGATGGATGATGTGTATATTTACCACACACACAATTTCTTTCGTTTGTGTCTCTTTTGTGTAGGTACCCATGCATACTTGTCAACTTCGCAATCCCACGAGTTGACAAAACGAGCTCTAGAGAGCAACGACAATTTGGGATCCCGTGGATTACCATTCCCACCATCCTCTTCGCGCAACGACTTCGCGCATTCCTTTTACTTGTCTCTCACATGGCTATGGGCTATTTACCATTTGTCACCTTATGCTCATTTTCCCGTGTTCACTTTGCATGCTATGCTTGCTTCTATGCCTTTGCCATGCAATTGTGACCCTTGCTTGCATTTACCCATGATGCACCATTATGATACTCCTATGTGTATTTGCATGCTTGGTGGAGATCTTTGTTGCTATTGCCATGTTTATCATGTGCCCCATGCTATTGATGCTATTTTGCTCATATCTTGCCTTTATGCTTGTGAAATGTCATGTGCATTATATGCCCACTATTTGCACACATGACATGCTTGCCATGATTCCTCCTAGTATGCTGCATCTTCGCACTACTAGCTTGCTTGACTTGATCACGATGATTGCTTGCTTTGATGCATCATCCATGCTCCATTCTCACTCGCTTTCTTGGGTTGATGACATATATGTTCATGCCTCTCACATGATATATCTTGATCTTTGTCTCTTGTTTGCATTAGTTGCACCTCTCATATGCCATTGTAGTGAGTGCACCCATGCTATGCTTATTGATCGTGGAGACTTGGACATATTACTTGTGAAGCATGCTTGTTTGATTGAGCCTATTGTATTTGGTTGTTCTCGCATCATATGCCTCCATACTATGAAATGCTCCTTTATCCTTTCTTACGATGAGCATGATGCATACACTTGTTGGATATCTTACCACTCGAATGATAGGTCTTGCATTTGCACTAACCTCATTTGTTTTTCCGAGTGTTTGTCATGTTCTTTCACTTTGAAGGATTCACAAGGCGGTACCATCGCAAGACATATTAGTTATGTGAAGGCGTACACGATGTGCAACACCAACATTTTCGACACCCTCATAAAGGTGAACTCTTTCCATTTGAGCCATTCTCAAATATGCATATTGGATGGGCCATACTTTTATTGTTGTTTCCTTCTTCTTGTCTACATGATACATATATTGGATGGAGACCGACATTGGAGATGGACCCTATGGACCTTCAAATTGAGGAGCGCTCGGACTTATTGGATGCACCTTCGAACCTCCACTCATGCCACGACATCGAGCATTGGTACATCAACACTCCTTTGACACATTGCACCCACACCTTCATATTTGTTGATTGTGCTTACACATGTCATGCTCGATGGACATATCATACTCACCACAAGTTTGCATCTTATGCATGGATTGACTCACCTTATGATTGCCTTGTTGCATCTTGTATTTCTATGTCATCCATGATATATGAACTTGTGCATTTTCTTAGCAAATTTGTTGTGATCTTTCTTGATGGCATATTCATACATAATGATCACATTGCCTACCGTCAATTGCATGATAACATATTCATATTGCGCATCCATTGCCATATTCATGCTCTTGATAAACCGTCTCACTATGACATCATTTTGCAGCGTGGTTGCATTACTCCCATGAATGCTTTTGCTCCCGTGAATGATTTACACCTCATTCCATATTATCTTGCTAAGCTTCATGTGCTTTGTCATGAACAATCTTGCCTCACGGACTCATTCTTACATGATGGACACTTTGTGTACGCTAACCATTGTATTTCCGAGTGTCGTTTGTGTTTGCTCTCTTTGCATGTCTACCATCCCGACGACATCTTGAAGTACTTGGATTGCGCCATGACTTCCACTCCGTCCAATTACAAGTTTGACCACGACAAACGTTTCCATGGTGATGAGGATTTCGATCCGAGGTCAGATCTTTCCCAAGGGAGGGGAGATGATGCGGAGCATCCGACGATCATCCCCATGTACACTCGAGCCTACGCCATTGGACCTAAGGTGAACTCGCTCCTTTCCGAATCTACCTTTTCCGCATGTAAGACATGGATGCTACTTCAAGCGCGGACCTTGTGCATACTCAGATACACCCGAGGAGACCATGGAGAGCCCAAGGACCAAGGCCAAGCGTGCGCGGAAGCGTAGGAAGAAGAAGGAAGAAGGGCAAGGTGCTACAGGGCCCGGACATCCGGCCTCCCACGAAACCCCGGACATCCGGCCCCCAGCCCGGAAATCCGGACCACGCTATCCAGAGAGCTCCGAGACCGGCCACTCCAGCCCGGACATCCGGCCCGCGCCCCGGACATCCGGCCTCCCGCGAATGCCCGGACATTCGGCCCCCAGCCCGGACATCCGGCACCTACCTGCGCGCAGATACGGGCTAGAGGCCCATGTATCCCCTCTCACTTACCCCTTCGTGGGCAAACACTATATATAGACCCCCCACCTCCTCCTAGTTAGGGTTAGCGTTGGTTTAGCTCATATGTGAGATAGAGCTTCGCTCATCCATACGGATCTCCTCCTCGAGAGAGACTGCGGCCCCTCTTCGGAGAAGATCAACTTGGATTCAAGACCCCCCTCTTGGGCGGCCCCATCAAGACCTCCTCATGGAGAAGAACCGGTTACCCTATGTATCGTCCCTAGTTGATCGTGGATCGTGTATCTTACTTTATGTATTCGAGGATCTAGCACATGTGTGATCTATTCATGTTGGTTTGAGTGTTTTCCCTCGTGAATCCCCTCGTGTTCTTCGTGTTTCTCTTTGGGATCCGCTCCTTTCGTGAAAGATCGGCCATCTAGGGTTTCACCCTACATCACAAATCAAATCAAAGTAATTGCAAACAAAACTCCCCCTGGGACTGTTGTTAGTTGGAGGCACTCGTTGTTTCGAGCAAGCCATGGATTGATGCTTGTTGGTGGAGGGGGAGTATAAACTTTACCATTCTGTTTGGGAACCGCCTATAATGTGTGTAGCATGGAAGATATCGCCATCTCTTGGTTTTTATGTTGACAATGAAAGTATGTCTCTCAAAATATTATTCATCTCTATTTCAAAACCAAGCTCTGGCACCTCTACAAATCCCTACTTCCCTCTGCGAAGGGCCTATCTATTTACTTTTATGTTGAGTCATCACCCTCTTATTAAAAAGCACCCGTTGGAGAGCACCTCCGTCATTTGCATTCATTACTGCTTAGTTTACATTGAGTATGACTTGACTGGATCTCTTTTACCATGAATTGCAATCTCTAGTCAGTCCTTGATTTTTAAAGGTGCTCTGCATTTATGTTTTGCGGCCTCAGAAAGGGCTAGCGAGATACCATCTTGTTATACCATATTATGATTGTTTTGAGAAAGTGTTGTCATCCGAGATTTATTATTATTGCTCGCTAGTTGATTATGCCATTGATATGAGTAAACATGAGACCTAAGTGTTATTGTGAATATGGTTAGTTCATAATCTTTGCTGAAAACTTGAATGCTGGCTTTACATATTTACAACAACAAGAGCAAACAGAGTTTGTAAAAGTTTTTCTTTATCACTTTCAGTTTATCAACTGAATTGCTTCAGGACAAGCAAAGGTTTACGCTTGGGAGAGTTGATACGTCTCCGTTGTATCTACTTTTCCAAACACTTTTGCACTTGTTTTGGACTCTAACTTGCATGATTTGAATGGAACTAACCCGGACTCACGCTGTTTTCAGCAGAATTGCAATGGTGTTATTTATGTGCAGAAACAAAAGTTCTCGGAATGACCTGAAAGTCCACGGAGACTATTTTTGGAAATAATAAAAAATACTGGCAAAGAATCAAGGCCAGGGGCCCCACCCTAGCCACGAGGGTGGGGGCGCGCCCCTGCCTCGTGGGCCCCCTGGAGCTCCTCCGACCTCAACTCCAACTCTATATATTCACTTTAGAGGAGAGAAAAATCAGAGAGAAAGATTCATCGCATTTTACGATACGAAGCCGCCGCCAAGCCCTAAACTCTCTCGGGAGGGCTGATCTGGAGTCTGTTCGGGGCTCCAGAGAGGGGAATCCGTCGCCATCGTCATCATCAACCATCCTCCATCACCAATTTCATGATGCTCACCGCCGTGCCTGAGTAATTCCATCATAGGCTTGCTGGACGGTGATGGGTTGGATGAGATTTATCATGTAATCGAGTTAGTTTTGTTAGGGTTTGATCCCTAGTATCCACTATGTTCTGAGATTAATGTTGCTATGACTTTGCTATGCTTAATGCTTGTCACTAGGGCCCGAGTGCCATGATTTCAGATCTAAACCTATTATGTTTTCATGAATATATGTGAGTTCTTGATCCTATCTTGCAAGTCTATAGTCACCTACTATGTGTTATGATCCGGCAACCCCGAAGTGACAATAATCGGGACCACTCCCGGTGATGACCGTTGTTTGAGGAGTTCATGTATTCACTATGTGTTAATGCTTTGGTCCGGTACTCTATTAAAAGGAGGCCTTAATATCCCTTAGTTTCCGCTAGGACCCCGCTGCCACGGGAGGGTAGGACAAAAGATGGCATGCAAGTTCTTTTCCATAAGCACGTATGACTATATTCGGAATACATGCCTACGTTACATTGATGAATTGGAGCTAGTTCTGTGTCACCCTAGGTTATGACTGTTACATGATGAACCACATCCGGCATAATTCTCTATCACCGATCCATTGCCTACGAGCTTTCCGTATATTGTTATTCGCTTATTTACTTTTCCGTTGCTATTGTTACAATCACTATAAAACACCCAAAAATATTACTTTTGCTACCGTTACCACTACTATCATATTACTTTGCTACTAAATACTTTGCTGCATATATTAAGTTATCCAGGTGTGGTTGAATTGACAACTGAGCTGCTAATACTTGAGAATATTCTTTGGCTCCCCTTGTGTCGAATCAACAAATTTGGGTTGAATACTCTACCCTCGAAAACTGTTGCGATCCCCTATACTTGTGGGTTATCAGGGGGCGTGCGCCACCTCCTCGCGGCCTGCCCTCTCTCCCCTAAGGCCCATGTTGGCCCATTACTTTCCCGGGGGTTCCGGTAACCCCTCCGGCACTCTGTTTTTACCCGATACCTCTCAGAACTCTTCCGGTGTCCGAATAACATCGTCCAATATATCATTCTTTATGTCTCTACCATTTCGAGACTCCTCGTCATGTTCGTGATCTCATCCGGGACTCCGAACAACATTCGGTTATCAAAACACATAAGTCACATAATACAAATCGTCATCGAACGTTAAGCATGCGGACCCTACGGGTTTGAGAACTATGTAGACATGACCGAGACACATCTCTGGTCAATAACCAATAGCGGAACCTGGATGCTCATATTGGCTCCTACATATTCTACAAAGATCTTTATCGGTCAAACCGCTTAACAGCATACATTATTCCCTTTGTCATCGATATGTTACTTGCCCGAGATTCGATCGTCGGTATCATCATACCTAGTTCAATCTCGTTACTGGCAAGTCTCTTTACTCGTTCCATAATGCATCATCCCGTAACTAACTCATTAGTCACATTGCTTGCAAGGCTTATAGTCATGTGCATTACCGAGAGGGCCCAGAGATACCTCTCCGATACACGGAGTGACAAATCCTAATCTTGATCTATGCCAACTCAACAAGCACCATCGGAGACACCTTTAGAGCATGTTTATAATCACCCGGTTACGTTGTGGCGTTTGATAGCACACAAAGTGTTCTTCCGGTATTCGGGAGTTGCATAATCTCACAGTCAGAGGAACACGTATAAGTAATGAAGAAAGAAATAGCAATAAAACTAAACGATCATAATTCTATGCTAACGGATGGGTCTTGTCCATCACATCATTCTCTAATGATGTGATCTTGTTCATCAAATGACAACACATGTCCATGGTTAGGAAACTTAACCATCTTTGATGAACGAGCTAGTCAAGTAGAGGCATACTAGGGACACTCTGTTTGTCTATGTATTCACACATGTACTAAGTTCCCAGTTAATAAAATTCTAGCATGAATAATAAACATTTATCATGATATAAGGAAATATAAATAACAACTTTATTATTGCCTCTAGGGCATATTTCCTTAAGTCTCCCACTTGCACTAGAGCCAATAATCTATATTACATAGTAATGATTCTAACACCCATGGAGTCTTGGTGCTGATCATGTTTTGCTCGTGAGAGAGGCTTAGTCAATGGGTCTGCAACATTCAGATCCATATGTATCTTGCAAATCTCTATGTCTCCCTCCTTGACTTGATCACGGATGGAATTGAAGCGTCTCTTGATGTGTTTTGTCCTCTTGTGAAATCTGGATTCCTTTGCCAAGGCAATTGCTCTAGTATTGTCACAAAAGATTTTCATTGGACCCGATGCACTAGGTATTACATCTAGATCGGATATGAACTCCTTCATTCAGACTCCTTCATTTGCTGCTTCCGAAGCAGCTATGTACTCCGCTTGACACGTAGATCCCACCACGATGCTCTGCTTGGAACTGCACCAACTAACAGCTCCACCATTCAATATAAATATGTATCCGGTTTGTGACTTAGAGTCATTCGGATCAGTGTCAAAGCTTGCATCGACGTAACCATTTACGACGAGTTCTTTGTCACCTCCATAGACGAGAAACATATCCTTAGTCCTTTTCAGGTATTTTAGGATGTTCTTGACTATTGTCCAGTGATCCACTCCTAGATTACTTTGGTACCTCCCTGCTAAACTTATAGCAAGGCACACATCATATCTGGTACACAGCATTGCATACATGATAGAACTATGGATGATGCATAGGGAATGACTTTCATTTTCTCTCTATCTTCTGCAGTGGTTGGGCATTGAGTCTGACTCAACTTCACACCTTGTAACACAGGCAAGAACCCTTTCTTTGACTGATCCATTTTGAACTTCTTCAAAAATTTATCAAGGTATGTGCTTTGTGCAAGTCCAATTAAGCTTCTTGATCTATATCTATAGATCTTGATGCCCAATATATAAGCAGCTTCATCGAGGTGTTTCATTGAAAAATTCTTATTCAAGTATCCTTTTATGCTATCCAGAAATTCTGTATTATTTCCAATCAACAATATGTCATCTACATATAATATTAGAAATTCTACGGAGCTCCCACTCACTTTCTTGTAAATACATGCTTCTCTAAAAGTCCGTATAAAACCATATGCTTTGATCACACTATCAAAGCATATATTCCAACTCTGAGAGGCTTGCACCAGTCCATAAATGGATCGCTGGAGCTTGCACACTTTGTTAGCACCTTTTGGATCGACAAAACCTTCTGGTTGCATCATATACAACTCTTCTTTAAGATATCCATTAAGGAATGCAGTTTTGACATCCATTTGCGAAATTTCATAATCATAAAATGCGCCAATTACTAACATGATTCAGACAAACTTAAGCATCGCTACGGGTGAGAAGTTCTCATCGTAGTCAACTCCTTGAACTTGTTGAAAACCTTTTGCAACAAGTCGAGCTTTATAGACAGTAACATTACCGTCAGCGCCAGTCTTCTCCTTGAAGTTCCATTTATTCTCTATGGCTTGCCGATCATCGGGAAAGTCAACCAAAGTCCACACTTTGTTCTCATACATGGATCCCATCTCAGATTTCATGGCCTCAAGGCATTTCGCGGAATCTGGTTTCATCATCGCTTCCTCATAGTTCGAATGTTCATCATGGTCAAGCAACATGACCTCCAGAACAGGATTACCATACACTCTGGTGCGGATCATACACAGGTTGACCTACGAGGTTCAGTAGTAACTTGATCAGAAGTTTCATGATCATCATCATTTGCTTCCTCACTAATTGGTGTAGGAATCACTGGAACTGACTTCTATGATGAACTACTTTCCAATTTGGTAGAAGGTACAATTACCTTATCAAGTTATACTTTCCTCCCACTCACTTCTTTCGAGAGAAACTCCTTCTCTAGAAAGGATCCATTCTTAGCAACGAATATCTTGCCTTTGGATCTGTGATAGAAGGTGTACCCAATAGTCTCCTTTGGGTGTCCTGTGAAAACACATTTCTCCGATTTGGGTTCGAGCTTACCAGGTTGAAGCTTTTTTACGTAAGCATCGCATCCCCAAACTTTAAGAAATGATAGCTTAGGTTTCTTGACAAACCACGATTCATATGATGTTGTCTCAACGGATTTAGATGGTGCCCTATTTAACGTGAATGCAGCTGTCTCTAAAGCATAACCACAAAACGATAGCAGTAAATCAGTAAGAGACATCATAGATCGCACCATATCTAAGAAAGTACGGTTACGACGTTTGTGGACACCATTACGCTGTGGTGTTCCAGGTGGCGTGAGTTGCGAAACTATTCCACATTGTTTCAAATGAAGACCAAACTCATAACTCAAATATTCACCTCCATGATCAGATCGTAGAAACTTTATTTTCTTGTTACGATGATTTTCCACTTCACTCTAAAATTCTCTGAACTTTTCAAATGTTTCAGACTTATGTTTCATCAAGCAGATATACCCATATCTGCTCAAATCATCTGTGAAGGTCGGCAAATAACGATACCTGCTGCGAGCCTCAACACTCATCGGACCGCATACATCAGTATGTATTATTTCCAATAAGTCAGTTGCTCACTCCATTGTTCCGGAGAACAGAGTCTTAGTCATCTTGCCCATGAGGCATGGTTCGCAAGCATCAAGTGATTCATAATCAAGTGATTCCAAAAGCCCATTAGCATGGAGTTTCTTCATGCGCTTTACACCAATATGACCTAAACGGCAGTCCCACAAATAAGTTGCACTATCATTATTAACTTCGCATCTTTTGGCTTCAATATTATGAATATGTGTATCACTGTAATCGAGATTTAAAAAAAATAGACCACTCCTCAAGGATGCATGACCATAAAGATATTACTCATATAAATAGAACAACCATTATTCTCTGATTTAAATGAATAACCGTCTCGCATCAAGCAAGATCCAGATATAATGTTCATGCTCAATGCTGGCACCAAATAACAATTATTTAGGTCTAAAACTAATCCCGACGGTAGATGTAGAGGTAGCGTGCCGAAGGCGATCACATCGACTTTGGAACCATTTACCACGCGCATCGTCACCTCGTCCTTAGCCAATCTTCATTTAATCCGTAGCCTCTGTTTCGAGTTGCAAATATGAGCAACAGAACCAGTATCAAATACCCAGGCTCTACTATGAGCATTAGTAAGGTACACATCAATAACATGTATATCAAATATACCTTTCACTTTGCCATCCTTCTTATCCGCCAAATACTTGGGGCAGTTCCGCTTCCAATGTCCAGTCCCTTTGCAGTAGAAGCACTCAGTCTCGGGCTTAGGTCCAGACTTGGGCTTCTTCCCTTGAGAAGCAACTGGCTTGCTATTCTTCTTCAAGTCCCCCTTCTTCCCTTTGCCCTTTTTCTTGAAACTAGTGGTCTTGGTAACAATCAACACTTGATGCTCCTTCTTGATTTCTACCTCCACGGCCTTTAGCATCGCGAAGAGCTCGGGAATTGTTTTTCCATCACTTGCATATTATAGTTCATCACGAAGCCTTTATAGCTTGGTGACAGTGATTGAAGAACTCTGTCAATGACACTATCATCAGGAAGATTAACTCCTAGCTGAGTCAAGTGGTTGTGGTAGCCAGATATTCTGAGTATGTGTTCACTGACAGAACTATGCTCCTCCATTTTGCAGTTATAGAACTTGTTGGAGACTTCATATCTCTCAACTCGGACATTTGCTTGAAATATTAACTTCAACTCCTAGAACATCTCATATGCTCCATGACGTTCAAAAGGTCTTTGAAGTCCCGATTCTAAGCCGTAAAGCATGGGACACTAAACTATCGAGTTGTCATCAGCTTTGCTCTGCTAGACATTCATAACGTCCGAAGTTGCTCCTGCAGCGGGTCTTGCACCTAGTTGTGCTTCCAGGACATAATTCTTCTATGCAGCAATGACAATAATCCTTGGGTTACGGACCTAGTCCGTGTAGTTGCTACCATAATCTTTAAACTTAGCTTTCTCTAGGAACGCATTAAAATTCAAGGGAACGGTGGCATGGGCCATAGATCTACAACAACATAGACATGCAAATACTATCAGGTACTAAGTTCATGATAAATTAAAGTTCAATTAATCATATTACTTAAGAACTCCCACTTAGATAGACATCCCTCTAGTCATCTAAATGATCACGTGATCCATATCAACTAAACCGTGTCCGATCATCACGAGAGATGGAGTAGTTTTCAATGGTGAACATCACTATGTTGATGATATCTACTATATGATTCACATTCGACCTTTCGGTCTCATTGTTCCGAGGCCATATCTGCATATGCTAGGCTCGTCAAGTTTAATCCGAGTATTCTGCATGTGCAAAACTAGCTTGAACCCGTTGTATGTGAACATAGAGCTTATCACACCCGATCATCACGTGGTGTCTCGGCACGATGAACTGTAGCAACGGTGCATACTCAGGGAGAACACTTGTACCTTCAAATTTAGTGAGGGATCATCCTATAATGCTACCGCCGTACTAAGAAAAATAAGATGCATAAAGGATAAACATCACATGCAATCAAAATATGTGACATGATATGGCCATCATCATCTTGTGCCTTTGATCTCCATCTCCAAAGCACCGTCATGATCTCCATCGTCACCGGCTTGACACCTTGATCTCCATCGTAGCATCGTTGTCGTCTCGCCAACTATTGCTTCTATGACTATCGCTACCGCTTAGTGATAAAGTAAAGCAATTACATTGTGATTGCATTTCATACAATAAAGCGACAACCATAAGGCTCCTGCCAGTTATCGATAACTTTTACAAAACATGATCATCTCATACAACAATGTATATATCATCATGTCTTGACCATATCACATCACAACATGCCCTGCAAAAACAAGTTAGACATCCTCTACTTTGTTCTTGCGAGTTTTACGTGGCTACTACGGGCTTCTAGCAAGAACCATTCTTATCAACGCATCAAAACCACAATGATTTTTCGTCAAGTGTGTTGTTTTAACCTTCAACAAGGACCGGTCTTAGTCCAACTCGATTCAACTAAAGTTGGAAAAACAGACACCCGCCAGCCACCTGTGTGTGAAGCACGTCGGTAGAACCAGTCTCATGAATGGGGTCATGTAATGTCGGTCCGGGCCGCTTCATCCAACAATACCGCCGAATCAAAGTAAGACGTTGGTGGTAAGATGTATGACTATTATCACCCACAACCCTTTGTGTTCTATTCGTGCATATCATCTATGCATAGACCTGGCTTGGAGGCCACTGTTGGGGAACGCAGTATTTAAAAAAAAATTACTACGATCACACAAGATCTATCTAGGAAATGCGTAGCAACAAGATGGGGGGAGTGTGTCCACGTACCCTCGTAGACCGAAAGCGGAAGCGTTTAGTAACGCGGTTGATGTAGTCGAACATCTTCACGATCCAACCGATCCTAGCACTGAACGTACGGCACCTCCGTGTTCAGCACACGTTCAGCACGATGACGTCCCTCGATCTCTTGATCCAGTTGAGGCCGAGGGAGAGTTCCTTCGGCACAACGGCATGGCGATGGTGATGATGAAGTTACCGGCGCAGGGCTTCACCTAAGCACCACGACGATATGACCGAGGTGTTGAACTGTGGAGGGGGCACAGCACACGGCTAAGAGATTGTCTGTTGTGCTTTCGGGTGCCCCCTCCCCCTGTATATAAAGGAGGAGAGGGGGAGGCCGGCCGACCCCTGTAGGGCGCACCAGGAGAGAGGAGTCCTACTAGGACTCCAAGTCCTAGTAGGATTCCACTTGGTGGAAAGGGGAATAAGGAAGGTATAGGGGGGCCGCGCCCTCTCCCCTAGTCCTATTAGGACTCCCCATGGGGGGGCGTGCGCCACCTTCTCGCGGCCTGCCCTCTCTCCCCTAAGGCCCATGTTGGCCCATTACTTCCCCGGGGGTTCCGGTAACCCCTCCGGCACTCCGTTTTTACCCGGCACCTCTCGGAACTCTCCCGGTGTTCGAATAACATCGTCCAATATATCATCCTTTATGTCTCGGCCATTTCGAGACTCCTCGTCATGTCCGTAATATCATCCGGGACTCCGAACAACATTCGATCATCAAAACACATAACTCATATAATACAAATCTTCATCGAACGTTAAGCGTGCAGACCTTACTGGTTCGAGAACTATGTAGACCATGACCGAGACACATCTCCAGTCAATAACCAATAGCGGAACCTGGGTGCTCATATTGGCTCCTACATATTCTACGAAGATCATTATCGGTCAAACCGCATAACAACATACGTTATTCCCTTTGTCATCAGTATGTTACTTGCCCGAGATTCGATCGTCGGTATCATCATACCTAGTTCAATCTCGTTCCTGGCAAGTCTTTTTACTCGTTCCGTAATGCATCATCCCGTAACTAACTCATTAGTCACATTGCTTGCAAGGCTTATAGTGATGTGCATTACTGAGAGGGCCCAGATGTACCTCTTCGATACATGGAGTGACAAATCCTAATCTTGATCTATGCCAACTCAACAAACACCATCGGAGACACCTGTAGAGCATCTTTATAATCACTCGGTTACGTTGTGATGTTTGATAGCACATAAAGTGTTCCTCCGGTATTCGGGAGTTGCATAATCTCACAGTCAGAGGAACATGTATAAGTCATGAAGAAAACAATATCAATAAAACTAAACGATCATAATGCTATGCTAACGGATGGGTCTTGTCCATCACATCATTCTCTAATGATGTGATCTCGTTCATCAAATGACAACACATGTCTATGGTTAGGAAACTTAACCATATTTGATTAACGAGCTAGTCAAGTAGAGGCATACTAGGGACACTCTGTTTGTCTATGTATTCACACATGTACTCAGTTTCCGGTTAATACAATTCTAGCATTAATAATAAAAATTTATCATAATATAAAAAAAATAACAACTTTATTATTGCCTCTAGGGCATATTTCTTTCAAGCTATACTCACAAGACTTGCATCAGATCCATACTAAATATGAATCATTTTCAAGGAAGAGGATACATATGTTAAGCGGCACCAAGTTGTAAGCAACCAGAGAGGCATGCTACGAATTGTATGTGTTAGAGCTAAGGAAAAGGAACATATAAGTGAGCCATCTACACTAATAGTCGTGCAATGCAACCTCACAGGTCCACCTCGACGGGTGGCTGCCTGAGCAAGTTGTGTCGACATCTAAGCGTCTATCATGCCGGTAATTGAAGTACTGAAGAAAAATAAATAATGAGAAAAAGGGGACTCACATGTGGGGTGCTATGCGGAATGTAGGGATGACTAGACACATCACTTGACGCGCTTGCATGGTCGCACAACCAGGAAAATGCCCGCGTGAGATACCCTGATATTAGTTGGGCTACTAAATCCCAAAGTTGCTTCTCCATGACTATCAAGAACACAAGGCCATAATTAAAAGAAACACATTTCCTATTCGACGCTTCATGCGGCAATGCTATTCTGCTAGTTGTGCCCACCCCCGAACCCCCATCGCTAGTAAATGCCGGGGCCCATATATGGATCATAGCAGGAGGTCGTTCTGTTCCTAGCCGGTTTTGGAAAACATCTACCCAGCCGGTTTTTGTTACTGCTTTTTCTGGACTAGGTCTTCTATCCGTTTTTTTGTGTTTTTATTTTTTCTTTCTTTAAATGTATGAAAATGTTAAACATTTTTTCAATTTCCTAATTTTTCTTACATTTTTAATATATATTTTTTTCAAATTTGTCAACTTTTCCCCCCAAATTTTGTGATTTTTTCAAATTTTTAATGGTTTTTTCAAAATTTATGACTTTATTTTAAATCCATGTTTTCCCAATTACAAAATATTATTAAATTTTGTGAACTTCTTCAAATTTGTGAACCTCTTTCAATTACTGAACCTGTTTTCAAAATTTTATGAATATTTTAGTTTTTGATGGTGAACAGTCAACCGGTTTTTTTGAAAATTTTTCAAAACTGCCTGGTTCTTCAAATTCGTGATTTTGTTTTTGATTGCACAAACTATGTAAATAAAGAATGGCAAACGAAAAAAAATCCGAAGCTAGCTAGCGAGCGAGAGAGCGGAGAGGGAATTGGGCCACTGCCCATGAACGAGCCTGGCGATCCTCGTCGCGCCTTTTCGGCCCCTGAAGCGCCGGATAGAAGGTCTTTAAAAGAAAGCCCAAAGCTGCTTCTTGATGGAGGACATTCATCAAGTGTGTTCGGCCTTTGGGCCGGCTGTGCAAGTCGTTGTGGGAGATGTAATCTATCCCTCCTTTAATATATATATATATATATATATATATATATATATATAATATTTAATCTATCCTTAATAATAAAGCACGGATTGACTCCGTAGGTTCACCGTCACAATACGCTTTCTTCTCATGTTATAATACGTTTTTACAATTTGTATAGGCAAAATCGTAATATAAACGAGGGGGTACTAATTTGACGTCCGCAGGTAAACAAAAGTTTTCTCGGTTTATTCCCTACCATATATGATGTGTATTAGGCCTGCCCTACGCTCTTTTAGGCCTCATCCACGGCCAGTTTAGCACTCTTCCGATCCCAAAAAGACCAATACGTCAAGCTGCACAATACATAGGGCGAAGTGGGCTTCTAATCAGCCTTTTCATGTTAGTTTACTCATTAAAAATATAGCGCCGGATGACCAGCACTCCTTGACTGCGTGTGTTTGCCTGCCGCTACGTACATGCATGCCTGGCTCGCGTGTGTGTGGTGCGGGTGCAAGCTGTTGCCGCTGATTGCCACACTAGCATATGATTTGTATTTTAAAGTTCTTACAAAATAAACTGGCTATTTGTTATTTCTCCTATACAATAGGAGAGATATCGCTATGTTTTTCTAGAAAGAGAAGAGTATGAATTCAAGGGTCGTGCTTCATCTATTCTGTGGTACGCCATCATACAACATGAGTATATTTTTTTTGAAACAGTGACAAAAGATTTACCTCGTCGATTAATTACAACACGAGTACTATATTCTATGCGATCAGATTATGAAAGGGGTAAAAGGCCACTATAAAATATATTTGCCACTGCAGGAATTCAAACTCGCAACCTCCCTGTCCTGTAATTAATCCGCTACCAACTGAGCTAGCCGAGTGTTTTGATTAATCCCACCTCGCCACTTTATATCTCATCCTCCTAATATATATAGGATTTCAGCTGACGTTGCAACATGCAGCAAGATAAATAATAAGGAAAGCAAAGGATTTGAGATGGAGGATACTGATAAGGAAAGCCTTCCACGCCAAAGCAAATTTGAGAAAGAAATTTGTGTGGCAAGGGAAATAATAAGGAAGGAAAAGGAATTGAGACGGGGGATAATAAGGAAAGCAATCCACACCGAGGCAAAGGATTGGAGAAGGAAATTGAGATAGGAAATAGCAAGGAAAGCGCTAGAATAAATTAAGAGGCTTTCGTTCGAGGAGTATAAGGAAAGATCATGTCAAGAGAAAAATTATAAACGAAAGAGGGTTGGGTATTTAAATTAAATTAACTGGATTTCAGGGAGTTGTTAAAGGAACGATTTTGGTGTATTGTACGTGCGTGCTTGTGTGTTCCAGCCGGCCGCAAAGATCAATCAGCTTGTGTATGTGTCCAGAAACTGTTGGTCACATTATGAACTCTGGGTAATATTGATCGATATAAGGCCGGGAGAGGGAATAATAAGAGGACAGATGAAGGGATGCCGATCCTTTTGGTTGATTTTGTTTTGCTTTTCCTTGATGAATGAAATCAACTATTTTTGGTAATATAATTTTCTTAGTCAACAGAGGTAAACCATCCACAAAATGCCAAATATG
Source organism: Triticum monococcum (assembly GCA_034509565.1). Classification (NCBI taxonomy): domain Eukaryota; kingdom Viridiplantae; phylum Streptophyta; class Magnoliopsida; order Poales; family Poaceae; genus Triticum; species Triticum monococcum. The sequence continues at coordinate 441,385,141 of CM067842.1, read as the reverse complement.
TGAATTGATTTCATGTGAACCGACCTACTGGAAGATTTTATTCCTTTTTTGCCAACTTCATGAATCAATTCTGGTAGCTTCAGTCGAATAGTTCTAGATTTTTCAGCAATTCATCTCATCCAGTAGTTTGATAGTTTTTTTTATAGACTAGAAACAATCTTATGATATTTATTTACCATTCCAAAAAAATTAATTTGTGTACCACACTGAAAACAATTGAATGTTGATGTAATGTCGAAGTTCACCATCCAATCCAAGCATCTTGAAAGATAAGCCTCACTATTCAAAGGAATAAAAATACTGTTATAATTTTTAAAGGAATTAAACCGTTTACCACAAAAAAGAATTAATCAGTTAGAATCTAGAATCTGACCCAACATAACTGAGCCAGCTATTACTTTTAAAATGTGGTGGTGCTGAAATAGGGAGTTGCACATTCTTGAGGTCTTAGGACTTGCTCGTCAGGGATATGTGATATTATTTTTCTCCCGTTGCAACGCACGGGCATGTTTTGCTAGTAATAATAAAGCACGGATTGACTCCGTGGGTTCACCGTCACAATACGCTTCTTCCCATAATTTTACGCTTTCAGTTTAAATTTAAAACATATTCGAGGTGGTACTAATAATTACGTAGAAATCGTTCACGTACGTAAAAATTCCTGTGCTTGGCGCTACACTAGCTTCATGGGCTTCAGAAGCCCAGTTGGCTCTCTGCGGTGCTGGGTGTTACTCACACAAGCCATGGATGAGCGCTCAGGGTAGGCCGGCCTGTTTAGCGCTCAGCCATACCCGGTTTTGGAAACCTTCTATGATCTTCCAAGCTGGGGTTTTTCCCGGTTTTGGAACCTTCTACAAGGTTCTTGAACCGGTCTTTCTTTTTATATTTCTTTTTCGTATTTATTTTTTATTTTCCTTTTATTTTTTGTATTATTTATCTTTTTTCTTTTCTTTCTTCTTGACTTTTTCCTTTTTCAACTAATGTTTCAGACATTTGAGAATGTTCCTGTTTTTAGTTATTTGCTCGAAAATTTCATAAAATTTTCAATTTCAAAAATTGTTTGCTTATTTTCAAATAATGTTCCGAATTTCAAAAAGTGTTTGCCTTTTCTTTCTTCTTTCTTCTTTTTTTTCCTTATTCAACTAATGTTTCAGAAATTTGAGAATGTTCCTGTTTTTACTTATTTCTTCCAAAAATTCATAAAATTTTACAATTTCAAAAATTGTTTGCTGAATTTCAAATAATGTTCTGAATTTCAAAAGGTGTTCACCTTTTAAAATTTTCTTCACAAACTAATAAATGTTCGGTTTCAAAAACATGTCTCAGTTTTCAAATTTTGTTCAAAATTAAAAAAATATTCAGGTGTCAATTTTTTTCATAAATTCAAAAAATGTCCCTGTTATAAAATTGTGTTCATGAATTAGAAACTGTTCAGGATTTAAAAATCCATTTTCCAAAATTGTTCTCAAAATTCGAAAAATGTTCCCTTTTTAAAATTTTGTTCAAAAATTCAGAAGAGTTTCATGTTTCAAAATTTTGTTCACAAATTCAAAAATGTTTGGGAATTTTAGAAGACTGTTCCTGTTTTCAAATTTGTTCACAAATTCAAAAAAATCATGTTTCATTTTTTCTCATAATAAAATATGTTCAGGAATTTCAGAAAATGTTCTTGTTTTCCAAATTTGTTCAGAAATTCTGAGAATGTTTCCTTTTTTGAAAAATTTCATTTAAAAAAATGTTTACAAAGCTAAAAATTATTTGTGTTTCATAAAATACTCAGTTTTGTTTCATTGCGTTTGAAATTCTAGAAACATGTCGGATCAATGCTGGATGTTGATTTTTAAAGCTTTACGCTGCTATTTGTTCAACAACCTTTGTTAGCTCAATTGGTTGTGGCACGTTGTCTCTTCCACGAGATCCTGTGTTCGATCCCTTCAATATATATTGAATCGCATGTTGGCTTTGCACGTTCCACATGCTAATAAATTAAAAAATAATGCTATGAATTTTTGTAGCGGAATTAATGCAAAGCGTGGATTGGAGTCTTCGCTTGCTGAGAAATTTCCAATTATTCACATCAATATACTCATCTATAATTTAGGCATTGTTCCTCATTTGACTGTTTTGTTGGCCATAGACCAAGATCTGTGACATATGTGGACGCGAACCAGATATTGCCAACTCTTGCATCACTTTGATGAGGTCATCGGAATGCCGTCCCCAAGTAAAAATGTTGTCACTTAGTTAGCATCATGCTTACAAGTTTAGAGCAGCGTGCCTCCAAAGCTTCGTCTTCCACCTATTTTCTTACCCGCCGTTTCATAAAAACCTTTTTGCAGCGTTATATTTTTTTTCTACACTCCCGTTGCAACGCACGGGCATTTGTGCTAGTGTTTTCCAACGAACGAACTTGTGTTGGATGGTTAGGAGCAGCGGCGGAGACGCATGAGGGCTGGCTGCTTCGTTGATTGTAGCATTTTACTATGGCTACAGTGCTACATTACGCTTCAGTAGACGAAGGCTGCCTGGGTCGGCCTGGGACGTGGGCAATTCCTGGTGCCGCCACTGGTTAGGAGGACCGTGATATCCCTAACCCAACAGTGTTCAAGTCCCGGTACGCGTTATTTATTCGTGGATTTATTTTAGGATTACCGGCACGTTCAGTGGAAGGAGACATTTCGTCGAGTACGAGGCGTTTTTGGTGGCTTCGTCAATCTCAAGATGATAAGCCAGCTTGGTCTCTCGAAGGTGTTCATAGGGATAGGGTGTGCGTGTATGTTCATAGAGATGAGTGTATGCGCATATATATGAGAGCCTGCGTTTGTACTGTGTTAAAAAAATGTAATCTTTTCCTTGCTTTTTAATCCTGTAACTAACTCTTGTGTATACTAATTTTCTTTTCCCATCTATAGGAGCACCTGTCTTTCACGTGAAGAAACAATGTTTACTCATCGTTTTAGTGGGAACAACTCACTTGGTATTGATCTTCGGTAGAAGTGTTGCCGTTGTTGCGATGAAGCCCCATCTCTAAGTAAGGATATCTGGGTGATGAGGACTTGGCGGCAAAGATTGAAACAAAACGGCTTGTTTTAGACAGTACAAATTGAAAAAAAAAACTAAAGTTTACAAATGGTCGTTCACCATAACCCCTGTATTTTTTTGTTTTTTTTCTCTCCGAAAACCCACTGTTTTTTTTTTTTTGCGAGACACCATATACCAACGAAGAGGGGAGAGGGACCAAGAGTGGAACACTCAAGATGCAGCCCAAGTCCAGCGATTGTTGGGAAAAAAAGAATATTTCAAAGGAATTACAAGTTCCTGCGAAGGAGTCATCCGTGATAAACAAGTCAAGATCTCATACGAGAAAATGTTTATTAATTTCGTTCCATCATTATCGTTACATGATGCCAATTCATGATGAACTGAAAAAACCCCTTAAAATGGACATAAAATTAAGAAATTAAGGGCACTCTACAATCAATATCAGTTGCAAACATAGCCACCAGTGAATACACCGATAAAAGAAATAAATGCGCGTAAGTATATGAGCATCCACGATTATATGTATGAACCAATGCAATCAAGCGATCATAGTCCCGAGTTAACCATGCATGCACTTTGCACTACCCCGATGGTTGAGTCGATGATTATTTGTTGACGGCGTAGCACTTGCTCCTGATCTCGCCCTGTTCTCCGGTGAGCACGCCGATGTTGCCCATCTTGACCATGGACTCGGCGAAGTCGCGGAAGAACTCGGCGGCGAAGAGGCCGGTGGCCTGGCGCTCGACGTATGCCCTGGTGGTCGGGTGTTCCAGGAGCGCGGAGTCGGAGTGTAGGATTCCTCTGCGCTTTGCCACGAGGCGGTAGTAGCCGGCGTCGAAGGTGAGGAAGCTGCCGGGGTCCATCTCCGCGAGCGTGGTGTTGTCGGCGAGGCTCCGGCACTGGGACCTCAGCCTGGCCACGTATGCGGCGTCCAGTGCTGGGTCGACGTCGGCGGGGTTGTTGGCGCCGGTGAAGTTGTACAGTCGGTCTGTGAAGGAGACGCAGCGCGCGGTGCCGAGCGTGTGGCCGCCGGAGAGCACGACAATGTCCTTGGCGTCGAGGCCCTTGGCGGCGAACATCTTGGAGAGGCGTGTGAAGTTGGAGGTGGGCGGGGGAAGCTGGTTTGTCTCGTTAGCGATGGAGACGCGGCCGTCCCTCCGGCCGAGCGCGACGGGCCACGTGGGGCCTCCTGCGAGCACGACGGCGTCGCGGGCCATGAGGGCGAGCACGTCGGCGCAGGACACGGTGTTAGGGCAGGCGGACTGGAGCCTGTCCTTGACGCGCTGCACGGCGCCGAAGCCGCGGAGGCTCTTGTTGGGCGGCGCGTCCTTCTCTGCTGGGCTATTGGCGACGTCGGTGGAGTCGATCAGCACGGAAGCGTCGCATCCCCGGACGAAGCAGTCGTGGAAGTGGAGGCGGAGGAAGGGTCCGGCGAGCGTGGGCGCCTCCTTGAGGATCCCGAGCATCTCCTGCCGGACGATCTCCTCCACGTGCGGGCACGTCTTGCTGTAGAAGCCCACGTCCAGCTGAGCCACGGCGGAGGCCGTAGACAACAGCAGGAGCAGCGCGCCGGCCAGCATTGTGCCGCTGCGACTGCTGAGAGACCTTGAGGAGGCCATGGTTGCTGGAGTTGCTTGCTAAGTTATGGCTAGAGGGAGAGAGCGGGAGAGATTGTTACTTTGCCTGTGTGCCTCCGGGATGGCCGACGCTTTATATAGTGTCTACGCACAAATTAGGATTGGGATTAGTGAAGAGTTCGCAATTAGCTTATTGTTAGTGGTTGACGTGCAGTGTAATGGTAGTAAGTACGTAGGGCATGCAGCTTTGTATGGCTGGTTCAGCTGTGCCCGGGGATGATTAAGCAGTACGTTGACGTCTACTGTTTCATCAACCTTCTGTGTCTTTGGTCGGTGTGTGTTCACCTGTCACACGTTGGACCTTGCTACGTACTAAGCACACTGAAGTGCCGATCAGTGACTGATACGAATATACCATCGATTATTCAATTCTTGTAGGAATGTGTTGGCAGGGCGCCGGGAATCATTTGAGGGATCATTTGTGGTAAGAGGTAACTAGCTGGAATTATTACTTTATTCCAAGTAAATTTAACATGGTCCCTCTTATTTAAGTTTTCACATTAAAGATAAGAGTATATAATAGATCTACGCCATTAATTTTATTAGATAGTGGGTCGGAGTAACTCTTACCTCAACCGATTTGTAATCCATCTGCTAGTTAAATCAATACTACGATTGCAGAGTGCAACACAGGATACTAGTAGCTAGCTAAACTTTAGTGTTATGTATGCCTCTGCCACCCATCCGTAGCCTCCATCGCTGACACCCCGCAGCCTTCGCTCCTCCTCCTGGTCCCACTTCGATTCGATCATCGGTCGCTGCCGTCACCGGAATCGACCCATATCCCCACCGCCGCCGCCTTGATCTCATGGAAGAATAAACCACCCAGAGAGCTTTGTTTGTTCCAAAACAAAGCCAACGGACAACAAACATGACGTAGAGCACCCCTCGAGGAGCTAGGCGACGCAGTTAATGCGGCAAGACCGACGAGCTTTGTCGGTGGACGGTGAGCTTCGTCGGTCGACTGGGGAGTTCGGTCTAGGGTGAATAGTCCTCCTCGGAGCCCCGCCGTCTACTGCCGGCCACTCCTAGCTTCGACATCGGCTCAACGCCGCAGGCCAAGGCTCTCACCTCCTCCGCCCTCAAAGTTCTCGATGAATTGCATAGGTGCATTTGTTTAGCTATTTTCATTATGTTTTGCTGTTTTTACAACCAATTATTCTTGTGAAAAGCATTAGATCTATTATAAAAGATCATAGGAAGTAAAAGGCATCTCAAACATGATAAAAATTACATCGAGATTCTGAGACTACCGAACATTCACCACAACTGCCAGAACGAGCCACCGAAGTGGCGCTGTCACCGCTCTCCTACCAAAGCCGGTTTGACCTGCTTGTTGTTGACAACCGGGAAGTCTTCGTGCACGTTCCCTAAGGACCAACGCCCTGGAGCCGCAGTCGTCGATGTTGAACCCTTGCATAGATCTGAAGCACCTGACACCAAATCTCGCTACATGACGAGAAAACCTAACCTCACCGCCCCAACGCGAGGAGAGGAATCTACGTCGGAGCTCCGTCGACTACGTCCAAACAAACGAACTCCGGGAGGTTCAAAGCCCGGAAGATAAAGTCGAAGAAGAAGCACCGCCATCCGCCCGAGCGCCGCACCTACGAGGAATAAAAAACCCTAGCCTAAACTACTAACCGGAATAGAGGCACTGGGATTCTCCTCCCTGCCACCAGCCGCCGGAGCGGCCGGTAGAGAGGAAGTGAATCCACAGTCTCGCCGGCGAATTCTGGAGGGGATAGTTTGCCCTAGCCATCTAGGGTTAGGTGAGGAAAACGAGAGGCCATTTTGCAACTAAATTTGAATATTATGCATAGTGTAGATGAAGAGATTGAGGGAGAGGTTCTTCGACGACTCTTTGTCGGACTAGGAGGAAGAAGACGATGATGATTCTGATGGCTATTGTCATAATTGTTACCAACTTTCAGTGACCGAGACCAGGATCACAGTTGGTCATTTGTACATCAATCAAGATAGATTGGAGGGTCATGTCAAGCTGATGAAGAATTACTTCATTTGGACCCTTATGTGTGTTTCAATTTGAATAATTTGATTTTTAAACATTAAACATGTAATGTTCGTGAATTTTGTGAACTTTTATTATCAAATTTGGATTTAGTAAGTGTGAAATCCAAAGTTGATAATAAAAGTTCACAATTCACAAACATTACAAGTTGAAATGAGGTATGTAAACAAAAACTCAGAAGAATTGATGAAGTTATTTTTAAGGAGTTAAGATATGCGGGTTCGGCTAGGAATCGTTTTTCATTCAACTCTTCAAATATAAACGGCCATTCAAGGGGCCAAATTATAAGGAATTAGTTAGAGATGCTCTCAGGGAAGGGTGAGGTACGTTCAGTTTTTGGTGCCTTGTATACTGAAGATCAAAGGGCTCAAATGATAGGAAAGGGTTAGAGATGTTGAGAGGCCTGGCGTATACAGTAGGAAGCGTATATATCTTCTAGTATTTTCTTTTCACATTTTCCAGTCGAGAATAAATACATGGCAGAAAAGAAACGAGTCTACCAGAGAGCTACGTAGCAGCGAGCTTGCCAGTAGCATAAGGAAGGTATGCCCCAGAAACTGCAATGCTTGTAGTAAGGTTTTCATGGTTGGTAGCTGGCAAGTTTCAGTCACTGCCAAAGGGTGAAAACTCAACCACACGAATGCACGCATGGCGACACGGAGATCGGTCGACTACGGTGAGATTGATCTCCGTGGCTAGCCGGCCGGTCGGCCGGGCCGTAGCTTCGAAGGGAACAAACTAACACTTCTGGAAATTATATGGAGAGTTTTGGGACCAACTGAAATGTAGATTTTCTTCAGAAAAGAAAGGATCGAGATATAGGTGTGGGTCGCTTCTAGGCGCACGTTGCTTCCAAGGCAACAAATACTCGCAACATCCCAGGGCGTGCTACAGATGCTTAGTCGCTGTTTGGGTTGGTGGCCTAACGATCCGACTCACTGTCAGGTTCGATTGGCATGGTGTTAAGGATCGTGTTACATGGATGGGACAGACTGCATCATCGAGTGGATTTTACTGCTAGCTGTTACTCGTATTAGGGCTCTCCCAATGCATGTTTTTTAACATGGTTTTATAAGTATTTTGCTGATATGTTATAGTATCAGTTAATGAAGAGAGAAAGAGGGATTCCAATGCACAGCTGCTTAGATGGATGCTAAGTGCATTAAAAAATTTAGCAACTAATGCATAGATGCTTAATTTGTTGTTGCCAAGCTTCTTTCAATTAATTGTATAACAACTAAACTCTTTCGTGCATAAGACAAACTTCTTTCATTTATTCCCTCCATCTATATATATAGGGCCTAATGCCTTTTTTGAGACCGTCTTTAATTATTGATAAGATTAATAGTATATGAGATGTATAATATGAAAACTATATCATTGGAACCTTCTTTCACGTAAGAATTTGACGGTATACTTTGTGTAACTTGCATGTCATATCACCCGAAAAAAAACTTGTATGTCATATATTATTGCTGTAACATGTGGTCAAAGCCAGTCTCGAAAGACGCATTAGACTCTATATATGAATAGAGGGAGTAAGTGTTTTGCCTAGGTCCGTGTGCTTGGTATTGATTCTTTCTGAGTCACTAAACTCCTCTCTCTCTCATTTTAACTTCATTGCCAAATTTGTTTGCCTATGTGGCAATGCTTAGCCAAGTAGTTCTTTTTAATAAGACAAAGAAGACATTGTCACGTTTGACCGCGGGTGGACTATGTCTGCTAACCATCTAACCAATGCTTATTCTCAATAGGTCACGTTTGACCGCGGGTGGACTATGTCTGCTGACCATCTAACCAATGCTTATTCTCAATAGACTCGCTCCATCACACGCATATTGATACTAGATATTTTCTCAGATCTACTTCAAATTATTCAAGGATTTCTTTTTGAAACAAAAGTTTCACTCTGCTTTATATATGACGCAACAAACCAACCATCCATACAAACAAGAGTTCAAAGTAAAATGTAAAACTTAATAAAAGGTAGTTGCTGGAGGCACGAGCTTAACAATAAGCCCATGCAGCCACAACATCAAGGAACGGGAGAGTCTGGTGATGAGAGCTGCTGCAGCAATGCATGCCCCAATAGAGTTGCCATGACCTCCTTGTTCTACTGCTTTCTCAGTATATTTCGTTGTTGCAAAAAAAAAACCCGCATAGTTTGAGTATCGCACCAGTGGTTAGTCCGACACGCAAACACCTTTTTTGGCGTTGTTTGCGATTCGTGCCTTCCGATAGCCCACATGTTTGTATATCAGCGTATTCATCTGCCCGAGCCGCTGTATTGCCCATTACGTCCTATTAATGGTTGGCCCCACTTTATATTTAACTCCTTGTTTTTACCCCCCTCAGTCCTCACCCACCCCCCGTGACCCTATTTTTTTCTTCCATCGGCGTCCATGATTCATCCGCCGGCATCTCCTCCGTCGCCGGGCCGCGTTCTTAGCGGCTGAACTGGTTGATTTCTTCCCCACCGCCTCCGCTGCCGGGGCCGCGTTCTTGGCGGCTCACCACTCGCATTTCTTCCCCTCCGATAGACCGACTTCCGCCGCCCTCATTAGTTCGTCAAGGTTAGATTTCCATCTTCATTTACTCATACTTTTAGCTGCATTCTGTTGTTTATTTTGGTTAGATATGTCTAAACCTCATTCTTTGGTTCATAAATTCTTCGGATCTCTAACCCTCGATCCCCATGTAACTTGAAAATGCGGGAGCTCATTAGTAATCAGATTTCAATTATTTTTGTAATAGGGTACAGAAACTATATCTGTTCCTTCTACTGAAATGGCTATTCTACATGATTTCCGTTTGTATAGAGTGCAACTTGTTATTGAAATATGTTCCATACATTTCTTAAGCACACAGTGCTAATTGTTATTGAAAATAGGTTCCCTAGATCCCCATGTAACTAGAAAATGCGGGAGCTCATTAGTAATCAGATTTCAATTATTTTTGTAATAGGGTACAGAAACTATATCTGTTCCTGCTACTGAAATGGCTATATCTGTTCCATACATTTCTTAACCATACAGTTCTAATTGTTATTGAAATGTGTTCCCTTGTATTCTTAAGTACAGAGTGCACATTGTGATTGAAATAAGATGCCTCATAATTCGTACTAAGGGTAGACTGTGTGTTCTGAAATGTTACATATAGTGTTGAAATTATGATAAACTGCATACTAAACTGCCATATCCGTACGTAACCTTCGGGTTTGAAATGTCCACAGGTTATAATTACATTCAGATCCAAAAAAAAATTCCAAGTTACTGATAACTCTCTTTTCTCTTTACAAAATTATTAATTCTACCTTAGCTGGTTCTTAATTTGGATCTATTAATTTCACAGATGACTAATTCTGCACGCCGTCGCCGGAAATCTCCAACCTTTCATACAACTAACTCTGATGAAAGTTGTAGTGTGGACATGAGTGATAGTGACGGCTCGTCTCAATCAAAATCAACCAGGAATAGCTGTAGAAGATCTCCCAAGAAACTTAAGAGAGAAGCTACCGCCCAAGTTAAGCAGGTATTTACTTACTACACTCCATGTTTCCCTTGCTTTAAAAGATAAGTATTGATGGCAGCACTAACCTTCCGCTTCCTGAACATGCATGTAGATCATCAACTGGAAATGTGATCCAAACAAGATAAGTGCCATTATGAAAGTCCTATGTCCAGAACAGCTTAAATGGATAGAAGAATTGGGATTCGGATCACTCATTGACATGATTGAGTGCAGGTTACCAAGAAAGCTAACTATATGGCTGATGAAAAGAGTTGACTGTAACAGCAAGTGTCTAGTATTCAGAAACAGGAAGGTTTCTATAGTACAAGCTGTTGAAAACCTGTCGAAGATACCTGCTCTTGACAAAGCAGTTCCAATGCCCCGTCCAGGTAGGGTTCGTGACAAATCTTTCAGAGGTAAAACTGAATTCAAGTCTGCTAAGGCCGGAAGAGGAGAATCACTAAAGGAAGCGACAGACAGGATGAAGACGTACAAAGAGGAGAAAGGCAAGGAAAAGTCCTGCTTGTGTTTCATGGAAGTCATTCTTTGCGCCTACTTAGCTCCAACGACTGGTTACCAAATTAATAGAAGTTACCTGCTAGGAGCTTTGAAGGACTTGAGCGACATACCTCGTATGAATTGGTGTCGTTTTGCTGCTGAGTACCTTATCGAGGCAATTCGTGAGTCAAGGGAAAACAAAGTGCACAACCTGAATGTCGGAGGATGCATTCATATTCTACATGTAAGATAAACCTTTAAAAAATTCACATACTATGCTTCCAGTACACAGTCCACATCACTGGTGTACTAATAAATCCTATTTCTATTTTGTCTACTTGTTACAGCTCATATATGTGGACCTACTTAAATCTGATTTAGTAACAATACCGGAGGGTTGCCCAAGGATTAAATATGTGGGTTCAGCAGTACTGGAACAAATCGATCATACTGGTAAAAAGAAGACACAAGACCATATGCAGAAGTATGCAGAACCGGCAAATGTGGGTTATTTTATGCAGAATAAGAACCATATGAAAGTGAAATGTGACGAATAAGTCATATCACATTTCATTATATGCAGAATAAGAACCATATGAACTAAGTTATTTTATTCCTCATGTCACTCGAATGTGACTATATAGCAAAAACATCATACAATGGACACAATGAGATACCTGAAATAATATTCCTAATGCAATTTCACATTAAAGAAGAATTTAATATCATATTTAATATTATACAAGTTTAAAACAATTTCTGTACATATGAAATATGATATGCAATCATGAGTTCAGGAATTTATTATGAAACCTGTTTCTAACGACATAATTTACTAACAACCATAATTATAAAATAACATATTAAGTTAGTGAACTCATTACGTCCATTATTTAAATATTTATAATATTAAATATGATATTAACATTTCACTTCATTTTATAAGTTTGATATGTATGCTTCATATTATGTTACAACTGAATGTTCCATTTCATATTTTGTTAGTGATATGTCATATTTATAACATCATTAGTTACACAACTGTTTATTTTGATATTATCATAATGAAATTTCATAGTTACAACATCTCATATTTCAATTCTCTATAGTATTTCTCAAATATCTGTAATATTTATTTTTTTACTAATGTACGTTAATATCGAATACAAATGATTTGAAGCTATTTCAATATATCATATTAACATTATTTTAAACCAAAATTCATGTTTCTAATGTGAAACGTTCTAACCTCTCTTATTTCGTTCTGTTCATGTGAATTATGATATTTTCTATTTGCTATTCAATTACTACATTACATAGTACAGAACTCAAATGTGAATTTTAATTTATCTCACGTTTCATCTTTTCCAAAATTCTGTTATTTCATATAAGTATAGTGAAATGTGATAAATAACTCACATCACATTTAATTATATGCACAATAAGAACCATATTAACTAAGTAATTTTATTACTCATGTCAGTACAATGTGACTATATAGCTAAAAGATCATTCAATGGACGCAATGATATACGATAACTAATTTCCTAATGCAATTTCATATCAAAGAATAATTGAATATCATATTTAATATTATACTAGTTTCAACAATTTATGTACATATGTAATATGATATGCAAGAAAGGGATAAGTAATTTGATATTTGACATTTATATAACATCTCATATTTCATTCTTTCCAGAATAGTTCAATTTCATATAACGAGATTGGATTGTGACAATTACAACGTCTCATATTACAGTCTATCTACTTTACGAACAATAACAAATAAATAATTATATTACTCATGTCACTACAATGTAAAATATTATTTTTTAGTGTTGATATGTAAATATTGAATCTCATATTATGAAAGTGAAATGACATAGCTATAGCAAATCACATTTCATTATTTCCACAATTGTTCAAATTTCAAATTATTATAATTAAATGTTATTATTACAACGTCTCATATTTCTTTATATCGACAATACAAACCATAATAAATAAATAATTATATTACTCATGTGACTCAAATATGAAATACGTTTTTCGATATTTGCTATGTAAATATTGAATTTTATATTACGAATGTGACATGGCAATTCCGGAACATATCACATTTCATTCTTTCCACTATTGTTTATAATGAAATGTGAAAATATTATAGTAAGGAAATGTGACAGTTACAACATCTGATATATTATTCTACACACAATAGGAACCACATGTCAATTCATACATGTAAAATATGATATATCTTATATAACATATTTCAGTACTACGAACCAGGACATATCATATGTCATTGTATACATGCTTAATGTCATAGCTGTTCATGAAATATTTCAGTTCTTGGTTTGTCAAATTTAATCATATGAAATATAACATAGAATACTTGCCTATTCAAATGAAATATAAATTGATGAAAGTGAAATGTCATATTCATTGTAAATTTTGATGACACATGTTATTAAGGACAAAATTTAGTAAATAAGAAAATTATAACATATCATATTAAGTTAGTTAACTCATTTCGTCCATTATTTATTTTTGTATAATCTGAAATATGATATTCATTTTTCATTTGTTGTCATAAGTTTGGTATGTATGTTTTCATATTATGTTTTAAATGACATAATCCAGTTCATGTTTTGTTAGTTCAATGTGATATTTATAACTTATCATATTACATTATTTGACATTTATATAACATCTCATATTTCATATAACGAGATTGGATTGTGACAATTAAAACGTCTCATATTACAGTCTATCCACTTTAGGAACCATAACAAATAAATAATTATATTACTCGTGTAACTCCAATGTAAAATATTATTTTTGATATTTGCTATGTAAATATTGAATCTCACATTATGAAAATGAAATGACATATCTATAGCAAATCACATTTCATTCTTTCCACAAATGTTCAAATTTCAAATTATTATAATGAAATTTTATTATTACAACGTCTCATATTTCATTATATCGACAATAGGAACCATACGAAATAAATAATTATAATGAAAATGAAATGACATATCTATAGCAAATCACATTTCATTATTTCCACAAATTTTCAAATTACAAATTATTATAATGAAATGTTATTATTACAACGTCTCATATTTCATTATATCGACAATAGGAACCATACGAAATAAATAATTATATTACTCATGCGACTGAAATGTGAAATATGTTTTTCGATATTTGCTATATAAATATTGAATTTTATACTACAAATGTTACATGGCATATCTGGAACATATCACATTTCATTCTTTACACTATTTCTTGATAATTAAATGTGAAAATATTATAGTAAGGAAATGTGACAGTTACAACATCTGATATGTTAATCTACACACAATACGAACCACAATTGTTGAAATTTCATATTATGCTAATGATATGTGATACTAACAACAAACCATATTTCAATCTATCTACAAATATTAACCATACAAAATAAATAATTATATTAATCATGTCACTTGAATGTGCAATATGAATTTCGACAATAACTATGCCTTTATTTGCATTTCATATTATGGAAGTGAAATGCTATATCTAGAACATATCACATTTCACTATTTGCACTAATGTTGAGATTTCTTATTATGATAATTACATGTTATAGTTACAACTTCTCTTATTTAATTGTACACACAATAGGAACCCAATGTCATATTATACATATGAAATATGATATATCTTAAATAACATAATTCAGTAGTACCTACGAGGACATATCATATGTCATTGTATACATGTGAATTGTCATAGTTGTTCATGAAATATTACTCATGTCACTCAAATGTGAAATATGTTTTTCGATATTTGCTATGTAAATATTGAATGTTATATTACGAAAAGGACATGAAATATAATGATTATATCACATTTCATTCTTTCCACTATTGTTGATAATGAAATGTGAAAATATTATAGTAAGGAAATGTGACAGTTACGACATCTGATATACAATTCTACACACAATAGGAACTATATGTCATTTCATACATGTCAAATATGATATATCTTATATAACATATTTCAGTAATACGAACTAGGACATATCATATGTCATTGTATACATGTTTAATGTCATAGTTGTTCATGAAATATTTCAGTTATTTGTTTGTGAAATCTAATCATATGAAATATAACATAGAATCCTTGCCTATTCAAATCGATTATAATTTGATGAAAATGAAATGTCATATTCATTTTAAATTTTTATGAACATGTTATTAAGGATAAAATTTAGTAAATAACATAATTATAACATATCATATTAAGTTAGTTAACTCATTTCGTCCATTATTTATTTTTGTATAATCTGAAATATGATATTCATATTTCACTTTACGTCATAAGTTTGGTATGTATGTTTTCATATTATGTTTCAAATGACATAATCCAGTTCATGTTTTGTTAGTTCAATGTGATATTTATAACTTATCATATTAAATTATTTTCACAACTGTTTATGTTGATATTATGATAATGAATTTGCATAGCTACAATATCTTTTATTTCAATTCTGTCAACTATTTCTCAATTATGTTAAATATTAACTTATGTATTAACATATGTTCATATCCAATACAAATGATTGCAACCTATTTCAATAAATCATATTAACATTTTTTTCAACCCAAACATCATGTTTGAAATGTGAAACTTTCCGATATCTCTTATTTCATAATATACATGTCAAATAGGATATTTGCTATTTGCTATAAAATTACTTCATTACATACCACAGTACTGAAATGTCATATAAGGAAAGTGAAATGTGGTCAATAAGAAAAGTGAAATGTGATCAATATTTATGGACTTTCATATAACAAAAGTGAAATGTGATCAATAAGGAAACTGAAATGTGATCAATAATTCTTGAATTTCATATAACAAAAGTGAAATGTGATCTGTAATATTTATTTATGTATTAACGTACGTTCATATCGAATACAAATGATTGCAACCTTTTTCAATTTATCTCACGTTTCATCTTTTCAACAATCCTGGTATTTCATATAAGGAAAGTGAAACTGTGATAATTAACTCATATCACATTTCATTATATGCACAATAAGAACCATATGAACTAAGTAATTTTATTCCTCATGTAACTCCAATGTGACTATATAGCTAAAATATCATACAATCGACGCAATGAGATACGAAAACTAATTTTCCTAATGCTATTTCATATGAAAGAAGAATTGAATATCATAGTTAATATTATAAACGTTTAAACAATTTCTATACATATGAAATATGATATGAAGATATTAGATAAGCAATTTTTCATGACAAATGTTACTAAGGACAAAATTTAGTAAAGAACAAAATTATAAAATATCATATTAAATTAGTTAACTCATTCCGTCAATTATTTCAATAATAATAATATGAAATATGATATTGACATTTCACTTCATGTCATAAGTTTGATATGTATGCTTCATATTATGTTACTAATGAAATATTACATTTCATATTCCAAAATTCATGTTTCTAATGTGAAATGTTCTAACCTCTCTTATTTCGTTTTGTTCATGTGAAATATGATATTTTCTATTTGCTATTCAATTACTACATTACATACTACATAACTCAAATGTGAATTTTAATTTATCTCACGTTTCATCTTTTCCAAAATTCTGGTATTTCATATAAGGATATTGAAATGTGGAAAATAACTCACATCACATTTAATTATATGAAAAATAAGAACCATATGAACTAATTAATTTTATTAATCATGTCACTAAAATGTGACTATATAGCTAAAAGATGATGTAATGGACGTAATGAGATACGATAACTAATTTTCCTAATGTAATTTCATATCAAAGATTAATTGAATATCATATTTAATATTATACTAGTTTCAACAATTTATGTACATATGTAATATGATATGCAAGAACGGCATAAGTAATTTGATATTTGACATTTATATAACATCTCATATTTCATTCTTTCCATAATAGTTCAATTTCATATAACGAGATTGGATTGTGACAATTACAACGTCTCATATTATAGTCTATCCACTTTAGGAACCATAACGATAATAAATTATATTACTCATGTCACTCCAATGTAAAATATTATTTTTGAGTGTTGATATGTAAATATTGAATCTCATATTATGAAAGTGAAATGACATAGCTATAGCAAATCACATTTCATTATTTCCACAATTGTTCAAATTTCAAATTTTTATAATGAAATGTTATTATTACAACGTGTCATATTTCTTTATATCGACAGTACGAACCATAAGAAATAAATAATTATATTACTCATGTGACTCAAATGTGAAATACGTTTTTCGATATTTGTTATGTAAATATTGAATTTTATATTACGGATTTGACATGGCAATTCCGGTACATATCACATTTCATTCTTTCCACTATTGTTGATAATGAAATGTGAAAATATTATAGTAAGGAAATGTGACAGTTACAACATCTGATATATTATTCTACACACAATAGGAACCACATGTCAATCCATACATGTAAAATATGATATATCTTATATAACATATTTCGGTACTACGAACCAGGACATATCATATGTCATTGTATACATGTTTAATGTCATAGCTCTTCATGAAATATTTCAGTTCTTGGTTTGTCAAATCTAATCATATGAAATATAACATAGAATACTTGCCTATTCAAATCAAATATAAATTGATGAAAGTGAAATGTCATATTTTATTTTAAATTTTTATGACACATGTTAACAAAATTTAGTAAATAACAAAATTATAACATATCATATTAAGTTAGTTAACACATTTCTTCCATTATTTATTTTTGTATAATCTGAAATATGATATTCATTTTTCAGTTGATGTCATAAGTTTCGTATGTATGTTTTCATATTATGTTTCAAATGACATAATCCAGTTCTTGTTTTGTTAATTCAATGTGATATTTATAACTTATCATATTACATTATTTGACATTTATGTAACATCTCATATTTCATTCTTATCAGAATAGTTGAATTTCATATAACGAGTTTGGATTGTGACATTTAAAACGTCTCATATTGCAGTCTATCCACTTTAGGAACCATAACAAATAAATAATTATATTACTCATGTAACTCCAATGTAAAATATTATTTTTGAGATTTGCTATGTAAAATATTGAATCTCACATTATGAAAATGAAATGACATATCTATAGCAAATCGCATTTCATTCTTTCCACAAATGTTCAAATTTCAAATTATTATAATGAAATGTTATTATTACAACGTCCCATATTTCATTATATCGACAATAGGCACCATACGAAATAAATAATTATATTACTCATGCGACTCAAATGTGAAATTTGTTTTTCGATATTTGCTATGCAAATATTGAATTTTATACTACGAATGTTACATGGCATATCTGGAACATATCACATTTCATTCTTTACACTATTTGTTGATAATGAAATGTGAAAATATCATAGTAAGGAAATGTGACAGTTACAACATGTGATATGTCATTCTACACACAATAGGAACCACAATGGTTGTAATTTCATATTATGCTAATGATATGTGATACTAACAACAACCCATATTTCAATCTATCCACAAATATTAACCATACAAAATAAATAATTATATTAATCATGTCCCTTGAATGTGCAATATGATTTTCGACAATAACTATGCCTTTATTTGCATTTCATATATATGGAATTGAAATGCTATATCTAGAATATATCACATTTCATTATTTGCACTAATGTTGAGATTTCTTATTATGATAATTACATTTTATAGTTACAACTTCTCTTATTTAATTGTACACACAATAGGAACCCAATGTCATTTTATACATATGAAATATGATATACTTTAAATAACATAATTCAGTAGTACCTACGAGGACATATCATATGTCATTGTATACATGTGAATTGTCATAGTTGTTCATGAAATATTACTCATATCACTCAAATGTGAAATATGTTTTTCGATATTTGCTATGTAAATATTTAATGTTATCATTCGGAAATGACATGGCATATAATGAACATATCACATTTCATTCTTTCAAATATTGTTGATAATGAAATGTGAAAATATTATAGTAAGGAAATGTGACAATTACGACATCTGATATACTATTCTACACACAATAGGAACTATATGTCATTTCATACATGTCAAATATGATATATTTTATATAACATATTTCAGTACTACGAACTAGGACATATCATATGTCATTGTATTCATGTTTAATGTCATAGTTGTTCATGAAATATTTCAGTTCTTTGTTTGTGAAATCTAATCATATGAAATATAACATAGAATCCTAGCCTATTCAAATCAAATATAATTTGATGAAAATGAAATGTCATATTCATTGTAAATTTTCATGACACATGTTATTATGGACAAAATTTAGTAAATAAAAAAATTATAACATATCATATTAAGTTAGTTAACTCATTTTGTCCATTATTTATTTTTGTATTATCTGAAATATGATATTCACATTTCACTTGATGTCATAATTTTGGTATGTATGTTTTCATATTATGTTTCAAATGACATAATCCAGTTCTTGTTTTGTTAGTTCAATGTGATATTTATAACTAATGATATTAAATTATTAAATGTGATCAATAATGAAAGTGAAATGTGATCAATAATTCTGCAATATCATATAACGAAAGTGAAATGTGATCTATAATATTTATTTATTTATGTATTAACGTACGTTGATATCGATTACAAATGATTGCAACCTTTTTCAATTTGTCTCACATATCATCTTTTAAAAAATTATGGTATTTCATATAAGGAAAGTGAAAATGTGATAATTAACTCATATCACATTTCATTATATGCACAAACCATATGAACTAAGTAATTGTATTCCTCATGTAACTCCAATGTGACTATATAGCTAAAATATCATACAATGGACGCAATGAGATACGATAACTAATTTTCCTAATGCAATTTCATATGAATGAAGAATTGAATATCATAGTTAATATTACACAAGTTTAAACAATTTCTGTACATATGAAATATGATATGAAGAAATTAGTTAAGCAATTTTTTATGACAGATGTTACTAAGGAGAAAATTTAGTAAAGAACAAAATTATAAAATATCATATTAAGTTAGTTAACTCATTCAGTCAATTATTTCAATAATAATAATATGAAATATGATATTGACATTTCACTTCATGTCATAAGTTTGATATGTATGCTTCATATTATGTTACCAATGACATATTCCATTTCATATTATGTTAGTATTATGTGATATTTATAACATCATTAGTTACACAACTGTTTATTTTGATATTATCATAATGAAATTTCATAATTACAACATCTCATATTTCAATTCTGTCTACTATTTCTCAAATATCTGTAATATTTATTTATGTATTGACGTATGTTCATATCGAATACAAATGATTGTAACCCATTTCAATATATCATATTAACATTTTTTCAACTAAAAATTCATGTTTCAAATGTGAAACGTTCTAACATCTCGTTTATTGTACTGTACATGTGAAATATCATATTTGCTATTTGCTATTAAATTACTACATTACATACTACATAACTGAAATGTGAAATATCATATTTGCTATTTGCTATTCAAGTAATACATGACATACTTCACGTTTCATATTTTCCACAATTCTGGTATTTAATATGAGGGAAGTGAAATGTGAAATAAGTAATTATATTGGTCATGTCACTCCAATGTGGCTATATAGCTAAAAGATCATACAATGGACGCAATGAGATACGATAACTAATTTTCCTTATGCAATTAAATATCAAAGAAGAATTGAACATCATATATAATATTATACAAGTTATGTTACTAATGACATATTCCATTTCATATTATGTTAGTTATATGTGATATTTATAACATCATTAGTTACACAACTGTTTATTTTGATATTATCATAATGATATTTCATAGTTACAACATCTCATATTTCAATTCATTCTATTATTTCTCAAATAGCTGTAATATTTATTTATGTATGAACGTACGTTCATATCGAATACAAATGATTGCAACCTATTTCAACCAAAATGTGAAGCGTTTTAACATCACTTTTTTCGTACTGTACATATGAAATATCATATTTCCTATTTGCTATTCAATTACTACATTACATACTACAGAAATGAAATGTGAATTTCCATTTATCTCATTTTATATTTTTCCACAATTCTTGTATTTCATATAAGAAAATTGAAATGTGTTAAAGAAATCATATCACATTTCATTACATGCACAATAAGAACCATAAGAACTAAGAAATTTTATTCCTCATGTCAATCCAATGTGACTATATAGCTAAAAGATCATACATTCGACAAGCAAATGAGATACGATAACTAAATTTCCTAATGCAATTTCATATAAAAGAAGAATTGAATGTCATGTTTAATATTATACATGTTTAAACAAGTAAAATAAAAATACATAGATAGCCAACACATTGATACATAGTAGGAAACTAGTTCTATAGCATCACATGGAACTACTTCGATGTGTGAGCATAAAATTACATAGATAGCCAACACATTTCTAGTGCATCAAGAAAATAAGTAAAATAAAATTACATAAATAAGTAAAATAAAATTACATAGATAAGTCAGACAGCATCACATGACACTAGTTGGATGTTCAAGCTCCAATTGTTCCAATTATCTCGGCCTCTAACTCTTCTTCATCAAGTCGATTGTACTCAAACACAGTCTCTGCAAACTTCTGAATGACATCTTCCCAAACAAATACTTCACAACCAAGGTGCTAAAATATAGGAAAATTATATTGTTAGAACATGCCGGAACGTTGTAACTAATATAAACTGTTGAAAAAGGTAATATCAGGTAACTAACCTGTTTCCACCACAGCTTTTCGTTCAAGCCGTCACTATTTTCAACCCATCCGTTCCCACACCTGTAGAACATTCTACCATTGTGTTCTCCACCTAAACACTTCCTAGAAGCTGCAGCTCTACCGCAACCGCACAAGAACTCGGGTTGAATGAGTTTCTTCTGCGGCAGCTGGACGTCTACTGTGACTATGACAACCATTGGTAAGTGTTATTTCTATTGCACTACTTAAGAGCTAGGAGAATGTGTGCTCAAATGTCATGCGCACACCATATATATAGAGCAGATGCAGGGCTAACTAGTAACTACATGTATGCATGCAGTAACTATATTTTCCACCATGCTAGTAAAATTATTGTTCTGCCTATCTCACTACCGCCCATACTACCGTACCGGTCAAAGACGTGTGAGGCAGGAATCGAATAACTTTTTCCCCATATGGCAGAAGCATCGTTTATGACCGGTCTGTGTACCTGCATGCGCAGCCACATAAATAGAAATGTGAACAGATGGGCCTATTCATGATTTGACTATTCAAAGCACGTCCTATATATGATTAATATAAATAAAGGAAAATAATATACAGGTCTAGCATTTCATATTTCACCAATTTGAAATTAGATAATGAGCTTATTGCATTAACTTTGGAATTTACATTACATAAATCTTAAACACAAATTTATGAATATTTAATTTAACATAGTACTACCATCTAGGAGGGCGTTTTCTACATTTTGAACTCTTGTTATGTGCATCACAGAAGATGTATAATTTTGAGAGCATGCGTGTACTGATTCAACTGAAAAAGTTGTCAACCTACTACTTGTAAGAGAATCTTATGATTCTCCATCTAGGAAGCTGTAACACATTACTGTCTTACATTTTATCTGCAAAGGTATTTCTCCATCTAGTATTGTCACATCAAAAGATATGCATTGATCCATTACAACCCAGCGTCCGTGACTGACAGTTATTTTTTTAACAAACAATTTGAATCACTGGTACATCAACTTATCCTATTCCAGACACTCTATCCCTCTATATAAGAAGCAGAATTCAGACATGCCATGACAACAACATTCCATTCAGTCATTCCACTATAAAATAGATTCAAATGCCTCCGCGCAAGCAGAAGAACAAGGTTTATCCACAAAAGAGGAAGGATGTACCGAAGCTACCTTGGTTCCTAAAGGCGTCTGGGAAATCTATTGACGATCAAGTTGAAGCTGCTACAAGTGGTACTCCTACACCAACAACTACCACCAACTCGTCTGCAACATTTGATGATGCAAGTGAGTGCTGCCATCTATCCCCTGAGGTCATCCGATTCTTGACAACAGACTTGGTATCCGAACACATCAAGGGTGAAGCAAAAATGTATTGTAGGCCAACTGAAAAACATGAAAGTTTTTCATATACTGATGATCCTTATGTGTCCCGGTTAAGGAATATCAATGATAGTGTTTCATATAGTGATAATGTGAGGACCAATGTCGAAGCTAAAGAAGGCAGGGCACAGCAGGACTATGAACCGTCTTCTTCGCGCAAACAATCTGGTAGCATTATAATCATTTCTTCAGATGAGGAAGATGTTGATGCTTAGATTACTTATTTATTAAGTTCTCCAACTTGTATCTTAACTTATTTGTTCCAACTTTTATCGATATGTAATGGTGTAGCTACTTAATATATGTAATGCTATTTTTATGAATGTATCTCATATTTTCATCAACTTCATCGCTTTGTGATATTATAAATTTTCGATGAAAAGATTCTATTATATTATAACATAAATATGATGATAAAAAAACAAGAATATAGCAAGCATGTAGTCCCGGTAACATAGTTGCACAAAAAGTTTAATAACGCACTTCATGAGCTGAAATCGTTTTTATTTCATAAAGAACATGTATGAAGAGAACCATTCATTGGCGTTTGCAAGTATCACAAAATTAGTTGTATGACGTGGACATGCACAGTATACACATTGGTACTAGTTTACAATCTCCCGTACTATGGAAAACTTTGATAATTGAAGCTGAAGGCATTATAAACATCTTATAAAGAAAATTTATCACGACAACCATTGAATGCTGTGTAAAATTATAAAAAACACGGACTATGACAAAGATATACAAAATATAATGATTTGAATGGATGTCAAATCTCATGTATTATCGACAACATCCATAAGTGATAAGTTATCAAAACAGTAATTTCTTTGGTAACGCTAACACATCTCTTATTTTTTACTATACATCTATAACATGATAGTTTCTACCACCTATACAAATATTTCATATAATTGTATAGAATTGAAATGTGAAATTTACAACATCTCCTATTACGTAAGCGAAATATGATATTTATAACATATCATATTTCATTTTTCACTGTTTTCAGAAATACATATTTCATTTCGAAAATCAGAGAAAATGATATATTGAAGTAGGTTGCAATAATTTCTATTGTTTATCACATTTCATGGTTCACATCAGTGAATATAGAATTTTATATTACAGATAACAGGAAAACAAAAATTCATCAGTATCAAATTTCACAATTTGTATGTTATTACAATGTATACATGAAAATACATTGATGAAACATAATTTTTAGATGATCGAACATGTTTTTTATTTTCTTTATTATTTCCTAAAATTGAAATGTGTGTTCTTGTTTGTTCCATATTTATCGTACCCGTAGTCATATGAAGAATATGGTAAGTATTACATACAACAATTTGCTGACAAATATTTGATGAATTACATATTTTATATGGTTCCTACTTTGTACATAATGAAATACGTGATGTTATAAATATGACATTTCATGTTCATAATACGAGATGTTAAAAGAGATGTCTTAACGTTCAAAATTTTAGAACATCAAATGAGAAGGAATAATATAGTTATGATTTCAAATGAGATGTCTTAATGCTTTCAAATGAACTCAATAATATAGTTTGAAATAGTTTTCAAATAGTTTTACTAAATTTCATACCTCATGTTTAACATAAGTTAATAGACAATTTGTATCTTTATTACAATGTTTGTACCAAAATGTAATTTTAATTGAGAAGGAATATCATCTATATTTCACATGATACTGAAATGTCATTTCTATAGATACAATAGTTTATTTATTCTCATAATAATGAAACATGTTGTTTGTTCATTTCATATTTCATTCTATATATATACAAAATAAATTTTCATACTTACGTTCAATTAATATATCATAATTCGGCAATATCATATTTATGAAGTTATATTTTTCGGTTATCTGTAACAAACCACTCAGAAACATGAAAGTTTTTCATATACTGATGATCCTTATGTGCCCCGGTTAAGGAATATCAATGTGAGTGTATCATATAGTGATAATCTAATAACCAATGTCGAAGCTAAAGAAGGCACGACATAGCAGGACTATGAACCATCTTCTTCGCGCAAACAATCTGATAGCATTATAATCATATCTTCAGATGAGGAAGATGTTGATGCTTAGATTATTTATTTATTAAGTTATCCAACTTGTATCTTAACATATTTGGTCCAACTTTTATCGATATGTAATTTTGTAGATACTTAATATATGTAATGCTATTTGTATCAATGTATCTCATATTTTCATCAACTGCATTGCTTTGTGATATTATAAATTTTCCAGAAAAAAATTCAATTATATTATAACATCAATATGGTGATCACAAAGAACAAGATTATAGCAAGCATGTAGCCCCAATAACATAGATGCACAAAAAGTTTAATAATGTACTTCATGAGCCGATTTTTTTTATTTCATAAAGAACATGGATGAAGAAAACGGGCAAAATGACGTTGATATGCACAGTAGACACATTGGTACTAGTTTACAATCTCCCGTACTATGGAAAACTTCGATCATTGTAAACGTCTAAAATTATAAACATCTTATAAAGAACATTTATCACGACGACCATTCAATGATGTGTAAAATTATAAAAAAACAGGGACTATGACAATGATATATAACATATAACGGTTTGTACGGATGTCGGATGTCATGTATTATCGACAACATCGATAAGTGATAAGTTATCAAAACAGTAATTTCTTTACTAACGCTAACACATCTCTTATTTTATACTATACATCTATAATATGATAAATTCTACAACCTATACTAATATTTCATTAAATTCTATAGGAGTGAAATTTGAAATTTACAACATCTCCCAGCAGGTAAGTGAAATATAGTATTTATAACATATCATATATCATTGTTTACTGTTTAGAGACATACATATCTCATCTCGAAAATCAGAGAAAATCATATATTGAAGTAGGTTGCAATAATTTCTATTGTTTTTCACATTTGATGGTTCACATAAGTGAATATAGAATTTTATATTATAGATAACAGTAAAACAAAAACTCATCATTATCATAT
The DNA here is from genome assembly GCA_034509565.1 of Triticum monococcum. NCBI lineage: Eukaryota > Viridiplantae > Streptophyta > Magnoliopsida > Poales > Poaceae > Triticum > Triticum monococcum. Next base: position 441,359,042 of record CM067842.1, on the reverse strand, counting down.
TTCACAATTTGTTTGTTTGTACAATGTATACATGAAAATTCATTAATGAAATATAATTTTTAGATGATCCAACATGTTTTTTTAGTTTCTTTGTTATTTCCTATCATTGGAATGTGTGTTCTTGTTTGTTGCCTATTTATCGTACCGGGAGTCATATGTAGAATATGGTAAGTATTACATATATGAATTTGTTGACAAATATTCGACGAATTACATATTTCATATGGTTACCACTTTGTACATAATGAAATACGAGATGTTATAAATATGACATTTCATGTTCATAATAAGAGATGTTAAAAGAGATTTCTTAACGTTTAACATTTTACAACATCAAATTTTGCTTTCAAATTAAATCAATACTATAGTTTGAAATAGTTCTCCAACAGTTTTACTCATTTTCATACCTCATGTTTCACATAAGTTTATTTGTATATTTATTACAATGTTTGTAACAAAATGAATATAATTTCTTTTTCATATGATAATGAAATATCATTTGTATAGATACAATAGTTTTTTTTCATCCCATACTAATTATACATGCTGTTTGTTAATTTCATATTTCATTCTATATAAATACAAAATAAATTTTCATAATTACATTCAATTAATATATCATAATTCTGCAATATCATATTTATGAAGTTATATTTCTAGGTTATCTTATAAATGACCACATACAAGAGCAGTATTAAGCATGTACCGCATGGAAGGACATGTGAACACCGTAATAGCTAGCTTGAAATTAAAATATTATAGTTCTAAGTCAAGCATGAAACATTCAAATATATTACAACGTAGCCAGTATGATCCATATAGTACTAACATCAGATAATAACAAATTATGATATAATAAAGTTTGCTTCTCCAAACTATTGGATGAACCAAGTAGTGCCTTCACTTGTCCATGATACATCTTCATTGCCCAAAATACAGACACTTTTGCCTTCTGTGACGCCCCCGATTTAACCGTACACTAATCATACACGCAAACGTGTACGATCAAGATCAGGGACTCACGGGAAGATATCACAACACAACTCTACAAATAAAAATAAGTCATACAAGCATCATATTACAAGCCAGGGGCCTCGAGGGCTCGAATACAAGAGCTCGATCATAGACGAGTCAGCGGAAGCAGCAATACCTGAGTACAGACATAAGTTAAACAAGTTTGCCTTAAGAAGGCTAGCACAAACTGGGATACAGATCGAAAGAGGCGCAGGCCTCCTGCCTGGGATCCTCCTAAACTACTCCTGGTCGTCGTCAGCGGGCAGCACGTAGTAGTAGGCACCTCAGGTGTAGTAGGAGTCGTCATCAACGGTGGCGTCTGGCTCCTGGGCTCCAACATCTGGTTGCGACAACCAGGTAGAAGGGATAGGGGGAAAAGAGGGAGAAAGCAACCGTGAGTACTCATCCAAAGTACTCGCAAGCAAGGAGCTACACTACTTATGCATGCATTGGTATCAAATGGAATAAGGGTATCATATGTGGACTGAACTGCAGAATGCCAGAATAAGAGGGGGATAACTAATCCTGTCGAAGGCTACGCTTCTGGCAACCTCCGTCTTGCAGCATGTAGAAGAGAGTAGACTGAAGTCCTCCAAGTAGCATCGCATAGCATAATCCTAACCGATGATCCTCCCCTCGTCGCCCTGTGAGAGAGCGATCACCGGTTGTATCTGGCACTTGGAAGGGTGTGTTTTATTAAGTATCCGGTTCTAGTTGTCATAAGGTCAAGGTACAACTCCGGGTCGTCCTTTTACCGAGGGACACGGCTATTCGAATAGATTAACTTCCCTGCAGGGGTGCACCACATACCCCAACACGCTCGATCCCATTTGGCCGGACACACTTTTCTGGGTCATGCCCGGCCTCGGAAGATCAACACGTCGCAGCCCTACCTAGGCACAACAGAGAGGTCAGCACGCCGGTCTAAATCCTATGGCGCAGGGGTCTGGGCCCATCGCCCATTGCACACCTGCATGTTGCGTACGCAGCCGGAAGCAGACCTAGCCTAGTGGCTTTCCAGTCCAATCCGGCGCGTGCCACTCAGTCGCTGACGTCACGAAGGCTTCGGCTGATACCACGACGCCGGGATACCCATAACTACTCCCGCGTAGATGGTTAGTGCGTATAGACCAAATGGCCAGACTCAGATCAAATACCCAGATCTCGTTAAGCGTGTTAAGTATCCGCGAACGCCGACCAGGGCCAGGCCCACCTCTCTCCTAGGTGGTCGGAACCTGCCTTGTCGCTCCGCCACAAAGTAACAGTCGGGGGCCGTCGGGAACCCAGGCCCACCTCTACCGGGATGGAGCCACCTGCCCCTTCAGCCCCCATCTCCGAATAGTATCATAAGTAATGTAACTGTGAAAAGTATTTAGTATATGCCCGTGATCACCTCCCGAAGTGATCACGACCCAGTAGTATAGCATGGCAGACGGACAAGAGTGTAGGGCCACTGATGGAACACTAGCATCATATACTAAGTAGTAGGATAGCAGGTAATGGTAACAACAGTAGTAGCAAGGACAGGGTATGCATCAGGATAGGAATAACGGAAAGCAGTAACATGCTACACTACTCTAATGCAAGCAGTATAGAGAAGAGTAGGCGATATATGGTGATCAAAGGAGGGGCTTGCCTGGTTGCTCTGGCAAGAGAGAGGGGTCATCTGCACCGTAGTCGTACTGGGGGTCTCCGGCAATCTCGGGGTCTACCGGAAAGAAGTAACGGAGGGGGAACACAATAAATAATAGAGCAATCAATGTAACAAAAGGCAAGATGCGGCATTACGTTGTGCTAGGGGTGACCTGACGCGGTACGAGGTGATACCGGTGAAGGGGGGAAACATCCGGGAAAATATCCCCGGTGTTTCGCGTTTTCGGACAAATGAACCGAAGAGGGAAAGTTGCGTGTTTGCTATGCTAGGGATGCGCGGCGGACGAACGGGTTGCGTATCCAGATTTGTCTCGTTGTTCTGAGCAACTTTCATGTTGAAAATATTTTAATCCGAGTTACGGATTAAAAGATATGATTTTCTAAAGATTTTATCAATTTCTAGAATTTAATTAATTAATTAATTCGAAAATGAATTAATGACATCAGCATGATGTCATGCTGACATCAGCAGTCAACAGAGTTGACTTGGTCAACCTGGCCAGTGGGTCCCACTGGTCAGTGACACATTTTAATTAAACAGTTTAATTAATCTAATCAAAATTAATTAGGGGGGTGGGCCCCACTGTCATATTAATTAATTTAGCTAATTAACAGTAGTTAATTAGGTTAATTAATTAATTAGTTTCATTAATTAAGTTAATTATTTCTTTCATTAATTAATTAATTTTTTTACTATATATATATATTTTTTAATTCCTTTTTTTAAAAAAAAAATCGTTCTGGGGTGGGGGCCCCCTTCGTCATAGACACAGAGGGGGTTTTGGGGCCCAACTGTCAAAAGGCCCCTGTGGCCTTAGCGGGCACAGGCGTGGGGCGCAGCCCGAGCGGGCGGGCAAGCCCGGCAGGGCGCCGGAGCAGGGAGAGGCCGGTGGGGCGCACGCGGGCCGGCAGCAGCGGATGGCGCCGGCGTGGGCGCATGGGGCGCAGGGCGTCGACAAGGGGGCCACGGGCGGCACGGGCTTGTGCCCGCGCAACGAGCACACATCGGGCGTGGCCGGGTGCGGGGAGAGGACGGGAGGGAGCGCGGGGGCGCGGCCATGGGCGGGGCAAGACCAGCGCGGACGCGTGCGCACGCACGGCCAGGGCGCGTCCAGGGGCGCCGGGGCGCGGCCGTCGACGCAGTGAGCGCGTGGCGAGGGAGAGAGAAGAGGCCGGGGCGAGGCGAAGCTCACATCGAGGAGCAGGGAACGGGGCAGTGGGGCTTGGGGAGGACGACGGCGACGACGGCGACGTGGGAGGAAGCAGGCCGGCGAGGAGGCCCGGCGATGGCGTCCGGCGTCCAGGCGAGGAGTAGGCCGTGGCACGGGCGCGAGGGAGGGGGTCCTCTCCGGCGGGCGGCGGCGTCCTGCGGCGTCGGGCGGAGCGAGGTGCGGGAGCACGGGAGCATGCAAGCGGCGACGCAACAGCTCGGCAGGCGCGGCACGGGGAGCATCGCGAGCAGGGGGCGCCAGGGGACAACGCCAAGCGTGTGCGGCCATGGGCGCGTAGGGGACGAGCGCGGGGGGGGGGAGGCGTGCGGGGACGGGCGACGGGGTTGGGCCTCTCCCCGATCCAGATGGGATCGAGAGGAGAGGGGGGAGAGGGAGTGGCGTCGTGGGAGGGGGGAAGTGGGTCACGGGGTGGTTAGGGTTTTGGGGGGGGGGGGGGGGGGTGGATAAGGGGAGGGGGGCCGGTTGGGCCTGCGCCCGAATGGGCCGGCCAACTAGGCCAGTAGGCCGTGGGAGGGGGTTCCCTCTTTTTTTTGTTAGTTTCTTTCTTTTATTTATTTTCCTTTTCTGTTTTTATTTCATTTTAAATTATTTAGGCATTTTATAAAAATGTGTTTATTACATCATAATTACATATGCAATATTTAGTACAAACCGAACATTTTTTTTTAATTTTTGAAAACCGTCATTATTTACCAAACTTTGAATTAGAATTTTGGACCGGTTTTGACCTAACGATAGATTAGCAACAGTAACCGAGGTGACGTGGCATGATTAGCGTGGGATTACTGTAGCATGATTATCCGGGCGTCACACCTTCTTAGTTCACATACCCAGATAAGCCTACATTTCAAACTCAAATGTTAGTGTTTCATAACTAGTAGTACTGGATATGATTGTTCAATTAAGAATCAATAACATACCAGGGATATGTAAAGTTGCATATGGGTACACTGACATAGTAACTTCTGGTCCAAACAACTTTCTACCAGCTTCATTGAGAATGTCAACTTCAAAGACACCATCTGCAGTTCTAACAATCACCTTTTCTCCATCTTCAAAAATATACGGTATGATTGCTTTAGGCTTCCAGCACATGTGTTGTTGTTGGGAAGGAAATTATTGGCTGCAGTTGAATCACTTTATGAGGCATCCAGCATATGGTTTCATCTAAATCTGCTTCCATCCTCCATATTCTCATCTCAAAATTTATAACAGCAGCAACACCAAGTTCATCATTTCTAATCTTCATTACATGAACATTCCTCCTAAGAATTGTATCCACTTCATGAGGTTGTTCTATGTAGCTCATGCTGCTGTCAATCATATTGAAACTAAACAGGTGGTTCACACTCAGTACCCAATACATGACATTTCCAACAATGGTTCCAGGACGGAATTTGACATATGACAAATATGGATGAACACACACGGCATAGTGCCACTCAGCAGTAGCAGAAGAAAAGGTGTACACCTTGGTTGGATTTCTTCCTGTGCTAATCCAAATAATTTTTATAGGACAATTATTGCATCCACCATTGTGATCATGATTGGCAGCACACATTATACTACCCTGGCTATTCATTTCATTCTCAGGTTCTTGTGTGAATGTTGTTTCTCCATTCAGAGGATCCCAGACAGCTAGAATCCTACCTTGTGTGCACAACAATAATACCTTCCCATGACGAACATCAACGATTCACAGATTATTTAAGAAAGGATCTTCAATTTCACTTTGCAAATGTTCCTCAAACACTTGAGCTCTAACCATATCAGGAGGTTGACCCACAGAAAGGAATCTAAAGATTCCATCTATTCTTGTGAAAACTCCTAGGAAAGGAGGACTATTCTGATTATGGATCAAGAGTCTCCTAAAGGAATTGGTTGCAATCAGCCTTTTCCATTTTTTGCAAACACTTATTGCTCTGGCTAGACTATTAGGATGAGCTGGCAAACGTGACAAAATAATTTGTTTAATTTCATTAGGTAGTACTGTCAGGTCACCCGTATCTTCTTCGCTTTGATCTTCCATCCTGAAACAATGTACTTATTTTTATTGTATCCTAAATTCCCAATTGCACTTCCTAATTGTAATTTTTAACATTATAATTGTGAGATGTTGAAAGACTGAACCAGCTAAGCGCCATTATAATTAGAAAAAAATTCAGGTAAATCGCCACATATATCATTGTCTACTAGATAAGTTTTAGGTTTTGTTTATGATTTACAAAAAAAAATTAGTCAGCAAAGTCAGCACAGTGATGACCAGACGCCAGATCTAACTTTTATAAAGATGTAATGTGTTCCCACAAAAAATACATGAACATAATTGGATAAAGGAACATACCGTCGCTTTAAGAGAAAGTGAGGAAGCTTCGATTTGGTTCTCAACAGTAAGGCGTCCAGTGTGGACGAGCTTCTATCCTAATGGTCCCGTCGCCTAATGATCCTGCCCAGAGTTCCTGCTTCAAACTCCTCCCATTATCTTCAGTGCTCGTCTTCTCCTTCTGACAGCTAGTTCGTGCTCATGTTGCCTCTAGCTATGGTGTTGAAGGCTTAGTACACTGCGAGAGGTAGAGGACACACTGTAGGAAATGTCTCTGTGCACCCCTCCAACTAGATAGATATATGACCTAATAAAATATATTTTACTCTCGCTGGCTTGAGTTGACATGACTGCTGGCAGTCAGACCATAAAATGCGGCCTTGCAATAAGTTTTTTTTCTCCATATAACGGCACTGTTTATAGCTGGTGTAAAACATATAACACATTTCACTCATTTCAAATTCATGTTTCACTAGTCATAAAAATAAATTTCTATCTTATAACTGCTTTTCATAACAAAATACATTCATTTCACTTATTTAAAGGAACCTAACGACATAGGAAGAAGTGTAATAAGTTAAGATTTAATAACAAGGTTAAAGAAAAAGGAAATGTTCTTAAGTTATACATTTCATATGTAAACCTAATGACATTTACTGTTTAGTTCAAAATAATCATGTCACTTTCTTATGATTGTTTTCCAATTTTAAAATAATAAGGAAGAAATAACACGATACCAAAAACTTGTATTCTAACATATTAATACCATCTACTAGGGTGTTGTGTGAAATTTAGACTACTTGTATGTGCAGTCCATTTCATAGGATGCCTGCACTTATACAATTAATAAAGTTGGCAGCCTAGTACTGTAATAGAATCTTATGAGTCTCGAGCTACGTGTAGGCAACTGTTACACGTTATTGTATTACAGCACACTGGGTCGACATCTATTGTTGTCACATCAACAGATATGCATTGATACATTAAAACCTTTCTATTGTGTTTAATGATTATTTTTTATCAATGGAACATAAATTATGCGATTCCAGATACTGTATAACTCTATATAAGATCAACTATGGCAGACCACACATCCTTCTGCCAGCAAAACGTGTTTTCACTTCGCGAAAAAATGATATCCGAGACGGCTTGGACAGCCGCAGATCCTACCGACGCGCAAATCTTATATTTCCGACATAATTTGATCCACCATAATGAATTTATTTGCTTTTTCAACAACATTGAAAACCTCAAACATGACCTAAACTTTGCTATAATTGTAAGCCCAAAGATAACAAGATAAACACGTTCCGAGCCGCATCATTGCCTTTGATTGTAGTAAGGAGTGCACCTAAAATTATAGGAAGTATCTTTATATCAATAAATCAATGTATTTTACATCCCAAAAAAATGATCATCAATCGTTCTACACAATTGAAGTATTTAATTAGCTATCGCAATTGAAGTATTGAATTAGCTATCAAATGAGCTACAGCTAATGCATGTACTACATAGTTTCCGCAATTGAAGTATTGAGGTACTACATAGTTCTAAAATAGCTACCGCAATAGAAGTATTGAATTAGCTATCAAATGAGCTACAGCTAGCTCTGTATCAGTGGCATCCGCAAGGCGAGACTAATCCGTGACCGCAAACCGTCCACGGCGGTGCTAGGACTAACATGTACCTTAGTGCGGCGATGCTACCTTGCTAGGGCTGCGGGATAGCCTCACCGACCACTCCATCGCTAGGAGCAGCAAACGGCATACCGAATAGCAAAATCATCCATCCATCTATAAATTGTCGATGATCCCCGAATAAGGCTTCACGCCGCGAAAGCAGGGGAGGGAGTGGAGGTCTCGTGCGCGCGGCGGCCTTTCGTCGGGATATTGGGCTACGGGCCTGCAGCTGGGCGAGGTAGAGACAACATGTGGTTCGTTTGGTAATCACGCGTGAAATGGACCCCAGGAAATGGTTCAGCTTTTAAGTACGGCAGCGAAACGTGTAGGGGGAAACTCTGGAATAAATTTGTTCATTACGAGAACTTTCAGCGCCCCTAAATAATTATAGCTGGCCGGGGCAAGATGCGTGGTGTGATAATGCAGGTTATTCCGCCATGACCAACAATTTTGTACGCTTTTCAGCATGTTGGTGCGTGATGCGTGGTCTGCTTGAGTTTCTCTTATAACCACAATTCAAAGTTCTAATCGGAACACCATTGCATTCATTCTTTCAACTACCATATTTGTTGAAATGAAACGGCGGAATCGTAATAATAAGGTTTTGAATAAAAAGAGCTTATCCAATAATTGTTGATGCAATTGAGTGCTGACATCTATATCCTCAGGTAATCTGAATCTTGACACCTAAGTTTGTATCCGCACACATCAACGAAAAACCTAAAATATATATTATGACAACATGGAACAAGCTAATGGTTTCATACATAGAGTATCCTTCTGTGTCTCGGTTAAGTTATTTCAATGAAATCATAGAAAGTAGTAACAGAAAAAACGTGGAAGGTAAAGAAGACGTCAGCGGGCAAAGATTATGAGATCATTATAATCTTATGTATATAATAGGACGATGGTGATGCTTTACCTAGGATTTTATTATGTTTTACAACTTGTATCTTGAATTATTACTTCCTACCTTCATCAAAATATAATTATTATGCTACCTACTATATATAACGCTATGTTTATCAATATATTTCTTTTCTTTTAGTACCGGGCAAACAACAATATGTAAGTATTTACATGTCATATTTCATATATATAGGAATTAATAAATGAACTCTATTAAATATAATGTCACTTGCTAATGTATTGGAAAATTAGGAAATATATGATATGAAATGTCTTCATTCATACATTCATTTAGTACTGTATAAGTCAAGTTTACTTCTAAACTATTTTCTTAAAGGCAAGTTCTATAAGACGGCGGTTGGATCAGCAATGTTATATGCCGCTTAGTTTTGGCCGACTAAAATGCGACATGTTCAACAGTTAGGTGTGGTGGAGGTGCGTATGTTAAGATGGATGTGTGGCCACAAGACGAAGGATCTAGTCCGAAATGATGATATACGAGATATAGTTTGTTTAGCACCAATTGAAGAGGAGCTTCTCCAAAAACGTCTGAGATGGTTTGGGCATATTCAACGCAGGTCTCCTGAAACTCCTGTGCATAGAGGACTTGTAAAGTGTGCGGAGAATGTCAAGAGAGGGCGGGGTAGAACGAATTTGACATGGGAGGAGTACGTTAAGACAGACCTGAAAGATTGTAGTATTACCAAACAGCTAGCTATGTGCAGGGGTTTGTGGAAGCTTGCTATCCATGTACATGAGCCATCAATTGGTTGCTAGATCTTATGGGTTTCACCTATAGCCTAACCAAAATTGCTTTGGACTAAAGGCTTTGTTGTTGTTGTTGTTGTTGTTGTTGTTGTTGTTGTTGTTGTTGTTGTATTGGTTAACTACTTGGAGACAATATGTACTTTATTTATTAATGCAAAACTGATAATGATATATTCAATTGGTATTTTTAAAATACAAACTAATGGTACGAAATTAACTATTAATTGCATAACATATTTCAATAACTAAAATTGTTAGTACATCATGTTAAATATAATGTTACATGTTTATCTTTTTACGGTCAGGTAAAACTACTAATTTAGTCATTTGTCATGTCATACTTCACTGAGATCATCTACACCAACATGTCAGCTCTACCACTAACTCATTAAAAAAATGTATTGTTGACAATATATTGCAAAATCGTAGTAAGGACTGCACAAAATTATAGGAAGTTATTTCCTATCAATAAATCAATGTATTATCCATCCCAAAACAAAAATGATCATCAATCGTCCTACACAAAAGAATTAGCAAGTTGTAACTGAGCTACAACAATTAAAGTATTAAATTAGCTATCAAATGAGCTACAGCTACTGCATGTACCCCCTATTTTCCGCAATATAAGAAAACACCAATTTAAGGTTGCTTTCGGTTCCCCGAACTAAGCCGCAGCACTGTCCGCATGAAGTCCTAGCTCTATATGAGCGGCATCAGCAAGTCAGGACAAATCCATGGGTTTCACCTATAGCCTACACCAACTTGCTTGGCAGTAAATGGTTTGTTGTTGTTGTTGTTGTTGTTGTTGTTGTTGTTGTATTGGTTCACTACTTGTAGACAACATGTACTTTATTTAATAATCCAAATTTGACAATGATATAATAAATTTGTATTTTTAACATACAAACCAAATGGTATGAAATTATCTATTAATTTCATAACATATTTAAAAAACTGAAATTGATAGTAAATCTTGTGTAATATAATGTTACATGTTCCTCTTTTTACGGTTAGGTAAAACTAATTGAAAGTACTAATTTAGTCGATTTTCATGTTATACTTAACTGAGATCATCTACACAAACATGTCATCTCAACCACTATCTCATTAAAATAGTTTGTACCCGTTTCTACTGATTTTCATATGTAATGTTTGACATAGGTTAATACATAAATTGTATCTTTATTACAATGTATGTAACATATTTCAATTTAAATAGAGAAGGAAATTACTTTCTAATGCATATGATACTCAAATATCATTTCTATATGATAAAACATATGTTTGGGATTCATAATATTGAAACATGGCACTTTTAAATATTTTAAATACATTTATTAAAAAATGGGAAACATAGTGAACTAATTTTTTTTATTTCAATGCAAATTTGCTATTAATATATTCACAAATGACGATCGAGCTCAATTGTTCCTATAGGGGAAAGACAATGCGTTCATGGAAAAGTTGTTGTACAATTTTTTATTACTGGTTTTGCATATTTTTCTGTACACGAGCTCAATTGTCATCAGTATAGATAGCTTCGCATAATTTCCGCTAGACTATTCCAAAAAGGTCTTAAATGGTACACGCTAATTGTTATATCCCGTCGGACTACATCCCTGTCAGCCTAGAAGCGCACATATCGGTACATAAGCTGGATGAAAATTGCAGCTACTCCTTGAGATGCAATAAGTGATGCTACCGGTGTAACCACTTTTTTGAACTTATTTATCATTTATTACAAACCAAGGCTTGTGTAGGTGGAACATTGCCTGCCTATATTATACGCACAACCCACTGTACAGAGTCACCAGCAAAGGCACCACTTCAATCTGTAAGGAGCCCTCTTCGTTCGCACCGCATCTGGACATCTCAAGAATGAATAGTCCTGCAGATAACCTGGTAAGTTCTTCTATCTTCGAAAATAACTTGTTAGGATCTGTTTCCTATAACTTCATGCTTTAAAAAGTTTACTTCCATGTTCCGTTTAGGTTGTCAGATTAGTGGTATATGAAGATGTTATGTATATACCACAACCGGGTGGAAGCTGGAACGGGATTGACCAGCAAACTCTTCGTCGATGCATCCATGGATTCAGTCCTGCACGCAGGGTGGCATGGGGGAGCGAGCATGGCAGTAGGCGTTTCCTCGGTTGTCCTATAAATGTAAGAAGCATCAACTAAGCCCTCTAGTCAATGTGAACTACCTATTTTTATGCTTACTTTTCCCACACTGCCATTGTATTCAGGGACAAGAATGTGCATGGAGCTGTTGGGTTGATCCGGAACATGGAACTGCCATGAAGAACTACCTGGCCAGCCTACATCTGGACTTAGAAAATACATTGGTGAAACTAGAAGATGCCAATGAAGAGAAGAGTTGCAAGGACAACCATTTCATTTCTAACAATAAGATGCTGAAGGAGCGACTTCTATCAATTAGTGCAGACTCAAAGAAGAAAGATTACGTAATACTTTTTTGTATTTCACTTCTACTTATAATCATTAGTGTTTACTATCACTGAAATTCAGATTTCAATGATTGTAATATTATTCAGCACCTCAGTTCATGACTCTATGTACTAGTTGTACTATCTACATTTCAGTATTTCACATCATGAACTAATTATGTTTCACTTCATGTACTACTCATGTTTTTTACCATATTATATAAACTTAGATTTATTTCCCAGTTCACACTATAATTTAGTAACGTCTCATATTTGTTTTAGTGAAGGTAAAAAACATTTAGAAGCAAATTTTCACAGCTTATAGAACTGAAACATGATAATTGAACTACGTACATATATATTTAGGATTGAAATTATTGAATATATTGACTATTTCACACATCATAGGTATTGATAGTTACTAACTACATTGGCAATTGAAATATGAAATACTTATCGTTGTATGTTTCGGTTTCTTTACAATAAATTCTTTTAGAGGATACATGAGCAAGTACAATTACTTACTACATTTAGTATTGCAGCCTAACAATTTTGTTAGAGGTTTATTTATTGAAGTGAAATACATTACATAAGAAGTAGCAGAAATGTTATACAACGATTTTGTACTGACTGATTTCATTACACTAAATTTTCTAATTGATAAAACCTTTACATAACAAGTTGCAGAAATGTTACAGAACATGCTTACTCAAATATTCTGGAAACAACATTTCAAATCTAGGTACTCAACCATCCTAAATATGGTTTAATTGAAACCTAATCTTAAATGCCAACCATGTAGACACACAAAATGACATATGAAATACAACTACGATCTGGAATTTCAGTGTCCCACAGTTAATTATCGATTCTTCTCCTCTTCATCGATCTTCCATCCGTGCCTATCCTACGCAGCTGCAAGTACGCAATTGGCTCTTCGTGTACACGATGTAATCTTTCAGCCTCAACATCAGACTCAGTGTCGCCTTCATCTAGCTCTGCTTCAAATTGTATATTATCACCAACCATGTTTTCTCCAACCTCCTCCTCCAAACCATTATCTCCAAGGATGAACAAAGGAGGCTGCACACCAGAAACATATAAATCACCCACGAATGAAAATAAAATGTACTACAGTGGACTTACTTCTATTGGTTCGACATGGCTCTGCTGCAAGATTTTCGCATTTACTATAACTGGAGGCCTGGTAGAGTCAGCATCATCTTCACATGAGCTTCCCTCAGAAATTCTCTAAGAAGCAGAAGTGAAAGACAAATAGAAATGAAACATTGGAAGAAGTTATTGACATGCAAGCCAAATGGTACTGAAATTAGAATCCTCGAATATGAAGTATGAGAACATAACAAGCAACTACTTATAGCAAGTACCTTGGATGAACTAAGATGTCCTTCCATCTGACCCGGATCATTGCTGCCATTGGTGAAGGCAGAGAGGAAAACACCATTCTTCTCATCCATGCTCATTGTGTACTAATAGTTTGAGAGGTAGGAGGAGTTGTACAAGTGTAAGCGTTGCTCTTATACTACTCCTGCGAGAGGTAGTTTTCCCACCAAAATGGACCTCCCAATTTTGAAACTATACCGAGAAAAATATCCAGGGTAGTCTTTTTTCATTTCACTCCTATATGTTTTTTAACATATAACGCCTCCTTACAGTTATAAGTTTCACTGTTTGGTCTATTTTGTTTTTGTCACATGTATGGTATTAATGTAATATTAAACTGCCTTTAGAACTTTACATATCTCGTCTACCTAAGTGGCCAATGTGTAAAATTTACATGTCTGCTGCTGAATAGTACAAACAATGAAGAGAGTGGTCTGTGTTGTCAAATCCATCTCGTAGACCGAGGGGAGGACTTCTGTCACAGCACGCATGGTACTATACAACCCATCTCTCCCACTACATCTTCCCATACCTACAAAACACAACCATAGAAGCACTCAACACCCACAGCTCTGAAATCGCCATTGATGTTCTGCCTCTACCTCTCCACCGCATCAGCCGAAGAGTATTACTTATCTTCCAATCTCCACTGCATCATCTGGGGGATGCAGCTTCTAATGATCTAAAAAAGGAGTGGATTCATCAAGAAACAGAGGTTAGGCTGAAATCTCTTATCTATAAAAGTTATTTTCGGTTCATCCAAGCAAATCCTGTTTAGTATGACCACCACTTACCATTATCTTTCCCTGGCTTCTCTACAAATATGTTGAGTTGGATCATGGAAGGATACTTCTTGAATTCTTGCAAACTAGCATAGTTTGGGTTATAGAATGAAACATCTTCATTATATGATATACTATTCAAAAAGCTACAGAACCGTTGACTGTAATATGTTTTCTTGTTTTTCATTGATAAGTGTAATATTTATTGTGTGTTACTTAAAAATAATATTTCTATATTAAAGTGAGTAGAAATGACATTACATTAGTAAACATGGATATAGGTCTTCATACATTTCATATGTTAGTGAAATTATATATTTATCTGAACATTGAAATTAAACTGTTACAGAAATAATGAAACATTTCACTTCAATGTATAACAATATGTAATGAAGTGATATGCACAAATAAATTGTGTTATTACATTTGTATTACATTTTATATAGCAATGCTTCTAGTTTATGCATTAACGAAAGATAGTTTGTTCAGAGTGAAAGAGACATTATTAAAATAGTAAAATTAACTTGTGTACCTACTCTGTGTACGTAGGATTTGGTAGAACATGTCTGGACATGATCAAAGTTCAGATAGGAAGTCCAATGATTCTAAAAATTCGAACACTTCAGAATGTGATGCAGCAACTCCTAGAAGTTCTTGCAAAAAAGTAGCTGCTATTATAAACAAGTTTGACAATTGTAAAAGGAAGATTGTGAAAGATATGGATTTTGGAGGACTGTTGGACCTCCCACAAATAAACAAGTTAGATCGCAAGTTCACAGTCCTACTGCTATGCAACATTGAACCTGATACTAGAACAATAAGAATCAATGATAAAGTTTCCCTGACAATAACTGATGAAGATGTGCACAGAATTCTAAGAATACCGAAGGGTCCTAACTTATTGAGAGGATTAGACTGCCAATCAATAGACGAGAAAATTGAATTCTTGTGTCTGGCAATGGGATCTGTTACATACGACCCTGAAGAGATGAACAGTTTGAAGGTGGCTGAAACAATAATAACCAGGGACTACCCAAATGGTATGGATGCAACACAGGTTGACCAATTCAAGACTTCTTTTGTCTGCTTCATAATGGGATATTTCTTAATAGCGCGCAGCAGTGCTAATCACGGAGCTAAAGATTTCTGGGGCTCACTACTAAAACCAAATGAAATACCATCATACAACTTTTGCTCAGCAGCAATTGATGAAATTATGAATGTAGCCAGAAAAGCTCAGTATGAACTGAAGACCAAAAAATGTGTGAAATATATATCAAGTTGCACACTACTTTTGCAGGTCAGTAATGTAATTGAAAGAAGCATGATGCAGAATTATTATATTATTTTCTGCTTCAGATAATTTGTTAATGCATGCACACTAATTGTTTTACTTTATTAATTATATGACAGGCTTTCGTTTTGGACAGTCTCAATCTTGGAATTCTAAACATACCTGATTACGTAGTGCCTACTATTTCTGCGTTTGACTGTGAGAAGATGTCTAAGATGATAGAAGTTGTGAGGCAGAAGGCTGATGATCATTCATTCGGATCAATTGAGGTGAAAATATAACTAGTAACCTATCACATATATTTCTCTGAATTTGTCTTACTCATAAAGCATTTTTTTGTTATCATTATCAGCTTAATTCCTTCTGTATTGGAATCAAAATTTTATAAATATATTCTATATATATACAATTTATGAAATATGATACTTATGATATTATATTTTTCAGTTTTCTGTAATATGAAGCTCTGTATTCAAGTTTACAGTAGGTGAAGTACTAAAGTCAGTACAAGTGATTGGAACATAATTGAAAATATAATACCAATCTTTTCTTTCAAATGGAATAAGATGTTTCAAAACTTATTCAATTTCATGTATGTGAAATCTAATTTTCTACTCAATAATTACATAATATCATATTATTATAGTATTTTTATGTTTCACTAATATGGAATATGTTAGTATGAAATATGAAAAATATGACATGTTACACAATTAGGAAACAAAATGACATGTGGTAACATGTAAAAATGATATTTCATTATCAAATGAAATAGAAAGTGAATTCCTTCTCTATTGAAATCAAATTTTGTTACATACATTATAATAAAGATAAAAAATGTGTATTAGCGTATGTCTAACATGTTGTGTACTTACCTATCACATATATTTCTCTGAATTTGTCTTACTCATCATAATTGTTTTTGTATGATTCTCAGCTTAAGTCCTTGAAGAACAAAAAATATATTGTTTGTAAAAAAGCTGCAAGTACATCAAAACTTGCAAGTGTTCCCATGATGAAACCTCCATTTATACGGAACATCGTTACAACCAGACCTGCAACAGTACACAATACAAGTCATGCTAAGCACCCAGTGAATATTTACCTTGATTCTTATTTACAAGGAACAACACCGAAGAAGGTATGAATTACTAACAATTGAAGAAATGTGAGTTTTTGGAAAACTATATTTGCTAACACTATTTATTTGATCAGCTATCCATTCCTCAAATAATTGATCTTAAATGGCACAGTGCTAGGATTGTAAGACATATGACTGAGTTCAAATCCATTACACAGCCAATTGGTAATTTGGCAGGTCATGTTCATAACCCTGCATTAGGAACATCCGGAAGGGAAAATCTATCTTCAAAGATAGACAATCTTTTGGAAAACATTTTAAATGATAACCTTGAGTTAGCGAAGAGGCTTCATGACCACAGCCCAGCATTAGAAGTTCAATCTGAAGGTCCACCCAAGTCCAGAAACAGTCTTAAGCGTTCTGGAAGTGAATATAGTGGAGCTGATTCTAATAGTGATTGTAAGTACTTATATAGTAAAACTAACTAGTGCTGCAATGACTGAGATATGGTAACAGTTTTTTCAATTTATGTTTCAGGCACTTCCAAAAAAGTTCAATCATCTAGAAGCAAAAAATTTCAAATTGAATTTACTGGTAAGAGATAGGAACTAATAGTGCATTGTTGAGCACTGATATAAGTTATATTATTTGTTTTTTTGTAATTACTATAGTCAAGTAAACTAGTTCTATGGTTCATATTAATATTTGGTGTCACATATGATGGACTGTACATAATATAATTTATTTGGTGTCATAACCTATGTTGTTTCCAGTTAATATCTAGATTTTAAGCTCATTCATTCTTTACATTGTTTCTTTCAGGAAATATGGATGCAACAACAACACCAACTAATGCAGTACAAACAACATGTTCTAATATAGGTGGAGAATTTGAAAATTTGCAAACACCACCAAATCAACTTTCACCAGCAACAGTTGCTAGTCGGATGTCAGAAACAGCTGTTGCATTCTGTTTGTTTCAGAGAGAAGATATCCTGAACTTAAATGCAAGAGCACTGGAAGCAGAGTTCACAGACTCACCTATTGAGAAAATTAAAGTAAGCAACGGTCCATTGGCAATTAATCATGTGCTTCTAGGTACTAATATGCTAAAAAGATCATTAGCCATGCTAGCTACATTATCAAATTGGGTACTACACAGCAAGCAAGAGGAAAATGAAGTGTAAGTATACTTCATGTAAAGAATGGCAAAATAAATAATTATCAATAATACTCATATTTTCTGTACAACAGGTGTTGGATAATACATTACGAACCAAGGTACATCGAGGTCACAGGCAATGAATTGAAGGATACACTTGTACTCTTCAGAACATTCAGCTATGAAGTTTTTGATTTATGTATCCAGAGAATTGTTCAACTTGAAATGTTGATGTATGGCACTTCAAAGACGAAAAGGTGTAGGCATATAATGGAGTCCGACTTCGCTGTAAGTAAAAAAATTTACAGAGATTAACATTAGATTATTAATCATAATCATTTGTCTTGTCAAATGATATTTATGTAATGAAATTTCATAAAATGAATGCAGATGATGGTCCTAGCTGTAAGGGCTTATTTATCCCTACGGTGTTTTGGTGATTGATGACAATGCATTTGCGGACTAATCATGTGCTTTGAGTGCTTTCAGATATTCATTCTTCGGCACGGAACGATTATTTCCCCTCGGCGCTCTACTCAAGACGGTGTAGTCTATTCCGTGACTTTGTTGGTGGACTAAGTTTCGTAGTAGTCACCGTACTATCAAGAGGGGGTCCGCTTCGGTATGGCTTGGGTGGAATCAACACGTACACGTTCTCATCACACCCTCCGTTTCTTTCCGCACCTATGGGGCCTTTCTGTTCTTCCTTCTTCTGCTTGTCCAGGACCCAGCGGTAGTACCGCGGGCCACAGCGGTAGTACGGCTGAGACTCACTAAGCGGCAGTACCGCTCCCCGGAGCGGTAGTACCGCTTGGTGGCCTCAACAGCAGTACCTCTGCGGTTCCGTGCTCCTACCGTCCTGTCACTGCGTCTGTAGCGGTAGTACCGCTCCTCGGAGCGGTAGTACCGCTTGCTGGGCTCAGCCGCAGTACCGTTGTGGCGTTGTGCTCCTTCCGCTTTGATTCTTGCGCGCATTTTCTCGTGTCGGGTTTTGCGGTACTAGCTGCGGCAGTAGTGGCGGTAGTGCTGCTTGAGAGCGGTAGTACCGCTCTGCCTCCGCGGTAGTACCGCCGTGGGCCCCTGCCCCAGCCCTTCTCTTCTGGCGCGGTAGTACCACTGAGGGGGAGCGGTAGTACCGCTTGAGGGCGGCAGTACCGCTCTGCCTCCGCGGCAGTACCGCCCTCTGCGGGGCTGAGTGGGGGGTAACGGTTGACTTGTTTCCCCCACTATAAAAGGGCTCCTTCTCCTCCCTCTTTGCCTTACCTCTTCTCCCAACCTTCATTATTTCCCAAGCACCATTTATTGCTCAAGCTCCATTGAATACCCCAAGCTTCCTTTTGCCCGATCTATCTCCCTAGCCAATCAAACTCGTTGATTTGCTCGGGAGTGGTTGAGAAGGCTCCGATCTACACTTCTACCAAGGGATTTTTGATTCCCCCATTCATCCTTAGCGGATCTTGTTACTCTTGGGTGTTTGAGCACCCTAGACGGTTGAGGTCGCCTCGGAGCCATATTCCATTGTGGTGAAGCTTCGTGGTCTTGTTGGGAGCCTCCGATTAAGTTGTGGAGTTTGCCCCAACCTTGTTTGTAAAGGTTCGGTCGCCGCCTTCAAGGGCACCAATAGTGGAATCACGGCATCTCGCATTGTGTGAGGGCGTGAGGAGAATACGGTGGCCCTAGTGGCTTCTTGGGGAGCATTGTGCCTCCACACCGCTCCAACGGAGACGTACTTCCCTTCAAAAGGAAGGAACTTCGGTAACACACCCTCGTCTTCATCGGATCCACTCTTGGTTATCTCTTACCTTTACTTGTGCAAGCTCTTTAGCGTTTATTCCCTTGCTTGTTTGTGTGCTTGTTGTTGTTGCATCATATAGGTTGCTCACCTAGTTGCACATCTAGACAACCTACTTTGTTGCAAAGATTAATTTGGTAAAGAAAAGCTAAAAATTGGTAGTTGCCTATTCACCCCCCCCCTCTAGTCAACCATATCAATCTTTTCAATTGGTATCAGAGCCTCGTCTCTTTGTTAAGGACTTTACCGTCCAAAGAGTATGGTTGATACCGTAGACGGTGCGGAGGAACACTCCGGTGTGAATCCTATCTCGTCTATGGGCGATGGGGGAACTTCGGTCTCTCGTGAGGAGTTCAATGTAGCCTTGGAGACATTGAAAACCTCCATGACGACCGAAGTTGAAAGCATGTTTACTAAATTCCTTGAGGGGCTTAAACTATCCACCGCATCGTTGAAAGTGGGGGATCCCGCCAACAAGGTGTCGGATGCTACCCCCGACAAGGGGGAAGCTAGTAGTGAAAAGGCTCCTTCTTTGAGTGGCAAGAATGGCACCGGCATCTTTGCCCACGTGGAACCACCACTTGTTTATGGTGGACCGGTTCCTTCTACTCATTTGAATCATGCCGGTCCTCCTCCAAAGATTGTGAAAAATGAGGATTTTGATTCTTGGGTTTACCGCTTTAAACGTCATTTAAATCATGTGAACACTAACCTTTGGAGAATCATTGAAGAAGGTTTTTACCCACATGATCCAAGCAACCTCACTCCTCGAGAAGCCGCGGACAATCAATTCAATGAGAATGCTCTCTTCATCATTCAAGATGCAATTCCATCCGAAGACCTACCTCATCTTCGCCCTTTCTCCTTGGCCAAAGATGCATGGCATTGTGTCGTGTCTCTCTACCGGGGAAGCGCAAGCATTCAACGCTCCAACTATGAAGTGGTACAAGATGAGGCCGATGAGTTTGCAATGAAGGAAGATGAAGAGCCTCGTGAGCTTTTTCGGAGAGTCACCAAACTCGCGGTCTCACTACGAGATCACGGGAGCAAGGACACGAATGATAATTGGATCAAGCGCAAATTCCTCAAGGCAATGATGCCCTACCACAAGGCCATGTCCTCCGTCATCCGCCAAAGACCGGACTTCCACACTTTGACCTCAAGCGAGGTGTTGGATGAGTTTGTGGCCATGAACATCTTGGACAAGACCGCCGACAATGCGGTGCTCCGGTCTCAACGGGCAAAGAAGCCCAACCTTGCTTTGAAGGCCAAGCTCACCATGGAAGAAGAAGAAGAGGAAGAAGAGGAGAGCAACCCTGAAGATACAAAGTATGCATATCATGAACACATGGCTCTTGCTTCAAGGCAATTTTGGAGCAAGAAAAACTCGAGGCCCAACTTTAGCAAAAACAACTCGAGTGGGACAAGGGGCAAGCAATGTGTGAGGACTTGCTACAATTGCGGCAATGTGAGTCATTTCGTTGCGGAATGCCCGTATGAGAAGAGGGAAGACAATGGTGGCAAACTCATCCGAAAGGACAAGGCCAAGTCGTTCCCCAACAAGAACAACTTCACCAAGAAGACTCCTCCCAAGGCCTTGGTTGTGCAAGAAGAGTACAATGAGGATGATGACGATGATGAAGATGATGAGACGGTTGCCATGGCCTCCATTGCCATTGCAACAACGTCACAAGTGTCTCTCTTCGACTCACCCAACGAGAGCACCAACGCCAAGTGCCTCATGGCTAAAGCCACCAACAAGGTAACCCCCAACATCAAAACTACCATCATTAATCATCCTTCCCCATTGGATTGCATTAATGAAGTTGAGGGAGCTAATGTGGAGGCTAACGAGTTTGAGGCCTTTATGGGTAAACTCAAGGGAAAATCCAAGAAGCACTTTGTTGCTCTCTTGGAACAACTTGGTGAGGCCAATGACATGATCGAGGCTCACGAAGACACCATCTCGAAGATGGAAGGGCATAGTCGTGACTATGCCGATGAGATTTCGGATCTTTCCAATGCTCTTGAGGAAGAGCGTGGTCTTCGTTTGGCTCTTGAGGAGTCACACAACATTGATCATGCTAAGTTAGAGAAAGATTATGATCATGTCCTAGTTGTGTCTCGTGTACTAAACTCCGAGAAGGCCAAACTCGGGGTTGATCTTGCTAGACTCACAGAGGAGTTTGATATACTTGACAAGGCCCACAAGGCCTTGAAGGGTATTCACGCTAGTCTCAAGGAGTCTCATGATCAACTCCAAGTAAAGCTAACTAAGGAGAAAGCAACTTTTCCTCATATGGTTTTACTTGATAACGCAAATGCTACTAACCCGTGTTGTGAGCATATGCATCTTGTTGAGGAAAATGCATCGTTGAAGGCGCAACTTGAGAGAGGCCTTGTGACGTGCATACAAGGCAAGAAGAACCTCAATGATCTCTTGATCAACCAAAAGGGAGGTGTGGCGAAGGAAGGGGTTGGGTACGTCCCCAACTCCAAGAACAAGAAGAAGAATGACAAGACCAAACAACCTCCTCCCCTCATGCAAACTTTTGTGAGGGCGGGAGAGAGTGTTCCCGTGGAGAAGAAGAAGGGCAATGTCACCTCACCCAACAAGGCCGGCGATTTTAATCCTTCTTATGTGTTGTGCCGTGCTAGTGATGGGCATGTTTATGCCAAATTTGTTGGCTCTCTTCATGAGTACATTGAATGGTCTATTTGGGTTCCTAAGACCCTTGTTACTAACATCAAAGGACCCATTACAAAATGGGTACCTAAAACCAAGCATTGATCTCTTGTAGGTGTTTGCTTCCGGTGGTGGATCATGGTTGCTCGACAGCGGAGCTACAAATCATATGACCGGAAGCAAGGACTTGGTGGTGGACGTGCACACGGTTCCATCTATGCCCACCAATGTCGAGTGGGGTGACGCCTCATCTTCTAAGGTATTGGGACTTGGCAAGGTGGTCATCTCTCATGATCTCACGATCGAGAGGGTCATGCTTGTTG
The DNA here is from genome assembly GCA_034509565.1 of Triticum monococcum. Lineage (NCBI taxonomy): Eukaryota > Viridiplantae > Streptophyta > Magnoliopsida > Poales > Poaceae > Triticum > Triticum monococcum. The sequence goes on along the minus strand of CM067842.1, from coordinate 441,336,491 downwards.
AGTCCCTTGCATACAATTTACTTTCCGTTCGTCAACTTGCAATCATGGGCTTTGCCACTTTCTTTGATATCGATACCGTGGCCCTCTTGTGGAGCAAGACTCTTAAAGTAGCCTTTGTTGGGCATGTCGAGAACGGTCTATATGTGATTAACTTTTCGGAGCGACCCACTAAGACCACGACATGCCTAATGGCTAAAGTTGATGTGGGATGGCTTTGGCATCGCCGTTTAGCCCATGTCAATATGAGATCTTTGCAAAGTCTCCTAAAGGGGGACCATGTCCGTGGACTAACGAATGTTAGTTTTGCTAAAGATCGTGCTTGCAGTGCCTGTATCGAAGGAAAGCTACATGAGAAGGCTCACCCTCCCACGACTATCATTTATTCAAAAAGGCCTTTGGAGCTCCTTCACATGGATCTCTTTGGGCCTCCGTCCTTCGATAGTCTTGGAGGTAGAAAGTATTGTTTGGTGATTGTGGATGACTACTCAAGGTACACGTGGGTGTATTTCTTCAAGAGGAAGAGTGAGACCCAACAAACTGTCATTGACTTTGCAAATGAAGCACAACGTCAACACAATGCAAAGATTTTGACAATAAGAAGTGACAATGGCACCGAGTTCAAGAACTACACCTTGGATGAATTTCTTAGTGATGAGGGAATCAAGCATCAATATTCCGCACCATACACCCCTCAACAAAACGGTGTTGCGGAGAGGAAGAACCGGACATTGATGGATGCGGCAAGGACCATGATGGCGGAGTTCAAGTCTCCGTACAACTTTTGGGCCGAAGCCATCAACACTGCGTGTCATGCATCAAATCGGCTCTACCTCCGCAAGGGTTTGAACAAGACTCCTTATGAGATACTCACCGGTAACAAGCCCAACCTCAAGTACTTCCGGGTGTTCGGGTGTAAGTGCTTCATTCTCAAGAAGGGTGTTCGTTTGTCTAAATTTGAGGCTAGAGCTTATGAGGGCATATTTGTTGGTTATGCTACAAACTCTCATGCTTACCGTGTCCTCAATAAATCCACGGGACTTATTGAGGAGACGTGTAACGTGGAGTTTGATGAGAATAACGGCTCCCAAGTGGAGCAAAGTGGCACTTGTGATGTAGGTGATGAAATTCCTCCTCAAGCCATAAGAAGAATGGGTGTTGGTTTCATCCTACCCATTGAGGAACCCCTTGTGGCCGAAGGAGAAGGACAATGCTCCACTCAAGTGGAGCCATCACCAACCCAAGGCCCACACGCTTCCGAAGAACAAAGTGAAGGCCCTCAACCTCATGAACAAGACCAAGGGCAACATCATGCTCAAGACGGTGTTGACACACCAAGTGATGCCCAAGGTCAAGTACTCTCCCTCGAGCAAGTTCAAGACCAAGAACAAGCTCATGACGACACTCAAGATAATCAAGTAACCGCTCCTCAACTCACTACCGAGGAGGAATTAGAGCGTTGTGCCGCCAAGGTTGCTTCCAAGCTCTCCACCAAAGACCATCTCATGACAAATGTGCTTGGAAGCTTAAGAAAGGGGGTAAGCACTCATAGACAATTAGCAAATTATTGTGAGCATCACACGTTTGTCTCTTGTGTGGAACCCCACAAGGTTTATGAGGCGCTAGAAGATCCGGATTGGCTTAATGCCATGCATGAAGAACTCAACAACTTCGAGCGCAACAAAGTGTGGAGATTGGTGCCAAGGCCAACGGGGACCCACAATGTTATTGGAACCAAGTGGATATTCAAGAACAAGCAAGATGCCCATGGGATTATCATTCGCAACAAGGCTTGTTTGGTAGCACAAGGCTACTCCCAAGTCGAGGGTATCGATTACGGTGAAACCTTTGCTCCCGTTGCTCGTCTTGAATCCATTCGCATGTTGATTGCATATGCTTCTCATCATAACTTTAAGTTACATCAAATGGATGTGAAGAGTGCTTTTCTTAATGGTCCCATTAATGAATTGGTGTACGTCAAGCAACCCCCCGGGTTCGAGGATCCCTACTTTCCCGATCATGTGTATCAACTCGATAAGGCACTCTATGGCCTTAAACAAGCCCCACGTGCGTGGTATGACCACCTTACCGAGTTGTTACAAGACCGTGGGTTTGAAGTTGGGGTAATCGACCCCACTCTTTTTACTAAGAAGGTCAAAGGGGAGTTGTTTGTGTGCCAACTATATGTTGATGATATTATCTTTGGTTCTCCTAACAAAGCCTTCAATGAGGAATTTGCCGCTCTCATGACCTCAAAGTTCGAGATGTCCTCCATGGGGGGGTTGAAGTTCTTTCTAGGGTTCGAAGTGAAGCAAAGAAGAGAAGGAACCTTCATCAATCAATCCAAATACACTCAAGACATGCTCAAGAGATTCAAGCTAAGTGAAGTCAAGCCGGCTTCCACCCCAATGCCCACCAAGTGCCAACTTGACCTTGATCCAAATGGTAAAGTGGTGGATCAAAAGGTATATCGTTCCATGATTGGTTCCTTGCTTTACCTTTGTGCATCTAGACCAGACATCATGTTGAGTGTGGGAATTTGTGCACGGTTTCAAGCCGCACCTAAGGAAAGTCACTATGTGGCGGTCAAACGAATCTTTCGATATTTGGCTCATACCCCAAACTTTGGCCTATGGTACCCAAGAGGATCAAACTTCAAGCTTGTAGGGTACTCGGATTCCGATTGGGCGGGAGACAAAGTGGATAGGAAGTCCACTTCCGGAGGATGCCAATTCCTTGGTTGCTCTTTGGTAAGTTGGTCTTCCAAAAAGCAAAGTTGTGTGTCTCTCTCGTCCACCGAAGCGGAGTATGTTGCGGCCGGTAGTTGTTGTGCACAACTCTTGTGGATGAGGCAAACTTTGAAGGATTACGGTGTCACTTGTGACAAAGTGCCTCTTTGGTGTGACAACGAAAGTGCCATCAAGATTTCTCTCAACCCGGTGCAACACTTCAAGACGAAGCATATTGAGATTCGGTATCACTTCATCCGGGATCACATTAGGTGAGGAGAGATCGAGCTCAACTATGTCAACACTCATGACAACCTTGCAGATATTTTCATGAAGCCCTTGGATGAAGCAAGATTTCGCGAGTTAAGGCATGAGCTAAATATCATTGATTCGAGCAATGTTGCTTGAACCCGTGCACACCCTACCTCACTCAATTTGTTGTCTAGTTTAGGTGTAGGCATGGACATAGGGGGAGTGTTGTTCTCTCAATGAACTCTCCCTCCCCCCATTATGCATAAATTGATCAAGTCTTTCACTTTTTGCCATTGTTGATGGCACATGTGCTTAAAAGACGAGTTTTGGTCATGGGCCCAAGGTTAAAATCTTCGCGGCGCCATACCTCTTGACTCAAACATAGGTGGCTTCGGCCACCGCCCTCTCTTGGCCTCTTGCTGGTGTGCTTCTTCCTGTTTTTTTGTTGCGGTTTCTTTTGAGCTAGGCCTTGTGATCTAGTTGTCGCCGTGTGCTGGGGCGGTACTGCCGCTGCTGGCGAGCGGTACTACCGCTCCCTGCACGGTACTACCGCTATGGGGCGGGGGCCAGGGGTTTTTATCGGGGCAGGGGAGGGTTCTTCCTCCCCATACCCATTCGCCCCCTCGTGCCTCTCTCTCTCTCTCCAGCACAGTTCCGGCGTGGAAGGGCTCCGGTGGATCTCCTCCTCCGGGGCATCCCTCTCCATTTCCTTCGGTGGAGTCGATCCCCACCTCGTCCTCTTGCCATGGATGCCGGTATTGCCCCCGTTCCTTCTCTCTTTTGGTCTTGTGTTTAGATCTTGTGCTTTAGGGGCAATGTTGGTTGCATCTCTAGATTTTTGGCTAAATCTAGGCTTGAGTTGGTTGGAGTAGGCAACTAGATCATCGAGATTGTTGTTTGGTAGGATTATGTTTGAATTTGGTAGGCCGGTAGTACCGGATCTGTCCACGGTAGTAGCAAGCCACTGTTTCACCGCCTCGCGCTTTGAAACTGCTGTGCATCCGCCTCAAGCCGTACTACCGCTCTCTTTGGAGCGGTACTACCGCTTGACCTCGCGCGGTACTACCGCTCCCTTTGGGGCGGTACTACCGCTCGGGGCAGTACTACCGCGGGTAGGTCACGGTACTACCGCTGCGTGCCAACTTCCATCATTCTCCTACATTTCCTTTGTTGTGTTTGTTGGCTTATGCTCGTCTCTTCTGTTTGTTTTGCGTCTTTTGTGTGCTTGGCTCCAGGTGATGACACTTCTGAGCAGCAAGGTCGCCGTATCAACTCTGGCCGTGCCACCTCCAAGCATTACCGGACCTCAGAGCATGCCGGTGTTTCTTCAAGCACTCAACCGCCTGCAGCGAATGTTTCAGCAAGTGTTCCTCCTCCTCCTCAGCACCAGAAGCGAGCCGCCAACAAGCCAAAAGGGAAGACTGTGACTGAGATGAACAACAAGGAGTTCTGGGAGAAGCGTCGTCGCAACCCCTATGCGGTGGACCAAGAACCCACTTTGGTCAACCGCCCGTTCTGGAACTGTTTTCAGTTTGCCATCTATTTTGATGTGATCAAGGCCAAGAAGAATCTGTTTGTTGATGTTCGCTCTCTTGACATTGATGCCATGGAGAAGGATCCAGAGTACTTTGGGGAAGCCCTTCAGATGTGCACTCAGCTGAACATTCTCAGGATCATGCAGTTCAACAAGGATTTCGATGCGGATTTGTTGGCTCAGTTCTTTGCCACCGTTCACCTTGGAACAGATGGTGACCGGACCCTGACTTGGATGACCAATGGCAAGCTGCTTTCTGTCAAGTGGCGGGCGTTCATGGAGTTGCTTGATGTGGTGGATAACGGGCTTGAGACTCCTGTCGGTTTCCGTCCTCGCCGCAATGTTACCTCCACCCATAAGCAAGCCCTTTGGCCCTACTGCACTATCAAGATCCACCCTGTCACTGAGAAGAAGACCTACGAGCTGTGTCCATATCTGGACATTCTTCATCGTATTTTTCGTGAGACTCTCTTCCCTCGCATTGGGAATCTGGATCAGGTTCACTCCTACCTCGTGGACATGCTCCTTTTCTGTCAGCATGAGAAGGAAGCCAACACTGGCGAGAGCCTGGATATCTCTCATGTCATGTGGTCTGAACTTGTCTCCGCCGTGTCTGAGCGCAAGTGTCCTATCTATGGTCCCTTCATCATGAGGCTCATTGAGAGGGCCTGGGCACAGACCTACCCCAGAGTGCTGCTAGAGACTGGAGATTTAGTTTCCCATGAGGTCAAGCGTCTGAGGAAGAAGGACAACTGGTCTGCACCTCACACAGGGGGTCCTTCTACTGCTGCCATAGGGGGCCCGTCTGCTACTGCTGCCACAGGGGGACCGTCTGCCGCTGCAACTGCCATGGACACTGAGGGTGGGGATGCTCCTGCTGGCCATGATGAGGACCTTGGCCACTCCAGTGCAGAACCATCATGGGCCCAGAAACTCAAGCGCAAGATGAAGAAGCTCTTATGCCTGGAGTCCCATGGTCAGTATATGACTCATGTGGCGGAGAAGAATGCCAGGTCGTGCCACAAGGAGATCATGCGCCAGCTGGGCGCCACAGTTGTCAGTGGATCCGAGGGACAGATCACTGAAGAGGAGGACTGGATACATCAGAACTGCCACTGGACCGACTCCGATGCCGAGCAGTTCTCTCCCCACGATGCAGATGCAGAGATGTGATGATCACCTGGAGTCGTAGTGTCTCTCTCGACCTTTTTGGTGTCTCGCTGCCAAAGGGGGAGAGAGTGTAGGGATTTGATTTGCTCATTTCGCTTCTTGTGTCGTGCTTTGCTTTTAGTCTTGTGCGTTTCCCTTGGTTTGGTTTGTTGTGAGACCTAAGTTCCCGTCATATGGTGTAAGACATATGCTACCTTAGTTATCTTATCTATGTTTATGCACCTTAGTTATCTTATCTATGTTTATGCACCTCGGTATCTTATAGCTTGCTTATCCTATCATATATCTTGTTCTCATGTATCTTACTTAGGTTGTTTGGTCTCTAAAATATAGGGGGAGCTGTGATCCTAGTGTGTGTGTCCTTCAGTCCTTAGTACTCATCTAGTTTGCACACATCTAGGGGGAGCCTATCTATATTTTAGAGGCGTGAGCTCTCTTGCATTCTTTGTCATTACTCTTTTTGTGCAAATCCCGTATTGTCATCAATCCACCAAAAAGGGGGAGATTGTAAGGGCTTATTTATCCCTACGGTGTTTTGGTGATTGATGACAATGCATTTGCGGACTAATCATGTGCTTTGAGTGCTTTCAGATATTCATTCTTCGGCACAGAACGATTATTTCCCCTCGGCGCTCTACTCAAGACGGTGTAGTCTATTCCGTGACTTTGTTGGTGGACTAAGTTTCGTAGTAGTCACCGTACTATCAAGAGGGGGTCCGCTTCGGTATGGCTTGGGTGGAATCAACACGTACACGTTCTCATCACACCCTCCGTTTCTTTCCGCACCTATGGGGCCTTTCTGTTCTTCCTTCTTCTGCTTGTCCAGGACCCAGCGGTAGTACCGCGGGCCACATCGGTAGTACGGCTGAGACTCACTAAGCGGCAGTACCGCTCCCCGGAGCGGTAGTACCGCTTGGTGGCCTCAACAGCAGTACCTCTGCGGTTCCGTGCTCCTACCGTCCTGTCACTGCGTCTGTAGCGGTAGTACCGCTCCTCGGAGCGGTAGTACCGCTTGCTGGGCTCAGCCGCAGTACCGTTGTGGCGTTGTGCTCCTTCCGCTTTGATTCTTGCGCGCATTTTCTCGTGTCGGGTTTTGCGGTACTAGCTGCGGCAGTAGTGGCGGTAGTGCTGCTTGAGAGCGGTAGTACCGCTCTGCCTCCGCGGTAGTACCGCCCTGGGCCCCTGCCCCAGCCCTTCTCTTCTGGCGCGGTAGTACCACTGAGGGGGAGCGGTAGTACCGCTTGAGGGCGGCAGTACCGCTCTGCCTCCGCGGCAGTACCGCCCTCTGCGGGGCTGAGTGGGGGGTAACGGTTGACTTGTTTCCCCCACTATAAAAGGGCTCCTTCTCCTCCCTCTTTGCCTTACCTCTTCTCCCAACCTTCATTATTTCCCAAGCACCATTTATTGCTCAAGCTCCATTGAATACCCCAAGCTTCCTTTTGCCCGATCTATCTCCCTAGCCAATCAAACTCGTTGATTTGCTCGGGAGTGGTTGAGAAGGCTCCGATCTACACTTCTACCAAGGGATTTTTGATTCCCCCATTCATCCTTAGCGGATCTTGTTACTCTTGGGTGTTTGAGCACCCTAGACGGTTGAGGTCGCCTCGGAGCCATATTCCATTGTGGTGAAGCTTCGTGGTCTTGTTGGGAGCCTCCGATTAAGTTGTGGAGTTTGCCCCAACCTTGTTTGTAAAGGTTCGGTCGCCGCCTTCAAGGGCACCAATAGTGGAATCACGGCATCTCGCATTGTGTGAGGGCGTGAGGAGAATACGGTGGCCCTAGTGGCTTCTTGGGGAGCATTGTGCCTCCACACCGCTCCAACGGAGACGTACTTCCCTTCAAAAGGAAGGAACTTCGGTAACACACCCTCGTCTTCATCGGATCCACTCTTGGTTATCTCTTACCTTTACTTGTGCAAGCTCTTTAGCGTTTATTCCCTTGCTTGTTTGTGTGCTTGTTGTTGTTGCATCATATAGGTTGCTCACCTAGTTGCACATCTAGACAACCTACTTTGTTGCAAAGATTAATTTGGTAAAGAAAAGCTAAAAATTGGTAGTTGCCTATTCACCCCCCCCCCCTCTAGTCAACCATATCGATCCTTTCACTAGCAAATGAGAATGTTATGTCTAGCCGTTCGGTGCTGGACCAATTTAGGAAGATTGCACTATTATATGATATATCCGAGTGCAGAACAGTAAGAATTTTCACATCCATTATATATATATATATGTCTGTGTGTGTGGCAGCTGATTTTTTTAAGATAAAATAGCGGATGAGGAACAAACTATTGTCATACTAACAAAACTATTAATCTCTGTGCAGATTATAGTTCCTGCTCTAGTTAATGTTACATGGTGCTCCTATTTCCTTGACATGATGCTAAAATGTGTACATGTTGCTGACCCGACATATGTATGATCAAATGAAATTGAACTAAAGAAGATGCATGATTCAAATGTCAAGAAAATTCTTTTAGCAATGACAACAGTTTTGAAAGAGCTTTACTCAGGATGGGAAGTTGACTTTACCACATGGGACACAAATTACTTGAAGCCTATTATTCACGGTGCTAACCGGTACTATATCTAAAATCATTTCAATGCCTTAAAACATAATAAATTTCTACAATAAATACTAATGTGAATAAGTTATACAGTGAGGACTCAGGTTTGGTGACTATTATTTCCATTCGTGATTTCCATGGAGACAAAATTAATGGAACCTACACGCAGGTAGTTTTCTAAATAGATAAGGCTTCTGTCATTATACAATTATGGAAAAATGTTGAATCTTACTAATATTCCATTGCATGTTCCTTCTTCTGCAGGAAAGTGTAATGTCCTTCAAGCCTTTGTTGTTGTTGAAGGAAATATGCCCTAGAGGCAATAATAAAGTTATTATTTATTTCCTTATATCATGATAAATGTTTATTATTCATGCTAGAATTGTATTAACCGGAAACATAATACATGTGTGAATACATAGACAAACAGAGTGTCACTAGTATGCCTCTACTAGACTAGCTCGTTAATCAAAGATGGTTATGTTTCCTAACCATGAACAAAGAGTTGTTATTTGATTAACGAGGTCACATCATTAGTAGAATGATCTGATTGACATGACCCATTCCATTAGCTTAGCACCCGATCGTTTAGTATGTTGCTATTGCTTTCTTCATGACTTATACATGTTCCTATAACTATGAGATTATGCAACTCCCGTTTACCGGAGGAACACTTTGGGTACTACCAAACGTCACAACGTAACTGGGTGATTATAAAGGAGTACTACAGGTGTCTCCAATGGTGGATGTTGGGTTGGCGTATTTCGAGATTAGGGTTTTGTCACTCCGATTGTCGGAGAGGTATCTCTGGGCCCTCTCGGTAATGCACATCACATAAGCCTTGCAAGCACTGCAACTAATATGTTAGTTGTGAGATGATGTATTACGGAACGAGTAAAGAGACTTGCCAGTAACGAGATTGAACTAGGTATTGGATACCGACGATCGAATCTCGGGCAAGTAACATACCGATGACAAAGGGAACAACGTATGTTGTTATGCGGTCTGACCGATAAAGATCTTCGTAGAATATGTAGGAGCCAATATGGGCATCCAGGTCCCGCTATTGGTTATTGACCGGAGACGTGTCTCGGTCATGTCTACATTGTTCTCGAACCGTAGGGTCCGCACGCTTAACGTTACGATGACAGTTATTATGAGTTTATGCATTTTGATGTACCGAAGGTTGTTCGGAGTCCCGGATGAGATCACGGACATGACGAGGAGTCTCGAAATGGTCGAGACGTAAATATTGATATATTGGAAGCCTATGTTTGGACATAGGAAGTGTTCCGGGTGAAATCGGGATTTTACCGGAATACCGGGAGGGTTACCGGAACCCCCCGGGAGACTAATGGGCCTATTGGGCCTTAGTGGAAAAAGGAGAAAAGGGACAAGCCCAAGCTGGCCGGCGCCCCCCCTTCCCCAAAGTCCTAGTAGGACTAGGATAGGGGGCCGGCCCCCCTTCTCTCTCCTTTTCCCCCGGGAGTCCTAATAGGATTAGGATTGGAGGGAGGAGTCCTACTCCCGGTGGGAGTAGGACTCCCCTGCGCCTCCTCTCCCTGGCCGGCCGGCTCCCCCTCCTCCAACCTTTATATACGGGGGCAGGGGGCACCCCAAGACACACAAGTTGATCCTTGAGATCGTTCCTTAGCCGTGTGCGGTGCCCCCTGCCACCAAATTCCACCTCGATCGTACCGTTGTAGTGCTTAGGCGAAGCCCTGCGTCGGTAGTACATCAAGATCGTCATCACACCGTCGTGCTGACGGAACTCTTCCTCGACGCTTTGCTGGATCGGAGCCCGAGGAACGTCATCGAGCTGAACGTGTGCTAAGAACTCGGAGGTGCCGGAGTAACGGTGCTTGGATCGGTCGGATCGGGAAGAAGACGTACGACTACTTCCTCTACGTTGTGTGATCGCTTCCGCAGTCGGTCTGCGTTGGTACATAGACAACACTCTCCCCTCTCGTTGCTATGCATCACCATGATCTTGCGTGTGCGTAGGAAAATTTTCGAAATTACTGCGTTCCCCAACAGTGGCATCCGAGCCTAGGTTTTATGGTTTGATGTTATTTGCACGAGTAGAACACAAGTGAGTTGTGGGCGATACAAGTCATACTGCCTACCAGCATGTCATACTTTGGTTCGGCGGTATTGTTGGGTGAGATGATCCGGACCAACCTTACGCGTACTCTTACGCGAGACCGGTTCCCTCGACGTGCTTTGCACACAGATGGCTTGCGGAAGACTGTCTCTCCAACTTTAGTTGAACCAAGTGTGACTACGCCCGGTCCTTGAGAAGGTTAAAACGGAGTCTATTTGACGAACTATCGTTGTGGTTTTGATGCGTAGGTGAGATGAGTTCTTACTTAAGCCCGTAGCAGCCACGTAAAACTTGCAACAACAAAGTAGAGGACATCTAACTTGTTTTTGCAGGGTATGTTGTGATGTGATATGGTCAAGGCATGTTGCTGATTTTATTGTATGAGATGATCATGTTTTGTAACCGAGTTATCGGCAACTGGCAGGAGCCATATGGTTGTCGCTTTATTGTATGCAATGCAATCGCGATGTAATGCTTTACTTTATTACTAAACGGTAGTGATAGTCGTGGAAGCATAAGATTGGCGAGACGACAACGATGCTACGATGGAGATCAAGGTGTCGCGCCGGTGACGATGGTGATCATGACGGTGCTTCGGAGATGGAGATCACAAGCACAAGATGATGATGGCCATATCATATCACTTATATTGATTGCATGTGATGTTTATCCTTTTATGCATCTTATCTTGCTTTGATTGACGGTAGCATTATAAGATGATCTCTCACTAAATTATCAAGAAGTGTTCTCCCTGAGTATGCACCGTTGCCAAAGTTCGTCGTGCCCAGACACCACGTGATGATCGGGTGTGATAAGCTCTACGTCCAAATACAACGGGTGCAAAACAGTTGCACACGCAGAATACTCAGGTTATACTTGACGAGCCAAGCATATACAGATATGGCCTCGGAACACGGAGACCGAAAGGTCGAGCGTGAATCATATAGTAGATATGATCAACATAACGATGTTCACCATTGAAAACTACTCCATCTCACGTGATGATCAGTTATGGTTTAGTTGATTTGGATCACGTGATCACTTAGAGAATTAGAGGGATGTCTATCTAAGTGGGAGTTCTTAAGTAATATGATTAAATTGAACTTAAATTTATCATGAACTTAGTCCTGGTAGTATTTTGCAAATCATGTTGTAGATCAATAGCTCGCGTTGTTGCTTCCCTGTGTTTATTTTGATATGTTCCTAGAGAAAATTGTGTTGAAAGATGTTAGTAGCAATGATGCGGATTGGATCCGTGATCTGAGGTTTATCCTCATTGCTGCACAGAAGAATTATGTCCTTGATGCACCGCTAGGTGACAGACCTATTGCAGGAGCAGATGCAGACGTTATGAACGTTTGGCTAGCTCAATATGATGACTACTTGATAGTTTAGTGCACCATGCTTAACGGCTTAGAATCGGGACTTCAAAGACGTTTTGAACGTCATGGACCATATGAGATGTTCCAGGAGTTGAAGTTAATATTTCAAGCAAATACCCGAGTTGAGAGACATGAAGTCTCCAGCAAGTTCTATAGCTAAAAGATGGAGGAGAATCGCTCAACTAGTGAGCATGTGCTCAGATTGTCTGGGTACTACAATCGCTTGAATCAAGTGGGAGTTAATCTTCCAGATAAGATAGTGATTGACAGAATTCTCTAGTCATCATCACTAAGTTAGTAGAACTTCATGATGAACTATAATATGCAAGGGATAACGGAAACAACTCCCAAGCTCTTCGTGATGCTGAAATCAACGAAGGTAGAAATCAAGAAAAACATCAAGTGTTGATGGTTGACAAGACCACTAGTTTCAAGAAAAGGGCAAAGGGAAGAAGGGGAACTTCAAGAAGAACGGCAAGCAAGTTGCTGCTCAAGTGAAGAAGCCCAAGTCTGATCCTAAGCCTGAGACTAAGTGATTCTACTGCAAAGGGACTGGTCACTGGAAGCGGAACTACCCCAAGTGATTGGCGGATAAGTAGGATGGCAAAGTGAACATAAGTATATTTGATATACATGTTATTGATGTGTACTATACTAGTGTTTATAGCAACCCCTCAGTATTTGATGCTAGTTCAGTTGCTAAGATTAGTAACTCGAAACGGGAGTTGCAGAATAAACAGAGACTAGTTAAGGGTGAAGTGACGATGTGTGTTGGAAGTAGTTCCAAGATTGATATGATCATCATCGCACACTCCCCTATACTTTCGGGATTAGTGTTGAACTTAAATAAGTGTTATTTGGTTTTTGCGTTGAGCGTGAATATGATTTGATCATGTTTATTGCAATACGGTTATTCATTAAAAGAGAATAATTGTTGTTCTGTTTACATGAATAAAACCTTCGATGGTCATACACCCAATGAAACAAGTTCGTTGGATCTCGATCATAGTGATACACATATTTATAATATTGAAACCAAAAGATTCAAAGTTAATAATGATAGTACAACTTATTTGTGGCACTGCCGTTTAGGTCATATTGGTATAAAGAGCATGAAGAAACTCCATGCTGATGGGCTTTCGAAATCACTTGATTATGAATCACTTGATGCTTGCGAACCATGCCTTTTGGGCAAGATGACTAAAACTCCGTTCTTCGGAACAATGGAGCGAGCAACAGATTTGTTGGAAATCATACATACTGATGTATATGGTCCGATGAATATTGAGGCTCGCGACAGGTATCATTATTTTCTGATCTTCACAGATGATTTGAGCAGATATGAGTATATCTACTTGAAGAAACATAAGTCTGAAACATTTGAAAAGTTCAAAGAATTTCAGAGTGAAGTGGAAAATCATCGTGACAAGAAAATAAAAGTTTCTACGATATGATCGTAGAGGTAAAATATTTGAGTTACGAGTTCGGTCTTCAATTAAAACAATGTGGAATAGTTTCACAAAATCATGCCACATGGAACACCACAGCATAATGGTGTGTCCTAACGTCATAACCGTACTTTATTGGATATAGTGCAATCTATGATGTATCTTACCGATCTACCACTATCGTTTTGGGGTTATGCATTAGAGACAGCTGCATTCACGTTAAATAGGGCACCATCTAAATCCGTTGAGACGACACCGTGTGAACTATGGTTTGGCAAGAAACCTAAGCTGTCGTTTCTTAAAATTTGGGGTTGCGATGCTTATATGAAAAAGTTTCATCCTGATAAGCTCAAACTCAAATAGGAGAAGTGCGTCTTCATAGGATATCCAAAGGAAACTATTGGATACACCTTCTATCACAGATCCGAAGGCAAGACTTTTGTTGCTAAAATTCGGAAACTTTCTGGAGAAGGAGTTTCTCTCGAAAGAAGTGAGTGGGAGGAAAGTAGAACTTGATGAGGTAACTGTACCTGCTCCCTTATTGGAAAGTAGTACATCACAAGAAAACTATTTCTATGACACATACACCAATTAGTGAGGAAGCTAATGATGATGATCATGTAACTTCAGATCGAGTTACTACTGAACCTTGTAGGTAAACCAGAGTAAGATCCACGCCAGAGTGGTACGGTAATCCTTCTCTGGAAGTCATGCTACTAGATCATGATGAACCTACGAACTATGAGGAAGCGATGATGAGCCCAGATTCCGCGAAATGGTTTGAGGCCATGAAATCTGAGATATGATCCATGTATGAGAACAAAGTATGGACTTTGATGGATTTGCCCGATGATCGGCAAGCCATAGAAAATAAATGGATCTTCAAGAGGAAGACGGACGCTGATAGTAGTGTTACTATCTACAAAGCTAGAATTGTCGCAAAAGTTTTTGACAAGTTCAAGGTGTTGACTACGATGAGTTTTTCTCACTCGTATCTATGCTTAAGTCTGTCCGAATCATGTTAGCAATTGCCGCATTTTATGAAATCTGGCAAATGGATAAACAAAACTGCATTCCTTAATGGATTTATTAAAGAAGAGTTGTATGTGATGCAACTAGAAGGTTTTGTCAATCCAAAAGGTGCTAACAAAATGTGCAAGCACCAGCGATCCATCTGTGGACTGGTGCAAGCATCTCGGAGTTGGAATATACGCTTTGATAAGTTGATCAAAGCATATAGTTTTATACAGACTTGCGGTGAAGCCTGTATTTACAAGAAAGTGAGTGGGAGCACTACAGCATTTCTGATAAGTATATGTGAATAACATATTGTTGATCGGAAATAATGTAGAATTATTCTGTAAAGCATAAAGGAGTGTTTGAAAGGAGTTTTTCAAAGAAAGACTTTGGTGAAGCTGCTTACATATTGAGCTTCAAGATCTATAGAGATAGATCAAGACGCTTGATAAGTTCTTTCAATGAGTACATACCTTGACAAAGATTTTGAAGTAGTTCAAAATGGAGCAGTCAAAGAAAGAGTTCTTGCCTGTATTATAAGGTGTGAAGTTGAGTAAGACTCAAAGCCCGACCACGGCAGAAGATAGAAAGAGAATGAAAGTCATTCCCTATGCCTTGGCCATAGGTTCTATAAAGTATGTCATGCTGTATACCAGATCTATTGTATACCCTGCACTGATTTGGCAAGGGAGTACAATAGTGATCTAGGAGTAGATCACTGGACAGCGGTCAGAATTATCCTTAGTGAAATAAGGATATGTTTCTCGATTATGGACGTGATAAAAAGGTTCGTCGTAAAGGATTACGCCGATGCAAGTTTTGACACTAATCTAGATGACTCTAAGTCTCGGTCTAGATACATATTGAAAGTGGGAGCAATTAGCTAGAGTAGCTCCATGCAGAGCATTATAGACAAAGAATTTTGCAAAATACTTACGGATCTGAATGTGACAGACCCGTTGACTAAAATTATCTCACAAGCAAAACATGATCACACCTTAGTACTCTTTGGGTATTAATCACATAGAGATGTGAACTAGATTACTGACTCTAGTAAACCCTTTGAGTGTTCGTCACATAACGATGTGAACTATGGGTGTTAATCACATGGTGATGTGAACTATTGCTACTAAATCACATGGCGATGTGAAACTAGATTATTGACTCTAGTGCAAGTGGGAGACTGAAGGAAATATGCCCTAGAGGCAATAATAAAGTTATTATTTATTTCCTTATATCATGATAAATGTTTATTATTCATGCTAGAATTGTATTAACCGGAAACATAATACATGTGTGAATACATAGACAAACAGAGTGTCACTAGTATGCCTCTACTAGACTAGCTCGTTAATCAAAGATGGTTATGTTTCCTAACCATGAACAAAGAGTTGTTATTTGATTAACGAGGTCACATCATTAGTAGAATGATCTGATTGACATGACCCATTCCATTAGCTTAGCACCCGATCGTTTAGTATGTTGCTATTGCTTTCTTCATGACTTATACATGTTCCTATAACTATGAGATTATGCAACTCCCGTTTACCGAAGGAACACTTTGGGTACTACCAAACGTCACAACGTAACTGGGTGATTATAAAGGAGTACTACAGGTGTCTCCAATGGTGGATGTTGGGTTGGCGTATTTCGAGATTAGGGTTTTGTCACTCCGATTGTCGGAGAGGTATCTCTGGGCCCTCTCGGTAATGCACATCACATAAGCCTTGCAAGCACTGCAACTAATATGTTAGTTGTGAGATGATGTATTACGGAACGAGTAAAGAGACTTGCCAGTAACGAGATTGAACTAGGTATTGGATACCGACGATCGAATCTCGGGCAAGTAACATACCGATGACAAAGGGAACAACGTATGTTGTTATGCGGTCTGACCGATAAAGATCTTCGTAGAATATGTAGGAGCCAATATGGGCATCCAGGTCCCGCTATTGGTTATTGACCGGAGACGTGTCTCGGTCATGTCTACATTGTTCTCGAACCGTAGGGTCCGCACGCTTAACGTTACGATGACAGTTATTATGAGTTTATGCATTTTGATGTACCGAAGGTTGTTCGGAGTCCCGGATGAGATCACGGACATGACGAGGAGTCTCGAAATGGTCGAGACGTAAAGATTGATATATTGGAAGCCTATGTTTGGACATAGAAAGTGTTCCGGGTGAAATCGGGATTTTACCGGAATACCGGGAGGGTTACCGGAACCCCCCGGGAGACTAATGGGCCTATTGGGCCTTAGTGGAAAAAGGAGAAGAGGGACAAGCCCAAGCTGGCCGGCGCCCCCCCTTCCCCAAAGTCCTAGTAGGACTAGGATAGGGGGCCGGCCCCCCTTCTCTCTCCTTTTCCCCCGGGAGTCCTAATAG
This sequence comes from Triticum monococcum, assembly GCA_034509565.1. Lineage (NCBI taxonomy): Eukaryota > Viridiplantae > Streptophyta > Magnoliopsida > Poales > Poaceae > Triticum > Triticum monococcum. The sequence continues at coordinate 441,319,911 of CM067842.1, read as the reverse complement.
GATTAGGATTGGAGGGAGGAGTCCTACTCCCGGTGGGAGTAGGACTCCCCTGCGCCTCCTCTCCCTGGCCGGCCGGCTCCCCCTCCTCCAACCTTTATATACGGGGGCAGGGGGCACCCCAAGACACACAAGTTGATCCTTGAGATCGTTCCTTAGCCGTGTGCGGTGCCCCCTGCCACCAAATTCCACCTCGATCGTACCGTTGTAGTGCTTAGGCGAAGCCCTGCGTCGGTAGTACATCAAGATCGTCATCACGCCGTCGTGCTGACGGAACTCTTCCTCGACGCTTTGCTGGATCGGAGCCCGAGGAACGTCATCGAGCTGAACGTGTGCTAAGAACTCGGAGGTGCCGGAGTAACGGTGCTTGGATCGGTCGGATCGGGAAGAAGACGTACGACTACTTCCTCTATGTTGTGTGATCGCTTCCGCAGTCGGTCTGCGTTGGTACGTAGACAACACTCTCCCCTCTCGTTGCTATGCATCACCATGATCTTGCGTGTGCGTAGGAAAATTTTCGAAATTACTGCGTTCCCCAACAGTTGTATGAGCTGCTGTCCATTAAAGGAAACCATGGAACAGTTCCCACTTCCTACATAGAAACAATTGATGATTAGGGGAATAGCAGCAGAGATGAATTGCACAAGTGGAAGAAACAGAGACGAAGAAGCCTACAAGATTTTTGTATTTCAAATGTCTGCATGAGATTTGTATGTCATATATTATATTGAAACTGGACGAGATTTATTAGTTCTATAACATCTTAAATCTACCTTAAGAACTATGGAATTTTTTTCATATTACTATATTTCTGAATTTAGTGTATGTATGAATTTTTTCCTACTTTTATGCTTGTTATATTTGAATCATATTTCCTATGCCTTTGTGTAACATCCCAAATTTTTAATTTGGAATGTTATACATTAGATCATCATGCATATCATATTTTATTTGCTTTTGTGTTTTGATCCTAAAAAATTCTAAGCAACTCAAGGACCCATGGAGAGAGTTGGGGATTTCGTTATTTTCATATTTGCGTTTTCTCAAATTTTGAGAATAGGATCATTTGACTTTATTTATTTTATCATCGATTATTTCTATTACAAAAATATGAGAGAGGGAATAAAATGACTTTCCCAAAATATAGAAATATTGAGGATTTAATAATAAAATCAAATAAGATTTATTTCGGAGTTTTTCGATATTTTTATTTGAATTTAGGAAAAATACGCGTTTTCCAAAATTGCATTTAGGGTCCAAATAAATGTTCACTTTGTCGGGATTGATTTTAGAAGCCCGAGAAAATTTATTTCGGGATTTTTGGAGTCCGTTTAGTATTTCTTTTTATTTTTTTCCGAGCGTAATAAAAAAACGAAACCGACTTTGGGCCGTGCCCGAGCGGGACTCCGCCCGGGGGCGCCTTTATATACCGCCGCACCCGAGCCCCCAGCCCACACCAGCCCCGCGCCCGATCCGCCGCCGCCGGAGCAGCGCGCCGCCCGAGGTTTGCCGCCGCCTCGAAATCCATGTCGGTTTAAAAAAAACGATCAGTTTTCGTCGGTTTTATTTTCGGTTTATTATTATTATTATTTTATTTTATTTATTTATTCGGGTTAATCCGTTTGTCGTTTTTCTTTTTCGTCGGATTTTCCGTGGTTATTTTCTGATCGCGATTTCTGATCCGATTTTCGTTTTAGTATAACTTTTCGCTCGTTATCGGAATCAGACGATTCAAGCGCCTGGAGTTTCGTCTCGAAACCCTTTATCCGAATAATCAACTTAAACAAGTTTTTGCTACTGTAAAATTTGACTTAGATTCAGATTTACTAGGACGGAGTTCTTAAGTTGAACCTTCTGGTTAGATCTCTTATTTGAGTTTTACCTGTGCATTAGATGAGTACTTATTGTATGCTTGTTTGTTTGTCTGCGATAGAGTACCCGGAGTGCGCCGCCTATTACTTCGAATTGTTAGGTTTCACGGATCATCAGCAAGGCAAGTAACACTTTGATCATACCTTTTCTACTACCCAGTTTTATTGCATTAGATCAATCCTCACACATTGCATGATTAGGATCTAATTAAATTGTGGGATGGGAAGTAGATGAGATAGTACCTATTACCTGTTTATTATCAAACCTTTGGGAGTTACTTCTACATTTGTTTATTATGCCATGCTATGCTAGTAGACGTGGATTGGGTGAGTGATATCCATGACAGATGTGAGATTGATAATTAATGGTTTATCTAAGGTGGAAACTTAAACACACATCTGGGTGGATTGAGGCACCTGGATATTCCAGGACTTGCCTGTTTTCTTTTGGACCGCCACCCAGGCTCAAAGGGATCATGAGACTATTCATACTAGAAACTTCCGTGTGCAGCCACAAGCTATTATGGGCTCTAGCATAGTTGACTAAGTCGTGCGAACTCTTACAGTGGTAGACTAGCAGATGTAGGGGATGTAGGTGGTACGGTCTACCGATCGTAAGGTGCTAGCGCTTCTGAAAGACTATGTCTCGGTCATCCGTCTTCTCAAACACCATGTAGTGCGAGAAAACAAACGGAGGCGATCGAGTCTTGTGAGGAAAAGTGCGCAAACCTCTGCAGAGTGTAATAAACTAATCATGGTTAGCCGTATCCCCGGTTATGGACATCTTGAGTATCTAGTACCTGGATTATCATGTGAATCTCAACATGTTACTCTAAATTAATTTTGTTGGGTTTGTTTAATGATGATGCTTAATTGGGATTGAGAATGCCGTCAACCATTCTCAATGTTTAACAACCACCATGATAGTTAAATAAAAGTTATTCCTTTAAAGTAGGAAAAAATTGGCTTTATGTAAAAACTGTAACCATAGAGCTTTCCACCAGCCAAATATGCATATAGTATAGCTGTTTCATTCCATTACCCTCTATGTGTTACCTTGCCAGCATATTCCATGTGCTAACCCGTTTTCGGGCTGCAACATTAATGTTGCAGACTTTTCAGACGACGATTAAGAAGTTTTTAGGTCATGGTTCTATACTCAGTGATGCCGTTGAAGTTGATGGACTCACTTATCTTCCAAGCCTTCCGCTATTGTCGTTATTAGATGGCCTTAAGCCATATTTATTGTAATAAGTTCTCTTTTGAGACATTCGATGTAATAAGTATGTGATTGCTACTCTGCAATAAATCCTCCGAGTATTGTGTGGTGTCAGCATTACTGATCCAGGGATAACACCGGAGCACAGAGATCAGACTGTTTGAGGTCTGGTCGCTACACTTTGCTATTTTGCAATTAAAACAAAACTATTCCACACTACACAGTTAATTATTATAAGTAAACAAAACTACTTCAGCTCTTGAACTTATTTTGCTTTGCATAAACTATTAGGTAATGTACAGTTTTATTGAAATATCATTAAGTCAAGGTTATAACTTATACAAAAAAGAAATGCCATATCTCTAACTTCAGTACATTACCTTTAAGTAACGTAAATCATAACAATTTAGGTCAAAATCTTTCATAAGGAATATGACCCTAAAACTCGATTTATGATAAGTTCAAATTGAAACTGCTATTATATGCTCATTTCAACTTTACAACTATAAATATGGTAAGTGAAAATGAAGTAAACAGGAGTGAAATATTGAAACTACATCAATATGTCACTAATTTTATATGAAATATAAAATATAATACACAACTATTAACAATGAAAAATTTAAAGAATGCATCATAATGTATATGATTAAGTATTTCGTTACTCATAATTACATAATCAAAATAATGAAGCAGAATGTATACGAAACCAGTAATGACGAGACAATTCATTATCTTGATTTTTAAATAGATAAAATAGATGCATAATACCAAATGATCCAACAATGAATTTTAAGTTTCAAAATGAGTTACACTTATGAGATTGACATAACAAATGATTAATTAAATCATTAATTTTTCAATATAAATACTTAATTGCACTATAGCATACTTACAAATTTGGTAATCACGACAACCTTAATAATGACAAATCATTCAAACAACAAATCACAACAAAATAACATTAAGTTTAATAGATATTTGTAATATACCTGACCTTCTATGTTAATTACCTTCATATCGTGCAAAACATTTGAACAAGTTATGTGAATGTTAATATAGGTTCTAACTACTAGTTATTTCAAATTAGAGGAACACGTTGCATGAATTAAAATAATTAAAAATAAAAAACGTCTAAATGGTGAAAATGTGGATTCACATCTTTCTAACACGGTACCATTAATTTCGAAGATTTGGCTTAGTTCAAAAATATTAACAATGATACAAATTTCAAAGTTTTTCCAGAAAATCAAATATAAAATGAATATCAAATTTAAATAGTACATCCATTCATTTTGAAGTTAATATAGAAATCTATTTTTCCATCAAATCTTAATCAATCGTGATAGTCATCCAAGTCAAATTAAGAAGATTATAGTGAAAAACAAATTTATAAGTACTCACATTCAGACGACATAACTTAGTTCAGCCAATCATAGATACAAGTTTCTAATTATTAGACAATTCATTAGTATAATACTTTGGACCACATAACGCAAACAAAGAACATTAAGGTAAATAGAGCTGCGGGCAATCTTTGATAGTGTGTGTTGGCGATCGACATTTGCTGCAAAACCTGGACTGGACAACACCCATCACACCACCAGCTTGTTTGCTCTTTGGGTCTGGTTTTTTCCCACGTTTCTTCTTCTTGATGTTTGCTTCCATGCTAGACATGTACCTTTTATTGGAAGGTCTACCATTCCTCTTCATTATAGCAGGTGCAAGAATTGAAGAAACTGGAATAGTAATGTTTCTTGCGGTATCAACTATTTGAACACATGATTCACCAACTTCATTGCCTTCCAGTTGAACACCACAATGTGAACTTACTTCATCTTCAGGCACTGATCCATATCCTACCTGGCATGTAGTTGTCTTTGAATGTCTGTGCTCCTGTAATTCCTTCTTGCAACGAGTAAAATTAGACTTTGCAATTGCAAATGCATCTGGATCGATCTCAGCTTCATTAACTATATCTATTGCCGCGAAATATAATAGCTGGTGCCTAAATGATCTTGATTCCTCGTTAGTGTCGCCGATATATTTCTCCAACTTGTTGCTGAAAGTAGATGGCCTAGCTTGCTTTGTCCACCGCTTCATTATGTGACAATCTGGAATTTTGCAGACACCTCGGTTCACAAAAATCTGTCAAATATAAATACAACAAAAAAAATTTAGTTGTTCGTTGGTACAATATCAAAATTAGTACAAAAAATTAATGGGTATCATACCGCTAGGACGTGGCTACAAAGAACACCAAAATGTTCGTAAAGTCCACATTCACATGTGTAATATCCAATTGACTCATCTACTTTGATTTTGTAAATTACTTTAGACCATGATTCCCTAGACTCGGCCTGGACGTGCTTCACAACAAAAGTATGTTCCTCATAGCTAGGAAGCACAAGGTATGATGTAGATTTAATTAGCTCCTTCTTGAATAGATTATAAACCTTTGCTGTATAGATAACAAAAGCATGCTTCTCCATGGGATATCCAAAATGGACCTTTAATATTTTCTGCATACAATTACAAAAAGACATGTCAAAATAATATAACAAAAACTAAATGTAGCAAGGAATACTATGGTAAATGGAAAATAATTAACTGTTAAACGTTTTGAACGTGTTTGTTCTTCCTTTCAGCGTCTGCGTCACAACTCTCCCGATCGTCTATCAGTTTAGTGTACTGTGTAATGAATGCATTTATTGAAGAATTACATACAGTATGTATCTTCAGCATCATGTTTGCACATTCACTACGTTGAGTGCTACACATTCTAGCACAGAATACTTTACTAAAGTATGGTTTGGCCCATTTGTGCCTACACTCGTACGCTCTAGTCATGAAAGGATGCTCCTGTAAACCATACTTTACCGTAACAAAATTCCATGCATCTTCAAACTCCTGTATTGTTAGCATGTGATTTACTAGCTTATGGAAATCATCGGCAAAGGTTTTGTGATTTCTGTAAACAGCACCAAGAAGTTCATGAGCCCTCTTTAGAACGTGCCATTTGCACCATCTATGTGTTGCATTAGGAAGCTCTGCCATGACTGCATTTCCAATGGCCCTAGCCTGATCTGAACAAAATTGTGATGGAAAAAATTGTTTAATACTCTAAATTAGGAAACTAACTATTAAAATAAGTACAGAATTCAAATTCTGATGTTACTAAGACACGAAACATTATGTAAAGAGCAAGCGATAACCGTCTTGCTAAATAATTGTTTACCTGTAAGAATAGTAACTGGTGGTTTCCCACCCATCATAGCAACAAATTGCTTAAAAGCCCAACGGAATTTCTCTTCCTTCTCATTAGTCAAGAATACTCCAGCGAAGATTACACTCTCAAAGTGGTTACTAACTCCTACAAACATACCAAATGGCATTTTGTAGATGTTTGTTCCATACGTGGTGTCAAAAGTTATTGCATCTCCAAAGTGATTATATAATGATCTACTCCTTCCAGTAGTCCACATTAGTGACTTTAGCCTATTGTCATCATCCACCTATGCACAGAAAGCAAATCTATCGTCCATTGCTATCATATCACGGAAGTTCTCTAGTGTTTTAGCTATGTCGTCCTGAAGCGTTTCACTAGCAATCTGTGAACAAACAGTACGTAACTTCCGCTTACAGAATGGAACTTTCTTTGTTGATCCATAGAAACCAGCAACTATAGAATTAACCCTTGTTAGTGATACATTGTTCTCTCGAAGATTCTTTATTAAGTCTCTGATTGGCTTGTCAATATGTTGATGTGAATGCAGGTGCTTCTTCTCGCTGCAAGATTCGACAAGGGCATGGTTGTGTTCCTCCCGAAAAACTTTGACATACCATTCTGAATTTTCATTGAGATGTAACCTGAGTGTTGCCTTGCAACCACATCTAGTAGTTGCATATTTAGTATTCTTGCTGAAGCCCTGAAAAGATAATTGTGGAATAAGATTCAATGTCATCAGACATACTAAGACATTGTACATTGATGTGTTTATTTTGTATGATATTACTACATGGTGGTTCGTGAAAAAATTACTTACTGCTCTTTGGCAAGTGAATTCCTGCATTGTCTGTACGCGAGTGCGAATCGTGATATAATTATCACCATTGCGAATACTGAAACCAAGCACCCAAGAATAAGTATTGTAGAAGTCATATGCTTCTGCAATAGATGAAAACTTCATACCAACAACCGGCCTTAACATTTGAACAGAAGTGTCTTCACAAAAACTTCTAATTCCGTGTTCCACAGCTCCAACTGGTCCTCCTCTGTACAAAACAAACAAACATGTTGAGAACAAACTACTATAATAAATTATTTTAGAAATGAAGATAATACAAAGTTTAGTCTTACTCGATGTATCTTTCATTCGAATCTGACTCTTCAGTCTGAACATTGTATGCAGAAAATAGGTAGTGCTCATCTAGATTTTCAGGCCTAGACATCTTATCTGGAAGTTCGAACGGGTCTTTGATACATTCTAGACGTGACTCTACTTCATTTGAGTCATCGACATAATCACAAGTGTCAACCCTGTTTAAAATAATGAATACAAGTTTATCTAAATTGAAAATGATTTCTTCACATACTTCCTGCTGTTTACTGAATGTAATTTCTGGAGTTTACCTTAAGTTAGGTCTGGAAAGTACATCATTGTCTTCTGAGCAATAAGGTCTATCAGAATAGCATGAACTTTCTTCAGGTACTGAGTTTACAGTGCTCCTACATTATTAGAAAAATTGTTAATACCTAATCACGATCTGGATAATGTATAGAAACATTATTGGGAAACGGATGAGAACTAATTATATTTTCATCTCAAAGATGTGAACTTACTGTTGATTGAAATTTGACATTGGCTGCTCAACCATGTTTAGTAGTTCCATAAAACTGCCTCGCACGCTGTCCCTCTCAAATTCCATATTAACCTATAAACTTAAAGTATTTAAGACAGGCGAAACTAAGCTTCGACAGTTGTAACCAAATAAGGAACATAAATTACGGTATTATAATCATTATAATTACTGTATGCAAAATCGTGAGCATGGGATTTATTTGGATCGAAACAGAACAGATTCAAGAACAGAAACAAGTAAAATGACAATCCTGTATGAACTGACCTTATTTGCTTCTTTCAGCCGACAATGGATCGATCACCGGATAAGATCTGGTACAAACGCATGCAGTAGTTACTCTGATTCCAGCATCCAATCACATGGGACTTTGGCTAAGGTTGCTTCATGGCTTCAAATCAGATGCAAATTTGAAGGATAATAATTAGAACCTAGTATTCAACAAGATCTACTCCGCTGCCACTCTCCTCATGGATTCATATCAGAGAGGAAAACTGCGGCAAGAACTTGAGGAGAAACAATGGCGACGGAGAGAGAGAGAAAGAATATGGATGGGGAGGGAAGACGAGACGGAATTGTCGAGGAGGACGAGAGCATGATTAAATATCAACCAGGGGTGGGCTCCACTATATTATATTCTGTACAACTTGTCAGTCTGGACAGTTGTATTACTATTGTATAAAGTTGCCGCTTCGATTACTAGCTTATACGCACTCGGGACGCACAGATCTTGACGAAATCTACCAACGGCGGATGCGGCTCCGGTACATCCCGCCTCCGGTAAAATAACTTAGTCGTAGTCCGACATGGATACGCTCAATGAGAAGTTTGTTTTTGATAGTCCATACCGTCCAGGAGAGCGCGTGGAAGCCCACCCACAGCATGCGATCTGTGCAATAAAAGATACCACAATGGTATCGTACATGTCAGAGAAGTTTGGGGGTACTAACTGCAACCGGCGACCTCTTGGAGACAGCTCCAGAGTAACTGCGTGTTTGCTAAAAAAACAAGATGTGGTTGATATCTTCTTCTACATTGAAAAGGGGGCAACGATCATCGTCAAGGTCGTTCTGCTTACATGCTTGATCTTAGGAAGGAAGTCTTCCCCCCTAATTAATAAGATGACAAACAAAGATCTTAATTTTCAAGCAAAGTCGCACCCGCCATAACGCGTTCAGCTGGATGGGGCTACGCTCGCAAAGAGTGTGTGATGTAGGGATCTACTCCCTCCGTTCCTAAATATAAGTCTTTGGAGTGATTTCACTATGGACCACATACGGAGTAAAATGAGTGAATCTATACTTAAAATGCATCTATATACATCCGTATGTGGTTCATAGTGAAATCTCTACAAAGACTTATATTTAGGAACGGAGGGAGTAGTCGAGAGTCTACAGAAGGTTCCAAATATGCATGGGATAACTGAACTCTTTCTCCTAGATTGCTGCTGAAGACATGGCCCTATCTTAGGCGGCCCAGGAGAAATGCCGCTGGAGATGGGCTGAAATGGAACAATCATTAGTGATGTTGGCTTTCCTCTGATCGGGCTACTTTTAGCTCAGTATAGTGCATGAAATTAAACCTTTCACTTTCCATATTATGCAGTAGTGATGGCAACCACCACAAATATGATTTGTTGGCCCACCTAACATGGCATGTTTTATATTAGATCAATTTTACTTTAAAGAAATATTCTTGCATTTCAAAAGAATTCCCTCCCCGCAAAAAAAATAAAATTCCCGTGACGTTTCAAAAACTGTTCATACAATGTGTGAAAAATGTTTGCGTATTTGAAAACATGTTTATTTCCATTTGAAAAATCTACCTGACATTGAAATAAATATTCTCGCATTTCAACCAAATGCTTGTGACATTTAAAACATATTTATGCAATGTTTAGGAAAAACATTATTACCATTAAAAATGTGCCAACAAATATTTTGGAAAATGCTACCATGTATTTAAAAAGTGTTCAAAACATATATTTTTAAAAAAAACTGTGCATCATGTATTTAAATTCATTTCCAATGTGTATTAAAAAATGTTTCATGTGTGCATTAGAAATGTACACTGTGTAATGAGAAAAAGTAGAGATATGTTATAAAGAAAATTGATAAAAACTGACAAAAAAGTAAACGAAGAAAACCAAGAAAGAAAAAAAATGACAGTATAACGAAAAAAAGCAAACCCAAAGAAGCCGGTGAAAACCAAAAGAAAATCAAAGTATAATAAGGAAAAAAACCAAAAAAGCTGAAGAAGAAACAAAAAAAATTACAAACAAAACAGGAAGGAACACAGTAGCGATCAGACCCAACGAACGAACGCACGCGTTAGGCCGGCCATACGCGCGCTATGGGGCGGTGCGGGCAAGACGAATGCTATAATCGCCATAAGTGCGATATAACATACGAATGCTCTTATATTTCTTTATGAAAATATTAATTTTTTATCAAGCAAGGAGTTGACGAGCCTGTTTAGTTTCAAAACAAAATGTTGACCAGTCCCTTAATCCACAAACATACAAAAACAATGACCCTGTTTGGATCATGGGGTTAGAGCTAGTTTGGGTTAGTTGAAGGCTTAAATAACTCAAAAGTATCCAAACAGAAAGGGTTAGAGTGGGTTAGTTTCATCTAACCCAACTATCCCGGTAGAGAAGTGCTTATTTGGGTTAGAGTGAGTTAAAAAATACTCCATCCGTTCCACTATATAGTGCGCATTGTTTCAAGCACGTATACCAATCAGTGACCTGGCGCTGAGTTTTGGACGCTGTTACCCCCGCTTGTCTTGCCTCCAGCCCATGTGCGTGTGAGTCTATTTTGTGATCAGTGGAAAGCCAAACCATCACGCCACCGCGGGGGATAGCAAAACGCGCAAGATACGGGACTGCGACTTAGCGGCGGCGGCATCCGCGGCTGCGGCGGTGCCCTCGACAACCTCGCCATCTGTCCACCGGCGCACGCCTACCCATCTCCTCCGCGAGCACCACATGCATCGGCTCCTCGCACGCCTCCACCCATGGCTCGCCGTGGCCGTCGTACATCACGAAGACGTCCTGGCAGCCGCTGCCCTTGTCCCTTCCTCCGCGCACGACCGAAGAGGACGGCGTCGACACCGTCCACACCTCGAGCTCCTGCTGCTCCCCCTTCTTCTCTGCCGCACGGGAGGTGGCCGTGGCCTCCAGATCTGGGGATAGAAGAAGGGGCCGTGGTCGCCTGCATCGGATGGGATCGACTTAGTACTAGTCCACTTGGTGTGGCTGGCAGCGGAGATGTTTGCCAAGGATGCAGCGGACGCGGGGACGCCAATAGCCGACGCAGTGACGCCGGAGGCCGGCGGCTGAGACGGAGATGCCGGAGACGCCAGATGCGGACACGGCGATGCCGGAGAGGCCGGCCACCAGCAGCGGAGGCGAAGATGCCGGAGCAGGCAGAGGACGCGGAGACACCGGCCTCCTTCTGCTCCCCCTCCTCTGCCGCCGCAGGTCGATTCCCGCTGCCACCGGTCCAATCCGTTTGTCCTCGAGGAAGGGAATACAGGCGAACGTTGCATGTGCGGGTGTGCTGCTGCCGGGGCTAGTTTCGTCCAAAAGAGCCCAAAGTAGCTAATGCGCACTACATTTCGGAATAATGCCAAAAAATCTATGCGCATTACATAGAGGAACGAAGGGAGTAACTAACTCTAACTGTGTTGAAGTATCTAAATAGAGCCAAAAAAAACTTAGTATCCAGCGCCGCAAAGCACAGAATTAGCAGCTCATTTATAAGTTTGATTTTTCAAGTGGTCCTAAATAATCCAATTCATCCCCCCTATCTCGAATATTCCCCTTACAATGACAGAGGCGATCGAGCTGCGCTGGTAATGGTCCGCACGCAAGGCATGTTTGCTATGTTTGTCGACGGTCATGGCGAGCACGAACTGTGCCCTGCAAGGTCAACTCAACATTTCCATCACACATCGATCCATATTGCACCTTCGATCGCCATATAAATGCACCCACGATCAACCAGGATCTTCATCCTTCCATCCATCCATCCATTTCCTCGGGTCTTCTGCCATGGCTTCCGCCACCTTCTTGATCTTGGTTGCGGCGGCGAGCCTCCTGGCCAGCTTTGCGCAGGCCGATTTGCAGTACGGTTACTACAACACGACGTGCCCAGGCGTGGAGGAACTTGTGCGCACCGAGCTTGAGGCCATCTTCGCCGACGACTCCACCCTCCGCGCCGGCCTCCTCCGCCTCCACTTCCACGACTGCTTCGTCCGGGGCTGCGACGCCTCCCTCATGCTCAGCTCCCACAATGGCACCGCTGAGAAGCACGCCGACCCCAACCTTACCGTGCGCGGCTACGAGGCCATCGAGGCTATCAAGAAGGCGGTGGAGAAAGCATGCCCCCTCGTCGTCTCCTGCGCAGACATCATGGCCATGGCCGCGCGCGACGCCGTCAATTTTGTACGTACTCCTTGCCGCTGTTACTAGTACTCCATTGATTATGAAATTGCTGTGCTCATCATAAGCTGTCGTGGTGCAGAGCGCTGGGCCACGCTACGAGGTGGAGACCGGGCGCCGCGACGGGAACGTCTCCATGTTGGAGGAGGCCCTCACCAACCTGCCACCGGCCGACGGCAACGTCACCGTGCTCACCCAGTACTTCGCCGTCAAGAACCTCACCATGAAGGACATGGTCGTCCTCTCCTGTACGAAATAATCATTCATAACTCGATCGCGCTGTCCTTTGTCTCCGATGACCTGACTGAACATGGCATACAATGCATGGATGCAGCGGCGCACACGATTGGAGTGACGCACTGCTCGTCCTTCTCCAAGCGGCTCTACAACTTCACTGGAGCCGACGACCAGGACCCCTCGCTGGACCCGGCGTACGGGAAGACGCTGACGACCAAGTGCCCAACGGATAAGATGGCGAGCGTGGTGCCCATGGATGAGGTGACGGTGGAGAAGTTCGACCTGGGATACTACGAGTCCGTGTACAATCACCGGGCGGTGCTGCGCTCCGACGCCGCGCTGCTGGAGGACAGCCTCACCGGCGCCTACGTGGCGCTCATGAACAACGCCTCCTCTCTCGACGTCTTCTTCGCCGACTTCGCCGTCGCCATGATCAACATGGGCAGGGCTGGCGTTCTCACCGGCACCCAAGGCGAGATCAGAGAGACCTGCGGCGTCTACGTCGACTGATGATCGATCGTGAATCAAAATTCAATCTGACAATTTGTTCTGACCAAGCATTTTGTAGTCCCTTGTTTGAGGATGATACGGTGAGGCTACCCGTGGCTTTACAACAGGATTTCAATTTCAGAAGGATTCTTGTTTGGATTACAACAGGCGGCAAGATACAAGATATTACTTTTATTTCAGTTTCATGCCATAATTGTTTTACTGTTTGTGTGGTAATATGTGATCTAGGGATTAGAGAGAACATTTTTTACCATTGTAACCCAAATATGTGATCTAGAGATTAGAGAGAACATTTCAGAAGGATTCCATAAATTTTTTACAACATGATTTCAATTTTTTAATGTATATAATGTGAGCTTAGAGAGAACATTTTTTGATATGTTCAATATTATATTTGCGACAGAAATATATAATCTAGTTAATCTGGTGAAAAATAATCCCCGTCCTATTCTGACAAGGGTTGATTTGAATTTGCTAAGATTCCTAAACGAGAAAAGTCGTTTATAGGTTTGATAATCATTGGCATTTCCTGTTCAACGCTGTTATTGATAGTTTTAATATGTTTTTATGGTTGGAAGACAATTTATTTGGACGAACAGTCTCGTTAAACTGACATACGAGAAATTAAATCGTATGCTAATGGATACCGAATTGGAATCTAAATTCTCAATGGTTTCTGTGCATGCATTACCTCGTGTTGAGACTATCAAATCATGCTTTCATCCTCCAAACCACGGTTTTCCACAACCACAAGCAGCGCAAGTTCAAGTTCAAACTTGGTTGGCTGCTCCGTCATGGCTTTCATGATATGGTCAAGGAGGTGTGAGAGAAACATGTTGCCGGTCTTACTTCAAAACACAAATGTAATTATAAAGCACGTGCAATACGTAAATTTCTTGGTGGTTGGGCTAGGCATACTGCGGGTATTCTCAAAAAGAAAAAGGTTTGTCTCATGCCTATTATTGACGATTTAAAAGCCTTCGCAGAGGTTTGGCCGCTGTCTGAACATGAAATTGAAATTAAGAGTTGTCGGCGTTCTGGGAACGGGGGTCTCCAGACTTGCCTGCCTGCGGCCCGCAACATGGCTCCACCAGCGGCCCCGTACGACCCATCTTCACCAGCAAACATTCAAGACCCTCGCGAGGGGTCAAGCCTCGCGAGACGGACGACGCAAGACCTCCTCAGGTGCGGCCTCACCAGGCTGGCTCGCGAGGGACGGAGGGATCAAGGCGAGGGGCACCTCACAAGGCTTCTGTGACGCAAGCCATGACGACTGGAGCCAGGCGGGCGCCAGCGCGCAGTGTCCTCGTTTCCTCTTTGGTGCTAAAGGGGCAAGCGCAGACGAGGAGTCCCGAGACATCAGGCAAATGTTTCCATATCGGTGCAACAAGTCCAAGACCAGCAGGACGGCAGGACGAAGGTCACCGTGGAGCCCAAGACGGCGTCACCACCAGAGCCTTTGGCAGGCGAGGACTATTTTTATTAGGATAGCTTGTACTAGTTGTCTCCCTTCAAATTTGGCTGTTGTGGGATCCCTTCCCGCTCAATATTTGGGAAGAGGACCAGGGCCTCTATAAATAGGACTAGCCACCGCCGTAGGGAGGCATCTGATTCGGACCTAGATTGAATCCATATCATCCCAACCACTCAAGTTCACCAAGCACAAGAACACCTCTCCTCGCGAGGCAGTTCTTCCCTTGTAACTATTCATCCTCAGCCCAAGAGGCAATCCACCACATCACACTGGAGTAGGGTATTACACCACAACGGTGGCCCGAACCAGTATAAATCTTGTGTCTCATGTTATTTGGGTTCGCCGAGTTAGGCCGTGAGATCGTAGAGTGTGCGAGCTAGAGAGGGGAAGAGATCTTTGTGCGCACCCCAGTATTCGAACCTCAAGGGTTTTGCCGGAACCCGAAATCCTACATTTGGCGCGCCAGGTAGGGGTGCGTCGAAGCTTTGCCCCCCCCGGGGCGGCCTCGCCTCTCCGACCGACTCTCATGGACGCCGCCTCTTCTCCGACTGGATCGACGGGCGCCCTCCGCAGCGTCGGGGGCTCCAAGCCTTCACCCCCGCCTTGCGGCGGGTGCAGTGGCCGCACAAGTTCAAGCCGGAGATGCTGCCCCGTTACGATGGTGCGGCGGATCCGGTAGCCTTCTTGCTGGCATACGAGGAAGCCGTCTTGGAGGCCGGGGCAACGGTAAAGTCATGGCCAACTGGCTCCCAATGGCCCTGGCTGGCGTGCCGTGTGCCTGGCTCCTCCATCTGCCAGAATCTTCCGTGGCCTCGTGGGAGGAGCTGCGTGACCTCTTCATCGCGCGCTTCGGAGAACCGGCACCCCTATCGTCGCGGCTCTCCTTGGTGGCTCGCAGCCACCGCCCTCGGATCGTCACGCCAAGCCTTCTTTTGCAAGATCAGCGCCATCTCCACGCGGGAGGGGGCTCCCCCGGGTTGGGAGGCGCCCAAGGCTGACCTGATCTTCAACTCGAGGGATCACCCAGTCACCACCGTCGGCTCAGGCGTGCTTCCGATGCTTTGCACGCCCACCATCTGCGGCATAGCCGTTACTAAGACCCTCATAGACGGCGGCGGCGGCCTCAACGTGCTCTCTGTGGAGGCTTTCAGCCTCCTTCACGTGCCACTATTGAGCGGCTCCGCCCCAGCAAGCCCTTTTCCGGGGTCGGCGGCGGCTCCTCCGACCCCCTGGGGCAGATCCGTCTCCCCGTGATTTTCGGCACACGCGACAACTACCGCATCGAGCTGATCGACTTCGACATCGCCCGCATCGGCTTGCCGTACAACGCCATCCTCGGGTACCCGGCGCTGGCCCAGTTCTTGGCAGCCACTCATCCTGCCTACAACCTCATGAAGATGCCAGGAAGTAAGGACGTCCTCATCGTGGTCGGAGACACCAAGGAAGCCGTGACGGCCCTCAAGCTCACCTTTAGGGCCACGGCGGCAGCTTGCCCGACCGACAAGGCAGTGTCCAGAACCAAGGGAGTTGTGCCGACCAAGAAGAAGCAGATGTTCACTCAGTGTCAAGCCAAGAGGAAGCAGATACCGGTCGTCAAGGACGGGGCCTCTGGCGCTGAAAGTGCTAGTGATCGACGAGAGGGGGGGGGGTGAATAGGCGATTTTTATGGAAGTCTTCAAAACTTGGAAGTTTCGAAGACAAACGATAGAAATAAACATATTACCATGCAGCGGAAGGTAGACTACACTAAGCAAGCCATAGTCAAATATTCAATGAAGTGAAAGCACAATGACTAATAGCAGCTAGGCAGTTTCGATCAGATAGGAAGATAGTGTGAAGCAAATCAGAACAAGCAGTCACTCAGTGAAGACAAAAGATAATGCAATCATACAATGACTTCACCAGGGCCAACCGTAAGTAAAGGAGAGGGAAGGATGAAACCAGTGACTCGTTGAAGACAATGATTTGTTGGACCAGTTCCAGTTGCTGTGACAACTGTACGTCTGGTTAGGGAGGCTGAGATTCAACTCAAAAGACCGCGTCTTCACCTTATTCCCCTTGAGCTAAGGACACCCAGTCCTCGCCCAATCACTCTGGTAAGTCTTCAAGGTAGACTCCCAAACCTTCACAGACTTCGTTCACTGGCGATCCACAATGACTCTTGGATGCTCAGAACGCGACGCCTAACCGGCTGGAGGATTCACAGTCCTCAAGTGTAATAAGTCTTCAGATCACACAGACAGGAAGACTTCAGTGATGCCTAACACTCTTTGGCTCTAGGTGGTTAGGGCTTTATCCTCGCAAGGAATTCTCTCTCAAAGGCCTCGAGGTGGGTTGCTCTCAAACGACAAAAGCTGTACACTAACTCTGAGCAGCCAACCGTTTATGGTTGTAGGGGGTGGGCTATTTATAGCCACTAGGCAACCCGACCTGATTTGTCCAAAATGACCCTTGGTCACTAAGGAACTGACACGTGTTCCAACGGTCAGATTTCAAACACACACGACAACTTTACTTGGGCTACAAGCAAAGCTGACTTATCCAACTCTGGATAAGATTGCTCTCATTGTCTTTGCTCGAAGACATAGGATTCTGGTTCAGCATCACTTCAGTCATTCTGACTGGTTCTCTTGGACCCCACTTAACAGTACGGTGGTTCCTATGACTCAACAAAGAAGAAAAAGAACGACGAAACATCTAAGTCTTCGCGCTCCACAGTCTTCACACAATGTCTTCTCTTGTCATAGTCTTCAATGTGAATGTCTTCACATACCACCTTTGACTTCAATGTCTTCATACAGTTTTAGGGGTCATCTCTGGTAGGAAAACCGAATCAATGAGGGACTTCTACCTGTGTTATCTTGCAATTCTCACAAACACATTAGTCCCTCAACCAGGTTTGTCATCAATACTCCAAAACCAACTAGGGGTGGCACTAGATGCACTTACAATCTCCCCCTTTTTGGTGATTGATGACAAACTGGTTGAAGTTTTCAACAGGGAATAAAATATGTGAAATTGTAAAGGATAGGGTATTGTCTTCATAAGTTGCAAGGGCTTCCCCTGAAGATGTGCATATAAGTAATTTGCTTTAGGAATGCAAATGCACATGGAAGGTTGTACTTGTGGAGATCCTCTTCAACCTATGATGACAATTCATTATGCAAGATATGATGTAACAAAGATAATGACATGTATAATGAAAAATGGATGTCTGTAAAATGATCTAAGTGCGGAATTTATCGTCGCACATGCGGAATTTATCATCGCATCACAAAAAAGAAAATAAGTAGCAGACGACCATCGAGTTTGAGTGTTACAACTCAAAGAACCAAATGTATCAAAATGCGAGAGTTGTAAACACTAGGAAAAATATAAAACCACCGCCCATATGGACCCGCTTGAAGACTATCAAACTCATATGCTTCTCCCCCTTTTGTTAGTAAGGACCAAAAAGGTTTGAAGACATAGAGCACCTACTCGTTCCCATGAGGAGTTGGTGAAGCAACAGGGTCGTCGGAGTTGGTTGGCGGTGCAGACGAACTCGGTGCAGTGGTGATTCGCGCTGAAGGTGGTGAAGTAGCATCGTCTTCACCATCGATGACACGTGCATTCACTGTTGCAGCAGAGGAGGAGAACTCAAAGTCTTCAAGAGACAGAGTACACCGCAGCAAGGTCCTTCTCGGAGGTGTTGAGTCAAACTTGAAGCATTCAGAGAAACCATCATCTTGAAGATCATCTTCAGAACACATAAGCGTCAGCCCTTTCCATGTACGCCGACAAGTTCCATGGGCGACAAAGGCATTCTTGGTGGCAAGGTTGCGAATCATGTTTACGTCCACCAAGAGGCTTTGCATTTGGCGCTTCAGCCAGTCATGATGCTTATCCTGTTTCTGATGAAGGGCAACCAGAAGCTCTCGGTCATTGAGAACACGAGATCACTTCTTGGGCCGTTGTGCAATGGTGCTTTCAGTGGCTTCAGTGAGGGCACGATGAGGTGCACGGGTAGTACCAGCCAGATGATAAACATGAGTGACTGCTGGGTTGCCTTCAATGTGTTGAGAGAAACTTTGCTTATCGGCATTCTAAAGACTAAGGGGCTCCTTGGCAGGCTCTGGATAGATGGCTTCAACTGACATATCGACGTCAGGCAGAAAAATCCGATGATTGCGAGCAGAGGGCTGATAGGTGACAGCTGAGTGTAGTTTGATCAGACACATAATCCATGGAGCGTAAAACTTCAAGCCAAAGAGATCAGATCCTGATGCAGCAAGTTGGCGGATGAAGAAGTCTTGTGCATTGAAGCTTTTGCCGTGAAGAATATGGAAGACCAAAGTCTTCATTGCACCTTCCAGCTTTGCATGTGGAGAATGTCCTTTGATGGGCCAGAGAGTTCGCCTTATGATGTGATAGATAGTGCGTGGCAGATACTCAAGGTCTTCAACAAAGAACTCCTTAGGATATTCAACATCTGGAGGCAAAGGCTTCATCATGCTGAGCATCTAACTCATGTTGGATTCAGGCTTGTGAAAAATGCTTTCCATAGCAGCACTGTGAAGCTGACAACCAGGTTCACAAAGATCTCCTGGAGTGGGCAGGCCAGTGAGCCCAATGATATCAAAGGCTTTGGCTTCGTGATGAACATTGCCTGTCATCCACTCAAGGACCCAAGTCTTCGGATCCTTGTTGTAGCCACGAATATGAAGAGTGGCATAGAATTGGAGCATCAATTCTTCGTTCCAGTGCTCCTTGTCAGTGACGAACTGCCACAAGCCAGATTCTCTGAAGCAATCCAGCGCTTCTTCCAAACAGGGCAGACCAGTTATGGCTTCAGTGTCAAGACGCATATGAGGAAAAATGCGACCTTGATTGTACACGATGCATGAGTAATAACCGCGCTGCTGATAGCTCCAGAACCGATCAGAAGATATTCTTGCCTTAGAGTAGGGGTTCTTGGCGCTATTGAAGAAGGTGTTGTGTGCTTTGAAGCCATTGATATTGAATGATCCGGGTGCATATGCAGTGCCTGGAAACCTAGGCAGCCTTGGCATTGGCTTCTGAACCTGAGGCCTGTGCTCGACGTGATAGTCAAATTGGGGACCAGCAGCAGGTGGAGGAACAAGAAGAGGCCATTTGACAGAGATGAGCTGACCATAGTTGTATGCTTGCTTAATAGTATGTGGCCTTGGTGGCGGAACAGGAGAAGTGGCATCAACAGAGGCGTGAGGCTGCACATCTGTTGCAGGTGCATCATTGGCTTCATTGGCTTCTGGCACAGTGTTAGGTGCAGGCTCCACAATGTCTTCAGCCATGACCACGTCATTGGCTTCAGCGGTGTTAGTGGTGGCAGCCTCAGGATTCTCAACCTCCACTTGAGGAGCTGGAGGGTCGGGCACTAACACGTTCACTTCAGGAACAACTTCTTCAGTGATGGGGGAAGTAGGGCACGTTCTTCTGCTTGTTTCTCTTCGGCTGATGCAGCCAGATTGTCTTCAACAACTTTAGCTTCAGACTCGGAGACGTTCACAGTAGGAGTGGCTTCGGGGAACACCTGACGTGCAACAGATTGGTGGTGCACTTCTCCTTCTGAAACGCTCGAAAGAGGGACTTGGGGCCTTGGTCCTTTGCGAAGCCTGCGTAACGCTGGCGACGCCTGTGAAGATGGAGTTGGCTGGGCCTCAAAGTCATCCTCTTCTTCTTGCACTGGTGGGGTGACTTGTTATTGGGGAGTACTAGGGGTTTCTTGTTGTTGTGGGTGATCAACCCATGATGCATCCTGAGCAATTGGCGTCAGAGGACGACCAATGCTGATGAGTTCGCTGTTCGCGAGAATAGGAGATGATACCAAGTTGTGCTCAATCTGAGGAAGAACTACATCATCTTCAACATTGTCATGGTGACCAATGTCTTCAGCAGCGGTGGGGTCAACTGCTGGAAAGTCTTCAGCTTCAGGAGCCTCTGTGGAAGCAGGCTCATGAACTATCATCCGCCGTTCTTGATGCGAAGAGTTAGGACGAGCAACCGAGATGGGCTCGACAACAAGGGGCTCTGTGGGAGCAGCCCAATCTTTCTTGGTTTTGCGCTTCTTCTTGGAGGGAGCGACATCAGAAGCGTCAGGATTTTTCCTCTTTCTGGCTTCAGCCTCGGCAGCCCTTGTCTTCTTCAGGTCTGAAGCGGTGGACGTGACCTTTGGCTTTGAGCCAGACATGCTGCTTGGGAAGACAATGTGGGGTTCTTCCTGCCTTGAAGGTGCAGATTTGTCAGTCGATGGCTTCTTCTTCTTCTTTGTAGCCATTCTGGGGTCGATGCCTGGACGCCCAAGAGCCTTGCGCTTCTCAGCTTCATTGTAGGCTTGCACGCACTTGTCAGCCAGACTCTTCATGCGCTCACGAGAACCTTTGGCTTCTTCATTTCTTGAGAAAGGCTTCCTTGAGCTCGTGCAGCATAACCTTGAAGTTTTTGACATCTTGCACGCTAAGCTTTGCCATGTGTTTCTTGAACTGAGCTTTCTCATAGTCGATTTTTGGCTTCAGTTCAACGATGCGCTGAGCTAGAGCTAGTTCAGAAGCAATGGCGCCAGTGAAAGAGACGCTGAGGCCAATTGGAAGTTGCAGATCGTCAAAGCTGAGATTGGGGGTTTCAAACCACTCATCAATGAAGTTGTGGATGATTGCCACGTCAAAGAGAGGCAAATCATTGAAGATTTCTGCTTCTTCCTTACTCTTAATCAGTTGCTCAAGAGCGTCATATGCAAGATCTTCATCACTGGACAGGTCAATGTGTTCGTCTCGCAAAATGGCAGCAGGAGTCAATGTCTGGTCAGTATTCTTTTTCGTCTCCGTCTTCTTGGAGATACGTGATAGATCTTCAGACTGTACACTGTCTTCAGGAGGTGCAGTAGCCAGTGGCTTCACACGTGAAGCGTTTGGAGGAGCAGTTGACTTTGAAGCTCTAGCCTTCTTTGGCTTCTGCGGCTTTGGAGCAGGAGCTGGGGCTTCATCAGTGTCGGCATCATCATCAGAATGATCTACTTTGGCACCTTGAACAGAAATGTGAGTGATAAGACCATCAAGGTTGTAGAAAGGTCCGATGATATTGGGTTCAGCATCGCATGTGCCGTCAGCCCGTGGAGCAGAAGGACCAGGGTTGAAGTCTAGTCCCAATGACTTCTTGTTTTCCTTGGCCGATGCCTTTGCATGCTGGAAGTTGCGCTTGAAGAGATTATCATCACGACACCAGAGAAGTGATGATGGGTCGGCATTGTCAGGCTGTGGTCCACGGACCATACAGGGATAGAAACCCTGAGCAATGGCTTCAACTCTGGTCTTGGGTTGAAGATTTCAGAAGAGAATGTCACCCCAAGGACTCTTGATGGCATTCTTCTCAGCATACTCCTGGGTCACAAACTTGTATTTAAACCATTGTTCGGCCCAATATCTTAGAATCCATTGGATTCGTGTCTTGCACTGATTGTAATCCTCTTCTGGATCTGTCTTGTACAACTCTGAGAGGTCATCAGGCAGATCTCTTGATGTTCCCCCTCGATGCTGTCTGCCACCCTTTCTTGCTGATTTCTCTGTATCCATGAACTTCAAATTGAATGGCGTCAACACGTTCAAAGGCTTCAAAGGCTTCCGCTTGCTGGTCAAATAGGAACTGGCTTCGGGAGAGTTAATGTGATGCTGTAAGAATTCTACAAACGAATGCAGACTATGAGAACCAAGGGATTCTCCCATGGACATGTACCAGTGACAGCATTAGAGATGCAAGGGAAGGGGAGAGGTCATATGCATTCTCAGAAGATTTTGAAGGTAAATCATTTTGAAAACATTGACCTCATAGTGCGAAGACATTCACTTATGTGTTTGGGGTTGGTTCCAGATTTGTACGAATCTAGGAATAGGTACAAGTGAGGAATCTAACTCGTTATGAAGCTTAAGTGAATATACTAGGCATTATATGAGATACAGACAGGATAGATCTAACATTGAGTAGGCAGAAACCACTTTCGGCGAACAGGACGAATCTCTTAGGATCAACAAGATGGTAAAAAGAGAGTTTTATTTACCACACGATGAACTGCTAGATGGGAAGAGTAGGAGACCGAGCAGTTCAATCCACCGTGCCCTAACTTGGCGACGGAGGACTCCTACAGCGGCGGCGGAGAGGACGAAGACCGCGGCCGGTGTGAGGATGGCGTCAGTGAAGTCGCGGCAGCTAAGCGCTTCGTCGCCGGCGTCGTCAAGAGCTAGCGGTGGCGCTAGGGTTTTGTGCGAGAGTGGAAGAAAGGATAATGATTGTGGTGAGGCATGTATTTATAGGGATAGGGACGGCATAGTGTTATTACACAGGTGCCCCTGACGATTCACATCTGAAGGACACGTGGCTATCATGCAACACATCAGAGGTTGTTCCACGTTCCCACGCACGCCTGGATTGTCGGGTGGTCGTTCCCACTTCTCCGGGTTTCAGGTGAAAGGATTTAGCATTGAAAACGGATTAATGTTTGTCTCTGTGTCTTCTGCTGACAAGGACGCAGAGAAGACATTCGACAATTTCAATAGAATGCATATGACTTGGACAGATAGAGGTTGAGATAGAGAGCATAGAGAGATTAGGGTCCGATCACATTCACTTAGTTCAAAAAATTCAACAAGGAAGACATAGCTATAAGTGAATGATGTAGAGGACAGAACACAAATATGTATATATTAGAAGACAATCAAACCAGCATAGTGAAGATAATCATGAAGACAAGTTGAAATTGAAGACAATCCAAATGTGAAGACATATCAAATGTAACGCCATGAGTAAAACTCTTCAAATAGAAGAATTTGGTGGTGGCGTTACCCACCGTATAGGAAGTATTAGACCCAGACATGGCGCACAATTATTGTGGCGCTCTGAAGTCAAGTTCCACGTTAATGTATTCACACTCAGAATGTAAGTCTTCATTGATTGAAGATATACTTTACTTCGTGTGTTGCACATCTATGTCATCAACATGCTTAAGTGTTAGGATGTGTGCCTGATCACAGGACATTTGAGAATTCCAAGATATTTAGCTCACACCGTAACTTGCAAAACCTCTTCTCATCCAAGGGCTTGGTGAAGATATCTGCCAATTGCTCTTCAGTGTTGACGTGTATGATATCAATATCTTCCTTCATTACATGATCTCTGAGAAAGTGATGACGAATTTCAATGTGCTTTGTCTTCGAGTGCTGAACTGGATTGTTGGCAATCTTGATGGCGCTTTCGTTGTCGCAGTAGAGTGGCACTTGCATCAGATGAATGCCATAGTCTTTGAGTGTTTGCTTCATCCATAGAAGCTGGGCGCAGCAAGATCCATCAGCAATGTATTCAGATTCAGCAGTGGAGAGAGATACACAGTTCTGCTTCTTTGAAGACCAACATACAAGTGATCGTCCCAGAAAATGACATGTGCCTGATGTAGACTTGCGATCCACCTTGTCACCAACATAATCAACATCTGAGAATCCAACTAGATCAAACTCTGAGCCCTTTGGATACCATAATCCTAGTGTTGGGGTGTGAGCCAGATATCTGAGAATTCGCTTCACAGCTAAGTGATGCGATTCCTTTGGTGCCGCTTGGAATCGGGCACACATGCAAACACTAAGCATGATATCTGGCCTAGATGCACATAAATAAAGCAAAGAACCAATCATGGAGCGGTATACCTTTTGATCAAACTCTTTACCATTGTCGTCGGGATCCAGATGATGTTTGGCTGGCATTGGCATCGTGAAGCCTTTACAATCTTGCATCCCAAATTTCTTCAGGCAATCTTTGAGGTATTTCTCTTGAGATATAAAGATGCCATTGCGTTGCTGACGTATTTGAAGACCAAGGAAGAACTTCAGCTCACCCATCATGGACATCTGATATTGCTCTTGCATCATGTATCCAAACTCGTCAGTGTATTTCTGATTGGTGCAGCCGAAGATAATGTCATCCACATATATTTGGCACACAAACAGTTCACCATCATATGTCTTCGTGAAGAGAGTGGGGTCGAGGGAACCAGGTTTCAAGCCTTTGCTCTTCAGGAAGTCTTTGAGTGTGTCATACCAAGCCCGAGGGGCTTGTTTGAGGCCATACAGTGCCTTGTTGAGCTTGTACACCATGTCAGGATGTTTTGGATCTTCAAAGCCAGGTGGTTGTGCAACATACACTTCTTCTTCAATCTTGCCATTGAGAAAAGCGCTCTTCACATCCATTTGATGTAGAAGAATGTTATGATGATTTGCATAGGCCAGCAGTATGTGTATGGCTTCAAGCCTAGCCACAGGAGCAAATGTTTCATCGAAGTCAATCCCTTCAACTTGAGTGTATCCTTGAGCAACGAGACGACCTTTGTTTCTGACAACTTGACCATGCTCATCTTGTTTGTTGCGATATATCCATTTAGTGCCTATTATATTGTGCTTACGAGGATCAGGACGCTTAACCAGTTCCCATACATTATTCAGCTCAAACTGTTGAAGCTCTTCTTGCATAGCTTGAATCCATTCAGGTTCCATGAAGACTTCATCAACTTTCTTGGGTTCAGATATTGAGACGAATGCGAAGTGCCCACAGAAATTTGCTAGCTGTGTTGCCCTTGAACGAGTGAGTGGACCTGGTGCATTGATGCTATCAATTATTCTCTCAATCTGTACTTCATTTGCAACACGAGGATGTATAGGACGAAGATTTTTCTCTTGCTGATCATTGTCATCGTTAGAAGGATTGTCTTCAGGCTGAGCATTGTCTTCAGGTTGATCAGGTGCGGAGATGATAAGTTCCTCTTCAGGCTGAGCTTCAGATGGTATGATTTCTCCAGTTCCCATAAGTTTGATTGATTCACTGGATGGAACTTCATCTAGCACATTTGGCAGGTGCTCTCTTTGCGAGCCGTTAGTCTCATCGAACCGCACATCCACAGTTTCAACCACTTTATAGTGAAAGAGGTTGAAGACTCTGTAGGAGTGCGAATCCTTTCCATATCCAAGCATAAAACCTTCATGTGCTTTCGGTGCAAATTTTGAAGTGTGATGTGGATCCTTGATCCAGCACCTGGCACCAAATACTCCGAATTAACTGACATTTGGCTTCTTGCCAGTAAGGAGCTCATATGATGTCTTGTTGAGAAGCTTATGAAGATAAACACGGTTGATGATATGGCATACAGTATCAATGGCTTCAGGTCAGAATTTTCTTGGAGTCTTGTATTCATCAAGCATCGTCCGGGCCATCTCAATAAGTGTTCTGTTCTTGCGTTCGACGACGCCATTCTGCTGTGGCGTGTACGGAGCTAAGAATTCATGAGTGATGCCCAAAGTATCAAGATATGTATCTAGCCCAGTGTTCTTGAATTCAGTGTCGTTGTCACTTCTGATGTGCTTTATCTTGACGCCATAGTTGTTCATGGCTCGATTGGCGAAGCGTCTGAAGACATCCCGCACTTCAATCTTGTAGAGGATTATATGCACCCAAGTATATCTTGAATAATCATCAACAATGACAAAGCCATAGAGACAAGCAGTAGTAGTAAGAGTTGAGTAATGAGTGGGACCGAAAAGGTCCATGTGGAGCAGTTCGAAGGGTTGAGTTGTTGTCATGATTGTCTTCGAGGGATGCTTGGCCCTCGTCATCTTTCCTGCTTCACAGGCACCGCATAAGTGATCCTTCTTGAACTTGACACCCTCGATGCCTATGACATGCTTCTTTCTTGCAAGAGTGTGCAGGTTCCTCATGCCAGCATGCCCTAGCCTTCGATGCCAGAGCCATCATTCTGAAGCTTTTGCTAAAAGACATATGGCAAGTTGTGGTCCTGCTGAGAAATCTACCATGTACAAATCATCTTTCCGATACCCTTCAAAAACTAGAGACTTGTCAGATTCCATTAGAACAAGGCAACGATATTTTCCAAACATCACAATCATGTTTAAATCGCAAAGCATTGAGACAGACATTAAGTTGAAACCAAGGGATTCAACAAGCATGAATTTATCCATGTGTTGATCCCTTGAGATTGCAACTCTACCTAGACCCAATACCTTGCTTTTACCAGTGTCAGCAAATGTGATGTGACTTTTGTCAGATGGACGTAAGGTTGAGTCCATAAGAAGACTTCGCTTGCCAGTCATGTGATTAGTACACCCACTATCAATAATCCATTCTGAAGCAGCTGGTGTCATACCCTACAGTGCAGTTAGGGGGATAGGCTTCACGAAGAGAATTGTGAATCAAAAACATTTGACAAGAAAGTGGATTATGAAAGCTTAGATCAAGGTTAGGACTGATAGGGCAAGTAGCAAGCGACTCAGGAACAAAATACATAATAAGACCATTTGGGCATTTGATCTTGCGCCCTGCAAGATGTTTAAGGTCACCAGCAATAGCTTCAGACGATTTTGGTTTGCGGCTGGAGACCTTTCCTTGCAAAAAGAGAGTTAAGCTTTCTTAGCCACCCACATCTTCAAGGGTGGCTTCGAAGCAATGAGTCTAAGTGTAGCATCTGAGAACTTTGGCTTTGGAGCCCTAGCAAAAAGTCTTGCAGGTGGACAATAGTACTCATAAGAATAAGCAGAGTAGTTCCTGGTCTTATGAACATGGCGGTTTGATGAAACGCACTCATATTCATAGGCCTGAGTGAGGTTTCCCTGCAAAACATTTGCGTTAGTGCGACTCAGGTGAGTCCTCTGTCTGTACGAAGCCTTTGGACCGTACGAAGCCTGTGGTTTGGGGCTTGTCTTCTTCATGTGTGGTCTCATGACGATATTCATTGGAAGATTCTCCAAACATCTCTTCGGCACCCAAACTTTCTTCATAGGCGGCCCATTCCTGCAGTTAGTACCAATATACCTGGCAAACACTTCACCGTTCTGATTCTTAAATAGTTTATAGTTTGCATCAAAGGATTCATCAATAACAATGGGATTAGCACAAGTGAAGCCAGATAGGGTGGATGGATCCGCTGAAGGTTCCTTTGCAGCAACCCATGTGGTTTTGGGGTACTGCTCAGGTTTCCAGTAAGAGCCATCAGCATTCATTTTCCTTTCGAACCCAACACCCTCTTTCCTAGGGTTTCGGTTCAGGATCTGCCTTTTGAGAACATCACATAATGTCTGATGCCCTTTGAGACTTTTGAACATCCCTGTTTCAAGCAATGTCTTCAACCTAGCATTCTCATCAGCAATAGCAGTGGCATCCTCAGCAGAGGGGTTAGTTACCACATCGTAGTTGAAGATATTGCAACAGTAGCAGTAGTAGAACATTCAGCAACAGAAGTAGCGTTATCACGCTCAAGGCATTTAAGACATGGTGGTTCAAATCCTTCCTGAGCGGAACTGATCTGTTTGGCGCGAAGTGACTCGTTTTCCTTTTGAAGATCTTCACGAGCCGCTCTCAATTTCTCAAGATCTTGCTTCCTTTGAAGATAATCATAGGAACACTTTTCATGAGTTGTTGAGAGCGTTTCATGACGACTTTCAAGTTCCTCATACTTAACATGAAGATTTTTTATGTCTTCAATTAAGGACTGAGATCGAGTCATTTCAGCGTCTAACAGGTCATTGCTTTTGTCTAATAGTTTTTGAATATGTTCCATAGCTTTCTGTTGTTCAGTTGCAATTTTAGCAAGTGTTTTGTAGCTGTGTTTGGAACCACAATCAGAGTCATCTTCACTTGATGTTTGATAGTGAGTGGCGCGTGAGTTTACCTTGGCACCACGTGCCATGAAGCAGTAGGTGGGAGTGGAGTTTTCCTTGTCATTAGCATCGGCGTTGGTGACGGAGTCATTGTCTTGAGTGTTGAAGATGGACTTGGCAACGTAGGCTGTAGCCAGACTTGCCACGCCAGAATCGGACTCCTCCTCAGACTCCACCTCCGCCTCCTCAGAACCGGACTCCTCCTCTGAATCCATTTCCTTGCCAACAAACGCACGAGCCTTGCCAGATGAGTTCTTCTTGTGTGATGAATACTTTGAAGAAGACTTGGAAGAAGACTTTGAGTATTTCTTCTTCTTCTTATCGTCAGAATCATACTCCTTGCTCTTCTTTTTCTTCTTGTTCTCATTGTCCCACTGCGGACACTCAGAGATGTAGTGGCCAGGTTTCTTGCACTTGTGGCATGTTCTCTTCTTGTAGTCATGAGCAGAAGCTTCATCATTCCTTGAGCTTGATCGTGAGGACTTTCTGCAGCCTTTCTTCTTGGTGAATTTTTGGAACTTCTTCACAAGCATAGCAAGCTCCTTTCCAATGTCTTCAGGATCATTAGAACTGCTATCAGATTCTTTTTCAGATGAGGAGACAGCTTTTGCCTTCAAGGCACGAGTTTGCCCATAGTTGGGACCGTAGATGTCTCTTTTCTTAGAAAGCTGAAACTCATGTGTGTTGAGCCTCTCAAGTATGTCAGACAGATCGAGTGTCTTGAAGTCAGGACATTCTTGAATCATTAGGGCTAGGGTGTCAAACGAGCTGTCTAGTGATCTCAGGAGTGTCTTGACGACTTCATGCTTGGTGATCTCAGTAGCGCCGAGGGCTTGAAGCTCATTGGTGATGTTAGTGAGTTGATCAAATGTGAGCTGGACATTCTCATTGTCATTTCTCTTGAAGCGGTTGAAGAGGTTGCGAAGGACACTGATTCTCTGATCTCTCTGGGTTGAGACGCCTTCTTGACCTTGAAGAGCCAGTCCCAGACTAGCTTAGATGTTTCCAAAGCACTCACACGGCCATACTGTCCTTTGGTCAGATGACCACAGATGATGTTCTTGGCAGTGGAGTCCAGTTGAACAAACTTCTTGACATCAGCAGCGGTGACACCTTCACCAGCCTTGGGAACGCCATTCTTGACGACATACCATAGGTCGACATCAATGGCTTCAATATGCATGCGCATCTTATTCTTCCAGTAGGGATATTCAGTTCCATCGAAGATTGGGCATGCAGCGGAGACTTTGATTATCCCTGCAGTCGACATAGCTAAAACTCTAGGTGGTTAAACCGAATCACACAGAACAAGGGAGTACCTTGCTCTGATACCAATTGAAAGTGCTAGTGATCGACTTGAGGGGGGGTGAATAGGCGATTTTTATGAAAGTCTTCAAAACATGGAAGTTTCGAAGACAAAAAATAGAAATAAACCTATTACCATGCATCGGAAGGTAGACTACACTAAGCAAGCCATAGTCAAATATTCAATGAAGTGAAAGCACAATGACTAATAGCAGCTAGGCAGTTTAGATCAGATAGGAAGATAGTGTGAAGCCAATTAGAACAAGCAGTCACTCAGTGAAGACAAAAGATAATGCAATCATACAATGACTTCACCAGGGCTAACCGTAAGTAAAGGAGAGGGAAGGATGAAACCAGTGACTTGTTGAAGACAATGATTTGTTGGACCAGTTCCAGTTGCTGTGACAACTGTACGTCTGGTTAGGGAGGCTGAGATTCAACTCAGAAGACTGCGTCTTCACCTTATTCCCCTTGAGCTAAGGACACCCAGTCCTTGCCCAATCAATCTGGTAAGTCTTCAAGGTAGACTCCCAAACCTTCACAGACTTCGTTCACCGGCGATCCACAATGACTCTTGGATGCTCAGAACGCGACGCCTAACCGGCTGGAGGATTCACAATCCTCAAGTGTAATAAGTCTTCAGATCACACAGACAGGAAGACTTCAGTGATGCCTAACACTCTTTGGCTCTGGGTGGTTAGGGCTTTATCCTCGCAAGGAATTCTCTCTCAAAGGCTTCGAGGTGGGTTGCTCTCAAACGACAAAAGCCGTACACTAACTCTAAGCAGCCAACCGTTTATGGTTGTAGGGGGTGGGCTATTTATAGCCACTAGGCAACCCGACCTGATTTGTCCAAAATGACCCTTGGTCACTAAGGAACTAACACGTGTTCCAATGGTCAGAGTTCAAACACACACAACAACTTTACTTGGGCTACAAGCAAAGCTAACTTATCCAACTCTGGATAAGATTGCTTTCATTGTCTTTGCTCGAAGACATAGGATTCTGGTTAAGCATCACTTCAGTCATTCTGACTGGTTCTCTTGGACCCCACTTAACAGTACGGTGGTTCCTATGACTCAACAAAGAAGAAAAAGAACGACAAAACATCTAAGTCTTCGCGCTCCACAGTCTTCACACAATGTCTTCTCTTGTCATAGTCTTCAATGTGAATGTCTTCACATACCACCTTTGACTTCAATGTCTTCATACATTTTTAGGGGTCATCTCTGGTAGGAAAACCGAATCAATGAGGGACTTCTACCTGTGTTATCCTGCAATTCTCACAAACACATTAGTCCCTCAACCAGGTTTGTCGTCAATACTCCAAAACCAACTAGGGGTGGCACTAGATGCACTTACAGGCGCCACCTTTACCATAGGCGCCGACCTCGCCCCAGATCAAGAAAAAGAGTTGGTGGACTTCTTGCGGGCGAACAGGGAAATATTCGCCTGGGAACCCAAGCAGCTGGCTGGGGTCCCGAGAAGAGTGATCGAGCATCATCTGATGGTATGCCCCAACGTGCGCCCTGTGAAGCAGAGGGCAAGGTAGCCATCCACGGAGAAGTAGTCCTTCATTGTTTAGGAAACCCGCAAGCTGGGGGCAGCGGGTGTCATTCACGAAGTCCGGTACCCAGAGTGGCTGGCAAATCCGGTCGTCATGCCGAAGACAGGAGGGATGGAGTGCATGTTTGTCGACTTCACCAACCTCAACAAGGCTTGCCCTCAAGACCTGTTCCTGCTGCCGTGCATCGACCAGATTGTTGACTCCACCGCCGAGTGCGATCTGCTATGTTTCCTGGATGCGTTCGCAGGCTACCACCAGATCAAGATGGCGGTGGAAGATGAGGAGAAAACAGATTTCCTGACCCCATGCGGGGTGTACTGCTACACTTGCATGCCATTCGGGCTGCGCAACGTAGGAGCGACCTTCCAGCGACTGATGGACATCGCCTTGGGGCAGCAGCTCATAAGAAACGCTGAGGCCTACGTCGACGACATTGTGGTGAAGTCTCGGGAGGCAAGAACTCTGATTCAGGACCTGGAGGAGACCTTCGCGAGTCTACGCCAGGTGGACCAGCGGCTCAACCCGGAGAAGTGCGTGTTTGGTGTCCCTTCGGGCAAGCTGCTAGGCTTCCTCGTGTCTCACAGGGGGATCAAGGCCAACTTGGAGAAGGTCAAGGCAATCGAAGACATGATCCCACCACAAAACCTCAAGGAGATGCAGAAACTTGCAGGTTACATGACTTCGTTGGGGCACTTCATCTCCAAGTTAGGGAAGAGCGATGATATGTCTCCATCGTATCTATAATTTTTGGTTGTTCCATGCCAATATTATTCAACTTTCATATACTTTTGACAACTTTTTATACTATTTTTGGGACTAACATATTGATCCAGTGCTCAGTGCCAGTTCCTGTTTGTTGCATGGTTTATGTTTCACAGAAACCCCATATCAAATGGAATCCAAACGGGATAAAGACGGACGAAGAATATTTTTGGAATATTTTGAGAATTCCGGAAGAAAAATCCACGCGAGACGGTACCCAAGGGAGGCACGAGGCAGGGGGCGCGCCCCTGACCCTCGTGGGCTCCTCGTAAGGCGGTTGATGCCCTTCTTCAGCCGCAATAAAGCTAATTTTTGGGGGAAAATCACGACGAAGATTTCAGTCCAATCGGAGTTACGGATCTCCATATATATACGAAATGGTGAAAGGGCAGAAGAACAGAACGCAGAAATAGAGAGAGATAGAGAGACAGATCCAATCTCGGATGGGCTCTCGCCCCTCCCATGCCGTGGAGACCGAGGACCAGAGGGGAAACCCTTCTCCCATCTAGGGAGGAGGTCAAGGAAGAAGAAGGAGGAGGGGGGCTCTCTCCCCCTCGCTTCCGGTGGCACCGGAGTGCCACCGGGGGCCATCATCATCACCGCAATCTTCACCAACAACTTCACCGCCATCATCACCAACTCTTCCCCCTGTATGCAGCGGTGTAACCTCTCTCTTACCCGTTGTAATCTCCACTTAAACATGGTGCTCAACGCTATATATTATTTCCCAATGGTGTATGGCTATCCTATGATGTTTGAGTAGATCCGTTTTGTCCTATGGGTTAATTGATGATCGTGATTGGTTTGAGTTGCATGTTTTATTATTGGTGTTGTCCTATGGTGCTCTCCGTGTCGCGCAAGCGTGAGAGATTCCCGTTGTAGGGTTTGTAATATGTTCATGATTTGCTTATGGTGGGTGGCATGAGTGACAGAAGCACAGACCCGAGTAAGTAGGTTGTTTGCGTATGGGATAAAGAGGACTTGATACTTTAATGCTATGGTTGGGTTTTACCTTAATGATCTTTAGTAGTTGCGGATGCTTGCTAGAGTGAAAGATCGTGGATGTCGCCTAGAGGAGGGTGAATAGGCGCTTTAAAAATAATTACGCTTTAGGCTTGAACAAATGCGGAATAAACCTAGCGGTTAATTTGTCAAGCATAAAACCTAAAACAACTAGGCTCACCTATGTGCACCAACAACTTATGGTAAGCAAGATAAGCAACTATGTGATAGCAAGATATATGACAAGAAATAATATGGCTATCACAAAGTAAAGTGCATAAGTAAAGAGCTCGGGTAAGAGATAACCGAGGCACGCGGAGACGATGATGTATCCCGAAGTTCACACCCTTGCGGATGCTAATCTTCGTTTGGAGCGGTGTGGAGGCACAATGCTCCCCAAGAAGCCACTAGGGCCACCGTAATCTCCTCACGCCCTCGCACAATGCAAGATGTCGTGATTTCACTAAGGGACCCTTGAGGGCGGTCACCGAACCCGTACAAATGGCAACCCTTGGGGGTGTTCACCGAACCCGTACACTTTGGCAACCCTTGGTGGCGGTCACCGGTACCCGTCAAATTGCTCAGGGCGATCTCCACAACCTAATTGGAGACCCCGACGCTTGCCCGGAGCTTTACACCACAATGATTGAGCTTCGAACAACACCAACCGTCTAGGGCGCCAAGGCACCCAAGAGGAACAAGCTCTAGGGTGCCCAAACACCCAAGAGTAATAAGCTTCTCAAACTTCACTTCCACGTATCACCGTGGAGAACTCAAATTGATGCACCAAATGCAATGGCAAGGGCACACGGAGTGCCCAAGTGCTTCTCTCTCAAATCCCACCGGAGCAACTAATGCTAGGGAGGAAAATGAGAGGAAGAACAAGAAGGAGAACACCAAGAACTCCAAGATCTAGATCCAAGGGGTTCCCCTCACATAGAGGAGAAAGTGATTGGTGGAAATGTGGATGTAGATCTCCTCTCTCTTTTCCCTCAAAAACTAGCAAGAATCCATGGAGGAATTGAGAGTTAGTAAGCTCAAAGAAGGTCAACAATGGGGGCAAAAACGAGCTCAAGAGATAGGGAACCATTGGGGAAGAAGACCCCCTTAAATAGGTCCCCACGAATCTGCCCGTTATGTACAGAACAACATAGGAGCGGTACAACCTCTATGAGCACCGGTACAACCGGCCCACAACCGCCCAACAACCGCACCACAACAGAGACCAGTCCGGTGGTAGAGCGGTACCGGTACAACCTCCAGACCAATTCTGGAACGGTACAACCGCTCCAAACACCGGTTGTACCAGTCAAGCGGTACAACCTCTCCATGGGGCGGTACAACCTCTTTGTGTAAAACAGGCAATATCAAAACAGCCACAACTTTCGCATACGAGCTCCGA
Organism: Triticum monococcum; assembly: GCA_034509565.1. NCBI lineage: Eukaryota > Viridiplantae > Streptophyta > Magnoliopsida > Poales > Poaceae > Triticum > Triticum monococcum. The sequence continues at coordinate 441,285,540 of CM067842.1, read as the reverse complement.
ATTCAATGAAACCAAGTTTGTTGGAAAGCTAACGACAAGAGCTAACACAATCTTGAGAGAAATATCAATAAGAAGCAAATTAGAAAAGGCCCATAATAAAATGGTGAGAACCCTTCCTCGAAAAAGACCGATAAAACCTCCAACACCGAAAACATCATAGAAGATGCATGCAAACTCCGTTTTCGATGAACTCAAGCTTGTCATCAAGATGACCATAAGCTCTAAGACTCACAAATGGAACCAAACAAGAACCAAGAAAGATGGTGAAAGGATGCAATGGTTTGAGCTCTCGACGAATGATACGATCAAGCTACTCCCTAGAGAGCCCCCCTTCATAGTACGGCAATCGATCCTACAACCCGGTCTCCCAACTACCACTATGAGACCGGTAAAATAGAAAACCTATCAAGGGCAAACCTTTGCCTTGCACATAATCCACTTGAGCTAGATGATGACGATCTTGACTTCCTCAAGTTGGACCACCTTTCTTGATTGTGTTGGCTCGATGAAGGCTAGTTGATTGCTCCCCCATACTCCACTATGGGTGAGCCACTCTTTGGTACATCTTCACAATTCCATTGACACCACAATGGATGGCAAGCTTCAAGCTTGATTGCTCCCCCATACTCCATTATGGGTGAGCCACTCTTCGAGTTGCTCCACTTGAACTTACACACTGCAAACTTGATGACGATCACCACTTGATGTCATCCTCCATGGGCTGTGTGAGATTTTCCTCTTGACGCAAGACCATGGAAACATACCTAACCCCACAAAGAACTCTCACATAGACCATGGGTTAGTACACAAAGCGTAGTAGACAATGCTTACCATACCGTGGGATCACTTGATCCCTCTCGGTGCTTCTTCTACGCTTTGTGAGTTGATCAACTTGATTCACTCTTGACTTAGTCTTGATCAACATTGAATCTTTCCAACTCTCTTCATTTGGATGATGTCTTGAAGGTAAACATGAATGATCACACAATCTTCTTCTTAAAGACATGCTTGCAATCTTTGGATAATTCCTTGAAAAGCACTTTGGCCATCTCAACTCACACATGACCAATCTTTGGATAATTCCTTGAAAAGCACTTTGGCCATCTCATAAAGTCCTTGAAACCAACACATGGACTTCAAGACAATCCTATGGACAAATCCTTCAAATATAACTCAAGACAACCGTTAGTCCTAGAGATTGTCATCAATTACCAAAACCACACATGGGGGCACCGCATGTCCTTTCAATCTCCCCCATTTTGTTAATTGATGACAATCACTTTCAAGAGAGTTTATATAAGGAATTATTTATCACCATGCAATGCAACAACCAATAATGCATGTGTATGAGATGCAAATGCTTAGGTACAAAACCAAAGCAAGAAGAAAAAACTCCCTAAACTTATCCACAAAACTCTCTGAAATTTCTCCCCCATTGGCATCCATTGCCAAAATGGGCGAAAAGCTTAGAAGGCCAATATAAATTGTGTTCCTCCATAAGTTGTGTATTTCTCAATAAGAGAGTGGAATGCAATACACATATCCAACGGTAATACTTGGAGGAAGACCAACTATATTGAGGCACCAAGATTGCTAAAGGAATGATATGCCACAAGGACATAACAGAGAGAGACACAAGCAATGAAGCAATCAAAAGGTATCAATTGAAGCAAGCAATCAACGGGTATCAATTGAACCAACTAGACCAAATATCCTACGAGCTACATGAATAAATGATATTATGATATGAGCGAAGGAGTGTTCTAAAGAAACTAGAGAAGCTCCCCATGATTTGTGCACACATAAGAATTTTTGTATTTGGATACAAAGTGCACAAAATAGGATCACAACTCCCCCAAAATCAATAGAAACTTACAACAAGTGCAAGTGAGCATATAGGAAACTAAGCCTAGTACATGTAACAAACACATGGTTGAGCAACAAGTGAAAGAGGCAACTTAAGAATGGGCTCAACCAAAAAGATGTGTGTGAGTCAAGGCAATGCACTTGAGAAGACTAATGTACGGATGAGCATTAAGCATCAATAAAGTCTTGAAAGAATGAGGCACACGGTGCAAGGCCTATCATTCCCACACACAACTACCAAATGGGTTCACAAGCTTACTAATAAGCATATAAAGAACCTATGCTTGTGACAACCCGTGGTGAATATAGAGGATGAAAGCCTCATCAAGACAAGGGATACCAATTAAGATGGCAAAAGCCTTGTAAATATAAGCATGAGGAAAATGATCTTCACCACACAAGAGTGCATCAAGATGCAACGATATAAGACACACACTCAAGGCAAAAGCTTTCACTGAGCCACCAAAGAAATAACAAGAGAAAGACAAGGTGGACATGAAAGAAAGGATATCAACTAGATATGCAACTTCTCTCAAGTGTATAAGATTCTAGGTAGACGAAATCATGATGATATATATCTACAAAGAAGGATGTACACCGAAAATAGTTACAACACGAGGAACAATATATCCAAAGGGAGGTCATACATATACTAATAAGATATTTGCTTGGGAGCATAGCACATGGCTAGATATGGTCTTATTGTATATAAATGAAGTCCACACACGAACAACAAAGACATCACAACTAGCAACAAGAGATCATTGTTGGGATGCTTTGAGAAAGGAAACAAGTATCACAAGAATGAATGAATAACATGCCATGATACAACCTACACAAGGTTGATGCAAGAAATGTGTGCATGAAGAATATGAAGATACTTGTTACCGAGTTAACATTGGAAGGATGTAGTAGATACCAATTGAAGGTAGATAGTAGTTCATTGATCATCCTAGCTCGACTCCAATAAGCACATGATGACAACACCTTCCTTGTGAGCAATGTTGGGGATATCGCTTATCGGGAACTTATCGGTCGACCTATGATAAGGGGTAAATCGGCCAGTTTATCAGCATATCGGCCGATTTATCACCATATTGGCTGATTTATCGGCCGATTTATCTTATCGGTCACACCACGGTAAGTGATAAATTGGCCGATTTATCGGAATATCGGAAGATATCTTGAACAGTGCTTGTGAGTGAGCCGAGCATCCAATGTATCTCCAATTGTTCCTAGAACAACAACACAAACAAAATGGTACCCAAACTCATTGGGACCAAAGAGTTAGAAACACCAACAATACATAGGACAAACTCCACATAAATATGTGCATATAGAAAAGGAAATGAAATTCATGCACATCTCATCCAATTTGAGACTTGGTGGAGTTTCCCCTATATATTGGGTCGAAGAAAGAAAGCATGCCAAAGATACTACATGAAGTTAATATGCATGCTCAAGACTTTCAAGAACCGATACCAAATGGCAAATAAAAACCAAGTGAAGAAAAGATACCAAATGAGTAAAACATCACTTGGAGGATATCCATAAAAGATACATCAAGGAATGAGATATCGATTAATAAACTCAAAAAAAGGTATCAAACTCCCAAAAGAGAGGATGGTTTCAAACAAACCAAGCTCTCTACAAAGTCTCATGATGGCACAAAGTACCAAAATGAAAACGAATTGCCTTCCACCAACACACACTTGATAAGGATCGCAAGATGAGTGTTTTATAGAAAATAGGATAGCTCCCCCAAGACTAGTGCATTGAGAGAATTTGCATTTGAATACAAAATGCACAAGGTGGGACCACCACTTTCACTATATCTAGAAAACACTAAACAAGATCAAGAAATAAACAAGATCCACAAGTGGTACGGAAGACAAAGGGAGATGATACAATCCTTGGCAAGAGAAAAGGAAAATAAAAACAAAAGCCAATGTAAAGATGATCAATAAATTCTACCACAAAAGTGAGTACCAATTGTCAAAAGACAAGAAGTAAATGGAAATAATTCCCGGTGGTAGATAGCAAGGATATCCGACATCATCTTCACACCATACAAAAAGCAAATTGCAACTTGTAGAGCTAACATGCCACCAAGGAACAAGATAATTTACAATATCAACTCTAGATGACAATATCTCAAATGTACACATTTTCTAGGCTAGTAACATACACATAGCATATTACTCCCCCATAATGTGATACCAATTAAAGATAGACAAGAGGCAATTAAAGGATCCAACAAGAGATAATTAATGGACTATTTAGAATTTGAATTTCTCATGAGAATACATACCACATAGTGACTAGATAAAATTGCAATATCAATACTAAGTGGTATTCCCCATGTACCCACCTTTATAGGATTGTGAAGTGCACAAAGCACATCACTCCCCCATAATGGGATATTCCATTAATCTCTCACAAGAGCCAACTAAGAAATAAACAAGATGCAAAAGGCTCAGCGCAAGACACACACGTACATGATGTGCAAACCAACACACACATACTTGATTGCTCAAGATAATCAAGTTGGAATCACAACATATACAAACACATGCAAGGAACAAAACCAAAACATGCAAGGGGGCAAGTAACTTTCAGTGTAAGCAATTGAGGTACAAGTTACCGCAAGGAGGCACATTGGATATAAGATATAATCTTGATGATTCAATTGACTTGGCTTGAGACAATAAGAATGATGAAGTCCCCTTAATTATTCATAATTTAGCCAAGTCTCCAATGACCTCCAACATCACCTATTGATCAAGTTTGAGCTTGTTGGTCCCCAACCAAGTTGGGTCCTAAGAGGTTAGTCACAATAGGCTTGGGTACCCAAATGGTTCTTTGCTTCAAACCACTTTGAGTACCAACAAACTTGGCAACCACATTGCCAACCTTATCCTTCCCAAGAGAATAGACATCATCAATAATAATTGGGTTGGATAAGTTACCACTAGTGCATGAAGAGGCGAGGTGACCTTTCTCGCGACATAGGTAGCAACGTCTACTCTTCACTTTCTTCTCACTTGATTTCTCAACTTGAGAAGCATAAGCTTGAGTCTTCTTGGGAAGAGTCTTTTATTCAACTTGAGGTTGAGAATGAGAGTGTACTTGTGGCCGCTTCCCTTGTTGCTTGTCACTAATGGGCTTCTTCTTCAATGGGCAAGATCTAACATGATGCCCTTCTACTTTGCACTTGAAGCAAACAATCTTGGCTGAATTCTTGACTTGTTCTTGGCCCTTCTTTTTGTTCACCTTGGACTTCTTATTGTTGGAGTTGAATCCAAGTCCACCTTTGTCATTGGGGGATTTTTGCACACTCAAGATATTGTTGAGTGTGGATTTCCCTTCATGACTACTTTCCAAGTCTTTCTTCAAAGAAGTGACTTGGGCCTTGAGCTCTTTGATTCCCTCTACATGGTTAGTCTCAACACAAGTACTAGAGGAAGTGTAAGCTTCATAGTTAGAGCAACAAGGCAAGGAAAGCAATTCATCACAAGATGTACCAACATTGTGAGTAGATGAATTACAAGGACTAGCACATGGCAATATAGCATTTTGACTAGAATTAGTGCTAGTATCCACATGAGGCTCACTAGATGTTACCTTAGAAATCATGGCCTCATGAGATATCTTTAGCTCATTATGGGATACTAGAAGATCATCATGAGAGCTTGAGAGCTTTTCATGGTTTTCTTCCAATTTCCCATAATTGCTAGATAGCAACTCAAGTTGAGCCCGAAGCTCAACATTCTCCTTCAAAATGGATGCTTCACAAGTAATAGAGTTAGTATCCCAAGCATCATCATTAACAACAATAGGAGAGGACACCTTGGCAAGCTCTTTTAAGTAAGAAGCTTCAAGTTGAGCATGAGACTCGGTGAGTTTGATGAGCTCACCCTTGATGACCCTTGAGCCATTTTCGAGGTGCTCAAAATCCTCAAGGAGTCTAGCATGAGCAACTTCAAGATTAGCATATTTAGTTTTGAAATCATTGGCCACCTCGAGTGCTCTATCATGAGATTCCTTTATTCTAGATAATTCTATAGAAAAGGTCTCCTCAAGAGATTCGGATGAGGTTTGTTCATGTTCAAGAGCTTGAGATAGCTCCGCGATCTCATTTGCGTAATCACGCTCATGAGATTCCATTTTCTCAATGGTGACCTCATGCTCCTCTAGATGAGATTCCAACTCCTCAATGTATTTATTGCCTTCAATGGCAATAGACATGATTTCCATGAAGTTGGAACGAGCAAGTTTATTTTTGTGAAGAGCTTTAAAAATTATTTCCCCCTTAGTTTTTAAGGAGGCAACATTATCATTCTCTTCATCATAATAAACATCATCATCACTCTTGCCATCATCACAAGATATATTGGGATTCAAAGTGGGAGATACCTTTGAAGCCTTGGCCATAAGGCAAAATGCAATAGATGATGATGTAGGATCCGTTGAAGCACCATTCAAGACCACATCTTGTTCCATGGGGTGTTGGGTTTCCTCTACATTGTTAGCACAACAATTCGAGGACATATATGCATTTTTATCATGGCAACAAGACATAGTAAACATATCATCATGAGATTTAGTCAAGAAATTTCTACATGATATGCAAGGACTATCAACACAAGCATGTGAAACATTTGGAGTGCTCGAAGTGTTAAAGCCCAAAGAAGGAGCATTGCAATAAGATAGTGATGAAGGATCATCCACAATAAACATACTATCATCATTGCAATGACCAACACTACTCACCATATCATTACCTTGTGGCAAACCACATGTAGGTGAAGTAGAAGAAGTTGAGAAGACTATACGGCCGGATGTGGAGGGAGAACAATCATCCCCACAAAACTTGGACACGCCATATTTATCTTGAAGATTTGTCCACAACTCATGAGCATCCCGGAACAGCATGAGTTGAAATATAACTACATTGCTCAAAGCATCGAAAAGCACATTAGAAGCTTGAGCATTGAGATAAGAGTTTTTCTCATCCTCTAAAGATAATCTTTGGGGATCCTTTGGAGGAGAAAAGCCCATATCTACAATTCGCTCTAACTTTGGGTTCATGACCCTAAAGAGATTAAGCATGCGAATTACCCAAACATCAAAATTTGTGCCATCGAAACTAAGAGTGTCAGAGAATCCTAATCCCCTAGTCGACATATTTACTCTCTAATCGGTAAAGCCTAATAAAGAGAGACGAGGCTCTGATACCAATTGAAAGATCGTGGATGTCGCCTAGAGGGGGGTGAATAGGCGCTTTAAAAATAATTACGGTTTAGGCTTGAACAAATGCGGGATAAAACTAGCGGTTAATTTGTCAAGCACAAAACCTAAAACAACTAGGCTCACCTATGTGCACCAACAACTTATGCTAAGCAAGATAAGCAACTATGTGATAGCAAGATATATGACAAGAAACAATATGGCTATCACAAAGTAAAGTGCATAAGTAAAGAGCTCGGGTAAGAGATAACCGAGGCACGCGGAGACGACGATGTATCCCGAAGTTCACACCCTTGTAGATGCTAATCTCCGTTTGGAGCGGTGTGGAGGCACAATGCTCCCCAAGAAGCCACTAGGGCCACCGCAATCTCCTCATGCCCTCGCACAATGCAAGATGTCGTGATTCCACTAAGGGACCCTTGAGGGCGGTCACCGAACCCGTACAAATGGCAACCCTTGGGGGCGGTCACCGAACCTGTACACTTTGGCAACCCTTGGGGGCGGTCATCGGTACCCGTCAAATTGCTCAGGGCGATCTCCACAACCTAATTGGAGATCCCGACGCTTGCCTGGAGCTTTACACCACAATGATTGAGCTTCGAACAACACCAACCGTCTAGGGCGCCAAGGCACCTAAGAGGAACAAGCTCTAGGGCGCCCAAACACCCAAGAGTAATAAGATTCTCAAACTTCACTTCCATGTATCACCGTGGAGAACTCAAACCGATGCACCAAATGCAATGGCAAGGGCACACGGAGTGCCCAAGTGCTTCTCTCTCAAATCCCACCGGAGCAACTAATGCTAGGGAGGAAAATGAGAGGAAGAACAAGAAGGAGAACACCAAGAACTCCAAGATCTAGATCCAAGGGGTTCCCCTCACATAGAGGAGAAAGTGATTGGTGGAAATGTGGATCTAGATCTCCTCTCTCTTTTCCCTCAAAAACTAGCACGAATCCATGGAGGGATTGAGAGTTAGCAAGCTCAAAGAAGGTCAACAATGGGGGCAAAAACGAGATCAAGAGATAGGGAACCATTGGGAAGAAGACCCCCTTAAATAGGTCCCCACGAATCTACCCGTTATGTACAGAACAACATAGGAGCGATACAACCTCTATGAGCACCGGTACAACCAGTAACAGGCAATAAGCGGTACAACCGGCCCACAACCGCCCAACAACCGCACCACAACAGAGACCAGTCCGGTGGTAGAGCGGTACATGACCGGTACAACCTCCGGAACAATTCTGGGGCGGTACAACCGCTCCAAACACCGGTTGTACCGGTCAAGCGGTACAACCTCTCCATGGGGTGGCAAAACCTCTCCATGTAAAACAGGCAATATAAAAACAGCCACAACTTTCGCATACGAGCTCTGAATTCAACGAAACCAAGTTTGTTGGAAAGCTAACGACAAGGGCTATCACAATCTTGAGAGAAATATCAATAAGAAGCAAATGGGAAAAGGACCATAATAAAATGGTGAGAACCCTTCCTCGGAAAAGACCGGTAAAACCTCCAACACCGAAAACATCATAGAAGATGCATGCGAACTCCGTTTTCGATGAACTAAAGCTTGTCATCAAGATGACCATAAGCTCTAAGACTCACAAATGGAACGAAACAAGAACCAAGAAAGATTATGCAAGGATGCAATGGTTTGAGCTCTCGACGAATGATACGATCAAGCTACTCCCTAGAGAGCCCCCCTTGATAGTACGACAATCGATCCTACAACCCGGTCTCCCAACTACCACTATGAGACCTGTAAAATAGAAAACCTATCAAGGGCAAACCTTTGCCTTCCACATAGTCCACTTGAGCTAGATGATGACGATCTTGACTTCCTCAAGTTGGACCACCTTTCTTGATTGTGTTGGCTCGATGAAGACTAGTTGATTGCTCCCCCATACTCCACTATGGGTGAGCCACTCTTTGGAACATCTTCACAATTCCATTGACACCATAATGGACGGCAAGCTTCAAGCTTGATTGCTCCCCCATACTCCATTATGGGTGAGCCACTCTTCGAGTTGCTCCAGTTGAACTTGCACACTGCAAAGTTGATGACGATCACCACTTGATGTCATCCTCCATGGGTTGTATGAGATCTTCGTCTTGACGCAAGACCATGAAAACATACCTAACCCCACAAAGAACTCTAACGTAGACCATGGGTTAGTACACAAAGCATAATGGACAATGCTTACCATACCATGGGATCACTTGATCTCTCTTGGTTTTTCTTCTACGCTTTGTGAGTTGATCAACTTGATTCACTCTTGACTTAGTCTTGATAAACATTGAATCTTTCCAACTCTCTTCATTTGGATGATGTCTTGAAGGTAAACATGAATGATCACACAATCTTCTTCTTCAAGACATGCTTGCAATCTTTGGATACTTCCTTGAAAAGCACTTTGGCCATCTCAACTCACACATGACCATTCTTTGGATAACTCCTTGAAAAGCACTTTGGCCATCTCATAAACTCCTTGAAACCAACACATGGACTTCAAGACAATCCTATGGACAAATCCTTCAAATATAACTCAAGGCAACTGTTAGTCCATAGAGATTATCACCAATTACCAAAACCACACATGGGGGCACCGCATGTCCTTTCATAGAGTTCCAATCATAAGTGCATATGATCCAAGTAGAGAAAGTATGTTAGCTTGTGCCTCTCCCTCAAATAAAATTGCAATAATGATTACTAGTCTAGTTATCGATTGCCTAGGGACAAATAACTTTCTCGTAAGAAAAAGATCTTTACTAAAACTAACTTAGTTGTGTCTTTATATAAACAGCCCCTACTTTTTATTTACGTAATCTTTATTATCTTTAAAACCTATCCAAAAACACCTACAAAGTACTTCTAGTTTCACACTTGTTCTAGGTAAAGCGAACATTAAGCGTGCGTAGAGTTGTATCAGTGGTCGATAGAACTTGAGGGAATATTTGTTCTACCTTTAGCTCGTCGTTGGGTTCAACACTCTTACTTATCGAAATAGGCTACAATTGATCCCCTATACTTGTGGGTTATCAAGACCTTTTTCTGGCGCCGTTGCCGGGGTGTCATAGCGTGGGGTGAATATTGCCGTGTGTGCTTGTTTGCTTTATCACTAAGTAATTTTTATTTCCTGTTCTTAGTTGTTCTTTATCTTTAGTTATGGATATGGAACACGAAATACCAAAAAAATTAGGTGTACTTGGTGATCATGGAGATGAGGAACCTCCTAAAACCCTCGATGCTCGTTATGTGATAGATATTATGTACCACTTTGATAATCCAGAGAAAACCCCATTAAATTTGGTAATGGGAGACACGTTTGATCAACGCAAATACTTTAGGGATTATCGCTTGACTCAAAAAGGGAAACTATTATGGGATCAAATTTATATTTGAAATGGTATGCTAGGCAACTATGCTTGAGATGTGATTATACTTGTTGCTCTAGGATGAAGGCTCCACACCTTCCCTTTTTATGCAAATTTAATGACAATGAAACTTTGGCTTCTTATGCTAGAGGTATATATGACTATTACGATGTGGAACAAATAGAAGAATTTGTTGCTTTTATGGATGCTTATGAAATTGACTCTATGTTCAAAGAATATGAAAATCTTTATGATGTTGTCTACAGACCTAAAAATTTAGCTATCCTTAAATATTGTTATGAGAATTATGAATACAATTCCGATATTGATGCGTTTATTGAGAAAGTCTCTGCTGTCCCAGAAGAGACTAATATTTTGCAGGAATCTATGGAAGAAGAAATTGATGAAACTGTGAGCTCATTGGATGAAAAAGATGAGGAGGAGAGCGAAGAACAAAAAGAGGAAGAGCGGATTGATCACCAGTGCCCACCTTCTAATGATAGTAACTCTTCAACTCATACATTGTTTAATTTCCCTTCATGCTTACCGAAGGATGAATGCTATGATAATTGCTATGATCCTATTGATTCTTTTGAAATATCCCTTTTTGATGATGCTTGCTATGCTTGTGGCCAAGATGCCAATATGAATTATGCTTATGGAGATAAACTTGCTATAGTTCCTTATGTTAAACATGAAATTGTTGCTATTGCACCCACACATGATAGTCCTATTATCTTTTTGAATTCTCCAAACTACACTATATCGGAGAAGTTTGTGCTTATTAAGGATTATATTGATGGGTTGCCTTTTACTACTACACATGATGATTTTGATAGATATAATATGCATATGCTTGCTGCTCCTACATGCAATTATTATGAGAGAGGAACTATATCTCCACCTTTCTATGTTTCCAATACGATAAAATTACAAGAAACTGTTTATACTATGCATTGGCCTTCACTATGTGTTCATGAATTGTTCTTTTATGACATGCCGATGCATAGGAAGAGAGTTAGACTTTGTTGTTATATGATATATGTTACTTTGTGCTCACTACTAAATTACAAATCATTGTTAATTAAAATTGGCTTTGATATACCTTGGGATCCGGGTGGATCCATTACATGAGCACTATATGCCTAGCTTAATGGCTTTAAAGAAAGCGCTGCCAGGGAGAAAACCTGGAAGTTTTAGAGAGTCATTTATTTCTGTTGTGTGCTTTTATAAAGTTTAAAAATAAAAATAATGTGCCAAGGTTTGCCTTTAGGATGTTTTAGATGCTTGTCGGTTTGCGCGGTGCAGGACAGAAACTTTGGCTCTAGTATGCGATTTTAAATTTGTTACTGGAACGTCAAATGGTTCTGATTCTTTTTGCACTGTCTTTCTATGCAAATTGTTTATTTTTATAATTTTGGTGGAATTTTTCAAGTATCAGAAGTATGGTGAATGTTCAGATTGTTACAGACTGTTCTGTTTTAGACAGATTCTGTTTTTGATGCATAGTTTTCTTGTTTTGATGAAACTATCGATATATATATCAGTGGATTAAGCCATGAAAAATTATATTACAGTAGCTACAATGCCAAAAAAAATATGAATTGGTTTGCAAAAGTACTTAGAGTAGTGATTTGCTTTATTATACTAACGAATCTTACCGAGTTTTTTGTTGAAGTTTTGTGTGGATGAAGTGTTCAATGATCGAGAATGTCTCGATGTGAGAAGAAGGAAGAGAGGCAAGAGCTCAAGCTTGGGGATGCCCGAGGCACCCCAGTTAAATATTCAAGGACACTCAAGCGTCTAAGCTTGGGGATGCCCCAGAAGGCATCCCCTCTTTCTTCAACAAGTATCGGTATGTTTTTGGATTCGTTTCGTTCATGCAATATGTGCAATCTTGGAGCATCTTTTGCATTTAGTTTTCACTTTCCTTTTATGCACCATGCTGGTATGAGGTAGTCCTTGGTTGATTTATAGAATGCTCATTGCACTTCACTTATATTCTTTGAGTATGGTTTTATAGAATGCTTCATGTGCTTCACTTATATCATTTGAAGTTTGGATTGCTTGTTTCTCTTCACTTAGACAACCACCATTTGTAAAATGCTCTTTTGCTTCACTTATATTTGTTAGAGCACGGGCATATCTTTTGTAGAAAGAATTAAACCCTCTTGCTTCACTTATAGCTATTTAGAGAGATGACAGGAATTGGTCATCACTTGGTTAGTCATAAAATCCTATATAAAACTTGTAGATCACTGAATATGATATGTTTGATTCCTTGCAATAGTTTTTGCGATATAAAGATGGTAATATTAGAGTCATGCTAGTGGGTAGTTGTGGATTAGTAGAAATACTTGTGCTGAGGTTTGTGATTCCCGTAGCATGCACGTATGGTGAACCGTTATGTGATGAAGTCGGAGCATGATTTATTTATTGATTGTCTTCCTTATGAGTGGCGGTCGGGGATGAGCGATGGTCTTTTACTACCAATCTATCCCCCTAGGAGCATGCACATAGTACTTTGTTCTGATAGCTAATAAACTTTTGCAATAAGTATGTGAGTTCTTTATGACTAATGTTGAGTCCATGGATTATACGCACTCTCACCTTCCATCATTGCTAGCCTCTCTAGTATCGCGCAACTTTCGCCGGTACCATAAACCCACCATATACCTTCCTCAAAACAGCCACCATACCTACCTATCATGGCATTTCCATAGCCATTCTAAGATATATTGCCATGCAACTTCCATCATCATCATCATATACATGACTTGAGCATTCATTGTCATATTACTTTGCATGATCATAAGATAGCTAGCATGATGTTTTCATGGCTTGTCTGTTTTTTGATGTCATTGCTACGCTAGATCATTGCACATCCCGGTACACCGCCTGAGGCATTCATATAGAGTCATATCTTTGTTCTAGTATCGAGTTGTAATATTGAGTTGTAAGTAAATAAAAGTGTGATGATCATCATTATTAGAGCATTGCCCTAGTGAGGAAAGGATGATGGAGACTATGATTTCCCCACAAGTCGGGATGAGACTCCAGACTTTAAAAATAAATAAAAGAGGTCAAAGAAGCCCAAATAAAAAAAGAGGCCAAAGAAGCCCACCAAAAAAACAAAAAAATGAGAGAAAAGAGAGAAGAGGCAATGTTACTATCCTTTTACCACACTTGTGCTTCAGAGTAGCACCATGTTCTTCATATAGAGAGACTCTTGAGTTATCACTTTCATATACTAGTGGGAATTTTCATTATAGAACTTGGCTTGTATATTCCAATGATGGGCTTCCTCAAATGCCCGAGGTCTTCATGAGCAAGAAAGTTGGATGCACACCCACTTAGTTTTCAGTCTGAGCATTCATACACTTATAGCTCTTAGTGCACCGTTGTATGGGAATCCCTACTCACTCACATTGATATCTATTGATGGGCATCTCCATAGCCCGTTGATACGCCTAGTTGATGTGAGACTATCTTCTCCTTTTTGTCTTCTCCACAACCACCATTCTATTCCACCTATAGTGCTATGTCCACGGCTCACGCTCATGTATTGCGTGAAAGTTGAAAAGGTTTGAGAACGTCAAAAGTATGAAACAATTGCTTGGCTTGTCATCGGGGTTGTGCATGATGTGAATATTTTGTGTGGTGAAGATGGAGCATAGCCAGACTATATGATTTTGTAGGGATAACTTTCTTTGGCCATGATATTTTGAAAAGACATGATTGCTTTATTAGTAGGCTTGAAGTATTATTGTTGTTATGTCAAATGATAGACTATTGCTTTGAATCACTCGTGTCTTAATATTCATGCCATGATTAGATACATGATCAAGATTATGCTAGGTAGCAATCCACATCAAAAATTATCTTTTTTTTCATTTACCTACTCGAGGACGAGTAGGAATTAAGCTTGGGGATGCTGATACATCCCCGTCGTATCTATAATTTTTGGTTGTTCCATGCCAATATTATTCAAATTTCATATAATTTTGGCAACTTTTTATACTATTTTTGGGACTAACATATTGATCCAGTGCCCAGTGCCAGTTCCTGTTTGTTGCATGTTTTATGTTTCGCAGAAACCCCAAATCAAACGGAATCCAAGCGGGATAAAAATGGATGGAGAATATTTTTGGAATATTTGGAGAATTCCGGAAGAAAAATCCATGCGAGACGGTGCCCGAGGGAGGCACGAGGCAGGGGGCGCCCCACCCCCTGGGCGCGCCCCTGACCCTCGTGGGCTCCCCGTAAGGCGGTTGATGCCCTTCTTCGGCCGCAAGAAAGCTAATTTTGGGAAAAAATCACGGCGAAGATTTCAGTCCAATCGGAGTTACGGATCTCCATATATATATATATATACGAAATGGTGAAAGGGCACAAGAACAGAACGCAGAAACAGAGAGAGACAGTGAGACAGATCCAATCTCGGAGGGGCTCTCGCCCCTCCCACGCCATGGAGACCAAGGACCAGAGGGGAAACCCTTCTCCCATCTATGTAGGAGGTCAAGGAAGAATAAGAAGGAGGGGGGCTCTCTCCCCCTCGCTTCCGGTGGCACCGGAGTGCCACCGGGGGCCATCATCATCACCACAATCTTCACCAACAACTTCACCGCCATCATCACCAACTCTTCCCCCTCTATGCAGCGGTGTAACCTATCTCTACTTAAACATGGTGCTCAACGCTATATATTATTTCCCAATGATGTATGGCTATCCTATGATGTTTGAGTAGATCTGTTTTGTCCTATGGGTTAATTGATGATCGTGATTGGTTTGAGTTGCATGTTTTATTATTGGTGCTGTCCTATGGTGCTCTCCGTGTCGCGCAAGCATGAGGGATTCCCGTTGTAGGGTTTGCAATATGTTCATGGTTTTCTTATGGTGGGTGGCGTGAGTGACAGAAGCACAGACCCGAGTAAGTAGGTTGTTTGCGTATGGGATAAAGAGGACTTGATACTTTAATGCTATGGTTGGGTTTTACCTTAATGATCTTTAGTGGTTGCGGATGCTTGCTAGAGTTCCAATCATAAGTGCATATGATCTAAGTAGATAAAGTATGTTAGTTTATTCCTCTCCCTCAAATAAAATTGCAATAATGATTACCGGTCTAGTTATCGATTGCCTAGGGACAAATAACTTTCTCGTAACAAAAAGCTCTTTAGTAAAACTAACTTAGTTGTGTCTTTATCTAAACAGCCCCTACTTTTTATTTACATAATCTTTGTTATTTTGCAAACCTATCCAAAAACACCTACAAAGTACTTCAAGTTTCATACTTGTTCTAGGTAAAGCGAACGTTAAGCGTGCGTAGAGTTGTATCGGTGGTCGATAGAACTTGAGGGAATATATTTTCTACCTTTAGCTCCTCGTCGGGTTCAACACTCTTACTTATCGAAAGAGGCTACAATAGATCCCCTATACTTTTGGGTTATCAAGCGCATTGCCGTTCTTCAAGCTGGCGTAGAAGAAGGGTCCGTTCGAATGGACCCCCGAGGCCGACCTGGCATTTCAAGACCTCAAGAGATACTTGACCAGCCCGCCGGTGATGGTTGCGCCTCGTCCTCGTGAGCCCTTGGTACTCTACCTGTCTGCCACACCCCACTCCGCCAACACGGCGCTGGTGGCCCTCAGGGAGAGGCTCGAGGTCGAGGACCCTCCAAGTGGAGTCACCAAGCCGGTTGAGGTAGCTCAGCACCAAGGTGATGCTCCTAAGACAACGGCTGCCCCGATAGGTCATCAAGCCCCAGGAGTTGGAAACCCGCAGGAAACACCTCAGTCCCCGGGATCCAAAAACTTCGTCAGCTCTCCCACTATACTTCGTCAACACGGTCCTGTGAGATGCGAGGGCGCGATACCCCATGCCTTAGAAGCTCTTGCTCGCGCTCCTGGTGGCCTCGTTTCAGCTTACCCATTGGAGAGAGTGCTCAGAAGCCCCAATGCTGTGGGAAGGATCGCCGAATGGAACATTGAGCTGCAAGCGTTTGACCTGGAGTTCAGCACAACCAGAGTCATCAAGGGGGCTGCACTCGCCGATTTTGTGGCAGAATGGACCGACACCCCGGAGCTCGAAGCAGGCGAGAACCAATCCCTCTCGCCAGGATATGAAGCGCCGGATGGTTGGGTCATGTACTTCGATGGCGTGTTCGCACGGCAGGGCGCGAGGGATGGAGCCGTGCTCATCTCGCCCACTCAGGACAAGCTTTACTACACCGTGCAGCTCTGCTTCCAACAGGGCGAGAAGGTCTCCAACAACATCGTAGAGTACGAGGGTCTCATCGTCGGCCTCAAAGTGGCGTTGGCCCTGGGGGTGAAGCGCCTCACCGTCAAGGGAGACTCGCAACTCCTCGTCAACTTCTCCAACAAGGTGTACGAGCCAAAGGATGAGCACATGGAGGAATACCTCGCGGAGGTGCGCAAAATGGAGACGCAGTTCCTGGGCTTGGAACTACAGCATGTGCCTCGTGGCACCAACAAAGAGGCCGATGACATTGCCAGAAGAGCATCCAGGCGGCTGCCCCAAGAGCCTGGCGTATTCGAGGAGCGGTCAAGCCTTCGGCAGCACCTCCGCCCGCGGAGCTGGTGCCATCTCAGGAGGAACTCCCCCAACCTCCAGCCTCGGGAGCCCCCGCTTGCGGCCCAACCTCAGGAGCGCGCCTATTCTTAGTGCTCGAGCCTCAGGAGGGGTCCTGGATCGAGGAGTTCAAGGCGTACCTCACGCAAAGCATGTTGCCGGAGAAGGAGAAAGACACGGAGTGTATGGCCCGACAAGATACGACATACTGCATTCAGGACGGTGAGCTATACAGGAAGCAGTCAAATAATATTTCTCTACAATGCATTTCCAGGGAACAGGGGAATGAGCTGCTGGCCGACATACATGGGGAGACTGTGGGCACCACTCGTCTTCGCGCACCCTGGTCGGCAAGGCTTTCCGTAGTGGGTTCTACTGGCCCACGACACTCAACTATGTGGCCGAGCTGGTAAAAATCCTGCTAGGCCTGCCAGTTCCACGCCAAGCAGATCCACTAGCCTGCTCAGGACCTCCAGACTATCCTGCTCTCATGGCCGTTCACGGTCTGGGGCCTGGATATCCTGGGTCCACTTCCTCGAGCGCCTGGAGGCTACCGCTACCTCTACGTTGCCATTGACAAATTCACCAAATGGGTGGAAGTGGAAGCTGTCCGCACCATCCCAGCCAAGTCAGCAGTCAAGTTCATGAAGGGCCTCGTAAGCTGATTTGGGGTCCCTAATCGCAACATCACCGACAACGACTCGCAGTTCCTTAGCAATCTCTTCAAAACTTATTGTGCTAACCTTGAAACACAGATCTGCTACGCCTCCGTGGCGCACCCCAAGAGCAACGGCCAGGCCGAACGCGCCAACGTGAAGGCCCTAAGGGGTGTCAAGACAAGGACCTTCAAGAAGAAGCTCGAGGCCCGCAGCAGGGGCTGGCACGATGAGCTCCAGTCTGTGCTGTGGTCCATCCGCATCACCGCCACCAGGCCGATAGGCGAGACCCCGTTCTTCCTCATCTACGAAGCAGAAGCGGTTCTCCCACACAAGGTCAGGCATCGCTCCGCGCGGGTCCTGGCGTTTGATGAAACGCAACAGGACGCCATGCGGGGGATGGATCTCGTGCTGGAGGAGGAACGCCGCCGAGAAGCCTCGCTTCGAGCTGCGAGGTACCAGCAGGCGCTGTGGCAGACCACTGCCGCATCATCCGCTCCAGGACGCTCGAGGTGGGTGATCTTGTCCTAAGGCGGGTGCTCTCTAGGGAAGGGCTGCACAAGCTCTCACCCATGTGGGAGGGACCATTTTGGGTTGCCCACGTCTCCAGGCCTGGCGCCACGCGCCTGGAGACACAGGACGAGATCCCCATCCAGAACGCCTGGAACATCCAGCACCTCCTGAAGTTCTACCCATGAAGCAAGGCCCAGTGCCTGTGAAGCAAGGCCCAGTGCCTGTGAAGACTCTCCGCCCGTGACACTCTCACATAATAATGAGTGGGGTTGTAAACGCCCCGAAGTCTCAGGAGTGCCACCCTCCCATGCCTAGTGGCAGCACTTAGCTCCGCGCTGGTAAGAAGACAAGAAGACTAGACTAGGTGCCGGATGCGGCTTTTCATTTGCTTTACGTAGTTGGTTGCCCCCTCTTTTAAGTGAGAATTTGCTTTCTGGTGTTCCTTGCTGACCTGGTTCCGTTGTCCTTGTTGCCTCCTTTTCTGCCCTCGGTTCCTCGTTTTTGACCCATCCTCCCCCTCGCATGCCTCGCGAGGGGGCTGGACAGGCGCCCTCGTGAGCGTTTTCATTTTCTTGTCTTTCGCAAGGTGAGGGAGTCCTAGATTAGGGGGTCTCTGGACAGCCGGACTATATCCTTTGGCCGGACTGTTGGACTATGAAGATGCAAGATTGAAGACTTTGTCCCGTGTCCGGATGGGATTCTACTTGGCGTGGAAGGCAAGCTAGGCAATACGGATATGTATATCTCCTCCCTTGTAACCGACCTTGTGTAACCCTAGCTCCTCCGGTGTCTATATAAACCGGAGGGTTTAGTCCATAGGACAACATACAATCATACCATAGGCTAGCTTCTAGGGTTAGCCTCTATGATCTCGTGGTAGATCAACTCTTGTAATACTCATATCATCAAGAACAATCAAGCAGGACGTAGGGTATTACCTCCATCAAGAGGGCCCGAACCTGGGTAAACATCGTGTCCCCTGCCTCCTGTTACCATCCGCCTTATACGCACAGTTCGGGACCCCTTACCCGAGATCCGCCGGTTTTGACACCGACATTGGTGCTTTCATTGAGAGTTCCACTGTGTCGTCACCGTAAGGCTTGATGGCTCCTTCAATCATCGCTAGCGATGCAGTCTAGGGTGAGGTTTTCCTCCTCGGATAGATCTTTGTATTCGGCGGCTTCGCACTGCGGGCCAATTCGCTTGGCCATCTGGAGCAGATCGAGAGCTACGCCCCTGGCCATCAGGTCAGATTCGGAAACTTAAAATACACTGCCGACGTCCATGGAGACTTGATCTTCGACGGATTCGAGCCCGTGTCAGGTGCGCCGCACAGTCACGACGAGCACGACGTAACTCTGTCGTCGGACAATGTTTGGGAGATCGCATATGCAGCTACTCCGGCCAACAGTCTGGAACAAATCGCGCCATCCAAGAGCGGAGGGATAGACCCCGCCATCGAGGCCGCACTCTCAGTGGCGATAGAGCCGGATACTGACTTCACCCCTTACGAGAGCCGTGTCGCCGAACCACTGGATTCTTCTCCGGCTACGGACTCCGAGCTACCTGCATCCGCACCCATCACCTCCACGGATATCTTTCAGCACTCACCTTTTGGCGATGTGCTAAATTCATTAAGGTCTCTCTCCCTTTCAGGAGAACCTTGGCCGAACTATGTCCGGCTAGAATGGGATGCGGACGACGAAGAAATTTGCTGCCCACCCACCACCCACTTAGTAGCCACTGGCGACGATTTAACCGACATGCTCAACTTTGACTCCAAAGACTTTGACGGTATGGACGACGATATAGGAGATGAACAGGAACCACCGCCCACAGGGCGCTGGACCGCCACCTCGGCATATGATATATGCATGGTGGACACCCCCAAAGAAGGCAATGGCGATGAGACAGCGGAGGATGACCCCTCCAAGAAGCAACCCAAACGCCAACATCAGCGGCGCCGCTCTAAGTCCTGCCACAGCAAAAGTAGTGATACCGGCACATGAGATAATAACACTCAGGATAGTGCTGAAGACAACAACAATCCCCTCCAGCACGATGTAGAGCCGGAGGACGAACAAGCTAGCCCTCCAGAGCGGGCAGCCGATGGAGAACCAGAGGAGGACAATTACATGCCTCTCTTCGAAGACGAGGCGAGCCTCAGCGACAAAGAATTTATAGTGCCTGAGGACCCCGTCGAGCAAGAGTGCTTCAAGCGCCAGCTTATGGCCATGGCAAATAGCCTGAAGAAAAAGCAACAACAGCTTCAAGCTGATCAAGACTTGCTAGCAGACAGATGGACCGAAGTCCTTGCGACTGAGGAGTACGAACTCGAGCGCCCCTCCAAGAGTTACCCAAAACGCAGGCTGCTACCTCACCTCGAGGAGGAAGCATTGAAACCTCATTCACCAGTGTACGATGCGGCTGACCGGCCACTACATGGCCGAGCCAAAGAGGCGTTTCAGCCTAAAGTTCAGCCTGCACCGCGCTGCCACTCAATCAAAAATACTAAGGCCCGGGGCAACACAGGAGACCTGCGAGACGTATTGGACAGTAAGACAAAAATCGCAAGGTTAATATATGGGTCACGGGCACGCGCGCCAACACGGGACGATAATCGTCGCGTCGGATACACCAAGAGTAAATCCAGCCGGGCCGAATACAGCAGACAAGACTCATACAAACTGCATCGCGATATAGCCCGGCACAGAGGCGCCGCACACCCCCTATGCTTCACTGATGAAGTTATGAATCATAAATTCCCAGAGGGTTTCCAACCCGTAAATATCGAATCATACGATGGCACAACAGATCCCACTATATGGATTGAGGATTTCCTCCTTCACATCCACATGGCTCGCAGCGATGACCTACATGCCATCAAGTACCTCCCACTAAAACTCAAAGGACCAGCTCGGCATTGGCTTAACAGCTTGCCAGCACACTCCGTAGGCAGTTGGGAGGATCTGGAAGACACATTCCTGGACAAGTTCCAGGGCACCTACGTGCGGCCACCGGATGCTGATGACTTGAGCCATATAACCCAGCAGCCAGGGGAATCGGCCAGACAATTTTGGACACGGTTCCTGACTAAGAAAAAACAAATTGTTGACTGTCCAGACGCAGAGGCCCTAGCGGCACTCAAGCATAACATCCGTGATGAATAGTTGGCTCGCCACCTTGGCCAGGAGAAGCCGAAATCTATGGCAGCCCTCACAACACTCATGACCCGCTTTTGCGCGGGCAAGGATAGCTGGCTGGCTCGCAGCAACAACACATCGAGGAATCCGGCACTTCCGATACCAAAGATGCCAACGGTAGGCAACGTCATAATAGACCAAAGCGCCGCATTAATGGCGATAACACAGAAGATACGACAGTCAATGCCGGATTCAGAGGCTCTAGATCCGGTCAGCGGAAAAAGCCATTCAGAAGAAGTACTCCGGCTCCGTCCAGTTTGGATCGCATACTGGATCGCTCGTGTCAAATCCACGGCACCCCCGACAAGCCAGCCAATCACACCAACAGAGAATGTTGGGTGTTCAAGCAGGCCGGCAAGTTAAACGCCAAAAACAAGGACAAGGGGTTGCATAGTGATGACAAGGAGGAGCCCCGGCCGCCGAACACAGGAGGACAGAAGGGGTTCCCCCCACAAGTGAAGACGGTGAACATGATATACGCAACCCACATTCCCAAGAGGGAGCGGAAGCGTGCACTGAGGGACGTCTATGTGATGGAGCCCGTCGCCCCAAAGTTCAACCCATGGTTTGCTTGCCCGATCACATTTGATCATAGGGACCACCCCACTAGCATCCGTCATGGCGGATCCGCCGCACTGGTCCTAGACCCCATCATCGACGGATTTCACCTCACTCGAGTCCTTATGGACTGTGGCAGCAGCCTGAACCTGCTCTATCAGGATACAGTGCGAAAAATGGGTATCGATCCCTCGAGGTTCAAACCCAGCAAAACCACCTTTAAAGGCGTCATCCCAGGTGTAGAGGCCCATTGCACAGGCTCAATCATACTGGAAGTGGTATTCGGATCACCGGACAACTTCCGAAGCGAGGAGTTAATCTTCGATATCGTCCCGTTTCGCAGTGGCTATCACGCACTGCTCGGACGAACAACATTTGCAAAATTTAATGCAATGCCGCATTACGCATACCTCAAGCTCAAGATGCCAGGACCTAGGGGGGTGATAACGGTAAATGGAAACACAGAACGCTCGCTCCGCACGGAAGAGCACACTGCGGCCCTTGGAGCAGAAGCACAAAGCAACCTTTTAAGGCAGCCCACTAATTCGGCGTTACAGCCCCCGGACACTTTCAAGCGAGTCCGGAACAAGCTGCAACAGGATCGTCTGGCACGTTCAGAGATCGCCTAGCAATTCGTCCCCCGTCCCAGTCCTAGTCAAACGACGAAATCCGTGTCATGCGTACATAACTACGCACTGAAAATACCATGGACATAGGCGGGGGCACGATCAGGGCACGTCCCGCAATGCGGCTTAACCGCCCTAGGGGCTGTATACCTTTATCATTTCGTTTCTCTTTCAGGGCCTAACTCTCTGGAAGCCCTTTCCGGCAGTACGATTGCCGGACACATTCCGGAAGCAACAACTAAGGCGGCAAGAAGCTAAGATGAACACGGGAACCCCCAGGTGGTCTCTAATAATAATTGATATACTCGTTTTTCACTATCTATGCGCAGCTTGCCCTGGGATAGGACATTTCGAATTGTCCTACTTTCTGCTTATTGCACTACTTGTACCAGTATGCTTCGACGTATTATTTAAATAACAATGCATATCATTAGTCTATCATTGCATTATTTAAGCTTTTCTTTCTCTCTCTCTCTTATATGTCCATTTACGACAATCCGCACCCGCACATTCGGGTACGGTCAGTACGCCAGGGGCTTTCGTTTACCCCATAATACGGCGCAAGAAGTCCGAACACTTTCGACAGTGCGGCATCCCGAACTTATAGCATTATATGCATCAGCTCCGAATCATGTATTTGGTCAAATGTTGGGTTTGCCCGGCTCCCATGCTTTGGTACCTTACGTTCCGCTATATCGGCTAAGGTAGCGGTGGGAGAACTACTGCGATTGTGTCCCGGTTCTTCCAGACGAGCACCTCAGTAGAGAAAGCCGAAAACCGACTGCCATGAGAAGGCGAGAGACTGGTCGCTGGTCGAGAGGTCTCAAGTCTTTAAAGACTTTTTCTGCTTCGGGCGAGGAGTCAGCTTTGTTCGGCTTAGGCGAGAATAGCACCCCAAAATCTGCCTTCCGAACACTAGGGGCTTCACCAAAGTTTAAAATTGTAGACTTCTATGGCTAAGTGAGAGTGATAAAGACTTATAGTCCGATTGCCTGGTTCGTTGCGCTGAACACCTCCCTTAAAGGACCAAAAATTGGGGTAAAGAGTGCTCAGATTTATCCGGACACCCCAGTACTAGTTACATGGGGGTAGAAGCCGACGACTGGCCAACTCTCAGATTTTATAAATGGCCGCACAGAAGGTAATATTTTAAATTAAAAAAGCATCGCATGGCGCAAATGATCTTGTTTCATATTACAGGATCACATGAGCACGTTCATTCAAAAATTACATCGTTGGCACACTCATCCGCCACAAGGCGGGAACCCTTTAGGACAGTCTCATAGTACATCTCCGGGCAACGATGCTCCTTGCCCTCCGGCGGCCCCTCCTTCACCAGCTTCACGGCGTCCAGCTTCGCCCAGTGCACCTTCGCTCGGGCAAAAGCCCTATGCCCACCCTCGATGCAGACGGACCGCTTTATGACTTCAAGCCGTGGGTAGGCGTCGACGAGCCGCCTTACCAGACCAAAGTAGCTGCCGGACAGGGGCTCGCCAGGCCACATCCGGACTATAAGGCCCCTCATGGCTTGTTCGGCCACCTTGTGAAGCTTGACCAACTGCTTCAGCTGGTCGCTCAAGGGGCACGGGGTGTTCAGTCCCAGTATACTGAGACCAGAACGAGCTCCCCTCCTCAGATTGGTAAAACTTTGTGGCATCCAGTACACTACGGGGAAGATCTGCAAACGCTCCTAGAGAGCTCCGAACTCGGGTAAGAAAAAGGGAAGTCTCCTTCACGTGCTTGCTTTGCATAATGAATGCCTTACCCGCTGCTGTCTTCTTCACCACATCAATCTCCTGGAGGGCCTTGTGTGCTTTGGCCTTGGCGCTCCGGACGCTTTCAAGCGCCTGCGCGAGTTCGGACTCTCGCGTCTTAGAGTCAAGCTCCAAGGACTCGTGCTTTTTGGCGAGAGCCTCGAGCTCTTGCTGCACCTCGCCTACTCGGGCTTCTTGCTTCTCCCGTTCAATGCGCTCCTTGGCCGCTTTGTGATGAGGACATTAATGCCATTGTTACACCCACAACCCCTGCTGCTATACATACGGGACCAATTACTAGAGCTCGCGCATGCCAATTGAATTATCAGGTACTTTCGTTTCTTGGTAACGATTCTAATGCTCATGAGAATATGATGCTGCCTAAATTGGATACATTTGTTTTGCTTACAAATGAAGGGCCTAGCTTGGACAAGAAAGATGAACCTTGGAGCAAGTTCAAGCATGGAGATGATGGCATGCGCAAGGGAACCAAGAACGGAGTTACAAGTGATGATTTCAGGACTTTGAAGCCACCATAAGGAGTGCATGAAGCCTTGGACAAAATATACAAGATGTCACTTCATAAATTTCGTCCAGAGGCTATTCTAGGTGTTGTGTCACCTTATTATTGAGCAGGCCCATGTATTTTTGAAATACTTAAGTATAGGCTGTTTTTAGAGTCTGTATGTGTGGGGAAACAAGAGTTAGGGTTGGTTTCGGACCCCTCCTCCAAGGGCCTCTCTCCTCCATATATACAGCCCTTAGGGCATTGTTTAGACTTTGGGTTTTGTTTAGACTAAAAGTTCGCCATAGCTGCAACTTCGCGTACTTCGTTTGTGTCCAACAACCAGACCAAGACGTCACAGAACCCCACCTTCATTAATAAAGCTTTCCTCTTTTATTCGCAATATCCAGATTGCAATCTTAATTTCTTGCTTGTTCTTCATTTGCTCGCAGGAAATATACCCTCGTGGTCAGGTTGATCGTGCTCCGGCGTGGTCAATAACCCTCGGAAGTTGGTTTAGCGATTGCTAAGGCGCGACGTCTTCGCACGTTCATAGTCGGATCGTCAAAGTCGACTCCCACAAAAAACGATATCTCTCTCATCGAAACATTGGGACACCTTTGCCTCTATCAAGTGGTATCAGATTTTCAGGTTGCTCGGTGAGATTTTGTAGTTTTTTGTAGTTTAGATCGAGTCTGTTCTTCATACCTACAGTCCACGAAAAAGCCAAAAAAATTAGGGTTAGTTCATCATATCCGAACCAATATGAGCCATTGCATAATCTTTTTAGGGTTTTGCATTGTTGAGTTTGCGGTTGCATCATCGTGTCTAGTTGCTGGTCTTAGTGTCTAGTCCTTTAGAGTTTCGAGTTCTGTTCACAAGTAGTCACGCAGCCGCTGCATCATCATCATCACCGCTGCCATATACCACCATCATCGTCACCGCTGCCATATACCACCATCGTCATCACCGCTGCCATATAACACCATCATCATCACCGCTGCCATATACCACATATCCCCCGCCATCACGCCAACCCGAGTCCACCTATAACATATATCCGCCGCCAGTCCGAGTTCCACCAGATTCATCGCCGCCACCAGTCCGAGTTCCACCAGATTCATCTCCGCCACCAGTCCTAGTCTGAGTCCAGTATTTTGTTACTCTATTTTGGATTTCCGGATCACACGATACTCCGAGTCGTGATAGCGTAGGACTCCTGAACATCCGTGCTACCCGCAGAAGAAAAATAGTTCCAAACTAAAAAAACTAAGTCTAGAAAATTCTGGCTAGGCAGTTTTTGGACCATTTGTAGACTTTTTCGAAAAAAATTTGTTGCAGAGCAAAAAAAAAGAGGAAAAAAGTGAAAAAAAAGAAAAAAATCAGAGCGTGCTCCTCCCTTGTTTACGTGCAGCGTCGTGATTTTGTTAGTGTTCTAGGCTCGCGTCTCTAGCACGGTCTAGCCTAGGACCAGCACAGTTCCGTCGTTGAGCATTTATTCAACTTTGCATCTCTGAATTGGTTATTGCTGACCCTTTTTGCTACCATATTATAAGCCTTCCCAGCTCCACATACATCTACGTCATGCGTTTGACTCTACCTAGTAATCGCTCTATCCAGGCTTTGAGAGTTTTGACTACGACGGTTGCCGATCACCGCCTGCTGCTGGGTAAGAACTGGTAAGAATTTTAGATTTGCTTGACGGATTTGTGACACCACCACCACCTCTTGTTAGTAGTCTGTAGGATCATATTCTTGTGTGTTTCTATTGCTGCTAACCATGGCAGGATCACAAGCCGATGAGACTGACTGGGAGAACATGACGAATAAGGAGTTGCATGATAAATTTCAGCAAATGATGAGTGGACAGGTGCAAGATGTGCTAAATAGATTTGAAGAGGCCATGGAGAAGATAGATGGCATGGAGAAGACGTTCGAAACAAAGATCGATAACAGGTTTAATGAATTGCTCGCGCGTCTTCCACCACCACCACTGGCTGCACCTAACGCACCTCTACAACAACAACAACGACTACCTCCACGTTGCGAAACAGCCCTCCGCTGAGCGAGCCGTCTCCCTCTTACACCTGGCCAAACTGTTGGTGCTGCTGTTGATACTTCTATGGCTCCTGCTGCTGATGCGGAGGAGGATGATTTTGCGGGAGATCACGAGGATGGGATTGATCAAAATCAGAACTAGGTGCAACCACCAGCACCGCAACCACCAGGTCGTCCACATGCAAATAATGGCAATGGTAGGGCTCACCCTCAGGTACGAGATCATGACCATCTCCCTAAACTGAAATTGAATATTCCACCATTTGAGGGTAGATATGTTCCTGATATATATCTTACATGGGAGTTAGAAACTGAACAACGATTTACATGTTTACAATATCCCGAGGAGAGACGTGTTACTATTGTTGTTTGTGCATTCACTAGTTTTGCATGTGTTTGGTGGTCTGAGCATTGTAGATTATATCCTATTCCAGCTACTTGGGCTGCTTTGAAAACTGATATGCGTACTCGTTGGGTTCCACCATATTATCAACGTGAATTACTTCAAAAATTGCAGCGTTTAAGACAAGGGAAAAATTCTGTAGAAGAATATTATCAGGAATTACAAACTGGCATGATTAGATGTGGTATTGTTGAGGAGAATGAAGCTATGCTTGCACGTTTTATGGGTGGATTAAATAGAGAGATTCAGAATATTCTAGAGTATAAGGAGTATACTAATATCACTCGTTTATTCCATCATGGACACCACGTGCATCCTCTCCTTCCACTACACTAGCACCTCCATCAGGTGCCACCTCCAGCCGTGATACAAGAAAGCAGGCACAACCACCACTATCTGCCAAGAGCACACCTCCGGGCCTGCGGAGAGCTCTTCTTCTTCCATGGCATCAACAGGGCACACAAGTGATATTATTTGTCGTCGTTGTAAGGGAAGAGGACATTTTGCGAGAGAATGCAAATCTCAGCGTGTGATGATTGCTACTGAGGATGGTGGGTATGAGTCCGCTAGTGACTATGATGAGGAGACTTTGGCTCTTATTACACGTGAAGAACATGGTGGAGATGATTCTGATCATGAGACGCAATACATGGCTCCTGAAGATGCTAACAGGTATGAATTTTAGTTGCTCAACGTGTTTTGAGTGTGCAGGTCACACAAGCTGAGCAAAATCAGAGGAATAATTTGTTCCATACAAAGGGAGTTGTGAAGGAACGTTCTGTTCGCGTCATCATAGATGGAGGGAGCTGCAACAACTTGGCTAGCATGGAGATGGTGGACAAGTTATCTCTCACCACAAGACCACATCCACATCCTTACTACATCCAATGCCGAAAAGTACAGGAGCTGCTCGACAAAGGTTATATACGTGAATCCCTTAGTCCCTGTGCTGTTCCTATCATTTTAGTGCCGAAAAATGATGGTACGTCGCGTATGTGTGTTGATTGTAGAGGCATTAATAATATTAATATTTGTTATCATCATCCTATTCCTAGGGTAGACGACATGCTTGATGAATTGAGTGGCTCTACAATATTCTCCAAAGTTGATTTGCGTAGTGGATACCATCAAATTCGTATGAAATTGGGAGATGAATGGAAAACAACATTTAAAACTAAGTTTGGATTATATGAGTGGTTAGTCATGCCTTTTGGGTTAACTAATGCACCTAGTACTTTCATGAGGTTAATGAACGAAGTTTTACGTGCTTTCATTGGACGATTTGTGGTAGTCTATTTTGATGATATACTGATTTATAGTAAATCTTTGGAGGAACATTTGGAACATTTATGTGCTGTTTTTATTGCTCTACATGATGCACGTTTGTTTGGTGACCTTGGAAAGTGCACCTTTTGCACCAACCGAGTATCTTTTCTTGGCTATGTTGTTACTCCACAGGGAATTGAAGTTGATAAAGCCAAGATTGAAGCTATTGAGAGTTGGCGGCAGCCCAAAACGGTCACACAAGTGAGGAGTTTCCTTGGCCTCGCTGATTTCTATTGGCGTTTTGTGAGAGATTTCATCACCATTGCTGCACCTCTCAACGAGCTTACAAAGAAGGATGTGCCTTTTGTTTGGGGTACCGCACAGGAAGAAGCCTTCACGGTATTGAAAGATAAGTTGACACATGCTCCTTTACTCCAACTTCCTAATTTTAATAAGACTTCTGAGCTTGAATGTGGTGCTAGTGGAATTGGATTAGGAGGTGTGTTATTACAAGATGGTAAACCTATTGCATACTTTTCTGAAAAAATTGAGTGGGCCTAGTCTGAACTATTGTACTTATGATAAAGAATTATATGCTCTTGTTCGGACCTTAGAAACATGGCAACATTATTTATGGCCCAAGGAATTTGTTATACATTCTGATCATGAATCTTTGAAACACATTAAAAGTCAAGCAAAACTGAACCGTAGACATGCTAAATGGGTTGAATTCATTGAGACTTTCCCTTATGTCATTAAACACAAGAAGGGTAAAGAAAATGTTATTGCTCATGCTTTGTCTCGTCGTTATACTATGCTTTCACAACTTGACTTTAAAATATTTGGTTTGGAGACCATCAAAGATCAATATATGCATGATGATGGATTTAAAGATGTATTGCAGAATTGTAAGGAAGGGAGAACTTGGAACAAGTTCGTTCTTAATGATGGACTTGTGTTTCGTGCTAACAAGCTATGCATTCCAGCTAGCTCCGTTCGTCTTTTGTTGTTGCAGGAGGCGCATGGAGGGGGATTAATGGGACACTTTGGCATCAAGAAGACGGAGGATATACTTGCTACACATTTCTTTTGGCCAAAGATGAGACGGGATATTGAGCGTTTTGTTGCTCGCTGCACTACATGTCAAAAAGCTAAGTCACGACTCAATCCTCATGGTTTATATATGCCTTTGCCTATACCTAGTGTTCCTTGGGAGGATATATCTATGGACTTTGTTTTAGGTTTACCTCGAACAAAGAAGGGGAGGGATAGCATATTTGTTGTCGTGGATAGGTTCTCGAAAATGGCACACTTTATACCATGTCATAAAAGTGACGATGCTGTTAATGTAGCTGATTTGTCCTTTCATGAAATTATTCGCTTGCATGGTGTGCCAAATACTATTGTTTCAGATCGTGATACTAAATTTCTTAGCCACTTTTGGAGATGTTTATGGGCTAAGTTGGGGACTAAACTACTTTTTAGTACTACATGTCACCCCCAAACCGATGGACAAACTAAAGTATCAATAGAACATTGTCTAGTATGCTTAGGGCTGTTTTGAAGAATGATAAGAAAATGTGGGAAGAATGCTTGCCTCATGTTGAATTTGCTTATAATCGTTCATTGCATTCTACTACTAAGATGTGCCCTTTTGAAATTGTGTATGGTTTCCTACCTCGTGCACCTATTGATTTTGTTGCCTCTTCCATCTTCGGAGAAGGTTAATTTTGATGCTAAAGAACATGCTGAATTGATTTTAAAAATGCATGAGTTAACTAAGGAAAACATTGAGCGTATGAATGCTAAATATAAACTTGCTGGAGATAAGGGTAGAAAACATGTTGTGTTTGTGAGGGAGTCCTGGATTAGGGGGTCTCCGGACAGCCGAACTCTATCCTTTGGCCGGACTGTTGGACTATGAAGACACAAGATTGAAAACTTCGTCTCGTGTCCGGATGGGACTCTACTTGGCGTGGAAGGCAAGCTAGGCAGTACGGATATGGATATCTCCTCCTTTGTAACCGACCTTGTGTAACCCTAGCCCCTCCGGTGTCTATATAAACCGGAGGGTTTTAGTCCGTAGTACAACATACAATCATACCATAGGCTAGCTTTTAGGGTTTAGCCTCTCTGATCTCGTGGTAGATCAACTCTTGTAATACTCATCTCATCAAGAATAAATCAAGCAGGACATAGGGTTTTACCTCCATCAAGAGGGCCCGAACCTGGGTAAAACATCGTGTCCCCTGCCTCATGTTACCATCTGCCTTAGACGCACAGTTCGGGACCCCCTACCCGAGATCCGCCGGTTTTGACACCGACATTGGTGCTTTCATTGAGAGTCCTTATGGATGGTGGTAGCAGCCTGAACCTGCTTTATCAGGACACAGTGCGCAAAATGGGTATAGACCCCTCAAGGATCAAACCCACAAAAACAACCTTTAAAGGTGTCATACCAGGTGTAGAGGCCCACTGCACAGGCTCAGTCACACTGGAAGTGGTCTTCGGATCCCCGGATAACTTCTGAAGCGAAGAGTTAGTCTTCGATATAGTCCCGTTCCAAAGTGGCTATCATGCACTGCTTGAGCGAACCGCATTTGCAAGATTCAATGCGGTACCGCATTATGCATACCTCAAGCTCAAGATGCCAGGACCTCAGGGGGTCATTACAGTTAATGGAAACACAAAGCGCTCTCTCCGAACGGAGGAGCACACTGCGGCCCTCGCAGCAGAAGCACAAAGCAGCCTCTTAAGGCAATCCACTAGTTCGGCGATTAAGGACCCGGACAACTTCAAGCGCGCCCGAAGTAATCAACAACTGGACCGCCCGGCACGTTCCGAGCTCGCATAGCAATGCGGCCCCCACCCCGGTCCCAGCCAAATGGCGAAACCCGTGCCACGCGTACATAATTACGCATTAAAAATTCCATGAGCACATGCGGGGAAGGGGACACGACTACGGCACGCCCCAAGATGCGGCTTAAACCGCACTAGGGGCTTCACGCTTTGTTATTTTTCTCTCTTTCAGGACATTAATCTCTGGAAACCCTGTCCGGCAGCATGATTGCCGAACACATGATGCAGCAACCAAGGTGGCAGAAAGCTACATCACACCACGAAACTCCCAGGTGGATTACGATAACGAGTGAAATACTTGCTTTAATATTATTCCTCAGCTTTCCCTTGGAGGGGACATAGTCCTACTTTTTGCTTATCGCACTACCTATATCATTCTGCTTTAATGCACGTTTTTGAATAAACAATGCATTGCATTAAGGCTTTTATCGCATTCTTCTTATACATACATACATACATACATACATACATACATACATACATACATACATACATACATATATATATATATATATATATAGAGAGAGAGAGAGAGTGGCACTATTATGATCATGGGATTAGAATAACTATTTGGATCACAGCAGCCCTATATAGGACCCTCCCGAACTTCCCTGAACTGCCCGGTCCGACCCGAGTCGCCCCGACAGGATCCACCCGATCCGAGACGCCTCGACAGGATCCACCTGATCCCCTCGATCCCGAGCCCCCCTCCTCGCCGCTCCTCCCCTCCTGGTCGCCGATCTTCGTCGGATCCGCCGCCTCCTCCCCGTCTACAGCTCCTGGCCGGCCGAGTCCGCCGCCTCCCCTCCTTCCCCAGCTCCTGGCCGGCCACCCCTCCTTCCCCAGCTCCTGGCCGGCCACCCCTCCTTCCCCAGCTCCTGGCCGACCATTGGCGCGGGCGAGCGAGCGACGGCGGACGCCGGCGCGAGGGAGCCCGCTTCGCCTGGACGCGGCGAAGCCGCCATGAACTTCAGGAAGCCGCATCCTCGTCCCATCGTCACCGCCCGAAGCCTTGGCAGACCAGATGACGGCCCCGACGCAAGCAACGGCAAGCGGCGCGACCAACGGAGCAACTCCTCCACGGAGGTGGAATCGGCTGCGCCCTCAAATTCAGCGGCAGAAGTACATGAACTTCCTCCCAATTTTGCCTTCTTCTTCAATCTTGCCTTCTCTGACCTTCTTGCGTTGTGTGCAGATGAAGTTCGCGCCCCCTGCAAGACATGGATTGCCATGGAATTCCTCTACTACCTTCATGACGAATTTTTCTCAAGGTGGCCTATCAGCTGGTGGAAAAAGATTGGCTGGACTTCTAGCCAGGGTATGGTTGAACTTCTTCCTTCCTTCGGTTTTTTATTTGCCTACGACCATGTGAAGTTCAGATGGTGTGTGAGCCTCAGTCCAGGCTACAAAAAACATCATTGTAAAAATCTGCCTGCTTACAGCCATGTGAAGTTCAGGTAGTATGTGAGCCTCAGCCCAGGCTACAAACACTATAAAATCTGCCTGCATTCGCATTCACATGTGAAGTTCAACTAGAAAGTGTGCTAGAGTTCAGGTTGGTATGTGTCTGGTTCTATGCAAAAAAAATAAAAGGAAAATAGAACATGCATGTGATATGACATGAAGGTCAGGTTGGTATGCACTAGCAGTCCAACCATTCAAAAACTCATGAAGGTTCAGGTTTTTTAATTGTAGACATTATTTCCCCTTTACAAAACAAGAAGTTCAGGTTGTGGAGAGTGCTCAGTCCAGGTACATATAAGTAATCAAATATTGTAGAATTAAAAAACAGGATGTGAAGTTCATTCTGTGAAGGGTGCTCAGTTCAGGTACCAAGGCGGCATTGGCAGATGCTCAGCTCAGTGCATAGTGTGATGGCTCTCACCACTTTTATATGAGAAGTTCAGGCTGTGAATAATGCTAAGTTCAGTTACAAATGTATATGCAGATATAACTTGTGTGCTAATACACAATTTTTTCTTTTATGATAGGAAGACGATAGACGCATGAAGAAGCTTAGAAGTTCCCAGCAGCAAGTGCACAATCCAAAGCCTGTACGCGTTGCACCACCCACTCAATGGGTCACGCCTCAAACGCACCAACAACATTACCAACCTGCTCCAGACCAAAAATGGATGACACCCGAAACACACGGATACTTCCAAGATGCTGGGTCACAGCCCTATCCGCACAGGTTTGCACCTCCACCTAATTGGGTGACGCCGGAAATCCCCCGTGGATTCTTTGTATCCACCAGCAGACTCCCAAGCACGCCGATGGAGGAGGGGGTTAGCTCAAGTCCTGCGTGTAACTCTGGAGGTTATCCTGGTGTGCCTCATCAATGCCAAAGCGAAGCAACTAAACCGGATCCCAGGACAAATCCAACAGCAACACACACGAGGAGGAGAGTGATATGGACACTACCACCGTTTGATCCTCCTGCTGCTGCTACAGGTCAGAATTCTATGGGGCATAAGGTAGATGGATTGCTTCACAAAACAATAGAGCAAACCAAGACCAGGATCGCAATACCTCCACAACCACCTCAAGCAAAAAGGACGCAAACAAGAGAGAGGCCATCTTCAGCCCTCCTTCCTCCTCGTGATCCACTGCTGCATCCTGCTATGATTACTCCGCCATGCCCCATCCCAGAGGGACAGCAGCCGACACCGGCGGAGTTGCGATCATACACGCACGTAAGTGAAACAAAAAATATTTATATATGCATCTTGTATTATCTGCACATCTTCTGCTCCCTCCAGAATAACAAGTTCATAAACTGCATTTTAACGTGCTGTTTGGATTAATTTTTTTTCTTTTACTGCAGATGCCGGATCTACCGGATTATCTAATACCAAGACTTAAGATGCGATTCAAAGATGTAGAGAAAGCAAGGGAATTTTATAACGGATACGCCAGGCACGCTGGTTTTGGAATCAGGAAGACGGGTGGAAATGACAACCACAAGTATTTTGTTTGCGCCTTCCAAGGGATACACACATCTTCTGTTTCAGAGGACAACAGGAAGCGAAACAAAACATCGTAGAGGACGGGCTGCAATGCAAGAATGAGGGTGAAGGTGCAGGAGGATGGCACATGCGTGGCAGTGGACATTGAGTACAATCATAATCACCAGCTCATGCAAACTGATGACATGCTGGTATTCTTGCACTCACACAAGAATTATGACCCCACTATTCTGGAGTATGTAAAGCTCCTGCAGTACCATGATGTCAAGCACACAACAATCATGTCCATGCTATCTGAAAATGAAGATGGAAGCTACTTCCTAAGCATGACCGGACGAGACCTGCTAAACCAGTAAGTATTCAAACACCCACATGCTGCAATGTAAAAAAGCATCCTGGCTCACAACCAATTTGATAGCAAAAATAACAAATGCATGTTGGCGTGTGATTTGCAGGAAAGCCATGAATGCAAGGAAAGAAGATCTGGATGATGTATTAAAACTTGTTTCATTCTTCAAAGACATGAAGGCAATAAATGATGAGTTCTTCTATGACATCCAAGTGGACAAGGACAAGTCAATTAAAAACATTTTCTGGTCCAATGCAAGCTGCCGAGGAGCCTACCAAGACTTCGGTGATTGCGTAACATTCGACACGACTTACAAGACCAACAGATTTCATATGCCCCTGGGAGTGTTTGTTGGAACAAACCATCACTTGCAGTCAATGATATTTGTCGTTGCCCTCATAAGGGACGAACATGCAAAGTCATTCAAGTGGCTGTTCGATACATTTCTACGGTGCATGAACAACAAGCACCCAACTTGCATTCTCACAGGTGAGTTCAAAAAAAAACTCCTCAAGTTTCATCATCTTTTTCAGTCTATGTATGGGTCTCTGTTGGTTGGGTACATTTGTTTTTTCTGAAAAATATGTAAAGAATGCAGTTCAACCACTGTTAGCACATAAGTCCAACTAGCAAATACAAGAAAGCAAAATTATCTGTCACATGTTTAGGCAAAAATTATTTATGAATGTGAAGTTCAAGTACATGAATCATAGAAGTTCAAGTACATGAATCTGTTAGATAAAAATATGTAGCATGTTCAGGAAAACATAGTTATTTATGTGACGTTCAATCACTGGTACCACAGAAGTTCAACAACACTGCTGTAAGAAAAATTTTGAGTGTGACACTACCAGTTTGTCCTACTACTAACTGTGAAGTTCAAGCACTGGTACCACAGAAGTTCAGCAACACTGTTGTAAGAAAAAAAATACATGTGACATTCTTAGATAGCCATACTACTAGATGTGAAGTTCAATTACTTGTGCAACATAAGTTCACCATCAGTACAAAAAAGAATCAAGTTTCATTTTTTTAATTCGATCAGACCAGTGCCCATCGATGGCGAAAGCTATACCGCAATCATTTCCAAACACCATCCACAAGCTATGCCGTTGGCACATATTGAAGAAGTATAGGGAATACCTCGCGTTGCTGTACAAAAAGTATGATACACTCAAAGAGGAGTTCACAACTATATTGAACTGGCCGCTGATGCCAACGGAGTTTGAAGATGCCTGGGCTGAACTCGTGCACAAGTACCACCTGGAGAACGACCAAATGATGATGCAGCTCTGGAGTGATAGGAAGATGTGGATCTCAGCATATTACAAGAACATTTTCTGTGCTAGAATGACTTCCACACAACGAAGCGAGAGCATGAACCACGTGCTAAAGAAAGGGTTTGTCAAGGGGACCTAGAACCTACACAAGTTTGCTAGGCGGGTCAATGCTTGCATACAAACTCGGATGCAGAAGGAGAACGAGCAAACAATGACCAGCATGGTATGATGACAAGTACAAAAACACCACCATCATGTTCTGTTTACCTTCAACATGTGCACTTTCAATTTTAAAAAATGAAACCCATGATTCTACTTCGACTAATATCTTACTTTTTGACATGTGCAGACCAATCCTATGACAAAGACAACTTACGGCTACGAGGAAGACATGTCTATCAAGTACACGAGAGCCATGTACAATGAGTTGAGGAATAGGATGAGAAAGGCCACGCCATTTCGCGCAAAGCGTACAGCAGAGCCCACTAAGTACCTTGTGTACTACCACAACAAGCCTGGCCATGATGATGAAGAAAGATTTTCCTGGTCAAAGCATGAATTCCAGGTTGTAGCTGACCCAGACAATGAAATATACGAGTGTGAATGCAAACTCTGGACACACACAGGTGAGCGGGAAAACAAACTCATTAAAATAGCTAGACTAGTAGTATCATATCAAAATTTATGAAACTCATTGCTGGCTCACAAACTATGTATTCTGCATTCATCACAAAATGCAGGCCTGTTCTGCCTTCACATCATGAACATACTGGACTACCTCAAGCCTAACAAATTTCCAAACAAGTATATCCTCAAACGGTACACAAAGACTGCAAAATCACAGCTAGCCTTTGATACAAGAGACTACAACACAACCGCATCGGATGGCAGCTCAAGGCTATCGAAGCAAGACATCTTGCTGCAGCTGAATTTGATGGTTAACAAGAAAGCGATGAGATGTGACCAGCAGTATGACAGAGCCTACTATGTTCTCAAGAGGCTCGTGGAAGAGCTTGATGCAATACATTCAACAAATCAAGAAGATGCTGACAAAATGATGGCTGAGGAGGACGCTGAAATTGAAGATGACCTTCACTATTATGCAGCTGAAATGCTCAACGCCGCCGTTGAAGCCAACCAATGCAAGCAGGGTGATGGCCAATCAATGGAGCAGCGACAGCAAGAGACGATGAAACTGCCGCTGTATTCTGAAACAAAGGGTAGGAAGAAAATTACAGCAGCAAAGAAAAGTGACAAGAGAGCGCAAATAAAGGCACCACCTCCAGGAAGAGTCTGGTGCTCGATGAGAATGGAGTGCCACTTGGACACAGGAAATGTAGTGTGTGCAAGCAGGTTGCGGGACACAACAAGCTGACCTGTCCAACACTCTTGGAAAGAAACAATGCCGAGGAGGTTAAGCAAACCAAAGTTATGGAACAAAAGAATGGACCACACCCACAGAGAGCAAGCACCAGACTTTGTAGCATATGCAAGGAGTATGCACCACATAATGCAAGAACATGCCCGAAGAGAGCAGATGCTGAAAAGACAAGCAAAAAGTCAGAGAAGAAACAGAAAGCAAAACCCAGAGCCAGCAACAAGAAAGAGGTGGAAGAGGAAGAGGAAGACGAAGACGAAGACACCATCGAAGAAGAGGAAGAGGAAGAGGAAGACACCGTTGAAGAAGAGGAAGAGAACAATGAAGAGGAAGAGGAAGAGGATGATGAAGAGGAAGATGAAGAGGAAGAGGTACATGTCAAGCAAAAACCTATACAACCAAAGCCTAGGAGGAGCGCAAGGCTGATGAACAGTTAGAATAGGTCAATTAACACAATGCAAACTTATGTCATGTCAATGTCCAGGAATATTATGTCATCCCCTTTTACTGTTGAACTTTTGAAGAAGTCCTGGTAACATACAATGTGAAGTTCACGTAGTACTACTGTAGAAGTCCTGGTATGTTATGAGATGAAGTGTTGTGCTGATGATGTACTGCATGAAAGAGCAAGCAGTAATAAAATGAAAAACATACACTGTGAAGTTCATGTAATATTACTGCAGAAGTCCTGGTATGTTATGGGATGAAGTGATGTGCTGGTTTGCATGAAAGTCCAAGCAAGAACAAACATGAAAAATACATATACTATGAAGTTCAAGTAAGCTTACTGCAGAACTACTGGTATATTACGGCAGGAGGTGCTCGTGTTGTATTCCATAAAAGTGCAACCAGCGAATAATTATATAGTATTGAAGTTCAGGTCAGTTTATAGAAGATGTTCTGGTATACAAAATCGATGTTAAAATAAAGTTTCACCGCACAGCATAAACTAAGGTTAGCAAGCCTAAGACAACGCGTTCAAATGTGAATTTCTGCTTGGATACGTGCAGAAGTTCATGTACAATGCCGACAAAAGATAAAGAAACGTCACAATATTTCTGCACGGATTTACATATGAAATACGTTCGCACTTGAAAAAAACACAAAAAAACAAATATAGATTCTATGCAAAAGCATACAGTTTGGTTGGGTTGAACATTACCAATACATTACACAACACAAAATATCCTCTCCATCTGAAACCAGCAGTCCAGACACATCTCAAATCAGAAGTTCAAGTCTACGATCATATGTTGGGAGCCCGAAGGTAAACAACACAAAAAAATCAAGCAGTTCAAACAAAAACCATGGCAGAAGTTCAGGTACATCTGTCGGGGCAAAAACATTCAACACACTGATACTGAAAAACGACGCAGTGCATTGAAATTCACAAAGCCAAATCATTATTCACACCAAATGCATTTGTCCACAAACATCATAAGTAATAGTGCTGCACCTATAGATACACAAATCACTAAAAACATTCTTACAACCAAATCTTCACGGAATTGTTCCAATCATTATCAAACCTAAAAATTTGTACGAAATCAAATCTACTATGAAACTAATGCTTCGAATTCACGGGCCAAAGGACTGGATCTCTTTAGGGAGCTCTGAATGCACGACTTCATTCTTCTCACTAAAAATCAGAGTGTGCATGAACTCAGCCTTCCAGTCATCTGCAGCAGCCTGCAAACAAAGAAAGTTGAAAACGATGGTTTAGTAATGGATATCTAAAACCAAAGCAGGAGCATCCCAGCAAAAACACACAAGAATAATCAAAGGATGATGAGACGAGAACAAAGACAGAACATACTTCCACATCACCAAAATCTTCAACAACCTCATCGCCATCATACGAAGAGCTGAACTTCACGGCAAAGAAACCACAATCATTACTCTTCTGCTTCGGAACGTCGATGTAAGTCGGCCTCTTTGCAATAGTCACCCAGTTAGGCTGCTTGCTCGCCTTGTATGCTGCCTTGCCGTACACCTCCTCGAGCAACCCTACAAATCTCTTCATCTGCCGGAAATAACAAAATCAGACGAAGTCAAAAACATGTTAACCAAAATAGTTAAGTTCAGGTACATAAAAAAGCGACACTTGCAAAAGATCCACCTAAAACAAAATAGCAGAAGTTCAACTTCTAAATGACAGTCAGTTCAAGCAGTATTACCAAAACAGAGACAGCAACATATTTTGTCAACACAAGGCATAATAAACTTCGTGTCAAACAAGAGAATGTGAAAGGAGGTTCAGGCTAAGAAACACTCATGATATTTTGGCAGTCCCCATGGAAACACGATCGCGACGTTTCCATATTATCATAAGAAATTGAATCAAGGATGTCAACGCTCCCACGATATCTATTCACCACGTACACACTGTAGTGTGCCATTGTGCCAATTGGCTTGAATAGAATCAAGAAAACCTGCCAAGAATGAAAGGACCGGTGAACACAAACTATAAAAGCATATGTTCTGAAAAACATGCATGAACAAAAACTTCTTGACAAACTCAGCAAAAGGATGCACATGAAATTAAAAAAAGTAAGGGTTATGAAAACCTAACCAGCTTTGCGTTAAGAAGGTCTTCTTCCTTGCGAACAAACATTGGGAGGAGACCAGCAGATTTTTTTGCATCAAACTTTGGAACTTTTGCATCGAAGAAATCATACACCAGGCAGTACTGTGCATTCACAAAAACACAATTAAAACACCTCCCAAATGCTACTACAACAAAACTAAGGCAAAAAGAAGGAGATAGAGGTGCAAAGAACTAAAACCTGTATGAAGTAGGGACTAAGTACAACCCTGTCAGCACTAGAGAATATCTCAGCGGTCTCCGGCTTATCCTTCCACAAATTTATGAGATAATCCATTATGTCTCCTTCCATCTGCTGCCCTTCACCGAAAAGCGTATAAAGGACACGTCCTGTGAGGTCAATCACATTCCCATGGATGGTAAACATGCAGTAGCTTGTCCTGCAGAATACAAAAGGATGGTAAAAAAATATTAGAAGTTCGGATACAACAACAAACAGAAGTTCAGACAATATAACTCAAAAGGCAAGAGGAGACATAAAACAGAAGTTCAGATACTACAACAAAGGCCGTTCAGACAATACAACTACAGAAGTTCAGACACTACAACTACAGGACAAGGGAACGACAGATGAGGGTAACTCACTCAGAATACTTCTCCAGACCGTCTTTACTCAACACATACTGTTTCACCTTCCGGGCCTCGGATAGATGAGGGTAACTGTATTTTTTCAGGGGAGCGACAGGAGAATGCCACTTCAAAGGCAATCTTGCTGCTCTCTTGGAGGAAGTTATGTTCCCAGACTCAACTGCCGGTTTCCTCCTGGTGATCACAACATTCTTCCCACCTCTACCAGCAACAGTACCAGCAGCAGATTTAGCATTCTTCGGGTAAGCAATCTTATCAAAATCATCATCAGATGAAATCACTTCTGCTTCGGCTGCTTTGACTGCATCAGCCTTCCTGTAGCAAGGGGTTTTTGGAGTACCACGAATACCACCAGCCTGCTTCCCCAACTTGGAAGGAATAAGGGTCCGAGGTCTATCATCTTCTATCGGAGCTGTACTCACCGGTTCCTCCCTAGGCTGGTATTCCTGTGACCCGAGGAATGAGTAGTGGTAATCGGTCAGCTCCAACGGTTCCACTGTCAAAGAAAAAAGGAAGAGAAAAAATCACAATTAAATACAACTGAAGTTCAGGAACATCACAATGTGCAGTCCAACTAATAAACTTGACATGGTTACTGCTCAAGCTGGCCTAAAAAATTAGTTGCAGTAAAAAACTAAATGAAGTTCAGGCACAACCAGAGGAACAGTTCAAGATAAAACGATGAACTGTAAATCATTCAACTACAGCTAACAAAACCATAGAGAGGCATCATCTCTGAAGATCAATTATAAAAGAAAATGCTCATGTGCATTTAAGCAAAACAAAACACACAAGCAAAATTAAAAAAGATAGAAATGAAGTTCATGTATAAAGAAAATGCTCCCCTCCTTCCGAAACCAGTGGCCCGGCCAGACCTCAAGAAGAAGGCAAAGCTCAGAGAAAAATATGAAGTTCAGCTAGAATAAAAGATGCAGTGCAGGTAAGCAGTACAAGTTCCAAAATACTTACATGTGTAGTAGCCAAACAGAGCTTGGAAGTCTGTCTCAAACAGGTCAGAAGAAGCGATTGAGTACAGCCACGTCTTCCTGATATCCCCAATATTCTCATGGGAATAATTTGCAAGAACCCCGTCATGATACGAATTAACATTCGTAAGCATGAAGAATCCGCAGTCGATACTGCCATCAAACAAAGTAAAAGAAACAGTGTTAGGACAGAAAATGAAAGCCAAACGAATTAAACACGTCGCAGCTTAAGTACAACTACAGTTAAACAGATGTGATAAAGAGAAAAAGCCGAACTCATACTTGTTTTCCTGCTGGGGGACATCAATCCAATCCAGAGCGAAATTGTCAATGCTAATAGGACTGAAGGGTGTCTCCCTGTCGTTGCTTGCATCCTTCCAAAGCCTCATGATGTTGTCGGTCATCCGTCAAAACAGGCGTACCGCACATTCATCTTTTGGTCCATAGTAGGAATCGAGAAGCTGGAACCTTGAATTCTTTAGGTCAAGGAATACAGACACCTAATGACCGACACCACCCATGGAAGCAGGAACCTCAGGCGGGTCAAAAGTAGGGAAAACAACCTGAAGCATCATAGACACAGGAATCATTAAAAAACGATAATTAATATCAGAACGGTACAAAAGAAAAATAAATCAAATATTAACACAGTGGATCGCACTGCAAAACTAATACAAAGGCAAAGAACAAGATATTCCATACCGAATCATGTGCATCCATGCTATCTGGACCACTCGTCATGAAGTACTTCCTCACATGGGAATCAAATTGACCTATAAAAATCTTGTCCTGAAATAATGCAGACAACACCAACATATGAAAAAATGCAAAAATGAGACGAACAAGTTTTAACAAAAATGGTAAGGACACAAAGACATATTTGCTACCAGGGATGGTTAACTTACACAAACCCAATACGGCAGGATGAGTTTATCCGATCCCTGGTACTTCGCACGTAGACAATAGAGTGCACACTCAGCCACATTAGATGTAAGCATTCCGCGAGGACCAAAAGATGTTGCGACTTCTTGAACAGTAGCTTCACACTCCTTGTTTTGGAACATAATCATTTCTCTAAAACAAGCAGAATAGAAATAAAAACAAGTTCAGCAGCAGGAACTCAGGAAGTTCATAACACATGTTAGCAAAGAAGTTCAGCTATATCACAACAGGCAGTACAGTGCAAAAGAGGCCAGAAGTTCAGCGCCAGAGAAGCAAAAAAACAAGAAGTTCAGGTACATATAGTTGAGAAGTTCAGGTATGGAACAACGGGCAGCTCAGAGGGGGTACATGGATGATGTAAATGTTGAGCAGCTGCACTCACCTCTTGGAACGGTCGTTCCTAAGCCTAGTTACACTGTAATAAAAGTCATCAACCTTCTTTCGCACGACATCAAGGTCACTATCTGCTCACCAAAAAGAAAAATAGCAATTAACAGCAACACTCAAAGCACATAGATTCACGACAGTTTCAATTAAGACCAACATTCGAGCACAAACATTCAAAACATAAGCACATCTCAGCTGCTACATCAGAAAGGATAAAACACAGCATCATAGACATCACAACTCATGCATTACAAACCTCCACCCACATAGAAAACAGGTCCACTTAACATTCTTTACAACCCACACGACAAAACAACAAAACCAGAAGTTCAACTTACACAACACAGGCAGTTCACATGGGATATCATGGACTAAACCAAACAACAAAGAAGGAAGGGAATGGGGAAAGAAGAGAGAAGCATGCTCCTCTCTTCATGGATCCTTGCCTAGATCAGTGGCAGCACTGGAATGATCAACCTCCTCTCCACAGCTATCGCTATCCATATCTTCATCGTCGTCTCCAGAAGACGTTGCAGCGTCATCAGCAAGGACACCAGCAGCAACTGGAGCAGCTGGAGAATCTGAAACAAGAAAAACTTTTGGTTGTGCCTGTATAGCATTAACATCAACTGATGGCTCTGCTGCAGGAGACTTCTTCGGGCTCGCAGCAGCACTACCACCAGTTTCAACAGCAGACTCAACAACATCTTTCCCCAAAATCATGTCTCCAGTTGTCTTGCCCTGATCACCATTTGAAACCTCGGCGACAATGGACGACTGAGGTTCAGTCAGGACCACCCCGTCGGAGTAGCTGGTGCCTGAGACAGACATGTCCGCAACATTCTCTGGAGGAACACTAACATCATCATTCTGCTGCTGCAAAAAGAAACATAAAAGTCATTACAAAGGGCTGACTGAACCTCATGCACAGGAGCAGCAAGTCCGTCTCAGCGGCAACAAGACAAATGGACAAGAAAAATGGTACCTCATTTTCACTGCCAAGAACCTCATCAACTATTACGCCACTAGCCGGAGCAGGTTCATGCACAGGGGCAGCCTCATGCACAGGAGCAGCTTCATGCGCAG
This sequence comes from Triticum monococcum, assembly GCA_034509565.1. Taxonomy (NCBI): domain Eukaryota; kingdom Viridiplantae; phylum Streptophyta; class Magnoliopsida; order Poales; family Poaceae; genus Triticum; species Triticum monococcum. Next base: position 441,241,488 of record CM067842.1, on the reverse strand, counting down.
GTAAAACAACCTCCTCAACCCTAGCATCATCATCAACAGCCTAAAAAAATCATTTAGAAAACAAATACCTAATCAGCAGAAGTTCAGATTGCACAATCACAGAAGGTTAGCTATCACAACTGACACATAATGGAAGTCCTGATACAGTAAAAATAGCAGGTCAGATATCAAACTACTCTAAGATACAAGAGGGAACAAAAAAGGATCAGTCATCGAAGTCATGGAAGTTCAGATGCTGTAGCAGCTTAAGTTCAGGTTCAATAAACAGATAAGGTCACCTAGGAACACTAGTGCTAAAAAGAAACAGTTTACGACACATCAAATCAACAACGCTCACCTATGACCACAAACAGTAATAACTGAAAGCTAACATTTAACATTGAACATTAGTGCAAACCTCTTTGGTATGCTCCACGTGACCTCCTTCACGACCCAAACGAACAGAATCCTGCATCTGAATCTGTCTCACAACAACACTTGCCTCATCTTCAAAAGGCTTGCAACGAGCATCCTGCATTTCCTTGAACAACACAACACTACTCCGGAGGTGGGAAGTGGTCTGACGAAGCTCTTCAAGAAATTTAGCTTCAATACATAAGACCTCCTTCGAAGACTCAGCATCAAACCCGTACCCGGGAGGAAGAATCCCATCAACACGACTAAGACGTTCAACAGTCGAAGGAACACGAGCCAACTCCCCACAAACAGTTTCAAGAAGACTGTCAATCCAAACCAGAGAAACATTGGCAGCTTCAAACAAATCCTCGCAAGAAACACCACCTGCAGCACTCACATGGGCAGAAGAACCTCCTGGATCTACAGGGGGGCACCGGTATTAACATCCCGGGAGAATTCAAATCTTGGTGAACTTCCACTCCCTAGGCCGGCAGAACGAGGCATAGTTAGAACAGGACGTTCAATAACCCTAAAGAACACAACCTCAGCCTGTGTCTTCCACTCCATACAAAAACAAAAGTCAACGCGTCAGAAAACAAATGAAGGAACATGGGAACAAAAAATATACAAGACAATACCAGAAGTTCAAGGTAAACTACACAGGAAAGAATAATGCATACAAACACTCACAGGCGGTCTCCCAAACACCCAGTTGGCTGGGTCATCATCACCTTTCATGACCAAGTCAGCCGCAGCAAGCTCAAGAAGCTTGGCCTGATCCATGAAATTGATGCAAGGGGTCCTCAAGTCAATATTAGGCGTCTTGCCAATGATAAGGCAGTCCAGATACATAAGAAGCGGCGCGATGGCACAGCCTGTGACAGCTTTTCCTCTGCTAGTACCTTGCTGATACCTAACAACAGCACTCCGAATATCTTCAACAACCAACTGGCAGTAGTCCATGTCTGCCATATCCTCAAACACAAGGTTCTCGGCCATTGCTGCCTCCCTGGACACTCGTGTAGACGTTCCAGGGATAACCACCTTCATGAAAACAATAAGATAAAACACCTGCAGAGCAAGATCATCCTTCGTCTCATCCTTCACAAGTTCAGCGAGGATATTCCGCAAATCCTTTGTCTTGATGTCATCACTCCTAGCATACCCAAGCTTGCCCTTCAACCTCATAACAGCATCATCGAAACCATCATTCGAGGGCCTAGGGGGGGGGGTACGATTACCTTGAGGGAACCCAAAGAGATGGTGAATAGCATCACTTGTAATACGTATAACCTTGTTCACCTCACCCATGTCCAAAATCATGGTTGAAGGGTCAATCCTCGTGTAGATGTTGCCCATCAAAGGACGAGAAATGTTGGAATCAACCTTCAAGTCAAACACACAACCAAAACCAGCCTTGATAACCCTCGTCTTGTGCCTATCTTGTAGCATTTTCGCACACGTCTTGACCTCTCCTAGTGAGCAGCGAACCGTCTTGTTAAAACGTTTCGCCTCACCTCCTCCTTGGCCACCTTCTTCGGGCGCTTTGCCTCCTCTCAGGCCGCTGCACAAGCTGATACTGAAAAAAAATACATTGACAAGGAAAAAAGGCAGAACAATAAGACACACAACCTTCACCAAAATTCAACTAATGCCTACATATACGCACTACACCTCAGAAGTCCAACCATGTCTACATAGGCAGTACAACCATGTATGACCACAAGTTAACATGCTTTCAAAAATGTTGGAAATTTAAAAAGCAGAAGTCCAACTATGTACTCGCAGACAGTAATCAAAAACATGTATACCAACAAGTTAAGCTTATTTCTTCATGTATATACCTAGAAGTCCAACTATGTACTCAAAGGCAGAAATACCATAAAAGCAAAGCACGTCGGCTAATTTATTCGTCTATTGAGATGGAGCAGAAGGTCACCTATGTACGCCAAGGCAGTGCTAAAAACAATAAAACTACAGAAATAGCGACAAATGCTTGAAAAACAGTAAACATGAGACATTCATACCTGATTAGCGGCAACATCATCATCGTCGTCATCCACATCATCAACATTGAAATCAGCATCATCCTTGTCCTCTGGATTAACACGAGAACGCTTCTTCACACCCTTGTTGACCTTTGCAGGTGGAACCTTGCGCTTCACGCCGCATTTCTTCCCCTTACCAGATGCACCAGCACCAAGCGGAGAAGGTGTAGGCGCGGCAGTGGCAAGCACACGAGGACTACGCCGTGGCGTACCACCAACGCATAGCCCTTCATCTTCAACAACTTCTGTAGGCCTTGAAACACGTGGGCTCCTCCGAGGAGTAACTTCACCAACTACTAGCTTCCTCAAAACAGTCTTCTTAATTTTCTTCTTAACAGGGACAACCGTGCCATCACTGCGACACGGCACGTCTTCCTCAACAGTGAGCTCAGCCACATGAACAGATCCAGGAACATAAGAACCTTTCTCAAGGTAGGCCGCCCTCTTCTTGTCAAAATCTTCTCGCTTCTTCCTCTTACGTTGGTCCTCCAACAGAAGCTGAGAAGGCACATCCTCTCGTTGCATCACAGGTTCAGTGCCATCAACAGACTGCGACTGCATCTCTGACATCTGAAGAGAGCACAAAGGATCCGGAACGGAATCACAACCTTCGACTGAGGGAGCCCCCTCCTCAGCTGCAGCAGGGTTTTCTGATAAACCCAACTCAGATAAAACATCATTGATGGTGTTCACGGCTTCCTCCTCTGTGGACACATCTGCAAAGAACACAAAAAATCGAAGCAAAAAATAAAAAAAGTCATGAACAAAAACAAAAACAAACGACATGAACAAGCTAAAAAAACATGGCTGAAAACTTTAAAATGAAAAGAAAAGGGGTTTCACATACTAGGTGAAGCAAGAGCTGCAGAAGCAAGATCCTCGAAGCTTGAAACATTCTCAAGGCTCGAAGCAACCTCAACAATCAAAGTCAAAGGGATAATGGGTGATTTAGCCGCATCAGATATTGGAGCATCAGTATTAACCTCTGAAGTTCCATCTTGATCGCAGGCATTTTTTCCAGAACTATTCAACTCATCACCAACTACAAAAAATGCAAGTAAAAAAGCAGCTGAGTTCTAATGCACAATCCTACACCAAAGGGACTTCTACTTTGACAACAATGTCCAATAACAAGAAGTTCAACAATACCTAACAAAGCAGTAAACACAACAATCAAACTAAAAACTACACACTAACTATAAAAACAATCTACACTCAGAGGGGCTACTACATAAAACACGAATGTCCAGAAGTTCAACGATATATAACAGAGTAGTAAACACAAAATGTGCATAACAGAAGTTCAACCAAATTTCATTATGAACAAACACTAATTAAAACCAGAAGTTCAACTATGTGACCCAAGCAAATAGCACATAAAAAATATGTAGCATGACCACAAATAGTACTCCATAGCTAAACTAAATATCAATAAATATGAATCATTTGGGAAGTCCAACAACACTTGGTGACATAGTTTCACCTGCAAATCATCAACTAAAAAGTAAGCAACACTCTACTAACTCAAGCTAAGGGTAAAAAAGCATACACATAACCTTTCTTAGAAGTTCACACTAATAAGAATGGCAGTCCAACAAGAAAACTAAGTAAAAAGCATACACATACTCAAGCTAAGTGAAGACATATATAAGAATACTGCTTTAAAATACAAGATCCAACTACATTAAGATACCTGGAGAAGGTTTGGAAGCCATGACAACACAACAACCTTGACGAATGAAACTCCAAAGCCTAGAACAACCTACTAAAAACAGGGGATACAATGCATATAGTTAGCAGGTAGAAAATCATACAACAAATACAAAAAAACAACTAAATGAAACCCTAGGATGAAACAACTAGATAATATCAACAAGTATGAAAACATGAACAGTAGCACATATAGGCAACCACAAACAAAAAAAGAATCCAGAAACTAACTAGCATGTCACAGACACAATCTAGACTTCGAAATCAACAATACAAAATACAATTAGATACATCAGATTCAGCGTGAACCATCACACCACACCCTCTCTTACATGCATCAGAATGCTGAAATCACCAAAAGGGGAAATGAAAAATCCAATCAACTCTGAACGGAGAAATAGCACACACAAGCATCTCATAGACAAATCTGACCACAGGGGAATGGAATCCACCCACCACACGCACAAGAACCCTACCTAATCTCCCAACAAACCATCAGAAGAAGGGGGTAGCATGGGGACGCGAGAGCACACAGGAGGCGGACTCGACAGATCTGGCGAAACTAAAGGCAAGCATTAAGGGGGGGGGGCAGCATTTGTACCTCTGGAAACAACCCCCGCACACACGAATCCGCGGTGGTTCTTCCACTCCCCACGACGCCACGCGCACCTTGCAACCGCGCAGGCAGTTGCCGCCCTCGCTTCAGAGCAGAATAGAGCGGGCAGGGCGAGGGGGAGCGGGGCGTGGGGGAGAAATAGAAGCGGGGGCCTGCGCCAGTTACTCCAGCACGAGCGCAGGGGAAAGGGGCGGAGAAATCGGGGGAGTTGGAGGCGAGGAAGGCAGCGGAGCGACGGAGAGGGGGAAGAGAGCGAGCGACAGGGGGACAGGGGATTTCTGACAGGTGGTGACCAGCGAGATGCTCACTTAATGCCTATCTGTCATGGGAATTGCAGCGCCATTGAATTTACAGTTTTACCCCCTGCTCATTATAGATAAATGAATGAATGCACCATTTGAATGCATCTATTATAGTGAGATAACTTCACACAACAAAAATGCTGATATCCTTAAAACCAAAAATATACGGCAAATGCACTACCAAAGGAAGAAAAATACATACATAAATATGCACTTAAAAAACAACACAAAGAAGTTCAAAAAAATAAAGAACAGAAGTTCAAGTACTCTAATAAAAGAAGTAACGACATGAGAATAACTAAACCCTAAGAAACAAAAAGTAGAAGTTCAAGTACAAAAATAGATGAAGTTCATATATAACCCTAAAACATAATAACCCTAAACCCTAAAAAGCCTAAGATAGATAGTGGGGTCACGGATTGCTTTACTACTTTGCAAAGAAGGAAAAAGCAGAAGTTCATGTATAAAAGTACATGGAAGTCCAGCTTCTACAAACGACACTTACATGATCTGGAAAAAAGTGCATGCATTCTTGGGCTAATCCCATAATTGCTCACGAGACAAAGGTATAAAAAGGAAGGAAACCAAACAAATAAAATATAGAGCACCATGCGCCTTCGCCTTGCAAATGTGGAACGTAATCTGGAAAACCAGAAGTTCAACCATTAATAAAAAAAAAGAGAAGTCCAGATCTTACCAAAGATAAGTGGATGATCAAAAAACTATACCAAAACATAGACTAAGGGAAAAAGAGGATGCATGTTCCTGTAGGTCCAGCTCCACGCTTACACACTAGCTGTAAACAAAATTGCAGAAGAAACTCTAGTAAGGGTTCCTGTTACAAAGCACTGGCTGCATTATCTTACAGCGAAAGAAAAAAGAAGAAGTTCAGGTATGACAACGCAGAAGTCCAGCACAGAAACTCGGACAGACCCAACAGGAACCACCTGATCCTCCCCCCAATCCCGATCCCGAGCCGCCCCAGCCCCGACACGATACAACGAAGGAAAAGAAGAAGTTCAGGTATGAAAACGCAGAAGTCCAGCTTGTACGACAACCATTAGAAGATCTAGAAATAATGAACAAACGAATTCGTCCGAAGCGTAAAATCATCTCCACAAGATTGCAGCACGTCCGCACCCCCTTGGAGATGATCTGGCAACTACCTTTCGACAACTGAAAGGACCAGAGGGCAAATTTCAAAACCGCTTTTTTCATGTGCAGAAACCCGCAGGAGTGCCAACATCAAATCGCTAGAAATCAAACCATAAGGACCCTCCCGATTAAAATTTAAGGATTAGTAAGCCTCGAATTTCACCAAATTACGCAAATCAGGCAGCAAACTTTAAAGAAAAACGAGAAATCAACAGAAGCGCGGGTTGCATCTCGGGCGGATGAAGATCATGGGCGATTTCAAATTTGTTTGAAATAACTAAGAATTTGTGCTCCAAACTCGTACTAAATCCTAATCCGCATCGTTCCAGAACTTCGACAACATCCAAAACATGCATTAAACTTGTAACAGACACAAGTTCATCACGACCCCGAGAGCAAATCCTCCCAAGTGCTAGAATCCAAATCAAAACAATCATTTAGACTCTAAAAACCGTGTCCACATTACACTTGCATCACAAACAACACGAATGACCAAACAAAATCGCGGTAGAAGCCACGGTTGTGAAGATAGCCCGAAGGTCAGGTTAGTACACAGGGAAGTTCAGGCGCGTTATTTAGGCAGTTCAGGTTGTGATCAGAATATTATTCTGATCCCGTGATCAGAATAGTGTTTATGTATATATATATATGTGTGTGTGTTCATTCATGACATCAAGCATACCCCATAATACATCATGAGAAGTCCGAACACTTTTGACAGTGCGGCACCCCGAACTTATAGCATTATATGCATCAGCTTCGAATCATGTCTTGGGTCAATAGTTGGGTTTGCCCGGCTCCCATGTTTTGGTACCTTACATTCCGCTATATCGGCTAAGGTATCACTAGCAGAACTACTGCGATTGTGCCCCGGTTCTGCTGGGCTAAGCACCTCAGTAGAGAAAGCTAAAACTGACTGTCATAATAAGGCGAGAGACTGGTCGCTGTTCGAGAGGTTTTCGAGTCCTTAAAGACTTATGCCGCTTAGAGTGAGGAGTCGGCCCTGTCCGGCTTAAGGCGTGTATCGCGCTCCGAGTTCGGCCTTCCGAATACTAGGGGCTTCACCGAAATTTAAAATTATAGAATTCTATGGCTAAGTGAGAGTGATAACGCATCATAGTCTGATTGCCTTGTTCTTTGTGCTGAGCACCTCCCTCGAAGGACCAAAAAATGGGAACAAGAGTGCTCAAGTTTATCCCGAACACCCCAGCACTTGTGGCATGGGGGCAGAAGCTGATGACTAGCCATCTCTCAGATTCGATAAACAGCCGCACAGAAGGTAATACTCAAACAAGCGTTGCATAGCGCATATGAACAAGTTTTCATACTACAGGATCACACCAGCAAGTTCATTCAAATATTACATCTTTCGCACACTCGTCTGCTACAAGATGGGCACCCTTCAGGACACCCTCATAGTACATCTCGGGATGGCGATGCTCCTTGCCTTGCGGCGGCCCCTCCTTCACCAGCTTTACGGCGTCCAGCTTCGCCCAGTGCACCTTCGCACGGGCAAAAGCCCGACGTGCATCTTCGATGCAGACGGACCGCTTGATGACCTCCAGCCGTGGGTAGGCATCCACAAGCCGCCTCACTAGGATGAACTAGCTGTTGGGAAGGGCGTCGCCAGGCCACATCCGAACTATAAGGCCCTTCATGGCCTGTTCGGCCGCCTTGTGCAGCTCAACCAGTTGCTTCAGCTGGTCGCTCATAGGCATCGAGTGTTCGGTCCCAGTATACTGACACCAGAACAGCTTCTCCATCGAGCTTCCCTCCTTGGCCCAGTAAAACTGTGCGGCGTCCGACACGCTTCGGGGCAAATCTGTGAATGCTCCTGGAGAGCTCCGGATTCGGGTAAGTAACAGGTAATTTACTTTCACATGCTTGCTTTGCATATAGAATGCCTTACCCGCTGCTATCTTCTTCATCGCATCAATCTCCTGGAGGGCCTTTTGGGCTTCGGCCTTGGCATTCTTTGCGCTCTCAAGGGCCACGACAAGCTCGGACTCTCGCGTCTTCTAGTCAAGCTCCAACGCCTCGTGCTTCGTCACAAGAGCGTGGAGCTCTTGCTGCACCTCGCCCACCCGTGCCTCATGCCTTTCCTGCTCGGTGCGCTCCTTGGTCGCTTTGTTTTCGGCCTCGGATAGCGCTTGCTTCAGGGTCGCCACCTCGGTCGTGGCCCCTGGCAAATTTACGATAATCTTGTCATTTTGCAATCGCATTCTCTTTATACATATCCATAGACTAGGTACTACTTACCTTTGTTCTCCTCGAGCTGCCTCTTGGCAAGGCCGAGCTCGTCCTTGGACCCTTTAAGGTCTTGCTTCAGTGCGGCGACCTCCGCAGTTAGTGCGGCAGAGGCCAGCAGCGAAGCCTGCATACGCATATTGACATACTTATATTAGACTCCTGCGATATTGTTTGATCCTCCGTTCGGCTTTTCTTTGTGAACACCGAACAGAGCATTAGGGGCTACTGGTAATATTTTCCCCATATTTTAAATACTTACCTCAAAGCCTGTTAGAAGGCTGGCACAGGCTTCAGTCAGTCCGCTCTTGGCGGACTAAACATTCTGGACCACCGCACTCATAATAGTGCGGTGCTCCTCGTCGATGGAAGCGCTGCGAATCGCTCCCAGCAGATTGTCCGGTGCCTCTGGATGGACAGAGGTCACTGGCACAGGCATCTTGCCTCTCTTGGAAGGAGGCCTCCTGCTCGAGTCTGAAACCACTGGAGGTTCCGGCGCGGTGTTCGGCTCAGGGCCAAACTTGGAGCCCTCGGGGGCCTTGCTCCCTCTGCTCCTGGAGTCCGGAAGGTCGCTTTGAGGCGCCTCCGGGACTGTCTCCCGTCGACCCGGTGCCTCTTGAGACAACACCTCGGCGTTATCCGTAGGGCAAGGGGAGGTGGCGGTCGGAAGTGGATCGCTATCCATATCCGACGAGTCCAGGGAGCCGTCCGACGAAGATACGTCGATATGGGCTCGGGGTAGTCTGCATAATCACAATTCGGTGTTAGGAGAAGCAGTGTGACAAAGGAATGCTATGAGTTACTCTGGTATCTGAATACTTACGACTTCGAGGGGCTTGGCCCTAAGCAGCCACTCGTCTTCGCCTCCAGCGGCGGTGGTGGAACTGTCCAGAAGGAGAGTCCTTCCCTTCTTGGACCCTTCGCCCCCCCAGTTGGGGCGGCCTTCCTTTTCTTGTCTCCCCCGACTGGAGGGGGAGCATCTTCATCTTCCTCCTCGTCTTCATGGGAGGAGTGCGCCAAGGAGTCATCGAACGATGAGTCCGATATCAGCTGGCGTCGGGAACTCTTTCGGGTTCCCTTGGCCTTCTTGGTCTTCTCCGGCACCTTGTAAGGAGCCGGAGTCAGCATCTCCATCAGGAGAGCATCCGCATTATCTTCGGGCAGAGGGACCGGACAGTTGATCTGCTTCGATGCCTCCACCCAGTCCGGTCAAAGGCATGGGAGCTCAGACCTTGCACATGGTTAAGCTAGGAGAAATAAATATCCTACCGGATGTATAGAACTTACCGAATGCGCTCGCCGCTTCGCGCTTAGTCCGCGGTCCTCGGTGAGAGAGGGAGGGACCTCGGCGCCCTTGAACAACACCCTCTAGACATCCTTGTGCGTCATGTCGAAGAGCTCGCTCAGAGTTTGGTGCTGGGCCGGGTCGAACTCCCACAAGTTGAAGTCCCGTTGTTGACACGGGAGGATCCGGCGGATGAGCATGACCTGAACTATGTTGACAAGCTTGAGTTTCTTGCTTGCCATGTTCCGGATACATTTCTGGAGTCCGTCCAGCTCTATCGATGAACCCCACGATAGGCCCTTCTCTTTCCAGGAAGTGAGCCGTGTAGGGAATCCGGATCAAAACTTGGGGGCAGCCACCCATTTGGCGTCACACGGCTCGGTGATGTAGAACCATGCCGATTGCCACCCCTTTATGGTCTCCACGAAGGAGCCTTCGAACCATATAACATTGGGAATCTTGCCCACCATGGCTCCGCCGCATTCTGCTTGTTGGCCTCCCACCACCTTCGGCTTGATATTGAAGGTCTTTAACCACAGGCCGATGTGGGGCCGGATGCGGAGAAAGTCCTCACAGACGACGATGGACGCCGAAATGTTGAGGATGAAGTTCGTGGCCAGATCATGGAAGTCCAGCCCGTAGTAGAACATGAGATCACAGACGAATGGATGAAGGGGAAACCCCAGTCCGCGGAGGAGGTGGTGGAGGAAAACTACCCTCTCATGAGGTTCCGGGGTAGGGACGATCTGCCCCGCAATGGGCAGCCAATGCGCGATATTCGCGGCTAAGTATCCGGCTCCGCACGGCTTTTTGATGTGTTCCTCCATAACGGAGGAAGCCATCCACTTCCCTCCTGCTCCGGACATGTTTGGAGGAGGTTGCGGAGAAATATGCAGACTTGGGCATTGAGGCTTGAGTGCGCAAGAACGGATGAGCAAGGAGGAAGAAGGCGTGGGTAGAGAAAGGTTAAACCTTATCCCTTTATAAGGGCGGCCGAAACTGTGCGCCCCCACTAGCCTGGTAAAACTCGCTTATCCCCCAAGCGCCGTAATCGATGGCGCGGTTGGGTTACCCACGCCCGTATTGATGAGAATCCCGTGATAAGTGGAACACGATCTCTGCTTTGACAAGACGTGTCAAGAAACTGCCTCACATTATGTGCGGGGCTAGTTAAAGGAAACGGTTCGAATAATCATCGGGCCATGATAAAACGTCACCTTGACAAAACGAGTCAGTAGATTATATTTGTGGAAATATTATTCTCTCTACGGTGGTATGTGGAACTTATTTTGCAGGGTCAGACACTATCCTTGTATTCAGATTCTTCCGGGGTGTATTCGGTGGAGGAACCCGCCTTGCAATGCTGAAGACAACACTGCGCGCCAGACTCATCGTCATTGAAGCCTGGTTCAGGGGCTACTGAGGGAGTCCTGGATTGGGGGGTCTCTGGACAGCTGGACTCTATCCTTTGGCCAGACTGTTGGACTATGAAGATACAAGATTGAAGACTTCGTGTCGTGTCCGGATGGGACTCTACTTGGCGTGGAAGGCAAGCTAGGCAGTACGGATATGGATATCTCCTCCTTTGTAACCGACCTTGTGTAACCCTAGCCCCTCCGGTGTCTATATAAACCAGAGGGTTTTAGTCCTTAGGACAACAAACAATCATACCATAGGCTAGCTTTTAGGGTTTAGCCTCTCTGATCTCGTGGTAGATCAAATCTTGTAATACTCATATCATCAAGAATAAATCAAGCAGGACGTAGGGTTTTACCTCCATCAAGAGGGCCCGAACCTGGGTAAAACATCGTGTCCCCTGCCTCCTATTACCATCCGCCTTAGACGCACAGTTCGGGGCCCCCTACCCGAGATCCGCCAGTTTTGGCACCGACAGTTTGCACTTGGAGATCTTGTTTGGTTACATTTGCGCAAGGATAGATTTCCTAATTTGCGCAAATCAAAGCTAATTCCACGTGTTGATGGTCCTTTTAAGGTGTTAGAGAAAATAAATGATAATGCATATAAACTTGAGCTACCTGCAGATTTTGGGGTTAGTCCCACTTTTAACATTGCAGATTTGAAGCCTTATTTGGGTGAGGAAGATGAGCTTTCATCGAGGACGACTTCATTTCAAGAAGGGGAGGATGATGAGGACATCAATACCATTGTTACACCCACAGCCCCTGCTGCTATACATATGGGACCAATTACTAGAGCTCGCGCACACCAATTGAATTATCAGGTACTTTCGTTTCTTGGTAACGATTCTAATGCTCATGAGAATATGATGCTGCCTAAATTGGGTACATTTATTTTACTTACAAATGAAGGGCCTAGCTTGGACAAGAAAGATGAACCTTGGAGCAAGTTCAAGCATGGAGATGATGGCATGCGCAAGGGAATCAAGAACGGAGTTACAAGTGATAATTTCAGGACTTTGAAGCCACCATAAGGAGTGCATGAAGGCTTGGACGAAATATACAAGATGTCACTTCATAAATTTCGTCCAGAGGCTATTCTAGGTGATGTGTCACCTTATTATTGGGCCAAGCCCATGTATTTTTGAAATACTTAAGTATAGGCTGTTTTTACAGTCCGTATGTGTGGGGAAACAAGAGTTAGGGTTGGTTTCGGACCCATCCTGCAAGGGCCACGAAATTCCCCCTCTCTCCTTCATATATACAGCCCTTAGGGCATAGTTTAGACTTTGGGTTTTATTTAGACTAAAAGTTTGCCATAGCTGCAACTTCGCGTACTTCGTTTGTGTCCAACGACCAAACCAAGACGTCACAGAACCCCACCTTCATTAATAAAGCTTTCCTCTTTTATTCACAATATCCATATCGCAATCTCAGTTTCTTGCTTGTTCTTCGTTTGCTCGCAGGAAATAGACCCTCGTGGTCAGGTTGATTGTGCTCCGGCGTGGTCAATAACCCTCGGAAGTTGGTTTAGCGATTGCTAAGGCGCGACGTCTACGCACGTTCGTAGTCGGATCGTCAAAGTCGACTCCCACAGAAAACGATATCTATCTCATCGAAACATTGGGAGACATTTGCCTCTATCACTTCGTCTTCGGCCTCGGACAGCGCCTTCCTCAGGGTTTCCACTTCGGTCGTGGCCCCTGGCAAATCCATGATGATCCTATTACTTTACAACCGAATTTATTTTTAAATATATAGACAAGGGTATTGCTTACCTTTGCTCTCCTCAAGCTGCTTCTTGGTAAGGCCGAGCTCATCCTCGGACTGCTCCAGGTCCCGCTTCAGCGCAGAGACCTCCGCAGTACGTGCGGCAGCGGCCAGCAGTGAAGCCTGCACATACACATAGACATTTTTCTAATTAGACTCCTGAGTTATTATTTGATCCTCTATCCGACCTTTTTTTCCGAACGCCGAACAGAGCATCAGTGGCTAGTATCTATGCGGGCATATTTTCCTATATCTTCATTGCTTACCTCAAAGCCTGTTAGGAGGCTGGCGCAAGCTTCGGTCAGTCCGTTCTTGGTGGACTGAACTTTCTCGATCACCGCACTCATGATAGTGCGGTGCTCTTCGTCGATGGAAGCGCCGCGAAGTGCTTCCAGCAAGTTGTCCGGTGCCTCTGGATAGACAAAGGACGCCAGCACGGGCGGCTTGCCCCCCTTAACGGGGGGTCGCCCGCCAGAGTCCAGAACCACCGAAGATTCCGGTGCAGTGTTCAGCTGGGGGCCGAACCTGGAGCCCATGGGAGTCCGGCTCCCTTTGCGCCCAAGGTCCGGAAGGTCGCCTCAAGGCGCCCCGAGGACTTCCTCCCCTTGGCCCGGTGCCTGTTGAGACAACACCTCGACGTTGTCCGCAGGGCAAGGAGTGGAGGCGGTCGGAAGAGAACCGCTGTTCATATCCGACGAGTCCAACGAACCGCTCGACGAAGATAGGACGAGATGGGCTCGGGACGGACTGCATAATCATGTTCGGCATGAGGAGAAGCAGTGCAATAAAACATACCATGAATTACTATGGTGTCCGGATACTTACGACTTCGCCAGGGGCTTGACCCTGGGTAGCCACTTGTCACCGCTATAGGCGGCCGTCGTGGAGCAGTCCGGAGGGAGGGTCCTTCCCTTTTTGGACCCTTCGGCCTCCCCGGTTGGGTCGGCCTTCCTTTTCTTGTCTCCCCCGGCTGGGGGGAGAACTTTCCTCCTCCTCCTCCTCCTCGTTTTCATGGGAGGAGTGCGCATCGAAGTTATCGGATGATGAGTCCGATACAACCTTGCGTCGGAGACCCTTTCGGGCCCCCTGGCCTTCTTCTTGGCCTTGTTTGCCGGCACCTCGTATGGTGCCGGAGCCAGCATCTCCGTTAGGAGAGCAGCTGCCGGATCTTCAGGCAGGGGGCTGGGCAATCGAGCTCCTCCGCTCTCTTTATCCAGTCCTGTTAATGACATGGAAGCTTAGATCCCGCACATGATTTAACTAGGGCTAATAAATACCCTGTGAGATATCGAAACTTACCGGATTGGCACGGCGCTTTCCGCTGAGTCCGCGGTCCTCGGTGAGGGAAGGAGGTACCTCGGCACCCTTGAACAACACCCTCCAGACGTCCTTGTGTGTCATGTGGTAGAGCTCTCGCAGCGTCTGGTGCTTGGCCGGGTCGAACTCCCACAAATTGAATGTCCGTCGTTGACACGGGAGAATCCAGCGGAAGAGCATGACCTGGACCATGTTGACAAGCTTGATTTTCTTGCTCATCATATTCCTGATGCAGGTATGGAGTCTGGTCAGCTCTACCAAAGAACCCCAGGACAGGCCCTTCTCTTTCCAGGAAGTGAGCCGCGTCGGGATTCCGGATCGAAATTTGGGAACCGCTGCCCAGTTGGTGTTGCGCGGCTCGGTGCTGTAGAACCACCCCGATTGCCACCCCTTTATGGTCTCCACATAGGAGCCTTCGAGCCAGGTGATGTTAGGCATCTTGCCCACCATGGCGCCTCCGCACTCTGCTTGCTGGCCGACCACCACCTTCGGTTTGACATCGAAGGTCTTCAGCCACAGGCCGAAATGGGGCTTGATGCGGAGGAAGGCCTCGCACACGACGATAAACGCCGAGATGTTGAGGATGAAATTGGGGGCCAGATCATGAAAATCCAACCCATAGTAGAACATGAGCCCGCGGACGAATGGGTGGAGGGGAAATCCCAGTCCGCAGACGAAATGGGTAAGGAAAACTACCCTCTCATGGGGGTCGGGCGTAGGGATGATCTGCCCTGCATCTGGCAGCCGGTGCGCGATATCCGTAGCCAGATATCCGGCTTCCCGTTACTTTGTGATGTTCTCCTCCGTGACGGAGGAGACCATCCACTTGCCTCCCGCTCCGGACATGCTTGGAGTGGTTTGAGAAGAAAGACGCGAACTTGGGCGCTGGAGCTCGAGTGTGCGAGGATGGGTAAGCAAGGAGGAAGAAGGCGTGGGTAAAAAGGGTGAATCTTTGTCCCTTTATAAGGGCGGAGGAGGCGATGTGCCTCCCCACTTACCTGTTAAAATTGCTTACTCCCCAAGCATCATGATTGATGGCGCGGTTGGGTTACCCATACCCGTATTGATGAGAATCTTGTAATAAGGGGACACGATCTCTGCTTCGACTAGATGTGTCAAGAAAACCGCCTCGCGATATGTGCGGTGCTGGTTGAGGAAAACGGTTCAAATAATGACCGAGGTATGACATGATGTGATATTGCTAAACGTGTCAGCAGATTAGATTTGTGGGAATATTATTCTCTCTACGGTGGGGTGTGGAACTTGTTTTGCAGAGCCAGACACTATCCTTGTGTTCAAAAATCTTCCAGGGAGTATTTGGAGAAGAACCCGCCTTGCAATGCCGAAGACAATACTGCGCGCCGGACTCATCATCATCGAAGCCTGGTTCAGGGGCTACTGAGGGAGTCCTGGATTAGGGGGTCTCCGGACAACCGGACTATATCCTTTGGCCGGACTGTTGGACTATGAAGATGCAAGATTTAAGACTTCGTCCCGTGTCCGGATGGGACTCTACTTGGAGTGGAAGGCAAGCTAGGCAATACGGATATATATATCTCCTCCCTTGTAACCGACCTTGTGTAACCCTAGCTCCCTCCGGTGTCTATATAAACCGGAGGGTTTAGTCCATAGGACAACATATAATCATACCATAGGCTAGCTTCTAGGGTTAGCCTCTACGATCTCGTGGTAGATCAACTCTTGTAATACTCATATCATCAAGAATAATCAAGCAGGACGTAGGGTATTACCTCCATCAAGAGGGCCCGAACCTGGGTAAACATCATGTCCCCTGCTTCCTGTTACCATCTGCCTTAGACGCATAGTTCAGGACCCCCTACTCGAGATCCGTCGGTTTTGACACCGACACAAGGCACCCTTGCTCAAGCTCGAAAGCTAGAGCTCCCCTCTCAATCCGTGCCCCCCGGGTACCGCGATGCGAAGCACTGGGTTACGGCCGGCAGTGCCTACGACCAGGGTCCCGAAGAATAAGGATTCCCTAATGATTTTTTGCAGTTCTCAGGCGCCTTCCGAGCATAGGAGGCCTCGTCAGGCACTGGAAACGCACGTCTCGCGAGGCGAAACCTACTTCAGGCGCATCGAGCTAAGTCATTCTACATGCATACATAAAACATGACACTGCAACACAACACAAGAATGATAAACATAGCACAGCCACTTAGAAATCATAATTGTTGCACGCCCTAGCAGGGTCCATACTTGTCTCTCTTTAATGTAGGAAGGAAAGGAAGAACGAAACAAAAGCGGGACGTGCTCCCGCGGTAGGTCGCAAGGACGGGCCCGTGGCGCTCTCCTGGGTTTAGCCAGACCCCTCCTCGCGCTTCACAGGAGCGCTACGACGGGACGACCCACTGTCACCTTCGAAGCGGGCGCGGTGGCATGGCGGCTGGTCATAGCCGCCACTGCTAGAGCTGCTGTAGGAAGAGGAGCCGTCATAGCTGGATGAGCCATGGCCAGCGCCGAGGACGAAGCCGCCCTCCTCCTCATCACGACCATTGCCAAGGCCAAGCACCTCATCGCCGTCGTTGTCCTCGGGGCAGCACCCGACGTGGCGACCATCTTCCCCAAATACCCTCACGAAGAGGGTCACGCCGCCGTCGTACCTGAAGTGGAGGGCACACCGCCTGCCCAAACCGCGCGCGTGGGCGAACGTCTCTCAGCCGAGAGCCAAGACCGCGTTGCCCGTGGCGGAGACCTTGAACGCGACCCACGAAGCCTTGCTGCAGAAGCCGTCCGCCTGCACCAGTGGCAGGCAGCTCGCCGACAAAGAAGCGCGGGAGCTGAAGCCAAGTGTCGCCTGATACGTCTCCAACGTATCTATAATTTTTGATTGCTCCATGCTATATTATCTTCTGTTTTGAATGTTTATGGGCTTTATTATACACTTTTATCTCATTTTTAGGACTAACCTATTAACCTAGAGCCCAGTGCCAGTTTCTGTTTTTACCCTATTTTAGGGTTTCGAAGAAAAGGAAAATCAAATGGAGTCCAATTGACCTGAAACTTCACGGAACTCATTTTTGGAAGGAAAGAAGCCCAGAAGACTTGGAGTGCACGTCGGGAGATCTGCGAGGAGGTCATGAGGCAGGGGCGCGCCCACCCCCCTGGGCGCCCCCTCCACCCTCGTGAGCCCCTCGTGGCCCCCCTGACGTACTTCTTCTGCCTATATATCTCCATATACCCTAAAAACATCCGTGAGCATAATAGATCGGGAGTTCCGCTGCCAGAAGCCTCTGTAGCCACCGAAAACCAATCTAGACCCGTTCCGGCACGCTGCCGGAGGGGGCAATCCTTCTCCGGTGTCCATCTTTATCATCCCGGTGCTCTCCATGACGAGGAGGGAGTAGTTCTCCCTCGAGGCTGAGGGTAGGTGATACGATCTTGATGTATCGCGAGCTTTGCTATTATATTTGGATCATATGATGTTTCTCCCCCTCTACTCTCTTGTAATGAATTGACTTTTCCCTTTGAAGTTATCTTATCGGTTTGAGTCTTTATAGATTTGAGAACACTTGATGTATGTCTTGCCGTGCGTATCTGTGGTGACAATGGGATACCATGTGATTCACTTGATGTATGTTTTGGTGATCAACTTGCGGGTTCTGCCCATGAACCTATGCATAGGGGTTGGCACACATTTTCGTCGTGATTCTCCGGTAGGAACTATGGGGCACTCTTTGAGGTCCTTTGTGTTGGTTGAATAGATGAATCTGGGATTGTGTGACACATATTGTATAATCATACCCATGGATACTTGAGGTGACATTGGAGTATCGAGGTGACATTAGGGTTTTGGTTGATTTGTGTCTTAAGGTGTTATTCTAGTATGAACTCTAGGGTTGTTTGTGACACTTATAGGAATAGCCCAACGGATTGATTGGAAAGAATAACTTTGAGGTGGTTTCGTACCCTACCATAATCTCTTCGTTCGTTCTCCGCTATTAGTGACTTTGGAGTGACTCTTTGTTGCATGTCGAGGGATAGTTATGTGATCCAATTATGATATTATTGTTGAGGGAACTTACACTAGCGAAAGTATGAACCCTAGGCCTTATTTCCACACATTGCAATACCATTTACGCTCACTTTTATCATTAGTTACCTTGCTGTTTTTATAATTTCAGATTACAAATACCTTTATCTACTATCCATATACCACTTGTATCACCATCTCTTCGCCGAATTAGTGCGCCTATACAATTTACCATTGTATTGGGTGTGTTGGGGACACAAGAGACTCTTTGTTATTTGGTTGCAGGTTGCTTGAGAGAGACCATCTTCATCCTACGCCTCCTACGGATTGATAAACCTTAGGTCATCCACTTGAGGGAAATTTGCTACTGTCCTACAAACCTCTGCACTTGGAGGCCCAACAATGTCTACAAGAAGAAGGTTATGTAGTAGACATCACCGGCCGGGTTCTCCGACCACACG
This sequence comes from Triticum monococcum, assembly GCA_034509565.1. NCBI lineage: Eukaryota > Viridiplantae > Streptophyta > Magnoliopsida > Poales > Poaceae > Triticum > Triticum monococcum. The sequence continues at coordinate 441,222,769 of CM067842.1, read as the reverse complement.
ATGAACTCCGGCATCACCTCCGCCAAATGGAAGCACGGCCGAGGCGGCCGCGCAACCATGGAACGCCTCACCTCATCAACAGGACTGCCACGACCTGGGCGGCTGCCGCCACGAGAAGAGACGCCGCCGCGGCAGTGAGGGGCCACGGTGGGGGTCGCAGTGTGCTTGCGAGGACTGCCGCACACCCTCTTGGGTGGCGGTGAGCCAGGCCCCTCCTGGCGAGCCTTCCCCTTCTCCGCAACCGAGAGTTTCTTCGCAGGCGCCATGGGTCTCGCTGCCGGTAGTGGAGCAAGGAAGAAGAAGAAGCAGGAGAAGCAAGGAAGAGACGGGTGACGGGGGCTCTGCCCCCACTTCCCATTTATAGCCAAGGGGAGGCCAACCACCGGCCTCGTCGATTTATGGTAATAATGATCTTTTTTCTGCATGTAGCAAGGACCCATCAAGTCGGGCAGTTACCGAGGCAGCATGGGGAAGCGGAGATGCCCACGTCCAATCAGTCGCCACGCGCCAACCATGGCCGCATGTTGATGGGGCACACGGTGCTCCGCGCTTGCCCTTTGGCTCTGGCTCGAAGCCAAGACCGAGCGTTCCTTGGGCCCGGGGGCTACTGTCGGTGTTCTGGGAACGGGGGTCCCCAGACTTGCCTACCTGTCGCCCGCAGCGTGGCTCTACCAGCGGCCCCGTATGGCTCATCTTCACTAGCAAACATTCAAGACCCTTGCGAGGGGCCAAGCCTCGCGAGGTGGACGATGCAAGACCTCCTCAGGGGGCGGCCTCACCAGGCTGGCTCGCGGGGGGCGGAGAGATCAAGGCGAGGGGCACCTCATGAGGCTTCTATGACGCAAGCCATGATGACTGAAGCCAGGCGGGCGCTAGCGCGCGCAGTGTCCTCGTTTCCTCTTTGGTGCTAAAGGGGCAAGCGCAGACGAGGAGTCCCAAGGCTGAAGGAAATATGCCCTAGAGGCAATAATAAAGTTATTATTTATTTCCTTATATCATGATAAATGTTTATTATTCATGCTAGAATTGTATTAACCGGAAACATAATACATGTGTGAATACATAAACCAACAGAGTGTCTCTAGTATGCCTCTACTTTGACTAGCTCGTTAATCAAAGATGGTTGTGTTTCCTAACCATGAACAAAGAGTTGTTATTTGATTAACAAGGTCACATCATTAGTTGAATGATCTGATTGACATGACCCATTCCATTAGCTTAGCACCCGATCGTTTAGTATGTTGCTATTGCTTTTCTTCATGACTTATACATGTTCCTATAACTATGAGATTATGCAACTCCCGTTTGCCGGAGGAACACTTTGGGTACTACCAAACGTCACAACGTAACTGGGTGATTATAAAGGAGTACTACAGGTGGCTCCAAAGGTAGATGTTGGGTTGGCGTATTTCGAGATTAGGATTTGTCACTCCAATTGTCGGAGAGGTATCTCTGGGCCCTCTCGGTAATACACATCACTTAAGCCTTGCAAGCAGTGCAACTAATGAGTTAGTTGCGGGATGATGTATTACGGAATGAGTAAAGAGACTTGCCGGTAACGAGATTGAACTAGGTATCGGATACCGACGATCGAATCTCGGGCAAGTAACATACCGATGACAAAGGGAACAACGTATGTTGTTATGCGGTCTGACCGATAAAGATCTTCATAGAATATGTAGGAGACAATATGGGCATCCAGGTCCCGCTATTGGTTATTGACCGAAGATGTGTCTCGGTCATGTCTACAATGTTCTCGAACCGTAGGGTCCGCACGCTTAACGTTACGATGACAGTTATTATGAGTTTATGCATTTTGATGTACCGAAGGTTGTTCGGAGTCCCGGATGAGATCACGGACATGACGAGGAGTCTCGAAATGGTCGAGACGTAAAGATTGATATATTGGAAGCCTATGTTTGGACATCGGAAGTGTTCCGGGTGAAATCGGGATTTTACCGGATTACCGGGAGGGTTACCGGAACCCCCCGGGAGCCAAATGGGCCAACATGGGCCTTAGTGGAAAGGTGAGAGGGCAGCCCACATAGGGCTGCGCCTCCCCCCTCTCCCTAGTCCTATTAGGACTAGGAGAGGGGCCGGCCACCTCTCTCTCTCTCCACTTTAAGGATTCCTAGTTGGACTAGGATTGGAGGGGGGAGTCCTACTCCCGGTAGGAGTAGGACTCCTCCTACGCCTCCCTCTCTTTGGCCGGCCAGCCTCCCTCCCTCCATCCTTTATATACGGGGGCAGGGGACACCCCAAGACACACAAGTTGATCCTTGAGATCGTTCCTTAGCCGTGTGCGGTGCCCCCTGCCACCAAATTCCACCTCGATCATACCGTTACAGTGCTTAGGTGAAGCCCTGCGTCGGTAGTACATCAAGATCGTCACCACGCCGTCGTGCTGACGGAACTCTTCCTCGACACTTTGCTGGATCGGAGCCCGAGGATCGTCATCGAGCTGAACATGTGCTAAGAACTCGGAGGTGCCGGAGTAACGGTGCTTGGATCGGTCGGATCGGGAAGAAGCCGTACGACAACTTCCTCTACGTTGTGTGATCGCTTCCGCAGTCGGTCTGCGTTGGTACGTAGACAACACTCTCCCCCTCGTTGCTATGCATCACCATGATCTTGCGTGTGCGTAGGAAAATTTTCGAAATTACTACGTTCCCCAACAAAGGCATCATGCAAAGGTTTCCATATCGGTGCAACAAGACCAAGACCAGCAGGATAGCAGGACGGATGTGACACCCCGAGAATCACGCTACAGTAACTCCACGCTAATGATGCCAACTCTTCGTCATTATGCCCTAAGAAAAACATTTAAGAAATATTTCAATCTCAAGTTCAAATTTAAAATAAATTCAAAATAATAATTATTCAAACATAAAAACTAAAGTGTTCATAATATTGCAAAAATTCCCAAAGCTATTATAAAAATAAAATCAACATTATCTGACACTCCAAAATGCCCCTAGCTATTTTCGAATGGCCCAACAACACCCTTCCAAGCACGTTTAAATCTAAACCAAAAATAAAATATTTTTAAATGGGGTTCAAACTTTTTTTGTGGTAGTGCCCATTAATGCAATCTAAATTATGTGGCTACTTGCTTATTTTGAAAAAGTAAATTGGTACTAAATAAGAATGCAAAACATAAAACAAATAAAAAGAATAGGCAAATTTGTAATATCCGAGTCACTGAGGACCATAGGAGAAGACAGAAATTTTAGTCTCCCATCTTGCTGGAAACATCCGGAGCCATCATTTTGGTGTTCATGAACAAACCCGGAGAGGAAACCGCTATCGGCTTAGGCAAATCGACAGTATGCAAATCGTGCATGGATGCAAAAGGCTTTGATATGAACAAAATAGATGTAGCAGCATCAAATAAGACTCTTGCAGGAATATCATTAACTGGAAGATTACCCATGATCACCTCTGAAGAATCCTCTGCCTGAGCTGCGTTCATCATGTTCACCCTAGCCGACTTGGAATTATGCTTGACCACTGCATTGCTGGCAGACCTCATAGGAGGGGGAGGCGGAAGGCGCCTTTGGTCGAAGCATTTGTTTGCATAGTGCCCTTTATGCTGACACTTGTTACAAGTAACCTCTGAGAGCGGACGGTGATAAGGAGCACTTGACCTTGGAATATGAGACTGAGCTTTGTTCTGATAGCCTGGGTTGGGTGGGTGGGAAGATCCACTGCCACCTTTGCTCTTCTGCTGGTAAGGCTGACGAAACGGAGGAGGAGGAGGCAACCAAAACTTCTGTTGCTTAGCTGCCACTTGAGTTGAAGAAGATTAAGCTGCATCCCTCACTCTCTTCTTAGAAGCATCACACTTAATCTGAGCGGCTTCTTGCTTTAGTGCCATGTTGTAGAATTCATCATACTTAGTCGGCTCAAAAAGCACGAGAGCTAATTGCAGATCTTCTCTGAGGCCACCTATGAATTGATAAATCATGCTCTTTTCATCAGGGACGTCTTGTTTAGCAAAGCGAGCGAGTTTCTGAAACTGGATATTGTATTGATACACATACATGTTTCCTTGCTTGAGATTGCAAAACTCCTCACGCTTACTCTCAGCAACACTTTGTGGGATGTGATGAGCTTTGAAGTCTCGGCGGAAATCATCCCAGGTAATCACACGACCTCCTTTGGAATCTCTCTATTGTTTATACCACTCAGCAGCTTGATCCTTGAGTTGAAACGAAGCAAATTTGACAAAGTCCTCAGGCATGACATTGCTACACTGAAAATGTTTGCAGATATCCACGAGCCAGGTGTCTTTGGCCTCGACACAGTTACTGAAGGGAGGAACTGATTGAGGGTAGCAAACTGAGGCTGATTGTTGTCTTGGCTTTGGTTTCCTTGGTTGCCTTGCCCTTGGTTGCGCTCTTGCAAGAGTTGCAAAAGCATCTCAGTGTTGGCGTTGGTGGCTGCCATGACAGCTTGCCAAGCCTCCGGAGCTGGAGGTGGCGGCGAAGGGTTCGAATTCTGACGCGTTTGAGGAGCCATCCTGAAGAGGTTGACATCCGTTAGCATCTTGAAAGGCATATATTCAAGCTTAATCAATGGATCGAAATTGCAACATATAGCCTTAACATTCGAACAAGAATGAACGAATGAATTCCAAAGTAAATCATCACACTTCCATTAAGTTGAGAAGCCACTTAGATAAAGGTAGAAGAATAAAACAACAAGGTACGGATATGAACAAATAAGTGGTAAGGATTACCCAATCACAAACCAAATATCCGCGAGAAGAAATACTATAGCTACTTGAAATCCCACCTATGAAACTCCTGAAACTTTCTGGTTATGCAATCAGGTGTTGGGGATACAGGGGACACATAATATCTCACACAAAACTAGCAAATCCTACATCCAGTTGTATCCATCCTTCAACACATAACCAAGAAACCTTCGAAAATCATTTACCTCAACCTTCGAAATGCATCCGTTATACGAGTTATGGCAATACTCCCGAACTCCCGCCCCAGTACTGGGTGGCGTCGAGGTTATCTCACCAACAACAGCATAAAAGAGATTTTCGATGTCAGCGAACTCAGGTATTCCAGAACTGCAATGATAAAATTGTGACGACAACACCTCAGAGCTCAACTCCCCGGGACACTGCCACAACCCCTAAATGTCACGAGGCACCAAGAACAATGTTCTCATCACAAAACCATCGGAACGATTCCAAGATACCCGTGTGTTCCTATTTTTTTCATGAAATTTGAGGAGAGAAGAGTCAAAACTCTACGTCAGGAGGCCTCACCAGAGCGACGAAGGGACTGAGGAGTAAAAAGAATCCTACTCTCGGATATATATAATCCTAAGACTCAAAACATTTTTTTCTAGACTCAACAACGTCAGCGATTCAATCAAGCAGGGGCTCCTAAGTCGGGGAAGGCTCTGATTACCAACTTGTAACACCCACAATGCGGCTATATCTCCCACGTGTCGGGCCACGACTTAGAGGCATAGCCACATGGTAGGCATGTCGCAAGAGGGGTAATGTTTACACATCTCATGTACTGAATAAGAAAGGGATAAAGAGTTGGCTTACAATCGCCACTTCACACAAATACATAAATATATCATACATCATCCAGAATACAATCAAGGTCTGACTATGGAACCAAAATAAAGAAAGACCACCCCAAATGCTAGATCCCTGATCGTCCCAACTGGGCTCCTCTACTGATCATCCGGAAAAGAAACATAGTAACGGCTCGAATCCTGCCGAACTCCCACTTGAGTTCGGTAGCGTCCCCAGGACTGGCTTCATCGGCACCTGCATATGTTTGGAAGTATCTGTGAGTCATGGGATTTAGCAATCTCACACCTTCGCGATCAAGACTATTTAAGCTTAAGGTAGGAAAGGGGTAGTGAGGTGGAGCTGCAGCAAAGCACTAAGCATATATGGTGGCTAACTTACGCAAATGAGAGCGAGAAGAGAAGCAAAGCACGGTCGAGAAGCTAATAGTGATCAAGAAGTGATCCTGAAGCTACTTACGTTCAAGCATAACACGAGACCGTGTTTTCTTCCCGGTCTCCGCTGAAAAGAGACCATCACGGCTACACACGCGGTTGATTTATTTTAATTAAGTTAAGTGTCAAGTTTTCTACAACCGGATATTAACACATTCCCATCTGCCCATAATCACGGACACAGCTTTCGAAAGTTCAAAACCCTGCAGGGGTGTCCCAACTTAGCCCATCACAAGCTCTCACGGTCAACGAAGGATATTCCTTCTCCCGGGAAGACCCGATCAGTCTCGGAATCCCGGTTACAAGACAATTCGACAATGGTAAAACAAGACCAGCAAAGCCACCCGATGTGCCGACAAATCCTGATAGGAGACACACATATCTCGTTCTCAGGGCACACCCGATGGGCAAGAAGCCGGGTTCGCATAGACCCTGGTTGCCCAGGGGGTGCCGGACATCGCCCAGTTTGGACCAACACTCAAAGGAGCACTGGCCCGGGGGTTTAAAATAAAGATGACCCTTGAGTCCGCAGAACCCAAGGGAAAAGGCTTAGGTGGCAAATGGTAAAACCAAGGTTGGGCCTTGCTGGAGGAGTTTTATTCAAAGCGAACTGTCAAGGGGTTCCCATAACACCCAACCGCATAAGGAACACAAAATCAAGGAACATAACACCGGTATGACGGAAACTAGGGCGGCAAGAGTGGAACAAAACACCACGCATAAGGCCGAGCCTTCCACCCTTTACCAAGTATATAGATGCATTAAAGTAAAAAAGATATAATAATGATATCCCAACAATATCCATGTTCTAACATGGAACAAACTTCAACTTCACCTGCAACTAGCAACGCTATAAGAGGGGCTGAGCAAAAGCGGTAACATAGCCAAACAACGGTTTGCTAGGAAAGGTGGGTTAGAGTCTTGACATGGCCATATGGGAGGCATGATATAGCAAGTGGTAGGTATCGTGGCATAGCAATAGAGCGAACAACTAGCAAGCAAAGATAGAAGTGATTTCGAGGGTATGGTCATCTTGCCAACAAAGTTCTCAGAGTTGACGAAAGCTTGATCCTCGTTAGCGCACTCAACAGGTTCATCGATCACGTACTCGTATCCCGGCTCTACCCAAGGCAAGAACACAAGCAAAGGACCAACAATCAATCACGATGCAATGCACAATCAACATGATGCAAAACATGGCATGATATGCGAGATGTGATATGCAATGCATATGCGTGCTCTGGAAGGAAAATATTGATCAAGGCATCAACTTGGCAAACCAAGTGTGCCGCTGGAAAGATGAGATGATTCTGGTCGAAAACGATATAAAGATCACCGGAATCGGATGCACGGTTTGCAAATGGCAAGCAAAACAAGAAAGGCACAATTCTGCGATTAACAACACGATGCCATCTAGAATGCAATAAGAAACTAAGCTACTGCACTCCAACTTAACAACAAAGCACATGATCGTGATCTACTCAAGATGCTTGACAAAACACGAACACTAACCTAAGGCTAAATCACACAAGAACAGGTTCAAACAAGCATGACAAAAGTGCAAAAGATATCAGCTTCATAGACTTAGTGAAAATACTAACATGCCAGAAAATAACATCAGGAAACAATGTTTATAGCAAGCTAACAACATGCTACAGGAACATATCATAGTAAACAAAGGAATGGCATGAAACTGCTAAATGCATAGAACAAAAGATATTTACTAACCATGAGCCAAAAAGGCATAGAAGATATGATGGCACCCATGTAAACATAGCAAGTTTTATTAATAGTTTCAGACTTAGCAGAAAAACAGAGCATGGCATAAACAGAATTATGAAGGCATCTTTGCGAGCTCAAATCACTCATAAAAAAGCCCTGCATGGCAAGATAAGCATACTAACAGCAAGAAGAAATGTTAAATAAGCTAACCATGGCAAGCGTAAGTTCATAGTATGCATGGATCAACAACAACAACCATGGCAAAATTGATTAACATGTAAACAATCTGCCAGGAACATTTTATAGTAAAAGTAGAGTAAGATTAAGACATGCTAGGGCACTCCATAATTGCAAACAGGGGCATGGATGGATAGAGCATAACCATATGTCCGAAAAACTCTTACTGGAGATACTCAAAACAAGCACAGATCTCTCTGTAGCATCAAGTTTACATGGCATAAAAATAAGAGCAGAACAAAGACTTAGTAAAATCCTAAGTCCCTAAAAGCAGCAATATCACGAAGGCTACTTTGCATGCATGTGCTAGTCACGACAAAGATCACAAAAATACATGGCAAGCACCCCTGTAAAGTTGGCATGGCATAGATCAAAACACATGTAGAGCTCATGCCCATATGAAGCACACAACAAATGTGACAAAAATGACAAATCCTCATACTCTGATAAGTAACAGCACCTAACAATTTACTGCACTCTTGCATCAGTGATTTGGGCATCAAGATGGACTCAAACAAGCATGTCACAATGGAATCAAATGAAGAGCATCTCACAATGAACATTTTGATATATCATGCTCATGAAACGGATCTACAGTCATGGAGTTATGATGCGATGAACAGGGCCTGAAAATATAAGGGGAAAAGGACAGTGAAAAATCAGCTCTGAAATCCCAGAACTAGGGTTTCGGGCACGTGGATCGAGGTTCGTTGGGCTCCTCGCCGGAGCTTGGGGAGGAGGTGGCCGGAGTTGATGAGGTCGCCGGAGAGGGCTGGGGAGGCCGGATTCGGCCGATGACGGGCGCGGCGGCGAGGTCGCTGGGTCGAGCGGCGCCGGCGGAGAGGCGCCTGCTAGGCGCACGCCGGCGTCGCATCGATGCGGAGGCGACCAGCGCGGGCCTCGGCCACGGTGGCGGTGAACAGTGCCGGCGGCGGGGAGGCGGCGAGCGAGGCGGCGGAAGGGCGGCGGGGCGCGCGGGCAGAGCCGGGCTCCGGGGGCCGGCCGCGGGCCTGGCAGGCCGGCGGCGCGAGCGGTGGCCGGGGTGCCACATGGCGCATCCTGGTTCGCCGGGCAGCGGCGGGCGGACGTGTCCGGCGGCGGCGTGGGGAGAAATTTAGGGTTTGGCACCCGAATAATTCGGAGGGGATCACATATTTATAGCTAGGAGGAGGTAGGAGTGTCCAAATGGAGTGTAATTTTCACCCACGCGATCATGATCCGACGGTGGAGGACATGGAAGGGGTTTGCATGGGTTATTGGGCCGGTTTGGAGTGGTGTTGGGCTGCAACACACACGAGGCCTTTACGGTTCCCCGGTTAACCGTTGGAGTATCAAACGGACTCCAAATGGCACGAAATTTGACAGGCGGTCTACCGTTGGTGTACCAATGCCACTTGGCAAATCTCAGTACATTCCGAGAATGTTTAACACCCGCTTACGAAAAGAGACAAGAGGGAAGCACCGGTGCACGTAGGAGTGTCGGATTGCGAAACGGACAACGGGGAAAAAGCTCAGATGCATGAGACGAACACGTATGCAAATGCGATGCACATGATGACATGATATGAAATGCATGACATGAACAAAATGCAAAACAAAGACAAAAACCCAACCACGAAGAAAAATCTCATAACTTAAAGCCGAAAATGGCAGCGTCGGAGTTACAAATATGGTAAGTTACATCCGGGGTGTTACACAGCCGGGGACCAGCCCCAGGACGTTTCATAAAAAAGATTTATTTTAAAAAATAAGTAAAAAATAATAATAATTAAAACAATAATAATTAATTAATCCTGATTAATTAAACTGTTAATTAAAACACTAATTTGTCACTGACTAATGGGGCCCACACTTAAGTAATCCTATTTAGTTTAAACAAATCCTATTTCACCTTTGTCTCAATGACAGGTGGGTCCCACTAGACCCACTGGTCAGGTTTGACTCTCGTCAGCTGGTTTGACCTGCTGACGTCATGGTGATGCCATGCTGACATCACCTTTCACTGTTCTGGATAATGTTTGATTTAAATAATTAAATAAATATAAAAATACATAAAACTTTGATAAAAATCGTAGAAAATAAACCATAACTCGGATCAAAATACTTTGTACATGAAAGTCGCTCAGAACGACGAGACGAATCCAAATATGCAGCCCGTTCATTCGCCACACATCCCTAGCATAGAGAACACGCAACTTTTCCCCTTGGGTTCATCTGTCTGAAAACGCGAAACTTCGGGGATATTTTCCGGGATGTTTTCCCCCTTCGCCGGTATCATTTATCCCTGCGTTAGGTCGCCTCTAGCACCGCGTATTGCCATGTTATGCTTTGTGATGCTTTGATTGCTCTGTTATTTATTGTGTTCTCCTCCGTTACTTCTTTCCGGTAGACCCCGAGACCGCTGTCGGCACCCCTATGATCGACTACATCGACGACGAACCCTTCTTGCTAGAGCAACCAGGCAAGCCCCCCTTGATCACCAGATATCACCTATTCTTCTCTCTACTGCTTGCATTAGCATAGTGTAGCTTGTTACTGCTTTCCGTTAATCCTATTCTGATTCATAGCCTGTCATTGCTACTATCGTTGATACCTTACCTGCAGTCCTACATGATTAGTATAGGATGCTAGTTTATCATCAGTGGCCCTACATTCTTGTCAGTATGCTATGCTATACTATCGGGCCGTGATCACGTCGGGTGTTGATCACATGTATATACTATATATAATACACATCATATATGTTGTGACTAAAGTCGGGTCGGCTCGTTGAGTACCCGCGGTTGATTCACAAATTGGTGGCTGAAAGGACATACTTTCCCGATGGCCCTCTGTGTGGATCTTTGTGGCAGAGCGACAGGGCCGGTTGAGACCACCCAGGAGAGAGGTGGGCATGGCCCTGGTCGGCATTTGCGATTACTTCAAGATAACACGCTTAACGAGATCTTGGTATTTGATCTGAGTCTGGCCACTGGCCTATACGCACTAACCAACTATGCGGGAACAGTTGTGGGCACTCGACGTCGTGGTATCAGCCGAAGCCTTTGTGACGTCGGCGACTGAGCAGCGCGCGCCGGATTGGACTGGAACACTTGCTGTTGTATTAGGTATCCAGGTGGGCAATGGGCGATGGGCCCAGACCCCTGCGCCATAGGAGTTAGACCGGCGTGTTGACCTCTCTGTTGTGCCTAGGTAGGGCTGCGACGTGTTGATCTTCCGAGGCGAGGCATGACCCAGGAAAGTGTGTCCGGCCAAAGGGGATCGAGCGTGTTGGGAAATGTGGTGCACCCCTGCAGGGAAGTTGATCTATTCAAATAGATGTGACCCTCGGTAAAAGGACGACCCGGAGTTGTACCTTGACCTTATGACAACTAGAACCTGATACTTAATAAAATACACCCTTCCAAGTGCCAGATACAACCCAGTGATCGCTCTCTCACAGGGCGACGAGGGGAGGATCGCCGGGTAGGATTATGCTATACGATGATACTTGGTGAACTTACCATCTCCTCTCTTCTACATGCTGCAAGATGGAGGCTGCCAGAAGCGTAGTCTTTTATAGGACTAGCTCTGCCCCTCTTAATCTGGCATTCTGCAATTCAGTCCACATATACTACCCCTTTCATTGATACCAATGCATATGTAGTGTACCTCCTTGCTTGTGAGTACTTTGGATGAGTACTCACGGTTGCTTTGCTTCCCCCTTTTTCCCCTTTTTTCTTTCTTCTCGGATGTTGCAACCAGATGATGGAGTCCAGGAGCCAGAGGATCCCGAGGATGATTCTACATGGAGTTCGACTTTGAGGAGTAGTTAGGAGGTCCCAGGCAGGAGGCCTTGCCTTTTCGATCGTTGCTACTTTTGTGCTAGCCTTCTTAAGGCAAACTTGTTTAACTTATGTCTGTACTCAGATATTATTGCTTCTGCTGACTCTTGTGTTTTCGAGCTTATGTATTCGAGCCCTCGCGGCCCCTGGCTTGTAATATGCTTGTATTATTTTAATTTTTGTCTAGAGTTGTGTTGTGATATCTTTCCGTGAGTCCTTGATCGTGATCGTACACATTTGCGTGTATGATTAGTGTATGGTCAAATTGGGGGCGTCACAAGTTGGTATCAGAGCCGACTGCCCGTAGGTATCCCCTTCCACACTCCTTGGCCGAAGTTGAGACTAGTCAATGAAAATTGTTTTACTAACTTGGTTGTGTGGCTTACGGGCCCACGTTGCCAATTGGTGGTGTTAGGATGTTTTTCTCCTTGATCTTTATTCTGGTACTGTTATCTCTCTTCTATTCAGGTTCAAATGAATTTACTAACTCTAACATTAGGATCATGTTATCACATCCACCTAGAGAGCCCTTTATTACAGTTAATCGCCTGCTTCACCAGAACACTTCAACGATATTCTCCGAGGTTCTCCCGAGAACATGTGCTCATCACTTTGAAAATTCCCGACCACCGATAAATCCTTAGAGATAACTACTTACACTTGTTGTTCGTACCTTCGATCTCAGTTGCCCTTGTTATTACTTGATACCCTGGAAAATTCTCTATGTTGTTCCGAGAATACTTTGTGCCTACTGCATTGTAGTTCTTGCCACACGAATACCCCTACGGATAATTCCTTGCACATGCCGAGTATCCGTTCATCCCTAGTTGTTCATGTGTTTCACAAAGGTCTTTGAAATACTATTCGTTCTTCCAAAAATCCTCAGCAACTTATTGCTCTTGAAATTCTTGCTTGCTTGCATTATGGTTAATCCCATAAGTATAGTAATATTATTGGCATCCTTTGCCACTATCATTTTGATCCCATTGATTCAATAAGTGTGAATGCTCCCAATCCTCAACCAGATCCTAGAATTCATCCTTCCGTCTCAGGCGCCATTTTAAACATGAGCTGGATCTTGACCAACCAAATTGCCATCGATTGTACCGCTAAGGCTATTCAACTTATCCATCCCTAATCAGAGCACTGCTTCTAATCCCTTGTCTTGGAATTCATAATTCCTTTGCATTTGAGCTTTGAGTTAGTCAGTTGTTTCTATAATCTGATCTCCTTGCATTCTTTCTTCCTCTGGTTGAGTACTAATACTCACATCAGATCCCTTATGGACCACCAGATCTTTTGTTGGATTTTGTCCGACACCGTCCTTCATATTCATTAAACTTGTGAGCCTTTCTTCGGATACATAATGCCTTTGGTAAATTGTATCCCCTGCTTTTGTCAACCATGCTCTGCTCCCGAGCTTGAGTTATTCGCTCCTGAAGTTGGTGGTATGTGTTCATAAGATTCCCCGATGGGTTAAACCCATGCCTTCCTTACTTTGTGTCAACCCGAAAGATTTCACGGGTCATAATTATCTAGTATTGCACCAGGTAAAACTTTCGACAACTAATGTCATTTTCGAAAAGCGAGAGATGAATGAAAGGTTATACATTGAAGAAGTGGGAGTCGACCTTGAACTTTGTGTTCATGCCCATGGACACGATGTATATCCTATCATGGAAGCTTCTTGTAATAATAACTATTCCCTTGATATAATATCATTTGGTATTTGTGAATTGATCCTTTGCAATCGTGGTTCCGATCATATTTTCTCCTTGATTCTATTTCTCGGACTAGTTAAAGCACTTGTCTTCTGCAGATCAATAGACCTCTGCAACCTCTATTATGTTCTACCTTCATGTACTACCCCGTGGTATCTCGATAAAATCACAGAACCATATTACTTCTTATGAGTTCTTCTTCAACTATTATTTTTTCACTGATTCCAATTTTCCCCTGAGTTCTGAGTTGTTAGACACTCAGGGACACCGATAGTGAATTGAGTCGGTAATCTGATTCATTAAATCTAAGTAATTTACGTTGCTTATGAGTTTAATAACCCTTCAAGTCATTCCTAGCCTGATTGGCCATATCATTATCGTGCAAAGTTTTAACTATGCTACCTGGTCCTTCTTCCCGGAGCACAAATTTCGACGGTGAGCTAATCTTACATCGATCTTCCTCGTCATATCATTTCTCCTTGAACAGCACACTTGATTTTGAGTTTGTGTTGTACCCATGGTTCCAATAACCTTTCGCTTCATCATTCCTTTGACTTGATGTCATGCCGATCGATTACATCTTCATGGAATCTCTTGACAAATGTGTCGTGATCATCATCAGCATTCTGAGCTCTTCTAGGATATCAATTGAATTCATATTGAGAAATACCATCCTTGCCCTCGATGATTTGTGTTATCATTGACCACTTTACTGCCTTTCGTTCAACACAAACTTGTTTATCTTTTGTGTTATACCTTGAGTTCCTTGCTATCCAACATTTGTTCTTCTTTACCTTGGAGTATTACCATCTTTTATGCCAAGAATGTCGTGAAAATTTCACCACCTCTTAAGAATCCTTGATACAAGTGACACTTCTCGCCATCTTTGTTCATTCTTGGTCCCCATGTTGTTTCTAACCGGAATACCGACAAATGCACTATGATGTGTAAATTTCAAAACTTCTAGCAACCCTATTGCTTGTAAGTTAATGAACGATCATTTCATTCTTTGTGTATTGGTTATCTAATCACCATTCTAACATTGATCATGCTACCTAGGAACATCTTCCGGGTGCACCTTTCAACCAATGATTAATTGTGTATGTTTTCCTCGAGCATACATCATTATATCATTTGGTCTGACAAATGTTATCCCCTGCTCCACATAATTGTGGAAATCCATCTTTTTGAATTCACGATGAATTGTCGCTGAGTCCATCAGCCACATCTTCATCCTATCCTTGGTTTAATGATGAACTCTTGTTTCGGAACTCGCTTCCATAGATTATTTCCCGAGAATCTTACAATGGCATTTCGTCAATTTGTGTTGCACCTTTCTTCTCAAGCATCCTGAGTCTGAGGTATCCTGACACCAATCAGATCTGAATCTCGGTCAGATACGATTGTTGGAACATATTTGCAAGAGTTATAACACCAGTCTTTATATGACTCGGTAAGGTGATGTCACGCCTAGCACACCTGGCCAGAGAACCTATTGTTATTGTTTCCTATTTAGCAAGGTTAACCATTCTTCCATGAGGAAAACGTATGACTTATTCTATATGTTGTTCCTGGTGAATCCTTTGTGTATCCAAAGTCTGATCTTTACCCAGTGACCATGTCAATGCTATCTCGAAGCATGTCTGTGGTACTCCGATTTTCAACAAGAACATTTGAAGCCCAATGTTAAATGTTTCCTGCTCAATTATCCAAACACCGATGTATGGGTAACGTCATGAAATTTCTCTCCCCTTACCTAAAGAGTTTTCTACATTATATACTGTCATGGAAATCGTGCTCTGCTTGTCCTTGGGAAGGATATACCCTTGAAATATGTGTTTAAACACATTTTCCTTTCCATTATTCTGTTTAATCTGATAATGATATTTTTCTTTCCATTGTTTGGTTTAACCTTTCTTGTGATCTATATGATCTAAGAAGTAATATTCTCCTTCTTGTGTAAACACCTCACTGTACAATTCTGTCAGCAAGACCCTGTTACTATTGTTGATGACATTCCGGTAGACACCGATGGACGAGAACTTTGCCTACTGGTCTGCCTCGTTCAACGAGCAGGAAAATGGTTCTCTTCGTCCCTCGCCCTTGGTTTCGATGTTGTTGCCGACATAACTGATAGACTACCCTCTGACATGCCTTGCTGGCATGATCACGTAAGACGTCTCCGCCCTTCCTACTTTTAACACACATGGTGGGCCCATAACCCACAGTTCCACAGGATCGAAACCTAACTCTCCTATGCACCCCTGTTCCCGAAGTTATTCCTCATGCTTGGCTTCTTATGTAATTCACAAGCCTTCTTCCGTGTGATCATCAAATCTGGTATTAAACACAATACTTATTCCCGTTGCTCTGAACCCCTTTCACACTCTGTTTCAGGCAACGAAGGATTGTCTGTGCGCTTGAAACTTCTTATGGTACCTTCTTGCTTGTCTCTCGATGTGTTTCATTTGTTCAACTCTAGAGATACTCATGTGTTCATTCTTGGGGTAACCCCAAATGATTTCCCCTTATACCGTTCTATCGGTTCAGAGCAACCCCTTACCTATTTGTAAGTACGACGAAATTTTCCGAAGAAAGGAGGACGACTTCATCATGATGACCTGGAGCAGAGAAATGAAGGCATCAATATAATGGATCGACCTCTGTGAGAAGAGTAACCAAGACCGACAAGACACGTTAGAATTTCATAACCAGAACTTTCCCCTTTACTACATCTCTTAAATCTCAGGACAAGATTTCTTATAGTGGAGGAGATTTGTAACACCCCGAGAATCACGCTACAGTAACTCCACGCTAATGATGGCAACTCATCGTCATTATGCCCTAAGAAAAACATTTAAGAAATATTTCAATCTCAAGTTCAAATTTAAAATAAAGTCAAAATAATAATTATTCAAACATAAAAACTAAAGTATTCATAATATTGTAAAAATTCCCAAAGCTATTATAAAAATAAAACCAACATTATCTGACACTCGAAAATGCCCCTAGCTATTTTGGAATGGCCCAACAACACCCTTCCAAGCACGTTTAAATCTAAACCAAAAATAAAATATTTTAAATGGGGTTCAAACTTTTTTTGTGGTAGTGCCAATTAATGCAATCTAAATTATGTGGCTACTTGCTTATTTTACAAAAGTAAATTGGTACTAAATAAGAATGTAAAACAGAATACAAATAAATAGAAACAGAAAGTAAAAGAAACGAGAATAACTGCTACTACTACACTGGGCCCTAGTGGCCACAGTGCAGCCCAGCCCATCAAGGCATCTTCCCCCTTCTCTGTTCACCACAGATGTCATGGCCACCATCGTTGCCGCCATGACTTTGATTGTTGTTGTGGCAACCATCCACCGGACCCCCCTCGACTTACAACAACCCCGCCGCCCCTTCCACGAAACCCTAGTCTCGCCACTCCCCCCTCGTGCTGTCATCTTCTTCCTCGCGCACTACCGAGACACCAATGCCATGGATCCCCTCGCCCGCATGCTCCCCGTCGTCCCCGCCGACCGAGACCGCGCCTGGCATCATCGACACGCTCCCCTGCTTCGTCTACGCTCCAGAACGCAAGCCGGAATCCTCAATATCAGTGGATCGGCCCCGTCTTCCACGTCTTCGTCTGTTGGCCGCCGTCGTCGATTGCGTCGCCGTCAAGCCACCCCCGGCCGTCCCGACCTCTCCCATGAGCTTGCGGTGAGCTGCACTGTCGATTCCCCCTTATCTTTTTTTTGTTTTGACCACCGTAGCACCGACCCTTGGTCTGCTCCAGCGCGCCGACCCCCCCCCCCCCCCCGCTGCCCTGCTCCGCATCGTTGCTGCCGGCTGCGTCGGCGCGCCCGCACTTGCTTGCCTCACTCGCGCAATTGCTCGCCTCCGGCCTCTACTCGTCACCGGCGTCATCCCCGACAACCCACGACCGTGCCAGCGCCCAGGACCGAGGCACCACGCCCGTGCCTCGCCCACCCCCCTGCACCTCCCCACACGCTGCCACACGCGGCTCCGCGAGCGTCTGTCATTGCCGTGCATGGCCGCCTGCTCACGCCCCGCTTCCCCGGCGCCGCTGCTCCTTCCCGCGGCCGCCCGTGCCTGCACGCCCCCTCCCTCGCATACCGACGCCTCCTCCTTCTGCCGCAATCCGCCGCGGCCTCGTCGCCCCTCGCCGGCGCGCGCCGCCTCATCCTCTGCTCCGCCCGTGGCGATCGTTGCCGCCTAGTGCGCGCGTGCCAGGGTCCGACTCCGCTCACCCACCCCCACCGCTGCTGCCCAACATCACCGCCGCCCTGCGCCGGTGCTGCCCTACTGCAGCTCGTTGCGGTGGCCGCCGGCGCCCCGTTGGCGCCCGTTGCCCATCTCCTCCCAGACCCGCGCTGTCGGATTTCGGGTTCCGGCAGACCCTTGAGGTTCGAACACTGGGGTGCGCGCGGAGATTTCGCCTCCTACCTACCTACACCCCTCCGCCTTGCTAGGATCTAAACTATCGAAAGAACAACACAAGAGACTCAGGGTTTATACTGGTTCGGCCCACCGTTGTGGTGTAATACCCTACTCCAGTGTGTGGTGTGTGGATTGCCTCTTGGGCTGACGATGATGAACAATACAAGGAAGAACAGCCTCGCGAGGGTCTGTTCTTGGCTGGGGCAATGAACTGCTGGAAGGAGTTCAGTCACCTTTCTCTCTCTCTCTCACTCTCTCTCTCTCTCTCTCTCTCTCTCTCTCTCTCTCTCTCTCTCTCTCTCTCTCTGCTTCCAACCAACCGACTGATCGAACCCCCTCTAACGAGCCTCTTCCTTCCAACCTCCCAACCCCCTTGCTCTGTGGGTGGCTGGTCCTATTTATAGAGGCCCTGGTCCTCTTCCCAAATATCGAGCGGGAAGGGAGCCAACAATGGCAGGCTAATTTGAAGGGGGACAACAAGTATCAGCTATCCTGACAAAAGTAGTCTTCGCCTGCACAAAGCTTTGGTGATGACGTCGTCTTGGGCTCCACGGTGACCTCCGCCTCGTTGTCCTCTTGGTCTTGGTCTTGTTGCACCGAAATGGCAACCTTTGCCTGATGCCTCGGTACTCCGCGGCTGCGCTTGCCCCCTTTGCACCAAAGAGGAAAAGGAGGACGCTGCGCGGGCTGGCACCCGCCTGGCGCCCTGAGTCGTCATGGCTTGCGTCACGGGCACCTCGTGAGGTACCCCGCCTTGATCTCTCCGCCTCCCCGCGAGCCAGCCTGACGAGGCCGTGCCTGAGGAAGCTCCGCGTCGTCCGTCCTGCGAGGCTCGGCCACTCGCGAGGGTCTTGAGTTTGTGTTGGTGAAGATGGGCCGTGCTGGGCCCCCCTTTTGAGCCACGCCGTAGGCCGCAGGCAGGCATGTCTGGGGACCCCCGTTCCCAGAACGCCGATAGTATCCCCCGGGCCCAAGGCGCGCTTGGACTTGGCCGTGCAGGGGGGCGGAAGGGCAAGAGCGAAGCACCGCGGGCCCTAACAGCCTGCGGCCTTGGGCGCCGCGTGGCGGTTGATTGGACGTGGGTGTCTCCACTTCCCCATGGCGCCTCGGCAACCGCACGGATTGGACAAGTCCCTGCATGCAAAACGGGTCATGATTACCTGCGATCGTGGAGGTCGGCGGTTGGCCTTCGCCGGCTATAAGTACGGAACGGCGCGCGCCCTTCCAGTTCATCTCCCCTTGCTTCTCCTTCTTCTTCATGGCCCTGTCGAGGAGGTTCTCGGCCGCGGAGAAGGGGAAGGCTTGCCAGGCTGAGCATGCCTCTCCCCCGCCCAAGCGCGACCGAGGGCGCCCCCGCAAACATCCTGTGGCCACCACGGCAACTCCCCGCGGCCGTGGAGACGCTTTCCAGCATGGTGGCGGGCGGATTGCTGCGACCGGGGGGTGCGCTCCGGCTACGTGTCCCCCCATGCCGCGCTTTCGTGCTGCTGAGGTGCTGCCGGAGTTCGTCGTGTGGTCGGCGGAACCGACCAGCACCCGGCTTCCACTTCCTCGCTTCCTCCTTGGCGAGCTCCCGACCGGCGCCCCGGGCGGCCTCTGGCTTCAGGCCGACGGCTGCTGCAGCCGGGCCTCTTGGGTTTCACTGGAGGCCTCCGCAGCCAGGAGCATGGCCCTGGCCCGCGGTTAGCAGTCGTTTGCTCGTGCGCGTGGCCTGGGTCGTCGGTGCACCCTACACTTCAAGTTCGAGGGTGACGCCATCCTCTATGTGAGGGTGTTTGGGGAAGATGGTCGGCGCGCAGGGTGTTGCCCCGAGGGCGACGACCGCAGCTAGGAACCCGGCTCCGGCGATGATGAAGAGGGCAGCGCTCGCGCGGCTGGCGGCGCTCAGGGTTCCTCAAGCTTCTCCGGTTCTTCTTCAGGCGGCGACTCTTCTAGCGGTGGCCGTGGTCAGCCTCCACGCCGTCGTATCTGCTTGGGAGGTGGTAGCGTGTCCACCCGCCGTCGCGCCCTGGTGAAGCGTGAGAGGGAGTCCGTCTGAGCTCCGGAGGCAGCTCGGGCTTCCCTGCGGGCCGGTGTGAGGCGAGCTGCACCAGATTCGTTCTTTCTTTCCTTTTTCCTGCGCAAAAAGGACAGTAGTGTGGAGCCCCGCGGGGACGTGTATGGGTTATTGTTGTTAATCATTGTTTTGCTTTCTTTATCGTACCTCCCGGCTATGTCCCCGCGTGTGGATAGTTCTCGGCCCTGGCCGTGGGGGCGACCGACCTAGGCCCTGTGTTTGTGTCGTGGTGCCCGAGGGGCACGGATTGGAGGGGTGCTCCTGCAAGGGGCCCAGGTCGCGAACCCTTTGAATGACTAGGATAGGAACACTCGCGAGGGCGCTCGGCTCCCCCTCGCAAGGCCTTGCACAAGAGAAATCGAGGAAGGAGAGTGAAAAGCCGAAGAACCGCAAGCCAAAGACGACAAGAACTTCAATAAAACTTCAAATGAAGAGGAACAAGCCAACTGCGGAAAGCAAATGAAAAGCCGCGTCCGGCACCTAGTCTAGTCTTCGATGTCTTCTCACCAGCGCGGAGCTAAGTGCTGCCACTGGGCGTGGGAGGGAGCCCCAGGGCCTGAGGCCAGCGCTCCTGAGACTCCGGGGCGTGTACAGCCCCAACTCATTATTACGTGAGAGTGTCATGGGCGGCGAGCTTCACAGGCGTTGGCCTTCTTCATAGGCTCCGGGCCTTTTCCAAAACGTGATAGCTTCACAGGCATTCACCTTGCTTCACAGGCTCCGGGCCTTTTCCAAAACGCGATGGCTTCACAGGCATTCGCCTTGCTTCACAGGCTCCGGGCCTTTTCCAAAACGCGATAGCTTCACAGGCATTCGCCTTGCTTCACAGGCTCCGGGCCTTTTCCAAAACGCGATAGCTTCATAGGCATTCGCCTTGCTTCACAGGCTCCGGGCCTTTCCCAAAACGCGATGGCTTCACAGGCATTCACCTTGCTTCACAGGCACCGGGCCTTTTCCAAAACGTGATAGCTTCACAGGCATTCGCCTTGCTTCACAGGCTCCGGGCCTTTCCCAAAACGCGATGGCTTCATAGGCATTTGCCTTGCTTCACAGGCTCCGGGCCTTTTTAGGGGTAGAACCTTCGGAGGTGCTGGATGTTCCATGCATTCTGGACCGGCACTCCCTCCTGAGTCTCCAAGCGCGCGGAGCCGGGCCTGGAAACATGTGTCGGATTTCGGGTTCCGGCAAACCCTTGAGGTTCGAACACTGGGGTGCGCGCGGAGATTTCGCCTCCTACCTACCTGCACCCCTCCCCCTTGCTAGGATCTAAACTACGAAAATAACAACACAAGGGACACAGGGTTTATACTGGTTCGGGCCACCATTGTGGTGTAATACCCTACTCAAGTGTGTGGTGTGTGGATTGCCTCTTGGGCTGATGATGATGAACAATACAAGGAAGAATAGTCTCGCGAGGGTCTGTTCTTGGCTGGGGCGATGAACTGCTGGAAGGAGTTCAGTCAACTTTCTCTCTCTCTCTCTCTCTCTCTGCTTCCAACCAATCGACTGATCGAACCCCCTCTAACGAGCCTCTTCCTTCCAACCTCCCCCCCCCTTGCTCTGTGGGTGGCTGGTCCTATTTATAGAGGCCCTGGTCCTCTTCCCAAATATCGAGCGGGAAGGGAGCCAACAATGGCGGGCTAATTTGAAAGCGGACAGGAAGTATCAGCTATCCTGACAAAAGTAGTCTTCACCTGCGCAAAGCTCTGGTGATGACGCCGTCTTGGGCTCCACGGTGACCTCCGCCTCGTAGTCCTCCTGGTCTTGGTCTCGTTGCACTGAAATGGAAACCTTTGCAGGATGCCTCGGTACTCCGTGGCTGCGCTTGCCCCTTTGCACCAAAGAGGAAAGGAGGACGCTGCGCAGGCTGGCACCCGCCTGGCGCCCTGAGTCGTCATGGCTTGCGTCACGGGCACCTCGTGAGGTACCCTGCCTTGATCTCTCTGCCTCCTCGTGAGCCTGCCTGATGAGGCCGTGCCTGAGGAGGCTCCGTGTCGTCCGCCCCGCGAGGCTTGGCCCCTCGCGAGGGTCTTGGGTTTGTGTTGATGAAGATGGGCCGTGCCCCCCCCTTTGAGCCACGCCGTAGGCCGCAGGCAGGCAAGTCTGGGGAGCCCCGTTCCAAGAACACCGATAGTAGCCCCGGGCCCAAGGCGCGCCCGGGCTTGGCCGTGCAGGGAGGCGGAAGGGCAAGAGCGAAGCGCCGCGGGCCCTAACAGCCTGCGGCCTTAGGTGCCGCGCGACGGTTGATTGGTCGTGGGCGGCACTGTTCCCCCACGCCCTCCTTATTTTGCGCCACACTAGGCGGACCCGTAGTCGTACATAGCCGTTCCCTTTTCTGTTGCTCGAGTGCCCTCTGTCCTTCCTCCGCTCGAACTCCGGCTTCTGTTTTCAACCTGATCTCGAACCTTCCCCCCTCCCCCTTCCCATCGCCATGGCTCCGACGAAGAAGGGGAGAGGGAAGAAACCCGTGTCTCCGCCTTGCCCGCCGCCGTTGGCGGCCCCCGCCGAAGGCTTGGGCAAGGTCAGCTTGGCTCTGGCCACCATCTTCAATGAATGCAGGAGGACGACGGCCTGGCCCGCGTCCCACTTCTCCATCGACAGGATAGTTACCGAGGTCCCATATTTTGCCGACGCCCTATGGGCGGGTCTGGTTCCCCCCTTTTCTGATTTCTTCAATGTCGTGCTCTCCCACTATCAGATCCACATGATGCATCTGAGTCCTGAATCCATCACCCTCCTTTCGGTCTTCGCCTTTGTTTGCGAAGCCATGGTGGGCATCCCTCCTTCGGTTGCCTTGCTACGCCACTTCTTCTCGCTGCATCTTGTCAACCCTACCCAATGTTGGGCGTGCGTGAGCTTCGTTGCTGCGTCTGAGACTGCGGCCTCTGGGATTCACTTCAAGCTCCCCCTGCCCGCGGTTGGGTTCCGCGAGCGGTGGCTATATGTGGACGCAGGGGTGCCCAGCCCCCTGCTATCGGAGCCGACCTCGCCCGCTGTCCCCAATTCGGGCTGGGGCTAGGAGACGCTTGAGAGCCCCCGGCTCGTCTTCATCTGGCGCCGCTTCGCGCTCTTGAGGTCGCTTGGCGTGACAGCGCCCAAGGTGGTGAAGGAGTTCCTGCTATGCCGCGTTGCTCCTCTTCAACGCCACTCTCGCCGGATGTGGGCCTTCTGTGGGCGCGAGGATCGTATGAGGCTCCAGGAAGAGGACCTGGCTCCTGAGGTGCTGAAGATGGCGCTTTTGACCCTGGCTTGGGACCCCAACCCCGGCAGCGTCCGGCAGGGAGGGGCCTTGCTATACCTCTGCCAGAGCAGGGGTGACTTTGTGAAGCAGATGCCTGCCTTCGATGAGTGGGGGCCGCGCCCCGCCGGCCTTCAGGGGCCTCGCGAGAACCCAGTGGTGGTGACTGCCCTTCCAGTCGGCCAAGGCGACTCATCCTCGAGTGGCGGAGCAGGGAGGTACGAGGCGCCAGAGGCCGAGGGGGCTCCCGGCGCGGTGACGGTGCCGGGCGAGGCTCATGAGGAAGCAGCTCTTGGGGCCCGTGCCGCTGAGGCTGAGGGTGACAAGCAGCTACCCTCGGTGCCTGCGACTGGGGCCCCTGAGGCTCCAGCTGCTTCTCTTGGGGGGGGGGGCGATTGGCAGCGCACATCAGGCAGGTGCCCCTGCCGCAGATCGCCTTGACGCTCCGTCTTCGTCGAAGGTTGATCCGTGCGCCCAACTCTTGGGCCGGTTCCGCGTGGACTTTGGGGCTCTCCGGAAGATAAGGGAGGCCCTGGGTGACGATTACCCTTATCGCTTGTTGAAGCATAGGAAGTACTTCGCCACTGATGAGTAAGCCTTCTCCTTTCCCAGCTCCCGATCCTTCTGTTACTTGTACTGACCCTTGCTCCGCAGGCCCCTTCCAGCCGAGCTTGCGGAGACGGCTGAGGAGCCGTCCCCTTTGGCTTTGCCCCGTCCACCGTCCTCGAGCGCTCCGAGCAGCGGAGCCCTTGTGGTGAGGGCGATCGAAGAGGCGAACCATCCCGAGGTGCATCGTGGCCCCGCGCACCTCGCGATCCTCCTTCGCGGGCCTTCTCGTGGCATAGCCAGCCTGCCATGGGCTTCTCGCCTGGTCATGGACTGCGATTGGCTGAGGTGCTTCCAGCGCTCTTCTCCTGAGGACGGGCCAGCCCCAGGCTGGGCTTCTGACGCGGCGTGCCCGGCCGTTGCGAGGGTGCCAGCCCCCAGCCCCCAGCCCGGAGGGGGAGTGCTGACTCGCGGCCCCCGGCGTTTGCTTGGGGCAGATGTTGGTGTGGAAGACGTGCTCGAGCGCGCGTGGGAGCGTCGCGCTCTCCGCCAAGGATTCCTTCGAAGGGCGACTGACGCAGTGAGCCTGCTTGGTGAGGAGCTCGCTGATGAAGACGCGCGCCTTGAGGCCGAGGGCCTGCGCCTGGCTGCAGAGAGGCGCGAGCTAGAGGGCGCCATCGCCCTTGCGCGTCGTCAGCGCGATCTTGATGAAGCAGAGGCCAAGGCGTCGTTAGTGGCCTCTCGGGAGGCCCGGTCGGCCGCTGAGGAGGCTCGGGAAGCTGACCGGCGGCGAACGGCTGTGGAGGAGCGGGCTCGGGAGCTCCTGGCCTGGTGCCACTCATTGAAGGAGCAGGTGGAGCAGCGCGAGGCAGCCCTCGCATCGATGAAGGTGGCCTCTGGCGACTCAGCAGAGCTCCAGAAGCGTGAGGAGGCGCTGACGCTGGAAGCCGCTGAACGTACCCGCGAGTATGAGCGTCTGGAGACGAGGGAGCGCTTGGTGACGCAAGCGGCGGACGATGTCGCTGCACAGGAAGCCCGTGTCCTGGAGGAGGTCAGACGTCGGGTGGCGATGGCGCATTTGAACCTCGAGCACGAGTTCGTGGAGAAGCTAGGGTTGATCCGGGCTGAAGGCGAAGGCAGGACTGCCGCCTTGAGGGCCAAGCTGGAGGAGGTGACGCGGCGGGCCGATGCTTCCCAGGCCGCCCTTGAGGTGGCGCAAGGTGAGCTAACCACCTCCCAGGCTGAGGTGCTCCTTCTTCGCCAGCGGGTGGAGGAGGCTGAGGCCGTCGCGCGCCAGAACGCGGACGAGATACGTCAGCGGCGGATCCTGGAGCATGAGCACGGCCCCATGCTCACCATGCTCCGGAGAAGGCCAACGCGGCCTTGGGCAACATCTGCGAGGAGACCATCGGCGAGCCGCACGCGGTCAACTACGCGGGCAATCTTCAATTCTTCACTGATGTGGTGACGCAGCTGGAGGCGCGGTCGATCAGGGCTGACAGGTTGGTGGAGGAGAGGAGCCGCGCCCTGCTCATGCGCGCCTTTTCTCGCGTCTTCAGCCATCTCCGGAGCATGGATCCCCACTTCGATTTCGACGCCGTCCTCGCCCCAGTCCCACAGGCCGTCCGAGGCGAGCTGGCGCACTGGGTGGAAGACAATGTGGATGCTCTTATCAGGGCCTTCGCCTCGGACAATGACGACGTGATCGTGGCGGCCGATGAGGGTGGCGTGATGGGCGGCTCTGACGCCACTGGCGGCAGCGCGGACAGCGGTGGCGAGTTCAGCGACGCCAGCAACGGCTCGGGTGGTGCTCCTGAGGACGCATTGGGGGATTCGTCCGACTGATTGTGCATCGTTCCTGCTTCCTTACCCTGCATGAATAGAACTCAGGTTTTGGCCTGATGACTGTGAGAGCATTTTGGAGGGGGAGCCCCTCATGTAAAACTTGTGTTCATCGTATCAGTAGACGCTACATTGCCCATGCGCCCGCGCCAAGTGGCTGGCTTAAGCGACGCGCTGGTCGGCTAGTTTACCTTTGTTCCGTGCTGGCCCTAAGGCAGCCCATGGGGGTTGTGGTGTCTCGAGTGTTCCATGATTGGGTTCGTAGGATCTGCAGTAAAACACCCTCCTGAGAGGATGCGGCAGCAGCAGTCTGGGCTACGCGCAAGCTAGGCCTGACCCGGCTCGCGAGGGGCTCACGAGGGGAGGCAGCTTAGGCGAAGTGGTAACCAAAACGTGAGAAATTGCTCGAACGAGACTAAGCACCCCTTCCCCGAACACACGCAAATCTCAAACTCGAATCCAACTTGAATCCAGCGGGGGAAAGCGACAACCAAAGGGAAGAGCAACGAAAGCAAACAAAAGGCCGCGTCCGGCACCTAGTGTAGTCTTGGACGTCTTCTCACCAACGCGGAGCTAAGTGCTGCCACTGGGCGTGGGAGGGAGCCCCAGGGCCTGAGGCCGGCACCCCTGAGACTCCGGGGCGTGTACAGCCCCACTCATTATTACGTGAGAGTGTCACGGGGCGGCGAGCTTCACAGGCACTGGGCCTTCTTCACAAGTACCGACCTTGCTTCATATCGCCAGATGAGGGCCCCGCCTTGCGCCACACTCTAGTGCCATCAACGACGACCGGAAACCAGAACGCCGCCGATGGGGTAGAGCGGTCGCCAGCGGTTCCCCCGACGACCACGGGTCCTCCACCGGGGGCAGGCCCTGGGGCACCTCCCCAGTGGAGGGCCTACCTCGTGAGAACACCTTGCTCCGAACGCCGCGGTGGTGATGTCGGATCCCTGCCCCTCTCCTGCAGCCCCCTGCGCCCTCCTCCCGAGGGGTAGGAGACTGTAGGAGCGAGGCAGCTGCTCGCTGTGGCAACCTGCACCTCCTTCGATCCATGGTTAGCGTATGCCTGCTGAAGGATTAGCGGTACCCGGTATTCGTTTCCTCCCGCGTGCCCAGTGGGACCGTCCCGGGACTCCTGGAAGGGCTCAGCTTCTAGTGCCTCGTCCCCCCCCCCCCAGCTTGGGCTGAGGAGCGAGCCTTGTTTGCCCTCGTGTGGGTGTCCTTGGTCCATCATGAGGGGCACGTACTCCTCTGGCGCCGTCATCCCGAAGGCCACGCCGTAGTGCTCTGCGTGCCACGCGGTCCTGTCTGAAGCGCCTACCGTGGGGTGGCAGCGCGGCTGCCCACTGGGGCCACGGGTCGCGTCGAGTCCCTCTTCTTCGCGGACCGGGAGCGAGGGCAGCGCCGCCGCCGGTCCGGTGCTGACAGCCTCGCTGATGTTGGAGTAGCCTTGGAGCCCGCGGGCGCGTGCGGAGCCCCCGCGCAGGCTGCCCTGGGCTTGAGATGGGAGCTGGGTGCAGAAGGGGTGAGCCCCAGGAGCTCTGCCACCCGCTCCAGCAGCACGTCGCGGCCGCCCTCCAGCAGTCTACACTGTAGCAGCTCTCGGGCCACTGTGAGCGCGGCCCTTGAGTTCGCCTGCTCCCGGCGGGTGTATGGTGTCGTGCTCGCGGCGTGATTGGAGGCCCTTGCTGCCGACCGCGCCTGCCGCGGTGTGAAAGCTGTCGAAGCCAGTCCGCGTCGCCCGCGGCCCGCAGCGCCCAGCGGACCGCGAGCTGCCTGGGGCACAGGGTCGCCCGAGGCTAGCGGCTCTGCGCGGGCGGGCCACACCGCCCACGGATCTGCGTTGCCCGCCTGGTCGCCAGACATGGCGATGACGACGCGACGGGGCACGAAGTGGTAGAAAGTGGATTCTGGCGCACCCCTACCTGGCGTGCCAAATGTCGGATTTCGGGTTCCGGCAGACCCTTGAGGTTCGAACACTTGGGTGCGCGCGGAGATTTCGCCTCCTACCTACCTGCACCCCTCTGCCTTGCTAGGATCTAAACTACGAAAAGAACAACACAAGGGACACAGGGTTTATACTGGTTCGGGCCACCGTTGTGGTGTAATACCCTACTCCAGTGCGTGGTGTGTGGATTGCCTCTTGGGCTGATGATCATGAACAATACAAGAAACAATAGCCCCGCGAGGGTCTGTTCTTGGCTGGGGCGATGAACTGCTGGAAGGAGTTCAGTCACCTTTCTCTCTCTCTCTCTCTGCTTCCAACCAACCGATTGATCGAACCCCCTCTAACGAGCCTCTTCCTTCCAACCTCCCCACCCCCTTGATCTGTGGGTGGCTGGTCCTATTTATAGAGGCCCTGGTCCTCTTCCCAAATATCGAGCGGGAAGGGAGCCAACAATGGCGGGCTAATTTGAAAGGGGACAGCAAGTATCAGCTATCCTGACAAAAGTAGTCTTCGCTAGCGCAAAGCTCTGGTGATGACGCCGTCTTGGGCTCCACGGTGACCTCCGCCTCATAGTCCTCCTGGTCTTGGTCTCGTTGCACCGAAATGGCAACCTTTGCCTGATGCCTCGGTACTCCGCGGTTGCGCTTGCCCCCTTTGCACCAAAGAGGAAAGGAGGACGCTGCGCGGGCTGGCACCCGCCTGGCGCCCTGAGTCGTCATGGCTTGCATCACGGGCACCTCGCGAGGTACCCTGCCTTGATCTCTCCGCCTCCTCGTGAGCCTGCCTGATGAGGTCGTGCCTGAGGAGGTTCCGCGTCGTCCGCCCCGCGAGGCTTGGCCCCTCGCGAGGGTCTTGGGTTTGTGTTGATGAAGATAGGCCGTGTCGCCCCCCCCTTTGAGCCACGCCGCAGGCCGCAGGCAGGCAAGTCTGGGGACCCCCATTCCCAGAACGCCGACAACATGAACAACCTTGAACGGGCCCTCCCACATGGGAGAGAGCTTGTGCAGTCCCTCCCTGGAGAGAACCCGCCTGAGCACGAGGTCTCCTACCTCAAGAGTGCTGGGGCGGATGTTGCGGCAGTGATATCGCCGCAGTGCTTGTTGGTACCTCGCCGCTCGCAGCGCGGCTTCTCGGCGACGCTCCTCCCCCAGCACAAGGTCCATCCCCCGCATGGCGTCCTGCTGTGCCTCGTCGAACGCCAGGACCTGCGCGGAGCAACGTCTAACCTCGTGAGGGAGGACTGCTTTCGCTCCGTAGACCAGGAAGAACGGGGTCTCTTCAGTCGGCTTGGTCGTGGTGGTGCGGATGGACCACAGCACGGTCTGCAGCTCGTCGTACCAATCTCTGCCGCAAGCCTCCAGCTTCTTCTTGAACGTCCTGGTCTTGAGGCCCCTCAGGACCTCCACGTTGGCTCGCTCGGCCTGGCCGTTGCTTCGGGGGTGCGCCACTGAAGCGTAGCATATCTGCGTTCCAAGGTTAGCATAGTATGTTTTGAAGAGGTTACTGGTGAACTGCGAACCGTTGTCCGTGATGATGCGATTTGGCACCCCGAACCGGCTCACGATGCCCTTGATGAACTTGACCGCGGAACCCGCGGGAATGGTGCGGACAGCCTCTACTTCGGCCCACTTGGTGAACTTGTCCACAGCAACGTAAAGGTAGCGGTAGCCCCCTGGCGCCCGAGGAAACGGGCCCAAGATGTCCAGCCCCCAGACTGCGAATGGCCACGAAAGGGGGATAGTCTACAAGCCCCCTGCTGGCTAATGGATCTGCTTGGCGTGGAACTGGCAGGCTTCACAAGCTTTTACTTGTTCGACGGCGTCATTGAGCGCGGTGGGCCAGTAAAACCCACTGCGGAACGCCTTGCCGACGAGGGTCCGTGATGATGAATGATGTCCGCAGTCTCCGCCATGTATATCCTCCAGTAGTTCCTTCCCTTGCTCCCTGGAGATGCAGCGCAGGGACACATCATTTGGTCGCTTCCGGTAGAGCTCTCCATCTTTGATGCAGTATGCCGTGGCTTGGCGCGCCTCTCGCTCTGCTTCCTCCTCCTTCTCCGGCAGGGTCCCTTGCGTTAAGTAGCTCCGGAGCTCCATGATCCAACATCCCTCCTGAGGTTCCATCGTCAGGAGCAGGCGTGCTCCCGAGGCCGGGCCACAAGCCGGAGCTCCTGAGGCAGGTGGCTGAGGGAGCTCCTCCCTAGGCTGAGCCGTGTTTGATAATGTCGGTAAGGCTAAAGGCTTGAAGAGCCGCTCCTCGAAAATGCCAGGCTCCTGAGGTAACCGCCTGGACGCGCATTTGGCGATGTCATCGGCTTCCTGATTGGTGCCACGGGGCACATGCTGCAACTCCAACCCCCAGAACTGCTTCTCCATCCTGCGGACCTCCGCAAGGTAGGCTTCCATGTGCTCATCCTTCGCCTCGTACACCTTGTTAGAGAAATTGACAAGGAGCTACGAATCGCCCTTGATGGTGAGGCGTTTCACCCCCAGGGCAGCTGCGGCCTTCAAGCCCGCTATTAAACCTTCATACTCCGCTATGTTGTTGGAGACCTTTTCACCTTGCTGGAAACAGAGCTGCACGGCGTAATAGAGCTTGTCCTGGGTGGGCGATATAAGCACCGCACCAGCCCCTGCGCCGTGCCTGGAGAACGCCCCATCGAAGTACATGACCCAGCCTTCTGGCGCCTCGCTTCCCGGGGACAGGGACCGATCCTCGTCGGCCTTGAGGCCTGGCGCCTCCGTCCATTCTGCCACAAAATCCGCCAACGCTGCTCCCTTGATGACTCTGGTCATGCTGAATTCGAGCTGAAACGCTTGCAGCTCTATGTTCCACTCAGTGACCCTCCCAGTTGAATTGGGGCTCCTAAGCACTCTCTCCAGGGGGTATGACGAGATGACCTTGATGGGGTGACCCTGAAAATAGTGCCGCAACTTGCGCGAGGCCACCAGTAGCGCGAGGAGGAGTTTCTAAGGCATGGGGTACCGCGCCCTTGCATCCTGCAACACTGTGCTGACGAAGTACACTGGGTGCTCAACGAGGTGGAGTGCGTTAGTGTTGGTGGCTCCCTTCGGAGACCACGGCGCCTCTTGAGACAATGAGGCCTCCTGAGACTGGCCATCTGGGAGAGGGGCCTCTTCCCCCTCCGGTGCGCCCCTTTGCGGCGGCTGATCCTCCTCAGCCGTTGTGGCGGTTTCTATGGGCCTTCCTCGTACCAGTTCCACCTTGTCTCGGGCTGCTGCCATGGTTTTGATTTGACGCTCCTCTCTGACTGCCACCAGGGCTGCGCTGGCGGAGTAGGGAGTGGCGGCGAGGTAAAGCACCAGGGGCTCTTGAGGGCGCGGAGCCACCATGATCGTGGACTGGTCAGGTATTTCTTGAGATCCTGGAATGCCTTGTCGGCCTCTTCAGTCCACTCGAAGGGCCCCTTTTTCTTCATTAGCTGGAAGAAAGGTAGCGCTCGCTCCCCCAACTTGGAGATGAAGCGCCCTAGCGCGGTCACGCGCCCCGTGAGCTTCTGCATTTCTCTAAGGGTCTTTGGCGGGCTCATGTCTTCCACTGCCTTGACCTTCTTCGGGTTAGCCTCGATGCCTCGGTGAGACACGAGGAAACCCAAGAGCTTGCCCGAGGGGACTCCGAACACACACTTCTCTGGGTTGAGCCATAGGTTCACTGCGTTGAGGCTGGCAAAGGTTTCCTCCAGGTCTTGTATCAAGGTCCTGGCCTCCCGAGATTTTACCATGATGTCATCGACGTAAGCTTCAACATTCTTCCTGAGCTGCGGGCCCAAGGTGATATGCATCAGCCGCTGAAAGGTCGCCCCTGCATTACGCAGCCCGAATGGCATGCAGGTGTAGCAGTACACCCCGCACGGGGTTAGGAAGGCTGTCTTCTCGACGTCTTCTACTGCCATCTTGATCTGGTGATACCCAGAGAAGGCATCCAGGAAGCATAATAGGTCGCATTCCGCAGTGGAATCGACGATCTGGTCGATGCGGGGGAGCGGGAACGGATCTTGCGGGCACGCTTTGTTGAGGTTGGTGAAGTCGACACACATGCATTCCTTCCCTCCCTTCTTTGGCACAACGACAGGGTTGGCCAACCAATCTGGGTATAGGACCTCACGAATGACCCCAGCGGCCTCTAATTTGCGGGTCTCTTGGTCGATGAAGGCCTGCTTTTCTATGTACTGCCGCCTGGCCTTCTGCTTCACAGGGCGCACGTTGGGGCACACGTTGAGGTGATGCTCCATTACACTACTGGGGATCCCTGCCAACTGGTCTGGCTCCCAAGCGAATACCTTCTTGTTTGCGCGCAGGAACCCGACCAGGGCCTCCTCCTGCTCGGGTTTGAGGTGGGCGCCTATGGTGAAAGTGGCGTTGGTGGACCCGTCCTCATCGACGGGTATCTGCTTGGTTTCTGCCTTGTCTTGGGTGAACAACTGTTTCTTCTTGGCGGGCGCAGCTCCCTTGGGCTCGGGGGCCTACGAGTCGGCGGGCTGTGCCGATGCCGTTGTCTTGAAGACGAGCTTGAGCACCCGCAGAGCATCACCGGTGTCCCCATGCATGGTGAGGACACCGCTGCTCCCGGGCATCTTCATGAGGCTGTACGCCGGGTGCGTCGCGGCCATGAACTGGGCCAGCGCTGGGTAGCCGAGGATGGCGTTGTAGGGGAGGCCGATGGGGGCGATGTCGAAGTCGACCAGCTCCGTGCGGAAGTTGTCGTAGGTGCCGAAGGTTACTGGGAGCCGGATCTGTCCCAAGGAGCTGGACGATCTGCCCCCAATGCCTGAGAAGGGCCGGCTGGGTCGCAGCCGTTCCTAGGGTATGCAGAGGAGATCGAAGGCCTCGACCGAGAGCATGCTGAGGCCCGCGCCGCCATCAATGAGAGTTCTGGTGACGGCCACCTGGCAGATGGTGGGGGTGCACAGCATGGGGAGCGCACCAGAGCAGGCCGAGTTGGAGGGGTGGTCCTCCGAGCTGAAGCTCAGGCCGGTCTCGGGTGCCGCCCGATCCAGGGGAGCCCCCTGCCGTGTGGAAGCGGCGTTGACCCGGTGGATGAACGGCTTGACGTGGTAACTTGTAGGTGGCGCCTGCGAGCCGCCCAAGAGGGACGCGACGACTGGGGGTGTTGGCGCAGCACGATAGGCGGGGGAGAGGTTGCGGGGCTCCATGGGCGCGCGGAGCGTGCGGGACGAAGAACCAGCTGGGGTGAGCGAGGAAGTTGTGGTGCGGCCGTCTTGCCGCACGGACAGATGCCGGGACGATGCTTCCTGCTCGTCCCCCGCCGGGCCGGTGGCGGCATTGACGGCAGGTGACGGGGAACTGCGAGGGCGCCCGCCGACAGGGGCCGTCTGGGCGACGCGGGAAGCAAAGGCGGCCCGGCGCTCCGCGCGGGCCTGACGAGCATCAGACATGGGCGCGATGGTCGGAGGAGAACGGGGTGGTGGAAGATGAATTCAGGCGCACCCCTACCTGGCGTGCCAAATGTCGGATTTCGGGTTCCGGCAGACCATTGAGGTTCGAACACTGGGGTGCGCGTGGAGATTTCGCCTCCTACCTACCTGCACCCCTCCGCCTTGCTAGGATCTAAACTATCGAAAGAACAACACAAGAGACTCAGGGTTTATACTGGTTCGGCCCACCGTTGTGGTGTAATACCCTACTCCAGTGCGTGGTGTGTGGATTGCCTCTTGGGCTGATGATGATAAATAATACAAGGAAGAACAGCCTCGCGAGGGTCTGTTCTTGGCTGGGGCGATGAACTGCTGGAAGGAGTTCAGTCACCTTTCTCTCTCTCTCTCTCTCTCTCTCTCTCTCTCTCTCTCTCTCTCTGCTTCCAACCAACCGACTGATCGAACCCCCTCTAACGAGCCTCTTCCTTCCAACCTCCCGCCCCCTTGCTCTGTGGGTGGCTGGTCCTATTTATAGAGGCCCTGGTCCTCTTCCCAAATATCGAGCGGGACGGGAGCCAACAATGGCGGGCTAATTTGAAAGGGGACAGGAAGTATCAGCTATCCTGACAAAAGTAGTCTTCACCTGCGCAAAGCTCTGGTGATGACGCCGTCTTGGGCTCCACGGTGACCTCCGCCTCGTAGTCCTCCTGGTCTTGGTCTTGTTGCACCGAAATGGCAACCTTTGCCTGATGCCTCGGTACTCCGCGGCTGCGCTTGCCCCCTTTGCACCAAAGAGGAAAACGAGGACGTTGCGCGGGCTGGCACCCGCCTGGCGCCCTGAGTCGTCATGGCTTGCGTCACGGGCACCTCGTGAGGTACCCCGCCTTGATCTCTCCGCCTCCTCATGAGCCAGCCTAACGAGGCCGCGCCTGAGGAAGCTCCGCGTCGTCCGCCCCGCGAGGCTCGGCCCCTCGCGAGGGTCTTGAGTTTGGGTTGGTGAAGATGGGCCATGCTGGGCCCCCCTTTTGAGCCACGCCGCAGGCCGCAGGCAGGCAAGTGTGGGGACCCCCGTTCCCAGAACACCGACACGCGCGCCCGCTAAGGCCCCCAGGCCTATGACAGCCGGGGCCCAGCCCCAGGACGTTTCATAAATGAAGAATTTTAAAAAAATAAGTAAAAAATAATAAAAATAAAAATAATTAATTAATCCTGATTAATTAACCTGTTAATTAAAACACTAATCTATCATTGACTAATGGGGCCCACACTTAATTAATCCTATTTAGTTAAACAAATCCTATTTCACTTTTGTCTCAATGACAGGTGGGTCCCACTGGACCCACTGGTTAGGTTTGACTCTGGTCAGCTGGTTTGACCTACTCACGTCATGGTGATGTCATGCTGACATCACCTTTCACTGTTCTGGATAATGTTCGGTTTAAATAATTAAATAAATTTTTAAAATACATAAAACTTTGATAAATCATAGAAAATAAACCGTAACTCGGATCAAAATACTTTGTACATGAATGTTGCTCAGAACGACGAGACGAATCCGAATACGTAGCCCGTTCGTCCGCCACACATCCCTAGCATAGCGAACACGCAACTTTTCCCCTGCGGCTCATCTGTCCGAAAATGCGAAACTTCGGGGATACTTTCCCGGATGTTTTCCCCCTTCGCTGGTATCACTTATCCCTACCTTAGGTCACCTCTAGCACCGTGTATTGCCATGTTATGCTTTGTGATGCTTTGATTGCTCTGTTATTTATTGTGTTCTCCCCCGTTACTTCTTTCCGGTAGACCCCGAGACCGCTATCGGCACCCCTGTGATCGACTACATCGACGGCGAACCCTTCTTGCCAGAGCAACCAGGCAAGCCCCCCCCCCCTTGATCACCAGATATCGCCTATTCTTCTCTCTACTGCTTGCATTAGCGTAGTGTAGCTTGTTACTGCTTTCCGTTAATCCTATTCTGATGCATAGACTGTCCTTGCTACTATTGTTGATACCTTACCTGCAATCCTACATGATTAGTATAGGATGCTAGTTTATCATCAGTGGCCCTACATTCTTGTTAGTCTACCATGTTATACTATCGGGCCGTGATCATGTTGGATGTTGATCACGGGTATATACTATACATAATACACATGATATATGTTGTGACTAAAGTCAGGTCGGCTCGTTGAGTCCACGCAGTTGATTCACAAATTGGTGGCTGAAAGGACATACTTTCCCGACGGCCCTCTTGTGGATCTTTGTGGCGGAGCGACAGGGCAGGTTGAGACCACCCAGGAGAGAGGTGGGCCTGGCCCTGGTCGGCGTTCGCGGTTACTTCAAGATAACACGATTAATGAGATCTTGGTATTTGATCTGAGTCTGGCCACTGGCATATACGCACTAACCAACTATGCGGGAACAATTATGGGCAGTCGACATTGTGGTATCAGCCGAAGCCTTCGTGACGACAGCGACTGAGCAGCGCACGCCGGATTGGACTAAAACACCTGCTCTTGTATTAGGGAGGCCAGGTCCGCTTCCGGCCGCCCTCGCAACGTGCAGGTGTGAAATGGGCGATGGGCCCAGACCCCTGCGCCATAGGAGTTAGACCGGCGTGCTGACCTCTCTGTTGTGCCTAGGTAGGGCTGCGACGTGTTGATCTTCCGAGGCCGGGCATGACCCAGGAAAGTGTGTCCGGCCAAAGGGGATCGAGCGTGTTGGGAAATGTGGTGCACCCCTGTAGGGAAGTTGATCTATTCGAATAGCCGTGTGCCTCGGTAAAAGGACGACCCGGAGTTGTACCTTGACCTTATAACAACTAGAACCAGATACTTAATAAAATCCACCCTTCCAAGCGCCAGATACAACCCGGTGATCGCTCTCTCACAGGGTGACAAGGGGAGGATCGCCGGGTAGGATTATGCTATATGATGATACTTGGTGAACTTACCATCTGCTCTCATCTACATGCTGCAAGATGAAGGCTGCCAGAAGCATAGTCTTCAATAGGACTAGCTATCCCCCTCTTATTCTGGCATTCTGCAGTTCAGTCCACATATACTACCCATTTCATTGATAGCAATGCATATGTAGTGTACCTCATTGCTTGCGAGTACTTTGTATGAGTACTCACGGTTGCTTTGCTTCCCCCTTTCCCCCTTTTTTTCTTTCTTCTCGGATGTCGGAACCAGATGATGGAGTCCAGGAGCCAGAGGATCCCGAGGATGATTCTACATGGAGTTCGACTTTGAGGAGTAGTTAGGAGGTCCCAGGCAGGAGGCCTTGCCTTTTGATCGTTGCTACTTTTGTGATAGCCTTCTTAAGGCAAAATTGTTTAACTTATGTCTGTACTTAGATATTATTGCTTTCGCTGACTCTTGTGTTTTCGAGCTTATGTATTCAAGCCCTCGCGGCCCCTGGCTTGTAATATAAAGCTTTTATTATTTTAATTTGTGTCTAGAGTTGTGTTGTGATATCTTTTCGTGAGTCCTTGATCTTCATCGTACACATTTGCGTGTATGATTAGTGTACGGTCAATTCGGGGGCGTCACAACGGAGGTCACCGTGGAGCCCAAGACGGCGCCACCACCAGAGCCTTTGGCAGGCAAAGACTACTTTTGTCAGGATAGTGTGTACTAGTTGTCTTTCTTCGAATTTGGCCGTTGTGGGATCCTTTCCCGCTCAATATTTGGGAAGAGGACCAGGGCCTCTATAAATAGGACTAGCCACCACCAAAGGGAGGCATCTGATTCGGACCTAGATCGAATCCATATCACCCCAACCACTCAAGTTCTCCAAGCACAAGAACACCTCTCCTAGCGAGGCTATTCTTCCCTTCACTACTAGGAAAATGCTTATACATAGAATTTTAGCAGTAGCGCCTGTTTGGGCACCCGCACTACTGGTATTTACCAGTAGTGCTGGCCAAAACGGGCGCTACTACTACTGCGTAGCAGCAACGCTGGTTAGCGCGGGCCGGCGCTGCTGTTTAGCGGACCGCCGGGGCCAAAGCGCAGGCCACTTAGCTGTAGCGTGTGATTTGCGCCCGCGCTACAGCTAGTGGGCTTAGCAGTAGCGCTGGCCCATTGCTCGCACTGCTGTTAAGCCCACTACCTCCCCCACGCGCCCCCCGGCCTCATCACTCAGCTCACTCACACTCCACACTCCTCCCTCGATCCCCCGCACGCTGCCGTCCCCCGCGCCGGCCCTCCTCCCTGTGTCGGCTGCCCTCGCCCACGCCGGCCCTCCTCCCCGCCGGCTGCCCTCCCCCGCGTCGGCCTCCTCCCCCGCCCCCCGCCCCGGCCCCCGCGCCGGCTCTCCTCCCGCGCCGGCCCTCCTCCATCGAGAGGTACTCCTCCCTCCTTCCTCCTCCTCCTCCCTCCCTAGTTATAGTTATTAGAGTAGTTATTTTCAATCCTGTGTAGTTGAAAAAATGTAGGTTATTAGAATAATGTAGGTTATTATCGAACCCTAGCTAGGACAGATTAGGTATGAACCCTAGTTAATTCGTATGAACACTAGGTTTTTAAATTTAGCTAGGTTTTAAAGTTGGGATAGAAATTTAGCTAGGTTTTTAATTAGGTGTAGTTAATAGAATTTAGGTGTTTTAAGTGTATTTAAAAGAGTTTTAGGTGTTTTAGTTGTTTTAGGTGTAGTTAACAGAATTTTAGGTGTTTTAGTTGTTTTAGGTGTAGTTAACAGAATTCTAGGTGTTTTTTTAGTTAAAGCAATTGTTGTTATTTTTTTAGTTAAAGCAATTTTTCCTGTTATATGCAAATTTGCAGTGGACATGTCATATTTTGAACATGTCACATTTTGTACATGTCATATTTTTCCGAGTGGCCTATGTTTTGCCAGAAATGTTGATTCGTTTACATTCTGGCAAATTTCAGGCGCTCGATATGTCATGTTTTTAGCAAAGGTCATGCCAAATTTTGCTAAGTGTTTATTAATTTTGTTTTCATAATTAAGCATTTTGTTCTCGACGTCGACGATGCCTATCCCGCATCCTCATCGTCGACTCGGCGGAGGACTCCTGGTTGAGCCGAGGGGCCATGTCCGGGACTGGGCTCCACCGGGCTGGTACTGGGTTGTGCTACCTTCTGGTGAGAGCAGCTTAGTAAGGAGCCAGCCCGTCATCGACCCGGAGCTTCTTTGGTGGCGGTCACGTGGGCATGCATCGGTGGAGAGGCTTGAGTCCCCCACGCAGGTGGTACAGCACCGTGTCACGGAGGAGAACGCGCACGTCCAGCGCTACTTGGTTGCGTTGGCGAACGGTCGGTTCTCTAATACTTGGCAGATTCTTTGGGGATCTCACCGGAGCTATGATCCGGTGATGGTTCCTTCTCTTTGGGTGTCCACCGTGGCCCACTGAACCTAGACGAGCCATTATTCGAGATGTATATATGTATTCGACGATGGATTATTAATTACCTATTAGTTATTTGCTTATTGAATGCAAAAGATGAGCGTGGTTTGTGCTACAAACTACTATATATGTATTCATGATGGATTATATGATGATCTTCGCTACAAACTACTACAAACTACAAATTTTAGGTGTTTTAGTTGTTATATGACGATCTTTGCTACAAACTACTATATATGTATTCGATGATGGATTATTAATTACCTATTAGGAAATGTCTGACGACGAAACGGAATTAGCTATGTGCGAGTACTGCGAAGATGAGCGCGGTCTGTGCGACAGGCCTCACCTAGTAGAAGGTCGGCGCTTCAGCATCAAGCTCCAAGAGACCTTCGATGTTGAAACGGTACGCAACGACGACAAGTGTTTTTTGTTATTTTTTGCACGACTTCTCTGCTTCTTCAACGTGTAATTTCTGTCTTGTACAATTCGAGTAGCTTGTCCCATGCCATGCAAGACGCTATGTCTTGGAGAAGATGGGTTTTGAAGATCATGAAAGAATGGAGACAAAGATAATTCAACTAAGGACCCATCATGGTTATGATTTTACTATAAATCTATACAATTCTGTGAACTCATCCAATTCTGGTTGCCTGAATTGGGAAGCCATTTGCAAGGCGTATGATTTTCATGAGGGTATGCTTCTCACCTTCGATCTTGGTGATCCTGACATCGACGAAAATGATATGACCATTTGGGTCCTTGTTGACACGCTTCCAGTTCTATCGCTGTGTGGGTTTCTTAAATATATTTACTAAGTAATTTATATTGTTTATTTCAAAATATTTGACATCTTATTTCCATTGACAGTTTATTTTCATTCTTTAAAAAATGTACGGAAAATGGTAGACAGAACCTACTACTACAATGATGAAGCACAATTAACTTATAAGGAGCAAGATGGTCTTATCACATTTTTTACTAATCTTGAGAATTACAATAGCTATTATCAAACTCCTCCATATTATGGTCAATACGTGCCACTAGTGCACGTGTTGAACTACGGTAACATCAATGGAGATATCATGGTAAGATTTTCTACTATTACAACATCCGTGTATCTTTTGCATTAATTCTTCTAACACTAAACTATATTGCTAACTACAAAGTTATTACTATGTTTTTGAACAGAAAATCCCGATGGATTGTGTGCCTCATATGATGTTGCCGAGAGGTCACGTTAATGTTATGAGCTTACGGCCACCACGGCCAGGTCAGACGCGGTATCCACATCACTCCTGTCCATACCGGATTTCTATAAGCGAGGAAGCCATGATAATATATGATTTCAAAAAATGTTTGAACCACCGTAGAGAGCTACTTGGAAGCAACATTGTGCGTAGGCCAAGACTTGGAGACAGGATGATCTCTGTTCTTTATTATGGAGAGTCAATTTTCGTTAATGGAGAGTCAATGCCTATCTTGTTTTATGATATTTTACCCAAGAGAGGGTAGAGTAGGTCCTATGAGAGGAGTAGGTCGTAGCTAGAATGTGTTATTATGTGCTACAATGTGTTAGAGTTGATGATGAGGAGGAGGAGTTATGATTATGACTAGTGACCAACTTGTTATATGATGTCTCATTGAAGAACATTGTTTGGTGGTGATGACAAGTGGTAATGAATATGCTATTTAAACAGACTAGTTCATGATGAGTTGTTATTGTATAAAAGATATACCTGTTTAAACATGTACAGCGCCAAAATGCTAAAAAAACACGAATGTTAGCAGTAGCGCTGTCCTAAAAACGCGCTACTAGTGCTTGGACTTACCAGTAGCGCTGGCCTAAAAACGCGCTACTGCTACAAAATAGTTGTAGCGTCGTAGCAGTAGCGCTGGTGCCCGCGCTACTGGTAGCACAAAAACCAGCGCTACTGGTAAGCTTTTCTCTAGTAATGCTTGTAACTATTCATCTTCAGTCCAAGAGGCAATCCACCACACCACAATGGTGGCCCGAACCAGTATAAATCTTGTGTCTCATGTTCTTTGGGTCCGTCGAGTTAGGCCATGAGATCGTAGAGTGTACGAGCTAGAGAAGGGGAGAGATCTTTGTGTGCACCCCAGTGTTCGAACCTCAAGGGTTTTGCCGGAACCCGTAATCCGACAAGAGTCAATCCAATGAACAGATAGCTCGACTTCTAAGAGAAGAGGAGCTCAAATGCACCAGCATTCAAACTCTCATTTTATTCTCAAAGGGGATTCGAATACTAGATACTTCCATGGGGTAGCTAATGACAGACATCCTGAGGAATGGTTACCTTCGGCCACCGGGCCACAAGTGTACGTCCAAGGGATGACAAAAGTTGCTGATTTGTTGAAATCGGATGGTACTATGTGGGATACTGCAAAGGTGGATAGTATGTTCACTGAGTCCGATGTGACCGATATAAAGAAAATCGCTATAGGGGGAGGTGGCTGTGATGATTTTTTAGCATGGAATTACACTAAGAATGGAACCTTCAATGTTCGATCTGCATATCATCTCAGGGTGTCAATGAAGAAATGTGGATTGAGCCAGCTTGAGCCCTCAAGTTCTATTGACTGCCATAAAGGATATCTAGCTCTTTGAGACACTAATGCTCCAGGTAAAGCGAAAATTCATATGTGGAGGTTAGTTAGAAATGGTCTTGCTGTTGGGTCTGAACTCCATCGGCGCCGAATTGAACCTGTGGTTTTCTGTGTGGCGTGTGGGAGAGAGGAGACCATTATGCACAGGTTTTGGTCTTGTCCACATGCTCAACTTTTTTGGAAATTGCTTCTAACGGAGAAGGGCATTAATGTTACTGCTGCTCTGACACCGATGGATGATCATGGAGCACTGGCTCATTGGATGCTTTCCTGGTTAGCTGTCGCTGATGAAGGCATGCACCTACGGTAGGGGCACGGACCCGTCCTAAGAGCCCTACCATAGGACATCCTTAGAGGAAGTCACCTTTCAATCGACTCGAAGGTGTCCCACTCGATGGGGCCAAGACACTCGACCAAGAAGGACTCACTCGACCAACAAGCCAACCACTCGACCGCCAGGAGACCTCAAATCACTCCCAGGCAAACGGTCGGCTATTAAGTAGTCTTTATGATCATCATGACGCTTTATTAGGGACGTTATCAGTAACGCCCACCTTAAATGTACCTTAAACCCTGCATTACTGAGGGAAGGAGAGGGCTGGCGAACTCTATATAAGCCACCCCCCTCCTCAGTATGAAGGGTTCGCACCCCTGTCATCTTACTCACGCAGAATCCAATCGACCGCCTCCGGGCACCGAGACGTAGGGCTGTTACTTCCTCAGAGAAGGGCCTGAACTCGTAAACCTTGCGTGCTTACAACTTCCCAATAGCTAAGGTCTAGCCTCTTCATACATACCCCCCTACTTCACTGTCAGACTTAGAACCACGACAGTTGGCACCCACCGTGGGGCAGTAGTCTTAGCGCCTAATTGGAGAAGTTGCGATTTTTTCGATCCACTCGATCATGTTTTCCTGCGGAGCTTTGGCGGAGGGCCGCGAGATCCGTCTCGGCCGACTTGCTTTCATCGCCGACGACTCCGCTTGGCTCCAGGAGGCGCCGCTCGACGTCGACGCGCTCCCCGTCCGCGGTGCGACGCACTTCTCCGCGTGTGTCCGTGGCGTCCTCCTGAGGCAGCCATCGACCCCATATCGGTCGACTCCCGTGCCATCTCCCCGTCCTATCTCCCGCCAGCGCAAGCGCTCGGGTCGGTCGAGGCTCCGGCGGTGGATGAAACGCGTCGTGGCCCGCCAGTCGGCGACCCAGCAGGTCGCTGCAATCGAGCCTGACGAATCCCTCTGCGGCCTGTTCGATCTGTCGACTGGCTCCATGGAGTCCGCTTCCGAGTGCGACAGCAGCGACCCCCTGGCGGAGGTCCTGGCGGTCGAGGGGACATGCAGTCCCCCCGGATTCCCTCGTGCTGACGATGGTGCCGACAGGGGCGATCCGTCGCACCCTCATGACGAATACCTCCCCGAGCCTCTTACGTCGTTGCAACGGGAGGAGCTCCGTCGCCGGAACATGGACGCGCTCTACACACCTATTGTTGGAGAAACCCCCGAGGCCCGGGCCTTGGAGGATGCGCGCTTGGCTAATCTAGCCGAGCGCACTCGACTGGAGAACCTACAGCGGGTTCTCGACGAGCGGGCGCGTCAGCGGGCTCCCGAGTCCAGTCGACGCCAGCAGGCACCCGAACCCAGTCGACGGCAGCTCTTCCCGCCACCACAGGTGTACCGAACTCCGGTTCAGAACCTGGCTGCCGCGGCCCGCATAGCGGAGTCGATCCAGCCCTCCTAGTCGGAGGCCGGAAGAGGATT
This sequence comes from Triticum monococcum, assembly GCA_034509565.1. Taxonomy (NCBI): domain Eukaryota; kingdom Viridiplantae; phylum Streptophyta; class Magnoliopsida; order Poales; family Poaceae; genus Triticum; species Triticum monococcum. The sequence continues at coordinate 441,180,027 of CM067842.1, read as the reverse complement.
GCTGCAGATCAGAGCATTGCTCCGAGCAGCGGGGAATCAGAATTCCGCCGTCTCTCAGTCGCGGGACAGGATCCACAGTCGATCCGTCGCAACGGAGACCGTCCAGTCGGCTCACAGCCCGAGATCGCCCCCGAGGCGTGAGGGGCGTGGAGACCGGCACGATCGGTATAGGGGGAACGAGCAATACGATCACCGACTCAACCGTGATGATGGGCGTCGGGTGCCGTCCCCTCCTCCACGGAGTGGATCATATGCACCTCAGCATCGAGACGACAGGCGCCCTCATCACACTGGGCAGAGGGTCCCAGTCGACCCCAGAGACCCAGGCTTGGACGCGAGATCCATCCTCGTTCAAGGTCTGGTGGACAGGAACAGGGCTCATCGAGAGGGCCACAACAGAGATACGCCCACCGGCAGCAGGGCACACGCCTCGGGGCCTGAGTGTTTCAGTTGAGCCATCAGAGCCGCGGTGATCCCACCCAACTTCCGGCTGGCGACTGGAATCAGCAAGTTCACCGGCGAGTCCAAGCCTGACACGTGGCTCGAAGATTACCGAGTGGCTGTGCAGATCAGTGGCGGCAACGACGAGGTGGCCATGAAGCATTTACCCCTCATGTTGGAAGGCTCAGCTAGGGCGTGGCTGAATCAGCTGGCGCCCAGCAGCATTTACACTTGGGAGGATATCTCCCGAGTGTTTGTTACAACCTTCGAAGGGACATGCAAGCGCCCTGCAGGCCTTACAGAGCTGCGGTCTTGCGTACAGAAGCCGAATGAAACACTGAGGGAATACATCCAGAGGTGGATCACACTGCACCACTCTGTCGAGAACGTGCCTGACCATCAAGCAGTCTGCGCTTTCAAGGAAGGGGTCAAGTACAGGGAGTTGAATCTGAAATTTGGCCGGACCGGAGAGATGTCCCTTAATCGGATGATGGAGATTGCCACCAAGTACGCTAATGGAGAAGACGAGGACCGACTCCGAAGCGGCAAACTTAAGTCAGTCGCCCAAGAAACCGGAGGAAACTCCAGTCGGAAGCAAAAGCGGAAGGCCGAGCCAGCCGCTCCCGGGGTGGCCTTGGCTGTGGCCCAGGGAAACTTCAAGGGGAAACCCAAGGGCACTTGGAAGCCCAAGAAAGTCAAGGATCGGGATGGGAATGATGTTTTGGATTTGCCATGTCACATCCACACCAAGAAAGACGAAGAGGGTAATTTTATTTACCCCAAACATACCACTCGACAATGCCGGCTCCTGATCCAACAGTTTCAGGGCAAGCAGCCCAAGGATAAAGAGAAAGAGCCGGACAGGGTTGAGGACAGGGATGATAGCGACGATGGATACCCCCAGGTCAATTCCACCCTGATGATTTTTGCCGATGTCGAAAGCAAAAGTCGACTGAAAGTCATAAACCGGGAGGTGAACATGGTTGCCCCTGCAACTCCCAGTTACCTAAAGTGGTCCCAGACGGCCATCACGTTTGACCAATCCGATCATCCAACACACATTGCCACCCCTGGGAGGCAAGCTTTGGTGGTCGACCCAGTTGTCGAAGGCACTCGACTGACCAAAGTCCTGATGGAAGGTGGCAGTGGCCTGAACATACTGTACGCGGAAACCTTGAAAGGAATGGGCATTCCGATGTCCAGACTCAGCACCAGTAACATGAGCTTCCACGGAGTCATTCCTGGGAAGAAAGCCGAGTCACTCGGCCAGATTGCTCTTGATGTGGTTTTCGGTGATTCAAAGAATTACCGCAAGGAAAAGTTAACGTTTGAAGTTGTGGACTTCCAGAGTGCTTATCACGCCATCTTGGGCAGGCCGGCTTATGCATGCTTCATGGCTCGACCATGCTACGTATATCTTAAATTAAAGATGCCTGGTCCCAAAGGTGTGATCACTATTACAGGCAACCGGAAGAAAGCAGAAGAATGTTTCCAGAAGGGATCAAAGATCGCCGACGCTCAGATGGCAGTAGTCGAACTGAAAGAGTACCAAAAGACTGCCGACCCAAGTGAATTGCTGCGGGCTAAGAAGCCTGCCTCCGAATCAGCTTTTCAGTCGGCCGGCGAAACGAAGACGGTCCACATTCACCCGACCGACCCCGACGCAGCTCCGACTCACATCTCAACAACGCTCGACTCCAAATAGGAAGAAGCGCTCATCCAGCTCCTCCGTGAGAACTGGGACATCTTCGCATGGAAACCCTCTGACATGCCCGGAGTTCCTAAGGGGCTGGCTGAGCACCGCCTACGAGTCGACTCAAAGTTCAAACCCGTGAAGGAACATCTGCGGCGGTCCGCCGTCCAGAAAAAACAAGCTATCGGCGAAGAAGTGGCTCGGCTCTTAGCAGCTGAGTTCATTCGAGAGATCTACCACTCCGAGTGGCTCGCCAATGTTGTCATGGTCCCCAAGAAGGACAAGTCACTCCGCATGTGCATTGATTTCAAGCATATCAATCGGGCCTGCCTGAAAGATCATTTTCCTCTCCCTCGCATCGACCAAATTGTCGACTCAACTGCGGGATGTGAGAGATTGTCTTTTCTAGATGCCTACTCCCGGTACCATCAGATCCGTCTGTATGGGCCCGACGAAATCAAAACAGCTTTCATCACTCCATTCGGATGCTTCTGTTACGTCACCATGCCGTTCGGCCTCAAGAACGCCGGAGCCACATTCATGAGATGATCCAGAAGTGTTTACTCACTCAAATCAGTCGGAATGTGGAGGCGTACATGGACGATATCGTAGTCAAGTCCCGGAAAGGTTCCGACCTACGGGCTGACCTTACTGAAACCTTTGCCAACCTCAGGAGGTACGATATCAAGCTCAATCCGTCAAAATGCACTTTCGGAGTTCCAGGTGGCAAGCTACTCGGTTTTCTCGTTTCCGAACGGGGAATCGACGCCAATCCTGAAAAAAATTGGAACCATACTCCAGATGAAGCGTCCCGTACGTGTGCATGATGTCCAAAAACTTACAGGCTGCTTGGCCGCCTTAAAGTCGATTCATCTCTCGACTCGGTGAAAAAGCGTTGCCTCTTTACCGACTGATGAAAAAGTCTGACAAGTTCGAATGGACTCCAGAAGCTGATGCAGCGTTTGCGGAGCTCAAAGCTCTGCTCTCCACCCAGCCGGTGCTAGCTGCTCCAATCAGCAAAGAGCCTCTGCTGCTTTACATTGCAGCCACGGGACAAGTTGTCAGTACAGTACTTACGGTCGAGAGAGAAGAGGAAGGGAAGGCCTTCAAAGTTCAACGCCCTGTTTATTATGTGTCTGAAGTTTTGACCCCTTCAAAACAAAGGTACCCCCACTACCAGAAGCTTGTATATGGGATTTACATGACCACGAAGAAAGTTGCACATTATTTCTCTGACCACTCCATTACAGTCGTCAGCGACGCCCCATTATCGGAGATCCTGCATAACAGAGATGCAACTGGTCGAGTGGCCAAGTGGGCGATTGAACTCCTTCCTTTAGACATCAAGTTTGAAGCAAAGAAAGCCATCAAGTCTCAAGCGATCGCGGATTTTATCGCCGAGTGGATTGAACAGCAACTTCCGACTCAAGTTCACTCGGAACACTGGACTATGTTCTTCGATGGATCCAAGATGCTGAATGGTTCGGGCGCGGGGGTAGTTCTGGTCTCCCCCCGAGGAGATAAGCTCAGATACGTTCTCCAGATTCACTTCGATTCCTCCAATAACGAAGCAGAGTATGAAGCACTTTTGTATGGGTTGCGCATGGCCATTTCACTCGGCGTCCGTTGCCTCATGGTCTATGGCGACTCAGATCTGGTGGTTAATCAAGTGATGAAGGAATGGGATGTCAGGAGTCCGGCAATGACTGGATACTGCAATGCAGTACGGAAGCTAGAAAAGAAGTTCGAGGGGTTGGAACTCCACCACATCCCCCGACTGAAAAACCAGGCAGCTGACGACTTGGCAAAGATAGGCTCCAAGAGAAAAGCCATTCCAAGCAACGTGTTCTTGGAACACATTCACTCGCCGTCAGTACAAGAAGATCCTTTCACAGAAGAAGCCCCGCAGCCGAAAAGTGCCGCGGACCCGACTGAAGTTGAAGTGCCTGCAGTAGTCAACCTGATCATGGAAGTCTTGGCAGTCACCCCCGACTGGACGATACCATACATTGCATATATCCTAAGGAAAGAACTCCCGGAGGACGAAGAGGAGGCTCGACAGATCGTCCGCCGATCTAAGGCCTTCACAGTCATAAGGGGACAGCTGTACAGAGAAAGTGCGACCGGAGTCGGCCAGAGATGCATAACGCCAGAAGAAGGTCAAATAATCCTCAACGATATCCACTCGGGAACATGCGGTCACCATGCGTCCTCCCGGACCATTGTGGCTAAAGCATACTGAGCTGGATTTTATTGGCCAAGGGCAAATGAGATGGCGAAAGAGATAGTCGACAGGTGCGAGGGCTGCCAGTTCTACTCCAACATGTCACACAAGCCCGCGTCAGCCCTAAAAACCATTCCGCTCGTCTGGCCCTTTGCCGTCTGGGGATTGGACATGGTTGGCCCCTTGAGAACGGGCAGGAGTGGGTTCACTCACGTGCTTGTGGCAGTCGACAAGTTTACCAAATGGATCGAAGCTAAGCCCATAAAGAGCCTTGATGCTAGCACCGCTATCAGTTTCATCAGAGGGTTGACATTCAGATATGGAGTCCCACACAGCATCATCACTGATAACGGGTCAAACTTTGATTCAGACGATTTCAGGGCATTTTGCGCTTCTCAAGGCACACGAGTCGACTACGCCTCAGTCGCTCATCCCCAGTCGAATGGACAGGCTGAGAGAGCAAATGGTCTGATTCTCAAAGGGCTAAAACCTCGGCTGATGCGCGATCTCAAGCACGCGGCAGGCGCTTGGGTCGACGAACTTCCGTCAGTGCTGTGGGGATTAAGGACTACCCCTAACCGGTCGACTGGAAGGACCCCGTTCTTTCTGGTCTATGGAGCCGAAGCTGTCCTGCCAAGCGATCTCCTTCACATTGCGCCTCGAGTTGAACTTTACACCGAAGATGAAGCAGTGCAGGCCCGGCAAGACGCAGTCGACCTCTTGGAGGAAGAAAGGGAGATGGCAATGATCAGATCGACCATTTACCAGCAGGACTTGCGTCGATTCCACGCCCGGAATGTGAAGAGTCGAGCCTTTCAAGAAGGAGATTTGGTCCTCCGAGTGGATCAACAGAAACCTCACAAGCTCGCTCCCACTTGGGAAGGCCCCTTCATCATCACCAGAGTCCTCCACAATGGAGCATATCACCTTTACAATGTTGATCGACAAATCGACGAACCTCGAGCTTGGAACGCGGAGCTTCTCCGCCCCTTTTACACTTAAGTCCGCTCTTAAACCAGATGTAATAAGAAAAACTCCTAAGGTTCATTTTTATCAGAAATAAGAGTGTTCCAATAATTGTTGTCACTGTTGTATATATCCGAAATCCCCCAGTGGGTGACTTAGCTGCGAATCCCGTTCAGCACTCGCCTAAGTTCTCCACGAAGAGACTTAGCTGCAGTCAGACACTCGCCTAAGTTTGAAAAATCCTATCGAGTGGAGAGCAATCCTCCCACTCGGGGGCTTAGCTGCAGTTCAGCACTCGCCTAAGTTCTCCACGAAGAGACTTAGCTGCAGTCAGACACTCGCCTAAGTTTGAAAAATCCTACCGAGTGGAGAGCAATCCTCCCACTCGGGGGCTTAGCTGCAGTTCAGCACTCACCTAAGTTCTCCACGAAGAGACTTAGCTGCAGTCAGACACTCGCCTAAGTTTGAAAAATCCTACCGAGTGGAGAGCAATCCTCCCACTCGGGGGCTTAGCTGCAGTTCAGCACTCGCCTAAGTTCTCCACGAAGAGACTTAGCTGCAGTCAGACACTCGCCTAAGTTTGAAAAATCCTACCGAGTGGAGAGCAATCCTCCTACTCGGGGGCTTAGCTGCAGTTCAGCACTCGCCTAAGTTCTCCATGAAGAGACTTAGCTACAGTCAGACACTCGCCTAAGTTTGAAAAATCCTATCGAGTGGAGAGCAATCCTCCCACTCGGGGGCTTAGCTGCAGTTCAGCACTCGCCTAAGTTCTCCACGAAGAGACTTAGCTGCAGTCAGACACTCGCCTAAGTTTGAAAAATCCTACCGAGTGGAGAGCAATCCTCCCACTCGGGGGCTTAGCTGCAGTTCAGCACTCGCCTAAGTTCTCCACGAAGAGACTTAGTTGCAGTCAGACACTCGCCTAAGTTTGAAAAATCCTACTGAGTGGAGAGCAATCCTCCCACTCGGGGGCTTAGCTGCAGTTCAGCACTCGCCTAAGTTCTCCACGAAGAAACTTAGCTGCAGTCAGACACTCGCCTAAGTTTGAAAAATCCCACCGAGTGGAGAGCAATCCTCCCACTCGGAGCTTAGCTGCAGTTCAGCACTCGCCTAAGTTCTCCACGAAGAGACTTAGCTGTAGTCAGACACTCGCCTAAGTTTGAAAAATCCTACCGAGTGGAGAGCTCCGCCACAAATACAATGTACAACAACTGGGTGTTGGGTGTGGGTCGACTGCCACCTTCTCCCGAGAGCTCCGCCACAAATACAATGTACAACAACGGAGTGCGGGTCGACTGCCACCTTCTCCCGAGAGCTCCGCCACAAATACAATGTACAACAACGGAGAGTGGGTCGACTGCCACCTTCTCCCGAGAGCTCCGCCACAAATACAATGTACAACGACAGGGTGGGGGTCGGCCATCAAGCCTCTCACGACAGTTCCAGACCACAGAGACATTCAGCAAAAATAAAGTTCGGATAAAGCTTAAAAGGCCCCGGGCCCCGAATCAAAGTACTCGAGCCCTCAGCTCAGCAGAGTTTAAACGGCTACAAATCCACTCGGCATCCCGAGGCTAATTTAAGGAAAGGCATGAAAAGTTTTCTCACTCCTCAAGAGGAGGGCTGGCAGGAGCGACGAACTCATCCAAGTCGATCCCGTCCGCAATGCGAGTAGCTGCAGCGATGAAGGTCTCAATGAAGTCCTGGAAGCTGTGCCTCTTGGTATTGGCGACTTGGATGGCGGCCAGCTTTTCTTCTCGCGCCTCCTTGCAATGAACGCGGACTAAGGATAGAGCCACGTCAGCGCCGCATCGGGCAGAGGACTTCTTCCACTCCTGCACTCGATCGGGGATTTTGTCAAGTCGAGCCATAAGAGACTCGAGATTCTGGCCAAAGTGTCGAGTCGATCCGCGACACGGCAACCTTCAGTCGAGCCAGGTAATCCACGGCGCCGTCGATTCGAGATTCCAGTCGGAGCAAGTTCATGGCAGTGTCGTCTTTCACCGGGGAATTGATTGGGTCAAGACCCGTTTCGATCCGCCCGGTCTCCTCTTCGAAGTTCTGACAGAATTCTGCACACAAGACCTAAAGATAAGCCAACGACCACAGGATTGAGTCGACACAAAAAGTACAAAATAGTCAAAATTAGATGTGCACCTTCAAGTTTGATGTACAGCCTCTTGGCGAGGCTCCTCAGGAAGCTCTCCAGGTCGTCCCTCCTACGGGCGACGCCTTCCTTCTCCTCACCCAAGAGGAGGTTCTTCTTCTTCCAACTGGCAGTCAGCTTGTTGGCATCAGTCAGAGCGGCCTGCAACCTAATGTTCTCTTGCTCCAACTGGCCGACCGAAGCCAGCTTCTGTTCGGCCAGAACCATCTTGTCGTCAGCCGCCTTACGGGCAACAGCCAGGTCCTGGTCCTTCCTCGCCAACGCTCTTTCCAATTCTCCTACAAAGAAACGGCGATTGAATCAGAAACAGCAAAGGAATGCCCAAGCCTGAAAACAGAACCAGTCGACAAAGTCGCTTTACCTGCGGCGCCCTCCCTAACCTTCTGCAACTCCGTCCTGGCCAGCTCTAAATCAAGGTCCAGCTGAATCTTCTGCTTCTCCAATTCAGCATAACGAGCGACAAGTTCGCAAGATCTCTGCAAAAGAAAAAACCAGCCGATAGACGTTCGAGATAAGTTGCTCCCGAGTAACTAAGGAACAATGGTGACGTTTCTAAGACCACAGCCGAATAAAAAATATTCGACCGTAGTCTCGGGGACTACACCCAGTGGGTGCACTCAGCGTGCCCCCACTGGTTCGACCAAAAAAAACGACTGCATACAGTCGACAGGACACGAACCGCTCGACCTGGCAGATCAGACCGAGTGAAGAAGTACAGATTCACAAACACAATATACAGACTACAGTCGACTGCCAGCAGTCCACCGTAGTCTCGGGGACTACACCCAGTGGGTGCACTCAGCGTGCCCCCACTGGTTCGACCAAAGAGAAAACACACCCAGTGGGTGTACAAGTACAGATACAAAGATCTTCAAAAAAGGAAGAGAAAGAGAGAGAAAGACTCTTCAAACAAACAAACATCAAGTCAACTGACCTGGACGTTACTCTGAAGCGCCGAACTCGCGTCGTAAGCCGCCTGGCTGGCCTCCCGAGCCCTCTTCACCTGCTCCATCATGACCCCTGCCTGGTGTATGGCCTCCTTCGCAGCGGCCACTTCGTCTTCAGGGGCAGAGTACGCGACAAAGAGTGAAGTCAGATCGGCAGTCGACGCCGAGGGCTGCGCACTCGACAGAGGATTGGCAGTCGGATTGGCAGCCGACGCCGAAGGCTACGCACTCGACAGGGGATTGGTGAAGGACACAGAGGCCCGAGGGGCATCGCCGCCGTCCCGTGCCGCGACCTCAGGCGCCAAAGCAGGCTGGGGAGCCCTGTCAGTCGACGGCCTCCTGGTCCTCCCTATCCTCAGCGGCTCATTGTCATCGTCATCCGGGAGGTCGATAACTTGAGGAGGAGCTGCAGGAAGAACTTTCAATCGACAAGAATTGCAAGAAACGACCAAGTCAACTCAAAAACAAAACGTCGATGATCGTACCAGGGTTGGAGGTTGCAGCGTCCCCCATCTCTTGGTCGTCATCCTTGGCTGAGACCTCGGAGGTAGCAGCACTACAAATTTCGAAGAATCAACCAGTTCAGCATAATGAGTCGACTCAGGATCTGTCCTCCAATCAACGAAAGAAGTCAAAGCTTGTTACCCGGAGATGACAGGGACAGTTATCTTCATCTTCGGCAGAGTCTTGGGCGGCTTGGACTGCGTCGTGCGCGGTTGCTTGGAAACCTTCCCAGTCGGTGTCGGAGAAGAGGTCCGAGGGCGTTTCAACGATGGTCCGACAGAGGCAGTCGCCTGACCACGTCCCTGCGCCGGGTCGTGCACGAGCTTGGATCGTCTCTCTGGGCGGGGAGGTTCGGCTTCTTCCTCCTCCTCCTCGCTGGAGAAGATGTCGTCGCCTTCCTCTCCTTCGCCGTCTGACTCCCACTCGCCCTGGTCGTCCCCGCTCTCACCTCCACTCCCCTCACCTTCCTCAGTTGACCCCTGCGCCCCGTTGGGCGTCGAATACATCTCAGTGGTCGCCTAAAAGACAGCAGGCAAAATGAAAAGTCAGTCGACTCGCTCAAAAAAGACCAGTGCAGAAAGCAAGATTTCAGTCGAAAACGCAAAGACACACCTAGTCGACCTCATAAGAGTTGTCGAGTGGAACGACCCTCCTGGCTCCTCGGGGGTTGTCTTTGTTCCCTGTAATGCTTGACAGCCACCCCTCCAACATCTCGTCGGTGACCTCCTCTGGGTGGACCCGAGTGGAGTCCTCGAGGCCGGAGTACAACCACATCGGGTGATCCCGAGCCTGGAGGGGTTGGATTCTCCTCCTGAGGAAGACTTCGAGCAGGTCCATCCCCGTCACGCCCTCACGGACAAGTTCGACCACTCGACCCACCAGTATCTTGACATGGGCCTTTTCTTCAGGCGTCACCTTCAGGGAAGCCGGCTTTTCAGCTCGGTCGAGGGTGAATGGTGGGAGTCCAGTCGACTGCCCCAGGGTCACTTGATCCTGGCAGTAGAACCAAGTCGCCTGCCACCCTCGAACCGACTCCGGGAAAGTGATGGAGGGAAAACAACTTTTCCCCCTTTTCTGGATCGCCAAGCCCCCGCACAGCTGGATCACCTGTGTCCTCTCGTCACTCGACTTAGCCTTCTTCACCGACTGAGAGCGAACGGTGAAGATATGCTTGAAAAGTCCCCAGTGTGGGCGGCACCCCAGGAACGCCTCGCACATAGAAATAAAAGCGGCGAGATAGACTATGGAGTTCGGAGTGAAGTGGTGGAGCTGTGCCCCGAAGAAATTCAGGAAATTGCGGAAAAAAGGGTGGGGCGGCAAGGAGAAACCACGGTCAATGTGAGTCGCCAGGAGGACGCGCTCACCGTCACGTGGCTGGGGCTCGATTTCTCTCCCCGGAAGACGCGCCGCCTTGTGGAGGATGACTCCTCCCTCGACCATGTCGTCGAGGTCCTCCTGACGAAGCACCGAGGGCATCCAGTCGCCCTGGATCCACCCCTTGGACAGGGCCGTCCGAGAAGAAGAGCCCCCGCGCGCAGACTTCTTCCCCTTCTCGGCCGCCGCCGCCTTCTACGCGCGCTCCAGGGCGGTCGTCTTGCCCTTCACCATCGTCGCCGGCAAGGTCTCAGGCTGGTTTTTGTGGTGGCGGGGCGAGAGCGAAGGAAGCGGAGGAGACGACGGAGAGACAGAGAGAGGAGCAGAAGAGATGAGCACGCGTACTGAAGAGAGGCTCCGGGCCAACTATTTATAAGGGGCCACTCCCGAGTGGCTGACAGGTAGGCCCGAGCTATCCAGTCAAATCCCGTGGCAGGCGCGCGCGCTATACGTGGCGAAAAAGGCGGCGCGGGGATCGAGGAGCCTTCGCACTGTCGCTCCCGATTACTGCGGCCGCCCCCGTCCCGCACGCTTCCCAAAAAATCCGAATCCCGCGATCTCCGCCGGGTGCAGAACAACTTGGCGAAACGGAAATCCCGCGCACGCCGGCGCCCGATGCCTCGCAGGTAAAAGAATCCATTCGACGAAAGGCCTGGAACGGATCAAGGCGACTGAAAGAGGTTAATAACGTCATCCGTGACAGTCGACCCAGAACGAAGCACCTATAATAACCCAAAGGGTCGGTTGGAAAGGTCCCAAACCCTTTTTCTCACTCCAGCCTCGATCCGTTCGGGGGCTAATGATGAAGGCATGCACCTACGGTAGGGGCACAGACCCGTCCTAAGAGCCCTACCATAGGACATCCTTAAAGGAAGTCACCTTTCAATCGACTCGAAGGTGTCCCACTCGACGGGGCCAAGACACTCGACCAAGAAGGACTCACTCGACCAACAAGCCAACCACTCGACCGCCAGGAGACCTCAAATCACTCCCAGGCAAACGGTCGGCTATTAAGTAGTCTTTATGATCATCATGACGCTTTATTAGGGACGTTATCAGTAACGCCCACCTTAAATGTACCTTAAACCCTGCATTACTGAGGGCAGGAGAGGGCTGGCGAACTCTATATAAGCCACCCCCCTCCTCAGTATGAAGGGTTCGCACCCCTGTCATCTTACTCACGCATAATCCAATCGACCGCCTCCGGGCACCGAGACGTAGGGCTGTTACTTCCTCAGAGAAGGGCCTGAACTCGTAAACCTTGCGTGCTTACAACTTCGCAATAGCTAAGGTCTAGCCTCTTCATACATACCCCCCTACTTCACTGTCAGACTTAGAACCATGACAGTCGCGACTGAGGAAGAGAAGGAAGCTATGATCCATGTTGTATATGCCTTATGGCTGGCTAGAAATGATGCGAGTGACGGAAAGGATTGCCTCGCCACAAGAAATTACATAAACTATGTGCAGTTTTATGCAGGAATGGAAGAATGTGCATCAAACGACGGAGCGGACAGTGATGGCGAAACAAGTATAGAGATGGGAGGCCCTAGCTGAGGGCTGGGTCATGTTCAATGTCAATGGTGCTACTAGTAGAGCTGGAGATAAAGGAGGTGGAGGCGTTGTTGCAAGAGATCACAATGGAGCGTTCCTTGCCGGGGCCTGCCATTTCTTCCGAGCATCATGGATCTGGAGTTGTCAAAGGTTCTGGCCTGCCGACGCGTGGTGCAGTTGGCTATTCAGATGAACATTGAGAAGCTTCATGTAGAGCTCGATAGCAAGGTGGTTGTCAACAAGACCAATCATGAAGGGATGGACTACTCTGTTGTCGGCCCATGGATCAAGGAGATAAAGCAGCTTTTGCAGTCTAGGTCTGATTTTTAAAGTTTCTTGGGTGGGTCGTTCGGCCAATGTTGCTGCCCATAAGTTTGCTAAGTTAGAAGTGGCTGATGAACTTTGTAAAGTATGGTGGGGATGCCCCCTGACTGTGTGTTGGATGTTATCTCACATAACATTCTGAACTTTGTTGGTTAAATAGAAGCAACTTTGCCCTGATCACATGACATTCCGAGCTTTGATGTTATCTCTCACGGTCGATCGCCAGTTGGGTTAGTCGCAGCGGCAACTCCCTCGCTCATGGGCTAGCAGCAGAAGTGAGACGTACTGGAGATCAACATATGGTCGCGAGAGTCCCTGATAACCTGATTGTACTGATGCAGTCGGAGTGCATTAGCCCCCTTGAGTAGTTTCTCTTACTACTTAATTCTCACAAAAAAAATAGAAGTAACTTTTCCCCTAAAAAAATCTCTTTTCTGGCGATTTCAGCCGAAGCAAGTTTTCAGATCACGGTGCACAATAACGGTTGTAATCGTGGGCTTGTGATTTGCGGTTTATTAATCGGAGGTTGTACTCAAACTCAAGTTCAAACCGCGCTATTATCTTACCGTTGTGACAGGGTGGTTAGATGTGAGGATCGAGAGACCCGAAAGACACATGCATGACGGGGTAACTACTCCCACATATAAACGCCCATTAATTAACAAAACCATAAGCTAAGCAAACACCAACGGCACAATTTTCTCATTGCACTACTCGATCGACATAGACAGGAATCTTCCCTTCCTCACAACAACCACCTCACGGAGTTGACGCTTCACACCAAGGCAATGCGATGCAATGAAGCACCATGTGCAAATCCATCATTTGCGCCACTGATTTTGGTGCTTATATATACATAAATTCAACGGTGATTAAAGGCTTGACTTTACACCTGTAGTCCTTGTTCAACTGTTTCTTATAGAAACATAGTAAGCTTTAGAGCAACTTCAACGCAGGGACCCAAATAGATATAGATTTTGTCCGTTTTTTGTATGTTTGGGTGTCCTGTCCACCAAGCGGACATGGGGTGAACACGGCGGGCACCCACCGCTAGAATGCAAAAAACAGACAGAGCGGACAACAGCTACCCCAGACGACCCACCTCCTCCTTGCCGGCCGGCACCTCCTCCCGCCGCCCCTCCTCTCTCAGCGAGCTACCGCGCCGGGCACATCTTTCTCCTTCCCCACGGCTCCCACCCGCGCTAGCAGCCCGCAGATCCGCGCTCGCACCCTCCGCGCGCATGCCAGCATCTGGCTCACCAGCTCCCCTCGTCATCGGCGCATCTCCTCCAGCGGCGGGGGCCAGCGCCGCCACCTCCAGCTCCCCATGTGCACTTCCCCTCCTCCTCCCATAACGTGCAGGAACCAGCGCCATGCCCAGCTCGTCCCACCGCGACCACGGCGGCACCTGCTGACGCCGCCGTTGCTTCTTCCACTTTAGCATTCGAAGAGACAGGGGCAGCCCGACGCTGCTCACGCTCTGCTCCAGGCTCGGCGGCCACCCGCACCCCGTCGTCCGCACACCCGCCTACGCCGCCAGTTCCTCGATCCTCCTCAAGAACTCCATGTCCTCGATGCCGCCGGGCCACCTCCTGCCGGCGCCAGGCCTCCTCCTCGCACCGTCATGCCCCCCTCAGATCCCCATCACGGCGAGTGCGGGCGGGTGGCGTCGTAGTTCCTCGGCGAGCGCCAAGAGGAGTAGCAGGAAGTGGCGGTGGGCAGCGAGCGCGGCGGCGGAGATCTCCCAGTGGCCTCTTCTCCTCGCGGTGGTTGTGGAGGCTAACGCCAACTCGTGCGCGGTCTCTGCTAGGTGGGACCAGAGGCGGTCACGAGCGGACGACAGCGGTCGAGCAGAGCGTCCACTTCTGTCCGCTTCGGACCCATTTGTTCCCAGATTTGGGCCAAGTTTGGGTCGAAGAGGATAATAAACGGACAGCAGGCGAACACACGTGTCCGTTTAGGTCGCCCTGTTGGGTCAAGTTTTGTGTCCGGATGACCCAAACAGACAAAATGGGTCTCTGCATTGGAGTTGCTCTTAGGGACGCACATATGCACATCTTACCCGTATGAACATCTCCGAGAGACTGAGTTAATAGATTTGGAGACACTAGTAGAAAAAGGGTCAAACGTGAAGCACATTAGTGCCGGTTTGAATTAGAGCCGGCACTAATGTGTACATTAGTGCCAGTTCGTGGTGGCGATCAATAGTACCGGTTTGTGGCGAACCTTTAGTACCGGTTCATGCCACGAACCGGTACTAAAGAGGCTGTGTCAGCCTGCAGTCAGCCTATGGCCCCACCATCACCATTTAGTGCCGGTTCGTACCACGAACCGGTACTGATGAGGTTATGGCAAGCTGTTTTTAGTCCCACCTCGCCAAGAGAGAGGCAGTATGAGCGGTTTATAAGCCGTGAGTGCACAGACAATGACGAAGAGTTGCAATGCTCACCTACATGTTGATTAGCTTCAATCCATTCGGAATAGTGTAGACTGCACTGCAGCATAGATTGCACTGAGCTATGTGCAGTACAGTCTACACTATTCCAAATGGCTTGAAGCAAATTAACCAGCATTGCACCTCTTTTTTATTTTTAATAACTTATTTAAACTCCGGACTTCTTTTGTATTCAGTATGCAGCATTTAAAGCGACGTCATCAATTTCCAACATGTTCTGACATCATTTGTTGTTTTTCGGTCATTTACCTAATTGTTCAGTATGCAGTATTCAATTTCAGAAGAAAATAAATAGTGCAAAAAATAAAAAACTATACAAAAAATTACTCAAAAATAAATAGAAGAAAATAAATAATGTAGCACTGCCCTGTGGGTCTGCCAGACCTAGGGTGTGCAAATGCAGGCCCAGAAGGGCCAGCAGACTCATAGGGCAGCGCGCCCTAATTAATTAGGCCCAGAAGCCTGCTATATAAAGGAGTTCGAAGAGGTAGCCGCGGTTGGGTTTATAAACCAGTGCGGCTGCCCTTGGCCGGGCGAGGTGGGACTAAACTTTGGGGTGGCAGCGCAAGGACTTTAGTACCGGTTGGTGGCTCCAATCGGTACTAAAGCCCCCCCCCCCTTTAGTACCGGTTGGTGGCTCCAACCGGTACTAAAGGCCTCCGTTTCCCGCCGCTTGGCCTGGCGAAAATAGGCCTTTAGTACCGGTTGGAGCCACGAATCGGTACTAAAGGCCCATCCTATATATATAGCACTTACGAAAATTTCAGTTTTATCTCCCCACTTCGTCTCCAACCTCCGCCGCACGCGCCGCTCGATCCCGTCGTCCGTCGTCATCGTCGTTGTCCCCGCCGCCGCCCGTCGTCGTCGTCGTCTCGTGCTGCCGCCCCGAACGCCGCCGCCGTCCGTCGTCATCGCCGCGGCCATACGTCTCTCTCTCGCTCCCGCACACACATACACACACATACATACACACACATACACACACACACCGGCGCCCCCGCTCGTACGTACGGGGCGGCGGCGTATGGGGCCGCACACACACACACACATATACCACACACACATGCATACACACACACATACACACATACGTACACACATATACGTATATATACACACACATGCGTACACACACATACACACACACACACACACTTTTTTTACTTATTTTTTGTTTTTTAGAAAAGTTAATTAGATGATCGAATGTTAGATTAATGTCGAATGTTAGATGAATTAGCTAGCTAGATTGAAAAATTGTCGAACTAGAGATTAGAACTAGTTGAATAATTAATATAACTAGTTTATTTTTAGTAAGAAATTTAGGTATATGAGATTAGAACTAGTTGAATAATTAATATAACTAGTTTATTTTTAGTAAGAAAATTTAGGTATATGAGATTAGAACTAGTTGAATAATTAATATAACTAGTTTATTTTTAGTAAGAAAATTTAGGTATATGAGATTTGATGATCTAATTAAAATATTATTTGTTAATGAGTTTTTCTGTTTATTTAATTTTTTATATATTTTGAGTTTATATAAATGTTAGATTAATGTCGAATGTTAGATGAATTAGATAGAAAAGTTAAATATATAGTAATGTCAATTGAATATATAGTTAGATATATTAATGTCAAATGTTAGATGAATATATATATTTGGCTAGATATAGGTGTTTAATGTTTCACCTATATGAACATAGGAAATGTCATCTGACGACGAAAAAATTTTATTATGTGCGAACACTGTGAAGACCAGCGCGGCCTGTGCGACCAAAATTTCCTTGTTGATGGTAGGCGCTTCAGCATCAAGCTGGATGAGACATTCGAAGTTGATACAGTAAGTCACTTTGTCAATTATTATTTGAATGCAAAACTTATGCTTCATTTGCTTCAACTTATAATTTTAAATTTTCACTATTCTACTAGCGCATCCCCTGCCATGCAAGAATTTTTGTCTTGGATAA
Organism: Triticum monococcum; assembly: GCA_034509565.1. Lineage (NCBI taxonomy): Eukaryota > Viridiplantae > Streptophyta > Magnoliopsida > Poales > Poaceae > Triticum > Triticum monococcum. Next base: position 441,163,411 of record CM067842.1, on the reverse strand, counting down.
GATAGGTTTTAGTGCTATAGATGATATGGAGGTAAAGAGAGTTTACTTGAAGACGGAGCATGGATATACTTTCAACGTCAAATTATATAATGGAGACACATACACCCATTTTGAATGCAAAACTTGGCAAGCACTATGCAAGGCTTATGCATTTGAGCCTGATATGGTTATCACCTTTGATATTCGTCCGGAAGATGATATTGAAGGTAATATAGACATCTGGGTCGATTTGCAAACGCCTCCAGTTCTACCATTTGGTGAGTTTTTCTCAACCATGCATGCATATGTTTATGTCTTTCATACAGTTTATTCAAAAATAGTTGACAACTAATTTGTATTGTCAGCTTATTTCGGTTCAAGCAAACATGTCCGGCACTTGGTAGACAGGACCTACTACTGCCCCGGGGCTCAACTAAACTGCGAGGAGATAAGTCATTATGTTTCATGGCTTGAGGATCTTAATACTGTCAAGACAATTTTTTTCCTAAATTTAGAAATGTTAGTACTCAAAACGTGCGACCAATGGTGATCGTATTGAACTACGGTCACATCTATAATCAAAAGATGGTAAGATTTTAAATATTTGTCCTTAATTAGTGCATCTTTTGCATATATTATTTTTGAAGCTAAATTTTCATTTCTTAGTATATTAATTACTATACGATGTTGTTCAACAGGGACTTCCGATGACAGTTGTGCCTCAGTGGATCGAGACAAAAGGTCGCATGTCAATGGTTAGCTTATGACCAAGATTTCCTACATTGCACATAAGTGCATTCAGGATTTCTGAAAGCGAAGAATGCTTAATAGTGAAAGATTGGAGCAAAATTGTTAACGATCGCAGAGAAGTACTAGGGGGCAGTAAGGAGAAGCGCAACCCAAGATTAGGAGACAGATTCATCTGCATGCTCCAGTATGATGAATCAGGAGAGCTATACATGTTCTATGCTATTCTACCTGAGAGGGAGCAGCAGGATCAGTAGCTACTAGTTCATGCTCTTAATTAGTACTTGTCTCATGTCCGTGTCCTGAACTTCGATGTTCGTGATGATTATGTTGAACTTGATGATATCTTTGCTTCTGTTACAAAGTGGATGTTTCCTCTTTAAGCTAGCCAGCGTTGATGATGATTAGATAGCTAGCGGTAATGACTATGATAATTAAATAGTGGTAATTAGACGACTACGATGATTTTTAGCTAGCTAGAGTTTATTTATTTATTAATATGCGATGATGATGATGATGACGACGACTACAACTCATTATAACGTAAAATAATCCTAAATTAAATTGATAACACAAATTTAATTGAAAAATACAAAATAAAACAAAAACCCACAACCATTTAGTACCGGTTGGTGTTACCAACCGGTACTAAAGGGCTCCCGGCCCCCGGAGCTGGCTCGTGCCACGTGGTTCCCCTTTAGCACGTGGTTCCCCCGAAGCTGGCTGGTGCACCTTTAGCCTTTAGTGCCAAAACTTTAGTGTCGGTTCCTGAACCGGCACTAAAGGGCCTTACGAACCGGTGCTATTGCCCGGTTCTGCACTAGTGGAGTGACAAAGTCGTCACATGCATATCTTAATCAACGCGCATGTCATACCACTGAAAGACTAGGCCTACAAGTCTAAAATAAGTCCGGAAAATATACAAGCACCCGTGCCAAGTCTAGGGTTGTTTTCACTACAAGGGACGTAGCCATTTAAGCATGCTCAGTTCACTTAGTGTTGTTTTTAACGCAATAGTGTGATCAGAGGGTTTCATATTTATTGGTGTTTTTTTAACATCAATACAGACACAAACCCTCATATATATGTGCATACACTCACCTCTATGAATATACATACACACACCCTACCTCTATGAGCACCTCTAAAAGACTAAGCCGGCATATCATCTTGAGATTTTACGAAGTTACCGTAGGTGCCTCGTAGTCGACGGGAACATCTCCTTCCACTAAATGCATATCACCGAAAATCCTGAAATAAATTCAGGATAAATGTGAGCACCAGAATTTAAACTCTGGTGGACTGGGGATATCACCGTCCACCTAACCATCCAATCACAGATTGCTTTGCATTCAGTGGCTATAGTAAAGAAGGCAAAATCCTGAAGTCCATATGAAAATGAATTTTCTAGAGCCACGTAAAATAGTCTCATGTCTACAGGAAATAAAAAGTAAGAATTGAACTTAGAAATAAATATTCAATACAACTTTCTTTTGCGGGGGAATACGGTACACAACTACAAGGTGTGTGATATTCGGCTTAAGCTTGTTGTCTTTGTTGACAGGCACTGGTATTTTCCCGCAAAAGAAAAGACAGTCACTGGTATTAGATTTTTATCCAGTGGCTATGGGAGAAAAGGAAATTATAAAGCTATGCGATATACCCTATATTTGTAGTATATATTGCTTGCTAGTTTGTTTTTGTCATAAACTTCAGCCACTTTCCTAATCATTTGGAGATAAAACAGATTTATGTTTGAATCAATCCATACAAGATTAAATGAATGTACAATTATAACCTAGACTACAAAATGCAGTAAAGTTAAGCTGAAATCAACACTTAAATTATATTGCAAGTTAAGATCTGGTATTGTGTAAATTCAGGTGACTAAGGCATAAAACTATTTTAGGTGGGCAACCCAAAATGAAGAACAGAAGTAACTACAGATGTGTGAGAGGTTGCAAGCGTCCAAGAAATTTGGAATAACATAATTTGGGCGTGGAAGCCATGAAACACGTCAAGTAGGTAGGGTGCTCAACTTTTGTCACTCCCGCATAACGTGGGAACCTGTAAACAAACATCCCCAACTAACAAAGAGCAGGGGACTAAAATATGCAGTTGTTGAGCACGACTGTGCAGTGTGCACATGGCCATGGTGCTAAGCATTTTCTTTTCTGCGAGCAAACAAGGAAGCTGCAGCAATGCAGGCATAATAATGTAGAGTTGTTGAAGCTCGATAGCTAGCTAGCTGCAAGCTGGGGGTCAAAGGAGTTGCCGCGTCCGGCCACCAACCCCTTCCCAGTTCACCCCGCCGCGCGCGGCCGTCAACCATGTCAGGCATGACGACGTACGGCCTGCAGCTCCATCTATATAAGCAGCACCTCGCCAGCTAGCTAGCTCCACAATCGTCCCAGATCTCAAGCTCTCAACTCACCTCACCTCGCATCTCAAACAGTCTTCTCTTTTCGGTTGGCATAATTGCTAGAAGCAGGGTTCTATCCATGGCAATGATGGTGAAGACCGTCCTCGTCGCCGTTGTGGCCGTGGCAGCGCTTGCCCAGCTCACCGTGGCAGTGGATCACCAGGTGGGCGGCAGCGGCGCGACCTGGGCCACCAGCGGCGGCTACGACTCGTGGTCGGGGAAGCAGAAGTTCTCTCCGGGAGACAGCCTCGGTACGTATTTAAGCTCACACCCCTACTCGAACTAGCTCTTGACGGCTAGGATTATATCAAGAACCGACCTGACAAACTTGTTGTGGTCCATGGTTGCAGTATTTTCGTACTCGCCGGCGCACGACGTCGTGGAGGTGAGCAAGGCCGACTACGACGCCTGCACGGCCAGCAAAGTCGTCGCCAGATACACCGGCGGCAAGACCACCGTCAAGCTCACCACTGCCGGAAAGCGCTACTTCATCTGCAGCATCACCGGCCACTGCGACGCCGGCATGAAGCTCCAGGTGAACGTCGCCGCCGCAACCGCCGCCCCCACCAAGCCCAGGGGCCAGAGGAGCGTCGCCCCTGTCGCCGCCCCGGCGCCGGCACCGGAGGGGTCGGCCACCGACGAGCAGCTGCCGACAGTGTCGTCGCCTACGGGAACACCGACGCCCAGTTCACCGTCCGGCTCGGGCGCCGCCAGCATCGGTGCGAGCGCTGCGGTGGCACTCGCCATGGGCATGGCTGTGGCGTTGGCCATGTGAGAGGGATCTGGCCGATCCATGTGTACCAAGGCTTAGTTTTGGAGTGCTCAAGTCTTAATCACGTCGATACATTTGCGGATTTGTTCTTGTTATTCTTGGCTGGCAGTGGCATGCACATTGCCTTCCCTGCATGTTCCTTCCTTCCTACTAGTACAGTGCTATCAGGGTTCAGTGTACTACTGTGCGATTTATTTGTTGTATTTGTCTGTCGGAGAATAAATACAATTCACATTCTTTAGTATCGTCTGTCTGCGTTATATATCTTGTATATCTTCAGTGTTTTTGTGACAATCCATATATCATTATATCTTCAGTGTCCTGTTGGTTGGCTTCGTTGGTTGGACTAGTAACGTGTCTCTGTTCAGCAGATACAACAACAGAAACCAGAGCAGAAAGCTTCTTTCTTTTGTGCTTTTTTTTTCATGCAACCGGCAGGAACATTGCATATTCGTTAAGTGAGAAGCAGAGAGAGAAGAAATATATGTACAAAGAGTTGATGCATATTTTAGGGGAACACACCTAAACCCCGCCAAAAACAAGTACAATAGCGGACTATGACATTTTTGACCATGTGAAGGAGAGAGACAAAGAAACAGTAAAGAGTGTGCTCTCATGCAAGAGCGAGTCTCTACACGTGCTTCTAGGTAAAAACGTTTAATAAGAAGAAAAAGTTAAAGAAAAAGTGGAAAAAAGTTGTGACTTACACCCAATTTTATAGGCAATTCTATTGTATGAGTAACTAATAATGCTAAATCTTGATAACATGTCATGTCTACATAGTCAGCAACTAGCTATATTATTAACCATGCTCTAAAGAACAGAAGTTTTACTGAGGTGTTGCCGCAACGGCCAGGTCTAGGGCACTTTGAAAGTCTGCTCCCACTGTTTGATGTCCTTAATGTTGTGATTAATTAGCACATGTAATTAGAGGGAAATCTACCCTTGCCCAAACCTTCATGTGGTTGCCTTGCGCAACCGACGCATCTCTCTCTAGTGTCGCGCCCGTTCAGATCATACATATTGTTTCTGTAACTATGAATCAATAGAAGTTCCCATTTACTTTAAACACTCAAAAGCCAAGGGGCACCTCAATATATGTAAGACGTGAGCCGATGAAAATCCTTCCGCTCCTCTCTTTGGAGGTGTTCCATGCGGCATACAGCAGCAGCTCGCTCCTTTGGCGAATGGAGTTGTTTGATGCCCCTCTTAGCATTAACTCCCACCAAATGTCGATGAATGGGAGCAAAGAGGCCCTGTCGTGGAATTGTCACGGCAAATGTCCTAGCAAAAGGACTTAATCGTAGGGCCATCGCAACTAGGAAGCTGAAAGGGGTTAATCGGGACAAAGGACACGAAAGGTTCTATACTAGTTCGGCCCCTTACGATGAAGGTAAAAGCCTACGTCTAGTTGTGTTGGAATTGCTAGGGTTTCGATCACCAAGAGGCTAATCCGCCGGCTTGGTTATCGATCTCTTGTTTCTTGCCCTAAGCCGCCACCGGGTCGTCCCCTTATATACACGGGTTGACGCCCGGCGGCCTACAGAGTCCTGGCCGGCTCATAAAGCGTGTCCGGCTCAGTGACTTCTTTTACATACCTTTTCTTACAAGTCTTTCCTTACATATGGCGGTTTACAATATTGGGCCTTAAGCCGCCTCTAGGCTTAGGTCTTCTATAAGCCTTAATAAACTATCGCCTTGAATGTTTACTGGGCTTCCTTTGTCACCCGTCATTGGGGACTGACCCGGCCCCTCCTGGGCGGGTCATAAATGATAGCTATATCCCCAACATTAGGCCCCAGTGAGGGAGTCCTGGATTAAGGGGTGTTCGGATAGCCGGACTATACCTTCAGCCGGACTCCTGGACTATGAAGATACAAGATTGAAGACTCCGTCCCATGTCCGGAAGGGACTTTCCTTGGCGCGGAAGGCAAGCTTGGCGATACGGATATGAAGATCTCCTCCCATTGTAACCGACTTTGTGTAACCCTAACCCTCTCTGGTGTCTATATAAACCAGAGGGTTTTAGTCCGTAGGACAACATACACATCAACAATCATACCATAGGCTAGCTTCTAGGGTTTAGCCTCCTCGATCTCATGGTAGATCTACTCTTGTATTATCCATATCATCAATATTAATCAAGCAGGACATAGGGTTTTACCTCCATCGAGAGGGCCTGAACCTGGGTAAAACTTCGTGTCCCTTGTCTCCTGTTACCATACAGCCTAGACGCACAGTTCGGGACTCCCTACCCGAGATCCGCCGGTTTTGACACCGACATTGGTGCTTTCATTGAGAGTTCCTCTGTGTCGTCGCCATCAGGAAGGATGCCTCGCCCCGTCTTTAAAGACGGCACCGTTGCTGAGGGAGCTTTGGCTATCGGCCAAACCCTCCGGCTAGGTGGTTTTCTTATGACCGCCTGTTCGGCTTCTGCGCCAACGATGACCTCTCGAGCCATCGAAAACAATCTTCATGTCAGCTCGGAACTCGCCGAGCAGTTAGATCCAATGGAGCTTTCCTCCATAAACGAGCTCTTGGATCGCTTCGTCGCCCTGGGAGTCGCTACGGATTACGACCAGATCGGGCCTAAAACCGATCTGAGAGAGATTAACTCTCCCCAAGTCACCCATCACGTTGCCGTGGTAGAGGGACAGTGCGGCGACCCTTCATATATCTTAAGGACTCGCTACGTCCGGATTCCCGATCCCTCCAAGCCGGATACCCGCGGAGGGGAGGATATCACTCAAGACCTGAACTTAGAGTCAGGCGACGGGCTGGATTCATTAGACAGCATCCATGAATCCAAATTTTCAAGTTCAGAAATTCCTCGGCCTCTGAGCCTTAGATGGGGTGAGGCTTCGGATTTAATTCCACCCACCCACCCCAACATAAGCGATCTATCCAAAATCAGGCAAGAACTCGATGAAACAGTACATCATTACTGGGCCAGATTCCTCCGGGTTAAGAACAGGCTAAGGGACTGCCGCGAGGAAGACGCAATCTCAATCTTCTGCAATAATTGCACGGACAAGGGAATACTCAACGCCATAAGTCACCGTGATATTACATGCTTCGCTGACTTCGCGTCCATTGTACGAAAGTACTGTGCGATGGAAAGCGCTTGGAAAACCGAAATAAAATTTTGGGACAATCCGGCCCTGAATACAAACCCAGTCCGAAATAAAAGGGTGCATCATCACCAGTCACCCGGGTCAAGCACTAAAAAGCAAAAACCCTCTACAGGGCAGGGAACCGTACTAGAAGGATGGCTTAATGGACCCTGTAAAATTCACAGTACAGAGGACGCCACACCAACTCACAGCCTCAGAGCATGTTGGATACTCCGGCAGGTGGCCAAAATTGGCGAAAATCTCCTAATTCCGGAGGCCACAGAAAGCCACCCCAGAGACACCAATACGGTATTAACAGTCTTCGAGACTTTCGCATCAAATAATATGCGAAAAAAGACACTCCACAGCCTTGTCGAAGTCTACCAAATAGCAACAATAAACCCATGGAGTGACACGGCTATTACCTTTAACGCCAGTGATGAACCTAAATTCCGAACAGCCCGAGCACCAGCCGCATTGGTCCTCAGTCCAATAGTGGACGGCTTTCATCTTACCAAGGTACTCATGGACAGCGGCAGCGGATTGAACCTCATTTATGAGGAGACCTTTCAAAAAATGGAAATAGACTGGAACCGCATTGAGCGAAGCAGCACAACCTTTAGAGGAATAATCCCCAGTCGGGAAGCGCGCTGTACAGGAAAAATCACACTAGATGTGGTGTTCGGCACGCCGGATAATTACAGGTCCGAAGAGGTCACGTTCCAGGTGGCTCCGTTCAGCAGCGGTTATCACGCTCTGCTAGGTCGGGAAGCATTTACAATCTTCCAATCAATACCCCATTACGGGTACATGAAACTCAAGATGCCCGGGCCTCACGGGATCATCACTCTCGCTAGTGATCCGGACATAGCACTCCGCGCCGAAAACAAGACAGCCGCACTGGCCCTCGAGGCACTATCTGAAGCCCTAGCGGCTGAGGAGCTAACTGCGCTGCGCTCTATGGTGAATAAGGACGATGTGGTACTCGACAAAAGATCCAAGTCCACCTCCTTTAAACCGGTGGACGAAATAGTCAAATTCCAAGTCCATCCAACGGACCCCAATAAAACAGCTTCCATCGGGGCACAGTTAAACCCTGATGTCGACGCCGCATTGCGAGAGTTCCTATGTGAGAATTGGGACATTTTCGCCTGGCACCCTTCAGACATGCCAAGAATCCCACGCAGGCTGGCCGAGCACAGCTTAAATATCCAAACAGGATTCAAACCTATCAAACAGGCTCTTCGGCGTTTTTCCGAACCTAAGAGATAGGCCATGGGAGAGGAGCTAGCAAAGCTATTGGAGGCCGGATTCATCAGAGATATAAAACATCCGGACTAGCTAGCAAACCTGGTGATGGTACCAAAGAAGGACAAATCCTGGCGCCTGTGTGTTGATTTTAAAGACCTTAACAAGGCTTGCCCAAAGGATCCCTTCTGTAACGCCCCAGATATAACTTTCCCAATTTGTACTCCAACTCTTGCCGTTTCCGGCATTAAGTTATATTTATTTCTCGGGTTCGGGTCTTTGTCTCCGTGTGTTGTTTTTGTTTTCATACATCTCATATCATGTCATCACGTGCATTGCATTTGCATACATGTTCATCTCATGCATTCGAGCATTTTCCCCGTTGTCCGTTTTGCATTCCGGCGCTTCGTTCTCCTCCGGTGGCCATTTCTAGCTTTCTTTCGTGTGTGGGGATTAAACATTTCCGGATTGGACCGAGACTTGCCATGCAGCCTTGGTTTACTACCGGTAGACCGCCTGTCAAGTTTCGTACCATTTGGACTTCGTTTGATACTCCAACGGTTAATCGAGGGACCGAAAAGGCCTCGTGTGTGTTGCAGCCCAACACCCCTCCATTTTGGCCCAAAACCCACCAAACTCTGCTCCATGTCCTAGAGCGTTCGATCACGATCGCGTGGCCGAAAACCGCACCTCATTTGGACACTCCTAGCTCCCTCTACCTCTATAAATAGCCCCCCTCGTTTTTTGGATCTCCCCTCTCCCCGAAACCCTAACTTTCGTCTCCGCGCGGCCGGACATTGTCCGCCCCGCGCCGGACGAAGCCGCTGCGCCAACCGCGCGCTGCCACGTGGCACCGCCGGCCTCCTCAGCCGCCAGGCCCGTGCGGCCCCCGCGAGGCCCCCGCGAGCCCGAAGCTCCTCGTCGCCCGACCCCGCCGCCAAGTTCGCTCTGCCGTCGCCTTCTCCAACTCTGGCGCGCCGGCCGCCGCTTGCCGCCTCCTCCGCCCCGCCCGCCGACGCCGGCCGCCGCTCGCCGCCTCCTCCGCCTCGCCCGTCGTCGCCGGCCACCGCGGCGACCCGAGCACGAAGATGTATCAGGATCTCAAGCAAACTTACTGGTGGACTCGAATGAAGCGCAAGATCGCTCAATTCGTGAATGAATGTGATGTCTGCAGAAGAGTGAAGGCAGAACACCAAAGGCCAGCAGGTCTCCTCCAACCTCTTGCCATTCCAGAATGGAAGTTTGACCACATTGAAGTGGACTTCGTGACTGGGTTTCCAAAGTCCAAGCGTGGCAATGATGCTATATTCGTTGTCATCGACAAGCTCGCCAAAGTGGCTCACTTTCTGCCTATCAAAGAGTCAATCACTGCAGCTCAATTGGCGGAACTCTATACCTCTCGAATTGTCTCTCTGCATGGCATTCCTCAAGTGATATCTTCTGACCGTGGCAGCATCTTTACCTCCAAGTTTTGGGGTTCTTTTCAGAAGGCCATGGGCACCAACATTCGCTTCAGCACAGCTTTCCATCCTCAAACAAGCGGTCAAGTCGAGCGTGTCAACCAAATTCTTGAAGATATGCTCAGGGCTTGCGTTATCTCCTTCGGCATGAAGTGGGAGGATTGTCTTCCTTATGCTGAATTCTCATACAACAACAGTTTTCAAGCAAGTTCGGGTAAGGCCCCATTTGAAATTCTGTATGGTAGGAAGTGCCGTACACCTCTCAACTGGTCTGAAGCCGGTGAACGTCAGCTGCTGTGTAATGACTTAATCACAGAGGCAGAAGAAATGTGCAAGGTCATTCATGATAACCTCAAAGCAGCCCGATCCCGCCAGAAGAGCTACTATGATAGCAAGCACCGTGATTTGGCTTTAGAGATCGGAGATCATGTTTACCTCCGCGTCTCTCCTATGAAAGGGATTCGTCGATTCGGTATCAAAGGGAAGCTTGCCCCCAGATACGTCCGACCTTTCAAGATTGTCAGCAAGAGAGGCGACCCCGCCTATCAACTCGAGCTTCCGTCAAACTTTACAAATGTTCATGATGTGTTCCATCTCTCTCAACTCCGAAAGTGCTTCAAGACGCCTGAATGCACCGTTAACTTCGAGGACTATGAGCTCCAAGAAGATCTCTCCTATCGTGAGCACCCAGTTGCAATCCTTGAAGAGACTGAACGCAGGACTCGCAACAAGTCAATCAAATTTCTCAGTCAAGTGGTCACACCATTCCGACCGTGAAGCTACCTGGGAACGCGAGGATCACCTCTGTTCTGAGTACCCGGAGTTCTTTCCGTCCTAGATCTCGGGACGAGATCTTTTCGGAGTGGTGGAGTGTTGTAACGCCCCAGATATAACTTTCCCAATTTGTACTCCAACTCTTGCCGTTTCCGGCATTAAGTTATATTTATTTCTCGGGTTCGGGTCTTGGTCTCCGTGTGTTGTTTTCGTTTTCATGCATCTCATATCATGTCATCACGTGCATTGCATTTGCATACATGTTCATCTCATGCATTCGAGCATTTTCCCCGTTGTCCGTTTTGCATTCCGGCGCTTCGTTCTCCTCCGATGGCCATTTCTAGCTTTCTTTCGTGTGTGGGGATTAAACATTTCTGGATTGGACCGAGACTTGCCATGCGGCCTTGGTTTACTACCGGTAGACCGCCTGTCAAGTTTCGTACCATTTGGACTTCGTTTGATACTCCAACGGTTAACCGAGGACCAAAAAAGGCCTCGTGTGTGTTGCAGCCCAACACCCCTCCATTTTGGCCCAAAACCCACCAAACTCTGCTCCATGTCCTAGAGCGTTCGATCACTATCGCGTGGCCGAAAACCGCACCTCATTTGGACACTAGTAGCTCCCTCTACCTCTATAAATAGCCCCCCTCATTTTTCGGATCTCCCCTCTTCCCGAAACCCTAACTTTCGTCTCCGCGCGGCCGGACATTGTCCGCCCCGCGTCGGACGAAGCCGCTCCGCCAACCGCGCGCTGCCACGTGGCACCGCCGGCCTCCTCAGCCGCCAGGCCCGTGCGGCCCCCGCGAGGCCCCCGCGAGCCCGAAGCTCCTCGTCGCCCGACCCCGCCGCCAAGTTCGCTCCGCCGTCGCCTTCTCCAACTCTGGCGCGCCGGCCGCCGCTCGCCGCCTCCTCCGCCCCGCCCGCCGACGCCGGCCGCCGCTCGCCGCCTCCTCCGCCTCGCCCGTCGTCGCCGGCCACCGCGGCGACCCGAGCCGCCGCCGCCCCGGTCTCCGCCGCCTCGGCCCCGCTTCGCCCTCGCCGTCCGGCGACCTCGCCCCGCCGGCTGCTTCCTCTCCGTCGACGGCCGTCCTCGGCTTCCGCGCGCCCGATGAACAGTACCCGTGAACAGTAACCAGTCCAGATCTGAGATCCGGATCCAAATCAAACCCTAGGGGTTGACTTTCTTCCCTCTCCCCCTTAATTTTTATGCTATCTTTGACTGATCATATCTCCGCATCCGTAGCTCCGTTTTGGACATATAATATATCAAAATGTTCGTCTCGACATGTACATCATTTCATTACATTGCATCATTTTCATTTGAGTTCATCTTGATGCCCAAAATGCTGCTAGAAGGAGGCTTCGTGAGTTAAATTGCAGATCCGTTAGTTCATCATAGACTTTTGTCATTTTTTCCATGATTATTGTGTGCATGATATGCCTGTGAGTCTTTGGGATGAATTGTTAAGCATTTTGTCTTCTTTCCAGAGGTGCCACCCATGCATTTTTAGGATGTGTGTGGTGACTTGTGCAAGCTTGCAAAGAGAGGCACCTGAGAATTCTGTTTTCAGGGACTTAGTGGATTTCACTAAGTCTGGGATATTTTAGTTCATGATGCCATATGTTCAGCTTGTTTCCTAGTGATCCGTGCCTCTTTTGAGGATGATTAGTAAGGGAGTTTTGATATTCATGTTATGCTCTATCCATCCATGTCTTTGTTTGCATATGTGGAGTGCTCTAGCTTGAGTTAATCGAGCTCTACTTTTGCTTCGTAATAAATCTGGGCAGATCGTCAACTTGTTTGCGATTTTGCCGATGCTATTGTTAGTGATCCGTGCATGCTATGCCATTGTTCTTGCCATGTCTAGCTAGCATTTTGTGCCTTCTTTATGGTTATATACTTGCCTTGCTATGACTTGCACCATGGTGAGTGCATCGAGCTCGTTTACATGCCTTCGTGAGTTAAATTTAAGCATGTCTCAGTTTTCACTAAGTCTGAAAACCGATCGTGCGTGAGCTATGTTCGTGTGCTCGTTAGAGTATTTTGTGAACCCTTTTGGCCCCAGGTCACTTTGAGTGTTTTGTTAAGCTTGTTGAGTAGCTCCATGCCATGTTCTTACTTGTCATAATCAGGTTGTGTATCATGTTGTTTTGCTGCTCCGAAGAGAGCATTGTGGTCTGAAATTTTAGACTAGTGTTAATTTCACTAAGTCTGAAATCTGTTTTGCGTTTGCGTTTTTGCCATGCTTGTTTGAACCTCATAATGGATGAATTTGGCCGTGGCCCAGTGCTAGTGTTTTGATAAGCATCTTGTGTACATCCCTGCCATGTCTTTTGTTGTCATGTTTGGTGGCTGTAGCATGTTCATTTCGTTGCATTTAGGAGCCTACTTGCTGTAAATCGCAGACCGGTTCATTTCGTAAAACGCTTGCCATTTCCAAACCGTAGCTCCGATTCCTATGATCTTTATATCGTTTTCAAGTGATTTCATCCCCTCTATCCAGTGGCACACTTGGTTTTCCAAGTTGAGGCCAGGGTTATGCATTTCCTGTCACGTCTTGCATTTTGCATCCCGCATCGCATCCCGCATAGCATACCATCTTTGCATCTTATTGTTTGCCCTTGCACGTGGTTGATTGTATCCTTGTTTCTTGTTTGTGTTGTTGGGTAGAGCCGGGAGACGAGTTCGCTAACGAGGAGCCCGTTGAGTTTGCTTTTGAGGATCCAGTCAACTCTGACAACTATGCATGCAAGATGATCATACCCTCGAAATCACTACTATCTTTGCTATGCTAGTTTGCTCGCTCTTTTGCTATGCCAATGCTACGATGCCTACCACTTGCTTGTCAGCCTCCCAATTGCCATGTTGAGCCCCTAACCCACCATTGTCCTAGCAAACCGTTGATTGGCTATGTTACCGCTTTGCTCAGCCCCCTTCTTATAGCGTTGCTAGTTGCAGGTGAAGATTGGAGCCGTTCCTTATTGGAACATTTATTTACTTGTTGGGATATCATTATATTGCCATGTTATCTTAATGCATCTATATACTTGGTAAAGGGTGGAAGGCTTGGCCTCTCGCCTAGTGTTTTGTTCCACTCTTGCCGCCCTAGTTTCCGTCATATCGATGTTATGTTCCCGGATTGTTGCGTCCCTTACGCGGTTGGGCTATAATGGGAACCCCTTGATAGTTCGCCTTGATTAAAGCTTTTCCAGCAATGCCCAACATTGGTTTTACCATTTGCCACCTAGCCTCTTTTTCCCTTGGGTTTCCGGAGCCCGAGGGTCATCTTATTTTAACCCCCCCGGGCCAGTGCTCCTCTGAGTGTTGGTCCCACCGAGCGATGTCCGGGGCTACCAGGGGCAACTCTGGGCTGGCCTACCCGACGTCTGGCTCATCTGAGTGTGCCCTGAGAACGAGATATGTGCAGCTCCTATCGGGATTTGTCGGCACATTCGGGCGGTGTTGCTGGTCTTGTTTTAACCTGTCGAATCATCTTGTTGTACCGAGATACCGAGTCTGATCGGTGTGTCTTGGGTGGAGGTCTATTCCTTCGTTGACCGTGAGAGCTTGTTATGGGCTAAGTTGGGACCCCCCTGCAGGGATTGATCTTTCGAAAGCCGTGCCCGCGGTTATGGGCAGATGGGAATTTGTTAATGTCCGGTTGTAGATAACTTGAACCTTAATTAATTAAAATGAATCAACTGAGTGTGTTGCCGTGATGGCCTCTTCTCGGCGGAGTCCGGGAAGTGGACACGGTGTTGGAGTTATGTTTGCGCAGGTTGCTCTCTAGTTTCCCGCTCGTGCTTTGCCTTCTCTTCTCGCTCTCTTTTGCGAATAAGTTAGCCACCATATATGCTAGTCGCTTGCTGCAGCTCCACTTACATTACCCCCCTTTCCTACCTATTAAGCTTAAATAGTCTTGATCGCGAGGGTGCGAGATTGCTGAGTCCCTGTGGCTCACAGATTACTATTACACCAGATGCAGGGACAGATGATACCGCTCCAGATGGCGCGCTTGAGCTCAAGTGGGAGTACAACGAGGATTCTCAGCGTTACTATGTGTCTTTTCCTGATGATCAGTAGTGGTGCCCAGTTGGGGTGATCGGGACCTATGTCGCTTGTTGGGTTGTCTTTTATTTTGGCGCCATAGCCGGGCCATGAGTGTTTGGATGATGTATGTTATTTATGTACTTTGTTGTGACGTGGCGAGTGTAAGCCAACTATGTACCTCCCCTTTGTATTATTTATGTACATGGGATGTGTGATGATTTCCTAACTTGTGACATTGCTTTCAATGCGGTTATGCCTCTAAGTCGTGCCTCGACACGTGGGAGATATAGCCGCATCGAGGGCGTTACACCTTCCCCCTCCCCCGCATTGATCAAATTATCGACGCTACCGCAGGACACGATTCGTTGTGTTTCCTCGACGCATATTCTAGCTACCATCAAATCAAGATGGCAGAACCAGACCAAGCCGCAACGGCATTTATCACACCATACGGGCCATTCTGCTTCAACACGATGCCCCTCGGGCTCAAAAACGTTGGCGCAACATATCAGCGCATGATTCAGACATGTCTGGCAAGCCAGATCGGCAAAACAGTGGAGGCATATGTAGACGATGTGGTCGTCAAAACAAGACATGTTGAATCTCTAGTAGACGACTTGAGGCTCACATTTGATAACCTCCGAACATACAACATCAAGCTTAACCCGGAAAAATGCGTTTTCGGCATTCCAGCCGGAAAGCTCTTGGGCTTTATTGTATCCGGTAGAGGAATTGAAGCAAATCCAGCCAAGATCCGAGCTCTGTCGCAACTGGATATCCCAAAGGACCTCGAACAAATACAAAAGTTAACCGGATGCGTCGTGGCTCTAAGCTGCTTTATCTCCCGCTTGGGAGAAAAGGCCCTACCCCTTTACCACCTCCTTCGGCGCACCGAACACTTCAAATGGACGGATGCAGCCACGGCCGGACTTGACGAAATAAAAGCCATACTGGCAACAAACCCAGTCCTGGCCGCGCCAAACATTGGTGAACCAATGCTATTATACATTGCAGCAACACATCAAGTTGTAAGCGCAGTGCTCGTCGTCGAACGAGAAGCGGACGGACACAAATTCCCCCTTCAAAGGCCGGTCTATTATGTGTCCACTGTCCTCACTCCCTGCAAATCACGGTACTCGCATTATCAAAAGATTGCGTACGCGATATTCATGGCATCCCGGAAGCTACGACACTACTTTCAAGAGTGTTCAATAATAGTAGCCTTGGAAGTACCACTTAACGATATTATAAACAACCGTGACGCAATGGGTCGGATTGCAAAATGGTCCATTGAGCTCCTCCCGTTCGACATAACTTATAAGCCACGACGAGCCATCAAGTCACAAGTCTTGGCCGACTTCGTCGCAGAATGGACGGAGGCCGAACTCCCTAAAGAGTACGGCACATACTCAAATTGGATCATGCATTTCGACGGCTCCAAGATGTTGGCCGGACTGGGGGCTGGCGTCGTTTTGACGTCTCCCACAGGAGACACAGTTCAATATGTACTACAGATTATGTACACGGACTCCAACAATGCAGCCGAATATGAGGCCCTTTTACATGGTCTCCGGATGGCAGTATCCATGGGCATTCAACGCCTAGAGGTGCGCGGGGACTCGAACCTCGCAATATCCCAAATAAATGGAGACTTCGATGCCAAGGATCCAAAAATGGCAGCTTACCGCAACGCCGTCCTAAAAATTTCAGCTTGGTTCGAGGGGCTTGAATTTCACCATATAGCCCAGGAAAATAATCCGGCGGCAGATGTCCTGGCACGCATCGGCGCAAAACGCGATGTAGTCCCCCCCAACATTTTCTTGGAAAGGCTGTTCAAGC
Organism: Triticum monococcum; assembly: GCA_034509565.1. Lineage (NCBI taxonomy): Eukaryota > Viridiplantae > Streptophyta > Magnoliopsida > Poales > Poaceae > Triticum > Triticum monococcum. The sequence goes on along the minus strand of CM067842.1, from coordinate 441,147,006 downwards.
CATCCGTAGCATGGGAAGGGGAGCCGAACAATAACAGCCCGGACCCAACCGCATTGCCCGACACCGAACATTCTAACACAATCGGAGGCTCTGCCAATGAAATAACACCTTCAGCCCACGTAATAATGGCCGTCATCGCCCCGTGGACAGAACCATTCCTCGCCTACCTTACTAGGAAGGAACTCTCCAAGGACCAAAATGAGGCACGCTGCATAGTGCGGCGATCCAAAGCCTACAGAGTCCACGAGGGAGAGCTTTATAAGAAAAGCACTACCGGAGTCCTTCAAAGGTGCATCTCCGAAAAGGAGGGGCGGAACCTCCTGGCTGAAATTCATGCCGGACTCGGCGGTCATCACGCTGCAGCCCGATCCCTTGTAAGCAAGGCCTTCCGTACAGGCTTTTATTGGCCGACGGCCCGGGCAGACGCTCAGGACTTAGTCCAACGATGCACCGGTTGCTAGCTCTTTGCAAACCAAAGCCATATGCCACCCACCGCCCTCCAAACTATCCCCATTACTTGGCACTTCGCGGTCTTGGGGCTTGACATGGTTGGACCCCTTAAAGGCGGAACCCACAAGCAAAAATACTTACTGGTCATGGTGGATAAGTTCACCAAATGGATAGAAGCCAAGCCTGTTAAGACGGCCGAATCCGGACCGATGATAGACTTTATATCCGGGGTTGTACACCGTTACGGCGTCCCCCACAGCATCATCACTGATAACGGCACGAACTTCACGGCCGACGAGGTAAAACTCTGGTGCAAAAACATGGGCATCAAGCTCGATTATGCTTCCGTCTATCACCCACAAACTAACGGCCAGGTCGAACGTGCAAATGGTCTTATCATGAGCGGCATCAAACCCAGATTAGTGCGGTCCCTCAAGGAATCTAACACGCACTGGGTAGAGGAGCTCGGCTCCGTACTCTGGGGACTGCGGACCACACCGAATCGCACCGCCGGATACACACCATTCTTTATGGTGTACGGCGCAGAGGCAGTTTTGCCTTGCGATATAATTCATGACTCACCTCGAGTGCGCATGTACAAAGAAAGAGAAGCCGAGCTCGATCGGCAGGACAGCTTGGACGCATTGGAGGAGGAGCGTGACATGGCAAAAGCCCATTCCGCATTCTATCAATAGCAGGCTCGAAGATACCAAAGCAGAGAAGTACGGGCCAAAAATTACAACGTTGGCGAATTAGTTCTATGACTACCGGACAAGAAAAAGGACAAACTCAAGCCCAAGTGGGAAGGTCCATTCATAATTGACCAAGTCCTGACTGGTGGAGCGTACCGCCTGCGGGATGCATCGGATAACCGACTCAAGCCAAACCCATGGAACGCAGCCCGTCTCCGAAGATTCTATGCCTAGCGCCGGACTCTGTGTTCGTCTCCTTCCTCTGTCCATTTTTTATATATATTCTGTCTTACATTTCTTTTCTTCTTCTCTCTCTCTTATAGCCTCTAAAGGCTCATAAAGTGACGCACTATCTGCACTCATTAAACCTGGGGGCTTCTTTAAACAGAAGCTTATTCATACGGGCTTCATGCCCAACACATGTGTCACACTTCCGCATGTACCTTTTATTCGCCATTATATGCATCGATATGACTTAAGTTTTGGCCAAGCTGGGTTGCCTGGCTCCTGTGCTTACCCCTACGTTCCCGATTGTTCGGCTAGGTGGTAAAGGGAGCACCTCTGCGATTGTTACTGCCGAGTCAGCCGGACGTGTACCTCAGACTGGGTGAAGCCAAAATCTAGCGTTCTTAAGGGAATATTCGGTCGGTGAACTAAAGATGATCTTTTTTATTTTTATCTATACGCCCCTGGATGTTTTTCCTGCGTTTTTTTCGCAGCATGGACATGCACCTTAGGGCATGCCTCCCAGGGAAAGGAACCCCTAACGGAACTATTCTCCCTTGAAGATGTTTCTTACTAACCATGTAATATAACATAACTAGTCGGGCACTTGTCTGTTCACGCCCCAATGACCCCTACGCCTGGTCTCCATGCATTCCCCGGTTCCTATATAACCGCATGGGAATTCGGACACACTCCAGACCGTCAGGTCCCGAGGCTGAAGCGAAAAGGTCGGCCATGACAAATGATCTACAATCCGGCTAGAAGGCATTATAAATGTCAATTAAATTACATAGTCATTTTGACTGGCTGTATTCCTCTTCAATACCATCTAACAGGCTGTCTAATTTACAGTCCTGCTAGGAATACTTTGCGGCCAACTCTACTTGGCCGTATACTAAGCTTACAGGGATCTCCTTCCCATCAGGCCCTACAGGACCGACCTCGGCCATGTGGTTGGGGTCAGCCTTTGCGTACCGCGTCTTCACCATGGCCCAGGCCTCCCTAGCGCCTTGACGGCAGGCTAATATCTTCCACAATCGGAAGCGCCGCCGTGCTCCCTTTAGCTTCTCCGCAAGCTCTCCAAGATCTTCAGGCATGGAGACAGATGGCCACAGGGCCTGGGCGACGCCTTGCATCGCCTGCCGAACTCGATCGAGCAGTTGCGAGAGCTCGGGAAGAAGGTCACCCGTAGAACTGGGCATCTCCTCTGCAGGACAGCCTGTTAGTACACCTACAGACATTGCTCTGTTAGTCGACTTCCCCGCCGAACTTTCTTTCAAAAGGTTTGTTCAAGCACTTACTAAATATGCCGCGCCGAAGCCGCTGATTCTCCTTCACGGAGTCTGACAGCTGGGCACGAACATCTTTCAGCTCGACGCCCAGCTTGGTGTTGGCATCTTGGAAATTGTTCTTCTCCCCCATCACCTTTATCAGCACCCTCTCACCAGCCTTTAGCTGGCGTAGGAGGTGTTGCCTTTCCGGATTCAATCCGGGCATCTGCAATTTCATGCCATGCTTCGCAAAATACTTATCTTTAGTATATATTACCAGAGGGGGTCTCCTTGGGCTCCCCTGCCGCGGCTAGTGCGGCCTCAAGTTGGGCTTTGCACTCTTCCAGCTCCTTGGACAGTAGGGAATTCTTTTTTGTAAGAACCTGTGTAACAAATGATCCTTAAATCAGTTATTCTAACTGTTTCAAGTCTCGGGGGCTACTGGTATATATATATATATAATTACCAGAATTTTCTTACCCGTATGTCTTTTACATACTGCTCCGTGGCTTGGGCTAGACCATTTTGAGCGGCACGGAGGTACGCATCTCCCGAGTTGAAGGCATCTAACGCCCCTTGGGAGAAACAAGCGTCGCGAAGAATTGTCTGGTGACGCCTGTGGTTCATGGCACTCTCCACCTCAGAGTTAGTGGCAGACAACCCGTCCACATCCTCCGTCGGAGGAGCATCTGGCGCGCGCCTTGCGTTCGCCTCCGCCTCCGGACCAGGCTTTGGAGCCTGGCTGGTGGAGGCGCGATTGGCAGCCTTTCTGGATATAGTCCGGCGAGGTCTCTTTGTCCTGAAAAGAGCGCAAGTGTCAATATGTCTCGAATGTGTAACGCCTGCGATAAGGGGGCGCGCCATACCTTTGCACTGATGCCTCCGTCCGGACTGCACTTCTTTTTTGCCCGCGGGGCCCTACGGCCCCTCGTTGGCTTGTCGCCGCAGGTTCGGCCTTCCGCCTTAAAAACCTCCCCTGCAAAGTTCGGTTGTAGTTAGGAAACTGAACACGAGTGGGCGGACACCTATTCGGGGTACTGGGACTCCGATCTCAGGTACCTGGGGCGTCAGGATTAGCCCGAGGTAATCGGCCGTAATGGCCACCAAGGCGTTGTCCTTGCTCAATTGATGGAACACTCCATCAATCAGCTCCACAGATATGTCCGGATCCTCTTGAGAGGCCGGGTCGAGGGACCGTCCTGGGTCCTCGGGTTGTGGAGGAGGGTTGCTTATTTCCTTAACAACCCGGCGTAGTTCCTGCGTTAAAGTCGTCAGACTGAATATTTAACAATGGGAATACAAAACGGATGGACAAGTAAATACGGCCGCTTACCCAGCTCGGGGGATTGTGCATGGAGAATCCACCCTGAGGGTTGACGCGGAGAAATTCCTCCTCTTCTCCCTTATACAAAGTGGACAAAATCTTTAGTAGAGCGGCAGCTGAATCCGGCCCCTTGCGACCGTAGCGGGTGGCGTCGTCCTCCCCGTTGAAATCCCACATGGGGTGGCTTCTATACTGAAGCGGCTGCACCCCCCGCATAATGCATTCGGCCATAACCCCGATCATGGTTAGTCCGGAATGGGCTAACAATCTTATTCGGCCCATCTGGTAAATGATGTCCCTGTCACTTTCCCTCTGAGGGCTCCGCGGGCGCCAGCTTAGGCGCTTCTTTAAGGGAGCGTTGTTGAATTCAGGGAGGTCAATCCGGATAGGATCCGGCAATGGGATGTCTTCTATATAAAGCCATTCCGAGGGCCAGTCTTCGGACGCCTTCTTTGGGGTTCCGGATAGATATCCGGTCCCGGCGATGCGCTACACTTCGGCTCCGCCCACTTGATACATTGACCCCTTCTTGGAACGGGACATCAGGCAAAATAGCTCCTTCCACAGTCCGAAATGAGCTTCAACACCCAAGAGCAGCTCGCAGAGGGCTACAAAGCCCGCGATATGCAATACTGAAGCAGGCGTGAGATGATGTAGCTGGAGGCCGTAGAACTCCAGCAGCCCTCGGAGAAATGGATGGATTGGAAATCCAAGCCCCCTTATTAAGTAAGGGACGAGGCACACCCGCTCTCCTTTGGAGGGATTAGGGGCATTCTCTGCTTGCTCTCCGCCGTTGTAGATAGCAAGACCGGCTCGAATCGGGACCATATAGGCCGGGGGGAGAAATCCCTTGGTCTGAAGCGTCACTAGCTCGCTATGCGGGATGGAACATCTCTCCCAATATCCAGGTTAGGGCTGGAAGGGCGAGGGGAGGAGTTGCGACGGCTGGCCATGGTGGAATGGACCTTTGTCGGATGCGCTCTGATGAACACTCGCGGAGGGGAGAAGGTGTGGATTGGATCTAAATCCTCGTCCCCTTAAATAGGGCAGCTCCTTTACGCGGCTAGGGGTGTGAATGTAAAAACACTCAGACTTTTCATATTCGTTTGACACGTGGGAAGCGGCCATTATTGGGCGCAGAAGCCAAGCAGCGCAAACATCTACAAGAAACCGGACTTTATTCAACAGGTACACGGAATTTGGAGGAGAACCCGCCTTGCAATGCCGAAGACAATCTGCGCGCCGGACTCATCATCATTGAAGCCTGGTTCGGGGGCTACTGAGGGAGTCCTGGATTAGGGGGTGTTCGGATAGCCGGACTATACCTTCAGTCGGACTCCTGGACTATGAAGATACAAGATTGAAGACTCTGTCCCATGTCCGGAAGGGACTTTCCTTGGCGTGGAAGGCAAGCTTGGCGATACGGATATGAAGATCTCCTACCATTGTAACCGACTTTGTGTAACCCTAACCCTCTCTGGTGTCTATATAAACCGGAGGGTTTTAGTCCGTAGGACAACATACACATCAACAATCATACCATAGGCTAGCTTCTAGGGTTTAGCCTCCTCGATCTCGTGGTAGATCTACTCTTGTATTATCCATATCATCAATATTAACCAAGCAGGACATACGGTTTTACCTCCATTGAGAGGGCCCGAACCTGGGTAAAACTTCGTGTCCCTTGTCTCCTGTTACCATCCAGCCTAGACGCACAGTTCGGGACCCCCTACCCAAGATCCGCCGGTTTTGACACCGACACCCAGGTTGACTTTAAACTTGTTCTTTGTCAATCTTCAATACTTAGAAAAAATCCATCTTCCTTTCTTCGCAGAAATTTTTATAACTCGCCATGACATCATTTCTTGAAAATACAAAAAACCATCATGACATCATCTCTCAACGGATCTTTATTCTTTAATGCCTTCTGAGAATCGAGGCGTCCGTTTAGCTGGATAATTATTATTCGGGTCTTCCTCGATTTTTGCGCCCGCCTGTTCTCTTATCCCCTTATAAATAGGCACGCCCCGGTCTTTCTCATTCTTCTCTCTTCTTCGTCTTCCTCCTCTCGCAAACTCCGCTGCTGCTCGAGCTCCGTCGCCGTCAGAGAGCACCTCACCTCCGTCGACTTCAGTCACTGCATCGACCGGATTTAGTCCAGAAAAACGGCGGCGACCTTCTGCGAAAGATCTGTGGCTGTAAGCGTTTCCCTTCTTGCTCCTCAGATCTGCAATAGGGCTTTCTAGGTTTCTGCATGTTCTTCGTAGTTCATCGCAGTTTCTCCGTGGTTCTTCCACTGCAACCTCTTCTTGATCCCAAAAGAGATATATGTTTATGCGGTAGTTGTTTTGTGCCTACTCTTGACACTAGTAGATCCCTTTTCCCAGTAAAAATGCCTCATTAGGACTCACAAACTCATCTGCGCTAAACTTTTAGGTCTAGAATTTTTTCCATTTTCAATAGCCATTTGATCTGGAATAATATCAAGCAATTAGGAAACTTGTTTGTCTTAACACTTAGCCGAATCTGCTTTCTCAAATATCTGTGGTCATGGCGGCTAATTGCTCCGGCTTACTTTTCCTTATATGACATTAGCCCTTACTTAAGCCGCCATTACCCTCCTGTACCATCATCACTTAATTTCACCATTACCATTGAATTAAGCCGGCATGTTACTTTCTTTTCAGTTTGTCTTTTGAACATCATGCCGTCCAAAGCACCGACTGTCTGCAACTGGGTTCCCTCAACAGTTACTGAGGACAATCTGAAGGAATTCTTTACCATAGGTTTTTTGCCAGGGAAGAATGTTATGTCTTACCGTGCACCTGACCCGGATGAGGAACGGCCCAATCCAAAAGATGGTGAAGTTATCGTCTTTTCTGATCACATGAACCATGGCTTTTCCCCACCCGGCTCAAAGTTCTTCAGAGATGTCCTCCATTTTTTCAAACTCCACCCTCAAGACATCGGGCCCAATTCCATATCCAATATCTGCAACTTCCAAGTTCTTTGTGAGGTGTACCTTCAAGAAGAACCGACTATGGAACTCTTTAGAGAGTATTTTTATCCGAACCGCCAGAACAAGTGCACCAATGGCCCTAGCTTGGAAATTGGAGGTCTCTCAATTCAACGTCGACAGGGCGCCGTCTTCCCCCTAATAGTCTTGCCGAGTCATCCCAAGGACTGGAATAAGACTTGGTTCTATTGTCAAGACACTTCACCAGCAAATGAGAATCCACTGCCGGGTTATCGCGCAGAGCGTCTTGACTCCAAGTTTGCACTCCCTGACAAACTCACTGCCACCGAACGCAAGAAGCTGATTCCATCCATTAAAAGGATTAACGCTTTATTGGTGAAAGGCTTAACCGGAGTTGACTTGACCCGTTGCTGGGTTGCGTGGCGGGTCATCCCTCTAAGACGCTGATCCAAATTGATGTATGAATACGGTGGAGGCCCAGACGACTCTCTTCGTCACAGCTCCGTTCAATTGACAGAAGAAGATATTGTTTCAATGTCAACCCTTCTGGTGAACGGCAAATACGAAGACTGCAGTAAAGTTGGGTTAAACCCCTTCTGCAAGCTTAACCCGGTGCCAGAGGTAAGGAACCTCTGCTCTCTTTCTTTTTGTATTTTTCTCAGCTGTTTTAAATACCTGCACGACCTTTCATCTTGCTTATTTGTTTATAGGCCAAATCTGATTTCTGGAAAGCCAAGTACGACCACGAAGCCGCCAAGAAAGCTAGAGCCGCCTCCATAACCGCCAAGAAGACGACCCGGTGATCTAAGAAGAAGAAGAAAAGCACCGCTGAGGATCTGTTGAAGCTTAATGATGATACTTCTGAGTCGGAGGTAGCCCTTGACTCCCTTGGTCAGCTTTTTAATAATCTTATTAACACTGATCATTGCCAGGACAACACGGGGGCCAGTCAGGCTGTGGAAGAAGAGGTAACTATTTCCTCCGGCTCAACCCATTTTCCAAGACAGAAACTTCGAGTCGTAACCCGGAAAGTAAGGTTTTCACACCCTTTGGCTTATCTGGACCCTCATTTTCTTTTGAAAAAGCAGCAGCATGAGAGCCGCCGTCAGGCCCGGAATGACGATGAACCGCCTCCCGTTCTTCAACAAACTCCTCAAAAACGCCCGAATGAGGTTTATTTCTTCATCTTTTACTCTTCCTTAATGGATCTTCTCCCTTGCATTACTAACTTTATTTTTATCTTTGCAGGAGGTGTCTCGCTCTTCTGGCAACTCGTCTCAAACTCAATTCCCGGCCTTTAAGACTGCCCCTGGGTAAGGAAGAAATCATCTTTCCTCCGTGTCTTTCAAACAGCTTCTTTATACTAACTATTTCATAACACCTTTCTTAGTGGCCAAGCCAAGTCCAAGAAGGCCAAGGTGACTAGGCCGATGGAAGACCCATCAGTCCTTGCTCCTGAAACGGCCATGCCACCTTCTCCCCCTCAAACTAAAGCACCAGAAGACTCGGCTGCTAACGCCCAATCAGATCCTCCTGAGCCGTCAGCTGACGATACCATCGTTAACCCTTCTGCTACCGGACCATCCAGCTCGGCCAACCCGCCATCACTGTCTGCCCAGGACGTTCTGATCACTGGAAGTTGCTTTGCTGAGCTGGGTAATCCCACCGTGTTGGCTCATCACACCGCTAAACAAGAGGCCCTGGAGAGACAAAAAGTGCGCCTTGATATTTCTCATTATAGCCATCTGAACGCCAATGACATATTGTCCGGCTATCTCAGCCATGTGCACTCCAGCCGTGACTCGGAAATCGAAATGGTCAAGCAGTTGCAGCTGAAGTATGAGGTATGCTTTTCCGACTTACTTATTGAAAGGATCAAGAAGAGGTGTCTAGAGGGGGGGTGATTAGACACTAAGTGCCACTAAGTGTCTAGAGGGGGGCATAACGTAATCTTGGTGTGACCGATTACACAAACTCGGTGGGACCGATTTTGGTAATAAGCTAACCAGAGAGTTGGTCAGGCAAACTCGGTGAGACCGATTACACAAACTCGGTGGGACCGATTTTGGTAATAAGCTAACCAGAGGGTTTGCATTGTAATCTCGATAGTACCGATTGCTCAAACTCGGTGAGACCGATTTTGGTAATGGACATACACAGAGAGATTACAATCCCATCTCGGTGAGACCGAGATCCCTATTGGTGAAACCGGTTTGCTAGGGTTTGTGGCAGTGGCTATGACATCTGAAACTCGGTGGCGCCGGATAGATAGAATCGGTGGGGCCGAGTTTGACTTTTGGTTTAGGTCATATGTGGATGTGGGAAGGTAGTTGAGGGTTTTGGAGCATATCACTAAGCACTTTGAGCAAGCAAGCCATTAAGCAACACCTCATCCCCTCTTGATAGTATTGGCTTTTCCTATAGACTCAATGTGATCTTGGATCACTAAAATAGAAAATGTAGAGTCTTGATCTTGAAGCTTGAGCCAATCCTTTGTCCTTAGCATCTTGAAGGGGTTCCACATCCTCTAGTCCATGCGACTCCATTGTCAAACTTATCTGAAACATACTAGGTAAAAGTGTTAGTCCAATAAGAGACATGTTGACATTAATTACCAAAACCACCCAGGGAGCACTTGTGTTTTCAATCTCCCCCTTTTTGGTAATTGATGACAACATACATCAAAGCTTTAGATAAAGATATAGAGAATAGCAAGTAAAGCTTTGGAAAGACATGTAACATGCATAGGCTCCCCCTACATGTATGCAATCATGTGAATATTGAATATAGGAGCATGTGAATGTGTAAACATGACATAGTAAGTAATGTGTTACATGTATCTTGGCAATATGCATCAGAGCAAATGATGTGAATGTGAGAAATGTACCTTCATGCTCATGAGTCCTTCTTGCAAACAGTATGTACATCAGCAAGAACTTCTCATTCACATGACTGTGATGCATATACTTACCTTATGGTCTTGAGTTGGCTTAGGATGGGATGAACCTGCGCAAATAAGGTTAAATAACACAGATACACCTACTGACCAGAGCAAGCAAGAGAAACCACAAGAGAACCAAGACTGGGATGACATGTAGAGTGAGTATTAAGTACCACATTGGATATAGACATTTCCCCAAAGGTAAAGATATGAAATAAAATCAGAGATTTCCTTCCCTTAGATGTCTTGCTCCCCCTGAATCTGCATGGGATATTGGGAGAAGATAGGGAACAGAAAATCAGAGCAACAAAAAAGGAAACAACAGAGCTTGAGCTAAAGCAAGCAACCAAACATGTCTTTCCCCTCTTAAAGACATGTGACATCTCTCCTCTTGAACACCAAGCACCTGGGGTCTTTGATGATATTACTTTCTCCTAGTTGAGAAACTCTCTCCCCCTGAGTATTCTCTCTTTCTCCCCCTATAGGAAGGATTGAGCTTTGATGTGATCTCTCTCTCTCCCCCTTTGACATCAATTTCCAAGAAGCACTCTTCTGGACATGTGATACAAATGGGTTGGTCCTCGAGTCACAGAGCAAAGCAGCATGTCTAATATGATGCTGGTAGAGGACAAGAATCATTGAGTGGAGCTGGAGCAAACAGAAATCAGGAATAAGTGGCAAGTTGGTTTTCATGTGGTGGAATCGGTGACTCCGAGTTGTGTGCTTCGGTTGCACCGAAAGATTTCGGTTGGGCCGAAGAGAACAAACCGGTGTGACCGAGTTCATTACAGTGAAACCACTTGTCACCTCAGCTCACTAGACAAGTAAGATCTCACAAGGATATGCAAGGAATTTACTGAAAGATTTGCAATGAATTGGACGCAGAAAATGCAGAACAAAAAGGAAAGAAAAGAAACTAAAAGTTCTAGATGAGGGGAAAACAAATTTGCAAGAGACAAAAGCACAGAGAGACACACAAGAACTTCATCTAGAGATGGTCGGCGACAAAGTCACCTATGTTAGAGTATATTGACTTAGGAGTCAAGTGAGAGCACTTGATCATAGGTCATACTCATCGTTTAAGCTCAAAATGGGGTTACCATTTTTCGTTTAAGCCTTTTGATGTATTCACATCTTTTCTAGTTGCTTTGACTCATGACTTGGAGTAAAGCTTCTCTAAGATGGAATAACATACCTTGGGTGGTGGTGTTGATCTTGCTCATGTAGTTGAACTTGTGTGGGTTGCTCAAGGTTGATGTAGTTCATCAAGGGTTGGGAGCACCACTTGGAGTTTGAGTTCATCTACCTACATGGGTTAGCTTTGCAAGGAAGAGCACTTGTGTATCCAAAATGACAATCATGAGACTCAACATAGAATTTTCCAAAGGATATGTTTGAATGGTTTTGTGCTTCCTTGTCTTCAACCACCATTGTGTAGAGACTTGGCGATGTAGAGATTGCTCAAGATGTGAGTGAGTTGCAATCTCATAGATTTAGATTCAACCAAGTACCTACACGGGTTAGATAACATGCAAGGTACAAATATATCCAAGACATATGAATAGCATCATAAGAGAAATATCGAGGATTAGTCATAGGCTCATGCCCCGCATGTATCAAATGGAGTTCCTACTCCAAGTTTGAAGCATCAATGATGTTCAATTCACCTCTCAACCTGCAAAACACTTTCTCATCAAGTGGTTTAGTGAATATATCCGCCAATTGCTTATCGGTGCGAACATGCTTAAGGTTAATGTTCCCTTTTGCAACATGATCTCGAATGAAATGATGATGAACTTCAATATGCTTAGTTCGAGAATGTTGCACGGGATTGTGAGCAATCTTAATATCACTTTCATTGTCACATAGCAATGGAACATGTTTCACATATATCCCATAATCTTTAAGAGTTTGGGTCATCCAAAGTAATTGAGCACAACATGAACCAGCGGGAATGTATTCCGCTTCGGCGGTGGATAAGGATACCGAGTTTTGTTTCTTGGAAGACCAAGACACAAGAGATCTACCAAGAAATTGACAAGTACCCGAAGTGGATTTTCTATCAACCTTGTCTCCGGCATAGTCCGAATCGGAGTAGCCAACAAGATCAAAAGAGGAACTCTTAGGATACCAAATGCCAAATTTTGGTGTATGGATTAGGTATCTCACTATCCTTTTCACATCCTTAAGATGACACTCTTTAGGAGCAGCTTGATATCGTGCACACATGCACACACTTAGCATAATATCGGGATGAGAGGCACATAGATATAACAATGAACCAATCATAGAGCGATAAACCTTTTGATCAACCGGTTCACCATCTTTGGTCAAATCAAGATGTCCACTAGTAGGCATGGGTGTAGTCATACCTTTGCATTCTTGCATATTGAACTTCTTGAATAAGTCCTTGGTGTACTTCGTTTGAGAGACAAAGGTACCTTCCTTAGTTTGCTTGATTTGCAAACCGAGAAAGAATTTGAGTTCACTCATCATAGACATATCAAACTTCTCCGACATTAGCTTTCCAAACTTCTCACTAAAATGAGGGTTAGTTGAACCAAATATGATATCATCAACATAAATTTGGCACACAAATAGTTCTCCATTAACCCTTTTAGTAAAAAGAGTAGAATCAATTTTACCAATTTCAAAGCCTTTTTCAATAAGGAACTTGGTCAAGCATTTATACCATGCTCTAGGAGCTTGTTTAAGACCATAAAGGGCTTTGTGAAGTTTGTAAACATGATTAGGTTTCTTAGGATTGACGAAGCCGGGAGGTTGCTTAACATAAACTTCCTCCTCAATTTTGCCATTTAGAAAAGCACTTTTAATGTCCATTTGGTACAAGGTGATATCATGGTGATTAGCATAAGCAAGTAAGATGTGAATGGACTCAAGTCTAGCAACGGAAGCATATGTCTCACCATAGTCCATACCTTCAACTTGTGTGTAGCCTTGGGCGACGAGACGTGCTTTGTTGCGAACCACTTGTCCATCTTCATCTTGCTTGTTGCGAAACACCCATTTGGTACCGATGATGTTGTGGTTGTTGTCGTGCTTCTCGACCAATGTCCACACTTGATTTCTCTCAAAGTTGTGTAGCTCTTCATGCATAGCGTTTATCCAGTCCGGATCCTCCAATGCTTCTTCAACCTTCATAGGTTCAATGCTAGAGATGAATGAGTAATGTTCACAAAAGTTAGCTAAACGAGTTTTAGAGCGAGTGATTCTCCTAGTTTTGATATCATTGTAGATTTGCTCGATGGGATGATCCTTAGCAATTCTTGCTCGAACTCGTGAAAGCTTTTGCTTGGGTCGGGGTGGAACATCCTCTTCATCTTGTGCTTCTTCTTGGCCTTCTTCATTGTTGACGTTGTCGTTCTCTTGTCGTGGTGGAGAAGGAGGTTGTTGATGTTCATCTTGGTGCGCTTCCTCGTTTTCTTCATCTTGGCGTATCCCACTTGTGGATGCTTCCGTATCAACTCTTGGTTCACCTTGTCGTGAGGTAGAAGCTTCCACTTGGACGGACGAGGTACTCTCCTTCACTTCCGTTGGACGAATCTTGCCAATGGACAAGTCTTGAATTGCTTCCAAAGGGTCTTTGTCTCCTACATCAATTGGCAATTGCTCTACTTGCGAGCCGTTAGATTCATCAAACTTCACATCTACCGTATCTTCAACCTTTCGGGTGAAATTGTTGTAGACACGGTAAGTGTGAGAGTTTGAGCCATAACCAAGTAGGAAACCTTCATGAGATTTAGGAGCAAATTTAGAACGACGATGCTTATCAAGAATGTAGCACTTTGAGCCAAATACTCGAAAGTATCCAACTTGGGGTTTGTTACCGGTGAGGAGCTCGTATGCCGTCTTGCCGAGTAGCTTGTGAAGATACAAGCGATTTGTTGCATGACAAGCTGTCTCAACCGCTTCTGCCCAAAAGTGCTTTGGCGTTTTGTACTCATCAAGCATCGTTCTTTCCATCTCGATAAGAGTCTGATTCTTCCTTTCAACAACTCCATTTTGTTGAGGTGTGTACGTAGCCGAGAACTCGTGTGAAATCCCTTCTTCGTCAAGAAAGGTGTCCACATTTGCGTTCTTGAACTCCGTTCCGTTGTCACTCCAAACCTTCTTGATCTTCACGTCAAACTGATTTTGGGCCTTTCTAGCGAAGTTTTTGAAGATCTTTTGGACCTGCGATTTGTCATCAAGAAAGAACACCCACGTAAATCTTGAAAAATCATCAACTATGACTAGACCAAATGAGTTACCACCGAGACTCTTGTAGGCATTTGGACCAAAGAGATCCATGTGAAGTAGCTCGAGTGGTCTTCTTGTGGTCATGATGTTCTTCGCGCGGTGACTTCCTCCAACTTGTTTCCCTGCTTGACAAGCACTACAAAGTCTATCCTTGTCAAATATGACATCTTTTATTCCAAGGATATGATCACCTTTAATAAGCTTATCAAGATTTCGCATACCAACATGACCTAGTCTTCTATGCCACAACCAGCCTTTAGAAGATTTGGTAATTAAGCAAGTTCTAGGTTGAGCCTTTTTAGTGAAATCAACAATGTAAAGATCTCCTCTACGTATACCGGTAAAGACCATTTTATGATTGTCTCTACGAAACACTTGGCAATCTACTTCAGTGAATAAGACATTGAAACCGAAATCCGCAAGTCTTGAAACTAAAAGTAAATTGTATCCAAGGGATTCAACAAGCATGACATTTTGTATGGAGCTATCATGTGAGATGGCCACCTTACCAAGGCCAACCACCTTACCCTTTGAATTGTCACCAAAAGTGACATATTTTCGAGGGCCGTCGTTTTCAGCAAGCTCACGAAACATATCTTTGTCTCCAGTCATATGATCAGTACATCCACTATCAAGGACCCATTCCTTTCCTCCAGCCATGTAGCCGCGAAGATTTGCCATAAGACCAAAATGCCTCATTGCATCATCAAGATGATAGTCACTATCATCATCTTCATCATAGTATCCATGTTCAACATTATCTTGTGATTGATCAATTCCTAGAGAGGGTAATTCATTAGATAAATGATCATCGCAATGGTTACCTTTATGAATTCTAATAGCTTCGAATATGATATCGCTAATGATTCCAACATTTCCTTTAGCACGCATGAGATTGGTAAGCTCAAATAGGCAATCACCAAAGCTAGGATCACTGGAGTTCATCTTACTCAAGGCAATAGACTTATGGAGAATTTCGTCTAAATGGAATAATCTGGAAATCGTTCCTCAAGAAATCTCCATATGGTGTAGGCACACTTGAGAGTAGGCAAACGTCTAATCAAGTTTCTAGGCAAGCCTCTAATGATGAGCTCAACAGTTCTAAGATTGCGAATCATGTCAATATCTTCATCTAGGGTAGGGTGCAAAGGATCAACATGAGGTGCACAAGGGCTAGTAATGTACTTGTTCAAATGATATTCATTGAAAATCTCAAGCATTTCATTTTTCCACTCATGAAAATACTCTCCATCAAGAATAGGCACTCTATGTCTAAGACTCCCCAAAGTAGACACATCCATCTTCCTCCAATGGTGTTTAAACCAAGGCAATGGAGACCAAAGCTCTGATACCAATCGAAAGGATCGAGAAAAGGTGTCTAGAGGGGGGGATTAGACACTAAGTGCCAAAAGTTGCAGTTTTTAATATTCTTAAGTTTAAGTGGAGTTTAAGAACAAGTTTAACAAACACAATACATATCAAGCAAGCATGCAATGAGTATATGAGCAGCGGAAAGCAAAGCATGCAACTTGCAAGAATGTAAAGAGAAGGGTTTAGAGTATTCAAACGCAATTGGAGACACGGATGTTTTTGTCATGGTTCTGATAGGTGGTGCTATCGTACATCCATGTTGATGGAGACTTCAACCCACGGAGGGTAACGGTTGCGCGAGTCCACGGAGGGCTCCACCCACGAAGGGTCCACAAAGAAGCAACCTTGTCTATTCCATCACGGTCGTCGCCCACGAAGGACTTGCCTCACTAGCGGTAGGTCTTCACGAAGTAGGAGATCTCCTTGCCCTTACAAACTCCTTGGTTCAACTCCACAATCTTGTTGGAGGCTCCCCAGTGAGACCTAGCCAATCTAGGAGACACTACTCTCCAAGAAGTAACAAATGGTGTGTTGATGATGAACTCCTTGCTCTTGTGCTTAAAATGATAGTCTCCCCAACACTCAACTCTCTCACACAGGATTTGGATTTGGTGGAAAGAAGATTTGAGTGGAAAGCAACTTGGGAAAGGCTAGAGATCAAGATTCATATGGTTGGAATGGAATATCTTGACCTCAACACAAGTGTAGGTGGTTCTCTCTCAGAAAATGTGTATTGGAAGTGTAGGTATGTTCTGATGGCTCTCTCCACGAATGAAGAGTGGGTGGAGGGGTATATATAGCCTCCACACAAAATCTAACCGTTACACACAATTTTCCAAACTCGGTGGGACCGAATGGTTAAACTCGGTCGGACCGATTCAGCAAACCTAGTGACCGTTAGGATTTTCGGTGCGACTGAGATGCAACTCCGTAGGACCGATATGGTTAGGGTTAGGGCATAACGTAATCTCGGTGTGACCGATTACACAAACTCGGTGGGACCGATTTTGGTAATAAGCTAACCAGGGAGTTGGTCAGGCAAACTCGGTGAGACCGATTACACAAACTCGGTGGGACCGATTTTGGTAATAAGCTAACCAGAGGGTTTGCATTGTAATCTCGGTAGTATCGATTGCTCAAACTTGGTGAGACCGATTTTGGTAATGGACATACACAGTGAGATTGCAATCTCATCTCGGTGAGACCGAGATCCCTATCAGTGAAACCGATTTGCTAGGGTTTATGGCAGTGGCTATGACATCTAAAACTCGGTGGCGCCGGATAGATAGAATCGGTGGGGCCGAGTTTGACTTTTGGTTTAGGTCATATGTGGATGTGGGAAGGTAGTTGAGGGTTTTGGAGCATATCACTAAACACTTTGAGAAAGCAAGCCATTAAGCAACACCTCATCCCCTCTTGATAGTATTGGCTTTTCCTATAGACTCAATGTGATCTTGGATCACTAAAATAGAAAATGTAGAGTCTTGATCTTGAAGCTTGAGCCAATCCTTTGTCCTTAGCATCTTGAAGGGGTTCCACATCCTCTAGTCCATGCCACTCCATTGTTGAACTTATCTGAAACATACTAGGTAAAAGTGTTAGTCCAACAAGAGATATGTTGACATTAATTACCAAAACCACCTAGGGAGCACTTGTGCTTTCACTTATATTCTGTCAGCCCCAAAGCCTGTAGATTATGATAAAACCTGAATGATCTGTAGACTTATGATATAGGCTAAAGCTTTACCTTTATATTTTTCTGAAGTCCAATAAAGTAGAATAAACTTCACCTGTAGTCCCCAAGGGCCGGTTCACTTGATCATAAATGAGCCAGTACTTTTAATTTCATAACTGTCTTGTGCCGAACCCAATCAAATATTGTAATCTGGCTTAATCTTGAGAAACTTTCTGAATATTATGCATTAGCCCCCAAGTGCCAAGTGTTGTTACATTGTAAGGTACTTGGGACTTGAAATATATTAGAGTCGTAAGAAATTGTTTTGGCATACATTAGCCCCCAAGTGTCAAGTGGTTTTGCAGTGCAAAGTACTTGAGACTTGAATCTTGACTCTTGAACTTTAATTTAAACCTTGACACACCTGCGTATGTTTTGTAGAATGCCCTATCTGAATTGGGTTCGCAATTAACTGACGCCAAGACCCGGCTGGCGGATCAGGAGACAGAAATCAAGGCTGCTGACTCCAAGCTTCAATTAAGTCTTACTGAGACGGGAAAATTGAGAACCAGCTTAACTGCCAAGAAGAAAACCTGGGCTGAAGAGAAGACGCTACTGACACAACGCGCCGAAAAAGCTGAAGCAGCTCTTGAGGAGGTTACTACGGAGCTGACCGGCTTAAAGAAACGGGTGTCTCAAATGGTTTCCGCCATCTTTGCTAAGACATCTGTACTGATCTTTTTCACCTTCTTGTGACTCGGAAGATAAACCGCCTGCTGACCCCTTGTTTGAAAAATTATGTGTAGGCCCTCGAAGCAAAAAACCTGAACCAGGATAACGTGACGAAACTGAAGGCGGTCTATACCTTAGTGGAGCAGTTGTACAATGGTGCTCAACAAGCACTTGCTGCTATCTCTCCTGCCAATCAAGGACCCAACCGGCTTAGTGACGTCTTGAAGAAATTGTCAATCTTACCCACCAGGTTCCAAGAGGTCAAACGATCCTGCGCTAAAGCCGGAGCTTTGACTGCTCTGAGCCATTCCAAGGCTTGGGTGCCAGATCTAGACCCGGTGGATGTAGCTAGGGGGTACCCGACTGTAAAGGAATACGGGTCTCTCTTTGAACAAGATGACTTCATGGCTTGCGTGAGGGGAGTTCATCCTCAAGCTACCATCCTTGGAGATGAAACTAATATTGACAAATACCAACTGGGTTTTGATTTGGAGAATAAGAAGATGGCGACTCCTTCCTACAAGGTGACAGACCTTATCCCGCCGGTTCGCCAACACACGTTTGCACCAGAAGTTGATCCAGCTGGCTTGATTGATGATGAATCAGAGTTCGTTGTCGTGAATGGCTTTGACTGGTCCAATCCTAGCTTTCAGTTGACAGAAGGAGGTGAACCGGCAAGGGAAGAATGAGAACCATCTTTGTGGGCTTGTAAAAGCCTTGTAATAGAATTAGCTTTGAACACTGCGAATTTTTGCCTATGCCATCATGCATAGGACGTCGTTTGTGTCTCTGTGCTTCCTTATGTCAATATATGCATCACATTCATGGTTATCATTGTAATATTTTCCGCTCTGTTCCTGTAACAAAAGGAAATACTTGCTTGGTGGTTTAACACCGAGCGGGTCAGAATACCCGGTTCATGACCAAAAAGCTTTATCATAGTAGACAAACAGAACTAAACGTAAAAAGAAACAGGGCTGAAATAACCTTGGAGTACCACATAAAGAAACTGTTCATAAACAACAGTCATACATGTATCTTCGACCTCTGGACCACCGGTTTATATGATCCGGGTGACGAGGCTGACGATCCAGTCCTTTTTGAGAAGTCAATGCTTCTGAATACCTGATGATTCTTATGCCTTGGCGGCTTATTGTCAAATAGTCAAGCCGGCAAAAAAGCCATGCTGGTTGTTTAAAATTGAGACAATAAAAGACCAATAAGACAAATACCAGGTGGCAAACAATATAAATAACCTTGTAACTAAAGGTTGGGGGTTTCTGATTCGAATACGATCAGTAAACCGGACCAAAGGGGTTAAGCTAAGATTCGAATACGATCAAATAGCCCCCAATGTCTTTGGCATTGCGCTGATCAAGAGGGTACCGACAGCTATGTTCTCTTTGGTTCGAATATGACCTATGTTTGAACAGGAAGCTCCCAAATGATCTTGAGAGGTTTTTAACGACCCTGATTCGAATACGATCCAAGTCGGACCCAAAAGGGGTTAAGCTATGATTCGGATACGATCAGGAAGCCCCCTGGTGAGTTTAGCTTTGAGCCGATCAAGAGGGTTATGATAACTATGTTCTCTTTGGTTCGAATACGACCTATGTTTGAACAGGAAGCCCCCAAGTGATCTTGAGGTTTACAACTAGATTCGAATACGATCATAAGCCGGACCAAAAAGGTTAAACTTGATTCAGATATGATCAGCTCCTTAATAGTCTTTTTAAATAGTAAAAGAGTAAAGATATATAATCTTTTAAAAGGAAAAGGACAGAGGTCCTGCTTTATTACTTATCATAGTATATACAACGTCAAAGTATGTACATGATGAGAGCCGATGGCTTAGGTGTAGTATGGCCGAAGTTAAGCAATGTTCCACGGCCGGCGGGTCTCCTCCTCCGACTTACGTGAGTCTTTGTGCTCTCGAACGTCAATGAGGTAATATGACCCGTTGTTTAAGTTCTTGCTGACCACAAAGGGTCCTTCCCAAGGCGGGGATAGCTTGTGTGCATCTGACAAATCATGGATGAGCCGGAGCACTAGGTCACCTTCTTGAAAAGTCCTGGACTTAACCCGGCGGCTGTGATAGCGGCGCATGTCCTGTTGATAAATTGTTGATCGAGCTGCTGCTAAGTCTATTTCCTCATCTAATAAGGCAAGCGCATCCTGTCTGGCTTGTTCGTTATTAGCTTCAACATAAGCCGCCACACAAGGTGAGTCATGGCGGATGTCACTAGGCAGCACTGCTTCCGCTCCATAAACCATGAAGAAGGGTGTATAACCCGTAGATCTGTTAGGGGTGGTGTTAATACTCCACAATACCGAGGGTAACTCTTCTACCTAGCAACCCGTTGTCCGTTGTAAGGGAACCATGAGCCGGGGTTTGAGACCTTTTAAGATTTCCTGATTTGCTCTCTCAGCCTGCCCATTAGATTGAGGGTGAGCTACAGAAGAAACATCAAGCCGGATATGCTCACGTTGACAGAACTCCTCCATAGCCCCTTGGGATAAATTAGTGCCATTGTCAATGATAATGTTGTGCGGAAAACCAAAACGAAAGATCACCTTTTTCATGAACTGAACCGCTATGGCTGCATCACACTTACTCACTGGCTCCGCCTCAACCCACTTTGTGAATTTGTCAACTGCTACTAAAAGATGTGTCTTTTATCCTTGGACCTTTTGAAAGGTCCAACCATGTCAAGCCCCCAGACCGCAAACGGCCAGGTGATTGGAATCATCCGCAACTCTTGAGCCGGTACATGTGCTCGTCGTGCAAATTTTTGACATCCATCACTCCTACTGACCAGATCCTCTGCATCAGCGTGAGCCGTCAACCAATAAGAACCATGACGAAAAGCTTTGGCCACAAGAGACTTTGACCCAGCGTGATGACCACAATCCCCTTCATGGATTTCACGAAGTATCTCTTGGCCTTCTTTAGGAGAAACACACCGCTGAAACGCTCCTGAGACGTTGCGATGGTATAACTCTCCGTCAGAAATCGTCATTGACTTGGACCGCCGGGTTATCTGTCGGGCAAGGGTCTCATCCTCTGGCAACTTGCCCCGGGTCATGTAAGCCAAGAACGGTACTGTCCAATCTGGGATGACTTGAAGAGTCGCCACCAACTGTGCCTCCGGGTCAGGAACGGCCAAATCTTCCTCTGTAGGTAACTTAACAGACGAGTTATGCAAAACATCCAAAAAGGTGTTAGGTGGCACTGGCTTACGCTGAGACCCCAACCGGCTTAGAGCATCTACCGCTTCGTTCTTCCTACGGTCAATGTGTTCCACTTGATAACCTTTAAAATGTCTTGCAACAGCATCGACTTCCCGGCGATAAGCCGCCATGAGAGGGTCCTTGGAATCCCACTTGCCTGACACCTATTGAGCCACCAAATCTGAATCACCAAGACATCGGACCTGGCTCAGACTCATTTCTTTGGCCATTGGAAGACCATGGAGCAAGGCTTCATACTCTGTTGCGTTATTAGTACAAGGAAACATCAGTCGCAGCACATAACAAAACTTGTCACCTCGAGGGGAAGTTAAAACAACTCCAGCCCCCGAGCCTTCCAATTGTCTGGACCCATCAAAGTGAATCGTCCAATACGTGTTGTCTGGTTTCTCATCTGGCATCTACAGCTCTGTCCAATCATTAATAAAGTCAACCGGCGCTTGAGATTTGATCGCAGTACGTGGTACATATTTCAACCCATGAGACCCAAGTTCAATGGCCCACTTGGCGACTCGTCCAGTGGCTTCTCTATTTTGAATGATGTCTCCCAACGGAGCAGAGCTAACCACAGTGATTGGGTGACCCTGCAAGTAATATTTTAGCTTCCGGCTTGCCATGAACACCCCATATACAAGTTTCTGCCAATGTGGATATCTTTGTTTAGACTCAATCAACACCTCACTGACGTAGTAAACCGGCCGTTGGACCGGATGTTCCTTGCCAGCCTCCTTGCGTTCCACCACAATCGTCAAACTAACAGCTCGTGAGTTAGCGGCCACATATAATAATAGCGGCTCTTTCTCAACTGGAGCAGCAAGAACCGGCGGCTCAGCAAGTTGTTTCTTCAGATCCTCAAAGGCAGAGTTTGCAGCATCACTCCATATGAAATCATCCGTCTTTTTCATCATCTGATACAAAGGCATCGCCTTCTCCCCTAACTGGCTTATGAACCGGCTCAAAGCCGCGGCGCGACCCGCCAGCCGTTGAACGTCATTGATGCACACTGGTTTGGCCAGGGAGGTGATTGCCATAATTTTCTCCGGGTTAGCTTCAATACCTCTATTAGATACCAAAAAACCCAAGAGTTTGCCAGTGGGGACTCCAAAAACACGCTTAGCCGGGTTAAGCATCATCTTGTAGACCTGGAGGTTATCAAAGGTCTCCTTTGGATCTGTTACTAAGGTTTCCTCTTTTATGGACTTCACCACTATATCATCCACATAAGCATGAACATTGCGCCCAATCTGATTGTGAAGGAAATTCTACATACACCGTTGATAAGTCGCCTGGGCACTCTTAAGCCCAAAAGGCATAGACACATAGCAGAAGGCTCCAAACGGAGTGATGAAGGATGTCTTCTCATGGTCCTTAACTGCCATTTTGATCTGATGATAACCTGAATAAGCATCCAGAAAACTCAAACGTGCGCAACCCGTCGTGGCGTCAATGATCTGATCAATATATACAAGGGAGAGCAAATGGGTCAACTGGACAAGCTTTGTTTAAATCGGTGTAATCCACACACATACGCCAGGTGCTATTCTTCTTGAGTACAAGCACTGGGTTGGCTAACCACTCTGGGTGAAAAACTTCCACAATGAACCCAGCCGCCAAGAGCCGGGCCACTTCTTCTCCAATGGCATTGCGCCTTTCTTCGTTAAACCGTCGGAGAAACTGTCTGACCGGCTTAAACTTCGGATCAATATTGAGAGTGTGCTCAACGAGTTCTCTCGGGACACCCGGCATATCAGAAGGTTTCCATGCAAAGATGTCCCGGTTCTCACGGATGAACTCGATGAGCGTGCTTTCCTATTTTGGATCCAAGTTGGCACTGATGATGAACTGCTTGGATGAGTCGCCAGGCACAAAATCAACCGTCTTGGTGTCATCAGCTGATTTGAACTTCAACACCGGCTCATGCTCCATTGTTGGCTTCTTTAACGATGGCATGTCTGCCGGGTCAACATTATCTTTATAAAACTTTAACTCCTCTATTGCACAAACAGACTCAGCATACGTAGCATCCCCTTCTTCACACTCCAGAGCTATTTTCCGGCTTCCATGCACTATAATGGTGCCCTTATAACCCGGCATCTTGAGCTGTAGATATACATAACACACTGAGCCATGAACTTGGCGTAAGCCGGCCGTCCAAACAAAGCATGATATGGGCTTTTGATCTTAACCACCTCAAAAGTTAACTTCTCCGCCCTGGAATCATATTCATCCCCAAAGGCTACTTGCAGTTCAATCTTACCAACTAGGTATGCCAATTTGCCAGGTACAACACCGTGAAAAATAGTGTTGGATTGCTTAAGACTCCTATCAGTCAATCCCATCCGACGGAACGTCTCATAGTAGAGGATGTTGATGCTACTGCCTCCATCCATGAGCACTTTAGTGAATTTGTATCCACCAACCTGAGGTGCCACTACCAAGGCTAAGTGACCCGGATTGTCAACCCGGGGAGGATGATCTTCTCTGCTCCACACAATAGGCTGTTCAGACCACCTCAAATAATGCGGTATCGCCGGCTCAACAGCATTGACAGCCCTCTTATGAAGCTTCTGGTCCCTCTTGCATAAACTAGTGGTAAATACATGGTATTGGCCACTATTCAACTGTTTTGGGTTCCTCTGATATCCGGACTATTGCTGTTGATTGCCTTGGCCGGGTTGTTGATTGTAACTTCCCTGGTTACCTGTATGGCCTTGACCGTGAAAACCGCCTCCACCTGAACTGGCACCCGGGCCATGAAAGCCGCCTCTGCCTGAACCGCCGCCAGGCCCGTGACTTCCATCAAATGCGTTTGAATTTTTAAATGCCTTCATGATCATACAGTCCTTCCACAGATGGGTTGTTGGCTTCTCCCGGGTGTCGTGTCTTGGGCAAGGTTCATTCAATAGTTGCTCGAGGGTGGGACCTGACCCGCTTGACCGAGGGGGTTGCCTACCCTTGCACCATTGATTGTTGCCCTGTGTATTGGTGTTAGCCAAAAATTTGTCAGCCTTACGTTTATTACCTCCTTGATTTGTCGGGTTATGCTGGTGACCCTTGCTGTTGTCGTTCTTTTTTCCCTTCCCTGTTTTCTCCTCATCAGACAAGGGATCCTTGGTATTGTCAGAATCAGCATACTTGACCAGAGCCGCCATCAACTGGCCCATGTCATTGCAGTCGCGCTTGAGCCGCCCCAGCTTCTGCTTCAGAGGTTCAAAACGGCAATTTTTCTCCAACATTAAGACTACCGAACCAGCATCCATCTTATTAGATGAATGTATTATCTCCTTGACCCGGCGCACCCAATGGGTTGTGGACTCTCCTTCATCTTGCTTACAATTACTCAGGTCCACGATTGACATAGGTTGCTTACATGTGTCTTTGAGGTTTTGAATGAACCGGCCCTTCAACTCCGCCCATGAGCCGATGGAATTGGGTGGCAACCCTTTCAACCAAGTGTGAGCCGTTCCATCCAACATCATGGTGAAGTACTTAGCCATTGCTGCATCGCTAACCTCCAAAAGCTCCATTGCCATCTCGTAACTCTCAATCCATGCCCCAGGCTGCAAATCGGCCGTGTAGTTAGGCACTTTACGAGGCCCCTTGAAGTCCTTAGGTAAGCGCTCATTACGTATAGCCGGTACCAAGCAAGGAATGCCTCGGTCCTTGTGGCTACTCCTACCTCAACAGAGGTTGCTGGATAAGCCGGAAAAGCTTGATGAGCCGCCTGCTCAGCTGCTAGTTGAACCGCCCGCTCAGCCTCTTGTCGGATCATCTCCTGATCCCCTAAGTTAAAGGCTCCCGGCTGCACCGGCTCATGTCTGCGTGGTTGGTTGCGGCGTTGAGCGTTACTTGACATATCAGCTGAGTCCATATGCCAGCTATAGCTCGGGCTCCGGCTCGGGCGAGGGGTTGAATGGATTCTATCTCGACTGTAAGAGTACGCATCCTACTGTGCCAGAGCCGTCTGAAGAAGCTCTCTCACCCTTCTTGTTTCGATTGTTGTCAGAGAGTCGCCTTCCATTGGGAGAGCCGCCAAACGAGCCAACGCGGCAATGAGGTTTTCCAAAGGATTGGAGAAGTGACCTGGTGGTGTTGGCGCATAATGAGGCAGAGCGGTATACATGCGAGGTGGTTCCATGGCCTGCGGCTGAACCGGTGCTCCGGGTGTCGTGATCCGATTTGCTTTCGGCGAGTTACTTGGACCGGCCCCAGGTGTATGGAAAAGGTTCCTAGAATCGAGCATCAGAGGTAAACGTGATTGAGTTTTCTGATGCCTTCTCCTCATGACCTCATTTGACACGTTCAGATCCACCGAGAGCCGGAAAGTCTCCGCTTGAAGCTGCTGAGCACGAGCGTCTAAAGCCGCCCGCTCCGCGGCCATCCTGACCTCTTCAGGTGCTAAGTTTTCCTTGGCCTGTGCCATCTCTTCGCGCACCCATGCCACCTCCGCATCATGTTGAACTTTATCCACCGGTTCCACCACGGCAGTCAACAGGGCCATCAGCTTATCCGTGAGGTCCATTAGTATCTGAGCCGGGGAGCACGCGGGGTCTCCTAACCCGGCCGTTACCGACCCGGTGGTCGTTGCTGCCACAGCCGTGGAGTTCTGCCCGGGCTAGGTGCCTTCCATGAAGACTCCAGCTCGATTCGGCAGCTCAAAGGGGTCCCGAATACTGCTACCATCAGAACAGCCCCCAAGCATGCCATCCTGCAGTTGATACAACGAGTCTGTCTCGCCTGTTGATGACGTAGCGTCAGAACAGATGGCCGTCTCACCGCCATCCACTGATCCTTCTGAGTATTCACCTCCATGGATGCAACCCACAAAAACACGTTTTACGGCGGGTCAGGCCCAGGCAGGTCAGGCCTAGGCGGGTCTCGCGCGTTGAGCCGTCTCGATGATGTTGGTGCTGATGTTTGGCTCAGGGCCTGATTTGCCGATCCGGCCGATGAAGACATGAATCCCGCCGAAGGGGACCCGGTACCCGTACTTAATTGAGCCGGCCTCGGGGCCCCGGCCTTCGTCGTTGATGTAGAGCTTGCCGCCACGACTCTTGGTCATCCGGCCCACAACGTATCCCTTGAGCCCTTCGAAGCAGCCCTTCAAGAACTCAAATCCACCGTGCGCTGGCCCCATGGTGGGCGCCAACTGTCGTGGAATTGTCACGGCAGGTGTCCTAGCAAAAGGACTTAATCGTAGGGCCATCGCAACTAGGAAGCTTAAAGGGGTTAATCGGGACAAAGGACACGAGAGGTTTTATACTAGTTCGGCCCCTTACGATGAAGGTAAAAGCCTACGTCTAGTTGTGTTGGAATTGCTGGGGTTTCGATCACCAAGAGGCTAATCCGCTGGCTTGGTTATCGATCTCTTGTTTCTTGCCCTAAGCCGCCACCGGGTCGTCCCCTTATATACACAGGTTGACGCCTGGCGGCCTACAGAGTCCCGACCGGCTCATAAAGCGTGTCCGGCTCGGTGACTTCTTTTACATGCCTTTCCTTACAAGTCTTTCCTTACATACGGCGGTTTACAATATTGGGCCTTAAGCCGCCTCTGGGCTTAGGTCTTCTATAAGCCTTAATAAACTATCGCCTTGAATGTTTACTGGGCTTCCTTTGTGACCCGTCATTGGGGACTGACCCGGCCCCTCCTGGGTGGGTCATAACTGATAGCTATATCCCCAACAGGCCCCAAGATAGGCAGGCCCTCATTGCATATCCAAGTGCACATGAGGATTCAAATCGCCTAAGTGAAGGGGCAGTCTTTGCAAAGGTACGTCATCAACTCGTGTGCGCTAAGACATAGCTGACAGATAGGGTCGTGCAACCATGCATGCTATGCCACGTTCTCAATAGTGAGGATCCTACCATGCAGCACCAGCCAGGCAAAAACAATTTATTTTAGCTCTATGTGCGCCTTCCAAATCTTGTCTGTGGCGAAGATGGGATGTGTGCCATTAGTGGTCCACTTTTAGGAGATCATGTCATTTGTAATGAGGGTGAGATGGATAGAAGAAATGAGTGTCCGCAGGCTAAAATTCTCAATGGTTGAGTTGGTGTGGATATTTTTGTGATTGATCGGCGAAGGAAAGGAGGCGACTAGTTGCTTCTGGCCGATCTAGTTGTGTTTGAGCGTGTCCTTATGAACCGTTCTATTTTTCTAGAGGCAATCTTAAATATCTCCATGGAAGTGTAGGTTATCTCCCAGGGGCTGAATGGGATATTATTGCAAATTCGTCAAAGATGAGAGATTTTGACAAATAACAGAGTGACAAAAAATGTAACAAGATGAAAAAGTCATCATGAGATGAAGAACATGCAGACATACATGCATCAAACGTAAACATGTTGAACTGAAGAAATGAAATGCATCAGGGTGAAAGTCTTCAGTTCAAAGTCTTCAGTATGCACGGCACAAATTCATCAAGAGCTGAAGTACTCAAAGTAAGGGGTTGAGGAATTTGAAACCAGGTAGGCTCGGTGAAGACATGGGATTTGTTTGACTAGTTCAAGTTGTTGTATCAATTGTATGTTTGGTTAGGGAGCCTGAGATTGAACTCAGAAGACACTAAGTCCTCACCTTATTCCCCTTGAGCTAAGGTCACTTAGACCCTGCCCAATCACTCGTGGTAAGTCTTCAAGGTAGACTTACAAAACCATCACAGACTCATTCTATGGCACTCTACAAATTCTTCTTGGATGCTCAGAACATGACACCTAACCATCTGGAAGAATGACAGTCTTCATAGGTAACGGGCTTCGGATCACATGGGACAATATCTTTAGTGATGCGTAATCACTTTGGCTCTGGGTTGGGTCTTTCCTTACTTGGGTTTTTCTCAAGTTCGACAGAGGAAGGGTTGCTCTCAAATGACACTTGTCAATCTTTCTCTTGGAGGAGCCCACCAACTACTGGTTGTGGGGGCTGCTATTTATAGCCAAGGCAACCCGACATGATAAGACATAAATGTCCTTCGGGCATGATAGTTGTCAGGATACGGATCCACTCGACAGCTGGCACTTGCTCCGCAATGGTCGGAACGATAAATTCATCAGAACTCTCAGTTTCCTCACATGGTAGACAAATCACACTAGCGTAATCCTAACTTTTCAGTCAGACCAATTTCGTCAACGACCAAAAGAACTTCATCTATGACTCTAAAGAACTCGACTGCACTGCACGAGATTTCCAAAGTCTTCGCTCGAAGAAATAGGTATGTTTTTGGGATTGAGCATCACTTCGAAAATATGCCTATGTATCACCTGGGCCCCTTTAGCAGTACGGTGTCCAATGACTCAAATAAATAAGAAAGAAACTATGAAAACAAAGTCCTCAAGCTTCCAATTCTTCACATCAATCTTTTCAAAGGAAGCACCAAATTCTTCACTGCATAAATACCTTTTTAGGGGTTATCTTTCGTTAGTTAAACCAAATCTTTAGGGACTATATCTCTTGTGTACACTCACAAACACTTTGGTCCCTTAACTCATTTGTCTTCAATACTCCAAAACACTAAGGGGGCACTAGATGCACTTACAATCTTCCCCTTTTTGGTGATTGACGACAAATTGGTTAAGTTTTCAACATGGATAAAATAATAAGAGTGTAAGAATAGAGTGTTGGGAAACGTAGTAGAAAACAAAAAAAAACATGCCTACACACAACCAAGATCAATATGAAGATGCATAACCGGTTGGGATCACGATCGTTACCGTCACCGAGTTGCAACGGAAGAAGAATGTGTCGGTGTAGATCGTACTTGAAGTCCCTCTAACCATCGATGAACAATCCCACGAACCGCCCGTGAACTGTCCCTCGAACCGAAGATCAAAAGCACGTCCTCTCTATTTGGTTGCAAGCTTGCAGCCTTCATGATCCGGTGGCGCTTTTTCGTCCAGAGCTAATCGACGCATGAGGGATGAGATTAGAACCACACTGGACTTCTAATTATAAGGATTAGAGAAACTAGACCAAGCTCTAATTAGTCAACTAGGACCAACTATAACTAGGGCTAGATGAACTAGAGAAGGCTCCAAAACTTGTGTGTTCAAAAGAGCTCAATACCTCATGTATATATAGGTTGGATGGGAGAGGGGGTAGCCAAGAGGAGGGGAATGACTCCCCTCCCCTTGCGCCGACCAAAGGGGGAAGGGGGGGTCCTTCCCCGACCCCTATTCGGCCTCCCACTATGGGAAGGGCGCGCCTCTCCCTCTTGGGCCTTGGTGGCCCAAATTCTCCCTCCACCTCTTGGCTTTTTTAAGACCTGTTGATATTTAAATTAATATAAAAGCCTTTTAATTATTATTATATCATTTTATATATAATTTAACATCATTGGAAACATTTTTCACATATATATTAATTATCGAAAATACCATGTATTACCCGATAACCTTTGAAACCCTTCCGGTGACCCTAAAACGCTTTCCAATCCTCTCAAAACTATTCTGAATATTTATGAAACTATTCCACAAATATATTATCATTACTTCCCTCCCACTAACACCCTTTAGATCGTAGTTGCCTTAATCTTGTGACCCCGTAGGTTCGGTAACTCATAGACATGAATGAAACCGTTCGTTCAATGAGCGACAACGGGACCATGGACGTCCATATCGATCCCTATAAGTACACAAATGATATTAGAGTGAACCTTTAGTTATCATGTGATGTTCCTTTTGCATCGCGGGGCTTTATTTTGGCCGCATCAGATCGCTTATTTGCCTTGTCTGACTTCCATGCGTCCCGGGCTTCCTTGTCAGACTTGCATGCGTCCGCTTACCCGCATCTTGATTTTTTTTACCTCAAAAAAGGTAAAATAAAAAATAAAATAAAAGAGAAAGTGTCTAACTTGTGACTTATTGCTGTAAACAAGGACCATATGTACATTAACGCTGTGAATATTAAAGGAGGCCGATCGATGGCGAGAATCAGTTGCTTTCTACTTTGATTATATATTGATATATAGACACCGCTGCATTTGATGCATGCGTGCATGCATGCTTTCGTTGCAATCTGCATGATGCTGCCAATCTGACCCTTGTTTCTTTCTTTCTGCAAGGAGTGATCGATCGTACGTACGATATTTAGCGCTAAACTTGATGCATACTCTCATTTTTGCCTGCGCCTGCAGCTTTGGTTATCTTGATACTGACACCACTGCACTGCATGTGCATGCGAATTTTCTTTTGAGCACATGAAATGGACTGCACGTAGTACTTTTACTTTACTCTTGTGTTCCTTTCCCTCTTTGTTTTTTCTCCAAACAAGGCAAGGATTTATTCGACGATCGATCTGTACCGCCGTCGGTCGACCCCATTCCATTTGCACTCCTCCTCTTCCTATTTGAAGGACAGGCACGCATCCCATCGGTGAAGCTTACTCTACTCTAGTCGGAGTCGTAGTTTAAGGCCGATCAGTGCATATGCATGCATGTATGCATGCAGACTGCATGCAGGGCGCGACGTCCGACGTGCTAGCTAGGTAGCTCCAGCTCGGGCTGAAGGGCGGCAGGCGGCGATGGGAGGATTCACGCCTCCAATCCCGCAGGACGACAGCAACTGGGAGATCCGCGTGGCGGTGCTGCTCAGCCTCTTCCTCCAGATGATCCTCATCTTCGTCGGCCCCGTCCGCAAGCGCTCCTCCTCCCCGGTCCCCCGCTTCCTCGTCTGGGCATGCTACCTCCTCGCCGACTGGGTCGCCGACCTCGCCCTCGGCCTCCTCCTCAACAACATGGGCAACATCGGCGGCTCCCAGTCCAGCTCCTCCTCCACCATCACCCAGCACGCCACCGGCCTCAAGCGCGGCTCCCCCACCAACGCCGACGCCGGCAACAGCAGCCCCATCATCTTCGCCTTCTGGACGCCCTTCCTGCTGCTCCACCTGGGCGGCCCCGACACCATCACCGCCTACTCCCTCGAGGACAACGAGCTGTGGCTCCGCCACCTCATCGGCCTCCTCTTCGAGCTCTTCTCCGCCTCCGTCATCTTCTTCTGCTCCCTCAAGGGTAACCCCATGATCCCCGCCACCGTCCTCATGTTCGTCGTCGGCATCATCAAGTACGGTGAGCGCACCTACTCGCTCTACTCCGGCAGCGTCGACGGCTTCCGGGAGAACATCCTCGACCCTCCTGACCCGGGCCCAAACTACGCCAAGCTCATGACCGAGTTCGACGCCAAGGAGCAGGCCGGACTGGTCGTCGATATCGTCTTCGCCGGCGCTGACGACGAGGCCAAGAAAGCCCTGGCCGACCTTGAGGAAGGCGAGGCCGCGCGACTCGTGAATAATCGCAGCAAGAGCCTTGAGTCGCAGGCGTTCGACTTCTTCCTCATCTTCCGCCGCCTCTTCGTCAACCTCATCCTAAGCTACAAGGAGCGCAAGATCAGCCAAGCCTACTTCCTCGATCGCAAGGACGTGACCGACTCGCCGGCCAAGGCGTTCCAGGTCATCGAGGTGGAGCTCAACTTCATCTACGACATGGTGTACACCAAGGCCCCCGTCGCCCACAGCAAGGCCGGCTGCGTCCTCCGCTTCCTCGCCTCCGCCTGCCTCGTCTCCTCCCTCCTCATCTTCTTCTTCCACGGCGACAAGGGCAGCTTCATGCGCGTCGACATCGCCATCACCTATGCGCTGCTCCTGGGCGGGATAGCACTCGACGGCGTCGCGCTCGCCATGCTCCTGTCCTCCCACCGGATGCTCGTCCTCCTCGGGAAGACACGGTGGCTGGAGTGGCTCGCGCGCGCCGTCAGGTCCGTGCGGCCACGGCTGCGGCGCTGGTCGGAGAGGACCTCGCAGCTGAACCTGGTGAGCTACTGCCTGGGCAAGCCGGACCCTTCCAGCAGCGGCCTCCGCAGCTGCTTGGGCGGCCCGCGGATGGCCCGGGCGCTCGCCAGGGTCGCGGGGGCGCTGCACGTCCGGGAGATCTTTGACGATTTCTTCTTCATCCGGCGCGAGCGCCTCTGCTGCAGACAGGGTGAGGAGAAGGGGAAGGGACCCCTACTTGATTTTGTGTTTGGTACGCTCAAGGAGAGGGCCACCGAAGCCAAGACCGTCAAAGACACAACAGCGGCGTGCAGCTGCCGTGGCGAGGGAGTCCTTGAGAAGCATCGTCAGAAGATCATGGAGAAGCTCAAGATAGCAACACCAGAAGCCCAAGGTGCGAAAGAGGGGAAGAAGGACCAGGACAAGGGGGAAGAGAAGGTAGCAACGACACCAGAAGCCGCCGCAGTTGCGAAAGAGGAGGAGACCATGAGTAACAAGGACAAGGACAAGGTACTTGCGGCCAGCGTGAGCAGCGACAGAGAGTTCGACGAGTCACTGCTGCTGTGGCACATCGCCACGGACCTGTGCTGCTACCCGCTCGAACCTACAGTGCAGACCAAGGATGCGAGCAACATGCAGAAGATCGGCCAGACCTTGTCGGAGTACATGCTTTACCTTCTGATCAAGCAGCCGGAGATGCTGTCCGCGACGGCGGGCATCGGGCTGCTCCGGTACCGTGACACGTGCGCAGAGGCCAAGCGCTTCTTTGAGTCGGCGGCGGCGTGGGACCCGGACCATATGGACGCCCGGAGGATGCTGCTGAGCGTGAACACGACCCAGATGCCGTCGGTGGTGAAGGGCGACAGGTGCAAGTCAGTGCTGTTCGACGCCGTCATCCTGGCCAAGGTGCTTAGGGAGCTGGGAGATGAGCTCATGTGGGAGGTGGTGGCGGGGGTGTGGGGGGAGATGCTCACGTACGCGGCGGGCAAGTGCCGCGGGAGCACGCACGTCCGGCAGCTCAGCCGCGGCGGCGAGCTTATCACCATGGTCTGGTTCCTCATGGCGCACATGGGCCTCGGCGACATGTACCGGATCCACGAGGGAGACGCCAAGGCCAAGCTCATCGTCCGTGGCCAGTAGCAATTATATTACTCTCCTTTTTCCATCGCATTTCTTCTACTCAAACGTACTGTACTGCTTGGGTATTACCATCTCTCATGATTGCTGTGTGTACTCTTGTTAATTTGTATGTCGGCCTTGAAATGTTTCACTAGCTTCCAGCAATTTGCAAGGAGTAAAAGAATTCAGTTTTTCTTGAAGGATGTGTCTAGGTCTCACTTGTTTTTAGGCAAGTGTCTAGGTCTCACCTACTGTAGATTTTTTTAGTGGTTCACCTACTGTATCAATTACAGTGGTGGTGCTAGAACTTGACATAAATGGTCACTTTAGTGCTACAAGTTGTGGCATATACCAAAGTGGTGTAAAAACTTGACTTCAACGTGCAAATACAGTGCTTATCTCGCTTGTATACCGAATCAACACTGACTAGGTACATGGGGCCCGCTGTCAGCCACCGGTAGAAGGGGGTGTGTGACTTATTTTTTTCAGAAACACCCTCAAAATATTTAGAAAAAAACTTGTTGACGTTGGATTTATTTTTTTAAAATCTAAGGCCAGTGGGTCCCGCCTGTCGGGAGGGAGTGAAAACTAAACTAAAAAGTTTTTCTGCACAGAATCCAACCAACGATCAGCACCGAGCATGCAAGCCGGCCAGGAAATGCAGCCATCACGCTACCTTGTGTAGCATGGATAAGAACGTTATATGTACTTAACCAGTATGCATATGGAACTTAAATGGGTTGCCGATACTGCGGCCCAATTTTCACCGGTTTGTTTTCCATTTATTTTTCTAAAACATAAGTAATAAAAATACTTTTAATAATTGTTTGTTGTAAATATTAGACGCACAAACAATGATTATTTAATAAGAAAAGATAATATACATCCGTGTATTATACAAAAAATATGTAGTCAATATGGAAAAAATTAATCAATGAAAAATATCACACACTCGCGGCTTATATTTAAATTATTAAAAAATAACATTAATATCAACAGTTTAAATTATGAATAACTTTAATTATACAAACATTGAACTATACAAACATGCAAATGGTTGAAATGTTTGTATGACTAAAATAATTTTATGAATTGTAATTTTAATAATATTTTTATTATTTTAAAATATACAATCTTTTTGTAACTCACAAATATTATATTAAATATATGATTATTTTCTAAATAACACGTGAACAATTAGTAAAATTAGTTATTTCATTCGTCTGTATATTTATGCACACAAATATTCAAAAAAAATTGTACTGATATTATAATTTACATTTTGTTTTGAAGGAAGAGATTATATTTTACATACTTTCTACAAATATAATAGAGAAAAATGGAACTGGTGTAAAATGGCTCGCAGTATCTGCTCTCAAATTCCACATGCTTTGTGTTTAAATACAAGTAACTTCGTTATCCATTACGTACATAGGACCGTGATTGGTGGAGTGGTTTAGCCGGCTTGCTACTAATGTCTCTGTTGTGTGTTCGAGACCAGTGTTTATGACCTAAAATCCGCATGTTTTGTTTAATTTTCACTCTCACCTGACAGGTGGAACCCATTGTTCATAGAGGTGAAGAAAATGGCACCTCTCCCACGCCAAGATGTTTTTTGTGGAAAAAATAATATTTCAAGGGTGTTTCTAGAAAAAAAAACAGGTCACACACTCCCTGCTCCTGATCTCGTGGCTGACAGCAGGCTCCACACGCCTAGTCAGCGCCGGTCCGTATACAAAAATGAGATAAGCACTGTATTTGCACGTCAAAGCCAAGTTTTTGCATCACTTTAATGCATGCCACAACTTCTAGCACCAAAATGACCGTTTGTGCCAAGTTTTAGCACCACCGATATAATTGACTCTTGATCTAAGTATGGCATCAGGGTAACCTTATCTCAGAACAAGCCCACCTCCTCTCTTGCATCTGATCGATTATTTATTTGTTCTTTTGAAACAAGTCAATTTTCATTTTCATCAATTAAGCCTTTAGAGAGGAATTAGCAAATATTTTTTGTGAAATAAAAAAGGAAAACGCTGTCTTTCAGCCCACGGATGTACGCGCAGCGTCCGCCACACGTGTAGCCGTCGGATCAATGTTGATCGAGCGCTCACTCTGGCCACAAGTTTTGTGCAACCAATTTTTTCCGCATTATAAAGGAATTAGCAAATTCAAAAATTGTTCATGAATTCCAAAAAGTTAGCAAATATTAAAAAAAATCATGAAACTAAAAAATGTCCACTTTGAAAAAAGTTCATATTTAAAAAATGTGAGTTTGAAAAAAAATCATAATTTTAAGAAAATGTTCATGATTTTTTATTAAAAAATGCGGACATACAACTGGCCAGCAACCCTCCTCCCGCCCCCCAAATTGATGTGTGTGCATGCACTTGAGTGACAAAATGAACTTGTAACAAGGACAAAAATGAGTGGGGCCTAGTTGTGTGTCGAGGGTAGACTTTCAGTTGGGAAAAATGTGTCGGGCTCTTAGTTGTGTATTGAGTGTGGAGTTGCAAGGATGGACTTGCAACTGGGATGTATCAAGGGTGGAATGCAACTGTGACAAAAAAGATGCAGCCCTCCAACTGCATGTAAGGGGTGTAGTTGGACTTGTAACTAGGACAAAAATGAGTTGGGTCCCAGTTGCATGTTGAATGTGGACTTGCAAGTGGAACAATAAAAAGGCAGGGCCCTCAATTGCATGTCAGGGATGGAGTTGCAATAGGGACAAAAGCCCCCCCCCCCCCCCCTACAACAAAAAAATTGTTTGCAACTAAAAAAAGTTCCCGCATTATAAAGGAATTAGCAAATTCAAAAATTGTTCATGAATTCAAAAAAGTTAGCAAATATTAAAAAATGTTCGTGAAACTAAAAAATGTCCACTTTGGAAAAAGTTCATATTTAAAAAAATGTGAGTTTGAAAAAAATCATAATTTTTGAAAATGTTCATAATTTTAAGAAAATGTTCATTTTATTAAAAAATGCGGACATACAACTGGCCAGCAACCCTCCTCCCGCCCCCCAAATTGATGTCTCATCGCGTGCATGCACTTGAGTGACAAAATGAACTTGTAACAGGGATAAAAATGAGTGGGGCCTAGTTGTGTGTTGAGGGTGGACTTTCAGTTGGGAAAAATGTGTCGGGCTCTTAGTTGTGTATTGAGTGTGGAGCTGCAAGGGTGGACTTGCAACTGGGATGTATCGAGGGTGGAATGCAACTGTGACAAAAAAGATGCGGCCCTCCAACTGCATGTAAGGGGTGTAGTTGTACTTGTAACTAGGACAAAAATGAGTTGGGTCCCAGTTGCGTGTTGGATGTGGACTTGCAAGTGGAACAATAAAAAGGCAGGGCCCTTGCATGTCAGGAATGGAGTTGCAATAGGGACAAAAGCAACCGCCGACTTGCAGGTGACACAAAAATGGAGCAGGCCCGGTTACATATCAAGGATGGACTTGCAGCTACAAAAGAAAATGAGGCGGGGTCATTTACCTATTACGGTGAACTTGCAACTCGGACAAGATGGGCCCCCCTCCCCAGTTGCGTGTAAGGGTGGATCTGTAACTAGGACAAAAAGTGTGTCGGGTCCGATTGCATGGCAGAGATGGACATGCAACTAGGGCAAAAAAAATCGGCCCTCAAAAGTTGTGTGTCGGGGTTAGAGTAGGAGACATGCAATTACCTCGACAAACACTTCTTTTTTTCAAGATGTAGTCGCATTGAAAACATACAGCGATAGAAATGATATTTTTACAGTTGTGTGTTTAATGATAAATATATAAGTGACATAGAAAAAAAATCATGATTAAAACAAAGAAAAAATAAAACAAATGAAAAACAAATTAGTTTTTTGAAACGGAATGGAAAACGAATTATTACCTACACTGTCAAAGAGACAAAGCAGAAACACGGATCAATTAACCTGCCTCACGCTCCAGCCAAATGTGATCCGCGTGCTCGCATGGAGGAAGTTTCTTTTTTAGAAATCGTATGGAGGAAGTAAAGAAGCAACAGCAGGCGTGCGGAAAAATAACACGGGCCTGAGACAACCAACGCGTTCGAGAAAATCAGCGCCAACAATGGGATCAACGTGTAACTGGATCGGACGAGTTATGTAAAACTGGACATGCAACTAAAGGCTTGTTCGGAATCTCTCCCCTCCGCTTCACTCCGCGGAGCTCCAGGAGCTCGGTTTGAGCTGCTCTGTGAAAATAAGCCGCAGTTTCGTTCGCTCAGGGAGCGTAGTCCAGGAAGCGGAGAGGAACTGAACAGGCCTTAAGTCAGGCCAAATAAAGTTGTACAACAAATCGAGGTTAGGCAAATTGCATGTCTAGACTGAACATGTAACTGGATCGGGACGAATTGCATCTGGAGAGTGGACATGCAGCTGTTACATGAGTTGGATCAAGCAAGTTGTGTGTTCGAGACAGAACACATTATGTCTCAAAAATAAACGCGCAACTGTATTGGGCATTGTTTTAACACAACAATCAAAGTCGTTCGTATACACTCATCTTATGAATGCACACGTGAACATCCTATCCATATAAGCATTTCCGAGAGGCTGAGCGACATAGCATATTGAGAGTATACGAATTCATCATAGGCGCCTCGCAGTCAACAGAAACATCTTCTACTATTGAACAAACATTGCCGGCAGCCTGAAATAAATTCAGGAATGTCAAGTGTAGGACTTGAACCCTGATGAGCTGGAGATACCATTGTCCTCTTAACCATCCAAACACAGATTGGTTCGCGGATCGGGCGAATTTGTATGTGATACATTGATATACAACTCTTGTTCATTCTCTAAAAAAACACTCTCGTTCGCGAAATAATTAGGCACAGATAACAAATCATGTTTAGAAAAATGTTGCCATATTTTTATAATACACAATGAACTTTCTTGAAAAATGCATATGTACATTTTTTAAATACATTCAAGATACACGAAAAATATACTTTTTAAAATACACAATAACCTTTCAAAAATACATGGCGAACAATATTTAGGACAAGGGGAATATGTTTTTTAAATAGATGATGAAAGTTTTATAAATACATGATGAACATTTCACAATACGTGGTGTACTTTTTAAAAAATTGGCGAACATTTTGGGAATAAAAAACCGCACGGTGTAGATAAAATCAAAATGGAGAAAATAAAATAATCAAACACAATTGGATCAGGGTGAGGGTGGACACACAACTAGGCTGGTTGAGTTTTGGATCAAGGGTGGAATGCAACTGGGTCAGGGTGAGTTGTGCGTCGAGAATGGACATACAACTAGGTTTGTTGAGTTTTTGAGTCAAGAGTGAACAGGAAACTAGGTCGGACGAGTTGCGTGTCGGGCGTGGACATGCAACTTGATCAAGTCAGGGCAAGTTGTGTGTTGATGATGGACATGCAACTTGGTCAGGCGAGTGGCATGTCAAGGTGAACATGCAACATGATCGGAATCGGGCAAGTTGCATATCTAGAGTGAACATGCAACTAGGTCGATGTGGGGCAAGTTGCATGTTGAGAGTGAACATGCAACTAGATCGGTGCTATGGGCAAGTTGCTGTTGGAGAACGTAGCAATTTCAAAAAAAATCTTACGCACATGCAAGATCATGGTGATGCACAGCAACGAGAGGGGAGAGTGTGTCCACGTATCCTCGTAGACCGAAAGCGGAAGCGTTAGCACAACGCGGTTGATGTAGTCGTACGTCTTCACGATCCCACCGATC
Source organism: Triticum monococcum (assembly GCA_034509565.1). Classification (NCBI taxonomy): domain Eukaryota; kingdom Viridiplantae; phylum Streptophyta; class Magnoliopsida; order Poales; family Poaceae; genus Triticum; species Triticum monococcum. The sequence continues at coordinate 441,108,231 of CM067842.1, read as the reverse complement.
AAGTACCGAACGCACGACACCTCCGAGTTCTGCACACGTTCAATTCGATGACGTCCCTCGAACTCCGATCCAGCCGAGTGTTGAGGGAGAGTTTCGTCAGCACGACGGCGTGGTGACGATGATGATTTTCTACCGACGCAGGGCTTCGCCTAAGCACCGCTACGATATGATCGAGGTGGATTATGGTGGAGGGAGGCACCGCACACGGCTAAGAGATCAAGAAATCAACTGTTGTGTCTATGGGGTGCCCCTTGGCCACGTATATAAAGGAGTGGAGGAGGGGAGAGAGGGCCGGCCCCTATGGCGCGTCCTGGAGGAGTCCTACTCCCATCGGGAGTAGGATTCCCCCCCCCCCCCCTTCCAAGTAGTAGGAGTAGGAGTCAAGGCAAGGGAAGGGAGAAGAGAAGGAAGGAGGGGGCGCAGCCCCTCCCCCTAGTTCAATTCGGACTAGGCCTTGCGGGGGCGCCCAACCTCTCCTCTCTCTTCCCCTAAAGCCCAATAAGGCCCATATACTCCCCGACGAATTCCCGTAACTCTCCGGTACTCCGAAAAATACCCGAATCATTTGGTACCTTTCCGATGTCCGAATATAGTCGTTCAATATCTCGATCTTTACGTCTCGACCATTTCGAGACTCCTCGCATGTCCCCGATCTCATCCGAGACTCCGAACTCCTTCGGTTCATCAAAACATATAAACTCATAATATAACTATCATCGTAGCGTTAAGCGTGCGGACCCTGCGGGTTCGAGAACTATGTAGACATGACCGAGACACGTCTCCGGTCAATAACCAATAGCGGAACCTGGATGCTCATATTGGCTCCTACATATTCTACGAAGATCTTTATCGGTCAGACCGCATAACAACATACGTTGTTCCCTTTGTCATCGGTGTGTTACTTGCCCGAGATTCGATCGTCGGCATCTCAATACCTAGTTCAATCTCGTTACCGCAAGTCTCTTTACTCGTTCCGTAATACATCATCTCGCAACTAACTCATTAGTTGCAATGCTTGCAAGGCTTAGGTGATGTGCATTACCGAGAGGGCCCAGAGATACCTCTCCGACAATCGAAGTGACAAATCCTAATCTCGAAATACGCCAACCCAACAAGTACCTTCGGAGACACCTGTAGAGCACCTTTATAATCACCTAGTTACGTTGTGACGTTTGGTAGCACATGAAGTGTTCCTCCGGTAAACGAGAGTTGCATAATCTCATAGTCATAGGAACATGTATAAGTCATGAAGAAAGCAATAGCAACAAACTAAACGATCAAGTGCTAAGCTAACGGAATGGGTCAAGTCAATCACATCATTCTCCTAATGATGTGATCCCGTTAATCAAATGACAACTCATGTCTATGGTTAGGAAACATAACCATCTTTGATCAATGAGCTAGTCAAGTAGAGGCATACTAGTGACACTCTGTTTGTCTATGTATTCACATATGTATTATGTTTCCGGTTAATACAATTCTAGCATGAATAATAAACATTTATCATGATATAAGGAAATAAATAATAACTTTGTTATTGCCTCTAGGGCATATTTCCTTCAGTCCACCACTTGCACTAGAGTCAATAATCTAGTTCACATTGCCATGTGATTTAATACCAATAGTTCACATCACTATGTGATTAACACCCATAGTTCACATCGACATGTGACCAACACCCAAAGGGTTTACTAGAGTCAATAATCTAGTTCACATCGCTATGTGATTAATACCCAAAGAGTACTAAGGTGTGATCATGTTTTGCTTGTGCGAGAAATTTAGTCAACGGGTCTGCCACATTCAGATCCGTAAGTATTTTGCAAATTTCTGTGTCAACAATGCTCTGCACAGAGCAACTCTAGCTAATTGCTCCCACTTTCAATATGTATCCAGATTGAGATTTAGAGTCATCTGGATCAGTGTCAAAATTTGCATCGATGTAACCCTTTACGACGAACCTTTTGTCACCTCCATAATTGAGAAACATATCCTTATTCCACTAAGGATAATTTTGACCAATGTCTAGTGATCTACTCCTAGATCACTATTGTACTCCCTTGCCAAAGTCAAGGCAGGGTATACAATAGGTCTGGTACATAGCATGACATACTTTATAGAACCTATGGCTGAGGCATAGGGAATAACTTTCATTCTCTCTCTATCTTCTGCCGTGGTCGAGTTTTGAGTCTTACTCAATTTCACACCTTGTAACACAGGCAAGAACTCCTTTTTGACTGTTTCATTTTGAACTACTTCCAAATCTTGTCAAGGTATGTACTCATTGAAAAAAACTTATCAAGCGTCTTGATCTATCTCTATAGATCTTGATGCTCAATATGTAAGCAGCTTCACCGAGGTCTTTCTTTGAAAAACTCCTTTCAAACATTCCTTTATGCTTTGCAGAATAATTCTACATTATCTCCGATCAACAATATGTCATTCACATATACTTATCAGAAATGTTGTAATGCTCCCACTCACTTTCTTGTAAATACAGGCTTCACCGCAAGTCTGTATAAAACTATATGCTTTGATCAACTTATCAAAGCGTATATTCCAACTCCGAGATGCTTGCACCAGTCCATAGATGGATCGCTAGAGCTTGCATATTTTGTTAGTACCTTTAGGATTGACAAAACCTTCTGGTTGCATCATATACAACTCTTCTTTAATAAATCCATTAAGTAATACAATTTTGTTTATCCACTTGCCAGATTTCATAAAATGCGGCAATTGCTAACATGATTCGGACAGACTTAAGCAAAGATATGAGTGAGAAACTCTCATCGTAGTCAACACCTTGAACTTGTCGAAAACCTTTTTGCGACAATTCTAGCTTTGTAGATAGTGACACTACTATTAGCGTCCGTCTTCCTCTTGAAGATCCATTTAATATCAATGGCTTGCCGATCAATGGGCAAGTCAATCAAAGTCCATACTTTGTTCTCATACATGGATTTCATCTCAGATTTCATGGCCTCAAGCCATTTCGCGGAATCTGGGCTCATCATCGCTTCCTCATAGTTCGTAGGCTCGTCATGGTCAAGTAACATGACCTCCAGAATAGGATTATCGTACCACTCTGGTGCAGATCCCACTCTGGTTTACCTAAGAGGTTCGGTAGTAACTTGATCAGAAGTTACATGATCATAATCATTAGCTTCCTCACTAATTGGTGTAGTAGTCACAGGAACAGATTTCTGTGATGAACTACTTTCCAATAAGGGAGCAGGTACAGTTACCTCATCAAGTTCTACTTTCCTCCCACTCACTTCTTTCGAGAGAAACTCCTTCTATAGAAAGGATCCATTCTCAGCAATGAATATCTTGCCTTCGGATCTGTGATAGAAGGTGTACCCAACATTTTCTTTTGGGTATCCTATGAAGACGCACTTCTCCGATTTGGGTTTGATCTTATCAAGTTGAAACTTTTTCACATAAGCATTGCAACCTCAAACTTTAAGAAACGACTGCTTAGGTTTCTTGCCAAACCATAGTTCATACGGTGTCGTCTCAACGGATTTAGATGGTGCCCTATTTAACGTGAATGTAGCTGTCTCTAATGCATAATCCCAAAACGATAGTGGTAATCGGTAAGAGACATCATAGATCACACCATATCTAATAAAGCACGGTTACGACGTTCGGACACACCATTACACTGTGGTGTTCCAGGTGGTGTGAGTAGTGAAACTATTTCACATTGTTTTAACTGAAGGCCAAACTCGTAACTCAAATATTTTACTTTCGCGGTCATACCGTAGAAACTTTTATTTTTGTTACGATGATTCTCCACTTCACTCTGAAATTCTTTGAACTTTTGAAATATTTCAGACTTGTGTTTCATCAAGTAGTGTTGGGGAACGTCGTAATTTCAAAAAAAATCCTACGCACACGCAAGATCATGGTGATGCATAACAACGAGAGGGGAGAGTGTTGTCTACGTACCCACGTAGACCGAAGCGAAAGCGTTGACCCAACGTAGAGGAAGTAGTCGTACGTCTTCCCGATCCGACCGATCCAAGCACCGTTACTCCGGCACCTCCGAGTTCTTGGCACACGTTCAGCTCGATGACGATCCCCGGGCTCCGATCCAGCAAAGCGTCGGGGAGGAGTTCCGTCAGCACGACGGCATGGTGACGATCTTGATGTTTAACCGTCGCAGGGCTTCGCCTAAGCACCGCTACAATATGATCGAGGTGTAATATCGTGGAGGGGGCACCGCACACGGCTAAGGAACGATCACGAAGATCAACTTCTGTGTCCTAGGGTGCGCCCCGCCCCCGTATATAAAGGAGCCAAGGGGGGTGCGGCCGGCCCTAGTAGGAGGCGCGCAGGAGGAGTCCTACTCCTACCGGGAGTAGGACTCCCCTCCCTTTCCTTGTCCAAGTAGGAGAGGGGGAAGGAAGGGAGAGAGGAGAGGAAGGAAAGGGGGGCGCCGCCCCTCCCTCCTTGTCCAATTCGGACTAGGGGGAGAGGGGGCGCGCGGCCTGCCCTGGCTGCCTTTCCTCTTCTCCACTTTAGGCCCATGAGGCTCATTAACCCCCCGGGGGGTTCCGGTAACCCCCCGGTTCTCCGGTTTTATCCAAAACTTCCCCGAAACACTTCCGGTGTCCGAATATAGCCAATCTTTATGTCTCGACCATTTCAAGACTCCTTGTTATGTCCGTGATCATATCCGGGACTCCGAACAACCTTCGGTACATCAAAATACATAAACTCATAATGAAACTGTCATCGTAACTTTAAGCGTGCGGACCCTACGGTTCGAGAACAATGTAGACATGACCGAGACACGTCTCCGGTCAATAACCAATAGCGGGACCTGGATGCCCATATTGGCTCCTACATATTCTACGAAGATCTTTATTGGTCAGACCGCATAACAACATACGTTGTTCCCTTTGTCATCGGTATGTTACTTGCCCGAGATTCGATCGTCGGTATCTCAATACCTAGTTCAATCTCGTTATCGGCAAGTCTCTTTACTCGTTCCGTAATACATCATCTCGCAACTAACTCATTAGTTGCAATGCTTGCAAGGCTTATGTGATGTGCATTACCGAGAGGGCCCAGAGATACCTCTCCGACAATCGGAGTGACAAATCCTAATCTCAAAATACGCCAACCCAACATGTACCTTTGGAGACACCTGTAGAGCACCTTTATAATCACCCAGTTACGTTGTGACGTTGGTAGCACACAAAGTGTTCCTCCGGCAAACGGGAGTTGCATAATCTCATAGTCATAGGAACATGTATAAGTCATGAAGAAAGCAATAGCAACATACTAAATGATCGGGTGCTAAGCTAATGGAATGGGTCATGTCAATCAGATCATTCACCTAATGATGTGATCCCGTTAATCAAATAACAACTCTTTGTCCATGGTTAGGAAACATAACCATCTTTGATTAACGAGCTAGTCAAGTAGAGGCATACTAGTGACACTCTGTTTGTCTATGTATTCACACATGTATTATGTTTCCGGTTAATACAATTATAGCATGAATAATAAACATTTATCATGAAATAAGGAAATAAATAATAACTTTATTATTGCCTCTAGGGCATATTTCCTTCAGTCTCCCACTTGCACTAGAGTCAATAATCTAGATCACATCACCATGTGATTAACATCGATAGTTCACATCATCATGTGATTAACACCCATAGTTCACATCGCCATGTGACCAACACCCAAAGGGTTTACTAGATTCAGTAATCTAGTTCACATCGCTTATGTGATTAACACCCAAAGAGTACCAAGGTGTGATCATGTTTTGCTTGTGAGAGAAGTTTAGTCAACGGGTCTGCCACATTCAGATCCGCATGTATTTTGCAAATTTCTATGTCAACAATGCTCTGCATGGAGCTACTCTAGCTAATCGCTCCCACTTTCAATATGTATCCAGATTGAGACTTAGAGTCATCTGGATCAGTGTCAAAACTTGCATCGACGTAACCCTTTACGACGAACCTTTTGTCACCTCCGTAATCGAGAAACATATCCTTATTCCAGTAAGGATAATTTTGACCGCTGTCCATTGATCTACTCCTAGATCACTATTGTACTCCCTCTCTTAACACAGTGTATAGTATACAATAGATCTGGTACACAGCATGGCATACTTTATAGAACCTATGATTGAGGCATAGGGAATGACCTTCATTCTCTTTCTATCTTCTGCCGTGGTCGGGCTTTGAGTCTTACTCAACTTCACACCTTGTAACACAGGCAAGAAACTTTTTCTTTGACTGTTCCATTTTGAACTACTTCAAAATCTTGTCAAGGTATGTACTCATTGAAAAAACTTATCAAGCGTCTTGATCTATCTCTATAGATCTTGATACTCAATATGTAAGCAGCTTCATCGAGGTCTTTCTTTGAAAAACTCCTTTCAAACACTCCTTTATGCTTTGCAGAATAATTCTACATTATTTCCGATCAACAATATGTCATTCACATATACTTATCAGAAATGTTGTAGTGCTCCCACTCACTTTCTTGTAAATGCAGGCTTCACCGCAAGTCTGTATAAAACTATATGCTTCGATCAACCTATCAAAGCGTATATTCCAACTCCGAGATGCTTGCACCAGTCCATTGATGGATCGTTGGAGCTTGCATATTTTGTTAACACCTTTAGGATTGACAAAACCTTCTAGTTGCATCGTATACAACTCTTCTTTAATAAATCCATTAAGGAATGCAGTTTTGTTTATCCATTTGCCGGATTTCATAAAATGCGGCAATTGCTAACATGATTCGGACAGACTCAAGCATAGATACGAGTGAGAAACTCTCATCGTAGTCAACACCTTGAACTTTGTCAAAAACCTTTTTCTACAAGTCTAGCTTTGTGGATAGTAACACTACTATCAACGTCCGTCTTCCTCTTGAAGATCCATTTACTTGCCGATCATCGGGCAAGTCAATCAAAGTCCATACTTTGTTCTCATACATGGATCTCATCTCAGATTTCATGGCCTCAAGCCATTTTGCGGAATTTGGGCTCATCATCGCTTCCTCATAGTTCGTAGGTTCGTTATGGTCTAGTAACATAACTTCCAGAACAAGATTACCGTACCACTCTGGTATGGATCTCACTCTGGTTTACCTATGAGATTCGGTAGTAACTTGATCTGAAGTTACATGATCATCATCATTAGCTTCCTCACTAATTGGTGTAGTAGTCACAGGAACAGATTTCTGTGATGAACTAGTTTCTAATAAGGGAGAAGGTACAATTACCTTATCAAGTTCTACTTTCCTCCCACTCACTTCTTTCGAGAGAAACTTCTTCTCTAGAAAGTATCCATTCTCAGCAACGAATGTCTTGCCTTCGGATCTGTGATAGAAGGTGTACTCAACTGTCTCCTTTGGGTATCCTATGAAGACACATTTCTCCGATTTGGGTTTGAGCTTATCATGATGAAACTTTTTCTTATAAGCATCGCAACCCCAAACTTTAAGAAACGACAACTTTGGTTTCTTGCCAAACCATAGTTCATATTGTGTCGTCTCAACAGACTAAGATGGTGCCCCTTTTTTAATGTGAATGCAGCTGTCTCTAATGCATGATCCCAAAACGATATTGGTAAATCGGTAAGAAACATCATAGATTGTACTATATCCAATAAAGTACGGTTATGATGTTCGGACACACCATTATGTTGTGGTGTTCCAGGTGGCATGAGTTTATGAAACTATTCCACATTATTTTAATTTAAGACCAAACTCGTAACTCAAATATTTGTCTCCGTGATCAGATCATAGAAACTTTTATTTTCTTGTCACGATGATTTTCCACTTCACTCTGAAATTCTTTGAACTGTTCAAATGTTTCAGACTTATGTTTCATCAAGTAGATATACCCATATCTGCTTAAATCATCTATGAAGGTTAGAAAATAATGATACCCGCTGCAAGCCTTGATATTCATCGGACCACATACATCAGTATGTATGATTTCCAACAAATCTGTTGCTTGCTCCATTGTTCCGGAGAACGGCGTATTAGTCATCTTGCCCATGAGGCATGGTTCGCAAGCATCAAGTGATTCATAATCAAGTGATTCCAAAAGCCCATCAGCATGGAGTTTCTTCATGCGCATATGACCTAAACGGCAGTGCCACAAACAAGTTGCACTATCATTATTTACTTTGCATCTTTTGGCTTCAATATTATGAATATGTGTATCATTACAATCAAGATCCAACAAACCATTTTCGTTGGTGTGTATGACCATAGAAGGTTTTATTCATGTAAACAGAACAACAATTGTTCTCTAACTTAAATGAATAACCGTATTGCAATAAACATGATCAAATCATATTTATGCTCAACGCAAACACCAAATAACACTTATTTAGGTTCAACATTAATCCCGAAAGTATAGGGAGTGTGCGATGATGATCATATCAATCTTGGAACCACTTCCAATACACATCATCACTTCACCCTTAACTAGTCTCTGTTTATTCTGCAACTCCCGTTTCGAGTTACTAATCTTAGCAACTGAACTAGTACCAAATACTGAGGGGTTGCTATGAACACTAGTAAAGTACACATCAATAACATGTATATCAAATATACTTATGTTCACTTTGCCATCCTTCTTATCTGCCAATCACTTGGGGTAGTTCCGCTTCCAGTGACCAGTCCCTTTGCAGTAGAAGCACTTAGTCTCAGGCTTAGGATCAAACTTGGGCTTCTTCACTTGAGCAGAAACTTGCTTGCCGTTCTTCTTGAAGTTCCCCTTTCTTCCCTTTGTCCCTTTACTTGAAACTAGTGGTTTTGTTTACCATCAACACTTGATGCTTTTCTTGATTTCTACCTTCGTCGATTTCAGCATCACGAAGAGCTTGGGAATTGTTTCCGTTATCCCTTGCATATTATAGTTCATCACGAAGTTCTACTAACTTGGTGATGGTGACTAGAGAATTCTGTCAATCACTATTTTATCTGGAAGATTAACTCCCACTTGATTCAAGCGATTGTAGTACCCAGACAATCTGAGCACATGCTCACTCCTAGAGCTATTCTCCTCCATCTTTTAGCTATAGAACTTGTTGGAGACTTCATATCTCTCAACTCGGGTATTTGCTTGAAATATTAACGTCAACTCCTGGAACATCTCATATGTTCCATGACGTTCAAAACGTCTTTGAAGTCCCGATTCTAAGCTATTAAGCATGCTGCACTAAAATATCAAGTAGTCAACATATTGAGCTAGCCAAACGTTCATAACATCTGCATCTGCTCCTGCAATAGGTCTGTCACCTAGCGGTGCATCAAGGACATAATTCTTCTGTGCAGCAATGAGGATAAACCTTAGATCACGGATCCAATCCGCATCATTCCTACTAACATCTTTCAATACAATTTTCTCTAGGAACATATCAAAATAAACACAGGGAAGCAACAACGCGAGCTATTGATCTACAACATGATTTACAAAATACTACCAGGACTAAGTTCATGATAAATTTAAGTTCAATTAATCATATTACTTTAAGAACTCCCACTTAGATAGACATCCCTCTAATCATCTAAGTGATCATGTGATCCAAATCAACTAAACCATAACTGATCATCACGTGAAATGGATTAGTTTTCAATGGTGAACATCATTATGTTGATCATATCTACTATATGATTCACGCTCGACCTTTCGGTCTCCGTGTTCCGAGGCCATATCTGCATATGCTAGGCTCGTCAAGTTTAACCTGAGTATTCTGCGTGTGCAAAACTGGCTTGCACCCGTTGTAGATGGATGTAGAGCTTATCACACCCGATCATCACGTGGTGTCTGGGCACGACGAACTTTGGCAACGGTGCATACTCAGGGAGAACACTTTTATCTTGAAATTTAGTGAGAAATCATCTTATAATGCTACTGTCAATCAAAGCAAAATAAGATGCATAAAAGATAAACATCACATGCAATCAAAATATGTGACATGATATGGCCATCATCATCTTGTGCCTTTGATCTCCATCTCCAAAGCATCGTCATGATTTCCATCGTCACCGGCATGACACCATGATCTCCATCATCTTGATCTATATCAATGTGTCGTCACATGGTCGTCTCGCCAACTATTGCTATCACATAGCGATAAAATAAATCAATTATTTGGCGCTTGCATCTTATGCAATAAAGAGATAACCATAAGGCTTTTGCCAGTTGCCGATTACTTCAACAAAACATGATCATCTCATACAACAACTTATATCTCATCACGTCTTGACCATATCACATCACAACATGCCCTACAAAAACAAGTTAGACGTCCTCTACTTTGTTGTTGCAAGTTTTACGTGGCTGCTACGGGCTTAAGCAAGAACCAATCTTACCTACGCATCAAAACCACAACGATAGTTTGTCAAGTTGGTGCTGTTTTAACCTTCGCAAGGACCGGGCGTAGCCACACTTGGTTCAACTACAGTTGGAGAAACTGACACCCGCCAGCCACCTGTGTGCAAAGCACGGCGGTAGAACCAGTCTCGCGTAAGCGTACGCGTAATGTCGGTCCGGGCCGCGTCATCCAACAATACCGCCGAACCAAAGTATGACATGCTGGTAAGCAGTATGACTTATATCGCCCACAACTCACTTGTGTTCTACTCGTGCATATAACATCAAACCATAAAAACCTAGGCTCGGATGCCACTGTTGGGGAACGTAGTAATTTCAAAAAAAATCCTACGCACACGCAAGATCATGGTGATGCATAGCAACGAGAGGGGAGAGTGTTGTCTACGTACCCTCGTAGACCGAAGCGGAAGCGTTGACGCAACGTAGAGGAAGTAGTCGTACGTCTTCCCGATCCGACTGATCCAAGCACCGTTACTCCGGCAGCTCCGAGTTCTTGGCACACGTTCAGCTCGATGACGATCCCCGGGCTCCGATCCAGCAAAGCATCGGGGAGGAGTTCCGTCAGCACGACGGCGTGGTGATGATCTTGATGTTTAACCGTCGCAGGGCTTCACCTAAGCACCGCTACAATATGATCAAGGTGTAATATTGTGGAGGGGGGCACTGCACACGGCTAAGGAACGATCACGAAGATCAACTTCTGTGTCCTAGGGTGTCCCCCTGCCCCCGTATATAAAGGAGCCAAGGGGGGGTGCGGCCGGCCCTAGTAGGAGGCGCGCAGGAGGAGTCCTACTCCTACCGGGAGTAGGACTCCCCTCCCTTTCCTTGTCCAAGTAGGAGAGGGGGAAGGAAGGGAGAGAGGAGAGGAAGGAAAGGGGGGGCGCCGCCCCTCCCTCCTTGTCCAATTCGGACTAGGGGGAGAGGGGGCGCGCGGCCTGCCCTGGCTGCCTTTCCTCTTCTCCACTTTAGGCCCATGAGGCCCATTAACCCCCCGGGGGTTCCGGTAACCCCCCCCCCCCCCCCCCCCCCCGTTCTCCGTTTTTATCCGAAACTTCCCCGGAACACTTTCGGTGTCCGAATATAGCCGTCCAATATATCAATCTTTATGTCTCGACCATTTCAAGACTCCTCGTTATGTCCGTGATCATATCCGGGACTCCGAACAACCTTCGGTACATCAAAATACATAAACTCATAATGAAACTGTCATCGTAACTTTAAGCGTGCGGACCCTACGGTTCGAGAACAATGTAGACATGACCGAGACACATCTCCGGTCAATAACCAATAGCGGGACCTGGATGCCCATATTGGCTCCTACATATTCTACGAAGATCTTTATCGGTCAGACCGCATAACAACATACGTTGTTCCCTTTGTCATCAGTATGTTACTTGCCCGAGATTCGATCGTCGGTATCTCAATACCTAGTTCAATCTCGTTACCGGCAAGTCTCTTTACTCATTCCGTAATACATCATCTCGCAACTAACTCATTAGTTGCAATGCTTGCAAGGCTTATGTGATGTGCATTACCGAGAGGGCCCAGAGATACCTCTCCGACAATCGGAGTGACAAATCCTAATCCCGAAATACGCCAACCCAACATGTACCTTTGGAGACACCTGTAGAGCACCTTTATAATCACCCAGTTACGTTGTGACATTTGGTAGCACACAAAGTGTTCCTCCGGCAAACGGGAGTTGCATAATCTCATAGTCATAGGAACATGTATAAGTCATGAAGAAAGCAATAGCAACATACTAAACGATCGGGTGCTAAGCTAATGGAATGGGTCATGTCAATCAGATCATTCACCTAATGATGTGATCCCGTTAATCAAATAACAACTCTTTGTCCATGGTTAGGAAACATAACCATCTTTGATTAATGAGCTAGTCAAGTAGAGGCATACTAGTGACACTCTGTTTGTCTATGTATTCACACATGTATTATGTTTCCGGTTAATACAATTATAGCATGAATAATAAACATTTATCATGAAATAAGGAAATAAATAATAACTTTATTATTGCCTCTAGGGCATATTTCCTTCAAGTAGACATACCCATATCCGCTCAAATCATCTGTGAAGATCAGAAAATAATGATACCTGTCGCGAGCCTCAATATTCATCGGACCACATACATCAGTATGTATGATTTCCAACAAATCTGTTGCTCGCTCCATTGTTCCGGAGAACGGAGTCTTAGTCATCTTGCCCATGAGGCATGGTTCGCAAGCATCAACTGATTCATAATCAAGTGATTCCAAAAGCCCATCAGCATGGATTTTCTTCATGCGCTTTACACCAATATGACCTAAACGGCAGTGCCACAAATAAGTTGCACTATCATTATTAACTTTGCATCTTTTGGCTTCAATATTATGAAAATGTGTGTCACTACGATCGAGATCCAACAAACCATTTTTATTGGGTGTATGACCATAGAAGGTTTTATTCATGTAAACAGAACAACAATTATTCTCTAGTTTACATGAATAACCGTATTGCAATAAACATGATCCAATCATATTCATGCTCAACGCAAACATTAAATAACATTTATTTTAGGTTTAACACTAATCCCGAAAGTATAGGGAGTGTGCGATGATGATCATATCAATCTTGGAACCACTTCCAATACACATCGTCACTTCACCCTTAACTAGTCTCTGTTCATTCTGCAACTCCCGTTTCAAGTTACTATTCTTAGCAACTGAACTAGTATCAAATACTGAGGGGTTGCTATAAATACTAGTAAAGTACACATCAATAACATGTATGTCAAATATACCTATGTTCACTTTGCCATCCTTCTTATCCGCCATTTACTTGGGGTAGTTCCGCTTCAAGTGACCAGTCCCTTTGCAGTAGAAGCACTCAGTTTCAGGCTTAGGTCCAGACTTGGGTTTTTCACTTGCGCAGCAACTTGCTTGCCGTTCTTCTTGAAGTTCCCCTTTCTTCCCTTTGTCCCTTTACTTGAAACTAGTGGTTTTGTTTACCATCAACACTTGATGCTTTTCTTAATTTCTACCTTCGTCGATTTCAGCATCACGAAGAGCTTGGGAATTGTTTCTGTTATCCCTTGCATATTATAGTTCATCACGAAGTTCTACTAACTTGGTGATGGTGACTAGAGAATTCTGTCAATCACTATTTTATCTGAAAGATTAACTCCCACTTGATTCAAGCGATTGTAGTACCCAGACAATCTGAGCACATGCTCACTCCTTGAGCTATTCTCCTCCATCTTTTAGCTATAGAACTTGTTGGAGACTTCATATCTCTCAACTCGGGTATTTGCTTGAAATATTAACGTCAACTCCTGGAACATCTCATATGTTCCATGACGTTCAAAACATCTTTGAAGTCCCGATTCTAAGCTGTTAAGCATGGTGCACTAAACTATCAAGTAGTCATCATATTGAGCTAGCCAAACGTTCATAACGTCTTTATCTGCTCCTGCAATAGGTCTGTCACCTAGCGGTGCATCAAGGACATAATTCTTCTGTGCAGCAATGAGGATAAACCTCAGATCACGGATCCAATCCGCATCATTGCTACTAACATCTTTCAACTTAGTTTATCAAAAATAAAACAGGGGAGCTAAACGCGAGCTATTGATCTACAACATAGATATGCTAATACTACCAGGACTAAGTTCATGATAAATTTAAGGTCAATTAATCATATTACTTAAGAACTCCCACTTAGATAGACATCCCTCTAATCCTCTAAGTGATCACGTGATCCAAATCAACTAAACCATGTCCGATCATCACGTGATATGGAGTAGTTTCAATGGTGAACATCACTATGTTGATCATATCTCATATATGATTCACGCTCGACCTTTCGGTCTCCGTGTTCCGAGGCCATATCTGTTATATACTAGGCTCGTCAAGTTTAACCTGAGTATTCCGCGTGTGCAACTGTTTTGCACCTGTTGTATTTGAACGTAGAGCCTACCACACCCGATCATCACGTGGTGTCTCAGCACGAAGAACTTTCGCAACGGTGCATACTCAGGGAGAACACTTATACCTTGATAATTTAGTGAGAGATTATCTTATAAAGCTACCGCCGAACTAAGCAAAATAAGATGTATAAAAGATAAACATCACATGCAATCATAATATGTGACATGATATGGCCATCATCATCTTGTGCCTTTGATCTCCATCTCCAAAGCATCGTCATGATCTCCATTGTCACCGGCATGACACCTTGATCTCCATCATCTTGATCTATATCAATGTGTCGTCACATGGTTGTCTCACCAACAATTGCTCTTGCAACTATTGCTATCGCATAGCGATAAAGTAAAGCAATTATTTGGCGCTTGCATCTTATGCAATAGAGAGATAACCATAAGGCTTTTGCCGGTTGCCGATAACTTCAACAAAACATGATCATCTCATACAACAACTTATATCTCATCACGTCTTGACCATATCACATCACAACATGCCCTGCAAAAACAAGTTAGACGTCCTCTACTTTGTTGTTGCAAGTTTTACGTGGCTGCTACGGGCTGAGCAAGAACCGTTCTTACCTACACATCAAAACCACAACGATAGTTTGTCAAGTTGGTGCTATTTTAACCTTCGCAAGGACCGGGCGTAGCCACACTCGGTTCAACTAAAGTTGGAGAAACTGATACCCGCCAGCCACCTGTGTGCAAAGCACATTGGTAGAACCAGTCTCGCATAAGCGTACGCGTAATGTCGGTCCGGGCCGCTTCATTCAACAATACCGCTGAACCAAAGTGTGACATGCTGGTAAGCAGTGTGACTTATATCGCCCATAACTCACTTGTGTTCTACTCATGCATAGTACATCAACACATAAAACCTGGCTCGGATGCCACTGTTGGGGAACGTAGCAATTTCAAAAAAAAATTCTACGCACATGCAAGATCATGGTGATGCACAACAACGAGAGGGGAGAGTATGTCCACGTACCCTCGTAGACCGAAAGCGGAAGCGTTAGCACAACGCGGTTGATGTAGTCGTACATCTTCACGATCCGACCGATCAAGTACCGAACGCACAACACCTCCGAGTTCTGCACACGTTCAACTCGATGACGTCCCTCGAACTCCGATCCAGCCGAGTGTTGAGGGAGAGTTTCGTCAGCACGACGGCGTGGTGACGATGATGATGTTCTACCGATGCAGGGCTTCGCCTAAGCACCGCTACGATATGATCGAGGTGGATTATGGTGGAGGGAGGCACCGCACACGGCTAAGAGATCAATTGTTGTGTCTATGGGGTGCCCCTTGGCCACGTATATATAGAAGTGGAGGAGGGGGGAGAGGGCCGGCCCCTATGGCCCGCACTGGAGGAGTCCTACTCCCACCGGGAGTAGGATCCCCCCCCCCCTTCCAAGTAGTAGGAGTAGGAGTCAAGGCAAGGGAAGGGAGAAGAAAAGGAAGGAGGGGGTGCAGCCCCTCCCCCTAGTCCAATTCGGACTAGGCCTTGGGGGGGCGCCCAACCTCTCCTCTCTCTTTTCCCCAAAGCCCAATAAGGCCCATATACTCCCCGGCGAATTCCCGTAACTCTCCGGTACTTCGAAAAATACCCGAATCACTCGGAACCTTTCCGATGTCCAAATATAGTCGTCCAATATATCGATCTTTACGTCTCGACCATTTCGAGACTCCTCGTCATGTCCCCGATCTCATCCGGGACTCCGAACTCCTTCAGTTCATCAAAACATATAAACTCATAATATAACTGTCATCGTAGCGTTAAGCGTGCGGACCCTACGGGTTCGAGAACTATGTAGACATGACCGAGACACGTCTCCGGTCAATAACCAATAGCGAAACCTGGATGCTCATATTGGCTCCTACATATTCTACGAAGATCTTTATCGGTCAGACCGCATAACAACATACGTTGTTCCCTTTGTCATCGGTATGCTACTTGCCCGAGATTCGATCGTCGGCATCTCAATACCTAGTTCAATCTCGTTACCGGCAAGTCTCTTTACTTGTTCCGTAATACATCATCTCGCAACTAACTCATTAGTTGCAATGCTTCCAAGGCTTAGGTGATGTGCATTACCGAGAGGGCCCAGAGATACCTCTTCGAAAATCGGAGTGACAAATCCTAATCTCGAAATACGCCAACCCAACAAGTACCTTCGGAGACACCTGTAGAGCACCTTTATAATCACCCAGTTACGTTGTGATGTTTGGTAGCACACAAAGTGTTCCTCCGGTAAACGGGAGTTGCATAATCTCATAGTCATAGGAACATGTATAAGTCATGAAGAAAGCAATAGCAACAAACTAAACGATCAAGTGCTAAACTAACGGAATGGGTCAAGTCAATCACATCATTCTCCTAATGATGTGATCCTGTTAATCAAATGACAACTCATGTCTATGGTTAGGAAATATAACCATCTTTGATCAACGAGCTAGTCAAGTAGAGGCATACTAGTGACACTCTGTTTGTCTATGTATTCACACATGTATTATGTTTCCGGTTAATACAATTCTAGCATGAATAATAAACATTTATCATGATATAGGGAAATAAATAACAACTTTATTATTGCCTCTAGGGCATATTTCCTTCAGTTGCGTGTCAAGGGTGGACATGCAAGTAGGCCGGGAGAGTTACAAGTGGAGGGTGGACGACAACTGGGTCGGGCGAGTTGCAAGTCGAGGGTGGACATGCAACTAGGTCCGGGTCGGGTAAATTATGTGTCTAGGGCGGGCATGCAACTGGGTCGGGTGAGTTACAAGTCGAGAGTGGACATGCTACTAAGTCGGATTTGAACAGATTGTGTGTTTAGGGTGGACATGCAACCAGATCAGCTGAGTTGCAACTTGAGGATGGACATGCAACTGGTACGGGGTCGGGCAAAATGCGTGTCTAAGACGTACATGTAACTGAGTCAAGCTAGTTGCAAGTTTAGAGTTGACATGCAATAACCCTCCTGACCAAAATACACTTCTGACCCGTGGTTCCAATCGCGTTGAAGACATGCAATTGCGAGGCACAGGCAACTCTTATGGTTGCGTTTTTTATGATATACATGCAAATGTCACCGACAAAAACTTCTGCCCCATCCTACAGACTTGCGGTTAAGTTAAACATGCAATTGCAACCAAGGATGACACTTGCAGTTGTCTAGTACGAGACATGCAACTGCCCTTCGAACAAAAAAATTAACCTAAGTTTGCAATAGTGTTGAAAATAGGCAGTTGTGGGGCAAAGGTGACACTTGTAGTTGCATGTTGATGATGAACATGCAAGTGACATCGGCAAAAAATACAAATTTAAAAAATCATAAATTTGAAACGAATAGATGAAAAAGGAAAATAGAAGAAGAAAACAAAAAAATGACTATGGACGTAGCTGCAGCGGGAAGAAGAGTCATTTAGGGCATCTACAGTCGGTTCCCTCAAATTTGGCTTCTTAAAGGTTCACAGACACACCCAGTCATTGTCGGGACGTGTCTGTTTAAAACCCTTATTTGTGCATCCATGCAGCCATGTGCCCCACTTTGTCCTCAAATTGTCTGGTCACATGCATGCACATGATTGATTGGGATGAAGATAAAAAGAAAAGATAACGAATAAAGAAAGAGAAAATATGGTCTGGGGTGGTCTTATGTGGTGGACTGATTGAGCAGTCACCGTGCGCGTCCTCATATCCTCCCCATATATTGGCTGATATGTGGGTTTGCGGACAACCAAAACATACATGGATAAAGTAAGGGTTCTGTTGGGTCTCTTTCCTATTCGGACAATGATCGGGTTGTCCGTTTAAAGGTATAGGGAGGATATGAGGAGCTGCAGATGATCTTACGGGACTGAAGAACTCCAATTCACTCGAAGGAAAAGAGAAGAGTGAGAAGAGAAAACGTTGTATGGCTAGTGTGCAGAGTCAAACTCCCCCCTTCCTTCCCCACCGCTCTTTCTTCACTGACAGCAGCGCCCATGCATCGTCCTGGAGGGGGAGGTGCACAGGGCTTCCATGTACAGAGCAGTTGTAGGTCCTGTCTTGCCTTCGGGGCGACTAACGTGGCGTTGGAGCTCTGTTCCGGCGCTCTCGAGCAGCGTCGGCGGCCCGGCTGCTCGAGTAGTGTCGACGGCCCGATTACTCCTTCTTGCTGGCCTCCATGGTGGATGGAGGAACGTGGTCCGGTGGTAGCTTCGTCAATAAGCTCGTAGGTTACCAGGATCTGGCGTTTGTGTTTTCTCCCTTTTTTGCTTTCTTCTAGCCACCATGGGAGAGGAGGAGGAGAGATGGAAGGGGAGGAAGCAAGTTGCCGACGACCTGATGATTTTGCTCCTCCTTGGAGCTTAATCACAATAGTGGTGTGTGTGCGTCAGCAACATGGCGTGAGCAGGAGCACTCTTCCCTTTGGGGAGATCTTAGCTCTTGTGCTCGGCTGCCGGTTTCCGACGATCCGCTGTTGTATCTGCTGGTCGAATGACGACCGTTTGAAGTGCCGACATTTTTCGTAGCCGCCTTCGTATCTGTTGGTCAAAGGGGAGGCGGTTTGGGCGCAGTCCGATGTCTACTTATCTTGTGTCCGATTTACAGCCGATTGTGGACTGGTGGCCAACCCATTATAGTACCAAGTGGTTCCATCCCCGGCGATGATGTGCTCGGGTAGGTGCTACAGCTTTTTGCAAGGACAAGATCAAAAGTTTTGCACGAATATTTCAGCCTTTTGATGTGTGGTTGACAATTTACATGTAACATACTATTAAATTCTTATCTAGTAATACATTACACAGGCCACCGAAACTCCATGGTCAATTGGTTCTGGTATAATAAAAAACAAAAACAAAAGGTAAATCAAGGAGACAAGAAAAAGAAAAAAAGGCACACTCGACAGTACGAAACAAACATTTAGCAGAGCACATAAGCACGCGCACAGTGAGTCAGTAGCTCAATTAGCAGACTGATTGGCCTCCGTCGCCTCAGTTGCAGGTCCAGGTTCGGTCTTGCTCGTCGCAGTCTGATCCGCGGCAGCGTTATCCTTGGCGTCAGCTTCCGGCTCGTGCTCGAGCGCGGCGAAGCCCTTGGCCGCCTGGACGATGGCCACCGGAAGGCCGAGGCACTTTCCGATGATCTCCTTCTTCATCTCTTCGAGTTCCTTGTAAAGCTTGTCTTCCTCCTCCTTGTCGCCCTTGTCTTTCTCGCCCTTGCCCTTCCTGTCCTTGTCTTTGGCCTCCTTGTACTCCCGGTGGAAGAGCTTCCACCCTTCTTCGCCCTCGAGCTTGGGAGGGTGAAACACGCCGCCGGTGCGCACCATCACCCTGGCGCCGTCCTCGCTGCGGCTGGTGACGAGCACGGCGCTCTTCCTGGCCTTGGGCAGGCCGTAGGCGAGCCGCTCGTACCACTCGCCGTCCTTGGGTGGCTGCAGCGTCAGGTTGCTGTACCAGTCGCTGTACGCCCTCATGTCGTCGAACACGATAAGGTACCCCGTCTTGTACAGCGTCACGTAGAGGATGAAGAGCAGCACGCCGATCCTGGACTTGATCTTGTCCTCGTCGGTGGCTGCCTTGACGACCACGTCGGCCTTGTCGACGATGTCCTCCACCTTGGCGGTGTCGAGGCCGAGGTTGTCGAGCATCCGGTAGAGGAGGTTGAACCTGTCCTCGTGGTCCGGCGGGCCCACGCAAACCCAGAGCCGGAGAGGGAAGGCGTCCTTGATCCTGTCGTGGACGAACACCTTCTGCGCCAGCGCCGTCTTGCCGCTGCCGTGGATCCCGGCGATGCCCGCCGTCCTGAACAGCACCTGATCCTCCTCCTCCCCCTCCTTGCCGACGAGGGCGTCGACCACATCGTTGGCTTCCTTGTCCCAGCCGTATATCCGGCTCTCATCCACGTAGCTCGTTGTCCACTGGTAGTACTCCGTCACGGCCTCCTCTCCTGCATCCTGATCAGGGGAAGGAGAAGGAGGAGGAACATCGCCGAGAATGGCGATGGTCTGCTCCAGCAAGGGGTCGACGGATAGCTGCGAGGGTCGAGACTTGAAAGGGTTGCAGTCGCTCACCGACGGCATCGTCATCTTCTTGCTCTTGGCCTTGTCAGACTCAGACTGCTGCTGCTTGGACCGTGCCTTGCATTGCTGCAGGGCATCGCCGATACTGCGCAGCAGCTCGGGCAGCTTCTCCTTCTTCCCCACCTCCGGTGGCTCCGAGATGATCTTCTCCTTGTTTGCCTTGAGGATGCGGAAGATGTGGTCCAGCTCCGCCCTGTGAGGCAGCTCACTGTCCACTTCGTCCTCGAACGCCTGGAGCAGCTTCTCCATTACAGCCTTCAGATCATTGCCGCTTTGCTGCGCCATGATTATCTCTCTCACTGTATCTACCTTGGCCTCCAATAGGGAGCTTACGCCATTAGCACGCAGATCGAGCCTTTATATAGCTGAGTGTTGAGATGCTTACTCCTTCCGTGAGCAAAGCAAGATGCTACACATGATTATCATCTCCAGACTTCAGGATTGGAGAAGCTACCGATTTGCAAACTTTGGAATTTTCGTCGAATAATTTCTTTTTTAAAGGTGTAGGAATCATCAGTGCGCTGCAGTGACACCCAAGCAATGAATCGTTGCTGCTTTGTGGCGCCATTGTGTCCATCGTTTTATAGCTGAATGTTAAGATGCTTTGCTGAATGAGGATTATATTCTCCAGGCAATGAGAAGCCACATATTTGCAAACTCTGAAATTTATAACATTGCAGATGTATGTACTAAGAATCAATGGCACCAGAGTAACGAAGCGAATTCCAGAAATAAGTAACTCGGTTCCTTCTACAGAAAATAGTGAAATTTACACTCCGTGTTTCAGTGAAATCTACATCCAGGATATGTGTTTCCATATGACAAAAAATGGCCGTGTTCCACTATCTTTCGGTATAAACTATAAAGAGCATCCACTCAGAATACAATCTATCTGATGAATCGAACTTTTTCTATGTTTCCTCCATCCATTCTTCTTTGTTACCAGTTAACTAGTGCACAAGTAAATCTCTGCTATATGCTGTGCAATGCTGGAGATGAAGTTAGCATAGAGAGCTGAAGGCAACACCGGAGCAGATATGATAGGTCAGCCCAAGTCAAGCTGGATATGGGATGAAAAACTGACAGTCTGCGCAAGCAATCGCTAATGTCTCGAGCAAGTACTTCACCAGCAATGATGTAGGGAATCAGCAGGAGGTCTCAGGATCTGGTGCTACTGTTCTTGTGATGGTGAAATGGTCAACGACCCGCACCGACCTGACGGGGTCTGGAGATGAGGCTGACCTCCATTTGCTAGGGTATCTCCGGTGGTGGCTGAGCTGATGAGGCCCTCTTTCCTCTGCCTCCCACTTGGGATCCAACTTCCAATCCTTTGGGACCTGTTCACCAGATTCAACGTGTTTATAATGGAGCCTACATGCATTTTGTTTTCTACATCTGAAAGCCTGTATCCACCTTATATTGAAAATGATAGGAGTACCATTCAATGCAATGCTGATCTGAAAAGATGTGAATGTGAGCATGTTGAATATTTTGATGTTACCTTGTCAACTGCAAGTGTAAATATTTCTAGATCACCATCCTTCTTAATATGGAACCTTGTGAAAGATTTGTAGTTTGCGATGCGCAAAGACGAGAAGGCTTCATCAAAGTGTATGTGGAACCAGTTGATGCATATGTATAGGTAACTACCAAATATGAGGGAAACAACTGGAGTTGAGAAAATCCAGAAATAGATAAATACAGAAGTATAGTACATGATCAGAACACTCCGAGAAAGCGACATCATGCCGTTCTTGCAAATGTTGATCCTTGTAACAGCCATGACCTGTAAAAATATTCATATATTAAATTTTGTCTGATAAAGTAAATCTACATAAAGTGGACAGAAGAGGAAATTTTGATTTTGTGAGGTCAGATGATAATTCATAGGTACTCCTTCCGTCCCACAATATAAGAGCGTTTTTGACACTAGTGTCAAAAACACTCTTATATTATGGGACGGAGTACTTCATACACAAAAGTCGAAAAATGAATTGATATACAAGTACAAATCCATTTGTTCAAAACTGCAATGCATCTATACTGGAATAGTAAAAAATGTTTCCAGAAAGAGTCTTATCACCTCTGGGACGTCAAAGGCTGACATAAGGTATTTTATACATGCTGGATATAGTCCAAGCGTCCATTGTTCCAATCGAGTACGAAGACCAGTTGGATCTGGGAAATGCTCACTTTCCATTGACCGATACCAATCATATAGAGGGTGATAACCTATGACAGAAAACGGATTTCTCAAAAAAATGTCTTTCTTGAATGAAGAAGCAGGAAATAAGCTAAATCTCTGATGTCAGAAGAAACAACAGGAGACTAGGCACATAAGCTTAGCTAGAACTTTTCTGGAGTGGAGCTTAAGCAAAAGTTGGTGATAATTTAGAAAGAACATGCCATCAGAGTTTCATGAAATAAACCCCTAGGACATGTCATCGTAGACATGGTGGCACAGATTATGTTTCTCCAACTGAACTTATCAATTTCGTCTAGCCACTTCAATTTGATTGATGCCCTGAGCGATATAATGTTCAACTTTTACGATCTTATCCAGTTTGAAACCATAAAATGAATATACCCTACGTACAAATGATTGAATAAGGTACTTTTACACTTCAAAAGGGATATAACAGCAAGAATATAAAGTATTATCTGAACCTATGATAAGAATTTAATAGTAGCAGTGTAGTTGGGAGTACAATATGCGATGGCATACCTGACGTTGCCAGTAAATGATTCCGTATGCATATTTCAATGCCCAACTCCATGAGCAACATTAAAACTAGAGCTGCAGTCAGATGGGCCAAAACATGCAGGCTACCGATAATAGCTCTTTTTTTCCTTGTGAGTTTGGATGGTACAAATGAATATGATGCCATCAACAAAGTTAGACTTCCTACTGAGGAGACATAAGAGTGTTCAAAAATAAAAAGCAAAGCACTCCATATTGTACTTGAGAAGCTTTGCAGACGCCCAGACCATGTTTCCTCATTTAAGATGTGAACAAGATTACACTGGAAAAGATGGAAATGTGAACAAGAGTCAGGATTAGATCAAAGATTATAAGCCTGCTATAGTCGCAGAATATGAACTCTTATCGATTGTATCGTCTTGGAGCGACGTTTTGAATCAATAAAAACTCCCTTTGTCAGGAAGATTTGCGAGGAATATAGGTGCTTAGTGTCACCAAACTGAATAGCATATGTAATATTGCTCGGTAACTCAGTATGACCTTCCAAGTAATAAGTCGGGGCTTGAAAGGTTGGCATTTATCAGAAGTGGAACTTTCTAGTGGCATATGTCGAATTTTCAAATAGTAAGACATCCAAGGTATAGTACTTCACTTAGTCCTTGCTCGGTCAAACCTATTCTGGAGAGGTTTGGAGGGGATTGAGGGGGATTTTGACTTGTAGAGGATTTAATCCTCCACAATCCACTCCAATCCCTTCCAACCAAACAATCCCTTAGGAAAATGAAGATATGCAAGGAAGAAAACTACACCTTATGGAATAAGTATAACTGACCTGTGGGAACATGGAGAATACCAGTATGAAGTAAATAAAACCACCAATTATGTCGAACTGCCAATTCTTCTTGCGGAATTTTAATATATTGCCCAGTGCAATCTGCAAGTGTAGTTAATAAGATCTTCTTGCACAATAACAGACATGCTTGTTAAGCTGATCAATAGGCTAAATATGGTAGAGATTCCATTAACTTTTGAAACTACATACCCCACTAGATTCCTCATAAGAGGGATAAGCAGCCTTGCACTCGTAGGTAGTACCAGAGAACCTTTCAAAGTTTTTGAAAACATGTGTTGGGTGCAGAAAGGCACCACCACATCCATTGACAAGTAAGTGTTCAACAAAAGTTGGTTTATCTGATGGTGTTGCAGAATGCCTCATAAAATGATGCAAATCCCCAGCCATACGAAGTTTGCACCTTCCATTCAGGTAGTCCTGAATCAAATGTGAGACATTCTTGCCTGTAGTCTCCTTCCAATACCAATCGAGGAGCCAGTTTGGCTCGTGTGTAACAATGATCACAGAGTCGTTCTCTCCAACCTGCATAACTTTAGAAATGTAGCGGATCAATTAAATCTGGAAATGAAAATTTATCTCCAACTCCCAATATATTCAAATGTTAAGGAAACATTTAACACAGAATGATCAATGAATCACTCATCAGGAACCAACCAAATAAAATGATAACAAAGAAATCAACATGGAAACTTTTCCACCTATACTGGAGAAGGGGTTATATCTACAAAAGAAGATATTTGTCAGCATATATTGCTTTCGGTGTTCACTAGACATCTTAGTATTAGTCAGCTACATGGTAGAAGTAATTAAACAACTGTGTGTTGAAAAACAGGAAACAGAAGTAATGGAAAAATCCAGTTCAAAACAGAAGGATAAACAGGGGACGGAATAATGCACCTTATTCCGACAAAGTTCTGCAAAGAACTTGAATTGGTATACATCAATGTCACCATGAAGAGCTAGATCAAGACCAAATATCCACCAACCTTTCGGAAGCTGCAATGCAAAGTAACTCTTCCTCTGAGGCAGAAACCATCCACCTAACCAGCTTTTGTGACATATATATCTCATGAAGGTGTTAAGCCCATCGAACCAATCTGTTATAGAAGGCAAGGAAACAAACAAAGGAAAACCTTAAGAAAAATCATGAATTTTCTTCCTTACATACTTGACATCGAGTCCATAGAAAGGAGGTAAAATGAGACGTATTCTGACAAACAAAGTTTAATATAAATGGACAGAACAAACCGTGGTTCCCGGGAATTATGAAACATTGGGGTCCATCATATTTTTTCATCTTTGATACTCCCGGAGGAACCTCAGGCTTATCCACAGCTATATGTTCAGCCTTATACCAACGCGGAGGTTGCATAGCATACTCAAAAGGACCAAAGAAGCGTCTCTCATATGTAAAGGATGAAGGGTTTGGATACCTACATATTTGAAATGATAGAACATAAATAAATGGAGATATATCTGTCTAATTTATTGAGTGAACCACTAGGGATGGACAATAAAGTCACAGCTAATGTGCAAATGATAACCAAATATACATACATGGCATAAAAGTATAAAACATATGGAATTTTTACAAGAGAAGAAATTATACTCAACGGCAAAAACTCATAATTTACTAGAGGAAACCAAAAATATATATTAACACTTCATTCCAAAAATTATTAAAGAAACTCAACCAAGCGGTTAACAGCCTAGATAGATTGTCCGGTGTACAACTAGAACATTGGTGGCTATATAAGTTTTATAGAATTACTTCTTTTTAGGAGAGTTCCATAGTATTATGATACAATCAATTGTATGACTGTACTGGTTAAATACAGTCAAGAGCTAGATGATTTGCACATATGGAGAGAGATAAATTTACTGAAGAAAAGAGTCAAAACTGATTAACATGGTGCAATCTTACGCAAGATCTCCGCCAATAACAAGCAAATTTCCACGTGGAAGAGTATGCATAGAACCACCAATTACAGTCTGAATGGATGGCTGAGCCAGCAGCCGGGCAACTGTATATGATGAATTTCCACCATCACCAGTGTCTGCGACAAAGTCAAACCAAAGGTCTTCTCTTTCATTAAAATAGTCATAGAGCACATCGTCATTCCGAGTTTCATCTGTAGTACTTTTCATTGCAGCCTACAGTAAAATGTAGAAAAGGATGAAGAAAAATAGTGCACTAATCATGTACATAGAGGCAGACAAAAGCTTGACTTTAAAGTGTTATGATTACATACATGATGTCATCATAGACATGATGTGACATCCTAGTATCCTACCTTAAAAGCATAAATAGTAATACACATGCTAAGAAGGTGCATCTTCTTTTCTAGAAGCTCATCTCCTAATAACCCCTTGGTTAAGCGTGCATGGCTAGGAGCAATGTGGGAAAGGGTGATCGACCGGGATGTTTTCCCGGGTGCGCACGAGTGAGGACAACGTGTGCATCAAGATTAAAAAATTTAAAAGGATGGGCACAATATTTTTAGGTGAAAGCAACTACAGCGATGATCTAACATAGAAATTTAGATCAACTTAGGTCCATGGTGGAAATTTTATATTGAATGGTAGTTAATTCCTCGCCAAACACCACTTACCTGCATCATGCGCATGTCAAATCGCCCAACAAAAAGAGTTACAGAGACCATAAGATCAAACGCCGTCTTGAATAAATCAGCCGATGTCCTACATAATGAAGTTGAAGAAGTCAGGCATTTTCTTCCGTTGCTCTCATCTGGAACCTAAATTGCTGGAGCTTAGAGGGCTCTACCCTGAGTACCAAGGTACCATATCCAAGAAATCTGGTTTCATATGTTTTCTGAGCTTCTCTTCTTCTGATACTGGTGACAAGTGAGTAAGAGCCCATCTGAAGTATTTGCAGTGGATAATAAGAAATACTCAGACAGAGTATTGAAGAGAGAGATAAATTTTGGAATAAAACATGCACTGCGTAAAACAATAAGCACACACCCAGTTGATCTCTCCACAACAAAGTTGGCAATATAAAGGCCAACGAATGTAGCCCACAGTGAGTACAGAGGAGATATTTCATCTGATGGGCCAGCACAAGATCCACTGCAAACTAACTGGAGAATAACATGATCAAAGAAGTGGAGCATGGATGTTGCCAAACGAAAATATGAGAGCAAAGAGTAGACGAATCAAAGAGATGCAAGTGTTACCTCCCCATATATAACCCACTTTGACAGAAGAGGATAGTCACTTGCAGATCCAACAGGTGCAAACCAAGATGAACATATCTGATCTTTTAGTTCATTCATAAAGAGAAAATTTGATATCCATGTGGTTCCATTTTCGTTTTTAAGAAAAGCAAGCAAACTTGGATCAGAACTCTTGTCAAAAGATTCGCTTTTGGGCACAGCAAGATTCCCGCAATGACTGTAGAATACACAGCACGCAATACTGATGACCTGGAAGAGATTCGAAATTAATCTTCCCAGGAGCAATTTGAAGAAAATAAGAATAAAAAAATATTTTTAGTAAACGTACAGTACAGTTTTGTACTATGGTCCATATTCCTGGTCTTGTGCCTGCCATGCGAGCAACCAGTCCAATGTACCAGAGACCAATAAATATGATGTGAAAGGCGGTGATGAAGAGAACAGAAGAGAAATATATAGTCAAAAAAAGTGAAAGGTTCATGCGCATATCAACGCCCATTGATTGGAAGCTAGGGAGATGATACAGGGATGCAAAGCAAATCCAAGCGACATACCTGCAATTATGCAATATAGTTGATAATTCAGTTCTCCTAACAACTTAATGTGGTACATGCATAAAGATTCTATGGTGTAATAAGGACGACAAATATATTTGCAATTGAGTTCTAGGAAGTCTAAATATGAATGAATGCATACCATCGGTTGAAATTTGAGTAACTCGGCTGAATTGTTCTTCCAAGGAAGGGAGATGAAAAGAAGTAGAAGAAACCAATCAAGCAAACATACATGGACCACCATTTGATATTGCTGTCCAGTTTATGTATCAGAGTATGCATATTGTCGGACGAGATGAAAAAGAGGCACCCAATTATCACTGCCGTCATGATATGCCTCGAGTGTTCATGAGGATATGGCGTATGTGTCAGGATCGTCCGAACCCTCTCCATCTTGAGGGTTCCCAATAGTGGGCTACCACTCTGCTTGTCTGAACCCATCCAAGAAATGTTGCTTTAAGTACTATGGCTACTTTTCTCAGAGAAATGATATACACAATGCACGACAAGTGTTCCTTCGAGTCTGCAAGCTTGAAGATAAATTGATGCTCTGCGTGCATTAGATGTCAGAATTCAGCAAAACAAAAGGAGTTGATGCATGAATTTAGGAACGCCAAAGTACATGATTGCTCATCGTATGGTTGTAGTAGTTATGAAGAGAAACAGTACCACAGTGATGATGATAAATTCCTTTTTTTTCCTCTTGAAATTCTGTGACCAAGACGGAAGTATCAAGTATGGGTGTTATAATTATACCAACAACTATTTACATCCAATCCCAGTACCACATATACTTCGTACTATGATATAAGCAAGAACTTAGCATGGCACAATGAGCGAGCCCAGATAGTTTGCCAGAGCAAGAAACCATGCCTGTAGTCAAGAACCAGTACTAGTGGTCGATATTATGCCTTTGTGTAACTCGTTTAACAGCTAGATTAACAAGTAGTGGGTGAAACAATTCAGAGTCAATTCACAGTGGAAGGGAACAGATTATCCTGAAAGGTCGAAACGCGAAGGGCCGATATAATCCCATTCGCTGCATAAATAAACTGAGGAGGACTACTTGATGCAGATTCAGTCGGATTAAAGGATTCTTAAATTGTATCACGGCCTCTCCCTTTTTTTAAAAAGAAAAAGGAAAAAGAACGTTAGCAGCATGCTATTAATCAACACATTAAACTACTCCAGTAAGCATGGCATTCGACAGGAAAGTGCAAGCACGCGGGCGGGTGTATCTCCCCTATTTCAACTAATCTGGCCGGCAGGGGTGCCGGGGACAGGCAAGAAAGGGCACCGAAAGAGGAGCGAAGAGCGCCAATCTTTGGGCCGTCGCACCCATCAGCGACCGATAAATTTACCGGCGTGCCGCGCGTGTGCATGGGCATGGAGGAGGAGCGAGTGAAGCCGGAGCAAGATTGCGTGAAGGAGTAACGCAATGCAAGATGGAACGACGATGCGTTCGTGAGGAGCAGGCAATGGGATTGGCATCCGGGCATAGGACGGGGGGAGGAGAAAAAAGGGGGTGGAGGTGCACCTGGGTGACCGGCGGCGCGCGGGAATGGCCTTGCCGGTGGGCGGAAGGGGGGGAGAGGCGGGTGGTGTGGTGTGGCAACTGCCTCCCTGATCCGGTGGAGGTGGACGGGAGTGAGGGGGGGAGTGCGTGCATTTGGTTCGCGTTGCGTTTGATTTGGGGAAGGGATGGACCAAGAAATGCCAAGAATATCCCGGAGGCGGCAGCCCAGATGCCGTCGTGCCTACAGGTTTCCTCCCATTTTCTATTTTCTCTCTCTGTCTCGTTGTTTTCTTCTATGGCTTTGCAGCAGCGATCCAACCCAACACAAACATGTGTTTGTTCGTTTGCTGGGCTGCACATTGTCTAAATCATTTTTGAGGGAGTATCCAGTGCAGAATGAAAATTCAAACACTGAACGCAAAAGTTTTTGTTTCCGTTTATGCACAGAACCTAACAAACATGCATCGCAACCTCCTAAAGGTTTAGCTTGGCAAAAAAGAAAAGAAAAAAACATAATTACTACGGTACGAATAATTATGTAGACCGATATACTGAACAAGAAAATAAAAGATACAGTATATATTGGGTTGCCTCCCAATAAGCACTATTGTTTAGTGTCTTTATAGCATCTACAGCCGGACGCCCCAAACCCACCTTAAACGCTCGGGCGGGCAACCCGGTCACTGACCGGTCACGAAATTTCCACACAGACGGACGCCTCAAACGGGTCTCGTTGACTAGCACCCCTCTAAAAGGGGGGTGAATAGACAACCAATAATTTTTAGCTTTTCTTTATCAATTTAAACTTTGAATCAAAGTAGGTTGTCTAGATATGCAACTAGGTGAGCAACCTATATGATGCAACAAGAACAAGTACACAGGCAAGCAAGGGATATAATACAAATAAGCTTGCACAAGTAAAGGCACGAGATAACCAAGAGTGAAGCCGGTGAAGACGAGGATGTGTTAACGAAGTTCCTTCCTTTTAAGGGGAAGTACGTCTCCGTTGGAGCGGTGTAGAGGCACAATGCTCCCCAAGAAGCCACTAGGGTCACCGTATTCTCCTCACGCCCTCACACAATGCGAGATGCCGTGATTCCACTATTGATGCCCTTGGAGGCGGCGACCGGGCCTTTATAAACAAAGTTGGGGCTATCTACACAACTTAATTAGAGACTCCCAACGATACCACAAAACTTCACCACAGTGGACTATGGCTCCGTGGTGACCTCAACCGTCTAGGGTGCTCAAACACCCAAGAGTAACAAGATCCGCAAGGGATGAGTGGGGGAATCAAATTTCTCTTGGTGGAAATATAGATCTAGGCCTTCTCAACCAAAGCCTAGAGAATCAACAAGTTTGATTGGCTAAGGAGAGAGATCGGGCGAAAATGGAGCTTGAAGCAATAATGAAGCTTGGGGATAGAAGAGATAGTCAACTTGGAGAAGAAGACACCCCTTATATAGTGGAAGAACAAGTCCAACCGTTATCCACCAACTCAGCCTGCGTAGCATGGTACTACCACACCGGGGACGCGGTTGAAGGAAATATGCCCTAGAGGCAATAATAAAGTTATTATTTATTTCCTTATATCATGATAAATGTTTATTATTCATGCTAGAATTGTATTAACCGGAAACATAATACATGTGTGAATACATAGACCAACAGAGTGTCACTAGTATGCCTCTACTTGACTAGCTCGTTAATCAAAGATGGTTATGTTTCCTGACCATGAACAAAGAGTTGTTATTTGATTAACGAGGTCACATCATTAGTTGAATGATCTGATTGACATGACCCATTCCATTAGCTTAGCACCCGATCGTTTAGTATGTTGCTATTGTTTTCTTCATGACTTATACATGTTCCTATAACTATGAGATTATGCAACTCCCGTTTACCGGAGGAACACTTTGGGTACTACCAAACGTCACAACGTAAATGGGTGATTATAAAGGAGTACTACAGGTGTCTCCAATGGTAGATGTTGGGTTGGCGTATTTCGAGATTAGGGTTTGTCACTCCGATTGTCGGAGAGGTATCTCTGGGCCCTCTCGGTAATGCACATCACATAAGCCTTGCAAGCACTGCAACTAATATGTTAGTTGTGAGATGATGTATTACGGAACGAGTAAAGAGACTTGCCGGTAACGAGATTGAACTAGGTATTGGATACCGACGATCGAATCTCGGGCAAGTAACATACCGATGACAAAGGGAACAACGTATGTTGTTATGCGGTCTGACCGATAAAGATCTTCGTAGAATATGTAGGAGCCAATATGGGCATCCAGGTCCCGCTATTGGTTATTGACCGGAGACGTGTCTCGGTCATGTCTACATTGTTCTCGAACCGTAGGGTCCGCACGCTTAACGTTACGATGACAGTTATTATGAGTTTATGCATTTTGATGTACCGAAGATTGTTCAGAGTCCCGGATGTGATCACGGACATGACGAGGAGTCTCGAAATGGTCGAGACGTAAAGATTGATATATTGGAAGCCTATGTTTGGACACCGGAAGTGTTCCGGGTGAAATCGGGATTTTACCGGAATACCGGGAGGGTTACCGGAACCCCCCGGGAGGCAAATGGGCCTATTGGGCCTTAGTGGAAAAGTGAAAAGGGGCTGCCCACAAGGGCTGCGCGCCTCCCCCCTTCCCTAGTCCTATTAGGACTAGGAGAAGGGGCCGCCCCCCCTCTCTTCTCTCTTCTCCTTGAGGAGTCCTATTAGGAATAGGATTGGGGGGGAGTCCTACTCCCGGTAGGAGTGGGACTCCCCCTGCGCCTCTCTCCCTGGCCGGCCGAACCCCTCCCCCTGCTCCTTTATATACGGGGGCAGGGGGCACCCCATAGACACACAAGTTGATCATTCCTTAGCCGTGTGCGGTGCCCCCTGCCACCAAATTCCACCTCGGTCATATCGTTGTAGAGCTTAGGCGAAGCCCTGCGTCGGTAGTACATCAAGATCGTCACCACGCCGTTGTGCTGACGGAACTCTTCTTCGACGCTTTGCTGGATCGGAGCCCGAGGATCGTCATCGAGCTGAACGTGTGCTAAGAACTCGGAGGTGCCGGAGTAACGGTGCTTGGATCGGTCGGATCGGGAAGAAGACGTACGACTACTTCCTCTATGTTGTGAGATCGCTTCCGCAGTCGGTCTGCGTTGGTACGTAGACAATACTCTCCCCCTCGTTGCTATGCATCACCATGATCTTGCGTGTGCGTAGGAAAATTTTCGAAATTACTACGTTCCCCAACAGCGGTACTACCGCAAGGGCACACGGTACTACCGCAGGGCCCCGCGGTACTACCGCCCTAGCAGCAGAAACCAGGACAGCCCAGATGCAATGAAGCAGAGGGCGGTAGAACCGCTGGCGTGGTACTACCGCTCCCCCTTGCGGTACTACCGCAAGGCAGGGATGGCCCAGATTTTGGGAAGGCACGGACATATAAAAATACATCCGTGGCAACTTCCGCTAAGTTGGGACCTATGCAAAAATCCAACACGGTAGTACTGCAAGCCAGGAACGGTACTACCGCGCGGGGTGCGGATGTAAAAATGACATCCACTCCTACTGTCGCGCAAGCTGCTGAACCTGGCCAGAGCGCACGGTACTACCCACAAGGGCTGCGCGCCTCCCCCCTTCCCTAGTGAAAGATCGTGGATGTCGCCTAGAGGGGGGGGGTGAATAGGCGTTTTAAAATAATTACGGTTTAGGCTTGAACAAATGCGGAATAAACCTAGCGGTTAATTTGTCAAGCACAAAATGTAAAACAACTAGGCTCACCTATGTGCACCAACAATTTATGCTAAGCAAGATACGC
Source organism: Triticum monococcum (assembly GCA_034509565.1). NCBI lineage: Eukaryota > Viridiplantae > Streptophyta > Magnoliopsida > Poales > Poaceae > Triticum > Triticum monococcum. Next base: position 441,075,152 of record CM067842.1, on the reverse strand, counting down.
AACTATGTGATAGCAAGATATATGACAAGAAACAATATGGCTATCACAAAGTAAAGTGCATAAGTAAAGGGGCTCGGGTAAGAGATAACCGAGGCACGCGGAGACGATGATGTATCCCAAAGTTCACACCCTTGCGGATGCTAATCTCCGTTTGGAGCGGTGTGGAGGCACAATGCTCCCCAAGAAGCCACTAGGGCCACCGTAATCTCCTCACGCTCTTGCACAATGCAAGATGCCGTGATTCCACTAAGGGACCCTCGAGGGCGGTCACCGAACCCGTACAAATGGCAACCCTTGGGGGCGGTCACCGAACCCGTACACTTTGGCAACCCTTGGGGGCGGTCACCGAACCCGTCAAATTGCTCGAGGCGATCTCCACAACCTAATTGGAGACCCCGACGCTTGCCCGGAGCTTTGCGCCACAATGATTGAGCTCCGAACACCAACAACCGTCTAGGGCGCCCAAGCACCCAAGAGGAACAAGCTCAAGGGTACCAAGCACCCAAGAGTAATAAGCTTCTCAACTTGTAACTTCCACGTATCACGTGGAGAACTCAAACCGATGCACCAAATGCAATGGCAAGGGCACACGGAGTGCCCAAGTCCTTCTCTCTCAAACCCCACCGAAGCAACTAATGCTAGGGAGGAAAATGAGAGGAAGAACAAGAAAGAAAACACCAAAAACTCCAAGATCTAGATCCAAGGGGTTCCACTCACATAGAGGAGAAAGTGATCGGTGAAAATGTGGATCTAGATCTCCTCTCTCTTTTCCCTCAAAAACTAGCAAGAATCCATGGAGGGATTGAGAGTTAGCAAGCTCGAAGAAGGTCAACAATGGGGGAAGAACACGAGCTCAAAAGATTAGGTTCAATGGGGAAGAAGACCCCCTTTCATAGGAGGGGGAAAATCCAACCGTTATCCCCCACACAGCCCCGCAGAGAGCGGTACTACCGCTGAGGTAGAGCGGTACTGCCGCCCTCAAGCGGTACTACCGCTCCCCCTCAGCGGTACTACCGCGCCAGAAGAGAAGGGCTGGGGCAGGGGCCCAGGGCGGTACTACCGCGGAGGTAGAGCGGTACTACCGCTCTCAAGCAGTACTACCGCCACTACTGCCGCAGCTAGTACCGCAAAACCCGGCACAAGAAAATGCGCGCAAGAATCGAAGCGGAAGGAGCACCATGCCACCACGGTACTGCGGCTGAGCCCAGCAAGCGGTACTACCGCTCCGAGGAGCGGTACTACCGCTACAGACGCAGTGACAGGACGGTAGTAGCACGGAACCGCAGAGGTACTGCCGCTGAGGCCACCCAGCGGTACTACCGCTCCGGGGAGCGGTACTACCGCTCCGGGAGTGGTACTACTGCTTAGGGAGTCTCAGCCGCACTACCGCTGTGGACCGCGGTACTACCGCTGGGTCCAGGAGAAAAACCATACTCCAGAAAACCAGAACTGCCATAACTTCTGCATATGAGCTCCGAATTGAGCAAACTCAAGCTTGTTGAAAGCAAGACGACGAGTAGCATCAAAACATCGACTGGTTATAGTAAGAAGAGGCAGGGGAGGTATGCCAACAAATAGAGGAGTGAAACCTCCAACCGAGACGAACCGGCAAAACCTCCAGCATCGAAAACATCATAGAAGATGCATGCGAACTCCGTTTTCGATGAACTCAAGCTTGTCATCAAGATGACCATAAGCTCTAAGACTCACAAAGAGAACCAAACAAGAACCAAGAAAGATGATGCAATGGTTTGAGTTCTCAGCGAACGATACGATCAAGCTACTCATCGAGAGCCCCCCTTGATAGTACGGCAATCGATCCTATAACCCGGTCTCCCAACTACCATCATGAGACCGGTAAAATAAAAAACCTACCAAGGGCAAACCTTTGCCTTGCACATGGTCCACTTGAGCTAGATGATGACGATCTTGACTCCCTCAAGTTGGACCACCTTTCTTGATTGTGTTGGCTCGATGAAGACTAGTTGATTGCTCCCCCATACTCCACTATGGGTGAGCCTTTCTTCCGCACATCTTCATGAGTCCATTGACACCACAAAGGACGGCAAGCTTCAAGCATTTGATCTCTTCGTGATACTCCACTTGAACTTCCACACCGCAACCTAACCCCACAAAGAACTCTCACGAAGACCATGGGTTAGTACATCAAGCGTAATTGACAATGTTTACCATACCATGGGATCACTTGATCCCTCTCGGTACATCTTCTACGCTTTGTGGGTTGATCAACTTGATTCACTCTTTAACTTAGTCTTGATCAACCTCTCACAAGACCAATCTTTAGGTAATTCCTTGAATAGCACCTTGGTCGACACAAACTCTCCTTGAAACCAACACATGTACTCCAAGAAAAGCCTATGGACAAAACCTTCAAATATAACTCAAGGCAACCATTAGTCCATAGAGATTGTCATTAATTACCAAAACCAAACATGGGGCACCGCATGTTCTTTCACCTAGTCCTATTAGGACTAGGAGAAGGGGCCGGCCCCCCTCTCTTCTCTCTTCTCCTTGAGGAGTCCTATTTGGAATAGGATTGGGGGGGAGTCCTACTCCCGGTAGGAGTGGGACTCCCCCTGCGCCTCTCTCCCTGGCCGGCCGAACCCCTCCCCCTGCTCCTTTATATACGGGGGCAGGGGGCACCCCATAGACACACAAGTTGATCATTCCTTAGCCGTGTGCGGTGCCCCCTGCCACCAAATTCCACCTCGGTCATATCGTTGTAGAGCTTAGGCGAAGCCCTGCGTCGGTAGTACATCAAGATCGTCACCACGCCGTTGTGCTGACGGAACTCTTCTTCGACGCTTTGCTGGATCGGAGCCCGAGGATCGTCATCGAGCTGAACGTGTGCTAAGAACTCGGAGGTGCCGGAGTAACGGTGCTTGGATCGGTCGGATCGGGAAGAAGACGTACGACTACTTCCTCTATGTTGTGAGATCGCTTCCGCAGTTGGTCTGCGTTGGTACGTAGACAATACTCTCCCCCTCGTTGCTATGCATCACCATGATCTTGCGTGTGCGTAGGAAAATTTTCGAAATTACTACGTTCCCCAACAGTGGCATCCGAGCCTAGGTTTTATGGTTTGATGTTATTTGCACGAGTAGAACACAAGTGAGTTGTGGGCGATACAAGTCATACTGCCTACCAGCATGTCATACTTTGGTTCGGCGGTATTGTTGGACGAGACGATCCGGACCAACCTTACGCGTACTCTTACGCGAGACCAGTTCCCTCAACGTGCTTTGCACATAGATGGCTTGCGGAAGACTGTCTCTCCAACTTTAGTTGAACCAAGTGTGACTACGCCCGGTCCTTGAGAAGGTTAAAACGGAGTCTATTTGACGAACTATCGTTGTGGTTTTGATGCGTAGGTGAGATGAGTTCTTACTTAAGCCCGTAGCAGCCACGTAAAACTTGCAACAACAAAGTAGAGGACGTCTAACTTGTTTTTGCAGGGCATGTTGTGATGTGATATGGTCAAGGCATGATGCTGATTTTATTGTATGAGATGATCATGTTTTGTAACCGAGTTATCGGCAACTGGCAGGAGCCATATGGTTGTCGCTTTATTGTATGCAATGAAATCGCGATGTAATGCTTTACTTTATTACTAAGCGGTAGTGATAGTCGTGGAAGCATAAGATTGGCGAGACGACAACGATGCTACGATGGAGATCAAGGTGTCGCGCCGGTGACGATGGTGATCATGACGGTGCTTCGGAGATGGAGATCACAAGCACAAGATGATGATGGCCATATCATATCACTTATATTGATTGCATGTGATGTTTATCCTTTTATGCATCTTATCTTGCTTTGATTGACGGTAGCATTATAAGATGATCTCTCACTAAATTATCAAGAAGTGTTCTCCCTGAGTATGCACCGTTGCCAAAGTTCGTCGTGCCCAGACACCACGTGATGATCGGGTGTGATAAGCTCTACGTCCATCTACAACGGGTGCAAGCCAGTTTTGCACACGCAGAATACTCAGGTTAAACTTGACGAGCCTAGCATATGCAGATATGGCCTCGGAACACAGAGACCGAAAGGTCGAGCGTGAATCATATAGTAGATATGATCAACATGACGATGTTCACCATTGAAAACTACTCCATCTCACGTGATGATCGGTTATGGTTTAGTTGATTTGGATCACGTGATCACTTAGAGGATTAGAGGGATGTCTATCTAAGTGGGAGTTCCTAAGTAATTTGATTAACTGAACTTAAACTTATCATGAACTTAGTACCTGATAGTATCTTGCTTGTTTATGTTGATTGTAGATAGATGGCTCGTGCTGTTGTTCCGTTGAATTTTAATGCGTTCCTTGAGAAAGCAAAGTTGAAAGATGATGGTAGCAATTACACGGACTGGGTCCGTAACCTGAGGATTATCCTCATTACTGCACAGAAGAATTACGTCCTGGAAGCACCGCTGGGTGCCAGGCCTGCTGCTGGAGCAACGCCAGATGTTATGAACGTCTGGCAGAGCAAAGCTGATGACTACTCGATAGTTCAGTGTGCCATGCTTTACGGCTTAGAATCGGGACTTCAACGACGTTTTGAACGTCATGGAGCATATGAGATGTTCCAGGAGTTGAAGTTAATATTTCAAGCAAATGCCCGAATTGAGAGATATGAAGTCTCCAATAAGTTCTATAGCTGCAAGATGGAGGAGAACAGTTCTGTCAGTGAGCATATACTCAAAATGTCTGGGTATAATAATCACTTGATTCAGATGGGAGTTAATCTTCCAGATGATTGCGTCATTGACAGAATTCTCCAATCACTGCCACCAAGCTACAAGAGCTTCATGATGAACTATAATATGCAAGGGATGAACAAGACTATTCCCGAGCTCTTCGCAATGCTGAAAGCTGCGGAGGTAGAAATCAAGAAGGAGCATCAAGTGTTGATGGTTAACAAAACCACTGGTTTCAAGAAAAAGGGCAAAGGGAAGAAGAAGGGGAACTTCAAGAAGAACAGCAAGCAAGTTGCTGCTCAGGAGAAGAAACCCAAGTCTGGGCCTAAGCCTGAAACTGAGTGCTTCTACTGCAAGCAGACTGGTCACTGGAAGCGGAACTGCCCCAAGTATTTGGCGGATAAGAAGGATGGCAAGGTGAACAAAGGTATATGTGATATACATGTTATTGATGTGTACCTTACTAGAGCTCGCAGTAGCACCTGGGTATTTGATACTGGTTCTGTTGCTAATATTTGCAACTCGAAACAGGGACTACAGAATAAGCGGACGCTAGCAAAGGACGAGGTGACGATGCGCGTGGGAAACGGTTCCAAAGTCGATGTGATCGCGGTCGGCACGCTACCTCTACATCTACCTTCGGGATTAATATTAGACCTAAATAATTGTTATTTGGTGCCAGCGTTGAGCATGAACATTATATCTGGATCTTGTTTGATGCGAGACGGTTATTCATTTAAATCAGAGAATAATGGTTGTTCTATTTATATGAGTAATATCTTTTATGGTCATGCACCCTTGAAGAGTGGTCTATTCTTATTGAATCTCGATAGTAGTGATACACATATTCATAATGTAGAAGCCAAAAGATGCAGAGTTGATAATGATAGTGCAACTTATTTGCAGCACTGCCGTTTAGGTCATATCGGTGTAAAGCGCATGAAGAAACTCCATACTGATGGGCTTTTGGAATCACTTGATTATGAATCACTTGGTACTTGCGAACCGTGCCTCATAGGCAAGATGACTAAAACACCGTTCTTCGGTACTATGGAGAGAGCAACAGATTTATTGGAAATCATACATACCAATGTATGTGGTCCGATGAATATTGAGGCTCGTGGCGGATATCGTTATTTTCTCACCTTCACAGATGATTTAAGCAGATATGGGTATATCTACTTAATGAAACATAAGTCTGAAACATTTGAAAAGTTCAAGGAATTTCAGAGTGAAGTTGAAAATCATCGTAACAAGAAAATAAAGTTTCTATGATCTGATCGTGGAGGAGAATATTTGAGTTACGAGTTTGGTATACATTTGAAAAATTGTGGAATAGTTTCGCAACTCACGCCACCCGGAACACCACAGCGTAATGGTGTGTCCGAACGTCGTAATCGTACTTTACTAGATATGGTGCGATCTATGATGTCTCTTACTGATTTACCGCTATCGTTTTGGGGTTATGCTTTAGAGACGGCCGCATTCACGTTAAATAGGGCACCATCAAAATCCGTTGAGACGACGCCTTATGAACTATGGTTTGGCAAGAAACCAAAGTTGTCGTTTCTTAAAGTTTGGGGCTGCGATGCTTATGTGAAAAAACTTCAACCTGATAAGCTCGAACCCAAAGCGGAGAAATGTGTCTTCATAGGATACCCAAAGGAAACTGTTGGGTATACCTTCTATCACAGATCCGAAGGCAAGACATTCGTTGCTAAGAATGGATCATTTCTAGAGAAGGAGTTTCTCTCGAAAGAAGTGAGTGGGAGGAAAGTAGAACTTGACGAGGTAACTGTACCTGCTCCCTTATTGGAAAATAGTACATCACAGAAAACTGTTTCTGCGACACCTATACCAATTAGTGAGGAAGCTAATGATGATGATCATGAAACTTCAGGGCAAGATACTACTGAATCACGTAGATCAACCAAAGTGAGATCCGCACCAGAGTGGTACGGTAATCCAGTTCTGGAAGTCATGCTACTAGATCATGATGAACCTACGAACTATGAAGAAGCGATGGTGAGCCCAGATTCCGCAAAGTGGCTTGAGGCCATGAAATCTGAGATGGGATCCATGTATGAGAACAAAGTATGGACTTTGGTTGACTTGCCCGATGATCGGCAAGCAATTGAGAATAAATGGATCTTCAAGAAAAAGACTGACGCTGACGGTAATATTACTGTCTATAAAGCTCGACTTGTCGCAAAAGGTTTTCGACAAGTTCAAGGGGTTGACTACGATGAGACCTTCTCACCCATAGCGATGCTTAAATCCGTCAGAATCATGTTAGCAATTGCCACATTTTATGATTATGAAATATGGCAAATGGATGTCAAAACTGCATTCCTGAATGGATTTCTGGAAGAAGAGTTGTATATGATGCAACCAGAAGGTTTTGTCGATCCAAAGGGAGCTAACAAAGTGTGCAAACTCCAGCGATCCATTTATGGACTGGTGCAAGCATCTCGGAGTTGGAATAAACGCTTTGATAGTGTGATCAAAGCATTTGGCTTTATACAGACTTTTGGAGAAGCCTGTATTTACAAGAAAGTGAGTGGGAGCTCTGTAGCATTTCTGATATTATATGTGGATGACATATTGCTGATTGGAAATGATATAGAATTTCTGGATAGCATAAAGGGATACTTGAATAAAAGTTTTTCGATGAAAGACCTCGGGGAAGCTGCTTACATATTAGGCATAAAGATCTATAGAGATAGATCAAAACGCTTAATTGGACTTTCACAAAGCACATACCTTGACAAGATTTTGAAGAAGTTCAAAATGGATCAAGCAAAGAAAGGGTTCTTGCCTGTGTTACAAGGTGTGAAGTTGAGTCAGACTCAATGCCCGACCACTGCAGAAGATAGAGAGAAAATGAAAGATGTTCCCTATGCTTCAGCCATAGGCTCTATCATGTATGCAATGCTGTGTACCAGACCTGATGTGTGCCTTGCTATAAGTTTAGCAGGGAGGTACCAAAGTAATCCAGGAGTGGATCACTGGACAGCGGTCAAGAACATCCTGAAATACCTGAAAAGGACTAAGGATATGTTTCTCATATATGGAGGTGACAAAGAGCTCACCGTAAGAGGTTACGTTGATGCAAGCTTTGACACTGATCCGGACGATTCTAAATCGCAAACCGGATACGTATTTACTTTAAACGGTGGAGCTGTCAGTTGGTGCAGTTCCAAACAAAGCGTCGTAGCGGGATCTACATGTGAAGCGGAGTACATAGCTGCTTTGGAAGCAGCAAACGAAGGAGTCTGGATGAAGGAGTTCATATCCGATCTAGGTGTCATACCTAGTGCATCGGGTCCAATGAAAATCTTTTGTGACAATACTGGTGCAATTGCTTTGGCAAAGGAATCCAGATTTCACAAGAGGACCAAACACATCAAGAGACGCTTCAACTCCATCCGGGATTTAGTCCAGGTGGGAGACATAGAGATTTGCAAGATACATACGGATCTGAATGTTGCAGACCCGTTGACTAAGCCTCTTCCACGAGCAAAACATGATCAGCACCAAGGCTCCATGGGTGTTAGAATCATTACTGTGTAATCTAGATTATTGACTCTAGTGCAAGTGGGAGACTGAAGGAAATATGCCCTAGAGGCAATAATAAAGTTATTATTTATTTCCTTATATCATGATAAATGTTTATTATTCATGCTAGAATTGTATTAACCGGAAACATAATACATGTGTGAATACATAGACCAACAGAGTGTCACTAGTATGCCTCTACTTGACTAGCTCGTTAATCAAAGATGGTTATGTTTCCTGACCATGAACAAAGAGTTGTTATTTGATTAACGAGGTCACATCATTAGTTGAATGATCTGATTGACATGACCCATTCCATTAGCTTAGCACCCGATCGTTTAGTATGTTGCTATTGTTTTCTTCATGACTTATACATGTTCCTATAACTATGAGATTATGCAACTCCCGTTTACCGGAGGAACACTTTGGGTACTACCAAACGTCACAACGTAAATGGGTGATTATAAAGGAGTACTACAGGTGTCTCCAATGGTAGATGTTGGGTTGGCGTATTTCGAGATTAGGGTTTGTCACTCCGATTGTCGGAGAGGTATCTCTGGGCCCTCTCGGTAATGCACATCACATAAGCCTTGCAAGCACTGCAACTAATATGTTAGTTGTGAGATGATGTATTACGGAACGAGTAAAGAGACTTGCCGGTAACGAGATTGAACTAGGTATTGGATACCGACGATCGAATCTCGGGCAAGTAACATACCGATGACAAAGGGAACAACGTATGTTGTTATGCGGTCTGACCGATAAAGATCTTTGTAGAATATGTAGGAGCCAATATGGGCATCCAGGTCCCGCTATTGGTTATTGACCGGAGACGTGTCTCGGTCATGTCTACATTGTTCTCGAACCGTAGGGTCCGCACGCTTAACGTTACGATGACAGTTATTATGAGTTTATGCATTTTGATGTACCGAAGGTTGTTTGGAGTCCCGGATGTGATCACGGACATGACGAGGAGTCTCGAAATGGTCGAGACGTAAAGATTGATATATTGGAAGCCTATGTTTGGACACCGGAAGTGTTCCGGGTGAAATCGGGATTTTACCGGAATACCGGGAGGGTTACCGGAACCCCCCGGGAGGCAAATGGGCCTATTGGGCCTTAGTGGAAAAGTGAAAAGGGGCTGCCCACAAGGGCTGCGCGCCTCCCCCCCTTCCCTAGTCCTATTAGGACTAGGAGAAGGGGCCGGCCCCCCTCTCTTCTCTCTTCTCCTTGAGGAGTCCTATTAGGAATAGGATTGGGGGGGAGTCCTACTCCCGGTAGGAGTGGGACTCCCCCTGCGCCTCTCTCCCTAGCCGGCCGAACCCCTCCCCCTGCTCCTTTATATACGGGGGCAGGGGGCACCTCATAGACACACAAGTTGATCATTGTTGATCGTTCCTTAGCCGTGTGCGGTGCCCCCTGCCACCAAATTCCACCTCGGTCATATCGTTGTAGAGCTTAGGCGAAGCCCTGCGTCGGCAGTACATCAAGATCGTCACCACGCCGTTGTGCTGACGGAACTCTTCTTCGACGCTTTGCTGGATCGGAGCCCGAGGATCGTCATCGAGCTGAACGTGTGCTAAGAACTCGGAGGTGCCGGAGTAACGGTGCTTGGATCGGTCGGATCGGGAAGAAGACGTACGACTACTTCCTCTATGTTGTGAGATCGCTTCCGCAGTCGGTCTGCGTTGGTACGTAGACAATACTCTCCCCCTCGTTGCTATGCATCACCATGATCTTGCGTGTGCGTAGGAAAATTTTCGAAATTACTACGTTCCCCAACAGTGGTACTACCACAAGGGCACACGGTACTACCGCAGGGCCCCGCGGTACTACCGCCCTAGCAGCAGAAACCAGGACAGCCCAGATGCAATGAAGCAGAGGGTGGTAGAACCGCTGGCGTGGTACTACCGCTCCCCCTTGCGGTACTACTGCAAGGCAGGGATGGCCCAGATTTTGGGAAGGCACGGACATATAAAAATACATCCGTGGCAACTTCCGCTAAGTTGGGACCTATGCAAAAATCCAACACGGTAGTACTGCAAGCCAGGAACGGTACTACCGCGCGGGGTGCGGATGTAAAAATGACATCCACTCCTACTGTCGCGCAAGCTGCTGAACCTGGCCAGAGCGCACGGTACTACCGCGCACCTGGCGCAGTACTACCGCATAGGGCGCGGATGTAAAAAATTACATCCGCCCCTACTACCGCAAAAGCAGCAGCGCCTGGCTTGAGGCCACAGTACTACCGCTCCAAGGAAGCGGTACTATCGTGGGCACTTGCGGTACTACCGCAAGGGCCTACGGTACTACCGCTCCTAGGAGCTGTACTACCACATACCCCAGATCAGCAACCATGACATTTTGCATAGACAAGAAAAGACGGAGGATGCTCCAAAGTGCCAAAGAAAAGGCGATGCAAAGAAGTAGACGTGTATATTGATAATTTCACCCAAGCATTTCCAAAACGAACCCCCTCTTAATAGTATGGCTTTCCTATGACTCAAATCCACCGAAAAGAAACGTAGAGAAACGTTGTCTTCAATAGTCTTCGAGGGGCACCAAGTCGTCTTATGCCTAGTGATGAAATGTCTGAAATACTCAATGCACATGATTAGTCCGCAAAAGCATTGTCATCAATCACCAAAAACAACTAAGGGATCAATATGGCCTTACAATCTCCTTCTTTTTGGTGGATTGATAACAATACGAGATTTGCATAAAGGGAGATAACATAGAACATGGGCAAACCCCATACCTCTAAAATATAGACGGGCTCCCCCTAGATATGTGCTATCTAGATGAGTGCTTTGGACTGCATGACACACATACTAGGATCAACACTCCCCCTATATTTTATAGACAAGGCATATCTTGCAACAAAAAGGCTAACACTAAGCAAGATAGTACATATGAGCATAATGTAAATAGCACATGATAGCATAAGCTCAAAAAAGTACGATAGAGTGCACATGTCTTACACCACATGATAGAAAGGTCCCACAAGCACAAACCAAACCAAAGCAAACGAGGTCCAACGACAAAGCAAATGAAAACACGACTCACAACTCGCAAATCATACACTCTCTCCCCCTTTGGCATCGAGACACCAAAAAGGCAGAGAGGACACCTACAACACAAGTGGTGGCTCAAGTGGAGTAATCACTCGCACGCTCCTCGTCAGACTCGGCAGTTGGGACGGTCTCCTCCTTGTCCTCCTCAGAATTAGTCCACTTGTAGCCCTGCTTTGCCATCCAGGCTGCCTCTGGCATGATGACCCTCTCAGATCCGCTGGATATCTACTCACCAAACGTCCTCAAGATCCGCTTGTCGCGGTGGTGACTCTCCTTCTGAGCAACATGAGACAGGTACTGCCCCTTGGCCTGCATGTAGAACAGAGCCTTCATCTTGTTCTTCAGCTTCTTAGCCCAAGAGGGCTCAGAAGATAAAGGCGAGTAGCCAGCAGAGCTGTCCTCATTAGCGTCCTCCTCCTCAATCTCATCTACATCCACATCCATCTGAGCAGCCGCTGCCTCAGCACGGGTAGTAGTGTTGGCCCACGGAGGCTTGACACGGAGCTTGATGGGCTCATGACGAATCCAGTCGGGGCAAGAAACTCATCATTGGCATAAAGCTTCTCCCAAGTCCTCGTGATCAACAGAAATAGGTAAGGTCCATAGATGGGTACCTTACGGGTAAACACCGCAAACCAAAGCTCGCACCACATGATATGTGAGACATCAAGTGGTTGAGTCTGAGAGAGACGTGCCTCCTCACAAATAAGCATCATATCCACAAGATAGGCATGCACTTTGTCCTTGTCACCAATGCGGGGAAAAAGAGAGTTGCGGAAGACGCGATACATGATGTCGAGGAAGGGGTTCAGCACCCACGCCTTCTTGCCACTGGGAAGCAGCAGTAAAATTTTAGTTCCGCGCCTCGCGCGGTAGTACCGCTCCTGAGGAGCAGTAGTACCGCGCCGGAGATGCCGCACGGTGTCAGATCCGAAACCTCAACTGGATCCGAGCACAACCATGACAACAAAGCAGTACTGCGGTTGATCAAATCTACCACGGGACAACATATCAAGCACCATCTCTATGCATTGCTACTCTCCTACATCCTACTCTTGCATAGATTTAGCCTAAAATCTCAAGAACAACATGCATCTCCCCAAAAACCTAGAAACGAAAGAACGAAGCAAAGAGAGAGGGATTTGGGAAGAAACCTTGTTCCATGGCAAGAGGAAGTGGTGGGGAACGATCCCACCAGACGGAATGCAAGGAGAGCGGCCGGAGAAGAAGATCTGGCAAGGGTCTACGGTGCCGTTCTTGGGCATGAGAGAGAGAAATGGCGTGGGAAGAAAGAGTGAATGGGTATGAGGGAGTTGGAACTCCCCTGCCTGCTCTTAACCCCACGCGCTCTCGACTGCATGGTAGTATCGCGTGCCATCGTAGTAGTACCGCCTGGGCGGAAGTACCGCACCAAGGGCGGTAGTACCGCTCCCCCAGGCGGCAGTAAAAAATTACTACTGTGCTAGGTGCGGTAGTACAGTGCGCAGCTCCTGCAGTAGTACCATGGCATGCCGCGGTAGTACCGTGTGCCCAAGAAAATGCAGGTTTCAAAATAGAGAAGACCAAAGGGCCTTTGCAAAGAAACCTTCAAGAGAACGAACGCACAAAAATGCAGAAACACGAGACAACACACACAAGCAAGACATGAAGAAAGAGAGATGAGAGACAACAATGACTAAACAAGCAACCCAACCTCTCCAAAGAGAGGGCGGTGGCCAGAGCCACCTATGTTTGAGTCAATTGGTATGGCACCGCGAAGAATTATCCTTGGGCCCATGACCGAAACCCGTCTTTGAAGCACAAGTACCATCAACAATGGCTAATGTGAAAGAGCTGATCAATTTATGCATAATGGGGGGAGGAAGAGTTCATTGAGAGAACAACACTCCCCCTATGTCCATGCCTACACCTAAACAAGATAACAAGTTGAGTATGGTGGGGTGTGCAAGGGTTCAAGCAACATTGCTCGAATCAATGATATTTAGCTCATGCCTTAACTCGCGAAATCTTGCTTCATCCAAGGGCTTCGTGAAGATATCTACAAGGTTATCAAGAGTGTTGACATAGTTGAGCTCGATCTCCCCTCGCCTAATATGATCTCGGATGAAGTGATACCGAATCTCAATATGCTTCGTCTTGAGGTGTTGCACTGGGTTGAGACAAATCTTGATGGCACTTTCATTGTCACACCAAAGAGGCACTTTGTCACAAATGACACCGTAATCATTTAAAGTTTGCCTCATCCATAGAAGTGGTGCACAACAACTACCTACAGCCACATACTCCGCTTCCGTGGACGAGAGAGACACGCAACTTTGCTTCTTGGAAGACCAACTCACCAAAGAGCAACCAAGGAATTGACACCCTCCGGAAGTTGACTTCCTATCCACTTTGTCTCCCGCCCAATCGGAGTCCGAATAGCCCACTAGGTTGAAGTTAGATCCTCTTAGATACCATAAGCCAAAGTTTGGGGTATGAGCCAAATATCGAAAGATTCGCTTGACCGCCACATAGTGGCTTTCCTTAGGTGCGGCTTGAAACCGTGCACAAATTCACACACTCAACATGATATCCGGTCTAGATGCACAAAGGTAAAGTAAGGAGCCAATCACGGAGCGATATACCTTTTGATCCAGCGCTTTACCATCAGGATCTATGTCAAGTTGGCATTTGACAGGCATTGGAGTGGAAGTCGGCTTGACATCACTTAGCTTGAATCTCTTGAGCATGTCTTGAGTGTATTTGGCTTGGTTGATGAAGCTTCCTCTCTTCGTTGCTTGACTTCGAACCCGAGGAAGAACTTCAACTCTCCCATCATGGACATCTTGAACTTGGAGGTCATGAGTGCGGCAAATTCCTCATTGAAAGCTTTGTTAGGGGAACCAAAGATAATATCATCAACACATAGTTGGCACACAAACAACTCCCCTTTGACCTTCTTAGTAAAACGAGTGGGGTCGATTTTCCCAATTTCAAAACCACGATCTTGACTCGGTAAGGTGGTCATACCATGCACGTGGGGCTTGCTTAAGGCCATAGAGTGCCTTATCGAGTTGGTACACATGATCGGGAAAATAAGGGTCCTCGAACCCGGGGGGTTGCTTAACATATACCAACTCATTATAGGACCATTAAGAAATGCACTCTTCACATCCATTTGTTGTAACTTAAAGTTATGATGAGAAGCATAAGCAATCAACATGTGAATGGATTCAAGGCGAGCAACGGGAGCAAAGGTTTCACCGTAGTCGATACCCTCGACTTGGGAGTAGCCTTGAGCTACCAAACGAGCCTTGTTGCGAATGATAATCCCATAAGCATCTTGCTTGTTCTTGAATATCCACTTGGTTCCAATGACATTATGGTTCCCCGTTGGCCTTGGCACCAATCTCCAAACCTTGTTGTGCTCGAAATTGTTGAGTTCTTCATGCATGGCATTAAGCCAATCCGGATCCTCGAGCGCCTCATAGACCTTTGGGGGTTCAACACAAGAGACAAACACATGATGTTCACAATAGTTTGTTAATTGTCTACGAGTGCTTATCCCCTTTCTTAAGCTTCCAAGCACATTTTTCATGAGATGATCTTTGGTGGATAGCTTGGATCCTATCTTGGCGGCACGACACTCTAATTCCTCCTCTGGAGAGAGTTGAGAAGTGGTTACTTGATCATCTTGAGCATCGTCTTGAGCTCGTTCTTGATCTTGAGCTTGCTCTTGATCTTGAACTTGCTTGGATGAGAGAACTTGACCTTGGGCATCACTTGGTGATTCAACACCATCTTGAGGTTGATCTTGCCCTTGGTCTTTGTTCATGAGGTTGAGGGCCTTCACTTTGTTCTTCGGCAGCGTGTGGGCCTTGGGTTGGTGATGGCTCCACGTGAGTGGAACATTGTCCTTCTCCTCCGGCCACAAGGGGGTCCTCAATGGGTAGGATAAAACCAACACCCATTCTTCTTATGGCTTGGGGAGGAATTTCATCACCTACATCACAAGTGCCACTTTGCTCCACTTGGGAGCCGTTATTCTCATCAAACTTCATGTTACACGGTAAGCATGGGAGTTTGTAGCATAACCAACAAATATGCCCTCATGAGCTCTAGCCTCAAATTTAGACAAATGAACACCTTTCTTGAGAATGAAACACTTACACTCGAACACCCGGAAGTACTTGAGGTTGGGCTTTGTTACCGGTGAGTATCTCATATGGAGTCTTGTTCAGGCCCTTGCGGAGGTAGAGCCGATTGGATGCATGACACGCAGTGTTGATGGCTTCGGCCCAAAAGTTGTATGGAGACTTGAACTCCGCCATCATGGTCCTTGCCGCATCCATTAACGTCCGGTTCTTCCTCTCCGCTACACCATTTTGTTGAGGGGTGTAAGGTGCGGAATATTGATGCTTGATCCCCTTATCACTAAGAAACTCAACCAAGGTGTAGTTCTTGAACTCGGTGTTGTTGTCACTTCTTATTGTCAAGATCTTTGCATTGTGTTGACGTTGAGCTTCATTCACAAAGTCAATGACGGTTTGTTGGGTCTCGCTTTTCCTATTGAAGAAATATACTCAAGTGTATCTTGAATAATCATCCACAGTCACCAAGCAATACTTTCTACCCTAGGAGTATCAAAGGATGGAGGCCCAAAGAGATCCATGTGAAGGAGCTCCAACGGCCTCTTCGAGTAAATGATAGTCATGGGAGGGTGAGCCTTTTCATGTAGCTTTCCTTCGATACAAGCACCGCAAGCACGATCTTTAGCAAAACTAACATTTGTTAGTCCACGGACATGGTCCCCCTTGAGAAGACTTTGCAAAGATCTCATATTGACATGGGCTAAACGGCGATGCCAAAGCCATCCCACATCAACTTTAGCCATTAGGCATGTCTCGGTCTTAGTGGGTCGCTCCGAAAAGTTAATCACATAGAGACCATTCTCGACATGCCCAACGAAGGCTACTTTAAGAGTCTTGCTCCACAAGAGGGCCACGGTATCAACATCAAAGAAAGTGGCAAAGCCCATGAGTGCAAGTTGACGAAAGGAAAGTAAGTTGTATGCAAGGAACTCAACAAGCATGACCTTCTTGATCGTGAGATCATGAGAAATGACAACCTTGCCAAGTCCCAATACCTCAGAGGACGAGGCATCACCCCACTCGACATTGGTGGGCATAGATGGAATCTTGTGAACGTCCACCACCAAGTCCTTGCTTCCGGTCATATGATTAGTGGCTCCACTGTCGAGCAACCATGATCCCCCACCGGAAGCAAACACCTACAAGAGATCAATGCTTGGTTTTAGGTACCCATTTTGTAATGGGTCCTTTGATGTTAGTAACAAGGGTCTTAGGAACCCAAATAGACCATTCAATGTACTCATAAGAAGAACCAACAAATTTGGCATAAACATGTCCATCACTAGCACGACATAACACATAATAAGGGTTAAAGTCGCCAGCTTTGTTGAGAGGGGTAGCATTTGTGAAAGTCCAATTAAGCGTCTTGATCTATCTCTATAGATCTTGATCCATTTTGAACTTCTTCAAAACTTTATCAAGGTATGTGCTTTGTGAAAATCCAATTAAGCGTCTTGATCTATCTCTATAGATCTTGATGCCCAATATATAAGCAGCTTCACCGAGGTCTTTCATCAAAAAATTCTTATTCAAGTATACTTTTATGCTATTCAGAAATTCAGTATCATTTCCGATCAACAATATGTCATCTACATATAATATCAGAAATGCTACAAAGCTCCCACTCACTTTCTTGTAAATACAGGCTTCTCCAAAAGTATGTATAAAACCATATGCTTTGATCACACTATCAAAGCGTATATTCCAACTCTGAGAGGCTTGCACCAGTCCATAAATGGATCGCTGGAGCTTGCACACTTTGTTAGCACCTTTTGGATCGACAAAACCTTCTAGTTGCATCATATACAACTCTTCTTTAAGATATCCATTAAGGAATGTAGTTTTGACATCCATTTGCCAAATTTCATAATCATAAAATGTGCAATTGCTAACATGATTTGGACGGACTTAGGCATCGCTACGGGTGAGAAGGTCTTATCATAGTCAACTCCTTGAACTTGTCGAAAACCTTTTGCAACAAGTCGAGCTTTGTAGACAGTAACATTACCATCAGCGTCAGTCTTCTTGAAGATCCATTTATTCTCTATGGCCTGCCGATCATCGGGCAAGTCAACCAAAGTCCACACTTTGTTCTCATACATGGATCCCATCTCAGATTTCATGGCCTTAAGCCATTTTGCGGAATCTGGGTTCATCATCGCTTCCTCATAGTTCGTAGGTTCGTCATGGTCAAGTAACATGACCTCCAGAACAGGATTTCCGTACCACTCTGGTGTGGATCTTACTCTGGTTGACCTACGAGGTTCGGTGGTAACTTGATCAGAAGTTCATGATCATCATCATTAGCTTCCTCACTTACTGGTGTAGGAATCACTGGAACTGATTTCAGTGAAGAACTATTTTCCAATAAGGGAGCAGGTACAATTACCTCATCAAGTTCTACTTTCCTCCCACTCACTTCTTTCGAGAGAAACTCCTTCTCTAGAAATGATCCATTCTTAGCAACGAATATCTTGCCTTCGGATCTGTGATAGAAGGTGTACCCAACAGTCTCCTTTGGGTATCCTATGAAGACACATATCTCCGATTTGGGTTCGAGCTTATCAAGTTGAAGTTTTTTCACATAAGCATCGCAGCCCCAAACTTTAAGAAACGACAACTTGGGTTTCTTGCCAAACCACAGTTCATAAGGTGTCGTCTCAACGGATTTAGATGGTGCCCTATTTAATGTGAATGCAGTCCTCTTTAAAGCATAACCCCAAAATGATAGCGGTAAATCAGTGAGAGACATCATAGATCGCACCATATCTAGTAAAGTGTGATTACGATGTTCGGACACACCATTACGCTGTGGTGTTCCTGGTGGCGTGAGTTGCGAAACTATTCTGCATTGTTTCAAATGAAGACCAAACTCGTAACTCAAATATTCTCCTCCACGATCAGATCGTAGAAACTTTATTTTCTTGTTACGATGATTTTCGACTTCACTCTGAAATTCTTTGAACTTTTCAAATGTTTCAGACTTATGTTTCATTAAGTAGATATACCCATATCTGCTCAAATCATCTGTGAAGGTGAGAAAATAACGATATCCGCCACGAGCCTCAATGTTCATCGGACCACATACATCAGTATGTATGATTTCCAATAACTCTGTTGCTCGCTCCATTGTTTCGGAGAACGGAGTTTTAGTCATCTTGCCCATGAGGCATGGTTCGCAAGTACCAAGTGATTCATAATCAAGTGATTCCAGAAGTCCATCAAAATGGCGTTTCTTCATGCGCTTTACACCAATATGACCCAAACGGCAGTGCCACAAATAAGTTGCACTATCATTATCAACTCTGCATCTTTTGGCTTCAATACAATGATCATGTGTATCACTACCATCAAGATTTATTAAAAATAGACCACTCATCAAGGGTGCATGACCATAAAAGATATTACTCATATAAATAGAAGAACCATTATTCTTTGATTTAAATGAATAACCGTCTCGCATCAAACAAGATCCAGATATAATGTTCATGCTCAACGCTGGCACCAAATAACAATTATTTAGGTCTAAAACTAATCCCGAAGGTAGATGTAGAGGTAGCGTGCCAACGGCGATCACATCGACTTTGGAACCATTTCCCACGTGCATCGTCACCTCGTCCTTAGCCAATCTTCACTTAATCTGTAGCCCTGTTTCGAGTTGCAAATGTTAGCAACTGAACCAGTATCAAATACCCGGGCACTACTGCGAGCATTAGTAAGGTACACATCAATAACATGTATATAAAATATACCTTTCACTTTGCCATCCTTCTTCTCCACCAAATACTTGGGGCAGTTCCGCTTCCGGTGACCAGTCCCTTTACAGTAGAAGCACTCAGTCACAAGCTTAGGTCTAGACTTGGGTTACTTCACTTGAGCAGCAATTGGCTTGCTGTTCTTCTTGAAGTTCCCCTTCTTCCCTTTACACCTTTTCTTGAAACCGATGGTCTTGTTGACCATCAACACTTGATGACCCTTCTTGATTTCGACCTCCGCAGCCTTTAGCATTGCGAAGAGCTCGGGAATAGTCTTATCCATCCCTTGCATATTATAGTTCATCACGAAGCTCTTGTAGCTTGGTGGCAGTGATTGAAGAACTTTGTCAATGACACTATCATCAGGAAGATTAACTCCCAGCCGAGTCAAGTGGTTGTGGTACCCAAACATTCTGAGTATATGTTCACTGACAGAACTGTTCTCCTCCATTTTGCAGCTATAGAACTTATTGGAGACTTCATATCTCTCAATTCGGGCATTTGCTTGAAATATTAACTTCAACTCCTGGAACATCTCATATGCTCCATGATGTTCAAAACATCGTTGAAGTCCCGGTTATAAGCCGTAAAGCATGGCACACTGAACTATCGAGTAGTCATCAGCTTTGCTCTGCCAGGTGTTCATAACATCTGGCGTTGCTCCTGCAGTGGGTTTGTCACCTAGCGGTGCTTCCAGGACACAATTCTTCTGTGCAGCAATGAGGATAATCCTCAACTTA
Source organism: Triticum monococcum (assembly GCA_034509565.1). NCBI lineage: Eukaryota > Viridiplantae > Streptophyta > Magnoliopsida > Poales > Poaceae > Triticum > Triticum monococcum. The sequence goes on along the minus strand of CM067842.1, from coordinate 441,055,170 downwards.
CGGACCCAGTCCGTGTTGTTGCTACCATCATCTTTCAACTTAGCTTTCTCTAGGAATGCATTAAAATTCAATGGAACAAAAACACGGGCCATCTATCTACAACAACATAGACATGCAAAATACTATCAGGTACTAAGTTCATGATAAATTAAAGTTCAATTAATCAAATTACTTAAGAACTCCCACTTAGATAGACATCTCTCTAATCATCTAAGTGATCACGTGATCCATATCAACTAAACCATGTTCGATCACCATGTGAGATGGAGTAGTTTTCAATGGTGAACATCACTATATTGATCATATCTACTATATGATTCACGCTCGACCTTTCGGTCTCAGCGTTCCGAGGCCATATCTGCGTATGCTAGGCTCGTCAAGTTTAACCCGAGTATTCCGCGTGTGCAAAACTGGCTTGCACCCGTTGTATGTGAACGTAGAGCTTATCACACCCGATCATCATGTGGTGTCTCGGCACGACGAACTGTAGCAACGGTGCATACTCAGGGAGAACACTTATACCTTGAAATTTAGTGAGAGATCATCTTATAATGCTACCGCCGAACTAAGCAAAACAAGATGCATAAAGGATAAACATCACATGCAATCAATATAAGTGATATGATATGGCCATCATCATCTTGTGCCTTTGATCTCCATCTCCAAAGCACCGTAATGATCGCCATCGTCACCGGCTTGACACCTTGATCTCCATCGAAGCATCGTTGTCGTCTCGCCAACTATTGCTACTATGTCTATCGCTACCGCTTAGTGATAAAGTAAAGCAATTACATGGCGATTGCATTTCATACAATAAAGCGACAACCATATGGCTCCTGCCAGTTGCCGATAACTGTGTTACAAAACATGATCTTCTCATACAATAAAATTTAGCATCATGTCTTGAACATATCACATCACAACATGCCCTGCAAAAACAAGTTAGACATCCTCTACTTTGTTGTTGCAAGTTTTATGTGGCTGCTACGGGCTGAGCAAGAACCGTTCTTACCTACGCATCACAAACCACAACGCGGTATACTGATTGCTTTTTGATCTTCAGAAAGAACCCTGTTCATTGAATCCGATTCAACTAAAGTTGGAGAAATTGACACCCACCAGCCACCTATGTGCGAAGCACATCGGTAGAACCAGTCTCACGTAAGCGTACGTAATGTCGGTCTGGGCCGCTTCATCCAACAATACCGCCGAATCAAGAAGCAACTTGTGACGGCAAGCAATATGTATATACCCACGCCCACAACTCCTTTGTGTTCTACTCGTGCATATAACATATACGCATAAACCTGGCTCGGATGCCACTGTTGGGGAACGTAGTGATTTCAAAATTTTCCTACGCACACGCAAGATCATGGAGATGCATAGCAACGAGAGGGGAGAGTGTTTTCTACGTATCCTTGTAGACCGTAAGCGGAAGCGTTATGACAACACGGTTGATGTAGTCGTACGTCTTCACGATCGACCGATCCTAGTACCGAAAGTACGACACCTCCGTGATCTGCACACGTTCGGCTCGGTGACGTCCCACGAACTCACAATCCAGCAGAGTGTCGAGGGAGAGCTTCGTCAGCACGACAGCGTGATGACGGTGATGATGAAGCTACTGGTGCAGGGCTTCGCCTAAGCACTGCAACGATATGACCAAGGTGGAATATGGTGGAGGGGGGCACCGCACACGGCTAAGAGATCAATGATCAACTTGTGTGTCTATGGGGTGCCCCCTCCCCCGTATATAAAGGAGTGGAGGAGGGTGGGAGGGCCGGCCCTCTATGGCGCTCCCTAGAGGAGTCCTACTCCCACCGGGAGTAGGATTCCCCCCTTCCCTAGTTGGACTAGGAGAGAAGGAAGGGGGAGAGAGGGAGGAAGGACAGGGGGACGCCCCCCCTTCCTAGTCCAATTCAGACCAGAGGGGGAGGACGCACGCGGCCTGCCCTGGCTGTCTCTCTCTCTCTCTCCACTAAAGCCCATTAGGGCCCATATACTCCCCGGGCGGTTCCGGTAACCCCCCGGTACTCCGGTATATGCCCGAACTCTCTCGAAACCTTTCGGATGTCCAAACATAGTCATCCAATATATCGATCTTTATGTCTCGACCATTTGGAGACTCCTCGTCATGTCTGTGATCACATCCGGGACTCCGAACTACCTTCGGTACATCAAAAGATATAAAATCATTATACTGATCGTCACCGAACGTTAAGCGTGCGGACCCTACGGCTTTGAGAGCTATGTAGACATGACCGAGACACGTCTCCGATCAATAACCAATAGCGGAACCTAGGTGTTCATATTGGCTCCCACATATTCTATGAAGATCTTTATCTGTCAAACCGCATAACAACATACGTTGTTCCCTTTGTCATCGGTATGTTACTTGCTCGAGATTCGATCGTCGGTATCTCAATACCTAGTTCAATCTCGTTACCGACAAGTCTCTTTACTCGTTCCGTAATGCATCATCCTGTAACTAACTCATTAGTCACATTGCTTGCAAGGCTTATAGTGATGTGCATTACCGAGAGGGCCCAAAGATACCTCTTTGATACTTGGAGTGAAAAATCCTAATCTCGATCTGTGCCAACTCAACAAACACCATCGGAGACACCTGTAGAGCATCTTTATAGTCACCCAGTTACATTGTGATGTTTGATAGCACACTAAGTGTTCCTCAGGTATTCGGAAGTTGCATGATCTCATAGTCATATGAACATGTATAAGTTATGGAGAAAGCAATGGCAACAAACTAAAGATCATTGTGCTATGCTAACGGATGGGTCAAGTCAATCACATCATTCTCTAATGACGTGATCCCGTTAATCAAGTGACAACTCATGTCTATGGTTAGGAAACATAACCAGCATTGATTCAACGAGCTAGGCAAGTAGAGGCATACTAGTGACACTTTGTTTGTCTATGTATTCACACATGTACTAAGTTTCCGGTTAATACAATTCTAGCATGAATGATAAACATTTATCATGATATAAGGAAATATAAATAACAACTTTATTATTGCCTCTAGGGCATATTTCCTTTAGTTGAATGATCTTCTAGGTGGTCACACGTATTTGACGAAGTTTACTGTGGGGGCAGAGATTTTTAATTAAGTATCTTCTTTCACACACCCGAAAAATTAATCTAGCAACAAGAATTATCGCCTTATGTATGCATGTAGGTAGTTAGTGTTATCCGGAAACCCTAGAAACCACGTAATTAAAATTTGTCAAAACCAATTAGAGGACGTCTAACTTGGTTTTCCAGGTTTGCATATGATGTGGTATAGCCTTCGTCATGACAATGAGTTTATGTATGAGATGGTTATATGTTGTAATGTTAAGTGGCCCGCGCGTCACGACATGATGGCTGGAGCTACGGGATTGCTGCTACTTGTGAGCTGCGTTGGGATTTCCTCGGGGAGGAGAGGATGATGTAGTAAAGTAGAGATAAATATTTTCCTTAGTTAAGAGCCAAGGTTATCAATCTAGTAGGAGAACCACGCAACACCTTGTTAGTAGTACTTACAAACCAAATAACAAATACTTTCACCCAACGCGAACAAGGGGTTGTCAATCCGTCGGCGGTTAATTGCAAGGATCAAATCTCGTAGTGATAGATAGATAACACAAAATATAAAATAAACTAAACTAAAGTAAATTGCATCAATGTATTTTTAGGATTTTAATATATGATAAAAAGTAGACCCGGGGGCCATAGTGTTCACTATAGGCTTCTCCCTTGAAAATAGGATAGGGTGGGTACACAAATTACTGTTGGGCAATTGATAGAAACGCGAATAATCATGACGATATCCAAGGCAATGATCATGTATATAGTCATCATGTCCGAGACAAGTAGACCGACTCCTGCCTGCATCTACTACTATTACTCCACACATCGACCGCTATCCAACATGCATCTAGAGTATTAAGTTCATAAAGAACGGAGTAACGCCTTAAGCAAGATGACATGATGTAGACAAAGTAAACCCATGCATGAATAAACCCCATCTTTTTATCCTTAATGGCAACAATACAAATATGTGTCTTGTACCCTTCTGTCACTGGGATATAAATCACCGCGAGATTGAACCCATCACAAAGCACCTCAACGCATTGCAAGAAAAATCAATCTAGTTGGCCAAACCAAATCAATAGATCAGAGAGAGAAACAAAGCTATAATAATCATGCCTAAAAGAGTTTAGAGAAGGCTCAAATAATATTCATGGATAATCTGATCATAAACTCACAATTCATCGGATCCCAACAAACACACCGCAAAAAGTCATTACATCGAATAGATCTCCAAGAACATCGAGGAGAACATTGCTTTGAAGACCAAAGAGAGAGAAGAAGCCATCTAGCGACTAGCTATGAGCCCATACGTTTGTGGTAAACTACTCATGCATCATCGGAAGGGCAGCAAGGTTGATGTAGATCCCCTCCGTGATCGATCCCTCCTCCGACAAAGTACCGGGAAGGCCTCCAGATGGGATCTCGCGAGAACATAAACTTGCGGTGGCAAAAAAAGTATTTCGGGTGGCTCTCTCATGTCGGGGGATGATACGTCTCCAACGTATCTATAATTTTTGATTCTACCATGATGTTATATTATCAATCTTGGATGTTTTATAATCATTTTATAGTCATTTTATATCATTTTTTGGTACTAACCTATTGACATAGTGCCAAGTGCCAGTTGCTGTTTTTCACTTCGCGGAAAATAAATATCAAATGGAGTCCCAATGCCACGAAACTTTACGAAGATTTTTTATGGACCAGAAGGAACATAATGGGCCCTGGCTGCGCCTGGGGGGTGCCCCGAGGGGAGCACAACCCACCAGGGCGCGCCAGGAGGCCCAGGCACACGCTGGTGGGTTGTGCCCACCTCGGGTGCCCCCAGACCGCCTCTTTGCTCTACAAATACCCCAATATTCCCAAAACCCTAGTGGAGTCGACGAAATATTGATCCAGCCGCCGCAGAGTCCAGAACCACCAGATCCAATCTAGACACCATCTCGGATGGGGTTCACCACCTCCATTGGTGCCTCTCCGATGATGTGTGAGTAGTTCTTTGTAGACCTTCAGGTCCGTAGTTAGTAGCTAGATGGCTTCCTCTCTCTCTCTCTCTCTCTCAATCTCTTGATTCTCAATACAATGGTCTCTTGGAGATCCATATGATGTAACTCTTTTGTGGTGTGTTTTTGGGATCCGATGAACTTTGAGCTTATGATCAGATCTATCTTTTTTTATATCCATGAAAGTATTTGAGTTTCTTTGATCTCTTTTATGCATGATTATTTATAGCCTCATATTTCTTCTCTGATATTTGGGTTTTGTTTGGACAACTTGATCTATTTATCTTGCAATGGCAAGATGTGCTTTGTAGTGGGTTTGATCTTACAATGCTTGATCCCAGTGACAGAAGGGGAACCGACACGTATGTACCGTTGCTACTAAGGATAAAACGATGGGGTCTATATCTACATAGATAGATCTTGTCTACATCATGTCATCGTTCTTATTGCATTACTCCGTTTCTCCATGAACTTAATACACTAGATGTATGCTGGATAGCGATCGATGTGTGGAGTAATAGTAGTAGATGCAGGCAAGAGTCGGTCCACTAATCTTAGACGTGATGACTATGTAATGATCATTGCTTGGATATCGTCATGAGTATTTGAAGTTCTATCAATTGCCCAACAGTAATTTGTTCACCCGCCGTTTGCTATTTTTCTCGAAAGAAGCCACTAGTGAAACCTACGGCCCCCGGGTCTCTTTCTCATATTATTTGCCTTTGCGATCTATTTTCCTTTGCTTTTATTTTCAGATATACTAAACCAAAAACCCAAAAATACCTTGCTGCAATTTATTCTTATTTATTTTATTTGGCATTCGATCTATCAATCTACTACAAATTTACCTCACGCCCGTTTGCCTATCTTGAGGCGCCGTACCCAGGAAGGGATTGACAACCCCTTTAACACGCCGGGTTGCGAGAAGTTGTTATTTGTGTGCAGGTGATGTTTACATTGTGTTGCTTGGTTCTCCTACTGGCTTGATAACCTTGGTTTCACATCTAAGGGTAATACCTACCGCCGCTGTGTTGCATCATCCCTTCCTCTTTGGGAAAATACCGACGTAGCTTCAAGCGACATCAAAAGGAATTTCTGGCACCGTTGTAGTGGAGGATCAAGTCAAGATAGTCCCCCATCAACTTTCCAATTTCTGGCGCCGTTGCCAGGGAGGATCTTCAACATATACCAAGTTCCTAATCACAAATCTCATATGCTCGTAATTTACATTATTTGCCATTTTCCTCTTGTTTTCCTCTCCCCCACTTCACACAAATTTGCTGTTTTATCCGCCTCTCTTTTTCGTTTGCTGTTTTCTTGTCAGATCTATCCTTCGCTTGCAATCATGAGTGATTTTGGTATGGCACCAATAGATGATGGCCTAACTCCTAAAATTGGACGAAAGGGCAATCTGGATGCTAATTTTGTTTTATCTTGGGGCAAGGGAACGTCATGGGAAAAGAACGTATCCAAGAATTTTTCAATTATGTTGGGAATCTAAGTCTTGATGATGTTCCTATACTTAAAACTACTAGATCTTATGTGGATGCTATTTCAGCACTAATTCTGAAACTTGAAAGTAAATTTATTCGTACCCATCCTACTTTGCAAAGATTGTTTTTTGACCTCCCCGTTATAAAGAATCCTAAGGCTAAAAAGTTGGCCACTCACGTTCCTATGAATGAGTTTGACTATATCATACGGGAAGCTAGGGAAATCTTTGATTTTTATGGTATGAATCATGAAAAACCCGTGATAGATGAAATTCTTTACAATATTGATTATGCGTTAAGGCATTTGCTTGAGCATAATAAAATCTTCGATGAGAACCTTAAAAAGGAAGTCCCCGTTTTAGATATAATCCAACAAGTTTTCAATAATGTCAATCAACATTACTCTTGGATTGTTGCCGGAAATCAACGCGGTTATGATAATGGGCAACTTAATAATGCTAAGGTTTCTATGGATAATATGTTTTATGTTGTGTTTAAAAAACCCCATGATGAAAACACCTCTAAGAAGGTTAAGAAGAAGGACGACAAAACTTAGATCCTTGCTTTATGCCTAGCTAAGGGAGTAAAACTATAGCGCTTGTTGGAAGGAAACCCAATGAATACATTTTATTTTTGCTTCCTGTTTTTGAGTGTTAGCACAATTATGCTACTGTTATGATTGTGTTTTAATTAGTGTTTGTGCCAAATAAAGCCTTTAGGATCTTCTTGGGTGATAGTTGTTTGATCTTGCTGAAAAAACAGAAACTTTTGCACTCATGAAAATAATTCTCATTTTTTACCAGAGAGCGATAAAATACACATTCCACGTGCAGTAGATCAATATAGAAATTTCTCAGGTCGTCCTAATTTTTCAGAATTTTTGGAGTTACAGAAGTATTCTCAATAGTCAGATTGCTATAGACTGTTCTGTTTTGACTAATTCTGTTTTCTTTGTGTTGTGTGCTTATTTTGATGGCTCTATGGTTTTCTTTGATGAGTTTTTGCCATAGAAAAGTTGGAATACAGTAGATATAATGCAAGAAAATATGAATTGGTTTGATACAATACTTATAGTAGTGATTTATTTTCTTATACTAACGGATCTCACGAAGGCTTTGTTGAGTTTTGTGTGATTGAAGTTTTCAAGTTTTGGGTTATCTTACGATAGATGAAGGAATAAGGAGTAGAAGAGCCTAAGCTTGGGGATGCTCCGGCATCCCAAGCTATTATCCAAAAATAAGCAACCAACTAAGCTTGGGGATGCCCCCCGAGTGGCATCCCCTCTTTCTTCTTGTTGGAAATATGCCCTAGAGGCAATAATAAATAAGTTATTATTATATTTCCTTGTTCATGATAATCGTTTATTACCCATGCTAGAATTGTATTGATAGGAAACTCAGATACATGTGTGGATACATAGACAACACCATGCCCCTAGTAAGCCTCTAGTTAACTAGCTCGTTGATCAATAGATGGTTACGGTTTCCTGACCATGGACATTGGATGTCGTTGATAACGGGATCACATCATTGGGAGAATGATGTGATGGACAAGACCCAATCCTAAGCCTAGCACAAGATCGTATAGTTCGTATGCTAAAGCTTTTCTAATGTCAAGTATCATTTCCTTAGACCATGAGATTGTGCAACTCCCGGATACCGTAGGAATGCTTTGGGTGTGACAAACGTCACAACGTAACTGGGTGGCTATAAAGGTACACTACGGGTATCTCCGAAAGTGTCTGTTGGGTTGGCACGAATCGAGACTGGGATTTGTCACTCCGTGTGACGGAGAGGTATCTCTGGGCCCACTCGGTAGGACATCATCATAATGTGCACAATGTGACCAAGGAGTTGACCACAGGATGATGTGTTACAGAACGAGTAAAGAGACTTTCCGGTAACGAGATTGAACAAGGTATCGGGATACCGACGATCGAATCTCGGGCAAGTACAATACCGCTAGACAAAGGGAATTGAATACGGGATTGATTGAATCCTCGACATCGTGGTTCATCTGATGAGATCATCGTGGAACATGTGGGAGCCAATATGGGTATCCAGATCCCGCTATTGGTTATTGGCCGGAGAGGTGTCTCGGTCATGACTGCATGGTTCCCGAACCCGTAGGGTCTACACACTTAAGGTTCGGTGACGCTAGAGTTGTTATGGGAAATAGTATGTGGTTACTGAAGGTAGTTCGGAGTCCCGGATGAGATCCCGGACGTCACGAGGAGTTCCGGAATGGTCCGGCGGTGAAGATCGATATATTGGACGAAGGGTATTGGAGTCCGGAAGTGTTCTGGAGGTACCAGGCTATGGCCAGCATGACCGAAAGGTGTTTCGGGAGCCCCGGCAAGTGTTGGAGGGCCTCATGGGCCAAAGGGGAAGGGGCAAACCAGCCCACTAAGGGTTGGTGCGCCCCCCACACCCTTTCCCACGTTACTTGGGGAGGTGGGGCGCCTCCACCTGGCTTGGGAGGCAAGCCTCCACCTGCTTGGCTTTGGGGGCAAGTCTCCCTAGGATTTTCCCTAGGAAGATCCAATCTGCCTAGCCGCCGCCCCTAGGGGAAACCCTAGGGTGCCTCCCCCTCTCCCCTTGCCCCTATATATAGTGGAGGGGTGGGAGGGCAGCCGTGACCTCTTCCCTGGCGCAGCCCCTCCCTCCTCCAACTCCTCCTTCTCCTCCATAGAGCTTGGCGAAGCCCTGCCGGAGAACCACGAGCTCCACCACCACCACGCCGTCGTGCTGACGGAGTTCTCCCTCAACTTCTCCTCTCCCCTTGCTGGATCAAGAAGGAGGAGACGTCCCCGGGCTGTACGTGTGTTGAACGCGGAGGTGCCGTCCGTTCGGCACTAGGATCATCGGTGATTTGGATCACGACGAGTACGACTCCATCAACCCCGTTCACTTGAACGCTTCCGCTTAGCGATCTACAAGGGTATGTAGATGCACTCTCCTTCCCCTCGTTGCTAGTCTCTCCATAGATAGATCTTGGTGACACGTAGGAAAATTTTGAATTTCTGCTACGTTCCCCAACAGTGGCATCATGAGCTAGGTCTATTGCGTAGATTCTATGCACGAGTAGAACACAAAGTAGTTGTGGGCGTTGATTTTGTTCAATATGCTTACCGTTACTAGTCTTATCTTGATTCGGCGGCATCGTGGGATGAAGCGGCCCGGACCAACCTTACACGTACGCTTACGTGAGACCGGTTCCACCGACTAACATGCACTAGTTGCATAAGGTGGCTGGTGGGTGTCTGTCTCTCCCACTTTAGTCGGATCGGATTCGATGAAAAGGGTCCTTATGAAGGGTAAATAGCAATTGGCATATCACGTTGTGGTTTTGTGTAGGTAAGAAACATTCTTGCTAGAAACCCATAGCAGCCACGTAAAACATGCAAACAACAATTAGAGGACGTCTAACTTGTTTTTGCAGGGTATGCTATGTGATGTGATATGGCCAAAAGGATGTGATGAATGATATATGTGATGTATGAGATTGATCATGTTCTTGTAATAGGAATCACGACTTGCATGTCGATGAGTATGACAACCGGCAAGAGCCATAGGAGTTGTCTTAATTTATTTATGACCTGCGTGTCAACATAAACATCATGTAATTACTTTACTTTATTGGTAACCGTTAGCTGTAGCAGTAGAAGTAATCATTGGCGAGACAACTTCATGAAGACACGATGATGGAGATCATGATGATGGAGATCATGGTGTCATACCGGTGACAAGATGATCATAGAGCCCCGAAGATGGAGATCAAAAGGAGCAATATGATATTGGCCATATCATGTCACTATTTGATTGCATGTGATGTTTATCATGTTTATACATCTTGTTTACTTAGAACGACGGTAGTAAATAAGATGATCCCTCATTAAAATTTCAAGAAAGTGTTCCCCCTAACTGTGCACCGTTGCGACAGTTCGTTGTTTCGAAGCACCACGTGTTGATCGGGTGTGATAGATTCTAACGTTCACATACAATGGGTGTAAGACAGATTTACACACGCGAAACACTTAGGTTGACTTGACGAGCCTAGCATGTGTACAGACATGGCCTCGGAACACAGAAGACCGAAAGGTCGAGCATGAGTTGTATAGAAGATACGATTAACATGAAGATGTTCACCGACGTTGACTAGTCCGTCTCACGTGATGATCGGACACGACCTAGTTGACTCGGATCATGTAATCACTTAGATGACTAGAGGGATGTCTATCTGAGTGGGAGTTCATAAGATGAACTTAATTATCCTGAACATAGTCAAAAGGTCTTCGCAAATTATGTCGTAGCTCGCGCTTCAGTTCTACTGTTTAGATATGTTCCTAGAGAAAATTTAGTTGAAAGTTGATAGTGGCAATTATGCGGACTAGGTCCGTAAATTGAGGATTGTCCTCATTGCTTCATAGAAGGCTTATGTCCTTAATGCACCGCTCAGTGTGCTGAACCTCGAACGTCGTCTGTGGATGTTGCGAACATCTGACATACACATTTTGATAACTACGTGATAGTTCAGTTAAACGGTTTAGAGTTGAGGCACCGAAGACGTTTTGAAACGTCGCGAAACATATGAGATGTTTCGAGGGCTGAAATTGGGATTTCAGGCTCGTGCCCACGTCAAGAGGTATAAGACCTCTGACGATTTTCTTAGCCTACAAACTAAGGAGAAAAGCTCAATTGTTGAGTTTGTGCTCAGATTGTCTGAGTACAACAATCATTTGAATCGAGTGGGAGCTGATCTTCCAGATGAGATAGTGATGTTTCTCCGAAGTCATTACCACCAAGCTGCTAGAGCTTCGTGATGAACTATAATATATCAGGGACATATATGATGATCCTTGAGATATTCTCGATGTTTGACACCACAAAAGTAGTTTCAAGAAGGAGCATCAATTGTTGATGGTTGGTGAAACCACTAGTTTCAAGAAGGGCAAGGGAAAGAAGGGATACTTCATGAAACGGCAATTCAGCTGCTGCTCTAGTGAAGAAACCCGAGGTCGAACCCAAACCCGAGACTAAGTGCTTCTGTAATAAGAGGAACAACCACTGGAGCAGAATTACCCTAGATAATTGGTAGATGAGAAGGCTGGCAAGGTCGATAGAAGTATATTGGATATACATTGTGTTAAAGTGTACTTTACTAGTACTCCTAGTAGCACCATGGTATTAAATACCGGTTCGGTTGCTAAGTGTTAGTAACTCGAAATAAAAGCTATGGAATAAACGGAGACTAGCTAAAGGTGAGCTCACGATATGTGTTGGAAGTGTTTCCAATGTTGATATGATCAAGCATCGCACGCTCCCTCTACCATCGAGATTGGTGTTAAACCTAAATAATTGTTATTTGGTGTTTGCGTTGAGCATAGACATGATTGGATTATGACTATCGCGATACGGTTATTCATTTAAGGAGAATAATGGTTACTCTGTTTATTTGAATGATACCTTCAATGGTCTTGCACCTAAAATGAATGGTTTATTGAATCTCGATCGTAGTGATACACATGTTCATGCCAAAAGATATAAGATAGTAATGATAGTACCACCTACTTGTGGCACCGCCACGTAAGTCATATCGGCATAAAACACATGAAGAAGCTCCATGTTGATGGATCTTTGGGCTCACTCGTTTTTGAAAAGTTTGAGACATGCGAACCATGTCTATTGGTGTATATGCATAAAGAAACTCCATGCAAACGGACCATTTGGACTCACTTGATTTTGAATCACTTGAGACATGCAAATCATACCACATGGGCGAGATGACCGAAAGCCTCGTTTTCAGTAAAATGGAACTAGAGAGCAACTTGCTGGAAGTAATACATTTTGATGTGTGCAATCCAATGAGTGCTGAGGCGTGTAGTGGATATCATTATGTTCTTACTTCACAGATGATTTGAGTAGATGTTGAGTATATTTACTTGATGAATCACAAGTCTGAATTATTGAAAGGTTCAAGTAATTTCAGGGTGAAGTTGAAACATCATCGTGACAAGAGGATAAAATATCTATGATATGATCATAGAGATGAATATCTGAATTATGAGTTTGGCACAGAATTAAGACATTGTGGAAATTGTTTCACAACTAATACAGCCTGGAACACCATAGTGTGATGGTGTGTCCGAACATCATAACTGCACCCTATTGGATATGATGCATACCATGATGTCTCTTATCGAATTACCATGATAGTTTATGGGTTAGGCATTAGAGACAACCGCATTCACTTTAAATAGGGCACCACGTAATTCCGATGATATGACACCGTATGAACTATGGTTTAGAGAAACCTAAGCTGTCATTTCTTAAAAGTTTGGGGCTGCGACGCTTATGTGAAAAAAGTTTCAGGCTGATAAGCTCGAACCCAAAGCGGATAAATGCATCTTCATAGGACACCCAAAATAGTTGGGTATACCTCCTGTCTCAGATCCGAAAGCAATAAGGGATTGTTTCTAGAATCGGGTCCTTTCTCGAGGAAAAGTTTCTCTCGAAAGAATTGAGTGGGAGGATGGTGGAGACTTGATGAGGTTATTGAACCGTCTATTCAACTAGTGTGTGGCAGGGCACAGGGAGTTGTTCCTGTGGCACCTACACCAATTGAAGTGGAAGCTTATGATAGTGATCATGAAACTTCAGATCAAGTCACTCCCAAACCTCGTAGGACGACAAGGATGTGTACTACTTCAGAGTGGTACGTAATCCTGTCGTGGAAGTCATGTTGCTAGACAACAATGAACCTACGAGCTATGGAGAAGCGATGGTGGGCCTGGATTCCGATAAATGGCTCGAGGCCATAAAATCCGAGAGAGGATCCATGTATGAAAACAAAGTGTAGACTTTGGCAGAATAGCTCGATGGTTGTAAGGCTGTTGAGTATAGATGGATTTTAAAAGGAAGACGGACAATGATGATAAATGTCACCATTAAGAAAGCTCGACTTGTCGTTAAGAAGTTTATCGACAAGTTCAAGGAGTTGACTACGGTGAGACTTTCTCACTCGTAGCGATGCTAAGAGTCTGTTGGAATTATATTAGCGATTACTGCATTATTTATGAAATCTTGCAGATAGGATGTCAAAACATTGTTTCCTCGATGATTTTTCTTGAGGAAAGGTTGTATGTAATACAACCGGAAGGTTTTGTCAATCCTGAAAGATGCTAACAAGTATGCAAAGCTCCAACAATCCTTCTAAGGACTGGAGTAAGCATCTCGGAGTTGGAATGTATGCTTTGATGAGATGATCAAAGATTTTGGGTGTATGCAAGAAACTTGTATTTCCAAAGAAGTGAGTGGGAGCACTATAGAATTTCTGATGAGTATATGTTGTTAACATATTGTTGATCGAAAATGATGTAGAATTTCTGGAAAGCATGCAGAGTTATTTGAAAAGTGTTTTTCAATGGAAAGCCTAGATTAAGCTACTTGAGCATTGAGCATCAAGATCTATAAAGATAGATCAAAACGCTTAATGGTACTTTCAAATGAGCACATACCTTGACATGATCTTGAAGGTGTTCAAGATGGATCAGTCAAAGAAGGAGTTCTTGCCTGAGTTGTAAGGTATGAAGTTAAGACTTAAAGCTCGACCACGGCAGAATAGAGAGAATGGACGAAGGTCGTCCCCTATGCTTAAGACATAGGCTCTACAGTATGCTATGCTGTGTACCGCACCTGAAGTGTGCCTTGCCATGAGTCAGTCAAGGGGTACAAGAGTGATCCAAGAATGGATCACAGGACAGCTGTCAAAGTTATCCTTAGTAACTAGTGGACTAAGGAATTTTCTCGATTATGGAGGTGGTAAAAGAGTTTGTCGTAAAGGGTTACGCTGATGCAAACTTTGACACTAATCCAGATTATTCTGAGTAGTAAACTGGATTCGTATAGTAGAACAGTTATTTGGAATAGCTCCAAATAGAACGTGGTAGCTGCATCTAGGAGATGACATAGAGATTTGCAAAGTACATACGGATCTGAATGTTGCAGACCCGTTGACTAAAACCTCTCTCACAAGCAACATGATCAAACCCAGAACACATTGAGTGTTAATCACATAGTGATGTGAACTAGATTATTGACTCTAGTAAACTCTTTGGATGTTGGTCACATGGCGATGTGACCTGTGAGTGTTAATCACATGGCGATGTGAACTAGATTATTGACTCTAGTGCAAGTGGGAGACTATTGGAAATATGCCCTAGAGGCAATAATAAATAAGTTATTATTATATTTCCTTGTTCATGATAATCGTTTATTATCCATGCTAGAATTGTATTGATAGGAAACTCAGATACATGTGTGGATACATAGACAACACCATGTCCCTAGTAAGCCTCTAGTTAACTAGCTCGTTGATCAATAGATGGTTACGGTTTCCTGACCATGGACATTGGATGTCGTTGATAACGGGATCACATCATTGGGAGAATGATGTGATGGACAAGACCCAATCCTAAGCCTAGCACAAGATCGTATAGTTCGTATGCTAAAGCTTTTCTAATGTCAAGTATCATTTCCTTAGACCATGAGATTGTGCAACTCCCGGATACCGTAGGAATGCTTTGGGTGTGCCAAACGTCACAACGTAACTGGGTGGCTATAAAGGTACACTACGGGTATCTCCGAAAGTGTCTGTTGGGTTGGCACGAATCGAGACTGGGATTTGTCACTCCGTGTGACGGAGAGGTATCTCTGGGCCCACTCGGTAGGACATCATCATAATGTGCACAATGTGACCAAGGAGTTGATCACGGGATGATGTGTTACAGAACGAGTAAAGAGACTTGCCGGTAACGAGATTGAACAAGGTATCGGGATACCGGCGATCGAACCTCGGGCAAGTACAATACCGCTAGACAAAGGGAATTGAATACGGGATTGATTGAATCCTCGACATCGTGGTTCATCCGATGAGATCATCGTGGAACATGTGGGAGCCAATATGGGTATCTAGATCCCGCTATTGGTTATTGGCCGGAGAGGTGTCTCGGTCATGTCTGCATGGTTCCCGAACCCGTAGGGTCTACACACTTAAGGTTCGGTGACGCTAGAGTTGTTATGGGAAATAGTATGTGGTTACCGAAGGTAGTTCGGAGTCCCGGATGAGATCCCGGACATCACGAGGAGTTCCGGAATGGTCCGGCGGTGAAGATCGATATATTGGACGAAGGGTATTGGAGTCCGGAAGTGTTCCGGAGGTACCAGGCTATGGCCAGCATGACCGAAAGGTGTTTCGGGAGCCCCGGCAAGTGTTGGAGGGCCTCATGGGCCAAAGGGGAAGGGGCAAACCAGCCCACTAAGGGTTGGTGCGCCCCCACACCCTTTCCCATGTTACTTGGGGAGGTGGGGTGCCTCCACCTGGCTTGGGAGGCAAGCCTCCACCTGCTTGGCTTGGGGGGCAAGTCTCCCTAGGATTTTCCCTAGAGAGATCCAATCTGCCTAGCCGCCGCCCCTAGGGGAAACCCTAGGGCGCCTCCCCCTCTCCCCTTGCCCCTATATATAGTGGAGGGGTGGGAGGGCAGCCGTGACCTCTTCCCTGGCGCAGCCCCTCCCTCCTCCAACTCCTCCTTCTCCTCCATAGAGCTTGGCGAAGCCCTGCCGGAGAACCACGAGCTCCACCACCACCACGCCGTCGTGCTGACGGAGCTCTCCCTCAACTTCTCCTCTCCCCTTGCTGGATCAAGAAGGAGGAGACGTCCCCGGGCTGTACGTGTGTTGAACGCGGAGGTGCCGTCCATTCGGCACTAGGATCATCGGTGATTTGGATCACGACGAGTACGACTCCATCAACCCCGTTCACTTGAACGCTTCCGCTTAGCGATCTACAAGGGTATGTAGATGCACTCTCCTTCCCCTCGTTGCTAGTCTCTCCATAGATAGATCTTGGTGACACGTAGGAAAATTTTGAATTTCTGCTACGTTCCCCAACACTTCTAACGACCATCGGTATTTTACTCGAAGCTATATTTTTATTCGTCACATACTATGTGTTTTGCTTGGAGCGTCTTGTATGATATGAGTCTTTGCTTGTTTTATTTTGTGTTTTAAGTCTCGATCCCTTGCTGGACACACCTATTTGAGAGAGCCAAAATTATGTCATGACTTGTTAGAATTGCTCTCTTTGCTTCACTTAAATCTTTTATGAGCTATGGACTTGCTCTAGTGCTTCACTTATATCTTTTTGAGCATGGTGTGCTTTAGTATTTTCGAAGAAATGCTCTCTTGCTTCACTTAGATTTATGTGAGAGTTAGTAAAATTTTCAAGAAATTCTCTCTTGCTTCACTTAAATTAATTTGAGAGAAAGAAAAATTATGCTCATGATCTTCACTTATATTTGTTTGAGCTTATGAAAAGCAACACATGAAAATTAGTCCCACAGTGATAGATATCCAAGAAGGATATAATAAAACTTTCATGAAGATCATTGGACAAAATAAACTTGATTCTTAGTAATAGTTTTGAGATATGATGATGTGATATATGAGTCATCTTGATGAGTAATTATGCTTTAGTAAGAATATTGGTGTTAAGGTTTGTGATTCTCTATGCAAGCACGAAAGACAATAGTTATGCAACAAAATTATATCCTACTTGTGGTGCATTATTCGGTGTTAGTTATGCTTAATGCTCGCTTATGAGATTATTTGTTTCTTGGTTGATCGCTTGTCAATCTTTTGCTAGCCTTCATTTTGCACTAAGTATGATCTCTACTTGTGCATCCAAAAACCTTTAACCCAGTTTTGCCACATGAGTCCACCATATCTACCTATATGTGGTATTATTTTGCCGTTCTAAGAAAATTTGCATGTGCCATCTCTAATTTTCAAAATAAACTTCTCTTTTGTGTGTTCGTTTCGCCCGTGGAGCGGTGAGGGGTGGCTAATATTTTCCATGCTAGATGTGTTATTCTTGTTGGAACACGCGGTACGCTACGCTAGCGCCAAATAAAATTTTCTACCGCGCACCCAAGATCAAGCTGTTGGAAATAGATCACGAGATTGGGTTTACCACTAGACGCGCAGTCACCGTAGTGGAAGTAGAGTTGGTGATGTGTGTAGCCGATCTCCCGGGTCGTCTCCTCCTAGTGTCGCCGATTTCCCGCGAACAGCGAAGACCCATGAACGGTGATCTCCCGCGAATAGCATCTCGCGGTTCCCTCGAACGGTTCGTCCGAGCACCACAGATGCGATGCCTCCAAGGTATCCACACGTGCGGGGTGCAGCGACGGGTGGCAGACTGCTAGGTCCGGTCGCACGTCATGGACGTGGGGAGTGGCGGTGGCTAACCAGGGTTTCAAGGATTAACCCTAAGTGCTGCGCCCACTCCCCTTTATATGGACCTTCGAGGTGGGCTCAACACTTGAGCCCACTAGGAGTCCACATCCATTTCCACTCGGATCCGATCCGAATGGGCTGTAGCCCCTTAAGTGTGTGACCCTATAGGTCCATGTATGCATGTACATGACCAAGTCGAGAGTTGGTAGCGGCTCCTAGCAGAACGTGCCAACTCCCATGTGTGCGTAAAGTCGTTTGACGAACCTCGACAATTTGTCATATGCAACATTCCTTTTGCCTCACGATATTTGTTGTCGAGCTCAAGGCGAGTACTTGTCACCCTTGTGATAGCTCGACCTCTCTTCTCAAAACCGTGATACAGATTCCCGAACTGGGTTAATGATACGTTCATTTTGCATCATGCTTTTATATCAATATTTATTGCATTATGGGTTGTTATTACACATTATGTCATAATACTTATGCCTTTTCTCTCTCTTATTTTACAAGGTTTACATGAAGAGGGGGAATGCTGGCAGCAAGAATTCTGGGCTGGAAAAGGAGCAAATATTAGAGAGCTATTCTGCAAATCTCCAAAAGTCTTGAAACTCCACGGGAATTATTTTTAGAATATATATAATATTGGGCGAAAGAAGTACTAGAGGGGGGCCACCCACCGTCCACAAGGGTGGGGGGCGCGCCCCTACCTTGTGGGCCCCCTGGTGGCCCTCTGATGCCCATCTTTGGCTATATGGAGTCTTTTGTCGAGGAAAAAATAATAAGCAAGCTCACGGGATGAAACTTCACCGCCACGAGGCGGAACCTTGGCGGAACCAATCTAGGGCTCCGGCGGAGCTGTTCTGCCGGGGAAACTTCCCTCCGGGAGGGGGAAATCATCACCAACGATCCTCTCATCGGGAGGGGGTTAATCTCCATCAACATCTTCACCAGCACCATCTCATCTCAAACCCTAGTTCATCTCTTGTATCCAATCTTTGTATCCAAACCTCAGATTGGTACCTATGGGTTGCTAGTAGTGTTGATTACTCCTTGTAGTTGATGCTAGTTGGTTTACTTGGTGGAAGATCATATGTTCAGCTCCATTATGCATATTAATACCCCTCTGATTATGAACATGAATATGATTTGTGAGTAGTTACGTTCGTTCCTGAGGACATGGGAGAAGTCTTGCTATAAGTAGTCATGTGAATTTGGTATTAGTTCGATATTTTGATGAGATGTATGTTGTCTTTCCTCTAGTGGTGTCATGTGAATGCCGACTACAT
Organism: Triticum monococcum; assembly: GCA_034509565.1. NCBI lineage: Eukaryota > Viridiplantae > Streptophyta > Magnoliopsida > Poales > Poaceae > Triticum > Triticum monococcum. The sequence continues at coordinate 441,036,001 of CM067842.1, read as the reverse complement.
GACACTTCACCATTGTTTGGGCCTAGAGGAAGGCATTGGGAAGTAATAAGTAGATGATGGGTTGCTAGAGTGACAGAAGCTTAAGCGCTAGTTTATGAGTTGCTTCGTAAGGGGCTGATTTGGATCCATATGTTTCATGCTATGGTTAGGTTTACCTTAATACTTCTGTTGTAGTTGCGGATGCTTGCAATAGGGGTTAATCATAAGTGGGATGCTTGTCCAAGTAAGGGCAGGACCCAAGCACTGGTCCACCCACATATCAAATTATCAAAGTACCGAACGCGAATCATATGAAAGTGATGAAAACTAGCTTGACGATAATTCCCATGTGTCCTCGGGAGCGCTTTCCTTTATATAAGAGTTTGTCCAGGTTTGTCCTTTGGTACAAAAAGGATTGGGCCATATTGATGCACCTTATTTACTTTTATTACTTGTTACCTGTTACAAATTACCTTATCACAAAACTATCTGTTACCGATAATTTCAGTGCTTGCAGAGAATACCTTACTGAAAACCGCTTATCATTTCCTTCTGCTCCTCGTTGGGTTTGACACTCTTACTTATCGAAAAGGCTACGATAGATCCCCTGCACTTGTGGGTCATCAAGACTCTTTTCTGGTGCTGTTGCCGGAGAGTGAAGCGCCTTTGGTAGGTGGAATTTGGTAAGGAAAAATTTATATAGTGTGCTGAAATTTACTGTCACTTGTTACTATGGAACATAATCCTTTGAGGGGCTTGTTCAGGGTATCTTCACCCCGACCAGTAGAGCAAAGAGTTGCTCCTCAACCTGCTGAACCTACTGAAAATGTTTACTTTGAAATTCCTTCGGGTATGATAGAGAAACTACTAGCTAATCCTTTCACAGGCGATGGAACATTACATCCCGATTTGCACCTAATCTATGTGGATGAAGTTTGTGGATTATTTAAGCTTGCAGGTATGCCCAAGGATGTTATCAAGAAGAAGGTCTTCCCTTTATCTTTGAAGGGAGAGGCATTGACATGGTTTAGGCTATGTGATGATATTGGATCATGGAACTACCAACGATTGAAATTGGAATTTCATCAGAAGTATTATCCTATAATTTTTGGCGTCACGAAGGAGAAAGCATCACTCAAGCTTGGGGGAGGCTTAAGTCAATGTTATATTCGTGCCCCAATCATGAGCTCTCAAAAGAAATGATTATTCAAAAAATTTATGCTCGGCTTTCTCTCAGTAATCGCTCCATGCTCGATACTTCCTGTACTGGATCTTTTATGATGAAGACTATTGAATTCAAATGGGATTTATTGAAAAGAATCAAACGCAACTCTGAAGATTGGGACCTCGACGAAGGTAAGGAGTGAGGTATAACACCTAAGTTTGATCATGTTAAATCTTTTATGGATACCGATGCTTTCCGTGAATTTAGCACTAAATATGGACTTGACTCTGAGATAGTAGCTTCTTTCTGTGAATCCTTTGCTACTCATGTTGATCTCCCTAAGGAGAAGTGGTTTAAATATAATCCTCCCATTGAAGTAAAAGTAGTTGCACCTATTAAAGTTGAAGAAAAGACTATCACTTATAATGATCCTGTTGTTCCTACTGCTTATATTGAGAAACCACCTTTCCCTGTTAGAATAAAAGATCATGCTAAAGCTTCAACTATGGTTCATAAGAGTAATACTAGATCACCTACTCCCTCTGAGCAAATTAAAGTTGAACCTAGTGTTGCTATGGTTAAAGATCTCTTGGCTGATAATATTGATGGGCATGTTATTTACTTCTGCAATGAATCTGCTAGAATTGCTAGACCTGATACTAAAAATAAAGATAGACCTATTGTAGGCATGCCTGTTATTTCTGTTAAAATAGGAGATCATTGCTATCATGGCTTATATGATATTGGTGCTAGTGCAAGTGCAATACCTCATTCCTTATACAAAGAAATTATGCATGATATTGCACCTGCTGAGATAGAGGAAATTGATGTTACAATTAAGCTTGCCAATAGAGATACTATTTCACCAGTTGGGATTGTTAGAGATGTTGAAGTCTTGTGTGGGAAAGTTAAATATCCTGTTGATTTTCTTGTTCTCGATTCCCCACAAGATGACTTTTGTCCCATTATATTTGGTAGACCCTTTTTGAATACTGTTAATGCTAAGATAGACTGCAATAAGGATATTGTTTCTATTGATTTAGGGGATATGTCTCATGAGTTTAATTTTGCTAAATTTCATAGACAACCCCATGATAAAGAATTACCTAGTAGAGATGAAATTATTGGTCTTGCTTCTATTGTCGTGCCTCCTAGTGATCCTTTAGAACAATATTTGCTAGACCATGAAAATGATATGTTTATGAATGAAAGAAGGGAAATAAATGAAGTATTCTTTAAACAGGGTCCTATTTTGAAACACAACTTGCCTGTTGAAATCCTAGGGGATCCTCCTCCACCCAAGGGTGATCCCATGTTTGAGCTTAAACCTTTACCTGATACTCTTAAATATGTTTATCTTGATGAGAAAGAGATATATCCTGTTATTATTAGTGCTAACCTTTCAGAGCATGAAGAAAAGAAATTATTGAAAACTCTGAAGTAGCACCATGCTGTTATTGGATATACTCTTGATGATCTTAAGGGAATTAGTCCCACTCTCTGCCAGCACAAAATAAAACTGGAGAAAGACGCGAAACCGGTTGTTGATCACCAACAACGGTTAAATCCTAAGATGAAAGAAGTGGTAAGAAAAGAAATACTAACGCTTCTGGAGGCAGGTATAATTTATCCCGTTGCTGATAGTCAGTGGGTAAGTCCTCTCCATTGTGTCCCTGAGAAGGGAGGTATTACTGTTGTTCCTAATGATAAAGATGAATTGATCCCACAAAGAATTGTTACAGGTTATAGAATGGTAATTGATTTCTGCAAATTAAATATATCTACTAAAAAGGATAATTATCCTTTACCTTTTATTGATCAAATGCTAGAAAGATTATCCAAACATACTCATTTTTGCTTTCTAGATGGTTATTCTGGTTTCTCTCAAATACCTGTGTCAAAAGGGGAGCAAGAAAAGACAACTTTTACTTGCCCTTTCGGTACCTTTGCTTATAGACATATGCCTTTTGGCTTATGTAATGCACCTGCTACTTTTCAAAGATGTATGACTGTTATATTCTCTGACTTTTGTGAAAAGATTGTTGAGGTTTTCATGGATGATTTCTCCGTTTACGGGACTTCCTTTGATGATTGTTTAAGCAACCTTGATCGAGTTTTGCAGAGATGTGAAGAAACTAATCTTGTCTTGAATTGGCAGAAGTGCCACTTTATGGTTAATGAAGGTATTTTCTTGGGGCATAAAATTTCTGAAAGAGGTATTGAAGTTCATAAAGCTAAAGTTGATGCTATTGAAAAGATGTCGTGTCCTAAGGACATCAAAGGTATAAGAAGTTTCCTAGGTCATGCCAGTTTTTATAGGAGGTTCATTAAGGACTTTTCTAAAATTTCTTGGCCTCTCACTAATCTTTTACAAAAAGATGTTCCTTTTGTCTTCGATGATGATTGTGTAGGAGCATTTGAAATGCTTAAGAAAGCTTTGATTTCTGCACCTTTTGTTCAGCCTCCTGATTGGAATTTACCATTTGAAATTATGTGTAATGCTAGTGATTATGCTGTAGGGGCTGTGTAACATCCGAAATTTTCAATTTGGAATGTTATACATTAGATCATCATTGCATATCATATTTTATTGCATTTTTGTTTGATCCTTGAAATTCTATGCAACTCAAGGACCCATGGAGAGAGTTGGGGATTTCATTATTTTCATATTCGAGTTTTTCTCGAATTTTGAAAAAAAGGATCGTTCGATTTTAATTATTTTCTCTTGAATATTTCTTCTATAAAAATAAAAGAGAGAGGATAAAATGACTTCCTCAAAAATAAATAAATATCGGATATTTAATGTTAAAATCAAATAAGAATTTTATTTGGAGTTTTATTGCTATTTTATTTGAATTAGGAAAATTATGTGTTTTTCAAAATTGCATTTTAGGCCTAAATAAATGTTCACCTTGTCCGGCCTATTTTTAGAGGACGGGGAAAATTTATTTCGGGATTTTGGAGTCCGTTTAATACTCTTTTTCTTTCTTTTTCTGCACGTCGAAATTATTAAAAAAAAAGAGGAAACCGACTGCAGGCCGTACCCGAGCGGGACTCCACCCGGGGGGCTTTATAAGCCGCAGACTCGAGCCGCCCCAAGGCCGAGCGCCGCCGAAGCATACCAGCCCCGCCACCCAAACCCTAACGCGCCGCCGCCGCCGCCGCCACTCGTCGCCGCCCCGCCGCCCGCTTGCCGCCGCCCGCCGCCACCCGCCACCGCACCGCCGCCGCCGCCGTCTCGCTGGATCCGCCAGAGGTAGCCGCCGCCGTCCTTGGTTTTCCCGAGAAAACTGATCGGTTTTTTCTGAAACCCTAGATCCGTTTTTTGTTTCGGTTCGGTTTTTTTGGTTTAGTTATTTAGTGGACGTTCGTCCGTACGTTCATTTTGACGAATGGTTTTCGTCCATTAGCCACAGATAATGAACGTTCGTTCGTTAGCCTGTTCGTCTGTTTTTCTTTTTCTCGGATTTTCCGCAATTATTTTCGATCGTGATTTCTGATCCGATTTTAGTTTTAGTTTATCTTTTCGCTCGTTTATCGGAATCAGGCGATTCAAGCGCCTAGAGTTTCGTCTCGAAGCCCTCTTTCTGTTTAACCAAGTTAAACAAGTTTTTGCTACTGTAAAATTTGACTTTAGACCAGATTAGTAAATGAAGCTTATTTTTTTCGCCGTTTGAGTTTGTTGCTTTGTTTGATTTGATTCTTTTTGCAAACCGGAGTTCTTAAGCTGAACTTTCTGGTTAGATCTCTTATTGGAGTTTTACCCGTTCCCTTGCTTGATTGCTTATTGTATGCTTGTTTGTTTGCGATAGAGTACCCGGAGTGCGAAGCGTGCTACTACGAGTCTCTAGGTTTCGCGGATCATCAGCAAGGCAAGTAACACTTTGATCATACCTCTTTACTATCCAGTTTTATTGCATTAGATCACCCCTCAAACAATTGCATGGTTAAGATCAGAATTAAATTATGGGTTGGGAAGTAGTTGAGGTAGTACCTATTCACCTGATTATTATCAAACCTTTGGGAGTTACTTCTACGTTGCTTATATTGCTATGCTATGCTCGTAAACGTGGATTGGGTTTGAGCGTTTTCATGACAGATATGAGTATTGTTAATTAATGGTTAACTTAAGGTGGCAACTTTAATACACATCTGGGTGGATTGAGGCACCTGGGGAAATCCAGTGATTGCCTATATTTTTGGAAATCCCGGGGTACCATGTGTTTCTCCTATGGACTGCCACCCAGGCTCAAAGGGATCATGAGATTATTCATGCTGGGAACTTCCGTGTGCAACCACAAGCCACTATGGGCTCTGGCATAGTTGATTAAGTCATGTGAACTCTTACAGTGGTAGACTAGCAGATGTAGGGGATGTAGGTGGTACTGTCTACCCATCATAAGGTGCTAACGCTTCTGAAGACTGTGTCTCGGTCATCCGTTTATCAAACACATTGTAGTGCGAGAAATCCAATGGGGGAGATCGAGTCTTGTGGGGAAAGTGCACAAACCTTTGCAGAGTGTACGAACTAATCATGGTTAGCCGTGTCTCCGGTTATGGACATCTTGAGTATCTAGTTCATGGATTATCATGTGGATCTCAACACTCTTAATTATAAAATTTGATTGGGTTATTGTTAATTATTTTCATTTGGGGTTGAGATGGGGTTTACCATTCTCAATGTTTAACAACCACCATGATAGTTAAATAAAAGATATTCCTTTGTTGTAGGAAAAAATTGGCTTTTCGCAAAACTTATTAACCATACAGCCTCCACCAGCCATATATGCATGTAGTGATAGCATTATTCTATTCATTACTCTCTTGTGTTACATTGCCAGCATATTCCATGTGCTGACCAGTTTTCGGGCTGCAACGTATAATGTTGCAGACTTTTCAGACGACGAGTAAAGGTGCCTTAGGTAGTGGTCTTTCACTCAGTGATGCCGTTGGAGTTGATGGACTCACTTTATCTTCCAAGCCTTCCGCTGTTATCATATTAGATGGCCTTAAGCCATATTTATTGTAATAAGTTCTCTTTTCAGACATTCGATGTAATAAGTGTGATTGCTACTCTGTTATAAATCCTTCAAGTACTGTGCGTGTCAGCATTACTGATCCAGGGATGACACTGATGCACAGAGATCAGACTGTTTGAGGTCTGGTCGCTACAAGATGGTATCAGAGCACACGCTGACTTTAGGACACGACCAATAAGCTAAAGCCCTAGATCAATACTATCTTCTCATTTCTAACTCCTCTCCATTTTCTACTCTTTAGGATGGCGGACGCAAGGAACAAGTTTGCACAACCAGATGAAGAAGCACCTTTTGGATGACACTTGAAGAAAGTCACTAAGTACCTGAACATCGAAATACCAAGCTTCACCGGGACTTACAACGCCACTTTAATAGAAGAGGAGCGCTGGACGATTCAAGTTCAAGTTCTAGGAAGGACATTTATGCCAGTCACTAAGCCCATAGAGTTTTCCTTTATGCACTAACCTGGAGTCTAGGAAAGAGTATGGCAGCCCACATCACCATGGGACGCATTGGAGAAGTTTACCACAAGGATCTCAAGGATACTATCTACCAGATTTGTGGGTGTCGAGATGAGGAATGGGAAATGATCAGCACCAGGAGGGATAGATCGATTGCAACTTTCATCCAGGAGTTAAACCAGCCAATTCGCCGCTAGGAGAATCAGATGTGCACAGGCATGATAAACCTGAAGAAGGCAATGACAAGGATCACGGAGCTGGAGGAAGAACTCAAGGCTACTCGCGAAGATTATGAGGAGGAAATCGTCGTACTAGTGGAGAAGAATGACGACATGACAAGGAAGCTATGAGTTTTCATGGGAGACCCCGTGCCAGGAGGAGAAGACGATGAACCCAAGGAGATTCGTTCTGAAGACTACATCATCATCAACGACACCGACTCGGACCTTGACGATAGCGATGATGACTATGTTGATGAAGCTGGAGCAGATATCATGGAGTCTTCGACCGATCAATATTTCTAGTAGACCACCATAACAGTAGTAGTATTCCACCATGTATATAGTATAGTCTGTGCACTTTTGTAACGATAGTTCTAGACTGATTGTATGCCCTTGCTTGATTGATTGAGTGATATGATTGTGTTTGTCTCATGTGCATATGGGTAGTGTTTTCTCACTAGACCTCATTCTATTCTCTTCCTTCTAAACCCTCAGATGCCTCCGAGACGTGACCCCGGATTTACTTTTCCACCGGAGCTCACCCGGTTGATCCAGCAGCAGAATACCTTGATGCAGTTATTAGTTCATAACCAAGGCAACAACAACAACCCACCACCACCACCCCCAGTTGACAACTTAGCCTGTTTTCTGAGGTTGCAGCCGCCGGTGTTTTCCAGTAGCACCGAGCCAATAGTTGTAGATGATTGGCTCCGCAGGATTGGAAGGGAGTTAACCACTGCAGGATGCACAAATATTGAGAAGGCGCGTTTTGCCGCGCACCAATTGGATGGACCAGCAGCCTCATGGTGCGAGAATTAAACTGTCACCTATCCTATAGCCACTATTACACGGGACCAGTTCTAGTAGGCCTTTCGCACTGCCCATGTATCAACAGGAGCTATGGCCATGAAGAAGCATGAGTTTCGCAACTTACGCCAAGGAGGACGCACAGTTGGCCAGTATGTGGATGACTTTAGTAAGCTAGCACGTTATGCCCTAGATGACGTCGCTATAGATGCAGCTAAGCAGGAGAAGTTCCTAGAAGGACTGAATGAAACTACAAAAAAATACAATTCCGTGATGATACGTGTTTGTCACAGTAGGTCGCTTTTTTGTCATGCATGTACATCCATGACAAATTTATGACAAAATCAAGATAGTCATACCTGTGCTGTCGTAGAAGTGTTCCATGACATTACCAAAATTATCATCACGGAAGTGTCCACTTCCATGACGATAAATCGCGCGTCACAGAAGTGCTTTCGTCAAGGGTGACCGACACGTGGCATCCACCGTAACGGAACACCGTTAAGCTATCGGGTCGGGTTTTGGATCCGATAACCCGTTAACAGCCCCGACCAATGGGAAATTTCCACGTGTAAAATTCTTATTGGCCGGACGAAAAACATGTCAGCTCGTCAGTGGGTCAGATAGGCGCCTATGATACGTCCACACGTGGCACGACCCAGCAGAGGCCCATTCCTGTGTAAAGGCCGACCCGTTTGACTTGGTCAAAAGCTGGCGGGCCGGCCCATGGAAAGCCTGTGAACGGCCTGTTCGAATATAGCCCATTTACAGCCCGCTAACCCAAGGCCCGCTATGCCCTATCTGAATTAGGCCCTGTAGCGTCATCTGGGCCATCCAATATGATTCCAGCCCATTTTCACTTCTGGCCCATGTATGGCCCATGACGTCTTTCGGCCCATATGAGGCCCTATGTAACTCTTGGCCTATTAACGGCCCGTGGTGAAACTGGCCCGTAATGAATAGTATATCACTTTACACCCGTTAACGGCCTGTGGTGAAACTGGCCCGTGATGAATAGTGTATCACTTTATACCCATTAACGGCCCGTTATACCGTTGGGCCGTTTCCAGCCCATGTTATCTTCCGGCCTTCTTCAGAGCCCATTTATTCTTGGGCTCATTTCCAGCATTCGTTTACTTACGGCCCGCTACTGTCATTTTCTGCTTGTGGGCCAAATTCAGCCCGTGGTTACAGTTGGCCCGTTTGTGGTCTGTTAATACGTTGGGCCGTTTTCATAGCGTCATCAAATACGGCCTATTAATGATGGCCCGTTATGGTCGGCCCATGAACGGACGATTCCAACTCTAGCCCGTTTACGGCCAGAATGCGGTCTATTTGGCCCATGTTTGGCCAATCGACCATACAGCCCGTATAAGGCCCATTGATGATACGTCCCGTAGAAGGCCCATTGATGATACGGCCCGTAGAAGGCCCATTGTTTCTACGGCCCGTAGAAGGCCCACTGCTTCTATGGCCCGTAGAAGGCCCATTGTTTCTACGGCCCGTAGAAGGCCCACTGCTTCTATGGCCCGTAGAAGGCCCACTGTTTATATGACCCATAGAAGGCCCACAGTTTCTACGGCCCGTAGGAGGCCCAGTGTCACTACAGTAAATATTAGCCCATGGTTATTGTGGCCTAGTTTTAAAAAATAGGTTATTGCAGCCACTAGCAAACCGCAGAAAAAGAACTGCACTGACTACAAGCAAACAAATAAACAAGACAACAAGGAAATAAATAAGCAAGCAACTTACACTAGGCTATCACGGCTATTACACATATTACATCCACCGGGCATCAAAGTTCGCCACCAGTGCAAATACAGGGAACACAACAGCATATAAACGCCGCAGCAAACCAAGTCCAGAACTGAAACTACTTCAGAAGAGCTCAAGAAACAATATCCTGGGTACCCATAATGCTGGCAAGATGCTTAGAAAGCTTATTAACTTTCTCTTGTTTGGCGCTTAAGTCCTCCAGCACTTGCTGTTGCACCAGAAAGTATGCATCTGAATTCTGCAGGGACTTCCTCAGTCCTTCGGCTTCTTGTGGCATAACATCTGATCGATGTCTTTCAACTTGAAGTTGAGACTCAAGAAGCCGAACTAATTCAGGCAACGAGTTCGAAGAGCTGGTGCCAGCAGTGGTAGCCAGTAACTCGAACACTGCATCAAGACAGGACTTTGGGGTTGTCTCAGTGTCTTCAATATAGTTTTTATCAGCTTTCTTGGAGAACAACAGGGATGTCTCACTATCTTGAACCTTATCTGCATTACTTCCTTTACCATTGCATAACAGGGTACTCTTCTCCAATATTTTATCCGCGTTCTAAAAGAGAAACAAACAAACACATCTCAGGTTTACCAGTTCAATAGTAAGGTGGACAGGATAACAAGATGAAACAAACATATATCTATGTAGTATGGTCACTGTATGGTCTATATCATTCTAGTTTATGTTGCCAAATCAAGATAGATATAGTTCGAATCAGATCTATTTAAGACAAAGCAGCATAGACAGAATATAAGTGTGGGAAACTACACATCAATAACAACACTTGTAATGTGCATGGCATGAGAACATAACTGTTTATTCAATTGAAACTGAAATCAACATAGAGCAAGTTACAACAGCAAACAGCCAAACATGTTGAAGAAACAGGTTTAAAACATACCTGTTGCGCCATTGGAGTTTCAATTGCATCCTTCAAATTTGAAATTAGTTGGTATCAGTAAATACAGTGATGCAAGAGCAAAGTAGTATGAACCATAGCTACAGAACCTGACCTGAGAACAATTCTTCTTCTGCTTTAAGCGTTGACTTCGGGTTCGGAGTGGTGGTCCTCGTGATTTGGGCACTGCAGTTGCCTTACTAACTGCTCGTGTTTGGGTGCTCTGTGGTGGAGACGGTGCTGTGTCAACGGGAACTGGGTGTCTATCTGCTGGGGTTGGGGTTAGAAGGGGTGTAGCTAGTTCTCTGTCCAACTGGGTAGGGGTATAATCTGCATGAGTGTGGGTTATGTGGGGTGGGGCTAGTTCTTGGGCAAGTACAACTGTGGTTCTACCTGCATCGACACGTAGCACGATCTTTTCTGAAGACCATGTTTTTACTCCCACAGATACTGCCATCACTCCCTCCAATTGAAATGGCTGATAAACAAGAAAAGTAATTGAATGTACAGACATTGTAAGATAGACAGGTGCAATGGATAGTAGGGAAGAAAACAGGGCATGAAATAATTCACATTTATGTTGTCTAAGCAAGCAAAATAGCAGGACATAATTTCACATATATGATGGCTAATTAAACAGGATAGCATGACACAATTTCACATGTATGATGGCTAACTAAACAGGATAGAATGACATACTTCAAAATATGATGACTATGTAAACAGGATGACATGATATAACTATACGATGTGTCTATTAAAGTGGTTGGCATGCCATAAATCACAAACATGCCGTCGATGGAAACATGATGGCATGATATAATTCACGGATAGAATGGCATAATTTAAATATGATGACTATGTAAAAAGGATGAGATGATATAACTATATTATGTCTTTAGAAAATGGGTTGGCATGCCATAATTCAGATACATGCTGTCTATGTAAACATCATAGCATGACATAATTCAAATATATGATTTATATACTAAGGAAGTGAGCAGAGGGCAATCGCATATATGATGTGTCAACTAAGGAGATGGCATTCAATATTGTGTATATGATGTAAAAACTAAGCATTGCAATACAACATATGCATTATATGAGTAATATAACCCTGCCGAGTTTGAGCATACACCTCAGGGGGATAATAGGACTGGTCATGTGCCTCTGAATCCTCCTCTGAAGAGCTATCTGTAACCAGCAAGATATCTGCTTCAGCAGGTAGCATTGTCTGCTCTGAAGACCTTGTTTTCACTCCAGATTTCTCCATCACCAATTCAAATGGCTGATGCATAGGAAGAGCAGTTGAATATACAAACATTGTCGACAAAAGCAATGAGAAATACAAAAAAGGACGGCATGATATAATTCACATATATGACGCTTGCCTAAACAGCATGGCATTGCATAATTCACATACATAATGCCTTGCAACAAGATAACGTTGCATAATTCACATATATAATGTCTTGCAACAAGATGGCATTGCATAATTCACATATATGGTAATTAGACACTAAACAGGTGGCATTCACACAAAGCATGTCTAAACTAAGCAAATGACATAGCAATGCAAGATACCATATGCACGATATGAGCAACATAACCCTACCAAGTTAGGGCATGCACCTCGGGGGGGGGGGGGGGAATATGACTGGTCATCTGTCTCTAAATCCTCCTTCGAGGAGCTATCGGTAACCAGCAAGACATGCGCTTCGTCAGATAGCATTGTCTGCTCTGAAGACCTTGTTTCCACTCCAGATTTTTCCATGACCGTGCCAAATGGCTGATGCACAGGAAGAGTAATTGAATGTACTAAAATTGTTGACAAATTTAACACATAATAAAAAATGATGGCATGATATAATTCACATATAAGATGACTGGCTAACCAGGGTGGCATTGCAAAATTCACATATATGATGCCTGGCTAGACAAGATGGCATTGCATGATTCACATATATGATAAAGAAACTAAACAGATGGCATTGACACAAAGCATGTCTAAACTAAGAAGATGACATCTTTAATGTATACAGTAAGCAATGCAAGGCTCCATATGCATGATATTACCAACATCAGCATGCCAAGTTAGAGCGAAGACCTCATGGGGTAAATAGGAGTGGTCTTCTTCTTCTGAATCCCCCTCATAATAGTTATCTTCCTCTTGATTACGATCCGAAATGGGTGGAGGGGGGCTGCCTTTGCACCCACCATGGAACGACGTCTGCATGAAATTTTATTGCCACGCAAGGCTCGTCTCTTTTGCTCTACATGATCAGTTCCATTGTATACAATAACTGGCATGCATAGGAATAAAACATAGTGAGATTATGTAAGGAGTGCATGCACAAATCTAGAGTGATGGTAGCAAACTGTGGATAGACCCAAAACCAATGATAGCAGGCAGATAATAGCTTTAGTTAAAAAATACAGATAATGGCTCCTTTAATGTTTGTTTGCACCCAACATGGAACTCATAGTAGACACCGGAGATTAACCAGATAGTAGACAGATAGTACTGATTGCTGCCCCAATATGTACCCCACAACCATTTAAAAACTCAAGTTTCAGCATTAGTTTGGAACTGACTCGGAGTCTAATAGGTGAACACGACACTAATGTAGCATGTCATCATATTAAGCGACGCATAACGTAAGCAGACACGGAAGAGTGCGACCTCTCTTGCGGACCCGTGTAGTCCTCAAGGTCATCTGCTCAGTTGATGATGGTAATGCAGTTGCCGTGGCTGCCGGCGGCGGGGAAGAAGATCTGAGGCGGTGAAAGACAGTCTGGAGAGCGGATCCCTGCTGTGGTGAACCCTTCAGTCGTTGGAGCAGCTGAGCTGGGGTGGAACACAGCGCCGCAGGAGAAGGACAAACCACACAAGGTTTTCTTTGACACATATCTGTAACAGAAGTAATTGAGTAAGGGCTTATTTGAATTTGAGGATTCTAACAATGCAGGGATAGGAAATAGACAGGAATAGGATAGGAATGCACGTGCAAAACAAAGAATTTAAAAACACAGGATTTCTGCCAATCTGGGTGTTTGATTCACAACAATTGGAAGATCACAGGATGCAAAAAAGCATGGTGAGATTAAGTCAAACCACAAGAAAATGTACGCTTATAATGCTATTATGCTACTATCTCTTAGTCTTGTGCTTGATGAATAGGAATATGAAAAGGAGGAGAAATGGAAATTAGAATTCCTACGGTTTTTCTTTCAAGGAGACACTAAAGGAACAAATCCTATAGTTTTCCTTTGCTCCATTCCTTTGCACCAAATTCATGAAAATTAGTACCATAGGAAACTTTCCAATTCCGATGTTTTTCATTCACTTTTCCTTTCAAGCATTGGCGATTCTAGTAGGCAGGCTTGAGCAAGGAAAATCCTACACTAAAAAAATGTTTTTGTGCTACTTCTATTACTTTGGACCCAGGCCACTGCCATACTAGCTCAACTCCCAGGCCCATCGACAAATGCACAACTGAAACGCGCAGAGATAAATAATGATGGCATTCAAGAGAGTCCATCACAGATAGCTAAGTTTCCTGGTACCTCACTACTTGTCATATAGTAGGATAAAATAATCGTATTTCCCGTTACTACGAGTGCTCAGTGGATAATATATATAACATGTAGAGTAAAAAAGAGATGCAACAAGTGTAGAACCTCTTTGGCGAAGCCATGTCGATCTCAGCGTGATTGGGTTGGCCGGTGAGGATGCTCCGGCTAACTTGGTTGTCGGAGGAGGGGAAGAAGATCTTAGGCATCTGGAGATGGAGCCCGAGGTACTGCTCCGCTGTGATGGAGAGTTTCGTCGCTAGAGCAGCTCCGGTGAGTTGTACGACGCCGAGGCTGAAGCAGGACAATAGAGACAACGAACAACGTTAACCTGAGTGGAATTCTAATAGCATCTCCAATACATGATGTAAAATACATAACCACAAAGTGCTAGATGTAAAATACATCAGCCGCTCATCTCTGAACTTAACTGTCGAAATTGAACTTAACTATCAAAACTGAACTTAACTGTCGAAACTGAACTTAACTATCGAAACTGAATTTTGATGTCGAAACTGAAATTTGCTGTCGAAACTGAACGCACGAGCAAGGTGAGGCTACACGCCGGTTGACTTTCATCTCTGGTCAGTCGATTTTGCACCCGTTGGACAAGAAATCAAGGGCCTGCGGTTCATCTTCAACCTCCACCCCCTGAGCTGGCCAAACAGCAGCCCCCCGCCGCCCCGAAAACACTCCCCACCGCCGGTCCGCCGCCGCCCTGGCCATCCCTCTAGGCCACCCCGTGCCGAGCTTTTTCTCTAGCTATCCCCACGCCACCGCCCCACCAACGCCCCGCCACTGCCGGCGACCACCGCCCCCATCCTGAACCCTAAGATAGATAGTGGGGTATCTCTCCGGCGAGCCCCCTCCCCGCCGCGGCTGGTTCTTCCTTCACCCCGGCAAGCCCCCCCACCACCTGAAAATCGACTGACCCAAAAGTCAATTCAGTCGACTGAAGTGTAGCTAAATCGGAGCAGCATCGCAAGCAAGAGCAAGAGCGAGAGCAGCAGCGCAAGCAAGATCAATAGCAAGAGCAAACCAGGCAGGGGACCGAGAGCAAGAGCAGAGCAGTAGTGCGAGCGAGAGATAAAGCAGCAGCAGGTCCTACTGATGTGGACGTCGCCGCCGAGGGAGCAACACCATGGAGGAAGTGGCCGGCGACGCCGCCATGGATGGAGCCGCGCCATGTCGGCTCGGGACCGAGCACCGGCAGCACCGTGAGATCGAATCAAGAAGAAAATGCAGCGATTAGTGTACAACCTCTTTGGTGGCGCCAATTAGGACACAGCTTCATCCGAGGAAACGGTGATGATGATGCTCTTCCGGTGGTGCAGGTGAAGACGGTGGTGTGGGAATGGAGGTGGCGCGAAAGACGAGGGGAACGTCGGAGCAGCTCCTTGGAGGTGGAGGACGGGGTGGCTGAACCGGCGGGACGATGAGATCAACGACGGATCCTCATCCGGTACGGTGGATGAGGGACGTCGAGGTGTTGCTGTGGACGACGTCATCGGGGAAGAGGCTCCGGCTGGGTGGAAGACGGAGCAGGGTGTGGGGTTTCGTCGCGGGTTTTCGCGGCCTCGGTGTACGAATGGGTGGGCGGATGGGATGGCAGTGGGGAACCATGGCTTAGAGACGCGCTTGTCCAAAATGTGGGGTAAGTTACGAAAGTACCCCCACCGATTTGAGGCGGTTCTTTCGGTTCAGGGGTACCACGGGCATTTCACATGTCTGGATTTCACAGGAGGTGGGAGTTTTCACGCGCGTTGTAATTTCGGAATAGCAAGGCGCGGGTTGACATGGAGGGAGTTGTCGGAGCACAACAAGACAAAGATATATCTTAAATATTTCAGGCTAACAAGGCACGGGTTGAAGAGGCGGGAGTGTCGCAGCACGATAGACAGAGACGCTAGCTTGAATTTTCGGCATAACAAGGCGCGGCTTGAAATTTCAGAAGAACAAGCTTAACGTGTACCCAAAAAAAAGACAATTTGCACCTCAACACGCACAACACACACACAAACACCATTTTGACTAGAGTAAGGTACACGTGCATTGCACGCATGAGATTTGGCAACCAAATTATGAATAAATACCACATTATAGCATGCAAGCTTTGAGTCATATATGCATGATGTAGATGTTCGTTTAATTCTTATAGTTCATTTCATTCAAAATCATCTAGTTTTTATAAGAAAGCTAATCTATTTTAAGATTCATGGAATTGTGCGTCATAAGACATAAAGTAAAAACAAATAATGGCAAATCATGTAGAAAAACATTTGGGCAATTCTGATACGGAAGATTCTAGAACAAATAAGAAGTGCTTGTGTTTTGATGTTTGTGCATTATGCTTAGGTTCAACCATGGAGTCTTCTAGATCATACATGTGGCAAAATCTGGTGGAATCTAGATGATATCCAACGGCCAGTAGTGCTCAAATTTGCCATCTTTGGCCAATCAGATTTGCCTCATCCAACGACCATCTTTCAAAGTTAAAGTTACCTGCACACAATATAGAAAAATATAATATATATAGGGGTATAGATATAGATATGTGATGCAAAAGCCGCCCATCATCTCCAATTAGAATAGTGTGTCCATGCACGAATGCGACGTGGCCAAATGATGTGTGCCATCAGTATCTCAAATTCAAATCAGTCTGACCTTGTTCAATGTGTATACATTACAACATGCTCGTTTCCAAACCACACCGCGCAGATCTCCGTTATATTCATGCATGCATGGGTTTCAAACATCAGGATCTCTTATTCAAATATTTGAATTCAACTTTACATTGATTGTGACCTCACCTATTCAGCTATTCTTTTACGCCCACACAGTAGTCTTCTCTTTATAATTGTACCACTAACTTTATCTCGTGCATGCATGCACACACACTACCAGTCGGCATTATCCATCGCACGCATGCAATCTTTTTCTTCAGGCCGGTCTCCCATGAAGGCACACACCAACACACATCCCCCTCTCCATCATATCGGGCATTCTTTATCTCTCACGCGTGCATGTGCAACGATCGATGTTCCTCTATGTATGTGTGTATATAGCTAGGTCTTTCATAGTTTTCCACACAAATCGATCAATCGATATATCCAGTGAGGTCTCACCCTCTTTCCCACGTCCACATCAATCAATCTATATCTCTCTATATAGGATTAACATATATAGCTAATACACCCACATTAATTATGTATCCAACGTCCCCCTCTCATCATCCATGCCTTCCTCTTCATCTCTCAGACGCGTGCACAATGGCGAAGACAGGGGGCAGTAAGGGCCCTGCCCTCTCCCCCCTAACATCACTATATATCAAGGCTAATATGAATGTGATCATTAGACAATTGCTGCTAAAAATGGTTTAAGATCATGAATTGACCCTCCTCGTAAAGGATTAGCAATGCTTGGCCCCATAGCTCATTTATTTTTCATGGCTCCGCCACTGCGCGCATCAGCGCACGTGTTCACCCCCTCTCTCTAAATATCGATCTCCACTTGTGCATTCCTTCATAGTCTCCCTCCACTCGGCCCCTCGCACCATCTTCTAGCCCACCCATCGGATTTTTCCACATGTACAATCTAGCAGACTCCACGATTGAACTTAAGCATAATGCACAAACCTCAAAACAACAGTGGTTCTCTTTTGTTCTAGATTCTTCCGTATCATAACTGCCCAAACTTTTTTTCTAGTTGAATTGCCATTATTTGTTTTTACTTTATGCTTTACAATGCACAGTTCCATGAATCATAAAATATATTAAGGGCTTCTTTGATTCAAAGGATTCTCAAAGGAATTTTGGAGGATTCTAATCATTAGGAATTTTTCCTATCTTGGTTGTTTGATTCGTAGGATTGTAAACCATATGAATTTTTCCATATGATTCATTTGCACTAGATTTCATAGGAAACATCCCATCCACTCAAACCTCTTTGAAAGAATTCTGCGTTTTTTCTATGCACAATCAAACACTCATACAATCCTGTAGGATTCAAGACGACATTCGACTATAATCCCATGTTTTTCCTATTCCCGCGTTCTTAGCTTTTTTATAAAAACTAATTGATTTTGAATGAGATGAACTATAAGAATTAAACAAAGGGCTACATCAGGCATATATGACTCAGAGCTTACATGCTATAGTGTGGTATTTATTCATAATTTGGTTGCAAAATCTGATGCGTGCAATGCACGTGTACCTTACTAGTATTTCGAGTTTGTGCAAAACATGTAAACTAGAATACCAATGGCACGCTACACAGTATCTCTCTTACAGTTCATGAAACCACGTGGCACATGTGTAGGCGTTGTCGCGACCTCCTTGCGTGGATTGATCACAGTGACGTGTTGCTGGTTCCAGAAGAATGTACTCGTCCTCCCTAAGCCATACTGGCGGTACATGCACGAAGCGAAGATGTGTACGCATGCCATGCACGCACTCATTCCTCGCACACACACGCGGCTACACGGGCGGACACAATTTTGTACCAAGATCCACCCCATGTGATAATTTGACGCGTGTAAAGTCGTTCACTTCATTGATGGTCGATTAATACAGTGCATGCAAATTGAGTGGACGTGAGGGCGGAAGAAAGACATTATTACTCCACTGCGCGCATGTGAGTAGTTAAATCGTGGGTTGCTAGTAGTACTTCCATTGGTCTCCTTCGTATTTTGTGCCAATTTTTGACAGTAACATACTACTCAATATTTACGTATTTGAGCAGTGTAGTACTTGAAATTTATGTTTCGCTAAACTCATCGGGAGCCGTTTCGGGCCTCGAAACCAAAACCATCAATTAATCTTTACCTTGTTCCCATCACATTCGAAAGCCTGCTCACACCTACTAGTAGTACGTACCAAACCTGAACATGTTCCCACTATGCATGTATTAGTACTAGTGCTAGTACTTAGGTTATAAAAAGGGGAACTACCTAACCGAAAATCACTCTACCTTTCCTCCTCATAAGTGCTTCTTCTTCATCCGTCGTTGCCATGGCCGGTGAGCGGAGCTCTAGGTCGAGAACTACTCGTAACAAGGGAGCGGCAACCAAGGCTGCGGAAAAAAAGAGAGGGCTCGCCGCCACGCAGAGACCTCGAAAGATCTCTCACAGGCAGGCGATGGCTCCTAGGAGCGCCCTAGCCGCGGAGGCGAACATGCCGAGCCGGCGGAGCTGGAGTCGTTATCCCTCGACGGCATGCCTGATCAGCTCAATAAGCACAAGGAGTTCATCCAAGGCTTGATGGAGTTGCTGAAGGAGAGCCTCGACGACATGCCCGCTGAGCTCAATCAGCAAGGGGAGTTGACCGCCGGCTTGGTGATGCTGCTGAAGAAGAGCATTGCCTCGGAGAAGAAGGCGACCGGCGAAATCCTGCAACTTCGGGAGGACAATGCGAAGCTCTGCCACGAGATCGACCTGTTGAAGGAGAAGAACGCCGGCTGGAAGAAGCTGCATGAGAATAATAGTTCCTCGATGAAGATGCTGCAGGCCCTCGCCATGGAACAGAAGGAAGAGTTGGCGAAGCTCCGCATCGAGCACCCGGCTGCTGTCAAGGTACGTAATATGCCCGTGGAACAGATGATGAAGGCTCACGTCGAGAAATGCCGCGTCATGGACACAATGATGAAGATGGCGGAGGAGACGCACAAGGAGATGGAGGTCGTGCAGGCGATGAAGAAGCAGTTACGACTCCGTGGCGAATTAGATCATTTGGGGTGATAATCTTCCTTCTTCTTTTGCTCCTGTGTTTCATCTTTTGCTTCGGGTGTTTCGCCGCACGTGTCACGTTCTCTGCGAGGCATGAATAGAACAATGTTTTTTTGAGGGAATGAATAGAACAATGCTAACAATGAGATGACTAGCAAATTAGATCATTTTTATCGCCATATGGCACTGGGCTGCCGTGTTTCATGCTCCTCCGCCGCAGTACTACTCCAGTGGAAAACTTGAGTATACCGCACGGTTCTTTGCTCCTCCTCGATCAGGTCGTCAGCGCATTTATACGAGCAGTCAAATCACAAGGCCCCGCCTTCTAGCAGTAATGAGCCGTCAAATCACAAAGGCCCTCGCCTCTCGTGAAACCGACCAAGCTAGACTGCCCCGCCCTCTAGCCTTTTAAAAAATGTATACTTTTGTACAGCAGTAGTATCGATGGATTGCGCCATGGAGCAAAACTTGAAATTAAAAAAGGTGGTACATATAGAGAGTGCTCGTCACCAAATTATGCATATAGTACTATTAAAAAGGCTAGTCACAATAATGGTGTCCAGCACAACCCACCCCTCAAATAAAACTAAGAGGGTTCTTGGATACGTTTTAGTCCCATGACTAAAAGTAGTGGGACTAAAACATGCTAGCCTCACCCATGCTTGGATCCAAATACTAAAAAGGCTAAACTCAAGTTAATGAGCATTTATTATCCTCCAAACACTCCAATCCAGAACTCGCCTGTGTTAAAGGAGAGGAGTTAAATGAGTAGAGAGAGGACTAATCCACATTTTAGTAGGGGTGCCCCTTACTAAAAAATTTAGTCTCAAGACTAGTTTTAGTCCCTCTTTAGTCAGGGGTGCTTGGAACTTTAGCCTCTTAAAGAGACTATTTTTAGTCAGACTAAAATAAGTCCCTTGGATCCAAGCACCCTCTAAGCATCCTGGAATTCTTTGACAAAACTAAGCACCCTGAAATTCTTTGACAACTAAACTGCTGGCTATATGATGTTGGCAATATATATTGTACGTATATAATGTGAAGAAACGAGTGGTAGTACTATACGAACTAAAAGATGAAATGTAAGAAATACTAGTATGTACGTACTGAAGAGTTAAAGTAACGAGAAGAAACATAACATAGTTCTGCTGGGGGCTCAGCACAACACACCCCTCAAATTAAATTAAGCACACCTGAAATTAAACTTTGCAACTGTTCCGGTAGACACTACATTAGAACCACCATGAGCAACGACACTGCCACCTTACTTGGAGTCCTCGTCCACGTCCTCGACTTCGTCCTTGTCCCTCTTCCTCTTGGCCGATACTTCTTTGCTTGAACCACACACTTGGCTGTTGCTCTTCATCCAACCCTGGTAGATATTGAAGCAAAGGTAGCCATCCATTGTAGCGTACTGGATGTGGTCTATATCAAGTACATTCCACTGCCATGCATGACGATGAAACGTGTATGGAGGTTTCACCAGTTTACCGTATGAAGGATGAACCATGGTTCCTGCCAGGGTCAACATTGAAGGCTGACGAGAGGGCACCAGCCGATTGTTCTGGAGGTCGAAGGGGTTGCCTACAACGAAGCCTATCCGACCCAGGATTTCTTTATTGTTACCAAAGTCTACAATAACGAATTTGACTAGGTTGCTCCCGAGGAAGTCCTTAAAATCCTGGCACTCAAAGTCGGCATGGCATATGTGGTAGACCAAGCATAAGTCATGCACGCAAACCTGGATCATGGCGGGCTTCTTTCTCTCTTCGTCCTTTAGATCCTTCTCTCGTCCCAGGACTGTGGTGTACTCAACATCTAGCCCAGCGACCCACTCATCATCTGAGTTTTCGAACATGCGTCTGAAGCAAGAAAGGCATCCTTTCACCGTCGCGGAAGAACGGGTGTAGATGACGTCGAACTCATCGCCGGTGATGGTTCTAACCTTGTACTCACCGCAGATCATGGAGATTTGGGACGCCATGGATTTGGGAGGAGGGTTAGGATTAGTGGAACTGCCGTAATGTGAATGGACGGGATGACTAGGAGCGAACCGCCATAGTATTGAAGGACATGCGGGGACGAGTAGGAGCGAACTGCCAGCGTGCGAACGACAGTGGGTAGTGGCTTTCCATTCTCCCATGATACGGGCTTCTGAGAGCCCTTGGATCTGAGATCGAATGGTTGCATGGCGTGATTCTAGACCTATGGGTGAATATCCTATCTTGGAGGGTTATTCTGCAAATTTTCAGCAACTTATCATGCGACCGTTTGATCTCAGATCCAAGGGCTGCCAGCAGCCCGTATCATGGTCGCGCCTACCACGACTGTCGCGTCGCTCGCGCGGTCACGCCCTTGGAGATTTAACACGGTGCGTTAGGCTATCTGATGTTGGCATGTCATACATAGTCATCACTTAGTCACTCATACTACAACAAGGTTGGCTATAAGTGTATTTTTTGTTACTCCTCTCTATCTCTTTCTTCGTACTCAAGGAAGAAACGATGCTAGTAAGCGTGTGTACTTATTGCATTTGCCAAGGAGTGACCTCTTCCAATGAAATGGTGTTGCTAAGTTTGCTTCATTTAATTAGCTATAGACTCAAAATTGTCTTTTCACCTAGGTACACATGCTTAACACCGTTTCTTCCTTGGGTCACCAAACTAGTCTCTCTCTTCTTGATTAACTTGCCACATCAGACTTTATGCCTATGTGGCAAGCTTAAGCACCTGTAGGAGCAAGTAAAAGTAAGTACACTAGTGCGCTTTACATGGCATTTTTGCATATGTGGAGGAAAGAGAGGCAAGGAAAAAGTGGAGAAGTGGGCTCTCATGCAAGAGCCAGCCTCTACTACATGGTGGAGCATTAGGAGAGGCACCTGTATGGAGGTGGTCAAGAATCTGGGAGACTCACGCCGGTCGTAGCGCCGCAGTTAAAATGATAATGGCAAGTCAAATCACGGGGCCCCACCTGTCCAGCAGTAACTCGTTGTCAAATCACACAGCCCTACGTTTACAGTAGCCTACTCCCTCGTCTTCTCGCGTCTCTATTGAACCGACTAGGCGGAACTACCCCGCCGCCTACCGTGCAGGAAAAGCCCCGCCCTCGACTTTTAAATAGTATACATTATACTAATTTTGTATCCATGGATTGCGCCCGCGCCATGGAGCAAAGCGTCTAGAAAACGGAGGAGACACGGTGGTCTTGCAATAGAGAAGAGGGAGAGGCGAGACGGTGGTTTTGGAATGGAGATGATGGAGAGGAGAGGAGGTGGTTTTGCAATGGAGAAGAGGGAGAGGAGTGTGCGGCAGCGATTTAGGATTGGACGAGAGGGCCGGCGCGCTCTGACTGGATCAAAATAAAAATCAATTTACCCTTCAATTAAGAAAGCGACCCCACATTAACTAGTCTCCCTTTTATTCTGGGTCATAATTGACCATGATTTTCACACATAAAATATATGTTATACGTTGTATACAAGGCCACTATCAAAATTATAATTTGCAACTATACAAGGCCACTAACATTAATCGAGGCAAAATTGATGGCGTTTGCCTCGTACTAGCACCCGAGGACATTAATATCCCTTGTGTGCATGCGGGAGTGAGAAGGTTAGCTTGCATTCCCAACATTAATCAACCAATGAGGAGTAAGAGGGTTGGCTTGTTGTGCTTGGGAGAGAAAAACCACATTAATTAACACGACAATCAAGGTGACAAGCTAGCTAGCAACATTGACTTAAACATAGCATTGATTTTTACCTTGGTACCTGTAATATGAGTTTGTGGCCTTGTATAAAAAATGGAGGGAGTATAATTTGAAAGTACATTCAGATACGAACCAAACGGTACAATTTTTGGTGACATGCATTCACATTTTGCTTGTCAAATACAGTACGTGGTCAAACTTTGACCCAAAATACGCGAAACAACAAAAAAATACTTCCAAGACCAGCGCCGCTCTTCTCCTCTTAAACCACCGCCGCTCCTCTCCTATTGCAATCTAAATGCAGCGCCGCTCCTCTCCTCTTCCATTTCAAAACCACCGCCCCTCCTCTCCTGTTCCGGTCCAAAACCAGTGTCGCTCCTCTCCCGTTCTAATCCAAAACTAGCGCTGCTCCTCTCCTCTTCCATTCAAAAACCACCACCGGCGAGTGAAGGTGTTGTGGAGAAGTAGATCGATGGAGGAGTACAACCGATACGTGAGGATCGCAGACAGTGACCCTGTGAAGCTAGCTAGGATGTTGGAGATACAGTCTTGGTTTGACAACAAGGACCAACTAGCAGCGACGGCGACATCCATGGCCAAATATCTGCAACAGAGCAAAAAGGCGGCGATACTCCGGGAGGGAGTTGCGCCGGAGTACATAGAGCTGCTCCTCTGGGCCATGGAGCAAACAGATTCACCGAATCCGATCGTGAGGGAGTGGTGGTGGGAGTATCGGTCCCAGATGGAGCATCCACCAGAGATTGAAGGATCGAGCATCTACAGGGTGCCGTTTGTGAGGGTGTCCTGCCAGAGCGAGCTGGTGGAGTCTTCGTCGACCGAACCCAACTGCAAGAGGAGAAAAGCAGTTGGCCCGATGACGCTTCCCCGCCATCGTCTCCCTCGTCGTTCACATCGTCTCACGGGGCGGCTGTCTGCCTCCGAGGAATAGGAGGGGGCTGCCCCCAGCCCAATAGTCGGGCAGGTTGTGAATTGTCAGGAGGAGCTTAGGGTTGTCAGTATTTGCAGGTTGTGATTGTGTTTTGTTTTGTGTATTTTGAGAGTACTTTCAGATATGAATGTCTTTTGAATTTCAGATTTGCAGTATTGAGCATATGAAGTATTTTATGAATTCTAGAGATCTATTTTTAGCACTTAAAAAATGTAGTTTCATAGGAGTATAAAAGTGCAGACAATGTGATTCTTAGATATGAAACTGCAAGTTTCAGTTTCAGATTAGAAACTGCAAGTTCAGTTTCAGATAAGAAACTGCAACTTTCAGAGGCAGAGCATTTATATTAACACGGCCTTTTCAAACAGGGTTAACATCATGTTGGAAGTTTTATTCATGGTCAAAAATGGAACTACCGGCCAGTTAACATCATGCTGATCAACATTCATGCACAGCACATCTTCATATGATGCATAGTCAAAATGCCCACACAATGTCGAGTGTGCGAAACATAGAGAAAACGAGGGACGAAGTTTTGGCAAGTGTTGGACGTGGTTTTGGGCTGCCCCGTCTAGGCTTTCATTTTTAACATGCGCAGCCCACGACCTCGGATGGGAGGTCCATAGGTCTGTTTGTATTTTCTTAGGGCCGTCATGTATCGACCAGCCTATGGACCTCCCATCCGAGGTTTTATTTTTGGCAGCCCAATTTTTGTATTTTTTTGAAGAAAACGCAGGGGTATATTCTATTTTTCTATATAAGAATAGGAACGCCAGGTCCAAGTTATGTTTCCCTTCTAACTATATTATATATATTTAAATTATTTTATATGTTGACTGTTTAGTTCACATACTCCCTCCTTTTCGGTTTATAGGGCTTATCTCAAAATTTTAGTTTTTCAATTTTATAAGGCTCAATTTGGTTGTTTTCCATCACATGTTCAGATTCCAAGGTGCATTAAATCATTGCATGCAAGTATTAAGAGAAAATTGACCAATGCATGTACTTTATGCATGCATGCATTGCAATTTATGCATTGATAAACATAATTTTTTGAGGAAAACAAGTGCATTAATTAGGTGCTTTTGCAAACTACAAAAAGTATTCCACCATTCATCATCTACCTTGGTTGGTGAGATTTTTGAATTGAGCCCTATAAACCGAAAAGGAGGGAGTAATTGGCAAATAGATCTCGCCGCCACCCCCCGCCTCCTGACTCCGGGCGCGCCTGCCCCCCTCAGCAAGTCTGCTCGCGCGCCCCATGGAGTCGCCGGCCATATCCATGGGGGAATGGCTGGAAGACAGGCAGATGTACAAGATGTGTCTCCCACATGTCCACAAAGCCTCCCCGCGGATGCTCCAGCCGCTCGACTCCGTCACGCCGGTGGTGCTGCGGGAGACTCGAGGGAGGAGATGGAGGGAGCGGGCGATGCGGATCCGCGACGACGCTCTCTCCTGGACCCAGTGCAGGCGCGAATGGAGGGAAGCAGAGGAGGAAGCTGCGAGGGAGGAAGCTGCGAGGGAGGAAGCCGAGGAGGGACCGAATCCGTTCTTTCACTCGCGCAGGTTTGCTCGGATGTGCAAGGATCATATGGATTGGGAGCTGCTAAATCTAGCCCTGTGGATCTACTTCGAAGGAGATTTCTCGGAGAAGCACAGGATGCCCCACCCCAGTGATCCGCCGATTGCGTTCGTTCGATGGGCGAAAGGAGAAGTGAATTCAGAAGATCCATGCCGTGCTGCGAGATGGGAATGCTTGACTGGACTCTTGCCCACCAGCATGCCACCGGAGCCGGAGCAGGTGGATCCCCTACATTACCTCTCCACCAAACCTGTAGAAGATTGAAATTAGGTTTGCAATCTACTTCAATTGAGCTGTCTGGTGGTTATTTCTGCTTCTTGAGAGACATCTGGCTGGAGGATGAGCAGGAACCAAGAACTACGATGAATTTCCCCTATCACAATGGGGGGGAGCGCCGGTTGGGCAGTGGTACGACCCACCTCTGCCCCAAATGGGGGCACAATCTGGGCAGGCTCCTGTAATTGCCCAAGATCAATCTTCTGGTGGTTCTGACTCTCAGATCAGTGGGAAATCTCAAGGCAAGAATCAGCAAAAGAAGAGATAGGACATCCAGAAAACTGCTCCTGCCCCTGCTTCGGGCCTTATGGCATACTCTGAGGTGATCTGCTACGACTGTGGGGAACCAGGGCATCATTTGGATAAATGTGTCAAGCCCAAGAGTTGTTTTATCTGCAAAATGGTTACCCATAAAGTTGAGAATTGCCTTGTTAGAAGGAAAACCCACAGTTCTGCTAGATATGTTGGAAGTGATAGAAATATTGCTTACTTCCATGCAGTAGCTAACCATAGGAGGAGGAAAACCCTCATTCACTCCCTTGATGGCCCTAATGGCCCTGTTACTGAGGTAGATGAGATGCTGAAAGTGGCCAGTGACTTCTACAAAGACCTGTTTAAGAAAGAAAACCCTTCTGGGTTCTCTCTACAAAACATTTTTTTTCTACTTCTGAAAAAGTCTCTCCTGCTGAAAATGAGCTGCTAGAAGCCCCTTTTTCAGAGATACAGGTGAAGGAAGCCATTTTTAGCTCTTATCCTGATGGGGCTCCTAGTCCTGATGTGATTCCCTTCTTGTTTTACCAGCATTTTTGGGACTTGGTGAAAAATGATCTCTTAGATCTTTTCCAAGCCTTTCATAGAGGAGAGTTGGATCCAGCAACTTACTCATGGGGGGTCTGTTGGGGTCAAGTTAAATAACTGTGAAAGTGATTTTTTCCTTGCTGGTAAAGGCCTTAGACAAGGTGACCCCATCTCCCTGCTTTTGTTTAATTTAGTAGTGGACGCTCTTACTAAAATGCCGAGCAAAGCTGTTGATCATAGTCTGATTGCAGGGCTCTGTCCTGAGGTCTGCCCTGGTGGCATCATCTGCCTTCAATATGCAGATGATACCATCCTTTTCTTAGACAATGACTCCACACATGCTAGCAATCTAAAAACTGTTCTAACCTGGTTTGAACAAGTCTCAGGCATGAGAATCAACTACTCTAAAAGTGAACTCATCCCTATCAACATGGATGATCAGGAGTTAGCTGACTTCCTCTCTATTCTAGTCTGTAATAAAGGTAACTTCCCCATTAAGTACCTAGGTATCCCTCTCCACTATGATAAACTGAGGAGAGAGGATATCCAACCCCTTCTGGATAAAATCATTAAAAGGATTGCTGGGTGGAGGGGCAAACTTCTCTCTTACAGAGGTAGATTGATCCTTATACAAGCTTGTTTGGCTAGCATTCCAGTGTATCTCCTCTCCTTCTTCAAGTTCCCTAAATGGGCAGTGAACCTCATCAATTCTTAGATGTCTCATTGCTTGTGGAATGATTTTGAGGGAAATAGGAAGCTACACCTTGCTAATTGGGCCCTAGTCTCTACGAAAAAAGATTTTGGAGGCCTAGGCATACCTAACCTCCAAGAAATTGACATCTGTCTTCTAGGGTGTTGGATTAAAAGATTCTATGAGGAAGACGTGAAACCCTAGAAGCTTCTTATTGCTCATAAATACTTAGGAAATAAACCTAATATTTTTGTCCCTTCCTCCAACCCTAAGACCTCTAGATTCTGGAAAGGATTAAAATCTATTATGCATGCTATGAAATTTGGCTACAGATGGAACATAGGGGATGGGAGCAGAACTAGGTTCTGGGAAGATAGTTGGTTTGGCACATCCCCCCTAGCAGTCCAATTTTGGCCTATTTACTCTGTCCGCAATGAGCTTAACAAAAGTGTCAATTAAGTTTGGGACGGTCGATGCCTAAAACTCTCTTTAACAAAAGCATTACCTTTACTGCCGAGCCGGATGCCCTGATTTGGTAGCTGGACAATAAGGGGAAGTATTCCTCCAGCTCCCTCTATCATGTTATCAACTTTAGAGGGGTTCAACCCATGTTTATCCCTGCTGTCTGGAAATTGAGAGTTCCCCCTAAAATTCATGTATTTCTCTGGCTTCTCTCCAAAAGCAAATTGATGACTAGGAATAACCTTAGGAAGAGACACATCATCAAACCCCTTGATTGTGTTTACTGCTTGGAACAAGAGTCTTGTTCTCACCTATTTTTTGAATGTATAGTTGCTAAACATCTCTGGGCCCACATTGAGTAATATTTCTCTAGTCAGATTGGCTCATCCTTTGAATCTGTCGCCAGATTCTGGATTGCTACCAAAAAGTGCTCAGTTTTAAACACTGTTAGCTCAGCTGTCCTTTGGTGCCTCTGGAAATATAGAAATGCTATGATTTTCAGTAACACCTCCTGGATTTCCATTCTGCGGGTCTTGAGGTTGATCAGGAACATGGTGAGGAACTGGGCGATTCTCTCCTCCGGATCGGACAAGGACAAGTTGATGAGCTTCGTGGAAACCATAACAAGATCTCTCTAGAAACCGTTGGCGATCACTTGTGGCTGAACAAGGCTCGACCTGCTTTGGGGCTGGACCCGTGGGCTCGTCTCAAGATCTCTGATGAAGATGATGGGCACCTGGCGCCAAAAAAGAGGGACATCCACCATGCTACGCCTTCCAGCCCGGTCTCTCCGCTTGCTTACTGGTCGTCGCAGGCTGACACGACCCCTCGGCTGAAGACCATGAAGGCTTCGCTAGACCCTCCTTGTGTCATTTGAGTGCTCTATCCGCTCTGCCTTTGGCACCACTCGGGTGATTTGTGTTATTCAGAGAACTTGTTCATCCACCCCCCTAGTTTGTAGCTTTTCTACCTTTGCTTTCGAACTGCTCTTTGAGCTGCTGTATCAGAATATGTTGTGGTTTTGTTCTCAGCAATGGAACCAGGGAGATGCTCCCTGTTTTTCTAAAAAAAATTATTTCATATGTTATTATATATTATTTTTATTGTCATCATATATTTAACAGATACTTACATATGTAAGAAAACAATATCCCACATCTTATTAACTTATAAAAATAATTTCTTAACAAATAAAATCCTGGATTGTTTTGGCACGAAAATCCTAGTCATTGTGTACAAAAGCTTGGTAAGATTTAAGGACGAATGTAATAATATCACTTATTATTTAAATATATTTATAACAAAATGCTCAGCCCCTTCTTATTTTTTGATAACATTGCTGGCCCAACCCAACATTATAATTAGAATCAGCCCAGCAAAATTGTGTATTTCAAGAAAGTGCAAATGGCATGTAATTTTTTAGGAAATAAAATAAACGGGCCGCATGGGTGCTACATTATTTGTTCACCCAGCCCAGCTAATGGCTGTAATTCAAAAAAAAAGGATCAAATTGACTGTAAATTCTACCACGCAAAAAAAGACTGTAAATTCTGAAAAAATGGGTTGAATACGTGCCACATTTTTGGAGGCTGAAATGTGGGCCAATAGGTCGAAGCCAATGCAAGTCGTTGTCAATTTAGTCAACAAATGATTCTGACATGTTAGCCGTTGGATTTACATCCAACGACAGGCATCCATCTTCAATCTCTCGTCTTCTTCCTCCAGCGCCGCCGGGACCACCTCCCGCCTCCTACTGCTAGCAGCTCTGCTTAGCACGCTTCGCTATGAAGTGCTACTCCACCGTTGGCCAGGCCATCCCTCCACATCTCCTGTTCTTCTCCACCAACTACCGAACCACACCGCACTAGAACGAGTTAACCCTCATACACCTCTCCGTCTGCGACTCTACTCCCGCGTCTTCCCATCTCCGGCTCGTTGCTGTCCGGGGCCTCGCCGTCGTCCACCACCTTGGATGCGCTCAGCGCGGCGTGGTCAATGTGGTCAACGAACGCCACCATCGGAAGTAGACTGTGCGTGGAGAGGCTGACAGCTGGGTCCATAGCCGCACACAAGGAAATGCCTCCTTATTACGCGCAAAATAATGATTCCTCCACCTGACATCTGGGACCCATCGGAAGGGCCTTTGTATTTCGCGAAATAAAGTGCCCCCCCGCTGACATGTCGGACCCACCAGCTATCTTCGCACGCAAGGAAGTGCCTCCTTATTACGCACAAAAAAATGAATATTCCCCCTGCCAGCTAGAACCCAACATAGTGGGAGGCTGACTTGTGGGCCTACCAAGTTGACGGGGACGGAGGGCTTTGTCAACTTAGTCAATATGAACGATTCTAGCTCCTGTTACCATACGATGTTCATCCAACGACCGTAGTGCTTCTTCAACCTCTCGTCTTCTTGCTCCAGCCGCCCAAACCAGCGCTGGTCGTGCCGCGTGCTCCTGCCTCCCGTGGCCGGCTGTGATGCCGCGGAGGCCTCACCGCCCCCTACTACTCCCACCGCTGGCCAGGCCATCCCTCTACTCACCCACACCCCCTGTTAATCTGCGGCGACAGCAGCCTCACACCGCAGCCGAACCAGTGAACCCTCATACTCCTCTTCGCATGGGCATCCACTGCTGCATCTTCCCCGGCTCCGAGTTGTCCCCTTCCTAGTCCTCGCCGTCGTCCACCGCTCTGGTGCTCTCGACGCGGCGTGGTCAACGTGGTCAACGACCGATTTCCATCGGAAGAGTACTGTACGTGCAGAGGCTGACAGCTGGGTCCACGACAGCCGCAAGGAAGTGCCTCCTTATTACGCGGAAAATAATTATTCCTCCACCTGACAGCAGGGACCCACCGAACGGGCCACCAGTATTTTATGAAAAAAATCGTTTCCCCCTGACTGCTGGGACCCACCGGACGGGCCACCGTATTTCATGAAAAAACGTTCCTCCGTTGTCAGCTCGGACCCACACGAAGTGCCTCCTTATTACGGACAAAAAAAATGAATACTCCCCCGGCTAGCTGGGACCCACCTTGCTGGGAGGCTGACTTGTGGGCCTACTAAGTTGACGGGGACGAAGGGCTTTGTCAGCTTAGTAAATATGAACGATTCTAGCTCCAGTGACCGTACGATGTCCATCCAACGGCCGTAGTGCTTCTTCAACCTCTGGTCTTCTTGCTCCAGCCGCCCAAAGCAGCGCTGGTCGTGCCGCATGCTCCTGCCTCCCCTGGCCGGCTGTGCTGCCGCCGAGGCCTCACCGCCCCCTACTATTCCCACCGCTGGCCAGGCCCCGCAGCGACGGCAGCCTCACACCGCAGCCGAACCAGTGAACCCTCGTAGTCCTCTCCGCGCGGGCTTCCACTGCCACGTCGTCCCCTTCCTAGGCCTCGTCGTCGTCCACCGCCATGGTGCTCTCCACGCGGCATGGTCAACATGGTCAAGGAACGACTTCCATCGGAAAAGTACTGTACATGGAGAGGCTGACAACTGGGTCCACGGCCACATCCCCGTTTTTTTGAGATTTGCCAAGTAAGTCGCTTTGTCAGGCCTATTGGGCTGCAAATCTTTCAAGACGAGGAGAGCTTTCATTCGGCTGGCCGAGAAAATGGCCCATCAGTAATGAGAAATGGGTTGTACATTTTTAAAACACATCAAACCGGCAATTAGTTTCAAATATCTTTTTTTTCATTTCAAGATTCTAAATTACATTAATTTTTATGCATGGAGAATTTGTTGGATTTTATATTGATATACATTTATTTTTAAAATCAGTTTGAATGTGAGTCGGAATTTCAGGATTAAAAACGGTTCGGACCGCACCAAAATATGCAAAATTTCGTATAATTTTTTAACCGTTGCCACAATATGGGCTGCAATGCTAACAAAAAGAATATGGGCTCCAAAAAAAACCTTAAGAATTAGCAAATGGGCTGTAAATTATTAGAAATAATGGCAGATGGGCTGTATGCTATTTTCCACAGATTTGAGGCTTTCCTAAAAAAAGGTTGACGCACAAGCACTGACTGTTGGATGTCCATCCAACGGCCGTCGTGCTTCTTCAATCTCTGCTCTTCCTGCTCCAGCCGCTCAAACAAGCGCCGGCGGGACTGCCTGCTCCCTCCTCCGCGTGGCCGGCTGTGCTGCCGTGCAAGCCTCACCGCCCGACCGTACTCCCATCGCTGGCCTAGCCATCCCTCTACTCACCTACACCTGCTGTTATTCTCCGGCGACGGTAGACGAACCAGTAAACCCTCGTATAGTCGTACTCCCCTCCGTGTGGGAAACAACTGCCGAGTCTTCCCTGCCTCCGTGTCGTCCCCTTCCTAGGCCTCGCCATCGTCCACTGCCTTGGTGCTCTCGGCACGGCGTGGTTAACGTGGTCAAGGAACGACTTCCATCGGACGTGGACTGTACGTGGAGAGACTGACAGCTGGGTCCACCACGGCAGCAAGGAAGTGCCTCCTTATTACGCGGAAAATAATGATTCCTCCACCTGACAGCAGGGACCCACCGGACGGGCCACCGTATTTCGTGAAAAAAACGTTTCCCCCCTGACTGTTGGGACCCACCAGCTACACCTTCGCACGCAAGGAAGTGCCTGACAGTCGGGACCCACCTGGTCGAAGCGTATGTAGCGTTGTCATTCTGGCCGCGAATGTGTACGTACATATATACTGGTGGATGTAGAGGCGCGCACGTGTCGTAGTAGAGGCGGCCAGGGTGCAAGAAAGAAAATACGGCCACATATGTGTACATATAGGCGGGGTCTCGAACGCCTACTTGCGCATACATATTGCGAGGGCTCGTGTACATGGCTGGGTCGGAACGGAGAAACAACGTCGTCGTCGTGTTCATGGGGAGGCAAAGGAATGTGTCGTGTTCATCGGGAGGCAACGCGACTGGGTTGGAACGGAATGCGTGTTCGTGTTCGTCGGGAGGGCTTGGACGGAAGAGGCGATGGAAACGAGGCCTGGCGTACCGCACAACGGAGGAAACGGACCTCCTACGGTCGAAATGGGGGTCCTGTTGATCGGGAGGGGTGTGGCGTACCGCAAAACGGAGGAAACTGACCTCCTATGGTCGAAACAGGGGTCCTGTTGATCGGGAGGGGTGTGGCATACCACAAAACGGAGGAAACGGACCTCCTACGGTCGAAACGGGGGTCCTGTTGATCGGGAGGGGTGTCGCATACCGCAAAACAAAGGAAATGGACTTGTGTTGGAGCACTACGGTCGAAACGGGGGTCCTGTTCATCGGGAGGGGTGTGGCGTACCGCAAAATGGGACTCCACGGGATACTGTTCATCTCCACCGTAGACCCCCTCCAGCCTGCATGAGCTACTGTTCATCCACCGTCAACCTCCTCCAGCCTCCACGGGCTCCTGTTCATCCAGCCTCCACCGCGTGCTACTCCACCGGCTACTGTTCAACCACCCCTCCACCGTCTACTGTTCATCCAGCCCTCCACACCACGGGGTCCTGTTCAACCACCCCTCCACGGGCACCCCTCCACCGTCTACTTTTCATCCTGCCCTCCACACCACAGGGTCTTGTTCATCCACCCCTCCACGGGCACCCCTCCACCATCTATAGTTCATCCAGCCCTCCACCACACCACGGGGTCCTGTTCATCAAGAGGCAACGCCGCCACCGCTCACTGTTCATCCACCCCCCCCGTAACACTCACTGTTCATCCCATCGATCGGCTTCAGTTAGCAGCATTAGCCAAGGAATCGCTCGACCAGGTTCAGTTAACAGCCATCGATCGATCACTCGGGTTCAGTAACGCGTAGCCTGCAGTGCAATCGCTCGGGTTCAGTTAGAGCCAATGCCTCACACACACGCGCGTACATGTACGAGAGAAACGCGCATCGCTCGGCCCCCGACCTCCCACCATAACCGGGAACTCCCCGAAATTTTCCTCCCCTCGCTTCTACCATGGTTTTTTCCGTCATGGACGGCCCAAAGAATGTCATGCAGCTGCATCTCCAGCCCGTCCAGGACGAAAAGCCCATTTTCTGTCATGATTTTTTGTCATAGAAGTAGGAGCCCACCACATGTATGATGATACCGGGTTTTGTCACAATTATCTTCATAGATGTGTCATATGTATGACATAATTTTTTTTCGTTTGGCCCAAAATGTCACAGATGTGTCTTTTTTTTGTAGTGTGATGAGCTGAGCATGCAGTTGATGGTGGCAAATTTCAATAACTACCAGGAGTTGGTAGATAGAGCTCTCATGATTGAAGGGAAGCAGCAGCAGATTGACAGCCGCAAAGAGGAAGTATGGACAAGGGAAGTATAATTCTGGAGCCCAGCAGAGACCTCGTTTTACCCCGAACTCGGGAGGACTTGTCCATAACCATGGAGGCCACACTCATAATGGAGTAAGTTCGCACAAGCATAGTGGCTCCAAGAACGTGAATGGTAATGGAGGAAGCAACGGACAGAACCGTTCCAACCCAGCAACGCCCTCCAAGAAAGATCTAAGCCACGTTAGTTGCTACAAGTGCCAGAAGACCGGACATTACGCCAATGAGTGTCCTGAAGCTAAGAATGGAAATGGCAATGGAAGCTCTGGGAAGAAGCCCAACCCTCTCAACAGGGGACAAGTGAACCACATTAACGTGGAGGAGGTTGAAGCCCATCCATATGCAGTAATAGGTAAGTTTTTAGTTAAGTCATTTACTGCAGTCGTACCTTTTGATACTGGCGCATCGCATTCATACATATCAAGGGGATTCGTGGATAAGTTTAAACTGCCAGCCCAAGCCCTTAGGTCACCCATGTTAGTAACCTCGCCAGGAGCAGAGTATATGGCTCACTTATGGTGTGATCGGTTATCATTAAGGATTGGTAACTACCTGTTCCCCTCAGACCTAACCGTATTGGAGTCACAAGGATTGGATATAATATTAGGCATGGATTGGCTATCGAAGTATGGAGGGAACATTGACTGTGCCAGTAAGTCGATTTTGCTCACCACCCCAGAAGGAAGAAGGATAAAGTATGTATCCCGGCATGTGCCGAATAGGACTCAAGTAAATTCCTTATCAGGAGTTGTACAGGAGGATGTACCAGTGGTGAAGGATTTTCCAGATGTATTTCTAGAAGAGTTGCCAGGCATGCCACCGGATAGAGACATTGAGTTTTTGATTGAGCTTTTGCCAGGCATAGGGCCCATATCTAAGAGACCGTACAGAATGCCCGCAAAGGATTTGGAGGAAATTAAGAAGCAGATTAAGGACTTACTGGATAAAGGATATATTCGCCCAAGTTCGTCACCTTGGGGATCCCCAGTACTTCTAGTGGAGAAGAAGGATGGATCGTTAAGGATGGTT
This sequence comes from Triticum monococcum, assembly GCA_034509565.1. NCBI lineage: Eukaryota > Viridiplantae > Streptophyta > Magnoliopsida > Poales > Poaceae > Triticum > Triticum monococcum. Next base: position 441,000,557 of record CM067842.1, on the reverse strand, counting down.
GTTGATTATCGAGGATTGAATGAGGCAACAATCAAGAACAAGTACCCACGGCCGATGATCAATGATTTGTTTGACCAGCTGCAAGGAGCTAAGGTGTTTTCCAAGATCGATCTATGATCAGGGTACCACCAGCTGAAGATCCGAGAACAGGATATACCTAAGATAGCTTTTACCACGAGGTACGGGCTATATGAGTATACCGTTATGTCATTTGGCCTGACTAACGCACCTGCCTATTTTATGAACATGATGAACAAGGTGTTTATGGAGTTTTTGGATAAGTTCGTCGTGGTGTTCATTGATGATATTCTGGTCTACTCAAAGAATGAAGAGGAGCATAAAGAGCATTTGCGTTTAGTACTTGGGAAACTCAGAGAACATCAGCTATACGCCAAGTTCAGCAAGTGTGAGTTTTAGTTGAAGGAAGTTGGATTTCTTGGACATGTTATATCCGGAGAAGGAATAGCGGTAGACCCCACCAAAGTTGTCACAGTGACAAATTGGGAGTCACCCACGACAGTCGGAGAGATCCGGAGTTTTCTTGGACTCGCAGGAAACTACCGGAGGTTCATTGAGAATTTCTCAAAGATTGCAAAGCCTACGACAGAGTTGTTAAAGAAGGACACTAAGTTCAAATGGACCGAGGAATGTGAGGCCAGCTTTCAGGAGTTGAAAAGACGCTTGGTTACATCACCAGTGTTGATTCCACCAGATCAACGCAAGGATTACGAAGTGTATTGCGACGCTTCTCGTCGAGGACTTGGAGCCGTACTTATGCAGGAGGGAAGAGTTGTTTAATATGCCTCACGACAGCTTAAACCCCATGAGTTAAATTATGCCACACATGATTTGGAGTTAGCAGCCGTAATACATGCGTTGAAAACTTGGAGACATTTTCTCATCGGAAACCATTGTGAAGTATACACGGATCACAAGAGTTTGAAGTATATCTTCATGCAGAAGGAGTTGAATCTCAGGCAGAGGAGATGGTTGGAGCTCATTAAGGATTATGATATGAGGTTGCAATATCATCCTGGAAAGGCTAACATAGTAGCCGATACGTTGAGCCGCAAAAGTCATGTCAATACAATCATGAGCGAAGAATTACCCAAGGAGTTGGCAGATGTCCTTTGCGAGCTATGTTTGGAGATAGTTCCGAGAGGTTATGTAGCAACTTTGGAGATTCAGTCTACCTTGATGGATAAGATCAGAGAAGCTCAGAAGACGGACAAGGGAATTGCTGAAATAAAGGAAATAATGAGCAAAGGAAAGGCTAAAGGATTTCGTGAGGATGAGCACGATACCTTATGGTTTGAGGACCGCATATATGTGCCAAATGATCAGGAGACCAGGAAGTTAATTTTGCAAGAGGCCCATGATTCTCCATATTCGATTCACCCAGGAAATACCAAGATGTATCTGGATTTGAAGGATAGTTTCTGGTGGACCGGAATGAAGAAGGATATTGCAGAGTATGTAGCACTTTGTGATGTATGTCAGAGAGTGAAGGTAGAGCATCAGAAGCCAGCAGGATTGCTACAACCATTGCCGATACCCGAATGGAAGTGGGATAAACTAGGCATGGACTTTATCACGGGATTACCCAAGACTTGTTGAGGCTATGACTCAATATGGGTAGTAGTCGATCGTTTTACGAAAGTAGCTCATTTCATCCTAGTGAAGACCACTTACACCGGTGCTAAGTTGGAAAAGATATACATAACCAGGATCGTATGTCTACATGGAGTTCCGAGGACCATTGTATCAGATAGAGGAACCCAATTTACCTCAAAGTTTTGGAATCAGTTACATGAAACTTTGGGAACCAGGCTAGAGTTCAGTACAACTTTTCACCCGCAAACAGATGGCCAGCCTGAGAGAGTCAATCAGATTCTGGAGGACATGTTGAGAGCTTGTGCACTAGATTATGGATCTAGTTGGGATGAAAATTTACCTTACACAGAGTTCTCATACAACAACAGCTATCAAGCTAGTTTGAAAATGGCCCCTTTCGAAGCATTGTACGGAAGGAGGTGTAGAACACCATTGTTGTGGGACGAAGTTGGAGACCGACAGTTGTTTAGACCAGATTTGAATAAAGAGTCTGAAGAGAAGGTTAAGCTGATTCACGATAGACTCAAGGTAGCCCAGTCCAGGCAGAAGAGTTATGTGGATTCAAAACGCAAGGAGATAGTTTACGAAGTTGGAGACAAAGTGTATCTTCGTGTATCCCCACTTTGAGGAGTGAAGCACTTTGGAGTTAAGGGAAAGTGAGCACCACGTTTTGTGGGACCATACAAAGTTTTGGAACGTATGGGAGAGGTTGCTTACAAGTTGGAATTACCCGAAGGATTGTCAGGAGTTCATGATGTGTTCCACGTTTCTCAGTTGAAGAAGTGCCACGCAGAGATGGCTGATATTCCTCTGAGAGAAACAGTGCCATTGGAAGTGATACAGTTGGATAGCGATTTGACCTACGAGGAGAAGCCAATCAGAATTCTCAAGTTTGCCAGCCGAATTACACGCAGCAAGGTTATCAAATTTTGCAAGGTTCAGTGGAGCCACCATATCGAGGATGAAGCCACCTGGGAACGAGAGGAAGACCTATGGAAGGATCATTCTCACCTATTTTCTAGCCAACCCGAATCTCGAGGGTGAGATTCATCTTAAGGGGGGTAGGTTTGTAACATTCCAAATTTTCAATTTGTAAAGTTATACATTAGATCATCATTGCATATCATATTTTATTGCATTTTGGTTTGATCCTTGAAATTCTACGCAACTCAAGGACCCACAGAGAGAGTTGGGGATTTCATTATTTTCATATTTGAGTTTTTCTCGGATTTTGAAAAAAGGGACCGTTTGATTTTATTTATTTTCTCTTGAATATTTCTTTTATAAAAATTAAAAGAGAGAGGATAAAATGACTTCCTCAAAAATAAAGAAATATCAGAGATTTAATGTTAAAATCAAATAAGAATTTTTATTAGGAGTTTTATCGCTATTTTATTTGAATTAGGAAAATTATGCGTTTTTCAAAATTGTATTTTAGGCCCAAATAAATATTCACCTTGCCCGGCCTATTTTTAGAGGACGAGGAAAATTTATTTCGGGATTTTTGGAGTCCGTTTAGTACTCTTTTTCTTTCTTTTTCTGCACATCAAAATTATTTAAAAAAAGAAAAAAAGAGGAAACCGACTCCGGGCCGTAACCGAGCGGGACTCCGCCTGGGGGGCTTTATAAGCCGCAACCCCGAGCCGCCCCAAGGCCCAGCCGCCGCCGAAGCCCACCAGCCACACCACCCAAACCCTAACGCGCCGCCGCCGTCGCTGCCGCACGCCGCCGCCGCCCCGCGCCGCCGCACCGGAGCCGCACCGCCGCCGCCGCCGTCTCGCCGGATCCGCCGGAGGTAGCTGCTGCCGTCCTCGGTTTTCGCGAGAAAACCAATCATTTTTTTCGAAACCCTAGATCCATTTTTTAGTTTCGGTTTGATTTTTTTTCGGTTTAGTTATTTAGCGGATGTTCGTCCGTACGTTCGTTTTAACGAAAGGTTTTCGTTCGTTAGCCGCAGATAATGAACGTTCGTTCGTTAGCCTGTTCGTCTGTTTTTCTTTTTCTCGGATTTTCCGCGATTATTTCGATTGTGATTTCTGATCCGATTTTCATTTTAGTTTATCTTTTCGCTCGTTTATCGGAATCAGGCGATTCAATCGCCTAGAGTTTCGTCTTGAAGCCCTCTTTCTGTTTAACCAACTTAAACAAGTTTTTCTACTGTAAAATTTGACTTTAGACCAGATTAGTAAACGAAGCTTGTTTTTTTCGCCGTTTGAGTTTTGTTGCTTTGTTTGATTTGATTCTTTTTGCAAATCGGAGTTCTTAAATTGAACTTTCTGGTTAGATCTATTATTGGAGTTTTACCCGTGCCCTTGCTTGATTGCTTATTGTATGCTTGTTTGTTTGGATAGTGTACACGGAGTGCGAAGCGTGCTACTACGAGTCTCTAGGTTTCGCGGATCATCAGCAAGGCAAGTAACACTTTGATCATACCTCTTTATTACCCAGTTTTATTGCATTAGATCACCCCTCAAACAATTGCATGGCTAGGATCAGAATTAAATTGTGGGTTGGGAAGTAGTTGAGGTAGTACCTATTCACCTGATTATTATCAAACCTTTTGAAGTTACTTCTACGTTGCTTATATTGCTATGCTATGCTCGTAGATGTGGATTGGGTTTGAGCGTTTTCATGACAGATATCAGTATTGTTAATTAACGGTTAACTTAAGGTGGCAACTTTAATACACATCTGGGTGGATTGAGGCACCTGGGGAAATCCAGTGATTTCCTGTATTTTTGGAAATCCCGGGGTACCGTGTGATTCTCCTATGGACTGCCACCCAGGCTCAAAGGGATCATGAGATTATTCATGCTGGAAACTTTCGTGTGCAGCCACAAGAACTACAAAAAAATACACTTCCGTGATGATACGTGTTTGTCACAGTAGGTCGCTTTTTTTTTCATGCATGTACATCCATGAAAAATTTATGACAGAATCAAGATAGTCATACCTGTGCTGCCGTAGAAGTGTTCCACGACATTACCAAAATTATCATCATGGAAGTGTACACTTCCATGACGATAAATCACGCGTCACAGAAGTGCTTTCGTCAAGGGTGACCGACACGTGACATCCACCGTAACGGAACGCCGTTAAGCTATTGGGTCGGGTTTTGGATCCGATAACCCGTTAACAGCCCCGATGTGACGCCCCCGATTCAATCATACACTAATCATACATGCAAACATGTAGGATCAAGATCAGGGACTCACGGGGAGATATCACAACACAACTCTACAAATAAAATAAGTCGTACAAGCATCATATTACAAGCCAGGGGCCTCGAAGGCTCGAATACAAGAGCTCGATCATAGACGGGTCAACGGAAGCAACAATATCTGAGTACAGACATAAGTTAAACAAGTTTGCCTTAAGAAGGCTAGCACAAACTGGGATACAAATCGAAAGAGGCGCAGGCCTCCTACCTGGGATCCTCCTAAACTACTCCTGGTCGTCGCCAGCGGGTTGCACGTAGTAGTAGGCACCTCCCGAGTAGTAGTAGTCGTCGTCGATGGTGGCGTCTGGCTCCTGGGCTCCAATGTGTGGTCGCAACAATTGAGTATAGAAAGGGGGAAAAGGGGGAGCAAAGCAACCGTGAGTACTCATCCAAAGTACTCGCAAGCAAGGAGCTACACTACATATGTATGCATTGGTATCAAATGGAAAAGGATATCATATGTGGACTGAACTGCAGAATGCCGGAATAAGAGGGGGATAGCTAGTCCTATCGAAGACTACGCTTCTGGTAACCTCCATCTTGCAGCAGGAGAAGAGAGTAGATGGTGAGTTCACCAAGTAGCATCGCATAGCATAATCCTAACCGATGATCCTCCCCTCGTCACCCTGTGAGAGAGCGATCACCGGTTGTATCTGGCACTTGGAAGGGTGTGTTTTATTAAGTATCCTGTTCTAGTTGTCATAAGGTCAAGGTACAACTCCAAGTCGTCCTGTTACCGAAGATCACGGCTATTCGAATAGATTAACTTCCCTGCAGGGGTGCACCACATAACCCAACACGCTCGACCCCATTTGGCCGGACACACTTTCCTGGGTCATGCCCGGCCTTGGAAGATCAACACGTCGCAGCCCTACCTAGGCACAACAGAGAGGTCAGCACGCCGGTCTAAATCCTATGGCGCAGGGGTCTGGGCCCATCGTCCATTACACACCTGCACGTTGCGAGGGCGGCCGAAGAGCAGACCTAGCAACCTCCATTACAAAGGAAGTTGCGTTACACGGTCCAACCCGGTGCGCGCCGCTCAGTTGCTGACATCACGAAGGCTTCGGCTAATACCACGACGTCGAGTGCCCATAACTGTCCCCGCGTAGATGGTTAGTGCGTATAGGCCAGTGGCCACACTCAGATCAAATACCAAGATCTCGTTAAGCGTGTTAAGTATCTGCGAACGCCGACCAGGGCCAGGCCCACCTCTCTCCTAGGTGGTCTCAACCTGCCCTATCGCTCCGCCACAAAGTAACAGTCGGGGGCCGTCGGGAACCCAGACCCACCACTACCTGGGTGGAACCACCTGCCCCTTCAGCCCCCATCTTCGAACAGTATCACAGGTAACGATGAAGATCAAGGACTCACGAAAAGATATCACAACACAACTCTAGACACAAATTAAAATAATAAAAGCTTTATATTACAAGCCAGGGGCCGCGAGGGCTTGAATACATAAGCTCAAAAACACAAGAGTCAACGAAAGCAATAATATCTGAGTACAGACATAAGTTAAACAATTTTGCCTTAAGAAGGCTATCACAAAAGTAGCAACGATCGAAAAGGCAAGGCCTCCTGCCTGGGACCTCCTAACTACTCCTCAAAGTCGAACTCCATGTAGAATCATCCTCGGGATCCTCTGGCTCCTGGACTCCATCATCTGGTTCCGACATCCGAGAAGAAAGAAAAAAAGGGGGAAAGGGGGAAGCAAAGCAACCATGAGTACTCATACAAAGTACTCGCAAGCAAGGAGGTACACTACATATGCATTGGTATCAATGAAATGGGTAGTATATGTGGACTGAACTGCAGAATGCCAGAATAAGAGGGGGATAGCTAGTCCTATCGAAGACTACGCTTCTGGCAGCCTTCATCTTGCAGCATGTAGATGAGAGCAGATGGTAAGTTCACCAAGTATCATCGTATAGCATAATCCTACCCGGCGATCCTCCCCTCGTCACCCTGTGAGAGAGCGATCACCGGGTTGTATCTGGCACTTGGAAGGGTGTATTTTATTAAGTATCTGGTTCTAGTTGTTATAAGGTCAAGGTACAACTCCGGGTCGTCCTTTTACCGTGGGACACGGCTATTCGAATAGATCAACTTCCCTGCAGGGGTGCACCACATTTCCCAACACGCTCGATCCCCTTTGGTCGGGCACACTTTCCTGGGTCATGCCCGGCCTCGGAAGATCAACATGTCGCAGCCCTACCTAGGCACAACAGAGAGGTCAGCACGCCGGTCTAACTCCTATGGCGCAGGGGTCTGGGCCCATCGCCCATTGCACACCTGCACATTGCGAGGGCGGCCGGAAGCAGAACTAGCCCCCTTAATACAAGAGCAGCTTACATTCCAATCCAGCGCGCGCCACTCAGTCGCTGACGTCACGAAGGCTTCGGCTGATACCACGACATCGAGTGCCCATAACTGTCCCCGCGTAGATGGTTAGTGCGTATAGGCCAGTGGCTAGACTCAGATCAAATACCAATATCTCGTTAAACATGTTATCTTGAAATAATCACGAACGCCGACCAGGGCCAGGCCCACCTCTCTCCTAGGTGGTATCAACCTGCCCTGTCGCTTCGCCACAAAGATCCACACAGAGGGCTGTCGGGAAAGCATGCCCTTCCAACCCCCAATTCGTGAATCAACCGCGGGTACTCCTCGAGCCAACCCGACTTTAGTCATCACATGTATCATGTATAAAGTATATAGTATATGCCCGTGATCACCTCCCGAGTGATCACGACCCAGTAGTATAGCATGGCAGATGGACAAGAATGTAGGGCCACTGATGGTAAACTAGCATCCTATACTAAGCATTTAGGATTGCAGGTAAGGTATCAACAGTTGTAGCAACAATGACAGGCTATGCAACAGAATAGGATTAACGGAAAGCAGTAACATGCTACACTACTCTAATGCAAGCAGTATAGAGGAGAGTAGGAGATATCTGGTGATCAGGGGGGGGGGGGGCTTGCCTGGTTGCTCTGGCAAGAAAGAGGGGTCGTCAACACCGTAGTCGTACTGGGTAGCAGCGGCGGCGGTCTCGGTGTCTAGCAAGAGAAGAGGGGGAAGAAACAATGAATATTAAGCAAACAGATGCATAGCGATGCATGACATGACAAGCCATGATGCTAGGGGTGCCCTAACGCGGTATTGAGGTGATACCGGTGAAGGGGGAAACATCCGGGAAAATATCCCCGGTGTTTCGCGTTTTCGGACAGGCGGACCGAAGGGGGAAAGTTGCGTGTCTGGTATGCTAGGAATGTGTGGCGGACGAACGGATTGCGTATTCGGATTCGTCTCATCGTTCTAAGTAACTTTCATGTACAAAGTTTTTTCATCCGAGTTACGTATTATTTTATATTAATTTTCTAAAGTTTTAACAATATTCTAGAATTATTATATTTAGCTTAAACTGAATTGACCAAGTTAATTTGATTAGTCAAAAGGACAGGTGTGGCCCACATGTCATGGACTCTAAACCTAACTTATTTAAAAAAAGGCCTACATGTCATCTACTACTAGAGTAACTTAGCACTAATAAAACTAGCTAAGGAGCAAAAAATAATCCTAAAACTAATCCATCTAATTAAATTAGACCTAAACTAATTTTGGGGCAGCCCCACACACATGGGCACACCGGCCACACACACGCTGTACATACATCACACACCTACAGGATACACATACAGAGCACGAAGCTAGGAGTTACTTTTGTTTCCTTTTAATAAAACAAAGCATTTTGCGATTTTGATAGGATTTAATTCATGCTTTATTTGAATTTGGTCCAACGGGGTAACTTGGAGCTTGTCAAGTGTATTACCTATCCATATTTTTGTTGGACCTGTTAACAATTATTTAATCGTTGTTTAGGGGATCTACACAGGGCTAATTTGTCCAATATTCATAAAGCTAGCCATAGCTACAGTAGTCATCAGTATTAGTACAAGCGATAGCGGTGTCGGCTAGAAGCAGGCAAGCAGCAAAGTAGCAGTAGTCAGCGGCATGGCGCGGACGCGGCCAGGCAACGCCGCGTACAGCCGGATTGCGGCCCAGGCCGCGTTGCCGGAGTCAGCGGCAGGCGGACGCGGCGGCAAGGCCGAGCGCAGGCGGAGGGCTGCGGAGGCGCGCGTGTGGCCAGGGGGTGGCGCGGGGATGGACATGAGCAGGAGCAGAGGCACACCGGAGCACGAGTACGGCCACGGTGAGGTCCGGCCACGACTGCCATGGGCGGATGCACGACTGGGCTCTTTCGATCGGGCATGACGAGCTGCGGCGAACAGTGGCAGCATCTTGGCCAAAGGCGACCGAAAATGACGCCACCGACGTGCTAAGGCAGAGGCACGGGCTCTGGTTCAATGGAAATCGAGGCCACGACCATGTTGTTGACGAACCAAAAGAGCTACGCGTTTCACTGGAGCCCCAGCGGCACGGCAGTAGTTTCAGCTCATCTCAAGGTGGACAAGGGTGACGACGGTGAGCTCGACAGCGGCGGCGGAGCAGCAGCAATGGCGACGGCAACTAGAGGGCAAGATTGATGGCGCTAGCAGAGGGGAAATGTTGGGGTGCTTACGTAGGAGCACACGGTGGCTCGTTGGAAGGTTAGGAGCGGTAGAGGGCGCCGGGATCGCCGACGAACGCCGGCGATAGCAGAGGAGGGGATCGGCTCGATCCGCCGACTTGGGGCTCTCCTGATCGATCTGCTCCTCGAGGAAGACGTACTGGACGATGAAGGAGTGTCCGGGCATGGCCTCACCGCACGGGGACGATAGCGGGGGTGAGGATGACGAAGGCCATGACGGGCAGCGCTCGGGCGCGAACAAAAACGACGAGAACGGTGCGAGAGAGGGAGATGATGGGGACTAGGGTTCGTGTACGGGGTCGAGGGGGGCCTTATAGACGTCAGGGAGGGGCTGGATGCTCGGCACGTGGCCATCCATGGCCATGGACGTGCGCGCAGCGTCCACCCAGCCTCTGATGAACAGAGAGGTTGGGGACAAGCTCTAGGCGGGTTGTGTAAGATTTGAATAAAACTATTGTTATTGATTTGCCGGCCACATAGAGCGGTATATATAAGAGTTTACAAGCCAACCATACCTATTACAATACGACTAGGACTATTACAATACGACTAGGATTAGGTAACCTGGGAGCCAAGTAATAGTCTAACATCCCCCCGCAGTATCAACGGGAGGCTCGATAACGTTGAGACTGGATCGAATATTACAAAAAGATGTAGATGGCAGTCCTTTGGTAAATATATCAGCAAACTGAGCCGTTGAAGGAACATGCAGCACCCGAACTTGTCCAAGAGCCACCTTCTCGCGAACAAAGTGTATATCAATCTCAATATGTTTAGTCCGACGATGTTGAACAGGATTCCCGGACATGTAGACAGCTGATATGTTATCACAATAAACAATGGTAGCATGTGGAAGTGGTCGATGCAACTCGGAGAGCAACTAACGAAGCCAGATCGTATCAGCCACAACATGTGCAACCGCACGATATTCAGCTTCAGCGGACGAGCGGGAGACGGTTACCTGCCTTTTCGAGGACCAAGAAATCAAATTGTCACCAAGAAAAACACAGAAACCGGATGTAGATCGTCGAGTGTCGGGACAACCAGCCCAGTCTGCATCAGAATACGCGGTGAGAAAGGTGGGGGATGAATTGTTTATGTGGAGACCATGATCCAGAGTACCTTTGAGATATCGAAGGATGCGTTTGATATGATTATAGTGAGGAATTCGAGGATCATGAATATAGAGACAAACTTGTTGGACAGCAAATGAGATTTCAGGACGAGTGATGGTAAGATACTGGAGAGCACCGGCAAGACTACGATAAAGAGTAGGATCAGAGAAAGGATCACCATTGGCTGAAAGTTTGAAACTAGTGTCTACTGGAGTATGGGAAGGATGACAGTCTAGCATACCAGCACGATGGAGAAGATCCAGAATGTATTGACGCTGGGAAAGAAACAGACCAGATGAATCACGAATCACTGCAATACCTAAAAAATGGTGAAGAAGACCAAGATCGGTCATAGAAAACTCAGAACGTAGATGAGTAATAATGCGGTCCAAAAAAGTTTGAGAAGAAGCAGTGAGAATGATATCGTCAACATAAAGAAGTAAGTAGGCAATGTCAGAATTATGATCATAGACAAAGAGAGAGGCGTCCGAAAGAGAGGAAATAAAGCCTATGGTTTGAATAAAGGAAGAAAAGCATTGAAACCATGCACGGGGAGCTTGCTTGAGACCATAGAGTGATTTTTTAAGAAGACAAACATGGTTGGGATAGGAAGGGTCTTCAAAACCAAGAGGTTGCTGACAGTAGACGGTCTCTTGAAGACAACCATGAAGAAAGGCATTTTTTACGTCTAATTGGTGAATAGGCCAGGTGGAGGAGACAGCACGGCTGAGAACAGTGCGTATGGTACTGGGCTTAACTACAGGAGAAAAGGTTTCATCGTAATCAATACCATGTTGTTGGGAATAGCCGCGACATACCCAACGTGCTTTGTAGCGGGAAAGAGTACCATCGGAGTGAAACTTCTGGCGAAACACCCACTTACCAGAGACAATGTTGGTGTTGGAAGGGCGGGGAACAAGCTGCCAGGTATTATTTTCAGTAAGGGCTGAATATTCTTCTTGCATAGCTGCAGCCCAATTAGGATCAAGAAGCACGGTTTTGTATGATTTGGGAACTTGAGATAGGGAGACGATGGCATGAAGGTTGAGATGGTCGATGGGTTGAGAAAACCCGATTTGGAACGAGTGCGCATATAATGATCATTGACTGCTGGGATAGTGGGAACAGCGCGAATGGGAAGAGGAGCTACACTGGTGTCTGGCACAGCGGAAGATGCGGACAATGGAGGGGATGGTGGCGGATCGGCATGTGTGGGTGATGGTGCCGAAGAGGATGATGGCGGATCGACATGTGTGGGTGATGGTGGGGAAGGAGGCGGGTCATGGGTGGGAGTCGGCGATGTGTCAAAAAAGGCAGTGGCATTTGGTTGGTTTGGGGAAGATGTATTTAGCGAGGCAGTGGCATTTGGTTGGTTTGGGGAAGAGCTATTTAGAGATTGAGACGTCAAGAGAGGTGCATAGAAAGGGAAAGGTGTAGGTGGGAGGCTAGGTGTGGAGGTAGTGGTGTGTGATGGAGTAGGACATTGAGCAAATGGAAAGATGTGTTCGGCGAAGGTGACATGCCGAGACACAAGAACCCTACCAGTGTATAAGTCAAGGCAGCGATAGCCTTTGTGCTCATCCGAAAAACCGAGAAGAACACACGGGAGAGAGCGGGGAGAGAGCTTATGAGCGGCGGTAGCGGAAGTGTTAGGGAAACAGAGACAACTGAAAACACGAATGTCGGAGTAGTTTGGATGGCACAGAAACAGAGAAAAATAGGGGGTGAAATTGGGATTGGCTTTGGTAGGACGGATATTGAGAAGATATGTAGCGGTGTGGAGAGCCTCAGCCCAGTATTGGGGTGGCATGGAAGATTGAAGAAGAAGGGTACGGATAATATCATTGATAGTACGAAGAGAACGTTCAGCTTTGACGTTTTGAGGAGAAGTGCAGGGACAAGAAAAACGGAGAAGAATGCCATGGTTAAGAAAGAAGGTGTGATTTTTAATATTATCAAATTCACGACCATTATCACATTGGATGAAGCGAATAGGGAGGAAGAAGTGCACAGAGACGTATCGCTGAAAATTGAGAAAGAGAGCGTGAACGTCGGATTTGTTGCGAAGAGGAAAGGTCAGACAAAATGTGTAAAATCATCTAATATGACAAGATAGTATTTAAAACCAGAGACACTAGCAATAGGCGATGTCCAAAGATCACAATGTATTAATTCAAAAGGATAAGTGCTTGAAGAACTAGACGAACTAAAAGGAAGACGCACATGCTTGCCTAATTGACATGACTCACAAACTGAAGAATCGTGAGAACCTCTATTACAAGGTATGGTAAATTCACTGAGAACAGATGCTAAAACTGCAGGGTTGGGATGCCCTAAACGCCGATGCCAGAGATCGACAGATGCCAGCATGGACGTTGGAGAAGCGGCAGCAGGAACACCATTGAGAGAGTATAAGTCGCCGGAGCTATTGAACCGCGCGATCTCGACCTTGGTCCGATAATCCTTCACAGATAAGCCAAAGGGGTCAAATTCGACAGAAACAAGATTATCACATGTGAATTGACGAACAGAGATTAAATTTTTGATAAGGGCAGGAGCAACAAGTACATCACGAAGAAGAAGAGGTTTAGTGGTGGAGGGAAGTTGAGCCTGACCAACACAATAGATGGGGATAGAAGAACCGTCATCAAGGGTGATGGATTTAAAGAGGGGTGAAGTGCAAGAGGAAAGAAACGTACTATTTGCAGACATATTACTAGAAGCACTGGAATCGAAAATCCAATCCGTACCTATGTTGCCTTGGCGGCGAAATTATTCATGGCCTGGATGGAGGCGGCTTGGTCCCAGCTTGGCGGTGCAGCAGAGGTCGGTGTTGGCAGCAGAGCCGGCTGGTACGATGGCGAGGGCAGTAGGGCCAATGATGGAGGCGATGGTAGGAGGGCCGGCTGGTACGACGGCGAGGGCAGTAGGGCCGACGGTGGGGTGTAGTAGTGACCTCCATCAGCATAGTAGGGAGCGCCATATGTTGGAGCAGCATGGTAGGCATGGGCCGGCTGGCGAGGCATGAGGAATCCTGGAGCACCAGTGTGGGGCCGCACGCCGGGCTGCCAGGCACCGGTATAAGCCGGTGGAGCGCCCAGGGGAGCCGGAGCGGACCATGGCATAGGCCAAGCTTGGACGAGCCCCGTCCAGGGATCATGTGGAGGACGCCAAGACGTAGCTGCTGGTGGCGTACTTGGAGCTGACGAAGGTGGAGGAGTAGGCGCCGAGCGCGTCGAAGGTGGCCTGTAGATGGGGTTCTTGCCACGATAATTAGGGCTGGGACGCCAGCCCGGCGGAGAAGCGGACGCTGCCGGGAAGGGAGGCACCGCTGGGGGAGGTGGCGCCGCGGGTGCCGGAGCACGCGGAACGGCGGCGAAGAGCTGAGGGCGAGCGTCCTTGTTGGATTGAGCACGGTCGGCCCACTGGAGGATGGAGCGCACCTCGGCAAAGGTTGGCTGAGGCCGCATCATGGGGATGAAGGAGGCCTGCTTGTCGAACTTTTCGCTGAGCCCGATGAGGAGGATGTTGATGAGCTGCCGGTCTTCAACGGGATCACCAAGTTCACGGAGTTCGTCGGCGATGGACCTGAGGCGTTGGCAGTAGATACTGAGAGAGGAGTCGCCTTGCACCGTATTCCTGACCTCGGTGTAGAGGAGATTGGTGCGAGCATCGATGTTGTCTTGGAACAACTGCTGAAGAGCCACCCAGAGACCGGCGGCGGTGGCAGCGTCCCGAAAGACAAGGTTGAAGATCTCGGTGGAGACGCGCATGTAGATCCATTGGATGATGGCGAGGTCATCCTTGACCCATTGGGGATCATGGGATTGCGGCACAGCAGTGGCGTCGACGTGGGAGCAAAGATTGCAGCGCCCGAGGTGAACTTCGAAGAGGTGGCGCCAATGGTAGTAGTTGTGGGAGTTGAGATCGAGGGTGATGGGGATATAGGGACTAATATTGGAGATTGTATCGGTGAGGGAGAGCACCGGGGGCATAGGCGGTGGTAGTAGAGCTAGGGTAGAGGAGGAGGAAGCCGTGGCGGCGGCGCGGGCGAGGGTAGCGGCCCGGCGCTCAAAGTAGCCGGGTGGCGGCAGCGGCGGTGGGGTGGGCGGCAGAGCCATTAACCTAGGACCAGGAACTCTAAGATACCATGTAATATTTGAATAAAACTATTGTTATTGATTTGCCGGCCACATAGAGCGGTATATATAAGAGTTTATAAGCCAACCATACCTATTACAATACGACTAGGACTATTACAATAGGACTAGGATTAGGTAACTTGGGAGCCAAATAATAGTCTAACAGGTTGGGCCTTGCCTGTTCACTTCATGGCCCAGGCGCATAGTAGGTTAGTTTCTATTTTCTTTTCCTTTTATTGCTCCTGTTTTCAATTAATTTTTTTATCAGATGAATTTTTTTGCCATTAAATCTTTGCCCAAAAATACTTTGTATTATTAGGAGCTATCACACAATGTTTGGTCGCAATTGGAGTTAAATAAATAATTGCTTATTTTGAAAAGGCCATTTTATTTTCTGTTAGACCACTTATTAATTTCCTAGGAATTTATTTGCGAGCCCAACGAAGTTGGTTTCAACATCAAGATGATCAGGGGAATTTATAGAATTATTTGAACATTTTATTTTTACTGTTTGAAGAACTAATTATTTTGACTTGATTTTAAAATTTGAACTTGAACTCGGTTTGGACCAAAGTGCGGTTTAGCAAATTAAGTGCAATGACATGGCACCGTTAGGGTGTGATTACTGTAGCTTAACTACCGGGGTGTTACACCCGACCAATGGGGATTTTCCACGTGTAAAATCATCATTGGCTAGAGGAAACACGTGTCGGCTCATCGTTGGGACAGATGTCATCCACTCATTGGACATGAGGCGCTTAGAATAGGTCGACACGTGGCACGGCCCAACAGTGGCCCATTCCAGTGAAAAAGGCCGGCCTAGTAAAAATTAGCAGGCCGGCCCATATAAGGCCTACTAGTGTCAGGTCCATTTAAGCCCACGGCCCATACGAGATGTGCCAATTCGGCCCGTTAAAGATTTGACACCATTGCAGCCCATCGTTAGTTCGAGCCCGTTAACAGCCCGCTATATATTTGGGCTCAATATCGGCCCGATGAGATTTTGGCCTGTTAATGGCCCATTTAATGGATGGGCCAATTTTCAGGATGTACATCTTTCGGCCTTTTAGCAACCCATTTAAATGTTGGGCTAATTTCCGGCCCGGTGTGTCTTTCAGCCTGTTGACGGCCCATAAATCTGATGGGCCATTTGTAGTCGAACCTGAGTTTCGGCCTTTTAGCGGCCCATTTAAGTGTTGGGCCAATTTCTGGCCCGGTGTCACTTTCAGCCTGTTGACAGCCCATAAATCAGTTGGGCCAATTGTAGTCGGACCTGAGTTTTGGCCTTTTAGCGACCCATTTAAGTGTTGGGCCAATTCCCGGCCCTGTGTGCCTTTCGGCCTATTAATGGACCATAAATGAGTTGGGCCATTTGTAGTCGGACCTTAGTTTTGGCCTCTTAACGGCCCATGCCCTTCATGGTCCAATACCAGCCTGGCTTCTCTTTCGGCCTGCTAAAGGCCCACAACACAGTTGGGCCATTTACAATACGACTTGACTTTCGGCCTCTTAGCGGCCCATGCTCTTCATGGTCCAATACAAGCCCGCTATCTCTTTTGGCATGCTAAAGGCCTACAGTATAGTTGGGCCATATGTAGCCCAAACTTAGTAACGGCCTGTTAACGACCCGTGAAATAAATTGGGGCCACCTGTTGCAAAAATCAATATTGTGGCCTTTAATCATACATTTTGCTACAACTAAATTTAGATTAGATAAAGGTTGGATTCACGCCAATTAACAAAATACAAGCTGATGTAAAAATATAGTGATATACAACAGGTACTTACATCTGCATTGGAGTACAGAGAATTCTTGCAAGAATCTTTCCTCACAGACGATACCAGTGCAGAAATTCTTCTATCTGTTAAGCTTATTTTCTAAAAGAGAGATGTGTAAGAAACATGTAGAAAATATGATCAACATGCTATAAAATTTCATGATGCAAGGATGCGCACACGCTTCTTAGAATTGAGTTGACATATTTTTGCTGGACTGGAGCGGACTAGTTCTTTGGCCACTGGAATCTGCTTATTATCAGTAGGAGTTGGGTTTCTCTATGCTGGAGCAGTATCTTTAAAAACTGGAGTTGGTTTATTATCTCATGGTGTTTGGATCTTTTGCAAAGGCCTTGTTTGTAACCCTTCAGATTCTAACAGAGTCGTCTTCCCCTTGAATGCCTTGTATAGAAGAATGGTGCTTTAATGTCAGGACCCCGATTCCAAGTCACATCGATCTAGCTGGTAACACCTCATATCACTTTGCGGCCTCATGCACGGTATTACCACGGTTGTCGCCTTACCATGGCCCGGGACCGTTTGCGCCTTTTGGCTCACGTATATGATAGTGTCGCTAGCATCCATATGACAGAGAACCCGGGCCGACATGGCTAGTCGTGAACCCAAAGAGGCACTAACCCATGGGGACAGGCATACATGAATCAACTTCGAACATGTCGGTCAGCAGTGTGTGAATCCGGGATGTAGCACTGGGCTAACAGGACTCCAGTAACCCGGGCTGTAGCAGGCTAGGCAGGACTCCGGATGTCACCGCATGACATTTCCCCGATGGGACAGACACAGGAATGAACTGAAACACATGCCGACCAGTCAAGTGTCCTGAGCAGTAGTGCTGGGCTAGCAGGACTCCGGTGAACCGGGCTGTAGCGGACTACTATGGCTCATGGAAGCACTAGACTACATTTCCCCATAAGAGAGGCTGCCAAGGATAAACAACTAGATTGACGGATCCCACACATACCAAGCATTTCAATCATACACACAATATGCTCGATATGTGTAAATACAACATGGCATCACAACATAACTCTACGACTCAAGTATTTATTCATTAGGCTGCGAGGAGCCAGAAATACAAACATGGGTCTCATGACCCAACATACAGAGCATACAAGCAACAAGCACATGCGGAAGCTTAACTTGTGTGAGTACAGACAACTACAAATGAAGAAGGCTCAGAAGCCTGACTATCTACAAGACCCTCCCAAGGGTACACGATTGTAGATGAGGTAACAAGCTAAACGTCGAAGTCCACATGGAACTACTAGCGAGTCTGAAGTCTCTCTGCAAAACATAAATTAAGCAAACGTGAGTACAAATGTACCCAGCAAGACTTACATCAGAACTATCTATATATGCATCAGTATCAACAAAGGGGGTGGTGGAGTTTAACTGCAGCAAGCCAGCTTTGACTCAGTGGCTAACCTGAACTACGACTGCAAGTAACTCTTTTGAGGTGGCGCACACGAGTCCACAAATTCACCATATCAATACACCACTATGGATCCGCTCCCGTCTCCCTGCGAGAACGCCATCCATAGCACTCACACTTATCTTGCGCATTTTAGAGTATCCACCTTCACTTGTCTATGAACTATGCAAGGGGTCCAAGTTTCCATATCCGAGGAATCCGGCTATTCGAATAGATAATGATAACCCTGCAGGAGTGTACTTCTTCACACACGCTCTTGCCACTTACCACCATGTACACAACGTGTATCTCGTCAACCTTCAAGCGGAAGCTTGGCGAGGGAGTCGGCCACGACCTGACTAACCATACAAGTCTCTGGTCCAGGTTTATCGCCTATTTGGGTTCCATCCGCAAGGAGATCTGGCCGGGGTGTCGCTCACGGCCCCAAACGATGTGTATAGGGTTCCCAAGCCCACCATCCGGGTGCCACTTGGTACACCGCGCCACTGTGCCTAGTCTGTCCCAAGCCCACCTGTACTGGGTGCCACTTGGTAGACTACTAACACTACCTACAAACACTAGAAACTAGTTGCAACTCCTGGATAGAGATCGAGTTGATTAATAAGTCGAGAGAGCTTGGAGCGCCCGGAGCCCAATGTGTGGTAGTAACTGTTCATGGATCACAAACATAGAACTCAGTTCCTAAGGACGGCTGCAATGAGACAACCCACCATGTACTCCTACATGGCCTCTCACCGCTACTTTTACCAAATCGTGTTCACACACTTAGCTCACACAGTAGCACATGTTCATCACCATTCCAATTCATTCCCGATGAATCAGACCTGACTCAACTCTAAGCAGTAGCAGGCATGACAACAAGCATGAATGAGTAGGCACATCAGGGCTCAAACAACTCCTACTCATGCTAGTGGGTTTCATCTATTTACTGTGGCAATGACAGGTCATGCAGAGGAAAGGGGTTCAACTACCGCAACATGTAACAGATGAAACATTGTTATCCTAATGCAGTAAAAGAGAGCAGGAGCGAGAGAGTGGGATTGTATCAGAATGAACAAGGGGGTTTTGCTTGCCTGACACTTCTGAAGATAGTATAGTTCTTCATCGGTGTCATCGAATTCATCGCTGGATCAACGTCTACTGAGGGGGGACAAACACCGGCCACTGAGAAAGAACTCAATCAACACATGACGATATACAACAATATGATGCATGCTATGACATGGCAATATGAATGTGTTTTGGGCTAATGCAAGTTAGAACATATTGAAATGAGTCCATTTGAACCAAGGATTGAAATGCAAACCCATTTTATGAAGTCATATAAGTGCAATAACTTGTTTCACCTAAACAGCAAGGTTAAAGTGTTCTAACATGCATGAAACTAGCATAAATGGATATATTGAATTTTTCTCATAATTTTTCATATATAATTTATCTTATTTGGAGTTATAGATAATTTTCTATGATTTTTGGAAGTTTTGGGCATTTTCTGGAATTTTCTAATTATTTTAAATCTAGAAAATCAATTACTGCATCAGCATTGCGTCTGGGTGATGTCAGTAGGGTCAACAGGCCGGTCCAGGTCAATCCTGACCAGTGGGGTCCGCTGGTCAGTGACCCGGGGTCATCAGTGTCACGGACAGGTGGGTCCGGTCAACGGCCATGTCAGCAGGGTCAACTCTGACTAGTGGGGCCACGGTTATTAGTTAAAACTAACTAGAAACAAAACTATGGTTAATTAAGGGCATGGGGCCCATATGTCGGTGTCACCGAAGGATTAATTAGTGGGGCTGTTAGCTACTAATGACGGGCCACGTCATCTCACCGGAGTTCAACCGGCGGCGACCACATAACACGGCGGGGCGCGCCGGATTTGCGCTAGAGGCGTCGGGTTAGCGCGCTGAGGGCACCAGGGCATAGCCCTTGCTCGCCCGCATCAAGAGGAGGCAGAGCTGGGTGCGGGGCTCGCCGGAATCAATGCCGGCGACGAGGTTTGCGGTGGCCGTGGTTCGGTCAAGCTCGGAATCAGCGTTGTAGTGCACGGAGGTTCGAGCGGTGGGGTGCTTCGTGCTCCTGCAGACACGCTGAGCACGGTGACGCTCTCAGGATCGAGCTGCAGTGGCTGCAATGACGACGACGACATGGCCGGCGGCAGGGGAAGCTCGGCCACGATGGTTACGGACGCTGGAGGTCGCAAACGACAAAGATAACGAGGGGGAGAAGACGGTGAGCTCACAACGGTCACGTAGACAAGCTCAGCGGGCTCAGGGACGCTCTGGACAAGGCGAACCGATGGAGTCGATCTCCGGACACCGGAGGTGAAGACGCCAAAGCTCCAGTCGACTGGGGCCTCTTCTGGTCGCGTGCGTCCGTGTGTTTCTCCACAGGGTCGTGGCGGAGATCGGGGATGCGGAGAGGGAGCGAGGGAGTGGCTGCGGCCGTGGTGGAGCTCGTCGGTGGCGGCGGCGCGGTTCGGTGAGGTGGGGAACAGCGAGGGGAAGAGAACCAGAGGACAGGAGAGAGAGCAGCGAGGTGCAGAGAGAGAGGAGAGGATCGAGGGGGCCGCGGGCGTCTCTGTGGCGCGGTTAGGAGGCCGAGGAGGCTGCCACCGTGAAGCAGGAGGTGGAGGCCTCCGCGTGCGCGCGTGCGACTTCGCCTCTGCCTACTGGCAAAGGTAGAAGACAGCACCGGCTGGGCTGACTGGGCCAGCTGTCTACTGGGCTGCCAGGTAAAACCCTCTCTCTGCTTTCTGTTTTGTTGCTGTTTTCTATTTATGCAAATGGGTTTTAATTTGGTTTTTGAACCAAACTATTTTTTCCACTTCTGATAATTTTTGCAGGGACTAAATGGATTATTCCAAAGCCCCTCAACAATTTATCAGAATTATTGGACATATAGTTAATATATCACAAATATAAGTCCAATGCAAATAATTATTGGATTGACTCAAATGCCCCAAACAAATATTTGTAAGACTCCAAAAATATTGGTTTGAGTTTTATTTCTTGCCAATATTTTTTATAGTTTAACAGGAACATTTTCTTGGGTTCGTTTGAAGAAATTTTAAAGGTTGATCATTTTTAGAAATGATCTATCAGGCTTGAGAATTCCCTCAATTCAATTTCACTGGAAATTTAGACATGATGCATGGATGCCACTCACTGATGCAACTAATTATAATGCAGAATTCTAGGGCTGTGACAACTCACCCCCACTAAACAAGAATCTTGTCCCGAGATTTCAGACGTGGGGTAAGAAGACAAAGGGGGCACAAGGCTAACACGGTCTTCACAATCCAGGTTGCACTTCATAAGAACATTGACACGATCACCGTCTTTGTCTCGATGTCTTGCTTTGAGAACTCCATCCAACATGATCACGGGAAGAAAGGAACTCTCGAAGAATCGATCTTCTCAAAGAACGAGCAACCGATGATTAACTCACAGAACAAGACATAGCGACATCTGTCGAGATGAGAGACGATACACACATCAAGAATGATGGAAATGAGCATACGACAAGGTTTAAATAAGTAGCGGAATTCCCACACCTAGGAGGGCGGTGAACGGTGTCAACGTAACGAGGAGTTGGGTTTCCATGATACCGCAACGAGGCACCTTGGGGGAGGTGACTCATGGAATTATTAACTTATGTGGCAAAAAGAATTACTTTTGATCCATAGATCATTGAAACTCTTTATACCAGCCTGAGGTAATCACAATCAATCGTTGGAAGGGTTCGAAGGAATGGCATACTCCGACTAGGATGGATGATGTGGACTACTTTGTTGAAGATAACACAAAGGATGATTTTTAGCTTATCATCGGAAATGGATGGCACCCATGGTAAGTCCACTTTTGAAGATGATCCTGAACAACAACTACTGAGGTGCAAGCTGGGAACAAAAATGCAAATGTTGGGAATGATTCTAGTAACTGGGGAAGAACTCAATAGTCAAGAGTGTTTCCAACGTTCCAATGGTTATAGATCACCGAGGAAACTGAGAGCACAAGGATCCCTAAGGAACAACTTCAAGAATAGGTCACACTAAATCCTCATGGAAATATGGTCTAAGATACTACAATGACAGATCTTCCGGCTAGGTGTGTCGGCCAGAACATCAACCCTATCGGGACCTACATCATAGATCCTGGAAAAGTTCCAACCATCATATCTGCCTGAGATTCAGATCTGGTTGGTAACAGGATATTTCAGACATCATGTCCGGAAAAGAAAGTTTGCAACACAAACTGACGAGATGATGTTGCGAGATTCTCGGGAAATGAACTACGATGGCAAGCTCCAAAACATGAGCTGGTTCTGCTACACACATGGGAACACATTGTCCAAGACAAGCATGACCACGTAGAAGTCTTACAAGAAAACACTACCGAGTTCTGGTTGGGGACCATCACCGAGGGTATCGAAGTCCTTGCATAAGGCATGCTCTTAAGAAGGAGCTTCTTCTCCTTGAACAAGTCAATCAGTGGCTTGGTGTGCTAGGAACACATATGGAGTGGAGGTAATTAATATACCAAACCATAGAATACTTCGCACGAATGCATGACTGACTTGGGATGATTCCAGAGGAAACAAAACAAACTTTCTCGGATTCACGGCGGCAACTTTCACCAAATGCACGTGAATCAGAGGTAGTCACTTCTCTCATCCAAACATATGCTTCATGAACGAAACACAAAGAAATGCTTACACAAGTTTCCAACACTAGCTTGATGTCCAACAAAATCATGGATAAGATAAAGATGTTGTCGATGGGCTCAACAACAATTTATCGAGATTTCCATAAAATGGAATTCCACAACTATGTGAACAAGGTGCTAGCATTGGCCAGACCCAAAGATATAATGGTGTATGCTCGAGGAACAACCACGAGTAAGACAACATTACGAGCATCATTGGTTCTGATTTGATTTGATGATAGCCCATACTCAAATCAAGGTTTGGATAAGACGATAGATTCCACAACCGATCATGAGGAACAATTGATGAAGATATCATCTCTCTTCAACACACACACAAACACCAAGATATCCCTTCAGAAAGAACCAAATTCGGCAAAGCTTTTATCTTCCAACTCTCCAAGTTGTTGTTTAGCTTAACCAACTAGCTCAGGGGTATCCAACACAGATTCTTGGAGAATGGGTGGTTTGGAGGAAAACCAACATGATCACGAATTCAACATAGCGGTCAGGTAACAACCTGGTAATACTTCCGAGAAGATATTCGGAACATCACGAACCACCCATATGTTACTAAGCTCGAGAACAATCTTGCTTTTCAAAGCAAGACGATATGATCAAATAAGCAAGGGATTGAATAATCCTAACTCATTGATCGAAGAGTGCACCAGAAATAAGGACTAGGTAGCACACTCTATCTTGGAATGATGATTCAATAACCAACGCGCTAAGAATGAGAATATTGTCCAATTACTACCAAGCAACGGAGTTGCTAGGAGTATTGACTTCACACATCATGGTTCACTTGTTGGTACTCTGGTTGCAACAACACGGAACCGAGGAGAGAATGATGATGGAGAGAAGTATCACTGCGTCAAGAGTGCATAAGAGATGGTGCAATTCTCATGACAATCCTGACATAAAGGGGGTAATACTCCAGGATAGAACAGAGCAAAAGCTGGATTGGCATTTGATCTGCAGAACAGAACACAACTACTTTGACCCAATCCTGGATATGGATGAGGTACTAGAGTTTGTTTCTCCTAGTCATTTCGGAATAGAACAGCTTGACGGACCACAAGAATAAAAGGGCATTGATGAACACAAATGCACACATACTCTTTGCTATCAACTGATAGAGGATGGTCGGGATACAACTGAAGAGGAACAACTCGAGGAACATATAATTTTCTGAGTTGTGGATGCATAGATTAGTATGTCGAGCAAAGCTCAACATTTCTTTCGGACAACCCATGCAGAATGGTAGGACTGGCAGAATCACAATATAGAATGGGGAACTCACCGAGAGCACTCTTGTTGTGATCTTTTGATCCAACAAACTTCTGCCATAAGTGGTTCATAGTATTTGGAAGAAGGAAATACCACGGACCTCAAGGACTAATGCAAAGGTTATTAACATCCTAAAGGTACGAGAAACACTATCAACAGGATGTAAGTAGAATGAATCTTGGGTTTAAGGACCCAGAAATAAAATACCTACTAACTAAATGGCATCACGGGATCCTTTCGAGAATGGTGGCCAGATTCATCACAATGGGAACGAAAGCGTTGCTAAATTACTGAGTGGTTCTCGAGGACACCTAGGGTCATAATACTAACTCCAACATACATATCAAGGCAATGGAGTACCTCAACAGACCGATTAGTGTGCTTAATCTGGCCCAAAAGGACATCGGGAACACGGAGGAAAGATTTGCAAATGCATCAGATTTTTTAGAAACCCGGGATGACTCGGATAGCATAACGGCCGTAAATGCTCAAAAAGATTTGAGACATCCTGCAAAATGGTGGCATAACCACTCAACATCACAATATCAAGGTTCTGAGGCCAGCTATGAACATAAGGAAGTTGTAGGAACTGAACTGAGGCTTGAACTCAACAATCCTAGGCAACTACGGTTTAGTAACATGTCATCCTGAGAGATAGAAGAGAAGCCTAGTTCTTAATCCCCGTAGAAAAGAAGAGGTTGACTCAGAGCAGTCGGGCATAAGGTAAAGGAGTAAAAAGAGCCTTACGTTCCCATCCACAATCAATTCCCTTATATAACTAAAGCATTTCTAGACACGACTTCGACTAGTATGGCTTGGTAATCCTATAGGTAGTCAGGCTCTGACACCAAAGCTGTCAGGACCCTGATTCCAAGTCACATCGATCTAGCTGGTAACACCTCATATCACTTTGCGGACTCACGCACGGTATTCCCACGGTTGTCGCCTTACCATGGCCTGGGACTGTTTGCGCCTTTTGGCTCACGTATATGATAGTGTCGCTAGCATCCATATGACAGAGAACCCGGACCGACATGTCTAGTCGTGAACCCAAAGCGGCACTAACCCATGGGGACAGGCATACATGAATCAACTTCGAACATGTCGGTCAGCAGCGTGTGAATCCGGGCTGTAGCACTGGGCTAACAGGACTCCGGTAACCCGGGCTGTAGTAGGCTAGGCAGGACTCCGGATGTCACCGCGTGACATTTCCCCGAAGGGACAGACACAGGAACGAAGTGAAACACATGCCGGCCAGTCAAGTGTCCTAAGCAGTAGTGCTGGGCTAGCACGACTCCGGTGAACCGGGCTATAGCGGACTACTATGGCTCATGGAAGCACCAGACTACATTTCCCCATAAGAGAGGCTGCCAAGTATAAACAACTAGATTGACGGATCCCACACATACCAAGCATTTCAATCATACACACAATATGCTCGATATGTGTAAATACAACATGGCATCACAACATAACTCTACGACTCAAGTATTTATTCATTAGGCTGCGAGGAGCCGGAAATACAAACATGGGTCTCATGACCCAACATACAGAGCATACAAGCAACAAGCACATGCGGAAGCTTAACTTGTCTGAGTACAGACAACTACAAATGAAGAAGGCTCAAAAGCCTGACTATCTACAAGACCCTCCCAAGGGTACACGATCGTAGCTGAGGTAACAAGCTAAACATCGAAGTCCACGTGGAACTACTAGCGAGTCTGAAGTCTCTCTGCAAAACATAAATTAAGCAAGCATGAGTACAAATGTACCCAGCAAGACTTACATCAGAACTATCTATATATGCATCGGTATCAACAAAGGGGGTGGTGGAGTTTAACTGCAGCAAGCCAGCTTTGACTCAGTGGCTAACCTGAACTACGACTGCAAGTAACTCTTTTGAGGTGGCGCACACGAGTCCACAAATTCACCATATCAATACACCACTATGGATCCGCTCCCGTCTCCCTGCGAGAACGCCATCCATAGGACTCACACTTATCTTGCGCATTTTAGAGTATCCACCTTCACTTGTCTATGAACTATGCAAGGGGTCCAAGTTTCCATATCCGAGGAATCCGGCTATTCGAATAGATAATGATAACCCTGCAGGAGTGTACTTCTTCACACACGCTCTCGCCACTTACCACCATGTACACAACATGTATCTCGGCAACCTTCAAGCGGAAGCCTGGCGAGGGAGTCGGCCACGACCTGACTAACCACACAAGTCTCTAGTCCAGGTTTATCGCCTATTTGGGTTCCATCCGCAAGGAGATCCGGCCGGGGTGTCGCTCACGGCCCCAATCGATGTGTACAGGGTTCCCAAGCCCACCATCCGGGTGCCACTTGGTACACCGGGCCACTGTGCCTAGTCTGTCCCAAGCCCACCTGTACCGGGTGCCACTTGGTAGACTACTAGCACTACCTACAAACACCAGAAACTAGTTGCAACTCCTGGACAGAGATCGAGTTGATTAATAAGTCGAGAGAGCTTGGAGCGCCCGGAGCCCAATGTGTGGTAGTAACTGTTCATGGATCACAAACACAGAACTCAGTTCCTGAGGACGGCTGCAATGAGACAACCACCATGTACTCCTACATGGTCTCTCACCGCTACCCTTACCAAATCGTTTTCACACACTTAGCTCACACACAGTAGGACATGTTCATCACCATTCCAATTCATCCCCGATGAATCAGACTTGACTCAACTCTAAGTAGTAGCAGGCATGACAACAAGCATGAATGAGTAGGCACATCAGGGCTCAAACAACTCCTACTCATGCTATTGGATTTCATTGTAACATCCCAAATTTTCAATTTGCAATGTTATACATTAGATCATCATGCATATCACATTTTATTTTGCATTTTGGTTGATCCTAGAAATTCTACGCAACTCAATGACCCACGGAGAGAGTTGGGGATTTCGTTATTTTCATACTTAAGTTTTTTCAAATTTTGAGAATAGGATCATTTGATTTTATTTATTTTATCGTCAATTATTTCTATTACAAAAATATGAGAGAGGGAATAAAATGACTTTCCCAAAATAAATAAATATTGAGGATTTAATAATAAAATCAAATAAGATTTTATTTCGGAGTTTTTCAGTGTTTTATTTGAATTTAGGAAAAAAGTGCATTTTTCAAATGCATTTAGGTCCCAAGTAAATGTTCACCTTGTGCGGCTGGATTTTAGAAGCCCGTGAAAATTTATTTCGGAATTTTTGGAGTCCGTTTAGTATTTATTTTTATTTTTCTTCCGAGCGGAATAATTAAAAAAAATGCGAACCGACTTAACGGGCCGTGTCCGACCTGGACACCGACCCGGGCGGGCTTTATATAGCTTGGGAGAGCCCAGCCCCAGCCCCCAGCAAACCCTAGCCGCGCGCCTCGAGCTTCGTGCCGCCGCCGCCGTCGTCCGCCGCCGGATCCCGCCGCCGAGGTTCGTCGCGCCTCATTTTCCGTGCCGAAAAAAAGAGAAAAAAATATCGGCGTTCTTCGTTTTTCTTTTTCTCGGATTAAATCCGCGATTTTTCTGATCGCGATTCCTGATCCGATTTTCGTTTTAGTATAACTTTTCGCTCGTTTATCGGAATCAGGCGATTCAAGCGCCTAGAGTTTTGTCTCGAAACCCTTTATCCATTTAACCAACTTAAACAAGTTTTTGCTACTGTAGAATTTTCCCTAGATCCAGATTACTAGAACGAAGTTGTTTCTTTCGTCGTTTGACTTTCGTTGCTTCATTCGATTTGATTCTTTTTGCCAACCGGAGTTCTTAAGTTGAACCTTCTCGTTAGATCTCTTATTTGAGTTTTACCTTTGCATTAGATGAGTACTTATTGTATGCTTGTTTGTTTGTCTGCGATAGAGTACCCGGAGTGCGCCGCCTGTTACTTCGAATCGCGAGGTTTCGTGGATCATCAGCAAGGCAAGTAACACTTTGATCATACCTTTTCTACTACCCAGTTTTATTGCATTAGATCAATCCTCACACATTGCATGATTAGGATCTAATTAAATTGTGGGATGGGAAGTAGTTGAGGTAGTACCTATTACCTGTTTATTACCAAACCTTTGGGAGTTACTTCCACGTTTGCTTATTATGCCATGCTATGCTAGTAGACGTGGATTGGGTGAGTGATATCCATGACAGATGTGAGTTTTGTTAATTAATGGTTTATCTAAGGTGGCAACTTAAACACACATCTGGGTGGATTGAGGCACCTGGGTATTCCAGGACTTGCCTGTTTTCTTTTGGACCGCCACCCAGGCCCAAAGGGATCATGAGATTATTCATGCTAGAAACTTCCATGTGCAGCCACAAGCTATTATGGACTCTAGCATAGTTGACTAAGTCATGCGAACTCTTACAGTGGTAGACTAGCAGATGTAGGGGATGTAGGTGGTATGGTCTACCCGATCGTAAGGTGCTAGCGCTTCTGAAAGACTATGTCTCAGTCATCCGTCTTCTCAAACACCCTGTAGTGCGAGAAACTAAACGGAGGCGATCGAGTCTTGTGAGGAAAAGTGCGCAAACCTCTGCAGAGTGTAATAAACTAATCATGGTTAGCCATGTCCCCGGTTATGGACATCTTGAGTATCTAGTACCTGGATTTTCATGCGAATCTCAACATGTTACTCTAAATAAATTTTGTTGGGTTATGTTTAATGATGATGCTTAATTGGGATTGAGGATGCTATCAACCATTCTCAATGTTTAACAACCACCATGATAGTTAAACAAAATTATTCCTTTGAAGTAGGGAAAAATTGGCTTTACGCAAAACTGTAACCATAGAGCTTTCCACCAGCCAAATATGCATATAGTATAGCTGTTTCATTTCATTACTCTCTGTGTGTTACCTTGCTAGCATATTCCATGTGCTGACCCATTTTCGGGCTGCAACGTTAATGTTGCAGAATTTTCAGACGATGATTAAGGAGTTTTTAGGTTGTGGTTCTATACTCAGTGATGCCGTTGGAGTTGATGGACCCACTTATCTTCCAAGCCTTCCGCTGTTATCGTTATTAGATGGCCTTAAGCCATATTTATTGTAATAAGTTCTCTTTTGAGACACTCGATGTAATAAGTGTGTGATTGCTACTCTGCTATAAATCCTCCGAGTACTGTGTGGTGTCAGCATTACTAATCCAGGGATGACATCGGAGCACTGAGATCAGACTGTTTGAGGTCTGGTCACTACAGAGATGGTATCAGAGCACACGCTGACTGTAGGACACGACCACTAAGCTACAGACCTAGATCACTCTCTTCTCTTCTGACTTCTCATCTTTTCTACTCTTTAGGATGGCGGATGCAAGGAACAAGTTCACGCAACCAGATGAGGATACACCCTTTGGACGTCACTTGAAGGAAGTCACTAGATACCTGAACATAGGAGTACCAAGCTTCACAGGAACCTACAATGCCACTTTACCTGAAGAAGAGCGCTGGATGATTCAAGTTCAAGTTCAGGAAGGATGTTCATGCTAGTCACTGAGCCCATAGAGTTTTCTTTTGATGCACCAACTTGGATTCTAGGAAAGAGCATGGCAGCTCACATCACCATGGGACGCATTGGAGAAGTCTACCGCAAGGATCTCAAGGATACTATCTACCAGATTTGTGGGCGCCGAGATGAACACTGGGAGATGATCAGCACCAGGAAGGATAGATCAATTGCAGCTTTTATCCAGGAGTTAAACCAGCACATTCGACGACAGGAGAACCAGATGTGCACCGACATGATAGATCTGAAGAATGCAAGGACAAGAATCAAGGAACTGGAGGAAGAACTCAAGGCTACACGTGAAGATTATGAAGAAGAAATTGAAGTATTGGTGGATAAGAATGCCGACCTAACAAAGAAGATTGGAATATTCATGGGAGACCCTACGCCAGTAGATGAAGACGAAGAACCCAAGGAGATTAGCCCGGAAGACTACATCATCATCGACAGCACCGACTCGGAAGCAGATAGTAGCGATGATGACTATGTTGATGAAGCTGAAGCAGATATTATGGAGTCAACGACCGTAGAATATTTCTAGTAGACCACCACATCAGTAGTAGTAATCCACCATGTAAATATAGTAGTCCGAGCACTTTTGCGATAGTTAGATCGATTTTATGCCCTTGTTTGATTGAATGAAGTGAATTATTTTTTCCCCTCATGTGCATATGGGTAGTGTTTTCTCTTTAGACCCCCTCTATTCTTACATCTCGTCTTTTCTAAACCCTCAGATGCCTCCGAGACATGACCCCGGATTTACCTTTCCACCAGAGCTCACCCAGTTGATCCAGCAGCAGAACACATTGATGCAGTTGCTAGTCCAGAATCAGAATCAGGGGAACAACAACAACAACCCACCACCACCACCACCACCTGTTGACCACTTAGCCCGTTTCCTTAGGCTAAATCCGCCGGTGTTTTCCAGTAGCACCGAGCCGATAGTAGCAGATGATTGGCTCCGCAAGACAGCTAGGGAATTGACCACAGCAGGATGCACAGATGCGGAGAAGGTGAAGTTTGCCGCACATCAGCTAGAAGGACCCGCCGCATCATGGTGGGAGAATTTCACAGCCACTTTCCCAGTAGACACTGTCACATGGGACCAGTTTCAGCAAGCTTTTCATACTGCACATGTTTCAGCAGGAGCTGTGGCCATGAAGAAGCGTGAGTTTCGCAACTTGCACCAAGGAGGACGGACAGTTGGCCAGTATGTGGAGGAATTTAGTAAGTTAGCATGTTATGCCCTAGATGACGTAGCTACGGATGCAGCTAAGCAGGAGAAGTTTCTGGAAGGACTTAATGATGAGTTGAACATGCAGTTGATGGTAGCAACCTTCAACAACTACCAGGAGTTGGTAGATCGTGCTCTTATGATTGAAGGGAAGCATCAGCAAATTGAGAATCACAAGAGGAAGTATGGACAAGGAGAGTACAATTCAGGAGCTCAGCAGAAGCTACATTTTACCCCTAGACCGGGAGGACATTTTAAGCATACCCATGGAGGAGGTAGCTCGCACAATCACAATGGCGCCAAGAATGGAAATGGCAATGGAGGAAGCAACGGCTAGAATCGCACCAACCCATCAACCCCGGCCAAGAAGGACCTGAGCCAAGTCACTTGTTTTAAGTGTTCGAAGACCGGACATTATGCCAATGAATGTCCTGAAGGCCAAAATGGCAATGGAAGTTTTGGGAAGAAGCCGAACCCCTTCAACAGGGGACAGGTGAACCACGTTAGCATGGAGGAGGTTGAAGCTCAGCCCGATGCAGTAATAGGTAAGTTTTTGGTTAAGTCATTTACTACACTCGTTCTTTTTGATACTGGTGCATCGCATTCATACATATCAAGGGGATTCGTGGATAAGTATAACCTACCAACCCAAGCCCTTAGGTCACCCATGTTAGTAACCTCACCTGGAGCAGAGTATGTGGCTAGTCTATGGTGTGATCGGTTACCATTAAGGATTGGTAACTATGTTTTTCCCTCAGACCTAATAGTATTGGAATATCAAGGATTGGATGTGATATTAGGCATGGATTGGTTATCAAAGTATGAAGGGAATATTGAATGTGCTAGTAAGTCAATTTTGCTTACGACCCCAGAAGGGAGAAGGATCAAGTATGTATCCCGGCATGTGCCGAAGAGGACTCAAGTAAATTGCTTAACAGGAGTTGTGCAGGAGGAAGTACCAGTGGTAAGGGATTTTCCCGATGTATTTCCAGAGGAGTTGCCCGGCATGCCACTGGATAGAGATATTGAGTTCTTGATTGAGCTATTGCCAGGCACATGGCCAATATCAAAGAGACCATATAGGATGCCAGCAAAGGATTTGATGGAAATTAAGAAGCAGATTATGTCAGCGTTCTGAGAACGGGGGTCCCCAGACTTGCCTGCCTGCGGCCTGCGGCGTGGCTCAAAGGGGGCCCAGCACGACCCATCTTCACCAACACAAACTCAAGACCCTCGCGAGGGGCCAAGCCTCGCGGGGCAGACGACACGAAGCTTCCTCAGGCATGGCCTCGTCAGGCTGGCTCGCGAGGAGGCGGAGAGATCAAGGCGGGGTACCTCACGAGGTGCCCGTGACGCAAGCCATGACGACTCAAGGCGCCAGGCGGGTGCCAGCCCGCGCAGTGTCCTCCTTTCCTCTTTGGTGCCAAGGGGGCAAGCGCAGCCGCGGAGTACCGAGGCATCAGGAAAAGGTTGCTGTTTCGGTGCAACAAGACCAAGACCAAGAGGACTACGAGACGGAGGTCACCGTGGAGCCCAAGACGGCGTCATCACCAGAGCTTTGCGCAGGCGAAGACTACTTTTGTCAGGATAGCTGATACTTGTTGTCCCCCTTCAAATTAGCCCACCATTGTTGGCTCCCTTCCCGATCAATATTTGGGAAGAGAACCAGGGCCTCTATAAATAGGACCAGCCACCCACCTAGCAAAGAGGTCGGTCGGTTGGGTCGCGTCGAAGTGTCTCAAGGGGTCGGCTGGTTGGAAACATAGAGAGGGAGAGAGAGAGAGAGAGAAGGGCGGCTGAACTCCTCCCAGCAGTTCATCGCCCCAGCCAAGAACAGACCCTCGCGAGGCTGTTCTTCCTTGTATTATTCATCATCATCAGCCCAAGAGGCAATCCACCACACCACACACTCGAGTAGGGTATTACACCACAACGGTGGCCCAAACCAGTATAAACCCTGTGTCTCTTGTGCTGTTCTTCCCGTAGTTCTGATCCTAGCACGGCGGAGGGGTGCAGGTAGGTAGGAGGCGAAATCTCCATGCGCACCCCAGTGTCCGAACCTCAAGGGTCTGCCGGAACCCGAAATCCGACATTTGGCACGCCAGGTAGGGGTGCGCCGGAATTCGTCTTCCACCGCTCCGTTCTCCTCCGACCATCACGCTCATGTCTGACGCTTGTCGGGCCCGTGCGGAGCGCCGGGCCGCCCTCGCTTCCTGCGTCGCCCAGACAGCCCCTGTCGGCGGGTGTCCTCGCCGTTCCCCGTCACCTGCCGTCAACGCCGCCACCGGCCCGGTGGGGGACGAGCAACAAGCATCGTCTCAGCATCCATCCGTGCGCCAAGACGGCCGCACCGCAACTCCCTCGCTCGCCCCAGCTGGATCTTCGCCCCGCGCGCTCATCGCGGCAAACAAGCTCCTGCGCTACCGTCCCGTCGACGACGTCTACAAAGAATGGCTCGACCGCGTCACCGAGCTCGTCCATGCCGTCCGTTCCGCTGCACCGCACCCCGCCCCGCGCGGGCGACGAGGCTCCGGCGGCGCCCCGGCCGCCTCCTCCTCAAGAATACGCCATGGCTCCAAGGCACGTGGCCCCTAGGCGGAACCCGCTCCGCCAGGTGCCAGCGCGGCAAGAACAGAGCTGCCAAGAAGTCCCTCGCCCGCCAGAAGCTGCCCGGGCGCTCCCTGCGCCAGCACGTCGCGACCATCCTCCTGCTCCAGCGCGTGGGGACATGCAAGACCAGGCCCTCCATCACCCAAGGCCTCCCGTGGCCACAGCGGGCTGCCGCGCCTACACCACTGAACTGCGCAGCGTCGCGTGGCCAGGCAAGTTCAAGCAGGACCTGCCTCCTCGCTACGACGGCACGGTCGACCCTGCGGAGTTCCTCCAGCTCTACGAGCTGGGCATCGAAGCCGCCAATGGAGACGAGAAGGTCATGGCGAACTGGTTTCCCATGGCGCTCAAGGACGGGGCCTACACCTGGCTCCTGAACCTGGCTCCAGGCACAATCTCCTCCTGGGAAGAGATGCGCACCCGCTTCATCGCCAACTTCCAAGGTACTCACGACCGGCCACCCGCCGTGAGCGACATGCGCCGCATCAAACAACAACCCGGGGAGACCCTGCAGAAGTACATCCAGCGCTTCAACAACGCACGCCTCAAGATCCCCAAGGTGACTGAAGAGGCCATCATCTCAGCCTTCTCCGACGGCGTGCGTGACGTCAAGATGAAGGAGGAGCTCGCGATGCATGAAGACCTGTGCACTTCCTTGGAGCTGTTCAACTTGGCAAACAAGTGCACCAGGGCTGAGGAAGGGCGTCTCTCCCTCCTCGAGCTGCCTGCCGCAGACCCAGAAGAGAAGAAGCTCAAGGCCAAGGAAGTGAAGCGCAAGGGGGCTGCCATGCTCGCGGCAGAACCAGACACCAAGTGGGGCAGAGATCAGCCCGAACCTCCCAAGGGTAACCGGTATTGCATGTACCACGACCTCCACACCCACAACACCAGCGAATGCCAAGAACTCCGAGCCGTGCGAGAAGGAAGGATCAGCCGTCGCCCTGACCGCGGTGACCGGGGCTACGGCCGAGGAGGAGGAAGGAACGCAGGGCGCTGGGAAGACCGTGGCCCGCGCCAGGGGTGGCGCGACTAACCTCACGAGGATCGCCGGCAATACCCGCCTCGCGAGGGAGGCTGGAGGGATCAGCCTCGCGAGGATCGCCCGCAAGGCAACGCAGGCCTCCCACCGCTGCCGCCGCAGCCAAGGAGAAACGAGGACCGCCACCAGGATGAGGAGGCTGGGGGCTTCCAGGAGCCGCGCGCGATCGCCTGCATCCTGGGCGGTGCTCAAGCCCCAGCCTCTCAACGCATCTTCAAGCAGTTCGCCTGCGAAGTGAATGCAGCCCTCCCCAGGCTCGAAGCCATGCGCCCTCTCAGGTGGTCAGCGTGCGCCATCACCTTGAGCTCAACAGATCAGCTCAAGTGTGCAGCTACAGCCGGAGTCCTCCCAATGCTTTGTTCCCCAATCATCAGCAACGTGGTGGTCACCAAGACCCTCATCGATGGCGGGGCAGGGCTCAGCGTCCTGTCCGTGGAGACATTCAACAACCTACAAGTGCCCTACAGCCAGCTCCAACCAACCAAGCCTTTCTCTGGAATCACTGACGGCTCCATGGTCCCGATCAGGCAGGTCCGCCTCCCTTTCACCTTCGGGGCACGCGACAACTACCGCACCGAGCTCATCAACTTCGACGTCGCTCACATCCGCCTGCCGTACAACGCCATCCTCGGGTACCCAGCGCTGGCCAAGTTCATGGCCGTGACTCATCACGGCTACAACGTCCTCAAGATGCCAGGAAGCGGCGGAGTCATCACGGTGCCCTATGAAGAGAAGGACGCGGTGTGTTCCCTGGAGCGAGCCTTTCAGGCCGCATCACTGGAAGACCC
Source organism: Triticum monococcum (assembly GCA_034509565.1). Classification (NCBI taxonomy): domain Eukaryota; kingdom Viridiplantae; phylum Streptophyta; class Magnoliopsida; order Poales; family Poaceae; genus Triticum; species Triticum monococcum. Next base: position 440,965,461 of record CM067842.1, on the reverse strand, counting down.
GGATAGCGGAAGCAGGAGGCTTCCCGAAGCCGCCCCCAAGAAGAAGAAGACATCGTCTGGCCTGGCCCCTCAGGAGGCTGGCCCCTCTGGACCCGAGCCTGCCCAGGGGGAACCTCCTTCCATCGCATAGGAAAGCACGCCCAGCGCCCTCCTCGGGCAAGGCTCGAGGGCTCTCCCCTGGAGGGCCACCGACCTAGCTAGGGTCACGAGGGAGGCGCTTGGGCACCACATGGAGGCGTGTTTCGAAGCACGTTTCCCTCAAGAAGGAGCAAGGCAAGGAGATCCAGACCCACAAGAGTTCGTCGGCAAGGCCATTCAGGAGCTACAGGAGTCAAGAGTCATGAGAGGTGCCCGCCGACTACCAACAGTGGCTCCCCATCTAGGCGAGGATGGCGGGCTGCGTGTCTGCATCGACGTACCAGGGCTCAACCGAGTCGCCTCCCTGGGGCGCCTCTGGCCCTCGCGAGTGGGGCGCTGCGGAGGTCCACCCCATAGCTACGTTCGCATGCCTTACGGCTTGCCGAGCGCGGCTGACATGCACCAGCGCCTCATGAGGGGCATCACGGAGGCACAAGAGGCCAAGCGCTCCGCGGCCTTGGCGGAGATGGAGATGGCTCGCGAGGAACCGCCAGCACCTCTGGAGCTTCCCGAGGCCCCTGGGCCTGGGGGCTCATGAGGATCGGCTTCCGCAGCCCACTGAGTCTGCTACACCAACACCCCTTCATCTTCAACATCATGAGGTGACATCTTTCGAGTTTTACTTCCAGCTGGGAGTGCCCCCAGGGCTGCATTATTCCCAGGCTGTGTGGGTCCGTCCCTGCGGCGTGTATCCCTTTTTATTTCGCGTCGTTAGCTTACCTTGTTGGGGGCGCCCCTCGGGCTGCATGATCCCCAAGCCGCTCGGGCCAGGCCCAGTGGCATGTATCCCATTTGCGTTTATTTCCAGTTATGCGTTAGAACCACCATGCTTGATTATTTGATGCCGGTCCACGGCGCCTCTTCTTCTACATGCTGACCACTTGCACGTTAAAGGGGGGGTACCTGAGCATCGCGACTCAGGGCTCTTACTGGCTCTCCAGCCCTCACCCTCTGGCCTTGACCACGGCATCACGACCTGGCATACCAGCGACGGCTGAGACCAGCTCGGGGGCCGGGACCCGAGGACGTAGAGTGCAGGCATCTAACCAGACTTGCAGGGACACAACACAAGATAAGGCCCAGTGCCAGGCGCAACCCGCCTAGAGGTAGGGCCCCGTGAGTCCCGCGCTGGCTCACGGGTGCCCAGATACACCTCATCTAGCCCTACCGTGCCGGCCACGTGTCAGGGCGGGGCTGTATACGCCCCGGGGGCTCCTCCCGGAGGGGAGCCCCCTCCCACGTTCCAGTGGAAGCACCATGCTCCGCGTTGGCTGAGGACACTACCGAGGAGCGGCTATGCCCGTACACATACGGAAGCGCTATGCTCCGCGCTGGTGATAAACAACTGAGGGTGGCCTTCGGGCCGCATCAACCTCAGGGAGCCCAGAGCTCAGTGTCTAGCCTCATCGTAACGCCTCCCCTCGAGAGTGCCGCGCGAGGGGGCTGGGCACGGGGGCTGCGCCTGGGTCATGCCCGGACGCACGCCGCCTAGCCAGGTCCCCCGGGCCTGGTTCGTCGCGCGCCTCTCCCCGAGAGGAGCCAAGGTATCAAGGCCATTTGAGCGTCAAGGGGGACTCTTGAGCATCGCGACTCAGGAGCCTAACTGGTCACATAGCCCCTCACTCCTTGGTCCCATCCTGGTTTTTGGTTGGGGCTATTGCTGGGTGAGGTACGCGCGGGGCCGGGCTCTGCAGACGTAGAACGGTGGATCCACCCACATCATAGCTCCCTACTTGCTGTTCGTGTGCCAAGGGGGACTCCTGAGCATCGCGACTCAGGAGCCTAACTTGTCACGTAGCCCCTCACTCCTTGGTCCCGTCCTGGTTTCCGGTCGGGGCTATTGCTGGGTGAGGTACGCGCGGGGCCGGGCTCTGCCGGCGTAGAACATAAGCAAGTAGGAAGGAAAAGCGCAAATTTCAAAGGAATTGGAAAGCAAATATTACAGTCCACATTGTTATCCCAATATCAGACACAAGTTTAAATGCCTCCCTGAGGCATGATACATGTGCAGGAATTAAAAGCAGGATAGGAGCCACGATGGAGTCACTTGGCGGCGGGGGAGCAGCGCGGAGTGGATTCGCCTCATGGAGCAGTGGGGTCGGTAGCGCCTTGCTCCGGCCTGGTGCTGAAGGCCCGGAACTTCCCCAGCAGAGCCTCCGCGCGACCCTTCACGGCCTCGGCAGCAGCCACGGCACGCTCGCCGCTCACGGGCTCCAGCAGGTTGTCGAGGTTGAAACCGGGATAGCGAAGGTGTATGTGGGTGAGGACCCGCGTCAGAGCTGCAGAAGAGAGAACACGCGCCTCGGCCTCGGCCGTGGGGCCAAGGCCAAGGGCGACATCTTCAAGAGCGTGGACCAAGAAGGGAAGCAGCTTGGCAGGGCCGTTCTCGGCGCCGGCCAGCGGCTCTCCAGGCCGCTATCGTAAAGCGTCCTCAGCGAGGAGCGAGCCTTCGCCTCCAGCTCCGTGAAGGCCGCGCGGTCTTCGTCAAGGACCAGGGCCTTGTCATCTAGCTCGGCCTTCCTCGCCCCCAACTCCTGCTCCAGCGCTCCTAGGCGGTCACGGCGCTTCTTGAGCTTGGCCTCCCGGCCCTCGACGGCCGCCTCGCGAGCCTTCACGCCTTCTTCCTGCTCCTGGAGAAGGCGAACCTCTTTCACGAGCTGATCCCGCAGGCCTTGCAGCTCGTCCTCCAGCGCCTTGCACCGACCACGGACGTCGACCACCTCCCCCAGGGCTGCATCGCGAGCAGCCTTCGCCTCAAGGACGGCCTGCTTCTCCTTGTCGCATGGCGTCGAGGCCTGGACCAGCGCCGCCCGAATCGAAGCGTCGGAGTGGACCCATCCAGAAGCCAGCTCCAAGCGCCCGGCCACCAGGCGAGGGTCGGCGCCGAGAAGATCCTGCCGCAGCCGGTCCAGCTTAGCAACAGCGCGGTCCAGAACGGCCGAAGGAGTCGGGGAGATAGTAGCCGGTGGGGTAGGAGGAGAAGGCAGCAGCACGGCCGCAGCATCCTAAGGCGGAGTCTGCCACGCCCCCGACAGCTGTAGTGGCGGCGGCAGGCGAGAGCACCTCGGGAGCCACTTGGGTCGTGGGGGCTGAGCTCGCCCCAGCCGGCTCAGTCAGGCCTTGCGAGGACGACCGGGCAGGAGAAGCTTGTGCGTCACGGTCACCCTCCTTCAGGGGCGCCGCCGTGGACGGAACCTCGGGAGCCCCCTTTGACTTTTTCACTACGGGCGCCAGCCTATCCAAGGGATGCAAACGTCAAGCCTCAGAAGCAGAACAAGAAATAAAGACAAGAATCGAGCACTTACGGGTCGTCGCCAGTGAGCTCAAGCAGCCTCCGGCCAAATTTGAAGCCCGAAAGCCGGCTGGAAGGGTCAACCTCGGGAAGCTTGGAGGCGGAAGGTGCGCCAGCAGTCCACCCCGAGGCCAGGGCAGACCCGCGGGAGATCCGCCCAGTCCTGTCCTTCTTTGGGATCGGGGGTGAGCTCCCGCCGCCCTGCTCGTCGTCGTACACATCATCGTCCACGTCATCGTCCTCGTCATCATCCTCATCGTCGTCGCTCCGAGGGAGGCGGAGAGCGCGGGTCTTGCGCCGGGGAAGGGGAGCCTTCGACTCTCCGTCAGTAGCCTCGGAGTTAGGCCCTTTTCCCCACTCTCCTCCTTCCTTCTCTTCGCTGGAGTCGTTGGAGGGCACAGCCACCGGTCCCTTGGTAGCCTCCAGGGGCACGGGCCCTTCCCTGTTGAAGATGGGCATGGACTTCACCACCCGCTCCTAGTCGTCGTGGAGGAACAAGGGCGTAGGAGCGCCCTCCAACCTCGTCACATTGCCCCCAACCAGAGATTGGAGAACCGCAACCAGGTCTCCGTCGGCCCAGGCCGCGGGGCTCGGATGGGGCCTCCACATTGGAAGCGAGTACTACCGAAGCGGAGCCAGCTGGTGCTCCAGGAACTCCCTCAGCAACGACGCGCCGGTCAGCTTCGCCGCCGCCATGTCGGTCGGCCTCAGATCCGCGTCCATCTTCTCCAACACCATCTTCGCGCGGGGATCCGTGAGCTCCGCCCGACCCCAGTTGCTGGAGCTCGTGGGCTGCTCCGTGGGCAAGATCAGCCGAGGGTGGATGCGCTCAGCATCCACCAAGACCCACTTGCTCCTGAAGCCCTCAATCCTCTTCCTAGAGTTCGAGATGGCAATGGCGCTACCGTACGCGACAAAGCTCGCGTACACGGAAGCAGGACCGCGAGAGGTCCGGAGGTAGAATTTGTGGCGCAGCAAGGCCACTAAGGGTTGCACCCCAACGTGGGCCTCGCAATAATAAGCAAAGATCGCGAGGAGAAGGACAGAGTTGGGATGGAGATGTAGAGCCTGTAGCTTGTAATGGCGGAGGACAGAGAAGAAGAACTCAGAGATGGGAGGCATCAGGCCAGCAACAATGGCACTTACGAAGTGCAGATAGAAGGTGCTCCTCTGACCCTCAGGGGCGGCGGAGCCGGCCTTGAACACCTTCGCCCCGTCAATACCTCGCGCCGTCGCTATCTGGCACAACCGGGCAAGGCATGTCCCCGACATGTTCGGCGGGTCCAGGGCAGACGAGTACCAAGCTGCGGCCGGGGGCTGGCGAGGCGCCATGGCTTCCTAGGTCGCACGGTCAGAGCAGATCTTGAGATTTCGGAGGAAGGGAGGAGAGGCGCAAGAAAGGGGATCTGAGCAGCAACCGGGGAAAGCAAGAAGAAGGGCCTAGGCAGATGCCACTCCCTTATCAACCCGCGCGGTTGCTAAGGCGCCCACGTCCAGTCAACCGCCACGCGGCGCCCAAGGCCGCAGGCTGTTAGGGCCCGCGGCACTTCGCTCTTGCCCTTCCGCCTCCCTGCACGGCCAAGTCCGGTCGCGCCTTGGGCCCGGGGGCTACTGTCGGCGTTCTGGGAACGGGGGTCCCCAGACTTGCCTGCCTGCGGCCTGCGGCGTGGCTCAAACGGGGCCCAGCACGGCCCATCTTCACCAACACAAACTCAAGACCCTCGCGAGGGGCCAAGCCTCGCGGGGCGGACGACACGAAGCTTCCTCAGGCACGGCCTCGTCAGGCTGGCTTGCGAGGAGGCGGAGAGATCAAGGCGGGGTACCTCACGAGGTGCCCATGACGGAAGCCATGACGACTCAGGGCGCCAGGCGGGTGCCAGCCCGCGCAGCGTCCTCGTTTCCTCTTTGGTGCAAAGGGGGCAAGCGCAGCTGCGGAGTACCGAGGCATCAGGCAAAGGTTGCCGTTTCGATGCAACGAGACCAAGACCAGGAGGACTACGAGACGGAGGTCACTGTGGAGCCCAAGACAGCGTCATCACCAGAGCTTTGCGCAGGCGAAGACTACTTTTGTCAGGATAGCTGATACTTGTTGTCCCCCTTCAAATTAGCCCGCCATTGTTGGCTCCCTTCCCGCTCAATATTTGGAAACATATAGAGAGAGAGAGATTGAGAGAGAGAGAGAGAAGGGCGGCTGAACTCCTCCCAGCAGTTCATCGCCCCAGCCAAGAACAGACCCTCGCGAGGCTGTTCTTCCTTGTATTGTTCATCATCATCAGCCCAAGAGGCAATCCACCACACCACACACTGGAGTAGGGTATTACACCACAACGGTGGCCCAAACCAGTATAAACCCTATGTCTCTTGTGATGTTCTCCCCGTAGTTCTGATCCTAGCACGACGGAGGGGTGCAGGTAGGTAGGAGGCGAAATCTCCGCGCGCACCCCAGTGTTCGAACCTCAAGGGTTTGCCGAAACCCGAAATCCTACAGATTAAGGAGTTACTCGATAAAGGATATATTCGCACAAGTTCTTCGCCTTGGGGATCGCCAGTACTACTAGTGGAGAAGAAGGATGGATCGTTAAGGATGGTTGTTGATTATCGAGGATTGAATGAAGTAACGATCAAAAACAAGTACCCACTACCGATGATCAACGATCTGTTTGATCGATTGCAAGGAGCTAAGGTATTTTCCAAGATCGATCTGCGATCTGGATACCACCAGTTGAAGATTTGAGAATAGGATATTCCTAAGACAGCTTTTACCACCAGGTATGGGCTGTACGAGTATACCGTTATGTCATTTGGTCTGACTAACACACCTGCCTATTTTATGAACATGATGAACAAAGTGTTTATGGAGTTTTTGGATATGTTTGTCGTAGTGTTCATTGATGATATCCTGGTATATTCGAAGAATGAAGAGGAGCATAAGGAGCATTTGCGTTTGGTACTTGGAAAGCTCAGAGAACATCAATTATATGCCAAGTTCAGGAAATGTGAGTTTTGGTTGAAGGAAGTAGGATTCCTCGGACACGTTATATCTGGAGAAGGTATAGCAGTTGATCCCACTTAAGTTGAAACTGTGACCAAGTGGGAAGCCCTAACAACAGTTGGAGAGATCCGGAGTTTTTTTGGACTCCCAGGATACTACCGGAGATTTATTGAGAATTTCTCAAAGATTGCGAAGCCTATGACTAAGTTGCTGAAGAAAGATACCAAGTTCATATGGACGGAGGAATGTAAGGCTAGTTTCCAGGAGTTGAAGAAACGTTTGGTTACCTCACCAGTGTTGATTTTGCCAGACCAGACCAAAGATTATGAGGTGTATTGCGATGCTTCACGTCGAGGACTTGGAGCAGTACTTATGCAAGAAGGGAGAGTTGTTTCATATGCCTCAAGACAACTGAAGCCTCATGAGTTGAATTATGCCACGCATGATTTGGAGTTAGCAGCCGTAGTGCATGCACTAAAGACTTGGAGACATTTCCTCATTGGAAATCATTATGAGGTGTACACGGATCATAAGAGTTTGAAGTACATTTTCACACAGAAGGAGTTGAATCTCAGACAAAGGAGATGGTTGGAGCTCATCAATGATTATGATATGAGATTGCATTATCACCCCGGAAAGGCTAATGTAGTACCAGACGCATTAAGCCGTAAGATCCATGTCAATACGTTAATGACGGGAGAAATACCCAAGGAGTTAGCAGAAAATCTTCGTGAACTATGTGTGGAAACAGTTCCGAGAGGCTACGTAGCACCATTGGAGATTCAGTCAACCTTGATGGATAAAATCAGGGAAGCTTAGAAAGCTGGCAAAGATATTGCCGCTATAAAGGAGAAACTGAGCAAAGGAAAAGCTAAAGGATTTCGTGAGGATGAGCACGACACCCTATGGTTTGAAGACCGCGATTACGTGCCCAATGACCCGGAGGTCAGGAAGTTGATACTGCAAGAGGCACACGATTCACCATATTCGATTCACCCAGGAAATAACAAGATGTATTTGGATTTGAAGGATATCTTCTGGTGGACCAGATTGAAGAAGGATATTGCGGAGTACGTAGCAGTTTGTGATGTATGTCAGAGAGTAAAGGCAGAGCATCAGAAGCTAGCAGGACTGTTTCAGGGCCAGTTCTTTTGCTAGCTTCTAGAATAAGCTGAAATAAGCTACCCCCTACCCAGCTTATTCTAGAAGCCCAACCAAAATTATTTTTTTAGAAGCCTAATAGTTAAGAATTGACTAGTAAGCTTCTAAAAGAAAAAATTTGGTTCGGCTTCTAGAATAAGCTGGGTAGAGGGCAGCTTATTCTGGAAGCCCAAAAAAGCCAGCAAAAGAACTGGCCGACAACCATTGCCGATACGCGAATGGAAGTGGGATAAGTTAGGCATGGATTTTATCACGAGATTGCCCAGGACTCGTTCGGGCTATGACTCGATTTGGGTTGTAGTCGATCGATTGACGAAAGTAGCCCATTTCATCCCAGTAAAGACCACTTACACCAGTGCTAAGTTGGCAAAGATATACATGACCATGATCGTATGTTTGCATGGAGTTCCGAGGAGTATCGTATCAGATAGAGGAACCCAGTTTACCTCAAAGTTCTGGAAGCAGTTGCACGAAACTTTGGGTACCAGGCTAGAATTCAGTACAGCTTTTCATCCACAGACAGATCGACAGACCGAGAGAGTCAATCAGATTTTGGAGGATATGCTGAGAGCTTGTGCGCTAGATTATGATCTAGTTGGGACGATAATTTGCCATATGCAGAGTTCTCTTACAACAACAGTTACCAAACCAGTTTGAAGATGGCCCCTTTCGAAGCATTGTACGGAAGGAGGTGCAGGACACCGTTGTCGTGGGACGAAGTTGGAGACCGCCAGTTGTTTGGACCTGACTTGATTAAAGAGTCTGAACAGAAGGTGAAGTTGATTCGCGATAGGCTCAAGGTAGCCCAGTCCAGACAGAAGAGTTATGCAGATTCTAAACGCAAGGAGATAGTTCACAAAGTCGGAGATAGAGCTTATCTTCGAGTATCTCCACTTCGGGGAACAAAGCGTTTTGGAGTTAAAGGGAAATTAGCGCCACGATTTGTAGGACCATATCGAGTTTTGGAGCATATGGGAGAAGTGGCCTACAAGTTGGAATTGCCTGAAGGATTGTCAGGAGTGCATGATGTGTTCCACGTTTCTCAGTTAAAGAAATGTCATGTGGAGATGGCTGACATAGCGTTGAGAGACACAGTGCCTTTGGAAACTATTCAGTTGGATAACGATTCGACCTACGAGGAGAAACCAGTTAAGATTCTTGAGTTTGCCAGCCGAGTTACCGGCAGCAAGGTTATCAAGTTTTGCAAAGTTCAGTGGAGCCACCACACGGAGGATGAAGCCACCTGGGAGCGAGAGGAAGATTTGCTTAAGGACCACCCTCACCTATTTTCTAGCCAACCCGAATCTCGAGGGCGAGATTCATCTTAAGGGGGGTAGGTTTGTAACATCCCAAATTTTCAATTTGGAATGTTATACATTAGATCATCATGCATATCATATTTTATTTTGCATTTTGGTTGATCCTAGAAATTCTACGCAACTCCACGACCCACGGAGAGAGTTGGGGATTTCATTATTTTCATATTTGCGTTTTCTCAAATTTTGAGAATAGGATCATTTGATTTTATTTATTTTATCGTCAATTATTTCTATTACAAAAATATCAGAGAGGGAATAAAATGACTTTCCCCAAATAAAGAAATATTGAGGATTTAATAATAAAATCAAATAAGATTTTATTTCGGAGTTTTTCGGTGTTTTATTTGAATTTAGGAAAAAAGTGCATTTCAAAATTGCAGTTAGGTCCCAAATAAATGTTCACCTTGTGCGGCTTGATTTTAGAAGCTCGTGAAAATTTATTTCGGAATTTTTGGAGTCCGTTTAGTATTTATTTTTATTTTTCTTTCGAGCAGAATCATTAAAAAAATGCGAACCGACTTAACGGCCGTGTTCGACCTGGACACCGACCCGGGCGGGCTTTATATAGCCGGGGAGAGCCCAGCCCCAGCCCCCAGCAAACCCTAGCCGCGTGCCTCGAGCTCCGTGCCACCGCCGCCGTCGTCCGCCGCCGCCGGATCCCGCCACCGAGGTTCGTCGTGCCTCGTTTTCTGTGCCGAAAAAAAAGAGAAAAAAATATATCGGCGTTTGTCGTTTTTCTTTTTCTCGGATTAAATCCGCGATATTTCTGATCGCGATTCCTGATCCGATTTTCGATTTAGTATAATTTTTCGCTCGTTTATCAGAATCAGGCGATTCAAGCGCCTAGAGTTTCGTGTCGAAACCCTTTATCCGTTTAACCAACTTAAACAAGTTTTTGCTACTGTAAAATTTGCCCTAGATCCAGATTACTAGAACAAAGTTGTTTCTTTCGTCTTTTGACTTTCGTTGCTTCGTTCGATTTGATTCTTTTTGCCAACCGGAGTTCTTAAGTTGAACCTTCTGGTTAGATCTCTTATTTGAGTTTTACCTTTGCATTAGATGAGTACTTATTGAATTCTTGTTTGTTTGTCTGCGATAGAGTACCCGGAGTGCGCCGCCTGTTACTTCGAATCGCTAGGTTTCGCGGATCATCAGCAAGGCAAGTAACACTTTGATCATACCTTTTCTACTACCCAGTTTTATTGCATTAGATCAATCCTCACACATTGCATGATTAGGATCTAATTAAATTGTGGGATGGGAAGTAGTTGAGGTAGTACCTATTACCTGTTTATTACCAAACCTTTGGGAGTTACTTCCGCGTTTGCTTATTATGCCATGCTATGCTAGTAGACGTGGATTGGGTGAGTGATATCCATGAAAGATGTGGGTTTTGTTAATTAATGGTTTATCTAAGGTGGCAACTTAAACACACATCTGGGTGGATTGAGGCACCTGGGTATTTCAGGACTTGCCTGTTTTCTTTTGGACCACCACCCAGGCCCAAAGGGATCATGAGATTATTCATGCTAGAAACTTCCGTGTGCAGCCACAAGCTATTATGGGCTCTAGCATAGTTGACTAAGTCATGCGAACTCTTACAGTGGTAGACTAGCAGATGTAGGGGATGTAGGTGGTACGGTCTACCCGATCGTAAGGTGCTAGCGCTTCTGAAAGACTATGTCTCGGTCATCCGTCTTCTCAAACACCCTGTAGTGCGAGAAACCAAACGAAGGCGATCGAGTCTTATGGGGAAAAGTGCGCAAACCTCTGCAGAGTGTAATAAACTAATCATGGTTAGCCGTATCCCCGGTTATGGACATCTTGAGTATCTAGTACCTGGATTTTCATGTGAATCTCAAAATGTTACTCTAAATAAATTTTGTTGGGTTATGTTTAATGATGATGCTTAATTGGGATTGAGGATGCTATCAACCATTCTCAATGTTTAACAACCACCATGGTAGTTAAATAAAATTATTCCTTTGAAGTAGGAAAAAATTGGCTTTACGCAAAACTGTAACCATAGAGCTTTCCACCAGCCAAATATGCATATAGTATAGCTGTTTCATTTCATTACTCTCTATGTGTTACCTTGCCAGCATATTCCATGTGCTGACCCGTTTTCGGGCTTCAACGTTAATGTTGCAGAATTTTCAGACAACGATTAAGGAGTTTTTAGGTCATGGTTCTATACTCAGTGATGCCGTTGGAGTTGATGGACCCATTTATCTTCCAAGCCTTCCGCTGTTATCGTTATTAGATGGCCTTAAGCCATATTTATTGTAATAAGCTCTCTTTTAAGACACTCGATGTAATAAGTGTGTGATTGCTACTCTGCTATAAATCCTCCGAGTACTGTGTGGTGTCAGCATTACTGATCCAGGGATGACACCGGAGCACAAAGATCATACTATTTGAGGTCTGGTCGCTACATTCATCTATTTACTATGGCAATGACAGGTCATGCAGAGGAAAGGGGTTCAACTACCGTAGCATGTAACAGATGAAACGTTGTTATCCTAATGCAGTAAAAGAGAGCAGGAGCGAGAGAGTGGGATTGTATCAGAATGAACAAGGGGGTTTTGCTTGCCTGGCACTTCTGAAGATAGTATAGTTCTTCATCGGTGTCATCAAATTCATCGCTGGATCAACGTCCATTGAGGGGGGACAGACACCGGCAACTAAGAAAGAACTCAATCAACACATGATGATATGCAACAATATGATGCATGCTATGACATGGCAATATGAATGTGCTTTGGGCTAATGCAAGCTAGAACATATTGAAATGAGTCCATTTGAACCAAGGATTCATATGCAAACCCATTTTATGAAGTCATATAAGTGCATTAACTTGTTTCACCTAAACAGCAAGGTTAAAGTGTTCTAACATGCATGAAACTAGCATAAATGGATAGATTGGATTTTTCTGATAATTTTTCATATATAATTTATATTATTTGGAGTTATAGATAATTTTCTATGATTTTTAGAAGTTTTGGGCATTTTCTGGAATTTTCTAATTATTTTAAATCCAGAAAATCAATTACTGCATCAGCATTGCGTCTGGGTGACGTCAGCAGGGTCAACAAGCCGGTCCAGGTCAAACCTGACCAGTGGGGTCCAATGGTCAGTGACCCGGGGTCATCAGTGTCACGGACAGGTGGGTCCGGTCAACGGCCATGTCAGCAGGGTCAACTCTGACTAGTGGGGCCACGGTTATTAGTTAAAACTAACTAGAAACAAAACTATGGTTAATTAAGGGCATGGGGCCCATATGTCGGTGTCACTGAAGGGTTAATTAGTGGGGCTATTAGCTACTAATGACGGGCCACGTCATCTCACCGGAGTTCAACCGGCAGCGACCACAGAACACGGCGGGGCACGCCGGATTTGCGCTAGAGGCGTCGGGTTAGCGCGCTGAGGGCACCAGGGCATAGCCCTTGCTCGCCCGCATGAAGAGGAGGCGGAGTTGGGCGCGGGGCTCGCCGGAATCAATGCCGGCGACGAGGTTTGCGGCGGCCGTGGTTCGGTCAAGCTCGGAATCAGCGTTGTAGTGCACGGCGGTTCGATCAGTGGGGTGCTTCGTGCTCCCGCAGACACGCTGAGCACGGTGACGCTCTCAGGATCAAGCTGCAGTGGCTGCAACGACGACGGTGACATGGCCGGCGGCAGGGGAAGCTCGGCCACGGTGGTTACGGACGCTGGAGGTCGCAAACGACGAAGATAACGAGGGGGACAAGACGGTGAGCTCACAGTGGTCATGTAGACAAGCTCAGCGGGCTCGGGGACGCTCTGGACGAGGCGAACCCATGGAGTCGATCTCCGGACAGCGGAGGTGAAGATGACGATGCTCTGGTCGACTGGGCCTCTTCTAGTCGCGTGCGTCGGTGTGTTGCTCCACGGGGTCGTGGCAGAGCTCGGGGACGCGGAGAGGGAGCGAGGGAGTGGCTGCGGCCGTGGTGGAGCTCGTCGGTGGTGGCGGCGCGGTTCGGTGAGGTGGGGAACAGTGAGGGGAAGAGAACCAGAGGACGAGAGAGAGAGCAGCGAGGTGCGGAGAGAGAGGAGAGGATCGAGGGGGCCGCGGGCATCTCCGTGGCGCGGTTAGGAGGCCGGGGAGGCTGCCACCGCGAAGCAGGAGGTGGAGGCCTCCGCGTGCGCGCGTGCGACTTCGCCTCTGCCTACTGGAAAAGGTAGAAGACAACACCGGCTGGGCTGACTGGGCCGGCTGTCTACTGGGCTGCCAGGTAAAACCCTCTCTCTGCTTTCTGTTTTGTTACTGTTTTCTATTTATGCAAATGGGTTTTAATTTGGTTTTTGAACCAAACTATTTTTTCCACTTCTGATAATTTTTGCAGGGACTAAATGGATTATTCCAAAGCCCCTCAACAATTTATCAGAATTATTGGACATATAGTTAATATATCACAAACATAAGTCCAATGCAAATAATTATTGGATTAACTCAAATGCCCCAAACAAATATTTCTAAGACTCCAAAAATATTGGTTTGAGTTTTATTTCTTGCTAATATTTTTTATAGTTTAACAGGAACATTTTCTTGGGTTCGTTTGAAGAAATTTTAAAGGTTGATCATTTTTAGAAGTGATCTATGAGGCTTGAGAATTCCCTCAATTCAATTTCACTGGAAATTTAGACATGATGCATGGATGCCACTCACTGATGCAACTAATTATAAAGCAGAATTCTAGGGCTGTGACATTTAATTATAAAACATGCGGCAGAAGAGAGATGGAATAGGTACTGAAGAATAGAAAGGCATGACATATTGACATGTATTCCCTCCATCCGGAAAAAATGGATGGGTCTAGGCGTATTTCAGTTCTAGATACATCCTTTTTTATCCATTTCGGCAACATGTAATCCGGACGGAGGGAGTATTGTGTAAGAGCTAGGGATACGACAGGACAACACAGCAAAAAAACACTAGTTGAATGTAAAACTGTGTGCTAGCGGAATACATACAGAAATAACTAAGGCAACATACACGTGTATGATTGGGAAAATAAGATGGCATTGCAACAAAGCACTAGATCAGCACTTCAATGTAAAAACACATGGTATGGTAGACAGATGAAGTACATACTGATGAATAACAATGCATAAGATATTCAGAAGCATGATGTCCAAATGAAGAAGATGGCATTGCAATAGAGTAGAATGACAATACTTAAATTTGAAAACATGTTATCATGAATGGAATAGGTACTGAAAAACAGGAAGGCATGACATATTTACATGCATGATCAGCATGCTAAGCACATGGCATTGTAACAGAGTAGATACACTCCAGGACATTATATGCATGTTGTGCCCATATCACTGTTGGGGAACGTAGTAATTTCAAAAAAATTCCTACGCACACGCAAGATCATGGTGATGCATAGCAACGAGAAGGGATAGTGTGATCTACGTACCCTTGTTGACCGACAGCGGAAGCGTTAGCACAACGCGGTTGATGTAGTCGTACGTCTTCACGGCCCGACCGATCAAGCACCGAAACTACGGCACCTCCAAGTTCTAGCACACGTTCAGCTCGATAACGATCCCTGGACTCCGATCCAGCAAAGTGTTGGGGAGGAGTTCCGTCAGCACGATGGCGTGGTGACAATCTTGATGTACTACCGTCGTAGGGCTTCGCCTAAGCACCGCTACAATATTATCGAGGATTATGGTGGAAGGGGGCACCGCACACGGCTAAGAATATGATCACGTGGATCAACTTGTGTGTCTAGGGGTGCCCCCTTCCCTCGTATATAAAGGAGAAAGGGGAGGTGCGACCGGCCAGGAGGAGGGCGCGCTAGGAGGAGTCCTACTCCCACCGGGAGTAGGATTCCCCCCTTTCCTAGTTGGAATAGGATTCGGGAGGGGAAAAGAGGAGAGAGGGAGAAGGAAGGGGGGGCGCCGCCCCCCTCTCCTTGTCCTATTCGGACTAGGGGGGAGGGGCGCGCGGCCCAGCCCTGGCCACCTCTCCTCTCTTCCACTAAAACCCACTAAGGCCCATATACCTCCCGGGGGGTTCCGGTAACCTCCCAGTACTCCGGTAAAATCCCGATTTCACCCAGAACACTTCCGATATCCAAATATAGGCTTTCAATATATCAATCTTTATGTCTCAACCATTTCGAGACTCCTCGTCATGTCCGTGATTACATCCGGGACTACGAACAAACTTCGGTACATCAAAATGCATAAACTCATAATATAACTGTCATCGAAACCTTAAGCGTGCGGACCCTACGGGTTCGAGAACAATGTAGACATGACCGAGACACGTCTCCAGTCAATAACCAATAGCGGAACCTGGATGCTCATATTGGCTCCTACATATTCTACGAAGATCTTTATCGGTCAGACCGCATAACAACATACGTTGTTCCCTTTGTCATCGGTATGTTACTTGCCCGAGATTCGATCATCGGTATCTCAATACCTAGTTCAATCTCGTTACTGGCAAGTCTCTTTACTCGTTCCGTAATACATCATCTCGCAACTAACTCATTAGTAGCAATGCTTGCAAGGCTTATGTGATGTGCATTACCGAGAGGGCCTAGAGATACCTCTCCGATAATCGGAGTGACAAATCTTAATCTCGAAATATGCCAACCCAACATGTACCTTTGGAGACACCTGTAGAGCTCCTTTATAATCACCCAGTTACGTTGTGATGTTTGGTAGCACACAAAGTGTTCCTCCGGCAAACGGGAGTTGCATAATCTCATAGTCATAGGAACATGTATAAGTCATGAAGAAAGCAATAGCAACATACTAAACGATCGGTGGTAAGCTAATGGAATGGGTCATGTCAATCACATCATTCTTCTAATGATGTGATCCCGTTAATCAAATAACAACTCTTTTGTTCATGGTTAGGAAACGTAACCATCTTCGATTAACGAGCTAGTCAAGTAGAGGCATACTAGTGACACTCTGTTTGTCTATGTATTCACACATGTATTATGTTTCCGGTTAATACAATTCTAGCATGAATATTAAACATTTATCATGATATAAGGAAATAAATAATAACTTTATTATTGCCTCTAGGGCATATTTCCTTCAGTCTCCCACTTGCACTAGAGTCAGTAATCTAGTTCACATCGCCATGTGGTCCAACACTAATAGTTCACATCACCATGTGATTAACACCCATAGTGCACATTGTCATGTGACCTATACCCAAAGGGTTTACTAGAGTCAGTAATCTAGTTCACATCGTTTATGTGATTAACACCCAAAGAGTACTAAGGTGTGATCATGTTTTGCTTGTGAGAAAATTTTAGTCAACGGATCTATCACATACAGATCCGTAAGTATTTTGCGAATTTCTATATCAACAATGCTCTGCACGGAGCTACTCTAGCTTTTTGCTCCCACTTTCAATATGTATCCAGATTGAGACTTAGAGCCATCTGGATCAGTGTCAAAACTTGCATCGACCTAACCTTTTACGACGAACCTTTTTGTCACCTCCATAATTGAGAAATATTTCCTTATTCCACTAAGGATAATTTTGACCGTTGTCCAGTGATCTACTCTTAGATCACTATTGTACTCCCTTACTTAACACAGTGTAGGGTATGCAATAGATCTGGTACACAACATGGCATACTTTATAGAATCTATGGCTGAGGCATAGGGAATGACTTTCATTCTCTTTCTATCTTCTGCCGTGGTCGGGCTTTGAGTCTTACTCAATTTCACACCTTGTAAGACAGCCAAGAACTCTTTCTTTGACCGTTCCAATTTTTGAACTACATCAAAATATTGTCAAGGTATGTACTCATTGAAAAAAAACTTATCAAGCGTCTTGATCTATCTCTATAGATCTTGATGCTTAATATGTAAGAAGCTTCACCGAGGTCTTTCTTTCAAAACACTCCTTTATGCTTTGCAGAATAATTCTACATTATTTCCGATCAACAATATGTCATTCACATATACTTATCAGAAATGTTGTAGTGCTCCCACTCACTTTCTTGTAAATACAGGCTTCACCACAAGTCTGTATAAAACTATATGCTTTGATCATCTCATCAAAGCACATATTCCAACTCCGAGATGCTTGCACCAGTCCATAGATGGATCGCTGGAGTTTGCACATTTTGTTAGCACCTTTAGGATTGACAAAACCTTCTGATTGTATCATATACAACTCTTCTTTAATAAATCCATTAAGGAATGCAGTTTTGTTTATCCATTTGCCAGATTTCATAAAATGCGGCAATTGCTAACATGATTCGGACAGACTTAAGCATAGATACGAGTGAGAAACTCTCATCGTAGTCAACACCTTGAACTTGTCGAAAACCTTTTTGCGAAATTCTATCTTTGTAGATAGTAACACTACTATCAGCGTCCGTCTTCCTCTCGAAGATCCATTTAATCTCAATGGCTCGCCGATCATTGGGCAAGTCAATCAAAGTCCATACTTTGTTCTCATACATGGATCTCATCTCAGATTTCATGGCCTCAAGCCATTTCGCAGAATCTGGGCTCATCATTGCTTCCTCATAGTTCGTAGGCTCGTCATGGTCAAGTAACATGACCTCCAAAACTGGATTACCGTACCACTCTGGTGCGGATCTCACTCTGGTTTTACCTACGAGGTTCGGTAGTAACTTGATCTGAAGTTACATGATCATCATCATTAACTTCCTCACTAATCGGTCTAGTAGTCACAGGAACAGATTTCTGTGATGAACTACTTTCCAATAAGGGAGCAGGTACAGTTACCTCATCAAGTTCTACTTTCCTCCCACTCACTTCTTTTGAGAGAAATTCCTTCTCTAGAAAGGATTCATTCAAAGCAATGAATATCTTGCCTTCGGATCTGTGATAGAAGGTGTACCCAACATTTTCTTTTGGGTATCCTATGAAGACGCACTTCTCCGATTTGGGTTTGAGCTTATCAGGTTGAAACTTTTTCACATAAGCATTGCAACCTCAAACTTTAAGAAACGATAGCTTAGGTTTCAACGGATTTAGATGGTGCCCTATTTAACGTGAATGTAGTTGTCTGTAATGCATAACCCCGAAACGATAGTGGTAGATCGGTAAGAGACATCATAGATCGCACCATATCTAATAAAGTACGGTTATGACGTTCGGACACACCATTACATTGTGGTGTTCCAGGTGGCGTGAGTAGTGAAACTATTTCACATTGTTTTTAATTGAAGGCCAAACTCATAACTCAAATACTCTTCTCTACGATCAGATCGTAGAAACTTTATTTTCTTGTTACGATGCTTTTTCACTTCACTCTGAAATTCTTTGAACTTTTCAAATGTTTCAGACTTATGTTTCATCAAGTAAATATACTCATATTTGCTCAAATCATCTGTGAAGATCAGAAAATAATGATACCTGTCGCGAGCCTCAATATTCATCGGACCACATACATCAGTATGTATGATTTCCAACAAATCTGTTACTCGGTCCATTGTTTCGAAGAACAGAGTCTTAGTCATCTTGCCCATGAGGCATGGTTCGCAAGCATCAACTGATTCATAATCAAGTGATTCCAAAATCCCATCAGTATTGAGTTTCTTCATGTGCTTTACACCAATATGACCTAAACGGAGTGCCACAAATAAGTTGCACTATCATTATTAACTTTGCATCTTTTTGCTTCAATATTATGAATATGTGTAACACTACGATCGAGATCCAACGAACTATTTTCATTGGGTGTATGACCATCGAAGGTTTTATTCATGTAAACAGAACAACAATTATTCTCTGACTTTAATGAATAACCGTATTGCAATAAACATGATCAAATCATATTCATGCTTAACGCAAACACCAAATAACACTTATTTAGTTTCAACACTAATCCTGAAAGTATAGGGAGTGTGCGATGATGATCATATCAATCTTGGAACTACTTCCAACACACATCGTCACCTCACCCTTTACTAGTTTCTGTTTATTCTGCAACTCCCGTTTGTAGTTACTACTCTTAGCAACTGAACCAGTATCGAATGTTGAGGGGTTGCTATAAATACTAGCAAAGTACACATCAATAACACGTATATCCAATATACCTTTGTTTACCTTGCCATCCTTCTTATCCGCCAAATACTTGGGGCAGTTCCACTTCTAGTGACCAGTCCCTTTGTAGTAGAAGCACTTAGTCTCAGGCTTAGGATCAGACTTGGGCTTCTTCACTTGAGCAGCAACTTGCTTGCCGTTCTTCTTGAAGTTCCCCTTCTTCCCTTTGCCCTTTTCTTGAAACTAGTGGTCTTGTCAACCATCAACACTTGATGTTTTTTCTTGATTTCTACCTTCGTTGATTTCAGCATCACGAAGAGCTTGGAAGTTGTTTCCGTTATCCCTTGCATATTATAGTTCATCACGAAGTTCTACTAACTTGGTGATGGTGACTAGAGAATTTTGTAAATCACTATCTTATCTGGAAGATTAACTCCCACTTGATTCAAGCGGTTGTAGTACCCAGACAATCCGAGCACATGCTCACTAGTTGACCGATTCTCCTCCATCTTTTAGCTATAGAACTTGTTGGAGACTTCATATCTCTCAATTCGGGTATTTTCTTGAAATATTAATTTCAACTCCTGGAACATCTCATATGGTCCATGATGTTCAAAACGTCTTTGAAGTCCCGATTCTAAGCCATTAAGCATGGTGCACTAAACTATCAAGTAGTCATCATATTGAGCTAGCCAAACATTCATAACGTCTGCATCTGCTCCTGCAATAGGTCTGTCACCTAGCGGTGCATCAAGGACATAATTCTTCTGTGCAGCAATGAGGATAAACCTCAGATCACCGATCCAATCCACATCATTGCTAATAACATCTTTCAACACAATTTTCTCTAGGAACATATCAAAATAAACACAGGGAAGCAACAACGTGAGCTATTGATCTATAACATAATTTGCAAAAGACTACCAGGACTAAGTTCATGATAAATTTAAGTTCAATTAATCATATTACTTAAGAACTCCCACTTAGATAGACATCCCTCTAATCCTCTAAGTGATCACGTGATCCAAATCAACTAAACCATGTCCGATCATCACGTGAGATGGAGCAGTTTCATTGGTGAACATCACTATGTTGATCATATCTACTATATGATTCACGCTCGACCTTTCGGTCTCCGTGTTCCGAGGCCATATCTATATATGCTTGGCTCGTCAAGTATAACCTGAGTGTTCCGCGTGTGCAACTATTTTGCACCCGTTGTATTTGAACGTAGAGCCTATCACACCCGATCATCATGTGGTGTCTCAGCACGAAGAACTTTCGCAATGGTGCATACTTAGGGAGAACACTTCTTGATAATTCGTGAGAGATCATCTTAAAATGCTACCGTCAATCAAAGCAAGATAAGATGCATAAAAGATAAACATCACATGCAATCAATATAAGTGATATGATATGGACATCATCATCTTGTGCTTGTGATCTCCATCTTCGAAGCACCGTCGTGATCACCATCGTCACCGGCGCGACACCTTGATCACCATCGTAGCATCGTTGTCATCTCGCCAATCTTATGCTTCCACGACTATCGCTACCACTTAGTGATAAAGTAAAGCATTACAGCGCGATTGCATTGCATACAATAAAGCGACAACCATATGGCTCCTGCCAGTTGCCGATAACTCGGTTACAAAACATGATCATCTCATACAATAAAATTTAGCATCATGTCTTGACCATATCACATCACAACATGCCCTGCAAAAACAAGTTATACGTCCTCTACTTTGTTGTTGCAAATTTTACGTGGCTGCTACGGGCTTTAGCAAGAACCAATCTTACCTACGCATCAAAACCACAACGATAGTTTGTCAAGTTGGTGCTGTTTTAACCTTCGCAAGGACCGGGCGTAGCCACACTCGGTTGAACTAAAGTTGGAGAAACTATCACCCGCTAGCCACCTTTGTGCAAAGCACGTCGGGAGAACCAGTCTCGCGTAAGCGTACGCGTAATGTCGGTCCGGGCCGCTTCGTCCAACAATACCGCTGAACCAAAGTATGACATGCTGGTAAGCAGTATGACTTATATCGCCCACAACTCACTTGTGTTCTACTCGTGCATATAACATCAACACATAAAACCTAGGCTCGGATGCCACTATTGGGGAACGTAGTAATTTCAAAAAATTTCCTACGCACACGCAAGATCATGGTGATGCATAGCAACGAGAAGGGATAGTATGATCTACGTACCCTTGTAGACCGACAGTGGAAGCGTTAGCACAACGCGGTTGATGTAGTCGTACGTCTTCACGGCCCGACCGATCAAGCACCGAAACTACGGCACCTCCGAGTTCTAGCACACGTTCAGCTCGATGACGATCCCTGGACTCCGATCCAACAAAGTGTCGGGGAAGAGTTCCGTCAGCACAACGGCGTGGTGACAATCTTGATGTACTACCGTCGCAGGGCTTCCCCTAAGCACCGCTACAATATTATCGAGGATTATGGTGGAAGGGGGCACCGCACACGGCTAAGAATATGATCACGTGGATCAACTTGTGTGTCTAGGGGTGCCCCCTGCCCCCGTATATAAAGGAGCAAGGGAAGGTGCGGCCGGCCAGGAGGAGGGCGCGCCAGGAGGAGTCCTACTCCCACCGGGAGTAGGATCCCCCCCCTTTCCTAGTTGGAATAGGATTCGGGAGGGGAAAAGTGGAGAGAAAGAGAAGGAAGGGGGGGGGCGCCGCCCCCCTCTCCTTGTCCTATTAGGACTAGGGGGAAGGGGCGCGCAGCCCAGCCC
Organism: Triticum monococcum; assembly: GCA_034509565.1. Classification (NCBI taxonomy): domain Eukaryota; kingdom Viridiplantae; phylum Streptophyta; class Magnoliopsida; order Poales; family Poaceae; genus Triticum; species Triticum monococcum. Next base: position 440,943,776 of record CM067842.1, on the reverse strand, counting down.
TGGCCACCTCTCCTCTCTTCCACTAAAGCCCACTAAGGCCCATATACCTCCCGGGGGATTCCGGTAACCTCCCGGTACTCCGGTAAAATCCCGATTTCACCCAGAACACTTCCGATATCCAAATATAGGCTTCCAATATATCAATCTTTATGTCTCGACCATTTCGAGACTCCTCGTCATGTCCGTGATTACATCCAGGACTCCGAACAAACTTCGGTACATCAAAATGCATAAACTCATAATATAACTGTCATCGAAACCTTAAGCGTGCGGACCCTACAGGTTCGAGAACAATGTAGACATGACCGAGACACGTCTCCGGTCAATAACCAATAGCGGAACCTGGATGCTCATATTGGCTCCTACATATTCTACGAAGATCTTTATCGGTCAGACCGCATAACAACATATGTTGTTCCCTTTGTCATCGGTATGTTACTTGCCCGAGATTCGATCATCGGTATCTCAATACCTAGTTCAATCTCGTTACCGGCAAGTCTCTTTACACGTTCCAGTGTAAAGAGGAGGGAGGCTGTGAAATTGGTGCGGTGGGGGGCACCATGGAGGTGGGGCTGAGGTTTTGCGGCTCAGGATAAGGGAGCTTCCCGGGGATAAGGTGATTTGGCGCCCACGAGGTATGAATGGGGGCGGGCGGGGGAAAATTGGGAGGGGAGTGGAACCATGTCTTACGGACGCATTTGTCTGAAATGTGAGGGGGAGTTACAGTTCTACCCTTGCCTATAGGCTTCTCGGCTTGGGTCTGTGTACTGAGGGTCGGGGATAGTAGAGTAACTTTGCTTCTCTAGGCAGGAGAGATTTCGGGCAAGGAGGGCGTGTTTTGAACTATAGTGGGAGCGAGCGATTTCGGGCGAGGAGAGCATGTTTTGAAATAGTGGGCGCGAGCTATTTCGGGCGAGGAGAGCGTGTTTTGCCGACCATGGTTTATGAATTATTCAGCACATGTCATTTCGGCCGAGGAGAAGGTGTGCTTGGATGAAGTTACAAACCTACCCTCGATGTAGAACGGGCCAATTGATGTGTGTCCCACATAGGACGGTAATTTCATGTCTCCCATTTATTTGCTCGGGCGAATTCCATCGAGCAGAGAGGATGTTTAACGGTTCATTCAGATTTTGGGAGAACGAGCATCCACGTCTACCTTACCAAGTCGATTCGGATCAAATTTTGAAATATTAGCTTGCCACTTATTTTTAGATGGAGAGATGATGCTCAGGAGTAATGTGTTTTTACATACTCGTTGCTAGCGATTTACTATATGACAAATAGTTGACCCACTCAAAAACGCGAATCAAACCCAAAATAAAATATCTCGATTCAATGAAATAGCTCGTTGAGTAGGTCAAAATAGTGAACTAAATCCAAAATTGAACACCTCAATCGAGTAGCATGTTGTACAGTATTATAGTACTCCATGAACATGTTAAAAATCAAATTAATGAACTTGTTTGATATACGCATATATCCGTTCATGTGTGGATTGCAGACAACATGTTCTCCAATTTAAATATTTGAATGCAAGTTTATATCGAAACATGGTTTATATCAGTCTTTGATGCATAAAACGCGACCTCCCCCTCTCCCAGACTCCTGTTCTCTCTCTCTCTATCTCTCTCTCTCTCGCCGACAATCTTCAATTCTGTCGCACGCATCTGACACAAAAACCTTGTTCGTCCCTCTCCCTTTCTCTCCATCTCTCTCTCTCTTTGTGTGTGTGTGTGGGGGGGGGGGGGTCTTTCTAGTTCGCATGCATATATACACCATCTATAGGTCTCTCCCGCACACTATGTATGATACTCTAGCTAGTCCAAGCTAGATATCTTGGGTGCACTCATCGTACGCACACAGATTCCTTGGCTCTTTTCCTGTAACTCTCTCACGCACCACTATGTCGTCTCGGAGCTCTTCCCCACTCTCTCAAACTCTCCATCCACTTGGGTCACACATACACATGCATATCTCACTCGCACTCGATAGGCCCATCTAAAACTCTATCTCTCCCCCTCGTTCTCTCTCCATCTCACACGCGCACACACACAATCTCATGCCCAGCTAGCCAAGTATGATGGTCTCTCACTCAACTGTAGGCACACGCAGTCCCCCCTATATGTATATGACTAGCTAATCTTAGTCTCCATCACAAACATGTGCATGGTCTATCTCGGTTTCTCTCGGGGCATCTTTCTATCGCGCACGCACTCCCTCGATCTCCCACCCATATAGTCCCCTCATGATCTCGACGGGGTCTCTCTATCACAAACACACCCTCTCTCTCCCTCCTCATGCGTCCATGCCATCCATGTGTCCCTCTCGACCTTTGTTCCTTGTTGGCCACAACTCTATTGGACATGTGCTATAGGGGTGTCTCTCTCCGTTGCAAACAATCACACACTAGCTATCTTCGTGTATCTCCTCGCCTTGTTTTTCCATCTCAGAGATGCATGCGTGATATGTTCTCATAAGAAACAAAAAACACACACTCTCTCTAATTTATCGTTTGTTGTCACTTTCTCTTTCACACACATACTCTTTTGCACACTTACTCATTCTCTTTCACACGCACTTGATCTGTCTCGACTGAGGCACTCTCCTCGGTCCATAGCATATAGATTTATTGAAAAGTTAAACATCACAAAGTTTGACCATGTACGTGGAGAAAAAGAATTACATCTAGTACGGCAAACATATGCCATTAGATTCACCATGAGATGTAGTTTTGTATGATGTATCTTTGGTATTGTAGATATAAATAACATTTGCGTAAACCTAATCAAAGTTTCCAAAGTTTGACTTCTAACAAATTTACATGCACTGCATTATCGAGCGGATGGAATATCTCTTTCCCCTCTCAGCTATCTGACGCACTTATCGGGGCTCCTCAATCTCTCTCAAACTTTATTGGTCAGTTTGGTTCGTGACCTGACCCTCATGCCTTGATGGCCGGTACTGCCTGGTGTGGACACGAGATGTAAAATATTTCTGCCTGGCCAGGCTGGTGTGGTGCTGAAGCGTTTGGTTCATGCTTTGGCCAGGCAAAGCATCAACGTCCCATCAATCAATCCATGCATCAATTATTTAATGCTAATATCCATCCATGTTGTTGTTAGCCTCGTGGCCACACGACCAGGCACGACCAGGCATTTGAAATCGGTCGCCTGGGCCAGGCTACCTGCAGTGTCTGGAGTTCAGCCAGGCTAATTAAAGTGCAAGGGAACCCAGGCCAGGCGGGCTTTCTTTTTCACAGGGTAGCAACCAAACAAGCATGCATGAAATCCAGCCACAACCCTAGGCCAGGCAAAAGATGCTCAGGACACAAGCCAAACTGGCCTTATATCTCCCTGGTTCACACATACACATGTCTCGCTCGCGCTATACATATAGACCCATCCAACACTCTCCACCCTTGTTCTCTCTCCATGTGACACGCACCCCCCTAAGTACCATAATCCCTCAATCCATCATATGCGCAAGCACTCCCGCCCTCCTAAGTATGATTATCTCTTACTAGAGAACAGGAACACACGTATTGTCTCCTTCCATCCATACGTCTATCTTGATATCTCTCGGGGCATCTTCTATCACGCACACACCTTGTCACTCGATCTCCCACCCATGTAGTCCCATCATGATCTCCAAGGGATCTCTCTATGATAAACATACACTCTCTCCTCCCCATGTCTGCATTTTCTCTGTACGTCTCTCTCGACCTCTCTCCCTTGTTTGTCAGACCCCTCTTGGCCACGTGCTAGGGGTCTTGCTCTCTCGATTCCAAACAACCACACACTATCTCCTCACCTTGCCTCTGTTGTGGAAGATGCATGTGTGATATGTTTGCATAAGACGCACACGCTTTTTCTCTACTTTTATCGTGTGTTGTCCATGTCTCTTTCACACACGCATACACACTTTTTTTCACTTACTCACTCTCTCTCTCTCTCTCTCTTGTTAGGGACTCTGTCACGTCCATAAGCATATGGATGTTTTGAAAAGTCAAACCTCAGAAACGTTTGACCAGGTATATGTGGAGAAAAACATTTACATCTGGAACGATCATTAGATTCATCACAACATGTACTTACTTCATACTATCATTTATCTTTGATATTGTAGATATAAGTAATTTATCTATAAACTTGGTCAAAGTTTCAAAATTTTGACTTAAAATTTTTTTGGAACTACATTATCAATGGAGGGAGTAGCTCTTTCTCTCTCTCTCTCTCTGCTATCTCTCACGGGCCTCCCCTCTCACTCGAACTCTCTATACCGACGGATTATACACTCACTGTGTCAGCGTATAGCTCCATATATTGTTTAGTTGACTGGTTAACCAATCCACATGCTGCCTTGTCAGCTCGTATTCTGTATCTTCGTGTGCTGGCCCATGTGGCAGTGGATGAAAATAAGTAAACTAGAGGCCCATCTGACACGCGGTGAAGTAAACAAAGTTGAAACCACTTGGGGTAGCACCCCGCACGCTAGTAAATTGAGGGCGCATTGAGGACAAACTACTTGCGCGCGAAGGACGCACTCGCGCACAATTCACCACTGCGCGGCGGCATGCACAGAAGGACGCACTCGCGCACACCCAGCACACAACACACACCAGCACACGTGTACATATCTAGGAGTAGAAGGCCGTGGAAAAATCTGGCGTGATGGCCCCTGCCAGAGTCGTCCACCCCCAATCTTGGTGTTCCGTGCAATGCACGGGCATCTACGCACGGGAAATTATGTCGAACATGGCTAGTTGTAAGTAGGCTAGCTCTACAGCCATGATGATAGTGACTTCAGACGGTGAGGCTGACTATGGTATGCCGAACACGGCGCCTATACTCAGGTGTCATCTCCGGCGCAGGGTCTTGTCACTTCACTGAGAGGAGCAGCACGTAATAATTTGACCAACGGGTAGTACAGTGCTAGTAATCCTACTACTACATTGGTAGTACCACTACTAGTACTAGTAGCACCACCGTCTGGATTTAGGAGTACTACCACGTCCACCGGCACCGAGGAACGTCTCCAGGTAGTATTGCTTGAGGCCGCTAGGGCAAGGGGCCGCTTGGACGACAGCTTCGTCTCCTTGTTCGACGAGGTCCTCGTCAGTTTCCTCGACAAGTTCACCGTCGTCAAGAAGCTTGCGGACGACTTTGACGTAAGCCTCCAGCCGACGCGCCCAGGCTCTGCGATGCCCGCCACCCTCAACGGCCACTATGGTAACAACCTCTTCGACGCACTGGTGGCCCTGTGATTGCCCGCCGTCGCGCCGAAGAATGTCCACCTCGAGGTCGCGCTCGCCGCGCAGCGCCTGGCGCAGCAAGACACCATCGACATAGTCACCCACGTCTACGCGCAAATCATCCACAAGGACTACTACATGCAAGAGGAGGACGATAGGACGCTGGCCTTCTTGGAGCGCAGGGCAACCTTGGACGACACTGTTCGGAAGCACGTTGAGCTCGCCGCCAACGCCGCTGCTCCTCACACGTCGGTTGGTGACCCGGCGCACTAGGGCGTGAGGATGTCGTTGAACGTTGATGGATCCATATGTATTTTTATCTTTCCGTCAAATCCATGTAGTAGTATATGATACTACAGTAATTATCTTACCTTTCGCATCAACTTCATAATTTTCGTACGTACTCCATGCATGAATGGCGCCAGAACCAAACTTCTCATTACTCTAGGCAAAATCATTATTTTCTATCTATCGGTCGCACCATGGAGCATAACCAAATTTTACAAGTTACGAGTTCAAAAGGAAAAGCCTGCCGTGTTCTCGTCGCACCCCCACACGGTTGGTCCGGCACGCCGCTCAAGCGGGAATGTGTGCGGTGTTGCATTTTCACTTACAAGTGGGACCACAGTTGAGCAAACCGACTATCGGCAAACCCCCACCCCGCCCACCGCGCGATGGCTGAGAAAACAGGAGGGAGAAGAGATGGCTGTAGCACGGACTCCAAGAAAATTGGTGTCGGATGGGACTCGTGTGGGTAGCGTGTGCCGTACTGCTAGACGTGAATGCTACTGAGTTATGGCCCATGCCATCCCACTATATCGAGCCTATATCGAGGTACGTAGAACAAATTTCCTGCAGTCCGTGCTCAGCCCTCCTCTATCTCTCTTCTCAGCCAGCCAGCGGACGCGCGGAGCCCATCATCTGTTTGCTCACATGCGGCCCCACATGTCAGTGAAAACGCAATAGGACCCACTGAACGTGCACATCTTTCACCTCGACGTGCTGGTGATGAAAAACAAATACAATAAAGATCTTCGGTGGCCGCTTTTGGAGTTACTCAAGAGTAGTAAGATTCTATTTACAGTTTAACCCAAGATGCACATCTCGTGGCTTCAACTACCACTCTATTTTCTTTCATGACACGACCTGGATACTGGATGTCCCACGTGTCGGCAAAAGGAGGAAGAACCCAACCAAATCTTCGGTTCTGCTCTCGGATGAGATTAGTGCACTTGTTGATACTCCTACTAGAATAGAGGCTAGACATGAGACTAGATGCGAGGAAGCAACGTCTACTTCTATACACTCGAAGAAGAAAGAAGCACGCAAGATCGAGCCTCCGCAGATCAACAATGAATGCATCGAGAAGGCACTAATCCAACTTACAGGAGTAGTAAAATGTATTCTTGTGGTTCTTGTTTTCTTTGGTCTTGCTTTTCTAGTCAAAATTATCGTTGGAGTCCGTGCAAAACGGAGGTGCTTTTGGGGTCGTGCGTTGGAGTTGGCCTTACAAGTGGGACCGCAGTTAAGGAAACCAACTATCGGCAAACCCCCACCTCGCCTGCCGCGCGATGGCTGAAGTTAGAGAAACAACGAGGTTGAAGAGATTGCTCTAGCACGGACTCCAAGAAATAATATGGTGTCAGATGGATGTCATGGTGGTGGCGTGTGCCGTACTCCTGGACGTGCATGCTTGTTCTGGCCCATGCCACCCTACTACTTACTCCTACTATATAGTACTAGTATCGAGGATTCGAGGTGCTGGTTACGTACAGCGAACACATTAACATATGGCTATAGTAAAAACACCCGCCCGACGCGCGAAGCATCTGAAGCCAGTACAAATAGTGTACTACTATTGTTGATTGGCCTCATCCGATAACCTGTTGCAATGCACGTACAATTATGTATTCGGAAAATATTTTTTTGCCTCGTCGCACCACTCACTTAGAGAAGCGACTCGAAAGCCATTCATAAATTTAGTAAGTTTATCACACGCATATCATTTTATTACATACAACAGGTCATCAACCCACATCGACAAAGAGGATACATTATAAATACTAAAGTTTTCACCACACAACAAATAACAAGCAATGAAATGAACTTCAACTCAACCATTCCTCGGCGTTGGAAACGCTTGCTTTGAACCACAAGTGATTCTCTGGGACGGACCATCAATTGTCGATCTGGAAACCAACGCAGGACTGATCATCCAGGCTGAAGCGGCCTACTATATCCCTACCAGGGTAGGGAACCACACAAATGTCCGAGGTATAGACACAGTTGCTTCTCATAAATGTGTCAACAGCAGTTGGATCGCCTTTCACCATCATCGGATAGTTTTGTCGAAGGAAGAGCAAGTTTTCTCCAGGACTATCAATTCTGTACCAGGGAGAAGGAGTTGGCGCTAGCACACTAGTATCCATCGATACCATGCAACGGGTGTTGGAATAGGTCCGAAGAGTGCGACCATGGGAGACATCTGCTTCCTTAGCAGTAACATCATCAGTGGGCTGTATACACACAAGAAGAGGTGATCCATCGGAATTAGTTGCCAGGTGCCACAGAGTATATGGGCGCTGTTCGTCCTCATGCTTGTGATCATCACCATCGTCATATCCCCCTTGGTTATAAAAATTTTCAAGTATAGGTGGTGGGATGTTCACATGACCTTGGAAACACAAGAAGAAGGTTAATTAGTAAAGGGGAACTTGCTAACCCGCATGCATGTGGATGAAAGAATTATAATTACGGTGGAAGATAAACATACCGAAACTATGAGGATGCCATGCAAAAACAGTGCCACGAGTGGTGGCAGCAAACACAAGGCGCTCGTATTGAATTGCATCACAGTACTCATCCGTGTACAGAAACTGATTTTTTGAGCAATATCCATCAAGTGAAACCATCAAGGAAGGCAACAAGCTTGTTGAACATAGCAACAACATCATAGTTGCTGTAATTCCAAGAGCGGTTGGGAACTCAACAAATTGCTATCTTCCATAGAATACAGTCACCATGATCGTATTCGAACGTGTGTACATTACTGGTGTGCTCAACCTCTGGGCAGTGTGCTGAGATTTTTGGAAGTGGAACCCGGTGACGAGTGTACACATTCACAAGTTCCCACTCGCAGTTGGACCCAATGTAAACAACCCAATCTCCATTTGCGCCCGCCCAAGCCTTGCCCTCAAGTGATGGCATCTTAACATCATACGTATCATTATCAAGCGGCATCAACTTGCACAGGGCGAGGCCTCCATCGTGCCGACGCTAGTCATCATCAGGGTCACGGCGAAGAAGATAGGGGAGATCAAACCGCTCCTTGACTCTTGGGTTCTTTGTAATGATGTTATTAGTTGAGTCGAGAATGGGCTTGAACGAACCTGCCATGCTAGCCGAGGTGACAACGTCGCATCGATCAATGAGTTCCTCCACCACGTCATCTTTCAGATCGGGGCAAGAATAACGGGGTCGTTTCCGGCCTGTTCCCTCCATGGAGAAGACGATCAAACAATTGCAGAAGAAAGGGTGAAGGGCTGAAGGAAAATGGAGGAGGGAGAGGAAGAGCGTGCGACAGCAGTTCCATATCGAGAGGGAAAGGCGAAGAGTCGGTGGACGGTTGCGAGTTTTCCACGGTTCACGAAGAGGCACCCCGGCCTACATGTCCGTTCAGAATTACTCCTACTACTCGCCGTCGTCGCACTGATATGTTGGAACGGGACCACATGTCAACGAAACATGGTGTGTAATTTGTCGTGCAAAATGCGATCTGGCTGCGTTGGCCCGAGGTGCCGCATTAGTTATCGACCTTTATTTTTTTAATGGCGTGCCGATCAGTTTTGAAGCACGACTAACTGGTACTATACGCAGAGAAAATATAAACTACTCTACCACTACTCCACCTCCAGTACTAGTAGTATAAAAAGATATATAGGCTGGAGCTTGAGCGCTTTCTTGCTAAGGGCTGCCCACTTGCTTCTCACACTACCACCCTCTCTCCAGATCTAAAAAAGACGGCCCCTCTCTCCCTCCTCACCGGTGGTCACAGATCCACCGGGAAAGAAAAGGACATGCAGCGTTGACGCACTCATCGTCAGCAAGCGAGGTCACGCACTGACAACAAGGACGTCCTCTCAGACCTAGCGCCCGCACAGGATGGCCTCCATCCCCAAGCTCGCTGCCGTAGTGTGTGCGGAGGACAACGACCACGAGCGAAGCCACTTCCCGCCGACCCTCAGGTATGCTACCTCTTTTCGAACCATAACCTTATTCTAATGCCCCATCTGCCACTTCGTTGCATGTGGATCTTTTTCCACTCCACCATCTTCCCAATTTGCTATCCTCTGCTCTGCTGGCCACGCAGACGAAAACCATAATTTGCACTATTAAAGGAAACCCTACTTCATGCAGACTAATCCATGTCTGGGTTGAATAAGGAAAGGAAGGGAGACTGTACTGTCCAAGAGAGTAGGCATCGAACCCGCATCTAGGTTGAAAAGGGGAAAATCAGTAGCTAAGGAATGAGTCTCGTGTCTCTTGGTTGAAGAAGGGTAGAAAGGCATGACAATGCAATAGAGAATGACCAGGTCGATCGGTTTGTTGTCCTCGCATAGGAAAAAGGTGGCTAAAGAGAGCAAAAATGAGACATAATCCACATATGTTGCCTGGATATTTGTTGCTCTGGGCAACCATACCTCCCTCACCACTCTGCGTCCGTGGAGGTACATCGTATTGGTGCGCCCACTATCCGAATGGGCCTCCCATGCTCTTATTGCCACTTTTTTGCTGTTAGTATAACGCCAGCAGTCAAGTCAAGCAATGCTACTGCTAAAGTGATGCCACATCTAACTAATGCCGCTCTCAGTCTAATGCCACCGATAAATTTAAGCAACGCCAACAGTCTAAGGCATTCTAATGCTGTTGCACAGCCAGTACACCAACGTTGAAACTTGTTACTACCTTTAGATTTTTGCACTGTTAATGCTTATATATTACATACCTCACTTTCATGACATAAGTTAATTTTTTTTGTACAGTGTCACCAAAATGCCAAGGCGCTGATGTCATTTTATTTTGGTTAAACTGCACAGACAATTATGAAGACAAGAGGAAAGGTCAAGAGTGGGCACCTCCTCCTCCGACTGTTTTCTTGATTCGTTCGATCAAGTTTTTATGTTTGATCGATTATCAAGATTGGGATAGCAATTTTTAAGGCCCCCCCGAGTTTGAATTGATATTTACCTTGGAGGTACATGGTTTGCAATTTTTTATACTGTCATTAGTTAATAATGCTAGTTACCTTCAGACTTTTGTATTTGGTTTAATGCTCATGCGGAGCTAGTATACCAATGTTGAAACTTGTTACCTTTACATTTTGTATTGTTAATTCTTATAGAAACCTTCCAGTGCTAGAGTTTATTGAAATCTATTCAGTAAAACCATTGTACTGTACCCTGTAATAAACTAACTACTCTACTGTTGCACTAGCCACTAGATTAGTGTATATTTGTAGTATTCGAATGGTGTTGCATTAGCGTATGGACATAAATAAAGTGTGGCGAGCTTCCCCAGATATGTGCTCAAGAAAACTACTACCTGTTTTTCTAAATACTAGACGTTTGGGTACTTTAAATTGAACCGCGAAAACGTCTTATATTAAGGAACAAAGGGTGTATAGTTCACTCAAATTATCCCGGTAAAGCTAGTCACACCTTTGTTAAAATTAATGTTCATTATGTTATCGGAGGAGGTCTGTATGTTTGTCTCTAATGCCTGTTGACTACATACCTGACATCATGATATAATGTTAAGTCATTTCCTTTTGTACAGTGTCAGTGAATTGTCAAGGCGGTGATGGCATTTTATTTTAGTAGAACTGCACAAAATTTGCTTAAAAGAAGAGGAAAGGTCAGGAATGGCTCAGTTTTTCAGAAAAAACTATGTATGCCTTCCTGACATCAGCCGTTGTTGCTTTATTTATTCCTTCAAACAGGTGGTTAGAAACAGTCTTGCTACCTTTTCCCATTATGAAATTGGAATGCTTATATTTGTGAGTCTATGCTTCAACTAGTGCCACTTTTAGAGTAATCACACTTTCAATATCTATGCAAACAGGGATGCTCGATTTTAGTGGAACTGCACAAAAAGTCCAACTAGTTCAACATTAGGAGCATGTTTTTTCCAAACCTTTATATCCAATTGGTGGCACTATGAGCTGTTCATTACGAAGGTACATGGTTTGCTATTATCTTGCTACTCTTTTTGTACTGTCATTAGATAGTAATACTAGTGGTTTGCATGTGAATTTATTGGCAGGGTGGACCTACACTGGAGGTGCAGGACAGGATTCAATGATTGGATGCTCAATTTCGGTTGTATTGATTTCACCTCTTCCATCACTGCGAACATGGATATCCTTGGTCTGATGAAGAATAGGCGCTATATTTCTTTTCTGAACCAGCAAATCAATTCAGTATGAAATTGTCCAGGGCAAAACATAACTGTATCAGATTGTCCAGTGCAGAACATGACAGATGCTAAGCGGAAGAGACATGTTTAAACCGAAAATACAAGGTGTGGTATATGTTTACTAGCTACTTGATATTTGTGCAGACAGAGATGTCTACCCGTTGCTATTTGGCAAACAAACAAAGTGTCCGCAATTTTGGTTGAACTGCACAAGAGAATAGTATAGTCACTGCATGAAGTGCCATTTGAAAATAGACACAGAAAGATTGGATAGTCACTTCATGGACTACAAAAAAGTAGCACTGTACTATTTATTGGGCAACACTAGGTGCTTCATTGCTTTGGTCTGATTATACAATGGGCATCATTTTTCCTAAGTTAAAGTTTGTATTCCGAAAATAGTCTCGCGGTGTGATCGAGAGAAGACCAAATCATATTGCAGTGGATGTTCCTCCATCATGTGTGGTTCATTCTCATGGTTCCAGTTGTTGGTGAAACCACTTAATTTTGCAAGAGGAATTGTAGACTTCACAAACAAATTTGTCTTTCAGTCTATACTAAATGTTGGCCAAGAGAAGCACCCATGTTAGTAGGAAGAACAGATGTTTTTTCTAGATATCTGCTTTTGGAGCTACATATTTGTATATGATCTGTTATTGTATATCTTAATATTTTTGTTGTTGATTTGTTATCGTATATCTTAATATTTTTGTATATAAACTTGGTCAAAGTTTGTAAAGCTTGACTTTGACCAAAGCTAATATGCGAACTAAATAAAAACGGCGGGAGTACCTCCTTTCCGGTTTGCAGGGCTTAATTCAAACCTCTCACCAACCAAGGTACTCCCTCCGTCCGGGATTTATTAGTCCCGTGAGCAAAGCAGCAAGACCAAGGCATGGCAATAATTAACGACATGTAGAAGTTTAAGCCTAATTAATTCCAGTGATTTAAGTGGCTGCATGCATGCCCTCGGCTGCGACTCGTTGCATGCTGCTTCGCGTACTGCCTGCGAGCGATTCTGAGTGCCTGCATGCAACCGACCGTAATTAAGGCAACTAACTGATGCAAAAAAAGATACGCTTTAAATTTGTGGAATCATTATTGACAATGAGGGAGATGATTCAAGTGCACTCGTTTGACCGCCATGCCGGCGTGCGACCGAGACGGGACGGGATGGCACAGTCATAATTTCAGTTTCTCTAGTTTTCCACGGCAAGCCGGCGCGCTAAGCCATTATGCATTGAATTCCGATCACCGTCGCGCTACCTTCCGCCTATAAGTACTATTTCCCGGCCTTCTCAGGTGCCACTGTGACCCAACTCGCCATATCCTCATAAGCCCCCACCGGCCCGATGTCGCTCGCCACGTCCGCCATGCCCCCGCCCGTCCGCGGTAGGCGACACCGGAGGCGGTCACCGCCGGAACTAGTGTTTGGGTTTTCAGCGGAAGGCAGACAGAGGGAGGAGGCATTCTATCTGTCTTTAGATGGCAATGCGGAGATCGAGGAGTTGTTGGAGTGCGACCGCATGGCGGAGGAGCAGGAGTTGTTGGAGCACGACCGCCTGGCGAAGGAGCAGCGTATCATTGATTTGTGCCGCCAGCAAGACATGGAGCAGCAACGCACCGACGCTCTGAGTCGCGAGCAGAGCACCCGCAACTGGGCCGACTACGTGGAGGCCGGCACCCGGCAAATAGCCCTGGAGGCTGTCGAGCACGCATGCGTTCGCGACGCTGATTTTTACTACCAGCTTGTCAAGTGGGTTTCCCGCTTGGAAGCCGAAGCTTCGGTGGACCACGCCGGCATGGAAAGGGCCAACGCACGCGAGCAACGTGCCCTATCGCACCTTTGGCAAGTCCGAGGCGAGGCGGAGGACGCCGGTGCCGGCGTTTAGCATGGATAGTAGATGGCGGCCGGCATCGTCTAGTTAGCTAAGAGTAAGTTAGTACTTGTACGCTACTAGAGTGTTAGTGGGAGTAGATAGTTAACTTGGCTATGATGGTTGTCAACGTGGATGTTCAGTACTCTATATGTGGATCAGACCTGTTACTTTGGTTTGAATGTTGAACTTTCTGCTTGAACGTATGGAATGGGCTGTTATTTTTTTAAATGGGTTGTATTTGTCCTCCACGATTTAGAGGCTGACTTGTGGGCCTGGCAAGTTGACGCATACACAATCAGGAGATGATTGTACGTGGAGAGGATGACAGCAGGGACCCGCCAAGGTCATGGCAGTACGCAAGCAAGTGCCTCCTTATTTCAAGCCAATAAAAAAATGGCTCCTCCTAGTGGATTTCTGACATCTGGGTCCCATGCCATTGTCAACATAGTCAATAAATGAGAGAATTGCACAACGAGCGGCTGACACTAGGAACCCAGCAGCTCGCCCAGTTATTTTTGTTTTGGTTTAATTTGATAAATGCCAATCCAAATCTGGTGTATCCGAGAAATTCCACTACAATTTCCAAACTTTGAAAATTGCCATTTCATGCCATTTCTAGTGGCATTTTTCGAAGTCTGGAGTGGCGTTTTTCAAAGTTTGCAAACTGTAGTGGCGTTTTTCAAAGTTTGCAAAAATTGCAGTGACATTTTTCAAAGTTTGGAAATTGCAGTGGCATTTTTATGAATCGCCACAATTGGAGTGGCATTTATCTAATTTGTTTTTGAGACGGAAGCAGGGTGTCAACTGGGCTGTGCGGGACACTCTGGCCTGTCTAGACAGCCTTTTCTTTTATGTTTACCACAGACCAGCCAGTAGTTTTTTTGTCTTTCTGAAAATGGCTAGCCCAGTTGTTTTGTGATTTGTCAAGTAAGTCGCTTTAGCAGGCCTGTTGGGCTGCAAATCTTTCAAGACAAGGAGAGCTTCATTCGGCTGGCCGAGAAAATGGCCTATCAGTAATGAGAAATGGGATGTACATTTTTAAAACACATCAAACCGACAATTATTTTCAAATATCTTTTTTTCATTTCGAGATTTTAAATTGCATTGATTTTTATGCGTGGATAATTTATTGGATTTTATATTGATATACATTTATTTTTGAAATTAGTCTGAATGTGACTCGAAATTTCGAGATTAAAAACAGTTCAGACCGCACCGACATATGCAAAATTTCGTATAATTTTTTAACCGTGTCCACAATATGGGCTGTAATGCTAACATAAAGAATATGGGCTCCAAAAAACCCCGTAAGAATTAGCAAATGGGCTGTAAATTATTTGAAATAATGGCAGATGGGCTGTATGCTGTTTTCCACAGATTTGAGGCTTTCCACAGATGGCCTGTATACTGTTGGATGTCCATCCAACGGCCGTTGTGCTTCTTCAATCTCTGCTCTTCCTGCTCCAGCCGCTCAAACAAGCGCCCGCAGGACTGCCTGCTCCCTCCTCCCCGCGACCAGCTGTGCTGCCGCGCAGGCCTCACCGCCCCACCGTACTCCCATCGCTAGCCTAGCCATCCCTCTACTCACCCACACTTGCTGTTATTCTCCGGCGACGGCAGACGAACCAGTAAACCCTCGTACAGTCGTACTCCCCTCCGCGTGGGAAACAAAAACAACGGCCGAGTCTTCCCTGCCTCCGTGTCATTCCGTTCCTAGGCCTCGCCGTCGTCCACCGCCCTGGTGCTCTCGGTGTGGCGTGGTCAGCGTGGTCAATGACCGACATGCATCTGAAGTGGACTGTATGTGGAGAGGCTGACAGCTGGGTCCACGGTCGCACGCAAGGAAATGCCTCCTTATTACGCGCAAAATAATGATTTCCTCCACCTAACATCTGGGACCCACCGAAATGGGCTCTGTATTTCGCGAAAAAACGTTACCGCCGCTGACAGCTCGGACCCACCAGCTATATCTTCGCACGCAAGGAAGTGCCTCCTTATTACGCACAAAAAATGAATACTCCTCCTGCTAGCTGGGACCCAGTATAGTGGGCCTACTAAGTTGACAGGGACGAAGGGCTTTGTCAACTTAGTCAATATGCATGATTCTAGCTCGACTGATCGTACGATGTCCATCCAACGACCGTAGTGCTTCTTCAACCTCTGGTTTTCTTGCTGCAGCCGCCCAAAGCAGCGCCGGTCGTGCCGCCTGCTCCTGCCTCCCGTGGCCAGCTGTGCTGCCGCGGAGGCCTCACCGCCCCCATACTACTCCCACCGCTGGCGAGGCCATCCCTCCACTCCACTCACCCACACCCCCTGTTATTCTGCGGCGACGGCAGTGCAGCCGAACCAGTGAACCCTCGTACTCCTCTCCGCGCGGGCATCCACTGCCGCGTCTTCCCCGGCTCCATGTTGTCCCCTTCCTAGGCCTCTCCGTCGTCCACCGCCGTGGTGCTGTCGACGCGGCGTGGTCAATGTGGTCAACGACCGAATTCCATCGGAAGAATACTGTACATGGAGAGGCTAATAGCAGGGTCCACGACAGCCGCAAGGAAGTGCCTCCTTATTACGCGGAAAATAATTATTCCTCCACCTGACAGCAGGGAGCCACCGGACGCCCACCAGTATATTGCGAAAAAAACGTTTGCCCCTGACTGCTGGGACACACCCGACGGGCCACCGTGTTTCGCAAAAGAAATGTCCCCCCTGCTGTCAGCTCGGACCCATCGGAAGTGCCTCCTTATTACGCACAAAAAAATGAATACCCCCTGCTAGCTGGGACCCACCTTGGTGCGAGGCTGACTTGTGGGCCTACTAAGTTGACGGGGACGAAGGGCTTTGTCAACTTAGTCCATATGCACGATTCTAGCACCAGTGACCGTACGATGTCCATCCAACGGCCGTAGTGCTTCTTCAACCTCTGGTCTTCTTGCTCCAGCCGCCCAAACCAGCGCCGGTCGTGCCTCGTGCTCCTGCCTCCCGTGGCCGGCTGCAATGCGGCGGAGGCCTCACCGCCCCCTACTACTCCCACCGCTGGCCAGGCCATCCCTCTACTCACCCACACCCCCTGTTATTCTGCGGCGACGGCAGCCTCACACTGCAGCGAACCAGTGAACCCTCGTAGTCCTCTACGCGTGGGCATCCACTGCCGCGTCTTCCCCGGCTCCACGTCGTCCCCTTCTTAGGCCTTGCCGTCGTCCACCGCCCTGGTGCGCTCGGCGCGGCGTGGTCAACGTGGTCAAGGAACGGCTTCCATCGGACGTGGACTATACGTGGAGAGGTCAAGCTGGGTCCACGGCCGCAGCAAGGAAGTGCCTCCTTATTACATGCAAAATAAGTATTCCTCCACCTGACAGCGGGGACCCACCGGATGGGCCACCGTTTTTTGCCCCCCTAACTGCTGGGACCCACCAGCTACACCTTCGCACACAAGGAAGTGCCTGACAGTCAGGACCCACCTGGTCGAAGCGTACGTAGCGTTGTCATTCTGGTCGCGAACGTGTACGTACATATATACTGGTGTATGTAGAGGTGCACACGTGTCGTAGTAGAGGCGGCCAGGGTGCAAGAAAGAAAATACGGCCACGTATGTGTACATACGGGCGGGGTATCGAACGCCTACTCGCGCATACGTACGGCGAGGGCTCATTGACATGGCTGGGTCGGAACGGAGAAACAGCATCGTCGTTGTGTTCATGGGGAGGCAACGGAATGCGTCGTGTTCATGGGGAGGCAACGGAACGCGTGGGAGCCAATCGGCTGGGTCAGAACGGAATGCGTGGTCGTATTCATCGGGAGGGCTTGGACGGAACAGGCGAGGGAAACGAGGCCTGGCATACCGCACAACGGATGAAATAGACCTCCTACGTTCGGAACAGGGTCCTGTTAATCGAGAGGGGTCTGGCGTACCGCAAAACGGAGGAAACGGACCTCCTACGGTCGAAACGGGGCTTCTGTTGATCGGGAGGGGTGTGGCGTACCGCAAAACGGACGAAACGGACTTGTGTTGGAGCGCTACGGTCGAAACGGGGGTCCTGTTCATCGGGAGGGGTGTGGCGTACCGCAAAACGAGACTCCACGGGATACCGTTCATCTCCACCGTCGACCCCCTCCAGCCTCCACGAGCTACTGTTCATCCACCATCGACCTCCTCCAGCCTCCACATGTGACAGTTCATCCACGGGCTCTTGTTCATCCAGCCTCCACCGCGCGCTACTCCATCGGCTACTGTTCAACCAGCCCTCTCCACGGGCTCCTGTTCAACCACCCCTCCACGGGCTACTGTTCATCCTGCCCTCCACCATCTACTATTCATCCTGCCCTCCATGGGATGGTCCTGTTCATCCAACCCTCCACGGGGTCCTGTTCATCTAGCCCCAACCGGCTCGATCGATCGGGGTCCTGTTCATCCAGAGGCAACACCACGGGGTCCTGTTCATCCACCCCCACCGGGAACTGTTCATCCAACCCCCCCGCAACGCTCACTGTTCATCCAGAGGCAGCATCTATCGGCTTCAGTTAGCAGCAGTAGCAAAGGAATCGCTCGATCGGGTTCAGTTAACAGCCATTGACCGATCGCTCGGGTTCAGTAACGCGTAGCCTGCAATGCAATCGCTCGGGTTCAGTTAGAGCCCAACGCCTCGCTCGAGTTCAGTTAGAGCCAACGCCTCGCACACACGCGCGTACGTGTACGAGAGAAACACGCATCGCTCGGCCCCGACCTCCCACCGTAACCGGGAACTCCCCGAAATTTTCCTCCCTCTCACTTCTACCACGGTTTTTTCCGTCATGGACAGCCCAAAGAATGTCATGCAGCTGTGTCTCCGGCCCGCCCAGGATGAAAAGCCCATTTTCTGTCATGATTTTTTGTCATAGAAGTAGGAGCCCACCACATCTATGATGATACCGGGTTTTGTCACAATTATTGTCATAGAAGTGTCATATGTATGACAGAAAAAAAATTCGTTCGGCCGAAAATGTCACGGATGTGTCTTTTTTTGTAGTGAAGCCACTATGGGCTCTCGCATAGTTGATTAAGTCGTGTGAACTCTTACAGTGGTAGACTAGCAGATGTAAGGGATGTAGGTGGTACTGTCTACCCATCATAAGATGCTAACACTTCTGAAAGACTGTGTCTCGGTCATCCGTTTCTCAAACACCTTGTAGTGCGAGAAATCCAACGGAGGAGATCGAGTCTTGTGGGGAAAGTGCGCAAAACTCTGCAAAGTGTACAAACTAATCATGGTTAGCCCTGTCTCCGGTTATGGACATCTTGAGTATCTAGTTCGTGGATTATCATGTGGATCTCAACACTCTTAATTATAAAATTTGATTGGGTTATTGTTAATTAATTTCATTTCGGATTGAGATGGGGTTTACCATTCTCAATGTTTAACAACCACCATGATAGTTAAATAAAAGATATTCCTTTGTTGTAGGAAAAAATTGGCTTTTCGCAAAACTTATTAACCATACAGCCTCCACCAGCCATATATGCATGCAGTGATAGCATTATTCTATTCATTACTGCTACATTGCTAGAATATTCCATGTATTGACCCGTTTTCGGGCTGCAAAATATCATGTTGCAGACTTTTCAGACGACGAGTAAAGGTGCCTTAGGTCTTGGTCTTTCACTTAGTGATGTCGTTGGAGTTGATGGACTCACTTTATCTTCCAAGCCTTCCACTGTTATCGTATTAGATGGCCTTAAGCCATATTTATTGTAATAGGTTCTCTTTTGAAACATTTGATGTAATAAGTGTGTGATTGCTACTCTGTTATAAATCCTTCAAGTACTGTGCGTGTCAGCATTACCGATCCAGGGATGACACTGATGCACAGAGATCAGATTGTTTGAGGTCTGGTCGCCACAGGCTGTTCTAGGACAAAGGGTTGACAAGAAATTAAATGTTATTCAATATGTTAGTAAAACTCTAGATAGTGCTCAAAGAAATTATGCTACTACTGCAAAAGAATATTTAGTAGTTGTGTTTGCTTGTGATAAGTTCAGACCTTACATTGTTGTTTCTAAAGTAACTGTTCACACTGATCATGCTGCTATTAAATATCTTATGGAAAAGAAAGATGTTAAGCCTAGAATTATTAGATGGGTTCTCTTGCTACAAGAATTTGATTTGCATATTATTGATAGAAAGGGAGCTGAGAACCCTGTTGCAGACAACTTGTCTAGGTTAGAGAATGTTCTTGATGACCCACTACCTATTGATGATAGGTTTCCTGATGAACAATTAGCTGTGATAATTGCTTCTCGTACTGCTTCATGGTATGCTGATTATGCTAATTATATTGTTGCTAAGTTTATACCACCTAGTTTCACATACCAGCAAAATAAAAAAGTTCTTCTATGATTTAAGAAATTACTTTTGGGATGACCCACACCTCTATAAAGGAGTAGATGGTGTTATTAGACGTTGTGTACCTGAGCATGAACAGGAACATATCCTACGCAAGTGTCACTCCAAGGCTTATGGAGGACACCATGCTAGAGATAGAACTGCAAATAAGGTATTGTAATCCGGTTTTTATTGGCCTACTCTCTTCAAGGATGCCCGTAAGTTTGTCTTGTCTTGTGATGAATGTCAAAGAATTGGTAATATTAGTAGACGTCAAGAAATACCTATGAATTATTCACTTGTTATTGAACCATTTGATGTTTGGGGTTTTGATTATATGGGACCGTTTCCTTCCTCTAGTGGGTATACACATATTTTAGTTGTTGTTGATTACGTTACTAAGTGGGTAGAAGCTATTCCTACTAGTAGTGCTGATCATAACACCTCTATTAAGATGCTTAAAGAAGTTATTTTCCCAAGGTTTGGAGTCCCTAGATATCTAATGATTGATAGTGGTTCACATTTTATTCATGGTGCTTTTCGTAAAATGCTTGCTAAGTATGATGTTAATCATATAATTGCATCTCCATATCATCCACAGTCTAGTGGTCAAGTAGAATTAAGTAATAGAGAACTTAAATTAATTTTGCAAAAGACCGTTAATAGATCTAGAAAGAATTGGTCCAAGAAACTTGATGATGCATGATGGGCTTATGGAACTGCATACAAAAATCCTATGGGTATGTCTCCGTATAAAATGATTTATGGTAAAGCATGTCACTTACCTCTTGAACTAGAACATAAGGCATATTGGGCCATTAAAGAGCTCAATTATGACTTCAAATTTGCCGGTGAGAAGAGACTTTTTGACATTAGCTCACTTGATGAATGGAGAACCCAGTCTTATGAGAATGCCAAACTGTTTAAAGAAAAAGTTAAAAGATGGCATGATAAAAGGATACAAAAACATGAGTTCAATGTAGGTGATTATGTATTGCTATAGAACACTCGTTTAAGATTTTTTGTAGGAAAACTCCTCTCTAAATGGGAAGGTCCTTACATCATCTAGGAGGTCTATCGTTCTGGTGCCATAAATGCCGGGGAACGTAGTAATTTCAAACAATTTCCTACGCACATGTAGGATCATGGTGATGCATAGCAATGATAGGGGAGAGTGTCGTCCACGTGTCATCGTAGACCGTTAAGCGGAAGCGTTATAACAACGCGATTGATGTAGTCATACGTCTTCACGATCGACCGATCCTCAGCACCGAATGTACGGTACCTCCACGTTCAGCACACGTTCATCTCGGTGACGTCCCGCGAACTCACGATCCAGTAGAGCTCGAGGGAGAGTTTCATCAGCACGACGGCGTGGTGACGATGTTGATGAAGCTACCGTCGCAGGGCTTCGCCTAAGCACCACTACGATATAACCGAGGTGGATTATGGTGGAGGGGGGCACCGCACACGGCTAAGAGATCAACAGATCAATTGTTGTGTCTTCAAGGGGTGCCCCCTCCCCGTATATAAAGGAGGGAGAGGAGGAGGGGGCGGCCAAGGAGGAGGAGGCACGCCCAAGGGGGGCAATCCTACTCCAAGTAGGATTCCCCCCTCTTTCCTAGTCCTAGTAGGAGAGGGGAAGGAAGGGGAGGAGAAGAAGAAGGCAGGGGGAAGCTAGTCCAATTTGGTTTGGTCTAGGGGGGATGCGCGCCCCTAGCTGGCCGCCTCTCCTCTTCCTCCACTTGGGCCCATAAGGCCCAATAACCCACCCCCCCGGGAGGTTCCGGTAACCTCCCGGTTCTCCGGTATTTATCCGATAACCCCTGGAACTCATCCGGTGTTCCAATATAACCTTCCAATATATCGATCTTTACGTCTCGACCATTTCGAGACTCCTCGTCATGTCCATGATCATATCTGGGACTCCGAACTACCTTCGGTACATCAAAACACAAAAACTCATAATACCGATCGTCACAGAACTTTAAGCGTGCGAACCCTACTGGTTCGAGAACTATGTAGACATGACCGAGACACGTCTCCGGTCAATAACCAATAGTGGAACCTGGATGCTCATATTGGTTCCTACATATTCTATGAAGATCTTTATCGGTCAAACCGCATAACAACATACGTTGTTCCCTTTGTCATCGGTATGTTACTTGCCTGAGATTCGATCGTCGGTATCTCAATACCTAGTTCAATCTCGTTACCGGCAAGTCCCTTTACTCGTTCCGTAATGCAACATCCCGCAACTAACTCGTTAGTCGCATTGCTTGCAAGGCTTATAGTGATGTGCATTACCGAGAGGCCCAGGGATACCTCTTCGACAATCGGAGTGACAAATCTTATTCTTGATCTATGCCAACTCCATGAATACCATCGGAGACACCTGTAGAGCACCTTTATAATCACCCAGTTACGTTGTGACGTTTGGTAGCACACAAAGTGTTCCTCCGGTATTCGGGAGTTGCATAATCTCATAGTCATAGGAACATGCATAAGTCATGAAGAAAGCAACAGCAGTAAACTTAAATGATCAAGTGCTAAGCTAACGAAATGGGCCAAGTCAATCACATCATTCTCCTAATGATGTGATCCCGTTGATCAAATAACAACTCATGTCTATGGCTAGGAAACTTAACCATCTTTGATCAATGAGCTAGTCAAGTAGAGGCATACTAGTGACACTATGTTTGTCTATGTATTCACACATGTATTATGTTTCCGGTTAATACAATTCTAGCATGAATAATAAACATTTATCATGATATGAGGAAATAAATAATAACTTTATTATTGCCTCTAGGGCATATTTCCTTCAATAAAAATCAACAACTTCGAAGGCACAAATCCGAGGGTGGTGAACGGTCAAAGAATCAAACATTATATCTCAGGTAATCCCATAAATGTTGAAACTAATGTTATTGAAACCGTAACCCCGGAGGAATACATAAGGGACACTTTCCAGAACATTTCAGACTCCGAAAAGGAATAGGTACGTGGTACCGTAAGTAAACCAACTCCAAAATAGTTCCAATGCCAATTTTTCTCCGTTTTGAAATATTTAAGAAAATAGGAAAATAAAAAGAAGTCCTGGAAGGACACATGGTTTCCACGAGGGTGGAGGGCGCGCCCCCTGCCTCGTGGGCACCTCGTGTGCCCTCCGGACTCCGTTTTCTTGCACGATACTCCTTTTGTTCGGTAAAAAAAATCATTATATAATCTCCCGAGGGTATTGACCACCGTATCACGCAAATATCCTCTGTCTTTGTTTCAAGCTGATTCTGCTACAAATTAGAGCAATATGTCATCCCAAGATTCGGAGGGAGAAAGCTATGTGGCTGATTACCTTGTAGATCATAAGGTCTACAGGGACTTGGAGCATTGTGGTTGGACCACGGAGGAAGAAAAAGAAGACTATGAGCCTAGGGGAAAGGAGGAGACGAGCTCAGATGAGGATGAAGTCCCATTACCTCAACTTGGGGACATGCATGTGGAGTTCAAAAAGTCAAGCCTCCCCAATAGAGCAAAGAAACCTAAGATCGAGTTTATCCCTATTCGTCTCTTGCAAGAGAACAAACAAGAACTATGCAAAAAGGTATTAAGCCTTGAGCGGGAGATCGAGGACCTAAGGGAGCATAATTCTACCCCGAAGCGCAAATTAAGGAAGAAGCACACACCATCAACAACACCTTCCTCACCAACAAAGAAGCACTAAGTATTGAGTATGGGCACTCCCCTTGGCAACTGCCAAGCTTGGGGGAGTGCCCCGGTATCGTATCACCATCACACTTTTATCTTTACCGTTTTCCTTAGTTCGATCCTTTTGGTAATATCTTGATCTAGTAGAATAAAGTTTTAGTATGATCTAGTTCTTTAGTTTTTCTTTATGATCCTTCTATGTAATCGAGTCCGTGAGCTATATATAATAATGATTAGTGTTGAGTCAAGGGCTTGAGTATTTTACTATGATCTTGAGGGAATAGAATAAAAGAGAAGAAATAAAGAGATCATATGGATCTTATGGATAGTAATTACTTCACATATAAAGAGTATGATGAATAAAAATTGTTAAGAGTTAACAAACATAGTTTTGGTCATCGTTGCAATTAATAGAAAGTAATAAAGAAAGAGAGGTTTTCACATATAAATATACTATCTTGGGCATCTTTTATGATTGTGAGCACTCATTACAATATGCCATGCTAAAGAGTTGACGTTGGACAAGGAAGAGAACGTAATGGGTTACGTTTTCTTGCATCTGAGATAAATTATATTGTCATGGATCATCCAACATGTTGAGCTTGCCTTTTCCTCTCTTGCTAGCCAATTTTTTTGCACCAAGTAGAGATACTACTTGTGCTTCCAAATATTCTTAAACCCAGGTTTGCCATGAGAGTCCACCATATCTACCTATGGATTGAGTAAGATCCTTCAAGTAAGTTGTCATTGTTGCAAGCAATAAAAATTGCTCTCTAAATATGTATGATTTATTAGTGTGGAGAAAATAAGCTTTATACGATCTTGTGATGTGAAAGAAATAAAAGCAACGGATTGCATAACAAAGGTCCATATCACAAGTGGCAATATAAAGTGACGTTCTTTTGCATTAAGATTTTGTCCATCCAACCATAAAAGCACATGACAACCTTTGCTTCCCTTTGCGAAGGGCCTATCTTTTATTCTTGTCTTATACTTCATGCAAGAGTCATGGTGATATTCACCTTTCTTTTTTACATTTTATCCTTTGGCAAGCACAATGTGTTGGAATGATCCAGGTATATATAGCTAATTGGATGTGAGTTTTCATGAACTATTATTATTGACATTACCCTTGAGGTAAAGAGTTGGGAGGCAAAAACTATAAGCCCCTATCTTTCTCTGTGTCCGATTAAAAACTTCATAACCATAAATATCGCATTAGTGTTAGCAATTGTGAAAGACTAAAGGATGGTTGAGTATGTGGACTTGCTGAGAAACTCTTATCTTAACTCTTTCCTATGTCATGATAAATTGCAATTGCTTCAATGATTGAGATTATAGTTTGTTAGCTTTCAATGAAGTTTCTGATTCATACTTGAGTATGTGAATGAATTGTTAGTTTAGCATAAGAAATCATATGACAAATTGCTAACAAAGCCGAGGTATATGACTTGCTAGTTTAGCATAAGAAATCATATGACAATATCGCATAAGAAATATATATAGTGTTACTATTCATCACCCATGGTGCAGAATAAGTTATTCTTCACCTGAGGTAATCTTACGGTCATTTCATAGTTAAATTACGTTTGGAATTCAAATAGTTACATTTCTATTGATTCACTACGTAAAATTTGACATAAGAAAATTAAAATATAGATCATAAGACAAGAAAATTTGCAGTTTATGTGTATTTTAGACTATGTTTTTACGTTTGTAATTTTACATAACATAAAATATTTTTTACGACGATTATATATTTTCTTACGGTCTTTTTTTGCATCGGAAATAAGACAAAACTTACGGAACATAAAATTACGGCGCATTGATGGTAAAATAGAGGGGGTGAAGAATAACTACTCCTCACCCAGGGTGACGAATAGCGCGACCCTATATAGCCGGTCTATTCTGATAATATTATTAGAATAGTTATTCTGATAACACTTCCACACTGCATGCTCAATGCAAGTGCACGTCATTGTTTAAAACCAAAGTGTGCTGCAGTACTCACACGAGTGAACTTCGTGTCGAAAAAACTGCACGCAGCGTTTTTCCGGTACTGTTTTCGCTCTAATTTTTAACCGTTTATTGGAACGAGGCGTATAATATACCGTTGAAAAGCTATTGATTAGGCGCAACTTCGCCATGTTGAACACTTTTCGAGATTTCTCTCGGTTTAAGAGCTGTTTCAAAAATGGTGCGGCGGATGACAAGTGGCAGCGAGCGTTTTTTCATGATTTTTTCTAAACCGCTCATTGGAATAAGGCAAATGATACGCTGTTAGAAAGATATCATCGACGCGCATCTTTTTCATATATATTATTTTCTCTAATTCGTTACGGTTTAAGAGCAGTTTCGAATTTACTAAATCGCGGAATTCTGTTTTTTTTTTATTTTTGCAATTTTCAGTACTGTTTTTGCTCTAGTTTTTGAACTGTTTGTCGAAACGAGGCGTGTAATACGTCGTTGGAAAGCTATGGACAATGCACAACTTTCATATGTAGAAATGATTTTGAGATTCCTTACAGTTTTAAGTTAATTTTGAAAATCGTGCGGCGGACGATGAGTGGCAGCGGCCGTTTTTCGCGAATTTTTTTCCAAACCGGTTGTCGAAATCATTCAAATGATATGTCATTGGAAAGATATCAACGAGACGCAACTTTTTCATGTAGAACACACTCTCTAATTCCTTACAGTTTAAGAGCAGTTTTCAATTTACCGAAATGCGGACACTCTGTTTTTCGCGACACCCAAATCGACGTGGGTACTTCATCCGACTGAAAACCGCGCTGCATCGGACGAACAACCGCACTTCATCGGACAAACAAGTGCACTGCATGATTTCTTTTTTGAGGGACGTAAATTTTCCTAAACGAGGTGGAGTGCACTTCATGTCGAGTGTTTGGTGAACCGCAATACTATGAAAAGTGAAACTTGAGACTACCGTAAACGGAGCGTACTGCATCAGACAGAAAACCACACTTATTTAGACTAAAAACGGCACTTCATTGGACAGACAAGTGCACTACATGATTTCTTTTTTGTGGGACGTAAATTTTCCCAAACGAGGTGGAGTGCACTTTTTTAGACTAAAACCCGCACTTCATCGGATAGACAAGTGCACGAGATGATTTTCTTTTGTCAGACGTAAATTTTCTTAGACGAAAAGCGTGGTGCACTTCACATCGGATGTAAGTGGACCTCAACACTTCCGACAGTGAACCGCGACGGCACCGAAAGGGAACTGCATGACATTTTTGTTGACCTTTTTCATACTTAATATTTTTCTACGAGCGTAGACCAAACGCGTGGACCGTATGGACGAAGCGAGTGAACTGTAGTGCATCAAGAAGTGAACCCCATTAGATTTTCTGCCCTTTCACGTTCAGGAGTAAGTGAATCACATTGCGATGTCGACCAAATCAAAAACAACAAATCACACGCACTGTTTCAAATCAAAAACCGCACTGCAATGTCGACCAAGTATCTGCACACGGGTTTCACTGTACTGCTTTTTGCTATGATTCTTAAACAAGGCAGGTGATACGTGTTTTTGTTCTTGAGCCCGAGTGAGCTTCCAGAGAGTTCAAAACGAACTCCCACACACATAAAAAGTGTGTTGTGGTTTTTTTGGCCATCATTCTTTTTAGTTATCTACATTTTTTTCTTCTGGACTACATGGTGGAGCCTAATAAACTGCACGAGTCGTTGGCGAACGGAGTTAACTCGCAAAAACTAAAGTGCACATTTTTTCTCTTTTATTTTAGTTTTTTTCTCTTTTGTTGTTCTGCTCTCTCACACAAAAGAAACTAAAGTGAACTGATCTGACGAAACAACTAAGGCCCTGTTTGATAGCAAAATATTTTCTAAGTATTTTAAGAATACTACAGTTTTTGAGATTACCACGGTTTTATTTACAATGAGCTGTTTGGTTGCCCCTAACAACTGTGTTTTTAATACTGTAGTATTGGACAAACTGCAGTTTTTTCTCTGCATAAAAAAAAGAACCCGAAACCTCTTTTTTTAAAACAGAGTTGCTGAGTGCTTAAACACAATGGCTAAACAGCAAAATTTACAGCGTTATGCGGCAACAACCAAACATGTTTTATGTATTGTGAATACTGCAAAATACTCTGTTTTGATAAAACTATGGTATCTCACACCTATAAGTAAAATTATTGTAGTTTATGATACTTTGGTTTATATAATACTTTGCTATCAAACACAGCCTAAAAGGCAAAAACTGCAGTGCATTGTGCCGTCGATGCGAATTGTAGCATGCCCACCGAGGAACCGCACTACATTTCACAAACAAAAAGGAACCACACTGCAACACCATGGGCAACTGATCCAAGGCGAATGGCACCTGGCTCCCAGCACCCTTGTGTGGTGGCCGGCGCCTAATTTTTTCACCATGGGAGCTCAATCGAGCCTTTTCCTGCTCAAAACGATACGATGTTGCCGCCAACCGAGGAAAAACAAAAAGTGAGCGAGACAAACTTAAAACAAAAACAACCTTTTTTGTTCGGAAATGCACTTCCTTTTAAACTGCAGGCGAACTCAGGGGCCCTTAAAATTCTCCAAGTATTCGTTGATGAGAAGTAACTTATGACACTCCTATCCTGAAACCCTCCCTCTTGTTGGTTCAACGAAGGTGAACATAGACGCCGCGCTGGGAAAGCACGACAACAAAGAGCTATGGTGGAGGTCTCAATGAGCCATGTGTGTGATTTTATGGGAACATCAAAGTCATCATCAATGACATTTGGAACCCTAAACCAATACCCTCCACGGTGGTTTATTGTGCCACTATGGGAAGACTTAGGAGATTATGACAACTAGCAACAAGGCCTAGAAAATGGCCCCTTTCTTTGCACGAGAAGATCTTTCAATAAAGAGGTGCACATGCTAGTGCACTCATTGCTGAGAGATGAGGTTGGTCGTTGTGTATGTCCGACAGCTTCGTCTAATGGCCTTTGCATCCCAATGTCTATTATTTAAATAAGGATGATATGATTCTCAAAAAGATAAAATTATGAAAGTCTCATCTAGAAATTCAACTAAAATGATATAGGAACAAAAGCATGAATATGCGTGTCAATTTAATAGTAAGTAATAGATCTTATAATTTTAGCATCCGTGACTGAGTGATCACCAAACTCTTATTGCCGTTTCCCTAGCATGAATTTGTGAGTTAAATGGAATTACAGAACAGACCACGCATGAGAGAGAGAGAGAGTACACTCAAACAAAAACCTAATTATATCCACGCATACACACCTGAAGATCAATCTTCATATTTGTAGATTGTCAGGCCCTTGCCTCCCACAATCCCCATGACCCCATAATAGTATTCAGAGTTGCCTCTGTCATGAAAAAGAATACAACATAAATAAAAACGCAACGAATTATCAAAATCTGGACTGAAAAAACCATGCATGGATCAATCTTTTCATTGTATGGACTCAAACCTGTGTGACATCGTCGAAGAAATTGGTTGTGGAGTTCATGATCTACAACCCATCTAAAGATCTTCAGATTTGTAGATTATGAGGCCCCAAAATAAAATCTTAAGATTTGTAGATCGTGAGGCCTCCGGAGGCGGAACGTGGGGTTGATGTCGACGCCCTGCATGAGCCCGGAGTCGCCGGCATACGACTCGCGTCCGAGGCGAAAACAAATCTGCCGAAACCGCCGCGAATCAGTCTTCGGAATCAGTCAACAGGTGAACTCGACGGAGAAGAAAACTTGACGATCCTATATGTACTCGTTCTTTTTCTTAGACAATCCAATACGTACTCGTGGGCTACCGACTACTACGGGCCTGAGCCATGGGCTAGCTGCATACGTCGGAGGGGGCCCCTAGACATCGGGGGCCCGTGGCGGCTGCCCCTGCTGCCCCCCCTCAGGGACGGCCCTAAGCGCCATGATTCTCACAGGAGAGGGCGCGCTGGATCCATGCGAGAAGGAGGAGGCCACCGTGGCTGGGGGAGATAACTGTTGGATCCATCGGCGGCGTATCGGGGGAGGCTGTGGCTAGCTGGACCCAGCCGACGGAGCTGGATCCCACGGTGGGGGCTGGATCCGGGGCGGGGAGATGCGAGGGCGGTGGGGGTAGCCGGCCGTCGCCGGGATGGCAGGGGCTGCTGCTGGTAGCTCAGCCGGCGCGACGATGGGGTGGCGCGTGGGACGTGGGAGGCCGCGGCGGCCGGCATCGCAGGAAAAGGAAGGAAGGAGGTGGCTGGCGTCGCAGGAGAAGGAAGTAGGTAGGTGGCCGGCCAGCGCACGACGGCGGGCCAGATCGACGGAGAGGTGGGAAATGGCAGGTGCGCGCGTGGGCTTGGGGTGCTGATTGGGGAGGAACCCACGGGAGATGAAAGCTGGGATGGGTGGGGGTGGGTGGGGAAGAAGGTACGGTGGGGGTGGGCGGGTTCTTTTTTCCGTTCGCTGCGTGCAGTTTGTTTGTTTTGTTTTTTTGTGTTCGGGTGGGTGTTATGAGAATAAGGCAGTAGTGTTATTAGAATAGACCCACCATGTTGCTGTTCTAAGAATGATCATGATGCCCTCATGTTCGTATTTTATTTTATCGACACCTCTACTTCTAAACATGTGGATATATTTTTCGATTTCGGTTTTCGCTTAAGGACAAGCGAGGTCTAAGCTTGGGGGAGTTGATATACCCATTTTGCATCATGCTTTTATATCAATATTTATTGCATTACGGGCTGTTATTACACATTATGTCACAATATTTATGCCTTTTCTCTTTTATTTTACAAGGTTTACATGAAGAGGGGGAATGACGACAGCTGGAATTCTGGGCTGGAAAAGGAGCAAATATTAGAGACGTATTCTGCACATCTCCAAAAGTCCTGAAACTCCACGGGAATTATTTTCAGAATATATAAAAAATATTGGGCGAAAGAAATACCAGAGGGGGTGTCAGAGTAAATAGCCATGGGTAGCCTACCCGGCTTCCCCTGGCCCATCAGAAAAAATTACGAGCCCGTCCGGCTCTCCAGAAGACTCAAGACCTGGGGCCGCCTCCCCCCTTGCCGGCTATCTTCCCGGCCGGCTTCGGGGGCGGCCCGCCCTTTACCCTCACAAAGAAAGTTGTGGGAGGGCCGACTGCGAGAGGCCGGCTGCAACGGGGCCAACTCCAAGTGGCCGGCTCCCATAAGGCGGTCAAGGCCGTACCCGCAAGGTACGCGTCCACCCCGTGATGATGAAGCAGGGCGTGGCTACAGTGGAGCCTGCCACCCCCAAAACCCGGAGCACGCCTAGTACAGTGCGCCGTACGGGTGGCCACGACCCGTCCGACATGACACTGTTGCCACGGCGGCCCCGACGCCGTCCACGACGGGCCACCAGCGTGGCCCCCGAGGCGGTGGGACCCTTCGGGCAGAGAGATACCGAAGGCGGCCGCACCTCCTCCCAAGTCGGCCTGATGGAGAGCCGGCCCTCCATAGCCGGCTCGCCATCCTCCTCGAGGGAGACGCCCATTAAGGAGACAAGATACGGCGGGGCTACAGTAATTGCCCGCCAGGGCGGCGATACTGTAGCCACGCTTACCCCGACCAAGCCTGCGTCAACAGCACGGAGCAACAGTAACCAGCCACCGACCAGGCTCTGGATAGTGCGGCCTGCCTGTCGACCAGGGAGCCGGCAGTCGGCGGGACCCACCAGCCGGCGGGCCCCAGCAGCCGGCGCAGAAGCCGGCAAGCACAGTCACAAACAGCTGGGCCCCGCGCCCAGCTGGATTACCATTGTGCCCCCGGGGGGTAGGCCTATATAAACCCCCCGGTGCACCCATGCAAAGGGTTGGACTCTTAAGTTAGACCTAGACACCATACAAGGAGAGGAAGCAAGCTAGTCGAGCCCTTCTTCCTCCTTCCACCCAAAACAGCTCAAGGAGCGTTGTGTAGCTACTTGTTCATTTAGTAACCATGCGGACACCCCGCAGAGCAGCAGTAGGGGTGTTATCTCCCCGGAGAGCCCTGAAGCTGGGTAAGATCCGCCGGCGTGCATGTCTTCGCCTTATCCCGTTTCCAGGCACCGGTGATGTTTTATTGGCTCCCACAATGATAAGCCACCCGTTGGCATATGTCGCACCTACCACCCGACATTTGGCGCCCACCGTGGGGCCAGGTACACCGTTGTCCGGAGACCTGTTCTGGACGGGAACCCTTTTCCTCCCTCGCGAGCGTAGCCAGCCCGGCACGCCCGATGGCGCTTGCCACTACGCGCTGCATGGCGTCACCAACATCTGCGCGGCGAGCAGCCTCGCCGACCTCTTCGACAAGGCCCGCATCTCCGACGAGCTTGCCTCCGATGCGGGCACTGACCACCTCGCCAACCTCCTCCGCTAGCTCCACGTCTCCAGCGAGCCCGCTGCGGATCTGGAGTCGGTTGGCTCCACCGACCCGATGCCTGTCGACTCCGACACGGCATCCTACGACACCTTCCCCACCAACGTCACGATCTACAATGACCCACTCCCTCCGGCCAGCGATCGCGATACTGTCACTACGGAGGTGATGGTTATCGGCCACGACGGCCCGACTGACGAGGGCGCCCGCGACGCCCCACGCGCGACGGCCCACGACTTGTCCGCCCCCCTTTCGGCTGACGCCAACGACGAAGTACTGGAGGCGCCGCCTCGCCCTCCTCCCGGAGGGCCGGCGGCTGGCCTCCGTAAGACGCCTCACCAAGGCCTACCAGCGCGAAGCTGACCGCGCCGCATTCGGCACGCCGGCTCCGGCTGGCCCAAGCCGGGCTGGTGCTGTCAGGCAACGCGGCGCCGTCATCGCCGACACGCTTGGAGTCGACCGCCCGGTCTACGCGACTCCGCTCGAGAACCTGCGCGCCGCCCAGGCGGCCGTAGACGAGCTGGACGGCTTGGAAGCCGAAGACCTCCCTCACATGACGCGACGTATACAGCAACTAATTGACGCGGCCGCTCGGCGGCATGAAGCCGACGCCTGCGCGGGGAGCCCTCCCCCGCGCCGCGATCACGGCGCGACTTCCCGATCGCTGACTACGAGCAACACCCGCGCGCGGCGCGAGAAAGAGCCGGCTTCCAGCCGAAGCCGGACCCAAATCTCCATCGAGCGAGACGCGGACGGCCGCCCCCGAGCCATGGAATGGCGGAGCACCCCGCCTCCGCCTCGAGCTCGTGGAGAGAGATACCCCACCCCGCCTCTAGTGGCACACCCGACTCTCAGCGGCCGGCTTGGTCGCCGCGAAGGAGTCGGCGAAAACGACGCCCGCCACCGGATCGACCGCCTGGCCAGATCCCTGGCGCTGGAAGAAGAAGACGATGTCAGCCCGCCTTGCTTTGGCCCCCACATCCGCGACGAGCCCTTCCCCAAAGGGTTCTCGCTCCCAAGAGACACGCCCAAGTACAACGGCTCGATGAAGCCGGAAGACTGGCTGACCGACTACTCCACAGCCGTCAGCATCGCGAACGGCAACCGGCACGTTGCCGTGAAGTACGTGCCCCTCATGCTGCAAGGCACGACACGGACTTGGCTTAACAGCCTCAAGCCTCTCAGCATCAACAGCTGGGTAGATTTCACTGAAGCCTTCATTCGCAACTTCACTAGCACCTACAAGCGGGCTCCCAAGCCCAGACAGCTCTCCCTGTGCATACAGGGCCCAGCCGAGTCCACTCGCGACTACCTCACGCGTTGGGCCGAGCTCCGCAACTCCTGCGAAGGGGTGCACGAGGTGCAAGCCATCGAATACTTCACTGCCGGGTGCCGAGAGGGCACCCTCCTCAAGCACAAGCTTCTTTGCGACGAGCCGGCTACCCTCGACGAGCTCCTGAACATCGCCAACAAGTACGCCACCGCCGACTCCTCGATGAAGACCGAGCTCCGGGTGGACGCGTCCGGAAAGGTGCTCAATCCGGCGCCCCAAGCACCGGCTGGAGATTCCGGCCGACGCCAACACCAGATTGATCAGAAGCGCAAAGGCCCTGCGCCGCCCTCCCGCTAGCCGGCAGGTGGCCACGGTCGAAGATGCGCCGCCTGAGGGGCGGCCTGCGCCCAAGAAGCCCAAGGGCGACCGGCCGGCTTGGCAGCCGGCCTTCTCCTATGAACAAACCCTTGACGCTCCATGCAAGTTCCATAGCGGCGCGAAGCCGTCCAACCATACGACCCGAAAGTGCAACTGGCTCGCCCGAATCTCCAAGGGCGAAGGGCTCGCGCCGACTCCGCCTGCCGGCCCGCCGCCTCCGGCTCCGCCGCCCAAGCCCGCTCGGCCTGCGATTGACGCCGTGCAGGACGAGTTCCCCGACGAGCAAGCATCTTACGTTGTCTTCACGAGCCAGCCCGAAGACCGGCGCAGCAAGCGCCGAGAGCAACAAGAAGTCAATGTGGCCGCCGCCAACCCAGCCGGCCACATGCATTGGCCAGAGAAATCCATTAACTGGAGCTGGGCCGACCACCCAGAGGTGATGCCGTCCCCCAGCTCCTACGCTTTGGTCCTGGAGGCCACCCTTGTGACGGACACGCGTGCCGCGCGCTTCTCTCGCGTGCTGATCGACGGTGGAAGCAGCATCAACATCCTGTACCGCGACACCATGGAGAAGCTGGGTGTCAAGGCAAAACAACTTGTGCCGACTCGAACGGTGTTTCACGGCATCGTACCCGGTTTGTCCTGCGCCCCCATCGGCAAGATCAAGATCGATGTACTCCTTGGGGGCAAGGATCATTTCCGCCGGGAAGCAGTCTGGTTCGAGGTGGTGGACCTGGAGAGGCCTTACCATGCCTTGCTTGGCCGACCCGCCTTGGCCAAGTTCATGGCGGTCCCCCACTACGCATACCTCAAGATGAAGATACCAAGCTCCAAGGGCATCATCACCATCACCGGCGACTACAAGAAGTCTGCCGACTGCGCCGCGGCCAGCAGCCGGCTGGCCGAATCCCTCGTGATTGCCGAAGAAAAGAAGACGATGGACAGGGTCGTGGCCATGGCCAACAAGCAGCTAAACCAGCCCGCCGACTCCAAGGAGTATGATGCCCAAGGATCTTTCCAGCCGGCCAAGGAGACCAAGAAAATATAGCTCGACCCCAAGCACCCCGAGAGGTTTGCCGTCATTGGGGCGAGCCTAAGCAGCAAATAGGAAGGCGAGCTCGTCGATTTCCTCCGTGAGAATCGGGATATCTTCGCATGGTCCCCCAAGGACATGCCGGGTGTTCCGAAGGATTTCGCCGAGCACAAATTACATGTGCGGGAGGACGCCAAACCAGTCAAGCAGCCTCTCCGCCGACTGTCAGAGGAGAAGAGAAGGATCGTAGGGGAGGAGATAGCCCGGCTTCTTGCAGCCGGCTTCATCATGGAAGTTTTCTTCCCCGAGTGGCTCAAGAACCCGGTTCTCGTGCTGAAAAAGAATAACAAGTGGCGCATGTGTATAGATTACACAAGCCTCAAAAAAGCCTGCCCAAAAGATCCCTTCGCCCTGCCCAGAATTGACCAAGTGATAGACTCCACAGCCGGATGCGAGCTGTTGAGCTTTTTGGATGCTTATTCGGGATACCACCAGATAAAACTGAACCCGGATGACCGACTGAAGACCGCCTTCATCATGCCGTTTGGAGCCTTCTGCTACCTGACCATGACGTTCGGCTTGAGGAATGCTGGCGCCACTTTTCAGTGTTGCATGCAGAAGTGCCTCCTCACGCAGCTCGGCAAAAACGCCCACGTCTATGTGGATGATATCGTGGTGAAGACGGAGAAGCGCGGCACTCTGCTGGAAGACCTGAAAGAGACATTCGAGAACCTGCGTCGGTTCCGAATCAAGCTCAACCCCGAGAAATGCGTGTTCGGAGTGCCAGCCGACCAGCTCCTAGGCTTTCTGGTCTCCGAACGCGGCATCGAGTGCAACCCTGTAAAGATCAAGGCCATCGAGAGGATGGCGGTCCCAACCAAGCTTCGAGAGATCCAGAAGTTCACCGGGTGCCTGGCCTCTCTGAACCGCTTCATCAGCCGGCTTGGAGAGAAAGCTCTCCCTCTCTACCGCCTCATGAAGAAGAGCACCCACTTCGAGTGGAATGACCAGGCCGACCAAGCTTTCCACGAGCTAAAGAAAATGCTGTCCACGCCGCCTGTCTTGGCGGCGCCGACTGAGAAAGAGCCCATGCTCCTTTATATTGCCGCCACTAGCCGGGTGGTCAGCACCGTCATTGTAGTCCAACGCCCCGAAGAAGGCCGAGCCCAGCCGGTCCAGAGGCCGGTTTATTACCTGAGCGAGGTGCTGTCCGCCTCGAAACAGAACTACCCGCACTACCAGAAGATGTGCTACGGCGTGTACTTCACCGCCAAGAAGCTGAAGCCGTACTTTCAAGAACATCCTATCACGGTCGTATGCACTGCCCCGCTGGCCGAGATCATAGGCAGCCGGGATGCATCCGGCCGGGTGGCTAAGTGGGCCATCGAGCTGGCCCCTTACACGATCTTCTACCAACCCCGCACCGCCATCAAGTCGCAAGCACTGGCCGACTTCCTTGTCGACTGGGCTGAGACCCAGTACTTACTGCCAGCTCCCGACTCCACCCATTGGCGCATGCACTTTGACGGATCCAAGATGCGCACCGGCTTGGGAGCCGGCATCGTCCTTACCTCTCCTAAGGGCGACAAGCTCAGATACACGCTGCAGATCCACTTCGCCGCCTCCAACAATGTAGCCGAGTACGAAGCGCTCATACACGGGCTCTGGCTTGCCAAGGAACTCGGCATCCGCCGGATCCTGTGCTATGGCGACTCGGACTTGGTGGTTCAGCAATCATCTGGCGACTGGGACGCCAAGGACGCAAACATGGCAAGCTACCACTTCCTAGTGCAGCAAATCAGTGGATACTTCGATGGATGTGAATTCCTCCATGTACCGCGAGCCGACAACGAGCCAGCAGATGCTCTGGCCCGAATAGGCTCCACGCGGCAAGCAATACCAACCGGCGTCGCCCTACAACGCCTCCTCAAGCCGTCCATCAAGCCGTCTCCGGAATCCGACTCCATCTTCGTGCCGCCTAACCCCGATGGGGCCGGGTCCGGTTCGAAGAATCAAGCAGTCGGCCTGGGGACTTCAAAACTCAGCTCGGGGACTATAGTAGCCGGCTCGGGGACTGTCGCACCCGGCTCGGGGACTACGGTACCCGGCTCGGGGACTGCGGTAGCCGGCCCGGGGACTTCTTCAGCACAACAAGCGGCGGCCGATT
Source organism: Triticum monococcum (assembly GCA_034509565.1). Taxonomy (NCBI): domain Eukaryota; kingdom Viridiplantae; phylum Streptophyta; class Magnoliopsida; order Poales; family Poaceae; genus Triticum; species Triticum monococcum. The sequence goes on along the minus strand of CM067842.1, from coordinate 440,906,887 downwards.
CCAGCACTTCGTTACCCAGCCCGCCCACCCTGGTGGCTGTAGCCACATTGGCGGCAGGGGAAGTCGCAGCTCCATCATGGGCCCAAGCCATCCTCAACTTTTTGGTGAACCAAGATCTGCCGGCTAACGATACCGAAGCGAGACAAGTCCAACGTCGAGCCGGAGCATACACAATCGTCAACAGAGAGCTTGTCAAGCGCAGTGTCACCGGAGTCTTACAGCGATGCGTTGAGCAGGAGAAAGGCATTGCGATCCTTAGAGATATACACCAAGGAGAGTGCGGCCACCACGCCGCATCAAGATCACTTGTCGCCAAAGCCTTCCGCCATGGTTTCTTTTGGTCGACTGCTTTGGACGACGCCAAAGAGCTAGTCAAACACTGCAAAGGCTGCCAGCTTTTCAGCTCCAAGCAACACATGCCGGCTTCGGCACTCAAGACCATTCCCCTCACCTGGCCCTTTGCCGTCTGGGGACTGGATATGGTGGGCCCATTCAAGATGGCGCGTGGCGGCATGACGCATTTGCTCGTCGCCGTTGACAAATTCACCAAGTGGATTGAGGCGAAGCCGATCAAGAAGCTGAATGGGCCGACTGCGGTGACTTTCATTGCAGATATAACAACCCGGTACGGCGTACCACACAGCATCATCACCGACAACGGCACGAATTTTGCCAAAGGTGCTTTGGCACGGTTCTGCACTGCACAAGGTATCCGGCTGGACCTTGCGTCCGTCGCACACCCGCAGTCAAACGGCCAAGTGGAGCGAGCAAATGGCCTCATCCTGTCCGGCATCAAGCCCCGACTGGTCGTACCTCTGGAGCGATCAGCCGGCTGTTGGCTCGATGAGCTGCCGGCTGTCCTATGGAGTCTGCGTACTACCCCAAACAGATCAACCAGCTTCACTCCTTTCTTCCTTGTATATGGTGCCGAGGTAGTCATCCCAACAGACATCGAGTTCGACGCGCCTCGGGTAACCATGTACACGGAAGCAGAAGCCAAAGAAGCAAGAGAAGACGGCGTCGACCTGCTGGAAGAAGGCCGGCTGTTAGCCCTCGGCCGGTCTACCATCTACCAGCAGGGTTTGCGCCGCTACCACAGCCGGAAGGTCAGACCAAGATCTTTCCAAGAGGGCGACCTTGTGCTCCGGCTGATCCAGCGAACAGCCGGCCAGCACAAGCTCGCAGCCCCCTGGGAAGGTCCCTTCGTCGTCAGCAGAGCTCTAGGCAACGATGCCTACTACCTCATCGACGCGCAGAAGCCGAAGGCACGCAAAAGAGACGACTCCGGCAAGGAGTCGGAACGACCATGGAATGCCAATCTTCTTCGGAAATTTTACAGTTAAAATGCAGTATGTATCACGTCCACTTTTTTATTAAGTACGAAACAATAGGCTCCCCGAGGAAGACTCGGGGACTGCCATCTTTTATTTTATGAATGAAAGTTATCATGCGTATGGTATCGCCTGTTCATTTATTTTTGTCCGGCACCGGGTTCGACGAGTCGGCCCGGGGACTAGCCGACTGGAGTTATATTAGGAGCCCTACCCGCGGTCAGACAAGTAATGTGCTGACACCCAGGCTTGGCCCTTGCCAAAATCGCAGTTCGAAGAGCCGACTGCCCGGCTGGCAAGAGTCATAAGCCGGAAAGTGTGCGCACACGAAAAACGGCTAGGGACTAATGGGCTTATATAACAAAAGCCGGCTTGCCGCCTCCCGCCGACTGACTACCAGAGTAGCCGGCCGGCCGGCTTACATTCAGTCCGCTTCAAATCCAAGAAAGCTCGAGTACTTGCCTTCCCAAAGAGAGAAGGCGGCAAAGGAAAAAGCCTAAGGATAAAAAAGTGCACTTGAATGGAAGCCAACACATGCATACAATAATATTTACACAAAGGACCTCCAGAGAGGTCAGCATCCAACATTGTTCGATACACCCCCAGTGGGTGGAATTGCGGAAACTTAAAAATTGTTCGAAAAAGCAAAAGCAGGAACAACAGGGACGGCAGATCAAGCCGACGGGGCCGCTGACGAGCCAGGCTGGGCGGTGGAGGCGGTCGTGCCAGCTGAAGGAGCGGCCGGCTGGCCAACTTCGGCCTGATCACCACCTCTGGCAAAGGGCGCGCTCCCGCGCGGCTCGTTGCTGGAGGCACGGTCGGCTTGAGGGCGGTCGGTCGTCTCACCAGCCGGCTCGGCGTCTCCGCCGTCTTCTTCCTCGTCATCCTCTCCCTCGTCGCTGGAGGCGATCTCCTCGGCCGAGTCCTCGCCTTCCGCCGGGTTCAGCCCGAACCACTCCTCCGGCTGGGCGATGCCATCATCACTGAGTTCCGGCGCGAAGACGCTGGTGTCGGTGCACTCGGCGATCATCGAGGCGCGTTGCGCGATCGCCGGCCGCACCTCCTCCAGCTCCGCGTCGGCCTCCAACCGCCAAGTCCGCAACTGGTCCAGGCTTAGCCCTGGGTACCACGCGCGGATGAACTCCAACGCACGGCCGGCTCTGAGACGGGCTGCTGACGCCTTCCAAGCCTCGAAGCGGCCGACTACGACTTCTAGCCAGTCGGCGGTCCGACTTGGGGTGCGGGGAATCATCTGGCCAGGCCAGAGCACGGCCAGCACCTGTGCCCCGGCACGTTGGAGCCGGCGGAGCATCCGATGGGCCGGCTGCAGTCGCGCTTGGACGGCAATGAGCTGCTCTGACAGCGTTCGATTTGCATCCGGCGGAATGACAACTCCAGCCTGACGGCGCGCCTCGCGATGGGCCTCGATGGCTTGGGTGGCGAGGACGGAGTGGCCGGGAAAGTAATCTGCGCAAAGCAACAAGCACAAGTTAGAATAAAACCCTAGGCGGCCAGCGGATGGAGGAAGGGTAAGAAAGGCGGCTTACCATCGATCAGATCTTCGATTCGGCCGAAACCTTCCTCCAGCGCCTGGCGCGTCTCGGCCCAGCTCGCCGCCTTGGTCTCGAACTCCGCCTTCAGGGCAGCCTCGCCGTCCTGCGCCTTCTGCAGGGCCGCCTTATGGCTTGCCTCCTGGTCGGCTAGTTTCTTGACCAGGCGGTCGCGCTCCTGAACCAAGTCGGCATACTCGGCATCCCTGGCACGAAGAGCGGTCTGCACTTCGCCGAGCTCTCCGCAAGTCGGCATTGGCCCCTACACGAGCAAGAGACAAAGAGAAAGGTCAATAAGGGAAAGGTCACCAAGAAAGATCTGACCCGACTGCGCTGCAGTCGGCCCGGATCTCGGGGACTACACCCAGTGGGTGCGCTGTCGCGCCCCCACGAGAGACAGATAAGAGCAATATACTTACGCCGGCTGCTGGCTAGGTCTTCGGTCCTCCGGCTCAGCTTCCAAGCCTGGGAGTTGAAGGCGGCGGCACGAGAGTTGTGATAATCCTAAAGATCAGACAGAAAACAGAGTTAAGATAGTCGTCGGGAAAGATCCGACCCGACTGCGCTGCAGTCGGCCCGGATCTCGGGGACTACACCCAGTGGGTGCGCTGGCGTGCCCCCACGGAAAAAATCAGAGGATCAGAGCGGTCGACAAGTAAAAAACTTACCCGGATTGCGGACCGCGTCGACAGAAACTCCTGAGTAAATTGCTGCAGGAGGGCGGCCTGAGCCTGCAGCCGGCTCCGAACCCCTTGGGCCGCCATGTTCAGCTCGCCACTTCCTCCGCTGGGAGTCCACCCGGACGTGGCGGAACTGGCCGCCTCCAAGGCTTCTGCCATCTGGTTCGCACCCGCGGCTTGGCACGTGTCCGGCGGGGCCGTGCTCCCTCCGGCGCGCTGGCTCGCCGCCAGCTGAATTTCAAGACCGGCTCCGGCCTCGGGTGCGGCCCAGGCCGGCTCCTTCGGCACCGCCGATGACTGGCCGCCTTCGCCCGCTCCGGCTGGCGCAGCCGGCGGCGTCCTCTCCGCGAAGACCTCGAAGAGCTCATCCCTCTGCGTCGGCGGCTGATCGAGGGTGATCTCCTCCGCCGTGGGCAGCGGGATGTCCGGGTCCACGGTGTGGAGGGGGATGGCGAGCAGCGGAGGCCGGCTATGCATGCCCTCCGCCTTCGTCTCCGCGGTCGCCCGCTCCAATGGAGTCTCTGCTGCCGCATCCGCTCGCTCCGTCGCCGCCCGGGCGGCCTCCCACTCTGCCGCCTCCCTCTCTTCTCGCGCCTCGCGGGCGTTCCGCTCCGTGGCTTTCGCAAGATCGGCGCGGGGGTCCACGCGGCGGGGCCCTGAAGATCCAGCACCCGGCCCGACCACAGAGCCGCCTGGGCCTCGCTCAAGGGAAAGCGGCGCCCTGCTCAGAAATCGGAGAAGGGTTAGAACAAAAGAAGACAACAAAAAAACAAGCACGCAAGCGGCCAAAGGGCTCACAAGGAAACCGCTGGAGGTTGCTTCACCGCCTTCCGGAAACGGGCCACCTTCGCCGCCACTTCGTCTCGCTTCGTTGCCGCGGCGGCGGCCCTCGTCTTTTTCGGCCGGCTGCCGAAGAGAGGAAGCGCGGCCCGGCGTTTCGACTTTCCACCACCGGCAGCCGGCACGGCGGACGAGCACGCGCTGTGACGATCGGTTGCCGGCTGGTGGCACAGGATTTCTTCGGCGTCGGCGTCGTCCGGCCAGTCATCAAAACTGGCCGAGAGCCCCGTGCCTCCGGGCTCAGCGACGTCCCCCGTGGCGGCGTCCTCCATGGCGGCCGCCCCCAAATCCGGGTCGTCGATGTCATCTACCGAACGGTCCGGGGCATACTGGCGTTCGACTCCTGCCGCCCCGGCTGGCGGCGGAAGAAGAGGGTTCTGATAAAAAAAAGAGAGAAAGGAGAAGGGCCGCCCGGTCAGAAGCCGGCCGGCGCAAGCCGGCTGATGACAGAAAGAAGGACTTACCACGGGCGGAGGATGGGTGCAGGAGTACGGCGCCTTGCCGAATTGCCAGTCATTGGTGAGCTTGAGGTTGGCGATGTAGTTCACCATGAGCGCTACCTCGGCATGGGGCATGTCCCATGTGCTCAGCCGGCAAGGGTCGAAGCGGCCGCTCATCTGGCATAGCATGTGGGGCCGGCTCTGAAAGGGAAGAATCCGGCGCTCGACGAAGGCGGCCACCAGGTCGGCTCCGCGCAGGCCTTCCGACTGGATCATTACCCGAAGCCGGGCGATGGAGGCGTTCCCGGCCGGAGATAAGTACTTGGACCGGAAGCCACAAGACAGCTGCCTCCCAGCCGGCGGGCCGGCTACGTAAGCCGGCAGATTAACGTAGTCTCCTTGCGGGGCGACGTTCTTGACGTAGAAATAAGATTTTTGCTAGAGTTTGACCGATTGGATTAAAGGGATGTGCGGGAAGGGGTTGTTCTCGCTTGACCTCTTCATCGCGATGAAGGTCCCGCAGGGGGCGGGCACGCCGGCGGTGACGGTGCCGAGCTTGTTTTGGAAGAGCTCCGCCCAAAGCTCCAGCGTGGGCAGCACTCCCAAGAAGCCTTCACAGAGAGAGACGAAGGCCGACAGCAGCATCACCGCGTTGGGCGTGAGGTGATGCGGCTGGAGACGGTAGAAGTCGAGGAAGGAGCGCATGAACCCGCTCGCCGGGAAGCCGAAGCCACGCAAGAAATGCGTGCGGAAGACGACGCGCTCGCCTTCCTCTGGCGCCGGCGAGATTTCCGCCTCCGGCGCCAGACGAGCCTGCACGAGGTTGGCGGCGGGCAGGCGCCGGGTCCGGCGGAGAAACTCTATGTGATCTTCGTGGACGTTGGACCCGTCCCACGAGCTCGACAGCGCCATGGACATGGCGGCGTGGGCAGGCTGCGACGGGAGGCTGCATCGGGCGCGGAGGAAGAAGAAAGGAAAGGAGAACAAGGAGGGACGAGGAGCGGGGGAGCGAGCAAGCCTTTGTCTCTCCCCCTCCCCCCTACTTGTAGGCTCGTGCGCCGGAGCCGAGGGGGCGCGGCGTGGGGGATCGTGGGGATCGATCGTGCCCATCTCCCCCACGTCCCGCGTTGATTGCGCGCATTGAAGACACGAAGAAATGGCCGCGGGGAGGCGAGCAGTCCCTTCGGGCCACAGAAGATCTGCGCCCGGGCCAAGGCCAAGGAGTGGCGGGCCCGGGCCTGCGGCGGCGTCCCGTCGCGCGCGTGCGACGGCAGGACTTCTTCGCCACGTGGCCCGTCGTGGGGCCCGTGGCCAGCCCGCGGGTCAACCACGGTCATATTAATAAACACGAATAAGTTCTCCAAAGTCGGCCTGCGACGGCAGGGTCGGCTCCTCAGGGTATGAAGCTGGCCAAGCTTCTCGTCCCTCTGTCCGCCGTGAAGCTCGCCCAGCTTCGGGGACTACTGTCGGAGTAAATAGCCATGGGTAGCCTAGCCGGCTTCCCCTGGCCCATCAGAAAAAATTACGAGCCCGTCCGGCTCTCTAGATAACTCAAGACCTGGGGCCGCCTCCCCCCTTGCCGGCTATCTTCCCGGCCGGCTATGGGGGCGGCCCGCCCTTTACCCTCACAAAGAAAGTTGTGGGAGGGCCGACTGCGAGAGGCCGGCCGCAACGGGGCCGACTGCAAGAGGCCGGCTCCCATAAGGCGGTCAAGGCCGTACCCGCAAGGTACGCGTCCACCCCGTGATGATGAAGCAGGGCATGGCTACAGTGGAGCCTGCCACCCCCAAAACCCGGAGCACGCCTGATACAGTGCGCCGTACGGGTGGCCACGACCTGTCCGGCGCGGCACTGTTGCCACGGCGGCCCCGATGCCGTCCATGACGGGCCACCAGCGTGGCCCCCGAGGCGGTCGGCCCCTTCGGGCAGAGAGATACCGAAGGCGGCCGCACCTCCTCCCAAGTCGGCCTGATGGAGAGCCGGCCCTCCATAGCCGGCTCGCCATCCTCCTCGAGGGGGACGCCCATTAAGGAGACAAGATACGGTGGGGCTACAGTAATCGCCCGCCAGGGCGGCGATACTGTAGCCACGCTTACCCCGACCAAGCCTGTGTCAACAGCATGGAGCAACAGTAACCGGCCACCGACCAGGCCCTGGATAGTGGGGCCTGCCTGTCGACCAGGGAGCCGGCAGTCGGCAGGACCCACCAGCCGGCGGGCCCCAGCAGCTAGCGCAGAAGCCAGCAAGCACAGTCACAGACAGCTGGGCCCCGCGCCCAGCTGGATTACCATTGTACCCCCGGGGGGTAGGCCTATATAAACCCCCCGGTGTACCCATGCAAAGGGTTGGACTCTCAAGTTAGACCTAGGCACCATACAAGGAGAGGAAGCAAGCTAGCTGAGCCCTTCTTCCTCCTTCCACCCAAAACAGCTCAAGGAGCGTTGTGTAGCTACTTGTTCATTTAGTAACCATGCGGAGACCCCGCAGAGCAGCAGTAGGGGTGTTATCTCCCCGGAGAGCCCTGAAGCTGGGTAAGATCCGCCGGCGTGCATGTCTTCGCCTTATCCCGTTTCCAGGCACCGGCGATGTTTTATTGGCTCCCACAATGATAAGCCACCCGTTGGCATATGTCGCACCTACCACCCGACAGGGGGGCCACCCACCGTCCACGAGGGTGGGGGGCGCGCCCCTTGCCTCGTGGCCCCCTGGTGGCCCTGTGATGCCCATCTTTTGCTATATGGAGTCTTTTGTCGAGGAAAAAATAATAAGAAAGCTCATAGGACGAAACTCCACCGCCTCGAGGCGGAACCTTGGCGGAACCAATCTAGGGCTCCGGCGGAGCTATTCTGCCGGGGAAACTTCCCTCCGGGAGGGGGAAATCATCACCATCGTCATCACCAACGATCCTCTCATTGGGAGGGGGTTAATCTCCGTCACCATCTTCACCAGCACCATCTCATCTCAAACCCTAGTTCATCTCTTGTATCCAATCTTTGTATCCAAACCTCAGATTGGTACCTGTGGGTTGCCAGTAGTGTTGATTACTCCTTGTAGTTGATGCTAGTTGGTTTACTTGGTGGATGTCGGTGTCAAAACCGGCGGATCTCGGGTAGGGAGTCCCGAACTATGCGCCTAAGGCGGATGGTAACAGGAGGAAGGGGACACGATGTTTACCCAGGTTCGGTCCCTCTTGATGGAGGTAATACCCTACGTCCTGCTTGATTGATGTTGATGATATGAGTATTACAAGAGTTGATCTACCACGAGATCGTAGAGGCTAAACCCTAGAAGCTAGCCTATGGTATGATTGTTTGTTGTCCTACGAACTAAACCCTCCAGTTTATATAGACACCGGAGGGGGCTAGGGTTACACAGAGTCGGTTACAAGGGAGGAGATCTACATATCCGTATTGCCAAGCTTGCCTTCCACGCCAAGGAAAGTCCCATCTGGACACGAGACAAAGTCTTCAATCTTGTATCTTCATAGTCCAACAGTCTGGCCAAAGGATATAGTCCGGCTGTCCGGAGACCCCCTAATCCAGGACTCCCTCAGTAGCCCCTGAACCAGGCTTCAATGATGATGAGTCCGGCGCGCAGATTTGTCTTCGGCATTGCAAGGCGGGTTCCTCCTCCGAATACTCCATAGAAGATTTTGAACACAAGGATAGTGTCCGGCTCCACAAAACAAGTTCCACATACCACCGTAGAGAGAATAATATTTCCACAAACCTAATCTGCTGACACGTTTGACAGCATGACATCACGCCACGGCCCGGTCATTATTCGAGCCGTTTTTCTCAACCAGCGCTGCACATATCACGAGGCGGTTTTCTTAACACATCTTGTCGAAGCAGAGATCGTGTCCCCCTTATTACGGGATTCTCATCAATACGGACGTGGGTAACCCAATCGTGCCCGTTGGTGTGACTCCTCGATTTTAGGCAAGTCCCAAACGGCCACGAGGAGGACGCTTGATATTCACCCTCTTTATAAAGAGGCCAAGGCTTGTCCTTTTTTCCCTCTCGTGCTCAATCGAATCCCTCCCCCGCCTTGAGTTCCAACCCCCAAGGCTCAAGTCAGGCACTTCGGAGCTTCAGCCATGTCCGGATCCAACCTTCAAGGTCGGTGGATGCCTTCCTCTGTCATAGAGGAAGACATCAAGAAGCTAAGAGGGGCCAGGTATTTGACCGGCGAAATCTGGCACAGGCTGCCTGCTCGAGGGCAGGTCATTCCCACTCCCAAACCCAGCGAGAGCATTGTATTCATCTCTCACTTCCTCCGAGGGCTAGGCCTCGCTCTGGATCCCTTTGTTAGGGGGCTCATGTTTTATTATGTGCTGGATTTCCATGACCTGGCCCCGGATTCCCTCCTTCACATCTCGTCGTTCATTGTCGTATGTGAGGCCTTCCTCCGCATTACCCCACACTTTGGCATGTGGCTCAAGACTTTCAATGTGAAGCCGAAGATGATCGAGGGGCGACACGCAGAGTGCGGAGGTGCCGTGATAAGCAAAAATGCTGATGTTCCGTGGCCAGAGGGTTCCTTCCCACAGGTGTCCGGTTTATGGCAATGGGAGTGGTTTTATATCACAGCTCCCCGAAGTGCCAAGTGGGTAGCTGCTCCTTCCTTTCGCTCGGGCCCCCACCACAACTGATGTCATGGATCAACAAGGGCCTAAACTGGGGGCCAGTAAATGAAGTGTCGATATTGCAGAGTCGCATCCGAGATCTCCTCGAGAGAGATGTCAGCCTGGTATCGGTAATGAAAGTCATGCTAGTTCGTTGGGTCCCTCCTTGCAAACGTCGACTCCTCCGTATGTGGGAGTTCAACCTGGAAGGACCACGAATTATTTAGCACTTCCTCAGCATGACGCTCGAAGAGATGTACAAATTGTTCTTTGGACCACAAATAAAGTGTCCGGACACCACCGAGGATACGGGTCTGAGCTGTAATCGCCCAGATACCCAAGTAAGTAATCTTGTGACCGAACACACTGTCTTTTTATTTATCATAACATCATTCTGAAAAATCGCTCTTTGACCAGGACTGGGTAACAAAGGCAAAGATGATCAGGTGTTCGGCCCCCCTTCCCGAAGGTTCAGCAAATCCAGTACTAGCCAGAATGCTCGAGCCGGTGCCTTATCAGGCGCCCTCAGGGGAAGATAAAGGGGACAATAAAGAGGCTGAAAGCGGGCCTCGCTCATTATTCATCCAAACTGGGGGAATTAGCGCCTCCGCGAAGGAGGATAACCAGGGAGAAGAATCTGAAATTCCCTCTCCCCAAGGAAGGAAGAGGACCACCTCTGAAGACCCGGAAACAAAGGTTTCCAAAGGGGGAAGAAATCTTCGCTAGAGGGTCCTGCCTCGGAGGGTACTCTTGCCGCACAGTGTCCGCAAGGGGATCAGCCCTCTACCGAGCTGTAAGTAAACAAAAAGTACTTAATAGTAAAGATATCCTACATTACTTCTGAAGACAATAACCGAAGCATATGTTTTGTAGTTCGGGTCGTAGCCCTTCTCGACAGAGTTCGTCTTCGGGGGATCTTCTTCCGGAGATGATGGAGAGCGAAACACCTCCCCCTGCCACTCCGCCTCATGAGGCGGGCGACCCTGAAGTGTCGTCGCGGAGGGTTTCTGTTGATCCGCCAAGGCCTGAGGGTAATCCTTTGGCCACCCGAAGTCCTCAGTATTTGGCTCCTAAAGAGAGCAACAGAAAGAGTCTGGAACCATACAGTGTGCGGTCAGACGCACTGAAGGATCTTCTGGAGCAAGCGACCATCTTAGAAGTGCATCGTATACTAATGGGTACGGTGATTGAGAGGATTTCATCCGCCGAAAGCGGGTTGCACGAAGCTTTTATGAGTCTGCTAAAAGGCTTTGAGGTACGTGAAATAGTGTATGTTTTTGACAGTACCGCACACGTTAGGTGTGCCCTATGCAGAAAATAGCCCCTGAGACTCTAGTTGCCGTCAAGAACAATGACAAACAGAGGATCATAGTCCCAGTCAATAATCAGGCGGCCGTCATGTGCAGGTGGCTGAAGGTCCGGTGGCTAGCCGGACAGATGAGTTTGCCGAGCTAAAGCGGCAATTTGATGCGGCAGATGCCGACATCGTGCTTGTCAACAAGCGGCTCGACAAGGCACAGGGTAAGTGATTTCTCCGATGATCAACACATAGTAAGAGGAGCATGATGCCAGTATATTTAATATGTTTTGACTGCAGATGGAGCTGCCGCCGTGGAGACCCTTCGGGCGGAACTTGCCCGAGCCAAGGAACAAGCCAGGAATAGTAATGTGGCCATTCTAAAGGCGGTCGAAGAGCTGAGGGCCGAAAAGGCCGCGCATTACCAAAGCAAGGAAAGAATAGCCAAGATGGCCGTTGAGTTGAAAGATGTCACCGACCGTTACCAGCCTCTTGAAAAAGAAAGCCGAGCGAAGGTGACGGACCTAGAGAAGGCCATGGTAGTAGCCAAGGAAGCCCGCTCCAAAATCAGAGCGGCGAAGGAGGAGCTGCGTCAAGCTGGGGATATCGTGGCTGGGAAGCCCTTTTTGTTGTGGACGAAGTTCGGAGATCCGAAGTATGCCCTGTTGTGGATCTAAGACTGACAGTAGAATGGAGGATAGGTATGAGGAGGCAAGATCCTAGCTATGGAGTAGTTGTACACACGAGTTTTACGAGTTCAGGCCCTTCTCGGAGGAAGTACCAGCCCTACGTCTCGGTGCCCTGAGGCGGTTGACTGGATTATATGTGTGTGTGAGTTTACAAAAGTGCGAACCCTTGTCCCAGAGGAGGGGGGTGGCTTATATAGAGTGCGCCAGGACCTCAGCTCCCCTCCGTTACATAGGGTTCAATGTTCGTAAAGGTGGGGCGTTACTGGTAACGCCTACAATAAAGTGTTATAAATTCCCATAAAGCTATGTTTTAAGTCACGGCTGTTACAGAGTGGAGGGCTTCTCATCTTCAAGGTGGTCGGGTGTCTTCAAGGTGGTCGAGTGTCTTCAATGTAGTCGAGTAGGCACATCTTCATGGTCGATTGGATGATGTTTTCTCTTTGACTGCTTCTGATTCTTTGTAGAGATGTCCTTACGGAGGGTATGTTGGACAGATCCATGACCCTACCCTAGGTACATAGCTTCATCATTAGCCCCCGAATGGATCAGGGTTTGAGTGGGGAAAGAGTTGGGAACACTTCCGACCCATTCTTTGTGCTACGAGTATATCTCATTCTGGAACAATGAGTTGAGGTGAGGACGTCGACTCCTTTCTCAGTCGCCTTGGTCCATTCTTGGTTTTTGTTGAGTGAATTTTCACGGTAGGATTCCGAATGATGATGTAGAGGATGTTTGTCTTCAGTCTGACAGGTTGTTCCGCTCTCCGTGGATCTCACGGGATTCGAATTTTGGGAAGCGCGCCAGACGGACGGAACCGAGGTTATCGGGATGGATTAGGCAAGTCTCCTCGATCTCCATGCCACCTTTTTCGCCATGTATTACGTGCGCGACTGTTGCGGGATTTGTTTAGATCGCCTGGGTCCACCAGTCAGTCACTCGGATGATGACCCTATAAAAGGCCTCGGACCAGGCCTCTGCCCCGTGCGCTCCCATTCTCTCTTCTTCTTCTCTCAATCTCTCCGCCACGCTCGCTTCCGCCCTTGTCGCCGGACCTTTTCTCGAGCTCGACGCGCCGCCATGGGGAAGGAGAGGACGGTGGCGCTGGAATGCGCGAAGAAGGCAACAGCAAAGGCGAAGGGCAAGCGGACCAGCCGGGGCGGATCCTCATCGAGATCCGGCCTGCCGGCGGGCTGGATCCAGGGCGACTGGATCCGCTCGACAATCACCTAGGACGACCTCGACAACCTGGTGGAGGGGGGACTGATCCCCCACAAGTCGGCACGGCTCCTCGGGAACGAAACCGAGCCGCTACCGAGGGAGGGTGAGTGTGTTCTCCTCGCCACCCACGTAGATCGTGGATTCTCACTGCCTCCCCATCCTTTCTTCCGGGGTTTTTTGAACTTCTTTGGGGCTCAACTCCACCATTTCACTCCAAACACCATAGTCTATCTGGCCGCTTTTATGTCGATGTGCGAAAACTACTTGGGTTGTCGACCGCACTGGGGTCTTTTCAAACACATCTTCACCTGCCGATCCCAGTCGGTCAAAAAGGCCAAGTCGAGTGACGAGAAGACACAGCTGATCCAGATGTGCGGGGGTCTGGGGATCCAGATGAGGAGCAAGAGTACTTTCCCAGCCATGATTCTTCCCGACTCGGTCCGGGGCTGGCAGTCGACTTGGTTCTACTGCATGGATCAGCCGACCCCGGGCCAGTCGACTGGACTTCCTCCTTTATCTTTGGCTCGAGTGGAGAAGCCCGCCCCCCTGACGGTAGTTCCATAAGAGAAGGCACAGGTCAAGGTGCTGGTCGAGCGGGTCGTCCAGCTTGTCCGCGACGGGGTGACCGGGATGGACCTGCTGGAGGTCTTTCTCAGTCGACGCATCCAACCTCTTTAGGCGCGCGATCATCCGATGTGGATGTACTCTGGGCTCAAGGATTCCACTCGGATCCACCCGGAGGATGTCAGCGAGGATACCTTGGGGAAGTGGTTGATGGGGATCACCAGCAACAAAGACAACCCTTGGGGTCTAGGAGGGTGATTCCATTCGACAACTCGCACCAGCCGGAGCAGGTTTAATTCTGTCTTTTCAAACATCTTTTCGATTCACCGAGTGACATCTTGTTTATGATCGATTGGATTTTGTTTGATCGTTGTCCTTTCAGGCCCTCATCGACATGTACTCAATGCCCAACGGAGTGCAGGACCAAGAGGCTAAGGAAGAAGGGAGCGGTGGCGAGAGCGGCGAGGAGCATTCGGAGGCCGAGGAAGACGAGGAGAGCAACGAATCAACTGACGAAGAAGTCAACTCGCCTCCTCGTAGGGAGAGGAGATCCAAACATGCCCACGACCCGACGAGTGCTTTGGACTTGGTGGCCGTGCCGACTGGTCAGTCTTCGAAGCGTCCTAGGACGTCTTCCCCGACGCCGACTGAAAAGGCTCCAAAGAAGTCCAAAGTTGCGCCACCTCCAGCACCGAAAGCGCCGAAAGTCACCTCCTCCAAGCCACCAAAAGCTTTGCCCAGGATCAAAGTGACCGTTCCTACTATCTCCGGGTAACCATCTGACTTGTCCTTCTCGTCGACTCAATTAACTGGACGTAATCGATTGAATGTGGGTCTTCGCAGTGCTACTACGTTAGGAACCTCTTCTCTCCAACACCGGGATGAGGAAATGGAAGATGCAGTAACCTCCAACCGAGGTATAAACTCTTGCGATTTGATTCTTTGGTCGATTGCGTTCGAGTGGCTCACTTGGGGTCGAATGATCTGCCTTGCAGCTCCACCCAATGTCATCGATCTTCCAGTTGACGATGAAGATGTGGCTCTTAAGCCTAGGAAAAAGCAAGAAGGTAACCGCTGGTAGGACGTCTCGGCAAGAAACCACTACGACACCTCCCGTCCGTAAACTTGAAGACGCGGGCAGGGCTTCTATGACCTTCGCCGCACCTTTGTCGAGTGGGCCTCCCGCACCGTCGACTGCGCCAGTGATTCCTTCAGCTGTCCAACTCCACGCCACGTAGCTCCTAGCCGCCGCACCTGGGTCGTCTGCCCACTTTTTCACCAGCTACCCCGTCCCGGACAACCAGTCAGAAGCGGCTGCGGAAGCCATCCGACAAGCTGACATGATGATGGAGCGGCTGAAAACAGTGCATGAGAACAGCAAGGCTGCCTACGACGCCAGCGCTACTCTTCGGGCCAATGTCCAGGTGAGTAAACTTTCCGACTGTTTTTGCTCCATGAGGAAATGTTACTCGAAAAATCTTCGTCTACATAATCTCATGTTGTTTGCGTCGAATTAGAGCACCCGCTGGGTGTTTTGTTGATTTTGGTAGTTTTGCTCTTCTACTCGATCTGGGCGAGTGGAATCAGAACCGGTGGGGGCGCGATAAGTGCACCCACTGGGTGTAGTCCCCGAGACCACGGTCGACTGCTGGCAGTCGACTGGGGTCTGAGTTCTTCTTTCCTCCTTACACTCGACTCGGGCGACCGGTTGAGTAGTTTCGTTCTTCCACTCGGTCTAGGCGAGTGGGATCTGAACCGGTGGGGGCACGCAAAGTGCACCCACTGTGTGTAGTCCCCGAGACCGCAGTCGACTGCTGGCAGTCGACTGGGGTCTAAGCAGTTTTTTTTGAGTTGAGTCTTAGTCAGCGGGGCACGCCAAGTGCACCCGCTCGGTGTAGCCCCTGAGACTGCAGTTGATTGTGTGCAATCGACTAAGGTCTAAGCAAACTTCTTTAGGCTTTATTCACTCGGAAGTAAACAACCTTCGATCTTATCAACTGATCCGTCTTTTGCCTTCTGCAGAAGTCTTCCACTCTTATTTCTAAGTTTGCTGAACTTGCGGAGAAGCAGAGGCAACTCAACCTCGACTTGGAATTAGCCTAGCTAAATCTGAAGAAAGCTCAAGACGAAGCCGCTGGTATGGAAGGTAACTGACTGTCGACTGACTTTCAATACATTTCTTTGATCTCTTCTCTAATTTGATTGCTTCTTTTGCAGAGAAAATGAAATTGGCTCTGGAGAAGAAGGACTCGGACCTTGCCGCCGCGCAAAAAGTAGCTCAAGATAAAACTGCTCTCGCAGACCAGAAGCTTGCTTCAATCGGGACGTTGGAAGAAGAGGTGACCAAACTAAAATCTTGTCTTAATGAAGCTAACGACGAAGTGACCAGTCTGAAGAAGGACAAGGTCGCCCTGAATGAAAAGCTGGATTCTGCGATCCGCAAGAGGAATGACACGGAAGCTTATCTGAGGACTCTTGCCAAGAAGCTTTATCTCACACTGGAAGGTATTTCTTTTAATCCGACTGTGTTGATGCTTGCGATCGGATCTTGCTTGGTCGATTGACTATTTTTTGTTGCAGAATTCTGTCAAGACTTCGATGAGGAAACTGGAAGGGTCGAGACGGGTCTGGACCCTATCACTTCTCCAGTCTGCGGCGAAACTGCAATGAACGTGCTCCGACAGGAGTCCCGTATCGCCAGCGCCATAAGCTACCTCGCGCGCCTGAAGGAGGTAGTCTCCCGAATCGACTCATCGCTTTGGCCGAGGGCTACGCTTCAGAACGACTTGGAATCCTTGATGACTCGATTGAACGAGATCCCTGACCGAGTGCAAGAATGGAAGAAATCCTCCGCCCGGTGTGGTGCTGATGTGGCGCTGTCCTTGGTGCGAGTCCATTGCAAGGAGGCTCGTGAAGACAAGCTGGCTGCGATCAAAGTTGCTAACACCAAAAAGCATGACTTCCAGTCCTTCATGGAGACTTTCATCGCTATCGCCACTCGGATCGCTGATGGGATCGACCTAGACTCATTTGTGGCGCCTGCCAGCCCTCGTCCGGCCGAGTGACAAACTTATGAAACCTGAATCTGCTTTAAATTTGCCTCGGAATGCGGAGTGATTGCTGTAACCGTTGAACTCCTTCAGGCTTGATGCCCGAGCGCTTTTGATTTGCTGCTTGGAACTTCTAAGATTTATCTGAATTTGGTTTATCTCCGAATGTGCTTGCGTTTGCCTTCGAATGGACTTTGCTCACTACTTGGAATAGTCTTTGTGCTGGAGACGCAGCTCTGAGGGGGCAGCTCCAGTCGACCCACGCTTCGTCGTCCTCGCGGATAGGGATGGAGCGGACGTTGTATTCACGTCGTAGCTCCGAAGGAGAAGGTTGCGGTCGATCTGCACCTCGTCATCCTTGCGGATGGGGATGGAGCGGACGTTGTATTTGCGTCGTAGCTCGGAAGGAGAAGGTTGCAGTCGACCTGCACCTTGTCATCCTTGCGGATGGGGACGGAGCGGATGTTGTATTTGTGCTGTAGCTCCAAAGGAGAAGGTTGTAGTCGACCTGCACCTCGTCGTCCTTGCGGATAGGGATGGAGCGGATGTTGTGCTTGTGCCGCAGCTCCAAAGGAGAAGGTTATAGTCGACCTGCACCTCGTCGTCCTCGCGGATAGGGATGGAGCGGACGTTGTACTTGTGCCGCAGCTTCGAAGGAGAAGGTTGCAGTCGACCTGCACCTCATCATCCTTGCAGATGGGGATGGAGCGGACGTTGTATTTGTGCCGCAGCTCCGAAGGAGAAGGTTGCAGTCGACCTGCACCTCGTCATCCTTGCGGATAGGGATATGTTTCAAACTTAGGCGAGTACTGGACTGCAGCTAAGTCTCCTAGTGGGAGAACCTAGGCGAGTGCTGGACTGCAGCTAAGCTCCCGAGTGGGAGGGTTGCTCTCCACTTGGTAGGAGTTCTTCAAACTTAGGCGAGTACTGGACTGCAGCTAAGTCTCCTAGTGGGAGAACTTGGGCGAGTGCTGGACTGCAGCTAAGCCCCCGAGTGGGAGGGTTTCTCTCCACTCGGTAGGATTTTTTCAAACTTAGGCGAGTACTGGCCTGCAGCTAAGTCTCCTAGTGGGAGAACTTAGGTGAGTGCTGGACTGCAGCTAAGCCCCCAAGTGGGAGGGTTGCTCTCCACTCGGTAGGATTTTTTCAAACTTAGGCGAGTACTGGACTGCAGCTAAGTCTCCTAGTGGGAGAACCTAGGCGAGTGCTGGACTGCAGCTAAGCTCCCGAGTGGGAGGGTTGCTCTCCACTCGGTAGGATTTCTTCAAACTTAGGCGAGTACTGGACTACAGCTAAGTCTCCTAGTGGGAGAACTTAGGCGAGTGCCGGACTACAACTAAGCCCTCGAGTGGGAGGGTTGCTCTCCACTCGGTAGGATTTTTTCAAACTTAGGCGAGGACTGGACTGCAGCTAAGTCTCCTAGAGGGAGAACTTAGGCGAGTGCTGGACTGCAGCTAAGCCCGCGAGTGGGAGGGTTGCTCTCCACTCGGTAGGATTTTTTCAAACTTAGGCGAGTACTCGACTACAGTTAAGTCTCCTAGTGGGAGAACTTAGGCGAGTCCTGGACTGCAGCTAAGCCCCCGAGTGGGAGGGTTGCTCTCCACTCGGTAGGATTTTTTCAAACTTAGGCGACTACTGGACTGCACCTAAGTCTCCTAGTGGGAGAACTTAGGCGAGTGCTGGACTGCAGCTAAGCCCCCGAGTGGGAGGGTTGCTCTCCACTCGGTTGGATTTTTTCAAACTTAGGCGAGTACTGGACCGCAGCTAAGTCTCCTAGTGGGAGAACTTAGGCGAGTGCTGGACTGCAGCGAAGCCCCCGAGTGGGAGGGTTGCTCTCCACTCGGTAGGATTTTTTCAAACTTAGGCGAGTACTGGACTGCAGCTAAGTCTCCTAGTGGGAGAACTTAGGCGAGTGCTGGACTGCAGCTAAGCCCCCAAGTGGGAGGGTTGCTCTCCACTCGATAGGATTTTCTTTCGACCTTAGGCGAAACGGATTCGCGACTAAGCCACCCACAGGGGCATTCCAGAAGTAAATAAGAACACAACAATCGAATGATAGGACCATAAGCTCTTGTCTTTGATAAACAAATTACAAAGGTGTTTCTTATTACATTTTATTCGAATGAGTGCTTAAGTATAAAAGCGGCAGAGCAGCTCCGCGTTCCAAGCCCGTGGCTCGTCTTTCTGATGCTCAATACTGTAAAGATGGTATGCTCCGTTGTGGAGAACTTTGGTGATGATGAAGGGCCCCTCCCAAGTCGGGGCAAGCTTGCGTGGTTTCTGTTGATCCACTCGAAGAACTAGGTCTCCTTCTTGAAAGGCTCGACCCCTCACATTTCTGGCGTGGAATCGACGCAAGTCTTGCTGATAGATGGTCGACCAGATTTAAGGCCATCTCTCTTTCCTCTTCCAAGAGATCGACTGAATCTTGTCGGGCCTTTTCTGCTTCCTCTTCGGAGAAGAGCTCGACTCGGGGTGCGTTGTGGAGCAGGTCACTTGGCAGAACAGCTTCGGCCCCGTAAACCAAGAAGAAAGGGGTTTGTCCGGTCGACCGATTAGGGGTTGTCCTCAAGCCCCACAGAACTAACGGAAGTTCATCAACCCAAGCGCCTGCTGCGTGTTTGAGATCACGCATCAGTCGGGGTTTCATTCCTTTGAGAATTAGGCCATTGCCTCTTTCTGCTTATCCGTTCGACTGCGGGTGAGCGACCGAAGCATAGTTAACTTGAGTGCCCTGAGAGGTGCAGAAAGCTCTGAACTCATCAGAATCGAAGTTCGACCCATTGTCCGTGATGATGTTGTGTGGGACTCCATATCTGAATGTCAATTCTCTGACAAAACTGATAGCGGTGCTTGCATCAAGGTTCTTGATAGGTTTAGCTTCGATCCATTTGGTAAACTTGTCGACTGCAACGAGCACATGAGTGAAGCCGCTCCTGCCAGTTCTCAGTGGTCCAACCATTCCAGACCCCAAACAGCAAGGGCCAGATGAGGGGTATGGTCTTCAGGGATGACGCCGGCTTGTGAGACACGTTGGAGTAAAACTGGCAGCCTTCACATCTGTCGACTATATCTTTCGCCATTTCATTTGCTCGTGGCCAATAGAGGAAGGTGTTTCATGGATACTTCATCATTGCCACCACCGATCTGGACAGCCACTCGGTAGTCTTCAAGCCAAGTGTCAGGATTGGACTCTCCGGTGAACTTACTAACTCCAGACGCCAACCTGAAGTTGGGGGGAATCACCGCAGCTCTGGTAGCTCTACTAAAGCACTCTGGACCAGAGACATGCACCCTGTTGCTGGTTTGTGGACCTCCATCATGTCCCTCTCGGTGAGTTCTGTTTATGTCGACCAAGCCTTGCATGAGAATAGATCTCGCATCAAAACCTGGCTCCCTGGGGTCAATTGGAATACCTCGCCCAACACTGTGAGGGCGTCTGTCTTCATGCTGCCGAGGCACGTACGACCCGCTCCTCGGGGGAGGCGTGGGCACTCGACGGCGATCATCACGATCGACTCAGCGATCATACTGCTCTCGGTTTCTGTACTGATCTCTAAGATCCCCACGTCCCTCATGCCTCGGAGGCGATCTTGGGCTATGGGCCGACTGAACTCTGTCTGCCATCACGGATCTGCTGTGGATCCTATCTCGTGACTGAGATACAACTGTATTCTGCTCTCCTGCCGCCCGGAGCAAGGCTCGCATCTGCACCAAACCTCGACCAGCTTCTGACTGGGAGGGTTGGATCGACTCTGCTATCCGTGCAGCAGCAGCTAGATTCTGGATCGGGGTTCGGTATACCTGAGTCGGAGGAGGAAAAAGCTGGCGTTGACTGGATTCGGGAGCGCGCTGTCGAGCGCGATCATCGAGTGCGCGCCGGAGGTTCTCCAGTCGAGTGCGCTCAGCCAGGTTGCCCAAGCGCGCCTGCTCCAAGGCCTGGGCCTCAGGGGTTTCTCCAACTATAGGAGTATGCAATGCATCAATGTTCCAGCGGCGAAGTTCTTCCCTCTGCTGCAAGGAGAGGGGTTCGGGGTGGTACTCCTCGTGAACACGCGACGGATCGCCGTCCCCGTCACCTCCGTCTTCACGGTTGAAGCCAGGAGGGCTGCATGGTCCATTGACCATCAAAACTTCAGCCACTGGGTCGCTGCTGTCGCACTCGGATGTGGTCTCTATGGAACCAGTCGATAGATTGAACAGGCCGTAGAGAGTTTCATCAGGCTCGATGGCCGTGACTTGAGGGGTGGCCGACTAGCGGGCCACCGCATGCCTCACCCACCATTGAAGCCTCGACCGACCGGAGCGTTTGCTCCGGCGAGCCGCATGGAGGGGGAAAGCTGATGGAGTCGACTGGTACTAGGTCGATGGTTGCCGCAGGAGGACACCGCGGACGCACGCGCGAAAGTGCGTCGCCCTGCGGGCGGGGAACGCGTCGGCGTCGAGTGGAGCCTCCTAAAGCCAAGCGGAGTCGTCGGCGGCAAACACGAGCGCGCCGAGACGGATCTCGCGGCCCTCAACCAAACCTCCGCCTGGAACCATGATGAAGGGGATCGGAAAATTCGCAACTTCTCCAACAAGTCGCTAAGACACCTGCCCCAAGGTGGGTGCCAACTGTCGTGTATCTAAGACTGGCAGTAGAATGGAGGGTAGGTATGAGGAGGCAAGATCCTAGCTATGGAGTAGTTGTACACACGAGTTTTACGAGTTCAGGCCCTTCTCGGAGGAAGTAACAACCCTACGTCTCGGTGCCCTGAGGCGGTCAACTGGATTATGTGTGTGTGTGAGTTTACAAAAGTGCGAACCCTTGTCCCAGAGGAGGGGGGTGGCTTATATAGAGTGCGCCAGGACCTCAGCTCCCCTCCGTTACATAGGGTTCAATGTTCGTAAAGGTGGGGCGTTACTGGTAACGCCTACAATAAAGTGTTATAAATGCCCATAAAGCTATGGTTTAAGTCACGACCGTTACAGAGTGGAGGGCTTCTCATCTTCAAGGTGATTGAGTGTCTTCAAGGTGGTCGAGTGTCTTCAAGGCAGTCGAGTAGGCACATCTTCATGGTCGAGTGGATGATGTTTTCTCTTCGACTGCTTCTGATTCTTTGTAGAGATGTCCTTGGGGAGGGTATGCTGGACAGATCCATGACCCTACGCTAGGTACATAGCTTCATCATGCCCCTCTTGATCAACTATGGAGTTCTGTAGACGCATACATGGATTTGGCAGCAAGTGCTACTGATGCGGCAAAGTACTTCAAGGATCAAAAAGATCGTGAAGTGGAAAGGCTATTCTGGTCACAGTTCCATGCTCCAGTGCGTCCGCTGCTGTTGAATGAGCGAATGGCCGAGTGGGCCGAGCTCCATAGGTTGTCCGGGCTTGCCATGAGGTCTGTTGTGGATCATCTGTGGCTGGAAGGGACAAGGCCGGATAGTTACTTTAGTTTAGTGCAACAATTCCTTGGTGATGTGCCGCACATCGACGCTATGAAGAGGTCGGCATAAATAGAGGGTGCGCGGATCGCACTTGCCCGTGTCAAGACATACTGGGCAGAGATGGAGGCCACCACTATTGCAACACTGGGTTCGGCCGTGGGCCGAGTAGCTACGAGCACTACTTTGAAGAAGTCCTTGAAGGCGCTCGTTCGATAGAGGCTCAGTGCTCGAAGAATATAATGTTCTAGTGACATCTATTCCCATTGTAAAAACAATGTTTTATTTAATTATCAAGGCTGTGTTTATACTTTTGCCTAAAAGTATTATGATGCTTCCTGTGCGGCCGTTTATGTATATATGTATATAACCTGAAAGTTTGCAGTCGTCGGCTTCAGCCCCCACGCATATAATGCGGGGGTGTTCACAAAAAACGCGTATTCTATAAGTGCATCTAGTGCCCCTTAGTGATTTTTGTGTATTGAAGACTTACAGGTTAAAGGACTAATGCGTTTGTGAGTGTACACAGGTCTATAAGTCTATGAGGAGCTTGATATTTCCAGAGAAAGTCGACCCCTAAAAATGAAGTTCTTCGACTGAAGACTTTGGATCACTGAAGACTTTCTAAAGACTTTGAAAGTGAAGAAATTGGTGTGACCTTAAAGACTTGGTATTCGTTCGAGGAACATGAAGCGTGAAGACTTTTGTTTTTGTAGTGTCATTTTCGCTTTCTTGAGTCATAGGAAACACCATACTGTTAAAGGGGGTCGAGGAAATACTAAGGAAAATTTTCCATGTGATGCTCAACTCAAAATCCTACACCTACCAATCCCTTCGAGTGAAGCCATTGGAAATCTCATACAGTTCAGTCAATTTCTTCAGTGACAGAGACGAAGTTCTTCTGGTCTCTGAGGAATTTGTCCTGACTGAGGAGTTAGGAATTCGCCAGTGCGGATTGCCTACACGGTGAGGAACATGATAGCCCTGAGAATTTTGCTACTCAAAATTCCGACCGTTGCTGTGCTATGCGCCAGCTGTCCCAAAATATCTATCCACCTAACGGTCATATCATTGAAGGGCATTTATGTCTTATCATGTCGGGCTGCTCCCTAGGCTATAAATAGCCGCCCCCTACAACCACTAGTTGGTTGGCTGCTCCGAGAGAAACTGACACTTGTCATTTGAGAGCAACCCATCCTCCGAGGACTTTGAGCGAAAATCATCAAGTGAGGAAAAAAACCAAAACCCAAACACCTACAAACCCCAAGTGATTGAGCATCACTGAAGAGATTGATCCTGCGTGGATCTGACGCTTGTTACCTTTGAAGATTGTGCTTCTTCCAGACGGTTAGGCGTCATGGTCTAGAGCATCCAAGAGGAATTGTGGATCGCCGACTGACCGAGTTTGTGAAGGTTTGGAAGTCGCCTGAAGACTTACCACGAGTGATTGGACGAGGTCTGTGTGACCTTAGTTCAAGTAGAATACGGTGAGGACTGGGTGTCTGGGACTGTGTGTCCTCGAGTTTAAATACTCAGCCGCTCCAACCAGACGTACAACTGAGACAGTAGTTGGAACTGGTCTACCAAATCATTGTCTTCACCAAGCTTACTGGTTCTATTTGCTCAACTCTTCCATTTCCTCATAACTGTGTTGTGTGCTTGTCATATCTGTGTTTGAAGACTTTGACTGAAGACTCTCAATTTCCTCAGTTCAATTTCTTCAGTCTGTTTGTCTTTATCCTGTGTTATCCTGTGCTTACGCTTCTGTACTCTGTGCCTGTCTTCACACTACTAGGGAAAAGCCTAGCAGCAGCCGCGGAATTTTTTTTCGATTTTTTTGCGCGAATTTTCAAATTTCTGAATTATTTTAACCTCTAATCTCTAATCACCCTTATCGCTGCTCAATTTAATCTCTAATCACCCCTCATCATTCCAAATCATCTAACTTCCCGGACGGTCACCCATCCTCTCACTACTCCAGCCTGAGCACGCTTAACTTCCGGGTTCTATTCTCCCTCGATTCGAAGTCTGCACTTGTTGTTTTCCTGACAATAGTAAGATGTCAATCCTATTAACCCTCGGGAGCTTAGCTTGAGCATGAAGTCACACATTTCGCTGTTTGAGTTTAAAACTATTGTTCTAAAAAATAATAATTATTTAGTAACACTAATATTTCTTGAATAAGGAGTTTGACCACATTTTGACCAAAGTTTGACCACAGTTTGACCAGATTTGACCAAAATTCCAAAAAACTGAAATAATTATTTAGTAACACTAATATTCTTGAATAATTATTCAGTAACACTAATACTTCTTGAATAAGTAGTTTGACCACAGTTTGACCAGATTTGACCAAAATTAAAAAAACTGAAATTTGAGCATAACTTTTTTTCCTTTTAGAATTTGAGGATTCTAAAAATTTGCAAACAGGCCGTAGGTGGTCTCCATCGTATGCGTATTTTCGTGCTGAACATTTTGATATATTATACGTTTTTTCTCACATCGTATGCAAAAGTTATAGCCGTTTTACATTTTCCCTACACTTTTTGCAAAACATGTCCAAATTTAAGTTTTTAAATTTTCCTAACTAGTAGATGTAGTAACATAAGTACATCTCGAAGGATTTTAATTTTTGAAACATTTTGATATATTATACGTTTTTTTTTCTAACATCGTATGCAAAAGTTATAGCCGTTTTACATTTTCCCTACATTTTTTGCGAAACATGTCCAAATTTAAGTTTTTAAATTTTCATAACTAGTAGATGTAGTAACATAACTACATCTCGAAGGATTTTAATTTTTGAAGTTTTTATCATTTTCTTTTGCTTTTTACAAAACCGAAAAGGCGATCCACGCGGGGGGGGGGGGGGTAGAGTTTCAAAATGGGACCTTTAGTAGTAGCGAGGGATTTTACCCCTCTCTACTACTATGGCATGTCCCAGAGGGGCACGGTTGAGACCTCTTAGTAGTAGGGAGGGGTAAAAACTTAGCAGTAGCGCGGGTTTATAACCCTTGCTACTACTATGGCATGGCCCAGGGGCACGGTAGAGACCGCTTAGTAGTAGAGAGGGGTAAAAACTAGCGCTACTGCTATCAACTTAGTAGTAGCGAGGGTTAAAAACCCGCGCTACTACTATGGCATGTCCCGGGGGCACGGTAGAGACCGCTTAGCAGTAGCGAGGGTAAAAAACCAGCGCTACTGCTATCAACTTAGTAGTAGCGAGGGTTAAAAACCCGCGCTACTGCTACTTAGCAGCAGCGCCTGATTTTAAAGCGCGCTGCTGTTAAGATTCTGTGTATAGGCTTTTCCCTAGTAGTGTCATTTCATCATGATGACTATGCTTGTATTCTGTTATGTTTACTTTTGAGTACTCATTCCGCTGCTAGTAGTTCTTCGCCAAGGAATTTCCTCACCGGCAAATTCCTCAGTGAAGAATTTCATAAAAATCGCCTATTCACCCCCCCTCTAGTCGATATAACGCACTTTCAATTGGTATCAGAGCAAAGTACTCCCTTGTTCTGTGGGATTTTGGTTTAACCGCCTGGAGTTTTAGTTATGTCAACCGTAGGTATGACGAAAGTGACATGCCCCATCTTTGACGGTCACGAGTATCCCAAGTGGAAGGCCATCGTGAAGAAACGCCTCATGGTGATGAACAGCGAACTGTGGACCGTCACTGAGATTGGTCTGACCGATCTGTGCAAGATGGCGGAAGCTAATGACATTCTCAACCTCACGATGAAGGATGTCATCTGCTCCAGTCTGTCACAAAATCAGTTCAGGAATATCATGCATCTCGATCATGCGAAGCTCATATGGGACCGTCTCTCTGAGGTCTATGAAGGTCATTGAACCTGTCATGATCCTTGGTTTGAGGACTTCAAGGAATCTTTCAAAGCGATGACATTCAAACCAGAATCATCATCTTCCGCATCATGCCTTATGGCAAAAGATGCCGAGGTAACTGAATGCTACCCATCCGAGTCTAGTGATGATGAATCTGGTGATGAATTTGGACCCAGCTATGTCAAACTTGCTTCCCTTGCCACTAACCAACAAAGAGCTTTGGAAAAAGTTCACTATATGCTAAACAAGAGCGATGATATGTTGGGTGAAGAAATGGATCAGTCAAAAGCTTTGGCTGAAAGTCTTCAGAGACTTCATACTAAGTATGACACCCTTCAAGATCAACATAACACTCTCTTATCTGATCATGAGAAGCTTTCTTATGAATTTCTTCAAATAAAGCAAGACCTTGAGAAGCTAAGAGTGAGTTATGAAGATCTTCAGAAGGAGCGCGATTCATTAATTGCTCAACAAATCAGCGCATCTCAGGAAGAATTTGTTCCTCCTTGTTTGAAATGCATTGAACGTGAATCTGCTAATTCTTCACCTGAATGTTCAAATGCTGCTAATGTTTCAAATTCTTCACATGCCTCTGCTATCACTAATTCCTCATCAGAGGACATTGCTAGTATCAGTGACGATGCAGGGCTGAAGGAATTGTACACGACAGGCATGTACAAAAGCCTCAAAGGGCATCAGGCTCTTTGTGATGTGCTTAACAAGCAGATCCTCAACAAGAACCCTAGGAAAGAGGGTATTGCCTTTGAGAGGAAAATCAACGCTGATGGTACATATCGGAAGCCTGAGCAGTACCCCAAAACTACATGGGTTGCTACAAAGGGACCTCCAGTTGATCCATCTTACTTATCTGGATTTGCATGTGAATCTCCTCGTTCTAATGACAAGTCATTTGACTCCAACTATAAACTATTCAAAAATCAAAATGGTGAAGTATTTGCTAGATATGTTGGCACTAACTGCAGGAACGGCTCCCCTATGAAGAAAATCTGGGTTCCCAAAACATGCCTTGAAAATCTTCAGGTGAATGTCATCATGACGCCACCTGTGAAGAATAGGAACCCCAGATCAAATACTTCATATGGATCCAAGTCCTCATACGGACCAAACTCCTCACATGGATCAAATTCCTTAAAAGGATCAAAGTCCTCATATGAACATCATCGTGTTAACCCGTCTATTTCGCAGGAAGGTGTAAGTGCATCTAGTGCCCCTTAGTGATTTTGGTGTATTGAAGACATATAGGTCAAGGGACTAATGCGTTTGTGAGTGTACACAGGTCTATAAGTCTATGAGGAGTTTGATATTTATAGGAAAAGTCGACCCCTAAAAATAAATATCTTCGACTGAGGATTTTGATATTTCTGAAGACTTTCATGAAGACTTTGAAAGTGAAGAAATTGGTGTGTCCGTGAAGACTTGATATTCATGCGAGGAATATGAAGCTTGAAGACTCTCGTTTTCATAGTTTTGTTTTTTCTCTTTCTTGAGTCATAGGAAACACCGTACTGTTAAAGGGGGTCGAGGAAATACTAAGGAAAAATTTCCATGTGATGCTCAACTCAAAATCCTACACCTACCAATCCCTTCGAGTGAAGCCATTGGAAATCTCATACAGTTCAGTCAATTTCTTCAGTGACAGAGACGAAGTTCTTCTGGTCCCTGAGGAATTTGTCCTGACTGAGGAGTTAGGAATTCGCCAGTGCGGATTGCCTACACAGTGAGGAACATGATAGCCGTGAGGATTTTGCTACTCAAAATTCTGACCGTTGCTGTGCTATGCGCCAGCTGTCCCAAAATATCTATCCACCTAACGGTCATATCATTGAAGGGCATTTATGTCTTATCATGTCGGGCTGCTCCCTAGGCTATAAATAGCCGCCCCCTACAACCACTAGCTGGTTGGCTGCTCTGAGAGAAACTGGCACTTGTCATTTGAGAGCAACCCATCGTCTGAGGACTTTGAGCGAAAATCATCAAGTGAGGAAAAACCAAAAACCCAAAACCCAAACACCTACAACCCCCAAGTGATTGCGCATCACTGAAGAGATTGATCCTGCGTGGATCCGACGCTTGTTACCTTTGAAGACTGTGCTTCTTCCAGACGGTTAGGCGTCATGGTCTAGAGCATCCAAGAGGAATTGTGGATCGCCGAGTGACCAAGTTTGTGAAGGTTTGGAAGTCGCCTGAAGACTTACAACGAGTGATTGGATGAGGTTTGTGTGACCTTAGTTCAAGGAGAATACGGTGAGGACTGGGTGTCCTCAGCTGCGTGTTCAGGACTGGGTGTCCGGGACTGTGTGTCCTCGAGTTTAAATACTCAGCCGCTCCAACCAGATGTACAACTGAGACAGCAGTTGGAACTGGTCTACCAAATCATTGTCTTCACCAACCTTACTGGTTCTATTCCCTCAACTCTTTCATTTCCTCATAATGGTGTTGTGTATTTGTTCATATCTGTGTTTGAAGACTTTGACTGAAGACTTTCTCAATTTCCTCAGTTCAATTTCTTTAGTCTGTTTGTCTTCATCCTGTGTTATCCTGTGATTACGCTTCCTGTACTCTGTGCCTGTCTTCATTTCATCATGATGACTATGCTTGTTTTCTGTTATGTTTACTTTTGAGTACTTATTCCGCTGCTAGTAGTTCTTCGCTAAGGAATTTCCTCACCGAGAAATTGCTCAGTGAAGAATTTCATAAAAATCGCCTATTCACCCCCTCTAGTTGATATAACGCACTTTCAATTGGTATCAGAGCAAGGTACTCCCTTGTTCTGTGTGATTTTGGTTCAACCGCCTGGAGTTTTAGTTATGTCGACTGCAGGTATGACGAAAGTGACATGCCCCATCTTTGACGGTCATGAGTATCTCAAGTGGAAGGCCATTTTGAAGAAACGCCTCATGGCGATGAACAGCGAGCTGTGGACCATCACTGAGATTGGTCTGACCGATCTTTGCAAGATGGCGGAAGCTGATGACATTCGCAAGTACACTCTTCTCAACCTCATGGTGAAGGATGTCATCTGCTCCGGTCTGTCACAAAATCAGTTCAGGAATATCATGCATCTCGATCATGCGAAGCTCGTCTGGGACCGTCTCTGTGAGGTCTATGAAGGTCATCGAACCTGTCATGATCCTTGGTTTGAGGACTTCAAGGAATCTCTCAAAGCGATGACATTCAAACCAGAATCATCATCTTCTGCATCATGCGTTATGGCAAAAGATGCTGAGGTAACTGAATGCTACCTATCCGAGTCTAGTGATGATGAATCTGGTGATGAATTTGGACCCAGCTATGTCAAACTTTCTTCCCTTGCCACTAAACAACAAAGAGCTTTGGAAAAGGCTTACTACATGCTAAATAAGAGCGATGATATGTTGGGTGAAGAAATGGATTAGTCAACAGCTTTGGCTGAAAGTCTTCAGAGACTTCATACTAAGTATGACACCCTTCAAGATCATCGTAACACTCTCTTATCCGATCATGAGAAGCTTTCTTATGAATTTCTTCAAAGAAAGCAAGACCTTGAGAAGCTAAGAGTGAGTTATGAAGATCTTCAGAAGGAGCGTGATTCATTACTTGGTCAACAAATCAGCGCTTCTCAAGAAGAATTTGTTCCTCCATGCTTGAAGTGCATTGAACGTGAATCTGCTAATTCTTCACCTGAATGTTCAAATGCTGCTAATGTATCAAATTATTCACATGCCTCTGCTATCACTAATTCCTCATCCGAGGACATTGCTAGTATCACTTACGATGCAGGGCTGAAGGAATTGTACACGACAGGCATGTACAAAAGCCTCAAAGGGCATCAGGCTCTTTGTGATGTGCTTAAAAAGCAGATCCTCAATAGGAACCCTAGGAAAGAGGGTATCGCCTTTGAGAGGAAACTCAATGCTGATGGTACATATTTGAAGCTTGAGCAGTACCCCAAAACTACATGGGTTGCTGCAAAAGGGACCTCCAGTTGATCCATCTAACTTAGCTGGATTTGCATGTGAATCTCCTCATTCTAATGATGAGTCAATTGACTCCAACTATAAACTGTTCAAAAATCAGAATGGTGAAGTATTTGCTAGATATGTTGGCACTAACTGCAGGAACGGCTCCTCGATGAAGAAAATCTGGGTTCCCAAAAGATGCCTTGAAAATCTTCAGGTGAATGTTATCATGACCCCACCTGTGAAGAATAGGAACCCCAGATATTATTCTTCATATGGACCAAATTCTTCATATGGATTCAAGTCCTCATACGGACCAAATTCCTCATATGGATCAAAGTCCTCATATGAACATCATCGTGCTAACTCGTCTGTTTCGCAGGGAAGATCTAAGGATTATGGATATGTGCATTATTCTTCAAATCATTATGTCCATAAGTCCTCGAAGAATCTCTCTGCATACTCTTATGCTTACTCTAACCCCTCTTATGTGAAACGAAATGGACTGGCTTCTATGCCATCCTTCTTGTATGGAGCTCGCAGAATGATGAACTCTTTGCCACCCCTTCAGATGTGGGTGGTGAAGAAAAAGAACTAATCTCTTTTGCAGGATCAGGTCTCCAGACGCACATAATCGTCTGAAGAATTTGCAGGAGACCTGAGCATGCCTGATAGGACGCAGCCTAATCATGAAGAAATGAACTTTCATTTCTCACGTCCTCATATTGCTTTATCAGTTCTTTTACTTGATGAAATTGATCTGATGAATTGATGTCATATTCTTCAATGATGAAGTATATGAGTTTGTAAGCTGTACTAATTCGTCTGCAGGATGATCAACCCAAAGCCAGTGAGTGGGTCCTCGATAGTGGATTTACAAACCACATGACTGGTCACAAGAATCTATTGATGGATCCTCCATTATCTCCGTCGCATCTGAAGCATGTCATCTTTGCTGACAAAGGCAAAAGTCAGGTATTGGGTCTAGGTAAGGTTGCGATTACAAAGGATCGACACATGGACAAAGTCATGCTTGTTGAGTCCTTAGGATACAACCTTATGTCTGTCTCAATGCTTTGTGATCTTGATATGGTTGTTGTTGTCGGCGTTCTGGGAACGGGGGTCCCCAGACTTGCGTGCCTGCGGCCTGCGGCGTGGCTCAAAGGAGGCCCAGCATGGCCCATCTTCATCAACACAAGACTCAAGACCCTCGCGAGGGGCCAAGCCTTGAGGGGCGGACGACATGGCGCATCCTCAGGCGCAGCCTCCTCAGGCTGGCTCGCGAGGAGGCGGAGAAATCAAGGCGGGGTACCTCGCGAGGTGCCCCTGACGCAAGCCATGACGACTCAGGGCGCCAGGCGGGCGCCAGCGCGCGCATCATCCTTCTTTCCTCTTTGGTGCAAAGGGGGCAAGCGCAGCCGCTGAGTACCGAGGCGTCAGGCAAAGGTTGCCATTTCGGTGCAACAAGACCAAGACCAGGCGGACTACGAGACGGAGGTCACCATGGAGCCCAGCACAACGTCACCGCAGAGCCTTTGGCAGGCGAAGACCAACTTTAGTCAGGATAAGTGTACTAGATGTTCCCCTTCGTATTGGCCAATTGTTGGCGCCCTTCCCGCTCAATATTCCCGCTCAATATTTGGGGAGAGGCCCAGGGCCTTTGCCTATAAATAGGACTGGCCACCCACCTAGTAAGGGGTGGGTTCGTTCGGTTCGCAATCAGTGAGAGAGAGAGAGAGAGAAGGGCGACTGAGCTCCTCCTAGCAGTTCATCGCCCCACCCAAGAACAGACCCTCGCGAGGCTGTTCTTCCCTGTATTGTTCACCATCACCAGCCCCAGGAGGCAATCCACCAACCACACACAGTAGTAGGGTATTACACCATAATGGTGGCCCGAACCAGTATAAACCTGGTGTCTCTTGTGCAGTTCTTTCAGTAGTTTAGATCTTTGTGAGACGGGGAGGTAGAAGGCGTGATCTCCGCGCGCACCCCAGTGTTCGAATCTTAAGGGTCTGCCGGAACCCGTTGAATCCGACATTTGGCGCGCGAGGTAGGGGTGCGCCGGAATTTGGCTTCCTACCACTCCGCCTCCCGTCGCATCGTCATCACCATGTCCGGCGACCAGGCGGGCAACCAAGGTGCATGGGCGGCGTGGCCCACCTGCGCGGAGCCGCCCGCCTCGGCCGGCCCCGCGCCCCAGGAAGCTCGCGGTCCGCAGGGCACTGCGGGCCACGGGCGACGCGGACAGGCTTCCGCAACCCTCACACCGCGGCAAGCGCGGTCGGCGGCAAGGGCCTCCAATCACGCCGCAACCACAACGCCGTACACCCGCCGGGAGCAGGCGAATTCAAGGGCCGCGCTCACGGTGGCCGGGAGCTGCCGCGGTGCAGACTGCTGGAGGGCGGCCACGACGTGCTGCTGGAGTGAGTGGCGGAGCTCCTAGGCTTCGCCGCCTCGGGGGCTCACCCCTTCTCCACCCGGCTCCCATCTGAAGCCCAGGGCGACCCGCGTGGGGGCTCCGCACACGCCCGCGGACTCCAAGGCTACTCTGACTCCAGCAAAGCTGTCAGCACCAGACCGGCAGCGGTGCTGCCCCCGCCCCTGTCCCGCGAAGAAGGACTCGACGCAGCCCGTGGCCTCGGAGGGTGGCCGCGCTGCAACCCCGCAGTAGGCATGACAGGTGGGACCGCGTGGCATGCGGGGCATCATGGCGTGGCACTCAGGATGACGGCGATGGAGGAATAGGTGCCCCTCATGCCGGACCAAGGACACCCTCGCGAGAGCAGGCAAGGCTCGCTCCTCGGCCCAAGCTGGGGGGACGAGGCAGTGGAAGCTGAGCCCTTCCAGGAGCCCTTCCAGGAGCCCATGGACGAACCCGCTGGCCACGCTGGAGGCAATGACTATCGGGCACTGCTAACTCTTCAGGGGCAGGTATATGCTAACCATGGATCGCAGGAGGTGCAGGTCGCCGCGGCAAGTAGCTGCCCCATCCCTACAGTCTCCTGCCCCTTGGGAGAAGGGCGCAGGGGGCTGCAGGAGAGGGGCCGGGATCCTACATCACCACCGCGACATTCGGATCAAGGCGTTCTCAGGAGGTAGGCCCTCTGCTGGGGAGGTGCCTCAGGGCCTGCCCCTGGCAGAGGACCCGTGGTCGTCGGGGGAACCGCTGGCGACCGCTCTACCCCATCGGGCGGTGTCCTGGGTTCCGGTCGTTGCTGATGGCACTAGAGTGTGGCGCAAGGCGGGGCCCTCATCTGGCGATATGAAGCAAGGCCAGTACCTGTGAAGAAGGCCCGGTGCCTGTGAAGCTCGCCGCCCCGTGACACTCTCACGTAATAATAAGTGGGGCTGTACACGCCCTGGAGTCTTAGGGGTGCCGGCCTCAGGCCCTGGGGCTCCCTCCCACGCCCAGTGGACAACACTTAGCTCCACGCTGGTGAGAAGACGTCCAAGACTAGATTAGGTGCCAGATGCGGCTTTTTGTCTGCTTTTCGTTGCCTTTCCCCTTGGCTGTTGCTTTCCCCCGCTGGATTTAAGTTGGAGTCGAATTTGAGATTTGCGTGTGTTCGGGGAAGGGGTGCTTATTCTCGCTCGAGCCATTTCTCGCGTTCTGGTTACCGCTTCGCCACAGCTGCCTCCCCTCGCGAGCCCCTTGCGAGTCCGGTCAGGCCTGGCTCATGCGTGACCTAAATTGCTGCTGTTGCTCCCTCTCGGGAGGATCTTCGGGTGCCTGCGGAGGTTGCCCCGTTCTGAAAAGGCCCAGAGCCTGTGAAGCAAGGCGAGTGCCTGTGAAGCTCTTGCGTTTAGAAAAAGGCCCAGAGCCTGTGAAGCAAGGCGAGTGCCTGTGAAGCTCTTGCGTTTAGAAAAAGGCCCGGAGCTTGTGAAGCAAGGCGAGTGCCTGTGAAGCTATCGCGTTCTGGAAAAGCCTGGAGCCTGTGAAGCAAGGCGAGTGCCTGTGAAGCTATCGCGTTCTGGAAAAGGCCCGGAGCCTGTGAAGCAAGGCGAGTGCCTGTGAAGCTATCGCGTTCAGGAAATGGCCCAGAGCCTGTGAAGCTATCGTGTTCTGGAAAAGGCCCGGAGCCTGTGAAGCAAGGCGAGTGCCTGTGTAGTCATTGCGTTAGGAAAAGGCCCGGAGCCTGTGAAGCAAGGCGAGTGCCTGTGAAGTCATTGCATTAGGAAAAGGCCCGGAGCCTGTGAAGCAAGGTGAGTGCCTGTGAAGTCATTGTGTTAGGAAAAGGCTCGGAGCCTGTGAAGAAGGCGAATGCCTGTGAAATCATTACGCTTAGGAGAAGGCCCAGAGCCTGTGAAGAAGGCCAACGCCTGTGAAGTTTTTCATCAGCAACGATCTCACATCCTGAGGACCCAACTAGAGAGCACCGAAGGCGTCGCGCCCTCCTGCAGGCCGCCTCGGGGCCAGCGTGGGGCAAAGGTAAACCAGCCCACCGTCAGGCACGCGCGCAATTTGACTACTACTGATATGATGGACACAAGTTCTTATATGAGGGGCTTCCCCTCCCAAAATGCTCTCACGACCATCAGGCCAAACACCTGAGTTCTATTCATGCATGGTAAAACACAGGAGAAGTACATGGTTAGCCTGACAAATCCCCCAACGCATCCTCGGGGGCGCCTCCCGAGCTGTCGCTGGCATCACTGAATTCACCCTCGTTGTCTGCGCCACCACCAGTGGCGTCGGGGCCATCCACCACACCGCCTTCGTCGGCAGCCACGACCATGTCATCGTCATCCGAAGTGAAGGCTCGGACGAGAGCATCCATGTTGTTCTCCACCCAATCCGCCAGGTCGCCTCGGACGGCCTGGGGAACTGGGGCAATGGCGGCGTCAAAGTCGAAGTGGGGATCCATGTTCCGGAGATGGCTGAAGACACGGGAAAAGGCGCGCTCGAGCAGGGCGCGGCTCCTCTCCTCCACCAACCTGTCGGCCCTGACCGACCGAGCCTCCAGCTACGTTACCATAGCAGTGAAGAACTGTAGGTTGCCGGCATAGTTAATCGTGTGCGGCTCGCCAACGGCTGCCTCACAGATGTTGCCCAAGGCTGCATTAGCCCTCACTTAGAGCGTGGTGAGCATGGGGCCGTGCGCGTTCTCCAGGACTCACCGCTGGCGTATTTCGTCGGCATTCTGACGCTCAACGGCCTCAGCCTTTTCCATCCGCTGGCGAAGATGGAGCACCTCGGCCAGGGAGGCGGCCAGCTCCTTTTGCGCTGCCTCAAGGGCGGCCCGGGAGGTGTCGACCAGCCACGTCGCCTCATCCCGTTGGGCCCTCAGGGCTGCGGTTCTACCCTCAGCTTTGACCCGGATCATCCCTAGCTTCCCCTCGAACTCACGCTCGAGGCCTTGGCGCGCCGTCGCCACCCGACGACAAATCTCCTCCAGGACACGCGCTTCCCGTGCAGCGACATCGTCTTCCGCCTGCGTCACTAGGCGCTCCCTTGTCTCTAGCCGCTCATACTCGCGAGTGCGTTCAGCGGCTTCCAGCGTCAACGCTTCTTCGCGCCTCTGGAGCTCGGCTGGGTCGCCAGAGGCCACCCGCATCGACGCAAGGGCTAGCTCACGCAGCTCCACTTGCTCCTCCAGTGAGTGGCACCGGGCCAGGAGCTCGCGAGCCCGCTCCTCGGCTGCCTCTCACAATCGGTCAGCCCTCCGGGCCTCCTCGGTGGCCTGGGATCGAGCCACTCGAGAGGCCTCCAGCGACGCTTTTGCCTCTTCATCGTCAAGATCGCGCTGATGACGCGCGAGGGCAATGGCAGCCTCCAGCTCGCGCCTCCCTGCAGCCAGGCGTAGGCCCTCGGCCTCCAGGCGCGCGTCTTCATCAGCAAGCTCCTCCCCAAGCAAGTTCACCGCGTTGATCGCTCTTCGAAGGAACCCTTGGCGGTGAGCGCGGCGCTCCCGGGCGCGCTCAAGCACATCTTCCACACCATCATCCGCCTCAAGCAAGCGCCGGGGGCCGCGAATCATCATTCCTCCTCCGGGCAGGGGGCTGGGGGCTGGCGCCCTCGTGACGGCCGGGCGCGCTGCATCAGAAGACCGGCCTAGGGCCAGCCCGGCCCCAGATGACGGGCGCGGGAGGCACCTCAACCAGTCGCAGCCCGCGACCAGACGAGAGGCCCATGGCAGGCTGGCTATGCCAAGAGAGGGCCCGCGGAAGGAGATCGCGGGGATAGAAGGGCCGCCGTGCGTTACATGACGGTCCACCTCGTCGTTCACCCTCACCACAAGGGCAGTGTTGCTTGGGACACTCAGGGGCGACAGAGGAGACGAAGCCAAGGGAGGCGGCACCTCGGCACCTTCCGCGAGCTCAGTCGGAAGGGGCCTCCGGAGCAAGGATTAGCAGAAGCAACAAGAGGATCAGGAGCCAGAGAGAAAGAGGACTTACTCGTCAGTGGCGAAGTACTTCCTGCGCTTCAGCACGCGACAAGGGAAGTCATCACCCAGGGCCTCCCTCTTCCTCCGGAGGGCCTCAAAGTCCACGCAGAAGCGGCCCAAGAGAAGAGCGCAAGGATCAACCTGCCGCGAGGACGGCGCATCAGAGCGGTCCGCGTCAGGGGCGCTTGCCTGGCATGTGCCATCCATCACGTTGCCAGAAGACGTGGCTGGGGCCTCCAAGGCCTCAGCCCCGGGCGCCGGGAGCGGGTGCTTGCCACCTTCAGCCACAGCGGCACGGGCCTCAGGAGCTGTCCCCTCGCGAGCATCACCCGGCGCTGCCACCTCATCAGGGGCCCCCTCGGCCTCAGGCGCCTCCTGCCTCCCTGCTCCGCCACTTGAGGAGGAGTCGCCTTGGACGATTGGGAGGGCAGTCACCACCATTGGATTCTTGCAAGGTCCTTGGAGGCCGGCGGGGCGTAGCCCCCACTCATCAAAGACGGGCATCTGCTTCACGAAGTCGGCCCTGCTCTGGGAGAGATACAGCAAGGCCCCTCCCTGCCGGACGTTGCCGGGGTTGGGGTCCCCGGCCAAAGTCAAGAGCGTCGACTTCAGCGCCGCAGGAGCCAGGTCTTCTTCCTGGAGCCTCATGTTATCCTCGCGCCCACGGAAGGCCCACATCCGGCGAGAGTGGCGCTGCAGGGGAGCGACGCTGCACAACAGAAACTCCTTCACCACTTTGGGCGCTATCACGCCGAGATTCCTGAGGAGCGTGAAGCAGGTCCAGACGAAGACGAGCCGGGGGCTCTTGAGCGTCTCCTGGCCCCAACCCGAATTGGGGACAGGAGGTGAGGTCGGCTCCGATAGCAGGGGGCTGGGCACCCCTACGTCCACGTACAACCACCGCTCGCGGAACCCAACCGCGGGCTGGGGGAGTTTGAAGTCAATTCCAGAGGCCTCAGTCTCAAGCTCGGCAGCAAAGCTCGCGCACGCCCAGCGTTGGGAGGGGTCGACAAGACGCAGCGAGAAGAAGTGGCGCAGCAAGGCAACCGAAGGAGGGATGCCCACCATGGCTTCGCAAACAAAGGCGAAGACCGAAAGGAGGGTGATGGACTCAGGGCTTAGATGCATCAAGTGGATATGATAATGGGAGAGCACGACATTGAAGAAATCAGAGAAGGGGGGAACCAGACCGCCCACAAGGCGTCGGTAAAACATGGGACCTCGGTTGCTATCCTATCAATGGAGAAGTGGGACGCGGGCCAGGCCGTCGTCCTCCCGCACTCGTTGAAGACGGAGGCCAGAGCCAAGCTGTCCCTACCCAGGCACTCTTGGTTGAGTATGGTCAACTGGCCGACGGCGGGGGCCACCGATGGCGGCGCACAAGACGGAGGCATGGGTTTCTCCCCTCTCTCCTTCCTCGTCGGGGCCATGGCGATGGGAAGGAGGGGGAAGATTCGAGATTGGATTGGAGGCGGGAGCAGGCGTTCGAAGGAAGGAAGAACAGGAGATGCTCGAGCAACAAGAAGGGGAGCGGCTGTGTGCAACCACAAGTCCACCTGACAGGGCACAGAATAAGGGGGCGTGGGGGGAACAGTGCCGCCCACGTCCCATCAACCTCCACGCGGTGCCCAAGGCCGCAGGCTGTTAGGGCCCGCGGCGCTTCGCCCTTGCCCTTTCGCCTCTCAGCACGGCCAAGTCCATGCACGCCATGGGCCCAGGGGCTACTGTCGGCGTTCTGGGAACGGGGGTCCCCAGACTTGCCTGCCTGCGGCATGTGGCGTGGCTCAAAGGAGGCCCAGCATGGCCCATCTTCATCAACACAAGACTCAAGACCCTCGCGAGGGGCCAAGCCTCGCGGCGTGGACAACACAGCGCATCCTCAGGCGCAGCCTCCTCAGGCTGGCTCGCGAGGACGCGGAGAAATCAAGGCGGGGTACCTCGCGAGGTGCCCCTGACGCAAGCCATGACGACTCAGGGCGCCAGGCGGGCGCCAGCGCGTGTAGCGTCCTTCTTTCCTCTTTGGTGCAAAGGGAGCAAGCGCAACCGCTGAGTACTGAGGCGTCAGGCAAAGGTTGCCATTTCGGTGCAACGAGACCAGGACCAGGCGGACTACGAGACGGAGGTCACCATGGAGCCCAGCACGACGTCACCGCAGAGCCTTTGGCAGGCGAAGACTAACTTTAGTCAGGATAAGTGTACTAGATGTTCCCCTTCGAATTGGCCAATTGTTGGCGCCCTTCCCGCTCAATATTTGGGGAGAGGCCCAGGGCCTTTGCCTATAAATAGGACCGGCCACCCACGTAGCAAGGGGTGGGTTCGTTTGGTTCGCAATCAATGAGAGAGAGAGAGAGAGAAGGGCGACTGAGCTCCTCCTAGCAGTTCATCGCCCCAGCCAAGAACAGACCCTCACGAGGCTGTTCTTCCCTGTATTGTTCACCATCACCAGCCCCAGGAGGCAATCGACCAACCACACACTGGAGTAGGGTATTACACCATAATGGTGGCCCGATCCAGTATAAACCTGGTGTCTCTTGTGCAGTTCTTTCAGTAGTTTAGATCTTTGTGAGACGGGGAGGTAGAAGGCGTGATCTCTGCGTGCACCCCAGTGTTCGAACCTTAAGGGTCTGCCAGAACCCGTTGAATCCGATAGTTGTCTTTGGCAAGTACCGTTGTGTTGTGGTTATGGAAGCTGACAATTCCAAAGTCTTCGAAGGCTTTAGGAGAGGAGACCTGTATATTGTTGATTTCTCTATAGGACCACAACCAGTCGTGTGCTTACTTGCAAAAGCTTCAGAAGGCTGGCTCTGGCATCGACGACTTGGTCATGCAGGCATGAAGAATTTGCACATGCTTGCGAAGAATAAGCATGTCATTGGCATCGAGAATGTCAAATTCCTCAAGGATCACCTATGCGGAGCCTGTGAAGCTGGGAAGATGACAAAGGCCAAGCATCCAGCAAAGACTATCATGACCACCACTCGCCCGTTTGAATTGCTTCACATGGATCTCTTTGGTCCTAATCATTATTCTGCTATTTCAAATGAAGCATCTCAATATGGATTTGTTATTGTTGATGATTATTCTCGCTACACATGGGTACACCTTGTTACTTACAAACATGAAGTGCAGGAAGTCTTCAAATGATTTTCCTCGAGGGCTTCAACCAACTTTGGTGTGAAGATCAAGCACATCATAAGTAACAATGGCACTGAGTTCAAGAATTCTGGTTTCGATGACTATCTTGATGAACTTGGTATTACTCATGAGTTATCTGCTCCTTACACTCCTCAGCAGAATGGCGTCGTGGAGCGCAAGAACATGACTCTTGCTGAGATGGCTCGCACTATGCTTGATGAATACAAAACGCCTCGTCGTTTCTGGACTGAGGCAATTGATACTGCGTGCCACATCTTCAACAGAGTATATCTTCACAAATTCTTCAAAAATACTGCCTATGAACTCCTCACTGATAAGAAACCCAATGTAAGTTATTTCAAAGTCTTTGGTGCTAAATGTTGGATTAGATATCCTCATGACAACTCAAAATTTGCACCGAAAGCACATGAAGGTTTTATGCTTGGTTACGGAAAGGACTCGCACACCTATAGAGTCTTCAACAACGTTCTTCACAAAGTTGTTGAAACTGTAGATGTGCGGTTCGATGAAACTAATGGCTCGCAAAGAGAGCACCTACCTACTGTGATAGATGAACCATCACCTGAGGAAACTATCAAGTTCAAGGCTACTTAGGATGTCATTCCTACTGAAGAATCTGCTGAAGAATTCATTCCAAAACATGAAAAACGTCGGGCTAATGCACCTGAAGAAAATGCTGAAGAAAATGGTGCTGAAGAAAACGGTGATCAAATTCTTCAACGACAACCAGCTCATCCTCGCATTGCAAAAGAAGTGCAAGTTGAAAAGATCATCAATGACATCAATGCGCCAGGTGCTCTCACACGCTCAAAAGCTTCACATTTGTCTAACTTTTGTGGGCACTATGCTTTTGTCTCTATTATAAAGCCCACTAAGGTAGATGAAGCATTTCTGGAGCCTGAGTGGATTCAGGCCATGCAAGAAGAATTACATCAGTTCGAGCTCAACAATGTCTAGGAACTGGTCAAATGTCCAGATCCTCGCAAGCACAATATCATCGGCACAAAGTGGATCTACCGCAACAAGCAAGATGAAAATGGCCTTGTGGTGAGGAATAATGCACGGCTTGTAGCTCAAGGCTACACACAGGTTGAAGGAATTGATTTCGATGAAACTTTTGCACCTGTTGCTAGACTTGAGGCTATTCACATATTACTTGCTTATGCTAACCATCATGATATCACTTTATATCAAATGGATGTGAAAAGTGCATTCCTCAATGGTAAGCTTGAGGAAGAAGTATATGTTGCTCAACCCCCAGGTTTTGAAGATCCAAAGAATCCTAACAAAGTCTTCAGTCTCAACAAGGCCCTCCATGGCCTCAAGCAGGCCCCACGGGCTTGGTATGATACCTTGAAGGAACTCTTCATGAAGAAAGGCTTCAAACCCGGTTCACTCGACCCTACTCTTTTCACTAAATCTTATGATGGTGAATTGTTTGTGTGCCAAATATATGTTGATGATATTATCTTTGGCTGTACTGACCAACGTTATAGTGATGAATTTACCTATATGATGAGTGAAGAATGTCAAATGTCTAGGATGGGAGAGTTGAAATTATTCTTAGGTCTTCAAATTCGTCAAC
This sequence comes from Triticum monococcum, assembly GCA_034509565.1. NCBI lineage: Eukaryota > Viridiplantae > Streptophyta > Magnoliopsida > Poales > Poaceae > Triticum > Triticum monococcum. The sequence continues at coordinate 440,866,240 of CM067842.1, read as the reverse complement.
AACGCAATGGCATATTCATATCTCAGGAGAAATACCTCAAGGATGTACTGAGGAAATTCGGCATGCAAGATTGCAAAGGCGTCAAAATCCTATGCCCACAAATGGCCATCTGTGCACTGATGAAAATGGTATGGACTTCGATCATAAGGTATACCCACTACTGGAAAACAGGTTATTAATGGCGCACCTATTTTGGCTACTAATGGCACACATTAGGTGCGCCATTACTAGCACGCCATTAGTAAGTTTTAGTAATGGCGCACATTTGGTGCGCCATTACTATCCCAGACAGTAATGGCGCACCTAATAGTGCGCCATTACTAACCCTTACGTGCGCCACTAGTAATAAAGCCAAGTGCGCCACTAGGTAACCTTAGAGGTGCGCCACTAGCTAAAAAGCTAGGTGCGCCACCAATAAAGGCTGAGATGCGCCACTAATAGTATATTTGAAAAAAAATACAAATTTACAAAAAACAACCTATAAGGATAAATAATCTAAAAACAAAAAATGAAATAGAACCATAATTTTTATTATAGCAAGAATATTACCATGTCTTTACAAGTATCCAATAAAAAGAAAATTGCACAGAAATAAAACAAAATCCTATAACTAATCTTCTACTCCCTCGGTCCAAGACTACCTCTCGCAAGGGGAGGAAATTTTGAACTGAAGAGCATTTTACATTACAACCCGTCATATTTCAAATCAAAATCAATCGAGTCCATGTCCGATCGGTAGCAGCGCCTCGTCCTGGCATCGAGGAGAGCCAGAACTCATCTCTTTGGTAGCTCGTCACCACCCTCCCGGCAGCCCCCGACATCACGTACCCACCCTCCCGGCGTCGATCAACTACTTTGAGGTAGCAGATTCCTCCTCTGTGTCTGCTCCTGCAATTAACACTTTGAATGCAATTAAAAATTTGAATGTTAATAAGGGGCAAAGACAAGATGGATCAGTATATAACAATGGAGTACATGCACAATTAGATGTTCAAGCTATCTAATGTCACTCCCATCATCACAATTTCATCTCAGGAAATGGAGTAGAATAGATTTAAGCATAGTGGGAGAACTTGGTGATGTGAGCGAAGCAAACTGCCTACATTCTAGAGATAGAGGAATATAGATATTGTTCCATACGAGTCTGCAAACTTACAATATAGGACCATATAGGCAGCCCTGTCATTGCCAAAAAAACAAATATCACAGGCAGGCAGGGATTCTAGAAATAGAGACCAACCAGAATTAACAAGATGACACAGGCCAACAACACAACACACTCGTGTAGTTTTAATAAGCTGGTATAGAATGCATGAATACAGATAAATGGAGTGGCATTTGGGAGGTGCTACCTGTATGAAGTCCATGCTGATGGGGAGAGTAATGAAGTCCACATCGACCCAATATGCAAGTGAGAGAGTTTAGAAGATTTTCTACCGATGAGAAGCAAGTAGCGAACAAAAGGAAAAAAGAAAACGAGTAACTCAGCCATGTTACCATGTTGGTAATTACACAGTCACCATGTGCCAATGATACTAACATATCTGGTGTAGTATGCATGAAAGCAGCACTAGCACTCAGCCAGTGATGTTAACACGTCATCACTACATGACAAGGAATCCAAAAAAATGCACAAGAAAGGAAGAAACACTAATTAAACAAGACTGCATACTACTAGCACTAAAAAATCTCGCTAAAGAGAAGTGAAGCCTTCATAATATGGAACGACAACATATAAAGCCCATTCATCGTCAGTAAAGTAAATTTGTGTGTGCCGGACTAGCAGGACTAGATTTAACCGAACAATTAATCACAACGCACTACTGGACATTAAAAGAGTTAGGTAGCTAGGGGGGAGGGGGAAGTAAAACTAAAGCGTTGCTGGGTTAATCCAACAAATTTGCGATACGGACAGAGTTAATCCATTGGAGTCAGACTTGTTTGTCACCAAAAAATACATGCAAGTTACTAACTTGCTAGCGGACCAAGAAGCTACATGAGGTGATGCATTTGTGACAGCCTCTGTTTCATCCAAACTAGTGTAAATGGATATGGGCGGCCAAATCTGAAGGCACAGGCGGATGGGAGCAGCTTCTCTTTCTCCCCCTTGACCAAATCAGGTCAGAGACACAAATGCTCAGGAATCAGATCTGGAGATGGAAAAAGAGCTAAGCTAGCAGCAACAGGAGAGGATACCTTCCATGGCGTGCGTGGTCCTGGTGGGGAAGGGGAAGGAGCAGCTTCCATGGCGTTGTCCTCCTTCCTACAGAGATGAGACCTCTCATGGTGAGAAGTCCATGGAAGAAGGAGGAGCATAGGGGTCCGGTGCTGTACCTCGTTCCTGCGGCATGCATGTTAGGGTTTCGGGCGTGAGGCATGGCTGCTGGCAGGTCGGACTTCCATGGCCGGCCTCGAGGACCTCTGTGGTCGCGGCCCAGGTGGACGGCGGTGCGCCGAAGCGCAAGGACCCACCCACCCACCTGATGTGGATCTGGGACCTTCCCTTCCCGATCCGCGGATGGAAGAGAAGGTTCTTGATCTGCGGATGGGAGAGAAGGTGGGGGCGCGGGAGAGGGTGGAGCGGGGACGGTGGCGGCTCCACCACTCCCAGATCCAGCGCCGACGCTGCCTTCCGATCCGTCGCCGCCGAGCTCGGGCTCCTTGGCTGCGACTGCCGCGAGGAGGCGAGAAGGGGACCGAAGAGAGAGGAGGGCAAGGGCCGCCGCACAGGAAGAGGAGGGAGCACTGGGGCGACGTCCGGGGCGAGGCCGAGAGACGTGTGTGCGTGGGGTGAGGGAGAAGAGGATAGGGTTCCGTGCGAGAGAGAGAGGAGAGAGATGGTGGGCGGTCGGGCTGCGTCACTTGCCTACAAAACCACAATGGCGCACCGCATGGAAAAGTGCGCCATTACTAGTTACAACTAGTAATGGCGCACTGTGTCTGGATGCGCCATTAGTATGTTTGGATAGGCGCACTAGTTTAAATTTTTTTTGATACTAATGGCGCACCCTGGGCCAGGTGCGCCATTAGTAGTTTCAACTCTAATGGTGTACCAGAAGGTGGTGCGCCATTAGTATATACTAATGGCGCACCGCTTGTCTGGTGCGCCATTAGTGTCAATCCCATCTATAGCCCTTTTTCTAGTAGTGACCGCTCCATGATAGGTTCCTTATTGTACCTATGTGCATCTACGCCAGATATAATGCTTAGTGTTTGCACGTGTGACCGATTTCAAGCTACACCGAAGGAATCACACCATAAGGCTGTGAAGCATATTCTTCGATATCTAGCTCACACACCAACACTTGGATTATGGTACCCCAAGGGCTCGGCTTTTGATCTCATTGGATATTCTGACTCTGACTATACTGGTGATCGTGTGGACCGCAAGTCAACATCTGGTACATGTCATTTCCTCGGACGATCTTTGGTCTGTTGGTCCTCGAAGAAACAGAACTGCGTATCACTATATACTGCTGAAGCTGAGTACATTGCCGCTCGTTCTTGTTGTGCCCAATTGCTATGGATGAAGCAAACTCTCAAGGACTACGACGTTAACATGAAAAATGTGCCTCTCTTCTGTGACAATGAGAATGCCATCAAGATTGCTCACAACCTAGTTCAGCACTCGAAGACAAAGCACATTCAGATTCGTCATCATTTTCTTCGTGATCATGTGTTGAAGGGCGACATTTCTATTGAGCATGTGAAGACTGAAGAACAGCTAGCTGATATCTTCACAAAGCCCTTGGATGAGAAGAGATTTAGCAAGTTGCGGTGTGAGCTAAATATCCTAGAATCTTCGAATGTTCTTTGAAAAGGACACTCATCCTAACACTCATGCAAAATTGATGACCTAGATGTGCAACACATGGAGAAACGTTTTTCTTCAATCAATGAAGAATAACACTCTTAGTGTGAAGAAATTAATGAAGAATTTGATTCTCAGAACCCTACGATAATTGTACGCGGTGTCTGAAATCATCATTCTTATACGGTGGGTCACGCCACCACCAAAAGTTGAAATTCCTCAAATTATTCATATTCTTCAACTTTGCATAGTCTTCACTGGTTCCGTCATTTTTCTTCATTGGCTATATATATATATATACATATATATATATATATATATACATATATATATATATATATATATATATATATGAGTTCATGTCCTCTACAGCGTTCACTTATTGCTATTTCTTCAAGTTTGTTCTCTGCTAAGTGAATGTGATCATACCCTTCCCCTCTATGCTATACTCAACCCGATCTGTTCACAAATTCTTCACGTGCATTCTATTTGAAACTCGTTCAAAATCTTCACTGTGTCCTTGTCAGCTGAATAAATTGCGAACGGAACTTTAAAACCTATCTTATCGAAATTTTCGGCTTTGCCGCTCAAACCGTTCCGCATCCCACGATACACTTATCCACTCACCCATGATCTAACACGATCTCCACCTCTCACTACGTGGGTGACACATGTCATGCAAATGAGAAGGCTTAGGGGCACGCTCGTCCAATTTCTTTGGGCGAACAATTTTTCACCGTGGCTATAAATACCCCTCCTTCCCTTCCTCACTTCTTTTACTCCGCTCGACCTCTCTCTCCAGCTCGAGCTTCTCAAACCCTAGCGCCACCGCTACTTCATCCCCGCTGGTGAGAAAGAGCTTCACTGCCTTGACCTCGTCGCCGACGTACTAGCGCCGACCGCGGAAATCTTCACTCTGACGTCGCCATAGTTGTCTTCCCCCGCCAAGTTAGGGCGTGGAAGATGTGCACAGACGAATTTCACATCTCCTCATTCCAGTTCGTCGTGTTCTTCATCCAGGGTAATTAAAAGTTACTTTTACTACCCTCGTTGATTCGAATGATTATCTTCAAAATCTTCAAAGGTGTTTTTCTTCATAGATTCACACACTAAACACCTCACAAGTCATCTGTTCTTGACTCGTTTCTCTAAGCCATGTTTTTTTCTTCAAGATTCCTCAAATGTGTGGATTTTTAATCTACACATCTCTGGAACCTAAGACAAGGAACGCTTAGTGAAATTCTTCAAGACTCATGTGGTCAAATTCCTCTAACTTGTTTTTTTGAAAAACCCTCTGAGAACGCATATGACCTCTCCAAATTCCTCGCAACTATACTCTGTTCATAGGTACACATGTCAACTGCTGAATCACTAGGTTCTCATCAACTTAACTCATTTGCAGAGTTCCTCAAAGAAAAGTTGCATACTTCTTCAGAGAATGCAATTGTTCAAATTCCTCAACTAAAGAAAATGGCTGACGGTAAGAAGCCACAGAAGGGAGGAAAGAGGCCTGAGGTAAATACAGCGTTTGAGATCCCTGATGAAATATATGCTGGGTACTGCACACCTACTAAGGAAACCAAGAATGAGCGCAAAGTGCGCATTGAGAAGATAGAGAGGAGATGGGCAAGAGAATGGAGGGAGTACAGATATGTCACTCCTAAGTACATGAAGAAATTCGCACTCAATCCTCCATGCCCAAGAGCTCCATTGGCACCTGGCAAAATCGCTGATCCCACCAGCCTCAAGCGCGGTGAGGACTATCCCAATGAATGGGCCAAGCGCCAAGCCAAGCTGGCTAAGAAAGCCAGAGAAGCAGTGAGGAAATTTAATGAAGACTCTGTTGGTGCCTCGGCTGATGTCAAGCCAAAGAAGGCTATGTCAAAGAAGCCTGCGCGCAAGCCAAGTGCTTCACCGACAATGCCCTTAAGGCCAAGTTCCTCAGCAATGCCCTCACGGCCAGAATGCTCAAAGCCCTCACGGCAAATTCCTCATGCTGCTCCTGTTCCTCCAAAGTCCTCAGCTCCTCTGCCAAAGCCTTAAGTTGTTCCGACTAAATCCTCAGCACCTGTGCATCTCGCCTCATGCCAAAGGACTGCTGGCATCTCCATTGTCTCAGGTGTCTCAGCTAGTTCCTCAGCTGCACCAAGTTCCTCAGCTGGCCCCTCACTGCTGAAGACAAAGGCCACTGCTGGATGAGGTCCTCGCCCAAGTCCTCAAAAGAAGCAAGTCGCTTTCCAAGTGCCGTCTAATGAAGACGAAGCTGATGATGATGAACTTGCAGATTTGGATGACACTGCGGCAGACCCTACATCAACAAACGACCCCAACAACGCTGGCGCTCCTTCATCAACATGATTATCTTCAGGGGCGTTCGTCCTCATTTTCGATCCATTTGGTCATTCGATGACAAAGGGGGAGAAATATGAGTTAGTCTTCAAGCGGGTCTACTATATGGGCGTTTTTTTGCTAAGTTACAACTCTCGTTCTTCTGAAACTTTATTGGATCGAGTTGTAATCTTAAACCCGATGGTGCTCTGATACTTTTGATGCACTGTGCTCTGATACTTTTGATGCACTATTCTGCATGCTTATTCCTCGTTAATATTATTGCACACATGCTGAATTTCATCAGACACCATATTTTCATCATGCATTTCAAATTCTTCATATTATATGTTAAATGCGTGTATTACAAGATATAGGGGGAGATCTCCATGATTCAACTCTTCAAGTGTGCATTGCTTCAAAAGCAAATTCCTCACTATGCACATCTTCAGGGGGAGTTCTTCTATATCTTACAATCAAATTCCTCAATATTAGTAGTTACACTTCATATGTTTATCCCCGTTGAAAACTTAACCTATATTGTCATCAATCACCAAAAGGGGGAGATTGTAAGTGCATCTAGTGCCCCTTAGTGATTTTGGTGTATTGAAGACTTATAGGTTAAGGGACTAATGCGTTTGTGAGTGTACATAGGTCTATAAGTCTATGAGGAGTTTGATATTTACAGGAAAAGTCGACCCCTAAAAATAAATATCTTCGACTGAAGATTTTGATATTTCTGAAGACTTTCATGAAGACTTTGAAAGTGAAGAAATTGGTGTGTCCGTGAAGACTTGATATTCATGCGAGGAATATGAAGCTTGAAGACTTTTGTTTTCATAGTTTGGTTTTTTCTCTTTCTTGAGTCATAGGAAACACCGTACTGTTAAAGGGGGTCGAGGAAATACGAAGGAAAAATTTCCATGTGATGCCCAACTCAAAATCCTAGACCTACCAATCCCTTCGAGTGAAGCCATTGGAAATCTCATGCAGTTCAGTCAATTTCTTCAGTGATAGAGATGAAGTTCTTCTGGTCTCTAAGGAATTTCTCCTGACTGAGGAGTTAGGAATTCGCCAGTGCGGATTTCCTACACAGTGAGGAACATGATAGCCCTGAGGATTTTGCTACTCAAAATTCCGACCGTTGTTGTGCTATGCGCCAGCTGTCCCAAAATATCTATCCACCTAACGGTCATATCATTGAAGGGCATTTATGTCTTATCATGTCGGGCTGCTCCCTAGGCTATAAATAGCCGCCCCCTACAACCACTAGCTGATTGGCTGCTCCGAGAGAAATTGACACTTGCCATTTGAGAGCAACCCATCCTCTAAGGACTTTGAGCGAAAATCATCAAGTGAGGAAAAACCAAAAACCCAAAACCCAAACACCTACAAACCCCAAGTGATTGAGCATCACTGAAGAGATTGATCCTGCGTGGATCCGACGCTTGTTACCTTTGAAGACTGTGCTTCTTCCAGACGGTTAGGCGTCATGGTCTAGAGCATCCAAGAGGAATTGTGGATCGTCGAGTGACCAAGTTTGTGAAGGTTTGGAAGTCGCCTGAAGACTTACCACGAGTGATTGGACGAGGTTTGTGTGACCTTAGTTCAAGGAGAATACAGTGAGGACTGGGTGTCCCGAGCTGCGTGTTCAGGACTGGGTGTCCGGGACTGTGTGTCCTCGAGTTTAAATACTCAGCCGCTCCAACCAGACGTACAACTAAGACAGCAGTTGGAACTGGTCTACCAAATCATTGTCTTCACCAAGCTTACTGGTTCTATTCCCTCAACTCTTTCATTTCCTCATAACTGTGTTGTGTGTTTGTTCATATCTGTGTTTGAAGACTTTGACTGAAGACTTTCTCAATTTCCTCAGTTCAATTTCTTTAGTCTGTTTGTCTTCATCCTGTGTTATCCTGTGATTACGCTTCCTATACTCTGTGCCTGTCTTCATTTCATCATGATGACTATGCTTGTATTCTGTTATGTTTACTTTTGAGTACTTATTCCGCTGCTAGTAGTTCTTCGCTAAGGAATTTCCTCACCGAGAAATTGCTCAGTGAAGAATTTCATAAAAATCGCCTATTCACCCCCCTCTAGTCAATATAATGCACTTTCAAAAAGATCTAATGATTATGGATATGTGCATTATTCTTCAAATTATTATGTCCATAAGTCCTCAAGGAATTTCTCTGCTTACTCTTATGCTTATTCTAACCCCTCTTATGTGAAACAAAATGGACTGGCTTCTATGCCATCCTTCTCGTATGGAGCTCACAGAATGATGAACTCGTTGCCACCCCTTCAGATGTGGGTGGTGAAGAAAAAGAACTAATCTCTTCTGCAGGGTCAGGTCTCCAGACGTACGTAATCGTCTAAAGAATTTGCTGGAGACCTGAGCATGCCTGATAGGATGCAGGCTAATCATGAAGAAATGAACTTTCATTTCTCACATCCTCATATTGCTTTATCTGTAATTTTGCTTGATGAAATTGATCTGATGAATTGATGTCATATTCTTCACTGATGAAGTATATGAGTTTGTAAGCTGCACTAATTCATCTGCATGATGATCAACCCAAAGCCACTGAGTGGGTCCTCGATAGTGGATGTACAAACCACATGAAGGTTTTATGCTTGGTTTCAGAAAAGACTCTCACACCTACAGAGTCTTCAACAACGTTCTTCACGAGGTTGTTGAAACTGTAGAGGTGCGGTTCGATGAAACTAATGGCTTGCAAAGAGAGCACCTACCTGCTGTGATAGATGAACCAGCACCTAAGGAAACTATCAAGTTCAAGGCTACTGAGGATGTCATTCCCACTGAAGAATCTACTAAAGAATTCATTCCAAAACATGAAGAACGTCGAGCTAATGCACCTGAAGAAAATGCTGAAGAAAATGGTGCTGAAGAAAACGCTGATCAAATTCTTCAACGGCAACCAGCTCATCCTCGCATTGCAAAAGAAGTGCAAGTTGAAAAGATCATCAATGACATCGAAGCGCCAGGTCCTCTCACACGCTCAAAAGCTTCACATTTGTCTAACTTTTGTGGGCACTATGTTTTTGTCTCTATTACAGAGCCCACTAAGGTAGATGAAGCATTTCTGGAGCCTAAGTAGATTCAGGCCATGCAAGAAGAATTACATCAGTTCGAGCTCAACAATGTCTGGGAACTGGTCAAACGTCCAGATCCTCTCAAGCACAATATCATCGGCACAAAGTGGATCTACCGCAACAAGCAAGATGAAAATGGCCTTGTGGTGAGGAATAAGGCACGGATTGTAGCTCAAGGCTACACACAGGTTGAAGGTATTGATTTCGATGAAACTTTTGCACCTGTTGCTAGGCTTGAGGCTATTCGCATATTACTTGCTTATGCTAACCATTATGATATCACTTTATATCAAATGGATCTGAAAAGTGCATTCCTGAATGGCAAGCTTGAGGAAGAAGTATACGTTGCTCAACCCCCAGGTTTTGAAGATCCAAAGAATCCTAACAAAGTCTTCAGACTCAACAAGGCCCTCTATGGCCTCAAGCAGGCCCCACGGGCGTGGTATGATACTTTGAAGGAATTCCTCATGACGAAAGGCTTCAAACCCGGTTCACTAGACCCTACTCTTTTCATTAAATCTTATGATGGTGAATTGTTTGTGTGCCAAATATATGGTGATGATATTATCTTTGGCTGTACTGACCAACGTTATAGTGATGAATTTGCCTATATGATGAGTGAAGAATACCAAATGTCTATGATGGGAGAGTTGAAATTCTTCTTAGGTCTTCAAATTCGTCAACAACGCAATGGCATATTCATATCTCAGGAGAAATATCTCAAGGATGTACTGAGGAAATTCGGCATGCAAGATTGGAAAGGCGTCAAAATTCCTATGGCCACAAATGGCCATCTGTGCACCGATGAAAATGGTATTGACTTCGATCATAAGGTATACCGCTCCATGATTGGTTCTTTATTGTACTTATGTGCATCTAGGCTAGATATAATGCTTAGTGTTTGCATGTGTGCCCGATTTCAAGCTACACCAAAGGAATCACACCATAAAGCTGTGAAGCATATTCTTCGATATCTAGCTCACACACCAACACTTGGATTATGGTACCCCAAGGGCTCAGCTTTTGATCTCATTGGATATTCTGACTCTGACTATGCTGGTGATCGTGTGGACCGCAAGTCAACATCTGGTACATGTCATTTCCTCGGACAATCTTTGGTCTGTTGGTCCTCGAAGAAATAGAACTGCGCATCACTATCTACTGCTGAAGCTGAATACATTGCCGCTGGTTCTTGCTGTGCTCAACTGCTATGGATGAAGCAAACTCTCAAGGACTACGGCGTCAACATGAAGAATGTGCCTCTCTTCTGTGACAATGAGAGTGCCATCAAGATTGCTCACAACCCAGTTCAGCACTCGAAGACAAAGCACATTCAGATTCGTCAGCATTTTCTTTGTGATCATGTGTTGAAGGGCGACATTTCTATTGAGCTTGTGAAGACTGAAGAACAGCTAGCCGATATCTTCACAAAGCCCTTGGATGAGAAGAGATTTAACAAGTTGCGGTGTGAGCTAAATATCCTAGAATCTTCGAATGTTCTTTGAAAAGGACACTCATCCTAACACTTATGCAAAAAATTTGACTTAGATGTGCAACACATGAAGAAACGTTTTTCTTCAATTCAATGAAGAACAACATTCTTAGTGTGAAGAAATTAACGAAGAATTTGATTCTCAGAACCCTACGATAATTGTACGCGGTGTCTGAAATCATCATTCTTATACGGTGGGTCACGCCACCACCAAAAGTTGAAATTCCTCAATTATTCATATTCTTCAACTTTGCATTGTCTTTGCTACTTCCATCGTTTTTCTTCATTGACTATATATATATATAAGTTTATGTCCTCTACATCATTCACTTATTGCAAATTCTTCAAGTTGGTTTTTCTGCTAAGTGAATGTGATCGGACCCTTTCCCCTCTATGCCATACTCAACCCAATCTATTCACAAATTCTTCATGTGCGTTCTTTTTGAAACTCGTTCAAAATCTTCACTGTGTCCTTGTCAGCTGAAGAAATTGCGAACGAAACTTTAAAATATATCTTATCAAAATTTTCGGCTTTGCCGCTCAAACCGTTCTGCATCCCACGTTATACTTATCCACTCACCCATGATCGCACACGATCTCCACCTCTCAGTACGTGGGTGACACATGTCAAGCGAATGAGAAGGGTCAAGGGCATGTTCGTCCAATTTCTTCAGGCTAGCAGTTTTTCACTGTGGCTATAAATACCCCTCCTTCCCTTCCTCACTTCTTTTACTCTGCTCGACCTCTCTCTCCAGCTCGAGCTTCTCAAACCCTAGCACCACCGGTACTTCATCGCCACCGGTGAGGAAGAGCTTCACTGCCTCGACCTCGTTGCCGACGTACTCGCGCCGACTGCGGAAATCTTCACTCCGCCGCTGCCGTAGCCGTCTTCCTCCGCCAAGTTAGGGCGTGGAAGATCTGCACAGACGAACTTCACATCTCCTCACTCCAGTTCGTCGTGTTCTTCGTTCAGGGTAATTAAAAGTTACTTTTACTGCCCTCGTTGATTCGAATGATTGTCTTCAAAATCTTCAAAGGTGTTTTTTTTCATAGTTTAACACACTAAACACCTCACAAGTCATCTGTTCTTGATTCGTTTCTCTAAGCATCATTTTTCTTCAAGATTCCTCAATTGTGTGGATCTTCGATCTATACAACTCTGGAACCTAAGACAAAGAACGCTTAGTGAAATTCTTCAAGACTCATTGGTCAAATTCCTCAAACTTGTTCTTTTGAAAAGCCCTCTAAGAACACATATGACCTCTCCAAATTCCTCACAACTATACTCTGTTCACAGGTACACATGTCAGCTGCTGAATCACTAAGTTCTTATCAACTTAACTCATTTGCAGCGTTCCTCGAAGAAAAGTTGCGTACTTCTTCAGAGAATTCAATTGTTCAAATTCCTCAACTGAAGAAAATGGCTGGCGGTAAGAAGCCACAGAAGGGAGGAAAGAGGCCTGAGGTAAATACATCATTTGAGATCCCTAATGAAATATATGCTGGGTACTGCACACCTATTGACGAAACCAAGAATGAGCGCAAAGTGCGCATTCAGAAGATAGAGAGGAGATGGGCAAGAGAATGGAGGGAGTACAGATATGTCACTCCTAAGTATATGAAGAAATTCGCACTCAATCCTCCATGCCCAAGAGCTCCATTGGCACCTCGCCAAATCTTTGATCCCACCAGCCTCAAGCACGGTGAGGACTATCTTGATGAATGGGCCAAGTGCCAAGCCAAGTTGGCTAAGCAAGCCAAAGAAGCAGTGAGGAAATTCAATGAAGACTCTGCTGCTGCTGGTGCCTCTACTGAGGCCTTTTCTGTCAAGCCAAAGAAGGCTATGTCAAAGAAGCCTGCGTGCAAGCCAAGTGCTTCACCAACAATGCCCTCAAGGCCAAGTTCCTCAGCAATGCCCTCACGGCTAGAATCCTCAAAGCCCTCATGGCCAATTCCTCATGCTGCTCCTATTCCTCCAAAGTCCTCAGCTCCTCCGCCTAAGCCCTCAGCTGTTCCGACTAAATCCTCAGCACCTGTGCATCTCGCCTCGTGCCAAAGGACTGCAGGCATCTCCATTGCCTTAGGTGTCTCAGCTAGTTCCTCAGCTGCACCAAGTTCCTCAGCTGGCCCCTCACTGCTGAAGACAAAGGCCACTGCTGGACGAGGTCCTCACCCAAGTCCTCAAAAGAAACAAGTCGCTTTCCAAGTACCATCTGAAGAAGATGAAGCTGATGATGATGAACTTGCAGAAATCATCAGAGACAGGCAAGTCAGGGCCGCTAGAGCCAAAGGATCAGAGGTGCCACTGCTTTTGGATCCCAAGTTGATCCTCGACTACATTGATGTCTGGCACAAGGACCCCAACACTCCCATGCCTGACTTCAAGCTGACTCCTGGCCAAAGTCACATGCTGACCCACTTCATTCAAGAAGAAAAGTGGAAATTTGAGAAGGCCAGGCAGATCAAGAAAGCGCAGTACAAGAAAGAGTGCTATCTGAAGAAAAACGTTGTCTCTATGACAACTGAAGAACCTGTCACTATTCAGACCGAGATCAAGAAACTCAGTGATGACTTTGACGCATATCGCGCTGATTGGCTTGGGGCCAAGGTTCATTTTGTTAAACTTGCGGATAACTTCACTTCCAATGTTGCAGCCCCAACGCAATAGGAAATTCCTCAGGCTGAAGCATCTGCTCAACCTACTGAAGAAAATGCCAGCACCGCTGATGCAATCAGGCCGTTGAAGAAAATGTGAGTTCCAGGGCAGATGACTGCATTCCAGCCACTGAAGAAATTGCCAGGGCACCCACTAGTGGTGTGCCTGAAGAAACTGAAGAACTCAGGGCAACTGCATCAGTTGTGCCTGAAGAACATCAACCAGATTCCTCAGCTGCTCCTGCACCAACTTCAACTCCAATCCTTCCATCTGTATCAGATGTGAAGAAGACCAAGGCTGCAGAGCGTGCTGCGGTGAAGAAAAGAAAAGCATCAGTTGCTTCAGATTCTTCAGCTCCGAAGAAAATGAAGCCTATGACAAGTTCATTTGCAAATCCGATTGATGCTGTTCCCATCTCAACCAGGCCATCAAAGGACCTTGTTCCTTTTGATGAAGAATATGTGATCCCCATCGGATCTGATGAAGAAACTCCTTCTGCTGCTTCATCTGAACCGTTGGATGAAGAAATTGAAGTGGATGCGATCCCTTCAACACCTATCATCTCCTCGCCTATGCCTCAGTTCACAGCTGAAGAGGCTGGCGTTGAAGAAATGGAAGATGAAGATGTGGACGTTGGCTGCTCCACACCCGTAATCAATGATGAATTCCGGGAAAGTCAGCATCCAAACTCTCCAATGCTCACCCCTCTACAGCAAATTCCTCAGTCCCCCACACAAACTGTACAAATGGACTCTGAAGAAACTCATCCCACTGCATCTGTCCATGAGGAAATTCCAGCCACTAGTGCTGAAGAAACTGCTGCTGCTGAACAACCAATGACGCAGACTGCCACTAAGGAGGAACCAGAAATTCCTCAGCCTGAAGAACCTACGATTGAGATTCCTGAGGTCGTGATGCAACTCATTGACACTCCTCTGCCGAAGCCAAAGGATCCATTCTCACGCAAGCAAAAGTTCAAGGCTGATGATTTCTTCGGCGACCACATATTCTTCGAAGATTACAACCCATATAACTCTGCTCACATTAGGAAGAGGCGTTTCTGGACTGCTAGTCAAGCCAATTTCTATTCCTCAGTGTTGTTCAACAAGGAGAAGACCTTCTACCATGAGCATATTCCTCACGTAGATATGGAATCTCTGCCGTGCTTCGCACCAGTCCTCAGTGTTCTTCACGATGCTGGACTGCTAAACTTTTGCTCTGACATCTGCGATTGGAATGAAGAACTGATTCTTCAATTCTATGCAACGCTGCACATCACCAGAGATGCTGAAGATGTGAGTTCATGGGTGCTGGACTGGATGTCTGAAAACACTCACTACACTGCACTAGCCTCTGAATTGCTTCGTGCTCTACCACTCAGTCCTCCCCTTGAAGAAGCTCGCTGCATCTACAGTGAACCTGGGCTCACACATCATTACATGCAGGTGCTGATGAAACCTTTGAAGCCAGGTCAAGCACCAAGAACCAAATTCCTCGTGAAGGAATTGCTGTACGTGCCCAGAACTATCTATCATATTCTTACGAGGACAATCAGTCCTATCAAAGGCCACGGCTCATCTGATGACTAAATTGTTGGCATCATGAAGAATCTGGTATTCAACATCGTTCATGGCATTCCTGTCAATTATCATGATTTCTTCATGAGGACTATGGCAAATGTTGCACTGTCTCCGTTTGAGCTGAAGCCTTATGCACCTTGGATTATGAGATTCCTCAGGACAAGGTCTTCACTCAACTTCAAAGCTGATTTCCAGAATCACCTCAGCTACTTGCCCCCAATTGAAGTCCTCAAGCAGACATATTCCTCAGTTGATGGAAAGGGCAAGGCACCAACAGTAATAGATGAAGGCATTCGTCCATTGGATGGTCAGTTTCGCAAAGCTGCATCTTATTCCACCAATGATGACTCTGCCACACATGACTCAGCCAATGCATCCAAGTCCACTCCTCAAGCCACTACTCCACGCGTGATGACTGACCATGAACTTCTGCTTAGTCTTCACCAGAAGGTGGATCGAAATCACAAATGGGTTAAGCGCCAGTTCGGTTCACTTCTTCACAACATGACTGCCACACACAATGTAGTGAGGAAAAACCACTACTACCTCCATCAAGTCTTCAGTCGCACCTGGGCAATCATCTCACATCTGTATGGTCAAGAAGATCTGAAGAAAATGGGCCTCAATGAAGATTTTGACTGGTCTGCACCTCCACCGAAGAAATTCAAGAAGGTTAAAGTTCCTTCTCTGGTGGCCAGCTCATATTCTTCATCACGCGACACTGATGAAAATGAAGACTTGGACGACACTGCGACAGGCCCTACTACGACAAATGACCCCAACAACGCTGGCGCTCCTTCATCAACTTGATATTCTTCAGGGGCGTTAGTCCTCATATTCGATCCTTTTGGTCATTTGATGACAAAGGGGGATAATTTTGAGCTAGTCTTCAAGCGGGTCTTTCTATATGGGTGTTTTTTTGTTAAGTTACAACTCTCGTTCTTCTAAGACTTTATTGGATCGAGTTGTAAACTTAAACCCAATGGTGCTCTGAAACTTTTGATATGTTTTGCTGCATGCTTATTCCTCATATATGCTAATGCACACATGCTGAATTACATCAGTCACCATATTTCATCATGCACTGCATGTCAAATGCGTGTATGAATTACAAGATATAGGGGGAGATCTCCATGATTCAACTCTTCAAGTGTGCATTGCTTCAAAAGCAAATTCCTCACTATGCACATCTTCAGGGGGAGTTCTTCTATATCTTGTAATCAAATTCCTCAATATCAGTAGTTACACTTCATATGTTTATCCCCATTGAAAACTTAACCTATATTGTCATCAATCACCAAAAAGGGGGAGATTGTAAGTGCATCTAGTGCCCCTTAGTGATTTTGGTGTATTGAAGACTTATAGGTTAAGGGACTAATGCGTTTGTGAGTGTACACAGGTCTATAAGTCTATGAGGAGCTTGATATTTACAGAGAAAGTCGACCCCTAAAAATGAAGTTCTTCGACTGAAGACTTTGGATCACTAAAGACTTTCTGAAGACTTTGAAAGTGAAGAAATTGGTTGAACTTGAAGACTTGGTATTCGTTCGAGGAACATGAAGCGTGAAGACTTTTGTTTTCGTAGTTTCATTTTCTCTTTCTTGAGTTGTAGGAAACACCGTACTGTTAAAGGGGGTCGAGGAAATACTAAGGAAAAATTTCCCTGTGATGCTCAACTCAAAATCCTACACCTACCAATCCCTTCGAGTGAAGCCATTGGAAATGTCATACAGTTCGGTCAATTTCTTCAGTGACAAAGACGAAGTTCTTCTGGTCTCTGAGGAATTTGGCCTGACTGAGGAGATAGGAATTCGCCAGTGCGGATTGCCTACACAGTGAGGAACATGATAGCCCTGAGGATTTTGCTACTCAAAATTCCGACCATTGCTGTGCTATGCACCAGCTGTCCCAAAATATCTATCCACCTAACGGTGATATCATTAAAGGGCATTTATGTCTTATCATGTCAGGCTGCTCCCTAGGCTATAAATAGCCGCCCCCTACAACCACTAGTTGGTTGGCTGCTCTGAGAGAAACTGACACTTGTCATTTGAGAGCAACCCATCCTCCGAGGACTTTGACTGAAAATCATCAAGTGAGGAAAACCCAAAACCCAAACACCTACAAACCCCAAGTAATTGAGCATCACTGAAGAGATTGATCCTGCGTGGATCCGATGCTTGTTACCGTTGAAGACTGTGCTTCTTCCAGATGGTTAGGCGTCATGGTCTAGAGCATCCAAGAGGAATTGTGGATCACCGAGTGACCGAGTTTGTGAAGGTTTGGAAGTCGCCTGAAGAGTTACCACGAGTGATTGGACGAGGTCTGTGTAACCTTAGTTCAAGGAGAATATGGTGAGGACTGGGTGTTCGGGACCGTGTGTCCTCGAGTTTAATACTCAGCCGCTCCAACCAGACGTACAACTGAGACATCAGTTGGAACTGGTCTACCGAATCATTGTCTTCACCAAGCTTACTGGTTCTATTTCCTCAACTCTTCCATTTCCTCATAACTGTGTTGTGTGCTTGTTCATATCTGTGTTTGAAGACTTTGACTAAAGAGTCTCAATTTCCTCAGTTCAATTTCTTCAGTCTGTTTGTCTTCATCCTGTGTTATCCTGTGCTTACGCTTCTGTACTCTGTGCCTGTCTTCATTTCATCATGATGACTATGCTTGTATTCTGTTATGTTTGCTTTTGAGTACTCATTCCGCTGCTAGTAGTTCTCCGCTAAGGAATTTCCTCACCGGCAAATTCCTCAGTGAAGAATTTCATAAAAATCGCCTATTCACCCCCCTCTAGTCGATATAACGCACTTTCATATTCACACTTAATCCAACATCTTGGTCCATGAGTGAGGTGGTAGCGCAGCGAACGAGACAATCGGACTATATTTCTTTAACACTTTCACTTAGCCATAGGAGTTTGACGGTGGGACTACTATATAGCCCCTGGTACTTCCGCGCTCGTCCGAATATGGGGCGTGTACGTACATGACCGAGAAACGGCCCTTCGTTAATGCGGAGGAATCCCGAAGATTCCGCTAAGTCATCGAGTGGTTGACCAGTCTCGCGCTTTATCATGACATTCAGTTTTCGGCTTTCTCTACTGAGGTGCTCATCTGGATGAACCAGGGCACAATCGCAGTAGTTCTCCCAGTGCCGCCTTAGCCGATAGAGCGGAACGTAAGGTAGCAAAATGCGGGAGCCGGGTAAACCTAACATTTGACCAAAGACATGATTCGGAGCTGATGCATATAAGGCCAAACTCGCGACATCGAACACTCCCTAAGGTATTCGGTCTTTATAACATATGTCGGGCTGAACAATGCCCTTAATAATAAACCCCGAGTGTCCAGGTACGTGCAATATCCTGACGTGGCCACATGCCAATAACGTCAGCATCCTTCTCGGTTGTATTGAGTATCCGGAGGATGTGAATCAACAAGAGACAGTAAAAAAGGTTTACGCAGGGTCTTAATCTGAAAAGAAACCTTTGAGCGGGTCCCTGCTACACGTCTGCGCCTGTGTCTCTGTTGTGCCGTGTCCTGGACGGGTGTAGCACGATTGTTGTTTGTAAAAGAGAAGAACTTAGGTGAAAGTTGTCATGCCAAAAAAGTTGGTTATTCTAGATAAACCATGAAAATTCAAGATAAGTCAAGTTGAGCCGAACTAGCCCTGATTACACGCATGAAGCCCCTTGTACTGTCTATGAGGGTTTAACCGTCAAACCAATCTCAGGTATATCTAGTGATGCGCCGGACTCATCTAACAGTGTCCGCGGTCTTGACGACCTGTCACTTATTCTAGTTGGTGAGGCCGTCTAGTGCTCGGCTGTTAAAGCCGCCGCACGTTCTTCCGCGCGTAGAGAATGCTCAATATTTCCATGAACTGTGATGGTGCCACGTGGATCGGGCATCTTAAGCTTGAGAGAAGCGCAATGCGGTACTGCATTAAAATGAGCAAAAGCTGCTCTTCCCAGTAGTGCTTGATAGCCACTTTGGAATGGAGTGATGTAGAAAGTTAACTTTTCGCTTCAGAAGTTGTCAGAAGAACCGAATACAACCTCTAGTAATAGAGAGCCCGTGCAGCGGGCCTCTGGGCCTGGTATTACTCCCTTGAAGGTAGTATTACCGCGGCTGATTTTTGCCGGGTCTATCCCCATTTGCGGACTGTGTCCTGATATATCAGAATTAGACCACTGCCGCCGTCCATAAGGACTCATGTGAGATGGTATCCGTTTATTATTGGGTCTAACACCAAGGCAACCAATCCTTCATGTCAGATGCTTGTCGGGTGATCCCTGCGATCGAAAGTGATCGGGCAGGCCAACCAGGGGGTGAACTTGGGGGTGACGGGCTCTACGGCGCGTATGTCTTGGAGTGCATGTTTGCTTCTCCTCTTCATCACATGGATGATGTTTACTGTTTTAACCTCTGGTGGGAATTTTTTCTGTTCTCCAGTGCTTTGCTGGCGAGGTTCGTCCTCGTCTTCGCTTGGTGTCTCCCCCCCCTTGTGTTCGGCGTTTAGCTTACCGGCCTGCTTGAAGACCCAGCATTCTCTGTGGGTGTGATTTGCAGGTTTCTCGGGGGTGCCATGAATCTGACATAGTTTGTCTAGAATCTTATTTAGGCTAGATGGTCCATCTATGCTACCTTTGAAAGGCTTTTTCTGCTGACTTGGTCGAGAGCCCCTGAATCCGGCGTTTACCGCCGTATTATCTGGGCTGTCTTCTTTATTGCGACGCTTGCTTTTACTGTGCTGTGGTTTTTCATTGCCATTCCTGACTTCGGATGTGCTTGGGTCGCTGGTGCTACTGCGGGCTAACCAGCTATCTTCGCCCACGCAAAAGCGGGCCATGAGGCTTGTCAGGGCTGCCATTGTTCTCAATTTTTCTTGGCCGAGGTGTCTAGCGAGCCATTCGTCTCGGACGCTGTGTTTGAAAGCTCCTAAGGCTTCGGCATCCGGACAGTCGAAGATTTGGTTCTTCTTAGTGAGAAACCTGTTCCAAAGCTTTCGGGCTGACTCTCCGGGCTGTTGAATTATACGACTTAAATCGTTTGCATCCAGTGGTCGGACATAGGTCCCTTGAAAATTAGCCCGAAAAGCATCCCCGAGCTCCTCCCAACTTCCAATTGAGTTTTCGGGGAGGCTTTTCAGCCAGTGCTGAGTTGGTCCTTTAAGCTTGAGGGGCAAGTACTTGATGGCATGGATATCATCTCCGTGAGCCATATGGATATGGAGGATAAAGTCCTCGATCCAGACCCCATGGTCTGTGGTCCCGTCGTACGCCTCTATGTTCACTGGTTTGAATCCTTCTAGGAATTCGTGGTCCAGCACCTCATCATGAAACATAGGGGGTGTGCGGCACCCCTGTATTTGGATGTATCATGGCGTTCGGACGGTTGTAGTATTCAGTTTTGATTTTGTGCCGGAGCGCGCTTCCTAGATCCATAGATCGATCTGGTCATACTGGATTTTTAGCGCAAGTCCTCATGTAGATTGTGTGTTGACTTATGTGCGACCTTGTTAGCCGCTCTATCACGGTCACAAGGTGGTTTATCCGGCTGGTTGGCCGTTTTATTTTTCAGCTGTGTGGGCTCTAAGGCCTCATCATCGAATTCGGGTAATAGCTTGTGCTTTGGATAGCCTTTTGTGTGGTAACTTCCACCATACTTTTCTTCGTTGTCGAGCACTTTGTTCCACCTGCTATTGAGCGTATTTTGCGCGGCCTTAAGCATTTGCTTCTGCTTCTTCAGACTCCTCGCTATGGCAATAAGCCTGCTACGAAGGTTCTCTTGTTCCAAGTGCCTTTCCAGGATGATGTGTGCATCTTCGTCTGGACTGTTTTCCTCCCCAGAGGGGGGTTGATGAGGTTTATCCGCGGCGTCGCCGTGTTCGGACGTCGGATCCGTACTATGTTTGCCGTTTGCAGCTTCATCGTGCTCTGCCGCCAGGGCAATGTGGTCGTTGTTTCCTCTAGGGTCGACTGGAGTGTTATTTTCTCTTGAGCTGTTATCGCTGTTTTTGCCGAGGTAGGATTTGGAGCGGCGCCTACGCCGACGCTTTGTTTGCTTCTTGGAGGGGTCATCCTCCGTTGTCTCCTCTCGTTCCTCGTCATCGTTTTCTTTAGGTGTATCCACCATGTATATGTCAAGTAATGAAGTGGATGTCCAGTGCCCTGTGGGCACTAGTTCCTGGTCCTTTCCTGCATCGTCGTCCATGCCGTCGATGTCTTCGAAGTCTAAATCGAGCATGTCAGTTAGATCATCAACAGTGGCTACTAAGTGGGTGGTGGGTGGGGAGCAAGTTTCTTCGTCGTCCGTATCCCCTTCCAACCGGACATAATTCGGCCAAGGTTCCCCTGACAAGGAGAGAGACCTTAATGAATTTAGCACATCGCCGAAAGGCGAGTGCTGAAAGATATCCACGGAAGTAAACTCCATGATCGGTTCCCAATAGAATTCGATAGGCACGGATGCAGGCGGTTCAGAGCCTATGGCCGGGGACAAATCCAATTGTTCGGCGACACGTCTCTCGCAAGGGCTGAAGTCGGTATTCGGCTCTATCGCCACTGAGAGTGCGGCCTCCATGGTGCGGTCTATCCACTCGTCCTCGGATGGCGTAATTTGGTCCGGATTGAGGGCCAGAGTAGTTGCAGATGCGATCTCCCGAATATTGTCCGACGACTGAGTTACGTGAAGCTCGTCGTGATTGTGCAGCGCACCTGACATGGGCTCGAATCCGTCGAAGATCAAGTCTCCGCGGATGTCGGCAGTGTAGTTTAAGTTTCCAAACCTGACCTGATGGCCAGGGGCGTAGCTCTCGATCTGCTCCAGATGGCCAAGCGAATTGGTCCGCAGTGCGAAGCCGCCGAATGCGAAGATCTGTCCGAGGAGGAAACCCTCACCCTGGACCGCATCGTTACCGATGATCGAAGGGGCCATCGAGCCTTACGGTGACGGCACAGTGGAACTCTCAATGAAAGCACCAATGTCGGTGTCAAAAACGGCGGATCTCGGGTATGGCGTCCCGAACTGTGCGTCTAAGGCGAATGGTAACAGGAGGCAGGGGACATGATCTTTACCCAAGTTCCGGCCCTCTTGATGGAGGTAATACCCTACGTCCTGCTTGATTGATCTTGATGATATGAGTATTACAAGAGTTGATCTACCACGAGATTGTAGAGGATAAACCCTAGAAACTAGCCTATGGTATGATTGTTTGTTGTCCTACGGACTAAACCCTCTGGTTTATATAGACATCGGAGGGGGCTAGGGTTACACAGAGTCGGTTACAAGGGAGGAGATCTACATATCCGTATTGCCAAGCTTGCCTTCCACGCCAAGGAAAGTCCCATCCGGACATGAGACAAAGTCTTCAATCTTGTATCTTCATAGTGCAAGAGTCCGGCCAAAGGATATAGTCCGGCTGTCTGGAGACCCCCTAATCCAGGACTCCCTCAGTGGAAGATCATATGTTCAGATCCATTATGCATATTAATACCCCTCTGATTATGAACATGAATATTGTAACACCCGGAGACCAATGCGCCAGGTGTCCTCCAGTTATTCGCCGGCGTTACCATGTCATTTGCTTGCATGTTGCATTTCATCTTGTCATCATGTGCATTGCATCATCATGTTTTTGAAACTTGCATCCGTCCGGGTTCTACCCGTTCCTTCCGTTGTCCGTTCTGAGTCCAGACACACTTGCACGCGCCCGCGGCATGTCCGAAATAGTATTTTATAAGTGGCAGGAAAATGTTCTAAGAATGGGTTGAAAGTTGGCATGCAGTGTTGTTTTGTTGTCAGTAGACCGCCTGCCAAGTTTCATCGCATTCGGAGTCCGTTTGACGTCCCAACGGATAAATATAGCGGCAATAGTAGCCGGTCTAACGTCGGACGTTTTCGGTCTCCGGAAACCGTGCCGGGCTGCATCTCTCCCCTCTTCTCTCAGACCAACCCGCTCTTCACAATCCGCCAGACCCAGCCTAAGCCTCTCTGCCCAGTGCATCGACACCTCGCGCGTGTCCGAAGCTGTCCAGGACCCGAACCGGACTGTCGCCACTGTTGTGTCCGGAACATCCCCAAACATCTACAAAACGTCTCCATTTTGTTAATTGGATTCCCTAGCATATTTATTCTTGTCTGTCGGATTTCGATCGGATGATCCAAAAAAAATCCCTTCTTCCCTTATATATAGTTTATCCCTAGTCCATTTTGGACCTAACCCTATTTCCTAGGGATCCTCTCAGCCGCCGCCACTACTCCCCATCACATCGCCCAGATCCGTCGACACCCACCTCCTCTGTTTCCGTGCCTGACCAACCCCGCTCCTCCTCCCGATCCCCATGGTTGTTGTTTCCCCGTTGACCCGCGTAGCAGCAGCTCCATGTCGGAGCTCCATCACCACCTGTTGCCCCTCGCCGGAGCAATACCAGCAAGAGCTCCACCCCGCTGCCCCTCTCCATCTCTATCTTCTATCCCCGCCGCCTTTGTCTCTGCTTCCTCCCGCACCATGTCACTCTCTTTTCTCTGTTCACAGGAGAACAATGGCGCCATGGAAAAACTCCCGAGCTCATCGCGTGGTGTTGCCGCCCTCCGCTGCTGCCTCCCCGTCGCCCTTGTTTTTCCCTCGCCCGGTAGCCGCAGCCGCACCCTGCTTCGACTGAAGCCGATGCGCTCCTCGTCCCCGCGCCTCTGCTTCGCCAGGGACTGACCTCTTCGCCGCCCAGATCCGCCGGATCTCGCCGCCTCCGCCATGGATTCCTCATCCCCGACCTCTTCTGCTGCTTCTGACGTCCCACCGCCGTCGTCCCGGAGCCCCAAGTTCCCTCGCCATCTTCTGCATCGCGCCATTCCCTGCTTCTGCGTGCGAGCACGTGAGGACGACGACAAGTGCCGAGTCCTCCTTCTCCCGTTGACCGTTGCGCGAGGCCCAGCTGCCCGGCCTCCTCCTCCAGTTGGGCCTAGGCCCAATGTGAGCACACCCCTGGCGCCCCACCCTTTTTTCCTGTTGTTGGGCCAGCAGATCCGGCCCAGTGTTTTTTTAGGCTCTGCGAATTTAGCTAATTTCCAGAAAACTACTGTTTTATAGAAAATCCCTTGTAGATCATGCATATAATAACTTAATAACCATGCATCGGTTTAAAACAAACATAATATGAAAGTTGCTTAGAATTTTGTCTAGTTTAATAATATGCAACTTTCATCTATGTTTAAAACGTTTAAAATGTTGTTTGTTTAACTTTGCTCCTATGCCATGTTAAAATGCTTTTATTCATAACTAAATAACCGTAACTTGGAATTTAATAAACTTTATATGTAAATGGGGTAGAAAATGCCTAGTTTAACATGGTGGCTTCACTTTGCATGCTTAACAACTCTAAAATTGTGTTTAGGGCAGAACAGTACCAAACCTAATATATGCATATGAGGAGTTTCCGGACTTGTTGTTTTGTTGTTCCGGCCTCATTTAAACTTGCCTAGATTAGATAGTTTCATCATGTTTCACCTCTTGCCATGCTAACAACATTTAATCTTGTTGGGTACATAAACGAGAGAGAACTAAATAATTGATGTGGTGTTCCGTCAATATCCAACCCGTTGCATATTGTGCTCCACTTAATTTGTAGGATTGTTTGTGCATTTTGCCATGCCATGCTTCATTAAACCGGACATGCATCATACTTGATTGTGCATCATGCCATGTTTATGTCGTGGTTGTTTACTATGTTGTTTGCTTCTTTCCGGTGTTGCTTCTTCGGGTTGGTTCCGTTAACGTCGCGTTTGTGAGGACCCGTTCGTCTACGTCCGTTTGTCTTCTTCATGGACTCATTCTTCTTCCTTGCGGGATTTCAGGCAAGATGATCATACCCTCGAAATCAACTCTATCTTTGCTTGCTAGTTGCTCGCTCTTTTGCTATGCCTATGCTACGATACCTATCACTTGCTTATCATGCCTCCCATATTGTTGAACCAAGCCTCTAACCCACATTGTCCTAGCAAACCGTTGTTTGGCTATGTTACCGCTTTGCTCAGCCCCTCTTATAGCATTGTTAGTTGCAGTTGAAGATTGAAGTTTGTTCCTTGTTGGAACATGGAGATGTTGTTCCTTGTTTGGAACATGTTTACTTGTTGGGATATCACAATATCTCTTATTTAATTAATGCATCTATATACTTGGTAAAGGGTGGAAGGCTCGGCCTTATGCCTGGTGTTTTGTTCCACTCTTGCCGCCCTAGTTTCCGTCATATCGGTGTTATGTTCCCGGATTTTGCGTTCCTTACGCGGTTGGGTCATAATGGGAACCCCTTGACAGTTCGCCTTGAATAAAACTCCTCCAGCAAGGCCCAACATTGGTTTTACCATTTGCCACCTAGCCTTTTCTTTCCCTTGGGTTAGGCCAGCCCAAGGGTCATCTTTATTTTAACACCCCCGGGCCAGTGCTCCTCTGAGTGTTGGTCCAACTGAGCGATGTCCGAGGCTACCAGGGGCAACTCTGGGTTGGCTTACCCGACGTCTTGCTCATCCGGTGTGCCCTTAGAACGAGATATGTGCAGCTCCTATCGGGATTTGTCGGCACATCTGGGTGGCTTTGCTGGTTTTGTTTTACCATTGTCGAAATGTCTTGTAACCGGGATTCCGAGTCTGATCGGGTCTTCCCGCTAGAAGGAATATCCTTCATTGACCGTGAGAGCTTGTGATGGGCTAAGTTGGGACACCCCTACAGGGATTTGAACTTTTGAAAGCCGTGCCCGCGGTTATGGGCAGATGGGGATTTGTTAATGTCCGGTTGTAGAAAACCTGAAGTTGAACTTAATTAAAATACATCAACCGCATGTGTAACCGCGATGGTCTCTTTCCGGCGGAGTCCAGGAAGTGAACACGGTGTTGGAGTTATGCTTGACGTAGGTTGCACTAGGATCACTTCTTGATCATAGTTTCTCGATCGTGCTTTGCCTTCTCTTCTCGCTCTCTTTTTGCGTATATGTTAGCCACCATATATGCTAGTCGCTTGCTGCAGCTCCACCTCATACCTTTACCTCACCCATAAGCTTAAATAGTCTTGATCGCGAGGGTGCGAGATTGCTGAGTCCCCGTGACTCACAGATACTTCCAAAACCAGTTTGCAGGTGCCGATGAGTCCGTGCAGTTGACGCAACCAAGCTCAGGAGGATCTCGATGAAGATCTTGTCCTTTGTGTCGTTTCATTCTAGTTGATTAGTAGTGGAGCCCAGTTGGGGTCGATCGGGGACCTTGTCGCATTTGGGGTTCTTCTTTTATTTTGGCTCCGTAGTCGGGCCCTGATTGTATCTGGTTGATGTAATGTTTTATTCATGTATTTGTGTGAAGTGGCGATTGTAAGCCAACTATGTATCTCTTTCCCTTATGTATTACATGGGTTGTGTGAAGATTACCCCACTTGCGACATTGCTTTCAATGCGATTATGCCTCTAAGTCGTGCTTCGACACATAGGAGATATAGCCGCATCGAGGCCGTTACAAGTTGGTAATCAGAGCCTTCCCCGACCTTAGGAGCCCCCACTGCTTGATCGAATTAGCGGACGAGTTGAGTCTAGAAAAATGTTTTGAGTCATTTAGGAATTATATATCGGAGAGTTTAGGAGTTCTTTTTACTCCCGAGTCCCCTCATCGCTCTGGTAAGGCATCCTGACGTAGAGTTTTGACTCTTCTCTTCTCAAATTTCACTAAAAAAATTTAGGATCATGCGGGTATCTTGGAATCGTTCCGATGGTTTTGTGACGAGAACATTGTTCTTGGTGCCTCCTGTCTTTAGGGGTTGTGGAAGTGTCCCGGGGAGTTGAGCTCCGAGGTGTTGTCGTCACAATTTTATCGTTGCAGTTCTGGAATACCTGAGATTAGTTTCGCCGACATTGAAAATCTCTTTTATGCAGTTGTTGGTGAGATAACCTCGACGCCACCCAGTACTGGGGCGGGAGTTCGGGAGTATTGCCATAACTCGTATAAGGGATGTTTTCGAAGGTTGAGGTAAATGATTTCTGAAGGTTTCTTGGTTATGTTTTGTAGGATGGATACAACTGGATGTAGGATTTGTGTAGTTTTGGGTGAGATATTATGCTTCCCCTGTATCCCCAACACCTGATTGCATAACCGGAAAGTTTCGGGAGTTTATAAGTGGGAATTCAAGTAGCTCTTAGGATGTTTTTCCGACAGATGTATGATATGAAATTGGGGTTCGACGTCTAGTGGTCCGCCTATTCACGGTTGGTTTTACAGTGGTCTCGTTGTGTCTTAAAGAGTCCTTGGCTATGCCGACTCGGGGACGCTTCGTATGTCATGTGCACTGCCTTGTACATGATGGTGCTGTACGATCGAGCCCGTGTAGGCCCCACCACGAAAACTTCGGACGTAATCTCTATCATATGTTTGTTCCGGCTTATTTTGCAAGCCAATCCTTTGTTTTGTTTTCAGTTGTGGTATTCGAGTTGCTTCAATGTCAAATGTTGATTCCATACCTTCCCGAAGCGGTGTTCTCATACTTCGATGTGAATACCAATCCTTCTTGATCATCGAGATCGCGCTGTCAATCCTTTTCAACCGGTGTGTTTCTCTTCAAGTGGATCTGACCATTTCAACTTCCGCAAGATCAATTATCACTTCTTCTCAACAGTGTTTGTTTCATCCGTCTCCAAGTTGCCTTTGTTTTTCCCGCCCGCCCACCCTTTTTCTTCAACGACTCAGATTTCTTATTCAAGTATCCTTTTATTGTGGTGAAGTCTTTCCATTCTTTTCCGTCAATGTCTTATCCGATGATTTCTCATGAAGATTCTAACGGAGCTTCAAGTTCGTCATTCCTCATCCCTTTTCTTCTCTGGTGGATTCAAATCAAGCTTTGGTGTTGATCATATCCTTTTTCATCGTTTCAAAGACCTTCTCATGCCGGTGCACCTCATAATCTTCCACCGCTCGCTATTCTATTGTTCCGGAGTGCTGAAGATACCTCAGAAGATGTTGGAGTTTATTCTCATTCTTTCAAGATCTTTCGGGAATGCTATCTTATTCAAGCCATTTAATTCAACCGGTGCTTTCTCTCTTGTAAATTGTTCAACGGTGTTTTCTTTTGAGTGGACCCTAACCCACAGGTCTTTTCCCAGGATCTTACCTGACTCTTCTTATTTTCCCGGAGCTATCCTCATATTTCTTTTCAAAGTTTGACGTAAGAATGATTTATCATCATTTAAATGTCTTTCTCCAAGATCTTACAAATTATTTTCATCGTTGGCTCAACCTCTTCGTTTTGATTCTTCCGGAGTGTCTAAATAATTCATGGTGCTGGTTCTCGTCATCATTCTCGGATTTTGAAGACCGAAGAAGAGTTTCCCATTGAATCTTGTTTCGATCTATCAAAGATTCGTGGTTCTAGTTCAAGGCCATCCTCTCATAATTGTTTTCAATTGTGACAATTCTTTTCACCTACCCGGAGCATTTCATGAGTGGTTTCCATTTATTTCCTCCGAAGGCCATCTTTTGAAATATTATTCATTCTCAGCTTTCAGTTCCCTTTCTCCAAATCTTACCGGTGCATCGTTCAAGTGTTCTCTAATCAGCTCCTCATCTCTTCCTTCTCGTATATCTAAATTCTCCCAAGCATTTCATTCATTTGCTAATTCTTCCCGATGTTTACTTTATATTCTCTTCGTTCATTTTAATTCTTACGGTGGTTTGTTCAAGATTCCTCTTCTTACATTATCATACTTCCGTTCTTTCAAATCCTACCGGTGGATCATCGAACGCGTCTTTAAGTTTGCGCATTATCTATCTTAATCCTCTCTACTAGAATAAGTAGTATGCCAATTCCATTGGTTGTCATCAATTTGAATTGGTGAAGGATAAGCATAATGTAATTCTTATTCTTTTTTCATCGAGTTAATTCAATTCCTTATTCCGGAGGTGCATCCAATTCCTGATCTCAATTATTAGTCTTTCTTTCTCGGAGTTCCAAGTTCTCTCAATTATATCATCGTGGAGATCCATCCAAATCATTACAAGGTTTCACCTTGAGTTTTCAACTTCTCTTGCTTTTATCATCATTTTGTTTACTGGAGTTCCTCATGGATGTTTTACATGATGGTTCATCGAGGTTTTATTTCCTTCTCGAAGCGTTCATCAACATTCTTTTCTAAGGAGCTCAATCATTCTTCATTTTGCAATCCGAAGTGCAATTCTTTCTACCGTATCATTGGTGGTGGTATTATGTCATTCTTGATAATTTGAGCTCATGTGTCATATTTCACTTGTAGTTAAGAATGAGGTATTTTAAATCCACCGATCTCGTCATTGGAGTTATCTTGGGTTATATTTCACCTAAAGCTTTCTGTAAGGATTGTTGCTATTATGGTGCTTATAATTGACCCAAGTTCTTCATTTATCCTCCCGGTGAAATACTTTCTCGTCTCCTTGTTCTTATCAATCCAATTCTTTTTCCCATGAGTGGCAGGTTGTCACCTCATAATTTGAGATGTACTCCACAAGACCATATCAAGCTTATTCTTTTCGATGTTGGTTTTCACAACAACTCCGTTCAACCCTTCTCCTAATGATGCCTTTTCAAGCTCATTTGTCGCAGAAGTTGGCCTTTTCTTCTCCTTTCTTTTATTTCAATTATCTATCTTCTATTCTTTCTCCCGGAGGCTTTGTGATGTTGCTATTTTCAATCATCATCTCGAAATGGTGAGAATCGTGTTCTTTTCATGCTTATCCATTTAACCGGAGTGTTGTGTCATCTCTTCTAGTTCTTTTCATCTTATCAAGTTGCTTATTACTTTTCAACCGGAGTGCTGCCCGAATTTGTTCTTCCTCGTTCCTCTTTTCTAACAGAGATTGTCAACTTCGTTCACCTCCATTGTGTTCTTTTCTCAAAATGGCTTAACCTTTTCCAGGCTCGTGGTTTCATTCGTTTGTCAAAGAAGCAACTTAGCTTTACCTCTCCTCTTTCTCTTCCGTTTTCCCTTCGGTGCCATCCTAGATCTCGGGACGAGATCCTCTTGTAGTGGTGGAGTGTTGTAACACCCCGAGACCAATGCGCCAGGTGTCCTCCAGTTATTCGCCGGTGTTGCTATGTCATTTGCTTGCATGTTGCATTTCATCTTGTCATCATGTGCATTGCATCATCATGTTTTTGAAACTTGCATCCGTCCGGGTTCTCCCCGTTCCTTCCGTTGTCCGTTGTGAGTCCAGACACACTTGCACGCGCCCGTGGCATGTCCGAAATAGTATTTTATAAGTGGCTGGAAAATGTTCTCAGAATGGGTTGAAAGTTGGCATGCGGTGTTGTTTTGTTGTCAGTAGACCGCCTGCCAAGTTTGATCGCATTCGGAGTCCGTTTGACGTCCCAACGGATAAATATAGCGGCAATAGTAGCCGGTCTAACGTCGTACGTTTTCAGTCTCCGGAAACCATGCCGGGCTGCATCTCTCCCCTCTTCTCTCAGACCAACCCGCTCTTCACAATCCGCCAGACCCAGCCTAACCCTCTCTGCCCAGTGCATCGACCCCTCGCGCGTGTCCGAAGCTGTAACGGACCCGAACCGGACTGTCGCCACTGTTGTGTCCGGAACATCCCCAAACATCTACAAAACGTCTCCGTTTTGTTAATTGGACCCCCTAGCATATTTATTCTTGTCTGTCGGATTTCGATCGGATGATCCAAAAAAATCCCTTCTTCCCTTATATATAGTCTATCCCTAGTCCATTTTGGACCTAACCCTATTTCCTAGGGATCCTCTCAGCCACCGCCACTACTCCCCATCACATCGCCCAGATCCGTCGGCACCCACCTCCTCTGTTTCCGTGCCTGACCAACCCCGCTCCTCCTCCCGATCCCCATGGTTGTTGTTTCCCCGTTGACCCGCGTAGCAGCAGCTCCATGTCGGAGCTCCATCACCACCTGTTGCCCCTCGCCGGAGCAATACCAGCATGAGCTCCACCCCGCTGCCCCTCTCCATCTCTATCTTCTGTCCCGCCGCCTTTGTCTCTGCTTCCTCCCGCACCACGTCACTCTCTTTTCTCTGTTCACAGGAGAACAATGGCGCCATGGAAAAACTCCCGAGCTCATCGCGTGGTTTTGCCGCCCTCCGCTACTGCCTCCCCGTCGCCATTGTTTTTCCCTCACCCGGTAGCCGCAGCCGCACCCTGCTTCGACTGAAGCCGATGCGCTCCTCGTCCCCGCGCCTCTGCTTCGCTAGGGACTGACCTCGTCACCGCCCAGATCCGCCGGATCTCGCCGCCTCCGCCATGGATTCCTCATCCCCGACCTCTTCTGCTGCTTCTGACGTCCCACCGCCGTCGTCCCGGAGCCCCAAGTTCCCTCGCCATCTTCTGCATCGCGCCATTCCCTGCTTCTGCGTGCGAGCACGTGAGGACGACGACAAGCACCGAGTCCTCCTTCTCCCGTTGACCGTTGCGCGAGGCCCAGCTGCCCGGCCTCCTCCTCCAGTTGGGCCTAGGCCCAATGTGAGCACACCCCTGGCGCCCCACCCTTTTTTCCTGTTGTTGGGCCAGCAGATCCGGCCCAGTGTTTTTTAGGCTCTGCGAATTTAGCTAATTTCCAGAAAACTGCTGTTTTATAGAAAATCCCTTGTAGATCATGCATATAATAACTTAATAACCGTGCATCGGTTTAAAACAAACTTAATATGAAAGTTGCTTAGAATTTTGTCTAGTTTAATAATATGCAACTTTCATCTATGTTTAAAACGTTTAAAATGTTGTTTGTTTAACTTTGCTCCTATGCCATGTTAAAATGCTTTTATTCATAACTAAATAACCGTAACTCAGAATTTAATAAACTTTATATGTAAATGGGGTAGAAAATGCCTAGTTTAACATGGTGGCTTCACTTTGCATGCTTAACAACTCTAAAATTGTGTTTAGGGCAGAACAGTACCAAACCTAATATATGCATATGAGGAGTTTCCGGACTTGTTGTTTTGTTGTTCCGGCCTCATTTAAACTTGCCTAGATTAGATAGTTTCATCATGTTTCACCTCTTGCCATGCTAACAACATTTAATCTTGTTGGGTACATAAACGAGAGAGAACTAAATAATTGATGTGGTGTTCCGTCAATATGCAACCCGTTGCATATTGTGCTCCACTTAATTTGTAGGATTGTTTGTGCATTTTGCCATGCCATGCTTCATTAAACCGGACATGCATCATACTTGATTGTGCATCATGCCATGTTTATGTCGTGGTTGTTTACTATGTTGTTTGCTTCTTTCCGGTGTTGCTTCTTCGGGTTGGTTCCGTTAACGTCGCGTTTGTGAGGACCCGTTCGTCTACGTCAGTTTGTCTTCTTCATGGACTCATTCTTCTTCCTTGCGGGATTTCAGGCAAGATGATCATACCCTCGAAATCAACTCTATCTTTGCTTGCTAGTTGCTCGCTCTTTTGCTATGCCTATGCTACGATACCTATCACTTGTTTATCATGCCTCCCATATTGTTGAACCAAGCCTCTAACCCACATTGTCCTAGCAAACCGTTGTTTGGCTATGTTACCGCTTTGCTCAGCCCTCTTATAGCGTTGTTAGTTGCAGGTGAAGATTGAAGTTTGTTCCTTGATGGAACATGGAGATGTTGTTCCTTGTTATGAACATGTTTACTTGTTGGGATATCACAATATCTCTTATTTAATTAATGCATCTATATACTTGGTAAAGGGTGGAAGGCTCGGCCTTATGCCTGGTGTTTTGTTCCACTCTTGCCGCCCTAGTTTCCGTCATATCGGTGTTATGTTCCCAGATTTTGTGTTCCTTATGCGGTTGGGTCATAATGGGAACCCCTTGACAGTTCGCCTTGAATAAAACTCCTCCAGCAAGGCCCAACATTGGTTTTACCATTCGCAACCTAGCCTTTTCTTTCCCTTGGGTTAGGCCAGCCCAAGGTTCATCTTTATTTTAACCCCCCGGGCCAGTGCTCCTCTGAGTGTTGGTCCAACTGAGCGATGTCCGAGGCTACCAGGGGCAACTCTGGGCTGGCTTACCCGACGTCTTGCTCATCCGGTGTGCCCTGAGAACGAGATATGTGCAGCTCCTATCGGGATTTGTCAGCACATCTGGGTGGCTTTGCTGGTTTTGTTTTACCATTGTCAAAATGTCTTGTAACTGGGATTTCGAGTCTGATCGGGTCTTCCCGCTAGAAGGAATATCCTTCGTTGACCGTGAGAGCTTGTGATGGGCTAAGTTGGGACACCCCTGCAGGGATTTGAACTTTCGAAAGCCGTGCCCGCGGTTATGGGCAGATGGGAATTTGTTAATGTCCGGATGTAGAAAACTTGAAGTTGACCTTAATTAAAATACATCAACCGCGTGTGTAACCGTGATGGTTTATTTCCGGCGGAGTCCGGGAAGTGAACACGGTGTTGGAGTTATGCTTGACGTAGGTTGCTCTAGGATCACTTCTTGATCATAGTTTCTCGAGCGTGCTTTGCCTTCTCTTCTCGCTCTCTTTTTGCGTATATGTTAGCCACCATATATGCTAGTCGCTTGCTGCAGCTCCGCCTCATACCTCGCCCATAAGCTTAAATAGTCTTGATCGCGAGGGTGCGAGATTGCTGAGTCCCCATGACTCACAGATACTTCCAAAACCAGTTTGCAGGTGCCGATGAGTTCGTGCAGTTGATGCAACCAAGCTCAGGAGGAGCTCGATGAAGATCTTGTCCTTTGTGTCGTTTCATTCTAGTTGATCAGTAGTGGAGCCCAGTTGGGGTCGATCAGGGACCTTGTCGAATTTGGGGTTCTTCTTTTATTTTGCCGGGCCCTGATTGTATCTAGTTGATGTAATGCTTTATTCACGTATTTGTGTGAAGTGGCGATTGTAAGCCATCTATGTATCTCTTTCCCTTATGTATTACACGGGTTGTGTGAAGATTACCCCACTTGCGACATTGCTTTGAATGCGGTTATGCCTCTAAGTCGTGCTTCGACACGTAGGAGATATAGCCGCATCGAGGGTGTTACAAATATGATTTGTGAGTAGTTTCGTTCGTTCCTGGGGATGTCAGAGAAGTCTTGCTATAAGTAGTCATGTGAATTTGGTATTCGTTCGATATTTTGATGAGATGTATTTTGTCTTTCCTCCAGTGGTGTCATGTGAACGTCAACTGCATGACACTTCACCATTGTTTGGGCCTAGAGGAAGGCATTGGGAAGTAATAAGTAGATGATGGGTTGCTAGAGTGACAGAAGCTTAAACCCTAGTTTATGAGTTGTTTCGTAAGGGGCTGATTTGGATCCATATGTTTCATGCTATGGTTAGGTTTACCTTAATATTTCTGTTGTAGTCGCGGATGCTTGCAATAGGGGTTAATCATAAGTGGGATGCTTGTCCAAGTAAGGGCCGAACCCAAGCACCGGTCCACCCACATATCAAATTATCAAAGTACCGAACGTGAATCTTATGAAAGTGATGAAAACTAGCTTGACAATAATTCCCATGTGTCCTCGGGAGCGCTTTCCTTTATATAAGAGTTTGTCCAGGCTTGTCCTTTGCTACAAAAAGGATTGGGCCATATTGTTGCACCTTATTTACTTTTATTACTTGTTACCCGTTACAAATTACCTTATCACAAAACTATTTGTTACCAATAATTTCTGTGTTTGCAGAGAATACCTTGCTGAAAACCGCTTATCATTTCCTTCTGATCCTCGTTGGGTTCGACAATCTTACTTATGGAAAAGGCTACGATAGATCCCCTACACTTGTGGGTCATCAGTTAACACTTAACCCAAGTCGCATGGCCATGCTTTCCGAATCTGATCACTCGAGAGGTCCCAGAGAATATCTCTCCAAATAGGAGGGGCAAATCCCATCTTGGTCAACCATGTCTCGCGACATGCACTACAAAAAAAAGACACATCCGTGACATTTTGGGCCGAACGAAATTTTTTTCTGTCATACATATGACACTTCTATGACGATAGTTGTGACAAAACCCGGTATCATCATAGATGTGGTGGGCTCCTACTTCTATGACAAAAAATCATGACAGAAAATGGGCTTTTCGTCCTGGGCGGGCCGGAGACACAGCTGCATGACATTCTTTGGGCCGTCCATGACATAAAAAACCGTGGTAGAAGTGAGGGACAGGAAAATTCGGGGAGTTCTCGGTTACGGTGGGAGGTTGGGGGCCGAGCGATGCGCGTTTCTCTCATACACGTACGCGCGTGTGTACGAGGCATTGGCTCTAACTGAACCCGAGTGAGGCGTTGGGCTCTAACTGAACCCGAGCGATTGCACTGCAGGCTACGCATTACTGAACCCAAGCGATCAATCGATGGCTGTTAACTGAACCCGATCGAGTGATTCCTTCGCTACTGCTGCTAACTGAAGCCGATCGATAGGATGAACAGTGAGCGTTGCAGGGGGGGTGCATGAACAGTGAGCGGTGGCGTTGCCTCTGGATGAACAAGACCCCGTGGTGTGGTGGAGGGCTGGATGAACAGTAGACGGTGGAGGGGTGCCCGTGGAGGGGTGGATGAACAGGACCCCGTGGTGTGGAGGGCTGGATGAACAGTAGATGGTGGAGGGGTGGTTGAACAGGACCCCGTGGTGTGGAGGGCTGGATGAACAGTAGACGGTGGAGGGGTGCCCATGGAGGGGTGGTTGAACAGGACCCCGTGGTGTGGAGGGCTGGATGAACAGTAGACGGTGGAGGGGTGCCCATGGCGGGGTGTTTGAACAGGACCCTGTGGTGTGGAGGGCTGGATGAACAGTAGACGGTGGAGGGGTGGTTGAACAGTAGCCGGTGGAGGCTGGATGAACAGGAGCCCGTGGAGGCTGGAGGAGGTCGACGGTGGAGATGAACAGTATCCCGTGGAGTCCCGTTTTGCGGTACGCCACACCCCTCCTGATGAACAGGACCCCCATTTCGACCGTAGCGCTCCAACACAAGTCCGTTTCCTCCGTTTTGCGGTACGCCACACCCCTCCTGACAAACAGGGCCCCCGTTTCGACCATAGGAGGTCCGTTTCCTCCGTTTTGTGGTACGCCAGACCCCTCCCGATGAACAGGATCCCGTTTCGAATGTGGCCGGTCGAACACAAGGCCGTTTCCTCCGTTCTGCGGTACGCCAGGCCTTGTTTCCATCGCCTGTTCCGTCCAAGCCCTCCTGATGAACACGACGCATTCCGTTGCCTCCACATGAACACGACGCATTCCGTTGCCTCCCCATGAACACGATGATGACGCTGTTTCTCCGTTCCGACCCAGCCATGTACATGAGCCCTCGCCATTCGTATGCGCGAGTAGGCGTTCGAGACCCCGCCCGTATGTACACATACGTGGCCGTATTTTCTTTCTTGCACCCTGGCCGCTGTACTTACGTGTAAATGCTACGTGCGCGCCTCTACTACGACACGTGCGCGCCTCTACTACGACACGTGCACGCCTCTACATTGACAAGTATGTACGTACACGTTCGCGACCAGAATGGCAACGCTAAGTACGCTTCGACCAGGTGGGTCCCGACTGTCAGGCACTTCCTTGCCTGCGAAGATGTAGCTGGTCGGTCCCAGCAGTCAGGGGGCGAATTGTTTTGTTTTTCTTGCCCGGACGCACTTCCTTGCGTGCAAAATGTAGTTGGTGGGTCCCAGCAGTCAGGAGAAAACGTTTTTTCATGAAATACAGTGGCCCGTCCGGTGGGTCCCAGCTGTCAGGTGGAGGAATCATTATTTTCCGCGTAATAAGGAGGCACTTCCTTGCTGCGGCCGTGGACCCAGCTGTCAGCCTCTCCACGTACAGTCCACGTCCGATGGAAGTCGTTCCTTGACCACGTTGACCACGCCGCGCCGAGAGCACCAGAGCGGTGGATGATGGCGAGGCCCAGGAAGGGGACGACATGGAGGTAGGGAAGACTCGGCAGTTTTTTCCCATGCGGAGGGGAGTACGACTGTACGAGGGTTTACTGGTTCGTCTGCCGTCGCCGGAGAATAACAATAGGTGTGGGTGAGTAGAGGGATGGCTAGGCCAGTGATGGGAGTACGGTCGGGTGGTGAGGCCTGCGCGGCAGCACAGCCGGCCGCGAGGAGGAGGGAGCAGGCAGTCCCGCCGGTGCTTGTTTGAGCGGCTGGAGCAGGAAGAGCAG
This sequence comes from Triticum monococcum, assembly GCA_034509565.1. NCBI lineage: Eukaryota > Viridiplantae > Streptophyta > Magnoliopsida > Poales > Poaceae > Triticum > Triticum monococcum. The sequence goes on along the minus strand of CM067842.1, from coordinate 440,829,128 downwards.
AGATTGAAGAAGCACGACGGCCGTTGGATGGACATCCAACAGTCAATGCTTGTGCGTCAACCTTTTTTTTAGGAAAGCCTCAAATCTGTGGAAAACAGCATACAACCCATCTGCCATTATTTCTAATAATTTACAGCCCATTTGCTAATTCTTAAGGGTTTTTTTGGAGCCCATATTCTTTTTGTTAGCATTACAGCCCATATTGTGGCAACATTTAAAAAATTATATGAAATTTTGCATATTTCGGTGCAGTCCGAACTGTTTTTAATCCCGAAATTTTGACTCACATTCAAACTGATTTTAAAAATAAATGTATATCAATATAAAATCCAACAAATTCTCCACGCATAAAAATTAATGTATTTTAAAATCTTGAAATGAAAAAAAAGATATTTGAAACTAATTGCCGGTTTGATGTGTTTCAAAAATGTACAACCCATTGCTCATTACTGACGGGCCATTTTCTCGGCCAGCCAAATGAAAGCTCTCCTCATCTTGAAAGATTTGCAGCCCAACAGGCCTGACAAAGCGACTTACTTGGCAAATCACAAAAAAAACTGGGCTGTGGCCGTGGACCCAGCTGTCAGCCTCTCCACGTACAATACTCTTCCGATGGAAGTCGTTCCTTGACCATGTTGACCACGCCGCGCGGAGAGCACCACGGCGGTGGACGACGATGAGGCCTAGGAAGGGGACGACGCGGCAGTGGAAGCCCGCGTGGAGAGTACTACGAGGGTTCACTGGTTCGGCTGCGGTGTGAGGCTGCCGTTGCCGCAGGGCCTAGCCAGCGGTGGGAATAGTAGGGGCCAGTGAGGCCTCTGCGGCAGCACAGCCGACCACGGGAGGCAGGAGCATGCGGCACGACCGGCGCTGCTTTGGGCGGCTGGAGCAAGAAGACTAGAGGTTGAAGAAGCACTACGGCCGTTGGATGGACATCGTACGTTCACAAGAGTTAGAATTGTTCATATTGACTAAGTTGACAAAGCCCTTCGTCCCCGTCAACTTAGTAGGCCCACAAGTCAGCCTCAAGGCAAGGTGGGTCCAGCTAGCAGGGGGAGTATTCATTTTTTTGTGCGTAATAAGGAGGCACTTCCGGTGGGTCTGAGCTGACAACGGGGGGAACGTTTTTTTCACGAAATATGGTGGCCCGTCCGGTGGGTCCCAGCAATCAGGGGGAAACGATTTTTTTGCAAAATACTGGTGGCCCGTCCGGTGGGTCCCTGCTGTCAGGTGGAGGAATAATTATTTTCCGCGTAATAAGGAGGCACTTCCTTGCGGCTGCCATGGACCCAGCTGTCAGCCTCTCCACGTACAGTACTCTTCTGATGGAAGTCGGTCGTTGACCACGCCACGTCGAGAGCACCAGGGCAGTGGACGACGGCGAGGACTAGGAAGAGGATGACTCGGAGCCGGGGAAGACGCAGCAGTGGATGCCCACGCGAAGAGGAGTACGAGGGTTCACTAGTTCGGCTGCGGTGTGAGGCTGCTATCGCCGCAGAATAACAGGGGGTGTGGGTGAGTAGAGGGATGGCCTGGCCAGCGGTGGGAGTAGTAGGGGGAGGTGAGGCCTCTGCGGCATCACAGCCGGCCACAGGAGGCTGGAGCACGCGACACGACCGGCGCTGGTTTGGGCGGCTGGAGCAAGAAGACCAGAGGTTGAAGAAGCACTACGGCCGTTGGATGAATATCGTACGGTAACAGGAGCTAGAATCGTTCATATTGACTAAGTTGACAAAGCCCTCCATCCCCGTCAACTTGGTAGGCCCACAAGTCAGCCTCCCACTATGCTGGGTTCCAGCTGGCAGGGGGAATATTCATTTTTTTGTGCGTAATAAGGAGGCACTTCCTTACATGCGAAGATAGCTGGTGGGTCCGACATGTCAGCGGGGGCACTTTTTTCGCGAAATACGGAGGCCCTTCCAGTGGGTCCTAGATGTCAGGTGGAGGAATCATTATTTTGCGCATAATAAGGAGGCATTTCCTTGTGTGCGGCCGTGGACGCAGCTATCAGCCTCTCCACACACAGTCTACTTCTGATGGTGTTGTTTGTTGACCACGTTGACCACGCCGCGCCGAGCGCATCCAAGGTGGTGGACGACGGCGAGGCCCCGGACACCAACGAGCCGGAGATGGGAAGACGCGGGAGTAGAGTCGCAGATAGAGAGGTGTACGAGGGTTAACTGGTTCTAGTGCGGAGTTGTTCGGCAGTCGGTGGAGAAGAACAGGAGTTGTGGAGGGGTGGAGGGATGGCCTGGCCAACGGTGGAGTAGCGCTTCATAGCGAAGCGTGCTAAGCTGAGCTGCTAGCAGCAGGAGGCGGGAGGTGGTCCCGGCGGCGCTGGAGCAAGAAGACGAGAGATTGAAGATGGATGCCGGTCGTTGGATGTAAATCCAATGGCTAACATGTCAGAATCATTTGTTGACTAAATTGACAACGACTTGCATTGGCTTCGACCTATTGGCCCACATTCCAGCCTCCAAAAATGTGGCGCGTATTCAACCCATTTTTTCAGAATATACAGTCTTTTTTTGCGTGGTAGAATTTACAATCAATTTGATCTTTTTTTTGAATTACAGCCATTAGCTGGGCTGGGTGAACAAATAATGTAGCGTCCATGCGGTCCGTTTATTTTATTTCCTAAAAAATTACAGCCCATTTGCACTTTCTCGAAATACACGATTTTGCTGGGCTGATTCTAATTATAATGTTGGGTTGGGCCAACAATGTTATCAAAAAATAAAAATGGGCTGAGCATTTTGTTATAAATATATTTAAATAATAAGTGATATTATTACATTCGTCCTTAAATTTACAGTCTTACCAAGCTTTATATAATAACATATAAAATATTTTTTTAGAAAAACAGGGAGCATCTCCCCGGTTCCATTGCTGAGAACGAAACCACAACATATTCTGATACAGCAGCTCAAAGAGCAGTTCGAAAGCAAAGGTAGAAAAGCTACAAACTAGGGGGGTTGGATGAACAAGTTCTGTGAATAACACAAATCACCCGAGCGGTGCCAAAGGCGGAGCGGATAGAGCACTCAAATGACACGAGGAGGGTCCAGCGAAGCCTTCATGGTCTTCAGCCGAGGGGCCGTGTCAGCCTGCGGCGACCAGTAAGCAAGTGGAGACACCAGGCTGGAAGGCGTAGCATTGTGGATGTCCCTCTTTTTCGGCGCCAGGTGCCCATCATCTTCATCAGAGATCTTGAGACGAGCCCACGGGTCCAGCCCCAGAGCAGGTCGAGCCTTGTTCAGCCACAAGTGATCGCCAACGGTTTCTGGAGGGATCTTGTTAGGGTTTCCACGAAGCTCATCAACTTGTCCTTGTCCGATCCGGAGGATAGAATCGCCCAGTTCCTCACCATGTTCCTGATCAACCTCAAGACCCGCGGAATGGAAATCCATGAGGTGTTACTGAAAATCATAGCATTTCTATATTTCCAGAGGCACCAAAGGACAGCTGAGCTAACAGTGTTTAAAACTGAGCACTTTTTGGTAGCAATCCAGAATCTGGTGACAGATTCGAAGGATGAGCCAATCTGACTAGAGAAATATTCCTCAATGTGGGCCCAGAGGTGTTTAGCAACTATACATTCAAAAAATAGGTGAGAACAAGACTCTTGTTCCAAGTAGTAAACACAATCAAGGGGTTTGATGATGTGTCTCTTCCTAAGGTTATCCCTAGTCATCAATTTGTTTTTGGAGAGAAGCCAGAGAAATACATGAATTTTAGGGGGAACTCTCAATTTCCAGACAGCAGGGATAAACACGGGTTGAACCCCTCTAAAGTTGATAACATGATAGAGGGAGATGGAGGAATACTTCCCCTTATTGTCCAGCTGCCAAATCAGGGCATTCGGCTCGGCAGTAAAGGTAATGCTTTTGGCAATTTCCTCCAGCTGGAACCATTGTTCCATGAAACTATCACTAAAGTTCCTTCTAAAAGAGAGTTTTAGGCATTGACCGTCCCAAACTTTATTGACACTTTTGTTAAGCTCATTGCGGACAGAGTAAATAGGCCAAAATTGGACTGCTAGGGGGGATGTGCCAAACCAAGTATCTTCCCAGAACCTGGTTCTGCTCCCATCCCCTATGTTCCATCTGTAGCCGAATTTCACAGCATGCATAATAGATTTTAATCCTTTCCAAAATCTAGAGGTCTTAGGGTTGGAGGAAGGGACAAAAATATTAGGTTTATTTCCTAGGTATTTATGGGCAATAAGAAGCTTCCAGGGTTTCAGGTCTTCCTCATAGAATCTTTCAATCCAAGACCCTAGAAGACAGATGTTAATTTCTTAGAGGTTAGGTATGCCTAGGCCTCCAAAATCTTTTTTCATAGAGACTAGGCCCAACTAGCAAGGTGTAGCTTCCTATTTCCCTCAAATCAATCCACAAGCAATGAGACATCTGAGAATTGATGAGGTTCACTGCCCATTTAGGGAACTTGAAGAAGGAGAGGAGATACACTGGAATGCTAGCCAAACAAGCTTGTATGAGGATCAATCTACCTCTGTAAGAGAGAAGTTTGCCCCTCCACCCAGCAATCCTTTTAATGATTTTATCCAAAAGGGGATGGATATCCTCTCTCCTCAGTTTATCATAGTGGAGAGGGATACCTAGGTACTTAATGGGGAAGTTACCTTTATTACAGACTAGAATAGAGAGGAAGTCAGCTAACTCCTAATCATCCATGTTGATAGGGATGAGCTCACTTTTAGAGTACTTGATTCTCATGCCTGAGACTTGTTCAAACCAGGTTAGAACAGTTTTCAGATTGCTAGCATGTGTGGAGTCATTGTCTAAGAAAAGGATGGTATCATCTGCATATTGAAGGCAGATGATGCCACCGGGGCAGACCTCAGGACAGAGCCCTGCAATCAGACTATGATCAGCAGCTTTGCTCGGCATTTTAGTAAGAACGTCCGCTACTAAATTAAACAAAAGCGGGGAGATGGGGTCACCTTGCCTAAGGCCTTTACCAGCAAGGAAAAATCACTTTCACAGTTATTTAACTTGACCCCAACAGACCCCCCATGAGTAAGTTGCTGGATCCAACTCTCCTCTACGAAAGGCTTGGAAAAGATATAAGAGATCATTTTTCACCAAGTCCCAAAAATGCTAGTAAAACAAGAAGGGAATCCCATTAGGACCAGGAGCCCCATCAAAATAAGAGCTAAAAATGGCTTCCTTCACCTCTGTCTCTGAAAAAGGGGCTTCTAGTAGCTCATTTTCAGCAGGAGAGACTTTTTCAGAAGCACAGAAAAAATTGTTTTGTAGAGAGAACCCTGAAGGGTTTTCTTTCTTAAACAGTACTTTGTAGAAGTCACTAGCCACTTTCAGCATCTCATCTACCTCAGTAACAGGGCCATTAGGGCCATCAAGGGAGTGAATGACGGTTTTCCTCCTCCTCTGGTTAGCTACTGCATGGAAGTAAGCAGTATTTCTATCACCCTCCTTAATGTTCCTATCTCTAGACCTTCATTTGGCTTTGATTTCTTCTTGAAGCCAAATTTTCTTGAGATCTCCATGGACAAACTTTAATCTATTAGTCTCAGCCTCAGAGAGGTCAGTGGTTTCTGCCTTAATATCTAGAGAATCAAACTCAAGGAGAAGAAGCCTTTTGTATCTTCTAAGATTTGCTTCCTCATTGGAGTTCCACCCTTTGGTAGTTCTTCTAAATCTCCTGATTTTGATCTGCCAATTTTCTAGGGGGCAGCTGCAACGAGTAGGCTCATTCCAGATTTTCCTGACTAGCTCAGTAAAATCTTCTCTAAGCAACCACCACTTTTCAAATTTAAAACTATTGCTCTTTGGAGTTTGGTTAAGACCAGAGTCCCAGAGCAAAGGAGTGTGGTCACTACCACATCTGGGCAGAGCTCTACAACTAGAAAGGGGAAAAACTATCTAATTCTATGTCACAGAAAATTCTGTCAATGGTGGACATAATCCTGGAGCAGCACTTCCAACATATCTAGTAGAACTGTGGGTTTTCCTTCTGACAGGGCAATTCTTAACTTTATGGGTAACCATTTTGCAGATAAAACAACTCTTGGGCTTGACACATTTATCCAAATGATGCCCTGGTTCCCCACAGTTGTAGCAGATCACCTCAGAGTATGCCATAAGGCCCCAAGCAAGGGCAGGAGCAGTTTTTCTGGATGTCTTATCTCTTCTTTTGCTGATTCTTGCCTTGAGATTTCCCACTGATCTTAGAGTCAGAACCACCAGCAGATTGATCTTGGGCAATTACAGGAGCCTGCCCAGATTGTGCCCCCATTTGGGGCGGAGATGGGCCGTACCACTGCCCAACCGGCGCTCCCCCCATTGTGATAGGGGAAATTCATCGGAGTTCCTGGTTCCTTCTCATCCTCCAGCCAGATGTTGTCTCTCAGGAAGCAGAAATGACCACCAGGCAGCTCAATTGAAGCAAATTGCAAGCCTAATTTCAATCTTCTACAGGTTTGGGGGAGAGGTAAGGTAGGGGATCCACTTGCTCCGGCTCCGGTGGCGTGCTGGTGGGTAGGAGTCCAGTCAAGCATTCCCATCTCGCAGCACTGCATGGATCTCCCGAATTCACTTCTCCTTTCGCCCATCGAACGAACGCAATTGGTGGCTCACTTGGGTGGGGCCTCCTGTGCTTCTCCGAGAAATCTCCTTCGAAGTAGATCCGCAGGGCTAGATTCAGCAGCTCCCAATCCACATGATTCTTGCACATCCGAGCATACATGCGCGAGTGAGAGAACGGCTTCGGTCCCTCCTTGGCTTCCTCCCTCGCAGCTTCCTCCTTTGCTTCCCTCCATTCGCGCGTGCACTGGGTCCAGGAGAGAGCGTCGTCACGGATCCGCATCGCCGGCTCCCTCCATCTCCTCCCTCGAGTCTCCTGCAGCACCGCCGGCTCGACGGAGTCGAGCGGCTGGAGCATCCGTGGGAAGGCTTTGTAGACATGTGGGAGATGCCTCTTGTACATCTGCCTATCTTCCAGCCATTCCCCCATGGATATGGCCGGCGACTCCATGGGGCGTGCGAGCGGACTTGCTGAGGGGGGCAGGCGCGCACGGAGTCAGGTGGCGGCGAGATCTATGGCGGCGGCAAGGATGGAGGTAGTGGCGGGGGCGGGGGCGGCGGCGAGGGTGGAGGTGGTGGCGGGGGAAAAGGTATCGCGAGAGCGGTCATCTATTTGCCAATTATGTGAACTAAACAGTCAACATATAAAATAATTTAAATATATATAATATAGTTAGAAGGGAAACATAACTTGGACCTGGCGTTCCTATTCTTATATAGAAAAATAGAACAGACCTCTGCGTTTTCTTCAAAAAATACATAAATTGGGCTGCCAAAAATAAAACCTCAGATGGGAGGTCCATAGGCTGGTCAATACATGACGGCCCTAAGAAAATACAAACAGGCCTATTGACCTCCCATCCGAGGACGTGGGCTGCGCATGTTAAAAATGAAAGCCTAGACGGGGCAGCCCAAAACCACGTCCAACACTTGCCAAAACTTCGTCCCTCATTTTCTCTGTGTTTCGCACACTCGACATTGTGTGGGCATTTTGACTGTGCATCATATGAATATGTGCTATGCACGAATGTTGATCAACATGATGTTAACTGGCTGGTAGTTCCATTTTCGACCATGAATAAAACTTCCAACATGATGTTAACCCTGTTTGAAAAGGCCATGGTAATATAAATGCTCGGCCTCTGAAAGTTGCAGTTTCTTATCTGAAACTGAACTTGCAGTTTCTTATCTGAAACTGAAACTTGCAGTTTCTTCTCTGAGAATCACATTGTCTGCACTTTTATACTCCTATGAAACTACATTTTTTAAGTGCTAAAAATAGATATCTAGAATTCATAAAATACTTCATATGCTCAATACTGCAAATCTGAAATTCAAAAGACATTCATATCTGAAAGTACTCTCAAAATACACAACACAAAACACAATTCACAACCTGCAAATACTGACAACCCTAAGCTCCTCCTGACAATTCACAACCTGCCCGACTATTGGGCTGGGGGTGCAGCCCCCTCCTATTCCTCGGCAGCAGACAGCCGCCCCGTGAGACGATGTGAACGGCAAGGGAGACGATGGCGGGGAAGCGTCATCGGGCCAACTGCTTTTCTCCTCTTGCAGTTGGGTTTGGTCGACGAAGACTCCACCGGCTCGCTCTGGCAGGACACCCTCACAAACGGCACCCTATAGATGCACGATCCTTCAATCTCTGGTGGATGCTCCATCTGGGATCAATACTCCCACCACCGCTCCCTCACGATCGGATTCGGTGAATCTGTTTGCTCCATGGCCCAGAGGAGTAGCTCTATGTACTCTGGCGCGACTCCCTTTGGGAGTATCGCCGCCTTTTCGCCCTGTTGCAGATATTTGGCCATGGATGTCACCGTCGCCGCTAGTTGGTCCTTGTTGTCAAACCAAGACTGTATCTCCAACATCCTAGCTAGCTTCACAGGGTCGCCGTCTGCGATCCTCACGTATCGGTTATACTCCTCCATCGATATACTTCTCCACAGCACCTTCACTCGCCGGTGGTGGTTTTTGAATGGAAGAGGAGAGGAGCAGCGCTGGTTTTGGATTAGAACGGGAGAGAAGCGATGCTGGTTTTGGACTGGAACAGGAGAGGAGGGGCGGTGGTTTGGAAATGGAAGAGGAGAGGAGCGGCGCTGCATTTAGATTGGAACAGGAGAGGAGCGGCGGTGGTTTAAGAGGGGCGGTGGAAGAGCAGCGCTGGTCTTGGAAGTATTTTTTGTTGTTTTGCGTATTTTGGGTCAAAGTTTGACCATGTACTGTATTTGACAAGCAAAATGTGAATGCATGTCACCAAATTGATTTTGATTTTGATCCAGTCAGAGCGCGCCGGCCCTCTCGTCCAATCCTAAATCGCCGCCAAACGCTCCTCTCCCTCTTCTCCATTGCAAAACCACCTCCTCTCCTCTCCATCATCTCCATTCCAAAACCACCATCTCACCTCTCCCTCTTCTCTATTTTTAGACGCTTTGCTCCATGGCGCGGGCGCAATCCATGGATGCAAAATTAGTATATACTGTATACTATTTAAAAGTCGAGGGCGGGGCTTTTCTTGCGCGGTAGGCGGCGGGGCAGTTCCACCTAGTCGGTTCGACAGAGACGCGAGAAGATGAGGGAGTAGGCTGCTGCAAACGTAGGGCTGTGTGATTTGACAGCGAGTTACTACTAGACAGGTGGGGCCCCGTGATTTGACTTTCCATTATCATTTTAACTGCGGCGCTACGACCGGCGTGAGTCTCCCAGATTCCTGACCACCTCCATACAGGTGCCTCTCCCAATGCTCCACCATTTAGTAGAGGCTGGCTCTTGCTTGAGAGCCCACTTCTCCACTTTTTCCTTGCCTCTCTTTCCTCCACATATGCAAAAATGCCATGTAAAGCGCACTATTGTACTTACTTTTACTTGCTCCTACAGGTGCTTAAGCTTGCCACCTAAGCATAAAGTCTGATGTGACAAGTTAATCAAGAAGAGAGAGACTAGTTTGGTGACCCAAGGAAGAAACGGTGCTAAGCGCGTGTACCTAGGTGAAAAGACAATTTTGAGTCTATAGCTAATTAAATGAAGCAAACTTAGTAACACCATTTCATTGGAAGAGGTCACTCCTTGGCAAATGCAATAAATACACGCGCTTAGCACCGTTTCTTCCTTGAGTACGAAGAAAGAGATAGAGAGGAGTAAAAAATACACTTATAGCCAACCTTGTTGTAGTATGAGTGACTATGTGATGACTATGTATGACATGCCAACATCAGATAGCCTAACGCACCGTGTTAAATCTCCAAGGGCGCAACCGCACGAGCGATGCGACAGTCGTTGTAGGCGCGACCATGATACGGGCTGCTGGCAGCCCTTGGATCTGAGATGAAACGGTCGCATGCCAAGTTGCCGAAAATTTGCATAATAACCCTCCAGGAGAGGATATTCACCCATAGGTCTAGAATCACGCCATGCAACCGTTCGATCTCAGATCCAAGGGCTCTCGGAAGCCCGTATCATGGGAGAATGGAAAGCCACTACCCTGCCGTTCGCACGCTGGCAGTTCGCTCCTACTCGTCCCCGCACGTCCTTCAATACTACGGTGGTTCGCTCCTAGTCGTCCCATCCATTCACATTATGGCAGTTCCACTAATCCTAACCCTCCTCCCAAATCCATGGTGTCCTAAATCTCCACGATCGGCGGTGAGTACAAGGTTAGAACCATCACCGGCGATGAGTTCGACGTCATCTACACCCGTTCTTCTGTGATGGTGAAAGGATGCCTTTCTCGCTTCAAACGCATGTTCGAAGACTCATATGATGAGTGGGTCGCTGGGCTAGATGTTGATTACACCACAGTCCTGGGACGAGTGAAGGATCTAAAGGATGAAGAGAGGAAGAAGCCCACCGTTATCCAGGTTTGCGTGCATGACTTATGCTTGGTCTACCACATATGCCATGCCGACGTTGAGTGCCAGGATTTTAAGGACTTCCTCGAGAGAAACCTAGTCAAATTCGTTACTGTAGACTTTGGTAACGACAAAGAAGTCCTGCATCGGATAGGCCTCGTTGTAGGAAACACCTTCGACCTCTAGAAGAATTGGCTGGTGTCCTCTCATCAGCCTTCAATGCTGACCCTGGCAGGAGCCATGGTTCATCCTTCGTACGGTAAACTGGAGAAACCTCATTACACGTTTCATCGTCATGCATGACAGCGGAATTTACTAGATACAGACCACATCCACTATGCTGCAATGGATGGCTACCTTTGCTTCAATATCTACAAGGGTTGGATGAAGAGCAACAACCAAGTGTGCGGTTCAAGCAAAGAAGTATCAGCCAAGAGGAACAAGGACAAGGACGAAGTCGAGGACGTGGACGAGGACTCCGAGTAAGGTGGCAGTGTCGTTGCTCATGGTGGTTCTAATGCAATGTCTACTGGAATAGTTGCAAAGTTTAATTTCAGGTGTGCTTAATTTAATTTGAGGGGTGTGTTGTGCTGAGCCCCCAGCAGAACTATGTTATGTTTCTTCTTGTTACTTTAACTCTTCAGTATGTACATACTAGTATTTCTTACATTTCATCTTTTAGTTGGTATAGTACTACCACTCGTTTCTTCACATTATATACGTACAATATATATGGCCAACATTATATAGCCAGCAGTTTAGTTGTCGAAGAATTTCAGGGTGCTTAGTTTTGTCAAAGAATTCCAGGATGCTTAGAGGGTGCTTGGATCCAAGGGACTTATTTTAGTCTGACTAAAAATAGTCTCTTTAAGAGGCTAAAGTTCCAAGCACCCCCGACTAAAGAGGGGCTAAAACTAGTCTTGAGACTAAAAAATTTTAGTCAGGGGTATCCCTACTAAAATATGGATTAGTCCTCTCTCTACTCATTTAACTCCTCTCCTTTAACACAGGCGAGTTCTGATTGGAGGGTTTGGAGGATAATAAATGCTCATTAACTTGATTTTAGCCTTTTTAGTATTTGGATCCAAGCATGGGTGAGGCTAGCATGTTTTAGTCCCACTACTTTTAGTCATGGGACTAAAACGTATCCAAGCACCCTCTTAGTTTTATTTGAGGGGTGGGTTGTGCTGGACACCATTATTGTGACTAGCCTTTTTAATAGTAATATATGCATAATTTGGCGACGAGCGCTCTCTATATGTACCACCTTTTTTTTAATTTCATGTTTTGCTCCATGGCGCAATCCATCGATACTAATGCTGTACAAAAGTATACATTTTTAAAAGGCTAGAGGGCGGGGCAGTCTAGCTTGGTCGGTTTCACGAGAGGCGAGGGCCTTTGTGATTTGACGGCTCATTACTGCTAGAAGGCGGGGCCTTGTGATTTGACTGCTCGTATAAATGCGCCGACGACCTGATCGAGGAGGAGCAAAGAACCGTGCGGTATACTCAAGTTTTCCACTAGAGTAGTACTGCGATAGAGGAGCACGAAACACGGCAGCCCAGTGCCATATGGCGATAAAAATGATCTAATTTGCTAGTCATCTCATTGTTAGCATTGTTCTATTCATTCCCTCAAAAAAACATTGTCATATTCATGCCTCGCAGAGAATGTGACACGTGCGGCGAAACACCCGAAGCAAAAGATGAAACACAGGAGCAAAAGAAGAAGGAAGATTATCACCCCAAATGATCTAATTCGCCGCGGAGTCGTAACGGCTTCTTCATCGCCTCCACGACCTCCATCTCCTTGCGCGTCTCCTCCGCCATCTTCATCATTGTGTCCATGACGCGGCATTTCTCGACGCGAGCCTTCATCATCTGTTCCACGGCCATATTACGTACCTTGACAGCAGTCGGGTGCTCGATGTGGAGCTTCGCCAACTCTTCCTTCTGTTCCATGGCGAGGGCCTGCAGCATCTTCATCGAGGAACTACTATTCTCATGTAGCTTCTTCCAGCCAGCGTTCTTCTCCTTCAACAGGTCGATCTCGTGGCAGAGCTTCGCATTGTCCTCCTGAAGTCGCAGGATTTCGCTGGTCGCCTTCTTCTCCGAGGCAATGCTCTTCTTCAGCAGCATCACCAAGCCGGCGGTCAACTCCCCCTGCTGATTGAGCTCAGCGGGCATGTCGTCGAGGCTCTCCTTCAGCACCTCCATCAAGCCTTGGATGAACTCCTTCTACTTATTGAGCTGATCGGGCATGGCGTCGAGGGATAACGACTCCAGCTCCACCGGCTCGGCATGTTCGCCTTCGCGGCTAGGGTGCTCCTGGGAGCCATCGCCTGCCCGTGAGAGGTCTTTCGAGGTCTCAGCGTGGCGGCGAGCCCTCTCTTTTTTCCGCAGCCTTGGTTGCTGCTCCCTTGTTACGAGTAGTTCTCGACCTAGAGCTCTGCTCACCGGCCATGGCAACGATGGACGAAGAAGAAGCACTTATGAGGAGGAAAGGTAGAGTGATTTTCAGTTAGGTAGTTCCCCTTTTTATAAGCTAAGTACTAGCACTAGTACTAATACCTGCATAGTGGGAACACGTTCAGGTTTGGTACGTACTACTAGTAGGTGTGAGCAGGCTTTCGAATGTGATGGGAACAAGGTAAAGATCAATTGATGGTTTTGGTTTCGAGGCCAGAAACGGCTCCCGATGAGTTTAGCAGAGCATAAATTTCAGGTACTACTACACTGCTCAAATGTGTAAATATTATGTTACTGTCAAAAATTGGCACAAAATACGAAGGAGACCAATCGAAGTACTACTAGCAACCCACGATTTAACTACTCGCATGCGCGCAGTGGAGTAATAATGTCTTTCTTCCGCCCTCACGTCCACTCAATTTGCATGCGTTGTATTAATTGACCATCAATGAAGTGAACGACTTTACACGCGCCAAATTATCACATGGGATGGATCTTGGTACAAAATTGTGTCCGCTCGTGTACCCGTGTGTGCGTGCGAGGAATGAGTGCGTGCATGGCATGCGTGCACATCTTCGCTTCATGCATGTACCGCCAGTATTGCTCAGGGAGGACGAGTACATTCTTCTGGAACCAGCAGCACGTCACTGTGATCAATCCACGCAAGGAGGTCACGACAACGCCTACACATGTGCCACGTGGCTTCATGAACTGTAAGAGAGACACTGTGTAGCGTGCCATTGGTATTCTAATTTACGTGTTTTGCACATACTCGAAGTACTAGTAAGGTACACGTGCATTGCACGCATCAGATTTTGCAACCAAATTATGAATAAATACCACACTATAGCATGTAAGCTCTGAGTCATATATGCTTGATGTAGCCCTTCGTTTAATTCTTATAGTTCATCTCATTCAAAATCAATTAGTTTTTATAAAAAAGCTAAGAACACGGGAATAGGAAAAACATGGGATTATAGTGGAATGTCGTCTTGAATCCTACAGGATTGTACGAGTGTTTGATTGTGCATAGAAAAAATGCAGAATTCTTTCAAAGAGGTTTGAGTGGATGGGATGTTTCCTATGAAATCTAGTGCAAATGAATCATATGGAAAAATTCCTATGGTTTACAATCCTACGAATCAAACAACCAAGATAGGAAAAATTCCTAATGATTAGAATCCTCCAAAATTCCTTTGAGAATCCTTTGAATCAAAGAAGCCCTTAATCTATTTTATGATTCATGGAATTGTGCGTTGTAAAGCATAAAGTAAAAACAAATAATGGCAATTCATCTAGAAAAAAGTTTGGGCAGTTATGATATGGAAGATTCTAGAACAAAAGAGAACCACCGTTGTTTTGAGGTTTATGCATTATGCTTAAGTTCAACCATGGAGTCTGCTAGATTGTACATGTGGCAAAATCCGGTGGGGGCTAGAAGATGGTGCGAGGGGCCGAGTGGAGGGAGACTATGAAGGAATGCACAAGTGCGAGATCGATATTTAGAGAGAGAGGGCGAACACGTGCGCTGATGCGCGCAGTGGCGGAGCCATGAAAAATAAATGAGCTTGGGGGCCAAGCATTGCTAATCCTTTACGAGGAGGGTCAATTCATGAACTTAAACCATTTTTAGCAGCAATTGTCTAATGATCACATTCATATTAGCCTTGATATATAGTGATGTTAGGGGGGAGGGGGTAGGGCCCTTACTGCCCCCTGTCATCGCCATTGTGCACGCGTCTGAGAGATGAAGCGGAAGGCATGGATGATGAGAGGGGGACATTGGGTACATAATTAATGTGGGTGTATTAGCTATATATGTTAATCCTATATAGAGAGGTATAGATTGATCGATGTGGACGTGGGAAAGAGGGTGAGACCTCACTGGATATATCGATTGATCGGTTTGTGTGGAAAACTATGAAAGACCTAGCTATATACACACATACATAGAGGAACATCGATCTTTGCACATGCATGCGTGAGAGATAAAGAATGCCCGATGTGATGGAGAGGGGGATGTGTGTTGGTGTGTGCCTTCATGGGAGACCGACCTAAAGAAAAAGATTGCATGCGTGCGATGGATAATGCCGACTGGTAGTGTGTGTGCATGCATGCACGAGAGAAAGTTAGTGGTACAATTATAAAGAGAAGACTACTGTGTGGGTGTAAAAGAATAGCTGAATAGGTGAGGTCACAATCAATGTAAAGCTGAATTCAAATATTTGAATAAGAGATCCTGATGTTTGAAACCCATGCATGCATGAATATAACGGAGATCTGCGCGGTGTGGTTTGGAAACGAGCATGTTGTAATGTATACACATTGAACAAGGTCAGACTGATTTGAATTTGAGATACCGATGGCAGACATCATTTGGTCACGTCGCATCCGTGCATGGACACACTATTCTAATTGTAGATGATGGGCGGCTTTTGCATCACATATCTATATCTATACCCCTATATATATTATATTATATATTTTTTATATTGTGTGCGGGTAACTTTGACTTTGAAAGATGGTCGTTGGATGAGGCGAATCCGATGGTCCAAAGATGGCAAATTTGAGCACTACTGGCCGTTGGATATCATCTAGATTCCACCAGATTTCGCCACATGTATAATCTAGAAGACTCCATGGTTGAACTTAAGCATAATGCACAAACATCAAAACACAAGCACTTCTTGTTTGTTCTAGAATCTTCCGTATCAGAATTGCCCAAATGTTTTTCTACATGATTTGCCATTATTTGTTTTTACTTTATGTCTTACGACGCACAACTCCATGAATCTTAAAATAGATTAGCTTTCTTATAAAAACTAGATGATTTTGAATGAAATGAACTATAAGAATTAAACGAACATCTACATCATGCATATATGACTCAAATCTTGCATGCTATAATGTGGTATTTATTCATAATTTGGTTGCCAAATCTCATGCGTGTAATGCACGTGTACCTTACTCTAGTCTAAATGGTGTTTGTGTGTCTGTTGTGCGTGTTGAGGTGCAAATTGTCTTTTTTTGGGTATATGTTAAGCTTGTTCTTCCGAAATTTCAAGCCGCGCCTTGTTATGCCGAAAATTCAAGCTAGCATCTCTGTCTATCGTGCTGCGAAACTCCCGCCTCTTCAACCCGCGCCTTGTTAGCCCGAAATATTTAACATGTATGTTTGTCTCGTTGTGCTCTGACAACTCCCTCCATCTCAATCCACACCTTGCTATTCCGAAATTACAACGCGCGCGAAAACTCCCACCTCCTGTGAAATCCCGACATTTGAAATGCCCGTGGTACCCCTGAACCGAAAGAACCGCCTCAAATCGGTGCGGGTACTTTCGTAACTTACCCCACATTTCGGACAAGCGCGTCTCTAAGCCATGGTTCCCCACTGCCATCCCATCCGCCCACCCATTCATACATCGAGGCCGCGAAAACCCACGACGAAACCCCACACCCTGCTTCGTCTGCCACCCAGCCGGAGCCTCTTCCCTGACGACGTCGTCCACAGCAACACCTCGATGTCTCTCATCCACCGTACCAGATGAGGATCCGTCGTCGATCTCATCGTCCAGCCGGTTCAGCCACACCGTTCTCCACCTCCAAGGAGCTGCCCCAATGTTCCCCTCGTCTTTTGCGCCACCTCCATTCCCACACCACCATGTTCACCTGCACCAGCGGAAGAGCATCATCATCACCGTTTCCTCGGATGAAGCTGCGGCCTAATCGGCGCCACCAAAGAGGTTGTACACTAATCGCCGCATTTTCTTCTTGATTCGATCTCACGGTGCTGCTCGGTCCTGAGCTGACACGGCATGGCTCCATCCACAGTGGCGTCGCCGGTCACTTCCTCCACGGCGCCGCTCCCTTGGCGGCGACGTCCACATCAGTAGGACCTGCTGCTGCTTTAGCTCTCGCTTGCGCTGCTGCTCTGCTCTTGCTCTCGATCCCCTGCCTGGTCTGCTCTTGCTATTGCTCTTGCTCGCACTGCTGCTCTCGCTCTTACTCTTGCTTGCGATGCTGCTCCGATTTAGCTACACTTCACTCCGATGCCGCGGGGTGAAGGAAGAACCAGCCGCAGCGGGGAGGGGGGCTCGCCAGAGAGGTACCCCACTATCTATCTTAGGGTTTAGGATGGGGGCGGTGGTCGCCGGCGGTGGCGGGGCATTGGCGGGGCGGTGGCATGGGGATCGCCGGAGAAAAAGCTCGGCATGGGGGGGCCTAGAGGGATGGCTGGGGTGGAGGCGGACCGGCGGTGGGGAGTGTTTTCGGGGCGGGCGGGGCGGCGCACCGCCGGCCGCGGGCGGTGGGGGCTGCTGTTTGGCCGGCTCAAGGGGGTGGAGGTTGTAGATGAAACGCAGGCCCTTGATTTCGTATCCAACGCCTCAAAATCGACTGACCAAAGATGAAAAAGTCAGTCGACCAACGTGTAGCCTCACCTTGCTAGTGCGTTCAGTTTTGACAGCAAAATTCAGTTTCGACAGCAAAATTCAGTTTTGACAGTTAAGTTCAGTTTCGACAGTTAAATTTAGTTTCAACAGTTAAGTTCAGAGATGAGCGGCTGATGTATTTTACATCTAGAACTTTGTGTTTATATATTTTACGTCATGTATTGGAGATGCTACTAGAATTCCAGTCAGGTTAACGTTGTTCATTGTCTCTCTTGTCGTGCTTCAGCCTCGGCGTCGTACAACTCACCGGAGCTGCTCCAACGACGAAACCCTCCATCACAGCGGAGCAGTACCTCGAGCTCCATCTCCAAACGCCTAAGATCTTCTTCCCCTCCTCCGACAGCCAAGTCAGCCGGAGCATCCTCACCGGCCAACCTAATCACGCTGAGATCGACATGGCTTCGCCAAAGAGGTTGTACACTTGTTGCATCTCTTTTTACTCTACATGTTATATATATTGTCCACTGAGCACTCATAGTAACTGGAAATACAATTATTTTATCCTACTATATGACAAGCAGTGAGGTAGCAGGCAACTTAGCTATCCATGATGGACTCTCTTGAACGCCATCATTATTTCTCTCTGCGCGTTTGAGCTGTGCATTTGTCGATGGGTCTGGGAGTTGAGCTAGTATGGCAGTGGCCTGGGTCCAAAGTAATAGAAGTAGAACAAAAACATTTTTAGTGTAGGATTTTCCTTGCTCAAGCCTGCCTACTAGAATCGCCAGTGCTTGAAAGGAAAAGTGAATGAAAAACATCGGAATTGGAAGGTTTCCTATGGTACTACTTTTCATGAATTTGGTGCAAAGGAATGGAGCAAAGGAAAACTATAGGATTTGTTCCTTTAGTGTCTCCTTGAAAGAAAAACTGTAGGAATTCTAATTTCCACTTCTCCTCCTTTTCATATTCCGATTCATTAAGCACAAGACTAAGAGATAGTAGCATAATAGCATTATAACCGTACATTTCCTTATGGTTTGACTTAATCTCACCATCCTTTTTTGCATCCTATGATCTTCCAATTGTTGTGAATCAAACACCCAGATTGACAGAAATCTTGTGTTTTTAAATTCTCTGTTTTGCACGTGCATTCCTATCCTATTCCTGTCTATTTCCTATTCCTGCATTGTTAGAATCCTCAAATTCAAACAAGCCCTTACTCAATTACTTCTGTTACAGATATGTGTCAAAGAAAACCTTGTGTGGTTTGTCCTGCTCCTGCAGCGCTGTGTTCCACCCCAGCTCAGCTGCTCCAACGACGGAAGGGTTCACCACAGAAGGGATCCGCTCTCCAGACTGTCTTTCGTCGCCTCAGATCTTCTTCCCTGCTGCCGGCAGCCACAGCAACTGCATTACCATCATCAACTGAGCAGATGACCTTGAGGACTCCACAGGTCCGCAAGAGAGGTCACACTCTTTCGTGTCTGCTTACGTTATGTGTCGCTTAATATGATGACATGCTACATTATCGTCGTGTTCACCTATTAGACTCCGAGTCAGGTCCAAACTAATGCTGAAACTTGATTTTTTAAATGGTTGTGGGGGTACATATTGGAGCAGCAATCAGTACTATCTGTCTACTATCTGGTTAATCTCCAGTGTCTACTATGAGTTTCATGTTGGGTGCAAACAAACATTAAAGGAGCCATTATTTGTATTTTTTACCTAAAGCTATTATCTGCCTGCTATCATTGGTTTTGGGTCTATCCACAGTTTGCTACCATCACTCTGGATTTGTGCATGCACTCCTTAGATAATCTCACTATGTTTTATTCCTATGCATGCTAGTTATTGTACACAATGGAAATGATCATGTAGAGCAAAAGAGATGAGCCTTGCGTGGCAATAAAATTTCATGTACACGTCGTTCCATGGTGGGCGCAAAGGCAGCCCCCCTCCACCCATTTCAGATTGTAATCAAGAGGAAGATAACTGTTATGAGGGGGATTCAAAAGGAGAAGACCACTCCTATTTACCCCATGAGATCTTCGCTCTAACTTGGCATGCTGATGTTGGTAATATCATGCATATGGTGCCTTGCATTGCTTACTGTATACATTAAAGATGTCATCTGCTTAGTTTAGACATGCTTTGTGTCAATGCCATCTGTTTAGTTTCTTTATCATATATGTGAATCATGCAATGCCATCTTGTCTAGCCAGGCATCATATATGTGAATTTTGCAATGCCACCCCGGTTAGCCAGTCATCTTATATGTGAATTATATCATGCCATCATTTTTTTATTACGTGTTAAATTTGTCAACAATTTTAGTACATTCAATTACTCTTCCTGTGCATCAGCCATTTGGCATGGTCATGGAAAAATCTGGAGTGGAAACAAGGTCGTCAGAGCAGACAATGCTATCTGACGAAGTGCATGTCTTGATGGTTACCGATAGCTCCTTAGAGGAGGATTCAGAGACAGATGACCAGTCATATTTCCCCCCGAGGTGCGTGCCCTAACTTGGCAGGGTTATGTTGCTCATATCGTGCGTATGGTATCTTGCATTGCTATGTCATTTGCTTAGTTTAGACATGCTTTGTGTGAATGCCACCTGTTTAGTGTCTAATTACCATATATGTGAATTATGCAATGCCATCTTGTTGCAAGACATTATATATGTGAATTATGCAATGTTATCTTGTTGCAAGGCATTATGTATGTGAATTATGCAATGCCATGTTGTTTAGGCAAGCGTCATATATGTGAATTATATCATGCCGTCCTTTTTTTGTATTTCTCATTGCTTTTGTCGACAATGTTTGTATATTCAACTGCTCTTCCTGTGCATCAGCCATTTGAATTGGTGATGGGGAAATCTGGAGTGAAAACAAGGTCTTCAGAGCAGACAATTCTACCTGCTGAAGCAGATATCTTGCAAGTTACAGATAGCTCTTCAGAGGAGGATTCAGAGGTAGATGACCAGTCCTATTATGCCCTTGAGGTGTATGCTCAAACTTGGCAGGGTTATATTACTCATATAACGCATATGTTGTATTGCAATGCTTAGTTTTTACATCATATACACAATATTGAATGCCATCTCCTTAGTTGACACATCATATATGCGATTGCCCTCTGCTCACTTCCTTAGTATATAAATCATATATTTGAATTATGGCATGCCATGATGTTTACATAGACAACATGTATCAGAATTATGGCATGCCAACCCATTTTCTAAAGACATAATATAGTTATATCATCGCATCCTGTTTACATAGTCATCATATTTAAATTATGTCATTCTATCCATGAATTATATCATGCCATCATGTTTCCATCGACGACATGTTTGTGATTTATGGCATGCCAACCACTTTAATAGACACATCGTATAGTTATATCATGTCATCCTATTTACATAGTCATCATATTTTGAAGTATGTCATTCTATCCTGTTTAGTTAGCCATCATACATGTGAAATTGTGTCATGCTATCCTGTTTAATTAGCCATCATATATGTGAAATTATGTCCTGCTATTCTGTTTGCTTAGACAACATAAATGTGAATTATTTCATGCCCTGTTTTCTTCCCTACTATCCATTGCACCTGTCTATCTTACAATGTCTGTACATTCAATTACTTTTCTTGTTTATCAGCCATTTCAATTGGAGGCAGTGATGGCAGTATCTGTGGGAATAAAAACACGGTCTTCAGAAAAGATCATGCTACCTGTCGATGCAGATAGAACCACGGTTGTACTTGCCCAAGAACCAGCCCCACCACACATAACCCACACTCATGCAGATTGTACCCCTACCCAGTTGGATAGAGAACCACCTACACCCCTTCTAACCCCAACCCCAGCAGATAGACACCCAATTCCCATTGACACAGCACCCTCTCCACCACAGAGCACCCAAACACGAGCAGATAGTAAGGCAACTGCAGTGCCCAAATCACGAGGACCACCACTCCGAACCCGAAGTCAACGCTTAAAGCAGAAGTAGAATTGTTCTCAGGTCAGGTTCCGTAGCTATGGTTCATACTACTTTGCTACTTTGCTCTTGCATCACTGTATTTACTGATACCAACTAATTTCAAATTTGAAGGATGCAATTGAAACTCCAATGGCGCAACAAGTATGTTTTAAACCTATTTCTTCAACGTGTTTGGCTGTTTGCTGTTGTAACTTGCTCTATGTTGATTTCAGTTTCAATTGAATAAACAGTTATGTTCTCATGCCATGCACATTACAAGTGTTGTTATTGCTGTGTAGTTTCCCACACTTATATTCTCTCTATGCCACGTTGTCCTAAATAGATATGATTTGAACTGTATCTATCTTGATTTGGCAACATAAACTAGAATGATATAGACCATACAGTGACCATACTACATAGATATATGTTTGTTTCATGTTGTTATCCTATCCACCTTACTACTGAACTGGTTTACCAAAATGAGTTTCATATACTACATTGTAAACCTGAGATGTGTTTGTTTGTTTCTCTTTTAGAACGCGGATAGAATATTGGAGAAGAGTACCATGTTATGCAATGGTAAAGGAAGTAATGCAGATAAGGTTCAAGATAGTGAGACATCCCTGTTTGGTCTCCAAGAAAGCTGATAAAAACTATATTGAAGACACTGAGACAACCCCAAAGTCCTGTCTTGATGTAGTGTTCGAGTTACTGGCTACCACTGCTGGCACCAGCTCTTCGAACTCATTGCCTGAATCAGTTCGGCTTCTTGAGTCTCAACTTGAAGTTGAAAGACATCGATCAGATGTTATGTGACAGGAAGCCAAAGGACTGAGGAAGTCCCTGCAGAATTCAGATGCATACTTTCTGGTGCAACAGCAAGCGCTGGAGGACTTAAGCGCCAAACAAGAGAAACTTAATAAGCTTGCTAAGCATCTTGCCAGCATTATGGGTACCCAGGATATTGTTTCTTGAGCTCTTCTGAAGTGGTTTCAGTTCTGGACTTGTTTTGCTGCGGCGTTTATATGCTGTTGTGTTCCCTATATTTGCACTGGTGGCGAACTTTGATGCCAACTGGATGTAATGTGTGTAATAGCCGTGATAGCCTAGTGTAAGTTGCTTGCTTATTTATTTCCTTGTTGTCTTGTTTATTTGTTTGCTTGTAGTTAGTGCAGTTCTTTTTCTGCAGTTTGCTAGTGGCTGCAATAACCTATTTTTTAAAACTAGGCCACAATAACCATGGGCTAATATTTACTATAGTGACACTGGACCTCCTACGGGCCGTAGAAACAGTGGGCCTTCTACGAGCCGTAGAAACAATGGGCCTTCTACGGGCCGTATCATCAATGGGCCTTCTACGGACCGTATCATCAATGGGCCTTCTACGGGCTGTATCATCAATGGGCCTTATACGAGCCGTATGATCGATTGGCCAAACATGGGCCAAACAGACCGCATTCTGGCCGTAAACGGGCTAGAGTTGGAATCGTCCGTTCATGGGCCCACCATAACGGGCCATTGTTAATAGGCCGTATTTGATGACGCTATGAAAATGGCCCAACGTATTAACGGACCACAAACGGGCCGACTATAACCACGGGCTGAATTTGGCCCACAAGCAGAAAATGACAGTAATGGGCCGTAAGTAAACAAATGCTGGAAATGAGCCCAAGAATAAATGGGCTCCGAGAAGGCCGAAAGATAACATGGGCTGGAGACAGCCCAACGAAATAACGGGCCGTTAATGGGTATAAAGTGATACACTGTTCATTACGGGCCAGTTTCACCACGGGCCGTTAATGGGTGTAAAGTGATACATTGTTCATTACGGGCCAGTTTCAGCACGGGCCGCTAATGGGACAAGAGTTACAAAGGGCCTCATATGGGCCGAAAGACGTCATGGGCTATACATGGGCCAGAAGTGAAAATGGGCTGGAATCATATTGGACGGCCCAGATGATCCTACTGGGCATAATTCGGATAGGGCGTAACGGGCCTTGGGTTAGCGGGCTGTAAATGGGCTATATGCGAACAGGCCGTTAACAGGCTTTCCATGGGCCGGCCCGCCAGCTTTTGACCAAGTCAAATGGGCCGACCTTTTCACAGGAATGGGCCACTGTTGGGTCGTGCCACGTGTCGACGTATCATAGGCACCTTTTGTCCAGTGAGTGGATGACATCTGTCCCAACGATGAGCCAACACGTGTTTCCTCTAGCCAATGATGATTTTACACGTGGAAAATCCCCATTGGTCGGGGCTGTTAACGGGTTATCGGATCCAAAACCCGACCCGATAGCTTAACGGTGTTCCATTACGGTGGATGCCACGTGTCGGTCACCCTTGACAAAAGCACTTCTGTGACGCGCGATTTATTGTCATGGAAGTGGACACTTCCGTGATGATAATTTTGGTAATGTCATGGAACACTTCTACGACAGCACATGTATGACTATCTTGATTCTGTCATAAATTTGTCATGGATGTACATGCATGACAAAAAAAGCGACCTACTGTGACAAACACGTATCATCACGAAAGTGTATTTTTTTGTAGTGATGTCTCACTACTCACCCGAAAGCTACCTTTATAACTACCCAGTTACAGAGTAGCGTTTGATAGACCCAAAGTGAGTCGATCCTCATGCCGAGAACATGTGAGGACCTCAGGTCTAGGACATGGCATAGACATTGTACTTGAGACTAACAGATGACAATCTCTCACTGCGTCTGAAAGTGGGTTTGTCCGACTCGGTGATCTCCATCCCCGAGTCCATACTATCGGTTTAGCATCTCCATGCACATGACTTATGAAACATAGTCATCAACCGAATCGTATACTAGTCAAGGATATGTGTCCACATAACCTTATAAACTAGGGACCATTAGAACAATCGTCATACAATACATAGTTCCACGAACAAGTCACATACTTATTGATACATATCATTGATGATGTTCAAGGACAATACAAAGGAATCACGAATACATATGGAAATATCATCATCACATGATTGCCTCTAGGGCATGTCTCCAACAATTCTCAAGATGAGTGTTTATTCACTTGTCATTGCACGAGAGTAAGGCAAAGGTATTATGGATGCCCAGTCCTGAAATGAAAAAAATGAATTTACTTTATGTTGTAAAATAATAAATTCCTTGGAAAGTGTTGGTATGGAAGGCACCCGTGGATACGGTTAGCCTTGGAAAGTGAAAGTATGGTGGAAAAAGGAATAAACTTTATTTTTGGTTTGGAAACCGCCTATGATATATCTAAGCATGGAAAATATTGGGAACTCTAAGTCATTTTCGTTGGTGGGATGGATACACCTCCCAAATTGTTTTTACCTCTAAGTTTTTCACTTTGAGCTCTGGCACCTCTACAAATCCCTACTTCCCTCTACGAAGGGCCTTTCTTTTACTTTATGCAATTTTTATTTTTGAATTTGTGTCTCCATCTTCTCTTATAAAAGCACCAAATAGGAGGCAATATGATCGTACTTGAGTATTGGGTGTAGCTAATATGTGAGTGTGTTTCATGAATGGATCAATGTTTGAGCATGATGGGCTATGGATAACTTATTTTAGCGTTGATATTTTGAAAGACATGGTTGCTTGCTGATATGCTTGAGTATTTAAAATATCATGTCAAAATTAGGCTATTGCTTTGAACAATATAAAAGTCCAAATGTCCATGCTATAAAGAAAAGAATATGATATGACATGTTAGGAAGCATTCCACATCAAAAATTCTGTTTTTATCACTTCCCTACTCGAGGATGAGTAGGAGTTAAGCTTGGGGATGCTGATACATCTCCAGTATCTATAATTTTTAATTCTTCCATGTTCTTATTATGTTATATTATCAATCTTGGATGTTTTATAATCATTTTATAGTCATTTTATATCATTTTTGGGTACAAATCTATTGACATAGTGCCAAGTGCCAGTTGTTGTTTTTTCCATGTTTTTTACATTGCAGAAAATCAATATCAAACGGAGTCCAAATGCCATGAAACTTTACGGAGATTTTTTATGGACCAGAAGGAACATAATGGGCCATGGCTGCGCCTGGGGGGTGCCCCGAGGGGAGCACAACTCACCAGGGCGCACCAGGAGGCCCAGGCGCGCCCTGGTGGGTTGTGCCCACCTCGTGTGCCCCCCAGAATGCCTCTTTGCTCTATAAATACCCCAATATTCCCAAAACCCTAGGGGAGTCGACAAAATATTGATCCAGCCGCCGCAGAGTCCAAAACCACCAGATCCAATCTAGACACCATCTCGGATGGGGTTCACTACCTCCATTGGTGCCTCTCCGATGATGCGTGGGTAGTTCTTTGTATACCTTCGGGTCAGTAGTTCTAGATGGCTTCCTCTCTATCTCTCTCTCTCTTTCTCTCTCTCTCTCTCTCTCTCTTGATTCTCAATACAATGGTCTCTTGGAGATCCATATGATGTAACTCTTTTATGGTGTGTGATACGTCCATTTTGCATCATGTTTTCTTACTGTTATTTATAATGTTTTTATCCATAATAATGCGTTTTGGAGTAATTCTAATGCCTTTTCTCTCATAATTTACAAGGAACACACCAAGAGGGAGAATTCTGGCACCTGGAAATCTAGACCTGGGAAAGCTACGTCAGGCCACCTATTCTGCACAACTCCAAATGAGCTGAAACTTTACGGAGAATTTTTATGAATTATTTGAGGAATATTGGATCCAATAAACACCATAGGGATTTATTGATTTTCTTCCTTATGAGTGGCGGTCGGGGACGAGCGATGGTCTTTTCCTACCAATCTATCCCCCTAGAGGCATGCGTAGTAGTACTTTGCTTCGAGCTAATAAAATTTTGCAATAAGTATATGAGTTCTTTCTGACTAATGTGAGTCCATGGATTATATGCACTCTCACCCTTCCATCATTGCTAGCCTCTTCGGTACCGTGCATTGCCCTTTCTCACCTCGAGAGTTGGTGCAAACTTCGCCGGTACATCCAAAACCCGTGATACGTTACGCTCTATCACACATAAGCCTCATTATATCTTCCTCAAAACAGCCACCATACCTACCTATCATGGCATTTCCATAGCCATTCCGAGATATATTGCCATGCAACTTCCATCATCATCATATACATGACTTGAGCATTTATTGTCATATTGCTTTGCATGATCGTAAGATAGCTAGCATGATGTTTTCATGGCTTGTCCATTTTTTGATGTCATTGCTACACTAGATCATTGCACATCCTGGTACACCGCCGGAGGCATTCATACAGAGTCATATCTTTGTTCTAGTATCGAGTTGTAATATTGAGTTGTAAGTAAATAAAAGTGTGATGATCATCATTATTAGAGCATTGCCCCAGTGAGGAAAGGATGATGGAGACTATGATTCTTCCACAAGTCGGGATGAGACTCCAGACTTTAAAAATAAATAAAAGAGGCCAAAGAAGCCCAAATAAAAAAAGAGGCCAAAGAAGCCCAAAAAAATAAGAAGAAAAAAAACAAAAAATGAGAGAAAAAGAGAGAAGGGGCAATGTTACTATCCTTTTACCACACTTGTGCTTCAGAGTAGCACCATGTTCTTCATATAGAGAGTCTCTTGAGTTATCACTTTCATATACTAGTGGGAATTTTCATTATAGAACTTGGCTTGTATATTTCGAGGATGGGCTTCCTCAAATGCCCGAGGTCTTCATGAGCAAGCAAGTTGGATGCACACCCACTTAGTTTCAGTTTGAGCTTTCATACACTTATAGCTCTAGTGGATCCATTGCATGGCCATCCCTACTC
Organism: Triticum monococcum; assembly: GCA_034509565.1. Classification (NCBI taxonomy): domain Eukaryota; kingdom Viridiplantae; phylum Streptophyta; class Magnoliopsida; order Poales; family Poaceae; genus Triticum; species Triticum monococcum. Next base: position 440,802,045 of record CM067842.1, on the reverse strand, counting down.
CTGACATTGACATCAATTGATGGGCATCTCCATAGCCCATTGATTAGCTGCGTCAATGTGAGACTTTCTCCTTTTTTGTCTTCTTCACACAAACCTCCATCATCATATTCTATTCCACCCATAGTGCTATGTCCATGGCTTGCGCTCATGTATTGCATGAGGGTTGAAAAGGCTGAAGCGCATTAAAAAGTATGAACCAATTGCTCGGCTTGTCATCGGGGTTGTGCATGATTTGAATGCTTTGTGTGGTGAAGATGGAGCATAGCCAGACTATATGATTTTGTAGGGATGAGCTTTCTTTGGCTATGTTATTTTGATAAGACATAATTGCTTGGTTAGAATGCTTGAAGCATTATTGTCTTAATGTAAAATGATAGACTATTGCTTTGAATCATTCATGTCTTAATATTCATGCCATGATTAGATATGTCATCAAGATTATGCTAGGTAGCATTCCACATCAAAAATTATCTTTTTTATCATTTACCTACTCGAGGACGAGCAGGAATTAAGCTTGGGGATGCTGATACGTCTCCATCGTATCAATTTTTGATTGTTCCATGCCAATATTATACAACTTTCATATACTGTTGGCAACTTTTTATACTATTTTTTGGGACTAACATATTGATCCAGTGCCCAGTGCCAGTTCCTGTTTGTTGCATGTTTTTTGTTTCGCGGAAAATCCATATCAAACGGAGTCCAAACGGAATAAAAATGGACGGAGAATATTTTTGGAATATTTGTGAAATATGGGAAGAAGAATCAACACGAGAAGGTGCCCGAGGGGGCCACGAGGCAGGGGGTGCGCCCCTGAACCTTGTGGGCCCCCTGTAAGGCGGTTGCTGCTCTTCTTTGGCCGTAAGAAAGCTAATTTTTGGAGAAAAATCTGGGCGAAGGTTTCAATCCAATCGGAGTTACGGATCTCCAGATATATAAGAAACGGTGAAATGGCAGAATCCCAAAACGCAGAAACAGAGAGAGACAGAGAGACAGATCCAATCTCGGAGGGGCTCTGGCCCCTCTGCCGCCATGGAGGCCATGGACCAGAGGGGAAACCCTTCTCCCATCTAGGGAGAAGGTCAAGGAAGAAGAAGAAGGGGGGCTCTCTTCCCCTCTCTCCCGATGCCACCGGAACGCCGCCGGGGCCAGCATCGTGTGACGGCGATCTACACCAACACCTCTGTCATCTTCACCAACATCTTCATCACCTTCCACCATCTATCTACAACGGTTCACTCTCCCACAACGCGTCGTACCCTCTACTTGAACATGGTGCTTTATGCTTCATATTATTATACAATGATGTGTTGCCATCCTATGATGTCTGAGTAGATTTTCGTTGTCCTATCGGTGATTGGTGAATTACTATGATTGATTTAATTTGCTTGTGGTTATGTTACTGTCCTTTGGTGCCCATCATATGAGCGCGCGCGTGGATCACACCATAGGGTTAGTTGTATGTTGATAGGACTATGTATTGGAGGGCAAGAGTGTGACAGAAACTTCAACCTAGCATAGAAATTGATGCATACGGGATTGAAGGGGGGTCAATATATCTTAATGCTATGGTTGGGTTTTACCTTAATGAACGTTAGTAGTTGCGGATGATTGCTAATAGTTTCAATCTAAAGTGCATAGAATTCGAAGTCAGGAATGACATGCTAGCAGTGGCCTCTCCCACATAAAACTTGCTATCGGTCTAGTAAAGTAGTCAATTGCTTAGGGACAATTTCGCAACTCCTACCACCACATTTCCACACTCTCTATACTAACTTTATTGCTTATTTATCTAAACAACCCCTACTTTTTATTTATGCACTCTTTATTATCTTGCAAACCTATCCAAAAATACCTACAAAGTACTTCTAGTTTCATACTTGTTCTAGGTAAAGCGAAAGTTAAGCGTGCGTACAGTTGTATCGGTGGTCGATAGAACTTGAGGGAATATTTGTTCTACCTTTAGATCCTCATTGGGTTCAACACTCTTACTTATCGAAAGAGGCTACAATTGATCCCCTATACTTGTGGGTTATCAGGTTGCGAGAGCGACAGAAACTTAAACCCCGGTTTATGCACTATTCCGCAAGGGACCGATTGGATCCTAGCTAGAGTTTAATGCTATGGTTAGAATTTATTCTTAATACTTTTCTCGTAGTTGTGGATGCTTCTGGGAGGGTTAATCATAAGTAGGAGGTTTTTCAAGTAAGAACAACACCTAAGCACCGGTCCACCCACATATCAAATTATCAAAGTAGCGAACACAAGTCAAACCAACATGATGAAAGTAACTAGATGAAATTCCCGTGTACCCTCAAGAACACTTTGCTTATTATAAGAGACCATTTTGGCATGGGCTTTGCCTCAAAAGGATTGGGATACCTTGCTACATACTTATTACTATCATCATTACTTGCTCGTTACAAATTATCTTGCTATCAAACTACTCGCTACTTACAGTTTCAGCACTTGCAGACATCACATTATTGAAAACTACTTATCATTTCCTTCTGCTCCTCGTTGGGTTCGACACTCTTACTTATCGAAAAGAGCTACAATTGATCCCCTATACTTGTGGGTCATCAAGGCTATTTTCTAGCGCCATTGCCGGGGAGTGAAGCGCCTTTGGTAAGTGGAATTCGGTAAGGAAACATTTATATAGTATGCTGAAATTTAATGTCACTTGTTACTATGGAAAACAATCCTTTGAGGGGTTTGTTCGGGGTATCTTCACCTCGTCCGGAACCACAATTAGCCACCCCTCAACCTAATGCACCTACTGAAAATAATGAATAAAAAATTCCTCCGGGTATGATAGAACAACTACTAGCTAATCCTTATGCAGGAGATGGAACTGAACATCCTGATATGCACTTGATATATGTGGAACAAATTTGTGGATTGTTTAAGCTTGCAGGTTGCTACCTCTTGAGCATGTGTTGGTTTTCCCTTGAAGAGGAAAGGGTGATGCAGCAAAGTAGCATAAGTATTTCCCTCAGTTTTTGAGAACCAAGATACCAATCCAGTAGGAGATAACACGCAAGTCACCTAGTACCTGCACAAACAATCAATAACCTCGCAACCAACGTGATAAAGGGGTTGTTAATCCCTTCACAGTCACGTGCGAAAGTGAGATCTGATAAACATAGTAAGATAAATATTTTTGGTATTTTTGTTGTATAGATTGGAAAGTAAAGATTGCAAAATAGTAAACGAGATGCGATGTAAATAAAAAACAGATGCAATAATATAATAAGAAAGAGACCTGAGGGCCATAGGTTTCACTAGTGGCTTCTCTCATGATAGCATTGATACGTCTCCAACGTATCTATAATTTTTTATTGTTCCGTGCTATTATATTATCTATTTTGGATGTTTAATGGGCTTTATTATGCTGTTTTATATTATTTTTGGGACTAACCTATTAATCGAAGGACCAATGCAAATTGTTGTTTTTTTTGCCTATTTCAGTATTTCGCAAAAAATGAATATCAAGCGGAATCCAAACAGAATGAAACCTTCGCGAGGATCTTTTTTGGAACAAACGCAATCCAGGAGACTTGGAGTGGAGGTCATGGAAGCAACGAGGCGGCCAAGAGGTAGGGCGGCGCGCCCCCACACTCGTGGGCCCCTCGTAGCTCCACCGACCTACTTCCTTCGCCTATATATACTCTTATACCCTGAAAACAGGAAGGAGAGCCATGAAACCACTTCTCCTCCGCCGCAACCTTTTGTACCCGTGAGATCCCATCCGGGGACCTTTTTCGGCGATCTGCCGGAGGGGGATTCAATCACGGAGGACTTCTACATCAACACCATAGCCTCTTCGATGATGTGTGAGTAGTTTACCACAGACCTTCGGGTCCATAGTTATTAGCTAGATGGCTTCTTCTCTCTCTTTGGTTCTCAATACAAAGTTCTCCTCGATGTTCTTGGAGATCTATTCGATGTAATACTTTTTGCAGTATGTTTGCCAAGATCCGATGAATCATGGGTTTATGATCAAGTTTATCTATGAACAATATTTGATTCTTCTTTGATTCTTATATGCATGATTTGATATCTTTGAAAGTCTCTTCGAATTATCAGTTTGGTTTGGCCTACTAGATTGATCTTTCTTGCAATGGGAGAAGTGCTTAGCTTCGGGTTCAATCTTGCGGTGTCCTATCCCAGTGACAGCAGGGGCAGCAAGGCACATATTGTATTGTTTCCATCGAGGATAAAAAGATGGGGTTTATATCATATTGCTTGAGTTTATCCCTCTACATCATGTCATCTTTCCTAATGCATTACTCTGTTCTTATGAAATTAATACTCTAGATGCATGCTGGATAGCGGTCGATATGTGGAGTAACAGTAGTAGATGCAGAATCATTTCGGTCTACTTGACACGGAAGTGATGCCTATGTTTATGATCATGCCTAGATATTCTCATAACTATGCGCTTTTCTATCAATTGCCCGTCAGTAATTTGTTCACCCATCATAATATATGCTATCTCGAGAGAAGCCACTAGTGAAACCTATGGCCCCCGGGTCTACTTTACATCATATAAATTTCTGATCTACAATTCTAGTTTACTATTTATTTTGCAATCTTTACTTTCCAATCTATACAAAAATACCAAAAATATTTATCTTATCATCTTTATCAGATCTCACTTTTGCAAGTGGCCGTGAAGGGATTGACAACCCCTTTATCGCGTTGGTTGCAAGGTTCTTATTTGTTTGTGCAGGTACTAGGCGATTTGCATGTAGTCTCCTACTAGATTGAGACCTTGGTTCTCAAAAACTGAGGGAAATACGTACGCTACTTTGCTGCATCACCCTTTCCTCTCCAAGGGAAAACCAACGCATGCTCAAGAGGTAGCAAGAAGGATTTCTGGCGCCGTTGATGGGGAGATCTACGCTCAAGTCAAGACATACCAAGTACCCATCACAAACTATTATCCCTCACATTACATTATTTGCCATTCGCCTCTCGTTTTCCTCTCCCCCACTTCACCTTTGCCGTTTTATTCGCCCTTTTTCCATCCGTCTCTTTTCGCTTGTCTCTTATTTGCTCATGTGTTGGATTGATTGTTTGTCACGATGGCTCAACATAATACTAAATTATGTGACTTTTCCAATACCAACAATAATGATTTTATTAGCACTCCGATTGTTCCTACTACCGATGCCGAATCTTGTGAAATCAATACCACTTTGTTGAATCTTGTTATGAAAGATCAATTTTCTGGCCTTCCTGGTGAAGATGCCGCTACCCATCTAAACAGCTTCGTTGATTTGTGTGATATGCAAAAGAAGAAAGATGTAGATAATATTATTGTTAAATTGAAGCTATTTACATTTTCTCTTAGAGATCATGCTAAAACTTGGTTCTCTTCTGTGCCTAAAAATAGTATTGATTCATGGAATAAGTGCAAAGATGCTATTATCTCTAAGTATTTTCCTCCGCTAAGATCATCTCTCTTAGAAACGATATTATGAATTTTAAGCAACTTGAGCATGAGCATATTGCACAAGCTTGTGAGAGGACGAAATTAAAGATACGTAATTTCCCTACACATGGTTTGAATTTATGGATGATTATACAAAAAATTTATGCTGGATCGAATTTTGCTTCTAGAAATCTTTTAGATTCGGCCTCGGGAGGCACTTTTATGGAAATCACTTTAGGAGAAGCTACTAATCTCCTAGATAATATTATGGTCAATTATTCTCAATGGCATACCGAAAGATCCACTAGTAAAAAAGTTCATGTTACTGAAGAGATTAATGTTTTGAGTGGAAAGATGGATGAACTTATGAAATTGTTTGCTAATAAGAGTCATTCTTCTAATCCTAATGATATGCCTTTGTCCACTTCGATTGAGAATAATAATGAATCTATGGATGTGAATTTTGTTGGTAGGAACAATTTTGGTAATAATGCGTATAGAGTAAATTTTAATTCTAGGCTGTTCCCTAGTAATTCCTCTAACAATTATGGTAATTCCTACAACAATTCTTATGAAATTTTAATAATATGCCCTCTGATTTTGAGACTAGTGTTAAAGAATTTACGAATTCGCAAAAGAATTTCAATGCTTTGCTTGAAGAAAAATTGCTTAAGATTGATGAGTTGGCTAGGAACATGGATAAAATTTCTCTTGATGTTGATTCTTTGAAACTTAGATCTATTCCACCTAAGCATGATATCAACGAGTCTCTCAAAGCCATGAGAATTTCCATTGATGAGTGCAAAGAAAGAACCGCCAGGATGCGTGCTAAAAAAGATTGCTTTGTGAAAGCATGTTCTTCTAGTTTTCATGATAATAATGATGAAGATCTAAAAGTGATTGGTGTGTCTCCTATTAAATCTTTGTTTTCCAATATGAATCTTTATAAAGATGGGACTGGAGATGAGTCAACTTTAGTTAGAAGGCGTCCCAATGATTCGAAGTTTTTAGATCTTGATGCAAAAATTGGTAAAAGTGGGATTAAAGAGATCAAAACTTTGCATAGCAATAAACCCACTATTTTGGATTTCAAGGAATTTAATTATGATAATTGCTATTTGATAGATTGTATTTCCTTGTTGCAATCCGTGTTAAATTCTCCTCATGCTTATGATCAAAACAAAGCTTTTACCAAACATATCGTTGATGCTTTAATGCAATCCCATGAAGAAAAGTTTGAATTAGAAGTTTCTATCCCTAGAAAACTTTATGATGAGTGGGAACCTACTATTAAAATTAAGATTGAAGATCATGAATTCTATGCTTTATGTTATTTGGGTGCTAGTGTTTCCACAATTCCAAAAACTTTGTCTGATGTGTTAGGTCTCCGTGATTTGATGATTGTTCTTTAAATTTGCATCTTGCGGATTCCACCATTAAGAAACCTATGGGAAGGATTAATGATGTTCTTATTGTTGCAAATAGGAATTATGTGCCTATAGATTTCATTGTTCTTGATATAGATTGCAATCCTACATGTCATATTATTCTTGGTAGACCTTTCCTTAGAACGATTGGTGCAATTATTGACATGAAAGAAGGAAATATTAGATTCCAATTTATGTTAAGGAAAGTCATGGAACACTTTCCTAGAAATAAAATCAAATTACCTTATGAATCTATTATGAGAGCCACATATGGATTGCGTACCAAAGATGACAATACCTAGATCTATTCTTGTTTTTATGCCTAGCTAGGGGCGTTAAGCGATAGCGCTTGTTGGGAGGCAACCCAATTTTATTTTTGTTCCTTGCTTTTTGTTCCTGTTTGGTAACATATAAATCATCTATCCTCTGTTATGATTGTGTTTTTTATGTTTTAATTAGTGTTTGTGCCAAGTAAAGCCTTTAGGATCTTCTTGGATGATTGTTGTTTGATCTTGCTGAAAAAACCCAGAAAGTATGCGCTCACGAGAATACTTTTCATTTTTTTACCAGAGAGTGATAAAATACCAATTCCAACTTAAGTAGATCAATATACAAATTATTTAGGACGTCCTAATTTCTCAGGAATTTTGGAGTTACAGAAGTATTCGAAACCTACAGATTACTATAGACTATTCTGTTTTTGACAGATTCTATTTTTCGTGTGTTGTTTGCTTATTTTGATGAATCTATGGCTAGTATCGGGGGTATGAACCATAGAGAAGTTGGAATACAGTAGGTTTAACACCAATATAAATAATTAATGAGTTCATTACAATACCTTAAAGTGGTAGTTTGTTTTCTTATACTAACGGAGCTCATGAGATTTTCTGTTGAGTTTTGTGTTATGAAGTTTTCAACTTTTTGGCTAAAGATTTGATGTATTTTGGAACAAGGAGTGGCAAGAGCCTAAACTTGGGGATTCCCAAGGCACCCTAGGTAAAATTCAAGGACAACCAAAATCCTAAGCTTGGGGATGCCCCAGAAGGCATCCCCTCTCCCGTCTTCGTCTATCGATAACCTTACTTGAGGCTATATTTTTATTCACCACATGATATGTGTTTTGCTTGGAGCGTCTTTTATAATTTGAGTATTTGTTTTTTAGTTTACCACAATCATCCTTGCTGTACACACCTTTTGGAGAGACACACATGAATCGGAATTTATTAGAATACTCTTTGTGCTTCACTTATATCTTTTGAGCTAGATAAATTTTGCTCTAGTGCTTCACTTATATCTTTTTTGAGCACGATGGTGGTTTTATTTTATAGAAATTATTGAGCCCTCATGCTTCACTTATATTATTTTGAGAGTATTCTAGAACAGCATGGTAATTTTCTTTGGTTAAGAAATTAGTCCTAATATGATAGGCATCCAAGATGGGTATAATAAAAACTTTCATATAAAGTGCATTGAATACTATGAGAAGTTTGATACTTGATGATTGTTTTGAGATATGAAGATGGTGATATTAGAGTCATGCTAGTTGAGTAGTTGTGAATTTAAGAGATACTTGTGTTAAAGTTTGTGATTCCCGTAGCATGCACGTATGGTGAATCGTTATGCAAGAAAGATCAATCTGGTAGGCCAAACTAAACCGATAATTTGAAGAGACTTGCAAAGATATCAAATCATGCATATAAGAATTTAGAGAAGAACCAAATATTATTCATAGATAAACTTGATCATAAATCGACAATTCATCGGATCTCGGCAAACATCCCACAAAAAGTATTACATCGAATAGTCTCAAAGAACATAGAGTAGAACTTTGTATTGAGAATGAAAGAGAGAGAAGCAGCCATCTAGCTAATAACTATGGACCTGAAGGTCTGTGGTAAACTACTCACACATCATCAGAGAGGCTATGGTGTTGATGTAGAAGCCCTCCATGATCGAATCCCCCTCCAGCAGATCGCCGGAAATGGCTACAGATGGGATCTCACGGGTACAGAAGATTGCGGTGGTGGAAAAGTGGTTTCGTGGCTCCCCCTAATGTTTTTAGGGTATAAGAGTATATATAGGCGAAAGAAGTACGTCAGTGGAGCTCCGTGGGGCCCACGAGGGTGGGGGCGTGCCTATCCCCCTGGGCACGCCCTCGTACCTCGTGGACGCCTCACGGAGTTCCAGACTTCCACTCCAAGTCTCCTAGTTTGCATTTGTTCCAAGAAAAATACTCGTGAAGGTTTCGTTCCGTTTGGTATTCCTTTTCTATGAAACACTGAAATAGGCAAAAAAACAGAAACTTGCACTGGGCCTTCGGTTAATAGGTTAGTCCCAAAAATAATATAAAAGAGCATATTAAAGCCCAATAAACATCCAAAACGGATAATATAATAGCATGGAACAATAAAAAATTATAGATACGTTGGAGATGTATCACAGGTTTGCCCAGAGATGAGGTGATGAGAAAGGTTTTCCCTTTATATTTGAAGGGAAAAGCATTGGCATGGTATAGGCTATGCAATGATATTAGATCATGGAATTGGAATCGTTTGAAATTGGAATTCCACCAAAAAATTTATCCTATGCATATAGTTCATCGTGATCGGAATTATATATACAATTTTTGGCCTCACGGAGGAGAAAGTATCTCTCTAGCTTGGGGGAGGCTTAAGTCAATGTTATATTCATGCCCCAACCATGAGCTTTCAAGAGAAATTATTATCCAGAATTTTTATGCTCGGATTTCTCGTAATGATCAAACCATGCTTGATACTTCTTGTGTTGGTTCATTTATGAAGAAGACTATTGAATTCCGGTGGGATCTTTTGGAAAGAATTAAATGCAACTCTGAAGATTGGGAACTCGACGAAGGTAAAGAGTCAGGTATTAAGCTTAAGTATGATTGTCTTAAATCTTTTATGGATACCGATGCTTTTCAAAAGTTTAGCACCAAATATGGACTTGACTCTGAGATAGTAGCCTCCTTTTGTGAATCATTTGCTACTCATGTTGAACTCCCTAAAGGGAAGTGGTTTAAATACCACCCACTTATTAAAGAAGAAACTAAAGAACTGGTACCAGTTAAAGAAGAAACTATACTTTATAATATTGATCCAGTAGTTCCTTCTGCTTATATAGAGAAACCACCTTTTCCTGTTAGGATAAAGGAACATGCTAAAGTTTCAACTGTGGTTAACAAAAGCTATGTTAGAACACCTAAACTTGATGAAAAAATTAGGGTAGAACCTAATGTTGCTATGGTTAAAGATCTCTTGGAGGAAGATATAGACGGGCATGTTATTTACTTCTATGCAGAAGGTGCTAGAATTGCTAAATCCGAAAAAGGGATAAAAATAGACCAGTTGTTGGCCTGCCTGTCATTTCAGTTAAAATAGGAGATCACTGTTATCATGGTTTATGTGACATGGGTGCTAGTGTGAGTGCTATTCCTTACGGTCTATATCAAGAAATTATAAAGTACATAGCACCTGCTGAGTTAGAAGACATAGATGTTACTATTAAACTTGCTAATAGAGACACCATATCACCTTGTGGGATTATTAGAGATGTTGAAGTCTTGTGTGGGATAATAAAATATCCTACTAACTTTCTTGTTCTTGGTAGCCCGCAAGATGACTTCTGTCCCATTATCTTTGGTAGACCGTTCTTGAACACAGTTAATGCTAAGATAGATTGCAAGAAACAAATTGTGGGTGTTAGCTTTGGTGATGAGTCTCACAAGTTTAATTTTTCCAAGTTTAGTAGAAATCATCATGAAAAAGAATTTCCTAGCAAGGATGAATTAATTGGTCTTGCTTCTATTGCTATGCCACCTACCGATCCTTGAGAACAATATTTGCTAGACCATGAAAATGATTTACATATGCATGAAAGAAATGAAATAGATAAGATTTTCTTTGAACAACGTCCTCTGCTTAAACACAATTGCCTATTGAAACTCTGTGAGGTCCTCCTCCACCTAAAGGTGATCCTGTGTTTGAATTAAAATAATTGCCACGCACTTTGAAATATGCTTATCTTGATGAAAAGAAGATATATCCTGTTATTATTAGTGCTAACCTTTCAGAACATGAAGAAAAAAGATTATTGAAAGTTATAAGGAAGCACCGAGCTGCTATTGGATATACTCTTGATGATTTAAAGGGCATTAGTCCCACTCTTTGTCCACACAAAATTAATATGGAACCTGATGCTAAACCAGTTGTTGATCACCAACGTCGGTTGAATCCGAAGATGAAAGAGGTGGTAAGAACGGAAATATTAAAACTTCTGGAAGCGGGTATAATTTATCCTATACCTAATAGTAGATGGGTAAGCCCTGTTCATTGTGTTCCTATGAAAGGAGGTATTACTGTTGTTCCTAATGATAAGAATGAACTCATTCCACAAAGAGTTGTTGCAGGTTATAGAATGGTAATTGATTTTAGAAAAATAAATAAAGCTACTAGAAAAGATCATTACCCTTTGCCTTTTATTGATCAAATGCTTGAAAGATTATTTAAGCACACACACTTTTTCTTCCTTGATGGATATTCTGGCTTTTCACAAATACCTGTTTCTCAACCTGATCAGAAAAAGACCACTTTTACTTGTCCATTTGGAACCTATGCTTATAGACGTATGCCTTTTGGTTTATGTAATGCACCTCCTACCTTTCAAAGTTGCATGATGGCTATATTCTCTGACTTTCGTGAAAAGATTGTTGAGGTTTTCATGGATGAATTTTCTGTTTATGGGAAGTATTTTGATGATTGTTTAAGCAATCTTGAGTGAGTTTTGCAGAGATGTGAACAAACAAATCTTGTCTTGAATTGGGAGAAGTGCCACTTTATGGTTAATGAAGGCATTGTCTTGGGTCATAAAATTTCTCAAAGAGGTATTGAAGTGGACCAAGCTAAGGTTGATGCAATTGAGAAAATGCCATGTCCTAAGGACAGCAAAGGTATTCGTAGTTTCCTAGGTCATGCTGGTTTCTATAGGAGGTTTATTAAAGACTTCTCTAAAATTTCTAGGCCTCTCACTAGTCTTTTGCAAAAGGATGTTTCTTTTGTTTTTGATGATGATTGTTTAGAAGCCTTTGAAACACTCAAGAAAGCCATAATATCTGCACCTATTGTTCAACCACCTAATTGGAACTTGCCTTTTGAAATTATGTGTGATGCTAGTGATTATGTTGTTGGTTTTGTTCTAGTACAAAGAGTTGATAAGAAACTAAATGTTATCCATTATGCTAGTAAAACTCTAGACAATGCTCAAAGAAATTATGCTACTACTGGAAAAGAATTCTTAGCAGTGGTGTTTGCTTGTGATAAATTTATACCTTATATTGTTGATTCCAAAGTAACTGTTCACACAAACCATGTTGCTACTAAATATCTTATTGAAAAGAAAGATGCTAAACCTAGACTTATTCGTTGGGTTCTCTTGTTATAAGAATTTGATTTACATATCATTGATAGAAAAGGAGCTGAGAACCCGTAGCTGATAATTTGTCTAGGCTTGAAAATGTGCTTGATGACCCACTACCTATTGATGATAGTTTTCCTGATGAGCAGTTAGCTGCAATAAATGTTGCTAATGGTACTCCTTGGTATGCTGACTATGCTAATTACATTGTTGCTAAATATTTACCACCTGGCTTTACATACCAACAAAAGAAAAAATCTTCTATGATTTAAGACATCACTTTTGGGATGACCCACATCTTTATAAAGGAGTAGATGGTATTATTAGACGTTGTGTACCTGAGCATGAACAGGGACAAATCCGGTGGAAATGTCACTCTGAGGCTTATGGAGGGCATCACGCTGGAGATAGAACTGCTCACAAGGTATTGCAATCTGGATTTTATTGGCCTACTCTCTTCAAGGATGCCCGTAAGTTTGTCTCTTGTTGTGATGAATGTAAAAGAATAGGTAATATTGGTAAGCGTCAAGAAATGCCTATGAATTATTCACTTGCTGTCGAACCTTTTGATGTTTGGGGATTTGATTACACGGGACCTTTTCCTTCCTCTAATGGGTATAAACATATTTTGGTTGTTGCTGATTATGTTACTAAATGGGTAGAAGCTATTCCAACTAGTAGTGCTGATCACAACATGATGACCCACAAGTATAGGGGATCTATCGTAGTCCTTTCGATAAGTAAGAGCGTCGAACCCAATGAGAAGTAGAAAATGATAAGCAGTTTTAATTAAGGTATTCTCTGCAGGCACTGAAATTATCGGTAACAGATAGTTTTGTGATAAGGTAATTTGTAATGGGTAACAAGTAACAAAAGTAAACAAGGTGCAGCAAGGTGGCCCAATCCTTTTTGTAGCAAAGGACAAGCCTGGACAAACTCTTATATAAAGGAAAGCGCTCCCGAGGACACATGGGAATTATCGTCAAGCTAGTTTCCATTAGGGTGATATGATTCACGCTCGTTACTTTGATAATTTGATATGTGGGTGGACCGGTGCTTGGGTACTACCCTTCCTTGAACAAGCATCCCACTTATGATTAACCCCTATTGCACGCATCCGCAACTACAAAAGAAGTATTAAGGTAAACCTAACCATAGCATGAAACATATGGATCCAAATCAGCCCCTTACGAAGCAACGCATAAACTAGGGTTTAAGCTTCTATCACTCTAGCAACCCATAATATACTTATTACTTCCCAATTCCTTCCCCTAGGCCGAAACAATAGTGAAGTGTCATGTAGTCGATGTTCACATGACACCACTAGAGGAAACACAACATACATCTCATCAAAATATCGAACGAATACCAAATTCACATGACTAATTATAGCAAGACTTCTCCCATGTCCTCAGGAACAAACGCAACTACTAACAAATCATATTCATGTTCATAATCAGAGGGGTATTAATATGCATAAAGGATCTGAACATATGATCTTCCACCAAATAAACCAACTAGCATCAACTACAAGGAGTAATCAACAATACTAGCAACCCGCAGGTACCAATCTGAGGTTTTGGGACAAAGATTGGATACAAGAGATGAAATAGGGTTTGAGATGAGATGGTGCTAGTAACGATGTTGATGGAGATTGACCCCCTCCCGATGAGAGGATCGATGGTGATGACTATGGTGGTGATTTCCCCCTCCCGGAGGGATGTTTCCCCGGCAGAACAACTCCGCCGGAGCCCTTGATTGGTTACGCCAAGGTTTCGCCTCGTGGCGGCGGAGTTTCGTCTCGAGAGCTTGCTTATGAATTTTTCTAGGGCAAAAGACTTCATATAGCCAAAGATGGGCAACGAAGGCTGATACGTCCATTTTGCATCATGCCTTTAATATCGATATTTATTGCATTATGGATTGTTATTACACAATATGTCACAATACTTATGCCTATTCTCTCTTATTTTACAAGGTTTACATGCAGAGGGGGAATGCCGACAGCTACAATTCTGGGCTAGAAAAGGAGAAAATATTAGAGACCTATTATCCACATCTCCAAAAGTCCTGAAACTTCACGGGAGCACGTTTCCGAATATATAAAAAATATTGGGCGAAAGAAGTACCAGAGGGGGGCCACCCACCGTCCACGAGGGTGGGGGCGTGCCCTACCCCCTGGGCACGCCCCTGCCTCGTGGGCCCCCTGACAGCCCTCTGATGTACAACTTTGGCTATATGGAGTCTTTCGTCGAGGAAAAAAATCATAAGCAAGCTTTCGGGACGAAACTCCGCCGCCACGAGGCAGAACCTTGGCGGAACCAATCTAGGGCTCCGGCGGAGCTGTTCTGCCGGGGAAACTTCTCTCCAGGAGGGGGAAATCAGCACCATCGTCATCACCAACGATCCTCTCATTGGGAGGGGGTCAATCTCCATCAACATCTTCACCAGCACTATCTCATCTCAAAACCTAGTTCATCTCTTGTATCCAATCTTTGTCTTAAAACCTCAGATTCGTTCATGTGGGTTGCTAGTAGTGTTGATTACTCCTTATAATTGATGCTAGTTAGTTACTTGGTGGAAGATCATATGTTCAGATCCATTATGCATATTAATACCCCTCTGATTATGAACATGAATATGACTTGTGAGTAGTTACGTTTGTTCCTGAGGACATGGGAGAAGTCTTGCTATAAGTAGTCATGTGAATTTGGTATTCGTTCGATATTTTGATAAGATGTATGTTGTCTCTCCTCTAGTGATGTCATGTGAACGTCAACTACATGACATTTCACCATTGTTTGGGCCTAGAGGAAGGCATTGGGAAGTAATAAGTAGATGATGGGTTGCTAGAGTGACAGAAGCTTAAAACCTAGTTTATGTGTTGCTTCGTAAGGGGCTGATTTGGATCCATATGTTTCATGCTATGGTTAGGTTTACCTTAATACTTTTGTTGTAGTTGTGGATGCCTGCAATAGGGGTTAATCATAAGTGGGATGCTTGTCCAAGGAAGGACAGTACCCAAGCACCGGTCCACCCACATATCAAATTATCAAAGTACCGAACGCGAATCATATCAGCGTGATGAAAACTAGCTTAACGATAATTCCCATGTGTCCTCGGGAGCACTTTCCTTTATATAAGAGTTTGTTTAGGCTTGTCCTTTGCTACAAAAAGGATTGGTCCATCTTGCTGCACCTTATTTACTTTTACTATTTGTTACCCGTTACCAATTACTGTATCACAAAACTATCTTTTATCGATAATTTCAGTGCTTGTAGAAAATACCTTGCTGAAAACCGCTTATCATTTCCTTATGCTCCTCTTTGGGTTCGACACTCTTACTTATCAAAAAGGCTATGATAGATCCCCTACACTTGTGGGTCATCAAGACTCTTTTCTGGCACCGTTGCCGGGGAGTGAAGCGCCTTTGGTAGGTGGAATTTGGTAAGGAAAAATTCATATAGTGTGCTGAAATTTACTATCACTTGTTACTATGGATCATAATCCTTTGAGGGGCTTGTTCGGGGTATCTTCACCCCGACCAGTAGAGCAAAGAGTTGCTCCTCAACCTACTGAACCTACTGAAAATGTTTACTTTGAAATTCCTTCGGGTATGCTAGAGGAACTGCTAGCTAATCCTTTTACAGGAGATGGAACATTGCATCCCGATTTGCACCTAATCTATGTGGATGAAGTTTGTGGATTATTTAAGTTTGCAGGTATGCCCGAGGATGTTATCAAGAAGAAGGTCTTCCCTTTATCTTTGAAGGGAGAGGCATTGACATGGTTTAGGTTATGTGATGATATGGGATCACGGAACTACAACCGATTGAAATTGGAATTTCATCAGAAGTTTTATCCTATGCATCTTGTTCATCGTGATCATAATTATATATACAATTTTTGGCCTCGCGAAGGAGAAAGCATCGCTCAAGCCTGGGGGAGGCTTAAATCGATGTTATATTCATGCCCCAATCATGAGCTCTCAAAAGAAATGATTATTCAAAAAATTTATGCTCGGCTTTCTCTCAGTAATTGCTCCATGCTCGATACTTCTTGTACTGGATCTTTTATGATGAAGACTATTGAATTCAAACGGGATTTATTGGAATGAATTAAACGCAACTCTGAAGATTGGGACCTCGACGAAGGTAAGGATTCATGTATAACACTTAAGTTTGATTGTGTTAAATCTTTTATGGATACCGATGTTTTCCGTGAATTTAGCACTAAATATGGACTAGACTCTGAGATAGTAGCGTCTTTCTGTGAATCCTTTGCTACTCATGTTGATCTCCCTAAGGAGAAGTGGTTTAAATATAATCCTCCCATTGAAGTAAAAGTAGTTGCACCTATTAAAGTTGAAGAAAAGACTATCACTTATAATGATCCTGTTGTTCCCACTGCTTATATTAAGAAACCACCTTTCCCTGTTAGAATAAAGGATCATGCTAAAGCTTCAACTGCGGTTCATAAGAGCAATACTAGAACACCTACTCCCTCTGAACAAATTAAAGTTGAACCTAGTGTTGCTATGGTTAAAGATCTCTTGGCTGATAATATTGATGGGCATGTTATTTACTTCTGTAATGAAGTTGCTAGAATTGCTAGACCTGATACTAAAAATAAACATAGACCAGTTGTAGGCATGCTTGTTATTTCTGTTAAAATAGGAGATCATTGCTATCATGGCTTGTGTGATATGGGTGCTAGTGCAAGTGCAATACCTCATTCCTTATACAAAGAAATTATGCATGATATTGCACCTGCTGAGATAGAGGAAATTGATGTTACAATTAAGCTTGCCAATAGAGACATTATTTCACCAGTTGGGATTGTTAGAGATGTTGAAGTCTTGTGTGGGAAAGTTAAATATCCTGCTGATTTTCTTGTTCTTGGTTCCCCACAAGATGACTTTTGTCCCATTATATTTGGTAGACCCTTCCCGAATATTGTTAATGCTAAGATAGACTGCAATAAGGATATTGTTTCTGTTGGTTTAGGGGATATGTCTCATGAGTTTAATTTTGCTAAGTTTCATAGACAACCACATGATAAAGAATTGCCTAGTAAAGATGAAATTATTGGTCTTGCTTCTACTGTCGTGCCTCCTAATGATCCTTTAGAACAATATTTGCTAGACCATGAAAATGATATGTTTATGAATGAAAGAAGGGAAATAGACAAAGTATTCTTTAAATAGGGACCTATTTTGAAACACAACTTGCTTACTGAAATCCTAGGGGATCCACCTCCACCCAAGGGTGACCCCGTGTTTGAGCTTAAACCTTTACCTAATACTCTTAGATATGCTTATCTTGATGAGAAATAAATATATCCTGTTATTATTAGTGCTAACCTTTCAGAGCATGAAGAAAACAAATTGTTGAAAACTCTGAAGAAGCACCGTGCTGCTATTGGATATACTCTTGATGATCTTAAGGGCATTAGTCCCTCTCTATGCCAGCACAAAATAAAATTGGAGAAGTATGCGAAACCGGATGTTGATCGCCAACGACGGTTAAATCTGAAGATGAAAGAAGTGTTAAGAAAAGAAATACTAAAGCTTCTGGAGGCAGGTATAATTTATCCCGTTGCTGATAGTCAGTGGGTAAGTCCTGTCCATTGTGTCCCTACTATTGTTCGTAATGATAAAGATGAATTGATTCCACAAAGAATTGTTACAGGTTATAGAATGGTAATTGATTTCCACAAATTAAATAAAGCTACTAAAAAGGATCATTACCCTTTACCTTTGATTGATCAAATGGTAGAAATATTATCCAAAAATACACATTTTTGCTTTCTAGATGGTTATTCTGGTTTCTCTCAAATACCTGTCTCAAAAGAGGATCAAGAAAAGACAACTTTTACTTGCCCTTTCGGTACCTTTGATTATAGACATATGCCTTTTGGTTTATGCAATGCACCTGCTACTTTTCAAAGATGTATGACTGCTATATTCTCTGACTTTTGTGAAAAGATTGTTGAGGTTTTCATGGATGATGTCTCCATTTATGGAACTTCTTTTGATGATTGCTTAAGCAACCTTGATCGAGTTTTGCTAAGATATGAAGAAACTAATCTTGTCTTGCATTGGGGGAAGTGCCACTTTATGGTTAATGAAGGTATTTTCTTGGGGCATAAAATTTCTGAAAGAGGTATTGAAGTTGATAAAGCTAAAGTTGATGCTATTGAAAAGATGTCGTGTCCTAAGGACATTAAAGGTATAAGAAGTTTCCTTGGTCATGCTGGTTTTTATAGGAGGTTCATTAAGGACTTCTCTAAAATTTCTCGGCCTCTGACTAATCTCTTACAAAAAGATGTTCCTTTTGTCTTTGATGATGATTGTGTAGAAGGATTTGAAATACTTAAGAAAGCTTTGATTTCTGCACCTATTGTTCAGCCTCCTGATTGGAATTTACCATTTGAAATTATGTGTGATGCTAGTGATTATGCTGTAGGGGCTGTTCTAGGACAAAGAGTTGATAAGAAATGAAATGTTATTCAATATGCTAGTAAGACTCTAGACAGTGCTTAAAGAAATTATGCTACTGCTGAAAAAGATTTTTTAGCAGTTGTGTTTCCTTGTGATAAGTTCGGACCTTATATTGTGGATTCTAAAGTAACTGTTCACACTGATCATGCTGCTATTAAATATCTTATGGAAAAGAAAGATGCTAAACCTAGACTTATTAGATGGGTTATCTTGCTACAAGAATTTGATTTGCATATCATTGATAGAAAGGGAGCTGAGAACCCCATTGCAGACAACTTGTCTAGGTTAGAGAATGTTCTTGATGACCCACTACCTATTGATGATAGCTTTCCTGATGAACAATTAGCTGTGATAAATGCTTATCGTACTGCTCCATGGTATGCTGATTATGCTAATTATATTGTTGCTAAGTTTATACCACCTAGTTTCACATACCAGCAAAAGAAAAAGTTCTTCTATGATTTAAGACATTACTTCTGGGATGACCCACATCTTTTTAAAGGAGTAGATGGTGTTATTAGACGTTGTGTATCTGAGCATGAACATGAACAGATCCTACGCAAGTGTCACTCCGAGGCTTATGGAGGACACCATGCTGGAGACAGAACTTCACATAAGGTATTGCAATCCGGTTTTTATTGGCCTGCTCTCTTCAGGATGCCCGTAAGTTTTTCTTGTCTTGTGACGAATGTCAAAGAATTGGTAGTATTAGTAGACATCAAGAAATGCCCATGAATTATTCACTTGTTATTGAACCATTTCATGTTTGGGGTTTGATTATATGGGACCTTTTCCTTCCTCTAATGGGTACACACATATTTTAGTTGCTGTTGATTACGTTACTAAGTGGGTAGAAGCTATTCCAACTAGTAGTGATGATCATAACACCTCTATTAAGATGCTTAAAGAAGTTATTTTTTCGAGGTTTGGAGTCCCTAGATACTTAATACTGATGGTGGTTCACATTTCATTCAAGGTGCTTTTCGTAAAATGCTTGCTAAGTATGATGTTAATCATAGAATTGGATCTCCTTATCATCCACAGTCTAGTGGTCAAGTAGAACTTAGCAATAGAGAGCTCAAATTAATTTTGCAAAAGACTGTTAATAGATGTAGAAAGAATTGGTCCAAGAAACTTGATGATGCATTATGGGCCTATAGAACTGCATACAAAAATCCTATGGGTATGTCTCCATATAAAATGGTTTATGGAAAGGCATGTCACTCACCTCTTGAACTAGAACATTAGGCATATTCGGCCATTAAGGATCTCAACTATGATTTCAAACTTGCTGGTGAGAAGAGGCTTTTTGACATTAGCTCACTTGATGAATGGAGAACCCAGGCTTATGAGAATGCCACACTATTTAAATAAAAAGTGAAAAGATGGCATGACAAAAGGATACAAAAACGTGAGTTTAATGTAGGTGAATATGTATTGTTATACAACTCTCGTTTAAGATTTTTTGCAGGCAAACTCCTCTATAAATGGGAAGGTCCTTACGTTATCGAGGAGGTATATCGCTCCGGTGCCATAAAAATCAACAACTTCGAAGGCACTAATCCGAGGGTGGTGAACACCCAAAGAATCAAACATTATATCTCAAGTAATCCCATAAATGTTGAAACTAATGTTATTGAAACTGTAACCCCAGAGGAATACATAAGGGACACTTTCCAGAATGTTTCAGACCCCGAAAAGGAATAGGTACGTGGTACGGTAAGTAAACTGACTCCAAAACAGTTCTAATGGCAATTTTTATCCGTTTTGGAATATTTAAGAAAATAGGAAAATAAGAAGCAGTCTGGGAAGGAGACGAGGCTTCCTCGAGGGCGGAGGGCGCGCCCTACCCCCTGGGCGCGCCCCCGGCCTCGTGGGCACCTCTTGTGCTCTCCGGACTCCGTTTTCTTGCACGATACTTCTTTTGGTTGGTAAAAATTCATTATGTAATCTTCCAAAGGTTTTGCCACCGTATCACACAAATACCCTCTATCTTTGTTTCCAGCTGTTTCTGCTGCAGACTAGAGCAATATGTCATCCCAGGATTCAGAGGGAGAAAGCTATGTGGTTGGTTATCTTACAAATCATAAGGCCTTGGAGCATTGTGGTTGGACCATAGAGGAAGAAGAAGACTATGAGCCTAAGGGAAAGGAGGAGACGAGCTCAGATGAAGATGAAGTCCCATTACCT
The DNA here is from genome assembly GCA_034509565.1 of Triticum monococcum. Classification (NCBI taxonomy): domain Eukaryota; kingdom Viridiplantae; phylum Streptophyta; class Magnoliopsida; order Poales; family Poaceae; genus Triticum; species Triticum monococcum. The sequence continues at coordinate 440,781,056 of CM067842.1, read as the reverse complement.
CAACCTGGGGACATGCATGTGGAGTTCAAAAATTCAAGCCTCCCCAATAGAGCAAAGAAACCTAAGATCGAGTTTATCCCTTTTTGTCTCTTGCAAGAGAACAAACAAGAACTATGCAAAAAGGTATTAAGCCTTGAGCGGGAGATCGAGGACCTAAGGGAGCAAATTTCTATCCTCAAGCACAAATTAAGGAAGAAGCACATGCCATCACCAACACCTTCTTCACCAACAAAGAAAAACTGAGTATCGGGTATGGGCACTCCCCTTGGCAACTGCCAAGCTTGGGGGAGTGCCCCGGTATCGTATCACCAACACTTTTATCTTTACCTTTTTCTTAGTTCGATCCTTTTGGTAATATCCTGATCTAGTAGAAGAAAGTTTTAGCATGATCTAGTTTTGAGTTTTGCTTTATGATCCTTCTATGTAATTGAATCCGTGAGCTATATATAATAAAGATTAGTGTTGAGTCAAGGGCTTGATTATCTCACTATGATCTTGAGGGAATAAAATAAAAGAGAAAGAATATAAAGAAATAAAGAGATCATATGGATTTTATGGAGAGTAATGACTTCACATATAAAGAGTATGATGAATAAAAATTGTTGAGAGTTGACAAACATAGTTTTGGTCATCGTTACAATTAATTGGAAGTAATAAAGAAAGAGAGGTTTTCACATATAAATATAATATCTTGGACATCTTTTATGAGTGCGAGCACTCATTAAAATATGGCATGCTAAAGAGTTGATGTTGGACAAGGAAGAAAACTTAATGGGTTATGTTTTCTTACATCTGAGATAAATTATATTGTCACGGGTCATCCAACATGTTGAGCTTGCCTTTCCCTCTCATGCTAACCAAATTCTTTGCACCAAGTAGAGATACTACTTGTGCTTCCAAATATCCTTAAACCCGGTTTTGCCATGAGAGTCCACCATATCTACCTATGGATTGAGTAAGATCCTTCAAGTAAGTTGTCATCGTTGCAAGCAATAAAAATTTCTCTCTAAATATGTATGATTTATTAGTGTGGAGAAAATAAGCTTTGTACGATCTTGTGATGTGGAATAAATAAAAGCGACAGACTGCATAATAAAGGTCCATATCACAAGTGGCAATATAAAGTGACGATATTTTGCATTAAGATTTTGTGCATCCAACCATAAAAGCACATGACAACCTCTGCTTCCCTCTGCGAAGGGCCTATCTTTTTATTCTTGTCCTATACTTTATGCAAGAGTCATGGTGATATTCACCTTTCCTTTTTACATTTTATCCTTTGGCAAGCACAATGTGTTGGAAAGATCCTGATATATATAGATAATTGGATGTGAGTTTTCATGAACTATTATTGTTGACATTACCCTTGAGGTAAAAGGTTGGGAGGCAAAACTATAAGCCATTATCTTTCTCTCTGTCCGATTAAAACTTCATAACCATAAATATCACATGAGTGTTAGCAATTGTGAAAGACTAAATGATGGTTGAGTATGTGGACTTGTTGAAAGTATGAATCAGAAACTTCATTGAAAACTAACAAACTATAATTGAAGTCATTAAGGCAATTGCAATTTATCATAACATCAGAAAGAGTCGATACAAGAGCTTTTCAGCAAGTCCACATACTCAACTATCATTTAGTCTTTCACAATTGCTAACACTCATGCAATACTTGTGGGTATGAAGTTCTAATCGGACACAGAGAAAGATAGGGGCTTATAGTCTTGCGTCCCAACCTTTTACCTCAAGGGTAATTTGAACAATAATGGTTCATGAAAATTCACATCCAATTAGCTATATATATCAGGATCTTTCCAACACACTGTGCTTGCCAAAAGATAAAATGTAAAAAGGAACGGTGAAGATCACCATGACTCTTGTAAGAAGTATAGGACAAAAAAAGATAAGCCCTTTGCAGAGGGAAGAAGAGGTTGTCATGTGCTTTTATGGTTGGATGCACGAAATGTTAATGCAAAAGAACATCACTTTATATTGCCACTTCTGATATGGACATTTATTATGCAGTCCGTCGCTTTAATTTCTTCCACATCACAAGATCGTATAAAGATTATTTTCTCCACACTAATAAATCATACATATTTAGGGAGCAATTTTTATTGCTTGCAACAATGACAACTTACTTGAAGGATCTTACTCAATCCATAGGTAGATATGGTGGACTCTCTTGGCAAAACTGAGTTTAGGGATATTTGGAAGCACAAGTAGTATCTCTACTTGGTGCAAGGAATTTGGCTAGCATGAGGGGGAAAGGCAAGCTCAACATGTTGGATGATCCATGACAATATAATTTATTTGGGATGTAGGAAAACATAACCCATTACGTTGTCTTCCTTGTCCAACATCAACCTTTTGGCATGTCATATTTTAATGAGTGCTCACAGTCATAAAAGATGTCCAAGATAGTATATTTATATGTGAAAACCTCTCTTTCTTTATTACTTCCTATTAATTGCAACGATGACCAAAACTATGTTTGTCAACACTCAACAACTTTTATTCATCATACTCTTTATATGCGAAGTCATTACTCTCCATAAGATCCATATGATCTCTTTATTTCTTTTTATTCTTTCTCTTTTATTCCCTCTAGACCATAGCAAGATAACCAAGCCCTTGACTCAAAACTAATCTTTATTATATATAGCTCACGGTCTCGATTACATAGAAGGATCATAAAGCAAAACTCAAAACTAAATCATACTAAAACTTTATTCTACTAGATCAAGATATTACCAAAAGGATAGAACTAACAAAAATGGTAAAGATAAAAGTGTGATGGTGATACGACACCGGGGCACTCCCCCAAGCTTGGAAGTTGCCAAGGGGAGTGCCCATACCCATGTGTTTATGACTCTTTCTTCGGAGGTGGTGCTGATGGAGTTGTTGATGATGTAGTGTCGCACATCGAGCGTAGGAGATCCTCCAATTTGCGAATAATGCCCTTGAGTGCGGTGATATGCTCCTTCAACAAAATATTTTCACGTGTGAGATACATGTTTTGTATGTGAGCTAACTCAATCATCTTGAAAGCTTCAATCTTAGTTGGGGTAAGAAGATTATAATGAGGTTGAAGGATGTCTTCTTCTTCTGTTGCCGGAGCTTGATCGTCCATGGCCTTCTTGATCCTATCATCTTTGTTGATCTCCCCGGGTCCTTCTCTCCTCGGCTCTATCTTCATTAGCCAATCATCGTCGCCCTCATTGTTGGGGGAGGGGGACGACCTGATTCCTGGCCTTGACAACTCTGGCAGAAAACAGCTCAAAACAAAAATAGAGGATATTTGCGTGGTACGGTGGTCAAAACCTTCGGGAGATTATATAATGAATTTTTACCGACCAAAAGAAGCATCGTGCAAGAAAACGGAGTCTGGAGGACACACGAGGTGACCATGAGGTAGGGGGCGCGTCCTCCACCCTCGTGGATGCCTCGTGTCCTTTCCTGACTGCTTCTTATTTTCCTATTTTCTTAAATATTCCAAAACAGAGGAAAATTGCTATTAGAACTGTTTTGGAGTCGCTTTGCTTACCGTACCACATACCTCTTCCTTTTCAGAGTCTGAAACATTCTGGAAAGTGCCCCTTATATACTCCTCTGTCGGCGTTATGGGAACGGGGGTCCCCAGACTTGCCTGCCTGCGGCCTGCGGCGTGGCTCAAAGGGGGGCCCAGCACGACCCATCTTCATCAACACAGACCCAAGACCCTCGCGGGGCGGACGACACGGAGCTTCCTTAGGCACGGCCTCATCAGGCTGGCTCGCGAGGAGGCAGAGAAATCAAGGCGGGGTACCTCACGAGGTGCCCGTGACGCAAGCCATGACGACCAAGGGTGCCAGGTGGGAGCCAGCTCGTGCAGTGTCCTCCTTTCCTCTTTGGTGCAAAGGGAGCAAGCGCAGGCGAGAGCATCAAGCAAAGGCACCTGTTTCGGTGCAACGAGACCAAGACCAGTCCAACAGCAGGGAGGAAGTCATTGTGGAGCCCAAGCCAGCGTCACCACCACAGCCTTTAGCAGGCGAGGACCAACTTTAGTCAGGATAAGTGTACCAGATGTTCCCCTTCAAAATGGCCAATTGTTGGCGCCCTTCCCGCTCAATAATTGGGAAGAGGCCCAGGGCCTGTGCCTATAAATAGGACTAGCCACCCACAGGGTAGAGGGACCGAAATCGAAATCAGAGAGAGAATCGAGAAGAGAGAGAGAGAGAGAGAGAGAGAGAGAGAGAGAGAGAAGGGTGACTGAACTCCTCCTAGCAGTTCATCCCCTCAGCCAAGAACAGACCCTCGCGAGGCTGTTCTTCCTTGTATTGCTCATCATCATGAGCCCAAGAGGCAATCCACCACACCACACACTAGAGTAGGGTATTGCACCACAACGGTGGCCCGAACCAGTATAAACCATGTGTCTCTTGTGCTGTTCTTTCCATAGCTTAGATCTTAGCGAGGCGGAGGGGTGCAGGTAGGAAGAAGGCGAAATCTCCGCGTGCACCCCAGTGTTCGAACCTCAAGGGTCTGCCGGAACCCGAAATCTGACATTTGGCGCGCCAGGTAGGGGTGTGCCGGAATTCGTCTTCCGCCACCCCGTTCTCCTCCGACCATCGCGTCCATGTCTGACGCTCGTCGGGCCCGCGCCGAGCGCTGGGCCGCTCTCGCTTCCCGCGTCACCCAGACGGCACCTGTCGGCGGGCGTCCTCGCCGTTCCCCGTCACCTGCCGTCAATGCCGCCACCGGCCCGGCGGGGAACGAGTAGCAAGCGTCATCTCAGCATCCGTCCATGCGGGAAGACGGCCGCACCGCTACTCCCTCGCTCACCCCAGCTGGTTCTTCGTCCCGCGCGCTCCGCGCACCTATGGAGGCTCGAGCTGCGCTCATCGCGGCAAACGAGCTCCTGCGCTACCATCCCGTCGATGACGTCTACGAAGAATGGCTCGACCGCATCGCCGAGCTCCTCCGCGCCGCAGGGGGCTCTCCTGCGCCGTCCGTTCCGCTGCACCGCACCCCGCCCCGCGTGGGCAACGAAACTTCGGGGGCGCCCCAGCTGCCTCCTCCTCAAGTAGGCGCCGTGGCTCCAAGGCGCGTGGCCCGTGGGCGGAACCCGCTCCGTCAGGTGCCAGCGCGGCAAGAGCAGAGCTGCCAGGAAGTCCCTCGCCCGCAAGAAGCTGCCCGGGCGCTCCCTGCTCCAGCACGTCGCGATCATGCTCCTGCTCCCACACGTCAAGACCCCGCGCTGCTCCCAGCTGCAGCGCGTGGGGACATGCAAGACCAAGCTCTCTGTCACCCAAGGCCTCCCATGGCCACAGCAGGCTACCGTGCCTTCACCACCGAGCTACGCAGCGTCGCGTGGCCCGGCAAGTTCAAGCCAGACCTGCCTCCTCGTTACGACGGCATGGTCGACCCTATGGAATTCCTCCAGCTCTATGAGCTGGGCATCGAAGCTGCCAACGGAGACGAGAAGGCCATGGCGAACTGGTTTCCCATGGCGCTCAAGGACGGGTCCCGCACCTGGCTCCTGAACCTGGCTCCAAGCACGATCTCCTCCTGGGACGAGATGCGCACCCACTTCATCGCCAACTTCCAAGGTACTCGCGACCGGCCACCCGCCGTGAGCGACATGCGCCGCATCAAGCAACAACCTGGAGAGACCCTGCAGAAGTACATCCAGCGCTTCAACAACGCACGCCTCAAGATTCCCAAGGTGACCGAGGAGGCCATCATCTCAGCCTTCTTCGACGGCGTGCGCGAGGTCAAGATGAAGGAGGAGCTGGCGATGCATGAAGAACTGTGCACTTCCTTGAAGTTGTTCAACTTGGCAACCAAGTGCGCCAGGGCTGAGGAAGGGCGTCTCTCCCTCCTCGAGCTGCCTGCCGCAGACCCAGAAGAGAAGAAGCCCAAGACCAAGGATGTGAAGCGCAAGGTGGCTGCCGTGCTCGCGGCTGAACCAGACACCAAGCGGGGCAGAGATCAGCCCGAATCTTCCAAGGGCAATCGGTACTGTGTGTACCATGACCTCCACACCCACAACACCAACGAATGTCAAGAGCTCCGAGCCTTGCGAGAAGGAAGGATCGGCCGTCGCCCCGACCGCGGTGACCGGGGCTACGGTCGAGGAGGAGGAGGAAGGAACGCAGGACGCTGGGAAGACCGCCGCCCGCGCCAAGGGTGGCGCGATCAACCTCGCGAGGATCGCTGGCAAGACCCGCCTCGCGAGGGATACTGGAGGGATCAGCCTCACGAGGATCGCCCGCAAGGCAACGCAGGCCTCCCTCCGCTGCCGCCACAGCCAAGGAGAAACGAGGACCGCCATCAGGACGAGGGGGCTGGGGGCTTCCAGGAGCCGCGCGCGATCGCCTACATCCTGGGCGGGGCTCAAGCCCCAGCCTCTCAGCGCATCTTCAAGTAGTTCGCCCGCGAAGTGAATGCAGTCCTCCCCAAGCTCGACGCCACGCGCCCTCTCAGGTGGTCGGCATGCGCCATCACATTCAGCTCAGCAGATCAGCTCAAGTGTGCGGCCACAGCCGGAGTCCTCTCGGTGCTTTGTTCCCCAATCATCAGCAACGTGGTGGTCACCAGGACCCTCATCGATGGCAGGGCAGGGCTCAACATCCTGTCCGTGGAAACATTCAACAATCTCGAAGTGCCCTACAGCCAGCTTCAGCCAACCAAGCCTTTCTCCGGAGTCACCGACAGCTCCACGGTCCCAATTGGGCAGGTCCGCCTCCCTGTCACCTTCGGGGCATGCGACAACTACCGCACCGAGCTCATCGACTTCGACGTCGCTCACATTCACCTGTCGTACAATGCCATCCTTGGGTACCCAACGCTGGCCAAGTTCATGGCCGTAACTCACTACGGCTACAACGTCCTCAAGATGCCAGGAAGTGGCGGAGTCATCACGGTGCCCTGTGAAGAGAAGGATGCGGTGTGTTCCCTGGAACGAGCCTTTCAGGCCGCATCACTGGAAGACCCGGATCGCGGGAGCAGGAGGCTTCCCGAGACCGCCCCCAAGAAGAAGAAGACATCGTCCGTCCCGGCCCCTCAGGAGGCAGGCCCCTCAGGGCCCGTGCCTACCCAGGGGGAACCTCCTTCCATCGCATAGGAAAGCGCGCCTGGCGCCCTCCTCAGGCAGGGCTCGGGGGCTCTCCCCTGGAGGGCCACCGACCTGGCTAAGGTCACGAGGGAGGCGCTTGGGCACCACATGGAGGCATGTTTCGAAGCACGTTTCCCTCAAGAAGGAGTAAGGCAAGGAGGGCCAAACCCTCAGGAGTTCATCAGCAAGGCCATTCAGAAGCTACAGGAGTCAAGAGTCATGAAAGGCGGCCGCCGCCTACCAGCTGTGGCTCCCCATCCAGGCGAGGATGGTGGGCTGCGTGTCTGCATCGACATACCAGGGCTCAATCGAGTCGCCTCTCTGGAGCGCCTCTGGCCCTCGCGAGTGGGGCGCTGTGAAGGTCCACCCCACAGCTACGTTCGCATGCCTTACGGCTTGCCGAACGCGGCTGCCCCGTACCAGCACCTCATGAGGGGCATCATGGAGGCTCAAGAGGCCAGGCGTTCCGCAGCCCTAGCGGAGATGGAGATGGTCCGCGAGGAGCCACCAGCGCCTCCAGAGCCTCCCGAGGCCCCTGGGCCTGGGGGTCGTGAGGACCGGCTTCCGCAGCCCACCGAGTCTGCTACACCAACACTCCTTCGTCCTCAACATCATCAGGTGACATCTTTCAAGTTTCATTTCCAGCTGGGAGCGCCCCCCACGGCTGCATTATTCCGAGGCCGTGTGGGTCCGTCCCTGCGGCGTGTATCCCTTTTATTTCATGTTGTTAGCTTACTTTGTTGGGGGCGCCCCTCGGGCTGCATCATCCCCAAGTCGCTCGGGCCAGACCCAGCGGCATGTATCCCTTTTGCGTTTATTTCCAGCTATGCGTTCGACCCACCATGCTTGATTATTTGATGCCGGTCCACGACACCTCTTCTTCTCCATGCCGACCACTTGCACGTTAAAGGGGGGTACCTGAGCATCGCGACTCAGGGCTCTTACTGGCTCTCCAGCCCTCACCCTCTGGCCTTGTCCACGGCATCGTGACCTGGCATACCAGCGACGGCTGAGACCAGCTCGAGGGCCGGGACCCGAGGACGTAGAGTGCCGGCATCTAACTAAATTTGCAGGTACACATCACAAGATAAGGCCCAGTGCCAGGCGCAACCCGCTTAGAGGTAGGGCCCCCGTGAGTCTCGCGCTGGCTCACGGGTGCCCAGATACACCTCGTCAGGCCCTACCGTGCCAGCCACGTGTCAGGGCGGGGCTGTACACGCCCCCGGGGCTCCTTCCGGAGGGGAGCCCCCTCCCACGTACCAGTGGAAGCACCATGCTCCGCGCTGGCTGACGACACTGCCGAGGAGCGGCTATGCCCGTACACATACGGAAGCGCTAGGCTCCGCGCTGGTGATAAACAACTGAGGGTGGCCCCCGAGCCGCATCAACCTCAGGGAGCCCAGAGCTCAGTGTCTAGCCTCATCGTAACGCCTCCCCTCGGGAGTGCCGCGCGAGGGGGCTGGGCACGGGGGCTGCTCCTGGGTCACGCCCAGACGCACGCCAGACAGGCAGCCCCCCCCCCCCCGGGGCCTGGTTTGTCGCGCGTCTCTCCCCGAGCGGAGCCAAGGTACGAAGGCCATTTGAGCGTCAAGGGGGACTCCTGAGCATCGCGACTCAGGAGCCTAACTGGTCACGTAGCCCCTCACTCCTTAGTTCTGAAAGGCTAACGGCGGTTGAGGTATGCGCGCGGCCGGGCTCTGCAGACATAGAACGGTAGATCCACCCACATCACACCTCCCTACTTGCTGTTCGTGCACCAAGGGGGACTCCTGAGCATCGCGACTCAAGAGCCTAACTTGTCATGTAGCCCCTCACTCCTTGGTCCCGTCCTAGTTTCCGTCCGGGGCTAACGGCGGCTGAGGTATGCACGGGGCCGGGCTCTGCCGGCGTAGAACATAAGCAAGTAGGAAGGAAAAGCGTAAATTTTAAGGAATTCAAAAGCAAATATTACAGTCCACACTGTTATCTCAATTCCAAATGCAAGTTTAAATGCCTCCCTGAGGCATGATACATGTGCAGGAATTAAAGGCAGGACAGGAGCCACAACGGAGTCACTTGTCGGCGGTGGAGCAGCGCGGAGTGGGTTCGCCTCAACTCGCGCGGTTGCTGAGGTGCTCACGTCCAATCAACCGCCACGCGGCGCCCAAGGCCGCAGGCTGTTAGGGCCTGCCGCGCTTCGCCCTTGCCATTTCGCCTCCCTACACGGCCAAGTCCGGGCGCGCCTTGGGCCCGGGGGCTATTGTCGGTGTTTTGGGAACGGGGGTCCCCAGACTTGCCTGCCTGCGGCCTGTGGCGTGGCTCAAAGGGGGGCCCAGCACGGCCCATCTTCATCAATACAGACCCAAGACCCTCGCGAGGGGCAAAGCCTCACGGGGCGGACGACACGGAGCTTCCTCAGGCACGGCCTCATCAGGACGGCTCGCGAGGAGGCGGAGAGATCAAGGCGGGGTACCTCACGAGGTGCCCATGACGCAATCCATGACGGCCAAGGGTGCCAGGCGGGCGCCAGCCCGCGGAGTGTCCTCCTTTCCTCTTTGGTGCAAAGGGAGCAAGCACAGGCGAGAGCATCAAGCAAAGGCACCCGTTTCGATGCAACGAGACCAAGACCAGTGCAACGGCAGGGAGGAAGTCATTGTGGAGCCCAAGCCAGCGTCACCACCAGAGCCTTTGGCAGGCGAGGACCAACTTTAGTCAGGATAACTGTACCAGATGTTCCCCTTCAAAATGGCCAATTTTTGGCGCCCTTCCCGCTCAATATTTGGGAAGAGGCCCAGGGCCTGTGCCTATAAATAGGACTAGCCACCCACAGGGTAGAGGGATCGAAATCGAAATCGAAGAGAGAATCGAGAAGAGAGAGAGAGAGAGAGAGAGAGAGAGAGAGAGAGAAGGGTGACTGAACTCCTCCAACAGTTCATCTCCTCAGCCAAGAACAGACCCTCATGAGGCTGTTCTTCCTTGTATTGCTCATCATCATCAGCCCAAGAGGCAATCCACCACACCATACACTAGAGTAGGGTATTACACCACAATGGTGGCCCGAACCAGTATAAACCCTGTGTCTCTTGTGTTGTTCTTTCCATAGCTTAGATCTTAGCGAGGCGGAGGGGTGCAGGTAGGAAGAAGGCGAAATCTCCACGCGCACCCCAGTGTTCGAACCTCAAGGGTCTGGCGGAACCCGAAATCCGACATCCTCCGGGGTTACGATTTCAATAACATTAGTTTCAACATTTATAAGATTACCTGAGATATAATGTTTGATTCTGTGACCGTTCACCACCCTCGAATTTGTGCCTTCGAAGTTGTTGATTTTTATGGCACCGGAACGATAGACCTCCTCGATAATATAAGGACCTTCCCATTTAGAGAGGATTTTTCCTGCAAAAAATCTTAAACGAGAGTTGTATAACAATACATAATCACCTACATTAAACTCACGTTTTTGTATCCTTTTTCTCATGCCATCTTTTAACTTTTTCTTTGAACAATTTGGCATTCTCATAGGCCTGGGTTCTCCACTCATCAAGTGAGCTAATGTCAAAAAGTATCTTCTCACCGGCAAGTTTGAAGTCATAGTTGAGCTCTTTAATGGCCCAATATGCCTTATGTTCTAGTTCGAGAGGTAAGAGACATACCCATAGGATTTTATATGCAGTTCTATAGGCCCATAACGCATCATCAAGTTTCTTGGACCAATTCTTTCTAGATCTATTAACAGTCTTTTGCAAAATTAATTTAAGCTCTCTATTACTCAATTCTACTTTACCACTAGACTATGGGTGATATGGGGATGCAATTCTATGATTAATATCATACTTAGCAGTCATTTTATGAAAAGCACCATGAATAAAATGTGAACCACCATCAGTCATTAAATATTTAGGGACTCCAAACCTCGGAAAAATAAATTCTTTAAGCATCTGAATAGAGGTGTTATGATCAGCACTACTAGTTGGAATATCTTCTACCCACTTAGTAACGTAATAAACAACAATGAAAAATATGTGGATACCCGTTAGAGGATGGAAACGGTCCCATATAATCAAAGCCCCAAACATCAAATGGTTCAATAACAAGTGAATAATTCATAGGCATTTCTTGGCGTCTACTAATATTACCAATTCTTTGACATTCATCACAAGACAAGACAAACTTACGGGCATCCTTGAAGAGAGTAGGCCAATAAAAACCGGATTGCAATACCTTATGTGCAGTTCTATCTCCAGCATGGTGTCCTCCATAAGCCTTTGAGTGACACTTGCGTAGGATCTGTTCCTGTTCATGCTCGGGTACACAACGTCTAATAACACCATCCACTCATTCTTTATAAAGGTGTGGGTCATCCCAGAAGTAATGTCTTAAATCATAGAAAAACTTTTTCTTTTGCTGGTATGTGAAACTAGGTGGTATAAATTTAGCAACAATGTAACTAACATAATCAGCATACCATGGAGCAGTACGAGAAGCATTTATGACAGCTAATTGTTCATCAGGAAAGGTATCATCAATAGGTAGTGGGTCATCAAGAACATTCTCTAACCTAGACAAGTTGTCTGCAACGGGGTTCTCAACTCCTTTTCTATCAATAATATGCAAATCAAATTCTTATAGTAGGAGAACCCATCTAATAAGTCCAGGTTTAGCATCTTTATTTTCCATAAGATATTTAATAGCAACATGATCAGTGTGAATAGTTACTTTAGAATCAACAATATAAGGTCTGAACTTATCACAAGCAAACACAACTGCTAAGAATTCTTTTTCAGTAGTAGCATAATTTCTTTGGGCATTGTCTAGAGTTTTACTAGCATATTGGATAACATTTAATTTCTTATCAACTCTTTGTACTAGAACAGCCCCTACAACATAATCACTAGCATCACACATAATCTCAAAGGGTAAATTCCAATGAGGAGGCTGAACAATAGGTGCAGAAATCAAGGCTTTCTTAAGTATTTCAAATGCTTCTACACAATCATCATCAAAGACAGATGGAACATCTTTTTGTAAGAGATTAGTCAGAGGCCTGGAAACTTTTGAGAAGTCTTTAATGAACCTCCTATAAAAACCGGCATGACCAAGGAAACTTCTTATACCTTTAATGTCCTTAGGACATGACATCTTTTCAATAGCATTAACTTTAGCTTTATCAACTTCAATACCTCTTTCAGAAATTTTATGCCCCAAGACAATACCTTCATTAACCATAAAGTGGCACTTCTCCCAATTCAAGACAAGATTAGTTTCTTCACATCTCTGCAAAACTCGATCAAGTTTGCGTAAGCAATCGTCAAAAGAAGTTCCATATACGGAGAAATCTTGCATGAAAACATAAACAATCTTTTCACAAAAGTCAGAGAATATAGCAGTCATACATCTTTGAAAGGTAGCAGGTGCATTACATAAACCAAAAGGCATACATCTATAAGTAAAGGTAATGAAAGGGCAAGTAAAAGTGGTGTTTTCCTGATCCTCATTCGACACAGGTATTTGAGCGAAACCAGAATAACCATCTAGAAAGCCATAATGTGTATGTTTGGATAATCTTTCTAGCATTTGATCAATAAAAGGTAAAGGGTAATGATCCTTTTTAGTAGCTTTATTTAGTTTGTGGAACTCAATTACCATTCTATAACCTGTAACAATTCTCCGTGGGATCAATTCATCTTTATCATTAGGAACAACAGCAATACCTCCTTTCTTAGGGACACAATGGACATGACTTACCCACTGACTATCAGCAACGGGATAAATTATACCTGCCTCCAAAAGATTTAGTATTTCTTTTCTTACCACTTCTTTTTTTCTTAGGATTTAACCATCGTTGGTGATCAACAACCGGTTTAGCGTCTTTCTCCTATTTTATTTTGTGCTGGCATAGAGTAGGACTAATGTCCTTAAGATCATCAAGAGTATATCCAATGGCAGCACGGTGCTTCTTCTGAGTTTTCAATAATTTGTCTTCTTCCTGCTCTGAAAGTTTAGCACTAATAATAATAGGATATATCTTCTTTTCATCAAGCTAAGCATATTTAAAAGTATCAGGCAACGGTGTAAGCTCAAACACGGGATCACCCTTGGGTGGAGGAGGATCCCCTAGAATTTCAACAGGCAAGTTGTGTCGGATTTCTGGTTCCAGCAAACCCTTGAGGTTCGAACACTGGGGTGCGCGCGGAGATCTCTCCCCTACCGATCTACGTCCAATCTCCTCGTGTGATCTAAGCTGAAAACAACAAACCACACAAGGGACATGAGGTTTATACTGGTTCAGGGCACCGTTGTGGTGTAATACCCTACTCCAGTGTGTGGTGTGGTGGATTGCCTCAGGGGCTGATGATGAATAGTACAAGGGAAGAACAGCCTCGCGAGAGGTGTTCTTGAGTTCGTGCGATGAACTTCTTGGGTGAGTTCAGTCGCCTCTCTCTCTCTCTCTCTGCTAGGGCTCTATCAGATCTCTAGATGTCTCTACTCTTGGGTGTGTCGATCTCTCTCCGTCTCGATGTCTCCCTTTCGATCCCCCCCTATCTGTGGTGGCTAGCTCTATTTATAGAGGCCCTCGGCCTCTCCCCAAATAATGAGCAGGAAGGGCGCCAACAATTGGCCATTTGAAGGGGAACATCTAGTACAACTTATCCTGACCAAAGGTGGCCTTCGGCTGCCAAAAGTACTGGTGATGACGCCGTCTTGGGCTCCACGGTGACCTCCGTCTTGCCGCTCTGCTGGTCTTGGTCTCGTTGCACCGGAATGGTAACCTTTGCCCGATGCCTTGGCATGTGCTTGCCCCCTTTGCACCAAAGGGGAAACAAGGACGCTGCGCAGGCCGGCGCCCGCCTGGTCTTGATCGCCATGGCTTGCGTCACGGGCTCCTCGCGAGGTACCCCTGCCTTGATCTCTCCACCTCCTCGCGAGCCTGCCTGATGAGGCTGCCTCTGAGGAAGCTTTTTTTCGTCCACCCCGTGAGGCTTGGCCCCTCGCGAGGGTCTTGAGCTTGAGCTGATGAAGATGCACCGCGCTGGGCCCCCACTTGAGCCACGCCGTAGGCCGCAAGCAGGCAAGTCTGGGGAGCCCCGTTCCCAGAATGCCGATAGTAGCCCCGGGGACAAGGCGCGCCCGGGCTTGGCCTAGCAAGGAAGCAAAGAGGCAAGCGCGAAGCGCCGCGGGCCCCAATAGCCTGTGGCCTTGGGCGCGCGTGGCGATTGATTGGCCGTGGGCGTGTGCGCTTCCCACGACGCTTCGGCAATTGTCCATCTGACAAAAGAGGTGCCCGGGCCAGACTTACCTGCTTTGTTCTTGTTCGCCTCACCCTAGATCCCCTTTCTCGCTCTCCTCCTTCTTGCTCCCAAAATCCTCCAGATCTGTCTCAATCCTCCTCGTCCGGCACACCATGGCGCCTCGCAAGTCCCAGACCGAGGCCTGGTACTCACCGGCTCTGGATTCCCCGAACCTGCCGAAGAAGAACCTCACTCTCACGCGCCTGATGACGGTGGCGCAGGGCAGCAAGGGGGCGATTGTGCTCAAGGCCGGCTCCGACCAGCCTGAAGGCAAGGGGAGCAACTTCTATCCGCTCTTTGTGAGCTCCATCGTCGTCGGTCTGGTGCCTCCTTTCTCTGAGTTCTTCTTTGCTGTTCTCCGCCAGTACAACTTGCAGGCTCTGCATCTCCACCCCAACTCTGTTCTTCTCCTGGCGATTTTTGCTTAGTACTGTGAGGCTCACATCGGGGTAAAGCCCTTGGCGGCCCTGTTGCGCCACTATTTTTCCCTCCGGGTTTCTGGTGGCCATATCTCCGCATGTGCAAGCTTCATTGCATACTCCAATTCCAATGCTATCTCGAAGCCTGGGAAGAGAATCGAAGGCTTCCGGAGCAAGTGGGTCATGGTGGACGTCGGGCGCCTCCACCCCCATCTGGTGTTGCCTACGGGGTAGCCCAAGGCTGTCGACGCATGGTCCCGCGCGGAGCTCGTCGACCCTCGTGCGAAGGCGGTGCTGAAGAGGATGAACGCGGACCTGAGGCCAAGCAACTTGTGGGCGGTGAAGCTGACCGGGGCCACGCTCCTGAGGGAGTTGTTGGAGCACCGGGTGGCTCCACTCCAGGAGCACTCGCTCCCGTTGTGGAGGCTTGGGGAAGCGGATGCCGCCTTGTGCCTAAGCTCTGAGGCCCTGACCGACGAGAGTCTGGTCGCGACCCTCCATTCCTTGGTTGCGGGAGACGTGGCAAAGCCGGTGGGCACCCCCGTCCCCCTGTTCCTTCATGATGACTGGGAGCAGGTGGTGAACGCCATGCCCACCTTCAATGGTGAGGGGCTAGTGCCCGCAGAAGCTCCCGAGGGTCTTTGTGGCACTGGCGATGGTGAATGAGGGAGTCCTGGATTAGGGGGTCTCCGAACAGCCGGACTATATCCTTTGGCCGGACTGTTAGACTATGAAAATACAAGATTGAAGACTTTGTCTCGTGTCCGAATGGGACTCTACTTGGCGTGGAAGGAAAGCTAGGCAATACGGATATGTATATCTCCTCCTTTGTAACCGACCTTGTGTAACCCTAACCCTCTCCGGTGTCTATATAAACCAGAGGGTTTTAGTCCATAGGACAACATACAATCATACCATAGGCTAGCTTCTAGGGTTTAGCCTCTCTGGTCTCGTGGTAGACCTACTCTTGTAATAACCATATCATCAAGAATAAATCAAGTAGGAGGTAGGGTTTTACCTCCATCAAGAGGGCCCGACCCTGGGTAAAACATCGTGTCCCCTGCCTCCTGTTACCATCCGCCTAGACGCACAGTTCAGGACCCCCTACCCGAGATTCGCCGGTTTTGACACCGACATTGGTGCTTTCATTGAGAGTTCCTCTATGTCGTCACGGTTAGGCTTGATGGCTCCTTCTATCATCGATAGCGATGCAGTCCAGGGTGAGACTTATCTCCCCGGACAGATCTTTGTGTTCGGCGGCTTCGCACTACGGGCCAACTCGCTTGGCCATCTGGAGCAGATCGAAAGTTACGCCCCTGGCCGCCAGGTCAGGTTAGGAAGCTTAAACTACATGGCCGATATCCGCAGAGACTTGATCTTCGACGGATTCGAGCCTCTGCCTTGTGCGTCACGCGGTCACTATGAGTACAATTTAGCTCTACCATCAGACAGTGTTCAGGAGATCGCACCGGCAGCCGCTCCGACCCTCAATTCGGAGCCAGTTGCGCCGTCCATGGACGGGTGGATGGACCCCGCCACGGAGGCCTTACCCTCAGCGGCGATCGAGCCGAACATCGACCTTACCCTGTACGAGAGCCGTGTTGTTAGACTGCCGGATCCTTCCCCGGCCATGGACTCCGAACTGCCTGCGCCCGTGCCTATCAAATCCGACTGGGCGCCAATCATGGAGTTCACCTCCGCGGATATATTTCAACACTCGCCCTTCGGCGACATATTGAATTCATTAAAGTCTCTCTCCTTGTCATGAGAGTCCTGGCCGAACTACGTCTTCGGCGCCATTAAGTATTTACCCCTCAAACTCAAAGGACCAGCTCGGCACTGGCTTAAAAGCCTCCCCGAAAGCTCCATTGGAAGCTGGGAAGAGCTCCAAGATGCTTTTCGGGCAAATTTTCAAGGGACTTATGTCCGACCTCCGGATGCAGACGATTTAAGTCATATAACTCAACAGCCCGGAGAGTCAGCCCGGAAGCTTTGGAACAGGTTTCTTACTAAAAAGAACCAAATAGTCGACTGTCCGGACGCCGAAGCCTTGGCAGCTTTTAAACATAGCGTCTGAGACGAATGGCTTGCCAGACACCTCGGCCAAGAAAAGCCGAGAACAATGGCAGCATTAACAAGCCCATGACCCACTTTTGTGCGGGCGAGGACAGCTGGCTAGCCCGATGCAGCACCAGCGACTCAAGTACATCCGAAGTTGGAGATGGAAACGGGAAATCAAGAAGCATCAAAAATAATAAGCGTCGGAATAAAGAAGACAGCCCAAAGAGCACGGCGGTAAACGCCGGATTCAGAAGCTCTCGGCCAGGTCAGCAAAAGCCGCCCTCTAAAGGCAGCAGAGACGAACTGTCCAGCCTAAACAAAATTCTGGACCAAATATGTCAGATCCATAGCACCCCTAGTAAACCCGCTAATCATACCCACAAAGAATGTTGGGTCTTCAAGCAGTCCGGCAAGCTCAACGCTGTACACAAGGGGGGGGGATACACCAAGCGAAGATGAGGATGAGCCTCTCAAGCAAGACGCTGGGGAACAAAAGAAATTTCCACCAGAAGTCAAAACAGTAAACGTGTTACACGTGATCAAGGGGAGAAACAAAGCGACACTCCCAGAGAAATATGCCCAAGGGCCTATCACCGTAGAGTCCTGCCACTGGTCGTCTCAACCGATCACTTTCGACCATCGGGATTACTCAGCAAGTATCCGGCGTGTAGGATGGGCTGCCTTGGTATTAGATCCAATAATTGATGGATACCACTTCACACGAGTCCTGATGGACAGTGGTAGCAGTCTAAACCTGATATATCAGGACACAATCCGCAAAATGGGGATAGACCCAACGAAAATTTTTCACAGCAATACTACCTTTAAAGGAGTAACGCCAGGCCCAGGGGCTCGTTGCACGGGCTCCCTGCTACTAGAGGTTATATTCGGCTTCCCCGATAACTTCCGTAGCGAAAGTTTAACGTTCCACATTGCTCCGTTGCAAAGTGGCTATCAAGCACTACTTGGACGCGAAGCTTTCGCTCGCTTTAATGCAATACCGCATTACGCTTCCCTCACGCTTAAGATGCCCAGTCCACGTGGCATCATTACAGTAAATGGAAATATTGAGCGATCCCTACGCACCGAAAAGAGTGTGGCCGCCTTGGCAGCTGCACACTAAAACGGCCTCACCAACTAAAGCATTCGATAGGTCATCAAGACTACGGACACGGTTAGACGAGTCCGACGCAGCTATATGTATTTCATATAGGTTTGATGGCCACACCCCTATTACAAATACAAGGGGCTCAACACGCGCAGACAAGCGGCAATTTTTACTCATGTTGAATTGTACATGGTTTCTTTAAAACCAACCTTTTTGCACGACAACTTTTCACCTAAGTTCCTCTCTTTTACAGATGACAATCGTGCTACACCCGTCCAGGATACGGCATAACGGAGATACAGGCGCAGACGTGCAGCAGGGACCCGGTCCAAGGATTCTTTTTAGATTAAGACCCTGTGTAAACCTTTCTTACTGTCTCTTGTTGATACACATCCCTCGGATTCTCGGTACTATTGAGAAGGATGCTGGCGTCTTGGCATGTGGTCACGTCAGAATAATGCACGTACCTGGACACCAGGGGCTTCTTACAAAGGGCACTATTTAGGCCCGGTTTATACCATAAAGACCGAATACCTTAGGGAGTGTTCGGCCTCGCGAGTTTGGCCTTATATGCATCAGCTCCGAATCATGTCTTTGGTCAAATGTTGGGTTTGCCCGGCTCCTGTGTTTTGCTGCCTTACGTTCCGCTCTATCGGCTAAGGTGGCACCAGGAGAACTACTGCGATTGTGCCCCGGTTCATCCGGACAAGCACCTCAGTAGAGAAAGCCGAAAACTGACTGTCATGATATAGCGTGAGATTGGTCAACCACTTGATGACCTATCGGAATGTTAGAATTCCTCCGCCTTAATGAAGGGCCGTTTCCCGGCCAGGCATGTACGCACCCCGAATTCAGGAGAGTGCGGAGCCACCAGGGGCTATATAGTAGCCCCACTGTCAAACTCCTATGGCTAAGTGAAAGTGTTAAAACATTGTAGTCCGGTTGCCTAGTTCGCTGCGCTATCACCTCCTTATTAGGACCAAGACATTGGATTAAGTGTGAACATGCATCTTCTGTGAACTCCCCTGCATTATATGCGTGGGGGCTGAAGCCGACGACTGCAATATTTCATGTTATACACATGTATACATAAACGGCCGCACAAGAGGCATCACAATACTTCCGGGCACAAGTATAAATACAGCCTTGATAAATTCGATAAAAACATTGTTTTTACAATGGGAATACATGTCATTCAAACATAATATTCTTCGAGCACTGGGCCTCTATCAAACGAGCACCCTCAAGAACTTCTTCAAAATAGTGCTCGGTAGCCACTCGGCCTATGGCTGAACCCTGCGCCGTGATAGTGGTAGCATCCATCTTCGCCTAGTGTGCTTTGACACGGGCAAGGGCCATCCGCGAGCCTTCTATGCATGCCGACCTCTTCATCACATTGATGCGTGGCACCGCACCAAGGAACTGTTGCACTAAGGTGAAATAGCTGTTCGGCTTCGGCTTTTCCGGCCACAGATGATCTGCAACGGACCTCATGGCAAGTCCGGACAACCTATTGAGTTCGGCCCATTCAGCTAGCTGATCGGTCAATGGAAGCGGACGCTCTGGCACGTTGAACTGCGAACATGACAGCTTGTCCACTTCCCGACCTGTTTGATCTCGGAAGTATTCAGCCGCATCGACAGCGCTCGCCGCCAAGTCTAGATATGCGTCCACCGAACTCCACAGCCGATCCAAAGGGGCATACCGCGGATCTCCAAACTTCCTCCGCAGCAAAAAGGGCTTCCCAACCACAATATCACAGGCTTCACGCAGTTCCTCCTTCGCTCTCATAGGAGAGCGGGTGTCCTTGGTCACCATCATGGCCTTTTCAAGGTCCGTCGCCTTCGCTCGGTTTTCTTCTTCAAGGAACTGGCAACGGTCGGCAGTGTCTTTTAACTTTACAGCCATCTTGGCCATTTTCTCTTTACTCTCGCAATGCGTGGCCTTCTCGGCTCTCAACTCTTCGTCCGCCTTCAAAGCAGCCGCATTACTAATCCTTGCTTGTTCTTTGGCTCGGGCAAGTTCCGCCCGAAGGGTCTCCATGGTGGCAGCTCCATCTGCATTCACAACATATTAAAGATACTGGCATCACGCTGCTCTTCCTATGTGACATTCACCAGAAAACATTACTTACCCTGTGCCTCGTCAAGCCGCTTATTAACAAGCTCGATGCCGGCATTTGCCGCATCCAGTTGCCGCTTTAGTTCGGCAAACTCATTAGTCCGGCTAGCCACCGGAGCTTCCACCACCTGCACATAAATGTGGTATGGTTATTACCTGGGATTACAATCCTCTGTTTGCCGCCGTTCTCAGTGACAACTAGAGTCTCAGGGGCTACTATCTACACAGGACACACCTAAAAATGTGCAGTGCTATCACAAATGTACATCATTTCACGTACCTCAAAACCCGTCAGTAGACTCATAAAGGCTTCATGCAACCCGCTTTCAGCGGACGAAATCCTTTCAATCACCGCACCCATCAATGTACGGTGTTCTTCTGAGATAGTTGCTCGCTCTAGCAGATCCCTCAGTGCGTCCGACCGCATACTAGACGGTGCCGGATTCTTTTGGTTGCTCTCTTCAAGAGCCAGATACTGGGGACTTCGGGCGACCATAGGATTATCTTCTGGCCTCACCTCATGTGGCAAGGCCCTCCATGACGACACTTCAAGGTCGCCCGCTTCTTGAGCGGGGAAGTCCGAGGGAGGCGTTTTTCTCTCCATCATCTCGGGAAGAAGATCCCCCGAAGACGAGCTCTGCTAGGAAGGGGTAAGATCCGAACTACAAGATAAATGCTTCGGTTATTTTCCTAAGAGGTAAGGTAGTATATATTCACTATTAAAGTACTTTTTGATTACTTACAGCTCGTTAGAGGGCTGATCTCCGCGCGGACTTTGTGCGGCAAGAGCACCCTCCAAGGCAGGACCCTCTGGTGGAGATTTCTTCTCCCGTTTGGAAACCCTGGTTTCCGGATCTTCAAAGGTAGTCCTCTTCCTTCCCCGTGGTGAGAGAATGTCAGATTCCTCCACTTGGTTATCGTCCCTCACGGAGGCGCTCGTTCTCTCGGTCGGAATAGGTAGTGGTGGAGGCCCGCTTTCGCCCTCTTTATTCCCCCCATCATCTTCCTTTGAGGGGCACCGGGCAAGGTGCTGGCTCGAGCATCTTCTCCAGCACCGGATTGTCCAAGCCTTTAGGAAGGGGGGCCGAACACCGGATCATCTTCCCCTTTGTTATCCAGTCCTGGTCAAAAAACGATTCTTCAGAATGACGTCATGATAAATGAAAGACAGTGTGTTCAGCTAGAGAATTACTTACTTGGGCCGCGGTGCGGTTGCTGCTCAGGCCCACGTCCTCAGTAGTGTCCGGACACTCTATTTGAGGTCCGAAGAATGATTTATACATCTCCTTGTGCGTCAGGCCGAGGAAATTCTGAATAGTACGCGGTCCTTCTGGGTTGAACTCCCACATGCGGAGGGGCCGCGTTTGCAAGGCTGGACTTGACGAACCAGCATGACTTGCACTACCATAACCAAACTAAAATCTACCTCGAAGAGATCCCGGATGCGGCTCTGCAGTATGGGCACATCCTTGGCTGGACCCCAGCTCAGCCCCCTGCTGATCCATGACATCAGTTGTGGTGGAGGGCCCGAGCGAAAGGCGGGGGAAGCTACCCACTTGGCACTTCTGGGAGCGGTGACGTAGAACCACTCCTGTTGCCATAATCCAGAAACCTCTAGAAAGGAACCTTTTGGCCATGGAGCTCCAGAAATCTTGCTTATTAATGCGCCTCCGCACGCTACATGCTGCCCCTCGAGCATCTTCGGCTTCACGTCAAAGGTCTTGAGCCATAGGCCGAAGTGAGGGGTAATGCGGAGGAAGGCCTCACATACAACAATAAATGTCGAGATGTGGAGAAAGGAGTCCGGGGCTAGATCATGGAAATCTAGCCCGCAATAAAACATCAAACCCCTAACGAAGGGATCCAGAGTGAGGCCTAGACCTCGGAGGAAGTGGGAGACGAACACAAAGTTCTCGTTGGGTTCGAGAGTTGGGACGACCTGCCCTCGGGCAGGCAGCCGATGCGAAACCTTGGTGGTCAGGTATCTAGCCTCCCTCAACTTCTTGATATCCTCTTCCGTAACGGAGGAGGGCATCCACCGGCCTTGAAGGCTGGATCCGGACATGATTGAAGGTCCGAGGCACCTGACCTGGGCTTTGGGTGTTAGAACTCGAGGCGGGGGAAGGATTTGATTGAGCACGGGAGGGGAAAAAGTAAAAGCCTTGTCCCTTTATAAAGAGGGTGAATATCAAGCGTCCTCCTAGTGGTCGTTTGGGACTTGCCTAAAATCTAGGAGTCCTAGGCACGGTTGGGTTACCCAGGACCGTATTGATGAGAATCCCATAATTAGGGGAACACGATCTCTGCTTTGACAAGACGTGTCAAGAAACCGCCCCGCGTTATGTGTGGAGCTGGTTGAAGAAAAACGGTTCGAATAATCACCAAGCCATGGCCTGATGTCATGTTGCCAATGCATATCAGCAGATTAAGATTTGTAGAAATATTATTCTCTCTACGGTGGTATGTGGAATTTATTTTACAGGGTCGGACACTATCCTTGTATTCAAATTCTTCCATGATGTATTCGGAGGAGGAACCTGCCTTGCAATGCCGAAGACAATACTGCACGTCGGACTCATTATCATTGAAGCCTGGTTCAGGGGCTACTGAGGGAGTCCTGGATTAGGGGGTCTCCGGACAGCCGGACTATATCCTTTGGTCGGACTGTTAGACTATGAAAATACAAGATTGAAGACTTCGTCTCGTGTCCGGATGGGACTCTACTTGGCGTGGAAGGCAAGCTAGGCAATACGGATATGTATATCTCCTCCTTTGTAACCGACCTTGTGTAACCCTAACCCTCTCCGGTGTCTATAAACCGGAGGGTTTTAGTCCGTAGGACAACATACAATCATACCCTAGGCTAGCTTCTAGGGTTTAGCCTCTCTGATCTCGTGGTAGATCTACTCTTGTAATACCCATATCATCAAGAATAAATCAAGCAGGACGTAGGGTTTTACCTCCATCAAGAGGGCCCGAACCTGGGTAAAACATCGTGTCCCCTGCCTCCTGTTACCATCGGCCTGGACGCACAGTTCGGGACCCCCTACCCGAGATCCGCCGGTTTTGACACCGACAGTGAACGTGTCCTCTAACAGCTCCAGCGGGAGCGAGGGGGAAGAAGAGGCGGAGGAGGAAGAGTCTGACTCTAAGGCGGCTGGCGAGGAGCCGAGGGAGTCTTCCACTCGGCGCAGGTCCCAGGCCCTCCGCTCCATGTCGGACGACGACGAGGCCGGCGCCAGGCGAGAAGGGGAGGACTCTCCCTTGGTCACAAGGAAGGGCAGGTCGGGGCTGGTTCCCCCAGGGTCTGTTCTAGTCCCTGGGTGGTCTGAGGCCAGCTCCAGCACTCCTGACGTGCCCTCTGCTTCCGGGCCTCCCGAGGCTGACCCCAGCTGCAGGCTCTCAGGCTTCAAGTTTGGCCGGAGGTTGCTTGAGTTCGCGAGCGACGACCAGTAAGTGCTTGATTCGTGCTTTGCCTGGTTTCTGCCACCGAGGCTTGACGTCCATATTCTTTTGCCAGGACGGCGCCTGCGGCGAAGAGGTTGAGAGGGGCTTCTGTGGCCCTGCTTGGGGTGAGCCCATCTGCCGGGATGGCGCCTTCGTCTGCTGAGGGGAAAGACGGCGAGGCTCGCGCCTCCCCTGCCCGGTCGTTCTCGCGAGGCCAACTGGGATGCCTTAGCGAGGAGTCAGCCCCCGTGGCCCCGCTAACCCTGGAGTCGACTGCGCTCGATGCTGCAGCCAGGGCAGCCAAGCCCCAGGGGGTTCCTTCCTGCCAAGCCGTGATCACGCTGCCGTCCTCTTCACCCGCTCCGCCGGTTCCCGCTTCTTCTGTTCCCTCTGCCGCCGTCCTGGACCAGGTCGCCAGTGAACTGAGCCAGCTGCGGGAGGATCTTCTAAGCGCGAACCCTCGCCTAGCGGTCGGGCGCCTAGAGCTAGCTTCTGGCTGGGCCTGTTCCGCTGCCTCCGTTCGAACAGCGCTGAGCCAGGCTGTGGCGGCCTTCGATGGGGAGAAGCAGGCCACCAACCAAGCCAAGGCCACTCACGACGCTGCCCTAGGCGACGCTGCGGCTGCCAAGGCTCGCTGTGTGGCGCTGGAGACCAAGTTGCAAGGCCTGCGCGACGAGCTCGCCAAGGAGGTCCACGGCCGCCAGGAGAAAGAGAAGGAGATGAAGGCTCGGGAGGCTGCCGTCAAGGACCGGGACGCCAAGCTTGATGACCGCCATGGCAAATTGGAGATGCTGAAGCGGTCGCTAAAGGCGGAGAGGACGGAGCTAGACGCCAAGGCGAAGGTCCTGGTGGAGGATCGGGTGGCCTTCGCGAAGATGGAAGAGAAGGCTCGTGCCGCGCTGAAGACACTTTACGAGAGCGGCTTGGAGGAGCTGTTGGCCGATGCGGAGGACGGCCCTGCCAAGCTGCTTCCCTTCTTGGTTCGTGTGTTTGAAGATGCCGTAGACGGCCTTGGCCCCACGGCCGAGGCCGAGGCGCGTGCCCGGTCTTCTGCGGCGCTGACACATGTCCTCAGCCATGTCTACCTGCGCGACCCCGACGTCGACTTCGACAGCCTGCTGGAACCCGTGGGAGGCAACCTTGCCGCCGCTGCCGCTGAGGCCGTGAAAGGCCGAGCCGAAGCTTTGCTGGGGAGGTTCCGCGCCTTCAGCGTCTTGCCCGGGCGCGGTGCCGCCAGCTCAGCGGCCCCGGGAGGCGGAGTCGTCCAGCGTGACTCCACCACAGGCGACGGCGCCACTGGAGAGTGATCCCTTCACGGCTTCTGTCCTGTTTTTATTCCTGCAACATGCACCATGCCTCGCGGAGGCATTTAAACTTGTGTTTGGCATCGTGAAACGATCTATGGCTTGTAATATTTGCTTTGAATTTCCTGGAATTTGCATTTTTCTCCCCTACTTGCTCGCGCTCTACGTCGGCAGGGCCCGGCCCAACGCATACCTCACCCAGCGTTAGCCCCAACCGGAAACCAGGACGGGACTAAGGAGCGAGGGGCTACGTGGCAAGTTAGGCTCCTGAGTCCCGATGCTCAGGAGTCCCCCTTGACGCGCAAGCAACAAGTAGGAAAGGGGGGAACGAGGAGTGGATTAGTCGTTCTGCGTCGGCAGGGCCCGGGCCCGCGCATACCTCACCTAGCGTTAGCCCTGACCGGAAACCAGGACGGGACTAAGGAGTGAGGGGCTAGGGGCAAGTTAGGCTCCTGAGTTGCGATGCTCAGGAGTCCCCCTTGACGTTCAAACGGGTTTCCATACCTTGGCTCTGCTCGAGGAGGGGCGCGTGACGACCAGGTCCGAGGGACCTGGCTGGGTGGCATGCGTTCGGGTGAGGCCTGGGTGTAGCCCCCGTGTCCAACCCCCTCGCGCGGCGCTCCCGAGGGGAGGCGTTGCGGTGGTGCCGGACACTGAGCTCCGGGCTCCCTAAGGTTGGTACGGTCGTAGGCCGCCCTCAGTTGTTTATCACCAGCGCGGAGCATAGCACTTCCGTATGTGTATGGGCATAGCCGCTCCTCGACAGTGTTTTCAGCCAGCGCGGAGCATGGTGCTTCCACTGGTACGTGGGAGGGGGCTCCCCTCCGGGAGGAGCCCCCGGGGCGTGTACAGCCCCGCCCTGACACGTGGCCGACATGGTAGGGCTAGGAGAGGTGTATCTAGGCACTCCTGAGCCAGCGCGGGACTCACAAGGCCCTACCTCGAGGCGGGTTGCGCCTGGCTCTGGGCCTTTATCAGTGGTGTGTTCCTGCAGGGTGGTTAGAATGCAAATGCTCTACGTCCTCAGGTCCCGTCCCTCGAGCTAGCTCAGCGCCGCTGGTATGATAGGTCACGATGCCGTGGGTCAAGGCCACAGGGTGAGGGCTGGAGAGCCAGTAGGAGCCCATGAGTCGCGATGCTCAGGTACCCCCCCTTTTAACGTGCAAGCGCTTTGCATGAAAGCGGAGAAGTCCGCGATAAGCAGCAGGTGACAATTAAGCACGAAAGAGCAAATTCATTTTAAGTAGACGCGAGAGAAGCAACCGCCGCTGGGCCAGGCCCGAGCAGCTCAGGGATGATGCAGCCCGAGGGGCGCCCCCAACAAGGTAAATAAAGAGCATAAGCAAAATGGATACATGCCGCAGGGATGGACCCACGCGACCTGGGAATGATGCGGCCCTGTGGGCGCTCCCAGCTAAAAATGGAACTTAGAAAGATGTCACCTGGTGCCGTTGAAGATGGGGTGATGCTGAAGAAGCGGGCGATGCGCGATGAAGACGTCGATCCTCACGAGCCCCCAGGCCCAGGAGCCTCGGGAGGCTCCGGGGGCACAGGTGGGTTTCCGAGGGCCATCTCCATCTCCGCCAGGACTGTGCAATGCCTGGCCTCCTAGGCTTCCAGAATGCTCCTCAGCAGGCGCTGATGAGCGGCGACCGCGTTCGGCAGGCCGAAAGGCATGCGAACATGGATGTGAGGTGGACCCTCGCAATGCCCCACGCGCGAAGGCCAGAGGCGCTCCTGAGACGTGGCTCGGTTGAGCCCTGGCATGTCGATGCAGACACGCAGCCCACCATCATCGCCTGGATGTGGGGCCATGGTGGGCAAACGACGGCTGCCGCGCATGAATCTCGACTCTGGTAGCTCCTGGGTGTTTCTTGCGATGAACTCCTGAGGGTTTGGTCTTCCTTGCCTTGTACCTTCCTGAGGGAAACATGCCTGGAAGCACCCCTCCAAGTGGTGCCCAAGCGCCTCCCTCGTGACCTTGGCAAAGTCGGTGACTCTCCAAGAAAGAGCCCTGAGCCCTGCCTAAGGAGGGCGCCGGGCGCGCCTTCCTATGCGAGAGAGGGTGGCGCTCCCTGATTGGGCGCAGATCCTGACACAACACCTTCGGAGGCGCCTGCCTCCTTATGGCTTGGGCCAGGTGAAACCTTCTTCTTCTTAAGGGTCGCCTCGGGAAGTCTTCCATTCCTGTGGTCCGGGTTTTCGATTGCTGCGGCTTGGAATGCGCGCTCAAGTGAACACACTGCGTCCCTTTCTTCATAGGGTACGGTGATGACTCCACCGCTTCCTGGCATCTTGAGGACATTGTACCCATGGTGAGTCGCTGCCATAAACATGGCCAGGGCTGGGTACCCAAGGATGGCGTTGTATGGCAGACGAATGTGGGCGACGTCGAAGTCGATGAGCTCGGTGCAGTAGTTGTTGCGCTGTCCGAAGGTGACTGGAAGGCGAACCTGCCCTATTGGAATAGTGGAACCATCAGTGACTCTTGAGAAGGGCTTGGTCGGCTGAAGCTGATCATACGGCACTTGGAGATTCTCGAACATCTCGACGGACAGGACGTTGGGTCCTGCTCCGCCGTCAATGAGGGTCCTGGTGACCTGCACGTTGCTGATGACTTGGGAGCAAAGCATCGGGAGGACTCTGGCCGTTGCCACGCACTTGAGATGATCCGCTGAGCTGAACGTGATAGCACACGCAGACCACCTGAGAGGGCACGTGGCCTCAAGCTTGGGGAGGATTGCATTCACCTCGCGAGCAAACTGCTTGAAGATGCGCTGTGAGGCTGGGGCCTGTGCTCCACCCAAGATGCAAGCGATTGCGCACGGCTCCTAGAAGCCCCCAGCTCCCTCATCTTGATGTTGGTCTTCGTTCCTCCTTGGCGGTGGCGGCGGAGGAGGAAGGCCTGTGTTGCCGTGCGGGCGATCCTCACGAGGCTGATCTCTCTAGCCTCCATCGCGTGGCTTGTCCTGCCAGCTATCCTCGCGAGGTCGGTCACGCCACCCTTGGCGAGGGCCACGGTCTTCCCATCATCCGCCACCTCTTCCTCCTCGGCCATAGCCCCTGTCGTTGCGCTCGGGGCGTCGGCCGACACGTCCATCTCTCACGGCCCTGAGCTCTTGACATTCGTTGGTGTTGTGGGTGTGGAGGTCATGGTACACGCAGTACCGGCTGCCCTTGGATGACTTAGGCTGATCCCTGCCTCTCTTGGTGTCTGGTTCCGCTGCAAGCATGGCAGCCCCCTTGCGCTTCACGTCCTTGGGCTTGGCTTCTTCTCTTCTGGGTAGGCAGCCGGGAGTTCGGGGAGGGAAAGGCGCCCTTCCTCAGCCCTGGCGCACTTGGTTGCCAAGTTGAACAGCTCCAGTGATGTGCACAGGTCTTCATGGATTGCTAGCTCCTCCTTCATCTTGATGTCGCGTACGCCATCGGAGAAGGCCGAGATGATGGCTTCTTTAGTCACCTTGGGGATCTTGAGGCGAGCGTTGTTGAAGCGCTGGATGTATTTCTGCATGGTTTACCCTTGCTGCTGCTTGATGCGGCGCAGATCGCTCCGGCCGGGGGCCAGTCACGAGTGCCCTAGAAGTTGGCGATGAAGCAAGTGCGCATCTCTTCCCAAGAGGAGATTGTGCCAGGAGCCAGGTGCGGGCCCCGTCCTTGAGCGCCATGGGAAACCAGTTCGCCATGACCCTTTCGTCTCCGTTGGTGGCTTCGATGCATAGCTCATAGAGCTGTAGGAACTCCACGGGGTCCGCCATGCCATCATAGCGAGGGGGCAGGTCAGGCTTGAACTTGCCTGGCCATGCGATGCCGCGCAGCTCAGGGGTGAGAGCGCGGCAACCTGCTGTGGCCACCAGCGCCCTTTGCTGGGGCTGGGCTTGTTCCTAGAGATTACCGCACGCCGCCACTTGGAGCAGCGCGGGGTCTTGGCGTGGAGGTGCAGGGACGCGATCTTGGCGCGCCGACGCTGGGAGCGCGCGAGCACCTTCTTGGGGACGAGGGATCTCTTGGCAGCTCCTTTCTTGCTGCGCAGGCGCCGGACGCAGAGGGTCTCGCCCTGGGGCTGTGCACCTTGGAGCCAGGGTGCCTTCTTGGGGAGGAGGTGGTGGAGGCACCTCCTGATCCTCGCCTCCTACGCGGAATGGTGGGAGAGGCAGCAAGAGGGATGGCAAGGGGGAGCCCCCTGCGGCACTGACGAGCTCGGTGATGCGTGCGAGCCAGACCTCGTAGAGGTCGCCGACGGGGCGGTAGTGCAAGAGCTCTCTTGCCAGGAGCAGGATAGCGTGCACGCCCGTGGGGGCGCGACAGGCGTGGGACGACGAAGCGGCTGGAGTTAGCGATGGTGTGGCAGTGCGGCCCTCCCGCCGTACCGAAGGATGCTGGGACGAGGCCTGCTGCTCGTTCCCCGCTGGGCCGGTGGCGGTGTTGGCGGCAGGCGACGGGGAACGACGAGGGCGTCCACCGACGGGCGTCGTCTAGGCGACGCGGGTGGTGAGAGCAGCCCGGCGCTCGGCGTTTGCCCGACGAGCGTCAGCCATGGACACGACGGAAGATCACACGTGAACAACGGAAGAAAGATTCCGGCGCACCCCTACCTGGCGCGCCAAATGTCGGATTTCGGGTTCCGGCAGACCCTTGAGGTTCGAACACTGGGGTGCGTGCGGAGATCTCTCCCCTACCGATCTACGTCCAATCTCCTCGCGTGATCTAAGCTGAAAACAACAAACCACACAAGGGACACGAGGTTTATACTGGTTCGGGCCACCGTTGTTGTGTAATACCCTACTCCAGTGTGTGGTGTGGTGGATTGCCTCAGGGGCTGATGATGAATAGTACAAGGGAAGAACAGCCTCACGAGAGGTGTTCTTGAGCTAGTGCGATGAACTGCTTGGGTGAGTTCAGTCGCCTCTCTCTCTCTCTCTCTCTCTCTCTCTCTGCTAGGGCTCTATCAGATCTCTAGATGTGTCTGCTCTTGGGTGTGTCGATCTCTCTCCATCTCGATGTCTCCCTTTCGATCCCCCCTACTCTGTGGTGGCTAGCTCTATTTATAGAGACCCTGGGCCTCTCCCCAAATAATGAGCGAGAAGGGCGCCAACAATTGGCCGTTTCGAAGGGGAACATCTAGTACAACTTATCCTGACCAAAGGTGGTCTTCGGCTGCCAAAAGTACTGGTGATGACGCCGTCTTGGGCTCCATGGTGACCTCCGTCCTGCCACTCTGCTGGTCTTGGTCTCGTTGCACCGGAATGGTAACCTTTGCCCGATGCCTTGGCCTGTGCTTGCCCCCTTTGCACCAAAGGGGAAACAAGGACGCTGCGCAGGCCGGCGCCCGCCTGGCGCCCGCTTGGTCTCGATCGTCATGGCTTGTGTCACGGGCTCCTCGCGAGGTACCCCTGCCTTGATCTCTCCGCCTCCTCGCGAGCCTGCCTGGTGAGGCTGCCTCTGAGGAAGCTTTCTGTCATCCGCCCCGCGAGGCTTGGCCCCTCGCGAGGGTCTTGAGCTTGAGCTGATGAAGATGGGCCGCGTTGGGCCCCCAATTGAGGCATGCCGCAGGCCGCAGGCAGGCAAGTCTGGGGACCCCCGTTCCCAGAACGCCGACAAGTTTTGTTTCAAAATAGGTCCCTGTTTAAAGAATACTTCACCTATTTCCCTTCTTTCATTCATAAACATATCATTTTCGTGGTCTAGCAAATATTGTTCTAAAGGATCACTAGGAGGCATGGCAATAGAACCAAGACCAATAATTTCATCTTTTACTAGGCAATTATTTATCATGGGATTGTCTATGAAATTTAGCAAAATTAAAATCATGAGACATATCCCCTAAACCAACAGAAACAATATCATTTTTGGAGTCTATCTTAGCATTAACAGTATTCAAGAAGGGTCTACCAAATATAATGGGACAAAAGTCATCTTGTGGGGAACCAAGAACAAGAAAATCAGCAGGATATTTAACTTTCCCACACAAGACTTAAACATCTCTAACAATCCCAATCGGTGAAATAGTATCTCTATTGGCAAGCTTAATTGTAACATCAATACCTTCTATCTCAGCAGGTGCAATATCATGCATAATTTCTTCATTTGAAGAATGAGGTATTGCACTAGCACTAGCACCCACATCACATAAGCCATGATAGCAATGATCTCCTATTTTAACAGAAATAACAAGCATGCCTACAACAGGTCTATGTTTATTTTTGGTATCGGGTCTAGCAATTCTAGCAGCTTCATCACGGAAGTAAATAACATGCCCATCAATATTATCGACCAAGAGATCTTTAACCATAGCAATACTAGGTTCAACTTTAATTTTCTCAGAGGGTGTAGGTGCTCTAATATTACTCTTACGAACCATAGTTGAAGCTTTAGCATGATCCTTTATTCTAGTAGGGAAAGGTGGTTTCTCAATATAAGCGGTAGGAACAATAGGATCAACATTATAAGTGATAGTCTTTTCTTCAACTTTAATAGGTTCAACTACTTCTACTTCAATGGGAGGATGATATTTAAGCCACTTCTCCTTAGGGATATCAACATGAGTAGCAAAGGATTCACAAAAGAAGCTACTATCTCAGAGTCAAGTCCATATTTAGTGCTAAATTCAAGAAAAGCATCGGTATCCATAAAAAGATTCAACACAATCAAACTTAGGTGTTATACCTGACTCCTTACCTTCGTCGAGTTCCCAATCTTCAGAGTTGTGTTTAAATCTTTTGAATAAATCCCATTTGAATTCAATAGTCTTCATCATAAAAGATCCAGTACAAGAAGTATTGAGCATGGAGCGATTATTGAGAGAAAGCCGAGCATAAAAACTTTGAATAATAATTTCTCTTGAGAGCTCATGATTGGGGCATGAATATAACATTGACTTAAGCCTCCCCCAAGCTTGAGCGATGCTTTCTCCTTCGCTAGGCCAAAAATTATACATATAATTACGATCACGATGAACCAGATGCATAGGATAAAAATTCTGATGAAATTCCAATTTCAATCGGTTGTAGCTCCATGATCCAATATCATCACATAGCCTAAACCATGTCAATGCCTATCCCTTCAAAGATAAAGGGAAGACCTTCTTCTTGATAACAACCTCGGGCATAGCTGCAAGCATAAATAATCCACAAATTTCATCCACATAGATTAGGTGCAAATCGGGATGCAATGTTCAATCTCCTGTAAAAGGATTAGCTAGCAGTTTCTCTATCATACCCGAAGGAATTTCAAAGTAAACATTTTCAGTAGGTTGAGGAGCAACTCTTTGCTCTACTGGTCGGGGTCAAGATACCCCGAACAAGCCGCTCAAAGGATTATGTTCCATAGTAACAAGTGACAGTAAATTTCAGCACACTATATAATTTTTCCTTACCAAATTCCACCTACCAAAGGCACTTCACTCCTCAGCAACGGCGCCATAAAAGAGTCTTGATCACCCACAAGTATAGGGGATCTATCGTAGTCCTTTCGATAAGTAAGAGTGTCGAACCCAACGAGGAGCAGAAGGAAATGATAAGCATTTTTCAGTAAGGTATTCTCTGCAAGCACTGAAATTATCGGTAACAGATAGTTTTGTGATAAGGTAATTTGTAACGGGTAACAAGTAACAAAAGTAAACAAGGTGCAGGAAGGTTGCCCAATCCTTTTTGTAGCAAAGGACAAGTCGGGAAACTCTTATATAAACGAATGCGCTCTCGAAGACACATGGGAATTATAGTCAAGCTAGTTTTCATTAGGGTCATATGATTCACGCTCGTTACTTTGATAATTTGATATGTGGGTGGACCGGTGCTTGGGTACTACCCTTCCTTGGACAAGCATCCCACTATGATTAACCCCTATTGCAAGCATCCGCAACTACAAAATAAGTATTAAGGTAAACCTAACCATAGCATGAAACATATGGATCCCAATCGGCCCCTTACGAAGCAACGCATAAACTAGTTTAAGCTTTTGTCACTCTTGCAACCCATCATCTACTTATTACTTCCAATGCCTTCCCCTAGGCCCAAACACTGGTGAAGTGTCATGTAGTCAACGTTCACATGACACCACTAGAGGAAAGACAACATACATCTCATCAAAATATCGAACAAATACCAAATTCATATGACTACTTATAGCAAGACTTCTCCCATGTCCTCAGGAACAAACGTAACTACTCACAAATCATATTCGTGTTTATAATCAGAGGGGTATTAATATGCATAAAGGATCTGAACATATGATCTTCCAGCAAGTAAACCAACTAGCATCAACTATAAGGAGTAATCAACACAACTAGCAACCCACGGGTACCAATCTGAGGTTTTGGGATAAAGATTGGATACAAGAGATGAACTAGGGTTTGAGATGAGATGGTTGGTGAAGATGTTGATGGAGATTGACCCCCTCCCGATGAGAGGATCGATGGTGATGATGATGGTGATGATTTCCCCCTCCCAGAGGGATGTTTCCCCGGCAGAACAGCTCCGCGGGAGCCCTAGATTGGTTCCGCCAAGGTTCCACCTCGTGGCGGCGGAGTTTCATCCCGAGAGCTTGCTTATGATTTTTTTTCCAGGGCGAAAGACTTCATATAGACAAAGATGGGCATCGGAGGCCTGCCAGGGGGCCCACGAGGCAAGGGGCGCGCCCAGGGGGGTAGGGCGCGCCCCCCACCCTCGTGGATGGTGGGTGGCCCCCCTCTGGTGCTTCCTTCGCCCAATATTTTTTATATATTATAAAAATGGCTCCCATGGAGTCTCAGGACTTCTGGAGTTGTGCATAATAGGTCTCTAATGTTTCCTTCTTTTCCAGCCCAGAATTCCAGCTGCCGGCATTCTCCCTCTTCGTGTAAACCTTGTAAAATAAGAGAGAATAGGCATAGGTATTGTGACATAATGTGTAATAATAGCCCATAATGCAATAAATATCGATATAAAAGCATGATGCAAAATGGCCGTATCACAACACCTCTATTAAAATGCTTAAGGAAGTTATTTTCCAAAGGTTTGGAGTCCCTAGATATTTAATGACTGATGGTGGTTCACACTTTATTCATTGTGCTTTCCGTAAAATGCTTGCTAAGTATAATGTCAACCATAGAATTGCATCACCTTATCATCCTCAGTCTAGTGGACAAGTTGAACTTAGCAATAGAGAAATAAAATTAATTTTGCAAAAGACAATCAATAGGTCCAGGAAGAATTAGTCTAAGAAATTAGATGATGCACTTTGGGCTTATAGAACAGCTTATAAAAATCCTATGGGTATGTCTCCTTATAAAATGGTTTATGGAAAAGCTTGTCATTTACCTCTTGAGTTAGAATACAAAGCTTATTGGGCAGTTAAAAACTCAATTATGATTTCAAACTTGCTGGTGAAAAGAGGTTTTTTGATATAAGCTCATTAGATGAATGGAGTACCCAAGCTTATGAAAATGCAAAGTTATTCAAATAAAAAGTTAAAATATGGCATGAAAAAAGAATTCAAAAGCGTGAGTTTAAAGTTGGAGAATATGTTCTTTTGTACAACTCTCGCTTTAGATTTTTTGCAGGAAAGCTCCTCTCGAAATGGGAAGGCCCCTATTGTTGGGGAACACGGTATTTCAAAAAATTTCCTACGACCATGCAAGATCTATCTAGGAGATGCATAGCAATGAGAGGGGAGAGTGTGTCTACGTACCATCGTAGACCAAAAGCGGAAGCGTTTATCAACGCGGTTGATGTAGTCGTACACCTTCATGATCCGTCCCGATCAAGTACCGAACATACGGCACCTCCGCGTTCAGCACACATTCAGCTCGATGACGTCCTCGCCTTCTTGATCCAGCAAGAGGGGCGAAGGAGTAGATGAGTTCCGGCAGCATGACGGCGTGGTGACGGTGTTGGTGAAGAACAATCTCCGCAGGGCTTCGCCTAAGCACTACGAAAACTATGACGGAGGATAAACTAGAGGGGACAGGGTTGCCAGCACACGGCTTGGTGTTTCTTGATGTGTCTTGGGTGCTAGCCCTTCCCCTCTATTTATATGTTGACCCTTGGGGTCAAAACTTGGAGTAAAAGCCTCCACAAAGTTGGTTTCACCCGAAAGGCAAGAGTCCTTCTCGGACTCCAGGACTAGACGTCAGCGTTCCCGACGTCTGGCCCCTGGACTCGGTAGAACTTCCTTTTGCGCTTTCCAAAAACCTTGTGGACTTTCCACTTTGGCCCAAATAAAGTGTTCTCATACCCAAACATTTCGGGAAACATCTGGAACCCCTTCCGGTGAATTCCGGAACCCTTCCAGAGACCAAACACTATTATCCCATATATCAATCTTTATATCCGGACCATTCCGGAGTTCCTCGGTATGTCCGTGATATCATCCGGGACTCCGAACAACATTCGGTCACCAACATACATAACTCATATAACATGATATCGTCAACGAACGTTAAGTGTGCGGACCCTACGGGTTCGAGAACTATGTAGACATGACCGAGACATTTCTCTGGTCAATAACCAATAGCGGAACCTGGATGCCCATATTGGCTCCTATATATTCTACAAAGATCTTTATCGGTCAAACCGCAAAACAACATACGTTATTCCCTTTGTCATCGGTATGTTACTTGCCCGAGATTCGATCGTCGGTATCCTCATACCTAGTTCAATCTCGTTACCGGCAAGCCTCTTTACTCGTTCCGTAATACATCACGCTGCAACTAACTCATTAGTCACATTGCTTGCAATGCTTATAGTGATGAGCCTTACCGAGAGGGCCCAGAGATACCTCTCTGATACACAGAGTGACAAATCCTAATCTTGATCTATGCCAACTCAACAAACACCATCGGAGATACCTGCAGAGCATCTTTATAATCACCCAGTGACGTTGTGACGTTTGATGGCGCACAAAGTGTTCCTTCGGTATTCGGGAGTTGCATAATCTCATAGTCAGAGGAATATGTATAAGTCATGAAGAAAGCAATAGCAATAAAACTATATGATCATTATGCTAAGCTAACGGATGGGTCTTGTCCATCACATCATTCTCTAATGATGTGATCCCGTTTATCAAATGACAACACATGTCTATGGTTAGGAAACTTAACCGTCTTTGATTAACGAGCTAGTCAAGTAGAGGCATACTAGGGACACTCTGTTTTTCTATGTATTCACACATGTACTAAGTTTTTGGTTAATACAATTCTAGCATGAATAATAAACATTTATCATGATATAAGGAAATATAAATAACAACTTTATTATCGCCTCTAGGGCATATTTCCTTTAGTCTCCCACTTGCACTAGAGTTAATAATCTAGTTCACATCGTCATGTGATTTAACACCAATAGTTCACATCTTTATGTGATTAGTTCACATCTCCATGTGATTAACACCCAAAGGGTTTACTAGTCAATAATCTAGTTCACATCGCTATGTGATTAACACCCAAAGAGTACTAAGGTGTGATCATGTTTTGCTTGTGAGAGAAGTTTAGTCAGCGGGTCTGCCACATTCAGGGCCGTATGTATTTTGCAAATTTTCTATGTCTACAATGCTCTGCATGGAGCTACTCTATCTAATTGCTCCCACTTTCAATATGTATCCAGATTGAGACTTAGGGTCATCCGGATCAGTGTCAAAGCTTGCATCAACATAACCCTTTACGACGAACTTTTTGTCACCTCCATAACTGAGAAACATGTCCTTATTCCACTAAGGATAATTTTGACCGATGTCCAGTGATCCACTCCTGGATCACTATTGTACCCTTTTGCCAAACTCATGGTGAGGTACACAATAGGTCTGGTACACAGCATAGCATAGAACCTATGATTGATGTATAGGTAATGACTTTTCATTCTATTTTCTGCCATGGTCGGGTTTTGAGTCTTTACTCAATTTCACACCTTGCAACACAGGCAAGAACTCCTTCTTTGACTGCTCTATTTTGAACTACTTCAAAAACTTGTCAAGGTATGTACTCATTGAAAAAACATATCAAGTGTCTTGATCCATATCTATAGATCTCGATGCTCAATAGCTTCACCGAGGTCTTTCTTTGAAAAACTCCTTTCAAACACTCCTTTATGCTTTCCGGAAAATTCCACATCATTTCTGATCAACAATATGCCATTCACATATACTTATTAGAAAGGCTGTAGTGCTCCCACTCACTTTCTCGTAAATACAGGCTTCACCAAAAGTCTGTATAAAACCATATGCTTTCATCACCTTATCAAAGCATGTATTCCAACTCCGAGATGCTTGCACCAGTCCATAGATGGATCGCTGGAGCTTGCACACTTTGTTAGCACCTTTAGAATTGACAAAAACTTCTTGTTGCATCATATACAACTCTTATTTAAGAAATCCATTAAGGAATATAGTTTTGACATCCATTTGCCAGATTTCATAAAATGTGGCAATTGCTAACATGATTCAGACAGACTTAAGCATCGCTACAAGTGATAAAATCTTATCATAGTTGAGGGAGTCTTGGATTAGGGCGTCTCCGGACAGCCGGACTATCTCCATTGGCTGGACTGTTAGACTATGAAGATACAAGATTGAAGACTTCGTCTCGTGTCCGGATGGGACTCTACTTGGCGTGGAAGGCAAGCTAGGCAATACGGATATGGATATCTCCTCCTTTGTAACCAATCTTGTGTAACCCTATCCCTCTCCGGTGTCTATATAAACCGAAGGGTTCTAGTCCGTAGGACAACAACCATAACATACAATCATACCATAGGCTAGCTTCTAGGGTTTAGCTTCTCTGATCTTGTGGTAGATCTACTCTTGTACTACCCATATCATCAATATTAATCAAGGAGGACGTAGGGTTTTAGCTCCATCAAGAGGGCCCAAACCTGGGTAAAACATCGTGTCCCCTGCCTCCTGTTACCATCCGGCCTAGACGCACAGGTCGGGACCCCCTACCCGAGATCCGCCGGTTTTGACACCGACATTGGTGCTTTCATTGAGAGTTCCTCTGTGTCGTCGCCGTTAGGCTTGATGGCCCCTACTATCATCAATAGCAATGCGGTCCAGGGTGAGACTTTTCTCCCCAGACAGATCTTCGTATTCGGCGGCTTTGCACTGCGGGCTAATTCGCTTGGCCATCTGGAGCAGATTGAAAGCTACGCCCCTGGCCATCAGTTCAGATTTGGAAGTTTGAACTACACGGCCGACATCCGCGGAGACTTGATCTTTGACGGATTCGAGCCACAGCCGGGCGCGTCGCACTGTCGCGATGGGTATGACCTAGCTCTGCTGCCGAACAGTACCCCAGAGGCCGCGCCCGCATCAGTTCCGACCCTTAGTTCGGAGCCAACTGCGCCAATCGAGGACGAGTGGGTAGACACCGCCTCAGGGGCTGTAGTCTCAACGGCGATCGAGCTGAACACCTGCCTAACCCTCTGCGCAGCCCGTGACTCCAAGGTGCCGAACTCTTTCCCGGACTCCGAACCATCCGCGCCTCTGCCAATCGAATCCGATTGGGCGCCAATCATGGAATTCACCGCCGCGGATATCTTTTAGCACTCGCCCTTCGGCGACATTCTGAATTTACTAAGGTCTCTCTCTCTTTGTGAGGAGAGCCACGGCCGGATTATGGCCAACAGGATTGGGATGCGGACGACGAAGAAATTCGACGCCCACCCACCACCCACTTAATAGCCACTGTGGATGACTCAACCGACATGCTCGACTTCGACTCCGAAGACATCGATGGTATGGATGACGATGCGGGAGGCGAAGAAGAACCACTGCCCACAGGGCGCTGGACGTCCACTTCATCATATGACGTATACATGGTGGACACACCAAAAGAAGACGATGATGAGGAACGGAAGCACGCACCGAAGGCTTGTTCCCTCGAGAAGCAGTCAAAGTGGCGGCGCAAGCGCCGCCCCAAATCCCGCCTCGGCAGAAATAACGATCATACAGACCCAGCGTTGGAGCAGCGCGAACCACTGCCGGACCACGGCAATACGGGGAATCAAACCGAACAAACCAATTCTGTCAAAGATAATAGTCCGGACGACATAACGCCGGACGGGCACCCGGAGCAGCAGAATGCCCATCAAAGGCTTGTTGCCACCGCGAGGAGTCTGAAAAAGCTGAAGCAAAGGCTCAAGGCTGCGCAGGACACACTCCAAATCAGATGGAGTAAAGTAATCAACACAGCAGTGAAGTACGGCGACAATCGCCCCACCAAGAGCTACCCAAAGCGGAAGTTGCTACCTGAATTCGATGAGGAGGCCTCAGACCCCCCACAACCAAAAATCAAAACAGCCACCTGGCTGGATAGACGACCGCACGGCCAACATAGAGCGGCAAACAATGCCACTCACAAGACAATACGCGATCCACGCGAGGGCTCGCACCAAAAGGACGGCGCAACCAGATCCATCTATGGACCACGCAAGTGCGCCCCAGCATACAATGTAACACAACAAACATCCGAACAACATGGTACACCCAGATACAGGGGTGCCGCACACCCCCTATGTTTCACCGATGAGGTGCTGGACCATGAATTTCTAGAGGGATTCAAACCCGTAAACATAGAGGCATACGACGGAACAACAGACCCTGGGGTCTGGATTGAGGACTATATCCTCCATATCCATATGGCTCGAGGAGATGATCTCCACGCCATCAAGTACTTACCCCTCAAGCTCAAAGGGCCAGCTCGTCACTGGCTTAAAGGCCTCCCCAAAAACTCCATTAGAAGCTGGGAAGAGCTCGAAGACGCTTTTCGGGCAAATTTTCAAGGGACTTATGTCCGACCTCCGGACGCGGACGATTTGAGTCATATAACTCAACAGCCCAGAGAGTCAGCCCGAAAACTTTGGAACAGGTTTCTTACTAAAAAGAACCGAATTGTCGACTGTCCGGACAAGCCTTGGCATCTTTTAAGCATAGCGTCCGTGACGAATGGCTTGCCAGACACGTCAGCCAAGAAAAGCCAAGAACAATGGCAGCATTAACAAACCTCATGACCCGCTTTTGTGCGGGTGAGGGCAGCTGGCTAGCCAGATGCAGCACCAGCGACCCCAGTACATCTGAAGTTAGAGATGGAAACGGGAAATCACGGTGCAACATCAATAACAAACGCCGGAATAAAGAAGACATCACGAAGAGCACGGCAGTAAACGCCGGATTCAAAAGCTCTCGGCCAGGTCGGCAAAAGCCGCACTCTAAAGGCGCCAGAGACGAACTGTCCAGCCTAAACAAAATTCTGGACCAAATATGTCAGATCCATAGCACCCCTGGTAAACCTGCTAATCATACCCAAAGAGAATGTTGGGTCTTCAAGCAGTCCGGCAAGCTCAACGCCGTACACAAGGGGGAGGATACACCAAGCGAAGACGAGGATGAGCCTCTCAAGCAAGACACTGGGGAACAAAAGAAATTTTCCCCAGAAGTCAAAACAGTAAACGTGTTACACGTGATCAAGGGAAGAAACAAAACGGCACTCCCAGAAAAATATGCCCAAGGGCCTATTACCGCGGAGTCCCGCCACTGGTCGTCTCAACCGATCACTTTCGACCATCGTGATTACTCAGCAAGTATCCGGCATGCAGGATGGGCTGCCCTGGAATTAGACCCAATAATTGACGGATACCACTTCACACGAGTCCTGATGGACGGTGGCAGCAGTCTAAACCTGATATATCAGGATACAATCCGCGAAATGGGGATAGACCCAACAAAAATTTGCCATAGCAATACTACCTTCAAAGGAGTAACGCCAGGCCTAGGGGCTCATTGCACGGGCTCCCTGCTACTAAAAGTTATATTCGGCTTTCCTGATAACTTCCGTAGATAACATTTAACCTTCCACATCGCTCCGTTCCAAAGTGGCTATCAAGCACTACTCGGACACGAAGCTTTCGCTCGCTTTAATGCAATACCGCACTACGCTTCCCTCACACTCAAGATGCCCGGCCCACGTGGCATCATTACAGTAAACGGAAGTAATTAAGCGATCTTGCGCACCGAAGAGAGTGCGGCTACCTTAGCAGCCGCACACTAAAAGCGGCCTCACCAACTAAAGCATTTAACAGGTCGTCAAGACCTCAGACACGGTTAGTCGAGTCTGGCACCGCTATATGTAATTTATACCGGATCAATGGTCACACCCCTATTACAAATACAAGGGGCTCAACGCGCGCAGACAAGCGGCAATTTTTACTCATCTTGAATTATATATGGTTTCTTTAAAAACTATCTTTTCGCACGACAATGTTTTCACCTAAGTTCCTCTCTTTTACAGATGATCATCATGCTACACCCGTCCAGGATACGGCACAACGGAGACACAGGCGCAGACGTGCAGTAGGAACCTGCTCCAAGGATTCTTTTTAGATTAAGACCCTGCATAAACCTTTTTTACTGTCTCTTGTCGATACATATCCACCGAATTCTCAGCACAGTTGAGAAGTATGCTGACGTCTTGGCATGTGGCCACGTCAGAATAATGCTCGTACCTGGATACAAGGGGCTTCTTATGAAGGGCACTATTCAGGCCCGGTTTATACCATAAAGACCGAATACCTTAGGGAGTGTTCGGCGCCGCGAGTTTGGCCTTATATGCATCAGCTCCAAATCATTATCTTTGGTCAAATGTTGGGTTTGCCCGGCTCCTATGTTTTGGTGACTTACGTTCCACTTTACCGGCTAAGGTAGCACCAGGAGAACTACTGCGATTGTGCCTGGTTCATCCGGACGAGCACCTCACTAGAGAAAGCTGAAAACTGACTATCATGATATAGCATGAGACTGGTCAACCACTCGATGACCTATCGGAATGTTAGAATTCTTCGCCTTAACGAAGGGCCATTTTCCGGCTAGGCATGTATGCAACCCGCGATTGGGAGAGTGCGGAGCCACCAGGGGCTATCTAGTAGCCTCACTGTCAAACTCCTATGGCTAAGTGAAAGTGTTAAAGCATTATAGTCCGGTTGCCTCGCTCGCTATGCTACCACCTCCTTAATAGGACCAAGACGTTGGGTTAAGTGTGAACACGCATTTTTTGTGAGCACCTCCGCATTATATGCGTGGGGGTTGAAGCCGACGGCAGCAATCTTTCAGGTTATACACATGTATACATAAACGGCCGCACAGGAGGCATCATACTACTTTCAGGCAAAAGTATAAACATAGCCTTATAAAAACTTCATAAAAGCATTGTGCTTACAATGAGAATACATATCACTCAAACATAATATTCTTCGAGCACTGGGCCTCTATCAAACGAGCACCCTCGAGAACCTCCTCGAAATAGTGCTCGGCAGTCACCCGGCCTATGGCCGAACCCTGCGCCGCAACAGTGGTAGTGTCCATCTCCGCCTAGTATGCTTTAACACGGGCAAGGGCCATACGCGAGCCTTCTATGCACGCCGACCTCTTCATCGCATTCATGCACGGCACCGCACCAAGGAACTGCTACACTAAGCTAAAATAGTTGTTCGGCTTTGGCTTTTCCGGCCATAGCTGATCCACAACAGACCTCATGGCGAGTCCGGACAACCTATTCAGTTCGGCCCATTCGGCTAGCTGGTCAGTCAATGAAAGCGGACGCTCTAGAACGTGGAATTGCGACCAGAACAGCTTATCCACTTCACGATCTGTCTGACCTTGGAAGTACTTGGCTGCATCGGCAGCGCTCGCCGCTAAATCCATATACGCATCTGCCGAACTCCACAGCCGATCCAGAGGGGCATACCGTGGATCTCCGAAATTCCTCCGTAACATAAAGGGTTTCCCAGCCGCAATATCCCCCGCTTCCCGCAGCTCCTCCTTCTTCGCTCTCATAGCAGAACGGGTGTCTTTGTCCGCCGCCGTGGCCTTCTCAAGGTCCGTTGCCTTCGCTCGGTTTTCTTTTTCAAGGACCCGGCAACGGTCGGCAGTGTCTTTTAATTCTACGGCCATCTTGGCCATCTTCTCCTGGCTCTCGCAATGTGCGGCCTTCTCGGCTTTCAACTCTTTGGTCGCCTTCAAAGCAGCGGCATTACTAATCCTCGCTTGTTCCTTGGCTCGGGCAAGTTCTGCCCGCAAGGTTTCCACGGTGGCAGTTCCATCTGTAGTCACAACATATTAAAGATACTAGCATCATGCTGCTCTTACTATGTGGCGTTCACCAGATAATAACACTTACCCTGTGCCTCATCAAGCCTCTTGTTAACAAGCTCGATGTCGGCGTCTGCCGCATCCAGTTGCCGTTTTAATTTGGCAAACTCACTAGTCCGGCTAGCCACCGGAGCTTCCACCACCTGCACATAGGGGCAGTCTCGTTATTTCCTGAGAAT
Organism: Triticum monococcum; assembly: GCA_034509565.1. Classification (NCBI taxonomy): domain Eukaryota; kingdom Viridiplantae; phylum Streptophyta; class Magnoliopsida; order Poales; family Poaceae; genus Triticum; species Triticum monococcum. Next base: position 440,737,942 of record CM067842.1, on the reverse strand, counting down.
ATGATCCTCCGTTCTCCGCCGTTCTCGACGACAACCAGAGTCTCAAGGGCTACTATCTACACAGGGCACACCTAACATGTGCAGTACTATCACATATTATCTCACGTACCTCAAAGCCTGTCAGTAGACTCATAAAGGCTTCATGTAATCTGCTTTCGACGGACAAGATTCTCTTCATCACCGTACCCATCAGGATACGGTGTTCTTCTGAGATGGCCGCTCCCCCCACCAACTCCCTCAGAACGTCCGACCGCACACCAGACGGTGCTGGACTCTTTTGTCTTCTCTCTTCGGGAGCTGGACGCTGGGGACTTCGGGGGTCTATGGGATTATCTTCTGGCCTCACTGGATCCGGAGAGGCCCTCCATGACGACACTTCGGGGTCGCCCGCTTCTTGAGCGGAGGAGTCCGGGGGAGGCGTTTCGCTGTCCATCATCTCTGGAAGAAGATCCCCCGAAGACGAGCTCATCTGAGAGGGGCTAAGGCCTGAACTGTAAGATATATGCGGTGGATAGTTTCTCAGAAAAAAGATAGCATACCTTTACTATTAAATTACTTTGGATCACTTACGACTCGTTGGAGGGCTGATCCCCCCACGGACTTTGTGCGGCAAAAGCACCCCCCGAGGCGGGACCCTCTATGGGAGACTTCTTCTCCCGTTTGGAGGCTTCGGCTTTCGGATCCTCGGAAGCAGTCCTTTTCCTCCCCCGGTTGTCCTCCTTCATGGACACGCTCATTCCCTCGGTTGGAACAGGCAGTGTTGGGGGCCCGCGTCCGCCCCTATTATCCCCCCCCCCCTTGGTATCTTCCTTCGAGGGCTCCTGGCAAGGTGCGATCTCGAGCATCTTTTCCAATACCGGATTTTCCAAACCCTCAGGGAGGGGGGCCAAACACCGAATCATCTTCGCCTTTGTTAGCCAGTACTGGTCAAAAAGAGAACTCTCACAAATAACTTTGTGACGAATAAAAGACAGTGCATTCGGCCAGAGGATTTCTTACTTGTTCGGCGGCGCGGTTGCTGCTCAGGCCCACGTCCTCGGTAATATCCGGACAATCTACTTGAGGTCCAAAGAATGACTTGTACACTCCTCGTGCGTTAGGCCGAGGAAACTTTGAATGGCACGCGGTCCCTCTGGGTTGAACTCCCACAAGCGAAGGGGCCGGCGTCTGCAAGGCTGGACTTGACGAACCAGCATAACTTGTATTACCACAGCCAAATTAAAATCTCCCTCGAAGAGATCTCAGATGTGGCTTTTCAGTATAGGCATGTCCTTGGCTGGACCCCAGCTCAGACCTCTGCTAATCCATGACATCAGTTGTGGTGGGGGCCCGAGCGGAAAGTGGGGGCAGCCGCCCACTTGGCACTTCTGGGAGCCATGACGTAAAACCACTCCCGTTGCCATAATTCAGACACCTCTGGAAAGGAACCTTTCGGCCATGGAGCTCCTGCCATCTTGCCTATTGATGCACCTCCGCACGCTGCCCCTCGATCATCTTCGGCTTTACTTCAAAGGTCTTGAGCCACAGGACGAAGTGAGGGGTAACGCGAAGGAAGGCCTCACACACGACAATAAATGTCGAGATGTGGAGAAATTAGTCCGGAGCTAGATCGTGGAAATCTAGCCCATAATAGAACATCAAACCTCTAACGAAAGGATCCAGAGTGAGGCCTAGACCTTGGAGGAAGTGGGAGACGAACACAACGTTCTCGTTGGGTTCGGGAGTAGGGACGATCTGCCCTCGAGCAGGCAGCCGATGCGAAACCTCGGCGGTTAGGTATCTAGCCTCCCTCAACTTCTTAATGTCCTCTTCCGTAACGGAGGAGGGCATCCATCGGCCTTGAAGGCTGGATCCGGACATGATTGAAGATCCGGAGCACCTAACCTGGGCTTTGGGTGTTAGAACTCGAGGCGGGAGAAGGGTTTGATTGAGCACAAGAGAGAAAAAGCGAAAACCTCATCCCTTTATAAAGAGGGTGAATATCAAGCATCCTCTCCGTAGCCGTTTAGGACTTGCTTATGATCTAGGAGTCCTAGAAACGGATGGGTTACCCATGACCGCATTAATGAGAATCCCGTAATAAGGGGACACGATCTCTGCTTTGATAAGACGTGTCGAAAAACTGCCTCGCGTTATGCGTGGGGCTGGTTAAAAGAAATGGTTCGAATAATCACCGGGCCATGACATAACATCATGCTGCCAAAACAAGCCAGCAAATTAGATCTGCGAAAATATTATTCTCTCTACGGTGGAATGTGGAACTTATTTTGCAGGGTCGGACACTATCCTCGTATTCAAATTCTTCTGTGATGTATTCGGAGAAGGAACCCGCCTTGCAATGCCGAAGACAATACTGCGCGCCGGACTCATCGTCATTGAAGCCTGGTTCAGGGGCTACTGAGGGAGTCCTGGATTAGGGGGTCTCCGGACAGCCGGACTATCTCCATTGGCTGGACTGTTAGACTATGAAGATACAAGATTGAAGACTTTGTCTCGTGTCCGGATGGGACTCTACTTGGCGTGGAAGGCAAGCTAGGAAATACGGACATGGATATCTCCTCCTTTGTAACCGACCTTGTGTAACCCTAACCCTCTCTGGTGTCTGTATAAACCGAAGGGTTCTAGTCCGTAGGACAACAACCATAACATACAATCATACCATAGGCTAGCTTCTAGGGTTTAGCCTTTCTGATCTCGTGGTAGATCTACTCTTGTACTACCCATATCATCAATATTAATCAAGCAGGACGTAGGGTTTTACCTCCATCAAGAGGGCCCGAACCTGGGTAAAACATCGTGTCCCCTGCCTCCTGTTACCATCCGGCCAAGACGCATAGTTCGGGACCCCCTACCCGAGATCCGCCGGTTTTGACACCGACAGTAGTCAACACCTTGAAATTGTCGAAAACTTTTTGTGACAATTCGAGCTTTGTAGATAGTAACACTAGTATCAACATCCGCCTTCCTCTTGAAGATCCATTTAATCTCATTGGCTCGCCGACCATCAGGCAAGTCAATCAAAGTCCATACTTTGTTCTCATACATGGATCCCATCTCAGATTTCATGGCCTCAAGCCATTTCGCGGAATCTGGACTCATCATCGCTTCCTCGTAGTTCGTAGGTTCGTCATGGTTTAGTAACATGACTTCCAGAACAGGATTACCGTACCACTCTGGTGCGGACCGTACTCTAGTTGACCTATGATGTTTGGTAGTAACTTGATCTGAAGTTTCATGAACATCATCATTAGCTTCCTCGCTAATTGGTGTAGGAATCATTGGAACGGATTTCTGTGATGAACTACTTTCCAATTCGGGAGAAGGTACAATTACCTCATCAATTTCTACATTCCTCCCACTCACTTCTTTCAAGAGAAACTTCTTCTCTAGAAAGGATCCATTCTTAGCAACTAATATCTTGCTTCGGATTTGTGATAGATGGTGTACCCAACAGTTTCCTTTGGGTATTTTATTAAGACGTATTTCTCCGATTTGCATTCGAGCTTATTAGGTTGAATCTTTTTCACGTAAGCATCACAATCCTAAACTTTAAGAAATGAGAGCTTAGGTTTCTTGCTAAAGCACAATTCATATGGTGTCGTCTCAACGGATTTAGATGGTGCCCTATTTAGCATGAATGCAACTGTCTCTAATGCATAACCCCAAAATGATAGTGGTAAATCGGTAAGAGACATCATAGATCGCACCATATCCAATAAAGTACGGTTACGATGTTCGGACACACCATTACATTGTGGCGTTCCAGGTGGCGTGAGTTGTGAAATTTATTCCACATTATTTTAGATGAAGGCCAAACTCATAACTCAAATATTCACCTCCACGATCAGGTCGTAGAAATTTTTATTTTCTTGTTACGATGATTTCCACTTCACTCTGAAATTCTTTGAACTTTTTTCAAATGTTTCAGACTTGTGTTTCATTAAGTAGATATACCTATATCTGCTCAAATCATCTGTGAAGGTCAGAAAATATTGATACCCGCCGCGAACCTCAACACTCATTGGACCGCATACATCGGTATGTATTATTTCCAATAAGTCAGTGGCTCGCTCTATTGTTCCGGAGAACGGAGTCTTAGTCATCTTGCCCATGAGGCATGGTTTGCAAGCATCAAATGATTCATAATCAAGTGATTCCAAAAGTCCATCCGCATGGAGTTTCTTCATGCACTTTACACCAATATGAGCTAAACGGCATTGCCACTAGTATGTTGCACTATCATTATCAACTTTGCATCTTTTGGCATCAATATTATGAATATGTGTATCACTATGACCGAGATTCAATAAACCATTCACCTTGGGTGTATGACAACAGAAGGTTTTATTCATGTAAACAGAATAACAATTATTCTTTGACTTAAATGAATAACCGTATTGCAATAAACTTGATTCAATCATATTATGCTCAACGCAAACACCAAATAAAATTTATTTTAGGTTCAACACTAATCCCGAAGGTAAAGGGAGTGTGCGATGGTGATCTTATCAACCTTGGAATCACTTCCAACACACATCGTCACCTCGCCCTCAACTAGTCTCTGTTCATTTTGTAACTCCTATTTCAAGTTACTAATCATAGCAACTGAACCAGTATCAAATACCCAGGGGCTACTATGAACACTAGTAAAGTACACATCAATAACATGTATATCATATATACTTCTGTTCACTTTGCCATCCTTCTTATTCGTCAAGTATTTGGGGCAGTTCCACTTCTAGTGACCATTTCCTTTGCAACAGAAGCACTCAGTTTCAGGCTTGGGTCTAGCTTTGGGATTCTTCATGGGAGTAGTAACTTGCTTGCCATTCTTCTTGAAGTTCCCTTTCTTTCCCTTGCTTGTTTACTTGAAACTAGTGGTCTTGTCAACCATCAACACTTGATGCTTTTCTTGATTTCTACCTTCACCAAATTCAGCATCGCGAAGAGCTCCGGGAATCATTTTTGTCATCCCTTGCATATTATAGTTCATCATGAAGTTCCAGTGACTTGGTGATAGTGACTAGAGAACTCTATCAATCACTATCTTATCTGGAAGATTAACTCCCACTTGATTCAAGAAATTGTAGTACTCAGACATTCTGAGCACATGCTCACTGGTTGAGCTATTCTCCTCCATCTTGTAGGAAAAATTATTGTCAGAGGTCTCATACCTCTCGACTCGGTCATGAGTCTGAAATGCCAATTTCAGCTCTTGGAACATCTTATATACTTCCTATCTTTTAAAACGTTTTTGAAGTCCCGGTTATAAGCCATAAAGCATGGCGCACTAAACTATCAAGTAGTCATCATACCGAGCTTGTCAAACGTTCATAACGTCTGCATCTGCTCCTGCAATAGGTCTGTCACCTAATGGTGCATCAAGGACATAATTCTTCTATGCAGCAATGAGGTTAATCCTCAGATCATGGACCCAGTCCGCATCATTGCTACTATCATCTTTCAACTTAGTTTTCTCTAGGAACATATCAAAAAAACGGGGAGCTAGATTGCGAGCTATTGATCTACAACATAATTTGCAAATACTAACAGGACTGAGTTCATGATAAATTAAAGTTCAATTAATCATATTACTTAAGAACTCCCACTTAGATAGACATCCCTCTAGTCATCTAAATGATCACGTGATCCATATCAACTAAACCACGTTCGATCATCACGTGAGATGGAGTAGTTTTCAATGCTGAACATCACTATGTTGATCATATCTACTATATGATTCACGCTCGACCTTTCAGTCTTAGTGTTCCGAGGCCATATCTTCATATGCTAGGCTCGTCAAGTTTAACTCGAGTATTCTGCATGTGCAAAACTGGCTTGCACCCGTTGTATGTGAACGTAGAGCTTATCACACCCGATCATCACGTGGTGTCTCGGCATGAAGAACTGTGGCAACGATGCATACTCAAGGAGAACACTTGTACCTTGAAATTTAGTGAGGGATTATGTTATAATGCTACCGCCGTACTAAGCAAAATAAGATGCATAAAGGATAAACATCACATGCAATCAAAAAAAGTGATATGATATGGCCATCATCATCTTGTGCCTTTGATCTCCATCTCCAAAGCACCGTCATGATCACCATCGTCACCAGCTTGACACCTTGATATCCATCGTAGCATCTTTGTCGTCTCGCCAACTATTGCTTCTACGACTATCGCTGCCGCTTAGTGATAAAGTAAAGCAATTGCATGGCGATTGCATTTCATACAATAAAGTGACAACCATATGGCTCCTGCCAGTTGCCGGTAACTTTTACAAAACATGATCATCTCATACAACAATTTATATATCGTCACGTCTTGACCATATCACATCACAACATGCCCTGCAAAAACAAGTTAGACGTCCTCTACTTTGTTGTTGCAAGTTTTACGTGGCTGCTATGGGCTTCTAGCAAGAACCGTTCTTACCTACGCATCAAAACCACAACGATTTTTTGTCAAGTGTGCTATTTTAACCTTCAACATGGACCAGGCGTAGTCAAACTCGATTCAACTAAAGCTAGAGAAATAGACACCCACTGGCCACCTATGTGCGAAGCACGTCGGTAGAACCAGTCTCATGAACGCGGCCATGTAATGTCGGTCTGGGCCGCTTAATCCAACAATACCGTCGAATCAGAGTAAGACATGCTGGTAAGTGATACGTCTCCGTTGTATCTACTTTTCCAAACACTTTTGCCCTTGTTTTGGACTCTAACTTGCATGATTTGAATGGAACTAACCCGGACTGACGCTGTTTTCAGCAGAATTGCCATGGTGTTATTTATGTGCAGAAACAAAAGTTCTCGAAATGACCTAAAACTTCACGGAGATTATTTTTGGAAATAATAAAAAATACTGGCAAAAGATCAAGACCAGGGGCCCAAACCCTAGCCATGAGGGTGGGGGCGCGCCTGCCCCTGGGGCGCGCCCCCCTACCTCGTGGTCCCCCTAGAGCTCCTCCAACCTCAACTCCAACTCTATATATTCGTGTTCGGAGAGAAAAAATCAGAGAGAAAGATTCATCACATTTTACGATACGGAGCCGCCGCCAAGCCCTAAACTCTCTCGGGAGGGCTGATCTGGAGTCCATTCGGGGCTCCGGAGAGGGGAATCCGCCGGCATCGTCATCATAAACCATCCTCCATCACCAATTTCATGCTGCTCACCGCCGTGCGTGAGTAATTCCATCGTAGGCTTGCTGGACGGTGATGGGTTGGATGAGATTTATCATGTAATCGAGTTAGTTTTGTTAGGGTTTGATCCCTAGTATCCACTATGTTCTGAGATTGATGTTGCTATAACTTTGCTATGCTTAATGCTTGTCACTAGGGCCCGAGTGCCATGATTTCAGATCTGAACCTATTATGTTTTCATGAATATATGAGAGTTCTTGATCCTATCTTGCAAGTCTATAGTCACCTACTATGTGTTAGGATCTAGCAACCCCAAAGTGACAATAATCAGGACCACTTCCGGTGATGACCGTAGTTTGAGGAGTTCATGTATTCACTATGTGTTAATGCTTTGGTCCGATACTCTATTAAAAGGAGGCCTTAATATCCCTTAGTTTCCGCTAGGACCCCGCTACCACGAGAGGGTAGGACAAAAGATGTCATGCAAGTTCTTTTCCATAAGCACGTATGACTATATTCGGAATACATGCCTACATTACATTGATGAATTGGAGCTAGTTCTGTGTCACCCTAGGTCATGAATATTACATGATGGACCGCATCCAGCATAATTCTCTATCACCGATCCATTGCCTACGAGCTTTTCATATATTGTTCTTCGCTTATTAACTTTTCCGTTGCTATACAAAATACCAAAAACATTACTTTTGCTATCGTTACCTTTTGCTATTGTACCACTACTATCATATTACTTTGCTACTAAATACTTTGCTGCAGATATTAAGTTTCCAGGTGTGGTTGAATTGACAACTCAACTGCTAATACTTGAGAGTATTCTTTGGCTCCCCTTGTGTCGAATCAATAAATTTGGGTTGAATACTCTACCCTCGAAAACTGTTGCGATCCCCTATACTTGTGGGTTCTCAAGACTATTTTCTGGCGTTGTTGCCGGGGAGCATAGCTCTATTCTTTGAGTCACTTGGGATTTATATCTGCTTATCATTATGAAGAACTTGAGAGATCCAAAAACCAAGATTTATCCCTCAACTACGAGGGGAGGTAAGGAACTGCCATCTAGCTCTGCACTTGATTCACCTTCTGTTTTGAGTAAGCTTGCGACACCTAAACTTGCTTCTTCTATTGATTCTGATATGTCGCATATTATTGATGATACCACTTCTGCTATGCATGATTCTTATGATGAAACTACTTCTATGCTTGATGCTACTGTGCCACTTGGTGAATTTCTTGATGAACAACTTGCTAGGGCTAGAGAGAATGAAATTATTGAAACTGATAATACTGATGAAAGTGATTATGAAGGCTCTCCTAATAAATATGAATTACATGTTGTGCCTGAGGGCTATGTTATGGATGAAGAAACTAAAAGAGACTTTCTTGCTTGCAATGATAGAAGTGATCTTAAGAAATTATTAGCAAAGCTTAAACAAAAAACTCTGAATGCTAGAATGAAATATGATCCTGCTTATGCTACTTCACCTATCTTTGTTACTGATAAGGATTATGAATTCTCTATTGATCTTGATATAATTACTTTGGTTGAATTTGATCCTTTTTATGGCTATGAATCTGAAACTGTTGTGGCACATCTTACTAAATTAAATGATATAGCTACCCTATTCACGAATGATGAGAGAACTCGCTACTTTTATATCCTTAAAATATTCCCGTTCTCATTAAAGGGTGATGCTAAGATATGGTTTAATTCTCTTGATCCTAGTTGTGTGCGTAGTCCCCAGGATATGATTTATTACTTCTCTGCTAAATATTTCCCTGCTCATAAGAAACAAGCTACCTTAAGGGATATATATAATTTTGTGCGAATTGAAGAAGAGAGTCCCCCACAAGCTTGGGGGAGGCTTCTCCAATTACTTAATGCTTTGCCTGATCATCCTCTTAAGAAAAATGAAATACTTGATATCTTTTATAATGGACTAACTGATGCTTCCAGAGATTACCTGGATAGTTGTGCTGGTTCTTATTTCAGGGAAAGAACACCAAATGAAGCTGAAATTTTCTTGAATAATATGTTGACAAATGAAAATAATTGGACACTTCCTAAGCCAACTCCTGAGCCTACTCCTAAACCAACTATGAAGAAAAGGGGTGTTCTATTTTTCAGTCCTGAAGATATGCAAGAGGCAAAGAAATCCATGAAATAAAAGGGTATTAAAGCTGAAGATGCTAAGAATTTACCTCCTATTGAAGAAATACATGGTCTTAATTTACTGTTTGTTGAAGAAATATATGGCTTTAATCCATCACCTATTGAAGAAACACATGGTCTTGATAACCCGACACAGGTAGTAAAGGTAAATTCTCCCTATAGATATGATAAAGATGAAATCCCATTTACTAAGTTTGCTAGCCCATGCTTAGATGAGTTTGATAAATTTATGGTTAATCAAGAAGACTTCAATGCTTATTTTGGTAGAGAATTAAAACATAGTGTTGATATGCTTGAACACTTGGGTGATTATATGGCCAATGTCAAAGGTAAACTTAAACTTATTAGTAAACATGCTTCTATGGTTACCACTCAAGTAGAACAAGTACTTAAAGTTCAAAATGATTTGCTCAATGAATTGAATAGTAAGAACAAGGACTATGCTATTAGAGTGGCTACTAGAACTGGTAAAATGACTCAGGAACCTTTGTATCCTGAAGGCCACCCTAAGAGAATTGAGCAAGATTCTCAGAGAAATAATATAGATGCACCTAGTCCTTCTAAAAGGAAGAAAAAGAAAAATGACACGACTCTGCATGCTTCTAGTGAACCTATTGTTGAAACACCTGAGAATCCAAATGATATTTCTATTTCTGATGCTGAAACACAATCTGGTAATGAACACGAAACTAGTGATAATGTAAATGATAATGTTCATGTTGATGCTCAACCTAGTAATGATAATGATATAGAAATTGAACCTCCTGTTGATCTTGAAAACCCACAATCAAAGAATCAACGTTATGATAAGAAAGACTTTGTTGCTAGGACACACGGTAAGGAAAGAGAGCCTTGGGTTCAAAAACCCATGCCTTTTCCTCCCAAACCATCCAAGAAAAAGGATGATGAGGATTTTGAGCGCTTTGCTGAAATGATTAGACCTACCTTTTTGCGTATGCGATTAACTGATATGCTCAAAATGAATCCTTATGCTAAGTATATGAAAGATATTGTTACTAATAAAAGAAACATACCGGAAGCTGAAATTTCCACCATGCGTGCTAATTATACTTAGAGGTGGAATACCAAAGAAACTTGGAGATCCAGGAGTACCCACTATACCATGCTCCATTAAAAGAAACTATGTTAAAACTGCTTTATGTGATCTTGGAGCCGGTGTTAGTGTTATGCCACTCTCTTTATATCGTAGACTTGATTTGAATAAGTTGAGACCTACTGAAATATCTTTGCAAATGGCAGATAAATCAACTGCTATACCTATCGTTATTTGTGAGGATGTGCCTGTTGTGGTTGCTAACGTTACTATTTTAACGGACTTTGTTATTCTTGATATTCCCGAGGACGATAGTATGTCTATTATTCTTGGAAGACCCTTTTTGAATACTGCAGGGGCTGTTATTTATTGCACCAAAGGCAATGTCACTTTTCATGTTAATGGTAATGAGCATACGGTACTCTTTCCAAGGAAACAACCTCAAGTCCACAATATCAATTCTATTGGAAAAATTCCATCGATTATTTTTGGAGGTTTTGAATTTCCTCTTCCTGCTGTCAAGAAGAAATATGATATTCTTATTTTTGGGGATGTGCATATCCCCGTTGAGGTAACCTAGTGTTATTCAAAAATTCTCCGGTTCCATGTTATTCGGAATGAGTTTGTTAACAAGACTTGATCAACCTTATTAAAGGATTCCTTTTGATGATCATGAGATCGATGAATTTGGAAAACATAACTCTCTGTACCCTCTTTCTACTTTATGTTATTTATATTAAATAAAGAAAAATAGTAATTTTTGTCTGTTTTCTGATTATCCGTGCAATATAAAAATACCCCGAAAATAAAATTTCTCCAAATGCCCTGAAATTTAAATATGATTTTTCTGGAATATTTGAGAATATTTGGCACTGAGAACACAGCAGGGGGGCATCCACCTGGCCACGAGGGTGAAGGGTGTGCCCCCTGCCTCGTGGGCCCACAGTGGCCCTCCTCCACTTATTCCTGCACCCACACACTCCTTCCTCCCACAAACACCATTATCCAGCTCAAGCACGAGTTCTAGCTCATTTTGCTGTGATTTTCGATCTCCTTGCTCAAAGCACCTCTCACAAAACTGCTTTGGGGGATTCTTCCTTGGTATGTGACTCCTGCAATGGTCCAATTAGTTTTTCTTCTAGTGCTTTATTCATTGCATATTTTTGCTGCTTAGGTGACCCTGTTCTTGAGCTTGCATGTCAAATTTATGTGGTTCCAAGTAGTTTTGATGCATAATATAGGCTCTGGGCACTTGTAGGAGTAGTTGTTATCAATTTTGTTGAGTTTGGTTCACTTTTATTTGAAGTTACTAAAAACATCAGATTTTTTTAGAAAAAAATGAAGAGATTTTTGAGGGGCTCATCGAGCCAAAGCTCGAAGGAAAAGCAAAATGAAGAAGCAAAGAGGCCCAAATATAATCTGCCTCGCATCGCGGAGGTTCGGCTGTGTGAATGGCCTTGTGATGATTTCTTGAGAGCAGCCGGGATTTCTGATAATTTCTATGAATTGGCTGAGAATGCAGGCCTCACCGCCTTCCTCCACGACCAGCGGGAACAGTATCTCTTACTCACCAATATCTTTGTGCAAAACTTTCATTTCCATGCTAGGAGCTCACCACCTACGGTAGAGTTTTATTTATATGATGAGCATAAGGAGATGTCACTTCGTGATTTTTGTCGGGTTTGTTTGATCCCTTTCGAGGGCATCATAGAGGAACCACATCGTGGCGATGTGGATGGGTTTATTGATACCATCACTGTAGGGGAAACGAGGAAGGTTTCCGATGCACGAACTACTAGCATACATTTTCCCGTTCTATGTTACTTTGCTATATTTGCTAGTAGATGCTTAATTGGGCGCGGAAACTGTGGAAACTGAGTGCCCCTGATATTGTTATTTTGTGCCACGCCTTATTTTGTGATGATAGATTCAGCATGGGTGCTATTATTGCAAAGCGGTTAAATCCTAACCGTACTAAGGACCCCGTCTTTGGAGGCATCTTCGCCTCGCGCCTAGTTGCACATTTTAGCATACCTATTAGGCATTATGAGAAGGCAGAAAAAATGCTGCCTCCTGTTTATTTAGATTATAAGAGTATGGTAGGACATGATTTTATTGTTAAGAATAGGGGAAATGAGCTCAAATACAAATTGTTCTTTGGTAAACATCATCCTGAGACTATTACCCTACCTGCTCCTTCCTTGTTTGATTTATCTGCAGGCAAGTACCTTGTTCCGTTGGAGGCTATTCACGCCTACCGGAACCCTACATCAGCCACAGAGCCAGAGTCGGAACCACAAGTTGATCCTCCATGATAGTCTAATTACTAGTGGGATCCGGAGATGATTGCCAACCAGTGGCAATCAGAGTCTTCTTCTTCTTCACAGTACGACCCCAACTATTACTATGGATATCCGCTAGGCCAACCGTGGCCATAGAACAACTTAGGCCAAAAGCCTAAGCTTGGGGGAGTACATATTTCTCACCGACATTACATTCATGTTCACACACTCATTGCTAGTTGTCGGTGCTCATACTTTTTCATTGTAATGTCCATGCTAGTTTATTTTCTCTTTTTATGCTTTCTTCTTGTGTGTTTAATAAACATTAAGAAAAACAAAAAAATGTAGCTTTTAGCTAGTTTTAATTTCCATGCTTGTAATAGTAATTAAAAAGAAAACCCAAAAAGATTTCCTGTTCTTCTTTTTGCTCATTGGGAGCTTTCCCGTGTAAATAGTTTTATTTCTTTTCTTTTCTTTGGGGGTCGATAGGAGAAGACCATAATTAAAATGTTAAAGTGGCTCCTATATGCATTATTGTTGATCTGACAAAAGAGCCCATATTGCCTTGTCTTCTCCTATTTATTGAATGCTTGCAGATTCCAGCTTAGTTCAATGCACGTGCACTATTATTATTATCCACATCGTTCGGTCGTGCAAGTGAAAGGCAATTATGACAATATATGATGAACTGGTTGAGATGGGAGAACCTGGTATGAACTCGACCTCTCTTGTTTTTGTAAATATGATTAGTTCATCATTCCTGATTCAGCCTATTTGAATAAACATGTTTGCGATGACAATTAGAGATCATAGTTTCTTATTCCATGCTTAATTAGCCAGGAGGTTATAATGGTTTACCTTGCGTGCCAACATGCTATTAAAATGGTTGTGATGTGGTATGATAGGGTGGTATCCTCTTTTGAACGATTCGAGTGGCTTGACTTGGCACATGTTCACGCATGTAGTTGAAACAAAATCAACATAGCCTCTATGATATTTATGTTCATGGTGCATTATATCCTACTCATGCTTGTATTCGGTGTTGATTAATTTTAATGCATGTTCATGACTGTTGTCGCTCTCTAGCTGGTCGCTTCCCAGTCTTTTTCTAGCCTTCACCTGTACTAAGCGGGAATACTGCTTGTGCATCCAATTCCATAAACCCCAAAGTTCTTCCATACGAGTCCACCATACCTACCTATATACGGTATCTACCTGCCGTTCCAAGTAAATTTGTATGTGCGAAACTCTAAACCTTCAAATAAATATCCTGTTTTGTATGCTCGAATAGCTCATGTATCAATTAGGGATGTCTGTATCTTCCATGTTAGGCAGGTTATTCTCAAGAGGAGTGGACTTCGCTCCTCACTCACAAGAAAATGGCTGGTCACTGGGATGCCCAGTCCCATGCTTTATGCAAATCAAATCAAAATAATTGCAAACAAAACTCCCCCTGGGACTCTTGTTAGTTGGAGGCACTCATTGTTTCGAGAAAGCCATGGATTAATGCTTGTTGGTGGAGGGGGAGTATAAAGTTTACCATTCTGTTTGGGAACCGCCTATAATGTGTGTAGCATGGAAGATATCGCTATCTCTTGGTTGTTATGTTGACAATGAAAGTATACCGCTCAAAATATTATTCATATCTATTTCAAAACCTAGCTCTGGCACCTCTACAAATCCCTGCTTCCCTCTGCGAAGGGCCTATCTATTTACTTTTATGCTGGGTCATCCTCCTCTTATTAAAAAGCACCAGTTGGAGAGCAACTCTGTCATTTGCAATCATTACTAATTAGTTGACATCGAGTATGACTTGACTAGATCTCTTTTACCATGAATTACAATGTCTAGTCAGTCCTTGATCTTCAAAGGTGCTCTGCATTTATGTTCTGCGGTCTCGGAAAGGGCTAGTGAGATACCATCTTGTTATATCATATTATGATTGTTTTGAGAGAGTGTTGTCATCCGAGATCTATTATTATTGCTCGCTAGTTAATTATGCCATTGACATGAGTAAACATGAGACCTAAGCGTTATTGTGAATATGCTTAGTTTATAATCTTTACTAAAAACTTGAATGCTGGCTTTACAAATTTACAACAACAAGAGCAAACAGAGTTTGTAAAAGTTTTTCTTTATCACTTTCAGTTTATCAACTGAATAGCTTGAGGACAAGCAAAGGTTTAAGCTTGGGGGAGTTGATATGTCTCCCTCATATCAACTTTTCCAAACACTTTTGCCCTTGTTTTGGACTCTAACTTGCATGATTTGAATGGAACTAACCCGGACTGACGTTGTTTTCAACAGAATTGCCATGGTGTTATGTGCAGAAACAAAAGTTCTCGGAATGACCTGAAACTTCACGGAGATTATTTTTGGAAATAATAAAAAATACTGGCAAAAGATCAAGACCAGGGGGCCCACACCCTAGCCACGAGGGTGGGGGCATGCTTGCCCCCCTGGGCGCGCCCCCCTACCTCGTGGGCCCCTGGAGCTCCTCCGACCTCAACTCCAACACTATATATTCATGTTTGGAGAGAAAAAAAATCAGAGAGAAAGATTCATCGCATTTTACGATACGGAGCCGCCGCCAAGCCCTAAACTCTCTCGGGAGGGCTGATCTGGAGTCCGTTCGGGGCTCCGGAGAGGGGAATACGTCGCCATTGTCATTATCAACCATCCTCCATCACCAATTTCATCATGCTCATGTGCGTGAGTAATTCCATCATAGGCTTGCTGGACGGTGATGAGTTGGATGAGATTTATCATGTAATCGAGTTAGTTTTGTTACTGTTTGATCCCTAGTATCCACTATGTTCTGAGATTGATGTTGCTATGACTTTGGTATGCTTAATGCTTGTCACTAGGGCCCGAGTGCCATGATTTCAGATCTGAACCTATTATGTTTTCATGATTATATATGAGAGTTCTTGATCCTATCTTGCAAGTCTATAGTCACCTACTATGTGTTATGATCCGGCAACCCCGAAGTGACATTAATCGGGACCACTTCCGGTGATGACCGTAGTTTGAGGAGTTCATGTATTCACTATGTGTTAATGCTTTGGTCCGGTACTCTATTAAAAGGAGGCCTTAATATCCCTTAGTTTCCGCTAGGACCCCGCTGCCATAGGAGGGTAGGACAAAAGATGTCATGCAAGTTCTTTTCCATAAGCACGTATGACTATATTCGGAATACATGCCTACATTACATTGATGAATTGGAGCTAGTTCTGTGTCACCCTAGGTTATGACTGTTACATGATGAACCACATCCGGCATAATTCTCTATCACTGATCCATTGAATACGAGCTTTTCATATATTGTTCTTCGCTTATTTACTTTTCCGTTGCTATTGTTACAATCACTACAAAATACCAAAAACATTACTTTTTCTATCGTTACCACTACTATCATATTACTTTGCTACTAAATACTTTGCTGCAGATATTAAGTTTCCAGGTGTGGTTGAATTGACAACTCAACTGCTAATACTTGAGAATATTCTTTGGCTCCCCTTGTGTCGAATCAATAAATTTGGGTTGAATACTCTACCCTCGAAAACTGTTGTGATCCCCTATACTTGTAGGTTATCAGTAAGCAGTATGACTATTATCGTCCACAACTCTTTGTGTTCTACTCGTGCATATAACATCTACGCATAGACCTGGCTCTGATACCACTATTGGGGAACGCAATATTTCAAAAAATGTCCTACGATCATGCAAGATCTATCTAGGAGATGCATAGCAACGAGAGGGGAGAGTGTGTCTACGTACCCTCGTAGACCGAAAGCAGAAGCGTTTATCAACATGGTTGATGTAGTCGTACACCTTCACGATCCGTCCCGATCAAGTACCGAACGTACGGTACCTCCGCGTTCAGCACACGTTCAGCTTGATGATGTCCTCTTCTTGATCCAGCAAGAGGGGCGAAGTAGTAAATGAGTTCCGGCAGCACGGCGGCATGGTGACGGAGTTGGTGAAGAACAATCTCCGTAGGGCTTCGCCTAAGCACTACGAAAACTATGACGGAGGATAAACCAGAGGGCACAGGGTTGCCGGCACATGGCTTAGTGTTTCTTGATGTGTCTTGGGTGCTAGCCATGCCCCTCTATCTATATGTTGAGCCTTGGGGTCGAAACTTGCAGTAAAAGCCTCCACAAAGTCGATTTCACCTGAAAGGCAAGAGTCCTCCTCGGACTCCAGGACCAGACGCCAGGGTTCCTGGCGTCTGGACCCTGGCGTCGGTGCCAAAATTGGTGGATCTCGGGTAGGGGGTCCCGAACTGTGCGTCTAAGGTCGATGGTAACAGGAGACAGGGGACACGATGTTTACCCAGGTTTGGGCCCTCTCTATGGAGGTAATACCCTACGTCTTGCTTGATTGATATGGATGAATACGAGTATTACAAGATTTGATCTACCACGAGATCGTAATGGCTAAACCCTAGAAGTCTAGCCTGTATGACTAGGGTAATTAGTATTCGTCCTATCTACGAACCTAGCCCTCCGGTTTATATAGACACAGGAGGGATCTAGGGTTACACAAGGTCGGTTACAGAGAAATGAATCTACATAGTTGGGCACCAAGCTTGCCTTCCACGCCAAGGAAACTCCCATCCAGACACGGATGCAGTCTTCGGTCTTCGTATCTTCATAGCCCATCAGTCCGGCCCATGGCTAGTAGGCCGGACACCCAAGGACCCCTTAGTCCAGGACTCCCTCAGTAGCCCCTAAACCAGGCTTCAATGACAAGGTATCCGGCGCGTAGATCTGTCTTCGGCATTGCAAGGCGGGTTCCTCCTTCCGAACTCCAAGATAGTCTTCGGACGAAACAAATGTGTCCGGATCAGCAACACACAGCCGTAGAGAGTATAGTATTTCACGAATCCGATCTGCTGACAACTTTAGTAATGTGATGTCACGCTTTCCCTGTCATTATTTCGAACCGTTTCCCGTCCCGCTGTTCCACGTTTCGAGGCGTGGTTTTTATTGGCACGTCTTGTCGAAGCAGAGATCGTATCCCCTTATTGCGGGATTTTAATCAATACAAGCGTGGGTAACCCAACCGTCCTGCGGGAAAGATTCCTTAGGAATAGGCAGGTTCATAGGCTTAGGAGGAGGCATTCAATACCCGCTGCCTTTATAAAGGAACCAAGGGCCGTCTTTTTTATGCCAAACTTCTCCTCAGCCTTCCCAACCTCGAGTTCTAGCACCCAAGGTTCGACTTCATTGCTTCAGGCCTCCCCATTATGTCCGGACCCAGCCCTCAAGGCTGATGGGTAGCTTCCTCCGTTACAGAGGAGGATATTGCAAAGCTTCAGGAGGTCAGATACTTGACCGCGGAGATACACCACAGGCTTCCTGCTCAAGGACAGGTTATTCCGACCCCCAGATCTGGCGAGAGGGTCGTATTCATCTCCCACTTCCTCCGGGGGCTAGGGTTCGCTCTTCACCCCTTCGCCCAAGGGTAATGTTTTATTACAGACTAGATTTTCACGATCTAGCTCTGGACTCCTTCCTCCACGTCTCGGCGTTTATCATCACATGCGAGGCCTTCCTCCGAATCCCCCCACACTTCGGCTTATGGCTCAAGACCTTTAGTGTGAAGCCGAAGGTAATTGACAGGGAACAGGCAGAGTGCGGTGGTGCTGTAGTGAGCAAACTTACCAACACTCCCTGGCCAAAAGGCTCTTTCACCGAAACCTCCAACCAATGGCAGCGAGAGTGGTTTTATGTCACGGAACTCCGTAGTACCAAGTGGGAAGCTATACCTGGGTTCCGTCCCGGCGCTCTGCCACAGCTTGCATCATGGATTAACAAGGGGCTGGACTGGGGATCAGTTGATGAAGTGCAAACTCTATAGAGCCGCATCCGAACCCTCCTTGAGAGAGACATTGATCTTGTCAACGTGATTCAAGTGATGCTAGTTCGCTGAATCCTGCCATGCCAGCGCAGGTCTCGCCGTATGTGGGAGCTTAATCCAGAAGGAGCACGAACCCTCCAACACTTCTTCGGCACTACGCATGAAGGGATGTGGAAGTTGTTTTTCGGGAAGCGAAAACATTGGCCGGACACTACTAAGGACGCCGGCCTTAACTGCAACCGTCCGGATACCCCGGTAAGCACTTGTCTCCCAAACACTTTGTAATTACACATACCGTAATATGGTACTGAGCAAGCTATCTTCTTCAAGGGCTGGATAAAGAAGGTGGAACTAATTATGTGTTCGGCCCCTCTTCCTGAAGGCCCCGCGAATCCTGTTCTAACAAGGATGCTAGCCCTGGCACCATACCAGATGCCTGTGAAGGAGGGCGAGACGAAGAGTGGGAGAACCAAAGATGGCCCCTATTCAAAGGGCACATCAGACATTGTGTCCGGAGGAATCAAAATTCCCTCATACAAAGACAAAAGTGAAGGGGGGCACTGTCTCCTCCCCTCATGGGAAGAAAAGGGCCGCCTCCGAAGAATTGGAGAAACAGGCTCCTAAGCGAGGCAAGAAGCCTCTGTTGGGTGGCTCGGGCTTGGAGGACATCGAAGCACAGTCTCATGATGAGGACAAGCCTCAGGCCAAATTGTAAGTGAACAAGGATGTTTTAAACATATCCCGTTCTTTTCTTGTAATGCCTGGAATATATGTTTTTTGCAGCTCAGCACGCAGTCTTCTACAACAATCCTCTTCTTCGGGGGACCTTCTCCCCGAGATGATGGAAAGCGAGACGCCTCCACCGGCTTCTCCGCCCAATAGGGTGGACGACTTCAAGCTGTCGTCGCAGAGGGTCTCCCCCGACCAACACGTGGTGCAAGGGATGATGAAGACATTACCCGAAGGTGATACTTCGGTGGCCCAGGGCCCGGGGACCAATAATGAAGGCCTCAAACAATCCGGTATACAGCCGGATATGAATAAACACATCCCTTCAAAGGGTGGTCGTACTCCTACGGCAGCCTCCAGAGACCCGGAGGTGCCGGATATCTTGACAAACATGTTGCAGCAGGCGTCCGTCTCAGAGGAGCATCGTACCTTGATGTGCACGGTGGTTAAAAAGGTCCTGTCCGTGAAGAGCGGATTGAATGAGGCCCTTGCGAGCCTACTAAGAGGCTTCGAGGTTTGTACTGCAATATGTGCAATTGTGTTTTATTCACAAAATACACCTGTGTATAGATAGTAGCCCCTGAGACTCTGATTGGCTTCTCGAGGGAGGCAATCAAAGGATCAAAAGAAATGCCCAGGGACTGACCTGATTAATTGGAACACAAGCGGTGACTTCTTCGGTGACTGCCCGAACTATAGAAGTTGCAGATTTGCAACATAGGATTAATGAGGCGGATAATGATATCGCGCTTATCAACAGGCGACTTGACGAGGTGCAAGGTATAATTTTGGGGCAGTTATACTATGCATATGTTTAAAATATAAGCAATATGTGAAGAATTGTGTAATAAGGTGTACATATCTGCAGATGGTGCTGTCGCAGTCGAGATCCTTCGAGCTGAGCTAGCCCAGGCCAAGGAGCAGGCCCGGATTAGTAATGCGGCTGCCGAAAAGGCATCGGCTGAGTTAAAAGCCGAACAAGCTGCTCAGCGCCAAGACGAGGAGAAGATATCCACAATGGCGCTCGAACTAAAAAATGCTGCTAGCCGCTATGAACTTCTTGAGAAGGAGAATGAAGCCAAAACGGCTGAACTTGACAAGGCCTTACGAGAGGCGAGAGAAGCGCGGTCTGAATCCAGAGCAGCCCGTGAGGAGATCCGGCAAGCTGGGGAGATTGCGGCTGGCAAGCCCTTTTTGCTACGGACTAAGTTCGGCGATCCGAACTATGCTCAGCTTAACCAAATGTGGAGTTCTCCGGATGTAACATCCCGATTCTCAGAATGTTTAAGAAAAAGTTTTCCAAAAATTAGGGCGAGAAAATTTCATTTGTTTTATTTGTTAACAAAGCTTAAATTGGACTTTTATAATTTGAAGGATTTAATTTGAACTAATGTGAACCTAATTAAATTTTGTGTTTAGTTTTTTTTTCTTTTAATCAGCTCTTCTTTGGCATATTAAATATGCGCCTTGAAAATTTTTTTTGGGTTACTGAAATTCGTTTGATTTCTCGAGCTTCTTTTTCTTCTCTCGATTTCGTAAAACAGAAATCAATTTCTTTTCCTTTTCTCAATCTCGGGCCAAATTCCATCGGACCATTAAATACGTTCTACCATTTGAATTGTTCACATATCTTACTAACACTCCTTTCACACGTACATTGTTTATTAGACAAATCCACCAATACATGCATATGTACATCTCTCTTCTCTTTCCTGAGTTGAGCCACACGTACTCGGTGAGCCTCTATCAAATTCCTTTTGCATACGTACTTTTCATCACCTAGTGTATCCCGTAGACATCATGATTCGACCTATCTCTGCCGTTGGATGATTCGACCTATCTCTGCCGTTGGCCGCGTGTGTCCAAAACTGAATTCGATTCGGTGGCATAATTCTTTAGTTTTGCTCATCATATGACTTTGAGCCCAATAGATAAAATTCTCCATATGACCGTAGAAATCCAGTGATGGGGTTAGATTGTGGGTTCTATCTTGTGACCGGTAGAAGAGATATAATCTTAGTCGTTTTTTTTATGGAATCCAAATAGGTTTTGTGTTGGTAAACTTTTCTACTGGTATATTATTTCTACGTCTCTCGTTATGCCTAGGAGTATCAAATGTTGTACTCGATTGATTTGAAGGTGCGTTTTTTTGTAGCATTTCATGTAGATAACTTTGTGCATCATCTAAAAATATGATATGCCTTTGTATTATTTCCTTCGAGTTATTACCTTGTGTAGGAGTTGATTGGTGCATTAGTTATCATCCCTCATACATGACTGGCACGTGTTATTATTTTAATTAGATTTGAAGCATTATTAGTGTAATCTTATTATCATTATTTTGGTTATATTTGATACTTATTGTTTGCGAGCGTACAATATTTGGTGAACGCTCGACATGCTTATATTTATGTGGAATTATTCTAAACTTTGCTTTATGTATCGAATAATGGAATATTTCGTGTTCCGATTATTTCCTTTTGTTTAGCATGAATATATCTTAGATATATTTTCTATATTCATTTACGTCCATGTAGCATGTGTGTTGTATATATTCAAAATCATGTCATGCCTATGATAGTGGTCCGACAATCTATTATTTTGTTGTTTAGTTTCTTTATAGTAGTTGTCTTGAATTGGCATGTTAACTTAGAACATAGCCATGGTTATGATGAATTACTTGTTTTAGGCACTCTATTAGCATTTTAATTATCTGTTGCATCATGCGTGGTTCAAGCTTACTTTCTCACTTTGCTAAGTTGTGTGACATGTCATGTTTTATGTGTTATTTTGGTTGCAACTTTTGAGTAATTGTTAACGCGATTTTGTAGATGTTTATTGTTTAGTATTGCATGGATAGTTGCTTTATCTCATTGTCATAGTTGCGTTCTATATAGAATTTATTCATTGTGACATAGAGTTCAGTGTATTATTTTTTAGTAATTAGCAAACGTGTTATATTTACCTAGGATAGTAGCTATGCATGCTTAGTTGATTGACATGTCATGTTAGTACTTACTCAAGTAGAAGGCATATTTGGTTGTATGCCTACCGTGTGTTATATCATTGGTAGTTTGTACCTTATGTTCATACATTTGGTTAACGTTTACTTGCTAGATATATCAGAGTGATTTGTTGATAACATACATTCTTTTATTTAAGAATTTCTTGCCTTATCAATACCATGTCATGATATTCGATTGTATAACTTGATTGCATAACGCATGTCTATACCAATCCGTGTGTTGTATGATGCTTAGTTGTGTACCTTTTATATATTTGCAAGTGTATGATGACTACATATAAATGCATTTCATCTTGTTATTCATGCTTCTATAACGCATGTTGATTTGGTTGATGAGATGATCTAGTTGTATACTTTCCTACGTGCTTAGTATGCTTCCATGTTTTCATTTATCATAACTAGCATGGTAGTGTTGTATGCTAACGTCGTGCTTAATCTTTAGGTCACTTGTTATCAACTAGGTTATCTCATCTTTCATGTGTTATTATATTCCATGTGTTATGGTTGTACTTGTGTTGCTCATATATGCTTGACTTGTCTCATGTTAGTGTTATGAGTGTTTGGCACATGTTGCATTAGATCATCACATGATTAGGATAGTTCACCTTTCAATAGTTGAGTTGTGTCTTTCTCATATGCTTAGTGCACATTGTTACTTTGTTGTTAATCATGTTGTGGTAATATTTTTGCTAGAGGTCATTTGGATATTAGTTGTTTCCTTTATTACAAAGAGTGTCCTAGTTTAGTATCTTCTCATGGTCACTCATATGTTCAATGCTTTTGTTATTAGATAAGACCTCTTCATGATTCTATACTCACATGCCTTGTATGATGTGTCTGGTTATTTAATTTTCCAATTATTTTTGTGATAGCATTGGGTTGTCTTTTGTCATAGAAATGTTTGCTAATAGTTGTTATGATTGGTGTTTAGTCTTTGCTTATTGTTAACCATTATAAAGTATTTGGATACATCCAAATATTTACTTGTGGTTGATTATTAATCGTAATCATATCATGTGGATAGTAGTTCACTCTTTTGTTCCATGTCTTGTATAGTTTCTTGTTAATTGTTTGACAAATGACTTGGTTTGTTATAATAGAGTTGATCCTATTTTATATTAATAATGTTATAGGGTTAGACCTAGGTCAATTCAATTCATGTTGTTGAGTGATGTTTGATTGCTTAACTAGTATGGCTTGTAATGTTTGTTCATTTGTCTTACGGAACTATTGCCTTTCGAATTATTATATAGTTGATGTATATGTTTGACTACTATTGACCATTATAAATATTTAGATTCTATCTAAATATCTATTTGTGGTTAACTATTACCTTCATCATGTCATGTTGTAACTGTGTGGTTAAATGCATAGGATGGTCCCTTTTCATGTGTGTTGATGCCATTGTGTTTGTTAGATAGTAGTTTCCTATATAGTTTGTCGAGATGTGTAGTGGGTACTACTAGTGGTTAGTACCATAGTTCGTATTAGAACGTTGGTCTTGATCGCCAAGCCTTCCATAGTTGTGTCAACCTAAACCTTGTCACTTCATTGAATCCTCTCTACTTACCTCCCTATCATGCTACCTCATTCAAGAATCTCCATCTGATCGATATCTCGCTATCCATCCACTCTTAATTTGTTTTGGATGTTATTTGGATTTACTATTGTTTTGGTATTTATTTGTTTTCCATTTGCTATCGTTACGACGAGTAGGGAGTGGCGAGGTTGGACAAGGACAGAAACAGGTTACCGAAGAAGGACTCAACAACGAAGGCATGCCTCCTTCTTTGATCATACTTATCTTATGGTTTACAAAATTGCATTGAGTTTTATTGTTACTATATGCATGCTATTTTAATTTTTGTAGCTAGCATGTCAATTGACACATTACCTTGATCTGCTTGTCGCCTATTTACTTGACCCCTGAGTAGAAGTATAAGGTTCCAGTAGAGTAGAAATGCTTAGCCATGCTTATCACCCTATAGGTGCCTTGTTGAATGACCTCTGAGTCATTGATAGTTGAAACTTAACGCTGAGCTAGGCCAGTTGGCCCTTGTTGACCTTCTCTATCCTCTTCTACTCTGGGTGAAACTTACCATCTGAATTGAATACTGGCGCGGGCGACAGCTGAATCAAAGATTGAAGGAGCGATTGGCCACCCTTTATGAGTTGAAGGGGGCAATCAGTCGTCCGTGTCGTATGAGGCCTAATAAGTCTTGGATTTGAAGATTGTGATAACAGTACAACCACATGCTATATGGGCACTGGCTTGGTTAATTAGTTAGTGCACTCTTATTGTCGTCATCGCTGTACCGCAGATGGGATAGCTGCCTTGCGAGGAGTATCCTCGGCACAAAAGGGGGGCCCGGACTGTGAACTGCGGTTACTTCCGTGTTGAAACCTAGTGGGCTTGGCATAGTAAGTTTGGTGTAATGAAAGACCTCGTCACAATCTCCCTGCCGGTATACCAAATGGTGTACTACGCCAGCGGCCACTGGTGGCAACAAGTCGGGATTGTGTCGTGTGGGTAAAGTGTACAACCTCTGCAGAGTGTAAAACTATTTGAATAGCCATGTCCACGGTCATGGACAACACATGAATCTTTCTTGACATACAGGACCTGTCTTGCTTCCTTTCCCCTATTCTTGGAACCTATGAAGAGCGTGAGTTGATCGAGGATCCTCACTTGATAAAAGTTATTCTGGAGATAAAACATGTTTTCATCTAAAACTGCGTTTATCCAACTGCTTTATTTGTCAAACAAAATTAGCTTTTATGCAAATGAGCCATACAGCCTTCCGTTGAAGCCACATGTAGCTATTAAATCCTTCCCCGAGGGAGGCATGTTGAGTATGTAATGTACTCATGGCAATAATTTTGTTGACAGCAGAGTTCAGTGAAGATGAAGGTGATGACTACGACTACTATGGCGATCCGTAGGAGTGAGGTCACGTGGACTACATCGACTGCCTGTGGCTGAGATGGAGTCGCTACGTATTTATATATTCCGCTGTGTTTCTGGTTGTAATAAATGTCATGAGACATTTCACTATGTATGCCTTGTGGCAAGAGTTATTAAACTTATACTTATTTTATTGTTCTGCAATGATACCATTTTCGCTGTGTTGTCAAGTTGATCCTGGATTGACAAATATACACAGGAGGGTCTGGAAATAATTTCCGGGTTCTCACACCGGACGACTTTTTAAACTTGTCGAAGAGTTCTTCCGATGCGGAGCAGTTTTACCAGGCGCGAGAGGGGTATGCAACGGAGAAGCTTTTCTCATCACAATTTGGCGCGTCGAAGAGCCCTCTGTTTCTTAATGAATAGATGTCCCAATGGGCCGAGCTTCATAGGATATCCGACGCTGCCATGAAGAACATCATAATCCGGTTCTGACCAACTGAGCCTGTTCGGAATAGCTACTCCGGCTTGGTGCAGTGGCTTGTTGATGCGGTGCCACGTATCAACGCTGTAAAGCGGCCTCCTCCCATTGTGGTTGGCGTTGAGCTTGCCGGCCGGCTTGAAGACCCAACAGCTTCTGTTGGTATGATTAGCTGGTTTATCGGGGTGGCCGTGAATCTGGCAGCATCGGTCCAGTATCCTGTCTAGGTTGGATGGTCCATATTGGTTCGCCTTGAATGACTTTTGTCCGTTGACCGGGTTTTGGATTGCTGAATCCGGCGTTCACCGCTGGGTCGCGTGATCTTTCATTATCATTGCGACTATTGTGTTTGCTTCGTCGTGGCTTGCCATTGCCGTCTCGGATTTCGAAAGTGCCCGAGTCGCTGGCGCTGTTGCTTCTACGAGCGAGCCAGCTGTCTTCTCCCGCGCAAAAGCGGGCCATTAGAGCGGTAAGGGCTGTCATGGATCTAGGTCCTTCTTGACCGAGGTGGCGTGCAAGCCATTCATCCCAGACGCTGTGTTTGAAGGCCGCAAGGGCTTCCGTGTCCGGATAGTCGACGATTTGGTTCTTTTTAACTAAGAACCTAGTCCGAAGCTTCTTGGCTGACTCTCTGGGCTGCTGGACAATGTGACTTAAGTCATCGGCGTCCGGTGGCTGGACATATGTTCCTTGGAAGTTGTCGCAAAAGGCGTCTTCCAAATCTTGCCAGCTGCCAATAGAATTTTTTGGTAGACTGTTTAACCAGTACCAAACTGGTCCTTTGAGTTTTAGTGGTAGGTACTTGATGGCATGAAGGTCATCTCTGCAGGCCATGTGGATACGGAGGAGGAAGTCCTCGATCCATACCGCGGGATCCGTTGTTCCATCGTATGATTCGATATTCATGGGTTTGAACCCGTCTGGGAATTCATGCTCCATTACTACGTCTGTGAAGCAAAGAGGGTGTGCGGCGCCTCTATGTTGGGCCACACTGTGATGTACCTCTGATGGAGTCCATTTGCGGTTTTCTGCCCGGGCGTGGCTAGGTTTGTCACGTCCGAATAGGTAGCCGTCGTCGCGTGTCGAGGCATGTCCTCGCGATCCGTAGATCGATCTTGCGTGTCCTGCTCTACTGTCCAAGTCCTGTCGAAGGTCGTATGTACAACACCGAGCCGTTTTATTCTTGCCTTTACGGCAAGGTGGGGCGGTCTGGTGTTCGGCTTGAGTTGCCGCTTTATCCGGACCAAGTTGGTCGACCTGCCGCATTGTGCAATGATGGTACGGGCTCCAGGACCTCGTCATCGAACTAAGGTAGCAATCTACGCTTTGGGTAGCTTTTGGCTGGGCCACTAAGGCTGTATTCTTCGGCGGCCAGGACTTCAGTCCATCTATCATTGAGCAGATCTTGGTCCGCTTGAAGCTGCAGCTGCTTCTTTTTCAGGCTCCGTGCAGTGGCAATTAGCCAGCGTTTGAAGCGCTCCTGCTCGAGAGGTTCCTCAGGCACGATGAAATCCTCGTTACCGAGGCTCTCCTCTTCCTCGGAGAGCAGAAGATAATTATTGTCCTCCGAGTCTCTGTGTATGGCCTGTTCATCAGGGCTAACTTGCCCATTTTCCCGTTCCCCTGTTCGGAGGTTACCTTGACGGGGTCTTCATTATTTTCAGCATCGTCTGGAGTATTATTTTTTCCAGTGCCCATACTGCAGTCTTTGGAATGACGTGACTTAGAGCGGCGTCGAGGAAGCTGGCGCTTGGGCTGTCTCTCAGGAGGTTTATCCTCAAACTGGATCCTCTTTGTCATCATTGTTAGTTTTTTCAGGCGTGTCCACCATGTATATGTCGTAGGAAGAAGTGGTTGTCCGTCGTCCAGTGAATGACGGGTTTTGGCCTTGCTCCTTGTCGGCATCGTCGTCCATACTGGCGATGTCTTCGGAGCCATAGTCAAGCATGTCAGTTAAATCCTCGACAGTCGCTATGAAGTGGGTGGCGGGTGGGAAGCAAAATTCTCGATCGTCGGCCCCTAGTCCGAACCGTACATAGTTTGGCAGGGAGTCCCGCGTCGAGGACAAGTTCTTTAATGAGTTCAGCACATCGCCCAAGGGCGAGTGCTGGAAGATGTCTGCGGTGCTGAACTCGAAGATCGATAAGCGGTCAAGTTTGATATTTGCGGACTCACATGGTTCGGAACTTATACCTGGAGAAGACTCCGGAGTTCCGGTGACATAAGTATTGCATGAGGTTATGTCCATGTGCGGCTCCAACACCGGGGAATCTGCGGCCTCCGTGGTGGGGTTGAGCCTCCAATCCTTGGACGCCGCAACGTGCTCTGGATCTAAGGCCAGAGTGGTCACAGGAGTTATCTCCTTGATGTGGTCTGACGACAGATTTAGGTCATGTTCGTCAAGGTGACTAGGAGCGGTCGCCGCGGTCTTGAATCCGGCAAAGATAAAATCTCCACAGATGTCCGCAACGTAGTTCAAGCTCCCAAATCTGACCTGATGGCCAGGGGTGTAGCTATCGATCTGCTCCAGGTGGCCAAATGAGTTGGCCCACAGCGTGAAGCCGCCAAACACGAAGATATGTCCGGGGAGGAAGGTTTCTCCTTGGACAGCGTCACTATCGATGATTGAAGGGGCCATCGAACCTTTTGTCGACGACACAGTGGAACTCTCAATGAAAGCATCAATGTCGGTGTCAAAACCGGCGGATCTCGGGTACGGGGTCCCGAACTGTGCGTCTAAGGTCGATGGTAACAGGAGACAGGGGACACAATGTTTACCCAGGTTCGTGCCCTCTCTATGGAGGTAATACCCTACGTCCTGCTTGATTGATATTGATGAATACGAGTATTACAAGAGTTGATCTACCACGAGATCGTAATGGCTAAACCCTAGAAGTCTAGCCTGTATGACTAGGGTAATTAGTATTCGGCCTACCTACGGACCTAGCCCTCTGGTTTATATAGACACGGGAGGGATCTAGGGTTACACAAGGTCGGTTACAGAGAAAGAAATCTACATAGTTGGCCGCCAAGCTTGCCTTCCACGCCAAGTAAAGTCCCATCCGGACACGGGTGCAGTCTTCGGTCTTCGTATTTTCATAGCCCATCAGTCCGGCCCATGGCTAGCAGGTCGGACGCCCGAGGACCCCTTAGTCCAGGACTCCCTCACCTGGACTCCGCAAAACTTCCTTTTGCACTTTCCAAAAACCTTGTGGGCTTTCCCCTTTGGCCCAACTAAAGTGTTTTCGTACCCAAACATTTCGGGAAACATCTGGAACCCCTTCCGGTGAATTACGGAGACCAAACACTATTATCCCATATATTAATATTTATATCCGGACCATTCCGGAGTTCCTCGCCATGTCCGTGATCTCATCCGGGACTCCGAACAACATTCGGTCACCAACATACATAACTCATATAATACTATATCGTCAACGAACGTTAAGCGTGCGGACCCTACGGGTTCGAGAACTATGTAGACATGACCGAGACATTTCTCTGGTCAATAACCAATAGCGGAACCTGGATGCCCATATTGGCTCCTACATATTCTACGAAGATCTTTATCGGTCAAACCGCATAACAACATACATTATTCCCTTTGTCATTGGTATGTTACTTTCCCGAGATTCGATCGTCGGTATCCTCATACCTAGTTCAATCTCGTTACCGGCAAGTCTCTTTACTCATTCCATAATACATCACCCCGCAACTAACTCATTAGTCACATTTATCATGATATAAGGAAATATAAATAACAACTTTATTATTGCCTCTAGGGCATATTTCCTTCACCTCTGTCGTCGAGGAGGTTTATCGGTCTGGAGCCATCAAAATAAATAATTCCGAAGGCACTAACCCGAAGGTTGTCAATGGGCAACGAGTAAAGCATTATATCTCAGGTACGCCTATTAATGTTGAAAGTAATATTATCCAAACTTTGACACCGGAAGAACACATAAAAGAGTCCTTCTGGAACACTCCAGAATCATGAAAATAAGGAGGTATGTGATATGGTAAGTAAACGAACTCCAAAAAATCTTCAAAAATATTTTTATCAGTTTTGGAATATTCTAAAATTTTGGAAATAAAGAAACTTCCAGATACTCTAAAATATTTTTTATCCATTTTTCTACCATATACTTGTCCTACAAGATAAAAAATCTATATATACTTCCCGAACCTGTTGATCACCGTACCGTGGAGAAATCCTCTGTTCTCTTTTTCCTTGTTGTTTTCTTTCATATTCCATCTACCATGGCCTCTTCAAGCTCCTCCAAGGACAAGATCTCTCCTTCACCACCAGAAGGAGAATTGAGTATCGGGTATGGGCACTGCCCTTGGCATCCGCCAAGCTTGGGGGAGGTGCCCCGGTATCATATCTTCCCACTATCTTTTTGCTTTTATTTATCTTAGTTCAATCTTTTGCTTTCAGATGAAATAAAGTTTAGTTCAATCCTTTCTTCTTTTGAGAGTTTTCTTAGTGATCTATCCTTGTAATCACGTGCAAGTTATATAATGAAGTAGTTTTAGTTTTTGCTATGGTAGGTGATGGCACCACATAAGGAAAAGTATAGGTAGAAACTTTTATTAGATATTGACAAACATAGCATTAGTCAATGATGCAACTCATGAAAGAATTAATAAGGGAAGAGAAGATTCACAAATAGATATACTAGCCTAGAAATCTTCTGTGATTGTGAGCCCTCATCAAAATATTATATGCCAAAATTGTTGATGTTGGACAAGGAAGACAACTTAATGGTTAGTGTTTGTTTATATTCACATAGAAGTCATATTGTCATAGATCCTTTAACATGTGATCCTTGCCCCCTATCTTTGCTAGCCAAAATTCTGTACTAAGTAGAGATACTACTTGTGCATCCAAAAACCCTTAAACCCAAATCTTTTTCAAGAGTCCACCATACCTTCCTAGGGATTGAACAAGATCCCTCAAGTAGGTTTTCATCGGTGCAAAAAGGCTATAAAAATTGCTTCTAAAAGTGTGAGATCATTTAGTGTAAGAGAAAATTGAGCGTTGTGCGAACTTGGATGACAAAGAATAAAAGCGACAGAGTGCATAATAAAGGTTGTCATCTTAAGGGGCAATACAATGTGACGTTCTCTTGCACTAAGGGATTGAGCATACAAACAAATAAGTGCATGGAAACCTCTGCTTCCCTCTGCGAAGGGCCTATCTTTTACTTTTATGCAAAGAGTCAAAGTTTTCCCTCTATTCCTTTTATTTTTCTCTTTTGGCAAGCATCATGTGGTGAGGAAAGATCTAGGCACATATGTCCAGTTGAATACAGATAGCATGAGTTATTATTGTTGACATCACCCTTGAGGTGAGTATGTTGGGGGGAAAAATAATAGGCCCCTATATTTCTATGTGTCCGGTTGAAACGTTTTGCTCATGGGTACAAGGTGAGTGTTAGCAATCATAGAAGACTATATGATGGTTGAGTATGTGGACTTGCCTAAAGGCTCCGACACGTGACCCTTCCTGAAAAGATGATGAATTTTGGTTGCAAAGTTGACTGAGAACATAGTTTGTTGTTTCCTAATAGAGTTTTTGCTTTATACTTTGATTATGTGATGAACTGTTACTTATTCATAGGAAGTGTATGATGCAAGTTATATGATAAAAGACCTATGTTAAATTTTGTTGTTGTTATAATAATCAACATGATGCTTCCATGTCCGTATTTTGTTTTTGTCGACACCTCTCTCTCAAAGCATGTGGACATGTTTTTCGATTTTGGTTTTTGCTTGAGGACAAGCAAGATCTAAGCTTGGGGGAGTTGATACGTCCACTTTGCATCATGTTTTCTTACTGTTATTTATAATGTTCTTATCCGTAATAATGCTTTTTGGAGTAATTCTAATGCGTTTTCTCTCATAATTTACAAGGAACACACCAAGAGGGAGAATTCTGGCAGCTGGAATTCCGGACCTAGAAAAGCTACGTCAGGCCACCTATTCTGCACAACTCCAAATGAGCTGAAACTTTACGGAGAATTTTTATGAATTATTTGAGGAATATTGGAGCCAATAAACACCAGATGGGGGGCACCAGGTGGGCACAACCCACCTGGGCGCGCCAGGCCCCCCTGGTGCGCCCTGGTGGGTTGTGGCCTCCTCGACCCACCTATGGCGCCCATCTTTTGGTATATAAGTCATTTTGACCTAGAAAAAAATGAGAGGAGGACTTTCGGGATGAAGCACCGCCTCCTCGAGGCGGAACTTGGGCAGGAGCACTTTTGCCCTCCAGCGGAGCGATTATGCCGGGGGAACTTCCCTCCCGGAGGGGGAAATCATCATCATCATCATTACCAAAAAATCTCCCATCTTGGGGAGGGCAATCTCCATCAACATCTTCACTAGCACCATCTCATCTCAAACCCTAGTTCATCTCTTGTATTCAATCTTGTTACCAAAACTATAGATTGTTGCTAGGGGGTGACTAGTAGTGTTGATTACATCTTGTAGTTGATTACTATATGGTTTATTTGGTGGAAGATTATATGTTCAGATCCAATATGCTATTTAATACCCCTCTAATCTTGAGCATGATTATTATTTGTGAGTAGTTACTTTTGTTCTTGAGGTCGCGGGAGAAATCATGTTGCAAGTAATCATGTGAATTTGATATGTGTTCGATATTTTGATAGTATGTATGTTGTGATTCCCTTAGTGGTGTCATGTGAACGTCGACTACATGACACTTCACCGTATTTGGGCCTAAGGGAATGCATTGTGGAGTAGTAAATAGATGGTGGGTTGCGAGAGCGACAGAAACTTAAACCCTAGTTTATGCACTATTCCGTAAGGAACCGATTGGATCCTAGAGTTTAATGCTATGGTTAGAATTTATTCTTAATACTTTTCTCGTAGTTGCGGATGCTTGCGGGAGGGTTAATCATAAGTAGGAGGTTTGTTCAAGTAAGAACAACACCTAACACCGGTCCACCCACATATCAAATTATCAAAGTAGCGAACACAAGTCAAACCAACATGATGAAAGTAACTAGATGAAATTCCCGTGTACCCTCGAGAACACTTTGCTTATTATAAGAGACTATTTTGGACTGTCCTTTGCCTCAAAATGATTGGGCTACCTTGCTGCATACTTGTTACTATTATCGTTACTTGCTCGTTACAAATTATCATGCTATCAAACTACTCGCTACTTACAGTTTCAGCACTTGCAGACATCACCTTACTGAAAACTACTTGTCATTTCCTTCTGCTCCTCGTTGGGTTCGACACTCTTATCGAAAAGAGCTACAATTGATCCCCTATACTTGTGGGTCATCGGTGTGTTTGTTGGGATCCGATGAACTTTGAGTTTATGATCAGATCTATCTCTTTTTATATCCATGAAAGTATTTGAGTTTCTTTGATCTCTTTTATGCATGATTTCTTATAGCCTCGTATTTCTTCTCTGATATTTGGGTTTTGTTTGTCCAACTTGATCTATTTATCTTGCAATGGGAAAAGGTGCTTTGTAGTGGGTTCGATCTTACGGTGCTTGATCCCAGTGACAGAAGGGAACCGACATGTATGTATTGTTGCTACTAAGGATAAAACGATGGGTCTATCTCTACATGAATAGATCTTGTCTACATCATGTCATCATTCTTATTGCATTACTCCGTTTCTCCATGAACTTAATACACTAGATGCATGCTGGATAGCGGTCGGTCCACTAATCTTGGACGTGATGCCTATGTAATGATCATTGCCTGGATATCTTCATGAGTATTTGAAGTTCTATCAATTTCCCAACAGCAATTTGTTCACCCACCATTTGCAATGTTTCTCAAGAGAAGCCACTAGTGAAACCTACGGCCCCTGGGTCTCTTTCTCATATTATTTGCCTTTGCGATCTATTTTCCTTTGCTTTTATTTTCAGATCTACTAAACCAAAAACCCAAAATTACCTTGCTGCAATTTATTCTTATTTATTTTATTTGGCGTTCGATCTATCAATCTACTACAAATTTACCTCACGTCTGTTTGCCTATCTTGAGGCACCGTACCCCGGAAGGGATTGACAACCCCTTTAACATGTCGGGTTGCGAGAAGTTGTTATTTGTGTGCAGGTGCTGTTTACGTTGCGTTGCTTGGTTATCTGATACGTCTCCAACGTACCTATAATTTTTTATTGTTCCATGCTATTATATTATCTGTTTTGGATGTTTAATGAGCTTTAATATGCACT
This sequence comes from Triticum monococcum, assembly GCA_034509565.1. Classification (NCBI taxonomy): domain Eukaryota; kingdom Viridiplantae; phylum Streptophyta; class Magnoliopsida; order Poales; family Poaceae; genus Triticum; species Triticum monococcum. Next base: position 440,704,033 of record CM067842.1, on the reverse strand, counting down.
TTTATATTATTTTTGGGACTAACCTATTAACCGAAGTCCCAGGGCAAATTGTTGTTTTTTGCCTATTTCAGTGTTTCGCAGAAAAGGAATATCAAACGGAATCCAAACGGAATGAAACCTTCGTGAGGATCTTTTTTTGGTACAAACGCAATCTAGGAGACTTGGAGTGGAGGTCAAGGAAGCAACGAGGTAGCCACGAGGTAGGGCGGCGCGCCCGGGGGGCAGGCGCGCCCCCACCCTCGTGGGCCCCTCATAGCTCCACCGACCTACTTCTTTCGCCTATATATACTCTTATACCCTGAAAATATCCAGGGGAGCCACAAAACCACTTTTGTACTGCCGCAACGTTCTGTACCCGTGAGATCCCATCTAGGGACCTTTTTCGGCGATCTGTCGGAGGGGGATTCGATCACTGAGGGCTTCTACATCAACACCATAGCCTATGATTCCCCCACAAGTCGGGATGAGACTCTGGACGAAAAAAAAAGAAAGAAAAAAAAAGAGGCCATAAAAAGGAGAAAAGGCCCAAATAAAATTAAAAATGAGAGAAAAAGAGAGAAGGGGCAATGCTACTATCCTTTTTCCACACTTGTGCTTCAAAGTAGCACCATGATCTTCATGTTAGAGAGTCTCTTATGTTGTCACTTTCATATACTAGTGGGAATTTTTAATTATAGAACTTGGCTTGTATATTCCAATGACGGGCTTCCTCAAAATGCCCTAGGTCTTCGTGAGCAAGCAGGTTGGATGCACACCCACTTAGTTTCTTTTGCTGATCTCCCATATACTTATAGCACTGCTGCATCCGTTGCATGGCAATCCCTACTCACTCACATTAATATCTATTGATGGGCATCTCCATAGCCCGTTGATATGCCTAGTTGATGTGATACTATCTTCTCCTTTTTGTCTTCTCCACAACCACCATTCTATTCCACCTATAGTGCTATATCCATGGCTCACACTCATGTATTGCGTGAAGATTGAAAAAGTTTGAGAACATCAAAAGTATGAAACAATTGTTTGGCTTGTCATCGGGGTGGTGCAGGATTTAAATATTTTGTGTGATGAAGATAGAGCATAGCCAGACTATATGATTTTGTAGGGATAGCTTCTTTGGCCGTGTTATTTTGAGAAGACACAGTGGCTTGGTTAGTATGCTTGAAGTATTATTGTTTTTATGTCAATATTAAACTTTTGTCTTGAATTTTTCGGATCTGAATATTCATGCCACAATAAAGAAAATTACATTGAAAATTATGTTAGGTAGCATTCCACATCAAAAATTCCGTTTTTATTATTTACCTACTCGAGGATGAGCAAGAATTAAGCTTGGGGATGCTTGATACGTATCCAACGTATCTATAATTTTTTATTGTTCCATGCTATTATATTATCTGTTTTGGATGTTTAATGGGTTTTAATATGCACTTTTATATTATTTTTGGGACTAACCTATTAACCGAAGTCCCAGGGCAAATTGTTGTTTTTTTTCCTATTTTAGTGTTCCGCAGAAAAGAAATATCAAACAGAATCCAAACGGAATGAAAGCTTCGCACGAATTTTTTTTGGAACAAATGCAATCCACGAGACTTGGAGTGGAGGTCAAGGAAGCAATGAGGCGGCCACGAGGTAGGGCGGCACACCCCCACCCTCGTGGGCCCCTCGTAGCTCCACCAACCTACTTCTTTGGCCTATATATACTCTTATACCCTGAAAACATCCAGGGGAGCCACGAAACCACTTTTCCACCGCCGCAACCTTCTGTACCCGTGAGATCCCATCTGGGGGCCTTTTCCGGCGATCTGCCGGAGGGGGATTCGATCACGGAGGGCTTCTGCATCAACACCATAGCCTCTCCGATGATGTGTGAGTAGCTTACCACACACCTTCGGGTCCATAGTTATTAGCTAGATGGCTTCTTCTCTCTCTTTGATCTTCAATACAAAGTTCTCCTCGATGTTCTTGGAGATCTATTTGATGTAATCGTTTTTGCGGTATGTTTGCCGAGATCCGATGAATTGTGGGTTTATGATCAAGTTTATCTATGAACAATATTTGATTCTTCTATGAATTCTTATATGCATGATTTGATATCTTTGCAAGTCTCTTTGAATTATCAGTTTGGTTTGGCCTACTAGATTGATCTTTCTTGCAATGGGAGAAGTGCTTAGCTTTGGTTCAATCTTGCGGTGCTCGATCCTAGTGACAGAAAGGGAACCGGCACGTGTTGTATTGTTGCCATCGAGGATAAAAAGATGGGGTTTATATCATATTGCTTTAGTTTATCCCTCTACATCATGTCATCTTACCTAATGCGTTACTCTGTTCTTATGAACTTAATACTCTAGATGCATGATGGATAGTGGTCGATGTGTGGAGTAATAGTAGTAGATGCAGAATCATTTCGGTCTACTTGACACGGACGTGATGCCTATGTTTATGATCATGCCTAGATATTCTCATAACTATGCGCTTTTCTATCAATTGCTCGGCAGTAATTTGTTCACCCACCATAATATATGCTATCTTGAGAGAAGCCACTAGTGAAACCTATGGCCCCCAGGTCTACTTTACATCATATAAGTTTCTGATCTACAATTCCAGTTTACTATTTATTTTGCAATCTTTATATTCCAATCTATACAACAAAAATACCAAAAATATTTATCTTATTATCATTATCGGATCTCACTTTTCCAAGTGGTCATGAAGGGATTCACAACCCTTTATCACGTTGGTTGCAAGGTTCTTATTTTTTTGTGCAGGTACTAGGCGATTTGAGTGTAGTCTCCTACTGGATTGATACCTTGGTTCTCAAAAACTGAAGGAAATACTTACGCTACTTTGCTACATCACCCTTTCCTCTTCAAGTGAAAACCAATGCATGCTCAAGAGGTAGCATTCTCCTACTGGTTCGATAACCTTGGTTTCACATCTGAGGGAAAGACCTGCCACCGCTGTGCTGCATCATCCCTTCCTCTTTGGGAAAATACCGATGTAGCTTCAAGCGACATCAGGGGAATATTTGAGAATTTATAGAGGTGGAATTAGGTCAAGAGGTACCACGAGGGGCCCACAAGCCTGGGGGATGATATGTCTCCAACTTATCTATAATTTATGAAGTATTCATGCCATGTTTACAACAATTCTATGTGGTTTTGGTATGATTTGAATGCAACTAACCCGAACTGACGCTATTTTTAGCAGAACTACAGTGGTGTTGTTTTTGTGCAGAAATAAAAGTTCTCCAAATGCAGAACTTTTTGATGATTTTTTTGGAACAAAAGAGGCACTAGAAGCTTCGTGGGATGACCAAAAGTGGAAGGAGGTGGCCACTAGGCACCAGGGCGTGCCAGCGCCCTGGTGGGTACTGGGCCCCTCGTGGCCCATCTCAGCGTGAGACCGACGCCAAAAAATTCTATAAACACAGAAACCCCCAGAAATAACCCTAGATCGGAAGTTTCGCCGCTGAAAGCCTCTGTAACCACGGAAACTCAATCGGGAGCCTGTTCCGGCACCCTGCCGAAGGGGGAAATCATCTCCAGAGGCCATCTTCATCATCTCAGCAGCCATCATGAAGAACAAAAGTAACTACTCACAAATCATATCCATATTCAAGATCAGAGGTGTATTGAATATGCTTAAGGATCTGAACATATAATCTTCCACCAAATAAACCAAGTAGCATCAACTATAAGATGTAATCAACTCTACTAGCAATCTGCAGGTACCAATCTGAGGTGTTGGGACAAAGATTGAATACAAGAGATGAACTGGGGTTTGAGATGAGATGGCACTGGTGAAGTTGTTGATGAAGATTGGTCATCCCATGATGAGAGGGTTGTTGGTGATGCCGATGGCTTCGATGCCCCCCTCCCGGAGGGAAGTATCCCCGGCGAAATCGCTCCGCTAGAGAGCAAAAGTGCCCATGCCCAAGTTCCACCTCGAGACGGCGGCACTTCATCCCTAAAGTCTTCTTATGATTTTTTTTTCTAGGGCAAATAGCATCATATAGGAGAAGGAGGGCCCCGGAGGCCTGCTGGTGTGGTCACGAGCTCACATGGCGCGCCCCTAGGGCACGCCACCTTAGCCCATGACTCTATGGTGGGTCCCCTCCTAGTATTTCTTCTGCCAGTATTTTTTATTAATTCCAAAATAATTCTCCATAAATTTTTGGGTCAGTTGGAGCTCTGGAGAATATATATATATATATATATGTTGTAGCTTTTTCAGGTCCAGAATTCCAGCTGTCGGCAATCTCCCTCTTCATGTGAAACTTGCAAAATAAGAGAGAAAATGCATTAGAATTGCTCCATAAAGTGAAATAACAACTCACAACATTATAAATTATAGTAGGAAAAGATAATGCAAAATGGACGTATCAGTAAGTCTTCATAATTAAAATAAATGTTTTGTTCTAGTAGCTGAAATAATTTTGTAGCCTTTGTTCTGTTTAGTTTAGATAACGAAGACTTGTTGTGGGACTATTTTAAAATGAAATGATCTTAACAAAGAATAACCATGCATAAGAGAAAGTCTTCAAAGACTTGGGTGTTGAGAAAAATTGTAGAGAAGGTGATGTTTGAAATGCTCAACCCTATATCACTACAGGAATCAGCTACTTTGCCGTCCGCCACGGCGGACGGCAAAGGCATGAACGGCGGATGGCAAAGAGCTTTGCCGTCAGCCACGGACGGCAAAAGGCTCCGGCAAAGTAGGCCTCGGTAAACAGTTTCTTTGCCGTTTGCTACTGATGGCAAAGTCTTTGCCGTCTGCGGCGGACGGCAAAGAGAGCGCGGCGGACAGCAAAGAGGGCGGACGGCAATAATTGCGCTGTCAGTCCGTTAAGTGGCTAACGGCAGGCCTTTGCCGTCCGCCGCTGACGGCAAAATTTCTAGTGTCTTTGCCGTCAGCCGTATGATGTCATCTACACGTCAGTACATGGTAGGTTCTTTGCCGTCTGCCACTGATGGCAAAGTCTTTGCCGTCTGCCACTGTAGGCAAACTGACCAAATGGGTCAGCTCCTAGGAAGCACAGCTGGATGCCACGTGGCTTCTTTGCCGTCCGCGGCAGACGGCAAAGAGCAGGTTGCCGTCGGTGGCAGACGGCAAAGAGCCTGCATATTGGCTCTTTTATCTGTTTTTTTATTAAATCCAACAATTTTCATCACAAATATATGTGACATATATAGATATATTTCAAAAGGCCATTACAGAGCAAACATATAAGATATCCAACACATAACTTCATCATCCAACCATATATATTACATGCACAGTTCCATCATACATAACAAGTTCAACATAGCGGCATCCAACCATATATATTACAATAGTTTCATCCAATGATACATGCATAGTTCAACGATACAAAAGAAACAGAGAAAGGGATAAGGAGCACTCCATCTATGCAAGCTTTCGTCAAGTGAATGAAATCTGCAAAATGAAAAATAAGAAAGTTAGAACAAGAAGAAGAGTAGAACAAGAAGAAGACTAGAACAAGAAGAGTATGTCATTTATGAGCTAACTTATGTGAAATGGATCATATATGAGCTAACTATGTTGAAATGGGTCGTTTATGAGCTAGCTAAGGTGAAATGGATCATTTATGAGCTAACTTAGTTGAAATGGGTCGTTTATGAGCTAAGTAAGGTCAAATGGATCGTTTTTGAGGTAACTAAGGTGAAATGGATCGTTTTTAGCTAACTTAGGTGAAATGGATCATTTATGAGCTAACTTAGTTGAAATGGATCGTTTTTAGCTAACTTAGGTGAAATGGATCATTTATGAGCTAATTTAGTTGAAATGGATCTTTTTGAGCTAACTTAGGTGAAATGGATCATTTAAGAGCTAATTTAGGTGAAATGGATCGTTTTTTAGCTAACTTGGTGAAATGGATCGTTTATGAGCTAAATTAGTTTAAATGGATCGTTTATGAGATAACCTAGGTAAGATGGGTCATTTTGGAGTTAACCTAGGTGAAATGGGTCATTTTAAAGCTAACGTAGGTAAAATGGATCATTTAGGAGCTAATCTAGGTAAAATGGGTCATTTTTGAGCTAACTTGGATGAACTGGATCATTTATAAGCTAACCTAGGTAAAATGGGTCATTTTAGAGCTAACTTAGGTAAAATGGATCGTCTATGAGCTAACTAAGCTAATTATGCAATTTTTGACATAAGTAAGCTAAGTATAGATTGTTTTAGAGCTAACATAGGTAAAATGGATGGTTTTGGAGGTCAGTAAGCTTATTAAGTCATTTTGGAGGAGAAGAAGATAAGTCTAGGTCATTATGGTAAGCATTGGAGGAAATAAAGCTAAGTCTAGGTCTTTATGCATGTGTTAAGCAAAACACTAGATAAACTTACCAAGATCCAGGAGGTGTAGGAGCGGGGTGGCTCGTGTCGATAGCTGGAGAAGGATCGTGCGATGCTTGTCTGGAGTTACGCTGCACCAAAGATCATTTCCAATGTCTTGTTAGCATGATGACACTCAAATGTTAAAACTAGCAAGTAATGTCCATTCAAATAAAACTCACCGTGGTCCCAGGAGCAATCACTGGCATCGGCGGAGCGGTCTGACCTGTCTTCTCGCACACAGACTGCACATTTGGTTTTGACGACTCAGTCATACTAGTTAGTAATGAGACAAACACTACATGAATGTTTTGGCTAATCTGCAGAAGAAACTTACCACAAGGAGCTCGTACATGGCCCTTGCCTGCATGTCATTCCATGCCCTCTCCTCCTCCATCATCTTTGTCGTCCTCTCCTCCAACTCCCGCTGCCTCTCCGCCGCCTCTGCCAGAAGTTTCTCCATTCTATCTCTCTCCCTCTGTATAGCAGCCTGCAACACCACTCACATGACCATTTGTAATCATTGATGGAAGCGCACACAATGTAATGGAGAAAGATAACTGAGTACGTATCACTAACCTTGATGGCGAGTTGCACTGGCCGTTCACGAGGCCTTATCTCAGGAGCGGAGCTCGACTGGCGCGCCTTGATCTCCGGGAGAGTGCTAGGACAACGGATAAGTCCATCTCCAATGGCTATGGAGCCATGGAACCTCCCGCCACCAGATATCATCAATAGCTCTGGATCAATGGGACCCTAGCTCGGGTTAAAGTCCTCCCCCTTTCCTCGCCTTCCCCTCATCTCTATATCTCACGAGCTTGTTGTGGGAGGAGATGTTGGTGAAGTTGTTTGCATCATCGAGGTCAGACTGAGAGAAAGCCTTGACTTTCTTGAAAGAGGTAGTGTGGGCCATGGCATACAGGTCGTACACCTCTGGCACCTTATCTGCCTTATTGTAGCGTGCCTGAAAGAGAGAAACAATGAAAATTAGTAATTAAAGGGCTCAAGCTAGCATGATGAATGAATTGCATGAATCATGAAGCAAACCACATACCCAGTTGCGCCCGAACTGATATAAGTTGGAGCTGCCTTGATGGTGTGGCACACCTTCCATTTGGGCACGTTTGTCCTTGGCCTCGTTGTGGAGGGCTAGCCATTGTTTTGAGCACCACTCATCGACCAACACCTCCCAACAATCCATCCGATCCGCACACCATCTCGGAGGCGCCTAAGTTAGCAAATAGAAACTTGAGCGCTACGGCTAAGAATTACTAAATGAAGGAACTTAAGTAGAGAAGGCCTTAAGAATTACCTTCATGTACTGCTCCTTACTCAGGAACTTATCGCGGCACGCCGGCTTGGTCTTCTTGATACCACGCAAGGCGTAGTAGTCTCGAACAGCCTGCACCCGAGCCTCGTGCCGTAAGTTCTGGAGTAGGCGCTTGCAGACGTTCTCGATAACATGTGCCGCGTCCTCCTCGTATCCCTCCTCACACCTGTAGAATGTCTGCAATCAAATGAGACAATATTGATTAGTACAATTAATAACTAGCTAGTTGAAGATTTTTAAATGTGTAAAGGAGAAATTACCCAGAACTTTCTGATCACCATGTCTGCCCTCGTGTCGCACACGACACCGTCGATAATCTCATCCGGCGGGGCCGGGGCAGCCACGTAGTGCTCCCAGCTCAATCCAAGCTCTGGAAGCCGACCCTCACCAGGCAACGTGGCAAACCCCGGGAAGTTTTGCCGGCAAAGAACTCCAAGGACAGAGTTGGGCCGGCGGACACTATGATGGTGGTCCCAACCCCTGCAGCATGACAAGGCCAACGCATTAGTTATTTAAAAAAACGTGAATGCACAAGGTACAAAAATATTAAATGCACTTACGTACCTCTCCCCATCAGGGAAAATCAACCACCTCTGCTCGCGGGTCACCGGCACGGACGGGAGCCGTGTAGCACCACGCTGGTAGACGGTGCCCCCCTCCTCCTCAAGATCAGTTGGCTCCCCGCCATCATCAGCATGGCCACTCGGCTCCTCGGGCTGATCCGGCCAGGTACCCCATCCGGACGTGTGCTCCTCCGGGGTCACGTGGGCCGAACTCTCGTGGGCCGAAGGCCAGTCGACCCGAGGCTCGTGGGCCCAAGACCCGTGGACCCGAGGATCGTGGACCGGAGTCCGTGTAGCCTCCTCCTCGGACGAGTCCACCCTAGCAGTCATGTGCTCGGGTGAAACGGCTGGGGGTGGCGGCGAGGAAGGCGCCATAGCAGTCACCCTACATCCTCTCCCACGACCACATGCCCCACCTCCTCTCTTCCTACCTCGTCCCCTGCTGGGCACCGCGGTCGACGAAGAAGGGCCCGGCGGTGTGGCCATACTGTCCAGCAACGCTCGGCGGAGAGGTGCGTCTGGAATGGAAGACCTCAGACCACGCTCCCGACCAGCGCCCACCATCTTTCAACACCTTCCATGACAAACAGTAAACGAAATTAGTACAACATAAAAAAAGACCGACATGAATAATAATATGTGTATCACTTAAGTGTATCATCATCAAGTACAACATAAAAAATGTAATACCTGACACTACTAATAATCTCGATCAGTATCATCAATAAATGCATAATCATCATCATCACTATAATCAATGACGGGCTCATAGGGTTCATTGGCATCAACATGTGCAAGGCCACCTTGACGTAATCGGTCAAGCATTGACAGGTCATCCGCAGCAATAACCTCTTCTTGTTCCGGCTCTTCTTGTTCCTCCTCTGGGGTGATGTCGGATTCATTGTTGCTGTCTACTTCAATGTTTTGGGGTGAAGTATAGCGGTTCTTGAAATGCTTTTTGGAAAGACGTGTCTCTTGGAAGAATTCTCCTTCATATGTGTCTGGGTTAATGTGAGGTTCATAATCCTCTTCCTTTGGGGGAGAAAGTCTAGCACGTGGCGGCACTTCATAAACGACATCCCAACCTTTCAGATTTGGATTAGTTTGGCAGGCCCACGGTAGATAGAATACTTGGGTCGCCTGTTGAGCCATAATATAGACATCAGGAACATCTAAATGAGTGCTTTGGTTGATTTCAACTAGCCCTACATGTTCATGAGTCCTTCTAGTCTCCTTCGGCTAAAACCAATAACATTTGAAGACTACGACATTCGGTGGGTTTTCACCATAGAACAGAAGTTCATAAATTGCTTCAACTCTCCCATAATACTCGGTACCTCCTTCGCCGATAGCAGATACACAACAATTTGTTGACTTTCGGTCGGCCATAGATAGCTCTTTGCCATAGGTACGAAAGCGATACCCGTTGATGTCGTACTTGTCAAATGAACGGACCTTATAGTCAAAACCATTAGCGACTTGTCTCAATTCGGCGTCCATAGACTCTGAATTAGCCTACAAGTTTAATATGAAAGGATTGTTGCATTATGCACAAATTAGCGAATGAAATGAAATTGTCTAATAGAAATTACCGTTTGTTTGAACCAAGAGATGAAACCGGGATAGCCACCTCCTTGCTTTGCGAGAAGCTCATACTCTTCGACGGAATCCTTTTGGATCTCCGCTCCATACGGGAATATGGTGACGTATCGACTGTATGACATATCCAGGAATAAGAGTAGTTCAAAGGAAATAGAAGTTGCGAAACAATGTACTGAGAACTTACTCGATGTACGGCCGCACTTCTATCAGGTTGTTGAAGATATACAACAAAATGGTCCGCCATTCTTCGTTATCCAAAGATACTGGATGTGAAACACTAGCTGGTGTGAGATTCCCTTTGAATAGGCTGAGGTTGGATCCACCCTTTTTAGGCTCGTCAGCATTGTACCGAGGCTTCGGATTATGCAAATGACGATTTTTGGCTTCGTAGTGCGCTTTACGAAGTTTGCCGCCTCCTCTGTGATGAATGCCTCAGCCATCGATGCTTCAATTCTACATTTATTTTTACATTTTTCTTGAAGCGTCTTCTGCATCCTCTCAGTTGGGTAGCACCAACGATTTTGCACGGGCCCCCCAATCTTGCCTCGGTCGGGAGATGCAAAATCAAATGCTGCATTGGATTAAAGAAGCCCGGTGGAAAGATCTTCTCTAACTTGCAGATCAACTCCGGCGCCAACTCTTCCATTTCTTCTAGCACGCCAGGCGATAGTTCTTTCGCACAAAGAACACGGAAGAAATAGCTGAGTTCTGCCAGTACTAGCCATTCATCCTCATGGATGAAGCCACGCAACATCACCGGCATTACCCGCTCAATCCATATGTGCCAATCATGACTCTTGAGACCAAATATCTTCAGTTTATCAAGATTTGCTCCCCTCTTTAGATTCGCTGCATACCCATCGGGGAACATGAACTGTTGTTGCACCCACAAGAGAATTTCCCTCATAGCTGGCCTTCCAAGATTGAACCATGCCTTTGGCTTCGTCCAGTTCTACTTTCCTTTCGGTTCTTTCATGTTTTGTAACGGCCTATCACATAGCGCCTCCAGATCAACTCTAGCCTTAGTATTATCCTTTGACTTCCCATCTATGCCGAACAATGTACCAAAAAGTGCCTCGGCGATATTCTTCTCAGTGTGCATCATGTCGATGTTGTGTGGGCAAAGGAGGTCTTTGAAATAAGGCAGATCCCATAAGCATGTTTTGTGAGTCCACGCGTGCTTAGTATTATACCCCTTGAAGTACCCTGGACGTTGTGGATCTGGCTCGAGAGCGTTTAACTGATCCAGGGTCTGTTGGCCTGTCAATGCAGGTGGTGCAGAGTTTTTGACAACTCTACCCCTGATGAAGTTCTTCTTGTCTTTCCTGAACTTATGGCGAGGATCCAGGAACTGTCTATGCATGTCGAAGCAAGAAAACTTGCGACCGGCCTGAAGCCAACGAAACTCAAGAGCTCCCTTGCATGTGGGGCACGGGAACCTTCCATGCACACACCAGCCAACGAATAGCGCATACGCCAGCAAGTCATGCATCGAGTACATGTACCAGACACGCATTATGAAGTTCCATTTGCTAAAGGCGTAGTATGTCTTGAACCCATTATCCCAAGCTTCTTGCAATTCGTCCTTAAGCGGCTGCATGTACACATTCATATTTTTGCCCGGATAGTTGGGTCCTGGAATTATCAACGTCAGGAAAATGTTCTTTCTTTGCATAATCTGGGGGGGGGGGGGAGATTGAGTGGAAAGACAAATACGGGTCAACAACTGTATTGGGCTGCCGTCATACCAAACACACTGAACCCATCCATGCTGATGCCGACTCGAGGATGCCTCGGATCTGCCGCTTTGTCAGCATGTAATTCATCAAACTTTTTCCACGCAACACCATCCGATGTGTGTACCATCATCAGATTCCCATCTGCATCTAGTTCGGTTCTTTTGCCTGTTTTGTGCCATGTCATCTGTCTGGCCGTCTCTTCGACCATGAAAAGACGTTGAAGTCTTGGTACGATTGGCATATACCGAAGAACACTAACGGGGATTTTGGTCTGTGTTTTCTCACCCATACCGTTGTCTACCACAATATACCTGGAAGACTTGCAAATGGGACAATAGTTCAAGTCCGCATAGTCAAGCCTAAATAAGGCACATCCTTTCTCACAGGCATGTATCTTCTCATAGGGCATCTTCAGTGCACGGAGGAATTTGTCCGACTGGTACAGGTTTGCAGGCATTACATGGCCTTTGGGTAGAAAGCGTCCAAATACTGTCATAATTGCGTCATAGCATTCTCTGCCCAAGTTGAACTGAGCCTTCAGAGCCATTACTTGTGAGATGGCATCCAACTGACAAAGCTCAATGTGCTTGTGGAGCGGACGTTTCGAAGACTCCAACATTTCATTGAAGGCCTTTGCAGATTCCTCCATCTCCTCGTCCGAATCCCGAGCATCATCATAGCCTTGCACCATGTTTTCCATCCCGATACCATGCTCGTCGATGCGACGACGATCCACCTCAGCTCGGTCACGTTGGGCAGACTCACCATGAAATGTCCACACCATATAATCGGGCGTAAAACCACTCTTCTGCAGGTGTTTGCCCATTTCAGCCTCTGTCTTCTTTTCCCAATTGCCGCACCGGAAACAGGGGCACCAGGTTTTCTTTTGGCCATTTGCAAATGCGGCTTGCACAAACCCCTTAGTTTTTGTGAACCATTCAGCGCTCCATTTGTTCTGACCAGTGTGACCGGTATACATCCAAGCATGGTCACTCATCTTGACTTTCAGAGCTACTGGACACACAACAATTATATATGTAATTCACCATGTATATATTCATCAGTTGATCTACTTTGTCAATTTTATTACGTCCATGCAACCTACACTCTAATAGGTAATGATAGGTCCTAATCCCACCCGTGTATGTGTAGATTGGGTTTATTTTCCCATGCTATGCTCCGGATCCGACGCAAAATTTCGGCAGCACCTCCCCGCTGTTCTCCTGATACACGTCTCTGCAATAAACAGAGAGGATGTGTACCCGGAGAACAACAGGGGAGGCACTGACGAAATATATGCGTCGGATCCGAAGCAAAGCATATGGGAAAACGAACCCAATCTACACATACTCGGGCTGTCCATGGATAGCGTTGGACAATTCGAAAGAATCAGGGTTATAAATATGCAAATGCATGCATATTTATAACTATGACGCTTTCAGACGGGAGACACATATTGATTACGCATACTGATGATTCAAGACACATATATAGCTAGCTATCAAGTTTAATCGGAATAGATCAAATAATTAATGGGGGAGGACTTGTCATTTGTGCTCACCCACGAACGAAGGGGCAGAGCTCGTCAAACGCACGGCGAGGTCGTCGAACACCAAACCTCGCAGCGATGAAACAACTGCACATTTAAAACTACACGATCAACACAATTATATATGATGTTTTTCATAACTAAATCGAAAAATATATGACCTAACTAATAATTCACAAATATATGACCCCGTCGGCCTCTGGAAGGCCAAAGAACACCTTTTTGGGAGGTGTCGGTGGTCGGGGTGTCCTGTCGGTGTCGGGGTGCCGTGTCGGGGTCGGGGTGCTGTTTCGGGGTCGGGGGGTCGGGGTGTCGTGTCGATGTCGGGGTAGTGCCGTGTCGGTGTCGGGGTGTTGTTTCGGGGTCGGGGTGTGGTATCGGGGTCAGGGTGTCGGGTAAGGCTCGGGGTCGGGGTGTCGGGTCAGGCTCGGGAGGTCGGGGTGTCGGGTCGGGGTCGGGGTGTCGGGTCAGGCTTGGGGGGTCGGGGTGTCGGGGTCGGGGTCGGGGTGTCGGGGTCGGGGTGTCGGGGTCGGGGTCGGGGTGTCGGGGTCGGGGTCGGGGTCTCGGGGTCGGGGTCGGGGTCTCGGGGTCGGGGTCTCGGGGTCGGGGTATCGTGTCGGGGTGCCGGGTCGGGGTCTTGGTACCATGTCGGGTCGGGGTCGGGGTGTCGGGGTCGGGGTCGAGGTGTCGGGTCAGGCTTGGGGGGTCGGGGTGTCGGTGTCGGGGTCGGGGTGTCGGGGTCGGGGTGTCGGTGTCGGGGTCGGGCTCGGGGTCGGGGTCGGGTGTCGGGGTCTCGGGGTCGGGGTGTCGTGTCGGGGTGCCGGGTCGGGGTATGGGTACCGTGTCGGGTCGGGGTCGGGGTGTCGGGGTCGGGGTCGGGGTGTCGGGTCAGGCTTGGGGGGTCGGGGTGTCGGGGTCAGGGTCGGGGTGTCGGGGTCGGGGTCGGGGTCGGAGTCGGGGTGTCAGGGTCGGGGTCTCGGGGTCGGGGTCTCGGGGCCGGGGTGTCGTACGTGTCGGGGTGCCGGGTTGGGGTCTGGGTACCGTGTCGGGTCGGGTTTTTTTCCTTTTCTTCTTCTTCCTCTTTTTCCTTTTCTTCCTTTTTTTCCTTCTTCTTCTTCTTCTTCTTCTTCTTCCTCCTTTCCTTTTTCCTCTTCTTCTTCTCCTCCTCTCCTCTTTTTTCTTCTTCTTCTTCCTCTTCTTCTTTTTTCTTCTCCTCCTCCTCCTCCTCTTCTTCTCCTGATCTCCTCTTTTTCTCTTTTTCTTCTTTCCTAAAACTAAACTAAACCTAAAACTAAAACTAAAAAAACAGAAAAAGAAAAAAACTAAATCTAAACCTAAAACTAAACTAAAACTAAACCTATAAACCTAAAACTAATCCTAAAACTAAAACTAAATCTAAACTAAACATAAACCTAAAACTAAAAAAACAGAAAAAAGGAAAAAAAAGAAGGAGAGACTCACCTGCAGGGTGGAGGAGGGGAGCGGTGCGGCCTGGGGCGGCGGAGGAGCGGGGCGGCCTGGGGCGGCGGAGGAGGGGGGCGGGGCGGCCTGGGGCGGCGGCGCTGGGCCCGGCCGGGGCGCGGGGCGCGGAGGTGCCGGGCGCCGGGGCGTGGCGGCGCCCAGACGGCAGGGCGGCGGGGCGGGGGGGCGCCGGGGCGGCGGCGGGGTGGTGTGGGGCGACGGGGCGGGGGGCCGCTGGGGCGGCGGCGGCGGGTGGTGCGACGGGGCTGGCGAGAGGTGGGAGAGAAAGAGAGAGAGGGGGTGTGGGGCGCGGCCCCGTTAACGTTACGTGGGGCCCTCCTCTTTGCCGTCCGCCACCCTTTGCCGTCCGCCTTCTTGCTCTTTGCCGTCCGCTAGCGGACGGCAAAGAGGGGGCCCGTTAGGTTTTTTTGCAGCTCGTCAGTGGGGCCCCTCCCTCTTTGCCGTCCGCTAGCCGACGGCAAAGAACTGGCTGATGGCAAACATGGTCTTGGCCATTAGCCAGTTATTTGCTGTCTGCTTTTTGGAAGCTGATGGCAAAGAGCTCCAAAAATCTGTGTTGTGTCTCTTACATGGTGCTTCAGCTTCTTCCTGGTGCCATGGCCCTGCTACTCTATGCACGTGTACGTGTGTAAATTTGGTTTCGTCACCTTTCTTGATGTTATGCTGAGGATTCCACTAGCCAATGAACAATCCACCAAGAGCAACAGCTCAGATTTCGGCTATGAGTTTGTTACCGCACATAGTGACAACTCTACAAATGCATATTATTAGGCTTTATCTTGAATTGGTGTGTATGTGATAAGTAAAGAGGACTGGTCAAAAGAGCTTGAAAGAGACATATATCAGAGGTCCATAGTTCCCCAAAATTAAGCCACAGCGAAACTCTATGCATGATCACTTATTTGGCATAATCCCTTCGCGTGACAACCAAAATTTCAGCAAACAATAATTGAAATAGAGTGCTTAAGAGCCTTCAGGATGAGATAATTGTGGGTATGTTTATGAGCACTAAAGCATCATGTTTTTCTACATGTCTTTCACTCCCTAAATTATGTTTTTATAGCTCTATCAAACAAAAACTCTTCCATGCATTCTCGGCAAGCAGGTGTTGTATAGAATAAATAGAATTGAGGGTTGCAAAGTTGTTTTATCTAGTAGATCAAAAACTTTGTGTTGATTATCTTTGCTTCACCACCACTTGTAGAATAATCATGCAACCGCTACAACTATACTAAGTTTTTCGGTCAAGAAGCGGATGGCTATCTAGGCGTACTTATCATAAGTGAACCAAAACCTTCTTGTTATTTTAGTTTAAAAAATGAGTTCCTTATGATTTGGATTTCTCTTCGATCAAGTTTAAATTTGGGGGAGTTGATGACTGATATTTTTATACTCATTCACACTTAGTTTAAACCGATATATTTCATTTAAACCGAGATATTCACTCAAATATGGCTACTAATAACTAATGAATGCAAAGAATTTTACAAATCCTCTTTTTGATGTGTTTCCACAAGAAATGTGCTAAAAAGGGAAGAAATCACGTGAGAACATGGAAAGGAGTGGAAATGAAGAAAGATGCAATCACGAGGAAGTGCATCGACGTCGACCAAGAGATGGCATTCCATACAGGCGCTTGCACCCATATGACCGTCTGTATGGCATGGATTCTAAGCCAGCTCGTTTACCTGAACAACTTTTATAAAGAGGACCACACTAAAATGTGAATAGAAGGTTGTCAAGCGAAGTCAGAACATAACCACCTTCATCCTCTCTCACATACCCCAGCCGCCAGCATTTCCATCTCCGTAGTCCCCATCACCACCATGGTCCATCTCCCTCTAGTTCATACTTGTAATCGTGCATCGAACAAGGCAACCATTGTAAGACATATTTGCAATCAATCTTCAAGATGTGTTCTTTAATGTTTTCTTCTTGCTATCTGATCTCCATGTGTAAGTAGTTCGGTAAGGTATGGGTTGAGTCATAGGACTTGCAACCCTCTGTATTTGTTGTGGGGATCAATGGAAGAGCTTCGAATTAACATCTCGTATCTGTGACATAAAATTATTCTGTAGATGTCTCTTGTCTTATCCTCGATCTTCATCCCTGCAGGAACCCATGATCATGGAGTTCGAGTAACGGTGAGGCTAAGTGCAGGGAGAACGTGAAGTGTTATTCTGAACATTAGTGACAAAGGGTTTAGTACAGTAACATGAATCCAATCCTTGGGGACTCATGAGGTGTAGCCGTTAAACGTCCAAAGCTCTTGTCTGATTATTTATAATCTTAATTATCAAGGCAACCCCGCATGATAGATAGGGCCTGCAGTAGGACAACTAATTCTTGATGCAACACACGTGCCAGTCAAGTTGTTATTTAGACACATCTTTCAATTCGGTTCGTAACAAGCACATCTCGACGGGTGACTTCCAGTGCACAAATTAAGATCATATCTGATCCCAGCACAAACACATGGTTGTAAGCATTAGGACCTCATACCCGTACCTCTTTTTATTATAGTATTCGAATCATTGTTTGCTTGGTTGATCCGGTCAAAAGCTAGAATTGATCATTTAGCAAAAGCTTGCTAAAGACCATCGCTTCAAGAGAATCTTCCTCTCATGAGTTCGATAAACTGGGATAATTTATAGAAAAATAGGTGCGCGATACTTTTCTATTCTTTTACCAGATCACTAAAAGAAGGCGAAAACCAAAAATATAATACAGAAAATTGCAACCGACGGCGACAAACAAGACAGTGACTGAAGTTGTGCCCAGCCACTACGCAAATCGGTCGGCAACATCAAAACCTTCCACCGGTGTGTCGCTGGCGCTGGAACCAGCAACGAGTCAACGACTGATGCCGCAACTAGCAGGAGCATTGAGCTGCGACGCAACGCGGATGCGGCAAACCGTGTGTTGATGACGCTGGAACCAACAGCCTGTGGTGCTACCATGGCGAGGCTACGGGCGACAATACCAATGGTGGCACGAGCGGCGAGGTAGCTACTTGTGATGACATCACATTGTGAGCCGGGTCTGCTAGGCAAATTTGACAAATTTAACCTATAGACAAAATCAAATTATAGAATAAACTGTTCATGAAACTATTTCACGCAGCTGATTTTTTTGTGTGACGCCCGACACGAAGGCGCCACACTACACTGTGCAACGCCTTACAGATAGGCCCTACACGCCTGGCCAGTGTTGCATCCCAGACTGCCTAAAAATTGCTAAGTCATTGTGCAGAGCCTAAGAGCTAAACGTTGCAGTGTATAGTGTGGCGCCTAGCTCTCAGACGCTGCACTAGTGGTTGCACTACAAAATGAAGCAACCACTAGTGCAACGCCTAGAAGCTAGGCGCTGCACACTGACTTAGTAATTTTCGCATCACACGGATGCGACGCTGGCCAGTTGTATAGCGCCTATCTGTGAGGCGTTGCACAGTGTAGTATGGCGCCTTCGTGTCGGACGTCACATAAAAAAATCAGCCGCGTGAAATAATTTTACGGGCAGTTCATTTTGTAATTTAATTTCGTCCATAGGTCAAATTTATTAATTTTGCCTCTGCTGGAAGGGATGTGAACGTTAGAACTAGTAGCCACTGGTGATGCGACAACGAGGCGGAAACAACGACGGTGTCACGGGCGGCGAGGCTGCTACTCTCGGCAACACGGTGCTGCGAGTGGGGCTCGCCAGGGAAGGAGGAAGCGGTGATGGCTACTGTGTGGCATGACGGCTAGGGGGTGCTGCTAGAGGACTCGTCGGTGCTGCACAAGTAATGGAGGATTTTTTTTTCCCCACCATGCTATGCGAGACGAGGTTGCGGGTGAGAAGTCGTGGACAACTTAGTCATCCATCGACCGAGCGGCGTGCGCTCCTTAGATAGAACGGCCGGAGAGGTGGCCGATCGCGCGTGAGATCAGTTGACCCGACGCCTAGCACAGCCCATGCTTTTTATGTGTATACGTAGCTTACTACAAAAATCCCTTCTCTCCTAATTAACCATCCCCTGAATTTTAGCAATTAAGACACCTCTTACTTACACCCCAAATCACGTAGTCTTTCGTAGGTGTAGCAAAACCCCTTTTTTATGATACGCTAGAGTGGTTGCACACAGAATAAATTCTCACGTTATTATTTCCAAACAAGAAATTAAATCATTACAGCTTAAATTGTTTCACGACTGTGTAAAATCATCTTGCACTCAAGATCGCATGCATTATCGTGAGGCTGGCGATCAGACTTCAGACGGCCTTGAGCTTCTTGGTGACGCCAGAGAAGTACTTCCCCTGGTGCGCCGCCAAGGCGAGCTCGGCGTCGCTGGGTACCCTGCTGCCATCGGCGCCGGCGAAGGTGCCAGCTCCGTACGGGCTGCCGCCCTTGACCTCGTCCATGCCGAACATGCCCGCGCCGTGCGTGTATCCGACGGGCACGAACAGCATGCCGTGGTGCGTCAGCTGCGTCACGGCCGTGAGAGCCGTGGTCTCCTGTCCGCCGCCCTGGGTGCCTGTGGCGAAGAAGACGCCCGCGGGCTTGCCGGCGAGGGACTGCGCCTGCCAGAGGCCGCCGGTGGAGTCAAAGAAGGCCTTCATCTGCGCCGCCATCATGCCGAAGCGTGTCGGGAAGCCGAACAGGATGCCGTCGGCCTCGGCCAGCTGCCTCGCCGTGATGACGGGATGATCCTCACGCCCAGGCGCTGCGTGCATCTTCCGCAGCACGTCCTCTGGCAGCGTCTCGGGCACCCGCCAGACGGTGACCTCGACGCCGGGGACGGACTCGGCGCCCTTCTTCATCTCTTCCGCCAGCGTCGCAACGTGTCCCCAGGTTGAGTAGTACCTGAAAATTGATGCAGCCAGAAAAGAAATTGAGCGATCAAATCATTCAGCTCGCTGGCCGGAAAAGGGGTGAGCAGAGCAGAGGCGGAGCATTACACGATGTAGATCTTAGTGGCCATTGCCGCTAGCAGCAGAGTTCGATCGCCTCCTTGGTTTGTTTTGCAAATTGCTCTGCTTCTTCTTGTGGGTTTGGTGTCTCAGTATGGGTGGTGAAGGAAGAATATAGAGAGGCTCCGGTACTTATAGAGAAGCCGAGAAGAAACTTAATCTTAGTTTCTGTAAAGTGAGGCTGCTATGTAGTACTACAGTACTGTCTTATCCAGGTACGACTGATAATACTAGAATAAAATTCTTCGTTATCAATCAAACCACTAATGGAAGGCTGCTGATTAAGAATCGTCGGTGTGGGTCGTTGAAGAAAGAACGTGGACGCTACGCTGGGCGGCATCTGCTGGTTGAGTTAGTGCGTGTTGATGGCGTCGCTACTGACGCCCCCCTCTATTTTTTTTTTCTGAAATGGTAGGATTCATGCATTTATTAAGAAGAAAATAGCTACTCAGTTAATTAAAAAACCCGAGCGAAAATCAGATTGCCCGGTTAATTATGAAGAGCCGGGTAAAAATCATCACAACCGCTGAGCGGCACACTTAAGTTATCCCGCGCAGACCACTCCAACGAGAGCCTCGCCAAGACAACACACATATGTCATCGTCATCACTTCTTCCCTAGAGGAATCATCGCCATCCCTAAACTCTGAGCAAACAACTCCGACTTCGCCATAGGCAATCGTCCACCCAACCCACACTGTAGAGCCATGTAAAGATGTATGAAGATCCGCGTCAGAACTCAGCCACCTAGCGCAGCTCCGACTCTGACGAAGAATCACAAAGGAGAACGAGGCACGGCTGGCGCCGCGAAAGATCATCGAACAAACCACCTGTTGCCCGTCATCGTACGCCATAGGGACCCCGCCACTGCAGCTTTTCGACTTCGCAACAATAAACCAGCCGAGGCAATCCTGCGGACACGTCGAAGAAGAGTCGACTACCTCAACCATAGCCACGTCTCCAACATTGCTCCCCTCATCATCATTGCCATAGAAGTCTCGACGCCAACACCACCGTCTTCCAATAGTCCGCTCGCCAATACCGGGGGAATACAACACCAAGGCGTCATCATCGTCCGATCAAACAAGATCAGAGCTGCAGCGATTCGTGCGGAAGGGGTGAGGCAGCAAAACGGCGATGCCTCCAAGAAGGTAAGCGACGGCCACGGCTGCCGCCATCGCGAGTCACGACCATGACCGAGGCAGGTTTTTTAGCCAAGCACCTGACACCACCTCACCCGCACATCATCTAGCGACGACGTCCACCTAGCACCCGCCATCGAGCCAGCTCGCAGATGAAGAAGCCCATCGCCGAAGTAGCCAACCGCACCTTGCGGAGGCTCCCGACCAGCACCAGACGCTGGAACCGACCGCCAACCGAAAGCCAGATCACCGGACGCAACACGCACCGCCAATCCATGCCGAGCACCACGTCGACAGGGACCGAAGAAATGTTACCCGAGGTCATGAACCACCTCGGTTCGCAGCCACGGCCAAGCCCCCAGGCGTACGCACACCACATGTGCCTGCCAGAGAATGGAAAAGATCCAACGGCCATCGGCGCTCCTGCATCCTCACAACGAAGTCGCTCCGCCATGCCGCCCGAGCAGCAAGCCCTAACTGCGCCGTCACGCAACCTCCCGGCGGCAGATCCGCACCGCCGAACCCCTTGTGCAACACCTTCCCGTGCATCAGCACCTCGCCCCAGCTCCGCCAGAGCCCCTCACGCCGCGGAGCAAAGTATCTTAGCACCCGAGGTCGCGCAGTAGAGCACCCAAGCAGCACCGCAGCAGAGCAACGATCCACAAAAATGGGCGCCCGAGCTGCCACGCACGCCGACACGACCTCGTCGCGGTGCCCATGCAACCCTACCACACTCCTCTCCATGGCCCGCGCAGATCCATGCCCTCCTCTCCGTGTGCCCACGCCAACGTGTGTGATGCGCCGCCACACATAGAACCATGCCAGCCGGCACCGATGCACGCCCGATCTGCCCTACGCTACCTTGCCGTGCCGCCTCGAGCTAGCGTCGCGGCTGGCCGAGCTCCCGCCGAAGAGGACGGCCTGCGCCGTGCCGTCCTGAGTAGAAGCAGGAAAGGGCCCCGCTGCCACCGAGCAGCACGGGCTTTGACTGGCGGCTAGGGTTCACTCCCGGCCGCCCGTAGGAGCGACCAGAAAGTGAGCGATCGAGTTTTTTACCTGGATCAGTTCTTCACTATACGCCCCCTCTGTGCTGGTATTTGTGGGATACCCAATTTCCTAGAGGGGGCGATCCATGGATGGGATAACGGCAATTCCAGCTTGATTCACCAATAGGATAGCATCAAATGTGTGCGGATATATACGGATGTGTCTGTGGCAGTTGACGGGGCACCGGTCATTCAGTCACCAGCATGAAATGTCCACCTCCAATCTATTGAGTATGTTGGATTTAAAAACGCTAGACTCGCTCCCGTGTTGCTCCCTGCAGCGGCCCGGGAGAACCCTAAATCGCCGCCGCCAGTCAACTACCCACCTCGCCCTACCTCCCTCGCCGCCGCCGGAGTGCGCCGCTGGGCAAAGCCCGAGCGGCGGCGGGGACTTCTCCATATCGTGAGGAGCGCGAGCTGCGCGGGGGCGGCTCGGCCACGGGGATGTGGATCTTGATGAGGCGTCGTTGGGTTCCTGGCGGCTGGCGGGCGACGCGGTCGTCGTCGTGCGCATAGGGAGGGCGCGTCCTTGCTGCACCTTTGGCACGGGCGGCACGGTTGTGGCACGGCCGCCAGCGCGCAAGGTGGCGGGGAGAGCGCTGCAGGGTGGCGTGGATCTGGTGTGGGCGTGGGCGCGGATGAGCACGGTCGGCGCCCCCAACGCGGATTTGCTAGGTGGCGGTGCCGGTGCGCGAGGAGGGTGGGCATCACGGCGGTGAGGGGCTCCAAGCCCGATCTGAGTTTGGGCGGTCCTGCGCCCAGATCTCGATGGCCGGTGGCGCCTGGATAGGGGAGGTGGGAGTGGTGGTCCGGTGGATGCTAGTGGGTTCCCCCTTGCAAGCGTGTGCACGTCCAGCTCCTGGAGCAGGGGCGCCTTCCAGCCTATTGGTGCTAGAGGAAGCTCGGGCAGACCAGCTCCAGCACAGAGGCCCGATCCTTGCACGCGGCGGCGTGAGCACGTTAAGTTTTGGCTTGGTTCTACTTCGGTCTTTCCTGTGCACTGCGGTGCGAATTCTCGCCCAGATTTCGCACGGACCCGGAGGATGGCCGGAGTCGATTTGGTTCGCCCAGGTCCTGCGAGCGATGGTGCGGACTGGTCAGGTTGGCGTGTGCTCGCCTAGGTTCTGAGTGCGGCGGTGACTATCGTGTGTCTGGTAGTGTGTGCTTGGCCTTGTTCTGCCCGATGATACTCGGTTGGTCTCGGATTCTGGATGGTTGGCAGAAGGCTTGGCTCCGGAAGAAAATCCTGCATCGACCTCGTCGGTGCCAACAGTAACGGCATCTATGGATGTCGTCTTCTTCCTTGGAGGTGCCGTCGTGGAGCTCATTGCTCTTCCTGCCTCATGGCTGAGGTCTCTGGGTGAAAACCAAAGATCTGGCGGAGCCAGATCGGATGACGGTGGTGTTCTCGACACCACTTCCTTCTTGGAGGCATCATCTTGAAGGCCTCGACGATGGATTCCAATGGTGTGCACGGTTGTTGGCGGATCTTGGGTTTGTGTTGGTGCCGGCGGGTTTTCATTTTCTTTCTTTTCTTTCTGCACCAGCCCTTTTGTTGTGCTTTCCTCCTTTGGTGGTGTTCTTGTTACTCCCCTTCTGATCAATGAATTTGGCAAGCTTTGCCAACATTAAAAAAAGTATGTTGGATTTGGATTTGATTTTGGCATATCTAGATGTGCTCTAATGGGGGAAACTTGGACGAGATATCAACGCAGAAAAATATATTCATATTTAGACATTTAAAAAACTGAATTATTTAACAACATTCATGTGAGGTATTGTAACGCCCCACATGTAACCTTCCCCAATTGTACTCCGACTCATGCCGTTTCCGGCATTAAGTTATATTTAATTCTCGGGTTCGGGTCTTTGCCTCCGTGTGTTGTTTTTGTTTTTCATGCATCTCATATCATGTCGTCACGTGCATCGCATTTGCATACATGTTCATCTCATGCATCTGAGCATTTTCCCCGTTGTCCGTTTTGCATTCCGGCGCTTCGTTCTCCTCCGGTGGCCATTTCTAGCTTTCTTTCGTGTGTGGGGATTAAACATTTCCGGATTGGGCCGAGACTTGCCATGCGGCCTTGGTTTACTACCGGTAGACCGCCTGTCAAGTTTCGGGTCATTTGGACTTCGTTTGATACTCCAACGGTTAACCGAGGGACCGAAAAGGCCTCGTGTGTGTGCAGCCCAACACCCCTCCATTTTGGCCCAAAACCCACCAAACTCTGCTCCATCGTCTCGGTTGTTCGATCACGATCGTGTGGGCGAAAACCGCACCTCATTTGGACTCTCCTAGCTCCCTCTATGCCTATAAATACCCCCTCCATTTCGGATCCCGTCTTCCACCTCGAAACCCTAAAACTGCAGCTCCGCGCGCCGGACATTGTCCGTCCGGGCCGGACGCACCGCCGCCACCACTCCCGCGCCGCCACGTGTCCCCCTGTGCCGCCTCCCACCGCACGGGCCCGGGAGCCCAGATCCGGCCCCCGCGGCCCGTTTCATCGTCGCCGCCGCCCGCGGGGGACACCCGATCCCCGCCGCCGTCTTCCTCGGTCCCGGCCACCGCCGCCGCCGCAAACCTCGCCGGAGCTCCGGTGAGCTCCGCGACCACCTCGCCGCTGCCTCTCCGCCGCTCGCCGCGCCCGGCCGAGCCCCGGCCACCGCGCCTCTCCGCGGCGCCGGCCCGCGCCGCCCGGCGCACCTCCCCGCCCCTCCTCGCCGGCGGCCACCGCGTCCTCGCCTCCCCTCACCGGAGCCGGCCGCCGCCATCGCCGGTTCGGCCCCCTGCTACAGTGCGCGCGTGGAGAGATCCGGATCGGATCTGTACAGTAAAACCTAACCCCCCCCCCCCCCCCCCCCCCGCGTTGACTTTCTCCTCCAGTTTCAGATTTTCGTGCTATCTTTGACCTGCCATATCTTTGCATCCGTAGCTCTGATTTGGGCGTATGATATGTCAAATTCTTCGACTCGACGAGTACATCATTTCATTCCATTGCATCATTTGCATTTGAGGTCATCTTGGTGCCCAAAATGCTGTTGGAAGGAGGCATGTTGAGTTAAATTGCAGATCCGTTAGTCCAACATGCACTTTTGTCATTTTTGCCATATTTAATCCGTGCATGATATGCCTGTGCCCCTTTGGGATGAATTGTTAAGCATGTTGTCTTCTTTCCAGAGGTGCCTTCCATGTATTTTTAGGATGTGTGTGTTGTCTTGTGCAAGCTTGCGAAGAGGGCTACCTGAGATTACAGATTTCAGGGACTTAGTGATTTTCACTAAGTCTGAGCCGTTTTAGTTCACGATGCTATATGTCCGACTTGTTTCCTAGTGATCCGTGCCTCTTTTGAGGATGATCAGTAAGATTGATTTGTTATGCTTGTTGTGCTTAATCCATCCATGTCTTTACTTGTTATGTTGGAGCATCCTAGGTTGACTCAATCGAGCTCAACTTTTGGATAGTTGCTGTTTTGGGCAGATCGTTAACTCTTTTGCGATTTTGCCGGAGTGCTTGCTAGTGATCCATGCATGCTATGCCATTGTTCTTGCCATGTATAGCTAGAATTTTGTGCCTTCTTAATGGATATATGCTTGCCTTGCCATGACTTGCACCGTAGTGAGAGCATCGAGCTCGTTTATATGCCTCCGTGAGTTATTATTTCAGCATGTCTCAGTTTTCACTAAGTCTGAAAACTGATTGTGTTTCATCGATGTTCGTGTGCTCGGTAGAGTATTTTGTGAACCCTTTTGGCCCCAGGTCATGTTGGGTGTTTTGTTAAGCTTGTTGAGTAGCTCCATGCCATGCTCTTACTTGGCATGTTCAGGTTTTCCTTCATGTTGTTTTGCTGCTCCGAAGAGAGCATCGTGGTCTGAAATTTCAGACTCGCGTTAATTTCGCTAAGTCTGAAATCTGTTTTGCTTATTCAGTTTTGCCATGCTTGTTTGAAGCCCTTAATGGATGAATTTGCCTATGCCTCAGTCATGATGATTTGTTAAGCTTGATGAGTACATCACTGCCATGCAATTTGTTTTCATGTTGGGTGGCTGTAGCATGTTCATTTTGTTTCATTTAGGAGGCATGTTGCTGTAAATCGCAGATCGGTTCGTTTAGTAAAACGCTTGCCATTTCTTAACCGTAGCTCCGATTGCCTTGATCTTTATATCGTTTTCAGGGGATTTCTTCCCCTCTATCCAGTGGCATACTTGGATTTCCATGTTGACGCTAGGTTCATGCATTTCCTGTTACATGTTGCATTCTTGCATCCCGCATCGCATCCCGCATAGCATATCAGCTTTGCATCGTATTGGTTGCCTTTGCACGTGGTTGATTGTATCCTTGTTGCTTGTTTGTGTTGTTGGGTAGAGCCGGGAGGCGAGTTCGCTAACGAGGAGCCCGTTGAGTTTGCTTTTGAGGATCCAGTCAATTCTGACAACTGTGTAGGCAAGATGATCACACCCTTGAAATCACTACTATCTTTGCTATGCTAGTTTGCTCGCTCTTTTGCTTTGCCAATGCTACGATGCCTACCACTTGCTTGTCAGCCTCCCAATTGCCATGATCGAGCCTCTAACCCACCTTTGTCCTAGCAAACCTTTGATTGGCTATGTTACCGCTTTGCTCAAGCCCCTTCTTATAGCGTTGCTAGTTGCAGGTGAAGATTGGAGCCGTTCCTTGTTGGAACCTTTATTTACTTGTTGGGATATCATTATATTACTATGTTATCTTTACTAATCTATATACTTGGTAAAGGGTGGAAGGCTCGGCCTCTCGCCTAGTGTTTTGTTCCACTCTTGCCGCCCTAGTTTCCGTCATATCGGTGTTATGTTCCCGGATTGTTGCGTCCCTTACGCGGTTGGGCTATAATGGGAACCCCTTGATAGTTCGCCTTGATTAAAGCTTTTCCAGCAATGCCCAACATTGGTTTTACCATTTGCCACCTACCCCTTTTCTTTCCCTTGGGTTTCCGGAGCCCGAGGGTCATCTTTATTTTAGCCCCCCCCCCCCCACGGGCCAGTGCTCCTCTGAGTGTTGGTCCGGAACGTCAGCCGCCGGTGGCCACCAGGGGCAACTCTGGGCTGGCCTACCGGAAGTTTAGACAATCTGAGTGTGCCCTGAGAAAGAGATATGTGCAGCTCCTATCGGGATTTGTCGGCGCATTCGGGCGGTGTTGCTGGACTAGTTTTGACCTGTCGAATCATCTTGTTGTACCGGGATACCGAGTCTGATCGGTGGGTCCTGGGTGGAGGTCTATTCCTTCGTTGACCGTGAGAGCTTGTTATGGGCTAAGTTGGGACCCCCCTGCAGGGATTGATCTTTCGAAAGTCGTGCCCGCGGTTATGGGCAGATGGGAATTTGTTAATGTTCGGTTGTAGACAACTTGAACTTAATTAATTAAATGAATCAACTGCGTGTGTTGCCGTGATGGCCTCTTCTCGGCGGAGTCCGGGAAGTGGACACGGCGTTGGAGTTATGTTTGCGTAGTCTGCTCTATTTAGTTTCCGCTCGTGCTTTGCCTTCTCTTCTCGCTCTCTTTTGCGAATAAGTTAGCCACCATATATGCTAGTCGCTTGCCGCAGCTCCACTCACATTACCCCCCTTCCTTACCTATTTAGCTTAAATAGTTTTGATCGCGAGGGTGCGAGATTGTTGAGTCCTTGTGGCTCACAGATTATTATATCACCAGATGCAGGGACCGATGATACTCCTCCGGATGGCGCGTTCGAGCTGAAGTGGGAGTACGACGAGGACTCTCAGCGATACTATGTTTCTTTTCCTGATGATCAGTAGTGGTGCCTGCTCGGGGTTCGATTCAGGGTTTTAGTCGCATGTTGGGGAGTCTTTTCTATTTTGGCGCCGTAGTCGGGCCATGAGTGTTTGTATGATGAATGCTATTTATGTACCTTGATGTGACGTGGCGAGTGTAAGCCAACTATTATTATTTATTCCCCCCTTTATATATTTATGTACATGGGTTGTGTGAAGATTGCCTCACTTGCGACATATGCCTTCAATGCGATTATGCCTCTAAGTCGTGCCTCGACACGTGGGAGATATAGTCGCATCGAGGGTGTTACAAGTTGGTATCAGAGCCTTCCCCGACCTTAGGAGCCCCATTGCTTGATCGTTTCTAGCAGCCGAGTTGTGTCTAGAAAAATGTTTTGAGTCCTTAGGAATTATATATCGGAGAGCTTAGGAATTCTTTTTTACTTCCCAGTCTCCTCATCGCTCTGGTAAGGCATCCTGACGTAGAGTTTTGACTCTTCTCTTCTCAAATTTCACTAAAAAAAATTTTAGGATCACGCGAGTATCTTAGTTTTGTTCCGATGGCTTATGATGAGAATACTGTCTTGGTGCCTCCTGTCAGGGGTTTAGTGGAAGTGTCCCGGGGAGTTGAGCTCTGAGGTGTTGTCATCATAATTCTATCGTTGCAATTCTGGTATACTTGAGATATGTGCGCGATATCGAAAATCTCCTTTATGCAGTTCGTTGGTGAGATAACCTCGACGCCACCCAGTACTGGGGCGGGAGTTCGGGAGTATCGCCATAACTTGTATAACGGATGCTTTTCGAAGGTTGAGATAGATGGTTTCCGAAGGTTTCTTGGTTATGTGTTGAAGGATGGATGCAGCTGGATGTAGGATTTGCTAGCTTGGGTGAGATATTATGCTTCCCTTGTATCCTCAACACCTGATTGCATAACCGGAAAGTTTCGGGAATTTCATAGGTGGGAATTCAAGTAGCCTTAGGATATCTTTCCAACAGATGTGTGATATGAAATTGGGGTTCGACGTCTAGTGGTTCGCCTATTCACGGTCGATTTTACAGTGGCCTCATTGTGTCTTAAAGAGTCCTTGGCTATGCTGACTCGGGGACGCTTCGTATGTCATGTGCACTGCCTTGTACATGATGGTGCTGTACGGTCGAGCCCGTGTAGGTCCTACCACGAACACTTCGGACGAAATTTCTATCATGTGTTTGTTCCGGCTTATTCCGCAAGCCAACCCTTGGTTTTATTTCGAGTTGTGGTATTCGTTCTTCTCCGACGTCATATGTTGATTCCATCCCTCGTTGATGTACCTCTTCTACATGATTCTTCGTGGCTTCGCAATTTAGGAATACGTGACCACTTCAAGAGAAGTGCATTCGTTCATTTTGTTCGGATGTGAAGACTTATGTTGCAATTTTCATTCCGTTGGATTCACCTTCAATATTTCTATATTGTGTGCTAATGGTGGTCAACCTCTTCAGGATGGCTCCCGCTAAGAGCACCAGTCAGAACCAGAATCAAGATCCTCCGCCACCTCCGCCTCCTCTGGAAGCATGGCAGGCTGTGATGGCTGCTACTAATGCAAATACTCAGCTGATCATGCAAATCATCCAAGAGCGGAATCAAAGCAGTCAAGCGAACCAAGGCAGCAACCAGAACCAGTTTGCAACTCTGCATCAGTTCCTCGCAAATGGTCCAAAGACGTTCAGCAACTGCGTTGAGGCTACCGATGCTGATGATTGGTTAGTCGATCTGGGCAAGCATTTTGAATGTAGCAACGTCAGACCTGAAGATTTCGTCAAGTTCGCGTCTTTCCAGCTCACGGATCAGGCCGCGGAGTGGTTTCAGCAGTACCGGGATTCCAGAGGTGGACGTTTGATCACTTGGGATGATTTCCGTCGTGATTTCCGCGCTCATCACATTCCTCAAAGTGTGACTGAAAGCAAACATGAAGAATTCCGCAATCTGAAGCAAGGCTCTTTGTCTGTCTATGACTACAACAAGTTGTTTCAGAAGCTCGCCCGTTTTGCCAAGCAGGATGTTCCTGATGAGAAGAGCATGATCTATCAGTTCAGGGGTGGTCTTCGTGAAGAAATTCAGCTCGCTCTTGTCCTCTTCGAGCCGCTGAGATACGATGAGTTCTACAACATGGCACTGAAGCAAGAGGCTGCTCAGCTCAGGTGTGATGCTTCCAAGAAGCGAGTCAGAGACACTTCGTCTTCGTCCTCTACTCAAGTGACCAAGCAGCAGAAGTATTGGCTTCCTCTCCTCCGTTCCGTCAGCCGTATCAGCAGAAGAGCAAAGGTGGCAGAGGTTCGTCCCACCCACCCAACCCAGGCTTCCAGAACAAGACTTCGTCTCAAGCTCCAAGATCGAGTGCTCCGTATCACCGTCCGCTCTCAGAGGTTACGTGCAACAAGTGCCAACAGAAGGGTCACTACGCCAACAAGTGTTTCAACCAGAGGCGTCTTCCTCCTCCTCCTCCTGTCAGATCGGCAAGTACGGCTGTGGTCAAGCACAATCCCAAGCACGCCAAGGTCAATATGGTGAATGCAGCTCAAGCAGAGGATTCGTCAGATGTGATCATGGGTAACCTTCCTGTTAACGATGTTCCTGCAAAAGTACTTTTTGGTACAGGTGCATCACATTGTTTCATCTCGAAGCCTTTTGCATCTAAGCACGGGTGGTTTTCTCAAGTTATGCATCAGCCATTAGCAGTCGTCTCTCCGAGCAAATGCTTGCTTGCTAACTATGAAGTTCCAGATATTTCTATCTCGCTGGGTGACTTTAAGTTTCTGGCTACCCCGATGATTCTTGGCAATTCCGATATCGATCTCATTCTTGGGATGGACTGGCTCTCTAAACATAAAGCTCAGCTGGATTGTGCAGCCAAGCAGATTCAACTGACTCATTCGTCTGAGGAAGTAATTGTCTTTGCTGCTCGGGATAATACCATCCGGTTGTTCTCTCTCAATGAAAAGGGTGAATTGGATGCTATTTCGCAGTTTCCGGTTGTTTGTGAGTACCAAGATGTCTTCCCTGAAGAACTCCCAGGCATGCCTCCAAACCGGCCAGTTGAATTCGTTATTGAACTTGAGCCCGGTACGGAACCGGTGTGTAAACGGCCTTACAAGCTCGGCCCCGAAGAGTTGAAGGAGTTGAAGAAACAGCTCGATGTGCAAGAAAGAATGGGTCTCATTCGGCCTAGTACTTCTCCGTGGGGTTGTGGTGTTCTTTTTGTGAAGAAGAAGGATGGAACGGACCGACTTTGTGTTGATTACCGTCCATTGAACAAGAAGACCATCAAGAACAAGTATCCACTTCCCAACATTAATGAGCTATTCGAACAACTCAAGGGTGCCCAAGTATTCTCCAAGCTTGATCTCCATATGGGTTATCATCAAATTCGCATTCGTGAACAAGATATTCCAAAGACGGCGTTCAGAACAAGCTATGGGTCTTATGAATACACTGTTATGTCTTTTGGCCTCGCTAATGCTCCTCCGACGTTCTCTCACATGATGAACTTCATCTTCAACCCCTACACCAACGACTTTGTTTTGGTCTATCTCGATGATATCCTGGTTTTCTCGAAGAACAAGGAAGATCATGCCAAACACTTGCGTTTGGTTCTTGACAAGCTAAGGGAACATCAATTCTATGCCAAGTTCTCCAAGTGTGAGTTTTGGCTCGATGAGGTTCTTTATCTTGGTCATATTATCTCTGCCAAGGGCATTTCCGTGGATCCTGAGAAGGTGTCTGCAATTGTTAATTGGGAACCTCCTCAGAATGTGAAGCAACTTCGTAGCTTCCTCGGTCTTGCAAGTTATTGCCGAAGATTCGTTGAAAACTTCTCCAAGATCGTGAAGCCTCTCTCAAATCTTCTTCAGAAGCATGTCAAGTATGTTTGGTCTCCGGAGTGTGATGTTGCTTTCAACGCTTTGAAAGAGAAATTGATCACTGCTCCAGTGCTAACTCCGCCTGATGAAACCAAGCCGTACGAGGTCTTTTGTGATGCCTCTCTCCAAGGTCTCGGTGCAGTACTGATGCAAGAGAAGAAAGTTGTTGCTTATACCTCTCGCCAGTTGAAGCCAAATGAGAAGAACTACCCCACTCATGATCTCGAGTTGGCGGCAGTTGTGCATGCATTGTTGACTTGGAGACATCTTCTCTTGGGAAGGAAAGTGGACATTTTCACTGATCACAAGAGTCTCAAGTACATCTTCACTCAGCCTAATCTCAACCTCAGGTAGACTCGATGGGTCGAAATGATTCAAGAGTACAATCCGAGTATCGAGTATACTCCAGGCAAGGCGAATGTGATTGCCGACGCTTTGAGCAGAAAAGCATATTGCAACAGTCTGATTCTCAAGCCTTATCAACCCGAGCTTTGTGAAGCTTTCCGCAAACTTAATCTGCAAGTTGTTCCTCAAGGTTTCCTTGCCAACCTTCAAGTTTCTCCTACCTTGGAAGACCAGATTCGCCAAGCCCAGCTTCTTGATGCTATGGTGAAAAAGGTGAAGATTGGTATTGCAAAGAGTCAGTCCAAGTACAAGTGCTACCGGCTTGATGACAAGGACACTCTCTTCTTCGAGGATTGAATTGTTGTGCCCAAAGGTGAACTTCGTAAAGTGATCATGAATGAGGCTCACAACTCTCTCCTCTCCATCCACCCTGGGAGCACAAAGATGTATCAAGATGTGAAGCAAACTTATTGGTGGACTCGAATGAAGCGCGAGATCGCTCAATTCGTGAATGAATGTGATGTCTGCAGAAGAGTGAAAGCAGAACACCAAAGGCCAGCAGGTCTCCTCCAACCTCTCGCCATTCCAGAATGGAAGTTTGACCACATTGAAATGGACTTCGTGACTGGGTTTCCTAAGTCCAAGCGTGGCAATGATGCTATATTCGTTGTCATCGACAAGCTGACCAAAGTGGCTCATTTCTTGCCTATCAAATAGTCAATCACTGCAGCTCAATTGGCGGAGCTCTACACCTCCCGCATTGTCTCTCTGCACGGTATTCCACAAGTGATATCTTCAGACCGTGGCAGCATCTTTACCTCCAAGTTCTGGGATTCTTTTCAGAAGGCCATGGGCACCAGCATTCGCTTCAGCACTGCTTTCCATCCTCAAACAAGCGGTCAAGTCGAGCGTGTCAACCAGATTCTTGAAGATATGCTCAGGGCTTGTGTTATCTCCTTCGGCATGAAGTGGGAGGATTGTCTTCCTTATGCTGAATTCTCGTACAACAACAGTTTCCAAGCAAGTTCCGGCAAGGCCCCGTTTGAAATTCTGTATGGTAGGAAGTGCCGTACACCTCTCAACTGGTCTGAAACCGGTGAACGTCAGCTGCTGGGTAATGACCTGATCACAGAAGCAGAAGAAATGTGCAAGGTCATTTGTGATAACCTCAAAGCAGCCCAGTCTTGTCAGAATAGCTACTACGACAGCAAGCACTGTGATTTGGCCTTCGAGATCGGTGATCATGTCTACCTCTGCGTCTCTCCTATGAAAGGGACTCGTCGCTTCGGTATCAAAGGGAAGCTTGCCCCAAGATACGTCGGGCCTTTCAAGATCGTCAGCAAGAGAGGCGACCTCGCCTATCAACTCGAGCTTCCTGCAACCTTTGCCAATGTTCATGATGTGTTTCACATCTCGCAACTTCGTAAGTGCTTCAAGACACCCGAGCGCACCGTCAACTTCAAGGACATTGAGCTCCAAGAAGATCTCTCCTACCGTGAGCACCCAGTTGCAATCCTTGAAGAGGCTGAACGCAAAACTCGCAACAAGTCAATCAAGTTTCTCAAAGTTAAGTGGTCACACCATTCCGACCGTGAAGCTACCTGGGAACGCGAGGATCACCTCCATTCTGAGTACCCGGAGTTCTTTCAGTCCTAGATCTCGGGACGAGATCTTTTCGTAGTGGTGGAGTGTTGTAACGCCCCACATGTAACCTTCCCCAATTGTACTCCGACTCATGCCGTTTCCGGCATTAAGTTATATTTAATTCTCGGGTTCGGGTCTTTGCCTCCGTGTGTTGTTTTTGTTTTTCATGCATCTCATATCATGTCGTCACGTGCATCGCATTTGCATACATGTTCATCTCATGCATCTGAGCATTTTCCCCGTTGTCCGTTTTGCATTCCGGCGCTTCGTTCTCCTCCGGTGGCCATTTCTAGCTTTCTTTCGTGTGTGGGGATTAAACATTTCCGGATTGGGCCGAGACTTGCCATGCGGCCTTGGTTTACTATCGGTAGACCGCCTAGTTTCGGGTCATTTGGACTTCGTTTGATACTCCAACGGTTAACCGAGGGACCGAAAAGGCCTCGTGTGTGTGCAGCCCAACACCCCTCCATTTTGGCCCAAAACCCACCAAACTCTGCTCCATCGTCTCGGTCGTTCGATCACGATCGTGTGGGCGAAAACCGCACCTCATTTGGACTCTCCTAGCTCCCTCTATGCCTATAAATACCCCCTCCATTTCGGATCCCGTCTTCCACCTCGAAACCCTAAAACTGCAGCTCCGCGCGCCGGACATTGTCCGTCCGGGCCGGACGCACCGCCGCCACCACTCCCGCGCCGCCACGTGTCCCCCTGTGCCGCCTCCCACCGCACGGGCCCGGGAGCCCAGATCCGGCCCCCGCGGCCCATTTCATCGTCGCCGCCGCCCGCGGGGGACACCCGATCCCCGCCGCCGTCTTCCTCGGTCCCGGCCACCGCCGCCGCCGCAAACCTCGCCGGAGCTCCGGTGAGCTCCGCGACCACCTCGCCGCTGCCTCTCCGCCGCTCGCCGCGCCCGGCCGAGCCCCGGCAACCGCGCCTCTCCGCGGCGCCGGCCCGCGCCGCCCGGCGCACCTCCCCGCCCCTCCTCGCCGGCGGCCACCGCGTCCTTGCCTCCCCTCACCGGAGCCGTCCGCCGCCATCGCCGGTTTGGCCCCCCTGCTACAGTGCGCGCGTGGAGAGATCCGGATCGGATCTGTACAGTAAAACCTAACCCCCCCCCCCCCCCCCCCGTTGACTTTCTCCTCCAGTTTCAGATTTTTGTGCTATCTTTGACCTGCCATATCTTTGCATCCGTAGCTCCGATTTGGGCGTATGATATGTCAAATTCTTCGTCTCGACGAGTACATCATTTCATTCCATTGCATCATTTGCATTTGAGGTCATCTTGGTGCCCAAAATGCTGTTGGAAGGAGGCATGTTGAGTTAAATTGCAGATCCGTTAGTCCAACATGCACTTTTGTCATTTTTGCCATATTTAATCCGTGCATGATATGCCTATATCCCTTTGGGATGAATTGTTAAGCATGTTGTCTTCTTTCCAGAGGTGCCTTCCATGTATTTTTAGGATGTGTGTGTTGTCTTGTGCAAGCTTGCGAAGAGGGCTACCTGAGATTACAGATTTCAGGGACTTAGTGATTTTCACTAAGTCTGAGCCGTTTTAGTTCACGATGCTATATGTCCGACTTGTTTCCTAGTGATCCGTGCCTCTTTTGAGGATGATCAGTAAGATTGATTTGTTATGCTTGTTGTGCTTAATCCATCCATGTCTTTACTTGTTATGTTGGAGCACCCTAGGTTGACTCAATCGAGCTCAACTTTTGGATAGTTGCTGTTTTGGGCAGATCGTTAACTCTTTTGCGATTTTGCCGGAGTGCTTGCTAGTGATCCATGCATGCTATGCCATTGTTCTTGCCATGTATAGCTAGCATTTTGTGCCTTCTTAATGGATATATGCTTGCCTTGCCATGACTTGCACCGTAGTGAGAGCATCGAGCTCGTTTATATGCCTCCGTGAGTTATTATTTCAGCATGTCTCAGTTTTCACTAAGTCTGAAAACTGATTGTGTTTCATCGATGTTTGTGTGCTCGGTAGAGTATTTTGTGAACCCTTTTGGCCCCAGGTCATGTTGGGTGTTTTGTTAAGCTTGTTGAGTAGCTCTATGCCATGCTCTTACTTGCCATGTTCAGGTTTTCCTTCATGTTGTTTTGCTGCTCCGAAGAGAGCATCGTGGTCTGAAATTTCAGACTCGCGTTAATTTCGCTAAGTCTGAAATCTGTTTTGCTTATTCAGTTTTATCATGCTTGTTTGAAGCCCTTAATGGATGAATTTGCCTATGCCTCAGTCATGATGATTTGTTAAGCTTGATGAGTACATCACTGCCATGCAATTTGTTTTCATGTTGGGTGGCTGTAGCATGTTCATTTTGTTGCATTTAGGAGGCATGTTGCTGTAAATCGCAGATCGGTTCGTTTAGTAAAACGCTTGCCATTTCTTAACCGTAGCTCCGATTGCCTTGATCTTTATATCGTTTTCAGGGGATTTCTTCCCCTCTATCCAGTGGCACACTTGGATTTCCATGTTGAGGCCAGGTTCATGCATTTCCTGTTACATGTTGCATTCTTGCATCCCGCATCGCATCCCGCATAGCATATCATCTTTGCATCGTATTGGTTGCCTTTGCACGTGGTTGATTGTATCCTTGTTGCTTGTTTGTGTTGTTGGGTAGAGCCGGGAGGCGAGTTCGCTAACGAGGAGCCTGTTGAGTTTGCTTTTGAGGATCCAGTCAATTCTGACAACTGTGCAGGCAAGATGATCACACCCTTGAAATCACTACTATCTTTGCTATGCTAGTTTGCTCGCTCTTTTGCTTTGCCAATGCTACGATGCCTACCACTTGCTTGTCAGCCTCCCAATTGCCATGATCGAGCCTCTAACCCACCTTTGTCCTAGCAAACCTTTGATTGGCTATGTTACCGCTTTGCTCAAGCCCCTTCTTATAGCGTTGCTAGTTGCAGGTGAAGATTGGAGCCGTTCTTTGTTGGAACCTTTATTTACTTGTTGGGATATCATTATATTACTATGTTATCTTTACTCATCTATATACTTGGTAAAGGGTGGAAGGCTCGGCCTCTCGCCTAGTGTTTTGTTCCACTCTTGCCGCCCTAGTTTCCGTCATATCGGTGTTATGTTCCCGGATTGTTGCGTCCCTTACGCGGTTGGGCTATAATGGGAACCCCTTGATAGTTCGCCTTGATTAAAGCTTTTCCAGCAATGCCCAACATTGGTTTTACCATTTGCCACCTACCCCTTTTCTTTCCCTTGGGTTTCCGGAGCCCGAGGGTCATCTTTATTTTAGCCCCCCCCCCCCCCACGGGCCAGTGCTCCTCTGAGTGTTGGTCCGGAACGTCAGCCGCCGGTGGCCACCAGGGGCAACTCTGGGCTGGCCTACCGGAAGTTTAGACAATCTGAGTGTGCCCTGAGAAAGAGATATGTGCAGCTCCTATCGGGATTTGTCGGCGCATTCGGGCGGTGTTGCTGGACTAGTTTTGACCTGTCGAATCATCTTGTTGTACCGGGATACCGAGTCTGATCGGTGGGTCCTGGGTGGAGGTCTATTCCTTCGTTGACCGTGAGAGCTTGTTATGGGCTAAGTTGGGACCCCCCCTGCAGGGATTGATCTTTCGAAAGCCGTGCCCGCGGTTATGGGCAGATGGGAATTTGTCAATGTCCGGTTGTAGACAACTTGAACTTAATTAATTAAATGAATCAACTGCGTGTGTTGCCGTGATGGCCTCTTCTCGGCGGAGTCCGGGAAGTGGACACGGCGTTGGAGTTATGTTTGCGTAGTCTGCTCTATTTAGTTTCCGCTCGTGCTTTGCCTTCTCTTCTCGCTCTCTTTTGCGAATAAGTTAGCCACCATATATGCTAGTCGCTTGCCGCAGCTCCACTCACATTACCCCCCCCCCTTCCTTACCTATTTAGCTTAAATAGTTTTGATCGCGAGGGTGCGAGATTGCTGAGTCCTTGTGGCTCACAGATTACTATATCACCAGATGCAGGGACCGATGATACTCCTCCGGATGGCGCGTTCGAGCTGAAGTGGGAGTACGACGAGGACTCTCAGCGATACTATGTTTCTTTTCCTGATGATCAGTAGTGGTGCCTGCTCGGGGTTCGATTCAGGGTTTTAGTCGCATGTTGGGGAGTCTTTTCTATTTTGGCGCCGTAGTCGGGCAATGAGTGTTTGTATGATGAATGCTATTTATGTACCTTGATGTGACGTGGCGAGTGTAAGCCAACTATTATTATTTATTCCCCCCTTTATATATTTATGTACATGGGTTGTGTGAAGATTGCCTCACTTGCGACATATGCCTTCAATGCGATTATGCCTCTAAGTCGTGCCTCGACACGTGGGAGATATAGTCGCATCGAGGGTGTTACAGGTATGTCCATGACTCCACAAAAATCAGCTCAAAACTTGATGCACATTTAGAGATTCAAAAAAGACAAATTCGAATGTGAATCGTGACAACTTTTGGTGAATAGTATTTTGACACCATTCACATTCAATTTTGTCTTTTTTGTTTATGTTAATATAAGTTGAATTAGGAGCTGAATTTTTTTTCAGCTTGTACATCAAACATTGATGTGAGTCTAAAAAAAATTGAGAATGTTTGAACATGTAATTTTTCAAAATAAAAATTGATCTCATGGATCACACCTATTGTGAGATCTCACACAAGTATCCCCTTGGTCAACGACTTTTAAAGGAACTCTCTCATTCAAGTGAGGTGTTTAATTTTAAATTTTGTTCATGATTTTTACTGGTCAAGATTTCTCAAATCAATCAGCAGCAACTAGCTTATAAAAACATTTCAGTCTCGCTCACGCTCTTATTACCCGACAAAAAATAAAAATGCCAGCATGCAACACTGTAGCAACAATATGATTTTGGATCGAGTTCCAAACTTTTGACTTGGTCAACAATTTCTCAATGAACTACCTCATTCAAGCGAGGTGTACAATTTTGAATTTGGGTCATGATTTTGACTGGTCAATGATTTCTCAAATGAATCTGCAACATTCAACTTATAAAAATACATCAGCCACACACTCTCTCATCAACTAACGAAAAATAAATGCAAACATGCAATACTGCAACACCAATACAATACATGTGACCACCACTGCAAGAAGCTTCCTTGGATACATGTGGATTAATTTGCACATAACACATAATTATACCGTTAGAAAGATACCATCAAATTACCGCATTATAAAAAAAAGAAAACACAAGTTATCATCTCCCCCGCACGCCAAATGAAATTTTTATTAATAAAATCCCAACAACACCAATAATGCAGCGAAGTGCGCCCAATCCTTCTAGTTTATTTCTATATCCGGAGCACTCCAAATAATAATAAACTATAGCAAAATTCACTAATAATTATGTTGTGTAAATATTCCAAGGAAATAATAATTCAAATATAAATATTATAATCTAAACATAAAGTTTTGAAATAAAATAGTTCAACCTAAAATTTAACTTATTCGGACACATGTTTTAGTTGCCCTTGTTGAGCATACAGACCGTCCTTTGATTTCCGATCCAGGCAATCCAGGGATCTGAGCATTCTGGCCACTCTTTTTGCTTCTCTATGTGCATGAGCCTGGTAATGTCTTCGACAATTGGTTCTCTCAAGAACTCCGGTCCAAACACCTTGGCCATGGCACATGCTTTCAGACATCCAAAGTTACTCCTCTCATGAATCTGTGCACGTGTTGCAGACAAGCATCATCAAAGTAGCCGTGCACTTTCTGGTAACCAAAGAACCCAATGGTTCCAACGACATCCTTCCTCAAGATGAAGTAGTCATCATAGGTCAAGACACCTGTGTAGAGGCGACTGAACACATTTCACCGCATCCAAAATCAATGGCGGAAATAGGACTGGAACAACGCGTCGGGGACAAAGTAGTGTCCCTTCATTGATCCCTAGTGATTGAGAACATGCTTCTCTGCACGCTTAGCGTCTTCAAGAGTCATCTTCATCACCGCCATTTCATCCTCATATTCCTCATCCAACGAGGATGAATCCATGAATTAGTTGTAGAAGTACTTCTCATCTGAATCGATCGTGCTTCCTTCAAAGTAAACAACAAAAACTTTAAAAATGGCATCTGCAGGGGTGGAGGTTTCCTAGCCGACGACTGAATCAAGGGTGGAAGGGTGGTGTAGGCAAAGCATGGCGGGCTCCTGGGTCGAGCGACGGAGGTCTAACAAGGCCTGGGTGGTATAGCAACGACGGCGGTCTCTGAGGATGTGGGTACATAGCGTATGGAGGAGGGACGGAGTGATAGAAAGGGCGCCAGATGGGGTTTTTGTGCGGGATGAGAGTGTCAAATGCCTACGTGGCGGAGATCCGGACGAACCTCTCGAGTTTTGATTCCAGTTTGTGGGATTTCGAACATTCAGACTTGTCCGGACAGATTTGGTGATAGTTGTTGGATGGCCAAAAGTGTCTGGATCATCTGGGCTAAACATTTAGGAGTAAACCGTGTTGAAGTTACCTAATGTCCATAAACTTATGTAGTCATTAGTTATCACCAGAGGTGATGATGCAAAGTTTTGAAGCAGCTTCAGGGGGGGGGGGGGACCTTATACTTGCTCTCTCATTCTGCGAGTCATTTAAGGGTATCATATCTTGAGACCAATTACCTAACGGCATTTCTAACCGATCCCCTAAAAATAGTAGAGTATCCGGTGGAGTAAAACCTTAGTGGAGTATTTTTTTACTCCACTAAGTTTTCGCCGGACCTAACCGATCCCTTATATATAACGGTGTAATTTTTTTCATTTCCATTTCATTTTTCAGCCACTGAAACACATTTATTTGTTTCTTTAGTTCATTCAACGATATTTTGATACATTGGTGTACATAATTCACCAATTCTTCGCTATGAGAGCAAGACCAAAGAAAGCAAGAACCACAATTAGATATTTTAAAAGATATCCAACTTCCACAACTACTCCCACTAGTTGGGTTAATATCTTCGCTATGTCTTCATTGTTAATCTGCGGCTTCTCGAGCTTGCACACTTCTTTCTTCTTCGATTCCGAAGTAGACGTTGCTTTGCATCTAGTCTCATCTCTAGCCTCGATTCTAGTGACGAGTGCACGAGAACCTATCATTTTCCATGCTATCAATAGCTCAATGTAATATTTTTCCCAATACAAAGCTTGCATCCATCCTACACACAAATTAGAGCAAACAATGAGCTACTGAAATTGCGCCAAATCGGTGAACAACCGAATGAAAAAAATGCAC
This sequence comes from Triticum monococcum, assembly GCA_034509565.1. Taxonomy (NCBI): domain Eukaryota; kingdom Viridiplantae; phylum Streptophyta; class Magnoliopsida; order Poales; family Poaceae; genus Triticum; species Triticum monococcum. The sequence goes on along the minus strand of CM067842.1, from coordinate 440,663,387 downwards.
ATACGCCATCTCTTTTGCACCTGCAGAACACCCATCCGGGATGTTCCGGCGTGGTAGAAACTCGGCGCACCACCTGCCGCGGGCAATCGTCGCACATTATGACCAGCAATAATGAGCCGACGAGCTGTTGGGCCAGCACTGAGCCCGGGCGACAGCCGGGAGTGTCTTTGAGGGCAATCCACCGAAGGGAGAGATCTGTGCGGCTAGAGGCGGAAGCAATACCTGCATGCGGCGCAGAGGTGTTGCCGAGGCTGTGTGGTTCCATACCTGGCCAATCCATGGCAAGACGCAGTCGCTAGCGGCAGGACTCGCCAAATCCAGCGGCGGACGCGAAAGCCGCAGATCTATCGGTTGTGCGCCGGTGACGGGGCGAGAAGGCACAAGTCCGGGTGCTCAAGGACCGTGGCGGCGGGCGGTGGCCGACATGGGGTGGGAGGGGCGGTGCCGGTAAAGATGCGGTGTGGGAGTGGAGCGGGGGAGTGTAGCGAAGGAGAGTGAACTTTTTACTCAAGAACTGCGCGATGGAGTAAATATAGGGAGGCAGGACGCGGCTAAGGATAATTTATCCTCCACTAGCGCCCATTGGGGATCAGTTAGGTACCTGTTGAAGGAGTAAAACCGAATTTCCACTCCTTTAACCAGTTATAAGGGATTGGTTAGAAATGCCCTAATTCATTTAGGAAGGTGCTGGCAGGATGAGGATTGTGCAAAATACTATACTTAGTGGTAGTTTACCACTCTGTACGAACTTCAGCATGACGCATGCATGACGTGCACGGATCACCAACTCACACGTAACTGTCCCTAGCTTTCCGTCGGCGGCGGCGGCCGCTACCTGGCCTGACCAAGAAAGGAAAAAATGCAGCTAGTTAATCACGTCACGTCATTTGACTGGCTCTCAAAACATGTCGATGATGCTCCCGTTGCATCACACCAAAGGCCATAAAGTACGTGACACAAACAAATGGTCATCATATGTTACAGTAGTGGTGTGTGCATGACCAAACACGTACGCCGAGTGGAAGCTTCCAATTTTGTACAACTTGGGCTATTTAATTTTCTCCTTCCAAAGATACTGCTTAGTGTCGTGATTGTTTATAGAATATAGCATATAATAGAATTTATCCTATCTTGTCCATAAGGTTCAAGCAATACATAAATAATTTTATCAATTATTCATCCCCATCCGTCCGCCTGCCCTTCCCTCCGCCTCCCCTCCCCTCCAGATCCCCTCCGCCTTCCCTCCTCTCCCGCCGCCGTCGAACCCCGGCTGGGCAAAGCCCGTGCAAGGGGGGGGGGGGGGGGGGGATGGCGGCCGCTGGGCGTTCCTTCATCGCGGCTTGGAGGCATGGCTATGACGGTGAATCTTGAGCGGGCACCTCGAACGACGTGTGTGTGGCCATGGCGTCGGTCACACAGCAATGTAACCTCCTCTACCTTTGGCTGTTTCAATGCCGATCTAAAGGGATCTGGTCGATGGGAGTTTCCTCGCGGTGGCTTCTCAGCGGCAGATTAAGTGGAGGAGGAGATGGTGCCCTAGCTGCTGAAGTGGGTGAGGATGAGCCATCGTCGGCGGCGCCCGTGGGTGTCGTTTTTCTCGTTGAAGGCGATGGTGGGGGCGCCCCTCGCTCCATTGTTTCCGGTGGAAACCTTATATCTGGAGGAGGCTACCATTGACGGCGGCGCCTGTAGGCATTGTAGCCCTCGTTGGAGGTGTTGAGGGGCCTCATGGATCGGATGATGGTGACGTCTTTGTTGTCACCCCGTGGGGGCATCATCTTTCAAGACATTCATCGGCTGGATGGACATGTGGACGGCTTGGTGGTTGGGTGTCGGCAGGTGGTGGAGCGGTGCCTTATCCTACACATCGATGGCGGCGGATCTCGGCGTCATGGCGCAGTAAAGACTCGGCGTCCGATGGGTGGCGATGAACTCGTGCAGGAGGATGACGCTGTCTAGGGCCATGATGATGTTGACGGCAGAGAGGTCCGAAAAGGTGGATGCATTAGTATCTGATTTAAGGATGGATCGATGGATTAAGAAGGTGATGGTCCTTTAGCGTATGCATGTGGTGCTCATTAAAAATGCGCCAGACTGATGGATAATCCAGTCCAGATGATGTGGCTTGGATGGGGCGTCTAGCGTTAGACGTCAGTATCGACGCTATGACCACGTACGCAACGAGCGCTATGTTAATCAGAGTTTGACCACACTTCTTTATACGCACTACACAAGACTCATAATTAGCAACGCCGGGTGATGATCATCTTCTTTATTCAAGAACCTTTTTAAATAATCTGCAAGATTACGACTACCAGACGTCAAATTAACAATCCTCAAGGCTCCAGCTTCGCCTACAAATACCGGAGCCAGTCCGGCATCTTTCCTCACCAGCTACTTACACTGCAAGTGCAAGAGGAAGCAAAGCAATTTAGAAAACAACCAATTTTTACAGTAGAATTGCCTAGCTGCCGATCGGCAACGGCGACCAAGATCTACATCGTGTAATGCTCCGCCTATGCTCTGCCCACTCTTCTTCCGGCTAGTTTAGCTCAATGGTTTGCTTATTACTCCATTTTTTTCTTGTTCATCTGCATCGATTCAGGTACTATTCGACATGGGGACACGTCGCGACGCTTGCGGAGGAGATTAAGAAGGGCGCCGACTCCGTCCCCGGCGTTGAGGTCACCGTCTGGCGGGTGCCGGAGACGCTGCCGGAGGATGTGCTGGGGAAGATGCACGCGGCGCCGGGGCGTGAGGATCACCCCGTCATAACGGCACGGCAGCTGGCTGAGGCCGACGGCATCCTGTTCGGCTTCCCGACGCGGTTCGGCATGATGGCCGCGCAGATGAAGGTCTTCTTTGACTCCACCGGCGGCCTCTGGCAGGAGCAGTCCCTTGCCGGCAAGCCCGCGGGCGTCTTCTTCGCCACGGGCACCCAGGGCGGCGGCCAGGAGACCACGGCTCTCACGGCCGTGACGCAGCTGGCGCACCACGACATGCTGTTCGTACCTGTCGGCTACACGCACGGCGCCGGCATGTTCGCCATGGACGAGTTCAAGGGCGGCAGCCCATACGGAGCTGGCACCTTCGCCAGCGCCGATGGCAGCAGAATGCCCAGCGATGCCGAGCTTGCCTTGGCGGCGCACCAGGGAAAGTACTTCGCTGGGATCGCTAAGAAGCTCAAGGCCGTCTGAACTGCTCACGGCACGGGGTTTCGGGGATTGCACATCGTGTATGCATGATTTCCAGTTGCACATCGTGTCAGCTGGATAAAAGTTTATTTATTTACCAATTACTATAATGTACTGGTTTCTATTGTAATTTTCTTTAGGCCTTGTTCGGTTACACTCCTCCACAAAAGGATTGAAGGGGATTTGGGGAGGTTTTGACTTGCAAGGGATTAAATTCACTTCAATCCCTGCCAAACCTCTTTTGAATCCCTCTCAACCGAACACAGCCTTAAGCTATTTCTATACCATGTTCGAAAAGAATAATGCGTGCACCGTGGCAACACCCCTGCCCAAAAAATGGTTTCTCCGGCCGGTGAAGGTTCAGAGGAACTCGAACGGGCCAACTATCCACATTTTTTCCGTTTTATGTCTGTTTGTATTGGTCGAACGGACGGTTGTGTCCGTTTTTTCGTTTGGATCGGTGCTTGCACTCAACAGTGGCCTGACACATTTTTTCCGCGTGTACTTATAAAAAATACAAAAACATCCATTCAAGTTTAACTTCATTAAACATTAAACGACCAGTCAACCGCCAGCAAAAGTCCACTTAAAACATTAATAAAATTTAAAATAAATATTAAAAAAACTTGCGCCCTAGCACGCTGCCCTAGGCGTCGTCATCCTCCCCTAAGCCGGTGTGGTCGATGCGCCGACCTAGCCCAGGCTAATGCGCTCTCCCACGCCGCCAGCGCCGCCTCCTCCGTCGTCTACCCCGCCGGCTGCACTACTACGTGGCGGGCACACTCCTTCTCCTTCGTCTCCCGACGCTCTTCCTCCTCTCCCATGCCCAACGGGCAGGCGCTCCTCCTCCTCGCGCTCGGCCTACATCTAGCGCTCGTTGTCGGTGTGCTCCACCACCAGGTGGACCTGTCGCCAGTGCTCTAGGTAGGCAGCCTCTTGCTCCAGCGTGAGGAGGGCGCGGCGCTTGCGCACGTCCTCTGCGTGTGCCCACAGCGATCGCGACACCGCAAGCACGGGGATGCAGTGCAGGTTGATGTGTCAGTCGTGGAGGGTTACATCCGGCCATGACAACGGCCGGCGGTAATGCCAATGACACCGTGCTTGGTGCACCCGGATGTACAGCCTGTCCGGTCGCCGGCCGCACGCGGTTGCATTTCGGATGCTGACGGGGGCGGTGGCGCAGTGGAGGTGGCACGTGGGAAGAGATGGCACCGATGTCGAGCTTGCCCTTGGACTTGCCAAAGATACCCACACGGAAAGTCTTCTCTTATTTTTTTTAGGGTAAATGGCTTCATATAGGAGAAGGGCATCAGCAATTGGGTTCCGTGGGCCTGCTGCAGGAGCAGATGCTGATGTTATGAACGTTTGGTAAGCTTGATCTAATAACTACTCGATAGTTCAGTGTGCCATGCTTTACGGCTTAGAATCGGGACTTCAAAGACGTTTTGAACGTCATGGACCATATGAGATGTTCCAAGGGTTGAACTTAATATTTCAAGCAAATGCCCGAGTTGAGAGATATGAAGTCTCCAACAAGTTCTATAGCAGCAAGATGGAGGAGAACTGTTCTGTCAGTGAACACATACTCAAAATGTCTAGGTATCATAACCACTTGACTCAGCCGGGAGTTAATCTTCCAGATGATAGTGTTATTGACAGAGTTCTTCAATCATTCCCACAAAGCTACAAAGGCTTCGTGATGAACTATAATATGCAAGGGATGGATAATACAATTCCCGAACTCTTCGTTATGCTCAAAGCTGCGGAGGTAGAAATCAAGAAGGAGCATCAAGAGTTGATGGTTAACAAGACCACTAGTTTCAAGAAAAAGGACAAGGGAAAAAAGGGGAACTTCAAGAAGAATGGCAAGAAAATTGCCACTCCGGGGAAGAAGGCTAAGTCTGGACCTAAGCTTGAAACTGAGTGCTTCTACTACAAAGGGACTGGTCACTGGAAGCGGAACTACCCCAAGTATTTGGCGGATCAGAAGGATGGCAAAGTGAACAAAGGTATATGTGATATACATGTTATTGATCTGTACCTTACTAATGCTCGTAGTAGCGCCTGGGTATTTGATACTGGTTTGGTTGCTCATATTTATAACTCAAAACATGGGCTACGGATTAAACGAAGATTGGCTAAGGATGAGGTGATGATGCGCGTCGAGAATGGTTCCAAGGTCGATGTGATCGCCTTCGACACGCTACCTCTACATCTACCTTCGGGATTAGTTTTAGATCTGAATAATTGTTATTTGGTGTCAGGGTTGAGCATCAACATTATATGTGGATCTTGTTTGATGCAAGATGGTTATTCATTTAAATCAGAGAGTAATGGTTGTTCTATTTATATGAGTAATATCTTTTATGGTCATGCACCCTTGAAGAGTGGTTAATTTTTATTAAATCTCGATTGTCGTGATACACATACTCATAATATTGATGCCAAAATATGCAAAGTTGATAATGATAGTGCACCATATTTGTGGCACTACCATTTATGTCATATTGGTGTAAAGTGCATAAAGAAACTCCATGCAGATGGGCTTTTGGAATCACTTGATTATGAATCATTTGATGCTTGCGAACCATGCCTCATGGGCAAGATGACTAAAACTTCGTTCCCCAAAACAATGGAGCGAGCAACTGACTTATTGGAAATAATGCATACCGATGTATGCGGTCCGATGAGTGTTGAGGCTCGCGGCGGGTATCGTTATTTTCTGACCTTCATAGATGATTTGAGCAGATATGGGTATATCTACTTAATGAAACACAAGTTTGAAACATTTGAAAAGTTCAAAAAATTTCAGAGTGAAGTGGAGAATCATCATAACAAGAAAATAAACTTTCTATGATCTGATCGCGAAGGCAAATATTTGAGTTACGAGTTTGGCCTTCATTTAAAACAATGTGGAATAGTTTCACAACTCACGCCACCTGGAACACCACAACCTAATGGTGTGTCCGAATGTCGTAACCGTACTTTATTAGATATGGTGCGATCTATGATGTCTCTTACCGATTTACCACTATCATTTTGGGGTTATGCATTAGAGATAGCTGCATTCACTTTAAATAGAGCACCGTCTAAATCCGTTGAGACGACACCGTATGAACTGTGGTCTGGCAAGAAACCTAAGCTGCCATTTCTTAAAGTTTGGGGTTGCGATGCTTATGTGAAAAAGCTTCAGCCTGATAAGCTCGAACCCAAATCGGAGAAGTGTGTCTTCATAGGATACCCAAAAGAAACTATTGGGTACACCTTCTATCACAGATCCAAAGGCAAGATCTTTGTTGTTAAGAATGGATCCTTTCTAGAGAAGGAGTTTCTCTCGAAAGAAGTGAGTGGGAGGAAAGTCGAACTTGATGAGGTAATTGTACTTTCTCTCGAATTGGAAAGTAGCTCATCACATAAAACCGTTCCAGTGATGCCTACACCAACTATAGAGGAAGCTAATGATAATGATCATGAAACTTCAGATCAAGTTACTACCGAACCTCATAGGTTAACCAGAGCACGTTCCGCACCAGAGTGGTACGATAATCCTGTTATGGAGTGAAGGAAATATGCCCTAGAGGCAATAATAAAGTTGTTATTTATATTTCCTTATATCATGATAAATTATTATTATTCATGCTAGAATTGTATTAACCGGAGACTTAGTACATGTGTGAATACATGGACAAACTGAGTGTCACTAGTATGCCTCTACTTGACTAGCTCGTTAATCAAAGATGGTTAAGTTTCCTAACCATCGACATGAGTTGTCATTTGATTAACGGGATCACATCATTAGAGAATGATGTGATTGACTTGACCCATCCGTTAGCTTAGCACGATGATAGTTTGTTGCTATTGCTTTGTTCATAACTTATACATGTTCCTATGACTATGAGATTATGCAACTCCCGAATATCGGAGGAAAACTTAGTGTGCTATCAAACGTCACAACATAATTGGGTGACTATAAAGATGCTCTACAGGTGTTTCCAATGGTGTTTGTTGAGTTGGCATAGATCGAGATTAGGATTTGTCACTCCATGTATCGGAGAGGTATCTCTGGGCCCTCTCGGTAATGCACATCACTATAAGCCTTGCAAGCAAAGTGACTAATGAGTTCGTTACGGGATGTTGCATTACGGAACGAGTAAAGAGACTTGCCGGTAACGAGATTGAACTAGGTATTGAGATACCGACAATCGAATCTCGGGCAAGTAACATATCGATGACAAAGGGGACAATGTTTGTTGTTATGCAGTTTGACCGATAAAGATCTTCATAGAATATGTAGGAACCAATATGAGCATCCTGGTTCTGCTATTGGTTATTGACCGGAGATGAGTCTCGGTCATGTCTACATAGTTCTTGAACCCGTAGGATCCGCACGCTTAACGTTCGACGACGATCGGTATTATGAGTTTATGTGTTTTGATGTACCGAAGGTAGTTCGGAGTCCCGGATGTGATCACGAACATGACGAGGAGTCTCGAAATGGTTGAAAATAAAGATCGATATATTGGAAGGCTATGTTTGGACATCGGAATGGTTCCGGATGAGTTCGGGCATTTACCGGAGTACCGGGGGGGGGGGGGGGGGTTACCGGAAACCCCCGGGGAGTCAATGGGCCTTATTGGGTCTTAGTGGGAGAGAGGAGGAGGCGGCCAAGGTGGAGGGCGTGCCCCCAAGCCCAATCTGAATTGGGTGGGGGCGGCCCCCCTTTCCTTCCCTCTCTCTCCCCCTTCCTTCCTCTCCTACTTCAACTAGGGAAGGGGGAATCCTACTCCCACCGGGAGTAGGACTCTCCCTTGGGCGCGCCATGAGAGGGCCGGCCCTCCCCTCCTCCACTCCTTTATAAACGGGGAGGGGCACCCCATAGACACACAAGTTGATTGTTTAGCCGTGTGCGGTGCCCCCCTCCACAGATTTCCACCTCGGTCATATCGTTGTAGAGCTTAGGTGAAGCCCTGCGTCGGTAACTTCATCATCACCGTCATCACACCGTCGTGCTGACAAAACTCTCCCTCGACCTTAGCTGGATCTAGAGTTCATGGGACGTCACTGTGACGCCCCGAAACCGTTGCGTCAGGTGTCTTCCAGTTATTCGCTGTTGTTGCCTTGTCTTTCACTTGCGTGTTGCATCTTGCCATGTCATCATCCGCATTGCATCATCATGTTTTCAAAACTTGCATCCGTCCGGGTTCCCCCAGTTCTGTCCGCTGTCCGTTCTGAGCCCAGACGCACTTGCACGCGCCTGCGGCACGTCCGAAATAGTATTTTATAAGTGGCCGAAGAATGTTCTCGGGATGGGATGAAAGTTGGCGTGCGGTGTCATTTTGTTGTTAGTAGGTCGCCTGCCAAGTTTCATCGCATTCGGAGTCCGTTTGACGCCCCAACGGTTAACTATAGTGGCATTATAGCCGGTCTAACGTCGGATGTGGTCGGTCTCCGGAAACGGCTGCCGGGCTGCCTTCTTTCCTCTCCTCTCAGCCCAAGCCCCTCTACACCGTCCTCTACCTACCGCCAGGCCCAACCTAACCTCTCTCATCAGCCCGCGGCCCTCCTCGCGCTCGTCTGAGAGCTGTCCCGAACCCGACCCGGACTGTCGCTACCGTTGTGCCCGGATCATCCCCAAACATCTACAAAATGTCACCCTTTTCTTATTTGGACTCCCTAGTCTATTTTTCATGACCGTCCGATTTTGATCGAAGGGACGAGATAGCCCCTAACTCTAGCCACCTACTATATATAACAGTCCAAACCCTAGTCGCTAGTTTGTCCCTTCGAGCCGCCGCCGGCCATTTCCTCTCAGGATCCATCCCCACCTACCAGCAGCCAAAACCCCCGATCCAACAAGTCCTTCCCCTTGCTCTCTGTGCCCAACCAATTGCCGTTGCCACCAGCCACTGGACCGATCCTCTCGGCCTCCTCTCCTTCCCCGGCACCTCCTCCTCCTTACCTTGCTCTTCCAGCAAGTCAGCGCCTCCTCCCGTCGCCGGCGACCGCTTCACCAGGACCCCCGCGCCTGCAGCCTCGCGCACAAGCTCCTCTGCTTCCTCACGCTCCACAGCAAGAAGCAGCACCACCGGGGCCCTTGCATCATCGAGCACCACCAGGACCAGCCTCGGTGCCACGCCGGCCTCCCGAGCCACCTCGTGCGGCTCCACCTCGAGGCCCCAGCTTTGCTGGACCCGCCGTCGTCATCAACCCAGCAGGAGACAACCAGGAGCCGCCATGGATGGCTGAGCCCCTCGCCGAGCTCCTCAAGTCCCGCAGCGGCCTCGACTCCTCTGCTCCGGTCGTCATCACCGGAACGCGCCACCACATAGCTGCAGCCGACCCCCATGGCGCCCGTCGTCGGCGACCCCGAGCGCGCCTGAGATGTCCTTCCTCCGCTAGCCTCCTTCGAGCGCCGCCCCTTCCTCCTCTACTCCAACCCACGCCTCCGGCGGACTCGTCGTCTTTGCCTAGGTGTTTTTCCCGATCTCGGTGCCCCGTCTTCGACCGAAGCCAGGGACGCCCTCACGCCCGCAACACCGCACCATCGCCCGGATCAGCCACACATTGCAGGAGTTCCTCGCTGGACCTCTGCACCCGCCGGCCTCCCTGCTTCGACTCCTTCCTGCTTCGCCCTGTTGCCGCGCCTGCACCGCCTGAAGCCGCGCACCCCTGCTTCCTCTGCCTCGTAGACTGGCCACGCGCTTGCGTTGACTGACTTCGGCCAGATCGAACGCGCCCTCCCCATCGACCGCTATGGGCCGCTCCTGCGTCCAGCGCCCAAGGAATGCCCAGCAGCCCCTTCCCTTTGCCAGATCCAGCCCGACATCCTCCAGCCTCTGGACCAACTGGGCCTGGCCCAATGTGAGCGCCCAGTTTCAGCCCGACTATGTTTTTTTGCGTGCTCTGCGAATTTTTCTATTTATCCAGAGTTGACAGATTTGTAGAAAAACCCCTAAACATCATGCATATAATAACTTCTTAACCATGCATTGGTTTAAAACAAATTATATATGTAACTTGCCTAGATTTTCTTCTAGTTTCATAATTTGCAACTTTCATCTATGTTTAAAATGGTTAAACTGCTGTTTATTTAAATTTTCTTAAATAACATGTTAAAATGCTTTATTCCATAACTTAATAACCGTAGCTCCAAACTTAACAAACTTTATATGTAAATGGGGTAGAAAAATGCCTAGTTTAACATGGTGTACTTGCTTTGCATGTTTAAAAACTCTAAAATATGGTTTAGGGCAGAACAACACCAAATCCATAAATATGCACATGAGGATTTTCCGGACTTGTTGCTTGTTGTTCCGGCCTTATTTAAAACTTGCCTAGATAGGTAGTTTTACTATACTACACCTCTTGCCATGTTTAACAACATTTAATATTGTTGGGTACCTAAACGAGAGAGAACTAAATAAGTCACGTGGTGTTCCGTCAATATGCAACTCGTTGCATATTGAGCTCCACTTAATTTGTAGGATTGCTTGTGCACTTTGCCATGCCATGCTTCATTAAACCGGACATGCATCATACTTGGTTGTGCATCATGCCATGATTATGTGATGGTTGTTTACTATGTTGTTTGCTTCTTTCCGGTGTTGCTTCTTCGGGTTGGTTCCGATAACGTCGCGTTTGTGAGGATTCGTTCGACTACGTCCGTTTGTCTTCTTCATGGACTCATTCTTCTTCCTATTGGGATCTCAGGCAAGATGACCATACCCTCGAGATCACTTCTATCTTTGCTTGCTAGTTGCTCGCTCTATTGCTATGCCGCGATACCTACCACTTGTTATATCATGCCTCCCATATTGCCTTGTCAAGCCTCTAACCCACCTTTCCTAGCAAACCGTTGTTTGGCTATGTTACCGCTTTGCTCAGCCCCTCTTATAGCGTTGCTAGTTGCAGGTGAAGATGAAGTTTGTTCCATGTTGGAACATGGATATTGTTGGGATATCACAATATCTCTTATTTAATTAATGCATCTATATACTTGGTAAAGGGTGGAAGGCTCAGCCTTATGCCTGGTGTTTTGTTCCACTCTTGCCGCCCTAGTTTCCGTCATACCAGTGTTATGTTCCTTGATTTTGCATTCCTTACATGGTTGGGTGTTATGGGGACCCCTTGACAGTTCGCTTTGAATAAAACTCCTCCAGCAAGGCCCAACCTTGGTTTTACCATTTGCCTCACCACCACCTACTTTTCCCTTGGGAGTCGCGCTCCCGAGAGTCATCTTTATTTTAACCCCCCCAGGCCAGTGCTTTTCTAAGTGTTGGTCCAACCTGAGCGATGTCCGGCGCCCCCTGGGCAACCCGGGTCTATGCCAACCCGACATCTGGCTCATCCGGTGTGCCCTGAGAACGAGATATGTGCAGCTCCTATCAGGATTTGTTGGCACATCCGGGCGGCTTTGCTGGTCTTGTTTTACCATTGTCGAAATGTCTTGTAACCGGGATTCTGAGTTTAATCGGGTCTTCCTGGGAGAAGGAATATCCTTCGTTGACCGTGAGAGCTTGTGATGGGGTAAGTTGGGACACCCCTGCAGGGTTTGAACTTTCGAAAGCCATGCCCGCGGTTATGGGCAGATGGGAATTTGCTAATGTCCAGTTGTACAGAACTTGACACTTGACTTAATTAAAATACATCAACCGCATGTGTAGCCGTGATGGTCTCTTCTCGGCGGAGTCTGGGAAGTGAACACGGTTCTTGTGTTATGCTTGAACATAAGTAGATTGAGGATCACTTCTTGATCACTTCTAGTTCACGACCGTTGCTTTGCTTCTCTTCTCGCTCTTATTTGCGTAAGTTAGCCACCATATATGCTTAGTGCTGCAGCTCCACCTCACTACCCTTTCCTACCCATAAGCTTAAATAGTCTTGATCGCGAGGGTGTGAGATTGCTGAGTCCTCGTGACTCACAAATACTTCCAAACAGTTGCAGGTGCCGATGATACCAGTGCAGATGACGCAACTGAGCTCAAGTGGGAGCTCGATGAAGATCTTGTTCGTTGTGTTGTTTTTCCTATTGATCAGTAGTGGAGCCCAGTTAGGACGATCGGGGATCTAACATTTGGGGTTGTCTTTATTTATGTTGGTTCCGTAGTCGGACCTTGATTGTATTCTGGATGATGTAATGCTATATTTATGTATTGTGTGAAGTGGCAATTGTAAGCCAGCTCTTTATCCCTTTCTTATTCAGTACATGGGATGTGTAAAGATTACCCCTCTTGCGACATGCCTACTATGCGGTTATGCCTCTAAGTCGTGCTCCGACACGTGGGAGATATAGCCGAATCGTGGGTGTTACAGTCACCGAGCTGAACGTGTGCAGATCTCGGAGGTGCCGTACCTTCGGTGCTAGGATCGGTCGGATTGTGAAGACGTATGACTACATCAACCACGTTGTCATAACGCTTCCGCTTATGGTCTACGATGGTACATGGACAACACTCTCCCCTCTTGTTGCTATGCATCACCTAGATGGATCTTGCGTGTGCGTAGGATTTTTTTTAAAATTACTGCCTTCCCCAACATGGAGGTCATGTTACTAGACCATGACGAACCTACGAAGTATGAAGAAGCAATGATGAGCCCAGATTCCGATAAATGGCTTGAGGCCATGAAATCTGAGATAGGATCCATGTATGAGAACAAAGTGTGGACTTTGGTTGACTTGCCCGATGATCGGCGAGCCATAGAGAATAAATGGATCTTCAAGAAGGAGACTAACGCTGATGGTAATGTTACTGTCTACAAAGCTTGACTTGTCATGAAAGGTTTTCAACAAGTTCAAGGAGTTGACTACGATGAGACCTTCTCACCCGTAGCGATGCTTAAGTCTGTCCGAATCATGTTAGCAATTGCCGCATTTTATGATTATGAAATCTGGAAAATGGACATCAAAACTGCATTCCTTAATGGATTTCTTAAAGAAGAGTTAGATATGATGCAACCAGAAGGTTTTGTCGATCCTAAAGGTGCTAACAAAGTGTGCAAGCTCCAGCGATCCATCTATGGACTGGTGCAAGCATCTCGGAGTTGGAATATACGCTTTGATGAGGTGATCAAAGCATATGGTTTTATACAGACTTTTGGAGAAGCCTGTATTTACAAGAAAGTGAGTGGGAGCTCTGTAGCATTTCTAATATTATATGTGGATGACATATTGTTGATTGGAAATGATATATAATTTCTGGATAGCATAAAAGGATACTTTAATAAAAGTTTTTCAATGAAAGACCTCAGTGAAGCTGCTTATATATTGGGCATCAAGATCTATAGAGATAGATCAAGACGCTTAATTGGACTTTCACAAAGCATATACCTTGATAAAGTTTTGAAGAAGTTCAAAATGGATCAGTCAAAGAAAGGGTTCTTGCCTGTGTTACAAGGTGTGAAGTTGAGTCAGACTCAATGCCCGACCACTGTTGAATATAGATAGAAAATGAAAGTCATTCCCTATGCCTCAGCCATAGGTTCTATCATGTATGCAATGTTGTGTACCAGACCTGATGTGTGCCTTGCTATAAGTCTAGCAGGGAGGTACCAAAGTAATCTAGGAGTGGATCACTAGACAACGGTCAAGAACATCCTAAAGTACCTGAAAAGGACGAAGGATATGTTTCTCGTTTATGGAGGTGACAAAGAGCTCATCATAAATGGTTACGTCGATGCTAGCTTTGACACTGATCCGGATGACTCTAAGTCACAAACCGGATACGTATTTATATTGAATGGTGGAGCTATCATTTGGTGCAATTCCGAGCAAAGCGTCATGGCGGGATCTACGTGTGAAGCGGAGTACATAGCTGCTTCTGAAGCAGCGGATGAAGGAATTTGGATGAAGGAGTTCATATCCGATCTAGGTGTAATATATGCCTAGTGCATTGGGTCCAATGAAAATATTTTGTGACAATACTGGAGCAATTGCCTTGGCAAAGGAATCTGAATTTCACAAAAGAACCAAACACATCAAGAGACGCTTCAACTCCATCTGTGATCAAGTCAAGGAGGGAGACATGGAGATTTGCAAAATACATGCAGATCTGAATGTGGCAGACCCGTTGACTAAGCCTCTTCCATGAGCAAAACATGATCAACACCAAGACTCCATGGGCGTTAGAATCATTACAATGTAATCTAGATTATTGACTCTAGTGCAAGTGGGAGACTGAAGAAAATATGCCCTAGACGCAATAATAAAGTTGTTATTTTATATTTCCTTATATCATGATAAATGTTTATTATTCATGCTAGAATTGTATTAACCGGAAACTTGACACATGTGTGGATGTATAGACAAAACACCGTGTCCCTAGTAACCCTCTACTAGACTAGCTCGTTAATCAAAGATGGTTAAGTTTCCTAACCATAGACATGTGTTGTCATTTGATGAACGAGATCACATCATTAGGAGACTGATGTGATGGACAAGAACCATCCGTTAGCTTAGCATATTGATCGTTCAGTTTTATTGCTATTGCTTTCTTCATGTCATATACGTATTCCTTTGACTATGAGATTATGCAACTCCCGGATACCGGAGGAATGCCTTGTGTGCTATTAAATGTCACAACGTAACCGGGTGATTATAAAGATGCTTTACAGGTATCTCCAAAGGTGTTTGTTGGGTTGGCATAGATCGAGATTAGGATTTGTCACTCCGAGTATCGGAGAGGTATCTCTGGGCCCTCTCGGTAATGCACATCATAATAAGCCTTACAAGCAATGTGACTAATGAATTAGTTGCAGGATGATGTATTACGGAATGAGTAAAGAGACTTGCTGGTAACGAGATTGAACTAGGTAGATACCAACGATCGAATCTCGGGCAAGTAACATACGGATGACAAAGGGAATAACGTATGTTGTCATTACAGTACAACTGATACGTCTCCAACATATCTATGATTTATGAAGTATCTATACTATTATTTTATCATTCTTGGGTGTTTTACAATCATTTTATAGCAACTTTATATCATTTTTTGGGACTAACCTATTGACCCAGTGCCCAGTGCCAGTTGTTGTTTTTGCTTGTTTTTTACATCACAGAAAATCAATATCAAACGGAGTCCAAACACCGTGAAACTTTATGGAGATTTTTTTGGACCAGAAGGAACCCATTGGGCCAGAGCTGCACCTGGGGGTGCCCCGAGGGGGGCACAACCCACCAGGGCGCGCCAGGCCCCCCTGGCGTGCCCAGGTGGGTTGTGCCCACGTCAGTGGCCTCCCGTACCCCTTCTTTGCACTATAAATTCCCAAATATTCCGAAACCCCTCGGGGTTAACCTAGATCAGAAGTTCCGCCGCCGCAGGGCTCCGTAGCCACCGAAAACCAATCTAGACCCGTTCCGGCACCCTGCCAGAGGGGGGAATCATCTCCGGTGGCCATCTTCATCATCCCAGCGGCCACCACGATGAGGCGGGAGTAGTCCACCCTCGGGGCTGAGGGTTTGTACCAGTAGCTATGTGTTTAATCTCTCTCTCTCTCTCTCTCTCTCGTGTTCTTGAGATGTTACGATCTTGATGTATTGCGGGCTTTGTTAATATAGTCAGATCATATGGTGTTTTCCCCTCTCTATCTTGTTGTGATGAATTGAGTTTTTCCCTTTGAGATCTCGTTGTTATCGGATTGAATACTTTTATGGATTTGAGAACACTTGATATATGTCTTGCAATTGAATACTTGTGGTGACAATGGGGTATCGTATTGATTCACTTGATATATGTTTTGCCACTCAACTCGCAGATTCCCGCTGTGACTGATACGTCTCCAACGTATCTATAATTTTTGATTATTACATGCTATTATATTATCTTTGTGGATGTTTAATGGGCTTTATTATAGACTTCTATATTATTTTTGGGACTAACCTACTAACCCAAGGCCCAGTGCAAATTGCTGTTTTTTTTTCCTATTTCAGTGTTTCGCATAAAAGGAATATCAAACGGAATCCAAATGGAATGAAACCTTCGGGAGAGTTATTGTTGGAACAAACGTGATCCACGGGACTTGGAGTAGACGTCAAGAAAGGAGCGAGGAAGCCACGAGGCAGGGAGGCGCGCCTGCCCCCTGGGCGCGCCCCCACCCTCGTGGGCCCCTCGCAGCTCCATCGACCAACTTCTTCCTCCTATATATATATCCATATACCCCCAAACATCCAGGAGCACCACGAAACCCTATTTTCACTGCCGCAACCTTCTGTACCCAAGAGATCCCATCTTGGGGCCTTTTCCGGAGCTCCACCGGAGGGGGAATCAATCACGAAGGGCTTCTACATCAACACCATAGCCTCTCCGATGATGTGTGAGTAGTTTACCGCAGACCTTCGGGTCCATAGTTATTAGCTAGATGGCTTCTTCTCTCTCTTTGGATCTCAATACAAAGTTCTCCTCGATCTTCTTGGAGATCTATTCGATGTAATTCTTTTTGCGGTGTGTTTGTTGAGATCCGATGAACTGTGGGTTTATGATCAAGTTTATCTATGAACAATATTTGATTCTTCTCTGAAATCTTTTATGTATGATTTGTTATCTTTGCAAGTCTCTTTGAATTATCAGTTTGGTTTGGCCTACTAGATTAATCTTTCTTGCAATGGGAGAAGTTATTAGCTTTGGGTTCAATCTCGTGGGGTCCTTTCCGAGTGACAACAGGGGCAGCAAGGCACGTATTGTATTGTTGCCATCGAGGATAAAAAGATGTGGTTTATATCATATTGCTTGAGTTTATCCCTCTACATCATGTCATCTTGCCTAATGCGTTACTCTGTTCTTATGAACTTAATACTCTAGATGCATGCTAGATAGCGGTCGATGTGTGGAGTAATAGTAGTAGATGCAGAATCGTTTCGGTCTACATGTCGCAGACGTGATGCCTATATACATGATCATGCCTAGATATTCTCATAATTATTCGCTTTTCTATCAATTGTTCGACAGTAATTTGGTTACCTACCGTAATACTTATGCTATCTTGAGAGAAGCCACTAGTGAAACCTATGGCCCCGGGTCTATTTTCATCATATAAGTTTCCAATCTATTTTATTTTGCAATCTTTATTTTTCCAATCTATATCATAAAAATACCAAAAATATTTATCTTATTATCTCTATCAGATCTCATTCTCGTAAGGAACCGTGAAGGGATTGACAACCCCTTTATCGCGTTGGTTGCAAGGTTCTTATTTGTTTGTGTAGGTGCGAGGTGACTTGCGTGTAGTCTCCTACTAGATTGATACCTTGGTTCACAAAAACTGAGGGAAATACTTACGCTACTTTGCTGCATCACCCTTTCCTCTTCAAGGCAAAACCAACGCAGTGCTCAAGAGGTAGCAAGAAGGATTTCTGGCGCCGTTGCCGGGGAGGCTATGCACAAGTCAAGACATACCAAGTACCCATCACAAACTCTTAGCCCTCGCATTACATTATTTGCCATTTGCCTCTCGTTTTCCTCCCCCCCACTTCACCCTTGCCGTTTTATTCACCCCTTTGATACTTCTCCAATGTATCTACAATTTATGAAGTATTCATGCTATTATATTATATGTTTTGGATGTTTATGGGCTTTACTAAACACTTTTATATTATTTTTGGGACTGACCTATTAACCGGAGGCCCAGCCCAAATTGTTGTTTTCTTGCCTATTTCAGTGTTTCAAAGAAAAGGAATATCAAACGGAGTGCAAACGGAATGAAACGTTCGGGAGAGTTATTTTTGGAATGGAAGCAATCCAGGAGACTTGGAGTAGACGTCAAGGAAGCTTCGAGAAAGCCACGAGGCAGGGAGGCGCGCACTACCCCCTGGGCATGCCCCACACCCTCGTGGGCCCCTCGTGGCTCCCCTGACCGACTTCTTTTGCCTATATATGTCCATATACCCTAAAAACATCAGAGTGCAGAATATATCGGGAGTTCCGCCGCCGCAAGGCTCTATAGCCACCAAAACCAATCGGGACCCTGTTCCGGCACCGTGCTGGAGGGGGAATCCCTCACAGGTGGCAATCTTCATCATCCCGGCGTTCTCCATGACGAGGAGGGAGTAGTTCACCCTCGGGGCTGAGGGTATGTACCAGTAGCTATGTGTTTGATCTCTCTCTCCCTCTCTCTCTCTCTCTCGTGTTCTTGATTCGGCACGATCTTGATGTATCGCGAGCTTTGCTATTATATTTGGATCTTATGATGTTTCTCCCCCTCTACTCTCTTGTGATGGATTGAGTTTTCCCTTTGAAGTTATCTTATCAGATTGAGTCTTTCAGGATTTGAGAACACTTGATGTATGTCTTGCATGTGCTTATCTGTGGTGACAATGGGATATCACGTGATCTACTTGATGTATGTTTTGGTGATCAACTTGCGAGCTCCGTGACCTCGTGAACTTATGCATAGGGGTTGGCACACGTTTTCGTCTTGAATCTCTGGTAGAAACTTTGGGCACTCTTTGAAGTACTTTGTGTTGGTTGAATAGATGAATCTGAGATTGTGTGATGCATATCGTATAATCATACCCACGGATACTTGAGGTGACATTGGAGTATCTAGGTGACATTAGGGTTTTGGTTGATTTGTGTCGTAAGGTTTTATTCTAGTACGAACTCTTGAATAGATCGATCAGAAAGAATAACTTTGAGGTGGTTTCGTACCCTACAATAATCTCTTCGTTTGTTCTCCGCTATTAGTGACTTTGGAGTGTCTCTTTGTTGCATGTTGAGGGATAGTTATATGATCCAATTATGTTATTATTGTTGAGAGAACTTGCAGTAGTGAAAGTATGAACCCTAGGCCTTGTTTCAACGCATTGCAATAACGTTTGTGCTCACTTTTATCATTAGTTACCTTGCTGTTTTTATATTTTCAGATTACAAAAACCTATATCTACCATCCATATTGCACTTGTATCACCATCTCTTCGCCGAACTAGTGCACCTATACAATTTACCATTGTATTGGGTGTGTTGGGGACACAAGAGACTCTTTGTTATTTGGTTGCAGGGTTGCTTGAGAGAGGCCATCTTCATCCTACGCCTCCTACGGATTGATAAACCTTAGGTCATGCACTTGAGGGAAATTTCCTACTGTCCTACAAACCTCTGCACTTGGAGGCCCAACAACATATACAAGAATAAGGTTGTGTAGTAGACATCACCCTCTTCCGTTCGTCCTTCTGTTTGCTCGTGTTACCATGTGTCCTCTATTTGCTTGCATCTTTGCTTGCTAAAAATCAATTGATATGGATCCACTTAAAGTGTTCTACTTGGATCATCTTGGATCCTTATGCGCTCGTGCTGAAACCCCAACTAGCCTAGTTGATGGGAAATCTTTAGATGAGCATGCTCATTTTGTGCGTCACTGTTTGTCTGAAAAGGGGAGACTCTTATGGGATCAAATAAACAGATTGTTGTGTTATGTTTTGGAATCTTTGTGAAATTTGTGATTTTACTTGTTGCCCTAAGAACCCTAAAAAACACCTCCCCTACCTATGTGAGTTTAATGAGAATGAAATATTATCTTCTTATGCAAAGGGTGTTTATAGTTACTACAATATCGAACAAATTGCAGAATTTGTTGCTTTTAAGGGTGCTTATGAAGTTGCTGCTTTGATTGAAAAGTGTGAAATTACTCTCTATGAATCTGAAAATTTTGATATACTTCAATATTTCTATGAAAACTATGCTCATAATGTCTATGTCAAAGAATTTATTGAAAGAATGACCGTTGCTCCGGAAGAAAATAATGATATGCATGAATCTATAGATAATTATGATTCCGATGATATGATTGAAATATCCCTTGATGAACATAATGCTTGCTATTCTTGTGGCCATGATGCCAATATTTATGAAGATGAATTTGCTATAGTTCCTTACGTTAAACATGAGATCGTTGCTATTGCACCCATATTCGATAGTTCCTTCGATGAAAAGCATGATTGCAATGATGCTATTATAAATTCTCTTAATGTCAGTTGTGTTATGATATGCAAAACCTCAAGCTTGGGGATGCTAGTTTTGCTATGATTACTATTTGTTGCAATGATCATGATTGGGGTGATTCTTCTTTTGATCTTGAAATTTCATTTAAGCCCCATGATGAATATGAGATTGATAATAGTGTTTGAAATATTATTGAAAGTGGGTTTGGAAGAGTGTCAACTTTAGATCCCACATATTTGGAGAATGTTCAATCTTATGAAGTTTTTGATAAAAGTGGGTTTGGAGAGGTCATGGCTTTAGTTAATGTTAGTCCCACTACTTTGGAAGAGTGTCAACTTTGCATACATGTGGATCGTGTTAAGAATATGTTTTGTGATAGCTATATTGTTGAATTTGATTATGATCCTACATGTAATTATTATAAGAGAGGAAAATATGGTTGTATAAATTTTCATGTTACTAAATTACCTCTCGTTATGTTGAGATTGCTATTGTTTCTTTCCGCTTCCTTGCATATGCTAGTTTTGCTTGCCTTGATAATTTGTTTGCCTATACGATGCCTATGCATAGGAAGTATGTTAGACTTAGATGTGTTTGTCACATGTTTTATGATGCTCTCTTTGTGCTTCAATTGTTGTCTTTCATGTGAGCGTCATCAAAATTATTAATGCCTAGCTAGGGGCGTTAAACGATAGCGCTTGTTGAGAGGCAATCCAATTTTATTTTTGTTTCTTGCTTTTTGGTTCTGTTTAGTAATAAATAATTCATCTAGCCTCTGTTTAGATGTGGTTTTATGCTTTTAATTAGTGTTTGTGCCAAGTATAACCTTTGGGAAGACTTGGGGGAAGTTTTTGCGATCTTGCTGTAAAAAAACAGAAACTTAGTGCTCATGAGATTTGCTGCCATTTTTTACTGGAGAGTGAGATTAGGTTGATTATTTTTGCAGATGATTAATAGAAAAATTCCCTATGTCCACCAATTTATTTCAGAATTTTTAGGGTTACAGAAGTATTCGAAACCTACAGATTACTACAGACTGTTCTGTTTTTGTCAGATTCTGTTTTTCGTGTGTTGTTTGCTTATTTTGATGAATCTATGGCTAGTATCGGAGGGTATGAACCATAGAGAAGTTGGAATACAGTAGGTTTAACACCAATAGAAATAAATAATGATTTCATTACAGTACCGTAAGTGGTGGTTTGTTTTCTTATACTAACAGAGCTCATGAGATTTTCTGTTGAGTTTTGTGTTGTGAAGTTTTCAAGTTTTGGGTAAAGATTTGATGGTTTATGGAATAAGGAGTGGCACTAGCCTAAGATTGGGTGTCGGTGTCAAAACCGGCGGATCTCGGGTAGGGGGTCCCGAACTGTGTGTCTAGGCGGATGGTAACAGGAGGCAGGGGACACGATATTTTACCCAAGTTTGGGCCCTCTTGATGGAGGTAAAACCCTATGTCCTGCTTGATTAATATTGACGATATGGGTAGTACAGGAGTAGATCTACCACGAGATCAGAGAGGCTAAACCCTAGAAGCTAGCCTATGGTATGATTGTTGTTCATCCTACGGACTAAAACCCTCCGGTTTATATAGACACCGGAGAGGGCTAGGGTTACACAGAGTCGGTTACAATGGTAGGAAATCTACATATCCGTATCGCCAAGCTTGCCTTCCACACCAAGGAAAGTCCCTTCCGGACACGGGACGAAGTCTTCTTGTATCTTCATAGTCCAGGAGTCCGGCCGAAGGTATAGTCCGGCTATCCGGACACCCCCTAATCCAGGACTCCCTCAGTAGCCCCCGAACCAGGCTTCAATGACGACGAGTCCGGCGCGCAGATTGTTTTCGGCATTGCAAGGCGGGTTCTCCAAATTCCGTGTACCTGTTGAAAATGTCCAGTTTCTTGTAGCGCTCCTTGGCTTCTACGCCCAATAATGGCCGTCTTCCACATGTCAAACGAATACGAAAAGTCAGGTTTTTTTTTATATTTACACCCTAGTCGCGTGAATGAGCCGCCTATTTAAGGGGACGAGGATTTAGATCCAAATCACACCTTCTCCCCTCCGCGAGTGTTCATCAGAGCGTATCCGATAGAGGTCCATTCTATCATGGCCGGCCGCCGTAGCTCCTCCTCTCACCCTTCCAGCCCTCATCCCAGAGATTGGAAGAGGTGCTCCATCCCGCACAGCGAGCTAGCGACGCTCCAGACCAAGGGATTTCTCCCCCCGGCCTATATGGTCCCGGTTCGAGCCGGACTTGCCACCTATAATGGCGGAGAGCGCCCCCAATCCCTCCAAAGGAGACCGGGTATGCCTTGTCCCTTACTTAATAAGAGGGCTCGGATTTCCGATTCATCCGTTTCTCCGGGGGCTCCTGGAGTTCTATGGCCTCCAGCTGCACAACCTCACGGCTGCCTCCATATTGCATATCGCGGGCTTCGTAGCCCTTTGCGAGCTGTTTTTGGGCTGCGAGGCTCATTTCGCACTGTGGAAAATGAAGGAAATATGCCCTAGAGGCAATAATAAAGTTATTATTTATTTCCTTATATCATGATAAATGTTTATTATTCATGCTAGAATTGTATTAACCGGAAACATAATACATGTGTGAATACATAGACCAACAGAGTGTCACTAGTATGCCTCTACTTGACTAGCTCGTTAATCAAAGATGGTTATGTTTCCTAACCATGAACAAAGAGTTGCTATTTGATTAATGAGGTCACATCATTAGTTGAATGATCTGATTGACATGACCCATTCCATTAGCTTAGCACCCGATCGTTTAGTATGTTGCTATTGCTTTCTTCATGACTTATACATGTTCCTATAACTATGAGATTATGCAACTCGCGTTTACCGGAGGAACACTTTGGGTACTACCAAACGTCACAACGTAACTGGGTGATTATAAAGGAGTACTACAGGTGTCTCCAATGGTAGATGTTGGGTTGGCGTATTTCGAGATTAGGGTTTGTCACTCCGATTGTCGGAGAGGTATCTCTGGGCCCTCTCAGTAATACACATCACATAAGCCTTGCAAGCATAATAACTAAGATGTTAGTTATGAGATGATGTATTACGGAACGAGTAAAGAGACTTGCCAGTAACGAGATTGAACTAGGTATTGGATACCGACGATCGAATCTCGGGCAAGTAACATACCGATGACAAAGGGAACAACGTATGTTGTTATGCGGTCTGACCGATAAAGATCTTCGTAGAATATGTAGGAGCCAATATGGGCATCCAGGTCCCGCTATTGGTTATTGACCGGAGACATGTCTCGGTCATGTCTACATTGTTCTCGAACCGTGGGGTCCGCACGCTTAACGTTACGATGACAGTTATTATGAGTTTATGCATTTTGATGTACCGAAGGTTGTTTGGAGTCCCGTATGAGATCACGGATATGACGAGGAGTCTCGAAATGGTCGAGACATAAAGATTGATATATTGGAAGGCTATGTTTGGACATCGGAAGTGTTCCGGGTGAAATCGGGATTTTACCGGAATACCGGGAGGGTTACCGGAACCCCCCGGGAGGCAAATGGGCCTATTGGGCCTTAGTGGAAAAGTGAAAGGGGCTGCCATAGAGGGCTGCGCACCTCCCCCCTTTCCTAGTCCTAATAGGACTAGGGAAGGTGGCCGGCCACCCCTTCTCTCTTTCCCCCTTGAGGATTCCTATTAGGAATAGGATTGGGGGGGGGGGGGAGTCCTACTCCCGGTAGGAGTAGGACTCCTCCTGCGCCCCTCTCCCTGGCCGGCCGAACCCCTCCCCCTGCTCCTTTATATACGGGGGCAGGGGGCACCCCATAGACACACAAGTTGATCATTGTTGATCGTTCCTTAGCCGTGTGCGGTGCCCCCTGCCACCAAATTCCACCTCGGTCATATCGTTGTAGAGCTTAGGCGAAGCCCTGCGTCGGTAGTACATCAAGATCGTCACCACGCCGTCGTGCTGACGGAACTCTTCCTCGACGCTTTGCTGGATCGGAGCCCGAGGATCGTCATCGAGCTGAACGTGTGCTAAGAACTCGGAGGTGCCGGAGTAACGGTGCTTGGATCGGTCGGATCGGGAAGAAGACGTACGACTACTTCCTCTACGTTGTGTGATCACTTCCGCAGTCGGTCTGCGTTGGTACGTAGACAACACTCTCCCCTCTCGTTGCTATGCATCACCATGATCTTGCGTGTGCGTAGGAAAATTTTCGAAATTACTACGTTCCCCAACAGTGGCATCCGAGCCTAGGTTTTATGGTTTGATGTTATTTGCACGAGTAGAACACAAGTGAGTTGTGGGCGATACAAGTCATACTGCCTACCAGCATGTCATACTTTGGTTCGGCGGTATTGTTGGACGAGACGATCCGGACCAACCTTACGCGTACTCTTACGCGAGACCGGTTCCCTCGACGTGCTTTGCACATAGATGGCTTGCGGAAGACTGTCTCTCCAACTTTAGTTGAACCAAGTGTGGCTACGCCCGGTCCTTGAGAAGGTTAAAACGGAGTCTATTTGACAAACTATCGTTGTGGTTTTGATGCGTAGGTGAGATGAGTTCTTACTTAAGCCCGTAGCAGCCACGTAAAAGTTGCAACAACAAAGTAGAGGACGTCTAACTTGTTTTTGCAGGGCATGTTGTGATGTGATATGGTCAAGGCATGATGCTGATTTTATTGTATGAGATGATCATGTTTTGTAACCAAGTTATCGGCAACTGGCAGGAGCCATATGGTTGTCGCTTTATTGTATGCAATGCAATCGCGATGTAATGCTTTACTTTATTACTAAGCGGTAGTGATAGTCGTGGAAGCATAAGATTGGCGAGACGACAACGATGCTACGATGGAGATCAAGGTGT
This sequence comes from Triticum monococcum, assembly GCA_034509565.1. NCBI lineage: Eukaryota > Viridiplantae > Streptophyta > Magnoliopsida > Poales > Poaceae > Triticum > Triticum monococcum. Next base: position 440,638,401 of record CM067842.1, on the reverse strand, counting down.
CGCGCCGGTGACGATGGTGATCATGACGGTGCTTCGGAGATGGAGATCACAAGCACAAGATGATGATGGCCATATCATATCACTTATATTGATTGCATGTGATGTTTATCCTTTTATGCATCTTATCTTGCTTTGATTGACGGTAGCATTATAAGATGATCTCTCACTAAATTATCAAGAAGTGTTCTCCCTGAGTATGCACCGTTGCCAAAGTTCGTCGTGCCCAGACACCACATGATGATCGGGTGTGATAAGCTCTACGTCCATCTACAACGGGTGCAAGCCAGTTTTGCACACGCAGAATACTTAGGTTAAACTTGACGAGCCTAGCATATGCAGATATGGCCTCGGAACACAGAGACCGAAAGGTCGAGCGTGAATCGTATAGTAGATATGATCAACATGACGATGTTCACCATTGAAAACTACTCCATCTCACGTGATGATCGGTTATGGTTTAGTTGATTTGGATCACGTGATCACTTAGAGGATTAGAGGGATGTCTATCTAAGTGGGAGTTCCTAAGTAATTTGATTAACTGAACTTAAACTTATCATGAACTTAGTACCTGATAGTATCTTGCTTGTTTATGTTGATTGTAGATAGATGGCTCGTGCTGTTGTTCCGTTGAATTTTAATGCGTTCCTTGAGAAAGCAAAGTTGAAAGATGATGGTAGCAATTACACGGACTGGGTCCGTAACCTGAGGATTATCCTCATTACTGCACAGAAGAATTACGTCCTGGAAGCACCGCTGGGTGCCAGGCCTGCTGCTGGAGCAACGCCAGATGTTATGAACGTCTGGCAGAGCAAAGCTGATGACTACTCGATAGTTCAGTGTGCCATGCTTTACGGCTTAGAATCGGGACTTCAACGACGTTTTGAACGTCATGGAGCATATGAGATGTTCCAGGAGTTGAAGTTAATATTTCAAGCAAATGCCTGAATTGAGAGATATGAAGTCTCCAATAAGTTCTATAGCTGCAAGATGGAGGAGAACAGTTCTGTCAGTGAGCATATACTCAAAATGTCTGGGTATAATAATCACTTGATTCAGATGGGAGTTAATCTTCCAGATGATTGCGTCATTGACAGAATTCTCCAATCACTGCCACCAAGCTACAAGAGCTTCGTGATGAACTATAATATGCAAGGGATGAACAAGACTATTCCCGAGCTCTTCACAATGCTGAAAGCTGCAGAGGTAGAAATCAAGAAGGAGCATCAAGTGTTGATGGTTAATAAAACCACTAGTTTCAAGAAAAAGGGAAAAGGGAAGAAGAAGGGGAACTTCAAGAAGAACAGCAAGCAAGTTGCTGCTCAGGAGAAGAAACCCAAGTCTGGACCTAAGCCTGAAACTGAGTGCTTCTACTGCAAGCAGACTGGTCACTGGAAGCGGAACTGCCCCAAGTATTTGGCGGATAAGAAGGATGGCAAGGTGAACAAAGGTATATGTGATATACATGTTATTGATGTGTACCTTACTAGAGCTCGCAGTAGCACCTGGGTATTTGATACTGGTTCTGTTGCTAATATTTGCAACTCGAAACAGGGACTACGGAATAAGCGGACGCTAGCAAAGGACGAGGTGACGATGCGCGTGGGAAACGGTTCCAAAGTCGATGTGATCGCGGTCGGCCCGCTACCTCTACATCTACCTTCGGGATTAATATTAGACATAAATAATTGTTATTTGGTGCCAGCGTTGAGCATGAACATTATATCTGGATCTTGTTTAATGCGAGACGGTTATTCATTTAAATCAGAGAATAATTGTTGTTCTATTTATATGAGTAATATCTTTTATGGTCATGCACCTTTGAAGAGTGGTCTATTCTTGTTGAATCTCGATAGTAGTGATATACATATTCATAATGTAGAAGCCAACAGATGCAGAGTTGATAATGATAGTGCAACTTATTTGTGGCACTGCCGTTTAGGTCATATCGGTGTAAAGCGCATGAAGAAACTCCATACTGATGGGCTTTTGGAACCACTTGATTATGAATCACTTGGTACTTGCGAACCGTGCCTCATAGGCAAGATGACTAAAACACCGTTCTCCGGTACTATGGAGAGAGCAACAGATTTATTGGAAATCATACATACCGATGTATGTGGTCCGATGAATATTGAGGCTCGTGGCGGATATCGTTATTTTCTCACCTTCACAGATGATTTAAGCAGATATGGGTATATCTACTTAATGAAACATAAGTCTGAAACATTTGAAAAGTTCAAGGAATTTCAGAGTGAAGTTGAAAATCATCGTAACAAGAAAATAAAGTTTCTACGATCTGATCGTGGAGGAGAATATTTGAGTTACGAGTTTGGTGTACATTTGAAAAATTGTGGAATAGTTTCGCAACTCATGCCACCTAGAACACCACAGCGTAATGGTGTGTCCGAACGTCGTAATCGTACTTTACTAGATATGGTGCGATCTATGATGTCTCTTACTGATTTACCGCTATCGTTTTGGGGTTATGCTTTAGAGACGGCCGCATTCACGTTAAATAGGGCACCATCAAAATCCGTTGAGACGACACCTTATGAACTATGGTTTGGCAAGAAACCAAAGTTGTCGTTTCTTAAAGTTTGGGGCTGCGATGCTTATGTGAAAAAGCTTCAACCTGATAAGCTCGAACCCAAAGCGGAGAAATGTGTCTTCATAGGATACCCAAAGGAAACTGTTGGGTATACCTTCTATCACAGATCCGAAGGCAAGACATTCGTTGCTAAGAATGGATCATTTCTAGAGAAGGAGTTTCTCTCGAAAGAAGTGAGTGGGAGGAAAGTAGAACTTGACGAGGTAACTGTACCTGCTCCCTTATTGGAAAATAGTACATCACAGAAAACTGTTTCTGCGACACCTATACCAATTAGTGAGGAAGCTAATGATGATGATCATGAAACTTCAGGACAAGATACTACTGAACCACGTAGATCAACCAGAGTGAGATCCGCACCAGAGTGGTACGGTAATCCAGTTCTGGAAGTCATGCTACTAGATCATGATGAACCTACGAACTATGAAGAAGCGATGGTGAGCCCAGATTCCGCAAAGTGGCTTGACGCCATGAAATCTGAGATGGGATCCATGTATGAGAACAAAGTATGGACTTTGGTTGACTTGCCTGATGATCGGCAAGCAATTGAGAATAAATGGATCTTCAAGAAAAAGACTGAAGCTGACGGTAATATTACTGTCTATAAAGCTCGACTTGTCGCAAAAGGTTTTCGACAAGTTCAAGGGGTTGACTACGATGAGACCTTCTCAGCCGTAGCGATGCTTAAATCCGTCAGAATCATGTTAGCAATTGCCACATTTTATGATTATGAAATATGGCAGATGGATGTCAAAACTGCATTCCTGAATGGATTTCTGGAAGAAGAGTTGTATATGATGCAACTAGAAGGTTTTGTCGACCCAAAGGGAGCTAACAAAGTATGCAAACTCCAGCGATCCATTTATGGACTGGTGCAAGCATCTCGGAGTTGGAATAAACGCTTTGATAGTGTGATCAAAGCATTTGGCTTTATACAGACTTTTGGAGAAGCCTGTATTTACAAGAAAGTGAGTGGGAGCTCTGTAGCATTTCTGATATTATATGTGGATGACATATTGCTGATTGGAAATGATATAGAATTTCTGGATAGCATAAAGGGATACTTGAATAAAAGTTTTTTGATGAAAGACCTCGGGGAAGCTGCTTACATATTAGGCATAAAGATCTATAGAGATAGATCAAGACGCTTAATTGGAATTTCACAAAGCACATACCTTGACAAGATTTTGAAGAAGTTTAAAATGGATCAAGCAAAGAAAGGGTTCTTGCCTGTGTTACAAGGTGTGAAGTTAAGTCAGACTCAATGCCCGACCACTGCAGAAGATAGAGAGAAAATGAAAGATGTTCCCTATGCTTCAGCCATAGGCTCTATCATGTATGCAATGCTGTGTACCAGACCTGATGTGTGCCTTGCTATAAGTTTAGCAGGGAGGTACCAAAGTAATCCAGGAGTGGATCACTGGACAGCGGTCAAGAACATCCTGAAATACCTGAAAAGGACTAGGGATATGTTTCTCGTATATGGAGGTGACAAAGAGCTCACCGTAAGAGGTTACGTTGATGCAAGCTTTGACACTGATCCGGACGATTCTAAATCGCAAACCGGATACGTGTTTACTTTAAACGGTGGAGCTGTCAGTTGGTGCAGTTCTAAAAAAAGCGTCGTAGCAGGATCTACATGTGAAGTGGAGTACATAGCTGCTTCGGAAGCAGCAAACGAAGGAGTCTGGATGAAGGAGTTCATATCCGATCTAGGTGTCATACCTAGTGCATCGGGTCCAATGAAAATCTTTTGTGACAATACTGGTGCAATTGCTTTGGCAAAGGAATCCAGATTTCACAAAAGGACCAAACACATCAAGATACGCTTCAACTCCATCCGGGATTTAGTCCAGGTGGGAGACATAGAGATTTGCAAGATACATACGGATCTGAATGTTGCAGACCCGTTGACTAAGCCTCTTCCATGAGCAAAACATGATCAGCACCAAAGCTGCATGGGTGTTAGAATCATTACTGTGTAATCTAGATTATTGACTCTAGTGCAAGTGGGAGACTGAAGGAAATGTGCCCTAGAGGCAATAATAAAGTTATTATTTATTTCCTTATATCATGATAAATGTTTATTATTCATGCTAGAATTGTATTAACCGGAAACATAATACATGTGTGAATACATAGACCAACAGAGTGTCACTAGTATGCCTCTACTTGACTAGCTCGTTAATCAAAGATGGTTATGTTTCCTAACCATGAACAAAGAGTTGTTATTTGATTAATGAGGTCACATCATTAGTTGAATGATCTGATTGACATGACCCATTCCATTAGCTTAGCACCCGATCGTTTAGTATGTTGCTATTGCTTTCTTCATGACTTATACATGTTCCTATAACTATGAGATTATGCAACTCCCGTTTACCGGAGGAACACTTTGGGTACTACCAAACGTCACAACGTAACTGGGTGATTATAAAGGAGTACTACAGGTGTCTCCAATGGTAGATGTTGGGTTGGCGTATTTAGAGATTAGGGTTTGTCACTCCGATTGTCGGAGAGGTATCTCTGGGCCCTCTCGGTAATACACATCACATAAGCCTTGCAAGCATAATAACTAAGATGTTAGTTATGAGATGATGTATTACGGAACGAGTAAAGAGACTTGCCAGTAACGAGATTGAACTAGGTATTGGATACCGACGATCGAATCTCGGGCAAGTAACATACCGATGACAAAGGGAACAACGTATGTTGTTATGCGGTCTGACCGATAAAGATCTTCGTAGAATATGTAGGAGCCAATACGGGCATCCAGGTCCCGCTATTGGTTATTGACCGGAGACATGTCTCGGTCATGTCTACATTGTCCTCGAACCGTAGGGTCCGCACGCTTAACGTTACGATGACAGTTATTATGAGTTTATGCATTTTGATGTACCGAAGGTTGTTCGGAGTCCCGGATGAGATCACGGACATGACGAGGAGTCTCGAAATGGTCGAGACGTAAAGATTGATATATTGGAAGGCTATGTTTGGACATCGGAAGTGTTCCGGGTGAAATCGGGATTTTACCGGAATACCGGGAGGGTTACCGGAACCCCCCGGGAGGCAAATGGGCCTATTGGGCCTTAGTGGAAAAGTGAAAGGGGCTGCCATAGAGGGCTGCGCACCTCCCCCCTTTCCTAGTCCTAATAGGACTAGGGAAGGTGGCCGGCCACCCCTTCTGTCTTTCCCCCTTGAGGATTCCTATTAGGAATAGGATTGGGGGGGGGAGTCCTACTCCCGGTAGGAGTAGGACTCCTCCTGCGCCCCTCTCCCTGGCCGGCCGAACCCCTCCCCCTGCTCCTTTATATACGGGGGCAGGGGGCACCCCATAGACACAGAAGTTGATCATTGTTGATCGTTCCTTAGCCGTGTGCGGTGCCCCCTGCCACCAAATTCCACCTCGGTCATATCGTTGTAGAGCTTAGGCGAAGCCCTGCGTCGGTAGTACATCAAGATCGTCACCACACCGTCGTGCTGACGGAACTCTTCCTCGACGCTTTGCTGGATCGGAGCCCGAGGATCATCATCGAGCTGAATGTGTGCTAAGAACTCGGAGGTGCCGGAGTAACGGTGCTTGGATCGGTCGGATCGGGAAGAAGACGTACGACTACTTCCTCTACGTTGTGTGATCGCTTCCGCAGTCGGTCTGCGTTGGTACGTAGACAACACTCTCCCCTCTCGTTGCTATGCATCACCATGATCTTGCGTGTGCGTAGGAAAATTTTCGAAATTACTACGTTCCCCAACAGAAAAGGCTATTCTGCCTTGTGCCCCGTTCTAAGAAGGGGTCAATATATCAAGTGGGCGGAGCCGAAGTGTGGCGCATCGCCGGGACCGGATATCTATCCGGAACCCCAAAGAAGGCGTCCGAAGACTGGCCTTCAGAATGGTTTTATATAGAGGACGTCCCGCTGCCCGATCCTGTCCGGATTGGCCTCCCTGAATTCGACAGTGCTCCCCTAAAGAAGCGCCTCAGCTGGCGTCCACGGAGCCCTCAGAGGGAAAGCGACAAGGACGTTCTTTACCTGATGGGCCGGATAAGATTGTTAGCTCATTCCGGACTTACCATGATCGGGGTCATGGCCGCATGCATCATGCGAGGGGTGCAGCCGCTTCAGTATAGAGGCCGCCCCATGTGGGACTTCAACGGGGAGGACGACGCCACCCGCCACGGCAGTAAGGGGCCGGATTCGGCTGCCGCTCTAATAAAGATCTTGTCCACTTTGTACAAGGAAAAGAGGAGGAATTTCTCCGCGGCAACCCTCAGGGTGGATTTTCTATGTACAATCCCCCAAGTTGGGTAAGTGGACACTTTTACTTGCCCATCCGTCTTATATTCCCATTGTTAAATAATCAGTCTAACGACTTCAACGCAGGAACTGCGCCAGGCTGTTAAAGAAATAAACAGCCCTCCTCCACAACCCGAGGATCCGGGACGGTTCCTCGACCCGGCCTCTCAAGAGGACCCGGGCTTGTCTGTGGAGCTGATTGATGGGGTGTTTCATCAATTAAGCAAGGACAACGCCTTGGTGGCCATTACGACCGATTACCCAGGGCTACTCCCAGCCTCACAGGTAATTGAGACCGAAGTCCCAGCACTTTGAAAAGAGATCTATCCCCGTGTCTTTTCGATTGACGTATGACACCCGTGTTTTGCAGGGGAGATCCTTGAGACGGGAGGCCGAGCCTGCGGCGACTAGCCAACGAGGGGCGGCAAGGCCCCGCGGGCTAAAAAGAAGTGCAGTCCGGACTGAGACGCTGACGCAAAGGTATAGCGTGCCATCTTATTCCCAGGTGTTATTCCTTCAAGGCATACTAATGCTCGTGCTCTCTTCAGGACGAAGAGACCTCGCCGGACTATATCCGGAGAGGTTGCCAATCGCGCCTCCACCAGCCAGGCTCCAAAGCCTGGTCCGGACGCGGAGGCAAACACGAGGCACGCACCGGACGCTCCTCCGACAGAGGATGCTGACAGGCTGTCTGCCACCAATTCCGAGGTGGAGAGTGCCATGAACCACAGGCGTCGCCGGACAGTTCTTCGCGATGCTTGTTTCTCCCAAGAGGCATTGGATGCCTTCAATTCGGGAGATGCGTACCTCCGTGCCGCTCAAAATGGTCTATCCAGAGCCACGGAGCAATATGTAAAAGACATACGGGTAAGAAATTTTTGGTAATTATATATATATATATATATATATATATACCAGTAGCCCCCGAGACTTGAAACAGTTAGAATAACTGATTTAAGGATCATTTGTTATGCAAGTTCTTACAGAAAAGAATACCCTACTGTCCCAGGAGCTGGAAGAGTGCAAAGCCCAACTTGAGGCCGCACTAGCCGTGGCAGGGGAGCCCAAGGAGACCCCCTCTGGTAATATACGCTTCAAAAGATAAGTATTTTGCGAAGTGTGGCGTGGGTGCAAATCTGACAAATGAAATTGCAGATGGCGCCGGATTAAATCCGGAAGAGCAACAACTCCGACGCCAGCTAAAGGCTGGTGAGAGCGTGCTGACAAAGGTGAGGCGGGAGAAGAACGATCTCCAAGAGGCCAACACCAAGCTGGGCGTTGAACTGAAGGATGTTCGTGCCCAGCTGTTGGACTCCGTGAAGGAGAATCAGCAGCTTCGACGCGGTATATATAGTAAGTGCTGAAAAGAACTTTGAAAGAAGAGTTCGGCGAGGAAGTCGACTAACAGAGTAATGTCTGTTGGTATGCTAACAGGTCGTCCTGCGGAGGAAATGCCCGGTTCTACAGGTGACCTTCTTCCCGAGCTCTCACAACTGCACAAGCGAGTTCGGCAGGTGATGCAAAGCGTCGCCCAGGCCTTGTGGCCATCCATCTCCATGCCCGATGGCCTTGGAGAGCTTGTAGAGAAGCTGAAGGGAGCGCGGCGGCGCTTCCGATTGTGGAAGATGTCTGCCTTCCGTCAAGGCGCCAGGGAGGCCTGGGCCATGGTGAAGACGCGGTACACGAAGGCTGACCCAAACCACATGGCCGAGGTTGGACCCGTGGGGCCCGATGGGAAGGAGATCCCTGTGAGCGTAGTATACGGCCAAGTAGAATTGGCCGCAAAGTATTCCCAACAGGACTGTAAACTAGACAGCCTGTTAGATGGTATTGAAGAGGAATACAATCAGTCAGATTGACTATGTAATTATAATTGACATGTGTAATGCCTTCTAGCCGGATTGTAGATCGTTTGTCATGGCCGACCTTTTCGCTTCAACCTGGGGACCTGACGGTCTGGAGTGTGTCCGAATACCCTCGTGGTTATATAAGAACCGGGGTATGCATGGAGACCAGGCGTAGGGGTCATTAGTGCTTGAACAGACAAGTGCCCAACTAGTTATGTTATATTACATGGTTAGTAAGAAACATCTTCCAGGGAGAATAGTTCCGTTAGGGGTTCCTTTCCCTGGGAGGCATGCCCTAAAGTGCATGTCCATTCTGCGGAAAGAGACACAGGAAAAACATCTGGGGGCATATAGATAAATAAGTGAAAAAGGATCATCTTTAGTTCACCGACCGAATATTCCCTTAAGAATGCTAGATTTCGGCTTCACCCAGTCTGAGGTACACATCCGGCTGACCGGCAGTAACAATCGCAGAGGTGCTCCCTTTACCACCTAGCCGAACAATCAGGAACGTAGGGGTAAGCACAGGAGCCAGGCAACCCAGCTTGGCCAAAACTTAAGTCATATCGATGCATATAATGGTGAATAAAAGGTACATGTGGAAGTGTGACACATGTGTTGGGCATGAAGCCCGTATAAATAAGCTTCTGTTTAAGGAAGCCCCAGGTTTAATGAGCGCGGATAGCGCATCACTGTATGAGCCTTTAAAGGCTATAAGAGAGAGAGAGAGGAGAAGGAGAGAAATGTAAGACAGAAAGTATATAAAAAATGGACAGAGGAAGGAGACAAACACAGAGTCCTGCGCTAGGCGTAGAATCTTCGGAGACGGGCTGCGTTCCATGGGTTCGGCTCGAGTCGGTTATCCGATGCATCTCATAGGCGGTACGCTCCACCAGTCAGGACTTGGTCAATTATGAAGGGACCTTCCCACTTGGGCTTGAATTTGTCCTTTTTCTTATCCGGCAGGCGTAGAACTAATTCGCCAACGTTGTAATTTTTGGCCCGTACTTCTCTGCTTTGGTATCTTCGAGCCTGCTGTTGATAAAATGCAGAACGGGCTTTTGCCACGTCACGCTCTTCCTCCATGGCGTCCAAACTGTCCTGCCGATCGAGCTCGGCTTCTCTTTATTCGTACATGCACACTTGAGGTGAGTCATGAATTATGTCGCAGGGCAAAACTGCCTCTGCACCGTACACCATGAAGAATGGTGTGTATCCGGTGGTGCGATTCGGCGTGGTCCGCAGCCCCCAGAGTACGGAGTCGAGCTCCTCTACCCAGTGCGTATTAGATTCCTTAAGGGACCGCACTAATCTGGGTTTGATGCCGCTCATGATAAGACCATTTGCATGTTCGACTTGACCATTAGTTTGTGGGTGATAGACGGAAGCATAATCGAGCTTGATGCCCATGTTTTTGCACCAGAGTTTTACCTCATCGGCCATAAAGTTTGTGCTGTTATCAGTGATGATGCTGTGGGGGACGCCGTAATGGTGTACAACCCCGGATATAAGGTCTATCACCGGTCCGGATTCGGCCGTCTTAACAGGCTTGGCTTCTATCCATTTGGTGAACTTATCCACCATGACCAGTAAGTATTTTTTCTTGTAGGTTCCGCCTTTAAGGGGTCCAACCATGTCAAGCCCCCAGACCGCGAAGGGCCAAGTGATGGGGATAGTTTGGAGGGCGGTGGGTGGCATATGGCTTTGGTTTGCAAAAAGCTAGCAACCGACGCATCGTTGGACTAAGTCCTGGGCGTCTGCCCGGGCCGTCGGCCAATAAAAGCATGTACGGAAGGCCTTGCTTACAAGGGACCGAGCTGCAGCGTGATGACCACCGAGTCCGGCATGAATTTCAGCCAGGAGGTTCCACCCTTCCTCTTCGGAGATGCACCTTTGAAGGACTCCGGTAGCGCTTTTCTTATAAAGCTCTCCCTCATGGACTTTATAGGCTTTAGATCGCCGCACTATGCAGCGTGCCTCATTTTGGTCCTTGGAGAGTTCCTACCTAGTAAGGTAGGCGAGGATGGTTCTGTCCATGGGGCGATGACGGCCATTATTACATGGGCTGAAGGTGTTATTTCATTGGCAGAGCCTCCAATTATGTCAGAGTGTTCGGTGTCGGGCAGTGCGGTTGGGTCCGGGCTGTTATTGCCGGGTTCCCCTTCCCATACTACGGATGGCTTGAACAGCCTTTCCAAGAAGATGTTGGGGGGGACTACATCGCGTTTTGCGCCGATGCGTGCCAGGACATTTGCCGCCTGATTATTTTCCCGGGCTATATGGTGAAATTCGAGCCCTTCGAACCAAGCTGACATTTTTAGGATGGCGTTGCGATAAGCTGCCATTTTTGGATCCTTGGCATGAAAGTCTCCATTTATTTGGGATATTGCAAGGTTCGAGTCCCTGCGCACCTCTAGGCGTTGAATGCCCATGGATACTGCCATCCGGAGACCATGTAAAAGGGCCTCATATTCGGCTGCATTGTTGGAGTCTGTGTACATTATCTGGAGTACGTATTGAACTGTGTCTCCTGTGGGGGACGTCAAAACGACGCCAGCCCCTAGACCGGCCAACATTTTGCAGCCGTCGAAGTGCATGACCCAGTTTGAATATGTGCCATACTCTTTAGGGAGTTCGGCCTCCGTCCATTCTGCGACGAAGTCGGCCAAAACTTGCGACTTGATAGCTCGCCGTGGCTTGTACGTTATGTCAAACGGGAGGAGCTCAATGGCCCATTTTGCAATCCGGCCCGTTGCGTCGCGGTTGTTTATAATATCGTTAAGTGGCACTTCCGAGGCTACTGTTATTGAACACTCTTGAAAGTAGTGTCGCATCTTCCGGGATGCCATAAATACCACGTACGCAATCTTTTGATAATGCGGGTATCGTGACTTGCACGGAGTAAGGACAGTGGACACATAGTAGACCGGCTTTTGAAGGGGGAATTTGTGTCTGTCCGTTTCTCGTTCGACGACGAGCAGTGCGCTTACGACCTGATGGGTTGCTGCGATCCATAATAGCATTGGTTCGCCAATGTTTGGCGCGGCCAGGACTGGGTTAGTTGCCAAGATGGATTTTATTTCGTCGAGTCCGGCCGTGGCTGCATCCGTCCACTCGAAGTGTTCAGTGCGCCGAAGGAGGCGGTAAAGGGGTAGGGCCTTTTCTCCCAAGCAGGAGATAAAGCGGCTTAGAGCCGCCACGCATCCGGTTAATTTTTATATTTGTTTGAGGTCCTTTGGGATATCCAATTGTGACAGAGCTCAGATCTTGGCTGGATTTTTTTCAATTCCTCTACCGAATACAATGAAGCCCAAGAACTTTCCGGCTGGAACGCCGAAAACGCATTTTTTCCGGGTTGAGCTTGATGTCGTATGTTCGGAGGTTACCGAATGTTAGCCTCAAGTCGTCTACTAGAGATTCGACATGTCTTGTTTTAATGACCACATCATCTACGTATGCCTCCACTGTTTTGCTGATCTGGTTTGCCAGACATGTCTGAATCGTGCGCTGATATGTTGCGCCGGCGTTTTTTAGCCCGAAGGGCATTGTGTTGAAGCAGAATGGGCCGTATGGTGTGATGAATGCCGTTGCGGCTTGGTCTGACTCTGTCATCTTTATTTGATGGTAGCCGGAGTATGCGTCGAGGAAACACAACGAATCGTGTCCTACGGTGGTGTCGATAATTTGATCGATGCGGGGGAGAGGGAAGGGATCCTTTGGGCAAGCCTTGTTAAGGTCTTTAAAATCAACGCACAGGCACCAGGATTTGTCCTTCTTTGGTACCATCACCAGGTTTGTTGGCCAGTCTGGGTGTTTTATATCTTTGATGAATCCGGCCTCCAGTAGCTTGGCTAGTTCCTCTCCCATGGCCTGTCTCTTAGGTTCGGAAAAACGCAGAAGAGCCTGTTTGACTGGCTTGAATCCTTTTAGGATATTTAAGCTGTGTTCGGCCAGCCTGCGTGGGATTCCTGGCATGTCTGAAGGGTGCCAGGCGAAAATGTCCCAGTTCTCTCGTAGGAACTCTCGTAGTGCGGCATCTACATCAGGTTTAACTATGCTCTGATGGAAGTTGTTTTATTGGGGTCCGTTGGATGGACCTAGAATTTGACTATTTCGTCTGCCGGTTTAAAGGAGGTGGACTTGGATCTTTTGTCGAGTATCACATCGTCCCTATTCACCGTGGAGCGCAGCGCAGTCAGTTCCTCAGTCGCTAGGGCTTCGGATAGCGCCTCGAGGGCCAGAGCGGCTATCTTGTTTTCGGTGCGGAGTGCTATGTCCGGATCACTAGCGAGAGTGATGATTTCATTAGGCCCGGACATCTTGAGCTTCATGTACCCGTAATGGGGTATTGCTTGGAAGATTGTAAACACTTCCCGCCCTAGCAGAGCGTGATATCCGCTACTGAACGGGGCCACTTGGAACGTGACCTCTTCGTACCTGTAATTATCCGACGTGCCGAACACCACATCTAGTGTGATTTTTCCTGTACAGCGCGCTTCCCGACTAGGGATTATTCCTCTAAAGGTTGTGCTGCTTCGCTCAATGCGGTTCCAGTCTAATTCAATTTTTTGAAGGGTTTCCTCATAAATGAGGTTCAATCCGCTGCCGCCATCCATGAGTACCTTGGTAAGACGAAAGCTGTCCACTATTGGACTGAGGACCAATGCGGCTGGTGCTCGGGCTGTTCGGAATTTAGGTTCATCACTGGCGTTAAAAGTGATAGCCCTGTCACTCCATGGGTTTATTGTTGCTACTTGGTAGTCTTCAGCAAGGCTGCGGAGTGTTCTTTTTCGCATATTATTTGATGCGAAAGTCTCGACGACTGTTGATACCGTACTGGTGTCTCTGGGGTGGCTTTCTGTGGCTTCTGGAATTAGAAGATCTTCGCCAATTTTTGCCACCTGCCGGAGTATCCAACATGCTCCAAGGCTATGAGTTGGTGTGGCGCCCTCTGCACTGTGAATTTTACAGGGTCCATTAAGCCATCCTTCCAGCACGGTTCCGTGCCTTGTAGAGGGCTTTTGCTTTTTGGTATTGAACCCGGGTGTCTGGCGATGATGCACCCTTTTATTTCGGACTGGGTTTGTATTCAAGGCCGGATTGTCCCAAAATTTTATTTCGGTTTTCCAGGCGCTTTCCATCGCACAGTACTTTCGTACTATGGATGCCAAGTCAACGAAGCGTGTAATATCACGGCGACTTATGGCGTTGAGGATTCCCTTGTCCGTGCAATTATTGTAGACGAATGAAATTGCGTCTTCCTCACGGCAGTCCTTTATCCTGTTCATAACCAGGAGGAATCTGCCCCAGTAATGATGTACTGTTTCTTCGGGCTCTTACCTAATTTTAGATAGATCGCTTATGTACGGGTGGGTGTGTGGAATCAAATCCGAAACCTCACCCAATCTGAGACCCAGGGGCCAAGGAGTTTCCGAACTCGAAAGTTAGGATTCTTGGATGCTGTCCAATGAATCTAGCCCGTCGCCCGACTTTAAGTTCAGGTCTTGAGTGATGTCCTCCCCTCCGCGGGTATCCGGCTTGGAGGGATCGGGAATCCGGACATAGCTAGTCCTTAGGATAGATGAAGGGTCGCCGCACCATCCCTCTACCACGGCGACGTGATGGGTGAACTGGGGAGAGTTAATCTCTCTCAGATGGGTTTAGGCCCAATCTGGTCGTAATCCGTAGCGACTCCCAGGGCGGCGAAGCGATCCAAGAGCTCGTTTAGGGAAGAGAGCTCCATTGGATCTAGCTGCTCGGTGAATTCCGGGCTGACGTGAAGATTGCTTTTGATGACCCAAGAGGTCATCGTCGGCGCAGCAGCCGAACGGGCGGTCATAAGGAAACCACCTAGCCTGAGAGTCTGGCCGACAGCCAAAGCTCCCTTAGCAACGGTGCCGTCTTTAAAGACGGGATGAGGAATCCTTCCTGATGGCGATGACACAGAGGAACTCTCAATGAAAGCACCAATGTCGGTGTCAAAACCGGCGGATCTCGGGTAGGGGGTCCCGAACTGTGCATCTAGGCGGATGGTAACAGGAGGCAGGGGACACGATGTTTTACCCAGGTTCATGCCCTCTTGATGGAGGTAAAACCCTACGTCCTGCTTGATTAATATTGATGATATAGGTAGTACAAGAGTATATCTACCACGAGATCAGAGAGGCTAAGCCCTAGAAGCTAGCCTATGGTATGATTGTTGTTCGTCCTACGGACTAAAACCCTCCGGTTTATATAGACACCAGAGAGGGCTAGGGTTACACAGAGTCGGTTACAATGGTAGGAGATCTACATATCCGTATCGCCAAGCTTGCCTTCCACGCCAAGGAAAGTCCCTTCCGGACATGGGACGAAGTCTTCTTGTATCTTCATAGTCCAGGAGTCCGGCCAAAGGTATAGTCCGGCTATCCGGACACCCCCTAATCCAGGACTCCCTCATTGGGGATGCCCAAAGCACCCCAAGGTAAAATTCAAGGACAACCAAAAGCCTTAGCTTGGGTATGCCCCGGAAGGCATCCTCTCTTTCGTCTTCGTCCATCGGTAACTTTACTTGAGGGTATATTTTTATTCACCACATGATATGTGTTTTGCTTGGAGCGTCTTGTATGATTGGAGTCTTTGCTTTTTAGTCTACCACAATCATACTTGCTGTACACACCTTTTGGGAGAGACACACATGAATTGGAATTTATTAGAATACTCTATGTGCTTCACTTATATCTTTTGAGCTAGATAATTTTGCTCTAGTGCTTCACTTATATCTTTTAGAGCACGGTGGTGGTTTTATTTTATAGAAATTATTGATCTCTCATGCTTCACTTATATTATTTTGAGAGTCCCTTTATAACAACATGGTAATTTACTTTGGCTATAAAATTGGTCCTAATATAATAGGCATCCAAGATTGGTATAATAAAAACTTTCATAAAAAAGTGCATTGAATATTATGAGAAGTTTGATACTTGATAATTGTTTTGAGATATAAAGATGGTGATATTAGAGTTGTGCTAGTTGAGTAGTTGTAAATTTTAGAAATACTTGTGTTGAAGATTTCAAGTCTCGTAGCATGCACGTATGGTAACCGTTGTGTAACAAATTTGAAACATGAGGTGTTCTTTGATTGTCTTCCTTATGAGTGGCGGTCGGGGACGAGCGATGGTCTTTTCCTACCAATCTACCCCCCTAGGAGCATGCGCGTAATGCTTGGTTTTTTATGACTTGTAGATTTTTGCAATAAGTATGTGATTTCTTTATGACTAATGTTGAGTCCATGGATTATACGCACTCTCACCCTTCCATCATTGCTAGGCTCTTCGGTACCGTGCATTGCCCTTTCTCACCTCGAGAGTTGGTGCAAACTTCGTCGGTGCATCCAAACCCCGTGATATGATACACTCTATCACACATAAACCTCCTTATATCTTCCTCAAAACAGCCACCATACCTACCTATTATGGCATTTCCATAGCCATTCCTAGATATATTGCCATGGAACTTTCCACCGTTCCATTCATCATGACACGCATCATCATTGTCATATTGCCTTGCATGATCATGTAGTTGACATCGTATTTGTGGCAAAACCACCATGCATAATTTATCATACATGTCACTCTTGATTCATTGCCCTTCCCGGTACACCGCCGGAGGCACATAAGGTCATATTTTGTTCTAGTATTGAGTTGTAATCATTGAGTTGTAAATAAATAGAAGTGTGATGATCATCATTAATAGAGCATTGTCCCAAATAAAAAAGGGGAAGGCAAATAAAAAATGAAGGCCCAAAAAAGTAAAAAAAATAAAAAGGAAATAAAAAGGGACAATGCTACTATCCTTTTTTCCACACTTGTGCTTCAAAGTAGCACCATGATCTTTATGATAGAGAGTCTCTTGTTTTGTCACTTTCATATACTAGTGGGAATTTTTCATTATAGAACTTGGCTTGTATATTCCAACAATGGGCTTCCTCAAATGCCCTAGGTCTTCGTGAGCAAGGAAGTTGGATGCACACCCACTTAGTTTCTTTTGTTGAGCTTTCATACATTTATAGCTCTAGTGCATCCGTTGCATGGCAATCCCTACTCCTTGCATTGACATCAATTGATGGGCATCTCCCTAGCCCGTTGATTAGCCGCGTCAATGTGAGACTTTCTCCTTTTTTGTCTTCTCCACATAACCCCCATCATTATATTCTATTCCACCCATAGTGCTATATCCATGGCTCACGCTCATGTATTGTGTGAAAATTGAAAAAAGTTTGAGATTACTAAAGTATGAAACAATTGCTTGGCTTGTCATCGGGGTTGTGCATGATGAGATCATTCTTGTGTGACGAAAATGGAGCATGACCAAACTATATGATTTTGTAGGGATGAACTTTCTTTGGCCATGTTATTTTGAGAAGACATGATTGCTTAGTTAGTATGCTTGAAGTATTATTATTTTTATGTGAATATTAAACTTTTGTCTTGAATCTTTCGGATCTGAATATTCATGCCACAATAAAGAAAATTACATTGAGAATTATGCTAGGTAGCATTCCACATCAAAAATTCAGTTTTTATCATTTACCTACTCGAGGACGAGCAGGAATTAAGCTTGGGGATGCTTGATACGTCTCCAATGTATCTATAATTTTTGATTGTTCCATGCTATTATATTATCTGTTTTGGATGTTTAATGGGCTTTATTATACAATTTTATATTATTTTTGGGACTAACCTACTAACCCAAGGCCCAGTGCAAATTGCTGTTTTTTTTGCCTATTTCAGTGTTTCGCAGAAGAGGAATATCAAATGGAATCCAAACGGATCCAGGGGACTTGGAGTAGACGTCAAGAAAGGAGCGACGAAGCCACGAGGCAGGGAGGCGCGCCCCCACCCTTGTTGGCCCCTTGCAGCTCCACCGACCTACTTCTTCCTCCTATATATATGCATATACCCCAAAAACATCCAGGAGCACCACGAAACCCTATTTCCACCACCGCAACCTTATGTACCCAAGAGATCCAATCTTGGGGCCTTTTCCAGAGCTCCGCCGGAGGGGGAATCAATCACGGCGGGCTTCTACATCAGCACCATAGCCTCTCCGATGATGTGTGAGTAGTTTGCCGCAGACCTTCGGGTCCATAGTTATTATCTAGATGGCTTCTTCTCTCTCTTTAGATCTCAATACAAAGTTCTCCTCGATCTTCTTGGAGATCTATTTGATGTAATTCTTTTTGCGGTGTTTTTGTCGAGATTCGATGAATTGTGGGTTTATGATCAAGTTTATCTATGAACAATATTTGATTCTTCTCTGAAATCTTTTATGTATGATTTGTTATCTTTGCAAGTCTCTTCTAATTATCAGTTTGGTTTGGCCTACTAGATTGATCTTTCTTGCAATGGGAGAAGTGCTTAGCTTTGGGTTCAATCTTATGGTGTCCTTTCCTAGTGACAGCAGGGGCAACGAGGCACGTATTGTATTGTTTCCATCGAGGATAAAAAGATGGGGTTTATATCATATTGCTTGAGTTTATCCCTCTACATCATGTCATCTTGCCTAATGCGTTACTCTGTTCTTATGAACTTAATACTCTAGATGCATGCTGGATAGCGGTCGATGTGTGGAGTAATAGTAGTAGATGCAGAATCGTTTCGGTCTACTTGTCGCGGACGTGATGCCTATATACATGATCATGCCTAGATATTCTCATAATTATGCACTTTTCTATCAATTGCTCGACAGTAATTTGTTTACCCACCGTAATACTTATGCTATCTTGAGAGAAGCCACTAGTGAAACCTATGCCCCCCGGGTCTATTTTCCATCATATAAGTTTCCAATCTATTTTATTTTGCAATCTTTATTTTCCAATCTGTATCATAAAAATACCAAAAATATTTATCATATTATCTCTATCAGATCTCACTCTCGTAAGTGACCGTGAAGGGATTGACAACCCCTTTATCACGTTGGTTGCGAGGTTCTTATTTGTTTGTGTAGGTGCGAGGTGACTTGCGTGTAGTCTCCTACTGGATTGATACCTTGGTTCTCAAAAACTGAGGGAAATACTTACGCTACTTTGATGGATCACCCTTTCCTCTTCATGGGAAAACCAATGCAGTGCTCAAGAGGTAGCAATGACCATGGGGTAATCTATGCATAGGGGTTGATGCATGTTCTTCTCCTTGTTTCTCCGGTAGAAATCTTGGGGCATGTTTTCTTGTTCTTTGTGTGGATTGAGTATTATGAATATGAACTTGCTTTGGTGTTATTCTAGTACAAACTCTAGGATAGATCGAACGGAAAAAATAGCTTTGCGTTATTTTAGTATGAACTCTTGAATAGATCGAACGGAAAAATAGCTTTGCCTTATTTTAGTATGAACTCTTGAATAGATCGAATCGAAAGAATAGCTTTGAGGTGGTTTCATATACAAACAATTCCTATCTTTTGTTCTTTGCTAATAGGAACTCGGGAGTGATTCTTCGTTACACTTTGAGGGATAATCATATGATCCAACTATGTTAGCACTGTTGAGAGATTGCACTAGCGAAAGTACGGACCCTAGGCCTTGTTTTTAAGCATTGAAATACCGTTTTTGTGCCCATTTACTACTTGCTACCTTTTTGTTTTTATTTATTTAGATTATAAAAAAAATATTTCTACCATCAACATTACACTTTTATCACCATCTCTTTGCCGAACTAGTGCACCTATACAATTTGCCATTGTATTGGGTGTGTTGGGGACACAAGAGATTTCTTGTATTTGGTTGCAGGGTCGTTTGAGAGAGACCATCTTCATCCTACGCCTCTCACGGATTGATAAACCTTAGGTCATCCACTTGAGGGAAAACTGCTACTGTCCTACAAAACTCTGTGCTTGGAGGCCCAACACGTGTCTACAAGAATAAAGTTGCATAGTAGTCATCAATGATCGATAAAGATCTTCATAGAATATGTAGGAACCAATATGAGCATCCAGGTTCTGATGTTGGTTATTGACCGGAGAGGTGTCTCGATCATGTCTACATAGTTCTCGAACCCGCAGGGTCCACACACTTAACGTTCGATGACGATTTTGTATTATATGAGTTATGTGATTTGGTGACCTAATGTTGTTCGGAGTCCTAGATCAGATCACGGACATGACGATGAGTCTTGAAATGGTCGAGAGGTAAAGATTGGTATATAGGATGATGGTATTCGGACACCGGAAGTGTTCCGGGGGTACCGGGTACATATCGGGTCACCGGAAGGGGTTCCGGGCACCCCCCGGCAACTATATGGGCCTAATGGGCCAAGAGAGGGACATACTAGCCCCTAAGGGGCTGGTGCACCCCCATGTAGGCTTAAATAGGAGGAGAAGGAAAGAGGGGAAGGGAGAAGGAAAGGGGAGGATTCGGCCTCCCCCTTCCTTCCCCCCCCCCCTCTCTTTTTCATTACCCATCTGATGAATAAGGAAGGGGGGGCGAATTGGGGAGGAACGCCAAGTAGGATTCAGCCTACTTGGGGCGCCCCTTGGCTGCTCCCTCTCCCTCCCACCTATATATATATATGAGGGGGTGGTGCCTAGAACACACAACAACATCTGTTAGCCGTGTGCGGCGCCTCCCTCCACAGATTACACCTCCGGTCATATCTTCGTAGGGCTTAGGTGAAGCCCTGCGTAGATCACTTCAGCTTCACCATCACCACGCCGTCGTGCTGAAGGAACTCTCCCTCGACAGTTTGCTGGATCAAGAGTTCAAGGGACGTCATCGAGCTGAACGTGTGTAGAACTCGGAGGTGCCTTACTTTCGGTGCTTGATCGGTCGGAACGAGAAGAAGTTCGACTACATCAACCGCGTTGTCAAACGCTTCCGCTTTTGGTCTACGAGGGTACATGGACACACTCTCCCCTTCTCGTTGCTATGCATCTCCTAGACAGATCTTGTGTGAGCGTAGGATTTTTTTGAAATTACATGCTACGTTCCCCAACACTTTTTTCAGGTCAAAATTCCAGCTGTTGGCAATCTCCCTCTTTTGATGTATCTTGCATTTTAAGAGAGAAAATACATTAGAATTGCATCAAAACCTGGAATATATCTTTAAAACAAGATAAATAACAGTAGAAAATCATGATGCAAATTGGACGTATCAGCCAATCCTACAAAAAAACAAGGCAAATTTGATCGTTTGGCCTCGTTCGATAAGACAAAATATGTTTCGAAAGGTAAAACGCCAGTAGCTCAGTGCTTGGTGCAGTAGGCAATCTCATCCCTCTTGGTCCAGGAGGTCTGGCCCTTGGTCGTATAGAGCAGGGTCTGCATCCCGCTGTTGTCCTTTCCCGTGTAGAAACCTCGGACAACCGAGGTCTCGTCACCGGAGACAAACTTCCACAATGGGGAAGAGCGGGCTTGAAGGGGCTGGACTCCGCGGTAGAGCATGATATGTGATGACCCACAAGTATAGGGGATTGATCATAGTCCTTTCGGTAAGTAAGAGTGTCGAACCCAACAAGGAGCAGAAGGAAATGACAAATGGTTTTCAGCAAGGTAATTTCTACAAGCATTGAAATTGTCAATAACAAGTAGTTTGATAGTAAGATAATTTGTAACGAGCAAGTAACAGTAACGGTAAATACACTACAGCAAGGTAGCCCAATCCTTTTTGTAACAAAGGACAGGCCAAAATGGTCTCTTATAATAAGCAAAGCATTCTAGAGGGCACACGGGAATTTCATCTAGTCACTTTCATCATGTTGGTTTGATTTTCATTCGCTATTTTGATAATTTGATATGTGGTGGACCGGTGCTTGGGTGTTGTTCTTACTTGAACTAGCCTCCACTTATGATTAACCCCCTCGCAAGAATCTGCAACTACAAAAGAAGAATTAAGATAACAATCTGACCATAGCATTAAACATATGGATCCAAATCAGCCCCTTATGAAATAGCGCATAAAATAGGGTTTAAGCTTCTGTCACTCTAGCAACCCATCATCTAATAACTACTCCACAACGCATTCCCTTCGGCCCAAAGAAGGTGAAGTGTCATGCAGTTGATGTTCACATAACACCACTAAGGGAATCACAACATACATATCATCAAAATATCGACCGAATATCAAATTCACATGATTACTTGCAACATGTCTTCTCGCATGGCCTCAAGAACAAGGGAACTACTCACAAATAATATTCATGCTCAAGATCAGAGGGATATTAAATAGAATAATGGATCTGAACACATAATCTTCCACCAAATAAACCATCTAGCATCGACTATAAGATGTAATCCACACTACTAGTCGCCCACAGGTACCAATCTAAGGTTTTGGTACAAAGATTGATCACAAGAGATGAACTAGGGTTTTGAGATGAGATGGTGCTGTTGAAGATGTTGATGAAGATTGGTCTCCTAAAGATGAGAGGGTTGTTGGTGATGATGATGGCTTCGATTTCCCCATCCCGGAGGGAAGTTCCCCCGGCGGAATCGCTCCACCGAAGGGCAAACGTTCTCCTGCCCAAGTTCCGCCTCGAGACGGTAGCGCTTCGTCCCGAAAGTCCTCTCCTTATTTTTTCTAGGTCAAAAGACCTTATATACCATAAGATGGGCACCAGAGGTGGGCCAGGGCCCCACTACCCACCAGGGTGCACTAGGGGGCTGGCGCGCCTTGGTGCCTTGTGGGCACCAGGCTGCCCCCCCTCTGGTAGTTCTTCTCTCCAATATTTATTATATATTCCAAAATAATTACCTGTAAAATTTCAGCTCATTTGGAAATGTGCAGAATAGGTATCTCTGACATAGCTTTTTCATGTCTAGAATTCCAGCTGCCGGTGTTCCCCCTCTTTGTGTAAACCCTGCATATTATGAGAGAAAAGGCATTAGAATTACTCCATAAAGTGTTATAAAGCATAAAAAACACTATAAATAACAGTAGGAAAACATGATGCAAAATGGATGTATCAATATGTACCACATCAATAAGAGTAACGCCCTAGTCAATGCAGAACTTCAACCGCTCCTGTAAGGCCTCTAGTTCCTCCTCGTCCCCCCAAGTGAGAGTCTTGGTGTTCCAAGAGTGCAGCCTCTCTAAGTGCACAACTGAGAAAGTTGGGACCCCTTCTCGGTTACCCAATGGCACATCGGCCATGTAGAACTATTACTCATGCCACAACTTGACTTTTTAATGAACTTCCCGAGCAGCCATCTGCCCCTCGGGATCTTGCCAACCATGGTCGGCCCACACTCTATGAGTTGGCCCCCATTGGCCAGCACCTTGACGCAAAATAATCCGACCCAGAGACTGAAATGGGGCTCGATGCAGAGGAAGGCCTCACAGAAGGTAACGAAGGAGGTGTTGGGGAACGTTGCATGGAAAACAAAAAAATTCTACGCACACACAAGATCTATCCATGGAGATGCATAGCTATGAGAGGGGAGAGTGTGTCTACGCACCCTCATAGAGCATAAGTGGAAGCATTTATTAACACGGTTGATGTATTCAAACTTCTTTGTGATCCAACCGATCAAGTACCGAACGTACGACACCTCCGCGTTCTGCAAACGTTCAGCTCGATGACGTCCTTGCCTTCTTGATCCAGCAAGACGAGTGAAGTAGTAGATGAGTTCCAGTAGCACAATGGCGTGGTGACAGTGGTGGTGATGATATATCCGCAGGGCTTCGCCTAAGCACTCCAAAAATATGACCGAGGGACGAAACTATGGAGAGGGCGCCACACACAGCTAAGAGATTGTCGTGTCCTTGTGTGGCGCCCCTTCCCACATATATATATGTGGGGGAGAGGGGAGGCAGCCAGGAGGCACCCCAAGGGTGTCTGAATCCGCTTTGGGCTCCTACCCTTGGCCGCCCCCTTTCCTTGTTTGTGCGCGAGAGGAAGGCAAGGGGAGGTGGCCCCCCCTTTCCTTTCTCTCATGAGGTGGGAAAGGTGGGAGGGGCCAACCCTCCCCCTTTCCCTCCCCTAGGGCCAGCGGCCAGGGAGAGGGGCGCACCAGCACCTTGTGTGCTGTTGTGTTCCCCCTTTGGCCCATTAAGCCCATATATCCTCCCGGGGCTTCCCGGAACCCCTTCCGATGATCTGATGACTACCTGGTACCTTCCGAAACTCTTCTGGTGTCCAAATATCATCGTCCTATATCAATATTTACCTTCGAAACATTTCGGAGCTCCTTGTCATGCCCGTGATCTCATCCAGGACTCCGGACAACATTCAGTCACCAAATCAGATAACTCATATAACACTATATCGTCAACGAATGTTAAGCGCGCGGACCCTACAGGTTCGAGAACTATGTAGACATGACCGAGACACCTCTCCTGTCAATAACCAATAGCGGAACCTGGATGCCCATATTGGTTCCTACATATTCTACGAAGATCTTTATCGGTTGAACCTTATGACTACATACGTAATTCCCTTTGTCTATCGGTATGTTACTTTCGCGAGATTCGATTGTTGGTATCTTCATACCTATTTCAATCTCATTGCCGGCAAGTCTCTTTACTCGTTCCATAATACATCATCTCGTAACTAACTCCTTAGTCACTTTGCTTGCAAGCTTCTTGTGATGTGTATTACCGAGAGGGCCCAGAGATACTGCTCCAATACTCGGAGTAACAAATCCTAATCTCGACTTCAACATACACCTTCGGAGATACCTGTATAGCATCTTTATGATCACCCAATTATGTTGTGATGTTTGATAACACACAAGTTTTCCTCCGGTATCCGGGAGTTGCCTGATCTCATAGTCGAAGGAATATGTATTTGACATTAAGAAAGCAATAGCAATAAACTGAACGATCATATGCTAAGCTAACGGATGGGTCTTGTCCATCATATCATTCTCCTAATGATGTGATCCCATTATCAAGTGACAACACATGTCCATGGTTAGGAAACCTTAACCATCTTTGATCAACAAGCTAGTCTAGTAGAGGCTCACTAGGGACATGGTATTTGTTTATATATCCACACATGTATCTAAGTTTCCAATCAATACAATTCTAGCATGAATAATAAACCTTTATCATGAGTAAGGAAATATAATAATAACAACTTTATTAGTGCCTCTAGGGCATATTTCCATCAGTCTCCCACTTGCACTAGAGTCAATAATCTAGACTACATTGTAATGAATCTAACACCCATGGAGTCTTGGTGCTGATCATGTTTTGCTCGCGGAAGAGGCTTAGTCAACGGGTCAGCTACATTCAAATCCGTATGCATTTTGCAAATTTCTATGTCTCCATCCTTGACCTTTTCATGAATGGAGTTGAAGCGTCTCTTGATGTGTTTGGTTCTCTTGTGAAACCTGGATTCCTTCGCTAAGGCAATTGCTTTAGTGTTGTCACAAAAGATTTTCATTGGACCCGATGCACTGGGTATTACACCCAGATCGGATATGAACTCCTTCATCCAGACTCCTTCATGTGCTGGTTCTGAAGCAGCTATGTACTCAGCTTCACACGTAGATCCCGCCACAACGCTCTTCTTGGAATTGCACCAACTGACAGCTCCACCATTCAATATAAATACGTATCCGGTTTGTGACATAGAGTCATCTAGATCAATGTCGAAGCTAGCATCGACGTAACCATTTACGACGTGCTCTTCATCACCTCCATAAACGAGAAACATATCCTTGGTCCTTTTCAGGTACTTCAGGATGTTCTTGACCGCTGTCCAGTGATCCACTCCTAGATTACTTCGGTACCTCCCGACCAAACTTATGGCAAGTCACACATCATGTCTGGTACACAGCATAGCATACATGATAGAACCTATGGCCGAGGCATAGGGAATGACTTTCATTTTCTCTCTATCTTCTACAGTGGTCGGGCTTTGAGTCTGACTCAATTTCACACCCTGTAACACAGGCAAGAACCCTTTCTTTGACTGGTCCATTTTGAACTTCTTCAAAACTTTATCAATGTATGTGCTTTGTGAAAGTCATATTAAGTGTATCGATCTATCCCTATAGATCTTGATGCCCAATATATAAGCAGCTTCACCGAGGTCTTTCATTGAAAAATTCTTATTCAAGTATCCTTTTATTCTATCTAGAAATTTGCTACCTCTTGAGCACTGCGTTGGTTTTCCCTTGAAGAGGAAAGGGTGATGGAGCAAAGTGGCGTAAGTATTTCCCTCAGTTTTTGAGAACCAAGGTATCAATCCATTAGGATACTACACACAAGTCCCTCGTACCTACACAAACAAATAAGAACCTCACAACCAACGCGATAAAGGGGTTGTCAATCCCTTGACGGTCACTTACGAGATTGAGATCTGATAGAGATAATAATAATAAGATAAATTTTTTTGGTATTTTTATGATATATATTGAAAGTAAAGATTGCACAATAAACGTTAATAGAAATAGGAAGATTAATATAAAGGAGAATAGACCCGGGGGCCATAGGTTTCACTAGTGGCTTCTCTCAAGATAGCATAAGTATTACAGTGGGTGAACAAATTACTGTCGAGCAATTGATAGAAAAGTGCATAATTATGAGAATATCTAAGCATGATAATGTATATAGGCATCATGTCCGCGACAAGTAGATTGAAAGGATTCTTCTTCTACTACTATTACTCCACACATCGACCACTATCCAGCATGCATCTAGAGTATTCAGTTCATAAGAACCGAGTAATGCATTAGGCAAGATGACATGATGTAGAGGGATAAACTCAAGCAATATGATATAAACCCCATCTTTTTATCCTCGATGGCAACAATACAATACATGCCTTGCTGCCCCTGCTGTCAATGGGAAAGGACACCACACGATTGAACCCAAAGCTAAGCACTTCTCCCATTGCAAGAAAGATCAATCTAGTAGGCCAAACCAAACTGATAATTCGAAGAGACTTGCAAAGATAACCAATCATACATAAAAGATTTCAGAGAAGAATCAAATATTGTTCATACATAAACTTGATCATAAACCCACAATTCATCGGACCTCGACAAACACATCGCAAAAAGAGTTACATCAAATAGATCTCCAATAAGATCGAGGAGAACATTGTATTGAGATCCAAAGAGAGATAAGAAGCCATCTAGCCAATAACTATGGACCCAAAGCTCTGAGGTAAACTACTCACACATCATCGGAGGGGCCATGCAGTTGATGTAGAGGCCCTCCGTGATCGATTCCCCCTCCGGCGGAGCTTCGGAAAAGACCCCAAGATGGGATCTCTTGGGTATAGAAGGTTGCGGCGGTGGAAATAGGGTTTCGTGGTGCTCCTAGATGTTTTCGGGATATATGAGGAATAAGTAGGTCAATGGAGCCACGAGGGGCCCACGAGGGGGGAGGGCGCACCCAGGGTGTAGGCATGCCCCCGTACCTCGTGGCCTCCTTGTTGTTTGCTTGACGTCCACTCCAAGTCCCCTGGATCATGTTTGTTCCAAAAATAACTCTCCCAAAGGTTTTATTTCATTTGATATTCCTTTTCTGCGAAACACTGAAATAGGCAAAAAAACAGCAATTTGCACTGGGCCTTGGGTTAGTAGGTTAGTCCCAAAAATTATATAAAAATGTATAAATAAGCCATTTAACATCCAAAACAGATAATATAATAGCATGGAACAATCAAAAATTATAGATACATTGGAGACGGATCAAAATTCTATATCATTTCCAATCAACAATATGTCATCCACATATAATATCAGAAATTCTACAGAGCTCCCACTCACTTTCTTGTAAATACATGCTTCACCGTAAGTCTGTATAAAACCACATGCTTTTATCACCTCATCAAAGCATATATTCCTACCCCGAGATGCCTGCACCAGTCGATAGATGAATCTTTGGAGCTTGCACACTTTGTTAGCACCTTCAGGATCGACAAAACCTTCTGGTTGCATCATATGCAACTCTTATTTAAGAAATCCATTCAGGAATGTAGTTTTGACGTCCATTTACCAGATTTCATAATCATAAAATGCAGCAATTCCTAACATGATTCGGACAGACTTAAGCGTCGCTACAGGTGAGACAGTCTCATCGTAGTCAACCCCTTGAACTTGTCGAATTTTTTTTGCGACAAGTCGAGCTTTGTAGATAGTGACATTACCATCAGCGTCTATCTTCTTCTTGAAGATCCATGTATTCTCAATGGCTTGCCGATCATCGCTCCACCAAAGTCCATAATTTGTTCTCATACATGGATGCTATCTCAGTTTTCATGGCCTCAAGCCTTTTATCAGAATCTGGGCTCATCATAGCTTCTTCATAGTTCGTAGGTTCACCGTGGTCTAATAACATGACTTCCAAGATAGGATTACCAGCCCACTCTGGTGTCGAACGTGTTCTGGTTGACCTAGGAGGTTCGGTAGTAACTTGATCCGAAGTTTCATAATCATCATCATTAGCTTCCTCTCTAGTTGGTGTAGGCATCACGGGAACGGTTTTCTCTGATGTGCTACTTTCCGATTCGAGAGAAGGTAGAAGTACCTCATCAAGTTCTACTCTCCTCCCACTCACTTCTTTCAAGAGAAACTCCTTCTCTAGAAAGGATCCATTCTTGGCAACAAAGATCTTGCCTTCGGATCTATGGTAGAAGGTGTACCCAATTGTTCCCTTAGGGTATCCTATGAAGATGCACTTCTCCGATTTGGGTTCGAGCTTATCAGGCTGAAGCCTTTTGATATAAGTGTCGCATCCCCAAACTTTAAGAAATGACAGCTTAGGTTTCTTGCCAAACCATAGTTCATACGGTGTCGTCTCAACGGATTTAGACGGTGCCCTATTTAACGTGAATGTGGTTGTCCCTAATGCATAACCCCAAAATAATAGTGGTAAATCGGTAAGAAACATCATAGAATGCACCATATCTAATGGAGTACGATTATGATGTTCGGACATATCATTACACTGTGGTGTTCCACGTGGCGTGAGTTGTGAAACAATTCCACATTGTTTTAAATGAAGGCCATACTCATAACTCAAGTATTCGCCTCAGCGATCAGATCAAAGAAACTTTATTTTCTTGTTACGATGATTCTCCACATCACTCTGAAATTCTTTGAACTTTTCAAATGTTTCAGACTTGTGTTTCATCAAGTAGATATATCTGTACCTACTCAAATCATCTGTGAAGGTCAAAAAATAACGATACCCGCCGCGTGCCTCAACACTCATCGGACCGCATACATTGGTATGTATTATTTCCAATAAGTCATTAGCTTGCTCCATTGTTCCGGAGAACAGAGTTTTAGTCATCTTACCCATGAGGCATGGTTCGCAAGTATCAAATGATTCATAAGCAAGTGATTCCAAAATTCCATCCGCATGGAGTTTCTTCACGTGCTTTACACCAATATGACCTAAACGGCAGCGCCACAAGTATGTTGCACTATCATTATAAACTTTGCATCTTTGGGCATCAATATTATGAATATGTGTATCACTACGATCGACATTCAACAAGAATAGACCATTCATCAAGGGTGCATGACCATAAAAGATATTACTCATATAAATAGAACAACTATTATTCTCCGATTTAAATTAATAATTGTTTCGTAATAAACAAGATCCAGATATAATGTTCATGCTCAACGCTGGTACCAAATAACAATTATTGAGGTCTAAAACTAATCCCGAAGGTAGATGTAGAGGTACATGTGGGAGTCCTGGATTAGGTGGTCTGCGGACAGCCGGACTATCTCCATTGGCCGGACTGTTAGACTATGAAGATACAAGATTGAAGACTTCGTCTCTTGTCCGGATGGGACTCTACTTGGCGTGGAAGGCAAGCTAGGCAGTACGGATATGGATATCTCCTCCTTTGTAACCGACCTTATGTAACCCTAACCCTCTCCGGTGTTTATATAAACCGGAGGGTTTTAGTCTGTAGGACAACAACAACTACAACATACAATCATACCATAGGCTAGCTTCTAGGGTTTAGCCTCTCTGATCTTGTGGTAGATCTACTCTTGTACTACCCATATCATCAATATTAATCAAGCAGGACGTAGGGTTTTACCTCCATCAAGAGGGCCCGAACCTAGGTAAAACATCGTGTTCCCTGCCTCCTGTTACCATCCGCCTTAGATGCATAGTTCGGGACCCCCTACCCGAGATCCGCCGGTTTTGACACAGACATTGGTTCTTTCATTGAGAGTTCCTCTGTGTCGTCGCCGTTAGGCTTGATGGCTCCTATTATCATTGATAGCGATGCAGTCCAGGGTGAGACTTTTCTCCCCGGACAGATCTTTGTGTTCGGCGGCTTTGCACCGCGGACCAATTCGCTTGGCCATCTAGAGAAGATTGAAAGTTACGCCCCTGGCCACCAGGTCAGGTTTGGAAGCTTAAACTACACGGCCGATATCCGTGGAGACTTGATCTTCGACGGATTCGAGCCTCTGCCTTGTGCGTCACGCGGTCACGATGAGTACGATTTAGCTCTACCATCGGACAGTGTTCAGGAGATCGCACAGGCAGCCGCTCCGACCCTCAATTTGGAGCCAGTTGCGCCGTCCATGGACGGGTGGATGGACCCCGCCACGGAGACCTTACCCTCAGCAGCGATCGAGCCAAACATTGACCTTACCTTACACGAGAGCCGTGTTGTTAAACTGCCGGATCCTTCTCCGGCCACGGACTCCGAGCCGCCTGCGCCCGTTCCTATCGAATCCGATTGGGCGCCGATCATGGAGTTTACCTCCGCGGATATTTTTCAGCACTCACTCTTTGGCGACATATTGAACTCATTAAGGTCTCTCTCCTTGTCAGGAGGATCCTGGCGGAACTATGTCCGGCAGGACTGGGATGTGGACGATGAAGAAATTTGCGGCCCACCTACCACCCACTTAGTAGCCACTGTCGATGACTTAACCGACATGCTCGACTTCGACTCCGAAGACATCGACGGTATGGACGACGATGCGGGAGACGAAGATGATGCGGGAGACGATATATACATGGTGCATACACCCAAAGAAGGCAATGGCGACGAGATAGCGGAGGACGACCCCTCCAAGAAGCAACACAAGCGCCGACGTCAGCGACGCCGCTCTGAGTCCCACCAAAGCAAAAGTGGTGATACCGGCACAGGAGATAATAACACTCCGGATAGTGCCGAAGACAACAACAATCCCCTCCAGCAAGATTTAGAACAGGAGGATAGAGGAGCCAGCCCTCCTGAGAGAGCGGAAGATAGAGAGGTGGAGGATGATAATTACATGCCCCCTCCGAAGACGAGGCAAGCCTCGGCGACGACGAATTCACCATGCCTGAGGATCCCGTCGAACAAGAGAGCTTCAAACACCGGCTTATAGCCACGACAAATAGTCTCAAGAAAAAGCAGCAGCAGGTTCAAGCTGATCAAGATCTGCTAGCTGACAGATGGACTGAAGTCCTCACGGCCGAGGAATATAAACTCGAACGCCCCTCCAAGAGTTACCCAAAATGCAGGTTGCTACCCCGACTGGAGGAAGAAGCGTATGACGTGGCCGATCGGCCACCTCGTGGCCGCGATCGAGAGGCATTCCAGCCAAAAACTCAGCCTGCACCCCGACGCCATTCAAATAAAAAGGCATGTGGAGATACGCCAGACCTACGAGACATATTGGAGGACCAAGCAAAGCATGTAAGATCGATCTACGGATCACGAGGGCGCGCCACTATGCGAGACGATAAACGTCACGCCGGATACAGTAAAAGTAAATCCGGCCGGGCCGAACACAGCGGGCAAGACCCATTCGAGCTGCGTCGCGATATAGCCCAATACAGAGGCGCCGCACACCCCTTATGCTTCACAGAAGAAGTAATGGTTCATCAAATCCCAGAAGGTTTCAAACCTGTAAATATTGAATCATACAATGGCACAACAGATCCCACAGTATGGATCGAGGATTTCCTCCTCCACATCCACATGGCCCGCGGTGATGACTTACACGCCATCAAATACCTCCCACTAAAGCTCAAAGGACCAGCGCGGCATTGGCTCAACATCTTGCCAGCAGAGTCCATTAGCTGTTGGGAAGATTTTGAAGCCGCATTCCTCGACAACTTTCAGGGGACTTATGTGCGGCCACCAGATGCCGATGACTTGAGCCACATAATTCAACAGCCAGAAGAATCGGCCAGGCAATTTTGGATTCGGTTCCTCACAAAGAAAAATCAAATCGTCGATTGTCCGGATGCAGAGGCCCTAGCGGCTTTCAAACACAACATCCGTGTTGAATTGCTAGCCTGGCACCTTGGTCAGGAAAAGCCGAAATCTATGGCAGCCCTCACGACACTCATGACCCGCTTTTGTGCGGGAGAAGATAGCTGGCTGGCTTGCAGTAATAACATATCAAAGGACCATGGTACTTCGGATACCAAGGACGGCAATAGCAGGTCATGTCGCAACAAACATAAGCGCCGCATTAACAGCAATAATACCAAGGATACGGCAGTCAATGCCGGATTCAAAGGCTCTAAACCCGGTCTGCAGACAAAGCCATTTAAACAAAGTACGCCGGGCCCGTCCAGTTTGGACCATATACTCGATCGCTCGTGTCAAATACACGGCACCCCAGACAAGCCAGCCAATCACACCAACAGGGATTGTTGGGTGTTCAAGCAGGCCGGCAAGTTAATTGCCGAAAACAAGGACAAGGGGCCACATAGCGATGATGAGAGGAGCCCCAGCAGCCACACACCGGAGGACAGAAGAGGTTTCCCCCACAAGTGCGGACGGTAAACATGATATACACAACCCACATTCCCAAGAGGGAGCGGAAGCGTGCGCTCAGGGACGTATATGCGTTGGAGCCAATCACCCCAAAGTTCAATCCATGGTCCTCCTATCCGATCACTTTCGATCGCAGGGACCATCCCACTATTATCCGACATGGCGGATTCGCCGCACTGGTTCTGGACCCAATCATTGACGGATTTCACCTCACTTGAGTCCTTATGGATGGCAGAAGCAGCCTGAACCTGCTTTATCAGGACACAATGCGCAAAATGGGTATAGATCCCTCAAGGATCAAACCCACCAAAACGACCTTTAAAGGCGTCATCCCAGGCGTAGAGGCCCATTGCACAGGCTCAATTACACTAGAAGTGGTCTTCGGATCCCCGGATAACTTCCAAAGCGAAGAGTTAATCTTCAATATAGTCCTGTTCCGTAGTGGTTATCATGCACTGCTCGGGTGAACCGCATTTGCGAGATTCAATGCGGTACCTCATTATGCATACCTCAAGCTCAAGATGCCAGGACCTCGTGGGGTTATTACAGTCAATGGAAACACAGAGCACTCTCTCCGAACGGAGGAGCACACCGCGGCCCTCGCAGCAGAAGCGCAAAGCAGCCTCTCAAGGCAATCCACCAGTTCGGCGTTTCAAGACCCAAACACCTTCAAGCGCGCTCGGAGCAATCGGCAACTAGACCGCCTTGTGCGATCTGAGCTCGCGTAGCAATGCGGCCCCCACCCCAGTCCCAGCCGAACGGCGAAACTCGTGCCATGCATACATAATTACGCATTAAAAATACCATGGGCACAAGTGGGGAGGGGGGCACAACTGCGGCACGCCCCAAGACGCGGCTTAAACCGCACTAGGGGCTTCTCGTGTGGTTATTTTTCTCTTTTTCAGGACCTTAAACTTTGGAAACCCTGTCCGGCAGCACTATTTCCGAACACACGATGCAGCAACCAAGGAGACAGAAAGCTATGTCACACCACGGAATTCCCAGGTGGATTATAATAACGAGCGAAATATTTGATTTAATACTATTCCTCAGCTTGCCCTTGGAAGGTACATAGCCCTACTCTTTGCTTATCGCACCATCTGTATCATTCTGCTTTAAACGCACCTTTTTGAATAAACAATGCATAACATTATGACTATTATTGCATTCTTGTTATACGTATATGCGTTCATCAATGATGCCTTGCAACCATACACTTTGGTACGGCCAATACACCAGGGGCTTACGTACCCCACAATATGGTGTGAAAAGTCCGAACACTTTCACAAGTGCGGCACCCCGAACTTATAGAATTATATGCATCAGCTCCGAATCATGTCTTCGGTCAAATGTTGGGTTTGCCCGGCTCCTATGTTTTGGTACCTTACGTTCAGCTCTATCGGCTAAGGTAGCCCTAGGAGAACTACTATGATTGTGCCCTGGTTTTGCCGGGCTGAGCACCTCAGTAGGGAAAGCTAAAACTGACTGTCATGATAAGGCGAGAGACTGGTCGCTGTTCGGCGAGGTTTTCGAGTCCCTAAAGACTTATGCCGCTTAGAGCGAGGGGCCGGCCCTGTCCGGCTTAAAGGCGTGTATCGCGCCCCGAATTCGGCCTTCCGAATGCCAGGGGCTTCGCCAAATTTAAAATTATAGAATTCTATGGCTAAGTGAGAGTGATAAAGCATTATTAGTCCGGCTGCCTTGTTCGTTGTGCTGAGCACCTCCCTCGAATGACCCAAACATGGGAACAAGAGTGCTCAGGTTTATCCGGAACACCCCAGCACTCGTGGCATGGGGGCAGAAGCCGAGGACTAGCCATCTCTCAGATTGGATAAACGGCCAAACAGAAGGTAATATTTTAAATTCACACAAGCGTTGCATAGCGCATATGAAACAAGTTTTCATCATACAGGATCACACGAGCAAGTTTACTCAAATATTACATCCTTTGAACATTCATCCGCTACAAGACAGGCACCCTTCAGGACACCCTCATAATAAATTTCGGGGGTGCGATGCTCCTTGCCCTGCGGCGGCCCTTCCTTGATCAGCTTCACGGCGTCTAGCTTGGCCCACTGCACCTTCACACGGGCGAAAGCCCGGCATGCACCTTCGATGCAGACGGACCGCTTGACGACCTCCAGTCGTGGGCAGGCATCCACAAGCCGCCTCACTAGGCCGAAGTAACTGTTCGGAAGGGCGTCGCCAGGCCACAGCCGGACTATAAGGCCCTTCATGGCCTGCTCGGCCGCCTTGTGCAGCTCGACCAACTACTTTAGCTGGTCGCTCAGAGGTATCAGGTGTTCAGTCCCAGTATACTGAGACCAGAACAGCTTCTCCATTGAGCTTCCCTCCTCGGCCTGGTAAAACTGTGCGGCATCCGACACGCTGCGGGGCAAATCTGCGAATGCTCCTGGAGAGCTCCGAATTCGGGTAAGTAATCGGTAATTTACTTTTACATGCTTGCTCTGCATATAGAATGCCTTACCCGCCGCTATCTTCTTCATTGTGTCGATCTCCTAGAGGGCCTTTTGGGATTCGGCCTTGGCACTTTTTGCGCTCTCGGGGGCCGCAACAAGCTCAGACTCTCGCATCTTCAAGTCAAGCTCCAACGCCTCGTGCTTCGTCACGAGAGCCTAGAGCTCTTGCTGCACCTCGCCCACCCGAGCCCCTTACTTTTCCCGCTCAGTTCGCTCCTTGGCCGCCTTGTCTTCAGCCTCGGTTAGTGCTTGCTTCAGGGTCGCCACCTCGGTCGTGGCCCCTGGCAAATATACGATGATCCTGTCATTTTGCAATCGCGTCTTCTTTTATATATACATAGACTAGGTACTACTTACCTTTGTTCTCCTCGAGCTGCCTCTTGACAAGGCCGAGCTCATCCTAGGACCCTTTAAGGTCCTGCTTCAGTACGGCGACCTCCGCAGTCAGTGCGGCGGACGCCAGCAGCGAAGCCTCCATATGCATATTGACATACTTATATTAGACTCCTGCGATATTATTTGATCCTCTGTTCGGCTTTTCTTTGTGAACACCGAATAGAGCATCAGGGGCTACTGTCTATGCGGTAATATTTTTACTATATTTTAAGCACTTACCTCAAAGCCTGTTAGAAGGCTGGCACAGGCTTCAGTCAATCCGCTCTTGGCGGACTGAACCTTCTGGACCACTGCACTCATAATAGTACGGTGCTCCTCGTCGATGGAAGTACTGCGAAGCGCTTCCAGCAGATTGTCCGGCGCCTCTGGATGGACAGAGGTCACCGGCACAAGCGTCTTACCCCTCTTGGAAGGAGGCCGCCTGCCCGAGACCAGAACCACTGGAGGTTCCGGCACGGCGTTCGGCTGAGGGCCGAACTCAGAGCTCTCAGGGGCCTTGTCCCCTCGGCTCCCGGAGTCCGGGAGGCCGCCTTGAGGCGCCTCCAGGACTGTCTCCCCTCGACCCGGTGCCTCGTGAGACAGCACCTCGGAGTCGTCCGCAGGATGAGGGGAGGTGGCAGTCGGGACTGGATCGCTATCCATATCCGACGAGCCCAGGGAGCCGTCCGATGATACGTCAATACGGGCTCGGGGCGGCCTGCATAATCATATTTCGGCGTTAGGTGAAGTAGTGCGACAAAGGAATACTATGACTTACTCTAGTGTCCGAATACTTACGACCTCCCCAGGGGCTTGGCCCTGGGTAACCACTCGTCTTCGCCGTCGGCGGCGGTGGTAGAGCTGTCCGGAAGGAGAGTCCTCCCCTTCTTGGACCCTTTGGCCTCCCCAATTGGGGCGGGCTTCCTTTTCTTGTCTCCCCTGTCTGGAGGGGGAGCATCTTCTTCCGCCTCCTTGTCTTCGGGGGAGGATTGCACCGTAGAGTCCTCGGACGGTGAGTCCGATGACGCCTGGTGTCGGGAACTCTTTCGGGTTCCCTTGGCCTTCTTGGTCTTCTCCGGCACCGTATAAGGAGCCAGAGTCAGCATCTTCGTCAGAAGAGCATCTGCTGGGCCTTCGGGGAAAGGAGCCGGACAGTCGATCTGTCCGGCCGTCTCCTGCCAGTCCTATCAAAGGTACGGGAGTTTAGATCCCGCATGGAGTCAATCTATGAAAAATAAGTATCTTGTAAGAGGTAAAACACCTTACCGCACTGGCTTGGCGCTTCGCGCTGAATCCGCGATCCTCAGTAATGGGAGGGGGGACCTTGGCACTCTTGAACAGCACCCTCCAGGCATCTTCGTGAGTTGTGTCGAAGAGCCTGTTCAGAGTTTGGTGCTGCGCCGGGTCGAACTCCCACAAGTTGAAGGCCCGTTGCTGGCACAGGAGGATCCGGCGGTGGAGCATGACCTGGACTACGTTAACAAGTTTGAGCTTCTTGTTCACCATGTTTTGAATACATGTTTGGAGTCCGGTCAGCTCTCCCGAACTACCCTAGGACAGGCTCATCTCTTTCTAGGAGGTAAGCCATGTGGGGAAGCTAGATCGGAACTCGGGGGCCGCTGCCCATGTAGGGTCACGCGGCTCGGTGATGTAGAACCTCCCCGATTGCCACCCCTTTATGGTCTCCACGAAGGAGCCCTTGAGCCATGTGACGTTGGGCATCTTGCCCACCATGGTGCCTCCGCACTCCGCCTGGCGGCCGCTCACTACCTTCGGCTTGACATTGAAAGTCTTCAACCATAAGCCGAAGTGGGGCTTGATGCGGAGGAAGGCCTCGCACATGACGATAAACGCCGAGATGTTGAGGATGAAGTTCGGGGCCAGATCATGGAAATTCAGGCCGTAGTAGAATATGAGCCCCCAGACAAATGGGTGGAGAGGAAATCCCAGTCCGCGGAGGAAATGCGTAAGGAACACTACCCTCTCATGGGGCCTGGGGGTGGGGATGAGCTGCCTCTCATCTGGGAGCCGATGCGCGATGTCGTCGGGCAGGTATCCGGCTCTCCTCAGTTTCTTGATGTGTCCCTCCGTGATGGAGGAGACCATCCACCTGCCTCCCGCTCCGGACATGGTTGGAGGAGGTTGAGGTGGGAAGTGCGGACTTGGGCGCTGGAGCTCGAGTGTGCGAAAATGGATGAGCAAAGGAGGAAGAAGGCGTGGATGAAAAGGTGAATCCTTATCCCTTTATATGGGCGGACGAAACTATGTGTCCCCACTAGCCTGGTAAAGCTCGCTTATCCCCCAAGCACCGTAATCGATGGCGCGGTTAGGTTACCCACGCCCGTATTGATGAGAATCCCGTAATAAGGGGACACGATCTCTGCTTTGACAAGACGTGTCAAAAAACTACCTCGCGTTATGTGCGGGGCTAGTTAAAGGAAATGGTTTGAATAATCACCGGGCCATGACATAACGTCGTGCTGCCAAAACAAGTCAGCAAATTAGATTTGCGAAAATATTATTCTCTCTACGGTGGTATGTGGAACTTATTTTGCAGGGCCGGACACTATCCTTGTATTCAAATTCTTCCGTGGTATATTCGGAGGAGGAACCCGCCTTGCAATGCCGAAGACAATACTGCGCGCCGGACTCATCATCATTGAAGCCTGGTTCAGGGGCTACTGTGGGAGTCTTGGATTAGGGGGTCTCCGGACAGCCAGACTATCTCCATTGGCCGGACTGTTAGACTATGAAGATACAAGATTGAAGACTTCATCTCATGTCCAGATGGGACTCTACTTGGCGTGGAAGGCAAGCTAGGTAGTACGGATATGGATATCTCCTCCTTTGTAACCGACCTTGTGTAACCCTAACCCTCTCCGGTGTCTATATAAACCGGAGGGTTTTAGTCCGTAGGACAACAACAACTACAACATACAATCGTACCATAGGCTAGCTTCCAGGGTTTAGCCTCTCTGATCTCGTGGTAGATCTACTCTTGTACTACCCATATCATCAATATTAATCAAGCAGGACGTAGGGTTTTACCTCCATCAAGAGGGCCCGAACCTGGGTAAAACATCGTGTTCCCTGCCTCATGTTACCATCCGCCTTAGAGGCACAGTTCGGGACCCCCTACCCGAGATCCACTGGTTTTGACACCAACAGTACACATCAATAACATGTATATCAGATATAACTTTGTTCACTTTGCCATCCTTCTTATCCGCCAAGTATTTGGGGCAGTTTCGCTTCTAGTGACCATTCCCTTTGCAGTAGAAGCACTCGGTTTCAGGCTTGGGTCCAGCTTTGGGCTTCTTCACGGGAGCGGCAACTTGGTTGCCATTCTTCTTGAAGTTCCCTTTCCTTCCCTTGCCCTTTTTCTTGAAACTAGTGGTCTTGTTAACCATCAACACTTGATGCTCCTTCTTGATTTCTACCTTCGTGGCCTTTAGCATTGCGAAGAGCTCGGGAATTGTTTTCGTCATCCCTTTCATATTATAGTTCATCACAAAGCCTTTGTATCTTGGTGGTAGTGATTGAAGAACTCTGACAATAACACTCTCAACTGGAAGATCAATTCCCAGCCGAGTCAAGTGGTTATGATACCCAGACATTTTGACCACGTGTTCACTGACAGAACTATTCTCCTCCATCTTGCATCTACAAAACTTGTCGGAGAAATCATATCTCTCAACCGGGCATTAGCTTGAAATATCAACTTCAGCTCTTGGAACATCTCATATGCTCCGTGACATTCAAAACGTCTTTGAAGTCCCGGTTCTAAGCCGTAAAGCATGGTACACTGAACTATCGAGTAGTCATCACGTCGAGTCTGCCAAATGTTCATAACATCTATAGTAGCTCCTGCAGCAGGTCTATCACCTAGCGGTGCATCAAGGACACAATTCTTCTGTGCAGCAATGAGGATAATCCTCAAGTTACGGACCCAGTCCGTGTAGTTGCTACCATCATCTTTCAACTTAGCTTTCTCTAGGAACGCATTAAAATTCAAGGGAAGGGTAGCACATGCCATTGATCTACAACATAGATATGCAAAAACTATTAATACTAAGTATAATTAATCAAATTACTAATGAACTCCCACTTAAATTAACTTCCCTCAAGTTATCTAAGTGATACATGACCCAAATCAACTAACCCATGTCCGATAATCACGTGATACGGGGTAGTCATCAATGGTGAACATATCCATGTTGATCATATCTACTATACTATGGGAAAATTAAATACCCTACTGATTTTCTTGTTCTTGGTTCTCCACAAGATGATTTTTGTCCCATTATTTTTGGTAGACTTTTCTTGAATATTGTTAATGCTAAGATAGACTGTGAGAAAGATATTGTTATTGTTGGTCCATGGGGTATGTCTCGTGGTTTTGATTTCTCTAAATTTTGTAGACAACCCCATGATAAGGAATTTCCTAGTAAGGATGAATTATTGGTCTTGCTTCTATTGTCGTGCCTCCTACTAATCCTTTAGAACAATATTTGCTAGACCATGAAAATTATATTTTTATGAATGAAAGAAGGGAAATAGATGAAATATTCTTTAATCAAGGGTCTATTTTGAAACACAATTTGCCTTTTGAAATCCTTGGGGTTCCTCCTCCACCCAAGGGTGATCCCATGTTTGAGCTTAAACAATTACCTGATACTTTGAAATATGCTTATCTTGATGAAAAGAAGATATGTCCTGTTATTATTAGTGCTAACCTTTCAGAGAATGAAGAAAACAAATTATTGAAAACTCTCAAGATGCACCGTGCCGCTATTGGATATACTCTTGATGATCTTAAGGGCATTAGTCCCACTCTATGTCAGCACAAAATTAATTTGGAGCCTGATGCTAAACCAGTTGTTGATCACCAACGGTGGTTAAATCCTAAGATGAAAAAAGTGGTAAGAAATGAAACACTAAAGCTTCTGGAGGCAGGTATAATTTATCCTATTGCTGATAGTAAATGGGTAAGTCCTATTCATTGTGCCCCTAAGAAGGGAGGTATTACTGTTGTTCCTAATGATAAGAATGAATTGATTCCACAAAGAATTGTTTCAGGTTATATAATGGTAATTGATTGTCGCAAATTTAATAAAGCTACTAGGAAAGATCATTACCCTTTACATTTTATGGATCAAATGCTACAAAGACTGTCCAAACATCCACATTTTTGCTTTCTAGATGGTTATTCTGGTTTCTCTCAAATAGCTATGTCAAAAGATGATCAGGAAAAGACCACTTTTACTTGCCCTTTTGGTACCTTTGCTTAT
Organism: Triticum monococcum; assembly: GCA_034509565.1. NCBI lineage: Eukaryota > Viridiplantae > Streptophyta > Magnoliopsida > Poales > Poaceae > Triticum > Triticum monococcum. Next base: position 440,597,814 of record CM067842.1, on the reverse strand, counting down.
AGACGTATGCCTTTTTGTTTATGCAATGCACCTGCTACCTTTCAAAGATGTATGACTGCTATATTCTCTGATTTTTGTGAAAAGATTGTTGAGGTTTTCATGGATGATTTCTCCATTTACGAAACTTTTTTGATGATTGCTTAAGCAACCTTGATCGAGTTTTGCAGAGATGTGAAGAAACTAATCTTGTCTTGAATTGGGAGAAGTGCCACTTTATGGTTAATGGAGGTATTGTCTTGGGGCATAAAATTTCTGAGAGAGGTATGGAAGTTGATAAAGCTAAAGTTGATGCTATTGAAAAGATGTCATGTCCTAAAGATATCAAAGGTATAAGAAGTTTCCTTGGTCATGCTGGTTTCTATAGGAGGTTTATTAAAGACTTCTCCAAAATTTCTAGCCCTCTAACTAATCTCTTGAAAAAAGATGTTACTTTTGTTTCTGATGATGATTGTGTAGAAGCATTTGTAATACTTAAGAAAGCCTTGATTTCTGCACCTATTGTTCAGCCACCTAATTGGAATTTATCCTTTGAAATTATGTGTGATGCTAGTGATTATGCTATTGGTGCTATTCTAGGGCAAAGAGTTGATAAGAAATTAAATGTTATTCATTATGCTAGTAAAACTCTAGACAGAGCCCAGAGAAATAATGCTACTACTGAAAAAGAATTTTTAGCAGTTGTTTTTGCTTGTGATAAGTTCTGATCTTATATTTTTGATTCCAAAGTAACTGTTCACACTGATCATGCTGCTATTAAATATCTTATGGAAAAGAAAGATGCTAAGCCTAGACTTATTAGATGGGTTCTCTTGCTACAATGATTTGCATATTATTGATAGAAAGGGAGCTGAGAACCCCGTTGCAGACAACTTGTCCAGGTTAGAAAATGTTCTTGATGACCCACTGCCTATTGATGATAGTTTTCTTGATGAACAACTAGCTATCATAAATGCTTCTCGTAATACTCCATGGTATGCCGATTATGCTAATTATATTGTTGCTTATACCGCCTAGTTTCACATACCAACAAAAGAAAAAATCTATAATTTAAGACATTACTTTTGGGATGACCCACACCTTTATAAAGGAGTAGATGGTGTTATTAGACATTGTGTACCTGAGCATGAACAGGAACAGATCCTATGCAAGTGCCACTCCGAGTCTTACGGGGGACACCACGCGGGAGATTGAATTGCACACAAGGTATTGCAATCCGGTTTTATTGGCCTACTCTCTTCAAGCATGCCCATAAGTTTGTCTTGTCTTGTGATGAATGCCAGAGAATTGTTAATATTAGTAGACATCAGGAAATTCCTATGAATGATTCACTTGTTATTGAACCATTTGATGTTTGGGCTTTGATTATGTGGGACCTTTTCCTTCCTCTAATGGGTATACACATAGTTTCGTTGATGTTGATTATGTTACTAAGTGGGTAGAAGCTAATCCAACTAGTAGTGTTGATCATAACACTTCTATTAAAATGCTTAAAGAAGTTATTTTTCTGAGGTTTGGAGTCCCTAGATATTTAATGACTGATGGTGGTTCACATTTTATTCCTGGTGCTTTCCGTAAAATGCCTGCTAAGTATGATGTTAACCATAGAATCACATCTCCATATCATCCTCAATCTAGTGGTCAAGTAGAATTGTGCAATAGAGAGATTAAATTAATTTTGCAAAAGACTGTTAATAGATCTAGAAAGAATTGGTCTAAGAAACATGATGATGCATTATGGGCTATAGAACCGCTTATAAGAATCCTATGGGTATGTCTCTGTATAAAATGGTTTATGGAAAAGCATGTCACTTACCTATTGAATTAGAACATAAAACTTATTGGGCTATTAAAGAGCTCAATTATGATTTCAAACTTGCCGGTGAGAAGAGGTTATTTGACATTAGCTCACTTGATGAATGGAGAACCCAAGCCTATGAGAATGCCAAGTTGTTTAAAGAAAAAGTTAAAAGATGGCATGACAAGAGGATAAAAAAGCGTGAGTTTAATGTAGGTGATCATGTTTTGCTATACAACTCTCATTTAAGATTTTTTGCAGGAAAGCTTCTCTCTAAATGTGTAGGTCCTTACATTATCGAGGAGGTCTATCATTCTGGTTCCATAAAAATCAACAACGCCAAAGGCACAAATCCGAAGGTGGTAAACGGTCAAAGCATCAAACATTATATCTCATGTACTCCCATAAATGTTGAGACCAATATAATTAATACCATAACACGGGAGGAGTACACAAGGGATACTTTCCAGAACATTTCTGTAATGACCCGAGACCGACGCTCTGGACGCCTTCCATGTTCTTCATGATCGTTGTGTGTGTTTTATTTGTTTGTTGCATTCATCATGGCATGATGGGCATTGCATCATGTTTTCATAAAACTTGCATCCGCCCATAGTTGCCGCTTCTTCTTTATCTCTGTTCTTCAGAAACGTTTTTGTTCTTCAAAACGAGCAGCAATAACTCGAGCCGCTCGCCCCCTCTGCTTCACATGCTGGACTGCCAAGTCGCTCCTGCGCGCCAAGGCCCAGCCTGCACCCCGCGGCCTGCTGCCTCACTGACCGAGCCGAAGCCCATGGGTGAGCAACCCCCCCAGCACTTCTCCTGTGCACATTGGCCCAACCAGTTTCGGCCCGTGTAATTTTTTCCCTTGCCGCGAATTTATCCATTTGTCCAGGATTTACAGAATTGCAGAATAACCCTCATACTTCATGCATATAGTAACTCACAAACCATGCATCGGATTAAAATGTTTTATATATATGGAAAATTCTTAGAATTTCATATAGTTTCATAATATGCAACTTTCATCCATGTTAAAAATGTTTAAACTTGCTGTTTGAATTAATTTGCATAAATGACATGTTAAAATGGTTTATTTCATAACTTAATAACTGTAGCTTCAAATTAAATAAACTTTATATGTAAATGGGGTAGAAAATGCATAGATTAACATGGTGCACTTACTTTGCATGTTTAACAACTCTAAAATTGTGTATAGGGCAGAACAGTACCAAATCCAAAATATGCACATGAGGATTTTACGGAATTGTCGTTTGTTGTTCTGGCCTCATTTAAACTTGCCTAGATAGGTAGTTTCATTATGCTTCATCTCTTGCCATGTTAATCAACATTTAGTATTCATGGGTAGCATAAACAAGAGTGAACTAAAAATTTGAATGTGGTGGTTCGTCAATATGCAACTCGTTGCATATTGAGCTCCGCTTAATTTGTAGTATTGTTTGTTACACTTTGCCATGCCATGCCTCATTCAACCAGACATGCATCATGCTTGGTTGCGCATCATGCCATGTTTATGCTTGTGCATTTACCGTGTTGTTTGCTTCTTTCCAGTTGTGCTTCTTCTCGATAGTTTCGGTAATGTTGCGATTGTGAGGATTCATTCGAGTACGTGGGTTCATCTACTTCATAGACTCGGTCTTCTTCCTAGCAGGATTGCATGCAAGATGATCATTATCCTGGATACCACTACTATCTTTGCTTGCTAGTTGTCTCGATGCTATCGCTATGTCGCGCTACCTACCACTTGTTTATTGATGTCTACTACACAACCTTCTTCTTGTAGATGTTGTTGGGCCTCCAAGGGCAGAGGTTTGTAGGACAGTAGCAAATTTCCCTCAAGTGGATGACCTAAGGTTTATCAATCCGTGGGAGGCATAGGATGAAGATGGTCTCTCTCAAGAAACCCTGCAACCAAATAACAAAGAGTATCTTGTGTCCCCAACACACCCAATACAATGGTAAATTGTACAGGTGCACTAGTTCGGCGAAGAGATGGTGATACAAGTGCAATATGGATAGTAGATAACGGTTTTTGTAATCTGAAAATATAAAAACAGCAAGGTAACTAATGATAAAACTGAGCACAAACGGTATTGCAATGCGTTGAAACAAGGCCTAGGGTTCATACTTTCGCTAGTTCAAGTTCTCTCAACAATAATAACATAATTGGATCATATAACTATCCCTCAACATGCAACAAAGAGTCACTCCAAAGTCACTCATAGCAGAGAACAAACAAAGAGATTATTGTAGGGTACGAAACCACCTCAAAGTTATCCTTTCTGATCGATCTATTCAACAGTCCGTAGTAAAATAACATGAAGCTATTCTTTCCGTTCAATCTATCATAGAGTTCATACTAGAATAACACCTTAAGACACAAATCAACCAAAACCCTAATGTCACCTAGATACTCCAATGTCACCTCAAGTATCCGTGGGTATGATTATACGATATGCATCACACAATCTCAGATTCATATATTCAACCAACACAAAGAACTTCAAAGAGTGCCCCGAAGTTTCTACCGGAGAGTTAAGACGAAAATGTGTGCCAACCCCTATGCATAAGTTCACGTGGTCACAGAACTCGCAAGTTGATCACCAAAACATACATCAAGTGGATCACATGATATCCCATTGTCACCACAGATAAGCACGTGCAAGACATACATCAAGTGTTCTCAAATCCTTAAAGACTCAATCCGATAAGACAACTTCAAAGGGAAAACTCAATTCATCACAAGAGAGTAGAGGGGGAGAAACATCATAACATCCAACTATAATAGCAAAGCTCGCGATACATCTAGATCGTATCACCTCAAGAACATGAGAGAGAGAGATCAAACACATATCTACTGGTACATACCCTCAGCCCCGAGGGAGAACTAGTCCCTCCTTGTCATGGAGAGCACCAGGATGATGAAGATGGCCACCGGAGAGGGATTCCCCCTCCGGCAGGGTGCCGGAACGGGTCTAGAATGGTTTTCGGTGGCTACAGAGGCTTCTGGCGGTGGAACTCCTGATCTATTCTGCTCCTCGAATTTTATAGGGTATATTGACATATATAGGAGAAAGAATACGGTCAGGGGAGCCACGAGGGGCCCACGAGGGTGGTTGGTGCACCCAGGGGCAGGCGCGCCTCCCTGCCTCGTGGCCACCTCGAAGCTTCCTTGACTTCAACTCCAAGTCTCCTAGATCACGTTCATTCCAAAAATCACGCTCTCGAAGGTTTCATTCCGTTTGGACTCCGTTTGATATTCCCTTTCTGCGAAACACTGAAACAAGGGAAAAACAGAAACTGGCATTGGGCTCTGGGTTAATAGGTTAGTGCCAAAAATAATATAAAGTGTTTAATAAAGCCCATAAACATCCAAAACAGATAATATAATAGCATGGAACAATCAAAAATTATAGATACGTTGGAGACGTATCAAGCATCCTGAAGCTTAATTCCTGCTCGTCCTCGAGTAGGTAAATGATAAAAACAGAATTTTTGATGTGGAATGCTACCTAACATAATCATCAATGTAATCTTCTTTATTGTGGCATGAATGTTCAGATCCATAAGATTAAAGACAAAAGTTTAATATTGACATGAAAATAATAATACTTCAAGCATACTAACAAAGCAATCATGTCTTCTCAAAATAACATGGCCAAAGAAAGCTATCCCTACAAAATATATAGTCTGGCTATGTTGTATCTTCACCACACAAAGTATTTAAATCATGCACAACCCCGATGACAAGCCAAGAAATTGTTTCATACTTTTGGTGTTCTCAAACAATTTCAATCTTTACGCAATATACGAGCGTGAGCCATGGATATAGCACTATATGTGGAATAGAATGGTGGTTGCGGAGAAGACAAAAAGGAGAAGATAGTCTCACATGAACTAGGCGTATTAACGGGCTGTGGAGATGCCCATCAATAGATATCAATGTGAGTGAGTAGGGATTGCCATGCAACGGATGCACTAGAGCTATAAGTGTATGAAAGCTCAACAAAAGAAACTAAGTGGGTGTGCATCCAACTTGCTTGCTCACGAAGACCTAGGGCATTTTGAGGAAGCCCATCATTGGTATATACAAGCCAAGTTCTATAATGAAAAATTCCCACTAGTATATGAAAGTGATATCATAGGAGACTCTCTATCATGAAGATCATGGTTCTACTTTGAAGCACAAGTGTGGGAAAAGGATAGTAGCATTGTCCCTTCTCTCTTTTTCTTTCATTTTTTTGGCCTTCTCCCTTTTTATGGCCTTTCTCTTTTTTTTAAAAAAAAATTCACCGGAGTCTCATCCCAACTTGTGGGGGAATCATAGTCTCCATCATCCTTTCCTCACTTGGGACAATGCTCTAATAATGATGATCATCACACTTTATTTACTTACAACTCAAGAATTACAAATCGATACTTAGAACAAAATATGACTATGTGAATGCCTCCGGTGGTGTACCGGGATGTGCAATGATGCATGAGCGACATGTATGAAGAATTGTGAACGGTGGCTTTGCCACAAATATGATGGCAACTACTTGATCATGCAAGCAATATGACAATGATAAAGCGTGTCATAATAACAGAATGGTGGAAAGTTGCATGGCAATATATCTCGGAATGGCTATGGAAATGCCATAATAGGTAGGTATGGCGGCTGTTTTGAGGAAGGTATATGGTGGGTGTATGATACCAGCGAAATGTGCGCGGTATTAGAGAGGCTAGCAATGGTGGAAGGGTGAGAGTTCTTATAATCCATGGACTCAACATTAGTCATAAAGAACTCACATACTTATTGCAAAAATCTATTAGTTGTCGAAACAGAGTATTACGCGCATGCTCCTAGGGGGATAGATTGGTAGGAAAAGATCATCGCTCGTCCCCGACCAACACTCATAAGGAAGACAATCACTAAATAAATCATGCTCCGACTTCATCACATAACGGTTCACCATACGTGCATGCTACGGGAATCACAAACTTCAATACAAGTATTTCTCAAATTCACAACTACTCAACTAGCATGACTCTAATACCACCATGTTCATATCTCAAAACAATTATCAAGTATCAAACTACTCATAGTATTCAATGCACTTTATATGATAGTTTTTATTATACCATATTGTTCTAAAGGACTCTCAAAATAATATAAGTGAAGCATGAGAGATCAATTATTTCTATAAAATAAAACCACCGCCATTCTCTAAAAGATATAAGTGAAGCACTAGAGCAAATGACAAACTACTCCGAAAGATATAAGTGAAGATCAATGAGTAGTCGAATAATTATGCAACTATGTGAAAAATCTCTAACATTTAATAATTTCAGATCTTGGTATTTTATTCAAACAGCAAGCAAAACAAAATAAAATAAAATGACGCTCTAAGCAAAACACATATCATGTGGTGAATAAAAATATAGCTCCAAGTAAAGTTACCGATGAACGAAGACGAAAGAGGGGATGCCATCCGGGGCATCCCCAAGCTTAGGCTCTTGGTTGTCCTTGAATGTTACCTTGGGGTGCCTTGGTCATCCCCAAGCTTAGGCTCTTGCCACTCCTTATTCCATAGTCCATCGAATCTTTACCCAAACTTGAAAACTTCACAACACAAAACTTAACAGAAAACTCGTAAGCTCCATTAGTATAAGAAAATAAATCACCACTTAGGTACTATTGTGAACTCATTCCAAATTCATATTGGTGTAATATATACTGTATTCCAACTCATCTATGGTTCATACCCTCCGATACTACTCATAGATTCATCAAAATAAGCAAACAACACATAGAAAACAGAATCTGTCAAAAACAGAACAGTCTGTAGTAATCTGTAGGTTTAGAATACTTCTGTAACTCCAAAAATCCTGAGAAATTAGGAAGTCCTAGGCAATTTGTTTATTAATCTACTGCAAGTGTAATTGGTATTTTATCGCTCTCATCTAAAAAATGAAAATTATTCTCGTGAGCGCATACTTTCTGTTTTTTACAGCAAGATCAAATAACAATCACCCAAGAAGATCCTAAAGGCTTTACTTGGAACAAACACTAATTAAAACATAAAACCACATCTAACCAGAGGCTAGATGAATTATTTATTACTAAACAGAATCAAAAAGCAAGGAACAAAAATAAAATTGGGTTGCCTCCCAACAAGCGCTATTGTTTAACGCCCCTAGCTAGGCATGATGATTTCAATGATGCTCACAAAGGTAAGAATTGAAACATAATGGGAGCACCATGAAGCATATTACAAGCACATTTAAGTCTAACCCTCTTCCTATGCATAGGGATTTTGTGAGCAAACAACTTATGGGAACAATAATCAACTAGCATAGGAGGGCAAAACAAGCATGACTTCAAAACATTAAGCACATTGAGAGGAAACTTGATATTATTGCAATTCCTATAAGCATATATTCCTCCCTCATAATAATTTTCAGTAGTATCATAATGAATTAAACAATATAACCATCACCTAAAGAATTTTTTCATGATCTACAAGCATATAAATTTTATTACTCTCCTCATAAGCAAAATTCTTCTCATTCGGAATAGTGGAAGTATCATAAGAGACTCGAATACTATAAATTGTTTCAACATTAAAAGAGTAATGTTCAGAAAAATGGTAATCATAATCATGACAAGTTTTATAAATATAATCATCACTACTTTTTATAGCATAAGTTTCATCACAATAATCATCATAAGTAGCAACTTTGTTCTCATCATAATCAATTGAAACCTCTTCCAAGATAGTGGAATCATCAATAAATAAAGTCATGACCTCTCCAAATCCACTTTCATAATTATCATAATAAGATTCAAAATCCTCCAAAATAGTGGGATCATTACTTCCTAAAGTTTACACTCTTCCAAACCCACTTTCATCAATATAATCATCAGAAGTAAGAGGCATGCTATCATCATAACAAATTTGAATATCAAAACTTGGGAGACTACAAATATCATCTTCATTAAACATAGCATCCCCAAGCTTGGGACAAACATTAATTGCAGCAAATATATTTTCAAACTTTTCATTCTCATCAAACATAGCATCCCCAAGCTTGGGCCTTTTCATATTATAAGCATAATCACTCTCATCATTAATAGTATGGATAGCACCGATAGTATAGCAATTATCATCATCACAATGAGTAGTAGGAGCAACATAATTTGGGAGGGATACCTTTCTACCTTTGCTTCTCCGACTTTTCTTTTTCTTCTTCACATCATGTGTGGGTTTAACCCTCTTTTTGGAGCTCCTTATTAATGAGATTGGTTGAATAGAAATCCCCTCCTCGTTACCTGACTCATCATAAGAAATAATAGGAGGATATTGGGAAGTCTCTTCCCTTTCATTAGTATTCTCTTCATCTTCTATTTGTTTTCTTTTCTTTATATACTTGGCAATATAAGGATTTTCAATGCAATTCACCGCACAATACATATAAATTTCCTCTAGATCAAAATTAACAACTCTATGAAGGGCAAATTCTGGAATAACCTTAGATATATGTTTCATTTCTTCATAAACCAAGAGCAAACTAAGTTCATTATGATGTGCAAGGGAAATCAAGTCATCACAATTTTTGGACACGATACGATCATGAAACAATTTTCATTGGGTACTGAAATGATCACGTTCATTGAAAAGTTCACAAGTACGGCTAAGAAAGTTTAAATTTTTCAGCCCAAACATCTAGCATTTCTTGCAACCATTTAGTTTCCAAATACTTATGCCTCTTGCAAAATCTATCTTCCCTGTTTGGTATGTACTTGCAAACTCTATGCGCTCCACAAAAATCGACATGCTTATAAGAGATATTTTCATCATGACTAGTGCAATCATCATTAGTACTATGGATACTCAAAGAGTTCATACTAACAACATTGCAATCATGCTCATCATTCAAAGATTTAGTGCCAAACATTTTATAGACTTCTTCTTCTAGAATTTGAGCAAAAATTTCCTTTCCATCGTTCTCACAAAAGATATTAAAAAGATGAAGTGTATGAGGCAAACTCAATTCCATTTTTTGGTAGTTTTCTTTTATAAACTAAACTAGTGATAAAACAAGAAACTTAAAAGATTAGATTGCAAGATCTAAAGATATACCTTCAAGTGCAAACCTCCCCAGCAACGGCGCCGGGAAAGAGCTTGATGTCTACTACACAACCTTCTTCTTGTAGACATTGTTGGGCCTCCAAGTGCAGAGGTTTGTAGGACAGTAGCAAATTTTCCTCAAGTGGATGACCTAAGGTTTATCAATCAGTGGGAGGCGTAGGATGAAGATGGTCTCTCTCAAGCAACCCTGTAACCAAATAACAAAGAGTCTCTTGTGTCCCCAACACACCCAATACAATGGTAAATTGAATAGGTGCACTAGTTTGGCGAAGAGATGGTGATACAAGTGCAATATGGATAGTAGGTAATGGTTTTTGTAATCTGAAAATATAAAAACAGCAAGGTAACTAATGATAAAAGTGAGCACAAACGGTATTGCAATGCGTTGAAACAAGGCCTAGGGTTCATACTTTCACTAGTGCAAGTTCTCTCAACAATAATAACATAATTGGATCATATAACTATCCCTCAACATGCAACAAAGAGTCACTCCAAAGTCACTAATAGCGGAGAACAAACGAAGAGATTATTGTCGGGTACGAAACCACCTCAAAGTTATCCTTTCTAATCGAACTATTCAAGAGTCCGTAGTAAAATAACATGAAGCTATTCTTTCCGTTCAATCTATCATAGAGTTCGTATTAGAATAACACCTTAAGACACAAATCAACCAAAACCCTAATGTCACCTAGACACTCCAATGTCACCTCAAGTATCCGTGGGTATGATTATACGATATGCATCACACAATCTCAGATTCATCTATTCAACCAACACAAACAACTTCAAAGAGTGCCCCAAAGTTTCTACCGGAGAGTCAAGATGAAAACGTGTGCCAACCCCTATGCATAAGTTCACGTGGTCACGGAACTCGCAAGTTGATCACCAAAACATACATCAAGTGGATCACATGATATCCCATTGTCACCACAGATAAGCACGTGCAAGACATACATCAAGTGTTCTCAAATTCTTAAAGACTCAATCCGATAAGACAACTTCAAAGGGAAAACTCAATTCATCACAAGAGAGTAGAGGGGGAGAAACATCATAACATCCAACTATAATAGCAAAGCTCGCGATACATCAAGATCATATCACCATAAGAACACGAGAGAGAGAGAGAGAGAGAGATCAAACACATAGCTACTGGTACATATCCTCAGCCCCAAGGGAGAACTACTCCCTCCTCGTCATGGAGGGCACTGGGATGATGAAGATGGCCACCGGAGAGGGATTCCCCCTCCGGCAGGGTGCCGGAACGGGTCTAGATTGGTTTTCGGTGGCTACGGAGGCTTCTGGCCGCGGAACTCCCGATCTATTCTACTCCTCGAAGTTTTTAGGGTATATGTATATATATAGGCGAAAGAAGTCAGTCAGGGGAGCCACGAGGGGCCCACGAGGGTGGGGGGCATGCCCAGGGGGGCAGGCGCGCCTCCCTGCCTTGTGGCCACCTTGAAGCTTCCTTGACTTCAACTCCAAGTCTCCTGGATCACGTTCGTTCCAAAAATCACGCTCCCGAAGGTTTCATTCCGTTTGGACTCTGTTTGATATTCCTTTTCTGCGAAACACTGAAACAAGGAAAAACAGAAACTAGAACTGGGCTCTGGGTTAATAAGTTAGTCCAAAAAATAATATAAAAGTGTTTAATAAAGCCCATAAACATCCAAAACAGATAATATAATAGCATGGAACAATAAAAAATTAGAGATACGTTGGAGACGTATCATTTATCAAGCCTCCCAAATTGCCATGACAAGCCTCTAACTTTTTACACCATCCCAGCAAACCATTGTTTGGCTATGTTACCACTTTGCTCAGCCCCTCTTATAGTGTTGCTAGTTGCAGGTGCAGTTGCATGTTGTTCCACGTTGGGACATGGATATCATGGGATATCACAATATCTCTTATTTAATTAATGCATCTATATACTTGGTAAAGGGTGGAAGGCTTGGCCTTTTGCTTGGTGTTTTGTTCCACTCTTGCCATCATAGTTTCCGTCATACCGGTGTTATGTTCCTTGATTTTGTGTTCCTAACACGGTCGGGGTTTATGGGCCCCCCTCGACAGTTCGCTTTGAATAAAACTCTTCCAGCAAGGCCCAACCTTGGTTTTACCATTTTCCTAATAACAACTAAAACTTGCATAGGGACTTTTCGGACCCCGATGATAATTAATCAACAACCCCGGGCCAGTGCTTCTCATGAGTGTTGCTCCAAGCTGGGCGATGTCCGGCGCCCCCTGGGCAACCAGGGTCTCAGCCAACCCGACATCTTGTCCATCCAGTGTACCCTGAGAATGAGATACGTGCGGCTCCTATCGGGATTTGTCGGCACATCGGGCGGTCTTGATGGTTTTGTTTTACCATTATCGAAATGTCTTGTGAACCAGGATTCCGAGCTTAATCGGGTTGTTCCGGGAGGAGGATTTTCCTCCATTGATCATGAGAATTTGTGATGGACTAAGTTAGGACACCCCTGCAGGGTTTAATCTTTTCGAGAGTCGTGCCCGCGATTATGTGACAGATGCGAATTTTTAATATCTGGTTGTAGAGAACTTGACACCAGATCCGAAATAAAATACACCAACCGCATGCGTAACTGTCGGGGGGAAAATACAGGGGCAGCCATTTTCCCCTGACTCGTGCACGGACAAGCCAGGGACAAATCAGAGATTGAAGAACCAAGAGATTTGAAGAACCAACATGCAGGTCAGAAGGACCAAGATTGAATTGAAGGAGCAAGATATCAACGAGAGAAGGGCCTCCCTTGCCAGGCAGGCGAGCCCAGCAAGGGGCGAGGCCACCACCAGAAGCAAGCAACCGAGGCACCCCGACAAACCCTGTCGGGGCTCGCGGGGGCAAAACCACCCACCAACCACTCAAGAACGACTCATGTCGTCAATCAGTGCGCTGTCAAGATGCAAGATGATTAAGTGGCAGCCATTCGCCACATGGCTGCCATTTCCTATAGGAGAAGCCTACAGATGACACCCGTCCTGCGACGTGTCAAGAGAACAGGTGCGGAGCTGGCAAGATAGCCTGGCAGGCCTTGTCGGGCGTCCAGTGTTGTGACACTTAGTGGCTGATGACCCAGAAGTGTAGGGGATCTATCGTAGACTTTTCGATAAGTAAGAGTGTCGAACCCAACGAGGAGCAGAAGGAAATGATAAGCAGTTTTCTATAAGGTATTCTCCGCAAGCACTGAAATTATCGGTAACAGATAGTTTTGTGATAAGGTAATTTGTAACGAGTAGCAAGTTATAAAAGTAAATAAGGTGCAGCAAGATGGCCCAATCCTTTTTGCAGCAATGGACAAACCTGGACAAACTCTTATATGAAGGAAAGTGCTCCCGAGGACACATGGGAATTATCGTCAAGCTAGTTTTCATCACGCTCATATGATTTTCGTTCGGTACTTTGATAATTTGATATGTGGGTGGACCGGTGCTTGGGTACTACCCTTACTTGGACAAGCATACCACTTATGATTAACCCCCTTTGCAAGCATCCACAACTACAACATTAGTATTAAGGTAAACCTAACCACAGGATGAAACATATGGATCCAAATCAGCCCCTTACGAAGCAACGCATAAACTAGGGTTTAAGCTTCTGTCACTCTAGCAACCTATCATCTACTTATTACTTCCCAATGCCTCCCTCTAGGCCCAAACAATGGTGAAGTGTCATGTAGTCGACGCTCACATGACACCACTAGAGGGATGACAACATACATCTCATCAAAATATCGAACGAATACCAAATTCACATGACTACTTATAGCAAGACTTCTCCCATGGCCTCAAGAACAAACGTAACTACTCACAAAGCATATTCATGTTCATAATCAGAGGGGTATTAATATGCATAATGGATCTGAACATATGATCTTCCACCAAGTAAACCAACTAGCATCAACTACAAGGAGTAATCAACACTACTAGCAACCCACATGTACCAATCTGAGGTTTGGATACAAAGATTGGATACAAGAGATGAACTAGGGTTTGAGATGAGATGGTGCTGGTGAAGATGTTGATGGAGATTGAACCCCTCCCGATGAGAGGATCATTGGTGATGATGATGGTGATGATTTTGTCGGCGTTCTGGGAACAGGGGTCCCCAGACTTGCCTGCCTGCGGCCTGCGGCGTGGCTCAAAGGGGGGCCCAGCATGGCCCGTCTTCACCAACACATACCCAAGACCCTCGCGAGGGGCCAAGCCTCGCGGGGTGGATGACACGGAGCTTCCTCAGGCACGACCTCATTAGGCTGGCTCGCGAGGAGGCGGAGATATCAAGGCGGGGTACCTCACGAGGTGCCCGTGACGCGAGCCATGATGACCAAGGGCGCCAGGCGGGTGCCAGCCCGCGCAGTGTCCTCCTTTCCTCTTCGGTGCAAAGGGGGCAAGCGCAGCCGCGGAGTACCGAGGCATCAGGCAAAGGTTGCCATTTCGGTGCAACAAGACCAAGACCAGGAGGACTGCAAGACAGAGGTCATCGTGGAGCCCAAGATGGCATCACCACCAGAGCTTTGTGAAGGCGAAGACTACTTTTGTCAGGATAGCTGGTACTAGTTGCCCCCTTCAAATTATCCCGCCATTGTTGGCTCCCTTCCCGCTCGATATTTGGGAAGAGGACCAGGGCCTCTATAAGTAGATCTAGCCACCATAGTAGGAGGGGGATCAAAATCCGAGAGATAGAGAGAGGGGTGACTGAACTCCTCCCAGCAGTTCATCGCCCCAGCCAAGAACAGACCCTCGCGAGGCTGTTCTTCCTTGTATTGTTCACCATCATCAGCCCAAGAGGCAATCCACCACACCACACACTGGAGTAGGGTATTACACCACGACGGTGGCCTGAACCAGTATAAACCCTGTGTCTCTTGAGTTGTTCTTTCCATAGCTTAGATCTTAGCAAGGCGGAGGGGTGCAGGTAGGTAGGAGGCGAAATCTCTGCGTGCACCCCAGTGTTCGAACCCCAAGGGTCTGCCGGAACCCGAAATCTGACATTTGGCGCACCAGGTAGGGGTGCACCAGAGTTTTCTATTCCGCCACCGCCACGGCCTGCCTCGCGATGAGTAGCGCGCCCGCTCCGGCCGCCGGCGCCAGCACGGGGGCCAGGGGGCTCCACGCCCTGGCCCCAGCCCTGCAGCGGGTACGGTGGCCAGACAAGTTCAAGCCAACGACGCCGCCGCGCTATGGCAGCGCGACAGATCCGCTGGCCTTCTTGCTGGCGAGTGAGGAGGCCCTCCTCGAAGCAGGAGGTGATGATAGGGTCATGGCCAACTGGCTCCCCATGGCTCTCACCGGCGCTCCGTGCACATGGCTGCCCCACCTGCCGGCAGCCTCCGTGGCCTCCTGGGAAGAGCCCCGCGACCTCTTCCCTGCCCATCGTGCTACACCAACACCCCCGGTCGTCGTGGCCCTCCTGGGCGGCTCGCAGGCGCCGCCTACAAGTCACCACATCAAGCCGTTCATCCGCCGGGTCAGCGCCGCTTCCACGCGGCAGGGGGCTTTCCGGGACTGGGCGGCACCCAAGGCCGGCCTGACCTTCAGTTCGGAGGACCACCCCTCCAACTCAGCCTGCTCGGGTGCACTCCCCATGCTGTGCACCCCCACCATCTGCCAGGTGGCCGTCACCAGAACTCTCATCGATGGCGGTGCGGGCCTCAGCGTGCTCTCAGTCGAGGCCTTCAACCTCCTCTGCATACCCCTGGAACGGCTGCAGCCCAGCCGGCCCTTCTCAGGCGTTGGGGGCGGGTCATCCAGCTCCTTGGGATAGATCCGGCTCCCAGTAACCTTCGGCACCTACAACAACTTCCGCACAGAGCTGGTCGACTTCGACATCGCCCCATCGGCCTCCCCTACAATGCCATCCTCGGCTACCCAGCACTGGCCCAGTTCATGGCCGCGACGCACCCGATGTACAACCTCATGAAGATGCCTGGGAGCAGCGGTGTCCTCACCGTACACGGGGACACCGGAGACGCGCTGCGGGTGCTCAAGCTCGCCTTCAAGACGGCGGCATCGGCCTAGCCCGCCGACTTGGAGACCCCCGAGCCCAAGGGGGCTGCACCCGCCAAGAAGAAATAGTTGTTCACCCAAGACAAGGCAGAAACTAAGTAGATACCCGTCGATGAGGATGGGTCCACCAACGCCACTTTCACCATAGGCGCCAACCTCGAACCCGAGCAGGAGGAGGCCCTGGTCGGGTTCCTGCGTGCAAACAAGAAGGTATTCGCTTGGGAGCCTGGCCAGTTGGCAGGGATCCCTAGGAGTGTAATCGAGCATCACCTCAACATGTGCCCCAATGTGCGCCCTGTGAAGTAGAAGGCCAGGCGGCAGTCCACAGAAAAGCAGGCCTTCATCGTCCAAGAGACCCACAAATTAGAAGCCGCCGGGGTCATTCGTGAGGTCCGATACCCAGATTGGTTAGCCAACCCTGTCGTTGTGCCAAAGAAGGGAGGGAAGGAGCGCATGTGTGTCGACTTCACCAACCTCAACAAAGCATGCCCGCAAGATCCGCTCCCGCTCCCCCGCATCGACCAGATCGTCGATTCCACCGCGGAATGCGACCTGCTATGCTTCTTGGATGCTTTCTCTAGGTATCACCAGATCAAGATGGCGGTAGAAGACGTCGAAAAGACAGCTTTCCTAACCCCGTGTGGGGTGTACTGCTACACATGCATGCCATTCGGGCTGCATAACGCAGGGGCGACCTTTCAGCGGCTGATGCACATCACCTTGGGCCCGCAGCTCGGGAAGAATGTTGAAGCTTACGTCGATGACATTGTGGTAAAGTCTCGGGAGGCCAGGACCCTGATACAAGACCTGGAGGAAACCTTCGCGAGCCTCAACGCAGTGAACCTACGGCTCAACCCAGAGAAGTGTGTGTTCGGAGTCCCCTCGGGCAAGCTCTTGGGTTTCCTCGTGTCCCATCGAGGCATCAAAGCTAACCCGGAAAAGGTCAAGGCGGTGGAAGACATGAGCCCGCCAAAGACCCTCAGAGAAATGCAAAAGTTCACTGGGTGCGTGACCACGCTGGGGCGCTTCATCTCCAAGTTGGGGGAACGAGCGCTGCCCTTCTTCCAGCTAATGAAGAAAAAATGGCCCTTTGAGTGGACAGAAGAGGCCGACAAGGCGTTCCAGGATCTCAAGAGATACCTGACCAGCCCACCGGTCATGGTGGCTCCACACCCTCAAGAGCCCCTGGTGCTTTACCTCACCGCCACTCCCTACTCCGCCAACGCAACCCTGGTGGCGGTTAGAGAGGAGTGTCGAATCAAAATCGCGGCAGCAGCCCGGGACAAGGCAGAACAGGAACAAGGAAGGCCCACAAAAACCGCCACTGCGGTTGAGGAGGATCAGCCGCCGCAGAGGAGTGCATCAGAGGCGGAAGAGGCCCCTCTCCCAGATGGCCAGCCTCAGGAGGCCTCATCACCTCAAGAGGCGCCAAGGTCTCCGAAGGGAGCCGCCAGCACTGACGCACCCAACCTCGTTGAGCACCCAGTGTACTTCGTCAGCACGGTGTTGCAGGATGCGAGGGCATGGTACCCCATGCCTCAGAAACTCCTCCTCGCGCTACTGGTGGCCTCGCGCAAGCTGCGACACTATTTTCAGGGTCACCCCATCAAGGTCGTCTCGTCATACCCCCTGGAGAGAGTGCTCAGGAGCCCTAACTTAGCTGGAAGGGTCGCTGAGTGGAACATAGAACTGCAAGCGTTTCAGCTCGAATTCAGCACGACCAGGGTCATCAAGGGAGCATCGTTGGCAGATTTTGTGGCAGAATGGACGGAGGCACCAGGCCTCAAGGCCGACGAGGATCGATCCCTCTCCCCGGGAAGCAAGGCGCCAGAAGGCTGGGTCATGTACTTCGATGGGGCATTCTCCAGGCATGGCGCTAGGGCTGGGGCGGTGCTTATATCGCCCACTCAGGACAAGCTCTACTACGCTGTGCAGCTCTATTTCTAGCAAGGTGAAAAGGTCTCCAACAACATAGCGGAGTATGAAGGTTTAATAGCGGGCTTGAAGGCCGCAGCTGCCCTAGGAGTGAAACGCCTCACCATCAAGGGCGATTCGTAGCTCCTTGTCAATTTCTCCAACAAGGTGTACGAGCCGAAAGATGAGCACATGGAAGCCTACCTTGCGGAGGTCCGCAGGATGGAGAAGCAGTTCTGGGGGTTGGAGTTGCAGCATGTGCCCCGTGGCACCAATCAGGAGGCCGACAACATCGCCAAATGGGCGTCCAGGCGGTTACCTCAGGAGCCTGGCATTTTCGAGGAGCGGCTCTTCAAGCCCTCGGCCCTGCCGTCAATGTCAAACACGGCTCAGCCTCGGGAGGAGCTCCCCCAGCCACCTGCCTCAGGAGCTCCGACCTGCGGCCCAGCCTCAGGAGCATGCCTGCTCCTGACGATAGAAACTCAGGAGGGATGCTGGATCACGAAGCTCCGGAGTTACTTAACGCAAGGGACCCTGCCAGAGAAGGAGGAGGAAGCGGAGCGAGTGGCACGCCAGGCCACGGCATACTGCATCAAGGATGGAGAGCTCTACCGGAAGCGACCAAATGATGTATCCCTGCGCTGCATCTCCAGGGAGCAAGGGAAGGAACTGCTGGAAGATATACACGGCGGAGACTGTGGACATCATTCATCATCACGGACCCTCGTCGGCAAGGCGTTCCGCAGTGGGTTTTATTGGCCCACCGCACTCAATGACGTGGTCGAACTAGTGAAAGCTTGTGAGGCCTGCCAGTTCCATGCCAAGCAAATCCATCAGCCAGCAGGAGGCCTGCAGACTATACCCCTTTCGTGGCCATTCGCAGTCTGGGGGCTGGACATCTTGGGCCCGTTTCCTCGGGCGCCAGGGGGCTACCGCTACCTCTACGTCACCGTGGACAACTTCACCAAGTGGGCTGAAGTAGAGGCTGTCCACACCATTCCGGTGGGTTCCGCGGTCAAGTTCATCAAGGGCATCGTGAGCTGGTTCGGGGTGCCAAACCGCATCATCACGGACAACGGTTCGCAGTTCACCAGTAACCTCTTCAAAACATACTGTGCTAACCTTGGAACACAGATATGCTACGCTTCGGTGGCGCAGCCCCGAAGCAACGACCAGGCCGAGCGAGCCAACGCGGAGGTCCTGAGGGGCCTCAAGACCAGGACGTTCAAGAAGAAGCTGGAGGCCTGCAGCAGAGGTTGGTACGACGAGCTTCAGTCCGTGTTGTGGTCCATCCGCACAACCACGATCAAGCCGACTGGAGAGACCCTGTTCTTCCTGGTCTACGGAGCCGAAGCGGTCCTCCCTCATGAGGTAAGACGTCGCTCCACGCGGGTCCTGGCGTTCGACGAGGTGCAATAGGATGCCATGCGGGGGATGGACCTCGTGATGGGGGAGGAACGTCGCCGAGAAGTCGCGCTGCGAGCAGCGAGGTACCAACAAGCGCTGCGGCGATATCACTGCCGCAACATCCGCCCCAGAACTCTCGAGGTAGGAGACCTCGTGCTCAGGCGGGTTCTCTCCAGGGAGGGGCTGCACAAGCTCTCTCCCATGTGGGAGGGCCCGTTCAAAGTTGTTCATGTTTCCCGGCCCGGCTCCGCGCGCTTGGAGACTCAGGAGGGGGTGCCGGTCCAGAACGCATGGAACATCCAACACCTCCGGAGGTTCTACCCCTAAAAAGGCCCGGAGCCTGTGAAGAAGGCGAATGCCTGTGAAGCTATCGCGTTTTGGAAAAGGCCCTGAGCCTGTGAAGAAGGTGAATGCCTGTGAAGCTATCATGTTTTGGAAAAGGCCCTGAGCCTGTGAAGAAGGCGAATGCCTGTGAAGCTATCGCATTTTGGAAAAGGCCCGGAGTCTGTGAAGAAGGCGAATGCCTGTGAAGCTATCGCGTTTTGGAAAAGGCCCAGAGCCTATGAAGAAGGCGAATGCCTGTGAAGCTGTCGCATTTTGGAAAAGGCCCGGAGCCGGTGAAGAAGGCGAATGCCTGTGAAGCTATCGCGTTTTGGAAAAGGCCCGAAGCCTGTGAAGAAGGCCAACGCCTGTGAAGCCCGCCGCCCGTGACACTCTCACGTAATAATGAGTTGGGGCTGTACATGCCCCGGAGTCTCAGGAGCGCCGGCCTCAGGCCCTGGGGCTCCCTCCCACGCCTAGTGGCAGCACTTAGCTCCGCGCTGGTGAGAAGATGTCGAAGACTAGATTAGGTGCTGGACGCGACTTTTCATTTGCTTTCCGCAGTTGGCTTGTTCCTTCTCATTCGAAGTTTTATTGAAGATGTTGCCATCTTTGGCTTGGGGTTCTTCGGCTTTTCGCTCTCCTGCCTCGATTTCTCTTATGCAAGGCCTCGCGAGGGAGGGGGCAGCCGAGCACCCTCGCGAGTGTTCCTGTCCTAGTCGTTCAAAGGGTTCGCGACCTGGGTCCATTACAGGAGCACCCCTCCAGTCCGTGCCCCATGGGCACCGCGACACAAACACAGGGACTGGGTTGGTCGCCCCCCCCCCCCACGGCTGGGGCCAAGAACTATCCACGCGCGGGCATGTAGCCGGAAGGCACGGTAATGGAAGCAAAACGATGATTAACAACAGTAACCCAAACACGCCCCCGCGGGGCTCCACACTACTGTCTTTTTGCGCAGGAAAAAGGAAAAGAAAGAACAAATCAGGCGCAGCTCGCCTCACACCGGCCTGCAGGGAAGACTCGAGCTGCCTCCGGGGCTCAGGCAGACTCCCTCTCACGCTTCACCGGGGCGCGACGGCGGGCGGACACGCTACCACCTCCCAAGCAGATACAACGGCGTGGAGGCTGACCGCGGTCACCGCTAGAGGAGTCGCCGCCTGAAGAAGAACCAGAGAAGCTTGGGGAACCCTGAGCGCCAGTCACGCGAGCGTTGTCCTCTCCATCATCGCCGGAGTTGGGTTCCCGGCCGCGGTCGACGTCCTCGGGGCAGCACCCTGCGCGGCGACCATCTTCCCCAAACACCCTCACGTAGAGGGTGGCATCGCCGTCAAACTTGAAGTGCAGGGTGCACTGACGGCCCAGGCCACACGCGTGGGCAAACATCTGCCAACCGCAGGCCAGGGCCAGGCTCCCGGTTGCGGAGACCTCCAGTGAAGCCCATGAGGCCTGGCTATAGCAGCCGTCGGCCTGAAACCAGAGGCCGCCTAGGGCGCCGGCCGGGAGCTCGCCGAGGAGGAAGCGAGGAAGTGGAAGCTGGGTGCTAGTCGACTCCGCCGACCACACGACGAACTCTGGCAACACCTCTGCAGCGCGAAAGCGTGGCCTAAGGGGACGCGCGACCGGAGCGCGCCCCCTGGCCGCAGCAATCTGCCCGTCACCGTGCTGGAAAGCGTCTCCGCGGCCGCGGGGAGCTGCCGTGGTGGCCACAGGATGTTTGCGAGGACACCCTCAGCCGTGCTTGGGCGGGGGAGAGGCATGCTCAACCTGGCGAGCCTTCCCCTTCTCCGCGGCCGAGAACGTCCTCGACGGGGCCATGAAGAATAAGGAGAAGCAAGGGGAGATGAACTAGAAGGGCGTGCGCCGATCAATACTTATAGCTGGCGAGGGCCAACCGATGGCCCCCACGATCGCAGGTAATCATGACCCGCTTTGCATACAGGGACTTGTCCAATCCGTGAAGTTGCCGAGGCGCCATGGGGAAGTGGAGACGCCCACGTCCAATCGACCGCCACGCGGCGCCCAAGGCCGCAGGCTGTTAGGGCCCGTGGCGCTTCGCTCTTGCCCTTTCGCCTCCCTGCACGGCCAAGCCCGGGCGCGCCTTGGGCCTGGGGGCTACTGTCGGCGTTCTGGGAACGGGGGTCCCCAGACTTGCCTGTCTGCGGCCTGCGGCGTGGCTCAAAGGGGGGCCCAGCACGGCCCATCTTCACCAACACAGACCCAAGACCCTCGCGAGGGGCCAAGCCTCGCGGGGCGGACGACGCGGAGCTTCCTCAGGCACGACCTCATTAGGCTGGCTCGCGAGGAGGTGGAGAGATCAAGGCAGGGTACCTCACGAGGTGCCCGTGACGCGAGCCATGACGACCAAGGGCGCCAGGCGGGTGCCAGCCCACGCAGTGTCCTCCTTTCCTCTTCGGTGCAAAGGGGGCAAGCACAGCCGCGGAGTACCGAGGCATCAGACAAAGGTTGCCATTTCGGTGCAACAAGACCAAGACTAGGATGACTGCAAGACGGAGGTCATCGTGGAGCCTAAGACGGTGTCACCACCAGAGCTTTGTGCAGGCGAAGACTACTTTTGTCAGGATAGCTGGTACTAGCTGCCCCCCTTCAAATTAGCCCGCCATTGTTGGCTCCCTTCCCACTCGATATTTGGTAAGAGGACCAGGGCCTCTATAAGTAGGACTAGCCACCACAGTAGGAGGGGGATGGAAATCCGAGAGATTGAGAGAGAGAGAGAGGGGTGACTGAACACCTCCTAGCAGTTCATCACCCCAGCCAAGAACAGACCCTCGCGAGGCTTTTCTTCCATGTATTGTTCACCATCATCAGCCCAAGAGGCAATCCACCACACCACACACTGGAGTAGGGTATTACACCACAATGGTGGCCTGAACCAGTATAAACCCTGTGTCTCTTGAGTTGTTCTTTCCATAGCTTAGATCTTAGCAAGGCGGAGGGGTGCAGGTAGGTAGGAGGCGAAATCTCCGCGTGCACCCCAGTGTTCGAACCCCAAGGGTCTGCCGGAACCCGAAATCTGACAGATTTCCCCCTCCCAGAACAGCTCTGCCGAAGCCTTAGATTGGTTCCGCCAAGGTTCCTCCTTGTGGCGGCGGAGTTTCGTCCCGTGAGCTTGCTTATGATTTTTTCTCGAATGAAAGACCTCATATAGCATAAGATAGGCATCAGAGGACAAACAGGGGGCCCACCAGGCAGGGGGCGCGCCCAGGGGGTAGGGCGCGCCCCCACCCTCGTGGCCAGGGTGTGAGCCCCCTCTGGAACTTTCTTCGCTCAATATTTTTTATATATTCTGGAAATAACTTCCGTGAAGTTTCAGGACTTTTGGAGCTGTGCAGAATAGGTCTCTAATATTTGCTCCTTTTCCAGCCCAGAATTTCAGCTGTCGGCATTCCCCCTCTTCATGTAAACCTTGTAAAATAAGAGAGAATAGGCATAAGTATTGTGACATAATGTGTAATAACAGCCCATAATGCAATAAATATCGATATAAAAGCATGATGCAAAATGGACGTATCAACTCCCCCAAGCTTAGACCTCGCTTGTCCTCAAGCGAAAGCTGAAATCGAAAAATATGTCCACATGTTTGGAGATAGAGGCGTCGATGAAAATAAAATACGGACATGAGGGCATCATGATCATTCTTTGAGCAACAACATATATATATATACATACATACATACATACATATATATATATATACACACACACACATAAACACTATTCTGATCACGGGATCAGAATAATATTCTGATCACAACCTGACCTGCCCCGCTAGTAGTACGTTGAACTTCCCTGTGAACTAGGTTGAACTTCCGCCAACATTGCCCAAATGGGGCTTGCGATATACCATTGGAAAGCTATGGACACCAATATCATGACCCAACTTAAATTTTTGGCAAAATATAAGCGGTTTAAGAGCAGTTTTGAAAACCGTTTTTTCTTTGCACAAAAAATGTGAATCGTATTTTCGATCGCATTTCTAAACCGTTTATCAGAATGAGGCAAATAATATGGCGTTAGAAAGCTACTTCAAAACCGCTCCTTCCACATGTTGAAAGTTTTCTCTAATTCCCTAGGGTTAAAGAGTAATTTCAAAAAAATGTAAATTCCGTAAACCGAACAGCTGAGTTCGTTTTTTTGATGTCATTTCTAAACGGCTAATCCAATGGAGGCATATGATACGGCGTTGGAAAGCTTATGAAAATGTGCTACTTTTTCATATTGAAAGTTTTTTTTTCTAATTTTGAATGGTTTAAGAGTAATTTAGAAAATGGTCCAAGTCCTACCAAGTTCGTATTTTCGAGCTAATTTTTTAACCATGCGTCTGAATGCAACAAATGATATGGAGTTGGAAAGCTTGAAGAAATGCGAAACTTTTTGGTATGTATTGTTTCTCCAAATTCTTTACGGTTTTAAGTCAGTTTCGAAAATGGCGAAAACACATATTTTCGCTGTAATTTCTACAAACTTTATTGGAATAGGGCAAATAATATACCGCTAAAAAGCTACGGAAAATGCGAAACTTTTTCATGTTGATGGTTTTCTCTGATTCCTAGCCGTTTTCAAGTAATTT
Source organism: Triticum monococcum (assembly GCA_034509565.1). Classification (NCBI taxonomy): domain Eukaryota; kingdom Viridiplantae; phylum Streptophyta; class Magnoliopsida; order Poales; family Poaceae; genus Triticum; species Triticum monococcum. The sequence continues at coordinate 440,573,606 of CM067842.1, read as the reverse complement.
TGAAAATGGCGGAATCATGCGTTCTGCCTCTATCGTGAAACAGATTCTTCGAAAATGCACCGCGTGAAGAACCTGAACTTCTCGGCGCGTGTACCTGAACTTCACTCTGTTTTTCTCGTGATTTTTTTGCTCGTAGGTCTCCATCCACTGCTCTTAACTCTCCATCCATTCACCGGAATTGAGCGGGTGATATACCGATGGAAAGCTGCTGTAAGCACGCAAGTTTCCCGTGTTGATCATCTTTTTATATACTCGCGACGATTTTAAAAGTTTTTCATCTAAAATTCATTCAGTGTAGTAGTTTAACTTCCTGCTGTTTCACATTGAACTTCTGTGACGTATTTTTGTTTGCAATTTTCTCATCCATTCGTTAGTGTTACACAAATAATATTCCTTTTGTACAAACATCTCTCACAATAATTTTTTTAACTTTCTCCGACCGAGGACTTGAACTTACACAAATGATATTCCTGTCGTTTTGAGGTAAATTAAAAAATGGCAAGATCACGATTTATGCGTTCATCGCGAACGAAAATGCACTGTGTGAAGTAGTTGAACTTTTGGGGCATGTTTGTTTGAACTTCACTCTGTTTTTTGACGTGCTGTTTTTTGCACTGCGTGAAGTAGTTGAACTTCTGGGACATGTCTGTTTGAACTTCACTCAGTTTCACTTTATTGTATTTTTATTATATGAAATACACACCATGTAGTACGTGAACTTCCGATTGTTATCACTCTGAACTTCTCTCTGGTTTGAGAGAATTATTTTAAAACACAAAAAACATATATTTTTTTGTATTTTCGACATCTAAATACACGATGAAGCTCTCTCACAAGAATTTTTTAAACTTTTCCTCGCCGAGCACTTGAACTTCTAGCAACCATTTTTTTTCCGTATATGAGTTGTTTTTAAAAGTGCAAAAAATAGCTTGTGTTTTTTATTTTTTTTAACAGGTAGATCCTATGTTTTAATAAACTCCGAACTTCTCTGTGTCAGGACCCCGATCCTAGGTCACACCGATCTAGCATGTAACACATCATATCACTTTGTGGCCTCACGCATGGTATTTCCATGGGTGCCACCTTACCTGGCCCGGGACCATTTGCGCCTTTTGGCTCACGTATATGATAGTGTCGCTAGCATCCATATGACAAAGAACCCGGGCCGACATGGCTAGTCGTGAACCCAAAGCGGCACTAACCCATGGGGACAGGCATACATGAATCAACCTCGAGCATGTCGGTCAACAGCGTGTGAATCCACGCTGTAGCACTAGGCTAACAGGACTCCGGTAACCCGGGCTGTAGCAGGCTAGACAGGACTCCGGATGTCACCGCGTGACATTTCCCCGAAGGGACAGACACAGGAACGAAGTGAAACACATGCCGGCCAGTCAAGTGTCCTGAACAGTAGTGCTGGGCTAGCAGGACTCCGGTGAACCGGGCTGTAGCGGACTACTATGGCTCGAGGAACACTAGACTACATTTCCCCATAAGAAAGGCTGCGAAGGATAAACAACTAGGTTGTCGGATCCTACACATACCAAGCATTTCAATCATACACACAATATGCTCGATATGTGTAAATACAACATGGCATAACAACAAGACTCTACGACTCAAGTATTAATTCATTAGGCCCGAAGAGCCAGATATTACAAGCATGGGTCTCATGACCCAACAATCATAGCATACAATGCAAAGCACATGCGGAAGCTTAACATGTCTGAGTACAGACATCTATAAATTAAAAAGGCTAAGAAGCCTGACTATCTACCAGATCCTGTCGAGGGCACAAGATCGTAGCTGAGGTATCAAGCTAACGTCGAAGTCCACGCGGAACTACTACCGAGACTAGAGTCTCTCTGCAAAACATAAATTGCAAACGTGAGTACAAATGTACCCAGCAAGACTTACATCAGAACTAACTACATATGCATCGGTATCAACAAAGGGGGGTGGAGTTTAACTGCAGCAAGCCAACTTTGACTCAGTGGCTAACCTGAACTGCGACTGCAAGTAACTCTTTTGAGGTGGCGCACACGAGTCCACAAATTCACCATATCAATACACCACTATGGATCTGCTCCCGTCTCCCTACGAGAACACCATCCATAGCACTCACGCTTATCTTGCGCATTTTAGAGTATCCACTTTCACTTGTCTATGAACTGTGCAAGGGGTCCAAGTTTCCATATCCGAGGAATCCGGCTATTCGAATAGATAATGATAACCCTGCAGGGGTGTACTTCTTCACACACGCTCTCGCCACTTATAGCCCTGTACACGTCATGTACCTCGGCAACCTTCAAGCGGAAGCCGGGCGAGGGAGTCGGCCACGACCTGACTAACCAACAAGTCTCTCGTCCAGGTTTATCGCCTATTCGGGTTCCATCCGCAAGGAGATCCGGTCGGGGTGTCGCTCACGGCCCCAAACGATGTGTGCAGGGTTCCCAAGCCCACCATCCGGGTGCCACTTGGTACACCGTGCCACGGTGCCTAGTCTGTCCCAAGCCCACCTGTACCGGGTGCCACTTGGTAGACTACTAACACTACCTACCAACACCAGAAACTAGTTGCAACTCCTGGACAGAGATCGAGTTGATTAATAAGCCGAGAGGGGCCGAGTTATCGGAACCCAATGTGTGGTAGTAACTGTTCATGGATCACAAACACAGAACTCAGTTCCTGAGGATGGCTGCAATGAGACAACCCACCATGTACTCCTACATGGCCTCTCACCGCTACCTTTACCAAATCGTGTTCACACACTTAGCTCTCAACAGTAGGACATGTTTACACACCTCCGATTCATCCCGATGAATCAGACCTGACCCAACTCTAAGTAGTAGCAGGCATGACAAACAAGCATGAATGAGTAGGCACATCAGGGCTCAAACAACTCCTACTCATGCTAGTGGGTTTCATCTATTTACTGTGGCAATGACAGGTCATGCAGAGGATAAGGGGTTCAACTACCGCAACAAGTAGCAGATGATCGTTGTTGTCCTAATGCAGTAAAGGAGAGCAGGAGGGAGAGAGTGGGCTTGTATCGGAATGAACAAGGGGGTTTGCTTGCCTGGCACTTCTGAAGATAATATAGCTCTTCATCGGTGACATCGATCACATCGTCGGAAACATCATCGACTGAGAGGGGACGGTTACCGGCAAACAGAGAAGGACACAATCAATGCAATGCAACAATATGATGCATGATCATGACATGGCAACATGCTGTGATTTGAGCTAATGCATCTAGCTATGATTTAAATGAAGTTGGTTTGAGTACAAGATTCAAATTCCAACCCCATATATGATTATTTAAATGACCTTTATTTGTTTTGTCCAAAACAGAGGACAAACATTGTTCAAACATGCATGAAAATGGTATAGATGAATTCCTTAAATTTTTCTGATAATTTTTCATATATAAATTATTTCATTTGGAGTTACAGTTGAATTTCTATGATTTTTCAAAGTTTTGGATATTTTCTGAAATAAATAAATCATTTAAGATTTATTTAAATCCCAGAAAAGGATTACTGCGTCAGCATGACATCGTCATGACGTCAGCAGGTCAACAGGCCGGTCTAGGTCAAACCTGACCAGTGGGGTCCACTGGTCAGTGACCCGGGGTCATCAGTGTCACGGACATGTGGGCCAGGTCAACGCCCACGTCAGCACAGTCAACTCTGACACGTGGGTCCACCGGGATTAACTTAAGTCTAACTAATTTTGTTCGGGGTCTAAATAATTCGGTGGGGTCCGGCTGTCAGTGGCAGTGAGGTGGTTAGTTAGGTGGGGAGGTTAGTCCTAATGACAGCCACGTCGGCACGCCGGAGTTTGGCCGGCGGCGATCTCAATCGCGGCGGAAGATCTCCGGAAACATGCTAGGGGCTGCGGTTTGTCATGCAGAAGGCATCGGGGGGAAGCCCTTGCTCGGGCGCATCCAACGGGCCAGGCAGGGGGTCGCGGGGCGGCCGGAATCTCGCCGGCGACGAGTTTTGGCGGCGGCGCAACCACGGGTTGCACGGGTGCGAGGCCATGGTGCCAAGCGGACGACCATGAGGCGCGCTACGGGTTCCTGGAGAAGCCCAGAGCACGACTCCATGCTTGGCTTGGTCAGGCGGGGCGGCTAGCGATGGCGAGCTTCGCGGCGGCGGCGGCGATTGCTCGGCCATGGCGGGGCTGCAGTTAGAGGACGGAACAGAGGGGGCGAGCACGGGGGGGGGGAGGTATAGGAGCTCACAAGGATGCGGCAGAGAAGGCCAGCGGGCTCGGGGACGACCTGGAGACGGAGAATCGGGGCCGGCGATCTTCGGTGCCCGTCGGTGAAGACGACGGTGATGGCGTCACTTCAGGGCTCCCGGCGTCGATTGGAGCGGTGAGGAGGAAGGGTAGGTCGAGGCGGAGCTTTGGGAGGCATCGGGGAGGCGAGGCGGTGGCTGTGGCCGCGGCGAACGGCGTCGGCGGCGACGGGCGCATTCGGGCGGACGCGCGCGAGAGAGACAGAGGAGGGAGGGCGCTCGAGGGAGAAAGAGGGAGAGGTGCAGGGGTCGCGTGGCGTCGAGGAGGGCTTCGAGGCGCCCGGTGAGGCAGGCGAGCAGGGAGGTGCGTGGCGCCGCGGGCGCGCATGCGCTGTCTCCCTCCTCTGCCTACTGGCAGAGGTAGGTGATGACTGGCATGGGCCAGGTGGGCTGGGCTGGCTACAGGTAAGTGGCCCAGGTACGGGTCTTTCTCTCTCTGGTTTCTCTATTTTACTTCTGTTTCTATTTTTTTTGATCTGTTTTGAATTAGTAAAAATACTAACTCATTTTGTAAAATCCTGACAAAAATTGTGGGCACTATTTGAATTATTTCCAAAAGCCCTCAATTGTTTCCAGAAGTATTAGAGCATTTAAAATATTTATAGAATTTAAATGCCCCAATTCAAATACAATATGAGTTTATTCAAAAATCCATAAATGGCCAAGAAATATGCTCATCATTTTTGGCAGAGGTTTTCACCTTTATCAAAAATCATGAACATTTCCAAAGGCATTTTGGGTTCATTGAAGATTATTTTAAGTTGAACCTATTTGATTTGATCTGGTGCTAGGGTTTGAACAATCCCCATTTCAAGTTTAAAAGAAATTTAGACATGATGCAGCAACCAAGCTAGTCCAAGTGCATGGCAAGGCTAGGGATGTTACAACTCACCCCCACTAAACAAGAATCTCGTCCCGAGATTTAAGACGTGAGGTAAAAAGGAAGGGGGGTCACAAAACTATCACGGTCTTCACGATCCAGGTTGCATCTCATAAAGTTGTTGATCCGATCACCATCATTGTCTTGATGTCTTGCTCTGAGAATTTCATCCACTCATGACAATGAAAAGGAAGGAAAACCCTAAAGAGTCGATCTCCTCGAAGATCAGACAACGCACGATCAACTCACGGAGTGAGACATAGAACATCTCTTGAGCTGAGACACAAAACACACATCGAGAGGGATGGAAGAACAATGACGAGGTTTGACTTGGTGGGCAACAATCCCATGCTTAAATAGATGGTGCATGGTTCCAAAGTAGCGAGGAGATGATTGCCATGATTCCATAACGGAGCACCTTAGGGAAAGGTGACTCGTAGAGCGTTTCCCTTAAGTGGCAAAAAGAATTACTTTTGATACAGAGATCATTGAAACCCTTTATACCAGCCTAAGGCAATCACAATCGATCGTTTGAAGGAGTTCAAAAGAATGACATACTTGGACTAGGATGGATGATGTGGACTACCTTGTTGAAGACAACGCAATGGATGATTTTTAGCTTATCATCGGAAATGGATGGGACCCATGGTAAGTCCACTTTTGAAGATGATCCTGAACAACAGCTACTGAGGTGTAAGCTGGGAACAAAATGCAAATGTTGGGAATGATTCTAGTAACTGGGGAGAAGGTTCACCGGCAAAGGTGATTCCACCAATTGGATGGCTATCAACAACTGCGAGGACGGAGGCACATTCCAGTTAACGACAGCATCAGAACCTAGTGCCTGAGCGTGCTCTCAAGAACTTGAGCATTTCCGTATTAATCAAGGTTCTGCCAATATCCGTGTCAAGGATCCTGGCAACACAACATGCTACCATGATGAATGGTGATGGATAATGCACATGCAAAGGAAGATAACACTTTCTCAGATGTCACCTTAGCGAGGCCAAGGGAACAAAATCTGGATGGTCGATCGAGAGACATTTAGCACTCTGCTTCTAATGTTCTCCTTGATGTGGTAGCTTAAACCATTTATAGATATGGTTTGGTATCTAGAACATCAGGTAAAAGGTCGGACTTCGGGAGCACAAGAATCCGTAAGGATTAACTACGGAGGTAAATCCTACGAAATCCTCATAGGGAGGTGGCCAACTTTCTTCAATCGAGATACTACAATAATAGGTCTTCCGACTGGATGTGTTGGCCAAGACATCCAATTTACCGGTTATCGAGAGACCAATATTATGGTTCTTGGAAAATGCTCCAACCATCATATCTGTCTGAGATTCAGATCTGGTTGGTGTCAGGATATTCCAGACTCATCGAGTCTAGAAAGGAAAAGAAGGTTTGCAACACAAACCGACGAGACAACGTTGCGAGATTCTCGGGGAATGAACTACGATAGCAAGCTCCAAAACATGAGCCGGTTCTGCTACAAGCATGAACACGTTGTCCTAGACAAGCATGGCCACCTGGTAGTCTTACAACGAAACACTACCGAGTTCAGGAGGGAACCATCAATGAGGATATCGAAGTCCTTGCGTAAGTCTAGCTCCTAAGAAGAAACTTCTTCTCCTTGAACAAACCAATCAGTGGCTTGGTGTGCTAGGAACACATATGGAGTGGAGGTAATTAATCTACCAAACCATAGAATATTTCGCACATATGCATGACTGATTTGGGATGATTCCAAGGGAAACAAAACAAACCTTTCTCAAATTCATGGTGGCAACTTACACCTAATGCACGTGAAATCGAGGAAGTCACTTCTTCCATCCAAGCGTAAGCTTCATGAACGGAACATGAAGGCATTGCTTACAAAGTTTTCAACACTAGGTTGATGATCAACATGAATCATGGGGGAGACAAAATGCTGCTGATGGGCTCAACAACAACTCATCGAAATTTTCATATGACTGGACTTCCACCATCATGTGAACACGGTGATAGCATTGGTCAGACCAAAAGATATAATGGTGTATGCTCAAGGGATCAACCACGAGTAAGACAACATTATGAATATCGTTGTTCTGATTTGACTTGATGATAGCCCATACTCAAGTCTAAGTTTTGACAAGGCAATAGATCCAACAACTGATCACGAGGACCAATCGATGGAGATATCATCTTTCTTCAACACACACACAAACACAAAGATATCCCATAGTGATGAACTAAGTGGATTAAGCTTTCATCTTCCAACTCTCCAAGTTATTGTTTGGCTTAACCAACTAGTTCAGGGGTATCCCACACAGATTCTTGGAGATTGGGTGGTTTGGAGGAAAATCAACATGATCACGAACTCAACATAGCGGTTAGGTGACAACCTGGTAACACTTCCGAGAAGATGTTCGGAAAATCACGAACCACCGGTATGTTATTAAGCTCGAGAACAATCTTGCTTTTCAGGGAAAGACGATATGATCAAAGAGTGAGGGATTGGCAGTCCTAACTGATTGGTCGATGAGTGCACCCGGAAATATGATATTGGTAGCATGATCAATCTTAGGATGGTGATTTAATTACCAGCACACTAAGAATGAGAGTATTGTCCATTAACTACCAAGCAACGGAGTTGCTAGGAGTATTGATTTCACACACCACGATTCACTTGTCGACATTCCGGTTGCAACAACACGGAAACCGAGAAATGAATAATGATGGAGAGAGTATCACTGCGTCAAGAATTCATAGGAGAAGGTGCAATTCTCACGACGCTCTTGACATAAAGTGGGTAATACTCCGAGGTAGAACAGAACAAAAGCTGGATTGGCATTTTGATCTGTGGAATACAACCACTTTGACCCGATCCCAGAAATGGATGAGGTACTGGAGTTTGTTTCTCCTAGTCATTCCGAATAGAATGGCTTGACGGGCCACAGAAGTAAAAGGCACTGATGAACATGAATGCACGACTACTTCTGACTATGAAGTGATAGACGAAGGTCGGAATATAACTGAAGGGGGGAACAACTCAAGGAACATATAACTTTCTGAGTTGTGGATGCATAGGTTAGTATGTCGAACGAGTTCAACATATTTCTTCCGGATAACCCATGCAGAAAGGTAGAACTGGCAGAGCCATAATATAGAATGGAGAACTGATCAAGAGCACTCTGGTTGTGATCCTTTGGTTCAAGAACTTCTGCCATAAGTGGTTCATAGTATTTGGAAGAAGGAAATACCACGGACCTCGAGGACTATCGCAAAGGTTACTAATATCTTAAGGGAACTAGCAAATACTAACGACATGAAGTAGGGTGAATCTCGGGTTCAAAACCCAGGGATAGAATACCTACCACTACATGGCATCACGGGATGCTTTTGAGAATAATGGCCAGAATCACACACTGGGGACACAAAACATGGTTCGATTACTAGGTGATCCTCTAAGACACCTAGGGTCATAATAACAGTTCCAACATAAATGCCGAGGCAACGGAGTACCTCAACTCACCGATTAGTGTGATTAACCTGGCCTAAATGGACATCAGGAACAGGGGAAAAGGTTTGCAAATGCATCAGACTATTTAGAAACCTGGGATGACTCGGACAGCATAACGGCTGTAATTGCTCAAAAATATTTGAGACAACCTGCAAAGATGGTGGCATAATCACTTAAACACACCATATCAAGGTTCGGGTGCCAGCCATGAACATATGGAAGTAGTAGGAACTGAACTGAGGCTTGAACTCAACAATCCTAGGCAACTACGGTTTAGTAACACGTCATCCTGAGAGATAGAAGAGAAGCCTAGTACTTAACCCCGTAGAAAAGATAAGATGACTCAGATCAGAAGGTCATGAGGTATAAGGAGTAAAAAGAACCTTACGTTCCCTTCCCCAATCAATTCCCTTACATAACTAAAGCATTTCTAGACACAACTTCGACCAGTTTGGCTTGGTAATCCTACAGGCAGTCAGGCTCTGATACCAACGCTGTCAGGACCCCGATCCTAGGTCACACCGATCTAGCATGTAACACATCATATCACTTTGTGGCCTCACGCACGGTATTTCCACGGGTGCCACCTTACCTGGCCCGGGACCGTTTGCGCCTTTTGGCTCACGTATATGATAGTGTCACTAGCATCCATATGACAAAGAACCCGGGCCGACATGGCTAGTCGTGAACCCAAAGCGGCACTAACCCATGGGGACAGGCATACATGAATCAACCTCGAGCATGTCGGTCAACAGCGTGTGAATCCAGGCTGTAGCACTAGGCTAACAGGACTCCGGTAACCCGGGCTGTAGCAGGCTAGACAGGACTCCGGATGTCACCGCGTGACATTTCCCTGAAGGCACAGACACAGGAACGAAGTGAAACACATGCCGGCCAGTCAAGTGTCCTGAACAGTAGTGCTGGGCTAGCAGGACTCCGGTGAACCGGGCTGTAGCGGACTACTATGGCTCGAGGAACACTAGACTACATTTCCCCATAAGAAAGGCTGCGAAGGATAAACAACTAGGTTGTGGGATCCTACACATACCAAGCATTTCAATCATACACACAATATGCTCGATATGTGTAAATACAACATGGCATCACAACAAGACTCTACGACTCAAGTATTAATTCATTAGGCCCGAAGAGCCAGATATTACAAGCATGGGTCTCATGACCCAACAATCATAGCATACAATGCAAAGCACATGCGGAAGCTTAACATGTCTGAGTACAGACATCTATAAATGAAAAAGGCTAAGAAGCCTGACTATCCACCAGATCCTGTCGAGGGCACAAGATCGTAGCTGAGGTATCAAGCTAACGTCGAAGTCCACGCGGAACTACTAGCGAGACTGGAGTCTCTCTGCAAAACATAAATTGAGCAAACGTGAGTACAAATGTACCCAGCAAGACTTACATCAGAACTAACTACATATGCATCGGTATCAACAAAGGGGGGTGGAGTTTAACTGCAGCAAGCCAGCTTTGACTCAGTGGCTAACCTGAACTACGACTGCAAGTAACTCTTTTGAGGTGGCGCACACGAGTCCACAAATTCACCATACCAATACACCACTATGGATCTGCTCCCGTCTCCCTACGAGAACACCATCCATAGCACTCACGCTTATCTTGCGCATTTTAGAGTATCCACTTTCACTTGTCTATGAACTGTGCAAGGGGTCCAAGTTTCCATTTCCGAGGAATCCGGCTATTCGAATAGATAATGATAACCCTGCAGGGGTGTACTTCTTCACACACGCTCTCGCCACTTATAGCCCTGTACACGTCATGTACCTCGGCAACCTTCAAGCGGAAGCCGGGCGAGGGAGTCGGCCACGACCTGACTAACCAACAAGTCTCTCGTCCGGGTTTATCGCCTATTCGGGTTCCATCCGCAAGGAGATCTGGCCGGGGTGTCGCTCACGGCCCCAAACGATGTGTGCAGGGTTCCCAAGCCCACCATCCAGGTGCCACTTGGTACACCGTGCCATGGTGCCTAGTCTGTCCCAAGCCCACCTGTACCGGGTGCCACTTGGTAGACTACTAACACTACCTACCAACACCAGAAACTAGTTGCAACTCCTGGACAGAGATCGAGTTGATTAATAAGCCGAGAGGGGCCGAGTTATCGGAACCCAATGTGTGGTAGTAACTGTTCATGGATCACAAACACAGAACTCAGTTCCTGAGGACGGCTGCAATGAGACAACCCACCATGTACTCCTACATGGCCTCTCACCGCTACCTTTACCAAATCATGTTCACACACTTAGCTCTCAACAGTAGGACATGTTTACACACCTCCGATTCATCCCGATGAATCAGACCTGACCCAACTCTAAGCAGTAGCAGGCATGACAAACAAGCATGAATGAGTAGGCACATCAGGGCTCAAACAACTCCTACTCATGCTAGTGGGTTTCATCTATTTACTGTGGCAATGACAGGTCATGCAGAGGATAAGGGGTTCAACTACCGCAACAAGTAGCAGATGATCGTTGTTGTCCTAATGCAGTAAAGGAGAGCAGGAGCGAGAGAGTGGGCTTGTATCGGAATGAACAAGGGGGTTTGCTTGCCTGGCACTTCTGAAGATAATATAGCACTTCATCGGTGTCATCGATCACATCGTCGGAAACATCGTCGACTGAGAGGGGACGGTTACCGGCAAACAGAGAAGGACACAATCAATGCAATGCAACAAATATGATGCATGATCATGACATGGCAACATGCTGTGATTTGAGCTAATGCATCTAGCTATGATTTAAATGAAGTTGGTTTGAGTACAAGATTCAAATTCCAACCCCATATATGATTATTTAAATGCCCTTTATTTGTTTTGTCCAAAACAGAGGACAAACATTGTTCAAACATGCATGAAAATTGTACAGATGAATTCCTTGAATTTTTCTGATAATTTTTCATATATAAATTATTTCATTTGGAGTTACGGTTGAATTTCTATGATTTTTCAGAGTTTTGGATATTTTCTGAAATAAATAAATCATTTAAGATTTATTTAAATCCCAGAAAAGGATTACTGCGTCAGCATGACATCGTCATGACGTCAGCAGGTCAACAGGCCGGTCTAGGTCAAACCTGACCAGTGGGGTCCACTGGTCAGTGACCCGGGGTCATCAGTGTCACGGACAGGTGGGCCAGGTCAACACCCACGTCAGCACAGTCAACTCTGACGCGTGGGTCCACCGGGATTAACTTAAGTCTAACTAATTTTGTTCGGGGTCTAAATAATTCGGTGGGGTCCGGCTGTCAGTGGCAGTGAGGTGGTTAGTTAGGTGGGGAGGTTAGTCCTAATGACAGCCACGTCGGCACGCCGGAGTTTGGCCGGCGGCGATCTCAACCGCGGCGGAAGATCTCCGGAAACATGCTAGGGGCTGCGGTTTGTCATGCAGAAGGCATCGGGGAGAAGCCCTTGCTCGGGCGCATCCAACGGGCCAGGCAGGGGGTCGCGGGGCGGCCGGAATCTCGCCGGCGACGAGTTTTGGCGGCGGCGCAACCACGGGTTGCACGGGTGCGAGGCCACGGTGCCAAGCGGACGACCATGAGGCGCGCTACGGGTTCCTGGAGAAGCCCAGAGCACGACTCCATGCTTGGCTTGGTCAGGCGGGGCGGCTAGCGATGGCGAGCTTCACGGCGGCGGCGGCGATTGCTCGGCCATGGCGGGGCTGCAGTTAGAGGACGGAACAGAGGGGGCGAGCACGGGGGGGGGGGGAGGTATAGGAGCTCACAAGGATGCGGCAGAGAAGGCCAGCGGGCTCGGGGACGACCTGGAGACGGAGAATCGGGGCCGCCGATCTTCGGTGCCCGTCGGTGAAGACGACGGTGATGGCGTCACTTCAGGGCTCCCGGCGTCAATTGGAGCGGTGAGGAGGAAGGGTAGGTCGAGGCGGAGCTTTGGGAGGCATCGGGGAGGCGAGGCGGTGGCTGTGGCCGCAGCGAACGGCGTCGGCGGCGACGGGCGCGTTCGGGCGGACGCGCGCGAGAGAGATAGAGGAGGGAGGGCGCTCGAGGGAGAAAGAGGGAGAGGTGCAGGGGTCGCGTGGCGTCGAGGAGGGCTTCGAGGCGCCCGGTGAGGCAGGCGAGCAGGGAGGTGCGTGGCGCCGCGGGCGCGCATGCGCTGTCTCCCTCCTCTGCCTACTGGCAGAGGTAGGTGATGACTGGCATGGGCCAGGTGGGCTGGTCTGGCTACAGGTAAGTGGCCCAGGTACGGGTCTTTCTCTCTCTGGTTTCTCTATTTTACTTCTGTTTCTATTTTTTTTGATCTGTTTTGAATTAGTAAAAATACTAACTCATTTTGTAAAATCCTGACAAAAATTGTGGGCACTATTTGAATTATTTCCAAAAGCCCTCAATTGTTTCCAGAAGTATTAGAGCATTTAAAATATTTATAGAATTTAAATGCCCCAATTCAAATACAATATGAGTTTATTCAAAAATCCATAAATGGCCAAGAAATATGCTCATCATTTTTGGCAGAGGTTTTCACCTTTATCAAAAATCATGAACATTTCCAAAGGCATTTTGGGTTCATTGAAGATTATTTTAAGTTGAACCTATTTGATTTGATCTGGTGCTAGGGTTTGAACAATCCCCATTTCAAGTTTAAAAGAAATTTAGACATGATGCAGCAACCAAGCTAGTCCAAGTGCATGGCAAGGCTAGGGATGTTACACTTTGTTATTTCAATTTGAACTTCACCTTTTCATATTTTGAGTAAAGAATTGTATTCGATTTTTATACGGAAAAAAATCGAACATGGAAATACAAGGTGAACCTCTCTCGCAAGAATTTTTGAACTTCCCCGGACAAAGCACTTGAACTTTTTCAACAAACCTTTTAAGCTTTTATTTTTCTATACATTTTATTCTCACCTGAAATGCATTCCTTGCAGTAGTTGAACTTCTCATTGTTTTCACCTTGAACTTCTGTCACGTATTTTTGTTCAACTTCTCTCACAAATTTTTTTAACTTTCTCGGGCCGAGCACTTGAACTTCTAGCAACAAAAATTTAGGCTTTGCATTTTCATTATTTTTTTAATACAAAATGCACACCATGTAGTACGTGAACTTGTGGCAGTTGTCAATCGAACTTCTCTTGGTTACGTGAAAATATCTGAGTTTTTTATAAATATTTATCTGAACTTCTTAATCTTTTCTTATGAATTTCAAAGTGCTCTATTTTTAAAATTTGAACTTCTTGTTATTTTATTTTTTAACTTCTTGTTTTCACTCTTTAATAATGAGAAAAATCCGAGTTTACTTTAATCATCAAACTTCTCCACCTTTTTAATATGGACTTCCTGTTTTGTTTATTAATCTTTTTATGAATTTTGAGGCGCTCTATTTTTAAAAGTTGAACTTCTTGTTATTTTAACTTTGAACTTCTTGTTTCCATAATAACGAGGAAAATCCGATTTTTCTATAATCATCAAACTTCTCCATCTTTTTAATATTAACTTCCTGGTTTTATTTGTTAATCTTTTTATGAAATTTTGAAGCGCTCTATTTTTAAAAGTTGAACTTCTTGTTATTTTATTTTTGAACTTCTTGTTTCCTTTCTTTAATAACGAGGAAAATATGAGTTTTCTATAATCATCAAACTTCTCCATCTTTTTAATATGGACTTCCTGGTTTTATTTCTTTTAGTAACGGAAAAAACCTACTTTCTCATAGTCATCAAGCCGCTTGTTTTTAAATTTGAACTTCTAGGTTTATTTTGACAGGGACTTTTTTTATAAAATTGTGTGAGATGCTCTTTTTAATGACCTTCTTTGTGTTCGTAACAAGCATTGAACTTCTTCGTCTTTTTAATTTGAACTTCTTATTTTATATTTTTAAACTCGATCATCTTGGTTTTATACTAAAAATTGAAATTTTCGGTTTTCGAACCTCTAGGTTTTTATATAACCCCTTTATTTTTAAAAAGTTGAACTTTTTTTTGGTTATCCCTTTATTTTAATTTGAACTTCTTCATTCAATTCTTTAGTAATGAGAAAAAAATCAGAGTTACATAAGTGCAGACAAAATTATGGAATCAGCAATACATAAGAGGAGCAACATATTCTTCATCTAATTCTTCTCAAGCTACATAGTAGAAATTGCAGTCTCTGAACGGACGAGATGATTTACTCAGAGCATCTGATATGTAAATAACAGAAGCTGGCATACATGAAAATATAGCAGAGAGCTTATCCTTGAAAATTTTAGCAGATAATTACTAGTGAACTTCAGTAGCCGAGCAGAAGAAGCACATTGTAGTATCCATGGCGATTCACATCAATGGGGAAGCACATTGCAAGGGAGTGTTGCCGGAGGAATTTCAGCTCGGTGGAAAAGCACCTAGCAGAAAAAGACAAAAAAAGAACATGTGCTCTAGTATAATCTGAGGCACCAGCTTCTTAAAAAAACAATCAATAGTACTCCCATCTATTAACAACGACCCGAGATGCCCATGTATAGGCTACTGCAAGATACTAGTACTAGGCATCCAACGTGATTGGAACAAACAAGATAAATAGTGATTTGTTTGAACAAGTGATCTAACAAAGAGAAACTACAAGCACTGACATGACCAGGAATAGTGTTATGTAAATGGAGACAGGCCACCAGCAGAACAACAGCAAGCGACACATGTAGCAGCAGATGATTTTTGTGAAACAACCTGCACTTTTACATTAGCAACACATCCATATGTAACCGTATAACCACAGTTGAGCGTATAGCCATAGTAGAACTTCACGGCCGCTCGCTAAACACTTAAACTATTGTTCATTATATGTCTTTGTTCGACTAGGTGGTTTTTCCTTAGATTATTAATTCATTGCTTATGCCATTATAGAACATGGATGTTAAATGTCCATGTTACATTATTGTACCAAGCATATACAAGTCATGCTTCCATAAGTTAACAAGTATAGGTAAATAAAGATTTGTTCACCTCAATCGTAGAGCAGAGTACCCACAACTGATGAGTAGTAATGTGCCTCCAACTCCTTCAGGCTTGCTACTGCGTCCTACGGTCCTGCCCAATCCTCCCCGGCTTTTTTATCTGTTCCCTCTACCTGCTGAGCACCTCAATGTTCAGGCATAAACCCACAAATAGGGCAGAAAGAGCTAGAGACAGAGAGTTGTACGTGAGCGCTAGCTACGATCGTGCTGCACATTAGCTACTGCTCATTCAGGGGAGCCAGGTAACGGCACGCTGCACCTCATCTATGGCCACACCCATGGCACAGGTGTGATTTTGGGATGAGCCATACAAGGCACATTTGTTCCCTGCATTTAAACATGCGGTCAGACGCACGCAATGAAGGCCGCCATGGGTACCCGATGAAGTTCGGGTAGCCACGCATGGTGACCAGTAGTTGGAACAGACATGGGCGACGAAGGTGAACGGCTTGCGCGCTGCAGCGTCAGAGGGAGGAAGCGGCGTCGTGGTGAGGGACCTCCCAGGGAGGAGCCGAGGGTTGGCGGGAAGATTCGAGGGCTCGGTCGCGCCGACGGGCATAGGTCGTCCGCTGGGAGTTTGAGGCCGCGCAGGATGGGTGCCGAAGGCGGCCGTACCTGGTGGATGTTGGCGGCAGCGTGCCAAGAGGATGGTGGCGGCGATCCAGGAGGATGGCGGCGGTGGCGAGCCAGGAGGATGGCGGCGCCGGCGGCCAGGAAGCAGGGCGCAGGCAGCGGCTGAGGTAGGGATGCAGTGGTGGGGGTGGCTTCCGGTGCGTTGGTGGCGGAGAAGGGCGAGAGCCATGGCGGGGCGGTAGCTCGGCAGTGGTGAGATCCGGCGCGGGGGGTGGGGGTGGGGAGGGGGTCGGGGGGAAGTAGTGGACGACCGGTCATGGGGTGGGATCTTTTTTCGCTGCGGGTTCGGGAGTTCCGGAGCAGCCTCATCGTCCCTATAAGAGGTGATGTGATCAGAATAGCTATTCTAATACCATGATCATAATATTTCTACTCTCTCTCTCTCTCTATATATATATATACATATAGTCATATGATCTCTTATGCTAAAGTAACATTTCAATCACAATTTTAAGTATGAATCATAAACTTCATTGAGAACCAACAAACTCTAATCTCAGTCATTCAGGCAATTGCAATTTATCATAACATATGAAAGAGTTAATATAAGAGCTTTTCAGCAAGTCCACATAGTCAACTATCATTTAGTCTTTCACAATTGCTAACACTCACGCAATATTTATGGGCATGAAGTTTTAATCGGACACGGAGAAAGATAGGGGCTTATAGTTTTGCCTCCCAACTTTTTACCTCAAGGGTAACGTCGACAATAATAGTTCATGAAAACTCACATCCAAATAGCTATAATTATCAGGATCTTTCCAAGACATTGTGCTTGCCAAAGGATAAAATGTAAAAAGGAAAGGTGAATATCACCATGACTCTTATATAAGGTAGAAGATAAAAGTAAAAGATAGGCCCTTCGCAGAGGGAAGCAGAGGTTGTCATGCGCTTTTATGGTTGGATGCACAAAATCTTAATGCAAAAGAACGTCACTTTATATTGCCGCTTGTGATATGGACCTTTATTATGCATTCCGTCGCTTTTATTTCTTCCACATCACAAGATCGTATAAAGCTTATTTTCTCCACATTAATAGATCATACATATTTAGTGAGCAATTTTTATTGCGTGCACCGATGACAACTTACTTGAAGGATCTTACTCAATCCATAGGTAGATATGGTGGACTCTCATGGCAAAACTGGGTTTAGGGATATTTGGAAGCACAAGTAATCTCTACTTGGTGCAAAGAAATTGGCTAGCAAGAGAGGGAAAGGCAAGCTCCACATGTTGGATGATCCATGACATTATAATTTATCTCATATGTAAGAAAACATAACCCATTACGTTGTCTTCCTTGTCCAATATCAACTCTTTAGCATATCATACTTTAATGAGTGCTCACAATTATCAAAGATGTCCAAGATAGTATATTTATATGTGAACCTCTCTTTCTTTATTACTTCCTATTAATTGCAATGATGACCAAAACTATGTTTGTCAACTCTCAATAATTTTTATTCATCATACTCTTTATATGTGAGCTCATTACTCTCCATAAGATCCATATGATCTCTTTATTTCTTTTTATTTCTTCTCTTTTATTTTATTCCCTCAAGATCTTAGCAAAATAATCAAGCCCTTGACTCAACACTAATCTTTATTAGATATAGCTCACGGACTCGATTACATAGGAAGATCATAAAGCAAGACTCACAACTAGATCATACTAAAACTTTATTCTACTAGATCAAGATATTATCAAAAGGATCGAACTAAGAAAAACGGTAAAGATAAAAGGTGTGATGGTGATACGATACCGGGGCACTCCCCCAAGCTTGGCAGTTGCCAAGGGGAGTGCCCATACCCATGTGTTTATGTTTCCTTCCTCGGAGGTGGTGATGAAGGAGTGGTTGTAACATCCCAAATTTTCAATTTAGAATGTTATACATAGGTCATTCTTGCATATCATATTTTATTGCATTTCTCATTCCGCAATCCTCGAAATCCTAAGCAACTCAAGGACCCTCGGAGAGAGTTGGGGATTTCCTGGTTCTCATATTTGAATTTCTTTATCAAATAATGAAACGAGGATTTTGGTTTTAATTATTTCTCCGTCCGAAAATATTTCATATTAAAATATATGAGAGGAGATAATATAACTTCTCCAAAATAATCGAAATATTGGAGGAAATATATTAAAATCATTTATTTGATTTCATTTGGATTTTATTTGCATTAGAAAAATTGCATGTTTTTTTTTCAAAATTGCATTTTAGGGCCAAGAAAATGTTCATCCTGTTCAAAATATTTTATTTTAGACGAAGAAAATTTGCTTTGGCATTTTTAGAATTTTTTTCATGGATTTTTCTGAGCTCGGGGGAATTGTTTTTTTTAAGTTCCAGCCGACTGGGCCGAAACCCGGCGGGCTGCCGGCCCAACCGCCCGCGTCGCCGCCTTCCTCGCCCGCGCGCTGCCGCCGCCGACTCGGATGAGGAGTCTGAGCCGGACTCCACTGCCGCCGCCTTGGCCCCTCCCCCAAGCCACCCCGCCCCGCCCCTTTATATACTCCGCCGCCCGATCCCCCACCACCGCCAACCACCGCTGCCGCCGCAGCCCGCCCCGTGCCGCACCGCCTGCCGCCGCCCGCGCCTCGCCGCCGCCGCTTGCCGCCCCGCGTCGCCGCCGAGCCCCGCCGCCCCGCAAGCCGTCGCCCCGCCGCCCCGTCCCGCCTCACCGAAGCCACCTTGCCGAGGTACCGCGCCGATCCGAGCCGCCGGTATTTTTTATAAAAACCATTTGGTTTTTTAGGAACCTAGTTCGTTTTTTTGATCGGTTCGCCGATTTTTCCCGGTTCTTCTAGTTTGCGGACTTTCGTCCGTACGTTCGTTTGAACGAACATTTTTCACCCGTTAGTTACAGATAACGAACGCTCATTCGTTAGTATGTTCGTCCGTTTTCTTTTTATCAGATTAATCCGCGATTATTTTCGATCGCGATCTCTAATCCGATTTTCGTTACTGTTTTTCTTTTCGCTCGTTAGTCGGAATCAGGCGATTCAAGCGCCTAGATCTTCGTCTCGAGACCCTCTTTCCGCTTAATCAACTTAAACAAGATTTTGATACTGTAAAATTTGGCCTTAGTCCAGATTAGTAAACAGATCTTGTTTTTTTCACCGTTTGAGTTTTGTTGCTCCGTTTGATTTGAATCTTTTTGCAAACCGGATTATCATATTAGATGGCCTTAAGCCATATTATTGTAATAAGTTCTCTTTTGAGACATTCAATGTAATAAGTGTGTGATTGCTACTCTGTTATAAATCCTTTGAGTACTGTGTGTGTCAGCATTACCGATCCAAGGATGACACTGAAGCACAGAGACTTGACCGTTTGAGGTCGGGTCGCTACAAAGATGGTATTAGAGCACACGCTGAGTGTAGGACACGACCACTAAGATAAACCCTAGGTCACTCTTCTCTACTCATTTCTGACTCCTCTCCATTTTCTACTCTTTAGGATGACGGAGATGAAGAACAAGTTTGCACAATCGGATGAAGACACACCTTTTGGACGCCACTTGAAGGAAGTCACTAGGTACTTGAACATTGGAATGCCAACCATCACCGGGACATACAACGCCACCTTACCAGAAGAGGAGCGTTGGATGATTCAAGTACAAGTTCCAGGAAGGACATTCTCGCCAAATTCTAAACCCATAGAATTTTCTTTCGAAGCACCCACCTGGAGTCTAGGCAAGAGCATGGCAGCCCACATTACCATGGGATGCATTGGAGAAGTCTACAACAGAGAACTCAAGGACACTATGTACCAGATATGTGGGTGTTGAGACGAGCAATGGGAAGTAATCAGCACCAAGAAGGGTAGATCCATTGCAGCTTTCATCCAGGAGTTAAACCAGCACATTCGACGTCAGGAGAACTAGATGTGCGCGGACATGATGGACTTGAAGAAGGCGAAGACTAGGATCATCGAGCTGGAGGAAGAACTCAAGTTTACACGCGATGGATATGAGGAGGAAATTGCGACACTACTAGAGAAGAATGACGACCTAGTTAAGAAGATCGGAATATTCATGGGAGACCCCACTCCAGTAGAAGAAGACGAAGAACCCAAGGAGATTCATCCGGAGGACTACATCATCATCGACGACACCGACTCCGACCCTAGTGATGATGACTTTGAAGACGAAGCTGGAGCAGATATCATGGAGTCCTCCACTGATCAACATTTCTAGATGATCACCATATATTAGTAGTATTCCCCCATGTACTTAGTAGTAGTAGAGCACTTTTGCGATAGTTCTAAACCGCTTATATGCCCTTGCTTGATTGATTGAGTGAAATGATTGTGTTTGTCTCATGTGCATATGGGTAGTGCTTTCTCATTAGACCCCTTTTCTATTCTGATCTCTTCCATCTAAACCCATCAGATGCCTCCGAGACGTGACACCAGTTTTGCTTTCCCACCAGAGCTCACCTAGTTGATCCAGCTGCAGAATGCCTTGATGCAATTGCTAGTTCAGAACCAGGGCAACAACAACAACTCGCCGCCAGTTGACAACCTAGCCCGTTTTCTATGGTTACAGCCGCCGGTGTTTTCCAGTAGCACCAAGCCTATAGTTGCTGATGATTGGCTACGCCATATTGGAAGGTAGTTGACCACCGCAGGTTGCACAGATGCTGAGAAGGCACGCTTTGCCGCACATCAATTGGATGGACCAGCAGCCTCATGGTGGGAGAATTACACGACCACTTTCCCCATAGCCAATGTCACTTGGGACCAGTTTCAGCAAGCTTTCCGCACAGCCCATGTCTCAACTGGAGCTATGCAGATGAAGAAGTGGGATTTCCGCAACCTACGCCAGGGAAACCATACTGTGACTCAGTACGTGGATGAGTTTAGCAAGTTATCTCGCTATGCCCCTGACGATGTAGCCACGGATGCCGCGAAGCAGGAGAAGTTTATGGAATGGTTGAATGATGAGATGAGCATGCAGTTGATGGTAGCAACCTTCAACAACTACTAGGAGTTGGTAGATAAGGCTCTTATGATCGAAGGGAAGCATCAGCAGATTGAGAGCCGTAAGAGGAAGTACGGACAAGGGAAGTATAACTCAGGAGCTCAGCAGAAGCCTCGCCTAACCCCGAACTCGGGAGGACTTGTTCATAACCATGGAGGTCATAACCACACCAGAGGAGGATCGCATAACCACAATGGTACTAAGAATGGAAATGGGAATGGAGCTAACAACAATCAGAACCACTCCAACCCAGCCACACCCGCCAAAAGAGACCTAAGTCAAGTTACATGCTTTAAGTGCGGGAAGACATGGCACTATGCCAATGATTGCCCTGAAGGAAGGAATGGAAAGGGAAATGGGAGCGCTGGGAAGAAGCCTAATCCATTCAACAGAGGACAAGTGAACCACGTTAACGTGGAGGAGGTTGAAGAACAGCCGGACGCGGTAATAGGTAAGTTTTTGGTTAAGTCATTTACCGCTCTTGTTCTTTTTGATACTGGTGCATCGCATTCATACATATCAAGGGGATTCGTGGATAAGTTTAAACTACCAACCCAAACCCTTAGGACCCCTCTCTTAGTAAGTTCACCTGGAGCAGAGTACATGGCTAGCCAATGGTGCGACCAGATACCCCTAACCATTGGTACACATGTTTTTCCGTCCGACCTAATTATCTTGGAGTCACAAGGATTGGATGTGATATTAGGTATGGACTGGATGTCAAAGTATGGAGGAAGTATTGACTGTACTAGTAAGTCAATTTATCTCACCACCCCGGAAGGAAAAAGGATTAAGTATGTATCTAGGCATGTGCCTAGGAGGAGCCATGTGAATGCCCTGACGGGAGTTGTTCAGGAGGAAGTGCCTGTAGTGAAGGATTACCCGGATGTTTTTCCAAAAGAGTTACCACGCATGCCACCGGATCGAGACATTGAGTTTCTGATAGAGCTATTGCCAGGTACAGGGCCAATATCCAAGAGACCCCATCGGATGCCCGCAAATGATCTGGAGGAAATTAAGAAACAGATCAAGGAGTTATTGGAGAAAGGTTACATTCGAAGGAGTTCATCACCTTGGGGTGCCCCAGTGCTTTTGGTTGAAAAGAAGGATAAATCCCTAAGGATGGTTGTTGATTATCGAGCTTTGAATGAAGTAACGATTAAGAACAAGTACCCATTGCCGATGATCAATGATCTATTCGATCAGTTGCAAGGAGCTAAAGTGTTTTCGAAGATTGATCTATGATTGGGATACCATCAGTTGAAAATTCGAGAGAAGGATATACCAAAGACAGCATTCACCACTCATTATGGATTATACGAGTATACGGTCATGTCGTTTGGACTGACTAACGCCCCTGCATATTTCATGAGCATGATGAACAAAGTGTTCTTGGAGTATTTGGACAAGTTTGTTGTGGTGTTTATTGATGATATTATGGTATATTCGAAGAATGAAGAGGAGCACAAGGAGCATTTGCGCTTAGTTCTCGAAAAACTCAGGGAACACCAGTTGTATGCCAAGTTTAGAAAATGCGAGTTTTGGTTGAAGGAAGTCAGATTTCTTGGACATGTTATATCAGGAGAAGGTATAGCAGTAGACCCCAGCAAGGTTCAGTCAGTCACTGAATGGTTAGCACCCACTTCAGTTAGTGAGATCCGTAGTTTCCTTGGACTCGCAGGATACCACCGGAGATTCATTGAGAATTTTTCCAAGATTGCGAAGCCAATGACTAAACTATTGAAGAAGGATACTAAGTTTAAATGGACAGAAGATTGCGAGGCAAGTTTCTAGGAGTTGAAGAAATGTTTGACTACAGCCCAAGTGTAGGTTTGTAAGGCCCTGTTTGGTTCATAAGTCCTAGGACTTTTTTTAGTCCCAACTTATAAGTCCCAAGTCCCTAAAAAGCCCCTACATGTTTGGTTCCCGAGACTTATAAGTCTCTATAAGGCCATATTACAACTATAAGTCCCTATAAGTTCCTCCTTAAGAGTCTTATTTCATAAGTCCCAAATGCCCACTTTAAGTCCCTATAAGTCCCTCCTGTTTGGTTTAGATGGGACTTATAGGGACTTATTTAAGTCCCTAGACCAATAAGTCCCTGGAAACAAACACCCTCTAACATCCCAAATTTTCAATTTGGAATGTTATACACAGGTCATTCTTGCATATCATATTTTATTGCATTTCTCTTTCCGCAATCCTCGAAATCCTAAGCAACTCAAGGACCCTCGGAGAGAGTTGGGGATTTCCCGGTTCTCATATTTGATTTTTTTTATCAAATAATGAAACGAGGATTTTGGTTTTAATTATTTTTCCCTCCGAAAATATTTCATATTAAAATATATGAGAGGAGATAATATGACTTCTCCAAAATAATCAAAATATTGGAGGAAAAATATTAAAATAATTTATATGATTTTATTTGGATTTTCTTTGCATTAGAAAAATTGCACGTTATTTTTTTCAAAATTGCATTTTAGGGCCAAGAAAATGTTCATCCTGTTCAAAATATTTTATTTAGACGGAGAAAATTTGCTTTGGCATTTTTAGAATTTTATTTTATTTTATAGGATTTTTCTGAGTTCGGCGGAATTGTTTTTTTTAAGTTCCAGCCGACTGGGCCGAAACCCGGCCGGGCCGCCGGCCCAGCCACCCGCGCCGCCGCCTTCCTCGCGCGCGCGCCGTCGCCGCCGACTCGGATGAGGAGTCCGAGCCGGACTCCACTGCCGCCGCCTTGGCCCCTCCCCCAAGCCACCCCGCCCCGCCCCTTTATATACTCCGGCGCCCGAGCCCCCACCACCGCCAACTACCGCCGCCGTTGCAGTCCGCCCCGAGCCGCGCCGCCTGCCGCTGCCCGCGCCTCGCCGCCGCCACTTGCTGCCCCTCGTCGTCGCCGCCCCGCAAGCCGCCGCCCCGTCCCGCCTTGCCAGAGCCACCTCGCCGAGGTACCGCGCTGATCCGAGCCGCCGTATTTTTTATAAAAACCGTTCGGGTTTTTTAGGAACCTAGTTCGTTTTTTTATCGGTTCGCCGGTTTTTCTTGGTTCTTCTAGTTTGCGGACATTCGTCCGTACGTTCGTTTTAACGAACGGGTTTCGCCCGTTAGTTACAGCTAATGAATGCTCGTTCGTTAGTTTGTTCGTCCGTTTTCTTTTTATCAGATTAATCCGCGATTATTTTTTATTGCGATCTCTGCTCCGATTTTCGTTTCTATTTTTCTTTTCGCTCGTTAGTCGGAATCAGGCGATTCAAGCTTCTAGATCTTCGTCTCGAGACCCTCTTTCCGCTTAATCAACTTAAACAAGATCTTGATACTATAAAATTTGACCTTAGTTCAGATTAGTAAACGGATCTTGTTTCTTTCGCCGTTTGAGTTTTGTTGCTCCGTTTGATTTGATTCTTTTTGCAAACCGGAGGTCTTAAGTTGAACTTTCTGGTCAACCTCTCTTACTTGAGTTTTGCTTGTGCATATTTTCTTGTTGCTTATGTATGCTATTGTTTGCTTGCGATAGAATTCCCGGAGTGCAAAGCGTGTTACTACGAGTCCCTAGGATTTGCGGATCGTTAGCAAGGCAAGTAACACATTGATCATACTCTTTTCATACCAAGTTTTTATGCATTAGTTTCACACCCCAAACATTGCATGATTAGGATGTCATTAACTTGTGGGTTGGGAAGTAGATATTGAGGTAGAAACTATTGCCCTGTTACTATCAAACCCTTGGGAGTTACTTCTACGCGTTGCTTATATTGCTATGCTATGCTCGTAGACGTGGTTTGGGTTTGAGTGAAATCCATGACAGATGTGAGATAATTATTTAATGGTTCAACTTAAGGTGGCAACTTAAATTAACATCTGGGTGGATTGAGGCACCTGGGGAACCCAGTGTTGTCTGTATTTTTTTTGGAAATCCCGGGGTACCCGTGTGATCTTACTATGGACCGCCACCCAGGCTCAAAGGGAACTGAGATGATTCACGCTAGAAACTTCCGTGTGCAACACAAGCTATTATGGGCTCTAGCATAGTTGAGTAAGTTACGTGAAGCTCTTGAAGAGGTGGATCAGCAGGTAGTGGGTTTTGTAGGTTTGGTATGGTCTACCCGGAGTAGAGAGTTAATGTTTCTGAAAGACCGTGTCTCGGTCATCCGTTTCTCAAACACCATGTAGTGCAAGAAATCCAACGGAGCCGATCGAGTCTTGTGGGGAAAAGTGCGCAAACCTCTGTAGAGTGTACAATCTAATCATGGTTAGCCGTGTCCCCGGTTATGGACAATCTTGAGTATCTAGTACTTGGGTTATCAGATGTATCTCATCATTCTTAACTAATATTGTTGGGTTGTTAACTACTTTAATTGGGATTGAGTTGGGGGTACCTTCTCAATGTTTCAACCACCATGATAGTTAAATTAAAATCTATTCCTTTGTTGTAGGGAAAAATTGGCTTTTCGCAAAAACTGTAACCATAGAGCTTTCCACTAGCCAAATATGCATGTTGTGATAGCATTATTCTGTTCTTACTTTGCCAGCATATTCCATGTGCTGACCCATTTTCGGGCTGCAACGTATTATGTTGCAGACTTTTCAGACGAGGAGTGAGGTTCGTTAGGTCGTTGCTGTGCAGCTCAACTATGCCATTAGAGTTGATGGACTCACTTTGTCTTCCAAGCCATCCATTGTTATCGCATTAGATGGCCTTAAGCCATATTATTGTAATAAGTTCTCTTTTGAGACATTCGATGTAATAAGTGTGTGATTGCTACTCTGTTATAAATCCTTCGAGTACTGTGTGTGTCAGCATTACCGATCCAGGGTTGACACTGAAGCACAGAGACTTGACCGTTTGAGCTCGGGTCACTATAGTTGTTGATGATGTAGGCTTGTCGTCCATCTTCCAAGGCATAGGCTCACCATCATAGAAGGATGATCGAGTCTCCGGGATCCTCAAATCTGCAGCCAAACTCATCCTCTTGAATCTATATTCATACTCACAGTTTTGGTTTTGCTGGCCATAGATCTGGGCTTGGAGGTGCTCGATTTTCTCGTCAAGCTTGAAGATGGCCTCCCCAATGTCCTTGGTGTCCAGCTTGTGGTTGTTGGTGAACTCCATGATCATTATGTGATTGTAGTCGATTCCACACTCCACCATCTCCTGACACTTGAAAACATGTTGCTCCAATGCCTCGAGCCTTGTCTCCGTGCTTCCAGTCCTCCTTGGTCCCTCAACATTGCGGATGTGCAACAACCCCTCACGCATCTCAATGGTTTGAGGGTGTTGCAACACCTCTGCGAGGTAGGGGTTGATGACCTTCTCGAAGAACTTGTCCTTGGGGGCACTTGAAGATGACATGGCGACCTAGATCTGTCAAAAAAACAGCTCGAAACAAAGACAGGAGATATTTGCATGATACGGTGGTCAAAACCTTTGGGAGATTATATAGTGAATTTTTACCGACCAAAAGAAGAATCGTGCTAGAAAACGGAGTCTGGAGAGCGCACGAGGTGCCCACGAGGCAGGGGGGCGCGCCCTCCACCCTCGTGGAAGCCTCGTGTCCTTTCCAGTCTGCTTCTTATTTTCCTATTTCCTTAAATATTCCAAAACGGAGAAAAAATGCCATTAGAACTATTTGGAGTCGGTTTACTTACCGTACCATGTAACTACTCCTTTTCGGAGTCTGAAACGTTCCGGAAAGTGTCCCTTATGTATTCCTCCGGGGTTACAGTTTCAATAATATTAGTATCAACATTTATTGGATTACCTGAGATATAATGTTTGATTCTTTGACCGTTCACCACCTTCGGATTTGTGCCTTCAAAGTTGTTGATTTTTATGGCACCGGAATGATAGACCTCCTCGATAACGTAAGGACCTTCCCATTTTAGAGAGAACTTTGCCTGCAAAAAATCTTAAATGAGAGTTGTATAACAATACATAATCACCTACATTGAACTCACGTTTTTGTATCCTTTTATCATGCCATCTTTTAACTTTTTCTTTAAACATCTTGGCATTTTCATAAGCCCGGGTTCTCCATTCATCAAGTGAGCTAATGTCAAAAAGCCTCTTCTCACCGGCAAGTTTGAAATCATAATTGAGCTCTTTAATGGCCCAATATGCCTTATGTTCTAGTTCAAGAGGTAAGTGACATGCTTTACCATAAACCATTTTATACGGAGACATACCCGAGGGAGTCCTGGACTAAGGGGTCCTCGGGCGTCCGGCCTATTATCCATGGGACGGACTGATGGGTTGTGAAGACATGAAGGCCGAAGACTGTACCTGTGTCTATATTGGACTCTCCTTGGCGTGGAAGGCAAGCTTGGCGACCGACTATGAAGATTCCTTTTTATGTAACCGACTCTATGTAACCCTAGATTCCCCCGGTGTCTATATAAACCGAAGGGGTTAGTCTGGAAAGGATATACTCATTACCATAGTCATACAAGCTAGGCTTCTAGGGTTTAGCCATTACGATCTCGTGGTAGATCAACTATTGTAACACTCATATTCATCAAGATCAATCAAGCAGGACATAGGGTATTACCTCCATAGAGAGGGCCTGAACCTGGGTAAACATCGTGTCCCCCGTCTCCTGTTACCATCAATCCTAGACGCACAGTTCGGGACCCCTTGGCCGAGATCCGCTGGTTTTGACACCGACATTGGTGCTTTCATTGAGAGTTCCACTGTATCGTTGACGAAAGGCTCGATGGCCCGCCTTGTCCTTAAAGACAACATCACCGCCTGGGGAGCTCTAGCCCCGGGCCAAACCCTCCGGTTGGGCGGCTTTACTATGATTGCCCGTTCGGCCGTTCAGCCAACGATGACCTCTCGGGCAATCGAAAACCCCCTTCGCATCAACTCGGAGCACTCCAAGCAGATGGATCTGACAAAGTTTTCGTCTTTGAACGAACACCTAGATCGCATCGCCGCTTTGGGAATAGCCACAGACTACGATCGGATTGGGCCGAAAACCGATAAAGGAGAAATTGAGACCCTATCGGTCACCCACTAGATTGCGGTAGTCGTGGAGTAGGACAACGAGTCTTCTTCTATACCGAAGACGTACTATGTTTGGATCGCCGATCAGGAAGAGCCGAATACTCACCCGCGAAAGGATGTGACCAGCCCTCCGAACATAGCATCGGACGGCGGCCCTAAATAATCAGAAGATATTCCAGAACCCGGACTGTTAATCCCGGAAGGTCGTCAAACTCTGGATAATCGGTCAAGTCGGGGTTCGGATTTAATTCCACCCACCCACCCGGATATAGACGCTCTCATGAGCATAAAACAACAGTCTCAGGAAACGGTCCACCACTTCTGGGCCATATTCCTCCTTGTCAAGGACAAGGTAAAAGATTGCCGTGACGAGGACGCAATATCAGCGTTCTCCAACAATTGCGCGGACGAAGAAATCCTCAACGCCATCAATCGCCGTCGCATACTGAAATTCGCTGACTTAGCCACCATCGTACAAAAGTACAGCACGATGGAGAGCACCTGGAAAACTCAGGCAGCTCGCTGGGAACCGTCAGTCCCAACTCAACTCCCCCTACAGGCAGAAAGGGTGCACCCTCGCGGCACGCCCAGTCCAACAGTCAAGAAACACAAAACCGCTATGCGGCACATCACCGTTCTGGTAGGGTGGCTCGACGGCCCATGCAAAATACATACAACACCAGATACCGTGGCAACCCACAGCCTTAGAGCATGTTGGATACTACGACATGTAGCCAAGAGTGGTGAGGACATCCTTATCAAGGACGACCCAGAACGGCATCCCACAGGGGACGATAACTCACGAGTATTGATGGTCTTTGAGACATTCGCTTCAAACAACAAGCGCAAAAGGGCATACAACGCCTGGAGGTGCATGGGGACTCGAACCTCACCATATCTCAAATAAACGGCGACTTCGACGCCAAAGATACAAAGATGGCAGCTTATCGTAATGCCGTATTAAAATGTCGGCTCGGTTCGAAGGGCTTGAATTTCATCACGTCGCCCGAGAAAGTAATCAAGCAACGGACATCCTTGCTAGCATCGGCACTAAGCACAACCCCATCCCACCCAACATCTTCCAGGAAAGGCTTTTCAAGCCATCTGTGGTGTGGCAAGGGGAGGGCGGCAACAATAGTCCAGATCCGAATACAACTCCAAATCCCGAACACACCGATAAAATCGGGGGCTTAGCCACCGAAGTAACACTGTCGGCCCATCTCATTATGGCAGTAATTTCTCCATGGACCGAACCTTTCTTGGCCTACATTAATAGGAAGGAGCTCCCCGAAGACCAGAATGAGGCTTGCCTCATTGTCCGGCGCTCGAAGGCCTACAAGGTTCACGACGGAGAGCTCTACAAGAAAAATACCACCGGAGTACTTCAAAGATGTATCTCCGAAGAAGAGGGGCGACAACTTCTAGCTGAATTCATGCCGGTCTCGATGGGCACCACGCCGCAGATCGGGCTGTTGTTAGCAAGGCCTTCCGTACTGGGTTTTATTGGCCAACAACCCGAGCAGACACACAAGACCTCGTCCAGCGCTGCGTCGGATGCCAACTCTTCACCAACCAAAGCCACATGCCCCCAACTGCCTTACAGACTATCCCCATCACTTGGCCTTTCGCGGTCTGGGGACTGCATATGGTTGGACCCCTTAAAGGGGGAAGCCATAAGAAAAATATCTGCTGGTTATGGTGGACAAATTCACTAAGTGGATAGAGGCTAGACCGGTCAAAATGGCTGAGTCCGGCCCGGTGATAGACTTCAGATCTGGTGTTGTGCACCATTATGGTGTCCCACACAGCATCATCACCGACAACGGCTCTAATTTGACAGCCGATGAGGTAAAAACCTGGTGTACTAATATGGGTATTAAACTCGATTACGCCTCCGTCTACCACCCACAATCCAATGGTCAAGTCGAACGAGCCAACGGTCTTATTATGAGCGGCATTAAGCCCAGACTAGTGCGGTCTTTGAAAGAATCAGACAAGCACTAGGTTGAGGAGCTCGACTCCATACTCCGGGGGCTACAGACCACGCCCAATCGTATTACCCGGATACACACCTTTCTTCATGGTGTATGGCGCATAGGCCGTATTGCCCTGCGATATTATTCACGATTCACCTCGAGTGCGTATGTACGAAGAGAGAGAAGCCAAGCTTGATCGGTAGGACAACCTAGATGCCCCAGAGGAGGAACGCGGTGTCGCAAAAGCCCATTCAGCATTTTACCAATAGCAGGCTCAAAGATATCAAAGCAGAGAAGTACGGGCCAAGACTTACAGCGTTGGCGAACTCGTTTTGCGCCTGTCGGAGAAGAAAAAGGACAAACTCAAGCCAAAATGGGTGGGTCCCATCATAATTGATGAAGTTCTCACTGGAGGAGCATACCGTCTTCGCGATGCATCAGATAATCCCGTCGAGCCGAACCCCTGGAACGCGGCCAGACTCCGAAGATTCTATGCCTAGCGCCAAACCCCTTGTTCCTCTCCTCCTCCCCTGTAGTTTCCATTATTTTTTCTCTCTTTCCCTATTACTTTCTTCTTTATCGCTTTAATGCTTTGGTACTGCTAGACCGCACACCATTGACACATACATCTCTAAATATGTACGTCACTTGTGCCTGTGGGCTTCTTGGACAGAGGTTCTTGTCATTCCTTGAGCATTAAGCTGCTCACATATGAGTTTTTCCATATGTACCTTTTCTTTGCCACTATATGCATCGATATGACTTAAGTTTTGGCCAAGCTGGGTTGCCTGGCTCCTGTGCTTATGCCCTACGTTCCCGTTAGTTCGGCTAGGGCATAAAGGGAGCACCTCTGTGATTGTTACTGCCGGGTCATCCGGATGTGTACCTCAGACTGGGTGAAGCCGAAAGCTAGCGTTGTTAAGGGAATATTCGGTCGGTGAATTAAATATGTTTTCCAAACTCACTCCATTGTGCACCCCCAGAAGTTATACAAACTGTGGTGCTCGCATCACAATTCGGACATGTACATTAAATGCATGCACACCCAGGGAAAGGAACCCTTAACGGAACTATTCTCTCTGGAAGATGTTTCTTACGATATCAATGTAATATAACATAGCTAGCCGGATACAACTTGTCTATTCAAGCAACTATGACCCCTACGCCTAGTTTTCCAGGCATATCCCGGCCTATTCGGCCGCGACGGTATTCGGAAACACTCCTCACCTTCGGGTCCGGAGGTTGAAACGAAAAGGTCTGCCATGACAAATGATATACAATTCAGCTAGAGTTCTACATAATGAGGTAAGTACAGAGTCACTTGGACTCGAACACTTCCTCCTCTACACCTTCCAACAGGCAGTCTAACTTACAATCCTGTTGGGAATATTTGGCGGCCACCTCTACTTGGTCTTATACTAAACTAATGGGAATTTCTTCCCTATTTGACCCTAACGGTCCAACCCGAGCCATGTGATTTGGAACCAGCTTGGTATATCGCGTTTTCACCATGGCCCAGGCCTCTCGCACGCCCTCTCGGCAAGCCGATATCTTCCATGATCGGATACACTGCCGCGCTCCCTTGAACAGCTCTACAAGCTCCTCCATACTTCCCGGAGGGGAGGCGGAGGGCCATAAGGCCTTGGCAACGCTCCGCATAGCCAGCCGGGCATGTTCGTGCACTTGCGACAGTCTTTCCAGGAGATCACTTGATGACCCAGACACCTCCTCTTCAGGACGACCTGTCAATATACCTACAAATATAACTATATCAGTCCCATTTATCTCTGAACTAATTTAAAAATAGTCCGGACACATACTGAATATGCCGCCCCACAGCTTCTTGCTCTCCTTCACGGAATCGGTTAGCTGGGCTCGAGCATCTTTCAATTCTTCACCCAATGTAGTGTTGGAATCCTGTAGCTTGTTTTTCTCGTCTCTAACGCGGGTCAGCACACGCTCGCCTGCGGCATGTTTCCTTTTCGCCTCTTTTTCTCCCTCTTGGGCGATCCTCAACTTCTCTTCAAGCTGATCAGACGACCCTATTATGCGGTCAACAGCAGAATTAGCACAGTTGGTATATAATTATTGTTCCTCGGTGGAGGGAAATAGTAACAGAAGACGACTTTTTGACGTTTTCCAGTTCTGCGGTAGCAGCATTTAGCTGCACCCAGCACTGCTCCAGGTCCTGGGCTAGCAAGTAATTCTTCTCTGTAAGGACCTGATCGTACAACGATCCTTAAATCAATTGTGCCAACTGCTTTCAGCCTCAGGGGCTACAGGCATATGGTTATCCTTTTTTGACAAAGAAAACTTACATGCACATCTATCAGATATTTCTTCGTGGCTCTTCTAACCCCATCTCGAGCAGCTCGGATGTACGCGTCGCCCGAGCTAAAGGCATTAAAAGCCTCCTCCAAAAACTTGGGGTCTCGCAAGACAGCCCTGCAGCGCCGATGGTTCATGTCACTCTCTACCTCCGAGTTGGTGATGGACATATTTTCTGAACCCTCGGCCGAAGGGCAGTCCGGCGCTGTTCCTGCACCAACCCCAGTCTCCCCGATTGGATCTAAATCCCGGTTCTTGGGAACACCATCGATCGGGTCCCCAGACACAGTTCGACGAACCTTCTTCCTGTAACCAAACAAACACACTAGTCACAGTCATATGCGACTGCTGAAAAGCATGTTTATCCGTACCTCCTCGATGAAGGCATGGCTATGTCTTCACCCGCCTTCCTCTTCGAAGGCTTGCTTGGCGCGGGAGCCGATCTCTTTGAAATCGCCGAACATCTCCCTGTGAAGCACGATATAGTGCGGTGGGTGAGGCAGAATAAGTGCACTCTTTTAGAGAAGGTGTTTCTTAATTGTTTACACGTGAAGCAGGAAGAAGGCCAGGGTAGTCGGCGGTGATGGTACTTCTATATCGTCATAGCTTGTCTGGTAAAACACTCCCTCCACAAGCACCACGAATATATCCGGATCCTCTTCAAACCCAGGATCTAGCTCCCGGTTGTGGATCTCCGGCTGTGGGGCAGGACTATGAAGTCCTTCGATGACCTTCCGCCAGTGCTGTCACAACAAACAGACTTGAAATTTATCAAAAGTAATCCGGAAGTGGAATGAGTGGAATAAAGGGGTTGGGGCTTACCCAACTGGGAGAATCATACATAGAATACCCATCTCTGCGCTTAATGCGGAGAAACTCCTCTTCCTCCCCTTTAAACAGCTCGGCCAATATTTTGGCCAGAGCGGCGGGGGTATCTGGACCCTTCCGGCCATAGCGGGAGGCGTCATCCTCTCCATTGTAGTGCCACATGGGCAGCCCTCTGTATTGTAGAGGCTGAACCCCTCGCACTATGGAGATCTCCATTACCTCGATTATTGTGAGTCCGGACTGAGCGAGCATCTTTATCTTGCTCATAAGCTGGCGAACTTCCATGCTGTCATCCTCTTCAAGACTTTGGGGACGCCAACTGTGGCGTTTCTTCAATGGAACACTCACAAATTTAGGAAGACCCTTTCAGACTGGGTCAGGAAGCGCGACGTCCTCGATATAGAACCATTGGGAAGGCCATTCTTCGGGTGCCTTCCTTGGTGTGCCGGACAGATATCTGGTATCAGCGATACACCATCTTCAGCTCCGCCCACTTCAAATATTGACCCCTCGTGATTACGCGGGACAAGACAGAACAACTTCCTCCATAGCTCGAAATGAGCCTCGATACCCAGGAATAATTCGCATAAGGCGACGTAACCCGCAATGTGCAGAAATGGAGGCAGGGGTGAAGTTGTGCAGCTGGAGGCCATAGTATTCCAAAAGCCCTTGGAGGAACGGATGAATGGAAAATCCAACGCCCCTTAGCAGGTAGGGGACGAAACATACTCGCTCTCCCCCTGATGGATTAGGAAAGTCCTCTGCCCGAGTCTCACCGTTGAAGGAATCTAGCCCCGCTTGAATGGGAACTAGATCTGTAGGGGGAAGAAATCCCTGCGTCTGCAACTTCATCAATTGACTATGGGACACTGAACACCTCTCCCACTCGCCTTTCTCTAGGCCGGAACGGGTGGAGGAGCTGGGGGCGCTAGCCATACTTGAATGGTTTCTCCTAAGCAGTTTCCGATTTCCTCTGCGTGGTGCCGAATGGATCTAGGATCCAAATCTCTTTAATAGGCGCTCCTCCTTGCATAGACGGGGTGTTATCTGCAAAAATACCCTGACCTTGCACCTTCGCTCGACACGTGGAAGGCGAAGTTATTCAACACGCAGAAGCCGAGGGGAGGGACATTGAACCGATGGCCGAATACATCACTTCGAGATCATTAAAGGAGGAACCCGCCTTGCATTGTCGAGAACAATTTGTGTGACGAACACCTCGCTATTGAAGACTGGTTTGGGGGCTACTGAGGGAGTCCTGGACTAAGGGGTCCTCGAGCGCCCGGCCTATTATCCATGGGCCGGACTGATGGGCTGTGAAGACATAAAGGCCAAAGACTGTACCTGTATCCGGATTGGACTCTCCTTGGCGTGGAAGGCAAGCTTGGTGACCGACTATGAAGATTCCTTCTTATGTAACTGACTCTATGTAACCCTAGACCCCCCTCGGTTTCTATATAAATCGGAGGGGTTAGTCCATAAAGGATATACTCATTACCATAGTCATACAGGCTAGGCTTCTAGGGTTTAGCCATTATGATCTCGTGGTTGATCAACTCTTGTAACACTCATATTCATCAAGATCAATCAAGCAGGACGTAGGGTATTACCTCCATAGAGAGGGCCCGAACCTAGGTAAACATCGTGTCCCCCGTCTCCTGTTACCATCGATCCTAGACACACAGTTTGGGACCCCCTACCCGAGATCTGCCGGTTTTGACACCAACTATACCCATAGGATTTTTGTATGCAGTTCTATAAGCCCATAATGCATCATCAAGTTTCTTGGACCAATTCTTTCTAGATCTATTAACAGTCTTTTGCAAAATTAATTTGAGCTCTTTGTTACTCAATTCTACTTGACCACTAGACTGTGGGTGACAAGGAGATGCAATTGTATGATTAACATCATACTTAGAAAGCATTTTACAAAAGGCACCATGAATAAAATGTGAACCACCATCAGTCATTAAATATCTAGGGACTCCAAACCTTGGAAAAATAACTTCTTTAAGCATCTTATAGAGGTGTTATGATTAGCACTACTAGTTGGAATAGCTTCTACCCACTTAGTAACGTAATCAACAACAACTAAAATATGTGTATACCCATTAGAGGAAGGAAAAGGTCCCATATAATCAAAGCCCCAAACATCAAATGGTTCAATAATAAGTGAATAATTCATAGGCATTTATTGACGTCTACTAATATTACCAATTCTTTGACGTTCATCACAAGATAAGACAAACTTATGGGCATCCTTGAAGAGAGTAGGCCAATAAAAACCAGATTGCAATACCTTATGTGCAGTTCTATCTCTAGCATGGTGTCCTCCATAAGCTTTGAAGTGACACTTGCGTAGGATCTGTTCCTGTTCATGCTCAGGTATACAACGTCTAATAACACCATCTACTCCTTTATAAAGGTGTGGGTCATCCCAGAAGTAATGTCTTAAATCATAGAAAACCTTTTTCTTTTGCTGGTATGTGAAACTAGGTGGTATAAATTTAGCAACAATTTAATTGGCATAATCAGCATACCATGGAGTAGTGCAAGAAGCATTTATGACAGCTAATTGTTCATCAGGAAAGCTATCATCAATAGGTAGTGGGTCATCAAGAACATTCTCTGACCTAGACGTTGTCTGCAACAGGATTCTCAGCTCCCTTTCTATCAATAATATGCAAATCAAATTCTTGTAGTAGGAGAACCCATGTAATAAGTCTAGGTTTAGCATCTTTCTTTTCCATAAGATATTTAATAGCAGCATGATTAGTGTGAATAGTTACTTTAGAATCAACAATATAAGGTCTGAACTTATCACAGGCAAATACAACTGCTAAGAATTCTTTTTCAGTAGTAGCATAATTTCTCTAGGCATTGTCTAGAGTTTTACTAGCATATTGAATAACATTTAATTTTTTATCAACTCTTTGTCCTAGAACAGTACCTACAGCATAATCACTAGCATCACACATAATTTCAAAAGGTAAATTCCAATCAGGTGGCTGAACAATAGGTGTAGAAATCAAGGCTTTCTTAAGTATTTCAAATGCTTCTACACAATCATCATCAAAGACAAAAGGAATATAACATTGACTTAAGCCTCCCCCAAGCTTGAGCGATGGTTTCTCCTTCGCAAGGCCAAAAATTATATATATAATTACGATCACGATGAACAAGATGCATAGGATAAAACTTCTGATGAAATTCCAATTTCAATCGCTTGTAGTCCCATGATCCCATATCATCACATAGCCTATACCATGTCAATGCATCTCCCTTCAAAGATAAAGCGAAGACCTTCTTCTTGATAACATTCTCGGGCATACCTGCAAGCTTAAATAATCCACAAACTTCATCCACATAGATTAAGTGTAAATCGGAATGCAATGTTCCATCTCCTGCAAAAGGATTAGCTAGCAGTTTCTCTATCATGCCGAAGGAATTTCAAAGTAAACATTTTCAGTAGGTTCAGTAGGTTGAGGAGCTACTCTTCGCTACTGGTCAGGGTGAAGATACCCTGAACAAGCCCCTCAAAGGATCATGTTCCATAGTAATAAGTGACAGTAAATTTCGGCACACTATATAATTTTTTCCTTACCAAATTCCACCTACCAAAGGCGCTTCACTCCCTGGCAACGACGCCAGAAAAGATTCTTGATGACCCACAAGTGTAGGGGATCTATAGTAGCCTTTTTGATAAGTAAGAGTGTCGAACCCAACAAGGAGCGGAAGGAAATGATAAACAGTTTTCAGTAAGGTATTCTCCGCAAGCACTGTAATTATCGGTAACAGATAGTTTTGTGATAATGTAATTTGTAACGAGTAGCAAGTTATAAAAGTAAATAAGGTGCAGCAAGATGGCCCAATCCTTTTTGTAGCAAAGGACAAACCTGGACAAACTCTTAAATGAAGGAAAGCGCTCCCGAGGAGACATGGGAATTATCGTAAAGCTAGTTTTCATCACGTTTTTTCAACAGACATGATATTCCCTGGGTAAATCTTGTTTGGGAGACATACTACAGTACTGGGAATTTGCCAGGCAACAGCAGGGAGGGATCCTTCTGGTGGAAGTCAAATTTAGCTCTTATTGATCAATACAAAGCAATTGCTAGATGTAATGTAGGAGATGGTCAAAGTGCTCTGTTTTGGGTTGATTGTTGGCATGACTTTGTCATGAAACACAAATTTCACCACCTCATTACTTTTGCTAGAAATACCTCTATTACTGTCAATCAAGTCATCCATACTGAGTACCTCCAGGATTTATTTCACCTACCACTGACCAGCCAAGCATATGAGGAATTCCTTGAAATGGAAACTATCTGCATCTCTTTGAGAAACTCAGAGCACCTGCAGTTGAGGGACACATGGAGCTACATATGGGGCAATGAATTTTACTCCTCAATCAAAGCATATAAGGTGTTAATTGGATATAAGATAACTCCACCTCATTTCAGTTGGATATGGAAAAGCTCATGTCAACCTAAACACAAAATTTTCTTCTGGCAACTGTTGCATGACAGAGTTAATACTAGGAATCTACTAAGAAGAAAGAACTTTGAGCTGGATGATTATAACTGTGCTGTTCGAAATTTTCATCAGGAGGAGACTTTACATCATCTTTTTTGGAGTTGCCCTTTTGCTGCACAATGTTGGGATTACATTTTCCCAACCAGAACAAGCAATCTGTCAGTGCTGGAAGCATTTCAAGACCTTAAAGACAAACTGCAGCTTCCTTTCTTCATGGAGATCATTATACTCGGTTCTTGGGCTATTTGGATATCTAGAAACAACAAGATCTTTGAACATATTAATCCCTCTTTTCAGGGTTGGAAACACATCTATTTGGAAGAGCTCAAGTTATTGAAATTCAGGATGAACAATAAGTTACTGCCACAATTTTCAGCTTGGTTAGAGTCCATCTTGTAACTACAGGGGTAGTATAGTTTTTTTTGATAGTTTCTCTCTTTTTTTAGTTCTTTTTTTCTCTCTTCTTTCTCTTCTTTCCTTCTTTCTTTCTTTCTTTCTTTCTTTTTCTGGGCTTAACTCAAGCCCTTAAGACATTGTGTTCTTTCCCTTTCTTTTATTTAATAAAAGTTGCAGTGGGGTTTTACCCTACTGTTTATAGTCAAAAAAGTTTTCATCACGTTCATATGATTTGCGTTCGGTACTTTGATAATTTGATATGTGGGTGGACCGGTGCTTGGGTACTGCCCTTACTTGGACAAGCATCCCACTTATGATTAACCCCCATTGCAAGCATCCGCAACTACAACAACAGTATTAAGGTAAACCTAACCATAGCATGAAACATATGGATCCAAATCAGCCCCTTACGAAGCAATGCATAAACTAGGGTTTAAGCTTCTGTCACTCTAGCAACCCATCATCTACTTATTACTTCCCAATGCCTCCCTCTAGGCCCAAACAATGGTGAAGTGTCATGTAGTCGACGTTCACATGACACCACTAGAGGGATGACAACATACATCTCATCAAAATATTGAACGAATACCAAATTCACATGACTACTTATAGCAAGACTTCTCCCATGTCCTCAGGAACAAGCGTAACTACTCACAAAGCTTATTCATGTTCATATTCAGAGGGGTATTAATATGCATAATGGATCTGAACATATGATCTTCCACCAAATAAACCAACTAGCATCGACTACAAGGAGTAATCAACACTACTAGCAACCCACAGGTACCAATCTGAGGTTTGGATACAAAGATTGGATACAAGAGATGAACTAGGGTTTGAGATGAGATGGTGCTGGTGAAGATGTTGATGGAGATTGACCCCCTCCCGATGAGAGGATCGTTGGTGATGATTTGCCCCTCCCGGAGGGAAGTTTCCCCGGTAGAATAGCTCTGCCAGAGCCCTATATTGGTTCCGCCAAGGTTCCGCCTCGTGGCGGCGGAGTTTCGTCCCGTGAGCTTGCTTATGATTTTTTTCTCGGACGAAAGACCTCATATAGCAGAAGATGGGCATCAGAGGGCCACCAGGGGGGCCACGAGTCAGGGGGCATGCCCAGGGGGTAGGGCACGCCCCCCACCCTCATGGCCAGGGTGTGGGCCCCCTCTGGAACTTTCTTCGCTCAGTATTTTTTATATATTCTGGAAATAACTTCCGTGAAGTGTCAAGACTTTTGAAGCTGTGCAGAATAGGTCTCTAATATTTGCTCCTTTTCCAGCCCAGAATTTCAACTGTCGGCATTCCTCCTCTTCATGTAAACCTTGTAAAATAAGAGAGAATAGGCATAAGTATTGTGACATAATGTGTAATAACAGCCCATAATGCAATAAATATCGATATAAAAGCTTGATGCAAAATGGACGTATCAGTGGCGCATTGAATGCGCCCCTGTCAGCCTACAGAGTTAGGTATGATAGCACTGTTCACTATCATATCAACGGATAATGACCACTTTGCCACTATGGTGACCCCTTAATCTATAAAAGGAGGCCCATGGCACTCGTAGGAGGGGTTAGAAGGTTGGGAAGTTGACAACCCCAAGCCACCATACGGGTGTAGTCGCTGCGGCCCTGAGGCAAACCTTGTCGGGCAAGTGTACTACGCACCACCTCATTCATTCCACCATCAATCCACTAAAGCAGGAGTAGGATCTTACGCCTCGCGGCGGCCCGAACCTAGGTAAATCGCTTGTGTGTTCCCTGCCGCACTGCCGTACGCTGGTCTGCTTTTTGTGCAACGCGTCGTCCCCCCGCCGAACCAACAAAGGGCCAACCGGTCCCATAGGTGGCCATAGAAACCCCATGACATCTTTGGTGTGCCAGGTAGGGGGAGCGCTTGCGCAAACCTGAAAGTGTACGCCGCGCGTCATCTTCATCGCCATCTGCATCCTCGACACCGCCATCGACCGTGGCGCCCGCGGAGGTGCAGAAGCGGAGTGGGGGAAGATTCACCCTCGCGCCATGTTTCCGCCCTCCAAGATTTACCATAGCAACAGTCACAACCAAGACCATGGCTGATGGTAATGGATTTACTAAGGCGGCTCGTATGGCGTTATCGCCATCCGAACGCTGCCTGAAGGAAGGGGCACGAGATGGGCGGACGCAAGCTCCCTCCTTCCCGTTTCGCCCACCTTGTTAGTAATCGAGTTACTTTAGCTTCGGCATCATCAATTGTCGATGATTACCACGCGACGCTCGGTCTAGTATTTTCCCCACCATGGGTGATCCTGAGTAGAATGCTGGTATGAGTCCATCGATTGATGCCCCAGGAATCACACTTTGGCGAGGCTGCCGGCACCGGCACAGCGCATGCGACAACAGCCACAACACTGACTCGAGGGGGAGGGGAGAGAAATTAAAGAGGACCGGCGAAGCCCAACACCATGCCCCTATGCCCGCCAGCTACAAGAGATACATGACGATCCTTGGCGGGAAGGAAGAAACGATCGGACCGCCTTCTGCTTCTGCAGGCGCCACAGACGCGTCGAACACGCGCGGCCCGGCAGACAGAAAAAGAAGCTTGAAACGAAAGCTAAGTCCATGTTATCACTTCTATTTGATGCGTTTCAGATTTCTGCAGTCGTTTATCTCTTGACTCCAGTGAGTGTTCGTATCATGAAAGCCCTCATGCGATGGAACCTTGGCTAGTTTCTTTGATTGCTCCATCGTCCTGTACAGAGCCATGCTCATAGGACGAGAGGCTGCGTCGAGAGCTACCTGCGAAAAACCTGCCGAGACGCATCGATGCCAAGATGACTGTTAAGGGTCGGACCCTTATGACAATCGCGACAATATGATATCGGCAGGCATCCTGAGCATACATAGGAATTGATCATACGAACACGAGCATATAGGGTTTAAAGGGATAAAACACGCACTTAAAGATCCAGCTAGAAGTATCAGCCTCGCACAAACACTAGAGATAAAACGACTAAACACAAAATATACGTCATGTTCTGTTACAGGACCTGAAGGGATAATTTAACACGGAGAACCCTGTCGGCGAGGGGAGCGGCCTTCTTCTCAGCGGCAGTGACTTCAGCGCCCGCTGGCGGCTTCTTGAAGCCGTCACCAAGGTCGAGCCCTAGGTGGCGACAGGCGATGTAGCTCAAGACCATAAAGAGGGCGTCGCGAGTGAGCCTCTGTGACTCGGTCGCGAAACGCTTGGCCCTCCCCTCTTCATGCACCTTCAACTTGTCGACAAACTCGTCGAAGAAGAGCCCCAGCTTGACACTCTGGACCTCCTGCTCGCTGGCTAAGTATACTGGGCCGTCCATGCCCATTGCCGCAGCTTGGGCGCCAAGACGTACTGCAATGTCAATCAAGCTCTTGATCCAGAGGTTGTTCATGTCGACCCGGTTCTTCAACCCGTCCTCCACATCTTGCTAGAGACGCTTGGCGTTTTCCAAGTCCATGGACAACACCTGATGCCGGGATTCAAGGGATTCCGCTGACAGCTCCAGCGAGCCAGTCCTTTCCTTCATATCAGAGATGTTGCCATTGGCGGTCTCAAGGCTTTGGGTCTTGGAGGAGAGCTGTGGCTACACATTAGCCAGGTGAAGCTCTGCTTGTCGTGCCTCTTCTTTGAGTGCCTCCACCTCCTTGGCACTCCCGGCAAGGTCTTCATTCAGTTTGGCCACCTGCCAGTCGAACTCGGCCTTGGCAGAAGACACGGCATCCAGATCTTAAACAAGCTTCTTCAGCTGGGCAGCATGGTTAGTAGTAACGGTGTCCAGAGCGGCCCCATGCTTGTCCTTCAATTCCTTGGTGTGTTGTTGCACCAAGGCCTCCAAACTTTCATCCTTGGGGCGGAGGGTAGCTTCAAGATTCTCCTCCCGAAGGGACATCTCTCGCTCCCTGGCATCCAAAGATGCTTTGTGGTCCGCCAAGCGAGCCTCCCGAGCCACGACATCTTCCCTCATCATATGAAGGATCTCTTGCTGCCTCATGAGCGCCTTGAATTGCTTATCGTGCCATTAATGCAACTCCAGGCACTTGTCCTTCAGCTTCTGGTCCACTTTACTGGCGGATTCATGCCACTCCTTGAGCTCCTGCCACTTCTGGTTGTCCCGGGCCTACAATTCCTTCAAGCCCACCGCCATGGACTTGATGAAGGACAAATTCATGGTGATGGCAGCTGAGTCGTTGACCTCGCCACCTCCCAGATGCAGCAGTGCCAGAAGATGTCGAAGCTCTTCATCAAGCTCTACATCTGTCAAGGACTGGCTGGGGGCTCCGATATCAGGCAGCAATGGCACCACGAACATCGTGTTCGAAGAAGACGGTGGGGCATCAGTAGAGCCCCCAAAAGAAGGGAGCAAACCCATGGTTTGAAGAGGAATCTTCGCCTCAATAACCACTTCCTCTATCGAGGCACTTTCCAGGGGATGCTCCACCACTGCCAAGGAACCTTGTGCTCCCCCGGCAGCCAGATCCTACCCCTCAGTAGCCGCGACCTGCATGGCTTCCTCTGCGGCAGACCTCCCTATGTCCGCCACCACCTCCAACAAGTCTGGTTCTTCGGCCTGGGGGGCTACAGATGGAAGGGGCCAGTGAACAAACGAAGGAATGGAAGTCTCGAAGCAAATAAAGAAACCAATGGAGATAGCCAGAGTATGAAAGGGAAGAAGGGTTAAGCTAGATACCCAGGGAAGTCTGCCGGACAGGGGTCTCTGTTTCCCAGGCAACAGTCATTGCCGGGTCACGAGCCTCGCCCTCTATCGGGGAAGACCCGGCAGCCTTCTGCATTGTCTCTGTCGCGGAGGATTCCATGACGACATCTTCAGCTTGAGCGGCAGGGGACGCGTGCTCCTCCAGGAGGGGCTCATCCTGTGTTACCTCGCCCCCTCCTCCGCGTGAAGGGGCGGAAAGGCTATCTCCATCACCTCCGGCGGGTGGGGTCAAGTCTCTGCTCCCAGGCCGGGGGCTGGGTTGGGGGCTCAACACGAGGTTTTCCGCATCCTTCATTATCGAAGCCGATCCCACGACACCCTCAAGCGACCCAAGGCGCCGGATCTTCCTCCGGGAATGATGGATGAGGGTCTCCGTTTCCTCTTCCACTTCCCTGCTAGCGACAAGAAGAACAAGAGGTCAGTCAGCAAAAGCATTCAAATCTGCTTAGGAAGATGTTTACCACAAAGAGAAATCCTCCTTACTCTTCCGCAATGAGCATGGAGTTCAAGTTGAACTCCGTGGGAGGAGGGGACTCTCGTCTTCTGTTCAGAGACGGAAGGGTGGAGCTCTCCGGCAGCTTCAGTGTCTGCTGCGACATCAAGGGCTCCAGGGGAGATGAGCTCTGTGAGGAGCTCGACCCGGAATGGGAGCTGGACTCCGCCTCCGTGGCCACCGGCCGTCTGGCGGAAGGTGCTTTGG
Organism: Triticum monococcum; assembly: GCA_034509565.1. NCBI lineage: Eukaryota > Viridiplantae > Streptophyta > Magnoliopsida > Poales > Poaceae > Triticum > Triticum monococcum. The sequence continues at coordinate 440,529,827 of CM067842.1, read as the reverse complement.
CCTGAGCAAGGCGAGGAGATTGGCGACACACCACCTCGGCCTTGGAAGACTTGGTGGAGATCTTCTTCACCTTCTTGGTGGGTGGTGCCGGGTTGGAGGTCGCCGCTCCTCGGGCGGCAGCACGCCTATGGGTACACTGGTCTGGGTCCGGTGCGGGGGCTTGCAGTCTTGCCGCAATCCATTCCTCTTCAGGGGCCGCTAAGGGAGTCCTAGATTAAGGGGTCCTCGGGCGTCCGGGCTATGTGACGTGGGCCGGACTAATGGGCCATGAAGATACAAGACAGAAGTCTTCCTCCCGTGTCCGGATGGGACTCTCCTTTATGTGGAAGGCAAGCTTGGCGTTCGGATATGAAGATTCCTTCCTCTGTAAACTGACTCTGTACAACCCTAGGTCCCTCCAGTGTCTATATAAACCGGGGGGTTTAGTCCGTAGAGGCAATCATAATCATACAGGCTAGATGACTATGGTTTAGCCATTATGATGTCGAGGTAGATCAACTCTTGTAAACCCCATATTCATCCAAGATAATCAAGCAGGAAGTAGGGTATTACCTCCAACAAGAGGGCCCGAACCTGGGTAAACATCGTGTCCTTGTCTCCTGTTACCTTCGATCCTCAGATGCATAGTTCAGGATCTCCTACCCGAGATCTGTCAGTTTTGACACCGACATTGGTGCTTTCATTGAGAGTTTCGTTGTGTCATCGTCGGAAGGATCAATGGCTCCATCAGTCATCTACAACAATGCATCCCTGAGGTAGGTCTTTCTCCCCGACCAAATCTTTGTCTTCGGCGGCTTCACACTGCAGGCCAACTCGCTTGGCCATCTAGAGCAAATCGACAGCTACGCCCCAGGTCACCAGATTAGTTTTGGAAATCTGGATTATGTCGCCAATATCCGAGGAGATTTGGTCTTCCAAGGGTTCATGACCCCAACCTGATGCGGAGCATCCCAAGGCCATCCCCATGGACCCAACTACATCTCCTACGACACCTCTTGGACCCATGACACGAGCACGTGCAAGAGCTCTTGAAACCAAGGTGACATCTCTCCTCTCACAATTCCACTTTGATGCACATGAGACGTGGCTACTACCTCATATGGACACTTTGTGCATACTCAGGTATCATGGAGAAGCTAAGGAGCAAGGACAAGAAGAAGAAGAAGAAGAGGATGGACGAGAAGGCGGAGAAGAAGGAGGGCTGCAAGAAAAGTCCCAGCCACTGGACGACCGGCTGGGACCGGACGTCCGGCGCCTGATGCTCCAGCCGCATCCCAGTGAGCAGACGTCCGGCTCAGACCAGACGACCGGTGCCCCTGCACCCGAGCCAAACGAGCGGACGACCGGCGACCGGACGACCGACAGCCACCAGAAATCCGCTACACCATCATCCGAGCCAGAATGAGCGGACGACCGGCAGCCACCGGACGTCCGGCCGCTCCTGAGACACCGGACGCCCGGTCCCTAGCGGACGTCCGGTACCTGGTTGTGTCTAGATTCGGGCCTGAGGCCCATGTACCCCTACTTTCGCCCCCATTTGCACTTAGACTATAAATAGACCCCCTATTCATCCTAGCTAGGGTTAGCGTTGGTTTAGCTCATTTCAGAGATCGAGCTACGCTCATCCACATGGATCTAATCCTCCTGAGAGACCGCAGCCTCTTCAGAGAAGATCCCTTTGGATTCAAGACCTCCTTGCGGAGAAGAACATCAAGACCTCCTCGTGGAGAAGACCGTTACCCTTGTATCGTCCTTAGTTGATCGTGTACCGTGTGAACTCTATGTATCCGAGGATCTAGCACACAGTACAAAAAAAGACACATCTGTGACATTTTGGGCCGAACAAATTTTTTTCCTGTCATACATATGACACTTCTATGACGATAATTGTGACAAAACCCGGTATCATCATAGATGTGGTGGGCTCCTACTTCTATGACAAAAAATCATGACAGAAAATGGGCTTTTCGTCCTGGGCGGGCCGGAGACGCAGCTGCATGACATTCTTTGGGCCGTCCATGACGGAAAAACCCGTGGTAGAAGTGAGGGGGAGGAAAATTTCAGGGAGTTCCCGGTTACGGTGGGAGGTCGTGGGCCGAGCGATGCGCGTTTCTCTCATACACGTACGCGCGTCTGTGCGAGGCGTTGGCTCTAACTGAACCCGAGCGAGGCGTTGGGCTCTAACTGAACCCGAGTGATTGCACTGCAGGCTACGTGTTACTGAACCCGAGCGATCGATCGATGGCTGTTAACTGAACCCGATCGAGCGATTCCTTGGCTACTGCTGCTAACTGAAGCCAATCGATGCTGCCTCTGGATGAACAGTGAGCGTTGCGGGGGGGGGGGGGGGGGGTGGATGAATAGTTCCCGGTGGGGGTGGATGAACAGGACCCCGTGGTGTTGCCTCTGGATGAACAGGACCCCGATCGATCGAGTCGGTTGGGGCTAGATGAACAGGACCACCCCATGGAGGGCAGGATGAACAGTAGATGGTGGAGGGGTGCCTGTGGAGGGGTGGTCGAACAGTACCCCATGGTGTGGAGGGCTAGATGAACAGTAGATGGTGGAGGGGTGGTTGAACAGTAGCCGGTGGAGTAGCGCGCGATGGAGGCTGGATGACCAGGAGCCCGTGGAGGCTGGAGGAGGTCGACGGTGGATGAACAGTAGCTCGTGGAGGCTGGAGGGGGTCGACGGTGGAGATGAACAGTATCCCGTGGAGTCCCGTTTTGCGGTATGCCACACCCCTCCCAATGAACAGGACCCCCGTTTCGACCGTAGCGCTCCAACACAAGTCCGTTCCCTCCGTTTTGCGGTACGCCACACCCCTCCCGATCAACAGGACCCCCGTTTCGACCGTAGGAGGTCCGTTTCCTCCGTTTTGCGGTACGCCACACCCCTCCCGATCAACATGACCCCTGTTTCGACCGTAGGAGGCCCGTTTCCTCCGTTTTGCGGTTCGCCACACCCCTGCCGATCAACAGGACCCCCGTTTCGACCGTAGGAGGTCCGTTTCCTCCGTTGTGCGGTACACCAGGCCTCGTTTCCATCGCCTCTTCCGTCCAAGCCCTCTCGATGAACAAGACCACGCATTCCGTTCCGACCCATGAACACGATGATGACGTAGTTTCTCCATTCCGACCCAGCCATGTACACGAGCCCTCGCTGCACGTAAGCGCGAGTAGGCGTTCGAGACCCCGCCCGTATGTACACATATGTGGCCGTATTTTCTTTCTTGCACCCTGGTCGTTGTACGTACGTGTACATCCTACGTGCGCGCCTCTACTACGACACGTGCGCGCCTCTACATCGACCAGTATGTATGTACACGTTCGCGACCAGAATGACAACGCTACGTACGCTTCGACCAGGTGGGTCCCGACTATCAGGCACTTCCTTGCCTGCGAAGATGTAGCTAGTGGGTCCTAGAAGTCAGGGGGCGAATCGTTTTTTTGCCCGGATGCACTTCCTTGTGTGCGAAGATGTAGCTGGTGGGTCCCAGGAGTCGGGGCGCCGGTGGGTCCCAGCAGTCAGGGGGGCGAATCGTTTTGGTCTTCTTTTTTTGCCCGGACGCACTTCCTTCCGTGCGAAGATGTAGCTGGTGGGTCCCAGCAGTCAGGGGGGCGAATCTTTTTTTTTGCCCAGATGCACTTCCTTGCGTGCGAAGGTGTAGCTGGTGGGTCCCAGCAGTCAGGGGGGAAACATTTTTTTGCGAAATACGGTGGCCCGTCCGGTGGGTCCCTGCTGTCAGGTGGTGGAATCATTATTTTCCGCGTAATAAGGAGGCACTTCCTTTTTCCCGTCGTGGACCCAGCTGTCAGCCTCTCCACATACAGTCCACGTCCGATGGATGTCGTTCCTTGACCATGTTGACCACGCTGCACCGAGAGCAATAAGGAGGTGGACGACGGTGAGGCCTAGGAAGGGGACGACGCAGAGCCGATGAAGACGCGACAGTGGATGCCCACGCGGAGAGGAGTATGAGGGTTCACTCGTTCGGCTGCGGTGTGATGCTGCCGTTGCCGCAAGGCCTGGCCAGCGGTGGGAATAGTAGGGGGCGGTGAGGCCTCCGCGGCAGCACAGCCGGCCACGGGAGGCAGGAGCAGGCGGCACGACCGGCGCTGCTTTGGGCAGCTGGAGCAAGAAGACTAGAGGTTGAAGAAGCACTACGGCCATTGGGTGGACATCGTACGGTCACTGCAGCTAGAATCGTTTATATTGACTAAGTTGACAAAGCCCTTGGTACGTCAACTTAGTAGGCCCACAGGTCAGCTTTCGAAACGGTGCGCCCCAGATGTCAGGGGGAGGAATCATTTTTTGGGCGGGTGAAGCTAGAATATCCGAGATTGAAGAAGAAGCACGGCATCCGTTGGATGGACGTCCAACGGCCACTGCTGCTAGAACCGTGTGTTGACTATAAGTTGACAAAGCCTTGCATACGCGTCAACTCTGTTTTTTTAGGGGACGCGTCAACTTAGTAAGGCCAGAAGTGTGTGGCAGAAATTACTTATAGCCCATTTGAGATTTGTAAGAATGTGTAGCACATTTTTGAATTCTAATGGAATTTACTACAGCCCATTTACAATTTGTTAAAAGTACAACCCATTTCAACCAACCGTTCAAAACAGAATTCAATAAAATTTCCCACATTTTGATGGGATCTAAAATATTTTTATCCCGAAATTTCTAGTCAGATTAAATAAATTTATATTACGTAAAAACCCAATGAAACATTGCGCTCGCGACAATTAATGAAATTAAAATTTTCAATATCCAAAAAGAGGAACAATTGTATTCGTGCCCCTAGTTGGGTCATGCTCGATTGATTTGCCCCTATTTTTTCAACAATTACGGTTTTGCCCAGCTCACTTCACTCGCCTTGTGTTTTTGCCCTTCCGGGGCGGTTCCGACCAATCACGATTCGCCATGTGGCGACTGCTCACTGGTCGGAACCGCCCCAAAAGGGCAAAAACACAAGGCGAGTGAAGTGAGCTGGGCAAAACCGCAATTGTTGAAAAAATAGGGGCAAATCAGTTGAGCGTGACCCAACTAGGGGCACGAATACAAAAATCCACCAAAAATAATATTTGATAAAGTAATCACGTGTTTGGTGCATTTTTTTATAGTTACTGCCCAGTTTTTATAATTACATCCCATTTATTATTTCTTAAAGCCCATTTTCTTGTTAAGCCTAATGCATCCCTCCTAGGAAAGATTTGCAACCCAGCGGGGCGGAGAATAACAACTTGACCTTGCCTGGGTATTCCTAAAAAAAAGTATAGCTGGGCTAGCAATTTTCAGCTTGAAAAAAATTAATATCTGGCCTGGGCTAGACGGGCCATAGCCCGCCCAGTTAATACCTGCAGCGATGTTTTCGTTGTTGTTCAGAGGAGAAAAATTAATATCTGGGTTAAACATCGAAAAACTCTGCAGTGCTCACACCTCAAAAACACAAATACTGCTCGAGCTGCTTGGTCCCAGCTGTCGGCCGCTTCTTGTGCAATTCTCTCGTTTATTGACTACTACATAGGTTGACAATGGTGTGGGACTATGATGTCAGGAAACTAGGGGGAAGCAAAATAAATTACTCCAGTGAGCGCTTCCACCTCTGCCTCGTTGTCTCCCGTGGAAACCCCTTTCCTCCATTTTTTTGCTCGGGCAAGGACCAATGCATGCAGCACGTCCATGCGGTTATTAGGCAAGAAATAAAAGCGCTTTGCATGCTATGAATTACGACGGCCTGCATGGGTAGCTAATAAGGCATCCTCTTAACTGCTGTGATTAAATGTTGTGTTTAGAAGAGAGAAATATTCTTCTTTTCCACCAATCTGCTTGCACCTAGGTCGTGATGCACCTTCTAATACGACTTATTCACCTAGACGGAGGGAGTATAATAAGGAGGCACTTGCGTACGTGAGGCTATGGACCTGGTGGGTCCCCATTGTCATCCTCTCCAAGTAAAGTCATCTCCTCGCCCGCGCGCGCTTTCCGCCCGAAACAGTCAGCGCCGCCCGCCCCGCTTCCCGGTGCAGGCGATTGCTCCACCTTCAAATGACACAAGTGTCGTCCGTCTGTCCATCTACCGCCCACATTAATGATATGCGGTTGCCAAGGCGGCTACTCCGGCGCCACACGTCCGTCCCTCCGCCCGCCCACCATTGCTATATAAACTACTGCGCCGGCCATAGCCGCGGTCATCCGCATTTGTTCCCTTTCTCCTGTCCACACCACTACTTCCCACCATGGCTTCCTCACGCTCCAGCGCTCTTCAGGACGGGCGTACAACGGACCACAAGGAGATGGCAGCCATTGCTGCCGACCGGCTCGCCGGCAGGCAGTCGGAGGACGACGACGTCCCAATGGAGAACATGGTAGTCGACGATCCGGCACCAACCCCCTCCTCCGCGCCATCCTCGCCGGTGCATTGCACCATGACCATCGGCGAGGCCCGTGCCCAATATATGGACAATGTGAGGCAGATGTGTAAGGAGCAGTTCCGGGAGGCGCAGGCCGAAGCCGCCTACAACCAGCATCTCCTCCAGGAGCACCTGCAGGCGGAGGAGCAGATCGCCGCGGAGCGGGCGGAGCAGGAGGCGCTACTCGACTCGTACCGCTCCACCTGGAAGGGCCTCCTCGAGCGCTGGCGGTACCGCATGCGGGTGGCGGAGGCTGCGGCCGCCTACAAAGAGGCTATCAAAGAGGGCGATGAAGCAGGCGAGGCGCTGTTTGGCGAGACCAAGGACGAGGCAGAGGACAATGCTGGCTCCGACGAGTCCCCGCTCCGCTGGCGTCGATGAGGCCCTACTCCGCCGAGGCCCCACGGCGCCAACAACGAGGCAAAGGACACCGCCGGCTCCGCCGAGGCCCCGCCCCGCCAACAACGAGGTAGAGGACATCACCGGCTCAGCCGAGGTTCCACCCTGCCGGCAACGCGGAGGAGGATTTCCACCGCTCCGCTGAGGCGCCGCCCGCCGGCAACGAGACAGAGGACATCGCCGGCTCCGCCGAGGCCCTGCCCCACTGCCAACGAGGCCGCGCCACACAGAAAACAAGGAAGAGTAGAACACGGTAGGTCGCCGCCGCTCGGGTCCAAGTAAGGCCACCGCTGCTACCCTCCTATTGAAGCCAGGCTAGGCGGGTTGACCATTGACGGCCGGTTAGCTTCTTAGCGGTGTCATGGAGTCGGGGAGTTCTGCTGGAGAATAACGCTGCTTCTACTTAACTGCTAGTGCAGTTGGCTGACTGACATGTGGGCCTAACAGGCCACATGTCAGTTACGCAACTGCACCTGCAGTTAAGTCACTGAAGCTTCTGTTTGGCTTAGCGGGACACAGGTGGGTAGCTTCAGTTAATTAATTATACCTCCTTCGTGACCAAGCCTCCTCCTTCGTGGATCTCATTGGCACTCTTGATGTGGAAGAAAAGGCGAGAGCAAAGGACACACATGCTTGAGGAATTGAGGGAGGATCTAGTACCAATATGGTACAGAAGAACTTCCAGCCCCACAAGTTCAAGAACAAGGGCAAGTTTGATGGTAAAGCAAAGTTTGATGGGAAGAACAAGGCTGTGCAACACACGAACTTCAAGAAGAAAAAGAATGACAAGAAGAAAGGTGTTTGTCATGTGGTGATCCTGATCATTGGGCTCCTAGTTTCCCTAATCGCTATGACAAGCTAGGCCGATTAATTAATTATACATCCAGCGCACCCCTTTATAGTTGAAATGTAATGAAATCTCACATGTTTATATGAAATCTGGTCGTGTATGAATGAATTTATTTCGATTAGTTCGAAGTCCTGTATCATTGGCATTGGATGAACATGCAAAACAATACGTACTAGCATTGTTCCCAGGGTGATCACCTCGTTTGCAGCAGTTTCACATGTACTCCCTCCGGTCCTTTCGAGTCTGCATACAAGTTTTGTCTGTAGTCAAAGTATCTCTACTTTGACCAATCTTATACAAAAAAGTATGCACTTACACAATGTGCAAAGTAAAAAGGAACAGAAGGAGTACAAAGAGTTTGAGCAGCTTTTTAGCCTTTCTGTACATTGCAATCAAACACACAGGCCTGGCAATCCATAGAGAACATTCAAAACAATCGATGATTATGCATCTCAGCGACTCACATGTTAGAGGCAATATTTACTTCACAACTAAAGAATAAAGAAAAAATTGATCGACGCTGCTGACAGCAAAGGGTGTCCTATTCGAAAATATCAAACGCATGTCTTGCTAAAATCAATGAGCAAAATTTGACAAGGTTGTCCCATTCCAAAATATCAAATGCCTGCGATTGTGGAATGGACAGGGTTTTCCATGAGTTCGGACATTGACATGGCACCTCATGCTAAATAAACCAGCTGTTCTTTTTGTGCAGTTCCACCAAAATCAACCAGATTCGCGCGTAGCTTGTATGATTTCGCCCTTATATGTTGCAACGCCTTGAACTTATCGGCACCTCCTTTCTTGTGGTGGAAATGAATGATTCGATGTATTCATGAACATTTTGTGCAGTTCCCATTGAAATCAAGCTGAGCACCCCTATTTGCACAAATACAAAAAAGTGATTAGTACAGAGCAAACTGTACTATGAATTGATAGTTTCAACAGGCACATACATGGTCCATGTAGAGCACACTTTTAGAAAAATGGAACTCACCAGAAAGAATCCTAGAACAACAGCAAAAAAATGGAGATTTTGTCAGTCCTTCTGAGCTGAAGTTAGTTTGGTCTTCTGGGGAGTAATGTAACCATCCTTCAACTGCTCCTTCTGATGATAAGATAGACAGGGCTTCTTCATCCTAGCATAATCGGAACTAGTCACTTCACGTACTCCATATTCTTCTTCAGAGGAAGATGATCCTGTTGTGCAACGACAAGAGGACTACTAAATGATAGCATCACTGTTTGCTCAAAAAAAAGGAAAGGAAATATTTAAAACAGCACAGATGAAGCACTTCTCAAGGACAATACCACTTTTTCATGACAGTATCTAAACAGTAGCACAACACCAATAGAGATGACAAAGCTCAATCATATGGATGAAATCAGTGGGCGAGTACCAACCTTTGTCAGGAGGCTTATTGTGTAGAGCATACAAATGAAGCATCTACGGTGGTGGCCAAGCTTACTATATACTCGTCGATTAGTTTAATGTTCCCAACATCTTCTTGTGCAGTTCCACTAAAATATATGTTATCTTCAAAGAAGATCCCTGTTTGCACAAGTAGAGATAATTACATATTACATTAAGAGTGGCATCAAATCAGTGGAAAAACAATTGCTCGTTCCAGCCATAGCAATAAATTAAGATGCAAAACTATATCATTACTTGTGCCATCACAGTTCCAGTGCTTCATTACAGCACCGGGAGTTGATTTTTGTTTTTCTTCCCCCTTGTTCTTCCCCTTCATCACTTGGTTCAATAACAAACAAGCTTCGCCTTCAATGTAAGATTTGGCATGTCAATTAGGGAGCACAAGTATAGTACTAAACTTAATTTTCTGATGAAAGTGGCAAAATACAGGCCAGCAGTTGTGAAATATCCTTATCTTACCTCAATGGGATATTACGGTGCACATACAGATTGGAAGTCTTGTCTCCATTTGTGCAGTTCACTAAAATCAAGCAACATTATCGTACAAGTAGCACAACATATGAATGCACATTGCAGAATCATGTGAAAGAAGGCTAGTACCGACCTCTCATGATGCAGAATTCAAACAACTCACAATAAGAAGATCTAAACCAAATTCGCCTTAACGGATAGGAAGTAAGATCTCCTCTTGTGCAGTTCCACTAAGATCAAGCAATCAAGCAACGTTGTCGGTGTGACATTTTGGTTGAACTGCACAAAACACTCTTAAAACAAAAGTGTTTTGTGCAGTGCAACAAAAGGTCACAATGGCAACGAGGTGAAGTAGATAACCCTGTTTACACAGAGGTGCAAAGGAAACAATTAGTGGTCAATAACGGTGGATGCACAGAAGCCAACAAAAAGAAGCATCTACCTTATCTAAATGGGAAAGAAAGCAAGACAGTAGCATTTCTCAAACGGTGGCATTGATTAATATTAACATAGAGATTATATTAACAATAAAATTCGTTAAACATGTAATTTGCTTTAAACTATGGCATTGCATCAATTTTGCAGCGGCATTATTAGAGGGTGTTTGTTTACAGGGACATTTTGGTGTAGGGACTAAAAAAACTCCGTGTCAGTCCGTGTTGGTCCCAGTTTTGTTATTAGACGCCTTTCCCTATGTGAGCGCAACAAATCTAGTCCTGCTCAAACTCTACAGCCTTGTCCCTTCCTTTCCTTTTTGAACTAGTACTTTCGCCCCTTCCTTTCCTTTTTGAATCACGTCCTAGATTTATGCGACGCAACTTTCCCCTCTACTTTCCCCCATTCCTTTCCTCTTTGAACCACGTGTAGGATCGAAAGTATGTCTAGAGGGGGGGTGATTAGACTACTTGACCAGTTAAAAACTTAGCCTTTTCCCAATTTTAGTTCTTGGCAGATTTTAGCTATCTTAGAGCAAGTCAAGCAATCATCACACAATTCAAGCAAGCATGTAAAGAGTTTATTGGCAGCGGAAAGTAAAGCATGCAACTTGCAAGAATGTAAAGGTAAGGGTTTGGAGGATTCAAACGCAATTGGAGACACGGATGTTTTCCCGTGGTTCGGATAGGTGGTGCTATCCTACATCCACGTTGATGGAGACTTCAACCCACGGAAGGTAACGGTTGCGCGAGTCCACGGAGGGCTCCACCCACGAAGGGTCCATGAAGAAGCAACCTTGTCTATTCCACCATGGCCATCGCCCACGAAGGACTTGTCTCACTAGCGGTAGATCTTCACGAAGTAGGCGATCTCCTTGCCCTTACAAACTCCTTGGTTCAACTCCACCATCTTGTCGGAGGCTCCCAAGTGACACCTAGCCAATCTAGGAGACACCACTCTCCAAGAAGTAACAGATGGTGTGTTGATGATGAACTCCTTGCTCTTGTGCTTCAAATCATAGGATTTGGATCTGGTGGAAAGAAGATTTGAGTGGAAAGCAACTTGGGGAAGGCTAGAGATCAAGATTCATATGGTAGGAATGGAATATCTTGGTCTCAACACATGAGTAGGTGGTTCTTTCTCAGAACATATGAGTAGGAATGGAGTATGTGTTCTGATGGCTCTCTCTTCGAATGAAGAGGTGGTGGAGGGGTATATATAGCCTCCACACAAAATCCAACCGTTACACACAATCTACCAATCTCGGTGGGACCGAATCAGAAAACTCGGTCTGACCGAAATAGTAAACCTAGTGACCGTTAGGAATTTCGGTGGGACTGAGATGCAACTCGGTAGGACCGATTCGGTTACGGTTTGGGCATAACGTAATCTCGGTGAGACCGATCACACAAACTCGGTGAGACCGAGTTCGGCAATTAGCTAACCAGAGAGTTGGTCAGGCAAACTCGGTGGGACCGACTTGCTCTTTCGGTGAGACCGAAACGTTACAAGAAGGAAACATGGAGTTTACCTTGCATTCTCGGTGGGACCGATTCGCTCTTTCGGTGAGACCGAAAAGTTACGAAAGGGAAACAGAGAGTTTGCAAGCCCATCTCGGTGAGACCGAGAACCTTATCGGTAGGACCGAATTGCTAGGGTTTGGCAGTGGCAAATGACAAGTGAAACTCGGTGGCGCCGGATTGACAGAATCGGTATGACCGAGTTTGGCTTAGGGTTTAGGTCATTTGTGGATATGGAAAGGTGGTTGAGGATTTTGGAGCATATCACTAAGAACATAAAGCAAGAGGCTCATTAAGCAACTCCTCATCCCTCCTTGATAGTATTGGCTTTTCCTAAAGACTCAATGTGATCTTGGATCACTAAAATATAAAATGAAGAGTCTTGAACTTTTGAGCTTGAGCCAATTCTTTGTCCTTAGCATTTTGAGGGTTCCACTTTCACATCCATGCCATGCCAATCATTGAGCTTTCCTGAAATAATCATCTTGAAATAGCATTAGCTCAATGAGCTATATGTTGTTATGAAGTACCAAAACCACCTAGGGATAGTTGCACTTTCAATCTCCCCCTTTTTGGTAATTGATGACAACATATAGATCAAAGCTTCGACAAATGATAATAAGCATGAAATATATCGTCGCTTTGAGAAGTATGTGACAAATAAGAGCTCCCCCTAAATTTGTGCATATTTAAAATTTGCTTTGGACTGCAAATGCACATGGAGTTAGAATCATGGGTTACTCTTCCATGTCACATACATCTTGGTGGAGCGCTCAAAAATGATAAGATTGAAATACATGCACTCATCACCAAGAATAGTGAATGATCACAAACGATAGATAGAATGATAATATTTAAGCAAGCATTAAGCAAACATTAAGTGTAGCTTATGATCAAACACATGATCATCGATGTCTCACAAGCATAAGGACGTAGTATCTCACACAGAAGCAAATAAAGTTCGAAAAACCACCAAATAAAACAAGAGAGAATAAAAGCAACACTCTCTCTCGAAGCCTATGATCTATACATTTTCTCCCCCTTTGGCAACAAGTTACCAAAAAGTTCCTTGAAAATGCATAGTGCTAAGTCGATGCTCAGGCTTGATCTGCAGGTGGTGGTGGAGTCCGGAGCACGCCCAGGACGAAGCCTTCAGTAGAAGTGGTCGGAGTCGAGGCTGAAGTGGATGCTGGAGCTGGTGGAACGAAGGCTGTAGCTGGTGCAGACGTTGTAGCTCTAGTGTCAGCAACTGGCAGTGCAGATGACCTCGGACCTCGTGGCACCCTCGCAAACGCATCAGTTGTGGTCTTGCCTCTCCTCTCATTCATGTCCTCCTGAAGCTGCTCCACGGCGGTCTGTATTTCTGTCACCTTGATGTCCATGTCATAGAACCTCTGTTCCATGATCCTCTCTAGGCTCGCCTGGTTCTGAGTCAGGGTGGCAAGTCCTTGCTCAATACGCAGGGTGGACGCTATCAGGTAACCGAGCTGCTCTTGTTTGGTCTTCAAGAAGTATTCAGATGCCTCTGCTTGAGTAGGCATCCTGGCAGCTTTTTCCTTCCTCGCCTTCTCCTTCTGAGCTTGTGCATGTGCAGATGAGGGTTCATTTTCAGTCATAACCACTTGGTTATCCTCAAAATCTGGATGGATGGGCAGGTGTTCCTTATCCAATAAATACACGCCCGTGCCCATCTTGGAGTTGATGAGCTCCTGAATCTATGGGGCATACCCACAACTCCTCTTCTGGTCTGCAGCCGTCCTCTTGATTGTTTCCATAATGAGACTCATGACCTTGAATTTCTGAGGCACGTCAAATACATGAAGCAAGTTGATCACGTGACCTATGATCATCTTGTGATCTCCAAATTTGGGCAGAAGGGTGTGCCTAAGGATCCAGTTGATCGTAGGCAATCCTGAGAGCAGATAGTGCACGGAGCCAAACTTGAACGTGTCAAGCGCTTCATTCGGGATCTCCTTGTACATGTTGGACATGGAGTTGTGATCCATCTTTTTCTTGGCATAAATGTCCAAGTCATCCGCTTGCTCCTCTGGGGCATTGATCAACTTCGCCCATTCTTCCACAGTGGATTGGTACCTTGTACCCTATGACATCCATGTGATCCTGCCATCCGGATAAAAGTGTGCTATGGAGTAGAATTGCATGATCAGCTCCTCGTTCCACTTTGTGAGCTTCTGCCCAACAAAGTATGGAACTCCACAAGCACTAAAGCTGTCAAATACACCGGGGTAGTACTCTTCATTGTCCTTGATGTAGGTCCAGTCGACCAATCTCATGTCACAAACGATCAGCTTCTTGTCAAGCAAAACAGTCTCATAGAAATCTTGTTGCTCCTTGGTATGGAATCTGTAATCCACGGCAGTCCTTCTCCTAGAAGCATACGGATCTGCTTCTCTCCATTTCCTCAGCCATGAATCTCTCCTGAGCTTCATATCCTCAGCCACAGGATGAGCATCGTTGTGGTCTGGGATCTTGGGCTTGAGCTTCCTAAGGACACTCTCTTCCTCTTCTTCGATAGCTTCAGGCACTGGGGCCTTGTTCTTTTCTGCAGCTGGGATGCTTCGTGTGTTTCTCTTTGGTGCACTCTTAGGCTTAGATGCAGCCTTAGGTGCTTCCTTGGGCTTGGATGCAGCTGTTCCTGACCTTATAGCATCTCCCATGAGTTTGGCTGCCTTGGGTGCTGGTGCAGCAACCTCTTCTTCTTCTTCCTCGTCATCTACCATGATGGAGGCCTTCCCAAGCACTCTGGCTACAATCTTTTTGACTCTTTCTTTCCTTTTCTTGCCCTCAGCAGCAATGGGCTCAGTGGGAGCAGGCTTCACAGTTGAAGCCCTAGCCTTTGACATGGGCTGCCTGCCTGCTGGCCTTTTGATTTTCAGCCCTGGCTTGGTGCCTGCTGCTGGCTCAACTCTCTTTGATGTGGCCTCTTCCTCTGCCACATAGTCTTCATCCTCAGAATCAGACGTTCTCTTCTTCCTTTGACGTGTGGCAGCCTTGGGCAGATTACTGGGGGTGCTCCTGCTGCCATCATCAGAAGAACTTGAGGGGCTAGTGCCCTCACTCATCACAACTTGCTGCTCAGACACATTCTGGCTGTCACTTTGATCAGACATGTTGCACACTGACTGCTGACCCTGTGAATAGATTATGGATAAGATAGAGTGGATGAGCATCACAAAAGGCAGAGATTTTTGCAAAAGATTAATTCAAAAACTTAGTTTTAGTTTTCCACAGAAAGCATCTCGGATCTACCGATTTTCAAACTCCGTGACACCGAAGAAGTTTTGGCACCAGAACTGGTGAACTCGGTCAGACCGAGTCACAGTTCGGTGGCACCGAGACTGCTAGGGTTTCACAGAATTCCAAAATCGATCACACCGATAAGTTATTCTCGGTCAGACCGAGTTTCACTTGTGCAATGGCAAAAGCCAGATCAGTGGGACCGAGTTTTTCAACTCGGTGGGTCCGAGATGGTTTCGGCAGAAACCTAACCCTAACATTTTCGAATTAAACCTATTCTACGAGATCATTGACTGGATAGGAGTGTTTCAATCATGGCAAGAATCATAATGATCACAATGTGCTAGGAATCGGAGTGGAGAATAGCACAAAGATCGAGTCCATACCCTAGTTCGGTAGAGACTCGCTACGGCGGCAACGGCGGGGCAGAATTCCATTGACGGCGGCGGAGACCAGCGACTGGAGGCTGCTGGCGGCGAGAAGACGATCCGGAGACCACGAAGGCAGAGCAGGCTATCGCGCGGGCGAAGAGGTTTCGGAGAAATTTCCAAAATTTTGCCCGTCACTATATATAGCCTGACCCTGTCGGTGTGACCGAGTGGAACAACTCGGTGGCACCGAGATGCAAAACTGTGTGCAGTTATTGCAACTCGGTGTGACCGAAAAGTTCAAATCGGTTGCACCGAGATCGAAAACCTAGATCAACTTAGTGAACTCGGTAGGACCGAAAATGGAGTATCGGCCAGACCGAGATTCATAAAGAGGTTTTGGAGGTTTAAGTCTATGACGAATCGGGGACTCCGAGCGCTCCTCACACAGAGTGGTTCGAATCTGACTTGATCAAGTTTTGTGATGCAGCATGAATAGAGTTTGAGACGAGAAAAGCATAGATAGCTAGAGGAGGTTCTTAGGCATTCTTGTCCATCCACTTGGCAAAAGGAGAAAGCCAAACAATCAAAACAACAAGTGGATGTCCTCAAATGAGTAAAATATGCAGCCAACATGCTCACACAATAAGATGGCAAATGAAATATGTGGCAAAGCATGCACAACCAATTCTAGCATCTATCAAGGAATTTGCAATGACTGGGTCATCTATATATGAGTATATTGACTTAGGAGTCAAGTGAGAACACTTGATCGTAGGTCATACTCATCGTTTAAGCTCAAGTGGGGTTACCACTTTTACATAAAGCATTGTTGTATTCACATCTTTAGAGTTGCTTTAGCTCAAGTCTTAGAGTAAAGCTCCCCCTAGATGTGATATCCCCCCTAAGAGGGATGAACTAACCTTGGGTTTTGTCGATGATGATTTCATGTAGATGTTGAAGATGTGGATGCTCAATGTTGATGTAGATCACTTGGAGCTATCTATTTCAGTGAATTGCACTTTCAATACCTACATGGGTTAGTCCCACAAGGAACAAACAAGGATATCCATAGACATAGAGTGATGCACACACAAGATGATGTCCATGAAAACTTTAGGTTACCTTGTCCCTTGTCTTACCAACAAGAGGGTTTGTGACTCCTTGAACTAGCGCAAGATGTGGAAGTTGATTGCACTTGTTCTTGCCAAAATGATAAGAGTGAAGTATGTTGGCGGAGTCACCCTCAAGAACTCTCTAGTTCTTCTTCTTTTGGATCCACACCATCTTGATGGGAATCCTTGGAGTTGTAGTCGTACTTGATGTAGTGGAACTTGAAGTAGTCTTGGGAATCCACTTGACTAAGGTCTTAGGAGCTTCTTCAAATGCATCAATCTCCTCTTGAAGCTTGTCCTTGCCTTTTTGCTTGTAGTCTTGTGGTGGAAGATCATCTTGAGCTTGTGTTCCCTTGAAGGAAGTGTCATACTTCTCTTGTTGATGAACAAACTTTGTCTTGGGGTATTGATCTTCTTCCCATTCAACTCCATTGGCATTGAACTTTCGTTCAAAACCAACACCTTGATTCTTCCGGTGCATTCCTTGCTTGCGCACAATTTCCTCGAATTGCTTACTTCCGGCAAGGCTCTTGTAAACACCTTTATCTATAATTCCCTTCAATAGGCTATTTTCTTGCTCAAGTGTAACTTGGCTAAGAGAATCATTAGTGGAATCAAGAGAACTACTAGAAGCAACAATATTGGATTTAGCATGATCATTGTTACTACTAGAGGAAGAATCTTTCTTATTCTTGTTACTAGTCTTGACTTGAGGCATGTAGGTGGATAAAAGTAAACGCTTGGCAATGTGAGAAGAACTTTTCTTGCGGAGATCATCATTGATTGCTTTTAAGAACTCATGCTCTTGCTCAAGATTGAGCTTTTCAAAGTGTAGTTTCTCATGAGCTCTTAAAAGTTCTCGATGATCTTCGAAGATAGTTTCATGGGCTAACTTAAGAGTGTTTAGTTCTTTAGTTAGAGCCTCAATCTTCTCCTTATCATTGTCATTCGTTTTAGCATGATTAATTGATATTTCACCATAATATTCTTCACTAGAGTTGTCAACAAGCAAATCACCATCACCTGACAAGTCATCTTCATCACTATTAAAGTCAACATACTCGGGGTGTGTTACCTTAGGACCTTTGGCCATGAAGCATCTTCCAATTCCTTCATTTGGTGAGTCAAATATGTCGTAGGAGTTGGTTGACACAAGTGCTAGACCGGCAACACCTTCATCTTGAGTATCTTCGGAGTCGGAGTGATAACTTCTCTCGGAGTGGCTGTCGGAGTCGGAGCCGGATACCCATTCACCAACATGAGCTTGATGTCTTCGTCTTGTATAGCTCCTTGATGATTTTTCCTTCCTTTCCGAATCCTTGCTTCTCCGTGAGTATCTTCGTTCATAACGATCATCTCTACTCCTTCTCTCTCTTGGTGGAGATTCTTTGCTTCTTCTTTTTGGAGAATCTTCTCTTCTCTTGTAGGGAGCCGTACACTCATTGGAATAGTGTCCGGGTCTTCCACAATTATAGCAGTTTCGCTCTCGACTAGAAGATCTTTTGTCATTGTAGGACCTTGACTTGAAGCTTCTATCTTTGTTTCTACTCTTGTAGAACTTGTTGAAGTTCTTCACCATTAAGCTCAATTCTTCATTGAAGTTTTGTTTCTCACTTGATGATGTGGGGACTTCACATGATGCTTTGTAGGCACCACTTGATTTATTGTGAAGTTCCTCTTTATCCTTGAGTGACATCTCATGAGCAACAATCCTTCCAATTACTTCCGTTGGCTTGAGATCTTTGTAGTTGGGCATCATTTGGATTAATGTGCACACGGTATCATATTTCCCATCCAAGGCTCTTAGGATCTTCTTGATGATGAATCTATCGGTCATCTCTTCACTTCCTAAGCCGGCAATCTCATTTGTGATGAGAGCAAGCCTAGAGTACATTTCAGCGACACCTTCACCATCCTTCATCTTGAACTTGTCAAGTTGACTTTGGAGCACATCCAACTTGGATTCCTTGACGGAGTCGGTACCTTCGTGCATATCAATCAAAGTATCCCAAATTTCCTTTGCATTCTCAAGGCGGCTGATTTTGTTGAATTCTTCGGGGCACAATCTGTTGAAGAGAATATCACAAGCTTGAGCATTGTATTGCAACATCTTCAACTCATCCGCGGTAGCTTCACGGTTTGGTTCCCTCCCATCGAAGAACTCACCTTGCAAACCAACACAAACAATAGCCCATACGGCGGGGTTATGTCCAAGAATATGCATTTTCATTTTATGCTTCCAACTAGCAAAGTTAGTGCCATCAAAGTAAGGACCTCTACGGTGATAGTTTCCCTCACTAGACGCCATACTCTCCTAGGTTGTCAAACCAAGGCTATGACCACCAAAAGCTATGGAGATCAAGCCAAATGGAGACCAAAGCTCTGATACCACTTGTACGATCGAAAGTATGTCTAGAGGGCGGGGGGTGATTAGACTACTTGACCAGTTAAAAACTTAGCCTTTTCCCAATTTTAGTTCTTGGCAGATTTTAGCTATCTTAGAGCAAGTCAAGCAATCATCACACAATTCAAGCAAGCATGCAAAGAGTTTATTGGCAGCGGAAAGTAAAGCATGCAACTTGCAAGAATGTAAAGGTAAGGGTTTGGAGGATTTAAACGCAATTGGAGACACGGATGTTTTCCCGTGGTTCGGATAGGTGGTGCTATCCTACATCCACGTTGATGGAGACTTCAACCCACGGAGGGTAACGGTTGCGCGAGTCCACGGAGGGCTCCACCCACGAAGGGTCCACGAAGAAGAAACCTTGTCTATTCCACCATGGCCATCGCCCACGAAGGACTTGCCTCACTAGCGGTAGATCTTCACAAAGTAGGCGATCTCCTTGCCCTTACAAACACCTTGGTTCAACTCCACAATCTTGTCGGAGGCTCCCAAGTGACACCTAGCCAATCTAGGAGACACCACTCTCCAAGAAGTAACAAATGGTGTGTTGATGATGAACTCCATGCTCTTGTGCTTCAAATGATAGTCTCCCCAACACTCAACTCTCTCTCATAGGATTTGGATCTGGTGGAAAGAAGATTTGAGTGGAAAGCAACTTGGGGAAGGCTAGAGATCAAGATTCATATGGTAGGAATGGAATATCTTGGTCTCAACACATGAGTAGGTGGTTCTTTCTCAAAACATATGAGTAGGAATGGAGTATGTGTTCTGATGGCTCTCTCTTCGAATGAAGAGGTGGTGGAGGGGTATATATAGCCTCCACACAAAATCCAACCGTTACACACAATCTACCAATCTCGGTGGGACCGAATCAGAAAACTCGGTCTGACCGAAATAGTAAACCTAGTGACCGTTAGGAATTTCGGTGGGACTGAGATGCAACTCGGTAAGACCAATTCGGTTAGGGTTTGGGCATAACGTAATCTCGGTCAGACCGATCGCACAAACTCGGTGAGACCGAGTTCGTCAATTAGCTAACCAGAGAGTTGGTCAGGCAAACTCAGTGGGACCGACTTGCTCTTTCAGTGAGACCGAAATGTTACAAGAAGGAAACATGGAGTTTACCTTGCATTCTCGGTGGGACCGATTCGCTCTTTCGGTGAGACCGAAAAGTTACGAAAGGGAAACAGAGAGTTTGCAAGCCCATCTCGGTGAGACCAAGAACCTTATCGGTAGGACCGAATTGCTAGGGTTTGGCAGTGGCAAATGACAAGTGAAACCTGGTGGCGCCGGATTGACAGAATCGGTATGGCCGAGTTTGGCTTAGGGTTTAGGTCATTTGTGGATATGGAAAGGTGGTTGAGGATTTTGGAGCATATCACTAAGCACATAAAGCAAGAGGCTCATTAAGCAACACCTCATCCCTCCTTGATAGTATTGGCTTTTCCTAAAGACTCAATGTGATCTTGGATCACTAAAATATAAAATGAAGAGTCTTGAACTTTTGAGCTTGAGCCAATTCTTTGTCCTTAGCATTTTGAGGGTTCCACTTTCACATCCATGCCATGCCAATCATTGAGATTTCCTGAAATAATCATCTTGAAATAATATTAGCTCAATGAGCTATATGTTGTTATGAATTACCAAAACCACCTAGGGATAGTTGCACTTCCACCACATCCTAGATTAATGCTATAAAACTTTCCCCCTTCATTTCCTCTTTGAATCACGTCCGAGATTCATGCTATATACAACTTTTCCCACTCCTTTCCTCTTTGAACCGCGTCCTAGATTCATGGTATACATGCAGCTAGAGCAATGCATGTGGAGTAATTAATTATACCTTAAGGTTCTTGGGGCGTGGTTCGTCGGGCGACGGGATGGCGGCGAAGAAGAAGGGGTCGGAGGCCCTCCTGCGCCGCCGCTGGGTGGAAAGTGAACAGCTGCGCCGGTAGGCCCTCGCCGACGGCGACAACGTTAAGCCTCCTTCCCTTCTCGGTGGACGGATCCTGCCGTCTCTTTGAGTAGCAGTGAGGGGAGAGAGAGGCCAACGAAGTCTTGTTTAGATCTGGAGAGGGCGAGAGAGTGTGAAGAGAGCAACTACAAGCGCTGAGGCTCCAGCGAGAGAGGGCAAGAGAGTGTGAAGAGAGCAACTACAAGCGCTGAGGCTCCAGTGTGTATATATATACTGGAGAGAGAGAGAGATTGAAACGTGCAAACCCTATAAAACATTTTGACCAGTCAAAGAATCCTCCTGGCACAAATTATGCTCAAGTGTAGTTATCGAACCCGAGACCTCAAGTTTGATGACCGAACAGGCTAACCAGCTACACAACCCTCCCGTTATGTTCAACGAGAGGGAAATAACCTTTTATACATTCCTGAATCCTTATTATAACATGCACACAAATTTTGGGCACTTGTATTCAACTTAAGTCAGTGTGCCACCGTATCTCGTATACTTACTACTCCCTCCATCTAGGTGTAATAAGTCACGTTAGAAGGTGCAACGAGACCATGGTGCGTGCGTGTGCGTGTCTGTGTGTGTGTGTGTGCGTGTGTGTTTAACACCATGTGTGTGTTAGAGAGAGCGACAGATCGACCTACTCCTATAGAGAGATGTTGTGTAGTGTACGATTTTAGCCGCGAGAGTCGGTGCATCCTCTCATTTTCGGGCATGTCCGGTAGGGACATGCGAACAGCTGCCACGGCCGCTCCTGACCAGCCTGGCCCACCCAAAGCCCCTCCATCGCCCGCGCGCGCTTCCCGCCTAAAACGGTCAGTGCCGCTCCAAAGAATCGGTGCCGCATTCATGCCCGGGCAGAGCGAACGCGACCTCTCACTGACGCAAGAGTGGTGGTTGCTTCATCCGTCCAACTTACTGCTGGGTCTATGTGATTTGACGGCTCATTGGTCTTTATTACTGAGGTCGTAGGACTGTTGGATGTCCCACGCTTTCGGCAAAAGGAGGTATACCTACTAGATTACAATTTTCTCCATTCTTACAGCGGTGGCGTGCAAGAGCAGTGAAAACACGCAGGCTCAGTGATCCGCATGTGGTTCATGGTGAAATCTCTACAAAGACTTATATTTAGGAATGGAGGAAGTACTAGTATAGTACGTATTGTAATTTATCTGCAAGATAAATTTGTACAATGCTATGAAGCTTCCAGCTTCTGTTACATGTATCTTGTGTCCAAGGTTGCCCGTTGCAACATTTCATCAAATACAAAGGAGACTAACATGCATGCTATTGCATCTCAATGATTGACAGATCATAGCAAATATGTACTCCCTCCATTCCAAAATAAGTTTCTCAACTTTGTGCAAACTATGGTACAAAGTTGTACTACTACTAAAGTTGACACTTATTTCGGAACAGAGGCAGCTAAAGAAAAAAAGATCCATGCAGTCCCTAGCCCTTGAACCGTGAACCCTGACCAGGCTTCAATTTGCTGGCAACATTCGAGCTTCCTAATAAATGAAGTTTGCAACCTTTTGACCATCGGATCATTTTGTGCAGTTTCACCAAAATCAAGATGAGCATCCCTGTGGCAAAGAAATTGAACAAGCGTGATTAGAATAAGATTACTGGGACTAGTTGATGAGGCATAAACTCATCACAAATACTATACGTAGAAGCCAGTAGAGGTATGTGTGGGGCAAAGAAGTAGAGAAATATCCACAGGGAGTCATGTGGGCAGCTGGAGCAGTGGTGCAAGCCGGCTGTAAAGGGAGTTGTACCTGAGGGACGTAGCTCAACCTTGAGGAGGGCGGTGGGAGGCGGCAACTGCCCACGTCGCGGCAGTGAGCAAGGGATGAAGGCAACCTCACCGGCTTTGTGAGAGAGAATGGCGGGGACCCCTGATTGGGACGTGCCGACAGTGGTTTTTCGCCGTCAGCGGCGGCCAGCGCATCTACACTAAGCATCCACCCCTTCCCCAAGCGGACGTGATCCGCCAGGATGTTAGAGATGTGGCCGCCGTCGTTTTGTGTGAGAGAGTGTGAAGAGAGCAACCCCAGTAAGCAACCGTGTAGGCTGGCCCATCCTGACTATGTGTATAGTGGAGCGGTTTCCTGTTCTCTCCATATGAACCTATCATATTGCGTACATGCCACTGAAGAAAAAAAAACTTTATTTATAAATGACGCGACACCTACTACTCGTTCTCCTATAACCTTGCGCTTGGCATCTCCAAGATATTAACCTTGCGATTGGCTCTTCGCCTCTTCGGGAAGTCGAGCAATAATGGTAGTGCAGTATATATCGTTCTGGCTATATGAGACCGAATGAATTGCTACACGTCCACCATGTGGGCGAGGGTTGAGGGGCGAGGGAGAGTGCTACATACGGAGCAAAATGAGTGAATCTACACTCTAAAGTATGTCTATATACATCAGTGTTTGGAGTATGTACTAGTAGTTCATATTGTAATCTACTAAAGGACATATATATTCCAAACAATATGATAGTATAATCTATATAACCAAGGTAGTAGGGACGAGGAGTAAACGGAGGGAGTAGTAAAATTTTCTCCTCGGGCTGCGAGCCACCGCGCGCGTGGGCGAGGGAGCGGGCATAAGGCGTGGTAAGCAAGCTTCACCTCATCGTGCGAGCCACCGCGCCCGTGGGCGGGGGAGACGGTGTACTAAGCAAGCTTCTCCTCGTTCTACGAGTTTACGGGACACATCAAAAGTACTCCAGTGTATAGAGCCTTGCCTCTAAGGTAGGTCCCACATGGTTTGCCTCTTTTTTAATATAACACGTCAAGTCGCAATTTGTTTGTTCACCCGTGGTAGACGATCCTCCCTCCACCAAGTGGACAACCGGTACATGTGCCAAATTACCACGTGGGCTGCCTTTTTCGTACAGAAATGAGCTCCACTGTGTACCCGCGCGGGTGTGGTTGGGAAAGAGACGGGAGTATGTGCGTCGTGCATGCACCTCTTCTCTTCGTGCACGTCCCCCACCTACGTGGGGTGTGTGTGAGAGATACAAACTGCGTTCGTGAGTGTTTTTTGTTTTGGGGTGGGGGTGGGGTGGGGGTTGATTTCGTGAATTATTTGTGGGAATACGTGTCGATGACATCTCAAACAAAATTTTGCATGCAATGTGTGTGAAATGGAGGCCTATCCATAGCATACATAGAGGGTCGGGCAATCCACGAGAAGAGAGGGAGGGGTCATAGCTATTGATAGAGTCAAAGAGCGGATCAAGTGGGTGGGTGCGAGATCGATGAAGAGAGCCATCGAAATTGCTTGTGTGTACAAGTCAAAGATATAGGGCGACTAGCCTACCGGAACGTTAGAGGGCACACGTCAAGTTTGTGTGTGGCAGGGAGACATGACTAGAGCGCTCGATGTATCGGTGTGTGTGGGGGGAGGGGGTGGTGGGAGGGGTAGGCAGAGGCCTAACTATAGAGGTAGAACGACTCGTATATGTGTTGAGAAGGAGAGACCCAGCTATGTCTTGAGGGAGATAGGTCGACATCCATACATAACTGAAGGACGGGAAATATGATGGGACACAGAGAGAGAGAGGAGGGAGAGAGGGAGGGAGAGGGGTAGAGTGCTGGATGGGTGATGGAGTTGCTTCTCGAAGATGGTGGGAGAGGCCTACTAGACAAACTGAGGGTGGAACTACAATGTTATCAATAAGAGTGGGGATGTGTTTCTGTGTGTGCGTGTGCATGATAGATCTGTCGGGACGCATACATGGATGATGAAGGGGAACCATGTGTTTGGTAAGCAAACCTAACTAGATCAGTAGATCAATTGTTGTTTGTCGGAGGAAGGGAGAGACACAACTAATGAGGTAGATCGATTGACGTGTGGGTAAAAACGAGTTATAAGGACCTAGCAAGCTATATGTATAGCGAGAGATCGATCGGTGTAAGTCCATTTGTTAGAGGCAAATAAGGCCCAGCGAGACGGATAGACAGAGAGAATGGAGCTAGGAGGTGGTGCGAGAGGCCCAACTACTAGCTAGATAGGGGGAGGAGTGTGCGGTTGTGAGAGCGATGAAAAGAGGGGCGAGAGTTTACACATGTGTCTGGCCGTATGAGAGACACGAGGCAAGGACACATAAAGGAGGAGATTGAAGGTGTGTTTGTATGTTGTAGGCAGGCACCGCTGGAGAGGTTTATCGGTCGGTGTGTGTCAGAAAGGAGTTGTGATGACTCTGGGAGAACGACCTAAAGAAAAAAAGTGAATGTGCCAGGTGGATAGAATGCCGAGGGAGGGGGTGAGGAGGGCATGTGCATGCACGAGAGAAAGTTAGTGGTAGCTACAAAGGTTAGAGGATTGTGTGGGTGTAAGTGACTAACAAAGATCATAATTTGATATGAAAGCGGATTCATATATTTGAATAGGAGATCATAGTGTTTTAAACATTGCATGCATGAATATAGCGGTGATACACGTGTTGTGCACATGTTACACCATAATGTGATAATGCATGGCGTTTGCAACTCACAGCTAAATGCTGAACAATCTAAACCATACTATACATCAAACAATCTCACATTTTATTTGAATTTGTGATAATGTGTGGCGTTCGCAACTTACAACTAAATATCAAACAATCTAAACAATACTATATATCAAACATTCTCACATTTTATTTGAATTTGTGGTAATGTGTGGTGTTTGCAACTCACATCTAAATACTTGTAGACGTAGGGGGCGGGGCACCATACATAATGTGATAAACACATTATACATATGAGACATGGTTTAGATTATGAAGATCTAGCTAAAGCTAGAAATGTAATGTAATTTGAAATCAAAATAAAGTGGATTCAAAAAATCTAGTTGGAGTTCATATAGGAGTACACATAGTTCATATGTAACTCGAGACTAATCATGTGGTGTGCTGTGAAGATAATACACAAATGATGGTTTAACTTGACAATAATGATGATTGTAGATCTTATTAAAACAGTGAAACGAATTCAAATGCTTTGACTTCACAACAATCGCTACTGTAGATCCTTGCTATTCCGAAATTACAACACGCGCGAAAACTCCCACCTCCTGTGAAATCCAGACATGCGAAATGCCCGTGGTACCCCTGAACCGAAAGAACCGCCTCAAATCGGTGGGGCTACTTTCGTAACTTACCCCACATTTTGGACAAGCGCGTCTCTAAGCCATGGTTCCCCACTGCCATCCCATCCACCCACCCATTCATACACCGAGGCAGCAAAAACCCGTGACGAAACCCCACACCCTGCTCCGTCCGCCACCCAGCCGGAGCCTCTTCCCCGACGATGTCGTCCACAGCAACACTTCGACGTCCCTCATCCACCGTACCGGATGAGGATCCGTCGTCGATCTCATCGTCCCGCCGGTTCAGCCACCCCGTCCTCCACCTCCAAGGAGCTGCCCCGACGTTCCCCTCGTCTTTCGCGCCACCTCCATTCCCACACCGCTGTCTTCACCTGCACCACCGGAAGAGCATCCTCATCATCGTTTCCTTGGATGAAGCTGCGGCCTAATCGGCGCCACCAAAGAGGTTGTACACTAATCACCGCATTTTCTTCTTGATTCGATCTCACGGTGCTGCCGGCGCTCGGTCCCGAGCCGACACGGCGCGACTCCATCCACGGCGGCATCGCCGGCCACTTCCTCCACGTCGTCGCTCCCTCGGCGGCGATGTCCACATCAGTAGGACCTGCTGCTGCTTTAGCTCTCGCTCGCGCTGCTGCTCTGCTCTTGCTCTCGGTCCCCTGCCTGGTCTGCTCTTGCTATTGCTCTTGCTCTTGCTCTTGCTTGCGATGCTGCTCCGATTTAGCTACACTTCAGTCGACTGAATCGACTTTTGGGTCAGTCAATTTTCAGGTGGTGGGGGGCTCGCCGGGGTGAAGGAAGAACTAGCCGCAGCGGGGAGGGGGGCTCGCCGGAGAGATACCCCACTATCTATCTTAGGGTTTAGGATGGCGGCGGTGGTTGCCGAACTGTCTTTTCTGTATACTTTCCCCGTTCTATTGCTACTGCGGGTCTTATGCAATCGATCGGATCATATAGATATCCCTTCAACACAACATAGGTCATCGAAAAGATCTCGGACGACTCACCAAAGCACGAAAGCCAGTTAGAAAATGGATTCCTATTTGAAGAGTGCCTAACCGCATGGATAAGCTCACATTAACCCGTCAATTTTGGATCCAATTCGGGATTTTTCTTGGGAAGTTTCGGGAAGAAATTGGAATGGAATAATATAGATTCATACAGAGGTGGCGTGGCATTGGTGGGGCGGTGGCGTGGGGATCGCTGAAGAAAAAGCTCGGCACGGGGTGGCCTAGAGGGATGGCCAGGGCGGCGATGGACCGGAGGTGGGGAGTGTTTTCGGGGCGGGCGGGGCGGCGTACCGCCGGCCGCGGGCGGCGGGGGTTGCTGTTTGGCCGGCTCAGGGGGTGGAGGTTTAAGATGAACCGCAGGCCCTTGATTTCGTATCCAACGACTGCAAAATCGACTGACCGGAGATGAAAAAGTTAGTCGACCGACGTGTAGCCTCACCTTGCTAGTGCGTTCAGTTTCGACAACCAAATTTAGTTTCAACAGCAAAATTCAGTTTTGATAGTTAAGTTCAATTTTGACAGTTAAGTTCAGTTTCGACAGCTCAGTTTAGTTTTGACAGTTAAGTTCAGAGATGAGCGGCTGATGTATTTTACATCTAGAACTTTGTGGTTATGTATTTTACGTCATGTATTGGATATGCTATTAGAATTCCACTCAGGTTAACGTTGTTCGTTGTCTCTCTTGTCCTGCTTCAGCCTCGGTGTCGTACAACTCACCGAAGCTGCTCCAACGACGAAACCCTCCATCACAGTGGAGCAATACCTTGGGCTCCATCTCCAGACGCCTAAGATCTTCTTCCCCTCCTCCGACAGCCAAGTCAGCCGGAGCATCCTCACCGGCCAACCCAATCACGCTGAGATCGACATGGCTTCGCCAAACAGGTTCTACACTTGTTGCATCTCTTTTTTACTCTACATGTTATATATATATATATTGTCCACTGAGCTCACGGATTTGTTCCTTTAGTGTCTCCTTGAAAGAAAAAATGTAGGAATTTTAATTTTCACTTGTCCTCCTTTTCAAATTCCTATTCATGAAGCACAAGACTAAGAGATAGTAGCATAATAGCATTATAACCGTACATTTTCTTGTGGTTGGACTTAATGTCACCATGCTTCTTTGCATCCTGTGATCTTCCAATTGTTATGAATCAAACACCCAGATTGGCAGAAATCCTGTGTTTTAAATTCTCTATTTTGCACGTGCATTCCTATCCTATTCCTGTCTATTTCCTATCCCTGCATTGTTGGAATCCTCCAATTCAAACGAGCCCTTACACAATTACTTCTCTTGCAGATAGTTGTCAAAGAAAACCTTGTGTGGTTTGTCCCGCTCCTGCTGCGCCATCGTCCACCCCAGCTCAGCTGCTCCAACGACAGAAGGGTCCAGCACAGCAGGGATCCGGCCTCCAGACTGTCTTTCGCCTCCTCAGATCTTCTTCCCCGCCACTGGCAGCCATGAAAACTGCACTACCATCATCAACCGAGCAGATGACCTCGAGGACTACACGGGTCCGCAAGAGAGGTCTCACTCTTTTGTGTCTGCTTACGTTATGCATCGCTTAATATTACATGCTACTTTATCGTCATGTTCACCGATTAGACTCTGAGTCAGCTCCAAACTAATGGTCAAACTTGAGTTTTTAAATGGTTGTGGGGTACATATCGGGGCCGCTATCAATAGTATCTATCTACTATCTGGTTAATCTCCGGTGTCTACTATGAGTTTCATGTTGAATGGGAAACAAACAGTAAATAAGCCATTATCTGTATTTTTTAACTAAAGCCATTATCTGCCTACTGTTATTGGTTTTGGGTCTATCCACAGGTTGCTACCATCACTCTGGATTTCTGCATGCACTCCTTACATAATCTCACTATGTTTTATTCCTATGCATGATAGTTATTGTAAACAATGGAACTGAACATGTAGAGCAAAAAGACGAGCCTTGCGTGGCAATAAAATTTCATGCAGACGTCGCTCCATGGTATGTGCAAAGGCAGCCCCCTCCACGCATTTAGGATTGTAATCGAGAGGAAGATATCTGTTCTGAGGGGGATTCAGAAGGAGAAGACAATTCCTATTTACCCCCTGAGGTCTTTGCTCTAACTTGGCATGCTGATGTTGGTTATATCATGCATATGGTGTCTTGCATTGCTTACTTTATATATCAAATATGTCATCTGCTTAGTTTAGACATCCTTTGTGCGAATGCCATCTGTTTAGTTTATTCATCATTTATGCGAATTATGCAATGCCATCTTGTTTAGCCAGGCATCATATATGTGAATTTTGCAATGCCATCCTGCTTAGCCAGTCATTTTATATGTAAATTATATCAGGCCATCCTTTTTTTGGTTACATATTACATTTGTCAAAAATGTTATTACATTCAACTCCTCTTCGTGTGCATCAGCCATTTGACACGGTGATGGCAAATTCTGGAGAGAAAACAAGGTCTTCAGAGCAGACTATGCTATCTAATGAAGCGCATATCTCGCTGGTTACGGATAGCTCCTCAGAGGAGGTTTCAGAGACAGATGACCTGTCCTATCCCCCCCCCCCCTCGAGGTGTATGCTCTAACTTGGCAGGGTTATGTTGCTCATATCGTGCGTATGGTGTCTCGCATTGCTATGTCATTTGATTAGTTTAGACATGCTTTGTGTGAATGCCACATGTTCAATGTCTAATTACCATATATGTGAATTATGCATTGCCATCTTGTTGCAAGACATTATATATGTGAATTATACAATGCTATCTTGTTGCAAAGGCATTATATATGTGGATTATGCAATGCCATGCTGTTTAGCCAATCATCATGTATGTGAATTATATCATGCTATCATTTTTTTGTATTACGTGTTCCATTTGTCGACAACATTTGTATATTCAACTACTCTTCCTGTGCATCAACCATTTGAAGCGGTGATGGAAGTATTTGGAGTGAAAACAGGGTATTCAGAGCAGACAATGCTACCTGGTGAAGCAGACATCTTGCTGGTTACAGAGAGCTCCTCAGAGGAGGATTCAGAGACTGATGACCAGTCCTATTTTCCCCCTGAGGTCTATGCTCAAACTTGGTAGGGTTATATTACCCATGTCATGCATGTTGTCTTGCATTGCTTAGTTTTTACATCATATATGGATTGCCATCTGCTTACTTGCTTACTATATAAATCATATATTTGAATTATATCATGCCATCATGTTTACATAGTACATACACATCATCTATCTGAATTATGGCATGGCAACCCATTTAATAAAGACATCATATAGTTATATCATCTCATCCTGTTTAGTGTTTACAGTCATCATACTTTGAATTATGGCATTCTATCCGTGAATGTATGTGAATTATGGCATGGCAACCTATTTAATAAACACATTATATAGTTATGTGATGTCATCCTGTTTACATAGTCTCATATTTTGAACTATGTCTTTCCATTTTTTTTAGTTAGCCATCATAATGTGAAATTGTGTCATGCTATCCTGTTTAGTTAGCCATCATATATGTGAAATTGTGTCATGCTATCCTGTTTGGTTAGACAACATAAATATGAATTATTTCATGCCCTCTTTTATTCCCCACTATCCATTGCACTTGTCTATCATAAAATGTCTATACTTTCAATTACTTTTCTTGTTTATCGGCCATTTGAATTGGAGAGCGTGATGGCAGTATCTAAGGGAGTAACAACACGGTCTTCAGAAAAGATAGTCCTACCGGTTGATGCAGATAGAACCACGGTTGTACTTGCCCAAGGACCAGATCCACCGCACATAACCCAGACTCTCGCTGATTGTACCCCTACCTAGTTGGACAGAGAAACAGCTACACCCCTTCTAACCCCAACCCCAGTTCCAGTTGACACAGCACCGTCTCCACCATAGAGCACTCAAACACGAGTAGTTAGTAAGGGAACTGCAGTGCCCAAAGCACCAGGACCACCACTCCGAATCCCAACTCAACGCTTAAAGGAGAAGAAGATTTGTTCTCAGGTTAGGTTCTGTAGCTATGGTTCATACTCCTTTGCTCTTGCATGACTGTATTTACTCATACCAACTATTTTCAAATTTGAAGGATGGAATTGAAACTCCAATGGCGCAACAGGTATGTTTTAAACTTGTTTCTTTAACTGGTTTGCTCTTGTAACCTGCTCTATGTTGATTTCAGTTTCAATTGAATAAACAGTTATGTTCTCATGTCATGCACATTACAAGTGTTGTTATTGCTCTATAGTTACCCACACTTATATTCTGTATATTCTGCTTTGTCTTGAACAAATATTATTTGAACTGTGTCTCTATCTTGATTTGGCAACAAAAACTAGAATGATATAGACCATAAAGTGAACATGGTACATAGATATATGTTTGTTTCATGCTGTTATCCTGTCCACTTTACTACTGAACTCATTTACCAAAATGAGTTTCATATACAACATGGTAAACATGTGATGTGTCTGCTTGTTTCTCTTTTAGAATGCGGACAAAATATTGGAGAACAGTACCGCGTTATCCAATGGTAAAGGAAGTAATGCAAATAAGGTTCAAGATAGTGAGACATCCCTGTTGGTCTCCAAGAAAGCTGATAAAATCTATCTTGACGACAGTGAGGGAACCCAAAAGTCATGTCTTGATGTAGTGTTCGAGTTACTAGCCAATACTGCTGGCACAAGCTCTTCGAACTCGTTGCCTGAATCAGTTCGTCTTCTTGAGTCTCAACTTCAAGTTGAAAGACATCGATCAGATGTGCTGCGACAGGACGCTGAAGGACTGAGAAAGTCCCTGCAGAATTCAGATGTATATTTTCTGGTGCAACAGCAAGCGCTGGAGGATTTAAGCACCAAACAAGAGAAAGTTAATAAGCTTGCTAAGCATCTTGCCAGCATTATGGGTACCCAGGATATTGTTTCTTGAGATCTTCTGAAGTGGTTTCAATTCTGGATTTGTTTTGCTGTGGTGTTTATTTGCGCTGGTCGCCAACTTTGACAACCAGTGTATATGATATGCTGCTTTGTTCCCTATATTTGCACTGGTGGCGAACTTTGATGCCTAGTGGATGTAATATGTGTAATAGTCGTGATAGCCTAGCGTTAGTTGCTTGCGTATTTATTTCCTTGTTGTCTTGTTTATTTGTTTGCTTGTAGTCATTGCAGTTCCTTTTCCGCGGTTAGCTAGTGGCTACAATAACCTATTTTTTAAAACTAGGCCACAATAACCATGGGCTAATATTTACTGTAGTGACACTGGGCCTCCTACTGGCCATAGAAACAGTGGGCCTTCTACGGGCCGTAGAAACAATGGGCCTTCTACGGGCCGTAGAAACAATGGGCCTTCTGCGGGCCGTATTATCAATGGGCCTTATACGGGTCGTATAATCGATTGGCCAAACATGGGCCAAACAGACTGCATTATGGCCGTAAACGGGCTAGAGTTGGAATCGTCCGTTCATGGGCCGACCATAACGGGCCATCGTTAATAGGCCGTATTTCATGACGCTATGAAATCGGCCAACGTATTAATGGACCACAAACGGGCCGACTGTAACCACGGGCTGAATTTGACCCACAAGCAGAAAATGACAGTAACGGACCGTAAGTAAACGAATGCTGGAAATGAGCCCAAGAATAAATGGGCTCTGAGAAGGCCGAAAGATAACATGGGCTAGAAACGGCATAACAGAATAACGGGCCGTTAATGGGTATAAAGTGATACACTGTTCATTACGGGACAGTTTCACCATGGGCCGTTAATGGGTGTAAAGTGATACACTGTTCATTACGGGCCAGTTTCACCACGGGCCGTTAGTAGGCCAAGAGTTACATAGGGCCTCATATGGGCCGAAAGATGTCATGGGCCATACATGGGCCAGAAGTGAAAACGGACTGGAATCATATTGGATGGCCCAGATGACGCTATTGGGCCTAATTCGGATAGGGCGTAACGGGCCTTGCGTTAGCGGGCTGTAAATGGGCTATATTCGAATAGGCCGTTAACAGGCTTTCCATGGGCCGGCCCGCCAGCTTTTGATCAAGTCAAACGGGGCGGCCTTTTCACAGGAATGGGCCTCTGTTGGGCCGTGCCACGTGTCGACGTATCATAGGCGCCTATCTAACCCACTGACGAGCTGACACGTGTTTCGTCCGGCCAATAAGAATTTTACACGTGGAAATTTCCCATTGGTTGGGGCTGTTAACGGGTTATTAGAGCCAAAACCCGACCCGATAGCTTAACGGTGTTCCGTTACGGTGGATGCCACGTGTCGGTCACCCTTGACGAAAGCACTTCTATGACGCGCGATTTATCGTCATGGAAGTGGACACTTCCGTGATGATAATTTTGGTAATGTCATGGAACACTTCTACGACAGCACATGTATGACTATCTTGATTGTGTCATAAATTTGTCATGGATGTACATGCATGACAAAAAAAGTGACCTACTGTGACAAACACGTATCATCACGGAAGTGTATTTTTTTTGTAGTGACATGTGTGACTATCTTGTGTTGGTTTAGTGTTTCTCCCGTGTTTTCCTTTGTGTTCCCCTCGTTTTTCCCCTAGTGTTCTTCATGTTCATCGTGGGATCCGCTCCTATCGTGAAAGATCGGCCCCTAGGGTTCCTACCCTACATCATCTTGGTATCTAGAGCCACGTTGATCACGATTTCGGAGCCTCCCCGTTGTGTTTCTACCCTTGTTTTTGTTGTTTTTCGTCCTAATTCGAAAATTCCCCACAAAAATAGCCCCAATTTTTTTTGTAATTTGTTGGTGTGTTGAAATTTTGTTGGTTTTGATCCGTGGATTTTCTTTATTTTGAGTGGATCTAGCTTTTCCCCCTTGTCTCCACCCTTTCCATCCACGAAATCGCCCGCAATCGACGAAATTCACCTCATCCGCTCCGCCCACGTGAAGTTCATCTCGTGCCCGAACAGTGCCCAGGCACCGGACGTCTGCTCGCCACCGGCCGTCTGACGACCGGACGACCGCTCACCCACCGGACGTCCGGAGTTCCCTGACGAAACTAAATTTTGTTCAGCCTAGTCAGCACCACCGCCCCACATTTCCGCATACGCACTCCTACCAATATACACCATCACCACTTCCGCATACCACCACCATTGCTTACCCATTTCGCTCTCCAACACGTTTGCTACTTCGAGCTTTGAGAATTTGAGTTGCGGTACCATGTCCTATTTGTGTTTTGGCTATCTAGGTACGGTTCGACATCAACATCACCGCCGCTCATCTTCTCCACGGACGCGTCATCAACAACGACAACCTCGACTACACCTTGGTATTTGTGCCATCATTTTGACACCATACCGTAAGCAAGAAACGGTAACCTCACCTTGGTATTGGGCATATCATTCTTGCCATTACATTGATAATCATCATAGCCTTACTTCTTTGTGTTGCTTACCCATCGAGACTAGCCTTTGAGTATTGCCGGCAATGAGACTTGTGCACATTAGTGATCATACATCCCATAGCATACATACATCATTGTTGCATATCTTGGTATCATCTCTTGTGTCACAAAGTTGTCATCGCATACACAATTGCTATCTTGGTTCGTCAAGAATTGCATGATAAAAGAGCTCAAACAACAAAGAGCCAAACAAGCTTTTAAGCAAAAAGGAAAGATAAGCAAAGAGATTTTAAGCAAGAACCATAGCATCATACAACATTAAGATTGTCATACTAGATCATCTAGGATCATATCATAGAAACACCTTGCATAGAGCATACTTGGGATAGAAGTCGTTGCATTTTTGCTAAGTAGGTTGTGCACAAGTTCTTTGTATCCGCCTATTGTGCAATCATGCTAGCGTCTCTCTAGCGTTGTGCAACAAGAGCATTTTTGTGGATTCCACATTTTAGCTCACCCTTGGTTGCATGACCCCACTTATCTTTTTGCGTGTGTGTTTCCGTGTACCTTATATGCTTGGTCTACTTGTTACATTGCATCTTGCGAATCTTTTCCAACATTATTGAAGCTCACTTACAATTACATCAAATATTGTGCCACCATCCTAACCAAGCTCCACCATAAGCTTTTACTTGTGTAGGTGTGAGAAACCACTAAGAGCTAGTACCAATTGTGATATTTCCTTGTCCTACATTGGAGTGATCATCGATCCACTTTCAACTTCGGTCAAGGTACATTTGGTATTAGTTCTTCTCTTTCTACCACTCACATTTTTCTTGGAATGATGGATAGGCCGAGTACTTCTACCAACCCACTCTTCATTGAGCACGACGACGACATGAACTCCTACGTCACCAAGAGTCACCTCTTTGGTGCACAACATGCTTTGCATCAAGAGCAACAAGCTATGAGTGAACGCATCGACAACCTCGCCGCTGACTTGCGACTCTCCGAGCAACGCACAAGGGACTACTTCGACCACAAGCTCGACGATCACAAACAAGAGAATGACGCGAGGATGGTAGAGATTCATGCTTTGTTGATCAACCGCTCTTCTTCCACTTCGTCCTCGACAAGAAGGAGCCGTTCAAGTCGCCGCTCCGACTTCACCCTCTCCGGCTCAAGTACACCGACATCGAACACTCTACATCATGCCGCGCACAATGATCGTCAAGCAAGCCTCAATTGTAACATCCCAAATTTTCAATTTGGAATGTTATACACTAGATCATCATGCATATCATATTTTTCTTGCATTTTGCCGATCCTAGAAATTTCACGCAACTCAAGGACCTTCAGAGAGAGTTGGAGATTTCGTCTTTTTCATATTTGAGTCTTCTCAAATTTTGAAGAAAGGATCATTGGTTTTGTCAGAGTTTTATTTGCCTTTTATTTGGATAGGAAAAAATGCGCGTTTTCAAAAATTGCATTTTAGGTCCCGAGAAAAGTTCATTTTGTTCGACTCATTTTTAGGAGTTGGGGAAAATTTACTTTAGAAGTTTTGGAGTTCGTTTAGTTTTATTTTCTGTTTTTTTTCTGCGCGCGAACCCGATTTAAAAAAAAAATCTTCGCAGCGCCTTGGGCCAAGGCCCAAGCCGCCGGCCAGGGCCAAGCCCCTCCCTCGCGCGCGCGCCAGTGCCAGAGGAAGGCCGCCGCCGTCGCCTAGAGTCCTAGTAGGACTCGGGTTGCCTTTTTTTTAGGATTCCCTCTCCTACTCTTTTTCCTCCTGTTTTTCTTGCCCCCTATCCCAAGTAATCTCTCCCCCTCACCTAGATGAATACCCAAGCACCCCCCTCCAAATGCCACACCAAACCCCAAGCGACCACCACGCCCTCACCCCGCGCCGCGCCTAGAGCCGCCGCCGCCCGCACCCTGCGTCACGCGCCGTCGCCGCCCTTAGCCGCCGCCGCCGCCATAGTGCCCCCCCCCCCCCCCCGCCGCCGCCCTTGCTCGCCGCCGCCGGAGCCCTCGCCGGAGACCTCGCCGGAGGTACCGCACCGCATCTTTTTCTTTTCCTTAGATCGGTTTTCTTCTAAATCATTCCGATTCTTTTCTTCTCTTCCGTTCCGGTTTCTAGATCGGTTTTTTCATTCGGTTTTCTTTTCTCGAAACCGTAGATCGGTTCCGTTCTCTTTTCCGATTTAGTTGCCCAGAGACCATTCGCCGGACCGTTCGTCCTAACGAATGTGATCACCGGATTCTTCTAGGTTAACGAACGTCCGTTCGTTTAACCGTTCTTCTTTTTCTTTTCGCCGGATTTATTCCGTGATCGCGATCTCAGATCCGATCTTCGTTCTAGTTTATCTTCTCGCTCGTTAATCGGAATCAGGTGATACAAGCGCCTGGAGTTTCGTTTTGAAACCGTTGTTCCGACTAATCAACTTAAACAAGTTTTTGCTACTGTAAAACTTGACCTAGTTTCAACTTGCTAGAACCGAGTTGTTTTCTTCCGCCGTTTGTTTTCGGTTTCTTTGTTCGGTTCTTTCTTTCTTTGCAACCGGAGTTCTTAAGTTGAACCTTCTGGTTCGATCTCTTGTTCGAGTTTTACCTGTGCATTAGATGAGTACTTATTGTATGCTTGTTGTTTGTCTGCGATAGATTACCCGGATTGCGCCGCTTGTTACTTTGAATCTCTAGGACTCGCGGATCATCAGCAAGGCAAGTGACACTTTGATCATACCTTTTCTACAACCCAGTTTTATTGCATTAGATCCATCCTCACACATTGCATGATTAGGATCTAATTAAATTGTGGGATGGGAAGTAGATGAGGTAGTACCTATTACCTGTTTATCATGAAACCTTTGGGAGTTACTTCTACGTTTGCTTATTATGCCATGCTATGCTAGTAGACGTGGATTGGGTGAGTGATATCCATGACAGATGTGAGATTGATAATTTTAATGGTTTATCTAAGGTGGCAACTTAAACACACATCTGGGTGGGTTGAGGCACCTGATGTCTATCAGGACTTGCCTGTTTTATTTTGGACCGCCACCCAGGCTCAAAGGGATCATAAGATCTTTCATGCTAAATACTTACGTGTGCAGCCACAAGCCAATATGGGCTCTGGCATAGTTGACTAAGTCGTGCGAACTCTTATAGGGGTAGACTAGCAGATGTAGGGGATGTAGGTGGTACGGTCTACTCCATCGTAAGGTGCTAGCGCTTCTGAAAGACTATGTCTCGGTCATCCGTTTCTCAAACACCATGTAGTGCGAGAAATCCAACGGAGGCGATCGAGTCTTGTGGGGAAAAGTGCGCAAACCTCTGCAGAGTGTAACAAACTAATCATGATTAGCCGTGTCCCCGGTTATGGACAATCTTGAGTATCTAGTTTTTGAATATCATGTGAATCTCATCATGTTACTTCTAATTAATAATGTTGGGTTTTAATTTTTCACTTTTAATTGGGATTGAGAATGCTGTCAACCATTCTCAATGTTTAACAACCACCATGATAGTTAAATAAATTTATTCCTTTGTAGTAGGGAAAAATTGGCTTTACGCAAAACAGTAACCATAGAGCTTTCCACCAGCCAAATATGCATATAGTATAGCTGTTTCATTCCATCATTCTCTATGTGTTACCTTGCCAGCATATTCCATGTGCTGACCCGTTTCGGGCTGCAACATTAATGTTGCAAACTTTTCAGACGACGATTAAGGTGCTTTTAGGTCGTGGTTCTATACTCAGTGATGCCTATGGAGTTGATGGACCCATTTATCTTCTGAGTCTTCCGCTGTTATCGATATTAGATGGCCTTAAGCCATATTATTGTAATAAGTTCTCTTCGGAGACATCGATGTAATAAGTGTGTGATTGCCACTCTGCTATAAATCCTTCGATGTACTGTGTGGTGTCAGCATTACTGATCCAGGGATGACACCGGAGCACAGTAGACTTGATCCATTCGGGTCTGGTCGCCACAGAGATGGTATCAGAGCACACGCTGACTGTAGGACACGGCCACTAAGTTAAAGCCATAGATCACTATTCTCTCCTCCTTTTCTAACTCCTCATCTTTTCTACTCTTTAGGATGAAGGACGTGAAGATTAAGTACGCTCAACCGGATGAAGGCACACCTTTTGGATTTCACTTGAAGGAAGTCACCAAGTACCTAAACATTGGATTACCAAGTTTCACGGGAACCTTCAACGCCACTTTGCCTGAAGAGGAGCGCTGGAAGATTCAAGCTCACATTCCAGGAAGGACATTCGTGCCAATCACGAAGCCCATAGATAGTGTTTTCAATGCACCAACTTGGAGTCTAGGAAGGAGCATGGCAGCCCATGTCACCATAGGACACATTGGAGAAGTTTATCAAGAAGACCTCAAGGACACTATCTACCAGATTTGCGGACGTCGAGATGAACAATGGGAGTTAGTCATCACCAAGAAGGATAGATCCATTGCAGCTTTTATCCAGGAGTTAAACCAGCACATTTGACGCCACGAGAACCAGATGTGCAACGA
The DNA here is from genome assembly GCA_034509565.1 of Triticum monococcum. NCBI lineage: Eukaryota > Viridiplantae > Streptophyta > Magnoliopsida > Poales > Poaceae > Triticum > Triticum monococcum. The sequence goes on along the minus strand of CM067842.1, from coordinate 440,491,156 downwards.
TATGATGGAGTTGAAGAATGCGAAGACAAGGATCATCGAGCTAGAAGGAGAACTGAAGGCTACACGCAAGGACTACATGGACGAGATCGTAGCTCTAGCAAGACACAACGTCGATCTTAAGCAAGAGATTGAAGAACTCAAGAGGGAGTTAGCATCCAGGAAGGAAGACATGTACGTCGCATGTTCGGACAACTACATCATCATCGACGACACCGATTCGGATCCAAGTGAACCCGAATTTGAGGACAAAGCTGGAGCGGACATCATGGAGTCTTCCACCGGTTCAAATTTTTAGATGACCACCAAATATTAGTAGTATTTCCCCCATGTAAATACTATAGTTCGAGCACTTTTGCGATAGTTAGATCGATTGTAAGCCCTTGTTTGATTGAATGAAGTGATTTTGTGTGAATTTTGCTCATGTGCATTGGGGTAGTGTTTTCTCTTTAGACCTCATTCTTTTCTTATATCTCTTCTTTTCGAAACCCTCGGATGCCTCCGAGATGTGACACTGGATTTCCATCGGAGCTCACTCAGTTGATCCAACAGCAGAATCAATTGATGCAGATGTTAGTTCAGAATTAGCAGAACAACAACAACAACAACAACAACAACAACAACAACAACAACAACCCACCACTATCACCACCCCCTGTTGACCACTTAGCCCGTTTCCTTAGGCTAAATCCGCCGGTGTTTTCCAGTAGCATCGAGCCGATAGTAGCAGACGATTGGCTCCGCAAGATAGGAAGGGAGTTGACCACTGCAGGATGCACGGATGGTGAGAAAGTGAAGTTTGCTGCACATCAGTTAGAAGGACCCACGGCAGGATGGTGGGAGAATTTCACAGCCACATTCCCAGTTGACACTGTCACATGGGATCAGTTCCAGCAAGCTTTCCTCACTGCACATGTTTCAGCAGGAGCTATGGCCATGAAGAAGCGTGAGTTTCGCAACTTACGCCAAGGAGGAAGGACAGTTGGACAGTACGTTGACGACTTCAGCAAGCTAGCACGTTATGCCCCAGATGACGTTGCTACGGATGCAACCAAGCAGGAGAAGTTTCTGGAAGGATTGAATGATGAGTTAAGCATGCAGTTGATGGTAGGAAGTTTCAACTGTTGGGGAACGTAGTAATTTCAAAAAATTTCCTACGCACACGCAAGATCATGGTGATGCATAGCAACGAGGGGGAGAGTATTGTCTACGTACCAACGCAGACCGACTGCGGAAGCGATCTCACAACGTAGAGGAAGTAGTCGTACGTCTTCTTCCCGATCCGACCGATCCAAGCACCGTTACTCCGGCACCTCCGAGTTCTTAGCACATGTTCAGCTCGATGACGATCCTCGGGCTTCGATCCAGCAAAGCGTCCAGGAATAGTTCCGTCAGCACAACGGCGTGGTGACGATCTTGATGTACTACCGACGCAGGGCTTCGCCTAAGCTCTACAACGATATGACCGAGGTGGAATTTGGTGGCAGGGGGCACCGCACACGGCTAAGGAACGATCAACAATGATCAACTTGTGTGTCTATGGGGTGCCCCCTGCCCCTGTATATAAAGGATGGAGGAGGAGGAGGCCGGCCAAGGCATAGGGTGCGGCCAGGATGGGAGTCCTACTAGGACTCCAAGTCCTAGTAGGAGTCCACCAAAAAGGGGAGGAAGGGAGAAGGAATAGGAGGAGAAGGAGAGGTGGCCGGCCCCCTTTTCCCTAGTCCAATTCGGACCAAAGGGGAGGGGGGGCGCAGCAGCCTTTTCCTCTTCCCACTAAAGCCCATCAAGGCCCATTACTCTTCCCCGTATTCCCGTAACTCCCCGGTACCTCCGAAAATACCCGAATCACTCGGAACCTTTCCGATGTCCGAATATAGTCGTCCAATATATCGATCTTTACGTCTCGACCATTTCGAGACTCCTCGTCATGTCCCCGATCTCATCCGGGACTCCGAACTCCTTCGGTACATCAAAACTCATAAACTCATAATATAATTGTCATCGAAACCTTAAGCGTGCGGACCCTACGGTTCGAGAACAATGTAGACATGACCGAGACACGTCTCCGGTCAATAACCAATAGCGGGACCTGGATGCCCATATTGGCTCCTACATATTCTACGAAGATCTTTATCGGTCAGACCGCATAACAACATACGTTGTTCCCTTTGTCATCGGTATGTTACTTGCCCGAGATTCGATCGTCGGTATCCAATACCTAGTTCAATCTCGTTACTGGCAAGTCTCTTTACTCGTTCCGTAATACATCATCTCATAACTAACATCTTAGTTATTATGCTTGCAAGGCTTATGTGATGTGTATTACCGAGAGGGCCCAGAGATACCTCTCCGACAATCTGAGTGACAAACCCTAATCTCGAAATACGCCAACCCAACATCTACCATTGGAGACACCTGTAGTACTCCTTTATAATCACCCAGTTACGTTGTGACGTTTGGTAGTACCCAAAGTGTTCCTCTGGTAAACGGGAGTTGCATAATCTCATAGTTATAGGAACATGTATAAGTCATAAAGAAAGCAATAGCATCATACTAAACGATCGGGTGCTAAGCTAATGGAATGGGTCATGTCAATCAGATCATTCAACTAATGATGCGACCTCGTTAATCAAATAACAACTCCTTGTTCATGGTTAGGAAACATAACCATCTTTGATTAACGAGCTAGTCAAGTAGAGGCATACTAGTGACACTCTGTTTGTCTATGTATTCACACATGTATTATGTTTCCGGTTAATACAATTCTAGCATGAATAATAAACATTTATCATGATATAAGGAAATAAATAATAACTTTATTATTGCCTCTAGGGCATATTTCCTTCATCAACAACTACCAGGAGTTGGTAGATCATGCCATCATGATTGAAGGGAAGCAACAGCAAATTGAGAACCGCAAGAGGAAGTATGGACAGGGGAAGTATAACTCTGGAGCCCAGCAGAAGCCCCGTTTCACCCCTAAATCGGGATTTCAGTTTCAGCATACCCATGGAGGAGGTAATTTGCACAACCACAATGGCCACAAGAATGGTAATGGGAATGGAGGAAGCAACGGCCAGAACCGGACCACCCCATCAACCCCATCCAAGAGAGACCTGAGCCAAGTCACCTGTTTCAAGTGTTCCAAGACCGGACATTATGCCAATGAATGTCCTGAAGGCCAGAATGGAAATGGCAATGGAAGCTCAGGGAAGAAGCCGAACCCTTTCAATAGGGGACAGGTGAACCACATTAGCGTGGAGGAGGTTGAAGATGAGCCTGATGCAGTGAACGGTAAGTTTTTGGTTAAGTCATTTACCGCACTCGTTCTTTTCGATACTGGTGCATCGCATTCATACATATCAAGGGGATTTGTGGATAAATATAACCTGCCAACCCAAGCCCTCAGGTCACCCATGTTAGTAAGCTCACCAGGAGCGGAGGTTATGGCTAGACGATGGTGTGATCGGTTACCATTAAGGATTGGTAACTATGTTTTTCCCTCAGACCTAATAGTACTGGAATCTCAAGGATTGGATGTGATATTAGGCATGGATTGGTTATCAAAGTATGAAGGGAATATTGAATGCGCTAGTAAGTCAATTTTTCTTACCACACCAGAAGGAAGACGGATCAAGTATGTATCACGACATGGATCAAATAAGAATTAAGTGAATTCTTTATCAGGAGTGGTGCAGGAAGAAGTACCAGTGGTAAAGGATTTTCCTGATGTATTTCCAGAAGAGTTGCCAGGCATGCCACCAGATAGAGACATTGAGTTTTTGATTGAGTTATTGCCAGGTATAGGCCCAATATCAAAGAGACCGTACAGGATGCCAGCAAAGGATTTGGTAGAAATTAAGAATCAGATTAAGGAGTTACTGGAGAAAGGTTACATTTGCCCAAGTTCTTCACCTTGGGGATCAAAGAGACCGTACAGGATGCCAGCAAAGGATTTGGTAGAAATTAAGAATCAGATTAAGGAGTTACTGGAGAAAGGTTACATTCACCCAAGTTCTTCACCTTGGGGATCACCCGTACATCTAGTGGAGAAGAAGGATGGATCATTAAGGATGGTTGTTGATTATCGAGGATTGAATGAAGTAACCATCAAGAACAAGTACCCACTGCCAATGATAAATGATCTGTTTGATCGTTTGCAAGGAGCTAAAGTGTTTTCCAAGATCGATTTGTGATCAGGGTACCACCAGTTGAAGATTCGAGAGCAGGATATTCCGAAGACAGCATTCACCACAAGATATGGACTGTATGAATATACCGTTATGTCCTTTGGATTGACTAACGCGCCTGCCTATTTTATGAACCTGATGAACAAAGTGTTTATGGAGTTTTTGGATAAGTTCGTCGTAGTGTTCATTGATGATATCCTGGTTTATTCAAAGAATGAAGAAGAGCATAAGGAACATTTGCGTTTGGTTTTGGAGAAACTAAGGGAACATCAGCTATATGCCAAATTCAGCAAATGTGAGTTTTGGTTGAAGGAAGTAGGATTCCTCGGACACGTTATATCCGGAGAAGGGATAGCAGTTGACCCCACAAAGGTTGAGACCGTAACCGAGTGGGAAGCACCAACGACAGTTGGAGAGATCCGGAGTTTTCTTGGACTCGCAGGATACTACCGGAGATTCATTGAGAACTTTTCAAAGATTGCAAAGCCTATGACGGAGTTGTTGAAGAAGGATACCAAATTCAATTGGACTAAGGAGTGTGAGGCTAGTTTCCAGGAGTTGAAGAAATGATTGGTTACCTCACCAGTGTTGATTTTGCTAGATCAGACCAAGGATTATGAGGTGTATTGCGACTCTTCACGTCGAGGACTTGGAGCAGTGCTTATGCAGGAAGGAAGAGTTGTTTTGTATGCTTCACGACAACTGAAGCCTCATGAGTTGAATTATGCCACACATGATTTGGAGTTAGCAGCCGTAGTGCATGCATTGAAGACGTGGAGACATTTCCTCATTGGAAATCATTGTGAGGTGTACACGGATCACAAGAGTTTGAAGTACATTTTCACGCAGAAGGAGTTGAATCTCAAACAAAGGAGATGGTTGGAGCTCATCAAGGATTATGATATGAGATTGCAATACCATCCCGGAAAAGCTAATGTAGTAGCTGACGCTTTGAGCCGTAAGAGCCACGTCAATACATTAATAACGAAGGAAATACCCAAGGAGTTAGCAGAAAACCTTCGTGAACTATGCTTGGAGATAGTTCCGAAAGGCTATGTAGCAGCATTAGAGATTCAGTCAACATTGATGGATAAGAACAGAGAAGCTCAGAAATCATACAAGGAGATTGCTTCTATAAAGGAGAAACTAAGCAAAGGAAAAGCAAAGGGATTTCGTGAGGATGAGCACGATACCCTATGGTTTGAGGACCGTGTTTATGTGCCAAATGACCCGGAGATCAGGAAGTTGATTCTACAAGAGGCACATGATTCACCCTATTCGATTCACCCAGGAAATACCAAGATGTATTTGGATTTGAAGGAGACATTCTGGTGGACCGGAATGAAGAAGGATATTGCAGCCTATGTAGCAGTTTGTGACGTATGTCATAGAGTGAAGGCAGAGCATCAGAAGCCAGCCGGATTGTTGCAACCATTGCCGATACCCGAATGGAAGTGGGATAAGATAGGCATGGATTTTATCATAGGACTACCCAGGACGAAAGCAGGATATGACTCGATATGGGTAGTAGTTGATCGTTTAACGAAGGTAGCACATTTCATTCCAATTAAGACCACTTACACCAGTGCTAAGTTGGCAAAGATATACATGACTAGGATCATTTGTTTGCATGGAGTTCCAAGGAGTATTGTATCAGATAGAGGAACCCAATTTACCTCAAAGTTTTGGAAGCAGTTGCATGAAACTTTAGGAACCAGGCTAGAGTTCAGCACCGCTTTTCATCCACAGACAGATGGACAGACTGAGAGAGTCAATCAGATTTTGGAAGATATGCTGAGAGCTTGTGCACTAGATTATGGATCTAGTTGGGACGATAACTTGCCGTATGCGGAGTTTTCTTATAACAACAGTTACCAAACCAGTTTAAAGATGGCACCTTTCGAAGCTTTATACGGAAGGAGGTGCAGGACGCCGTTGTCATGGGACGAAGTTGGAGATCGTCAGTTGTTTGGACCCGATTTGATTAAAGAGTCTGAACAGAAGGTGAAGTTGATTCGCGATAGGCTCAAGGTAGCCCAGTCCAACCAGAAGAGCTACGCAGATTCTAAATGTAAGGAGACCGTTTACAAAACCGGAGACAGAGTGTATCTCCGAGTATCCCCACTTCGAGGAGTTAAGCGCTTTGGAGTTAAGGGAAAATTAGCACCGCGTTTCGTTGGACCATATAAGATCTTGCAACGTATGGGAGAAGTTGCTTATAAGTTGGAATTACCAGAGGGACTGTCAGGAGTACCTGATGTATTCCATGTTTCTTAGCTGAAGAAATGCCACGCCGAGATGGCGGAGGTACCACTAAGAGATACAGTGCCACTGGAAGCAATTCAATTGAAGGACGACTTAACGTATGAAGAGAAACCAGTCAAGATTCTCGATTATGCCAGCAGAGTTACCCGCAGCAAGGTTATCAAGTTTTGTAAAGTTCAGTGGAACCACCACTCAGAGGATGAAGCCACCTGGGAGAGAGAAGAAGATTTGCTCAAGGACCACCCTCACCTATTTTCTAGCCAACCCGAATCTCGAGGGCAAGATTCATCTTAAGGGGGGTAGGTTTGTAACATCCCAAATTTTCAATTTGGAATGTTATACACTAGATCATCATGCATATCATATTTTTCTTGCATTTTGCCGATGCTAGAAATTTCACGCAACTCAAGGACCTTCAGAGAGAGTTCGAGATTTCGTCTTTTTCATATTTGAGTCTTCTCAAATTTTGAAGAAAGGATCATTGGTTTTGTCGGAGTTTTATTCGCCTTTTATTTGGATAGGAAAAAATGCGCGTTTTGAAAAATTGCATTTTAGGTCCCGAGAAAAGTTCATTTTGTTCGACTCATTTTTAGGAGTCGGGGAAAATTTACTTTAGAAGTTTTGGAGTTCGTTTAGTTCTCTTTTCTCTTTTTTTTCTGCGCGCGAACCCGATTAAAAAAAATCTTCACAGCGCCTTGGGCCAAGGCCCAAGCCGCCGGCCAGGGCCAAGCCCCTCCCCTCGCGCGCGCGCCAGCGCCAGAGGCAGGCCGCCGCCGTCGCCTAGAGTCCTAGTAGGACTCGGGTTGCCTTTTTTAGGATTCCCTCACCTACTCTTTTTCCTCCTCTTTTTCTTGCCCCCTACCCCAAGTAATCTCTCCCCCTCACCTATATAAATACCCATGCACCCCCCCTCTAAATCCCACACCAAACCCCAAGCCACCACCGCGCCCTCACCCCGCGCCGTGCCTAGAGCCGCCGCCGCCCGCGCCCTGCGTCACGCGTCGCCGCCGCCCTTAGCCGCCGCCGCCGCCCTAGTGCCCCGCTGCCGCCGGAGCCCTCGCCAGAGGTACCGCGCTGCATCTTTTTCTTTTCCTTAGATCGGTTTTCTTCTAAATCGTTCTGATTCTTTTCTTCTCTTCCGTTCCGGTTTCTAGATCGGTTTTTTTCGTTCGGTTTTCTTTTCTCGAAACCCTAGATCGGTTCCGTTCTCTTTTCCGATTTAGTTGCCCAGAGACCCTTCGCCGGACCGTCCGTCCTAACGAACATGATCACCGGATTCTTCTAGGTTAATGAACGTCCGTTCGTTTAACCGTTCTTCTTTTTCTTTTCGCCGGATTTATTCCGCGATCGCGATCTCAGATCCGATCTTCGTTCTAGTTTATCTTCTCGCTCGTTTATCGGAATCGGGTGATACAAGCGCCTGGAGTTTCGTTTCGAAACCACCGTTCTGACTAATCAACTTAAACAAGTTTTTGCTACTGTAAAACTTGACCTAGTTTCAACTTGCTAGAACCGAGTTGTTTTCTTTCGCCATTTGTTTTCGGTTAATTTGTTCGGTTCTTTCTTTCTTTGCAACCGGAGTTCTTAAGTTGAACCTTCTGGTTCGATCTCTTGTTCGAGTTTTACCTATGCATTAGATGAGAAATTATTGTATGCTTGTTGTTTGTCTGCGATAGATTACCCGGATTGCGCCGCTTGTTACTTCGAATCTCTAGGACTCACGGATCATCAGCAAGGCAAGTGACACTTTGATCATACCTTTTCTACAACCCAGTTTTATTGCATTAGATCCATCCTCACACATTGCATGATTAGGATCTAATTAAATTGTGGGATGGGAAGTAGATGAGGTAGTACCTATTACCCGTTTATCATGAAACCTTTGGGAGTTACTTCTACATTTGCTTATTATGCCATGCTATGCTAGTAGACGTGGATTGGGTGAGTGATATCCATGAAAGATGTGAGATTGATAATTTTAATGGTTTATCTAAGGTGGCAACTTAAACACACATCTGGGTGGGTTGAGGCACCTGATGTCTATCAGGACTTGCCTATTTTATTTTGGACCGCCACCCAGGCTCAAAGGGATCATAAGATCTTTCATGCTAAATACTTACGTGTGCAGGCACAAGCCAATATGGGCTCTGGCATAGTTGACTAAGTCGTGCGAACTCTTATAGGGGTAGACTAGCAGATGTAGGGGATGTAGGTGGTACGGTCTACTCCATCGTAAGGTGCTAGCGCTTCTAAAAGACTATGTCTCGGTCATCCGTTTCTCAAACACCATGTAGTGCGAGAAATCCAACGGAGGCGATCAAGTCTTGTGGGGAAAAGTGTGCAAACCTCTGCAGAGTGTAACAAACTAATCATGATTAGCCGTGTCCCCGGTTATGGACAATCTTGAGTATCTAGTATTTGAATATCATGTGAATCTCATCATGTTACTTCTAATTAATATTGTTGGGTTTTAATTGTTCACTTTTAATTGGGATTGAGAATGCTGTCAACCATTCTCAATGTTTAACAACCACCATGATAGTTAAATAAATTTATTCCTTTGCAGTAGGGAAAAATTGGCTTTACGCAAAACAGTAACCATAGAGCTTTCCACCAGCCAAATATGCATATAGTATAGTTGTTTCATTCCATCATTCTCTATGTGTTACCTTGCCAGCATATTCCATGTGCTGACCCGTTTCGGGCTGCAACGTTAATGTTGCAGACTTTTCAGACGACGATTAAGGTGCTTTTAGGTCGTGGTTCTATACTCAGTGATGCCGTTGGAATTGATGGACCCATTTATCTTCCGAGTCTTCCGCTGTTATCGATATTAGATGGCCTTAAGCCATATTATTGTAATAAGTTCTCTTCGGAGACATCGATGTAATAAGTGTGCGATTGCCACTCTGCTATAAATCCTTCGATGTATTGTGTGGTGTCAGCATTACTGATCCAGGGATGACACCGGAGCACAGTAGACTTGATCCATTCGGGTCTGGTCGCCACATCAATCCTCTACGCGACACCGACTCTCAAGATCATCGACGACGTCAAACCCAAGAGGCTTTTGCGCTAGCCCGGGAATGGCAACGACAATGCCAACTTGAAGAGGAAGAGCGAGCGCGCCTACACCAAGTAGCACAAGATGCCGAAGCACAACGACAAGAACAACAACTCCATGAAGCTCAAGCACTTGAGGCGCAACAAGCCCTCCAATATTCAAGTCGAGCCATGGCGAACCGAGGCCGACAAGCGCATGAACAAGAGGAAGCACTTCGCGAAGAAATCCATGAACGACGACATCAAGCTCGCGTGCAACGTCAAGCTCGACAAGCTCCTCCACAAGCTCGCCCAGAACATCAAGTTCATCAAGAGCATGAAGAGAATGGACATCCTCCATGACAAGTCCAACATGAGGTCGACAAACCTCCGTGCCATGAGCAACACAAGTTGGACAATTATCAACAACATGGGCGTCATCATCCCTGACCCGAACACAATGAAGAGCAACGCTATGGCAATCTCAAGTTCACCATGCCAAAGTTCAACGGAAGCAACAATCCCGAAGAGTACCTTTCATGGGCATTGAAAGTTGACAAGATCTTCCGTTTGCACAACTACGACGAAGAGAGGAAGATCGCGATGGCATCCCTTGAGTTCCAAGACTATGTCCTCATTTGGTGGGAACAAGTCATCGAGCGCCATGAGGCAAGAGGTGAACCACCCATCACCACTTGGGCACAAATAAAGGATGTCATGAGAGCACGCTTCGTGCCTACCTACTACAACCGCGACCTCTTCAAGAAACTCCAACTACTCAAGCAAGGAACCAAGAGCGTTGAAGAGTACTACAAGGAGATGGAGATTGCCATGATACGAACCAATTTCACGGAAGATGATGAGCAAACTATGGCACGTTTCTTGAACAGACTCAACCATCCTATCAAGAAGATCGCCGACTTCCAACCATACTCGAACCTCATCGAGCTAGTGCATCAAGCTACCAAAGCGGAACGCCAAGTGCAAGATGATTTCAAGTATGCCAAGTTCTCATCCAAGTCATACAGCTTCTCCAACACCCAAGCTTCAATGACTCCAACACCTTCTACCAAGCCTTCTACTAGCAACATCGACAAGTCGAGTTCCAAGAAAGCTTTGTCTACTCCAGGTCATCCTCCTACTACAAGAAACTTCAAGCCGAGGGCTTCATCATCATCAACCACAACCGATGAGACCGTCAAGACGAGTTCCTTCAAATGCTTCACATGCGGAGGCCGAGGCCACAAGTCCTATGAGTGCACCAACAAGCGGACCATGATCCTCAACGACGACAGAACCTACGATTCGATGAGTGAAGGAGAAATGGGCGCTCTTGAGCAAGTCGCCATGCACCGGCAAGTGAACAATGAAGACGAACAAGTCTTTTGCGATGAAGATTCAAGTCCCGCCCTTGTTGTCTCCAAAGTCTTGACTCTCCAACATCACCAAGAAGAAGACCAACGATGCCACATATTCCACACCAAGGCTGGCATCAATGGACGATCCGTCAAGGTCATCATCGATGGAGGGAGTTGTCATAACCTCGCAAGTGAAGAACTTTTCTCCAAGCTCCAATTTCCCAAGACGAAGCACCCACATCCATACAAAGTGCAATGGCTTAGCGTCTCCGGCACTATCCAAGTCGAGCACCGAGTACAAGTCTCATTCAAAATTGGCGCCTACGAAGACACCTTGGAGTGTGACGTCATTCCAATGACCATTTGCCACCTTCTCCTTGGACGCCCATGGAAATTTGATAGAGGAGTCATCCACAATGGCCGAACGAACCACTGCATCTTCAAGATGAAGGGCAAGGAGTACGTCCTTCGTGCAATGTCACCAAGCCAAGTGATCGCCGACAAGCAAGCCACCCATCGTGGATATCATAGTGAGAGAGCGAGCCACCAAAAAGAGAGTGAGCGCCTCAAGCCCAAATCGAACACCTCCACGATGAGCGAAAAGAACTTAGTCCTATTTTCTACCAAAAGTGAGATAAGAGGAGTGTGTGAGAACCCATCTAGTGTCCTACACTATGTCCTTGTGTGCAAGAACAATGCACCACAAACTAACACTTCTCACACTCTTCCTCTAGTGTTGTCTTCTCTTTTGTAGGAATTTCACGATGTTTTCCCCGACGAGCTACCTCCGGGACTACCTCCACTATGAGGCATTGAGCACCGCATCGACCTCATCCCCGGAGCACCGCTTCCGAACAAAGCTCCCTACCGCATCAACCCCGAAGAAACTAAAGAAATACAAAGGCAAGTAAAGCATCTCATAGACCATGGACATGTGCGTGAAAGTTTGAGCCCTTGTGCCATCCCGGTCATTCTTGTGCCAAAACGAGACGGTAGCTTTCGCATGTGCTCTGATTGTAGACCTATCAATGCTATCACCGTTCGATATAGGTATCCCATTCCATGCCTAGATGATATGCTTGATGAATTTATCGGTGCCACTATATTTTCCAAAATTGATCTTAAGAGTGGTTACTATCAATACGCATACAAGAGGGTGATGAATGGAAAACCGCCTTCAAAACCAAGTTTGGCTTGTATGAGTGTTAGTCATGCCTATGGGTCTATCGAAAGCACTGGGTACTTTCATGCATCTTATGAATCATGTCTTTCGCCCTTACATTGGTGTATTTGTTGTGGGGTACTTCGATGATATCCTTGTTTTTAGCAAGTCTCTCAAAGAGCATGTCACCCATGTCCGAACCGATTTGCAAACTCTTCGAAAAGAGCATCTCTATGCTAATATGGAGAAATGCCTTTTTGGCATTGACAAGCTCATTTTCTTGGGTTTTGTTGTTTCCTCTAAGGGTGTTCATGTTGACGAGTCCAAGATCAATGCTATTAAGACTCGGCCACAACCAACCAATTTGCAACAAGTGTGTAGCTTTCTTGGCCTTGCGGGTTTCTATCGTTGCTTTGTGAAAGATTTTAGCACCATTGCTTCGCCTTTGCATGCTTTGAGCAAGAAGAATGCGCCTTTTGTTTGGGGACCATCCCAAGATACCGCATTCAATGAGCTTAAGAATTTGCTTACTCGTGTTCCGGTGCTTGATTTACCCAACTTCGACAAACCCTTTGAGATTCATTGCGATGCTAGTGGTGATGGCATAGGAGGTGTGTTAACGCAAGAGAAGCGTCCCATAGCTTACTTTAGTGAGAAACTCTCCGGCGCACAACTCAATTACCCCATCTATGACAAAGAGCTATATGCTTTAGTCCGCGTTTTGCATGAATGGGAACACTATCTTCGCCCTCATGAGTTTATCACTCATACCGATCATGAAACGCTCAAATACCTTAAGGGCCAAACCAAGTTGAACAAGCGTCATGCTAAATGGAGTGAATTTATTGAGTCTTTTCCTTAAGTCATCAAGTACATTAAGGGTAAGGAAAACATTGTGGCGGATGCCCTTTCTCGCATATGCATGCTTGTTACTCAACTTGAATGTGATGTCATTGGCTTTGAGCATATAAAAGACTTGTATGAGCATGATCCTACTCTTGCTACTCCTTATGCCAAGTGTTTGACGCACACCTCTTGGGAACACTATTACATCAAAACGGATATCTTATGAGAGCTAACAAACTTTGCATCCCCAAGTCTTCTCTTTGTTTGTTGCTTTTGCAGGAATCTCATTGTCAGTGTCAAACCCGGCGAATCTCGGGTAGGGGGTCCCGAACTGTGCGTCTAAGGCGGATGGTAACAGGAGGCAGGGAACACGATGTTTTACCTAGGTTCGGGCCCTCTTGATGGAGTTAAAACCCTACATCCTGCTTGATTAATATTGATGATATGGGTAGTACAAGAGTAGATCTACCACGAGATTAGAGAGGCTAAACCCTAGAAGCTAGCCTATGGTATGATTATATGTTGTAGTTTTTGTGTCCTACGGACTAAAACCCTCCGGTTTATATAGACATCGGAGAGGGTTAGGGTTACACAAGGTCAGTTACAAAGGAGGAGATATCCATATCCGTACTGCCTAGCTTGCCTTCCACGCCAAGTAGAGTCCCATCCGGACACGAGACGAAGTCTTCAATCTTGTATCTTCATAGTCCAACAGTCCGGCCAAAGGATATAATCCGGCTGTCCGGAGACCCCCTAGTCCAGGACTCCCTCAATAGCCCCTGAACCAGGCTTTCAATGACGATGAGTCCGGCGCGCATTATTGTCTTCGGCATTGCAAGGCGGGTTCCTCCTCCGAATTCATCATGGAAGAATTTGAATACAAGGATATTGTCCGACCCTACAAAATAAGTTCCACATACCACCGTAGAGAGAATAATATTTTCACAAAGTTTGCTGACTTGTTTTGGCAACACAACATTATGTCATGGCCCGGTGATTATTCGAACCGTTTCCTTTAACTAGCCCCGCACATAACGCGAGGCAGTTTTTTTGACACGTCTTGTCAAAGCAGAGATCATGTCCCCTTATTACGGGATTCTCATCAATACGGGCGTGGGTAACCCAACTGTGTCTAGGACTTCTAGATTATAGGCAAGTCCCAAACGGCTACAGAGAGGACGCTTGATATTCACCCCCTTTATAAAGGGACAAGGCTTTTACTTTTTTCCCTCCCGTGCTCAATCGAATCCTTCCCCCGCCTCGAGTTCTAACACCCAAAGCCCAGGTCAGGTGCTCCGGACCTTCAATCATGTCCGGATCTAGCCTTCAAGGCCGATGGATGCCCTCCTCCGTTATGGAAGAAGACATCAAGAAGTTGAGGGAGGCCAGATACGTGACCGCCAAGGTTTCGCATCGGCTGCCTGGCCGAGGGCAGGTCATCCCTACTCCTGAACCCAACGAAGACGTCGTGTTCATCTCCCACTTCCTCCCGAGGTCTAGGCCTCACTCTAGATCCCTTCATTAGGGGTTGATGTTTTATTACGGGCTAGATTTCCACGATCTAGCCCCGGACTCCTTTCTCCATATCTCAGCATTTATTGTCGTATGCGAGGCCTTCCTCCGCATTACCCCTCACTTCGGCCTGTGGCTCAGGACCTTTGATGTGAAGCCGAAGATGGTCGAGGGGCAGCATGTAGCGTGCAGAGGCGCATTAATAAGCAGGATTGCCGGAGCTCCATGGCCAAAGGGTTCTATTCCAGAGGTGTCCGAATTATGGCAACGGGAGTGGTTTTACATCACAGCTCCCAGAAGTGCCAAGTGTGTGGCTGCCCCTGCTTTCCGCTCAAGCCCTCCACCACAACTGATGTCATCAATTAGCAGAGGGCTGAGCTGGGGTCCCACCAAGGACGTGCCTGTACTGCAAAGCCGCATTCAAAATGTCTTCGAAGGATATTTCAGTTTGATTATGGTAATGCAAGTCATGCTGGTTCGACGAATCCAGCCATGCAAACGCCGGCCTCTTTGCATGTGGGAGTTCAACCTAGAAGGACCGCGCGCTATTCAGAATTTCCTCGGCCTGACGCACGAGGAGATGTATAGATCATTCTTCGGACCCCACATAGAGTGTCCTGATACTACCGAGGACGTGGGCCTGAGAAGCAACCGCACCGCCGACCAAGTAAGTTATCCTCTAGCCGAACACACCGTCTTTCATTTATCATGACGTTATTCTGAGAAATCGCTCTTTGACCAGGACTGGATAACAAAGGCGAAGATGATTCGGTGTTTGGCCCCACCTCCTGAGGGCTTGGAAAATCCAGTACTGGAAAATATGCTCGAGCTAGCACCTTGCCCGGAGCCCTCAAAGGAAGACAAAGGGGGGAATGATGAGGGCGAAAGCGGGCCTCCACCGCTACCTATTCCGACCGAGGGAACGAGCGCCTCCGTGAGGGAGGATAACCGAGGGGAGGAATCGGACATTCTCTCACCCCGAGGAAGGAAGAGGACTACCTTTGAAGATCCAGAAACCAAGGTTTCCAAGCGGGAGAAGAAATCTCCACTAGAGGGTCCTGCCTTGGAGGGTGCTCTTGCCGCACAAAGTCCGTGCCGGGATCAGCCCTCTAACAAGCTGTAAGTAATTAAAAAATACTTCAATAGTGAAGATATATCACCTTACCTCTAAGGAAAATAACCAAAGTATTTATCTTGCACTTCGGATCTTTGCCCTTCTCACCAGAGCTCATCTTCGGGGGATCTTCTTCCGAAGATGATGGAGAGCGAAACGCCTCCCCTGGACTCCACTGCTCCAGAAGCGGGCGACCTTGAAGTGTCGTCACGGAGGAGCTCTCCGAATCTGGTGAGGCCAGAAGATAATCCTATAGTCACCCGAAGTCCTCAGCGTCCGGCTCTTGAAGAGAGCAAACAAAAGAGTCCGGCACCGTCTGGTATGCGATCGGACGTACTGAGGGAGCTGTTGGAGCGGGCGGCCACCTCAGACGAACACCGTACATTGATGGGTACGGTGATGGAAAGGATTTCATCCGCCGAAAGTGGGTTGCATGATGCCTTTATGAGTCTACTGACAGGCTTTGAGGTATGTAAAATGATGTACATTTGTGATGGTACCGCACATTTTTAGGTGTGCCCTGTGTAGATAGTAGCCCCTGAGACTCTGGTTGTCGCCGAGAACGGCGGCAAACAGAGGATCGTAGTCCCAGGCAATAACCATACCGCTTTAATGTGCAGGTAGTGGGAGCTCCGGTGGCTAGCTGGACTCATGAGTTTGCCGAACTGAAGCTGCAACTGGATGCAGCGGATGCCGACATCGAGCTTGTTAACAAGAGGCTTGACGAGGCACAGGGTAAGTGGTATTTTCTGGTGAATGCCACATAGTAAGAGCAGCATGACGCCAGTATCTTTAATATGTTGTGACTACAGATGGAGCTGCCACCATGGAAACCCTGCGGGCGGAACTTGCCCGAGCCAAAGAACAAGCAAGGATTAGTAATGCAGCTGCTTTGAAGGCGGCCGAAGAGTTGAAAGCCAAGAAGGCCGCGCATTGCGAGAGCAAAGAGAAGATGGCCAAGATGTCCGTAAAGTTAAAAGACACTACTGACCGTTGCCAGTTTCTTGAAAAAGAAAACCGAGCGAAGGCAACGGACCTTGAAAAGGCCATGATGGCAAACAAAGACACCCGCTCTGCTATGAGAGCGAAGAAGGAGGAGCTGTGTGAAGCCGGGGATATTGCGGCTGGCAAGCCCTTTATGCTGCGGAGGAAGTTCGGAGATCCGCGATATGCACCTCTGGATCGGCTATGGAGTTCGGCAGACGCATATATGGACTTGGCGGCGAGCGCTGTCGATGCGGCCAAATACTTCCGAGATCAAATAGATCGTGAAGTGGACAAGCTGTTCTGGTCGCAATTTAACGTTCCAGAGCATCCGCTTTCGTTGACTGATCAGCTAGCCGAATGGGCCGAACTCAATAGGTTGTCCGGACTCACCATGAGGTCTGTCGTGGATCAGCTGTGGCCGGAAAAGTCGAAGCCGAACAACTATTTCAGCTTAGTGCAGCAGTTCCTTGGTGCGGTGCCGCACATCAATGCGATGAAGAGGTCGGCATGCATAGAAGGCTCGCGGATGGCCCTTGCCCGTGTTAAAGCATACTGGGCGGAGATGGATGCTACCACTGTTGCGGCGCAGGGTTCGGCCATAGGCCGAGTGGCTGCCGAGCACTATATAAAAGAGGTTCTTGAGGGTGCTCGTTTGATAGAGGCCCATTGCTCAAAGAATATTATGTTTGAGTGACATGTATTCCCATTGTAAAAACCATGTTTTTATGAAATTTATTAAGGCTGTGTTTATACTTTTGCCTGAAAGTAATATGGTGCCTCCTGTGCGGCCGTTTATGTATACATGTGTATAACCTGAAAGATTGCAGTCGTCGGCTTCAGCCCCCACGCATATAATGCAGAGGTGTTCGCAGAAGACGCGTGTTCACACTTAACCCAACATCTTGGTCCTATTAAGGAGGTGATAGCACAGCGAACGAGGCAACCGGACTATAATGCTTTAACACTTTCACTTAGCCATAGGAGTTTGACGGTGGGGCTATTATATAGCCCCTGGTGGCTCCACACTCTCCCGGATTCAGGGTGCGTACATGCCTGGCCGGGAAACGGCCCTTCGTTAAGGCGGAGGAATTCTAACATTCCGATAGGTCATCGAGTGGTTGACCAGTCTCACGCTATATCATGACAGTCAGTTTTCGGCTTTCTCTACTGAGGTGCTCGTCCGGATGACCCGGGGCACAATCACAGTAGTTCTCCTAGTGCTACCTTAGCCGATAGAGCGGAACATAAGGTACCAAAACATAGGAGCCGGGCAAACCCAACATTTGACCAAAGACATGATTCGGAGCTGAAGCATATAAGGCCAAACTCGCGACGCCCAACACTCCCTAAGGTGTTCGGTCTTTATGGTATAAACCGGGCCTAAATAGTGCCCTTTGTAAGAAGCCCTTGGTGTCCAGGTACGTGCATTATTCTGACGTGGCCACATGCCAAGACGCCAGCATCCTTCTCAATTGTACCGAGAATCCGAGGGATGTGTATCAACAAGAGACAGTAAAAAAGGTTGACGCAGTCTTAATCTAAAAAGAATCCTTGGGACGGGTCCCTGCTGCACGTCTGCGCCTGTGTCTCCGTTGTGCCGTATCCTGGATGGGTGTAGCACAGTGGTCATCTGTAAAAGGGAGGAACTTAGGTGAAAAGTTGTCATGCAGAAAGGTAGGTTTTAAAGAAACCATGTAAATTTCAAGATGAGTAAAAATTGCCACTTGTCTGCGCACGCTGAGCCCCTTGTGTTTATGATAGGGGTGTGGCCATCAAACCTGTACGAATTTCATATAGCTGTGCCGGACTCATCTAACTGTGTCCGTGGTCTTGATGGCCTATCAAATACTTTAGTTGGTGAGGCCATTTTAGTGTGTGGCTGCCACGGCGGCCGCACCCTCCTCGGCGCGCAGGGATCGCTCAATATTTCCATTTACTGTAATGATGCCACGTGGACCGGGCATCTTAAGCATGAGGGAAGCGTAATGCGGTATTGCATTGAAGCGAGCGAAAGCTTCGCGTCCAAGTAGTGCTTGATAGCCACTTTGGAACGGAGCAACGTGGAAGGTTAAATTTTCGCTACAGAAGTTATCGGGGAAGCCGAATATAACTTCTAGTAGCAGGGAGCCCGTGCAATGAGCCCCTGGGCCTGGCATTACTCCTTTAACGGTAGTATTGCTGAGGCAAATTTTCGTTGGGTCTATCCCCATCTGGCGGATTGTGTCCTGATATATCAGGTTTAGACTACTTCCACCGTCCATCAGGACTCGTGTGAAGTGCTATTCATGTGTCTAATACCAAGGCAGCCCATCCTGCACGTCGGATACTTGCTCAGTAATCCCGATGGTCAAAAGTGATCGGTTGAAACGACCAGTGGCAGGACTCCGCAGTGATAGGCCCTTGGGCATATTTATCTGGGAGTGCCGCTTTGTTTCTCCCCTTGATCACGTGTAACACGTTTACTGTTTTGACTTCTGGTGGAAATTTCTTTTGTTCCCCAGTGTCTTGCTTGAGAGGCTCATCCTCATCTTCGCTTGGTGTATCCTCCCCCTTGTGTATGGCGTTGAGCTTGCCGGACTGCTTGAAGACCCAACATTCTCTGTGGGTATGATTAGCGGGTTTACCAGGGGTGCTATGGATCTGACATATTTGGTCCAGAATTTTGTTGAGGATGGATAGTTCATCTCTGGCGCCTTTAGAGGGCAGCTTTTGCTGACCTGGCCGAGAGCTTCTGAATCCGGCGTTTACCACCGTGCTCTTCGGGTTTTCTTCTTTATTCCGACGCTTATTATTTTTGCTGCGTCGTGATTTCCCGTTTCCATCTCTAACTTCGGATGTACTTGGGTTGCTGGTGCTGCATCTGGCTAGCCAGCTGTCCTCACCCGCGCAAAAGCGGGTCATGAGGCTTGTTAATGCTGCCATTGTTCTCGGCTTTTCTTGGCCGAGGTGTCTGGCGAGCCATTCGTCGCGGACGCTATGCTTAAAAGCTGCCAAGGCTTCGGCGTCCGGACGGTCAACTATTTGGTTCTTTTTAGTAAGAAACCTGTTCCAAAGCTTTCGGGCTGACTCTCCGGGCTGTAGAGTTATATGACTCAAATCGTCCGCATCCGGGGGTCAGACATAAGTCCCTTGAAAATTTTCCCGAAAAGCGTCTTCGAGCTCTTCCCAGCTTCCAATGGAGTTTTCGGGGAGGCTTTTAAGCCAGTGCCGAGCTGGCCCTTTGAGCTTGAGGGGTAAGTACTTGATGGCGTGGAGTTCATCTCCTCGAGCCATATGGATATGGAGGATATAGTCCTCAATCCAGACCCTAGGGTCTGTTGTTCCGTCGTATGCCTCTATATTTACGGGTTTGAATCCCTCTGGGAATTCATGGCCCAGCACCTCATCGGTGAAACATAGGGGGTGTGCGGCACCCCTGTATCTAGGTGTACCGCGTTGTTTGGATGTTTGTTGTGTTGCATCGTATGCTGGAGCGCGCTTGCGTGGTCCATTGATGCATCTGGTTGCCCTGTCCTTTTGATGCGAGCCCTCGCGTGGATCGCGTATTGGCTTATGTGTGGCGTTGTTTGCCGCACTATGTTGGCCGTGAGGTCGTCTATCCGGCCAGGTGGCCGTTTTGATTTTTGGTTGCAGGGGATCTAAGGCCCCCTCATCGAATTCGGGTAGCAACTTCCGCTTTGGGTAGCTCTTGGTGGGGCGATTACCGTCGTACTTCGCTGCTGCGTTGAGTACTTTGCTCCTGCTTTTTTAGACTCCTTGCGGTGGCAACAAGCCTTTGACGGGCATTCTGTTGCTCCGGGTGTCTATTCGGTGTGAGGTCGTCCGGACTATTATCTTTGACAGAGTCATGTTGTTCGGTTTGATTCTCCGTATTGCCGTGATCCGGCAATGGTTCACTCTGCTCTAACGCTGGGTCTATATGATCCTTGTTTCTGTCGAGGCGGGATTTGGAGCGGCGCTTATGTCGCCGCTTTGACTGCTTCTCGAGGGGGCAACCCTTCGTTGCGTCCTTTTGCTCCTCGTCGTTGTTTTCTTTTGGTGTGTTCACCATGTATCCGTCATGTGGTGAAGTGGGCGTCTAGTGCCCTGTGGGCAGTGGTTCCTGTTCGTCTCCTGCATCGTCGTCCATACCGTTGATGTCTTCGGAGTCGAGGTCGAGCATGTCAGTTAAGTCATCGACAGTGGCTACTAAGTGGGTGGTGGGTGGGCGGCGAATTTCTTCATCATCCGCATCCCAATCCTGCCGGACATAGTTCGGCCAGGATCCTCCTGACAAGGAGAGGGACCTTAATGTGTTCAGTATGTCACCAAGGGGTGAGTGCTGAAAAATATCTGCGGAGTTAAACTCCATGATCGGCGCCCAATCGGATTCAATAGGATCGGGCGCAGGCGGTTCGTAGTCCGTGGCCGGAGAAAGATCTGGTAGTTTAACAATACGACTCTTGTGCAAGGTAAGGTCGATGTTCGGCTCGATCACCGCTGAGGGTAAGGCCTCCATGGCGAGGTCCATCCACCAATCCACGGATGGCGCAACTGGCTCCGAATTGAGGGTCGGAGCGGCTGCCGGTGCGATCTCCTGAACACTTTCTGATGGTAGAGCTAAATCGTACTCATCGAAGATCAAGTCTCCGCGGACATCGGCCGTGTAGTTTAAGCTTCCAAACCTGACCTGGTGGCCAGGGGCGTAGCTTTCAATCTGCTCCAGATGGCCAAGCGAATTGGCCCGCAGTGCAAAGCCGCCGAACACAAAGATCTGTCCGGGGAGGAAAGTCTCACCCTGGACTGCATCAGTATTGATGATAGTAGGAGCCATCAAGCCTAACGGCGACGACACAGAGGAACTCTCAATGAAAGCACCAATGTCGGTGTCAAAACCGGCGGATCTCGGGTAGGGGGTCCCGAACTGTGCGTCTAAGGCGGATGGTAACAGGAGGCAGGGAACACGATGTTTTACCCAGGTTCGGGCCCTCTTGATGGAGGTAAAACCCTACGTCCTGCTTGATTAATATTGATGATATGGGTAGTACAGGAGTAGATCTTGAAGGAAATATGCCCTAGAGGCAATAATAAAGTAATTATTTATTTCCTTCTATCATGATAAATGTTTATTATTCATGCTAGAATTGTCTTAACCGGAAACATAATACATGTGTGAATACATAGACAAAAACAGAGAGTCACTAGTATGCCTCTACTTGACTAGCTCGTTAATCAAAGATGGTTATGTTCCCTAACCATAGACATGAGTTGTCATTTGACTAACGGGATCACATCATTAGGAGAATGATGTGATTGACTTGACCCATTCCGTTAGCTTAGCACTTGATCGTTTAGTTTGTTGCTATTGCTTTCTTCATAACTTATACATGTTCCTATGGCTATGAGATTATGCAACTCCCGTTTACCGGAGGAACACTTTGTGTGCTACCAAACGTCACAATGTAACTGGGTGATTATAAAGGTGCTCTACAGGTGTCTCCGAAGGTACTTGTTGGGTTGGCGTATTTCGAGATTAGGATTTGTCACTCCGATTGTTGGAGAGGTATCTCTGGGCCCTCTCAGTAATGCACATCACTCAAGCCTTGCAAGCATTGCAACTAATAAGTTAGTTGCAGGATGATGTATTACGGAATGAGTAAAGAGACTTGCCAGTAACGAGATTGAACTAGGTATTGAGATACCGACGATCGAATCCCGGGCAAGTAACATACCGATGACAAAGGGAACAACGTATGTTGTTATGCGGTCAGGCCGATAAAGATCTTCGTAGAATATGTAGGATCCAATATGAGCATCCAGGTTCCGCTATTGGTTATTGACCAGAGAAGTGTCTCGGTCATGTCTACATAGTTCTCGAACCCGTAGGGTCCGCACGCTTAAAGTTCGGTGACGATCATAATTAGGGTTTTTTGTTTTGATGTACCGAAGGTTGTTCGGAGTCCCTGATGTGATCACGGACATGACGAGGAGTCTCGAAATGGTCGACACATAAAGATTGATATATTGGAAGCCTATATTTGGATACCGGAAACGTTCCTGGTGAAATCGGGATTTTACCGGAGTACCGGGGGGTTACCGGAACTCCCCCCCGGGGGGGTTATTGGGCCTACATGGGCCATAAGGGAGAAGAGGAGGGCCGGCCAGGGCAGGCCGCGCGCCCCCTCCCCCTAGTACGAATAGGACAAGGAAGGGGGCAGCGCCCCCCTTTCCTCTTTCTCCCTTCCTCCTTCCTTTTCCAACAAGGCAAGAGGGGGGAGTCCTACTCCCGGTTGGTGTAGGACTCCTCCAGGCGCACCCATAGGGCCGGCCGCACCTCCCCCTCTCCCTCCTTTATATACTGAGGCAAGGGGCACCCCATGACACAGAAGTTGATCCTCGTGATCGTTCCTTAACTGTGTGCGGTGCCCCCTTCCACCATGTTCCACCTCGGTCATATCGTAGCGGTGCTTAGGAGAAGCCCTGTGTCGGTAGAACATCATCACCGTCATCACACCGTCGTGCTGATGAAACTCTTCCTCAACATTTTGCTGGATCGGAACTCGAGGGACGTCACTGAGTTGAACGTGTGCAGAACTCGTAGGTGTCGTACGTTCGGTACTTGGATCGGTCGGATCGAAAATACGTACGACTACTTCCTCTACGTTGTGTCAACACTTCCGTTGCCGGTCTACGAGGGTACGTAGACAACACTCTCCCCTCTCGTTGCTATGCATCATCGTGATCTTGCGTGTGTGTAGGAAAATTTTGAAATTACTACGTTCCCCAATAGTGGCATCCGAGCCTAGGTTTTATGCGTTGATGTTGTGCACGAGTAGAACACAAGTGAGTTGTGGGCGATATAAGTCATACTGCTTACCAGCATGTCATACTTTGGTTCGGCGGTATTGTTGGATGAAGCGGCCCGGACCGACATTACGCGTACGCTTACGCGAGACTGGTTCTACCGACGTGCTTTGCACACAGGTGGCTGGCGGGTGTCAGTTTCTCCAACTTTAGTTGAACCAAGTGTGGCTATGCCCGGTCCTTGCGAAGGTTAAAACAACACCAACTTGACAAACTATCGTTGTGGTTTTGATGCGTAGGTAAGAACGGTTCTTGCTAAGCCCGTAGCAGCCACGTAAAACTTGCAACAACAAAGTAGAGGACGTCTAACTTGTTTTTGTAGGGCATGTTGTGATATGATATGGTCAAGACATGATGCTAAATTTTATTGTATGAGATGATCATGTTTTGTAAACCAAGTTATCGGCAACTGGCGGGAGCCATATGGTTGTTGCTTTATTGTATGCAATGCAATTGCGCTGTAATGCTTTACTTTATCACTAAGCGGTAGCAATAGTCGTGGAAGCATAAGATTGGCGAGACGACAACGATGCTACGATGGTGATCAAGGTGTCGCGCCGGTGACGATGGTGATCATGAAGGTGCTTCGAAGATGGAGATCACAAGCACAAGATGATGATGGCCATATCATATCACTTATATTGATTGCATGTGATGTTTATCTTTTATGCATCTTATCTTGCTTTGATTGACGGTAGCATTATAAGATGATCCCCCACTAAATTATCAAAGTATAAGTGTTCTCCCTGAGTATGCACCGTTGCAAAAGTTCTTCGTGCTGAGACACCACGTGATGATCGTGTGTGATAGGCTCTACGTTCAAATACAATGGGTGCAAAACAGTTGCACACGCGGAATACTTAGGTTTAACTTGACGAGCCTAGCATATAACAGATATGGCCTCGGAACACGGAGACCGAAAGGTCGACCGTGAATCACATAGTAGATATGATCAACATATTGATGTTCACCATTGATACTACTCCATCTCATGTGATGATCGGACATGGTTTAGTTGATTTGGATCACGTGATCACTTAGAGGATTAGAGGGATATCTTTCTAAGTGGGAGTTCTTAAGTAATATGATTAATTGAACTTAAATTTATCATGAACTTAGTACCTGATAGTATCTTGCTTGTCTATGTTTGATTGTAGATAGATGGCTCGTGGTGTTGTTCCGTTGAATTTTAATGCGTTCCTTGAGAAATCAAAGTTGAAAGATGATGGTAGCAATTACACGGACTGGGTACGTAACTTGAGGATTATCCTCATTGCTGCACAGAAGAATTACGTCATGGAAGCACCGCTAAGTGCCAAGCCTGCTGCAGGAGCGACACGAGATGTTATGAACGTCTGGCAGAGCAAAGCTGATGACTACTCGATAGTTCAGTGTGCCATGCTTTACGGCTTAGAACCGGGTCTTCAACGACGTTTTGAACGTCATGGAGCATATGAGATGTTCCAGGAGTTGAAGTTAATATTTCAAGCAAATGCCCGGATTGAGAGATATGAAGTCTCCAATAAGTTCTATAGCTGCAAGATGGAGGAGAATAGTTCTGTCAGTGAACATATACTCAAAATGTCTGGGTATCATAAAAACTTGACTCAACTGGGGGTTAATCTTCCTGTTGATAGTGTCATTGACAGAGTTCTTCAATTACTGCCACCAAGCTACAAAAGCTTCGTGATGAACTATAATATGCAAGGGATGAATAAAACTATTCCTGAGCTCTTCGCGATGCTAAAATCCACGGAGGTAGAAATCAAGAAGGAGCATCAAGTGTTGATGGTCAATAAGACCACCAGTTTCAAGAAAAAGGGCAAAGGGAAGAAGAAAGGGAACTTCAAGAAGAACAACAAACAAGTTGCTACTCTGGAGAAGAAACCCAAGTCTGGACCTAAGCCTGAGACGGAGTGCTTCTACTGCAAGCAGACTGGTCACTGGAAGCGGAACTGCCCCAAGTATTTGGCGGATAAGAAGGATGGCAAAGTGAACAAAGGTATATGTGATATACATGTTATTGATGTGTACCTTACTAATGCTCGCAGTAGCACCTGGGTATTTGATACCGGTTCTGTTGCTAACATTTGCAACTCGAAACAGGGGCTACGGATTAAGCGAAGATTGGCTAAGGACGAGGTGACGATGCGCGTGGGAAATGGTTCCAAAGTCGATGTGACCGCGGTCGGCACGCTACCTCTACATCTACCTTCGGGATTAGTATTAGACCTAAATAATTGTTATTTGGTGCCAGCGTTGAGCTTGCACATTATATCTGGATCTTGTTTGATGCGAGACGGTTATTCATTTAAATCAGAGAATAATGGTTGTTCTATTTATATGAGTAATATCTTTTATGGTCATGCACCCTTGAAGAGTGGTCTATTTTTGATGAATCTCGATAGTAGTGATACACATATTCATAATGTTGAAACCAAAAAATGCAGAGTTGATAATGATAGTGCAACTTATTTGTGGCACTGCCGTTCAGGTCATATCGGTGTAAAGCGCATGAAGAAACTCCATACTGATGGACTTTTGGAAGTACTTGATTATGAATCACTTGGTACTTGCGAACCGTGCCTCATGGGTAAGATGACTAAAACGTCGTTCTCCGGTACTATGGAGAGAGCAACGGATTTGTTGGAAATCATACATACAGATGTATGTGGTCCAATGAATGTTGAGGCTCGTGGCGGATATCGTTATTTTCTCACCTTCATAGATGATTTAAGCATATATGGGTATATCTACTTAATGAAACATAAGTCTGAAACATTTGAAAAGTTCAAAGAATTTCAGAGTGAAGTTGAAAATCATTGTAATAAGAAAATAAAGTTTCTACGATCTGATTGTGGAGGAGAATATTTGAGTTACGAGTTTGGTCTACATTTGAAACAATGCGGAATAGTTTCGCAGCTCATGCCACCCGGAACACCACAGCGTAATGGTGTGTCCGAACGTTGTAATCCTACTTTATTAGATATGGTGCGATCTATGATGTCTCTTACTGATTTACCATTATCGTTTTGGGGTTATGCTTTGGAGACGGCTGCATTCACGTTAAATAGGACACCATCGAAATCCGTTGAGATGACGCCTTATGAACTGTGGTTTGGCAAGAAACCAAAGTTGTCGTTTCTGAAAGTTTGGGGCTGCGATGCTTATGTGAAAAAGCTTCAACCTGATAAGCTCGAACCCAAATCGGAGAAATGTGTCTTCATAGGATACCCAAAGGAGACTGTTGGGTACACCTTCTATCACAGATCCGAAGGCAAAACTTTTGTTGCTAAATACGGAGTTTTTCTAGAGAAGGAGTTTCTCTCGAAAGAAGTGAGTGGGAGAAAAGTAGAACTTGATGAGGTAACTGTACCCGCTCCCTTATTGGAAAGTAGTACATCACAGAAACCGGTTTCTGTGACACCTATACCAATTAGTGATGAAGCTAATGATAATGATCATGAAACTTCAGATCGAGTTACTACCGAACCTCGTAGATCAACCAGAGTAAGATCCGCACCAGAGTGGTACGGTAATCCTGTTCTGGAAGTCATGCTACTAGATCATGATGAACCTACGAACTATGAAGAAGCGATGGTGAGCCCAGATTCCACAAAATGGCTAGAAGCCATGAAATCTAAGATAGGATCCATGTATGAGAACAAAGTGTGGACTTTGGTTGACTTGCCCGTTGATCGGCAAGCAATTGAGAATAAATGGATCTTCAAGAAGAAGACTGACGCTGACGGTAATGTTACTGTCTACAAAGCTCGGCTTGTTGCAAAAGGTTTTCGACAAGTTCAAGGGATTGACTATGATGAGACCTTCTCACCCATAGCGATGCTTAAGTCTGTCTGAATCATGTTAGCAATTGCCGCATTTTATGATTATGAAATTTGGCAAATGGATGTCAAAACTGCATTCCTAAATGGATTTCTGGAAGAAGAGTTGTATATGATGCAACCAGAAGGTTTTGTCGATCCAAAGGGAGCTAACAAAGTGTGCAAGCTCCAGCGATCCATTTATGGACTGGTGCAAGCCTCTCGGAGTTGGAATAAACGCTTTGATAGTGTGATCAAAGCATTTGGTTTTGTATAGACTTTTGGAGAAGCCTGTATTTACAAGAAAGTGAGTGGGAGCTCTGTAGCATTTCTGATATTATATGTGGATGACATATTATTGATTGGAAATGATATAGAATTTCTGGATAGCATAAAGGGATACTTGAATAAGAGTTTTTCAATGAAAGACCTCGGTGAAGCTGCTTACATATTGGGCATTAAGATCTATAGAGATAGATCAAGACGCTTAATTGGACTTTCACAAAGCACATACCTTGACAAGGTTTTGAAGAAGTTCAAAATGGATCAAGCAAAGAAAGGGTTCTTGCCTGTGTTACAAGGTGTGAAGTTGAGTAAGACTCAATGTCCGACCACCGCAGAAGATAGAGAGAAAATGAAAGATGTTCCCTATGCTTCAGCCATAGGCTCTATCATGTATTTAATGTTGTATACCAGACCTGATGTGTGCCTTGCTATAAGTCTAGCGGGGAGGTACCAAAGTAATCCAGGAGTGGATCACTAGACAGCGGTCAAGAACATCCTGAAATACCTGAAAAGGACTAAGGATATGTTTCTCGTATATGGAGGTGACAAAGAGCTCATCGTAAATGGTTACATTGATGCAAGCTTTGACACTGATCCGGACGATTCTAAATCGCAAACCGGATACGTGTTTTTACTGAACGGTGGAGCTGTCAATTGGTGCAGTTCTAAACAAAGCGTCATGGCGGGATCTACATGTGAAGCAGAGTACATAGCTGCTTCGGAAGCAGCAAATGAAGGAGTCTGGATGAAGGAGTTCATATCCGATCTAGGTGTCATACCTAGTGCATCGGGTCCAATGAAAATCTTTTGTGACAATACTGGTGCAATTGCCTTGGCGAAGGAATCCAGATTTCACAAGAGAACCAAACACATCAAGAGACGCTTCAATTCCATTCGGGATTTAGTCCAAGTGGGTCACATAGAAATTTGCAAGATACATACGGATCTAAATGTTGCTGACCCGCTGACTAAGCCTCTTCCACGAGCAAAACATGATCAGCACCAAGGCTCCATGGGTGTTAGAATCATTACTGTGTAATCTAGATTATTGACTCTAGTGCAAGTGGGAGACTGAAGGAAATATGCCCTAGAGGCAATAATAAAGTTATTATTTATTTCCTTATATCATGATAAATGTTTATTATTCATGCTAGAATTGTATTAACCGGAAACATAATACATGTGTGAATACATAGACAAAAACAGAGAGTCACTAGTATGCCTCTACTTGACTAGCTCGTTAATCAAAGATGGTTATGTTTCCTAACCATAGACATGAGTTGTCATTTGACTAATAGGATCACATCATTAGGGGAATGATGTGATTGACTTGACCCATTCCGTTAGCTTAGCACTTGATCGTTTAGTTTGTTGCTATTGCTTTCTTCATAACTTATACATGTTCCTATGACTATGAGATTATGCAACTCCTGTTTACCGGAGGAACACTTTGTGTGCTACCAAACGTCACAATGTAACTGGGTGATTAAAAAGGTGCTCTACAGGTGTCTCCGAAGGTACTTGTTGGGTTGGCGTATTTCGAGATTAGGATTTGTCACTCCGATTGTCAGAGAGGTATCTCTGGGCCCTCTCGGTAATGCACATCACTCAAGCCTTGCAAGCATTGCAACTAATAAGTTAGTTGCAGGAAGATGTATTACGGAACGAGTAAAGAGACTTGCCGGTAACGAGATTGAACTAGGTATTGAGATACCGATGATCGAATCTCGGGCAAGTAACATACCGATGACAAGGGGAACAACGTATGTTGTTATGCAGTCTGACCGATAAAGATCTTCGTAGAATATGTAGGAGCCAATATGAGCATCCAGGTTCTGCTATTGGTTATTGACCAGAGAAGTGTCTCGGTCATGTCTACATAGTTCTCGAACCCGTAGGGTCCGCACACTTAATGTTCGGTGACAATCGTAATTAGGGTTTTTTGTTTTGATGTACTGAAGGTTGTTTGGAGTCCCGGATGTGATCACGGACATGACGAGGAGTCTCGAAATGGTCGAGACATAAAGATTGATATACTTGAAGCCTATATTTGGATATCGGAAACGTTCCGGGTGAAATTGGGATATTACCGAAGTACCGGGAGTTTAGCGGACCCCCCCCCCGGGGGGGGGGGGGGGGGGGGTTGGGCCTACATGGGCCATAAGGGAGAGGAGGAGGGCCGGCCAGAGCAGGCCGCATGCCCCCTCCCCCCCTAGTCCGAATAGGACAAGGAAGGGGGGGCGGCGCCCCCCTTTCCTCTTTCTCCCTTCCTCCTTCCTTTTCCAACAAGGCAAGAGGGGGGAGTCCTACTCCCGGTTGGAGTATCCCCCTCTCCCTCCTTTATATACAGAGGCAAGGGGCACCCCATGACACACAAGTTGATCCTCGTGATTGTTCCTTAGCCGTGTGCGGTGCCCCCTTCCACCATATTCCACCTCGGTCATATCGTAGCGGTGCTTAGGCGAAGCCCTGTGTCAGTAGAACATCATCACCATCATCACGCCATCGTGCTGACGAAACTCTCCCTCAACGTTTTGCTGGATTGGAACTCGAGGGACGTCAGCGAGTTGAACGTGTGCAGAACTCGGAGGTGTCGTACGTTCGGTACTTGGATCGATCGGTTCGGAAAGACGTACGACTACTTCCTCTACGTTGTGTCAACACTTCCGTTGCCGGTCTACGAGGGTACGTAGACAACACTCTCCCCTCTCGTTGCTATGCATCACCATGATCTTGCGTGTGCGTAGGAAAATTTTGAAATTACTACGTTCCCCAACAGATCTACCACGAGATCAGAGAGGCTTAACCCTAGAAGCTAGCCTATGGTATGATTGTATGTTGTAGTTGTTGTGTCCAAGGGACTAAAACCGTCTGGTTTATATAGACACCGGAGAGGGTTAGGGTTACACAAGATCGGTTACAAAGGAGGAGATATCCATATCTATACTGCCTAGCTTGCCTTCCACGCCAAGTAGAGTTCCATCCGGACACGAGACGAAGTCTTCAATCTTGTATCTTCATAGTCCAACAGTCCGGCCAAAGGATATAATCCGGCTGTCCGGAGACCCCCTAGTCCAGGACTCCCTCACTCATAGAGGAGGCTTAATGGGACATTTTGGACGCGACAAGACTTTCGCCACGCTCTCCAAGAACTACTTTTGGCCCATGATGTACTGCGACGTCAATCGCTTTACCAACCGATGCTCTACATGTCGCAAAGCTAAGTCCAAAGCTCAATCCCATGGCCTTGATATGCCTCTACCAATTCCATATCAACCATGGGAAGACATTAGCATGGACTTTGTACTAGGTTTGCCTAGGACTAGAAATGGGAAGGATTCGGTATTTGTCGTTGTGGACCGTTTCTCAAAAATGTCACATTTCATTCCTTGAAACAAGATAGACGATGCTTCACATGTTGCTAATATCTTTTGTAGGGAAATATTGCGTCTACATGGAGTGCCAAAGACTATCGTATCAGACTGCGACGTCAAGTTCTTTAGCTACTTTTGGAAGACCCTATGCGCCAAGCTCGGAATCAAGCTACTCTTCTCTACGGCATATCATCCGCAAACCGACGGCCAGATGGAAGTTACCAACCGCACACTCTCTGCTCTACTTCGAGTACTCATCAAGAAGAACATCAAGGAGTGGGAGGAGTGCCAACCTATCGCCGAGTTTGCCTACAACCGAGCAAGACATTCAACAACCGGCAAGTCCCCCTTCGAGGTCGTCTACGGCTTCAACCCTTCGTCACCATTGGACATTCTCCCTCTACCCCTCCAAGAGCGCATCAATTTGGACGCTACTGCACAAGCGACACATCTCAAGAAGGTGCATGAAGATACAAGAAACACCATCGAGCGTCAAGTTCAACTCCTTGCAACCAAGCTCAACTTCAACAAGCACCCTATGGTCTTCAACATTGGTGATCTCATGTGGCTACACCTTCGCAAAGACTGTTTTCCACAAGAACGCAACTGCAATCTTCGACCACGAGCGGATGGACCCTTCAAGGTGCTCGCACGCTACAACAACAACGCTTACAAGATCGACCTTCCGCGCGACAAGTACAACGTGAGCGACATCTTCAATGTCAAAGATCTCTCTCCCTTCCATGGTGATGAAGAATTTGATCCAAGGACGGGTCTTCCCCAAGGGAGGGGAGATGATGCGGAGCATCCCAAGGCCATCCCCATGGACCCAACTACATCTCCTACGACACCTCTTGGGCCCATGACACGAGCACGTGCAAGAGCTGTTGAAACCGAGGTGACATCTCTCCTCTCACAATTCCGCTTCGATGCACATGAGACGTGGCTACTACCACATATGGACACTTTGTGCATACTCAGGTATCATGGACAAGCTAAGGAGAAAGGACAAGAAGAAGAAGAGGATGGACGAGAAGACTGAGAAGAAAGAAGGCTGCAGGAAAAGTCCCAGCCACCGGACGACCGGCTGGGACCGGACGTCCGGCGCCTGATGCTCCAGCCGCATCCCAGCGAGCGGACGTCCGGCCCAGACCAGACGACCGGTGCCCCTGCACCCAAGCCAAACGAGCGGACGACCGGTGCCAGCGGACGACTGGCGACCGGACGACCGGCAGCCACCGGAAATCCGCTACACCAGCATCCGAGCCAGAATGAGCAGACGACCGGCAGCCACGGACGTCCGGCCGCTCCTGAGACACCGGACGCCCGGTCCCCAGCGGACGTCCGGTACCTGGCTGTGTACAGATTCGGGCCCGAGGCCCATGTACCCCTACTTTCGCCCCCATTTGCACTTAGACTATAAATAGACCCCCTATTCATCCTAGCTAGGGTTAGCGTTGGTTTAGCTCATTTCAGAGATCGAGCTATGCTCATCCACATCGGATCTACTCCTTGTGAGAGACCGTAGCCTCTTCGGAGAAGATCCCTTTGGATTCAAGACCTCCTTGCGCAGAAGAACATCAAGACCTCCTCACGGAGAAGACCGTTACCTTTGTATCGTCCTTAGTTGATCGTGTACCGTGTGAACTCTATGTATCCGAGGATCTAGCACATGTGTGACTATCTTGTGTTGGTTTAGTGTTTCTCCCGTGTTTTCCTTTGTGTTCCCCTCGTTTTCCCCTTGTGTTGTTCGTGTTCATCGCGGGATCCGCTCCTATCATGAAAGATCGGCCCCTAGGGTTCCTACCCTACATCACAACCTCCGCTCTGGCCTTAGATCCGGAGCTCATTACCAGGTCCGAAGACAGGATGTCCGAGCCTGCCGGACTCCCTGCGGCTTTTGAGCCTAGTACGGGAGAGCCGGACTCTTCTCCGAACACTGTCTCTGGACCCTCGGGTCAGCATCGTGTGAGCTCGGTTAAGGAGTCTCCTTCCCGCCGTACTCCATGGACTCTCTTCTCCCTGTCCAAACCTCTCCTTTAAGCGAGGCTCTGGACTTATCGTGATCCCTCATCATTACAGAGGGGTAACGTCCGAACTACGCCTAGCCTGGACTAGGGGCTGAGAGCGGGAAATTTTACGTCCCACCCACCACCCACTTCATAGCCACTGTCGAGGACCTAACCGACATGCTTGACCGTACCTCCGAAGACATCTATGGTATGGACGTTGATGCCACAGACCAACAAAGCCAAAACCCGCCACATACCCGATGTTGGGCGGCCACCTCCACATACGACGTATACATGGTGGATACGCCAAAAGAGGATGGCGATGAAGGTAGTAAGGATCCAATCAAGGACAATAACACTGATAAACCACCAAAGCGGTGGCACCAGCGGCGCCGTTCAAAATCACGCCGCGATAAAGAAAGCAATACCGACAACAAAAACGATAACACTCCAGAGAATGCCGAGGACCCAGACGCCCCCGCCGAACCAACATCCGAACAGGACGATAGGGAGGAGGGGCAGGATAACCCTGACGAGCCAGACGGAAATGAGGACTCGGAGGACAACAATTATATGCCACCCTCCGAAGACGAAATAAGCCCCGGCGACGAAGACTTCATCATGCCAGAGGAACCCCTCAAGCAAGAACGCTTTAAGAAATAGCTCATCGCAACCATGAGGAGCCTAAAAAGGAAACAACAACGCCTTCAAGCCGAACAGGATACGCTCAACGATAGATGGACTAAAGTCCTGGCAGCCGAGGAATACGGCCTCGCACGGCCAACCAAAAGCTACTCGAAGCGCAAGTTGTTACCCCAATTTGACGTTGAGGCGCGGGAGCCCCAAACATCAGCGCATAACATAGCCGATAAACTAGAACGGCCACCGCGTGGCTGAGACAAAATGGCTACCCAAGCCAAACACCAGCCCACATTACCCCGCCATAAAGGCAGGGAGACAGTGGCCCAGGATTACCCCTATGACCTAGGACAGAACCTGGACACTAGGGCAGGCCTAGCCAGATCAATCTACGGGTCAAGGGGACATGCCCCAACACGAGAGGACGGCTATCAGGCCCGGTGTGATCAACACAACCTCACTCAGGGTGAAAACCGCATAGGGACATCTGCCGAACACCGTCGTGACGTTGCCCGTTATAGAGGCGCCGCACACCCCCTGTGCTTCACCGAGGAAGTAATGGAGCACGATTTCCCAGAAGGGTTTAAACCTATGAATATCGAATCATATGATGGAACAACCGACCCTACAGTATGGATTGAGGATTTTCTTTTCCATATCCACATGGCCCGCGGTGATGATCTCCATGCCATCAAATACCTCCCACTAAAATTAAAGGGACCAGCCCGACACTGGATGAACAGCCTCCCAAAGAACTCCATTGGCAACTGGGAAGACTTGGAAGGCGCCTTTCGTGACAACTTCCAAGGTACATATGTCCGTCCCCCGGACGCTGATGACCTCAGTCACATCATCCAGTAGCCCGGAGAGTCAGCCAGGAAACTCTGGACTAGGTTCCTAATTAAAAAGAACCAAATTGTCGACTGTCCGGATGCTGAAGCCCTCACGACCTTTAAACATAGCGTCCGAGATAAGTGTCTCTCCCGTCACCTCAGCCAAGAAAAACCTAAGTCCATGGCAGCTCTTACCTCACTGATGACCCACTTTTACACGGGAGAAGATAGCTGGCTTGCTCGTAGAAGCAATAGCACCAGCAATCCCGGCACCTCCGAAGCCAGGGATGACAATGGCAAGCCACGATGCAATAAAAACAAGCGTCGAAACAATAACGCAGGAACCCAAGACATGGCGGTCAACGCCGGATTCAGTGGCCCCAAATCTGGTCAACGGAAGAATCCATTCAAGGCAAACAAAGATGGTCCATCCAGTTTAGACAGGATGCTAGATCGGCCCTGTCAGATTCATGGCAGCCCTGACAAACCCGCTAACCATACCAACAGAAATTGCTTGGTTTTCAAACAAGCCGGCAAGCTCAATGCCGAACACAATGGGAAGGGGCCGCCCAGTGACAGCAAAGACGAAGAGACTCGCCAACCAAACAATGGGGGACAGAAGAAATTTCCCTCGAAGTCAAAATAGTAAACATGCTATATGTGACGCATATCCCTACAAGGGAGCGCAAGCGCACACTACGAGACTTCTATGCCATAAGACCGGTCGCCCCAAAATTTAACCCATGGGTAGCCAATATCCGTCACGGAGGTTCGGCAGCTCTGGTCCTCGATCCAATTATCGATGGATTCCATATCATACGGGTCCTTATGGACGGCGGCGGTAGCCTTAATTTACTTTATCAATACACTGTCCGCAAGATGGGCATTAACCCCTCAAGTATCAAGCCCATCACAACTACCTTCAAGGGAGTAATACCTGGCGCCGAAGCTCACTGCACGGGTTCAATCACATTGGAAGTCATCTTCGGTTCGCCGGACAAATTTCAAAGCGAAGACTTGATCTTCAATATTGTCCCGTTCCGCAATGGCTACTATGCACTGCTCGAGCGGACTACTTTTGCTCGTTTCAATGCGGTCCCACACTACACCTATCTAAAACTTAAGATTCCCAGTCCACACGGCGTCATCACAAACAATGGAAACACGGAAAGCTTCCTCCATACCGAGGAGCATACCACGGCCATCACAGCCGAAGTACAAAGCGGCCCCGTCAAGTCACGTATCTCATCAGCCATTAAGCCGCCGGCCTCTATTACACAGGACCGGCCAATTCTAAAGCTGGATTAGCAGTTCCGCCTCCCTCGCTCGCCACATATACCCGCAAAGTTTGTATCATGCATGCATAATTATGCACTTAAAATACCTTGGTAATCGGCGGAGGCACAATACGAGCAGGCCTACAATACGGTTCGCCCTCCTACAACCTTTTTTCTCTTTTCTAACTATATCTTATCTTTTTCCACAGGTGAATCAAAAACGATTCATCCTACAAAACTACAAGGACTCTTTCTGAGCCCGGTTTCGTACAAATAACCAAAGATTACTCCTTTTAAGGAATACTTTTCGCTGAGGCAATGACAGCGCAGACGTGCGACAGGAGGTCCAAAAGATTTTCTATAGACCAAACACTTTATTTAAAACCTATATAGAGCCTTTTTGCTCAGCCTTCGACCCCTGGCATGTAAGATGGCCTGGGTAGTGGTGTTCTAATTTGTAAGATTGGGTTCGACGTATCAATCAGATTCCAATGAACATAATCCGTCTTTCGTATTTGCTTTTCCTCATAGAACTGCATTTTTCGGTTGTTTCACACACACTTCTCAGCACAAATCACCAGGGGCTCGATACGGCAACATATGGGTTGCCGAAAAGTCCGAACAGCTCTACAGCATACTTCGGCGTCACGAGTTTGGCATTACATGCATCAGCTCCAAATCACTTCTTTGGTCAATAGTTGGGTTGCCCGGCTCCTATGCTTACTACCTTATGTTCCATCTTATCAGCTAGGGTAGTAAAGGGATAACTAGTGCGATTGTGTTTCCGGTTCACCTGGTTAAACACCTCAGTAGAGAAAGCCGAAAACTGACTGTCATGATGCGGCGGGAGCTGGTCAACCACTCGGAGACTTATTATAATCTTTTGTGATTTCTTCCATACTACACAAAGGACTGTTCTTTATTTTTTGGTCACCTATGTAACGCAACCGTATTCATATAATCGCGTACATACCAGAGGCTACATAGTAGACCCACCATAAAACTCCTATGGCTAAGTGAAAGTGTTCAAGCCCTATAGTCCGATTGCCTAGTTCACCGCACTGACACCTCCGTTACGGACGAACACATTGGGTCAAGAGTGATCAGGTGCTATTTCGAACACCCCCGTATTATATGCGAGGGGGCCGAAGCTGACGACTGGCAAACTTCCAGATTACAAAAGACGGCCGCACATGAGGAAATAACTTTCAGGCAAAGATATGAATATAACATAGCCTTAATGTATCATAATATTGTTCTCACAATTCCAGTGCATTTATTCGAACATAATATCCTTCGAGCACTGACCCTCTATCAAGTGGGCGCCCTCTAGGACGTCCTCCAAATACTGCTTCGGTGTGCAAGGGTCCTTGCCTCCGGGCAGGCCCTTAGCTGCAACATCGGTGGCCTTCATCTTTGCCCAGTACACCTTGACGCAGGCGAAGGCCATCCAGGCACCTTCTATGCACACCGACCACTTGACGGTGTCGATACATGGCACTGCATCGACAAGTTGCTGCGACAAACCAAAATAGTTGTTTGGAATGGGTTCAGCCGGCCATAGCCGGACCACAACGTCCTTCATGGCAGTTCTGGGCATCTTGTGGAGCTCGGTGACCGCTTGACGGCGTCGACACGTGGCACTGCATCGACAAGTCGCTCCACCAAACCAAAATAGCTGTTCGGAATGGGTTCAGCTGGCCATAGCCGGACCATGACATCCTTCATGGCAGTTCCGGACATCTTGTGGGGCTCGGCCCACTGCGCCATCTGTTCATTCAGCAATGCCGGACGTCGTGGCATGTTGAATTGTGACCAAAAAAGCTTCTCCGCGACACGTCCTTCCTGCACTTGGAAGAACTACGCCACGTCGGAGACACTCTTCGACAGGTCCAAGAATGCGTCTAGAGAACTCCACAATTGGTTAAGCAGAGCGTACTTCGGGTCGCTGAACTTGGTCTGTAAAAGAAAGGGCTTACCAGCCGCTATCTTCCTAGTTTGCTGGATCTCCTCCCGAGCCGCTCTAGACTCGGACCGTGCTTCTCTCGCCTCTTGTAAGGCCTTGTCGAGTTCGGCTGCCTTGGCTTTGTTATCCTCCTCGAGTGATTTGCATTTGCCAGTGGCATCCTTCAGCTCTCGCTCCATGGTAGATATTCTCTCCTCGCACTAGCGCGGAGTGGCATGTTCGGCCTTTAAATCAGCAGTCGCCTTCTTGGCAGCCGCATTAATCACTCTGGCCTGCTCCTTAGCCTGGGCAAGCTCGGCCCAAAGGGTCTCAACCGCGGTAGCACCATCTACAGTTATGCATGCCACAGTGTATAATTTTCAGCTTCGTGCTCATACTATTATACATGCATAAGCGGGCTGTCCCAAAACATACCTTGTGCCTCGTCGAGGCGCCTGTTAATGACGGTAATGTCCTCATCAGCTAACTCAAGTTTATGCTTTAAATATGCAACTTCTGCAACTTGGGCAGTCGCCTTTGACATAATAGCCTATTTTCAAATTAGTTATGTTACTTCCTGAGCATATCTTTTTTTGATCCTCTGATCGCCTCCTTGTGGAAACCGACCAGAGTCTTAGGGGCTACTCTTTATACACAGGCGCATTTTTGCATGAAAAGAGCGGTTAAAGATATTACATTGCATACCTCAAAACTTCTCAGCAGGCTCGTGAAGGCTTCATTCAATCCGCTTCTCGCGGACATAATCCTCTCAACTACCATACCCATTAAGGTACGATGTTACTCTAAGATGGACGCACGTTGCAATGTGCCTATTAGTGTATCCGGCACCTCCGGATTCCTGGAGGCTGCTGCGGGAGTACGGACTCCCTTCAAAAGGGTATGCTTACTCGACCCTAGAATCATCTTCGGCTGTAAATCCGATATTTCGGGGCCCTCATTGTTGGTCCCCGTGGGGGCTGCCTCCCCAAGACCCTTGACGGTCGAAGTATCACCTTCGGGCGCTGTCTCCATTGTCGCCCGCGCCACTGGATTCTCAGGGGAGATCCTCCGGGACGACACCTCGAATTCGTCTGACCTTAGGGGCGATGAAGCTTGTGGAGGCGTCCCGCTTTCCATCATCTCCAGAGGCAAGTCCTCCGATGAGGAGGACTGTTGAGGTAGATAGCGGGCCAAACTGCAAACATATGGTTTAAATGTTACCCTTGCAGACCGAAAAGAATGGAATATGTCTAGAGCATCCTTGTTCACTTACGATTCGGCAAAGGGCTTGTCCCTTGAGAGGAGCTATGCGTCAAGATCGGCTTCTGAACCCGAACCATATGACATGGATATATTCCCTCTCTTGGGTGCCTCCACCTCCAAGTCTTTGGAGGAATTCCTTTTCTTCCCATGGGGGGAAGGGATATCCCCTTCTTCTTCCCCTTTGTATTCATCTTCAGAAGAGGGAGCTTCAGTCTCCCTGGACGTAACGTCCAGTATACCTTTAGAGCAGAGGCCACCTTCAGCCCTCTTGTTCTTCTTCTTGTCCTCCCTCACCGGCATTTGATACGGCGCCGGGGCAGCATCCTCATTAACACAGGATCAGCTGAGTCTTCGGAAAGTGGAGCCAAACACCAAATTTGTTCTGCCTTCTTTATCCAGCCCTGGTCGAAGATAGGTTTCTTAGTACATCACTATGGGATAATCAACTGAGTTGCCTTCAGAAGTTGGGTGCTTACCGAGGTATCCGGATGGTTGCAGTCGAGGCCAATTTCCTCGGATGTGTCCGGCCACTACTTTCAGGTCTTGAAGAATAGTTTCCACATCCCTCTGTTCATTGTGTCGAAGAATTGTTGAAGGGTCCGCGGTCCTTACGGATTGAACTCCCACATGCGGAGAGGCCGTCGCTGACACGGGAGTATCTGGCGGACTAGCATCACCTGGATCACGTTAATGAGGCCGGTGTCCTTTTTGAGGATGCCCTGGATACGACTTTACACCATTTGCACTTCATCAATTGATCCCCAGTCAAGCCCCTTATTAATCCATGATGTGAGTCGCAATGGAGGGCCAGATCGGAATGCAGGCGTGGCTGCCCATTTGGTACCGCGGTGTTCGGTGATATAGAACCACTCCCGCTGCCATAAGTTGGAGGTTTCCATGAAGGTGCCATTTGGCCAGATAGTATTGGCGAGCTTGCTCACCATAGCACCACCGCACTCTGCCTGCTCCCCGTCGACTATTTTCGGCTTCACATTGAAGGTCTTGAGCCATAGGCCAAAGTGTGGGGGGATGCGGAGAAAAGCTTCACACATAACGATAAATGCCGAAATGTGGAGAAAGGAGTCCGGAGCTAGATCGTGAAAATCTAGCCCATAATAGAACATAAGGCCACGAACGAAGGGGTGGAGAGCGAACCCTAGCCCGTGGAGGAAGTGAGAGATGAATACAACCCTCTCGCCGGATTTAGGCGTGGGGATAACCTGCCCCTTGACTGGGAGCCTGTGGGGGATTTCTGCAGTCAGGTACCTAGCCTCCCGGAGCTTCACGATATCTTCCTCAATGACTGAGGAGGCCGTCCACCTGCCTTGGGAGCTGGATCCGGACATGACTAGAAGGCTTGGTAGCAATGAAAGAAATCAAGACCTGGGTGCTGGAGCTTGGGGCTGGGAGGGCTGAGGAAGAGGTAGGTGTGGGGGAGAAAGACGGGTATGTACCCCTTTATAAAGGCGATGAATATCGAATGCCTCCTCACGGGCCTTAAAGCTCGCCTATTCCCAAGGGATCGTGCAAACGACACGGTTGGATTACCCATGCCCATATTGATCAAAATCTCGTGATAACGGGGCACAATCTCTGCTTTAACAAGATGTGCCAATAAAGACCGTGTGTCGTAACATGGAGCGAGAGGCTGAAAGACGGTTCGAAATAATAACCAGGCAAGGGATGTAGCGTCTCGCCACGAAAGCCGTCAGTAGGTGGGACTTGTTAAATATTATACCCTGTTGTGGTTGTATGTGGTGTCTATTTCACACAACCGGACACGTTTTCTATGTTCGAGGACTACTTTGAAGTATTCGGAGGAGGAACCCACCTTGCAATGCCGAAGACAATCTGCGTGCCGGACATATCGTCATTGAAGCTTGGTTCAGGGGCCACCGAGGGAGTCCTGGATTGAGGGGTCCTCGGGCGTCCGGGCTATGTGACGTGGGCCGAACTAATGGGCCATGAAGATACAAGACAGAAGACTTCCTCCCGTGTCCGGATGGGACTCTCCTTTACGTGGAAGGTAAGCTTGGCGTTCAGATATGAAGATTCCTTCCTTTGTAAACCTACTTAGTACAACCCTAGGTCCCTCCGGTGTCTATATAAACCGGAG
Source organism: Triticum monococcum (assembly GCA_034509565.1). NCBI lineage: Eukaryota > Viridiplantae > Streptophyta > Magnoliopsida > Poales > Poaceae > Triticum > Triticum monococcum. Next base: position 440,450,272 of record CM067842.1, on the reverse strand, counting down.
GGTTTAGTCCGTAGAGGCAATTATAATCATACAGGCTAGACGACTAGGGTTTAGCATTACGATCTCGAGGTAGATCAACTCTTGTAAACCCCATATTCATCCAAGATAATCAAGCAGGAAGTAGGGTATTACCTCCATGAAGAGGGCCTAAACCTGGGTAAACATCGTGTCCCTATCTCTTGTTACCTTCGATCCTCAGACGCACAGTTCGGGACCCCCTACCCGAGATCTGCCGGTTTTGACACCGACAGCCACTGTCGCGCCCCCATCCCTCTCTGCCTCCTCTCCCTCCTGGAGCTCCTTCACTGTTGATAACCCACAAGTATAGGGGATCGCAACAGTTTTCGAGGGTAGAGTATTCAACCCAAATTTATTGATTCGACACAAGGGGAGCCAAAGAATATTCTCAAGTATTAGCAGTTGAGTTGTCAATTCAACCACACCTGGAAAACTTACTATCTGCAGCAAAGTATTTAGTAGGAAAGTAATATGGAAGTAATGGTAACAGTGACAAAAGTAACAGTATTGGTTTTGTAGTGATCGTAACAGTGGCAACGGAAAATTAACTAAGCAAAGATCAATATGTGAAAAGCTCGTAGGCATTGGACCAGTGATGGATAATTATGTCGGATGTGATTCCTAATGAAACAGTTATAACATAGGGTGACACAAAACTAGCTCCAGTTCATCAATGTAATGTAGGCATGTAATCGAATATAGTCATACGTGCTTATGGAAAAGAACTTGCATGACATCTTTTGCCCTACCCTCCCGTGGCAGCGGGCTCCTATTGGAAACTAAGGGATATTAAGGCCTCCTTTTAATACAGTACCAGACCAAAGCATTAACACTTAGTGAATACATGAACTCCTCAAACTACGGTCATCACCGGGAGTGGTCCCGATTATTGTCGCTTCGGGGTTACCGGATCATAACACATAGTAGGTGACTATTGACTTGCAAAATAGGATGAAGAACTCACATATATTCATGAAAACATAATAGGTTCAGATCTGAAATCATGTCACTCGGGCCCTAGTGACAAGCATTAAGCATAGCAAAGTCATAGAAACATCAATCTCAGAACATAATGGATACTAGGGATCAAACCCTAACAAAACTAACTCGATTACATGATAAATCTCATCCAACCCATCACCGTCCAGCAAGCCTACGATGGAATTACTCACGCACGGCGGTGAGCATCATGTAATTGGTCATGGAGGAAGGTTGATGGTGATGATGGAGACGAATTCCCCTCTCCGGAGCCCCAAACGGACTCCAGGTTAGCCCTCCCGAGAGAGATTAGGGCTTGGCGGCGGCTCCGTATCGTAAAACATGATGAATCCTTCTCTCTGATTTTTTTCTCCCCGAACATGAATATATAGAGTTGGAGTTGAGGTCGGTGGAGCTCCAGGGGGCCACGAGGCAGGGGGCGCGCCCCCCACCCTCGTGGATGGGGTGTGGGCCCCCTGGTCTTGATTCTTTTGCCAGTATTTTTTATATATTCCAAAAATATTCTCCGTGAAGTTTCAGGTCATTCCGAGAACTTTTATTTCTGCACAAAACTAACACCATGGCAATTCTGCTGAAAACAGCGTCAGTCCGGGTTAGTTCCATTCAAATCATGCAAGTTAGAGTCCAAAACAAGGGCAAAAGTGTTTGGAAAAGTAGATACGTTGGAGACGTATCAACTCCCCCAAGCTTAAACCTTTGCTTGTCCTCAAGCAATTCTGTTGACAAACTGAAAGTGATAAAGAAAAACTTTTACAAACTCTGTTTGCTCTTGTTGTTGTAGATACGTAAAGCCAACATTCAAGTTTTCAGCAAAGATTATGATCTAACCATATTCACAATAACACTTAGGTCTCATGTCTACTCATATCTATGGCAAAATCAACTAGCGAGCAATAATAATAAATCTCGGATGATAACACTTTCTCAAAACAATCATAATATAATATAACAAGATGGTATCTCGCTAGCCCTTTCTGAAACCGTAAAACATAAATGCAGAGCACCTTTGAAGATCAAGGACTGACTGGAAATTGTAATTCATGGTAAAAGAGGTCCAGTCATACTCAATATAAACTAATAGTAATGCATGCAAATGACAACGGTGCTCTCCAACTGGTGCTTTTTAATAAGAGGATGATGACTCAACATAAAAGTAAATAGATAGGCCCTTCGCCGAGGGAAGCGGGGATTTTTAGAGGTGCCAGAGCTCGATTTTTGAAATAGAGATGAATAATATTTTGAGCGGTATACTTTCATTGTCAACATAACAACCGAGAGATCTCGACATCTTCCATGCTACACACATTATAAGCGGTTCCCAAACAGAATGGTAAAGTTTATACTCCCCCTACCACCAACAAACATCAATCCATGGCTTGTCCGAAACAACGGGTGCCTCCAACTAACAACAATCCTGGGGGAGTTTTGTTTGCAATTATTTTGATTTGATTTGAGCATGGGACTGGGCATCCCGGTTACCAGCCATTTTCTCATGAGTGAGGAGCGGAGTCCACTCCTCTTGAGAATAACCCACCTAGCATGGAAGATATAGACAGCCCTAGTTGATACATGAGCTATTCGAGTATACATAATATAATTTCATTTGAAGGTTTAGAGTTTGGCACATACAAATTTACTTGGAATGGTAGGTAGATACCTCATATAGGAAGGTATGGTGGACTCATATGGAATAACTTTTGGGGTTTATGGAAGTGGATGCACAAGCAGTATTCCCGCTTAGTAGAAGTGAAGTCTAGAAAGAGACTGGGAAGCGACCAACTAGAGAGCGGCAACAGTCATGAACATGCATTAAAATTAATCAACACTGAATGCAATCATGAGTAGGATATAATTCACCATGAACATAAATATCGTGGAGGCTATGTTGATTTTGTTTCAACTACATGCGTGAACATGTGCCAAGTCAAGCCACTCAAATCATCCAAAGGAGGATACCACCCTATCATACCACATCACAACCATTTTAATATCATGTTGGCATGCAAGGTAAACCATTATAAACTCCTAGCTAATTAAGCATGGCATGAGCAATTATAATCTCTCATTGTCATTCAAACATGTTTCATTCATAATAGGCTGGATCAGGAACGATGAACTAATCATATTTACAAAAACAAGATAGGTCGAGTTCGTACCAGCTTTTCTCATCTCAATCAGTCCATCATATATCGTCATTATTGCCTTTCACTTGCACGACCAAACGGTGTGGATAATAATAATAGTGCACGTGCATTGGACTAAGCTGGAATCTGCAAGCATTCAATATACAGGAGAAGACAAGGTAATATGGGCTCTTGGTTAGATCAACAATAAGGCATATGAGAGCCACTCAACATTTTCATCATGGTCTTCTCCTCTCGACCCCCAAAGAAAACAAAAGAAACAAAACTATATACACGGGAAAGCTCCCAACAAGCAAAAGAAGAACGAGAAATATTTTTGGGTTTTCTTTTTATTATTACTACTACAGGCATGGAAAGTAAACTAGCTAAAAGATACAACTAATTTTTTTTGATTTTTCTCAGGTTTTTCAAACACACAAGAAGAAGACTAAAAAAGAAAATATACTAGCATGGATATTACAAAGAAAAAGTATGAGCACCGACAATTGGCATGAGTGTGTGAATATGAATGTAATGTCGGTGAGAAATACGTACTCCCCCAAGCTTAGGCTTTTGGCCTAAGTTGGTCTATGGCCACGGCTGGCCTGGTAGATATCCAAAGTTGTAACTGGGGTCGTACTATGATGCAGCAGCTACTACCTGACGAGCTGCAGCTTGGAGGCGAGCTGCCTCCGTCCTCCTCTCGTACTCGTTCACCTCCTCCCTGGTTATAACATATATCCTTTTTGCCTGAAAAACAAAGAAAGTAGGAGTAGGGAGAGCAACATGAATAGTGCAACGCCTATCAAAGATTAGTCGGTACTGGAGAGGTTGTTCATTCCTCTCAACTAACTGATGACGAACCATAGCATTATAATCTAGATAAGTAGGAGGCAATTCCATATCATTCTCATGTATGGGTATCTCAAGCTAATTGGCTACACGAGTTGCATAAATTCCACCAAACAAGTCTCCACTTAAACTATTAAGGTGCAACCTTCGTGCAACAATAGCCCCCAAGTTATATTGTTTATCTCCTAATACTGCACTCTTGAGGACACTAAGATCTGGAACGCACATGTGACATGCTTCATCTTTACCATTAATACATCTACCAATAAAGATGGCAAAATAATGTATGGCAGGAAAGTGAAGGCTCCCTATGGTAGCTTGTGTTATTTCTCTAGATTCCCCCAGAGTGATACTAGCAAGAAAATATTTAAATTCATATTTGCGAGGTTCACCAACATTACCCCACTGCGGGAGTTTGCAAGCAGTATTAAAATCTTCTAAGTCCATGGTGTAAGATTTATCATAAAGATCAAATATGACAGTGTGAGAATTGCGTGATGATGTAAATTTAAACCTTCTCACAAAGGAATCAGTTATGTGATAATATTGGGGCACTTATCTGACACGAAGCCCTCAAGTTCTACATTACGCACATACGCGTCAAATTCCTCATGAATTCCTGCTTGGACCATAAAATCTTCTAACGGCCATTCATAAGGCCGCACTTGAGCTTCTCTTCGTAGTTCATAGTCCGGCTCACGTATCGCGAGCCTAGGTGCATGCTTCTTTGAGGAACCACCTTGGTACATTTTCCTAAACATATTTCTTCCTCTAAAAAATTTCTGAAATTTTTAGTGACTCAAAATAAAAGTGAACCAAACTCAACAAAATTGATAGTAGCTACTCCTACAAGTGCCTAGAGTCCATATCATGCATTAAAACTACACAAAAACTAATTGGACCATTGGAGGAGTCACATACCGAAGAACAATCCCCCAAAGCAGTTTTGTGAGTGGAGCTTTAAGCAAGGAGATCAAAAAATGGCAGCAAGATGAGCTAGAACTCGGGTCTGAGCTGGTGGAGGATTTTTTTTTGGAGGAAGACAAAGTGTGTGGGTGCAAGAATAAGTGGAGGGGGACCACGTGGGGTCCACGAGGCAGGGGGCGCGCTCCAGGGGGTGGGCGCGCCCTGGACCCTCGTGGCTAGGTGGTGAGCCCCCCTGGTGTGTTCTCAGTGCCAATAATTCTTAAATATTCTAGAAAAAATCATATAAAATTTTCAGGACATTTGGAGAACTTTTATTTTTGGGTATTTTTTATTGCAAGGATAATTCAGAAAACAGACAGAAAATACTAGTTTTGCTTTATTTAATCTAAATAACAGAAAGTAAAAGGAGGGTACAGAGAGTTTTGCTTTCTAACTTCATCCATCTCATGCTCATCAAAAGGAATCCACTGACAAGGTTGATCAAGTCTTGTTAACAAACTCTTTCCGAATAACATGAAACTGGAGAATTTTCGAATAACACTAAGTTACCTCAACAGGGATATGCACATCCCCAACAATAAGAATATCATATTTCTTCTTGACAGTAGGAAGAGGGAATTCAAAACCACCAATAGTAATCGTTGGAATTTTTCCAATAGAATTGATACTGTGGACTTGAGGTTGTTTCCTCGAAAAGTGTACCGTATGCTCATTACCATTAACGTGAAGAGTGACATTGCCTTTTTTGCATATCAATAACATCCCCTGTAGTATTCAAAAAGGATCTACCAAGAATAATAGACATACTATCGTCCTCGGGAATATTAAGAATAACAAAGTCCGTTAAAATAGTAACGTTTGCAACCACAACAGGCACATCCTCACAAATACCGACAGGTATAGCAGTTGATTTATAAGCCATTTGCAAAGATATTTCAGTAGGTGTCAACTTATTCAAATCAAGTCTATGATATAAAGAGAGAGGCATAACACTAGCACCGGCTCCAAGATCACATAAAGCAGTTTTAACATAGATTCTTTTAATGGAGCATGGTATAGTTGGTACTCCTGGATCTCCTAGTTTCTTTGGTATTCCACCTTTAAAAGTATAATTGGCAAGCATGGTGGAAATTTCGGCTTCCTGTATCTTTCTTTTATTTGTGACAATATCATTCATGTACTTAGCATAAGGATTCGTTTTAAGCATATCAGTCAAACACATACGCAAAAAGACAGGTCTAATCATTTCAGCAAAGCGCTCAAAATCCTCATCATCCTTTTTCTTGGATGGTTTAGGAGGAAAAGGCATGGGTATCTGAACCCATGGTTCTCTTTCTTTACCGTGCGTCCTAGCAACAAAGTCTCTCTTATCATAACGTTGATTCTTTGATTGTGGGTTATTAAGATCAACAGCAGGTTCAATCTCTACATCATTGTCATTTCTAGGTTGAGCATCAACATGAACATCATCATTAACATTATCACCAGGTTCATTTTCATTACCAGATTGTGTTTCAGCATCAGAAATACAAAATATCATTGGGATTCTCAGGTGTGTCAACAACAGGTTCACTAGAAGCATGCAAAGTCCTATCATTTTTCTTTTTCTTCTTCTTCGAAGGACTAGGTGCATCAACATTAGTTCTATGAGAATCTTGCTCAATTCTCTTAGGGTGGCCCTTGGGATACAAAGGTTCCTGAGTCATTTTACCCCCTCTAGTCACAACTCTAATGCATTATCATTTTTCTTACTATTTAACTCATTGAGCAAATCATTCTGAGCTTTAAGCACATGTTCTACTTGAGTGGTAACCATAGAAGCATGTTTACTAATAAGTTTAAGCTCACCTTTAACTCTAGACATATAATCACTCAAGTGTTCAATCATACAAGCATTACGTTTCAATTGTCTACCAACATAAGCATTGAAGTTTTCTTGTTTAACAATAAAATTATCAAACTCATCCAAGCATTGGCTAGCAGACTTATTACGAGGAATATCACCTTCATGAAATCTATAGAGAGAATTTAACTTTACTACTTGTGTCGGGTTATCAAGACCGTGTATTTCTTCAATAGGTGGTAAATTCTTAACGTCTTCAGCTTTAATACCCTTTTCTTTCATAGATTTCTTTGCCTCTTGCATATCTTCAGGACTGAGAAATAGAATACCCCTTTTCTTCGGAGTCGGCTTAGGAGTTGGTTCAGGAAGTGTCCAATCATTTTCATTACTCAACATATTATTCAATAGCAATTCAGCTTGATCAACAGTTCTTTCCCTGAAAACACAACCAGCACAACTATCCAGGTGGTCTCTGGAAGCATCGGTTAGTCCATTATAAAAGATATCAAGTATTTCATTTTTCTTGAGAGGATGATCAAGCAAAGCATTGAATAATTGGAGAAGCCTCCCCCAAGCTTGTGGGAGACTCTCTTCTTCAATTTGCACAAAATTATATATTTCCCTTAAGGCAGCTTGTTTCTTATGAGCGGGGAAATATTTGGCAGAGAAGTAATAAATCATATCCTGGGGACTACGCACACAACCAGGATCAAGAGAATTAAACCATGTTTTAGCATCACCCTTTAATGAAAACAGAAACAACTTAAGGATAAAGTAATAGCAAGTTTTCTCATCATTAGTGAACAGGGTGGCTATATCATTTAATTTAGTAAAATGTGCCACAAAAGTTTCAGATTCATAGCCATAAAAAGGATCAGATTTGACCAAAGTAATTAACTCAGGATCGACAGAGAAATCATAATCCTTATCGGGAATACAAATAGGTGAAGTAGCAAAAGCAGGGTCATATTTCATTCTAGCATTCAAAGATTTTGATTTCAGCTTAGCTAACAGTTTCTTAAGATCATATCTATCATTGCAAGCTAAAAAATCTCTAGCGGTTTCTTCATCCATAACATAACCCTCAAGCACAACAGGCAATTCATATCTAGGGGGAGAATCTTCATCATCACTTTCATCAATATTATCAGTTTCAATAATTTCATTCTCTCTAACCCTAGCAAGTTGTTCATCAAGAAATTCACCTAGTGGCACAGTATTATCAAGCATAGGAGTAGTTTGATCATAAGCATCAAGTGGCATCATCAATAACATGCGACATATCAGAATGAATAGCAGGAGTAGGTGTCTCAAGTTTACTCATAACAGAATGTGAATAAAGTGCGGAGCTAGATGGCAGTTCCTTACCTCCCCTCGTAGTTGAGGGAAAGATCTTGGTTCTTTCATCTTTCAAGTTCTTCATAGTGATCAACAGATATAAATCCCAAGTGACTAAAGAATAGAGCTATGCTCCCCGGCAACAGCGCCAGAAAATAGTCTTGATAACCCACAAGTATAGGGGATCGCAACAGTTTTCGAGGGTAGAGTATTCAACCCAAATTTATTGATTCGACACAAGGGGAGCCAAAGAATATTCTCAAGTATTAGCAGTTGAGTTGTCAATTCAACCACACCTGGAAAGCTTAACATATGCAGCAAAGTATTTAATAGCAAAGTAATATGGATGTAACGATAATGGTGGCAAAAGTAGCAGTATTGGTTTTGTAGTGATTGTAATAGTGGAAACGGAAAAGTAACTAAGCAAATATCAATATGTGAAAAGCTCGTGGATCAATGATGGATAATTATGTCGGATGTGATTCCTCATGCAACAGTTATAACATAGGGTGACACAGAACTAGCTCCAGTTCATCAATGTAATGTAGGCATGTATTCCGAATATAGTCATACGTGCTTATGCAAAAGAACTTGCATGACATCTTTTGTCCTACCCTCCCGTGGCAGCGGGGTCCTATTGGAAACTAAGGGATATTAAGGCCTCCTTTCAATAGAGTACCGGACCAAAGCATTAACACTTAGTGAATACATGAACTCCTCAAACTACAGTCATCACCGGGAGTGGTCCCGATTATTGTCACTCCGGGGTTACCGGATCATAACACATAGTAGGTGACTATTGACTTGCAAAATAGGATCAAGAACTCACATATATTAATGAAAACATAATAGGTTCAGATCTGAAATCATGGCACTCGGGCCCTAGTGACAAGCATTAAGCATAGCAAAGTCATAGCAACATCAATCTCAGAACATAATGGATATATACTAGGGATTAAACCCTAACAAAACTAACTCTATTACATGATAAATCTCATCCAACTGATCACCGTCCAGCAAGCCTATGATGTAATTACTCACACACGGCGGTGAGCATCATGAAATTGCTGTGGAGGAAGGTTGATGACGACGATGGCGATGGATTCCCCTCTCCGGAGCACCGAATGGACTCCAGATCAGCCCTCCCGAGAGAAATTAGGGCTTGGCGGCGGCTCCATATCGTAAAACGTGATGACTCCTTCTCTCTGATTTTTCTCCCCAAACGTGAATATATAGAGTTGGAGTTGTGGTCGGTGGAGCTCCAGGGGCCCACGAGGCAGGGGCGCGCCCAAGGGTGTAGGCATGCCCCCACCCTCGTGGACAGGGTGTGGACCCCCTGGTCTTCATTCTTTCGCCAGTATTTTTTATATATTCCAAAAATATTCTCTATGAAGTTTCAGGTCATTCCGAGAACTTTTATTTCTGCACAAAAATAACACCATGGCAATTCTGCTGAAAACAACGTCAGTCCGGGTTAGTTCCATTCAAATCATGCAAGTTAGAGTCCAAAACAAAGGGCAAAAGTGTTTGGAAAAGTAGATACGTTGGAGACGTATCAGCTGTCGTGGCTAGAGCATCTAGCCCGAAGTTATCCCCGACAAGCTCTCCCCCGGCAGAATCCTCTGTGGCTCGTGCCTAGCTGCCGCCCTGGGAAGAGCTCCCATTCCTTGCCTTTCCTGTCTTTCACAGCCTTCTCCATTTCTGCGCAGCGGGCATCCTTGTCCTCCGCGACTCTCTTTAGAATATACGCTACCTCCACAACAGAGGTACATTTGTACATTCCCTCTTCGGCCCTGGTGGCCTTCTCCACCAAGGTTCTCAACCACTGGAACTCTTCATCAAGAGAAGGGAGAGGCCAAGTGCCCGATACTCCCTCAGCGTTGCAATCCGGCATCCACTTCAGTATCTGATCCCGGGCAGAGTTGATGTTCAGGGGAACAACGGTTGCCGGGAGCTTGAACATCTCGAAGCGACCAAATAGCTGGTCGCCCAACCAAGCATGGCCATAAACTGAAAAGTTATTGGACAGCCCCGGCGGTAGCCTCATCCTATCCGCACCATCACCATACAGCCACGCAAGCCTATCCCTTTCCTACAGTGGTGAGATATGGTGGAGGAGAAAATCTGCTCCCGCATGCTCGATGGTTAACCCGGCAGCCGCGAGGCGGATGATCCTATTAATTGGCAGGCGCAACCTGTCATCAAAAAGGCCCTTGGCGCTCCAATCCTTGTCGCACTCGACGCACTCCTATCGCGCCTCACAGAACTCGGGGGCTTCTTTGTCCTAGAGCCAACACCAATCCCCTCTCCATTCATCCCATCTCTCGCGTTGCTACCCCGGGAGGTAATTCTTCTTCGACCGTGGTATCCAGCTGATGACCCAGAGCAGTTAACTCTGCCCTCCACTCGCGGGACGAAGTAATGCCGGAATAAATCCACATTGGGCTTCACCCCGACGAAATTCTTAAATGTGCGAAGATGGCCATGGTCTCCATTGCATTCGGCGTGAAATCAAGGAGGTGAAATCCATAGATGTTCATGATTGCCTCAAAGAACTCAGAAAAAGGCAGACACAGACCACAGATGCAATAAGCAGAGAAGATACAATAAGAATCGGGGGCATTCACCTCGCCCACTTCATAGACCACAGGCGCTATGTGCCCTTTCTCAACGGGCCGCCCCCACAGATACCCGTAGTTCGCCTGAAGGACAGGGCCGCTCAAGGTGGACGGAACGAAGACAACATCCTCACTCCGCTTCTTGTTCAGCTCTGCCGACCTTTTGTTCCCTTCGGCGGCGGGCTCCTTCACCACGGTCATTGACTTCTTATTGTCTGCGGGTCTCTTCCCCATTGCTACGGCAACACGAGAACGATTCGTTGGAGAGGATGGCAGTGGAAAGAGAAGCGAGATGGGGAACCGTCGCTTGGCTTGCGGAGGAAGAAGATGGGGGAGCGGGGCAAGAGATAGATGAATTGTGCCGCTCCGATTTACCCTACTCTTAAGAGGGGGAAAGTGGGACACAGGCACGACACTTCAAAAAGTTACCGTTTTACCATAACTGCGAGCACCCCACGACGCACAGTAGTTGCGCAAAGTGAACGTTAGATTGACTAGTCATTGTGGCAAACCGTCGCGCACAGCCCTTTCCTGCCACGTGTCCGCGCACTGTTAGGGACCTAACCCAACGTGTCACGTGACGCGTATGGCACAGGCCCCGGGGCTTATGTCGGAGGAAATATATAGGGGTAGACATTTTCCCCTGACTCATGCACGGGAAATCCAGGGACAAATTAGATATTGAAGAACCAAGAGATTTGAAGAACCAACATGCAGCTCAGCAGGACCAACATCGAACCTAAGGAACAAGATATCGGCAAGAGAAGGGACTCCCTTTCCAGGCAGGCGAGCCCGGCAAGGGGCGAGGCCACCACCAGAAGCAAGCAACCGAGGCACCCCGGCAAAGCCTGCCGGGGCTCGCGGGAGCAGAACCACCCCACCAACCACTCAAGAACGACTCACGTCGTCAATCGGTGCGGTGTCAAGCCGTAAGATGATTAAGTGGCAGCCATTCACCACATGGCGGCCATTTCCTGTAGGAGAAGCCTACAAATGACACCCGTCCTGTGATGTGTCAAGAGAATAGGTGCGGAGCTGGCAAGATAGCCCGGCAGGCCTTGCCGGGTGTCCAGTGATGTGACACTCAGCGGCGCATTAAAGGCACCCCTGTCAGCCCCCAGAGTTAGGTATGATAGCACTGTTCGCTATCATATCAGTGGATAATGACCACTTTGCCACAATGGTGACCCCTTAATCTATAAAAGGAGGCCCATGGCACTCATAGGAGGGGTTAGAAGGTTGGAAAGTTGACAACCCCAAGCCACCATACGGGTGTAGTCGTTGTGGCCCTGAGGCAAACCTTGCCGGGCAAGTGTACTACGCACCATCTCATTCATTCCACCATCAATCCACTAAAGCAGGAGTAGGGTCTTATGCTTCACTGAGGGAGTCCTGGATTATGGGGTCCTCGGGTGTCTGGGCTATGCAACATGGGCCGGACTAATGGGCCGTGAGGATACAACATAGAAGGCATTCCCTCGTGTCCGGATGAGACTCTCCTTTGCATGGAAGACAAGCTTGGCGTGCGGATATGAATATTCCTTTCTCTGTAAACCGACTCTGTACAACCCTAGCCCCCTCCGGTGTCTATATAAACTGGAGGGTTTAGTCCGTAGAGGCAGTCATAATCATACAGGCTAGACAATTAGGGTTTAGCCATTATGATCTCGTGGTAGATCAACTCTTGTAACCCCTATATTCATCAAAGTCAATCAAGCAGGACGTAGGGTATTACCTCTATCAAGAGGGCCCGAACCTGGGTAAACATTGTGTCCCTGTCTCCTGTTACCATCGATCCTTAGACGCACAGTTCGGGACCCCCTACCCGAGATCTGTCGGTTTTGACACCGACATTGGTGCTTTCATTGAGAGTTCCTCTGTATCGTCAACTGAAGGACCGATGGCTCGCCTTGTCATCAATGACAGTATCACTTCCGAAGGAGCCCTAATTCCAAGGCAAACCCTCTGGCTCGGCGACTTCACTGTGGGTGCCCGTCCGGCCATTAAGCTGAAGGCAACCCCCCAAGTCATCGAAAATCCCCTTCGCATCAGCTCCAAATATTCCGACCAGATGGACCCGGCAGATCTGTCGTGTTTGAATGAACTGCTAGACCGCATTGCTTCCCTGGGAGTCTCAACTGACTATGATTGGATCGGGCTTAAACTCGATCAAAGAGAAATTAAATCTCTACCGGTCACCCATCAGGTAGCAGTTGTGGAGGAACAGGCTGACAATAACTCCTCTCCTACATTGATAACCAACTATGTTTGGATTTCCGAACCCGGAGAAACGGATACCCACCCCCGAGAGGACACTCCTTGTCCTCCGAACATAAAATCGGGCATTGAGGCTGAGAATTCCCGGGACACTCTGGATCCTGGGCTGGTAACCTTGGAAATTCTTCAAGCTCTGGACTCCATGGTGGGTCAAGGTGCAAATTTGAACCCGCCCACCCACCACAAGCAATATTCTCCAAGCAACTCCAGCTCTCCGGACATATGCGACCTAATGCAAGTGCGGCAGCAGCCTCGGGAAACAGTCCACCATTTTTGGGCTAGATTCCTCCTTGTTAAAAACAAGATACAGGACTACCGCGACAACGACGCAATTTCAGTATTCCGCAACAACTGTACAAACAAGGGAATTCTTAATGCCCTCAATCACCGTCGTATCCTGCACTTCGCAGATTTGGCATGCATAGTACAGAAGTACTACACAATGGAAAGCGCCTAGAAAACTCAGACAGCCCGCTGGGAACCGCAGGCCTTTAAGCCATCCCCTGGACGGGCAAAAAGGGTGCACCCTCACGGGGCACCTAATCATCATCCCATGGACAAGAAATTCAAGCCCTTCACGGGACACAGAACTGTCTTTGAGGAATGGCTCGACAGGCCCTGTCAAATACATACGACGCCGAATACCGAACCAACTCACTTCCTACGGGCATGTTGGATACTCCGGCAGGTGGCCAAGAGCGGTGAGGGTATCCTCACCAATACTACACCAGAAAAATACTCTTCGAAACACGATCCCGAAGTACTCACAGTCTTCGAGACCTTCTCATCAAATAATCGGTGCAAACGGGTGCTTCGCGACCTTGCCGAAGTCTGCCATGTAGCAGCAATAAACCCTTGGAATGATACGGCAATTACTTTTAATGACAATGACGAACCAAGATCCCGCTCAGCCCGGGCACCAGCCGCTCTGGTCCTCAACCCCATTGTGGACGGATTTCGGCTTACTAAAGTGCTAATGGATGGTGGCAGCAGATTGAACATCATCTACGAGGACACGCTCAATAGAATGCAAATGGACCGGAGCCGCATTGAGCAGAGCAATACATCCTTTAGGGGAATCATTTCCAGCAGGGAAGCAAGAAGCTCGGGGAAATCTAAGCTAGACGTGGTACTTGGCACACCAGAAAACTATAGGTCTGAAGAGATAATCTTCCAGGTGGCTCCTTTTAACAGCGGATATCATGCCCTATTAGGGCGAGATGCATTCACACGCTTTCAAGCTATACCTCATTACGGGTATATGGAGCTCAAAATGCCCAGGCCCAATGGTGTTATCACTATCTCTAGTGATCCGGACATAGCACTCCGCACCGAAAACAAAACTGCATCCCTGGCCCTTGAGGCATTGTCCAAAGCCCTAGCGGCCGAGGAACTCACCGCACTGCGTTCCATAGTAGATAGAGACGATGTAATTCTTGACAAAAGGCTCAAATCCACCTCTTTCAAGCCAGCTAACGAGATAGTCAAATTTCAAGTCCACCCGACGGATCCCAAGAAAATAGCTTCCATCGGGGTGCAGCTGGACCCGACGGTCGATGCTGCATTACGCGCGTTCTTGCGTGAGAATTGGGACATCTTCGCCTGGAACCCCTTAGATATGTCAGGAATCCCATGCGCCCTAGCCGAACATAGTCTCAATATATTGAAGGGATACAAACCGGTCAAGCAAACGCTCCGGCAATTTTCCGAACCCAAACGACAAGCTATGGGGGAGGAGCTGGCCAAACTACTCGAGGCCGGGTTTATCAAAGAGATCAAACACCCAGACTGGCTAGCAAACCTGGTCATGGTGCCAAAGAAGGATAAATCCTGGCGCCTGTGTGTCGATTTCAAAGACCTTAACAAGGCATGCCCTAAGGACCCCTTCCCACTACCTCGCATCGACCAAATCATCAATGCAACCGCGGGACACGATTCACTGTGTTTCCTCGATGCATCAAATTAAGATGAAGGAATCCGACCAAGCCGCACGGGCATTAATCACCCCATATGGGCCTTTCTGCTTTAACACTATGCCCTTCGGGCTGAAAAACGCCGGCGCCACCTACCAACGCACGATTCAAACATGCCTGGAGAAACAAATCAGCAAGACGGTCGAAGCATATGTGGATGACGTCGTCATCAAAACTAAGCACGTCGAGTCTCTAGTAGACGACCCGCGTCTCTCATTCGACAACCTCCGTACATATGACATCAAGCTCAATCTGGAAAAGTGTGTCTTCGACGTCCCCACTGGAAAACTGCTGGGCTTCATCATTTCCAATAGAGGAATTGAGGCAAACCCAGCCAAAATCCGAGCTTTGTCACAATTGGCTACACCAACAGACCTCAAACAGGTCCAAAAACTAGTCGGATGCATGGCAGCTTTAAGACATTTTATCTCCAGATTAAGAGAAAAAGCATTGCCACTATATCGCCTGCTCCGACGCACCGACCACTTCGAGTGGACGGACGCGGCAATAGCCGGACTGGAATAAATAAAAGCTCTTTTAGCGAGCAACCCAATCCTGGCCGCACCGAACGTCGGTGAACCCATGTTATTATACATCTCTGCAACACACCAAGTGGTGAGTGTGGTGCTCGTCGTCGAACGAGAAGAGGACGGACATAAATTCCCACTTCAGAAACCGGTATATTATGTATCCACTGCCCTCACACCATGCAAATCCCGGTACCCTCATTACCAAAAGATAGCATATGCGGTCTTCATGGCATCCCGGAAGCTACGACACTACTTCCAAGAGTACTCGATCACGGTGGCTTCCAAAGTACCACTCAATGACATAATAAACAACCGCAAAGCTACATGCTGGATTGCCAAGTGGGCCATTGAGCTCTTGCCATTTGATATAACATACAAACCACGCCGAGCCATTAAATCACAAGTATTGGCTGACTTCGTCGCCGAATGGACAGAGCCCGAACTCCCTAAAGAGTATGGTACATATTCCAATTGGGTCGTGCACTTCGATGGCTCTAAAATGTTGTATGGTTTAGGAGCGGGCATTGTCTTAACGTCCGCCACAGGAGACACAGTCCAAAACGTACTCCAAATATTATACATAGACTCCAATAACGCAGCCGAATACGAGGCCTTATTACACGGTCTTCGGATGGCTGTCTCCATGGGCATACAACGCCTGGAGGTGCGCGGGGATTCAAACCTTGCAATATCCCAAATAAATGGAGACTTCTACGCCAAAGATCCAAAGATGGCGGCATATCGTAATGCCGTACTCAAAATATCAGCTCGGTTCGAGGGACTCGAGTTTCATCATGTGGCTCGGGAAAGTAATCAAGCAGCGGATGTCCTTGCTCGCATGGGCACCAAGCATGACCCCATCCCGCCTAACATCTTTTTGGAAAGGCTCTTCAAGCCATCCGTGGTGTGGTGGGATGAGAGCGGCAACACTAGTCTGGATCCGATTATACCCCCAGATTCCGAACACAATACCGATATCATCGGGGGCTTAGCCAACGAAATAACACCATCAGCCCATCTAGTAATGGGAGTAATTGCCCCATGGACCGAACCCTTCTTGGCCTACCTTAATAGGCGAGAGCTCCCTGAGGATCAGAATGAGGCTCGATGCATCGTTCGGCGTTCGAAAGCCTACAAGGTTCATGAAGGAGAGCTCTACAAGAAGAGCGCTACCGGAATACTTCAAAGATGTATCTCCGAAGAAGAAGGACGGCAACTCCTGGCCGAAATCCATGCCGCACTTGGCGGTTACCATGCCGCGGCTCGGGCTCTTATAAGTAAGGCCTTCCGTACCGGTTTCTTCTGGCTAACGGCCCGAGCGGATGCACAGGACCTTGTCCAACCTTGTGTGGGATGGCAGCTTTTCGCCAATCAAAGCCATATGCCGCCTACTGCCTTGCAAACAATCCCCATTACTTGGCCTTTTGCGGTCTAGGGGCTTGATATGGTCGGACCCCTTAAAGGGGGAAGCCATAAGAAAAAATATTTGCTGGTCATGGTAGATAAATTCACTAAGTGGATAGAGGCAAAACCAGTTAAAATGGCCGAAGCCAGACCAGTGATAGACTTTATATCCGGTGTCATACACCGTTATGGTGTCCCACACAGCATCATCACCGATAACGGTTCCAACTTCACCGCCGACGAAGTGAAAATATGGTGTGCTAACCTGGGCATCAAGCTCGATTATGCCTTCGTCTATCACCCCCAAACAAACGGTTAAGTCAAATGAGCTAATGGTCTTATCATGAGCGGCATTAAGCCTAGGCTACTACGGTCTTTAAAAGAGTCAGATAAACACTGGGTCAAGGAGCTCGACTCCGTACTCTGGGGGCTGCGGACCATGCCCAATCGCACTATCGGTTACACACCATTCTTCATGGTGTACGGCGCAGAGGCTGTTTTGCCCTGCGACATCATTAATGACTCACCTCGAGTGCGCATGTACGAAGAGAGAGAAGCCGAGCTTGATCGACAGGACAGTCTAGATGCCCTGGAGGAGGAGCTCGATGTTCAAAAAGCCTGTTTCGCATTCTATCAACAACAAGCTCGCAGATACCAAAGCAGAGAAGTGCGGGCCAAGACTTATAATGTTAGTGAACTCGTTCTATGCTTGCCAGAAAAGAAAAAGGACAAACTCAAGCCCAAGTGCGAAGGTCCCTTCATTATAGATGAAGTTCTCACTGGAGGTGCGTACCGTCTTCGTGATGCATCGGATAATCGCTTAGAGACGAACCCGTGGAATGCCGCCAGACTCCGAATATTCTACGCCTAGAGCCAGACTCATTGTTTGTTTTCTTTTTCTACGCTCTTCATTTTCTCTCTGTTTAAATTTTTTCTTTAGCTTTATAGCTCCTGTGCGGCTAGACTCCACACTTATGAGATACACATCCTTAAATGTATACACCTATAATACCTGGGGGCTTCTTTTACAGAAGCTTATTATCATTTTCCGAGCATCAAGCTCACCACATATGTGTCATTTTATCATATATATATACCTTTTCTTCGCCATTATATGCACCTTTATGACTTAAGTTTTTGCCAAGCTGGGTTGCCTAGCTCCTGTGTTTATGCCCTATGTCCCCGTTTTTTCGGCTAGGGCATAAAGGGAGCACCTCTATGATTGTTACAGCTGGGTCATCCAGACTTGTACCTCAGACTGGGTGAAGCTGGAAGCTAGTGTTCTTAAGGGAATAATCGGTCGGCGGACTAAAGTCATTTTATCTTTGTTGCACCACGAACCCCCAGATATTATATATACTGCAATTTTTTCGAATCACAGTTTGGGCACGCACACTAACGCATGTTCACCCAGGCAAAGGAACCCCTAACGGAACTATTCTCTCTGGAAGATGTTTCTTACAATCAATAAGTAATATAACATAGCTAGCTGAATACAACTTGTTTGTTCAAGCAACTATGACCCCTACGCCTGGTTTCCACGCACGCCCCGGTATTTATCGCTGGTCCGGTATTCGGAAACACTCCGCACCTTCGGGACCGGAGGCTGAAGCGAAAAGGTCGGCCATGACAATCGATTTACATTTCGGCTAGAGACAAATTCATCAATTGAAGTACATAGTTACTTAGACTCAAAAACTTCTTCTTCCCCTAGACCCTCTAGGAGGCTATCCAGTTTACAATCTTGCTGGGAGAACTTGGCGGCCACCTTCACTTTGTCGTACACCAGGCTAACCGGAATTTCCTGTCCGTCGGATCCTCGAGGTCCGACCCGAGCCATATGATTGGGATCAAGACCGGTGTACCATGTTTTCACCATGGCCCAGGCTTCCCGAGCTCCTTCTCGGCATGCTGATATCTTCCATAGCCCAAAACGGTGCCGAGCTCCCTTGAATAAATTCACAAGGTCCTCCATATTTCCTGGAGGATAATCGGTTGGCCATAAAGCCTTAGCAATGCTTCTCATCGCCTTCCGTGCTCGCTCATGCACCTTGGATAGCTCTTGTAGCAGGTCGCCTGGAAATCCGGACACCTCTTCTTCGGCCGACCAGTCAACACACCTGCAGACATAAAACTTGTTAGGATTCGCATTTGCGAACTATACGACAATAAGTTATACGGCATACTGAATATGCCGCCTCTCAGCTTTTTGTTCTCCTTCAAGACGTCTGCTAATTGGGCTCGCACATCTTTCAGCTCTTCGTCGAGCTAGGTGTTGGCGTCCTGCAGCTTGTTCTTCTCGTCCCTGGTCCCTGTTAGTACACGCTGACCAGCGGCCAATTGCCTTTCGGCATGTTCTTTGTCCGCCCACGCGGCCTTCAGCTTCTCTTCCAGTTGTGCCACCGATCCTGCCATTGTAAAACGCAACAGTGTTCATTTGCGTAAACATTACTGGCACATGATTATTTTTCTGGGCAGAAGGGAACATTACCAATCGGTGCCTCCTTGGATTTCTCCAGTTCGGCAGTAGCAGCAGTCAGCTGCGTCTGACACTGCTCCAGCTCCCGAGATAGCACGCTATTCTTCTCCATGAGAATCTGATTACACATAGATCCTTAAAATTAGTTGTTTCAACTATTTTCAAGTCTCGGGGGCTACTGGTATATGGCTATTAAATCTACTCGAAATGATGTTACTGGCATATCCTTTGAAAGTTGGCGAGTGGCCCCAGCAAGCCCATCCTGAGCAGCTCAGATGTATGCGTCCGTTGAACTAAAGGCATTAAATGCCTCTTCAGTAAAGGTAGGATCGCGCATGGCGGCCCTCCAGCGTCAGTGGTTCATGGCACTCTCCACCTCGGAGTTGGTGACGGGTACATTGTCCGACTCATCGGAGAGAGGACAATCCGGCATGGCACCCGTATCGACTGTCGCCCTAGAGGCAGGGTCCAGGGTCGGATTGATGGAAGTATGTCCGGTGAAGTCCCCGGATATAGTCCGGTGAGTGCTCTTCCTAGAATATGGGGAAGGAGAATAAACATCACAGTTCGGCATGTTTGCCGCAGGGCGTATTAAGAAATGTACCTTCTTGATGAAGGTCAGAGCTTGGAAGAATCATTGTCCGCCTTTCTTTTTGAAGATCCGCCTTGTGTCGGTGTACCCTTCTTAAAGGATGAACCCGACGTGGCGTGGCGAGATGAGCGCTGCCCCTTTTAAAACACAAGACATTGCAGTGGATGAAGCACAGTGAGGAAGCTCTTTTTTTGAGGAGACACCTTCAGGGTACTTATGTGGGAGGAAGGGAGAAGGCCGGGGTAATCGGCTATAATGGCCACTTCCGTGCCATCATAACTCGCTTGATAGAAAACCCCCTCCTTGAGCTCTATAGATATGTCCAGATCCTCTTCGAATCCGGGATCCATGTCCCGATTATGGTCCTCCGGCTGCGGGGCGGGGCTATAGATCTCTGTGACAACTTTCCTCCATTCCCGTCAAGAAGAGGTGGGGTTAAGTTCAGCTAGGTACGACTCAGGAGGAGCATTAAGGAAAATTACTGAGCGAAGGCTTACCCAGCTGGGAGGATTGTACATGGAAAAGTCATCTCGGCACTTGAGGTGAGTGAATTCCTCTTTCTCCCCCTTAAAAAGATCAGCCAGCATGGCAGCCAAGGCGGCGAAGTCATCCGGACCCTTACGTCGACATCGTGACGCGTCATCTTCTCCGTTGTAATGCCACATGGGGAGTCCTCTAGATTGGAGTGGATGAACGCCCCGCGTTATGGAAATCGCCATTACCTCAATTATCGACAGTCCATATTGGGCGAGTGTCTTTATCTTGTCCATTAGCATCTGAACCTTCGCACTGTCTTCTTCCTCGAGGTTTCGGGGGCGCCAGCTGTGGCGCTTCTTTAACGAGGCATTGGAAAACGCGGGTAGGCCTCATTGGATTGGGTCAGATAGAACGACGTCTTCAATATAAGACCACTCCGAGGGCCACTCTTCGGATGCCTTCTTTGGGGTGCCGGATAGGTATCCTGTCCCGGCTATACGCCACACTTCGGTGCCGCCCACCTCGAATATGGATCCCTTTTGGGAGCGAGGGACGAGGCAAAAAAGTTCCTCCATAATTCGAAATGGGCCTCACAGCCTAGGAACAACTCGCAAAGAGCGACGAAGCCCACGATGTGCAGAATGGAGCCCGACGTAAGATTGTGCAGTTGGAGGCCATAGTACTCCAAGAGACCTCGGAGGAAAGGATGGATTGGAAATCCAATGCCTCTTAATAAAAAGGAAATGAAGCACACCCGCTCCCCTTTTGAAGGGTTTGGGAAATTTTTCGCCAGGGCTTCGCCAGTAAAAGAGGTTAATCCCGCCCGAACGGGGACTAGATCCGCAGGGGGACATATCCCAGCATCTATAGCTTTGTTAGCTGGGCATGGGATACTGAACAGCTCTCCCAATCGCCTTTTTGCGGACCATAGGGGCGGTAAGAAGAACTAGGAGCGTTGGCCATGTTTGTGTGGTTTCTTGTGACAAGCTCTAAGGATTTTCTGCCTGGTGTGGAATGGCAGCTGAGATTCAATATCCTTAAATAGACGCCTTCCTTACACGGCCCGGGTGTTATGTGTAAAAATGCTTGGACCCTTCGTATTCGTCTGACACGTGGGAGCTGGAGCGGTGATGGTGCAGAAGCCGAAGCATATAACATTTAATGTGAAGCCAAAGACCGAAGACTGAAGATGCAGATCTGAATACAGTTCTTTGGTTCAGATGCTTGGAAATCTACGGAGGAGGAACCCGCCTTGCAATGGCGAAGACAATTTACGCGTTGGCCACATCGTCATTGAAGACTGGTTTGGGGGCTACTGACGGAGTCCTGGATTACGGGGTCCTCGGGCGTCCAGGCTATGCAACATGGGCAGGACTAATGGACCGTGAAGATACAAGATAGAAGGCCTTCCCTCGTGTCCGGATGGGACTCTCCTTTGCGTCAAAGACAAGCTTGGCATGTGGATATGCATATTCCTTTCTCTGTAAACCAACTCTGTACAACCCTAGCCCCCTCCGGTGTCTATATAAACCGGAGGGTTTAGTCCGTAGAGGCAGTCATAATCATACAAGCTAGACAATTAGGGTTTAGCCATTACGATCTCGTGGTAGATCAACTCTTGTAACCCCTATATTCGTCAAAGTCAATCAAGCAGGACG
Source organism: Triticum monococcum (assembly GCA_034509565.1). NCBI lineage: Eukaryota > Viridiplantae > Streptophyta > Magnoliopsida > Poales > Poaceae > Triticum > Triticum monococcum. The sequence goes on along the minus strand of CM067842.1, from coordinate 440,428,164 downwards.
TGGGGTATTACCTCTATCAAGAGGGCCCGAACCTAGGCAAACATTGTGTCCCTGTCTCCTGTTACCATCGATCCTTAGATGCACAATTCGGGACCCCCTACCTGAGATCTGCCGGTTTTGACACCGACACTCGCAGCGGCCCGAACCTGGGTAAATCGCCTATGTGTTCTTTGCCTCGCTGCCGTACGCTGGTCTACTCTTTGTGCAACGCGTCGCCCCCGCCGCCAAACCAACAAGGAGCCACTCGGTCCCATAGGTGGCTGTGGAAATCCCGCGACAGTAACTGTGATTGTCTCTTTTTGAGTGAGTTCAAGAAGAGAACACAGTGGTGTTATGTTTGAACGTTAGTAGTTCAGGATCTACCGGATTTCGGGTTCCGCAGACCCTTGAGAGGTTCGAACTCTGGGTGCGTGCGAAGAACTCGTCCTCCCAAGTCTGCCTACTTGCTAATCTCACAGCTTAGCTCGATGAACTGAATGGAAAAGAGACACAGTAGTTTACCCAGGTTTGGGCCACCTTGCGGTGTAAAACCCTACTCCTGCTTTGTGCTGGATTGGCCTCGAGGAGCTGAGGATGAACTAGTACAGTGGGAGAACAACCTCAGGAGGAGGAGTGTTCTTGTGCTCGATGAGCTGGTGGGTGAGGATGATCTGAATGATCCCTTCCCCTCTATGGTGGTGGCTCAGTCCTATTTATAGGGGCATTGGTCCTCTTCCCAAATGAAGGCGGGAAGGGATCCCATAATGTCCAAATTCGAAGGGAGACAACTAGTACACGCTATCCTGACAAAAGTAGTTTTCGCCTGCAAAAGCCTCTGGTCATGATGCTGGGGCGGGCTCGGCGATGACCTCCATCCTGCCGTCTTGGCAGTCTTGGTCTTGTTGCACGGGAATGGAAACCTTTGGCTGATTCCTAGGGACTCCACGCCTGCACTTGCCTCCTTAGCACGAAAGAGGAAACTGGTACACTATGCTCGTTGGCACCCACCTGGCCTTGCTCGTCATGGCTCACATCATCTGGACCTCGTGAGGTGAGCCTTGCATAGAAATCTCCGCTCCTCGGGAGCCAGCCTGGAGAGACTGCTCCTCGTGGAGGTCTTGGTGTCATCTGCCTCGCGAGGCTTGGCCCTTTGCGAGGGTCTTGAGTTGTTGATGTTGAAGCCAGGTCGTACCAGGCCGTCGATGGGCCACGTCGTGGGCCGCAGGCAGGCAAATCTGGGTACCCCTGTTCCTAAAACACCGACATGATCACTTATTGATCATTACTAGTTTGCGACCATATGATTAGTTACTCTTCTTACTCTTGTAATCATAAGTTAGCCACCGTACAATGCTTAGTGCTTGCTGCAACCTCACCACTTATCCATTCCATACCCATTAAGCTTTGTTAGTCTTGATACCCATGGTAATGGGATTGTTGAGTCCTCGTGGCTCACAAATTACTACAACAACAGTTGCAAGTATAGGTAAAGTGATGCTTTGACGTGAGAGCGATGCTTGCATGTTTTGGAGTTCTTCTGCTTCTTCTTCTTCGATCAAGGGATAGGTTCTGGGTCGGGAGCCTGGGATTAGCAGGGTGGATGTCATTGTTCTTTTTTCGTTTTATTTCATCCGTGGTCGGATCTTGCTCTTCTGTATAATGATTGCTATGTATTTATGTATTGATGTATTCATGTTGCAGCTTGTGGCTAGTGTAAGCCTTTATCTTGTATTCTCATCTATTCAATACATGGTATGTTGTAATGATATCCACCTTGCTATGCACTCGAAATGCGATTGTGCCCCCATCATGAATTCATCACGTGATTGGGATAGAATCGCATCTTGGGCGCTACAGTTTCAGACACCGAAAAGGAATAGGTATGTGGTGCGGTAAACCGACTCCAAAACGTTTCCAATAGCAATTTCTCTCCATTTTGGAATATTTAAATATTAGGAAAATTAAAATTAGTCCGAAAGAGACACGATGCGACCACAAGGGTGGAGGGCGTGCCCCCTACCTTGTGGCCACCTCGTGTGCCCTTCCGACTCTGTTTTCTTGCACACTACTTCTTTTAGTCGGTAAAAATTCATTATATAATCTCCCGAAGGTTTTGACCACTGTACCATGACAATATCTCCTATTTTGTTTCAAGCTGTTTTTCTGACATATATAGATCTCCATGATGTCTCCAAGCGCCCCCAAAGACAAGTTTTTCAAGAAGGTCATCAACCCCTACCTTGCGGAGGTGCTGCGACACCCTCAAGCCATTGAGATGCGTGAGGGGGTGCTACACATCGGTGGCGTGGAGGGGCCAAAGAAGACCGGAAGCATGGAGACAAGACTCGAAGCAATGGAGCAACAAGTTTTCAAGTGCCAAGGGATGGTGGAACGTGGACTCAACGCTAATCACATGATGATCGCGAAGTTCACCAACAATCACAAGCTGGATGCCAAGAACATTGAGGAGGCCATCTTCAAGCTTCATGAGAAAATCGAGCATCTCCAAGCCCAGATCTATGACCTGCAAAACCAAAATTGTGAGTATGAATACAGATTTAAGAAGATGAGTTTGGCTGTAGATTTGAGGATCCTGGAGACTCGTTCATCTTTCTATGATGGTGAGCCTATGCCTTGGAAGATGGATGACAAGCCTACTACATCAACAACTCCATCATCACCACCTCTGAATAAAGAGGCATAAATACAAGGGTATGGGCACTCCCCTTGGCAATTGCCAAGCTTGGGGGAGGTGCCCAGTATCATATCACCATCACACTTTTACCTTTATCGTTTTTCCTAGTTTGATCCTTTTGGTTATATCTTGATCTAGTAGAATAAAGTTTTAGTGTGATCTAGCCTTGAGTTTTGCTTTTATGTTCCCTCTATGTAATCGAGTCCATGAGTTATATATAATAAAGGGTAGTTTTGAGTTGAGGGCTTTGCTTTTTTGCTATGATCTTGAGGGAATTAAATAAAAGAAAGAATAAAAAAAATAAAAAATCATATATTGATCTTATGGAGAGTAATGACTTCACATGTAATGAGTATGATGAATAAAAGTTGTTGAGAGTTGACAAACATAGTTTTGGTCATTGTTGCAATTAATATGAAGTAATAAAGAAAGATAGGCTTCACATATAAATATACTATCTTGGACATCTTTTGTAATTGTGAGCACTCATTAAAATATGACATGCTAAAAGGTTGATGTTGGACAAGGAAGACAACATAATGAGTTATGTTTTCTTACATCCTAATAGAAGTTATATTGTCATGGATCATCCAGCATGTTGAGCTTGCCTTTCCCTCTCATGCTAGCCAAATTCTTTGCACGAAATAGAGATACTACTTGTGCTTCCAAACATCCATTAAACTAGTTTTGCCATGAGAGTCCACCATACCTACCTATGGATTGAGTAAGATCCTTCAAGTAAGTTGTCATCGGTGCAAGCAATAAAAATTGCTCTCCAAATATGTATGATCTATTAGTGTGAAGAAAATAAGCTTTATATGAACTTGTGATATGGAAGAAATAAAAGCGACGGACTGCATAATAAAGGTCTTTATCACAAGCGGTAATATAAATTGACGTTCTTTTGCATTAATATTTTGTGCATCCAACCATAAAAGCGCATGAAAACCTCTGTTTCCCTTTGCGAATGGCCTATCTTTTACTTTTATCTTCCACCCTTATACAGGAGTCATGGTGATCATCACCTTTCCTTTTTACACTTTTTCCTTTGGCAAGCACTGCGTGTTGGAGAGATCCGGATATATATATATATATATATATATATATATATATATATATATATATATATATGTATGTATGTATGTATGTATATATATATATCCACTCGGATGTAGGTTATCATGAGGTATTATTATAGACATTACCCTTGAGGTAAAAGGTTGGGAGGTGAAACTATAAGCCCCTATCTTTCTCTATGTCTGACTGAAGCTTTGAACCCATAAGTATCGCGTGAGTGTTAGCAATTGTGAAGGACTAAATGATAGTTGAATATGTAGACTTGTTGAAAAGCTCTTATATTGACTCTTTCTTATGTTATGATAAATTGCAATTGCTTCAATGACTGAGATCACAGTTTGTTAGTTTTCAATGAAGTTTCTGATTCGTACTTTACATCATGAACGAATTGTTACTTTAGCATAATAAATTATATGGCATTATATGTTGTTGTTCTAAAGATGATCATGATGCCCTCATGTCCGTATTTTATTTTATCGACACCTCTATCTCTAAACATGTGGACGTATTTTTCGATATCGGCTTTCGCTTGAGGACAAGCGAGGTCTAAGCTTGGGGGAGTTGATACGTCCATTTTGCATCATGCTTTTGTATCAATATTTATTGCATTATGGGCTATTATTACACATTATATCACAATCCTTATGCCTTTTCTCTCTTATTTTATAAGGTTTACATGAAGAGGGAGAATGCAGGCAACTGGAGTTCTGGACTAGAAAAGGAGCAAATATTAGAGACATATTCTGCACAACTCCAAAAGTCCTGAAAGTTCACGAAGAATATTTTTGGAATATATAAAAAATATTGGGCAAAGAAAGCACCAGAGGGGGGCCACCTGCCAGCCACAAGGGTGGAGGGCGCACCCTACCCCCTGGGCGCGCGCCCGTCCTTGTGGGCCCCCTGGCAGGCTCCCGACGCCCATCTTGTTCTATATGGTGTGTTTTGACCTGGAAAAAATCAGAAGGAAGCTTTTGGGACGAAGCACCGCCATCTCGAGGCAGAACCTGGGCAGAACCAATCTAGGGCTCCCGCAGAGCTGTTCTGCCGGGGAAACATCCCTTTGGGACGGGGAAATTGAAGCCATCGTCATCACCAATGATCCTCTCATCAAGAGGGAGTCAATCTCCATCAACATCTTCAACCAGCACCATCTCCTCTCAAACCCTAGTTCATCTCTTGTATCCGATCTCTGTCTCAAAACCTGAGATTGGTACATGTTGGTTGCTAGTAGTGTTGATTACTCCTTGTAGTTGATGCTAGTTGGTTTATTTGGTGGAAGATCATATGTTTAGATCATTAATGATAATAAATACTCCTCTGATTATGAAAATGAATATGCTTTGTGAGTAGTTACGTTTGTTCCTGAGGACATGGGAGAAGCCTTGTTATAAGTAATCATGTGAATTTGGTATTCGTTTGATATTTTGATGAGATGTATGTTCTCTCTCCTCTAGTGGTGTTATGTGAACGTCGACTACATCACACTTCACCATGATTTGGGCCTATGGGAAGGCATTGGGAAGTAATAAGTAGATGATGGGTTGCTAGAGTGACAGAAGCTTAAACCCTAGTTTATGCGTTGCTTCATAAGGGGCTAATTTGGATCCATACGTTTCATGATGTGGTTAGATTTATCTTAATTCTTCTTTCGTAGTTGCGAATGCTTGCAAGAGGGGTTAATCATAAGTGGGAGGCTTGTCCAATGATGGGCAGCACCCAAGCACCGGTCCACCCACATATCAAATTATCAAAGTAACGAACGTGAATCATATGAGCATGATGAAAACTAACTTGACAATAATTCCCATGTGTCCTCGGGAGCGCTTTGCTTTATATAAGAGTTTGTCCAGGCTTGTCCTTTGCTACAAAAAGCATTGGTCCACCTTGCTGCACCTTAGTTACTTTTGCTACTTGTTAGCCGTTACGAATTATCTTATCACACAACTATCTATTACTGATAATTTCAGTGCTTGCAGAGAATACCTTGGTCAAAACCGCTTGTCATTTCCTTCTGCTCCTCATTGGGTTCGTCAATCTTACTTATCGAGAGGACTACGATATATCCCCTATACTTGTGGGTCATCAATGGGCTAGGGGCACCAGCCCCTTCAAGGCTCATGCATATGGGGGAGGGGAAACCTTAAGGGGAAGGGCCTCCACTTGGTTTGGAGGGCACTCCTCCCCCCTTGGGCGCTGCTCCCTGCCTTGGGACGGGGGTTATGGATGCCACGCCCCTACCTCACCCCTTTATATAGTGGGGAGGTGCATGGGGCAGCTGGCCCTTCCATGCTTGCCTCGTCTCCCTCCCGTTACTCCTCCATGTTCCATCAGCGCTTGGCGAAGCCCTCTCGGAGTTCCGCTGCCACCACCACGCCATTGTGTTGGTTCATATCTCATATACCTCCTCTCCCTCCCTTGCTGGATCAAGAAGGAGAGGACATCGTTGAGCCATACATGTGCTAAACTCGGAGGTGCTGCACATGCGGTACTTGGATCGGATTGGATCGCGACACGAGTACGACTACACCAACCACGATCTAGATCGTTAACGCTTCCAGTCTACAGGGTGATGGAAATATGCCCTAGAGGCAATAATAAAGTCATTATAATTATATTTCCTTATTCATGATAAAGGTTTATTATTCATGCTAGAATTGTATTGACCGGAAACTTAAATACATATGTGAATATATAAACAAATACCGAGTCCCTAGTGAACCTCTACTAGACTAGCTTGTTAATCAAAGATGAACCATAAGACATGAGTTATCATTTGATCACGGGATCACATCATTACGAGAATGATATGATGGACAAGACCCAGCAGTTAGCATAGCATGTGATTGTCCAGTTTATTGCTACTACTTTCTTAATGTCAAATACATGTTTCTTCGACCATGAGATCATGCAACTCTCGGATACCAGAGGAATACCTTGTGTGCTATCAAATGTCACAACGTGACTGGGTGATCATAAAGATGCTCTACAGGTATCTCTGAAGGTGTCTGTTTAGTTGGTGTGAAAGATTGGGATTTGTCACTCCGCATATCGGAGAGGTATTTCTGGGCCCTCTTGGTAATACAACATCACGTGAACCTTGCAAGCAAAGTGACTAAGGAGTTAGTTACGAGATCATGTATTATAGAATGAGTAAAGAGACTTGCCAGTAACGAGATTGAACTAGGTATGGAGATACCGATGATCAAATCTCGGGCAAGTAACATACCGACAGACAAAGGGAATTACGTACGTTGTCATAAAGGTTCGACCGATAAAGATCTTCATAGAATATCTAGGAACCAATATGGGCATCCAGGTCCCGCTATTGTTTATTGACCGAAGAGGTGTCTCGGTCATGTCTACATCATTCTCGAACCCGTAGGGTCCGCATGCTTAACGTTCGTTGACAATATAGTATTATATGAGCTTTGTGAGTTGATGACCGAATGTTGTTCGGAGTCCCAGATGAGATCACGGACATGACGAGGAGCTCCGGAATGGTCCAGAGGTAAAGATTGATATATAGGACGATGCTATTTGGTTGCCGGAAAGGTTTCGAGATGTACCATGTATTCATCGGAGTGCCAGAAGGGGTTCCGGGAGGCCACTGGTAATTGGTGGGCCTTATGGGCCAAGGGGGAAGCACACCAGCCCACTAGGGGGTTGGCATGCCCCTCCACCCCTGCCCACGCACCAAAGAGGGAGGGAAGGAAGGGGGAGGTGCGCTAAGGCAGACAGCCCCCCTTTCCTTCCCCTCATATTTAAATATGGAAGGGGGGCCGCAGCTAGGCAGGCCTCTAGGGAAGCCACCGGCCACTTCGGGGCGCCCTAGGGCTGCCTGCTCTCCCCCTCCACCTATATATATGTGTGGAGGGAGAGGGGCAACACAAACCATGATTCCCTAGCCCTGTGTGACGCACCTGTCCCTCTAGTTCATTTTTGGTCATAATTTTCATAGTGCTTGGCGAAGCCCTGCGGAGATAGTTGCACCACCACCGTCACCACGCCGTTGTGTTGCCGGAACTCATCTACTACTTTCCCATCTTGCTGGATCAAGAAGGCGAGGACGTCATCGAGATGAACGCGTGCTGAATGTAGAGGTGTCGTACGTCAGTACTTGATCGGGTGGATCGTGAAGGTGTATGACTACATCAACAACATTGATAAACGCTTCCGCTAAACAGTCTACGAGGGTACGTAGACATACTCTCCCCTCTCGTAGCTATTCATCTCCATGGATAGATCTTGCATGTGCATAGAATTTTTTTCTATTTTCCATCAATCTTCCCCAACAGTGGCATCCGAGTCAGGTCCATGCGTAGATGATATGCACGAGTAGAACACAAAAGAGTTGTGGACGGTGATGTTCATACTACTTACCACCAACGTCTTATTTTGATTCAGTGGCATTGTGGGATGAAGCGGCCTGGACCAACCTTACATGTCCACGCACATGAGACTGGTTCCACCGACTGACATGCAACTTGTTTTGCATAAAGGTGGCTGGCGGGTGTCTGTTTCTCCTACTTTAGTTGAATCGAATTTGACTATGGTCGGTCCTTGAAGAAGGTTAAAACAGCAAACTTTATAATCGCCATTGTGGTTTTTGCGTAGGTACGAACGGTTCTTGCTAGAAGCCTGTAGCAGCCACATAAAATTTGCAGCAACAAAGTAGAGGACGTTTAACTTGTTTTTGCAGGGCATATGGTGATGTGATATGGTCAAGATATGATGTGATATATGTTGATGTCTGAGATGATCATGTTTTGTAATAAGTTCACGACTTGCATGTCGATGGGTACGACAACCGACAGGAGCCTTATGGTTGTCTTTAATTATTTTATGGCATGCGTGTCAATCACTAAGCGCCATTTAATTGCTTTACTTTATCGTTGTGCGTTAGCAATAGTTGTAGAAGCAATAGTTGGCGAGACGACCCCAATTCTACGATGGAGATCAAGGTGTCGAGCCGGTGACAATGGAGATCATGCCGATGCTTTGGAGATGGGGATAAAAAGCACAAGATGTTGGCCATATCATGTCACATATTTTGATTGCATGTGATGTTTATCCTTTACGCATCTTATTTTGCTTATAACGATGGTAGCATTATAAGATGATCCCTTCACTTAATTTCAAGATAAAGTGTTCTCCTGAGTATGCACCATTGCCAAAGTTCGTCGTTTTGAAGCACCTCGTGATGATCGGGTGTGATAGACTCTACATTCACATAAAACGGGTGTAAGACAGTTTTGCACATGCAGAATACTTGGGTTAAACTTGACGAGCCTAGCATGTACAGACATGGTCTCGGAACACTAGAGACCGAAAGGTCGAACGTGAGTCATATAGTAGATATGATCAACATAGAGATGTTCACCATTGATGACTACCCCATCTCAGGTGATGATCGGATATGGGTTAGTTGATTTGGATCATGTATCACTTAGACAACTTGAGGGATGTTGATTTAAGTAGGAGTTCATTAGTAATTTAATTAATTGAACTAACATTTATCATGAACATAGTCAAAATGTCTTTGCAAATTATGTTGTAGTTCAATAGCTCCTCATGTAGCTTCCCCAATTTTTATTTTTTTGATGTGTTCCTAGAGAAAACTAAGTTGAAAGATGATGATAGCAATAATGCGGACTAGGTCCGTGATATGAGGATTATCCTCATTGCTGCACAAAAGATTATGTCCTTGATGCACCGCTAGGTGACATACCTGTTGCGGGAGCTGATGCAGACGTTATGAATGTTTGACAAGCTCAGCCTGATGACTACTTGATAGTTTAGTGCACCATGCTTTATGGCTTAGTATCGGGGCTCCAAAGACGTTTTGAACGCCATGGAACATATGGGATGTTCCAAGAGTTGAAATTGGTATTTTAGGCTCATTGTAGGTGTCAAAACCGCTAGACCTCCGGGTAGGGGTTCCCGAGCTGTGGATCTAGGATCGATGGGGAACAAGGCACGATGAACACAGTGTTTACCCAGGTTCGGGCCCTCTTGAAGAGTTAAAACCCTACGTCCTGCTTGATTGTATTGGATGTAAGATATGGTTTATAGAGTAGATCTACCTCGAGCTCAGCATGAGCTAAACCCTAAGGCGATGAGGTGATGAATGTAGCTCTAGCCCTAAACACTAAAAACCCTCGGATTTTATAGACACCGGTAGGGTTAGGGTTACCAAAGATAGATTACAATAAGGGTTTAAAGAGGTCCTACGCCTTCTTGACTTGGAGGGCAAGCCACAGCTTCATAGATCTCCTGTCACATACGACTCCACCAGTCCGGCCCATGTACAATGGGTCGTCCCCCCCCCCCTCGAGGACACCTTAGTCCATGACTCCCTCACTCATGCCCGTGTTGAGAGGTATGAGACCTCTGACAAGTACTTTCCCTACAAGATGGAGGAGAATAACTCAGCCAGTGAGCATGTGCTCAGAATGTCTAGGTACTACAATTGCTTGAATCAAGTGGAAGTTAATCTTCCAGATAAGATAGTGACTAACAGAGTTCTCTAGTCACTACCACCAAGCTACTAGAGCTTCGTGATGAACTATAATATGCAAGGAATGACTAAAATGATTTCCGAACTCTTCATGATACTGAAATCGGCGGAGGTAGAAATCAAGAAAGAGCATCAAGTGTTGATGGTTAATTAGACCACTAGTTTCAAGAAAAAGGGCAAGGGAAAGAAAGGGAACTTCAAGAAGAATGGCAAGCAAGTTGCCGCTCCCGTGAAGAAGGTCAAAGCTGGACCCAAGCCTGAGACTGAGTGCTTCTACTGCAAAGGAAATGGTCACTAGAAGCGGAACTGCTCCAAATACTTGGCAAATAAGAAGGATGGCAAAGTAAACAAAGGTATATTTGATATACATGTTATTGATGTGTATCTTACTAGTTCTCATAGTAGCCCCTGGGTATTTGATACCGATTCAGTTGCTAAGATTAGAAACTCGAAACAGGAGTTGCAGAATAAATAAAGAATAGTTAAGGGCTAGGTGACGATGTATGTTGGAAGTGTTTTCAAGGTTGATATGATCACCATCGCACGCTCCCTCTACCTTCAAGATTAGTGTTGAGCCTAAATAAATGTTATTTGGTGTGTGCGTTGAGCATGAACATGATTAGATCGTGTTTATTGCAAATATGGTTATTCATTTAAGGTAGAGAATAATTTTTGTTCTGTTTACATGAATAAAACCTTCTATGGTCATACACCCAATGTAAATGGTCTATTGAATCTCGATTGTAGTGATACACATATTCATAATATTGATACCAAAAAGATGCAAATTTTATAATGATAGTGCAACATACTTGTGGCACTGCCGTTTAGGTCATATTGGTATAAAGCGCATGAAGAAATTCCATGCAAATGGACTTTTGGAATCACTTGATTATGAATCATTTGATACTTGCGAACCATGCCTCATGGGTAAGATGACTAAAACTCCATTCTCCGGAACAATGGAGCGAGCGAATGACTTATTGGAAATAATACATACTGATGTATGCGATCCAATGAGTGTTGAGGCACGCGGCGGGTTCATTATTTTCTAACCTTCACAAATGATTTAAGTAGGTATGGGTATATCTACTTGATAAAACACAAGTCTAAAACATTTGAAAAGTTTAAAGAATTTCAGAGTGAAGTGGAGAATCATCGTAACAAGAAAATAAAGTTTCTATGATCTGATCGCGGAGGCGAATTTTTCAGTTACGAGTTTGGCCTTAATTTAAAACAATGTGGAATTGTTTCACAACTCACGCCACCTGGAACACCACAGCGTAATGGTGTGTTCGAACATCGTAACCGTCCCTTATTAGATATGGTGCCCTCTACGATGTCTCTTACCGATTTTCCTTTATCATTTTGGGGTTATGCATTAGAGACAGTCGCATTCACGTTAAATAGGGCACCGTCTAAATCCATTGAGACGACACCGTATGAATTATGGTTTGGCAAGAAACCTAAGTTGTCGTTTCTTAAAGTTTGGGGATGCGACGCTTATGTCAAAAGGCTTCAGCCTAATAAGCTTGAACCCAAATTGGAGAAGTGCGTCTTCATAGGATACCCTAAGAGAAACTATTGGGTACACCTTCTACCACAGATCCGAAGGCAAGATCTTTGTTTCCAAGAATGGGTCCTTTCTAAAGAAGGAGTTTCTCTCGAAAGAAGTGAGTGGGAAGAAAGTAGAACTTGATGAGGTAATAGTACCTTCTCTCGAATTGGAAAGTAGAACATCAGAGAAAACCATTCCTATGATGTCTACACCAACTAGAGAGAAAGCTAATGATGATGATCATGAAACTTCAAATCAAGTTACTAATGAACCTCGTACGATGACCAGAAGACGTACCGCACCAGAGTGGTACGGTAATCATGTCCTAGAATTCACGTTGTTAGACAACGGCGAACCTACAAACTATGAAGAATCTATGATGAGCCCAGATTCCGACAAATGGCTTGAGGCCATGAAATCTGAGATGAGATCCATGTATGAGAACAAAGTGTGGACTTTGGTGGACTTGCCCGATGATCGGCAAACCATTGAGAATAAATGGATCTTCAAGAAGAAGATAGACACTGATGATAATATAACTATCTATAAAGTTCGACTTGTCGCAAAAGGTTTCGACAAGTTCAAGGGGTTGACTATGATGAGACTTTCTCACCCGTAGCGATACTTAAGTCTGTCCGAATCATGTTAGCAATTGCCGCATTTTATGGTTATGAAATCTGGCAAATGGACGTCAAAACTGCATTCCTTAATGGATTTATTAAAGAAGAGCTGTGTATGATCAACCAGAAGGTTTTGTCAAGCCTAAAGGTGCTAACAAAGTCTGCAAGCTCCAACGATCCATCTATGGACTGGTGCAAGCATCTCGGAGTTGGAATATACGCTTTGATGAGGTGATCAAAGCATATGGTTTTATACAGACTTTTTGTGAAGCCTGTATTTACAAGAAAGTGAGTAGGATCTCTGTAGCATTTCTGATATTATATGTGGATGACATGTTGTTGATTGGAAAGTGAGTATCCTTAGTTACCTAAGAGTACTAAGGAAATGTTTCTCGGTTATGGAGGTGATAAAGAGTTCGTCATAAAGGGTTATGTCGATGCAAGTTTTGACATCGATTCGGATGACTCTAAGTCTCAATCTGGATGCGTGTTGAAAGTGAGAGCAATTAGCTAGAGTAGCTCCATGCAAAGCATTGTAGATATAGAAATTTGCAAAATACATACGAATCTGAATATGGCAGACCCGTTGACTAAACCTCTCTCACAAGCAAAACATGATCACACCTTAGTACTCTTTGGGTATTAATCAGATGGCGATGTGAACTAGATTATTGACTCTAGTAAACTCTTTGGGTGTTAGTCACATGGCGATGTGAATTATGGGAGTTAATCACATGGCGATGTGAAATAGATTATTGACTCTAGTTCTAGTGGGATACTGATGGAAATGTGACCTAGAGGCAATAATAAAGTTGTTATTATTATATTTCCTTATTCATGATAAAGGTTTATTATTCATGCGAGAATTGCATTGTCTGGAAACTTAAATACATCTATGAATATATAAAAAATATCGAGTCCCTAGTGAGCCTCTACTAGACTAGCTCGTTGATCAAAGATGGTTAAGGTTTCCTAACCATAGGACATGAGTTGTCATTTGATCACGGGATGGACAAGACCCAACCGTTACATATCATATGATCGTTTAGTTTATTGCTACTGCTTTCTTAATGCCAAATACATGTTTCTTCGACCATGAGATCATGCAACTCCCAGATACCGGAGGAATACCTTGTGTGCTATCAAATGTCACAAAGTAACTGGGTGATCATAAATATGCTCTACAAGTATCTCTGAAGGTGTCTGTTGAGTTGGCGTGAATCAAGATTGGGATTTGTCACTCCGTATATCGAAGAGGTATCTCTGGGCCCTCTCGGTAATATAGCATCACAAGAAGCTTGCAAGAAAAGTGACTAAGGAGTTAGTTGCGAGATGATGTATTATGGAACGAGTAAAGAGACTTGCTAGTAATGAGATTGAACTAGGTATGGAGATATCAACGATCGAATCTCGGGCAAGTAACATATTGACAGACAAAGATAATTACATATGTTGTCATAAAGGTTCGGCCGACAAAGATCTTCAGATAATATGTAGGAACCAATATGGGCATCCAGGTCCTGCTATTGGTTATTGGCCGGAGAGGTGTCTCGGTCATGTCTACATCATTCTCGAACCCGTAGGGTCCACACACTTAACATTCATTGACGATACAGTATTATATGAATTACGTGAGTTGATGAACAAATGTAGTTCGGAGTCCTAGATGAGATCACGGACATGACAAGGAGCTCCGAAATGGTCCGGAGGTAAAGGTTGATATGTAGGACGATGCTATTTGGTCACCGGAAAGGTTTCGGGATGTACCGGGTATTCATTGGAGTACCGGAGGGGTTCTGGGAGGCCACCGGTAAGTGGTGGGCCTTATGGGCCAAGGGGGGAAAGCACACCACCCCACAAGGGGGTTGGCGTGCCCTCCACCCCCTGCCCACGCACCAAAGATGGAGGGGTTTCTCAAAAAGACAAAGAGGGAGGGAAGGAAGGGGAGGCACCTTAAGGCAGCCAACCCCCTTTCCTTCCCCCCATGTTCAAATATGGAAGGGGGAGCGGCTAGGCAGGCCTCTAGGGCAGCCGCCGGCCACTTGGGGCGCCCTAGGGTTGCCTCCTCTCCCACCTCCACCTATATATATATATATATTATAATATATATGTATATATATATATATATGTGTGTGTGTGTGTGTGTCTGTGTGTGTGGAGGGGGAAGGGCAACACACACCATGATTCCCTAGCCGTGTGCGGCGCCCCTCTCCCTCTAGTTCATTCTCGGTCATAATTTTTGTAGTGCTCGGTGAAGCCCTGCGGAGATAGTTGCACCACCACCGTCACCACGCCATTGTGCTGTCGGAACTCATCTACTACTTCGCCCGTCTTGCTGGATCAAGAAGGTGAGGACGTCATCGAGCTGAACCTATGGTGAACGCGGAGGTGTCGTACGTTCGGTACTTGATCGCGCGGATCGTGAAGGTGTACGACTACATCAACCACGTTGATAAACGCTTCCACCAAACGGTCTACAAGGGTACGTAGACATACTCTCCCCTCTCGTAGCTATGCACCTCCATGGATAGGTTTTGCATGTGCGTACAATTTTTTTGTTTTCCATGCAACGTTCCCCAACACAAGGGTATGTAGACACCACTCCCCTCTCGTAGCTATACATCTCCTAGATTAGATCTTGGGTGTTCGTAGGATTTTTTTGATTTTCATGCTTCGTGCCCATCAGTGGCATCATGAGCTAGGTCTATGCGTAAATGTATATGCACGAGTAGAACACAAAGAAGTTGTGGGAGTTGATGTTTGATACGTCTCCATTGTATCTATAATTTTTGATCGTTTCATGCCAATATTATACAAATTTTACATACTTTTGGCAAATTTTTATATGATTTATTGGACTAACCTATTGATCCAGTGCCAAGTGCCAGTTCCTGTTTTCTGCATGTTTTTTCATCGCAGAGTATCCATATCAAACGAAGTCCAAATGCAGTAAAATTTCACAGAGATTTTTTTTGGAATATAAGTGATTTTTGGGAGTTGGAATAACCGCAAACGGAGGCCCGTGGTGGGCACAACCCACCAGGGCGCGCCAGAGGAGCCAGGCGTGTCGTGGTGTGTTGTGCCCACCTCATACGTTGGTTAGACCTCTACTTCGGGCGCAAGGAAGCTCATATCCAAAAAATCGTGTTAAAATCTCAGCGCAACCGGAGTTACGGATCTCCGGGAATATAAGAAACAGTTTTCGGCCAGATCTGGGGAACGTGAAACAGAAGAGAACAGAGAGCGAGATCCAATCTCAGAGGGGCTCCCGCTCCTCCACCGCCATGGAGACCAAGGACCAGAGGGGAAACTCTCCTCCCATCTAGGGAGGAGGCCAAGGAAGAAGAAGGAGGGGGGCTCTCTCTCCCCCTCGCTTCCGGTGGCGCTGGAGTGCCACCAGGGCAATGATCGGGACGGCGATCTACATCAACAATCTTGCTACCGTCAACACCAACTCTCTCCCCCTCTATGCATAGGTGTAGCACCTCTTCCCCCGCTGTAATCTCTACTTAAACATGGTGCTCAACTCCATATATTATTTCCCAATGATCTATGGTTATCCTATAATGTTTGAGTAGATTCGTTTTGTCCTGTGGGTTAATCGTGATCTTGGTTGGTATGATGTATATTTTATTTATAGTGTTGTCCTATGGTGCCCTCCGTCTCGCACAAACGTCAGGGGCCCCTGCTTTAGGGTGTTGCAATATGTTCATGGTTCGCTTACGGTGGGTTGCGAGAGTGACAGAAACTTAAACCCGAGTAGGTGGGGTATGACGTATGGGAATAAAGAGGACTTGATACTTAATGCTATGGTTGGGTTTCATGACCTTAATGATCTTTAGTAGTTGCGGATGCTTGCTAGAGTTCCAATCATAAGTGCATATGATTCAAGTAGAGAAAGTATGTTAGCTCAGGCATCTCCCTCATATAAAGTTGCAAGAATGATTACCAGTACTTGTTATCGATTGCCTAGGGACAAATAACTTTCTTGTTGACACAAACCCTTTTACTAAACACCTAACTTTTATTATCTTGAAAGTACTTCTAGTTTTGTTCTTGCAAAGTAGTTCTAGCATCACTCCTACAAACTATTTCCATACCTGTTTCCGATAAAGCAAACATCAAGTGTGCGTAGAGTTGTATCGATGGTCGATATAACTTGAGGGAATAGTTTTTCGGCCTTTAGCTCCTCGTTGGGTTTGGCACTCTAATTTATCGAAGAAGGCTACAAACGATCCCCTATACTTGTGGGTTATCAAGACCTTTTTCTGGCGTCGTTGCTGGGGAGCAATAGCGTGGGGTGAATATTCTCGTGTGTGCTTGTTTGCTTTATCACTAAGTAGTTTTTATTTCCTGTTCTAAGTTGTTATCTATCTTTAGTTATGGATATGGAACACAAAACACACACAAAATTAGTTGTACTTGCTACTCATGGAGATGGGGAACCTCCTAAAACCCTCAATTCTCGTTATGTGAAAAATAGTATGCACTACTTTGATAATCCTGAGAAAACCCCATTCAACTTGATAATGGGAGTAACATTGGATCAACATGAATAACTTAGGGATTATCGCTTGACTCAAAAGGGAAAACTTTTATGGGATCAAATTGAAATGTTGCAACGGTATGCTTGGAATCTATGCTTGAGATATGATTATACTTGTTGCTCTAAGATTGAAGTTCCACACCTTCCCTATTCATGCGAATTTAATGATAATGAAACCTTGGCTTCTTATGCTATAGGTATATATGATTATTATGATGTGGAATGGATAGAAGAATTTTTTGCTTTTAAGGGTGCATATGAAATTGAATCTTGGTTTGAAAAGTTTGAAGATTTTGATGATCCATTTTATAGACCTGAAAATCTCGCTATCCTTAAATATTGCTATGATAATTATAAATACAATTCCGATATTGATGTATTTATTGAGAATAACCCCGCTGTCCAAGAAAAGACTAATATTTTGCAGGAGTCTATGGAAGAAGAAATTGACGAAATTGCGAGCTCATTGGATGAAAAAGATGATGAGGAGAGCGAAGAACAAATGGAGGAAGACCAGATTGATCACCCATGCCCACCTTCTAGTGAGATTAACTCTTCAACTCATACATTGTTTAATTTCCCTTCGTTCTTACCGAAGGATGAATGCCATGATAATTGCTATGATCCCGTTGATTCGTTTGAAATATCCCTTTTTGATGATGCTTGCTATGCTTGTGGCCATGATGCCAATTTAAATATGATTATGTAGATGAACTTGCTATAGTTTCGTATGTTAAGAATGAAATTGTTGCTATTGCACCCACACATGATAGTCCTATTATCTTTTTGAATTCTCCAAACTACTCTACATCGGAGAAGTTTGCACTTATTAAGGATTATATTGATGGGTTGCATTTTACCGTTGGACATGATGATTTTGATGAATATAATATCATGTGCTTGCTGATCCTACTTGCAATTATTATGAGAGAGGAACTACATCTCCACCTCTTTGTGTTTCCAACACGACAAAATTGCAAGAAACTGCTTATGCTATGTATTGGCCTTTACTTGATGTGCATGAATTGTTCTTGTATGACATGCCGATGCATAGGAACAGAGTTAGACTTCGTCATTGCTTGATATATCTTGCTTTATGCTCACTACTAAATGCCAAATCATTGTTAATTAAAATTGGCTTTGATATACCTTGGGATCCGGGTGGATCCATTACTTGAGCACTTTATGCCTAGCTTAATGGCTTTAAAGAAAGCGTTGCCAGGGAGACAACCCGGAAGTTTTATAGAGTCATTTATTTCTATTGAGTGCTTTTATAAAGTTTAAAAAATATAGAGGGGAACTTAAAACTTTTCACAAAAGAGAAGCGATTGGAAGTTATACATTGGAGAAGTGAGGGTCGACCTTGAACACTTGTGTTCATGCTCATGGAAACAATGTAGAATTTTTCATGAAGATTCTCACAAAAATAATTATCCCCTTGTACAATTCCATTGTATTATAAAAATAATGTGCCAAGATTTGCCTTTAGGACGATTAGATTGCTTGTTGGTTTGTGCGGTGCGAAACAGAAACTTTGGCTGTAGTGTTTGATTTTACATTTTTTTACTAGAATGTCAAACAGTTCTCAAACCTTTTGCACTGTCCTTATATAAAAAATGTTTAGAATTTTTTGAGTTACAGAAGTATGGTGGATGTTCAAATCTTCACAGAGTGTCCTGTTTTCACAAATTCTTGTTATAGCTTCATTATTTGCATATGTTTGAATTCTTGTTGAAGCCTTGTTGACTTGAGGACATAGAATTGTGATAGCACACAGTGGGTAATGTTTGTTTATAATTATACAACAATGTTATAGTAGTACATGATGGGATTTCATTGCCATATTCACTAACCCCGCCACTAAAAGTTCAGTTAAGCTTTGTCTGGATGAAGTGTTCGAAGATCGAGGAGGTCTCGATATGAGGAGAAGGAGGAGAGGCAAGAGCTCAAGCTTGGGGATGCCCAAGGCACCCCAAGTAAATATTTAAGGATACTCGACCGTCTAAGCTTGGGGATACCCCGAAAGGCATCCCATCTTTCTTCAACAAGTATTGGTATGTTTTCGGATTCATTTTGTTCACGTGATATGTGCAAATCTTGGAGCGTCTTTTGCATTTAGTTTTCATTTTTCTTTTCTGCACCATGCTAGTATGAGATAGTCCATGGTTGATTTATAGAATGCTCATTGCATTTCACTTATATCTTTTGAGTATGGCTTTATAGAATGCTTCATGTGCTTCACTTATATCATTTGAAGTTTAGATTGCCTATTTCTCTTCACTTAGAAAACTGTTGTTTGAAGAATGCTCTTTTGCTTCACTTATATTTGTTAGAGCATGGTCTTTTGTAGAAAGAATTAAACTCTCATGCTTCACTTATATCTATTTAGAGAGTCAACAAGAATTGGTCAATTGCATGGTTAGTCATAAAATCCTGCATGGAACTTGTGGATCACTTAATATGATATGTTTGATTCCTTGCAATAGTTTTACGATATAGAGATGGAGTATGTGGGAGGTACTAGTGAATGGTTATGTTTAGTAAGAATATTGGTGTTAAGGTTTGTGATTCCCGAAGCATGCATGTATAGTCTCTCGTTATGTTATGATGTTGGAGCATGATTTATTATTGATTGTCTTCCTTATGAGTGGCGGTCGGGGACAAGCGATGGTATTTTCCTACCAATCTATCCCCCTAGGGGCATGCATAGTAGTACTTTGCTTCGCGGGCTAATAAACTTTTGCAATAAGTATATGAGTTCTTGATGACTAATGTGAGTCCATTGATTATATGCACTCTTACCTTTCCGCAATTTGCTAGCCTCTATGGTACCCTGCATTGCCCTTTCTCACATCGAGACGTGGTGCAAACTTCGCAGGTGCATCCAAACCCCGTGATATGATACGCTCTATCACACATAAGCCTTATTATATCTTCCTCAAAACAGCCACCATACCTACCTATTATGGCCTTTTCCATGGCCATTCTGAGATATATTGCCATGCAACTTCCACCGCTTCCGTTTGATGACTTGAGCATTCATTGTCATATTGCTTTGCATGATCATATAGCTGACATAGTAGTTGTGGCTCAGCCACCGTTCATCATTTTTCATAAATGTTACGCTAGATCATTGCACATCCTGGTACATGCCAGAGGCATTCATATAGAGTCATATTTTGTCATAGGTATCGAGTTGTCATTTTTATTTCTTTTGAGTTATAAGTAAATAGAAGTGTGATAATCATCATTATTCATTTTTAGAGCAGTGCCCCAGTGAGAAAAGGATGATGGAGACTATGATTCCCCCACAAGTCAGGATGAGACTCCGGACATTGAGAGAAAAAGAAAATAAAAAAAAAGAAACAGGAAAAAAAAGAAAAAAGAAAAAAAACAAAGAGAGAAGGGGGATTGTTAGTATCCTTTACCACACTTGTGCTTCAAAGTAACACCATGTTTTTCATATGGAGAGTCTCCTATGTTGTCACTTTCATATACTAGTGGGAATTTTTCATCATAGGATTAGATTCACACCCACTTAGTTTCATATTGAGCTTTCATACACTTATAGCTCTTAGTGCATTCGTTGCATGCCAATCCCTACTCCTCACATTGATATCAATTGATGGGCATCTCCATAGCCCGTTGGTTAGCCGCGTCGATGTGAGACTTTCTTACTTTTTTGTCTTCTTTATGTTTACCCCTATCATCATACTCTATTCTACCTGTATTGCTAAATCCATGGCTTGCGCTCATGTATTGTGTGAGGGTTGAAAAAGCTGAAGCGCGTTAAAAAGTATGAACCAATTGCTCGGCTTGTCATCGGGGTTGTGCATGATAAATACTTTGTGTTAAGAAGACAGAGCATGACAAGACTATATGATTTTGTATGGATAGCTTTCTTTAGCGTTGATATTTTGAAAGACATGATTGTTTGTTGGGATGCCTGAGTATTGATGTCTTTATGTCAAATTATAGACTATTGCTTTGAATGACTTATGTATTAATATTCATGCCATGATTAGATATATGATCAAATTTATGCTAGGTAGCATTCCACATCAAAAATTATCTTTTTTATCATTTACCTACTCGAGGACGAGCATGAATTAAGCTTGGGGATGTTGATACGTCTCCATCGTATCTATACTTTTTGATTGTTTCATGCCAATATTATACAAGTTTTACATACTTTTGGCAACTTTTTATATGATTTATTGTACTAACCTATTGATCCACTGCCAAGTGACAGTTCCTGTTTCCTGCATGTTTTTTGTATTGCAGAGTATACATATCAAACGAAGTCCAAATGCAATAAAATTTCACGGAGAATTATTTTGGAATATATGTGATTTTTGGGACTTGGAATCACCGCAAACAGAGGCCCGTGGTGGGCACAACCCACCAGGGCGCGCCAGAGGAGCCATGCGTGCTGTGGTGGGCTGTGCTCACCTCATATGTCGGTTGGACCTCTACTTCGGGCGCAAGGAAGCTTATATTCAGAAAAAATCATGTTAAAATCTCAGTGCAATCGGAGTGATCTCCGGCAATATAGGAAACGGGTTTTGGCCAGATCTGGGGAACGCGAAACAGAAGAGAACAGAGAGGGAGATCCAATCTCAGAGGGGCTCCCGCCCCTCCACCGCCATGGAGACCAAGGACCAGAGGGGAAACTCTCCTCCCATCTAGGGGGGGGGGCAAGGAAGAAGAAGAAGGAGGGGGGCTCTCTCCCCCTCGCTTCCGGTGGTGCCGGAGTGCCACCGGGGCAACGATCGGGACGACGATCTACATCAACAATCTTTCTACTGTCAACACCAACTCTCTCCCCCTCTATGCAGCGGTGTAACACCTCTTCCCCCCGCTGTAATATCTACTTAAACATGGTGCTCAACTCCATATATTATTTCCCAATGATCTATGGTTATACTATGATGTTTGAGTAGATCCGTTTTGTCCTGTGGGTTAATCATGATCTTGGTTGGTATGATTGTATATTTTATTTATGGTGCTATCCTATGGTGCCCTCCATCTCGCGCAAATGTGAGGGGCCCCCTCTGTAGGGTGTTGCAATATGTTCATGGTTTGCTTACGGTGAGTTGCGAGAGTGATGGAAACTTAAACCCGAGTAGGTGGGGTATGATGTATGGGAATAAAGAGGACTTGATACTTAATGCTATGGTTGGGTTTCACAACCTTAATGATCTTTAGTAGTTGTGGATGCTTGCTAAAGTTCCAATCATAAGTGCATATGATCCAAGTATAGAAAATATGTTAGCTCATGCCTCTCCCTCATATAAAGTTGCAAGAATGATTATCGGTACTTGTTATCGATTGCCTAGGGACAAATAACTTTCTTGTTGACACAAACCCTTTTACTAAACACCTAACTTTTATTATCTTGCAAAGTACTTCTAGTTTTGTTCTTGCGAAGTAGTTCTAGCATCACTCCCACAAACTATTTCCATAGTTGTTTCCGATAAAGCAAATATCAAGTGTGCGTAGAGTTGTATCGGTGGTCGATAGAACTTGGGGGAATATTTGTTCTGCCTTTAGCTCCTCATTGGGCTCGACACTCTTATTTATCGAAGAAGGCTACAAATGACCCCCTATACTTGTGGGTTATCAATGTTCAAATTTCTTACTTCCCTTGTCTTATTTCGATTCGGAGGTATAGTGGGATGAAGCGGCTCGGATCAACCTTACATGTCCACACACATGAGACTGGTTCCACTGTTTTTATGCAACTTGTATTGCATAAAAGTGGCTTCGCGTGTGTCTGTCTCTCCTACTTTAGTTGAATCTGATTTGACAAAGGTGGTCCTTGTAGAAGGTTAAAAGGCAACTTGTATATCACCGTTGTGGTTTTGCGTAGATAAGAATGGTTCTTATAGTTTGCCAGCCGCCTTGTGGTTGATCATAGCCGTTAGAGTTCTCCATGCTAGGGGTGATGGAGTAGCGCAGACGCATATGGTGTCTCCTTATTGGTCGAAGTGGAACTCGATGCTCCCAAAGCGAGAGACGTCGATGGAGGATAGTGTGACGGCGTAAAGTAGCCCGTGGTCATCGACGACGAGCTTGAAGTAGCCGAAGGCAAAGGTTGGTCCTGATATGTAGTTGCCAAGCATGAACAGAGATCCGACCTTGATTCATTCTCCGACCAACGCAACCGCTGCCCGGTGGACCAACTGATGGTACGTAGAACCGTCAGTACCCTCGGTATGGTGGCGAATGCGGCCGAAAGTGCCAAAATGGAGTTCACACGATGGGATTATCCCATTCAGGCCCTCCGGAGGAGGTATACCCGATGACATGTTTCTGATTTGTATTCCTGATGGAGTTCCTCATGTATGGTATTATAATGAAGATGGTGTTCCTTGCTACCAAGAGTATAAACTACGGGTGTGTTTGGTATGTGTCACCAAGTGGAATGGAATGGGTCCAATCCGTGCTTGGGTTGCATTCTCGTGTTTGGTACATAGGCAGAACGAGAACCCACTCGTTCCCTCAGAAGGAATAACCGGCCCAGATCTGTAGCCAAGTCATTCCTCCAAATCGATCAGACGACACGGAACCGCTCGCTCTTGTCTCTTGTCTCCCTCCCAGCGCCCCGCTTATCTCCCTCTCCCGTCTCTCCCTCACATCCAACATGCATCGGAAGGCGGCGCTGGAAGGTGGCGAGTGGAAGCAGGCAACAACATGCGGCGGAAGGTCGATCCCTACCGGTGCTCCTAGACTCACCGTTGGCATACTCGTCGCTGACATTGGCCGCGACAACCAGATCGTGGCTGTCCCCTCCCATTGCCGTCGGATC
The DNA here is from genome assembly GCA_034509565.1 of Triticum monococcum. NCBI lineage: Eukaryota > Viridiplantae > Streptophyta > Magnoliopsida > Poales > Poaceae > Triticum > Triticum monococcum. The sequence goes on along the minus strand of CM067842.1, from coordinate 440,404,361 downwards.
CATCAAGGTCTAGCAACAGAGACGACCATATTTGGTAGCCGTTAGGTCCTCTCTATCTCTCCCGCTCTCTTCCCCCACCCGCGAGAGCAGCAAGGGCCTACTTTCTTCTGCCGGTGGCGACTCCACGTGTGGCATGATCTTGCCTGCGTCGCGCTTGTTGCTAGCCCTTGTTGCTCGTGCCCTGCACTTGCTGCTACTGGTGTTGTGTGTCATGCTGTTACTGTTGTTGCTTGCAATGCTCTAGTTGAATATGATGTATTGTGTGTAGATAATAGAAGTGCGATGAAGTTTTGATGTATTTGGGGCAGCCCTTGATGCTCGTGGCCTGCACTTGCTCCTACTGCTGTTGTTTGTGGTCAATGCTTATAGTTTGTACATAATCACAAGAAAACAAATGGGAAGATGAATAAATCCATCCATTCCATCTTTGAAACCAAACACTAAAATGTAACCATTTCGTTCCTGCGAATTGCCTCTACTAAACACAAAGACGGAACCGACCCATTCTAATGGAATGGAACCATGACATTCCATTCCACTTCGTTCCCGAACCAAACACACCCTACGGGTGTAGGATGGGAATGGGTACACCTAGCCCCGTCGTACATGATGCAGGGGTTACGGTTACTTGGGGGCTCACCCGATCTTGCACCACCTCCACCTTGGCTTGCTCACCAAGATGGTGCCCAAGCTCTATTCGGGCCTCTGGTCTCCCTTCTTCCGCCGGGTTCCATCTAGGTTGCATGGGCCCTGTGGAAGGCCTAGTGCCACACCCCCCTTCAGGAACTGCACCGTCAATAGGGATTGGTATCAGTCACACATTCGAGAAAGAAAGTGAAAAGGGAGGGAAAGAGTGGTTTGAAGAAAATTAAATGACAAAAACCACCAGGCATTCACTTCTTCCTTCCTTTGGGCTAACGAATATATGAAAGGAAGCACTCCTGATCAAGACCTAAAAGCACATCCTCGAACCTGGCAAACTTCCCCATATTTTATTTTGATTTGCAAAATTTCAGACATTCAAACCTGTCCACGAACATTTGATGCACGCCATTGAATGAGAAAAGGTGTTAGAACTGTGTTCTTCGGACATTTAGGGATGTTTTGGTACCCGACATTGGAGTTTCCCTAAGAGCATCTACAACCGGACACCCAAATCATCACCAAACATCCAGACGGACAACCCAGTCACTGCCGGTACACAAGAGAGAAGAAAAAAACATCCAACTAGATCCCCAACTTTTTCTTCATATGACCGGGCTGACCGCAAATCCCCATATCCATACCAAATATGGAGAGCATATGAGGATGTCCGGGAAGTCCTCCACGACTCCATGTAGGATGTTTTTTTGACTGGGTACTCCACGTAGGATGTTACCCACCGCAGACCATATTTTCTCTTTCTTTATTCTTTACCAAATTCTAAAAAGTGCAGTTGTGCTGCTTCGTCGTCCCGAGTGCACTCCCTTACGCGTCATCCGATCCGGATCGCATGCGCGCAGGTGTGTCGCGGTTGGGTCGCGTGTTTTTTAGGTGTCGTACTGTCGGGCCGGTCTCGCATCCCGCAACGACTAGTCCACCGCCCCCATCCACGCAGGCTACCGTTCCCAATTCCACCGCCCCACCCCCACAAAGAGGAACTGCTCCTCCGATTTCGAAATAGTCGTTCCTCTCTCTCCATTTTCAATATCCGGCGACGAATCCGGCGGTTTTGCAGTATCCGTTCCGCATCTCCTCTACTCCACCCATCGATTCCACTTGCCCGCGGAGCATTTCAGTGCGGGGGCGGAGCAGTTGTTGCAGCGGCGACGTCTAAGTTGGGGCGGCATCGACGGTCAGGATCTCCAGGCGAGCGGTGGTCAAGCTGGAGGGAGTAGGAAGGAGGGGGTGATGCTGTGATTGCTTGAGGAAGAGCAAATCGACTGCAAAACGCCGGTAAATCATCTCGTTCCCCAATCCCCATCTCACCGTTTTATGTGCTAGCGTTCGACTATTCAAGTGGGGATGGTTTCTACGCGAGTGGATGCGAAGATGCTCTAGAAATGGCGAAGGGTGGAGGAGCTCGATTTCTCTCTGATTTACTCTGTTCCGGGGGCGGTTGCGTGTTTCCAGGGGGTCAATTTCCTCTAGCGCGGTGTGAGATTCGGGAGAAATTTGAAGAGTGTGCGAGTGCTGGGGCTAGAAAGTTGAGTTACGGGGTTGAGTTGATTTTTCGTAGCACTATTGCACGATCTAGAGCACTTTTTGCCAGGGGATGCTAGTTTGATCTGGCAGTTAGAGACATATTAGATGGGTTATGAACACCAACTTTTGCCTGACATATATACTGCTCTTGCCTAGGAGATGAACACCAATTTGCTTGCACATGGGTGCCTCATTGTTTTACATTTTTCACTTGCACGCAGTCGCAGTGCTGCCTCACCAGTTTTTTTGCCTGACATTTACACTGCTCTTGCCCAAAAGATGAACACCAAGTTGCCTACACACAGGGTGCTCATTGTTAATACATCTCACTTGCTACGTCGCAGTGCTGCCTCACCAGTTTTTGTGTTTGCCTGACATCTACACTGTTATTGCCTAGAAGATGAACACCAACTTCCTTGCACACAGGTGCTCATTGTCCTACACTTTTCACTTGCTACACAGTCGCAGTGCTACCTCACTAGTTTTTGTTTTGCTTGACATTCACACTGCTATTGCCTAGAAGATGAACACCAACTTGCGTGCACATAAGTGCTCATTGTCTTACATTTTCACTTTGCACGCACTTGTAGTGCTGCCTCCCAAGTTATTTCCGCCTTGCACCTACACTGCTATTTTGCCTAGAAGATGAACACCAACTTGCCTGCACACAATTGCTAATAGTTTTTACATTTTCACTTATGCTTTGATCTTTTTGGAGAGGGCTTTTCATATGGTGAATATTGTACGTTGCCTAAAAGCATTTTCGACCTATACAGATTGCTAGTGTTACACTAGAAGACAGAGAGTTGGCATGTCGAACTTTATCACGTGAGGGTAGTAATTGGAAGTTTGCTTAGCTCATTCATTTAAACGCCAATATTGGCATCCTTTAGCTAGCCACATGCTTGATATTTTCATGGTTTTTGCTTAGCAGAGGCATGCAAACTTGCCCGCGCAGTTGTCACAGGGTTTCATGCCTTTTTTATTGTCAATTTTAATTGTCTAACTGCACTCATATAACACTGTTTTATACTTGTCCTTATTATTTTGCAGCGAATAATGTCTGGGAGCAGTAGTAAGGGCATCCAGCAAGACCCCCCTACAGCCAACCTTGATGATGAACCTTCTAGCTAGTCTTATCAGAGATACCCAAGAAGATGTACGTGGGCAGAAAAAAATTTGAATTCTTTATTTTTATTTTTATATGTGGTGCATATACTGGTTAGTAGTCTCCATGTGTTCTTTCATGTCTTGTTTTTTGTTGTTCGTTTGTTCCATTGTCTCTCCCATAGAGTCATAGTAATGTACCCATAATTGGTTACAAGCGTCAAAGAGGGGCAAAATGTATTATAACTCGTGGGGCACGGCCATCAGATAATTGTGTTTGAGTTGCCAAACCAACATATCTGTACATAAATCTATTCTGTTCATTCTTCTGATGAACTTTTCTGGTGTTCCTATTTAGTGTCTTTAGGGTTTTAGGAATAGGGGATCGCCTGCAAGGCTGTACAAACTAAACAAGTCACTTGTTCCTCTTTATAAGGGTGTGATCATTAATAAAGAGTTTGGGGGTTTGTTGGATATTGCAACAACTAGTATGGATGCAGATCTCAGCCAATGGATTATGAAGCACTACGACCCTGAGATGTCCCAAATCGTTATACCAGATAGGGGGAAGATTCCTATTGATGCATCGAGAGTGCATCGAATTTGGGGATTGCCAAACAGGGGCAGGAAGGTTTGCTTTGAGAATCATCCTGACATCACAAAGGCCATTTACAGCATCTACAATATCACCACCAAGAACTCACCAACCCTCACAGCATGGTGTAAGATGATTGGAAATATGAATGGAGCTCACGATGACGATTTCCTTCATGCTTGGTTAGCAGTTGCCTTTTCCTGCTTCCTTGCACCATCAACAAGTCTAAGCATCTCGCCAAAAAGCTTCCCTGCTATCATGGATGTCAATGGTATAACAGAGATGAATGTTTGCCAGTTTATTGTTGATCAGTTAAAGGCATCATTCAAAGATGCGGGTGTCAAGAAGAATGTCGTATGATGTTGTGTTTTCCATCTCGTAGTAAGTGCATTAAACTCAAACGATTATCTCTCATTCTCGACGCTATCCTCCATCTTGTTTGTTATATTGCAAACTTATGTGTTTTCTGTTTTCAATGTCATCTTTTTCATTCACAGCTCTTGTACCTAGACTCGCTGGATGTGGATGAACCTATACCAAGTTCTACACCAAGAGTTTTGGCTTGGAATTCTGCTCTAATTGCAAAAGTTGCGAAGAAGGATAAGAAGGGCCTGGGTCAATATGGCAAACTGCGGGTAAGTCTTTTTTATTATGTCACATATGTCTTTTTAATTTTCTTTGTCTAAAGTGCAAGTCACAACATTTAACCAAAAAATAGGCAACTCATGTACTTAAGTCTGGCAAGTCTTGTCAGCTTGGCAAGCAACTCTTTAGACATTTTTCCAAAAGAAGCATCCCACATTTTATGTTATGTATGGAGTATGTGTTTTATGATTCAACAGGAGGTGGTGGGTAACTGTCAATGTTCTTTTATGGTAGTGATCGAGTTTAACTTTTAGTGCACATGCACATCATGTACTCACCGTTTTTTTGCGATGACTCACATCAGTTAAAGACTGAGTTTTCCCGGTGTGCTGACAGCAGCTTATTCGGAAGCATGGATCACATCACAAAATTTGTTGCAGCAAGATTACCCAACTCCTATGATAAAGAGGTAAATCATTTTATACCTTGGCCATTTCTAAACCTGTGTGCAGGTAATTTCTTACTTGAGAGTAGGCAACTCCATTTTTCAATTTTATTGCCATTTTTAATCTGCAAAAGGTCTGAATTCCCAAGATTCTAACCCAAGATTTAAACTTATCAGGATGTGTTTTTATAGGCAACTTTGTCAGAGTATGTTTGGATGTGCTAAGCTTCCCCTCAATTCTCCCTGTTTTTTGCAGAAACAAAAGAAGCTCTCAGTCATTGTCCATGAAATGTGCTCAAAAAATTTGCACTCAGTTGCAAAGCTTGTTCATGCATTTGGCAGGATTGACGTTGAGGAAACTGAGACAGACATGGCAGAACCTAGTAAAGTTGGAACAAGCAGGCAACATTCTAAGAAAAGAAGGAAACAACCGGCCAGCGATAATGAAGAAGCGTTGTACCAGTTAGATACTGATGGTAGCGACAAAGGCGATAACGATTTTGAGGAATCAGATGATGATGCAGACAACACTATTAGCGACAGTGATGGAGACTCTGGCGATGATGATGGTGATGAAGTCAGAAGCAAAGATATTGGGTGCAACCCTAATGAAGAAGGAGTGGAACATGATCATGATGAGGTGCAACGAGGTAACATAGAGGAAAGTAATGATGCAGAGGAAGATGATGAAGAGAACGAAGATGAAGAAAAGGAAGAGGATGGGAAGGGAGATGATGAGAATGATGATGATGATGATGACGATGACGATGATGATGTGGGTAAAGGTGGTGATAAGGATGAATATAATGAGGAGGATGGAAAGGGTGGTGATAAGCTTAATGAGGAGAACAGTGGAGGAAACAACAGTGGCCACAGCAATGGTGGTGGGGATGCTAGGTACGAGGATGCAGCAGCTCGCAGCTTGGACAACGACGAACAAGAGTGCACACTATAGTTTCTGCTTCAAAAGAAGGACTTCGAAGCTAAAGGGTCTGATGAGTCTTACTCATTTAATATCAGAGACATTGTGATGATGGAGTGGGAAAATAAATTGCTAGACATCCCACTGCTTGAAGCAAAAGAAGTTTTTGATGGGTCATCAGCTGCATGGGAAGCGAAAAAGCTTTTTCAAGCCCTTTTGGATGGATTAGAGATGAAGGAAGTGTGCACAATGAACTTTGAGGAATTATGCCCGAAAGCCACTTGCAAGAGAATAATGCAGGAAATAGGCGCACAACATGCCTTGGAAAGCAAAGATAAGGTAGTTGTGCATAACCAAGTACCACCTCTCCCACCCAAGAAGAAAAAGAATGTCAGCTTCATCCTGCAGCCAAGAATAGTGACAACAATAGTAGAGGAGCTGCAAACAAGCCGGGTGAATAATAACTTGTAAGGCCAAGGTGCCAACCACACTAGTAGAAAACCGGGCAATAGCACCGGTTCGTAAGGGCCTTTAGTGCCGGTTATGGAACCGGCACTATTATTTCGGCACTAAAGGCCCCCCCCTTTAGTACCGGTTCAACACGAACCGGCGCTAAAGTGCCACCATGTGGCGTGAGTTCGCGCCCTGGTAGGGGGGACCTTTAGTACTAGTTGGTGTTACAACCGGTACTAAAGGTTTTTTTTTGAAAATTTTGGAAAAAAATTTTGTTTTTTTATTTTTAATTTTTCTGAATTATTTGATGATTTAGTCTCTAATCACCTCTCTTAACTGCTCAAGTGTGGATCACTCATTCCAAATCATCTAACTTCCCGACCGGTCACCCATCCCTCTCACTACTCCAGCCCGAGCACGCTTAACTTCCGGGTTCTATTCTCCCTCGCTCCAAGTCTGCACTTGTTGTTTTCCTGACAATAGTAAGATGTCAATCCTATTAACCTTCAGGAATTTTGCTTGAGCATGAAGTGACACATTTCACTGTTTGAGTTTGAAACTATTGTTTTAAAAAACAATAATTATTTAGTAACACTAATATTTCTTGAATAATTAGTTTGACCATTGTTTGACCACAGTTTGACCATAGTTTGACCAGATTTGACCAAACTTGAAATAACTAAAATAATTATTTAGTAACACTAATATTCTAGAATAATTAGTTTGACCATTGTTTGACCACAGTTTGCCCGCTGTTTGAATATTTTTCAATTTTTTCCACTCTAGATCTTAAAAGCCCCGTAACTTTTTTTCTATTAGGTTTTTGAGGATTTTAAAAATGTTTAACGGGGTTCCCCTAGTTAAATTTGGATGTAACTTTTCAAGTAGATGATTTTTCATATAAAAAACTTTTTCATCCGAGTTAGTATGCAAAAGTTATGCCCATTTTTACAAATTTCAGAGAGATTTTGCAAATAAAGTCAAAATTCACATTTGCAAATTTTCCCAACAACTAGACCACATATCACATGAGAAACTAGACCAACAGCGCCAGAGCCAGAGCAAGATGAGGCTGCGATCATGTATCCCAAATGCCAGGAAAACGTCAGACAGAGTAAGGCAATTCAGCCCAAGAAGGAAGAAATTTGCATGACCAATCAGGCAAATCCTTAAGAGAGGAACTTAAGCTACAAACAAGAACCAACAGCCAATATGCCAGCAGAAATACCGGGGCACACAACAAAAACAAGTGGTAGGCAACCATTAGTTGAGCTAAATGGTCAAGCGCAAATGGTTGAGCTAAATGGTCATCAGGGTGGCAAAGAGCAGAAGATGAAAGCACCAGCACAAGAATTTTTTGCCCCCTGCCATCTCCTCATGTTTCAGGTGTGGCAGTAAGCACCATTGCCCTTTCAGTGAAAAGCAGCAATTCATGGTCACAAGGCAAGTTTCCTGCAAAGTCAGCTTCCGTCATCAAGATTGCCAAACAGTTAGCCCTCATGCCAAGAGATTCAACATTTGCGATGGCAACAAAGAGAATTGTCCACCCATGCAATTCAAGGAGAATATGAGAAATTCTCTAGGAGTAAACGTCTTGGAAATCAGTGAGCTCATAGCTAGGTGTGCACCTCCAAGGAATAAGTATGCAGAAAGCTCAAGCAGCAAATCATCCAATTCGATTCGATCAGAGACAGATGGATTGCAGTTTCAGCAAACCAAAAGTTTGGGATCAGACAACTTTGTTCATGAATACTGCCCAGCCCCATCATTCTCTCTTGGCATAGATGACTTTGTCCCCGAAACAGCAGTCGAGGCAGTTGCACGTGATGGGCCAAGCATACTTGCAGACCGCGAGTTCATACAAATACTCGATGACAATGATCAGTGGGATCTTGGAGTCGCCAATGAAGCATGTGAATTACCAAATCAAAGGTCCAATGAGGCTCTCAGAGCTCGTGCAGACGGTAGCTGGTTGCCAAATGTGTTATCTACACCAGAAAAAACTGCTGAACAAATAGAAGATGGTTCAGGCAGAAAGTACTATAGTAGCAGCAGCTCTAGAGATCCTGTCCCTAACAAATTTGAGAGGAGGATCATCAAACCATCACCCTGCATCAGGTCACCATTCACGGACTACAATGAGAAAAAATTGTTTCACTGCAAACCTGATGTCAATCGGTTATCTTACATGGGAGATTAAATGAAGAAGTTTCCCCAGATGTAGATACCAGGTACAATGTTGTCCAAGTAAACTTTTTGTTCAAGCAACCTGTTTACTGTCATGTAGGCATATGAGATACTATCATCAGGCAAGTTCATAAAAAATAGTAGTAGGTGACTTAATGTACATCAATAAGTTAGACATCGTGGGGTGGGTAGAAAGTTCGTTATCAATAACACATTTTCCTTGGCACACATGCCATCATGATGAACTTATCTTTTTGTTTCTTATCTTTTTACTGCAGCCCCAAGGTAATTGACTATGGTCGATACTATGTAACTGTGAGGGAGCTTGCAAACGCGATGAAAAAGGAAAGATTCTTGTTGGACCATGTTGTTCAGATTGGCATACAGTCCATCGTGATGAACTTGCCACCAGATTCATAGAAGGTGGTGATGCCATTGAGATTCTTAGTAAGAAAATGACAGTTATATCAGTAATCAGGTCTTCCCTTTTTATTTTCAGTTCCACCTTTTTCATGTTTTTATTTTTCTTTGGCAGAAATGGTTGCAGCAGATGGATATTGACAAGAAAGAGATCATTGCCAGATTCAGCAAATCCAACCGGTTGGACCGTAAAGATATGGTCAGACTTTTTTCCTACTTTTTTGATCTTTGTGTTCTTTTTCGCACATGAGCAAATACACATAGAGTATGGTAGTAGTTGTTTAAGTAGAAAACATTGACATGTTTTTTGGGACTTGCTTAAGTAGCAACATAAGTTGCCACACAACACCCCCTTCTCCACCATCATGTGTTCTTTTTCCCAAGTTGCTTCCATGCAGCAAAAAGTTGCCTACAAACAGGTAGGGAATTTGCCTGATAACACAAGTATAATTTGCATGCAATTTTTTCACCACATGTCTTTAGTTCCTAACATTTTCTACATACTTGTTTTCTCCCCATATAGATCATGTTCCCTGTCATAGAAAACACTGACGAAACAAAGCCAATTACAGGGAATCATTACTGGGTTTTCAATGTGAATTTAAGGGACAGAAAGTTCGAGGTGCTTGATTCGTGGAGGACACTTGCCGACCAATCCCTGGATGATTGCGCAAGGCGCATGGTTGCAAGTGTTCGAAGTCTCTGGGAGACTCATTACCCAAAATCTCACATTGTCATGGATGATTTCAAACTCTTCAATATCAATGTACCCAAGCAAAACAATGCGTAAGCAACCACACCTCCCCAAACCGGTTGATATGTATTGTTCTTCTTCTTTAGTTCATTCAAGTGATAATACATATATGTAACTAGGTAACTAAGAACATAGCGTTTTCCATATTTTTTGTTGTCCAGGTTCGACTGTGGGGTTTATGCTCTTACATTCACTAGTGGTTGGGAAGCAAGGGTTGTTCCAAGATTCACCCCAAACGACATCCCAAACATCAGGAAACAGCTTACAAGTAATTGGGTCGATACTGATTGCAACAAGGCTCCCTAGAAAGATATCCTAAAGTTGAAATAGGTCAGTTTTTCGGTCATCAATATTGTTTTTTTGTATGACTTAGTTGCTTGCATTTATGCATATACTTGCTAGAACACTGGACAGGAGTTGCCTGCAAATTAATCCACAGTCATGATAATGTTTCAATGATTGTCTCCCACATTGGAATTTTTTTATTAATGTAAAATTTCTACATGCGAAAAGAACAAATAACAGATAGTTGCCTGAATCATTCATACAACTTGCAAGAAATACCAATACAAATTGTTTGCAGAATAAAAACAAAGCAAAAAAGAGCCCAAGCTGTAGAATTCAAATAGTGTTATTTGGTCTTCTCAACCTTTTCCTCTTGGGTTTCCTCTTTGTTAGCACCGTTTCCACTCCTTTTTTACATTCACACCAATCTTGTTTTGCATAGGCAGAGTTGTGATCAACAGAACCACAATAACTACACTTGTTCTTTCTCTTAGGGTGCAGCTCAAGTGCTGACTGAATCCTCTTCATTTTTGCTCTTCCTTTGGTTGTTGACTTTGGCGGGTCTCTAGGGATTGGCGGGTCAGCCGCAGTAGGAGTAGGATATCCAAGGTCTTGTTCCTTTGTAGAAGCTCCTGGTTGCATTCCAGTACCCCCGTGTAGTGGCGCAATTTGGAGAGGTGGTTGCGCATGTCTCCCAGGGGGTGCTGTTGAAGAAGACAACAGTGCCCCTCCACTTTTTCGTTGCCCTTTTTGTTGTGATGTGGAGGAAGTAGAATGCTCTCCAATTCAAGCAGGCATTTGTTGAAGTCCTGATGGGGGTGGTGGGGCGCCCCCCTCGGTGGTACTACCGACCACCTGTTCTGTGTTGGGGGACCCCTGGTTAGTTGTGCTTGCCCTATTGGTAGTTGTAGAGGCTCCCAACCTGGTTGTGTATGCCCTCTGATTGTTTGTGCAGCCCCTCTTGGTTGTGCTGCAAACAGTCCTGGTGGTGTAGGCACCACTGGCGTTGTTGTGCTTTGGGGTGCAGATCCCATCTTGGGGTGTGCAAGCACTCCAGAAGGGTCAGCCATTTGGGCTGCTTTTCTTTGCTATGGTGCAGAAGTAGTGGGATGCTGCGTAGAGTTAGCTGGTGGTTGTGCAGCTGCAGCAGGAGGTGGTGGAGGGGCACTATTCGTCGGAGGAGGGTTGCCTTGTGGTGCAGAACCACTACTCGGGGGTGGACCACTGGGGGGGGGGCACTAGGACCTGTTGTTGGCTTCTTTTTTCTCGACAAGTTCAAGTGTTTTATTTCTGTGCGAGCTACCCACATATGCCTCCTCACGATGTCTGAAGCAGCATCTAACGCACTAGCAACACGAGCAAGGCTTGCAAAATCCAAGGACAAGTTTGCATGCCTAAGTTCTTTCTTGGACTGCGCTGGCAACTCATCGGGCCGACCATCATTTGTAGGTGGTGCACTGGGAATTGCTTTAGGTTTCCATCTCCTCAGAATGTACTATGCAGGGATTTCATCTATACCAAGGTAGGTGAAAACCTTCAAGATGTGGCAGCAGAGCATGCCGTCCCTGTCCATTTTGCAGCACTGGCACGTGTAGTCTCCAGCAGCAGGGTCTGATGTTACAAAATAACTCCTAGAACCATACTTAGCAACCCACTTCTGTGTATGTCGGGGTTGGTATTGTTGGGGTAAATCTCATACAAGTGACCCCCATGCGGCCGTACATTGTATCTACCAGTCAACTTGAATTCGTTACGGAACTAATCATACAAGTCCCTAGTATAGGTACCATACGCTTGCTTCTCAATGGGAAAAGACGACCACATTTCACTCTCCAAATGTTCAGTCCAGTAGTCTTTTCCACCCTCCCGGACAAGTATGTGAGTCTGGATTTTTGAATATTGCTTGACGAAGTTGAAGATGGAATTGTGTGGGTTCACATATCGCTTAAGGACAGCGTTGAAACCCTCACTGCGTTGGGTTGACTACAGGAATGGGAAGAATTGGTGTTTGAAGTAGCAAGGAACCCATGTTGCCTGGTATTTATATAGGGTCTCAAAGTGTGTGTCAGCCATAACCTCATACTTCAACATCAGAGCATCCCATGCAGCCTCGAACTCCTCCGGCGTCAAGCTGAAGTCAATAGAGTTGTTGAAATCTTTTGACAATCCAGGGTTTCGCCCCAACAAGGCACCAAGCTTTTCTTGAGCTTTTTTCATTATATGCCAACAGCAACAACGGTGGACACTTGCTGGGAACATCCTTTTAATTGACTGTGACGTCGCGTTGTCTTGGTCAGTTATGATGTTAGTAGGTGCTAGACCATGCATTGCTTCAAGAAAGGTCTCAAACAGCCAATCAAAGCTTGTAGCCAATTCTTGCCTCACAAACTCGCAGCCCAACATGAATGATTGTCCATGCCGATTAATTCCAATGAATGGTGCAAAGGGCATGTTATACATGTTAGTCATGTACGTGGTGTCAAATGAGATACAATCGTGGTATGCCTCTGCATAAGCCTTCCTTGCTGCACCGTCAACCCAGAAAATATTCTCCACCCTGTCCTCCTCATCATACTTTATCTTGTAAAAGAAATCTGGATCCTCTTTTTGCCGGTCTTTAAAGTAGGCAACTGTCTCAATCATATCACCTTCTTTCGTGGCATGCTTGTTCAGTTCTGACTTCAAGTTTGAAATATGTTTAGTACCATAAGGAACAATCAGCTCCGTCCCATAGCAATCTGACATGATGTGCATCATACGACCTGCAAGCAAAAACATAGTGGCTAGTTAGTTTAACACATTTGTATGTAGAGGTAGTTGGACAGTACCACAAGACCTTCAACCAACTAATACATCGTTTGCATGCAAATAAAGGCATACACTTGCCTAAGATTATTGTAGTCATCAACATAATAAACGGAGTCTTAAAAACAAAAATTTCACATTCAAGATTAGTCAAGTATACACTTTTTTTCGCCTAAGGTATGAATAACTAACACATTGAAACCAAGGGACAAGGAAGTGTAGTACACGCAACACTTGGTTAGGGTCTGAGCAACTTACACAGCAGGACAAGGCAAGTCCAGGAGGTAACCAAAATTCCCCTTCTTGAATAATAAACCAGGCAAGTAGTTGGGTAGGGTATGAACAACTCACACAACAAGATAGGTGAAGTATAGGAAAAAACAAACAAATTTCCATCATTTTCAGGGTTTAAATAATAATTCATACAAGTAGGTTGGTCAGGCAAGCACTGGGGTAGGGTGCAAGCAACTCACGCAGAAACCAAGGCAATTGTAGGAAGAAAACAGATTTCCATCATTTTATGGGTTTAAAAAACAATACGGGCAAGCAGGTTTGTAGGGTTTGAGCAACTTACAGAGCATACAAATGCAAATCATGGAACAAAACTAATTTCCCATCTTTATTGGTTTTAATAATAACGCAAGGTGGGGTGTGAGCATCTCAAACCAAGGCCAGTCTTTGGAACAAAGTTAATTTTCCTCAATCAAGAGAAGACCAGGAAGTACTTGCATAAGGTATGACCAACTAACACAGGAAGCCAAGAATAGTTCATGATTTTTCCTAGTCATAGTTTAGGAGGGAACCAAACCTGTTGTCAAGTTGCAGTTATGGAGATGTGTGAGGAAAGCCCTTTCTTCTGGTGGGATCCCTTGGTGTGATCTCAGGTACTTAGTCAAAGATGGTTTGTCAACCAACCGGTGGTTGTGCTCAGCAACAAATTAAATGACCTCCCAACGGCTATCTAATAACTTCACCACCATCTTGGCTCTGTAACCTGTTTGCACTATTGTATCCCGCTTCCCCTTCTTGGTTTTCTTTTTTAGTTTGCTTTCATCATCAAGAAAGACAATTTCATCCTCTTCATCAATATTTTCACCTTCTTCTACAATCTTGTCTAGGGCAGGAATTGTTTCTGCTCCTCCATCATCAACTTTAGGTTTGCGAAACTTATTGCACACAAATTGCTGCTTTATCAGCTCAGCAGTTTTAACAGACTTCCTCAAAGTGTTCTTCTTGACAGAAAACCCAAGTTGCAAAGCATATGCATTGTAGTGTTCTTTGGCACCTTCCACAGTGTCAAACCTCATTCCAACATATGGCTCCTTAGGCTGTGACCAAGCTTCGTCGTCGTTTTCACCTTCCAAGCCTGCCAAACCATTTCCAATAGTCCCTCCAGTTTCATCTGCAGTCGCTGTGACATCAAGGGTGTGCACATCCGTATTTGTTGCTTCTTCTCCAGGGACAGTTGCACCTCTTGCAGTCCCCCCAGCAACAGTGGAGTGCTCAGCCTTGTCCACTATGCATGTCACAGGTGTTGCAACATTTTGTGTAAGCATAGGATTAGGCGACTCAGCACCACCGCAGGGGTTGTTGTGCTGTGTGCAGAATACATGATCTCCAAGATTACTGCTGTCAGGAATTTGCATCTGAGGGTCAATTTCTACTGGCAACTCATTTAGGTCAATCATCTCCACCGCTGCACACACCAAGTTGACGAAGCAAGTTAGGTGAATCAAGTAAGCATCCAACACACAGAGTGTACACAAGAAATTTAATAAGAGACAACATTTAGCTTGATCCAATTTTCTTTTTTTTACCAGAGCATTGCTACAAAATACAGTAGGCATACGTGCATGAAAAACCAAACACAAGTCGCTCTTTCTCTACACATGTTTTCATTTATCCGGGCATAATATATCAACAGTAGTTTCTTACAACATAGGTATTTTTTCCGTGATGTAATTTTTTTGTTTTCTAAATGTTCACAGGAGAGCAACAGTTCACCATGTGATTCAAGGTTTTGGTGAAGCAAGGCGCATGGAAAAGATTATTTCTTCATCGAGGTGCATCTTTTTAGCTTTTGGGAAACTTGTGTCAACATGACTGATATCGAGAGTAGATTGTTATATGTTCTATTTTTTAGGAGTAGTCAAGGGTGATGCACTCTTTGTGTTCAAATAACTTTACTTTTTAGTTGCTTCGTATTGGGAGGAACAGAACATTTATCTTCTATGCACAAGACCATTTTCACTTGCTATTTTCCTTTTGTCTTTCTGTTTCCATATGATCCTTCTTTGCAGAATCATTATTAGGCAATTAGTATGGTCATTCCAAACTAACATTTTTTTAGAATGCAACTGGAGCATCCTACTATTCATAACATGTCCATGTTTAAAGCAGGAAATAACGTTCAACCATTTTTCCTTGAAGGTAATGTTCGCTACTAGGCAGTTCTTTTATTCATTCATTTTTTCTTTTTGTAGTAATATGCAGTATCTCGTATGAGTTGCTTAGGATATTCAGTAGATGCTCAAAACAGTGTTGCTTTAAGTATAGTAGTTGACAACAATCATGTTAGTTCTTTTTTTGAAATTATCATGTTAGTTGCTTTAGATAACCAACGGTAGTTGCTTGAAATAAGCATCCCAATAAGAAGGGTTTTAATATCTCCCCCAACACTTTTAGCTTATAACAGTATCAATAGTTTATCTTCTTGAAACCAACAGAGTTCTTTTTTGCCCTAAAAACCGTAGCATTTACTTCAAAGGAACATAGCTTTTGCCTAAAGTAAGTAAGGTAGTTGCTCAGAACAAGGGGTTTCACTAATGTTGCGGACCACCTAAAATGTTTCATGAAACAAAGCTATCCTAGCCCTGTTTGTCAATCACAGTTTTTCGTTGCTTGAAATAACATCACAATTTGCTCTCAAAATCAACAGGATTTTCTTAAAGACGTGTTTCCAAATTCTAGCAATTTTTAGGATAAAATAACCATAGTAGATCAACAATAGCTACAGATTATCCTCTTGAGACCAGCAGAGTTCTTTTTTGCCTTAAAAACCATATCATTTGCTTAAAAGGAACATAGCTTTTGCCTAAAGTAAGTAAGGTAGTTGCTCAGAACAAGGGGGTTTCACTAATGTTGCAGACCACATAAAAGGATTCATAAAACAAAGCTATCCTAGCCCTGTTTGTCAATCACAGTTTTTCGTTGCTTGAAATAACCTCACAATTTGTTATCAAAATCAACAAAATTTGCTTAAAGATGTGTTTCTAAATTCTAGGAATTTTTGGGATAAAAATAAGGGCAAAAATAACCATAGTGGATCAACAATAGCTACAGTTTATCTTCTTGAAACCAACATAGTTCTTTTTTGCCTTAAAAACCATAGCATTTGCTTAAAAGGAACATAGCTTTTGCCTAAAGTAAGTAAGGTATTTGCTCAGAACAAGGGGTTTCACTAATGTTGCAGACCACCTAAAAGGTTTCATGAAACAAAGCTATCCTAGCCCTGTTTGTCAATCACAATTTTTCGTTGCTTGAAATAACATCACGATTTGCTCTCAAAATCAACAGAATTTGCTCAAATATCTGTTCCTAGATCCTAGCAATTTTTGGGATAAAAATAACCACAGAAAATCTCTTTTTTGGACTAGCACCCATGAAAAAGAAGTTGTAGCACAATATAGATGAGTATATGAAGTCTTTTTGTATAAAACTGAACAAAATAATCCAAAAAATCCAGGAAGAATCAACAAGGACAGGAGTAGGTACTTTGGCAAATCCCAGGCAAATTATATGGAAGAGCTGGGCAAACCTGATCTCCTTGTGTGTCCTTGCTTAGTATTTTCTTTCAGTTTTTGTCAATTTTCTTTGACTGACAACCCCCTATGTCGCCATTGCAGGGTGAACCGAGGTCTGTAGATCTGGGGAACGAGGCTTGGGGAGAAGAAGATGGGATTCGCGGGTGGTTTGCTCAGAAGAAGGGAACGACTAGGAGTCACGTGACGGGGGGACTAGATGGAGTTGGGTTGCGGGAAGGGTGGGCATGCAATTCGCGTGATACGGTGGTGGACAGGTGGGTTTCCTTTTTCGCCGGGGGAGGGGGGGGGACCAAAACCTTCCTTTTATGGCCGGCTGCCAGGGAATACTAGGGAGCATCCGGCCGCTCCCTAGCCACGTCCTTATTTTTTTTCTCTCTCTCCATCCCAGTAATCAAATGCAGTTGACCAGACAATTCAGAAACAAAGTAAGGGACATAGTTGCATGCATACACAAATGGAGGCTCAAAACAGACCCGCCCGGTCTTTGTCCAAACGCGTCCGCGGATATTTCAGGGATCATATTTGGTTACTGTAGATGATATAACACCGGTAAATACCAAATTCAGTTTTCTGGAGAATACCTTAGGTGCAAAGTTGTCAAATCCCCTTAATAAAAATCCAAAAAAGAAGAGGATGGAATCAAACCTCAACACCTTTACCCTCCGCAAAAAAAATTTGTGAATTGCGATTGCGGCGCACCACACGACCACAACAACCCCTCTTCCTCCTCCCTCTCTCTTCGCACTAACCAATCCGAGTACAACTCGCCGTACTCGCACGCACACATAGGCAGATCCAATCCGACTGTACAAAAGCGCCGCCGTCCGCCGCTCACGTGGAAGAGGGAGAGGGAGCAGCGGAGAGGAGAAGGTAACACTAGCTTCTTCTTCTTCTTCTTCTTCTTCTTGGTTATCGTCTCCTTCCCTTAGTTAGATTTGGTTTTGCGGTTTCATGATCTCTGCTCTATCATACATGCTAGATAGATACACGCTGTTTCTCGGTTCGTCTGGCCGTGCCCCGTTCTTGATTTCAGTTGCGGATTCCCGTTCCTTGATTTGGTTTCCTCGAAGCAAAGAACACTGGAAGGATCCATATCGAATTGGATTCGACACGAATCTATGGCCTGGCTACTCGAATCTAATCGCGTTGTAGTGGAAGCTAGCTGTACGGTGGCTTAATGGAATAGAATTGCGACGCTGTTTTCTCTTGACTTAATCCCAGATATTAAAAAATAGCTGCACTGAGCATAATACTACTACTCCTTCCCACCATCGTTACCAGATTTTTTAGATTGGAAAGGCTCATTAATAATGATTAGCAGTGCAAAAGTTGTATCTTTCAGCTGTAAAATACAGTGAAAGGACATTGACGTGTTAGTTTCTGTCTCGTGCAAATTGTGACATGGGAACGGGGATACAGGGAAAAGTGCCCTTCGCTTGCTTCCCCCCTCACGGGAGGAGAGACAGTGTGGTGTGGAGGGACTCCTGGGGTTGAGGTGTAGGATCTCTCAAATCTCAATAATTGTAATCGGAATCAGTGACATCAAGAACCCTTTCGGTTTGGATCTTGTCCTTTTTGTTACAACTTGTAAAGTACTAGTATATATTGGCGATAATTGTGGAGTCTATCAACTTAGGTTTGCTTGGACTTGTTATAATCTCAATCGAACAGCGGTGGTATGCATATGCTTTGTTCTTGCATGGAACTGAATATTTTGTACTTGTCTTCAGTTTCAGTTGAATGTAGGCCCTGATGATTAAGGAATGATTCTCCTTTGGTACTACCTCTGTTCACTAATGTAGGACGTTTTCGCAGTTCAATTTAAACTGCAAAAACTTCCTACAAAAGTGAACAGAGGGTATAGTTGTGTACATCAACAATTAATGGTTGCTTTTGGACTCAAAGTTAACTGCAAATAGTTCGGTCTTTTGCTGTATATATTACTCCCTCCATACCAAAATATAAAAGATGTCTTATATTTTGGTACAGAGGTAGTATATGCTTAACATGCTAAAACCATACGCAATGGAACATTTCAAGTCAAGATTTCACGTGTTAGTGTATTATGCGTGCCAGATTGCTCACACTCTTCTTGTTTCTGCAGGACTTCCACGACTATATGCAACCTCCTGGAACAGTCTAGTTCCTAAATCCTTCTTCCATTCTGGCAGATATCAAGAGATCATTCAGGTCTCGCACCTCTGAGTGGGTGTGGATTTGCAACAATTCTGCGATCAACTTATCGC
The DNA here is from genome assembly GCA_034509565.1 of Triticum monococcum. NCBI lineage: Eukaryota > Viridiplantae > Streptophyta > Magnoliopsida > Poales > Poaceae > Triticum > Triticum monococcum. The sequence goes on along the minus strand of CM067842.1, from coordinate 440,385,549 downwards.
TGCCTCTTGGAGTAATCGCATCATACATCTGGAGATTATGGCGAGCACTGGAGGGACTTTTTGTTGATTACGGTTAATTGAGGAAAGCAGCTGAGATGTAACAATTTTTTTGAGCTGAGCTCTCTTCCAAGACAGGCCTGTGATTTAGCAATGTGATTGGATCAACTCTGTTTTTGGATCTGGTGTTAGCTCAGTTGACACTAGAGTTGACTTATGGTTAGGTTTTTCTGTTTTTCATCCTCTACTACACAACAGAAACCGAAGGTATGGAAAATAGCTGATGTATTTTGAATAATTTCCAATTGTATTCTTTGTTTGAGCTGACAACTAATAGTTTCCCAAATATCTTTGTTCCCCTTTTGTACTTTAGGAGGCCTTTCTGCTAGCAGATAAGACCATGCTTACTGTTTCAAAGAAAGATTCTCAGGAACAAACAGTGAAGTTCACTGCTGGATCAGTGGGCCCGAAGCAGATGGCGGATGAAAATAACCATTCAGTTGCTAGTGGGCAGTATGATATTAACTCATCATCTCACCAAGAATGCTGGAGATCTGATGAATGGAATAGGCATGCATGCTCTGATGATGACAAAGAGGAGAAAGTTGGGCACCTACAGAAGAGCCAGTCTCTTGGGAACATGCTTCAAGAGGATTGTGATCATCATGGCAGTGAAGGTACTGAGTGTGACATTACAGACCATGATTACAGAAGCCATTGCTCTGGTTTCAAGAGCAATACAGATGTTGAAGAATCCACTAGGTTAGGCAGCAAGAACAACGAGAATGTTTTTGATACCTCATCTGACCTGATCAGTCATGGTGTTTATGAACCTTCAGTTGATCATGCCGCTGATTCTGACAGGCATCACTCTTATGACCACAGCAAATTTCCAAGGTCACAATCTGCTATATTTCAGAATAATTCTGATAGTGACCGAGAAGGTTCTGTTGATTCTGAGAGACTAGGCCCCCGTTGCAGATCTTTTGAGGATTTATGTTCAATGGACGGTGAAAAGGTTGATTACTTGAGTGGTGATGAAACAAATCGCTCGAAATCAAATTTGCCTGTGCTTTGTGCTGGACCTTCTTCGCCAGGTATCTCTGAATTATTAGACTTGGAGAATGGTTCAGGAGGTCGCTCTGATGCTGCTGAAGATGGCCAACGGTCCTCTGCAAGTGTAGATGGGAAGTTTGTGAGGGATGGGATGCTAAGTCATGACTACTGGGATGGCAAATATATTGCTGCTGATAATTCAGCTCATCCAGTTGCCACTTGCTGTGCGGATTCAGGGCATTATTGTGTCATCAATGGTGCTTTAAATCAAGAGAGGGAAGAGAAATTGTGGAACAGAAATAGCGGTCTCGACCAGGAGTCACTTGGCATTGACATGCCTAATTTTAAGAACCCGTCTGACTCGAAGGATATTAGTGAGGAAGCTGAACACAATGAAACTGAAATGAATGGTGATCAGCATTTTGACGAGGACCCAAATGAACTTAGTCCAAGAGCTTACAGCATTAAAAGGACCGAGGATTGGATCAGCCAAATTGATATTGACAGTGACATCATTGTGGAGGAGCAGGGAGAAAGTTCAAGTTCTGTATCAACAAAATATAGCGAGTCGGTGGTCAGTGTTTCTGCTGTGCGCCCTGATGCTAAAAGTCCTCTTGGCATGGAGATAGCTTACACTTATATTTCAAAATTGACTCCTGTTTCTTCATCTGCACAATTGCCAAACCTTGGTTTGGTTGCAATCCCAAGACTGAGCGCGTTCTCAGGCCTACGGCTGTTGAACTTATCAGGGAATTCAATAGGTGAGTATTCTTCCTATAATTCAGCAGATTAATTATTGCTATTATTGGAATATTCATTTGTTTCAGGAGATAATGTCGTCAATTTCTCTAACATCTGGGGTTTTCTGCACAGTGCGCATAACTGCAGGAGCTCTCCCGAAAGGTCTTCACATGTTAAGCCTGTCGAAGAATAATATCTCGATTATTGAAGGCCTTAGAGAACTAACACGCTTACGCTTGCTGGACATAAGCTATAATAGGATCTCTAGAATTGGCCATGGTATGGTTTTCAACAGCTTTTACTTTCTCCTTATGAAATATGCTTAATTTATGGAGAACTGAGCGCTAGCTTAGTGCTTGGGCCACTGTCTGGTGCTCTGGGCTTGCACGGTTCTGCCACCAATTACTAGTTAATATGTAGGCTGTCCTGATAATAAATTTAATCATGTTTCCCATCAGTATCCTCTGAACAGAGAAATCACTATGCTCCATGGTCCTTGTTATATTCAATGTTTTGAAGAGGAAAATACAGTTCAGTGCATAACATGGAATGATTTATTCTTAATAAAATTGCACCATACTCTTGCAGTTAATGACAGTATAAAACGAACAGATTTGCTTGCTTCTCATTGATTTATGTTTTGGGACACCTTTTAGGTTTGGCTTCATGTTCTTCTTTGAAGGAGTTATATCTGGCTGGTAACAAGATCAGTGAGGTAGATGGCCTTCACCGCCTTCTGAAGCTAAAAGTTCTGGACTTGCGCCACAACAAGATCTCTACATCCAAGGGCCTTGGTCAACTGGCTGCGAACTACAATTCCCTCGAAGCCATCAACCTAGATGGCAACCCGGCACAAAAGAACGTAGGTGACCAGCACCTGAAGAAGTACCTGTTAGGCCTCTTGCCAAACCTTGCTGTGTACAACAAGCAGCCTGTAAGAGCAACTGGCTCAAAAGAGGTCTCGGACCGTCACACACGCAAGATCTCTTCTTCCCATCGTTCTGACCGCAGTTCCAGATCGGACCGCAAATCTTCCAGGTTGGTGGCTGGCACATCTTCACGGCATGCCCGTCCTGCACATACTTCAGGCCCTTTGGTGAAGCAGTCGAGGTCCCGGAACATGCCAATGGCAGCGCTGGGCTCTAGACCAGTGGAATATGCGGGTGCTGGAGTTCCAGCGAAGCAAATTCAGATGGAGGAAAATTCGCAGTGACATCATCCAAGCAGAGCTGCCTAGCCAGCCAAGGCTTTTGGACAAGGATGTTGCAAGTTTTCCTGTTAAGTTTGTAAAATAATTAAGCTCAAACAGTATGGTGAAGAGCACTTTTCTTATACTGCTAAAGACATGTATTTTTTTTGTCATAGTACTACGTGGCAGTGTTTTTGAATAAGAGTACACAGGAATGTTGTAAGACAAAACACAAATACCTCTGTGAATTGAATTGGTACCGCCAGTCAGATGTTTTTGTCTAGCGTGTTTTGGTTTGGCTGTTGCTGCAAGCTGAAACCTGAAAGTAGTTTTAAGTTCCCTTTTCCTACCCAAAATCAGGTTGGGGAATCATTTTGCACAGGAAAAATACTTTATAGGCTCCCACGTGGTTGAGATAATTCTTCAAGCGGTGAATACTTGCACTATTCCTTCAGGGTGGAACGAGACTGCAATTGTGATGATTCCTAAAATAAATTCTCCGAAGAAGGTTACTCAGTTTAAGCCAATTAGTTTGTGTAATGTGGTGTATAAGGGGCTACACGATTGAAATTAATCTTACATGAGGTATTAGTAGCTCTACTTAAAGTGATTTTGTCCCCGGATAATGATTACCAACTAGTGGCCTATGAGTGCTATCACACAATTAAAAATAAGAGGGAAGGTAATTGGGTATGTGTGCTATCAAGGTGGACATGTATAAAGCCTATGATCATGTTGAGTGGATTTTCTGAAGGAAATTATGTTGAAGCTCGGTTTTCATAGTACAAGTTTGGTTAACTCAATTATGGCATGCATATCAACTCTAAAGTGTGAGTCCAGTTTAATTCGGAAGAAAGGGAAAGTTTTAAGCATACGAGGGGATTCTTTATTTTCACGTTGCTTCCTGTTATGCACGAATGCACATAGAATTTGTTGCAATAGTGAAATTCAAAATTAAACTCACACTGGATAGTCGAGACATTAAATCAAAATTAAGGTGACATAAACAAGTGTCAAACACTTGCATCATCATTAATACCAGTATCGATTTGGTTTACTAACTTATTGCTAGCGGTCACCATGTTGACGTTATTGGTGACCGTTTTTCCTCTACGGTCTGCATGTTCTAGGCATTCCTTGGAGAAGTGTTTGAGCTTTCCACAGGCGTAGCACTCTATCTCAGTCTTGTCATCATCTTCTTCTTAAAGGTAGTAGTCTTGACTCATGTTGGGCATAAAACCCGAATCCCAAATCCCGAACCTGAAAACCCCGAATAACTTGAACACTATATCGGGTAGCAGATCTGAAAACCCGAATTTAATACGGGTAATTCGGGTAAAAGGCCACGATACCCGAATTACACGAATAGCCTGAACTAATTAGTTAGCCAAGTAAAACATGACGCACACTTGCGCAAAGAAGGCCCAGCCCAAAAGGCCATCGCTAGCCCTCGCCCCCTGCAAGCAAACCTAGGTCGCGTGCGTCCCCAACTCCTCCAAATCTGAGCGCCCCTTCCCAGTTCCTAGTCCCCACACCACGCCGGCACGCCCCCATGGTGCCACCCCGCCCCACGGCGCCACCCCACTAGCACCGGCGTACTGCGGTCCGTCGCCGGTCTGCATCTGCTCCACTGCGACAAGCAAGCTTGGAGGCTGCGTTCAGCGGGGCTACGGCACTAGGCCACTAGCCATCATCCATCTCATCTCATCTTCCCCGACGGCACCTCCTCGATGCAACACCACTTGCCCGCCGACCTGCATGACGTGACTCCCAACGACCGACGTTCCCCATCTCATTCCATTGTTGCCCGTCCAAATCGCTGCCTATAGTCTTGCACCGCCGACGCCAGCCACCAAATTGCAGTCCATCTCATTCCACTATTGTTGGCACTTTTCTTCATTGTTTACTACTTCGGGTAGTACGGGTATTACCCGAACCCGAACCCGAATTTGTGGTTAGCAAATTTTCTGCACAAATTTCGGGTATCATTTTTGGAAACCTAAAATATTTTTTACCCGAATTACCCGACCCGATTTTGCAGGTAAACCCGAACGCCCAGCGTGAGTCTTGACAGGCTTGTGAGAATAGGCTTGTTGATGCGGAGCATCCTTCCATCATCCCCATGGATTCTACACCAACACATCAAGCCCCACGTGGACCTATGACAAGAGCTCGAGCAAGCGTAATGGAAACCGAGGTGAACCCCTTCCTACTTGATTTGCACATGAACTCGAATGAGATTAGGTTGCTGCCTCACCAAGATACCCTATGCATCATCAGGTACAAAGAGGGACCCTTCCAAGCAGCTGAGGAACACCACCAAGTGCAAGGAGAACCACCCGAAGGCCGCACGAAGGAGGAAGGAGCCAAACAACAGCAGCATTGGAAGTCCCAGGCGACCCCGTGCACACGGTCCCCCGAGACCCCGTGCCCACGGGCTACACAAAGAGTTGGTGCTGTAGCACCCCGTGTGCACGGGTGTGTACCGTGCACACGGGGCCCCCGTGCGCACGGGCCCAACTAACCTCGTGCGCACGGGCCATACAGGATGGTCGGCTGATGCAGGCTGTTGGGCCTCCACTTCGCATCCACTTCACCTCCTACCTACCCAAGCCTATATAATTCGTACCTAGGGATATGTTTAGGGTTAGCAAATACATAGATGAGAATTTGAGAGCTTTGCTCCTTCTACCACCTCCATTGGAGATCAAGGCCTCTTAGGAGAGGATCCACTTGTGGATTTCAAGACCTCCATCTTGGAGAAGACTACCATCATCAAGACCTCATCTCTAAGGAGTGGGAAGAAATCTATTATTGTATCTTTCCTTTGATTGTGTTTGTGAACTTGTGGATCTTGTGTTGCTATTCTAGTGGATGTGTAATTGGGTATTATTGGAGTGAATTCCTCTTTGTGTTTCTTGGTGTTCATCCCTTTTCCCCCCTCCAAGTGTGAAAAGATCCATCTTAGGGTTTGTAACGCCCCGAGACCATTGCGCCAGGTGTTTTCCAGTTATGCGCCGTCGTTGCCATGTCATTCGCTTGCATGTTGCATCTTGCCATGTCATCATGTGCATTACATCATCATGTTTTCAAAACTTGCATTCATCCGGGTCTCCCAGTTCCTTCCGTTGTCTGTTCTGAGCCCAGACACACTTGCACGCGCCCGCGACACGTTTGAAATTTTATTTATAAGTGGCTGGAAAATATTCTCGGAATGGACTGAAAGTTGACATGCGGTGTTGTTATGTTGTCAGTAGACCGCGTGTCAAGTTTCATCACATTTGGAGCTTGTTTGATAGCCCAACCGTTAAACATATAGCGGCACTATAACCGGTCACACGTCGGACGTTTTCGGTCTTCGGAAACCTTGCCGGGCTGCATTTCCGTCTGTCTCTTCTCAGCCTGAGACCTCTCCTGCATAGCCCACAAACCCCACCTAGTTCCCTCCTCTGTCTGGAACCGCACGATCTTGATCGGAGGCTCCGAAACACTCCAGAAACCCCCCTAGACCCAAACCCTAGCAAAACTTGTTATATATAGACCCCCTCCTGCCATTTTGGGCAACCTAGACCCAATCCACCTACCTCTAGCCTCCCCCCTCCTCAGATTCCGCGCCCAGCCGCTCCCCCGCCACCACTTGTCGCCGCCAGGTAGGCCAGCCGCCACCCTGTGCCGCCGCAGCCGCCGCCCGCGGCCAATCCGGGCGCGCCACCTGTCCCGCGCGCCTCCACTCCGCCTCTAGCCCGCTCAGGCCCGCTCGAGCCCATCGGGGCCCGAGGCAGCCCGCCCCGCCTCCAGGGAGATCCCGCTTCAACCCTACCAGACCCCGCCGCCCATCGCGCTGGCCGCTCGCCGCCGACGCGCTCCAGCGCCTCCGCCACCGCACCCCGCGTCGTCCAGTCGCCGCCGCTGCCCAGATCGGGTGCCGAGTCGCTGGGATCCGTTCGTCCCGCGGCCTCCTCCCTGCCTCCTTGCCGGAACTGCCTCGTTAACCTCGCCGGAGCCTGCCACCTTCGCCGCTCGTCTCCCTGGCCGTCCTCATCGCCAGATCCGGTGCCCTCGCGACACCCCGAGGCCGGATCCGTCGCCTCGCACCCGTTCTTGGCCTCCGTCGCCCTTCCACGTGCTCGTCGCCGGCTGTCGTCGCCATTGGTCTATTGCCGCACTTGCCTCCCATCCGGCGGAGGGAGAGGACGAGCGCACCACTGGGCTGCCTCCCTCGCACGCGCGTGGGCCGGCCTCGCCCCGGCCCAGCAGCGCCCCGGCCTGCTTCCCCTCCGACTTGGGCCTTGGCCCATGGTAAGTTACCTCCCCTAGCACCTGTTCCTGTTGGCCCGACTACAGTTTCAGCCCGACTGTGTTTTTTTCAGTCCAGCGAATTTGTCTAATTATCCAGTGCACTGCAATTTTCCAGAAAAGCCCTCCAACTACATGCATATAATAACTCATGAACTATGCATCACATGTAAAAACTTTATATATGTAAAATGCTTAGAATTTTGTGTAGTTTCATAATATGCCACTTTCATCTATGTTTAAAATGTTTAAAATGATGTTTGCATATAATTTGCCATATTGCCATGTTAAAATGCTTTAATTCATAACTAATTAACTGTAGCTCCATTTTAAATAAACTTTATATGTAAATGGGGTAGAAAAATACCTAGTTTAACATGGTGCTTTCATCTTGTATGTTTAACAACTCTAAACTATGGTTTAGGGCAAAACAGTACCAAATCCATAATTTACATATGGGGATTCTCCGGACTTGTTGTTTGTTGCTCCGACCTCATTTAAACTTGCCTAGTTAAGTAGTTTTATTATGCTTCACCCCTTGTCATGCTAACCAATATTTAACATTGTTGAATACTTAAACGGGAGAGAACTAAATAATCGTTGTGGTGTTTCGTCAATATGCAACTAGTTGCATATTGAGCTCCACTTAACTTGTAGTTTTGCTTGTGCACTTTTCCATGCCATGTTTCATTAAACCGTACATGCATCATACTTGGTTGTGCATCATGCCATGTTTATGTGATGGTTGTTTACTATATTGTTTGCTTCTTTCCGGTGTTGCTTCTTCGGGTTAGTTCCGATAAAGTCGCATTTGTGAGGATTCGTTCGACTACGTCCGTTTGTCTTCTTCTTGGACTCGTTCTTCTTCCTCGCGGGATCTCAGGCAAGATGACCATACCCTCGAAATCACTTCTATCTTTGCTTGCTAGTTGTTCGTTCTATCGCTATTTCGCGCCACCTACCACTTGTTATATCATGCCTCCCATATTGCCATGTCAAGCCTCTAACCCACCTTCCTAGCAAACCGTTGTTCGGCCATGTTACCGCTTTTGCTCAGCCCCTCTTATAGCGTTGCTAGTTGCAGGTGAAGCTGAAGTTTGTTCCATGTTGCGTAGCGACCCGACCCGAATGGATCAAGTCTCTGTCCTTAAGTGTCATCCCTGGATCAGTATGCTGACACACACAGTACTCGAGGATTTGTAACAAAGGTAAATCACATGTAAAAGTAACGTAAAATACAATCCAAAATATAGCGGAAGTAACAAGGTTGTGGATTCCCATCAACACCAACGGCAAAGTTGAGTGTAGAAATCGTAACCCTAACGTATCACTTACTCGTCATAAGAAATCCTGCAACATGAGACGTTGCAGCCACAGAGGGTCAGTACATTGAATGTACTGGCAAATTCACACCATACAGAATGATGAACAATGGCTATCACAACATGCATATATGGCTGGTGGAAAAGCTCTATGGTTATATGTTTTTGCGAAAAGCCAATTTTTTCCCTACTACAAAGGAATAAATTTTATTTAACTATCATGGTGGTTGTTAAACATTGCGAATGGTTGACAGCATTCTCAATCCCAATTAAGTAACATCATTAAAACCCAACAATATTCATTTAAAGTAACGTGATGAGATCAATAGGATAATCCAAGAACTAGATACTCAAGACATCCATAACCGGGGACACGGCTAATCATGATTAGTTTATACACTCTGCAGAGGTTTGCGCACTTTTCCCCACAAGACTCGATCTCCTCCGTTGGATTTCTCGCACTACATGGTGTTTGAGAAACGGATGACCGAGACATAGTCTTTCAGAAGCGTTTGCACCTTACGATGGGTAGACCGTACCACCTACAACCCCTACATCTGCTAGTCTACCACTGTAAGAGTTCACACGACTTAATCAACTATGCTAGAGCCCATAATAGCTTGTGGCTGCACACAGAAGTTTCTAGTATGAATAATCTCATGATCCCTTTGAGCCTGGGTGGCGAACCATAGGATGATCACACGGTAACCCCGGGATCTCCTAGGACAACACTGGTATATCCCCAGGTGTCCGGGCAAGTCCACTGGTAAATCCCCAGGGTGGCCCAACAAATCCGCCCAGATGTATTAAAGTAGCCACCTTAAGTTAAACCTTAGTTAACAATAATCTCTCACATCTGTCATGAAATACTCTCAAACCCAATCCACGTCTACGAGCATAGCATGGCAATATAAGCGTAACGTAATAATAACTCCCAAGGGTTTGATAATAAACAGGTAATAGGTTCCTACCTCATCAAATACTTCCCAATAGCCACATGTTACCAATTCCTAACCATGCAATGTTTGAGGGTTGAAACTAATGCATAAAACTGGGTGTTAAAGGGATATGATCAAAGTGCGAACTTGCCTGCAATGTTGATGAAGATGATTGGCACTCAAAACTCTTGATAGTTCTACTCGTCACACTCCAGTCAATCTATCGTAATCAAGCAATAGTAACCACACATAATAAATCACTCAAAAGATCAGAAAGAATGAAGAAGACGATTCGGAAAACAGTCAAAACCAAACAAATAACTCTTGCAACATAAAACAATTTCTAACAGTACCAAAATTATGTGAATTTGGCCTTATTAGAATGTTTAGGTCAAGATCTTCGATTTGCAAAAGAATCAACTCAAACGGAGCTACGAAACTCAAGTTATGATCAAACAAAGTTTGAATTCAAATCTGATCTCAAATTTTAAAATTTTCAAAAACATGTTTAAGTTGTTTTACTGGATAAAGGGGATCATAACGAAGAAGTGGGCGTTGGTTTCGTTGAATTTGGACTAACGGGTAAAAAGTTGTGCTTGTTTGAAGTACAGGGACTATTCTGTAAATAAAGTATTCACATCTAGGTCCCTGGCCGAAAATACAGAAAAAAACAAAAAAAACTAAAAGGCGAACGTTCGTTTTCTATACCTAACCAGCGAACGTTCTCTAAATAGATCTAACTAAAAAAAAACTAAACCGGTTTTTAAAACGAAAACCAAAACCCTAAGAATAAACTGGCGAACCGGGCGGACTTATTACCGGTTCATAGTGGTTCGACCTCGGCGGCGGTTTTTTCCATAGCGGTTGGAGTCCGGCGAGGCGACAGATCGCCGGCGAGCTGGGCGGCAGTGCGGGCGACGGCGAGGAGCGGCACGGGGCGGAGCAGCAAGCCGACGGCAGCAGCGGGGAAGCAGCAGTGGCGGGGGCGCGCAGCACGGGGCGGCGGAGCGTGCAGCTGCGGCGACGAAGTCCGGTGAGGGGCGCGATGCGGCGGGGCGGCGCAGTGCGGCGATGCGGGGAGGAGCGGGGTCGAGGGCGCGGCGTAGGGGCCCGGTGCTCCGCTATTTAAGGAGGGAGAGGAGGCGCAAGGCGTGGGCGAGGGGCAAGGGCGGCGCGGAGTCCGGCCATGGCACGGTGGCTGCACGTGCCCGAGCGGGTCTCCCGCTCGGGAGGAGGGAGGTGGTGCGGCTGGGCTGGGCCGTGGCCTGGCTTCGGTTGGGCCGGCCCAGTCGGCGAGGGAAACCCTTTTTTTTAAACATTTTTTTTCACAGAACTAAAATAATAAAACAAAAATAACAAAAATATTATATAGGCATATAATATATCAAAATTTTCAGAAAAAGATTTTCCACAACATGGACATTTCTAATATGCCAAATAAAATCCAGACAAAATCAAATAAATCAAAGAGTGCTACTAGTCGATTAAAATCCAACAAAAATCATTTTAAAAAATACCAAAATGATTTCAAATTAATTTTTCTCCAATTTTCTATTGTAGGGAATCATGTTACCCTATTTTCCATGTATTTTTTTTGGAGAAAAATAATTTGAATAAAACTCAAATAACTCTAAATTGAAAATAAATTCAAAAGAACTTTGAATTTAATTCTTTGAAACTCCCAACTCATATTTCATATAATTTGAAGAAGTCATTTTACCTTCTCTTATGAAAATCATTGAGCTGCATGAAGTTTATGAATTAAAATATTTCCAAATGAAATTCAATTATTTTCAAATACCCTTTCATTTAATTTAAATGGAAGAAGTCATATCATCTTCTCTCGAGGGTTTTGTATTTGAAAAAGAATTGAATTCATGGGGATCACGAATGAACAATGAAAGTTTGGGAAAGTCCTTTTATTCTCTCTCATTTAACTTTCAAAGAGTTTCGAATTTCACTCACTTTCAGTCAATCAAGAAAACAGTCAATCAAATCTATCTATTTATTATAACATTCCAAAATTTAGAATTTTGGGATGTTACAAACCTACCACCCTTAAAATGAATCTCGTCCTCGAGATTCAGAGAGGCTAGGAAGAAATAGGTTAGGGTTTGGGGGTCTCCTCAAAATCCATCAATCATCACCGGGGTCTGGGGTGCTACCACCCTTAGAAACATCGTTACGGTCCCATCAATACTCATATACTCCATCCTTATTCTTGACAGGGCCAGTCCTCTTAGATCATAAGGATAATTCCTTCTCCGGCTCTTCCGGCAGCGGCATAACCTTTTCCTCAATCCTTCTGCACTTTCATCCTGGTAAGGTCATTCCGAGACTGGGTCTTCTTAGCTGACGGGTCTGGCGCCAATACTAAACAACTATCGATATCTCATGGTGGTCAGCCATTTATGGTTTCTCCTGCAGGAAATGGGTCTGGGTTGATCCTCACCGTATAACCTACGGTTGGCAACAGGTGCCTTGTACAAGGGAAAAATTGCTATACCATTCTAAGGTTCAAACAAGGCTTAATACCGTCGTCTCTCTGCTATAGGTAAGTCACTCAGATTTACCATCCCATATAGCAAGGCGAATAATAAGAGTAAGTCGGTATGGTGATCAATCCATCCCGCACCCAGATCATTACCATGTATATGGTTTAGCGAATCTCGCATTCTAACACTCGGTCATCCTCACAAGCATTGCAGAATTTCTCTTGTCGACGAACCAAGTTCGGTTAAATCCATAGATTCTGCAAGCCAAAGAATCATCTATCGTTCCTTCACCACTCCCAGGTTTTGCATTACTCCTATAAAATCGTCGGTTGATAAAGTCGTAACTCTTTCTCCAGGGTTTTTCCTTTAGCAAGAATGTGCTTGCTTCTTGGCAGGTCCTGGGGCCTGTGGGTTATGGCCCATCTCATCACTTATAGTCCTTGAACTTATCATCGGGCAACTGATCATTGTTCCAACTTCCAACTTCCTAGTATTCTTAAATCCATCCAATTTTATTGTCTTCCTTCCTTCTATTGGCACCAAACTAGGACATGATTACTCAGACTCATCATGGAATTTTCATTGATCCATATTTCCAACATCATACCTCCTTTATATCCAATAGTAATTCATCTCTTCATCCATCGTGGGATATCCCACATACCGAGATAATACTTATACTTATGAAGTCCATATTCCACTTTGTGGAACATCATTATCCTTTCCAGGGTCAAGCGTCCTTACAGGGAAATATTGGCCATCTCTGCATGTCACTTCTTCAACTAGGAAACGTGAAACACATCTTGAACTCCTGACAGTCCTTCGGATGACTCCAACTTGTTGGCCACTTCTCCCACACGCTCCAAAACTCGACATGGTCCTACAAATCTCGGGGCTAACTGTCCCTTAACTCCAAATTGTTTAACTCCTCGCAGAGGGGATAAACGAAGACATGCTTTGTCTTCAATTTCATAGACTACCTCCTTGAGTTTTTGAGTCTGCATAACTCTGTTTCCTGGATTGAGCTACCTTCAGTCTATCTCGAATCAACTTAACATTCTCTTGTGATTCCTTGATCACATTTGGTCCAAACAACTGACGGTCTCCAACTTCATACCACATGCTCTTGGGGTTTCACACATATCGAGACAAAACTCGTATTCGTTTTGTCCGAAATCCATTTAGTGGAGTATCCTTATCTTTTCCAAGAGTCAAGGGTTCTTACAGGGTACTACCACCCTTAAAATGCACAAATCTTCCATAGACCATATTTCTCATATCCTCAAAATGGCCAAAATTCTTCTTCATAGAGTAACAACTCATAAAATCCATATCATTACCAACGATGCTAACTTTATTCATTCTCAAGTGATTACAATCCCTCGCTTTTCCATTACATGTCTCAACTCAACACCTCAATATAAAAGAAAATGTTCTCACTTCTACTACTCCATTTCTTTTGTTGCAAACTCAACTATCTAGCACAAGTTTCCTTCTCCTTGGGGCATTCTCTGGCGAAGTGCCCTGCTCCATTACAACTAAAACATATTACTTCTGACAAGTATCGAGGTTTCCTTTTTGGGCAATTGTTGAGGTAGTGCCCTGACTCCTTGCACCTATAACAGGTGATATGACTCAGGTCCTTCCTGGTATCTAATCTGCTTCTCTTCCTGGACTTTTCCAATCCAATCATGGCTTCTATTTCCTGTGGGTCATATTCTACTTCCTCTGTCGGGAATTCTACTAGGTCCCCATTCAAACAATTTTGGGAGATGTGTCCTTCTTCTCCACATGAATAGCAAGACTTAGTGCAGGGTTTACTCGGGTCCTCTTTAGCCGTGTCCTCCACATCTTCTTTCAGCACGGGTTCTGCTAAAATTTCCATAAGGGCTCCTTTCTTTACTTCTCTCTTCTGCTGGATGGTTTGTTGTACCATGGGGTAAATGTGACACTGAATAGGATAGTGGGTAATCCCTTCACACAAGAAACAAGTAAACTGCCTAGTGGGGCATTCTTCAACTGGGTGACTTCCTTCACAATTAGGGCATTCATCCTTGTGTACTTTATGGGTGTGTCCTATTTCTCCACAAATCATGCATGCACAAGGTTTCCTCATATCCTTTCCATACGGCTTCAACTTCTGGGACACAAAATGAGATCTTTGTAGAGTCAACTTAAATTCTTTCCAAGTGGTTACTCCTTGCCATCCATTCATGGTTTGGTACATCCTCCACCAAGTAGCAGCACCTCTTTCAAAGCACTGAAGAGTATGCTGGGTCGTATCCTTTCTGACTATAGGGTTATTCTTCATGTGATCCTCCATGTTCTGAATCCATCGGTCCGTCTCCAATTGACTCATTGGTCCAGAAAATATAAGCTCATCTTCATTCATCCTCTATTGGGTCCATGTGGATTTGGGGTAAGATAAGAGAGAGGGAGAGGGATACACACAATACAAACAAAGTTTTGAAAAGACAGATTTTATTTGTGGCCGTCAGGAAAAACATCAAAAAAATGACAGCTCACAAACGTCGCATCTAACGTAGGTATATAACAGGGGTTTGGTCTTCTAAAGGTCAATAAATCTTCAGTGTCTCCAAACTCTTCAATCCTTGTTCATGCCTCCAATGGCTTCTTTCGATCATGCTTGTCTTCTCAAGTTCTTTTACCAGATCATCTCTATTGACGTGAAATCTCTCGTGACATCCTTTAATATTTCGGAGTTGCATTTCAAACTTCTGGTTTCAACATCCTTCACATGAACCATGGTCCTACTATCCTTCAGTTCCTGTCGAATCTCCGGTATCTCGAGGTTTTGCTCCTCCAGCTTGGCTACTTTCAGCTTTTGGTTCCTGAGTTCTTCATGAAATGCTTCCTTGTCTAATACGGCTTCATGGAGCTCCACCTTAAACTTCTTGATGTACTACTCCAGATCCTGGTGATACACCGGCTAAGGTTAAAACTTCATCTTACTAATAGGTGCTCCATCAGCCTTCTTCCATCAAATCCATTCTGAAGAAATGCATCCTTAACTCAGCACGGTGACAATAGCATCAGCGGGCGATGACATCACGGATAACCGTGTTTTTGCTCTTGTCATTCCCATGAGCTATCATTCCATAGTTGATATCTCCTGCCTTAGGGTTTTCTTTGACAAAACTTTAAATTTTTAACTCTCCATGCTCCGGTCTTTCTCCGATACACCCTGATCTCGGGCATTGACAACTTCCACAATCTGTGAAGTTCCATAAGGATAGCCTTCGTAGGTCATACAAATCTAGGGATTCTTCAGAGCCTTCAGATTCTCCTTGTCTTCGGTCCTCAACTATTGTAGTTTCCATTTTTCAGATGCACGAAAAATACTCTTCATTCCGAAGTGGCTTTAGTTGTCCGATATCTTGTACTTCTTGGAGTGGTCTCATCAGTCGAATCTTTGTGTGGTCAAAAGGGGAAAGGGGTATGGTCTCACTAAAGGGAATTTTTTTTGGAATAAGCTCAGAAGAGAAGAGAGGTAAAAGATCCTTTTGAAAGGGAAAGTTGTAGAGAAAAATCTTTGCTATGGGCTTGCCAGTTTCTAGGGTCATGTCCTACAGTCAACATGTGCTCTGAAACCATCTTGTAGCGACCCGACCCAAATGGATCAAGTCTCTGTGCTTAAGTGTCATCCCTGGATTGGTATGCTGACACACACAGTACTCGAGGATTTATAACAGAGGTAAATCACATGTAAAAGTAACGTAAAATACTATTACCTCAATCCAAAATATAGCGGAAGTAACAAGGTTGTGGATTCCCATCAACACCAACGGCAAAGTTGAGTGTAGAAATCATAACCCTAACGTATCACTTACTCATCGTAAGAAATCCTGCAACATGAGACATTGCAGCCACAGAGGGTCAGTACATTGAATGTACTGGCAAATTCACACCATAGAGAATGATGAACAATGGCTATCACTACATGCATATATGGCTGGTAGAAAAGCTCTATGGTTATATGTTTTTGTGAAAAGCCAATTTTTCCCTACTACAAAGGAATAAATTTTATTTAACAATCATGGTGGTTGTTAAACATTGAGAATGGTTGACAGCATTCTCAATCCCAATTAAGTAACATCATTAAAACCCAATAATATTCATTTAAAGTAACGTAATGAGATCAACAGGATAATCCAAGAACTAGATACTCAAGACGTCCATAACCGGGGACACGGCTAATCATGATTAGTTTATACACTCTGCAGAGGTTTGCGCACTTTTCCCCACAAGACTCGATCTCCTCCGTTGGATTTCTCGCACTACATGGTGTTTGAGAAACGGATGACCGAGACATAGTCTTTCAGAAGCGTTTGCACCTTACGATGGGTAGACCGTACCACCTACAACCCCTACATCTGCTAGTCTACCACTGTAAGAGTTCACACGACTTAATCAACTATGCTAGAGCCCATAATAGCTTGTGGCTGCACACGGAAGTTTCTGGTATGAAGAATCTCATGATCCCTTTGAGCCTGGGTGGCGAACCATAGGATGATCACACGGTAACCCTGGGATCTCCTAGGACAACACTGGTATATCCCCAGGTGTCCGGGCAAGTCCACTAGTAAATCCCCAGGGTGCCCCAACCAATCCATCCAGATGTGTATTAAAGTAGCCAGCTTAAGTTAAACCTTAGTTAACAATAATCTCTCACATCTGTCATGAAATACTCTCAAACCCAATCCACGCCTACGAGCATAGCATGGCAATATAAGCGTAATGTAATAATAACTCCCAAGGGTTTGATAATAAACAGGTAATAGGTTCCTACCTCATCAACTACTTCCCAATACCCACATGTTACCAATTCCTAACCATGCAATGTTTGAGGGTTGAAACTAATGCATAAAACTGGGTGTAAAAGGGATATGATCAAAGTGTGAACTTGCCTGCAATGTTGATGAAGATGATTGGCACTCAAAACTCTTGATAGTTTTACTCGTCACACTCCGGTCAATCTATCGTAATCAAGCAATAGTAACCACACATAAGCAATCACTCAAAAGATCAGAAAGAACGAAGAAGACGATTCGGAAAATAGTCAAAACCAAACAAATAACTCTTGCAACATAAAACAATTTCTAACAGTACCAAAATTATGTGAATTTGGCCTTATTAGAATGTTTAGGTCAAGAGCTTCAATTTGTAAAAGAATCAACTCAAACGGAGCTACAAAACTCAAGTTATGATCAAACAAAGTTTGAATTCAAATCTAATCCAATTCAAATTTTAAACTTTTCAAAAACATGTTTAATTTGTTTTACTGGATAGAGGGGATCATAACGAAGAAGTGGGCGTTGGTTTCGTTGAATTTGGACTAACGGGTAAAAAGTTTTGCTTATTTGAAGTAGAGGGACTATTCTGTAAATAAAGTATTCACATCTAGGTCCCTGTCCGAAAATACAGAAAAAGAAAAAAACAAAAAAAAACTAAAAGGCGAACATTCGTTTTCTATACCTAACCAGCGAACGTTCTCTAAATAGATCCAACTAAAAAAAAGTAAACGAGTTTTTAAAACGAAAACCAAAACCCTAAAAATAATCCGGCGAACCGAGCGGACTTATTACCGGTTCATAGTGGTTCGACGCCGGCGGCGGTTTTTTCCGCGGCGGTTGGAGTCCGGCGAGGCGGCAGATCGCTGGCGAGCTGGGTGGTAGTGCGGGCGACGACGAGGAGCGGCACGGGGCGGAGCAGCAAGCCGGCGGCAGCAGCGGGGAAGCAGCAGCGGCGGCGGCGAAGTCCGGCGAGGGGCGCGATGCGGCGGGGCGGCGTAGTGTGGCGATGCGGGGAGGAGCGGGGTCGAGGGCGCGACGTCGGGGCCCGGTGCTCCGCTATTTAAGGAGGGAGAGGAGGCGCAAGGCGTGGGCGAGGGGTAAGGGCGGCGCGGAGTCTGGGCATGGCACAGGGGCGGCGCGTGCCCGAGCGGGTCTCCCACTTGGGAGGAGGGAGGCGGTGCGGCTGGGCTGGGCCGTGGCCTGGCTTCGGCTGGGCCGGCCCAGTCAGCGAGGGAAACCCTTTTTTTTAAACATTTTTTTCAGAGAACTAAAATAATAAAACAAAAATAACAGAAATATTATATAGGCATATAATATATCAAAATTTTCAGAAAAAGATTTCCCACAACATGGACATTTCTAATATGCCAAATAAAATCCACACAAAATCAAATAAATCAAAGAGTGCTACTGGTCTATTAAAATCCAACAAAAATCATTTAAAAAAAATACCAAAATGATTTCAAATTAATTTTTCTCCAATTTTCTATTGTAGGGAATCATGTTACCCTATTTTCCATGTATTTTGTTTTTGGAGAAAAATAATTTGAATAAAACTCAAATAACTCTAACTTGAAAATAAATTCAAAAGAACTTTGAATTCAATTCTTTGAAACTCCCAACTCATATTTCATATAATTTGAAGAAGTCATTTTACCTTCTCTTATGAAAATCATTGAGCTGCATGAAGTTTATGAATTAAAATATTTCCAAATGAAATTCAATTATTTTCAAATACCCTTTCATTTAATTTAAATGGAAGAAGTCATATCATCTTCTCTCGAGGGTTTTGTATTTGAAAAAGAATTGAATTCATGGGGATCACGAATGAACAATGAAAGTTTGGGAAAGTCCTTTTATTCCCTCTCATTTAACTTTCAAAGAGTTTCGAATTTCACTCACTTTCAGTCAATCAAGCAAACAGTCAATCAAATCTATCTATTTATTATAACATTCCAAAATTTAGAATTTTGGGATGTTACATGTTGGAACATGGATATGTTGGGATATCACAATATCTCTTATTTAATTAATGCATCTATATATTTGGTAAAGGGTGGAAGGCTCGGCCTTATGCCTGGTGTTTTGTTCCACTCTTGCCGCCCTAGTTTCCGTCATACCGGTGTTATGTTCTTTGACTTTGCGTTCCTTACGCGGTTGGGTGTTATGGGAACCCCTTGACCGTTCGCTTTAAATAAAACTCCTCCAGCAAGACCCAACCTTGGTTTTACATTTTCCTAACAACCTATACCTTTCCCTTGGGTCGGCCAACCCGAGGGTCATCTTTATTTTAACCCCCCGGGCCAGTGCTTCTCTAAGTGTTGGTCCGAACCAAGCTGCCTGCGGGGCCACCTCGGGGAAACTTGAGGGTTGGTTTGACTCGTAGCTAGTCTCATCCAGTGTTTCCCTGAGAATGAGATACGTGCGACTCCTATCGGGATTGTCGGCATATCGGGCGGCTTTGCTGGTCTTATTTTACCATTGTCGAAATGTCTTGTGACCGGGATTCCGAGACTGATCGGGTCTTTCCGGGAGAAGGAATATCCTTCGTTGACCGTGAGAGCTTGTGATGGGCTAAGTTGGGACACCCCTGTAGGGTATAAACTTTCGAGAGCCGTGCCCATGGTTATGTGGCAGATGGGAATTTGTTAATGTTCGGTTGTAGAGAACTTGACACTTGACTTAATTAAAATGCATCAACTGCGTGTGTAGCCATGATGGTCTCTTTTCGGCGGGAGTTTGGGAGTATTGCCATAAATCGTATAACGGACGCTTTTCGAAGGTTGAGGTACATGATTTCCGAAGGTTTCTTGGTTATGTGTTGAAGGATGGATACAGCTGGATGTAGGTATTGTTAGTTTGGGTGAGATATTATGCTTCCTTTGTATCCCCAACACCTGATTGCATAACCAGAAAGTTTCGGGAGTTTATAAGTGGGAATTCAAGTAGCTCGTAGGATATCCTTCCAACAGACACATGATATGATATGGGGTCTATCATATGTTTGTTTCCGGCTTATTCTGCCAACGAAATCCTTTGTTTTGTTTTGAGTTGTGGTATTCGAGTTGCTTCAATGTCAAGTGTTGAATCCATACCTTTCCTAAGCAGTGTTCTCATATTCCTATGCGAATACAAATCCTTCTTGATCTTCGAGTTTGTCACCTCAATTTCTTCTCAACCGGCGTGCTTCTCTTCAAGTGGATCCGATCATTTTTCAACATCCGCAAGATCAATTCTAAGTTTTCTCAACGTTGTTCATTTCATCCATCCTAAGTTGCCTTTGTTTTCCTGCCCTCCCACCCTTTCTGTTCTTCAGGATTCATATACCTTAATCAAGTATCCATTTTATTCATGTGAAGTCTCTTCATTCTTTTCAATCATTGTTCTTACCCGGTGGTTCTCATGAAGATGCTCTACTAGTTCATCATTCTTTGTTCTCTTTCTTCTCCGGTGGATTCAATTCAAGCTCTCAGTGTTGATCATATTTCTTTCCTCATTTTATATGATTTCTCATGCCGGTGCACCTCTTAATCATTCACTTCTCGCTATTCAATTATTCCGGAGTGCTGAAGATATCCCAGAAGATTCAAGTTTCCATTCTTATTCCTTCCAAGCTATTTCGAGGTTGTTACCTCGTTCAAGACGTCCAAATCAACCGGTGCATTATCTCTTCCTAAGCAATTGTTCAACGATGTTTCCTTTGAGTGGGCCCTAACCCACAGGTCTTTTCCCAGGATCTTACCTGGCTCTTCTTTTTTCGGAGTTACACTCTCAAATTCTTTTCCAAGTTTAATGTGAGAATGAGTTATCATCAGTCAAATGCCTTCTCCAAGATCTTTCACATTCTTTTTGTTGTTGGTTCAACCTTTCCATTCTTCATTCCGGAGTGTCTCATCAATTGTCATGGTGGTTCTCATCATCATTCTCAACATTTGAAGACCAAAGAAGTGTTTCCTCTAAATCTTGGTCCATTCTCTCGAAGATTCATGGTTCTAGATTGATGCCATCATCTCATAATTGTCTTTGGTTGTGAGAATTCTTTTCAACCATTCAGAGCAGTTCAAGAGTTCTCTTCCTTCATTATCATACAGATTCATTCGTTCTTCCCAAATCCTACCGGCGGGTGCATCGTTCAAATATCCTCTAATCATTTCATGATCTATCCGTTCTCATGTATATAAATTCCCTCAAGTATTTTCATTCGTTTCTAATTCTCCCCGTTGAATTCTGCCTTTGCTTCGCTCTTTTTTCAAATCTTACGGTGGTTCGTTCAAGATTTCTATTCCTTCTTTATCATATCAATTTATTCGTTGGTTAAATCCTACCTGTGGTCCATTAAGTTCGCGCTATATCTCTCTTAATCCTTTCTACGAGAATAAGTGGTATGCCAAATCCGTTGCTTGTCATCAATTTAAGTTGATGAAGGATAATCATAATGTAATTCTTATTCTTGTTTCATCGAGTGAATCCAATTTCTTATTTAGGAGGTTCATCAAAATTCTTGATCTCATTTTCTTCATCTTTTCTTTTCCGGAGTTCCAAGTTTTTCGCTTTATCTCGTCGCGAAGCTCCATCTAAATCATTGCAAGGTTTCATCTTGTTCCTTTCAACTTTCCCTTTCATTTGATCATTCTTTTTATTACCGGAGTTCTTCATGGAGGCTCTACAAGATGTTTCATCAAGGATTTAATTCCTTCTCGAAGTGTTCATCGAGATTTTTTTCCAGAGGAGCTCAAGTTTCTTCATGTTGCATTTCAAAGTTCAGTCCCTTCTCCCTTATCTTTTGAGGTGGTGTTATGTCATTCTTGATAATTTCCCTTCGTGTTTCATGATTCACAAGTTATCAAGAATGAGATATTTTATAGCCATTAATCTCTTTGTTGGAGTTATCTTTTGTCAGATTTCACCTAAACCTTCCCTAAGGAATGTTGCTATTATGGTGCTTATCAATGACCCAAGTTCTTCATTTATCCTCCCAGTGAAATAAGTTTTTCATCTCTTTGTTGATATCAATCCAATCCATTGTTTCCGTTAGTGGCAGAATTTCACCTCATAATTTTGGGATGTTTTCCATAAGCCCACAACAAGCTGTTCTTTTCGTTGGTGGTTCTCCAACAACTCCGTTATAACCTTCTTGGAAGGGTGTTTTCCAAGCTCATTTGTGGCAGAAGTTGTCATTTTATTCTCAATTCTTTCCTTTCCAATGACCCAACTTCTATTCTCTCATTCCGGAGGCATTGTGATGTTGCTCTCTTCACCCATCATGCCATTGTTGTCAAAGATCATGTTCTTTCCTTTTGCTTATCCATTCAACTGGAGTGTTGTGTCCTTCATTCAAGTTCTTCCCATTTTGTCAAGTTTTACCTCCCTTCTCAACCGGAGTGCTGTCTGAAATCTTTCTTACCCATTGTGCCTTTCTTTCAATAGTTCCAAAGGCAGTGTGTTGTTGATTTCATCAAGTATCCTCTCATCTTGTCATGTTCATGTTCAATTTCTTCCATTTACAGTCAGAGTGCCGTCCAAATTATATCATTCTTTTCCTTCTCTATCTTGTTTTAACCGGAGTGTTGTGGCTATCATTCCTCTTCTAACCGGAGTCTCATCCAAGTGCTTTCTTTTTGTCAAGTTCATATTCTATAACTTTCATTTCCAACCGAAGTGTTGTCGTAATTGACCCTTATTGTTCTTTGTACATCTCGTTTCATCCGGAGTGCTTGCATGTACTTCTTGTGCATTGCAACCCTTTTCTTATGTCTTTCAACCTAGAAGGTTCTAGTAATGTTCCTTGTTCCTCTTTCCTAATAGAGTGTTTTCAACTTTTTTCATCTTTGTTGTATTCCTTCTTTCAATTTGTTCAACCTCTCAAGGTTCGTGGTTTCACTCATTGGTCAAAGAAGCAACTTAGTTTTACCTCTTCTCTTCCTCTTCCGTTTTCCTCCGGTGCCATCCTAGATCTCAGGACGAGATCTCTTGTAGTGGTGGAGTGTTGTAACGCCCCGAGACCATTGCGCCAGGTGTCTTCTAGTTATGCGCCGTCATTGCCATGTCATTTGCTTGCATGTTGCATCTTGCCATGTCATCATGTGCATTACATCATCATGTTTTCAAAACTTGCATTTGTCCGGGTCTCACAGTTCCTTCCATTGCCCGTTCTGAGCCCAGACACACTTGCACGCACCCGCGGCACGTCTGAAATATTATTTTATAAGTGGTCAAAAAATGTTCTCGGAATGGGTTGAATGTTGACATGCGGTGTCGTTTGATAGCCCAACCATTAAACATATAGCGGCACTATAGCCGGTCACACGTTGGACGTTTTCGGTCTTCGGAAACCTTGCCGGGCTGCATTTCCGGCTGTCTCTTGTCAGCCTGAGACCTCTCATGCACAACCCGCAAATCCCACCTAGTTCTCCCCTCTGTCTGGAACCGCACGATCTTGATCGAAGGCTTCGAAACGCTCCAGAAACCCCCCTAGATCCAAACCCTAGCAAAACCTGCGATATATAGACCCCTCCTGCAATTTTGGGCAACCTAGACCCAATCCACCTACCTCTAGCCTCCCCCCTCCTCAGATTCCACGCCCAGCCACTCCCCCGCCGCCACTTGTCGCCGCCAGGCAGGCCAGCCGCCACCCTGCGCCACCGCAGCCACCACCCGCGGCCAATCCGGGCGCACCACCTGTCCCGCGCGCCTCCACTTCGCCGCCAGCCCACTCGGGCCCGCAACAGGCCCGCCTGAGCCCATCAGGGCCCGAGGCAGCCCGCCCCGCTGCTAGGAAGATCCCGCTTCAACCCCGCCACCCATCGCGCCAGCCGGTCGCCACCGACGCGCTCCAGCGCCTCCGCGCCCCGCGCCATCCTGTCGTCGCTGCTGCCCAGATCGGGTGTCGGGTCGCTGGGACCCATTCTTCCCGCGGCCTCCTCCCTGCCTCCTTGCCGGAACCGCCTCGTTGACCTCGCCGGAGCCCGCCACCATCGCCGCTCGTCTCCCTGACCGTCCTTGTCGCCAGATCCGATGCCCTCGCGATGCCCCAAGGCCGGATCCACCGCCTCGCACCCGTTCCCGGCCTCTATCGCCCTTCCCCGTGCTCGCCGCCGGCCGTCGTCGCCATTGGTCGCCGCGGCCCTTGCCTCCCCTCGGGTGGAGGGAGAGGACGAGCGCACCACTGGGCTGCATCCCTCGCACGTGCGTGGGCCGGCCTCGGCCCGGCCCAGCATCGCCCTGGTCTGCTTCCCCTCCGACTTGGGCCTTGGCCCTTGGTAAGTTACCTCCCCTAGAGCCTGTTCCTGTTGGCCCGACTACAGTTTCAGCCCGATTGTGTTTTTTTCCAGTCCAGCGAATTTGTCTAATTATCCAGTGCACTTCAGTTTTGCAGAAAAGCCCTCCAACTACATGCATATAATAACTCATGAACTATGCATCACATGTAAAAACTTTCTATATGTAAAATGCTTAGAATTTTGTGTAGTTTCATAATATGCTACTTTCATCTATGTTTAAAATGTTTAAAATGATGTTTGCTTATAATTTTCCATATTGCCATGTTAAAATGCTTTAATTCATAACTAATTAACCGTAGCTCCATTTTAAATAAACTTTATATGTAAATGGGGTAGAAAAATGCCTAGTTTAACATGGTGCTTTCATCTTGTATGTTTAAAAACTCTAAAATATGGTTTAGGGCAGAACAGTACCAAATCCATAATTTGCATATGGGGATTCTCCGGACTTGTTGTTTGTTGTTCCGACCTCATTTAAACTTGCCTAGTTAAGTAGTTTTTATTATGCTTCACCCCTTGCCATGCTAACCAACATTTAATATTGTTCAGTACTTAAATAGGAGAGAACTACATATTTGTTGTGGTGTTTCGTCAATATGCAACTCGTTGCATATTGAGCTCCAGTTAACTTGTAGTTTTGCTTGTGCACTTTGCCATGCCATGTTTCATTAAACCGGACATGCATCATACTTGGTTGTGCATCATGCCATGTTTATGTGATGGTTGTTTACTATGTTGTTTGCTTCTTTCCGGTGTTGCTTCTTCGGGTTAGTTCCGATAACGTCACGTTTGTGAGGATTCGTTCGACTACGTCCGTTTGTCTTCTTCTTGGACTCGTTCTTCTTCATTGCGGGATCTCAGGAAAGATGACCATACCCTCGAAATCACTTCTATCTTTGCTTGCTAGTTGTTCGTTCTATCGCTATGTAGCGCCACCTACCACTTGTTATATCATGCCTCCCATATTGCCATGTCAAGCCTCTAACCCACCTTCCTAGCAAACCGTTGTTTGGCCATGTTACCACTTTTGCTCATCCCCTCTTATAGCGTTGCTAGTTGCAGGTGAAGCTGAAGTTTGTTCCATGTTGGAACATGGATATGTTGGGATATCACAATATCTCTTATTTAATTAATGCATCTATATAGTTGGTAAAGGGTGGAAGGCTCGGCCTTATGACCGGTGTTTTGTTCCACTCTTGCCGCCCTAGTTTCCATCATACCGGTGTTATATTCCTTGATTTTGCGTTCCTTACACGGTTGGGTGTTATGGGAACCCCTTGACAGTTCGCTTTGAATAAAACTCCTCCAGCAAGGCCCAACCTTGGTTTTACATTTGCCTAAGAACCTATACCTTTCCCTTGGGTCGGCCAACCCGAGGGTCATCTTTATTTTAACCCCCCGGGCCAGTGCTTCTCTAAGTGTTGGTCTGAACCGAGCTGCCTGTGGGGCCACCTCGGGGAAACTTGAGGGTTGGTTTTACTCGTAGCTAGTCTCATCCGGTGTTGCCCTGAGAACGAGATACATGCGACTCCTATTGGGATTGTCGGCCAATCGGGCGGATTTGTTGGTCTTGTTTTACCATTGTCAAAATGTCTTGTAACCGGGATTCTGAGACTGATCGGGTCTTTCCGGGAGAAGGAATATCCTTCGTTGACCGTGAGAGCTTGTGATGGGCTAAGTTGGGACACCCCTGCAGGGTATAAACTTTCGAGGGCCGTGCCCGTGGTTATGTGGCAGATGGGAATTTTTTTAATGTCCGATTGTAGAGAACTTGACACTTGACTTAATTAAAATGCATCAACTGCATGGGTAGCCATGATGGTCTCTTTTCGGCGGAGTCCTGGAAGTGAACACGGTTCTTGTGTTATGGTTGTGCGTAAGTAGTTTCACGATCACTTCTTGATCACTTCTAGCTTCTCGACCGCTGCGTTGCTTCTCTTCTCGCTCTTATTTGCGTATGTTAGCCACCACATTTGCTTAGTGCATGCTGCAGCTCCACCTCATTACCTTACCCTACCCATAAGCTTAAATAGTCTTGATCTCGTGGGTGTGAGATTGCTGAGTCCTTGTGGCTCACAGATACTTCCAAATAGTTGCAGGTGTCGATGATACCAGTGCAGATGACGCAACCGAGCTCAAGTGGGAGCTCGATGAAGATCTTGATCGTTGTTTTGTGTCTTTTTCCGGTTGATCAATAGTGGAGCCCAGTTGGGACGATCGGGGATCTAGCATTTGGGGTTGTCTTCTTTTATTTTGGTTCCGTAGCCGGACCTTTGATTCTATTTGGATGATGCATGAATTATTTATGTATTGTGTGAAGTGGCGATTGTAATCCAACTTTTTATCCCTTTCTTATTCAGTACATGGGATGCGTGAAGATTACCCCTCTTGCGACAAGCCTACCATGCGGCTATGCCTCTAAGTCATGCCCCGACATGTGGGAAATATAGCCGCATTGTGGGTGTTACAGGGTTTCACCCTACAACATCTTGGTATCATGAGCAAGGTTGATTCACATCTTGCAGTCCCTAGCCTCCACTTTCTAGCCTAATTCGAAAATCCCCACCAAAAATAGCCCCAAAATTTTTCTTGCAATTTGTTGGATCTTGTGAGATTTGGTTGATTTGATCCACGAATTTGGTGTTTGGCAAGTGGATCTACCCCCTACCATCTTCCCCACCCTTCCATCCATTGAATTTGGCCTCATATTTGGGAATCACCACGGATCCGGAGCAGTTTATCTGCTCTCAGAGGACCCCGTGCACACGGGCCTCACTTACCCCATGCGCACAGACCATCCAGAGACTTTCAACCATTTTCTGTTTTGCATCATTTTGTTTCCCCACCATCACTTGTGTTCTTCCAAAATATTTTCGTGCTTGTTTGAGTTTTGGGTTGCGATTTCTCTCACGTCCTAAGGTGTTTCGGCTACTTAGGCGCGATTCGATGTCATCATCACTGCCACTCGATCATCGACTCGGACTCCACATCGGCTTCGACCACTCCATCTTCATACCAAACGTAAGCAAGGACGGTAACCTCGACGACACCATTGTCTTACCCTTGCCTTTACCTTGATAGCTTCAAGCCTCTTTTGCGTAGCTTACCCATCGAGACTAGCTTGTTGAGTATTGCCGGGCCACGCCTTTAGTGCACCATTAGTGTTACGTCTCTCCCATGCATATACCACTTGTTATCTCACATTGTGGCTCGTATATCAAGCATTGTGGCATAGTAAACAAAGCTTTTAAGAAAAAGAGAAGAGAAGCAAGAGCTTGTAATCAATAGCATTGAGCCACTTTACCTAGTTCAAAACCTAAAAAAAACTTTACCTAGTTCATCATCTTTGTTCATACATACATAAGCATACTTGGGATAGTGAGATGACCCGTTCCTCTATTAGGTTGGTGCACTAGTGTATCTAGCCCATTAGAGCAATCGAGCTAGCGTCTCTCTAGTATCCATACAACAAGAGCATTTTCTGTGGTTCCACATCTTAGAGCTCACCCCTTGGTTGTGCAGATCACATTTATCTTCCGTGTGCGTGTTCCTAGTGTTATCCTTGGGTTTCATCTATTTGTCTTACTTGCCATTTGTGAATCTTCTAAACTTTTTCAACATCTTGACTAACATTTGCTTGAATTATTTGTGCCACTTCCTAACCGAGCTCTTCCATAAGCCTTTTACTTGTAGGTGTGAGAAACAATACCCGGTACCAATTCTCCTATTATAGCATCACGTGGGATCGTACTTGTTACATCCACAATCTTCAGAAAAGGTAACTTTGTTTTTGTTCTCTCATTTTCCTACTCACCACCACTTCCACATGATGGATAGGCCTTCTTCTTTGGCGAACCCTCTCTTCGAGGAGCAAGATGGCAAACGCGACTACGTCACTAAGAACCACTTCTTCATCGTGCAACGAGCTCTACATCAAGAGAGTGAAGCTTTGGGTGATCGCATAGAGAAAGTCGCCACCGCCCTATGACAATCGGAAGCACGATAAGGGGACTATTTGGACGCCAAGCTCTCCAAACAAATGGATGAATTTCGCAACATGCTCGTGAGACGTGCGTCTTCCTCAACCTCTTCACGGTGCCACTTGAGTCGCCACTCGTCGTCGCATTCTTCTTCCAATGCAAGTCCTCCTAGATGCAACGACACTCAAGATCGCCAAGCGCAAGAAAATCCATTCCATGGCAATGGCCTCCGAGACCGAGTTCGAGCACATGAGCAGGCGCGACGCCATGAAAGAGAAGACATGGATCAAGAGCAACTGCCGCCACATCGTCCACCTCAAGAATCTCAAGATGGCGATGCAATTCAGCAAGAGCAAAAAAATCGTGAAGCTCAAGCTCAAGCG
Organism: Triticum monococcum; assembly: GCA_034509565.1. Lineage (NCBI taxonomy): Eukaryota > Viridiplantae > Streptophyta > Magnoliopsida > Poales > Poaceae > Triticum > Triticum monococcum. The sequence continues at coordinate 440,357,058 of CM067842.1, read as the reverse complement.
GCTCAAGATGCACTCCGAGAGTCCACTCGAGCCATTTCCCAACACAGTCATCAAGTACGTGAGCAAGAGGAAGCTCTTCATCAGGAAATACAAGAAGAAGCCGCTCGACGTGAATAACAACAAGAACGACGAAACCGGGAACACATGCCTTGCCCTCCGCTATGCCAAGAGCAACACCAAGTGGAGCAAGTGTGTGAAGATCCTCCTCCTCGCCAAGAGCGACACCAACATCGTCACTTCCATGAAGAAATCTGCTACGACAAGCTCAAGTTCAGCATGCCCAAGTTCTCCGGAAGCAATGACCCCGAGGAGTACCTATCATGGGCATTGAAAGTCGACAAGATATTCCGTCTTCACAACTATGAGGAGGAAAAGAAGATCACCCTAGCATTCCTTGAGTTCCAAGACTATGTCCTCATTTGGTGGGAGCAAGTGATCGAGTGACGTCGCGAGAAGGATGAGCCACCCATCATGACTTGGACACAAATGAAGGACGTCATGCGAGCACGCTTCGTTCCTACATACTACACACGAGATCTCTTTAAGAAGTTGCAACTCCTCAAGCAAGGCACGAAGACGATGGAAGAACACTATCAAGAAATGGAGATTGCCATGATACGAGCCAATGTCAAAGAAGATGATGAGCAAACAATGGCACGCTTCTTGAACGGCCTCAACCACCCAATACGGAAGATTGCCAATTTCCAACCCTACTCCAACCTTCTCGAGCTAGTTCACCAAGTGATCAAGGTGGAACGACAAGTACAAGAAAACCTCAAGTACACCAAGTACTCATCCAAGACCTACGGCTCATACACTCAAGCGACCCCTACTTCGACTTCGACACCTACTACCTCGACTAGAGCATCACCAAGTACCGGCGACAAGTCAAGTTTCAAGCAAGCGACGCCTTCCTCGACTCGTGCTCTGGCAAGCAACTACAAGAACAAGACTTCTTCTTCGGCACAACTGGACGATCCCGTCAAGACGAGATTAGGATTTGTCACTCCTTGTATTGGAGAGGTATCTCTAGGCCCTCTCGGTAATACACATCATGATAAGCCTTGCAAGCAATGTGACTAATGAGTTAGTTGCGGGATGATGTATTACGGAACGAGTAAAGAGACTTTCCGGCAACGAAATCGAACTAGGTATGAAGATACCCACGATCAAATATCAGGCAAGTAACATACCGATGACAAAGGGAATAACGTATGTTGTCATTGCGGTTTGACTGATAAAGATCTTCGTAGAATATGTAGGAACCAATATGAGCATCTAGGTCACTATTGGTTATTGATCAGAGATGTGTCTCAGTCATGTCTACATAGTTCTCGAACCCGTAGGGTCCGCACGCTTAACGTTCGATGAAGATTTGTATTATGAGTTATGTGTTTTGGTGACCAAAGATTGTTCGGAGTTCTGGATGAGATCACGGACATGACGAGGAGTCTCAAAATGGTCGAGAGGTAAAGATTGATATACTGGACGATAGTATTCGGACACCGGAATGGTTCCGGAGTGTTTCGGGTATTTATCGGAGTACCGGGAGGTTACCGGACCCCCCCGGAGAAAGTAATGGGCCCACAAGGGGTAGCGCCCCCCATGGGAGTCCGAATTGGAAAAGGGGAGGGGGCGCGGCCCCCTTTCCTTCTCCCTCTCCCTCTCCTTCCCCCTTTCCCCCTCCGAAAGAAGGAAGGAAGGGGGCGACTAGGACTAGGAGTCCAAGTCGGTTCCCCCCATGGCGCGCCCCTAGGGCTGGCCTCCTCCCTCTCCTCTTTTATATATGGGGGCAGGGGGCACCCCAAAGCACATCAATTGTTCTCTTAGCCGTGTGCGGTGCCCCTCTCCAGAGTTTACTCCTCTGTTCATACTGTCATAGTGCATAGGCGAAGCCCTGCGCGAATCACATCGCCATCATCGTCGGCACGCCGTCGTACTGACGAAACTCTCCCTCGACACTTTGCTGGATCAAGAGTTCGAGGGATGTCATCGAGCTGAACGTGTTGTAACACCCACGATGCGGCTATATCTCCCACGTGTCGGAGCACGACTTAGAGGCATAACCACATAGTAGGCATGTCGCAAGAGGGGTAATCTTTACACATCCCATGTACTGAATAAGAAAGGGATAAAGAGTTGGCTTACAATCGCCACTTCACACAATACATAAATATAGCATTACATCATCCAGAAACAATCAAGGTCCGACTACGGAACCAAAATAAAGACAACCCCAAATGCATAGGTCCCCGATCGTGCCGACTGGGCTCCACTACTGATCAACTGGAAATGAAACAACACAACAAACACGATCTTCATCGAGCTCCCACTCGAGCTGGGTTGCGTCACCTGCACTGGTATCATCGGCACCTGAAACTGTTTGGAAGTATCTGTGAGCCACGAGGACTCAGCAATCTCACACCCGTGAGATCAAGACTATTTAAGCTTATGGGTAGGAAAAGGGTAATGAGGTGGAGCTGCAGCAAGCACTAAGCATATATGGTGGCTAACTTACGCAAATGAGAGCGAGAAGAGAAGAAAAGCACGATTGTGAACTAGAAGTGATCAAGAAGTGATCCTGAAACTACTTACGTTCAAGCATAACACAAGAACCGTGTTCACTTCCCGGACTCTGACGAGAAGAGACCATCACGGCTACACACGCGGTTGATTCATTTTAATTAAATTAAGTTTCAAGTTTTCTACAACCGGATATTAACAAATTCCCATCTGCCCATAACTGCGGGCATGGCTTTCGAAAGTTCAAAACCCTGCAGGGGTGTCCCAACTTAGCCCATCACAAGCTCTCACAGTCAACGAAGGATATTCCTTCTCCCAGGACGACCCGATCAGACTCAGAATCCCGGTTACAAGACATTTCGACAATGGTAAAACAAGACCAGCAAAGCCGCCCGATGTGCTGACAAATCCCGATAGGAGTCGCACGTATCTCGTTCTCAGGGCACACCGGATGAGACATCCTACGAGTAAAACCAAACCTCAAGTTGCCCCGAGGTGGCCTTGCAGTCTACTCGTTTCGGACCAACACCCAGAGGAGTACTGGCCTGGGGGGGGGGGGGTTAAAATAAAGATGACCCTTGAGTTTGCAAAACCCAAGGGAAAAAGGCTTAGGTGGCAAATGGTAAAACCAAGGTTGGGCCTTGCTGGAGGAGTTTTATTCAAAGCAAACTATCAAGGGGTTCCCATTATAACCCAACCGCATAAGGAACACAAAATCAAGGAACATAACACCGGTATGATGGAAACTAGGGTGGCAAGAGTAGAACAAAACACCAGGTATAAGGCCGAGCCTTCCACCCTTTACCAAGTATATAGGTGCATTAAAGTAAACACGATATAATAATGATATCCCAACAATATCCATGTTCCAACATGGAACAAACTTCATCTTCACCTGCAACTAGCAACGCTATAAGAGGGGCTGAGCGAAAGCGGTAACATAGCCAAACAATGGTTTGCTAGGAAAGGTGGGTTAGATGCTTGACATGGCAATATGGGAGGCATGATATAGCAAGTGGTAGATATCGCAACAAAGCAATAGAGTGAGCAACTAGCAAGCAAAGATAGAAGTGATTTCGAGGGTATGGTCATCTTACTTGAGATCCCGCAAGGAAGAAGAACGAGTCCATGAAGAAGACAAACGGACGTAGTCAAATGGATCCTCACAAACACGACGTTATCAAAACTAACCCGAAGAAGCAACACCGGAAAGAAGAAAACCGCATAGTAAACCGCCAAGCATAACATGGCATGATGCACAACCAAGTATGATGCATGTCCGGTTTAATGAAGCATGGCATGGCAAAGTGCACAAACAATCCTACAAATTAAATGGAGCTCAATATGCAACTCCGTTGCATATTGATGAAAAACCACAACAATTATTTAGTTCTATTCCGTTTAGGTACTCAACAATATTAAAAGTTGGTCAGCATGGCAAGAGGTGAAGCATAATAAAACTACCTAACTAGGCAAGTTTAAATGAGGCCGGAAACAACAAACAACAATTCCGGAAAAATCCTCATATGCAATTTATGGATTTGGTACTGTTCTTCCCTAAACCATATTTTAGATTTGTTAAACATGCAAAGTAGTGCTACCATGTTAAACTAGGCATTTTTCTACCCCATTTACATATAAAGTTTGTTAGGTTTGGAGCTACGGCTATTTAGTTATGAATTAAATCATTTTGACATGGCGTAGGAGCAAATAAATGCAAACAACAGTTTAAACATTTTAAACATGATTGAAAGTTGGATATTATTAAACTAGATGAAATTCTAGTCATATTTCATATATAAATCATTTTAATTCGTTGCTCGGTTAATGAGTTATTATATGCATGAAGACTAGGGTGTTTTCTGCAAAACAGTTAACTCTGGAAAAAAGGACAAATTGTAGAATGGAAAAAAAACATGCCATGGGCCGAAATCCAGTTGGCCCAGCAGGGGCATTCAGAGGGCGGGTGCTCACCTTGGGCCAAGGCTCGGTTGGTGGAGGAGAAACTAGGCCGGCTGGGCCTGCGCGGATGCAAGACGCGGCCCATGCACACGCGGTCGATGAGGGCGCAGTCAACAGAGAGCCACGGCGGCAGCGGCCGAACTACGGCAAGAGTGGCGCATGGGGAAACGACGACGGGCGCGGTCGACGAGGTCGGGAACGGGCAGATCCTGGCGAGGGGGTCCCGGATCGGACGACGTTTCAAGGAGAGGAGGCCGGAAATGCCCTCGACGACGGTGGAATGGGCGACTCCGGCGACGGTGATCTCTCCTGCACGCGCGAGAGAGAGTTTAGAGAGGGAGGCCGAAGGAGGAGGAGAAGGAAGCAGAGAGGCGGGGCGACAGGACTGGCCTGGCGCTCACCGACTGCGAGGCGCTCGCCGACGCGGCTGGCTGATGCTGTGACGGAGCGGCCCGGCGAGGACCAAGGCGGCAGCGGAGCTCGAGAGGAGCGGCAGTGAGCGGGTGGAGCATGCGCGGGCACTCGTGCCCAGATCCGCCCCGAGCGGGCCCCGATCTGGGTTTCACGGGCCTCGCACGGGCTGCGGCTGTGCGGTTAGGCCTGGGGCGACGTGGAGGCGCGGCGTTGGCTGCGGAGGCGCTGGGTGGCGGCACGACCACCCAGATGGCGCCAAGTGGCGGCCGGTGGCTGGGGAGGTGCGGAAATGGAGGCCAAGTGGCGACGCTGATGATTGGGGAGGCATGGATTTTGAGGGGGAGGCGGCTAGAGGTAGGCGGAGGGGTCTAGGTTGCCCAAAATGGCAGGAGGGGGTCTATATATAGGGAAGGTTTAGGGTTAGGGGGATTAGGAGGGGTTTTTGGACCCTCCGATCACGATCTGACGCACCAGTCGAGACGGGAGGTTGGTTGGGCCTAGGTGGGGTAGTGATCTGTGCAGAAGGCCTTAGGCTGAGAGAAGAGAAGAGAGAGGGAGAGACTCGGCAGTAGTTTCCGGAGACCGAAAACGTCCGACGTTAGACCGGCTATAATGCCGCTGTAGTTATCCGTTGGGGCATCAAGCGGACTACGAATGCGATGAAACTTGGCAGGCGGTCTACTGACAACAAAACAACACCGCACGCAAACTTCCAACCCATTCCGAGAACATTTTCTAGCCACTTATAAAATAATATTTCGGACGTGCCGCGGACACGTGCAAGTGTGTCTGGGCTCAGAACGGGCAACAGAAAGAACTGAGAAACCCAGACGAATGCAAGTTTTGAAAAACATAATGATGCAATGCACATGATGATATGGCAAGATGCAACACGCAAGCAAATGACATGGCAGTGACAATGAATAACTGGAAGACACCTGGCGCAATGGTCTCGGGGCGTTACAACACTCCACCACTACAAGAGGATCTCGTCCCGAGATCTAGGATGGCACCGGAGGTAAAACGGAAGAGAAATAGAAGAGGTAAGGCTAAGTTGCTTCTTTGACAAACGAGTGAAACCAAAGAACCTTGAAAGGTCAAACTATTTCGAGAAAAGAATACAACGGAGATGAACGAAGTTGACAATCTCTGTCAAAAAAGAGGAACAAGGAAGAACAAATTCGGGCAGCACTCCAGTTGAAAAGTGATATGAAACTTGATAAGATGAAAATAACTTAGAGCAGAGGGCACAACACTCCGGTTAAATGGATAAGCACGAAAAGAACATGATCCTCACCATTCGAGATGATTAGAGGAGAGAGCAACAACATAATGCCTCCGGAAGAAATGAAAGAATGGAATGGAATGAATGGAGGGAAACAAGATCTTGAGAGAGCACGCTTACAACATATTCTCGAACGGAGTTGTTGGATCATCAACAACGAAAAGAGTAAGCTTGTTGTGGGCTTATGGAAAACATCTCAAAATTATGAGGTGAAATTCTACCACTAACGGAAAACAAAAGATTGGATTGATATCAACAAGAAGACAAGAAGCTTATTTTCACCGGGAGGGTAACTAAAGAAGTTGGGTCATTTATAAGCACCATGAATAGTAACAATCCTTAGGGAAAGCTTTAGGTGAAATATAACCCAATCTAACTCCAATGAAGAGATTGATTGGTTGAAAAGATGTCTTGAACGAAGAGAAAATGATGGATTTAGATATGTCACTCTTGAAAACATGTGAATCATGAAACACGAAGGGAAAATTATCAACAATGACATAACACCACCTCAAAAGATAAGGTACAAAGAATTGCACTTCAGGATGCAAGATTAAGAACGCTTGAACTCCTCTGAAAAGAATCTCGATGAACACTCCGAGAAGGAATTAAATCCTTGCTGAACCATCATGTAGAACCTCCATGAAGAACTCCGGTAATAAAAGGATAACGAAAAGAAAGAGAATTTGAAAACACAAGGTGAAGTCTTGCGATGATTTAAATGGAGCTTCGCGACGAGATACTGTGGAAGACCTGAAACTCTGGAAAAGAAATATGAACAAATGAAATCAAGAATTCTGATGAACCTCCGGAATAAGGAATTAATCACTTGGATGAAACAAGAATAATAATTACATTATGCTTATCCTTCATCAATTATATTGATGAAAAGCAACGAATTTGACATACTACTTATTCTCGTTGAAAGGATTAAGAGAGATATAGCGTAAACTTGAGAAGGTCTTCAATGAACCACCGGTAGGATTGGGAAGAACGAATGAATTGATAAATAACCAAGGAAGAGAAATGTTGGACGAAACACCGTAAGAATTGAAAATGAAAGAAGTAAAGTGTAACGCCCTCGATGCGGCTATAGCTTCCACGTGTCGAGGCACGACTTAGAGACATAACCGCATTGAAAGCAATGTCGCAAGTTAGGCAATCTTCACAACATCCCATGTAATATAGATAATAAAAGGGGAGATACATAGTTGGCTTACACTCGCCACGTCAATCAAAGTACAGAAATAGCAATACATCATGCAAACACTCATGGCCCGACTATGGTGCCAAAATAAAAGATCAACCCAACATGCGACACGGTCCCGATCACCCCAATAGGGCACCACTACTGATCATCAGGAAAAAAAACATAGTAACGGCATGAGTCCTCGTCGAACTCCCACTTGAGCTCAAGCGCGTCATCTGGAACGAAATCATCAAGTCCTGCATCTGGTTTAATAGTAATCTGTGAGCCACAAGGACTCAACAATCTCGCACCCTCGCGATCAAGACTATTTAAGCTTATAGGTAAGGTAAGGTAAAATATGTGGAGCTGCAGCAAGCGACTAGCATATATGGTGGCTAACCTATTCGCAAAAGAGAGCGAGAAGAGAAGGCAAAGCGCGATTGAATAACTAGAGAGCAATCCTGTGGCAAGCATTACTCCAACACCGTGTCCACTTCCCGGTCTCCGCCGAGAAGAGGCCATCACGGCAACTCACACAGTTGATTCATTTTAATTAAGTTAAGGTTCAAGTTATCTACAACCGGACATTAACAAATTCCCATATGCCCATAACCGCGGGCACGACTTTTGGAAGTTCAAATCCCTGTAGGGGAGTCCCAACTTAGCCAATGACAAGCTCTCACGGTCAACGAAGGAATAGACCTCCTCCCGAGACATTCCGATCAGACTCGGTATCCCGGTTCTTCAAGACACTTCGACAAGTTAAAACAAATCCAGCAACACCGCCCGAATGTGCCGACAAATCCCGATAGGAGCTGCACATATCTCTTTCTCAGGGCACAGTCAGATTGTCTAAACTTCCGGTAGGCCAGCCCAGAGTTGCCCCTGGTAGCCACCGGCGGCTGACGAGTTGGACCAACACTCGGAGGAGCACTGCCCCCCCCCCCCCCCCGGGGGGGGGGGGGGGTTAAATAAGATGACCCTCGGGCTCCGGAAACCCAAGGGAAAAAGAGGCTAGGTGGCAAATGGTAAAACCAAGGTTGGGCATTGCTGGAAAAGCTTTAATTAAGGCGAACTATCAAGGGGTTCCCGTTATAACCGAACCGCGTAAGGAACGCAAAATCCGGGAACATAACACCGATATGACGAAAACTAGGGCGGCAAGAGTGGAACAAAACACTAGGCGAGAGGCCGAGCCTTCCACCCTTTACCAAGTATATAGATGCATTAAGATAACATGGCAATATAATGATATCCCAACAAGTAAACAATGTTCCAACAAGGAACGGTCTCCAATCTTCACCTGCAACTAGCAACGCTATAAGAGGGGCTGAGCAAAGCGGTAACATAGCCAATCAACGGTTTGCTAGGACATGGTGGGTTAGAGGTTTGACATGGCAATTTGGGAGGCTTGAAAGCAAGTGGTAGGCATCGTAGCATGGCATAGCAAAAGAGCGAGCATCTAGCAAAGCAAAGATAGTAGTGATTTCGAGGGTATGATCATCTTGCCTGCAAAGTTGTCAGAGTTGACTGGATCCTCAAAAGCAAACTCAACGGGCTCCTCGTTAGCGAACTCGTCTCCCGACTCTACCCAAACAAGACAAACAAGCAACAAGGACACAATCAACCACGTGCTAAGCTCAAACAACATGATGCAAAGATGGTATGCTAAGCGGGATGCAATATGTGATGCATATGCAAGATTTGGCAAGGAATGAATGAACCTGGCCTCAACTTGGAAAACCAAGTGTGCCACTGGAAAGGTGAGATGAAATCGCTTGAAAACGATATAAAGATCACTGGAATCGGAGTTACGGTTTGGAAATGGCAAGCGATTCAAATATGACACCGGTCTGCGATTTACATCAAGTAGCCATCTAAATGCAACAAGATGAACATGCTACAGCACCCAAACATGGCAAAAAAATACATGGCAGGGATCCATTCATGATGCTTAACAAAATATGAACACTGAGCTATGGCCAATTCATCCATTAAGAGGTTCAAACAAGCATGGCAAAAATGCATTTGGCAAACAGATTTCAGACTTAGTGAAATTAACACTTGTCTGGAATTTTAGATCAGATAGCACACTTTGGAGCATGAAAACTATATGCTACAGGACCTGAACATGGCAAAGTAAAGCATGGAGTGGAGCTACTCAAAGAGCTTAACAAAAGTCCTTTAGTGACCTTGAGCCAAAAGGGATCAGAAAATACATTTGCAAGCATGTGAACATGGCAAAAACCTAATCAGTTCTCAGACTTAGTGAAAACTGGAGCATGCTGAAACAGATATCAAGTAGGCATGTTTACGAGCTCGATGCACTCACTAAAGAGCAAGTCATGGAAATCTAAGCATGCACCCATCAAGAATACACAAAATGCAAGCTAGACATGGCAAGAACGATAACATAGCATGCACGAATCAACTACAACATCCTCGGCAAAATCGCTAACAAGTAGACAATCTGCCCAGATTGACGAAATGACAAAAGTAGAGCTCGATTGACTCAAGCTAGGCTGCTCCATAATTGCAAACAAATACATGGATGGATAGAGCACTACAAGATTGACAAAACATCCTTACTGATCATCCTCGAAAGAGGCAGGGATCACTAGGAAACAACATGAACATATGGCATAATGAGATAAACAGTCCAAGGACTTAGTGGAAATGCTAAGTCCCTAAAATCAGCATTAACGAATGCACCACTTTGCAAGCTTGTGCTAGTCACCACACACATCACAAAAATACATGGGTTGCACCTCTGGATAGATGGCAAAACATATAACAAAACACATGTAGAGCTCATGGGCATATCATGCACACAATAATCATGGCAAAAATGACAAATATCTAACTGGAGCAACAGATATGACAATTATCTCAAATAGCATTCTTCCAACAGCATTTCGGGCATCAAGATGAACTCAAATGAAAATGATGCAATGAGATGAAATGATGTGCTCTTTGAGACGAACATTTTGATATGCTATATGCCCAAAACGGAGCTACGGATGCGGAGATATCACAGGTCAAAGTATGCGAATAAAATAGTGAGGAGAGGGGAAGATGTAGGAACTTGAAGTAGATGTGTCTAGAGGGGGGGGGGGTGATTAGACACTTAGTGCCAAAGTTACAATTTCAAGCTTTTTCGGTTTAAGTGGAGTTTAGGCATGATTTTAGCATTCACAATACATAACAAGCAAGCATGCAAAGAGTGTATAGGCAGCGGAAAGTAAAGCATGCAACTTGCAAAAATGTAAAGGGAAGGGTTTGGAGAATTCAAACGCAATTGGAGACATAGATGTTTTTCCCGTGGTTCGGATAGGTGGTGCTATCCTACATCCACGTTGATGGAGACTTCAACCCACGAAGGGTAACGGTTGCGCGAGTCCACGGAGGGCTCCACCCACGAAGGGTCCACGAAGAAGCAACCTTCTCTATTCCACCATGGCCATCGCCCACGAAGGACTTGCCTCACTAGCGGTAGATCTTCACGAAGTAGGCGATTTCCTTGCCCTTACAAACTCATTGGTTCAACTCCACAATCTTGTCGGAGGCTCCCAAGTGACACCTAGCCAATCTAGGAGACACCTCTCTCCAAGAAGTAACAAACGGTGTGTTGATGATGAACTCATTGCTCTTGTGCTTCAAATGATAGTCTCCCAAACACTCAACTCTCTCTCATAGGATTTGGATCTGGTGGAAAGAAGATTTGAGTGGAAAGCAACTTGGGGAAGGCTAGAGATCAAGATTCATATGGTAGGAATGGAATATCTTGGTCTCAACACATGAGTAGGTGGTTCTTTCTCAGAACATATGAGTTGGAAGTATAGATCTGTTCTGATAGCTCTCTCCAAGAATGAAGAGGAGGTGGAGGGGTATATATAGCCTCCACACAAAATCCAACCGTTACACACAGTTTTCCAATCTTGGTGGGACCGAATCAACAAACTCGGTCAGACCGAAAAGGTAAACCTAGTGACCGTTAGAGATTTTCGGTGGGACCGACTGGATCAACTCGGTGGGACCGATGTGCTAGGGTTAGGGTAAATCCAAAACTCGGTTTGACCGATTACTCAAACTCGGTGGGACCGATTTGGGTAATAAGCGAAACAGAGAGTTGGCCAAGCAAACTCGGTGGGACCGATTGCATATCTCGGTGGGACCGAAAGTATTGCAATAGGTAACAGAGAGTTTGCAAGCCCATCTCGGTGAGACCGAGATCCCATCGGTGAGACCGAACTGATTAGGGTTTCTGGCAGTGGCTATGACAAGTAAAACTCGGTGGCGCCGGATAGAAATAATTGGTAGGTCCGAGTTTGGCTTTGGGTTTAGGTTATATGTGCAAGTGGGAAAGTAGCTGAGGATTTTGGAGCATATCATTAAGCACTTGAGCAAGAGGCTCATTAAGCAACACCTCATCCCTCCTTGATAGTATTGGCTTTTCCTATGTACTCAATGTGATCTTGGATCACTAAAATGTAAAATGAAGAGTCTTGAGCTTTAAGCTTTAGCCAATCCTTTGTCCTTAGCATCTTGGAGAGCTTCCCACAACCTTTAGTCCATGCCACTCCATTGTTGAACTTATCTGAAACATACTAGATAGAAATGTTAGTCCACCAAGAGATATGTTGTCATTAATTACCAAAACCACCTAGGGAGCACTTGTGCTTTCAATCTCCCCCGTTTTGGTAATTGATGGCAACATACATCAAAGCTTTAGATAAAGATATAACGAACAACAAGTAAAGCTTTGGAAGAACATATAACAAGCATAGGCTCCCCCTACATGTATGCACTCATGTAAATGTGAAATATAGAAGCATGTGAGAGCATAACCATGACAGAGTAGGCAATGTGTTACATGTATCTTGGCCATATGCATCAGAGCAAAAGATTATCAAGGAAAATACCTTCATGCTCATGAGTCCTTCTTGCAAACAGTATGTACATAAGCAAGAATTCCTCATACTCATGATTTTGATGCATACACTTACCTTGTAGTCTTTAGATGGCTTAGGATGGAATGAACCTGCACGAAAAAGGTTAGATAACACAGGTACCTCCACTAGCCAGAGCAAACCAAAGAAGCCACAAGAGAACCAAGACTGGGATGACATGTAGAGAGTGAGTACAAGGTACCACATTAGATTCAACATGTCCCCAAGAGTAAAGATATGCAATGAATTTGACTGATTTCTTTCCCTTAGGTGTCTTGCTCCCCCTGAATCTTACATGAGATATTGGGAGAAGATAGGGAATAGAAAATTAGAGCTGAAAGATACAAATGGATAGAACTTAATGCAAATAAGCACATATGAACATGTCTTTCCCCCAAAAAGACATGTGACATCTCTCCTCTTGAACATCAAGCATCTGGGATCCTTGAGTATTCTCTCCCCCTGGAAATCTCTTCCCCCCTTAATACTTTCTCTCTTGTAGGTTTGGTCCTTGAGACTTTCTTTCCCCCTTGAGCTTTGATGTGATCTCTCTCTCCCCCTTTGACATCAATTTCCAAGAAGGGCTTTTTGGAATCCGTCGTATAGGTTTGGTCCTTGAGACTCAGCACAAAGCAATGGATAAAACTGTGATGCTTGTAGAGGACAAGATTCATTGAGTAGAGCTGGATCAGAAGAAATATAGAACAAGTGGCAAACTGTTTTTCCTGTTGCGAAGTCGGTGGCACCGAGTGGCAAGTTTCGGTGGTACCGAAAAGATTCGGTTGGACCAAAAATTACAAGTCGGTGAAACCGAGTTCACACAGAGAGAAACAATTGTCACCTCAGCTCACTAGACATGTAGGATCTCACAAAGATTTGCAATGAATTACTTGAAGGATTTGCAAGGAATTGAATGCAGAAAATGCAGAACAAAAACAAAAAGAAAAGAGAAGAAACTAAAGGATCTAGATGAAGTTGAAAAAGAGAGAGAAAATAAACATGCATGAGACAAATGCAATAACACAAAAAGAACACAAGAGAACTTCATCTAGAGTTGGGCGGTGACATAGTCACCTATGTTAGAGTATATTGACTTAGGAGTCAAGTGAGAACACTTGATCATAGGTCATACTCATCGTTTAAGCTCAAAATGGGGTTACCATTTTTCGTTTAAGCATCTTGATGTATTCACATCTTGTGGAGTTGCTTTGACTCATGTCTTGGAGTAAAGCTTCTCTAAGATGGAATAACATACCTTGGGTGGTGGTGTGGTTCTTGCTCATGTAGTTGAACTTGTGTGGGTGCTCAAGGTTGATGTAGCTCATCAAGAGTTGGGAGCACCACTTGGAGTTTGAGTTCATCTACCTACATGGGTTAGTTCTTGCAAGGAAGAGCACTTGTGTATCCAAAAATGACAATCATGAAGCTCAACATAGAATTTGTCAAAGGATATGTTTGAATGGTTTTGTGTTTCCTTGACTTCAACCACCATTGTGTAGAGACTTGGTGATGTAGAGATTGCTCAAGATGTGAGTGAGTCGCAATCTCATGGAATTAGATTCAACCAAGCACCTACATGGGTTAGACAACATGCAAGGTACAAATATATCCAAGACATAAGATAGTCATTATAAGAGATATATCATGGATTAGTCATAAGCTCATGTCTTGCATGTATCCAATGGAGTTCCTACTCCAAGTTTGAAGCATCAATAATGTTCAATTCACCTCTCAACCTGCAAAACACTTTCTCATCAAGAGGTTTAGTAAATATATCTGCTAATTGCTTATTGGTACGAACATGCTTAAGATCAATGTCACCCTTAGCAACATGGTCTCGAATGAAATGATGACGAACTTCAATATGCTTAGTTCGAGAATGTTGTACATGATTATGACCAATTTTGATAGCACTTTCATTGTCACAAAGCAGTGGAACATGTTTCACATAGATCCCATAATCTTTAAGAGTTTGGGTCATCCAAAGTAATTGAGCACAACATGAACCAGCGGCAATGTATTCCGCTTCGGCAGTGGATAAGGATACCGAGTTTTGTTTCTTGGAAGGCCAAGACACAAGAGATCTACCAAGAAATTGACAAGTACCCGAAGTGGACTTTCTATCAACCTTGTCTCCGGCATAATCCGAGTCGGAATAGCCAACAAGATCAAAAGAAGACCTCTTAGGATACCAAATCCCAAAGTTTGGTGTATGAATTAAGTATCTCACTATCCTTTTCACGGCCTTAAGATGACATTCTTTAGGAGCAGCTTGATAACATGCACACATGCACACACTTAGCATAATGTCGGGACGTGAAGCACATAGGTATAACAAAGAACCAATCATAGAGTGATAAACCTTTTGATCAACCGGTTCACCATCTTTGGTCAAATCAAGATGTCCACTAGTAGGCATGGGTGTAGACATACCTTTGCATTCTTGCATATTGAACTTCTTGAATAAGTCCTTGGTGTACTTTGTTTGAGAGACAAATGTACCTTCCTTAGTTTGCTTGATTTGCAAACCGAGAAAGAATTTGAGTTCACTCATCATAGACATCTCAAACTTCTCTGACATTAGCTTTCCAAACTTTTCACTAAAGAGAGGGTTAGTTGAACCAAATATGATATCATCAACATAAATTTGGCATACAAATAGTTCTCCATTAACCCTTTTAGTAAAAAGAGTAGAATCAATTTTACCAATTTCAAACCACTTGCAATAAGGAACTTGGTCAAGCATTTATACCATGCTCTAGGAGCTTGTTTAAGACCATAAAGAGCTTTGTGAAGTTTGTAAACATGATTTGGTTTCTTAGGATTGATAAAGCCGGGAGGTTGTTTGACATAAACTTCCTCCTCTATTTCACCATTTAGAAAAGCACTTTTAATGTCCATTTGGTACAAGGTGATATTATGGTGATTAGCATAGGCAAGTAAGATGCGAATGGACTCAAGTCTAGCAACGGGAGCATATGTCTCACCATAGTCCATACCTCGACTTGTGTGTACCCTTGGGCGACGAGACGTGCTTTGTTGCGAACCACTTGTCCATCTTCATCTTGCTTGTTGCGAAACACCCATTTGGTACCAATGATGTTGTGGTTGTTGTCGGGCTTCTCAACCAATGTCCAAACTTGGTTCCTCTTAAAGTTGTGTAGCTCTTCATGCATAGCATTTATCCAATCCGGATCTTCCAATGCTTCTTCAACCTTCATAGGTTCAATGCTAGAGATGAATGAATAGTTTTCACAAAAGTTAGCTAAACGAGTTTTTGAGCGAGTGATTCTCCCGGTTTGTATATCATTGACGATTTGCTCGATGGGATGATCTTTGGCGATTCTTGCTCGAACTCGTGAGAGCTTTTGCTTGGGTCTTCGTTGAACATCTTCTTCATCTTCTTCTTCTTCTTCTTCTTCTTCTTCTTCTTCTTGGCCTTCTTCATTGTTGACGTTGTCGTTCTCTTGTCGTGGTGGAGAAGGAGGTTGTTGATGTTCGTCTTGATGCATTTCCTTGTCTTCTTCATCTTGGTGTGTCCCACTTGTGTATGCTTCCGTATCAATTCTTGGTTCACCTTGATGTGAAGTGGAAGCTTCCACTTGGACGGACGAGGTACTCTCCTTCACCTCCGTTGGACGAATTTTGCCAATAGACAAGTCTTGGATTGCTTCTGAAGGGTCCTTGTCTCCTACATCGATTGGCAATTGCTCTACTTGCGAGCCATTAGATTCATCAAACTTCACATCTACCGTCTCTTCAACCTTTCGGGTGAAATTGTTGTAGACACGGTAAGTGTGAGAGTTTGAGCCATAACCAAGTAGAAAACCTTCATGAGATTTGGGAGAAAACTTTGAATGATGATGCTTGTCAAGAATATAGCACTTTGAGCCGAATACTCGAAAGTATCCAACTTGGGGTTTGTTACCGGTGAGGAGCTCGTATGCCGTCTTGCCGAGTAGCTTGTGAAGATACAAGCGATTTGTTGCATGACAAGCTGTCTCAATCGCTTCTGCCCAAAAGTGCTTCGGCGTCTTGTATTCATCAAGCATCTTTCTTGCCATTTTGATGAGCGTCCGGTTCTTCCTCTCAACAACTCCATTCTGTTGAGGTGTGTACATAGCCGAGAACTCATGTGAAATCCCTTCTTCGTCAAGAAAGGTGTCCACATTTGCGTTCTTGAATTCCGTTCCGTTGTCACTCCGAACCTTCTTGATCTTCACGTCAAACTGATTTTGGGCCTTCCTAGCGAAGTTTTTGAAGATCTTCTGAACCCGCGACTTGTCATTAAGAAAGAACACCCGCATAAATCTTGAAAAATCATCAACTATAACTAGACCAAAAGAATTTCCACCGAGACTCTTGTAGGCGTTGGGACCAAAAAGATCCATATGAAGTAGCTCGAGTGGCCTTCTTGTGGTCATGATGTTCTTCACGGGATGCCTTCCTCCAACCTGTTTACCTGCTTGACAAGCACTGCAAAGTCTATCCTTATCAAATATGACATCGTTAACTCCAAGGATATGATTTCCTTTAATAAGCTTGTCAAGGTTTCTCATGCCAACGTGACCTAGTCGTCTATGCCACAACCAACCTTTTGAGGATTTAGCAATAAAGCAAGTTTTAGGTTGTGCCTTTTTAGAGAAATCAACAATGTAAAGATCACCTCTACGCATACCGGTAAAGACCATTTTATGATTATCTCGACGAAATACTTGGCAATCTACCTCAGTAAATAGGACATTCAAACCAAAATCAGCAAGTCTAGATACTAAAAGTAAGTTGTAACCGAGAGATTCAACGAGCATGACATTTTGAATGGAACTATCATGTGAGATGGCCACCTTACCAAGGCCAACCACTTTACCCTTTGAATTATCACCAAAGGTGACATATTTCCGAGGGCCGTCATTTTCAGCAAGCTCACGGAACATCTCTTCATCTCCGGTCATATGATCAGTACATCCACTATCAAGAACCCATTCCTTTCCTCCTGACGCATATCCCCAAAGATTTGCCGTAAGACCAAAATGTCTCATTGCATTATCAAGATCGAAGTCACTATCAGCATCATCATCATAGTATCCATGTTCACCATGATCTTGTGACTCATCATTTCCTAGAGAGGGTAATTCATTAGATAAATGATTATCAAAGTGGTCACTTTTATGAATTCTTATAGCTTCGGATATAATAATTCCAACATCTCCTTTAGCACACTTGAGATTGGTAAGCTCAAATAGACAATCACCAAAACTAGGATCACTAGAGTTCATCTTACTCAAGGCAATAAATTTATGGAGAATTTCATCCAAATTTTTCAAGGAATGATCGGGAAATCGTTCCTCAAGAAATTTCCATACAGTATAGGCACAATTAAGAGTAGGCAAACTAGCAATCAAATTTTTGGGCAATCCTCTAATGATGAGCTCAATAGTTCTAAGATTGCGAATCATGTCAATATCTTCATCTAGGGTAGGATGCAAAGGATCAACATGAGGTGCACAAGGGCTAGCAATATACTTGTTCAAATGATGTTGATTGAAAATTACAAGCATCTCATTTTTCCACTCATGAAAATACTCTCCATCAAGAATAGGCACTCTATGTCTAAGACTCCCTAAAGTAGACACATCCATCTTCCTCCAATGGTGATTAAACCAAGGCAATGGAGACCAAAGCTATGGTACCACTTGTAGGACCTTCAAGTAGATGTGTCTAGAGGGGGGGGGGGTGATTAGACACTTAGTGCCAAAGTTACAATTTTTAAGCTTTTTCGGCTTAAGTGGAGTTTAGGCATGATTTCAGCATTCACAATACATAACAAGCAAGCATGCAAAGAGTGTATAGGCAGCGGAAAGTAAAGCATGCAACTTGCAAGAATGTAAAGGGAAGGGTTTGGAGAATTCAAACGCAATTGGAGATGCGGATGTTTTTCTCGTGGTTCGGATAGGTGGTGCTATCCTACATCCACGTTGATGGAGACATCAACCCACGAAGGGTAACGGTTGCGCGAGTCCATGGAGGGCTCCACCCACGAAGGGTCCACGAAGAAGCAACCTTGTCTATTCCACCATGGCCATCGCCCACAAAGGACTTGCCTCACTAGCAGTAGATCTTCACGAAGTAGGCGATCTCCTTGCCCTTACAAACTCCTTGGTTCAACTCCACAATCTTGTCGGAGGCTCCCAAGTGACACCTGGCCAATCTAGGAGACACCACTCTCCAAGAAGTAACAAACGGTGTGTTGATGATGAACTCCTTGCTCTTGTGCTTCAAATGATAGTCTCCCCAACACTCAACTCTCTCTCATAGGATTTGGATCTGGTGGAAAGAAGATTTGAGTGGAAAGCAACTTGGGGAAGGCTAGAGATCAAGATTCATATGGTAGGAATGGAATATCTTGGTCTCAACACATGAGTAGGTGGTTCTTTCTCAGAACATATGAGTTGGAAGTGTAGATCTGTTCTGATAGCTCTCTCCAAGAATGAAGAGGAGGTGGAGGGGTATATATAGCCTCCACACAAAATCCAACCGTTACACACAGTTTTCCAATCTCGGTGGGACCGAATCAACAAACTCGGTCGGACCGAAAAGGTAAACCTAGTGACCGTTAGAGATTTTCGGTGGGACCGACTGGATCAACTCGGTGGGACCGATGTGCTAGGGTTAGGGTAAATCCAAAACTCGGTTTGATCGATTACTCAAACTAGGTGGGACCGATTTGGGTAATAAGCAAAACAGAGAGTTGGCCAAGCAAACTCGGTGGGACCGATTGCATATCTTGGTGGGACCGAAAGTATTGCAATAGGTAACAAAGAGTTTGCAAGCCCATCTCGGTGAGACCGAGATCCCATCGGTGAGACCGAACTGATTAGGGTTTCTGGCAGTGGCTATGACAAGTAAAACTCGGTGGCACCGGATAGAAATAATCGATAGGTCCGAGTTTGGCTTTGGGTTTAGGTCATATGTGGAAGTGGGAAAGTAGCTGAGGATTTTGGAGCATATCATTAAGCACTTGAGCAAGAGGCTCATTAAGCAAGACCTCATCCCTCCTTGATAGTATTGGCTTTTCCTATGGACTCAATGTGATCTTGGATCACTAAAATGTAAAATGAAGAGTCTTGAGCTTTAAGCTTTAGCCAATCCTTTGTCCTTAGCATCTTGGAGAGCTTCCCACAACCTTTAGTCCATGCCACTCCATTGTTGAACTTATCTGAAACATACTAGATAGAAATGTTAGTCCAACAAGAGATATGTTGTCATTAATTACCAAAACAACCTAGGGAGCACTTGTGCTTTTAGAAGAAGTCAACCGAATCACAGATCTAGGGTTTGTAGGGTGGCACGCGAACCGAGGAACGCCGGCGGACACTCCGGCGAGGTGGTCGATGCGGGGACGGCCGGAGTGGCCGCGAGGGCTCGCCGGAGCCACGGATCCGGCGCGGCGGCCTTGCGGAGGAGGGCGGCGTGCCGTGGGCGTGCGGATCCGGCGTGGGTGGCGGCCGGAGTCACGGATCCGGCGCACCGGAGACGAGGTGCTGCAGGGCGGCGGCCGGCGGACTCGGGCGGACGGCGTCGGAGAAGAGGAGGCGCGGGGCGGCGCTGGTGGCTGGGCCCAAGAGGGCCTCCCGCGGGCCTGGCGGGCCTCGGGCGGCAGCGGCGATGTGGGGCTCGTCGGGGCCACGTGGCGGCGGCTGATTGGTTGGCGGACGCGTCCGGCGCCGTCCGGACGTGTCCGGTGGCGGCGGAGAAGATTTTTTTAGGGTTTGGAAGGGGAGATCCGGAATTTGGAGGAGGGGTCTATATATAGAGGTAGAGGGAGCTAGGAGTGTCCAAATGAGGTGCGGTTTTTGCCCATGCGATCGTGATCGAACGCTCTAGATGATGAAGAGAGTTTTGGTGGGTTTTGGGCCAAATTGGAGGGGTGTTGGGCTGCAACACACATGAGGCCTTTTCGGTCCCTCGGTTAACTGTTGGAGCATCAAACGAAGTCCAAATGGTACGAAACTTGACAGGTGGTCTATCGGTAGTAAACCAAGGCCGCTTGGCAAGTCTCGGTCCAATCCGGAAATGTTTGATCCCCACACACGAAAGAAAGGTAGAAATGACCACCGGAGGAGAACGAAGCACCGGAATGCATAACGGACAACGGGGAAAATGCTCGAATGCATGAGACGAACACGTATGCAAATGCAATGCACATGATGACATGATATGAGATGCATGGCAACGATAACAACACACGGCGACAAAGACCCGAACCCGAGAAAATAAAATAACTTAACACCGGAAACGACCAGAGTTGGATTACATATTGGGTAAATCATATCCGGGGTGTTACAACACTCCACCACTACGAAAGGATCTCATCCCGAGATCTAGGACTGAAAGAACGTCGGGTACTCAGAACAGAGGTGATCCTTGCGTTCCCAGGTAGCTTCACGGTCGGAATGGTGTGACCACTTGACTTTGAGGAATTTGATTGACTTGTTGCGAGTCTTGCGTTCAGTCTCTTCGAGAATAGCAACGGGGTGCTCACGATAAGAGAGATCTTCTTGGAGCTCAATGTCCTCGAAGTTGACGGTGCGGTCAGGAGTCTTGAAGCACTTTCAAAGCTGAGAGACATGGAACACGTCATGCACATTTGCAAAGTTTGAAGGAAGCTCGAGTTGATAGGCGAGATCGCCTCTCTTGCTGACGATCTTGAAAGGTCCCACGTATCTAGGGGCAAGCTTCCCTTTGATACCAAAGTGACGAGTAACTTTCATCGGAGAGACGCGGAGGTAAACATGATCACCAATCTCGAAAGCCAAATCACGGTGCTTACTATCATAGTAGCTCTTCTGGCAGGATTGGGCTGCTTTGAGGTTATCTCGAATGACTTTGCACATCTCCTCTGCCTCTGTGATTAAGTCATTTCCGAGAAGCTGATGTTCACCGGTTTCAGACCAGTTGAGAGGGGTACGACACTTCCTGCCATACAGAATTTCAAATGGGGCCTTGCCCGAACTTGCTTGAAAAGTGTTGTTGTAGGAGAATTCAGCATATGGAAGACAATCCTCCCACTTCATGCCGAAGGAGATCATACAAGCCCTGAGCATATCTTCAAGAATCTAGTTGACACGCTTGACTTGACCGCTAGTTTGAGGATGGAAAGCTGTGCTGAAGCGGATGTTGGTGCCCATGGCCTTCTGAAAAGAATCCCAAAACTTGGAGGTAAAGATGCTGCCACGGTTTGAAGAGATCACTTGTGGAATACCGTGCAGAGAGACAATTCGAGAGGTATAGAGCTCCGCCAATTGAGCTGTAGTGATTGACTCTTTGATAGGCAGAAAGTGAGCCACTTTAGTGAGTTTGTCGATGACAACGAATATAGCATCATTGCCACGCTTGGACTTTGGAAACCCAGTCATGAAGTCCATCTCAATGTGGTCAAACTTCCATTCTGGAATGGCAAGAGGTTGGAGGAGACCAGCTGGCCTTTGGTGTTCTGCCTTCACTCTTCTGTAGACATCACATTCGTTCACGAATTGAGCAATCTCGCGCTTCATTCGAGTCCACCAATAAGCCTGCTTGAGGTCCTGATACATCTTCGTGCTCCCAGGGTGGATGGAGAGGAGAGAATTGTGAGCCTCGTTCATGATCACTTTACGAAGGTCACCTTTGGGCACAACAATACGATCCTCGAAGAAGAGAGTATCCTTGTCATCAAGGCGGTAGCACTTGTACTTGGGTTGACTCTTGGCAATCCCAATCTTCACCTTCTTCACCATAGCATCAAGAAGCTGAGCTTGGCGAATCTAGTCTTCTAAGGTAGGAGAGACTTGAAGGTTGGCGAGGAAACCTTGAGGAACAACTTGCAAATTAAGTTTGCTGAAAGCTTCACAAAGCTCGGGTTGATAAGGCTTGAGAATAAGACTGTTGCAATACGCCTTCCTGCTCAATGCGTCATCAATCACATTGGCCTTTCCTGGAGTATACTCGATACTCGGATTATACTCTTGAATCATTTCGACCCATCGAGTCTGCCTGAGGTTGAGATTAGGCTGAGTGAAGATGTACTTAAGACTCTTGTGGTCAGTGAAAATGTCCACTTTTCTTCCCAATAAGATATGTCTCCAAGTCAAAAGAGCATGCACAACTGCCGCCAACTCGAGGTCATGAGTGGGGTAGTTCTTCTCATTGGGCTTCAACTAGCGAGAGGTATAAGCCACAACTTTCTTCTCTTGCATCAACACTGCGCCAAGACCTTGGAGAGAGGCATCACAAAAGACCTCATACGGTTTGGATTCATCAGGCGGAGTCAGAACTGGAGCAGTGACCAATTTCTCTTTCAACGTGTTGAAAGCGATGTCACACTCCGGAGACCAAACGTACTTGACATGCTTCTGGAGAAGATTTGAGAGAGGCTTCGCGATCTTAGAAAAGTTTTCAACGAATCTTCGGCAGTAGCTTGCGAGACCGAGGAAGCTACGGAGTTGCTTCACGTTCTGAGGTGGTTCCCAATTCACAATTGTAGACACCTTCTCAGGATTCACCGCAATGCCCTTGGCAGAGATGATATGACCCAGATAAAGAATCTCATCGAGCCAAAATTCGCACTTGGAGAACTTGGCGTAGAACTGGTGTTCCCTGAGCTTATCGAGTACCAAACGCAAGTGCTTGGCATGATCTTCCTTGTTCTTCGAGAAGACCAGAATGTCGTCGAGATAGACCAAAACAAAGTCATTGGTGTAGGCATTGAAGATGAAGTTCATCATGCGAGAGAAAGTCGGAGGAGCATTGACGAGGCCAAAAGACATGATAGTGTATTCATATGAACCATAGCTTGTCCTGAAAGCCGTCTTGGGAATATCTTGTTCACGGATTCGAATCTGATGATAACCCATACGGAGATCAAGCTTGGAGAATACTTGGGTGCCTTTGAGTTGTTCGAACAGCTCGTTGATGTTGGGAAGTGGGTATTTGTTCTTGATGGTCTTCTTGGGACGGTAATGAACACAAAGTTGGTCCGTTCCATCCTTCTTCTTCACAAAAAGAACAGCACAACCCCACGGAGAAGAACTAGGCCGAATGAGACCCATTCTCTCTTGAATATTGAGTTGCTCCTTCAGCTCCTTCAACTCTTCAGGTCCGAGCTTGTAAGGACGCTTGCACACTGGTTCCATGCCAGGCTCAAGATCGATGACGAATTCAACTGGCCGGTGCAGAGGCATTCCTGGAAGCTCTTCTAGAAAGACGTCTTGATATTCGCAAATGACTGGAATTTTCGAGATGGCATCCAGTTCGCCCTTCTCATTGAGAGAAAACATACGGATTGTATTATCCCAAGCAGCAAAGACAATTACATCCTCAGACGAATGAGTCGATTGAATCTGCCTGGCTGCACAATCGAGCTAAGCCTTGTGTTTAGAAAGCCAATCCATCCCGAGAATAAGATCAATATCCGAGTTACCAAGGATCATTGGAGAAGCCAGAAACTTGAAATCGCCCATCGAGATAGAAATATCCGGAACCTCGTAGTTAGCAAGCAAACATCTACCCGGAGAGACATCTGCTAACGGTTTATGCATAACTTGAGAATACCACCCATGCTTAGATGCAAAAGGTCTCGAGATAAAACAATGCTATGCACCAGTGTCAAAAAGAACTTTTGCGGGAACATCGTTAACAGGAAGGTTACCCATGATGACATCTGACGAATCCTCTGCCTGAGCTGCATTCACCATATTGAGCTTGGCGTACTTGGGGTTATGCTTGACCACAGCTGTACTTGCCGATCTGACAGGAGGAGGAGGAGGAAGAAGCCTCTGGTCGAAACACTTGTTGGCGTAGTGACCCTTCTGTTGGCACTTGTTGCATGTGACCTCTGAAAGCGGACGGTGATACGGAGCACTCGATCTTGGAGCTTGAGACGAAGTCTTGTTCTGAAAGCCAGGGTTGGGTGGGTGGGAAGATCCATTGCCACCTTTGCTCTTCTGATACGGCTGACGAAACGGAGGAGGAGGAAGCCAATACTTCTGCTGCTTGGCCACTTGAGTAGAGGAAGAAGGAGTAGCATCTCTGACTCGCTTCTTGGAAGCATCACACCTCAGTTGAGCGGCCTCTTGCTTCAGTGCCATGTTGTAGAACTCATCATACCTCAAGGGCTCAAAGAGAACAAGAGCTAGCTAGATTTCTTCTTTGAGGCCACCCCTGAACTGGTATATCATGCTCTTCTCATCAGGGACGTCCTGCTTGGCAAAGCGGGAGCTTCTGAAACAACTTGTTGTAGTCATAGACAGACAAAGCGCCTTGCT
Organism: Triticum monococcum; assembly: GCA_034509565.1. NCBI lineage: Eukaryota > Viridiplantae > Streptophyta > Magnoliopsida > Poales > Poaceae > Triticum > Triticum monococcum. The sequence continues at coordinate 440,332,434 of CM067842.1, read as the reverse complement.
TCAGTTTGCGGAATTCCTCACGCTCGCTTTCAACCACGCTCTGAGGGATATGATGAGCTTTGAAATCTTGACGAAATTCATCCCAGGTAATCACACGTCCTCCTCTGGAGTCCTTGTACTGCTGGAACCATTCTGCAGCTTGGTCTTTGAGTTGGAAGGAAGCGAACTTGACAAAGTCCTCAGGCCTGACGTTACTGCACTTGAAATGCTTGCACAAGTCCACTAGCCAATCGTTAGCATCAGTTGCCTCAACACAATTGCTGAAAGTCTTTGGCTGATTTGCAAGGAACTGGTTGAGTGTAGCAAAGTGATTCTGATTGTTGCCTTGGTTGCCTTGGTTCGCTTGGTTGCGCTCTTGAAGAATTTGCATGATCAACTGCGTGTTTGCATTGGTTGCGGCCATCACAGCTTGCCATGCCTCCGGAGGAGGTGGAGGTGGTGGCGGATCAGGATTCGGAGTCGTGCGCGTTGGAGGAGCCATCCTGAAGAGGTTGACATCCATTAGCACATTGATAGACAAATATTGAAGCTGAATCGAACGGAATGAAAATTGCATCATATAGTCTTCACATCCGAACAAAATGAACGAATGCATTCCACTTGAAATGGTCACATATCCATATATTGAGAAGCCACTAGAATTTAGGTAGAGGAATAAATCAACAAGGTACGGATCAAGAACGAATACTCGGTAAGAAATCCGAATCTCGAACCAAATATCCGTGGAAGAAGAACTAGAGCTACAAGAATTCCCACCTATGAAACTCCCGAACCTTTCCGGTTATGCAATCAGGTGTTGGGGATACAGGGGAAGCATAATATCTCACCCAAATCTAGCAAATCCTACATCCAGCTGTATCCATCCTTCAACACACAGCCGAGAAAAACTTCGGAAACCATCTACCTCAACCTTCAAAAAACATCCGTTATACAAGTTATGGCGATACTCCCGAACTCCCGCCCCAGTACTGGGTGGCGTCGAGGTTATCTCACCCACGAACTGCATAAAAGAGATTTTCGATGTCGGCGTACTAAACTCAGGTATTCCAGAACTGCAACAATAAAATTGTGACGACAACACCTCAGAGCTCAACTCCCCGGGACACTGCCACAACCCCTAAAGACACGAGGCACCAAGAACAATGTTCTCGTCACAAAACCATTCGAACGATTCGAAGATACCCGCGTGATCCTAAATTTTTTTTAGTGAAATTTGAGAAGAGAAGAGTCAAAACTCTATGTCAGGATGCCTTACCAGAGCGATGAGGAGACTGGGGAGTAAAAAGAATTCCTAAACTCTCCGATATATAATTCCTAAATGACTCAAAACATTTTTTTCTAGACTCAACAACGGCTACTAAAAACGATCAAGCAATTGGGGCTCCTAAGGTCGGGGAAGGCTCTGATTACAAACTTGTAACGCCCTCGATGCGGCTATAGCTCCCACGTGTCGAGGCACGACTTAGAGACATAACCCATTGAAAGCAATGTCGCAAGTTAGGCAATCTTCACAACATCCCATGTAATATAGATAATAAAAGGGGAGATACATAGTTGGCTTACACTCGCCACGTCAATCAAAGTACATAAATAGCAATACATCATCCAAACACTCGTGGCCCGACTACGGCGCCAAAATAAAAGATCAACCCAACATGCGACACGGTCCTGATCGCCCCAACTGGGCACCACTACTGATCATCTGGGAAAAAACATAGTAACGGCATGAGTCCTCTTCGAACTCCCACTTGAGCTCAAGCGCGTCATCTGGAACGGAATCATCAGGTCCTGCATCTGGTTTAATAGTAATCTATGAGCCACAAGGACTCAGCAATCTCGCACCCTCGCGATCAAGACTATTTAAGCTTATAGGTAAGGTAAGGTAAAATATGTGGAGCTGCAGCAAGCGACTAGCATATATGGTGGCTAACCTGTTCGCAAAAGAGAGCGAGAAGAGAAGGAAAAGCGCGATCGAATAACTAGAGAGCAATCCTGCGGCAAGCATTACTCCAACACTGTGTCCACTTCCCGGACTCCGCCGAGAAGAGGCCATCATGGCAACTCACACAGTTGATTCATTTTAATTAAGTTAAGGTTCAAGTTATCTACAACCGGACATTACAAATTCCCATCTGCCCATAACCACGGGCACGGCTTTCGAAAGTTCAAATCCCTGCAGGGGAGTCCCAACTTAGCCCATGACAAGCTCTCACGGTCAACGAAGGAATAGACCTCCTCCCGAGACATTCTGATCAGACTCGGTATCCCGGTTCTTCAAGACACTTCGACAAGTTAAAACAAATCCAGCAACACCGCCCGAATGTGCCGACAAATCTCGATAGGAGCTGCACATATCTCTTTCTCAGGGCACACACAGATTGTCTAAACTTCCGGTAGGCCAGCCCAGAGTTGCCCCTGGTAGCCACCGGCGGCTGACGAGTTGGACCAACACTCAGAGGAGCACTGACCCCCTCGGGGGGGGGGGGGTTAAATAAGATGACCCTCGGGCTCCGGAAACCCAAGGGAAAAAGAGGCTAGGTGGAAAATGGTAAAACCAAGGTTGGGCATTGCTGGAAAAGCTTTAATCATGGCGAACTATCAAGGGGTTCCCATTATAACCCAACCGCGTAAGGAACGCAAAATCCGGGAACATAACACCGATATGACGGAAACTAGGGCGGCAAGAGTGGAACAAAACACTAGGCGAGAGGCCGAGCCTTCCACCCATTACCAAGTATATAGATGCATTAAGATAACATGGCAATATAATGATATCCCAACAAGTAAACAATGTTCCAACAAGGAACGGTCTCCAATCTTCACCTGCAACTAGCAACGCTATAAGAGGGGCTGAGCAAAGCGGTAACATAGCCAATCAACGGTTTGCTAGGACATGGTGGGTTAGAGGTTTGACCTGGCAATTTGGGAGGCTTGAAAGCAAGTGGTAGGCATCGTAGCATGGCATAGCAAAAGAGCGAGCATCTAGCAAAGCAAAGATAGTAGTGATTTTGAGGGTATGATCATCTTGCCTGCAAAGTTGTCAAAGTTGACTGGATCCTCGAAAGCAAACTCAACGGGCTCCTCGTTAGCGAACTTGTCTCCCGGCTCTACCCAAACAAGACAAACAAGCAACAAGGACACAATCAACCACGTGCTAAGCTCAAACAACATGATGCAAAGATGGTATGCTAAGCGGGATGCAATATGTGATGCATATGCAAGATTTGGCAAGGAATGAATGAACCTGGCCTCAACATGGAAAACCAAGTGTGCCACTATAAAGGTGAGATGAAATCGCTTGAAAACGATATAAAGATCATCGGAATCGGAGTTACGGTTTGGAAATGGCAAGCGATTCAAATATGACACCGGTCTGCGATTTACAGCAAGTAGTCATCTAAATGCAACAAGATGAACATGCTACAGCACCCAAACATGGCAACAAAATACATGGCAGGGATCCATTCATGATGCTTAACAAAATATGAACACTGAGCTACGGCCAATTCATCCATTAAGAGGTTCAAACAAGCATGGCAAAAATGCATTTGGCAAACAGATTTCAGACTTAGTGAAATTAACACTTGTCTGGAATTTCAGATCAGATAGCACACTTTGGAGCATGAAAACTATATGCTACAGGACCTGAACATGGCAAAGTAAAGCATGGCATGGAGCTACTCAAAGATCTTAACAAAAGTCCCTTAGTGACCTTGAGCCAAAAGGGATCAAAAAATACATTTGCAAGCATGTGAACATGGCAAAAACATAATCAGTTCTCAGACTTAGTGAAAACTGGAGCATGCTGAAACAGATATCAAGTATGCATGTTTACGAGCTCGATGCACTCACTACAGAGCAAGTCATGGCAATCTAAGCATGCACCCATCAACAATACACAAAATTCAAGCTAGACATGGCAAGAACAATAACATAGCATGCACGGATCAACTACAACATCCGCGGCAAAATCGCTAACAAGTAGATAATCTGCCTAGATTCACGAAATGACGAAAGTAGAGCTCGATTGACTCAAGCTAGGGTGCTCCATAATTGAAAACAAAGACATGGATGGATAGAGCACTATAAGATTAATAAAACATCCTTACTGATCATCCTCGAAAGAGGCAGGGATCACTAGGAAACAACATGAACATATGGCATAATGAGATAAACAGTCCAAGGACTTAGTGGAAATGCTAAGTCCCTGAAATCAGCATTATCGAATGCACCACTTTGCAAGGTTGTGCTAGTCACCACACACATCACAAAAAAACATGGTTTGCACCTCTGGATAAATGGCAAAACATATAACAAAACACATGTAGAGCTCATGGGCATATCATGCACACAATAATCATGGCAAAAATGACAAATATCTAACTGGAGCAATAGATCTGACAATTATCTCAAATAGCATTCTTCCAACAGCATTTCGGGCATCAAGATGAACTCAAATGAAAATGATGCAATGAGATGAAATGATGTGCTCTCTGAGACGAACATTTTGATATGCTATATGCCCAAAACGGAGCTACGGATGCTGAGATATCACAGGTCAAAGTATGCGAAAAAATAATGAGGAGAGGGGAAGAAGTCAATCGAATCACAGATCTAGGGTTCGTAGGGTGGCACGCGAACCGAGGAATGCCGGTGGACACTGTAGCTCCGGCGAGGTGGTTGACTCGGGGATGGCCGGAGTGGCCGGCGGGGCTCACCGGAGCCGCGGATCCGGCGCGGCGGCCTTGCGGAGGAGGGCGGCGCGCGGGGCGCCGTGGGCGTGCGGGTCCGACGCGGGTGGCGGCCGGAGTCGCGGATCCGGTGCGCTGGTGACGAGGTGCTGCAGGGCGGCGGCCGGCGGACTCGGGCGGACGGCGTCGGAGAAGAGGAGGTGCGGGGCGGCGCTGGTGGCTGGGCCCGGGAGGGCTTCCCGCGGGCCTGGCGGGCCTCGGGCGGCGGCGGCGGTGATGTGGGGCTCGCCCGGGCCACGTGGCTGCAGCTGATTGGTTGGCGGCGGCGGGCGGACGCGTCCGACGCCGTCCGGACGTGTCCTGTGGCGGTGGAGAAGATTTTTTTAGGGTTTGGAAGCGGAGACCCGGAATTTGGAGGAGGGGGTCTATATATAGAGGTAGAGGGAGCTAGGAGTGTCCAAATGAGGTGCGGTTTTTGGCCACGCGATCGTGATCAAACGCTCTAGATGATGAAGAGGGTTTTGGTGGATTTTGGGCCAAATTGGAGGGGTGTTGGGCTGCAACACACACGAGGCCTTTTCGGTCCCTCGATTAACCGTTGGAGCATCAAACAAAGTCCAAATGGTACGAAACTTGACAGGCGTTTTATCGGTAGTAAACCAAGGCCGCTTGGCAAGTCTCGGTCCAATCCAGAAATGTTTGATCCCCACACACGAAAGAAAGGTAGAAATGACCACCGGAGGAGAACGAAGCGCCGGAATGCAAAACGGACAACGGGGAAAATGCTCGAATGCATGAGACGAACACGTATGCAAATGCAATGCACATGATGACATGATATGAGATGCATGACAATGATAACAACACACGGAGACAAAGACCCGTACCCGAGAAAATAAAATAACTTAACGCTGTAAACGGCAAGAGTTGGATTACATATTGGGTAAATCATATCCGGGGTGTTACATAAAGGGATGAATCCAGGGCAGCTGCAGCACAGCGGGCGCAGCACCGACAGGACGACCATCCCTGGCTGCCCCTCGTCGCCACGACGATGAGGACGATGACCACTCTGCTGCACGTGATGGCCAGCGTCGGGCGCGCCATGAAGATGCCTCCAACGGCGTCCGTCGCACAAGATCATGCTTCCGGCGTCGCAGATCAGCCGCTGGCCATGGCGTGGGAGGCTCTCGGCAACGGGCTGACGCTGGCATCAACACCTCCCCGTTCGCTGCTCACGCGGCTGCCATCTATGCAGGCGCAAATGAGGCTCTCTGGAGGGAGGGCGAGGATCTGCGTGCCCTCATTTGCGCTTTTCCGACGTCCGCTCCAGCACCTGTTGTGCTACTGCCTGCATGCCCCCTCCCACAACGGTCGTCAACAATACCCGGGCTTCCGTAACTCTGCTCCGCCGATCTGCCGAGCCGACACCCAAGGAGGTCGGGGATGCTCTCCAACCGAAGCCGCTGCTCGAGAACAACATCACCACGGCCTTGCAAGGCCTGTAGCTTGCTCCTACGGTAGTCCTGATGCTGGAGAATGAAGCCTGGCACGACTACGTGGACAACACCGGCCCTGAAGACCACGACCACCCTGCCGCTGTCGTCGAGCTCGTGGACATCCCGGTGGTCCTGGACTCCGGCACCAACATGGCTGTAGCTGCTGTTGCAACAACAACCATGCTGCACAACGTGCTCCCGGTGCTTGCGTCCTCGCTGGCAGAGAGCATCGAGGACAACTGCACCTTGGCTGATTTCATGGGACAGATAACCAAGCCAGTGCCGGCGCCCCTGCTGTGTGCTCCGGCCAAGCCACGCAAGGCTGCTACCTCGGCTACTCGAACTGCCAGTGTCATACGTCAGAGCGGCAGAATTGCAAAGAAGAAGCAGGCCTCTATCAACGATGCCGGAGACCCAATCCAGGAGCTGATTGCTCACGTTTGTGGTGTGCTCCCTCCAGACACCATGTTCAGCGACAGCCACAAGCAGGCATATGCACAGATGTTCTAGTCCCCGCTGGAGCCTCATGTGATTGAAGCCATTGGCACCCTCGTCAAGCATGTCAAGAAGACGGCGAAGGGACCAACCAAGACCAATTCAAATCCCGTGCAATCCCCGGTCATCAATGTGTGAAGCCCTAGTTGCTTGTTTCTGTTCCAGAGTTGTTTGCTCTTCCATGTCGTCATGTTTAGAATTCGAAGGCCTCTTCCAGTGCCTATACCCCAACTTCTCCTTTGTAGTTTGTCAAGGCCTCTTCCAGCGCCTGTACTACTGCTGCCATCCGCTTGTGTTTGTCAGTCATCCACCGCAATCCAAGTCGAGCTTCTTTGTTTTCATAATGTCACAACGTAACGCCAAGATCCTATGCTGGAACATCCGCGGCCTCAATGCTGATGTGAGAAAAGACGTCATCCGCGACATCATTCGCGACACTCACTCCACGATTGTTTGCATCCAAGAAACTAAGCTTGCAGTCATCAATGATAGTATCATCAGTCGCGCCCTCAGACCGCAATTTGTGTCAAACTATTGCTTCAGCCCTGCTCAGGGGACTCGGGGAGGCATGGTGATGTCCGCCTCCGATGCCTTTTTCAGTATGTTTGAGGTTGTCCACACAGAAAACACCATATCTGCAACCATCACTATGTTAGCAGATGGATCCTCCTGGACAATGACTGGAGCTTATGGACCGCAATCCGAGCAGGAAAAGCTTGCTTTCCTTGATGAAATTCTGCAACTACAACCCAACGTGCGTGACCAGTGGATTTTGCTTGGCGATTTCAATTTGATCGTCAAAGCGGCGGACAAAAGTAACAACAGAATAAATAGAAGGCTCCTTGGAAAATTCAAAACAGTGCTCGACTCACTCATGCTCAAGGAAACACGATTGAACGGGCGCCGCTTCACCTGGTCAAACGAGCAGCAGAACCCAACACACACCAAGATTGACCATGTCTTCTGCACAAATGATTGGGAGATGTTGTTCCCCGCGGCACACCTTCAAGCTCTCCCCACTATGTGCTCAGACCATTGCCCATTATTCCTGCAAGGAGATTTTGCCAAAACTAACAACACCTTTTTCAAGTTTGAACAGTTCTGGCTCAAGGTCCAGGGGTTTCATGAAACGGTCCAAACCGCCTGGAACAAGCCGACCCTCATCACCGACCCTGTTCGCAGACTACACATCCGTTTGTGTCGCACCGCAAAAGCCTTGAAGAAGTGGCAGCGTGAAAATGTCGGCAGTGTAAAGCTCCAACTCAAAATCGCGACGGAGGTCATATGGCGCCTTGACACTGCACAAGAATCTCGTGGCCTGTCTGAGGCTGAATGCACACTCCGGGCCAACATTAAAGCCAAGCTCCTCGCACTTTACGCCATCCAAAAGTCTCTTATGAGGCAGCGTTCGAGATTGACTTGGATCAAGATGGGTGACGCAAATACTAAGCTATTTCACATCACCACTAGCGCAAGATGCCGCAAGAACTTCATCCAAACGCTCCAGAAATCCATGGGTGGAGTTGCTATCTCAAGAGAGGATAAGGACGCTGAGTTGTTCAACCACTTCCAGGCCCACCTTGGCACCCCAGTTCCCCGATCAGTGTGCCTCAATTGGGAGGGACTCGGTTATGAACCATATGACCTGTCAGCTTTGGACGAGCCTTTTGATGAGCCGAAAATAAAAAGGCGCTTTTCTCGCTACCTTCAATCAAAGCTCCTGGTTCAGATGGCTTCATTGCAGCTTTTTTCAAATCTTGTTGGGAAATCATCAAAGATGACCTTACCGAGGCCATTATGCACCTCGCCAACATGCACGAGGACTACGCAAACCTCATCAACTCCGCAAATATAGTCATGCTGCCTAAGTCTGTTGATGCACAAAGAGTGGGAGACTACCATCCAATCAGCCTAATTCATAGCATATCCAAGATCTTCTCAAAACTACTTGCCAATAGAGTTGCGCCGGTGCTTGGCAACATCGTCTCTAAAAGCCAGAGTGCCTTCATCCAGAAGCGTCGCATCCATGATAGCTTCCTTCACGTCCAAAACCTGATCAAGGCTCTGCACAATAAAGACTCCGAGTCTCTTCCTGAAGCTTGACATATCTAAGGCATTCGAATCCGTCAATTGGCCGTATCTGCTTGAGGTGCTACAGGCCCTGGTGTTTGGTCAGAAGATGCGTGACTGGATTTCCTTGTCGCTGTCATCATCTACTTCCCGGGTGCTTCTCAACGGGAGGCCGGGCCTCCCCTTCCACCATGCTCAGGGGCTTCGTTAGGGGACCCAATATCCCCCATGCTCTTCATCCTTGCCATTGACCCTCTACAATGGATCCTTAGCATGGCTACAGATATGGGGGTGCTCAATCTAGTTCAGACTGGCATTGCCAGGCTAAGAACCTCCCTATACGTTGATGACGCTGGAATTTTTGCCAACCCGAACAAGGAGGAGTTACTGGCCATCCGTCACATCTTGGATGTTTTCGCCGAAGCCACTGGACTAAGAACAAATCTTGAAAAGACCAAAGTCTTCCCCATCCGCTGCGAGCACATTGACCTGGTTGACACTCTTTCGGTCTTCCCAGCCAAGCTGGCCACCTTCCCCGCAAAATACCTCGGTCTTCCCCTACACATCCGAAGTCTTCGGAAGGTGGGCTTGCAACCTCTCATCGACAAGTTCGGCGCTTGCATCCCGGGCTGGAAGGGAAGAAACCTTACGTGGGCTGGCCGGGTGGACCTCACAAATTCAGTTCTCATTCCTACCATCACCTACCATGCGGCGGTCCTCCCCCTACCCAAATGGGCGCTCAAGAAGATGGACAGGTTGGCTTGGAATTTTATTTGGAGCGTTGATGACAATGACAATGCCGGTGCGGGGCGCTCCCTAGTAAATTGGAAATTGGTATGCACCCCCAAAATCTTGGGTGGACTTGGGGTGACTGACCTGGAGCGCTTTGGACATGCCTTGCGGCTGCGATGGCCTTGGTACGAGTGGGCGGACCCTGACCGACCATGGGTGGGCACCGACCTGCCCTGCAGTGAATCTGACATGGCGCTATTCCGGGCCTCCACAACTATCACTATCGGAGATGGAAAGCGTGCCAGTTTCTGGAAGGATAAATGGATCGGTGATTCTCCGCTATGCACTCGTGCCCCTGAGCTCTACAAGATTGCTACAAGAAACAATAGGACGGTTTGTGAAGATCTGGAGGGGGATCGCTGGATTACTGCCATTTCCCGGTTGACCACTACCGTCCAGCTCTGCGAATTCCTTGACATTTGGAAGCTTCTACAGACCATCGGCATTGACCCCTCTCGTCCAGACTCCATCCGCTGGAACTGGACGGGTTCAGGGGAATACTCCAGCAAGTCTGCCTACCATATGCAGTTCTCTGGTCGCTTGGTGCCTTTCCACTCTGCCAAGGTTTGGAAAGCACAGGCCACCCCCAAATGCAAGCTCTTCGCCTGGCTTGTCCTGCATGGAAAGATCCTCACGGCGGAAAACCTGGCAATCTGTGGATGGCCACACAATCCGATATGCCGCCTTTGCATGGCATCCAATGAGACGGTCACTCATCTATGTAGAGATTGCCCCTTCTCGCAGGCGGTCTGGAGGAGCGTCAACACAGCGGAGGGAATGCCTAACCCGAGCCCACCGAATGATGGAACCTCAATCAACACGTGGTGGGAGGGCTTTCTTGCCAGTGTTCCAGCTCAGAACAGGCGGGAGCGTAGTGGAGCCATGATTTACATGCTCTGGAACATCTAGAAGGAGAGGAACCGTCGGGTTTTCATCGGCAAGAGGTTGACCTACCAAGAAGTTTCCCATCTAGCTTTGACAGATATTCGCTTGCACAGATCCAGTTGCTTTCTCTTTCGCGAGTAATCCGCATGCCGATGATGGTTGGGAGGCTCCCCTGCCACCCGAACCTTATAGGAAAAGCCTTGTGTAAACTATTGTAACACTCACTCTTCTTCTAATTGAAAGGCAGCGCTCCTGCGAGTTTCTCGAAAAAAATCACCGGTAAGAATTAGAGAACGAATAAAGATACTTGAGGGAATTTGATACAAGAGAACGAAGAGAGCACGAGCTGATTAGAGGATATCCGAATGATGCACCGGTAAGATTTGGAGAACGGTAGCTACATGCTGAGAATGAATAATTCTGAGATGATGGGATCCGGAGAATCAAACTGAAAACTGAATGGCTCCGGATGGTTGAAAAGAATTCTCACAATCGAAAACAATGATGAGAGGATGGCATGAAGCTAGAACCACGAGTCTTAAGAGAACGGGTAAGATTTGGAGGAAAACTTTTCTTCGGTCTTCAATTCTGAGAATGATGACGAGAAACACCACCATGAATTGTTGAGGCACTCCGGAATGCAAATTAGAAAGGTTGAACCAACGATGAAAGAATTTTAAAGAACTTGGAGAAAGACATTTGACTGATGACAATTCATTCTTACGTCAAACTTGGAAATGAATTTGAGAATAACTCCAGGAAAATTAGAAGAGTCAGGTAAGATCCTGGGAAAAGACCTGTGGGTTAGGGCCCACTCAAAAGAAACACCGGTGAAATGATTTGAAGATAGATTGCGCCGGTTGACTTAAATGGCTTCAATGAGATAACATCCTCGAAAGAGCTTGAATGAAAGTAGAGTGGAAACACGAATCTTCGAGATATCTTCAGTACTCCAGAAGAATTGAATAGCGAGAAGTGAAAAAATATGAAGTGTAACGGTATGGAAAAATATTTGAAACGAGGAAAAAAGGATATGATCAACAAAACTTGACTTGAATCCACCGGAGAAGAAAGAGAACGAAGAATGATGAACTTGAAGCTCTGTTAGTATCTTCCTGGGAATCACCAGATAAGAACATTGATGGAAAATAATGGATAGACTTCTCATCAATAACATGATAGTTGATTAAGAAATCTGAATCCTTGAAGGAAAAGGGCGGTAGGGTGGGAAAACAAAGACAATTTGGGATGGATGAAATGAGCACCGTTGAGAAGAACTGGTGATTGATCTTGCAGATGTTTAAAATGATCGGATCCACTTGAAGAGGAGCACACCGGTTGACAAGGATTGACATGACAAACTCGATGATCGAGAAGGATTAGTATTCACATAGGAACATGAGAACACCGCTTAGGAAAGGTATGGAATCAACACTTGACATTGAAGCAACTCGAATACCACAAACAAAACCAAAACAAAGGATTGGATTGGAAAATAAGCCGGAACAAACGTATGATAGAGATTTCGTCCGAAGTTTTCGTGGTGGGGCCCACACGGGCTCGATCGTACAACACCATCATGTACAAGGCAGTGCACATGACATACGAAGCGTCCTCGAGTCAGCATAGCCAAGGACTCTTTAAAACACAATGAGACCACTGTAAAACCAACCGTGGATAGGCGGACTGAGGGAGTCCTGGATTAGGGGGTCTCCGGACAGCCGGACTATATCCTTTGGCCGGACTATTGGACTATGAAGATACGAGATTGAAGACTTCGTGCCGTGTCCGGATGGGACTCAACTTGGCGTGGAAGGCAAGCTAGGCAATACGGATATGTATATCTCCCCCTTTGTAACCAACCTTGTGTAACCCTAGCCCCCTCCGGTGTTTATATAAACCGGAGGGTTTTAGTCCATAGGACAACATACAATCATACCATAGGCTAGCTTCTAGGGTTTAGCCTCTTTGATATCGTGGTAGATCAACTCTTGTAATACTCATATCATCAAGAACAATCAAGCAGGACGTAGGGTATTACCTCCATCAAGAGGGCCTGAACATAGGTAAACATCGTGTCCCCTGCCTCCTGTTACCATCCGCCTTAGACACACAGTTCGGGACCCCCTACCCGAGATCCGTCGGTTTTGACACCAACATTGGTGCTTTCATTGAGAGTTCCACTGTGTCATCACCATAAGGCTCGATGGCTCCTTCGATCATCGCTAGCGATGCGGTCCAGCGTGAGGCTTTCCTCCTCGGACAAATCTTCGTATTCGGCGGCTTCGCACTACGGGGCAATTCGCTTGGCCATCTGGAGTAGATCGAGACCTACGCCCCTGGCCATCAGGTCAGATTTGGAAACTTGAACTACATGGCCGACATCCGCGGAGACTTGATCTTCGGCGGATTCGAGCCCATGTCGGACACGTAGCACAGTCGTGACGAGCGTGACGTAACTCTGTCGTTAGACAATGTTCGGGAGATCGCATCCTCAACTACTCCGGCCATCAATCCGGAGCAAGTCGGGCCATCCGAGAGCGGAGGGATGGACCCCGCCATGGAGGCCGCACTCTCAGTGGCGATAGAGCCGGATACTGACTTCACCCTTAGGAGAGCCGTGTTGCCGAACCACTGGATTCATCTCCGGCCACGGACTCCGAGCCGCTCACATCCGTGCCCGTCGAGTCCGACTGGGCGCCGATCATGGAGTTCACCTCCGCGGATATCTTTCAGCACTCACCTTTCGGAGATGTGCTAAACTCATTAAGGTGTCTCTCCCTGTCGGGAGAACCTTGGCCGAACTATGTCCGGCTAGAATGGGATGCGGACGATGAAGAAATTCACTGCCCACCCACAACCCACTTAGTAGCCACTGTCGACGACTTAACCGACATGCTCGACTTTGACTCCAAAGACTTCGACGGTATGGACGACGAAGCCGGAGACGAACAGGAACCACCGCCCTCAGGGCGCTGGACGGCCACCTCATCATATGATATATACATGGTGGACACCCCCAAAGAAGGCAATGGCAACGAGATAACGGAGGATGACCCCTCCAAGAAGCAACCCAAGCGCCAACGTCAGCGGCGCCGCTCTAAGTCCCGCCACAGCAAGAGCAGCGATACCAGCACATGAGATAATAACACTCCGGATAGCACCGAAGACAACAACAATCCCCTCCAGCACGGTTTAGAGCTAGAGGACGAACAAGCTAGCCCTCCAGAGCAGGCAGCAGATGGAGAACCGGAGGAGGACAATTACATGCCTCTCTCCGAAGACGAGGCAAGCCTCGGCGACGATGAGTTTATCGTGCCTGAGGACCCCGTCCAGCAAGAGCGCTTCAAGCGCCGGCTTATGGCCATGGCAAATAGCCTAAAGAAAAAACAGCAACAGCTTCAAGCTGATCAAGACTTGCTAGCAGATAGGTGGACCGAAGTCCTTGCGGCCGAGGAGCATGAACTCGAGCGCCCGTCCAAGAGTTACCCAAAATGCAGGTTGCTACCTCACCTCGAGGAGGAAGCATTGAAACCTCATTCACCAGTGTACGATGCGGCCGACCGGCCACCACGCGGCCGAGCCAGAGAGGCGTTTCAGCCTAAAGTTCACACCGCACACCGTCACCACTCAGTCAAAAATACTAAGGCCCGGGGCAACACAGAGGACCTGCGAGACATCTTGGACAGTAAGGCAAAAATCGCAAGGTCAGTATACGGGACACGGGCATGTGCGCCCTCACGGGACGATGATCGTCGCGTCGTATACACCAAGAGAAAATCCAGCCGGGCCGAATACAGTAGACAAGACTCATACGAACTACGTCAGGATATAGCCCGGCACAGAGGTGCGGCACACCCCTAATGCTTCACTGATGAAGTTATGAATCATGAATTCCCGGAGGGTTTCAAACCCGTAAATATCGAATCATACGATGGCACAACAGATCCCGCTGTATGGATTGAGGATGTCCTCCTTCACATCCACATGGCTCACGGTGATGATCTACATGCCATCAAGTAGCTCCCACTAAAACTCAAAAGACCAGCTCGGCATTGGATTAATAGCTTGCCAGCAGATTCCGTCGGCAGTTGGGAGGATCTGGAAGACGCATTTCTTGACAACTTCCAAGGCACTTATGTGCGGCCACCGGATGCTGATGACTTGAGCCACATAACCCAGCAGCCAGGGGAATCGGCCAGACAATTCTGGACACGGTTCCTGACTAAGAAAAATCAAATTGTAGACCGTCTGTATACAGAGGCCCTAGCGGCATTTAAGCATAACATCCGCGACGAGTGGCTCGCCCGCCACCTCGGCCAGGAGAAGCCAAAATCTATGGCAGCCCTCACGACACTCACGACCCGCTTTTGCGCGGGCGAAGACAGCTGGCTGGCTCGCAGCAACAACACATCAAGGAATCCAGATACCTCGGATACCAAAGATGTTAACAGTAGGCAGTGTCGTAATAGACCAAAGCGCCGCAATAATGGTGACAACACCAAAGATACGGCAGTTAATACCGGATTCAGAGGACCCAGTCAGCGGAAAAAGCCATTTAAAAGAAATACTCCGGCTCCGTCCAGTCTGGATCGCATACTGGATCGCTCGTGTCAAATCCACGGCACCCCCGACAAGCCAGCCAATCACACAAACAGAGAATGCTAGGTGTTCAAGCAGGCCGACAAGTTAAATGCCGAGAAAAAGGACAAGGGGCCGCATAGCGATGACGAGGAGGAGCCCCGGCCGCCGAACACAGTAGGACAGAAGGGGTTTCCCACCACAAGTGAAGACGGTGAACATGATATACGCAACCCAAATTCCCAAGAGTGAGCGGAAGCGTGCACCAAGGGACGTCTATGCGATGGAGCCCGTCACCCCAAAGTTCAACCCATGGTCTGCTTGTCCGATCACCTTCGATCGCTGGGACCACCCCACTAGCATCAGTCATGGCGGGTCCGCCGCACTAGTCCTAGATCCCATCATTGACGGATTTCACCTCACTCAAGTCCTTATGGACGGCGGCAGCAGCTTGAACCTGCTTTATCAGGATATAGTGCGAAAAATGGGTATCGATCCCTCGAGGATCAAAACCCAGCAAAACCACCTTTAAAGGCGTCATCCCAGGTGTAGAGGCCCATTGCACAGGCTCAATCACATTGGAAGTGGTCTTCGGATCATTGGATAACTTCTGAAGTGAAGAGTTAATCTTTGACATCGTCCCATTTCGCAGTGGCTATCATGCACTGCTCGTACGGACATCATTTGCAAAATTCAATGCAGTGCCGCATTACGCATACCTCAAGCTCAAGATGCCAGGACCTCGCGGGGTCATAACAGTAAATGGAAACACAGAACGCTCACTCCGAATGGAAGAGCACACTGCGGCCCTTGCAGTAGAAGCACAAAGCAGCCTGTTTAGGTAGACCACTCATTCGGCGTCACGGCCCCCGGACACCTTCAAGCGAGTCCGGAACAAGCTGCAACAAGATCGCCCGGCACGATCAGAGCTCGCCTAGCAATTCGGCCCCCGTCCCAGTCCAAGTGAAGCGACGAAATCCGTGCCGCGCGTACATAGCTACGCATTGAAAATACCATGGACATAGGTGGGGGCACGATCAGGACACGCCCCGCATTGTGGCTTAACCACACTAGGGGCTGTATACCTTTGACATTCCTTTTCTCTTTCAGGGCCTAACTCTCTGGAAGCCCTTTCCGGCAGTATGATTGCCGGACACATTCCGGAAGCAACAACCAAGGCGGCAAGAAGCTAAGATGAACATGGGAACCGCCAGGTGGTCTCTAGTAATAATTGATATACCCACTTTTCACTATTTATGTGTAGCTTGCCCTAGGATAGACATTTCGAATTGTCCTACTTTATGCTTATTGCACTACTTGTACCAAGTACGCTTCAACATATCATTTAAATAACAATGCATATCATTAATCTGTCATTGCATTATTTAAGTTTGTCTCTTTCTCTTATATGTCCATTTACGACAATCTGCACCCGCACGTGCTGGTACAGTCAGTTCACCAGGGGTCCTCGTTTACCCCATAATACGGCTCAAGAAGTCCGAACACTTTCAACAGTGCGACACCCCGAACTTATAGCATTATATGCATCAGCTCCGAACCATGTCTTTGGTCAAATGTTGGGTCGCCCGGCTCCCATGCTTTGGTACCTTATGTTCCGCTATATCGGCTAAGGTAGCGGTGGGAGAACTACTGCGATTGTGTCCCGGTTCTTCCGGACGAGCACCTCAGTAGAGAAAGCCAAAACTGACTGTCATGATAAGGTGAGAGACTGGTCGCTGTTCGATAGGTCTCAAGTCCTTAAAGACTTTTTCCACTTCGGGTGAGGAGTCGGCCTTGTCCGGCTTAGGCGTGTATAGCGCCCCAAATTCGGCCCTCCGAATACCAGGGGCTTCGCCAAAATTTTTAAATCATAGACTTCTATGGCTAAGTGAGAGTGATAAAGTATTATAGTCCGATTGCCTGGTTCGTTGTGCTGAACACCTCCCTTGAAGGACCCAAAATTGGGGTAAAGAGTGTTCAGGTTTATCCCGAACACCCCAGTACTAGTTACATGGGGATAGAAGCCGACGACTGGCAAACCTTCAGATTTTATTAACGACCGCATAGAAGGTAATATTTTAAATTAAGAAAGCGTCGCATGGTGCAAACGAACTCGTTTCATATTACATGATCACATGGGCATGTTCATTCAAAAATTATATCCTTGGCACACTCATCTGCCACTAAGCGGGAACCCTTCAGGACACTCTTATAGTAATTCTCAGGGCAGCGATGCTCCTTGCCTCCGGCGGCCCCTCCTTCACCAGCTTCACGGTGTCCAGCTTCGCCCAGTGCACCTTCGCCCGGGCAAAAGCCCTGCGTGCACCCTCGATGCAGACGGACCGCTTGATGACTTGAAGCCATGGGCAGGCTTCCACAAGCCGCCTCACCAGACCGAAGTAGCTGCCGGACAGGGGCTCGCCAGGCCACATACGGACTATAAGGCCCCTCATGGCCTGTTCGGCCGCCTTGTGAAGTTCGACCAACTGCTTCAGCTGGTCGCTCAAGGGCACGGGGCGTTCGGTCCGAGTATACTGGGACCAGAACAATTTCTCCATTGAGCTCCCCTCCTCAGCCCGGTAAAACTCAGCGGCATCCAGTACACTGCGGGGAAGATCTGCAAATGCTCCTGGAGAGCTTCGAACTCGGGTAAGAAAAAGGAAAGTCTCCATCATGTGCTTGCTTTGCATAATGAATGCCTTACCCGCTGCTATCTTCTTCACCACGTCAATCTCCTGGAGGGCCTTGTGGGCTTCGGCCTTGGCGCTTCGGACGCTTTCAAGCGCCTGCGCGAGCTCGGACTCTCGCATCTTAGAGTCAAGCTCCAAGGACTCGTGCTTTTTGGCGAGAGCCTCGAGCTCTTGCTGCACCTCGCCTACTCGGGCTTCTTGTTTCTCCCATTCAATGCGTTCTTTGGCCGCTTTGTCTTCGGCCCCGGACAACGCCTTCCTCAGGGTCGCCACCTCGGTCCTGGCCCCTGACAAATCCATGATGATCCTATTACTTTACACCCGAACTTCTTTTTAACTATATAGACAGGGGTACTTCTTGGTAAGGCCGAGCTCGTCCTCGGACCGCTTCAGGTCCTGCTTCAGCACAGAGACCTCCGCAGTATGTGCGGCAGCGGCCAGCAGTGAAGCCTGCAGATACACATAGACATAATCTAATTAGACTCCTGAGTCATCATTTGATCCTCTATTCGGCTTTTCTTCACGAACACCGAACATAGCATCAGGGGCTACTATCTATGCGGTAATATTTTCTTATATTTTGATTGCTTACCTCAAAGCCTATTAGGAGGCTGGCGCAAGCTTCGTCAGTTCGTTTTTGGCGGACTGAGCCTTCTCGACCACCGCACTCATGATAGTGCGATGCTCTTCTTCGATGGAAGCGCTGCGAAGCGCTTCCAGCAGCTTGTCCGGTGCCTCTGGTTGGACAAAGGACACCGGCACGGATGGTTGGCCCCCCTAGACGGGGGACCGCCTGCTGGAGTCCGGAACCATCGAAGGTTCCTACGCAGTGTCCGGCTGGGGCCCGAACTCGAAGCCCGTAGGAGCCTCGCTCCCTTGGTACCCAGGGTCCGAGAAGTCGCCGCGAGGTGCCCCCAGGACCACCTCCCTTGGCTCGGTGCCTTTTGAGACAACACCTCGGCGTTGTCCGTAGGGCGAGGGGTGGAAGCGGACGGAAGAGAACCGTTGTTCATATCCGACGAGTCCAAAGAGCCGCTCGACGAGGGTACATCGAGATGAGCTCATGACAGACTGCATAATCATGTTCTCCATGAGGAGAGGCAGTGCAATAAAACATACGATGAAGTACTATGGTGTCCGGACACTTACGACTTCGCCAGGGGCTTGTCCCTGGGTAGCCACTCGTCGCCGCTATCGGCGGCCATCATGGCACAGTCCGGAGGGAGGGTCCTTCCCTTCGTGGACCCTTCGGCCTCCCCGGATGGGTCGGACTTCCTTTTCTTGTCTCCCCCGGCTGGGGGGGGGGGAGAACTATTCTCCTCCTCCTCCTCCTCGTTTCCGTTGGAGGAGTGCGCGTCGGAGTCATCGGACGATGAGTCCGATACAACCTTGCGCCGGAGACCCTTTCGGGTCCCCGTGGCCTTCTTCTTGGCCTTCTTTGCCGGCCTCGTAAGGTGCCGGAGTCAGTATCTTCGTTAGAAGAGCGTCTGGAGGATCTTCGGGCAGGGGGGCTGGGCAACCAGGCTACTCCACTGTCTCTATCCAGTCCTGTTAATGACATGGAAGCTTAGATCCAGCACATAACTAAACCAGGGCAAATAAATACCCTGAGAGATATAAAAGCGTACCGGATTGGCGTGGCACTTTCCGCTGAGTCCGTGCTCCTCGGTGAGGGAGGGAGGAATCTCGGCGCTCTTGAACAGCACCCTCCAGACGTCCTCGTGCGTCGTGTCATAGAGCTCTCACAGCGTGTGGTGCTTGGCCGAGTCGAACTCCCACAAAACAAATGCCCGTCGTTGACACGGAAGGATCCGGTGGGAGAGCATAACCTGGACCACGTTGACAAGCTTGATTTTCTTATTCGTCATGTTCTGGATGCAGGTCTAGAGTCCGGTCAGCTCTATCGAAGAACCCCAGGACATGCCCTTCTTTTTCCAGGAGGTGAGCCGTGTGGGGATTCCGGATCAAAATTTGGGGGCCGCCACCCAGTTGGAGTCGCGCGACTCGGTGATGTAGAACCACCCCGATTGCCACCCCTTTATGGTATCCACATAGGTGCCCTCGAGCCAGGTGACATTAGGCATCTTGCCCACCATGGCGCCTCCGCACTCTACTTGCTGGCCACCCACCACCTTCGATTTTACATTAAAGGTTTTCAGCCATAGGCCGAAGTGGGGCCTGATGCGGAGGAAGGCCTCACACACGACGATAAACGCCGAGATGTTGAGGATGAAATTGGGGGCCTGATCATGAAAATCCAGCCCATAGTAGAGCACGAGCCCACGGACAAACGGGTGGAGAGGAAATCCCAGTCCGCGGACGAAATGGGTAAGAAAAACTACCCTCTCATGGGGTTCGGGTGTTGGGATGATCTGCCCCGCATTTGGCAGCCAGTGCGCGATATCCGTAGCCAGGTATTTGGCTTCCCGTAACTTTTTGATGTTCTCCTCCGTGACGGAGGAGACCATCCACTTGCCTCCTTATCCGGACATGCTTGGAGTGGTTTGAGAAGAAGACCGCGAGCTTGGGCGCTAGAGCTCGAGTGTGCGGGAATGGGTAAGTGAGGAGGAAGAAGGCGTGGGTGAAAAAAAGTAAATCTTTGTCCCTTTATAAGGACGGAAGAGGCGATGTGTCTCCCCACTTGCCTGGCAAAACCGCTTATTCCCCAAGCACCGTAATTGATGGCATGGTTGGGTTACCCACGTCCGTATTGATGAGAATCCCGTGATAAGGGGAGCACGATCTCTGCTTTGACAAGACATGTCAAGAAAACCGCCTCACGATATGTGCGGAGCTGGTTGAGAAAAGCGGTTCGAATAATAACCGGGCCATGGCGTGATGTCATGCTATCAAAACATGTCAACATATTAGATTTGTGGAAATATTATTCTCTCTATGGTGGTATGTGGAACTTATTTTGCAGGGTCGGACACTATCCTTGTATTCAAACTCTTCCATGGTGTATTCGGAGGAGGAACCTGCATTGCAATGCCGAAGACAATACTGCGCGCCAGACTCATCGTCATTGAAGCCTAGTTCAGGGGCTACTGAGGGAGTCCTAGATTAGGGGGTCTCCAGACAGCCGGACTATATCCTTTGGCCGGACTGTTGGACTATGAAGATATGAGATTGAAGACTTCGTCCCGTGTCCGGATGGGACTTTCCATGGCGTGGAAGGCAATCCGAATATGTATATCTCCTCCTTTGTAACCGACCTTGTGTAACCCTAGCCCCCTTCGGTGTCTATATAAACCAGAGGGTTTTAGTCCATAGGACAACATACAATCATACCATAGGATAGCTTCTAGGGTTTAGCCTCTTTGATCTCGTGGTAGATCAACTCTTGTAATACTCATATCATCAAGAACAATCAAGGAGGACGTAGGGTATTACCTCCATCAAGAGGGCCCGAACCTGGGTAAACATCGTGTCCCCTGCCTCCTGTTACCATCCGCCTTAGACACACAGTTCGGGACCCCCTACCCGAGATCCGCCAGTTTTGACACCGACACGGACCACTAGACGTCGAACCCCAATTTCATATCATACATCTGTCAGAAAGATATCCTAGGAGCTACTTGAATTCCCACTTATCAACTCCCGAAACTTTCCGGTTATGCAATCAGGTGTTGGGGATACAGGGGAAGCATAATATCTCACCCAAAACTAGCAAATCCTACATCCAGCTGTATCCATCCTTCAACACATAACCAAGAAACCTTCAGAAATCATTTACCTCAACCTTCAAAAAGCATCCGTTATACAAGTTATGGCAATACTCCCGAACTCCCGCCCCAGTACTGGGTGGCATCGAGGTTATCTCACCAACAACTGCATAAAAGAGATTTTCGATGTCGGCGAACTCAGGTATTCCAGAACTGCAACGATAAAATTGTGACGACAACACCTCGGAGATCAACTCCCCAGGACACTGCCATAGCCCCTAAATGTCA
This sequence comes from Triticum monococcum, assembly GCA_034509565.1. Lineage (NCBI taxonomy): Eukaryota > Viridiplantae > Streptophyta > Magnoliopsida > Poales > Poaceae > Triticum > Triticum monococcum. The sequence goes on along the minus strand of CM067842.1, from coordinate 440,310,778 downwards.
GGAGGCAACAAGAACAATGTTCTCGTCAAAAAACCATCGGAACAATTCCAAGATACCCGCGTGATCCTAATTTTTTTTTTGTGAAATTTGTGGAGAGAAGAGTCAAAACTCTACATCGGGAGGCCCCACCAGAGCGATGAAGGGACTGAGGAGTAAAAAGAATCCTACTCTCCGATATATATAATCCTATAAGACTCAAAACATTTTTCTCGACTCAACAACGCCAGCGATTCGATCAAGCAGGGGGGCTCCTAAGTCGGGGAAGGCTCTGATTACCAACTTGTAACACCCACGATGCGGCTATATCTCGCACGTGTCGGAGCACGACTTAGAGGCATAACCACATAGTAGGCATGTCGCAAGAGGGGTAATCTTTACACATCCCATGTACTGAATAAGAAAGGGATAAAGAGTTGGCTTACAATCGCCACTTCACACAATACATAAATATAGCATTACATCATCCGGAAACAATCAAGGTCCAACTACGGAACCAAAATAAAGACAGCCCCAAATGCATAGGTCCCCGATCGTCCCAACTAGGCTCCATTACTGATCAACTGGAAACGAAACAACACAACGAACACGATCTTCATCGAGATCCCACTCGAGCTGTGTTGCGTCACCTGCACTGGTATCATCGGCACCTGAAACTATTTGGAAGTATCTGTGAGCCACGAGGACTCAGCAATCTCACACCCGCGAGATCAAGACTATTTAAGCTTATGGGTAGGAAAAGGGTAATGAGGTGGAGCTGCAACAAGCACTAAGCATATATGGTGGCTAACTTACGCAAATGAGAGCGAGAACAGAAGCAATGCACGGTCGTGAACTAGAAATGATCAAGAAGTGATCCTGAAACTACTTACGTTCAAGCATAACACAAGAACCGTGTTCACTTCCCAGACTCCGTCGAGAAGAGACCATCACGTCTACACACGCGGTTGATTCATTTTAATTAAATTAAGTTTCAAGTTTTCGACAATCGGATAATAACAAATTCACATCTGCCCATAACCGCGGGCACGGCTTTCGAAAGTTCAAAACCCTGCAGGGGTGTCCCAACTTAGCCCATCACAAGCTCTCATGATCAACGAAGGATATTCCTTCTCCCAGGATGACCCGATCAGACTCGGAATCCCAGTTACAAGACATTTTGACAATGGTAAAACAAGAACAGCAAAGCCGCCCGATGTGCCGACAAATCCTGATAGGAGTCGCATGTATCTCGTTCTCAGGGCACACCGGATGAGACATCCTACGAGTAAAACCAAACCTCAAGTTGCCCCGAGGTGGCCCCATAGTCTACTCGTTTCGGACCAACACCCAAAGGAGCACTGGCCCCAGGGGGGGGGGGTTAAAATAAAGATGACCCTTGAGTCTGCAGAACCCAAGGGAAAAAGGCTTAGGTGGCAAATGGTAAAACCAAGGTTGGGCCTTGCTGGAGGAGTTTTATTCAAAGCGAACTGTCAAGGGGTTCCCATTATGACCCAACTGCGTAAGGAACGCAAAATCAAGGAACATAACACCGGTATGATGGAAACTAGGGCAACAAGAGTGGAACAAAACACCAGGCATAAGGCCGAGCCTTCCACCCTTTACCAAGTATATAGGTGCATTAAAGTAAAGAAGATATAATAATGATATCCAAACAATATCCATGTTACAATATGGAACAAACTTCATCTTCACCTACAACTAGCAACGCTATAAGAGGGGCTGAGCGAAAGCGGTGACATAGCCAAACAACAGTTTTCTAGGAAAGGTGGGTTAGAGGCTTGACATGGCAATATCGGAGGCATGATATAGCAAGTGGTAGGTATCGCAGCAAAGAAATAGAGCGAGCAACTAGCAAGCAAATATAGAAGTGATTTCGAGGGTATGGTCATCTTGCCTGAGATCCCGCAAGGAAGAAGAACGAGTCCATGAAGAAGACAAACAGACATAGTTGAACGGATCCTCACAAACACGACGTTATCGGAACTAACCCGAAGAAGCAACACCGGTAAGAAGCAAACCGCATAGTAAACCACCAAGCATAACATGGCATGATGCACAACCAAGTATGATGCATGTCCGGTTTAATGAAGCATGGCATGGCAAAGTGCACAAACAATCCTACAAATTAAATGGAGCTCAATATGCAACTCCGTTGCATATTGACGAAACACCACAACAATTATGCAGTTCTCTCCCGTTTAGGTACTCAACAATATTAAATGTTGGTTAGCATGGCAAGAGGTGAAGCATAATAAAACTACGTAACTAGGCAAGTTTAAATGAGGCCGGAAACAACAAACAACAATTCCGGAAAATCCTCGTATGCAATTTATGGATTTGGTGCTGTTCTGCCCTAAACCATATTTTAGAGTTGTTAAACATGCAAAGTAGTGCTACCATGTTAAACTAGGCATTTTTCTACCCCATTTACATATAAAGTTTGTTAGGTTTGGAGCTACGGTTATTTAGTTATGAATTAAATCATTTTGACATGGCATAGGAGCAAATAAATGCAAACAGCAGTTTAAACATTTTAAACATGATTGAAAGTTGGATATTATTAAACTAGATGAAATTCTAGTTATATTTCATATATAAATCATTTTAATTCGATGCTCGATTAATGAGTTATTATATGCATGAAGACTAGGGTGTTTTCTACAAAACAGTTAACTCTGGAAAAAGGACAAATCACAGAACGGGAAGAAAAACATGCCATGGGCCGAAATCCAGTTGGCCCAACAGGGGCATTCAAAGGGCGGGTGCTCACCCTGGGCCAAGGCCCGGTTGGTGGAGGAGAAACTGGGCCGGCTGGGTCTGCGCGGATGCAAGACGCGGCCCAGGCACGCGCGGTCGATGAGGGCGCGGTCAACGGAGAGCCACGGCGGCAGCGGCTGAACTCCGGCAAGAGCGGCGCATGGGGAAACGACGATGGGCGTGGTCGGCGAGGTTGGGAACGGGCAGATCCTGGCGAGGGGGTCCCGGATCCGACGCTGTTTCAGGGCGAGGAGGCCGAAAACGCCCTCGACGATGGTGGAATGCGTGACTCCGGCGACGGTGATCTCTCCTACGCGCGCGAGAGAGAGAGTTTAGAGAGCGAGGCCAAAGGAGGAGGAGAAGGAAGCGGGGAGGCGGGGCGACAGGACTGGCCTGGCGCTCACCGGCAGCGAGGCGCTCGCCGGCGCGGCTGGCTGATGCTGTGACGGAGCGGCCCGGCGAGGACCAAGGCGGCGGCGGAGCTTGGGAGGAGCAGTAGTGAGCGGGTGGAGCACGCGCGGGCACTCGGGCCCCGATCTGGGTTTCGCGGGCCTCGCGTGGGCTTCGGCGGTGCGGGTAGGCCAAGGGCGACATGGAGGCGCGGTGTTGGCTGTGGAGGCGCTGGGTGGCGGCGCGGCCACTCAGATGGCGCCAAGTGGCGGCCGACGGCTGGGGGTGCGAAAATGGAGGCCAAGTGGCGGCGCTGATGATTGGGGAGGCATGGATTTTGAGGGGGAGGCGGCTAGAGGTAGGTGGAGGGGTCTAGGTTGCCCAAAATGGCAGGAGGGGGTCTATATATAGGGAAGGTTTAGGGTTAGGGGGATTAGGAGGGGTTTTTGGACCCTCCGATCGTGATCTGACGCACCGGTCGAGACAGGAGGTTGGTTGGGCTGAGGTGGGGTAGTGGTTTGTGCAGAAGGCCTCAGGCTGAGAGAAGAGAAGAGAAGAGAAGAGAAGAGAGAGAGAGAGAGAGAGAGAGAGAGAGAGAGAGAGAGAGACCCGACAGTAGTTTCCGGAGACCGAAAACGTCTGACGTTAGACCGGCTATAATGCCGCTATAGTTATCCGTTGGGGCGTCAAACGGACTCCGAATGCGATGAAACTTGGCAGGCGGTCTACTGACAAGAAAACAACACCACACGCCAACTTTCAACTCATTCTGAGAACATTTTTAGGCCACTTATAAAATAATATTTCGGACGTGCCGCGGGCGTGTGCAAGTGTGTCTGTGCTCAGAAAGGGCAATGGAAAGAACTGAGAAACCCGGACGAATGCATGTTTTGAAAAACATGATGATGCAATGCTCATGATGACATGGCAACATGCAAAACGCAAGCAAATGACATGGCAGTTACAACAAATAACTGGAAGACACCTGGCGCAACGGTCTCGGGGCGTTACACGTGTGCTGAACTCGGAGGTGTCGTACGTTCGGCGCTTGATCGGTTGGATCGCGAAGACGATCGACTACGTCAACCGCGTTAACCTAACGTTTCCGCTTTTGGTCTACGAGGGTAGATGGACACACTCTCCCCCTCTTGTTGCTATGCATCTCCTAGATATATCTTGCATGATCGTAGGATTTTTTTTTAAATTGCATGCTACGTTCCCCAATAGCGGCATCCGAGCCAGGTCTATGTGTAGAGGATATGCACGAGTAGAACACAAAGAGTTGTGGGCGATCATAGTCATACTGCTTACCACCAATGTCTTATTTTGATTCGGCGGCATTGTTGGATGAAGCGGCCCGAACCAACCTTACATGACCACGTTCATGATACCGGTTCCACCGACAGACATGCAACGTGTTTTGCATAAAGGTGGCTGGCGGGTGTTTGTTTCTCCAACTTTAGTTGAATCGAATTTGACTATGGCTGGTCCTTGTTGAAGGTTAAAACATCACACTTGACGAAAAATCGTTGTGGTTTTGATGCGTAGGTAAGAACGGTTCTTACTAGAAGCCCGTGGCAGCCACGTAAAACTTGCAACAACAAAGTAGAGGACGTCTAACTTGTTTTGTAGGGCATGTTGTGATGTGATATGGTCAAGACATGATGTGATATACATTATTGTATGAGATGATCATGTTTTGTAAAATTTATCGACAACTGACAGGAGCCTTATGGTTGTCTCTTTATTGTATGAAATGCAATCACCATGTAATTGCTTTACTTTAACACTATGCGTTAGCGATAGTCGTAGAAGCAATAGTTGGCGAGATGACAACGACGCTATGATGGAGATCAAGGTGTCAAGCCAGTGACGATGGAGATAATGATGTTGCTTTGGAGATGGAGATCAAAGGCACAAGATGATGATGGCCATATCAAGTCACATATTTTGATTGCATGTGACATTTATCATTTATGCATCTTATTTTCCTTAGTACGGCGGTAGCATTATAAGATGATCCCTCACTAAATTTCAAGGTATAATCGTTCTCCCTGAGTATGCACTGTTGTGACAGTTCGTCGTGCCGAGACACCACGTGATGAACGGGTGTGATAAGCTCTACGTTCACATACAACGGGTGCAACACTGTTCTGCACGTGCAGAATACCTGGGTTAAACTTGGCGAGCCTAGCATGTACCGACATGGCCTCGGAACACTGAGACCGAAAGGTCGAACGTGAATCATATAGTAGATATGATCAACATAGAGATGTTCACCATTGAAAACTACTCCATCTCACGTGATGATCGGACATGGTTTAGTTGATATGGATCACGTGATCATTTAGATGACTCGAGGGATGTCTGTCTAAGTGGGAGTTCTTTAGTAATATGATTAATTGAACTTAAATTTATCATGAACTTAGTCCTGATAGTTTTTGCATATCTATGTTGTAGATCAATGGCCCGTGCTACCATTCCCTTAAATTTTAATGTGTTCCTAGAGAAATCTAAGTTGAAAGATGATGGTAGCAACTACACGGACTGGGTTCTTAACTTGAGGATTATCCTCATTGCTGCACAGAATAATTACGTCCTTGATGCATCGCTAGGTGCAAGGCCTGCCGCAGGAGCAACTCCAGACGTTATGAACGTCTGGCAAACTAAATCTGATGACTACTCGATAGTTCAGTGTGCCATTCTTTATGGCTTAGAATCGGGACTTCAAAGACGTTTTGAACGTCATGGAGCATATGATATGTTCCAGGAATTGAAGTTAATATTTCAAGAAAATTCCCGAGTCGAGAGATATGAAGTCTCCAACAAGTTCTATAGTTGCAAGATGGAGGAGAATAGTTCTGTCAGTGAACACATACTCAGAATGTCTGGGTACCATAACCACTTGACTCAGCTAGGAGTTAATCTTCTGGATGATAGTGTCATTGACAGAGTTCTTCAATCACTGCCACCAAGCTATAAAGGCTTCATGATGAACTATAATATGCAAGGGATGAAAAAAATGATTCCCGAGCTCTTCGCAATGCTCAAGGTCGCGGAGGTAGAAATCAAGAAGGAGCGTCAAGTGTTGATGGTTAACAAGACCACTAGTTTCAAGAAAAAGGGCAAAGCGAAGAAGGGGGACTTCAAGAAGAATAGCAAGCAAGTTGCTGCTCCCGGGAAGAACCCAAGTCTAGACCTAAGCCTGAAACTGAGTGCTTCTACTTCAAAGGGACTGGTCATTGGAAGCGGAACTGCCCCAAGTATTTGGCGGATAAGAAGGATGGCAAAGTGAAAGGTATATTTGATATACATGTTATTGATGTGTACCTTTCTAATGCTCGTAGTAGTGCCTGGGTATTTGATACTGGTTCTGTTGCTCATATTTGAAACTCGAAACACGGGCTAGAGATTAAACAAAGATTGGCTAAGGACGAGGTCATGATGCGCGTCGGAAATGGTTCCAAGGTCGATGTGATCGCCATTGGCACGCTACCTCTACATCTACCTTCGGGATTAGTTTTGGACCTGAATAGTTGTTATTTGGTGCCAGTGTTGAGCATGAACATGATATCTAGATCTTGTTTAATACAAGACAGTTATTCATTTAAATCATAGAATAATGGTTGTTCTATTTATATGAGTAATATCTTTTATGGTCATGCACCCTTGATGAGTGGTCTATTTTTGTTGAATCTCGATCGTGGTGATACACATATTCATAATATTGATGCCAAAAGATGCAAAGTTAATAATGATAGTGCAACTTATTTGTGGCACTGCCGTTTAGGTCATATTGGTGTAAAGCGCATGAAGAAACTCCATACAGATAGGCTTTTGGAATCACTTGATTATGAATCACTTGATGCTTGCGAACCATGCCTCATGGGCAAGATGACTAATACTCCATTCTCTGGAACAATGGAGCGAGCCACTGACTTATTGGAAATAATACATACTAATGTATGCGGTCTGATGAGTATTGAGGCTCGCGGCGGGTATCGTTATTTTCTGACCTTCACAGATGATTTGAGCAGATATGGGTATATCTACTTAATGAAACGTAAGTCTGAAACATTTGAAAAGTTCAAAGAATTTCAGAGTGAAGTGGAAAATCATTGTAACAAGAAAATAAAGTTTCTACGATCTGATCGCAGAGGCGAATATTTGAGTTACGAGTTTGGTCTTCATTTAAAACAATGTGGAATAGTTTCACAACTCACGCCACTTGCAACACCACAACGTAATGGTGTGTCCGAACGTCGTAACTTACTTTATTAGATATCGTGCGATGTATGATTTACCCCTATCGTTTTGGGGTTATGCATTAGAGACAGCTACATTCACATTAAATAGGGCACCATCTAAATCCGTTGAGACGACATCATATGAACTTTGGTTTGACAAGAAACCGAAGCTGTCGTTTCTTAAAGTTTGGGGTTGCGATGCTTATGTTAAAAAGCTTCAGCCTGATAAGCTCAAACCGAAATCGGAGAAGTGCTTCTTCATAGAATACCCAAAAGAAACTGTTGGGTACATGAGGGCGTCCTGGATTAGGGGGTGTTCGGGTAGCCGGACTATACCTTCAGCCGGACTCCAGGACTATGAAGATACAAGATTGAAGACTATGTCCCGTGTCCGGATGGGACTTTCCTTGGCGTGGAAGGCAAGCTTGGCGATGCGGATATTCAAGATCTCCTACCATTGTAACCGACTCTATGTAACCCTAACCCTATCCGGTGTATATATAAACCGGAGGGTTTTAGTCCATAGGACAACTTCATCAACTCCATATACAACAATCATACCATAGGCTAGCTTCTAGGGTTTAGCCTCCTTGATCTCGTGGTAGATCTACTCTTGTATTACCCATATCATCAATACTAATCAAGCAGGACGTAGGGTTTTACCTCCATCAAGAGGGCCCAAACCTGGGTAAAACATCGTGTTCCCTGCCTCCTGTTACCATCCGGCCTAGACGCACAGTTCGGGACCCCCTACCCGAGATCCGCCGGTTTTGACACCGACATTGGTGCTTTCATTGAGAGTTCCTCTGTGTCGTCGCTGTTAGGTCCGATGGCTCCTTTGATCATCAACAACGATGTGGTCCAGGGTGAGACTTTTCTCCCCGGACAGATCTTCGTCTTCGGCAGCTTCGCTCTGTGGGCCAATTCTCTTGGCCATTTGGAGCAGATCGAAAGCTACGCCCCTGGCCATCAAGTCAGGTTTGGAAGCTTAAACTACACGGCTGACATCCGCGGAGACTTGATCTTCGACAGGTTTGAGCCACGGCCAAGCGCGCCGCACTATCTCGAGGGCATGATCTAGCTCTACTTCCAGACAGTGTCCTGGAGGCCGCTCACGCATCAGTTCCGACCTCTAATTCGGAGCCTATTGCGCCAATCGAGGACGAGCGGTTGGACGCCATGTCAGGGGCTGCGATCTCAAAGGCGATCGAGCCGAACGCTAGCCCCGCACTCTGCATGACCCGTGACTCCGAGGATCCGGACTCCTCCCCGGACTTTGAACCCCCCGCGCCCCTGCCGATCGAATCCGATTGGGTGCCGACAATGGAGTTCACCGTCGCAGACATCTTTCAGCACTCGCCTTTTGGCGTCATCCTGAATTCTCTTAAGTCTCTCTCTTTATCAGGAGAGCCCTGGCCGGATTACGGTCAGCGAGGATGGGATACAGACGATGAAGAAATTCAAAGCCCACCCACCACCCACTTGGTAGCCACTATCGACAATTTAAACGACATGCTCAACTTCGACTCCGGAGACATCGACAGCATGGATGACGATGCAGGAGATACCGACGAACCAACGCCCATAGCGTATTGGACAGCCACCTCATCTCATGATGTGTACATGGTGGATACCCCTAAAGGAAGCGACAACGAGGAAAAAGGGGACAGAACGGGAGATCGACCCCCCGAAAAGCAATCAAAGCGTCGGCGTAAACGCCAACCCAAGCCCCGCCTCGATAAAAACCCAGCCATAGAGCAGGACGAGAAGACCTTAGAGCAACCGTCCAAACATGGCAACGCGGATGGAGAAACCGAACATCCCTCCTCTGGCGAAAACGGCATTCCGGACAACCTCACGCCAGATAAACCTATGGAGCAGAAGAATCTCCACGAGAGGCTCATTGCAACTGCACGCAGCCTAAAAAAGCAGAAGCGGAAGCTAAAGACAGCGGACGATGCACTCCGGATTAGATGGAGCAATGTAATCAATACCGCAGATAAATACGGTGACAGTCGCCGCACTAAAAGCTATCCAAAAAGAAAGCTACTACCGGAATTCGACGAAGAGGCCCTAGAGCCCTCGCATTCAAAAAATGAGAAAGCCACACGGTCGGATAGATGACCCCATAAAGTGGCAAGCGGCGCCGCACTTAAATCAGCATGTGACCCACTTAAGGATTCGCATCATGGCCCAGTCAGGTCCATTTATGGGCTAAGAAAGCAAGCTCTCGTAAGCAATGCTATGAAGCCATCATCAGAATCCGGCACACCCAAATACAGGGGCGCCGCACACACTCTATGTTTCACCGATGAGGTCCTGGACCATGAATTTCCAGAGGGATTCAAACCTGTAAACATAGAGGCATACGATGGAACAACAGACCCTGGAGTCTGGATAGAGGATTACATCCTCCACATACACATGGCTAGAGGAGATGATCTCCACGCCATAAAATATTTACCCCTTAAGCTTAAAGGGCCAGCCCGGCATTGGCTTGAAAGCCTTCCCGAAAACACAATTGGAAGCTAGGAAGAGCTCGAGGATGCTTTCCGAGCAAACTTTCAAGGGACCTATGTCCGCCCTCCGGATGCAGACGATCTTAGTCACATAACTCAACAACCCAGAGAATCAGCTCGGCAGTTCTGGAATAGATTCCTCACTAAAAAGAATCAGATAGTCGACTGTCTGGACGCCGAAGCCTTAGCAGCTTTCAGGCATAACGTCCGAGACGAATGGCTCGCCAGACACCTTGGCCAAGAAAAGCCAAGAACAATGGCCGCACTAACAAACCTCATGACCCGCTTCTGCGCAGGAGAGGACAGCTGGTTGGCAAGGTGCAGCCCGAGCGGCCCAAGTACATCCGAAATTAGGGATGGAAACGGAAAACCGCGACGCAACAAGGACCGTCACCGGACTAAGGACAAAAGTCCAAAGAGCACGGCAGTCAATGCCAGATTCAAAGGCTCACGACAAAATCAGGCAAAATCGCCCCCCCCAGGATATCAGGGATGATCCATCCAACCTAAATAAAATCCTGGACAGGATATGTCAGATGCACAGTACTCCCGGGAAGCCTGCTAACCATACCCACAGAGACTGTTGGGTTTTCGAACAATCCGGCAGACTTAATGCCGAACACAAGGGGCTCGACACACCAAGTGAAGACGAGGACGAACCCCAAAAGCAGAGTACCAGGAAACAAAAGAACTTTCCACAAGAAGTAAAAACAGTGAACTCACTTCACATAACAAAATGTGCGGCGCCCGTAAAGGTACGCGCCACACAGCCCATCCCCAAAGGGTCCGGCCACTGGTTGTCAAAACCGATCATCTTCGATCAGCTAGATTATTCTAGAAATATCAAGAATGCAGGCTGGACTGCCTAGATACTCGATCCAATAATTGGCGGACTCCAGTTTTCAAATGTCCTTATGGACGGCGGCAGTGGACTAAACCTGATATATCAGGATACAATCCAGCACATGGGGATAAACCCAGCAAGAATCCGCCGCAGCAAAACCTCCTTTCAAGGGGTAATACCGGGTCCGTACACCCGTTGTATGGGTTTTCTCCGGCTCGAAGTCATATTTGGCTCTGCCGATAACTTCCGCCGCGAAAAGCTGACCTTCCATATCGTACCGTTCTCAAGTCGCTATCAAGCACTATTGGGACGCGAAGCTTTCGCTCACTTTAACGCAATACCGCATTATGCATCTCTTACGCTTAAGATGCCCGGTCCATGAGGCATCATATCTTTGAAGGGGAAGCACTAAAGGTGCCTCCCCAAGCGGAGGACTGTGCGGCCGCTTTGACAGCTCCACAGCAAAATGGCCTCACCGGCCAGAAAACTTCGAAATAGGTCATTAAAGACCACGAACGCGGATAGACGAGTTCGGTACAAAATCATCATTGATGCAGGCTTAGTGGCCATATACCCCCGCACTTGGGGCTCCATGCATATACAATAAGAGACAATAAAGCTGAATTTTATATATTTTACTTTACAATTTGTTTATTTTAAACTTTTTCGGCATGACCCATCTTCAACTCAGTTCCTCTCTTTTACAGATGAATGTCGTGCAGCGCCCGTCCAGGATACGACACAACGGAGACACAGGCACAGACGTGTAGTAGGGACCCGTCCTAAAGGATTCTTTTTCGATTAAGACCCTGCGTAAACCTTTTTTACTGTCTCTTGTTGCTACACATCCCCTGGTTTTTTCTGATATAACCAAGGAGGAGGCTGGTGTCTTGGCATGTGGCCACGTCAGAATTTTTGCACGTACCTGGACACTAGGGGCTTTTTTAATAAAGAGTGTTGTTTCGCCCGCACTCATAAAGACCGAATACCTTAGGGAGTGTTCGGCGTCGCGAGTTTTGGCATTATATGCATCACCTCCGAATCATGTCTTTGGTCAAATGTTGGGTTGCCCGGCTCCTGAGTTTGGCTACCTTATGTTCCGCTCTATCGGCTAAGGTAGCACCAGGAGAACTACTGCGATTGTGCCCCGGTTTAGCCGGGCGAGCACCTCAGTAGAGAAAGCCGAAAACTGACTGTCATGATGTAGCGTGAGACTGGTCAGCCACTCGATGACCTATCGGAATCTATCGGATTCCTCCGCTTTAACGAAGGGCCGCTTCCCGGTCAGGCACATACGCGCCCCGAACTCGGATGAGCGCAGTCACCACCAAGGAGCTACCTAAATAGTCTCACTGTCAAGCTCCTATGTCTAAGTGAAAGTGTTAAAGCATTATAGTCCGGTTGCCTGGCCCGCTGCGCTATCACCTCCTTTGTAGGACTAAGACGTTGGGTAAGTGTGAAAATGCGTCTTCTGCGAGCACCCCCGCACTATGTGCGTGGGGGCTGAAGCCAACGACTGCCATCTTTCAGATTATATATATATATATATATATTAAAACAGCCGCACAGGAGGTGTTCCCAATACTTGAAGGCACAAGTATAAAAAGGCCACTACAATTTATCAAAATATTACTTTATAATTACATATTCTATCATAACATAGCATCTTTCGAGCACTGCGTCTCTATTACATGAGCGCCTTCAAGGACTTCCTGAAAATAGTGCTAGGAGGGTACTCGGCTTTTGTCCGAATCTCGGGACGCAACAACGGTGGTCTCCATCTCCGACCAGTATGTCTTAACACGGGCAAGAGCCATCCTTGCGCCCTCTATGCATGCTGACCTCTTCATTGCATTTATACGCGGCACCGCGTCAAGGAATTGCTGCACCAAGCCTAAATAACTCTTCGGCTCCGATCTCCCCAGCCACAGATGACCCACGACGTACTTCATGGCAAGTCCGGACAACCTATTCAGTTCGGCCCATTGAGCCAAACGATTGTCCACCGCCAGTGGACGCTCTGGATTGTGAAACTGCGACCAGAAAAGCTTTTCCACTTCGTGATCTTTCTGATCTCGAAAGTGTTCGGTCGCATCAGCAGCACTTGCTGCCAAATCCAGATAGGTATCCTCCACACTCCACATCCGGTCCAACGGAGCAAACTTCGGGTCGCAAAATTTCCTTCGCAGCATAAAGGGCTTTCCAGCCGCAATCTGTTCGGCCTGACGCAGCTCCTCCTTCGCAGCTCTCATCGCAGAGCGCGCGTCCTTGGCATTGGCAGCGGCCTTCCCTAAGTCCGTCTAATTCGCCCGGTCTTCTTTTTCAAGAAGTCTGCAACGGTCTGTAGTGCTTTTCAACTTTTCAGCCATCCTGGCCATCTCTTCCTTGCTTCGGCAATGGGCAGCCTGTTCGGCTCTCAGCTCTTCAAGGGATTTCTTGGCGGCCGCATCACTTTTTCTGGCTTGTTTTTTAGCTCGGGCAAGTTCTGCTCTAAGACTCTCCACGGCGGCCGCACCATCTGCGTCAAGCACACACATTGTAAGACACAGGCATCAAACTGTTCTTACCTCATGCCGCCCAGGGAATTGCATACCTTGAGCCTCCTCAAGCCGCTTGTTGACAAGCGTGATGTCGGCTTCTGCCACGTCCAGTTGCCGCTTTAGTTCGGCAAAATCGTCAGTTCGGCTCGATTCCGGACACCCTGCCGCCTACATTCAAAGGCGACATCTTAGACCTGGGATTATGATCCTCCGCGTGCCATCATTTCTTGACGACGTGCAGAGTCTCAGGGGCTACTATCTACACAGGGCGCATCTTATTCATGCACAACTGCCAAAAGTGTACATTATCTAATATACCACGAAACCCGTTAGTAAACTTTTGATGGCCTCATGCAATCCGCTCTCTGCGGATGAAATCCTTTCAATCACCGTGCCCATCAATGCACGGTGCTCTTCTGAGATGCAAGCTCGCCCCAGCAGAATCTTTAGCTCCTCCGACCAAGCACCAGACGGTGCCGGGCTCGTCCCATGACCTCTTTCGAAGTCCGGACACGGAGAACCTCGGGGGGCCACACTATCTTCCGCTCCTGCCGGATTCGGAGAAACCCTCCGTGACGACACCTCAGGATCGCCTGCCTCGCTAGGCAGCACGGTAGGAGGAGGCGTCCCGCTCTCCATCATCTCTGGAAGAAGGTCTCCCGAAGACGAGCTCTGCTGAGAAGGGCTGAGGTCCGAGCTACAAGGTAAAAGTTTGGTTAATCTTCTCAGACATAAATCAAGGATTTCCCTCATCCCTCAAAAGGAAAATCTTTCTCTACTTACGGCTCGCTGGAGAGCTGATCCCCTTAAGGGCGTAGTCCGGCCGAGGAACTCCCCGACGTCGGACCCTGTGACGAGGATTTTCTCCCCCGCTTCGCCGCCATGGTTTCCGGGTCGTCAGAGGCAACTCTCTTCTTCCCCTTAGGAGAGGAATCGTCGGTTCCTCCCTTCGGAGCAGCCTCCTTCGAGGAGGCCATAGCTTCCTTGTGCTCCCCCTCCAAAGGCATTATCTCCAGCATCCTGACTAGCACGGGATCCAGCCTGGTTTCAGGAAGGGGAGCCGGACACCTGATCAGCTTTGCCTTCGCTATCCACTCCTGTTTAAAAGGACGGCTCTTTTAGGGGCAAGTTTATGACAATTATACGGATAGAAGGTCCGGGCACAAGGTTGCTTACTTGAGTATCCAGGCGATTGCGGCTTAGGCCTGCGTCCTCGGTCGAATCCGGACACATCTCTTGTGATCCGAAGAACAATTTATACATCTCCGCGGGCGTTGCGCCCATGAAGTTCTGGAGAGCTCGCGGTCCCTCTGGATTAAACTCCCACAGGCAAAGGGGGCGACGTTTTCCAGGCAATATTCGGCGAATCAGCATGACCTGCATCACCCTGAACAGGCTGAGTTCTCCTTCCAAGAGATCTTTAATGCGGCCCTGTAACAAGGGCACGTCTTTGGGCAAACCCCAATCCAACCCTCTGTTAACCCATGACGCCAGACATGGTGGGGGACCCGAGCGAAAGGCAGGAGGCGCCACCCATTTGGTGCTCCGGGGAGCGGTGATATAAAATCACTCTCGTTGCCACAAGCCTAGCTCCTCTTGAAAAGAGCCCTCGGGCCATGGAGCATCAACATTTATAACAGCACCTCCGCACTCTGCGTGCCGTCCCTCGATCATCTTCGGCTCCACTTTGAAGGTCTTGAGCCATAGTCCGAAGTGAGGGTTAACACGGAGGAACTCTTCGCACACAATGATAAACGAGGAGATATGGAGGATGGACTCCGGAGCTAAGTCGTGGAATTCCAGCCCGTAATAAAACAGAAGTCCGCTCACAAAGGGATCCATTGGGAAGCCCAACCCTCGAAGGAAGTGAGACATGAATACCACGCTCTCATCGGGCTGGGGACCGGGGATGACCTGCCCTTGAGCAGGCAACCTATGCCAAATTTCGTCGGTCAGGAACTTAGCCACTCTCAACTTTAGCACGTCCTCCTCCGTGGCATCCATCGGCCTTGAAGGTCGGAACCGGACATTGTCGAAGGTCCGAGGCGCCCGGAATCTGGAGCCTAGGGTGTTGGAACTCGAGGCGACGGGCGAACTTGTTGGAGAAAAGATAAGGCCCTGGTCTCCTTATAAGAGGCTGAATACCAGGAGCCCTCCTCGTAACCGTTTGGGACTCGCCTTTAATCGAGAAAATATGCTAAACGGGCACGATTGGGTTACCCACGTCTGTATTGATGAGAATCCTGTAAAAGGGGGGTACACGATCTCTGCTTCGGCAAGACGTGCCAAGGAAACCGCCTCGCAAAACACGCTGAGGTGGAAAAGTAAAAACGATTCGGGTAAAGGACTTGGCCGTAGTGTGATGGCACACTCGGAATACGTCAGCAGATTTGATTTGTGTTAATATTATTCTCTCTATGGCAATATGTGGAAGCTTATTTTGCAGAGCCGGACACTACTCTTGGTGTTTACAATCTTCTATGAAGGACTTGGAGGAGGAACCCGCCTTGCAATGCCGAAGACAATTTGCGCACCGGACTCGTCGTCATTGAAGCCTGGTTCAGGGGCTACTGAGGGAGTCCTAGATTAGGGGGTGTTCGGGTAGCCGTACTATACCTTCAGCCGGACTCCAGGACTATGAAGATACAAGATTGAAGACTACGTCCCATGTCCGGATGGGACTTTCCTTGGCGTGGAAGGCAAGCTTGGCGATGTGGATATTCAAGATCTCCTACCATTGTAACCGACTCTATGTAACCCTAACCCTATCCGGTGTCTATATAAACCGGAGGGTTTTAGTCCGTAGGACAACTTCATCAACTCCATATACAACAATCATACCATAGGCTAGCTTCTAGGGTTTAGCCTCCTTGATCTCGTGGTAGATCTACTCTTGTATTACCCATATCATCAATATTAATCAAGCAGGACGTAGGGTTTTACCTCCATCAAGAGGGCCCGAACCTGGGTAAAACATCATGTTCCCTGCCTCCTGTTACCATCCGGCCTAGATGCACAATTCGGGACCCCCTACCCGAGATCCGCCGGTTTTGACACCGACAGTACACCTTCTACCACAGATCCGAAGGCAAAATCTTTGTTGCTAAGAATGGATCCTTTCTTGAAAAGGAGTTTCTCTTGAAACAAGTGAGTGGGAGGAAAGTAGAACTTGATGAGGAAGCTAATGATGTACCTTATCTCGAATTGGAAAGTAGTTCATCACAGAAATTAGTTCTAGTGATGCCTACACCGATTAGTGAGGAAGCTAATGATGATGATCATGAAACTTCAGATCAAGTTACTACCGAACCTCGTAGGTCAACCAGAGTACGTTCCGCACCAAAGTGGTACGGTAATCCTGTTCTGGAAGTCATGTTACTAGACCATGACGAACCTACGAACTATGAGGAAGCGATGATGAGCCCAGATTCCACGAAATGGCTTGAGGCCATGAAATCTGAGATGAGATGCATATATGAGAATAAAGTATGGACTTTGGTTGACTTGCCCAATGATCAGCAATCTATAGAAAATAAATGGATCCTCAAGAAGAAGACTAACGCTGATGGTAATGTTATTGTCTATAAAGCTCGACTTGTTGCGAAAGGTTTTCGACAAGTTCAAGGAGTTGACTACGATGAGACCTTCTCACCTGTAGCGATGCTTAAGTCTGTCCGAATCATGTTAGCAATTGCCTCATTTTATGATTATGAAATTTGGCAAATGGATGTCAAACCTGCATTCCTTAATGGATTTCTTAAAGAAGTCTTGTATATGATGCAACCAGAAGGTTTTGTCGATCCTAAAGGTGCTAACAAAGTATGCAAACTCCAGCGATCCATTTATGGACTGGTGCAAGCCTCTCGGAGTTGGAATATACACTTTGATAGTGTGATCAAAGCATATGGATTTATACAAACTTTTGGAGAAGCTTGTATTTACGAGAATGTGAGTGGGAGCTCTGTAGCATTTCAAATATTATATGTGGATGACATATTGTTGATTGGAATTGATATAGAATTTCTGGATAGCATAAAAGGATACTTGAATAAGAATTTTTCAATGAAAGACCTCAGTGAAGCTTCTTACATATTGGGCATCAAGATCTATAGAGATAGATCAAGACGCTTAATTGGACTTTCACAAAGTACATACCTTGATAAACTTTTGAACAAGTTCAAAATGGATCAGTCAAAGAAAGGGTTCTTGCCTGTGTTACAAGGTGTGAAGTTGAGTCAGACTCAATGCCCGACCACTACAGAAGATAAAGAGAAAATGGAAGTCATTCCCTATGCCACAACCATAGGTTCTATCATGTATGCAATGTTGTGTACCAGACCTGATGTGTGCCTTGCTATAAGTTTAGCACGGAGGAACCAAAGTAATCCAGGAGTGGATCACTGGACAGCGGTTAAGAACACCCTGAAATACCTGAAAAGGACTAAGGATATGTTTTTCGTTTATGGAGGTGACAAAGAGCTTGTCGTAAATGGTTACGTCGATGCTAGATTTGACACTGATCCGGACGACTCTAAGTCGCGAACCAGATACGTATTTATATTGAATGATGGAGCTGTCAGTTAGCGCAGTTCCAAGTAGAGCATCATGACGGGATCTATGTGTCAAGTGGAGTACATAGCTGCTTCGGAAGCAGCAAATGAAGGAGTTTGGATGAAGGAGTTCATATCCAATTTAGGTGTAATACCTAGTGCATTGGGTCCAATGAAAATCTTTTGTGACAATACTGGAGAAATTGCCTTAGTGAAGGAATCCAGATTTCACAAGAGAGCCAAACACATCAAGATACGCTTCAACTCCATCCACGATCAAGTCAAGGGGGGAGACATAGAGATTTGCAAAATACATACGGATCTGAATGTTGCAGACCCGTTGACTAAGCCTCTTCCACGAGCAAAACATGATCAGCACCAAGAATCCCTGGGTGTTAGCATCATTACAATGTAATCTAGATTATTGACTCTAGTGCAAGTGGGAGACTGAAGGAAATATGCCTTAGAGGCAATAATAAAGTTGTTATTTATATTTCCTTATATCATGATAATGTTTATTATTCATGCAAGAATTGTACTAACCAGAAACTTGATACATGCGTGAATACATAGAAAAAATAAGGTGTCCCTAGTATGCCTCTACTTGACTAGCTCATTAATCAAAGATGGTTAAGTTTCCTGACCATAGACATGTGTTGTCATTTGATGAGTGGGATCACATCATTAGGAGAATGATGTGATGGACAATACCCATCCGTTAGCTGAGCATAATGATCGCTAAGTTTTTGTAATGCCCTTGATGCGGCTATATCTCCTACGTGTCGAAGTACGACTTAGAGGCATAACCGCATTGAAAGCAATGTCGCAAGTGAGGTAATCTTCACAACAACCAAGTATATAGGTGCATTAAGATAAACAAGATAATATTGTGATATCCCAACAATGAACATGTTCCAACAAGGAACGATCTCCAATCTTCACCTACAACTAGCAACACTATAAGAGGGGCTGAGCAAAGCGGTAACATAGCCAAACAACGGTTTGCTAGGACATGGTGGGTTAGAGGTTTGACATGGTAATATGGGAGGCATGATAAGGAAGTGGTAGGTATCGTAGCATAGGCATAGCAAAAGAGCGAGCATCTAGCAAGCAAAGATAGAAGTGATTTCGAGGGTATGGTCATCTTGCCTGCAAAATTCTCAGAGTTGACTTGATCCTCGTAAGAGAACTCAACGGGCTCCTCATTCACGAACTCATCTCCCGGCTCTACCCAAACAAGAACAACAAGCAAAAGGAACACAATCAACCACATGCAATGCTCAAGCAACATGATGCAAACATGGTATGATCACTAGTAGAAAAAGGGTCAAACGTGAAGCACATTAGTGCCGGTTTGTATTTGAGCCGGCACTAATGTGTACATTAGTGCCGGTTCATGGCGGCGATCAATAGTACCGGTTCGTGGCGAACCTTTAGTAACGGTTCATGCCACGAACCGGTACTAAAGAGGCTGTGTCATCCTGCGGTCAGGCTATGGCCCCACCATCACCATTTAGTGCCGGTTCGTACCACGAACCGGTACTAATGAGGTTATGGCAAGCTGTTTTTAGTCCCACCTCGCCAAGAGAGAGGCAGTATGAGCGGTTTATAAGCCGTGAGTGCACAGACAATGACGAAGAGTTGCAATGCTCACCTACATGTTGATTAGCTTCAAGCCTTGCGGAATAGCATAGATTGCACTGAGCTATGTGTAGTGGCTTAGTGCAATCTACACTATTCCGAATGGCTTGAAGCAAATTAACCAGCATTGCACCACTTTTTTATTTTTAATAACTTATTTAAACTCCGGACTTCTTTTGTGTTCAGTATGCATCATTTAAAACTTGTTATGCCTCAAGGTTGTTGTGGTTTGGAAATTATGGATTTGACAACCATGAATCATAGCTTTTTGTGTAAGTTACTTGGGAAACTCAAGTTTGGCAAACTATTGACTAGTAGAAAAATGGTCAAATGTGAAGCACATTATAGTGCTGGTTTGAATTTGAGCCGGCACGAATGTGACCATTAGTGCCGATCCCAATGGCTAGGCGGGCTGCTACCATTAGTACCAGTTCGTTGCCAATCTTTAGCACCGGTTCGTGGCACGAACCGATACTAATGTGCATCCCACCAATCAGGAAGAATCACACGGATCGTGTGTTTCTTTCTAGCTCTTGCGAGTCGTTGGATCAAGGGTGTGTTTCTTCCTAGCTCATGTGAGTCGTTGGATCGAAACTACCACAATCACTTTGTGAGCCAGATGACCCTATATATAGCCCATCTCTCGCCTTCCCTGCATAAGTCTTTCAATTCATCGACTACATACATCTACCAGTTCATCGACTGAATACAAATCATTCGGATTCGCCATCATACGCGCAACCGTGCATTTGATATGCATATATATGCATCACGAGCCAAGGTAGGGCTGTATGATGGCGATACCGATTGGTTTGTTCTAGATCCGATATAAAAGGTTTGATACAACTTCTTTTTTGTGACATAAGATCTAACATTGTTGCTTCTAGTAGTTCTCTTGATTCCACTAATGATTCTCTTAGCCAAGTTACACTTGAGCAAGAAAATAGCTTATTGAAGGGAATTATAGAGAAAGGAGTGTACAAAAGCCTTGCCGGGAGTAAGCAATTCGAGGAAATTGTGCGCAAGCAAGGAAGGCACCGGAAGAATCAAGGTGTTGGTTTTGAACGAAAGTTCAATGCCAATGGAGTTGAGTGGGAAGAAGATCAATACCCCAAGACAAAGTTTGTTCCTCAACAAGAGAAGTATCCTACTTCCTTCAAGGGGACACAAGCTCAAGATGATCTTCCACCACAAGACTACAAGCAAAAAGGCAAGGACAAGCTTCAAGAGGAAATTGATGAGGTTATGGCAAGTTGTTTTTAGTCCCACCTCGCCAAGAGAGAGGCAGTATGAGCTGTTTATAAGCCGTGAGTGCACAGACAATGACGAAGAGTTGCAATGCTCATCTACATGTTGATTAGCTTCAAACCTTGCGGAATAGCATAGATTGCACTAAGCTATGTGCAGTGCAGTCTACACTATTCTGAATGTCTTGAAACAAATTAACCAGCATTGCACCTCTGTTACATGGCCACTTCAATGTTTTTTAAACTTATTTGAACTCCGGACTTCTTTTGTGTTCAGTATGCAGCATTTAAAGCGACGTCATCAATTTCCAACATGTTCTGACATCATTTGTTGTTTTTCGGTCATTTACCTAATTGTTTAGAGAGCTAAATGACCGTGAAATTGAAAATCACTACAAAATGAATCCTGAAAATGTTGAAACTTGGCATGGTATCATCGTATCACCCGCATAGCATGCGCGAAAGAGTAGAGAGGGTCACGGCAAAAACTGGACGCACTTCGTGTACAAACTGGACAAACTCTTTCCGAGTATCAGGGTTTCGGACGAGAACTCATCTGTTACATGGCCACTTCAATGTTTTTTAAACTCATTTGAACTCCGGACTTCTTTTGTGTTCAGTATGCAGCATTTAAAGCGACGTCATCAATTTCCAACATGTTCTGACATCATTTGTTGTTTTTCGGTCATTTACCTAATTGTTTAGAGAGCTAAATGACCGTGAAATTGAAAATCACTACAAAATGAATCCTGAAAATGTTGAAACTTGGCATTGTATCATCGTATCACCCGCATAGCATGCGCGAAAGAGTAGAGAGGGTCACGACAAATAAATAATGCAGAAAAGAAAAAACTACTCAAAAATAAATAAAAGAAAATAAGTAATGCAGAAAAGAAAAAACTATATAAAAAATTTGTTGGCGCACTGCCCTGTGGGTCTACCAGACCTAGGGTGTGCAAATGCAGGCCTAGAAGGGCCAGCAGACTCACAGGGCAGCGCGCCCTAATTAATTAGGCCTAGAAGCCTGCTATATAGAGGAGTTCAAAGAGGTAGCCGCGGCTGGGTTTATAAACCAGTGCGGCTGCCCTTCGCCGGACGAGGTGGGACTAAATTTTGGGGTGGCAGCGCAAACTCTAAATACAGCAAAAACAACTAAAAATAAATAAAACAAAATAAATAAAGCAGAAAAGAAAAAACTAAATGAAAAAAGCCCACCTACTGGGCCGCAGCGGCCTGCATACGACTAGAAACCCAACCTGTTGTTGGGCCAGGATGCAGGCCCGCAAGCCCAATGGGACCCACAGGGCAGAGTAGTAGAGGTAGGCCCAGAAGGCCTGCTTTAGAGAAGAGCTCGAGACAGTAGCGGCGGCAGGGCTTATAAGCAGGTGTGTGCGCCCTTCGGCTAGCGAGGTGGGACTAAATTTCTGCGCCCCTCGCCTGGCAGCGCACACCCTTTAGTACCGGTTGGAGCCACCAACCGGTACCCTTTAGTACCGGTTGGTGGCTCCAACCGGTACTAAAAGCCTTCGTTTCCCGCCGCTTGGCCTGGGGAAAATAGGCCTTTAGTACCGGTTGGAGCCACGAATCGGTACTAAAGGCCAATCCTATATATATAGCACTTACGAAAATTTCAGTTTCAACTCCGCACTTCATCTCCAACCTCCGCCACGCGCGCCGCTCGATCCCGTCGTCGCCGCCCGTCGCCCGTACCGTCGTCCGTCGTCATCGTCGCTGTCCCCGCCGCCGCCCGTCGTCGTCGTCGTCGTCTCGCGCTGCCGCCCCGAACGCCGCCGCCGTCCGTCGTCATCGCCGCGGCCGTACGTCTCTCTCTCGCTCCCGCACACACATACACACACATACACACACACACCGGCGCCCCCGCCCCGTACGCCGGCGCCCCCGCTCGTACGTACGGGGCGGCGGCATATGGGGCCCCGCACACACACACACATATACCACACACACACACACGCATACACACACACATACACACATACGTACACATAAATACGTATATATACACACACATGCATACACACACATACACACACAATTTTTTTACTTATTTTCTGTTTTTTTAGAAAAGTTAATTAGATGATCGAATGTTAGATTAATGTCGAATGTTAGATGAATTAGCTAGCAAGATAGAAAAATTGTCGAACTAGAGATTAGAACTAGTTGAATAATTAATATAACTAGTTTATTTTTAATAAGAAAATTTAGGTATATGAGATTAGAAATAGTTGAATAATTAATATAACTAGTTTATTTTTAATAAGGAAATTTAGGTATATGAGATTAGAACTAGTTGAATAATTAATATAACTAGTTTATTTTTAGTAAGAAAATTTAGGTATATGAGATTTGATAATCTAATTAAAATATTATTTGTTAATGAGTTTTTCTGTTTATTTAATTTTTTATATATTTTGAGTTTATATAAATGTTAGATTAATGTCGAATGTTAGATGAATTAGATAGAAAAGTTAAATATATAGTAATGTCAATTGAATATATAGTTAGATATATTAATGTCAAATGTTAGATGAATATATATTTGGCTAGATATAGGTGTTTAATGTTTCACCTATATGAACATAGGAAATGTCATCTGACGACGAAAAAGATTTTATTATGTGCGAACACTGTGAAGACCAGCGCGGCCTGTGCGACCAAAATTTCCTTGTTGATGGTAGGCGCTTCAGCATCAAGCTGGATGAGACATTCGAAGTTGATACAGTAAGTCACTTTGTCAATTATTATTTGAATGCAAAACTTATGCTTCATTTGCTTCAACTTATAATTTTAAATTTTCACTATTCTACTAGCGCATCCCCTGCCATGCAAGAATTTTTGTCTTGGATAAGATAGGTTTCAGTGCTATAGATGATATGGAGGTAAAGAGAGTTTACTTGAAGACGCAGCATGGGTATACTTTCAACGTCAAATTATATAATGGAGACACATACACCCATTTTGAATGCAAAACTTGGCAAGCACTATGCAAGGCTTATGCATTTGAGCCTGATATGGTTATCACCTTTGATATTCGTCCGGAAGATGATATTGAAGGTAATATAGACATCTGGGTCGATGTGCAAACGCCTCCAGTTCTACCATTTGGTGAGTTTTTCTCAACCATGCATGCATATGTTTATGTCTTTCATACAGTTTATTCAAAAATAGTTGACAACTATTTTGTATTGTTAGCTTATTTCGGTTCAAGCAAACATGTCCGGCGCTTGGTAGACAGGACCTACTACTGCCCCGGGGCTCAACTAAACTGCAAGGAGATAAGTCATTATGTTTCATTGCTTGAGGATCTTAATACTGTCAAGACAAATTTTTTCCCTACACTTAGAAATGTTAGTACTCAAAACGTGCAACCAATGGTGATCGTATTGAACTACGGTCACATCTATAATCAAAAGATGGTAAGATTTTAAATATTTGTCCTTAATTAGTGCATCTTTTGCATACATTATTTTTGAAGCTAAACTTTCATTGCTTAGTATATTAATTACTATACGATGTTGTTCAACAGGGACTTCCGATGACAGTTGTGCCTCAGTGGATCGAGACAAAAGGTCGCATGTCAATGGTTAGCTTACGACCAAGATTTCCTACATTGCACATGAGTGCATTCAGGATTTCTAAAAGCGAAGAATGCTTAATAGTGAAAGATTGGAGCAAAATTGTTAACGATCGCAGAGAAGTACTAGGGGGCAGTAAGGAGAAGCGCAACCCAAGATTAGGAGACAGATTCATCTGCATGCTCCAGTATGATGAATCAGGAGAGCTATACATGTTCTATGCTATTCTACCTGAGAGGGAGCAGCAAGATCAGTAGCTACTCTTCATGCTCTTAATTAGTACTTGTCTCATGGATCCGTGTCCTGAACTTCGATGTTGGTGATGATTATGTTGAACTTGATGATATCTCTTTGCTTCTGTTACAAAGTGAATGTTTCCTCTTTAAGCTAGCCAACGTTGATGATGAATTACATAGCTAGCGGTAATGACTATGATGATTAAATAGTGGTAATTAGACGACCACGATGATTTTTAGCTAGCTAGAGTTTATTTATTTATTAATATGCGATGATGATGATGATGATGATGACGACTACAACTCATTATAACGTAAAACAATCCTAAATTAAATTGATAACACAAATTTAATTGAAAAATACAAAATAAAACAAAAACCCACAACCATTTAGTACCGGTTGGTTTTACCAACCGGTACTAAAGGGCTCCCGGCCCCCGGAGCTGGCTCGTGCCACGTGGTACCCCTTTAGCACCGGTTCATGCTGAACCGGTACTAAAGGGGGAGGGCCTTTAGTGCCGAAATAATAGTGCCGGTTCCTAAACCGGCACTAAAGGGCCTTACGAACCGGTGCTATTGCCCGGTTTTCTACTAGTGGATATGCGGGATGCGATATGTGATGCATAGGCATGATTTGCAAAGGAATGATTGAACCTGGCCTCAACTTGGAAATCCAAGAGTGCCACTGGAAAAGTGAGGTGATTTCGGTCGAAATCGATATAAAGATCACCGGAATCGGATGCACGGTTTGGAAATGGCAAGCAAAACAAATATGGCACCGGTATGCGACAATCAGCAAGTAGCCATCTAAATGCAGCAAGATAAATATGCTACCGCACTCAAACATGACAACGAAATACATGGCAGGGATCCACTCATGAAGCTTGACAAAAGGTGAACACTGAGCTACGGCTAATTCATCCATTAACAGGTTCAAACAGGCATGGCAGAAGTGCAAATGTTAACAGGTTTCAGACTTAGTGAAATTAACACAAGTCTGGAATTTATCATCAGGAAGCACACTTTAGAGCATGAAAACTACATGCTACAGGAACTTAACATGGCAAAAGCAAGGCATGACATGAAGCTACTCTAAACACATAACAAAATTCCCTTAGTGACCTTGAGCCAAAAGGGATCATAAAATACAATTGCAAGCATGTGAACATAGCAAAAACATAAACAGATTCAGACTTAGTGAAAAACTGGAGCATGCAAAACAGTTAACGAGTAGGCATGTTTACGAGCTCCATGCACTCACTACAGAGCATTTCATGACAAACTAAGCATACACCCATCAAGAATACATGGCATGGAAGCTAGACATGGCAAGAACAACAACATACCATGCACGGATCAATAGCAAAATCCTCAACAAAATCGCTAAACATGTCCACAATCTGCCAGGATCATTTCATAGCGAAAGTAGAGCTCGATTGACTCAAGCTAGGGTGCTCCATAAATGCAAACAAAGACATGGATGGATAGAGCACCATAATATTAACAAAACATCCTTACTGATCATCCTCAAAACAGGCACAGATCACTAGGAAACAACATGAACATAAGGCATAAAAACAAAAACAAGACAATTAGTGAAATTATCAGTCCCTGAAATCAACATCAATGATTACGCTACTTTGCATGCTTGTGCTAGTCACCACAATTATCACAAAAATAAATGGTATACACCCCTGTAAATATGGCATGGCATTCATCAAAACACATGTAGATCTCAGGATCATAGCATGCACACATTAATCATGGCAAAAATGACAAAAGGCTATTTGCTAAAACAGATCTGCAACTTTCCTCACATAGCCCTCTTCCAACAGCATTTCGGGCATCAATATGAGCTCAAATGAAAATGATGCAATGAGATGAAATGATATACTCGTCGAGACGAACATTTTGATATGCTACACGCACGAATCGGAGCTACGGATGCAGAGTTATGGCATGATGAAGATTGCAAAATATTAGGGTTTGGAGAGGAAAAAGTCAACCATCTCCTCAGATCCAGATCTGCAAGCTTCCCGAGGAGATCGCCGGAGTTCGCCGGAACAGTGGCTCGTCGCCAGACTTGGGGGGGGGGGTTCACCGGAGAAGAAGGACGGCCAGGGCGAGGAGAAGCCGGAAAGGGCGGCGGCGCCCGAGGCGGCGAGGTCGCCGGCGATGGCGACCGCGGCGGTGCGGCGGCGGGGAACTGGGTCGGTGGGTGGCTGGCGCGGTGGTCGGAAGAGGCGGGCGCGGAGGCCCGGCGAGGTTCGTCGCCAGTGCGGGAGGAGAACGACCTGGGCGGCAGCGGTGGTGGCCCGGGCCTCGGGGGCCCAGCGCGGGCCGCGCGGTGGAGGCCGCGGAGGCCACGTGGCGTGTTCTCACTGGACGAGGGCGCTGGCGGCGAACTGTCCGGCCGGAACGGACATTGTCCGGCGGCTGGAGGGGGATTTGGACTAGGGTTAGGGGTTGATCTGATACGGAATTTCGGGGAAGGACCTATTTATAGAGGTAGAGGGATCTAGGAAGCTGCAAATGAGGTGCGGTTTTCGGCCACGCGATCGTGATCGAACGCTCTAGATGATGGGAGAGGTTTAGGTGGGTTTTGGGCCAGTTTGGAGGGGTGTTGGGCCGCAACACACACAAGGCCTTTTCGGTCCCTCGATTAACCGTTGGGGTATCAAACAAAGTCCAAATGTCACGAAACTTGACAGGCGGTCTACGGTAGTAAACCAAGGCCGCATGAAAAGTCTCGGTCCAATCCGAAAAAGTTTAACCCCCACACACGAAAAGAGGTAGAAAGGACCACCAGAGGACATAGGAGCGCCGGAATGCAAAACGGACAACGGGGAAAATGCTCGGATGCATGAGACGAACACGTATGCAAATGCAATGCACATGATGACATGATATGAGATGCATGACAAAGACAAAGCACACGGAGACAAAAACCCGACAACGAGGAAATAAAATAACTTAGGCCAGAAATGGTTAGAGTTGGAGTACAGATAAGGTAAATTACATCCGGGGTGTTACAGTTTTATTGCTATTGCTTTCTTCATGACTTATACATATTTATTTGACTATGAGATTATGCAACTCCCGAATACTGGAGGAACACCTTGCACTACTGCAGGATGGTCCAAATGCGACACTACGATCAGAGACCCTTCGACGAAACTATGTGTGATGCCATAATCGCAAATGGTGGTGTAAAAGATCCGTCAAAAAAGGTGCAAAATGTTTGCAATGATAGATGCATAGAAAACGGTTCAGATTTTAGTTGCATGTGCGATGCAGGCATACAGTTCAGTTCAATTAACTGTTTGCAGTGAGGAGGAACAAAAGAAACGGGCAGCCAGATGAAGGTGTGTGCGATATACAACATACGGTTCGCTAGGATGAACTAAGTGTGATTAGGCAACACAATGGAAATAGTTCAACTAAACAAGATGTGTGTGATACGCGGCAAACAGGTCCGTAATCAGAAATGTGTGCGAAGACCAATAATAACACAGACGATTGATGCTAATAAGCCGTGTGATTTGCTCTTTCTACAGAAGAATAACATGTATCTTATATCTTATCTTATATTTACTAACTGAAGGCACCACACGAGTAACCACATTAGTCCTCATTAACAAAGAAAATTATCCCTCCGATCAGAACAATAATTGTCTACTGCCGTCGGATGACATTTGAAGAGTCCTTGGCCAATGTCCCACGTCTTGGCTCTTGAGATCTCCCGTAGGCTGGCTATTATAATTATAAAAAGAAAAAAAATCTCCATACAACCCCACATCTTGGATCCTAAGTTCTCCTGTAGGTTGCCAGTTAACTAAAAAAAATCTCCCTGCAGCCTTCTTTGCTTCCGCGGCTTCATTGCCGTCATCGGCGCAACATAGAAGGTCCTTCACCACCGCGACGTGTAGGGTCCCTCACCACCATGGGCTACCGATTCTCCTCTTCCGTGTCACACCCTCACCTCTCCTCTAGTCCTCAAACTCTGGATATGGGAAAAGGTATATTATGATTCAATCTGGCTGCCTAGATCTCCCTGATCCCATCCCCCACAATCTTCTAATCTTCTTTGTTTTCAAGTACTATCCACACTAAGATCTAGCATCTATTTTGCTTTTCCATAGACGAGTGATGGATGATGGTTGATGCAATGGTGGAGGAGGCATAGTGATGTCAGTTTGTAGCAAATCAGGAGAACGCCGCCATCGGTTACATTGCCGAGTGAAGGAACTGCATCGGATTGGTCGCGAGGTTATTCAATTCCCCCATCCGAGTTCATCATTTGTCAGCTGTCGCTACTGCACCCACTCTGTCGTATCCATGAATTGTTGGCATATTCTCTAGCCCGTTGAAGAATCCAGGGTAAGTGATTAGGAGTTACATATTTTGATGTAATTTATCTCTAATGTTCAGGACAAACATTGCAGATTTGGTTGTACTATTTTGTTCTCGCATCAATTCTATTACTTCCAACATCAAATTTGAGTTGATTCTCATTGGGGCAAACTGAAGATATAATTGATGTTTGATAATAACACTCCATGCAGGTTATGTCCCTCTTAATTTTTCCATGCATTATGTAGTCAACTAAGAAATTATTTTAGATCCGAGCCACTAGAGAAACTAGATTCTGATCCTACAGATGTTTCATTATTCAAAGTCATTCAGTTTTCTTATGGTGGGCATTAGTGATATTATATGTTGATGCACGCTGTGGCAAGCTGTCCGGAATTGCGCAAGCTCTATCCTAATGGTGCGGCATCACACATATTTTTGGTTCCACTTCCTCTCGGCTGCAGAGTCGTTGAACCCCATGAGAAAAGAGATAGTTTAGCTGCCCGATTGTTATTGGATGCTGCTATGCAGGAATACAGGAACATGGTGATTATAGGAACATGGTGATTACAGGAACATGTTGGATGGTAGCAGGAATGAGCTGTTAGAACTAACTAATGCTAGCTAGCAAGTAATATCATGATCTGTTTACTCACATACACAAGTAGTTGTTGAGGTAAAATAGTATTATCTTTTGGGCCCAAATAGCATTTACAATAATAGTGATTATCCTCCAAAGAAAAATATTATAGGCCGATTCCTATTGTTACTGACTTACTGTACCAACTTATCTCAGAAACACAAAAGCGCCAAGCTAGACTATTGCCGAGGAGATGCATATGTGGGCAAGGTTCTGTATTGGTTGATCTAGAATAAATTTCGTCTTCTCTAAGATCTTTCACTTGCATTCCATTGTCTGCAATTTTAATCTAGCCTAAAATTAATTAATCTTATGGTGAATGCATAGTATGTTAGACATACAGTGGTTCATCGGTTACAGGAATACATGCCTTCTATTTCAATTGGAGGCAGCAATGAAGCCTCCACTTTAATTCCAGAAACACATAAAATTAACCTTCAGATCTTAAATCTATGGTCCAGATGAAATAAGTGATGTTTAGAGTCCTAGAGTTATAAGTCTCCAACGTGAGGAAATTGTGGACGTGTAACTTTTGGCAAAATAAGTGATGTTTAGAGTCCTATAATTATACGAGTCTTCAATGTGAGGAAATTGTAGGCATGACAATTAGGAAGCCGCAGCAATCATCCTCTCTTGGATACCCACCAAAAAGACATCCCAACGTTGAAAAAAGAGCATCTCCAATCATGACCTTTTTAACGATCACGTGGCGGCGAGTTCGGTCTGGTGGCACCTCTGCCTGGATCCTCCTCTGATAGTCTGATTGATTCATGCTACACATATGCAAGGTGCAGAATCCTCCTCGACAGCTCTACGTCACGTCACCATTGGCCTGACCCGCGGGTTATGAAGATAATCAATTTAACGATTTCATTGGCTTCCTCCACCTGTTCTGCAATGCATTGATGCCTCTATTAATTGAATCTGAAGGACGACTAGAATGCGAGAGACCATGAAGTACAAGTGGTTGATATATTGTGCACCCCTCTGTCCAGCTTTTGATGAGATTGTAGGTAAAAGCAATGCATGCTCTCTCTATGCGTTGCCTCCGATTCTCACGTTGTTTAATCTATCCGACCAAGGCGCATGCAAAAGTCTTCTCTACTTGCATGCTGGATGTTTACACATACCATAGCATGAGACATGGATTAATAGATGCGATTATTGTTGTTAAGTTACTGTTTTTTACAACTAATTCAGTTCTTCAGAGTTAGATTTTCAGCACACAAGTGATCATGCGTAGCTTATCTCCTCGGGGTCATAATACTATGGTTCCTTGCTGCTGTTGAATCCAACCGACGAGTAAGTTGAGCTTTATGTTTAGAGGCATTCTAGCAAGCAAGAGGAGCAATTCAACATCAATTACAGTTGGTAATGCATCTGTTTCAGCTCGATCATTTATTTTAGTTGACCTACTAGCATATTAAGCATAAGAGAGGCTCTCCGTGGGAAATTTCACCGGCGACTGGCCGCTACCGCTAGGACGGGGCCTTCTGTACTTCTTATTGTGCCACTCACTGGAGGTTTGATGGACAGGTCGTTTTTAAGTAAATTCAGTGGCGGCCAGCCGGCCATCAGGGCTCCGGCGGCACAACATTTTGCCATCCCCGACACCATTCAAGGTCGTCATCCACCTCTCCTGTCCCAACTCAGCAGGGTAGTAGTAACCCTAATTCCGATCTTCCCTGCTCTGTTCTTCTCATTTTGAATTCATAATCAAACCTACGGCTGCCATCTCATATGGGAACTACGAGATTTCCACAGTGAGAAGAAAGTAAAATTCAAAGAATTGAAACCAATCTGTTGAGTTCTTGCCACCGTGGAACAAATCACTGGACGTGGCAAGGTTTGATCGGTATGATGATAAGTATTGTTTCTGAAGTGTTATAGCATAATAAAGATTGATATCATTGTGGTGAATTTTGTATCACTTGGGGAAGTTACGGTGGACGAAGAGATCAAGGAAACATCTCGAAGCGCTGCATTTGAAATCATCGATCAGGTTGCGGCATGTCCAATTATGCAGCGATCAAGTTTAACAGCTGTGAATCTGATTGTTTCGTGTTACACTGGTCCAAACAGGAGAAGCCTCCTCTGCATCTTGCTATTGTTGCACTCTACTGTGTGTTCTTTGATTAGGAAAATACTTGATTAACAAGTACATGGTGACCACCTGCTGATCGATGCCTCACCCGCTGCTCACATCTGTTCTATGGGATTTGATGGCAAAATTACAATGTGTGACACGCTACCATGCAACATTAATGATTTGTACCCCGCAAAAAAGCCATTAATGAATTTTTACTGGATCGCCCTTTCCAGGCTTTTGATTTGTGGAAAAAAGTCACATTACTTCGCCCTACTATGTGTTCACTTCCTACAAGAGAGTGGCTTATCTAAACCTGAAGGTATGATGATGGAAGAAAGTGTCAGGACCCCGATTCCAAGAAACATCTATCTAGCCGGTAACACCTCATATCACTTTGCGGCCTCATGCACGGTATTCCCACGGGTGTCCACTTACCATGGCCGGGACCGTTTGCGCCTTTTGGCTCACGTATATGATAGTGTCGCTAGCATCCATATGACAGAGAACCCGGGCCGACATGGCTAGTCATGAACCCAAAGCGGCACTAACCTATGGGGACAGGCATACATGAATCACATTGAGCATGTCGGTGAGCAGCGTGTGAATCCGGGCTGTAGCACTGGGCTAACAGGACTCCGGGAACCCGGGCTGTAGCAGGCTAGGCAGGACTCCGGATGTCACCGCGTGACATTTCCCCGAAGGGACAGACACAGGAACGAAGTGAAACACATGCCGGCCAGTCAGGTGTCCTGAGCAGTAGTGTTGGGCTAACAGGACTCCGGTGAATCGGGCTGTAGCGGACTACTATGGCTCATGGAAGCACTAGACTACATTTCCCCATAAGAGAGGTTTCCAAGGATAAACAACTAGATTGCCGGATCCCACACATACGAAGCATTTCAATCATACACACAATATGCTTGATGTGTGTAAATACAACATGGCATCACAACATAACTCTACGACTCGAGTATTTATTAGGCTCCGAGGAGCGAGATATTACAAACATGGGTCTCATGACCCAACAATCATAGCATACAAATCAAAGCACATGCGGAAGCTTAACTTGTCTGAGTACAGACAACTACAAATGAAGAAGGCTGAGAAGCCTGACTATCAACCAGATCCTGCCGAAGGCACAAGATCGTAGCTGAGGTATCAAGCTAAACGTCGAAGTCCACACGGAACTACTAGCAAGACTGACGTCTCTATGCAAAACATAAAATAGGCAAATGTGAGTACAAATGTACCCAGCAAGACTTACATTAGAACTAACTACATATGCATCAGTATCAGCAAAGGGGGTGGTGGAGTTCGACTGCAGCAAGCCAACTTTGACTTAGTGGCTATCCTAAACTATGACTGCAAGCAACTCTTTTGAGGTGGCGCACACGAGTCCACATATTCACCATTCAATACACCACTATGGATCCGCTCCCGCCTCCCTACGAGAATGCCATCCATAGCACTCATGCTTATCTTGCGAGTTTTAGAGTATCCACTTTCACTTGTCTATGAACTATGCAAGGGGTCCAAGTTTCCATATCCGAGGAATCCGGCTATTCGAATAGATAATGATAACCCTGCAGGGGTGTACTTCTTCACACATGCTCCCACCACTTACCGTCGTTTACACGACATGTACTCGGCAACCTTCAAGCGGAAGCCCAACGAGGGTGTCGGCCACGGTCTACCTAAACACTCAAGTCTCTAGTCCAGGTTTATCGCCTAACCAGGTTCCATCCGCAGGGAGTCCGGCCGAGGTTTCCACATACGGCCCTGAACGGTGTGTACAAGGTTCCAAGACACCAAACGGGCGCCCGGCATGCCCGACCATGGTGTATCTACCGCAACATAGCCCACCCCTGGGGTCAGTGCTACGCACGGCCGCCAACACATATCCTACAAACACCAGAAACTAGTTGCAACTCCTGGACAGAGGACTAGGGTGATTAAGAAGCTGAGAGGGTCAATTAAGGATCCCAATGAGTGGTAGTAGCTGTTCATGGATCACAGACACAGAACTCAGTTCCTAAGAACGGCTGCAATGAGACAACCCACCATGTACTCCTACGTGGCCTCTCACCGCTACCTTTACCAAATCGTGTTCACACACTTAGCTCTCAACAGTAGGACATGTTCACCAGATTCCAACTCATCCCCGATGAATCAGACCTGACTCAACTCTAAGCAGTAGCAGGCATGACAAACAAGCATGAATGAGTAGGCACATCAGGGCTCAAACAACTCCTACTCATGCTAGTGGGTTTCATCTATTTACTCTGGCAATGACAGGTCATGTAGAGGAAAGGGGTTCAGCTATCGCAGCATGTAATAGTTGAATCGTTGTTATCCTAATGCAATAAAAGAGAGCAGGAGCGAGAGAGTGGGATTATATCGGAATGAACAAGGGGGTTTGCTTGTCTGGCACTTCTGAAGATATCATTGGGTCTTCATCAGTGTCAACAATCACAACATCGGTACAACGTCTATCGAGAGGGGACAACCACCGGCAACAGAGAAGGAACACAATCAATGCAATGCACAACATGATGCATGATAATGACATGGCAATATGTTATTGATTGAGCTAATGCAACTAGCAACACAATTAAATGAAGTTGGTTTGAACCCAAAGTTCAAATTCAAACTCCACATGTGGTTATTTAAATACCATTCATTTGATTTGTCCTAAACAGTGGCCTTAAGTTGTTCTAACATGCATGAAAATAGTATTGATGGATTCCTTGAATTTTTCTGATAATTTTTCATATATAATTTATTTCATTTGGAGTTACGGTTGAATTTCTATGATTTTTAGAAGTTTTGGGCGTTTTCTAAAAATAATGAATCATTTAAGATTTATTTAAATTCCAGAAAGGAAATATTGCGACAGCATTAGGTCATGCTGATGTCAGCTGGTCAACAAGACCATCCAGGTCAAACCTGACAGGTGTGGCCCACTAGTCAGTGACACATAGTAAGCTACAGAGGCTGACATGTGGGACCCGGTCAAAGCTGACGTGGCCAAGTCAAAGTTGACAAGCGGGGCCCACTGAAATTAGTGCTAATCTAACAGAAAGTTAAAGTAAATAGTTTAGGCACTGGGCCCACATGTAAGTGGGTCAGGAGGTCAATTAGTGAGTGATTAGTGCTAACTAAGTGGCCACGTCGACAGTCGTCGGAGTCTCACCGGCGGTGACCTCGAACCGCGGCGGAGTTTGCTCGGAACTCACCAGAGGCGACAGATCAATGCGCCAGGGGCACCAGAGGATAGCCCATGCCCGTGCGCATCTAGGGAGACCAATGGGAGGTGCGGGGGTGGCCGGAGTTCGCCAGAGTGGAACCCGCGGCGGCTGCCGGAGTTCGAGGCTGGTGCGGGTTAGCGCTGCGATGTGCTAACGAGCGAGGCGAAGGTCTAGCGGGGCACTACGCGATGCGGGGAGCAAGTTGGACTCGCTGGGGTGACCATTTGGTCGCCGGAGCTGCGCCGACGACGAGCTCAAGCGGCGTCGACTAGGGTCGTCAAGGGGGCGACGTCTACGGCTCGAAATCGAAGGGGAGGAAAGAGGGGATCCACGCAGGAGCTCATAGCGGTTCGTTCGGTGGCCTCAGCGAGCTCGGGGAAGCGTCGGAGCGGGCGCACGGTCGCCGGCGATCTCGGTGGCCCGAGGTTGAAGAAGACGGCGGTGAGGGCGTCCGGCGGCGTCCGGCATCGCTT
This sequence comes from Triticum monococcum, assembly GCA_034509565.1. Taxonomy (NCBI): domain Eukaryota; kingdom Viridiplantae; phylum Streptophyta; class Magnoliopsida; order Poales; family Poaceae; genus Triticum; species Triticum monococcum. Next base: position 440,275,411 of record CM067842.1, on the reverse strand, counting down.
GTCTTGGCGAGGAGGTCGAGAACGAGGTAGCAGAGCTACTGGGCACGTCGAGGGATCGAGGGGGAGGCTCTGGGTGCGGCAACGGTGAGCGGCGGCGGCGGCTGCGTTCGGTGCGTGCGAGGGAGAGAGCCAGGGGAGAGGATGGGGACGAGAGAGAGCGAAAGAGAGTCGGGGGGGGGGGGGGGGGGCAGCATGGCGTCTCCAGGCAAGCAGCTGGACTCGCAGGGACGCTGCCAGCGCGAAGCAGGAGGTGGAGGCCTCCCGGCGCGCGCGCGCGCGTCTTCGCCTCTGCCTACTGGCAGAGGAAGACGACGAGCGACAAGGTAGGTGGGATGGGCTGGTCAAGTTGGGCCAGCTACAGGTAAGTGGGCCGGGTAGGTTCCTTTCTCCTCTCTCTTTTATTAATTGTTTCTGTTTTCTATTTTCTGCAATCGTTTTGTCTTTATTAAAAATGCCAGAGCATTTCCAAAAATCCTGAAAATATTTGTGGGCACTGTTGAAATTATTCCCAACAACCCTCAACTAGTTTCAGAATTCTTAGAGAATTAAAATATTTATAGGATTTAAATGCCCCAATTCAATTACAATATGAGTTAATTCAAAAATCCAGAAATGACCTAGAAATATGTTTATCATTTTTGGCAGGGTTTTTTACCTTTATCAGAAATGATGAACATTTCCAAAGGGCATTTTTGGATCATTGAGAATATTTCATTGTAATCCTAGTTGGATTTCATTTGGTGCTAGGGTTTGAACATCCCCATTTCAAGTTTAGGCAAAATTTAAACATGATGCACACATGAAACTAGCCTAGTGAAATGCCAGAAGCTAGGGATGTGACAACTCACCCCCACTATACAAGAATCTCGTCCCAAGATTCAGGACGTGAGGTGAGAAGACAAAGGGGAAGCAAGGCTTAACACAATCTTCACGATCCAGGTTGCACCTGATAAGGTTGTTGATTCGATAACCATCAGTGTCTCGTTGTCTTGCCCCGAGAACTCCATCCAACATGATAACGGGAAGAAAAGAAACTCTCGAAGAATCGATCTTCTCGAAGATCGAGCAACCGACGATCAACCCATAGAACGAGATGTAGCGACATCTGTCGAGATGAGACATGATACACACATTAAGAATGATGGAAATGAGCATATGACAAGGTTTAAATTAGTAGCGGAATTCCCACACCTAGGAGGGTGGTGAATGGTGCCAACATAGCGAGGAGTTGGGTTGCCATGATACCACAACGAGACACCTTAAGGAAGGTGACTCGAAGAACTATTCCCTTAAGTGGCAAAAAAATTACTTTTGATCCATAGATCATTGGAACTCTTCATACCAGCTTAAGGCAATCGCAAACGATCATTCAAGGAGGTTCGAAAGAATGGCGTACCCATACTAGAATGGACGATGTGGACTACCTTGTTGAAGACAACGCAATGGATGATTTTGCTTGCGCGTGCTCTCAAGAACTTGAGCATTTCCATATTCATCAAGGTTCTACCAACATCCGCGTCAAGGATCCTGGCAACACATCTTACTACCTTGACGAATAGTGATGGACAATGCAGATGCATAGAAAGACACCCCTTTCTCAGATTTCACCTTAGCGAGGCCAAGGGAACGAAATCTGGATGATCGACCGAGAGACATTTAGCACTCTGCTTCCAATGTTCTCCTTGATGTGCTAGCGTAATCCATTCATAGAGATGGTTTGATATCTAGAACATCAAGTAAAAGGTCGGACTTCGGAAGCTCAAGAATCCATAAGGAATAACCACGGAGGCAGATCCTGCGAGATCCTTATGGGGAATTGACCAACTTCTTCAACCAAGATACTACAATAATAGGCCTTCTGGCTAGGTGTGTTGGCCATGACATCCACGTTACCGGTTACAGAGAGACCAACATTATAGTTCTTGGAGTACGTTCCAACCATCATATCTGCCTGAGATTCAGATCTGGTTGGTGTCAGGATATTCCAGACTCATCAAGTCTAGAAAGAAAAATGAAAGTCTGCAATGCAATTCGATGAGATGACGTTGCGAGAATCTCGGGGAATGAGCTATGATAGCAAGCTCCAAAATGAGCTGGTTCTGCTACAAACCTGTGAACACGCTATCCAAGACAAGCATGACCACATGGTAGTCTTATAATAAAACACTATCGAGCGTAGGTGGGGAACCATCATCGAGGATATCGAAGTCCTTGTGCACTTATCGATGAACTTCTTATCCTTGAGCAAGTCAATCAGTGGCTTGGTGTGCTAGGAACACATATAGAATGGAGGCGGCCAACCTATCAAACCATAGGGCACTTCACACGTGCATGACTAACTTGGGATGATTCCAGAGGAGGCAAAAATAAACTTTCTCGAATTCACGGCAGCAACTTGCATCGATTGCGCGTGAACCAGAGGAAGTCACTTCTTTCATCCAGACAGACACTTCATGAACGGGGCATGAATAAAAATGCTTACACTATTTGCCAATGCTTGCTGGATGTTCAACACGAATCATGGAGGAGAAAAATCGCTGCTGATGGACTCAACAACAACTCATCGGAATTTCCATATCACTGGACTTCCACCATCATGTGAACACGGTGATAACATTGGTCAGACCAAAAGATGTAATGGTGTATGCTTGAGGGATCAACCATGAGTAAGACAACATTACGAACATCATTGGTTCTGATTTGACTTGACGATAGCCCATACTCAAGTCAATGTTTTGACAAGGCAATAGATCCAACAACTGATCACGAGGACCAATCGATGGAGATATCATCTTTCTTCAACACACACACACACACACACACAAAAAGATATCCCTTAACATGAACTAAGTCAGACAAGCTTTATCTTTCAACTCTCCAAGTTGTTGTTTAGCTCAACCAACTAGCTCAGGGATATCCAACACAGATTCTTGGAGAAGGGGTGATTTATAAGAAAACCCATTTAATCACGAACTCAACATACCGGTCAGGTGATAACCAGGTAATACTTCCGAGAAGATCTTCGGGAAATCACGAACCACCGATATGTTACTAAGCTCGAGAACAATCTTGCTTTTTCAGGGCAAGACGATATGATCAAATAAGCAAGGACAGACACAGTCCCAACTCTTGATCAAAGAGTGCACCAGGAAAATGGACTAGGTAGCACGATCAATCTTACAATGATGATTCAATAACCAACACACTAAGAATGAGAATATTGTCCATTAACTACCAAGCAACGAGGTTGCTAGGAGTATCGATTTCACACATCACAGTTCACTTGTCGGCATTCCGGTTAAGGCAACACGGGACCGAGGAATGAACGATGATGGCGAGAGTATCACTGCATCAAGAATTCATAAGAGAAGGTGCAATTTCTCATGACGTTCCTGAAATAAAAGTGGGTAATACTTCAGGGTAGAACAGAGATCAAAGCTTGATTGCATTTGATCTACGGAATACAACTGCTTTGACCCAGTCCTAGAAATGGATGAGGTACTGGAGTTTGTTTCTCCTAGTCATTCTGAACTAGAATGACTTGACGGACCACAGGAATAATAAGCACCAATAACACGGATGCACAATTACTCCTGACTATCAATTGATAGATGATGGTTGGAATACAAATGAAGAGGGACAACTCAAGGGAACATATATCTTTCTGAGTTGTGGATACATAGGTTAGAATGTTGACCAAAGCTCAACATTTCTCCCGGATAACCCATGCAGAAAAGTAGAACTGGCAGATTCACAATGTAGAATGGAGAACTCATTAAGAGCACTCTGGTTGTGATCTTTTGATTCAAACGAATTTTTGCCAAGGATGGTTCATGGTATTTGGAAGAATGATATACCACAGACCTCGAAGACTATCACAAAGATTACTAATATCCTAAAGGTACGAGAAACACTATCAACACGAGGTAAGTAGAGTGGATCTTGGGTCAAGAACCCAGTAGTAGAATACCTACTACTAAATGGCATCGGAATGCTTTCGAGAATGGTGGCCAGAATTATCACACTGGGGATACAAAGCATTGCTAGATTACTAGGTGACTCCCTAGAACACCTACGGTCATAATAATAGCTCCGACATATATGTCGAGACAATAAATTACCTCAACGCACTGGTTAGTGTGCTTATTCTGACCATAAAGGACATCGGGAACGGAAAGAAAGGATTGCAAATGCATCAGATTATCTAGAAACCTGGGATGACTCGGATAGCATAATGGTTGTAAATGCTCAAAAAGATTTTAGACATCCTACAAATAGTGGCATGACCACTCAGAAGCACAATATCAAGATTTCGAGATCAACTGTCAACACACAGAAATAGTAGGAACTGAACTAAGAATTGAATCCATCAATCCTATAAGTCTATGGATTAGTAACACGTCATCCTGATAGATAGATTAGAAGGCCTAGTTCTTAAAACCCCGTAGAAGAGAATAGGATGACTCAGATCAGAAGGCCATAAGGTAAATGAGTAAAAAGAGCCTTACATTCCCTTCCACAATCAATTCCCCTACATAACTAAAGCATTTCTAGACAAAACTTCGACCGGTTTGGCTTGGTAATCCTACAGGCAGACAGGCTCTAATACCAAAGCTGCCAGGACCCTGATTCCAAGAAACATTGATCTAGCCGGTAACACCTCATATCACTTTGCGGCCTCACGCACAGTATATTCCCATGGGTGTCGCCTTACCATGGCCGGGACCGTTTGCACCTTTTGGCTCACGTATATGATAGTGTCACTAGCATCCATATGACAGAGAACCCGGGCCGACATGGCTAGTCGTGAACCCAAAGCGGCACTAACCTATGGGGACATGCATACATGAATCACATCGAGCATGTCGGTCAGCAGCGTGTGAATCCGGGCTGTAGCACTGGGCTGACAGGACTCCGGGAACCCGGGCTGTAGCAGGCTAGGCAGGACTCCGGATGTCACCGCGTGACATTTCCCCGAAGGGACAGACACAGGAACGAAGTGAAATACATGCCGGCCAGTCAGGTGTCCTGAGCAGTAGTGTTTGGCTAACAGGACTCTGGTGAACTGGGCTGTAGCGGATTACTATGGCTCATGGAAGCACTAGACTACATTTCCCCATAAGAGAGGCTACCAAGGATAAACAACTAGATTGTCGTATCCCACACATACGAAGCATTTCAATCAAACACACAATATGCTCAATATGTGTAAATACAACATGGCATCACAACATAACTCTATGACTCGAGTATTTATTCGGCTCCGAGGAGCGAGATATTACAAACATGGGTCTCATGACCCAATAATCATAGCATACAAATCAAAGCACATGCGGAAGCTTAACTTGTCTGAGTACAGACAACTACAAATGAAGAAGGCTGAGAAGCCTGACTATCTACTAGATCCTGCCGAGGGCACAAGATCATAGCTGAGGTATCAAGCTAAACGTTGAAGTCCACACGGAACTACTAGCAAGACTGACGTCTCTCTGCAAAACATAAAATAGGCAAACGTGAGTACAAATGTACCCAGCAAGACTTACATTAGAACTAACTACATATGCATCAGTATCAGCAAAGGGGGTGGTGGAGTTTGACTGCAGCAAGCCAGCTTTGACTCAGTGGCTATCCTAAACTACGACTACAAGCAACTCTTTTGAGGTGGCGCACACGAGTCCACATATTCACCATTCAATACACCACTATGGATCCGCTCCCGCATCCCTACGAGAACGCCGTCCATAGCACTCACGCTTATCTTGCGAGTTTTATAGTATCCACTTTCACCTGTCTATGAATTATGCAAGGGGTCCAAGTTTCCATATCCGAGGAATCGAGCTATTCGAATAGATAATGATAACCCTGCAGGGGTGTACTTCTTCACACACGCTCCCACCACTTAGCGTCGTTTACACGACATGTACTCGGCAACCTTCAAGCGGAAGCCCAACGAGGGTGTTGGCCATGGCCTACCTAAACACTCAAGTCTCTAGTCCAGGTTTATCTCCTATCCAGGTTCCATCCGCAGGGAGTCCGGCCGAGGTTTCCACATACGGCCCCGAACGATGTGTACAGGGTTCCGAGACACCAAACGGGCGCCCGACATGCCCGACCATGGTGTATCTACCGCAACATAGCCCACCCTTGGGGTCAGCGCTACGCACGGCCGCCAACACATATCCTACAAACACCAGAAACTAGTTGCAACTCCTGGATAGAGGACTAGGGTGATTAAGAAGCTGAGAGGGTCAATTAACGATCCCAATGAGTTGTAGTAGCTGTTCATGGATCACAGACACAGAACTCCGTTCCTAAGAACGGCTGCAATGAGACAACCCACCATGTACTCCTACATGGCCTCTCACCGCTACCTTTACCAAATCGTGTTCACACACTTAGCTCTCAACAGTAGGACATGTTCACCACATTCCAACTCATCCCCGATGAATCAGACCTGACTCAACTCTAAGCAGTAGCAGGCATGACAAACAAGCATGAATGAGTAGGCACATCAGGGCTCAAACAACTCCTACTCATGCTAGTGGGTTTCATCTATTTACTGTGGCAATGACAGGTCATGCAGAGGAAAGGGGTTCAGCTACCGCAGCATGTAACAATTGAATTGTTGTTATCCTAATGTAATAAAAGAGAGCAGGAGCAAGAGAGTGGGATTGTATCGGAATGAACAAGGGGGTTTGCTTGCCTGGCTCTTCTGAAGATATCATTGGGTCTTCAATAGTGTCAACGATCACAGTGTCGGTACGACGTCTATCGAGAGGGGACAACCACCGACAACAGAGAAGGAACACAATCAATGCAATGCACAACATGATGCATGATAATGACATGGCAATATGTTGTTGATTGAGCTAATGCAACTAGCAACACAATTAAATGAATTTGGTTTGAATCCAAAGTTCAAATTCAAACTCCACATGTGGTTATTTAAATACCATTCATTTGATTTGTCCTAAACAGTGGCCTTAAGTTGTTCTAACATGCATGAAAATATTATTGATGGATTCCTTGAATTTTTGTGATAATTTTTCATATATAATTTATTTCATTTGGAGTTACGGTTGAATTTCTATGATTTTTAGAAGTTTTGGGCATTTTCTGAAAATAATAAATCATTTAAGATTTATTTAAATTCTAGAAAGGAAATATTGCGTCAGCCTTAGGTCATGCTGATGTCAGCTGGTCAACAAGACCGTCCAGGTCAAACTTGACAAATGTGGCCCACTAGTTAGTGACACATAGTCAGCTACAGAGGCTGACATGTGGGACCCGGTCAAAGCTGACGTGGCCAAGTCAAAGTTGACAAGCGGGGCCCACTGAAATTAGTGCTAATTTAACAGAAAGTTAAACTAAATAGTTTAGGCACTGGGCCCACATGTAAGTGGGTCAGGAAGTCAATTAGTGAGTGATTAGTGCTAACTAAGTGGCCACGTCGACAGTCGCCGGAGTTTGCTCGGAACTCACCAGAGGCGATGGATCGACGCGCCAGGGGCACCAGAGGATAGCCCATGCCCGTGCGCATCTAGGGAGACCAACGGGAGGTGCGGGGGTGGCCGGAGTTCACCGGAGTGGAACCCACGGCGGCTGCCAGAGTTCGGGCTGGTGCGGGTTAGCGCTGCGGTGTGCTAACGAGCGAGGGGAAGGTCTAGCGGGGCACTACGCGATGCGGGGAGCAAGTTGACTCGCCGGGGTGACCATTTGGTCGCCAGAGCTGTGCCGACGACGAGCTCAAGCGGCGGCGGCTACGGTCGTCAAGGAGGCGACGTCTACGGCTCGAAATCGAAGGGGAGGAAAGAGGGGATCCACGCAGGAGCTCATAGCGGTTCGTTCGGTGGCCTCAGCGAGCTCGGGGAAGCGTCGGAGCGGGCGCACGGTCGCCGGCGATCTCGGTGGCCCGAGGTTGAAGAAGACGGCAATGAGGGCGTACGGTGGTGTCCAGCGTTGCTTGGCTTGGCAAAGAGGTCGAGAACGAGGTAGCGGAGCTACTGGGCACGTCGAGGGGTCGAGGGGGAGGCTCTGGGTGCGGCAGCGGTGAGCGGCGGCGGCGGCGGCGGCTGCGTTCGGTGCGTGCGAGGGAGAGAGCCAGGGGAGAGGATGGGGACGAGAGAGAGCGAGAGAGAGTCGGGGGGGGGGGGGCAGCAAGGCGTCTCCAGGCAAGCAGCTGGACTCGCAGGGACGCTGCCAGCGCGAAGCAGGAGGTGGAGGTCTCCCGGCGTGCGCGTGCGTCTTCGCCTCTGCCTACTGGCAGAGGAAGACGACGAGCGACGAGGTAGGTGGGCTGGGCTGGTCAAGTTGGGCCGGCTACAAGTAAGTGGGCCAGGTAGGTTCCTTTCTCCTCTCTCTTTTATTAATTGTTTCTGTTTTCTATTTTTTGCAATCATTTTGTCTTTATTAAAAATGCCAGAGCATTTCCAAAAATCCTGAAAATATTTGTGGGCACTGTTGAAATTATTCCCAACAACCCTCAACTAGTTTCAGAATTATTAGAGCATTTAAAATATTTATAGGATTTAAATGCCCCAATTCAATTACAATATGAGTTAATTCAAAAATCCAGAAATGAACTAGAAATATGTTTATCATTTTTGCCAGGGGTTTTTACCTTTATCAGAAATGATGAACATTTCCAAAGGGCATTTTGGGATCATTGTGAATATTTCATTGTGATCCTAGTTGGATTTCATTTGGTGCTAGGGTTTTAACATCCCCATTTCAAGTTTAGGCAAAATTTAAACATGATGCACACATGAAACTAGCCTAGTGAAATGCCAGAAGCTAGGGATGTGATAGAAAGTATAAGAAACCGAACTATTACTACAAGAGAGTGGCTTATCTAAACCTGCATGTTTCATTTTGGCCTACAAACATGCATGTGGGTCCTCAAGGTGTTGGATTATTTATACTTATCAGTTAATGAAGATAACAACTCCATGAACTTGATCAATGAACTTGAGAATTTATACAGGTTCACTTTTCACTTCTCCCTTTTTTAATTCTAAGTGGTTTTGCTTTGATATTTATTGGTTTAGCTGGACACTCTTGGTAAATATAGCTCCGTTTACCTTCTATTGGTCCATGGGGAACATGATATGCCTATAGCCGTAGAAAGAAACATCTGGAATTAACATCGACACAAATTCAATCAATCAAAGTTATATCGTATATGGCTTTACTATAATTTCATGGATAATTATTTTGTGATATTTGAAGTTTAATTTCCACGTAGAAACATCCATGGAATTCATAGACAAAAACTATCAAAATATAATTGAAAAACATGGACCATGTTTTGGGCCTACAAAGTGTATCCACAAGAATGTATGATGGCATATTTACTTATACAATAATGGTCAAAAGTAGTGAAGTATCTAGCCCGTGTAGGTGCACGGGTTGATGACTAGTATATACAACTGAAATAAACGTCCAATTACCTAAATGAATATACAAATCATTCACACACACCTCAATAAACAATTGCATGCATTCTAAAGTAGGAGAAACGATCGTCTAGTCATCTATTTCTTTTGACGCTCCCGCCACTACTCTGTGGCTCGATCCCTCGTCTGGGGCAGGAAGAAGACAATTCCTCATGTCAACAATCCGCCTGTATATCTCGTAGCTTGTGTACGCGTCCTTGGCCGCATACTTGACGTGTTCTTCATCCAGTCTCTCATGCCAAACACTGTGCCAGGCATTCTTGTACTTCTTGATCTCTTCCTTCATCTTCGCATAGTAGGGGTCGATGATGGCTGAGGCGAGGTCAACCAGGGAGTTCAGTTTGTTGTTGTCGCTCCCCCAGACCTTGTAGTGGTGCTGGATGTTGACAAGATTCAGGCATTTCATGCCCGAAACCTTGAGCACTTTTAGATCATTGGTGGTGTCCACCGTAGAGAAACTATAGTCGGAGCTGTTGATAAACCTGGAGAAACGCTCGCAAGGCCTTGTGGCCAGGTGGTAGTGGTAGACGAGGATGTCATGTCGACACAGAACTTGGCGACGAAAACCTTCTGATCATGCCCAGCACGACCCATGGTGTACTCGAAGTCAAAGCCGACCACTTGGTACTTGTCCTCGGTAAGGAACTGCTCCATAGTTTGGATGGAGCTCTCCACCGAGAATGGATCGTTCGTGTAAACAACCAAGAGATCCTTCCCCCTCATGTGGGTGTCCACTACGTGTTGCCTGGTGAACTGCCCACCGTTGTCGTTGTCGGCTGCTGGGAGCGCCATTGGAGCCACGGGAACGTCATTGGAACCGCTGGATGTCTTCTCTGTATGTGTCCTTGTGGGTGTGCTTATTGTGTCATGTGAGACGAGAGATGAAGGTAAATGACCGCAGGAATAAAAGGGGGCCGGGCGGCGTGGATTCTTGGCGCGTCTGCATGGCAGTTTTTGCAGCGGGTAACTGCATCATTGCGTCGCTCCCGGCGCAACCGCATGCACACGAACATGCGTGATCGTGCGCCGGCCCCAAACACTGGTAGCGCGTGTGGAGGGACAAGGGCAGAGCACCCAGAGGGACGCAAGAGCAGTGCGTGCCGCGGCTGCCTGAACCGCAAGCAATCACACGCATAGAGCAGTTGAACACGCAGGAAATGGTCGCCTACAAGCCGGCCGACAGTTCCTTCGCTGCGTAGAGAGCGGCCGTGCGCTACTACCTCTGTCTAGTCTATAGTCCCCTTTATATTCCGTGCCATACTTTTCCCTCAAATTTAACCAACAAAATGTTAATGCATGTTATAAAAATTATATAATTGGAAACTATGTTCAAATACAAATCCAACTATATAATCTTTGGCGACATGCATTCGTATTTTATTAGTTAAATCATACTTATAAATCAGGACGGGGGTATAGTAGGTAATTAAATTGCAAACATTTTTTATTAACCCTATGTGCACGTGGCCTTTCGTCCTCCTCTCGCACATCTTGTCACCCTGCTGCCGTAGACGGTTTACATCGCAAGCTTGCGCAGCGCGCGGGGGCGTTCTTTTGGCCAAATAGTGGCGCCAAGGAATCGTTGGTGAGCCCGTTCCCGCGCAACCTCGCAGGTCCCGCGCAAGCTTCCCGCCTGACTCAGTGAAATCCCCCAAAATCCCAATGCTTACCGGCCTGCTATATAAACCCTCATGGCCGTCGAGTCCCACGTCGCATTTTACCCTCCCTCCCTGTAGCTTATCTCGTCTGCTTCTCCCACAGTCGCCAATGGCACCGGTCCGTCGTTGTCGCTCAGCCACTCCGCCGTCTTCGTAGGACAGCTCCAGCTGGGAGGCTACACCGCGGCGGCGGCGCAGTCCCCGGTGTAGTGTAGTGCGCGTGGCGTCCCTGTTGGGTGTGCGCGGAACACCCACCACACGCTCGGCCGCCGCTGCCCGTCGGCACCTGTTGCCGGCCGCCGTTGCCGCCACACCACCATCGAAAGCCAGGGCCATCCCGCGCTTGGTCGCCGCGGCCCGAAGGCAGGAGGTGGCCGTCATGGCCACCATCTCGTCGGTGTCCTGGGAACGGGGGTACCCAGACTTGCCTGCCTAGGGCCCGTGGCATGGCTCCATCAATTGCCCGGTACGGCCCATCTTCAGCAACAACTACTCAAGACCCCTGCGAGGGTCCGAGCCTCGCGAGGCGGACGACACCAAGACCTCCCTGGGGGCATCCTCACTAGGCTGGCCCCCGAGGAGCGGAGATATCTATGCAAGGGGCACCTCGCGAGGTTCGCGTGACGTGAGCCATGACGACCAAGGCCAGGTGGGCGCTAGCGGGCGCAGTGTACCAGTTTCCTCTTTGGTGCTAAGGAGGCAAGCACAGGCGCAGGGTCCCGAGGCATCAAGAAAAGGTTTCCATATCTATGCAACAAGACCAAGACCTGGAGGACAGAGTTCATCACAGAGCCCACAACAGCGTCACCACCAGAGCCTTTGGCAGGCAAAGACTACTTTTATCAGGATATCTTGTACTAGTTGCCCCCCTTCAAACTTGGCCGTTGTGGGATCCCTTCCTGCCTAAACATTTGGGAAGAGGACCAAGGTCACTATAATAGGACCTAGCCACCACCGTAGAAGGGGATGAATCATTCAGATCACCCTCTCAACCACCTTCTCATCGAGCTCAAGAACACCTCACCTCCTGAGGCTACCCATCTACTATACTAGTTCATCCTCAGCCACTCGAGGCAATCCACCCACAAACCGAAGTAGGGTATTACACCGCAAGGTGGCCCAAACCAGTATAAACCCCCGTGTCTCTTGTTCTTTGGGTTCGTCAAGCTAGGCCGTGGAATCGTTGAGCGTGCCAGTCGGGGAAAGAGTGTTCTTCATGTGCACCCCAGAGTTCGAACCTCAAGGGTTTGCCGAAACCCGTAATCCAACATTTGGCACCCCAGGTAGGGGTGCGCTGAAACCTCTCTTCCATCGATCGACACCCCACTGCTCCACCGCTCCCATGGCTGACGCTGTCGATCCCGTGCTAAGCGCCGAGCCGCTCTCAACGCTCGCGTCACCCAGACGGCGCCCGTCGGCAGGCCTCCCCATTGCTCTCCATCACCCGCTGCCAACGCCACCACCGGCCCGGCAGCGAACGAGCAGCAAGCTTCGTCGCTACACCCCTCTGTGCGGAGCGACAGACGCACCGCCACCCCGTCGTTGACTCCGGACGGCTCGTCGTCCCACACTCGCCGCGGGCCCGCAGGCTGCACTGCTCACGGCACGTGAGCTCCTGCGCTACCGCCCCGTCGACGACCTCTACGAGGATTGGCTGGACCGCATTGCCGAGCTCGTCAGTGCCGCTGGGGTCTCCCTTGCACCATCCCTTTTGCTGCCTCGTCCGCCTCCTGTAGCGGGCGACGTAGCCGATGGGGCACCTCTGCCACCTTCGCATCAAGATGTCGCCCTCGCGGCAAGATGCCCCGCAGTGCGACCCACCACGCGGGCACCCGTGTGTGAAGAAGGAAGCTGCCAGGAAATCCCGTGGCCGCAAGAAGGTGCTCCTGCGTTCCCAGCACCACCACATCAAGACCACGCGCTACCGGCGACGACCGCGCGTGGATACCAAGACCAGGCTCCACCTCCATGGCGGGCTCCAGTCACCACCGCGGGCTGCCAAGCCCTCACCCCTGAGCTGTGCAGCGTTGTCTGGCCTGGCAAGTTCAAGCCCGATCTGCCTCCGCGCTACGACAGCACCCCGACCCTACTGAGTTCCTGCAGCTCTATGAGCTGAGCATTGAGGCAGCCAACAGCGACGAGAAGGTCATGGTGAAGTGGTTTCCTGTGGATCTCGAAGACGGCGCTCGCTCGTGGCTCCTGAACCTGCCCGCAGGATCGATCTCCTCCTGCGTGAGATGCACAAGTGTTTCGTCGCAAACTTCCAAGGCACTCGCGACCGCCCGCCTGCCGCTGGTGACCTGCGGTGCATCAAGCAGCAGCCAGGGGAAACCCTGCAGAGGTATATCTAGCGTTTCAACAGCGTTCGCCTCAAGATCCCCAACGTAACGAGCGAGGCCATCATCCCGGCATTCTCCGATGGCGTCCGTGATGTGAAGATGAAGGAGGATCTCGCCTTACACGAGGACCTATGCACGGCTCTGGAGATGTTCAATATGGTGACCAAGTGCGCGAGAGCTGAGGAGGGATGCCTTTCCCTCGTCGAGCTTCCAGCTGCCGACCCAGAAGAGAAGAAGGCCAAGACCAAGGACGTGAAGCGCAAGGGGACTGCCGTGCTCGCGGCGGAGCCAAAGATGAAGCGCGGCTGCGACCACCCAGAGTCATCCAAGGCCAATTGCCCATTCGGCGCTTTCCACAACGTACACAGCCACAACATGAACGACTATTAGGAGCTTAGGGCCATTCACAACGGGAGCTTCGAATGATGCCCTGAGCGCAATGACCAAGGCTACGGCCACGGAGGAGGGATAAGTGGATGGCGCTGGGATGACCGCAGCCCCTGCTAGGAGTGGCGCGACCGCCCTCGCGAGGACCGTTGGCAGGATCAACCTCATGAGGGCGCCTGGAGGTTCCAGCCTCGTGCGGACCGCCCTCAGGGAAACGCTAGCCTCCCTTGGCATGCCGCCACCACCAAGGATGAATGACGACCACCACCAGGACGAGGGGGCTAGGGGCTTCCAGGAGCCTCGTGCCATCGCCTGCATCCTGGGTGGCGCTCAGGCCCCTGGCTCCCAGCACATCTTTAAGCAATTTGGTCGTGAGGTGAACGCGGCCCTCCCCAGGCTCGAGGCCACGCGCCCTCTCAAGTGGTGCAAGTACACCATCACCTTCAGCTCGTCCGACCAGCTCAATTTCATGGCAACCACCGACGCCCTCCCAATGTTCTGCTCACCCATCATCAGCAACGTCCTTGTCACTAAGACCCTCATCGACGGCGGCGCATGGCTCAATGTTCTCTCTATTGAGACGTTCGATCACCTCCAAGTGCCATATGATCAGCTGCAGCCCACCAAGCTCTTCTCAGGAGTGACCGACGGCTCCACCACCTGATAGGGCAAATCCGCCTCCCTGTCACCTTCGGCAAGCGCGACAACTACTGCACTGAGCTCATCGACTTCGACGTCGCCCACATCCGCCTTCCCTACAACGCCATCCTTGGGTAACCGGCCCTGGGCAAGTTCATGGCAGTGACCCATCATGGTTACAACGTCCTCAAGATGCCAGGGAGCTGCGGCGTCATCACGGTCGCTTGCGAGGAGAAGGATGAGGTGTGCTCTCTAGAGCGTGCCTACTAGGCTTCCGCGACCGAAGACCCAGACAGCGAAGGTGCCATCTACCCACCTGAGGCTGTCCCGAAGAAGAAGAAGCAGCTGCGCAGCCAGGATATCCAGGAGAGCAGTGTCTCCAGCGGCACCACCTCAGGACCTGCGCCCACGGACGGGGCGCCTCCCTCCCTCGCATAGGAAGGCACGCCCGGCGCCCTCCTCAGGCTGGTCTCGGGGGCTCTCTATTGGAGGCTCTCTTATTTAGCCAATGTCACGAGGGAGGCGCTCGAGCACCACATGGAGGCATGCTTCACCGCATGCTTCCCTCATGAGGGCACAAGGCAGGGAGTGCCTAGTGCTCAGGAATTCATCACCAAGGCGACTGAGGAGTTTCAAGATGCGAGGACCATGCGTGGCGATCACCGCCTAGCACCTGGCGCAGCTCTTTATCCTGGCAAGGACAACGAGCTGCGCATCTGCGTCAACATCCCAGGGATCAACAGGGCTGCATCCCAGGAGTGTTTCTGGCCTTCATGCATTGGTTGGTTCGAGGGTCCACCTCACAGCTATGTTCGCATGCCATTCGGCCTACCGAACGCGTCTTTCACCTTCCAGCGCCACCTGTGGAGCACGCTGGCGGCTCAGGAGGCCAAGCATCACGCAGTCCTGGCAAAAATGGCGACGGCTCTTCCTGAGCCTCCCGGGCCCTCAGAGTCTCCCGAGGCTCTGGACACGGGTGACTCATGAGGAGCAACTTCTTCAACATGCATCTTTAGCTGCTTCAACATCCCTCCAGCAATGGTGCCAAGTGAATCCTTCCAATTCATTCAGTTGGGGGCACCCCTCGGGTAGCATTATCCCCAAGTCGCACGGGCCTGTCCTTGCGACATGTATCCTTTTGCATCTTTAACTTATTCTGTTGGGGGCGCCCCTTGGGCTGCATCATCCCCAGGCCACATGGGTCCGTCCCTGTGGCATGTATCATTCTTGCATTTATCCAACTAGCTTGTCTCCTTCCATGAGTTACCTTAAGGTTATGCCTATCCGGTACTTCGATACCATGAATGTCGTACGCCCTTGCAAACCCACCCACGACCGCCTCATGATTAAGGGCTAGCATGGTGTCTATGCTCGGGTCCATCCCTGTAGCATCGCTAAACCCAAGAGGCTGAGCTCTGGCTCGTGGGCCAGCTCCCGTGTACGTCACCTCCCATGGCCCTTGTTGCCTTGCTCTCGCATGAGCTAATCATGGGCGGACGAGCTAGGGCGCGCGACCTGGTGCCCCGCCACCATGGGAACCGCGCACCGGTTGTCTCTCTTCAGGATCTTCACACGAGAAGACTGGGCATGGCATCTGTGCTCGGGACCATCCCTGCAGCGTCGATAAACCCAATGACTGAGCTCTATCTGGTGGGCCGGCTCCGTTCACGTCACCTCCTGGGGTCGTTGGTGCCTGGCCTTCTCATGTGATCACCTCAGGAGATTCATTCGGCGCAGGTTGCCTAACCATCTCGCAGGACCATCACAACTGTCAAGAATCAAATTCAGGCGCAACCCGCCTTGAGGTAGGGCCTCGTGAGTCCCGCGCTAGCTCACGAGTGCCCAGACACACCTCGTCTAGCCCTGCCGTGCAAGCCACATGTCAGGGAGGGGCTGTACATGCCTCGAGGGCTCCACATAGAGGGAGCCCTCACCCATGCACCAGCGGAAGCACCATGCTCCACGCTGGCAGTCAACACGATCGAGCCGCGGCTATGCCCGTGCAAGTGTGGAAGCGCCATGCTCCATGCTGGTGATAAACAACTGAGGGCTGCCCCATGGCAGCATCAACCTCGGGGAGCCACCAGTCTCAGTGACCAGCCTCATCGCAACACTTTCCCCTCGGGAGAGTCGCGCGAGGGGGATGGGCACGGGGGCTGCGCTCAGGTCACGCCTAGCGCACGCCACCCTGCCAGGTCCCTCGGACCTGGTCGTCGCGCGTCCCTCCCGAGCGAGACCTCAGTGAGGAAAGGTATGGAGGTCTGTTTGCACATCAAGGGGGACTCCTGAGAATCACAACTCAGGAGCCTAACTGGTCACATAGTCCCTCACCCCTTGGTCTCGTCCTTGTGATCCGGATGACCCAACGGCGGCTGAGGTACGCGTAGGTGATTGCTCTCTGACTATAGCGCCAGAAAAGCTCCTGTCTGCTAGGACTACGTCGGTTTCCCCAAAGAGGAAGGGAGGATGCAGCACAGCGACGGTAGGTATTTTCCTCAGTGAAGAAACCAACGTTATCGAACCAGTAGGAGAACCAAGCAACACAACATAAACAACACCTTCACACAAATAACAACACCTCGCAACCCGACATGTTAAAGGGGTTGTCAATCCCTTTCGGGTAACGATGCCATAAAATTGTAGTAGATTGAAATAACAGATCGCAAATAAAATTAAGTGCAGCAAAGTATTTTGTATTTTTGGTTTAATAGATCTGAATAAAAATGCAAAGGAATAGTAGATTGCAAGCAAATATATGAGGAAGAAGACCCGGGGGCCATAGGTTTCACTAGTGGCTTCTCTCGAGAAAGATAGCGAAGAGTGGGTAAACAAATTACTATTAGGCAATTGATAGAACCTCAAATAATTATGACGATATCCAGGCAATGATCATTACATAGGCATCACGTCCAAGATTAGTAGACCGACTCCTGCCTGCATCTACTACTATTACTCCACACATCGACCACTATCCAGCATGCATCTAGTGTATTAAGTTCATGGAAAACGGAGTAATGCAATAAGAACGATGACATGATGTAGACAAGATTCGTTTATCTATTGCATAGATATAGATACCACCTTTTTATCCTTAGTAGCAACGATACATACGTGTCAGTTCCCTTTCTGTCACTGGGATCAAGCACCGTAAGATCGAACCCACTACCGGGCACCTCTTCCCATTGCAAGATAAATATATCAAGTTGGCCAAACAAAACCCAAATATCAGAGAAGAAATATGAGTCTATAAGAGATCATGCATATAAGAGATCAAAGAAACTCAAATAACTTTCATGGATATAAAAATATATGACTAATCATAAACTCAAAGTTCGTCAGATCCCAACAAACACACCACAAAAGAGTTACATCATATGGATCTCCAAGAGACCATTGTATTGAGAATCAAGAGAGAGAGAGATGAAGCCATCTAGCTACTAACTACGGACCCGAAGGTCTACAAAGAATTACTCACACATCATTGGAGAGGCACCAATGGAGGTGGTGAACCCCTTCCGAGATGGTGTCTAGATTGGATCTAGTGGTTCTGGACTCTGCGGCGGCTGGACGAATATTTCGTTGACTCCCCTAGGGTTTTGGGAATATTTGGGTATATATGGAGCAAAGAGGTGGTCTGGGGGGCACCCGAGGTGGGCACAACCCACCAGGGTGCACTTGGGCCTCTTGGCGCACCCTCGTGGGTTGTCCCCTCCTTGGGACTCCCCCATCTAGTCCATAAAAAATTTCCATAAAGTTTCATGGTATTTGGACTCCGTCTGATATTGATTTTCTGCGATGTAAAAAACACAGAAAAATAGAAACTGGCACTTCGCACTATATTAATAGGTTAGTATGAAAAAATGATATAAAATGACTATAAAATGATTATAAAACATCCAAGATTGATAATATAACAGCATGGAACAATCAAAAATCATAGATACGTGATTCAATTGGACTTTATAGCATGGACAATTGGACTTTTTATGTGATTCAAAGCAATAGTCTAGTGTTGACATAATAATTTAGATACTCAAGCATATCAACAAGCAACCATGTCTTTCAAAATATCAATGCTAAAATAAGTTATCCCTAGCCCATCATGCTCAAAATTAATCCATTCATGGAACACACTCGAATATTAGCTACACCCAATACTTAAGTACGATCATATTGCGTCCTAGTTGGTGCTTTTTATGAGAGAAGATGGAGACTCAAATTCAAAAATAAAAAAATGCATAAAGTAAAAGAAAGGCCCTTCGCAGAGGGAACTTGGGATTTGTAGAGGTGCCTGAGCTCAAAGTGAAAAACTTAGAGATAAAATCATTTTGAGAGGTGTATCCGTCCCACCAACGAAAATGACTTAGAGTTCCCAATACTTTCCATGCATAGATATATCATAGGCGGTTCCCAAATAGAAAATAAATTTTATTCCTTTTCCACCATAATTTCACTTTCCATGGCTAACTGTATCCACGGGTGCCCTCCATACCAACACTTTCCAAGGAATTTATTGTTTGACAACATGAAGTAAATTCGATTTTTTTTGCATTTCGGGACTGGGCATCCTAATACCTTTGCCTTACTCTCGTGCAATGGCAAGTGAATAAACACTCGTCTTGAGAATAACACATGTAGCATGGAAAATATTATCCACCCCTCACCGCTCTGCGAGCGAAATGAACACACAAAAGAGAAGTTTATTTTGAAAATTAGAGATGGCACATACAAATTTGCTTAGAACGGCAAAACAATACCGCAAATAGGTAGATATAGTGGACTCATGTGGCAAAACTGGTTTAAAGGTTTTTGGATGCACAAGTAGTGATCATACTTAGTGCAAAATGAAGGCTAGCAAAAGATTGGGAAGTGACCAACTAAGAAACAGATCATCTCATAAGCAAGCATTAAGCATAAATAACACCAAATAATGCACCACAAGTAGGATGTAATTTCATTGCATGACTATTGACTTTCGTACTTGCATAGGGAATGACAAACCTTAACACCAATATTCTTACTAAAGCATAATTACTCATCAACATGACTCACATATCACATCATCATATCTCAAAACTATTACTAAGAATCAAGTTTATTTTGTCCAATGATCTTCATGACATTTTCTTTTCTTTATCCTTCTTGGATATCTATCACTTTGGGACTAATTTTCATGTGTTTCTTTTCATAAGCTCAAACAAATATAAGTGAAGATCATGAGCATAACAATTTTCTTTCTCTCAAAATAATTTAAGTGAAGAAAGAGAGAATTTCTTCAAAAGTTTACTAACTCTCAAATAAATCTAAGTGAAGCAAGAGAGCATTTCTTCAAAAAAAAACTAAGCACACCGTGCTCAAAAAGATATAAGTGAAGCACTAGAGCAAGTCCTAGCTCATAAACGATTTATGTGAAGCATAGAGAACAATTCTAACAAGTCATGACATAATTTTGGCTCTCTCAAATAGGTGTGTCCAGCAAGGATTGATGACTTAAAACACAAAATAAAACAAGCAAAGACTCATATCATAAAAGATGCTCCAAGCAAAACACATATCATCCGACGAATAAAAATATAGTCTCGAGTAAAATACCGGTAGTTGTTGGAAGAAAGCGGGGATGCCACTCGGGGGCATCCCCAAGCTTAGTTGGTTGCTCATTTTTTGATAATACCTTGGGATGCCGTGGCATCCCCAAGCTTAGGCTCTTCCATCCTTCCTTCATCCATCATAAGATAACCCAAAACATGAAAACTTCAATCACACAAAACTCAACAAAACCTTCGTGGGATCCATTAGTATAAGAATAATAAACCACTACTATAAGTGATGTATCAAACAAATTCATATTTTGTTTGAGTATTATATCTAATGTATTCCAACTTTTCTATGACAAAAACTCAACAAAGAAAATCATAGAGCCATCAAAATAAGCTCACAACATTGTCGGCGTTCTGGGAACGGGGGTCCCCAGACTTGCCTGCCTGCGGCCCACGGCGTGGCTAAGCCAGCTGGCCGTACGACCCTTCTTCACCAACGAAGCACCCAAGACCCTCGCGAGGGGTCAAGCGTCGCGAAGCGGACGACGTAAGACCTCCTCCGGAGTGGCCTAGCTAGGCAGGCTCACGAGGAGCGGAGATATCAAGGCGAGGCGAACCTCACGAGGTTCTCGTGATGTGAGCTGTGACGATCGACACTAGGCGGGCGCCAGTGCGCACAGTGTCCTTGTTTCCTCTTTGGTGCAAAGGGGGCAAGCGCAGCCGCGGAGTACCAAGGCCTCAGGCAAAGGTTGCCATTTCGGTGCAACAAGACCAAGACCATGGACTGCAAGACGGAGGTCACCGTGGAGCCCAGAACAGCGTCACCACCAGAACTTTGTGCATGCGAAGACTACTTTTGTCAGGATAGCTTGTACTAGCTGTCCCCCTTTAAATTAGCCCGCCATTGTTGGCTCCCTTCCCGCTCGATATTTGGGAAGAGGACCAAGGCCTCTATAAATAGTACTAGCCACCATAGTGGAAAAATGGGAAGAAGTGGAGGGGATGATCGGATCGGAGCTTGAGAGAGACCACCCCACACACACAAGCTCGCCGAGCACAAGAACACCTCAACCTCGGGAGGCCATTCTTCCTTTGTATTGTTCATCATCAGCCCAAGAGGCAATCCACCACCACGACACTAGAGTAGGGTATTACACCACAACGGTGGCCCGAACTAGTATAAACCCTGTGTCCTTCTCTGTTGTGAGTTTGTCGAGTTTGTCCGCGAGATCCTAACGAGCTAGGGCGTAGATTGGTTGGAGGGACAGACTTCGCACGCACCCCAGTGTTTGAACCTTAAGGGTTTGCCAGGACCCCATACCCCGACATTTGGCGCGTCAGGTAGGAGTGCGCCGTAGCTTCCCTTCCATCAGTTCGTCGCTCCGTCGCTCCGCCGTCTCCATGTTGGATGCTCGCCGCGCTCGAGCTGAGCGTCGGGCCGCCCTCGCTTGACGCTCGTCGCTTAGACGGCTCCCGTCGGCAGGCCGCCTCGTCGTTCTCTGTCCCCCACCGCCAACGCTACCACCAGCCCAGTGGGAAACGAGCAGCCGGCGTCCTTGCAACATCCTTTGGTGTGGCAGGACGGCCACACTGCTACTCCATCACTCACACCTGCTGGCTGTTTGTCTCACACGCACCGCGCTCCCATGGAGGCATGGGCCGCGCTCATCGTGGCAAACGAGCTCCTGCATTACCGCCCCATCGACGACGTCTATGAGGAGTGGCTCGATCACGTCGCCGAGCTCGTTCCTGCCGTGGGGGGCTCTCTAGCGCCGTCCCACTCTCTGCCTCCCCCTTAGCAGGCCGCGGGCGATGGGGCTCGCGGTGTGCCTCCACCGCCTCAACACCAAGACGGTGCCTTGGCGCCAAGGCGCGCGCCTCCGCGGCGTGATCCGCCGCACCCGGCGCCCGCGCGTGAAGAAAGGAGCTGCCAAGAAATCCCACGGCCGTGAGAAGCTGTACCAGCGCTCCCCGCGCCACCTCGTCAAGACCGCGCGTCGCCTGCGGTGGCCCAGCACGGACCTCGCCAAGACCAAGCTCTGCCCCCGAAGCGGGTCCCGGCAACCACGGCAGGCTACCGCGCCTTCACCCATGAGCTGCGTAGCGTTGCCTGGCCAGGCAAGTTTAAGCCAGATCTGCCTCCTCGGTACGACGGCACCGCTGACCCCGCGGAGTTCCTGTAGCTCTATGAGTTGAGCATCAAAGCGGCCAACGGCGACGAGAAAGTCATGGCGAACTGGTTTCCCATGGCTCTCAAGGATGGGCCCGCTCCTGGCTCTTGAACCTGCAGCATGGCTCGATCTCCTCCTGGGATGAGATGGGCGACCGCTTTGTCGCCAACTTCCAGGGCACTTGTGACCGTCCACCGGTCGTGGGCGACCTATGCCGCATCAAGCAACAGCCAGGAGAGACCGTCCAGAAGTACATCCAGCGCTTCAACAGCACCCGCCTCAAGATCCCCAAGGTCACGGACGAGGCCATCATCTCCATGTTTTCCGACGGTGTCCGCGACGTCAAGATGAAGGAAGAGCTGGCTATGCATGAGGAGCTTTGCACATCTCAGGAGCTGTTCAACCTGGCGACCAGGTGCGCAAGAACTGAGGAGGGGCGCCTCTCTCTCATCGAGCTGCCAGCTGCAGGAGTGGAGGAAAAGAAGTCCAAGGCCAAGGAAATGAAGCATAAAGAGGCAGTAGTGCTCGTAGCAGAGCCTGACACCAAGCGAGGCAGAGATCAGCTCGAGTCATCCAAGAACGGCCGCCCATTCTGCGCCTTCCACAACCTGAACACCCACAACACCAGCGACTATCAAGAGCTCAGAGCCATTCGGGAAGGATGCTTCGGCCGACGCCCTGAGCGCAACGACCGGGGCTACGGCCGTGGAGGAGGACGCGGAGGCGGACGCTGGACGACCGTGGCCCGCGCCAGGAGTGGCGTGACCGGCCTCGTGAAGACCGCTGGCAGGACCAACCTCGCGAGGGCGCCTGGAGGGATCCCCCTCGTGAGGATCGCCCCGAGGTAAATGCTGGTCTTCCCCCGTTGCCGCCTCCAAGGAGGAATGACGGCCACCAGCAGGACGAGAGGGCTGGGGGCTTCCAGGAACCGCGCGCGGTCGCTTGCATCCTGGGCGGCGCTCAGGCCGCAGCCTCTCAGCGCATCTTCAAACAGTTCGCTCACGAAGTAAACGCGACACTCCCCAAGCTCGAGGCCATGCGCCCGCTCCAGTGGTCCCAATGCGCCATCACCTTCAGCTCGGCCGACCAGCTCAAGTGCGTAGCCACCGCTGGCACACTCCCTATGCTGTGCTCCCCAGTCATCAGCAATGTGCAAGTCACCAAGACTCTCATTGACGGCGGCGCATGGCTCAACGTCCTATCCACCGACACATTTGACAACCTCCAAGTGCCCTATGAGCAGCTCTAGTCAACCAAGCCTTCCTCAGGAGTGACTGACGGTTCCACCACACCAATAGGGCAAGTCCGCCTGCCTATCACCTTCGGGGAGCGCAAGAATTACCGCACCGAGCTCATCGACTTCGACGTCGCGCACATCCGCCTGATGTACAATGCCATCCTCGGGTATCCAGCCCTGACCAAGTTCATGGCAGTCACTCACCATGGCTACAACGTTCTCAAGATGCCAGGAAGCGGGGGAATGATCACGATCCCATGTGAAGAAAGGGATGCAGTGTGCTCCCTCGAGCGCGCCTTCCACGCTGCGGCAATCGACAACCCTGACAGCAGAAGTGAAGGCCCTCCGGAGACCATCCCCAAGAAGAAGCTACCGTGCCATGCAGGACCCCAAGAAGATGGCGTCGCATCAGGAGCTTCGTAAGGATCGGCACCCACTCTAGGGGTGCCTCCCTCCACCGCATAGGAAAGCGCGCCTGGCGCCCTCCTCGGGAAAGGCTCGGGGGCTCTCTTCTGGAGGGCCTCAGACCTTGCCAATCTCACGAGGGAGGCGCTTGGGCACCACTTGGAAGCGTGCTTCACGGCACGTGTTCCTCAGGAGAACATGGGGCAAGAAATGCCCACCACCCAGGAGTTCATCACCAAGACCACCCAGGAGCTACAAGACGCAAGAGCCATGCGTGGCGACAGCCGTTCACAGAGTGTGGCGCACCACCCAGGCGAGGGTGCTGAGCTGCGCGCCTGTGTCGACATCCCAGGGTTCAACAGGGCCGCGTCTCAGGAACACTTCTGGCCATCACACGCGGGCCACTATGAGGGTCCACCACACTGCCTCACTCGCATGCCTTCGGCTTGCCGAGCGTGGTGTCGGCCCATCAGCGCAATGTGCGGCAAGTCCTGGCGGCTCAGGAGGCCAGGTTCCACGCCGTTCTGGAGATGGCGATGGCATTCAGGGAACCTTCTGAGCTCCCAGAGCCTCCCGAGGCACAGGGTCCTGGTGGCTCATGAGGAGTCATTCCTTCGACGCGTGGCTTCAGCTGCACCAGCTCTACTTCGTCTACAAACTCAGGTGACATCTTCCAAGTTCATTTAAGCTAGGAGCGCCACTCGGGCTGCACTATTCCCAGGCCACATGGGTCCGTCCCTGTGGCATGTATCCCTTCTGCTTATGTTTTTAAGTTTACCTCGCCGGGGGCGCCCCTCGGGCTGCATCATCCCCACGCCGCTCGGGCCAGACCCAGTGGCATGTACCTTCCTGCATTTATTCCAGACAATCTGCTTAACCTCCCAACTGCTATCATCTGTTTGATTACCGCCCGCCACGGGTCCGTTCGCCCCATGCAATTTGCTTGCACGTTAAAAGGGGGGCTCCTGAGCATCACGACTCAGGAGCTCTTACTGGCTCTCCAGCCCTCACCCCCTGGCCTTGACCACGGCATCACGACCTGCCATACCAGCGGCGACTGAGCTCGCTCAAGGGTCGGGACCTGAGGACGTAGAGTGCTTGCATCTAACCGCCTTGCAGGAACATACAGTCACCAAGACTCAAGACCAGGCGCAACTCGCCTTGAGGTAGGGCCTCATGAGTCCCGCGCTGGCTCGGGAGTGCCCAGATACACCTCGCAGCCCTGCCGTGCAAGCCACATGTCAGGGAAGGGCTGTACACGCCCCGGGGGCTCCTCCCGGAGGGGGCCCCCATCCCACGCCCAAGTGGAAGCTCCATGCTCCGTGCTGGCTGTCGACACTGCCGAGGAGCGGCTATGCCCATGCAAAAGCGGAAGTACTATGCTCCGTGCTGGTGATAAACAACTGAGGGCGACCCCACAGTCGTACCAACCTTAGGGAGCCCAGAGCTCAGCGCCAGCCTCACCACGACGCCTCCCCTCGGTAGAGTCGCACGAGGGGGCTGGGCACGGGGGCTGTGCTCGGGTCACGCCCAAGCGCATGCCACCCAATCAGGTCCCCCGGGCCTAGGCTTTGCGCACCCCTCCCAAGGCCTTGGTCAGGGCATGTATGGAAATTGTTTGAACGTCAAGGGGGACTCCTGAGCATCGCGACTCAGGTGCCTAACTAGTCACGTAGCCCCTCGCTCCTTGGTCCGTCCTGGTCTCCGGTCGGCCCAATGGCGGTTGAGGTATGCACGGGGCCGGGCTCTGCCGAGACAGAACAAGGCAAATAAGGAAGGAAAATGCAGAATCTCAAAGCAAATATTACAAGCATACTATTCTCACAATACCAAATGAAAAGTCTAAACGCCTCCACGAGGCCTGATGTATGTCGCAAGAATTAAATAAGGAGAATAGCCGCAGGTCACCCCTGGATGTCGCTGTCGCCTGCGGAAGGAGCTCCCCTGTGGACGACGATGTCTTCACCTTTGCCACCAGCCGCGGGATCCGCGGCATCACCAGACAGAGGATCGGAGACAAAGTCATGGAACTTCCCCCAGCAAAGCCTCCACTCGACCTTGAACGGCCGCGGTGGTGGTCTCGTAGAGATCTTCAGCCACAGGCTCCAGCAGCTCGTCAAGCTGGGCGTTGGGGTCACGGAGTTGCAGATGGCCGAGGACGCGGGTAAGAGCGGCTGAAGACAGAACGCGAGATTCTGCCTCCACCATGGGACCGAGGCCCTTAACGACCTCCTCAAGCGCCTCCACCATGAGAGGAAGCTGCTGGGCGGGGCCGTCCTCGTGGGTATCCAGCAGCTTCTCCAGGCCATGCTCGTACATCGTCTTCAGCGCCTTTCGAGATCTCTTCTCGAGATCGGCGAAGGCCACATGGTCTTCGGCCAAGACCCGCGCCTTGGCGTTGAGATCGGCCTCCTTCGCCCCCATCTTCTGCTCCAGCTCCTCCAACCGGCTGCGCTCGGCAACCTGCCTCTTCCCCAGCTCCGTCAGCTCGGCATCACGCCCAGGTACGCCTCATAGTAGTATGCAAAGATGGACAGGAGGAGGACATAGTTGGGATGGAGGTACAACGCTTGTAGCCCATAGTGGTCGAGGACTTCATAAAAGAAATCAGAGAAGGGAGGAACCAACCCGACAACAGCGCCACTCAAAAAGAAGGGGAAGAAGGTGCTCCCCTCAAGCTCCGGCTCGTCGGAGGCAAGCCGGAGCTCCGTCTTCCCCCACTCGTTGCTCTCTCCCGCCGTCAGCAGGCGCACGGAGGCAAGGCTCATCTCCGTGACAGTGGGTGCCTCAAGAGCAGGCTCGTACCAAGCCGGGGACGAGGAAGCCTTGACCTTGCGCAGCGCCATGAGTGGCAGATGCAGAACGAGGCCGGAGCAGATCTGTAGGTAGCGGCGGCAAAGAGCAAGAAAGGGGATCTGAAGCGAGGCGAGGAAGAAGCAATGAAGGCAAGTGCCCCCCGCGCCAGCCTTTTGTCAGGTCAAGCAATTGCCAAAACAGCATGGGAAAGCGGAGACGCCCACGTCCAATCAACCGCCACGCGTCAACCAAAGCCGCATGCTTTTGGGGCCCGTGGCGCTTCGAGCTTGACCCTTGGCTTCGCCACGAAGCTAAGCCCGCGCGCACCTTGGGCTCGGGGGCTACTGTCGGCGTTCTGGGAACGGGGGTCCCCAGACTTGCTTGCCTGTGGCCCGCGGTGTGGCTAAGCCAGCAGGCCGTACGGCCCTTCTTCACCAACAAAGCACCAAAGACCCTCACGAGGCGGACGACGCATGACCTCCTCCGTAGTGGCCTAGCTAGGCAGGCTCATGAGGAGCGGAGATATCAAGGTGAGGCGAACCTCACGAGGTTCTCGTGACGTGAGCCATGACGATTAACACCAGACGGGCGCCAGCGCGCACAATGTCCTTGTTTCCTCTTTGGTGCAAAGGGGGAAAGCGCAGCCGCGGAGTACCGAGGCCTCAGGCAAAGGTTGCCATTTCGGTGCAACAAGACCAAGACCATGGACTGCAAGACGGAGGTCACTGTGGAGCCCAGAACAGCGTCACCACCAGAACTTTGTGCACGCGAAGACTACTTTTGTCAGGATAGCTTGTACTAGCTGCCCCCCTCCAAATTAGCCCGCCATTGTTGGCTCCCTTCCTGCTCGATATTTGGGAAGAGGACCAGGGCCTCTATAAATAGGACTAGCCACCACAGTGGAAAAACGGGAAGAAGTGGAGGGGACGATCGAATCGGAGCTTGAGAGAGACCACCCCACACACACAAGCTCGCCGAGCACAAGAACGCCTCAACCTCGGGAGGTCGTTCTTCCTTTGTATTGTTCATCATCAGCCCAAGAGGCAATCCACCACCACCACACTGGAGTAGAGTATTACACCACAACGGTGGCCCGAACCAGTATAAACCTCGTGTCCTTCTGTGTTGTGAGTTCGTCGAGTTCGTCCACGAGATCTGAACGAGCTAGGGCGTAGATTGGTTGGAGGGACAGACTTCGCGCACACCCCAGTGTTCGAACCATAAGGGTTTGCCGGGACCCCATACGCCGACAAACACAAAGAAAACATAATGTTTCAAAACAGAATAGTCTATAGCAATCTGACTATTTTGAGCACTTCTGTAACTCCAATAATTCTAGAAAATTAGGAAGGACCGAGAAATTTGTATATTGATCTAGAGCAAGTGGAATGGGTATTTTATCGCTCTCTGAAAAAAACTGAAAATTAATTTCGTGAGCATAAACGTTTCTGTTGTTTTAATTTGCAAGATCAAACAACAATTACCCAAGAGGATCCTAAAGGCTTTACTTGGCACAAACACTAATTAAAACATAAAAACACAGTCATAACAGTAGCATAATTGTGCTAACACACAAGAATAGGAAGCAAAAAGAAAATAAATAAATTTTATTCATTGGGTTGCCTCCTAACAAGCGCTATAGTTTTTCGCCCTTAGCTAGGCATAAAGCAAGGATCTAAGTTTTGTCATCTTTGTCCAACTCTTCAATCAAACACTTAGAATCCTTCAAGGATTTAGCATAAAGATTTTGAATAACAATACTGCTAGGAATAAATTCAAAGATTTTGTACTTGCAAAAAGGATATCTTATCACTTCAACAAAATCCGGGTGAACACTAATCATCTTAAGATCTCCATTATTACTATTACTAGAAGTTGCACCCTTGTTCCTAGATTACCTACTCTTTACGGGAGTTTCCTCAGTAATTTTAGTGGTAGTAAAGTCCATGCTTAGATTACTAAATATTTCTTCTAATTTATCGATCTGCGGCGGACTTTCTTCTATTCTTTCATGGATTAAGGTACCCTTCTCTTTTAACAACTTAAAAATATCTCCCGCTTTTGACCCAAGATTAGTAGAAAAATTATGCATATTTTTACATATTATTTCCATATGATCTTCGGTGAGCATTTTCTTTTCGATAACATCTAATATTTCCGTAATGTGCTCAAGAGTCAAAATTGTTTCATTAACCATAAGAGGTGGTGAACCCACTAAATTTCCCATAGAATTAAGGGCATCAAAAGGAGGACTCGTTAAGAAATTGCCACCAGTAATTGTATCAAGGATGAATGTATACCAAGTGGTGATGCCAACATAAAACAACACAGAAGCACAACGGTAGATTGCTTACAAATAGATCTATTATGAGCATTGTAAATTCTATACCAAGCATATTTTAAAATTTCTCCTCTCCTTTGTTTAAAGTTGAGGCCATCCTTGGGAGTGCAAGAAATAGAAGGAGAACTATCCATAACGGCAAACAAAGATGCACGCAAAAATAGATCTGGCAAGAAAACGACGAACAAGAAAGAAAGGCGAATAAAACGGCAAATTTTTGTGAAGTGGGGGTGAGGAAAATAAGAGGCAAATGTAAAATAATGTAAATTGCGAGGAGATAAGATTTTTGATTAGGAACCTGGTTGTGAAGAAGATCCTCCCCGGCAATGCCGCCAGAAATTCCTTTTGATTGCTCTCTGACTATAGCGCCAGAAAAGCTCCTATCTGCTAGGACTACGTCGGTATTTCCCCAAAGAGGAAGGGATGATGCAGCACAGTGACGGTAGGCATTTCCCTCAGTGAAGAAACCAAGGTTATCAAACCAGTAGGATAACCAAGCAACACAACGTAAATAGCACTTGCACACAAATAACAACACCTCGCAACCCCACGTGTTAAAGAGGTTGTCAATCCCTTTCGGGTAACGATGCCAGAAAATTGTAGTAGATTGAAATAGTAGATCACAAATAAAATAAAGTGCAGCAACGTATTTTTGTATTTTAGCTTTAATAGATCTGAATAAAAATGCAAAGGAAAAGTAGATCGCAAGCAAATATATGAGGAAGAAGACACGGGGTCGTAGGTTTCACTAGTGGCTGCTCTCGAGAAAGGTAGCAAATGGTGGGTAACAAATTACTGTTGGGCAATTGACAGAACCTCAAATAATTATGACGATATCCAGGCAATGATCATCACATAGGCATCACGTCCAAGATTAGTAGACCGACTCCTGCCTCCATCTACTACTATTACTCCACACATCAACCGCTATCCAGCATGCATCTAGTGTATTAAGTTCATGGAAAAACGGAGTAATGCAATAAGAACAATGACAAGATGTAGACAAGATCCGTTTATCTATTGCGTAGATATAGATCCCATCTTTTTATCCTTAGGAGCAATGATACATACGTGTCGGTTCCCTTTCTGTCACTGGGATCAAGCATCGTAAGATACCCACTACCGGGCACCTCTTCCCATTGCAAGATAAATAGATGAAGTTGTCCAAACAAAACCAAAATATCAGAGAAGAAATATGAGGCTGTAAGAGATCATGCATATAAGAGATCAAAGAAACTCAAATAACTTTCATGGATGTAAAAAGATATGACTGATCATAAACTCAAAGTTCATCAAATCCCAACAAACACACCGCAAAAAGAGTTACATCACATGGATCTCCAAGAGACCATTGTATTGAGAATCAAGAGAGAGAGATGAAGCCGTCTAACTACTAACTACGGACCCGAAGGTCTACAAATAACTACTCACGCATCATCGGAGAGGCACCAATGGAGGTGGTGAACCCCATCCGAGATGGTGTCTAGATTGGATCTGGTGGTTCTGGACTCTGCGGCTGCTGGATGAATATTTTGTCAACTCCCCTAGGGTTTTGGGAATATTTGGGTATTTATAGAGCAAAGAGGCAGTCCGGGGGGCACCCGAGGTGGGCACAACCCACCAAGGCACGCCTGGGCTTCCTGGAGCACCCTGGTGGGTTTTCCCCTCCTCGGCACTCCCCCTAGGTGCAACCAGGGCCCAACATGTTCCTTCTGGTCCATACAAAATCTCCCTAAAGTTTCGTGGCATTTGGACTCCGTCTGATATTGATTTTCTGCGATGTAAAAAACATGGAAAAAATAAGAACTGGCACTTGGCACTATATCAATAGGTTAGTACCAAAAAATGATGTAAAATGGCTATAAAATGATTATAAAAGATCCAAGGCTGATAATATAACATCATGGAACAATAAAAAATTATAGATACATTAGAGACGTATCAGCGGGGTCGGGCCTTGCCGACGCAGAACACTAAGGCCTACTTTCGCATCTCCTTCCAGCAGGCCATTTGGGCGTCAAGGGGGACTCCTGAGCATCGCGACTCAGGAGCCTCACTTGTCACATAGCCCCTCACCCCTTGGTCTCCTCCTGGTATCCGGATGACCCAACAACAGCTGAGGTATGCGCGGAGCCGGGCCGTGCCGACGCAGAACATCAAGCACACAGGAAGGAAATCGCTGAATCCTAACAAATTATTACAAGACATGTTGTTCCTCAAATACCAAGCAGAAGTTTTAACACCTCCACGAGGCACGGTGCATATCACAGGAAAGTAAAAGTGTAAAGGAGCACCGCTAGCAAGCCTCGTCTTCAGCCTTGGGCGCTGCAGCCAGGGAGCGCCCTGTCGTCGGCAGCGTCGCCATCGCCCGTGTCGTCGGCCGTGGTCGTGGGATTGATGGCACCATTAGCCGGAGGCGCAGGGTCGATGTTGAGGAACTTCTCCAGCAGGGCCTCCATCAAGTCCTTCACGGCGTCGATAGCAGCTGCACATTGCTTCTCGTCCACAGGTTCAAGCAGAGCTCCAAGGTCGGTGCTCGGGTCGTGAAGGTGGAGGTGGCTAAAGACGCGCGTCATCGCGGAGGAGGAAAGCGCGCGAGCTTCCCCTTCCACCATGGTGCCAACCCCATTGGCGATGCCCTCGAGCGCCTCGACAAGCTGAGGGAGCAGCTCAGTAGGGCCCTCCTCGGCGGTCACCAATGGCTTCTTCAACCCCCCCTCCCATAGAGTTCCCGCAGTGCCTCGTGGGGATCTCTTCTCAAGAGAGTCAAAGGCGGCACGATCGTTGGCAAGGATGCTGGCCTTGGCCTCCAATAGGGCCTTCTCCCCTTCCACCTCCTCCTTTGGTTTCTCCACGCGGTCGCGCTCCATGGCCTGCACCCGCGATAGCTGCTCCAGCTTGGTGTCACGGCCGGCAACCGCATCCGCTTGAGCCTTCAGCTTCTCCTCCCGTGCCTCGTGCTGGCGAGCCTCGGTAGCGCGTTCATTACGCAGGGTCTTCAGCTCGGCCTCCGCCACCCGGCAGCGCTCCTTGGCGGCCTCGACATCCTTCAATGTCACCTCACAGGCGGCTGCGACCAGGTCGGCAGCCCGCTCACCCTCCTCAGAAGCTGCCATGGCTTGACCCCATCCCGCCCTCACAGACGCATCGGATCGTAGCCACCCCGCGATCAACTCTAGTCGCCCTGACGCTAGCCAGCTATCAGCACCCTGAAGGTCGTTGCGAAGCTGGGTCAGTGCAAGAAGGGCGTCCTCCAGGGCGTCAGCCGAAGTAGGGAGACCACGACCCAGCGGTGTGACGGAAGGGGGAAGAGGTGGCAGCGGCACTAGGGTCCGCAGATTTGCGGCAGTAGAACAAGTCGGGGACTCTTGAGCCTTCGCGACCTCAATAGGTGAGCTGGGGCCGGAGGCCTCAGGAGTCAACTGGGCTGCGGAAATCACTTTCTCCTTAGGACGGGCTTCTGGATCTCGCAAGGATGACCCGGACGCTAAGGCTCGGGAGCCATCGCCATCCCTCCACGCTGGAGGAGGCGCGGCAGCAACTGGCTGCTGGGCCTTAGGGGCTGCCGTTGCCCCCTTCTTCTTATTTACCACCAACATTGGCCTAGCAGTGCAAGGGGAGACATCAAGAAACTACGGCAAGGACATGAATGAAGGATCAGGACGGAGCACTTACTGGTCTACGGCGGCGTACTCCCTCGCCCTCTTTTGGAGCACCAAGCCCAAAGGCTTCGTGGCCTGGGCCACTGGCACGCAGGCCCAAGGGGAAGACAAGGGCATGGCGGCAGGACCCACAGCAGCGCCGGCTGGCGATGGAGCAAATGCGTCGCCTCAGGGGATCAGCGCCGATCTGCTCTTCTTCGGGACCCCGACCAATGGCTTCTTCGGAGGTGTGCCCCCGGACATCGTCATGACCCCGGCGTGGTTTGGTGACTCCCTTAGCGGATGCTCGCCAGCCTCATCGTCATCAGGGAAGGTGCAGAGGAGATCTGTCGCGCGAGGAGGAGAAGTCTCCCCCGCCCCCTCCCGGTTCACTGTCGGTGTCAAAACTGGCCGATCTTGGGTAGGGGGACCCGAACTGTGCGTCTGAAGATCGAAGGGAATAGGAGGCAGGGGACACGATGTTTACCTAGGTTCGGGCCCTCTTAATGCAGGTAATACCCTACTTCCTGCTTGATTGACTTTCATGAGTATATGGGTTACAAGAGTTGATCTACCTCGAGGTCGTAATGGCTAAACCCTAGATGTCTAACCTGTATGATTATGATCGCCTCTACGGACTAAACCCTCTGGTTTATATATACACCGGAGGGGCCTAGGGTTGTACATAGTTGGTTTACAGAGAAAGGAATCTTCACATCCGAACATCAAGCTTGCCATCCACGCAAAGGAGAGTCCCATCCGGACACGGGGGAAGGCCTTCTATCTTGTATCTTCTTGGCCCATTAGTCCGGCCCATATCATATAGCCCAGACGCCCGGGGACCCCCTAATCCAGGACTCCCTCAGTAGCCCCTGAACCAGGCTTCAATGACGATGTGTCCGGCGCGCAGATTTTCTTCGGCATTGCGAGGTGAGTTCCTCCGAATACTCCAAAGCAGTTGGTCAAAAGAACTATGTTCGACTCTGTATAACAGTCACAACCCTCAACCACGAGGGCAAAATACTTAAACAAAATAAGTCGTGTCTACTGACAGCTTTTTCGGTGTGACATTATGTTCTAGCCTTATTATTATTTTGAACCGTGTTTAGCCTCCTACTTCGTATTTCGAGGGGCGGTCCTGATTGACACGTCTTGTCAAAGCAAAGATCATGTCCCCTTATTGTGGGATTCTCATCAATACGGGTTTGGGTAATCCAACCGTGCTGTTTTGCACGAACCCTTGGGAATAGGCGAGTTTTAAGGCTTGTGGGGGGGTGCTTGATATTCACGGCTTTTATAAGAGGATGAGAATCCATCCCTTCTCCCCACGCCTTCTCCTTCCTCAGCCCATCCGTCCTCGAGCTATAGCGCCCAAGTCCCAATCTTTCCCAGCAAATACTCCGGCCATGTCCGGATCTGGCTCGCAAGGAAAGTTGTGGCCTCCTCTATGACGGAGAAGGACATCAAGGAGCTCCGGGAGGCACGGTACTTGACAACAGAAATCAGACACAGACTCTCGGCCAAGGAGCAAGCTATCCCCACTCCTGAGCCCGGTGAGCGGGTCGTGTTCCTCCCTCACTTTCTTCATGGGCTAGGGTTTCCTCTCCACCCCTTTGTTCGTGGTCTCATGTTCTATTATGGGCTGGATTTTCACGATCTGCCCTAGAACTCCTTCCTTCACATTTCGGCGTTTATCATCGTGTGTGAGGCATTCCTCCGCATCCCTCCACACTTTAGTATGTGGCTCATGATTTTCAGCGTGAAGCCGAAGGTGGTTGATGGGCAACACATAGATTGTGGCGGTGCCATGGTGAGCAAGCTTCCCAAAGTTATCTGGACCAAAGGGGCCTTTGTGCAGACCGTCAGGATATGGCAGCAGGAGTCGTTTTATATCACTGAACCCTGTGACACCAAGTGGGCGGCCGCCCCTGTATTTCGATCTGGACCCCCGCTGCAGCTTGCGTCATGGACCAACAAGGGTCTAGAC
The DNA here is from genome assembly GCA_034509565.1 of Triticum monococcum. NCBI lineage: Eukaryota > Viridiplantae > Streptophyta > Magnoliopsida > Poales > Poaceae > Triticum > Triticum monococcum. The sequence goes on along the minus strand of CM067842.1, from coordinate 440,240,818 downwards.
TAGGGATCATCCGATGAGGTGCTGATGCTGAAGAAGCGCATCAAAAATATCATAGAGAAGGGCGCCAGCCTCACAGATGTGATCCAAGTAATGCTTATCCGACGGTCCCTTCCCTACCAACGCCAGCCTCTCCGCATGTGGGAGTTCAATCCAGAAGGGCCACAGAACCTGCATCGATTCTTCGACACGACGCATGAAGCAATCTGGAAACTACTTTTCAAGACTCAAAAGTCGTGGCTAGGGACGTCCGAGGACATTGGCCTCGACTGCAATCATCCAGCCTCCCCAGTAATTGCTACATTTCCGAACATAACATAGTTCATTAATCAGAAGAGGGAGTGCACTGAGAATTCCATCCTATAAAATAGGGCTGGACAAAGAAGGAAGAACAGATCAGATGTCCAGCTCCATTACCCGAAAACCCAGCAGATCCTCTTCTAATGAGGATGCTGGTCCCGGCGCCCTATCAGACATCGGAGAAAAAGGTCCAGAAGAAGAAGAAGGAAGCCAAAGAGGGCCTCCGCCGCAAAGGTACTTCGGACGTGATGTCCGGAGAGACCGAAACTCATTCCTTTGATGACGATGAGGATGAAGAGGAGGAGGAGGCCGACAACAACCTTTCCTTGAAGGGGAAGAAGAAGAAAAGGGCGGCCTCCGAATATCCAGAGGCAGAGGTGCCCAAAGGGGGGGGGGGAATATCCCTCCCAGATGGCTCAGACTCGGACATCGAGGCCATCCCCAAGTGGTGCCCCAGGCCGAAGCCCCTTGCTGAATCGTAAGTATCGGAAGATGACGCACATAAGTTCAATTTTGATGATTATGGTATTTGACATTTTGTATGGTGTAGCCCGGCCCGCGATCTTCCCCAACAATCATCGGAGGGGAACTCTTTGGATCCGAGGATGATGGAGAGTGAGTCTCCTTCATGAGCCTCCCCGCCTATTGCCACGGACAACACCGAGGTGTTGTCCCGAAGGGCCTCTCCGGGGCGTGGGGTGGTACAGGAAGCTGCCAAAACGGCGCCAGAGGGTAATACCTCGGTCGCCGAAAACACGGGGGGGGGGGGGGGGGGGGGGGGGCGGGGGACGATCCCCTCGGGGGCTGACGGCGGGGGCCTAGAGCAGTCCAGCCCTGAGCCAAATACTATTCTGGAAACCCAAGTGGCTCCGGAATTGAATAAGCGACCTTCCTCAAAGTAGGGGGGGAGTGCCAACTCCCGCGGCAACTTTCGCTAATCCGAAGATGCCGAACACGCTGATAGAGGCACTTCAACGTTCTTCCATCATGGAGGAGCACCGCACCCTAATGGGTGTGGTGATTGAAAAGATTCAGTCCGCCAAGAACGGGCTGAATGAAGCCTTCACTAGCCTGCTAACAGGCTTCGAGGTATGCAATGTAATATTCCTGACCGCCTGTCATATGAAAAAGATGCTTGTGTATAGATAGTAGACCCTGAGACTCTGGTCATCCCCTTCTTTAAAAAAAGGGGGCGAACAGAGGATCAATAATTTTTGCAGGAGATAATATACGTTTATATGTTGAAATGCAGGCTTCACTGTTAGCGGCGACCGCCCTGGCCGCCAAAGTATCCAAACTTAAGCATGAGCTGGGGCTGGCTGATGAAGATCTCGTCCGCGTCAACAAGAAATTTGATGAGGCGCAAGGTATGTTTTAGAACATTTTGTTCATGCCTGTATTAATACGCAGATAGTGAGCCAAAGCTCATGCGCTGCTATGTGTATGATTGCAGGCAATGCGGCTGCGGTTGAGGCCCTTAGGGGTGAACTTGCCCAGGCCAAGGAGCATGCAAGGGTGAACAAAGCGGCCGAGGACTTGAAGTCCGAGCAGGTTGTCTGCTACCAATACGAGGGGCGGGTGACCGAAGTGGAGCAGGTGCTCAAGGACGCCCCCGACAAGTGCAAGTCCCTATAAGTGAAGAGTAAAGCCCAGGCGATTGACCTTGCCAAGGCCCTTAAAGAGGCCGAGGAGGCGCGGGCCAAATCCCGAGCTGTGCGTGAGGAGATTAAGCAGGCCGGTCAAATAGCGGCTACTAAGCCTTTTCCCTTACAAAGTAAATTCGGCAATCAGACGTATGTTTTACTCACGCGACCATGGAGTGCTCCAGATGCCTTTGCGGACATTCCGAAGAGCACTGCGGACGCCGTGCAGTTCTTCCGGGCCCAGGAGGGACACGCGACGGAGAAGCTATTCTGGTCCCAGTTAGTGGCACGGGAGCGCCCCGTGCTGCTGAATGACCAGGTGGCGCAGTGGGCCGAGCTGCATAGGATGTCCGGATTGGCCATGCGGGACGTCATAGTTCGGCTATGGCCAGCCGAACCCGTTCCGGCAGCTATTTCGGCCTAGTGCGGCGACTTGTTGACACACTGCCCTGTATTGACGCGACCAAGCGATCGTCATGTATAGAAGGTGCACGGTTGGCCTTTGCCCGTGTCAAGATGCACGAGGCCAAAATGAAGGCCCCCATCGTGGCCGTCGAAGGTCCGCCCAGAGGCAAGGACCACCGTACGCCAGAGCACTGCGTTGAAGATGTCCTGGAACATGCCCACTTGATAGAGGGCCAGTGCTCGAAGGACATCATGTTCGAGTGAGTGTGTCCGAACTACCCGGATGTTGTATAAACCAAAGCTTTGTAATATAAACCAAGGTCTTTGTAATATATTTATGTCATTTGTCTTTTAAATTGTGTTTCCTCCTGTGCAGCCGTTCATATCCCTGAGAGTTTGCTAGTTGTCGACTTCAGCCCCCACGTAGATACTATGGGGGTGTTCCGAATAGCACATGACCATACATGAACCCAACGTCTTGGTCCGTAAAGGAGGTGTCAGTGCAGCGAACCAGGCAATCGTACTATGTGGCTTTACCACTCTCACTTAGCCATAGGAGTTTGACAATGGGGTTGTAAGGTAGCCCCTGGTGCGTATGCAGCCATCCGAACTTGGGTGCCTTACGCATGTGTCTGGAATATAGCATGTACTTCGTGTAATACGGAAGAAATTGCTAGAGATTTATTAAGTCGCTGAATCGCTGACCAGCTCTCGGCACCTCATGACAGTCAGTTTTCAGCTTTCTCTACTCAGGTGCTTGACTGGACGAACCAGAAACACAATCGCAGTAGTTCCCCCTTTACTACCTTAGACGAACACAAGGAACGTAAGGTGGTAATCTCAGGAGCCGGCGAACCCAACTATTGACCAAAGACATGATTCGGAGCCAATGCATATAATGCCATATTCCGGACGTCAGAATATACTTATAAAAGTGTTCAGACTTTTTTGTTGAAGAAAATGTAAATGGCTGAATAAAAGCCCCTGGCGATTTAAGTCATACCGAGGTGTATATGCCAATTTGACGTAAAGGGGGAAAATAGATTAAGAAATAGGCCAATACTGAACAAGGTTAGGTGGAACTATTTCTATTATAATCTGATTGGTACGTCAACACGTATTTTCATAGAAGACGCAATAAGCATCAGGGCCATTTTACATGCCGAGAACAAGGGAAAGCCGTGTATAGGTCCTAAAAGGAAAGATGATCTTGAGGATCCTTTGGACACTCTGCCACACGTGTGCGCCGTTTTGCACCTTGGTGTGTGATCCTTTGAGAGGATCAACCATCGATTGTTCATAAGGGACCTAGATAGGGGACCTTTTATCACAGAAGGTGATGTGGGTTGTAAAGAACGTGAGAAAGAAAAATAAGAAGAAAGAAATGAAGAATATGATGGTTCAGATAGGGTGGAACCGCATTGTGGAATTTATTTTTGGTAGGCCTTCTGTCCTAGCCCATGGTATCTTTAGTGCGTAGTTATGTACGTGCGGTACATATGTCGCTAACAGGTTGGGGCTTTGACGAAGGATGAATTGCTAGTCTAGCTCTGGACGAGCCGGACTTTCATTCTGCAGGGTAGACCGGACCCGTTTAACAGTGTCTGGGGGCTTGACTGTCGGTGTAGTATTCGGCTTGATAAGGCCGCCCTGTGCTTCGGCTGCGAGAGCCGCCGTATGCTCCTCGGTACAGAGGGAGCGCTCCATGTTTCCATTGATTGTAATAACGCCGCGAGGTCCAAGCATTTTGAGCTTTAGGTAAGCATAATGCGGGACAGCATTAAAGCGGGCGAAGGCGGTTCTTCCGAGCAGTGTGTGATAACCGCTACGGAAGGGGACGACATCGAAGATCAACTCTTCGCTTTGGAAGTTGTCCGGTAAATCGAAGACCACTTCCAGTGTTACTGATCCCGTACAGCGGGCTTCAACACCAGGTATTACTCCTTTAAAGGTGGTTTTAGTGGGCTTGATTCTTGATGAATCGATGCCCATTTTGCAGACAGTGTCCTGATAAAGCAGGCTAAGGCTACCACCGCCATCCATAAGGACTCACGTGAGATGGAATCTGTCGATAATTGGGTCGAGGACCAATGCTGCCGAACCTCCCTGATGGATACTGGTCAGATGGTCTCTGCGATCAAAAGTGATCAGACAGGCTGACCATGGATCGAATTTTGGGGCGACTGGCTCTATGGCATAGACGTCCCTTAGTGCATGCTTGTGCTCCCTTTTGGGGATATGTGTAGCGTATATCGTATTCACCATTTTTACCCCGGGGGAAAATTTCTTCTGTCCTCCTATGTTCGGCGGGCGAGGCTCTTCATCATCGTCCTCGCTGGGCGGCCCCTTCCCCTTATGTTCGGCGTTTAGCTAGCCGGCCTGTTTAAAGACCCAATAATTCCTGTTGGTATGATTAGCAGGCTTATCAGGGGTGCCATGAATCTGGCAAGGCCGATCGAGTATTCTGTCCAAACTAGACGGACCATCCTTGTTTCATTTGAATGGCTTCTTCCGCTGATCAAGTTTAGAGCCACTGAATCCGGTGTTCACCGCCGTGTCTTCGGTATCTTCGTTATTGCTTTGATGCCTGTGTTTGTTGTGTCGTGGCTTTCCGTTGCCATCCCTGGCTTCGGAGGTGCCAGGGTCACTGGTGCTATTGCTTCTGCGAGCTAGCCAACTATCTTCTCCCGAGCAAAAGCGGGTCATAAGTGTTGTAAGGGCTGCCATAGACTTTGGTTTTTCTTGGCCTAGGTGTCTGGAGAGCCACTCGTCTCGGACACAGTGCTTAAATGCCGCCAGGGCTTTGGCGTCTGGACAGTCCACAATTTGGTTCTTTTTAATTATGAACTTGGTCTATAGCTTCTGGGCTGATTCTAAGGGTTGCTGGACTATGTGACTAAGGTCATCGGCGTCTGGAGGCCAAACATAGGTTCCTTGGAAGTTGTCTCTAAAGGCATCCTCCAAGTCTTCCCAGCTACAAATAGAGTTTTCTGGGAGGCTGCTTAACCAGTGCCGTGCTGGTCCCTTTAATTTTAGCGGGAGGTATTTGATGGCATGTAGATCATCACCGTGGGCCATGTGAATATGGAGAAGAAAATCCTCGATCCATACTACGGGATCTGTAGTACCATCGTATGATTCAATGTTCATGGGTTTAAACCCTTCAGGGAACTGGTGCTCCATCACCTCATCGGTGAAGCATAAGGGGTGTGCGGCGCCTCTGCATCGGGCGATGTCACGGCGCAGTTCGAATGAAGTCTGAATGCAGTTTTTGGCCCGGGTGGGGTTGTGCCTGTCGCGCCAGGCCTGATGACCATCCTCTCGCGTTGGGGCACGCCCCCTTGACCCATAGATTGATCTTGTCTGACCAGCTCTATTGTCCAGGTCCTTGCGTAGGTCATATGTATAGCCCGGGGCAGCGGCTGCTAGGACTTTAGTCCATCTGTCATTGATCGTATCTTGATTGGCTTGAAGTTGTTGCTGCTTATTTTTTAGGCTTCTTGCAGTGGCGATTAGCCGGCGCTTAAAGCTCTCCTATTCGAGGGGTTCCTCTGGCACGATGAAGTCTTCGTTAATGAGGCTCACATCCTCTTCGGAGATCAGCAGGTAGTTACTATCCTCCTAGTCCTCGTTCCCGACAGGATCATCAGGGTTAACTTGCCCATCCTCCCAATCATCCTGTTCGGATGTTGGCTCGACAAGGGCTTCGGGGTCTTCGGCATTCTCCGGAGTGTTATTGTCTTCGGTGCCGGTATTGCTGTCTTTTTTCGCGATGCGATTTTGAGTGGCGCCAGTGACGTCAACGCTTTGGAGGTGCTTCAGCGGGCTTGTCCTCCACCGGATCCTTCTTGCCGTCGTCGTCATCCTCTTTGGGTGTGTTACCATGTACACGTCATATGTGGAGGTGGCCGTCCAACGTCCGGTAAACGGAGGGTCTTGGTCTTGTTCATCTCTGGCATCGTCGTCCATGCAGTCGATGTCTTCGGAGGCGTTGTCCATCATGTCGGTTAAGTCTTCGACAGTGGCTATGAGGTGGGTGGTGGGTGTGACGTAAAATTCCCCGCTCTCAGCCCCTAGTCCGGGTTGGGCGTAATTCAGAATCGATTCCTCTGTAATGGCGAGGGATCGCATTAAGTCTAGAGCCTCGTTTAGGAGCGAGGTTTGGACAGGGAAGCGAGAGTCCGCGGGAGCAAGCGGGGTGAGAGCCTCTTGGCCACGCTCGCTTGACGTGGACCTCGAGAATTCAGATCTGGAGTCCGAGGGGGAGTCCGGCACTTTAGCGACAAGGGGAGCCCGGTTCATCTTCAGGTTTGTCAATGATGCAGTCCCCTCCAGATATCCAGTAGCTAGTTCCATAATTGCAGGGAGTCCGGCGGGCTCTAAACTCCCATCTTCGGACCTGGTAGTCTGCTCTGGATCTAAGGCCAGAGCGTCAGTCGGGGCCACGAACCCTTCGAAGATCAAGTCTCCTTGGATATCAGCGACATAGTTCAGATTTCCAAAACTGATCTGATGGCCAGGGGCGTAGCTATCAATCTACTCAAGGTGGTCGGTCGAGTTGGCACGTAGTGCGAAGCCGCAGAATATGAAAATTTGGCCAGCGAGGAAAGTCTCCCCCGAGACGGCATCGTTGTGGATGATCAAATGAGCCATCGATCCTTCTATCGACAACACAGAGGAACTCTCAATGAAAGCACCAATGTCGGTGTCAAAACCGGCCGATCTCAGGTAGGGGGTCCCGAACTGTGCGTCTAAGGATCGAAGGTAACAGGAGGCAGGAGACAAGATGTTTACCCAGGTTCGGGTGCTCTTAATGTAGGTAATACCCTACTTCCTGCTTGATTGACTTTGATGATTATAGGGGTTACAAGAGTTGATCTACGTCGAGATCATAATGGCTAAACCCTAGATGTCTAACCTGCATGATTATGATCGCCTCGACGGACTAAACCCTCAGCATTATATAGACGCCGGAGGGGCCTAGGGTTGTACATAGTTGGTTTACAGAGAAAGGAATCTTCACATCCGAACATCAAGCTTGCCATCCATGCAAAGGAGAGTCCCATCCGGACATGGGGGAAGGCCTTCTATCTTGTATCTTCTTGGCCTATTAGTCCGGCCATATCACATATCCCGGACGCCCGGGACCCCCTAATCAAGGACTCCCTCAGTTGCCTCCGAGTCAAGCCTCTCCTCCTCGCCAGACCCGCCGGAGGACAGCATCACCGGGGCTGCTACCACCGGGGCCCCGGTAGGCGCTGGTGGCTCCAGCCCGCGCTCGTTGAAGACGGGTGTGGCGACGACAATCTTTGCCCCATCTGGGCGGCGGTACAGCGAAAGATGGGTATCAGGTGGGTACCCATGATCATCCGCAACCAGGAGGTGGAGAACCTTATCCAGCTCCTCGTCGGACAAAGCATCTGGGCACAGGAGGAGGTCGCCTCCCTCGTCCGATAGCATCCACAAGGGGCGCGAGCGCACCTCGAGCGGAGTCAAGCACTGCGATAGGAACTCCTTGACAATCATGGCCCCCGTCAGCGTCTCCGCCTTCGGATCGTCAGGCTTTAGGTCGGCCGCCATCCTCCCCAACACCTGCTCCGCCCGTGGGTCGGTGATCTTCGCGGGCAACCCCGTCGGCAGCGCCAGCCGAGGGTAGGGGCTCTTGGCATCCATGAGGACCCACTTGTTCCGGAAGCCCTCCGTGTAAGTGCATCTAGTGCCACCCCTAGTTGGTTTTGGAGTATTGACAACAAACCTAGTTGAGGGACTAATGTGTTTGTGATAATTGCAGGATAACACAGGTAGAAGTCCCTCATTGATTCGGTTTTCCTACCAGAGATGACCCCTAAAAATGTATGAAGACATTGATGTCAAAGGTGGTATATGAAGATATTCACATTGAAGACTATGACAAGAGAAGACACCGCGTGAAGCCTATGGAGCTCCAAGACTTAGATCTTTCGTAGTTTTTTTTCTTCTGTGTTGAGTCATAGGAACCACCGTACTATTAAGTGGGGTCCAAGAGAACCAGTCAGGATGACTGAAGTGATGCTTAAACAAAACCTATGTCTTCGAGTGAAGACTATGAGAGCGAATCTTGTCCAGAGTCGGACAAGTCAGCTTTGCTTGTAGCCCAAGTAAAGTTGCCGTGTGAGTTTGAAATCTGACCGTTGGAACACGTGTCAGTTCCTTAGTGACCCAGGGTCATTTCGGACAAATCAGGTCGGGTTGCCTAGTGGCTATAAATAGCCCACCCCCTACAACCATAAACTGTTGGCTGCTCAGATTTAGAGTACGGCTTTTGTCGTTTGAGAGCAACCCACCTCGAAGCCTTTGAGAGAGAATTCCTTGCGAGGATAAAGCCCTAACCACCTAGAGGCAAAGAGAATTAGGCATCACTTAAGTCTTCTTGTCTATGTGATCTGAAGACTTATTACACTTGAGGACTGTGCATCCTCCAGCCGGTTAGGCATCGCGTTCTGAGCATCCAAGAGACATTGTGGATTTCCGGTGAACGAAGTCTGTGAAGGTTCGGAAGTCTACCTTGAAGACTTACTAGAGTGATTGGGCGAGGTCTGTGTGACCTTAGCTCAAGGGGAATACGGTGAGGACTGGGTGTCCTGAGCTGCGTGTTCAGGACTGGGTGTCCGGGACTGTGTGTCCTTTGGTTTAAATACCTAGCCGCCCTAACTAGACGTACAGTTGTCACAGCAACTGGAACTAGTCCAACAAATCATTGTCTTCAATGAGTCACTGGTTTCATCCTTCCTTTCTCCTTACTTACTGTTACTCCTTGTGAAGTCATTGTATGCCTGCACTATCTTTTGTCTTCACTGAGTGACTGTGTGATCTATTTGGCTTCTTAATATCTTCCTGCCTGATCCTTACTACCTAGCTGCTATTAGTCATTGTGCTTTCACTTCATTGAATACATGACTATGGTTTACCTAGTGTAGTCTACCTTCCTCTGCATGGTAATAGGTTTATTTCTATTGGTTGTCTTCGAAACTTCCATGCTTTGAAGACTTCCATAAAAATCGCCTATTCACCCCCCCTCTAGTCGATATAACGCACTTTCAATTGGTATTAGACCAAGGTGCTCCCTTGTTCTGTGTGATTCGGTTTAACCACCTGGAGTTTTAGCTATGTCGACTGCAGGGATAATTAATGTCTCCGCTGCGCGCCCCATCTTTGATGGAACTGAATATCCCTACTGGAAGAATAAGATGCGCATGCATCTTGAAGCCATTGACATTAACCTATGGTATGTTGTCAAGAAGGGCATTCCCAAGGCTGGAGAAGGTGTCACTACTGCTGATGTCAAGAAGTTCGTTCAACTGGACTCCACTGCCAAGAATATCATCTGTGGTCATCTGACCAAAGGACAGTATGGCCGTGTGAGTGCTTTGGAAACATCTAAGCTGGTCTGGGACTGGCTCTCCAAGGTCAACGAAGGCATCTCAACCTAGAGAGATTAGAGAATCAGTGTCCTTCACAACCTCTTCAACCGCTTCAAGAGAAATGACAATGAGAATGTCCAGCTCACGTTTGACCGACTCACTGACATCACAAATGAGCTTCCAGCCCTCGGCGTCACTGAGATCACCAAGCATGAAGTCGTCAAGACACTACTGAGATCACTTGACAGCTCGTTTGACACCCTAGCCTTGATGATTCAAGAACGACCTGATTTCAAGACACTCGATCCGTCCGACATACTTGAGAGGCTCAACACACATGAGTTTCAGCTTTCTGAGAAAAGAGATATCTACGGTCGAAACTATGGGCGAACTCGTGCCTTGAAGGCAAAAGCTGTCTCCTCATCTGAGGAAGAATCTGACAGCAGTTTTGGTGATCCTGAAGACATTGGAAAGGAACTTTCTATGCTTGTGAAGAAGTTCCAAAAATTCACCAAGAAGAAAGGCTTCAGAAAGTCTTCACAATCAAGCTCAAGGAATGATGAAGCTTCTGCTCATGACTACAAGAAGAAAACATGTCACAAGTGCAAGAAAACTGGCCACTTCATCTCTGAGTGTCCGCAGTGGGACAATGAGAACAGAAAGAAGAAGAAGAGCAAGGAATATGACTCTGACGACAAGAAGATGAAGAAATACTCAAAGTCTTCTTCCAAGTCTTCCTCAAAGTCTTCATCACACAAGAAGAGCTCATCTGACAAGGCACGTGCGTTTGTTGGCAAGGAAATGGATTCAGAGGAGGAGTCCACTTCTGAGGAGGCGGAGGTGGAGTCTGAGGAGTTGTCCGATTCTAGCGTTGCAAGTCTGGGTACAACATACGTTGCCAAGTCCATCTTCAACACTGAAGACAATGACTTCACCACCGACACCGATGCAAATGACAAGGACCACTCTGCTCCTACCTACTGCTTCATGGCACGCGGTGCCAAGGGAAAGGTCTCCAGCAGAAAACCAAAATCTTCTGACGCTATTGCTGGGGACCTTAAACATCTTGTAGGGCGCAAGATCAAATGCCCGAATGGTCTTACTATGTACTTCGTCCCTGAATCGCTTGCTACACTCCCTATCAGTCCTAATCTGGATCTAAGCTTTCATAACCCACTGCGTCTACAGAATGGATTATTGATAGTGGGTGTACAAATCACATGACTGGCAAAAGAAGCCTTCTTATGGACTCAACCTTACGTCCATCCGACAAGAGCCACATCACATTTGCTGACACTGGTAAAAGTAAGGTATTGGGTCTAGGTAGAGTTGCAATCTCAAAGGATCAACACATGGATAAAGCCATGCTTGTTGAATCCCTTGGCTTCAACTTAATGTCTGTCTCAATGCTTTGCGATTTGAACATGATCATAATATCTGGTAAATATCGTTGCCTTGTTCTAATGGAATTTGACAAGTCTCTAGTGTTTGAAGGGTATCGCAAAGATGATTTGTACGTGGTAGATTTCTCAGCAGGACCACAACTTGCCGTATGTCTTCTAGCAAAAGCTTCAGAATGCTGGCTCTGGCATCGGAGGCTTGGGCATGCTGGCATGAGGAACCTCCACACCCTTGCAAAGAAGAAGCATGTCATAGGCATCGAGGGCGTCAAGTTCAAGAAAGATCACTTATGCGGTGCCTGTGAAGCAGGAAAGATGACGAGGGCCAAACATCCCTCGAAGACAATCATGACTACTACTCGACCCTTCGAACTACTTCACATGGATCTTTTCGGTCCCACTCATTACTCAACTCTTACTACTACTGCTTGTCTCTATGGCTTTGTCATTGTTGATGATTATTCTAGATATACTTGGGTGCACATAATCCTTTACAAGACTGAAGTGCAGGATGTCTTTAGACGCTTCGCCAATCGAGCAATGAACAACTATGGCGCCAAGATAAAGCACATCAGAAGTGATAATGGCACTGAATTCAAGAACACTGGCCTTGATACATATCTTGATACCTTGGGCATCACACATGAATTCTCGGCCCCGTACATGCCACAGCAGAATGGCGTCGTCGAACGCAAGAACAGAACACTCATTGAGATGGCCAGAACGATGCTAGATGAGTACAAGACTCCATGAAAATTCTGGCCTGAAGCCATTGATACTGCATGTCATACAATCAATCGTGTTTATCTTCACAAGCTTCTGAACAAGACATCTTATGAGCTCCTTACTGGCAAGAAGCCAAATGTCAGTTACTTCAGAGTATTTGACGCCAGGTGCTGGATCGAGGACCACATCACACTTCAAAGTTTGCACCAAAAGCACATGAGGGTTTTATGCTTGGATATGGAAAGGATTCGCACTCCTACAGAGTCTTCAATCTCTTTCATTATAAAGTGGTTGAAACAGTGGATGTGCGGTTCGATGAGACTAACGGTTCACAAAGAGAGCACCTGCCAAATGTGCTAGATGAAGTTCCATCTAGTGAATCAATCAAGCTAATGGGAACTGGAGAAATCATACCTTCTGAAGCTCATCCTGAAGAGGAACTTATCATCTCCGCACCAGACCAACCTGAAGACAATGCTCAACCTGAAGACAATCCCTCTAACAACGACAATGATCAGCAAGAGCAAAATCTTCGCCCTATACATCCTCGTGTTGCCAATGAAGTGCAGATTGAGAGAATAATTGACAGCATCAATGCACCTGGTCCGCTCACTCGATCAAGGGCAACTCAGCTGGCAAATTTCTGTGGGCACTTCGCATTTGTCTCAATAACATAACCCAAGAAAGTGGAAGAAGCCTTCATGGAACCTGAATGGATTCAAGCTATGCAAGAAGAGCTTCAACAGTTTGAGCTGAATAATGTATGGGAACTGGTTAAGCATCCTGATCCTCGGAAGCACAACATAATAGGCACAAAATGGATATATCGCAACAAGCAAGATGAGCATGGTCAAGTTGTCAGAAACAAAGCTCGTCTCGTTGCTCAAGGATATACTCAAGTGGAAGGCATTGACTTCGATGAAACATTTGCTCCCGTGGCTAGACTTGAAGCCATACGCATACTCCTGGCCTATGCAAATCATCACAACATACTTCTATATCAAATGGATGTGAAGAGCGCCTTTCTCAATGGCAATATTGAAGAAGAAGTGTATGTAGCACAACCGCCTGGCTTTGAAGATCCAAAACATCCTGACATGGTATACAAGCTCAACAAGGCACTGTATGGCCTCAAACAAGCCCCTCGGGCCTGGTATGACACACTCAAATAGTTCCTTAAGAGCAAAGGCTTCATACCTGGTTCCCTCTATCCCACTCTCTTCACGAAGACATATGATGGTGAACTGTTTGTGTGGCAAATATATGTGGATGACATTATCTTCGGCTGCACCAATCAGAAGTACAGTGAAGAGTTTGGATATATGATGCAAGAGCAATAGCAGATCTCCATGATGGGAGAGCTGAAGTTCTTCCTCGGTCTTCAAATACGACAGCAACGCAACGACATCTTCATATCTCAAGCGAAGTATCTCAAAGATTGCCTGAAGAAGTTTGGTATGCAAGACTGCAAAGGCTTCACGACGCCAATGCCAGCCAAGCATCATCTGGGTCCTGACGACAATGGTAAAGAGATCGATCAAAAGGTATACTGCTCCATGATTGGTTCTTTGCTTTATCTATGTGCATCTAGGCCAGATATTATGCTTAGTGTTTGCATGTGTGCTCGATTTCAAGCGGCACCAAAGGAGTCGCATCACTTAGCTGTGAAGCGAATTCTTCGATATTTGGCTCACACCCCAACTCTAGGTTTATGGTATCCAAAGGGCTCAGAGTTTGATCTGGTTGGATTCTCGGATGCTTATTATGCTAGTGACAAAGTGGATCGCAAGTCTACATCAGGCACATGTATCTTTCTGGGACGATCACTTGTATGTTGGTCTTCAAAGAAGCAGAACTGTGTATCTCTCTCCACTGCTAAATCTGAATACATTGCTGCTGGATCTTGCTGCGCTCAGCTTCTGTGGATGAAGCAAACCCTCAAGGACTATGGCATTCATCTGAAGCAAGTGCCACTCTACTGCGACAACGAAAGCGCCATCAAGATTGCCAACAACCTAGTTCAGCACTCGAAGACAAAGCACATTGAAATTTGTCATCACTTTCTCAGAGATCATGCTGTGAAGGAAGATATTGATATCATACACGTCAACACTGAAGAGCAATTGGCAGATATCTTCACCAAGCCCTTGGATGAGAAGAGATTTTGCAAGTTACGGTGTGAGCTAAATATCCTGGAATCCTCAAATGTCCTATGATCAGGCACACATCCTAACCCTTATGCATATTGATGACTTAGATGTGCAACACACGAAGTAAAGTATATCTTCAATCAATGAAGACATACATTCTAAGTGTGAATACATTAATGTGGAATTTGACTTCGGAGCGCCACGATAATTGTGCGCCGTGTCTGGGTCTAATACTTCCTATACGGTGGGTAACTCCACCACCAAATGTTCTATTTGAAGTGTTTCACTCATGGCGGTACCTTGCTATGTCTTCACATTTGGTTTGGCTTCAATCTTAACATGTTTTCATGATTATCTTCACTATGCTGATTATATATATATATACTAGTGTTCTGTCCTCTACAGCATTCACTTATAGCTATGTCTTCTTGTTGAATCTTTTGAACTAAGTGAATGTGATCGGACCCTAACCTCTCTGTGCTTTCTATCTCAAACTCTATCTCTCCAAATCATATGCATTCTATTGAAACTGTCGAATGTCTTCTCTGCGTCCTTGTCAGTAGAAGAAACAGAGACAAACGTTAAGTCCGTTTTCAATGCTCATTCCTCCACATGAAACCCGGAGAAGTAGGAACGACCACCCAACAATCCAGGTGTGCGTGGGGCGTGGAACAAACCCCAATATGCTGCATGATGGCCACGTGTTCCTCAGATGCGAATCGCTAGGGGCACCTGTGTAATAACACAGTGCCGCCCCTGTACCTATAAATACACACTTCACAGCGGTCAATATCTCTTCTTCCACTCTCGCATGAACCCTAGCGCCACTGCTAGCCCACGACGACGCCGGCGACGAAGCGCTTGGCTGCCGCAACCTCTCCGACGCCGTCTTCACGCCGACCGCGGACATCATCCTCTCCGCCGTCGCCGTAGGTGTCCTCCGTCGCCAAGTTAGGGCACGGAAGATCGAACTGCTCAGCCTTCTCTTCCACTCCGTCAAGCAGTTCTTAGTGTGGTAAATAAAACTTCCTTTTTACGGCCCCTTTGATCCTATGGCTTTGTCACTTTCTACCACAAGTAGTTTCTATTCACACAAGTTGGATCTCCTTCAAACTGCATCTCATAACATGCCTAGTATATTCACTTATGCTTCACAAAGTAGTTAGATTCCTCACTTGTACTGATCTATGGATTCGTACAAATTTGGAACCAACTCCTTATCTATGAGTGAATGTCTTCGCACGATGAGGTCAATGTCTTCTAAACTGATTTATCTTCAAAATCTTCTGAGAATGCATATGACCTCTTCCCCTTCCCTCGCACCTTAATGCTGTCACAGGTACATGTCCGTGGGAGAATCCCTTGGTTCTCATAGTCTGCATTCATTTGCAGAATTCTTACAACATCATATAAATTCTCCCGAAGCCAGTTCCTGTTTGTCCAGCAAGCGAAAACCTTTGAAGCCTTTGAACGTTTTGAAGCCTTTCAGTTTGAAGTTCATGGCTGTAGAGAAGTCAGTAAGGAAGGGTGGCAGACAGCGTCATGGGGGAACATCAAGAGATTTGCCTGATGACCTCTTAGAGCTCTACAAGACCGATCCTGAAGAGGATTACAATCAGCACACGACCCGAATCCAGTGGATTCGAAGATATTGGGCAGAACAATGGTTCAAATACCGGTTTGTGACCCAGGAATATGCTGAGAAAAATGCCATCAAGAGACCATGGGGAGACATCCTATACAAGAATCTTCAACCCAGGTCCAGAGAAGAAGCCATTGAGCAAGGCTTCTATCCCTGCATGATCTGTGGGCCACAGCCTGCAGATGCACACCCATCGTCACTACTATGGTGTCGTGACGACAATCTGTTCAAGCGCAACTTCCAGTTTGCCAAGAACTCAGCGAAGCAGAACAAGAAGTCTTTGGGATTAGACTTCAACCCTGGTGCTTCTGCTCCAAGGGCTGATGGCACACGCGATGCAGAACCCAATGTCGTCAGTCCTTTCTACAACCTTGAAGGTCTCGTCACCCATATCTTTGTTCAAGGGACAGCCGTGAATGAGCCTGCAGCCGACACTGAACCAGATGAAGCGCCTGCAGCGCCGAAGCCAAAGAAGTTGAAGAAGCCTAAAGCTTCAAAGCCCGCCCCTTCACCAAAAATCTCATGGGCGAAGCCACTGGCAACTGCACCTCTTGAAGACAGTGTGCAGTCTAAAGATTTGTCACGCATCTGCAAGCCCTAGAAGGTCAAGATGCCTCTACCACACACCGACCAAGAGCTAACTGCTGCTGCCATTCTACGCAATGATGCCATTGATCTATCAAGTGATGAAGATCTTGCAGATGACGCTCTTGAGAAACTCATCAAGAGCAAAGAAGAAGCAGAAATCTTCAATGATCTGCCGCTCTTTGATGTAACAATCATCCACAACTTCATTGATGAGTGGTTTGACAGGCCAAACATCAGCTTCGAAGATCTCCAACTACCCATTGGCCTCAGTTTTGCCTTCCATGGCGCCATTGCTTCCGAGTTAGCCATTGCCCAGCGCATTGTTGAACTGAAGCAGAAGATTGACTATGAGAAATCTCAGTTCAAGAAGATTGACTACGAGCTCAAAGAAGCCTTTCTAAAGAAATGTGCAGAAGCTCAGGGTTCACGTGAGCGCATGAAGGTCCTGGCTGATAGGTGTGTGCAAGCCTACAATGAGGCTGAGAAGCGTAAGGCCCTTGGGCGTCCTGGCATCGACCCCAGGATGGCTGCCAAGAAGAAGAAGAAGCGCACTATGGCTGAACCCGAAGCACCAAGGCAGGAAGCAGATCCCCTTGTCTTCCCAACTAGCATGACTGGCCCGAAGCCAAAGGTCAGGTCAACCGCTTCAGAACTGAAGAAGACCAGGACTGCTAAGGCTGAAGCAAGGAAGAGAAAACATCCTAAAGCCTCTGCTACTGCCCCCGCCAAGAAGAAAAGAAAGACCAAGAAGGAACGGGCTGCTCCCACAGATCCCTTGATTGTTGAACCCATTTCCGTGGTTCACCCCGATGCTGATCCACAAGAACGTCAACTGACTGTCCATGAGCCTGCTTTCACAGAGGCTCATGAAGCTGAAGACTTTCCAGCAGCTGATCCCGTCACTGCTGAAGACATTGGTCACCATGACCATGTTGAAGATGATGTAGCCCTTCCTCAGCTAGAGCACCAACAGGTATCATCGCCTGTGCTAACGCACAGCGAACTCATCAGCATTGGTCGTCCACTGACGCCAATTGCACATGATGCTTCATGGGCGGATCGCCCACAATAGGAAGAAGACTTTGAGGCCCAGCCAACACCAACTCCATAGGCGTCGCCCGCGTTGCGCAGGCTTCGCAAAGGTCCAAGGCCTCAAGTCTCTGCATCTGAAGATAAAACTGCTGAAGACAATCCGGCTGCATCAGCCGCTGAAGAAGAAGTCCCACAAGTTGCCACTCCCCTGCCCCACCAAGAAGCGGTTCTCGAGGAGAATGTGATCGTGACCGACCCTCCAGCTCGTCAACTGGAGGTTGAAAATCTTGAGGCTGCCACCACCAACACCACTGAAGCCACTGACGCAGTCATGGCTGAAGCTAATGTGGAGCCCTCACCACCAAAAGCACTAGAAGTCAGCGAAGCCACTGATCCCACTGCTTCTGTTCCTGCATCTGTTGCTGGTCCCCAATTCGACTATCATGTTGAGGAAAGGCCTCAGGTACAAAAGCCAATTCCAAGATTGCCCAGGTTCCCAGGTCCTGCATAAGCACCTGGCTCCTTCAATATCAATGGCTTTAGAGCAGACAACACATTCTTCAATAGCTCCAGGAACCCCTACTCAAGGGAAAGAATATCATCTGATCGGTTCTGGAGCTATCCGCAGCGAAGCTATTACTCCAGCATTCTTTACAACCAAGGTCGCATCTTCCCACACAAGCGCCTTGACATTGAAGCAATAGCTGGTCTGCCCTGTCTGGAAGAAGCTCTGGATTGCTTCAGAGAGGTTGGACTGCTGCTGTTCGTCACTGACCAAGAGCATTGGAATGAAGAGTTGCTGCTCCAATTCTATGCCACACTTCACATCCGTGGGTATAAAAGAGATCCGAAGACTTGGGTCCTAGAGTGGATGACAGGAAATGTTCATCACGAAGCCAAAGCCTTTGACATCATTGAGCTCACTGGTTTGCCCACTCCTGGCGATCTCTACGAGCATGGCTGTCAGCTTCATAGTGAAGCTGTTGAGAGCATCTTTCAAAAGACTGAACCCAATATGAGTCAGATGCTCAGTATGATGAAGCCATTGCCCCAAGATGTTGCTTATCCCACGGAGTTCTTCGTTGAAGACCTTGAGTATCTCCCAAGGACCATCTATCACATCATACGGCAAGCTGTCAGGACCCCGATTCTAAGCCACATCGATCTAGCCGGTAACACCTCATATCACTTTGCGGCCTCACGCACGGTATCCCACGGGTGTCGCCTTACCCTGGCCCGGGACCGTTTGCGCCTTTTGGCTCACGTATATGACAATGTTGCTAGCATCCATATGACCGAGAACCCGGGCCGACATGGCTAGTCGTGAACCCAAAGCGGCACGGACCTATGGAGACAGGCATACATGAATCACATCGAACATGTCGGTCATCAACGAGTGACTCCGGGCTGTAGCACTGCGCTAACAGGACTCCGGGGATCCTGGGCTGTAGCAGGCTAGACAGGACTCCAGAGATCACCGCGAGACATTTCCCCGAAGGGACAGACATAGGGACGAAGTGAAACACATGCCGGCCAGTCAAGTGTCCTGAACAGTAGTGCTAGGCTAGCAGGACTCCGGTGAACCGGGCTGTAGCGGACTACTATGGCTCGAGGAGCACTAGACTACATTTCCCCATAAGACAGGCTGCAAAGGGAAAACAACTAGATTGTCGGATCCCACTCATACCAAGCATTTCAATCATACACACAATATGCCCGATATGAGTACATACAACATGGCATCACAACAAAACTCTACAACTCAAGTACTTTATTTAAAGGCTCCAGGGAGCCATACATAACATATTCATACAGATAGGGGTCACATGACCCGACACTCAAGTCATACAGTCATGCAAGCACTAGCGGAAGCAACTAGTCTGAGTACAGACTCTAGAAAGAAAGAAGGCTTCTCGAAGCCTATCTATCTACATAGGGCCCTCCATGGCCTGGATCACCACCTGGGTGGCTAGTCACTCGTCGACGTCAAGGTCTACGTAAAACCCATCGAATGGGGCAGTGTTGTCGTCTGAAAACAATAAATAAGCAAACATGAGTACAAAGGTACTCAGCAAGTCTTACATCAGAACCTACTATACATGCTCATTCTCAAGAAGGTGGTGGGGTTTATGCAGCAAGCCAGCTTTGACTCTTGGCTAAGCTATCCTACGGAACCTTTTGGCAAAATAGTTTTTGCACACGAGTCCACTACTCACCATCACAATACTCCACCGTGGATCCTCCCTCGTATCCTATGAGAGGGCCATCCTCGGTACTCACACTTATCTTGAGTCTTTTAGTAGTATCCTTTGACTTGTCTATGAACTGTATATGCAATCAAGTAGTCCTTTACCGCAGACACGGCTATTCGAATAGTTTTATACCCTGCAGGGGTGTACTTCATCACACATGTTTCCACCACTTAGCGTCTGCACACGAAATGTGCTCGGCAGACTTCAAGTGAAAACCGACATGGGTGTAGACCACGACCTGACTAACCTCACAAGTCTCTAGTCCAGGGTCATCGCCTATTCAGGTTCCATCCGCAAGGAAATCCGGCCGGGGTGTCCTCAACGGCCCCGAACGATGTGAACAGGGTTCCCGAGACACCAAACGGGTGACTCGGTACACCGTGCCACGGTGTATCTACCGCAACATAGCCCACCCCTAGGGTCAGCACTACGCACGGCCGCCAACACATATCCTATAAACACCAGAAACTAGTTGCAACTCCTGGACTGAGGCGAGAGGGGTCAGTAAGTCGAGCGGGGTCATATTTCAGGGCCCAATGTGTGGTAGTAGCTGAATCTTAATTCACGCATACAGAACTCAGTTCTTAGGGACGGCTTCAATGAAACAACCCACCATGTACTCCTACATGGCCTCTCATCGATACCTTTACCAAAACATGTTCAACACATCCCATATATTACTGACACAAGCATTTCACTCTAGCCCATCACCCAGATGAACCAGACCTGACACAACCCTAAGCATAGCAGGCATAGCAAGGTAGGAATCACAAAACATGGCTCAATCAACTCCTACACATGCTAGTGGGTTTTATCTAGTTACTGTGGCAATGACAGGTCATGCAGAGGATAAGGGTTCAACTACCGTAGCACACAGCAGTTTGAATCATGTTGTCTTAATGCAGTAAACAAGAGCAGGAGCGAGAACATGGGTTTGTATCGGAATGATCAATGGTTGCTTGCCTGATGGAGTGGTAACGGGATACTGCCCTTCAGTTGGATACTCGTGAATATCCTCGGAGGCAGAACCTACCACGAAGAACACAACCGAGCACAATCAACACATGACGATATGCAACAATATGATGCATGCTATGACATGGCAATATGGATGTGTCTTGGCCTAATGCAAGCTAAAACAGAAGGGTAATTGCTTATTTGAACCAAAGGTTCAAGTGTTAGCTCATTTAACTTGATCATCTTAGTGCATCACTTTATATTGCATAAACAGTAGGTTTAACTTGTTCTGACATGCATGAAACCAGTACCAATGGATAGCTTGGATTTTTCTGATAATTTTTCATATATAATTTGTCTCATTTGGAGTTATGGTTGAATTTCTATGAATTTTTGAAGTTTAGGCAATTTTCTGGAATTTTCTATATAAAATTAAATCCAGAAAAAGAGTTATTGCGTCAGCATGACATCACCCTGATGTCAGCAGGTCAACTGGGCGTCTCCAGGTCAAACCTGACCAGTGGGGCCCACTGGTTAGTGACACAATCAACTAACCAAGTTAATTAGCCCTAACTAACTTAGTTAGCCGGGCGGGGCCCGCATGTCAGTGGCTCATCTAATTAGCTAAGTTTATTAACACTAACTAACCTAACACTAATTAAGCAGGCGCCTGGGCCCACATGTCAGTGAGTCAGGGGGGAGTCAACCCAGCCAACCGGGGTCAAAACACGCCGGAGTTTACCCGCGGCTCGTCGCCGGCAAGGCCAGAGACGGCGGAGGGGCTCGGAATTCCTCCTCCGGCGACCAAATGGCCAACGGAGGGCATCTACGCGGAGCTGGGACTCGCCCGCATCCATCTGTGCACACGGCAGGGGCTGAGATGGCCCGAGCTCGCCGGAGGCAAGCTCGCGGCGGTGGCCGGAGTTAGGGGCTGGTGCGGGTTAGCGCTGTGGTGTCCTAACGAGCGAGGCGATGGGCTAGCGGAGCGCTACGCGATGCGGGGAGTAGGTTAGGCACGCCGGGGTGACCTAATGGTCACCGGAGCTGCGCCGACGATGAGCTCAGGCGGCGGCGTGCTACGGCCAGCTACGAAACGACGGCTACGGCGAGCGGCAAGCCACGGGGTTAGGGGAAAAACTTGCAGGAGCTCACGGTGATCTCGCAGAGCAGCTCAATGGGCTCGGGGAAGCTTCGGTTGCCGCGAATTCGACGGCGGCGATCCACGGTGGCCGATGTTGAAGAAGAGCTCGAAGTCGACGATGCAGGGCTTCCGGCGGGGCGTGGTTCAGTGAGGGGGTCGAGGACGACGTTGCGGAGCTCGTGGGCACAACCGAGGGGCGAGGGGGTGGCTGTGGCCGTGGTGGTTCTCGTCGGCGGCGACGGCCGCGTTCTGTGGAAGAGAGGGGGAGAGCCAAAGGAGGGGATGAGCACGGGGGAGGAGGAATGAGAGGGCCAGGGGGTGCGTGGCCGTCTCCGTGGCATTGGGAGGGAGTCCGAGAAGCAGGAGGTGGCGCGCAGGGGGGAAGGTGGCGCGCGCGCGTGCCGGCGAGCGTCGGGCACACGCCCGCGTCCTTCTGTCCGAGGAGGGGGGACGACAGGAGGCAGCGGGGTGGGCTGGGCCGCCAGCTGGAGATGGGCCAGGTAAGTGGCCCATGGCCTTTCCCTCTTTATTTTTTTTGTGTTTTTCTATTTCTGTTATTCTGTTTTGATTTAGTTTAAATACTAAATCATTTTATAAAATCCTGAAAATATTTATGGACACTTACTGAAATATTTCAGTGGCCCAAAAAATAGTTCCAACATTATTTGAGCATTTGAATTATTTAATAGCATTTAAATGCCCAAATTCAAATATTTATGAATTAAATCAATGCCCCTTTTGTTGACCTAAAATTATATGCACCATTTTTCCCAAGGGTTCTAACCCAAGGCAAAGAGGGTGAACATTTTTGAAG
Organism: Triticum monococcum; assembly: GCA_034509565.1. Lineage (NCBI taxonomy): Eukaryota > Viridiplantae > Streptophyta > Magnoliopsida > Poales > Poaceae > Triticum > Triticum monococcum. Next base: position 440,218,371 of record CM067842.1, on the reverse strand, counting down.
GGCATTTCAGGTTCATTGAATTTATTTTTAGTAAACCCTAGTTGATTTCAAGGGGGGGGGGTGCTGGGGTTCTGCTTTCCCCATTTCAATTTTCTGATAAAGGTAAACAAGATGCACACTCTAATGCACAATCTAGCTAGGGTGTGACAACTCACCCCCACTCAATAGAATCTCGTCCCGAGATTTAGGATCATCTGGGAAGAAGGTGGGGTACTCGAGTCGAAGACGATCCTCCCTTTCCCAAGTGGCTTCTTCCTCGGAATGGTGTGACCATTGAACCTTGAGAAACTTGATAGTATGACGTCGAGTGGTACGCTCGGCTTGATCAAGGATACGAACGGGGTATTCCCGATAAGAAAGGTTATCGTGTAAATCAAGCGTTTCATGGTCCACTCCACGGACAGGATCCGCGAAGCAACGCCTGAGTTGCGAAACGTGGAAGACATCGTGAACTCTGGAAAGATGCGGAGGTAGTTCCAATTGGTAGGCAACTTCTCCTCGTTTGGCAGGAATGCGAAAGGGTCCAATGTAACGAGGAGCCAATTTGCCTTTGATACCGAAGCGATGGGTTCCCTTTAACGGGGTAACCCGAAGGTAAGCCTTCTCGTCAATTTCAAATGTCATAGGCTTATGTTTACGATCATATTGACTCTTTTGGCGAGATTGGGCTGTTTTCAATTTCTCACGAATAACGCGAACCTGCTCTTCTGCTTCCTGAATCATATCCGGGCCAAAGAGTTGTCTTTCCCCGGTTTCTGACCAGTTAACAGGCGTTCGACATTTTCGTCCATAGAGAACTTCGAAGGGAGCTTTGCCCAAACTAGCTTGATAGCTATTGTTATAAGCAAACTCCGCGAATGGAAGGCATTTCTCCCAACTCATTCCGAACGAGATAACAGAAGCTCGGAGCATATCTTCCAGAATTTGATTGACTCGCTCTACTTGACCACTTGATTGAGGATGGAAGGTGGTGCTAAAGGAGAGATGAGTCCCCATAGCATTTTGGAAACTTTCCCAAAATCGAGAGGTGAAGAGACTTCCACGGTCTGAGTTAATTTCCAATGGGACACCATGAAGAGACACTATTCGGGAGATGTATAAGTCAGCTAGCTGGCTAGCGGTGATACTCTCACGAACAGGTAGGAAATGGGCTACTTTGGAAAGATGGTCGATCACGACGAAGATGGCATTATTTCCTCTCTTGGTCCTGGGAAACCCAGTGATGAAATCCATACAGATTTTGTCCCATTTCCATTCAGGAATAGCCAAAGGTTGAAGGGTGCCAGCAAGCCGTTGATGCTCTGCTTTAACACGACGACAAACGTCGCAATTGGCAATGTATTGAGCGATTTCTCTCTTCATCCTAGTCCACCAAAACCTCTGGCGTAGGTCTTGATACATTTTAGTACTACCGGGATGAATGGTGAGAGGGGATTCACGAGCTTCCTTAAGGATCATCTAGCGTAGATGTTGTTTCTTGGGAACCACCAGGCGGTTCTCGAAGAAGACAGCACCTTGTTCATCCATGGAAAAACATTTAGCTACTCCGCTAGCAATGTTTTCCTTAATCCGGGATATGCCCTTATCACGCTTTTGGGCAGCTATGATTTGATCCATAAGGGTAGGTTTCGCCACCAGAGTAGATAGGAATCCTTGAGGAACAATGTGAAGATTAAGCTTACGAAATTCCTCATGGAGAAGTGGTTGTCTTTGTTGTAACATCAGGTTGTTACAGTAGGACTTACGACTTAGTGCATCGGCCATGACATTGGCCTTGCCAGGGGTGTAAGTTATTCCTAAGTCGTAATCCGAGATCAACTCGACCCAACGTCTTTGCCTGAGATTCAAATCTGGTTGGGTGAAGATATATTTCAAGCTTTGGTGATCGGTGAAGATCTCGCAACGATTACCGAGAAGGTAATGTCGCCAGGTTTTGAGTGCATGGACTACAGCTGCAAGCTCTAGATCATGTGTGGGATAATTTTCCTCATGTGGGTGTAATTGCCGTGAAGCATAAGCAATTACCTGACGATCTTGCATGAGTATGCAACCTAGTCCTTGTCGCAAGGCGTCGCAATAGATAATAAAGTCCTTGGAGAAATCTGGTGGTACCAGTACGGGAGCAGATGTCAGGCGTCTTTTCAGTTCCTGAAAACTGAACTCGCACTATGGAGTCCACTCGAACTTTTTATCTTTCTTGAGGAGTTCAGTTAGGGGTTTAGCAACCTTGGAGAAATTCTCGACGAAGCGGCGGCAATAGCTCGCTAGGCCAAGGAAACTCCGAACTTGCTTAACCGTTTCAGGTGGAGTCCAATCAAGGACGGCTTGAACTCGCTCGGGATTGACAGCAATACCCTTACCAGAGATTACATGGCCTAGATAGGTCACTTCTTACAACCAAAATTCACACTTGGAGAATTTGGCATAAAGGCGATGCTCTCGAAGTTTCATCAATACCAGCCTTAGATGTTCGGCATGTTCCTCTTCATTCTTGGAGTAGATGAGTATGTCATCGAGGTATACTACGACGAATTTGTCCAAGTACTCCATGAAAACCGATTTCATTAACCGAGAGAAGGTGGCCGGGGCATTGGTTAAACCGAAGGACATGACGGTGTACTCGTATTGGCCATAACGAGTAGCAAAGGCCGTTTTGGGAATGTCCCCGTTTCTGATTTTGATTTGATGGTAGCCCAGCCTCAAATCCATCTTGGAGAAGACTGAGGATCCAGCGAGCTGATCATACAGGTCGTTGATCCTGGGAAGCGAGTATTTGTTCTTGATGGTGACCAGATTGACAGGTCGGTAATCCACAACCATTCGATCCGTTCCATCCTTTTCTTGACGAAGAGGACGGGGCAAGCCCAAGGAGAGGAGCTAGGACGGATGAACCCTTTGTTCAAGGACTCATCGAGTTGGTTCTTAAGCTCGGCTAGTTCTAAGGGTGCCATCTTGTAGGGTCTTCTAGCAATTGGAACGGTTCCTGGAACAAGGTCTATCACAAACTCGACATCCCGGTCAGGTGGAACACCTGGCAGTTCTTCCGGAAACACATCCGGGAAGTCTCGGACTACCGGAACGTCCGCAAGGTCTGGAAGAGGGTTGGCATTGAGAGAGTAAAGTTGGCGCTTGGCCACTCGAGTTAAGACATTAACTGTCTTGCCCGAGGGATGAGTAAGTTGAACGGTTCTAGTGGCACAATCGATCTTGGCATAATGAGCCGACATCCAGTCCATACCCAAGATGATGTTTATGTCGGAGGACTTGAGAGCTATTAAAGATGCAAGGAAAACAAGCCTATCGACAAGGATTTCGTTCCCATGGCTTACCCTAGAAGTTTGCCATTTGGAACCCGGAGTTTGAATTACCATGGAAGTGGGCATGTCACAGAATGTCGTGTTATGCAACTGAGCATAATTCTCGGATATGAATGAATGAGATGCTCCAGTATCGAAAAGAACAGATGCCGGATGGCAGTTAACAAGGAGCGTACCAAGGACGACGTTGGGATCCTCTTGAGCCTCTTCGGCTGAAACATAGTTGACATGGCCACGTGCAGTGGTGGCCGGCTTGGCGTAGAAAGTCTTTCCCGCGGGCTTACCACGGCCAACGGACTTTCCAGCATGATTGGGGTTGTTCTGGGGACACTCTCGACTATAGTGACCCGGTTCTCCACACTTGAAGCATGTTACCACAGTGGGGCGTGGAGCAACATTAGCAGCGGGGCCACCATAGGGCTTGGGCGGTGCAAATTGCTGGTTGGGACGAGGCGCCTCAAAGGATGGCCTCGGGGTGAATCTGGGTGGCAGTGCGGTGCTTGGAATCCACACCCGGCGCTTCTGAGCTCCAGAGCCGGATGAAGACCCAAAATCACGGGAGTGCTTGCGTGAAGCATCATAATCAGTCTGGCCGGTCTCAGCACTGATAGCTTTATTGACCAGCTTCTGGAAGGATGTGCACTCGTGCAGACGGAGATCGCGGCGAAGCTCAGGGCTAAGTCCCTTGCGGAACCTTGCCTGCTTCTTGGCGTCAGTAGAAACCTCTTCAGGAGCATAGCATGCCAGGTTCCCAAATTCGCGGCTATATGCATCCATAGTCATCCTTCCTTGGGTGAAGTTGCAGAACTCCTCCCTCTTGCGATCCATGAGACCTTCCGGAATGTGATGCTCACGGAAAGCCTCGCTGAACTCAGCCCAGGTAGTGATTTGGCCGACCGGGCGCATAGCTTCGTAGTTTTCCCACCAATGGCTAGCGGGGCCCTCGAGATGATAGGCAGCATAGGTAACCTTGTCGGCTTCGGCTACGTTGGCAGAACGTAGCTTGTGGGTGATGCTGCGAAGCCAATCATCCACGTCGAGGGGCTCGACGGAATGGTTAAACTTTGGTGGGTACAGCTTGATAAAGTCATTGATTGACACCAAGTCATTTCGTGGGTGGCGTGCAGTGTTCTGCTCAATCCGCTCCAGCAGGCGGTTGGTCTCACGCTTGTTTCTCTCCGCCTCCAGCATTACTTCGGCCAGGGAAGGCGGGTGAGGCAAATTTTCACCTCTAGCTGCATTGGCTTCCCCCCCCCCCCGCTCCGGGACAGCAGGGTTGCCGCGGGTGTTGACCATCCTAGGAGGAAACAAGACAACGGTTTAGACAAGGATGGCTCAAACTTAACAAGGAAGTGCAGAATGTAAGGATAACATGGAATGAAGAGATGCTCATTCGTATGCCATGGTAATATAAAACTGCCATATATACACCAACGGTCATATTCGTCATACATAGTTTAGTACAAGCCCATGCTACAGTACAACTATGAAGGTAGACGTTACATCTCATCGGAGGCATTCCGAGTCCCTATACATTATTTGTCTACACCTCCGGAATCGAATACACACCAAGTCGTATTCCACAAGTCACGCAGGACAGTGGGGATACAACTACTACAATACTAGTGGTACTACTACTAACTCAGATAGCTCCGTAGTAGTCCTCATAGAAGTCACCTCCATAGCCTGGAAGTTCAACGTGATCATCCGGAAACAGACGGTCCTGAGGAGCCTGTGGACCATAGGGGCTAGGATGAGGTCTTGGACCAACAAACGGTGGCCTGCGGGGACCAAGGGGTGGGGTGATGCCTCCCACATCACGCCAATCCACCATGTCTGGCAGAGCTGCTCTCACAGGATATAGATCCCTGGTATCCATACATCCAGCTTGCACCGCGGGTGCAAACCGAGTCAACGTGGCCCAATGATCAGCACGGGTATTAAAAAGCTCCAGCCTCAAGGCCCGATTCTCTCGGTCCTTATCCTCGAGCATCTCAGCGGTGGTACGAGTTAATGAGTCCTCCTGAGTGGAGTCAGCATAGATAGCCTGAAGATACCCCTGCGCTCCCGGAAGTGAAGCTGGCATGTAACGGAAGTCAGTGTTCCAAAGCAGGCCAGTCCGGACTCGCAAGATGGTCATCATGGAGTAGGCAGCATCCTGCACAACCATCTCAATGGTAACTCCGAGTCCTTAGGAACAGTGAAGGGGCTCGGTAGATCCAGGATAGGAAGGAAATATCCTGACGGTGCAGAAATACTGGCTTTGATTAAAGTCGCGAAACTGCTCTTCAACAGTGTATTCGGGATACCAACGGTATCCTGTCTCGATCATGACCCGGACCAACATAGCAGTATGACCGGGCACGTCGAGGCACCTGGTCAGGCGAACCACTTGATTTTGAGAATGGTTGGCCATCTGAAAGCACAACCACAAGACAAAGACATCAGAATTCCTAGGGAAAATTGGACAGCATAACGGCTATAAATGCTCAGAAAAAGATTTGAGACATCCACAACAGTTCACAATACCGCTCAACAGCATCATATCAAGGTTCTGATTCAAATAGCCACGTACTAAAATAGTAGAAACTGGACTAGAACTCGTAGCAATAATCCTACAAACTACTACGGATTAATAACACGTGAACCTGATAGAAGAAGAGAGCCTAGTCCTTAACCCACGTTGAATGAGAAGAGAATGACTCAGATCAGAAGCATAGGGTAAAGGAGTAAAAGAACCTTACGTCCCTTCCCACAATCAATTCCCTTACATATAACTAAAGCATTTCTAGACTCGACATCGACAAGTTTGGCTGAACGAACCTACAGGCAGTCCGGCTCTGATGCCAACGCTGTCAGGACCCCGATTCTAAGCCACATCGATCTAGCCGGTAACACCTCATATCACTTTGCGGCCTCACGCACGGTATCCCACGGGTGTCGCCTTACCCTGGCCCGGGACCGTTTGCGCCTTTTGGCTCGCGTATATGACAATGTCGCTAGCATCCATATGACTGAGAACCCAGGCCGACATGGCTAGTCGTGAACCCAAAGCGGCACGGGCCTATGGAGACAGGCATACATGAATCACATCGAACATGTTGGTCATCAACGAGTGACTCCGGGCTGTAGCACTGGGCTAACAGGACTCCGGGGATCCCGGGCTGTAGCAAGCTAGACAGGACTCCAGAGATCACCGCGAGACATTTCCCCGAAGGGACAGACATAGGGACGAAGTGAAACACATGCCGGCCAGTCAAGTGTCCTGAACAGTAGTGCTGGGCTAGCAGGACTCCGGTGAACCGGGCTGTAGCGGACTACTATGGCTCGAGGAGCACTAGACTACATTTCCCCATAAGACAGGCTGCGAAGGGCAAACAACTAGATTGTCGGATCCCACTCATATGAAGCATTTCAATCATACACACAATATGCCCGATATGAGTACATATAACATGGCATCACAACAAAACTCTACAACTCAAGTACTTTATTTAAAGGCTCCAGGGAGCCATACATAACATATTCATACAGATAGGGGTCACATGACCCGACACTCAAGTCATACAGTCATGCAAGCACAAGCGGAAGCAACTAGTCTGAGTACAGACTCTAGAAAGAAAGAAGGCTTCTCGAAGCCCGTCTATCTACATAGGGCCCTCCATGGCCTGGATCACCACCTGGGTGGCTAGTCACTCGTCGACGTCAAGGTCTACGTAAAACCCATCGGAGGGGGCAGTGTTGTCGTCTGAAAACAATAAATAAGCAAACATGAGTACAAAGGTACTCAGCAAGTCTTACATCAGAACCTACTATACATGCTCATTCTCAAGAAGGTGGTGGGGTTTATGCAGCAAGCCAGCTTTGACTCTTGGCTCAGCTATCCTACGGAACCTTTTGGCAAAATAGTTTTCGCACACGAGTCCACTACTCACCATCACAATACTCCACCGTGGATCCTCCCTCGTATCCTGCGAGAGGGCCATCCTCGGTACTCACACTTATCTTGAGTCTTTTAGTAGTATCCTTTAACTTGTCTATGAACTGTATATGCAATCAAGTAGTCCTTTACCGCGGACACGGCTATTCGAATTGTTTTATACCCTGCAGGGGTGTACTTCGTCACACATGTTTCCACCACTTAGCGTCTGCACACAAAATGTGCTCGGCAGACTTCGAGCGAAAACCGACGTGGGTGTAGACCACGACCGGACTAACCTCACAAGTCTCTAGTCCAGGGTCATCGCCTATTCAAGTTCCATCCGCAAGGAAATCTGGCCGGGGTGTCCTCAACGGCCCCGAACGATGTGAACAGGGTTCCCGAGACACCAATCGGGTGACTCGGTACACCGTGCCACGGTGTATCTACCGCAACATAGCCCACCCCTAGGGTCAGCGCTACGCACGGCTGCCAACACATATCCTATAAACACCAGAAACTAGTTGCAACTCCTGGACTGAGGCGAGTGGGGTCAGTAAGTCGAGCGGGGTCATATTTCAGGGCCCAATGTGTGGTAGTAGCTGAATCTTAATTCACGCATACAGAACTCAGTTCTTAGGGACGGCTTCAATGAAACAACCCACCATGTACTCCTACGTGGCCTCTCATCGATACCTTTACCAAAACATGTTCAACACATCCCATATATTACTGACACAAGCATTTCACTCTAGCCCATCACCCAGATGAACCAGACCTGACACAACCCTAAGCATAGCAGGCATAGCAAGGTAGGAATCACAAAACATGGCTCAATCAACTCCTACACATGCTAGTGGGTTTTATCTAGTTACTGTGGCAATGACAGGTCATGCAGAGGATAAGGGTTCAACTATCGTAGCACACAGCAGTTTGAATCGTGTTGTCTTAATGCAGTAAACAAGAGCAAGAGCGAGAACATGGGTTTGTATCGGAATGATCAATGGTTGCTTGCCTGATGGAGTGGTAACGGGATACTGCCCTTCAGTTGGATACTCGTGAATATCCTCGGAGGCAGAACCTACCACGAAGAACACAACCGAGCACAATCAACACATGACGATATGCAACAATATGATGCATGCTATGACATGGCAATATGGATGTGTCTTGGCCTAATGCAAGCTAAAACAGAAGGGTAATTGCTTATTTGAACCAAAGGTTCAAGTGTTAGCTCATTTAACTTGATCATATTAGTGCATCACCTTATATTGCATAAACAGTAGGTTTAACTTGTTCTGACATGCATGAAACCAGTACCAATGGATAGCTTGGATTTTTCTGATAATTTTTCATATATAATTTGTCTCATTTGGAGTTATGGTTGAATTTCTATGAATTTTTGAAGTTTAGGCAATTTTCTGGAATTTTCTATATAAAATTAAATCCAGAAAAAGAGTTATTGCGTCAGCATGACATCACCCTGATGTCAGCAGGTCAACTGGGCGTCTCCAGGTCAAACCTGACCAGTGGGGCCCACTGGTCAGTGACACAATCAACTAACCAAGTTAATTAGCCCTAACTAACTTAGTTAGCCGGGCGGGGCCCGCATGTCAATGGCTCATCTAATTAGCTAAGTTTATTAACACTAACTAACCTAACACTAATTAAGCAGGCACCTGGGCCCACACGTCAGTGAGTCAGGGGGGGAGTCAACCCAGCCAACCGGGGTCAAAACACGCCGGAGTTGACCCGCGGCTCGTTGCCGGCAAGGCCAGAGACGGCGGAGGGGCTCGGAATTCCTCCTCCGGCGACCAAATGGCCAACGGAGGGCATCTACGCGGAGCTGGGACTCGCCCGCATCCATCTGTGCACACGGCAGGGGCTGAGATGGCCTGAGCTCGCCGGAGGCAAGCTCGCGGCGGTGGCCGGAGTTAGGGGCTGGTGCGGGTTAGCGCTGTGGTGTCCTAACGAGCGAGGCGATGGGCTAGCGGAGCGCTACGCGATGCGGGGAGTAGGTTAGGCACGCCGGGGTGACCTAATGGTCACCGGAGCTGCGCCGACGATGAGCTCAGGCGGCGGCGTGCTACGGCCAGCTACGAAACGACGGCTACGGCGAGCGGCAAGCCACGGGGTTAGGGGCAAAACGTGCAGGAGCTCACGGTGATCTCGCAGAGCAGCTCAATGGGCTCGGGGAAGCTTCGGTTGCCGCGAATTCGACGGCGGCGATCCACGGTGGCCGATGTTGAAGAAGAGCTCGAAGTCGACGATGCAGGGCTTCCGGCGGGGCGTGGTTCGGTGAGGGGGTCGAGGACGACGTTGCGGAGCTCGTGGGCACAACCGAGGGGCGAGGGGGTGGCTGTGGCCGTGGTGGTTCTCGTCGGCGGCGACGGCCGCGTTCTGTGGAAGAGAGGGGGAGAGCCAGAGGAGGGGATGAGCACGGGGGAGGAGGAATGAGAGGGCCAGGGGGTGCGTGGCCGTCTCCGTGGCATTGGGAGGGAGTCCGGGAAGCAGGAGGTGGCGCGCAGGGGGGGAGGTGGCGCGCGCGCGTGCCGGCGAGCGTCGGGCACACGCCCGCGTCCTTCTGTCCGAGGAGGGGGACGACAGGAGGCAGCGGGGTGGGCTGGGCCGCCAGCTGGAGATGGGCCAGGTAAGTGGCCCATGGCCTTTCCCTCTTTATTTTTTTTGTGTTTTTCTATTTCTGTTATTCTGTTTTGATTTAGTTTAAATACTAAATCATTTTATAAAATCCTGAAAATATTTATGGACACTTACTGAAATATTTCAGTGGCCCAAAAAATAGTTCCAACATTATTTGAGCATTTGAATTATTTAATAGCATTTAAATGCCCAAATTCAAATATTTATGAATTAAATCAATGCCCCTTTTGTTGACCTAAAATTATATGCACCATTTTTCCCAAGGGTTCTAACCCAAGGCAAAGAGGGTGAACATTTTTGAAGGGCATTTCAGGTTCATTGAATTTATTTTTAGTAAACCCTAGTTGATTTCAAGGGGGGGGTGCTGGGGGTTCTGCTTTCCCCATTTCAATTTTCTGATAAAGGTAAACATGATGCACACTCTAATGCACAATCTAGCTAGGGTGTGACACAAACTCTCTGGCCAATCAAAGGACATTCTCCCCATGCCAAGCTGGAAGGTGCAATGAAGACTTTGGTCTTCTATATTCTTCATGGAAAATGCTTCAATACACAGGATTTCTTCATTCGCCAACTTGCTGCATCTGGCTCTGATCTGTTTGGTTTGAAGTTCTACGCTCCTTGGGTGATGGGCTGATCAAACTTCACTCCGCTATCTCATATCAGCCATCAGCCCGCAATCACCGGATCTTTTTGCCCGATGTGGATATGTCTATTGAAGCCATCTATCCTGAGCCTGCCAAGGAACCTCTAAGTCTTTAGAATGCAGAGCATCAAAGTTTTTCTCAGAACGTTGAAGGCGTTGAAGCAGTAACTCGTGTGTATCCTTTGGCTGGCACTACACGTTCACCGCATCCTGCTCTCACTGAAGCCACTGATAGCACCATTGCACAACGACCCAAGAAGCGCACTCGTGTTCTCAATGACCGAGAGCTTCTGGTGGCTCTTCATCAGAAACAAGATAGGCATCATGACTGGCTAAAGCGTCAAATGCAAAGCCTATTGGTGGATGTTAATCGCATTCGCAATCTTGCCACCAAGAACGCCCTTGTTGCTCATGAAACCTCTCGACGTACATGGAAAGGGCTGACGCTGATGTGTTCTGAAGATGATCTTCAAGAGGATGGCTTCTCTGAGCGATTCAAGTTTGACTCCACACCTCCTCGAAGGCAGTGCTGCGACGAACTCCATCACTTGAAGACTCTGAGTTCTCTTCCTCTGCTGCAACTATGCATGCCAGAGTGATCGAGGATGAAGACGATGCTACTTCATCGACACCTCCTTCAGCACATGTCAACACTGCTCCAAGTTCTTCTGCACCGCCAAACACCACTGACGACCCTGCTGCTTCACCTACTCTTCATGGGAACGAGTAGATGCTCTATGTCTTTGAACCTTTTTGGTCCTTACTGACAAAAGGGGGAGAAGCATATGAGTTTGATAGTCTTCAAGCGGGTCCATATGGGCGGGTGCTTTATATTTTTCTTCGTGCTTACAACTCTCGTTTTGCTACATTTGGTTCTTTGAGTTGTAACACTTAAACTCGATGGTCATCTACTACTTAATTGCCACCTTGTGTTGCGATGATAAATTCCGCATGTGCGACGATAAATTCCGCACTTAGATCATGTTGTAGACGTCCATTTTCCATTATGCATGTCATTATCTTCACATACCTTCACATGCATAGTGGATTGTCATCATAAGTTGAAGTGGATCTCCACAAGCACAACCTGCCATGTGCATTTGCATTCCAAAAGCAAAATTACTTATATGCACATCTTCAGGGGGATCCCTTGCAACTTACGAAGACAATTCCTTATCCTTTACAATTTCACATATTATATTCCCCATTGAAAACTTCAACTAGTTTGTCATCAATCACCAAAAAGGGGGAGATTGTAAGTGCATCTAGTGCCACCCCTAGTTGGTTTTGGAGTATTGACGACAAACCTAGTTGAGGGACTAATGTGTTTGTGAGAATTGCAGGATAACACAGGTAGAAGTCCCACATTGATTCGGTTTTCCTACCAGAGATGACCCCTAAAAATGTATGAAGACATTGATGTCAAAGGTGGTATATGAAGATATTCACATTGAAGACTACGACAAGGGAAGACACCGCATGAAGCCTATGGAGCTCGAAGACTTAGATCTTTCGTAGTTCTTTTTTCTTCTGTGTTGAGTCATAGGAACCACCATACAGTTAAGTGGGGTCCAAGAGAACCAGTCAGAATGACTGAAGTGATGCTTAAACAAAACCTATGTCTCCGAGTGAAGACTATGAGAGCGAATCTTGTCCAGAGTCGGACAAGTCAGCTTTGCTTGTAGCCCAAGTAAAGTTGCCGTGTGAGTTTGAAATCTGACCGTTGGAACACGTGTCAGTTCCTTAGTGACCCAAGGTCATTTCGGACAAATCAGGTCGGGTTGCCTAGTGGCTATAAATAGCCCACCCCCTACAAAAATAAACTGTTGGCTGCTCAGATTTAGAGTACGGCTTTTGTCGTTTGAGAGCAACCCACCTCGAAGCCTTTGAGAGAGAATTCCTTGTGAGGATAAAGCCCTAACCACCCAGAGGCAAAGAGAATTAGGCATCACTTAAGTCTTCTTGTCTGTGTGATCTGAAGACTTATTACACTTGAGGACTGTGCATCCTCCAGCCGGTTAGGCATCGCGTTCTGAGCATCCAAGGGACATTGTGGATTGCCGGTGAACGAAGTCTCTGAAGGTTCGGAAGTCTACCTTGAAGACTTACCAGAGTGATTGGGGGAGGTCTGTGTGACCTTAGCTCAAGGGGAATACGGTGAGGACTAGGTGTCCTGAGCTGCGTGTTCAGGACTGGGTGTCCGAGACTGTGTGTCCTTTGGTTTAAATACCTAGCCGCCCTAACCAGACGTACAGTTGTCACAGCAACTGGAACTGGTCCAACAAATCATTGTCTTCAATGAGTCACTGGTTTCATGCTTCCTTTCTCCTTACTTACTATTACTCCTTGTGAAGTCATTGTATGCCTGCACTATCTCTTGTCTTCACTGAGTGACTGTGTGATCTATTTGGCTTCTTAATATCTTCCTGCCTGATCCTTACTACCTAGCTGCTATTAGTCATTGTGCTTTCACTTCATTGAATACATGACTATGGTTTACCTAGTGTAGTCTACCTTCCGCTGCATGGCAATAGGTTTATTTCTATTGGTTGTCTTTGAAACTTCCATGTTTTGAAGACTTTCATAAAAATCGCCTATTCACCCCCTCTCTAGTCGATATAACGCACTTTCACTCCGCCTTCTTCCTGGCTCTCAAGATTGCGTTGCTTCCGTTGGCCGCATAGAAGTTGGTGCACCCCGAGCATGCGCCATCCTTGTTCCGGAGGTAGAAGAAGTGGAGAAGTAGCACCACAGATGGCATCACCCCCACGAATGCTTCGCAGTAAAAAGCGAAGATCAACAGGAGGAGGATAGAGTTGGGATGAAGATGGAGGGCATGCAGCTTGTAATGGCGGAGGACGGCATAGAAAAATCTAGAGAAAGGGGGGACCAGCCCCGCGAAGACATTGTGCATGAAGAAGGGGTTGAAGGTACTATCCGAGGCCTCCGGCTTGGCGGAGCTGGCCCGAAGAACGGTCTCTCCACCCTCATTGCTATAGCCCGCCGCCATGAGGAGCGCGGCGGCGAAGTTCTTCTCCGAAACATTGGGCGCGCTCAGGGAAAAAACGATCAAGGTCGAAGAACAGGAAAGGGAATCTAGAGCAAGACGAAGGAACACAATGAAGGCTCTGTAGCGTGCACAAGCCTTTTGTCAGGCGAGAACGGTTGCCTAGGTGGTGTGGGGAAGCGGAGGCGCCCACGTCCCATCAATCGCCATGCGTCGACCAAGGCTGCAGGCGGTTGGGGCCCACGGCACTCCGCACTTGCCCTTTGTCTTCGCCTCGAGGCCAAGCTCGAGCACGCCTTGGGCCCGGGGGCTACTGTCGGCATCCTGGGAATGGGGGTACCCAGATTTGCCTGCCTGCAGCCCGTGGCGTGGCTCCATCAATGGCCCGGTACGGCCCATCTTCAGCAACAGCTACTCAAGACCCTCGCGAGGGGCCGAGCCTCGCATGGCGGACGACACCAAGACCTCCCTGGGGGCAGCCTCACTAGTCTGGCTCTCGAGGAGTGGAGATATCTATGCAAGGAGCACCTCGCGAGGTTCGCGTGACATGAGCCATGACAACCAAGGCCAGGCGGGCACTAGCGGGCGTAGTGTACCAGCTTCCTCTTTGGTGCTAAGGAGGCAAGTGCAGGCGCGGGGTCCCGAGGCTTCATGCAAAGGTTTCCATATATGTGCAACAAGACCAAGACCAGTAGGACAGCAAGACGGAGGTCATCATGGAGCCCACAGCAGCATCACCACCAAAGTCCAGAGCCTTTGGCAGGCGAATACTACTTTTGTCAGGATAGCTTGTACTAGTTGCCCCCCTTCAAACTTGGCCATTGTGGGATCCCTTCCCGCCTAAACATTTGGGATGAGGACCAAGGCCACTATAAATAGGACCTAGCAACCACTGTAGAAGGGGACAGATCATTCAGATCACCCTCTCAACCACCAGCTCATCAAGCTCAAGAACACCTCACCTCCTGAGGCTACCCATCCACTATACCAGTTCATCCTCAGCCCCTCAAGGCGAACCACCAACAAACTGGAGTAGGGTATTACACCGCAAGGTGGCCTGAACTAGTATAAACCCTCGTGTCTCTTGTTCTTTGGGTTCGTCGAGCTAGGCCCTGGAATCGTTGAGTGTGCAAGTTGGGGAGAGAGTGTTCTTCATGCGCACCCTAGAGTTTGAACCTCAAGGGTTTGCCGGAACACGTAATTCGACACACCCCACTGTTAGCCACCATGGCCATCACCCACTCCGCCACTGCGGCCCGAAGGCGGGAGGTGGTGATCGTGGCCGCCGCCCCATCGTCGGCCGCCAGCCCACCATCGACCGTCGGGGTCATCACCCGCTCCGCCACCGCCGCCCGAAGTTGGGAGGCGGAGGTGGATGCCCACATGTGCATCAGTGACCTTGCGCGCTACACCGAGTTCCTGCGGGAGGAGGAGGAGGAGTGCCTCGTCGAGCACGCAAAGAGCCTTACCGCCGCTGTAGCCGCGGCACACGCCGCCTCATAGGCAAGGAATCAGGAGATCAGAACCACCGCTTGAGAGGGGTCATCAGGAGCGGTAGCGGGCGTTTGAGGTGAGCGTCGCTGAAGCTGGAGCAGCGGCAGGCACCGTATTGCAGTTGTCCAGTTCGTCGGTAGGCTCCTCCTCCTCTGCCTCGTACTGAGCGTGCTCGGCGGAGGACAGGCAGCCGGAAGTAGTACAAAGCCCCTCTGTAGTAGTATTTAGGGGCTATTTTGTTCAGCTCATCTGACTACAAATGTGGTGGAACTGTATAGCATACTTAAAATTAGCTAGTATATATAGTTGAACTAGCTATTTCAGTACATGGTTGGGAACAATTGGGGCAAAGTTTGGTCGGTTCAGCTGTCGAGTTGAACTGTTTGTATAAATTAAGAACGACTGCTTAATCTATGAATGAAATCTATGCTTAATTACTGAATTTTATTTGCAAAAATTAGATACTGCTAGTGATTTTTAGCTTCATATTTTGACAAATCGAAGTGTTACATGGTTGAAAAATGGCAATGTTAGTAGATCAACAAATGTTAATATTTCCAGTTTGACAAATGGCAACATACCCAATATGACAGATGCAAATCTTACCAAATTGTTTGTAAGTGGTTGCACACAGGTCATCCAAAAGAACTGTTTATGTTGAAGAGATGCACAAATCCTGCTCTCACTTTGCATACAGTGTTCTATCTAACACTGTGTTTGGATGTCTGTATTGGAGGCCTCCGTATTGAATTGGTTTCAATTCCAATTCAACAAGGAAACTGTAATGGACATGAATACGAATTCGCTTGTTTGGATGGTCATTGTATTGGCTCATGGAATCACAGTGAGGTTTCAATACCAAAACATGTTTGGATGGCAAACTATGGAATTGCATAGTGCTTTGTTCTATATGCGTCAAATCACAATCTCAGCAATCGTAGTTCAAAAATGGCTTGGAAAATCATACTTTTCTCATGATAGATACAAAGGTAAATGAGATTGATACAAAAGATTCCTGTACAGTTCAAATCATGATTACTCATGTAAACCATGATTGATGTACATGAGTAAACTCTATAGCAATTATACAAGAGTAAAATGTACAGCAATCATATTTAAACAAAAGATTACTCATGTACATCAATCATGATCAGATACAATAGCATGATTTGGTGCCAAGTTCAAATCATGCAGTACAGTTTAGACGAGAATAAGCCTATCTAGCCGCCGTTTAGTGCAGCTGTAGTAAACAAAAAATCACATCAAGACATGGACAATAAGCCAATCAAAGTTTAGAAGACTTGGACTGCATAGTGTATCGTCCTTGAGGTAGAGGAATATCTTGGTACCCCAGCCGAGCTGCTTCCCTGACGAAACTGAAGAAAAATAACAGCTAGCTAACTGAAGACGTGCATCAGAGGGAGGAAGGCCAAGTCCCAAACAAGGAGGAGGGGGTCCGATGGCATGAAGGGATTCTGGAGCGGTCGTAGAGGATAAGGAGCGGTAGTGGACGGCTAGGTCCCGGCCATGGCGGCCATGGGAGGAGGACATGGAGCGGCAGAGGAGACGGGGCGACAGAGGAGACGGGGCGACAAAGGAGATGGGGCGCCACGGGAGGAAGGGAAATGAGATGTAGTGGGGATGGCTGTACTGCCGTAGGGGGAGGAGGAGCAGGAGAGCCGGCGAGAGGAGCTGCTCTGGGTGCCGCCGTTGGTGTGCTGCCATGGACACGACTCGTCTAGCCCTTGGTCGCGCACGGGGGAAAGGAAGTAGGTCTCGCGCGAGGGAAAGGAAGCAGGTCTCGCGTGGGGATGTCGCCCCAATCATTTTCTTTTGCGGGTGTAGGCCAGTTCGACCCAAATCGGAGTGGTGGAGGTCCGTATTGCGCGATGCCTCGGTGCGTGAGAGCGAATTCGCCTCTGTATCTGGACTCATTACAGTTTGACGTTTCAGTGTGCATCCAAACAGCTGAATTGCCAGCCCGGCAATACCAAATCCAATTGAAGGCTCATACAGATATCCAAACGCAGCATAAAACGTTTGCGATCAAGAGCCGCAAAAATCCTTCTCGGCACATTTTCCCTTGGCTTCTTGGGGAAGCTCCCAATTTGCATACAGGTGTTCTAACTAAAATGTTTGCGATGAGTGTTTTATATTTATAAACCATTGACTTTTTTTCAAAAGAAAATCGTTTGATAAGCCTGTAGGTTAAGATAGAAAAACACAAGTTTTCTCAAACCATATCTTTCATTCAGTCATGTTGCGAATTTATATTCATATGATCGAGATACAGTATTAAACCCAAGAAAAAAACTATTTCCAGCGGCGGTGGCGTGCCGCGCTGTCGTTGTCGTCCTCCAGGACTCCATTGTTGAAGTCTACAATGCAGCACAAAATGTTCTTCACATGTAAATCAAACATCATGTCATCCCGGGATCGACGGGTGGGGCACGGGAGGACGGTAGCTGGCGGCGCTAAGAGGTAGCGTTCGACAGCGATGTCCCATGCCCCTAAGGGGTGCGCACGCACGAAGAGGAAGGCGGGCGGCCATGGAAGTCAAAGGGATCGCTTCCTAGTGAGCCTGCGCAGCATACAGCTCGCATGCTTCCTGGTGAGCCTACGCATTCGAGGACAGCTTGCACGGCTCCCGGTCAGCCTGCGCACCGGACTGCGCTCGCATGCCTCCCGTTCAGTCAAGGTCAAGTAGATGTCCGCACGGCACCTCCTACAGCCATTAAAACCAAGACACATGGCGTCACATGAATGGTTAACATAACGCACGCAGTTTGAATTATACAAACGTTTGAGATATTAAAGTGGCTGCTATTTTTTCAAAATGCATTTGTTGGTTGTCATTATTCGAGTGCGTCTTCTCTCAAAATGGACACGAAAAATACCACAGCATGTCGGGTGCAATTCCATGATAGCATGCCAAGTTTCATGAATTTCAGACAAGTTTTGGATTTATTAGATTTTAAAAATAAAGTATCTCAACGTTTTGCTGGCAATCAACGGTGCCCTGGTGTTTGAAATTCATTCCCATTTCTTGCATGGGACGTAAGCATGCACCCAAGGACACATATTTGATTTTTCAACCAATTTATATGCACTGGAGCATGTGCATGTAGTTCATATTTGAATTATGCACATAAATGCATTGAAAACTCAGTTAATGCATAAAAATGTCCAAACGAACCCCAAAAAATCACAAAAATTGACACACGACTCCTGTTGTTCTATGTTGACACGAGAATTTTTTTGAAAGCAAGAACATGCAATGGATATCATTTCGTCCCCAAAGGTGGGACGTTCCATACCGAAACCATCATGCTTGTTGTGAGAAGCTCTAGTTTGTGAGAAGCATATACCCAAACCTGCCCCAAATGGGACAAAAAATTTACCACGACATGTTGATGCCGCTCCATGATAGCATGCCAAGTTTCATGAATTTCAGACTAGTTTTGGATTTACTAGAATTTAAAAACCAGTTATCTCAATGTTTTGCCGGCATTCAACGGCACCCTGGTGTTTGAAAGTCATTCCCATTTCTTGCGTGGGACCTAAGCATGCACCCAAGGACACATATTTGATTTTTCAACCAATCTATATGCACTGGAGCATGTGCATGTAGTTCAAATTTGAATTATGCACATAAATGCATTGAAAACTTAGTTAATGCATAAAAATTTCCAAACAAACCCCAAAAAATCACAAAAATTGACACAACACTCCTGTTGTTCTATGTTGACACGAGAAAATTTTTGAAAGCAATAAGAGGCAATGGATATCGTTTCGTCCCCAAAGGTGGGACGTTCCCTACCGAAACCATCATGCTTGTTGTGAGAAGCTCTGGTTTGTGAGAAGCATATACCCAAACCTGCCCCAAATGGGACAAAAAAATTACTACAGAATGTTGATGCCACTCCATGATAGCATGCCAAGTTTCATGAATTTCAGGCGAGTTCTAGATTTACTAGAATTTAAAAACCAGGTATCTCAATGTTTGCGGCCGAGTGACGGTGGCAGGGTGCTTGACATTCATTCTCATTTCTTGCATGGGACCTAAGTATGCAACCAAGAACACATATTTGAATTTTTAACCAATTTATATGCATTAGAGCATGCACATGTATTTCAAATTTGAATTATGCACGTAAATGCATTGAAAACTCAATTAATGCATAAAATGTCCAAACGAACCTCGAAAAATCCCAACAATTAACACAACACTCATGTTGTTCTATGTTGACACTAGGAAAAAATTTGAAATCAAGAAGAGGCAATGGATATCGTTTCGTCCAGAAAGGTGAAACGTTCCCTACCGAAACCATCTGGCTTGTTGTGAGAAGCTCTGGTTTGTGAGAAGCATATACCCAAACCTGCCCCAAATGGGACAAAACATTTACCACGACATGTTGATGCCGCTCCATGATAGCATGCCAAGTTTCATGAATTTCAGACGAGCTTTGGATTTACTAGAATTTAAAAACCAGGTATCTCAATGTTTGCGCCGAGTGACGGTGACAGGGTGCTTGACATTCATTCCCATTTCTTGCATGGGACCTAAGCATGCAATCCAAGGACACAAATTTGAATTTTCAACCAATTTATATGCATTAGAGCATGTGCATGTAGTTCAAATTCAAATTATGCACATAAATGCATTGAAAACTCACTTAATGCATAAAAATGTCCAAACGAACCCCGAAAAATTCCAAAAATTGACACAACACTCCCGTTGTTCTATGTTGACACTAGGAAAAAAATTGAAATTGAGAAGAGGCAGCGGATACCGTTTCGTCCAGAAAGGTGAAACGTTCCCTACCGAAACCATCAGGCTTGTTGTGAGAAGCTCTGGTTTGTGAGAAGCATATCCCGAAACCTGCCCCAAATGGGACAAAAAATTTACCACGGCATGTTGATGCCGCTCCATGATAGCCTACCAAGTTTCATGAATTTCAGACGAGCTTTGGATTTGCTGGAATTTAAAAACCAGGTATCTCAATATTTGCAGCCGAGTGACAGTGGTAGGGTGTTTGACATTCATTCCCATTTCTTGCATGGGACCTAAGTAGGCAACCAAGGACACATATTTGAATTTTCAACTAATTTATATGCATTAGAGCATGTGCCCGTAGTTCATATTTGAATTATGCACATAAATGCATAGAAAACTTAGTTAATGTATAAAAATGTCCAAGCGAACCCAAAAATTGACACAACACTCCTGTTGTTCTATGTTGAAACTAGGAAAAAAATTGAAATCAAGAAGAGGCAACGGATATCGTTTCGTCCAGAAAGGTGAAACATTCCCTACTGAAACCATCACACTTGTTGTGAGAAGCTCTGGTTTATGAGAAGCTTATACCCAAACCTGCCCCAAATGGGACAAAATTTTTACCACAGCATGGTGATGCCGCTCCATGATAGCATGCCAAGTTGCATGAATTTCGGACGAATTTTGGATTTACTAGAATTACAAAAGCAAGTACATTCGACGTTTGCCGGAGAGCCACGGTGCCCTGGTCTTCGAATTTCATTCCCATTTCTTGCATGGGATATAAGCATAAACCCATGGACATATATATGATTTTGCAACCCATGTTGATGCATCGGAGCATGTGCATGTAGTTTAATTTTGAATTGTGCACCTGAAATGGCTAGAAAACCAATTTAATGTATAAAATGTTCAAACGAACCCTGAATAATTCCAATTCTTTTACGGCACACATATAGTTGCATGTTCACTACAGATAAAAGGTCTAGCAATTCAAGCACCATCCATTGCCGCTATGACCCCATTATGTAATTCAAATCAAGAAAAAATCAAGTAGATCGCACACAGTTTATTATCACCAACCATGTGGATGGAGCGCAAAATATCCTGGAGCACCGTCGGTGTATAGTACGCCTATGGCTTATGCGAGAAGGTGCATCGGCTACAGTCCACAGCCAGCGTCTCAAGCACACTAGCTCGCTCCCCAAATATCATTTCACTATTCAATCGTCGCCGATGCAAGATGGGCATGTGGACCCATGTCGTGAGGGAAACTTCGGTGGCCCACTCCGGCGAGAGTGCGGCTGCAACCACCATGCGCGTGCTAACAAGGTGCATGAGCGCGGCTAGAATCTGCGACCGAGCGGCCAAGGCAGCCCAAACGGTCGTTGTTGCTTCTCAGGTGGTGGCAGCAACATCTGCCTCAGGGATAGCAACTGGCGGCACAATAGCTGTCCGTTCCGCAGCGGCAGCCTTAGCCCTGATGGAGGCCACCCACGACCATGTTGAGGCCGCCCACGCCTATCTCTTGGCGGTCACTGCACAAATCGAACGAAGCTTCTCCGACAACGATCGACAACCCACGGCCGAAGAGCTGGCAATCACCGAGAGCGTTCGAGTAGCCGTCCGTTCCTTCGCCGCATACCTTGCGACGATGGAGCCCGTCCAAGCCCAGATTGCGGCAGCCGATGCCCAGCTCGTGGCGGCCTTTTCCAAAGAGATGGCGGACGCGGATGGCGAGATGCTTGCCGAGTATGGTGTGATGGATGCCATGGAGCCCCTTCCCCAAGAGACGATCTGGCATGAGCTGGACATGGAGGTGGCGGCAGAGATCGACGAGCACCAGCCGTAGTAGTACTCTTTGTTTTGTTTAATTAAGAGCATCAGTCGTTAATTTCTTAGAGTAATGTTTAGGTCAGCTAGCTCTGTTTAATTGCCAAACTTACTCGATTAAGAAGTGTGGGTGTGCTGTAGTCTCCTTTGTGTACCCAAATTATGCAACGACGTGGATGACCACTGTAACCATGGAAATTTGAACCAAAATTTTTGACGTTCAAACTCATCACACACGGGTTAAGCTATCTGAATCATTTGTGCTATTCACATATCATACACGGTTCTGACTAAGGGACCGTGTCTGATGACATTTCACGCCAGTTTCTCCGCTGAAGCGATTCCAAATTTTCGGCTTCCGCGGAAATATCTACCTCCTCGTCCCCTCCCCCTTACCAAAAGTCACATTTCCCCTGTTTCCGCCTTCCTTTCCAAATTTAAACCTTCACTCCATTCTTGCAGCGCCGCCTCCTTGTCGGCAACCCTCCTTCACGCTGCTCGGCCTCGTCTATCCAGGCAGGTAATCCACACCCGACCCCCATCCTCCTCCTTCCACATCCCACATGCCCCGACCGCCGGTGCGAGCGCGACACCTTCCACCCAAATCACCGACCCCTCCACCAAATAAGCGCCGCCCTAAGCCATGGTGCACGCATTATAGCCAGGTTCTCAAGGAGCATTTGGCAGCGGAGAAACAAATCACGGCCGCATGCGCGGATGAGGTCGCGATGGTTGCCATTCGTGCCAACCCCCAGATCTTGGAGGAGCACCATGCCATTTGCTAGCTATGCTGGTTAAGCATGCTCAATTTACCCATTGCGTGTGATGCTCCTGCCTTTCCTTCACAAATTCTAGTGAATTGTGCTATCTAATTTTACCATGCAATCTATTGCTCTAGTGTATATGTTCTATATGTCGTGCAGTGTCGTGCTCACTTATTAATTGTTTTGTTAATTAGTTTTCATCTTCAGTTAACTGTTTGATTCAATTCTGCAAATGTGATGTTCAATTCTTCAGGCTGCAATTTTGTATTGTCTTCCATGTGAGAAATAAATTGAATTTATCTTTAGAAAATACATGAGAAACAAATACAATTGCTATATTTCCAAGTTGTCAAGCATGCTTGGTTTGGCTATACATTGTGCAATGTGGTGCTTAGTTAATGTTTGGTTCATTTGTGTTGTGGTGTTTAGTTAACTGTTTGGTTCAGTTCTGCAATGCGATGTTCAATATTTGTGGGTGCATTCTATTATTGTATACCATGTGAGGAATAAATTGAATTTGGTTGTAGTAAATACATGAGAAACAAATACAATTGCTATATTTCCAAGTTGTTAAGCATGCTTGGTTTGGTTAACTGTTTGATCTTCTATTAGGAGTATTTTATATTGTGCAATGTGGTGCTCAGTTAATGTTTGGTTCATTTGTTGTGATGTTTAGTTAACTGCTTGGTTCAATTCTGTAATGCGATGTCCAATTGTCGTGGGTAGAATTTTGTATTGTTGTGCATGTGAGGAATAAATCGAATTTGGCTGCACTTAATACATGAGAAACATATACAAGTGCTATATTTCCTAGTTCTTAATCATGGTTGGTTTGGATAAATGGGTTTTCCACGTGGCTCGAATGATGAATCTGCAATGTGCTTATTTTTCATCAACATATTTTACTGGTAGCATGTGAACCCTTACTTAACCTGATGACTAACTACCTTATATGTGTTGAAGGGAAATAATGGGAAGCATTGAGGTTCACAATTGAGGTTAGCATGTGCATGGTCTGTTGTCTAATAACACATTATTGTGCAATTGCAGGAACCATTCTAATATTTAGGTTTTTAACAATTTGGTCTTGGACATGTAGGTCCTGCTCTCAGAGGTTTTGACCCACTGTTCGACCCTTTTTGCATATGGGGAAATGAGTTGTCCATGAATATCAATCAAATCAAGAAACTCGGAAAGATTGTTAGGATAAAGAAATCAGCTACAAAAAACAACAAGATCTTTGTCTGCACAATGAAGAAGACATCAACTTATTACAAGATGGTACTAACTATTATACCTTGCCTTTTTTATTCCTTTGCCCAATTTCGAATATAGAGAAGTATTTATGCACATCCTTGTTTTCAGGCCTTTCCAAAGTAGTTCACTGATGATTACCTCTCAAACCACCTCTATGGTCAGGAGGCGAGGAAGGTTTTGATACAACACCCATGGTTCAATATTGAAGTGTTCCTAAAGAGGACGAAGGACAGACGGTCAATCATCCACAGGCACTGGCCTAAAGTTGCAAAGACCTTCAACATGAATGAAGGCTCAATATTCGCCTTCCGCTTCAGCAGTTTTCTAGATGAGATGCATCTGTCTATATACCGTCTATGATGCTAATTTCGAAAGGTTCTACATGTTGCATGTGAAACTTAGTGCTGGTGCAGTTGTGTAATGGGGTAGCTGAGTGCTGAAGCTATATCATGTTGTACTCTGATCTATTTCAATTATGAAATTCTGCTTCCTTAATATGGAAATGAAATATATTATGTGCTTAATATGAATGTCAATTAGATTAATAAATGGATTATTAATAATAGGGATTAGCCAGCTAATTGCAAATTAGCTTGCTAATTGGGTTTGCTATTACAAACGGTTACTAAAAAAAATACCGTGGGCGATGACCTCAGGCAACGCACAACGTTTCTAGGAATAAACCTTGTTGGATCAATGAACAATCACACACGACTTCCTCTTGAAAACTGTTTGTGTTAGGCCACCTTGCGCAATGGTTTACCACATAAAAATTGTGTGTGATGGACAACCTTTGCCACACAGTTTCTTCTATGGACCGTGTGTGATGCATTCAATAACGCAAACGATAAAATTGTTAATATCGTGTGCAATGGCAACGCTATTGCAAACAATTTAACGGGAAAAATTGTGTGTGATGTACCTGTGAACGGAAACGTTTTCCTTGGAGCAACTGTGTGGGATGTACATACGAACGTAAACGTTTAGTAGGGACTGACTATGTGGGATGTACTTGCGACCGGAAACAATTTCGGTTGTATAATTGTATTTTTAGGTCTACTATACGCATTTCCGTATTTGAGCGCTCGCCGGTCGCACACGACCTCATTTTGCCGAGCGTGTGTACCAGGAAGGCATATCCCCGACGGTTTTTGGGTCGTGTGGGAAAGACCCCCTATCACCGTCACTCACTAGGCGGTGGTACCAAATGGCGTCGCGGAAAGGGGTTAAAAACCGTTTGTATAACACCGACGCGTACTAGTGTTGTGTGGTATCAAACGTCACAGTGTAACTGGGCGATTATAAAGATGCTCTACAGGTGTCTCCGAAGGTGTTCATTGGGTTGGCATAGATCTAGATTAGGATTTGTCACTCCGAGTATCGGATAGGTATCTCTGGGCCCTCCCGGTAATACACATCATGATAAGCCCTGCAAGCAATGTGACTAATGAGTTAGTTGCGGGATGATGGATTACGGAACAAGTAAAGAGACTTGCCACTAACGATATTGAACTAGGTATGAAGATACCGACGATCGAATCTAGGGCAAGTAACATACCGATGACAAAGGGAATAATGTATGTTGTCATTGCGGTTTGACTGATAAAGATCTTCGTAGAATATGTAGGAACAAATATGAGCATCCAGGTTCAACTGTCGGTTATTTATCGGAGATGTGTCTCGGTCATGTCTACATACTTCTCGAACCCGTAGGGTCCGCACGCTTAATGTTCAATGACGATTTGTATTATGAGTTGTGTTTTGGTGACTGAAGATTGTTCGGGATCCCGGATGAGATCAGGATATGACGAGGAGTCTCGAAATGGTTGAGAGGTTAAGACTGATATATTGGACGATAGTATTCGGACACCGGAATGGTTCCGGAGTGTTTCGGGTATTTATCAAAGTACTGGGAGGTTACCGAAACCCCCCAGGGAAAGTAATGGGCCAATATGGGCCATAGGGGAGAGGGAGGGCAGCCCACAAGGGGTGGCGGGCACCCCCACCCCATGGGAGTTTGAATTGGACAAGGGGAGGGGGCGCGGCCCCCTTGAGGGAGTCCTGCATTAAGGGGTCCTCGAGTGGCCGGATTACTCGTTATGGGCCGGACTGGTGGGCCGTGAAGATTTCTACAGAAGATTATCTCCCGTATCCGGATAGGACTCCTATATGTGTAGAATGGCAAGTTTAAAGTTTGGGTGTAATGTTTCCTTCCTCTGCAAGATGATTATGTACAACCCTAGGCCCCTCCAGTGCATATATAAACCGGAGGGTTTGGTCCGTAGAGGTAGAATGACAATTACCATAGGCTAGGCTTCTAGGGTTTAGCCACATCGATCTCGTTGTAGATCAACTCTTGTAATCCTCATATTCATCAAGATCAATCTAGCAGGAAGTAGGGTATTACCTCCATTAAGAGGGCCCGAACCTAGGTAAAATCATGTCCCAGTTTCCCCCTGTTACCATCGATCCTCAGATGCACAATTCGGGACCCCCCTACCCGAGATCTGCCGATTTTGACACCGACATTGGTGCTTTCATTGAGAGTTCCACTGTGTCGCCGATGGAAGGATTGATCGCCCGCTTCATCATCAGCGACGATACCACCCTCGGGGAAATCTTCTTCCCCGGTCAGCTTTTCGTGTTTGGTGGCTTTGTGCTACATGCCAATTCGAATGGCCACCTTGAGAAGGTTGATAGCTACGCCCTGGACATCAGAATAGGTTTGGAAGTCTGACATCGCATATGTCCGAGGATATTTGATCTTCGAAGGATTCAGACACTCGCCTGTCGCTCCCTGCCTACATGATGAAGACATCCTAGATCTATCACCCGATCCCGTCCAGGGGTGAGCATCCATGTCCGCTCTGGCCCTAGATCCAGAGCAGCTCAATTCGTCTGAAGACAGGAGGATAAACCCCGTCGGACTCTCCCCCTCCATGGGACTTTTAGCCAGTGGCTCAACGGTGATCGTGCCGCTCACAATCCCAGAATCAAACAGGCCTCTCACCGCCCCTGGGAAGCCGGACTCGTTTCCGACTACAAGCTCCGAAATGACGTGATCCGCACTCTCCGGGCTCGATCAAGTGGTCATCACGGAGCCTGGCTCCCCAAACCCCCAAACTCCTATACAACTCTCGTTCTTAAACAAGGCATTGGACTTACTTCAATCCCTTGCCATTACGGAGGATTCACCGCCGAACTGTGCCCACTTAAAACTGGGGGCTAAGATCAGGGAAATTTGCTTCCCACCCACCACCCACTTGGTAGCCACGGTCGAAGACTTAACCGACATACTAGACTATGCTTCCAAAGACTACGATGGTATGGACCACGACGTTGAAGCTGACCTAGGTCAAAGCTCACTCGTCACTGGGCGATGGGCGGCCACTTCCACCTACGACTTATACATGGTGGACACACCCCAGGAGAAGGACAACGATGGAGACAAAGACCCGGAGAAGGATAAGCCCATCGATGAACCTCCTAAGCGCGGGCGTCAGCGGCACCGCTCACGATCGCGTCGAGGAAGGGAAAGTAATATCGGCACTAGAGACAATGAGGCTTTGGAGGACGCCAAAGACCCCGTAGACCCAGCATTGGAGTAGGACAAGCGGGAGGATGGCCAATGCAGTCCCAAACATCTCACCGATCAGAATGATTCTGAAGATAGTAACTATCTACCTGTCTCCAAAGAGGATGTCAGCCTGGGGGATGACGAATTCATCGTCCCAGAGGAACCCCTCGAACAAGAATACTTTCAGCGATGGCTTATTGCCACAAGAAGGAGCCTGAAAAAGCAGCAGCAGCTTAAAGCCGAGCAAGATATGCTCAACGACAGATGAAATGAAGTGCTAGGTGCTGAAGAGAGATATGGCCTTGAGCGCCAAACAAAGAGCTATCCCAATTAAGCGCAAGTTGCTGCCACAATTCGACGATGAGGCCCTTGCGCCAATTCCGTCGAGGCATGATCAGGAAGATCAACCGGACCGACCACCCCTTGGACGGGAAAAAGCGGCTAGCAATGCCGTATACCAGCCCGCACCTCCCCACCGTAAAGGAAAGGATACACGGCTCAGGGCCATAGGTACGACCTGCATCAGGACCTGAATAAAAAAGCCGGACATGCCAGATCAATTTATGGATCAAGAGAACATGTTCCCACACGGGATTGTGGCTATCAAACCAAGCACGCCGGATACAACCAAGTTCGGGGTCAACACCGAACACATATGCCGTTCGAACTATGTCGCGACATCGCGCAATATAGGAGCGTTGTGCACCCTCTGTGCTTTACCAATGAGGTGATGGATCACCAATTTTCGGAAGGGTTTAAACTCGTAAACATCAACGCATATGATGGAACGATGGATCCCGCCATATGGATCGAAGACTTTATTCTTCACATCCACATGGCTCGCGGAGATGACCTCCATGCCATCAAATATTTACCTTTTAAAGCTGAAAGGGCCAGCTCGGCACTGGTTGAACAGCCTCCCAGAGAACTCCATTGGAAGCTGGGAAGATTTAGATGATGCTTTCTGGGCTAACTTCTAGGGACTCATGTCCGGCCACGGATGCTGATGATTTAAGTCACATAATCCAGCAACCTGGGAAATCAGCCCGCAAGCTTTGGAATCGGTTCCTAACTAAGAAGAACCAAATAGCCGACTATTCGAACGCCGAAGCCTTAGCAACATTCAAACACTATGTTCGAGACGAATGGCTCGCAAGACACCTCGGCCAGGAGAAGCCGAAGACAATGGCAGCCCTTACTACACTTATGACCCGCTTTTGCGTGGGTGAAGACACCTGGTTGGCTCGTAGAAGCGACAGTACCAATGACACTGGCACTTGCGAAGTCGGGGATGGCAATGGCAAGCCACGATGCAATAAGAATAAGCATCGGAACAATAACGAATTAACAGATGGCACGGCAGTAAACGCCGGATTCAGCGGCTCTAGGTCCGGTAACCGTGAGAAGCCGTTCAAAGGCAATAGGGATGGTCCATCCAGCCTGGACAAGATATTGGAGAGACCTTGCTAGATTGATGGCACCCGTGACAAACCTGCAAACCACACCAACAGAAATTGTTGGGTCTTCAAGTAGGCCGACAAGTTAAATGCCGAACACAAGGGGAAAGGACCCCAAAGCAAGGACGACGAAGAGCCTCGCCCACCGAATACTGGGGGACAGAAAGCAATTTCCCCAGAGGTGAAAACGGTGAATATAATTTACACCACCCATATCCCCAAAAGGGAGCGCAAGCGCGCACTAAGGGAAGTTTATGCCGTAGAGCCCGTCGCCCCCAAATTCAACCCATGGTCGGCTTGTCCGATCACCTTCATGCGTAGGGATCACCCAACCAGTATCCGTCACGGAGGTTCGGCGACCCTAGTACTCGACCCTATAATCGATGGATATCATCTTACTCGAGTCCTTATGGACGGCGGTAGTAGTCTAAACTTGATATATCAAGACACTATCCGCAAGATGGGGATAGACCCGTCAAGAATCAAGCCTAGCAGCACTACCTTAAAGGAGTGATACCCGGCGTAGAGGCTTGCTGCACGGGATCATTAACACTGGAAGTGGTATTCGACTCTCCGAACAAATTTCAAAGCGAGGAGTTAATCTTCGACATCGCTCCTTTTCGAAGTGGCTATCATGCACTACTCGGAAGAATGGCCTTCACCCGTTTTAATGCAGTCCCCCACTATGCTTACTTGAAGCTTAAAATGCCTGGACCACGCAGCGTCATCATGGTCAACGGAAACATGGAGCGCTCCCTCCGTACAGAGGAAGATAATGCGGCCCTGGCAGCCGAAGTTCAGGGCGCCCTATTGAAGCCGAATAATTCATCAGTCGTCAAGACCAGAGACACTGCCAAACCTGTTCGGCCGGCATTACAATGCGGCAGCTCAGAAGAACCTGAGCTTGATTAGCAGTTACGCCTCCACCGATTGCTTTTAAGGTAGTAGCATACGTACCTCGTGTACAAAACTACGCCCTTAAAATACCTTGGGTAGCGCCGGGGGCACACTACATGAAAACAATACATAGTTCGGCTTGACCCTATTGGGACTCTAAAACAAATCTTCATTTGAGGGTTCATCAAAAGAAGCCACCTTATATATGGTTGCGCATGGCATTCTTTTTCAGAGTTCTCCTTCCTTTTTCATAGGCAGCCATCAAACCTCTCCCCTTCAAGGACGTGTTATAAAGGAGAAACGGTGCAGACGTGCATCAGGGCCTCTATCGAGATTTTTAAATTGTTAATTTTAGGCTCTGTGTAAACCTTTCCCGTTATCACTTTTCTTACCTTTTCTTTGGCATGTAAAATGCCCAAGATGTTATTTGAAATATCTGTAATCGTGCGGCTCGCCGTATTAAACAGGATATAAAAGAAGAAGTTTGGTTCCAATTTGTTTGAAGTGTATTTTATTACCATATGCGTTCTCTCCCTACCTTAGATTGCCACATGTGCCTCAAATATGGATTTAATACCAGGGGCTGTATCTAGCCTGGCACACTTCAAAGTCCGAACACCTATAGGGAACTGTTCGGCATCCCGGATATTGCGTTATATGCATCGGCTTTGAATCATGTCTTGGGTCTATAGTTGGGTTGCCTGTCTCCCGTGCTTTACCACCTTACGTTCCTTATTGTTCAGTTAAGGTGGTAAAGGAAGAACTACTGTGATTGTATTTCAGGTTCATCCGGTTAAGTACCTCAGTAGATAAAGCCGAAAACTGACTGTCATGATAAGCGAGAGTTGGTCGGTGATTCGGCAACTTAGTACTATACTACAGATCGTTAGCGATCTACTCCGTGTTACATGAGGGGCTGGTCTTCGCCTAGCCGCGTAGAGCAGGCGCCGTAATTTGGATAGCTGCACACGCACAAGGGGCTAGTACTTAGCCCAACAATCAAACTCCTATGGCTAAGTGAAAGAAATAAAGCCGCATAGTCTGATTGCCTGGTTCACTTCGCAGACACCTCCTTTACGAACCAAGGCGTTGGGTAAAGTGTAGTCACGCGTCATGCCGAACACCCTTGTAGCATCTACATGGGGGCTGAAGCCGACGACTGGAAACTTTCAGATATAAAATAAACAGCCGCACAGGAGGAAAAGTCGCTTGAAATATAAGGCGCAAAAATATATACATATCGGTTCACAAGCATAGTCTTTACAATCCGAAAACAATTACTCAAAGGCGACGTCCTTCGAGCACTGGACCTCTATAATACGGGCTCCTTCTAGGACGTCATCGAAGTACCTCTTCGGCCTCCGATGCTCCTTGCCCTCAAGAGGGCCGGCGGTTGCCACTTCGGTGGCGTTCATCTTCACCCAGTGCATCTTGACGCGGGCAAAGGCCATTCATGCACCCTCTATACAGGCTGAATGCTTCACAGCGTCGACCCGCGGCCATGCATCAACGAGTCGCTTCACCAATCCAAAAGTAGCTACTCGGATTGACTCGGCGGGCCATAGCCGGAATATCAAGTCCTTCATGGCTGCACCCGCCATGTTGTGTAGCTCAACCAACTGCTTCAACTGGTTGTTCAGAGGTACTGGATGTTCTGCTGCAAGGAATTGCGACCAGAACAGCTTCTTCGTGCTATTCCCCTCCTAGGCTCTGAAGAATTCGGCGCCGTCGGCAATACTCTTCGGGAGATCCGCAAACGCGCCTGGAGAACTCCATGTCGGTGTCAAAACCGGCGGATCTCGGGTAGGGGGTCCCAAACTGTGCGTCTAAGGCGGATGGTAATAGGAGGCAGGGGACACGATGTTTTACCCAGGTTCGGGCCCTCTTGATGGAGGTAAAACCCTACGTCCTGCTTGATTTATTCTTGATGATACGAGTATTACAAGAGTTGATCTACCACGAGATCGGAGAGGCTAAACCCTAGAAGCTAGCCTATGGTATGATTGTATGTTGTCCTACGGACTAAAACCCTCCGGTTTATATAGACACCGGAGGGGGCTAGGGTTACACAAGGTCGGTTACAAAGGAGGAGATATCTATATCCGTACTGCCTAGCTTGCCTTCCATGCCAAGTAGAGTTCCATCCGGACACGAGACAAAGTCTTCAATCTTGTATCTTCATAGTCCAACAGTCCGGCCAAAGGATATAGTCCGGCTGTCCGGAGACCCCCTAATCCAGGACTCCCTCAGTAGCCCCTGAACCAGGCTTCAATGACGATGAGTCTGGCGCGTAGTATTGTCTTCGGCATTGCAAGGCGGGTTCCTCCTCCGGATACACCATAGAAGAGTTCGAATAAAAGGATAGTGTCCGACCCTACAAAATAAGTTCGACATACCACCATAGAGAGAATAATATTTCCACAAATCTAATCTGCTGACACGTTTTGGGAACATGACATCACGCCATGGCTCGGTGATTATTCGAACCGTTTTTCTTTAACTAGCCCCGCACATAACGCGAGGCAGTTTCTTGACACGTCTGGTCAAAGCAGAGATCGTGTCACCCTTATTACGGGATTCTCATCAATACGGTCGTGGGTAACCCAACCACGCCTAGGACTCCTAGATTTTAGGCAAGTCCCAAACGGCCACGAGGAGGACGCTTGATATTCACCCTCTTTATAAAGGGTCAAGTACTTTTTCCCTCCCGTGCTCAATCGAATCCTTCCCCCACCTCGAGTTCTAACACCCAAAGCCCAGGACAGGTGCTTCGGACCTTCAATCATGTCCGGATCCAGCCTCCAGGGCCGGTGGATGCCCTCCTCCGTCACGGAAGAGGATATCAAGAAGTTGAGGGAGGCAAGATACCGCCGAAGTCTCGCATCGGCTGCCCGCCCGAGGGAAGGTCATCCCTACTCCTGAACCCAACGAAGACGTCGTGTTCATCTCCCACTTCCTCTGAGGACTAGTCCTCACTCCGGATCCCTTCATTAGGGGTTTGATGTTCTATTACGGGCTTTATTTCCACGATCTAGCCCCGGATTCCTTTCTCCATGTCACACCCTAGCTAGATTATGCATTAGAGTGTGCATCATGTTTTACCTTCATCAGAAAATTGAAATGGGGAAAGCAGAACCCCCAGCACCCCCCCCCTTGAAATCAACTAGGGTTTACTAAAAATAAATTCAATGAACCTGAAATGCCCTTCAAAAATGTTCACCCTCTTTGCCTTGGGTTAGAACCCTTGGGAAAAGTGGTGCATATAATTTTAGGTCAACAAAAGGGGCATTGATTTAATTCATAAATATTTGAATTTGGGCATTTAAATACTATTAAATAATTCAAATGCTCAAATAATGTTGGAACTATTTTTTGGGCCACTGAAATATTTCAGTAAGTGTCCATAAATATTTTCAGGATTTTATAAAATGATTTAGTATTTAAACTAAATCAAAACAGAATAACAGAAATAGAAAAACACAAAAAAATAAAGAGGGAAAGGCCATGGGCCACTTACCTGGCCCATCTCCAGCTGGCGGCCCAGCCCACCCCGCTGCCTCCTGTCGTCCCCCTCCTCGGACAGAAGGACGCGGGCGTGTGCCCGGCGCTCGCCGGCACGCGCGCGCGCCACCTCCCCCCCTGCGCGCCACCTCCTGCTTCCCGGGCTCCCTCCCAATGCCACGGAGACGGCCACGCACCCCCTGGCCCTCTCATTCCCCTCCCCCGTGCTCATCCCCTCCTCTGGCTCTCCCCCCTCTCTTCCATAGAACGCGGCCGTCGCCGCCGACGAGAACCACCACGGCCACAGCCACCCCCTCGCCCCTCGGTTGTGCCCATGAGCTCCGCAACGTCGTCCTCGACCCCCTCACCGAACCACGCCCCGCCGGAAGCCCTGCATCGTCGACTTCGAGGTCTTCTTCAACCTCGGCCGCCCGAGCTCCTCGCCGTCGATTCGCGCCGTCAAGGTCGCCCCCGAGCCCGCTAGCCACCCCTACGGCACCGCTGTGAGCTCCCGGTCCTTTTCCCCTTAGCCACGCCGTCGATTTCGCCCCGTAGCCGTTGCCCCGCGAGCACCCGAAGCTCGCCGCCGTTGAGCCTCGACGCCGTCGTGGCTACGGCCGTGCAAGCACGCGTCCGAGCGCACCACCGTCTTCAACGCGTCCCCAGGAGCCTAATGCACCCACCCGTTCGACCTGCCGTGTCCCCTAGCGCTAACCCGCACCAGCCCCTAACTCCGGCCACCGTCGCGAGCTTGCCTCCGGCGAGCTCGGGCCATCTCAGCCCCTGCCGTGTCCACAGATGGATGCGGGCGAGTCCCAGCTCCGCGTAGATGCCCTCCGCTGGCCATTTGGTCGCCGGAGGAGGATTTCCGAGCCCCTCCGCCGTCTCTGGCCTTGCCGGCGACGAGCCGGGGTCAACTCCGGCGTGTTTTGACCCCGGGTCGGCTGGGTTGACTCCCCCCCTGACTCACTGACGTGTGGGCCCAGGCGCCTGCTTAATTAGTGTTAGTTAATTAGTGTTAATAAAATTAGCTAATTAGTGAGCCACTGACATGCGGGCCCCGCCCGGCTAACTAAGTTAGATAGGGCTAATTAACTTGGTTAGTTGATTGTGTCACTGACCAGTGGACCCCACTGGTCAGGTTTGACCTGGAGGCGCCCAGTTGACCTGCTGACATCAGGGTGATGTCATGCTGATGCAATAACTCTTTTTCTGGATTTAATTTTATATAGAAAATTCCAGAAAATTGCCTAAACTTCAAAAATTCATAGAAATTCAACCATAACTCCAAATGAGACAAATTATATATGAAAAATTATCAGAAAAATTCAAGGAATCCATCTGTACCATTTTCATGCATGTTTGAACAATGTTTGTCCTCTGTTTTGGACAAAACAAATAAAGGGCATTTAAATAATCATATATGGGGTTGGAATTTGAATCTTGTACTCAAACCAACTTCATTTAAATCATAGCTAGTTGCATTAGCTCAAGACACATCCATATTGCCATGTCATAGCATGCATCATATTGTTGCATATCGTCATGTGTTGATTGTGCTCGGTTGTGTTACTCGTGGTAGGTTCTGCCTCCGAGGATATTCACGAGTATCCAACTGAAGGGCAGTATCCCGTTACCACTGCATCAGGCAAGCAACCATTGATCATTCCGATACAACCCATGTTCTCGCTCCTGTTCTTGTTTACTGCATTAAGACAACACGATTCAAACTGCTGTGTGCTACGGTAGCTGAACCCTTATCCTCTCCATGACCTGTCATTGCCACAGTAACTAGATGAAACCCACTAGCATGTGTAGGAGTTGATTGAGCCATGTTTTGTGATTCCTACCTTGCTATGCCTGCTATGCTTAGAGTTGTGTCAGGTCTGGTTCATCTGGGTGATGGGCTAGAGTGAAATGCTTGTGCCAGTAATATGTGGGATGTGTTGAACATGTTTTGGTAAAGGTATCAATGAGAGGCCATGTAGGAGTACATGGTGGGTTGTTTCATTGAGGCCGTCCATAAGAACTGAGATCTGTATGTGTGATTTAAGATGCAGTTACTACCGTACATTGGGCCCGAAACAAATGGACCCTCTCGGCTTCTTAGCCACCCTAGTACTCTGTCCAGGAGTTGCAAATAGTTTCTGGTGTTTGTAGGATATGTGTTGGCGGCCGTGCGTAGCGCTGACCCTAGGGGTGGGCTATGTTGCGGTAGATACACCGTGGCACGGTGTACCGAGTCACCCGTTTGGTGTCTCGGGAACCCTGTTCACATCGTTCGGGGCCGTATGTGGAAACCTCGGCCGTACTCCCTGCGGATGGAACCTGGATACGCGATAACCTAGACTAGGGGCTTAGGTGTTTAGGTAGGCCGTGGCCGACACCCTCGCTGGGCTTCCGCTTGAAGGTTGCCGAGTACATGTCGTGTAGACGGCGGTAAGCGGTGAAAGCATGTATGACGAAGTACACCCCTGCAGGGTATAAAACTATTCGAATAGTCGTGTCTGCGGTAAAGGACTACTTGGTTGCCTATACAGTTCATAGACAAGTTAATGGATACTACTAAAAGACTCAAGATAAGTGTGAGTACCGAGGATGGCCCCCTCGCAGGATACGAGGGAGGATCCACGGTGGAGTATTGTGATTGTGAGTAGTGGACTTGTGTGCGAAAACTATTTTGCTAAAAGATTCCGTAGGATAGCTTAGCCAAGAGTCAAAGCTGGCTTGCTGCATAAACCCCACCACCTTCTTGAGAATGAGCATGTATAGTAGGTTCTGATGTAAGACTTGCTGAGTACCTTTGTACTCATGTTTGCTTATTTATTGTTTTCAGACGACAACACTGCCCCCTCCGATGGGTTTTACGTAGACCTTGACGTCGACGAGTGACTAGCCACCCAGGTGGTGATCCAGGCCATGGAGGGCCCTATGTAGATAGACAGGCTTCGAGAAGCCTTCTTTCTTTCTAGAATCTGTACTCAGACTAGTTGCTTCCGCATGTGCTTGTATGACTGTATGACTTGAGTGTCGGGTCATGTGACCCCTACCTGTATGGATATGTTATGTATGGCTCCCTGGAGCCTTTAAATAAAGTACTTGAGTTGTAGAGTTTTGTTGTGATGCCATGTTGTATGTACTCATATCGGGCATATTGTGTGAATGATTGAAATGCTTGGTATGAGTGGGATCCGACAATCTAGTTGTTTGTCATTCGCAGCCTTTCTTATGGGGAAATGTAGTCTAGTGCTCCTCGAGCCATAGTAGTCCGCTACAGCCCGGTTCACCGGAGTCCTGCTAGCCCAGCACTACTGTTCAGGACACTTGACTGGCCGGCATGTGTTTCACTTCGTCCCTATGTCTGTCCCTTCGGGGAAATGTCACGCGGTGATCTCCGGAGTCCTGTCTAGCCTGCTACAGCCCGGGATCCCCCGGAGTCCTGTTAGCCCAGTGCTACAGCCCGGAATCACTCGTTGATGACCGACATGTTCGATGTGATTCATGTATGCCTGTCTCCATAGGTCTGTGTCACTTTGGGTTCACGACTAGCCATGTCGGCCCGGGTTCTCGGTCATATGGATGCTAGCGACATTGTCATATACGCGAGCCAAAAGGCGCAAACGGTCCCGGGCCATGGTAAGGCGACACCCGTGGGATACCGTGCGTGAGGCCGCAAAGTGATATGAGGTGTTACCAGCTAGATCGATGTGGCTTAGAATCGGGGTCCTGACAGCGTTGGTATCAGAGCCGGACTGCCTGTAGGTTCGTTCAGCCAAACTGGTCGATGTCGAGTCTAGAAATGCTTTAGTTATATGTAAGGGAATTGATTGTGGGAGGGAACGTAAGGTTCTTTTACTCCTTTACCCTATGCTTATGATCTGAGTCATCCTCTTCTCATTCAACGTGGGTTAAGGACTAGGCTCTCTTCTTCTATCAGGTTCACGTGTTACTAATCCGTAGTAGTACCTAGGATTATTGCTACGAGTTCCAGTCCAGTTTCTACTATTTTGGTACGTTGCTGTTTGAATCAGAACCTTGATATGATGCTGTTGAGCCGTATTGTGAACTGTTGTGGATGTCTCAAATCTTTTTCTGAGCATTTACAGCCGTTATGTTGTCCATTTTTCCCTAGGAATTCTGATGTCTTTGTCTTGTGGTTGTGCTTTCAGATGGCCAACCATTCTCAAAATCAAGTGGTTCGCCAGACTAGGTGCCTCGACGTGCCCGGTCATACTGCTATGTTGGTCCGGGTCATGATCGAGACAGGATACCGTTGGTATCCCGAATACACTGTTGAAGAGCAGTTCCGTGACTTTAATCAAAGCCAGTATTTCTGCACCGTCAGGATATTTCCTTCCTATCCTGGATCTACGGAGCCCCTTCACTGTTCCTATGGACTCGGAGTTACCATTGAGATGGCTGTGCAGGATGCTGCCTATTCCATGATGACCATCTTGCGAGTCCGGACTGGCCTGCTTCAGAACACTGACTTCCGTTACATGCCAGCTTCACTTCCGGGAGCGCAGGGGTATCTTCAGGCTATCTATGCTGACTCCACTCAGGAGGACTCATTAACTCGTACCACCGCTGAGATGCTCGAAGATAAGGACCGAGAGAATCGGGCCTTGAGGCTGGAGCTCTTTAATACCCGTGCTGATCATTGGGCCACATTGACTCGGTTTGCACCCGTGGTGCAAGCTGGATGTATGGATACCAGGGATCTGTATCCTGTGAGAGCAGCTCGGCCAGACATGGTGGATTGGCGTGATGTGGGAGGCATCACCCCACCCCTTGGTCCCCGCAGGCCACCGTTTGTTGGTCCAAGACCTCATCCTAGCCCCTATGGTCCACAGGCTCCTCAGGACCATCTGTTTCCGGATGATCACGTTGAACTTCCAGGCTATGGAGGTGACTTCTATGAGGACTACTACGGAGCTATCTGAGTTAGTAGTAGTACCACTAGTATTGTAGTAGTTGTATCCCCACTGTCCTGTGTGACTTGTGGAATACGACTTGGTGCGTAATCGATTCCGGAGGTGTAGACAAATAATGTATAGGGACTCGGAATGCCTCCGATGAGATGTAACGTCTACCTTCATAGTTGTACTGTAGCATGGGCTTGTACTAAACTATGTATGACGAGTATGACCGTTGGTGTATATATGACAGTTTTATATTACCATGGCATACGAATGACCATCTCTGCATTCCGTGTTATCCTTTACATTCTGCACTTCCCTGTTAAGTTTGAGCCATCCTTGTCTAAACCGTTGTCTTGTTTTCCTCCTAGGATGGTCAACACCCGCGGCAACCCTGCTGCCCCGGAGCAGGGGGAAGCCAATGCAGCTAGAGGTGAAAATTTGCCTCACCCGCCTTCCCTGGCCGAAGTGATGCTGGAGGCGGAAAGGAACAAGCGTGAGACCAACCGCCTGCTAGAGCGGATTGAGCAGAACACTGCACGCCACCCACGAAATGACCTGGTGTCAATCAACGACTTTATCAAGCTGTACCCACCAAAGTTTAACCATTCCGTCGAGCCCCTCGACGCGGATGATTGGCTTCGCAACATCACCCACAAGCTACGTTCTGCCAACGTAGCCGAAGCCGACAAGGTTACCTATGCTGCTTATCATCTCGAGGGCCCCGCTAGCCATTGGTGGGAAAACTACGAAGCTATGCGCCCGGTCGGCCAAATCACTACCTGGGCTGAGTTCAGCGAGGCTTTCCGTGAGCATCGCATTCCGGAAGGTCTCATGGATCGCAAGAGGGAGGAGTTCTGCAACTTCACCCAAGGAAGGCTGACTGTGGATGCATATAGCCGAGAATTTGGGAACCTGGCACGCTATGCTCCTGAAGAGGTTTCTACTGACGCCAAGAAGCAGGCAATGTTCCGCAAGGGACATAGCCCTGAGCTTCGCCGCGATCTCTGTCTGCACGAGTGCACATCCTTCCAGAAGCTGGTCAATAAAGCTATCAGTGCTGAGACAGGCCAGACTGATTATGACGCTTCACGCAAGCACTCCCGTGATTTTGGGTCTTCATCCGGCTCTGGAGCTCAGAAGCGCCGGGTGTGGATTCCAAGCACCACACTGCCACCCAGATTCACCCCGAGGCCATCCTTTGAGGCGCCTTGTCCCAACCCGCAATTTGCACCGCCCAAGCCCTATGGTGGCCCCGCTGCTAATGTTGCTCCACGCCCCACTGTGGTAACATGCTTCAAGTGTGGAGAACCGGGTCACTATAGTCGAGAGTGTCCCTAGAACAACCCCAATCAAGCTGGAAAGTCCGTTGGCCGTGGTAAGCCCGCGGGAAAGACTTTCGACGCCAAGCCGGCCACTACTGCACGTGGCCATGTCAACTATGTTTCAGCCGAAGGGGCTCATGAGGATCCCAACGTCGTCCTTGGTATGCTCCTTGTTAACTGCCATCCGGCATCTGTTCTTTTCGATACTGGAGCATCTCATTCATTCATATCCGAGAATTATGCTCGGTTGCATAACACGACATTCTGTGACATGCCCACTTCCATGGTAATTCAAACTCCGGGTTCCAAATGGCAAACTTCTAAGGTAAGCCATGGGAACGAAATTCTTGTCGATAGGCTTGTTTTCCTCGCATCTTTAATAGCTCTCAAGTCCTCCGACATAAACATCATCTTGGGTATGGACTGGATGTCGGCTCATTATGCCAAGATCGATTGTGCCACTAGAACCGTTCAACTTACTCATCCCACGGGCAAGACAGTTAATGTCTTAACTCGAGTGGCCAAGCGCCAACTTTACTCTCTCAATGCCAACCCCCTTCCAGACCTTGAGGACGTTCCGGTAGTCCGAGACTTCCCGGATGTGTTTCCGGAAGAACTGCCAGGTGTTCCACCTGACCGGGATGTCGAGTTTGTGATAGACCTTGTTCCAGGAACCGTTCCAATTGCTAGAAGACCCTACAAGAAGGCACCCTTAGAATTAGCCGAGCTTAAGAACCAACTCGATGAGTCCTTGAACAAAGGGTTCATCCGTCCTAGCTCCTCTCCTTGGGCTTGCCCCGTCCTCTTCGTCAAGATGAAGGATGGAACGGATCGAATGGTTGTGGATTACCGACCTGTCAATCTGGTCACCATCAAGAACAAATACCCGCTTCCCAGGATCAACGACCTGTATGATCAGCTCGCTGGATCCTCAGTCTTCTCCAAGATGGATTTGAGGCTGGGCTACCATCAAATCAAAATCAGAAACGGGGACATTCCCAAAACGGCTTTTGTTACTCGTTATGGCCAATACGAGTACACCGTCATGTCCTTCGGTTTAACCAATGCCCCGGCCACTTTCTCCCGGTTAATGAACTCGGTTTTCATGGAGTACTTGGACAAATTCGTCGTAGTATACCTCGATGACATACTCATCTACTCCAAGAATGAAGAGGAACATGCCGAACATCTAAGGCTGGTATTGATGAAACTTCGAGAGCATCGCCTTTATGCCAAATTCTCCAAGTGTGAATATTGGTTGTCAGAAGTGAACTATCTAGGCCATGTAATCTCTGGTAAGGGTATTGCTGTCAATCCCGAGCGAGTTCAAGCCGTCCTTGATTGGACTCCACCTGAAACGGTCAAGCAAGTTCGGAGTTTCCTTGGCCTAGCGAGCTATTGCCGCCGCTTCGTCGAGAATTTCTCCAAGGTTGCTAAACTTCTAACTGAACTCCTCAAGGAAGATAAAAAGTTCGAGTGGACTCCACAGTGCGAGTTCAGTTTTCAGGAACTGAAAAGACGCCTGACATCTGCTCCCGTACTGGTACCACCAGATTTCTCCAAGGACTTTATTATCTATTGCGACGCCTCGCGACAAGGACTAGGTTGCATACTCATGCAAGATCGTCAGGTAATTGCCTATGCTTCACGGCAATTACACCCACATGAGGAAAATTATCCCACACATGATCTAGAGCTTGCAGCTGTAGTCCATGCACTCAAAACCTGGCGACATTACCTTCTCGGTAATCGTTGCGAGATCTTCACCGATCACCAAAGCTTGAAATATATCTTCACCCAACCAGATTTGAATCTCAGGCAAAGACGTTGGGTCGAGTTGATCTCGGATTACGACTTAGGAATAACTTACACCCCTGGCAAGGCCAATGTCATGGCCGATGCGCTAAGTCGTAAGTCCTACTGTAACAACCTGATGTTACCACAAAGTCAACCGCTTCTCCATGAGGAATTTCGCAAGCTTAATCTTCACATTGTTCCTCAAGGATTCCTATCCACCCTGGTAGCGGAACCTACCCTTACGGATCAGGTCATCAAGGCACAGAAGATAGATCCGGGAATTTCCCGTATCAAGAGAAACGTTAAGAAAGGAGTCGTGAATTGTTTCTCCATTGATGATCAAGGTGTTGTATACTTTGGGAATCGCCTAGTGGTTCCGAAGGCGCGAAACCTGAGGCGACTGATCCTTAAGGAATCTCATGAATCCCCTCTCACCATTCATCCCGGTAGTACTAAAATGTATCAAGACCTACGCCAGAGGTTTTGGTGGACTAGGATGAAGAGAGAAATCGCTCAATACATTGCCAATTGTGACGTTTGTCGTCGTGTTAAAGCAGAGCATCAACGGCCTGCTGGCACCCTTCAACCTTTGGCTATTCCTGAATGGAAATGGGACAAAATCAGTATGGATTTCATCACTGGGTTTCCCAGGACCAAGAGGGGGAATAATGCCATCTTCGTCGTGATCGACCGTCTTTCCAAAGTAGCCCATTTTCTACCTGTTCCTGAGAGTATCACCGCTAGCCAGCTAGCTGACCTATACATCTCCCGAATAGTGTCTCTTCATGGTGTCCCATTGGAAATTAACTCAGACCGTGGAAGTCTCTTCACCTCTCGATTTTGGGAAAGTTTCCAAAATGCTATAGGAACTCATCTCTCCTTTAGCACCGCCTTCCATCCTCAATCAAGTGGTCAAGTAGAGCGAGTCAATCAAATTCTGGAAGATATGCTCCGAGCTTCTGTTATCTCGTTCGGAATGAGTTGGGAGAAATGCCTTCCATTCGCGGAGTTTGCTTATAACAATAGCTATCAAGCTAGTTTGGGCAAGGCTCCCTTCGAAGTTTTCTATGGACGAAAATGTCGGACGCCTCTTAACTGGTCAGAAACCGGGGAAAGACAACTCTTTGGCCCGGATATGATTCAGGAAGCAGAAGAGCAGGTTCGCGTTATTCGTGAGAAATTGAAAACAGCCCAATCTCGCCAAAAGAGTCAATATGATCGTAAACATAAGCCTATGACATTTGAGATTGACGAGAAAGCTTACCTTCGGGTTACCCCGTTAAAGGGAACCCATCGTTTCGGTATCAAAGGCAAATTGGCTCCTCGTTACATTGGACCTTTTTGCATTCTTGCCAAACGAGGAGAAGTTGCCTACCAATTGGAACTACCTCCGCATCTTTCCAGAGTTCACGATGTCTTCCATGTTTCGCAACTCAGGCGTTGCTTCGCGGATCCTATCTGTGGAGTGGACCACGAAACGCTTGATTTACAAGATAACCTTTCTTATCGGGAATACCCCGTTCGTATCCTTGATCAAGCCGAGCGTACCACTCGACGTCATAATATCAAGTTTCTCAAGGTTCAATGGTCAGACCATTCCGAGGAAGAAGCCACTTGGGAAAGGGAGGATCGTCTTCGACTCGAGTACCCCACCTTCTTCCCAGATGATCCTAAATCTCGGGACGAGAATCTATTGAGTGGGGGTG
This sequence comes from Triticum monococcum, assembly GCA_034509565.1. NCBI lineage: Eukaryota > Viridiplantae > Streptophyta > Magnoliopsida > Poales > Poaceae > Triticum > Triticum monococcum. Next base: position 440,175,517 of record CM067842.1, on the reverse strand, counting down.
AGTTGTCACACCCTAGCTAGAGTATGCATTAGAGTGTGCATCATGTTTTACCTTCATCGGAAAATTGAAATGGGGAAAGCAGAACCCCCAGCACCCCCCCCCCCTTGAAATCAACTAGGGTTTACTAAAAATAAATTCAATGAACCTGAAATGCCCTTCAAAAATGTTCACCCTCTTTGCCTTGGGTTAGAACCCTTGGGAAAAGTGGTGCATATAATTTTAGGTCAACAAAAGGGGCATTGATTTAATTCATAAATATTTGAATTTGGGCATTTAAATACTATTAAATAATTCAAATGCTCAAATAATGTTGGAACTATTTTTTAGGCCACTGAAATATTTCAGTAAGTGTCCATAAATATTTTCAGGATTTTATAAAATGATTTAGTATTTAAACTAAATCAAAACAGAATAACAGAAATAGAAAAACACAAAAAAATAAAGAGGGAAAGGCCATGGGCCACTTACCTGGCCCATCTCCAGCTGGCGGCCCAGCCCACCCCGCTGCCTCCTGTCGTCCCCCTCCTCGGACAGAAGGACGCGGGCGTGTGCCCGGCGCTCGCCGGCACGCGCGCGCGCCACCTCCTGCTTCCCGGGCTCCCTCCCAATGCCACGGAGACGGCCACGCACCCCCTGGCCCTCTCATTCCCCCCCCCCCCCGTGCTCATCCCCTCCTCTGGCTCTCCCCCCTCTCTTCCACAGAACGCGGCCGTCGCCGCCGACGAGAACCACCACGGCCACCGCCACCCCCTCGCCCCTCGGTTGTGCCCACGAGCTCCGCAACGTCGTCCTCGACCCCCTCACCGAACCACGCCCCGCCGGAAGCCATGCATCGTCCACTTCGAGCTCTTCTTCAACCTCGGCCGCCCGAGCTCCTCGCCGTCAATTCGCGCCGTCAAGGTCGCCCCCGAGCCCGCTAGCCACCCCTACGGCACCGCTGTGAGCTCCCGGTCCTTTTCCCCTTAGCCACGCCGTCGATTTCGCCCCGTAGCCGTTGCCCCGCGAGCACCCGAAGCTCGCCGCCGTTGAGCCTCGACGCCGTCGTGGCTACGGCCGTGCAAGCACGTGTCCGAGCGCACCACCGTCTTCAACGCGTCCCCAGGAGCCTAATGCACCCAACCGTTCGACCTGCCGTGCCCCCTAGCGCTAACCCGCACCAGCCCCTAACTCCGGCCACCGCCGCGAGCTTGCCTCCGGCGAGCTCGAGCCATCTCAGCCCCTGCCGTGTCCACAGATGGATGCGGGCGAGTCCCAGCTCCGCGTAGATGCCCTCCGCTGGCCATTTGGTCGCCGGAGGAGGATTTCCGAGCCCCTCCGCCGTCTCTGTCCTTGCCGGCGACGAGCCGGGGTCAACTCCGGCGTGTTTTGACCCCGGGTCGGCTGGGTTGACGCCCCCCCCTGACTCACTGACGTGTGGGCCCAGGCACCTGCTTAATTAGTGTTAGTTAATTAGTGTTAATAAAATTAGCTAATTAGTGAGCCACTGACATGCGGGCCCCGCCCGGCTAACTAAGTTAGATAGGGCTAATTAACTTGGTTAGTTGATTGTGTCACTGACCAGTGGACCCCACTGGTCAGGTTTGACCTGGAGGCGCCCAGTTGACCTGCTGACATCAGGGTGATGTCATGCTGACGCAATAACTCTTTTTCTGGATTTAATTTTATATAGAAAATTCCAGAAAATTGCCTAAACTTCAAAAATTCATAGAAATTCAACCATAACTCCAAATGAGACAAATTATATATGAAAAATTATCAGAAAAATTCAAGGAATCCATCTGTACCATTTTCATGCATGTTTGAACAATGTTTGTCCTCTGTTTTGGACAAAACAAATAAAGGGCATTTAAATAATCATATATGGGGTTGGAATTTGAATCTTGTACTCAAACCAACTTCATTTAAATCATAGCTAGTTGCATTAGCTCAAGACACATCCATATTGCCATGTCATAGCATGCATCATATTGTTGCATATCGTCATGTGTTGATTGTGCTCGGTTGTGTTATTCGTGGTAGGTTCTGCCTCCGAGGATATTCACGAGTATCCAACTGAAGGGCAGTATCCCGTTACCACTCCATCAGGCAAGCAACCATTGATCATTCCGATACAACCCATGTTCTCGCTCCTGCTCTTGTTTACTGCATTAAGACAACACGATTCAAACTGCTGTATGCTACGGTAGCTGAACCCTTATCCTCTCCATGACCTGTCATTGCCACAGTAACTAGATGAAACCCACTAGCATGTGTAGGAGTTGATTGAGCCATGTTTTGTGATTCCTACCTTGCTATGCCTGCTATGCTTAGAGTTGTGTCAGGTCTGGTTCATCTGGGTGATGGGCTAGAGTGAAATGCTTGTGCCAGTAATATGTGGGATGTGTTGAACATGTTTTGGTAAAGGTATCGATGAGAGGCCATGTAGGAGTACATGGTGGGTTGTTTCATTGAGGCCGTCCATAAGAACTGAGATCTGTATGTGTGATTTAAGATGCAGTTACTACCGTACATTGGGCCCGAAACAAATGGACCCTCTCGGCTTCTTAGCCACCCTAGTACTCTGTCCAGGAGTTGCAAATAGTTTCTGGTGTTTGTAGGATATGTGTTGGCGGCCGTGCGTAGCGCTGACCCTAGGGGTGGGCTATGTTGCGGTAGATACACCGTGGCACGGTGTACCGAGTCACCCGTTTGGTGTCTCGGGAACCCTGTTCACATCGTTCGGGGCCGTATGTGGAAACCTCGGCCGGACTCCCTGCGGATGGAACCTGGATAGGCGATAACCTGGACTAGGGGCTTAGGTGTTTAGGTAGGCCGTGGCCGACACCCTCGCTGGGCTTCCGCTTGAAGGTTGCCGAGTACATGTCGTGTAGACGGCGGTAAGCGGTGAAAGCGTGTATGACGAAGTACACCCCTGCAGGGTATAAAACTATTCGAATAGCCGCGTCCGCGGTAAAGGACTACTTGGTTGCCTATACAGTTCATAGACAAGTTAATGGATACTACTAAAAGACTCAAGATAAGTGTGAGTACCGAGGATGGCCCCCTCGCAGGATACGAGGGAGGATCCACGATGGAGTATTGTGATGGTGAGTAGTGGACTCGTGTGCGAAAACTATTTTGCTAAAAGATTCCGTAGGATAGCTTAGCCAAGAGTCAAAGCTGGCTTGCTGCATAAACCCCACCACCTTCTTGTGAATGAGCATGTATAGTAGGTTCTGATGTAAGACTTGCTGAGTACCTTTGTACTCATGTTTGCTTATTTATTGTTTTCAGACGACAACACTGCCCCCTCCGATGGGTTTTACGTAGACCTTGACGTCGACGAGTGACTAGCCACCCAGGTGGTGATCCAGGCCATGGAGGGCCCTATGTAGATAGATAGGCTTCGAGAAGCCTTCTTTCTTTCTAGAGTCTGTACTCAGACTAGTTGCTTCCGCATGTGCTTGTATGACTGTATGACTTGAGTGTCGGGTCATGTGACCCCTACCTGTATGGATATGTTATGTATGGCTCCCTGGAGCCTTTAAATAAAGTACTTGAGTTGTAGAGTTTTGTTGTGATCCCATGTTGTATGTACTCATATCGGGCATATTGTGTGAATGATTGAAATGCTTGGTATGAGTGGGATCCGACAATCTAGTTGTTTGTCCTTCGCAGCCTTTCTTATGGGGAAATGTAGTCTAGTGCTCCTCGAGCCATAGTAGTCCGCTACAGCCCGGTTCACCGGAGTCCTGCTAGCCCAGCACTACTGTTCAGGACACTTGACTGGCCGGCATGTGTTTCACTTCGTCCCTATGTATGTCCCTTCGGGGAAATGTCACGCGGTGATCTCCGGAGTCCTGTCTAGCCTGCTACAGCCCGGGATCCCCCGGAGTCCTGTTAGCCCAGTGCTACAGCCCGGAATCACTCGTTGATGACTGACATGTTCGATGTGATTCATGTATGCCTGTCTCCATAGGTCTGTGCCGCTTTGGGTTCACGACTAGCCATGTCGGCCCGGGTTCTCGGTCATATGGATGCTAGCGACATTGTCATATACGCAAGCCAAAAGGCACAAACGGTCCCGGGCCATGGTAAGGCGACACCCGTGGGATACCGTGCGTGAGGCCGCAAAGTGATATGAGGTGTTACCGGCTAGATCGATGTGGCTTAGAATCGGGGTCCTGACACTCCACATCTCGTCATTTATTGTCGTATGTGAGGCCTTCCTCCGCATTACCCCTCACTTTGGCCTATGGCTCAAGACCTTTGATGTGAAGCCGAAGACGGTCGAGGGGCAGTATGCAGCGTGCGGGGGTGCATTAATCAGCAAGATCGCTGGAGCTCCGTGGCCAAAAGGTTCCTTTCCAGAGGTGTCCGGATTATGGCAACCGGAGTGGTTCTACATCACCGCTCCCAGAAGTGCCAAGTGGGTAGCTTCCCCCGCCTTTCGCTCGGGCCCTCCACCACAACTAATGTCATGGATCAGCAGGGGGCTGAGCTAGGGTCCAGCCAAGGATGTGCCCATACTGCAGAGCCGCATCCGGGATCTCTTCGAGGGAGAATTTAGTTTGGTTATGGCAGTGCAAGTCATGCTGGTTCGTCAAGTCCAGCGTTGCAAACGCCGGCCCCTCTGCTTGTGGGAATTCAACCCAGAAGGACCGCGCGCTATTCAGAAATTCATCGGCCTGACGCACGAGGAGATGTACAAGTCATTCTTCGGACCCCAAATAGAGTGTCCGGACACCTCCGATGACGTGGGCCTGAGTAGCAACCGCACCGCAGCCCAAGTAAGTAATCCTCTAGCCGAACACACTGTCTTTCATTCATCATGACATCATTCTGAAGAATTGCTTTTTGACCAGGACTGGATAACAAAGGCGAAGATGATCCGGTGTTCGGCCCCCCTTCCCGAAGGCTTGGACAATCCGGTGCTAGAAAAGATGCTCGAGCCAGCACCTTCCCTGGTGCCCTCAAAGGAAGATGAAGGGGGGAATAAAGAGGGCGAAAGCGGGCCCCCACCGCTACCTATTCCATCCGAGGGAACGAGCGCCTCCATGAGGGAGGATAGCCAAGGGAAGGAATCTGACATTCCCTCGCCCTGGGGGAGGAAGAGGACTACCTCTGATGATCCAGAGACCAAGGTTTCCAAATGGGAGAAGAAAACTCCACCAGAGGGTCCCGCCTCGGAGGGTGCTCTTGCCGCACAAAGTCCGTGCGGGGATCAGCCCTCTAACGAGCTGTAAGTAATCAAAAAGTACTTAATAATGAAAATATACTACCTTACTTCTGAGGAAGATAACCGAAGCATCTATCTTGCAGTTCGGATCTAAGCTCTTCTCAGCAGAGCTCGTCTTCGGGGGATCTTCTTCCGGAGATGATGGAGAGCGAAATGCCTCCCCTGGACTCCCTGGCTCAAGAAGCGGGCGACCTTGAAGTGTCGTCACGGAGAGTTTCTCCGGATCCGGCAAGGCTAGAAGGTAATCCCATGGTCACCCGAAGCCCTCAGTATCCGGCTCTTGAAGAGAGCAATCAAAAGAGTCCGGCACCACCTGGTATGCGGTCGGACGTACTGAAGGGTCTGCTAGAGCGAGAGACTATCTCAGAAGAGCACCGTACATTAATGTGTACAGTGATTGAAAGGATTTCGTCCGCCAAAACCGGGTTGCATGAAGCCTTTATGAGTCTACTGACAGGCTTTGAGGTACGTGGAATGATATGCATTTGTGGTGGTACCACACATTTTTAGGTGCGCCCTGTGTAGATAGTAGCCGCTGAGACTCTGGATGTTGCTGAGAACGGCAGCAAACAGAGGATCGTAGTTCCAGGCAATAACCAGACTGCCGTTATGTGCAACTGTCTGACGCTCCGGTGGCTAGCCGGACTGATGGGGTTGCCGAACTAAAGCGGCAACTGGATGCGGCGGATGCCGACATCGAGCTTGTTAACAAGCGGCTTCATGAGGCCCAGGGTAGGTGATATTTATAGTGGATATCACAAATTAAGAGCAGCGTGATGCCAGTATCTTTAATTTGTAGTGAGTGCAGATGGAGCTGCCACCATGGAGGCCTTGCAGGTGGAGCTTGCCCGAGCCAAGGAGCAAGCAAGGAGTAGTAATGTGGACGCTTTGAAGGCGATCGAAGAATTGAGAGCCGAGAAGGCCGTGCATAGCGAGAGCAAAGAGAAAATGGCCAAAATGGCTGTGAAGTTAAAAGACACTGCCGACCGCTGCCAGTTTCTTGAAGAAGAAAGCCGGGCGAAGGCTACGGACCTCGAAAAGGGCACAATGGCGACCAAAGACACCCGCTCTGCAATGAGAGCAAAGAAGGAGGTACTGCGTGAAGCCGGGGATATTGTGGCTGGGAAGCCCTTTATGTCGCGGAGGAAGTTCGGCGATCTGCGGTATGCCCCTCTGGATCGGCTGTGGAGTTCGGCCGACGCATATCTGGATTTAGCAGCGAGCGCTGTCGATGCAGCCGAATACATACGAGGCCAGACAGATCGTGAAGTGGACAAGCTGTTCTGGTCACAATTTAACGTTCCAGAGCGTCCGCTTCCATTGACTGATCAGCTTGCCGAATGGTCCGAACTCAATAGATTGTCCGGACTCGCCAAGAGGTCTGTTGTGGCTCATCTGTGGCCGTAAAGGCCAAAGCTGAACAACTATTTTAGCTTGGTGCAGCAGTTCCTTGGTGCGGTGCCACGCATTAATGCGATAAAGAGGTTGGCATGCATAGAAGGCTTGCAGATGGCCCTTGCCCATGTCAAAACATACTGGGCGGACATGGATGCCACCACTGTCGTGGGGCAGGGTTCGGCAATAGGCCGAGTGGCTGCCAAGCACTATTTTGAAGAAGTTCTTGAGGACGCTCATCGATAGAGGCCCAGTGCTCGAAGAATGTTATGTTTGAGTGACATGTATTCCCATTGTAAAAACAACGTTTTATTAACTTTATCAAGGCTATATTTATACTTTTGCCCGAAAGTATTGTGATGCTCATGTGCGGCCGTTTATGTATATACGTATATAACCTGAAAGATTGCAGTCGTCGGCTTCAGCCCCCACGCATATAATGCGGGGGTGTTCGCAGAAGACGTGTGTTCACACTTAATCCAACGTCTTGGTCCTATTAAGGAGGTGATAGCGCAACGAACTAGGCAACCGGACTATAATGCTTTAACACTTTCACTTAGCCAGAGGAGTTTGATAGTGGGGCTACTATATAGCCCCTGGTGGCTCCGCACTCACCCAAATTCGGGGTGCGTACATGCCTGGCCGAGAAATGGTCCTTTGTTAAGGCGGAGGAATTCTAAGATTCCGATAGGTCATTGAGTGGTTGACCAGTCTCACGCTATATCATGACAGTCAGTTTTCGGCTTTCTCTCCTGAGGTGCTCATCCAGATGAACCAGGGCACAATCGCAGTAGTTCTCCTGGTGCCGCCTTAGCCGATAGAGAGGAATGTAAGGCAGCAAAACATAGGAGCCGGGCAAACCCAACATTTGACCAAAGACATGATTCGGAGCTGATGCATATAAGGCCAAACTCGCAACGCCGAACACTCCCCAAGGTATTCGGTCTTTATGGTGTAAACCGGGCCTAAACAGTGCCCTTTGTAAGAAGCCCCTGGTGTCCAGGTACGTGCATTATTCTAACGTGGCCACATGCCAAGACGTCAGCATCCTTCTCAATTGTACTGAGAATCCGAGGGATGTGTATCAACAAGAGACAGTAAAAAAGCTTGACGTAGGGTCTTAATCTAAAAAGAATCCTTGGAACGGGTCCCTGCTGCACGTCTACGCCCGTGCCTCCATTGTGCCATATCCTGCACGGTGTAGCACGATGGTCATCTGTAAAAGAGAGGAACTTAGGTGAAAAGTTGTCGTGCTAAAAGGTAGGTTTAAAGAAACCATGTACAATTCAAGGTGAGTAAAAATTGCCACTTGTCTGCGTGCGTTGAGCCCCTTGTATTTGTAATAGGGGTATGGCCATCAGACCTGTATGAATTACGTATAGCTGCGCCGGACCCGTCTAACCGTGTCCATGGTCTTGACGACCTATCGAATGCTTTAGTTGGTGAGGCCGTTTTAGTGTGCGGCTGCCAAGGCAGCCGCACTCTCTTCGGCATGCAAGGATCGCTCAATATTTCCATTTACTGTAATGATGCCACATGGACCGGGCATCTTAAGCATGAGGGAAGCGTAATGCGGTATTGCATTAAAGCAAGCGAAAGCTTCGCGTCCAAGTAGAGCTTGATACCCTCTTTGGAACGGAGCAATGTGGAACGTTAAATTTTCGCTATGGAAGTTATCGGGGAAGCCGAATATAACCTCTAGTAGCAGGGAGCCCGTGCAATGAGCCCCTGAGCCTGGCGTTACTCCTTTAAAGGTAGTATTGCTGTGGCAAATTTTCGTCTGGTCTATCCACATTTTGCGGACTGTGTCCTGATATATCAGGTTTACACTACTGCCACCGTCCATCAGGACTCGTGTGAAGTGGTATCCGTCAATTATTGGATCTAATACCAAGGCAGCCCATCCTGGGCACCGGATACTTGCCGAGTAATCCTGATGGTCGAAGGTGATCGGTTGAGACGGCCAGTGGCAGAACTCTGCGGTGATAGGCCCTTGGGCATACTTATCTAGGAGTGTCCCTTTATTTCTCCCCTTTATCACGTGTAACACATTTACTGTTTTGACTTTTGGTGGAAATTTCTTCTGTTCCCCAATGCTTTTCTTGCGAGGCTCATCCTCGTCTTCGCTTGGTGTATCCTGCCCCTTATGTTCGGCGTTGAGCTTGCCAGACTGCTTGAAGACCCAACATTCTCTGTGGGTATGATTTGCAGGTTCATCGGGGGTGCTATGGATCTGACATATTTGGTCCATAATTTTGTTTAGGCTGGACAGTTCATCTCTGGCGCCTTTAGAGGGCGGCTTTTGCTGACCTGGCCGAGAGCTTCTGAATCTGGCGTTTACCGCCATGCTCTTCGGGCTGTCTTCTTTATTCCGGCGCTTATTATTTTTGCTGCTTCATGATTTCCCATTTCCATCTCTAACTTCGGATGTACAGAGGTCGCTGGTGCTGGATCGGGCTAGCTAGCTGCCCTTGCCCGCGCAAAAGTGGGTCATGAGGCTTGTTAATGCTGCCATTGTTCTCGGCTTTTCTTGGCCGAGGTGTCTGGCAAGCCATTCGTCTCGGACGCCGTGCTTAAAAGCTGCCTAAGCTTCGGTGTCCGGACAGTCAACTATTTGGTTCTTTTTAGTAAGAAACCTGTTCCAAAGCTTTCAGGCTGACTCTCCGGGTTGTTGAGTTATGTGACTCAAATCGTCCGCATCCGGAGGTTGGACATAAGTCCCTTGAAAATTTGCCCAAAAAGCGTCTTCGAGCTCTTCCCAGCTTCCAATGGAGCTTTCAGGGATTCCTTTAAGCCAGTGCCGAGCTGGCCCTTTGAGCTTGAGGGGTAAGTTCTTGATGGTGTGGAGATCATCTCCTCGAGCCATATGGATATGGAGGATATAGTCCTCAATCCAGACCCCAGGGTCTGTTGTTCCGTCGTATGCCTCTATGTTTACGGGTTTGAATCCCTCTGGAAATTCATGGTCCAGCACCTCATCGGTGAAACATAGGGGGTGTGCGGCACCCCTGTATCTGGGTGTACCGTGGTGTTCGGATGTTTGTTGTGTTGCATCGTATGCTGGAGCGCGCTTGCGTGGTCCATAGATGGATCTGGTTGCACCGTCCTTTTGATGCGAGCCCTCGCGTGGATCGCGTATTGGCTTATGTGCGGCATTGTTTGCCGCTCTATGTTGGCCGTGAGGTCGTCTATCCGGCCAGATGGCCATTTTAATTTTTGGTTGCGGGGGATCTAAGGCCTCCTCATCGAATTCAGGTAGCAACTTCTGCTTCGGGTAGCTCTTGGTGTGGCGATTACCGCCGTACTTCATTGCTGTGTTGACTACTTTACTCCATCTGATTCTGAGTGTGTCTTGCACAGCCTTGAGCCTTTGCTTCTGCTTTTTTAGACTCCTCGCGGTGGCGAGAAGCCTTTGATGGGCATTCTGTTGCTCCGGGTGTCTGTCCGGTGTGATGTCATCCAGGTTATTATCTTTGACAGAGTCGGGTTGTTCGGTTTGATTCTCCGTGTTGTCGTGATCTGGCGATGGTTCGCCCTACTCTAACACTGGGTTTATATGATCGTTGTTTCTGCAGAAGCGGGATTTGGAGCGGCACTTACGCCGCCGCTTTGAGTGCTTCTTGAGGGGACAACCCTTTGTTGCGTCCTTCCGTTCCTCGTCATCGTTTTCTTTTGGTGTGTCCACCATGTATACGTCATGTGATGAAGTGGGCGTCTGGTGCCCTGTGGGCAGTGGTTCCTGTTTGTCTCCCGCATCATCGTCCATACCGTCGATGTCTTCGGAGTCGAAGTCGAGCATGTCGGTTAAGTCATCGACAGTGGCTACTAAGTGGGTGGTGGGTGGGCGGCGAATTTCTTTGTCATCCGCATCCCAATCCTGTCGGACGTAGTTCGGTCGGGACTCTTCTGACAAGGAGAGAGACCTTAATGAGTTCAGTATGTCGCCAAAGGGCGAGTGCCGAAAAATATCTGCGGAGGTAAACTCCATGATCGGCGCCCAATCGGATTCGACAAGAACGGACGCATGCGGTTCGGAGTCCTTGGCCGGAGAAAGATCCAGCAGTTTTGCAACACGGCTCTCGTGAAGGGTAAGGTCGATATTCGGCTTGATAGCCGTAGAGGATACGGCCTCCGTGGCGGGGTCTATCCACCCATCCAGGGATGGCGCAACTGGCTCCGAATTGAGGGTCGGAGCGGCTGCCTGTGCGATCTCTCGAACACTATCCGATGGTAGAGCTAAATCGTACTCATCGTAACCGCGTGGCGCACAAGGCAGGGGCTCGAATCCGTCGAAGATCAAGTCTCCGCGGATATCGGCCATGTAGTTTAAGCTTCCAAACCTGACCTGGTGGCCAGGGGCGTAACTTCATAGTCCAACAGTCCGGCCAAAGGATATAGTTCGGTTGTCCGGAGACCCCTAATCCAGGACTCACTCACTCCACAATCCCATCAGTGACACATATTTCCAACCTCCAAAGATACTCTGCAGAAGAAAGGTCGTACTAGCCGCTGATAACCCACAAGTATAGGGGACTGTTTGTAGCCTTCTTCGATAAACAAGAGTGTCGAACCCAACGAGGAGCTAAAGGCAGAACAAATATTCCCTCAAGTTCTATCGACCGTCGATAAAACTCTACGCACACTTGACGTGTGCTTTACCGAAAACAAGTATGAAATTAGTTTGTAGGTGTGATGCTAGAACTACTTTGCAAGAATAAAACTAGAAGTACTTTGCAAGATAATAAAAGTTAGGTGTTTAGTAAAAGGGTTTTTGTCAACAAGAAAATTATTTGTCCCTAGGCAATCGATACCAACTACCGGCAATCATTCTTGCAATTCTATATGAGGGAGAGGCATGAGCTAACATACTTTCTCTACTTGGATCATATGCACTTATGATTGGAACTCTAGCAAGCATCTGCAACTACTAAACATCATTAAGGCCGTGAAACCCAACCATAGCATTAAGTATCAGGTCCTCTTTATCCCATACGCCATAGCCCACCTACTTGGGTTTAAGCTTCTGTCACTCTCGCAACCCACCATAAGCGAACCATGAACATATTGCAACACCCTACATCGGGGGCCCCTCATGTTTGTGCTAGAACGGAGGGCACCATAGGACAGCACCCTAAATAAAATATACAATCATACAAACCAAGATCACGATTAACCCACAGGACAAAATGGATCTACTCAAACATCATAGGATAACCATAGATCATTGGGAAATAATATATGGAGTTGAGCACCATGTTTAAGTAGAGATTATAGCGGGGAGAAGAGGTGTTACACCGCTGCATAGAGGGGGAGAAAGTTGGTGTTGACGGTAGCAAGATTGTTGATGTACATCACCGTCTCGATCGTTGCCCCGGCGGCACTCCGGCGCCACCGGGAGCGGGGGGGAGAGAGCCCCCCTACTTCTTCTTCTTCTTCCTTTGCCTCCCCCTATATTGGGTGGAGAATTCCCCCTCTGGTCCATGGTCTCCTATGGCGGCGGAGGGGTGGGAGCCCCTTCGAGATTGGATCTCCCTCTCTGTTCTCTTCTGTTTCGCGTTCCCCAGATCTGGCCCAAAACCGTTTCTTATATTCCGGGAGATCCGTAACCCCGATTGCGCTGAGATTTTAACACAATTTTTTTCCAGATATAAGCTTCCTTGTGCCCGAAGTAGAGCTCCAACCGATGCATGAGGTGAGCACAACCCACCACCACGCGCCTGGCTCAGGGGTGGTGCGCTGGTGTCTTATGCCCTATGTGGCCCTCCGTTTGCGGTGATTCAAACTCCCAAAAATCACATATATTCCAAAATAATTCTTCGTACAATTTTATTGCATTTGGACCTCATTGGATATGGATATTCTGCGATATAAAAACATGCAAAAAAATAGGAACTGGCACTGGGCACTGGATCAATAGGTTAGTCCAATAAATCATATAAACAGTTGCCAAAAGTATATAAAAGTTGTATAATATTGGTATGAAACAATCAAAAATTATAGATACGATGAAGATGTATCAGCCGCTATCTGTCATGCCTGCTTGATCTCCTCGCGAGCACTCCGGGACTCGCTCCATGCCTCCTTGGCGGCATTAAGAGCCGTATTGAGCTAGGATGCTTGGTCCGAAGTCTTCTACTCCCACTCCTCACATTTACGGATGGCGTCTCGCTGCTCTTGTTCGACTTTGGCCACTCACAACTCATGTTGTCGGTGGGAGACCTGTTCGGCCTCCAGCTCGGCAGCCGCTTTGTCAACGGCTGCTTTGTTCATCTCGGCCTCCTTCTAGGCATGTGCAAGAGCGCCTTTGAGGGTCTCGACCTCAGCTGCGCCAACTGTGACATAATCACACCGCACAATGAGTTCATACTCTTACAATCAAACACATCTCCTTTTGACGTAATAATTCTTTGAAAGTCGGCATACCTTGCGTTTCATCAAACCGCTTGTTAACGCAGTCAAGCTCTGTGTCTGCTATTTGAAGCTTCTGATTGAGCTCGAAAACCTCTACGGCCTGGGTGGATGCCGCTACCAGGGAAGCCTGTTCAAACAAATGGCACAATATGTTCTATTATCTGGTACTACATGGATGCTCTATCCGATTCTCTTTATAATCAAACAAAGCATTAGGGACTACTGTCCGTATAGAGGTTTGTTATCCTATACAAATAAAACGTAAAGCCCTTTTAGAGTATTACATCGCATACCTCAAAGCCTGTCAGTAGGCTGTTGAAGGCTTCATTCAGTCCGCTTTTGGCAAACTGAATCTTTCCCACAACCGCACCCATCAGGGTGCGGTGTTCCTCAATGATGGAAGCACCCTGCAGTGCTTCCTCCAGTGTGTTCGACGCCTCCGGGTTAACGGAGGATGCCATTGGAGCTGATGCTCCTCCCCCTATCATAGGGGGCTGCCTTCCCGATTCTGGAGCCATGCTAGCCTCCGGAACGGTGTTCGGTGGGAGCTCGCATTGCTTGGGCTCTCCGCCGTCGGTTGTCATAGGGACTGTTTCCCCTTGGCAGACTATGGCCGAGGTGTCGACCTCAGGCACCCTCTCGTCCGCCCCACTCCCACCTCCTCACATAGGAGACACCCACTGGGAATTTACCTCGGTGTTCCTGGGTATGATGGGCGATTGAGCCTGTGGCGCCGTGTCACTCTCCGCCATGTCAGTTGGCAGAGAGCTCCCTGACGACAATGGTGTGCTGGGGAGTGTGAGGGGAGGACTACAAAACAACAACTAGAATTGCTTATGCAACAATAACAAACTGACCAAAGATAACAAGAAAAGTCCGAACACTTACAAGTCGGCCAGGGGCTTGCTCCTGGGTTGCTTTCAGAAATCAGTTCCGGACTCCCTGTCCGAGCTGTCCGGGAGGTTCAGCTTCCTCCTAGGTGCCCCCTTTCCCACTGTAACACCCTCGATGCGACTATATCTCCCACGTGTCGAGGCACGACTTAGAGGCATAATCGCATTGAAGGCAATGTCGCAAGTGAGGTAATCTTCACACAACCCATGTAACATAATAGGGGAAAAAGTTACATAGTTGGCTTACAATTGCCACTTCACACAATTACATGAATAAAGCATTACATCAACCAAATACACTCATGGTCCGACTACGGAACCAAAATAAAAGAAGAACCCCAAATGCGACAAAGGTTCCCGATCGACCCCAACTGGGCCCCACTACTGATCAACTAGAACGAAACAACACAAATGAACAAGATCTTCATCGAGCTCCTCCTGAGCTTGGTTGCGTCATCTGCACGGTCTCATCGGCACTTGCAAGCTGGTTTTGGAAGTATCTGTGAGCCACGGGGACTCAGCAATCTCGCACCCTCGCGATCAAGACTATTTAAGCTTATGGGTAAGGTAAAGGTATGAGGTGGAGCTGCAGCAAGCGACTAGCATATATGGTGGCTAACATACGCAAATGAGAGCGAGAAGAGAAGGCAAAGCACGGTCGATAAAAGTATGATCAAGAAGTGATCCTGGACTACCTACGTCAAGCATAACTCCAACAACCGTGTTCACTTCCCGGACTCCGCCGGAAAGAGACCATCACGGTTACACACGCGGTTGATTCATTTTCATTAAGGTCAAGTTTAGGTTATCTACAACCGGACGCTAACAAATTCCCATCTGCCCATAACCGCGGGCACGGCTTTCGAAAGTTCAAATCCCTGCAGGGGTGTCCCAACTTAGCCCGTGACAAGCTCTCACGGTCAACGAAGGAATAGACCTCCACCCGAGACGTTCCGATCAGACTCGGTATCCCAGTACAACAAGACATTTCGACAGGGTAAAACTAAACCAGCAACACCGCCCGAATGTGCCGACAAATCCCGATAGGAGCTGCACATATCTCTTTCTCAGGGCACACTCAGATTGTCCAAACTTCCGGTAGGCCAGCCCAGAGTTGCCCCTGGTAGCCACCGGCGGCTGATGTTTCGGACCAACACTCAGAGGAGCACTGGCCCGGGGGGTTAAAATAAAGACGACCCTTGAGTCTGCAGAACCCAAGGGAAAGAAAAGGCTAGGTGGCGAAAGGTAAAACCAATGTTGTGCATTGCTGGAGAAGCTTTACTTAAGGCGAACTGTCAAGGGGTTCCCATTATAGCCCAACCGCGTAAGGGACGCAAAATCCGGGAACATAACACCGATATGACGGAAACTAGGGCGGCAAGAGTGGAACAAAACACCAGGCATAAGGCCGAGCCTTCCACCCTTTACCAAGTATATAGATGCATAAATTAAATAAGATATATAGTGATATCCCAACAAGTAAATAAATGTTCCAACAAGGAACAACATCTCCATGTTCCAACAAGGAACAAACTTCAATCTTCACCTGCAACTAACAACGCTATAAGAGGGGCTGAGCAAAGCGGTAACATAGCCAATCAACGGTTTGCTAGGACATGGTGGGTTAGCGGCTCAATCATAGCAATTGGGAGGCTGACAAGCAAGTGGTAGGCATCGTACCATTGGCATAGCAAAAGAGCGAGCAAACTAGCATAGCAAAGATCGTAGTGATTTCGAGGGTATGATCATCTTGCCTGAAATCCCGCAAGGAAGAAGAACGAGTCCATGAAGAAGACAAACGGGCGTAGACGAACGGATCCTCACAACACGACGTTATCGGAACCAACCCGAAGAAGCAACACCGGAAAGAAGCAAACAATCATAGTAAACAACCACCACATAGACATGGCATGATGCACAAACAAGTATGATGCATGTCCGGTTTAACGAGGGCATGGCATGGCAAAATGCACAAACAATTCTAAAATTTAGTGGAGTACAATATGCAACGAGTTGCATATTGACGAAACACCACATGGCTTATTTAGTTCTCTCTCGGTTATGTACCCCAACAATATTAAATGTTGATTAACATGGCAAGAGGGTGAAGCATAATTAAACTATCTAATCTAGGCAAGTTTAAATGAGGCCGGAAGCAACGAACAACAAATCCGGAAAATCCTCATGGCATATTTTAGATTTGGTACTGTTCTGCCCTAAACATAATTTTAGAGTTGTTTAACATGCAAAACAATGTCACCATGATAAACTAGGCAAAATTCTACCCCATTTACATATAAAGTTTATTTAAATTGGAGCTACGGTTATTTAGTTATGAATTAAATCATCTTAGCATGACATAGAGCAAAATTTAATCAAACAACATTTTAAGCATTTTAACATGGCAAGAAATTGGCATATTATTAAACTAGACAAAATTCTGAGCAAGTTTCATATATTAAGTTTTTTAATATGATGCACCGTTAATTAGTTATTAAATGCATGAAGTATAGGGGGTTTTCTGTAAATCTGTAAATCTCTGGATAATTGGACAAATTCACAGATCTCAAAAAAAATGTCAACGGGCTGACTCTGGCCGGCCCAACAGGAACAGGGGAGGTGCTGGGGGCCTCACCATGGGCCATGGCCCGGCTGGAGGGGAAGCAGGCCGAGGCGATGCTGGATGGAGCTGGGCCGGCGCTCGCGCTGCGCTGCTCCCCTAGCTGGGCTCAGCCCAGGTCGGTGGAGGCGGCCCAGGGGGCGTGGTCGAGTAGGCCGGTGGAGAGGGGTGGTGTTGGGTCTGGGTGTCCGGTCAACGAAGGGGCGAGCGGGAAGCAGAGGAGGAACGACCCAGCAGCGACCGACGAATTCCGGTGAGGGGAAGGCGACAGGCGGCGGAGATGGGCCCGGCTGGCGACGGGAATGGGTGGATCCGGCCCCTGGGCACCGGATCTGGCCGGATGACGGCACCACCGGGGTCGGCGGCAAGCGATGACGGCGGCTTGGCTCCCTGGCCACGGAGAGAGAGAGGTTACAGGAGAGAGAGAGAGAGAGAGAGAGAGAGGAGCAGGGCGAATGCCAGGGGAAGCAGAGGTGGTACCTGGCGGCGGATCCGGTGGCGCTCGTCGGTGCGGGATCGCGGCAAGGTTGGGCAGAGGCGTGGGGGAGCTGGTGTAGCGGGCGACGGTGGCTCAGGCTGGTCGACTGGTCGGCGCGGGATCGAGGAACGGAGCGCGGTGGTTGGTCGGGCATGGAAATAGATGAGATACAGTGCGGTGGCGGCGGCTAGGAGGATCCCTAGGGATTAGGGATTGGTCCGAAAATAGACTAGGGGTAGACTATATATACAGGAAAAGAGGAAAGTTGGATCATCCGATCGAAATCCGAGGGACGAGAATAAATAGACTCGAGAGTCCAAATAAGAAAACAGTGATGTTTTGTAGACGTTTGGGGATGATCCGGACACAACGGTGACGACAGTCCGGGTCGGGTTCGGGACAACTTTCGGACGTGCGCGAGGGGGGCTGCGGGCTGACGAGAGAGGTTAGGTTGGACCTGGCAGTAGGTAGTGAGCTGTGCAAAAGTCCTCGGGCTGAGAGAAGAGAAGAGAGAGAGGCCCGGCGACTGTTTCCGGAGACCGAAAACGTCCGACGTTAGACCGGCTATACTGCCGCTATAGTTATCCGTTGGGGCCTCAAACGAACTCCGATTGCGATGAAACTTGACAGGCGGTCTGTCTACACTATAATAAGACCACACGTCAAATCTCATCTCATTCCGAGAACATTTTCCGGTCACTTAAAAAATAATATTTTGGACGTGCCGCGGGCGCGTGCAAGTGTGGTTGGGCTCAGAACGGACAACAGAGAGAACGAGGAGGCCGGGACGAATGCAAGTTTTGAAAACATGATGATGCAATGCACATGATGACATGACAAGATGCAACGCGCAAGCAAATGACATGGCAACACCGGCGAATAACTGGAAGACACCTCGCACATCGGTCTCGGGGCGTTACACCCGCGTCTTCAGGGGCCGCCCTCTTCCTCCCCTTTCCCTTTAGGTCTCATTTGACAGGAGAGGTTTTGCAGCCCCGGAGTGGAGGGGGGTCTATGAGGATTTGGTTAATCCCTCTCTTCCACCCAATCCCCTCAATTCCCCACTAATCCCTCCTCCTCATAAACCCCTCTATTTGGTTAAACCTCCTACAACAACAGCAGCATAACAAGCGTTTTGTTCCCTGGGTGCCTTGGGGGGTTTTCTATAGCACATGGATTGAGGGGGATTCGTGGGGATCGGAGAGGATTGGCCTGCTCAATCCCTACGTGTCAAATGGGCTGACAAGAATTTCGGGGGATTTTGAACCCTGCGAGGATATTCCCCTCCAAACCTCCCCAAACCTCCTCCACCAAACAAGGCCTGACGGGGAATTACTTTCCTCTTCCTCTTCCTCCTCTTCCTCTTCGTCATGGGAGGAGTGGGCGTCAGTCTCTCCAGACACAATATCCGAAGGACGCTTAAGGCGGGGGCCACTCTTGACCTCCTTGCCCTTCTTCTTGGCCTTCTTCTTTGGGCCTTGTATGGTGTCGGAACCAGCATCGCCGTCAGTTGGGGCATGGCTGGGTTTTCGGGCAATGCAGTCGGACAGTTGATCTGCTCTGCTTTCTTCGTCCAGGCCTGAATGGAACATAAAAGTTCTAATTCCTGTCATAATTGAAATATGGACAGGATATGTATTCGCCAAAATTATGCTTACCTTTGAGGCCGAAGTCATGTTGTCGAAGCCCTTGTCTTCGGTCTCCTCTGGCCATTCCTTCTGGGCCTTGAAAAGCTGCTTCCATATGTCTTTGTGTGTAGTGTCGAAGAAGCGCTTCAAGGTCCATGGCTCCTTCGGATTAAACTCCCATAAGTGGGAGGTCTGAAGTTGGCAGGGAAGGGTGCGGCGGAAGAGCATCACCCAAATCACGTTGGTGAGGTGGGTGCCCTTCGACAACATGCTAGAGATGCGGTTTTGGAGCGTCTTCACCTCTGTCTAAGACCCCCAATCAAGGCCCTTGGTGGTCCATGAGGTGAGCCTCTCTGGGGGTCCGGATCTGAATTCGGGTGTGGCCGCCCACTTGGCATCGCGGGGTTCAGTGATGTAGAACCACTCCTGCTGCCATATCTTGTTGGTCTCCACAAAGGCCCCTTTGGGCCAGGTTGCATTTGGGAGCTTGCTCACCATAGCTCCCCCGCAGTTCGCGTGCTCCCCGTCGACCACCTTCGACTTCAGATTGAAGGTTTTGAGCCATAAGCCAAAGTGTGGGGGGACGTGGATGAATGCTTCACACTCGACTATGAAAGCCAATATGTGGAGGATAGAGTTCAGGGCCAGATCATGAAGTCTAGCCCGTAGAAGAATAAGAGAACCCAGAGAAAGGGGTGAAGTGGAAACCCCAACCCCCCAATAAAGTGAGGGATGAATACCACCCTCTCACCCGGCTCAGGGATGGGGATCACCTTATCCTCGTCAGGAATGAGGTGCGCTATTGTCGTCGGCGAGGTAGCCCGCGCTCCGGAGACTCTTCACATTCTTCTCCATGATAGTGGAGGCCTCCCACTTGCCCTTGGAACCAGATCTAGCCATTGCTAGAGAAGATGGGAGTTGCAGGCACTAGAGCTATGGGCGCTGGAGCTAAGAAATTGGGAGGCAAGGGCTTGAGGAGAGCATGTGGTAAAAAGAGGGATCTATGTCCTTTTATAGGAAGTAAATACCAAGCGTCCTCCAGTCGAGCCGTAAAACTCGCCTGTTCCCACCATAATCGTGCGTAAGACGCAGTTGGGTTACCCAAATAATATTAATGATGATCCCACGATAAGCGGGCACGATCTCTGTTTCAACAAGACGTGCCAATAGAGGCTATGCCTCGAAACGCAAAACCAGAGTCAAGAAAACAGTTTGAAATATTAAAGGATCAAGCATGATGTTTCACTGGAAAGTTGTCAGTAAAGACACATTGTTTGTTTTGACACATTGCCTTTGTGGCTAAGGGTTGTACTAATCATGCAGAGCCGGACATAGCTCCTTTATGTAGGAAATAAACTTTATATGTTCGGAAGGAGGAACCCGCCTTGCGATGCCGAAGACAGTACGCGCACCGGACTAGTCGTCATCGAAGACTGGTTCAGGGGCTACTAAGGGAGTCCTGGATTAAGGGGTCCTCGGGTGGCTGGATTACTCGTTATGGGCCGGACTGGTGGGATGTGAAGATTTCTATAGAAGATTATCTCCCGTATCCAGATAGGACTCTGAAAGGATCGATATAGTTGACTAGAGGGGGCGGGTGAATAGGCAACTAACAATTTTTAGCTTTTCTTTACCAAATTAAACTTTGCATCAAAGTAGGTTGTCTAGATATGCAACTAGGTGTGCAGCCTATATGATGCAACAACAACAAGCACACAAGAAAGCTAGGGATAGAACACAAAATAAGCTTGCACAAGTAAAGGTGAGAGATAACCAAAAGTGGAGTCGATAAACTGGAGTCGATGGAGACGGGGATGTGTTACCAAAGTTCCTTCCCTTTGAGGGGAAGTATGTCTTCATTGGAGCGGTGTGGAGGCAAAATGCTCCCCAAGAAGCCACGGGCCACCGTATTCTCCTCACGCGCTCACACAATGTGATATGCCGTGATTCCACTATTGGTGCCCTTGGAGGCGGCGACCGAACCTTTACAAACAAGGTTGGGGCAATCTCCACAACTTAAATGGAGGCTCCCAACGACACCACGAAGCTTCACCACAATGGACTATGGCTCCCCGGTGACCTCAACCATCTAGGGTGCTCAAACACCCAAGAGTAACAAGATTCGCAAGGGATTAATGGGGGGAATCAAATTTCTCTTGGTGGAAGTGTAGATCGTGGCCTTCTCAACCAGTCCCTAGAGAATCAACAAGTTTGATTTGCTAGGGAGAGAGATCGGGCAAAATGTCGCTTGGGGTGGAAGAGGTAGTCAACTCGGAGAAGAAGACTCCCCTCATATAGTGATAGGACAAATCCAACCATTACCCACTTACTTAGCCTGCGACATGCGGTACTACCGCAAGGGCCTACGGTACTACCGCTTGCGCGGCAGGAGCTAGACCAGCCCCGTTGCGTTGAAGCAAAGAGTGGTAGAACCACCGGAGTGGTACTACCGCAAGGCAGGGGTTGTCTAGGCTGGGAAGACATGGTCGAATAAAAATACATTTGTGGCTACTTTCGCTGAGTATCGATCTATCAAAACTCCAACACGGTACTACCGCATACAGGGAGCAGTACTACTGCGTAGGGCGCAGATGTAAAAAATTACATCCACCCTACTTCTGCTCGTGCTACTGTGCCTGGCCCGAGGCCAGGGTACTACCGCGCCCGGGGAGTGTTACTACCGCAAGGGCCTGCGGTACTACCACGACCCCGGCCGGTACTACAGTGGGCCTCTGTGGTACTACTGCTCGAATGAGCAGTACTACCGCATGCCACAACACAACAATCACTAGGAGTCCTTCATTTTTGCAGAGAGAGGGATAAAACACTGGTTGCTCCAAAGGTGCAAAGGAAAGGTGGTGCAAAAGGAACAGACGTGTACGTGATGATTCCACCCAAACCTTTCCAAAGTAGACCCCCTCTTAATATACGGCTTTCCTACGACTCAAATCCACCAAAAAGAAACATAGGGAAACCTCCGTCTTCACTAGACTCCGAGGGGCAACGCATCGTGTTGTGCCTAAATCATGAGATATCTGAAATGCTCAATGCACACGATTAGTCCGCAAATGCATTTTCATCAATCACCAAAACCACTTAGGGATAAATATGCCCTTACAATCTCCCCCTTTTTGGTGTATTGATGACAATACGGGATTTGCACATAGGAATATAAAATGAAACATAGGCAAACCCGACATCTATAAAATATAGACGGGCTCCCTCTAGATGTGTGCTCTCTAGGGAAATGCTTTGGACTACATGGCACACATAGTAGGATCAACACTCCCCCTATATTTTATAGACGAGGCATATCTTGCAACAATATAACTAACACTAAGCAAGGAGGCAAGGTAATGAATATGAGCATAAAGTAAAGGGCACAAGATAGCATAGGCTCACAGCCTACTAAGCATGAAAGACAATAAAATAAGCTAGAGTGCATATGTCTAACACCATATGATAGGGAACCATGTATCACGAGCACAAACCAAACCAAAGCAATCGAGGTTCAACAGAATGAAAGCAAAGCGACAAAGAGAAACAAGACACGACACAAGACTCGACACGAGACTCGCAAATCCTATACTCTCTCTCCCTTTGGCATCGAGACACCAAAAGGCAGAGAGGGCACCTACGACACATGTGGTAGCTTAGCTACAGTGATCACTCATCACGCTCCTCGTCGGTCTCGGCAGCGGGAATGGTCTCCTCCTCTGACTCAGTCCACTGGTAGCCCTCCTTCGCCATCCAGGCAGCCTCAGGAGTGATGACCCTCTTGGACCGGCTCGACACATGCTCACCAAACGTCCTCAAGATCCTCTTGTCGTGCCGGCGACTCTCCTTCTGAGCAACGTTGGACTTGTACTATCCCTTAGCCTGCATGCAGAACAGAGCATTCATCTTGTTCTTCAGCTTCTTAGCCCAAGTAGGCTCAGACGATGGAGGAGAGTATCCATCAGAACTGTCCTCATCTGCCTCCTCCTCCTTGAGCTCATCCTCATCCACCTCCATCCTAGCAGCCTCAGCCTCAGCCCGGGTAGTGGTGTTAGCCCACTTGCTCTTGATGCGTAGCTTGATGGGCTCATGACTAATCCAGTTGGGGGAAACAAACTCTTCATTGGGATAGAGCTGCTCCCTAGTCCTTGAGATCAAGAGATGCAGGTAAGGTCCATAGATGGGTACCTTACGGTTGAGCACGGCAAACTGTAGGTCACACCACATGATATGTGAGACATCAAGTGGTTCCGTCTGTTGGAGACACACATTCTCACAGATGAGCATCATGTCCACAAGATAATCATGCACCGTATCCTTGTCACCATTGCGCGGGAAGAGTGTGTTGTGGAAGATCCGGTGCATGGTGTCAAGGAATGGATTCAGCACCCATGTTTTCTTGTCATTGGCAAGCTTCTTCTCAACAAGGTATGGATGAAGCTTGTCCTTGTTGGCCGACTCTAGGTTTGCATGTGGGCGAACACCAGCGGGCGCATTAAGCCCCTCATCACGAACGTGGAGCATTGCCATAAACTCCTTCCACTTAGCAGTCATCCTCTGCCCATTGGTCATCCATGTCATGGAGCGCTCCTCATATGTATGGAAGTGAAGTGATGCAAAGAACTGAGCCATGATCTCAGGGTTAAAGTCCATGTAGAACATGAGCAAATCCTCAATGCCAAATTGCTCTATCAGGTCCAGAGCCTCTCCAAAGTAGGCCCTGTTGCTGTCCTTCCTCATATGAACCATGTCAATCCAGTGCACATCCACATAGATGTTCTGCTTGCCCTTGATCACATCCAAGAAGATAACATTCTGTTGATTGGTCCAAAACAAATCATTCCCTCTAAAATTCTCATGGGGCTTCACATAGGGGCTAATCCTCCTGCGAGTGATAAACTCGGCTAGAGGTATCTCATCCATGCCCATTAATGGATCCTTGGTCTTGGTGGTGGTGGACTTGGTTCTGCGTTGGGGGCACTGGAGCCCTCTTGAGCCTCCTCTTGGTTGCGCAGGCACTTCGAGCCCGTGTCACGGTTGGGATTCGAACGATGGACATTGGAGCCACCACCTATGACACACAACACAAGAACACACGAGAGAAACGAGAAGGATCAATGCAAAGACCACAGCCAAAACAAATGAAACACGTAGAAATAAGATTGGGTAGTCGCCACATAGTAGTTTCGAAGTCAACGGTAGTACCTCACCACTAAGCAGGAGTAAAATTTTACTGCTGCTCTAGCCGCGGTAGTACCATGCCGGCATGGCATGGTAGTACCGCGCCTAGAGCGGAAGTAAAATTTTACTTCAGCGCCCCGAGCGGTAGTACCGCTCCAGAGGAGCGGTAGTACCGCGCGAGGTGGATGCGGCCAGAGCGGTAGTACCATACAGGAGGTGCGGTAGTACCGCTCGGAATCCGGCACAAACTTCATCTAGGCACATCCGCAACTTTGGAATGGTACTACGGTTGATCGAAAATAATGTGTGGCAACATACCAAATAGCATCTCTACTGCACTACTACTCTCTTACATCCTTCTCTAGCAAAGATTTGGCCAAAAATCTCAAGAACAACATGCATCTCCCCAAAACCTAGAAGCAAAACTACGAAGCAAAGAGAGAGGGGTTTGGGGAGAAACCTTGTTCCATGGCAAGATGGCAAGGTGGGGATCAATCCCACCGGTCGGAATACGAAGAGAGCAGACAGAGATGGAGATCCGGCTAGGTCCTCCGGTGTCGTTCTTGGGCAGGAGAGAGAGAGCGAGAGAGAGAGAGAGAGAGAGAGAGAGAGAGACGAAGTGGGGGAAACTAAGTAGAATGGGAATGGGGGAGTTGGAACTCCCCCTGCCCGCTCTTGACCCCCACCCGCTCACGATGGCGTGGTAGTACCGCGGGTCATCGCGGTAGTACCTCCCGGGCAGAAGTACCGCACGCAGGGTGGTAGTACCGCTCTTTCAACGGTAGTAAAAAATTACTGTTGTGCTGGTAGCGGTAGTACCGTACTTATCTCTGGCGGTAGTACCGTGTCTTGCCACGGTAGTACGTAAACCCAAGAAAATGCACGTTTCGACAAAACGGAGAAACACGGCCTTTGCACAATAGCCTTCCAGTGACCAGACACGCAAACACACACAAACGAGGCAACTCACACACAAACATGGCTCAACAAGAAGGAAAAGGCAACAAGGAACAAACACTAACCAAAACCTTTCTAGAGGAGAGGGCGGCGGCCGAAGCCACCTATGTTTGAGTCAATTGGTATGGCACCGCGAAGAATTATCCTTGGGCCCATGACCAAAACTCGTCTTTGAAGCACAAGTACCATCAAGAATGGCTAATGTGAAAGAGTTGGTAAATTTATGCATAATGGGGGGAGGGAGAGTTCATTGAGAGAACAACACTCCCACTATGTCCATGCCTACACCTAAACAAGACATCAAGATGAGTATGGTGGGGTGTGCAAGGGTTCAAGCCACATTGCTTGAATCAATGATATTTAGCTCATGCCTTAACTCGCGAAATCTTGCTTCAGGGATTCGTGAAGATATCTGCAAGGTTATCATGAGTGTTGACATAGTTGAGCTCAATCTTCCCTCGCCTAATATAATCCCGGATGAAGTGATACCGAATCTCAATATGCTTCGTCTTGAAGTGTTGCACCGGGTTGAGAGAAATCTTGATGGCACTCTCATTGTCACACCAAAGAGGCACTTTGTCACAAATGACATTGTAATCCTTTAAAGTTTGCCCCATCCATAGAAGTTGTGGACAACAACTACCGGCGGCGACATACTCCGCTTCGGTGGACGAGAGAGACGCACAACTTTGCTTCTTAGAAGACCAACTCACCAAAGAGCAACCAAGGAATTGGCACCCTCCGGACGTTGAATTACTATCCACTTTGTCTCCCGCCCAATCAGAATCCGAAAAGCCCACAAGGCTGAAGTTTGCTCCTCTTGGGTACCATAATCCAAAGTTTGGGGTATGAGTCAAATACCGAAAGATTCGCTTGACCGCCACATAGTGGCTTTCCTTAGGTGCGGCTTGAAACCGTGCACAAATTCCCACATTCAACATGATATCCGGTCTAGATGCACAAAGGTAAAGCAAGGAGCCAATGATGGAGCGATATACCTTTTCATCCACCATTTTACCATTGGGATCTATGTCAAGTTGGCATTTGACGGGCATTGGTGTGGAAGCCGGCTTGACATCACTTAGCTTGAATCTCTTGAGCATGTTTTGAGTCTATTTGGCTTGGTTGATGAACATTCCTTCTCTTCTTTGCTTCATTTTGAACCTGAGAAAGAACTTGAACTCTCCCATCATGGACATCTTGAACTTTGAGGTCATGATAGCGGCAAACTCCTCATTGAAAGCTTTGTTAGGGGAACCAAAGATAATATCATCAATATATAGTTGGCATACAAACAACTCCCCTTTGACCTTCTTGGTAAAAAGAGTGGGGTCGATTTTCCCAATTTCAAACCCACGATCATGCAACAACTCGGTAAGCTGCTCATACCACACACGTGGGGCTTGTTTAAGGCCATATAGCGCCGTATCGAGTTGGTACACATGATCGGGGAAATAGGGATCCTCGAACCCCGGGGTTTGTTTGACATATACCAACTCATTAATAGGGCCATTAAGAAAAGCACTCTTCACATGCATTTGTTGCAACCTAAAGTTATGATGAGAAGCATGAGCAATCAAAAAATCAATGGATTCAAGGCAAGCAACGGGAGCAAAGGTTTCACCGTAGTCGATACCCTCGACTTGGGAGTAGCCTTGTGCTACCAACCAAGCCTTGTTGAGAATGATAATCCCATGAGTATCTTGCTTGTTCTAGAATATCCACTTGGTTCCAATGACATTATGATTCCCCGTTGGCCTTGGCACCAATATCCACACCTTGTTGTGCTCAAAGTTGTTGAGTTCTTCATGCATGGAATTAAGCCAATCCGTATCCTCGAGCGCCTCATAGACCTTTTGGGGTTCAACACAAGAAACAAACGCGTTATGTTCACAATAGTTTGCTAATTGTCTACGAGTGCTTACCCCCTTTATTAATCTTCCAAGCACATTCTTCATGATATGAACCTTTGTAGTGAGCTTGGATGCAATCTTGGTGGCACGACTGAGGGAGTCCTGGATTAGGGGTTCTCCGGACAGCCGGATTATATTCTTTGGCCGGACTGTTGAACTATAAAGATACAAGATTGAAGACTTCGTCTCGTGTCCGAGTGGGACTCTACTTGGCGTGGAAGGCAAGCTAGGCAATACGGATATGCATATCTCCTCCTTTGTAACCGACCTTGTGTAACCCTAGCCCCCTCCGGTGTCTATATAAACCGGAGGGTTTTAGTCCGTAGGACAACATACAATCATACCATAGGCTAGCTTCTAGGGTTTAGCCTCTCCGATCTCATGGTAGATCTACTCTTGTACTACCCATATCATCAATATTAATCAAGTAGGACGTAGAGTTTTACCTCCATCAAGAGGGCCCGAACCTGTGTAAAACATTGTGTCCCCTGCCTCCTGTTACCATCCAGCCTAGACGCACAGTTCGGGACCTCCAACCTGAGATCCGCCAGTTTTGACACCGACATTGGTGCTTTCATTGAGAGTTCCGTTGTGCCGTCACCATCAGGAAGGATGCCTCATCCCGTCTTTAAAGATGGCACTATTTCTAAGGGAGCTTTGGCTATCGGCCAAATCTCCGGCTATGTGGTTTTCTTATGATCGCCTGTTCGGCTGCTGCGCCGACGATGACTTCTCGGGTCATCGAAAGCAATCTTCACGTCAACTCGGAACTTGCCGAGCAGTTAGATCCAATGGAGCTCTCTTCCCTAAACAAGCTCTTGGATCGCATCGCCGCCCTGGGAGTCGCTACAGACTACGATTAGATTGGGCCTAAACCCTATCTGAGAGAGATCAACTCTCCCCAGGTCACCCATCACGTTGCAGTGGTGGAGGAACAATGCGGCAACCCTTCATCTATCTTAAGGACTAGCTATGTCCGGATTCCCGATCCCTCCAAGCCGGATACCCGCGGAGGGGAGGACGTCAATCAAGACCTGAACCTAGAGTCAGGCAGCGGGCTAGATTCATTGGAAAACATCCAAGAATCCAAACTTCCGAGTTCGGAAACTCCTTGGCCACTGAGTCTCAGATTGGGTGAGGATCCGGATTCAATTCCACCCACCCACCCAAACATAAGCGAAATATCCCAAATCAGGCAAGAGCCCGAAGAAACAGTACACCATTACTGGGCCAGATTCCTCCTGGTCATGAACAGGATAAAGGACTGCCACGAGGAAGACGCAATTTCATTCTTCTGCAAAAATTGCACGGACAAGGGAATCCTCAACGCCATAAGTCGCCGCGAAATTACACGCTTTGCCGATTTGGCATCCATAGTACGAAAGTACTGTGCGATGGAAAGCGCCTGGAAAACCGAAATAAAATTTTGGGATAATCCGGCCCTGAATACAAACCCAGTCCGAAATAAAAGGGTGCATTATCGCCAGACACCCAGGTTAAACACCAAAAAGCAAAAACCCTCTACAGGGCATGGAACCGTACTGGAGGGATGGCTCAATGGACCCTGTAAAATTCACAGTGCAGAGGGCGCCACACCAACTCATAGCCTTAGAGCATGTTGGATACTCCGGTAGGTGGCCAAAAGTGGCGAAGATCTTCTAACCCCAGAAGCCACAGAGCACCAGCCCAGGGATACCAATACGGTATTAACAGTCTTCGAGACTTTCGCATCAAATAATATGAGAAAACGAACACTCCACAGCCTTGCCGAGGTCTACCACGTGGCAACAATAAACCCATGGAGTGACATGGCTATTACTTTTAATGCCAGTGACGACCCTAAATTCTGAATAGCCCGAGAACCAGCCGCATTGGTCCTCAGTCCAATAGTGGACGGCTTTCGACTCACCAAGGTACTGATGGACGATGGCAGCGGATTGAACCTCATTTATGAGGAAACCCTTCGAAAAATGGAAATAGACTGGAACCGCATCGAGCGAAGTAGCACAACCTTTAGAGGAATAATCCCCACTCAGGAAGCGTGCTGTACAGGAAAAATCACACTAGATGTGGTGTTCGGCATGCCGGATAATTACAGGTCCGAAGAGGTCACGTTCCAATAGGCCCCGTTCAGTGGCGGATACCATGCTCTATTAGGGCGGGAGGCGTTTACAATCTTCCAAGCCAAACCCCATTCCGGGTACAGAAGCTCAAATGCCCGGGCCCGACGAAATCATCACTCTTTCTAGTGATCCGGACATAGCACTCTGCACCGAAAATAAGACAGCCGCACTGGCCCTCGAGGCACTATCCGAAGCCCTAGCTGCCGAGGAACTGACTGAGATGCGCTCCATGTTGAACAGGGACGACGTGATACTCGATAAAAGATCCAAGTCCACCTCCTTTAAACCGGCGGACGAAATAGTCAAATTCCAAGTCCATCCAACGGACCCTACAAAAACAGCTTCCATCGAGGCACAATTAAACCCTGACATCGACGCTGCACTAGAGAGTTCCTACGCGAGAATTGGGACATTTTTGCCTGGCACCCTTCAGACATGCCAGGAATCCCACGCAGGCTGGCCGAGCACAGCCTAAATATCCTAAAAGGATTCAAGCCAGTCAAGCATTCTCTTCGGCGTTTCTCCGAACGTAACAAACAAGCCATGGGAGAGGAACTAGCCAAGCTATTGGAGGCCGGATTCATCAGAGACATAAAACATCCGGACTGGCTAGCAAACCTGGTGATGGTACCAAAGAAGGACAAATACTAGCGCTTGTGCATCGATTTTAAGGACCTTAACAAGGCCTGCCCAAAGGATCCCTTCCCCCTCCCCCGCATCGATCAAATCATCGACGCTACCGTAGGACATGATTCATTGTGTTTCCTCAACGCATACTCCGGCTACCATCAAATTAAGATGGCAGAGCCAGACCAAGCCGCAACGGCATTCATCACACCATATGGCCCATTCTGCTTCAACACAATGCCCTTCGGGCTCAAAAACGCCGGCGCAACATATCAGCGCATAATTCAGACATGTCTGGCAAACCAAATTGGCAAAACAGTGGAGGCATACGTAGATGTCGTGGTCGTCAAAACCAAGCATGTCGAATCTCTAGTAGACGACTTGAGGCTCACATTCGATAACCTCCGAACATACGACATCAAGCTCAACCCGGAAAAATGCATTTTCGGCATACCAGCCGGAAAGCTCTTGGGCTTCATTCTATCCGGTAGAGGAATTGAAGCAAATCCAGCCAAGATCTGAGATCTGTCACAATTGGACATCCTAAAGGACCTCAAACAAATACAAAAATTGACTGGATGTGTGGCGGCTCCAAGCCGCTTTATCTCCCGCTTGGGAGAAAAGGCATTACCCCTTTATCGCCTCCTCTGGCGCACCGAACACTTTGAGTGGACGGATGCCGCCACGGCCGGACTCGACAAAATAAAAGCCATATTGGAAACAAACCTAGTCCTGGTCGCGCCAAACATTGGTGAACCAATGCTATTATACATTGCGGCAACTCATCAAGTTGTAAGCGCAGTGCTCGTCGTCGAACGAGAAACGGACTGACACAAATTCCCCCTTCAAAAGTCAGTTTACTATGTGTCCACTGTCCTTACTCCATGCAAGCCACAGTACCCGCATTATCAAAAGATAGCGTACGCGGTATTTATGGCATCCCGGAAGTTGCGACACTACTTTCAAGAGTGTTCGATAACAGTAGCCTCGGAAGTACTACTTAACGATATTATAAACAACCGCGATGGGACGGGCCGGATTGCCAAATGGGCCATTGAGCTCCTCCCGTTCGACATAACTTACAAGCCACGGCGAGCTATTAAGTTGCAAGTTTTGGCCGACTTCGTCGCCGAATGGACGAAAGCCGAACTCCCTAAAGAGTATGGCACATATTCCAACTGGATCATGCACTTCGATGGCTCCAAAATGTTGGCTGGTCTGGGGGCTGGCGTCGTTTTGACGTCCCCAATAGGAGATATAGTTCAATACGTACTCCAGATAATGTATACGGACTCCAACAACGCAGCCGAATATGAGGCCCTTCTACATGGTCTCCGGATGGCAGAATCCATGGGCATTCAATGCCTAGAGGTGCGCGGGGATTCGAACCTCGCGATATCCCAAATAAATGGAGACTTTGATGCCAAGGATCCAAAAATGGCAGCTTATCACAACGCCGTCCTAAAAATGTCAGCTCGGTTCGAGGGGCTCGAATTTCACCATATAGCCCGGGAAAACAATCAGGCAGCAGACATCCTGGCACGCATCGACGCAAAACGCGATGCCGTCCCTCCCAACATCTTCTTGGAGAGGCTATTCAAGCCATCCGTAGTATGGGAAGGGGAACCTGGAAATAACACCCTGGACCCAACCGCACTGCCCGACACCGAACATTCTGACATAATTGGAGGCTCTTCCAACGAAATAACATCTTCAGCCCACGTAATAATGGCAGTCATCGCCCCGTGGACAGACCCATTCCTAGCCTACCTAACTAAGTAGGAACTTCCCGCGAACCAAAATGAGGCACGCTGCATAGTGCGGCGATCAAAATCCTATAAAGTCCATGAGGGAGAGCTTTACAATAAAAGCACCACCAGAGTCCTTCAAAGGTGCATCTCCGAAGAGGAAGGGCGGAATCTTCTGGCTGAAATTCATGCCGGACTCGGCGGTCACCACGCGGCAGCCCGGGCCCTTGTAAGCAAGGCCTTCCGTACAGGCTTCTATTGGCCGACGGCCCGGCCAGACGCTCAGGACTTAGTCCAACGATGCGTTGGTTGCCAGCTTTTTGCTAACCAAAGCCATATGCCACCCACCGCCCTCCAAACTATCCCCATCACCTGGCCCTTTGCAGTCTGGGGGCTTGACATGGTTGGACCCCTTAAAGGAGGAACCCACAAGAAAAAATACTTACTGGTCATGGTGGATAAGTTCACCAAATGGATAAAAGCCAAGCCTGTTAAGACGGTCGAATCCGGACCAGTGATAGACTTCATATCCGGGGTCGTACACCGTTACGGCGTCCCCCACAGCATCATCACTGATAATGGCACGAACTTTACGGCCGACGAGGTAAAACTCTGGTGCAAAAACATGGGCATCAAGCTTGATTATGCTTCAGTCTATCACCCACAAACTAACGGTCAGGTCGAGCGAGCAAATGGTCTTATCATGAGCGGCATCAAACCCAGATTAGTGCGATCCCTCAAGGAATCTAACACGCATTGGGTAAAGGAGCTCGACTCCGTACTCTAGGGGCTGCAGACCACGCCGAATCGCACTACCGGATACACACCATTCTTTATGGTATACAGCGCAGAGGCGGTTCTACCCTGCGACATTATTCATGACTCACCTCGAGTGCGAATGTACGAAGAAAGAGAAGCCGAGCTCGATCGGCAGGACAGTTTGGACGCCTTGGAGGAGGAGCGTGACGTGGCAAAAGCCCATTCCGCATTCTATCAACAGCAGGCTCGAAGATACCAAAGCAGAGAAGTACGGGCCAAAACTTACAATGTTGGCAAGTTAGTTCTACGCCTGTCGGATAAGAAAAAGGACAAACTCAAGCCCAAATGGGAAGGTCCCTTCATCATTGACCAAGTCCTGACTGGTGGAGCATACCATCTGCGGGATGCATCAGATAATCGACTCGAGCCGAACCCAGGGAACGCAACCCGACTCCGAAGATTCTACGCCTAACGGCGGACTCTGTGTTCGTCTCCTTCCTTTGTCCATTTTTTATACACTATCTATCTTATATTTTTCTCCTTCTCCTTTTCTTTTCTCTCACAGCCTTTAGGGGCCCATTCGTGCCTTGTTTGCACGCAACTGATGCGCTATCCGTGCTCATTATACCTGGGGGCTTCTTTAACAGAAGCTTATTCATACGGGCTTTATGCCCAACACATGTGTTATCCTTCCGCATGTACCCTTTGTCGGTGTCAAAACCGGCGGATCTTGGGTAGGGGGTCCCGAACTGTGCGTCTAGGCCGGATGGTAACAGGGGACGAGGGACACGATGTTTTACCCAGGTTCGGGCCCTCTTGATGGAGGTAAAACCCTACGTCCTGCTTGATTAATATTGATGATATGGGTAGTGCAAGAGTAGATCTATCACGAGATCGAAGAGGCTACACCCTAGAAGCTAGCCTATGGTATGATTGTTGATGTGTATGTTGTCCTACGGACTAAAACCCTCCGGTTTATATAGACACCGGATAGGGTTAGGGTTACATAGAGTCGGTTACAATGGTAGGAGATCTAAATATCCGCATCGCCAAGCTTGCCTTCCACACCAAGGAAAGTCCCTTCCGGACACGGGACGGAGTCTTCAATCTTGTATCTTCATAGTCTAGGAGTCCGGCTGAAGGTATAGTCCGGTTATCCGAACACCCCCTAATCCAGGACTCCCTCAGTAGCCCCTGAACTAGGCTTCAATGACGACGAGTCCGGCGCGCAGATTGTCTTCGGCATTGCAAGGCGGGTTCCTCCTCCAAGTACTTCATAGAAGATTTTGAACACAAAGATAGTGTCTGGCTCTGCAAAATAAGTTTCCACATATTGCCATAGAGAGAATAATATTTACACAAATCTAATCTGCTGACGTATTTTGTAGTGTGACATCACACCGCGGCCAAGCTTTTATTCGAACCGTTTTACTGTCCCATCTCAGCGTGTTATGCGAGGCGGTTTCCTTTGCACGTCTTGTTAAAGCAGAGATCGTGTCCCCTTATTCCGGGATTCTCATCAATACGGGCGTGGGTAATCCAACCGCGCCTTTGATTACGGCGCTTGGGAGATAAGCGAGTTTTACCAGGCTGGTGGGGACACGTAGTTGCGTCCGTCCATATAAGGGAATAAGGATCCACCTTTTCACCTACGCCTTCTTCCTCCTTTGCCTATCCATTCTTGTGCACTCGAGCTCCAGCGCCCAAGTCTGCACTCCCTACCTCAACCTTTTCCTGTCATGTCCAGAGCGGGAGGAAAGTGGATGGTCTCCTCTGTCACAGAGGGGCACATCAAAAGACTAAGGAAGGCCGGATACTTGTCTAACAACATTGCGCACCGGCTTCCCGAAAAGGGGCAGCTCATCCCCACCCCTAGGCCCCATGAGAGGGTGGTGTTCCTCCCCCATTTCCTCCGCAGACTAGGTTTCCCTCTCCATCCATTTGTCCGAGGGCTCACGTTCAACTATGGCTTGGATTTCCACGATCTGGCCCCGAATTTTGTCCTCAACATCTCGGCGTTCATCGTCGTATGCGAGGCTTTCCTCCGCATCCGCCCCCATTTCGGCCTATGGCTCAAGACTTTCAACGTCAAGCCGAAGGTGGTGCACGGCAACCAGGCGGAGTGCGGAGGTGCCATGGTGGGCAAGATGGCCAACATCCTATGGCTCGAGGGCTCCTTTTTGGAGACCCTGAAGGGGTGGCAATCGGGGTGGTTTTACATCACCGAGCCGCGCGACCCCAAGTGGGTCACAGCCCCCGAGTTCCGGTCCGGACCCCCAACGCGGCTCACGTCCTGGAAAGAGACGGGCCTGTCATGGGGCAACCAAAAGGAGGTGACCGGACTGCAAACATGCATCCAATCCCTCGTGAACAAGCAGCTCAGGCTTGTCAACGTAGTCTAGGTTATGCTCATCCGCCTGAGCCTCCCGTGTCAACAACGGGCCTTCAATCTGTGGGAGTTCAATCCGGCACAACACCGAACTCTGAGCAGGCTCTTCGACATGACATACGAAGATGCTTGGAAGGTGCTTTTCAAAGGCGCCGAGGCTCCCTCATGCGCTACCGAGGACCGCGGATTCAGCGCGCAGTGCCATGCTAGCGCGGTATGTTTTTTGTACCTTTTACAGGGCACTATTTTTTCATAGTTTAACTCTGTGCGGGATCTAAGCTCCCTTACCTTTGACAGGATTGGCAAGCGAAGTCCGGACAGTTCGATTGTCTGGTGCCTTTGCCCGAAGACCTAGCCGATGCCCACTTGGCGAAGCTGCTGGTGCCGGCACCCTATGTGGTGCCGGAGAAGAAGGCCGCAAAAAAGGCCGCGGGGACTCGAAAGAGTGCCCGGCGCCTGGAGGTGTCGGATTCACCATCCGACGAATCCAAGACGCACTCCTCCCATGAAGACGAGGAGGAGGAAGAAGAGACCCCTCCCCCTCCGGCGGAGGAAGGGAAGAAAAGGAAGGCCGCCCCAACTGGGTAGGCCGAAGGGTCCAA
Source organism: Triticum monococcum (assembly GCA_034509565.1). Lineage (NCBI taxonomy): Eukaryota > Viridiplantae > Streptophyta > Magnoliopsida > Poales > Poaceae > Triticum > Triticum monococcum. Next base: position 440,140,578 of record CM067842.1, on the reverse strand, counting down.
GAAGGGGAAAACCCTTTCTCCGGACTACTCCACCAACGCCAACGACGGCGGAGAGGAGTGGGCGCCCAGGGCCAAGCCCCTGGCGAAATCGTAAGTATCCGGATACCAGAGTAATTCATAGTATTCGTTTATTGCACAACTTTCCCTTATCCCGAATGTGTTTATGCAGCCCACCCAAAGACTGGCTCGACGCATCGTCGAGCGGCTCACTGGACTCGTCGGACATGAACTCACTTCCGACGGCTTCCTCCCCCCGCCCTACGGACGACACCGAAGTGTTGTCCCAACAGGTTGCAATCCGGGAGGAGGTGGTCCCGGAGGCGCCGCGAGGCGACGTCCCGGACTCCGGGAGTAAAGGGGACGAAACCCCCCAGGGCTCCAAGTCCGGCCCTAGGCCGGACACCGCTCCGGAACCATCAAAGGTTCCAGAGTCCGGCGGGCGACCTCCTTCCAAGAGGAGCAAGCCCGCCGTGCCGGTGACCTCTGTCCAACCGGAGGCGCCAGACAATATGTTGGAGGCACTCCAAGGCGCCTCCATCGATGAGGGGCACCGCACTATTATGAGTGCGGTGATCTAGAAGGTTCAGTCCGCCAAGAGCAGACTGACTAAAGCTTGTACTAGCCTTTTGACAGGCTTTGAGGTAAGTAAAGAATGTGTAAATAATATTACCGCATAGACCGTAGCCCCTGATACTCTGTTTGGCGTTCGAGAAGAAAAGCCGAATAGAGGATCAAATAAAATTCACAGGAGTCTAACAAAAAGGAGTCAATATGCGTGTGCAGGCTTCCCTGTTGGCGTCCGCCGCACTGACTGCGGAAGTGTACATGCTGAAGCAGAACCTCGAGCGATCCGAGCAAGAGCTCGGACGTGCCAAGAAGCAGCTTGAGGACAATGAAGGTAAGAAATACCTTGTTTATATATATATATATAAGGTGCAATTGCAAAAAATGACAGGATTATCGTGGCTATTGTAGGGGCCACGTCTGAGGTGGCGACCCTGAAGCAAGCGCTGGACGAGGCCAAGAAGAGGGCAACCTCAGAGCGCGCCGAGCGGGAGAAGTATGAGGCCGAGGTTGGCAAGGTGCGGCAAGTGCTCCAGGCTCTCATGTAAAAACATGAGAGTTTGGAGCTTGACTCAATGATGCGAGCGTCCGAGCTCACGGTGGCTATTGAAAATGCCAAGTCTGCTAAGGCCGAATCCCAGAAGACCCTCCTGGAGTTGGAGGAGGTGAAGAAGATAGCGGCGGGTAAGGCATTCTTTATGCAAAGTAAACACATAAACGTGAGTTACTTGTTACTTACCCGAATCCGGAGCTCTCCAGGAGCGTTCGCAGATCTTCCCCGGAGTATATCCGATGCCGCCGCATTCTATCGAGCTGAGGAGGGCAGCTCGATGGAGAAGGTGTTCTGGTCTCAGTACGCTAAGGCCGGACACCCCGTGCCCTTGAGCGACCAGCTGAAGCAACTGGTCGAGCTCCACAAGGCGGCCGAACAGGCCATGAAGGGCCTCATAGTTCAGCTGTGGCCTGGAGAGGCTCAGCCTGGGAGCTATTTTGGGCTGGTGCGGCGGCTGGTGGAGGCATGTCCAAGGCTCGAAGTAATCAAGCGCTCTGTCTGCATTGAAGGTGTCCGTAGGGCCCTTGCCCGTGCTAAGGTGCACTGGGGCAAGCTGGATGCTGAGAAGCTTGTGAAGGACGGGCCACCGCCGGGGAAAGAGCATCGCAAGCCCGAGAATTATTATAAGGATGTTCTGAAGGGTGCCCGCCTTGTGGCGGATGAATGTTCTAGGGATGTAATTTTTGAGTAAAACTCGCTCATTTTGTCTTGTGAGCTGAAAACTTGTTCATATGCGCTAAGCAATGCTATTTGAATTTAAAATATTACCTTCTGTGCGGCTGTTTATCAATTCTGAGAGATGGCAAGTCGTCGGCTTCTGCCCCCGTGCCGCTAGTGCTGGGGTGTTCGGGGATAAACCTGAGCGCTCTTTTCCCCTTGTTTGGGTCCTTCGAGGGAGGCGCTCAGCCCAACGAACAAGGCAATAGGACTATAATGCGTGAACACTCTCACTTAGCCATAGAATTCTATAATTTTAAATTTCGGCGAAGCCCCTAGTATTCGGAAGACCGAGTTTGGGGCGCTATCCACGCCTTGGCCAGACAGAGCCGGCTCCTCGCCCTAAGTCGTTAGGGACTCGAAAAAACCTCTCGAACAGCGACCAGCTCTTGCTTCATCATGACAGTCAGTTTTAGCTTTCTCCACTGAGGTGCTCGACCCAGCTCAACCGGGGCACAATCGCAGTGGTTCTCCTAGTGCTACCTTAGCCGATATAGCGGAACGTAAGGCACCAAAACATAGGAGCCGGGAAAACCCAACTATTGACCCAAGACATGATTCGGAGCCGATGCATATAATGCTATAAGTTCGGGGTGCCGCACTTGTTAAAGTGTTCGGACTTCTCACACCATATTGAGGGGTACTGAAGCCCCTGGCGTATTTTGGACGTACCAAAGTGTACGGGTGCAACATGTCGTTAAGGAACATATATATATACAAAAAAAGAGTAATGCAAAAATAGAAAAAAGCTATGCATTGTTTATTAAAGAGGGCTGCGATCAAGGCAGAATGATACAAATAATGCGATAAGCAAAAGGTTGGACTATTTAACATGTCCGCTCCAGGGGCAAGCTGCTGAATAATATGCGAAATAGGTATACTGCTCGTGATAGAGACCACCTGGGAGTTCCGTAATGCGGCGTGGCTTGTCTGCTTCCCTGGTTCTTGCATCGTTTGTGCGGCAATTGAACTGCTGAACAGGCCTTCCGAAGAGTGGGGTCCTAAAAGTAAGAGAAAATTAAAAAATCGGCAGCCCCTGGTGCGGTTTAAGCCGTTTTTTGGGCGTGCCATGATGGTGCCCCTCCCCCTGTACCCATGGTATCTCTAGAGCGTAGTTATGTATGTGAAGTACTGGCGTCGCCTTTTTGCGAGGGTTGGCGTTGGGGCCACATTGCTACGCCTGCTCGGATCGTGCCAGGCGGTCTTGTTGTAGGTTACTTCGGGCGCGCTTGATGGTGTCTGGTCGTTTAGTGGCCGGACTAGAGAACTGCCTAGAGAGGCTGCTTTGTACTTCTGCCTCAAGGGCCGCCGTGTGCTCCTCCGTTCGGAGGGAGCGTTCGGTGTTTCCATTGACCGTAATTACTCCTCGAGGGCCTGGCATCTTGAGCTTAAGGTATGCGTAGTGCGGTACCGCATTGAACTTAGCGAACGCGGTTCGCCCGAGCAGTGCATGATAACCACTGCGAAACGGGACTATGTTAAAGATTAACTCCTCGCTTCGGAAATTATCCGGAGATCCGAGACCACTTCAAGTGTGACTGAGCCTGTACAGTTGGCCTCTACACCTGGTATTACGCCTTTAAAGGTCGTTTTGGTGGGCTTAACCCTCGAGGGATCTATGCCCATTTTCTGCACTGTATCCTGGTAAAGCAGGTTCAGGCTACTGCCGCCGTCCATAAGGACTCTAGTGAGATGAAATCCGTCAATAATTGGGTCTAGAACCAATGCGGCGAATCCGCCGTGACGGGTGCTAGTGGGATGGTCCCTTTGATCAAAGGTGATCGGGCAGGAGGACCATGGGTTGTACTTTGGGGCGACTGGCTCTATCGCGTATACGTCCCTTAACGCGCGCTTCCGCTCCCTCTTGGGGATGTGGGTTGTGTATATCATGTTCACCGTCCGCACTTGTGGGGGAAGACCCTTCTGTCCACTGTTGTTCGGCGGCGGGGCTCCTCATCATCATTGCTATGCAGCCCCTTGTCTTCATTTTCGGCATTTAACTTGCCTGCCTGCTTGAACACCCAACAATCCCTGTTGGTGTGATTGGCCGGCTTTTCAGGGGTGCCATGTATCTGGCATAAGCGGTCGAGTATTCGGTCCAAACTGGACGGGCCCCTAGGATTCTGTTTGAATGGCTTTTTCCGCTGACCGGATTTAGAGCCTCTGAATCCGGCATTAACTGCCATATCATCTGCATTGTCGTTGTTAATGCGACGCTTCTGCTTGTTGCGACGCGACCTGCCACTACTGTCCCTGGTGTCCGAATTACCGGGGTTCTTGGTTATATTGTTGCTACGAGCAAGCCAGCTGTCTTCTCCCGCGCAAAAGCGGGTCATGAGTGTCGTGAGTGCTGCCATAGATTTCGGCTTTTCCTCTCCAAGGTGCCGGGCCAGCCACTCGTCATGGATATTGTGCTTGAAAGATGCTAGGGCCTTAGCATCCGGACAGTCGACTATTTGATTTTTCTTTGTTAGGAACCGTGTCCAGAATTGCCTAGCCGATTCATCTGGCTGCTGAATTACGTGACTTAGGTCACCGGCGTCTGGGGGTCGCACATAAGTGCCCTGGAAATTGTCGAGGAATGCAGCTTCCAGGTCCTCCCAACAACTAATTGATCCTGTTGGTAACCTGTTAAGCCAATGCCGAGCTGGTCCTTTAAGCTTGAGTGGGAGGTATTTGATGGCGTGGAAATCATCACCGCGGGCCATGTGGATATGAAGGAGATAATCCTCGATCCATACCGTAGGATATGTTGCGCCATCATATGATTCGATGTTTATGGGTTTGAAACCCTCAGGGATTTGATGATCCATTATCTCGTCTGTAAAGCATAGTGGGTGTGCGGCGCCTCTGTACTGGGCGATATCATGACGTAGCTCCAATGAGCTGTGTTCGGCCCTGCCGAATTTGTGGCCAGCATGACGGTTACCGTCTCGAGCCATGGGGCGCCCACGCGATCCGTAGATCGATCTTGTTTGCCTTGCCTTGTCCTCCAACATGTCTCGTAAGTCCGGCGCATATTCCCATGCCTTGGTACGGGGTGCGGCCTGAGTGGAGGGCCGAGAGGCCTCTCTGTCGCGGCCACGAGGTGGTCGGTCGGCCGCATCAAGTGCTTCCTCCTCTAATCGGGGTAGCAACCTGCGCTTTGGGTAGCTCTTGGAGGGGCATTCGAGTTTATGCCCTTCGGCCGCAAGGACTTCTGTCCATCTGTCGACTAGCAAATCTTGATTAGCTTTAAGTTGTTGCTGTTTTTTCTTGAGGCTTCTTGCCGTGGCCATAAGCCTGCGTTGAAAATGCTTTTGCTCGATGGGATCCTCTGGCACAACGAATCCGTCATCGTTGAGGCTTGCCTCGTCTTCGGAGGGAGGCATATAATTATCGTCCTCGACCTCTCTGTCTGCCGCTCTCTCATGAGGGCTGGTTTCTCCATCCTCCTGCGCTAAATCTTGCTGGAGGGTGTTTTCTTCGGCGCTTTCCGGAGTATTATTATCTCCCGTGCTGGAATCACCATGTTTGTTTTGGCGGGATTTTGAGCGGCGCCGCTGACGCCGGCACTTAGGCTGTTTCTTGGAGGGGTCATCCTCCGCTGTTCCATCGTCATGTCCTTCTTTTGGGGTGTCCACCATGTATATGTCATATGACGAGGTGGCTTTCTAGGGCCTAGTAGGCGCTGGTTCTTCATCTTCTCCTTCATCGGCGTCCATACCGTCAATGTCTTCGGAGTCGAAGTCGAGCATGTCGGTTAAGTCGTCGACAGTGGCTACAAAGTGGGTGGTGGTTGGGCTTTGAATTTCTTCATCGTCCGTACCCCAACCTTGCTGACCGTAGTCCGGCCAGGGCTCTCCTGATAAAGAGAGAGACTTCAGTGACTTCAGGATATCGCCGAAAGGCGAGTGCTGAAAGATGTCCGCGGTAGTAAACTCCATAATCGGTGCCCAATCGGATTCGATTGGAAGGGGCGCGGAGGGTTCGGAGTCCGGAGAGGAGTCCGGCTCCTTGGAGTCACGAGTCTCGCAGGGTGCGGGGCTGGTGTTTGGCTCGATCGCTGTTGGGATCGCAGCCCCCAAGGCGGCGTCCAACCACCCATCCTTGATCGGCGCAGTTGGCTCAAAATTAAGGGTCAAAGCCGATGCGGGTGCGGCCTCCAGGGCACTGCTCGGCGGCAGAGCTAGATCATGCTCGTCAGGACAGTGCGGCGCGCTCGGCAGTGGCTCGAATCCGTCGAAGATCAAGTCCCCGTGGATGTCAGGCATGTAGTTTAAACTTCCAAATCTGACCTGACGGCCAGGGGCGTAGCTTTCGATCTGCTCTAGATGGCCAAGTGAATTGGCCCGCAGTGCGAAGCCGCCGAAGACGAAGATCTGTCCGGGGAGGAAGGTCTCACACTGGACTACATCGCTATTGATGATCGTGGGAGCCATCGAGCCTGACGGCGACGACACATAGGAACTCTCAATGAAAGCACCAATGTTGGTGTCAAAACCGGCGGATCTCGGGTAGGGGGTCCCGAACTATGCGTCTAGGCCGGATGGTAACAGGAGACGAGGGACACGAAGTTTTACCCAGGTTCGGGCCCTCTCGATGGAGGTGAAATCCTACGTCCTGCTTCATTAATATTGATGATATGGGTAGTACAAGAGTAGATCTACCACGAGATCGAAGAGGGTAAACCCTAGAAGCTAGCCTATGGTATGATTGTTGATGTGTATGTTGTCCTACAGACTAAAACCCTCCGGTTTATATAGACACCGGATAGGGTTAGGGTTACATAGAGTCGGTTACAATGGTAGGAGATCTAAATATCCTCATCGCCAAGCTTGCCTTCCACGCCAAGGAAAGTCCCTACCGGACACGGGACGGAGTCTTCAATCTTGTATCTTCATAGTCCAGGAGTCCGGCTATCCGAACACCCCCTAATCCACGACTCCCTCACCCTTTATTCACCATTATATGCATCGATATGACTTAAGTTTTGGCCAAGCTAGGTTGCCTGGCTCTTGTATTTATGCCCTACGTTCCCGTTAATTTGGCTAGGGCATAAGAGGAGCACCTCTACGATTGTTACTGCCGGGTCAGCCGGATGTGTACCTCAGACTGGGTGAAGCCGAAAGCTAGCGTTCTTAAGGGAATATTCGGTCGGTGAACTAAAGATGATTTTTCACTTATTTACTTATGCGCCCCCAGATGTTTTTTCTGCATCTCTTCTCGCAGTCCGGACATGCACTTTAGGGCATGCCTCCCAGGGAAAGGAACCCCTAACGGAACTATTCTCACTGGAAGATGTTTCTTACTAACCATGTAATATAACATAACTAGTTGGGCACTTGTCTGTTCAAGCACTAATGACCCCTACGCCTGGTCTCCACGCATGCCCAGGTTCTTACATAACCGAGAGGGTATTCGGATACACTCCGGACCATCGGGTCCCGAGGTTGAAGCGAAAAGGTCCGCCACGACAAACGATCTACAATCCGGCTAGAAGGCATTATACATGTCACTTTAAATTACATAGTCAATTTGACTGGTTGAATTCCTCTTCAATACCATCCAATAGGCTGTCTAGTCTACAGTCCTGTTGGGAATACTTTGCGGCCAATTCTACTTGGCCGTACACTAAGCTCACAGAGATCTCCTTCCCATCGGGCCCCACAGGTCCGACCTCGGCCATGTGGTTTGGGTCAGCCTTCGTGTACCGCGTCTTCACCATTGCCTAGGCTTCCCTGGCGCCCTGACGGCAGACCGATATCTTCCATAATCGGAAGCGCCGCCGCGCTCCCTTCAGCTTCTCTGCAAGCTCTGCAAGGCCTTCGGGCATGGAGACGGATGTCCACAAGCCCTGGGCGACACCTTGCATCACCTGCCGAACTCGTTCATGCAGTTGTGAGAGCTCGGGAAGAAGGTCACCCATAGAACTGGGCATTTCCTTTGCAGGACGACCTGTTAGCATACCTACAGACATAACTCTGTCAGCCAACTTCCTCGCCGAACTCTTTTTCAAAGTTCGTTCAATCACTTACTAAATATGCCGCGTCGAAGCCACTGATTCTCCTTAACGGAGTCCGACAATTGGGCACGAACATCCTTTAGTTCCACGCCCAGCTTGGTGTTGGCATCTAGGAGATCATTCTTCTCCTGCCTCACCCTCGTAAGCACGCTCTCACCGGCCTTCAGCTGGCGTAGGAGTTGTTGCTTATCCGGATTTACTCTAGCGTCATCTGCAATTTTATCATCATATCCGCATATACGCCGCACTTTATATGATACTTATCATTTGAAGGATATATTACCAGAGGGGGTCTTTTGGGCTCCCCTGCTGCGGCCAGTGCGGCCTGAAGTTGGGCTTTGCACTCTTCCAGCTCCTGGGACAGTTGGGTATTCTTTTCTGTAAGAACCTGCATAACAAATGATCCTTAAATCAGTTATTCTAACTGTTTCAAGTCTCAGGGGTTACTGATATATATAATCACCAAATTTTCTCACCTGTATGTCTTTTACATACTGCTCCGTGGCTCTGGCTAGACCATTTTGAGCGGCATGGAGTTACGCATCTCCCGAGTTGAAGGCATCCAATGCCTCTTGGGAGAAACAATCGTCACAAAGAACAGTCCGGCGACGCCTATGGTTCATGGCACTTTCCACCTCGTAATTGGTGGCGGACAGTCTATCCACATCCTCTGTCAGAGGAGCGCCCGGCGCATGCCTCGTATTCGTTCCCGCCTCCGAATCCGGCCTTGGAGCCTAGCTGGTGGAGGCGCGATTAGTAGCCTCTCCGGGTATAGTCCGGCGAGCGCTCTTTTTCCTAAAAAGAAGGCATGGGCGTTAGTATGCCTCTGAGAATAATGTCTTGGAATAAAGACGGCGCGCCGTACCGCTGCGCCGGTGTCTCAATCCGGACCGCGTGTCTTTTCAGCCTACCTGGCCTCGCGACCCCTTGTTGGCTAGTCGCCGCAGGCTCGGCCTTCTGCCTCGAGGACCTCCCCTGCAAAACACGGTTGTTATACGGTAATCAAAAACACGCAAGGACGGATCCCTTTTCAAAGTACTGGGACTTCAGTCTCAGTTACCTGTGAGGCTGGAAGTAGCCCAGGGTAATCGGCCGTAATGGCCACCAAGGCATTGTCATTGCTCAATTGGTAAAATACCCCATCGATCAGCTCCACAGATATGTCCCGATCCTCTTGGGAGGCCGGGTCAAGGGACCATTCCGGGTCCTCGGGTTGTGGAGGGGGGTTGTTTATCTCCCTTACAGCCTGGCGCAGCTCCTGTGTTGAAATCGCTAGACTGAATACTTAACTATGGGAATATGAAACAGATGGGCGAGAAAAAGTCTTCGCTTACCCAGATCGGAGGATTGTACATAGAAAATCCGCCCTGCGGGTTGACGCGGAGGAATTCCTCCTCTTCTCCCTTGTACAAAGCGGATAAGATCTTTATTAGATCAGCAACCGATTCCGGCCCTTTACGGCCGTAGCGGCTGGCATCATCCTCCCCGTTGAAATCCCACATGGGGTGGCCTCTATACTGAAGCGGCTGCACCCCCCGCATAATACATGTGGCCATGACCTCGATCATGGTCAATCTGGATCGAGCTAACAAACTTATCCAGCTCATTAGGTAAAGAATGTCCCTGTCATCTTCCTCCAGGGGGCTCCATGGACACCAGCTCCGGCACGTCTTCAAAGGAGCGTTGTCGAACTCAGGGAGGCCGATTCGAATAGGGTCTGGGAGGGGGACGTCTTCTATATAAAACCATTCTGAAGGCCAGTCTTCGAATGTCTTCTTTGGGGTTCCGGATAGATATCCGGTCCCGGCAATATGCCACACTTCGGCTCCGCCCACTTGATATATTGAACCCTTCTAAGAACGGGGCACAAGGCAGAACAGCTTCTTCCACAGCGCGAAATGAGCCTCACAGCCCAAAAACAGCTCGCAAAGGGCTACGAAGCCCGCGATATGCAATATGGAGGTAGGCGTAAGGTTGTGCAACTGGAGGCCGTAGAACTCCAGGAGCCCCCGGAGAAACGGATGAATTGGAAATCCGAGCCCTCTTACCAAATGAGGGACAATGCATACCCGCTCTCCCTTGGAGGGATTGGGAAGGCTCTCCGCCATTATAGGTGGTGAGCCCGGCTCGAACCGGGACCATGTATGCTGGGGGAAGAAATCCCTTGGTCTGAAGCATCACTAATTTGCTATGCGGGACAGAACATCTCTCCCAATCTCCAGGCTTGGGGCTAGGGGAGCGAGAGGAGGAGCTGCGTCGACCGGCCATGATGGAATGGATCTCTGTCGGATGCGCTCTGATGAAGGCTCGCCAAGGGAGGATGGTGTGATTTGGATCTGAATCCTCGTCTTTTTAATAGGCAGCTCATTCACACAGCTAGGGGGTAAATGTAAAAACACCCTGGCTCTTCACATTCACTCGACACGTGGAAAGTGGCCATTATTGGGCATGGAAGCCAAGGAGCGCAACATTCACAAGAGGCCGAACACTATTTCAACAGGTACACGGAATTTGGAGAGGAACCTGCCTTGCAATGCCGAAGACAATCTGCGCGCCGGACTCATCGTCATTGAAGCCTGGTTCGGGGGCTACTGAGGGAGTCCTGGATTAGGGGGTCTCCGGATAGCCGGATTATATTCTTTGGCCGGACTGTTGAACTATGAAGATACAAGATTGAAGACTTCGTCTCGTGTCCGGGTGGGACTCTACTTGGCGTGGAAGGCAAGCTAGGCAATATGGATATGCATATCTCCTCCTTTGTAACTGACCTTGTGTAACCCTAGCGCCCTCCGGTGTCTATATGAACCGGAGGGTTTTAGTCCGTAGGACAACATACAATCATACCATAGGCTAGCTTCTAGGGTTTAGCCTCTCCTATCTCGTGGTAGATCTACTCTTGTACTACCCATATCATCAATATTAATCAAGCATGACGTAGGGTTTTACCTCCATCAAGAGGGCCCGAATGTCGGGGGTTAGGTGCGACATATGCCAAAGGATGGCTTGTCATGGTGGGGGCGAGTTGAACATCGCCGGTGCCTGGAAACGGGATGAGGCGAAGACATGCATGCCGGCGAATCTTAGCCAGCTTCAGGGCTCTCCGGGGAGATAATACCCCTACTGCTGCTCTACGGGGTCTCCGCATGATCACTATGGCGAAGTGCTTACACGATTGCTCCTTGAGCTGTTTCCTGGAGGTAGGAGAGGGCAAGGCTAGCTCTCTCCCTCCTATATGATCTGGTCTAGAACTAATGGATGCCAACCCTTTGCATGGGTGCCCTAGGGGGTTTATATAGGCCTACCCCCCAGGGGTACAATGGTAATCTGGCTGGACGCGGGCCCAGCCATCAGCGCCTCTGGCCTCCGTCTTCCCCGCCAACAGGTGGGCCCTGCCGACTGGCCTGGTACGGAGCCGACAGGCCACTTCCGCCGCGGGCGGGTCTTGCCGGCTGCTGATTACTGTAGCCGTGCTTCTGATGACGCGGGCTTGATCATGGGTTCGTGGCAACAGCCCCGCCGCCTGGCGGGCGATCACTATTGCCACTGTCCATCACATCTTGATTAATGGTGCATGGGCCCCGATGGGTCTGGCTGGTGGTCCTCTTGCCGTCTCCGGGGGTCTCACTGACTGTGGGACCCGCTGCCTCTGGGCCGTACAGACAAGCCGTCATGGGTGCAGGATTCGGTCCTGTGGTGCTGATGTCAGGGCCGGCATGGCAACAGTGCCACGCCGCACGGAGATCTTCCAGGGTACGGCATGCTGTGCCCATGCCTGCCCTTGGTAAGGGGCGGGAGTGGGCTTCACTGTAGCCACTCCCCTGCCCCGTCCCACTTGATGAGGTCATGGGGTTCGTAGGAGTCGCAGGCCGACTCCCCAAAGCCGGCTTCTCTGGAAGTCGTCAGTCAGGAGTCGGCTTTCCCTGGAGTCGTCCCTGGGACTCGGCCGTGAGTGGTCAGCCGGCCATCTTGTCGTCGACTTCTCGAAGGCGGCTCTTCGTCCTGGGGTCTTGAGGGGCGCAGCCTGCCCCGATGTTTTGAAAGGTTCGGGGGCTCGGGTTGGCCTACCCGTGGCCCTTTACTCCGACAGTAGTCCCCGAAGCTGGCGAGGCGCCGCGGTTGATTGGCCGAGAAGCCTCAGCAGTTTCTCTTTCCGGGTGCTCAACACATGGTTCTTGGTTGACTTCTGCCGGGCCGGCTAGGAGGAGTCGGACTCGCCCAACTCTAGCTCGCACAATATTTCGAACGTCGCGGCGGGATCTAAGTAGCGTGCTGGCTAAGCATCTGGGCCGCCGCCTGTTCTAGGGCTGTCATGCGATAACACGTGGCTGGGCCATACTGCCAGCCTACGCGCGCGACGGGACAGGCCCGTAGGCAGGGCCCGGCACTACCGCGCCTCGGCGCCCGAGCGGATCCGCTGCAGCCCCGGTGGATGGTTGGGATTCCCGTGGTGTTACTACGCGCAGTAACTTTGTCGTGGAACATGGGGGTCATGGGGCAGTGGGTGCAGTAAATCCCACGACCGCCCCCTCGGCTTCGCAGCCCGCGAGGCTATAAGTAGGGGAGAGAGGGGGCGGGCGGAGCACGCGCGCCCCTCCTTCCCACTACTCCTCGCTCTCCTCCTTCTCACTGCCCCTCGCTCTCCTTCTTCTTCTTCTTCTTCGCACCGCCGCGCGCCCAAGCTTCGACGAACGCCATGGCGATCAGCTCGCGATGAGCTCTTCCTCTGCCGTCGCGCCTTCCCCGGTGCGCTCCGGCACCTGGGACGGCTCCGAAGTTCACGACGACCACATCGAGTTCCTCCGCAGGACTCGTCGGCTCCCCGGCGAGGATCACGTGCAGGTGCGTCTTGCGCCAAGGGGGGACATTTCCCCCGTGTCGGTGTTCTGGGAACGGGGGTCCCCAGACTTGCCTGCCTGCGTCCTGTGGCGTGGCTCAAGGGAGACCCAGCGCGGCCCATCTTCATCAGCACAAGACTCAAGACCGTCGCGAGGGGCCAAGCCTCGCGGGGCAGACGACACGGCGCATCCTCAGCCACAGCCTCATCAGGCTGGCTCGCGAGGAGGCGGAGATATCAAGACGGGGTACCTCGCAAGGTGCCCATGACGCAAGCCATGACGACTCAGGGCGCCAGGCGGGCGCCAGCGCGCGCAGTGTCCTTCTTTCCTCTTTGGTGCAAAGGGGGCAAGCGCAGCCGTGGAGTACCGAGGCATCAGGCAAAGGTTTCCATTTCGGTGCAACGAGACCAAGACCATGTAGACTACGAGACGGAGGTCACCATGGAGCCCAGCACGGCGTCACCGCAGAGTCTTTCGCAGGCGAAGACCAACTTTAGTCAGGATAAGAGTACTTGCTGTCCCCCTTCAAATTAGCCCGCCATTGTTGGCGCCCTTCCCGCTCAATATTTGGGAAGAGGCCCAGGGCCTTTTCCTATAAATAGGACCAGCCACTCACATAGAGGGGGGTCGGCTCATTCATTTCGCAAGTAGAGAGAAAGTGAGAGAGAGAGAGAGAAGGGTGACTGAACTCCCCCTCGCAGTTCATCACCCCAGCCAAGAACAGACCCTCGCGAGGCTGTTCTTCCCTGTATTGTTCATCATCATCAGCCCCAAGAGGCAATCCACCCACCACACACTGGAGTAGGGTATTACACCACAATGGTGGCCCGAACCAGTATAAACCTTGTGTCTCTTGTGCGGTTCTTTTAGTAGTTTAGATCCTAGCGAGACGGGGAGGTAGAGGGCGTGATCTCCGCGCGCACCCCTGTGTTCGAACCTTAAGGGTCTGCCGGAACCTGTTGAATCCGACATTTTGGCGCGCTAGGTAGGGGTGCGCCGGAATCTTTCCTCCACCACTCCGTTCTCCTCCGACCGTCGCGTCCATGTCCGACGCTCGTCGGGCCCGCGCCGAGCGCCGGGCCGCCATCGCTTCTCGCGTCGCCCAGACGGCCCCCGTCGGTGGGCGTCCTCGTCGTTCCCCGTCACCAGCCGTCAACGCCGCCACCGGCCCGGCGGGGGGCGAGTAGCAAGCATCGTCTCAGAACCCGTCCGTGCGCCAAGACGGCCGCACCGCTACTCCATCGCTCGCACCAGCTGGCTCTTCGTCCCGCACGCTCCGTGCACCCTTGGAGGCTCGAGCTGCGCTCCTCGCGGCAAACGAGCTCCTGCGGTACCGACCCGTCGACGATGTCTACAAAGAGTGGCTCGACCGCGTCGCCGAGCTTGTCCGCGCTGCAGGGGGCTCTTCCGTGCCGTCCGTTCCTCTGCGCCACACCCCGCCCCACACGGGCAACGAAGCTCCAGAGGCGCACCAGCCAGCTCCTCTCCAAGAAGATGCCATGGATCCAAGGTGCTTGGCCCCTGGGCGGAACCCGCTCCGTCAGGTGCAAGCGCAACAAGAACGGAGCTGCCAGGAAGTCCCTCGCCCGCAAGGGGCTGCCAGGGCGCTCCCTTCTCCAGCACGCCACGACCCTGCTCCAGCTCCGGCGCGCCAAGACCCCGCTCTGCTCCTAGCTGCAGCGCGTGGGGACCCTCAAGACCAAGCTCTCCGCCAGCCGAAGCCTTTCGTGGCCACCGCCGGCTGCCGTGCCTACACCACTGAGCTGCGTAGCGTCGCATGGCCCGGCAAGTTCAAGCCAGACCTGCCTCCTCGCTACGACGGCACAACTGACCCCGCAGAGTTCCTCCACCTCTATGAGCTGGACATCGAGGCTGCCAGTGGGGATGAAAAGGTCATGGCGAACTGGTTCCCCATGGCGCTCAAGGAAGGAGCTCGAACCTGGCTCCTGAATCTGGCTCCAGGCACGATCTCCTCCTGGGACCAGATGCGCACCCGCTTCATCGCCAACTTCCAAGGTACTCACGACCGGCCACCCGCCGTGAGTGACATGCGCCGCATCAAGCAACAACCCGGAGAGACCCTGCAAAAGTACATCCAGCGCTTCAACAGCACGCGCCTCAAGATCCCCAAGGTGTCCGAGGAAGCCATCATCTCGGCCTTCTCCGATGGTGTGCGCGACGTCAAGATGAAGGAGGAGCTGGCGATGCACGAAGACCTCTGCACCTCCCTGGAGTTGTTCAACTTGGCGACCAAGTGCGCCAGGGCTGAGGAGGGACGTCTCTCCCTCCTCGAGCTGCCTGCCGCGGACCCAGAAGAGAAGAAGCCCAAGGCCAAGGATGTGAAGCGCAAGGGGGCTGCCGTACTCGCCGCAGAACCAGACACCAAGCGGGGCAAGGATCTGCCCGAACCCTCCAGGGGCAGCCGGTACTGTGTGTACCATGACCTCCACACCCACAACACCAACGAATGTCAAGAACTCCGTGCCGTGTGAGAAGGAAGGATCGGCCGTCGCCCTAACCGTGCTGACGGGGGCTATGTCCGAGGAGGAGGAAGAAACCCAGGACGCTGGGAAGATCGCGGCCCGCGCCAGGGGTGGCGCGGCCAACCTCGCGAGGAACGCTGGCGGGACCTGCCTTGCGAGGGAGACTGGAGGGATCAGCCTCGTGAGGATCGCCCACATGGCAACGCAGGCCTACCTCCGCTGCCGCCTCAGCCAAGGAGGAACGAAGACCGCCATCAAGACGAGGGGGCTGGGGGCTTCCAAGAGCCGCGCACAATCGCCTGCATCCTGGGCGGAGCTCAAGCCCCAGCCTCTCAACGTATCTTCAAGCAGTTTGCCTGCGAAGTGAATGCAGTTCTCTCCAAGCTCGAAGCAACGCACCCCTCAGGTGGTCGGCGTGCGCCATCACGTTCAGCTCAGCAGACCAGCTCAAGTGCACGGCCACGGCCGGAGTCCTCCCGATGCTTTGCTCCCCAGTCATCAGCAACGTGCTGGTCACCAAGACCCTCATCGATGGTGGGGCAGGGCTCAACGTCCTGTCTGTGGAAACATTCAACAACCTCAAGGTGCCCTATGACCAGCTTTAGCCAACCAAGCCCTTCTCCGGAATCACCGATGGTTCCACGGTCCCGATCGGGCAGGTCTGCCTCCCTGTCACCTTCGGGGCTCGCAGCAACTACCGCACCGAGCTCATCGACTTCGACGTCGCCCACATCTGCCTGCCGTACAACGCCATCCTCGGGTACCCAGCTCTGGCCAAGTTCATGGCCGGGACTCACCACGGCTACAACGTCCTCAAGATGCCAGGAAGTGGCGGCGTCATCACGGTGCCCTGTGAAGAGAAGGATGTAGTGTGTTCCCTGGAGCGAGCCTTTCAGGCCGCGTCGCTAGAAGACCCAGATCGCGGAAGCAGGAGGCTTCCTGAGACCACCCCTAAGAAGAAGAAGACATCGTCAGGCTCAGCCCCTCAGGAGGCAGGCCCTTCAGGGCCAGTATCTGCCCGGGGGGACCCCCCATCCATCACATAGGAAAGCGCGCCCGGCGCCCTCCTCAGGCAAGGCTCGGGGGCTCTCACCAGGAGGGCCACCGACCTAGCTAGGGTCACGAGGGAGGCGCTTGGGCACCATGTGGAGGCGTGCTTCGCTGCACGTTTCCCTCGAGAAGGAGCCAGGCAAGGAAGGTCAGACCAGCAGGAGTTCGTTAACAAGGCCATTCAAGGACTACAGGAGTCAAGGATCATGAGAGGTTGCCGCCATCTACCAGCTGTGGCCCCACATCCAGGCGAGGATGGCGGGCTGCGGGTCTGCGTCGACGTACCAGGACTCAATCAGATCGCCACGACGGAGCGTCTCTGGCCCTCGCGAGTGGGGCGCTACGGGGGTCCACCCCACAGCTATGTTCGCATGCCTTACGGCCTGCCGAGCATGGCTGCGGCGTACCAGCGCCTCACGAGGGGCATCATGGAGGCTCAGGAAGACAGGCGTTCCGTGGCCTTGGCGGAGATGAAAACAGCTCGCGAGGAGTCACCAGTGCCTCCGGAGCCTCCCGAGGCCCCAGGGCCTGGGGGCTCATGAGGATCAGCCTCCGCAGCCCACCGAGTCTGCTGCACCAATGCCACTTCGCCGACGACATCCTCAGGTGACATCTTTCAAGCTTCATTCCCAGCTAGGAGCGCCCTCCCAGGATTGCATCACTCCCAGGCCGTGTGGGTCCGTCCCTGCGGCATGTATCCCCTTTTATCTTTCGGTCGTTAGTTTGCCTTGTTGGGAGCGCCCCTCGGGCTGCATCATCCCCAAGCCGCTGGGCTAGGCCCGGCGGCGTGTATCTCCCTCGCGTTTATTTCCAACTATGCATTCGCCTATCACGCTTGATTGCTTGGTGCCTGTCCGCGGCATCCTTTCTTCTCCATGTCGGCCACTTGCATGTTAAAGGGGGGGTGCCTGAGCATCGCGACTCAGGGCTCTTACTGGCTCTCCAGCCCTCACCCTCTGGCCTTGTCCACGGCATCGCGACCTGGCATACCAGCGACGGCTGAGACAAGCTCGAGGGCCGGGACCCGAGGACGTAGAGTACCGGCATCTAACCAAATTTTGCAGGGACACATCTCAAGATACGGCCCAGTGCCAGGCGCAACCCGCCTAGAGGTAGGGCCTCGTGAGTCCCGCGCTGGCTCACGGGTGCCCAGATACACCTCACCTACTCCAACCAGCGAGCTCTTGAGCGACTAACGATCGACTAATGACTGCCATGGCAACCCCATTTTCTCTCTGTGGTGAACCTGCAGGATCCTTGGAGGGAACTGCGCTAGCCAAGGCCCTCACGGAGTTCCCTTCACCCTCGCCCACGCGAACCGCTTGCACGTTAAAGGGGGGGCGCCTGAGCATCGCAACTCAGGGCTCTTACTGGCTCTCCAGCCGTCACCCTCTGGACTTGTCCACGGCATCGCGACCTGGCATACCAGCGACGGCTGAGACCAACTCGAGGGCCGGGACCCGAGGACATAGAGGAGAAAGGGGAGCAGAGGCGAGGGAGAAGGGGTGCGTGAGGACCTCGCCGAGAAACTCCGTCCCAACTACCACACGGACCCGACGATGCACTGGGGGCGATCCCCGATCCTCAAGATAAGTCACCATCCAAAGCACTGGCTACCGTGGCACT
Organism: Triticum monococcum; assembly: GCA_034509565.1. Classification (NCBI taxonomy): domain Eukaryota; kingdom Viridiplantae; phylum Streptophyta; class Magnoliopsida; order Poales; family Poaceae; genus Triticum; species Triticum monococcum. The sequence goes on along the minus strand of CM067842.1, from coordinate 440,122,746 downwards.
ACCCCCGCACCTAAAGCAATTCCGTACTAGCAACGTTGCATCCCTTTCTCACCAAGCGACCGCTGCTTGGGCGCCAAAGGGGACCTCCTGAGCATCGTGACTCAGGGGCTCTTACCGGACCCCGGGTCGCTCACCTCCTGGCCTTGAACACGGCATCGCGACCTGGCATACCAGCGACGGCTGACGCCGCCTTGGGACTGGGACCTGTCGATGCAGAGCACCAAGCCCTCGCGAGGTTCGAAAGGGAGAACTAAGCTAAGACGAAATCAGCAACTCACACAGCTTTGCGGCAAAGGTTATGTATTAACAAACGGGACTACATGCACCTTACAAGCCCCCGTGGGGCGCATCTTGATTCCTCGCGGGGAACGGATCCTAAGGGGTGCTAACTACACGAGCTCCTGAAAAGATGCCATCATCAACAGTGGGCCGTCATGCGCCAGCGCCAACCCCATCCAGATCAGGGTCGGCGACGGCCTGACGAGCCCGCCCTGCTCCGGGAGCGGCGCCGACTCGGGGGCTCGTAGCTGTCGTCGCTCGTCTGCGGAGTCGCGAAGATTTCACTGGAGTCACTGGACCCTCCAGCGCCTCCGCCAAGGGAGCGGTCGACGGGCCTAGCCCTCACCAGGGCAAGGTCCCGGCCACCGCTCCCGGGGCAGCATTCCAGCCGGCGCCCGTTCGCATCGAAGATCTTGAAGAACATCACCGCAGCGCCATCGTACTCCAGGTGGACCGCGAAGACGCCCCTCTCCTTGCAAACCCGGGCGATCTCTCTCCAGCCGTGGGACATGTAGACCTCGCCCGGGGCTGCGACCACGACCTCTGCCTCGTTCGCGAGGGCGCTGCAGCCGGCGTGCTGCAGCCAGAGCTCCAGGGGCCCTCCTGGAGGGGTGATGGAGGCGAAGAAGGGAGGCAGACGGATCCAGGACTGGAGAGGAAGGACGACGTGGAGCATGAACTCTTGGGAGGAGCCCTCGGCATGGACTCCAGGAGGAACAACCCACGCCTTCATGACCCGACGGCGCCTACGACGGCGCAGACCGCGGAGATCAGCATCGACACCTTCGGGGCCCTCGACGTGGGCATACAAGGGAAGTGGGAACCCCAGTGGAGCCCACTCGCACCAGGGCCTCGGCACCACCTGACGGTCTTCCTCGCCCCGGCTGCAAAGGGCGAGCCGTTTCTTCGGCGGGAGCGGGTCTGGCCCCTCTTGGGGAGCCTTTCACTTCTCCGCTGCAGAGAACCGGCGGATCGGAGCCATCGCAGCAAGACGGAGCAAGGATCGGGAAGAAGGAGAAGCCAGGAGGAATGGACTAGAAGGGCACGCACAGCTTCATACTTATAGCCGGCGAAGACCAACCGCCGGCCTCCACGATCACAGGTAATCATAACACGATCTGCATGCAGGGACTTGTCCACCTCGCACGATCACCGAGGCGTCGTGGGGAAGTGGAGACGCCCACGTCCCATCAACCGCCACGCGGCGCTCAAGGCCGCAGGCTATTAGGGCCCGCGGCACTTCGCCCTTGCCCTTTCGCCTCTCGGCAGGGCCAAGTCCATGCGCGCCTTGGGCCCGGGTGCTACTGTCGGCGTTCTGGGAACGGGGGTCCCCAGACTTGCCTGCCTGCGGCCTGTGGTGTGGCTCAAGGGAGGCCCAGCGCGGCCCATCTTCATCAGCACAAGACTCAAGACCCTCGCGGGGCGGACGACACGGCGCATCCTCAGGCGCAGCCTCATCAGGCTGGCTCGCGAGGAGGCGGAGATATCAAGGCAGGGTACCTCGCGAGGTGCCCACGATGCAAGCCATGACGACTCAGGGCGCCAGGCGGGCGCCAGCGCGCGCAGCGTCCTTCTTTCCTCTTTGGTGCAAAGGGAGCAAGCGCAGCCGCGGAGTACCGAGGCATCAGGCAAAGGTTGCCATTTCGGTGCAACGAGACCAAGACCAGGCGGACTACGAGATGGAGGTCACCATGGAGCCCAGCACGGCGTCACCACAGAGTCTTTCGCAGGCGAAGACCAACTTTAGTCAGGATAAGAGTACTTGTTGTCCCCCTTCAAATTAGCCCGCCATTGTTGGCGCCCTTCCTACTCAATATTTGGGAAGAGGGCCAGGGCCTTTGCCTATAAATAGGACCAGCCACTCACATAGAGGGGGGTCGGCTCATTCGGTTCGCAAGCAGAGAGAAAGTGAGAGAGAGAGAGAGAGAAGGGTGACTGAACTCCCCCTAGCAGTTCATCGCCCCAGCCAAGAACAGACCCTTGCGAGGCTGTTCTTCCCTGTATTGTTCATCATCATCAGCCCCAAGAGGCAATCCACCCACCACACACTGGAGTAGGGTATTACACCACAATGGTGGCCCGAACCAGTATAAACCTTGTGTCTCTTGTGTGGTTCTTTTAGTAGTTTAGATCCTAGCGAGACGGGGAGGTAGAGGGCGTGATCTCTGCGCGCACCCCAGTGTTGGAACCTTAAGGGTCTGCCGGAACCCTTTGAATCCGACACCCCGCACCGCAGGAGGGCGAGCGGGTCATCTTCCGCTGGCACTGCCTGCGCGGGTTGGGGCTGCCGGTGAGCGGCTTCTTCCGCTCCTTCCTGGAGTTCTACGGCCTCCAGCCGCACCACCTCACGCCTAACACGGTGGTGCTGTTGTCCGCCTTCGTGGCCTTGTGTGAAGGCTTCCTCGGAGTCCTCCCCACCCTCGAGCTCTAGGGGGAGTTCTTCTTCTCCAAGCTCGGCACCCAGGCTGCAGGCGTGCCGGCTCAATGCGGCGCTCTCATCACCGTGCAAAGGTCGGGGGCCGACAACCCCTTCCCCTCCATCTCGCTGATAAAGTCGGTGAAGATGTGGTAGAGATCGTACTTCTACATCAGGAGCGTCTCCGCGAGGGGCGACTGGGTCAACCTGCCGGCTTTTGAAGCCGGCCCGCCGGCTGGGAGACTGCCCAACTGGTCGTACCGGGCCAAGTCGCTGACTCCTGCGGGAGCCGGCGCCATCGCGCGACTCCGAGTGCTGACGCAGTCGGAGGGCGTGACTGGTCCAGACCTGCTGGCAGCCTTCATGGCGCGCCGAGTTCTCTCGCTCCAAGGCTACCCCCATATGATATGCCAAATGAGTGGGCACTGCGACCCGAGTCGGATGTGCACCAAGGACATGCCTCACGAGGAGGTGGCCTTCATGGTGAACTACCTCTCGGACAGCAAGCTCCTGGAGGATTGGCTATTCGGCAAGGAGCCGTACTCCCGCGCCAACCCCCCGCCCGTGGTGAGTTGCCTTTTTTTCTTTCTTTGGATTGTCTTCTTTCTCGCCGAGTTTATTTTGACCAGTCGGCTTTGGTCAGAATCCCCTCCTCCATCCACCAGCTAGCACTTCGGGGCCGGCCCGCGAGTTCCTTGCCGACCGGGCGGAGAGCGACGTCGACGACCCCGATCTGGGGGCGGCGGCTCTGGAGGACGATGCCGAGGGAGGAGGAGGAGCAGCCGGCGACTTCAGGCCTTCGGCCACTTTCGCCGACTGGCCTGACGACGATGCCGAGGGAAAAGTCGCCCCCCGCCATCGGCCAGGAGCCAGCCAGCTTGGCGCGGGCTCTTCTGCCGCGCCGGGTGCTCCAGGCGGCGGGAAGAAGCGCAGGGCCGCACCGACCTTGTTCGGCAGTCGGCCGAAGAAGCCCAAGGGTTCGGCTGCGACGACCCGGTGGGACGAGCCGGCTGCGAAGGCCATCCGCTTCCGTAAGGAAGTGAAGAAGCCACCGTTGGTCACCGCGTGAGTATTCTGTTTCAATGCTTTATTCTTTCTTTGTGGCTTTGTCTGAGTCTTTTGTTTTCTTCCCTTGCTTCAGGGCTCCCCTCACTCTTGAGAGGGTCACCGCCGCCTCCATCATGGGGTCAGCGGAGATGTCCGCCACCACTCGGTGGATTGACCCCGCTGCTGACCTCCGGGAGGCGACAGAGCGGAATGCGCAGGAGAAGCGCAACGAAGAAGAGGCCGCTCTCCTGGAGAAGGCGGAGACTGATAGGGCGGAGGCCTCCGCCAAGAAAAGACTGGCGGAGGCCGAAGCCACCGCCGCGACGAAGCGGCAGGCTGAGAAGGCCGCATGCCGCCAATCGGCGGTGTTCGTCACCCCGCTGAACTCTGCGCCGCCGCCTCCGGAGTTCACGGGGCAGACTGGGAAGCCGACGGCAAGAACCCCGTTGTGGAGAGAGAAGGCGGCGACTCCTCTACGCCGGACGTGATCGTTCCGCCGCCGCCTCCGCCGCCGTCTAGGAGCGCGCAAGGCAAGCACCCAGCAGACCCTCTGGTGCCGCTGGCCGAAGATGAGGCCATGGCGAGGCTACTCCTCCAAGTCGGCTCGCCAACGCGCCGCCATCTGGAGAAGGCGACTTCGGCACCCCGCCCCCTGGAGGCCAGCACTGCCAGCTCGGCGATCCTAGACGCCGAAGCGACGAGCGCCGCAACCACTGGGTGGGTGCACGGAGGCGGCACAGGGCGAGTGAACCAGGCGCTTCTGGACGTCCAAGCGAAGCTTTGTGGTGAGGGCGATGCTCTCCAGAATTGCACCAAGGCGTACCAGGCATCGCGGGCAGCCGTTCGGGTATGTTTTTTCCTTTGGTCTTCGTTTTCTTGTTCCTCTCTGTGGGGGCGCGCCAGTGCACCCACTGGGTGTAGTCCCTGAGTTTCGGGCTGGCTGCTGAGCAGGTGGCCCGGAACTCCAATTGATGAACTCTGGGTATTAACTTTTATCTGAAACGTTTGTCGCAGGACTACCACAACCTCCGCGTTACTGCCTTCAACCATAACGTTGAAGAGCTGGGCAAGCAGACCGCCGATTTGTCGGAGAGCTGGAGTAAGTCCTTTTTCTTCTTTGCGGGGGTGCGCTAGTGCACCCGCGGGCTGTAGTCCCCGAGATTCGGGCCGACTACTGAGCACTCGGGCTGGATCTCCCCGGCGACCTTCTTTATTGATGACTTAATGCCTTCTTTCTTCCCTCTTTTCAGGAGCCAACGCTGCTCTTCAACAGCAGTTGAGGGAAGCCAACTCCGCATTGCACGCCAAAGGAGAGGAGTGCAGCAAGCTCGCCACAGAGCGTGATCTGCTGGCCACTCAATTGGCTGCTTGTGAAGGCGTAGAGGGAGGCGGAAGAGACGGAAACTGCCCTCCTGGCCGAGTTCGCGAGCGAGCGCTCCTCCTAGTCTGACAAAGAGGCGATGCTGGCCTCCGGCTTCCATGAGATTGAAGACATCATTGATGGTGAGTTTCTTTACTTTCTTTCTTCGAGCTACCGATTATAAGTCATGCCGACTCCTGGTTTTTGACTTGCTTCTTCGCCTCTTCCGTCTTGGCAGACTTCTTTCCTAGCCACTCGCAGGCCGCCATCCAAGCCATCGAGACTGACCGTGAAGGTCGGAGGGCGGAGGGCGCAGAGATCACCGCCGATGCCCCCCGAACCCTTGACGAGCACATCCTGAGCATCGAGGCTCGCCTTCGGCCGACTCACCGGATACTGCGCCGGCTTCAGCGTGTCGGTGCCCAGGCGATTGCCGCCCTGTGGCCGGACATGCAGGCTCCGCGCACCCCCAGCCTGACAGCCGACTGGCTAGAGGTCGCGGCTGGTCGTCTTGAGGCCTGCAAGGGTTCTTCGGCTTGAGCTGGAGCGCGCCGGGCCTTGGAGTTCGTCAAGGCGTGGTATCCGGGGCTGGATCTAGACCGGCTGGCTACACTTCGGTCGGAGGCCCAGCCGGAGCTGGCAGCTGCGGAAGACGCCCTCATCAAGCGTGCTGCGGCGATCGCCGAGTACACCGACACCAGCATCTTCGTCCCCGAGCGGTCTGAAGCCGGCGAGGAGGTACCACCGGAGTGGCTTGGGATGAACCCAGACTACGGCGAGGACTCAGCGGAGGTGATCGGCTCTAGCATCGAGGAGGAAGGCGAGGCGGAGGACGGAGGCGAGACGGAGGCACCAGAAGACGGAGCAGACGGCCAGCCTCAGCTCGACCGCGCCTCTAACAACGAGCCGCATGCGACCGAGCCGACTACCGCCAGAGGCGATCAAGCCGAGACTACCCAGCCGGCCGCCCCGACGCCTGACGCTGCCACCTCCTCCGACCCTCTGAATCCGTCTGCTGCTTCCTAAGCTGCCGCCTTATCTTTATTTTATCTGCTTTAGTAGTCTTTCAAGAACTTGTTAATTCGCAAAATTTCACCCGCGGGGTGTATTTTGAACTTCTGCCCGAAGATTCGGCCAAGGGCCTACGTTATGTAAATACATTTATCTGAATTCTATCTTCTCTTGCTCATTGCTCTTTTGGCTTTTTTCCTTTGCCGCTTTCTCTTAGTTACCTGCCTTGCCAATCGGACAGCCACTCTGCGGACTGTCGCTGGATCAAATGCTTGCCTACTTTCGGAAGGTAAGTACTTAGCCGTTTTTAAGAGTTTTTGAGCAAGTTGAATAGAAGGCGGCAATCCGACTATTCAAGAGTCGGTTTGCGAAAGAAAAAAAGGCTGGAAGCCGTCTTGAGCTATGTTTTATGCTTTGAGTCCTTAGCTATTTTTCATGCGAACGCCCATTCTACCTTACCTCTGCCCACCGTACAGTCGCTCTGCGAGCTGCGGCTTCTGACAGGAGACGGTTTAGGTGTTACACACTACTTGTCCGGCTGCAGGAAGCATTTCATAGTGCAAGGCGGCAAGTCCCCGGGCTGACTTGTCGAGCCTGGTGCCAAGCGGCGTAACAAAGAGTAACATACTTGTAGGCATGATTTTTATCATACAGACAAAAGAGGGCAGTCCCCGAGCTCGTCTCGGGGGGCCCGAAGTCTTGATACTTTAATACAAAAGGTAGCATGGTACATACTGCATCAACTGTAAAATCTTCGGAGGAGATTTGCATTCCATGGCTGCTCTGTCTCCTTGCCGGAGTCGTCCCTCTTGCATGCTCGGGGCTTCTAAGCATCAATCAGGTAGTAGGAGTCGTTGCCCAGTACTTTGCTGATGATGAAAGGGCCTTCCCAAGGCGCCGACAGCTTGTGCTGGCCGGCTGTTCGCTGAATCAGCCGGAGCACAAGGTCGCGTTCTTGGAAAGATCTTGGCTTGACCTTCCTGTTGTGGTATGGGCGCAGGCTCTGCTGCTAGATGCTGGACCGGCTGAGTGCCAACAGCCGGCCCTCTTCCAGCAGATCGACGCCGTCTTGTCGTGCTTGTTCTGCTTCCTCCTCAGTGTACATGGTGACTCGTGGGGAGTCGAACTCTATGTCCGTTGGGATGACGGCTTCGGCACCATAGACGAGGAAGAAAGGTGTGAAGCCGGTTGACTTGTTTGGAGTCGTGCGCAAACTCCAGAGGACGGCTAGTAGCTCGTCGAGCCAGCAGCCAGCCGAGCGCTCCAGAGGCTCGATCAGCCGGGGTTTGATGCCGGGCAGGATGAGGTCGTTTGCTCGCTCTACCTGGCCGTTTGACTGTGGGTGGGCGACGGACGCTAGGTCCAGTCGGATGCCCTGTGTTGCGCAGAAACGGGCCAAGGCGCCTTTGGCAAAATTTGTGCCGTTGTCGGTGATGATGCTGTGTGGTATGCCGTACCGAATTGTGATATCGGAGATGAAAGTTACGGCAGTCGGACCGTTCAGTTTCTTGATTGGCTTGGCTTCTATCCACTTGGTGACCTTGTCCACTACGACGAGTAAGTGAGTTAAGCCACCTCGTGCTGTCTTGAATGGTCCTACCATGTCTAGACCCCAAACTGCGAACGGCCAGGCAATGGGGATGGTCTTGAGTGCAGATGCTGGCTGGTGCAGGTTGGAGCTGAACTTCTGGCACCCTTTGCATTTTTGGACTAATTCCTTGGCCTCTTCTAAAGCAGTCGGCCAGAAGAAACCGTGTCGAAAGGCTTTTGCGACGAGTGCTCTTGAGGCCGCATGGTGGCCGCACTCGCCTTGATAGATGTCTTTGAGAATTGCTTGGCCTTGCTCTAGCTCTACGCAGCGCTGGTAGACACCAATGACGCTGCGCCTGACCAGCTCTCTGTTGACTATGGTGTAGGCTGCCGCCCGGCGTTGTTTTTGCCGAGCTGAGGTCTCATCAGTCAGCAGCTCTTTGTTCACCAGGAATTTGAGGATGGGCTGGGCCCATGAGGGTGCTGCTATTTCTTCGACTGCCAGAACTGCGACTTGGACGAGGGCGGTTGGGCTGGGAGGCGGCGGGTTGGAGTCAGCAACCGCTTGCTGGGTTAATGAAGTCCCCAGGCCGATGGCGCGGCCCTTGGGTCGAGTTTTGGAGTCTTCAAGTCCGTCGCCGCAGTCCCCGGGCCGGGTTCGACTGTGGCGGCTTTGGAGCCATCTGCCAAAATCCCCGTACCGTCCGCCGGGGCTCTGGAGTCGGATCCGACGTCTTCGGGAGGAGCTGGCACAAAGATGGAGTCTGATTCTGGTGAAGGCCTGACAGACGGCTTGAGGAGGCGTTGAAGGGTGACGCCGGATGGTATTGCTTGGCGGGTAGAGCCAATTCGTGCCAAGGCGTCTGCTTGGTCGTTGTCGTTTCTTGGCACATGGAGGAACTCGCACCCTTCGAAATACCCGCTGAGTTGCTGCACGAGGAAACGGTAACTCGCCATGTTTGCATCTTTCGCGTCCCAGTCGCCACATGACTACTGGACCACTAAGTCCGAGTCGCCATAACACAAGATCCGGCGGATGCCAAATTCTTTGGCAAGCCGGAGCCCGTGAATGAGCGCCTCATACTCGGCGACGTTGTTGGAGGCGGCAAAATGGATTTGCAGTGCGTATTTGAGCTTGTTGCCTTTAGGAGAGGTGAGGACGATGCCGGCTCCCAAGCCGGTGCGCATCTTGGAGCCGTCGAAATGCATCCGCCAATGGGTGCAGTCAGGCACTGGAGGTAGGTACTGGGTCTCGGCCCAGTCGACGAGGAAGTCGGCAAGTGCTTGTGACCTGATAGCGGTGCGGGGCTGGTAGCGGATGGTGTAGGGAGCCAGCTCTATAGCCCACTTGGCCACTCGGCTAGAAGCATCTCGGCTACCAATGATCTCGGCAAGCGAGGCCGTGCAGACCACCGTGATTGGATGCTCTTGAAAGTAAGGCTTCAATTTCTTGGCAGTAAAGTGTACGCCATAGCACATCTTCTGGTAGTGGGGGTAGTTCTTCTTGGAGGTCGACAGTACTTCGCTCAGGTAATATACCGGTCTCTGGATAGGTAGTGCCTTGCCTTCCTCCTTGCGTTCCACTACAATGATCGTGCTGACTACCTGGCTGGTGGCGGCGATGTATAGGAGCATAGGTTCCTTGGGAGTCGGAGCCGCCAGGACGGGTGGAGTAGTCAGCATCTTCTTCAACTGGAGAAAAGCTTCGTCCACCTTATGGTTCCACTCGAAAAAAGTGGTCTTCTTCATGAGTTGGTATAAGGGGAGAGCTTTCTCACCTAGTCGACTGATGAATCGGCTGATGGACGCCAAGCAGCCGGTGAACTTTTGCACATCCAGCAGTCGGCTGGGTACCTCCATTCTCTCAATGGCCTTGATCTTCATAGGGTTGCATTCTATGCCGCGTTTAGAGACCAGGAAGCCAAGGAGCTAGCCGGCTGGTACTCCGAAGACACGCTTCTTGGCATTGAGCTTGATCTGGAATCGGCGCAGGTTCTCAAAGGTCTCCTTGAGGTCTTCCAGCAGTGTTCCACGCTTTTCCGTCTTCACCACCACGTCGTCCACGTAGACGTGGGCGTTCCTACCGAGCTGCTTGAGGAGGCACTTCTGCATGAAACGCTGAAAGGTGGCGCCAACATTCCTTAAGCCGAACGTCATGGTGAGGTAGCAGAAGGCTCCAAATGGCGTGATGAAGGCGGTCTTCAATCTGTCAGCTGGGTTCAGCTTGATTTGGTGATATCCTGAGTATGTATCCAAAAAACTCAACAGCTCGCATCCGGCTGTGTAGTCTATCACCTGATCGATTCTTGGTAGGGCAAACGGGTCCTTGGGGAAGGCCTTGTTGAGGCTCGTGTAGTCAATACACATTTGCCACTGTTTGTTATTCTTCAGTACCAGGACCGGATTTGCTAGCCATTTTGGAAAGAACACTTCCATAATGAAGCCGGCTGCTAGGAGTCGGGCTATCTCTTCTCCGACAACTCTTCTCTTCTCTTCTGATAGGCGGCGCAGGGGCTGCCTGGCCGGCTTTGCATCAGATCGGACATGTAACTTGTGCTCGGCGAATTCTGTCGGTACACCTGGCATGTCTTTGGGGGACCATGCAAAGATGTCCCGATTCTCACGGAGGAAATCAACGAGCTCGCCTTCCTATTTGCTGTCGAGGTTTGCACCTACGACTGCGTACCTCTCTGGGTGCTCTGGATCCAAGGGTATCTTCTTTGTCTCTTTGGCCAGTTTGAACGAACCTTCAGCCTCCGACTCCTTCGAGTTGGGCGATACCTCTGGCTGCTTGCCGGCCATCGCCACAACTTGCTCAAGGAGCCGCTTCTCGGCCGCGATTACCAGGGACTCGGCCAGCCGTCTGCTCTCAGCCGCACAGGCAGACGACTTCCGGTAGTCACCGGCCATAGTCAGAATTCCCCTGGAACTCGGCATCTTCATCTTGAGGTAGGCGTAGTGGGGGACCGCCATGAACTTGGCCAAGGCGGGTCGGCCGAGTAGCGCATGGTATGGGCTCTCGAGGTCCACCACCTCAAACCAAACAGACTCTTGGCAGAAGTGATCTTTGTCTCCAAAGAGGACGTCCATCAGGATCTTGCCAATTGGTGAGCAGGAAAGCCCAGGAACAATGCCGTGGAACACAGTCCGGCTGTTCTGAAGCTGTCTTTGCTTGATTCCTAACTTCTCCATGGTGTCCTTGTACAGGATATTGATGTTGCTGCCTCCGTCTATCAGAAACCGTGAAAAACGCGTGGCTCGTCTATCCGTAGCAAAGGTGGCGTCCAAGACCAAGGCATAGGAGCCCGGACTTGGAATCACCTCTGGGTGGTCAGCCCCGCTCCAGCTGATGGGCTTCTCGGACCAGTGCATGAACTCTGGCGTCTCTGATGCTACCGCATTCACCTCTTGTCGCCGCAGCCGCCTGCTGCGTCAATCATCAGCCATACTGGTAAACACCACGTAGGCTCCGTGCTCTTCAGGGTATTCGTCTTGTACTGCGCCGACTGGCCTGACAGCGGGCTGCTGGGGCGAAGGCGAAGGCGGCTGCCCGGCAGGCGGGGGAGGCAGGAGGCCGTCTCCCTTGGCGATCCTGGTGAGCCAGTGGCACTTCCGGGTGGTGTGATTCGACGGCTTCGCGCCGCTATGGAACTTGCAAGGTCCATCCAGAGTCTGCTTGTAGGAGAAGGCCGGCAACCAGTTTGGCTTGCCGCCTTCCTGTCGCTTGAGCGGAGGCTGCCCATCCGGCTACTGGGCTTCAACGGTCGCGACTTGCCGGCTGCTAGAAGCTGGCAGCGGGGCCTTGCACATGTGGTCACCCTGCTGTTGTTGCCGGTTGGCGTCTCCCGCCGGAGTTTTTGGAGCTTGAGGGCCCACTTTGCCAGTTGTGCTGATTTCAATCTCCGCCTTCATGGAGGAGTCGGCCGTGGCGTACTTGTCCGCTATGATCAGCAGCTCGTCGAGGGTTTCTGGCTCGTCGCAAAGGAGTTTGTGCTCGAGGAGGGTGCCTTCTCTTCACCCGGCTGTGAAGTACTCGATGGCCTGCACCTCGTGCACGCCCTCGCAGGAGTTCCGAAGCTCGGCCCAACGCATGAGGTAATCGTGAGTCGACTCGTCGGGGCCTTGCACGCACAAGGAGAGCTGACGAGGCTTGGGAGGATGCTTGTACGTGCTGGTGAAGTTGCGGACGAACGCTTCGGTGAAGTCGACCGAGTTGTTGATGCTGCGGGGCTTCAGGCTGTTCAGCCATGTTCGGGCCGTGCCCTGGAGCATGAGCGGAACGTACTTTACGGCGACACGCTTGTTGCCGTTTGCTATGCTGACGGCCGTAGAGTAGTCGACTAGCCAGTCTTCCGGCTTCACGGAGCCGGTATACTTGGGCGTGTCTCTTGGGAGCGTGAACCCTCTAGGAAAGGGCTCGTCTCGAATGCGGGGCCCGAAACAAGGTGGACCCAACTCGTCTTCTTCTTCCAGCGCTAGGGATTGGTGAAGTCGGTCAATCCGGTGGCGGCCGTCATTCTCTCCAACTCCCTCTCGACGGCCAAGGCGGTCGCCGAGAGTCAGATGGTCAACAGGCAGCGGGGAGACTCGCCTCTCCTTGCGAGGAGGGGGAGGCGGACATTAGTCCCGTCGTTCCACTGCTCTCGGGAGGCCGTCTCCCTCGCGCTCTATGGTAATGCGAGTCTGACTGTGGCTGACAGCCGGATCCTTGTCTCTTCTTCCTCGGGCGCCGCCAGTCGGCGTCCGAGATGTCGCGCCTTGATCTCGGCGAAGGTCGTCGTTTTGCCGCTGCGGCGCCTCCGTGCGGCAGCCGGCCTCGTTCTGTGCGGCAGCCGCATAGAGGAGCCGCTGGACTCGCTCCATCATCAGGCGGCGTTCTTCGCCCTCAAAATTGTCCAGCTCGTCCACCGCTGCCTGGGTGGCTCGGATGTTCTCCGCTGGTGTAGCATACACAGGGCGGCTTGCCCCAAATAGGTTGGCGATGGCTACGCCGCACTGCTGGACCGTGCCAAGGCGGCTGGGCCCCAACGGGGCCGGTGAGCCGCTGACGGCGCGATCCATCTCCCGCTGGTAGGCTTCTGACAAGCGTCTCATGCCGGCCAGCTTCTTCGCGCCTTCAACGAGCTGAAGGCGGCGCGCCTCCAACGTCTCTGCATCAGCGTCTTCCAGAATGGGCGTAGTTAGGTCTTGTAGCGCCGTGCCGAGTGAGTCGTGCGCTCCTCCGCCGGGGAGCTCGTCATGACTGATGACGAGCACCTCGGTGACGGTGCTTCCGTCGCTCTCCGCGCAAGGGAGAGGTTCCTCGTAAACCACCATGTTAGTGGGGAACGCGTCGAGTGACGCGGTGTCGGAGTCGACCAGCATCGGGTCGGTGGAAATGTGGAATTGATCGAGGAGGCCCACGAGGAGGCTCTCGGAGCCGCCCGTGCCTGCGTTGGACGCAGGTTCGTCGGAGAGGCAAACCTCGCCGACAAGTTCGGCCAGGCAGCTGGCTGCGCAGGCGATCTCAACGCCGCGCAGCGCGTCAGTGCAAACTCCGTCTGGCGTGCCTGGCTGGCTGCGCTCGCCAGGGAGGAAAAGGGTTCCCGTCCAGAACAGGTCTCCGAACGGCGGTGCACCATGCCCCATGGTGGGCGCCAAATGTCGGGGGTTAGGTGCGACATATGCCAAAGGATGGCTTATCATGGTGGGGGCGAGTAGAACGCCGCCGGTGCCTGGAAACGGGATGAGGCGAAGACATGCACGCCGGCGAATCCTACCCAGCTTCAGGGCTCTCCGGGGAGATAATACCCCTACTGCTGCTCTGCGGGGTCTCCGCATGATCACTATGGCGAAGTGCTTACACGATTGCTCCTTGATCTGTTTCTTGGAGGTAGGAGAGGGCAAGGCTAGCTCTCTCCCTCCTATATGATCTGGTCTAGAACTAATGGATGCCAACCCTTTGCATGGGTGCCCTGGGGGGTTTATATAGGCCTACCCCCCAGGGGTACAATGGTAATCTGGCTGGACGCGGGCCCAGCCGTCAGCGCCTCTGGCCTCCGTCTTCCCCGCCGACTGCTGGGGCCCGCTGATTGGTGGGCCCCACCGACTGGCCTGGTACGGAGCCGACAGGCCGCTTCCGCCGCGGGCGGGTCTTGCCGGCTGCTGATTACTGTAGCCGTGCTTCTGAAGACGCAGGCTTGATCATGGGGTCGTGGCAACAGCCCCGCCGCCTGGCGGGCGATCACTATTGCCACTCTCCATCACGTCTTGGTTAATGGTGCATGGGCCCCGGGGGAGGGCTTGGCCGACTCCCCGGGGCCGGCTCCCGACGGGTCCGGCTAGTGGTCCTCTTGCCGTCTCCGGGGGTCTCACTGACTGGTGGGACCCGCTGCCTCTAGGCCGTATAGACAAGCCGTCGTGGGTGCAGGATTCGGTCCTACGGTGCTGATGTCAGGGCCGGCATGGCAACAGTGCCACGCCGCGCGGAGATCTTCCGGGGTACGGCGTGTTGTGGCCATGCCTGCCCTTGGTAAGGGGCGGGAGTGGGCTTCACTGTACCCACTCCCCTGCCCCGTCCCACTTGATGAGGTCATGGGGTTCGTAGGAGTCGCAGACCGACTCCCCAAAGCTGGCTTCTTTGGAAGTCGTCAGTCAGGAGTCGGCTTTCCCTGGAGTCGTCCCTGGGACTCGGCCGTGAGTGGTCAGCCGGCCATCTTGCCATCGACTTCTCGAAGGAGGCTCTTCATCCTGGGGTCTTGAGGGGCGCAGCCTGCCCCGATGTTTTGAAAGGTTCGGGGGCTCGGGTTGGCCTACCCGTGGCCCATTACTCCGACACCGAACCTGGGTAAAACATTGTGTCCCCTGCCTCCTGTTACCATCCGGCCTAGACGCACAGTTTGGGACCCCCTACCCGAGATCCGCCGGTTTTGACACCGACAATGCCGCTCCAATTCCTCCTCCGGAGTGAGTTGAGGAGTGGTAACTTGATCATCTTGAGCGTCGTCTTGAGCTTGTTCTTGACCTTGAGCTTGATCTTGTTCTTGAACTTGCTCGGAGGTGAGAACTTGACCTTGGGCATCACTTGGTGGTTCAACACCATCTTGAGGTTGATCTTGCCCTTAATCTTGTTCATGAGGTTGAGGGCCTTCACTTTGTTCTTCGGAAGCGTGTGGGTCTTGGGTTGGTGATGGTTCCACTTGAGTGGAACATTGTCCTTCTCCTTCGGCCACAAGGGGTTCCTCAATGGGTAGGATAAAACCAACACCCATTCTTCTTATGGCCTGGGGAGGAATTTCACCACCTACATCAAAAGTACCACTTTGCTCCACTTGGGAGCCGTTATTCTCATCAAACTCCACATTTCATGTCTCCTCAATAAGTCCCATGGAATTATTGAGGACACGGTAAGCATGAGAGTTTGTAGTATAACCAACAAATATGCCCTCATGAGCTCTAGCCTCAAATTTAGACAAACGAACACCATTCTTGAGAATGAAACACTTACACCCAAACACCCGAAAGTACTTGAGGTTGGACTTGTTACCGGTGAGTATCTCATATGGAGTTTTGTTCAAGACTTTGTGGAGATAGAGCCAATTGGATGCATGACATGTGGTGTTGATGGCTTCGGCCCAAAAGTTGTATGGAGAGTTGAACTCCGCCATCATGGTCCTTGCCGCATCCATCAACGTCCGGTTCTTCCTCTCCGCTACACCATTTTTTTGAGGAGTGTAAGGTGCGGAATATTGATGCTTCATCCCCTCATCACTAAGAAACTCATCCAAGGTGTAGTCCTTGAACTCAGTGTCGTTGTCACTTCTTATCGTCAAGATCTTTGCATTATGTTGGCATTGAGCTTCATTTACAAAGTCAATGACAGTTTGTTGGGTCTCACTCTTCCTCTTGAAGAAGTAAACCCAAGTGTATCTTGAATAATCATCCACAATCACCAAGCAATACTTTCTACCCCCAAGACTATCAAAGGATGGAGGTCCAAAGAGATCCAAGTGAAGGAGCTCCAAGGGCCTCTTTGAGTAGATGATAGTCGTGGGAGGGTGAGGCTTCTCATGTAGCTTTCCTTCAATACAAGCACTACAAGCACGATCTTTGGCAAAACTAACATTTTTTAGTCCACAGACATGGTCCCACTTGAGAAGACTTTGCAAAGATCTCATATTGACATGGGCTAAACGGCGATGCCAAAGCCATCCCACGTCAACTTTAGCCATTAGGCATGCCGCGGTCTTAGTGGGTCGCTCCGAAAAGTTAATCACATAGAGAACATTCTCGACATGCCCAACAAAGGCTACTTTAAGAGTCTTGCTCCACAAGAGCGCCATGGTATCAATATCAAAGAAAGTGGCAAAGCCCATGAGTGCAAGTTGACGAACGGAAAGTAAATTGTATGCAAGGGACTCAACAAGCATGACTTTCTTGATCATGAGATCATCAGAAATGACAACCTTTCCAAGTCCCAATACCTTAGAAGACGAGGCATCACCCCACTCGACATTGATGGGCATAGATGGAATCTTGTGCATGTCCACCACCAAGTCCTTGCTTCCGGTCATATGATTAGTGGCTCCACTATCGAGCAACCATGATCCCCCACCAGAAGCAAACACCTACAAGAGATCAATGCTTGGTTTTAGGTACCCATTTTGTAATGTGTCCTTTGATCTTAGTAACAAGGGTCTCAGGAACCCAAATAGACCATTCAATGTACTCATAAGGAGAACCAACAAATTTAGCATAAGCATGCCCATCACTAGCACGGCACAACACATAAGAAGGGTTAAAGTCGCCGGCTTTGTTGGAAGGGATGGCATTGCCCTTATTGACACCACCACCCTTCACATTGTTCTTATTCTCCTTGGAAGCACCCTCTCCCTCCTTCACAAAAGTTTGCTTGAGAGGAGGAGGTCGTTTGGCCTTGTCATTCTTGTTCTTGTTCTTGGACTTGGGTGCGAACCCAATTCCCTCCTTGGCCACAACTTACTTTTGATTGCTCAAAAGGTCATTGAGGTTCTTCTCACCTTGTATGCAAGACACAAGGCCTTTCTCAAGTTGCTCCTTCAACTTAGCATTCGCCTCCACAAGATGCACATGCCCACAACATGGGTTAGTAGCATTTGCATTATCAATTAAGACCATATGAGGAAAAGTGGCTTTTTCCTTAGTTAGCTTCACTTGGAGTTGATCATGAGACTATTTGAGGCTAGCACGATCACGCTTCAAGTCTTTGTGAGCCTTGTCGAGTATATCAACCTCCTCGTTGAGTCTAGCAAGATCAACCCAAAGTTTGGCCATCTCGGAATTGAGCACATGAGATACAACAAGAGCATGATCAAGATCTTTCTTTAATTTAGCATGATCATCATCGTGTGACTCCTCTAGAGCCAAACGATGACCACGCTCTTCCTCAAGAGCATTAGAGAGATTCGATATCTCATCAGCATAGTCACGACTATATCCCTCCATCTTAGAGATGGTGTCTTCATGAGCCTCGATCATGTCATTGGCTTCACCAAGTTGTTCCAAGAGAGCAACAAAGTGCTCCTTGGATTTACCTTTAAGCTTACTCATAAAAGGCTCAAATTCATTGTCTTCCTCATTGGACCCCTCACTTTCATCAATGCAATCCGTCAAAGAGAGGATTAGTGGTGATGGAGGTTTTGATGTTGGGGGTTACCTTGTTGGTGGCTTTGGCCATGAGGCACTTGGCGGTGATGTTCTCGTTGGGTGAGTCGAAGAGGGACACCCGAGGATTGTTGCAATGGCAATGGAGGCCATGGCAACCGTCTCACCATCTTCATCATCATCATCCTCATTGTACTCTTCTTGTGCCACAACCCCTTGGGAGGAATTTTCTTGGTGAAGTTGTTCTTTTTGGGGAAGGACTTGGCATTGTCTTTTCAAATAAGCTTGCCGCCATTGTCTTCCCTCTTCTCATATGGGCACTCCGCAACAAAGTGGCTCACATTGCCACAATTATAGCATGTGATTGCTTGCCCTTGGTGCCACTTGAGTTGTTCTTGTTGAAGTTTGGCCTTGAGTTCTTCTTGCTCCAAAATTGTCTTGAAGCGAGAGCCATGTGCTCATGATAAGCATATTTTGTTTCTTTGGGGTTACTCTCCTCTTCTTCCTCTTCTCCCTCTTCTTCCACACTAGCCATGGCCTTCAATGCAAGGTTAGGCTTCTTGGTGCATTGAGAATGCAACACCGCATTGTCAGCAGTCTTGTCCAAGATCCTCATTGACACAAACTCATCCAACACTTCACTTGAGGAAAAGGTGCGGAAGTCCGGCCTTTGACGGATGATGGAGGACATGGCCTTATGGTAAGGCATCATGGCCTTGAGAAACTTGCGCTTGATCCAATTGTCATATGTATCCTTGCTCCCATGATCTCGGAGTGAGACCGTGAGAGTGGTTAATCTATGGTAAAACTTGCGAGGTTCTTCATCTTCGTTCATTGTAAACTCGTCGGCTTCATCTTGCACCACTTCATAGTTGGAGCGTTGAATGCTTGCACTTCCCTTGTAAAGGGAAACAATGTGTTGCCATGCTTCCTTGGCCACAGTGAATGGGTGGAGATGTGCAATATCTATGGGAGGGATGGCCTCTTGGATAATGCAAAGAGCGGACTCATTTAATTGATGATCCGCGGCTTCTCTAGGCGTGAAGTTTCTTGGGTCATGTGGATAGAAACCTTGCTCGATAATTCTCCAAAGGTTAGTAGAACTATGATTTAAAAGACGTTTAAAGCGATAGACCCAAGAGGCAAAATCCTCATTTTTCACAAGCTTAGGAGGAGGGACAACATGATTCAAATGAATGGATGGAACCGGTTCTCCGTAAGTAAGAGGTGGTTCAACATGGGCAAAGATGTCGTTTCCACTTTTAGCACTAGACAAATGAACTTTATCACTAGTAGCTCCCCCCTTGTCGGAGTTAGCATCCGTCACCTTGTTAGTGGGATCGACCACTTCCAACGGTGTGGTGGATAATTTAAGACCATCAAGAAAGTTCTTAAGCATGCCCTTGACCTCAACCGTCATGGAGGTTTTCATGCTCCGGGGACTCTTCACATTCTTCTCCATGACAGTGGAGGCCTCCCACTTGCCCTTGGAACCAGATCTAGCCATTGCTAGAGAAGATGGGAGTTGCAGGCACTAGAGCTATGGGCGCTGGAGCAAAGAGATTGGGAAGCAAGGGCTTGAGGAGAGCATGTGGTAAAAAGAGGGATCTATGTCCTTTTATAGGAAGTAAATACCAAGCGTCCTCCAGTCGAGCCGTAAAACTCGCCTGTTCCCACCATAATCGTGCGTAAGACGCAGTTGGGTTACCCAAATAATATTAATGAGGATCCCACGATAAGCAGGCAGGATCTCTGTTTCAACAAGACGTGCCAATAGAGGCTATGCCTCGAAACGCAAAACCAGAGTCAAGAAAATAGTTTGAAATATTAAAGGATCAAGCATGATGTTTCACTGGAAAGTTGTCAGTAAAGACACATTGTTTGTTTTGACACATTGCCTTTGTGGCTAAGGGTTGTACTAATCATGCAGAGCCGGACATAGCTCCTTTATGTAGGAAATAAACTTTATATGTTCGGAAGGAGGAACCCGCCTTGCGATGCCGAAGACAGTACGCGCACCGGACTAGTCGTCATCGAAGACTGGTTCAGGGGCTACTAAGGGAGTCCTGGATTAAGGGGTCCTCGGGTGGCCGGATTACTCATTATGGGCCGGACTGGTGGGATGTGAAGATTTCTATAGAAGATTATCTCCCGTATCCAGATAGGACTCTGAAAGGATCGATATAGTTGACTAGAGGGGGCGGGTGAATAGGCAACTAACAATTTTTAGCTTTTCTTTACCAAATTAAACTTTGCATCAAAGTAGGTTGTCTAGATATGCAACTAGGTGAGCAGCCTATATGATGCAACAACAACAAGCACACAAGAAAGCTAGGGATAGAACACAAAATAAGCTTGCACAAGTAAAGGTGAGAGATAACCAAAAGTGGAGTCGATAAACTGGAGTCGATGGAGACGAGGATGTGTTACCAAAGTTCCTTCCCTTTGAGGGGAAGTATGTCTTCATTGGAGCGGTGTGGAGGCAAAATGCTCCCCAAGAAGCCACGGGCCACCGTATTCTCCTCACGCGCTCACACAATGTGATATGCCGTGATTCCACTATTGGTGCCCTTGGAGGCGGCGACCGAACCTTTACAAACAAGGTTGGGGCAATCTCCACAACTTAAATGGAGGCTCCCAACGACACCACGAAGCTTCACCACAATGGACTATGGCTCCCCGGTGACCTCAACCGTCTAGGGTGCTCAAACACCCAAGAGTAACAAGATTCGCAAGGGATTAATGGGGGGAATCAAATTTCTCTTGGTGGAAGTGTAGATCGTGGCCTTCTCAACCAATCCCTAGAGAATCAACAAGTTTGATTGGCTAGGGAGAGAGATCGGGCAAAATGTCGCTTGGGGTGGACGAGGTAGTCAACTCGGAGAAGAAGACTCCCCTCATATAGTGATAGGACAAATCCAACCATTACCCACTTACTTAGCCTGCGACATGCGGTACTACCGCACCAGACATGCGGTACTACCGCAAGGGCCTACGGTACTACCGCTTGCGCGGCAGGAGCTAGACCAGCCCCATTGCGTTGAAGCAAAGAGTGGTAGAACCACCGGAGTGGTACTACCGCAAGGCAGGGGTTGTCTAGGCTGGGAAGGCATGGTCGAATAAAAATACATTTGTGGCTACTTTCGCTGAGTATCGATCTATCAAAACTCCAACATGGTACTACCGCATACAGGGAGCAGTACTACTGAGTAGGGCGCAGATGTAAAAAATTACATCCACCCTACTTCTGCTCGTGCTACTGTGCCTGGCCCGAGGCCAGGGTACTACCGCGCCCGGGGAGTGTTACTACCGCAAGGGCCTGCGGTACTACCACGACCCCGGCCGGTACTACCGTGGGCCTCTGTGGTACTACTGCTCGAATGAGCAGTACTACCGCATGCCACAACACAACAATCACTTGGAGTCCTTCATTTTGCAGAGAGACGGATAAAACACTGGTTGCTCCAAAGGTCCAAAGGAAAGGTGGTGCAAAAGGAACAGACATGTACGTGATGATTCCACCCAAACCTTTCCAAAGTAGACCCCCTCTTAATATACGGCTTTCCTATGACTCAAATCCACCGAAAAGAAACATAGGGAAACCTCCATCTTCACTAGACTCCGAGGGGCAACGCATCGTGTTGTGCCTAAATCATGAGATATCTGAAATGCTCAATGCACACGATTAGTCCGCAAATGCGTTGTCATCAATCACCAAAACCACTTAGGGATAAATATGCCCTTATAGACTCCTATATGTGTAGAATGGCAAGTTTAAAGTTCGGGTGTAAGGTTTCCTTCCTCTGCAAGATGATTATGTACAACCCTAGGCCCCTCCGGTGCATATATAAACCGGAGGATTTGGTCCGTAGAGGCAGAATGAGAATTACCATAGTCTAGGCTTCGAGGGTTTCGCCACATCGATCTCGTGGTAGATCAACTCTTGTAATCCTCATATTCATCAAGATCAATCTAGTATGAAGTAGAGTATTACCTCCATTAAGAGGGCCCAAACCTGGGTAAACATCGTGTCCTTGTTTCCCCCTGTTACCATTGATCCTCAGATACATAGTTTGGGACCCCCTACCCGAGATCTGCCAGTTCTGACAGCGACACCCTGATACTTCTCCAACGTATCTATAATTTTTGATTGTTCCATGCCAATATTCTACAACTTTTATATACTTTTGGCAACTTTTTATACTATTTTTGGGACTAACATATTGATCCAGTGCCCAGTGCCAGTTCCTGTTTGTTGCATGTTTTTCGTTTCGCAGAAAATCCATACCAAACGGAGTCCAAACGGGATAAAAACTGACAGAGATTTTTTTGGAATATATGTGATTTTTGGGAAGAAGAATCAACGCGAGAAGATGCATGAGGGGGCACGAGGTAGGGGGTGCCCCAGGGGGGTCGGGCGCGCCCTGGGCCCTTGTGGCCACCCTGTAAGGCGGTTGGTGCCCTTCTTTCGCCGCAAGAAAGCTAATATCCGATAGAGATCATGTCAAAATTTCGGCCCAATCGGAGTTACGGATCTTTGGGAATTTAATAAACGGTGAAAGGGAAGAATCTGGAACGCAGAGACAGAGAGAGACAGATCCAATCTCGGAGGGGCTCTCACTCCTCCCATGCCATGGAGACCATGGACCAGAGGGGAAACCCTTCTCCCATCTAGGGAGAAGGTCAAGGAAGAAGAATAAGGAGGGGGGCTCTCTCCCCCTCTCTTCCGGTGGTGCCGGAACGCCGCCGGGGCCATCATCATCACCGCAATCTACACCAACAACTTCACCGCCGTCATCACCAACTCTTCCCCCCTCTACGCAGCAGTGTAACCCCTCTTTTACCCGCTGTTGGGGCTATTACTGCTGGGTATAAACTGGCCTATCTGGGCCGGGTCAACTTCATCAGTAGTTCCAGAAGTGATAAAGCCCAAGAGGGCAGATGAGGGCCTAAGGCCTGTAGCCGGTTCAAGACTTGTAGCTGTAAACCAGAATTTGTATATAAACTTATATTGTAAGTTAGGAATAAGGAGAGACCAACCCGGATACGAATATCGACCGGTGTTGGGACTTTGTGAACCGACGGGTGTCACCCGTGTATATAAGGGGACGACCCGGCGCTGGTTCAAGGACAACAGACAACACCTCGAGACATAGGCGAAGCTTTTTTGCTCCCTAGTCATTGAAACCCCATCAATTCCATCACAACTAGACGTAGGCTTTTACCTTCATCGAAGGGGCCGAACTAGTATAAACTCTCTTGCGTCCCTGTGTCCGCTTTAACCCCTTCAAGCTAACCCGTTGCGATGGCTCCATGACTAAGTCCTTTCTCTAGGACATCTGCCGTGACAAAACCACGACAGTTGGCGCCCACCATGGGGCTATCACACGATGGTTTCCGTTTCTTGGAGGGCCGCTTTGAAGGACTCGAGGGCTACACTGTAGGACGGATGACTAAGAGTCGTCGCGGCAAGCTCTACATCGACGACGCAGGCTGGAGCCCGGAGGCCGGCTCAATTGAGTATGGGTACCGGGTCCCCTTTGGTGGCATTCACGTTTTCATTGGCAAGATCGGTGAACCGAGCCTGAGACGGACATCTGCACCGACCTCGTTGAGACGGCTCAGCGTGCGTGATCCGCCCGGGTTAAACCGGCCATGAAGCGTGCCTTCGTGGGAGTCATCCATGGAGGAAGTTATGAGGACGGATCGGAATTTCGTGGCGCGACCGTCGTTTGTTCCGATGACGAGTCTTCAACTGGAGAAACCGAATCTCTTTATCAGCTACAAGATGGCCGGATTGGGAGCTGTTCCGATGGCGACAGTATTCCGAACCCCTCTGATCTGCCCAACCGGGTTGGAATATTCATGGCCGGAACACAAGCAGCGCTTCATTCTTCGACAGCTGCGGCAACGATCTCCGGTTCAGCAGCGGCGACGGCTGCCGGGGCAGGAGGCCCTGTGCGCCCGCCGGCTCAGGTTCTATCAGAGCTATTTGATGCGTTGGCTGTGCTTATGGCGGAAGTTAAGCCACCGGATCAGGACGTTCACAATGCGGAGATTGCAAAGGTAAAGGAATAGATCACCCAGGCCAAGGCGGATCTGGTGGCTGAGGACACCAGGATGGCCGCAAAGCGGGCCGCTTTAGACGCACAAGCCTACAGGCTTATGTTGGACCAGAGTGCGTCGCATGAAGTCATCAGGAGGAAGCACCGATCCCGTTTACCTCCGGTTTTCGAGGCCAGCGACCTTTTCAACACTCCAAGACCAAGAACCGACAATCGACTGGAGGGAAATCGGGCAGAAGCCCCTGGGACCAGTGCACCGGTTCAGCCTCGTCAGATGGACCCGCCTCGTCAAAACACCGTTATACCTCAGGCTGCTTTAGCACCTCCGGGTCACTACTCCAACCCAATGGACAATCTAGTTGCCGCTACTGCACGGTTGGAGGCCATTCCAATTGAAGGTGACTCGCCATAGGCAGTAGAGACGCGACGGGTCAAGGAACTTCTGAGGACAGCTTTGGTCCAACAGGAAGCGTACTCGTACAGCCGCGACCGGATCCACTCGACCCCCTGTCCAAGCCGGAGCTATAGCAGACATATGGATGAACCAGCAGTGTCGAGTAATGAACGACGTGGAGCACCCCATGACAACAACCTGGCGGGTGGTGCTGATAACGCTCAGGAAGTGGTGGACCGGGCCCGCGCGCGCAGGGAGGCCGAGTTAGCCACACAGCATCAGGCTTGGCAGATCACGCCGGTTCGTCCAACCACCTTGAACGAACATGGTGTTACTTCTAGTTCTTTGGGGGTGCCTTGCCTTATCCCTGCTTTACGCAACATGCGCCTGCCCAAGGATTTCAAAGGCCCGCGCAAGGTACCAAATTACACGGCGGATCAACATCCAGAGACATGGGTGGAGAGCTATGAGATGGCCATGGAGATGCTTGATGTGGATGACGTGGCGTGTGTGAAATACTTCACCATGATGCTTGAAGGAATGGCCCGTACTTGGTTAAAAAGCTTGCCGGCTAATTCTATCAGTTCATGGGCCCAATTACGAGCCCGGTTTATCAGTAATTTCAAGGATACCTGTAAACAACTTATGTCGATAGTGGACTTAGCTGCATGCGTCTAGGAGGAAGGAGAATCAACGACTCATTGGGTGCGCCGGGTTTCACAAGTGTTGCACTCCTCAGACCGCATCAACGCTGACACCGCAGTATTAACCCTAGAAGGCAACTGCCGGTTTGGGCCCCAGAAGCTGAAGTTGGGACGGATGAAGCGTCATTGCACAGACATGGGGACCCTCATGGCCGCTTTGGTGAAATATGCTGATTCTGATAGTACCAAGGACCCCGAGTCTGATGATGACAAGACAGGGAAGGGAAAGAGGAACAGCAACTCCAAAGGTCAGCAGCATCACTGGGCAGGCAATGGTGGTGGAGGCAAGCGTAAAGCGGATGGTAACATGGACTTTGTGGCTAATACCAACGCACAAGACAATGGCCAGCGACGCAAGGGTAGACCGAAAAACCGTAATGGGGCGCCCAACCCTAACCCAGACCGCCTAAACTATCTGCTAACCGAGCCCTGTCCAAAACATGGGATGAAGGAGGCGCCAGCAAACCACCTTTGGAAGGATTGCTTTATTATATAGGAGTTCAAGAATTCTAATAATTTCCGGTATGATCACGAATCTTGCGGTGGCTCAGGATCCGGGCCGGGTTACGGCGGAGGAAGTTCTGGTTCAGGATTTAATGGTAATCCGGGCAGACGTAATGGTCAAAATAGTCAGAACAACCAGGGTGGTTACAACCAACAGCAGCAACAGTCAGGTTACCAGAGCAACCCAAAGCAGTTGAGTAGTGGGCAGTACCATGTCTTCACCACTAGCTTGGACAAGCGAGACCGGAAGGTTCAGAGGCGGGCGGTCAACTCTGTTGAACTGGCCATACCCCGTTATCTACGTTGGTCTGAACAGCCAATCATATGGAGCAGAGAGGATCACCCTCCGCAGGTCGATAATCCGGGTCAGTTGGCTCTGGTGGTGGCGCCTCAGGTGGGAGGTTACAAGTTCACCAAGGTGCTCATGGATGGAGGGAGCAGCATTAACATCCTGTACTATGAGACCTTCCGTCGTATGGGACTAACGGATAAGAATCTCAAACCGTCTAATACAGTATTCCACGATGTAGTGCCTGGCAGATCAGCATATCCCGTTGGTAAGATAGCTCTGGAAGTGGCCTTTGGGGATGATCATGATTCCAGGTCGGAGACATTGACGTTTGAAGTGGTGAAAATCCAAAGTCCATATCACACCCTGTTTGGGCGACCGGCCTACGCCAAGTTTATGGCTCGGCCCTATTATGTGTATTTGCAGATCAAGATGTCGGGTCACAAGGGGACAATAACGGTTCACGGAAGCCGCAAAATCGCTTTGGAGTGTGAGGAAGGAGATGCGGCCTATGCAGAGTCGGTCTGTGCCACCGAGGAGTTGAAGTATTATAAAGACAATGTTGATCCGGCGGACATGACTCCGTTGAAGAAGCCAACTACGGAGCATGATCCGGCCCTGAAGTTCAAATCGGCAGTAGAAACTAAGCTTGTTGACTTCGTACCTGGCGATTCGTCCAAGCAGTTCAACATCAGTGCCAACTTGGATCCGAAATAGGAAAGCGCGCTCATTGAGTTCATCCGTGAGAATCGGGACATTTTTGCATGGAAGCCCTCTAACATGCCAGGTGTACCGAGGCAACTCGCTGAGCACACACTTAATGTGGATCCTAAATATAAACCGGTGAAACAATTCCTCCGCTGGTTTAACGAAGAAAGACGCAAGGCGATTGGAGAAGAGGTAGCCAGGCTCTTAGCAGCTGGCTTTATTGTTGAAGTTTTTCACCCTGAGTGGCTTGCCAATCCGGTGCTGGTCCTCAAGAAAAATGGCACCTGGCGCATGTGTGTGGATTACACAGATCTTAATAAAGCTTGTCCAGCAGATCCTTTTGCCCTCCCCCGTATTGATCAAATTATTGATGCTACGGCGGGTTGTGAGTGTTTAAGTTTTTTGGATGCATATTCTGGCTATCATCAGATCAAAATGGCAGTTAAGGACCAGGAGAAGACAACATTTATAACTCCCTTTGGAGCCTTCTGCTATGTGTCTATGCCCTTCGGGCTCAAGAGTGCCCAGGCAACTTACCAACGGTGTGTACAAAATTGTCTTCACAAGCAGATTGGCCGTAATGTACATGCTTACGTGGATGATATCGTGGTTAAGTCCAGGGAGAAGGAGACTCTGATTGGTGATTTGAAGGAAACCTTTGATAACCTGAGAACATACAAGATGATGCTTAATCCGGACAAATGTGTCTTTGGTGTACCGGCGGGCAAGCTATTGGGTTTTCTGGTGTCCAACAGGGGAATTGAGGCTAATCCGGAGAAGATCACGGCCATCACCTCCCTGGCAAAACTGAAGTGTATCAATGATGTTCAACGCCTGGCAGGCCGGATTGCCGCGTTAAGCCGGTTTATCAGTCGTCTTGGTGAGAAGGCAATCCCTTTGTATCAGATGTTGAAAAAAACGGATCAGTTTGTTTGGAGCTCCGCCGCTGATGAAGCATTTGAGGACTTAAAGCGGCAGTTGGCCAATCCGCCTGTGCTCGCCGCTCCCATTGACAAGGAGCCATTACTGCTATATGTTGCTGCTAATGCTCGGGCGGTCAGCGTGGCTATTGTGGTGGAGCGAGAGGAGGCAGGCAAGGAGCATCCGGTTCAACGACCGGTCTATTATATCAGTGAGGTACTAATCGAGTCCAAGCAAAGGTATCCGCATTGGCAGAAGCTAGTGTATGGAGTTTTTATGGCAAGCCGGAAGCTTAAACAATACTTCCAAGGGCACCCAATTACGGTGGTCAGTTCTGCTCCTTTGGGAGATATCATCCAGAACTGGGCAGCAACTGGCCGGATTGCAAAGTGGGCTATAGAGCTGGGGCCGTACGGTTTGAAGTATGTGCCTCGGACAGCGGTTAAGTCTCAAGCACTTGTTGATTTCATCAATGATTGGACTGAAATGCAAGCACCTGAAGAAAAGCCGGATCACATGTATTGGACCATCCATTTTGACGGATCCAGGAAATTGGAAGGCTCGGGGGCTGGAGTCGTATTAACTTCCCCACGAGGTGATAAGTTTTGTTACGTTCTCCGCTTAATGTTCCCTTGTACTAACAATGCAGCTGAATATGAAGCCTTGCTCCATGGTCTCCGGATGGCTAAGGAGATGAATCTAAGTCGAGTTAAGTGCTTCAGTGACTCGGACCTTGTGGCTCAGCAAGTGTCTGGCACTTGGGACTCCAAGGACCCACTCATGGCAGCATATCGTCGTGAGGTGGATATTGTTGCAGGTTATTTCAAAGGCTATCAGGTGGACCATGTGGACCGGCGGAAGAATGAAGCGGTGGATGCTTTAAGCCGGTTGGGCTCTCAGCGCAAACCGGTCCCGCCCAATGTTTTTCTGGATGTGCTGCACAACTCGTCGGTCAAGATCCCTGGTGAAGAGGATTTGGCTATTCCTGATCCGGAGGCTCAATTGGTGGCAGCTCTTCATGTTATTCCGGATTGGACGCTTCCTTGCCTGGCGTACAAGAACCGGGGCGAGTTACCAGAGGATGAGATTCTGGCCCGGCAGATAATCCGGCGATCCAAGTCCATGACTATTATCAACGGCGAGTTGCATCATTGCAGTGTGTCAGGAGCTTTTCAACGCTGCGTGTCTCCTGAAGAAGGCCGTGAAATTTTGTGTGAGATCCACGAAGGAGATTGTGGTCACCACGCCGGTTCAAAGTCTCTGGTGGCTAAAGCGCTTCGCCATGGCTTCTATTGGTTAACTGCTGATGCTGATGCGGAGGATCTGGTCAGACGATGTGATGGTTGCCAAAGGTTTTCAAGATGTGCTCATGTACTGGCTCAAGAATTGAGAATGATTCCAATTACTTGGCCGTTTGCAACTTGGGGGCTGGATATGGTTGGGCCTTTCAAAAGGTCCAAAGATAAGAAGACCCACCTCCTGGTGGCGGTTGACAAGTTTACAAAGTGGGTGGAGGCAGAACCTGTTAGAAAGTGTGATGCGGCCACGGCGGTTCAGTTCATCAAAAAGGTGATTTTCCGGTTTGGCTTTCTGCACAGTATTATCACAAATAATGGTACCAATTTGTCCAAAGGTGCTATGAAGGAGTTCTGCGAACGGGAGCACATCCGGCTCGACGTTTCATCAGTGGCACATCCACAGTCCAATGGTCAAGCAGAAAGAGCTAATCAAGAGATCTTGAGAGGCATCAAGCCCCGGCTCATGGTTCCTTTGCAGAGAACGCCGGGTTGTTGGGTAGAAGAATTACCATCTGTGTTATGGAGCATCAATACAACACCCAACAGATCAACATGATACACACCGTTCTTCATGGTTTATGAAGCGGAGGCGGTTCTCCCCAGTGATATCCGTCATGATTCACCTCGTGTGACGGCTTATATTGAAGCGGAAAACGAGACGGCACGGCAAGATGCTTTGGACCGGTTGGATGAAGAGCGTGACATCGCAGCCGCCCGATCGGCGATTTACCAGCAGGATCTTCGTCGTTATCACAGTCGCCGAGTCAGAACCAGAACCTTTCAGGAAGGAGATTTGGTGCTTCAGCTCATCCAAGATCAGACTGATATGCATAAGCTATCCCCACCTTGGGAGGGGCCTTTCGTGGTCAGTAAGAATCTGCACAACGAGTCGTACTATCTGATCGATATTCGAGAGCATAAAGACTCACGCACATCAGAGGAGGAGACCAACAGGCCGTGGAACATAGCTCATCTTCGGCCTTACTACACCTGAGCCATTGGCTATACTTATGTACATATTATGACAATGTATATATTATGATTAAATATAATAAACCGGAACCTCAGCTAAAGCGGGGCATCTGTTCTTTTACATCATGTGAGGTTACACGGAGTTGCTCTAAAGCGGCCTCCGGTTTACCCCTTGAGTTCGCTTTTTTAAAGCATCATGTTATATCACTTGGGGGTTTGGTCGTGTTCGAACCAATACCATACCTCTTGATAGGCGAGAGCCACCAGATCACTTGGGGACTTGGTCATGTCTGAACCAGTCATGCCTCTTGATCGGCCTAAGGCCACAGAATCACTTGGGGGCTTGGTCGAACCCGAACCATGACCATGCCACTTGATCGGCATAAATGCCACGGTTTCATTTGGGGACCTGGCTGACTAGAACCATAGTTACACCTAACGAGAGCTTGGTCGTGTTCGGCCGTGGTAACACCATCTGATCAGCTCAAATAAACCTTTTTTGCAACGGTTTTTTCATTGCATTTGCTTTACACTTTTCTTTGAAGGGTTTTTTTTGCTTTTTATTGCGTTTTTTAAACCGACAAAGTTTTTTAACCAATCAATTGACGGAACATAGTTCACGTCAATCCGGAGACTATTTGCCCGGTTTGATCTTTGTTGTTAACATCCTCTTATGGAGTAACACGGTGTTTATTATAACTCGGCACGGTTTACATGGTAAACCAGCGTCATATATATACAGGAGCTGTTATCTCCTCCAACGGTGTGGGTTTGCAAAACTCCACTTCAAGATTGGCCAAGCCAACTTCATGCTCAACGATGGCAGGTATTATGTATCGCAAAAATTTGGTCATATACTTAAGAATTTTTTGGATGTTTTGACTTCATATATGCAGACATCATATTCCGCCGGACGGTACAACCGCGGTAGCACTTGAAGAGTTTTTTATTGCAGAAAGTGCTTTGGAAAGTTCATCACCACAGGAAGAACAAAATATGCACGAAGGCATATCAACATCAAAAGTATCAGCTAGCCTATTACAAGGCAACACGGTGCCCATAATAATATCATTGTTTTTCGCAAAGGAGAGGCAGTTCAAAACCGGCTTCCGGTTCAAGCTTGGTCACCAGCCTGGCCTGATGGTTGTGGGTCATCCTGCGCCGCTTCAGCCTCCGTTTCTCTACCCAGTGGCTGGAAATCAACAGTTGTCCAGTCGATTCCCATTAATGCTTGGAAAACAGCTTCATCGTGGATCAGCAATGACGGGTCAATATCGGGAGCGTAAGTGTGCTTACTGATTGGAGGGATAAGATTTTCTGACTCATGAATTGGGGCAGCTATTCGCTTGTTCTGATTGTCATATTGGGCCTGATAACGAGACAAGTCTGCCTCCTCAACCAATTGACAAGCTAGCGGACGCACCTCCCGGTTTATGGCTCGCTGATCCGCTTCACTAAACTCTGACCTGTCTTCTTTCAAGCTGGGATAGCCCTGAGCCACTTCAATAGGATCAAAATCCGGCACCCAGGCTTTTGCCCGCATTAAGGCATTGATCGCACCGGTTCGAGCAGCAGATTTCTTCAGCTCTTCAACCCGGGCGGGAAGCACCGACAGTTTCATCAGAGTATCTTGAATCAAAGTGGGCGCCGGTTTGTTGTGAGATGCGGTACAGATGATCCGCTGTGCACCAGTGTACAACTGTTCGACCAGTGTGTAGACGGCTTTCAATTTTTTCCGCACATCTGACCCCAAGTGACCAGTGTGTGTCCCTGAAATATCATAAGGGTTAAACCGGCAGCTCTGTAAGAAGGCCGAGTCAATTCAGAAGTCAAAATGGCTTACCAAAAATAGCAGTGGTCATAGTATGCGCGTGCCGCTTTATATTGGTCAGTTCATCCGCCACCGGTTTTAGTGCAGCCTCGGCATCCTCTGCTCGTTTGATTAAAGTGGACTTTTCAGTGGCCCAATCCGCCTGCTTCTTCTTGAAGTTCTCCTTAAGCTGCTCCATGGCGCTTAAAGCGCTGGCTAATTACTCTTTTGCTTTGGAGGTTTCAGCTTGTTGGGTTTTCAAGTTTTCTTGGAGGTCGGCGATTTGGTTTTCTTTCGTCTTCAGCTCAGCCTGCATGCAGACAGTTATATGCTTCAACAAAACGGTACAAGGATTGAAGTACCAACCTAACAAGTTATGCACTTGGCACTTGGGGGCTAATTCATATTCGATCTTCATCTTTCAATTGCTTACAAAGTCCCAAGATCAATACAAGTATTCAACTTGGCACTTGGGGGCTAATGGCTATTTGCTCGTATATATTCTGATGCGGCAATTTCAATTACTTAAAGTACCGGTTTAAGTACGCTAAGTTGAACCGGCCCTTGGGGGCTAGGAGAGTCAGCAAGAATTGAAGCATACAAGTAGGAAGGAGCATATGGAAGTTACCTCATATTTATCTTTCATCATATTAACCAGACCGGCTTCATAGTCGCGACTGGTATACAACCGGTTCAGGTAGCCGAAATGGATATCTTGGGCATTCAGAGCAGCGTAAGTCGTCAGATCAGCGTTCCACTTGCCTTTGCCAAAGGCAGAAAATTCTTCCTTGGCAGAATGTTTGGACAAAGCGACAGGATTGCTTGGCTCAGTATGGCCAGTGCCAGTAATGACAACCTCATCATCCCGGGTACCGCCGGTTTGCACTGGGGTTGTTGGCTTGTCAGTAGGTTTTGCTAGACCGGTGGAGCTTTCAATCCGGATGGAACCTGTGGGCTCATTGACAGGAGCTGAGGCATTAGTAGGTCTCTCTTCAGCAATAAGATCGACGTCTTGCTGTGGTGGATCGTTGGGTATATCCTCAGGAATAGCCGCTTCAAGATCGGGTGTCTTGCCTGGCACAAGAACGGCATCTTCTTTGGCCGCTTTGTCCAGGCGGGCCTTCTTGCTTGGCCTAGGTTTGGCCCTGAGAAGAATAACAAAATCAAATACAGCATATGTTCTAAGGCGATGTACTGCAAATATCACAATAAGTATAGCTTACCCAAGCACCGTTTTGAGCGGTGGCAGCTGAGTAGCCGATGACTCGCCAAAAGATGAGTGGGAAGTAACCTGGTAATCGGAGTTAGATGGATTAAGAGGTTGACGAAAGCAGCCCGCTTTAGGACAAGCACTGACAAGCAAATTGGAGACCTCTGAACGGTGTTTCTGAACCGGACTGTTCGGTAAACCGGCGGAGGTAACTACCTGGCCGCTGTGCCGGGTTGTGCGACAAGCTTCGTGTTGTTGGGTCTTCATAAGAAATTTAGGATCCAAATAAGCAAGAGGATGAGAAAATTTAACTTTCCGGTTTGCCTGATGGATTTTTTGTGAAGGCAAAGGTTCTGAATCGGAAGAGAGAATAATTACCTCTGCAGCATCCGCGTGGCTGGCTTCGGTATCATCCTGACAAATATCATCATCAATAAGACGCATGAGAAATAAACCAAGTGAGTCAAGCTCTACCTCAAGGTCCGGATTATCCACATCATCATCAGGGGCCGGATTAGAAGATGAAGTGGTTCTTTTCCTGTGGGCAGTCTTCTTCACAGCTTTAGTCTTTTGCCGAGTTGCTTTTTCCGGTTTGTCTGGTTTTTCTGGTTTCTCCTGCAGTAGTTTCTTGCTCCAAAACGGATCATTGCCCTGATTACATAGACACTGATATTAAACAAAGACCAGATATATCAATAACAGATTCAGCAAAAAGAAAAATCAAAGTCTTACAGCTGGCGGTTTGTTGGTGGCACAGAAGGGAAGCAGGCCGTTTCTAGCACAGACATGTTCCGGTTCATTCAGCATCTTATTCACAGTCTCTGTGATTTCTTCATCGATGAGCTGGATTTTGGAATGTCGCAGTGGGTCATGAACACTGCCAGTATACTCGCACATCAAACCGGAGCGCTGACTAAGGGGTAGTATGCTCCATGATATCCAACAGTGAGCGAGATCAACCCCTGTTAAACCGTTGGCCATAAAGGCTCTGGGCTTTGACAGTTGAGGAACATATTTGCTTCTCTCCTGGGCAGTCAATCTTTGTGGAAAAGGGTGTGTATTGCTGAGCCGCTCTGGACGAAAGCCAGGCAAGGGATTCTCACCAGCAGGGGAGGTGTCTTTGCAGTAGAACCATGTCTGATTCCATTCTTTGGGGTGGCTGTGCAGTTTGGCGTGAGGGTATGTGTCCTCTTTCCTTTTCTGAATCGCCATGCCACCCAACTCCATGTTGGAGCCGTCAGTAAACTCAGTACGGCAGTTTAGATGGAAAAGGTCTCTAAACAATTCCACTATGGGCTCCTCTTGAAAGAACGCTTCACAAAGCACTTGGAAGTGACACATATTTGTAACAGAGTTGGGGCCAGTATCTTGTGGATGGAGCTGGAAATCGGCTAAAACATCCCGATAAAATTTAGAACCGGGCGGCTTAAAGCCCCGGGCTAAGTGATCTACGAAAACAACAACCTCTCCTTCTCGAGGTGTGGGAGGGCATTCTTTGCCAGGAGCCCTCCAATGGATGGTATCTTTGCTGCCTAAAGCGCCAATCAGGACTAAATCGTCCAGTTGAGCCTCTATGACGCGAGAAGGAACCCAATTGCACTCATATACTTGCTTGGCCATGATGGAATCTACAAGGTAGAAGATCCCGGTTCAAAAATGCATTTGATCAAGGTACATTGATATGTGCACTGTTAAACCGGAGACAGAACTATCTGAACCGGAGTTTTATGAAGCAACAAACCTCTAGCGATTCAACAAGGGGACTAATGGCATATACCAGTTTGGAAAAAATTCTATAAGGTTAAACCGCTTGATCTAAGCATTGAAACAGCTGAGATTGCGGATGGACAAGTACGCAGAAACAGGTTTCACAAGATTTCTTTACAGCATTGGATCTGAAGCAAGTTCAGAAAAGAGATAAATACTTAGAGGTTCAAAAGGAGCAGTACCGAACCAATGAGCAAAATGTTCATATAGATCTATGGTTTTGAGATGCATAAGTGAAGGCGAAGGTCAAACAACTATCATTGCACAGAATAAAGATTTGCGGATTCATCTAAAGATCTATCGTATGAGCAAGAGGTAGACGATGAATACTGAAGAACTATGAAACCCTAAAACAGATCTGCGGGGGAAAGGATAGAAGGTTTACCGGAGCTGAGGAAGACGCGGAAGGTTGCCGTGATGCTCTGGTGCGCCCAGGTTGATGCAGCGGCCAAGGTTGAGGTAGAGGTCGACGGTGGTGGCGGAGCTCTGAAGCCAGGCGATGCGAGGAAGACGAAGCAGAAGGGGAAGAAGGGAAAGAGAAAGGACCCTTCGGTCCTATTTATAGGGCAAAAAGACATGTTTCAGGCACGAGAATCATGGGGCCACGAAACGGAGATGTCGCCTCGATTTCCACAGATATATTAAACAAAGAAGCATAATGGATATCTTCGTTATGACAGGTGACGTCACTCCGGTTTACAATAATCAGAGAAGATGACATCATGGCGGTTTACCAATTTATGAGAAGACGTTGAAGATGAAGTTTTTGTTAAAGGATTGAAATGAACCCGTTCAAATCAATCTGGGGCCTAATGTTGGGGATATTACTGCTGGGTGTAAACCGGCCTATCTGGGTCGGGTCAACTTCATCAGTAGTTCCAGAAGTGATAAAGCCCAAGAAGGCAGATGAGGGCCTAAGGCCCGTAGCCGGTTCAAGACTTGTACCTGTAAACCGGAATTTGTATATAAACTTGTATTGTAAGTTAGGAATAAGGAGAGACCAACCCGGATACGAATATCGACCGGTGTTGGGACTCTGTGAACCGACGGGTGTCATCCGTGTATATAAGGGGACGACCCGACGGCGGTTCAAGGACAACAGACAACAACTCGAGACATAGGTGAAGATTTTTTGCTCCCTAGTCATCGAAACCCCATCAATTCCATCACAACTAGACGTAGGCTTTTACCTTCATCGAAGGGGCCGAACTAGTA
The DNA here is from genome assembly GCA_034509565.1 of Triticum monococcum. Classification (NCBI taxonomy): domain Eukaryota; kingdom Viridiplantae; phylum Streptophyta; class Magnoliopsida; order Poales; family Poaceae; genus Triticum; species Triticum monococcum. The sequence goes on along the minus strand of CM067842.1, from coordinate 440,087,625 downwards.
TAAACTCTCTTGCGTCCCTGTGTCCGCTTTAACCCCTTCAAGCTAACCCGTTGCGATGGCTCCACGACTAAGTCCTTTCTCTAGGACATCTGTCGTGACAAAGCCACGACACCCGCTGTAACCTCTACTTAAACATGGTGCTCAACGTTATATATTATTTCCCAATGATGTATGGCTATCCTATGATGTTTGAGTAGATCTGTTTTGTCCTATGGGTTAATTGATGATCGTGATTGGTTTGAGTTGCATGTTTTATTATTGGTGTGGTCCTATGGTGCTCTCCGTGTCGCGCAAGCATGAGGGATCCCCGCTGTAGGGTTTGCAATATGTTCATGATTTGCTTATGGTGGGTGGCGTGAGTGACAGAAGCACAGAGCCGAGTAAGTAGGTTGTTTGCGTATGGGATAAAGAGGAATTGATACTTTAATGCTATGGTTGGGTTTTACCTTAATGATCTTTAGTAGTTGCGGATGCTTTCTAGAGTTCCAATCATAAGTGCATATGATCCAAGAAGAAAAAGTATGTTAGCGTATGCCTCTCCCTCAAATAAAATTGCAATAATGATTACCAGTCTAGTTATCGATTGCCTAGGGACAAATAACTTTCTTGTGTGACAACAAGCTCTCTACTAAAACTAACTTAGTTGTGTCTTTATCTAAACAGCCCCTACTTTTTATTTACGCGCTCTTTATTATCTTGCAAACCTATCCAACAACACCTACAAAGTACTTCTACTTTCGTACTTGTTCTAGGAAAGCGAATGTTAAGCGTGCGTAGAGTTGTATCGGTGGTCGATAGAACTTGAGGGAATATTTGTTCTACCTTTAGCTCCTCATTGGATTTGATACTCTTACTTATCAAAAGAGGATACAATTGATCCCCTATAATTGTGGGTTATCAAGACCTTTTTATGGCGTCGTTGCCGGGGAGTCATAGCGTGGGGTGAATATTCTCGTGTGTGCTTGTTTGCTTTATCACTAAGTAATTTTTATTTGTTGTTCTAAGTTGTTATCTATCTTTAGTTATGGATATGGAACACGAAATACCAAAAATATTAGGTTTACTTGCTACTCATGGAGATGGGGAACCTCCTAAAACCATCGATGCTCATTATGTGAAAGATATTATGTACTACTTTGATAATCCTGAGAAAACCCCATTCAATTTTGTAATGGGAGACACGTTGGATCAACGTGAATACTTTAGGGATTATCGCTTGACTCAAAAAGGGAAACTATTATGGGATCAAATTTATATGTTGTATTGGTATGCTAGGCAACTATGCTTGAGATATGATTATACTTGTTGGTCTAGGATGAAGGCTCCACACCTTCCCTTTTCATGCAAATTTAATGATAATGAAACCTTGGCTTCTTATGCTAGAGGTATATATGATTACTATGATGTGGAACGAATAGAAGAATTTGTTGCTTTTAAGGGTGCATGTGAAATTGAATCTTTGTTTAAAGAGTTTGAAGATTTTGATGATTCAGTTTATAGACCTGAAAATTTAGCTATCCTTAAATATTGCAATGAGAATTATGAATTCAGTTTCGATATTGATGATTTTATTGAGAGAGTCTCCGCTATCCAAGAAGAGACTAATATTTTGCAGGAGTCTATGAAAGAAGAAATTAATGACATTGTGAGCTCATTGCATGAAAAAGATGATGAGGAGAGCGAAGAACCAAAGGAGGAAGAGCGGATTAGCTACCCGTGCGCACCTTCTAATGAGAGTAACTCTCCAACTCATACATTATTTAATGTCCCTTCGAATTTACCGAAGGATTATTGCTATGATGATTGTTATGATCCCGTTGATTCTTTTGAAATATCCCTTTTTGATGATGCTTTCTATGCTTGTGGCCAAGATGCCAATATGAATTATGCTTATGGAGATCAACTTGCTATAGTTCCTTATGGTAAACATGAAATTTTTGCTATTGCACCCACGCATGATAGTCCTATTATCTATTTGAATTCTCCCGACTACACTATATCGGAGAAGTTTGCCCTTATTAAGGATTATATTGATGGGTTGCGTTTCACTACTACACATGATGATTTTGATAGATATAATATGCATGTGCTTTCTGCTCCTACTTGCAATTATTATGAGAGAGGAACTACATATCCACCTCTCTATGTTTCCAACACGATAAAATTGCAAGAAACTGTTTATACTATGCATTGGCCTTTACTATGTGTGCATGAATTGTTCTTTTATGACATGACTATGCATAGGAAGAGAGTTAGACTTCGTCATTACATGATATATGTTGCTTTGTGCTCACTACTAAATAACAAATCATTGTTAATTAAAATTGGCTTTGATATACCTTGGGATCTGGGTGGATTCATTACTTAAGCACCTTATGCCTAGCTTAATGGCTTTAAAGAAAGCGCTGCCAGGGAGACAACCCAGAAGTTTTAGAGAGTCATTTATTTATGTTGAGTGCTTTTATATAGTTTAAAAACAAAAAAAATAAAGAGGGGAACCAAAAAAATTTCAAAAAGGAAAGTGAAAGTGAGAGAGACAAGCATTGTTGAAGTGGTGGAGCTCCTTGAACTTTGTTCATGCTCATGGAAACTTTGTGAACCTTGATTACAGAAACTTTTCAACAAAATAATTATTCCCTTGTACAATTCCATTGTATATAAAAATAATGTTCCAAGATTTGCCTTTAGGATGTTTACATTGCTTGTTGGTTTGTGCGGTGCAGAACAGAAACTTTAGTTGTAGTGCGCGATTTTATATTTTTTACTGGAATGTCAAACGGTTCTTAAACTTTTTGCACTGTATTTCTATAAAAATTGTTTATGTCTCCTAATTGTTTCAGAATTTTTGAAGCACCATAAGTATGCTGAATGTTCAGATTACTACAGACTGTCCTGTTTAAGACAGATTCTGTTTTTGATGCGTGCTTGTTTTGATGAAACTATCGATTTCTATCAGTGGATTGAGCCATTAAAAAGTTTTATTACAGTAGCTACAATTCAAAAACAAATTAGCAATTGGTTTGCAACAGTACTTAGAGTAGTGATTTGCTTTATTATACTAATGAATCTTACCAAACTTTTTGTTAAAGTTTTTGTGTGATTGAAGTTTTCAAGTTTTGGGAGATATCACGATGGATGAAGGAATAAGGAGTGGCAAGAGCCTAAGCTTTGGGATGCCCGAGGCACCCCAAGGAAGTATTCAAGGACTCCCAAGCAACCAAGCTTGGGGATGCCCCGGAAGGCATCCCCTCTTTCTTCTAACGATCATCGGTAATTTTACTTGGAGCTATATTTTTATTCGTCACATGATATGCGTAAATCTTGGAGCGTCTTTTGCATTTAGTTTTCACTTTTCTTTGATGCACCATGCTGGTATGAGATAATCCTTGGTTGATTTATATAATGATCATTGCACTTCACTTATATCTTTTGAGTATGGCTTTATAGAATGCTTCATGTGCTTCACTTATATCATTTGAAGTTTGGATTGCCTGTTTCTATTCACATAGAAAACCGCCATTTGTAGAATGCTCTTTTGCTTCACTTATATTTGTTAGAGCATGGGCATATCTTTTGTAGAAATAATTAAAATCTCTTACTTCACTTATATCTATTTAGAGAGATGACAGGAACTGGTCATTCACATGGTTAGTCATAAAATCCTACATAAAACTTGTAGATCTGAATATGATATGTTTGATTCCTTGCAATAGTTTTGCAATATAAAGATGGTGATATTAGAGTCATGCTAGTGGGTAGTTGTGGATTGTATAAATACTTTTGTTCAAGTTTGTGATTCCCGTAGCATGCACGTATGGTGAACCGTTATGTGATGAAGTCGGAGCATGATTTATTTATCGATTGTCTTCCTTATGAGTGGCGGTCGGGGACGAGCCATGGTCTTTTCCTACCAATCTATCCCCCTAGGACCATGCGCATAGTACTTTGTTTCGATAGCTAATAGACTTTTGCAATAAGTATGTGAGTTCTTTATGACTAATGTTGAGTCCATGGGTTATCCGCACTCTCACCCTTTCATCATTGTTAGCCTCTTCGGTACCGTGCATTGCCCTTTCTCACCTCGAGAGTTGGTGCAAACTTCGCCGGTGCATCCAAACCTTGTGATACAATACGCTCTATCACACATAAACCTCCTTATATCTACCTCAAAACAGCCACCATACCTACCTACCATGGCATTTCTCCATAGCCATTCCGAGATATATTGCCATGCAACTTCCATCATCATCATATACATGACTTGAGCATTTATTGTCATATTGCTTTGCATGATCGTAAGATAGCTAGCATGATGTTTTCATGGCTTGTCCATTTTTTGGTGTCATTGCTACGCTAGATCATTGCACATCCCGGTACACCGCCGGAGGCATTCATATAGAGTCATATTTTGTTCTAGTATCGAGTTGTAATATTGAGTTGTAAGTAAATAAAAGTGTGATGATCATCATTATTAGAACATTGTCCCATGTGAGGTTATCAAAATAAAAGAGGCCAAAGAAGCCCAAATAAAAAAAGGCCAAAGAATCCCACCAAAAAAACAAAAAAACAAAAAAATGAGAGAAAAACAGAGAAGGGGTAATGTTACTATCCTTTTACCACACTTGTGCTTTAGAGTAGCACCATGTTCTTCATATAGAGAGTCTCTTGAGTTATCACTTTCATATACTAGTGGGAATTTTCATTATAGAACTTGGCTTGTATATTCGGATGATGGGCTCCCTCAAATGCCCGAGGTCTTCATGAGCAAGCAAGTTGGATGCACACCCACTTAGTTTTCAGTTTGAGCTTTCATACACTTATAGCTCTTAGTGCATCCGTTGCATGGCAATCCATACTCCTCTCATTGATATCAATTGATGGTAATCTCCATAGCCCATTGATTAGCCACGTCGATGTGAGACTTTCTTCCTTTTTGTCTTCTCCACACAACCTCCACCATCATATTCTATTCCACCTATAGTGCTATATCCATGGCTCACGCTCATGTATTGCATGAAAGTTGAAAAGGTTTGAGAATGTCAAAAGTATGAAACAATTGCTTGGCTTGTCATCGGGGTTGTGCATGATTTGAATATTTTGTGTGGTGAAGATGGAGGATAGCCAGACCATATGATTTTGTAGGGATAACTTTCTTCGGCCATGTTTTTTTTGAAAAGACATGATTGCTTTATTAGTATGCTTGAAGTATTATTGTCTTAATGTCAAATGATAGACTATTGCTTTGAATCACTCGTGTCTTAATATTCATCCCATGATTCAATTACATGATCAAGATTATGCTAGGTAGCATTCCACATCAAAAATTATCCTTTTTATCATTTACCTACTCGAGGACGAGCGGGAATTAAGCTTGGGGATGCTGATATGTCTCCTTCGTATCTATAATTTTTGATTGTTCCATGCCAATATTCTACAACTTTTATATATTTTTGGCAACTTTTTATACTATTTTTGGGACTAACATATTGATCCAGTGCCCTGTGCCAATTCCTGTTTGTTGCATATTTTTTGTTTCGCAGAAAATCCATACCAAATGGAGTCCAAACAGGATAAAAATTGACGGAGATTTTTTTTGGAATATATGTGATTTTTAGGAAGAAGAATCAACGCGAGACGATGCCCAAGGGGGCCACGAGGCAGGGGGGACGCGCCCTGGGCCCTCGTGGCCACCCCGCAAGGCGGTTGGAGCCCTTCTTTCGCCGCAAAAAGCTAATATCCGGATAGAGATCGTGTTAAAATTTTGTCCCAATTGGAGTTACGGATCTCCGAGAATTTAAGAAACGGTGAAAGGGCAGAATCTGGAATGCAGAAACAGAGAGAGACAGAGAGACAGATCCAATCTCGAAGGGGCTGTCGCCCCTCCCATGCCATGGAGACCATGGACCAGAGGGGAAACCCTTCTCCCATCTAGGGATAAGGTCAAGGAAGAATAAGAAGGAGGGGGCTCTCTCCCCCTCTCTTCCGGTGGCGCCGGAACGCCGCCGGGGCCATCATCATCACCGCAATCTGCACCAACAACATCACCGCCGTCATCACCAACTCTTCCCCCCTCTATGCAGCGGTGTAACCCCTATTTTACCCGATGTAATCTCTACTTAAACATGGTGCTCAACGCTATATATTATTTCCCAATGATGTATGGCTATCCTATGATGTTTGAGTAGATCCATTTTGTCCTATGGGTTAATTGATGATCGTGATTGGTTTGAGTTGCATGTTTATTATTGGTGTTGTCCTATGGTGCTCTCCGTGTCACGCAAGCGTGAGGGATCCCTGCTATAGGGTTTTTCAATATATTCATGATTTGCTTATGGTGGGTGGCGTGAGTTACAGAAGCACAGACCCGAGTAAGTAGGTTGTTTGTGTATGGGATAAAGAGGACTTGATACTTTAATGTTATGGTTGGGTTTTACCTTAATGATCTTTAGTAGTTGCGGATGCTTGCTAGAGTTCCAATCATAAGTGCATATGATCCAAGAATAGAAAGTATGTTAGCTTATGCCTCTCCCTCAAATAAAATTGCAATAATGATTACCGGTCTATTTATCGATTGCCTAGGGACAAATAACTTTCTTGTGTGACAACAAGCTCTCTACTAAAACTAACTTAGTTGTGTCTTTATATAAACAGCCCCTACTTTTTATTTACGCACTCTTTATTATCTTGCAAACCTATCCAACAACACCTACAAAGTACTTCTAGTTTTATACTTGTTCTAGGTAAAGCGAACGTTAAGCGTGCGTAGAGTTGTATCGATGGTCGATAGAACTTGAGGGAATATTTATTCTATCTTTAGCTCCTCGTTGGGTTCGACACTCTTACTTATCGAAAGAGGCTACAATTGATCCCCTATACTTGTGGGTTATCACACCCCTTTCCTTCTCCCTCTCCCTCTCCTTCCCCCTTTCCCACTCCGAAAGAAGGGGGCGACTAGGACTAGGAGTCCAAGTCGGTTCCCCCCCATGGGGAGGCCCTAGGGTAGGCTTCCTCCCTCTCCTCCTTTCTATACGGGGGCACCCCAAGGTAGATCAATTGTTCTCTTAGCCGTGTGTGGTGCCCCCCTCCACAGTTCACTCCTCTGGTCATATTGTCGTAGTGCTTAGGCGAAGCCCTGCGCGGATCACATCACCATCACCGTCACCACGCCGTCGTGCTGACGAAACTCTCCCTAGACACTTTGCTGGATCAAGAGTTCGATGGACGTCATCGAGCTGAACATGTGCTGAACTCGGAGGTGTTGTACGTTCGGTGCTTGATCGGTTGGATCGCAAAGACGTTTGACTACATCAACCACGTTAAGCTAACTCTTTCGCTTTCGGTCTACGAGGGTACGTGGACACACTCTCCCTCTATCGTTGCTATGCATCTCCTAGATAGATCTTGCGTGATCGTAGGAAATTTTTTGAAATTGCATGCTACTTTCCCCAACACATATGTCTGTGTGCCATCTTCTCTTGGGAAGACCAGCTTCAAGATGAAGGGAACAGATTACGTGCTACGACCTATGTCTCCAAGCCAAGTGATCGCCGATAAGCAAGCATCCACACATCATGGAGAGACTAGTGAGAGTGTGAACCACAAAAAAGAAAGTGAGCGCCACAAGCCAAAACTGAGCAACTCTTCGCCACGAGAGAAAAACATAATGCTCCTTGCCACAAAAAGAGATATGAGAGAAGTGTGTGAGAACCCATCGAGTGTCATCCACTATGTCCTAGTATGAAAATATGAGGTGGCAAAGACTAACACTCCTAATCCTCTTCCTATAGTTTTGTCTAATTCGTTGCAGGAATTCGAGGATGTCTTCCCCGATGAGCTACCTCCCGGTCTTCCTCCTCTACGTGGCATCGAACACCGGATCGTCCCCATCCCCGGTGCACCCCTTCCTAACAAGGCACCATACCGCGTCAACCCCAAGGAAAGCAAAGAAATACAAAGGCAAGTCCAACATCTCATAGACCATGGACATGCGCGTGAAAGTTTGAGTCCTTATGCCGTACCGGTCATTCTTGTGCCAAAAAGAGGCGGTAGCTTTCACATGTGTTCTGATTGTAGACCTATGATGTCTACTACACAACCTTCTTCTTGTAGACGTTGTTGGGCCTCCAAGTGCAGAGGTTTGTAGGACAGTAGCAAATTTCCCTCAAGTGGATGACCTAAGGTTTATCAATCCGTAGGAGGCGTAGGATGAAGATGGTCTCTCTCAAGCAACCCTGCAACCAAATAACAAAGAGTCTCTTGTGTCCGCAACACACCCAATACAATGGTAAATTGTATAGGTGCACTAGTTCGGCGAAGAGATGGTGATACAAGTGGTATACGGATAGTAGATAAAGGTATTTGTAATCTGAAATTATAAAAACAGCAAGGTAACTAATGATAAAAGAGAGCGTAAATGGTATTGCAATGCGTTGAAACAAGGCCTAGGGTTCATACTTTCTCTAGTGCAAGTTCCCTCAACAATACTAACATAATTGGATCACATAACTATCCCTCAACATGCAACAAAGAGTCACTCCAAAGTCACTAATAGAGGAGAACGAACGAAGAGATTATGGTAGGGTACGAAACCACCTCAAAGTTATTCTTTCCAATCAATCCGTTGGGCTATTCCTATAAGTGTCACAAACAGCCCTAGAGTCCGTACTAGAATAACACCTTAAGACACAAATCAACCAAAACCCTAATGTCACCTAGATACTCCAATGTCACATCAAGTATCCGTGGGCATGATTATACGATATGCATCACACAATCTCAGATTCATCTATTCAACCAACACATAGAACCTCAAAGAGTGCCCCAAAGTTTCTACCGGAGAATCACGACGAAAACGTGTGCCATCCCCTATGCATAGGTTCATGGGCGGAACCCGCAAGTTGATCACCAAAACATACATCAAGTGAATCACGTGATATCCCATTGTCACCACAGATATCCACGGCAAGACATACATCAAGTGTTCTCAAATATTTAAAGACTCAATCCGATAATATAACTTCAAAGGGGAAACTCAATCCGTTACAAGAGAGTAGAGGGGGGGAGAAACATCATGGGATCCAAATATAATAGCAAAGCTCATGATACATTAGGATCGTATCATCTCAAGAACACGAGAAAGAGAGAGAGAGAGAGAGAGAGAGAGAGAGAGAGAGAGAGAGAGAGAGAGAGAGAGATCAAACAAATAGCTACTGGTACATACCCTCAGCCCCGAGGGAGAACTACTCCCTCCTCCTCATGGAGAGCACCGGGATGATGAAGATGGCCACCGGAGAAGGATTCCCCCTCCGGCAGGGTGCCGGAACGGGTCTAGATTGGTTTTCGGTGGCTACGGAGGCTTCTAGCGGCGGAACTCCCGATCTATTTTCTCTTCTGGAAGTTTTAGGGTACGTGAGTATATATGGGTGCAGGAAGTATGTCGATGGAGCTTTGGAGGCCCCACGAGGCAGGGGGCACGCCCCCCACCCTCGTGAGCATCTCCCTTCTCTCCTGACATGGGGTCCAAGTCCATCCGGTAGCTTTCCTTCCAAAAATAACTTCTCCAGTTGATTTCGCTTCGTTTCGACTCCGTTTGATATTCCTTTTCTTCGAAACACTGAAATAGGCAAAAACAGCAATTCTGGGATGGGCCTCCGGTTAATAGGTTAGTCCCAAAAATAATACAAAAGTGGATAATAAAGCCCAATATTGCCCAAAACAGTAGATAACATAGCATGGAGCAATCAAAAATTATAGATACGCTGGAGACGTATCAAGCATCCCCAAGCTTAATTCCTGCTCGTCCTCGAGTAGGTAAATGATAAGAACAGAATTTTTGATGCGGAGTGCTACTTGGCATAATTTCAATGTAATTCTTCTTAATTGTGGCATGAATATTGAGATCCGAAAGATTCAAGACAAAAGTTCATATTGACATAGAAATAATAATACTTCAAGCATACTAACTAAGCAATTATGTCTTCTCAAAATAACATGGCCAAATAAAGTTCATCCCTACAAAATCATATAGTTTAGTCATGCTCCATTTTTGTCACACAAGAATGCTCTCATCATGCACAACCCCGATGACAAGCCAAGCAATTGTTTCATACTTTAGTAATCTCAAACTCATAAACTTTCACGCAATACATGAGCGCGGGCCATGGACATAGCACTATGGGTGGAATAGAATATAATGGGGGGGGGTTATGTGGAGAAGACAAAAAGGAGAAAGTCTCACATCAACGAGGCTAATCAATGTTCTATGGAGGTGCCCACCGATTGATGTTAATGCAAGGAGTAGGGATTGCCATGCAACGAATGCACTAGAGCTATAAATGTATGAAAGCTCAACAAAAGAAACTAGTGGGTGTGCATCCAACTTGCTTGCTCACAAGACCTAGGGCACTTGAGGAGGCTCATTGTTGGAATATACAAGCCAAGTTCTATAATGAAAAATTCCCACTAGTATATGAAAGTGATAACAAGAGACTCTCTATCATGAAGATCATGGTGCTACTTTGAAGCACAAGTGTGGTAAAGGATAGTAGCATTGTCCCTTCTCTCTTTTTCTCTCATTTTTTTGGGCCTTCTCTTTTTTTTATGGCCTTTCTCTTTTTTTGGGCTTTCTCTTTTTTATGGCCTTTCTCTCTTTTTTTATCCCTCACTTGGGACAATGCTCTAATAATGATGATCATCACACTTCTATTTATTTACAACTCGATACTAGAACAAAGATGACTCTATATGAATGCCTCCGGCGGTGTACCGGGATATGCAATGAACCAAGAGTGACATGTATGAAAGAATTATGAACGATGGCTTTGCCACAAATACTATGTCAACTACATGATCATGCTAAGCAATATGACAATGATGATGCGTGTCATAATAAACGGAATGGTGGAAAGTTGCATGGCAATATATCTCAGAATGGCTATGGGAATGCCATAATAGGTAGGTATGGTGGCTGTTTTGAGGAAGATATAAGGAGGTTTATGTGTGAAAGAGCGTATCATATCACGGGGTTTGGATGCACCGGCGAAGTTTGCGCCAACTCAATGTGAGAAAGGGCAATGCACGGTACCGAAGAGGCTAGCAAGGATGGAAGGGTGAGAGCGCGTATAATCCATGGAATCAACATTAGTCATAAAGAACTCACATACTTATTGCAAAAATCTACAAGTCATCAAAAACCGCGGCACTACGCGCATGCTCCTAGGGGGATAGATTGGTAGGAAAAGACCATCGCTCGTCCCCGACTGCCACTCATAAGGAGGACAATCAAATAACACCTCATGTTTCAAATTTGTTACACAACATTTATCATACGTGCATGCTACGAGACTTGCAAACTTCAACACAAGCACTTCTCAAATTCACAACTACTCAACTAGCATGACTTTGATATTATTACCTCCATATCTCAAAACAATCATCAAGCATCAAACTTCTCTTAGTATTCAATACTCTATATGAAAGTTTTTATTATTCTTGGATGGCTAGCATATTAGGATTATTTAAGAAAATTACCATGCTATTTAAAACTCTCAAAATAATCTAAGTGAAGCATGAGAGTTCATCTATTTCTTCAAAATAAAACTACCACCATGCTTTAAAAGATATAAATGAAGCACTAGAGCAAATGACAAACTACTCTGAAAGATATAAGTGAAGATCAATGAGTAGTCGAATAATTATGCAACTATGTGAAGACTCTCTAACATTTAATAATTTCAGATCTTGGTATTTTGTTCAAACAGCAAGCAAAGCAAAATAAAATGACATTCTAAGAATGGCAAACATCATGTGAAGAAACAAAAACTTAGGATCAACCAAAACTAACCGATAGTTGTTGAAGAAGAAAGGTGGGATGCCAACCAGGGCATCCCCAAGCTTAGATGCTTGAGACTTCTTGAAATGTTATCTTGGGATGCCTTGGGCATCCCCAAGCTTGAGATTTTGTGTCTCCTTAATTCCTCTCATATCACGGTCTCCCTAAATCTCAAAAGCTTCATCCACACAAAACTCAACAAGGACTCGTGAGATAAGTTAGTATAAACCATTGCAAAAACCTTATCATACTATACTGTAGGAAATCACTAAAATTATTATTCAACATTGCATACTAAATGCCTCTGCATATTTAATAGTCATATCCTCAAATAGAATCATTAAAGAAGCAAACATATGCAAACAATGCAAACATAACAGCAATCTGCCTAAAAAGGACAGTCTGTAAAGAATGCAGCAACATCCATACTTCCCTAGCTCCAAAAAATATGAAAGAAAATTCCCACTGTAGTAAATTTATCAGAGCTTAATATGCAAAAGGTGTCAACATTTTATCACATTCTGAATTTTCTAGGGAATTATTGCAACAGCGGTAAACTTTCTGTTTTCAGACAGCAACATGTATACTTGTAACATAGGCATAGTAAAGGCTATCTATGCCACTTTTATTGAAATAAAATATGCAAAACATTTTTCTAAATAACAGAAAGAAAATCCTAACAAAATAAATTGAGGCTCCAAGCAAAACACATATCATGTGGTGAATAAAAATATAGCTCCAGGTAAAGTTACCGATGAACGAAGACGAAAGAGGGGATGCCTTCCGGGGCATCCCCAAGCTTTGGCTCTTGGATATACTTGAATATTACCTTGGGGTGCCTTGGGCATACCAAAGCTTAGGCTCTTGTCACTCCTTATTTCATAGTCCATCAAATCCTTACCCAAAACTTGAAAACTTCACAACACAAAACTTAACAGAAAACTCGTAAGCTCCGTTAGTATAAGAAAATAAATCACCACTTCAAGGGACTGTAATGAACTCATTCTTTATTTATATTGGTGTTAAACCTACTGTATTCCAACTTCTCTATGGTTTATAAACTATTTTACTAGCCATAGATTCATCGAAATAAGCAAACAACACACGAAAAACAGAATCTGTCAAAAACAGAACAATCTGTAGTAATCTGGATCAAACGTATACTTCTGGAACTCATAAAATTATCAAATAAATTGATAGACCTGGGGAATTTATCTATTAATCATCTTCAAAAAGAATTAACTAAATATCACTTTCTAAATAAAAATGGTAGCAGTTCTCGTGAGCGCTAAAGTTTCTATTTTTTTACAGCAAGATCAAAAAGACTTTCCCCAAGTCTTCCCAAAGGTTCTACTTGGCACAAACACTAATTAAAACATAAAACCACATATAAACAGAGGCTAGATGAATTATTTATTACTAAACAAGAACAAAGAGCAAGGAATAAAAATAAAATTGGGTTGCCTCCCAACAAGTGCTATCGTTTAACGCCCCTAGCTAGGCATGATGATTTCAACGATGCTCACATAAAATATAAGAATTGTAACATAAAGAGAGAATCATGAAGAATATGAGTAGCACATTTAAGTATAACCCACTTCCTATGCATAGGGATTTCGTGAGCAAACAACTTATGGGAACAATAATCAACTAGCATAGGAAGGCAAAACAAGCATAACTTCAAAACTTTAAGCACATAGAGAGGAAACTTGATATTATTGCAATTCCTACAAGCATATATTCCTCCCTCATAATAATTTGCAGTCGAATCATGAATGAATTCAACAATATAACCAGCACCTAAAGCATTGTTTTCATGATCTACAAGCATAGAATTTTTATTACTCTCCACATAAGCAAATTTCTTCTCATGAATAGTAGTGGGAGCAAACTCAACAAAATAACTATCATGTGAGGCATAATCCAATTGAAAACTAAAATCATGATGACACGTTTCATGGATATCATTATTCTTTATAGCATACAAGTCATCACAATAATCATCATAGATAGCAACTTTGTTCTTATAATCAATTGGAACCTCTTCTGGAATAGTGGATTCATCACAAAATAAAGTCATGACCTCTCCAAATCCACTTTCATCAATATAATTATCATAAATAGGAGGCATGCTTTCATCATAATAAATTTGCTCATCAAAACTTGGGGGACAAAAAAATATCATCTTCATCAAACATAGCTTCCCCAAGCTTGTGGCTCTGCATATCATTAGCATCATGGATATTCAAGGAATTCATACTAACAACATTGCAATCATGCTCATCATTCAAATATTTAGTGCCAAACATTTTATAGAATTCTTCTTCTAGCACTTGAGCACAATTATCCTTTCCATCATACTCACGAAAGATATTAAAAAGGTGAAGCATATGAGACAAACTCAATTCCATTTTTTGTAGTTTTATTTTATAGACTAAACTAGTGATAAAACAAGAAACTAAAAGACTCGATTGCAAGATCTAAAGATATACCTTCAAGCGCTAACCTCCCTGGCAACGGCGCCAAAAAAGAGCTTGATGTCTACTACACAACATTCTTCTTGTAGACGTTGTTGGGCCTCCAAGTGCAGATGTTTGTAGGACAGTAGCAAATTTCCCTCAAGTGGATGACCTAAGGTTTATCAATCCGCAGGAGGTGTAGGATGAAGATGGTCTCTCTCAAGCAACCCTGCAACCAAATAACAAAGAGTCTCTTGTGTCCCCAACACATCCAATACAATGGTAAATTGTATAGGTGCGCTAGTTCGGCGAAGAGATGGTGATACAAGTGGTATGCGGATAGTAGATAAAGGTATTTGTAATCTGAAATTATAAAAACAGCAAGGTAACTAATGATAAACGAGAGTGTAAACGGTATTGCAATGCGTTGAAACAAGGCCTAGGGTTCATACTTTCGCTAGTGCAAGTTCCCTCAACAATACTAACATAATTGGATCACATAACTATCCCTCAACATGCAACAAAGAGTCACTCCAAAGTCACTAATAGCGGAGAACAAACGAAGAGATTATGGTAGGGTACGAAACCACCTCAAAGTTATTCTTTCCAATCAATCCGTTGGGCTATTCCTATAAGTGTCACAAATAGTCCTACAGTTCATACTAGAATAACACCTTAAGACACAAATCAACCAAAACACTAATGTCACCTAGATACTCCAATGTCACCTCAAGTATCCGTGGGCATGATTATACGATATGCATCACACAATCTCAGATTCATCTATTCAACCAACACATAGAACCTCAAAGAGTGCCCCAAAGTTTCTACCGGAGAATCACGACGAAAACGTGTGCCAACCCCTATGCATAGGTTCATGGGCGGAACCCGCAAGTTGATCACCAAAACATACATCAAGTGAATCGCGTGATATCCCATTGTCACCACAGATATCCACGGCAAGACATACATCAAGTGTTCTCAAATCTTTAAAGACTCAATCCGATAATATAACTTCAAAGGGGAAACTCAATCCATTACAAGAGAGTAGAGGGGGGAGAAACATCATAGGATCCAAATATAATAGCAAAGCTCGCGATACATCAAGATCGTATCATCTCAAGAACACGAGAGAGAGAGAGAGAGAGAGAGAGAGATCAAACACATAGCTACTGGTACATACCCTCAGCCCCGAGGGAGAACTACTCCCTCCTCATCATGGAGAGCACCGGGATGATGAATATGGCCACCGGAGAAGGATTCCCCATCCGGCAGGGTGCCGGAACGGGTCTAGATTGGTTTTCGGTGGCTACGAAGGCTTCTGGTGACGGAACTCCCGATCTATTTTCTCTTCTGGAAGTTTTAGGGTACGTGAGTATATATGGGTGCAGGAAGTATGTCGGTGGAGCTTCGAGGGCCCCACGAGGCAGGGGCGCGCCCTAGGGGGCGCCCCCCACCCTCGTGGGCACCTCCCTTCTCTCCTGACGTGGGGTCCAAGTCCATCCGCTAGCTTTCCTTCCAAAAATAACTTCTCCAGTTGATTTCGTTCTGTTTCGACTCTGTTTTATATTCCTTTTCTTCGAAAAACTGAAATAGGCAAAAAAACAGCAATTCTGGGCTGGGCCTCCGGTTAATAGGTTAGTCCCAAAAATAATACAAAAGTGGATAATAAAGCCCAATATTGCCCAAAACAGTAGATAACATAGCATGGAGCAATCAAAAATTATAGATACGTTGGAGACGTATCAACCTATCAATGCTATCACCGTTAGATATAGGTACCTCATTCCACGCCTTGATGATATGTTAGATGAGCTTAGCGGTGCCACTATTTTCTCAAAAACTGATCTTAAAAGTGGTTACTATCAAATCCGCATACAAGAGGGTGATGAATGGAAAACCACTTTCAAAACAAAGTTTGGTTTGTATGAGTGGTTAGTTATGCCTATGGGTTTATCGGAAGCACCGGGTACTTTCATGCATCTTATGCATTATGTGCTTCGCCCTTACATTGGTGTGTTTGTTGTGGTCTACTTTGATGACATTCTTGTGTTTAGCAAATCCCTCAAAGAGCATGTAAATCATCTTAGGGTCATGTTGCAAGCTCTTAGGAAAGACCGTCTCTATGCAAATATGGACAAATGCACTTTTGGTGTTGACAAGATTGTTTTCTTGGGCTTTGTTGCGTCTTCCAAGGGTGTGCATATTGATGAGTCCAAAATCGAAGCAATTAAAACTTGGCCCCAATCCACTAATTTGCAACAAGTGCGTAGTTTCCTTGGTCTAGCTGGTTTTTATCGTTGCTTTGTGAAAGATTTTAGCACTATTGCCACACCGTTGCATGCTTTGAGTAAGAAAAATGCACCCTTTGTTTGGGGACCAACTTAATCTACCGCATTTGATGAGCTCAAATCTTTGCTTACACATGCCCTAATTCTTGCTTTACCCAATTTCACCAAAACTTTTGAGGTTCATTGTGATGCTAGCGGTAATGGGATTGGTGGAGTTTTGATGCAAGAAAAGCGAGCCGTTACATATTTTAGTGAAAAACTTTCTAGTGCTCAACTTAAATATCCTATATATGACAAATAATTATATGATTTAGTGCAAGTATTGCTTGTTTGGGAGCATTATCTTCGCCCACATGAATTTGTTATACATACCGATCATAAGACACTTAAGTACCTAAAAGGTCAAACTAACACTACTAGGAAAAGGCTTATACATAGAAGTTTACCAGTAGCGTGTGTTTATGGCCCAACGCTACTAGTAGTTAGTAGTAGCGCTGGCTAGAAAGAGCGCTACTGGTATACGTTAGCAGCAGCACTTGTTATATAAACCCACACTACTGCTAAGTGTAACACACCACAATATCTGATCAATAAATATTAGCAGCGCTTGTCGCCCAACCAGCGCTACTGTTAGTTCTGGATCTATAGCTCCTGTTGGTATAAACGCGATACTGCTATTTTTTTCTATCTATAAAATTTTACTAGTAGCGTGTTTTTTATCCGGCGCTATAGGTAGTGCACCACCAGCCGTAGATATTTTGCAAGCTGCCATAGAGTAGCGCGCATAGGAGACCCGCGCTACTGCTATGCCCGCCACCCACCTACCACCTTTCCCCCTCCTTCCTCCCTTTTCTTCTTCCTCCCCCCTTCATTTCTCCCCCTTTCCTTGCACCTTGCTTGTTCCAATGCTCCCTCTCCACCACCCCTCCATTAGAGCCCTCCCTTCCCCTCTTCTTTGCCCTTCCATCACCCCCCCCCCCCTCTTCTTTGCTCCTCCACCACCCCTCCATTAGAGCCCTCCCTTCCCCTCTTCTTTGCCCTTCCATCACCCCCCTCTTCTTTGCCCCTCCACCACACCCCTCCATTAGAGCCCCCTCCCTCCCCCTCTTCTTTTCCCTCCACCACCCCCCTCTTCTTTGCCCTCCACCACCACCCCCTCCATTAATGCCCTCCCTCCCCCTCTTCTTTTCCCTCCACCACCCCCTTCCATTAATGCCTTCCCTCTTCTCCTCTCCCTCTCCTCCCACTCTCTCCCTAGCTAGCTAGCTAGTTAGAGCTATATATCTATAGAGCTACTAGGTAATTAAGAAGAAAGGTGCTCGATATCCCTCTCGACACATAGGTGAGCAAAAAAAGTGTTTGTGTGGATAGGACCGAAACTATATATATATGGGCGATATGAGAATATACCGAATTGTGTGTGGCATAATTTGGGTTGCCTACATTGTGTATTTGATGAAATAATGTGGGTGACAGAGTTGCCTATGTTTTGCCGAATTGTCGATTCAATTCCGTTTCGGCGAATTTCGGGCAAACTCAATATGTCCTATGTTTAGGGAAGGTCATGCCGGATTTTTGTATGAATTTGATCCATGCATGCATATATACGTGGTTATAATATTTGCTCCGCCCGCAGGTGATCATGAAGGTCAATGGAAGGAAGGTGGAAAGATACTGGCAATCCGCTGTGGATGACATGTACGAAAAAAGACTGAAGGATGTTTTATGTCCGTGTCGAAAATGCAAAGGAAGAGTCAGGCTCAACCCCTTTCAGGGTGGTAAATTCAAGGCGCACCTGCTCATGCATGGTTTCATGCATGGCCATACTCGGTGGATAAGTGAAGATGATGATGATGATGAGGAGGAGGAGGAGGAGGAGGAGGACGTCGACGGGGCAGGAAATAACTACATGGGGCCACCAAATGAAGAGATGACCGATTATGTGCCCGAAGAGGAAGACGGCCTCGGAAATGTCGATGGCGAAGAGGTAGTTCAAGGCATAGAAGATGAGGACACGCCACCGTCTTTGTCGCTACTAAGTTCAGCCATGCAGGACCCACATGTTCGAGACCTGCTTCGCAAGAAGACGACTAGCGACAGAGCTGCTTCTAGAGAGGAGGCCAAACTGGCGCAACTGGAGGTAGACTCGACGACTCCTTTGTATGATGGTTGCAATAATCCCGAGGTGACCCGCTTGAGTTTCACACTAGAACTTCTAAAGATGAAGGCAAAAAACAAATGGACAGATACAAGCCTGGATGAGCTTATGAAGTACCTAAAGAAGGTTCTTCCCGCGGGAAGCCTGTGTCCTACTAGTGTCGAGGAGGCAAAGAAAATCGTGTGCCCTCTTGATCTGCCACATATTAGATATCATGCATGCATCAATGATTGCATCATATATCGGAACGAGCATGCGAAAAAAACCATCTGTCCAAAGTGCAATGCTTCACGATATAAAAAGGCCGGAAAGAAAGCTCCACAGAAAGTTGTATGGTACTTTCAGATCACTCTGCGTCTACAACGGTATTTCGTAGATCCTAAGGAAGCAAAGCTTATGCGCTGGCACGCGGAGAGGGTGAAGCCAGATGACGGAGATGAGCCGAAGCTGAGACACCTCGTAGATGCTAGCCAGTGGAGAGCATTAAATGCTGAATTTGATTTTTTCGCAAATGATCCAAGGAACATCGTGCTTGGCGCTAGTAGTGATGACATGAATCCATTTGGCAACCAGAACACCAATCATAGCACATGGCCCGTGTTTGTATGGATGTACAATCTCCCCCTGGTTGTGCATGAAGGAAAAATACATACACATGGCTATGCTTATTCAAGGGCTGAGACAACCGGGAAATGATATAAATCTGTATCTCGGGTTACTGAAAGAGGAGTTACAGATCTTATGGACAACGCTGGCCCATACTCGACACGCCTCATAGCCTTGATCAAATGCATATCACAAAAATATCCTTGAGAGTTTGCTTGGAACATTGATGAACATGCCGGAGAGGACCAAGGATGGGCCGAAGGCAAGAAAAGACTTGGAATTTTTGAAAATCAGGAAAGATCTCCAAATGTCCGGTAAAAGTTCATCAGAGGAGACCGAGACAGAGACAGAGACGGAAGATAGGGGAAAAAGTAAACAAGAAGAAAGAACAATATTCCCCCCCCCCTCTTGCTTCACCTTAGATCCGAGGGAGGTTGGTCAATTGTTCAAGTGCCTTGTCGGAATCAAAGTTAGTTCCGGATACTGTGGGAAGATAAGCAGATATCTGGACACTAAGAAAAAAAGGTTCAGTGGGATGAAGTCTCACGACTGTCATGTGATGATGACGTAGTTACTCCCTGTTGCACTTAGAGGGATTATGGAGACACATGTGCGTGAGACGCTTACTGACCTATGCCACTTTTTTGATGCTATCTCTCGAAAGTCGATTAGTGTGAAGCAACTCCATAGGCTACAGGAAGAGATCGTTGTCATACTGAATGAGCTAGAGATGTACTTCCCACCCGCGTTCTTTGATGTCATGGTGCATCTATGTGTCCACATCGTGGACGACATCATCGACCTAGGGCCGACATTCCTGCATAGCATGATGCCATTCGAGAGGATGAATGGGGTCATCAAAGGATTCGTTCGTAACATGTCCTGTCTAGATGGAAGCATAGCCCAGGGATATCTGACCAAAGACTGCATCTCTTTCTGTGACAGTTATCTGACCAAACCGTGTTGTTGGTTTGCCTGTCAACAAGCACTGTGGAAGGCTCGAAGGCGAAAGTCACACTAACGGTCATAGGGATGTGAATGTGTTACGCTCGGGCCGACAAAACAACATTGATAGGGCAAACTTAGTAGTGCTACAACACCTAGATGTGCTAGAAGATTTTGTGACACTGCACAAAGAGACCATCGCAAAGAAATACCATGACCGTGGGGTGCACAGGACGGACGATGAAGTTATTAGACAGCACAACTCCACTTTCGTGCGTTGGTTCAAAGAGCGAGTTCTGGCTAATCCCCCGAAAGAGGGTTGTTTGAACGGAACACTCATATACGCCTTAGCACATGGCCCCTCGACCAACCTCGCGACTTATCAAGCATACGATATCAGCAGATACACGTTCTACACGGAGGAGAAAGATATAAATAGTGATGACCAAAACTCAGGGGTGACAATGGAAGCCATGACCGGGAATGTAATTGAAAGATATTACGAAAGGGTCGAAGAGATATGGGAGCTTAACTACTCTAGATTGCATAGCGCGACGATGTTCCGTGTCAGATGGGCTAAAATTGTACATAGAGAAAACCGACATTTCACTACCATGTGTATACCCGACTCCGATGATAGCAATACCATCAACGCCATCGCCAAAAATGAGCCATGGGTACACGCTAAACACGTGACACAATGTTTCTTCATAACTGGTCCGATCAATCCTAGCCGTGTTGTCATGAGGAGAAGCAAAAGGAGCATCGCCGGAATGGATGGAGTCGCCAACGAGGAAGACTATGACCAGTACGGTGATCTGATGAGGGAAGATGATGCTGATGACGACGAAACATATGTCAAAAGAAGAATGAAGACTACATTACCTACGAAAGATCATAATCCCTGGAGAAGGAAAAGTCATGACCATGGGCTCAATTATTCGACAACGAACAAAAGAGGGAAGAAGATCAGTCTGAAGCGTCGTTGTCGCCCAAGCTGACAAACTAATTATTATCCGGAGGGTAACAGTGGTATTGCTCTAACAACAGACCAAATTAAAGAAAGGAAAGTGCAAAAGAAAGATAAGAAAAAGAAAAGTGCAAATGAAAGAAAAAGAAAGGAAGTTTTACAAAATGAAATGAAACGAAAAAGAAAAAGGAACTAATAAGTTGTGGAAAATGAAAAAGGAAAAAGAAAAAGGAAAAAGTTAGCAGTAGTGCATTTTATCCTGGGAAGCGCTATAGCTAAGAAAAAGAAAAAAAAATAAAAAAAACTAGCAGTAGCGCGTTTTTTCTGGACGAGCGCTATAGCTAACTTAGCTATAGCGCGTTTTGCTAACAAGCGCTATAGCTAATTTAGCTATAGCACCGGTCCGCTAGCCCCCTCTTTCTGTCTCTCTCACTCGCGCCGCTCGTCGACCCCCTCTGACGCCACCGCTGACGCCAGCCCCGCCCCGCCCTGCCCATGGCGCCGCCGACGCCAGCCCTGCCCCGCCCTGCCCCGCCCACGCTGCCACCGACGCCAGCCCCGCCCCGCCCCACCCACGTAGCCGCCGACGCCAGCCCCACCCCGCCTCGACCCCATCCCGCTCCGGTATGCCCCCCGCCCCCTCTTCCTTCCTCTCCGACTCCTCAACCCTAGCTCTCTCTCTCTCTCTCTCTCTCTGGCCCCCTCCCGCTCTCTGCAAATCAGCGACCCCGGCGACCCCGACGCCGGCCATCGACCCCAACCCCTTCAGCGCCTCCCTCCGTGAAGGAGCCGGCAACGCCCAACAATGCCAGCGAGCACTAGACAAGTTAGTGCTAGTTAGTGTTAGTTAGCTTAATTTGCGTAATTTGCTCTTAGTGTTAGTTAGTGTTAGTTAGCTTAATTTGCTATTAGTGCTAGTTAGTTAATTGATGTTAGTGTTAGTGTTAGCCCAGTGATAGTTAGTTAGTGTTAGTTAGCTTAATTTGTTGTTAGTGTTAGTTTTTAAATGAAAATGGAAATGAAAATTACAGTTTTTGAAAATTAGCTTATGTAGTTGCTGTCCATTATGAAAATGAGGATTTTTAATGGAAGTGTTTGAAAATTTGGTCACACTCTCTCTCTCTCTCTCTGCAGATCGAAGCTAGGCGCAGATCGACGAGGAGGAGAAGGACGCCCTCAACCCCCCCCCCCCCCCCCCGGCCCCCTCTGCCCCGACGACCCCGACCCCGAGGTGTGCCACCCCCTGTTCCCTCCCTCTTCATATGTCAGCACATAATGATGCAAGGGGGAGTGTTCATAATGTGGTTGTTAAAGTGTTCATAATGATGCAATGGGGAGTGGAGCTGTTAGATTGGTTAATGAGCTGTTAGATTGGTATAGTTAATCTTTTTTGCATCATTTGGGCAGCAATGTTCATGATTGTGTATATGTCAGCAGCAACAAAGTGACCTATGTTTTTCCGGAAATGTTGATTCATTTCCATTTCGGCAAATTTCAGGCGCTGTATATGTGCACTTTCTAGCAAAGGTCATGCCAAAATTTTCCGTGAATTTTGGCATGACTTGTGCTAGAAAGTTGGACATATCGAGTGCTTAAGATTTGTCGCTCCGGGAATGAAACGACATTTCCGGTAAAACAAAGGTCACTTTTTTGTCATTATTCACTTTATTATATAAAGCTCGATAATTAAACCACTACGACATTGAACCCTAGCAAACATGACCGACACCGATGAGGTCGGAGGTTCTCAGTCCCAATTAGGTCAAGCACACGCCTACCTCGACTTTCTGGCGGATCAGGAGAGACAGGAAGCTGGGTTCTGGACCGCCATGTCATGACGGATGATGACGGTGGTGGCGCCGGCGCTGACACTTATGCCACCAACGACACCGGCACTGAGACTGGCGCTGATGATGTTCCTAACTGCAGCACGAAAGGTGGGACCTCCCAAGCCAGTGAGGGACAGAAGGAAAAGAGGACACGACGCCCAAATGAGCTCGGCACCGGAAGAATGGTGGTCATGGCGGTGCACCCTGGCGAGTTCGAGCCAATAGAGCCGCGAGAAGTGGCAGCGTGTTACGGCAACCAACTAGGATGCATCCTACGGGATACCTCTAACATCAACCCCACAAAAATACGGAAATATGAACATTTGAAGAAGCTTCTTCTAACTAGGTTGCACACAAGATTCCAGTTCCCCGGTCGGAATGACGATGTCGACCCATGGGATGATGTGGGCATGAAAAAAAATCAACAACAAAGCCCTAGGGAAGTTCAGCAGCGCATTGAGCGCTTGGAAAACTAGGGTGAAAAGGGCGATTCAAGTAGACCATGAAACCTATGCCGAGATTGTTGCAGACAATCCGAAAATTACGATAGAGCACTTTGAAAGGTTCAAGGAGACTTGCAATGAAGAAGCTTCCAAGGCCAGGTCGGAGAGAGGCAAGCAGCTGCAGGCAAAGAACATGGGGAACCACCGCCTTGGAAGTCATGGTTACACGGGAAAGAGGCCCGTGTGGGCTAAGGAGGACGCAGAACGTGAACATCAGGGGATCCCAGACCCATTGGCTGAGTTCACCGACCAGCAGGAGCATGACTTCATCAGGGCCCGATTCTCGTGGGACCCCAAGAAAAAGATTTTTTTCACTGACGGGCCGACTAGGAAATTCATGAGATTACTGGTAATTATCCTTTTTACCACCTTAAATATTAGGTTCTGATCAACGAAGTCTACTACATTCTAGTCGCATTCGTAAACGATTCACGGTCCATTTTGCAGAGAGAGCAACACAAGCTTGCGGCCGAGAGCGACTCGTCGACTCAGTCGTCGGCGAAGTACAAGTGGGACACTCCTTTCAACCGGGCCATGAACATAATGATGGGACACCCGCCCGGCCAGCGGCCGCAATATGGACGTGTGCATGGTGCCGGGGATGGGGCCACTTGGAAGTACTATTATAACGAGGACCCCGAGGCCAAAAGACAGAGAAAGAAGTTTAATCAAGTGACTATCGACGAGAATGTGGCGCGGGCGATGTAGAAAGCAAAAGCTGAGACCAAAGCTAAGATAATCGCTGCCTGTAGAGATGATATGGTGGCTGCCTTTAAAAGCTTGATTCCAACAGTGGTCACATGGGTGCAACAAAAACCAAACGCGCCACCAAGTGATTTTCCCATGCCCAGCTTCACCGGGAGAAACTCAATGAACACCGCACCCATACTCATACCTAGTATGGCAACCACACCCGCACCTCCTCCAGCACCTGCTCCTGCACCCAGCTCTCACAGCAGCCCTAGCTCCGTCTCTGGCTTGAATGTCGGGCCATCGACATTGGCTGAGCTCGACGCCCTCACGGTAAATATGCGTCATCGCACCTTCATCAACTCAACTAATTAATTAATCTTCGGTTGCCATTCTTTTTGGATCTCTGACGCTGCACATATATGTCTTTGTAGGCTGACTCCACTCCGTGCACCCTCCTTTACAACATGAAGGGCGGGTTGGTGGATGTGGGGAAGGGTACTATAGTGAAGCCTAAGGATCAATTGTTTCACCGCCGGCAGATGCCTGATAACACCTTAAGGGTCTCCGTGGTGAGTGTGAAAGTGGGCTACGAGGGTCTCCCTCGTCCGATACAAACCGATGGAGAGGACGACGAGACCCCCACACAGCTTGGGCAATGCAAAAATTGGCCGATCCTGTCGCCGAAAAATCTTCTTCGTGTCGAGGTGGCCGGGAGCACACCAACGGGACCTCAGGAAGGTATGACCACAACACCACCTACACAAGTACAACCATCGTCTGTGCTGCTTGCTGAGATCGAGAGACATGAGGAAGGAGGGCTAATTGTTCTGCCGACAGATGATGCCATCTACCCCATGGAAGAGGATAGGGATCATGACATGGAGGAGGCCAACGATGACCCTAACCAGTATTTCAATACTGCCTTTGACAACGAAGTAACAATGAGTCAACCATATGAATATGAGATGCATGTACTAGAGCCGGAACGTCCTCGGGAGTGCAAGAAGTCTTTGTTCATGCAATCCTCGCAGGACACGCCTCTAGATGCCGGCTCCACCCAAGCTCAACTGATTAGCCAGAGTCTTCCAAAGCTGAGCCCGACAACACTAGGGGTGGTGCTCAGGGAGGGTCTGACAGACCCACCAGCACCTGAGCCCACCAAGAAGCAGAGGAAGAGACTGACGGCGAGAAAAATCCAATAAAGCTGGCAATGTTGGTTCTAGCAGCCAGCCGCCTTCGACCAAGGTTGACCGTATACCGATGAAACATGCACCATTAATCCATGTCACGGGAGAGCCAATGGTACCGGTGAATGCACTAGCTGCCATAGAAGGGGATCTCAGGAGACTCCATGACCATGTGCTTTTGACAGAGAGAAGCCTCCTCGCCTCGGATGATCCAGGATACCCACTTTATATGGTTCATGTGCCGAGCAGTTGCAAGATGTATGTCCACACATGCCCCGCAGACCTCTTCTTCCTGAGGTTTGATTACATCTTCAAGATGTTTCAAATGAGGACACTCGATTTTACCTTTGTCCGCCTGTATGCGCTGCACATGAACTACATCGTCAGGAGAGAGCAAGTCACCGGTCTTGCGGTCGCGGACCCATACTACATGCATGAGGGCTTCTTGTCAATCAACGACGCCAACCGCCAATATGCGAGTCAGTGCATCAAAGAATTCTTGCTCAGCAAGAAGGACAAAGAAACGATTCTCCTACCTTATCATCCCAGGTAAGTCATCCGCGGATAGCACTATAACACATACATCCTTTCGTGCATTTCAATAGTTCCTTTGCACGCATGGAGGCTAAACTTGATCGTGTATTTTGCACAGCGGGGGGTGTCGTGCCGTTCTCATTGTTCTTTTCCCGCGTTTCTCCCGCGCTCTATATTTGGACCCGTTGAAGACCATACAGCAGAAAGATTACACAAACATAAAGTATGTTCTGGACAGAGCTATGCTGGGCTTCAGCATGCGGGGTGGCTACATCCAATGCAAACAAACAAATAAGGCAGGGCTTTATTTCAGCCACAAGACTAACTTCTGTTGCATCCAGCAACCGGCAAGAAGTGAGAATGATGGATTCTACGTCATCCATCTAATGATGGAGTACAGAAGGGATGTGCAATCACTTTGCATGAAATCTTCATCCGACACCCATATCCAGAGATGGGCCGAAGCTTTTGGAGCCGTGCTGGATAATCGACTTCGAAATGATTTCTACCGGATCCAACAGGAAATTGCGTCCATCATCATCAAAGATGTCCTCGAAGAGAATGGGATGTTCTACGGCTGCCCAATATCGCGAGCTGGCGTTCGAACCCGCATTGCCCTACAGCGTCAGGACATGACGCCTTTCACTAAGCTTGGGTGCACCCTTCCGGATATGGACAGATGGGAAGAGTGCACTGCTTAAAAACAGTGTGTCTGTTTAGTTACTTGTTACTTTCTGTACGACGAAACTTCGAATCTCTCAGTACGACAAAACTATTAGATGTATGGTGCCGCGCTCTAGTTAATTACTTTCGGTACGATGAAATTTGTTAACTATGTTTACTATATATGTTGCTTCTATTTCATAACTGTTTTGTTGAATTTGCTTCATGGTATATATATGTGCATCGCTGACAGGTATATAGATCAACGATGGCGAGGAAGTGGTATGCCGTGTATGTAGGGCATGTTCCGGGTGTGTATGATGAGTGGCCAGAGTGTCAGGCCCAAGTCTCTGGCTTCTCCGGCGGAAGCCAGAAAGGGTTTGATAGCAGAGCGGAAGCCGAAGCTAGTTACTTGAGATTCATAGCACAATAGGGGATTCAAAACCAGCACCGCTGCAAAAACTACTACATCATACCGCTTTTGATCATCATGATCGCTCTTATCGTGTATGTCTTAGTTTAGGTAGATGATGAAACATGTGTCTACGGGACAATGTAAGAGACATGTGATCATTAACTTGTATCGCTATTTCGAGATGATGATGAGATCGACATCATTTGTGTTGAGACTATGTTGATATGATGAGACTATATGTTGTACCACTTCGATGATGAGACATTCCTTTTTCATATAGTTCCTGAAAAAATACGAATACAGCAACATAAAAAAGAAAATACTAGCAGTAGCGTGGGGTATTGGAGTAGCAGCGCTGCTTACCAGTAGCGTTTTTTTGAAGGGACACGCTACTAGTATTAGCAGTAGCGATGGACAGAGGCGCGCTACTGCTAGATACAGAGAGCAGTAGTGCTGGTTCAAACAAGCGCTACTGCTAACAAATAGTTGTAGCGCCGTAGCAGTAGCGCGCCTGCCTGCGCTACTAATGTCCAAAAAACCAGCGCTACTGGTAAGCGTTTTCCTAGTAGTGTAAGTTGAATAAACGACATGCTAAATGAAGTGAATTTATTGAGTCTTTTCCTTATGTGATCAAGTACATTAAGGGCAAATAAAATGTTGTGGCGGATGCTCTTTCTCGCACATGCATGCTTGTTACTCAACTGGAGTTGAATGTTATTGGCTTTGAGCATATTAAAGATCTTTACGTGAATGATCCTTCTTTTGAACTTCCTTATGCCAAATGTCTTACTCACACTTATTGGGAGAACTTTTATCTCAAAGATGGCTACCTTATGTGTGCTAACAAACTTTGTATACCCGAGTCTTCTCTTCGTTTGTTGCTTTTGCAAGAGGCTCACGGAGGTGGACTCATGGAACATTTCGGGCACGACAAGACCTTCGCCACACTCTCCTTCAAGTACTTTTGGTCAAAGATGTTCCAAAAAATGCTCTACATGCAACAGAGCTAAGTCCAAAGCCCAATCTCATGGTTTACATATGCCACTTCCAATTCCATATCAACCATGGGAAGATATTAGTATGGATTTCGTGCTTGGTTTGCCTAGAACTCGCAATGGAAAAGATTTCGTCTTTGTTGTTGTGGACCGATTCTCAAAAATGGCACATTTCATCCCATGCAACAAGATAGACGATGCTTCACATATTGCGAATATTTTTTGTAGGGAAATCTTGAGGTTGCATGGAGTGCCAAGGATCATTGTGTCGGACCGCGACGTCAAGTTCTTAAGCTACTTTTGGAAGACCATTTGCACCAAGCTCGGCATCAAGCTTCTTTTCTCCATGGCCTATCATCCCCAAACCGATGGCCAAACGGAAGTCACCAACCGGACGCTATCTACTCTCCTACGCGTGTTGATCAAGAAGAACATCAAGGAGTGGGAGGAGTGCTTACCAATGTTCAATAAATCGTTAACTGGTAGCTGCTCGGTCACTTTAGGAGTAGCGATTAATCAGTGAATTGGGCTACTAACTTGATTAATCAATCGACCATTAATTGGTAGATTGAATAGGAACTTTCCAACATATATGCAGATTTTTTATGTATTATATCATACCCTCATGCTCCCAGCTATGTAGTATACCAAAATATGTTGTCGTACACATATGAAAAGCATAGAGAGGAGCTAAAATTATTAATCCTAGCTACTAAGGAGCGGGATGGGGCTGGAAGCGGGCCAAAACTTTGGGCTTTGTTTGCCCATCTGTTAATGGGCCAGCTGGGATTAATCGACCTAAAAACTGATTAATCAGTATAACTGGCCAATTAATCAGCCTGGCAAGTTAACGCGATGAATAGGTGTTATTCGATTCGGCAATGCTATGAGTAGTATAACTGGCCTGTTAACTGATTAATCAGGTGAATTCTTGAACAGTGGTGCTTACCCATCGCCGGTACGCTACAATCGAGCTCGACACACTACCACCGACAAGTCCCCCTTCGGGGTTGTCTATGGCTTCAACCCGTTGTCACCATTGGACATTCTACCTCTTCCGCTCCAAGAACGCGCAAACATGGATGCAAGTGCAAGGGCAAGTTTTCTCAAGAAGATGCATGAAGATACAAGGGCAACGATCGAGCGTCAAGTACACCGCATCGCCACCAAGCTCAACATCAACAAGACACCAATGGTGTTCCAACCAGGTGATCTTGTATGGCTTTATCTTCGCAAGGACCGCTTCCCCAATGAGCGCAAGTCAAAGCTAGTACCACGAGCCGACGGACCCTTCAAGGTGCTAGCACGCTACAACGACAACGCTTACAAGATTGACATCCCACGCGACAAGTACAACATAAGCGACATCTTCAATGTCAAAGACTTGGCCAAATACCATGGTGATGAAGATCACGATCAGTGGATGGATCTCTCCAAATGGGTGGGGGGGATAATGCGGAGCATCCTTCCATCATCCCCATGGATTCTACACCAACACATCAAGCCCCACGTGGACCTATGACAAGAGCTTGAGCACGCACAATGGAAACCGAGGTGAACTCCTTCCTACTTGACTTGCACATGAACTCGAATGAGATTTGGTTGCTACCTCACCAAGATACCTTATGCATCATTAGGTACAAAGAGGGACCCTTCCAAGTAGCTGAGGAACACCACCAAGTGCAAGGAGAACCACCCCAATGCCGCACGAAGGAGGAAGGAGCCAAACAGCAGCAGCACTGGAAGTCCCAGGCGACCCCGTGCGCACGGGCCCACGAGACCCCTGCCCACGCGCTACACAAAGAGTTGGAGATGTAGCACCCCGTGCGCACGGGCGTGTACTGTGCGCACGGGCCCTACAGGATGGCTGGTTGATGCAGGCTGTTGAGCCTCCACTTCGCATCCACTTCACCTCCTACCTACCCAAGCCTATATAATTCGTACCTAGGGATATGTTTAGCAAAGACATAGATGAGAATTTGAGAGCTTTGCTCCTTCTACCACCTCCATTAGAGATCAAGGCCTCTTAAGAGAGGATCCACTTGTGTATTTCAAGACCTCCATCTTGGAGAAGAATACCATCATCAAGACCTCATCTCTAAAGAGTGGGAAGAACTCTATCATTGTATCTTTCCTTTGATTGCGTTTGTGAACTTGTGGATCTTATGTTGCTACTCTAGTGGATGTGTAATTGGGTATTGTTGGAGTGAATTCCTCTCTGTGTTTCTTGGTGTTCATCCCTTTCCCCCTCCAAGTGTGAAAAGATCCATCTTAGGTGAAACCGTACAACACTTGTCCTTTACTTTGCTCTTGTTATGTCAGTATCTATGCACCATATTGGCGCTAGGATGAAACTTGTCTCCTTTCTCAGTACTGTCTTTAGCTCGAGTTTTCTCCTCAATGTCAAGAGATGCTATCAGATTTTCAACTGATATCTTCTGTCTCTTATGTTTCATAGTAGTGGTGAGACTCCTTCATCAAGGAGGCAACTTTACAATCATGCACTCAACCATGAATTTGTCGGGTGAATCACACTTAAGGGGTTCGAGTTCCTTTACAATGCATTGTATCTCATGAGCTTGTTCAACTCCAAAATGATTACTCACCATCTTATAAACGTGGAAGCTCTCCATGAGATACAGTTCACTTCCTGCATCAGTTGCACCGAATTTAGCATTCAGTGCATTGCACAGTGTCTTCCCTTCTTGTATGTGCATGAATACAACACATAGACGGCCAATAAAAATACTTGGAACACATCCGACAAAAATAATGTTGGCACCCTGGATTCTCTCTGATCTTCACTAGAGATTCCCTCTAGCATGCTAATACTAATGTGTAAAACTTTCAGAGCAGTAAGTGAGAGTGTGGACTTCACTTGCCACCTTTTGAAGTGCATAATGATAAACTTATCTAACCTCAATTCATCAGCGAATCTAGCCATGATTAACTCGAAAAAATTCCTAATTGTCTTATTATTGAAAAATTAGTCAAATTCATGATTAATTCTAGTAAATAATAAATGACTAGAACAATAATTAGCATGCATAACTCTAGCATACTAGATGAACAAAATAGCAGCATCGCACATGCAGCAACACCCATAATTAGAGACATGACTAAATCACGACGCACGTATTGTGCCGTGGCTTTTGTAGGAGTGAGGTTGTTGACGACAACGTTGGTGAAAATGGGTCGAAGTAGACATTGTTGCAGAAGCCGGCACGCGGCGTCGTCTGATTTGGATGGAAGACGACATGTGGAGAACCAATGCGGTTCGATGGGGCCGGCGATGCTGTGACAGCGAGGTGGCGGTTGTGAATGTGTCGGTGTATTAAACACAGGTGTTTATACCGTAACTATGGACAGACAGTCGCAGCCTTCCCAACGGCAAGGGCTTAACATAAGCTGGCCATTTACAAATACTCAATACTTGGTAAAAACCATGAAGAAGACCTCCAGGCAGGTCATCGAGAAGTACTGAATATGTACTGAAGATGAAGACTCAAGTTGCCGGCAAGCTACGAGCCGGTAGGCTCCGGACCGACAACCTCAAGACCGACGAGCTTCCTCCCACCGCTCCACCGTGGCAGCTGCCAGGAGCTTGACGACGGGTGTCGAGCGGCTGGTGGTTAGGTAGAGCTTGTTGGGACACGTGGCGGCCCGTCATTGAATAGAAACTTTATTGACACCCGTCCAAGGGGCGTGACGAAAGAATAAGAGGTAGCTGGGCGAGCGGCATAAGTGGAGTTAGGCTCCCTTGCCGGCATTCCTCCTTAGCGTGACATCTAATGGAGCATTAAATGTTCTTGTCCTATACCGTCAGAATTAGATATGATAGCACTGTAGCCATTATCTGCCTTCTGTATTTATCATTTTGCCATTGTGGTAGCCCTTTCATCTATAAAAAAAGGCCTGTGACAACCTTTACAAGGGTCGACACCCAGCCCATTTGCACTGGCTCTCCCGAGCTCTTGTGCTCTCTTGTAACTTGGGCATTTTCACATATAATTTCACCAAAGTAGGAATAGAATTTTATACTTCACAGAGACCTGAACCTGAGTAAACCGATCATGCGCTCCGTGATTGATTCTGCTCTTTGTGTGCTGTGAGCCCTAGCCGAACATAGAAGGTCTTCTGAGCCCATAGATTGTGGTACGTGGATAGAATGATAGTATGACTGTACGAGGTACTCCCTCTGTTTCAAGTTATTCGTCACAGAAATGGATGTATCTAGATCTAAAATACATCTAGATACATCTATATCTATGACAAATAATTCGGAACGGAGGGAGTATGCTGCAAGGGAGGGGCGCGCGAGAGGCGATGCACGGTGGGTGCGTGAGCAGTGCCAAAAAATTCATAGGCAGAGGGAGATGACAGGGTGACTCGTTGGCGCATCGGACGGCCGCGGAGGCGGCTGATTATTTCCTCATGAGGAATAAAACCTTTGATTCTTCTTCCAAGTGGAAGTACATAGTACTACGTAGTATGAGAACAATGGTGATTGATGGTACCATCTTAATTAATGCAAGAATCTTGAAGCACATACAGAAACACACGGTTTGACCTAAGTACGAGGACAAACAAGGAAGAGAGGAAGAAAAGCAATTAATGTACACGAGGGAGACGGAGCTAGGGAAGGAAGGAAGGAATCTATGCGATGGCGGCGCCCTTGCCGTTGTTGGCGCCGACGTGGACGTCGGCGTCTCCGATGTACCTGCGCCAGAACCAGTGGCCCTTCCAGACGAGCACCATCTCCTCGATGGGCACGTTCTTGGTCTCCGGCAGGAAGAGCGCGATGAAGACGGTCATGATCACCACCCAGCCGGCGAAGAAGTAGAAGAGGCCGAACTTCATGTGGCAGAGCATGGTGAGGAACGCCTGCGCGATGACGAAGGTGAAGAGCATGTTGACGGACACGTTGATGCTCTGCCCGGCGGGCCTGATCTCCAGCGGGAAGATCTCGCTGGGCACCAGCCACCCCAGGGGCCCCCAGGACCACGCGAACCCGGCCACGTAAAGGCAGATGAAGAGCACCACCGCCGCCGCGTACCCCTTGGGCATCTCCCCCACGCCGCTCGTCCCGAACTTGACCGCGATCAGGGTGCCCACCACCAGCTGGCTCACCAGCATCTGCGAGCCGCCCTGCAGGAACAGCTTCCGCCGCCCCAGCCGGTCCACGGTGAAGACGGACACCAGCGTGGCGAACACGTTCACCAGGCCCGTGATGACGGCCGACATGAGCGACGCGTCGCCCTTGAACCCCAGCGTCTCGAACAGCACCGGCGCGTAGAACATGATGACGTTGATGCCCGTCAGCTGCTGGAAGAAGGGGATCATGATCGCCATGGTCAGCTGCGGCCGGTACTTGCGCTGCAGGATGTTGCGCCACGGGTGCTGCACCAGCTTCGACTCCTCGCTCGCCACCACCAGGTCCGCGTACTCCTCGCTGATGTCCACGTCGCTGCCGCGGATGCGGTTCAGCATGCGCCGCGCCGCCTCCGGGTGCCCGCGCTCGATGAGCGAGTTGGGGGTGTCGGGGAGGAAGAGGGAGCCGAGGGTGATGATGCCCGCGGGGACGGCCGCCAGGGCCAGGCTGATGCGCCACCCGTACCCGGCCTTGATCTTGTTGGTGCCGTAGTTGATGAGCGCCGCCGCCAGGATGCCGATGGTGATCATCAGCTGGAACCCGATGTTGAGCATGCCCCGGAGACGCGCAGGCGCCATCTCCGACAGGTACACCGGCACAGACTGCATGCATAAAAAAACGTCCATTCCAATGTTAGACCAAACACAGATTTTCTTTCCTTTCTTTTAGGCTA
The DNA here is from genome assembly GCA_034509565.1 of Triticum monococcum. Classification (NCBI taxonomy): domain Eukaryota; kingdom Viridiplantae; phylum Streptophyta; class Magnoliopsida; order Poales; family Poaceae; genus Triticum; species Triticum monococcum. The sequence goes on along the minus strand of CM067842.1, from coordinate 440,053,722 downwards.
GTCACAGTGCAAGTAACTTAGCTAATATCATAACATATTTTAAGACAAGTTTTTTTATGTGACATCTAATTAATGAAGAGAGAGGTGTTTGGAGTAACATATTACTTCCTCCTTTCCGGTTTACAGGGCTTATCTTAAAATTTTAGTTTTTTCATTTTATAAGGCTCAATTTGGTTGTTCCCCATCACATGTTCAGACTTGAAGATGCATTAAATCATTGCATGCAAGTATTAAGAGAAAACTGACCAATGCATGCACTTTATGCATGCATGCATTGCAATTAATGCATTCGTAAACATAATTTTTTGAGAAAAATAAAAGCATTAATTGGATGCTTTTGCAGACTACAAAAAATATTTCACCACTCATCATCTATCTTGATTGGTGAGATTTTTGAATTGAGCTTTATAAACCGAAAAGAAGGGAGTATGTTACTATCACATAGCGCTTCTCAAAAAATGTTGAGTCTATAAGCTAATAAATAACCATATATGATATTATTTCTATGACACTTTACACTATAAAGGTAGTAACATAGACTAGTGTCATATTACTTCCCACTATGACCAGCCTTATCAAATTTGAAAGCACAAACTAATAACATGACGCTTAATTAGATGTGCTTTAATAAAACTGTATTTACTAATCTTCACACTGTTTGTCTGCATTGCTTTCAGTAGGTTCTTCCTTGCTTCTTCCTCACATGACTATTGCTCTGAAAACGATCCCGTTGATCTAACGGAGTCAAAGTCTTTGGAGGACTAAATAAATAAAGCAATGGCCCGTGGAAAATTCCAACTTGCGTATCTCATTTCTTTCAACTGGCAATTTTATATCCTACTGTATGAATTATGTGACAAATCGTACTAGAAGGACATCCACGAATCTCTTTCCGTGTTTCCTACTTTGCTCAGGATGCTCTTTTTTCGTACTGTGCATATTTCTCTTGGAAGAGTAGTACGTAGATGCAAGGAAGGTTTAATCAGTTTCACATGCATCAACAGTTGTTTACGATAGACCCGTGAAGAAGGCTTGCTTGCTGCATGCACGTGAATCCTCGGATGAACCAACAGCTAGCCGGCCGGCCCAATGAATTGAACCAGTACCAGCACCAGCTGCTAAAATGAATACTATATTACCAATATACTTTCAATAGCCCATCCCATCGCTGTTCAATGGAACATTGAATATCTACGCGAGATCAATCAGGATACGTACGCAGTAGTAGAAATGCTAGTTTTAGTGTATTATATACATTTTTTTAGGATAGTAGCTAAAAAGACTCAAAATTAGCAGCTGGTACATATACAGCTTTGGCCATGGAAGCAAGTAATCTAATGAAGCGAAACAACAAAGCGGGCGTCAACATCTTGCAAGTAAGGCCGTGTTTGATTCATAAGTCCTAAGTCTTTAAAAAATCTCTACCTGTTTGATTTCTGAGACTTATAAGTTTTTATAAGACCATATTACAACTATAAGTCCCTATAAGTCCCTCCTTGAAAGTTTTATTTCATAAGTCCCAAATGCCCACTTTAAGTCCCTCCTGTTTGGTTTAGATGGGACTTATAGGAACTTATTTAAGTCCCTAGACCAATAAGTCTCTGGAAACACCCAGTTTGGACTTTGGGGAGCATCAAAGTGGGCCCTCTTTTCCCTCGGGTGAGATACTAATTAATTAACTAAATTTTATTATTTCCTAAATAAAATAGCCTACTGGCTTGGACTTTGCACATGCACGGTGGTTGTAACTTCCTATAGAGAATCTCGCTCTCTTTTGAAAACTCGTCCGGTGATGTATTTGATGGATACCTTGGACACGCATGATCATTGACAGAATCGTTCTTAATTGTAACAGAAGAATCAGCATATTTCTTTCTTGTCTCATTACATGGCTCGACATGGATGGATATGAGGATGACATGTACTTGTAGTATGTAGCTGTAAACTCATTTCATTTTGCCACCTACCCCTGGCCACTGTCTACTAAATTCGTGTATATATGCTACTTTGTGGAGTAGTTTATCAACAAAATCATTACTGTAGAAATAATCAAGTGCAGCTATACTAGTTAGGTTATGTACCGACGATTGATCCAACTAAAAAAGAGTATCGTCGGCGATTGAACTTGGAGTACTACGTAGTATATACGCGTACATCACATGGGCTGCCTTGACGTTAATTACAACGAGGAAATAAGCCACAGATAATAGGAGTACAGTACAAATGAAGGAGCTAAGGGAGCGGAGTATTATAGGTACTAGTCATTACCTGATTGGCGAAGCCAACGCCGACACCGAGAAGGATGCGTCCGACGATGAGCATGGCGATATTCTCCGCCGCCCCGTTGAGCGCGGCGCCGATGAGGAAGGTGAGCCCTCCGGTGAACATGGACCACTTGCGGCCCACGACACGTGTGACGGTGGCGGCGAAGAAGGAGGAGACGAGCGCCGCGAGGTAGAGGGAGGAGGTGAAGGTCTGGAGCAGCTGGTTGTCGTACTTGCAGTACTGGTTGGCGGAGCCCTTCATCTGCTTCTTGTTGTACACCTCCGGGAAGAACTTTTTCAGGAAAGGGTTCATGGACGTCACGCCCCCTGTACGTACGTACGTAGGAAATCAACACAGTCAGTAATTTTGCTTGTCGAATAGAGTAGAGGATGTGCATGCGTGATCCATGTACAGACCTGAGATACCGATGTCATATCCGAAGATGAGGCCGCCGGTGGCGGCGACGACGCAGGTGAAGAAGACGAAGAGGGTGAGCCTGCCAGGGTAGTCCTTGCCGCCGGACGTGTTCACGACGGCGCCGCCCGCCATGGTTGGTCGGTCGGCAAGAACTCAGAGCACTAGAATGATTAAGCAGGCCCAAAGCTGATGATCAAGGAGGTATGGGATGTGGTGAGAAGGCTGGGAGGCTCAAGCCCCTTATATAGAACTTTGTCTGGGTAATACTGGTAGCTAGCTAACAGCTAGATTGCGCTGTATGTATGGTTGCAACTAGTAGTAGCATGCAAGCGGGTCAACGGCTGAGGTGGTGGTCAAAACTGGGACTAGATAGGTAGGAGATGGCTGCAAATATGAATGCCGAGTTGGAGGCATTATCTTAAACTCGCTGGCCGGCCGGCCGTCATGCGGCTGTCAAGTTGGTTGCTAGGTTTTGACTTGATCGATATGATTCAACCGGGCATCGTTGGTTCAAATTCAATCACATGCATACATCATGCACACACACTCATTCGTCTCCCGTCCGGCCCAGGGGGAGTAGTGCGCGAGTTGTGTTGATCGATGGATGGTCGAATAATCTAATCTAGTTAATGCAAGTCCAAAGAATCGTCTGAACTGCAATCTGAAACAAATCATGCATATTCATATTGATTTCAGCGATCGTTTCCCATGCGGAAATAGAATATGATTCAGCAAACCCTGGCATCCAGATACGGACGCCACCCGGGGTTAACTGTTTTAACCAGCGAGCAGCTTTCCTTTTTCTTTTCTTTTTTGCGGAAAAAAGCGAGCAGCTTTTCCTTGGAGAATTTTCTACAAGAAATTGGCGGTTCCCTCGTGATGGTGAGTCATGAGAAAATCTTTTTGGGTGCTTTACTGCACGCATCGGCCATGAATTCGGACCCTAAAGTTGATCCAACGATTCAAGGGTATCTCGTGTGCTCTCCATCCTAATTCTTATCCCTGGGATGGTCAGTGTATCGATCGATCATGCTGTTCCTTTCTTCAGAGGTGCATATGATATAATATAATTAAAAGAATGGAAGCTTCCTCATTTCGGATCTTTTTCGATGTTGATATGCAAGTCGGCCGCTAACTAGCCGGCGAGCCTGACAAAACCAACGGCTCCTTCGTCTTGTTCAGGTCAGAGATACTTCCATCCAAATTAAAAAAGTGCATACGCAACTCTGCCCTAGCTGACAAGAAGAATTACGCGCGCAATTGTTTGCTGCTTGCGCACATGCCTGACAACCAGTTGGATACAGGGTAGTATGCATGATTAACTGCACGAACCACGGAGCACGATTACTTGTTTTTTTTTTCTGATGATGATGGAGATGGAAGAGAAGACTCTCCGGCCGGTGCACGTGCTGCCTGTGAAGCATTGGCTGTGTTCCACTGCGTTACAGATGTGAAATGGGGAGAAGGAAACATATACATCTGGATATGGATGGATCGTTGACTTTGTAAGTAGTGTTTGCAAAGGCAACGGCTATCTCTCTTGTATTCTATGGATCAGAAGAATAACCAAGCTGCTCGATCGGTCGTTAGTCATACCTTGCATGCGTATGGCCGTAGAAACTAGGCGTACAGACACAGAGATAGATTATGTATCACTTGTTTACACGCCGCCGCTATCCGTTGGAACAGACACCGGCCGAGCTAACTTAGCTTCGCTAGTTACTTAATCTGCAGACAAAAGCCTTGCTTACTTAGCTAAGCCGCGCAATCCGCAGACTGCTGGCCTTCATCCACATGCATCTTAGTTTGTTTAGCACATGCATTATGCAAGTTGTCCTGCCGCTTAACTATATGTCATGCAGTGTATAGTATAGTAACAGTTCTATCTATGTACTACAATCAATGAAGCACTTGCCGTCTTGATGCGCGATAGGGACATGCAGAGACTAGTTTTTCTTCTTCTCCGGAACAAGGCTGCTCGTTGAAACACTGTACTGTAGCAGACAAGGAGCAGAGAGAGATGGGGAAACCGGGAAAATATCATCAAACCATTTCTCTCAACTTTTGAATTGTCAAACGCACGCGTCTACAGATTAAGGCATGTCACTGTCAGTCAAGTCTTTGCTTCTCCTGTGCTGCTCTTCTTTCTTCCTTTCTTTCACACCCACGCTGACCGCTGACTACGGAAACCCCGCTAGCTACCAACCTACTCTTCTTCTATCCAATTCCAAACTGATGTGAACTATTTCTTCCGACGAAGCCATCGATGAAAGTGGCTGCTCCTCCTTTTATCGATCTCTTTCATAAGCTAGGAAGCTAGGAAGCCAATGCTAAAATGGATCGATCGTGAGGGAAGGCGCATGGCCATGTGCTAGATTTTTTTTTGAGCGGCTTTTTTTTTCAGCAGTCATCATAGGGTGAGGGCTCTGCTAGTTTTTTTTTTCTTTCTTTGCATCAAATTGGACTGGGCCTGCCCATCAAGTAGTACCGCGGCAAAAAATTAAGGGGCAGGCTCTCTGAACAAAATTTCGGACATAGGAACATTTTCTGAATATTTGATTTTTTTTTTGAAAAAGCATAAATTGTTCTTGAAAAACGTAAACCATTTTTTGAATTTTTGAACAAACTTTGAAACCACAAACGTTTTTTTAAATTTGTGAACAAATATTATCAAATGGAGACATTTCATGATATTCCAAAAAAAATGAAACCACGAACATTCTATGATTTGGTGATTTTTTTTAAATGGAATATTTCATGAAATTCCGAACAAAAATTAGTAATGGCGACATTTTTTTAATTATTGAACATTTTATGAAACACGGACATTTTTTTAAGTCCTCACCAAATTTTGAAACCAAAAATATTTTTTGAAATTCCTAAAAATTGAAACTTCAAAAAATTTCCAATTTGTGAACAAAATTTTAAAAAGGAACTATTTTTGGAATTCCTGCACATTTTTTGAAATTCTGACCAAATTTTAATAAGAAAGACTTTTTTAAATCCATGTAAAATTTTGAAACTCGAACAATTTTTAAAAAAAATTAACAAAATTTAAATATAGGAACTTTTTTAAAAATCTCAACAAAATAGAAATTTCCAAAAAATATTGGAAAGAAAGTTCAACTTGAAAAGGGAAAAAATAAAGAAAAAGGAAGAGAAAACAAAAAGGAAAACAAACAAATAAAAGAAAAATGAATAAATAAACAAAAACAAAAACTGAGAACCAGAAAAAGAAAAACGGTAAACGCGTCAAAAACCTTCCAAAAGGTTCACAAAACCAGTGCTCCTCACACGCTCAAATGGGTCAACCCATTCTATCGATAGGGGTGTGCGACCGGTCGACACTCTGCCGCAAAATGCGGCAGATAGGATTTTCCCTGCTAGATGCAATCACCACAGTGAAAAGAGGGCAAAAGCTAGTTGGGACCAACTGGCCTTGGCTCGTCTAGCCCAATAGAAAATTGGGAAATGTGATAAAAAAACTTGGGCATTAAGAACAAGTGTTATGTGTGGTTTCTTCGGTAAACAATCGACATGTAGCTCCGCCACGGGCATAAAGGGAGGCAAACTTTGAATTAGGTAAGAAGAATGAGGGATGCACGGAAGCTCGCAATTGGATGAGACTGGCTTAATAGGAATGATACATTACTCATATCAATATGAAATTCCTTCTTTTCCGGGAGTCCATTTGAAAAGAACTCCAAAGTTAAGCGTGCTTGGCTTGGAGCGATTCTAGGATGGGTGATCGACTAAGAAGTTCATCCCGGGTGCGCACGAGTGAGCACAAAGTGCGCAGGAAGGACTAGTGTTGGTCTGTGGGATCAGTCTAGATCCAGCCGGGTAGAACAGCCAGGAATCGGTGGCTATGGTCGGGGCGTTACAATAAATGATAGGCACAAGGTGACCTGACTTTTCAGTGAGATAGTATTTGATTTTGTTGGAGGAGACTTTGACGACCCGACTACACCGAATGCTCCATGGTGCGCCTTAGTAAATGTTAAACCAACTCTAATATGTTCATGGATTTTGACACCAATACTGGTCAGGGCGGATTGGCTATGGAATTTGGCCAAGAGGAAGGAGGAGGCTATGATTGTGGCCCTTGCGATTGCCTTCGTCATCTGTTAGTGCAGGTATTGTTAGCTCACATCAAGGGGCTTTCTCTCCTCCTGGTTTTGATCGCCTCCACCACATGAATTTGGATCTTGATTGTGGCATGTGTGGCTCCGGAGCTCAAGCCGGAATGGAAAATCAAGATGACTTTAGCTTCTCTCGACAAGGGGATACAGTGGATCTCAGGAACGGGTCAGTTGGGCGAGGAGATGGAATTCGATGCTGAAATAGACAGGAACATGGCTGACTCTTTTTCTCTGTAAGTGGATGAGCCTGGCGTAATCGTATGATATTTCTGTTTAATCGGATCTGTTCTACTAAAGCCCAAGTAACCTTTTTTTGAAATCAAATCTTCTAAGGTTCGATTAGTAAATCTTGTTAATAGATTTGACATTGCTAACAATTTTGTTGTTCCTTATATAGGTGCTTTATGGAGGGCTCTGGCTTATGTGGAATGATGAGCTCAAAGTTTCTGTTCATAGTGCCTCCTTTCACTATATTCTAGCTAATGTGGTTCATCTTGCCTCATGTGTTCACTTCTGTTTGATTTGTATATATGGTGGCCCCTACCATAGGCAGACTAGTGCTATATGGAGCAACTTTCTGCTTTTGAGTATGAGAACTTAGGAAAGCCCATGATGTGTATGGGAGACCTTAACGACATCTTGTAAGATACAGATGGTTCGTAATGGTAGTGTTAATTATTATCGTATGTCTGCTTCTAGTTCCCTTGTTAAAACTTCTGGTGTTTTTTACATTGGTTTCTGTGTCCTGCTACACTTGGCGTAAGAAACAACATACGGCTAAGCCTATTTACGGACGCCTAGATCGATGCCTTGTTAACTCTGAATGGTGTGTGCACTATCCAAATACTAAAGTGCTTAATTTACCTATTTTTTCGGTGACCATGCCCCCATTCTAGTTTCTGCTGATGGTAATTTTTTAAACCTCGGTCAATGTTTAAATTTGAAGACTGTGGTTACTTGAGAAAGATTTTAGCAGCTTTGCAAAAACTGCCTGGAACAATTGCACAGTTCACTCTTTTGCAACAAAGTCCTGTTCTTTGGAAGGTTCTTTGAAGATGTGGTGTAGAACGAAAAAGCCCTTGCAGCAAGAACTTTTGGAAATAGAGTCAAGTATCAATCAGATTCAGCAGCTACCTCTACAGCAGCAAAACCATACTTTGGAAAGCTCTCTCACTCTTAGGTATGAACAAACTCTCTCTACGCTTAATCAGTTTTACAAGCAGAGAAGTAAAAAGGGTTGGGCCACTGTTGGCGACCATAATACCAAAATTTTTCATCAGGCTGTGATCAAAAGAAGGAAAAGGAATACTATTTGTTCCAGTAAGGATGAAAATGGTGTGCTTCATCTCAAACCTAGTGATGTCACTAATACCTTTGTCAACTATTTTAGATACATTTTCTCTTCACCTAACAATAACACTGCAAGGCCTTTACTCGCTACTCATTTGCCTAACAACTCTTTGGATCCTACTTATTCTATTCCAGATAAGCATGAAGGCTTGCGGATTCTCAAAGAGATGAAGTTGAATGCTTCTCCGGGTCCGGATGGATTTAATGTTGAATTTTATTTGGTGGCTTGGGATTGGATAGGGGAGGAAATCACTCAACTTGTGATTAAATTTTATGAAATTGGTGTTTTGCCTCCTGACATTAATGACACCAATATTGTTCTCATCCCGAAAAAGTTAGTTCCTCAAGTTCCCATGGATTATTGTCCCATTAGCCTTTGTAATGTTGTTTATAAAATAATTGCCAAATATTTAGCTAATAGGATTAATCCTCATCTTCTATATATATTCATACTGCTTAGCAAGCTTTTATTAAGGGTAGAAGAATTAGTGATGATATTATTATTGCTCGAGTGTTTACTCACTCTTTCTCTCTTAAATCATGAAAACACCATGCTTTTATGCTTAAAATAGATATAGCTAAAGCTTTTGATCAACTAGAATGGAAGTTCATTGTGTCTGCTCTTGCACGTAAAGAGCACATAAAGGGTTGTATGGTCATTTCATTAATTTGATACATGCACGTATTTCATCTCCTAATTTCTCAGTGCTTATTAATGGGTGGCCTTTGCTTAAAATTCTAGAGGTATTCGTCAAGGTTGTCCCATGTCTCATTATTTGTTCGATATTGCTATCAATGAATTTTCTATTGCTCTTAGTGAAGCTCTTGCTGCTAATCATCTTCAGGGAATTTATCTTGGTCCAAATTGCCCTTCTATTCATTCTCTATTGTGTGCACACAATATCTTGGTTTGTGGTCAAGCCACTATGTAGGAAGCTAATTCAATGGCTCAACTCATCCATCACTTTTGTTCTATCTCAAGTCAAATCCCAAACTGGGGCCAATCTTCCATTCTTTATAGTTTTCATGTTAGTCGAGTTACTTTTCAGGAGATTAAGCAAGTTTTTCCTTTTTCTACCTTGGATAGAAATTTCACTCATCTGGGTCATCCGCTTATTCTTCCTGCAAAAAATAGAACAATTGCTTATAACTTTGTTCTTGACAAGTTTATAAATAAATTGCATGCTTATAAAGGCAATATGCTTTCTCATGTTGCTAGGCAGGAATTGATTCGTTCTGTTTTCTCCGCTATTCCTGTTTATTATATGGCTAACATTTTGTTCACAAAGAAGTTTCTTGCTAAGAAAACTGCCGTCATTGGGAATTTTTTGTGGACATGTGTTAAGGAGAATGATTCTAGGAGTCTTTGTCTTAGAGCATGGTAATATATATATATATATATATATATATATATATATATATATATATATATATATATATATATATGCAATTCTAAAGAAGAACGCCGCCTGGGTATAAGGAATTTGAAGGCAATCAATGAAAGTCTTGTTCTTGCACCTGCTTGGAGAATTGCTAAATCCCCTTCTTCTCAGTTGTACTTAGTTCTTAAGGCTAAATATTTTCACGACTCTTCTATTTGGACAACCATTCCTTCTTCTCCTAAATTAGCTTTCTGGACTTCTGTTTTAAAAATGACCCCTAACTTAAAAGCTCATCCCTTTTACCAATTAACTCAAGGTAATATCTCAATTCAGAGCACTCCTTGGTACACTCTTTGGGCCTCCATTCATGACCATCTTATTATTCAACAGCCCGGTTTTAGTTATCCTTCTTTAGTTAGGGATCTTTGGCTCCCTAGGCAATTTTTTTGGAATAATGAGTTAGTTCATTTACTGTTCCAGCAGCCTATGGCCTTAGTTATTTTCCAAACCGATATCATCGATGATGCTTGTCTAGATTTTCTTTGTTGGGATCTCACTCCTAATGGCATTCATTCTTCCAAATCGGCTTATAAGCTTTGTTTGCAGGAAATTCATGCAAATCCTAGGGATGCGTCTTTTGTACTATCTTTGGAGTTGAAGCATCTTCTCAAGCTGGTCTGGAAACAAAAGTATGTATTACCTAGGGTGCAAATGTTTGCCTGGAGGCTGGTGACCCACAAGTATAGGGGATCAATCATAGTCCTTTAGATAAGTAAGAGTGTCAAACCCAACAAGGAGTAGAAGGAAATGAAAAGTGGTTTTCAGCAAGGTAATTTCTGCAAGCACTAAAATTGTTGGTAACATGTAGTTCAATAGCAAGATAATTTGTAATGAGCAAGTAACGGTAACGGTAAATAAAGTGTAGCAAGGTAGCCCAATCCTTTTGTGGCAAAGGACAGGCCAACGGTTTCTTATAATAAGCAAAGCGTTCTTGAGGGTACACAGGAATTTCATCTAGTCACTTTCATCATGTTGGTTTGATTCATGTTCGCTACTTTGATAATTTGATATGTGGGTGGACTGGTGCTTAGATTTTGTTCTTACTTGAACAAACCTCCTACTTATGATTAACCCCCTCGCAAGCATATGCAACTATGAGAAAAGTATTAAGATAAAATCTAACCATAGCATTAAACTTTTGGATCCAAATCGGCCCCTTACAAAATAGCGCATAAACTAGGGTTTAAGCTTCTGTCACGCTAGCAACCCATCATCTAATAACTACTCCACAATGCATTCCCTTAGGCCCAAATATGGTGAAGTGCCATGTAGTCGACATTCACATGACACCACTAAGGGAATCACAACATACATATCATAAAAATATCAAACACATATCAAGTTCACATGATTACTTGCAACAAGATTTCTCCCGTGACCTCAAGAACAAAAGAAACTAATCACACATGATAATCATGATCAAGATCAGAGGGGTATTAAATAGCATAATGGATCTAATCATATAATCTTCCACCAAATAAATCATATAGTAATCAACTACAAAATGTAATCAACAATACTAGTCACCCACAGGTACCAATCTGAGGTTCTAGTACAAAGATTGAACACAAGAGATGAACTAGGGTTTCAGAGGAGATGGTGTTGTTCAAGATGTTGATGAAGACTGGCCTCCCAAAGATGAGAGGATTGTTGGTGATGATGATGATTTCCCCCTCCCAGAGGGAAGTTCCCTCGGCGGAATGATGTCTACTACACAACTTGTTCTTGTAGATTGTGTTGGGCCTGGAAGCGCAGAGTTTTGTAGGACAGCAGCAATTTTCCCTCAAATGGATGACGTAAGGTTTATCAATCCATGGGAGGCATAGGATGAAGATGGTCTATCTCAAACAACCCTGCAACAAATAATAAAAAGTCTCTTGCGTCCCCAACACACCAAATACAATGGTAATTTGTATAGGCGCACTAGTTCAGCTAAGAGATAGTAATAAAAGCATAGTAATGGTAGTAGATATTGATTTTTGTAATAGGAACAATAAAAAAAAACAAGGTAGCAATTGATAAAACGAAGCACAAACGATATTGCAATGCTTGAAAATGAGGCCTATGGTCCATACTTTCACTAGTGCAATCTCTCAACAATGCTAATCTAATTGGATCATATAACCATCCCTCAAAGTTCGATTAAGAATCACTCTGAAGTTCCTATCTAGTAGAGAACATAAGAAGTTGTTTGTAGCTATTCTTGCCGATCGATCTATCCAAGAGTTCGTACTAAAATAACACCAAGTTATTCTTTCCGATCGATCAATCAAGAGTTCGTAGTAAAATAACACCAAAGCAAATTCAAATTCATAATACTCAATCCAACACAAACAACCTCAAAGAGTGCCCCAATATTTCTACCGGAGAAACAAAAGACGAGAACGTGCATCAACCCCTATGCATAGATTACCCCAATGTCACCTCGGGAATCCGCGAGTTGAGTGCCAAAACATATCTCAAGTGAATCAATATAATACCCCATTGTCACCACGGGTATTCATATGCAAGACATATATCAAGTGCTCTCAAATCCATAAAAGTATTCAATCTGATAAAACGAAATCTCAAAGGGAAAAGTCAATTCATCAAAACAAGATAGAGAGGGAGGAACACCATATGATCCAACTATATTAACAAAGCCAGCGACATATCAAGATTGTGCCATCTCAAGAACACGAGAGAGAGAGAGAGATTAAACACATAGCTACTGGTACAAACCCTCAGCCCCGAGGATGGACTACTCCCTCCTCATCACGGTGGCTGCCGGGATGATGAAGACGGCCACCGATGATGGTTTCCCCCTCCGGCGGAGTGCCGAAACGGGGTCTAGATTGGTTTTTCGTGGCTACAAAGGATTGCGGTGGTGGAACTTCTGATCTAGGGTTACCCCAAGGGTTTTTGGAATATTTGGCAATTTATAGGGCGAAGAGGCGGTGCGGGAGGCCACCAAGGTGGGCACAACCCACCAGGGTGCGCCCAGGTGGGTTGTGCCCGCCTCAGGGCACCCCTGTGGTATGTCTTTGGCCCACTGGGTGTCCTCTGGTCCGGAAAAAATCTCTGCGTTTGGACTCCGTTTGGTATTGATTTTTTGCGAAGTAAAAAACAAGCAAAAAACAACAACTGGCACTGGCACTATGTCAATCGGTTAGTCCCAAAAATGATATAAAGTTGCTATAAAATGATTGTAAAACATCCAAGAATGATAATATATCAACATGGAACAATAAAAAAATATAGATATGTTGGAGACGTATCAGCATCCCCAAGCTTAATTCCTGCTCGTCCTCGAGTAGGTAAATGATAAAAACAACATTTTTGATGTGGAATGCTGCGTAACATGTTCATCACATATTTTGTTTTTTGTAGCATGGACATTTGGACTTTTATATGGTTCAAAGCAATAGTCTAGTTTTGACATGAGGATTTCAATACTCAAGCATATGAACAAGCAACCATGTCTTTCAAAATATCAACACTAAAGAAAGTTATCCCTAGCCCATAATGCTCAATCATTGATCCATTCATGAAACACACTCGAATATTAAATACATCCAATACTCAAGTACGATCATAGTGCCCCTAGTTGGTGCTTTATATGAGAAGATGGTGTTGGGGAACGTAGTAATTTCAAAAAAATTCCTACGCACACGCAAGATCATGGTGATGCATAGCAACGAGAGGGGAGAGTGCTGTCCACGTACCCTCGTAGACCGAAAGCGGAAGCGTTATAACAACGCGCTTGATGTAGTCGTACGTCTTCACAGCCCGACCGATCAAGCACCGAAACTACGACACCTCCTAGTTCTAGCACACATTCAGCTCGATGACGATCCCCGGACTCCGATCCAGCAAAGTGTCGGGGAAGAGTTCCGTCAGCACGACGGCATGGTGACGATCTTGATGTTCTACCGTCGCAGGGCTTCGCCTAAGAACCGCTACAATATTATCGAGGATTATGGTGGAGGGGGGCACCGCACACGGCTAAGAGATCTCAAGGATCAATTGTTGTGTCTAGAGGTGCCCCCTTGCCCCCGTATATAAAGGAGCAAGAGGGAGGGGCGGCCGGCCATGATGAGGCGCGCCAGGGAGGAGTCCTACTCCTACCGGGAGTAGGACTCCCTCCTTTTCCTTGTCCAAGTAGGAGAGGGGGAAGGAAGGGAGAGAGGAGAGGAAGGAAAGGGGGGCGCCGCCCCTCCCTCCTTGTCCAATTCGGACTAGGGGGGAGGGGGCGCGCGGCCTGCCCTGGCCGCCCCTCCTCTTCTCCACTTTAGGCCCATGAGGCCCATTAACCCCCCCGGGGGTTCCGGTAACCCCCCGGTACTCCGGTTTTATCCGAAACTTCCCCGGAACACTTCCGGTGTCCGAATATCACTACTAGGAAAAGGCCTACTAATGGCGCACCAGTTTTGCCTACTAATGGCGCATCACTGGTGCGCCATTAGTATCACGCCACTAGTATTTATTACTAATGGCGCACCACTGGTGCGCCATTAGTATCTGGTATACAAATGGCGCACCAGCCAGTGCGCCATTAGTATATAACACCATGCGCCATTAGTATGCCTCCCAGGGACATATTTAACCATGTGCTTTGGCACACTAATGGCGCACTGCGGACGGATGCACCATTAGTATGAATATTAGGTTTTATTTTTTTTTACTTTTCTGATTTTTGCACCGGTTACAAAATATATTATTTGACAGAATATAGACAGTAGCACGCAACAACAGCAGATTCATCGAATACAATAGAAGATTAGTCTCCGAATACAATTCATCATATTAGTCTCCAAATTCAAAAGACCGAACAAAGATAAAACATTACAAGTCTCGAGACCGCGAGTATCGAGTTTGTCGGAAGTAATACTAATCCTAACAAGTCCTACTAATCATCATCATACAACTTCTACTCGTTATTCATAACAATTCATACGATCATCATCTTGATAGTCATCGAACCAACCCTACTTAGTTGTTCTTAGCACATGATCATCAGTATTAGGCAGGACCTAAATACCCTATTTAAGCTAAAATAGCATAAAACAATATAGACCCTGACTCTCCATTATGGGGAATGGAGAACATCCTGTCTCCAATTCTTGCGCTTCGCTTCCTTTTGCTTCCAAGAAGCTCCTTACGACTGTCCATACATTTTTTCCATCCTTTGATTTTCATGTCTCCACTTCTTTTAGAAATCTCGTATGGACAGTTGAGATTCGTAGGACGACCTGGCTGTATGTTCAAAACATTAACACTACCTTTCTGATACATCATATGAGGCACACAATTCTCTGGGATTATCTGTTGAAAAACATAGTAATAACTTCATAGTTAGCAATGATGTACTAGTTTTAGAAGTATGCAAAAGATACACGGATGTTGTAATAGTAAAAATCTTACCAGGGTATCTCCATGGTAGTTACCGTAGTTGAACACATGCACTAGTGGCACGTATTTACCATAATGTTGAGGAATTTGTTTGTGGATAATCTAATTCTCAATGTCAGTACAAAATCTGACCAGATGATTTTTCTCCTTGTAAGTTGTTAATTCGGAGCCATCGGTGTAGTGGGTTTTGTCTACCATCTCCCGCACATTCTTTGAACAATAAAAATAAGCTGTCAATGGAAATAAGCTGTCAACTATTTTGAAATAAACAATATAAATTAGCTAATAACTATGTTTGAGAAACTCACATAGCGGTAGAACTGGAGGCGTATCAACAAGGACCCAAATGTCCATATTGTCTTGGTTGATGTCAGGATTACCAAGATCCATGGTGATAAGCATACCCTCATCAAAACCATACATCTTGCAAAATGCTTCCCAATTTTTGCAACCAAAATGGGTTACACTCTCATAATTATATAGATTTACTTCAAAGTCCACATCGTGATGAGTCCTTAGATGATTTTTCTTTGTTTCAGAAATTTCATGGTCTTCAAAATCCATCCTCTCCAAGACATAGCATCTTGCATGGCATGGGATAAGCTATACTCGAATTGTAAAAGATGAAAATTACATGTTGAAATAGTTGAAGTCATGCTTAATTATGAAAATAACACTTGTCGTCGTTGTGTACCGTTTCAACTTCGAAGGTCTCCTCGAGCTTAATGCTGAAGCGCCGATCATCGTCCAGGTGAGGCATGTCGCACAGACCTCGATCGTCGTGGCACCAGTCGCACTCCGCCGAGAGACTTTCATCGTCCGATGATGATGACGACATATCCTACGTTCATAATTCAAATCTACATCATTTAGGGTTTGTTGACACCGAGGCATCCTAAAAGCTAAGCTTTTATCATTTAGGGTTTGTCGACGCTGAGGCACCCTAAAAGCCTAAGCTTTCATCATTTAGGTTCTTATCGACACCGAGGCACCCTAAAAGCCAAGGTTTTATCATTTAGGGTTTGTCGATGTCGAGGCACCCTAAAAGCCTAAGCTTTCATCATTTAGGTTTTGTCGATGCCGAGGCACCCTAAAAGCCTAAGTGTACATCATTTAGGTTCTCATCGACACCGAGGCACCCTATAGAAGCCAAGTTAAGTTTTCATCATTTAGGGTTTATCGATGCCGAGGCACCCTAGGTTGGGCCTAATCACTTGGCTCTATTGCCACCTATGTTGGGTTTATCATCTAGGGTTTATCGATGCTAAGGAGAATTCTAAGTTGGGCCTAATCACTTGGCTCTATTGCCACCTATGGTTTAATGCAGCAAGGATGGCGGGGCAGTTGATCCTACTTAACTAAGTACTACGATACCCCGGCCCATGCATTAGTCGCAAGTACCCCATATGTCCTATTTTTAGCAAAGTCATGCTAAAATTCACGGAAAATTTCAGCATGACCTTTGCTAAAAATAGGACATATGGAGTACCCGAATTTGCCAGAACAGAAGTTAATTGACATTCCGGTAGACTCAAGGGCCTCTTGGGGTACCTGCAAATTCATCACGACACATTTCTGTTTGATTTTCAAACCACACACTTACTTTCAACTATAAACAAAACTGACTTGCTGTTAATGAAACTCATGGTGGAAGTAACTACTAGCAGCATGTCATTATCATGGCAGTCCACTATATATTTTTATGACAAAATACATCATTATCAGGGCACATTATGGCCATTTTCTTACATGATGCTAACTGTACCTAACTGATTTTTTTGACAGTAGCTCCTAACTGTACCTAACTGATTTTTTTGACAGTAGCTCAAGTTTTTGACAGTAGCTCCTAACAGTAGCTCCTAACTGAATTTTCTGCTTAAAGGGAAGGCTGACTTAAGTGGCAAGATGATACAATTTGCGTAACATAACAATATATGCATCTTAATATAACACCATCTCCTAACAGAAATAGTATCCAGATCTACTAGGGGGAAAAGTAGAACTGATATTCTTTTGCTGACCTCTAGTACAAGGTATAGAAGAGGAGGTAAGAGAAGAAATAGTGACATTTCTCTTAGCAGGAGAATTTTTCTCTCTTCTAGAAACAACAGTAAATTTCTCCTCCTCTTCCACTACAGTATCATGCCAACTTAGACACAGGGAGGCGACATTTCCATTCGAGTCATGAATATCTAAACAGTGTTCAGTTTTCTTACTAATTTGTTCCCTGGATAATCCCAATTCCTTGAGAACATGAATAAAATCAAAATTATCCAGAGATATATCAACACCCATCATTGATGCTCTAAACATAATCTCCTTAGCTACTTAATTCCCCAACCCTAGCTACTTAATTCTCCAACCCCTTTTCTTGTCCAAAATTCTCCAAACCCTAACCCTAGAACACATCAAAAGGAAATCAAGAGGGGGAAGAGGGGGAAGCGGCTCGGGTGCTCACTGGGGAGGTCGAGGGCGACTCGGCGTAGCCGGAGCTAGTCAAGGCGGCGCGAATTCGGCGTCGAGCGGTGGCGATGGTGGCCGAGGCGGAGGAAATCGGCGGGCATCCGAGGGCGTCCGAGGAGGCGCGGGGGCGGCGATGGAGACGGAGGCGCAGGGGCGGCGGCGGCGTGGGGCGGCGACGGAGACGGAGGCGCGGGGGCGGCGGCGGCGTGAGGGCGACGACGAAGACGGAGGCGCGGGGGCGGCGGCGGAGTGGGGGCGGCGACGGAGACGGAGGCGCGGGGGCGGCGGCGGCGTGGGGGCGGCGACGGAGACGGAGGCGCGGGGGCGGCGGCGGCGTGGGTCGGGGCAGCGGGGGGAATTAGCTATGGGGAGAGGGGGAGGGAGGAAGGGGATCAGCTGGCGAGAGGGAGGGAATTAGATAGGGGGGAATCTTACTAATGGCGCACCCGCTATCGGTGCGCCATTAGTAATCTTTTTTTTACATAGCAATGGCGCACCAGGCAAAGGTGCGCCATTAGTAATCTTTTTTAGTAGTTTTGAAAAAAAATTAAAACAATTTCACTAATGGCGCACCGTGGGAGTGGTGCGCCATTACTAGTTCAACTAGTAATGGCGCACCACTCCCACGGTGCGCCATTAGTAGTCTTGAAAAAATTAAAAAAAGTTTTTTACTAATGGCGCACCGTGGATGTGGTGCGCCATTAGTATTTGGACACTAATGGCGCACCAACACATGGTGCGCCATTAGTATATAGTAATGGCGCACGGCCTGCCCTGTCCGCCCCTTATCTTCTTCACTTTAAGCCCATGAGGCCCATTAACCCCCCGGGGGGTTCCGGTAACCCCCCGGTACTCCGGTTTTATCCGAAACTTCCCCGGAACACTTCCGGTGTCTGAATATAGCTGTCCAATATATCAACCTTTATGTCTCGACCATTTCGAGACTCCTCGTTATGTCCGTGATCATATCCTGGACTTCAAACTAACTTCGGTACAACAAAACTAATAAACTCATAATATAACTGTCATCGGAACCTTAAGCATGCGGACCCTACGGGTTTGAGAACAATGTAGACATGACCGAGACACGTCTCCGGTCAATAACCAATAGCGGAACCTGGATGCTCATATTGGCTCCCACATATTCTACAAAGATCTTTTATCGGTCGGACCGCATAACAACATACGTTGTTCCCTTTGTCATCGGTATGTTACTTGCCCGAGATTCGATCGTCGGTATCTCAATACCTAGTTCAATCTCGTTGCCGGCAAGTCTCTTTACTCGTTCTGTAATACATCATCTCGCAAATAACTCATTAGTTGCATTGCTTGCAAGGCTTAGGTGATGTGCATTACCGAGAGGGCCCAGAGATACCTCTCCGACAATCGAAGTGACAAATCCTAATCTCGAAATATGCCAACCCAAGATGTACCTTTGGAGACACCTGTAGAGCACCTTTATAATCACCCAGTTATGTTGTGACGTTTGGTAGCACACAAAGTGTTCCTCCGGCAAACAGGAGTTGCATAATCTCATAGTCATAGGAACATGTATAAGTTATGAAGAAAGCAATAGCAACATACTAAACGATCGGGTGCTAAGCTAATGGTATGGGTCATGTCAATCACATCATTCTCCTAATAATGTGATCCCGTTAATCAAATGACAACACATGTCTATGGTTAGGAAACATAACCATCTTTGATTAATGAGCTAGTCAAGTAGAGGCATACTAGTGACGTTTAGTTTGTCTATGTATTCACACAAGTATTATGTTTCCCGATAATACAATTCTAGCAAGAATAATAAACATTTATCATGATATAAGGAAATAAAATAATAACATTATTATTGCCTCTAGGGCATATTCCCTTCAGTCTCCCACTTGCACTAGAGTCAATAATCTAGATTACACGGTAATGATTCTAACACCCATGGAGCTTTGGTGCTAATCATGTTTTGCTCGTGGAAGAGGCTTAGTCAATGGGTCTGCAACATTCAGATCTGTATGTATCTTGCAAATCTCTATGTCTCCCACCTGGACTAGATCCCGGATGGAATTGAAGCGTCTCTTGATGTGCTTGGTTCTCTTGTGAAATCTGGATTCCTTTGCCAAGGCAATTGCACCAGTATTTACACAAAATATTTTCATTGGACCCGATGCACTAGGTATGACACCTAGATCAGATATGAACTCCTTCATCCAGACTCCTTCGTTTGCTGCTTCCGAAGCACCTATGTACTCCGCTTCACATGTAGATCCTGCCACAACGCTTTGTTTAGAACTGCACCAACTGACAGCTCCACCGTTTAATGTAAACACGTATCCGGTTTGTGATTTAGAATCGTCCGGATCAGTGTCAAAGCTTGCATCAATGTAACCATTTACGATGAGCTCTTTGTCACCTCCATATACGAGAAACATATCCTTGGTCCTTTTCAGGTATTTCAGGATGTTCTTGACCGCTGTCCAGTGATCCACTCCTGGATTACTTTGGTACCTCCCTGCTAGACTTATAGCAAGACACACATCAAGTCTGGTACACAACATTGCATACATGATAGAGCCTATGGCTGAAGCATAGGGAACATCTTTCATTTTCTCTCTATCTTCTGCATTGGTCGGGCATTGAGTCTTACTCAATTTCACACCTTGTAACACAGGCAAGAATCCTTTCTTTGCTTGATCCATTTTGAACTTCTTCAAAATTTTGTCAAGGTATGTGCTTTGTGAAAGTCCAATTAAGCGTCTTGATCTATCTCGATAGATCTTAATGCCCAATATGTAAGCAGCTTCACCGAGGTCTTTCATTGAAAAACTCTTATTCAAGTATCCCTTTATGCTATCCAGAAATTCTATATCATTTCCGATTAGTAATATGTCATCTACATATAATATCAGAAATGCTACAGAGCTCCCACTCACTTTCTTGTAAATACAGGCTTCTCCAAAAGTCTGTACAAAACCAAATGCTTTGACCACATTATCAAAGCGTTTATTCCAACTCAAAGAGGCTTGCACCAGTCCATAAATGGAGCGTTGGAGCTTGCACACTTTGTTAGCTCCCTTTGGATCGACAAAACCTTCCGGCTGCATCATATACAACTCTTCTTCCAGAAATCCATTCAGGAATAAAGTTTTGACATCCATCTGCAAAATTTCATAATCATAAAATGCGGCAATTTCTAACATGATTCGGACAGACTTAAGCATCGCTACAGGTGAGAAAGTCTCATCGTAGTCAATCCCTTGAACTTGTTGAAAACCTTTTGCGACAAGTCGAGCTTTGTAGACAGTAATATTACCGTCAGCGTCAGTCTTCTTCTTGAAGATCCATTTATTCTCAATTGCTTGCTGATCATTGGGCAATTCAACCAAAGTCCACACTTTGTTCTCATACATGGATCCCATCTCAGATTTCATGGCTTCAAGCCATTTTGCGGAATCTAGGCTCACCATCGCTTCTTCATAGTTCGTAGGTTCATCATGATCTAGTAGCATGACTTCGAGAACAGGATTACCGTACCACTCTGGTGCGGATCTTACTCTGGTTGATCTACGAGGTTCGGTAGTAACTTGTTCTGAAGTTTCATGATCATTATCATTAGCTTCCTCACTAATTGGTGTAGGTGTCACAGAAACCGGTTTCTGCGATGTACTACTTTCCAATAAGGGAGCAGGTACAGTTACCTCATCAAGTTCTACTTTCCTCCCACTCACTTCTTTCGAGAGAAACTCCTTCTCTAGAAAGGATCCATTCTCAGCAATGAATATCTTGCCTTCAGATCTGTGATAGAAGGTGTACCCAACATTTTCTTTTGGGTATCCTATGAAGATGCACTTCTCTGATTTGGGTTTGAGCTTATCAGGTTGAACCTTTTTTCACATAAGCATTGCAACCTCAAACTTTAAGAAACGACACCTTAGGTTTCTTGCCAAACCATAGTTCATACGGTGTCGTCTCAACGGATTTAGATGGTGCCCTATTTAATGTGAATGTAGCTGTCTCTAATGCATAACCCCAAAACGATAGTGGTAAATCGGTAAGAGACATCATAGATCGCACCATATCTAATAAAGTACGGTTACGACGTTCGGACACACCATTACACTGTGGTGTTCCAGGAGGCGTGAGTAGTGAAACTATTTCACATTGTTTTAACTAAAGACCAAACTCATAACTCAAATATTTTACTTCTGCGATCATATCGTAGAAACTTTTATTTTTGTTACGATGATTCTCCACTTTACTTTGAAATTCTTTGAACTTTTCAAATGTTTTGGACTTGTGTTTCATCAAGTAGATATACTCATATCTTCTCAAATCATCTGTGAAGATCAGAAAATAATGATACCTGCCGCGAGCCACAATATTCATCGGACCACATACATCAGTATGTATGATTTCCAACAAATCTGTTGCTCGCTCCATTGTTCCGGAGAACGGAGTCTTAGTCATCTTGCCCATGAGGCATGGTTCGCAAGCATCAACTGATTCATAATCAAGTGATTCCAAAAGCCCATCAGCATGGATTTTCTTCATGCGCTTTACACCAATATGACATAAACGGCAGTGCCACAAATAAGTTGCACTATCATTATTAACTTTGCATCTTTTGGCTTCAATATTATAAAAATGTGTATCACCACGACCGAGATTCAACAAACCATTTTCGTTGTTGTGTATGACCATAGAAGGTTTTATTCATGTAAACAGAACAACAATTGTTCTCTAACTTAAATGAATAACCGTATTGCAATAAACATGATCAAATCATATTCATGCTCAATGCAAACACCAAAAAACACTTATTTAGGTTCAACACTAATCCCGAACGTATCGGGAGTGTGCGATGATGATCATATCAATCTTGGAACCATTTCCAATACACATCGTCACATCACCCTTAACTAGTCTCTGTTCATTCTGCAACTCCCGTTTCAAGTTACTATTCTTAGCAACTGAACTAGTACCAAATACTGAGGGGTTGCTATGAACACTAGTAAAGTACACATCAATAACATGTATATCAAATATACCTTTGTTTACTTTGCCATCCTTTCTTATCTGCCAAATACTTGGGGTAGTTCCGCTTCTAGTGACCAGTCCCTTTGCAGTAGAAGCACTTAGTCTCAGGCTTAGGTCCAGACTTGGGTTTCTTCACTTGAGCAGCAACTTGCTTGCCGTTCTTCTTGAAGTTCCCCTTCTTTCCCTTTGCCCTTCTCTTGAAACTAGTGGTCTTGTTAATCATCAACACTTGATGCTCTTTCTTGATTTCTACCTTCGTCGATTTTAACATCACGAAGAGCTCGGGAATTGTTTTCGTCATCCCTTGCATACTATAGTTCATCACGAAGTTCTAGTAACTTGATGATGGTGACTAGAGAACTCTGTCAATCACTATCTTATCTGGAAGATTAACTCCCACTTGATTCAAGCGATTGTAGTACCTAGACAATCTGAGCACATGCTCACTAGTTGAGTGATTCTCCTCCATATTTTAGCTATAGAACTTGTTGGAGACTTCATATCTCTCAACTCGGGTATTTGCTTGAAATATTAACTTCAACTCCTGGAACATCTCATATGGTCCATGACGTTCAAAACGTCTTTGAAGCCCCGATTCTAAGCCGTTAAGCATGGTGCACTAAACTATTAAGTAGTCATCATATTTAGCTAGCCAAACGTTCATAACGTCTGCATCTGCTCCTGCAATAGGTCTGTCACCTAGCGGTGCATCAAGGACATAATTCTTCTGTGCAGCAATGAGGATAAACCTCAGATCACGGATCCAATCCGCATCATTGCTACTAACATCTTTCAACACAATTTTCTCTAGGAACATATCAAAATAAACACAGGGAAGCAACAATGCGAGCTATTGATCTACAACATGATTTGCAAAATACTACCAGGACTAAGTTCATGATAAATTTAAGTTCAATTAACCATATTACTTAAGAACTCCCACTTAGATAGACATCCCTCTAATCCTCTAAGTGATCACGTGATCCAAATCAACTAAACCATGTCCGATCATCACGTGAGATGGAGTAGTTTCATTGGTGAACATCACTATGTTGATCATATGTACTATATGATTCACGCTTGACCTTTCGGTCTCAGTGTTCCGAGGCCATATCTGCATATGCTAGGCTCATCAAGTTTAACCTGAGTATTCTGCGTGTGCAAAACTGGCTTGCACCCGTTGTAGATCGACGTAGAGCTTATCACACCCGATCATCAAGTGGTGTCTGGGCACGGCGAACTTTGGCAACGGTGCATACTCAGGGAGAACACTTTTATCTTGAAATTTAGTGAGAGATCATCTTATAATGCTACCGTCAATTAAAGCAAGATAAGATGCATAAAAGATAAACATCACATGCAATCAAAATATGTGACATGATATGGCCATCATCATCTTGTGCCTTTGATCTCCATCTCCAAAACATCATCATGATTTCCATCGTCACTGGCATGAGACCATGATCTCCATCATCTTGATCTATATCAATGTGTCATCACGTGGTCGCCTCACCAACAATTGCTCTTGCAACTATTGCTATCGCATAGCGATAAAGTAAAGCAATTATTGGGCGCTTGCATCTTATGCAATAGAGAGACAACCATAAGGCTTTTGCTAGTTGCCGATAACTTCAACAAAACATGATCATATCATCACGTCTTAACCATATCACATCACAACATGCCCTGCAAAAACAAGTTAGACGTCCTCTACTTTGTTGTTACAAGTTTTACGTGGCTGCTATGAGCTGAGCAAGAACCGTTCTTACCTACGCATCAAAACCACAATGATAGTTTGTCAAGTTAGTGCTGTTTTAACCTTCTCAAGGACCGGGCTTAGCCACACTTGGTTCAACTAAAGTTGGAGAAACTGACACCCGCTAGCCACCTGTGTGCAAAGCACGTCGATAGAACCAGTCTCGCGTAAGCGTACGCGTAATGTCGGTCCGTGCCGCTTCATCCAACAATACCGCCGAACCAAAGTATGACATGCTGGTAAGCAGTATGACTTATATCGCCCACAACTCACTTGTGTTCTACTCGTGCATATAACATCAACACATAAAACCTAGGCTCGGATGCCACTATTGGGGAACGTAGTAATTTCAAAAAAATTCCTACGCACATGCAAGATCATGGTGATGCATAGCAACGAGAGGGGAGAGTGTTGTCCACGTACCATCATAGACCGAAACCGGAAGCGTTATAACAACGCGGTTGATGTAGTCGTACGTCTTCACGGCCCGGCCGATCAAGCACCGAAACTACGGCACCTCCGAGTTCTAGCACACGTTCAGCTCGATGACGATCCCCAGACTCCGATCCAGCAAAGTGTCGGGGAAGAGTTCCGTCAGCACGACGGCGTGGTGACGATCTTGATGTTCTACCATCGCAGGGCTTCGCCTAAGCACCGCTACAATATTATCGAGGATTATGGTGGAGGGGGGCACCGCACACGGCTAAGAGATCTCAAGGATCAATTGTTCTGTCTAGAGGTGCCCCCTTGCCCCCGTATATAAAGGAGCAAGGGGGAGGGGCGGCCGGCCATGATGAGGCGCGCCAAGGAGGAGTCCTACTCCTACCGGGAGTAGGACCCCCTCCTTTTCCTTGTCCAAGTAGGAGAGGGGGAGGGAAGGGAGAGAGGAGAGGAACGAAAGGGGGGCGCCGCCCCTCCCTCCTTGTCCAATTCAGACTAGGGGGAGAGGGGGCGCACGGCCTGCCCTGTCCACCCCTTATCTTCTTCACTTTAAGCCCATGAGGCCCATTAACCCCCCGGGGGGTTCCGGTAACCCCCCGGTACTCCGGTTTTAACCGAAACTTCCCCAGAACACTTCGGGTGTCTGAATATAGCTGTCCAATATATCAACCTTTATGTCTCGACCATTTCGAGACTCCTCGTTATGTCCGTGATCATATCCGGGACTTCAAACTAACTTCGGTACATCAAAACTAATAAACTCATAATATAACTGTCATCGGAACCTTAAGCGTGCGGACCCTATGGGTTTGAGAACAATGTAGACATGACCGAGACACGTCTCCGGTCAATAACCAATAGCGGAACCTGGATGCTCATATTGGCTCCCACATATTCTACAAAGATCTTTTATCGGTCGGACCGCATAACAACATACGTTGTTCCCTTTGTCATCGATATGTTACTTGCCCGAGATTCGATCGTCGGTATCTCAATACCTAGTTCAATCTCGTTGCCGGCAAGTCTCTTTACTCGTTCTGTAATACATCATCTCGCAAATAACTCAT
This sequence comes from Triticum monococcum, assembly GCA_034509565.1. Lineage (NCBI taxonomy): Eukaryota > Viridiplantae > Streptophyta > Magnoliopsida > Poales > Poaceae > Triticum > Triticum monococcum. The sequence goes on along the minus strand of CM067842.1, from coordinate 440,027,957 downwards.
TAGTCGCATTGCTTGCAAGGCTTAGGTGATGTGCATTACCGAGAGGGCCTAGAGATACCTCTCTGACAATCGGAGTGACAAATCCTAATCTCGAAATATGCCAACCCAAGATGTACCTTTGGAGACACCTGTAGAGCACCTTTATAATCACCCAGTTATGTTGTGACGTTTGGTAGCACACAAAGTGTTCCTCCGGCAAACAGGAGTTGCATAATCTCATAGTCATAGGAACATGTATAAGTTATGAAGAAAGCAATAGCAACATACTAAACGATCGGGTGCTAAGCTAATGGAATGGGTCATGTCAATCACATCATTCTTCTAATAATGTGATCCCGTTAATCAAATGACAACACATGTCTATGGTTAGGAAACATAACCATCTTTGATTAATGAGCTAGTCAAGTAGAGGCATACTAGTGACGTTTAGTTTGTCTATGTATTCACACAAGTATTATGTTTCCGGATAATACAATTCTAGTATGAATAATAAACATTTATCATGATATAAGGAAATAAAATAATAACATTATTATTGCCTCTAGGGCATATTTCCTTCAGATGGAGACTCAAATAAAAATAAAATTGCATAAAGTAAATAGAAAGGCCCTTCGTAGAGGGAAGTAAGGATTTGTTGAGGTGCCTGAGCTCAAAGAGAAAAAGATAGAGATAAAACATTTTGGGTGGCATGCTTTTCCTGTCAACGAAAATGATCGAGTAGTTCCCAATACTTTCCATGCTAGATATACCATAGGCAGTTCCCATACAGAAATTAAAGTTTATTCCTTTTTCCACCATAATTTCACATTCTACAGCTAACCGTATCCATGGGTACCGTCCATACCAACACTTTCCAAAGAATTTATTATTTGACAACATAAAGTAAATTCATTTTTCATTTCGGGACTGGTCATCCCTAATACCTTTCACTACTAGGAAAAGGGCTATAGCTAATATGGACATTAATGGCGCACCATATATGTGGTGCGCCACTGCTATATAGCAATGGCGTACCACATACAGGTGCCCCATTAGTGTCCTCATTACTAATGGCGCACCACACACATGGTGCGCCATTACTAACAATTTTTTTCCAAAACTATTAATGGCGCACCACACACTCTGTGCGCCACTACTAACAATTTTTTTTACTTTTTTTTTCAAAACTAGTAATGGCGCACCAGGGTAGAGTGCGCCATTACTAGTTCAAACTAGTAATGGCGCACCGCAACCAAGGTGCGCCACTACTAACAATTATATTTTTTTTGCAAAAATAGTAATGGCACACCACGTAACAGGTGCGCCATTAGTAACTAGGGTTACTAATGGCTAGATATTTTGGACAGCCACCTACCACACTCACTTTCCCCACTTCATTCTCTCCACCTCCTCCTCCAAGCTTGTCTCGGCTGCCTCCTCCTCCTCACCTCATTTGCACCATAGATTCACCCAAATTAAGTGGTTAAATTTCCTTTTTTTGATAGGTAAGTAAGGGGAAAGCTTCTCTATGTTGTAGATCTACTTTTTTCTCCCTCCAACAACATGCACATGCACTTTTTATGGCCTAGATCTACGTATGTTTGTGGTGTTGCATATGTTTGTGTTTGCAGGTACCTGTATTTGAAATGCGATAGTTGCCAATATTTTGCCGGAATGTTGATTCATTTCCGTTTCGGTGAGAATTTGGTACTATGCATTATTTTTGGTCCTATTTTTAGGCAAAGTCATGCCAAATTTTTTTGGTTCTAAAATATCGTTTTGCTCTACCCCGCAGGCGACCATAGTCTGCACGATGACCGAAGGCATCGTGAATAGGTTTTTGAGGTCCGCGAAGGCTGAGATGCTTCAAAAGAATGAGACGGAGATAAGATGTCCGTGTCGAAGATGCAAGCTGAAGAACCTTATGGACCCGGATTCCGTACAGGTGCGGGACCACCTGCTCTTGCGTGGTTTCATGGATGGCTATCGGTGGCAAGGTGATGAAGATGACTATGAAGTCGTCCATGGGGGCCGAGCAAGAAATGAGGAAGGGCGAGAAGACGAAGAATCTCCAGGACATGATCACGAAGATGCAATACACAGTCATCATGTAGAAGATGTCGGACATGATGATGAGGAAGATGCCGGAGCAGACGAAGGGCATGATCATGAAGATGAAGATGCCGGAGCAGACGACGATGGACCATCGATGGGCTGGGTGCAAGACCCTCATATTCAAGAGCTGCTTCTCAAGCAGACGGATAACGCAAGAGTTGCCGCCCAAGAGAAAGCCAAGCTGGATCAACTGGAGATAGACGCGGTTACTCCATTATATGAAGGATGCAGGCCCGAGGATACCTGCCTGAAAGTAACGCTCATGGCTTTGGAGATGAAAGTAAAACACAAAATGACCGACACATGCTTCGACAAGAACATGTCATTCTGGCACGAACTTCTTCCCAAGGGGAACAAGTGCCCGACCAGTTTCGAGGAGGCGAAGAAAATCGTGTGTCCTTTGGATTTACCGCATGTGAAATACCATGTGTGCATGAACAATTGCATCATTTATCGGGACGAGCACGCGAACTCTACCATATGTCCCGTGTGCGGCATCACTCGATACAAGAAGATGAAGAAAGCTCCTGGAAAAGTGTTGTGGTACTTTCCGATCACTCCTCGTCTGAAGCGGTATTTCGTGGACCCTAAGCTAGCAAAGCTCCTGCGTTGGCACGCGGATAGGGAGGAGAAGAAGCGAGAAGATGACAAAAATGATCCGGAGATAAATAAAAAAGACAAGATGCCGAGTCACCCTAAGGATGCGAGCCAGTGGCAAGCATTGAACTTCGAACACCCAGAATTTGGGGACGATCCAAGGAACATCGTGCTGGGCGCGAGCATCGATGGAGTCAATCCATTTGGCAGCCAGAGAAGCATACATAGCACCTGGCCTATGTTTGTGTGGATGTACAACCTTCCCCCTGGTTGTGCATGAAGAGAAAGTACATTCACATGAGTATGCTAATTGAAGGGCCGAAACAACCAGGGAACGACATCAATCTGTATCTGGGGCTGCTGAAAGAGGAGCTAGACACGTTGTGGAAAACGCCATCCAATACGTGGGACGCTGCAGAGAAAGAATATTTCCCTATGAGAGCCGCACTACTCACGACGGTGCACAACTATCTCGGTTACGGATATGTCGTGGGGCAGGTGGTCCACGGATTTTCTGGATGCGTCAGGTGCATGGATGACACAATGTATCGCCAGCTAGATAGAGATCCCGGGTCTTCGAAAACCATGTTCATGGGACATCGAAGGTGGCTTCACGACGATAACTGATACGTCTCCATCGTATCTATAATTTTTGATTGTACCATGCCAATATTCTACAACTTTCATATACTTTTGGCAACTTTTTATACTATTTTTGGGACTAACATATTGATCCAGTGCCCAGTGCCAGTTCCTATTTGTTGCATGTTTTTTGTTTCGCAGAATATCCATATCAAACGGAGTCCAAACGGGATAAAAACTGACGAAGATTTTTTTTGGAATATATATGATTTTTGGGAAGAAAAATCTACGCGAGACGGTGCCCGAGGGGGCCACGAGGAAGGGGGCGCGCCCCTGACCCTTGTCGCCACCCCATAAGGCGGTTGATGCCCTTCTTTCGCCGCAAGAAAGCTAATATCCGGATAGAGATCGTGTTAAAATTTCAGCCCAATCGGAGTTACGGATCTCCGGGAATATAAGAAAGGGTGAAAGGGAAGAATCTGAGAACGCGGAAACAGAGAGAGACATATCCAATCTCGGAGGGGCTCTCTCCCCTCCCACGCCATGGAGGCCAAGGACCTGAGGGGAAAGCCTTCTCCCATCTAGGGAGGAGGTCAAGGAAGAAGAAGACGAAGGGGCCCCCTCTCCCCTTCTCTTCCGGTGTCGCCGGAACGCTGTCGTGGCCATCATCATCACCACAAATTTCACCAACGACTTCACCGCCATCATCACCAACTCTTGCCCCCTCTATGCAGCAGTGTAACTTCTCTCTTACCCGCTTTAATATCTACTTAAACATGGTGCTCAACGCTATATATTATTTCCCAACGATGTATGGCTATTCTATGATGTTTGAGTAGATCTGTTTTGTCCTATGGGCTATTTGATGATCAAGATTGGTTTGAGTTGCATGTTTTATTATTGGTGTTGTGCTATATTGCTCTCCGTGTCGCGTAAGCGTGAGGGATCCCCGCTGTAGGGTGTTGCAATACGTTCATGATTCGCTTATAGTGGGTTGCGTGAGTGACTGAAACACAAACCCCAGTAAGGGGGTTGTTGCGTATGGGATAAAGAGGACTTGCTGCTTTAATGCTATGGTTGGGTTTTACCTTAATGATCTTTAGTAGTTGCGGATGCTTGCTAGAGTTCCAATCATAAGTGCATATGATCCAAGTAGAGAAAGCATGTTAGCTTATGCCCCTCCCTCATATAAAATTGCAATAATGATTACTGGTCTAGTTATCGATTGCCTAGGGACGAATAACTTTCTCGTAACAAAAAGCTCTTTACTAAAACTAACCTAGTTGTGTCTTTACCTAAACAGCCCCTACTTTTTATTTATGTTCTTTTTATTATCTTGCTAACCTATCCAACAACACCTACAAAGCACTTCTAGTTTCATACTTGTTCTAGGTAAAGCGAACGCCAAGCGTGCATAGAGTTGTATCGGTGGTCAATAGAACTTGAGGGAATATTTGTTCTACCTTTAGCTCCTCGTTGGGTTCAACACTCTTACTTATCGAAAACTGTTGCGGTCCCCTATACTTGTGGGTTATCAAGACCTTTTTCTGGCGCCGTTGTCGGAGAGCAATAGCATGGGGTGAATATTCTCGTGTGTGCTTGTTTGCTTTATCACTAAGTAATTTTTATTTGTTGTTCTTAGTTGTTTTCTATCTTTATTTATGGATAGGAAACGCAAAATACCAAAAAATTAGTTGTACCTACTAAACCATTGGTTGAAGAACCACTCAAAATCTATCACACTACTGAAGCTTATTACTTGGATCATCTTTGATCCCTATGTTCTCGTGCTGAAACCCCAACTAGCTTAGTTGAGGGAAAATCTTTATATGAGCATGCTTGTTATGTGCGACACCGAATATCTGAAAAAGGGAAGATTTTACTGGGTAAAATTCATCGTTTGCAATGCTATGCTTGGAATTTATGCGAAATATATGATATTACTTGTTGTTCTGAAAACCCTAAGAAACACCTTCCCTATCAATGTGAGTTTAGTGATAATGGAATCATATCTTCGTATGCTAAGGGTGTTTATAGTTACTATGATGTTCAACAAATTGAAGAATTTGTTGCTTTTAAGGGTGCTTATGAAATTGCTTCTTTGATTGAAACGTATGATGCTACTCTTTACAAATCTGAAAATTTTGACATACTTAAATATTGCTATGATAATTATGCTTCTAATGCCTATGTTGAACCATATATTGAGGACTATCCCGCTGTCCAAGAAGAGATTAATATTTTGCAGGAGTCTATGGAAGAAGAAATTGATGAAACTGTGAGCTCATTGGATGAAAAAGATGAGGAGGAGAGCGAAGAACAAAAGGAGGAAGAGTGGATTAGCTACCCATGCCCATCTTCGAATGAGAGTAAATCTTCAACTCATACATTGTTTAATTTCCCTTCGTGCTTACCGAAGGATGAATGCTATGATGATTGTTATGATCCCGTTGATTCTCTTGAAATATCCCTTTTTGATGATGCTTGCTATGCTTCTGGCCAAGATGCCAATATGAATTATGCTTATGGAGATGAACTTGCTATAGTTCCTTATGTTAAACATGAATTGTCGCTATTGCACCCACGCATTATAGTCCTATTATCCTTTTGAATTCTTCCGACTACACTATATTGGAGAAGTTTGCCCTTATTAAGGATTATATTGATGGGTTGCCTTTTATCGTTACACATGATGATTTTGATGAATATAATATGCATGTGCTCGCTGCTCCTACTTGCAATTATTATGAGAGAGGAACTATATCTCCACCTCTCTATGTTTCCAATATGATAAAATTGCAAGAAACTGTTTATACTATGCATCGCCTTTACTATGTGTGCATGAATTGTTCTTTTATGACATGCCGATGCATAGGAAGAGAATTACACTTAGTCATTACATGATATATGTTGCTTTGTGCTCACTACTAAATTACAAATCATTGTTAATTAAAATTGGCTTTGATATACCTTGGGATCCGGGTGGATTCACTACTTGAGCACTATATGCCTAGCTTAATAGCTTTAAAGAAAGCGCTGCTAGGGAGACAACCCGGATGTTTTAGAGAGTCATTTATTTCTGTTGAGTGGTTTTGTATAGTTTAAAAACAACAAAAATAAAGAGGGGAACCCAAAACTTCTTCAAAAAGGAAAGTGAAAGTGAGAAAGACAAGCATTGTTGAAGTGGGAGAGCTCCTTGAATTTTCTTCATGCTCACAACAACTTTGTGAATCTTGATTACAGAAACTTTTCAATAAAAATAATTATCCCCTTGTACAATTCCATTGTATTATAAAAATAATGTGCCAAGGTTTGCCTTTAGGATGTTTTAGATGCTTGTTGGTTAGATGCTTGTTGGTTTGTATGGTGTAGGACAAAAACTTTGGCTGTAGTGCACGATTTTACATTTTTAGTTGAAGAATCAAATGGTTATGATTCTTTTGGCACTGTCTTTCTATACAAATATTTTTATTTTTCCTAATTTTTGCAGAATTGTTCAAGTATTAGAAGTATGGTGAATGTCCAAATTATTACAAACTGTTCTGTTTTAGATAGATTCTGTTTTTGATGCATAGTTTGCTTGTTTTGATGAAACTATCGATTTATATCAGTGGATTAAGCCATGAAAAAGTTATATTACCGTAGACACAATGCAAAAACAAAATATGAATTGGTTTGCAATAGTACTTAGAGTAATGATTTGCTTTATTATACTAACGGATCTTACCGAGTTTTCTGTTGAAGTTTTGTGTGGATGAAGTGTTCGATGATCGAGAAGGTCTCGATGTGAGAAGAAGGAAGAGAGGCAAGAGCTCAATCTTGGGGATTCCTGAGGCACCCCAAGTAAATAGTCAAGGAGACTCAAGCGTCTAAGCTTGGGGATGCCCCGGAAGGCATCCCCTCTTTCTTCAACAAGTATCGGTATGTTTTCGGATTCGTTTCGTTCATGCAATATGTGCAATCTTGGAGCGTCTTTTGCATTTAGTTTTCATTTTTATTTTATGCACCATGCTGGTATGAGATAATCCTTGGTTGATTTATAGAATGCTCTATGCACTTCACTTATATCTTTTGAGTATGGCTTTATAGAATGCTTCATGTGCTTCACTTATATCATTTGAAGTTTGGATTGCCTGTTTCTCTTTACATAGAAAACCGCCATTTGTAGAATGCTCTTTTGCTTCACTTATATTTGTTAGAGCGTGGGCATATCTTTTGTAGAAAGAATTAAACTCTCTTTCTTCACTTATATCTATTTAGAGAGATTACAGGAACTGGTCATTCACATGGTTAGTCACCTACATAAAACTTGTAGATCACTGAATATGATATGTTTGATTCCTTGCAATAGTTTTGCGATATAAAGATGGTGATATTAGAGTCATGCTAGTGGGTAGTTGTGGATTAGTAGAAATACTTGTGTTGAGGTTTGTGATTCCCATAGCATGCACGTATGGTGAACCGTTAAGTAATGAAGTCGGAGCATTAGGTATTTATTGATTGTCTTCCTTATGAGTGGCGGTCGGGGACGAGCGATGGTCTTTTCCTACCAATCTATCCCCTTAGGGGCATGCGTAGTAGTACTTTGCTTCAAGGGCTAATAAACTTTTGCAATAAGTATGTGAGTTCTTTATGACTAATGTTGAGTCCATGGATTATACACACTCTCACCCTTCCATCATTGCTAGCCTCTCTAGTATCGCACAACTTTCGCCGGTACCATAAACCCACCATATACCTTCCTAAAAACAGCCACCATACGTACCTATCATGGCATTTACATAGCCATTCTGAGATATATTGCCATGCAACTTCCATCATCATCATATACATGACTTGAGCATTCATTGTCATATTGCTTTGCATGATCGTAAGATAGCTAGCATGATGTTTTCATGGCTTGTCCGTTTTTTCATGTCATTGCTACGCTAGATCATTGCACATCCCGGTACACCGCCGGAGGCATTCACTGCCGAAGTTGTAATATTGAGTTGTAAGTAAATAAAAGTGTGATGATAATCATTATTAGAGCATTGCCCCAGTGAGGAAAGTATGATGGAGACTATGATTCCCCCACAAGTCGGGATGAGACTCCAGACTTTAAAAATAAATAAAAGAGGCCAAAGAAGCCCAAATAAAAAAAGAGGCCAAAGAAGCCCACCAAAAAAAAAAAGAGAGAAAAAGAGAGAAGGGGCAATGTTACTATCCTTTTACCACACTTGTGCTTCAAAGTAGCACCATGATCTTCATATAGAGAGTCTCTTGAGTTATAACTTTCATATACTAGTGGGAATTTTCATTATAGAACTTGGCTTGTATATTCCAATGATGTGCTTCCTCAAATGCCCGAGGTCTTCATGAGCAAGCAAGTTGGATGCACACCCACTTAGTTTCAGTTTGAGCTTTCATACACTTATAGCTCTTAGTGCATCCGTTGCATGGCAATCCCTACTCACTCACCTTGATATCTATTGATGGGCATCTCCATAGCCCGTTGATACGCCTAGTTGATGTGAGACTATCTTCTCCATTTTTTGTCTTCCCCACAACCACCATTCTATTCCACCTATAGTGCTATGTCCATGGCTCACACTCATGTATTGCGTGAAAGTTGAAAAGGTTTTAGAACGTCGAAAGTATGAAACAATTGCTTGGCTTGTCATCGGGGTTGTGCATGATGTGAATATTTTGTGTGGTGAAGATGGAGCATAGCCAGACTATATGATTTTGTAGGGATAACTTTCTTTGGCCATGTTATTTTGAGAAGACATAATTGCTTTGTTAGTATGCTTGAAGTATTATTATTTTTATGTCAATATAAACTTTTGTCTTGAATCCTTCTAATCTGAATATTCATACCACAATTAAGAAGATTTGCATTGAAATTATGCCAAGTAGCACTCCGCATCAAAAATTATCTTTTTATCATTTACCTACTCGAGGACGAGCTGGAATTAAGCTTGGGGGTGCCTGATACGTCTCCAACGTATCTATAATTTTTGATTGCTCCATGCTATATTATATATTGGGCTTTATTTTTCACTTTTATATTATTTTTGGGAGTAACCTATTAACCGGAGGCCCACCCAGAATTGTTGTTTTTTGCCTATTTCAGTGTTTCGAAGAAACAGAATATCAAATGAAGTCTAAACAGAATAAAACCTTCGGGAATGTGATTTTCTCACAGAACGTGATCCAGGAGACTTGGACCCCGCTCCAAGGAACAAAAGAGGCGGTCACGATGGTGGGGGGCGCCCCCCCCCTAGGGCGCGCCCCCTACCTCGTGGGCCCCTCATTGCTCCTCTGGCGTACTTCTTCCTCCTATATATACACACGTACCCCCAAACGATTAGAAGAGGAGCCAAAAACCTAATTCCACCGCCGCAACTTTCTGTATTCACGAGATCCCGTCTTGGGGCCTGTTTCGGAGCTCCGCCGGAAGAGGGCCGTCATCACGGAGGGCTTCTACATCATCATATCCCCTCTGATGAAGTGCGAGTAGTTTACCTCAGACCTTCGGGTCCATAGTTAGTAGCTAGATGGCTTCTTCTCTCTCTTTGAATCTCAATACAAAGTTCTCCCCCTCTCTTGTGGAGATCTATTTGATGTAATCTTCTTTTTGTGGTGTGTTTGTTGAGACCAATGAATTGTGGGTTTATGATCAAGTCTATCTGTGAATAATATTTGAATCTTCTCTGAATTCTTTTATGTATGATTGGTTATCTTTGCAAGTCTCTTCGAATTATCCGTATGGTTTGGCCAACTAGATTGGTAGTTCTTGCCATGGGAGAAGTGCTTAGCTTTGGGTTCGATCTTGCGGTGTCCTTACCCAGTGACAGAAGGGGCAGCAAGGCACGTATTGCATCATTGCCATCGAGGATAACAAGATGGGGTTTATTTCATATTGCATGAGTTTATCTCTCTACATCATGTCATCTTGCTTAAGGCGTTACTCTATGCCATGTTATTTTGAAAAGACATGATTGCTTTATTAGTATGCTTGAAGTATTATTGTCTTAATGTCAAATGATAGACTATTGCTTTGAATCACTCGTATCTTAATATTCATGCCATGATTAGATACATGATCAAGATTATGCTAGGTAGCATTCCACATCAAAAATTATCTTTTGTATCATTTACCTACTTGAGGACAAGCAGGAATTAATCTTGGGGATGTTGATTCGTCTCCGTCTGTCGGATTTCGGGTTCCAGCAGACCCTTGAGGTTCGAACACTGGGGTGCGCACGGAGATTTCGCCTCCTACCTACCTGCACCCCTCCGCCTTGCTAGGATCTAAACTATCGAAAGAACAACACAAGAGACATAGGGTTTATACTGGTTCAGGCCACCGTTGTGGTGTAATACCCTACTCCAGTGTGTGGTGTGTGGATTGCCTCTTGGGCTGATGATGATGATGAACAATACAAGGAAGAACAGCCTCGCGAGGGTCTATTCTTGGCTCGGGCAATGAACTGCTGGAAGGAGTTCAGTCACCTTTCTCTCTCTCTCTGCTTCCAACCAACCGACTGATCGAACCCCCTCTAACGAGCCTCTTTCTTCCAACCTCCCAACCCCCTTGCTCTGTGGGTGGCTGGTCCTATTTATAGAGGCCCTGGTCCTCTTCCCAAATATCGAGCGGGAAGGGAGACAACAATGGCGGGCTAATTTGAAAGGGGACAACAAGTATCAGCTATCCTGACAAAAGTAGTCTTCGCCTGCGCAAAGCTCTGGTGATGACGCCGTCTTGGGCTCCACGGTGACCTCCGTCTCGTAGTCCTCCTGGTTTTGGTCTTGTTGCGCCGAAATGGCAACCTTTGCCTGATGCCTCGGTACTCCGCAGCTGCGCTTGCCCCCTTTGCACCAAAGAGGAAAGGAGGATGCTGCGCGGGCTGGCACCCGCCTGGCGCCCTGAGTCGTCATGGCTTGCGTCACGGGCACCTCGCGAGGTACCCCGCCTTGATCTCTCCGCCTCCTCGTGAGCCAGCCCGACGAGGCCGTGCCTGAGGAAGCTCCGCGTCGTCCGCCCCATGAGGCTTGGCCCCTCGCGAGGGTCTTGAGTTTGTGTTGGTGAAGATGGGCCGTGCTGGGCCCCCTTTTGAGCCACGCCGCAGGCCGCAGGCAGGCAAGTCTGGGGACCCCCATTCCCAGAACACCGACAGTAGCCCCCGGGCCCAAGGCGCGCCCGGACTTGGCCGTGCAGGGAGGCGGAAGGGCAAGAGCGAAGCGCCGCAGGCCCTAACAGCCTGCGGCCTTGGGCGCCGCGTGGTGGTTGATTGGACGTGGGTGTCTCCACTTCCCCATGGCGCCTCGGCAACCGCACGGATTGGACAAGTCCCTGCATGCAAAACGGGTCATGATTACCCGCGATCGTGGAGGTCGGCGGTTGGCCTTCGCAGGCTATAAGTACGGAACGGCGCGCGCCCTTCCAGTTCATCTCTCCTTGCTTCTCCTTCTTCCCAATTCTTGCTCCGTCTTGCCGTGATGGCTCCGATCCGCCGGTTCTCGACGGCAGAGAAGGGAAAGGCTCCCCGAGAGGGACCAGACCCACTCCCGCCGAAGAAACGGCTTGTCCACCGTGGCCCGGATGAGGGGGCCCTTCAGGTGGTGTCGAGGCCTTGGGGCGAGCGGGCACCGCCGGGGTTCCCGCTTCCATTGTACGCCCACGTCGAGGGCCCCGAAGGAGCTGATGCTGACTGCAACGGGCGGCGCCGCCGTCGGTGCCGACGGGTCACGAAGGTGTGGGTCGTCCCCCCTGGGGTCCACACCGAGGGCTCCTCCTAAGAGTTTGTGCTCCACGTCGCCATTCCTCTTCAGTCTTGGATCCGCCTGCCTCCCTTCTTTGCCCCCATCATCCCGCAGGGGGAGCCCCTGGAGCTCTGGCTGCAGCACGCCGGCTGCAGCACCCTCGTGATCGAGGCAGAGGTCGCGGTCGTTGCCCCGGGCGAGGTCTACATGACTCGAGGCTGGAGAGAGATCGCCTGGGTTTGCAGGTCAAGGGGCGTCTTCGCGATCCACTTGGACTATGATGGTGCTTCGGTGATGCTCTTCAAGGTCTTCGATGCGAGCGGCGTCGGCTGGAGTGTTGCCCCGGTGAAGGCGGCCAGGGCCCTGCTGCGACGAGGACTGGGCTCGCCAACCGCTCCCTTGGCGGCTCCTCAGGCGGTGGAGACGTCGGAGGTTCCAGCGACTCCGGCGAGCCCTTCGCGACTCCGGAGACGAGCGACGACAGCTACGAGCCCCCAAGCCGGCGCCGCCCCTGGAGCAGGGCGGGCTCGTCAGGCCGCCGCCGACTCTGATCTGGATGGGGTTGGCATCGATGCTTGACGGCCCACTCTTGATGATGGCGTCTTTTGTAGGGATGCGTGTAGTTTGCATCTCTTTAGAATCTGTTCCCTGCGAGGAACCAAAAATGCGCCCCGCGGGGGCTTGTAAGGTGTCTGTGATCCTGTTTTGTTAATATAACCCTTGTCGTAGAATTGCGCGAGTTGCTCATCCCGTCTTAGCTCGGTCCTCCCGTTCGAACCTCACGAGGGCTTGGTGCTCTGCGCCGATAGGTCCCAGTCCCAAGGCGGCTTCAGCCATCGCTGGTATGCCAGGTCACGATGCCGTGGTCAAGGCCAGGAAGTGAGCGACCCGGAGTCCGGTAAGAGCCCCTGAGTCGCGATGCTCAGGAGGTCCCCTTTGGAGCCCAAGCAGCCATCGTTTGGTGAGAAAGGGGAGCGGCGTCGCTAACAAGGGATAGCATTAGGCGCGGGGATGGTGCCACGGTAGCTAGCGCTTCCGGGCGATAACTTATCTCGAGGATCAGGGGCCGCTCTCTGGTGTGTGGCCGGGTTCGAGCATCGGCAGGCGCGGGGTCGCTCGGCGAGGTCCTCGTGTGTCTCTCCCCTCTCGCCTTTGCTCCCCTTTCTGCTCTACGTCCTCGGGTCCCGGCCCTCGAGCGAATCTCAGCCGTCGCTGGTATGCCAGGTCGCAATGCCGTGGTCAAGGCCAGAGGGTGAGGGCTGGAGAGCCAGTAGGAGCCCTGAGTCGCGATGCTCAGGCACCCCCCTTTAACGTGCAAGCAGTTCGCGCGGACGAGAGCGAAGGAGGCACATCAAGAGCCTCGCCTGACGCAGCTCCTTCAGGAGGTCCTGCAGGTCCATCATAGAAAAAGCAAGGGGTTGCCATAACAATTGACGGTCAGCCGTTGGTTGCTTCCGAGGGGTAGTGAGGCACTGAAGGCTTGACAAGGTGACGCTATGCGGGGCTGCCGCGGCCAGAGCTCAGCCATCCAGGTTTGTCAGCGTTGCAGGGACGGACCCATGCGCAAGCGTTGTGCCGTTTGGGAGCAGCTCCGTTAGTTGGCGTCAGCTGAGCAGGCAACTAGGTAAAACACATTAGCCGCGAAGGAGTGGATTCGTTCAAATAGATGCTGGGAATGCGGAGATCACTGGGTCAGGCCCGAGCGACTTGGGGTGATGCAGCTTGAGTGGCGCCCCCAACAAGGTAAGCTAACGACGCGAAATAAAAGGGATACCCGCCGCAGGGACGGACCCACGCAGCCTGGGAATAATGCAGCCCTGGGGGCGCTCCCAGCTGGAAGTGAAACTTGAAACATGTCACCTGATGACGCTGAAGATGAAGGGGTGTTGGTGTAGCAGACTCGGTGGGCTGCGGAAGCTGATCCTCATGAGCCCCCAGGCCCAGGGGCCTCGGGTGGCTCCGGAGGCGCTGGCGGCTCCTCATGGACCATCTCCATCCCCGCCAGGGCTGCGGAGCGCCTGGCCTCTTGTGCCTCCGTGGCGCCCCTCATGAGGCGCTGGTACGTGTCAGCGGCGCTCGGCAAGCCGTAAGGCATGCGAACGTAGCTGTGGGGCGGACCTTCACAGCGCCCCACTCGTGAGGGCTAGAGGCGCTCCAGGGAGGCGACTCGGTTGAGCCCTGGTACATCGATGCAGACGCGCAGCCTGCCATCCTCGCCTGGATGGGGAGCCACCGCTGGTAGGCGGCGGCCGCCTTTCATGACTCTTGACTCCTGTAACTCCTGGATGGCCTTGCCGACGAACTCATGAGGGTCCGGATCTCCTTGCCTTGCTCCTTCTTGAGGGAAACGTGCTTCGAGAAACGCCTCCATGTGGTGCCCAAGGGCCTCCCTCGTGACCCTAGCTAGGTCGGTGGCCCTCCAGGGGAGAGCCCCCGAGCCCTGCCTGAGGAGGGTGCCGGGCGCGCTTTCCTATGTGATGGAAGGAGGTTCCCCTTGGGCAGGCACGGGCCTAGAGGGGCCTGCCTCCTCAGGGGCCAGGCCGGACGATGTCTTCTTCTTCTTGGAGGCGGCCTTGGGAAGCCTCCTGCTTCCGCGATCCGGGTCTTCTAGTGATGCTGCCTGAAAGGCTCGCTCCAGGGAACACACCGCGTCCCTCTCCTCGCAGGGTACCGTGATGACTCCGCCGCTTCCTGGCATCTTGAGGACGTTGTAGCCGTGGTGAGTTACGGCCATGAACTTGGCCAGCGCTGGGTACCCAAGGATGGCGTTGTATGGCAGATGAATGTGAGCGACGTCGAAGTCGATGAGCTCGGTGCGGTACTTGTCGCGTGCCCCGAAGGTGACAGGGAGGCGGACCTGCCCGATCGGGACCGTGGAGCCGTCGGTGATTCCGGAGAAAGGCTTGGTTGGCTGAAGTTGGCTGTAGGGCACTTGGAGGTTGTTGAATGTCTCCATGGCAGGACGTTGAGCCCTGCCCCGCCATCGATGAGGGTCTTGGTGACCACCACGTTGCTAATGATTGGGGAACAAAGCATCGGGAGGACTCCGGCTGTTGCCGCACACTTGAGCTGATCTGCTGAGCTGAACGTGATGGCGCACGCCGACCACGTGAGAGGGCGTGTGGCTTCGAGTCTGGGGAGGACTGCGTTCACTTCGCGGGCGAACTGCTTGAAGATGCATTGAGAGGCTGGGGCTTGAGCCCCGCCCAGGATGCAGGCGATTGCGCGCGGCTCCTGGAAGCCCCCAGCCTCCTCGTCCTGGTGGTGATCCTCGTTTCTCCTTGGCTGCGGCAGCAGCGGTGGGACGCCTGCGTTGCCTTGCGGGAGATCCTCACGAGGCTGATCCCTCCAACCTCCCTCGCGAGGCGGGTCTTGCCAGCGATCCTCGCGAGGTTGGTCGCGCCACCCCTGGCGCGGGCCACGGTCTTCCCAGCGTCCTGCGTTCCTTCCTCCTCCTCGACCGTAGCCCCGGTCACCGCGGTCGGGACGACGGCCGATCCTTCCTTCTCGCACGGCCTGGAGCTCTTGGCATTCGTTGGTGTTGTGGGTGTGGAGGTCGTGGTACACGCAGTACCGGCTGCCCTTGGGAGGTTCGGGCTGATCTCTGCCCCGCTTGGTGTCTGGTTCTGCCGCGAGCACTTCAGCCCCCTTGCGCTTCACATCCTTGGCCTTGAGCTTCTTCTCTTCTGGGTCTGCGGCAGGCAGCTCGAGGAGGGAGAGACACCCCTCCTCAGCCCTGGCGCACTTGTTTGCCAAGTTGAACAGCTCCAAGGAAGTGCACAGGTCTTCATGCATCGCCAGCTCCTCCTTCATCTTGACGTCGCGCACGCCGTCGGAGAAAGCTGAGATGATGGCCTCCTCAGTCACCTTGGGGATCTTGAGGCGTGCGTTGTTGAAGCGCTGGATGTACTTCTGCAGGGTCTCCCCGGGTTGTTGCTTGATGCGACGCATGTCGCTCACGGTGGGCGGCCGGTCGCGAGTACCTTGGAAGTTGGCAATGAAGCGGGTGCGCATCTCTTCCCAGGAGGAGATTGTGCCTGGAGCCAGGTTCAGGAGCCAGGTGCGGGCCCCATCCTTGAGCACCATGGGAAACCAGTTCTCCATGACCTTCTCTTCTCCGTTGGCAGCTTCGATGCCCAGCTCGTAGAGCTGGAGGAACTCTACAGGGTCGGCCGTGCCGTCATAGCAAGGAGGCCGGTCTGGCTTGAACTTGCCGGGCCATGCGACGCTGCGTAGTTCGGTGGTGAAGGCGCGGCAGCCTGCTATGGCCACGGGAGGCCTTGGGTGACGGAGAGCCTGGTCTTGCATGTCCCCACGCGCTGGAGCAGGAGGATGGTCGCGACGTGCTGGAGCAGGGAGCGCCCGGGCAGCTTCTGGCGGGCGAGAGACTTCTTGGCAGCTCTGTTCTTGCTGCGCTGGTACCTGACGGAGCGGGATCCGCCCAGGGGCCACGCGCCTTGGAGCCATGGCGTCTTCTTGAGGAGGAGGCGGCCGGGGCGCCACCGGAGCCTCTTCGCCCGCGCGGGGCGGGGTGCGGTGCAGCGGAACAGACGGCGTGGAAGAGCCCCCTGCGGCGCGGACGAGCTCGGTGATGCGGTCGAGCCATTCTTCATAGACGTCCTCGACGGGACGGTAGCGCAGGAGCTCGTTTGCCGCGATGAGTGCAGCCCGAGCCTCCATGGGCGCGCGGAGCGCGCGGGACGAAGATCCAGCTGAGGCGAGCGAGGGAGTTGCGGTGCGGCCGTCCTGCCGCATGGACGGATGCTGGGACGATGCTTGCTGCTCGTCCCCCGCCGGGCCGGTGGTGGCGTTGACGGCAGGTGACGGGGAACGGCGAGGACACCCGCCGTCAGGGGCCGTCTGGTCGACGTGGGAAGCGAGGGCGGCCAGGCGCTCCGCGCGGGCCCGACGAGCATCAGACATGAGCGTGATGGTCGGAGGAGAACGGGGTGGTGGGAGACGAATTCCGGAGCACCCCTACCTAGCGCGCCAAATGTCGGATTTCGGGTTCCGGCAGACCCTTGAGGTTCGAACACTGGGTGCGCGTGGAGATTTCGCCTCCTACCTACCTGCACCCCTCCGCCTTGCTAGGATCTAAACTATCAAACGAACAACACAAGAGACACAGGGTTTATACTGGTTCGGGCCACTGTTGTGGTGTAATACCCTACTCCAGTGTGTGGTGTGTGGATTGCCTCTTGGGCTGATGATGATGAACAATACAAGGAAGAACAGCCTCGCGAGGGTCTATTCTTGGCTGGGGCGATGAACTGCTGGAAGGAGTTCAGTCACCTTTCTCTCTCTGTCTCTCACTCTCTCTCTCTCTCTCTCTCTCTCTCTCTCTCTCTCTCTCTCTGCTTCCAACCAACCGACTGATCGAACCCCCTCTAACGAGCCTCTTTCTTCCAACCTCCCAACCCCCTTGCTCTATGGGTGGCTGGTCCTATTTATAGAGGCCCTGGTCCTCTTCCCAAATATCGAGCGGGAAGGGAGCCAACAATGCAGGGATAATTTGAAAGGGGACAACAAGTATCAGCTATCCTGACAAAAGTAGTCTTCGCCTGCGCAAAGCTCTCGTGATGACGCCGTCTTGGGCTCCACGGTGACCTCCATCTCGTAGTCCTCCAGGTCTTGGTCTTGTTGCGCTGAAATGGCAACCTTTGCCTGATGCCTCGGTACTCCGCGGCTGCGCTTGCCCCCTTTGCACCAAAGAGGAAAGGAGGACGTTGCGCGGGCTAGCACCCGCCTAGCGCCCTGAGTCGTCATGGCTTGCATCACGGGCACCTCGCGAGGTACCCAGCCTTGATCTCTCCGCCTCCTCGTGAGCCAGCCCAACGAGGTCGTGCCTGAGCAAGCTCCGCGTCGTCCGCCCCGCGAGGCTTGGCCCCTCGCGAGGGTCTTGAGTTTGTGTTGGTGAAGATGGGCTGTGGTGGGCCCCCCTTTTGAGCCACGCCGCAGGCCGCAGGCAGGCAAGTCTGGGGACCCCCGTTCCCAGAACGCCGACACCGTCGTATCTATAATTTTTGATAGTTCCATGCCAATATTCTACAACTTTCATATACTTTTCGCAACTTTTTATAGTATTTTTGGGACTAACATATTGATCCAGTGCCCAGTGCCAGTTCCTGTTTGTTGCATTTTTTTTGTTTCACATAATATCCATATCAAACGGAGTCCAAACGGGATAAAAACTGACGGAGATTTTTTTGGAATATATATGATTTTTGGGAAGAAAAGTCCACGCGAGACGGTGCCCGAGGGGGCCACGAGGCAGGGGGCGCGCCCCTGACCCTCGTGGCCACCCCGTAAGGTGGTTGATGCCCTTCTTTCCCCACAAGAAAGCTAATATCTAGATAGAGATCGTGTTAAAATTTCAGCCCAATCGGAGCTACGGATCTCCGGGAATATAAGAAACGGTGAAAGGGAAGAATCTGAGAACGCAGAAACAGAGAGAGACAAAGAGACAGATCCAATCTCAGAGGATCTCTCGCCCCTCCCACGCCATGGAGGCCAAGGACCAGAGGGGAAACCCTTCTCCCATCTAGGGAGGAGGTCAAGGAAGAAGAAGACGAAGGGGCCCCCTCTCCCCTTCTCTTCCGGTGGCGTCGGAACGCTGCCGTGGCCATCATCATCACCGCAATCTTCACCAACAACTTCACCGCCATCATCACCAACTCTTCCCCCCTCTATGTAGCGGTGTAACCTCTCTCTTACTCACTGTAATCTCTACTTAAACATGGTGCTCAACGCTGTATATTATTTCCCAATGATGTATGGCTATCCTATGATATTTGAGTAGATCCGTTTTGTCCTATGGGCTATTTGATGATCAAGATTGGTTTGAGTTGCATGTTTTATTATTGGTGCTGTCCTATGGTGCTCTCTGTGTTGCGCAAGCGTGAGGTATCCCCGTTGTAGGGTGTTGCAATACGTTCATGATTCGCTTATAGTGGGTTGTGTGAGTGATTGAAACACAAACCCGAGTAAGGGGGTTGTTGCGTATGGGATAAAGAGGACTTGATACTTTAATGCTATGGTTTGGTTTTACCTTAATGGTCTTTAGTAGTTTCGGATGCTTGCTAGAGTTCCAATCATAAGTGCATATGATCCAAGTAGAGAAAGTATGTTAGCTTATGGCTCTCCCTCATATAAAATTGCAATAATGATTACCGGTCTAGTTATCGATTGCCTAGGGACAAATAACTTTCTCGTAACAAAAAGCTCTTTACTAAAACTAACCTAGTTGTGTCTTTACCTAAGCCCCTACTTTTTATTTATGTTCTCTTTATTATCTTGCAAACCTATCCAACAACACCTACAAAGCACTTCTAGTTTCATACTTGTTCTAGGTAAAGCGAACGCCAAGCGTGCGTAGAGTTGTATCGGTGGTCGATAGAACTTGAGGGAATATTTGTTCTACCTTTGCTCCTCGTTGGGTTCGACACTCTTACTTATCGAAAATTGTTGCGATCCCCTATACTTGTGGGTTATCAATGACTCATGGAGAAAATGCAAGGATCTGTTCGATGGTGAAACCAAACCCCGAAGACGCCCGCGTATGAGGAGCAGCGAGGAAATAGACGAGCTGTTGAAAAATTGGAAAGATTGCCCACTACCGGGAAAGAAGCAA
Source organism: Triticum monococcum (assembly GCA_034509565.1). Classification (NCBI taxonomy): domain Eukaryota; kingdom Viridiplantae; phylum Streptophyta; class Magnoliopsida; order Poales; family Poaceae; genus Triticum; species Triticum monococcum. The sequence goes on along the minus strand of CM067842.1, from coordinate 440,008,306 downwards.
AAGGCGCCAAAGCCGCTGCTTAAGGTATGGAAAACGAGGTCTGTTTTCTGGGACTTGTCATACTGGAAGATCCTCCATGTGCCTTGCAGCCTTGATGTCATGCATATCACGAAGAACGTGTGCGAGAGTCTACTTGGTACCCTGCTCAACATGCCAGAGAGGACCAAAGATGGGCCAAAAGCAAGGGCAGACTTGAAATCAATGGGCATCAGGGAGGAGCTTCACGCTAATGATGATGATGATGAGGCGAAGCAGGACACGGAAAGTCATCGCAAAGGCAAAAAGGTCAAGAAGACCGAAAATGACTACCCTCCCGCGTGCTTCACTCTAAAGTCAGGAGGAGATCGAGCAGTTTTTCACCTACCTCGTAGGAGTAAAACTTCCTTACGGTTACGCGGGGAAGATAAGTAGACACCTAGACTCAGCAAAGCAGAAGTTCAGCGGGATGAAGTCTCACGACTGTCACGTGCTGATGACGCAGATACTTCTAGTCCGTGGGATCATGGACGCGCACGTTCGTGAAATGCTATTTGGCCTATGCAAATTTTTCTATGTCATCTCTCGGAAGTCGGTTGGCATGAGGCAACTCAGAAGGCTACAGGAAGAGATCGTGGTGATACTATGCGAGCTTGAGATGTACTTCCCGCCCGCATTCTTCGATGTTATGGTGCATCTGCTGGTCCATATTGTGGAGGATATCATCCAACTCGGGCCGACGTTCCTGCACAGCATGATGCCGTTCGAAAGGATGAATGGTGTCATCAAAGGATACGTTTGCAACATGTCACGTCTAGAGGGAAGCATAGCCAGGGGCTTTCTGACCGAAGAGTGCATCTCCTACTGCACGAATTATCTAGGCATCGAGAACCCCGTTGGTCTGCCCGTCAACAGGCACCTCGACAAGCTCACTGGATGGGGTCACCGCGATGGTCGCCACGAAATGCATGTCGACTTCGAGGGTCAACTCGCCGACTTTGAAAGAGCAAACCTAGTTGCGCTACAACACATAGACGTGGTCGATCATTGGGTGGTAGAGCAGAAAACCTTTATTGAGAAGACGTACAATGATCGAGGCCAACAGAGGACGGACGGAGATATAATCAAAGAGCACAACTCATGTTTCACGCGTTGGTTCAAGGAGAAGCTTTTGTCGTACCCTTTACATGAGGATTCTTCCACGGAAGAAAAACTCATATTCGCCTTGTCACAGGGCGCCGAGGACAATCTGATGACCTATGAGGCGTACGATATCAACGGCTACACATTCTACACCGAGGGAAAGGACATGAAGAGCGATGGTTATCAGAACTCCGGGGTAACGATGGAATCCTACACAGGTAACGACAAGGACAGATGCTACGGAAGGATCGAGGAGATCTGGGTGCTGAGCTACGCTGGAGAGAAGGTCCCGATGTTCCGTGTCAGATGAGCCAAGAGCGTCCTAAAAGAAGACCGGTATTTCACCACCATGGTTATACCCGAAGCCAAATCCAAGACTGCGGGTGCAAACGTCACCGCGAAAAATGCGCCATGGGTACTGGCTTCCAAAGTGGACCAATGCTTCTTCATTACCGACCCGTCAAAGCCCAGTCGAGTTGTCTTGAGGAGAGGCAAAAGGAAGATCATCGGAATGGATGGAGTCGCCAATGAACAAGACTTCGACAAGTACGGCGACCCGAAGATGGAATATGACGACGACAATGAAGTGCCATACACCACAAGAAGAAGCAGGACCACCCTATCTAAAGGACGTCCGTTCAACAGAAGAACTCCATTTGCGAAAAAGGAGGGCAAGAAGATTGTGAAAAGATAGCTAGCTAAGATCGATTGTATTTAAATCGTAGTCTTCAGTTCTCGATTGTATTTCGACATATTGAAATGATATTTCTTCTGTTCTAGTCCTCATGAATAATTATTTATGTTTATTATGGTATTGAATTTCTAACTCACAAAAAGTATTGAATTTGTTAATATTTTCTTAACTCATGAATATTTTTAAATTTCATGGGCACTTTTTGAATTCATGAATATTTTTTCAAATTTGATGATATTTTTTCATATTCATAAATGTTTACCAATTCACAAATGAATGCAACTAAAAATCCAAAAAAATATTGATGATATTTTTAAATAACAAATTTGATGATATTTTAAATAACAAATTTGATGATATTTTAAATAACAAATTTGATGATATTTTTTCATATCCATAAATATTTTGAAATAACAAATTTGATGATATTTTTTCACATTCATAAATGTTTCAAATTTGACTGTCATTTTCTAAAAAAATATTAGATGCAACTAAAAATAAAAAAAGTTTCTAATGGCAACCAGGAGACGGTGCGCCATTGCTATCAGTGTACTTGTGGCGCACCCCTAGGAGGTGCGCCATTGGTATACCAATTTTTATGATATTTTTTCAAATATTTTCAAATAACAAATTTGATAATATTTTTTCATATTCATAAATATTTTCAAATCACAAATTTGATGATATTTTTTCACATTCATAAATGTTTTCAAATTTGATTGTCATTTTCTAAAAAAATATTAGATGCAACTAAAAAAACAAGTTACTTATGGCGCACCCCCGGGTGGTGCGCCATTGCTATGGATGTACTTATGGTGCACCCCTTGGTGGTGCGCCATTGCTATTAGATGCACCCCTTGATCTGTCCCTTTCCCCCTCGCCCCCCGCGCCAGAACCCCCTCCATCTCAATCCCCCTCACTAGATCCCCTCGCCGCCGCCGACCCCCCGCACCCTCCCCCGCTCCACCGCCGCCGCCAACCCCCCGCACCCTCCCCTGTCTCCTCGCTCGGTTCTACCGAACGGAATCGGCCGAGCGAGGGCCTCCTCTGACCGCCGCAGGTGACCCAGCTGCGCTGCCGGAGCTGCCCCCTTCGCCTCCCCCTTTGCCCCATCTCTCCTTGCTTGCTCTGTTTCCTCGCAGCTTGTCCACCGCACGGAGGGGCCGCTCGCCGTCGCCGCCGCGAGAGGGGGCCAAGGGAGGCCGCCCGACCTCGCCTTCGCCGCCGCCCAAGAAACCCTCGCCTCCCCCTCCTCCGCCCGCGAGGAAGCCCTCCCCTGCTCCGGTCCCCGACGAGTCATCGCTCGTCCTCCTCATCAGCCGCGTCTTCCTGGCCGGGACCCGTGGCGATACCCAAGTTCCTAAGTACATACTGTATCTCCTAAGTGTGAAAACCTGTAGTCTTTGACTGAATTTGGTATAGTTTGCTAAAACTGCTGTGGTCTGAATAACAGTTCACTGAATTTGTTCTAGTCTGAAAAATAGTTATCTGAATCTGTTTAAGTCTGAAACTGTCAGTGTGAGGTGTCTGCAACTATTGCAATCTTGTTGATAAGTAAAAGATGATCTGAAATTGAAACCCCAAATCAGATGATTCACAATTAGATTATCTAAATCTATTAAGTAGTTTCAGATAACTATTGTAATCTTGTAGATAAGTATTTGATATCACAGAAGATGGTGATATCAGTTTGATTTAGCCCATTTTACTTGCGTTGAATAACCTCTCAACAAAATTCAGGCTCCAACAGTGGAAACTTCAATCTTGTTTCTGCACATGATTTGTATTCAGGTTTTGTACATGACCTGTAATATTGTGATACATTCTGTTAGAACCTAGGAGTTGTATGAAACTGGTGTAATCCTATAGAAAAGTAAATGACCTATAAAATTTCCAAGCTCTGTTATGATGAGCAGAGTTTTTACTTGCTACTTTCAGTTTCTCTCATTCCTTGGGAAAAGTTTTCCAAGTTCTGTTATGATGGCACTATTGGACACATACAGTAGAGCAGAGTTTTTAGTTGTTATACTTTCAGTTACCATCACTTCTTGGGAAAGGCCGAATTGCATGCATTTAGCTGTGTATGCATGGGATAACATAAGCAGCTTATTACGCATTGTACTCAATTCTTCAAGTTGTATTTTTGCTGGTGGTTAGCTAGGGACAGCCAACACATTAATCACCATGAATGAACCAAGCCCAAAGCAATGAACCTATAGGTCAATCAACTTGCTTTGCCTCCCATACTTTGCCTCCCATAGGTTTTGTGGTAGTATCATGTTTGCTCTGTGATACTCGGTCCGCATTTTATAACACAACTTGGTCAAATAACTATCAAAATTAAGTTCCTTCTTTTTGCTTTCATTGTTGTATGCTCCTATGAAGATCCAAATGTATCATCATAATGTAGGTGCTGTGTTGTGTGATTCTTCATGCTGAGAACTTCAGCTTTTTCAGTTATTGCACTTCTGCAGGTTTGGTGGGAGTGGTTATGTGTCATGCATGTCTTTGCTAGGATCAGACAGTTATAGTAAAAGGCTTTTGTATAAAGAAAAGAAAATGTGATCATGGTGAATGAATTATGTACACTAGTTAGAGCATTAGTGTGGTTTGCTGGTGAGAAGGGAATCAAGGGATGCACATTGTGGGGGTGATGCTTACTGACACTTTGACAAACAAATTCAGAATGTGCTGGACTATATGTTCATTGGTACTACTTGTGATGTTGCTGATGTACAACTTGGGAATTTTGTCAACTTGTGATGCTGCTGATGTACCCCGAGAGGCCCTTGAGTTTGCCGGAATGTCGATTAACTTCCGTTCCGGCAAATTTGGGTACTCCATATGTCCTATTTTCAGCAAAGGTCATGCTGAAATTTTCCATGAATTTTAGCATGACTTTGCTAAAAATAGGACATATGGGGTACTTGCGACTAATGCATGGGCCGGGGTATCTTAGTACTTAATTAAGTAGGATCAACTGCCCCCTTATTCTTGCTTAGGCCCAACTTAGAATTCTCCTTCCCTTTTCTTCATGGGGTATATTATTAGAAGATACCCATATATATCAGTCAACCTAGGGTGCCTCGACAACGATAAACCCTAAATGATGAAAACTTAACTTAGCATTTAGGGTGCTTCAGCGTTGATAAACCCTAAATGATAAAACCTTGGCTTTTAGGGTGCCTCGGTTTCGATAAAAACCTAAATGATGAAAGCTTAGGCTTTTATGGTGCCTCGGCATCGACAAACCCTAAATGATAAAAGCATAGCTTTTAGGATGCCTTGGGGTCGACAAACCCTAAATGATGGGACCATGATCTTATTCCTTGACAATAACCAACTTATTTACCAAACGTTTTTCCTATTTAGAGCGAAACATGGCCCACAACGATGAGGCCGGCGGTTCGGGTAAGGCATTCTGGGAGCTGTCCCAGGAGATGGAGGAAGAACCTCACCGCTATGAGGACGCCGCGAAAGACACCGATCCTGACTAAACAACCCCTAGTGGTGTCGGGGCTGACACCACTGATGGTGCCGCCGAGGATGCCACCACTAATGATGGCAGCGCACGCACAGATGGCAGCCAACCGAAGAGGCAACGGAAGGACCGGCGCCAGAACATGCTCGGCACCGTCAAGGAGGAATTTACTGAAGTGTCCTCCGAGGGGCATCCAACGGCGCCCAAAGAAATAGTCAAGGGGTACGTGAGACAGCTCGGGTGCATTCTCCGGAGCACCGTCTCAATCAACACCGAGAAACTAAGGCATCACGACTGAGGGAATTTGCGCAACCTCCTCTTCACGAAGCTGCACGAACGATACAAGTTCCCCGGTGACTTCACAAACACAAGCCTCGCAGGGAATAAAGTGAACAATGCCGCCCTCACGAAGATGAGCACAGCCCTGGCTACTTGGAGAGCCGCGGTGAAGAGGATGATTGAAAAAGGTGATAGTTATGAGAAGATCAAGGAGAAGCATCCTTCGATCAGCAAAGATGACTACCTGGAGTTCAAGATCAAGTGCGAGAGCAACGCAACCGTGGAATCAAGTCAGTGGGGGAAAGAGATGCGGGACTTGAACTTAGGGGTCCACAAACTCGGTCCCAGTGGTTATAGAGTGGCGGAACCTATATAGGACAAGGAGGACGCGGAGCATGCCGAGCAAGGCCTACCGCCCCTCTTCGAGAAATACCGTGACAAGCAGACCAGGAACTATGTCAGGGCCCGGTACAAGGTGGACCCGGTGACCAAGGAGCTTACCACGGATCCGAAGACCAAGGCACTTGAGCTTCTTCTGGTAAGGAATACACCCCCGCGTAATTAGCTACATATGGTTGCATTCTAATTAATGAAGCCAATTTTCTAAATGGTTTACGTTCCTTCCGCAGGAAACTGAAAGCAGTAGCGCGGGGTCATCTCAGAGCTCCCCTTTCGACACCCCTTTAAATAGGGAGTTGAACGTAATGAAACACAAGGATAAGCTTAGTAAGCCGACGTCAGCTAGTCGTGTGGCCGACAAAGGCTTGTCCACGAAATGGTTGGAATACTATACCGCTGGGCGAAAGGAGAGATAGACCAGCTCAGAAAGCCAGGAGTGCGAGGTTCAACAACTTAAGGCACAAGTGGCGCGAATTCCGGAGATCGTTGAAGAGCAAGTGTGAGACTAACTGGGAGCGACGATCACTGCCGTTATGCCTACCTTGCTTGAGGGTCTGCAGGCGTGGATTGCGGGCGGCCAACATGTGCTACCCCCGATTCCTAGCTGCACGGGCAGCAACTCGCACAACGCACCGGCGGCGCCATTGGTGTCTCCGACAGAGGCGGCATTGGTGTCTCCGGTGTCGGTGCCGGCATTGGAGCTTAATGCACCCGGGTGTGGGAAGAATACACCGACCGGCACCTCGGCAGCAAGCGGCCCCTCCGTCACTTGCACGCCCGCCGTTGGCGGTGCCTCGACATTAGCTGAGCTCGACGCCATCACGGTAACTAAGCCTCTCGGCCGATGACTTCATCTCCTTGCCTTTTACTGGGCATCCCTGACGCCCTACATGTTTTCGCAGGGCGCCGCCGACGTTCCATGCACTCTCCTGCACTTCGTGAATGGCAAGTTGATCGATGTTGCCAAGGCCAGAATCGTTCAACCGGACAACCGCCTGTTCCACGGTAATACGATGCCACCCAACGTGTATAGGGTTCAATTGGTTCGGGTGCTGCGGGGCTGCGACGACTTGTTACCTCCGTATCGACCCCTTGGGGCCGACGAAGATGATGTGATGACCCTCAGCGCCTACATAGGCTGGTCCATGCTTTGGCTGAAGAGCCAGATTTGTTTGGGGGCGGGGGACACGACCCCACAGACAACACCGCGGCGCCAAGCCATGGCAAGACCGCTGCAACGCTATCGGACGACGACGATGAACATATGGCCGATCCGGACATGCATATGGCACAGGATCCGGACGACGATGACGGTACATTTACCAGAGTCGATAAGTACTTCAACGAACATGGGTACGGTGATGAATTCTTGGGGCCTCCTTCTCAAGAACCCAACCCTGCAAAAGACGATCGCGATCTAGCTGGTACCGCGGAGAAAACCAATTGCAACAGGCATTGTCTGGTGTTCAGTTCTCAGGAGATGCCTCCAGCTGCCGCCTTCACTGAGCCTCAGATAGCTTAGGTGCAAAATATTATCAGCCCCAACACACTCAAGAAGGCTGTCTGTGAGCATAACTCGATCCCATTACAGCAGAAGAAGAAGGGACAGAAAAGAAAGAATAACAAGGGTGCGAGCCATCCGGCACCGAGTATGATCCGTGCTCAGGACGGGCCACCTACATCTAAGGATATCTCGAGGTGGGTGCATGTGGCGGGTAGGCCGATGCTACCGACTAATCTACTCAATGCTGCAACCGGTGCTATGAGGAGTCTGCATGACAGTGTTCCTTCTTTGGAGAAGCGGCGTCTCTCCGAGAAAGATGTGGCATACCCGGTTTTCGTGGCCAAGGTGCCAGAGGGGAAGGGCTTTGTCGATAGCGCCATCGGGGGTATGATCGTCCTGCGGTTTGATGACATCTTCGCTATGTTTAACCTTCATCCGCTGCACTACACCTTCGTTTGGCTATTTTCGCTGAGTATGGAGATGCGGATCATTAGAGACAAGACCCCGGACATCGTGATAGTCGACCCATTCTACATGCATGCCAAGATCTTGGGCAGCGCTGGGGACTGGCAAGTCGCGAGTTCATACCTCGAAGGCGTCATTCTGGCAAACCCAGATAAGGATAACTTCCTCGTGCCTTACTTTCCTGAGTAAGTCATCCCCTCACCGCCCCGTAACATATGATTTCTTAGATTTCGATTGTTCTTTTTTTCTAACATTCCGTGTTTTGTGCAGTGACACACGTTGCACACTCGTCCTCTTAAGCCCGAACTATTCCATGGCCACGTATTTCGACACGGACCATCTCTCGAATAAAAACTACACAAATATCAAGAAAGTTCTTGATGATGTTCTCCCCGGCTATGCCAAATCTGGAGGCACCTTTAGGAGGCCAATTCTTAGGTACGGCAAGCACGTGTTCACCCACGTAACGACATTCCCCTGCGTCAAGCAGTCGCCTGGCGGTCAGAAGGATGCCTACTATGCCCTCCATCACATGCAGGCGATCGTACGGGACCATAATCAACTTCTGCTACCAAATAGTCTCAAAGATTGGGTCGCACGCTTGTCGGCAATGCAGGACGCGGACCTCAGACAAGAATTCTTTCGCATCCAGTCAGAGTTTGCGGAAATCATCCATCAAGATGTCCTTCGTACCTCGGGGCAGTTCTACCTCAGATATCAACCGTCCAACAGTGAGATAGAAACAATGCTACAAATGCAGGCTGACAATGATCGCGATTTCATGACCATCACGAAAGACGGCGGCTTCATCCACGCTCTGGTCCCTGAGTCGAGTCGAAAGTAGTGATGCTATGTAGTTCTGAAATATCGATTAGCTCATGTTGTAATTAATCTTTAATGATCTTGTATGTATCTTTGGTTTGGACAGTCGTTCAACTTATATGTAATCGATGCTATTTATTAGTAGGACCATGAATCGTGCTATCAATGTGTTGCTTTTCTCTTCCGATCCTTTTGTTGCATACTTATATATTGCTTATGTATTGTCTATGAATTGCTACTAACGTTTTGTTTGTCTAGTGCATAGAGATGTTGTCGTATGTCGTGTACAAGGGTAAGGTTCCTGGAGTCTACGACGACTGGGAGGAGTGTCGGAGACAGGTTCACCGTTTCAGTGGTAACAGTTACAAAGGGTACATCACTAGGGCGGAGGCGGAAGCTAGATACGCGCGCTATCTAGCAGGAGAGAGGAGGGAGCGGAGGAGGAACCGTATGAAGACCAGTTTCATCGCGATGATGCTAATCATGATGACCGCAGCTCTCTTCTATCTGATGGTAGTTTAGATTATCGATATCGACTTGTAATGTGAAGACAAACTCACTACTCGCGGTCTCGAGACTTGTAATGTTCTAACTTTGTTCGGTCTTTTGAATTCGGAGACTAATACGATGAATTGTATTCGGAGACTAATCTTCTATTTGTATTCGATAAATCTGTTGTTTATATGTTGTGCTGTCTATATTCTGTGCAGTGATATATTTTGTAACCTGTGCAAATATCAGAAAATAAAAAATTCCTAATATTCATATTAGTGGCGCACCATTAGTAAACATACTAGTGGCGCATTGTCTAGTAGTACACCATTAGTAACCCAGAGCACAGGTAAATATGCCCCCCTGGGACGCATAGTAATGGCGCACCAGGGGACATACTAATGGCGCACTGCCTGGTGCGCCACTATTATCTGGGATACTAATGGCGCACCAGGGGTGCGCCATTAGTAATTGTTACTAGTGGCGTGTTAATAGTGGTGCACCTGTAGTGCGCCATTAATGGCCAAAACAGGTGCACCACTAATTAGCCTTTTCCTAGTAGTGGTTGTCGTACTCTCGTGCAATGACAAGTGAATAAACACTCATCGTGAGAATAACACATTTAGCATGGAAAAATATCAGCCATCCCATACCATTTCATGAGCGGTACGAGCACACAAAAAGGAAATTTATTTTGAAAATTAGAGATGGCACATACAAATTTGCTTAGAACGGCAAGAGAATACTGCATATAGGTAGGTATGGTGGACTCATATGGCAAAACTGGGTTTAAGGATTTTGGATGCACAAGTAGTATTCCCACTTAGTGCAAGGGAAGGCTAGCATATAGATTGAGAAGCATTCAACCAAGAAACAACAAATCTCATAAACGAGCATTAAGAATAACTAACACCGAATAATGCACCACAAGTAGGATGTAATTACATTGCATAACTATTGACTTTCGCGCTTGCATAGGGAATCACAAACCTTAACACCAATATTCTTACAAAAGCATAATTACTGATACGTCTCCGTCGTATCTATAATTCTTGATTGTTTCATGCCAATATTATACAACTTTCATATACTTTTGGCAACTTTTTATACTATTTTTGGGACTAACATATTGATCCAGTGCCCAGTGCCAGTTCCTGTTTGTTGCATGTTTTTTGTTTCACAGAATATCCATATCAAACGGAGTCCAAACGGGATAAAAACTGTCGAAGATTTTTTTGGAATATATATGACTTTTGGGAAGAAAAATCCACGCGAGACGATGCCCGAGGGGGCCACGAGGCAGGAGGGCGCGCCCCTGACCCTCGTGGCCACCCCGTAAGGCGGTTGGTGCCCTTCTTTCGCCGCAAGAAAGCTAATATCCGGATAGAGACCATGTTAAAATTTCAGCCCAATCTGAGTTACGGATATCCGGGAATATAAGAAACGGTGAAAGGGCAGAATCTGAGAACGCAGAAACAGAGAGAGACAGAGAGACAAATCCAATCTCGGAGGGGCTCTCGCCCCTCCCACGCCATGGAGACCAAGGACCAGAGGGGAAACCCTTCTCTCATCTAGGGAGGAGGTCAAGGAAGAAGAAGGAGGAGGGGGCCATCATCATCACCGCAATCTTCACCAACAACTTCACCGCCATCATCACCAACTCTTCCCCCCCCCTCTATGCAGCGGTGTAACCTCTCTCTTACCCGCTGTAATCTCTACTTAAACATGGTGCTCAATGCTATATATTATTTCCCAATGATGTATGGCTATGCTATGATGTTTGAGTAGATCCGTTTTGTCCTATGGTTATTTGATGATCGTGATTGGTTTGAGTTGCATGTTTTATTATTGGTGTTGTCCTATGGTGCTCTCCGTGTCGCACAAGCATGAGAGATTCCCGCTGTAGGGTTTGCAATATGTTCATGATTTGCTTATGGTGGGTGGCGTGAGTGACAGAAGCACAGACCCGAGTAAGTAGGTTGTTTGCGTATGGGATAAAGAGGACTTGATACTTTAATGCTATGGTTGGGTTTTACATTAATGATCTTTAGTAGTTGCGGATGCTTTCTAGAGTTCCAATCATAAGTGCATATGATCCAAGTAGATAAAGTATGTTATCTTATGCCTCTCCCTCATATAAAATTGCAATAATGATTACCGGTCTAGTTATCGATTGCCTAGGGACAAATAACTTTCTCGTAACAAAAAGCTCTTTACTAAAACTAACTTAGTTGTGTCTTTATCTAAACAACCCCTACTTTTTATTTACATAATCTTTATTACCTTGCAAACCTATCCAACAACACCTACAAAGTACTTCTAGTTTCATACTTGTTCTAGGTAAAGCGAACATCAAGCGTGCGTAGAGTTCTATCGGTGGTCGATAGAACTTGAGGGAATATTTGTTCTACCTTGATACGTCTCCAACGTATCTATAATTTTTGATTGCTCCATGCTATATTATCTACTATTTTGGACATTATTGGGCTTTATTATCCACTTTTATATTATTTTTGGGACTAACCTATTAACCGGAGGCCCAGCCCAGAATTGTTGTTTTTTTGCATATTTTAGGGTTTAGAAGAAAAGGAATATCAAACGGAGTCCAAATGGAATGAAACCTTCGGGAACGTGATTTTCTCACCGAAGATGATCCAGGAGACTTGGACCCTACATCAAGAAACAAAGGAGGAGGCCACGAGGTAGGGGGCGCGCCTACCCCCCGGGCGCGCCCTCCACCCTCGTGGCCCCCCTGATGCTCCACCGACGTACTCCTTCCTCCTATATATACCTACGTACTCCCAAACGATCAGATACGGAGAAAAAACCCTAATTCCACCGCCGCAACTTTCTGTATCCACGAGATCCCATCTTGGGGCCTGTTTTGGAGCTCCGCCGGAGGGGGTATCCTTCACGGAGGGATTTTACATCATCACCATAGCCCCTCCGATGAAGTGTGAGTAGTTCACCTCAAACCTACGGGTTCATAGTTATTAGCTAGATGGCTTCTTCTCTCTTTTTGGATCTCAATACAATGTTCTCCCCCTCTCTTGTGGAGAACTATTCGATGTAATCTTCTTTTTGCGGTGTGTTTGTTGAGACCGATGAATTGTGGGTTTATGATCAAGTCTATCTATGAACAATATTTGCATCTTCTCTGAATTCTTTTATGTATGATCGGTTATCTTTGCAAGTCTCTTCGAATTATCATTTTGGTTTGGCCTGCTAGATTGATCTTTCTTGCAATGGGAGAAGTGCTTAGCTTTGGGTTAAATCTTGCGGTGTCCTTTCCCAGTGACAGTAGGGGCAGCAAGGCACGTATTGTATTGTTGCCATCGAGGATAACAAGATGGGGTTTTCATCATATTGCATGAGTTTATCCCTCTACATCATGTCATCTTGCTTAAGGCGTTACTCTGTTTTTATTAACTTAGTACTCTAGATGCATGTTGGATAGCGGTCGATGAGTGGAGTAATAGTAGTAGATGCAGGCAGGAGTCGGTCTACTTGTCTCGAACGTGATGCCTATATACATGATCATACCTAGATATTCTCATAACTATGCTCAGTTCTGTCAATTGCTCAACAGTAATTCGTTCACCCACAGTAGAATACTTATGCTCTTGAGAGAAGCCACTAGTGAAACCTATGGCCCCCGGGTCTATCTTCATCATATTAATCTTCCAATACTTAGTTATTTTCTTTGCTTTTTTACTTTGCTTTTATTTTACTTTGTGTCTTTATCAGAAAAATACCAAAAATATTATCTTATCATATCTATCAGATCTCACTCTCGTAAGTGGCCATGTAGGGATTGACAAACCCTTATCACGTTGGTTGCAAGGATTTATTTGTTTTGTGCAGGTATGAGGGACTCGCGCGTAGCCTCCTACTGGATTGATACCTTGGTTCTCAAAAACTGAGGGAAATACTTATGCTACTTTGCTGCATCATCCCTTCCTCTTCGGGGAAAAACCAACGCAATGCTCAAGAGGTAGCAAGAAGGATTTCTGGCGCCGTTGCCGGGGAGTCTACGCAAAAGTCAATATACCAAGTACCCATCACAATCCCTATCTCCTGCATTACATTATTTGCCATTTGCCTCTCGTTTTCCTCTCCCCCACTTCACCCTTGCCATTTTATTCGCCCTGTCTCTCTATCCTTCCTCTCTTTTTCCGTTTGCCTTTTTCCGTTTGCTTGTCGTTATGACTAGTCCCTTATCTACTCCTTTGTCTCCCGAGAATGAAATTCTAAATTTTAAGCAAAGGGAGGGAGAAAATCTAAAAGACGCTTGGTATAGAATTTGCAATGCTCAAAATAGAGGAAGCAATCTACTTCCGTTCTTCTTTGCAATTTTTATGTAGGCGCTACTCCTTGGCACAGATATGTCCTTGATACTATTACCAGAGGGAACTTCTTGGGTAGCCATACTTTTGATTCCTATAATGCTATGACAGATTTGTTTGGCTCACCCCCTCTTTTGGTTAATGGAACTGTATTAACTTTGGAGCATGTTATGCAAAGGCTCGAAATTATTGAAAATAAGGTTGCTACTGTAGAGTTAATTTAAAATTTGGATAAAAAGATCCACAACCGAATCTCTCAATATGGATCTAAAGTAGGAGTCACTTTGAAAAATATTAAAGAGAAGGAACCCGTAGTTAATGAGAAAATAAATCACGATTCCACTAGGATTGATAAACTTGAGGATATTATTACCAACTTGGGAACCGCTCTTTCTTCCGTAAAGAATACTCCAAGTCCTCCCACTAAAATTGCCAAGCTTATGTATGTTCCTAAAAATAAGGGTGAATCCCAATCTTGTTGCTATCATTAAGGAACCATTTGTTACAAATGAATTTTTCAATCTTGTGCCTACAATTTTGATAATCAATAAAAATAAAGAAATTCCTAAAGATGGTAGATGCCTCATTGAAGAATTGCCAACCAAAGATGGCAATACCTAGATCTATCCTTGCTTTTTATGCCTAGCTAGGGGCGTTAAACGATAGCGCTTGTTGGGAGGCAACCCAATTTTATTTGTATTCCTTGATTTTTGCTCCTTAGTAACAAATAATTTATCTAGCCTCTGTTTAGGTTGTGTTTTTGTGTTTAATTAGTTTTTGTGCCAAGTAGAACCGTTGGGAAGACTTGGGGAAAGTCTTGATATCTTGCTGTAAAAAGACAGAAACTTTAGCGCTCACGAGAACTGCTGCCATTTTTATTTGGAAGGTGCTATTTAGTTAATTCTTATTGAAGATGATTAATAGCTAAATTCCTCACGTCAAGCATTTTAGTTTAGAATTTTTGGGGTTCCAGATCTTGTGATAGCTACAGATTACTACAGACTGTTCTATTTTTGACAGATTCTGTTTTTCGTGTGTTGTTTGCTTATTTTGATGAATCTATGGCTAGTAAAATAGTTTATAAACCATAGAGAAGTTGGAATACAGTATATTTAACACCAATATAAATAAAGAATGAGTTCATTACAGTACCTTGGAGTGGTCTTTTGTTTTCTTTCGTTAACGGAGCTCACGAGATTTTCTACTTTAAGTTTTGTGTTGTGAAGTTTTCAAGTTTTGGATAAAGATTTGATGGATTATGGAACAAGGAGTGGCAAGAGCCTAAACTTGGGGATGCCCATGGCACCCCCAAGATAATCTAAGGACACCTAAAAGCCAAATCTTGGGGATGCCCCAGAAGGCATCCCCTCTTTTCGTCTACTTCTATCGGTAACTTTACTTGGAGCTATATTTTTATTCACCACATGATATGTGTTTTGCTTGGAGCGTCTTGTATGATTTGAGTCTTTGCTTTTTAGTTTACCACAATCATCCTTGCTGTACACACATTTTGAGAGAGCCATACATGATTTGGAATTTGTTAGAATACTCTATGTGCTTCGCTTATATCATTTGAGTTATATAGTTTTGCTCTAGTACTTCACTTATATCTTTTAGAGCACGGTGGTGGATTTGTTTTATAGAAACTATTGATTGATCATTCTTCACTTAGATTATTATGAGAGTCTTAAATAGCATGGTAATTTGCTTAAATAATCCTAATATGCTAGGTGTTCAAGATTAATAAAAAATTTCTTATGAGTGTTTTGAATACTAAGAGAAGTTTGATGCTTGATGATTGTTTGAGATATGGAGGTAATAATATCAAAGTCGTGCTAGTTGAATAGTTTTGAATTTGAGAAATGCTTGTGTTGAACTTTGCAAGTCCCGTAGCATGCACATATGGTAAACGTTATGTAACAAATTTGAAACATGAGGTGTTATTTGATTGTCTTCCTTATGAGTGGCGGTCGGGGACGAGCGATGGTCTTTTCCTACCAATCTATCCCCCTAGGAGCATGCGTGTAGTGCTTGGTTTTTGATGACTTGTATATTTTTGCACTAAGTATGTGAGTTCTTTATGACTAATTTCGAGTCCATGGATTATACGCACTCTCACCCTTCCATCATTGCTAGCCTCTTCGGTACCGTGCATTTCCCTTTCTCACATTGAGAGTTGGTGCAAACTTCGCTGGTGCATCCAAACCCCGTGATATGATACACTCTTTCACACATAAACCTCCTTATATCTTCCTAAAAACAGCCACCATACCTACCTATTATGGCATTTCCATAGCCATTCCAAGATATATTACCATGCAACTTTACACCATTTCGTTTATCATGACACATTCATCATTGTCATATTGCTTAGCATGATCATGTAGTTGACATAGTATTTGTGGCAAAGCCACCGTTCATAATTCTTTCATACATGTCACTCTTTGTTCATTGCATATCCCGGTACACCGCCGGAGGCATTCATATAGATTCATATCTTGTTCTAAGTATCGAGTTGTAATTCTTGAGTTGTAAGTAAATAGAAGTGTGATGACCATCATTCATAGAGCATTGTCCTAAAAAAGAGAAAGGCCAAATCAAAAATAAAAAATAAAGAAGGGACAATGCTACTATCCTTTTTCCACACTTTTGCTTCAAAGTACCACCATAATCTTCATGATAGAGAGTCTTTTGTTTTGTCACTTTCA
The DNA here is from genome assembly GCA_034509565.1 of Triticum monococcum. NCBI lineage: Eukaryota > Viridiplantae > Streptophyta > Magnoliopsida > Poales > Poaceae > Triticum > Triticum monococcum. Next base: position 439,991,997 of record CM067842.1, on the reverse strand, counting down.
TATACTAGTGGGAATTTTTCATTATAGAACTTGGCTTGTATATTCCAACAATGGGCCTCCTCAAGTGCCCTAGGTCTTCGTGAGCAAGCAAGTTGGATGCACACCCACTTAGTTTCTTTTGTTGAGCTTTCATACATTTATATATCTAGTGCATCCGTTGCATGGAAATCCCTACTCCTAGCATTAACATCAATCGATGGGCATCTCCATAGCCCATTGATTAGCCTCATTGATGTGAGACTTTCTCCTTTTTTTTCTTCTCCACATAACCCCCATCATCATATTCTATTCCACCCATAGTGCTATATCCATGGCTCGCGCTCATATATTGCATGAAAGTTTATAGGTTTGAGATTACTAAAGTATGAAACAATTGCTTGGCTTGTCATCGGGGTTATGCATGATGAGAGCATTCTTGTGTGACGAAAATGGAGCATGACTAAACTATATGATTTTGTAGGGATGAACTTTCTTTGGCCATGTTATTTTGAGAGGACATAATTGCTTTGTTAGTATGCTTGAAGTATTATTATTTTTATGTCAATATGAACATTTATCTTGAGTCTTTCGGATCTGAATATTCACACCACAATTAAGAAGAATTACATTAAAATTATGCCAAGTAGCACTCCGCATCAAAAATTATGTTTTTATCATTTACCTACTCGAGGACGAGCAAGAATTAAGCTTGGGGATGCTTGATGCGTCTCCAACGTATCTATAATTTTTGATTGCTCCATGCTATATTATCTACTATTTTGGACATTATTGGACTTTATTATCCACTTTTATATTATTTTTGGGACTAGCTTATTAACCAGAGGCCCAGCCCAGAATTGCTGTTTTTTTGCCTATTTTAGGGTTTCGAAGAAAAGGAATATCAAACGGAGCCCAAACGGATTGAAACCTTCGGGAACGTGATTTTCTCACCAAACATGATCCAGGAGACTTGGACCCTATGTCAAGAAACAAAGGAGGAGGCCACGAGGTAGGGGGGCGCCTACCCCCCCCCCCAGGCGCGCCCTCCACTCTCGTGGGGCCCCTGTTGCTCCACCGACGTACTCCTTCCTCCTATATATATCTACGTACCCCCAAATGATCAGATACGGAGTAAAAACCCTAATTCCACCGCCGCAACTTTCTGTATCCACGAGATCCCATCTTGGGTCCAGTTCCGGAGCTCCGTCGGAGGGGGTATCCATCACGAAGGGCTTCTACATCATCACCATAGCCCCTCCAATGAAGTGTGAGTAGTTCACCTCAGACCTACAGGTCCATAGTTATTAGCTAGATGGCTTCTTCTATCTTTTTGGATCTCAATACAATGTTCTCCCCCTCTCTTGTGGAGAACTATTCGATGTAATCTTCTTTTTGTGGTGTATTTGTTGAGACCGATGAATTGTGGGTTTATGATCAAGTCTATCTATGAACAATATTTGAATCTTCTCTGAATTATTTTATGTATGATTGGTTATCTTTGCAAGTCTCTTTGAATTATGAGTTTGGTTTGGCCTACTAGATTGATCTTTCTTGCAATCGGAGAAGTGCTTAGCTTTGGGTTCAATCTTGCGGTGTCCTTTCCCAATGACAGTGGGGGCAGCAAGGCACGTATTGTATTGTTGCCATCCAGGATAACAAGATGGGGTTTTCATCATATTGCATGAGTTTATCCCTCTACATCATGTCATCTTGCTTAAGGCGTTACTCTGTTTTCATTAACTTAATACTCTAGATGCATGCTGGATAGCGGTTGATGAGTGGAGTAATAGTAGTAGATGCAGGCAGGAGTCGGTCTACTTGTCTCGGACGTGATGCCTATATACATGATCATACCTAGATATTCTCATAACTATGCTCAATTATGTCAATTGCTCAATAGTAATTCGTTCACCCACCGTAGAATACTTATGCTCTTGAGAGAAGCCACTAGTGAAACCTATGGCCCTCGGGTCTATCTTCATCATATTAATCTTCCAATACTTAGTTATTTTCTTTGATTTTTTACTTTGCTTTTTATTTTACTTTGCGTCTTTATCATAAGAATACCAAAAATATTATCTTATCATATTTATCAGATCTCACTCTCGTAAGTGGCCGTGTAGGGATTGACAACCCCTTATCGCGTTGGTTGCGAGGATTTATTTGTTTTGTGCAGGTACGAGGGACTCGCGCATAGCCTCCTACTGGATTGATACCTTGGTTCTCAAAAACTAAGGGAAATACTTACGCTGCTTTGCTACATCATCCCTTCCTCTCCAGGGGAAAACCAACGCAGTGCTCAAGAGGTAGCACTCCTCGTTGGGTTCGACACTCTTACTTATCGAAAACTGTTGCGATCCCCTATACTTGTGGGTTATCAATTACTCACCAACATGACTCACATATCACTATCATCATATCGCAAAACTATTACAAAGAATCAAGTTTATTTTGTCCAATGATCTTCATGAAAGTTTTTATTACATCCTTGTTGTATATTTATAACTTTGGGACTAATTGCATATGTTGCAATTGCTTTTAACAAGCTCAAACAAATTTAAGTGAAGCACAAGAGCAAATGACAAACTACTCCAAAAAGATATAAGTGAAGATCAAATGAGTTGTTAAGTAAATAGGTAGCTATGTGAAGACTCTCTCTTATTTAAAAAACTTCATATCTAAGCATTTTATTAAAACAGAAAGCAAAACAAAATAAAATGACATTTCAAGAATAGAACAAATCATGTGAAGAAGCAAAAACTTAGGCTCAATCGATACTAACCGATAATTGTTGATGAAGAAAAGTGGGATGCCTACCGGGGCATCCCCAAGCTTAGATGCTTGAGACTTATTCAAATATTATGTTGGGATACCTTGGGCATCCCCAATCTTGAGCTTTTGTGTCTCCTTAATTCCTTTTATATTACGGTTTCACTAAATCTAAAAAACTTCATCCACACAAAACTCAACAAGAACTCACGAGATAAGTTAGTATAAATCAATGCAAAACCTTATCATTCTCTACTATAGCAAATCACTAAAATTATTATTCAACATTTCATTCTAAATTCATCTGCATATTTAATACTCCTATTCTTAAATAGAATCATTAAACAAGCAAACATGTGCAAACAATGCATACATAACAACAATGTGTCAAAATAGTACAGTCTGTAAAGAGTGCAAGAATATCAATACTTCTTTAACTCCAAAAATTCTGCAAAATTATCACACAGTAGAAAATTTATCATATCACATTGTGTAAAAATTTCAAGATTTTATCACATACTGAATTTCCATAAGAATTCAGACAATGACATCAAACTTTCTGTTTTTAAACAGCAACATGTAGACTTGCAAAATAAGCATGGTAAAGGCTATACTTGACCTTTTTATTGAAATAAAAGATACAAACATTATTCTAAATAGCAGAAAGAAAATACAAAAAAAATAAAATGATGCTTCAAGCAAAACACATATCATGTGACAAATAAAAATATAGCTCCAAGTGAGGTTACCGATAATGTTGGAGACAAAAAAGGGGATGCCTTCCAGGGCATCCCCAAGATTAGTTGCTTGGATCTTCCTTGAATATTACCTTGGGGTGCCTTGGGCATCCCCAAGCTTAGTTTTTTCTCACTCCTTATTCTCCTCATATCGATATCTCACCCAAAACTTGAAAACTTCAATCACACAAAACTTAACGGAACTTCGCGAGATAGGTTAGTATGATAAAGCAAATCATTCACTTTGGTACTGTCAAAGACAAGATTCATAATTATTTCCACATAATTCCTACTATACCTTATAATTTCCACAATTTATATTGAGTAACATAAGCCATAGAAACTAGGAAAGAAGCAAACTATGCATTGAAAACAGAATTTGTCAAAAACAGAACAGTCTGTAATGATCTGGACAACGACCATACTTCTGCTACTGAAAACATTCTGAAAAATTAGGAAAACATGGGAAATTCATATATAAATCATCTATAAAAAAGTCAAGAATTTATCCCATTCCAGCAGAGCAGATCAATTCTGTTACTGGGTGCAAAAGTTTCTGTTTTTGCACATAATCAAGTCAACTATCATCCATACTATCCCAAAGGCTTTGCTTGGCACTTTATCGTAACAAAAACTATAAAACATGATTAATACAGTAGCTTAATCATGTGAACACACAAAAATAGTAGGGGTAAATGTTGGGTTGTCTCCCAACAAGCGCTTTTCTTTAATGCTTTTTAGCTAGGCATGATGATTTCAATGCTGCTCACATAACAGATAAGAATTGAAACATAACAAGAGCATCATGAATCTCATGGCAACCACATTTAAGTCTAACCCACTTCCTATGCATAGGGATTTTGTGAGAAAACAATTTATGGGAATAAGAATCAACTAGCATGGGAAGGCAAAACAAGCAAAACTTCAAGACTTTCAACACATAGAGAGGAAACTTGATATTACCGAGAAGCCTAGAAGCATACGTTCCCCTCTCACAATAATTTTCAGTAGCATCATGAATGAATTCAACAATATAATTATCACATAAAGTATTCTTTTCCTGATACATAAGCATAGAAATCTTGTTACTCTCCGCATAAGCAAATTTATTCTCATGAATAGTAGTGGGAGCAAACTCAACAAAATAACTATCATGTGATTGAAAATTAAAATCATGATGACAAGTTTCATGGTTATCATTATTCTTTATAGCATACATGTCATCACCATAATCATCATAGATAGCAACTTTGTTGTCATAGTCACTAGAAACCTCTTCCAAAGTAGTGGATTCATCATTAAATAAATTCATGACCTCTCCAAATCTACTTTCATCAATATAACCATTATAAATAGGAGGCATGCTTTCATCATAGTAAAATTTCTCATCAAAACTTGGGGGACTAAAAATATCATCTTCATCAAATATAGCATCCCCAAGCTTATGGCTTTGCATATTATTAGCATCATGGATATTCAAAGAGTTCATACCAACAACATTGCAATCATGCTCATCATTCAAAGATTTTTTTGTCAAACATTTTATATAATTCTTCTTCTATCAATTGAGCACAATTCTCCTTTCCATCATTTTCACGGAAGACATTATAAACATGAATAATACGATGCAACTTCAAATCCATTTTTTGTAGTTCTTTTAGAAAAACAAACTAGTGATAAAACAAGAAACTAAAAGATTCAATCGCAATATCTAAAGATACACCTTCAAGCACTCACTTGCCCCGGCAATGGCGCCAGAAAAGAGCTTAATGTCTACTACACAACTTGCTCTTATAGACTTCTGTTGGGCCTCCAAGCGCAGAGTTCTGTAGGACAGTAGCAATTTCCCCTCAAGTGGATGGCCTAAGGTTTTATCAATCTGTGGGAGGCGTAGGATGAAGATGGTCTCTCTCAAACAACCCTGCAACCAAATAATAAAAAGTCTCTTGTGTCCCAAACACACCAAATATAATGGTAATTTGTATAGGTGCACTAGTTCGGTGAAGATATGGTAATAAACGCATAGTAATGATAGTAGATATTGATTTTTGTAATAGGAACAATAAAAAAATAGCAAGGTAGCAATTGATAAAACGGAGCACAAACGGTATTGCAATGCTTGAAAATGAGGCCTAGTGTCGGGGATATACCCCGCGGCGTAACCCGGCCGGAAGTATAACCCGGCCGGACTTGGCGATTCACCGGCGACCTGCACTGACCAGACGGTTTACAAGCAACCTGACTGAACATTATGATTCACTGGTAACCCGGTGGGCGGGACAGACGGATGATAAGGCCCAAGGCCCAGAAGGCCGGTTCATGTTATGGTGGGCCGGGTTAAGAGGAAAGGCGTGAGGAATATTTGTCTTATAAGGAGTTAATACCTGAACTTGTATCCGGTTTGTATTAGAAGGTAGACTAGTCCTAATCCTAATAGGAATCCACATGTAACTCACCCCTCTAACTTATATAAGGAGGGGCAGGGCTCCCCAAAGGGGACAAGCAAGAAGAAATAATCTTTAGGGCTAGACACAAAGAGACGGTTTACCGGCGACTTTCTTGTGATGATAATAAGACCTAGCCACAAACAACACGTAGGGTCGTTAACGGATGATGTTTCCCGAGGCCCAAAGCCGTCTAAATTCTTGTCTTGCATTGCGTCTCTCGATTCCGCTCAACCCCTCTCAAGCTACCACATAGATGCGTTGGCCTCGCGACTAAGTCCTGACACTAAGGACATCTGCCGTGACAATTCTACGACAGTTGGTGCCCACCGTGGGGCTGCACACGGGGGTGTTGAGTTCTTGGAGGGATTCTTCCCAGGGTTTCAAGAAGTTCGTAATTTTCAGATAAAGAAGAGCCAGATCGTGTATGTTTGCACTGTCACACGTAACCAGGTGATCCGTCATGGCCAGATCACTTTTCGCTGCCTCGCCACGAGAAGCTAATGGTAGAGGGGGTTTGTATGGATCAAAATCATCAAAATGCGGTTGTTTTTATCTAATTCGTCGAGTCACCGCCGCCGCGTGCGGGAGTTGCCGAGACCGTCACCAGAAGCTGGATAATACAAGGAATCTACCAGGAAGTTAATTCAAGAATTAAGGAAAATTACTACAGGAGTTTAGCACGTGAATACCAAAAAGCAGGGTGTGTCTAAGGCACATCTAGATGTGCTCTAGTTATTGCACATCTAAGTGAGTGAATCAAGTGTAAAGAGGAAAAGAAGAAAGAAAAATAAAATATCCACACGAATCTCAACGTAAGATCAATGACATAGGACTTAGATGTGCAATACTTATAGCACATCTAGATGTGCTTTAGCAAAACTATACCAAAAAAGAGGGATCCAGCGAAGCACTATATTGGACTCCAGACTAAGTCGGACTCGGATTCGTCGACCGCGCGCCCGCCTGGGATCCGACCTGAGTCACTGCCGACCTCATTGCCTTGCTTTGCCTCCGCCTAGCAGGGGGCCTGATCGAGCCGCCGCCGTGAGCCGCCCCGCGCCTCTGGGTCTTCCCGAATCCTAGCCGCTGCGGAGAGCCGCCTCTGCCTCTACCGCAGGTGGCCACAACCCGGCCGTCGAATTGCCTTCGCTCGCGTGCTGCCGCCTCGACCCGCCGCGGTCCTCCGCCACCTCAAAATTGCCGCCCGCTGCAGTCTTACATTGCGTCAACCTGCCACCGGAATCCAGCGGCCTCATCTCGCCCCTGCGGCATCAGGGCATCTCCAGCCGCGCCCCCAACAGGCCCCCCCAGGCCACTTTTTCGGCGACGACGCCGAAAAAACGGCCCAGTCGCGCCCCCAGGACGCCGAAAATCGCCGGTTCGGATCTTTTTTCCGCCCGGCGGTCACAGGCCGAACCCGGCGCGCTGGGGAGCAGTTGGGGGCTCCGGCGCTAGGGAAAAGCACGCCTGGCCCACACCGAGAGGGGAAAAGTCAAGGTTTTCTTCCCCCGACTCACCTCGCACCCCCCGCGCCCTCGGCCACCACTAGCTATATCCCGGAGACGCCCGCCGCCCTACTCCGCTAGATAGCCATTCCCTGCCGGAAAATAGCAGCGCTTCACCGCGGCAGCCCCTCCCACAGCAGCTGGGTGTTTCCGGCCGCCGTTTCCGGCCGCGGAGGCGCGGTTTAGCGGCGGGTACACGCCCACCGAGCGCAAGGTGTTCGGCGTTTTGCCTGACTCGGCGATGGACTCGGATGACGAGGAAGAGCTCGCCGCGCTGCTGGAGGAGGAAGCCGAGGCCGACGTCCAGGAATAAGAGCATCTGATGGTGCTCGCCGCCCTCGCCCAGCTGCCGGCGAGCAGTGAAAAGCCGCGGCGAGGTGGCTCGGCGCCGGGGCGGGTGAAAGCAAAGAACTAGCATCGTCTGCAAGGCTACTGCATGCTCTACTCCGACTACTTCGCCGATGCTCCACTTCATGGCGAGAGAACATTTCGGCGCCGTTATCGGATGAGCCGAAAGCTCTTCCTCAGGATTGTGAATTCAATCCAGGAGTTCGACAACTACTTCAAGGGCAAGATGGATTGCACTGGCGCTCTTGGATTCACCTCCATCCAGAAGTGCACGACAGCGATGAGGATGCTTGCATATGGAGCTCCCAGTGATTCACTCGACGACTATGGGCGCATGGCCGAGTCCACCAGCATAGAGTGTTTCTACAAGTTTTGTCGAGCAGTGGTGGCAGTGTTTGGGCCACAATACTTGAGAACACCCAATGCGGAAGACACTGCTCGGATCCTAGCCCAGAATGCAGCAAGAGGATTTCCTGGGATGCTTGGAAGCATCGACTGCATGCATTGGAAATGGAAGAACTGCCCATTTGGTTGGCAGGGTATGTACAAAGGCGCCAAAGGCGGTTGCAGTGTGGTGCTTGAGGCGGTAGCCACACAGGACCTCTGGATTTGGCACTCCTTCTTTGGTATGCCAGGAACTCACAATGACATCAACGTGCTGCAGTGCTCTCCTATTTTTGCCAAGCTCGTTGAGGGCCATTCTCCTCCGGTGAACTTCGAGATCAATGGGAACCAATACAACAAGGGGTACTATCTAGCTGACGGCATCTATTTGAGATGGTCGACATTTGTGAAGACGGTCTCAAACCCTGTGCCAGGAGGCAAGAACGTCTGGTTTGCGAAAGTTCAGGAGGCTTGCAGGAAGGATGTCGAGCGGGCATTTGGTGTGCTCCAATCTCGATTCGCTGTTGTTTGGTACCCCGCTCAGACCTGGTCGAAAGATCAAATGTGGGAGATCATGACTTGCTGTGTCATCTTGCACAACATGATCATCGAGAGCGAGCAAGAAGACCCAGTGCTTGACACTGAACCATACTACAGGCAGGGTCCTCTAGCCGAAGTTGATCACCAGCTACCGGCAACTTGGACTGCCTATCTCAGTATGCGTCAGGAGATCCGAGACCCACAGGTGCATCATCAACTGCAGAAAGATCTGATTGAGCACCTATGGAGGCTCAAGGGGGACGCCTCGTGATGAAATACGAGTTTTTATTTGTTGAACAATATAATTTGTATTGAACTATTTATTGTTGTAGTATTTTGTTGAAGTATTTAATTTTTCTGTGATGAAATATGTGATAAGAAATAATTGTGTTGATAATTGAACGCCGAAACACGGCGAAACCACGCCGAATATGGGCCTATTCTCGCCCATATGGGCCGTTTATTTGCCGAAATTGGGCTGCAAAGTGGGTCAATTTCGACGCCTGGGGCGAGCTGGGAGCGACGACTGGACGCAAAAGCGCCCCAGTGCCGAATGCATCGCCGGCTCGCCCCGAAGCGGCGATTTTTTTGCCTCGTTTGCAGTTGCGAGCTGTCCGGGCTTTATCTCGAGCGCCTGCTGCCTCCGCCATTGTCCGGCTGCGCCGCTGAGCCGTTTCCACTACAGGACGTTTCAGGCATCACTCTAATCTCCCCTCAAAGGGTTCGCCGTGAGCCGCCGTCCGAGCCTTTGTTGTGTTGCTGCAAGACGCCGCCAAGTGGAGTCCTACGGCCCTGCGCACCTGCATCACCCGGCCCCGAGCCCACTCGCCCCGCGCTCGATCACGTTCGGCTGTCCAGTACCCGGCCGTGCTTGATACATTGAGCCGCCGCTTCAACTCCACTACCATCTCACCTGGCTGATCATCCAAGTCGCCTCGTGCGAGCCACCGGCCACATCTATTGAGATGTTTTTCTCGCGGGCATGCACCATTGAACTGCGCCAAGTGAAACCTGCCGAGCACCTCAAATTGCGACACGAAGCTCTACTTAAAGCCGCCACTTTCTGCCTGCGCCATGAGCCGCCAGTGATCCACCGTGGCATCAATAGCCTCTGCTGGAGTGAATTGCAAAAAAACATCGACACTTTAGGCAAAGTTTGTAGGAACCACACATTTACGAAATTATGCCAAAAAGCACTAATTGTTTTCATAATTTTTTGCAAAAAACACTAGTTGACTGCTTTAGCCCATTTAATGACGATTATGACAGATGGAGCCCACTTTTGTTGACGTGGCGTAACGGTTCGAGACAGACATCGTTATACGTTTTTTTTGCAAAAAAACTCCTCCTTAAAAAACAAAACAGCCAGCCACCCCTCCCAACACTGCTGTCCCCTTCCTCCCGGCCTCGCAAGCTGCGCCGCCGCCAGCCGCCGCCACCGTTGACTGATGTCCGAGCCGGTGAAGCACAAGCGCGCCGGCGTGTGGGCCGAGGCCGTCGGGTCAGCTCGGAGCGGTGGAGGCCGACGTGCGCACGGGCAGCAGCGGCGGCCGTGACGGGCGCGAGATGCGGCGGCCCCGGCCATGCGGGCATGCTGCTGGTCAGCTCGGAGCTCCGAGTGGTGGAGGCCGAGTTGCGCACGGGCAGCAGCGGCGCCGGCCGTGACGGGCGCGAGATGCGGCGGGCCCGGCCATGCGGGCACGCTGCTGGTCAGCTCGGAGCTCCGAGTGGCGAGTGGTGAAGGCCGAGTTGCGCACGGCGGCACGGGCAGCAGCGGCGCCGGCTGCGACGGGCACAAGCAGCAGCCGCGCCGGTCACGCACGGGCAGTGCCGCGCCGGCCGTGCGTGGGCGAGAGCACCAGCTCGGGCCGCAAGTAGCAGGCGGGATGGGAACGAGCAGCAGCAGCCGCCCCGGCCGCGTGTGGGCGCGTGCCGCGACGCCATGAGCGAGCAGCAGCGGGGACGGGGCGCATGGGGGCGTGCTGCGACGCCGTGTGCGAGCAGCAGCGGGGACGGGAACGAGCAAGAGAAGCCGCGCCGGCCACGTGTGGGCGTGAGCAGAGGCGCCGGCGGCCATGCTCCAGGTGAGCTGCTCGGGTGGCTCGAGCTCGAGCTCCATCGGCCCAGGCGACATGAGTCAATGATGAGACAAATCTAGGAGCCGATTGCTTTTTTGATTTTTGATTAAGGGGGTTTTTGTAAAATTACAGGGTCTATTTTGTAAATCTAGAAAAACCCTCACCTAACGGTGTGTATCCTGAACCGTCACGCCATGTCATCATTTGCGGGACCCGCATGTCATAATCATGCTCAAAGCGGTCTAAGCTATCAACTAGTGTTTATTGCAAAAAATTATAGAAAAAATTAGTGCTTTTTGGCATAATTCCGTAAATGTGTGGTTCCTGCAAATCTTGCCTGAAATGTCGATGTTTTTTACAATTCACTCCCTCTGCTGCTCTGAATTTCCATTACGGCTTCAGCCCGACGGAGTCTTTCCCACTAACCGTCGCCGCCTTGGCCTCGCTCCGAGCCGCCGGGGACCCCCGCAGAAGTCGCCGCAAGCAGTTAGTCAATATAAAGAAAGCCTTTGCATACTGTTGCTGCTCCATCACGATCATGCTCTGCTCCGCCTCTACTACACTGTCGCGCGAGGACCGGCGCGCCAAACCACGCCGCGCGTTGAGGGCCGTCTCCCCCCGCGCTTGAGCTGCCCGGCACGCTGTCGTTATGGCCCTCACTGCGCCGTCTCCGCCCCGTCCGGCATCTCGCCCTCGAGCAGCAACCATGAAGCGCTTTGAATCCACGGTCAACTCTCGTGCGGTAGAGGGGTAGGGCGTGGGGCGGGAACTACAGATGTGGACGATGTTGTACTGTGCTGATCGCTGAGCATGTGGGGATGAGACAGATCAGGGGATACGGGGTATTCTCATCTAAAGGATTCCCTCCAGGAAACACATTGTTCAACCCACCGGTCCGCCTTATGGTCTTTGCCATCTGGAGAAAAAGACAGCAGCACAGGAAAAGAAGGGAGCACTGCATGTATAAAAAAATCAAAAAATCAGTAACTCGGAGGTGTGAGAGCCGTCGGGGCCACGAGCCGCCTCTAACGTGTTGAGCCATCGGGAGTCGCCGGTCTGCTTGAACCACCTCTGTTGCGATGAACGAATCATCCGACGTCCAGACAAATCAGGTGATATCCGTCTAAATCTATTTTTTTGGTATATATTGTTTTTATCAAAGAAACAATTATTTTGGTCCATATATTTTTGATATGCAGGACAATTATTCATTATAAAAGTGGTTTATACCATGGGTACGGAGCATGCGCTGGCAACGTCCTGCCCGGTGTTCGTCCGTGCCATATTACACGGTGAATGAATGCGTGCAAGACACCGCCCTTACGGCCCGGTTTACATCAGCTTGTCAGCACCGCGCCTACGATTGACTCACCCGTCCGTACTGATTACAACGCCGTCGCCGACTCATATGCCCTTGCCGCCTCTGATACTATGGACGTCTTTACTATTTGTCTCCAGCGAGCCAGTCTACATCAACACACCGGACCGCATCTGTCTGCATGAGCTGTCTATTGAATATGAGCAAGTCACTGCTTCGGTAGCCCGGTTTTCTTCCAACAAATTGGAGGCAAATTATCATCAACCGCCGTTTGCACTGGATGGCTCAATGGGCAGGCGCACAAGTCACTGCCACTACAGTTTGGTTAACTTCAAACCGCCAGTTGGAAGGAACCATTGGCCGAGTTGCCGACGCGGCTCATACAGGATCATTTATAACCCGCCGCAGTCACCTCAACCTTCTGCGGATTCACATCGTGCTATCAACACCAATGATATACAAGTTATGTCGGTTTATATCACGGTCAAATATGGAGAGTCTCAAGCCAACTCCTCGAGTCACCTTTAAGACTCGGCGGCCACGATGACATGATTCAGCAAATCTTGCTAGTTTCAGCACATTTAAGAACCCCAGGACGATTGAGGGAAAGATAACCCGGTCCCAGAGGCTACTGTTATATTGACGAAAATTTAAAGGCCGTCAGAACATTTCCGTCTTAGAAAGTATATGAAAATTACAAAATCCCGGCTCAATGAAGAAGTTCCGGGTCATCAGAAAGAATTCCGGTTTAAAATCCGGCTCAAGGGAAGTCAGTCTCACTGAAAGCTCTCAAATATCCGGTTTATAATCCGGTTCAAGGGAAATCTGTCTCCAAGAAAGCTCTGAAGCTCTCATACCCGATTGAAGAATTTCCGGTTCTAAAAAGAATTAATTTCTCGCAAGTTCGAGTTTAAAGGCCGTTAGAAAATTTCTGGCTGAAAATGAAGATTCCGGTTTAAAATCTGGTTCAAGGGAAAGATGTCTCCCACACAGCTTTGAAACTCTCAATATCAGGTTCAAACTCCCGGTTCAAGAAGAATTTATCTCTTGCAAAAAGTTAAAGGTTGCCGAAGAGGACCCGTTGCCATGATGTGTGGTTCAAACATGGGTATCCTGCCTTATTGGTTTATCATATTATTGATCACTTGGGGGTTTCCTATTCAAACATAGCTGTACTCACCAAAGAGAACATAGTGCTGCTACCCTCTTGATCTGGCTATCAATCCAATATTATCATAAGAGCACAACTCTGGTTACTTCGGTAATCCGTCTATCAAGCCAATATTATCATCAGGGGCCAAAGAGGGTCTGTTGCACAACATAACTCAAACATAGGCACCCATTGAGCACAGCTCAAAATATTGCTTGGGGGCTCTTTGCTTCGCAACGAACAAAGAATCTACACTTGTAATAGGCTATCAAGCCACGACTTGGAAGCCTGGTGTATACACCTAAAACCCCGGGTTAGCCTGCCTTTTTAAGTAAGCCACTCCGTCCAGGTAAACCTGGTATGACCCGCCGAATTTTTGACAAGTCAATCTCATAGACCCTGAACTTGTCAAAGTTAAAACGATGATTGGTTAAAGACTAAGGTCCATCTTAAAGGGCTCTGTAAAATGGTTTAACTCAGCGGCCTGGCAGCCCATGAAAAGCCTCGAATTTGGGGCCTGGCAGCCCGTGAAAAGCCTTGACTACAAGTTTTCATATGCTTTTATTTGCCAAGTTTCTTCTCCTTTGATGAGATTTATAATGGTTTTGATAAACCGACATTGATTAACCCGGCTCAGCTTTCAACAATAAGTTGTAAGTACAGGATCAGTTACAATCCGATGTTTATTGACCCGGTCTGGTTTCGACTACAAGTTACCAGTATTATATATGGATAATCCGGTGTTTATTACAACCCGGTACGGTTTTATCATAAACCGACAAGATATGGAAGGAGTTATCAGTACTCAAGATTGGGGTTATCACCCTTACTACAAAAGTTGGTAAACCAACGATGTGACTCACCGTTACTGGTATGATATATTTCATATTTGATTATTCTTAAGTGCAGCCTTGGTTATAAACCCAGGTTGTATGTTGGGCATTATGACCCGTCCGACGGTAAACCGCCAGGACACTTTAAACTTGTTGTATGCAGAAATAGGTTGTATAAAGCATGATTATAAATCACCGGTATTTATTAACCCGGCCTGGCTTTCGACTATAAGTCATCAGTATGATGATAAATTATCCAATGTTTATTAACTTGGACTGGTTTGGGATTATAACTTGCCAGTATATATTTGGATTGCGCCATTGGAATCACGCGCTCATAAATCATTGGATTATATTATTCAAATCTTCAAATAGCCAGCATGGCTGGGATTTTATTATGGTTATCAGTAACCAGTATTATGATTAAGGTTTTCAAAGTCGCTTTAGTGCAATGGCTATTATATTATCAATGGATATAATTTATTCTACAATTGAAGGAATAGTCCCGAGTTGCTGCGGGTTTACGACCCGACACTTGGGGGATAAATTATTTAAGTTGAGATTATATCAAATATGCAAGTCTCATGTCGCTGCAAGCATGCATCATGACACTTGGGGGCTAATGCAAAGTCATTTTTGGCCTTATTGAAGACCTGACTCATCACATCATAATGAGCTGGCCCTTGGGCTACCAATTGCTCCTATCAATGATTCAAGTTTTTTGAGCATCAGGCAATTACAAGTCCCAGGTTGCTGCAAGCATGATAACCCGGCACTTGGGGGCTACATAATATGGAGTATTCAGTTTTTACAAAGTGACTGGGATGAACACCATGGATTTCTTAAGTGGCAGTATTTATATTGAAGCAAGTCTTAAGCCATCACTTTGTTCTGTTCAAGACTTGGAGGCTACAGATAATATGGATATAAGGGAGAAAAATCTTCAAATTCTCAGTTTTGAATAAACCAGATTGACCCGATGTCATCAATAATCATGAACCGGCGTTGACAACAATCATGAACCGGCGTTGGCAACAATCATGACCCGAAATTATCAGTTTTTATAACCCGCCGATTTTGGAAATCATAGCTTGGCAAGTTCTACATTTTCAAGCCGGCTGAATATCAGTTGAATATTTGAAGACCAATATTTTTGTCAAGTCAGAGCATTGAAGGCCGACTCAAATGGATTCTTTATTTACAATATTTATTCTACAAGCAAATTGATTATGAAGTTGGTCTATTGACCCAGATTTTCTAGAAGGAGGAAATGACAAGGACTTAAGGATGATCAGGTGTCGGTTTACAAGAATTCTTAACCCGGAGCACGAACTGTCAAATTTGTTCCCGTGTTTATTTTGTAGCATAAGTTTACCATGGATAAATCCAAGCTAAACTTTGGGGCTAATGTCGGGGATAAACCCCGCGGCGTAACCCGGCCGGAAGTATAAACCGGCCAGACTTGGCGATTCACCGGCGACCCACACTGACTAGACGGTTTACAAGCAACCTGATTGAACATTATGATTCACTGGTAACCCGGTGGGCAGGACAGACGGATGATAAGGCCTAAGGCCCAGAAGGCCGGTTCATGTTATGGTGGGCCGGGTTAAGAGGAAATGCGTGAGGAATATTTGTCTTATAAGGAGTTAATACCTGGACTTGTATCCGGTTTGTATTAGAAGGTAGACTGGTCCTAATCCTAATAGGACTCCACATGTAACCCGCCCCTCTAACTTATATAAGGAGGGGCAGGGCTCCCCAAAGGGGACAAGCAAGAAGAAACAATCTCTAGGGCTAGACACAAAGAGCCGGTTTACCGGCGACTTTCTCGTGATGATAATAAGACCTAGCCACAAACATCACGTAGGGTCGTTACCGGATGATGTTTCCCGGGGCCCGAAGCTGTCTAAATTCTTGTCTTGCGTTGCGCCTCTTGATTCCGCTCAACCCCTCTCAAGCTACCACATAGATGCGTTGGCCTCGCGACTAAGTCCTGACACTAAGGACATCTGTCGTGACAATTCCACCACACCTAGGGTCCGTACTTTCACTAGTGCAATCTCTCAACAATGCTAATCTAATTGGATCATATAACCATTCCTCAAAGTGCGATGAAGAATCACTCCAAAGTTCCTATCTTGCGGAGAAAATAAGAAGAAATTGTTTGTAGTTATTCTTTCCGATTGATCTATCCAAGAGTTCGTACTAAAATAACACGAAGTTATTCTTTCTGATCGATCTATCAAGAATTCGTACTAAAATAACACCAAGTTATTCTTTCTGATCGATCTATCAAGAGTTCGTACCAAAATAATACCAAAGCAAATTCAGATTCATAATACTCAATCCAACACAAAGAACCTCAAAGAGTGCCCCGAGATTTCTACCAGAGAAACAAAAGACGAGAACATGCATCAACCCCTATGCATAGATTACCCCAATGTCACCTCGTGAATCCGCGAGTTGAGTGCCAAAACATATCTCAAGTGAATCAATATAATACCCCATTGTCACCACGGGTATTCGTATGCAAGGCACGTATCAAGTGCTCTCAAATCCATAAAAGTATTCAATCCGATAAAACGAAATCTCAAAGGGAAAACTCAATTCATCGCAACAAGATAGATAAGGAGAAACACCATATGATCCAACTATATTAACAAAGCTCTAGATACATCCAGATCGTGCTATCTCAAGAACACGAGAGAGAGAAAGAGAGAGAGAGAGAGATTAACACATAGCTACTGGTACAAACTCTCAGCCCCGAGGGTGGACTACTCCTTCCTCATCATGGTGGCCGCCGGGATGATGAAGATGGCCACCGGTGATGGTTTACCCCTCTGAGGGTGTGCCGGAACAGGGTCTAGATTGGTTTTTCATGGCTACAGAGGCTTGCGGCGGCGGAACTTCTGATCTAGGGTTACCCTGAGGGTTTTTTAAATATTTGGCAATTTATAGGGAGAAAAGGCGGTGCGGGAGGCCACCGAGGTGGGCACAACCCACCAGGGCACGCCTGATAACCCACAAGTATAGGGGATCGCAACAGTTTTCGAGGGTAGAGTATTCAACCCAAATTTATTGATTCGACACAAGGGGAGCCAAAGAATATTCTCAAGTATCAGCAGCTGAGTTGTCAATTCAACCACACCTGGATAACTTAATATCTGCAGCAAAGTATTTAGTAGCAAAGTAATATGATAGTAGTGGTAATGGTGGTAAAAGGTAATGGTAGCAAAAGTAATATTTTTGGTATTTTGTAGTGATGATAACAATAGCAACGGAAAAGTAAATAAGCGAAAGACAATATATGGAAAGCTCGTAGGCAATGGATCGGTGATAGTGAATTATGCCGGATGTGGTTCATCATGTAACAGTCATAACATAGGGTGACACAGAACTAGCTCCAATTCATCAATGTAATGTAGGCATGTATTCCGAATATAGTCATACGTGCTTATGGAAAAGAACTTGCATGACATCTTTTGTCCTACCCTCTCGTGGCAGCTGTTGGGGAACGTAGTAATTTCAAAAATTTACCTACGCACACGCAAGATCATGGTGATGCATAGCAACGAGAGGGGAGAGTGTTGTCCACGTACCCTTGTAGACCAAAAGCGGAAGCGTTAGCACAACGCGGTTGATGTAGTCATACGTCTTCACGATACGACCGATCAAGTACCGAACGCACGGCACCTCCGAGTTCTACACACGTTCAACTCGATGACGTCCCTCAAACTCCGATCCAGCCGAGTGTTGAGGGAGAGTTTTTTCAGCACGATGGTGTGGTGACGATGATGATGTTCTACCGACGCAGGGCTTCGCCTAAGCACCGCTACGATATGATCGAGGTGGATTATGGTGGAGGGGGGCACCGCACACGGCTAAGAGATCAAGAAATCAATTGTTGTGTCTATGGGGTGCCCCCTGGCCACGTATATAAAGGAGTGGAGGAGGGGAGGGGCCGGCCCTCTCTATGGCGCGCCCTAGGGGAGTCCTACTCCCACCGGGAGTAGGATTCCCCTTTTCCTAGTAGAACTAGGAGCCCTTCCATGTAGTAGGAGTAGGAGGGAAGGAAAGGGAAGGGAAAAGGAGAAGGAAGGAAGGGGCGCCCCCCTCCCTAGTCCAATTCGGACCAGCCCATGGGGAGGGGTGCGGCCACCCTTTGAGGCCTTTCTCTCCTTTCCCGTATGGCCCATTAAGGCCCAATACGAATTCCCCTAACTCCTCGGTACTCTCGAAAATACCTGAATCACTCGGAACCTTTCCGATGTCCGAATATAGTTGTTCAATATATCGATCTTTACGTCTCGACCATTTCAGGACTCCGAACTCCTTCGGTACATCAAAACACATAAACTCATAATATAACCGTCATCGAACTTTAAGCGTGCGGACCCTACGGGTTCGAGAACTATGTAGACATGACCGAGACACGTCTCCTGTCAATAACCAATAGCGGAACCTGGATGCTCATATTGGCTCCTACATATTCTAGGAAGACCTTTATCGGTCAAACCGCATAACAACATACGTTGTTCCCTTTGTCATCGGCATGTTACTTGCTAGAGATTCGATCATCGGTATCTCAATACCTAGTTCAATCTCGTTACCGGCAAGTCTCTTTACTCGTTCCGTAATACATCATCCCGCAACTAACTCATTAGTTGCAATGCTTGCAAGGCTTATAGTGATGTGCATTACCGAGTGGGCCCAGAGATCTCTAACAATTCGAGTGACAAATCCTAATCTCGAAATACGCCAACCCAACAAGTACCTTTGGATACACATGTAGAGCACCTTTATAATCACCCAGTTACATTGTGACGTTTGGTAGCACACAAAGTGTTCCTCTGGTAAACGGGAGTTGCATAATCTCATAGTCATAGGAACATGTATAAGTCATGAAGAAAGCAATAGCAGAATACTAAACGATCATGTGCTAAGCTAACGGAATGGGTCATGTCAATCACATCATTCTCCTAATGATGTGACCCCATTAATCAAATGACAACTCATGTCTATGGTTAGGAAACATAACCACCTTTGATCAACGAGCTAGTCAAGTAGAGGCATACTAGTGACAATCTGTTTGTCTATGTATTCACACATGTATTATGTTTCCGATTAATACAATTCTAGCATGAATAATAAACATTTATCATGATATAAGGAAATAAATGATAACTTTATTATTGCCTCTAGGACATATTTCCTTCAGCAGCGGGGTCCTATTGCAAACTAAGGGATATTAAGGCCTCCTTTTAATAGAGTACCGGACCAAAGCATTAACACATAGTGAATACATGAACTCCTCAAACTACGGTCATCACTGGGAGTGGTCCCGATTATTGTCACTTCGGGGTTGCCGGATCATCACACATAGTTGGTGACTATAGACTTGCAAGATAGGATCAAGAACTCACATATATTCATGAAAGCATAATAGGTTCAGATCTGAAATCATGGCACTCGGGCCCTAGTGACAAGCATTAAGCATAGCAAAGTCATAGCAACATTAATCTCAGAACATAGTGGATACTAGGGATCAAACCCTAACAAAACTAAGTCAATTAGATGATAAATCTCATCCAACCCATCACCGTCCAGCAAGCTTACGATGGAATTACTCACGCACGGCGGTGAGCATCATGAAATTGGTGATGGAGAATGGTTGATCATGACAATGGCGATGGATTCCCCTCTCCGGAGCCCCGAATGGACTCCAAATCAACCCTCCTGAGAGAGTTTAGGGCTTGGCGGCGGCTCCGTATCGTAAAACGCAATGAATCCTTTTCCCTAATTGCTTTTCTCCCCAAACACGAATATATGGAGTTGGAGTTGAGGTCAGTGGAGCTCCAGGGGGCCCACGAGGCAGGGGGCGCGCCCAGGGGGGACAGGCGCGCCCACACCCTCGTGGCTAGGGTGTGGGCCCCCTGGCCTTGATTCTTTCGGCAGTATTTTTTATTATTTCCAAAAATAATCTCCATGGAGTTTCAGGTCATTCCGAGAACTTTTGTTTCTGCACATAAATAACACCATGGCAATTTTGCTGAAAACAACGTCAGTCCGGGTTAGTTCCATTCAAATCATGCAAGTTAGAGTCCAACATAAGGGCAAAAGTGTTCGGAAAAGTAGATACGATGGACACGAATCAACTCCCTGAAGCTTAAACCTTTGCTTGTCCTCAAGCAATTCAGTTGACAAACTGAAAGTGATAAAGAAAAACTTTTACAAACTCAGTTTGCTCTTGTTGTTGTAAATATGTAAAGCCAACATTCAAGTTTTCAGCAAAGATTATGAACTAACCACATTCACAATAACACTTATGTCTCATGTTTACTCATATCAATGGCATAATCAACTAGCGAGCAATAATAATAAATCTCGGATGACAACACTTTCTCAAAACAATCATGATATGATATAACAGGATGGTATCTCCCTAGCCCTTTCCGAGACCGCAAAATATAAATGTAGAGCACCTTTAAAGATCAAGGACTGACTAGACATTGTAATTCATGGTAAAAGAGATCCAGTCAAGTCATACTCAATGTAAACTAACAGTAATGAATGCAAATGACAGCGGTGCTCTCCAACTGGTGCTTTTTAATAAGAGGGTGATGACTCAACATAAAAGTAAATAGGTAGGCCCTTCGCAGAAGGAAGCAGGGATTTGTAATGGTGCCAGAGCTCGATTTTAAAGCAGAGATAAATAATACTTTGAGCGGCATACTTTCATTGTCAACATAACAACCAAGAGATGGCAATATCTTCCATGCTACACACATTATAGGCGGTTCCCAAACAGAATGGTAAAGTTTATACTCCCCCTCCACCAACAAGCATCAATCCATGGCTTGCTCGAAACAACGAGTGCCTCCAAGTAATAACAGTCCCATGGGGAGTTTTGTTTGCAATTATTTTGATTTGATGTGCATAAAGCATGGGACTGGGCATCCCGATGACCAACCATTTTCTCGTGAATGAGGAGCAGCGTCCACTCCTCTTGAGAATAACCCTCCTAACATGGAAGATCGGACAGCCCTAGTTGATACATGAGCTATTCGAGCATATAAAACAGAATTTCATTTGAAGGTTTAGAGTTTGGCACATAAAAATTTACTTGGAGCGGCGGGTAGATACCGTATATAGATAGGTATGGTGGACTCATATGGAATAACTTTGGGGTTTATGTGATTGGATGCACAAGTAGTATTCCCGCTTAGTACAGGTGAAGGCTAGAAAAAGAGTGGGAAGTGACCAGCTAGAGAGCGACAACAGTCATGAACATGCATTAAAATTAATCAACACCGAATGCAAGCATGAGTAGGATATAATGCACCATGAACATAAATATCGTAGAGGCTATGTTGATTTTGTTTCAACTACATGCGTGAACATGTGCCAAGTCAAGCCACTCGAATCGTTCAAAAGAGGATACCACCCTATCATACCACATCACAATCATTTTAATAGCATGTTGGCACGCAAGGTAAACCATTATAAGCTCCTAGGTAATTAAGCATGGCATAAGCAACTATAATCTCTAATTGTCATTGCAAACATGTTTATTCATAATAGGCTGAATCAGGAACGATGAACTAATCATATTTACAAAAACAAGAGAGGTCGAGTTCATACCAGCTTCTCCCATCTCAATCAGTCCATCATATATCGTCATAATTGCCTTTCACTTGCACGACTGAATGCTGTGAATAATAATAACAGTGTGCATGCATTGGACTAAGCTGGAATCTGCAAGCATTCAATAAACAGGAGAAGACAAGGCAATATAGGCTCTTGGTTAAATCAACAATAATGCATATAGGAGTCACTTCAACAATTTAATCATGGTCTTCTCCTATCGACCCCCAAAGAGAAGAAAAGAAATACAATTATTTACTCGGGAAAGCTCCCAACAAGCAAAAGAAGAACATGAAATCTTTTTGGGTTTTCTTTTTAGTTACTACTACAAGCATGGAAATTAAAACTAGCTAAAAGCTACAACTACTTTTTTTGGTTTTTCTTAAGGTTTATTAAACACACAAGACGAAAGCATAACAAGACAAAATAAACTAGCATGGATATTACAATGAAAAAGTATGAGCACCGACATCTAGCAATGAGTGTGTGAAGATAAATGTAATGTCGGTGGGAAATACATACTCCCCCAAGCTTAGGCTTTTGGCCTAAGTTGGTCTATTGCCACGGATGGCCTGGCAGATATCCAAAGTTGTAACTGGGGTCGTACCATGATGGATACTCAGATTGCCACTGGCTGGCAATCACCTCGGGATCCCACTGGTAATCAGACTGTTGTGGAGGATCAAATTGCGGTTCCGGCTCTGGCTCTACAGTTGATGTAGGGTTCGGGTAGGCGTGAATGACCTTCAACGGAACAAGGTACTTGCCTGCAGATAAATCAAACAAGGAAGGAGCAGGTAGGGTAACAGTCTCAGGATGATGTTTATCAAAGAACAATTTGTATTTAAGCTCCCTTTCCCTATTCTTTACAATAAAATCAAGCGCTACCATACTCTTATAATCTAAATAAACAGTAGGCAGCAATTTTTCTTCTTTTTCATAGTGCCTAATAGGTATGTTATAGTATGCAGCAAGGCGTGAAGCATAGACACCTCCAAAGATGGGGCCCTTTATATGGTTCATACTTAACCGTTTGGCAATAATACCGCCCATACTAATAGAGTTGTCATGGAATAAACCATGGAACAAAATAATAATATCAGGAACACTAAGGTTTCCACAGTTTCCACGACCAATTAAGCAACGACTAGCAAATATTGCAAAGTAGTGTAAAATAGGAAAAATGTATGCTAGTGATTCTTGCATCGGAAACCTTCCTAGTTTCCCCTACAGTAATAGTGTCAATAAACCCGTCCACATCTTTACGATGTGGTTCCTCTAAGCTACCCTCGAAAGGTATTTTGCAAACCCTGCAAAATTCATATAGTGACATCTTCTTAACCACATCATATAAATGAAAGTCTACTGAAGGAGGTGATTCCTTAGGATAATAGAAGTTTTGCACAAAAGTATTGCTGAGTAAGAGATGCTGTTCGCGTTGGTCACGGAGGAAGTCGGTGAGGCCTGCATTCTTAGCCATTCATAAAAATCATCATAAATCCTGGCTGCTCTCAAGAAATCATTGGAAGGCCATTCACACGTCCGAACCTCCGCGGTGTGAGGCAGATTATATTTGGGCCTCTCAGCTTCTTCATTTTGCTTTTCCTTTGAGCTTCGGCTCGATGAGCCCCTCAAAAATCTCTTCATTATTTTTTGAAAAATTCTGAAATTTTTAGTAACTTCAAATAAAAGTAAACCAAACTCAACAAAATTGATAGCAACTACTCCTACAAGTGCCTAGAGCCTATATCATGCATTAGAACTACTTGGAACCATATAAATTTGACATGCAAGCTCAAGAACATGGTCACCTAGGTAGCACAAATTTGCAATGAATAAAGCACTAGAACAAAAACTAATTGGACCAATGGAGGAGTCACATACCAAGGAACAATCCCCCCAAAGCAGTTTTGTGAGAGGTGCTTTGAGCAAGGAGATCGAAAATCGCAGCAAAATGAGCTAGAACTCATGCTTGAGCTGGATGGTGATTTTTTTGGGAGAAAGAAGAAGTGTGTGGGTGCAGGAATAAGTGGAGGGGAGCCACCATGGGCCCACGAGGCAGGGGGCGCGCCCTGGACCCTCGTGCCCAGGTGCTTGCTCCTCCTGCTGTGTTCTCAGTGCCAGATATTCTCAAATATTCTAGAAAAAATCATATTTAAATTTCAGGGCATTTGGAGAACTTTTATTTTCAGGGTATTTTTTTATTGCATGGATAATTCAGAAAACAGACAGAAATTACTATTTTTGCTTTATTTAATATAAATAACAGAAAGTAAAAAAAGAGTACCTAGTGTCGTGTTTTCTAAATTCATCCATCTCATGCTCATCAAAAGGAATCCACTAACAAGGTTGATCAGGTCTTATTAACAAACTCATTCCGAATAACATGGAACCGGAGAATTTTCGAATAACACTAGGTTACCTCAACGGGGATATGCACATCCCCAACAATAAGAATATCATATTTCTTCTTGACAGTAGGAAGAGGAAATTCAAAACCTCCAATAGTGATTGTTGAAAATTTTCCAATAGAATTTGTACTGTGGACTTGAGGTTGTTTCTTCGGAAAGTGTACTATATGCTCATTACCATTAACATGAAAAGTGACATTGCCTTTGGTGCAATCAATAACAGCCCCTGCAGTATTCAAAAAGGGTCTTCCAAGAATAATAGACATACTATCGTCCTCGGGAATATAAAGAATAACAAAATCCGTTAAAATAGTAACGTTTGCAACCACAGCAGGCACATCCTCACAAATACCGACAGGTATAGCAGTTGATTTATCAGCCATTTGCCAAGATATTTCAGTAGGTGTCAACTTATTCAAATCAAGTCTACGATATAAAGAGAGAGGCATAACACTAACACCGGCTCCACGATCACATAAAGCAGTTTTAACATATTTTCTTTTAATGGAGCATGGTATAGTTGGTACTCCGAGATCTCCGAGTTTCTTTGGTATTCCTCCCTTAAAGGTGTAATTAGCAAGCATGGTGGAAATTTCAGCTTCCGGTATCTTTCTTTTATTAGTAACAATATCTTTCATGTACTTAGCATAAGGATTAATTTTAAGCATATCAGTCAAACGCATATGCAAAAAGATAGGTCTAATCATTTCAGCAAAGCGCTCAAAATCCTCATGATCCTTTTTCTTGGATGGCTTAGGAGGAAAAGGCATGGGTTTTTGAACCCAAGGCTCTCTTTCCTCATCGTGCTTCCTAGCAACAAAGTCTCTTTTATCATAACGTTGATTCTTTGATTGCGGGTTATCAAGATCAACAGCAGGTTTAGCTTCTACATCATTATCATTTCTAGGTTGAGCATCAACATGAACATTATCATTAACATTATCACTAGTTTCCTTTTCATTACCAGATTGTGTTTCAGCATCAGAAATAGAGATATCATTGGGATTCTCAGGTGTGTCAATAACAGGTTCACTAGAGGCATGCAAAGCCCTATCATTTTTCTTTTTCTTCCTCTTAGAAGGACTAGGTGCATCAATATCATTTCTCTAAGAATCTTGCTCAATTCTCTTAGGATGGCCCTCAGGATACAAAGGTTCCTTAGTCATTTTACCACCTCTAGTCATAACTCTAACATCATTATCATTTTTCTTACTATTTAATTCATTGAGAAAATCATTCTGAGCTTTAAGTACTTGTTCTACTTGAGTGGTAACCATAGAAGCATGTTTACTAATGAGTTTAAGTTCACCTTTAACTCTAGACATATAATCACCCAAGTGTTCAATCATATAAGCATTTTGTTTCAATTGACTAACAAAATAAGCATTGAAGTCTTCTTGCCTAACCATAAAGTTATCAAACTCATCTAAACATTGGCTAGCAAACTTAGTAGGAGGGATTTCAGCTTTATCATATCTATAGAGAGAATTTACCTTTACTACCTGTGTCGGGTTATCAAGACCATGTGTTTCTTCAATAGGTGATGGATTAAAACCATATATTTCTTCAACAGGCGGTAAATTAAGACCATGTATTTCTTCAATAGGAGGTAAATTCTTAACATCTTCAGCTTTAATACCCTTTTCTTTCATGGATTTCTTTGCCTCTTGCATATCTTCAGGACTGAGAAATAGAGCACCCCTTTTCTTCGAAGTTGGTTTAGGAATAGGCTCAGGAGTTGGCTCAGGAGCTGGCTCAGGAAGTGTCCAATTATTTTCATTTGTCAACATATTATTCAATAGAATTTCAGCTTCACCCGGTGTTCTTTCCCTGAAAACAGAACCAGCACAACTATCCAGGTGGTCTCTGGAAGCATCGGTTAGTCCATTATAAAAGATATCAAGTATTTCATTTTTCTTAAGAGGATGACCAGACAAAGCATTAAGTAATTGGAGAAGCCTCCCCCAAGCTTGTGGGAGACACTCTTCTTCAATTTGCACAAAATTATACTCCCTCCGTTCCTTGATATAAGGTGTATAGATTTTTTAGAAAAAGTTCGAAATATATGGTGTCTTGCGTTGCACCACTCGTTTGAATATTTTTTTTAGGGATTTGATTACATTTACTTATATTAGGCAAACTCCTCTATTTTCTCATGTCAATTAGTCAGGTGTAATCTCACCCAAAACTTGTGAAATTTTCACTCCACGTGCGTTCTTCAATTTTCGTGCCAAAAACTATACACCCTATATTTAGGAACGGAGGGAGTATATATATCCCTTAAGGCAGCTTGTTTCTTATGAGCAGGGAAATATTTAGCAGAGAAGTAATAAATCATATCCTGGGGACTACGCACACAACCAGGATCAAGAGAATTAAACCATATCTTAGCATCACCCTTTAATGAGAACGGAAATATTTTAATGATATAAAAGTAGCGAGTCTCTCATCATTAGTGAACAGGGTGGCTATATCATTTAATTTAGTAAGATGTGCCACAACAGTTTCAGATTCATAACCATAGAAAGCATCGGATTCAACCAAAGTAATTATATCAGGATCAATAGAGAATTCATAATCCTTATCAGTAACAAAGATAGGTGAAGTAGCATAAGCAGGATCATATTTCATTCTAGCATTCAGAGTTTTTTGTTTAAGCTTAGCTAATAATTTCTTAAGATCACTTCTATCATTGCATGTGAGAAAGTCTCTTTTAGTTTCTTCATCCATAACATAGCCCTCAGGCACAACAGGCAATTCATATTTATTAGGAGAGCCTTCATCATCACTTTCATCAATATTATCAGTTTCAATAATTTCATTCTCTCTAGCCCTAACAAGTTGTTCATCAAGAAATTCACCAAGTGGCACAGTAGTATCAAGCATAGAAGTAGTTTCATCATAAGTATCATGCATAGCAGAAGTGGCATCATCAATAATATGTGACATATCAAGATTAATAGCAGAAACAGGTTTAGGTGTCGCAAGCTTACTCAAAACAGAAGGTGAATCAACTGCAGAGCTAGATGGAAGTTCCTTACCTTCCCTCGTAGGTGAGGGATAAATTTTTGTTTTCGTGTCTTTCAAGTTCTTCATAATGATAAGCAGATATAAATCACAAGCGACTCAAAGAATAGAGCTATGCTCCCCTGCAACGGCGCCAGAAAATAGTCTTGATAACCCACAAGTATAGGGGATGGCAACAGTTTTCGAGGGTAGAGTATTCAACCCAAATTTATTGATTCGACACAAGGGCAGCCAAAGAATATTCTCAAGTATTAGCAGCTGAGTTGTCAATTCAACCACACCGTGATAACTTATTATCTGCAGCAAAGTATTTAGTAGCAAAGTAATATGATAGTAGTGGCAATGGTGGTAAAAGGTAATGGTAGCGAAAGTAATATTTTTGGTATTTTGTAGTGATGATAACAATAGCAACGGAAAAGTAAATAAGCGAAAAATAATATATGGAAAGCTCGTAGGCAATGGATCGGTGATAGAGAATTATGCCGGATGTGGTTCATCATTTAACAGTCATAACATAGGGTGACACAGAACTAGCTCCAATTCATCAATGTAATGTAGGCATGTATTCCGAATATAGTCATACGTGCTTATGGAAAAGAACTTGCATGACATATTTTGTCCTACCCTCCCGTGGTAGCGGGGTCCTATTGGAAACTAAGGGATATTAAGGCCTCCTTTTAATAGAGTACCGGGCCAAAGCATTAACACATAGTGAATACATGAACTCCTCAAACTACGGTCATCACTGGGAGTGGTCCCGATTATTGTCACTTTGGGGTTGCCGGATCATAACACATAGTAGGTGACTATAGACTTGCAAGATTGGATCAAGAACTCACATATATTTATGAAAACATAATAGGTTCAGATCTGAAATCATGGCACTCGGGCCCTAGTGACAAGCATTAAACATAGCAAAGTCATAGCAACATCAATCTCATAACATAGTGGATACTAGGGATCAAACCCTAACAAAACTAACTCGATTACATGATAAATCTCATCCAACCCATCACCGTCAAGCAAGCCTACGATGGAATTACTCACGCACGGCGGTGAGCATCATGAAATTGGTGATGGAGGATGGTTGATGATGACGACGGCGACGGATTCCCCTCTCTGGAGCCCCGAACGGACTCCAAATCAGCCCTCCCGAGCGAGTTTAGGGCTTGGCGGCGGCTCCGTATTGTAAAATGCGATGAATCCTTCTCCCTGATTTTTTTCTCCCCAAACACGAATACATGGAGTTGGAGTTGAGGTCGGTGGAGCTCCAGGGAGCCCACGAGGCAGGGGGCGCACCCAGGGGGCAGGCGCGCCCCCACCCTCGTGGCTAGGGTGTGGCCCCCCTGGCCTTGATTCTTTTGCCAGTATTTTTTATTATTTACAAAAAATAATCTCCGTGGAGTTCCAGGTCATTCCAAGAACTTTTGTTTCTGCACATAAATAACACCATGGCAATTCTACTGAAAACAACGTTAGTCCGGGTTAGTTCCATTCAAATCATGCAAGTTAGAGTCCAAAACAAGGGCAAAAGTGTTTGGAAAAGTGGATACGATGGAGACGTATCAGCACCCCAGGAATGACATGGCTCGGACTTGCGCAGCTGGAATTGTGTTTTGTCGACTCCCCTAGGGTTTCTAGAATATTTGGGTATTTATAGAGCCGAGAGGTGGTGGAAAGGATCTCTATGGTCCCCACCACCCTTTAGGGCGCGCAGGGGCCTCTGGCGCACCCAGGTGGGTGGTGGGCCCCATGGGCCTCCCCGCGTGCACTTCCTTCGCTCCCAAGTTGTCTTTTGGGCAGAAAAAATCTCCAAAAAGTTTCACAACGTTTGGACTCTGCTTGATATGGATATTATGCAAAGTAAAAAACATGCAAAAAAACAGCAACTCGCACTGGGCACTATGTCAATAGGTTAGCCCCAAAAAATGATTTAATGTTGCTATAAAATGAATGTAAAACATCCAAGAATGATAACATAATAGCATGGAACAATCAAAAATTATAGATATGTTGGAGACGTATCACGTGTGGAGAGCCCGAGTTACTAGCTTGTATTTTCCTACCATGCACTTGGTTTATTTATAGGAAGATGTTTGACTACCCAGGAGGAATGTGGTGCGCTTAGTAATATGTGAGCCATGTTGGGCGCGAAAGTTTCTGTTTTTCAACAAGATCAAATCAACTATCACCCAACATGATCCTAAAGGCTCTACTTTGAACAAACACTAATTAAAACATAAAAACACAATCATAACAGTATCATAATTGTGTGAACACACAAAAACAGAAAGAAAAGGGCAAAAAAATATTTTATTCATTGGGTTGCCTCCCAACAAGCGATATCGTTTTATGCCCCTAGCTAGGCATAATGCATAGATTCAAGTATTATCATCTTTAGTTTCCAACTCCTCAATCACACAACCATACACTCTAGGAGTTCTAGCATATAAATTTTTGATAATCACACTCATAGGAACAAAATCAAAAGATGTATTTTTATAGATTGGTTCTTTTATCAAATCTATGAAATTTGGGTGAACCCTAATCATTGTAAGGTCTTCATTGTTGCTACTGGAAGTGGCACGCTTGTTCTTAGGAACATGTGTAGACTTGCATTCTTACTAGTAGGCATTTTTTCAATAGTTTTAATGGAAGAAAAATGTGAGCTGAAGTTACTAAAAATTGCTTCCAACTTATCAATTTTAGCGAGGCTCTCTTCTATCCACTCATTAACTATGGCTTCCTTTTCCCTTAATAATTTAAGAGCATCTCCTACTTTTGACCCAATTTTATTAGCAATATTATGCATCCTTTTATCGAAATTTTCAATATGTTTTTCAGTGAGCATTTTCTTTCCAATAGCATCTAGCCTTTACGTAACATGCTCAAGAGTTAAAACCGTTTCATTGATAATGATAGGTGGTGATCCCACTAAATTTCCCATAGCATTAAAAGCATCCATAAGGGGGGCCATCAAGAAATTCCCTCCGGTGATAGTATCAAGAACAAATCTATACCAATTAGTACCACACACATAAAAATTACGAAGGAGAATAGTAGTGGATTGCTTTTGAATAGATCTATTATGAGCATAAAAAATTCTGTACCAAGCATCTTTTAAATTCTCTCCCCTTTGCTTAAAATCGAGAACCTCACTCTCAGGGGTACACGTGGTAGGTGAAGAACTAACCATAGTAACACGGTAGGCAAGCAAGATCACACGCAAACAGAAAGAAGGCAAATATATTTGTGCTTTTCACAAAAAACATTTTAGAAGTGGGGTGCTACCTCTTGAGCACTGCATTGGATTTCCCCGAAGAGGAAAGGATGGTGCAGCAAAGTAGCATAAGTATTTCCCTCAGTTTTTGAGAACCAAGGTATCAATCCAGTAGGTGGTTGCGCGTGTGTCCCCTAGTACCTGCACAAAGAAAATAACTCCTCGCAAACAACGCGACAAGGGGTTGTCAATCCCTTCACGGTCACTTACGAGAGTGAGATCTGATAGATATGATAAGGTAATATTTTTGGTATTTTTATGATAAAGATGCAAAGTAAAATAAAAGCAAAGTAAAAAAGCAAAGGAAATAACTAAGTATTGGAAGATTAATATGATGAAGATAGACTCGGGGGCCATAGGTTTCACTAGTGGCTTCTCTCAAGAGCATAAGTATTCTACGGTGGGTGAACGAATTACTGTTGAGAAATTGACAGATTTGACCATAGTTATGAGAATACCTAGGTATGATCATGTATATAGGCATCACGTCCGAGACAAGTAGACCGACTCCTACCCGCATCTACTACTATTACTCCACTCACCGACCGCTATCCAGCATGCATTTAGAGTATATTAAGTTCATGAAAACAGAGTAACGCCTTAAGCAAGATGACATGATGTAGAGGGATAAATTCATGCAATATGATAAAAACCCATCTTGTTATCCTCGATGGCAACAATACAATACGTGCCTTGCTGCCCCTACTGTCACTGGGAAAGGACACCGCAAGATTGAACCCAAAGCTAAGCACTTCTCCCATTGCAAGAAAGATCAATCTAGTAGGCCAAACCAAACTAATAATTCGAAGAGACTTGCAAAGATAACCAATCATACATAAAAGAATTCAGAGAAGATTCAAATATTGTTCATAGATAGACTTGATCATAAGCCCACAATTCATCGGTCTCAACAAACACACCGCAAAAAGAAGATTACATCGAATAGATCTCCACAAGAGAGGGGGAGAACTTTGTATTGAGATCCAAAAAGAGAGAAGAAGCCATCTAGATAATAACTATGGACCCGAAGGTCTGAGGTAAACTACTCACACTTCATCAGAGAGGCTATGGTGTTGATGTAGAAGCCCTCCGTGATGGATACCCCCTTCGGCGGAGCTCCGGAACAGGCCCCAAGATGGGATCTCGTGGATACAGGAAGTTACGGCCGTGGAATTAGGGTTTTGGCTTCGTATCTGATCGTTTGGGGGTACGTAGGTATATATAGGTGGAAGGAGTACGTCGGTGGAGCAACAGGGGGCCCACGAGAGTGGAGGGCGCGCCTGGGGGGGGGGGGGGTAGGCGCGCCCCCTACCTCGTGGCCTCCTCCTTTGTTTCTTGATGTGGGGTCCAAGTCTCCTGGATCATATTCGGTGAGAAAATCACATTCCTGAAGGTTTCATTCCGTTTGGACTCTGTTTGATTTTCCTTTTCTTCGAAACCCTAAAATAGGCAAAAAAAAATAGCAATTCTGGGCTGGGCTTCCGGTTAATAGGTTAGTCCCAAAAATAATATAAAAGTGGATAATAAAGCCCAATAATGTCCAAAACAGTAGATAATATAGCATGGATCAATCAAAAATTATAGATACGTTGGAGACGTATCAAGCATCCCCAAGCTTAATTCCTGCTCGTCCTCGAGTAGGTAAATGATAAAAACAGAATTTTTGATGCAGAGTGCTACTTGGCATAATTTTAATGTAATTCTTCTTAATTGTGGTATGAATATTCAGATTTGAAAGATTCACGATAAAAGTTCATATTGACATAAAAATAATAATACTTCAAGCATACTAACAAAGTAATCATGTCTTCTCAAAATAACATGGCCAAAGAAAGTTATCCCTGCAAAATCATATAGTCTGGCTTTGCTCTATCTTCACCTCACAAAGTATTTAAATCATGCACAACCCCGATGGCAAGCCAAACAATTGTTTCATACTTTTGACATTCTCAAAACTTTTTCAATCTTCACGCAATACATGAGCGTGAGCCATGGATATAGCACTATAGGTGGAATAGAATGGTGGTTGTGGAGAAGACAAAAAGGGAGAAGATAGTCTCACATCAACTAGGCGTATCAACGGGTTATGGAGATGCCCATCAATAGATATCAATGTGAGTGAGTAGGGATTGCCATGCAATGGATGCACTAGAGCTATAAGTATATGAAAGCTCAAAAAGAAACTAAGTGGGTGTGCATCCAACTTTCTTGCTCATGAAGACCTAGGGCATTTTGAGGAAGCCCATCATTGGAATATACAAGCCAAGTTCTATAATTAAAAATTCCCACTAGTATATGAAAGTGACGAAATGAGAGACTCTGTACTATGAAGATCATAGTGCTACTTTGAAGCACAAGTGTGGTAAAAGGATAGTAGCATTGCCCCTTCTCTCTTTTTCTCTCATTTTTTTTATTTGGGCCTTTTCTCTTTTTATGGCCTCTTTTCTTTTTTTTTCGTCCGGAGTCTCATCCCGACTTGTGGGGGAATCATAGTCTCCATCATCCTTTCCTCACTGGGATAATGCTCTAATAATGATGTTCATCACACTTTTATTTTCTTTCAACTCAATAATTACAACTCGATACTTAGAACAAAATATGACTCTATATGAATTCCTCCGGCGGTGTACCGGGATATGCAATGACTCATGAGTGACATGTATGAAAGAATTATGAATGGTGGCTTTGCCACAAATATGATGTCAACTACATGATCATGCTAAGCAATATGACAATGATGGAGTGTGTCATAATAAACGGAACAGTGAAAAGTTGCATGTCAATATATCTCGGAATGGCTATGGAAATGCCATAATAGGTAGGTATGGTGGCTATTTTGAGGAAGGTATATGGTGGTTGTATGATACCGGCGAAAGGTGCGCGGTATTAGAGAGGCTAGCAATGGTGGAAGGGTGATAAAAGTGAGTATAATCCATGGACTCAACATTAGTCATAAAGAACTCATATAATTATTGCAAAAATATACAAGTTATCAAAGCAAAGTATTACGCGCATGCTCCTAGGGGGATAGATTGGTAGGAAAAGACCATCGCTCGTCCCCGACCGCCACTCATAAGGAAGACAATCAATAAATAAATCATGCTCTGACTTCATCACATAACGGTTCACCATACGTGCATGCTACGGGAATCACAAACTTTAACACAAGTATTTCTCAAATTCACAACTACTCAACTAGCACAACTTTAATATCACCATCTTCATATCTCAAAACAATTATCAAGCATCAAACTTTTCATAGTATTCAACACACTCATAAGAAAGTTTTTACTATTCTTGAATACCAAGCATATTAGGATTATTTAAGCAAATTACCGTGCTATTTAAGACTCTCAAAATAATCTAAGTGAAGCATGAGAGATCAATAGTTTCTATAAAACAAATCCACCACCGTGCTCTAAAATATATAAGTGAAGTACTAGAGCAAAACTATATAACTCAAAAGATATAAGCGAAGCACATAGAATATTCTAATAAATTCCAAATCATGTATGGCTCTCTCAAAAGGTGTGTACAGCAAGGATGATTGTGGTAAACTAACAAATAAAGACTCAAATAATACAAGACGCTCCAAGCAAAACACATATCATGTGGTGAATAAAAATATAGCTCCAAGTAAAGTTACCGAGAGAAGTAGACGAAAGAGGGGATGCCTTCCGGGGCATCCCCAAGCTTTGGCTTTTAGGTGTCCTTAGATTATCTTGGGGGTGCCATGGGCATCCCCAATCTTAGGCTCTTTCAACTCCTTGTTCCATAATCCATCAAATCTTTACCCAAAACTTGAAAACTTCACAACAGAAAACTCAAAGTAGAAAATCTCGTGAGCTCCGTTAGCGAAAGAAAACAAAAGACCACTTCAAGGTACTTTAATGAACTCATCATTTATTTATATTGGTGTTAAACCTACTGTATTCAAACTTTTCTATGGTTTATAAACTATTTTACTAGCCATAGATTCATCAAAATAAGCAAACAACACACGAAAAACAGAATCTGTCAAAAACAGAACAGTCTGTAGTAATCTGTAACTAGTGCAAGATCTGGAACCCCAAAAATTCTAAAATAAATTGCTCAACGTGAGGAATTTATCTATTAACCATCTGAAAAATAATTAACTAAATATCACTTTCCAAATAAAAATGGCAGCAGTTCTCGTGAGCGCTAAAGTTTCTGTTTTTTACAGCAAGATATTAAGACTTTCCCCAAGTGTTCCCAACGGTTCTACTTGGCACAAACACTAATTAAACACAAAAACACAACCAAAACAGAGGATAGGTAAATTATTTATTACTAAACAGGAGCAAAAATCAAGGAATAAAAATAAAATTGGGTTGCCTCCCAACAAGCGCTATCGTTTAACGCCCCTAGCTAGGCATAAAAAGCAAGGATAGATCTAGGTATTGCCATAATAGTAAGATAGATCATTAAAACTCATTTCATATTCTCTAAGTTCGGCAGCAAGTTTTCTTTGAGGCAAGAAAAACATAATCAAAAGGGCTAAATTTAATGGGACAAAAGTCCCCAAGATCAACTTTAGAAGGTATAGGTTCCTCCTTCGGCCCTTCGTATTGCACAACAAATTCATCATTATAAGCATTCTTTTGACAGAACTTTGTGAGCCTATATTCAAAAGAATATACTAGTTCATTATTTCGAATGGCCAAATCATCATTAAGTTCAGAAATTCTATCAACTAAAACATTGGTAGGAACCCTTTTTCTAAGATTTTCATTGAAAGCAACATAGTCTAGAGATTGAAAACACATTATTTCTTCTTGATCAAAAAGGATAGCCTCTATGGGAGGACGGCAAGCGTCCACCCTATAATGTGCACAAATTTCTTTGGCCTCTTTTATTATGAATCTAAACTCACGAGCCAAAAATATAGTAGCGGCACGCTTAACAGAGGAATGCTCAATATTAGAAAATTCTACGAAAATCCTTTGTATGCAAGGGTGCATGCGCATGAATTGTCTTTCAAGTTCAACCACAAGCATGGCAATAGCGTCCGCAAGAGTACTAGTTCTATGAAGGATAGAACTACCGATAGAAGGCAAAGCACCGACACAAGTAAAGAAATCTTGAATAACTCCTTTTCCAATAATATTATCACTACCAACACGGAATTTTTTTGTATGTAAGATAGGGGGTTCTTCAGCAGGAGCATCAGATTTTTTCATGATATTATTATCCATATCGACAATAGTTTCCCGAATTTCAGACATAACGGCAGAAAGTGCAACAGGCAACGAGAGGCAAATAGAGAAAGAGAGGGAGGATAGAGAGAGAGAGGGCGAGTAAAACAGCAAGGGTGAAGTGGGGGAGAGGAAAACGAGAGGCAAATGGAAAATAATGTAATGTAGGAGATAAGGGTATGTGATGGGTACTTGGTATGTTGACTCAACGGCGCCAGAAATTGCTTGTTGTTGGGAGTCAAATCTTGACCTGCGCGAACCTCCCCAGCAACGGCGCCCAAAATTCTTCTTGCTACCTCTTGAGCACTGCGTTGGATTTCCCTGAAGAGGAAAGGATAATGCAACAAAGTAGCATAACTATTTCCCTCAATTTTTTAAGAACCAAGGTATCAATCCAGTAGGAGGTTGCGCGCGTCCCCTAGTACCTGCATAAAGCAAATAACTCCTCGCAAACAATGCGATAAGGGGTTGTCAATCCCTTCACGGTCACTTACGAGAGTGAGATATGATAGATATGATAAGATAATATTTTTGGTATTTTTATGATAAAGATGTAAAGTAAAATAAAAGCAAAGTAAAAAAGCAAATGAAATAACTAAGTATTGGAAGATTAATATGATGAAGATAGACCCGAGGGCCATAGGTTTCACTAGTGGCTTCTCTCAAGAGCATAAGTATTCTACGGTGGGTGAACGAATTACTATTGAGCAATTGACAGATTTGAGCATAGTTATGAGAATATCTAGGTATGATCATGTATATAGGCATCACGTCCGAGACAAGTAGACCGACTCCTGCCTGCATCTACTACTATTACTCCACTCATCGACCGCTATCTAGCATGCATTTAGAGTATTAAGTTCATAAAAACAGAGTAACGCCTTAAGCAAGATGACATGATGTACAGGGATAAATTCATGCAATATGATAAAAAGCCCATCTTGTTATCCTCGATGGCAACAATACAATGCTTGCCTTGCTGCCCCTACGGTCACTGGGAAAGGACACCGCAAGATTGAACCCAAAGCTAAGCACTTCTCCCATTGCAAGAAAGATCAATCTAGTAGGCCAACCAAACTAATAATTCGAAGAGACTTGCAAACATAACCAATCATACATAAAAGAATTCAGAGAAGATTCAAATATTGTTCATAGATAGACTTGATCATAAACCCACAATTCATCGGTCTCAGCAAACACACCGCAAAAAGAAGATTACATCAAATAGATCTCCACAAGAGAGGGGGAGAACTTTGTATTGAGATCCAAAAAGAGAGAAGAAGCCATCTAGCTAATAACTATGGACCCGAAGGTCTGAGGTAAACTACTCACACTTCATCGATGAGGCTATGGTGTTGATGTAGAAGCCCTCCGTGATGGATACCCCCTCCGGCGGAGCTCCGGAACAGGCGCCAAGATGGGATCTCGTGGATATAGGAAGTTACGGCGGTGGAATTAGGGTTTTGGCTCCGTATCTGATCGTTTGGGGGTGTAACACCCCAGTGTCATGCTACAGTAACCCTGTGTGATTAAGCCTAATCTTTTGGCTAAAGAATGCTTAATCACCTTTGTTCAATATCTCTTTTCTACTCCCATCGGAATTCTAATTCAAAACATAAGTGAAACTTGAAGTTGCACAAAAGTTGCTGGAAAAATGTTCATCATTTAGCAAATATTCCAATACAATTTGATGTAAATAAAAACAACATCACTCCTATGCTAAAATGGACACTAACAGTTATAACAGTGCCATTCCAGCAATTTAAAATGCAAATTCATTTATGAAAATTCCAAATGAATCTAAATCTCTCCCAAAAATAATTGTGACAGTGCCTAAAAATGCACTGGACTTTTACGATCCAGTCTCACCTTTTTTCTAAATTATTAGGGTCCCTAGATAAATCTTTTTCCTTCTCTGGTTTTTACGGAAAAAGAATTAACAGAGAAAAGCAGAGGGGAGAGAGAGAGTAAAGGCCCCCCCTCTCACTGGGCTTCGGCCCAGTAGGCCACCGGCCCAGCTACCGGCCGGCCCAACCGGCGCTCCCATATCCCCTCACCCCCCGCAGACCCTAACCCACGCATCCACTCCCCCCACTCTCCCTCTCGCCCCGATCCAATCGGGATCGGGCTCGACCCCGTCGCTGACCCTCGATGCTGGCGCCCCGTGGCGCACCTCGTCGGAGAACCACCCCTCACCCTCCTCCCCGGAGCACCCCCCCTCACCGGAGCCGCCCCCCTCGATTCTCTGCACACGCCCGAGGACCGCTTCCTCTGCCCCGCAGCTCCTCCAACGCTGCCACAACGAGCCCCTCTGCCCCGGCCACCACCACCGCTGCCCCGACGTCGCCGAGCTGCCCCTGAGCTCTGGGGCGAGCGCCTCCCCGACGCCGCGACACCACCCCGTCGTCTTCGTCTCCTCCTCACCGGCGCTCCCCGTCCCCGTCCTCCTCCTCAACGGACTCGGTCAAGCCTCGCCACCCCCGTTCCTCTACGCGCTCGTGAGCTCACCCTCCTCCCTTCCCCTGGCCACGGCCATCTCCCGACGTTGCTAGCGCCCGCACGCCCCGGTCCCTGCAGCCGCACGCGTCTGCATCGGCCCCGGGCCGTTCCTCTCGTGGCCCCCGACCTTCTTCCCTCCCTGCGCCCCGCGGCCACGCGCTCGTCGCGCTCCCCGCCGTAGCTGCGTGATGTCCCGGCCGCCGCGCGCCTTCCCTCCTCGCGGCTCGCAGCTCTGCCCGGCCCACATGCTGCCCACGCCCGCTCGCCCCCCCGCCAGGCTCACCGGCGCCCCGCCAGTCCCGCCCTGCTGCGCCCGTTTCGCCCTTGCGTTGCATTCGCCAGCCGCCGCTCGCCGACCAACTCCCGTTGTGGCCGGTCGTGGCCATGGCCTAGGCAGCCCTGCTGGGCGAGCAACCGCACAGGGCCAGCGCCCGGACCCCAGTGCCTGTTCGCCCGCTAACCGCCCCGAGTTGGCCCAGGGCCTATGATGACTGGGCCCCACACCCCCCTGTTTAAAAAAAGAGTTTTAAAAAATAACTTTAAGAAAAATATTAATTAATTAATTATTTTAATTAACTTAACTTAATTACGGGCTTGGCTATCTGACGCGCGCGCGTTGGAGCGGCCGGTTTCAGACAACGTCAAAACTTTTCTGTTTAAGTAATTGAGGGGAGAAGATTTGGCGCACCGGCCCTCCACCCGTTGAAATCAAGGGGGCTGAAAAGATTAGGTTCGAGCGTTGTAGCGCTCGGGCGCGAAGGAGTAAACTCCCTTAATTACATATGTTTAATTTGTCTAATTAACTGGTTTAGTTAATTAAAACATGTTTATTTAGTTATGCCTATGACAGGCGGGCCCCGGTTGATAGGTTGACCAGTCAACCGACTAGTTGACTGCTGTTGTCATGATGACATCATACTAATGTCATTATTCATTTCTGTCGAATTTTAATAATTAATAATTAATTCAAAAATTGCTTTAAACTTTGAAAAATCATAGAAAATAATCCGTAACTTAGATGAAAAGGTTTTCTACATGAAAGTTGCTCAGAACGACGAGGCAAATCCGAACATGTGGTCTGTTTACCTGTCAGATGCCTCTAACTATCTAAACATGGAACTTCCCCCCCCCTCCGGTCATCTGTCTGACACAGGACCAGAACCGGGAAAACTTTCCCGGATGTTATCCCCCTTCACCGGTATCGTGTAGCACCGCGTTAGAACATGTCTAGCTCTGCCTGTTGTCCTGTTATGCACTTTCTTGCTATGTATTTACTGTTTCTTCCTCCTCTTCTCTCCGGTAGACCCGGAGACCGCTGCCGCTGTGATCGACTACGTCGACGACGACCCCTCCTTGCTAGAGCAACCAGGCAATTAAACCCCCTTGAGCATTCCGATATCGCCCATTTATTTCTCTCTCATGCTTGCATTAGAACTGCTACTGCTTTCTGTATGATCCTACTATGATGCATAGCCTATTGTTGTTACCTGCTTTCATACCTTACCTGCTTATCCTAAACTGCTTAGTATAGGTTGGTTAGTGATCCATCAGTGACCCCCTGCCTTGCGCCAGTTGCCTCGCTTTATGTTCGATGACTCGATCAACGTGATCGACGTCCAGGCCCCGACACCGCACATCACCCCATAGTTGTACGACACTACAGAGTTACAATCGAGTGCTGAGGGTGAACCTCATACATCACTCCTGATGAGATCTCTGTAGTATAGCTATACGGTCGAGGTCATCGAGGGTGATTTCCTCCTTAACCACTTCCGTTACCGCTCTGTCGTGCAACCCCTCAAGTGTGAACCTCGAGGGTGGATCCTCTTACGTTCACCTTGATGATAACATCGAGCGGGATTCACCGGGGGTGATTCCTCGGGTTTTCCCCTTGGTGTTAGACACAAAGTTACTATGGTTACTATGACTTTACACTGAGACATGTTACTAAAGACGGGTCGACCCTGAGGGGTACCCGCGCGAGCTTAATTGCGAGTGATGTGGAGTCGGGTTGACCTGGGAGGTGCCCGCGAGATACTTACGAGGCATGGCCGGGCATTCTTCGCCCTTGCCGCAAGTACTCGAGACGGGGCGACGGGGTCACATCGATCGTGAGTCTCTGCTCGTTACCGCACGTCCTAATCCACTACGATTTGGATATTTGATCCGAGGGGCCTCTGGCCTGATAGCACTAACCATCACGTGGGCATAGTATGGGCGTTCTGCGTCGTATACATCAGCCGAAGCTTAATAGACGTCAGCGAGTGAGCGGCGCACGCTGGGTTGGACTGGAAAGCACCTACCTTGTTGAAGGAGGTAGCTAGGTCTGCTCACTGGCCGCCCACGCAACGTGCAGGAGTTCCCGGGGAGATGGCCCATGACCCCTGGGGGCATAGGTTTAGTCCGGCATGCTGGCCTCTCTATTAACCCTAGGTTGGGTTGCGGCGTATTGTTTGGCCGAGGCCAGGCATGACCCTCGAAAGTGTGTCCGGCCGGAGTTAATCGAGCGTGATGGGTAAGTTGGTGCACCCCTACAGGGAAGAAAACATCTATCGATAGCCTGTCCTACGGTAACGGACACTTGGAGTTGTATTCCGATCAATACAACTAGAACTGGATACTTGAGATGAGACATGGAGATGAGACTTGGATATGTGATGATAACTGCATAGTATGGCTCTAGGATTGCTTTCTCGCAGGGTGCCGAGAAAGGATCTCTGGCCGAGGTTGATAACTCTTCTACTACTTGACTTTGTGCTACTCTACTCCCTCCTGTTGCTGCAAGATGGTGGATTCCAGAAGATGCTAGTCTTCGATAGGCTAGGGTTTCCCCTTCTCTTCTGGCATTCTGCAGTTTAGTCCACAGATACAACCCATTCCTTTGGTACAGATGCATACTTAGTTTAGATCCGATGTAAGTCTTGCGAGTACTTTGGATGAGTACTCATGGTTGCTTTGCTACTTCTTTTTCCCCCATACCCGATTGTTGCGACCAGATGACGGATCCCAGGAGCCAGATGAGGCCACTCATGACTACTACTATGCGGAGGATGCCTACTACTACGTGAAGACCGCAGACGACTAGGAGTAGTTAGGAGGCTTCCAGGTAGGAGGCCTTGCCTTTTCGATCGATGTTGTTTTTGTGCTAGCCTTCTTAAGGCAAACTTGTCTAACCTATGTCTGTACTCAGATATTGTTGCTTCCGCTGACTCTTGTGTTTTTGAGCTTATGTATTCGAGCCCTCGAGGCCCCTGGCTTGTAATATAAAGCTTGTATTATTTTAATTTGTGACTAGAGTTGTGTTGTGATATCTTTCCGTGAGTCCTTGATCTTGATCATACACATTTGCGTGTATGATTAGTGTACGATTGAATCGAGGGCGTCACAAGTTGGTATCAGAGCCGACTGCCTGTAGGTAGCGCCCTTTCCAACTGCTTGGCCGAAGTTGAGTCTAGTCGTCCAAAACTGTTTTACTAACTTGGCTATGTGGCTTTTACGGGCCCATGTCGCCATTGGGTGGTATTAGGATCTTTTATTCTTCGTCTATACTCTGGGACTCTGATCTCTCGTCTATTCGGGTTAAACTTTTTACTAACTCTGACTCTAGGATCTCGTAACCACTTCCTTTCGGAGAGCCCCTCCACTACAGATGATCGATTGCTTCATCAGAAGATTCTGCAGATACTCCTCGATGTTTCCCGAGACCCTGTGCCCACTGCTTTGTAGTTCCTGACCACCGATAATCCCCGTGAATATTATCCTTGCCGCTTGTACCTTCATCCCCAGTTGATCCTGTTATTACAAGATGCCCCTAGTACTCTCTGTTGTTTCGAGAATCCTTTGTGCCTTCTGCTTTGCAGCTTCTTTTGCACTGCGGATAATTCACTTAACCGGGGTTCGTTCATCCCCAGTTGTTCATATTCTTTCCTAAATACTTGGAAATACTATCTGATCTTCCAAAAATCCTCAGCAGCCTATTGTTGTTGAAATTCTTATTTGCTTGCATTATGGTTAATTCCATATTTCTAGTAATCTTCATCGACACCCTCTGTCACTATTGTTTCGAGTCCCTTGATCCAATATGTCGCGAATGCTCGTAATCCTCAATCAGATCCTACCATCCATCCTTGCGGCTCAGACATCACTCCAAACCTGAGCATGTTCTTGTCAAATAAAACCTTGATTGATTGTCGATCTGTATCGATTCAAGTCAATTATCTTTAGATCAGAGCCTCTGCTTCAGATCTTCTGATTTGAAAACCGCAATTACTTTGTATTCAAGCTTTGAAGTTATCCAGTTATATCTATAACCCGATGCCTTCGCATTCTTCTTCTTCTGGGTGAGTATCGATACTCACATCAGATCTTTTTGGACCGCCATATCCTTGGTTGGATTATTATCCGACAATGTCCTTCGT
Organism: Triticum monococcum; assembly: GCA_034509565.1. Lineage (NCBI taxonomy): Eukaryota > Viridiplantae > Streptophyta > Magnoliopsida > Poales > Poaceae > Triticum > Triticum monococcum. Next base: position 439,949,411 of record CM067842.1, on the reverse strand, counting down.
ATTCATTAAACTTGTGAGTTTTGCCCTGACACATAATGCCATTGGTAAATTCTAGCATCTGCTTTTGTCAACCATGCTCTGCTTTCGAGCTGGTATATTTTAATCCTGAAGTTAGTGGTATATGTTCCTAATATACCCCTATGGGTTGACCCTATACATTCCCTATCTGGGTGAGCTCGAAAGGGATGTGAGTCATACTCTTCTGGTGCTTCACCAGATAAATCTTCCGCACTACAATTTTTTTTTAAAACGAGGAGTGAATGAAAGGTTATGCATTGAAGAAGTGGGAGTCGACCTTGAACCTTGGTGTTCATGCCCATGGACCCGATGTAGAACTTATCATGGAAGCTGCTCGTAAAAATGATTACCCCTTGTTATAAGTTCAACTTGTATCGGTGGTTTGATCATTCATAACCGTGGTTCCGACCATAGTTTCTCCTTAATTCCATTTCCTGGACAAGTTAAAATACTTGTCTTCTACAGATCATTTCATCTGTCCAACCTCTATTTTGATCTACCTCGAGTATTTCCCCCTGGTATCTCGAGGATATCAACCCATTGCACTTCATCTTACGAATTTCTGGTGAGGTAGTTCCTTTCCCCGTCATAGTCACTTCACGGGTTCTGGGTTTTCGTCAACCAAGAACACCGATATGTGAATCGAATCAACACTGAGGTTCAGTACTCCCAGTACTGTGTTGTTGAGAAGTTTAATACTCCATCACGTCATTCCTAGCCTAATCGGCTATATTTTTATCGTGTCAGCTTTTAACTGTGCTACTTGGTCCTTATGCCCGGAGCAACTTTCGACAATGAGCTAAGCTTACGTTGGTCTTCCTCATCTTATCATTTCACCTCAAACAACAAGCTTGATTCGAGTTTGTGTAGTATTCGTGGCTTCAATAATCTTTCGCTTCAGACTCCCTTTGACTAGATGTCATCACCGATCGATTTCATCTCCTTTAAATCCCACGATAAATGTGTCTTGATCACCGACACTATTTTGTCTCCCTCGGAGATGTCCATTGAATTCATGGCTAGAAATACCATCCCTGCCCCTCGATGATTTATGATATCATCGATGACATCCTTGACTTTCTGCCAACACAAACCTAATTGTGTTTGGTTAATCCTTACGTTCCGAGATAATCTTGGAAGTGTTCCTTTGTATCTCTTGTGATCTTTCGAACCAACCCTTACTTAAAAAAAGCCATGTCAATGCTATCTCGAAGCTTGTCTGTGGTAATCCGATCTCCAATAAGAACATTTGAAGCACGATACTAAAATTTTCTTTATCAATTACCCAAACATCGTTGTAAGGGTAATGTCATGAAATTTCTTTCCCCTTACCGAAATGGTTTTATACTTCTATCCTGTCATGGATATCATGCTCTGCTTATCCTTGGGGAGGATATACCCCTGAAATATGTGTTCAAACACCTTTTCCTTTCGATTGTTCGGTTTAATCAGACAGTTACATTTTCCTTTCCATTGGTTTGTTTAAACCTTATTGTGATCTATATTATATAAGCAGTAATATTTCCCTGCTTATGTAAACACCTCGTTGTATCACTCTGTCAGTAAGACCCTATTACTATTGTTGATGACAATTCCGGTAGCCACTGATGGACGAGAACTTTGCCTAATGGCCCGCCTCGTTCAACGAGCAGGAAAATGGTTCTCTTCGTCCCTCTCCCTTGGTACCGACGTTGTTGCCGACATAACTGACAGGCTACCCTCTGACATGCCATGCTATCATGAACGTGCAAGATGTCATCGTTCTTATTTTAACCCACATGGTGGGCCCATAACCCACAGTTCCACAGGATCGAAACCCGACTCTCCTGTACATCACTGTTTCTAAAAGTTTATCCTTTGGACCTTACCTTGTATGTAATTCCGCGAGCTACCTTCAATCAGATATTATCTTTTGGTATCAGACGCACTACTTTTTCTAGTTGCTCTGGACCCCTTTCACACTTTGTTTCAGGCATCGAACGATTGCCCGCCCGCTCGAAACTTCCCATGATACCCCCTTAATTTACTCTCGATAATTTCTTAAGTTTCAACTCAAGTGATACTTCTATCTCTTTCCTTGAATTGTTCATCAGATAATTAACCCTATAAGGGTCAGTTCTCCTGAAGTTACTCTTTACTTCTCCACTTAAATCTCGGGACGAGATTTCTTGTAGTGGAGGAGATTTGTAACACCCCAGTGTCATGCTATAGTAACCCTGTGTGATTAAGCCTAATCTTTTGGCTAAAGAATGCTTAATCACCTTTGTTCAAAATCTCTTTTCTACTCCCATCCGAATTCTAATTCAAAGCATAAGTGAAACTTGAAGTTGCACAAAAGTTGCTGGAAAAATGTTCATCATTTAGCAAATATTCCAGTACAATTTGATGTAAATAAAAACAACATCACTCCTGTGCTAAAATGGACACTAACAGTTATAATAGTGCCATTCCAGCAATTAAAAATGCAAATTCATTTATGAAAATTCCAAATGAATCCAAATCTCTCCAAAAAATAATTATGACAGTGACTAAAAATGCATTGGACTTTTATGATCCAGTCTCACCTTTTTTCTAAATTATTAGGGTCCCTAGATAAATCTTTTTCCTTCTCTGGTTTTTACAGCAAAAGAATTAACAGAGAAAAGCAGAGGGGGGAGAGACAGAGAGTAAAGGCCCCCCCTCTCACTGGGCTTCGGCCCAGTAGGCCACCGGCCCAGCTACCGGCCGGCCCAGCAGGCGCTCCCATATCCCCTCACCCCCCGCAGACCCTAACCCACACACCCACTCCCCCCCACCCACTCTCCCTCGCGCCCGAGGACCGCTTCCTCTGCCTCGCAGCTCCTCCAACGCTGCCGCAACGAGCCCCTCTGCCCCGGCCACCACCACCGCTGCCCCGACGTCGCCGAGCTGCCCCTGAGCTCTAGGGTGAGCGCCTCCCCAAAGCCGCGACGCCACCCCGTCATCTTCGTCTCCTCCTCACCGGCGCTCCCCGTCCCCGTCCTCCTCCTCAACGGACTCCGTCAAGCCTCGCCGCCCCCGTTCCTCTACGCGCCCGTTAGCTCACCCTCCTCCCTTCCCCTGGCCACGGCCATCTCCCGACGTTGCTAGAGCCCGCACGCCCCGGTCCCTGCAGCCGCACGCGTCTGCATCGGCCCCGGGCCGTTCCTCTCGTGGCCCCCGGCCTTCTTCCCCCCCTGCGCCCCGCGGCCACGCGCTCGTCGCGCTCCCCGCCGCAGCTGCGTGATGTCCCGGCCGCCGCGCGCCTTCCCTCCTCGCGGCTCGTAGCCCTGCCCGCGCCGCCCGGCCCGCACGCTGCCCGCGCCCGCTCGCCCCCCCCCGCCAGGCTCACCGGTGCCCCGCTAGTCCCGCCCCGCTGCGCCCATTTCGCCCTTGCGTTGCATTCGCCGGCCGCCGCTCGTCGACCAACTCCCGTTGTGGCCGGTCGTGGCCATGGCCTTGGCAGCCCTGCTGGGCGAGCAACCGCACAGGGCCAGCGCCCGGACCCCAGTGCCCGTTCGCCCGCTAACCGCCCCGAGTTGGCCCAGGGCCTATGACGACTGGGCCCCACACCCCCCTGTTTAAAAAAAGAGTTAAAAAATAACTTTAACAAAAATATTAATTAAATAGTTAAATAGTTTAATTAACTTAACTTAATTACTTCTGTTTAATTTTCTAATTAACTGGTTTAGTTAATTAAAACATGTTTATTTAGCTATGCCTATGACAGGCGGGCCCCGGTTGACAGGTTGACCAGTCAACCGACTGGTTGACTGCTGTTGTCATGATGACATCATGCTGATGTCATTATTCATTTCTGTCGAATTTTAATAATTAATAATTAATTCAAAAATTGCTTTAAACTTTGGCAAATCATAGAAAATAATCCGTAACTCGGATGAAAAAGTTTTCTACATGAAAGTTGCTCAGAACGACGAGGCAAATCCGAAAACGTGGTCTGTTTACCTGTCAGATGCCTCTAACTATCTGAACATGGATCTTTCCCCCTCCGGTCATCTGTCTGACACAGGTCCGGAACCGGGAAAACTTTCTCGGATGTTATCCCCCTTCACCGGTATCGTGTATCACCGCGTTAGAACACGTCCAGCTTTGCGTGTTGTCCTGTTATGCACTTTCTTGCTATGTATTTACTGTTTCTTTCCCCTCTTCTCTCCGGTAGACCCCGAGACCGCTGCCGCTGCGATCGACTACATCGACGACGACCCCTCCTTGCTAGAGCAACCAGGCAAGCAAACCCCCTTGAGCATTCCGATATCGCCCATTTCTTTCCCTCTCATGCTTGCATTAGAACTGCTACTGCTTTCTGTATGATCCTACTATGATGCATAGCCTGTTGTTGTTACCTGCTTTCATACCTTACCTGCTTATCCTAAACTGCTTAGTATAGGTTGGTTAGTGATCCATCAGTGACCCCCCGCCTTGTCCTAGTTGCCTCGCTTTATGTTCGATGACTCGATCAACGTGATCGACGTCCAGGCCCTGACACCGCACATCACCCCCTAGTTGTACGACACTACAGAGTTACAATCGAGTGCCGAGGGTGAACCTCATACATCACTCCTGATGAGATCTCTGTAGTATAGCTATATAGTCGAGGTCATCGAGGGTGATTTCCTCCTTAACCACTTTCATTACCGCTCTGTCGTGCAACCCCTCAAGTGTGAACCTCGAGGGTGGATCATCTTACGTTCACCTTGATGATAACATCGAGTGGGATTCACCGGGGGTGATTCCTTGGGTTTTCCCCTTGGTGTTAGACACACAGTTACTATGGTTACTATGACTTTACACTGAGCCATGTTACTAAAGACGGGTCGACCCTGAGGGGTACCCGCGCGAGCTTAATTGCGAGTGATGTGGAGTCGGGTTGACCTGGGAGGTGCCCGCGAGATACTTACGAGGCGTGCCGGGCATTCTTCGCCCTTGCCGCAAGTACTCGAGACGGGGCGACGGGGTCACATCGATCGTGAGTCTCTGCTCGTTACCGCGCGTTCCTAATCCACTACGATTTGGATATTTGATCCGAGGGGCCTCTGGCCTGATAGCACTAACCATCACATGGGCATAGTATGGGCGTTCTGCGTCGTATACATCAGCCGAAGCTTAATAGACGTCAGCGACTGAGCGGCGCGCGCCGGGTTGGACTGGAAAGCACCTACCTTGTTGAAGGAGGTAGCTAGGTCTGCTCACCGGCCGCCAACGCAATGTGCAGGAGTTCCCGGGGAGATGGCCCATGACCCCTGGGGGCATAGGTTTAGTCCGGCGTGCTGGCCTCTCTATTAAGCCTAGGTCGGGTTGCGTCGTATTGTTTGGCCGAGGCCGGGCATGACCCAGGAAAGTGTGTCCGGCCAGAGTTAATCGTGCATGATGGGTAAGTTGGTGCACCCCTGCAGGGAAGAAAACATCTATCGATAGCCTGTCCTACGGTAAGGGACACTTGGAGTTGTATCCCGATCAATACAACTAGAACTGGATACTTGAGATGAGACGTGGAGATGAGACTTGGATATGTGATGATAACTGCATAGTATGGCTCTGGGATTGCTTTCTCACAGGGTGTCGAGAAAGGATCTCTGGCCGAGGTTGATAACTCTTCTACTACTTGACTTTGTGCTACTCTACTCCCTCCTGTTGCTGCAACATGGTGGATTCCAGAAGATGCTAGTCTTCGATAGGCTAGGCTTTCCCCTTCTCTTCTGGCACTCTGCAGTTTAGTCCACAGATACAACCCATTACTTTGGTACAGATGCATACTTAGTTTAGATCCGATGTAAGTCTTACGAGTACTTTGGATGAGTACTCACGGTTGCTTTGCTACTTCTTTTTCCCCCATACCCGATTGTTGCGACCAGATGATGGATCCCAGGAGCGAGACGACGCCACTGATGACTACTACTATCCGGAGGATGCCTACTACTACGTGAAGACCGCAGACGACTAGGAGTAGTTAGGAGGCTTCCAGGCAGGAGGCCTTGCCTTTTTGATCAATCTTGTTTTTGTGCTAGCCTTCTTAAGGCAAACTTGTCTAACCTATGTCCGTACTCAGATATTGTTGCTTCCGCTGACTCTTGTGTTTTCGAGCTTATGTATTCGAGCCCTTGAGGCCCCTGGCTTGTAATATAAAGCTTGTATTATTTTAATTTGTGTCTAGAGTTGTGTTGTGATATCTTCCCGTGAGTCCTTGATCTTGATCGTACACATTTGCGTGTATGATTAGTGTACGATTGAATCGAGGGCGTCACAGGGGGTACGTAGGTATATATAGGAGGAAGGAGTACGTCGATGGAGCAACAAGGGGCCCATGAGGGTGGAGGGCGCGCCTGGGGGGGGGGGGGGGGGGTAGGCGCGCCCCCTACCTCGTGGCCTCCTCCTTTGTTTCGTGACGTGGGGTCCAAGTCTCCTGGATCATATTCGGTGAGAAAATCACGTTCCCGAAGGTTTCATTTTGTTTGGACTCCGTTTGATATTCCTTTTCTTCGAAACCCTAAAATAGGCAAAAACTGCAATTCTGGGCTGGGCCTCCGGTTAATAGGTTAGTCCCAGAAATAATATAGAAGTGGATAATAAAGCCCAATAATGTCCAAAATAGTAGATAATATAGCATGGAGCAATAAAAAATTATAGATACGTGGGAGACGTATCATGGGGTAGATGAAAACAAGAGGCAAACGGAAAATAATGTAAATTGCAAGGAGATGAGATTTGTGATTAGGAGCCTGGTAGATGTTGATGATGTCTCCCGGCAACGGCGCCAAAAATTCTTCTTGATTGCTTGTATCTGTGTTGGTATTTCCCCGAAGAGGAGAGGGTGATGCAGCACAACAACGGTAAGTATTTCCCTCAGTTATGAAACCAAGGTTATCAATCCAGTAGGAGAACCAAGCAACACTATGTAAACAGTAGCTGCACACAAATAACAAATACTTGCAACCCAACGCGTAAGAGGGGTTGTCAATCCCTCCTCGGTATTGACATAGATTAAATTGTATGAGATTGGATAAATAGATCTAGCGAAAACACAAAATAAAGTAAATAAAGAAAAAGTGCAGCAAGGTATTTTTGGGTTTTTGGAATAATAGAGCTGAAAACAATATAATAGAAAATAGACTTCGACCCCATAGATTTCACTAGTGGCTTCTCTCGAGAAAATAACATACGGTGGGTAAACAAATTACTGTTGGGCAATTGATAGAAGAGCAAATAATTATGATGATATCCAAGGCAATGATCATGTATGTAGGCATCACGTCCAAGATTAGTAGACCGAAATGATTCTTCATCTACTACTATTACTCCCCACACCGACCGATATCCAGCATGCATCTAGTGTATTAAATTCATGGAGAAACGGAGTAATGCAATAAGAATGATGACATGATGTTGACAGGATCTATTCATGTAGGAATTAGTACCCATCTTTTTATCCTTAATAGCAATGATACATGCGTGCCTTGCTACCCCTTCTATCACTGGGTGAGAACAACGCAAGATCGAACCCATCACAAAGTAGCTGTGGCGACCCGACCCGAATGGATCAAGTCTACTGTGCTCCGGTGTCATCCCTGGATCAGTAATGCTGACACCACACAGTACATCGAAGGATTTATAGCAGAAAGGCAATCACACACTTATTACATCGATGTCTCAAAAGAGAACTTATTACAATAATATGGCTTAAGGCCATCTAATAACGATAACAGCAGAAGACTTGGAAGGTAAATGGGTCCATCAACTCCAACGGCATCACTGAGTATAGAACCACGACCTAAAAGCACCTTAATCGTCGTCTAAAAAGTCTGCAACATTAACGTTGCAGCCCGAAACGGGTCAGCACATGGAATATGCTGGCAAGGTAACACATAGAGAATGATGGAATGAAATAGCTATACTATATGCATGTTTGGCTGGTGGAAAGCTCTATGGTTACTGTTTTGCATAAAGCCAATTTTTCCCTACTGCAAAGGAATAAATTTATTTAACTATCATGGTGGTTGTTAAACATTGAGAATGGTTGACAGCATTCTCAATCCCAATTAAAAGTAATCATTAAAACCCAACAATATTAATTAGAAGTAACATGATGAGATTCACATGATATTCAAGTACTAGATACTCAAGATGTCCATAACCGGGGACACGGCTAATCATGATTAGTTTGTTACACTCTGCAGAGGTTTGCGCACTTTTCCCCACAAGACTCGATCGCCTCCGTTGGATTTCTCGCACTACTGGTGTTTGAGAAATGGATGACCGAGACATAGTCTTTCAGAAGCGCTAGCACCTTACAATGGAGTAGACCGTACCACCTACATCCCCTACATCTGCTAGTCTACCCCTATAAGAGTTCGCATGACTTAGTCAACTATGCCAGAGCCCATATTGGCTTGTGGCTGGACACGTAAGTATTTAGCATGAAAGATCTTATGATCCCTTTGAGCCTGGGTGGTGGTCCAAAATAAAACAGGCAAGTCCTGATAGACATCAGGTGCCTCAATCCACCCAGATGTGTGTTTATGTTGCCACCTTAGATAAACCATTAAAATTATCAATCTCACATCTGTCATGGATATCACTCACCCAATCCACGTCTACTAGCATAGCATGGCATAATAAACAAACGTAGAAGTAACTCCCAAAGGTTTCATAATAAACAGGTAATAGGTACTACCTCATCTACTTCCCATCCCACAATTTAATTAGATCCTAATCATGCAATGTGTGAGGATGGATCTAATGCAATAAAACTGGGTTGTAGAAAAGGTATGATCAAAGTGTTACTTGCCTTGCTGATGATCCGAGAGTCCTAGAGATTCGAAGTAACAGGCAGCGCAATCCGGGTAATCTATCGCAGACAAACAACAAGCATACAATAAGTACTCATCTAATGCACAGGTAAAACTCGAACAAGAGATCGAACCAGATAGTTCAACTTAAGAACTCCAGTTGCAAAGAGAGAAAGAACCGAACAAAGCAACGGAAAACAAACGGCGGAAGAAAACAACTCGGTTCTAGCAAGTTGAAACTAGGTCTAATTTTACTGTAGCAAAAACTGGTTTAAGTTGATTAGTCGGAACGGCGGTTTCGAAACGAAACTCCAGGCGCTTGAATCACCTGATTCCGATAAACGAGCGAGAAGATAGACTAGAAAGAAGATCGGATCTGAGATCGCGATCGCGGAATAAATCCGGCGAGAAGAAAAAGAAGAACGGTTAAACAAACGGACGTTCGTTAACCTAGAAGAATCCGGTGATCATGTTCGTTAGGACAAACGGTCCGGCGAACGGTCTCTAGGCAACTAAATTGGAAAAGAGACGAATCCGATCTAGGGTTTCGAGAAAACAAAACCGAACGAAAAACCGATCTAGAAAACCGGAACGGTTTAGAAAAAAAAACGAATCAGAAAATAAGAAAAGAATTGGAACGGTCTAGAGGAAAACCGATCCGAGGAAAAGAAATAGAGATGCAGCGCGGTACCTCCGGCGAGGTCTCCGGCGAGGAACTCCGGCGGCGGCGGCGACTAAGGGCGGCGGCGGCGGCGTTGCTAGGCGGCGGCGGTGGCTAAGGGCAGCGGTGGCGCGGGTGACGCAGGGCGCGGGCGGCCGTGGCTCTAGGCGCGGCGCGGGTGAGGCGCGGTGGAGGCTTGGGGCTTTGATTTGATGATTTAGAGGGGGGGGGGTGTTGGGGTATTTATATAGGTGAGGGGAGAGGTAACTTGGGGTAGGGGGCAAGAATTAGAGTAGGAAAAGGAAAAGGAAAAGAGTCCTAAAAGGAAACGCAAACGGAGTCCTAGTGGGACTCCAGGCGGCGGCGGTGGCTCCCTGGCGCCAGGCGCGCGCGCGGTGGGGAGGGGCTTGGCCCTGGCCGGCGGCTTGGCTTGGGCCTTTGGCCCAGGCGCTGCGAAGATTTTTTTTAACGGTTATGTGCGCAGAAAAACAAAAGAAAAGATATCTAAACGAACTCCAAAACTTCTAGAGTAAATTTTCCCCGACTCCTAAAAATGAGTCGAACAAAATGAACTTTTCTCCGGGCCTAAAATGCAAATTTTTAGAACGCGCATTTTTCCCTATCCAAACAAAATGCAAATGAAAGTCCGACAAAACTAATGATCCTCTTTTCGAAATTTGAGAAGACTCAACTATGAAAATAACGAAATCTCCAACTCTCTTCGAGGGTCCTTGAGATGCGTGAAATTTCTAGGATTGGCAAAATGCAAGAAAAATATGATATGCATGATGATGTAGTGTATAACATTCCAAATTGAAAATTTGGGATGTTACAAACCTACCCCCCTTAAGATGAATCTCGCCCTCGAGATTCGGGTTGGCTAGAAAATAGGTGAGGGTGGTCCTTGAGCAAATCTTCTTCTCTCTCCTAGGTGGCTTCATCCTCTGAGTGGTGGTTCCACTGAACTTTGCAAAACTTGATAGCCTTGCTGCGGGTAACTCTGCTGGCAAACTCGAGAATCTTGACTGGTTTCTCTTCATACATTAAATCATCCTTCAACTGAATTGCTTCAAGCGGTACTGTATCTCTTAACGGTACCTCCGCCATCTCGGCGTGACATTTCTTCAGCTGAGAAACATGGAATACGTCATGAACTCCTGACAGTCCCTCTGGTAATTCCAACTTATAAGCGACTTCTCCCATACGTTGCAAGATCTTATACCGTCCAACGAAACGCGGTGCTAACTTTCCCTTAACTCCAAAGCGTTTAACTCCTTGAAGTGGGGATACTCGGAGATACACTCTGTCTCCGGTTTCATAAACTGTCTCCTTGCGTTTAGAGTCTGCGTAGCTCTTCTGCCTGGACTGGGCTACCTTGAGCCTATCGCGAATCAACTTAACCTTCTGTTCAGACTCCTTAATCAAATCTGGTCCAAAGAATTGGCGGTCTCCAACTTCGTCCCATGACAACGGTGTCCTGCACCTCCTTCCGTACAAAGCTTCGAAAGGTGCCATCTTCAAACTAGTTTGGTAACTGTTGTTATACGAAAACTCCGCATACGGCAAGGTATCGTCCCAACTAGATCCATAATCTAGTGCACAAGCTCTCAGCATATCTTCCAAAATCTGATTGACTCTCTCAGTCTGTCCATCTGTCTGCGGATGAAAAGTGGTGCTGAACTCTATCCTGGTTCCTAAAGTTTCGTGCAACTGATTCCAAAACTTTGAGGTAAATTGGGTTCCTCTGTCTGATACAATACTCCTTGGAACTCCATGCAAACAAATGATCCTAGTCATGTATACCTTTGCCAACTTAGAACTGGTGTAAGTGGTCTTGACTGGAATGAAATGTGCTACCTTCGTCAAATGATCGACTACTACCCATATCGAGTCATAACCTGATTTTGTCCTGGGTAGTCCTGTGATAAAATCCATGCCTATCTTATCCCACTTCCATTCGGGTATCAGCAATGGTTGTAACAAACCGGCTGGCTTCTGATGTTCTGCCTTTACTCTATGACATACGCCACAAACTGCTACATATGCTGCAATATCCTTCTTCATTCCGGTCCACCAGAATGTCTCCTTCAAATCCAAATACATCTTGGTATTTCTTGGGTGAATCGAATAGGGTGAATCATGTGCCTCTTGCAAAATGAACTTCCTGATCTCTGGGTCATTTGGCACGTAAACACGGTCCTCAAACCATAGGGTATCGTGCTCATCTTCACGAAATCCCTTTGCTTTTCCTTTGCTTAGTTTCTCCTTTATAGCAGCAATCTCCTTGTCAGATTTCTGAGCCTCTATGATTTTATCCATCAATGTTGACTGAATCTCCAATGCTGCCACATAGCCTCTCGGAACTATCTCTAAACATAGCTCACAGAGGTTTTCTGCTAACTCCTTGGGTATTTCCTTCGTCATTAACGTATTGACATGGCTCTTACGGCTCAATGCGTCAGCTACTACATTAGCTTTACCGGGATGGTAATGCAATCTCATATCGTAATCCTTGATGAGCTCCAACCATCTCCTTTGTCTGAGATCAACTCCTTCTGCGTGAAAATATACTTCAAACTCTTGTGATCCGTATACACCTCACAATGATTTCCAATGAGGAAATGGCTCCACGTCTTCAATGCATGCACTACGGCTGCTAACTCCAAATCATGTGTGGTGTAATTCAACTCATGAGGTTTCAGTTGTCGTGAAGCATATGAAACAACTCTTCCTTCCTGCATAAGCACTGCTCCAAGTCCTCGACGTGAAGCGTCGCAATACACCTCATAATCCTTGGTCTGATCTGGCAAAATCAATACCGGTGAGGTAACCAAACGTTTCTTCAACTCCTGGAAACTAGCCTCACACTCCTCAGTCCAATTGAACTTGGTATCCTTCATCAACAACTCCGTCATAGGCTTTGCAATCTTTGAAAAGTTCTCAATGAATCTCCGGTAGTATCCTGCGAGTCCAAGAAAACTCCGGATCTCTCCAACTGTCGTTGGTGCTTCCCATTCGGTTACGGTCTCAACCTTTGCGGGGTCAACTGCTATCCCTTCTCCGGATATAACGTGTCCGAGGAATCCTACTTCCTTCAACCAAAACTCACATTTGCTAAATTTGGCATATAACTGATGTTCCCTTAGCTTCTCCAAAACCAAACGCAAATGTTCCTTATGCTCTTCTTCATTCTTCGAATAAACCAGGATAACATCAATGAACACTACGACGAACTTATCCAAAAACTCCATAAACACCTTGTTCACCATGTTCATAAAATAGGCAGGCGTGTTAGTCAATCCAAATGACATAACGGTATACTCATACAGTCCATATCTTGTGGTGAATGCTGTCTTAGGTATGTCCTGCTCTCGAATCTTCAACTGGTGGTACCCTGATCACAAATCGATCTTCGAAAACACTTTAGCTCCTTGCAAACGATCAAACAGATCATTTATCATTGGCAGTGGGTACTTGTTCTGGATGGTTACTTCATTCAATCCACGGTAATCAACAACCATCCGTAATGATCCATCCTTCTTCTCCACTAGAAGTACCAGTGATCCCCAAGGCGAGGAACTTGGGCGAATGTAACCTTTCTCCAGTAACTCCTTAATCTGATTCTTAATTTCTACCAAATCCTTTGCTGGCATCCGGTACGGTCTCTTGGATATTGGGCCTGTACCTAGCAATAACTCAATCAAAAACTCAATGTCTCTATCCAGTGGCATGCCTGGCAACTCTTCTGAAAATACATCAGGAAAATCCTTTACCACTGGTACTTCCTCCTGCACCACTCCTGATAAAGAATTCACTTGATTCTTATTTGATCCATGTCGTGATACATACTTGATCCTTCTTCCTTCTGGTGTGGTAAGCAAAATTGACTTACTGGCGCATTCAATATTCCCTTCATACTTTGATAACCAATCCATGCCTAATACCACATCCAATCCTTGAGATTCCAGTACTATTAGGTCTGAGGGAAAAACATAGTTACCAATCCTTAATGGTAACCGATCACACCATCGTCTAGCCATAAACTCCGCTCCTGGTGAGCTTACTAACATGGGTGACCTAAGGGCTTGGGTTGGCAAGTTATATTTATCCACAAATCCCCTTGATATGTATGAATGTGATGCACCAGTATCGAAAAGAACGAGTGCGGTAAATGACTTAACCAAAAACTTACCGATCACTGCATCAGGCTGATCTTCAACCTCCTCCACACTAACATGGTTCACCTGTCCCCTATTGAAAGGGTTCGGCTTCTTCCCTGAGCTTCCATTGCCATTTCCATTCTGGTCTTCAGGACATTCATTCGCATAATGTCCGGTCTTGGAACACTTGAAACAGGTGACTTGGCTCAGGTCTCTCTTGGATGGGGTAGATGGGGTGGTCCGGTTCTGGCCGTTGCTTCCTCCATTCCCATTACCATTCTTGTGGCCATTGTGGTTGTGCGAACTACCTCCTCCATGGGTATGCTGAAACTGAAATCCCGATTTAGGGGTAAAACGGGGCTTTTGCTGGGCTCCAGAGTTATACTTCCCCTGTCCATACTTCCTCTTGCGGTTCTCAATCTGCTGTTGCTTCCCTTCAATCATGATGGCACGATCTACCAACTCCTGGTAGTTTCTGAAACTTCCTACCATCAGTAGCATACTTAACTCATCATTTAATCCTTCCAGAAACTTCTCCTGCTTAGCTGCATCTGTAGCAACGTCATCTGGGGCATAACGTGCTAGCTTGCTGAAGTCGTCAACGTACTGGCCAACTGTCCTTCCTCCTTGGCGTAAGTTGCGAAACTCACGCTTCTTCATGGCCATAGCTCCTGCTGAAACATGTGCAGCGCGGAAAGCTTGCTGGAACTAATCCCATGTGACAGTGTCAACTGGGAAAGTGGCTGTGAAATTCTCCCACCATGCTGCCGCGGGTCCTTCTAACTGATGTGCGGCAAACTTCACTTTCTCACCATCCGTGCATCCTGCAGTGGTCAACTCCCTTCCTATCTTGCGGAGCCAATCGTCTGCTACTATCGGCTCGGTGCTACTAGAAAACACCGGCGGATTTAGCCTAAGGAAACGGGCTAAGTGGTCAACAGGTGGTGGTGGTGGAGGTGGGTTGTTGTTGTTGTTGTTCTGCTGATTCTGAACTAACATCTGCATCAATTGATTCTGCTGCTGGATCAACTGAGTGAGCTCCGGTGGAAATCCATTGTCACGTCTCGGAGGCATCTGAGGGTTTAGAAAAGACGAGAGATAAGAATAGAATGAGGTCTAAAGAGAAAACACTACCCCAATGCACATGAGCAAATTCACACAAAATCACTTCATTCAATCAAACAAGGGCATACAATCGATCTAGCTATCGCAAAAGTGCTCGAACTATAGTGTTTACATGGGGGGAAATACTACTAATATTTGGTGGTCATCTAAAAATTTGAACCGGTGGAAGACTCCATGATGTCCGCTCCAGCTTCGTCTTCAAAGTCGGGTTCACTTGGATCCGAATCGGTGTCGTCGATGATGATGTAATTATTCGGACATGTGACGTACTCGTCTTCCTTCCTGGATGCTAACTCCATCTTGAGTTCTTCAATATCTTGCTTAAGATCGACGTTGTGTCTTGCTAGAGCTACGATCTCGTCCATGTAGTCCTTGCGTGTAGCCTTCAGTTCTCCTTCTAGCTCGATGATCCTCGCTTTCGCATTCTTCAATTCCATCATATCATTGCACATCTGGTTCTCGTGGCGTCGAATGTGCTGGTTTAACTCCTGGATGAATGCTGCAATGGATCTATCCTTCTTGGTGGTGACTAACTCCCATTGTTCATCTCAGCGTCCGCAAATCTGGTAGATAGTGTCCTTGAGGTCTTCTTGATAAACTTCTCCAATGCGTCCTATGGTGATATGGGCTGCCATGCTCCTTCCTAGACTCCAGGTTGGTGCATTGAAAACGCTATCTATGGGCTTCGTGATTGGCGCGAATGTCCTTCCCGGCACGTGAGCTTGAATCTTCCAGCGCTCCTCTTCAGGCAGAGTGGCGTTGAAGGTTCCCGTGAAACTTGGTAATCCAATGTTTAGGTACTTGGTGACTTCCTTCAAGTGGAATCCAAAAGGTGTGCCTTCATCCGGTTGAGCGTACTTAATCTTCGCGTCCTTCATCCTAAAAGAGTGGAAAAGATGAGGAGTTAGAAAATGAGGAGAGAATAGTGATCTATGGCTTTAACTTAGTGGTCGTGTCCTACAGTCAGCGTGTGCTCTGATACCATCTCTGTGGCGACCCGACCCGAATGGATCAAGTCTACTGTGCTCCGGTGTCATCCCTGGATCAGTAATGCTGACACCACACAGTACATCGAAGGATTTATAGCAGAGAGGAAATCACACACTTATTACATCGGTGTCTCAAAAGAGAACTTATTACAATAATATGGCTTAAGGCCATCTAATAACGATAACAGCGGAAGACTTGGAAGGTAAATGGGTCCATTAACTCCAACGGCATCACTGATTATAGAACCACGACCTAAAAGCACCTTAATCGTCGTCTGAAAAGTCTGCAACATTAACGTTGCAGCACGAAACGGGTCAGCACATGGAATATGCTGGCAAGGTAACACATAGAGAATGATGGAATGAAATAGCTATACTATATGCATGTTTGGCTGGTGGAAAGCTCTATGGTTACTATTTTGCGTAAAGCCAATTTTCCCTACTGCAAAGGAATAAATTTATTTAACTATCATGGTGGTTGTTAAACATTGAGAATGGTTGGCAGCATTCTCAATCCCAATTAAAAGTAATCATTAAAACCCAACAATATTAATTAGAAGTAACATGATGAGATTCACATGATATTCAAGTACTAGATATTCAAGATGTCCATAACCGGGGACACGGCTAATCATGATTAGTTTGTTACACTCTGCAGAGGTTTGCGCACTTTTCCCCACAAGACTCGATCGCCTCCGTTGGATTTCTCGCACTACTGGTGTTTGAGAAACGGATGACCGAGACATAGTCTTTCAGAAGCGCTAGCACCTTACGATGGAGTAGACCGTACCACCTACATCCCCTACATCTGCTAGTCTACCCCTATAAGAGTTCGCACGACTTAGTCAACTATGCCAGAGCCCATATTGGCTTGTGGCTGGACACGTAAGTATTTAGCATGAAAGATCTTATGATCCCTTTGAGCCTGGGTGGCGGTCCAAAATAAAACAGGCAAGTCCTGATAGACATCAGGTGCCTCAATCCACCCAGTTGTGTGTTTATGTTGCCACCTTAGATAAACCATTAAAATTATCAATCTCACATCCATCATGGATATCACTCACCCAATCCACGTCTACTAGCATAGCATGGCATAATAAGCAAACGTAGAAGTAACTCCCAAAGGTTTCATAATAAACAGGTAATAGGTACTACCTCATCTACTTCCCATCCCACAATTTAATTAGATCCTAATCATGCAATGTGTGAGGATGGATCTAATGCAATAAAACTGGGTTGTAGAAAAGGTATGATCAAAGTGTTACTTGCCTTGCTGATGATCCGCGAGTCCTAGAGATTCGAAGTAACAGGCGGCGCAATCCGGGTAATCTATCGCAGACAAACAACAAGCATACAATAAGTACTCATCTAATGCACAGGTAAAACTCGAACAAGAGATCGAACCAGATAGTTCAACTTAAGAACTCTGGTTGCAAAGAGAGAAAGAACCAAACAAAGCAACGGAAAACAAACGGCGGAAGAAAACTACTCGGTTCTAGCAAGTTGAAACTAGGTCAAATTTTCCCGTAGCAAAAACTGGTTTAAGTTGATTAGTCGGAACGGCGGTTTCGAAACGAAACTCCAGGCGCTTGAATCACCTGATGCCGATAAACGAGCGAGAAGATAGACTAGAAAGAAGATCGGATCTAAGATTGCGATCGCGGAATAAATCCGGTGAGAAGAAAAAGAAGAACGGTTAAACGAACGGACGTTCGTTAACCTAGAAGAATCCGGTGATCACGTTCATTAGGACGAACGGTCCGGCGAACGGTCTCTAGGCAACTAAATTGGAAAAGAGACGAATCCGATCTAGGGTTTCGAGAAAAGAAAACCAAACGAAAAACCGATCTAGAAAACCGGAACGGTTTAGAAAAAAAACGAATCGGAAAATAAGAAAAGAATTGGAACGGTCTAGAGGAAAACCGATCCGAGGAAAAGAAATAGAGATGCAACGCGGTACCTCTGGCGAGGTCTCCGGCGAGGAACTCCGGCGGCGGCGGCTAAGGGCGGCGGCGGCGGCGTTGCTAGGCGGCGGCGGTGGCTAAGGGCGGCGGCGGCTCTAGGCGCGGCGCGGGTGAGGCGCGGTGGAGGCTTGGGGCTTTGATTTGATGATTTAGAGGGGGGGGGGGGTGTTGGGGTATTTATATAGGTGAGGGGAGAGGTAACTTGGGGTAGGGGCAAGAAATAGAGTAGGAAAAGGAAAAGGAAAAGAGTCCTAAAAAAACGCAAACGGAGTCCTAGTGGGACTCCAGGCGGCGGCGGCGGCTCCCTGGCGCCAGGCGCGCGCGCGGTGGGGAAGGGCTTGGCCCTCGCCGGCGGCTTGGCTTGGGCCTTTGGCCCAGGCGCTGCGAAGATTTTTTTTAACGGTTACGCGCGCAGAAAAACAAAAGAAAAGAGATCTAAACAAACTCCAAAACTTCTAGAGTAAATTTTCCCCGACTCCTAAAAATGAGTCGAACAAAATGAACTTTTCTCCGGGCCTAAAATGCAAATTTTTAAAACGCGCATTTTCCCCTATCCAAACAAAATGCAAATGAAACTCCGACAAAACCAATGATCCTCTTTTCGAAATTTGAGAAGACTCAAATATGAAAATAACGAAATCTCCAACTCTCTCCGAGGGTCCTTGAGTTGCGTGAAATTTCTAGGATCAGCAAAATGCAAGAAAAATATGATATGCATGATGATCTAGTGTATAACATTCCAAATTGAAAATTTGGGATGTTACAGTAGCTCTTCCCATTGCAAGAAAAATCAATGTATTTGGCCAAACCAAACCAAAGTTTCAGAGAAGAAATATGAGGCTATAATAATGATGCATATAAGAGATCAAAGAAGACTCAAATAATATTCATAGATAGAACTGATCATAAACTCATAATTGATCCCAACAAACACACCGCAAAAAGTCATTACATCAAATAGATCTCCAAGAACATGGAGGAGAATATTGTATTGAGAATCAAAAATAGTGAAGAAGCCATCAAGCTACTTCCTACGGACTCGTAGGTCTATAGTAAACTACTCATGCATCATCGGAGGAGCACCAATGAGGATGATGAACCCCTCCATGATCGTGTTCCCCTCCGGCAAGGTGCCGGAAAAGGGCTCTAGATTGGATCTCAGGGTTTTGGAACTTGCGGTGGCTGGAATTGTGTTTTGTCGACTCTCCTAGGGTTTCTGGATTATTTGGGTATTTATAGAGCTGAGAGGCGGTGGAAAGAACCTCCGTGGGCCCCACCACCCAGCAGGGCGCCAGGGGCCTCTGGCATGCCCAGGTGGGTGGTGGGCCCCATGGGCCTCCCCTTGTGCACTTCCTTGGCTGCCAAGTTGTCTTTTGAGCAGAAAAAATCTCCAAAAAGTTTCGCTGTGTGTTGGAGATATCACTACTAGGTATAAACCGGCCATGAGGGGCCGGGTTATGCCCACAATGAGTTAGTCATGTTTGAAGCCCATTAAGACAAGAAGCATGGCGCTTTACAGAGGAGATCTAACATGAAGGCCCAGGGCCCAAAGGCGGATTACGGCCCATAGACATAAACTGCCATATGATATGTAACTTATGTCGTAAGGCAAGGAAAGGTAGAAACCGAGCTGGGCACGTTTATGAACCGGCCTCGGGATTCTGTAAACCACCGGGTGTCAACCTATGTATATAAAGGGACGACCTGGCGGCGGTTTAGGGATAGACAACAATAACTCGAGAGCCAGCCAAAGCAGATTCGCTCCCTGGTCATCGAAACCCTAGCAATTCCATCACAACAGGAGTAGGCTTTTACCTTCATCGTAAGGGGCCGAACCAGTATAATTCCTTGTGTCCCTTGTCCGCTTTAACCCCTTTAAGCTAACCCGTCGCGATGGCTCCACGACTAAGTTCTTTCACTAGGACATATACCGTGACAATTCCATGGCAGTTGGCGCCCACCGTGGGGCTATCACACGATGGTTTCGAGTTCTCGAAGGGTAGCTTCGAGGGACTCAAGGGATACGCTATGGGCCGGATGACCAAGAGTCGTCGCGGCAAGCTCTACATCGACGACGCAAGCTGGGGCCCCGAGGCCGGCTCGATCGAGTACGGATATCGAGTCCCCTTTGGCGGAATACATGTCTTCATTGGCAAGATCGGTGAACCGGGCTCTGAGCCGGACGTCTGCACCGACATCGTCGAGACGGCTCAGCGTGCAAGACCTGCCCGAGTTCAGCTTGCCGTAAAGCATGCCTTCATGGGAGTCATCCACGGAGCAGAATTTGAGACTAGATCGGTATCTGGTGGCGAAACCGTCGTCTACTCTGATGACGAGTCTTCAGACGGACAGACCGAGTCGCTGTATCAACTGCATGATGGCCGGATTAGTGGCGGCTCCGATGGCGACAGTATTTCGGACCTCTCTGATCCGCCGAGCCAAGTTGCGATCTTCATGGCCGGTACTCAACCGGTGCGGCATTCTTCTACCGCCGCAGCGGTGATTTCTAGTTCAGCAGCTGCAACACCAGCTAGAGCAGGGGGCTCTGCACCACCGCCGGCTCAGGCTTTGTCCGATTTATTCGACACTTTGGCAACTTTGCTAGCAGCCAAGGTTAATCCGGCAGATCAGGATCAACATAACACAGAGGTTGCAAAGGTGAAGGATCAGATAGCTCAAGCGAAGGTAGATTTGGCAACAGAGAACACCAGGATGGTCGCAGAGCGGGCCGAGTTAGAGGCACAGGCTTACCGGCTTATGCTGGATCAGAGCGCGTCAAATGATGTTATGAGGAGAAGGTACCGGTCTCACTTGCCTCCGATTACGAGGGACGGAATCTCTTTAACACGCCGGGAGCAGGCACCAGCAACCAGCCAGTGGTAAACCGGGTGGAGGCACCTGGAACAGGGGAGCCGGTTCAGCCGCGCG
This sequence comes from Triticum monococcum, assembly GCA_034509565.1. Lineage (NCBI taxonomy): Eukaryota > Viridiplantae > Streptophyta > Magnoliopsida > Poales > Poaceae > Triticum > Triticum monococcum. Next base: position 439,928,765 of record CM067842.1, on the reverse strand, counting down.
TGATGGATCCACCTTATCAAAACAATATCCCATCACAGCACGTCTCAACGCCTCTGGGTCATTACTCTAACCCGTTGGATAACATCGTTGCCGCCGCTTCACGATTGGCAGCTCTCTCGATCGATGGCGAGTCTCCAGTAGCAGTTGAAACACGACGGGCTAGGGAGCTCCTTCAGACAGCTTTGACTCAATAGCAGGCTTATTCGCACAGTCGTGAGAGGATTCATTCCACCTCCCTCCCAAGTCGGAGCTACAGCAGGCATAATGATGGACTGGCCGTATCGAGCAGTGCGCGAAACCATAACCCTCCACGAGGTCATAACCCGGCGGGTGGCGGTGCTAATGCCCAGGATGTGGTGGATCACGGTAGAGCATGTCGAGAAGACGAGTTAGTAGCGTAGTACGTGGCCCGTCAACTTACTCTGGTTCATCCAACCACTTCGGTGGAACCAGGCATGGTTTTTAGTTCTTTGGGGGTGACGTGTCTTGCCCCAGCCCTAGGTAACGTTCGGCTGCCCAAGGACTTCAAGGGCCCTCGTAAGGTGCCCAATTACACTGCCGATTTACATCCTGAGTCACGGGTCGAGAGATATGAGATGGTGATGGAGATGCTGGACGTGGATGATGCAGCATGTGCTAAGTACTTTACCATGATGTTGGAAGGGACAACTCGTACTTGGTTAAAAAGCTTACCAGCTAACTCAATTGGATCATGGGCCGAGTTAAAAAGCTGGTTTATCCAGAATTTCAAAGCTATGTGCAAACAGCCCATGTCAATTATGGACTTAGCCGCCTGTGTTCAAGAGGAGGGGGAGTCCACAACCCATTGGGTGAAGCGAGTCTCAGCTATTCTGCATTCGTCAGACCGCATCAATGCTGACACGGCAGTCTTAACATTGGAAGGCTATTGCCGGTTTACGCCCTTGAAGCTGAAATTGGGAAGACTCAAGCGTCACTGCAATGACATGGCCACTCTTATGGCAGCTCTGGTTAAGTATGCCGATTCAGATAGTACCAAGGATCCTGAGTCTGAGGATAAAAAGACGTGGAAGGGAAAGAAGAATGGCAGTGCCAAGGGGAAGCAGCATAACCCGGCGGGTCATGGGAACAACGGTAAGCGCAAGGCGGATAACAACTTGGATTTTGTGGCTAACACCAACACCCGAGATGATGGTCAGCGCCGTAAGGGTAAACCGCCCTAGCGGGGTAGAGTTTCAGGTCCCAATCTTGAACGCCTGTTAAATGAGCCTTGCCCAAAGCACGGGTCGCAAGAGAGGCCAGCTACGCACCTTTGGAAGGATTGTTTCATCATGCGGGAGTTTAAAAATTCAAGTTCTTTCCAATACGACTAGGGACCGCCCGGCGGTTCAGGAGGCGGTTCTCATGGGCCGGGTTATGGTGGAGGCAGCTCCGGTTCAGGATTCCAAGGCAACCAAACCGGACATGGCAATCAAGGCAATCAGGGCAAACAGGGAGGTTATAATCATCAGGGAAGTCAGCGGGAGCAACAATCGGGTTATCAGAGTAATCCGAAGCAGTTGAATAGTGGACAGTACCATGTCTTCACCACTAGTTTGTGTAAGCGCGATCAGAAGCTTCATAAAAGGGCAGTAAACTTCGTTGAACCGGCAGTGCCCCGTTATCTGTGCTGGTCTGAACAACCCATTGTGTGGAGTCGAGAGGATCATCCACCCTGGGTTGATAATTCGGGTCACCTGGCATTGGTGGTGGCACTTCAGGTTGGGGGGTACAATTTCACCAAGGTACTCATGGATGGAGGGATTAGTATCAATATCCTTTATTATGAAACCTTCTGTCGCATGGGGTTGACAGATAAGAATCTTAAACCATTGAACACCGTCTTTCATGGTGTGGTGCCTGGTAAATCAGCGTACCCAGTTGGTAAGATAGCTCTAGAGGTTTCTTTTGGAGATGATCATGATTCAAGATTAGAAACATTGACTTTTGAAGTGGTGAAAGTCAAGAGCCCATAACATGCCCTGTTTGGATGGCCGGCTTATGCTAAGTTCATTGAAAGGCCCTGTTATGTTTATCTGCAGCTTAAGATGCCGGGTCATAAGGGGACCATCACAGTGCATGGGAGCCGGAAGATTGATTTGTAATGTGAAGAAGGTGATGCGGCCAATGCTGAGTCAGTTTTTGCAACAGAGGAGTTGAATTTTTACAAAGACAAAGTTGATCCGACAGATATGACTTCTCTGAAAAAACCAACTACAAAGCATGATCCGACTTTGAAGTTTAAATCGGCCGAGGAGACTAAGCTGGTTGACTTTGTTCCTGGCGATTCATCCATGCAGTTCATCATCAACGCTAACCTAGATCCGAAATAGGAAAGCGCACTCATCGAGTTCATCCATGAGAACCGGGACATCTTTGCATGGAAACCTTCTGACATGCCAGGTGTACCGAGGGAACTCGCTGAGCACACTCTTAATATAGATCCTAAGTTTAAACCGGTCAGGCAGTTTCCCCGCCGCTTCAATGAAGAAAGGCGCAAGGCTATTGGTGAGGATGTACCCCGGCTTTTGGCAGCAGGGTTTATTGTGGAGGTCTTTCACCCTGAGTGGCTAGCTAATCCGGTGCTAGTGCTTAAGAAGAACGACACTTGGCGTATGTGTGTGGACTACACAGATTTGAACAAGGCATGTCCAGCTGATCCCTTTGCCCTCCCTCGTATTGATCAAATCATTGATGCTATGGCGGGTTGTGACTGTTTGTGTTTTCTGGATGCTTATTCTGGATATCATCAGATCAAAATGGCAGTTAAGGACCAGGAGAAGACAACTTTCATAACTCCCTTTGGAGCCTTCTGCTATGTATCTATGCCTTTTGGGCTCAAGAGTGCCCAGGCGACTTATCGACGTTGTGTACATAATTTTCTTCACAATCAGATCGGGCGCAATGTTCATGCTTATGTGGATGATATTGTGGTGAAGTCCAGAAAGGAGGAAACATTGATAAATGACTTGAAGGAGACTTTTTATAACCTTCAGGTTCATAAGATGATGCTTAATCCGGCTAAATGTGTCTTTGGTGTCCCGGCAGGCAAGCTCTTGGGTTTTCTGGTATGTAACAGGGGCATTGAAGCTAATCCGAAGAAGATCAAAGCTATCACTTCACTAGCCAAGCCCAAGTGTGTCAATGATGTTCAACGCTTGGCAGGCCGGATTACAACTTTAAGCCGGTTTATTAATCGGTTAGGGGAGAAGGTCATCCCTTTTTATCAGATGCTGAAGAAGACGGATGACTTTGTTTGGAGTGATACTGCCAATGAAGCGTTTGAGAGTCTAAAGCGGCAGCTAGCTGAGCCACCTGTCCTTGCTGCTCCTATTGATAAAGAGCCCTTGTTGTTATATGTGGCTGCTAATGCCCGGGCTATTAGTGTGGCTATTGTTGTGGAGCGCAAGGAGGCTGGAAAAGAGTATTTGGTTCAATGGCCGGTTTATTATATCAGCGAGGTGCTTATATATTGAGTCCAAGAAGAGGTACCCACATTGGCAGAAGCTGGTGTATGGAGTTTTCATGGCAAGTCGGAAGCTTAAGCACTATTTTCAGGGTCATCCTATCACTGTGGTCAGTTCTGCCCCCTTGGGGGATATCATCCAAAACAGAGAAGCAACTGGCCGGGTTGCCAAATGGGCTATTGAGCTTGGACCTCACAAGTTAAAATATACGCCTCGCACATCAATCAAATCCCAAGCACTTGTGGACTTCATCAATGATTGGACAGAGTTGTAGGCACCGGAGGAAAATCCAGATAACACTTATTGGACTATTCATTTTGAAGGGTCCAGACAATTGGAGGGCTCAAGGGCTGGATTCATATTAACTTCCCCACGAGGTGATAAGTTTTGTTATGTTCTCCGTTTAATGTTCCTTGCACTAACAATGCAGCTGAATATGAGGCCTTGCTCCATGGTCTTCGGATGGCTAAGGAGATGAATTTAAGCCAGTTTAAGTGCTTTGGTGACTCGGACCTGGTAGCTCAACAGGTGTCTGGCACTTGGGATTCCAAGGATCCACTCATGGCGACGTATTGACGAGAGGTGGACATTGTGGCTGGTCATTTCAAGGGTTATCAGGTTGACCATATAGACCCGCGAAAGAATGAAGCGGCAGACGCTTTAAATCGCTTAGGCTCTCAACGTAAACCGGTGCCACCCAATGTCTTTCTGGATGTGCTACATAATCCGTCGGTCAAGATACCCACAGAGGAGGATTTGGTTGTTCCTGACCCAGAGGCTCAATTGGTGGCAGCTCTTCATGTTATCCTGGATTGAACAGTCCCATACCTGGCGTACATGAACCGGGGCGAGTTACCACAGGATGAAGACTTAGCCAGGCAGATAATCCGGTGATCCAAGTCAATGACCATTATCAATGGGGAGTTACATCATTGCAGTGTAACAGGGGCGTTTCATCATTGTGTGTCTCCTCAAGAAGGCTGTGAGATTTTACGTGAGATCCACGAAGGAGATTGTGGTCACCACGCCAGTTCAAAATCATTGGTAGCTAAGGCCTTTCGTCACGGCTTCTATTGGTTGACAACTCATGCTGATGCTGAGGATTTGGTAAAGAGGTGTGACGGTTGTCAAAAGTTTGCACGCCGCGCTCATGTTCCGGCTCAAGAATTAAGGATGATTCCAATCACTTGGCCATTTGCAACTTGGGGGCTGGATATGGTTGGGCCCTTTAAGAGGTCCAAGGACAAGAAGACCCACCTACTGGTGGTGGTTGATAAGTTCACCAAGTGGGTAGAGGCAGAGCCAGTTAGTTAGTGTGATGCAGCCATGGTGGTTCAATTCATCAAAAAGGTGATCTTCCGTTTTGGTTTCCCACACAGCATCATAACTGATAATGGTACTAATCTGTCCAAGGGTGCCATGGAAGAATTTTGTCAACGTGAGCACATCCGGCTTGACGTGTCATCAGTGGCTCACCCCCAATCTAATGGTCAAGCAGAGAGAGCCAATCAAGAGATTTTGAGAGGCATCAAGCCCCGGCTTATGGTTCCTTTAAAGCGGACGTCGGGTTGTTGGGTGGAGCAGTTACCTTCCGTGTTATGGAGTATCAACACCACACCGAACAGATCTACGGGTTACACGCCTTTCTTCATGGTTTATGGAGCAGAGGCGGTTCTCCCTAGTGACATCCGTCATGACTCGCACCATGTGGCGGCTTATGTTGAAGTTGATAATGAGAAAGCACGTCAGAATTCACTGGACCTATTAGATGAGGAGCATGATATTGCAGCGGCTCGTTCGGTGATTTACCAGCAAGACCTGCGACATTATCACAACCGTCGGGTCAAAACCAGAACTTTTCAAGAAGGTGATCTGGTGCTCCGGCTCATCCAGGATCAGACTAATATGCACAAGTTTTCGCCACCTTGGGAAGGACCTTTTGTGGTCAGCAAAAATCTGCACAACGGATCATACTACCTTATCGATGTTCGAGAGCACAAAGACTCACGTAAATCGGAGGAGGAGACCCAACGGTCGTGGAATATAGCTCATCTTCGGCCTTACTATACTTGAGCCACAAGCTCTTCTTATGTACATATTTATGACAATGTATATATTATGATCAATATAATAAACCGGAGCCTCAGCTAAAGCGGGGTCTCTGTTGTTTTTATTACATCATGAGTGGTTACATGGGGGCTTCTGTTTATAAAGAGGAGTTCTATTTCCCATTGATCCGGCTTATAAAGCCACATATATCAAAGGAAAGCACTAGGGGGCTTGGTCATATTCGAACCATAGCTACACCTCTTGATTGGCATAAGGCCATTAGGGAATCACTTGGGGGCTTGGTTGTATTTGAACCATAGCTACACCTCTTGATCGGCTTAAGGCCAAAAGGACATCATGTGGGGTCAAAGAGAGTGTTGCCACAGCACAACTCAGACATAGGCACCCACCGAGCATAGCTCAAATGTTGCTTGGGGGCTCTTTGCTTCTCAAAGAACAAAGAGCTTACACCCTTGCAATAGGCTATCAAGCCAGGCTTGGAAGCCAGGTGTATTCACCTAAAACCCCGGGTTATCCTGCCTTTTTAATTAAGCCACTCCGTCCACGTAATCCTGGTATGACCCGCCGAACGTTTGGCAAGTCAATCTCATAGACCCTGAACTTGTCAAAGTTAAAACGACGATTGGTTAATGTGAGGTCCATCTTAAAAGGCTTCAAAAAATGGTTTAACTCAGTGGCCTGGCAGCCCATGAAAAGCCTCGATTTAGGGCCTGGCAGCCCATGAAAAGCCTTGCATGTTCTTTTTGTGTTTTTACAAGTTTTTTCTCCTTTGGTGGGATTTTTAATATCTTATGATAAACCGGCATTCATTGACCCGGGTTGGCTTTCAACGATAAGTTGTTAGTACATGATCAATTATAATCTGGCGTTTATTGACCCGGTCTGGTGTTGACTAAAAGTCACCAGTATTATATATGGGTACACCGATGTTTATTATAAACCGGTATGGTTTTATCATAAACTGGCAAAACATGGAAGGAGTCATCAATACTCGAGATTAGGGTTATCACCCTAAATATACAAAGGTTGGTCAACTAACAGTATGATTCAATATCACAGGTATCATCTCTTTCATCTTTGATTATTTTCAAAGTACAACCTTGGTTATAAACCCCAGCTATATATTTGGGCATCATGACCCGTCCAGCGGTAAACCGCCAGGACACTTTCAAACTTCTTGTATGCAGGAACAATTTGAATAACACCGCTACGGATTATGAAACATAATATATCCTAAAGCATGGTGGATTCACAGTATCAAGCAAAATAAGTATGCACGATGGCATAGTAGACCAAGTGTTTTGAACTAGCCTATTACAAGGCGCTTTAATGCCCAAAAGAGTAATTGTTTTCAGCAAGTGTGGCAGTACGCAGAAGGCTAAACCGGCCTCCGGATCATGACTCGTCACTAGGTTGAGTTGAAGGCTGTGGATCGTCCTGCGCTGGTGCATCTTCCTCCTCTCTACCCAGTGGCTGGAAGTCAATGGCTGCCCAATCGATTCCAGTTAAGGCTTGGAACACAGCTTCATCACTTATAAGGTTTGAAGGGTCAACATCAGGGGCATAGGTGTGCTTATGGATTGGCGGAATAAGGTCTTCAACATCATGTGTTGGCGCAGGATACCTTTTCTGATCAGAATCATAAACCGGCTGATAGTGAGAAAGATCAGTTTCCTCAGCCAATTTGCTCACTAAGGGGCGCATTTCCCTTGTCAATCTTCGAAGATCGTCATTGTTAAATTCTGAATCATCCTCCTTTACGCCAGGATAGCCGCTGCTTATATTCGACGATTCAAGATCCGGCATCCATGCCTTAGCCCGGATTAGGGCAGTCAACACACCTGACCTTGCAGCTGATCTTTTTAGCTCGTCCAACCGGGCAGGCAACATTGACAGTTTCTCACTGGTTTCCTTTATCAAATTTGGAGGTGGTTTGTTATGAGTAGCAGTGCAGATGGCCCATTGAGCTCCGGAATATAACTGCTCTATCAGAGTATAGGCAGCCTTCAACTTCATTCGCATGTCAGAGCCCAGATGGGTAATGCGAGTTCCTGTGTCATTGCAAGCATCAATAAACCGGTAACTGATGAGATAATGTATATTGAAAAAACTTTAGATGAGGATACTTACCAAACACTGCAGAGGTCATGGCATTTATCTGCCGCTTTAAACCGGTCAGTTCTTCGGCCACCGGTTTAAGGGCTGCTTCTGTGTCTTCAACTCTCTTTTGCAATGCGGCCACCCCAATCTGTCTGTTCCTTCTTAAAAGTTTCCTTCAGCTTCTCCATGGCTGCTAAGGCACTAGTCAGTTCCTCTTTGGCTTTGGAGGTTTCTGCTTGCTGGGATTTGATATTTTCTTGAAGATCAGCGGTTTGGGCTTCCTTTTTGCTCAGCTTAGCCTATAAGAGAAGGACATATCATGAGTTGGCAGTACATATTTGAAGTACCAAGCACATAACAAGTTATCCACTTGGCACTTGGGGACTAATGCCTATTTGTTTGATTATCAGAATTTTTTACAAGTCCCAAGCGCAATACGAGTATTATTCTTGGCACTTGGGGGCTAATGTACATTTGCTCAAAGTAACATTGGTCAAAGTCCCGGTTCAGCTTGGAAAGATAAATCGGCCCTTGGGGACTACACAGGCGAAAGTTTAAAGATTACAATTTTAAAGTACCGGTTCATCTTAAAAAGATCAACCGGCCCTTGGAGGCTAAGCATGCAAAGTTGAGATATTACAAAAGTCCTGGTTTAGATTGACATCATAAATCGGCCCTTGGGGGCTACTGGAGTTGGTACTTGAAATTGGACATAAGAGAGAAACAGTTATGTAGTTACCTCATATCGCTCCTTCATTAGATTCACTAAACCGGCTTCGTAGTCGCGGTTTTTGTACAGACGGTTTAAAAAACCAGAATGAAGTTCTTGGGCGTTGAGGTGGGAATACCTTGACAAGTCTGTGCTCCATTTTCCTTTTCCCATAGCAGAAAGTTCCTCCTTGGCACTATGCTTTGATAACACACCAGGATTGCCAGGGGTGGTGTGGCCAACGCCAGTAATTATAACATCATCTTCCTTGTCACCAGCAGCCTTTACTGGAGTTGAAGATTTATCAGCAGCCTTAGCTGGACTTGACGGTTTATCATCAGCTCGGACCGGGCTTGTCGGTTTATCAGCATGTCCCGTTGCATCAGCTTCTACTTGTTCAACAACAAAGTCGTGATCTTGAGGTGGTGGATCATCAAGCATGGCGTCGACATTTGTTCCTTCCGGTTCGGGAGTTCTCTCCGGTTCAATAACCACATTGTCATCAGACGGCTTATTTACCTGAGATTTCTTGCTGGGTCTAGCCTTGGCTCTGGAAGGAAAAGATATAAAGGTTAGTATAGCATGCAAATATAAAGCGTCAAAAGGAGTAAGTTTAAAGCATTTAACCAGGAACAGTCTTAAGAGGAGGGAGCTATGTGGCCGTTGACTTGCCAGATGATGAATGAGGCGTTCCCTGATAATTTGAATTGGACGGATTAAGAGGTTGTCAGAAATAACCTGCCTTGGGATAAGAAGTATCGGAAGTGTGTGAGACCTCAGATTGACGTTTCCGAACCGGAGTGTTTGGTAAACCGGCTGAAGTGACTACTTGGCCGCTGTGCCGAGTTGTGCGGCAAGCTTCATGTTGCTGCTTCTTCAAAAGAAAGTGGGGGTCCAAGTGAGCTAGGGGTGAGAAAATCTTACTTTCCGGATTGCTTGATGGATTTTTTGTGTTGGCAGAGGGTCTGAACTAGAGGAAAGGATAATTACCTCTGCGTCATCGGCTTGGCTGCCTTCAGCGTCATCCTGATAATAGTCATTGTCAATGAGGTGTATGAAAAACGAACCAAGAGAGTCAAGTTCTACCTCTGCGTCCGGATCATCAAGGTCATCATCGAGGTTCAACCCGGTGGATTCAGCTGCCTTTTTCTTGGCAGGTTTCTTAACAACCTTCATCTTAGGTCGAGGGGTCTTGGCCGGTTTATCCCGTGGCTTCTTCTTCCAAAATGAGTCGTCACCCTATTAAAAGATTAATAGAGGATATAGAAGATTACACAGTTAAGAATATTAAGTACAAGCAGGAGTGAGGCAATTCTTACAGCTGGCGGTTTATTCAAAGTATAGAAGGGACTTAATCCGGTCCTGCTACAGACAGCCTTCGATTCATTCAGTATCTTCTTGACAGACTTAGTAACTTCAGCCTCTGTTAGCTGAATATCAATATGTCATTGAGGATCTTTTAAGTCCCCTGTGTACTCACATATTAAACCGGGGCAACAGCTTAACGGTAAAATACTCCAAGATATCCAGCAACGAACAAGGTCAACTTCTTTCAAACCGTTAGCCATGAAAGCTCTGAGCTTGGCGAGTTGTGGTGCATATGTGGCCCGTTTCTTGGTAGTCAACCGTTGTGGAAATGGATGTGTGTTGGTAAGCCGGTGAGCACGATAACCCGGCAGAGGGTTCTCATCTTCAGGGGAAGTATCCTTACAGTAGAACCAAGTCTGGTTCCAATCCTTAGGATGACTATGAAGTTTGGTGTGAGGGAAGCTGACGTCCTTCCTTTTCTGAATGGAGACGCCGCCAAGTTCAGTGTTGGGCCCGTCTACAAATTCAGTACGGCGGTTCAAATAGAAAAAATACCGGAACAATTCAACGGTTGGATCTTCTTGCAGATAGGCTTCACAAAACACTTGAAAGTCGCAAATATTGGACACAGAGTTGGGTCCAATATCTTGAGGGTGGATCTGGAAGCTGGCAAGCACATCACAAAAAAACTTGGATCCGAGCGGTTTAAAACCACGGCTCATGTGATCAACAAATACCACTACCTCGCCGTCCTTAGGGGTAGGAGGATTTTTTGGACCGGGAATGCGCCAGTGGATTTCGCTTCGTTTTGGTAAAGCGCCAGTTCTGACGCATCCATCTAAATGCTCTTCAGTAACCCGGGAAGGGACCCAATTACAAGCATAAAATTGTTTGGCCATTTCAAATGAAAAGCTGGAAAAAGATCAAATGCCGGTTTAAGGTTATGACAGACAAGCATAACGTGTAGTAGGTTAAGGAAAGGTATTCAAGCAAGCAAGATTGTTAAACCAGAGGTTGATACTATTATAAATGATAAAGCGGTTGGCGGTTTACAAGGGGACTAATGGTATATGGCAGATTATTTTCTGAAGGATAAACCGCCTACGCAGACAATGAAAGTATAGATCTGAAGCAAAAAAGATGACTAAGTGAGGAAAAACAAATTTCACAGTTTCACATTGGAATTTTGGATCTACCATATGTCAGGAAAATAAAAATATTTAGACCTAAAAGTTGGTGCTTGAGCAGTTTGCGAAGTCCTAGATCGGTTTTTATACACAAAAGGCATGGTTTGATAGGAAAAATAAGGACTGTCATTGCTACCGCACAAAGGAAATTCAAGTTTGAAGTTTGTCATATAGGATCTAATGAAGAACAAGAGTAGAACGCCATGAAGCATCTACGAACTCGCGAGAACCCTAACGGATCTACAGAGGAAGGGAAGAGGAACTTACCGAAGCTATTGAAGCAGCGGAGGCGCACCGCGTTTTCCTGGAACGTTCAAGTTGATGTAGCGGCCGGAGGTGAAGACGAGGGCGGAGCTTGACGTCGGCGGCTGCGCGTACGGGTCAGGTCGGCGCGCGGAAGAAGAAGTGAGGAGGCAAGAGGGGAAAAATGAGAAGGACCCCCGGTCTTATTTATAAGGTGAAAGGATAAGTGACAAGCGCAAAAATTGAGGAGCCCAAAAGTTGGATATGTGACAGAGCGGTCGCCTCGATTGTCGGAGGCTCATTAATGAAGGTGAGGTATATTCAATTTTTAATAACAGGTGACGTCATGGCGGTTTATTACGAACCTGGAAGATGACGTCATGGCGGATTACAAGATTTATGCGAAGGTGCGGAACCATGAATTTTTCTAAGTGTTGAAGATTGACATGAACAAGTTCAAATCAATCTGGGCCTAATGTTGGAGATATTACTACTAGGTATAAACCGGCCATGAGGGGTCGGGTTATGCCCACAATGAGTTAGTCATGTTTGAATCCCATGAAGACAAGAAGTATGGCGCTTTACAGAGGAGATTTAACATGAAGGCCCAGGGCCCAAAGGAGGATTAGGGCCCATAGACATAAACCGCCATATGATATGTAACTTATGTTGTAAGGCAAGGAAAGGTAGAAACCGAGCCGGGCACGTTATGAACCGGCCTCGGGATTCTGAAAACCGCCGGGCGTCAACCTGTGTATATAAAGGGAAGACCTGGCGGTGGTTTAGGGACAGGCAACAATAACTCGAGAGCCAGGCAAAGCGGATTCGCTCCCTGGTCATCAAAACCCTAGCAATTCCATCACAACTGGAGTAGGCTTTTACCTTCATCGTAAGGGGCCGAACCAGTATAATTCCTTGCGTCCCTTGTATGCTTTAACCCCTTTAAGCTAACCTGTCGCGATGGCTCCACGACTAAGTCCATTCACTAGGACATCTGCCGTGACAACTCCACGACAATGTGTTTGGACTCCATTTGATATGGATATTCTACGAAGTAAAACATGCAAAAAATAGCAACAAGAACTGGGCACTATGTCAATAGGTTAGTCCCAAAAAATGATACAAAGTTGCTATAAAATGAATGTAAAACATCCAAGAATGATAACATACCATCATGGAACAATCAAAAATTATAGATACGTTGGAGACGTATCATGTGTCGAGAGCCCGAGTTACTAGCTTGCATTTTCCTACCGTGCACTTGGTTTATTTATAGGAAGATGTTTGACTTCCAGGGAGGATGGTGGTGCGCTTAGTCCCCCTGACCTCGCCATATGACATCATGCACTTCACAGTTATAACACTTATAGTCTGGGAGCTATCATTGCATGCCGCTTGCACACTAATAGAACTAGAGGTAAAATTCATGGCAGTATTTATGCTACTCACCTTGCGAGACGCTTTGAGGTTGATATACACCATGATGATTATTTGCTACCTAGGATTTACTTAGATCATCAGTCCATGATAGATCACCACTTTATTGATAACCCTGAGCCTCATCACCGCATTCGTTATAACTTGGTATTTAGTGAGGATGCTCGTGAGACTATTTCGTTGCCTGCACCCTCTATGTTTGACTCTTATGACAGCCATGGATACGCCATCCTACCAGCTGATATCATTGCTTACATGAACGAGTTAGCTGCGGTGGAGAACGAGGTCCAATCTTGGGACACTCGAGTACCGCAACCCAGCAATTTTCCTACTGGACCTAATGGCACTATTGTAGATTGGTCCAAACGCGACAGTCCAATCAGAGACCCTTCGACAAAACTATGTGCGATGCATAAATCACAAATGGTGCTGTAATAAAACTGTCAAAAAAGATGCAAAACGTTTGCGATGGCGATGACATCAAACACAGTTCAGAGTTGCGTGTGCGATGCGTGGCAAACAATAGAAACGGGCAACCAGATGAGGGTGTGTGCCATATACGACATATAGTTCACTAGGATGAACTGTGTGTGATTAGGGAACACAATAGAAACGGTTAGCCAGATCAAGGTGTGTGCGATGGAGGGCATACAGTTCAATCAGATGAACTGTTTGCGATGAGCCAATACAATAGAAACAGTTCAGCTGAACAACATGTGTCTGATACGTGGCAAACATGTACGTAATTAGAAATGTGTGGGAGGACCAATAATAACACAGACGATTGCTGCTAATAAGCCACGTGATTTTCTCTGTCTACAGAAGAATAACATATATATATATAACTGAAATAAACATCCAATTACATAAGTGACTATAGAGATCATTCGCACACACCTCAATAAACAATTTCATGCATTCTAAACTAGGAGAAATGATCATCTAGTCATCTACTTCTTGTGACGCTCCTACCACTGCTTTGTGGCTCGATCCCTTGTATGAGACAGGAAGAAGACACTCCCTCATGTCGACGATCCGCATGTACATCTCGTAGCTTGTGTACGTGTCCTTGGCCGTGTACTTGACGCGTTGTTCATCCAGTCTCTGATTCCAAACATTGTGCCAGGCGTTGTTTTCCTTCTTGCTCTCATCCTTTATCTTCATGTAGTAGGGGTCGATGATGGCTGAGGCGAGGTCAACCAGGGAGTTTTGTTTGTTGTTGTCGCTACCCCAGACCTTGTAGTGGTCTTGGATGTTGACAAGATTCTGACATTTCAAGCCCGAAACCTTGAGCGCTTTTAGATCATTGGTGGTGTCCACCGTAGCGAAACTGTAGTCAGAGCTGTTGATAAACCTGGAGAAATACTCGCAAGGCCTTGTGGCCGGGTGGTAGTGGTAGACGAGGAAATCATGTCGCACGCACAACTGGGTGACGACAACCTTTTAATCGTGCCTGGTGCGATCGCTGGTGTACTCGAGGTCGAAGCCGACCACTTGGTACTTGTCCTCAGCAAACAACTGCTCCATCGTTTGGATGGAGCTCTCCACCGAGACCGGCTCTTTCGTGTACACCACCGAGAGGTCCTTCCCTCTCACGTGGGTGTCCACTATGTGATGCGTGGTGAATTGCCCTCCGTTGTCATTGTCGACCACTAGGAGCACCATTGGAGCCACGGGGAGCGCCATTGGAACCGTGGGATGTCCTCTCTGTATGTGTCGTCATGGGTGTTCTTATTGTGTCGTGTAGCGCGAGAGATGAAGGTAAATGGCCGTAGGAACAAATAGGGGCCGGGCGGCCTGGATTCTCGGCGCATCCGCATGGTTGTTTTTGGAGCGGATAACTGCATCGTGGTGCTGCGCCTGGTGTAACCACATGCATAATGGAAGCATGAACATACATGATCGTGCGCCGGCCCCAAACATTGGCAGCACACGTGGAGGGACGAGGGCAAAGCGTCCGGAGGGACGCGAGAGGAGAGCGCGCACAGCAGGACGCGAGCAGAGCGTGCTGCGGCCGCCTCAACCGCGAGCAACCACATGCATACAACAGTTGAACACGCAGGGAATGGTCATCTACAAGCCGTCCGGGAGTTGCATCGCTGCGTAGAGAGCGACCGTGTGCTACTACCTCCGTCTTGGTCAATTATTAGCCCCCTTTATATTTTGTGTCATATTTTGACCTTAAATTTAACCACCAAAATGTTAATGAATGTTATAAAAATTATATAATTGGAAACTATGTTCAAGTACGAATCCAACGATATAATATTTGGCGACATGCATTCATATTTTATTAGCCAAAATTAGGCACAAAAAATACATCGACGACTTATAAACCAGGCCATGGGTAGTAGGTAATTTAATCGCAAATATTTTTTATTAACCGTATGTGTACATGTACTTTCATCCTCCTCCCGCCTTACTTGTCATCCCGCTGCCGCGGATGGCTCAGAAGACAAGCTTGAGCAGCCTGTGGGGGCATTCTTTTGGCCAAACGGTGGTGAGCCCGTTCCCACGCAACCACACAGGTTCCCGCACAAGCTTACCGCCTGACTTGGTGAAATCCCCCAAAATCCCAATGCTTACCGGCCTGCTATATAAACCCTCACGTCCGGCGGGTCCTGCGTCGCATTTCCCCTCCCTCCCTATAGCTTATCTCGTCTTCTTCTCCCACAATCACCAATGGCACCGGACTGTTGTCGTCGCTCAGCCACTCCCCCGTCATCAGAGGATAGCTCCAACTGGGAGGCTACACCGCGGCACTAGCGCAGTCCCCGACGTAGTGTAATGCCCGTGACGTCGCTGTTGGGTGTGCACAGAACACCCACCACACACTCCACCGCCGCTGCCCATCGGCAGCTATTGCCAGCCGCCATTGCTGCCACCCCACCATCTGCTGCCGTGGCCGCCACACCATCGTCGAAAGCCAGGGCCATCGCCCGCTCCGCCGCCGCGGCCCGAAAGCGGGAGGTGGCCATCGTGGCTGCCACCCCACTGTTGGCCACCATGGCCATCACCCGTTCCGCCACCACGGCCCGAAGGCATGAGGTGGTGGTCGTGGCCGCCACCCCATCGTCAGCCGTCGTGGCTGCCAGCCCACCGTCGACCGCTGGGGTCATCACCCGCTCCGCCACCGCTGCCCCAAGGCGGGATGCGGAGATGGAGGCCTGCACATGTGTCAGCGAGTTTGCCCGCTACATCGAATCCTCGACCCCTCTTGAAGGAGCACCTCGTCGAGCATGCAAAGAGCCTTACCGCCGTCGTGGCCACAGCACACGCCGCCACAGAGGCGAGTAATCAAGAGATCTACGAGGAGTCCCACCGCTTCGAGAGGGGTCGTCTGGAGCCACAGAGGGCGTTCAAGGTGAGCGTCGCTGAAGGTGCAGCAGCGGCAGGCATCGTGTTGCAGTTGTCCAGCTCATCAGTAGGCTCCTCCTCCTCTGCCTCTTACTGAGCGTGCTCGGCAGAGGAGAGGCTGTCAAAAGTAGTACAAAGCCCCTCCGTAGTAGTAGTATTTAGGGGCTATTTTGTTTAGTTCATCTGACTATAGATGTGGTGGAACTTACAATGTATTTAAAATTAGCTAGTATATATAGTTGAACTAGCTATTCCAGTACGTGGTTGGCAACAACTGGGGAAAAGTTTGGTCAGTTCAGCTGTCGAGTTGAACTATTTGTATAAAGAACGACTTCTTAATCTATGAATGAAATCTATGCTTAATTACTGAATTTTAGTTGCAAAAATTAGATACTGCTAGTGATTTTTAGCTGCAAATTTTGACAAATGGCAGTGTTACAAGGTTGACAAATGGCAATGTTAATAGTCAACAAATTTCAATCTTTCCAGCTTAACAAATCGCAATATACCTAATATGACAGTTGCAAATCTTACCAAATTGTCTGTACGTGGTTGTACACGGGTCATCCAAAACAACCATTTGTGTTGAAGGGATGTACAAATCCCGCGTCCCAGATTTTCTCTTGCCTTAGCACCAAAGTCTTGCTTTGCATACCGTATTCAATCTGAACCGTTTGCATTGAAGAGATGCACAAATCCCGCACAATGAATTTTCCCTTGGCTTACTGGGGAAGACCATAGCTCTCACTTTGCATATGGGTGTTCTATCTAAAACAATTGCGATGAAGAGTAGCACAAATACTGCTCGGCACATTTTCTCTTGGCTTACTGGGGAAGCTGTTGGTTTACATACGGGTGTTCTGTCTAAAACATTTGCGATCAAGAGCTGCACAAATTCTGCTTGGCACATTTTCCCTTGGCTTCCTGGGGAGGCTGTCGGTTTGCATACGGGTGTTCTAACTAAAATGTTTGCGGTGAGTGTTCTATATTTAAAAACCATTGACGTTTTTTAAAGAAACTTGTTTGATAAGTGTGTACATTCAGAGAGAAAAACGCAAGTTCGTTCAAACCATATCTTTCATTCAGTCACACTGTGAATTTATATTCATATGATCGAGATACAGTATTAAACCCAAAAAAACTAATTCTGGCGGCGGCGGAGACGGCGTGCCGCGCCGGCATTGTCATTGCCGTCCTTCAGGATGCCGTTGTTGAATTCTTCAAGGCAGCACAAAATGTTCTTCACTTGGAAATCAAACATCATGTCATCGCACGATCGACGGGAGGGGCGCAGGAGGACGGCAACTCCCGACTCTACGAGGTAGCGGTTGACGGCGGTGTCCCATGCCGCTGAGGGGGCGCGCGCACGGGCGGGCGTGGTGGGTGCGGGAAAACACACGGGGACCGGCACTGCGATGGGTGCAGGGGCGTGCACGGGTACGGGCGCTGGTGCTGGCATGTACACGAGCTCGTGTGGGTCCACGGAGACCTCGCTAACGCCCGCGGCTTCCAGCTCTACGATAGTGCTCGGCGACCAGCCCATCAATGCTATGGGGATGCTCGCTGGCGCGGGCGCGGGGAAGGGAGCTGGGATGGGCGCGGGGGCAGCAACCGCCGCGGCCAGCTCGTTCATGGCCATCTCCATGAGGCCCCATTCCTCCTTATTTTCTATCTCATTCGGCTCGAAGTCGACTTCACCAAACTGGAAGACTAGTGGCAGATGATCCTTCTGCGCCATGGCATTGGTGGAGGTCCGTGGGAGGGAGGGGAATGGGAGGCTGATGTCGCTTTAAGCTACGTCGGTATTTCCCCAAAGAGGAAGGGATGATGCAGCATAGCGGCGGTAGGTATTCCCCTCAGATGTGAAACCAAGGTTATCAAACCAGTAGGAGAACCAAGCAAAACAAAGTAAACAACACCTGCACATAAATAACAACTTCTGGCAACCCTACGTGTTAAAGGGGTTGTCAATCCCTTCCGGGGTATGGTGCCTCAAGATAGGCAAACGGACATGAGGTAAATCTGTAGTAGATTGATAGCTCGAACGCCAAATAAATAAATAAGGATAAATTGTAGCAAGGTATTTTTGGGTTTCTGGTTTATTAGATCTAAAAATAAACGCAAAGGAAAATAGACTGCAAAGGCAAATAATATGAGAAAGACACCAGGGGGCCGTAGGTTTCACTAGTGGCTTCTGTCGAAGATTAGTAGACCGACTCCTGCCTGCATCTACTACTATTACTCCGCACACCAACCGCTATCCAGCATGCATCTAGTGTATTAAGTTCATGGAGAAACGGAGTAATGCAATAAGAATGATGACATGATGTAGACAATATTTATCTATGTAGAGATAGACCCATCATTTTATCCTTTGTAGCAACGATACATACGTGTCGGTTCCCCTTCTATCACTGGGATCAAGCACCGTAAGATCGAACCCACTACAAAGCACCTCTTCCAATTGCAAGATAAATAGATCAAGTTGGCCAAACAAAACCCACATATTGGAGAATAAATACGAGGCTATAAGCAATCATGCATAAAGGAGATCAAAGAAACTCAAATACTTTCATGGATATAAAAATAGATAGATCTGATCATAAACTCAAAGTTCATCGAATCCCAACAAACACACCGCAAAAGAGTTACATCATATGGATCTCCAAGTGACCATTGTATTGAGAATCAAGAGAGAGAGATGAAGCCATCTAGCTACTAACTACGGACCCGAAGGTCTACATAGAACTACTCACACATCATCGGAGAGGCACCAATGGAGGTGGTGAACCCCATCCGAGATGGTGTCTAGATTGGATCTGGTGGTTCTGGACTCTTCGGCGGCTGAATCAATATTTCATCTTCTCCCCTAGGGTTTTGGGAATATTGGGATATTTCTAGAGCAAAGAGGCGGTCTGAGGGGGCACCCGAGGTGAGCACAACCCACCAGGACGCGCCTGGGCCTCCTGGGGCGCCTTGGTGGGTTGTGTTCCCCTCGGGGCACCCCCAGGCGCATCCAGGGCCCGTTGTGTTCCTTCTGGCCCATAAAAATCTCCATAAATTTTCGTGGTATTTGGACTCTGTTTGATATTGATTTTCTGTGATGTAAAAAACATGGAAAAACAACAACGGGCAGTTGGCACTATGTCAATAGGTTAGTACCAAAAATGATATAAAATGACTATAAAATGATTATAAAACATCCAAGATTGATAATATAACAGCATGGAACAATCAAAAATTATAGATACGTTGGAGACGTATTAGAGGCGAACAGTAAGGCTGCCTGTATTAAACAGCGGCTTGGGCGCCATTAATGGAGAGGATGCGAGCAAGGCGGGTGGCATTGGAAGTCAAAGGGCTTGCTTTCCAGTGATGTTGCGTAGTGTACAACTCGCATGCTTCCCGGTGAGCCTGCGCATTGGAGGACAACTTCCACACCTCTCGGTCAGCCTGCGCAGCTTACTGCGCTCACACACCTCATGTTCAGTCAAGCAGCTGTCCACACGGCACCTCCTAGCAATTAAAAGAGAGACATAGGGCATCACGTCAATGGTTAACAGAATGCACATGATTTAAATTATATAAACATTTGAGATGTTAAAGTGGCAGCTATTTGTTTTGAAATGCCTTTGTTGGTTGTTATTCGAGTGCACCTTCTCTCAAAATGGACACGAAAAATACCATAGCATGTCGGGTGCCATTCCATGATAGCATGCCAAGTTTCATTAATTTCATACGAGTTTTGGATTTACTAGAATTTAAAAACAAAGTATCTTAATGTTTTTACGGCAATCAACAGTGCCCTGGTGTTTGAAATTCATTCTCATTTCTTGCATGGGTCCTAAGCATGCACCCAAGGACACATATTTGAATGTAAACCCATTTTTCTGCACTGGAGCATGTGCATGTAGTTCAAATTGAAATTATTCACATAAATGCATAGAAAACTCAGTTAATGTATAAAAATGTCCAAACGAACCCCAAAAATCCCAAAAGTTGACACACCACTCCTGTTGTTCTATGTTGACACTAGAAAAAAAATTTGAAAGCAAGAAGAGGCAATGGATATCGTTTCGTTCCCAAAGCTGGCACGTTCCCTACTGAAACCACCAGGTTTGTTGTGAGAAACTCTGGTTTGTGAGAAGCTTATACCCAAACGTGCCCCAAATGGGAGAAATTTTTTACCACAACATGTTGATGCCGCTCCATGATAGCATGTCTAGTTTCATGAATTTCACATGAGTTTTGGATTTACTAGAATTTAAAAATCATGTATCTCAATGTTTGCGGCCGAGCGACGGTGACAAGGTGTTTGACATTCATTCTCATTTCTTGCATGTGACCTATGCATGCAACCAAGGACACATATTTGATTTTTTAACCAATTTACATGCACTGGAGCATGTGCATGTAGTTCAAATTTGAATTATTCACATAAATGCATAGAAAACTCAGTTAATGTATAAAAATGTCCAAACGAACCCAAAAAAAATCCTAAATTTAACACAACACTCGTGTTGTTCTATGTTGACACTAGAAAAAATTGAAATCAAGAAGAGGCAACGGATATCATTTCGTCCAGAAAGGTGAAACGTTCCCTACCATAACCATGAGGCTTGTTGTGAGAAGCTCTGGTTTGTGAGAAGCTTATATCCCAACCTGCCCCAAATGGGACAATATTTTTACCACTGCATGTTGATGCCATTCCATACTAGCATGTCTAGTTTCATAAATTTCAGACGTGTTTTCAATTTACTAGAATTTAAAAACCATGTATCTCAATGTTAGCGGCCAAGCGGCGGTGACAAGGTGTTTGACATTCATTCCCATTTCTTGCATGGGACTTAAGCATTTAACCAAGGACACACAGTTCAATTTTGAACTCATTTATATGCACTGGAGCATGTGCATGTAGTTCAAATTTGAATTATGCACATAAATGCATAGAAAACTCAGTTAATGTATAAAAATGTCCAAGTGGACCCTGAAAAATCCCAAAATTGACACAACACTCCTGTTGTTCTATGTCGACATGAGAAAAAATTGATAGCAAGAAGAGGCAACGGATATCGTTTCGTCCCCCAAGGTGGCACGTTCTCTATTGAAACCATCAGGCTTGTGGTGAGAAACTCTGGTTTCCGAGAAGCTTATACCCAAACCTTCCCCAAATGGGACAATATTTTTACCATGGTGTGTCGATGCCGTTCCATGATATCATATTAAGTTTCATGAATTTCAGACGAGTTTTCGATTTACTAGAATTTTCAAACCATGTATCTCAATGTTAGTGGCTGAGCGACAATGTCAAGGTGTTTGACTTTCATTCTCATTTCTTGCATTTGACCTAAGCTCCCAACCAAGGACACACATATGATTTTTTGACCTGTTTTTATGAACTGGAGCATGTGCATGTAGTTCAAATTTGAATTATGCACATAAATGCATAGAAAACTCAGTTAATGTATAAAAATGTCCAAGTGGACCCTGAAAAAATCCCAAAATTGACACAACACTCCTGTTGTTCTATGTCGACATGAGAAAAAATTGATAGCAAGAAGAGGCAACGGATATCATTTCGTCCCCCAAGGTGGCACGTTCTCTATCGAAACCATCAGGCTTGTGGTGAGAAACTCTGGTTTCCGAGAAGCTTATACCCAAACCTTCCCCAAATGGGACAATATTTTTACCATGGTGTGTCGATGCCGTTCCATGATATCATATTAAGTTTCATGAATTTCAGACGAGTTTTTGATTTACTAGAATTTTCAAACCATGTATCTCAATGTTAGTGGCTGAGCGACAATGTCAAGGTGTTTGACTTTCATTCTCATTTCTTGCGTTTGACCTAAGCTCCCAACCAAGGACACACATATGATTTTTTGACCTGTTTTTATGAACTGGAGCATGTGCATGTAGTTCAAATTTGAATTATGCACATAAATGCATAGAAAACTCAGTTAATGTATAAAAATGTCCAAGTGGACCCTGAAAAAATCCCAAAATTGACACAACACTCCTGTTGTTCTATGTCGACATGAGAAAAAATTGATAGCAAGAAGAGGCAACGGATATCATTTCGTCCCCCAAGGTGGCACGCTCTCTATCGAAACCATCAGGCTTGTGGTGAGAAACTCTGGTTTCTGAGAAGCTTATACCCAAACCTTCCCCAAATGGGACAATATTTTTACCATGGTGTGTCGATGCCGTTCCATGATATCATATTAAGTTTCATGAATTTCAGACGAGTTTTCGATTTACTAGAATTTTCAAACCATGTATCTCAATGTTAGTGGCTGAGCGACAATGTCAAGGTGTTTGACTTTCATTCTCATTTCTTGCATTTGACCTAAGCTCCCAACCAAGGACACACATATGATTTTTTGACCTGTTTTTATGAACTGGAGCATGTGCATGTAGTTCAAATTTGAATTATGCACATAAATGCATAGAAAACTCAGTTAATGTATAAAAATGTCCAAGTGGACCCTGAAAAATCCCAAAATTGACACAACACTCCTGTTGTTCTATGTCGACATGAGAAAAAATTGATAGCAAGAAGAGGCAACGGATATCATTTCGTCCCCCAAGGTGGCACGTTCTCTATCGAAACCATCAGGCTTGTGGTGAGAAACTCTGGTTTCCGAGAAGCTTATACCCAAACCTTCCCCAAATGGGACAATATTTTTACCATGGTGTGTCGATGCCGTTCCATGATATCATATTAAGTTTCATGAATTTCAGACGAGTTTTCGATTTACTAGAATTTTCAAACCATGTATCTCAATGTTAGTGGCTGAGCGACAATGTCAAGGTGTTTGACTTTCATTCTCATTTCTTGCATTTGACCTAAGCTCCCAACCAAGGACACACATATGATTTTTTGACCTATTTTTATGCACTGGAGCATGTGCATGTAGTTCAATTTTGAATTATGCACATTAATGCCTAGAAAACTCAGCTAACATATAAAAATGTCCAAACAATCCTGATACGTCCATTTGCATCATGCTTTTATATTGTTATTTATTGCATTATGGGTTGTTATTACACATTATAGCACAATACATATGCCTTTTCACTCTTATTTCACAAGGTTGACATGAAGAGGGAGAAT
Organism: Triticum monococcum; assembly: GCA_034509565.1. Classification (NCBI taxonomy): domain Eukaryota; kingdom Viridiplantae; phylum Streptophyta; class Magnoliopsida; order Poales; family Poaceae; genus Triticum; species Triticum monococcum. Next base: position 439,905,752 of record CM067842.1, on the reverse strand, counting down.
GCCGGTAGCTGGAATTCTGGACTGGAAAAGGAGCAAATCTAAGAGACCAATTCTGCACAACTCCAAAAGTCCTGAAACTTCACGGAGAATTATTATGGAATATAAAAAAAATATTGGGCAAAGAAAACACCTGAGGGAACCCACCAGGCAGCCACAAGGGCGGGGGCGCGCCCTACCCCCTCCCCCCGGGCGCGGCCCCTGCCTTGTCGCCCACCTGGTAAGCCCCTGGTGCCCATCTTCTTCTATATGAAGGGTTTTTACCTGGAAAAAAAAATCAAGGAGAAGCTTTCGAGACGAAGCACCGCCGTCTCGAGGCGGAACTTGGGCAGAACCATTCTAGGGCTCCGGCAGAGCTGTTCTGCCGAGGAAACTTCCCTCCGGGGGGGGGGGATCATTGTCATCGTCATCACCAACGATCCTCTCATCGAGAGGGGGTCAATCTTCATCAACATTTTCACCAGCACCATCTCCTCTCAAACCTTAGTTCATGTCTTGTATCCGATCTTTGTCTCAAAACCTCAGATTGGCACACGTGGGTGATACGTCTCCAACGTATCTATAATTTTTTGATTGCTCCATGCTATTACCTACTGTTTTGGACATTATTGGGATTTATTATCCACTTTTATATTATTTTTGGGACTAACCTATTAATCGGAGGCCCAACCCAGAATTGTTGTTTTTTTGCCTGTTTTAGGGTTTCAAGAAAAGGAATATCAAACGGAGTCCAAACGGAATGAAACCTTCGAGAATGTGATTTTCTCACCGAATACAACTCAGGAGACTTGGACCCTACGTCAAGCCAATCAACAGGAGGCCACGAGGTAGGGGGCGCGCCTGCCCCCCCCCCCCCAGGCGTGCCCTCCACCCTCGTGGGCCCCTATTGCTCCAACGACGTACTTCTTCCTCCTATATATACCCACGTACCCCAAACAATCAGATACGGAGCCAAAACCCTAGTTCCACCACCGTAACTTTCTGTATCCACGGGATCCCATCTTGGGGCCTGTTTCGGAGCTCCGCCGGAGGGGGCATCGATCACGGAGGGCTTCCACATCAACACCATAGCCTCTCCGATGAAGTGTGAGTAGTTTACTTCAGACCTACGGGTCCATAGTTAGTAGGTAGATGGCTTCTTCTCTCTTTTTGGATCTCAATACAATGTTCTCCCCCTCTCTTGTGGAGATCTATTCGATGTAATCTTCTTTTTGCGGTGTGTTTGTTGAGACCGATGAATTGTGGGTTTATGATCAAGTCTATCTATGAATAATATTTGAATCTTCTCTGAATTCTTTTATGTATGATTGTTTATGTTTGCAAGTCTCTTCGAATTATCAGTTTGGTTTGGCCTACTAGATTGATCTTTCTTGGAATGGGAGAAGTGCTTAGCTTTGGGTTCAGTCTTGCGATGTCCTTTCCCGGTGATAGTAAGGGCAGCAAGGCACGTATTGTATTGTTGCCATCGAGGATAACAAGATGGGGTTTTCTTCATATTGCATGAGTCTATCCCTCTACATCATGTCATCTTGCTTAAGGTGTTACTCTGTTTTAACTTAATACTCTAGATGCATGCTGGATAGCGGTCGATGAGTGGAGTAATAGTAGTGGATGCAGGCAGGAGTCGGTCTACTTGTCTCGGACGAGACGTGATGCCTATATGCATGATCATACCTAGGTATTCTCATAACTATGCTCAATTCTTTCAATTGCTCAACAGTAATTTGTTCACCCACCGTAGAATACTTATGCTCTCGAGAGAAGCCACTAGTGAAACCTATGTCCCCCAGGTCTATCTTTATCATATCAATCTCCTACTACTTAGTTATTTACTTTGCTATTTATTTTGCCTTTATTTTACTTTGCATCTTTATCATAAAAATACCAAAAATATTATATTATCATATCTATCAGATCTCACTCTCGTAAGTGGCCTATAGGGATTGACAACCCCTATTTGCGTTGGTTGCGATGATTTATTTGTTTTGTGCAGGTATGAGGGACTTGCGTGTAGCCTCCTACTGGATTGATACCTTGGTTCTGAAAAACTGAGGGAAATACTTACACTACTTTGCTGCATCATCCCTTCCTCTTCGGGTAAAACCAACGCAGTGCTAAAAGAGGTAGCAAGAAGGATTTCTAGCGCCGTTGCCGGGGAGGTCTACGCAAAAGTCAACATACCAAGTACCCATCACATACCCTTATCTCTCGCATTACATTATTTGACATTTGCCTCTCGTTTTCCTCCCCCCCCAATTCACCCTTGCCGTTTTATTCGCCCTCTCTCTCTATCCTCCCTCTCTTTCTCTATTTGCCCTTTTTGTCCGCTTGCTTTTTGTCTGCTTGTGTGTTAGTTTGCTTGTTTGTCGCGATGTCTCAAGATAATACTAAATTTTGTGACTTCACCAATACCAACAACAATGATTTTATTTGCACTCTGATTGCTCCTCCTACCGATGCTGAATCTTGTGAAATTAATACTGCTTTGCTGAATCTTGTCATGAAAGATCCGTTCTCCGGCCTTCCTAGTGAAGATGCCGCTACCCATCTAAATAGCTTTGTTGATTTATGTGACATGCAAAAGAAGAAATATGTGGATAATGATATTGTTAAATTGAAGCTATTTCCTTTTTCGCTTAGAGATCGTGCTAAAGCTTGGTTTCGTCTTTGCCTAAAAATAGTATTGATTCATGGAACAAGTGCAAAGATGCTTTTATCTCTAAGTATTTTCTTCCTGCTAAGATCATATCTCTTAGAAACGATATTATGAATTTTAAGCAACTTGATCATGAAAATGTTGCACAAGCTTGGGAGAGAATGAAATTAATGATATGTAATTGCCCTACTCATGGTTTAAACTTGTGGATGATTATACAAAATTTTTATGCCCGATTGAATTTTGCTTCTAGAAATCTTTTAGATTCGGCCGCGGGAGGCACTTTTATGGAAATGACCTTAGGAGAAGCTACTAAACTCCTAGATAATATTATGGTTAATTATTCTCAATGGCATACTGAAAGATCTACTAATAAAAAGGCGCATGCGATAGAAGAAATTAATGTTTTGAGTAGAAAGATGGATGAACTTATGAAATTATTTGCTAATAAGAGAGTTTCTTCTGATCCTAATGATATGCCCTTGTCTACTTTGATTGAGAATAATAATGAATCTATGGATGTGAATTTTGTTGGTAGGAACAATTTTGGTAACAACGTGTATAGAGGAAATTTCAATCCTAGGCCTTATCCTAGTAATCCCTCTAATAATTATGGTAATTCCTACAACAATTCTTATGAAAATTATAATGATATGCCCTCTGATTTTGATTCTAATATTAAAGAATTTATTACTTCGCAAAAGAATTTTAATGCTATGATTGAAGAAAAATTGCTTAAGATTGATGATTTGGCTAGGAACGTTGATAGAATTGCTCCTGATGTTGATTCTTTGAAACTTAGATCTATTCCACCGAAGCATGATATTAATGAGTCTCTCAAAGCCATGAGAATTTCCATTGATGAGTGCAAAGAAAGAATTGCAAGGATGCATGCTAAGAAAGATGCCTTTATAAGAGCATGTTCTTCTAGTTCCTATGAAAATAATGATGACGATCTAAAAGTTATTGATGTGTCCCCTATTAAATCTTTGTTTAGCAATATGAATCTTGATAATGATGGGACTGAATATGATCCACCTTTACCTAGAAGGCGTTCCAAGAATTCAGAATTTGTTGATCTTGATGCTAAATTTGATAAAAGTGAGATTGAAGAAATTAAAACCCTAGATGTTGCTAAACCCACTATTATGGATTTCAAGGAATTTAACTATGAAAATTGCTCTTTGATTGATTGTATTTCTTTATTGCAATCTGTGCTAAATTCTCCTCATGCTTATAGTAAAAATTTCCATGGATGATTATACAAAATTTTTATGCCGGATTGAATTTTGCGTCGAGAAATCTTTTAGATTCTACCGCGGGAGGCACTTTTATGGAAATCACTTTAGGAGAAGCTAGGAAACTCCTAGATAATATTACGGTTAATTATTCTCAATGGCACACTGAAAGATCTACTAGTAAAAAAGTTCATGCGAATGAAGAGATTAATGTTTTGAGTGGAAAGATGGATGAACTTATGAAATTGTTTGCTAATAAGAGTGCTCCTACTGATCCTAATGATATGTCTTTGTCTACTTTGATTGAGAATAATAATGAATCTATGGATATGAATTTTGTTGGTAGGAACAATTTTGGTAACAACGCATATAGAGGTAATTTTAATTCTAGGCCGTTTCCTAGTAATTCCTCTAATAATTATGGTAATTCCTACAACAATTCTTATGGAAATTATAATAAGATGCCTCTGATTTTGAATCTAGTATTAAAGAATTTATTAGTTCGCAAAAAGAGTTTCAATGCTTTGATTGAAGAAAAATTGCTTAAGTTTGGTGAATTGGCTAGGAACGTGGGTAGAATTTCTCTTGATGTTGATTCTTTGAAACTTATTTCTATTACACCTAAGCATGATATCAATGAGTCTCTCAAAGCCATTAGAATTTCCATTGATGAGTGCAAGGAAAGAACCGCTAGGATGCATGCTAAGAAAGATTGATTGTGAAAGCATGTTCTTCTAGTTTTCATGATAATAAAGATGAAGATCTAAAAGTTATTGATGTGTCCCCTATTAAGTCTTTGTTTTTCAATATGAATCTTGATAATTATGGGACTGGAGATGAGTCAACTTTAGTTAGAAGGCGTCCCAAAAGTTCGGAGTTTTTAGATCTTGATGAAAAAATTGGTAAATGTGTGATTGAAGAGGTTAAAACTTTAGATTGCAACGAACCCACTATCTTGGATTTCAAGTAATTTAATTATTATAATTTCTCTTTGATACATTGTATTTCCTTGTTACAATCTGTGCTAAATTCTCCTCATGCTTATAGTCAAAATAAAGCTTTTACTAAACATATCGTTGATGCTTTGATGCAATCTTATGAAGAAAAACTTGAGTTGGAAGTTTCTATCCCTAGAAAACTTTATGATGAGTGGGAACCATAATTAAAATTAAAATTAAAGATCATGAATGCTATGCTTTATGTGATTTGGGTGCTAGTGTTTCCATGATCCCAAAAACTTTGTGTGATTTGCTAGGTTTCCGTGAATTTGATGATTGTTCTTTAAACTTGCACCTTGCGGATTCCACTACTAAGAAACTTATGGGAAAAATTAATGATGTTCTTATTGTTGCAAATAGGAATTATGTGCCCGTAGATTTCATTGTTCTTGATACAGATTGCAATCCTTCATGTCCTATTATTCTTGGTAGGCCTTTCCTTAGAACGATTGGTGCAATTATTGATATGGAGGAAGGGAATATTAGATTCCAATTTCTGTTAAGAAAAGGCATGGAACACTTCCCTAGAAAGAAAATTAAATTACCATATGATCTATTATGAGAGCCACTTATGGATTGCCTACCAAAGATGGCAATACCTAGATCTATTCTTGCTTGTTATGCCTAGCTAGGGGCGTTAAACGATAGCGCTTGTTGGGAGGCAACCCAATTTTATTTTTATTCCTTGATTTTTGCTCCTGCTTAGTAATAAATAAATTATTTAGCCTCTGTTTTGGTTGTTTTTTGTGTGTGTTTAATTAGTGTTTGTGCCAAGTAGAACCGTTGGGAAGACTTGGGGAAAGTCTTGTTGAACTTGCTGTAAAAAACAGAAACTTTAGCGCTCACGAGAACTGCTGTCATTTTTATTTGGAAAGTGCTATTTAGTTAATTCTTTTTGCAGATTATTAATAGATAAATTCCTCACGTCCAGCAATTTATTTTAGTATTTTTGGGGTTACAGATCTTGCGCTAGATATAGATTACTACAGACTGTTCTGTTTTTGAAAGATTTTGTTTTCGTGTGTTGTTTGCTTATTTTGATGAATCTATGGCTAGTAAAATAGTTTATAAACCATAGAGAAGTTGGAATATAGTAGGTATAACACCCATATAAATAAAGAGTTAATTACAGTACCTTGAAGTGGTCTTTTGTTTTCTTTCGCTAACGGAGCTCACGAGATTTTCTACTTTAAGTTTTGTGTTGTGAAGTTTTCAAGTTTTGCGTAAAGATTTGATGGATTATGGAACAAGGAGTGGCAAGAGAGTAAGCTTGGGGATGCCCATGGAACCCCCAAGATAATCTAAGGACACCTAAAAACTATTGATATCTCATGCTTCACTTAGATTATTTTGAGAGTCTTAAATAGCATGGTAATTTGCTTAAAATCCTAATATGCTTGGTATGCAAGATTAATAAAAAAAAATTCTCTTATGAGTGTGTTGAATACTATGATAAGTTTGATACTTGATAATTGTTTGAGACATGGAGATGGTGATATTAAAGTCATTCTAGTTGAGTAGTTGTGAATTTGAGAAGTACTTGTGTTGAAGCTTGTGATTCCCATAGCATGCACGTATGGTGAACAGTTATGTGATGAAGTCGGAGCATGATTTATTTATTGATTGTATTCCTTATGAGTGGCGGTCGGGGACGAGCGATGGTCTTTTCCTACCAATCTATCCCCCTAGGAGCATGCGTGTAATACTTTGCTTCGATACCTTCCACCTTTGCTAGCCCCTCTAATACCGCGCACTCTTCGCCGGTATCATACACCCACCATATACCTTCCTAAAAACAGCCACCATACCTACCTATTATTGCATTTACATAGCCATTCCGAGATATATTGCCATGCAACTTTCCACCATTCCATTTATGACACACTCCATCATTGTCATATTGCTTAGCATGATCATGTAGTTGACACAGTATTTGTGGCAAAGCCACCGTTCATAATTCTTTCATACTTGTCACTCATGCATCATTGCATATCCGGGTACACCGCCGGAGGCATTCATATAGAGTCATATCTTGTTCTAAGTATCGAGTTGTAATTATTGAGTTGTAAGAAAAATAAAAGTGTGATGATCATCATTATTAGAGCATTGTCCCAAGTGAGGAAAGGATGATGGAGACTATGATTCCCCCACCAGTCGGGATGTGACTCCGGACGAAAAAAAGAAAAAAAAGAAAAGAGGCCATAAAAAAAGAGAAAATGCCCAAATAAAAAAAGAAAAGAAAAAAATGAGAGAAAAATAGAGGGACAATGTTACTATCCTTTTACCACACTTGTGCTTCAGAGTAGCACCATGATCTTCATAGTAGAGAGTTTCTCATGTTATCACTTTCATATACTAGTGGGAATTTTTCATTATAGAACTTGGCTTGTATATTCCAATGATGGGCTTCCTCAAAATTGCCCTAGGTCTTCACGAGCAAGCAAGTTGGATGCACACCCACTTAGTTCTTTTTGAGCTTTCATATACTTATAGCTCTAGTGCATCCGTTGCATGGCAATCCCTACTCACTCACATTGATATCTATTGATGGGCATCTCCATAGCCCGTTGATACGCCTAGTTGATGTGAGACTATCTTCCCCTTTTTGTCTTCTCCACAACCACCACTCTATTCCACATATAGTGCTATATCCATGGCTCACGCTCACGTATTGCATGAAGATTGAAAAGGTTTTGAGAATGTCAAAAGTATGAAACAATTGCTTGGCTTGTCATCGGGGTTGTGCATGATTTAAATATTTTGTGTGGTGAAGATAGAGCATAGCCAGACTATATGATTTTGTAGGGATAACTTTCTTTAGCCATGTTATTTTGAGAAGGCATAATTTCTTTGTTAGTATGATTGAAGTATTATTGTTTTCTATGTCAATATGAACTTTTGTTTTGAATCTTTCGGATCTGAATATTCATACCACAATTAAGAAGAATTACATTAAAATTATGCCAAGTAGCACTCCGCATCAAAAATTCTGTTTTTATCATTTACCTACTCGAGGACGAGGAGGAATTAAGCGTGGGGATGCTTGATACGTCTCCAACGTATCTATAATTTTTGATTGCTCCATGCTATATTATCTACTGTTTTGGACATTATTGGGCTTCATTATCCACTTTTATATTATTTTTGGGACTAACCTATTAACCAGAGGCCTAGCCCAGAATTGCTGCGTTTTGCCTGTTTTAGGGTTTCGAAGAAAAGGAATATCAAACGGAGTCCAAACGGAATGAAACCTTCGGGAACGTGATTTTCTCACCGAATACAACTCAGGAGACTTGGACCCTACGTCAAGCCAATCAAGAGGAGGGCACGAGGTAGGGGGGCGCGCCTGCCCCCCCAGGCGCGCCCTGCACACTTGTGGGCCCCCTGTTGCTCCACCGACGTACTTGTTCCTCCTATATATACCCACGTATCCCCAAACGATCAGATACGGAGCCAAAACCCTAGTTCCACCGCCGTAACTTTCTGTATCATTAGTTATTTACTTTGCTATTTATTTTGCCGTTATTTTACTTTGCATCTTTATCATAAAAATACCAAAAATATTATCTTATCATATCTATCAGATCTCACTCTCGTAAGTGGCCCTATAGGGATTGACTACCCCTATTTGCGTTGGTTGCGAGGATTTATTTGTTTTGTGCAGGTACGAGGGACTTGCGTGTAGCCTCCTACTGTATTGATACCTTGGTTCTAAAAAATTGACGGAAATACTTATGCTACTTTGCTGCAACATCCCTTCCTCTTCGGGGAAAACCAAGGTAGTGCTAAAAGAGGTAGCAGTGGGTTGCTAGCAGTATTGATTACTCGTAGTTGATGCTAGTTGGTTTATTCGGTGGAATATCATATGTTTAGATCCTTAATGATAATTAATACTCCTATGATTATGAACATTAATATGCTTTGTGAGTAGTTACGTTTGTTCCTGAGGATATATGGGAGAAGTCTTGTTATAAGTAATCTTGTAAATTTGGTATTCGTTCGATATTTTGATGAGATGTATGTTGTCTCTCCTCTAGTGGTGTTATGTGAACGTCAACTACATGAAACTTCACCATGATTTGGGCCCAGGGGAAGGCATTGCGAAGTAATAAGTATATGATGGGTTGCTAGAGTGACAGAAGCTTAAACCCTACTTTACGCGTTGCTTCGTAAGGGGCTGATTTGGATCCATATGTTAGATTTATCTTAATTCTTCTTTCGTAGTTGCAGACGCTTGCAAGAGGGATTAATAATAAGTGGGGGGCTTGTCCAAGGAAGGACAACACCCAAGCACCGACCCACCCACATACCAAATTATCAAAGTAACGAACGTGAATCATATGAGCATGATGAAAACTAGCTTGACAGTAATTCCCATGTGTCCTTAGGAGCGCTTTGCTTTATATAAGTGGTCGTCCAAGCGTGTCCTTTTCTACAAAAAGGAATGGGCCACCTTCCTGCACCTTAGTTGCTTTTATTACTTGTTACCCATTATGAATTATCTTATGACACAACTATCTGTTACTGATAATTCCAGTGCTTGCAGAGAATACCTTGCTGAAAACCACTTGTCATTTCCTTCTGCTCCTCGTTGGGTTCGACACTCTTACTTATCAAAAGGACTATGATAGATCCCCTATACTTGTGGGTCATCATGACTCTTTTCTGGCGCCATTGCCGGGGAGTGAATCGCCTTTGGTAAGTGGAATTTGGTAAGGAAACATTTATATAGTGTGCTGAAATTTACTATCACTTGTAAATATGGAAAACAATCCTTTGAGGGGTTTGTTCGGGGTATCTTCACCCCGACCGGAGGAGCAAATAGTTGCCCCTCAACCTACTGCACCTACTGAAAATAATTATTATGAAATTCCTCCAAGTATGATAGAGAAACTGCTAGCTAATCCTTATACGGGAGATGGAACATTACATCCTGATATGCATCTGATCTATGTGGATGAAGTTTGTGGACTATTTAAGCTTGCGGGCTTGCCCGAGGATGAAGTCAAGAAGAAGGTATTCCCTTTATCTTTCAAGGAGAAGGAATTGACATGGTATAGTCTATGCGATGATATTGGGACTTGGAACTACAATCGATTGAAATTGGAATTTCGTTAGAAGTTTTATCCTATGTATCTAGTTTATCGTGATCGGAATTACATATATAATTTTTGGCCTCGTGAAGGAGAAAGTATTTCTCAAGCTTGGGGGAGGCTTAAGTCAATTTTATATTCATGCCCAAATCATGAGCACTCAAGATAAATTATTATTCAGAATTTTATGCTCGGCTTTCTCGTAATGATGAATCCATGCTCGATACTTCTTGTACTGGTTCTTTTATAAAGAAAACTACTGAATTCTAATGGGATTTATTGGAAAGAATTAAACGCAACTTTGAAGATTGGGAACTCGACAAAGGTAAGGAGTGAGGTATAAACCTTTAGTTTTATTGTGTTAAATCTTTTATGGATACCGATGCTTTTCGTTATTTTAGCACTAAATATGGACTTGACTCTGAGATAGTAGCTTCTTTTTGTGAATCATTTGCTACTCATGTTGATCTCCCTAAGGAGAAGTGGTTTAAATGTCATCCTCCCATTGAAGTAAAAGTTGTATAACCTATTAAAGTTGAAGAAGAAACTATTACTTATAATGTTGATCCCCTTGTTCCTACTGCTTATATTGAGAAACCACCTTTTCCTGTTAGGATAAAGGATCATGTTAAAGCTTCAACTGTGGTTCGTAAGAGTTATACTAGAACACCTACACCCCTTGAACAAATTAAAGTTGAACCTATTATTCCTATGGTTAAAGATATCTTGGTCGATAATATTGATGGGCATGATATTTATTTCTATGATGAAGCTTCTAGAATTGCCAAACCCAATGATAAAGATAAGCATACACCTATTTTGGCATGCCTATTGTTTCTGTTAAAATAGGAGATCATTGTTATCAAGGCCTGTGTGATGTGGGTGATAGTGTGAGTGCAATTCCTTTTACTTTATATCAAGAAATTATGAATGATATTACACCTGCTTAGATAGAAGATATTGACTATTAAGCTTGCTAATAGAGATACTATATCACCAATTGGGATTGTCAGAGATGTTGAAGTATTGTGTGGGAAAATAAAATACCCTACTGACTTTCTTGTTCTTGGTTCCCCACAAGATGACTTTTGTCCCCTTATATTTGGTAGACCTTTCTTGAACATTGTCAATGCTAAGATAGACTACAAGAAAGATATTGTTACTGTCGGTTTTGGGGATGTGTCTCATGATTTTAATTTCTCTAAATTTCATAGACAACCCCATGATAAAGAATTGCCTAGTAAGGATGAAATTATTGGTCTTGCTTCTATTGATGTGCCTCCTACCGATACTTTAGAACAATATTTACTAGACCATGAAAATGATATGGTTATGAATGAAAGGAAGGAGTTAGATGAAATATTGTTTAACCAAATGCCTGTTTTGAAACACAATTTGCCTATTGAAATCCTTGGGGATCCTCCTCCACCGAAGGGTGACCCCATGTTTGGGCTTAAACAATTACCTGATACTTTGAAATATGCTTATCTTGATGAAAAGAAGATATATCCTGTTATTATTAGTGCTAACCTTTTCAGAGCATGAAGAAAGGAGACTATATATTGAAAACTCTGAAGAAGCACCGTTCTACTATTGGATATACGCTTGATGATCTTAAGGGCATTAGCCACACTCTATGTCGGCATAAAATTAATACGGAGCCTGATGTTAAACCAGTTGTTGATCACCAACAATGGTTAAATCCAAAAATGAAAGAAGTGGTAAGAAATGAAATATTAAAGCTTCTGGAGGCAGGTATAATTTATCCTATTGCTGATAGTAGATGGGTAAGTCATGTTCATTGTGTCCCTAAGAAGGGGGGGGGGTATTACTATTCTTCCTAATGATAAGAATGAATTGATCCCACAAAGAATTGTTACAGGTTATAGAATGGTAATTGATTTTCGCAAATTGAACAAAGCTACTAGAAAAGATCATTACCCTCTACCTTTTATTGATCAAATACTAGAAAGACTGTCCAAACATACACATTTTTGCGTTCTAGATGGTTATTCTGTTTTTATCAAATACCTATGTCAAAAGAGGATCAAGAAAAGACCACTTTTACTTGCTCTTTCTGTTCTTTTTCTTATAGATGTATGCCTTTTGGTTTATGCAATGCACCTGCTAATTTTCAAAGATGTATGGCTGCTATATTCTCTGACTTTTGTGAAAAGATTATTGAGGTTTTCATGGATGATTTCCCTGTTTACAGAACTTCTTTTGATGATTGCTTAAGCAACCTTGATCGAGTTTTGCAGAGATGTGAAGAAACTAATATTTTCTTGAATTGGGAGAAGTGCCATGATAACACACAAGTATAGGGGATCGCAACAGTTTCTGAGGGTAGATTATTCAATGCAAATTTATTGATTCGACACAAAGGGAGCCAAAGAATATTCTCAAGTATTAGTAGCTGAGTTGTCAATTCAACCATACCTGAAAGACTTAATATCTACAACAAAGTATTTTTAGCAAAGTAGTATGGAAGTGAAGGTAACAGTGGCAAAAGTAACAATAGCAGTTTTATAACAATCATAACAGTGGCAACGGAAAAGTAACTTAGCAAAGACCAATATGAAACGAACTCGTAGGCAATGTATCAATGATGTATAATTATGTCGGATGGCTTTCATCATGCAACAGTTATAACCTAGGGTGACACAGAACTAGCTCGAATTCATCAATATAATGTAGGCATGTATTCCGAATATAGTCATACGTGCTTATGGAAAAGAACTTGCATGACATATTTTGTCCTACCCTCCCGTGGCAGCGGGGTCTTAATGGAAACTAATGGACATTAAGGCCTCCTTTTAATAGATAACCAGAATAGAGCATTATCACTTAGTGAATACATGAACTCCTCAAACTACGGTCATCACCGGGAAGTGTCCCGACTATTGTCACTCTGGGGTTGCCGGATCATAATACGTAGTAGGTGACTATAACTTGCAAGATAGGATCAAGAACACAAATATATTCACGAAAGCATAATAGGTTCAGATCTGAAATCATGGCAGTCGGGCCCTAGTGACAAGCATTAAGAAGAGCAAAGTCATAGCAACATCAATCTCAGAACATAGTGGATACTAGGGATCAAACCCTAACAAAACTAACTTGGTTACATGATAAATATCATCCAACCCATCACCGTCCAGCAAGCCTATGATGGAATTACTCACACACGGCGGTGAGCATCATGAAATTGGTGATGGAGGAAGCTTGGTGATGATGATGCAACGATTTCCCCTCTCCAGAGCCCCGAACGGACTCCAGATCTGGCCTCTCAATGAAGAATAGGGGTGACGGTGGCTCCGTATCGTAAAATGCGATGAAACCATCTCTCTGATTTTTTTCTCCCTGGACATGAATATATGGGGTTGGAGTTGAGGTCGGTGGAGCTTCGTGGGACCCACAAGGCAGGGGCCACGCCCTAGGGGGCACCCTCCACCCTTGTGGACAGCCCGTGGGTCCCCTTCTATTGATTCTTTCTCCAATTTGTTTTATTAATTCCAAAATTATTCTCCGTGAAGTTTTAGGTCAGTCCGAGAACATTTATTTCTACAGAAAAATAACACCATGGCAATTCTGCTGAAAACAACGTCAGTCCGGATTAGTTCCATTCAAATCATGCAAATTAGAGTCCAAAACAAGGGCAAAAGAGTTTGGAAAAGTAGATATGATGGAGACGTATCATGCCACTTTATGGTTAATGAAGGTATTGTCTTGGGGCATAAATTTTTTGAAAGAGGTATTGAAGTTGATAAAGCTAAAGTAAATGCTATTGAAAAGATGCCGTGTCCTAAAGATATCGAAGGTATAACAAGTTTCCTTGGTCATGCTGTTTTCAATAGGAGATTTATTAAAGACTTCTCTAAAATTTCTAGGCCTCTTACTAATCTTCTGCAAAAAGATGTCTCATTTTTTTGATGATGATTGTGTAGAAGCATTTGAAATACTTAAGAAAGCCTTGATTTCTGCACCTATTGTTCAACCACCTGATTGGAATTTACCCTTTGGAATTATGTGTGATGCTAGTGATTATGCTGTTGGTGCTGGTCTAGGACAAAGAGTTGATAAGAAATTGAATGTTATGCATTATGCTAGTAAAACTCTAGACAGTGCCCAGAGAAATTATGCTACTACTAAAAAGAATTCTTAGCGGTTGTTTTTGCTTGTGATAAGTTCAGGTCTTATATTGTTGATTCCAAAGTAACTGTTCACATTGATCATGCTGCTATTAAATATCTTACGGAAAAGAAAGATGCTAAACCTAGACTTATTAGATGGGTTCTCTTACTACAAGAATTTGATTTGCATATTATTCTTAGAAAGGGAGCTGAGAACCCCGTTTTGACAACTTGTCTAGGTTAGAAAATGTTCTTGATGACCCACTGCCTATTGATGATAGCTTTCTTGATGAACAATTAGCCATCATAAATGCTTCTCGTAATACTCCATGGTATGCTGATTATGCTAATTACATTGTTGCTAAATTTATACCACCTAGTTTCACATACCAGCAAAAGAAAAAGTTTTTCTATGATTTAGGACATTACTTTTGGGATGACCCACGCCTTTATAAATAAGGAGTAGATGGTGTTATTAGACATTGTGTACCTGAGCATGAACAGGAACAGATCCTACGCAAGTGCCACTTTAAGGCCTACGGAGGACACCATGTTGGAGCAATCTGGTTTTTATTGGACTACTCTCTTCAAGGATGCTCGTAAGTATGTCTTGTCTTGTGATGAATGCCAGAGAATTGGCAATATTAGTAGACGTCGGGAAATGCCTATGAATTATTCACTTATTATCGAACCATATGATGTTTGGGGATTTGATTATATGGGGCCTTTTCCTTCCTCTAATGCGTATACACATATTTTAGTTGTTGTTGATTACATTACTAAGTGGGTAGAAGCTATTCCAACTAGTAGTGTTGATCATAACACTACTATTAAGATGCTTAAAGAAGTTATTTTTTCTGAGGTTTGGAGTCCCTAGATATTTGATGACTAATAGTGGTTCACATTTTATTCATGGTGATTTCCGTATTGCCTGCTAAGTATGATGTTAATCATAGAATTGCATCTTCTTATCACCCTTAGTCTAGTGGTTAAGTAGAATTGAGCAATAGAGAAATTAAATTGATCTTGCAAAAGACCGTTAATAGATCTAGAAAGAATTGGTCTAAGAAACTTGATGATGCATTATGGGCTTATAAAACTTCCTATAAAAACCCTATGCTTATGTCTCCGTATAAAATTGTTTATGGAAAAGCATGTCACTTACCTCTTGAACTAGAGCACAAAGCTTATTGGGAGATCAAAGAGCTCAACTCTGATTTCAAACTTGCCGCTGAAAAGAGGTTATTTGACATAAGCTCGCTTGATGAATGGAGAACCCAAGCCTACGAGAATGCCAAGTTGTTCAAAGAAAAGGTTAAAAGATGGCGTGACAAAAGGATACAAAAGCGTGAGTTTAATGTAGGTGATCATGTTTTGCTATACAACTCTCATTTAAGATTTTTTGCAGGAAAGTTTCTCTCCAAATGGGAAGGCCCCTACTTCGTCGAGGAGGTTTATCGCTCCGGTGCCATCAAAATCAACAACATCGAAGGCACTAAGACGAAGGTGGTAAACGGTCAAAGAATCAAACATTATAGTTCAGGTACTCCCATAAATGTTGAGATAAATATTATTAATACCATCACACCGGGGGAGTACATAAGGGATACTTTCCAAGACGTCTCAGACTCCGAAAAGGAATAAGTATGTGGTACGGTAAGTAAACCGACTCCAAAACGTTTCCAATGGCAATTTTTCTCCGTTTTGGAATATTTAAAAATTTAGGAAAATTAAAAGTAGTCCGAAGAGCACACGAGGAGGCGGAAAGGCAGGAGGGCGTGCCATACCCCCTGGGCATGCCTCCACCCTTATGACCACCTCGCGTGCCCTCCGGACTCTGTTTTCTTGCACAATAATTCTTTTGGTTGGTAAAAATTCATTATATAATCTCCCGAAGGTTTTAACCACCGTACCATGACAAAACCCTATGTTCTTGTTTCGAGCTATTTTTCTGACAGATCTAGATCACCATGACGTGTCCAAGCGCCCCCAAGGACAAGTTTTTCGAGAAGGTCATCAACCCCGACTTTGCGGAGGTGCTGCATGATACGTCCATTTTGCATCATGCTTTTATATCGATATTTATTTGCATAATGGGATGTTATTACACATTATGTCACAATACTTATGCCTATTCTCTCTTATTTTACAAGGTTTACATGAAGAAGGAGAATGACGGCAGCTGGGATTCTGGGCTGGAAAAGGAGCAAATATTAGAGACCTATTCTGCACATCTCCAAAAGTCCTGAAACTTCACGGGATCACGTTTCAGAATATACAAAAAATATTGAGCGCAAGAAGTACCAGAGGGGGGCCACCCACCAGCCACGAGGGTGGGGGGCGTGCCCTACCCCCCTAGGCGCGCCCCCTACCTTGTGGCCCCCCTGGTGGCCCTCCGATGGCCATCTTCTGCTATATGAGGTCTTTCATCCGAGAAAAAAAATGATAAGCAAGCTTATGGGACGAAACTCCGACGCCACGAGGCGGAACCTTGGCGGAACCAATCTTGGGCTCCGGCGGAGTTGTTCTGCTGGGGAAACTTCCCTCTGGGAGGGGGAAATCATCACCATCGTCATCACCAATGATCCTCTCATCGGGAGGGGGTCAATCTCCATCAACATCTTCACAAACATCATGTAACGCCCCGAGACCGATGTGCCAGGTGTCGTCCAGTTATTCGCTGTTGTTGCCTTGTCATTGCATGCGTGTCATGCATTGCATATCATGCCATCATGTGCATTTCATTTGCATACGTGTTTGTCTCATGCATCCGAGCATCTTCCCCGTTGTCCGTTTTGCAATCCGGCGTTTCGTTCTCCTCCGGTGGTCATTTCTACCTTTCTTTCATGTGTGGGGATTAAACATTTCCGGATTGGACCGAGACTTGTCATGTGTCCTTGGTTTACTACCGGTAGACCGCCTGTCAAGTTTCGTATCATTTGAACTTCGTTTGATGCTCCAACGGTTAACCGAGGGACCGAAAAGGCCTCGTGTGTGTTGCAGCCCAACACCCCTCCAATTTGGCCCAAAACCCACCTAACTCTGCTCCATCATCTAGAACGTTCGATCACGATCGCGTGGCCGAAAACCGCACCTCATTTGGACTCTCCTAGCTCCCTCCACCTCTATTTAAAGACCACTCCCCGAAATTTTCGGGCAAACCCTAGATCTCTCCCTCACCTCGCGCGCCGGACAAAAACTGCTGGGCCGGACGTGTCCGACCCGAGCGCCGCCGCCACGTGTCGCTCCTCCATTGGCCGCCGCCCTCGCGCCCACATGCCCGCGCCGCCACCCGCGGAGGCCCGCGAGGCCCAAGGCCGGCCCCCGCGACCCACTCCGTCCGCCGCCTTGCGCCTCCTCGCCGGCGAGCCGGAGCCCGCGCCGCGCCACTTCGCCTCGCCGTCCGCCCCATCCGGCTCCCTCTCCTTCCTCCTCACCTCCACGGCAAGTCCGGCCACCGCAGCTCGATTTTCGCCGGCGACCTCGAGCTGCTACAGTGCATCTATAGTGCCAGATCTGAGATCTAAAACTCGCGGTTGACTTTTTCCCTCCGAACCCTAATTTTTGTGCATACTTTGACCTGTGATATCTCCACATACGTAGCTCCGATTTGGGCATATAGCATATCAAAATGTTCGTCCCAGAGAGTACATCATTTCATTCCATTGCATCATTTTCATTAGAGTTCATCTTGATGCCCGAAATGCTATTAGAAGAGGCCTTTGTGAGTTAATTGTCAGATCTGCTAGTTCATCTTAGACATTTGCCATTTTTTTCCATGATTGTTGTGTGCATGATATGCCCATGAGTTCTAGATATGTTTTGTTAAGGGTTTTGTTATCTCTCCAGAGGTGAACTCATGTATTTTTGTGATGTGTGTGGTGCTTAGTGCAAGCTTGCAAAGTGAGGCACTTGGTAATTCTGTTTTCAGGGACTTAGCATTTCCACTAAGTCCTTGAGCTGTTTAGTTCATGATGCCATATGTTCATGTTGTTTCCTAGTGATCCGTGCCTCTTTTGAGGATGATCAGTAAAGGAGTTTTGTTAATATTGTAGTGCTCTATCCATCCATGTCTTTGTTTGCATATATGGAGCACCCTAGCTTGAGTCAATCGAGCTCTACTTTTGCTTCGTTGTGAATCTGGGCAGATCGTCAACTTGTTTGCGATTTTGCCGATGTTATTGTAGTTGATCCGTGCATGCTATGCCATTGTTCTTGCCATGTCTAGCTTGCATTTTGTGCCTTCTTAATGGATGTATGCTTGTCTTGCCATGACTTGCTCCGTAGTGAGTGCATCGAGCTCGTAAACATGCCTTCGTGAGTTATGTTTCAGCATGTCCCAGTTTTCAGAAAGTCTAAAAACTGATTATGTTTTTGCTATGTTCGGGTGCTTGTTAGTATATTTTGTGATCCCTTTTGGCTCAAGGTCACTAAGGGACTTTTGTTAAGCTTGTTGAGTAGCTCCATGCCATGTCTTACTTTGCCATGTTCAGGTCCTGTAGCATGTTGTTTTGTTGCTCCGAAGAGGGCTATATGATCTGAAATTCCAGACAAGTGTTAATTTCACTTAAGTCTGATATCTGTTTTACCATTTGCGTTTTTGTCATGCTTGTTTGAACCTCGTAATGGATGATTTGGCCATAGCTCAGTGCTAGAGTTTTGTTAAGCATCTTGAATGCTTCCCTGCCATGTATTTTGTTGCCATGTTTGAGTGCTGTAGCATGTTCATCTCATTGCATTTAGATGCCTACTTGCTGTAAATCGCAGACCGGTGTCATATTTGAATCGCTTGCCATTTCCAAACCGTAACTCCGATTTCGGTGATCTTTATATCGTTTTCAAGCGATTTCATCTCATATTTCCAGTGGCACACTTGGTTTTCCAAGTTGAGGCCAGGTTCATGCTTTCCTTGTCCAATCATGCATATGCATCGCATACCACATCCAGCATATCATACCATGTTCATGTGTGGTTTGTTTACTATGTTGTGTGCTTCTTTTCCGGTGTTGCTTCTTCGGGTTGGTTCCGGTAACATCGTGTTGTGAGGACCCGTTCGACTACGTTCGTTTGTCTCCTTCATGGACTCGTTCTTCTTCCTTGCGGGATTTCAGGCAAGATGATCATACCCTCGAAATCACTTCTATCTTTGCTTGCTAGTCTCTCACTCTTTTGCTATGCCTATGCTGCGATACCTACCACTTGCTTATCATGCCTCCTATTTTGTTGAACCAAGCCTCTAACCCACCGTGTCCTAGCAAACCGTTGTTTGGCTATGTTACCGCTTTGCTCAGCCCCTCTTATAGCGTTGTTAGTTGCAGGTGAAGATTGAAGATTGTTCATTGTTGGAACATGGAGATGTTGTTCCTTGTTGGAACATGTTTACTTGTTGGGATATCACACTATATCTTATTCAATTAATGCATCTATATACTTGGTAAAGGGTGGAAGGCTCGGCCTTATGCCTGGTGTTTTGTTCCACTCTTGCCGCCCTAGTTTCCGTCATATCGGTGTTATGTTCCGGGATTTTGCGTCCCTTACGCGGTTGGGCTATAATGGGAACCCCTTGACAGTTCGCCTTAAGTAAAGCTCTTCCAGCAATGACCAACATTGGTTTTACCATTCACCACCTAGCCTTTTCTTTCCCTTGGGTTCTGCAGACTCAAGGGTCATCATGATTTTAACCCCCCCCGGGCCAGTGCTCCTCTGAGTGTTGGTCCAAACTAGAGCCCCTTGCAGCGCCACCTCGGGGAAACTCGAGGGCTGGTTTTAGTTGTACGGACTGCTCATCTGAGTGTGCCCTGAGAAAGAGATATGTGCAGATCCTATCGGGATTTGTCGGCACATTCGAGTGGTGTTGCTGGTTTAGTTTTACCCTGTCGAAATGTCTTGTTGTACCGGGATACCGAGTCTGATCGGAATGTCTCGGGAGGAGGTCTATTCCTTCGTTGACCGTGAGAGCTTGTGATGGGCTAAATTGGGACACCCCTGCAGGGATTTGAACTTTCGAAAGCCGTGCCCGCAGTTATGGGCAGATGGGAATTTGTTAATGTCCGGTTGTAGAAAACCTGAAGTTGACCTTAATTAAAATGAATCAACCGCGTGTGTAACCGTGATGGTCTCTTTCCGGCGGAGTCCGGGAAGTGAACACGGTTGTTGGAGTTATGCTTGATGTAGGTTGCTATAGGATCACTTCTTGATCATACTTTTAACGACCGTGCTTTGCCTTCTCTTCTCGCTCTCATTTGCGTATGTTAGCCACCATATATGCTAGTCGCTTGCTGCAGCTCCACCTCATACCTTTACCTTACCCATAAGCTTAAATAGTCTTGATCGCGAGGGTGCGAGATTGCTGAGTCCTTGTGGCTCACAGATACTTCCAAAACCAGCTTGCAGGTGCCGATGAGTCCGTGCAGATGACGCAACCAAGCTCAGGAGGAGCTCGTTGAAGATCTTGTCCTTTATGTTGTTTCGTTCTAGTTGATCAGTTGTGGAGCCCAGTTGGGGTCGATCGGGGACCTTTGTCGCATTTGGGGTTCTTCTTTTATTTTGGTTCCGTAGTCGGACCTTGATTGTATCTGGATGATGTAATGCTTTATTCATGTATTTGTGTGAAGTGGCGATTGTAAGCCAACTATGTATCTTTTTCCCCTATTGTATTACATGGGTTGTTTGCAAAGATTACCTCACTTGCGACATTGATTTCAATGCGGTTATGCCTCTAAGTCGTGCTTCGACACGTGGGAGATATAGCCGCATCGAGGGCGTTACACATCATCTCATCTCAAACCCTAGTTAATCTCTTGTATCCAATCTTTGTATCCAAACCTCAGATTGGTACATGTGGGTTGCTAGTAGTGTTGATTACTCCTTGTAGTTGATTCTAGTTGGTTTACTTGGTGGAAGATTATATATTCAGATCCATTATGCATATTAATACCCCTCAGATTATGAACATGAATATGCTTTGTGAGTAGTTACGTTTGTTCCTGAGGACATGAGAGAAGTCTTGCTATTAGTAGTCATGTGAATTTGGTATTCGTTCGATATTTTGATGAGATGTATGTTGTTATCCCTCTAGTGGTGTCATGTGAACGTCGACTACATAACACTTCACCATTGTTTGGGCCTAGAGGGAGGCATTGGGAAGTAATAAGTAGATGATGGGTTGCTAGAGTGACAGAAGCTTAAACCCTAGTTTATCCGTTGCTTCGTAAGGGGCTGATTTGGATCCATATGTTTCATGCTATGGTTAGGTTTACCTTAATACTTCTGTTGTAGTTGCGGATGCTTGCAATGGGGGTTAATCATAAGTGGGATGCTTGTCCAAGTAAGGACAGTACCCAAGCACCAGTCCACCCACATATCAAATTATCAAAGTACCGAACGCGAATCATATGAACGTGATGAAAACTAGCTTGACGATAATTCCCATGTGTCCTCGGGAGCGCTTTCCTTCATATAAGAGTTTCTCCAGGCTTGTCCTTTGCTACAAAAAGGATTGGGCCATCTTGCTGCACCTTATTTACTTTTATTACTTGCTACTCGTTACAAATTACCTTATCACAAAACTATCTATTACCGATAATTTCAGTGCTTGCAGAGAATACCTTGCTAAAAACCGCTTATCATTTCCTTCTGCTCCTCCTTGGGTTTGACACTCTTACTTATCGAAAAGGCTACGATAGATCCCCTACACTTGTGGGTCATCAAGACTCTTTTCTGGCGTCGTTGCCGGGGAGTGAAGCGCCTTTGGTAGGTGGAATTTGGTAAGGAAAAATTTATATAGTGTGCTGAAATTTACTGTCACTTGTTACTATGGAAAGTAATCCTTTGAGGGGCTTGTTTGGGGTACCTTCACCCCGACCGGTAGAGAAAATAGTTGCTCCTCAACCTACTGAACCAACTGAAATTGTTTATTTTTAAATTCCTTCGGGTATGATAGAGAAACTACTAGCTAATCCTTTGCAGGAGATGGAACATTACATCCCGATTTACACTTAATCTATGTGGATGAAGTTTGTGGATTATTTTAGCTTGCAGGTATGCTCGATGATGTTATCAAGAAGAAGGTGTTCCCTTTATCTTTAAAGGGAGATGCATTGACATGGTATAGGCTATGTGACGATATGGGATCATGGGACTACAAATGGTTGAAATTGGAATTCCATCAGAAGTTTTGTCCTATGCATCTTGTTCATCGTGATCGTAATTATATATACAATTTTTGGCTTCGCGAAGGAGAAATCATCTCTCAAGCTTGGTAGAGGCTTAAGTCAATGTTATATTCATGCCCCAATCATGAGCTCTCAAGAGAAATGATTATTCAAATACTTTTATGATCGGCTTTCTGACAACAATCGCTCCATGCTCGATACTTCTTGTACTGGTTCCTTTATGATGAAGACTATTGAATTCAAATGGAATTTATTGGAGAGAATAAGACGCAACTCTGAAGATTGGGATCTCGACGAAGGTAAGGAGTTAGGTATAACAACAAAGTTTGATTGTGTTAGATCTTTTATGGATACTGTTGTTTTTCGTAAGTTTAGCACTAAATATGGACTTGACTCTGAGATAGTAGCTTCTTTCTGTGAATCTTTTGCTACTCATGTTGACCTCCCTAAGGAGAAGTGGTTTAAATATAATCCTCCCATTGAAACAAAAGTAGTCACACCTATTAAAGTTGAACAAAAAACTATCACTTATGATGATCCTGTTGTTCCCACTGCTTATGTTGAGAAACCACCTTTCCCTGTTAGAATTAAGGATCATGCTAAAGCTTCAACTGTAGTCAACAAGAGTAATATTAGGACACACAAACCCCCTGAGCAAATTAAAGCTGAACCTAATGTTGCTATGGTTAAAGATCTCTTGGCCGATAATATTATTGGGTATGTTATTTATTTCTATGAAGAAACTGCTAGAATTGCTAAGCCTGGTGCTAAGGATAAACATAGACCTGTTATAGGCATGCCTGTTATTTTTGTTCAAATAGGAGATCATTGTTATCATGGCTTATGTGATATGGGTGATAGTGCTAGTGCAATACCTCATACCTTATACAAAGAAATTATGCATGATATTGCACCTGCTGAGATAGAAGATATCTATGTTACAATTAAGCTTGCCAATAGAGACACTATTTCACCGATTGGGATTGTTAGAGATGTTGAAGTCTTGTGTGGGAAGGTTAAATATCCTGCTGATTTTCTTGTTCTTGGTTCCCCACAAGATAGCTTTTGTCCCATTATATTTGGTAGACCCTTCTTGAATATTGTCAATGCTAAGATATACTGCACTAAGGATATTGTTTCTGTTGGTTTAGGGGATATGTCTCATGAGTTTAATTTTGCTAAATTTTGTAGACAACCCCATGATAAAGAATTGCCTAGTAAAGACGAAATTATTGGTCTTGCTTCTATTGCCATGCCTCCTATTGATCTCTTAGAACAATATTTGCTAGACCATGAAAATGATATGTTCATGAATGAAAGAAGGGAAATAGATGAATTATTCTTTAAACAGGGACCTATTCTGAAACACAACTTGCCTGTTGAACTCCTCGGGAATCCTCCTCCACCCAAGGGTGATCCCGTGTTTGAGCTTAAACCTTTACCTGATACTCTTAAATATGCTTATCTTGATGAAAAGAAGATATATCCTGTTATTATTAGTGCTAACCTTTCAGAGAAGGAGGAAGGAAAATTATTGAAAACTCTGAAGAAGCACCGCGCTGCTATTGGATATACTCTTGATGATCTTAAAGACATTAGTCCCACTCTATGTCAACAAAAATAAATTTGGAGAAAGATGCCAAACCGGTTATTGATCACCAACGACGGCTGAATCCTAAGATGAAAGAAGTGGTAAGAAAGGAAATATTAAAGCTCCTTGAGGCAGGTATAATTTATCCCGTTGCTGATAGTCAGTGGGTAAGTCATGTCCATTGTGTCCCTAAGAAGGGAGGTATTACTGTCGTTCCTAATGATAAAGATGAATTGATTCCACAAAGAATTATTACAGGTTATAAGATGGTAATTGATTTTCGCAAATTAAATAAGGCTACTAAAAAGATCATTACCCCTTACCTTTTATCGATCAAATGCTAGAAAGATTATCCAAACATACACATTTTTGCTTTCTAGATGGTTACTCTGGTTTCTCTCAAATACCTGTGTTAGCTGATGATCAAGCAAAGACCACTTTTACTTGCCCTTTCGATACTTTTGCTTATAGACGTATGCCTTTTGGTTTATGTACTGCACCTGCTAGCTTTCAAAGATGCATGATGGCTACATTCTCTGACTTTTGTGAAAAGATTTGTGAGGTATTCATGGATGATTTCTCTGTTTATGGATCCTCTTTTGATGATTGCTTGAGCAACCTTGATCGAGTTTTGTAGAGATGTGAAGAAACTAATCTTGTTCTGAATTGGGAGAAATGCCACTTTATGGTTAATGAAGGTATTGTCTTGGGGCATAAAATTTCTGAAAGAGGCATTGAAGTTGATAAAGCTAACGTTGATGCTATTGAAAAGATCCATGTCCCAAGGACATTAAAGGTATAAGAAGCTTCCTCGGTCATGCCAGTTTTTATGGGAGGTTCATTAAGGACTTCTCAAAAATTTCTTGGCCTCTGACTAATCTATTACAAAAAGATATTCCTTTTGTGTTTGATGAAGATTGTGTAGAAGCATTTGAAACACTTAAGAAAGCATTGATTTCTGCACCTATTGTTCAGCCACCTGATTGGAATTTACCCTTTGAAATTATGTGTGATGCTAGTGATTATGCTATAGGTGTTGTTCTAGGGCAAAGAGTTGATAAGAAATTAAATGTTATTCAATATGCTAGTAAAACTCTAGACAATGCCCAGAGAAATTATGCTACTACTGAAAAAGAATTTTTAGCAGTTGTATTTGCTTGTGATAAGTTCAGACCTTATATTGTTGATTCTAAAGTAACTATTCACACTGATCATGCTACTATTAAATACCTTATGGAAAAGAAAGAAGCTAAACCTAGACTTATTAGATGGGTTCTCTTGCTACAAGAATTTGATTTGCATATTATTGATAGAAAGGGAGCTGAGAACCCCGTTGTAGACAACTTGTCTAGGTTAGAAAATGTTCTTGATGACCCACTATCTATTGATGATAGCTTTCCTAATGAACAATTAGCTGTCATAAATGCTTCTCGCACTGCTCCATGGTATGATGATTATGCTAATTACATTGTTGCTATATTTATACCACCTAGTTTCAGATACCAGCAAAAGAAAAAGTTTTTCTATGATTTAAGACAATACTTCTGGGATGACCCACACCTTTATAAAGAAGGGGTAGATGGTGTTATTAGACGTTGTGTACCTGAGCATGAACAGGAACAGATCCTATGCAAGTGTCACTCTGAAGCCTATGGAGGACACCATATTGGAGATAGAACTGCACACAAGGTATTGCAATCCGGTTTTTATTGGTCTACTCTCTTCAAGGATGCCCGTAAGTTTGTCTTGTCCTGTGATGAATGTCAAAGAATTGGTAATATTAGTAGACGTCAAGAAATGCCTATGAATTATTCACTTGTTATTGAACCATTTGATGTTTGGGGCTTTGATTATATGGGACCATTTCCTTCCTCTAATGGGTATACACATATTTTAGTTGCTGTTGATTACGTTACTAAGTGGGCAGAAGCTATTCCAACTAGTAGTGCTGATCATAACACCTCTATTAAGATGCTTAAAGAAGTTATTTTCTCGAGGTTTGGAGTCCCTAGATATTTAATGACTGATGGTGGTTCACACTTTATTCATGGTGCGTTTCGTACAATGCTTGCTAAGTATGATGTTAATCATAGAATTGCATCTCCTTATCACCCACAGTCTAGTGGTCAAGTAGAATTAAGTAATAGAGAGCTCAAATTAATTTTGCAAAATACTGTTAATAGATCTAGAAAGAATTGGTCCAAGAAACTTGATGATGCATTATGGGCTTATAGAACTGCATATAAAAATCCTATGGGTATGTCTTCGTATAAAATGGTTTATGGCAAAGCATGTCACTTACCTCTTGAGCTAGAACATAAGGCATATTGGGCCATTAAGGAGCCAATTATGATTTTAAACTTTCCAGTGAGAAGAGGTTATTTGACATTAGCTCACTGGATGAATGGAGAACCCAAGCCTATGAGAATGCCAAACTGTTTAAAGAAAATGTTCAAAGATGGCATGAGAAAAGGATACAAAAGCATGAGTTTAATGTAGGTGATTATGTATTGTTATACAACTCTTGTTTAAGATTTTTTGCAGGAAAACTTCTCTCTAAATGGGAAGGTTCTTACGTTATCGAGGAGGTCTATCATTCCGGTGCCATAAAAATCAACAACTTCGAAGGCACAAATCCGAAGGTGGTGAACAGTCAAAGAATTAAACATTATATCTCAGGTAATCCTATAAATGTTGAAACTAATATTATCAAAACCATAACCCCGGAGGAATACATAAGGGCACTTTCCAGAATGTTTCAGACCCCGAAAAAGAATAGGTATGTGGTATGGTAAGTAAACCGACTCCAAAACAGTTCTAATGGCAATTTTTATCCATTTTGGAATATTTAGAAAAATAGGAAAATAAGAAGCAGTCCGGGAAGGACACGAGGCTTCCACGAGGGTGGGAGGCGCTCCCTAGCCCCCTGGGCGCGCCCCCTGCCTCATGGGCACCTCGTGTGCTCTCCGGACTCCGTTTTCTTGCAAGATACTCCTCTTGGTCGGTAAAAATTCATTATATATTCTCCCGAAGGTTTTGACCACCGTATCACGCAAATATCTGCTGTCTTTGTTTTGAGCTGTCCTGCTGTAGATTAGAGCAACATGTTGTCCCCGGATTCGGAAGGAGAAAGCTATGTGGCTGATTACCTTGCAGATCCTAAGGTCTATGGGGATGTGGAGCATTGTGGTTGGACTACGGAAGAAGAAGAGGACTATGAACCGAAGGGAAAGGAGGAGACGAGCTCAGATGAAGATGAAGTCCAATTACCTCAACCTGGGTACATGCATGTGGAGTTCAAAAAGTCAAGCCTCCCTGATAGAGCAAAGAAACTTAAGATTGAGTTTATCCCTTTTCGCCTCTTGCAGGAAAACAAGCAGGAATTATGCAAAAAGATATTAAGCCTGGAGCAGGAGATTGATGACCTAAGGGATCAAAATTCTGTCCTCAAGCGCAAACTAAGGAAGAAGCCTACGCCATAAACAAAACCATCATCTTCTTCACCAACAAAGAAGGAGATATAAACACATGGGTATGGGCACTCCCCTTGGAAACTACCAAGCTTGGGGGAGTGCCCCGGTATCGTATCACCATCACAACTTTTATCTTTACCGTTTTCTTAGTTTGATCCTTTTGGTAATATCTTGATCTAGTAGAATAAAGCTTTAGTATGATCTAGTTGTGAGTTTTGCTTTATGATCCATCTATGTAATCAAGTCCGTGAGCTATATAATAAAGATTAGTGTTGAGTCAAGGGCTTGATTATTTTGCTACGATCTTGAGGGAATTAAATAAATAAAAGACAAGAAATAACAAGAAATAAAGAGATCATATGGATCTTACGGAGAGTAATGAGCTCACATATAAAGAGTATGATGAATAAAAGTTGTTGAGAGTTGACAAACATAGTTTTGGTCATCGTTGCAATTACTAGGAAGTAATAAAGAAAGAGAGGTTCACATATAAATATACTATCTTGGACATCTTCTATGATTGTGAGCACTCATTAAAGTATGACATGCTAAGAGTTGACGTTGGACAAGGAAGACAACGTAATGGGTTATGTTTTCTTACATCTGAGATAAATTATATTGTCATGGATCATCAAACATATTGAGCTTGCCTTTCCCTCTCATGCTAGCCAATTTCTTTTGCACCAAGTAGAGATACTACTTGTGCTTCCAAATATCCCTAAACTCGTTTTTGCCCCGAGAGTCCACCACACCTACTTATGGATTGAGTAAGATCCTTCAAGTAAGTTGTCATCGATGCAAGCAATAGAAATTGCTCTCTAAATATGTATGACTTATTAATGTGGAGAAAATAAGCTTTATACGATCTTGTGATGTGGAAGAAATAAAAGCGACGGACTGCATAATAAAGGTCCATATCACAAGTGGCAATATAAAGTGATGTTCTTTTGCATTAAGATTTTGTGCATCCAACCATAAAAGCGCATGACAACCTCTGCTTCCCTCTGTGAAGGGCCTATCTTTTACTTTTGTCTTCTACCTTATATAAGAGTCATGGTGATCTTCACCTTTCCTTTTACATTTTATCCTTTGGCAAGCACAATGTGTTGGAAAGATCCAGATATATATAGCTAATTGGATGTGAGTTTTCATGAACTATTATGGTTGACATTACCCTTGAGGTAAAACGTTGGGAGGCAAAACTATAAGCCCCTATCTTTCTCTGTGTCCGATTAAAACTCCATACCCATAAATATTGCGTGAGTGTTAGAAATTGTGAAAGACTATATGATAGTTGTGTATGTGGACTAGCTGAAAAGCTCTTATATTTACTCTTTCCTATGTTATGATAAATTGCAATTGCCTCAATGACTGAGATTAGAGTTTGTTGGTTCTCAACGAAGTTTATGATTCATACTTGAAATTGTGATTGAATTGCTACTTTAGCATAAGAGATCATATGACAATATATGTGTATGTTGCTGTTCTAAGAATGATCATGATGCCCTCATGTCCATATTTTATTTTTATCGACACCTCTATCTCTAAACATGTGGACATATTTTTCGATTTCGGCTTTCGCTTGAGGACAAGCGAGGTCTAAGCTTGGGGGAGTTGATACGTCCATTTTGCATCATGCTTTTATTCGATATTTATTTGCATAATGGGCTGTTATTACACATTATGTCACAATACTTATGCCTATTCTCTCTTATTTTACAAGGTTTACATGAAGAAGGAGAATGCCGGCAGCTGGGATTCTGGGCCTGGAAAAGGAGAAAATATTAGAGACCTATTCTGCACATCTCCAAAAGACCTGAAACTTCACGGGATTACGTTTCAGAATATATAAAACATATTGAGCGCAAGAAGTACAAGAGGGGGCCACCCACCGGCCACGAGGGTGGGGGGGCGTGCCCTCCTGCCTCATGGGCCCCCTGGTAGCCCTCCGATGCCCATCTTCTGCTATATGAGGTCTTTCGTCTGAGAAAAAATGATAAGCAAGCTTATGGGGCGAAACTCCGCTGCCACAAGGCGGAACCTTGGCGGAACCAATCTAGGGCTCCGACGGAGCTGTTCTGCCAGGGAAACTCCCCCTGGGAGGGGGAAATCATCGCCATCGTCATCACAAACGATCCTCTCATCGGGAGGGGGTCAATCTCCATCAACATCTTCACCAACACCATCTCATCTCAAACCCTAGTGCATCTCTTGTATCCAGTCTTTGTATCCAAACCTCAGATTGGTACATGTGGGTTGCTAGTAGTGTTGATTACTCCTTGTAGTTGATGCTAGTTGGTTTACTTGGTGGAAGATTATATGTTCAGATCCATTATGCATATTAATACCCCTATTTGAACATGAATATGCTTTGTGAGTAGTTACGTTTGTTCCTGATGACATGGGGGAAGTCTTGATATTAGTAGTCATGTGAATTTGGTATTCGTTCGATATTTTGATGAGATGTATGTTGTTATCCCTCTAGTGGTGTCATGTGAACGTTGACTACATGACACTTCACCATTGTTTGGGCCTAGAGGGAGGCATTGGGAAGTAATAAGTAGATGATGGGTTGCTAGAGTGACAGAAGCTTAAACCCTAGTTTATGCGTTGCTTCGTAAGGGGCTGATTTGGATCCATATGTTTCATGCTATGGTTAGGTTTACCTTAATACTTCTGTTGTAGTTGTGGATGCTTACAATGGGGGTTAATCATAAGTGAAATGCTTGTCCAAGTAAGGACAATACCTGATACGTCTCCATCGTATCTATAATTTTTGATTGCTCCATGCTATATTATCTATTGTTTTGGATATTATTGGGCTTTATTATCCACTTTTATATTATTTTTGGGACTAACCTATTAACCAGAGGCCCAGCCCAGAATTGTTGTTTTTGCCTATTTTAGGGTTTCGAAGAAAAGGAATATCAAACGGAGTCCAAATGGAATGAAACCTTCGGGAATGTGATTTTCTCACCGAACATGATCCAGGAGACTTGGACCCTACGTCAAGCAACCAATAGGGAGGCCACGAGGTAGGGGGCGCGCCTACCCCCCAGGCGCGCCCTCCACCCTCGTGGGCCCCCTGTTGCTCCACCGACGTACTTCTTCCTCCTATATATACCTACGTACCCCTAAACGATCGGATACGGAGCCAAAACCCTAATTCCACCGCCGTAATTTTCTGTATCCACGAGATCCGATCTTGGGGCCTGTTCCGGAGCTCTGCCGGAGGGGGCATCGATCACGGAGGGCTTCTACATCAACACCATAGCCTCTCCGATGAAGTGTGGGTAGTTTACTTCAGGCCCTCGGGTCCATAGTTATTAGCTAGATGGCCTCTTCTCTCTTTTTGGATCTCAATACAAAGTTCTGCCCCTCTCTTTTGGAGATCTATTCGATGTAATCTTCTTTTGCGGTGTGTTTGTTGAGACCGATGAATTGTGGGTTTATGATCAAGTTTATCTATGAACAATATTTGAATCTTCTCTGAATTCTTTTATGTATGATTGGTTATCTTTGCAAGTCTCTTCGAATTATCAGTTTGGTTTGGCCAACTAGATTGATCTTTCTTGCAATGGGAGAAGTGCTTAGCTTTGGGTTCTATCTTGCGGTGTCCTTTTGTAACCTCCCAAATTTTCAATTTGGAATGTTATACACTAGATCATCATGCATATCATATTTTCTTGCATTTTGGTCGATCCTAGAAATTTCACGCAACTCAAGGACCCTCGGAGAGAGTTGGAGATTTCGTCATTTTCATATTTGAGTTTTCTCAAATCTTGAAACGAGGATCATTGGATTTATTTATTTCATCCTCAATTATTTTTCCCGATATCAAAATATGAGAGAGGGAAATAATATGACTTTTCCCAAATTTAGGAAAAAGAAGATTTAATAAATGGATTCAATTTTGTTTTCCGGTGTTTATTTGCACTTTATTTGGATTAGGGAAAAATGCGTGTTTTCAAAATTTGCATCTAGGTCCCGAGAAAAGTTCATTTTGTTCGACTCATTTTTAGGAGTCGGGGAAAATTTACTTTGGGAATTTTGGAGTTCGTTTAGATTTTCTTTTCTGTGTTTTTCTGCGCGCGTAACCGATTAAAAAAAAATCCATCGCGCGCCTAGGCCAAGGCCCAGCCGGCCGGGCCAGGCTCCCTCGCGCGCGCGCGCCTGCGTAGCCGCCGCCGCCGCCCTAGGCAGAGTCCTAGTAGGACTCCTCCCTCTCCCCTTTTTCCTTGCCCCCTCCCCCAAGTTTCCTCCCTCCCCTCCCTCTTTAAATACCCCCACACCCCCCCCTTTTCCCACACCACCCCGCGCCCCTTCCCGCGCCCCAAGCCGCCTAGCGCCGCCCTAGCGCCTCCGCCGCCGCCTACGCCGTCGTCGCCACCGCGCTTGCAACCCCGCCGTTCGCCGGAACCTCGCCGAAGGTAGCCGTGCCGCGCCTCTCTTTTTCCCCTCGGTTCAGTTTTTCTTATAAACCGTACCGGTTTTCTTTTCGACTCTTTCTTTCGGATTTTTCTTTCGAAAACCCTAGATCGGTTTTCGTTTTCTTTTCTGGTTTAGTGTTTAGCGACCATTCACCGGACCGTTCGTCCTAATGAACGTGATCACCGGTTATTCCCGGTTAACGAACGTCCGTTCGTTTAACCGTTCTTCTTTTTCTTTTTCGTCGGATTTATTCCGCGATCGTGATTTCAGATCCGATCTTCGTTCTAGTCTATCTTGTCGCTCGTTCATTGGAATCAGGTGATTCAAGCACCTGGAGTTTCGTTTCGAAACCGCCGTTCCGACTAATCAACTTAAATAAGTTTTTGCTACTGTAAAATTTGACCTAGTTTCAACTTGCTAGAACCGAGTTGTTTTCTTCCGCCGTTTGTTTTTCGTTGCTTTGTTTGGTTCTTTCTCTCTTTGCAACCGGAGTTCTTAAGGTGAACTTTCTGGTTCGATCTCTTGTTCGAGTTTTACCTGTGCATTAGATGAGTACTTACTGTATGCTTGTTGTTTGTCTGCGATAGATTACCCGAATTGCGTCGCCTGTTACTTCGAATCTCTAGGACTCGCGGATCGTCAGCAAGGCAAGTAACACTTTGATCATACCTTTTCTACAACCCAGTTTTATTGCATTAGATCCATCATCACACATTGCATGATTAGGATCTAATTAAATTGTGGGATGGGAAGTAGATGAGGTAGTACCTATTACCTGTTTATTATGAAACCTTTGGGAGTTACTTCTACGTTTGCTTATTATGCCATGCTATGCTAGTAGACGTGGATTGGGTGAGTGATATCCATGACAGATGTGAGATTGATAATTTTAATGGTTTATCTAAGGTGGCAACTTAAACACACATCTGGGTGGATTGAGGCACCTGATGTCTATCAGGACTTGCCTGTTTTTCTTTGGACCGCCACCCAGGCTCAAAGGGATCATAAGATCTTTCATGCTAGAAACTTACGTGTCCAGCCACAAGCCAATATGGGCTCTGGCATAGTTGACTAAGTCATGCGAACTCTTACAGGGTAGACTAGCAGATGTAGGGGAAAGTAGGTGTACCGGTCTATCCATCGTAAGGTGCTAGCGCTTTTGAAAGACTGTGTCTCGGTCATCCGTTTCTCAAGCGCCAGTAGTGCGAGAAATCCAACGGAGGCGATCGAGTCTTGTGGGGAAAAGTGCGCAAACCTCTGCAGAGTGTAATAAACTAATCATGATTAGCCGTGTCCCCGGTTATGGACAATCTTGAGTATCTAGTACTTGAATATCATGTGAATCTCATCATGTTACTTCTAATTAATATTGTTGGGTTTTAATTGTTTACTTAATTGGGATCGGAATGCTGTCAACCATTCTCGATGTTCAACCACCATGATAGTTAAATAAATTTGTTCCTTTGTAGTAGGGAAAAACTGGCTTTACGCAAAACAGTAACCATAGAGCTTTCCACCAGCCAAATATGCATATAGTATAGCTGTTTCTTTCCATTACTCTCTATGTGTTACCTTGCCAGCATATTCCATGTGCTGACCCATTTTCCGGCTGCAACTTTAATGTTGCAGACTTTTCAGACGACGAGTAAGGTGCTTTTAGGTTGTGGTTCTATACTCAGTGATGCCGTTGGAGTTGATGGACCCATTTACCTTCCAAGTCTTCTGCTGTTATCGATACTAGATGGCCTTAAGCCATATTTATTGTAATAAGTTCTCTTTTGTGACATTGATGTATTAAGTGTGTGATTGTACTCTGCTATAAATCCTTCGAAGTACTGTGTGGTGTCAGCATTACTGATCCAGGGATGACATCGGAGCACAGAGACTTGATCCATTCGGGTCGGGTCGCTACAGAGATGGTATCAGAGCACACGCTGACTGTAGGACACGACCACTAAGTTAAAGCCATAGATCACTATTCTCTCGTCATTTTCTAACTCCTCATCTTTTCTACTCTTTTGGATGAAGGACGCGAAGATCAAGTACGCTCAACTGGATGAAGGCAGACCTTTTGGATTTCACTTGAAGGAAGTCACCAAGTACCTAAACATTGGACTACCAAGTTTCACGGGAACCTTCAACGCCACTCTGCCTGAAGAGGAGCGCTGGACGATTCAAGCTCATGTTCCGGGAAGGACATTCGCGCCAATCACAAAGCCCATAGATAGTGTTTTCAATGCACCAACGTGGAGTCTAGGAAAGAGCATGGCAGCCCATATCACCATAGGACGCATTGGAGGAGTTTATCAAGAAGACGTCAAGGACACTATCTACCAGATTTGCGGACGCCGAGATGAACAATGGGAGTTAGTCAGCACCAAGAAGGATAGATCCATTGTAGCTTTCATCCAGGAGTTAAACCAGCACATTCGACGCCACGAGAACCAGATGTGCAATGATATGATAGAGTTGAAGAATGTGAAGGCAAGGATCATCGAGCTAGAAGGAGAACTGAAGGCTACACGCAAGGACTACATGGACGAGATCGTAGCTCTAGCAAGACACAATGGCGATATTAAGCAAGAGATTGAAGAACTCAAGAGGGAGTTAGCATCCAGGAAGGAAGATATGTACGTCGCATGTCCAGACAACTACATCATCATCGACGACACCGATTCGGATCCAAGTGAACCCGACTTTGAAGACGAAGCTGGAGCGGACATCATGGAGTCTTCCACCGGTTAAAATTTCTAGATGACCACCAAATATTAGTAGTATTCCCCCATGTATACATTATAGTTTGAGCACTTTTTGCGATAGCTAGATCGATTGTAAGCCCTTGTTTGATTGAATGAAGTGATTTGTGTGCATTTTCTCATATGCATTGGGGTAGTGTTTTCTCTTTAGACCTCACTCTATTCTTATTTCTCGTCTTTTCTAAACCCTCAGATGCCTCTGAGACGTGACAATGGATTTCCACCGGAGCTCACTCAGTTGATCCAGCAACAGAATCAATTGATGTAGATGTTAGTCCAGAACCAGCAGAACAACAACAACAACAACCCACCTCTACCACCGCCACCTATTGACCACTTAGCCCGTTTCCTTAGGCTAAATCCGCCGGTGTTTCCAGCAGCACCGAGCCGATAGTAGCAGACGATTGGCTCTGCAAGATAGGAAGGGAGTTGACCACTGTAGGATGCACGGATGGTGAGAAAGTGAAGTTTGCCGCACATCAGCTTGACGGACCCGCGGCAGCATGGTGGGAGAATTTCACAGCCACCTTCCCAGTTGACACTATCACATGGGATCAGTTTCAGCAAGCTTTCCGCACTGCACATGTTTCAGCAGGAGCTATGGTCATGAAGAAGCGTGAGTTTCGCAACTTACGCCAAGGAGGAAGGACAGTGGGCCAGTATGTTGACGACTTCAGCAAGCTAGCACGTTATGCCCCAGATGACGTTGCTACGGATGCAACCAAGCAGGAGAAGTTTCTGGAAGGATTAAATGATGAGTTAAGCATGCAGTTGATGGTAGCAAGTTTCAACAACTACCAGGAGTTGGTAGATCGTGCCATCATGATTGAAGGGAAGCAACAACAGATTGAGAACCGCAAGAGGAAGTATGGACAGGGGAAGTATAACTCTGGAGCCCAGCAGAAGCCCCGTTTTACCCCTAAATCGGGATTTCAGTTTCAGCATACCCATGGAGGAGGTAGTTCGCACAACCATAACAGCCACAAGAATGGTAATGGGAATGGAGGAAGCAACGGCCAGAACCATACCACCGCATCAACCCCATCCAAGAGAGATCTGAGTCAAGTCAGCTGTTTCAAGTGTTCCAAGACCGGACATTATGCCAATGAATGTCCTGAAGGCCAGAATGGAAATGGCAATGGGAGCTCAGGGAAGAAGCCGAACCCTTTCAATAGGGGACAGGTGAACCACGTTAACGTGGAGGAGGTTGAAGATCAGCCTGATGCTGTAATCGGTAAGTTTTTGGTTAAGTCATTTACCGCACTCGTTCTTTTCGATACTGGTGCATCACATTCATACATATCAAGGGGATTTGTGGAAAAATATAGCCTGCCCACTAGGATTCTTAAAACACCTATGCTAGTAAGTTCGCCAGGAGCAGAGTACATGGCCAGACAAGGATGCTTTCAAGTGCCATTAAGCATAGGAAGGCATGTTTTCCCAACAGACTTAATTATTCTGGAATCCCAGGGTCTGTATGTAATCCTCGGTATGGATTGGCTGTCGATGTATGGAGGAAACATCGATTGTGCTAGTAAGTCAATTTTGCTCACAACGCCAGAAGGAAGAAGGATCAAGTATGTATCCCGGCATGTGCCAAATAGGACACAAGTAAATTGCCTAACAGGAGTTGTGCAGGAGGAAGTACCAGTGGTAAAGGATTTTCCTGATGTATTTCCAGAAGAGTTGCCAGGCATGCCACCGGATAGAGACATTGAGTTTTTGATTGAGTTATTGCCAGGTACAGGCCCAATATCAAAGAGACCATACCGGATGCCAGCAAAGGATTTGGTCGAAATTAAGAATCAGATTAAGGAGTTACTGGAGAAAGGTTACATACGCCCAAGTTCTTCGCCTTGGGGATCACCCGTACTTCTAGTGGAGAAGAAGGATGGATCATTACGGATGGTTATTGATTACCATGGATTGAATGAAGTAACCATCAAGAACAAGTACCCACTACCAATGATGAATGATCTGTTTGATCGTTTGCAAGGAGCTAAAGTGTTTTCCAAGATCGATTTGTGATCGGGATACCATCAGTTGAAGATCCGAGAACATGATATACCTAAGACAACTTTCACCACAAGATATGGACTGTATGAGTATACCGTTATGTCATTTGGATTGACTAACGCGCCTGCCTATTTTATGAACATGATGAACAAGGTGTTTATGGAGTTTTTGGATAAGTTCGTCGTACTGTTCATTGATGATATCCTAGTTTATTCAAAGAATGAAGAAGAGCATAAGGAACATTTGCGTTTGGTTTTGTAGAAACTAAGGGAACATCAGTTATATGCCAAATTTAGCAAATGTGAGTTTTGGTTGAAAGAAGTAGGATTCCTCGGACACGTTATATCCGGAGAAGGGATAGCAGTTGACCCCACAAAGGTCGAGACCGTAACCGAATGGGAAGCACCAACGACAGTTGGAGAGATTCGGAGTTTTCTTGGACTCGCAGGATACTACCGGAGATTCATTGAGAACTTTTCAAAGATTGCGAAGCCTGTGACAGAGTTGTTAAAGAAGGATACCATGTTCAATTGGACTAAGGAGTGTGAGGCTAGCTTCCAGGAGTTGAAGAAACATTTGGTTACCTTACCAGTGTTGATTTTGCCAGATCAGACCAAGGATTATGAGGTATATTGCGACGCTTCACGTCGAGGATGTGGAGCAGTGCTTATGCAGGAAGGGAGAGTTGTTTCGTATGCTTCACGATAACTGAAGCCTCATGAGTTGAATTACGCCACGCATGATTTGGAGTTAGCAGCCGTAGTGCATGCATTGAAGACATGGAGACATTTCCTCATTGGAAATCATTGCGAGGTGTACACGGATCACAAGAGTTTGAAGTACATTTTCACGCAGAAGGAGTTGAACCTCAGACAAAGGAGATGGTTGGAGCTCATCAAAGATTAGGATATGAGATTGCATTACCATCCTGGAAAAGCTAATGTAGTAGCTGACGCATTGAGCTGTAAGAGCCATGTCAATACATTAATAACGGAAGAAATACCTAAGGAGTTAGCAGAAAACCTTCGTGAACTAAGTTTAGAAATAGTTCCGAAAGGTTATGTAGCAGCATTGGAGATTCAGTCAACATTAATGGATAAAATCAGAGAAGCTCAGAAATCTGACAAGGAGATTGCTTCTATAAAGAAGAAAATGAGCGAAGGAAAAGCAAAGGGATTTCGTGAGGATGAGCACAATACCCTATGGTTTGAGGACTGTGTTTATGTGCCAAATGACCCGGAGATCAGGAAGTTGATTCTACAAGAGGCACATGACTCACCATATTCGATTCACCCAGGAAATACCAAGATGTATTTGGATTTGAAGGAAACATTCTGGTGGACCGGAATGAAGAAGGATATTGCAGCCTATGTAGCAGTTTGTGATGTGTGTCATAGAGTGAAGGCAGAGCATCATAAGCCAGCCGGATTGTTGCAACCATTGCCGATACCCGAATGGAAGTGGGATAAGATAGGCATGGATTTTATCACAGGACTACCCAGGACGAAGGCAGGCTATGACTCGATATGGGTAGTAGTTGATCGTTTGACAAAGGTAGCACATTTCATTCCAGTTAAGACCACTTACACCAGTGCTAAGTTGGCAAAGATATACATGACTAGGATCATTTGTTTGCATGGAGTTCCGAGGAGTATTGTATCAGACAGAGGAACCCAATTCACCTCAAAGTTTTGGAGTCAGTTGCATGAAACTTTGGGAACCAGGCTAGAGTTCAGCACCGCTTTTCATCCACAGACAGATGGACAGACCGAGAGAGTCAATCAGATTTTGGAAGATATGCTGAGAGCTTGGCACTAGATTATGGATCTAGTTGGGACGATAACTTGCCGTATGCGGAATTTTCTTATAACAACAGCTACGAAACCAGTTTGAAGATGGCACCTTTCAAAGCTTTATACGGAAAGAGGTGCAGGACACCGTTATCATGGGACGAAGTTGGAGACCGTCAGTTGTTTGGACCCGATTTGATTAAAGAGTCTGAACAGAAGGTGAAGTTGATTCGCGATAGGCTCAAGGTAGCCCAGTCCGGGCAGAAGAGCTACACAGATTCTAAACGCAAGGAGACAGTTTACGAAACCGGAGACAGAGTTTATCTTCGAGTATCCCCACTTCGAGGAGTTAAGCGCTTTGGAGTTAAGGGAAAATTAGCACCACGTTTTGTTGGACCATATAAGATCTTGCAACGTATGGGAGAAGTCGCTTATAAGTTGGAATTACCAGAGGGACTGTCAAGAGTTCATGACGTATTCCATGTTTCTCAACTGAAGAAATGTCACGCCGAGATGGCGGAGGTACCGCTAAGAGATACCGTGCTGCTTGAAGCAATTCAGTTGAAGGACGACTTAGCATATGAAGAGAAACCAGTCAAGATTCTCGATTATGCCAGCAGAGTTACTCGCAGCAAGGTTATCAAGTTCTGTAAAGTTCAGTGGAACCACCACTCAGAGGATGAAGCCACCTGGGAGAGAGAAGAAGATTTGCTCAAGGACCACCCTCACCTATTTTCTAGCCAACCCGAATCTCGAGGGCGAGATTCATCTTAAGGGGGGTAGGTTTGTAACCTCCCAAATTTTCAATTTGGAATGTTATGCACTAGATCATCATGCATATCATATTTTCTTGCATTTTGGTCGATCCTAGAAATTTCACGCAACTCAAGGACCCTCGGAGAGAGTTGGAGATTTCGTCATTTTCATATTTGAGTTTTCTCAAATCTTGAAACGAGGATCATTGGATTTATTTATTTCATCTTCAATTATTTTTCCCGATATCAAAATATGAGAGAGGGAAATAATATGACTTTTCCCAAATTTAGGAAAAAGAAGATTTAATAAATGGATTCAATTTTGTTTTCCAGTGTTTATTTTCACTTTATTTGGATTAGGGAAAAATGCATGTTTTCAAAATTTGCATCTAGGTCCCGAGAAAAGTTCATTTTGTTCGACTCATTTTTAGGAGTCGGGGAAAAAAATTTACTTTGGGAATTTTGGAGTTCGTTTAGATTTTCTTTTCTGTGTTTTTCTGCGTGCGTAACCGATTTAAAAAAATCCGTCGCGCGCCTGGGCCAAGGCCCAGCCCGGCCGGGCCAGGCTCCCTCGCGCGCGCGCGCGCCTGCGCAGCCGCCGCCGCCGCCCTAGGAAGAGTCCTAGTAGGACTCCTCCCTCTCCCCTTTTTCCTTGCCCCCTCCCCCAAGTTTCCTCCCTCCCCTCCCTCTTTAAATACCCCCACACCCCCCCTTTTTCCCACACCACCCCGCGCCCCTCACCTCGCGCCCCAAGCCGCCTAGCGCCGCCGCCGCCTACGCCGCCGTCACCGCCGCCCTTGCAACCCCGCCGTTTGCCGGAACCTCGCCGGAGGTAGCCGCGCTGCGCCTCTCTTTTTCCCTTCGGTTTGGTTTTTCTTATAAACCGTACC
Source organism: Triticum monococcum (assembly GCA_034509565.1). NCBI lineage: Eukaryota > Viridiplantae > Streptophyta > Magnoliopsida > Poales > Poaceae > Triticum > Triticum monococcum. Next base: position 439,865,761 of record CM067842.1, on the reverse strand, counting down.
ATTTTTCTTTTCGATTCTTTGTTTTGGATTTTTCTTCCGAAAACCCTAGATCGGTTTTCGTTTTCTTTTCTGGTTTAGTGTTTAGCGACCATTCGCCGGACCGTTCGTCCTAACGAACGTGATCACCGATTATTCCCAGTTAACGAACGTCCGTTCGTTTAACCGTTCTTCTTTTTCTTTTTCGTCGGATTTATTCCGCGATCGCGATTTCAGATCCGATCTTCGTTCTAGTCTATCTTCTCGCTCGTTCATCGGAATCAGGTGATTCAAGCGCCTGGAGTTTCGTTTCGAAATCGCCGTTCCGACTAATCAACTTAAATAAGTTTTTGCTACTGTAAAATTTGACCTAGTTTCAACTTGCTAGAACCGAGTTGTTTTCTTCCGCCGTTTGTTTTTTGTTGCTTTGTTCGGTTCTTTCTCTCTTTGCAACCGGAGTTCTTAAGTTGAACTTTCTGATTCGATCTCTTGTTCGAGTTTTACCTGTGCATTAGAGTAGTACTTATTGTATGCTTGTTGTTTGTCTATGATAGATTACCCGGGATTGCGCCGCCTGTTACTTCGAATCTCTAGGACTCGCGGATCGTCAACAAGGCAAGTAACACTTTGATCATACCTTTTCTACAACCCAGTTTTATTGCATTAGATCCATCCTCACACATTGCATGATTAGAATCTAATTAAATTGTGGGATGGGAAGTAGATGAGGTAGTACCTATTACCTGTTTATTATGAAACCTTTGGGAGTTACTTCTACGTTTGCTTATTATGCCATGCTATGCTAGTAGACGTGGATTGGGTGAGTGATATCCATGACAGATGTGAGATTGATAATTTTAATGGTTTATCTAAGGTGGCAACTTAAACACACATCTGGGTGGATTGAGGCACCTGATGTCTATCAGGACTTGCCTGTTTTTCTTTGGACCGCCACCCAGGCTCAAAGGGATCATAAGATCTTTCATGCTAGAAACTTACGTGTCCAGCCACAAGCCAATATGGGCTCTGGCATAGTTGACTAAGTCATGCGAACTCTTACAGGGTAGACTAGCAGATGTAGGGGAAAGTAGGTGTACCGGTCTATCCATCATAAGGTGCTAGCGCTTCTGAAAGACCGTGTCTCGGTCATCCGTTTCTCAAACGCCAGTAGTGCGAGAAATCCAACGGAGGCGATCGAGTCTTGTGGGGAAAAGTGCGCAAACCTCTGCAGAGTGTAATAAACTAATCATGATTAGCCATGTCCCCGGTTATGGACAATCTTGAGTATCTAGTACTTGAATATCATGTGAATCTCATCATGTTATTTCTAATTAATATTGTTGGGTTTTAATTGTTTACTTAATTGGGATCGGAATGCTGTCAACCATTCTCTATGGTCAACCACCATGATAGTTAAATAAATTTGTTCCTTTGCAGTAGGGAAAAACTGGCTTTACGCAAAACAGTAACCATAGAGCTTTCCACCAGCCAAATATGCATATAGTATAGCTGTTTCTTTCCATTACTCTCTATGTGTTACCTTGCCAGCATATTCCATGTGCTGACCCGTTTTCGGGCTGCAACTTTCATGTTGCAGACTTTTCAGACGACGAGTAAGGTGCTTTTAGGTCGTGGTTCTATACTCAGTGATGCCGTTGGAGTTGATGGACCCATTTACCTTCCAAGTCTTCCGCTGTTATCGATACTAGATGGCCTTAAGCCATATTTATTGTAATAAGTTCTCTTTTGAGACATCGATGTATTAAGTGTGTGATTGCTACTCTGCTATAAATCCTTTGAAGTACTATGTGGTGTCAGCATTACTGATCCAGGGATGACACCGGAGCACAGAGACTTGATCCATTCGGGTCGGGTCGCTACACCTTTCCCAGTGATAGTAGGGGCAGCAAGGCACGTATTGTATTCTTGCCATCGAGGATAACAAGATGGGTTTTTATCATATTGCATGACTTTATCCCTCTACATCATGTCATCTTTCTTAAAGCGTTACTCTGTTCTCTTTAACTTAATACTCTAGATGCATGCTAGATAGCGGTCGATGTGTGGAGTAATAGTAGTAGATGCATGCAGGAGTTGGTCTACTTTTCTTGGGTGTGATGCCTATATACATGATCATACCTAGATATTCTCATAACTATGCTCAATTCTGTCAATTGCTCAACAGTAATTTGTTCACCCATCGTAAAATACCTATGCTCTTGAGAGAAGCCACTAGTGAAACCTATGGCCCCCGGGTCTATCTTCATTATATTAATCTTCCAATACTTAGTTATTTTCATTGCTTTTATTTTAATTTGCATCTTTATCATAAAAATACCAAAAATATTATCTTATCATATCTGTCAGATCTCACTCTCGTAAGTGACCGTGTAGGGATTGACAACCCCTTATCGCGTTGGTTTCGAGGATTTATTTGTTTTGTGTAGGTGCAAGGGACTCGCACGTAGCCTCATACTGGATTGATACCTTGGTTCTCAAAAACTAAGGGAAATACTTACGCTACTTTGCTACACCACCCTTTCCTCTTTAAGGGAAAACCTACGCAAGTGCTCAAGAGGTAGCAAGAAGGATTTCTGCAACCGTTGCCAGGCAGGTCTACGCAAAAGTCAACATACCAAGTACCCATCACAAAACCTTATCTCCCGCATTACATTATTTGCCATTTGCCTCTCATTTTCCTCTCCCCCACTTCACCCTTGCCGTTTTATTCGCCTTCTCTCTCTATCCTCCCTCTCTTTCTCTATTTGCTGTTTTATTTGCCCGTTCCTTGTTTGCTTGTGTGTTGGATTGCTTGCTTGCCACGATGGATCAAGATAATACTAAATTGTGTGACTTTACAAATACGAACAACAATGATTTTATTAGCACTCCGATTGCTCCTCTTACTGATGTTGAATCTTGTGAAATTAATGCTGCCTTGCTGAATCTTGTCATGAAAGATCCATTTTCTGGCCTTCCTAGTGAAGATGCCGCTACCCATCTAAATAGCTTCATTGATTTGTGTGATATGCAAAGGAAGAAAGATGTGGACAATGATATTGTTAAATTGAAGCTATTTCCTTTTTCACTTAGAGATCGTGCTAAAGGTTGGTTTTCGTCTTTGCCTAAAAATAGTATTGATTCTTGGAATAAGTGCAAAGATGCTTTTATCTCTAAGTATTTTCCTCCCGCTAAGATCATCTCTCTTAGAAACGATATTATGAATTTTAAGCAACTTGATCATGAACATGTTGCACAAGCTTGGGAGAGGATGAAATTAATGATACATAATTTCCCAACACATGGTTTGAATTTGTGGATGATTATATAAATTTTTTATGCCGGATTGAATTTTGCTTCTAGAAATCATTTAGATTCGGCCACGGGAGGCACTTTTATGGAAATCACTTTAGGAGAAGCTACTAAACTCCTAGATAATATTATGGTTAATTATTCTCAATGGCACACTGAAAGATCTACTAATAAGAAAGTGCATGCGGTAGAAGAAATTAATGTTTTGAGTGGAAAGATGGATGAACTTATGAAATTATTTGCTAATAAAAGTGTTTCTTATGATCCTAATGATACGCCTTTGTCTACTTTGATTGAGAATAATAATGAATCTTTGGATGTGAATTTTGTTGGTAGGAATAATTTTGGTAACAACGCGTATAGAGGAAACTTTAATCCTAGGCCTTATCCTAGTAATTCCTCTAATAATTATGGTAATTCCTACAACCATTCCTATGGAAATTATAATAAGATGCCCTCTGATTTTGAATCTAATATTAAAGTATTTATTACTTCGCAAAAGAATTTCAATGCTTTGATTGAAGAAAAATTGGTTAAGATTGATGAGTTGGCTAGGAACGTTGATAGAATTTCTCTTGATGTTGATTCTTTGAAACTTAGATCTATTCCACCTAAGCATGATATCAATGAGTCTCTCAAAGCCATGAGAATTTCAATTGATGAGTGCAAAGAAAGAACCGCTAGGATACGTGCTAAGAAAGATTCCTTTATAAGAGCGTGTTGTTCTAGTTACCATGATAATAAAGATGAAGATCTAAAAGTTATTGATGTGTCTCCTATTAAATATTTTTTTTGCAATATCAATCTTGATAATGATGGGACTGAATATGATCCACCTTTACCTAGAAGGCATTCCAAAAATTCGGAGTTTTTAGATCTTGATGCTAAAATTGACAAAAGTGGGATTGAAGAGATCAAAACTTTAAATATTGATGAACCCACTATTTTGGATTTCAAGGAATTTAATTATGATAATTGCTATTTGATAGATTGTATTTCCTTGTTGCAAGCCGTGCTAAATTCTCCTCATGCTTATAGCCAACATAAAGATTTTACTAAACATATCGTTGATGCTTTGATGCAATCTTATGAAGAAAAACTTGAGTTAGAGGTTTCTATCCCTAGAGAACTTTATGATGAGTGGGAACCTACTATTAAAATTAAAATTAAAGATCATGAATGCTATGCTTTGTGTGATTTGGGTGCTAGTGTTTCCACGATTCCAAAGACTTTGTGTGATTTGTTAGGTTTCCGTGAATTTGATGATTGCTCTCTAAACTTGCACCTTGCGGATTCCACTATTAAGAACCTATGGGAAGAATTAATGATGTTCTTATTGTTTCAAATAGGAATTATGTGCCCGTAGATTTTATCGTTCTTGATATAGATTGCAATCGTTCATGTCCTATTATTCTTGGTAGACCTTTCCTTAGAACGATTCGTGCAATTATTGATATGAAGGAAGGAAATATTAGATTCCAATTTCCGTGAAGGAAAGGAATGGAACACTTTCCTAGAAAGAAAATTAAATTACCTTATGAATCTATTATGAGAGCCACTTATGGATTGCCTACCAAAGACGGCAATACCTAGATCTATCCTTGCTTTTTATGCCTAGCTAGGGCGTTAAACGATAGCGCTTGCTGGGAGGCAACCTAATTTTATTTTTATTTATTGCTTTTTTATCCTGTTTAGTAATAAATAAATTATCTAGACTCTGTTTTGGTTGTGTTTTTTGTGTTTAATTAGTGTTTGTGCCAAGTAGAACCATTGGGAAGACTTGGGGAAAGTCTTGTTAATCTTGCTGTAAAAAACAGAAACTTTAGCGCTCACGAGAACTGCTGCCATTTTTATTTTGCAAGCGCTATTTAGTTAATTCTTTTTGAAGATGATTAATAGATAAATTCCTCACGTCCAGCAATTTATTTTAGAATTTTAGGGATTCCATATCTTGAGCTAGCTACAGATTACTACAGACTGTTCTGTTTTTGACAGATTCTGTTTTTCGTGTGTTGCTTGCTTATTTTGATGAATCTATGGCTAGTAAAATAGTTTATAAACCATAGAGAAGTTGGAATACAGTAGCTTTAACGCCAATATAAATAAATAATGAGTTAATTACAGTACCTTGAAGTGGTCTTTTGTTTTCTTTCGCTAACGGAGCTCATGAGATTTTCTTCTTTAAGTTTTGTGTTGTGAAGTTTTAAAGTTTTGGGTAAAGATTTGATGGATTATGGAACAAGGAGTTGAAAGAGCCTAAGCTTGGGGATGCCCATGGCACCTCAAGATAATCTAAGGACACCTAAAATCCAAAGCTTGGGGATGCCCCGGAAGGCATCCCCTCTGTCGTCTACTTCTATCGGAACTTTACTTGGAGCTATATTTTTATTCACCACATGATATGTGTTTTGTTTGGAGCGTCTTGTGTGGTTTGAGTCTTTATTTGTTAGTTTACCAAAATCATATTTTATGTACACACCTTTTTAGAGAGACACATGATTCGGAAATTATTAGAATACTCTATGTGTTTCACTTATATCTTTTGAGTTATATAGTTTTGGTCTAGTGCTTCACTTATATCATTTGGAGCACGATGGTGGATTTGTTTTATAGAAACTATTGATATCTCATGCTTCACTTAGATTATTTTGAGAGTCTTAAATAGCATGGTAATTTGCTTAAATAATCCTTATATGCTAGGTATACAAGATTAATAATAAAATTCTCTTATGAGTGTGTTGAATACTATGAGAAGTTTGAAACTTGATAATTGTTTATAGATATGGAGATGGTGATATTAGAGCCATGCTAGTTGAGTAGTTGTGAATTTGAGAAATACTTGTGTTAAAGTTTGTGATTCCCGTAGCATGCACGTATGGTGAACCGTTATGTGATGAAGTCAGAGCATGATTTATTTATTGATTGTCTTCCTTATGAGTGGCGGTCGGGGACGAGCGATGGTCTTTTCCTACCAATCTATCCCCCTAGGAGCATGCGCGTAATACTTTGCTTCGATAACTTGTAGATTTCTGCAATAAGTATATGACTTCTTTATGACTAATGTTGAGTCCATGGATTATACGCACTCTCACCCTTCCATCATTGCTAGCCTCTCTAATACCGCACACCTTTCGTCGGTATCATACACCCACCATATACCTTCCTCAAAACAGCCACCATACCTACCTATCATGGCATTTCCATAGCCATTCCTAGATATATTGCCATGCAACTTTCCACCATTCCGTTTATTATGACACATTCCATCATTGTCATATTGCTTTGCATGATCATGTAGTTGACATCGTATTTGTGGCAAAGCCATAGTTCATAATTCTTTCATACATGTTACTCATGAGTCATTGCATGTCCCGGTACACCATCGGAGGCATTCATATAGAGTAATATCTTGTTCTAAGAATCGAGTTGTAATTCTTGAGTTGTAAGAAAATAAAAGTGTGATGATCATCATTATTAGAGCATTGTCCCAGTGAGGAAAGGATGATGGAGACTATGATTCCCCACAAGTCGGGATGAGACTCCGGACGAAAAATAAAAAAAAGATGCCATAAAAAAAGAGAAAAGTCCCAAATAAAAAAACATGAGAGAAAAAGCGAGAAGGGACAATGCTACTATCCTTTTACCACACTTGTGCTTCAAAGTAGCACCATGATCTTCATGATAGAGAGTCTCCTATGTTATCACTTTCATATAGTAGTGGGAATTTTTCATTATAGAACTTGGCTTGTATATTCCAATGATGGCTTCCTCAAAATGACCTAGGTCTTCGTGAGCAAGCAAGTTGGATGCACACCCACTTAGTTTCTTTTTGAGCTTTCATATAGTTATAGCTCTAGTGCATCCGTTGCATGGCAATCCCTACTCACTCACAATGATATCTATTGATGGGCATCTCCATAGCCCATTGATACGCCTAGTTGATGTGAGACTATGTTCTCCTTTTTGTCTCCTCCACAACCACCATTCTATTCCACCTAAAGTATGAGATTGAATTTTTTTTGAGAATGTCAAAAGTATAAAACAATTGCTTGGCTTGTCATCGGGGTTGTGCATGATTTAAATATTTGTGTGGTGAAGATAGAGCATAGCTGGACTATATGATTTTGTAGGGATAACTTTCTTTGGCCATGTTATTTTCAAGAGACATAATTGCTTAGTTAGTATGCTTGAAGTATTATTATTTCTATGTCAATTTTAAACTTTTGTCTTGAATCTTTCGGATCTGAATATTCATGCCACAATTAAGAAGAATTACATTGAAAATATGCCAAGTAGCATTCCACATCAAAAATTCTGTTTTTATCATTTACCTACTCGAGGACGAGCATGAATTAAGCTTGGGGATGCTTGATACGTCTCCAACGTATCTATAATTTTTGATTGCTCCATGCTATATTATCTACTGTTTTGAACATTTTTGGGATTTATTATCCACTTTTATATTATTCTTGGGACTAACCTATTAACCGGAGGCCCAGCCCAGAATTGCTGTTTTTGCCTATTCTGGGGTTTTGAAGAAACGGAATATCAAACAGAGTCCAAACGGAATGAAACCTTCGGGAACGTGATTTTCTCACCGAACATGATCTAGGAGACTTGGACCCTACGTCAAGCAACCAACAGGGAGGCCACGAGGTACGGGGCGCGCTTACCCCCCAGGCACGCCCTCCACCCTCGTGGGCCCCCTGTTGCTCCACCGACGTACTTCTTCCTCCTATATACCTACGCACCCCCAAACGATCAGATATGGAGCCAAAACCCTAATTCCATCGCCGTAACTTTCTGTATCCATGAGATCCCATCTTGGGGCCTGTTCCGGAGCTCCACCAGAGGGGGCATCGATCACGGAGGGCTTCTACATCAACACCATAGCCTCTCCGATGAAGTGTGAGTAGTTTACTGCAGACCTTCGGGTCCATAGGTATTAGCTAGATGGCTTCTTCTCTCTTTTTGGATCTCAATACAAAGTTCTCCCCCTCTCTTGTGGAGATCTATTCGATGTAATCTTCTTTTGCGGTGTGTTTGTTGAGACCGATGAATTGTGGGTTTATGATCAAGTTTATCTATGAACAATATTTGAATCTTCTCTGAATTCTTTTATGTATGATTGGTTATCTTTGTAAGTCTCTTCGAATTATCAGTTTGGTTTGGCCTACTAGATTGATATTTCTTGCAATGGGAGAAGTGCTTAGCTTTGGGTTCAATCTTGCGGTGTCCTTTCCCAGTGATAGTAGGGGCAGCAAGGCACATATTGTATTGTTGCCCTCGAGGATAACAAGATGGTTTTTTTTATCATTTTGCATGAATTTATCCCTCTACATCATGTCATCTTGCTTAAAGCGTTACTCTATTCTCTTGAACTTAATACTCTAGATGCATGCTGGGTAACGGTCGATGTGTGGAGTAATAGTAGTAGATGCAGGCAGGAGTCGGTCTACTTGTCTTGGACGTGATGCATATATACATGATCATACCTAGATATTCTCATAACTATGCTCAATTCTGTCAATTTCTCAACAGTAATTTGTTCACGCATCGTAAAATACCTATGCTCTTGAGAGAAGCCAGTAGTGAAACCTATGGCCCCCGGGTCTATCTTCATCATATTAATCTTCCAATACTTAGTTATTTTCACTGCTTTTATTTTACTCTGCATCTTTATCATAAAAATACCAAAAATATTATCTTATCATATCTATCAGATCTTACTCTCGTAAGTGACCGTGTAGGGATTGACAACCCCTTATCACGTTGGTTGCGAGGATTTATTTGTTTTGTGTAGGTGCGAGGGACTCACACGTAGCCTCCTACTAGATTGATACCTTGGTTCTCAAAAAGTGAGGGAAATACTTATGCTACTTTGCTGCACCACCCTTTCCTCTTCAAGGGAAAACCAACCCAAGTGCTCAAGAGGTAGCAGTACCCAAGCACCGGTCCACCCACATATCAAATTATCAAAGTACTGAACGTGAATCATATGAACATGATGAAAACTAGCTTGACGATAATTCCCATGTGTCCTTAGGAGCGCTTTCCTTCATATAAGAGTTTGTCCAGGCTTGTCCTTTGCTACAAAAGAATTGGGCCATCTTACTGCACCATATTTACTGTTATTACTTGCTACTCGTTACAAATTACCTTATCACAAAACTATCTGTTACCGATAATTCCAGTGCTTGCTGAGAATACCTTGCTGAAAACCGCTTATCATTTCCTTCTGCTCCTTGTTGGGTTTGGCACTCTTACTTATCCAAAAGGCTATGATAGATCCCCTACACTTGTGGGTCATCACTGCAGCACCCTAAAACCATTGAGATGTGTGAGGGGGTGCTGCATATCCACGATGTTGAAGGGCCAAAGAAGACCGGAAGCATGGAGACAAGACTCGAAGCAATGGAGCAGCAAGTTTTCAAGTGTCAACGGATGGTGGAACATGGACTCAATGCCAATCACTTGATGATAGCGGAATTTGCCAATAATCAAAAGATGGATGCCAAGAACATTGGGGAGGCCATCTTCAAGCTTCACGAGAAAATCGAGCACCTCCAAGCCCAGATCTACGACCTGCAAAACCAAAACTGTGAGTATGAATACATATTTAAGAGGATGAGTTTGGCTGCATATTTGAGGATCCCAGAGACTCGTTCATCCTTCTTTGATGGTGAGCCTATGCCCTGGAAGATGGATGGCAATCCTACAATGTCAACCACTTTATCATCACCACCTCCGAAGAAAGAGACATAAATACATGGGTATGGGCACTCCCCTTGGCAACTGCCAAGCTTGGGGGAGGTGCCTCGGTATCGTATCACCATCACATCTTTACCTTTATTGTTTTTCTTAGTTCGATCCTTTTGGTTATATTTTGATCTAGTAGAATAAAGTTTTTAGAATGATTTAGCTTGGAGTTTTGTTTTGAGATCTATCTATGTAATCGAGTCTGTGAGTTATATAATAAAGAGTAGTTTTGAGTTGAGAGCTTTGCTTTCTTGCTATGATCTTGAGGGAATAAAATAATAAAAATAATAAAAAGATCATATAATGATCTTATGGAGAGTGATGACTTCACATATAAAGAGTATGATGAATAAAAGTTGTTGAGAGTTGACAAACATAGTTTTGGTCATTGTTGTAATTAATAGGAAGTAATAAAGAAAGAGAGGCTTCACATATAAATATACTATCTTGGACATATTTTGGAATTGTGAGCACTCATTAAAATATGCCATGCTAAAAAGATGATGTTGGACAAGGAAGACAACATAATGGGTTATGTTTTCTTATATCCCGATAGAAGTTATATTGTCATGGATCCTCCAACATGTTGACCTTGCTTTTCTCTCTTATGTTAGCCAAATCCTTTGCACCGACTAGAGATACTACTTGTGCTTCCAAACATCCCTTAAACTAGTTTTGACATGAGAGTCCACCATACCTACCTATGAATTGAGTAAGATCCTTCAAGTAAGTTGTCATCGGTGCAAGCAATAAAAATTGCTCTCTAAATACGTATGATCTATTAGTGTGAAGAAAATAAGCTTTATACAAACTTCTGATATGGAAGAAATAAAAGCGACACACTGCATAATAAAGTTCTTTATCACATGCGGCAATATAAAGTGACGTTCTTTTGCATTAAGATTTTGTGCATCCAACCATGAAAGCGCATGACAACCTCTGCTTCCCTCTGCGAAGGGCCTATCTTTTAATTTTATCTTCTACCCTTATACAAGAGTCTTGGTGATCTTCACCTTTCCTTTTTACACTTTTTCTTTTTAGCAAGAACTATGTGTTGGAGAAAAGATCCATATATATATATATATATATATATATATATATATATATATATCTACTCGGATGTAGGTTGTCATAAAGTATTATTGTTGACATTACCCTTGAGGTAAAAGGTTGGGAGGTGAAACTATAAGCCCCTATATTTTTCTGTGTCCGATTGAAGCTTTGAACCCATAAGTATCGCGTGAGTGTTAGCAATTGTGAAATACTAAATGATAGCTGAGTATGTGGACTTTCTGAAAAGCTCTTGTATTGACTCTTTCCAAAGTTACGATAAATTGCAATTTCTTCAATGACTGAGATCATAGTTTGTTAGTCTTCAATAAAGTTTCTGATTCATACTTTACCCTGTGAATGAATTGTTACTTTAGCATAAGAAATTATATGACAATATATGTTGTTGTACTAAAGATGATCATGATGCCCTCATCTCTGTATTTTATTTTATCCAAACCTCTATCTCTAAACATGCGGACATATTTCTCGATTTCGGCTTTTGCTTGAGGACAACTGATGTCTAAGCTTGGGGGAGTTGATACGTCCATTTTGCATCATGCTTTTATATTGATATTTATTGCATTGTGGGATGTTATTACACATTATAGCACAATACTTATGCCTTTTCTCTCTTATTTCACAAGGTTTACATGAAGAGGGAGAATGCCGACAGCTGGAATTCTAGACTGGAAAAGAAGCAAATCTAAGAGGCCTATTCTGCACAACTACAAACATCCTAAAACTTCATGAAGAATTATTTTGGAATATATGAAAAATATTGGGCGAAGAAAGCACCTAAGGGGACCCACCAGGCAGCCACAAGGGTGGGGGCGCACCCCCTGCCTTGCCGCCCACCTAGCAGGCCCCCGGTGCCCATCTTCTGCTATATGAAGGGTTTTTACCTAGAAAAAAGGGAGAAGCTTTCAGGACGAAGCGTCGCCATCTCGAGGGAGAACTTGGGCAGAACCAATCTAGGGCTCCGGCAGAGCTGTTTGCCGGGGAAACATCCCTCCCGATGGGGGAAATCATCATTATCGTCATCACCAATGATCCTCTCATTGAGAGGGGGTCAATCTCCATCCACATATTCACCAGAACCATCTCCTCTCAAACCGTAGTTCATTTCTTGTATCCGATCTTTGTCTCAAAATGTCAGGTTGGTACCTGTGGGTTGCTAGTAGTGTTGATTACTCCTTGTAGTTGATGCTAGTTGGTTTATTCGGTGGAAGATCATATATTTAGATCCTTAATGATAATTAATACTCCTCTGATTATGAACATTAATATGCTTTGTGAGTAGTTATGTTTGTTCCTGAGGACATGGGAGAAGTCTTGTTATAAGTAATCATGTGAATTTGGTATTCGTTCGATATTTTGATGAGATGTATGTTGTCTCTCCTCTAGTGGTGTTATGTGAACGTCGAGTACATGACACTTCAACATGATTTGTGCCTATGGGAGGCATTGGGAAGTAATAAGTAGATGATGGGTTGCTAGAGTGACAGAAGCTTAAACCCTAGTTTATGTGTTGCTTCGTAAGGGGCTGATTTGGATCCATATGTTTCATGCTATGGATAGATTTATCTTAATTCTTCTTTTGTAGTTGAGGATGCTTGCGAGAGGGGTTAATCATAAGTTCAGCTTTTCCAAGGAAGGACTACACCCAAGCACCGGTCCACCCACATATCAAATTATCAAAGTAACGGACATGAATCATATGAGCATGATGAAAACTAGCTTGATAGTAATTCCCATGTGTCCTCGGGAGCACTTCGCTTTATATAACAGTTCGTCCAGGCTTGTCCTTTGCTACAAAAAGGATTGGGCCACCTTGCTGCATCGTAGTTACTTTTATTACTTGTTACCTGTTATGAATTAGCTTATCACACAACTATCTGTTACCGATAATTTCAGTGCTTGCAGAGAATACCTTGCTGAAAGCCATTTGTCATTTCCTTCTGCTCCTCGTTGGGTTCGACACTCTTACTTATCGAAAGGACTACGATAGAGCCCCTATACTTGTGGGTCATCAAGACTCTTTTCTGGCGCTGTTGCCGGGGAGTGAAGTGACTTTGCTAAGTGGAATTTGGTAAGGAAACATTTATATAGTTTGCTGAAATTTACTGTCACTTGTTACGATGGAAAATTATCCTTTGAGGGGTTTGTTCGGGGTATCTTCACCCCGACCGAAAGATCAAAGAGTTTCCCCTCAACCTACTGCACCCTCTGAAAATATTTATTATGAAATTCCTTCGGGTATGATAGAGAAACTGCTAGATAGTCCTTATATGGGGGATGGAACATTACATCCTGATATGCGTCTAATCTATGTGGATGAAGCTTATGGATTATTTTAGCTTGCGGGTTTGCCCGAGGATGAAGTTAAGAAGAAGGTCTTCCCTTTATCTTTGAAGGAGAAGGCATTGACATGGTATAGGCTATGCGATGATATTCGGACTTGGAACTTCAATCGATTGAAATTGGAATTTCATCAGAAGTTTTATCCTATGCATCTAGTTCATCGTGATCGGAATTACATATATAATTTTTGGCCTCGTGAAGGAGAAAGGATCGCTCAAGCTTGGGGGAGGCTGAAGTCAATTTTATATTCATGCCCCAATCATGAGCTCTAAAGAGAAATTATTATTCAGAATTTTTATGCTCAGCTTTCTCGTAATGATGAATCCATGCTCGTGGTTCTTTTATAAAGAAGAATATTGAATTAAAATGGGATTTATTGGAAAGAATTAGACGCAACTGTGAAGATTGGGAACTCCACGAATGTAAGGAGTCAGGTATAAACCATAAGTTTTATTGTGTTAAATCTTTTATGGATGTCGATGCTTTTCTTGATTTGAGCACTAAATGTGGACTTGACTCTGAGATAGTAGCTTCTTTTTTTGAATCATTTGCTACTCATGTTGATCTCCCTAAGGAGAAGTGGTTTAAATATCATCCTCCCATTGAACTAAATTTAACACGACACTACTGTTGTTCTATGTTGACACCAGAAAAAAAATTGAAAGCAAGGAGAGGCGACGAATACCATTTTGTCCACAAAGGTGACACATTTCCCTACCAGAACCATGAGGCTTCTTGAGAGAAGCTTATACCATAACCTGCCCCAAATGGGATAATATTTTTTACCCCAGCACGTTGATGCCATTCTATGATAGCATGCCAAGGCTCATGAATTTCAGACGCGTTTTGAATTTACTAGAATTACAAAAGCAAGTGCATGAACGTTTGCCGGAGAGCCACGGTGTCGTGGTGTTCAAAATTCATCCCCATTTCTTGCATGGGGCATAATCATAAACCCATGGATACATATATGATTTTACAACCCATTTTGGTGCACCGGAGCAAATGCATGTGGTTTGATTTTGAATTGTGCACCTGAAATGGCTAGAAAACCAAGTTAATGTATAAAAATGTCCAAATGAACCCTGAATAATTCCAATTTTTTGACGACACACCTATAGTTGCATGTTCACTGTAGATAAAAGTTCTAGCAATTCAAACACCCTCCTTTGCTGCTATGACCCCATTATGTAATTCAAATCAAGATGAAAAATCAAGTAGATCGCACACAGTTTATTATCACCAACTGTGTGAGATGTAGTAAAAAATATCTTGGAGCACCGCGGAGTATAGTATGCATATGGCTTACGTGAGAAGGGGCATCGGCTACAGTGCACAGCCGATGTGTCAAGCAAACTAGATCATCCCCAAATATCATTTCACTATTCAATCATCGCTGGTGAAATATAGGGACATGGACCCACATCGTGAGGGCAACTTTGGCGGCCCACTTCGGCGAGAGCGCGTGCGTAGCCGCCATGCGCGTGCTAACAAGCTGCATGAGCGCGGCCACAATCTGCAACGGGGTGGCCAAGGCAGCCCAAATAGCCGATGTTGCTTCTCAGGTGGTGGTAGCAACATCTGCCTCGAGGATAGCAACTGGAGAGAGTGGCACAATAGCTGTCCGTTCCGCAACGGCGACCTTAGCCCTGAGGGAGGCCGCCCATGCCCAGCTCATGGCGGTCACTGCACAAATCGAACGAAGCTTCTCCAACAATGGTCGACAACCCACGGTCGAAGAGTTGGCAATCGCCGAGAGCGTTCGAGAAACCGTCCGTTCCTCCGCAGCATACCTTGTCATGATGGAGCCCGTCCAAGCCCATATCATGGCCACCCAGACCCAGCTTGTGGCAGCCTTTTCCAAAGAGATGGCATACACGAATGGCAAGATGCTTGCCGAGTATGGTGCGATGAATGCCATGGAGCCCCTTCCCTAGGAGATCGTCGGGCACGAGCTGGACATGGAGGAGGCGGCAGAGATCGACGAGCACCAGCCATAGTAGTACCCTTTGTTTTGTTTAATTAAGAGCGCCAGTCTTTAATTTGTTAGAGTAATTTTTAGGTCAGCTAGCTTTGTTTAATTGCTGAACTTTCTTGATTAAGAAGTGTGGGTGTGTTGTAGTCTCCTTGGTGTACCCAAATTATGCAATGACGTGGATGGCCACTATAACTAGGGAAATTCGAACAAAAAAATTTCACTTTCAAACTCATCACACATGGGTTAAGCTATATGAATCATTTGTGATGTTCACATATCGTACACAATGCTGAATAAGGGACCGTGTCTGATGAAACTTTGCGCACCAGTTTTTTCGCTACACCGATCCAATTTTTTTGGATTCTGTGGAAATATCTACCTCCCCGCCCCCTCCCCCTTACCAAAAGCCACATTTCCCCAATTTTTTGCCTTCTTTTCCATGTTGAAACCTTCACTCCTTGCTTGCAGCGCCGCCTCCTCCCTGGCAACCCTCCTTCATGCTGCTCGGCCTCGTCGATACAGGTAGGCACTACTAGAAAAACGGCTATAGCTAATATGAAAATTAATGGCGCACCATGTATGTGGTGCACCACTGCTATATAGCAGTGGCGCACCAGAATCAGGTGCGCCATTGCTATGTTTTTACTAATGGCGCACCACATGAGCAGTGCACCATTGCTATTTTTTGGGTCCATCCCCCCACCAGACATAGCAATGGTGCACCACACCTAGGTGCGCCACTGCTATGCTACACAGTACTGGCGCACCTAGGTGTGGTGCGCCATTGCTATGTCTCACACACACAAACACACACACTCTGTGGATCGCCTTTTAGGTTTTTAAAAAAATAAAAGAAAATGATAAAGATTCAAAAAATTCAAAAAAATAGATGCCCATGTGTTATGTGTTCTAGTTGTTAGGAAAATTAACAAACATGAATTTTGAATTTTTTGCAAAAGGCCGCCTGTTTTGGTAAAATGTCTGTAACTTTTGCATACGACCTCCGATGAAATAGATTTTTATATGAAAAATCATCTACTCGAAAAGTTACATCCGAATTCAACAGGGGGAACCCTGTTGAAGATTTTTAGAATCCTCAAAAACCTAACAGAAAAAACTTACGGGGCTTTCAAGATCTGGAGAGACGAAAAAAATTCAAACTGAGTAATGGCGCACCTGCCCATGGTGCGCCATTACTATCTTCCCACCTTCAAAATTCAAACTATATCAAAAAAATAAAAAAGTTAGTAATGGCGCACCTGCCCAAGGTGCACCATTACTATCTTCCCGCCTTCAAAATTCAAAATAAAAAAATAAAAAAGTTAGTAATGGCGCACCTGCTCACGGTGCGCCATTACTATGCCGTTTATATGGCTGGGTGGGGGTCCTCTCCTCCTCACCTCTTCATTTTTCTCCTCCACCCACCTCCCCTCCACTCCATCTCCTCCTCTCCTCCACTCCATCTCCCCTCCTCTCCTCCACCATACTCCCCTCCTCCTCTCCGGGGACCTCCTCCTCCTCCTCTCCGGCGACCTCCTCCTCCCTTCTCTCCTCCCCTCCCCTCACGGTTTCTCCTCCCTCCTCTTCGGTGAGCTCCTCCTCCTCCTCCCTCCTCTCCGGTGATCTCCTCCTCCCTCCTCTCCGGTGAGCTCCTCGTCCCTCCTCTCCTCCCCTCCCCTCCCCTCACAGTTTCTCCTCCCTCCTCTCTGATGAACTCCTCTCTGGCGACCTCCTCCTCCTCTCCGGCGATGTAGGCGAGCTCCTCTCCGGTGACCTCCTCCTCATCCTCCTCTCTGACGATGTAGGCGAGCTCCTCTCCGGTGACCTCCTCCTCCTCCCTCCTCTCCTCCTCACGGTCTCTCCTCGGGCCTCCTCTCCGATAAAAGAATGTACAAGATCCAAAAACAAGAACAAAATTTGAAAAAATATCATGCAAAAAAATGAGCAAAAAAATGAGCAAAAAAGGGCAAAAAATCATGATCCAGATACAAATTCAAAATTCAAAAATAGCAATAGCGCACGGTGGGGGTTAAACGGTGCGCCACTGCTATTTTCCTGCCTTCAAAATTCAGAAAAAATAAAAAAAATCAAAAAAAGTTACCAGTGGCGCACCTGTAGCAATAGTAATGGCGCACTACAAGGTGCACCACTGTTACCTGCAATACTAATGGCGCACCAGAGGTGCGCCATTAGTATTTGTTACTAGTGGCGTGGTAATAGTGGCACACCTATAGTGTGCCATTAATAGCCAAAATAGGTGCGCCACTAACAGCCTTTTTTCTAGTAGTGAGGTAATCCACACCTAACGCCCACCCTCCTCCTTCTCCCACATCCCACATGCACCGACCGCCGGCAAGACACCTTCACCCAAATCGCAGATCCCTCCCCCAAATAAGTGCCGCCCTAAGCCATGGTGCACCGTAGTATAGCCAGGAGCTCAAGCATTTGGCAGCGGAAAAGCAAATCGCGGCCGCACGCGCAGATGAGGTCGCGATGGCTGCCATTCGTGCCGACCCCCAGATCATGGAGGAGCACCTCGCCGTCGAGGCCACCGTCGATGCCTCGCGCGCCGACGCTGCGACTCGGTTGGCTGCTTTAAATGACAGTTCATGGCGTTTTCTCGAGGCCATCATCGGTGCTTTCGACGAAGACTACGAGGTGTTTTCTCAGTGTGCCCGTGCTTACCTCAACTCGAGAGCCAGCAGGTTGGTGCCCGGAGCGGCTTAGGCAACTCACCACTATGATGAGGGCACCCACGATGTGGAGGCCTCGCACTCTTCCAAGTTGAAGGAGCCAATCATCATCGGTATCTCCGAAGATGAGGAGTAGCTTGTATTATTAGCTCAGCTCACTATAAGGACCTATGTTCAGTTTGCTAGCTACGCCCGTTAAGCATGCTCGGTTTACCCATTGCATGTGCTGCTCCTGCCTTTCTTTAATAAATTCTAGTGAATTGCCCTATCTACTTTTACCATACAATATGTTGATCTAGTGTATATCTTCTATATGCCGTGCAATGTGGTGCTCACTTATTAACTGTTTGGTTAATTATTTGTCGTGTTTAGTTAACTGTTTGGTTCAATTCTGCAAATGTGATGTTCAATTCTTCAAGGTGCAATTTTGTATTGTCTTCCATGTGAGAAATAAATCGAATTTATCTTGATCAAATACATGAGAAACAAATACAATTGCTATATTTCCAAGTTGTCGAGCATGCTTGGTTTGGTTAACTGTCTGATCTACTAGTATGTTATACATTGTGCAATGTGGTTCTCTGTTAACGTTTGTTTCATTTGTTGTGGTGTTTAGTTAACTATTTGGTTAAATTCTGCAATCCGATGTTCAATTGTTGTGGGTGCATTCTATTATTGTATACCATGTGAGAAATAAATCGAATTTTGCTGTACTAAATACATGAGAAACAAATACAATTGCTATATTTGCAAGTTGTTAAGCATGCTTGGTTTGGTTAACTGTCTGATCTTCTATTAGGAGTATGTCATATTGTGCAATGTAGTGCTCAGTTAATGTTTGGTTCATTTGTTGTGGTGTTTAGTTAACTGCTTGGTTCAATTCTGCAATGCGATGTCCAATTGTCGTGGGTAATTTTTTTATTTTTGTGCATGTGAGGAATAAATCGAATTTGGCTGCACTTAATACATGAGAAACATATAAAATTGCTATATTTCCTAGTTCTTAATCATGCTTGGTTTGGATAAATGGGTTTTCCATGTGGCTTGAATTAATCTGATGAATCTGCAATGTGCTCATTTTTCATCAACATATTTTACTGATAGTATGCAAACCCTCACTTAACCTCATCAATAACTACCTTATATGTGTTGTAGGGAAACAGTGGGAAGCACTGAGGTTTACAATCGAGGTTTGCACATGCATGGTCCTTTGTCTAATAGCACAATATTGTGCACTTGCAGGAACCATTCTAATATTTAGGTTTTTAACAATTTGGTCTTGCACATGTAGGTCCTGCTGTCAGAGGTTTTGACCCATTGTTCGACCCTTTTTGCATATGGGGAAATGAGTTGTCCATGAATATCAGTCAAGTCAAGAAACTCAGAAAGATTGTTAGGATAAAGAAATTAGCGACAAAAACAACAAGATCTTTGATCAGTTCACTATGGGATGGTACTAACTATTATACCATGGCTTTTTTATTACTTTGCCCCATTTCCAATATAGAGAAAATATTTATGCACATCCTTGTTTTCAGGGCTTTCCAAAGTAGTTCTCTGATGATTACATCTCAAACCACCTATATGGTGAGGAGGCGAGGAAGGTATTCATACAACACCCACGGTTCAATATTGAAGTGTTCCTGGAGAGGACGAAGGATGGACGGTCAATCATCCACAGGCATCGGCCTAAAGTTGCAAAGACCTTCAACATCAATGAAGGTTGATTATTCGCCTTCCGCTTCAGCAGTTTTCTAGATGAGATTCATCTGTCTATGTACCGTCTATGATGCTAATTTCGAAAGGTTATAGATGGTGCTGGTGTAGTTGTGTAATGGGGTAGCTGAGTGCTGAAGCTATATGATGTTGTACTCTAATATATTTCAATATGAAATCCTGCTTCCTTAATATGAAAATGAAATATATTGTGTGCTTAATATGAAATGTCAATTAGATTAATAAATGGATTATTAGTAATAGAAAATTTAGCCTGCTAATGGCCAATTAGCCTGCTAATTGGGTTTTTCTATTGCAAACGGTTATTGAGAAAACACCATGGGTGATGACCTCAGGAAAAGCGCACAGTTTCTAGGAATAACCCATGTTGGATCAATGAACAATCACACACGACATCCTCTTGAAAACTGTTTGCGTTAGGCCACCTTGCGCAAACATTTACCACATAAAAAGTGTGAGTGATGGACAACCTTTGTCACACAGTTTTTTCTACACACCGTGTGTGATGCATTCAATAACGCAAACGATAAAATTGTTAATATCGTCTGCAATGGCAATGCTACCACAAACGATTTAATGGGGAAAATTGTGTGTGATGTACCTGTGAAAGGAAACAGTTTCCTTGGAGCGATCGTGTCAGATGTATATAAGAATGTAAACGTACTTCTTGAAAACGTACTTCTTGAATTAATTGTGTGGGATGTACATACTAATGGAAATGTATTCCTTGGATTAACTATGTAGAATGTACATACGAACGGAAACGTTTAGCCGGGACTGACTGTGTGGGATATAATTATGAACGGAAATGATTTGGCCTGTACAATTGTATTTTTTAGCACAATTGTATGTATAACCGTATTTGATTGCTCGCCCGTTGCACAAGACCTCATTTTTGCCGAGCGTGTGTGTCAGGAGAGCCTATCCCCGATGGTTTTTGGGTTGTGTGGGAAGGACCCCCCCCTATCGCACACACTCACCCAGCGACGGTTAGAATGTCATCACGGAAAGGGGTTAAAAACCGTTTGTATAGCACCTCATTGTACCAGTGTGGATTCTTCGGGTGGTGATTACCAAGCTAGGCCAAAAGCCTAAGCTTGGGGAAGTACTTATTCTCACTGACATTACATTCACACATCACACATTCATTCTAGTTTTTGGTGTTCATCGTTTTCAGTGTATACCCATGCTTAGATTTATTTTGCTTTCTTCTTTTGTGTTTGAGAAACTTTGAAAATCCAAAAAATTCCCGCTTCTTTTCGGTTTTTCTTTATTGTTTAGTTAGTTCGTAGTAGTAAAAGAAAACACAAAAAAAATTCTCATTTATTCTTTTGCTTGTTGGGAGTTCTCCCGTGTAAATAGTTTTTCTCGCTTTTCATTTTTCTCCTTTAGTTTTTAGAAAAACCAAAAACTCCAAAAATATTTTAGTGTGTTTCCTTGAATTTCTTTTTCTTTTTGTTGAGTCGTTGTATGGAGAAGACTATGCTAGAATTGTTGAGGGGTTCTCATATACCTTGTTGTTAATCTAATGAAGGGCCAATATTTCCGTGTCTTCTCCTTTGAATAAAATGTTTGCAGATTTCAGCTTTGTCCATGACACACTTGCACTATTATTATTTTCACATCATTCTATTGTGCTAGTGAAAGGCAATAATGACGATGACTTGATGAAGTGACTGTGGCAAAGAAAAGTTGGTATGAGCTCTTTGTGTTTGTGTTTTTGTTTTTGTAAATATGTTTGACTCAGTATCCTCAATTCAGCATATTATGAGTAAACATGTTTATGATGACAACTAGAGATTATAGTTGCTCATGCCACACTTAAGTAGCTAGGCGTGTATAATGATTTATCTTAAGTGTCAACATGCATTAAAATGGTTATGATGTAATATGTTAGTATGGTATCCTCCTATGATTAATTCAAGTGGCTTGACCTGGCACATGTTCACACATGTAGTTGATTCAAAACCAATGCAACCTTTGTGATATTTATGTTCAGGATGTTTATATCCTACTTATGCTAGTACTCAATGTTAATTATTCGCAATGCATGATTATGACCGTTATCGCTCTCTAGTTGGTCACTTCTCAATCTATTTTTTAGCCTTCGCCTATACTAAGCGGAAATACTGCTTGTGCATCAAAAATCCTTGAAACCAAAGTTATTACAGATGAGTCCACCATATCTACCTATATACGGTATTGCCCCACCGTTCCAAGTAAATTTGCATGTGCCATCTCTAATCATTCAAATAATCATCTATTTTGTGTGCCCCTATTGCTCATGGTGGGTGTTTATTCACTTTTCATTGTATGAGATAGGCTGGTAAGTGGGATGCCCAGTCCTGTAAATAGAAATAAAGAAAAATATAATAAAACAAACTCCCCGAAAACTTGATTGTTTGGAGGGCACCCATGGATTGGGCTAGCCATGGCTTGCATTTGTATGGTTGACGGGGAGTAAAAAATTCATTTCCGCATGGGAACCACCTATAATGTGTTTAGCATGGAAGATATTAAAATCCTTTATCGTGACATTGACAGAAAAAGCACATCACTCAAAATGTATTCATCACTATTTTAAGCTTTGAGCTCTAGCACCGCTGCATATCTATGCTTCCCTCTGCGAAGGGCCTATCTATTTACTTCCATGTTATTTTCTTTTATTGTTGAGTCATCACCTTGCATTCAAATCACCAATTTGGAGAGCGCTATTGTCATTCTTTAGTTTAACATACATTTAGTCTAGTTAATGTTGGTTGTCAGCATGGCTGGATCTCTTCTACCCTGAATTACAATGTTTACTCGTTGCTTGAACTTCGGAGGTGATCTACATTTATTCTTTGCGGTCTTAGAAAGGGCTAGCGAGATACCATGTTATCATATTACATCATGATTATTTTGACAAATTATTGGCATCTCATATATGTTATTATTGCTCGCTAGTTGATTATGCCATTGATATGAGTAAATGTGCATTCAAAGTGTTATCATTCATATGGTTAGTTCATGATCTTTGCTGAAAACTTGGTTACTATTTAAGGTTATATACAGATACATGAACAAAAGAGTTCGTAAAAGTTTTTATTTATCACTTTTAGTTTGTCAACTGAATTTCTTGAGGACAAACATTGAGTTAAGCTTGGGGGAGTTGATGCGTCTCCATCGTATCTACTTTCCCAAACACTTTTCTCTTGTTTTGGACTCTAATTTGCACAATTTGAATGAAACTAACTTGGACTGACACTGTTTTCAGCAGAACTACCATGGTGTTATTTTTGTGCAGAAATAAAAGTTCTCAAAATCAAATGAAACTCTGCTGAGATTTTTTAGGGAACAAATAAAAAATACTGGAACGAAGATCCACCGAAGGGGCCACTAGTTTCTCACAAGGAAACATGGCACGCCTACCCCCAGGAAGCGCCTTGATGCCTTGTGGGTTCCATAGGCAGTCGTATGACCTAATTCCAACTATATAAATTCTGTTTCCCCGAGAAAAGAATAGGAGAAGAAGTTTTGTCGCATTTTACGATACGAACCCACCGCCACCTCCCGTTCTTCATCGCGAGGGTTGTTCTGGAGTCCGTTCGAGGCTCTAGAGAGGGGGATTCGTCACCATCATCACCGCCAACCCTTCTTCATCAACAATTCCATGATGCTCACCGCAAGGAGGGAGTAATTCCTTCATAGGATTGCTGGACGGTGATGGAGTTGAATGAGATTTGTCATGTAATCGAGTCAGTTTGTTGGGGCTTGATCCCTACTATCCACTATGTTCTAAGATTGATGTTGCTATGACTTTGCTCTGCTTAATGCTTGTCACTAGGGCCCGAGTGCCATGATTTGAGATTTGGACCTATTATGTTTTCATGAATATAAGTGTGTTCAGGATCCGATATTGCAAGTTGTATGCACCTATTATGTGTTATGATCCGTAGTCCCCAAGGTGACAATAATTGGGATTCACTCTGGTGATGACCGTTGTGTCGGAGTAAATGACCACGGGTAGCCTCATCGTCCCCCTATGGCATTTCAAGACATCAGGGCTAGCTGCACCCCTCACACCTCCTGGACGAATGGCCGGCTTCTTGGGCCGGCTGGTTTAGTAGACCGGCTGCTAGAAGGCGCCAAGTCCTCAGAAGGCGTCCACGAGGGGGCCAACTCCTGGCAGGCGGCCCCTCGAGCCCTCAAAGTTTGCACCCACATAACTATGATGGACGGGGCGTGGCTACAGTGTGACCTGCCACCCCCGAACCCAGGGATGAGTGCGGCTACAGTTCGGGCGTACCAAGAAGACACCCCTCACCCGGTGGGGTACTATAGCCACGCTGCCCGTGACATCACCTATGACCTAGGGAGCTACCCTCCCACGATGGGCGGTCGATACGGCTTGCAGGCGGCGGGCCCTACCTGTCCGTGAGCCACGAGAAGGCGGTGGCGAGGGTTGGCCGGGTCCTAGCAGGCGGCCCACCCTCCCCTCAAAGTTTGTGCTCCATTAGTCAGAAGAGATGGGGTGTGGCTACAGTGATCGCCCGCCAGGTGGCGGGACTGTAGCCACGCTCCCCCCGACAAAGCCTCCATCATTAGTAGTAAGTCTATAGTGAGAAGCAACCAACAAGACCCGCAAGCAGCGGGCTCGGCCTATTGGCCGGGTACATGACAGCCGGCGGGACCCACCAAGCAGTGGGCCCTAGCAGCCAGCGGAGAAGCCGGCGCCTAGAGACGCTGACGACTGGGTCCCACACCCGGCCAGAATACCATTGTACCCCTAGGGGGTAGGCCTATATAAACCACCCAGGCTTCCCCAAGCAAGGGGTTCAGAACCTTAGAGATTACACACACACACATAGAGAGAGAGATAGAGGAGTAGAGCTAGCCTTGTCCTTCTTCCTCCTCTAGTCGAATAGCTGAAGGAGCAAACTTGTAGCTACTCTATTGACTATAGTCATCATGCGGAGACCCCGCAGAGCAGGACTAGGGGTGTTATCTCCATGGAGAGCCCCGAACCTGGGTAAGATTTGCAGGCGTACGCGGTCTCGCTCACTCCCACTTCTAGAGCCCGACGACGTACTCTTGTCCCTCTCCATGATAGCCACCCCCTGGCATATGTCGCTACACATCCCTGACATTTGGCGCCCACCATGGGGTAAGGTGTACCGTCGTCCGGAGACACATTTTGGACGGGAACCCTTTTCCTTCCGGGCGAGCGCAGCCAGCCCGGTATGCCTGATGGAGTTTGTGTCGACGTGCTGCGCGGCACAGAAGCCACCTACGCCGCAGGCTGTCTTATTGATCTCATCGGCGGGATCCGCCTCTCCGATGAGCCCTCACCCGACATGGGCGCAGCCAGCTCCGAGAGCTACCTTGTCAACCTCCTTGGCAAGCTCCACATCGCCAACGATCCTGCCTCTGACCTGGAGTCCTTCGACTCCACCAACCCGATGCTCGTCGACTTCGGCGCAGCATCCCCCGATGCCTTCCCCATCATCGTGGTGATCATCGACGACCCGCTCCCTCCTGCGACTAGCGACGCTAGCATCAGCACCGTCACGGAGGTGTTGGTCATTGGCCACGATGGAGCCTCCGATGGGGCCGCCCACGACCCACTGAAGGCGGCAGTGTGGGGCTTGTCCATGCCCGTGGCAGAAACGCGGACGGAGCGAGGCTGGAAGCATTCCATGTCTCGCTCCTCGACAGCGCCCAGAAGCTGGCGGCCATGAGGCGCCTCAATAAAGCCTACCAGCACAAGATCGACCGCGCCATCTGCGGCACGCCGCTGCTAGCGAGCCGAGCCGGATGGGAACTGTTCGGCAGCATGGCGCGGCCGTCGCCGGCATGCTAGGAGCCGACTGGCCCATCTACGCCACACCCTTGGAGAACCTGCGCGTCGCCCAACCAGCGGCAGATGAACTGGATCGCCTAGAGGGTGACGAGCGATGCTGCATGACAGAGCGCGTCCACCAGCTCCTCGATGCCGCCGCTTCGTAGCAAGATGCCGGCCGTCGTTTGGTGGAACCCAGCCTGCGCGCCGAGAACCTCCCCCCCTCCCGCCGTGAACACGGGGAGACATCCTGGTCCCTAACAGGAGGTGCCCGCGTCTGGCGAGATCAAGAGCCAGCTGCTAGCTGCAGTCACACGCGGTGCACCCACATCACCATCAAGCGCGACCAAGACGGCCACCCTTGAGTAGTCGAACAGTGGGGCGATCGCCCGCCTCCTCTGCGCAGGGAGAGGCGTGTCTCCCCGTCGGTTGTTGAGCACCCGACTCTTGAAGACTGGCTAAGCCTCCATGAAGGAGTCGGAGAAAACGACAGCCGCCATCGGATCGACCAACTGGCTCGGTCCATCGTGATGGAAGAGGAAGATGTGCTCGGTCCGGCCTATTTCGGCCCCCGCATTCACGACGAGCCCTTCCCCAAAGGGTTCTCGCTCCCTCGAGATACGCCTATGTACAACAACTCCGTGAAGCCGAATGATTGGCTGGTGGACTACTCCAGAGCCGTCAGCATAGCAAACGGCAACAAGCGTGTTGCTGTGAAATACGTTCCGCTCATGCTCTAGGGCACGGCCCGGACATGGCTGAACAGCCACAAGCCCTACAGCATCAATAATTGGTTGGATTTCACAGATGTCTTCATCCGCAACTTCACCAGCACCTACAATTGATCGCCCAAGCTTCGCCAGCTCTCCTTGTGCCTCCAAGGTCCGATCGAGTCCACCCGCGATTACTTGATGCGGTGGGCCGAACTACACAACTCCTGCGAGGGGGTGCACGAGGTGCAAGCCATAGAGTATTTCACTACCGGGTGTAGAGAAGGCACCTTACTCAAGCACCGAATTCTCTGCGACGAGACGACCACACTCGATGAGCCTTTGATCATAGCAGACAAGTACGCCACTACCGACTCCTCCATGAAGTCGGAGCTTTGGGTGGACACGTCTGGGAAGGTACTCCCCCTAGCTCCTTAGATGCCGGTTGGCGAGTCCAGTCGGTGCCAATAGTCCAATGACAACAAGTGCAAGGCCTCGCAGCTGGCTTCCACCAGCCGACAAGTGGCAACAGTTGAAGATCAGCAGCCGGAGGGTCAGCCCGGCCCCTAGCGCCAGAAGGGCGGCAAGCCCGCTTGGTTGCCCAGCTTCTTCTCCGAGCAAACCCTTGACACTCCCTGCAAGTTCCACATCAGTGCGAAGCTTCCAACCACACAACCCAGAAGTGCCACTGGCTCACCCGCATTGCCAAGGGCAAAGGGCTGCCGCCTGCGCCTGCCGGCCCGCCGGCTCCGCCTCCTCAACAGCCGGTGGTCCGCCCAGTTGGCGCAATCCAAGATGAGTTCCCCGAAGAACACGGAGCCTACATTGTCGTCACCGGCGTGGTTGACGATAGGCACAGCCGGTGCCAGCAGCACCGTGAAGTGAATGCTATTTCCTCTGAAGTCCTAGAGTTCATGCATTGGTCCGAGAAGCCCATCATCTGGAGCCGCGCTGACCACCCGGAAGTGATGCCTTCTCCTGGTTCCTATGCTATGGTACTGGATGCCACCTTTTCAACAGAGAGGCGAGCCTGTCGCTTCTCCCAAATCATGATAGACGGCGGTAGCAGCATCAACATCCTCTACCGGGAAACCATGGAGAAGCTATGCATTAAGGAGAAGCAGCTGCATCCGAGTCGGACTGTCTTCCATGGCATTGTACCCGACCTTTCCTGCTCACCAATCGGAAAGATCAAGATAGACGTCCTCTTCGGAGACACAGATCACTTTCGCCGCGAGCCAATCTGGTTGGAGGTGGTCGACCTGGAGAGCCCCTTCTCGGTGTCAAAACCGGCGGATCTCAGGTAGGGGGTCCCGACTGTGCGTCTAAGGTCGATGGTAACAGGAGGCAGGGGACACGATGTTTTACCCAGGTTCAGTCCCTCTTGATGGAGGTAATACCGTATGTCCTGCCTGATTTATCTTGATGAGTATGAGGATTACAAGAGTTGATCTACCACGAGATCGTTGTGGCTAAACCCTAGAAGTCTAGCTTGTATGATTGTAATTGTTCTCTATGGCTAAACCCTCAAGTTTATATAGACACTGGAGGGGCCTAGGGTTACACAAAGTCGGTTACAGAGAAAGGAAATAATACATCCAGACGCCATGCTTGCCATCCACGCAAAGGAGAGTCCCATACGGACACGGGATGAAGTCTTCTATCTTGTATCTTCATGGCCCAACAGTCCGGCCCATGTCACACAGGCCGGATACCCGAGGATCCCTTAATCCAGGACTCCCTCAGTAGCCCCTGAACAAGGCTTCAATGACGAGTGTCCGACGTGCAGATTGTCTTCGGCATTGCAAGGCGGGTTCCTCCTCTAAATATTTCAAAGTAGTCCTTGAACACAGAGAACATGTTCGGCTCTGCAAAACAGGATCCATAAAGAGTATAATATTTAACAAGTCCCATCTACTGACATTTTTGTAGTGATACACCACGTCTCCACCTAGTCATTATTTTGAACCGTTTTTTAGCCTCCCGTTCCATGTTTTGGGATGCATTTTTTATTGGCACGTCTTGTCAAAGCAGAGATCGTGTCCCCTTATTGCGGGATTCTCATCAATATGGGCATGGGTAATCCAATCGTGTTGTTGGAGATCCCTTGGGAATAGGCGAGCATAAAGGCCCGTGAGGAGGCCTTGGATATTCTTCACCTTTATAAAGGGGCACAGACCCGTCCTTCCCCTTCCTCAACCTTCCCAAACTCAAGCTCTAGCGCCCAGGATTCTATTTCTCCCACTGTTATCCGGCCCTCTAGTTATGTTCGGATCCATCTCCCAAGGTAGGTGGGAATCCTCCTTGGTCACCAAGGAGGATATCGCGAAGCTTCAGAAGGCGAGGTACCTGACTGCGGAGATCCCCCATAGGCTCCCTACGAAAGGGCAGGTCATCCCCACACCAAAATCCGGCGAGAGGGTTGTATTCATCTCCCACTTCCTTCGCGGGTGACGGTTCACTCTTCACCCCTTCGTTCGCGGCCTCATGTATTATTATGGGCTAGACTTTCACGATCTGGCTCCAGAATCTTTTCTTCACATGTCGGCGTTTATCGTCGTGTGCGAAGCCTTTCTCCACGTCCCCCACACTTTGGCCTATGGCTCAAGACTTTCAATGTGAAGCCGAGTGCGGTGGTGCTATGGTGAGAAAGCTCGCCAGCACTGCCTGGCCAAAAGGTACCTTCACGGAAACCTCCAGCTTATGGCAACATGAGTGGTTCTATATCACCGAACCCCGTGGCACCAAATGGGCAGCCGCACCTGCTGTCAGTGTCAAAATTGGCGGATCTCGAGTAGGGGTTTCCAAACTATGCGTCTGAGGTTGATGGTAACAGGAGACAAGGGACACCCTACGTCCTCTTGATGGAGGTAATACCCTACGTCCTGCTTGATTAATATTCATGAGTATGGGGGTTACAAGAGTTGATCTACCACGATATCGTAATGGTTAAAACCCAAGAAGTCTAGCCTATGTGATTATGATTGCCTCTACGGACTAAACCCTCTGGTTTATATAGACACCGGAGGGGACTAGGGTTGTACAAAGTCGGTTATAGAGAAAGGAATCTTCATATCCACACGCCAAGCTTGTCATCCACCCTAGGAGAGTCACATCCAAACACGGGAGAGAGTCTTCTATCTTATATCTTCACGGCCCATTAGTCCAGCCCATGTCCAACAGGTTGGACGTCCGAGGACCCCTTAATCTAGGAATCCCTCAGTAGCCCCTAAAACAGGCTTCAATGACGAGGTGTCCGGCGCGCAAATTGTCTTCGGCATTGCAAGGAGGGTTCCTCCTCCGAATACTTCAAAACAGCTCTCAAACAAAGAACGCGTCTGGCTCTGTAAAACAAACACGACATATATATCCATAGAGAGTATAATATTTTATGAGTCTAATCCACTGAAAACTTTTGTAGCGTGACATCATGTCATAGCCCGGTCATTATTTCGAACCATTTTTCAACCTCCCGCTCCATGTTTCAAGATGCGGTTTTATTGGCACGTCTTGTCAAAGCAAAGATCGTGTCCCCCTTATTGCGGGATTCTCATCAATACGGGTGTGGGTAATCCAACCGCGCCGTCTACACGACCCTTGGGGAATAGGCGAGTTTTAAGGCGAGTGGGGAGGCGCTTGATATTCACTGCCTTTATAATGGGATAAGGATTCACCTCTTTCACCCATGCATTCTTCCTCTCTGCCCATCCATTCTCGAACTCTAGCGCCCAAGCTTCCATCCTTTCAGCCTCCAAAAAGCACTCCAGCCATGTCCGGATATGGAGCGCAAGGCAAGTGGATGGTTTCCTCCGTCAAGGAGAAGGACATCACTAGGCTCCGGGAGGCCGGGTACCTAGCCAAGGAAATTGCCCACCGGCTTCCGGCTAAGGGACGGATCGTCCCCACCCCAGAGCCCCATGAGAGGGTCGTGTTAATCCCCCACTTCGTCCGTGGGTTGGGATTTCCTCTCCACCCATTCGTCCACGGGCTCATGTTCTACTACGGGCTAGATTTCCACGATCTGGCCCCCAACTCCTTCCTCAATATCTCGGCATTTATTGTCGTGTGCGAGGCCTTCCTCTGTATCCCTCACCACTTCGGACTATGGTTGAAGGTCTTCAATGTGAAGCCGAAGGTGGTGGATGGCCAACATGCAGAGTGCGGAGGCGCCATGGTGAGCAAGCTGCCCAACGTCACATTGTCCAAGGGCACCTTCGTTGAGACCGTCAAGGGGAGGCAACTAAGGGAGTCCTGGACTAAGGGGTCCTAGGGCGTCCAACCTATTGGATATGGGCCGGACTAATGGGCCGTGAAGATACAAAGAAGATTCTATCCGTGTTCGGATGGTACTCTACTTGGCGTGGAAGGCAAGCTTGGCGACCAAATATGAATATTCCTTTTTCTTTAACCGACCTTGTACAACCCTAGTCCCCTCCGGTGTCTATATAAACCGAAGGGCTTAGTCCGGATCGGGACAGATACAGATATATCCTCATAATCATAGTCAGACAGGCTGGGCTTTTAGGGTTTTGCCATTATGATCTCGTGGTAGATCAACTCTTGTAATACTCATATTCATCAAGATCAATCAAGCAGTAAGTAGGGTATTACCTCCATAGAAAGGGCCCCAACCTGGGTAAACATTGTGTCCCTTGTCTCATGTTACCATCGACCTTAGACGCACAATTCGGGACCCCCTACCCGAGATCCGCCGGTTTTGACACCGACATTGGTGCTTTCATTGAGAGTTCCACTATGCCATCGTCAAATGGTTTGATGGCTCCTTCAATCATCTACAACGACGCTATCCAAGGGGAAGTCTTCCTCCCCGGACAGATCTTCGTGTTCGGCGACTTCGCACTACGGGCCAACTCGCTTGGCCATCTAGAGCAGATCGAAAGTTACGCCCCTGGCCACCGGTCAGATTTGGAAGCCCGAACTATGTCACGGATATCCATGGAGACTTGATCTTCGGCGGATCCAAGACCACGGAAGCCGTTCCCTGCCACCACAATGAACATGACGCAAATCTGTCATCAGTCCATACGCAGGAGATAGCACCTGTAGCTGCTCGGGTCCTAGATCCGGAGCAGCTCGCGTCATCCGAAGACGAGAAGGTCAACCCGTCACGGAAGCCGCAGACTCAACGGTGTTGGAGCCGCATACAGACTTGACTTCAAGTGACATCTCTGTCACCGGAACCACGAACTTGTCTCCGGCTACAGGTTCCGAACCTTGTATGTCCGCGTAGATCGAGCTCGATTGGTCATCGATCGTCGAATTCGGCTCCACGGACATCTTCTGACACTCGCCTTTGGGCGACATGCTAAACTCGTTAAGAGTACTATCTTTAGCGGGGGGCTCATAGCCGAATTGTATCTGGTTCAAACCAGAGGCTGATGACGGAGAATTTTGATTCCCACCCACCACCCACTTCATAGACACTGTCGAAGACTTAACTGACATGCTCGATTACGGTTCCAATGACATCGATGGCATGGACGACGATGCCGGAGAAGAAGAGGCCCAGAACCGCCGTTTAACGGACGCTAGACGACCACTTCCTCGTACGATGTATACATGGTGGATGCACCAAAAGAGAATAGCAGTGATGACAAAGAGAATACAGTTGACGATAAACCTCTTGAGATACAATCAAAGCGCCGGCGTCAGCGGCGCCGCTCCAAGTCACGCCGCAGCAAAGACAGCAACACCGGCACAGGAGAAGATAACACGTCGAAAGGCGCCGAAGTCAACGAAGACCCCGTTGATGCAACTGCCGAATATGATGAACGGGTAGATGGGAAAGTTAGCGCTGGTAAATAGGCCACACACGAAGACTCGGAGGACAGTAATTATCTTCCACCCTCCAAAGATGTGGCGAGCCTCGGCACTGAAGATTTCATCGTGCCTGAGGAACCTCTTGAGCAGGAGCACTTCAAGTGCCAGCTAATAGCCACCGCAAGGAGCCTGAAAAAGAAGCAGCTACAACTTCAAGCTGAACAAGATCTGCTCAACGATAAATGGACCGATGTCCTAGCAGCCAAAGAATATGGCCTCAAGTGCCCAGCCAAAAGCTACCCGAAGCGCCCAGCCAAAAGCTACCCGAGGCACCAGAGCACATACCACCATCGCGTAATACGGCTGACCGACCAGCACATGGTCGGGATAAAACAACAACTCAAGCCGAACACCAGCCCGCCCCGCCTCATCACAAATATAGAGGAAAAACAGCTCCCGATCATACATATGACCTTCGGCAGGACCTGAACAATAGATCGGGACATACCAGATCGATCTACGGATCACGAGGACGTGCCTCGACATGTGACGACGGCTATCTATTCGGACGTGACAAACCTAGTCATGCGCGGTCCGAAAGCCACAGACGGACTCCATCGAAGGCACATCGCAACGCGGCCCGATATAGAGGCACGACACACCCTCTTTGCTTCACTGATGAAGTCATGGAACATGAATTCCTAGAAGGGTTCAAACTCGTGAATATCGAATCATGCGATGGAACCTGAGATCTTGTGGTATGGATCGAAGACTTTATTCTCCACATTCATATGGACCGCGGCGACGACCTTCATGCCATTAAATACCTCCCCCTAAAACTCAAAGGACCAGCCCGACACTGGCTGAACAGCCAGCCCGAAAATTCCATCGGCAGCTGGGAGGACTTGGAAGAAGCCTTCCTTGACAACTTCCAAGGTACATATGTTCGACCTTCGGACATTGATGACTTAAGACATATAGTTCAACAGCCTGGAGAGTCTGCCAGGAAATTCTGGACAAGGTTCTTAACTAAAAAGAACCAGATTGTCGACTGTCCGGATGCTGAAGCCCTAGCGGCCTTTAAACACAACATCCGTGACGAATGGCTCGCACGCCACCTAGGCCAAGAAAAGCCGAAGTCCATGGCATCCCTCACGGCACTCATGACCCGCTTCTGTGCGGGTGAGGATAGTTGGCTGGACCATAGCAAAAACAATATAAGCGACGCCGGCACCCCTAAAGCCAAAAATAGCAACGACAAGTCCCGACGCAACAGATATAAGCGTTGAAACAACAATGAAAACACCGATGATACGGCGGTCAATGTCGGATTCAGTGGCTCTAAGTCCGGTCAGCGGAAGAAGCCGTTCAAAAAGAACAACTCGGGCTCATCTAGCTTGGACCGCATACTCGATCGTCCGTGCCAGATTCGTGGCACCCCAGACAAACCACCCAATCATACCAACAGAGATTGTTGGGTTATTAAACAGGCCGGCAAGCTAAATGCCAAAGGCAAGGAGAAGGGATTGCAAAGCGAAGACAATGATCAGGAGCCCCGGCCACCAAACACAGGGGGACAGAAGAAGTTTCCCCCTCAGGTCAAAATGGTGAACATGATATATGCTAAGCACATCCCCAAGAGGGAGCGCAAGCACGCGCTTAGGGACATATATGCGATAGAGCCATGTCGGCGTTCTAGGAACGGGGGTCCCCAGACTTGCCTGCCTGCGGCCCATAGCATGGCTGAGCTGGCAGGTCTGTACGACCCATCTTCATCGACGAGGTATTCAAGACCCTCGCGAGGGGCCAAGCCTCGCGAGGCGGATGATGCAAGACCTCCTTAGGAGCAGCCTCACCAGGCAGGATCGCGACGGGCGGAGAGATCAAGGCAAGGCAAATCTCGCGAGGTCCTCATGACATGAGCCATGATGATTGAGACTAGGCAGGCGCCAGGCGGGCGCCAGCGCGCGCAGTGTCATTGCTTCCTCTTTGGTGCTAAGGAGGCAAGCACAAGCGAGGAGTACCGAGGCATCAAGGAAATGTTTCCATATCGGTGCAACGAGACCAAGACCAGCATGACGGCAAGACGGAGGTCACCATGGAGCCCAAGACGGCGTCACCACCAGAGCCTTTTCCAGACGAAGACTACTTTTGTTAGGTTAAGCTGTACTAGTTGTCCCCTTTCAAATTGGTCATTGTTGGCTCCCTTCCCGCTCAATATTCGGGGAGAGGACCAGGGCCTATATAAGTAGAACTAGCCACCACAATAGGGGGGGGGGGGCGAAAAGAGAGAACGGATTCAGGGGGAGAGAAGAGGGAGAACTCATTCAGAGGCATCTCACTCACACAAGTTCACCAAGCACAAGAACACCTCAACCTCAGGAGGCTGCTCTTCCCCTTGTACTGTTCATCATCAGCCCAAGAGGCAATCCACCACCACCACACTGGAGTAGGGTATTACACCACAACGGTGGCCCGAACCAGTATAAATCTTGTGTCTTTGTGTTGCAAGTTCGTCGAGTTCGTCCGCGAGATCTTAGAGAGTTTGGGCGTGGATCGATAGGGAGAAAACCTTCGCGTGCACCCCAGTGTTCGAACCTTGAGGGTTTTGCGGGAACTCGTGATCCAACATTTGGCGCGCCAGGTAGGGGTGCACCGAAGCTTCCTTCCATTGCTCCGCGCCCCGTTGCTCCGTCGTCTCCATGGCAGACACGCGCCACGCTCGTGCTAAGCGCCGGGCTGCCCTCGCCACCTACGTCACTCAGACGGATCTCGTCGGCGGGCCACCTCATCGTTCCTTGTCGCCTGCCGCCAACGCTGCCACCGGCCCAGCGGGGAACGACCAGCAAGCATCCTCGCTGCACCCCTCGGCGCGGCGGGACGGCCGCACCGCCACTCCATCGCTGACCCCGGCTGGTTCTTCTTCCCATGAACGTCCCCCTCCCATGGACGCACGGGCCATGCTCCTCAAGCACGAGCTCCTATGCTACCGACCGGTCGACGACCTCTACGAGGACTGGCTCGACCGCATCGCCGAGCTTGTCCGCGCCGCAGGGGGCTCCCCTACGCCGTCCCTCTCTTTGCCTCGCCCTCCGCCAGCTAGGCGACGTAGCTCACGGACCGCCTCCACCACCTCTGCCCCAAGACGGCGCCCTGGCGCCAAGGCGTGCGTCTCCGTGACGCGACCCGCCGCGTACGGCGCCCGGACATGAAGAAAGAAGCTGTCAAGAAGTCCCTTGACCGCAAGAAAATGCTCCGCCGTTCCTCGCACCACCGCGCCAGGACCGGCCGTGGCGGCAAGACTGCGCGCCACCTGTAGCGGCAGGGCGCGAACCCCATCATGACCAAGCTCCACCCCAAGGCGGTTCCCGATGACCATAGCCGGCTGCCTCGCTTTCACCCCCGAGCTATGTAGCATCACCTGGCCGGGCAAGTTCAAGCCGGATCAGCCTCCTCGCTATGACGGCACCCCCGACCCCACGGAGTTCTTGCAGCTCTACGAGTTGAGCGTCGAAGCGGCCAACGGCAATGAGAAAGTCATGGCGAACTAGTTTCCCATGGCTCTCAAGGATGGTGCCTGCTCCTGGCTCCTGAACCTGCCACCAGACTCGATCTCCTCTTGGGACGAGATGCGCAACTGCTTCGTTGCCAACTTCCAGGGCACTCGCGACCTCCCGCCGGCTGCGGGTGACCTGCGCCGCGTTAGGCAGCAACCGGGAGAGACCCTCGAGAAGTACATACATTGCTTCAACAACGTCCGCCTCAAGATCCCCAAGGTGATGGACGATGCCATCATCTCTGCGTTCTCTGATGGCGTCCCCGATGTCAATATGAAGGAAGAGCTCGCTATCCACGAGGAGCTGTGCACATCCCTGGAGTTGTTCAACCTGGCGACCAAGTGGGCAAGAGCTTAGGAGGGGCGCCTCTCCCTCCTCGAGCTCCCAGCCGCAGACCCGGAGGAGAAGAAAGCCAAGGCCAAGGATGTGAAGCGCAAGGGGGGCAGCCGTGCTCGCAGGGGAACCAGACACCAAGCGTAGCAGAGACCTACCAGAGTCATCCAAGAGCAGCCGTCCGTTCTGCACCTTCCACAACCTGAATATCCACAACACCAGCGACTGTCAAGAGCTCAGAGCCATTCGCGAAGGACACTTCGGTCGACGCCCCAAGCGTGGTGACTGGGCTACGGCCGAGGAGGAGGACATGGTGGCGGACGCTGGGACGACCATGGCCCGCTCCAGGAGTGGCGTGACCGGCCTCGTGAGGACCGCTGGCAGGATCAGCCTCGCGAGGGCGCCTGGAGGGATCCACCTCGTGAGGATCGGCCTCAAGGCAATGCCGGACTCCCTCCGCTGCCGCCACCGCCAAGAAGGAATGACGAACACCATCAAGATGAGGGGGCTGGGGGCTTCCAGGAACCGCGTGCTATCGCCTGCATCTTGGGCAGAGCCCAGGCCCCAGCCTCGCAGTGTAACTTCAAGCAGTTTGCTCGTGAAGTGAATGTAGTCCTCCCCAAGCTCGAAGCCACACGCCCGCTTAGATGGTCCCAGTGCCCCATCACGTTCAACTCGGCGAATCAGCTCAAGTGCGCAGCTACCGCTGGTGCCCTCCTGATGCTTTGCTCCCCAGTCATCAGCAATGTGCAAGTTACCAAGACCCTCATCGACGGCGGCGCAGGGCTCAACGTCCTGTCCGTCGACACGTTCGACAACCACCAAGCGCCATATGACCAACTTCAGCCTACCAAGCCTTTCTCAGGAGTGACCGACGGTTCCATCACACCGATATGGAAGGTCCGCCTCCCTGTCAACTTCGGGGAACACAAGAACTACCGCACCGAGCTCGTCGACTTCGACGTCGCGCACATCTGTGTGCCATACAATGCCATCCTCGGGTATCCAGCCCTGGCCAAGTTCATGCAGGTGACCCATCACGGCCACAATGTCCTCAAGATGCCGGGAAGCGGCGGGATCATCACGGTCCCATGTGAAGAAAGAGATGCGGTGTGCTCCCTCAAGCGTGCCTTCCAAGCTGCAGCAATCGACGACCCCGATAGCAAGGGCTAGGGCCCTCCTAAGGTCATCCCCAAGAAGAAGAAGCAGTTGCGCCATGCAGGACCTTAGGAGGGTGGCATCACAGCTGGAGCCTCATCACGATCGGCGCCCACTCCCGGGGTGCCTCCATCCATCGCATAGGAAGGCGCGCCTAGCGCCCTTCTCGGGCAGGGCACGGGGGCTTTCTTCTAGAAGTCCTTAGACCTTTCCCACATCATGAGGGAGGCGCTTGGGCACCACTTGGATGTGTGCTTCACGGCATGTTTCCCTCAGGAGGGCACAGGGCAAGGATCGCCCGCCATTCAGGAGTTCATCACCAAGACCACCCAGGAATTGCAAGACGCTAGGTCCATGCGCAGCGTCCGCCGCTCATGACGCCTAGCTTCCCATCCAGGCGAGGATGCCGGGTTGCACGTCTGCATCGACGTTCTAGGGCTTAAAAGGGCCGCTTCTCACGAGCTTTTCTGGCCTTCACGCGTGGCACGCTATGAGGGACCACCGCACATCTACATTCGCATGCCCTTCGGCCTGCCGATCGTGTCATCCGCCTACCTGTGCAACTTGCGGCGCATCCTAGCGGCTCAGGAGGCCAGGCACCATGCCGTCCTGATGGAGATGGAGACGGTCCTCAAGGAACCACCGAGCCCCTAGAGCCTCCTGAGGCTCAGTGCCCCGGTGGCTCGTGAGGAGCAACCCCTTCGCTGCGCACCTTCAGCTACCCCAACTCTCCTTCATAAACATAACCAGGTGACATTTTCCAAGTTCATTTAGCTGGGAGCGCCCCTCGGGCTGCATCACTCCCAGGCCGCGTGGGTCCGTCCCTGTGGCATGTATCCCTTTTTATGTCTTTAGCTTACCTTGCTAGGAGCGCCCCTCGGGCTGCATCATCCCCTAGCCGCTCGGGCATGGCCCAGTGGCACGTATCTCGCATGCACTTTACTTAAGCCAGCTACCCTCATGTTTAATCTACCTATGATTACTACTTGCTCGATCGCCACACATCATGGGGACCACGCACCGGCCGTCTTTCTTCTGGACCCTTCGCGTGAGTAAGTGGAGCACAACATCTGTTCTCGGGCCCGTCCCTGCAGTGTTGATAAATCCAACGACTGAGCTCTGTCTGGCGGGCCGACCCCGTTTACGTCACCTCATAGGGTCGTTGGTGCTTGGCTTTCTCACGCGATAACCGTAGGAGATTCGTTCGGCGTAGGTTGTCTGACCACCTTGCAAGACCAGCACCGCGAACAAGAACCAAGACCAGGCGCAACCCGCCTTGAGGTAGGGGCGCCTCGTGAGTCCTGCGCTGGCTCACGAGTGCCCAGATACACCTCGTCTAGCCCTGCCGTGGATGCCACGTGTAAGGGCGGGGCTGTACACGCCCCGGGGGCTCTCCGCAGAGGGAGCCCCCCTCCCAGGCACAAGTGGAAGCACCATGCTCCGCGCTGGCCGTCGACACTGCCGAGCAGCGGCTATGCCCGTGCACAAGCGAAAGCAATATGCTCCGCGCTGGTGATAAACAACTGAGGGCGGCTTCACGGTCGTACCAACCTCAGGGATCCTGAGAGCTCAGCGTCGGGCCTCACCACAATGCCTCCCCCCGGGAGAGCCGCGCGAGGGGGCTGCGCTCGGGTCACGCCCAAGCGCACGCCACCCAACCAGGTCTCCTGGACCTGGTCGTTGCATGCCCCTCCCGAGCCGAGCCTCGGCGAGGGCAAAGGTATAAAGATTGTTTGCACGTCAAGGGGGACTCCTGAGCATCGCGACTCAGGAGCCTAACTGGTCACGTAGCCCCTCACTCCTTGGTCTATCCTGGTCTCCGGTCGGCCCAACGGCGGTTGAGGTATGCGCGAGGCCGGACTCTGCCGACGTAGAACATTAACCTATCCTCGCGTACTCTCCTTGTAAGCTGTTTGCGCGTCGAGGGGGGCTCCTGAGCATCGTGACTCAGGAGCCTAACTGGTCACGTAGCCTCTCACTCCTTGGTCCATCCTAGTCTCCGGTCGGCGCAACGGCGGTTGAGGTATGCGTGGGGCCGGGCTCTGCTGACGCAGAACACAAAGCAAATAGGAAGAAAATCGCAAAATCTCGAAGAAAATATTACAAGACATATTGTCCTCACAATATCAAATGAAAGTTTTAACGCCTCCACGAGGCCTGATGCGTATTGCAGGAATGAAACAGGAAAGCAGCCGCAGGTCACTCCTGGACACCGCCATCGCCTGCAGAAGGTGTTCCTCCCTTGGTAGCATCGTCTTCACCTACACCGCCAGCTGCAGGATCAGTGGCATCGCCGGTCGAGGGCGCGAGGGTGAAGCCGTAGAACTTCTTCAGCGGGGCCTCCAACTGACCTTTCACGGCTGCAGCGACGGCCGCACAACGTTCATTAGCTACAGGCTCCAGCAGCTCGTCGAGATGAGCATTGGGGTCGCGAAGGTACAGATGGCTGAAGACACGCATCAGCGCAGTTGAAGAAAAGAAACGAGCCTCTGCCTCAGCCATGGGACCGATGCCCTCCACGACTTCCTCAAGCACCTTCATCAAGTGGGGAAGCAGCTGAGCAGGGCATCCTCGTTGGTGGTCAGCGGCTTCTCCAGGCCCTTCTCGTATAGTGACTTCAGTGCCACGCTGGACCACTTCTCAATAAGCGAGAAGGCCACACGGTCTTCGGCCGGGACCATCGCCTTGGCCTCCCTCGCCTTCGCCTTCTGCTCCAGCTCCTCCAGTCTGCTGCCCTCCGCGGCCTGCGCCTTCGCCAACTTCCATAGCTTGGCATTGCGGACCTTGATGGCGTCCTCCCGAGCCTTCATCTCCTCCTCCTTCGCTTTGCGGTCACATGCTTCTTTTGCGCCCTCGTCGTGCAGGCTCTTCAGCTCACCCTCCAGCTTTTGGCAGCGGTCGCGGGCGGCCTCGGCGTCCTCCAGCGCCGTGTCGCGATCGACCGCAGCTCTGGCAGCGGCCTGCTTCTCCTTCACGAATGCCACCGCGGCCTGGCTCAGCGACGCTCGAACTGCCGAGTCAGAGTGAAGCCAGGCTGAGGCCAGCTCTAGGCGCCCGGCCGCTAGGTGCGGGTCCGCGCCTAGGAGGTCTTCCAATTGCTTTGCCATCCCCGAGAAGACACGCCCCAAGACGTCATTACCAGAGCTTGGAAGATCGAGGGCTCTAGAGCCCTTGGGACCTCATCAGCAGAGCCGGGTGCCGGCACTTCCGGAGTCAACGGGGCCACAGGGGCTGATTCATCCTGCCGATGCTCCTCTTGGCCTCGCGAGGGCGACCGGGCTGGGGAGGTGCGGGTGCTGTCGCCTCTCTTCTTCGCAGAGGGGCGCACGGCTGCGGCATCCTCCTTCCTCTTCTTCACTGAAGACACCAGCCTGATCAACCAAGGGCAAATGTCAGAAAATAGCAAGTACAAGCAGGAACAAGATGAAGCTCGAAGCACTTATTGATCCACTGTGACATAGTCCACCTTCTGCTTGGGGAGCCTGAAACCAGAAAGCATCGGGGTCTGAGGAGTGGGCACACGGGCTCCGGGGGCAGAAGACGGCTCAGCAGAAGGGCCAGAGCTGGCCCGAGGCGGTGCCAAGTCGGAGGCAGCATCTCGAGAGACTAGCGACGATCTATCCCTTGTCGGGATGAGGGGCAGCTCCCTCTCCTCCAAGCGGGTGTCGGCCTCGGTGTCGTCTGGTAGAGCGCGGAGGTTGTCGACCTTGCTCAAGGGGGAGTTCTCCCCCACCTCCTCGGGGGTCTCCTCCGAGTCCTCCTCCCCATCTTCCTCCCCGCGGGACTCGTCAGAAGACACCTCCATTGGCTTCGGTGTTGCAGAGGCCCCAGCGAGCACCGGCGCCACCAGTCCGCGCGCGTCAAAGGTCGGCCTGGAGGCAACGAATTGCTCCCAGTCCTTGCGATGGAACAAAGGCGCTCAGCGGGTACTCTTGGTTATCCCCGACCAAGAGGAGCAGAACTGTAGTTAGCTCGTCATCAGGCAAGGCCACCGGGCTCAGACGAATCTTGTCTTCTTCAGCTCCAAGCTTCCACAAAGGGCGTGCGCGTGCCTGAAGTGGAGTAACATGCAGTGTCAAGAATTCCTTCAGGAGCATGGCCCCCATCACTTTGGCCGCCTTCGCATTGCCCGGCTTCAAATCGATCTTCATCTGCTCCAGTACCGACGACACCCGCTCGTTAGTGAGCTCTACACAAGACCAACTCTTGTCAGACTGGGGCGCCTCCGCCAGCACTTCCAAGCGTGGATGGACACCCTTGGCACTCATTATGACCCATTTGGCCCTGATGTTGTCAACCCTCTTCCCAGTGTTCGAAATCGAGTTGGCCTGGCCGGCCGCGATGAAGTTGGCGCACCCAGAGATATGGCCGTCGGTGAGGCGGAGGATGAAGAAGTGGCGCAGCAGTGCCACGGATGACATCAGGCCTAGGTACGCCTTGCAATAGTAGGCGAAGATAGACAAGAGAAGAATGGAGTTGGGATGGAGATGCAGCGCCTGCAGCCTGAAGTGGTCGAGGACCTCGAAAAAGAAATCAGAAAAGGGGGTAACCAACCCGACGACGATGCTTCTCGTGAAGAAAGGGAAGAAGGTCCTTCCCTCAAGCTCCGGCTCGTCGAAGGCAAGCTGAAGCTCCGTCTTCTCCCTCTCATTGCTCTACCCCGCCGTCAGCAAGCGCGTGGTGGCTAGGTTCTTCACCGTGACGTTGGGCGCATCGAGGGCTGGCTCGAACCAAGCCGGCGCCGAGGAGGACTTGACCTTGCGTGGCGCCATTGGTCGCAGATGCGGAGCAAGGTTGGAGCAGATCTGGAGGTTTCGACAGCAAGGAGTGAGAAAGGGGATCTGGAGCAAGGCGAGGAAGAAGCAATGAAAGCAAGCACTGTCTACGCTAGCCTTTTTGTCAAGTCGGGCACTTGCCAAGGAAGCGTGGGGAAGCGGAGACGCCCACGTCCAATCAACCGCCATGCGTCAACCAAGGACGCAAGCTTTTGGGGCCCGTGGCGCTCCGCGCTTGACCTTTGGCTTCACCTCGAAGCCAAGCCCAAGCGCGCCTTCGGCCCGGGGGCTACTATCGGCATTCTGGGAACGGGGGTCCCGAGACTTGCCTGCCTGCGGCCCATGGTGTGGCTGAGCTGGCAGGTCTGTACGGCCCATCTTCATCGAGGAGGTATTCAAGACCCTCGCGAGGGGC
This sequence comes from Triticum monococcum, assembly GCA_034509565.1. Classification (NCBI taxonomy): domain Eukaryota; kingdom Viridiplantae; phylum Streptophyta; class Magnoliopsida; order Poales; family Poaceae; genus Triticum; species Triticum monococcum. The sequence continues at coordinate 439,823,342 of CM067842.1, read as the reverse complement.
CAAGCCTCGCGAGGCGGATGACGCAATACCTCCTTTGGAGCAGCCTTGCCAGGAAGGCTCGCGAGGGGCGGAGAGATCAAGGCAAGGGAAATCTCGTGTGGTCCTCGTGACCTGAGCCATGACGTCTGAGACCAGGCAGGCGCCAAGCGGGCGCCAGCACGCACAGTGTCCTTGCCTCCTCTTTGGTTCTAAGGAGGCAAGCGTAGGCAAGGAGTACCGATGCATCAAGGAAAGGTTTCCATATCAATGCAACGAGACCAAGCCAGCAGGACGGCAAGATGGAGGTCACCATGGAGACCAAGACGGCGTCACCACCAGAGCCTTTTGCAGGCGAAGACTACTTTTGTTAGGATAAGCTGTACTAGCTGTCCCCTTTCAAATTGGCCGTTGTTGACTCCCTTCCCGCTCAATATTCGGGGAGAGGACCAGGGCCTATATAAGTAGAACTAGCCACCACAGTAGGGGGGACGTAAAGAGAGAACGAATTCAGGGGGAGAGAAGAGGGAGAACTCATTCAGAGGCATCTCATTCACACAAGTTCACCAAGCACAAGAACACCTCAACCTCAGGAGTCTATTCTTCCCCTTGTACTGTTCGTCATCAGCCCAAGAGGCAATCCACCACCACCACACTGGAGTAGGGTATTACACCACAACGGTGGCCCGAACCAATATCAATCTTGTGTCTTTGTGTTGCAAGTTCGTCGAGTTCGTCCGCGAGATCTTAGAGAGTTAGGGCGTGGATCGATAGGGAGAAAACCTTCGCGCGCACCCCAGTGTTCGAACCTTGAGGGTTTTGCTGGAACCCGTGATCCGACAAGCTAGTCACCCCAAAATTCAATTCATGGTCATCATGCCCGATCACTTTTGATCGCCAGTACCATCCGACCAGTATCCATCATGGCAGTTCAGCCGCACGTGGGGGCAGAAGCCGACGACTGGCCAACTCTCAGATTTCACACAATACGGCACCACAGGAGGTGAAATTTTGTAAACAACCTTATATTACATAACAAAATTTGTTTCATCATACAAGGCAAAGAGAACATGAAGATATTCATTTGAAAATAACGTCTTGCGCACATTGTGTTGCCACAATACAAGACCCCTCCAGGACATCAGCAAAATACAGCTCGGTTGTGCGGTGCTCCTTTCCCTGTGGTGGTCCCGCAGTTGTAATCTTGACGACGTTCATCTTTGCCCACCACACCTTGATGCAGGAGAAGGCCATCCGCGCACCCTCAATGCAGGCTGATCGCTTGACGACGTCCAGCCAAGGACAGGCGTTCACCAGCCGCTTCACGAGCTCGAAGTAGCTTCCGGGCATAGCTTCGGCAGGCCACAGCCGGATTATTAGATCCTTCATGGCTAGTTCGGCCACCCTGTGCAGCTCAACCATCTGTTTTAGCTGACCCCTAAAGGGCATTGGATGTTCTAGCGCAAGATATTGCGACCAGAATAGCTTCGCCGTTGAGCTCCCCTCTTCGGCTCGGAAGAACTCCGCAGCGTCGGACACACTACATGGCAGATCTGCAAACGCCCCTGGAGAACTCCGAATCCGGGTTAGTAAGAAATACTTCTTCTTCACATACTTGCTTTTCATACTAAACGCCTTACCCACCATGATCTTCTTGGCCTCCTGGATCTCCTGGAGGGCACCCTGGGCTTCAACCCAGGCCACATCCGCGCTTTGGCGAGCCTTGGCGAGTACGGTCTTCGGAGCCGAAACATCGCACTGCAAGGGCTCGCACTTCTTCACAGCGTCCTGGAGCTCTTGTTGGTGCTTGTTCAGCTTGGCCTTAAGCTTCTTACGAGCGGCATGCTCCTTGACCGCCTTCCCCTCGGCTTCGGCCAGGGCCTTTTTAAGGGCCTCGACCTCGGTCGTCGCTCCTACACATATCATGACACTACGGTCAATATACATCATTTATTCTTTGCGAATATATATAGTGTCGGCGTTCTGGGAATGGGGGTCCCCAGACTTGCCTACCTGCGGCGCGGCTCAAAGGAGGCCCAGTGCGGCCCATCTTCATCAACACAAGACTCAAGACCCTCGCGAGGGTCCAAGCCTCGCGGGGCGGATGACACGGCGCATCCTCAGGCGCAGCCTCCTCAGGCTGGCTCGCGAGGAGGCGGAGAGGTCAAGGCAGGGTACCTCGCGAGGTGCCCATGACGCAAGCCATGACGATCGAGGGTGCCAGGCGGGCGCCAGCGCGCGCAGCATCCTTCTTTCCTCTTTGGTGCAAAGGGGGCAAGCGCAGCCGCGGAGTACCGAGGCGTCAGGCAAAGGTTGCCATTTCGGTGCAATGAGACCAAGACCAGGAGGACTACGAGACGGAGGTCACCATGGAGCCCAGCACGGTGTCACCACAGAGCCTTTGGCAGGCGAAGACCAACTTTAGTCAGGATAAGTGTACTATATGTTCCCCTTCGAATTGGCCAATTGTTGGTGCCCTTCCCACTCAGGGAAGAGGCCCATGGCCTTTGCCTATAAATAGGACCAGCCACCCACATAGCAAATGGACAGTCGACAAGTGAGAGAAAAGCAGAGAGAGTGAGTGAGAGAGAGAGAAGGGTGACTGAACTCCTCCTAGCAGTTCATCGCCACAGCCAAGAACAGACCCTCGTGAGGCTGTTCTTCCTTGTATTGTTCACCATCACCAGCCCCAGGAAGCAATCCACCAACCACACACTGGAGTAGGGTATTACACCACAACGGTGGCCCGAACCAGTATAAACCTTGTGTCTCTTGTGCATTTCTTTCAGTAGTTTAGATCTTTGTGAGACGGGGAGGTAGCAGGCGTGATCTCCGCGCGCACCCCAGTTTTTGAACCTTAAGGGTCTGCCGGAACCCGCGATCCAACATTTGGCGCGCCAGGTAGGGGTGCGCCGGAATTTGCTTTCCTACCGCTCCGCCTCCCGTCACATCGTCGTCACCATGTCCGGCGACCAAGCGGGCAACCAAGGTCCATGGGCGGCGTGGCCCACCTGCGCGGAGCCGTCCGCCTCGGGCGACCCCGCGCCCCAGGTAGCTCGTGGTCCGCAGGGCACTGCAGGCCGCGGGCGACGCGGACAAGCCTCCGCAACCCTCACACCGCGGCAAGTGCGGTCGGCGGCAAGGGCCTGCAACCACGCCGCAACCACGACACCGTACACCCGCCAGGAGCAGGCAAATTCAAGGGCCGCGCTCACGGTGGCCCGAGAGCTGCTGTGGTGCAGACTGCTGGAGGGTGGCCACGACGTGCTGCTGGAGCGAGTGGCGGAGCTCCTGGGCTTCGCCGCCTCGGGGGCTCACCCCTTCTCCACCCAGCTCCCATCTCAAGCCCAGGGCGACCCGCGCGGGGGCTCCGCACGCGCCCGCGGACTCCAAGGCTACTCCAAAGCCAGCAAAGCTGTCAGCACCGGACCGGCGGCGGCGCTGCCCCCGACCCTGGCCCGCGAAGAAGAAGGACTCGACGCAACCCGCGGCCCCGGAGGGCGGCCCCGCTGCCACCCCGTAGTAGGCATGGCAGGTGGGACCGCGTGGCATGCGGGGCATCACGGCATGGCACTCAGGATGACGGCGATGTAGGAATACATGCCCCTCATGATGGACCAAGGACACCCTCACGAGAGCGGACAAGGCTCGCTCCTCGGCCCAAGCTGGGGGGACGAGGCAGTGGAAGCTGAGCCCTTCCAGGAGCCTAGGGACGAACCTGCTTGCCAAGCTGTAGGCAACGACTATCGGGCACCGCTAACTCTTCAGGGGCAGGTATACGCTAACCATGGATCGCAGGAGGTGCAGGTCGCCCCGGCAAGCAGCTGCCCCGTTTCCACAGTCTCGTACCCCTCGGGAGGAGGGCGTAGGGGGCTGCAGGAGAGGGGCCAGGATCCGACATCACCACCGTGGCGTTCGGAGCAAGGCGTTCTCAGGAGGTAGGCCCTCTGCTGGGGAGGTGCCTCAGGGCCTGCCCCTGGCAGAGGACCCGTGGTCGTTGGGGGAACCGCTGGCGACCGTTCTACCCCATCGGGCGGTGTCCTGGGTTCCGATCGTTGCTGATGGCACTAGAGTGTGGCGCAAGGTGGGGCCCTCATCTGGCGATATGAAGCAAGGCCAGTACTTGTGAAGAAGGCCCAGTGCCTATGAAGCTTGCCGCCCCGTGACACTCTCACGTAATAATGAGTGGGGCTGTACACGCCCCGGAGTCTCAGGGGTGCCGGCCTCAGGCCCTGGGGCTCCCTCCCACGCCCAGTGGATAGCACTTAGCTCCGCGCTGGTGAGAAGACGTCCAAGACTAGATTAGGTGCCGGACGCGGCCTTTTTTGTCTGCTTTCATTGCCGTTTCCTTTGGTTGTAACTTTTCCCCCGCTGGATTTAAGTTGAATTCGAATTTGAGCTTTGCGTGTGTTCGGGGAAGGGGTGCTTGGTCTCGTTCGAACCATTTCTTGCGTTCTGGTCACCGCCTCACCACAGCTGCCTCCCCTCGTGAGCCCCTCGCGAGTCGGGCCGGGCCTAGCTCGAGCACGGCCCAGACTGCCGCCGTCGCTCCCTCGCGAGATGACCTTCTGGTGCTTGCGGAGGTTGTCTTCTCATAAAAAGGCCCGGAGCCTGTGAAGCAAGGCGAGTTCCTGTGAAGCTATCACGCTTAAGGAAAAGGCCCAGAGCCTATGAAGCTATCGTGTTCTAGAAAGGGCCCAGAGCTTGTGAAGCAAGTCGAGTGCCTGTGAAGCTATCGCGCTAAGGAAAAGGCCCAGAGCCTGTGAAGCAAGGCGAGTGCCTGTGAAGCTATTGCATTCTGAAAAGGCCCAGAGCCTGTGAAGCAAGGCGAGTGCATGTGAAGCTATCGTGTTCTAGAAAAGGCCCAGAGCCTGTGAAGCAAGGCGAGTGCCTGTGAAGTCACTGCATTTAGGAAAAGGCCCAGAGCCTGTGAAGAAGGCGAATGCCTGTGAAGTCATCGCGCTCAGGAAAAGGCCCAGAGCCTGTGAAGCAAGGCGAGTGCCTGTGAAGCTCACACGTTCAGGAAAAGGCCCAGAGCCTGTGAAGAAGGCCAACGCTTGTGAGACTCCCCACCGGCGACACTCTCGTATCGAATGGATTCAACTAAAGAACACCAAGGGCGTCACGCCCTCCCACAAGCTGCTTCGGGGCTTGCGCGAAACAAAGGTAAACCAGCCAGCCACCAGGCACGGGCACTCGTGCAATATGACAACTATTAATATGCTGGACACGGGTTTTACATGAGGGGCTTCCCCTCCCAAAATGCTCTCACAAGCCATCAGGACAAAAACCTGAGTTCTATTCATGCAGGGTGAAAAAGATAGGAGCGATACACACTCAGTCGGACCAATCCCCCAATGCGTCCCCGGAAGCACCTCCCGAGCCTTCGCTGGGGTCGCCGAATCCGCCATCGTCATCTACGTCACCGCCAGCGGCGTCAGGGCCGCTCGCCGCGCCGCCCTCGTCAGCACCCACGATCACGTCGTCGTCGTCGTCCGAAGCGAAGGCCCTGACAAGGGCGTCCACATTGTCTTCCACCCAGTGCACCAGGTCACCTCGGATGGCCCGGGGGACTGGGGCGATGACAGCGTCAGAATCGAAGCGGGGATCCATGATCAGGAGATGGCTGAAGACACGGGAGAAGGCGCGCCCGAGCAGCGCGCGGCTCCTCTCTTCCACCAACTTTTCGGCCCTTGTCGAACGCGCCTCCAACCGCGTCACCACGGCAGTGAAGAACTGAAGGTTGCCAGCATAGTTGGCTGTGTGCGGCTCGCCAACAGCCGCCTCATAGATGTTGCCCAAGGCCGCGCTAGCTCTCTCCCGAAGCATGGCAAGCATGGGACCGTGCACGTGCTCCAGGACCTGCCGCTGAGATATCTCATCCGCGTTCTGGCGCGCGACGCCTTCAGCCTCCTCCACCCGCTGACGAAGACGGAGCATCTCAGCCTGGGAGGTGGCTAACTCCTTTTGCGCTGCCTCAAGGGCGGCCCGGGAGGCGTCGACCCGCCGCGTCGCCTCATCCCGTTGGGCCCTTAGTGCTGCGGTTCTACCCTCGGCTTCGACCCGGATCATCTCCAGTCTCTTCTCGAATTCATGCTCGAGGTCTTGGCGCGCCATCCCCACCCGACGACCGACCTCTTCCAGGACACAAGCCTCCCGCGCGGCGACATCGTCCTCCGCCTGCATCACCAAGCGCTCCCTCGTCTCCAGCCGCTCGTACTCGCGAGTGTGTTCAGCAGCTTCCAGCACCAACGCTTCCTCGCGCTTCCGAAGCTCAACCGGGTCGCCAGAAGCCACCCGCATCGACGCAAGGGCCAGCTCGCGCAGCTCCACTTGCTCCTCCAGTGTGTGGCACCGGGCCAGGAACTCGCGATCCCGCTCCTCCGCTACCTCTCACCATCGGTCAGCTCTCCGGGCCTCCTCGGTGGCCTGGGATCGGGCCACTCGAGAGGCCTCTAGCGACGCCTTCGCCTCTTCATCGTCAAGATCACGCTGACGACGCGCGAGGGCGATGGCAGCCTCCAGCTCGCGCCTCCTTGCAGCCAGGCGTAGGCCCTCGGCCTCCAGGCACGCGTCTTCATCAGCAAGCTCCTCCCCAAGCAAGTTCACCGCGTTGGTCGCTCTTCGAAGGAACCCTTGGCGGCGAGCGCGGCGCTCCTGGGCGCGCTCAAGCATGTCTTCCACACCATCATCCGCCCCAAGCAAGCGCCGGGGGCCGCGAATCATCGTTCCTCCTCCGGGCAGGGGGCTGGCGCCCTCGCGACGGCTGGGCGTGCCGCACCAGAAGCCCGGCCTAGGGCCAGCCCGTCTCCAGATGAAGGGCGTAGGAGGCGCCTCAACCAGTCGCAGTCCTCGACCAGACGGGAAGCCCACGACAGACTGGCTATTCCCCGAGAGGGCCCACGAAGGAAAATCGCAGGGAATGAAGGGCCGCAGTGCACCTCGGGATGGTCCACCCCTTCAGACGCCCTCACCACAAGGGCAGAGCTGCTCGGAGCATTTGAGAACGGTAGAGGGGGTGAAGCCAAGGGAGGCGGCACCTCTGCTACTTCCGCGAGCTCGGCCGGAAGGGGCCTGCGGAGCAAGGATCAGTGAAAGCAACAAGAGGTTCAGGAGCCAGAGTGGAAGAAAACTTACTCGTCAGTGGCGAAGTACTTCCTGCGCTTCAGCACGCGACAAGGGAAGTCATCACCCAGGGCCTCCCTTTTCCTCCGGAGGGCCTCAAAGTCCAAGCGGAAGCGGCCCAAGAGAAGAGCGCGAGGATCAACCTGCGGCGAGGACGGAGCATTAGAGCGATCCGCGTCAGGGGCGCCTGCCTGGTGCGTGCCGCCCATCACCTCGCCAGAAGATGCGGGCCCCAGCCCCGGGCGCTGGGAGTGGCTGCTTGCCACCTTCAGCCGCAGCAGCACGGGTCCCAGGAGCCGTCTCCTCGCGAGCATCACCCAGCGCTGCCATCCCATCAGGAGCCCCCTCGGCCTCCGGTGCCTCCTGCCTCCCTGCTCCGCCACTTGAGGAGGAGCCGCCTTGGCCGGTTGGAAGGGCAGTCACCACCATTGGATTCTCGCGAGGTCCCTGGAGGCCGGCGGGGCACAGCCCCCACTCATCAAAGACAGGCATCTGCTTCACGCAGTCGGCCCTGCTCTGGCAGAGATACAGCAAGGCCCCTCCCTGCCAGACGTTGCCGGGATTGAGGTCCCCGGCCAAGGTCAAGAGCGTTGACTTCAGCACCGCGGGAGCCAGGTCCTCTTCCTGGAGCCTCATGTTATCCTCGCGCCCACGGAAGGCCCACATCCGGCGAGAGTGGCATTGAAGGGGAGCAACACAGCATAGCAGAAACTCCTTCACCACCTTAGGCGCTGTCACACCGAGCTTCCTCAGGAGCGTGAAGCGGCTCCAGACAAAGACGAGTCGGGGGCTCTTGAGCGTCTCCTGGCCCCAACCCGAATTGGGGACAGCAGGCGAGGTCGGCTCCAATAGCAGGGGGCTGGGCACCCCTGCGTCCACATACAACCACCGCTCGCGGAACCCAACCGCGGGCAGGGGGAGTTTGAAGTCAATCCTAGAGGCCTCGGTCTCAGGCTCGGCAGCAAAGCTCACGCACGCCCAGCATTGGGAAAGGTCGAGAAGGTGCAGCGAGAAGAAGTGGCGCAGCAAGGCAACCAAAGGAGGGATGCCCACCATGGCTCCGCAAACGAAGGCAAAGACCAAAAGGAGGGTGATGGACTCAGGACTTAGATGCATCATGTGGATCTGATAATGGGAGAGCACGGCATTGAAGAAATCAGAGAAGGGGGGAACCAGACCCGCCCACAAGGCGTCGGTGAAACATGGGACCTCGGTTGCTATCCTGTCGATGGAGAAGTGGGACGCGGGCCAGGCCGTCGTCCTCCCGCACTCATTGAAGACGATGGCTAGGGCCAAGCTGTCCCTGCCAAGGCATTCTTGATTGAGTATGGTCGACCGGCCGATGGCAGGGGCCACCGATGGCGACGCACAAGACGGAGGCATGGGTTTCTCCCCTCTCTCCTTCCTCGTCGGAGCCATGGCGATGGGAAGGAGGGGGAAGATTCGAGATCGGATTGGAGGCGGGAGCCGGCGTTCGAAGGAAGCAAGAACAGGGGACGCTCGAGCAACAGGAAGGGGAGTGGCTGTGTGCAACTACAAGTCCGCCTGGCAGGGCGTAGAATAAGGGGGCGTGGGGGGAACGGTGCCGCCCACGTCCCATCAACCGCCACGCGGCGCCCAAGGCCGCAGGCTGTTAGGGGCCGCGGTACTTCGCCCTCACCCTTTCGCCTCTCGGCACAGCCAAGTCCAGACGCGCCTTGGGCCCGGGGGCTACTGTCAGCGTTCTAGGAACGGGGGTCCCCAGACTTGCCTGCCAGCGGCCTGCGGCGCGGCTCAAAGGAGGCCCAGTGCGGCCCATCTTCATCAACACAAGACTCAAGACCCTCACGAGGGGCCAAGCCGCGCGGGGCAGACGACACGGCGCATCCTCAGGCACAGCCTCCTCAGGCTGGCTCGCGAGGAGGCGGAGAGGTCAAGGCAGGGTACCTCGCGAGGTGCCCATGACGCAAGCTATGACGATCGAGGGTGCCAGGCGGGCGCCAGCGCGCGCAGCGTCCTTCTTTCCTCTTTGGTGCAAAGGGGGCAAGCGCAGCCGCGGAGTACTGAGGCGTCAGGCAAAGGTTGCCATTTCGGTGCAACGAGACCAAGACCAGGAGGACTACGAGATGGAGGTCACCATGGAGCCCAGCACGGCGTCACCACAGAGCCTTTGGCAGGCGAAGACCAACTTTAGTTAGGATAAGTGTACTAGATGTTCCCCTTCGAATTGGCCAATTGTTGGCGCCCTTCCCGCTCAATATTTGGGAAGAGGCCCAGGGCCTTTGCCTATAAATAGGACCAGCCACCCACATAGCAAACGGACGGTCGACAAGTGAGAGAAAAGCAGAGAGAGTGAGTGAGTGAGAGAGAGAGAGAAGGGTGACTGAACTCCTCCTAGTAGTTCATCACCCCAGCCAAGAACAGACCCTCGCGAGGCTGTTCTTCCTTGTATTGTTCACCATCACCAGCCCCAGGAGGCAATCCACCAACCACACACTGGAGTAGGGTATTACACCACAACGGTGGCCCGTACCAGTATAAACCTTGTGTCTCTTGTGCATTTCTTTTAGTAGTTTAGATCTTTGTGAGATGGGGAGGTAGAAGGCGTGATCTCCGCGTGCACCCCAGTGTTCGAACCTTAAGGGTCTGCCAGAACCCGCGATCCGACATATAGCGAGCCATTGCATGCCTTGTTGGTCTTCCAGCTGCTTCCTCGCTTGGTTGAGCTCCTCCTCGACCCGCTCCAGTCTCTCCTTTAGTCCAGAGACTTCGGCAGCGTGTGAGGTCGCGGCCAGCAACGGCGCCTGCTTATTCACATAAGACACATTTGGTTAGTTTCCTGTGAAATTTAATTGATCCTCTGTCCGGCTTTTCTTTCCGAACACCGGACAATGTCTCAAGGGCTAATGTCTATATTGGAATTTTCTCATTTGTACCGCTTACCTCAAAACATGTCAGCAGGCCGTTGTAGGCTTCGGTCAGTCTGCTCTTGATGCACCGAACCTTCTCAATCACCGTACCCACAAGGATACGGTGTTCTTCCACAATGGAAGCGCTACGCTTCTAGTAGAGTTTCCGACGCCTCTGGTTAGACAGAGGTCACCGGCGGGACGGGCACGGCTCCTTCTCTTGAAGCAGGCTGCTTGTCGGATTCCAGAGCCGTATGGGCCTCTGGATCCATGCTCGGATGGGGGCCGAACTGAGCATGGCCCCCATCGTCAGTCTCCATGGGGGTATGTTCCCCCATGTGTCCGGCGGCCGAGGTTTCACCACCCGGCGCCACGATGACGGCCTCTTGAAACTCTCCTTGGCCTGGGAAGGTCCTTTGGGACATCACCTTGTCGTCTACCTTGGCCTTGGGAGAGTAAGCGGCCGGTGGTGACTCGCTGGCCATCGCCTTCGAGTCCAACGAGCCTCTTGATGAGGAACGCTGGGAGCTGTCGTGAGCCGGACTACAATGGCATAAATTAACATATTATATTATGAAGCAAGAGAGGACGGACGCATGGACATACGTGGTTTTTAGAACTTACGACGTGGTCGGAGGCTTGTTTCAGGGGCTTCGCTCCGGACTACTGTCGATGTCCCACGCGGAGTTATCAGCGAGAGGGCCTTTCCCCCTCTTGGGCGCCTCCGCCTCCAGATTTGTGGAGGCCGCCCTCTTCTTCCTCCCCCATCAGGGGGAGAATCGCTCTCCTCGTCGTTGTCTTCGGCGGCGGAGGAGCGGGTCTTGTCTTCGGACGTCACATCCGAAGTGCCCTTGTGGCGGGGCCACTCCGGACCCCCTTGGCCTTCTTGTTGGCCTTCTTCTCCAGCGCCTTATAGGGCACTGGTACCGGCATCTTCGCCAGGCATGGGATGACTAGTTCCTCGGGTAGCGGAGCCGGACACCGAATCCGCTCCGCTCTCTTCGTCCATTCCTGAAATAATAAACGTTTAGATATCCTCCTTGAAACAAGCAAGTAGAGGATGTGTTAAAGGCTTACCTTGTTGGCGGGGTGGGTAATGTCTTGCCCGCGGTCCGAGTCTATGGCTGGCGGCGTCTCGTTGCCTTTAAAGAGCAACTTCCAGGCGTCTTCGTGAGTGGTTCCGAAGAGCCTTTCCAGATTTTGGTCCTTCTTCGGATTGAATTCCCATAAAGGGTGGCTTCGGCTTTGGCATGGGAGAATCCGGCGAACTAGCATTACTTGGATTACGTCGACGAGCTTAACGTTTTTATCCACCATGCTTTGAATACGCGTTTGTAGCGCTATCAGCTCATCTGACGAAGACCAATTTGGACCCTTCTCAATCCAGGAGGCGTGCCGCATTGGAGCTCTGGAGTTGAATTCGGCAGCCGCGGCCCAGGTGGCGCCGCGGGGCTCTGTGATATAGAACCACAGTTTCTGCCACTCCTTGACAGTCTCAACGAAAGTACGTTTTGGCCAGGAGACATTGGTCAGCTTGCTCACCATGGCGCCTCCGCACTCCACGTGCTGGCCATCCACCACCTTCGACTTCACGTTGAAGACCTTGAGGCATAGCCCGATGTGGGGTTGGATGCGGAGGAAAGCCTCACACATGACAATGAATGCCGAGATGTTGAGGAAAGAGTTCGGGGCTAGATCATGGAAGTCTAGCATGTAATAGAACATCAGCCTGCGGACGAAAGGGTGGAGTGGAAACCATAGCCCGCAGATGAAGTTATGGATGAATACCACCCACTCCTTGGGCTTTGGTGTAGGGACGATTTGCCCCTTGGTTGGAAGATGGTGGGAGATTTCTTTTGCCAGATACCCGGCCGCCCGAAGCTCGGTAATGTCCTTCTCCTTGACGGAAGAGGCCATCCACTTGCCTTGACCTCTGGATCCGGACATGGTTGAGTGCTTGCTCGAGTGGGGAAAGATGAGAACTTGGGCGGTGGGGCTCAAGAATGGAAGGGCAGAGGAAGAGAGAAGGCGTGGGAGAAGAAGAGGAGTCCTTATCCCCTTATAAAGGCAGTGAATATCGAATGCCTCCCCACTAGCCTTAAAACTCGCCTGTTCCCAAGGGCTGTGTAAATAGCACGATTATATTACCAACGCTCGTATTGATGAGAATCCCGCAATAAGGGGACATGATCTCTGCTTTGACAAGACATGCCAATGGAAACCGCATCTTGAAACACGGAACGACAAACAATAACGGTTCGATATAATGACCGGACAGACGAGATGTCATCTTGCAAAAAGTTGTCAGCAGATGGGACTCGTGCAATATTATATTCTCTGCGGTTGTATGTGGTGTTTGCATTGCTGATTCGGACATGTTCATTATGTCTGAAGACTATCTCGGAGTATTCGGAAAGGGGAACCCGCATTGCAATGTCGAAGACAATCTGCGTGCTGGACACCTCATCATTGAAGCCTGGTTCAGGGGCTACTGAGGGAGTCCTGTACTAAGGGGTGCTCGGGTGTCTGACCTATTGGATATGGGCCGGACTAATGGGCCGTGAAGATACAAAGGCCGAAGATTCTACCCATGTTCAGATGGGACTCTACTTGGCGTGGAAGGCAAGCTTGGCGACCAAATATGAAGATTCCTTTTTCTATAACCGACCTTGTACAACCCTAGTCCCCTCCGGTGTCTATATAAACCGGAGGGCTTAGTCCAGATTAGGAGAGATACAGATATATCCTCATAATCATAGTCAGGCAGGCTAGGCTTTTAGGGTTTAGCCATTACGATCTCGTGGTAGATCAACTCTTGTAATACTCATATTCATCAAGATCAATCAAGCAGGAAGTAGGGTATTACCTCCATAGAGAGGGCCCGAACCTGGGTAAACATTGTGTCCCCTATCTCCTGTTACCATCGACCTTAGACACATAGTTTGGGACCCCCTACCCGAGATCCGCTGGTTTTGACATCGACAGCAACAACAGTTGTTCTATGTCATAGAGCCTCACGTCGCCACCTGGACCGCAACTCCCAAATTCCAGTCTGGCGCCCTGATGCGACTCACCTCCTAGCTAGAGAAGGGCCTAGACTTGTCTTCGTCGGAAGAGCTGACTGCACTCCAGACGCGCATCAAGCGCATGGTGGACAAGAACGTCAAGCTTGTCAATGTGATCCAGGTAATGCTCGCTCGCCGAATCCTGCCAAGCCAAAGCCGGACTTGCCACTTGTGGGAGTTCGATCCAGCCAAGCACTAGACCTTGCAACAGTTCTTCGGCACTATGCACGAGAGACATCTGGAAGGTGCTCTTCAAGGCCAATGAGACATGGTCAGCGACGGCCAAAGACCGCGGGCATGACCTGGCCCATCCCGCAAGTGCGGTAAGTTTTCCGTATTTCAAGGTGTACCCTTTACTTTCATACTCAATGAAGATGTCTAAACTTCCCTATTTGTTTTTTCAGGGCCGGACAAAGAAGGCGGAGCGGATTCAGTGTCCGGCTCCACTGCCCGAAAAACCAGCTATCCCACTTCTGACGAAGATGCTAGTTCTGGCGCCCTATCAAGCATCGGAGAAGAAGGGCAAGAAGAAGGCCAAGGGGACCAGGGGTGGTCTCCACCATAAGGGCACTTCGGACGTGACGTTCGAAGACGCCGACACCCACTCCCCTCCCGCCACCGATGACGAGAAAGAGGAGGAAAGCGATTCTCCCCTGAGGGGGGAAGGAAGAAAAGGGCGGCCTCCACGCATCTGGAGGTAGAGGCGTCCAAGGAAGGGAAGGCCTCCGCCGCAGACAACCCCGCGTGGGACATTGACAACAGCTCAAAGTGGTGCCCCAGGGATAAGCCCCTGGCCGAATCGTAATTACTCAAAGACGCACTCAAATATACAGCTTCTTACTTCAAAGTTTTAACATGCTGAATCATGCATTTGCAGTTCGGGTCGTTCCGACCTCGAGCGATGCTCATCTTCGGGAAACTCGCTAGATCCGAAGGTGATGGACAGAGGGTCCCTTCTGGCAGCCTCCTCTCCCAAGACTGTAGAAGACGCTGAAGTGTTGTCCCGAAGGACACTCCCCGCTCAGGAGGAGGCACAGAAGGCCATCACGGTGGCGCCAGAGGATAACACCTCGACCGCCGGACACATGGGCGAGCAGATCCCCATGGAGACGGGCGATGGGGGCCATCTCCAATTCGTCCCCCAGCCGAATATGATCCCGGAGACCTATACGGCTCCGGAATCCGGTAGGAAGCCTCCTTCGAAGGAAGGAGGTGCGCCAATTTCACTGGTGACCTCTGTGCATCTAGAGGCACAGGATGCTCTAATGGAAGCACTTCGAAGTGCTTTCATTATGGAGGAACATTGTACCCTTATGGGTACGGTGGTTGAGACGATTCAGTCTGCCAAGAGGGGACTGACCGAAGCCTGCACCAGCCTACTAATAGGCTTTGAGGTAAGCGACACAATTGAATAAAAAGAATGTCATAGTATAGACAGTAGCCCCTGAGACTCTGTCTGGTGTTCAGAAAGAAAAGTCGGACAGAGGATCAAGTAATTTTTGCGGGAGACTAACTAACTATGTCTTATGTGAATAAGCAGGCGTCGTTGCTGGCCGCGACCTCTCATGCTGCTGAGGTCTCCCAACTAAAGCAGAGTCTGGAGCGGGCCGAGGAAGAGCTCGGCCATGTAAAAAAGCAGCTAGAAGACAAGCAAGGTATGCAATGACCTTGTGTATATCCGGAAAGGATGAATGATTTGTGCTGACCATAGTGCCATGATATTTATTAGGGGCGGGGACCGAAGTGGAGGCCCTCAAGAAGGCACTGGCCGAGGCCGAGGAGAGAGCAGCAAAGGTACAAGCCGCTCGTGAGAAACACGAGGCCAGGGTTGGCAAGGTCTAGCAGGAGCTCCAGGACGTTGTGCAAAAATGTGAGTCCTTGGAGCGCAATATTGCGAATCAAGAGTCCGAACTTACTAAGGCCCACCAGAGCATGCACGATGCCCAGATTGAACCCCAGGGTGCCCTTCAGGAAATCTAGGAGGCTGGAAAAATCGCGGTGGGTAAGGCCTTTATTATGCAAAGCAAGTATGTGAAGAGAAGATTTCTCTTACTAACCCAGATTTGGAGTTCTCTAGGAATGTTTGCAGATCTGCCGCGCAGCGTTGCCGATGCTGCGGAGTTCTTCCGAGCCTGTTAGCATTCTGGGAATGGGGGTCCCTAGACTTGCCTGCCTGCGGCCTGCGGCGTGGCTCAATTGGGGGCCCAGCGCGACCCATCTTCATCAGCTCAAGCTCAAGACCCTCGCGTGGGGCCAAGCCTTGCGGGGCGGACGATAGGAAGCTTCCTCTGAGGCAACCTCATCAGCCAGGCTCACGAGGAGGCGGAGAGATCAAGGCGGGGGTACCTCGGGAGGAGCCCGTGACGCAAGCCATGACGATCGAGAGCAGGCGGGTGCCAGGCGGGCGCCGGCCTGCGCAGTGTCCTTGTTTCCCCTTTGGTGCAAAGGGGGCAAGCACAGGCCAAGACATCGGGTAAAGGTTACCATTCCGGTGCAACGAGACCAAGACCAGCAGAGCGGCAGGACGGAGGTCACCGTGGAGCCCAAGACGGCGTCATCACTAGTACTTTTGGCAGCCGAAGACCACCTTTGGTCAGGATAACTGAACTCACCCCAGCAGTTCGTCGCACCAGCTCAAGAACACCTCTCGTGAGGCTGTTCTTCCCTTGTACTATTCATCATCAGCCCCGAGGCAATCCACCACACCACACACTGGAGTAGGGTATTACACCACAACGGTGGCCCGAACCAGTAGGGGAGAGATCTTGTGTTGTTTGTTGTTTCCAGCTTAGATCACGCGAGGAGATTGGATGTAGATCGGTAGGGGAGAGATCTCCACGCGCACCCCAGTGTTCGAACCTCAAGGGTCTGCCGGAACCCGAAATCCGACATTTGGCGTGCCACGTAGGGGTGTGCCGGAATCTTCCTTCGGCTATTCATGCGTGATCTTCCGTTGTGTCCATGGGTGACGCTCGTTGGGCTCGCGCCGAGCGCCGGGCTGCTCTCGCCACCTGTGTCGCCCAGATGGCGCCCGTGGGCGGACGCCCTTGTCGTTCCCCATCGCCTGCCGCCAACGCCGCCACCGGCCGGGCGGGGAACGAGCAGCAGGCCTCGTCCCAGCATCCTTCGGTGCAGCGGGAGGGCCGCACCGCGACACCATCGCTGACTCCAGCCGCTTCGTCGTCCCATGCCCGTCGGGCCCCCACGGACGCGCACGCCACGCTGCTCCTGGCAAGAGAGCTCTTGCACTACCGCCCTGTCGACAACCTCTATGAAGACTAGCTCGCCCGCATCACCGAGCTTGTCAGCGCCGCAGGGGGCTCCCCCTTGCCGTCCTTCTCGCTGCCTCGCCCTCCATTCCGCGCAGGAGGCGAGGATCAGGAGGTGCCTCCACCACCTCCTCCCCAAGAAGGCGCCCTGGCTCCATGGCGCGTAGCCCCAAGGCAAGACTCTCCGCATCCGGTGCCTGCGCAGCAAGAAAGGAGCTGCCAAGAGATCCCTCGTCCCAAAGAAGGCGCCCACGCGCTCCCAGCGCCGGCGCGCCAAGATCGCGTCCCTACACCTCCACGCCAAGACCCCGCACTGCTCCAAGTGGCGGCGCGCGGTAATCCCCAGGAGCAAGCCCAGTACCAGCAAAAGGCACCGGTGGCCACAGCAGGCTGCCATGCCCTCACCCCCGAGCTACGCGGCATCGGATGGACAGGCAAGTTCAAGCCTGACCTGCCCCCTTGATACAATGGCACGGCGGACCCTGCGGAGTTCCTGCAGCTCTACGAGCTATGCATCGAAGCCGCCAACGGAGACGAAAGGGTCATGGCGAACTGGTTACCCATGGCGCTCAAGGACGGGGCCCGCACCTGGCTCCTGAACCCGGCTCCTGGCACAATCTCCACCTGGGATGAGATGCGAACTCGCTTCATCGCCAACTTCCAGGGCACTCGCGACCGGCCCCCGGCCGTGAGCGATCTGCGCCGCATCAAGCAGCAGCAAGGGGAAACCCTGCAGAAATACATCCAGCGCTTCCACAACGCTCGCCTCAAGATCCCCAAGGAGACTGAAGAAGCCATCATCTCGGTCTTCTCCAATGGCATACGCGACATCAAGATGAAGGAGGAGCTAGCAATCCATGAAGACCTGTGCACATCCCTGGAGCTGTTCAACTTGGCGACCAAGTGCGCCAGGGCTGAGGAAGGGCGCCTTTCCCTCCTCGAACTCCCGACTGCCAACCCAGAAGAGAAGAAGCCCAAGGCCAAGGATGTGAAGCACAAGGGCGCTGCCGTGCTTGCAGCGGAACCAGACACCAAGCGAGGCAGGGATTAGCCTGAGTCATCCAAGGGCAGCTGGTACTACGTGTACCACGACCTCCACACCCACAACACCAACGAATGTCAAGAGCTCAGGGCCGTGAGAGATGGACGTGTCGGCCGATGCCCCGAGCGCAATGACAGGGGCTATGGCCGAGGAGCAGGAAGAGGTGGCGAATGATGGGAAGACCATGGCCCTTGCCAAGGGTGGCGAGTCCGACCTCGCGAGGATCGCTGGCAGGACCAGCCTCGCGAGGGAGGCTGGAGAGATCAACCTCGTGAGGATCGCCCGCACGGCAAGGCAGGCCTTCCTCCTCTGCCGCCACCGCCAAGGAGGAACAAAGACCAACATCAAGACGAGGGAGCTGGGGGCTTCCAGGAGCCGCGTGCAACCGCTTGCATCTTGGGTGGCGCGCAGGCCCCAGCCTCACAGCGCACCTTCAAGCAGTTTGCTTGCGAGGTGAATGTAGTCCTCCCCAAGCTTGAGGCCACGAGCCCTCTTAGGTGGTCTGCGTGCGCTATCACGTTTAGCTCAACGGATCAGCTCTAGTGCGCGGCAACGATCGGAGTCCTGCTGATGCTTTGCTCCCCAGTCATCAGCAACGTGCAGGTCACCAGGACCCTCATTGATGGAGGAGCAGGACTCAACGTCCTGTCTATCGAGACGTTCGACAATCTCCAAGTGTCGTACGATCAGCTTCAGCCAACCAAGCCCTTCCAGTCACCTTCGGGCAGCGCAACAACTACCGCACCGAGCTCATCGACTTCAACGTCGCCCACATCCCTCTGCCATACAACGCCATCCTCGGGTACCCAGCCCTGGCCAAGTTCATGCCAGTGACTCACCATGGGTACAATGTCCTCAACATGCCAGGAAGCGGCGGAGTTATCACTGTACCCTGTGAAGAAAGGGACGCAGTGTGTTCACTTGAGCGCGCGTTCCAAGCCGCAACAATCAAACACCCGGACCACAAAAACGGAAGACTTCCCAAGGAAACCCTTAAGAAGAAGAAGGTTTCGCCGGGCCCAAGCCATCAGGAGGCAGGCACCTCCGGTGGTGTTGGGTCAGGATCTGCGCCCAATCAGGTAGCGCCACCCTCACTTGCATAGGAAGGTGCGCCCGGTGCCCTCCTCAGGCAGGGCTCGGGGGCTCTTTCTTGGAGAGCCACCGACCTTGCCAAGGTCACGAGGGAGGCGCTCGGGCACCACTTGGAGGGGTGCTTCCAGGCACGTTTCCCTCAGGAAGGTACAAGGCAAGGAAAACCAAACCCTCAGGAGTTCATCGCAAGAAACACCCAGGAGCTACAGGAATCGAGAATCATGCGCGGCAGCCGCCGCCTGCCCACCGTAACCCCACATCCAGGCGAGGATGGTGGGCTGCGCGTTTGCATGGACGTGCCAGGGCTCAATCGAGCCGCGTCTCTGGAGCGCCTCTGGCCTTCGCGCGCGGGGCGTTGCGAGGGTCCACCTCACAGCTACGTTCGCATGACTTTCGGCTTGCCGAACGCGGTTGCCGCTCATCAGCGCCTGCTGAGGAGCATTCTGGAGGCTCACGAGGTCAGGCATTGTGCGGTCCTGGCAGAGATGGAGAAGGCCCTCAGAAACCCACTAGTGCCCCCAGAGCCTCCCGAGGCTCCTGGGCCTGGGGGCTCGTAAGGATCGACGTCTTCATCGCGCATCGCCCGCTTCTTCAACATCACTCCATCTTCAACGGCACCAGGTGACATCTTTCTAAGTTCCGTTTTTACCCGGGAGCGCTCGCAGGGCCGCATCATTTCCAGGCCGCATGGGTCCGTCCCTGCGGCATGTATCCATTTTGCTTATGCTCTTTACTTACCTTGTTGGGGGTGCCCCTCGGGCTGCATCATCCCCGAGATGCTCGGGCCTGGCCCAGCGGCGTTTCCTTTTCCCGCGTCTACTTAAGATGAATTTCCTCCTGCGTGCTTAACATACCCGACTTGATCGCCTGCTCGATTGACGCCTACCTATGGAGCCGCTCGCTCTGGCACGACACTTGCACATGGGTCCGTCCCTGCAACGCCGATAAATCTGAGTGGTCGAGCTCTGGCCATGGCAGCCCCGCAAGGCGCTACCTCACCAGGCCCTTAGTGTCCCAATCACTCCCCCGGAGCGACCAAAGGTTGGCTGGCAACCATAACGACAGGTCTTGTTTCTCTTCATGATTGGTGTGCAGGACCTACTCCAGGAGCAACGCTAGGGACATCGCGAGCTGTCTCTCCCTCTCTCCGCCACAGACCGCTTGCACATTAAAAGGGGGCGCCTGAGCATCCCGACTCATGGGATCCTACTGGCTCTCCAGCCCTCACCCCCTGGCCTTGACCCACGGCATCGCGACCTGTCATACCAGTGGCAGATGAGCTCGCTCGAGGGCCGGGACCTGAGGACGTAGAGCATTAAGGAAAGTGCGGGGGAGTGGGAAGAAGCTCGCGAGGACCTAACCCAGCAGCGCCTCAGCTGCCACCGCTCGGGCCAGGAGCTTCATCAAGGAACTACACCAAACTCAAGAGATAAGTCACGCCCTTACAGGAGTTGAACCAACGCAGCGCAAAAACCCTCGCCCAATGCGGCTCTGTCACGGCGACATTGCCTTCCTTTCTTGCCCAGCGAGGGCTGCTTGAGCGCTCAAGGGGACCTCCCGAGCATCATGACTCGGGGGCTCTTACGGGACCTCGGGCCGCTCACCTCCTGGCCTTGACCACGCCATCGTGACCTGGCATACCAGCGATGGCTGAAGCCTGCCTGGGGACTGGGACTTGTCAGCGTAGAGCGCCAAGTCCTCGCGAGGATAGAAAGGGGGAGCTGAGCCGAGAGAGGACAAGCACCTCGCACTGATTCATATTAAGGATATAATATTCATAAAAGACATGGCAGACGCCTTACATACCCCCACGGGGTGTTGCTTCGATTCCTCGCAGGGAAAAAGAGTACTAATCCTAAGGAACATTAATCGCCCGCACCGCCGCAAGGGAAGCCATCATCAACAGTGGGCTGCCCAACGTGGACGCCAACCCCATCCAGATCAGTGGCGTCGGCGGCTAGACGCAGCTGCCCTGCTCCGAGCACGGCGTGAG
The DNA here is from genome assembly GCA_034509565.1 of Triticum monococcum. Classification (NCBI taxonomy): domain Eukaryota; kingdom Viridiplantae; phylum Streptophyta; class Magnoliopsida; order Poales; family Poaceae; genus Triticum; species Triticum monococcum. The sequence goes on along the minus strand of CM067842.1, from coordinate 439,802,892 downwards.
CTCGGTGTCTCATAGCTGTCGTCGCTCGTCTCTAGAGTCGCGAGGAGCTCAGGGAGCCACCGAATTCCCCAGCTCCTCCGCTGCTTCCTAAGGAGCTGCTGGAGGGCTGATGGGCAGGCCAGGTCCTCGCCAGATCATTGTTCCTGCTGCTCTCCCTGGGGCAGCACTCCAGCCGGCGTCCTTTATCATCGAAGACCTTGAAGAACATCAGGGAGGCGCCATCGTATTCAAGATGAATTACGAGGGCACCAACCATCCGGCAGACCCGGGCGTTTTCGCCCCAGCCTCGGGTCATGAAGACCTTGCCCGGAGCAATGATCGCGACCTCCGCTCCGGTCGCAACGGTACTGCAGTCAGCGTGCTGCAGCCAGAGCTCCAGAGCCCCGCTCGGTGGCATCTCGAAGGCGAAGGAAGGAGGAAGGCGAATCCAAGAGCTTGGAGGCACGGCGGCGTGGAGCACGAGCTCGGCATGGACTCCAGGAGGAACGACGCGCACCACCGTGACTCGCCGGCGTCGACAGCGGCACCGTTGATGTCCCTCGACGCCTTCTCCCCCAGGACCCATGACGCAGGCGTACAAGGGTAGCGGAAACCCAGGCGGCGGCCGCTCGTACCAGGGCCTCGGTGCCTCCTGCTGAGCACCGTCATCTCAGTGGCAAAGGACCAGCCGCTTCTTCGGCGGAAGTGGGTCAGGACCCTCTCAGGGGGCCTTTCCCTTCTCTTCTGCAGAAAACTGGCGGATTGGTGCCATTGGCGTAAGGAGGAGCAAGAACAAGGAAGAAGAAGGCAAGGAGCAGCAGGAAGGGATGGGCTGAAGGGGCTCGCGCGGCCCCGTACTTATAGCCGGAGGAGGCCAACTGTCGGTGTCTAAACCGGCGGATCTCGGGTAGGAGGTCCCGAACTGTGCGTCTAGGCCGGATGGTAACAGGAGGCGAGGGACACGAAGTTTTACCCAGGTTTGGGCCCTCTCGATGGAGGTAAAATCCTATGTCCTGCTTGATTAATATTGATGATATGGGTAGTACAAGAGTAGATCTACCACGAGATCAGAGAGGCTAAACCCTAGAAGCTAGCCTATGGTATGATTGTTGATGTGTATGTTGTCCTACGGACTAAAACCCTCCGGTTTATATAGACACCGGATAGGGTTAGGGTTACATAGAGTCGGTTACAATGGTAGGAGATCTGAATATCCGTATCACCAAGCTTGTCTTCCACGCTAAGGAAAGTCCCTTCCGGACACGGGACGAAGTCTTCAATCTTGTATCTTCATAGTCCCGGAGTCTGGGTGAAGGTATAGTCTGGCCACCCGGACACCCCCTAATCCAAGACTCCCTCAATAGCTCTTGAACTAGCCTTCAATGACGACGAGTCCGACCCGCAAATTGTCTTCGGCATTGCAAGGCGGGCTCCTCCTCCAAGTACTTCATAGAAGATTTTGAACACAAAGGTAGTGTCCGGCCTTGCAAAATAAGTTTCCACATATTGCCATAGAGAGAATAATATTTACACAAATCTAATCTGCTGAAGTATTCCGTGGTGTGACACACCACGGCCAAGCTTTTATTTGAACCGTTTTACTGTCCCATTTCAGCGCGTTATGCGAGGCGGTTTCCTTGGCATGTCTTGTTAAAGCAGAGATCGTGTCCCCTTATTCCGGGATTCTCATCAATACGGGCGTGGGTAACCCAACCGCGCCTTTGATTACGGCGCTTGGGAGATAAGCGAGTTTTACAAGCTGGTGGGGACATGTAGTTGCGTCCACCCATATAAGGGGATAAGGATCCACCCTTTTACCTACGCCTTCTTCCTCCTTCGCCTATCCATTCTTGCGCACTCGAGCTCCAGCGCCCAAGTCCGCACTACCACCTCAACCTTCTCCAGTCATGTCCGGAGCGGGAGGCAAGTGGATGGTCTCCTCCGTCACGGAGGGACACATCAAAAAGCTGAGGAAGGCCGGATATCTGGCTAGCGACATCACGCACCGGCTTCCCGAAACGGGGCAGCTCATCCCCACCCCAAGGCCCCATGAGAGGGTGGTATTCCTCCCCCATTTCCTCCGCGGACTGGGCTTCCCTCTGCATCCATTTGTCCGAGGGATCATGTTTTACTACGGCCTGGATTTCCACGATCTGGCCCCGAACTTTGTCCTCAAAGTCTCGGCGTTTATCGTCGTGTGCAAGGCTTTCCTCCGCATCCGCCCCCATTTCGGCCTATGGCTCAAGACCTTCAATGTCAAGACAAAGGTGGTGCGCGGCAACCAGGCGGAGTGCGGAGGAGCCATGGTGGGCAAGATGGCCAACGTCCTATGGCTCGAGGGCTCCTTTGTGGAGACCCTGAAGGGGTGGCAATCGGGATGGTTTTACATCACCGAGCTGCACGACACTGAATGGGTCGCACCCCCTGAGTTCCGGTCTAGACCCCCAACGCGGCTCACGTACTGGAAAGAGACGGGCCTGTCATGGGGTAAAAAAGGAGAGCTGACCGGACTCCAAACATGCATCAAAACCCTGGTGGACAGGAAGCTTAAACTTGTCAACGTAGTCCAGGTTAGGCTCATCCGCTTGATCCTCCCGTGTCAACAACAGGCTTTCAACCTGTGGGAGTTCAACCGGGTGCGGCACCAAAATCTGAGCAGGCTCTTCGACATGATGTACGAAGATGCCTGGAAGGTGCTTTTCAAGGGCGCCGTGGCTCCCGCTTCCGCTACTGAGGATCGCGGATTCCGTGCATAGTGTCACGCTCTTGCAGTAAGCTGTCTTTTTCCTTTTACAGGGTATCAGTGTTTCATAGTTTGACTCGATGCGGGATCTAAGCTCCCTTTCCTTTGACAGGATTGGCAGGTGACGTCCAGACAGATCAACTATCTGGCTCCTTTGCTCGAAGACCCAGCGGACGCTCAACTGGCGAAGCTGCTGGTTTCGGCACCCTATGTGGTGCCAGAGAAGAAGGCCAAGAAGAAGGCCACGGGGACTCGAAAGAGTGCCCGGCGCCCGGAGGTGTCGGATTCATCATCCGACGAATCCAAGACGCACTCCTCCCATGAAGATGAGGAGGAGGAAGAAGAGACCCCTCCCCCTCCAGTGGGGGAAGGGAAGAAATGGAAGGCCGCCCCAACTAGGGAGGCCGAGGGGTCCAAGAGAGGGGGAACCCCTCCTCCGGACTACTCCACCAACGCCGACGACGGCGAAGAAGAGTGGCCGCCCAAGGCGAAGCCCCTGGCGAAATCGTAAGTATCCGGATACCGGAGTGATTTCATAGTATTCGTTTATTGCACAGCTTTCCCTTATGTCGAATATGTTTATGCAGCCCACCCAAAGACCGGCTCGACGCGTCATCGAGCGGCTCACTGGACTCGTGGGACGTGAACTCGCTGCCGATGGCCTCCTCCCCCCGCCCTATGGACGACACCGAAGTGTTGTCCCAACAGGGTCCAATCTGGGAGGAGGTGGTCCTGGAGGCGCCGCAAGGTGACCTCCTGGACTCCAGGAGTAAAGGGGACGAAGGGCCGGACACCGCTCCGGAACCTTCAAAGGTTCCAGAGTCCGGCGGGGAACCTCCTTCGAAGAGGAGCAAACCCACCGCGGAGGCGACCTCCATCCAACCGGAGGCGCTCCAAGGCGCCTCCATCGACGAGGCGCACCACACTATTATGAGTGCGGTGATCTAGAAGGTTCAGTCCGCTACTGAAGCTTGTACAAGCCTTTTGACAGGCTTTGAAGTAAGTAAAGAATGTGTAAATAACATTACCGCATAGACAGTAGCCCCTGATGCTCTGTTTGGCGTTCGGAAAGAAAAGCCGAATAGAGGATCAAATAAAAATCGCAGGAGTCTAAAAAGAGTCAATATGCGTGTGCAGGCTTCCCTGCTGGCATCCGCCGCACTGATTGCAGAAGTGGACGTGCTAAAGCAGAACCTCGAGCGGTCCGAGCAAGAGCTCGGACGTGCCAAGAAGCAGCTCGAGGACAATGAATGTAAGATATACCTTGTTTAAATTAAATATATGTATATATAAAAAGGTGCAATTGCAAAAAAATGATAGGATTATCGTGGCTATTGTAGGGGCCACGTCTGAGGTGGCGACCCTGAAGCAAGCGTTGCTCGAGGCCGAGAATAGGTCGGCCGCAGAGCGCGTTGAGCAAGAAAAGTATGAGGCCGAGGTTGACAAGGTGCGGCAAGAGCTCCAGGCTCTCATGGAAAAACATGGGAGTTTGGAGCGTGACACAAGGACGCGAGCGTCCGAGCTCGCGGCGGCTACTAAAAGTGCCAAGTCTGCCAAGGCCGAATCCCAGAAGACCCTCCAGGAGTTGGATGAGGTGAAGAAGATAGCGGTGGGTAAGGCATTCTTTATGCAAAGTAAACACATAAGCGTGAGTTACTTGTTACTTACCCGAATCCAGAGTTCTCCAGGAGTGTTCGCAGACCTTCACCGGAGTGTATCTGATGCCGCCGCATTCTATCGAGCCGAGGAGGGCAGCTCGATGTCGAAGGTGTTCTTGTCTCAGTACGCTGAGGCCAGACACCCTGTGCCCCTGAGAGACCAGTTGAAGCAACTGGTCGAGCTCCATAAGGCGGCCGAACAGGCCATGAAGGGCCTCATAGTTCGGTTGTGGCCTGGAGAGGCTCAGCCTTGGAGCTATTTCGAGCTGGTGCGGCGGCTGCTAGAGGCCTGTCCAAGGCTCGAAGTCATCAAGCGCTCCGTCTGCATTGAAGGTGCCCGTAGGGCCCTTGCCCGTGCGAAGGTGCACTGGGGCAAGATGGATGCTGAGAAGATTGTGAAGGACGGGCCACTGTCGGGGAAACAGCATCATAAGCCCAAAAAATATTATAAGGATGTTCTGAAGGGTGCCCGCCTTGTGGCGGAGGAATGTTCTATGGATGTAATTTTTGAGTAAAACTCGCTCGTTTTGTCCTGTGCGCTGAAAACTTGTTCATATGCGCTTAAGAAATGCTGTTTGAATTTAAAATATTACCTTCTGTGCGGCTGTTTATCAATACTGAGAGATGGCGAGTCATCGGCTTCTGCCCCCTTGCCGCTAGTGCTGGGGTGTTCGGGGATAAACCTGGGCGCTCTTTTTCCCATATTTGGGTCCTTCGAAGGAGGCGCTCAGCCCGACGAACGAGGCAATCGGACTACAATGCGTGAACACTCTCACTTAGCCATAGAATTCTATAATTTTAAATTTCAGCGAAGCCCCTAGTATTCTGAAGACCGAGTTCGGGGTGCTATCCACGCCTTGGCCGGACAGAGCCGGCTCCTCGCCCTAAGCGGCATAAGTCTTTAGGGACTCGAAAAACCTCTCGAACAGCGACCAACTCTCGCCTCATCATGACGGTCAGTTTTAGCTTTGTCCACTGAGGTGCTCGACCCAGCTCAACCGGGACACAATCGCAGTGGTTCTCCTAGTGCTACCTTAGCCGATATAGCGGAACGTAAGGCACCAAAACATAGGAGCCGGGCAAACCCAACTATTGACCAAAGACATGATTCGGAGCCGATGCATATAATGCTATAAGTTCGGGGTGCCGTACTTGTTAAAGTGTTCGGACTTCTCACACCATGCTGAGGGGTACGGAAGCCCCTGGCATATTTTGGCCGTACCAAAGTGTACGGGTGCAGCATGTCGTTAAGGAACATATATAAATATAAAAAGAGTAATGCAAAAATAGAAAAAGAAGCTATGCATTGTTTATTAAAAAGAGCTGCGATCAAAGCAAAATGATACAAATAATGCGATAAGCAAAAGGTTGGACTATGTAACATGTCCGCTCCAGGGGCAAGCTGCGGAATAATGTGCGAAACACGTATACTGCTCATGATAGAGACCACCTGGGAGTTCTGTAATGCGGCGTGGCTTGTCTGCTTCCCTGGTTCTTGCATCATTTGTGCGGCAATTGTACTACCGAACAGGCCGTCCGAAGAATGGAGTCCTGAAAGTAAGAGAAAATTAAAAAAATCGGCTGCCCCTGGTACGGTTGAAGCCGTATTTTGGGCATGCCGTGATGGTGCCCCTCCCCCTGTACCCATGGTATCTCTAGAGTGTAGTTATGTACGCGAAGTACTGGCGTCGCCTTTTTGCGAGGGTTGGGGTTGGGGCCGCATTGCTACGCCTGCTCGGATCGTGCCAGGCGGTCTTGTTGTAGGTTACTCCGGGCGCACTTGACGGTGTCCGGTCGTATAGTGGCCGGACTGGAGAACTGTCTGAAGAGGCTGCTTTGAACTTCTGCCGCAAGGGCCGCTGTGTGCTCCTCCGTTCGGAGGGAGCGTTCGGTGTTTCCATTGACCATAATTACTCCTCGAGGGCCTAGCATCTTGAGCTTAAGGTATGCATAATGCGGTACCGCATTGAACTTAGCGAATGCAGTTCGCCCGAGCAGTGCATGATAACCACTGCGAAACGAGACTATGTCGAAGATTAACTCCTCGTTTCGGAAATTATCCGGAGATCCGAAGACCACTTCAAGTGTGACTGAGCCTGTACAGTTGGCCTCTACACCTGGTATTATGCCTTTAAAGGTCGTTTTGGTGGGCTTAATCCTCGAGGGATCTATGCCCATTTTCCGCACTGTATCCTGATAAAGCAGGTTCAGGCTGCTGCTGCCGTCCATAAGGACTCTAGTGAGATGAAATCCGTCAATAATTGGGTCTAGAACCAATGCAGTGAAACCGCCGTGACAGGTGCTAGTGGGGTGGTCCCTTCGATCAAAGGTGATCGGGCAGGAGGACCATGGGTTGAACTTTGGGGCGACTGGCTCTATCGCGTATACGTCCCTTAACGCGCGCTTCCGCTCCCTCTTGGGGATGTGGGTTGCGTATATCATGTTCACCGTCCACACTTGTGGGGGAAAACCCTTCTGTCCACTGTTGTTCGGCGGCCGGGGCTCCTCGTCGTGATCGCTATGCAGCCCCTTATCTTCATTTTTGGCGTTTAACTTGCCTGCCTGCTTGAACACCCAACAATCCCTGTTGGTGTGATTGGCCGGCTTTTCCGGGGTGCCATGTATCTGGCATAAGCGGTCAAGTATTCGGTCCAAACTGGACGGGCCCCTAGGATTCCTTTTGAATGGCTTTTTTCGCTGACCGGATTTAGAGCCTCTGAATCCGGCATTAACTGTTGTATCATCTGCATTGTCGCCGTTTATGCGGCGCTTCTGCTTGTGGCGACGCGACCTGCCACTACTGTCTCTGGTGTCCGAATTACCAGGGGTCTTGGTTATATTGTTGCTACGAGCAAGCCAGCTGTCTTCTCCCACGCAAAAGCGGGTCATGAGTGTCGTGAGTGCTGCCGTAGATTTCGGCTTTTCCTGTCCAAGGTGCCGGGCTAGCCATTGGTCACAGATATTGTGCTTGAAGGCTGCTACGGCCTCAGCGTCCGGACAGTCAACTATTTGATTTTTCTTTGTTAGGAACCGTGTCCAGAATTGCCTGGCCGATTCATCTGGTTGCTGAATTACGTGGCTTAGGTCATCGACGTCTAGGGGGCGCACATAAGTGCCCTGGAAATTGTCGAGGAATGCGGCTTCCAGGTCCTCCCAACAACTGATTGATCCTGTTGATAAGCTGTTAAGACAATGCCGAGCTGGTCCTTTAAGCTTGAGTGGGAGGTATTTGATGGCGTGGAAATTGTCGCCGCGGGCCATATGGATATGAAGGAGAGAATCCTCAATCCATACCACAGGATCTATTGTGCCATTATATGATTTGATTTTTACGGGTTTGAAACCCTCGGGGATTTGATGATCCATTATTTCGTCTGTGAAGCAGAGTGGGTGTGCGGCGCCTCTGTACTGGGATATATCATGACGTAGCTCCAGTGAGCCTTGTCTACTGTGTTCGACCCTGCCGAATTTGTGGCCGGCGTGATGGATACCGTCTCGAGCCGTGTGTTTGTTTAGCCTTGTCCTCCAACATATCTCGTAAGTCCGGCGCATAGTCCCGTGGCTTGGTATGGGGTGCGGCTTGAGTGGAGGGCCGAGAGGCCTCTCTATCGCGACCACGAGGTGGTCGGTCGGCCGCATCAAGTGCTTCCTCCTCTAATTGGGGTAGCAACCTGCGCTTTGGGTAGCTCTTGGAGGGGCGTTCGAGTTTATGCTCTTCGGCCGCAAGGACTTCAGTCCATCTGTCAACTAGCAAATCTTGATCAGCTCTAAGTTGTTGCTGTTTTTTCTTGAGGCTTCTTGTCGTGGCCATAAGCCTGCGTTGAAAATGCTTTTGCTCGACGGGATCCTCTGGCACGACGAATTCGTCGTCGTTGAGGCTTGCCTCATCTTCGGAGGGAGGCATATAGTTGTCGTCCTCGACCTCTCTGTCTGCCGCTCTCTCATGAGGGCTGGTTTCTCCATCCTCCTGTGCTAAATCTTGCTGGAGGGGGTTTTCTTTGGCACTTTCCAGAGTATTATTATCTCCCGTGCTGGAATCACCATGTTTGTTTTCGCGGGATTTTGAGCGGCGCCGCTGACGTCGGCGCCTAGGCTGTTTCTTGGAGGGGTCATCCTCCGCTGTTCCATCACCATCTCCCTCTTTTGGGGTGTCCACCATGTATATGTCATACGACGAGGTGGCTTTCCAGGGCCTAGTAGGCACTGGTTCTTCATCATCAACTTCATCGGCGTCCATACCGTTGATGTCTTCGTAGTCGAAGTCGAGCATGTCGGTTAAGTCGTCGACAGTGGCTACAAAGTGGGTGGTGGGTGGGCTTTGAATTTCTTCATCGTCCGAATCCCAACCTCGCTGGCCGCAGTCCGGCCAAGGCTCTCTTGATAAAGAGAGAGACTTCAGTGACTTCAGAATATTGCCAAAAGGGGAGTGCTGAAAGATGTCCGCGGCAGTAAACTCCATGATCGACGCCCAATCGGATTCGATAGGCCGGGGCGCGGGGGGTTCGGAGTCCGGAAAGGAGTCCGGCTCCTTGGAGTCATGAGTCTCGCGGAGTGCGGGGCTGGTGTTTGGCTCAATCGCCGTTGGGATCACAGCCCCCGAGGTGGCGTCCAACCGCCCATCCTCGATCGGCGCAGTTGGCTCCGAATTAGGGACCAGAGCCGATGCGGTGCGGCCTCCAGGGCACTGTTCGGCGGCAGAGCTAGATCATGCTCGTCGGGATAGTGCGGCGCACTCGGCAGTGGCTCGAATCTGTCGAACATCAAGTCCCCGCAGATGTCAGCCGTGTAGTTTAAACTTCCGAATCTGACCTGACGGCCAGGGGCGTAACTTTCGATCTGCTCCAGATGGCCAAGTGAATTGGCCCATAGTGCGAAGCTGCCGAAGACGAAGATCTGTCCGAGGAGGAAGGTCTCACCCTGGACTGCATCGCTATTGAAAATCGTAGGAGCCATCGGGCCTGACGGCGACCGCACAGAGGAGCTCTCAATGAAAGCACCAATGTCGGTGTCAAAACCGGCGGATCTTGGGTAGGGGGTCCCGAACTGTGCGTCTAGGCCGGATGGTAATAGGAGACGAGGGACACAAAGTTTTACCCTGGTTCGGGCCCTCTCGATGGAGGTAAAACCCTACGTCCTGCTTGATTAATATTGATGATATGGGTAGTACAAGAGTAGATCTACCACGAGATCAGAGAGGCTAAACCCTAGAAGCTAGCCTATGGTATGATTGTTGATGTGTATGTTGTCCTATGGACAAAAACCCTCCGGTTTATATAGACACCGGATAGGGTTAGGGTTACATAGAGTCAGTTACAATGGTAGGAGATCTGAATATCCGTATCGCCAAGCTTGTCTTCCACGCCAAGGAAACTCCCTACCGGACACGGGATGAAGTCTTCAATCTTGTATCTTCATAGTCCTAGAGTCCGGCTGAAGGTATAGTCCGGCCATCCGGACACCACCTAATCCAGGACTGCCTCACAAACCGCCGAGCACCACGATCGCAGGTAATCATGATCGGTTTCTCTGCATGCAGGGACTTGTCAAGTCGTGCGGCCGCTGAGGCGTCATGGGGAAGCGCAGTCGCCCACGTCCAATCAATCGCCACGCGGCGCCCAAAGCCGTAGGCTGTTAGGGCCCGCAGCGCTTCGCGCTTGCCCCTTCGCTTCCCTGCTAGGCCAAGCCCGGGCGTGCCTTGGGCTAGGGGGCTACTGTCGGCATTCTGGCAACGGGGGTCCCTAGACTTGCCTGCCTGCGGCCTGCGGCATGGCTCAAGTGGTGGCCCAGCGCAGCCCATATTCATCAGCTCAAGCTCAAGACCCTCGCGAGGGGCCAAGCCTCGCGGGGCGGACGACAGAAAGCTTCCTCTGGGGCAGCCTCATCAGGCAGGCTCGCGAGGAGGCGAAGAGATCAAGGCGAGGGTACCTCGCGAGGAGCCCGTGATGCAAGCCATGACGATCGAGACCAGGCAGGCGCCGGCCTATGCAGTGTCCTTGTTTCCCCTTTGGAGCAAAGGGGGCAAGCACAAGCCAAGGCATCGGGCAAAGGTTACCATTCCGGTGCAACGAGACCGAGACCAGCAGAGCAGCAGGACGGAGGTCACCGTGGAGCCCAAGACGGCATCATCACCAGTACTTTTGGGAACCGAAGACCACCTTTGGTTAGGATAACTTGTACTAGATGTTCCCCTTCAAAATGGCCAATTGTTGGCGCCCTTCCCGCTCATTATTTGGGGAGAGGCCCAGGGCCTCTATAAATAGAGCTAGCCACCACAGAGTTGGGGGCATCAAGGAAAAGAGAGGCAGCGAGAGATTTGGTAGAACCCTAGCAGAGAGAGAAAGAGGCGACTGAACTCACCCCAGCAGTTCGTCGCACCAGCTTAAGAACACCTCTCACGAGGCTGTTCTTCCCTTGTACTATTCATCATCAGCCCCCGAGGCAATCCACCACACCACACACTAGAGTAGGGTATTACACCACAACGGTGGCCCGAACTAGTATAAATCTCGTGTCCCTTGTGTTGTTCGTTGTTTCCAGCTTAGATCACGCGAGGAGATTGCACGTAGATCGGTAGGGGAGAGATCTCCACACACACCCTAGTGTTCGAACCTCAAGGGTCTGTCGGAACTCGAAATCCGACAGAGCCGAAGAAGGGAACTCGGCGGAGAAGCTGTTCTGGTCACAATACCTTACACCAGAACATCTGGTGCCCTTTAATGACCAGCTAAAACAGCTAGTGGAACTGCATAGGGTGGCCGAACTAGCCATGAAAGATTTAATAATCCGGCTATGGCCAGCCGAAGTCATACCCAGCAGCTACTTCGGGCTCGTGAAGCGGCTGGTCAATGCCTGCCCCCGTCTTGACGTCATCAAACAGTCGGTCTGCATCGAAGGTGGGCGGATGGCCTTCGCCCGTGTCAAGATAAAATGGGCGAAGATGGACGCCGTCAAGCTCGCGACGGAGGACCGCCCGCTGGCAAGGAGCACCGCATGCCAGAGCGGTATTTTGATGATGTCCTCAAGGGATCCCACATTGTAGAGGGCCACTGTTCAAAAGACATTATCTTTGAATGAGTACCTTCATGTTATCCCGCCCTGTATGATAAAAACAAGACTGATGTGTAATATAGTGCTTGCTGTTTATTTTGGAATTTTACCTCCCGTGCGGCCGTTTTTTTTATTAAATCTAAGAATTGTCCAGTCATCGGCTTCAGCCCCCACGTAGGTAGTACGGGGGTGTTCGGGATGGAATCTAAACACTCTTGATCCAAGAAATTAGTGCTTGAAGGAGGTGTTTAGCGCAACAAATGAGGCAATTGGACTATCCGGCTTTATCACCCTCAGTTGGCCATAGGAGTTTGACAATAGAAATGTAGGCGCAGCCCCTAGTGTCAGTTAGTCCAGACTAGTGTGATGTAGACACCTGATCAGGTGAAGGCCGATCCGTCGCATAATGCGGAAAAAATCGCAAGAGATTTTAACCTCCGAAGAGCTGACGGGCTCATGCTGCATCATGACAATCAGTTTTCAGCTTTCTCTACTGAGGTGTTCATCCGGATAAACTAGGACACAAGCACAGTAGTTCTCCCTTTACTACCCTAGTCGATAGAGCGGAACGTAAGGTAAGCACAGGAGTCGGGCAACCCAACTATTGACCAAAGACATGATTCGGAGGCCGAACTATACTGTAAAAGTGTTCGGACTTGTTGCCATGGTATGGGGCGCAATAAAGCCCCTGGCGAATTACGGCGTACCAAAGTGTACGGATGCAAATAAGAATAGTGAAATAAAAATGAAGTAGTAAGCTAGTGCCACATAAGCTGGGCCGCAAACTATTTCCATTATAATTTTGATTAATACGTCAAACCGTATTTGTACAAATAGTGCGATAAGCAACAGTGGCTATTTAACATGCCAAGACCAAGGGGGATCTGCGTATGGGTCCTGAAAACAGGTAGAATGATCGCAAAGAAGAACATCTAGAGATCCACCCATACGTCTGTGCTACTTGCCACCTTGGTATATCCGTCCTTCGAAAGGACCAATTATAAGGCCATGGAGAGGGGCCTGCCGAAAAGAAACTTGAAAAGGATAAAAAGAAAAGTAAAAGTATGTGTGTATAAGGAAGGTCCTAAAAGCAGCGCTCGAGGCCGTATTTTTCTGCTGCCAGGACATCAGTCCATCTATCGTTGAGTAGATCTTGATCAGCTTGAAGCTGCTGTTGCTTCTTTTTCAGGCTTCTTATAGTGGCTATTAGCCGTTGCTTAAAGCGCTCCTGCTCGAGAGGTTCCTCAGGCATGATAAAGTCTTCGCCGCCGAGGCTGACCTCATCCTCGGAGGGTGGAAGATAATTACTGTCCTCTGAGTCTTCGTTTGCAGCCTGTTCATCAGGACTAACCTGCCCATCCTCCCGATCGTCTTCTTTAGAGTTTTGCTCGACAGGGTTTTCTTGGTCTTCGGCATCATCCAGAGTGTTGTTGTCTCTCGTGTCGGTATTGCTGTCTTTGCTGCGGTGTGATTTAGAGCGGTGCCGTCGGCGCTTTTGTTGTATCTTGGGAGGTTTATCCTCTACTGGATTTTTCTCATTATCGCTATCACCCTCCTTGGGTGCATCCACCATGTACACGTCATACGAAGAGGTGACCGTCCAGCATCCGGTAAACGGCGAGTTTTCGTCTTGCTCCTCTCCGGCCTAGTCGTCTATACCGTCGATGTCTTCGGAGCCGTTATCGAGCATGTCAGTTAAGTTCTCTAGTCTGGCGATGAAGTGGGTGGTAGGTGGGACGTAAAATTCCCCGCTCTCCGGGCTGGGCGTAGTTCGAATGTTACACCTTCGTAATCACGAGGGATCACATCAAGTCCAGAGCCTCGCTTAAAGGCGAGGTTTGTTGAAGGAGAAAAGAATTCGTGGAGTATGGCAGGAAGGGAATTCCTCGGCTGAGCTCACACGATGCTGACTCCGAGAGTTCGGAGCCAGTGTCCGGGGAAGAGTCCGGCTTGGTGATGGATGCCGGTGACGCTGTGCTACCTCTTGAGCATTGCGTTGGTTTTCCCTTGAAGAGGAAAGGGTGATGCAGCAAAGTAGTGCAAGTATTTCCCTCAGTTTTGGAGAACCAAGGTATCAATCCAGTAGGAGACCACGCACGAGTCCCTCGCACCTACACAAACAAATAAATCCTCGCAACCAACGCGATAAGGTGTTGTCAATCCCTACACGGTCACTTACGAGAGTGAGATCTGATAGATATGATAAGATAATATTTTTGGTATTTTTTTATGATAAAGATGCAAAGTAAAATAAAAGGCAATAAAATAAAAAGGTGTTGGAAGATTAATATGATGGAAAATAGACCCGGGGGCCATAGGTTTCACTAGTTGCTTCTCTCAAGAGCATAAGTATACACGGTGGGTAGACAAACTATTGTTGAGCAATTGAAAGAATTGAGCATATTTATGTGAATATCTTGGTATGATCATGTATATAGGCATCATGTCCGAGACAAGTACACCAACTCCTACCTGCATCTACTACTATTACCCCACACATCGACCACTATCCAGCATGCATCTAGAGTATTAAGTTCATAAGAACAGAGTAACGCTTTAAGCAAGATGACATGATGTAGAGGGATAAACTCATGCAATATGATATAAACCCCATCTTGTTATCCTCGATGGCAACAATACAATACATGCCTTGCTGCCCCTACTGTCACTGGGAAAGGACACCGCAAAATAGAACCCAAAGCTAAGCACTTCTCCCATTGCAAGAAAGATCAATCTAGTAGGCCAAACCAAACTGATAATTCGAAGAGACTTGCAAAGATAACCAATCATACATAAAATAATTCAGAGAGGATTCAAATATTGTTCATAAATAAACTTGATCATAAACCCACAATTCATCGGTCTCAACAAACACACCACAAAAGAAGATTACATCGAATAGATCTCCACTAGAGAGGGGGAGAACTTTGTATTGAGATCCAAAAGGAGAGAAGAAGCCATCTAGCTAATAACTATGGACTCGAAGGTCTAAAGTAAACTACTCACACTTCATTGGAGGGGCTATGGTTTTGATGTAGAAGCCCTCTGTGATCGATGCCCCCTTTGGCGGAGCTCCGGAAAAGGCCCCAAGATGGGATCTTGTGGATACAAAAAGTTACGGTGGTGGAATTAGGGTTTTGGCTCTGTATCTGGTAGTTTGGGGGTACGTCGGTGGAGCAACAGGGGGGCCACGAGGGTGGAGGGCACGCCTAGGTGGGTAGGCGCGCCCCCCTACCTCGTGCCTTCCTTGTTGATTGCTTGACGTAGGGTCCATGTCCTCTGGATCATGTTCGTTCCGAAAATCACGTTCCCGAAGGTTTCATTCCGTTTGGACTCCGTTTGATATTCTTTTTCTATGAAACCCTAAAATAGGCAAAAAAATAGCAATTCTGGGCTGGGCCTCCGGTTAATAGGTTTGTCCCAAAATTAACGTAGAAGTGTATAATAAATCCCAAAAATGTCCAAAACAGAATATAATATAGCATGGAACAATGAAAAATTATAGATATGTTGGAGACGTATCAAGCATCCCCAAGCTTAATTCCTGCTCGTCATCGTGTAGGTAAATGATAAAAATAGAATTTTTGATGTGGAATTCTACTTGGCACAATTTCAATGTAATTCTTCTTAATTGTGGTATGAATATTCAGATCCGAAAGATTCATGATAAAATTTCAATATTTACATAAAAATAGTAATACTTCAAGCATACTAACTAAGCAATTATGTCCTCTCAAAATAACATGGCCAAAGAAAGTTCATCCCTGCAAAATCATATAGTTTAGTCATGCTCCATTTTTTCCACACAAGAATGCTCTCATCATGCACAACCCCGATGAAAAGCCAAGCAATTGTTTCATACTTTAGTAATCTCAAACTTTTTCAACCTTCACGCAATACATGAGCGTGAGCCATGGATATAGCACTATGGGTGGAATAGAATATAATGGTGGGGGTTATGTGGAGAAGACAAAAAAGGGAGAAAGTCTCACATCAGTGAGGCTAATCATTGAGCTATGGAGATGCCCATCAATTGATGTTAGTGCAAGGAGTAGGGATTGCCATGCAACGGATGCACTAGAGCTATAAATATATGAAAGCTCAACAAAAGAAACTAAGTGGGTGTGCATCCAACTTGCTTGCTCACCAAGACCTAGGGCATTTGAGGAAGCCCATTGTTGGAATATACAAACCTAGTTCTATAATGAAAAGTTCCCACTAGTATATGAAAGTGACAAAACAAAAGACTCTCTATAATGAAGATTATGGTGGTACTTTGAAGCACAAGTGTGGTAAAAAGGATAGTAACATTGTCCCTTCTCTCTTTTTCTCTTTTTTGGGCCTTCTCTTTTTATGGCCTTTTTTCCTCACTTGGGACAATTCTCTAGAAAATGATGATCATCACACTTCTATTTATTTACAACTCAAAGATTACAACTCGATACTAGAACAAAGTATGACTCTATATGAATCCCTCCGGCGGTCTACGAGGATATGCAATGAACTAAGAGTGACATGTATGAAAGGATTATGAATGGTGGCTTTTCCACAAATACTATGTCAACTACATGATCATGCAAAGCAATATGACAATGATGAACGTGTCATGATAAACGGAACGGTGGAAAGTTGCGTGGCAATATATCTCAGAATGGCTATGGGAATGCCATAATAGGTAGGTATGGTGGCTGTTTTGAGGAAGATATAAGGAGGTTTATGCATGTGTGAAAGAGCGTATCATATCACGGGGTTTGGATGCACCGGCGAAGTTTGCACCAACTCTCAATGTGAGAAAGGGCAATGCACGGTACCGAAGAGGCTAGCAATGATGGAAAGGTGAGAGTGCGTATAATCCATGGACTCAACATTAGTCATCAAGAACTCACATACTTATTGCAAAAATCTACAAGTCATCAAAACCAAGCACTACGCGCATGCTCCTAGGGGGATAGATTGGTAGGAAAAGACCATCGCTCGTCCCCGATCGCCACTCATAAGGAGGACAATCAAAGAACACCTCATGTTTCAAATTTGTTACATAACGTTTACCATACGTGCATGCTACGGGACTTGCAAACTTCAACACAAGTATTTGTCAAATTCACAACTACTCAACTAGCACAACTTTGATATCACTACCTCCATATCTCAAAACAATCATCAAGCATCAAACTTCTTTTAGTATTCAACACACTCATAAGAAAGTTTTTACTAGTCTTGAATACCTAGCATATTAGGATTATTTAAATAAATTACCATGCTATTTAAGACTCTCAAAATAATCTAAGTGAAGCATGAGAGAATAATAGTTTCTATAAAACAATACCACCACCGTGCTCTACAAGATATAAGTGAAGTACTAGAGCAAAAACTATATATCTCAAAAGATATAAGTGAAGCACATAGAGTATTCTAATAATTTCCGAATCATGTGTGTCTCTCTCAAAAGGTGTGTACAGAAAGTATGATTGTGGTAAACAAAAAAGCAAAGACTCTAATCATACAAGACGCTCCAAGCAAAACACATATCATGTGGTGAATAAAAAAATAGCTCCAAGTAAAGTTACCGATGGAAGTAGATGAAGGAGGGGATGCCTTCCGGGGCATCCCCAAGCTTTGGATTTTAGGTGTCCTTAGGTTATCTTAGGGTGTCAGCACCCCGATTCCAAGTCACACCGATCTAGCCTGTAACACCTCATATCACTTTGCGGCCTCACGCACGGTATTCCCACGGGTGTCGCCTTACCATGGCTCAGGACCGTTTGCGCCTTTTGGCTCACGTATATGATAGTGTCGCTAGCATACATATGACAGAGAACCCGGTCCTACATGGCTAGTCGTGAACCCAAAGCGGCACTAACCTATGGGGACAGGCATACATGAATCACATCGAGCATGTCGGTCAGCAGCGTGTGAATCCGGGCTGTAGCACTAGGCTAACAGGACTTCGGGAACTCGGGCTATAGCAGGCTAGGCAGGACTCCGGATGTCACCGCGTGACATTTCCCCGAAGGGACAGACACATGAACGAAGTGAAACACATGCCGGCCAGTCAAGTGTCCCGAGCAGTAGTGCTAGGCTAGGAGGACTCCGGTGAACCGGGCTGTAGCGGACTACTATGGTGCATGGAAGCACTAGACTATATTTCCCCATAAGAGAGGCTGCCAAGGATAAACAACTAGATTGTCGGATCCCACACATACCAAGCATTTCAATTATACACACTATATGCTCGATATGTGTAAATACAACATGGCATCACAACAAAACTCTACAACTCAAAGTACTTTATTTAAAGGCTCCAGGGAGCCATACATAACATGTTCATACAAATAGGGGTCACATGACCCGACACTCAAGTCATACAAGCATACAAGCACATGCGGAAGCAAACTAGTCTGAGTACAGACACTAGAAAGAAAGAAGGCTTGAGGAAGCCTGTCTATCTACATAGGGCCCTCCGTGGCCAGAATCACCACCTGGGTGGCAAGTCACTCATCAACGTCGAGGTCTACGTAAAACCCAACGGAGGGGGCGGTGTTGTCGTCTGAAAACAGTAATTAAAGCAACATGAGTACAAAGGTACTCATCAAGTCTTACAACAGATCCTACTATACATGCTCATTCTCAAGAAGGTGGTGGAGTTATTGCAGCAAGCCAGCTTTGACTCTTGGCTAAGCTATCCTATGAGACACCACTTGTAAAATAGTTTTCGCATACGAGTCCACTAATCACCAACACAATACTCCGACGTGGATCCTCTCTCGTCATCCTACGAGAGGGCCATCCGCGGTACTCACACTTATATTGAGTCTTTTAGTAGTAACCATTAACTTGTCTATGAACTGTATAGGCAACCAAGTTGTCCTTTACCGCGGACGCGGCTATTCGAATAGATGATGTTAACCCTGCAGGGGTGTACTTCTTCACACACGCTCTCACCACTTACCATCGTTTACATGACATGTACTCGGCAACCTTCAAGCGGAAGCCCAATGAGGGTGTTGGCCACGGCCTACCTAAACACTCAAGTCTCTAGTCCAGGTTTATCGCCTATCCAGGTTCCATCCGCAGGGAGTCCAGCCGAGGTTTCCACATACGGCCCCGAACGATGTGTACAGGGTCCTGAGACGCCAAACGGGCGCCTGGCATACCCGACCACGGTGTATCTACCGCAGCATAACCCACCCCTAGGGTCAGCGCTACACACGGCCGCCAACACATAACCTGTAAACACCAGAAACTAGTTGCAACTCCTGGACAGAGTACTAGGGTGGTTAAGAAGCCGAGAGGGTCAATTAAGGATCCCAATGCATGGTAGTAACTGATTCTTGAATCACACATACAGATCTCAGTTCTTAAGGATGACCTCAATGAAACAACCCATCATGTACTCCTACATGGCCTCTCATCAATACCTTTACCATATCATGTTCAAGACATCGCTCACATTACCAACGTAATCATTTCACTCTAGCACATCACCCAGATGAACGAGACCTGACACAACTCTAAGCATAGCAGGCATAGCAAGGTAGGAAACACATTCATGGCTCAATCAACTCCTACACATGCTAGTGGGTTTCATCTAGTTACTGTAGCAATGATAGGTCATGCAGAGGATAAGGGTTCAACTACCGCATCACACAGCAGTTTGAAATGTTGTTGTCTTAATGCAGTAAATGAGAGTAGGAGCGAGAACATGGGATTGTATCGATATGATCAACGGGGTTGCTTGCCTGATGGAGTAGTAGTAGGGTACTGCCCTTCAGTTGGATAATCGAGAATATCCTGGGAGGCAGAACCTACCACGAAAGACATCACCGAACACAATCATCACATGGCAATATGCAACAATATGATGCATGCTATGACATGGCAATATGAGGTGCCCTGGCTAATGCATTGTGAAACAAGTTGGTATGAGTCCATTTGAATCAAAGGTTCAAATGGAAGCTTATGTTATTAAGTCATATAAGTGCATTTGCCTGTTTCACCTAAACATCAAGGTGAAATTGTTTGTCATGCATGAAACCATTACAGATGGAAAGATTGAATTTTTCTTATCAAATTTCATATATAAATCTTTGCATTTGGAGTTACAGATTAAAACTTATGAATTTTTTAAGTTTGTAGCATTTTCTGGAATTTCATGTATAAGAATAATTCCAGTAATTGAATTAATGCGTCAGCATTGCGTCAGGGTGACGTCAGTGGTCAACGGAGCTGGTCCAGGTCAAACCTGACTAGTGGGACCCACGTGTCAGTAGTTATTTAAACTAACTTAATTTAGTTAGTGCTAATCTAAGTTAATTAGCAGAGCAGCCCCACTTGTCATAGACTCAGGAGGGAGTCAACCTGTGCCCACATGAAGTCAAACAGGGTCAACGGGGTCAAACTCGCCGGCGTTTAGCCATCGGCGAGGCCAGATGTGGCGGAGCGGTGCGGGTTTCGTTCTCTGGCGACCAAATGGATGGCTGAGGGCATCTACGCGTAGCTAGGAGGAAGCTGCGTCGTTTGGTGGCAGTGGTGGAGCTCGGGGTGGCCGGAAACGTCGCCGGCGATGAGCTGTGCGGCTGCCGGAGCTCGGGTGAGGTCGAACCCGAGGCTACGGGGCACGGCGAGGCGCATGGAGTGGTGCTATGGGTTCCTGCGAGTGCGGTGAGTGTGTTAGATGCGGTGGTGTGGCCGATGGGTGGCCGGAGTCACGTTGGCGACGAGCTCGGCGGCAGCGGGTGCGGGTGAGCTTGGTGTGGTGCATACGGTGCACGAGAGAGGTAATGGAGAGGGGGAGGACGGAGCAGGGCTCACGACGATCACCGCAGGCGTCGAAGCGGGTTCGGGGAAGGCCGGAGCTGAGCGGGGCGGCGATGGTGATCTCGGCGGCCGGAGTTGGGGAAGACGGGGTCAGCGGGGACTCTAGAGCAGGTAAGCGCTTGGGGCTCGGCCTGCTTGACATGGACGACGACGTCGGAGCTGTTGGACTTGGCGACGCCACACGGGGAAGACGGCGGTCGAGTGGTGCACGGTGGCGCGGGCGCGACAGCGTCGGCCATGGTGCGGAGAGCGAGGGAGAGGAGCTGGGGAGGAAGGGGTGTGTCTGTGAGCTCGGGGGAGGAGTGGGTGATCCTCCCAGGCCAGCAGAACAGCGAGGGGAGGAAGCAGGGCGGCGGGCAGCTGCGTGGCGCGCGCTGGTGCCGGCGTCGAGCACCTGCTTGCCTGCCTGGCCGAGTGAAGCAGCTCGATGGAGTAGTTACTGGGTTGGGCCGACTAGGTGGGCCTGCTAGGTGAGCGCTAGGTAAGTCCTCTGCTCTCTGCTTTTTGTTTCTATTTTTTTTATTTTTTTCTACAACTCTGTTTTGAAATAGTAAAAATACTATTCCATTTAGGAAAAACCTAAAAATATTCAGAGGCACATTTGAAAATATTCTCAACAGCCTGAAAATACCTTCAAGATTATTTGGGCATTTTAAAATATTTATAGGATTTAAATTGCCCAAATGCAAATACTTATGGCTTGGTGCAAAAATCCAGAATGGCCTCCAAAAATATGAAACCATTTTTGGTAGAGGGTTTAGCCAGAACCAAAGATGGTGAACATTTATGAAGGGCATTTTGGGTTCATTGAAAATAATTTTAGTAAACCCTAGTTGTTCCTGGGGGTGCTGGGGGTTCTGCCATCCCCATTTCAGTTTTCTGGAAAAGTAGACATGATGCAACACTCTAATGCATGAACTAGCTAGGGTGTGACAACTCACCCCCACTCAAAAGAATCTCGTCCCGAGATTTAGGATTCGTTGGGAAGAAGGTGGGGTACTCAAGTCAAAGACGATCCTCCCTTTCCCAAGTGGCTTCTTTTTTAGAGTGGTGTGACGATTGAACCTTGAGAAACTTGATGTTATGGCGTCGAGTGGTACGCTCGGCTTGATCAAGGATACGAACAGGATATTCCCGATATGTGAGATTATCTTGGAGATCAAGCATTTCGTGGTCCACTCCACGGATAGGATCCACGAAGCAACACCTGAGTTGAGAAACGTGGAAGACATCGTGAACTCTGGAAAGATGCGGAGGTAGTTCCAATTGGTAGGAAACTTCTCGTTTGGCAAGAATGCGAAAGGGTCCAATGTAACGAGGAGCCAATTTGCCTTTGATACCGAAACGATGGGTTCCCTTTAAAGGAGTAAACCGAAGGTAAGCCTTCTCGCCGACTTCATAAGTCATGAGCTTATGTTTGCGGTCATATTGGCTCTTTTGACGTGATTGGGCCGTTTTCAATTTCTCACGAATAACGCGAACCTACTCTTCTGCTTCCTGAATCATATCTGGGCCAAAGAGTTGTCTTTCCCCGGTTTCTGACCAGTTAAGAGGCATTCGACATTTTCGTCCATAGAGAACTTCGAAAGGAGCTTTGCCCAAGCTAGCTTGATAACTATTGTTATAAGCGAACTCCGCAAATGGATGGCATTTCTCCCATTCCATACCAAAGGAGATGACAGAAGCTTGGAGCATATCCTCCAGAATTTGATTGACTCGCTCTACTTGACCACTTGATTGGGGGTGGAAGGCGGTGCTAAAGGAGAGACGAGTTCCCATAGCATTTTGGAAACTTTCCCAAAATCGAGAGGTAAAGAGACTCCCACGGTCTGAGTTAATTTCCAATGGGACACCATGAAGAGACACTATTCGGGAGATGTATAAGTAAGCTAGCTGGCTAGCGGTGATACTCTCACGAACAGGTAGGAAGTGGGCTACTTTGGAAAGATGATCGATAATGACGAAGATAGCATTATTCCCTCTCTTGGTCCTGGGAAACCCAGTAATGAAATCCATACTTATTTTATCCCATTTCCATTCAGGAATAGCCAAAGGTTGAAGGGTGTCAGCAGGCCGTTGATGCTCTGCTTTAACACGAAGACAGACGTCACAACTAGCAATGTATTGAGCAATTTCTCTCTTCATCCTAGTCCACCAAAACCTCTGGCGCAGGTCTTGATACATTTTAGTACTACCGGGATGAATGGTGAGAGGGGATTCATGAGCTTCCTTAAGGATCAGTTGCCGTAGTTGTTGTTTCTTGGGAACCACTAGGCGGTTCTCAAAGAAGACAACACCTTGATCGTTCACAGAGAAACACGTAGCAGCTCCGTTAGCAATGTTCTGCTTGATCCAAGATATCCCCTTGGCATACCGCTGGGCGATTATGATCTGATCCATAAGGGTTGGTTTCACCACCAAGGTAGATAGGAATCCCTGAGGAACAATATGAAGATTAAGCTTCCCAAATTCCTCATGGAGAAGTGGTTGACCTTGTTGTAACATCAGGTTGTTACAATAGGATTTACGACTTAGTGCATCAGCCATACCATTGGCTTTTGCTAGGGTGTAAGTTATCCCTAAGTCGTAATCCGAGATCAACTCGACCCAACGTCTTTGCCTGAGATTCAAATCCGGTTGGGTGAAGATATATTTCAGACTTTGGTGATCAGTGAAGATCTCGAAATGATTACCGAGAATGTAATGTCGCTAAGTTTTAAGTGCATGGACTACAGCTGCAAGCTCTAGATCATGTGTGGGATAGTTTTCCTCGTGTTGGTGTAATTGCCGTGAAGCATCGGCAATTACCTGATGATCTTGCATGAGTATGCAACCTAGTCCTTGTCGCGAGGCGTCGCAATAGATAATAAAGTCCTTGGAGAAATCTGGTGGTACCAGTACAGGAGCAGATATCAGGTGTCTTTTCAGTTCCTGAAAGCCGGACTCGCACTGTGGGGTCCACTCGAACTTTTTATCTTTCTTGAGGAGTTTAGTTAGAGGTTTAGCAACCTTGGAGAAATTCTCGATCAAGCGGCGACAATAGCTCGCTAAGCCAAGGAAGCTCCAAACTTGCTTGACCGTTTCAGGTGGAGTCCAATCAAGGACGGCTTGAACTCGCTCGGGATTGACAGCAATACCCTTACCAGAGATAACATGGCCTAGGTAGGTCACTTCTGGCAACCAAAATTCACATTTGGAGAATTTGGCATAAAGGCGATGCTCTGGAAGTTTCGTCAATACCAGCCTTAGATGTTCGGCATGTTCTTCCTCATTCTTGGAGTAGATGAGTATGTCGTCAAGGTATACCACGACGAATTTATCCAAATACTCCATGAAGAACGAGTTCACTAACCGAGAGAAGGTGGCTGGGGCATTGGTTAAACCAAAGGACATGACAGTGTACTCGTATTGGCCATAACGAGTAACAAAGGCCGTTTTGGGAATGTCCCCATTTTTGATTTTGATTTGATGGTAGCCCCACCTCAAATCCATTTTCGAAGAGACTGAGGATCCAGCGAGATGATCATACAGATCGTTGATCCTGGGGAGCGGATACTTGTTCTTGATAGTGACCAAGTTGACAGGTCGGTAATCTACAACCATCTGATCCGTTCCATCCTTCTTCTTGACGAAGAGGATGGGGCAGGCCCAAGGAGAAGAACTAGGACGGATGAAACCCTTTTTCAAGGACTTGTCGAGTTGAATCTTAAGCTCAGCTAGTTCTAAGGGTGCCATCTTATAGGGTCTTCTAGAAATTGGGATGGTTCCTGGAACAAGTTCTATCATGAACTCGACATCCCTGTCAGGTGGAACACCTGGCAGTTCTTCTGGAAAGACATCCGGGAAGTCTCGGACTACCGGAATATCTTCAAGGTCTGGAAGGGGGTTGGCATTTAGGGAGTAAAGCTAGCGCTTGGCCATTCGAGTTAAGACATTGACTGTCTTGTCTGATGGGTGAGTAAGTTGAACGGTTCTAGTGGCACAATCAATCTTAAAATACTGAGCTGACATCCAGTCCATAACCAAGATGATGTTTATGTCCGAGGACTTGAGAGCTATTAAAGATGCAAGGAAGACAAGTCTATCGACAAGAATTTCATTCCCATGGCTTACTCTAGAAGTTTGCCATCTAGAGCCAGGGGTTTGAATTTCCATGGAAGTGGGCATGTCACAGAATGTCGTGTTATGCAATCGAGCATATCTCTCATATATGAATGGAATGAGATGCTCCAGTATCGAAAAGAACAGATGCCGGATGGCAATTAACAAGGAGCATACCAAGGACGACGTTAGGATCATCACGAGTCTCTTCAGCTGAGACATAGTTGACATGGCCACATGTAGTGGTGGCTGGCTTGGCGTAGAATGTCTTTCCCGCTGGCTTACCACGGCCAACGGACTTTCCAGACTGGTTGGGGTTGTTGTTCTGGGGGCACTCGCGACTGTAGTGACCTGGCTCTCCACACTTGAAACATGTCACAACATTGGGGCGTGGAGGAACATTAGCAGCAGGGCCACCATAGGGCTTAGGCGGTGCAAACTGCTAGTTGGGGCGAGGCGCCTCAAAGGATGGCCTCGGGGTGAACTTGGGTGGCAGCGCTATGTTTGGAATCCACACCCGGCGCTTCTGAGATCCAGAGCCGGATGAAGAACCAAAATCACGGGAGTGCTTGTGTGAAGCATCATAGTCAGTCTGACCTATCTCATAACTGATGGCCTTATTGTCCAGCTTCTGGAAGGAGGTGCACTCGTGCAGACGAAGATCACGGCGAAGCTCGGGGCTAAGTCCCTTGCGGAACCTTGCCTGCTTCTTAGCGTCGGTGGATACCTCTTCAGGAGCATAACGTGCTAAATTTCCAAACTCACGGCTGTATGCATCCACAGTTAGTCTGCCTTGGGTGAAATTGCAGAACTCTTCCCTCTTACGATCCATGAGACCTTCCGGGATGTGATTCTCACGGAAAGCCTCACTGAACTCAGCTCAAGTAGTGATTTGGCCGACCGGGCGCATAGCCTCAAAGTTTTCCCACCAAAGGCTAGCAGGGCCTTCGAGGTGATAGGCAGCATGGGTAACCTTATCAGCTTCGGCTACGTTGGCAGAACGTAGCTTATGGGTGATGCTGCGAAGCCAATCATCCGCATCGAGGGGCTCGACGGAATGATTAAACTTTGGTGTATACAACTTGATAAAGTCATTGATTGACACCAAGTCGTTTCTCTGATGACGTGCAGTGTTCTGCTCAATCCGCTCCAGCAAGTGGTTAGTCTCACGCTTGTTTCTTTCTGCCTCCAGCATAACTTCGGCCAGAGAAGGCGGGTAAGGCAGATTCTCATCCCTAGCTGCACTGGCTTCCCCCTGCTCCGGGGCAGTAGGGTTGCTGCGAGTGTTGACCATCCTAGGAAAAACAAGACAATAGTTTAGACAAGGATGGCACAATCTTGGCAAGGAAGTGCAGAATGTAATGGATAACATGGAATGCTGAGATGTTCATTGCATGACATGGTAATATAGAAACTGCCATATATATACCATCAGTCATACACACCGTACATAGTTTAGTACAAGCCCAGGCTAGAGTACAACTACGGTGAAAGACTTTACATCTCATCGGAGGCATTCCAAGCTCCTATACATTATTTTCTACACCTCCGGAGCGTGATACACACCAAGTCGTATCCCACAGGTCAAGTACAGAATAATGCAAAGGCATTAGAATTTTCTAGGAGAAATCGGACATCATAACGGCTGTAAATGCTCAGAAAAAGATTTGAGACATTCACAACAGCTTGCAAAACCACTCAACAACATCATATCAAGGTTCTGGTTCAACTGGCAACATACTAAAAGTAGTAGAAACTGAACTGACGCTTGAACCCACAATCCTATAAGTTACTACGGATTACTAACACGAGAACCTGATAGAGAGAAGAGAGCCTAGTCCTTAACCCACGTAGAATGAGAAGAAAATGACTCAGATCAGAGGGCATAAGGTAAAGGAGTAAAAGAGCCTTACGTTCCCTCCTACAATCAATTCCCCTACATATAACTAAAGCATTTCTAGATTCGAAATCGAGCATTTTGGCTCAATGAACCTACAGGCAGTCCGGCTCTGATGCCAATGCTATCAGGACCCCGATTCCAAGTGACACCGATCTAGCCTGTAACACCTATATCACTTTGCGGCCTCACGCACGGTATTCCCACGGGTGTCGCCTTACCATGGCCCGGGACCGTTTGCGCCTTTTGGCTCACGTATATGATAGTGTCGCTAGCATCCATATGACAGAGAACCCGGGCCGACATGGCTAGTCGTGAACCCAAAGCGGCACTAACCTATGGGGACAGGCATACATGAATCACATCGAGCATGTCGGTCAGCAGCGTGTGAATCCGGGCTGTAGCACTAGGCTAACAGGACTTCGGGAACTCGGGCTATAGCAGGCTAGGCAGGACTCCGGATGTCACCGCGTGACATTTCCCCGAAGGGACAGACACATGAACGAAGTGAAACACATGCCGGCCAGTCAAGTGTCCCGAGCAGTAGTGCTAGGCTAGGAGGACTCCGGTGAACCGGGCTGTAGCGGACTACTATGGTGCATGGAAGCACTAGACTATATTTCCCCATAAGAGAGGCTGCCAAGGATAAACAACTAGATTGTCGGATCCCACACATACCAAGCATTTCAATTATACACACTATATGCTCGATATGTGTAAATACAACATGGCATCACAACAAAACTCTACAACTCAAAGTACTTTATTTAAAGGCTCCAGGGAGCCATACATAACATGTTCATACAAATAGGGGTCACATGACCCGACACTCAAGTCATACAAGCATACAAGCACATGCGGAAGCAAACTAGTCTGAGTACAGACACTAGAAAGAAAGAAGGCTTGAGGAAGCCTGTCTATCTACATAGGGCCCTCCGTGGCCAGAATCACCACCTGGGTGGCAAGTCACTCATCGACGTCAAGGTCTACGTAAAACCCGTCGGAGGGGGCGGTGTTGTCGTCGGAAAACAGTAATTAAAGCAACATGAGTACAAAGGTACTCAGCAAGTCTTACAACAGATCCTACTATACATGCTCATTCTCAACAAGGTGGTGGAGTTATTGCAGCAAGCCAGGTTTGACTCTTTGCTAAGCTATCCTACGAGACACCACTTGTAAAATAGTTTTCGCACACGAGTCCACTAATCACCAACACAATACTCCACCGTGGATCCTCCCTCGTGATCCTACGAGAGGGCCATCTGTGGTACTCACACTTATCTTGAGTCTTTTAGTAGTAACAATTAACTTGTCTATGAACTGTATAGGCAACCAAGTAGTCCTTTACCGCGGACACGGCTATTCGAATAGATGATGTTAACCCTGCAGGGGTGTACTTCTTCACACATGCTCTCACCACTTACCGTCGTTTACACGACATGTACTCGGCAACCTTCGAGCGGAAGCCCAACGAGGGTGTCGGCCACGGACTACCTAAACACTCAAGTCTCTAGTCTAGGTTTATCGCCTATCCAGGTTCCATCCACGGGGAGTCTGGCCGAGGTTTCCACATACGGCCCCGAACGATCTGTACAGCGTCCCGAGACGCCAAACGGGCGCCCGTCATACCCGGCCACGGTGTATCTACCGCATCATAGCCCACCCCTAGGGTCAGCGCTACACACGGCCACCAACACATAACCTGTAAACACCAGAAACTAGTTGCAACTCCTGGACAGAGTACTAGGGTGGTTAAGAAGCCGAGAGGGTCAATTAAGGATCCCAATGCATGGTAGTAACTGATTCTTGAATCACACATACAGATCTCAGTTCTTAAGGACGATCTCAATGAAACAACCCACCACGTACTCCTACATGGCCTCTCATCAATACCTTTACCAAATCCCTCACATTACCAATGTAATCATTTCACTCTAGCCCATCACCCAGATGAACGAGACCTGACACAACTCTAAGCAGAGCAGGCATAGCAAGGTAGGAAACACATTCATGGTTCAATCAACTCCTACACATGCTAGTGGGTTTCATCTAGTTACTGTGGCAATGACAGGTCATGCAGAGGATAAGGGTTCAAGAACCGCAGCACACAACAGTTTGAAATGCTGTTGTCTTAATGTAGTAAATGAGAGCAGGAGTGAGAACATGGGATTGTGTCGATATGATCAATGGGGCTGATTGCCTGATGGAGTAGTAGTAGGGTACTGCCCTTCAGTTGGATACTCGAGAATATCCTCGGAGGCAGAACCTACCTCGAAAGACATCATAGAACACAATCATCACATGGCAATATTCAACAATATGATGCATGCTATGACATGGCAATATGAGGTGTCATGGCTAATGCATTGTGAAACAATTTGGTATAAGTCCATTTGAGTCAAAGGTTCAAATGGAAGCTTATGTTATTAAGTCATATAAGTGCATTTGCCAGTTTCACCTAAACAACAATGTTAAAGTGTTTTGTCATGCATGAAACCATTACAGATGGAAAGATTGAATTTTCTGATCAAATTTCATATATAAATCTTTGCATTTGGAGTTACAGATTAAAAGTTATGAATTTTTGAAGTTTGTGGCATTTTCTGGAATTTCCTGTATAATAATAATTCCAGTAATTGAATTAATGCGTCAGCATTGCGTCAGGGTGACGTCAGCGGTCAATGGAGCCGGTCCAGGTCAAACCTGACCAGTGGGAGCCGCATGTCAGTAGTTATTTAAACTAACTAAATTTAGTTAGTGCTAATCTAAGTTAATTAGCAGAGCGGTCCCACTTGTCATAGACTCAGGAGGGAGTCAACCTGGGCCCACATGATGTCAAACAGGGTCAACGCGGTCAAACTCGCCGGCGTTTAGCCACCGGCGAGGCTAGACGCGGTGGAGCGGTGCGAGTTTCGTGCTCCGGCGACCAAATGGACGGCGGAGGGCATCTATGTGTAGCTGGGAGCAAGCCGCGTCGTTTGGTGGCAGTGGTGGAGCTCGGGGTGGCCGGAAACGTCGCCGGCGACGAGCTGTGCAGCTGCCGGACCTCGGGTGAGGTCGAACCCGAGGCTACAGGGCACGGCGAGGCGCATGGAGTGGTGCTATGGCTTCCGGCAAGTGCGGTGAGTGTGTTAGACGCGGTGGTGTGGCCGGTAGGTGGCCGGAGTCACGCCGGCGACGAGCTCGGTGGTGGCGGGTGCGGGTGAGCTTGGTGCGGTGCATACGGTGCATGAGAGAGGTAACAGAGAGGGGGAGGACGGAGAAGGGCTCACGGCGATCGCAGCAGGCATCGAAGCGGGCTCGGGGAAGGCTGGAGCTGATCGGGGCGGTGATGGCGATCTCGGCGGCCGGAGTTGGTGAAGACGAGGTCAGCGGCGACTCCAGAGCGGGCGAGTGCTCGGGGCTCGGCCTGCTCGGCGTGGACGACAATGGCAGAGCTGTTGGACTTGGCAGCGCGACACGGGGACGACGACGGACGCGTGTTTCATGGTGGCGCGGGCGTGGCAGCGTCGACCATGGTGCGGGAGAGCGAGGGAGAGGAGCTGGGGAGGAAGGGGTGTGTCTGCGAGCTAAGGGGAGGAGTGGGTGATCCACCCAGGCCAGCAGAATGGCGAGGGGAGGAAGTAGGGAGGCGGGCAGCTGCGTGGCGCGCGCTGGTGCCGGCGTCGAGCACCTGCTAGCCTGCCTGGCCGAGTCAAGCAACTCACTGGAGCGGTTGCTGGGCTGGGCCGGCTAGGTGGGCCTGCTAGGTGAGCGCGAGGTAAGTCTTCTGCTCTCTGCTTTTTGTTTCTGTTTTTTTATTTTTTTCTACAACTGTGTTTGGAATAGTAAAAATACAATTCCATTTAGGAAAAACCTGAAAATATTCAGAGGCACATTTGAAAATATTCTCAACAGCCTAAAAATA
Source organism: Triticum monococcum (assembly GCA_034509565.1). Taxonomy (NCBI): domain Eukaryota; kingdom Viridiplantae; phylum Streptophyta; class Magnoliopsida; order Poales; family Poaceae; genus Triticum; species Triticum monococcum. The sequence goes on along the minus strand of CM067842.1, from coordinate 439,772,743 downwards.
TCTTCAAGATTATTTGGGCATTTAAAATATTTACATGATTTAAATTGCCCAAATGCAAATACTTATGGCTTGGTGCAAAAATCCAGAATGGCCTCCAAAACTATGAAACCATTTTTGGAAGAGGGTTTAGGCAGGACCAAAGATGGTGAACATTTATGAAGGGCATTTTGGGTTCATTGAAAATAATTTTAGTAAACCCTAGTTGTTCCAGGGGTGGTGCTGGGGGTTCTGCCATCCCCATTTCAGTTTTCTAGAAAAGTAGACATGATGCAACACTCTAATGCATGAACTAGATAGGGTGTGACATGGGGTGCCATGGGAATCCCCAATCTTAGTCTCTTGCCAGTCCTTGTTCCATAATCCATCAAATCTTTCACCGAAGACTTGAAAAGTTCACAACACAAAACTTAAAGTAGAAAATCTCGTGAGCTCCATTAGCGAAAGAAAACAAAACACCACTTCAAGGTACTGTAATGAACTCATTCTTTATTTATGTTGGTGTTAAACCTACTGTATTCCAACTTCTCTATGGTTTATAAACTATTTTACTTGCCATAGATTCATTAAAATAAGCAAACAACACACGAAAAACAGAATCTGTCAAAAACAGAACAGTCTGTAGTAATCTGTAGCTAACGCAAGATCTGGAATGCCAAAAATTCTAAAATAAATTTCTTGACGTGAGGAATTTATCTATTAATCATATGCAAAAATAATTAACTAAATAGCGCTTTCCAAATAAAAATGGCAGTAATTCTCGTGAGCGCTAAAGTTTCTATTTTTTACAACAAGATTAAAAAGACTTTCCCCAAGTCTTCCCAACGGTTCTACTTGGCACAAACACTAATTAAACACAAAAAACACAACCAAAGCAGAGGCTAGATAAATTATTTATTGAATAACAGCAAGGATAAATATTGGGTTGTCTCCCTGTAAGCGCTTTTCTTTAAAGCCTTATAGCTAGGCATAAGATTTCAACGATGCTCACATGAAAGACAAGAATTAAAGCACAAAGAGAGCATCATAAAACGCGTGACAAACACATCTAAGTCTAACATACTTCCTATGCATAGGCATCTTATAGGTAAACAAATTATGAAGGCAAGCAAAAACTAGCATATGCAAGGAAGCGGAAAGAAACAATAGCAATCTCGACATAATGAGAGGTAATTTAGTAACATGAAAATTACTACCACCATATTTCCTCTCTCATAATAATGACATGTGGGATCATAAGCAAATTCAACAAAATAGCTATCACATAAAATATTTTCAACACGATCCGCATGCATGCAAAGTTGACACTCTTTCAAAATAGTGGGATTAACATTAACTAAAGTCATGACCTCTTTAAACCTAGTTTTATCAAAAACTTCATAAGATTGAACATTATCCAAATATGTGGGATCTAAAGTTGACACTCTTCCAAACCCACTTTCAATAATATTGCAAACACTATTATCTATCTCATATTCATCATGGGGCTTAAATAAATTTTCAAGATCATATGAAGAATCACCCCAATCATGATCATTGCAACAAGTAGAGGACATAGCAAAACTAGCATCCCCAAGCTTAGGGATTTTCATATTATTAGCACAATTTACATAAATAGAATTTATAATAAAGTCATTGCAATCATGATTTTTATTCAAAGATCTATTGTGAATCGCTTCATAAAGTAATTCATCACACTTTTCAGATTCACGAATTTCAAGCAAAACGTTATAAAGATAATCTAGTGCACAAAACTCACTAGCAATTGGTTCATCATAATTGGATCTCTTAAAAAGGTTAGCAAGCGGATGAGGATCCATAGATCTTAGGTTCTCTATTTAGTAATAAATAAACAACTATTCCAATCAAATGAGCAAACGAGCCAAGTAAGACATTAAAGCAAACGGAAAAAGGGCAAACGCAAAAGAGGGCGAATAAAAACGGCAAGGGTGAAGTGGTGGAGAGGAAAACGAGAGGCAAATGGCAAATAATGTAATGCGGGAGATAAGGGTTTGTGATGGGTACTTGGTATGTCTTGACTTGCAACGGTGCCACAAGTGACCCATTGTCGGGGGTCAAATCTTGACTTGTCTTGCGCGAATCTCCCCAGCAACGGCGCCAGAAATCTTTCTGGCTACCTCTTGAGCACTGCGTTGGTTTTCCCTTATAGAGGAAAGGGTGATGCAACAAAGTAGCGTAAGTATTTCCCTTAGTATTTGAGAACCAAGGTATCAATCCAGTAGGAGGCCACGCACGAGTCCCTCGCACCTACACAAACAAATAAATCCTTGCAACCAACGCGATAAGGGGTTATCAATCCCTACACCTTCACTTACGAGAGTGAGATGTGATAGATATGATAAGATAATTTTTTGGTATTTTTTATGATAAAGATGCAAAGTAAAATAAAAGGCAATAAAAATAAATAAGTGTTGGAAGATTAATATGATGGAAAATAGACTCGGGGGCCATAGGTTTCACTAGTGGCTTCTCTCAAGAAAATAAGTATTCACGGTGGGTAAACAAATTACTGTTGAGCAATTGACAGAATTGAGCATAGTTATGAGAATATCTTGGTATGATCATGTATATAGGAATCACGTCCGAGACAAGTAGACCAACTCCTACATGCATCTACTACTATAACTCCACACATCGACCGCTATCCAGCATGCATCTAGAGTATTGAGTTCATAAGAACAGAGTAACACTTTAAGCAAGATGACATGATGTAGAGGGATAAACTCATGCAATATGATATAAAGCCCATCTTGTTATCCTCGACTCCTACCCGCATCTACTACTATTACTCCACTCATCGACCGCTATCCAGCATGCATTTAGAGTATATTAAGTTCATGAAAACAGAGTAACGCCTTAAGCAAGATGACATGATGTAGAGGGATAAATTCATGCAATATGATAAAAAACCCATCTTGTTATCCTCGATGGCAACAATACAATACGTGCCTTGCTGCCCCTACTGTCACTGGGAAAGGACACCGCAAGATTGAACCCAAAGCTAGGCACTTCTCCCATTGCAAGAAAGATCAATCTAGTAGGCCAAACCAAACTGATAATTTGAAGAGACTTGCAAGGATAACCAATCATGCATAAAAGAATTCAAAGAAGATTCAAATATTGTTCATAGATAAACTGGATCATAAACCCACAATTCATCGGTCTCAACAAACACGTCGCAAAAGAAGATTACATCGAATAGATCTCCACAAGAGAGGGGGAGAACTTTGTATTGAGATCCAAAAGGAGAGAAGAAGCCATCTAGCTAATAACTATGGACCCGAAGGTGTGAAGTAAACTACTCACACTTCATCGGAGGGGCTATGGTGTTGATGTAGAAGCCCTCCATGATCGATGCCCCCTCCGGCGGAGCTCCAGAAAAGGCCCCAAGATGGGATCTCGTGGATACAGAAAGTTACGACGGTGGAATTAAGGTTTTGGCTCCGTATCTGGTAGTTTGGGGTTATGTAGTTATATATAGGAGGAAGGAGTACGTCGGTGGAGCAACAGGGGGTCCACGAGGGTGGAGGGCACGCCTGGGGGGGGGGGGTAGGGGCGCTCCCCTACCTCGTGCCTTCCTCGTTGATTGCTTGACATAGGGTCCAAGTCCTGTGGATCATGTTCGTTCCGAAAATTACGTTCCCGAAGGTTTCATTCCGCTTGGACTCCGTTTGATATTCTTTTTCTGCGAAACCCTTAAATAGGCAAAAAACAACAATTCTAGGCTGGGCCTCCGGTTAATAGGTTAGTCCCAAAAATAATATAGAAGTGTATAATAAAGCCCAATAATGTCCAAAAGAGAATATAATATAGCATGGAACAATAAAAAATTATAGATACGTTGGAGACGTATCCCGCTGCTTCCTCCAGCTCTCCCGTACCGGGCCTAGTGGCCACAGATAGTCCGGTGGGTTTAGAAATCCCGTCTTCGATACTGGCGAGGCGCTCCGGCTCTAAGGCCAGAGCGGCGGTTGGGGTTGTGAATCCTTGGAAGATCAATTCTCCTTGGATATCAGCTACATAATCCAGGTTTCCAAAACTAATCTGGTGACATGGGGCGTAGCTATCGATCTGCTCCAGATGACCAAGTGAGTTGGCCCGCAGTGCGAAGCCGCCGTATACGAAGATCTGGCCGGGGAGAAAAACCTCCCCTAGGGAAGCATCATTACAAATAATGGATGGAGCCATCAAACCTTCCGGCGGCGACACAGTGGAACTCTCAATGAAAGCACCAATGTCGGTGTCAAAACCAGCGGATCTCTGGTAGGGGGTCCCAAACTATGCATCTGAGGTTGATGGTAACAGGAGACAAGGGACACGAAGTTTTACCCAGGTTCGGTCCCTCTTGATGGAGGTAATACCCTACATCCTGCTTGATTAATATTGATGAGTATGGAGTTTACAAGAGTTGATCTACCACGAGATCGTAATGGCTAAAACCCTAGAAGTCTAGCCTATGTGATTATGATTGCCTCTGTGGACTAAACCCTCCGGTTTATATAGACACCGGAGGGGACTAGGGTTGTACAAAGTAGGTTACAGAGAAAGGAATCTTCATATCCAGACGCCAAGCTTGTCATCCACGCCTAGGAGAGTCCCATCTAGACACGGGAGAGAGTCTTCTATCTTATATCTTCACGGCCCATTAGTCAGGCCCATGTCCAACAGGTCGGACGTTCGAGGACCCCTTTATCTAGGACTCCCTCACCTGCGTTCCGATCTGGCCCTCCACTGCAGCTCGCATCATGGATAAATAAGGGGCTAGACCGGGGATCAATTAATGAAGTATAGATCCTGCAAACTCGTATCCGGAGTATCCTTAAGAGGGACGTTGGCCTCGTCAATGTGGTCCAAGTGATGCTAGTCTGCTGGATCCTCCCGTGCCAGCGACGGCCTCTCCGTATGTGGGAGTTCAATCCGGAGGGGTCGTAGACTCTTCAGCAATTTGTTAGGTCAACGCACGAAGGGATGTGGGAGCCGTTCTTCAAAGATCAAGAGAAGTGGCCTGACACATCAGAGGATGTCGGTCTCAACTGCAATTGTCCGGATACCCCGGTAAGCACCCAACTTCCAATCGCAACTTGGCTGATTATCCCATTGCAATGTACTGAGAGTTCTATCTTCAACCAGGGCTGGATAAAGAAAGCAGAACAAATTAGATGTTCAGCTCCACTTCCTGAAGTCTCAGCTGATCCTGTGTTGACGAGGATGCTGGTCCCGGGGTCGTATCAAGTCCCAGCGCCAGAGGACAAGAAAAAGAGCGAAGAGGCCGAAGGCAGCCTCCATTCTGCAGGTATGCCGGACACTATGTTCGGAGGGGCTGACGCTCCCTCTTAAAATGATGAAGGGGAAGGAGAAGGTGATATTCCTTCCCCTCATGGTAGGAAAAGAACTGCATCCGAAGGCTTGGAGGTGGAAGCACCGAAGAGAGGGAAGGCATCCCTACACTATGGTTCGGGTTCCGAAGCCGACGTCGTCGCAAGACACCTCTCTTAGGACAAGCCCCTTGCCAAATCGTAAGTGAACAAGGATGTTCTAGACATATACTGCTCTTTTCGAGTTACATGGGTAATATTTAAACTATATGCTTGTAGTTCGGCCCATAGTCCGCCCCAACAGTCCTCCTCATGCTTCCTCGCCTCCTGGGGCGGATGACTTCGAGGTGTCATCTCAGAGAATCTCCCCTGACCATCAAGCGGCGTGGGGGACAATGAAAACAACACCCGAAGGCAGTAGTTCGATCCTTAAGGGTCCGGGGGGTGCAGCCCCTGCGGGGGCTAGAAATGAAGGCCCCAAACTATCAGGCTTACAGCCGAAGACGACCCTAGGGTCGAGAAGATGTATCCATTTGAAGGGAATGCATACTCCCACGGCAGCCTCCAGGAATTCGGAGGTGCTGGATACTCTGACGAGCACATTACAAAGTGTGTCCATCTCAGAGGAACATCGTACCTTAATGGGTACGGTGCTTGAAAGAGTTCTGTCCATGAGAAGCGGATTGAATGAAGCTTTCCTGGGCCTATTGAGAGGCTTTGCGGTATGTAATGTAATGGTTTTAACTATTTTTCATGCACAATGCACCTGTGTATGAATAGTAGCCCCTAAGGCTCTGGTTAGCTTCCATAGGGAGGCAATTATAAGATCAAAAAGACATGCTCAGGAAGTAACCTTATTGATCCGAACATAGGCTGTTACGTCCATGGCGACCGCCCAAGCGACGGAAGATGCAGATCTAAAGCAGAAGCTTGAGTTAGCAGATGAGGACATCACTCTTATTAACAGGAGGCTCGACAAGGCACAAGGTATGTGTTGGGGTAGCTTGGTTATGCGTGTATAGTAGTGTGAGAACGAGGCTGAAAACCATATGCATAACTGTAGATGGTGCTGCTGTGGTTGAGACCCTTCGGCTGAACTTGCCCGGGCCAAGGAGCAGGCCGGAGTGAGCAACGCCACTACCAAGAAGGCGGCTGTGGATTTAAAGGACGAACATGCCGCCCTGTGCCAGTGCCAGGACAGAATATCCACCATGGAGCGAGAATTGAAGGATGCTACTAATAGGTGCAAATCTCTCAAGGAGGATAACAAAACCAAGGCAGCCGAACTCAACAAGGCTTTGCTAGAGGCGAAAGAAGCGCGATCCAATTCTAGAGCGGCTCGAGAGGAGATCTGACAGGCAGGGGAGATAGCGGCTGGTAAGCCCTTTCTTTTATAGACTAAGTTCGGCGACCAAAAGTATGCTTTGCTTAACCAAATGTGGAGTTCTCCAGATGCGTTCGTGGATCTGCCGAGGAGTGTTTCCCACGCGGCGTAGTTCTTCCAGGCACAGGAGGGATGTGCTGCGGAGAGGCTTTTTTGGTCGCAATTCAACGAGGCAAAGTGTCCGGCGCTGCGGAATGAATAGATGGCCCGGTGGGCCGAGCTACACAAGATGTCCGGAGCTGCCATGAAGGATGTCGTAGTTCGGCTATGGCCAGCCGAACCTGCTCCGAGCAGTTATTTTGGTTTGGTGCAGTGGCTTGTCGATGTAGTGTCGCGTATTGACGCCGTCAAGCGGTCGGCGTGCATAGAAGGTGTGCGGATGGCCTTCGCCCGCGTCAAGATGCACTGGGCAAAGATGAAGGCCACCGATTTTGTAACCAAGGGTCCGCTTGGGGGCAAGGACCATCGCATGTTGGAGCATTACTTGGAGGACGTCCTAGAGGGCTCCCACTTGATAGAGGGTCAGTGCTTGAAGGATATTATATTTGAATAAATGCACCGGAATTGTAAAAACAAAATGGTGATACGTTAAGGCTGTGTTATATATTCTTGCCATTATTTCCTCATGTGCGGCCCTTTCTTATAACCTGAAAGTTTGCCAGTCGTCGGCTTTGGCCCCCTCGCATATAATACGGGGGTGTTCGGAATAGCACCTAATTACTCTTGACCCAACTTCTTGGTCCGGAACGGAGGTGTTAGTGCGATGAACGAGGCAATCAGACTATAGGGCTTTAACACCTTCACTTAGCCATAGGAGTTTTACGGTGGGTCTAGAATGTAGCCCCCGGTATGCACGCAGTTATCCGAATATGGTTGCATTACATAGGTGACCGGAAAATCGTCCTTCATGTAATACGGAAGAAATCACAAAAGATTCTGATAAGTCAACGAGTGGTTGACCAGCTCTCGCTGCATCATGACAGTCAGTTTTCGGCTTTCTCTACTGAGGTGTTTGACCAGGTGAACCAGAAACACAATCGCAGTGGTTCTCCCTTTACTACCCTAGCCGATAGGGTGGAATGTAGGGTAGCAAGCACAGGAGCCGGGAAACCCAACTATTGACAGAAGACATGATACGGAGTTGATGCATATAAGGCCAAACTCATGACGCCGAAGTGCGCTATAGAGCTATTCGGACTTTTTCGGGAACCCATATGTTGCCGTATCAGGCCCCTAGCGATTCGCGTCGAGGTGTCTGTGTGACACAACCAAAGAAGCAAGGTTCATTTGGAAAAGAAAATACTGAAGACGGATTATGTTCACTAAAATCTGATTGATACATCAAACGTAATCCTATAGATTATGACACTGCCATGCAGGCCATTTTACGTGCCCAGGGGTCGAGGGTGAGGGAAGAGGCTTTGTCCAGGTTTCAAATAGAACTTTTGGTCTACAAAAAATCTTTTGGACCTCCTATCGCAAGTCTGTGCTACCTGTGCTTCCGCGAAAAGGCTTCCATAAAGGGAGCAATCCCCGGTTATTTGCGGGGAAGCCGAACTCATAAAGAGTCCCTTAAGGTCCACGGAACAGACAAGTATTAATTTTACCTGTAACAAAAGTGTAGAGAAATAGTTAGAAAAGAGGAAAGGTTAAAGTCCAGACTAACCGATTTGTAGGCTTGTCCGTTTTGTGCCTCCGCCGATGATCAAGTTATTTTGAGTGCATAGTTATGTATGCGCGGTGCAAAATCCGCGGGTATAAGAGGCGAGCGACGGAGGCGGAGCTGCTAATCCAGCTCTAAAATTGACCGGTCCTGCGGAGTAGAGGCCGGCGGTTTAATGACCTATGAGATATGCGGCTTAAGGAGGCCGCTTTACACATCGGCTGTGACTGCCATAGTGTGCCCCTCAGTGCGGAGGGAGCGTTCTCCATTTCCGTTGATTGTTATGGTGCCGCGTGGACCGTGCATCTCAAGGTTTAAATAGGTGTAGTTTCGGACCGCATTGAAACAAGCAAAAGCGGTCTGCCCGAGTAGTGCGTGGTAGCCAATGCGGAATGGGACAATATCGAAGATCAATTCTTTGCGATGGAAGTTTTCTGGTGAATCGAAGACAACTTCCAGTAAGATTGAGCCTGTGCCATGTGTTGCTCCCTTGTAGGAGGTTATGTTGGGCTTGATCCTCGAAGTGTCAATGCCCATTTTACGGACAGTGTCTTGACAGAGTAAATTGAGGCTACTGCCACTGTCCATAAGGATTCGTGTAAGATGGAATCCGCCGATAATTGGACCGAGGACCAGGGCTGCTGAACCTCCGTGATGGATACTGGTTGGGTGGTCCTCGTGATCAAAAGTGATCAAGCATGCCGCCCTTGGATTGCATTTTTGGGAGTCCATCTTTATGGCGTGGTTATCTCATAGTTCATGATTGCGCTCCCTTTTAGAGGTATGTGTCGCGTATATCATGTTTACTGTTTTTTACTTCGGAGGGAAATTGCTTCTGTCCCCCGGTGCTTGGTAGGCGAGCCTCCTCTTCTTCACTGTCACTGGGCGGCCTCTTCCCTTTGTGTTCGGCATTGAGCTTGTCGGCTTGTTTGAAAACCCAACAATTTATGTTGGTATGGTTGGCAGGTTTATCAGGGCTGCCACGGATCTGACAAGGCTGATCCAGTATTTTATCTAGACTGGATGGACCATCTCTATTTGCCTTAAATGGCTTCTTTCGTTGATCAGTTTTGGAGCCAGTAAATCTGGCGTTGACCCTTATGTCTTGGGTTTCTTCATTATTGTTGTGACGCTTGTCTTTATTGCGCTGTGGCTTGCCATTGCCATCCCTGACTTCTGAGGTGTCAGGATCGCCGGTGCTATTGCTTCTACGAGTGAGCCAGCTATCTTCTCCTGCGCAAAAGCGGGTCATTAGTGTGGTGAGAGCTGTCATGGACTTTGGCTTTTCTTGGCCGAGATGGCGGGCGAGCCACTCGTCGTGGACGCTATGTTTAAAAGCTGCGAGTGCTTCGGCATCTGGACAGTCGACAATTTGGTTCTTTTTAATTAGGAACCTAGTCCTGAGTTTCCTGGCCGATTCTCCGGGCTGTTCAACTCTGTGACTAAAGTCATCGGCATCCGGAGATCTGACGTATGTGCCTTGGAAGTTGTTGCGGAAGGCGTCTTCCAGGTCCTCCCAGCTACCAATAGAGTTTTCAGGCAAGCTGTTCAACCAGTGCCGAGCTGGTTCCTTGAGTTTTAGGGGGAGCTATTTGATGGCATGAAGATCATCACCGCGGGCCATATGAATATGGAGAAGAAAGTCCTCAATCCATACCGCGGGATCTGTTTTTCCATCATATGATTCGATATTGACGGGTTTGAACCCTTCTAGGAATTCATGTTCCATTACTTCATCAGTGAAGCGGAGGGGGTGTGCGGCGCCTCTATATCCGGCCAGGTCACAATGTAACTCGCATGGAGTCCGTCTGCGGTTTTTGGCCCGAGTGTGATTATGCTTGTCACGTCCGGCTTGATAGCCGTCATCGCGCGTCAGGGCACGCCCCCGTGATCCGTAGATCGAACTGGTTAGACCTGCTCTATTTTGCAAGTCCTTCCATAGGTCATATGTATATCCCCGAGCTGCTGTGTCACGACCTTTATGGCAAGATAGTATGGGCTGGTGTTCGGCTTGAGTTGCTACTTTGTACCGGCCACGTGGTGGCCGGTCAGCCGCATTATGTGCTGATGGTACAGGCTCAAGTGCCTCGTCGTCGAATTGAGGTAGCAGTTTACGCATCAGGTAAATTTTAGTTGGGCGCTCGAGGCCATACTCCTCGGCTGCCAGGACATTAGTCCACCTGTCATTGAGTAGATCTTGATTAGCTTGAAGTTGCTGCTGTTTCTTTTTCAGGCTCCTCTTATTAGCCGGCACTTAAAGCGCTCCTGCTCGAGAGGTTCCTCAGGCACGATAAAGTCATCGTCGCTGAGGCTCACCTCATCTTCAGAGAGTGGAAGATAGTTACTGTCCTCCGAGTCTTCGTTTATGGCATGTTCATTAGCGCTAACTTGCCCATCTTCCCGATCGTCCTATTTAGACGTTGGCTCGACGGGGTTTTCTTGGTCTTCGGCCTCGTCCGGAGTGTTGCTGTCTCCCATACCGGTATCGCTGTCTTTTCCATGGCATTATTTAGAGCGGTGTCGCTGATGCCGGTGCGTTGGCTGTATCTCAGGAGGTTTATCCTCGACTGGATTTTTCTCATTATCGCCGTCACCCTCTTTGGGTGTATCCACCATGTACACGTCATATGAAGAGGTGGCCGTCCAGCGTCCGGTAAACGGCGGTTTTGGGCCTGCTCTTCTCTGGCATCGTCGTCCATACCATCGATGTCTTCGGAGCCGTAATCGAGCATGTCAGTTAAGTCCTCAACTATGGGGATGAAGTGGGTGGTGGGTGGGACATAAAATTCCCCGCTCTCAGCCCCTAGTCCGGGCTGGGCATAGTTCGTATGTTGCTCCTCTGTAATAACGAGGGATCGCGTCAAGCCTAGAGCCTTGCTTAAAGGCGAGGTTTGTCCAGGGAGAAAAGAATCGGTGGAGTATGGCGGGAAGGGGACTCCATGGCCGAGCTCACATGGTGCTGACTCCGAGGGTTCGGAGCCAATGTTCAGAGAAGAGTCCGGCTTTATGATGGTTGCCAGCGACACTACTTCCTTCGGCTTTCCCGTACTGGGCTTAGTAGCCGCAGATAGTCCGGCGGGCGGGCTTAGAAATCCCATCTTTGGACCTGGCGACACACTTCGAATCTAAGGCCAGAGTAGAGGTTGGGGTCGTGAATCCTTGGAAGATCAAGTCTCCTCGGATATCAGCAACATAATCCAGGTTTCCAAAACTAATATGGTGACCTGGGGCGTAGCTGTTGATCTGCTCTAGATGGCCAAGCGAGTTGGCCTGCGGTGTGAAGCTGCGGAATATGAAGATCTGGCCGGGGAGAAAAACCTCCCCCAGGGCAGCATCGCTACAGATGATTGATGGAGCCATCGAACCTTCCGGCAGCGACACAGTGGAACTCTCAATGAAAGCACCAATGTCGGTGTCAAAACCGGCAGATCTCGGGTAGGGGGTCCCTAACTGTGCATCTAAGGTCGATGGTAACAGGAGCCAGGGGACACAATGTTTTACCCAGGTTCGGGCCCTCTTGATGGAGGTAATACCCTACGTCCTATTTGATTGATCTTGATGAGTGTGAGGATTACAAGAGTTGATCTACCACGAGATCGTTGTGGCTAAACCCTAGAAGTCTAGCCTGTATGATTGTAATTGTTCTCTACGGACTAAACCCTCCGGTTTATATAGACACCGGAGGGGCCTAGGGTTACACAAAGTCAGTTATAGAGAAAGGAAATAATACATCCGGATGCCATGCTTGCCATCCACGCAAAGGAGAGTTCCATCCGGACATGGGAGGAAGTCTTCTATCTTGTATGTTCATGGCCCAACAGTTCGGCCCATGTCACACAGGCCGGACACCAGAGGATCCCTTAATCCAGGCCTCCCTCACCCCTACCACGCCCTCTTGGGCCAGCCAGCGCTTGCCAAGTTCATGGTGGTGCCTCACTACGCCTACCTCAAGATGAAGATCCTGGGTCCCAAGGGCATAATCGTCATCGCTGGCAACTACCAGAAGTCGGCCGCATGTGTTGCTGCCTGCAGCCGGCTGGCCGAGTCCCTTGTGGTTGCTGCCGAGAAGTGACTCCTTGACCGGGTTGTGGCCATGGCCAGAAAGCTACCGGACCTGTCAACAGACCCCAAGGAGTCAGAAGCTCAGGGTTCCTTCCAACCAGCCAAAGAAACCAAGAAAATCCCCTTGGACCCGGAGCACCCGGAGAGGTCGATTTCCTCCGTGAGAATCAGGACATCTTTGCATGGTCTCCCAAATACATGTCGGGTGTTCCGACGGATTTTGCCGAGCACAAGCTACATGTCAGGTCAGATGCGAAGCCAGTCAAGCAACCCCTCTGCCGCCTGTTAGAAGAAAAGAGAAGAATTATTGGTGAAGAGATAGCCCGACTGGTAGAATCTGGCTTCATCATGGCAGTGTTCTACCCGGAGTGGCTTGCTAACCCGGTCCTTGTGTTGAAGAAGAATAACAAGTGGCGCATGTGCATTGATTACACCAGTCTCAACAAAGCCTACCCCAAAGGTCCATTTGCTCTGCCTCGAATAGACCAAGTGATTGACTCCACAGCCGAATGTGAGCTATTCAGTTTTTTGGATGCCTACTCTGGTTACCACCAGATCAAGCTGAACACGGCCGATCGGCTAAAGACCGCCTTCATCACACCAATCAGAGCCTTCTGCTACCTGACCATGACATTTGGCTTGGGAAATGTCGGTGCCACGTTTTAGCGTTGCATGCATAAGTGCCTCCTCAAGCAAGTCGGTAGAAATGCCCACGTCTATGTAGACAATATTGTGGTGAAGACGGAGAAGCGTGGCACCCTCCTAGAAGATCTCAAGGAGACCTTTGACAATCTGCGCCGTTTTCAGATCAAGCTCAACAAAGAGAAGTGTGTCTTCAGAGACCCAGCTGGCCAGCTCCTTGGCTTCCTTTTTTCAGAACGCGGCATCGAGTGCAACCCCGTGAAGATCAAGGCCATTGAGCGGATGCAGGGACCTATCCGGCTGCGAGATGTCCAGAAGTTCACCGGGTGCTTGGCATCTCTCAGCCGCTTCATCAGTCGGCTGGGTGAGAAGGCCCTGCCCTTGTACCATCTAATGAGGAAAACAACTTGCTTCAAGTGATATGACAAGGCGGACGAAGCTTTCCTCCAACCAAAGAAGATTTTGAGCACGCCGCCTGTCCTGGCGGCTCCGGCTGCTAAGGAGCCCATGCTCCTCTACATTGCTGCTACCAGCCGGTTGGTCAGCACTATCATTGTGGTCCAGCGCCCAGAAGACGGTAGGGCACAACTGGTCTAGAGGCTTGTCTACTACTTGAGTGAAGTACTGTCCGCCTCCAAGCAGAATTACCTCCACTACTAGAAGACGTGCTACGACGTATACTTTGCCGCCAAGAAGCTCAAGCAATGATACGTCTCCAACGTATCTATAATTTTTGATTGTTCCATGCTATTATATATTCTGTTTTGGATGTTTAATGAGCTTATTTATACACTTTTATATTTTTTTGGGACTAACCTATTAACTGAAGGCCCAACCCAAATTGTTGTTTTTTGCCTATTTCAGTGTTTCGCAGAAAAATAATGTCAACCGGAGTCCAAACGGAATGAAACCTTCGGGAGCGTGATTTTTGGAACAAACGTGATCCAGAGGACTTGGAGTGGACGTCAAGCAATCAATGAGGAGGCCACGAGGCAAGGGGGCACGCCTACCCCCTTGGCGCGCCCTTCACCCTCGTGGGCCCCTCGTGGGTTCACCGACCTACTTCTTCCTCCTATATATACCTATGTACCCTGAAAACATCGGAGAGCACCACGAAAATAAAATTCCACCACCGCAACCTTCCGTACCCATGAGATCCCATCTTGGGGCCTTTTCCGGTGCTCCGCCGGAGGGGGCATTGATCATGAATGGCTTCTACATCAACACCACAGCCTCTCCGATGATGTGTGAGTAGTTTACCTCAGACCTTCGGGTCCATAGTTATTAGCTAGATGGCTTCTTCTCTCTCGTTGGATCTCAATACAAAGTTATCCTCGATTCTCTTGGAGATCTATACGATGTAATCTTCTTTTGTAGTGTGTTTGTCGAGATCCGATGAATTGTGGGTTTATGATCAAGATTATCTATCAACAATATTTGAATCTTCTCTAAATTATTTTATGTATGATTGGTTATCTTTGCAAGTCTCTTCGAATTTTCAGTTTGGTTTGGCCTACTAGATTGATCTTTCTTGCAATGGGAGAAGTGCTTAGCTTTGGGTTCAATCTTGCGGTGCTGGATCCAAGTGACAGTAGGGGAAACCACATGTATTATATTGTTGCCATCGAGGATAAAAAGATGGGTTTTAGATCATATTGCATGAGTCTATCCCTCTACATTATGTCATCTTGCTTAAAGCGTTACTCCGTTCTTATGAACTTAATACTCTAGATGCATGCTAGATAGCGGTCAATGTGTGGAGTAGTAGTAGAAGATGCAGGCAGGAGTCGGTCTACTTGTCAAGGACGTGATGCCTATATACATGATCATACCTAGATATTCTCATAACTATGCTCAATTCTATCAATTGCTCGACAGTAATATGTTCACCCACCGTAATACTTATGATATCGTGAGAGAAGCCACTAGTGAAACCTATGGCCCCCGATTCTATCCTCCATCATATTAATCTTCCATCAATTAGCTATTTCTGGCACTGTTATTTTGCAATCTTTACTTTCAATCTATATCATAAAAATACCAAAAATATTTATCTTATTATTATTATCTCTATCAGATCTTACTCTTGCAAGTGGCCATGAAAGGGTTGACAACCCCTTTATCGCGTTGGTTGTGAGGTTCTTATTTGTGTGTGTACGTACGAGGTGACTTGCGCGTGGTCTCCTACTGGATTGATACCTTGGTTCTCAAAAACTGAGGGAAATACTTACATTGCTTTGCTGCATCACCCTTTCCTATTCAAGGGAAAACCAACGCATGCTCAAGTGGTAGCAATAAGGATTTCTGGCGCCGTTGCCGGGGAGATCTACGCCAAGTCAAGACATACCAAGTACACATCACAACTCTTATCCTTCGCATTACATTATTTGCCATTTGCCTCTCGTTTTCCTCTCCCCCCACTTCACCCTTGCCGTTTTATTCGCCTCTTTTCCTTTCGTCCTCTCCTTCCATTCACTTTTTCTTCTTTTTGCTTGTTTTCTTGTTTGTTGGACTGCTTGCTTGTCACGATGGCTCAAGATAATACTAAATTTTGTGACTTTGCCAATACAACAATAATGATTTTATTAGCACTCCAATTGCTCCTCTTACCGATGCTGAATCTTGTGAAATTAATACTGTCTTGCTGAATCTTGTCATGAAAGATCCATTTTCTGGCCTTCCTAGTGAAGATGCCGCTACCCATCTGAACAACTTTGTTGATTTGTGTGATATGCAAAAGAAGAAAGATGTGGATAATGATATTGTTAAACTTAAGCTATTTCTGTTTTCGCTTAGAGAACGTGCCAAAGCTTGGTTTTCGTCTTTGCCTAAAAATAGTATTGATTCATGGAATAAGTGCAAAGATGCTTTTATCTCTAAGTATTTTGCTCCCGCTAAGATCATCTCTCTTAGAAATGATATTATGAATTTTAAGCAACTTGATCATGAACATGTTGCGCAATCTTGGGAAAGGATGAAATTGATGATACGTAATTTCCCTACACATGGTATGGATTTATGGATGATTATACAAAAATTTTATGCCGGATTGAATTTTGCGTCTAGAAATCTTTTAGATTCTGCCGCGGGAGGCACTTTTATGGAAATCACTTTAGGAGAAGCTACGAAACTCCTAGATAATATTACGGTTAATTATTCTCAATGGCACACTGAAAGATCTACTAGTAAAAAAGTTCATGCGAATGAAGAGATTAATGTTTTGAGTGGAAAGATGGATGAACTTATGAAATTGTTTTCTAATAAGAGTGCTCCTACTGATCCTAATGATATGTCTTTGTCTACTTTGATTGAGAATAATAATGAATCTATGGATATGAATTTTGTTGGTAGGAACAATTTGGTAACAACGCATATAGAGGTAATTTTAATTCTAGGCCGTTTCCTAGTAATTCCTCTAATAATTATGGTAATTCCTACAACAATTCTTATGGAAATTATAATAAGATGCCTCTGATTTTGAATCTAGTATTAAAGAATTTATTAGTTCGCAAAAAGAGTTTCAATGCTTTGATTGAAGAAAAATTGCTTAAGTTTGGTGAATTGGCTAGGAACGTGGATAGAATTTCTCTTGATGTTGATTCTTTGAAACTTATTTCTATTACACCTAAGCATGATATCAATGAGTCTCTCAAAGCCATTAGAATTTCCATTGATGAGTGCAAGGAAAGAACCGCTAGGATGCATGCTAAGAAAGATTGATTGTGAAAGCATGTTCTTCTAGTTTTCATGATAATAAAGATGAAGATCTAAAAGTTATTGATGTGTCCCCTATTAAGTCTTTGTTTTTCAATATGAATCTTGATAATTATGGGACTGGAGATGAGTCAACTTTAGTTAGAAGGCGTCCCAAAAGTTCGGAGTTTTTAGATCTTGATGAAAAAATTGGTAAATGTGTGATTGAAGAGGTTAAAACTTTAGATTGCAAAGAACCCACTATCTTGGATTTCAAGTAATTTAATTATTATAATTTCTCTTTGATACATTGTATTTCCTTGTTACAATCTGTGCTAAATTCTCCTCATGCTTATAGTCAAAATAAAGCTTTTACTAAACATATCGTTGATGCTTTGATGCAATCTTATGAAGAAAAACTTGAGTTGGAAGTTTCTATCCCTAGAAAACTTTATGATGAGTGGGAACCATAATTAAAATTAAAATTAAAGATCATGAATGCTATGCTTTATGTGATTTGGGTGCTAGTGTTTCCATGATCCCAAAAACTTTGTGTGATTTGCTAGGTTTCCGTGAATTTGATGATTGTTCTTTAAACTTGCACCTTGCGGATTCCACTACTAAGAAACTTATGGGAAAAATTAATGATGTTCTTATTGTTGCAAATAGGAATTATGTGCCCGTAGATTTCATTGTTCTTGATACAGATTGCAATCCTTCATGTCCTATTATTCTTGGTAGGCCTTTCCTTAGAACGATTGGTGCAATTATTGATATGGAGGAAGGGAATATTAGATTCCAATTTCTGTTAAGAAAAGGCATGAAACACTTCCCTAGAAAGAAAATTAAATTACCATATGATCTATTATGAGAGCCACTTATGGATTGCCTACCAAAGATGGCAATACCTAGATCAATCTTTGCTTTTATGCCTAGCTAGGGGCGTTAAACGATAACGCTTGTTGGGAGGCAACCCAATTTTATTTTTTATTTTTGTTCCTGTTTAGTAATAAATAATTTATCTAGCCTCTGTTTTGGTTGTGTTTTTTGTGTTTAATTAGTGTTTGTGCCAAGTAGAACCGTTGGGAAGACTTGGGGAAAATCTTTTTGATCTTGATGTAAAAAAACAGAAACTTTAGCGCCCACGAGAATTGGTGCCATTATTTATTATAGAGTGCTATTTAGTTAATTATTTTTGAAGATGATTAATAGATAAATTCCTCACGTCTATCAATTTATTTTAGAATTTTAGGGGTTCTATAAGTTTGTGTTAGTTACAGATTACTACAGACTGTTCTGTTTCTGACAGATTCTGTTTTTCGTGTGTTGTTTGCTTATTTTGATGAATCTATGGCTAGTAATGGAGTTTATAAACCATAGATAAGTTGGAATACAGTAGGTTTAACACCAATATAAATAAAGAATGAGTTCATCACAGTACCTTGAAGCGGTGTTTTGTTTTCTTTCGCTTAGGGAGCTCATGAGATTTTTCTGTTAAGTTTTGTGTTGTGAAGTTTTCAAGTTTTGGGTAAAGATGTGATGGATTATGGAACAAGGAGTGGCAAGATCCTAAGATTGGGGATGCCCAAGGCACCCCAAGGTAAAATCCAAGGACACCAAAATCCTAAGCTTGGGGATGCCCTGGAAGGCATGCCCTCTTTTGTCTTCGTCTATCGGTAACTTTACTTGGAGCTATATTTTTATCCACCACATGATATGTGTTTTTCTTGGAGCGTCTTGTATGATTTGAGTCTTTTATTTTTATTTTACCACAATGAACCTTTCTTTACACACCTTTTGAGAGATACACACATGAATCGGAATTTATTAGAATACTCTATGTGCTTCACTTATATCTTTTAAGCTATATAGTTTTTGCTCTAGCGCTTCACTTATATCTTTTAGAGCACGGTGGTGGTTTCATTTTATAGAAATTGATCTCTCATGCTTTACTTATATTATTATGAGAGTCCTTTAGAACAGCATGGTAATTTTCTTTTAGGAATAATAAAAAACTTTCATTTAAGTGCATTGAATACTAAGAGAAGTTTGATACTTGATGATTGTTTTGAGATATGGAGATAGTGATATTAAGGTTATGCTTGTTGAGTAGTTGTGAATTTGAGAAATACTTGTGTTGAAGTTTGCAAGTCCCATAGCATGCTTGTATGGTAAACATTGTGTAACAAGTTTGAAACATGAGGTGTTATTTGATTGTCTTCCTTATGAGTGGCGGTCGGGGACGAGCGATAGTCTTTTCCTACCAATCTATCCCCTAGGAGCATGTGCGTAATACTTGGTTTTTGATGACTTGTAGATTTTTGCAATAAGTATGTGAGTTCTTATGACTAATGTTGAGTCCATGGATTATACGCACTCTCACCCTTCCATCATTGCTAGCTTCTTCGGTACCGTGCATTGCCCTTTCTCACCTTGAGAGTTGGTGCAAACTTCGCCGGTGCATCCAAACCCCGTGATACGATACGCTCTATCACACATAAACCTCCTTATATCTTCCTCAAAACATCCACCATACCTACCTATTATGGCATTTCCATAGCCATTCCGAGATATATTGCCATGCAACTTTCCACTGTTCCGTTTATTATGACACGCATCATCATTGTCATCTTGCCTTGCATGATCATGTAGTTGACATTGTATTTGTGGCAAAGCCACGGTCCATAATTATTTCATACATGTCACTCATGAGTCATTGCACATCCCGGTATGCCGTCGGAGGCATTCATATAGAGTCATATCTTGTTCTAGTATCGAGTTGTAAATAAATAGAAGTGTGATGATCATCATTAATAGAGCATTGTCCCAGAAAAAAAAGAGAAAGGCCAAAAAAATAAAAATAAAAATAAAAAGGGGCAATGCTACTATCCTTTTTTCCACACTTGTGCTTCAAAGTAGCTCCATATTCTTTATGATAGAGAGTCTCTTGTTTTGTCATTTTCTTATACTAGTGGGCATTTTTTATTATAGAACTTGGCTTGTATATTCCAACAATTGGCCTCCTCAAGTGCCCTAGATCTTCATGAGCAAGCAAGTTGGATGCACACCCACTTAGTTTCTTTTGTTGAGCTTTCATACATTTATAGCTCTAGTGCATCCGTTGCATGGAAATCCTTACTCCATGTATTAACATCAATTGATGGGCATTTCCCTAGCCCATTTATTAGCCACGTCAATGTGAGACTTTCTCCTTTTTTGTCTTCTCCACACAACCCCCTTCATTATATTCTATTCCACCCATAGTGCTATATCCATGGCTCACGCTCATGTATTGCGTGAAAGTTGAAAAAGTTTGAGATTACTAAAAAATGATACAATTGCTTGGCTTGTCATCGGGGTTGTGTATGATGAGAGCATTCTTGTGTGACGAAAATGGAGCATGACCAAACTATATCACTAGAAAAAAACACATCCGTGACATTTTCGGCCGAACGAATTTTTTTTCTATCATACATATGACACTTCTATGACAACAATTGTGACAAAACCCCGTATCATCATAGATGTGGTGGGCTCCTACTTCTATGACAGAAAATGGGCTTTTCGTCCTGGGCGGGCCGGAGACACAGCTGCATGACATTCTTTGGGCCGTCCATGATGGAAAAAACCGTGGTAGAAGCGAGGGCGAGGAAAATTTCGGGGAGTTCCCAGTTACGGTGGGAGGTCGGGGGCCGAGCGATGCGCGTTTCTGTCATACACGTACGCGCGTGTGTGCGAGGCTTTGGCTCTAACTGAACCCGAGCGAGGCATTGGGCTCTAACTGAACCCGAGCGAGGCATTGGGCTCTAACAGAACCCGAGCGATTGCACTGCATGTTACGCGTTACTGAACCCGAGCGATCGATCGATGGCTGTTAACTGAACCCGATCGAGCGATTCCTTCGCTACTGCTGCTAACTGAAGCCGATCGATGCTGCCTCTAGATGAAAAGTGAGCGTTGCGGGGCGGGGCGGGGGGGGGGGTGGATGAACAGTTCCCGGTGGGGGTGGATGAACAGGACCCGTGGTGTTGCCTCTGGATGAACAGGACCCCGATCGATCGAGCTGGTTGGGGCTGGATGAACAGGACCTCGTGGAGGGCTAGATGAACAGGACCACCCCGTGGAGGGCAGGATGAATAATAGACGGTGGAGGGAAGAATGAACAGTAGCCCGTGGAGGGGTGGTTGAACAGAGCCCGTGGAGAGGGCTTGAACAGTTTCCGGTGGAGTAGCGCGCGGTGGAGGCTCGATGAACAGGAGCCCGTGGATGAACAGTCACAGGTGGAGGCTGGAGGAGGTCAACGGTGGATGAATAGTAGCTCGTGGAGGCTGGAGGGGGTCGATGGTGGAGATGAACAGTATCCCGTGGAGTCCCGTTTTGCGTTACACCACACCCCTCCCGATGAACATGACCCCCGTTTTGACCGTAGCGCTCCAACACAAGTCTGTTTGTCTGTTTTGCGGTACGCCACACCCCTCCCGATGAACAGGACCCCCATTTCGACCATAGGAGGTCCGTTTCCTCCGTTTTGCAGTACGCCAGACCCCTCCCGATCAACAAGACCCCTTTCCGAACGTAGGAGGTCTGTTTCCTCCGTTGTGCGATACGCCAGGCCTCATTTCCATCGCTTGTTCCGTCCAAGCCCTCCCGATGAACACGACCATGCATTCCGTTCCGACCCAGCCGGTTGGCTCCCACGCGTTCTGTTGCCTCCCCATGAACATGACGCATTCCGTTGCCTCCCCATGAACATGACGCGTTCCGTTGCCTTCCCATGAACATGACGCATTCCGTTGCCTCCCCATGAACACAACGACGACGCTGTTTCTCCATTCCGACCCAGCCACGTCAACGAGCCCTAGCCGTATGTATGCGCGAGTAGGCGTTCGAGACCCCACTCGTATGTACACATACGTGGCCGTATTTTCTTTCTTGCACCCTGGCCGCTCTACGTACGTGTACATGCTACGTGCGCGCCTCTACTACGACACGTGCGCGCCTCTACATCGACCAGTATGTACGTACACGTTCGTGACCAGAATGACAACGCTACATACGCTTCGACCAGGTGGGTCCCGACTGTCAGGCACTTCCTTGCCTGTGAAGATGTAGCTGGTAGGTCCCAGCAGTCAGGGGGCGAATCGTTTTTTTCTGCCCGGACGCACTTCCTTGTGTGCGAAGATGTAGCTGGTGGGTCCTAGCAGTCAGGGGAAATGTTTTTTTCGCGAAATACAGTGGCCCATCCGGTGGGTCCCAGCTATCAGGTGGAGGAATCATTATTTTCCACGTAATAAGGAGGCGCTTCCATGCTGCGGCCGTGGACCGAGCTGTCAGCCTCTCCATGTACAGTCCACGTCCGATGGAAGTCGTTCCTTGACCACGCCGCACCGAGAGCACTAGGGCGGTGGACGACGGCAAGGCCTAGGAAGGGGACAACACTGAGGCAGGGATGACTCGACAGTTGTTTCCCATGCGGAGGGGAGTACGATTGTATGAGGGTTTATTGGTTCGTCTGCCGTCGCCGGAGAATAACAGCAGGTGTGGGTGAGTGGAGGGATGGCTAGGCCAGCGATGCGAGTACGGTCGGGCGGTGAGTCCTGCGCGGCAGCACAGCCGGCCGCGAGGAGGAGGGAGCAGGCAGTCCCGCTGGCGCTTGTTTGAGCTGCTGGAGCAGGAAGAGCACAGATTGAAGAAGCACGACGGCCGCTGGATGGACATCCAACAGTCAGTGCTTGTGCGTCAACCTTTTTTTTAGGAAAGCACCAAATCTATGGAAAACAGCATACAACCCATCTGCCATTATTTCTAATAATTTAGAGACCATTTGCTAATTCTTAAGGTTTTTTTCGAGCCCATATTCTTTTTGTTAGCACTACAGCCCATATTGTGGCAACGGTTAAAAAATTATATGAAATTTTGCATATTTCGGTGCGGTCCGAACTGTTTTTAATCCTGAAATTTCGACTCACATTAAAACTGATTTTAAAAATAAATGTATATCAATATAAAATCCAACAAATTCTCCACGCATAAAAATTAATGTAATTTAAAATCTTGAAATGAAAAAAAATGATATTTGAAACTAATTGTCGGTTTGATGTGTTTTAAAAATATACAACCCATTTCTCATTACTAATGGTCCATTTTCTCGGCCAGCCGAATGAAAGCTCTCCTCGTCTTGAAAGATTTGCAGCCCAACAGGCCTGACAAAGCGACTTACTTGGCAAATCACAAAAAAATGGGTTGTGGCCGTGGACCCAGCTGTCAGCCTCTCCACGTACAGTACTCTTCCGATGGAAGTCGTTCCTTGACCACGTTGACCACGCCATGCGGAGAGCACCACGGCAGTGGACGACGGCGAGGCCTAGGAAGGGGATGACGCGGCAGTGGAAGCCCGCATGGAGAGGACTACGAGGGTTCACTGGTTCGGCTGCAGTGTGAGGCTGCCGTCGCCGCAGGGCCTGGCCAGCGGTGGGAATAGTAGGGGCGGTGAGGCCTCTGCGGCAGCACAGCCGGCCGTGGGAGGAAGGAGCATGCGGCACGACTGGCGCTGCTTTGGGCGGTTGGAGCAAGAAGACCAGAGGTTGAAGAAGCACTACAACCGTTGGATGGACATCGTACGGTCACTGGAGCTAGAATCGTTCATATTGACTAAGTATACAAAGCCCATCGTCCCCGTCAACTTAGTAGGCCCACAAGTCAGCCTCCCAGCAAGGTGGGTCCCAGCTAGCCGGGGGAGTATTCATTTTTTTGTGCGTAATAAGGAGGCACTTCCGGTGCGTCCGAGCTGACAGTGGGGGGAACATTTTTTTCACGAAATACGATGGCCCGTCCGGTGGGTCCCAACAGTCAGGGGGAAACGATTTTTTTCGCAAAATATTGGTGGCCCGTCCGCTGGGTCCCTGCTGTCAGGTGGAGGAATCATTATTTTCCGCACAATAAGGAGGAACTTCCTTGCTGCCGCCATGGACCCAGCTGTCAGCCTCTCCACGTATAGTCCACGTCCGATGGAAGTCGTTCCTTCCATGTTGACCACGGCGCGCCGAGAGCACCAGGGCGGTGGACGAGGATGAGACCTAGGAAGCGGACGACGCGGAGCTGGTGAAGACACGATAGTGGATGCCCACGTGGAGAGGAGTATGAGGGTTCACTCGTTCGGCTGCGGTGTGAGGCTGCCGTCGCCGCAGGGCCTGGCCAGTGGTGGGAATATTAGGGGGCGGTGAGGCCTCCATGGCAGCATAGCTGGCCACGGGAGGCAGGAGCAGGCGGCACGACCGGCACTGCTTTGGGCGGCTGGAGCAAGAAGACCAGAGGTTGAAGAAGCACTACGGCCGTTGGATGGACATCGTACAGTCACTGCAGCTAGAATCATTTATATTGACTAAGTTGACAAATCCCTTGGTGCGTCAACTTAGTTGGCCCACAGGTCAGCTTCTGAAACGGTGTGCCCCAGATGTCAGGGGGAGGAATCATTTTTTGGGCGGGGGAAGCTAGAATATCCGAGATTGAAGAAGAAGCACGGCATCCATTGGATGGACATCCAACAGCCACTGCTGCTAGAACCGTGTGTTGACTATCAGTTGACAAAGCCTTGCATACGCGTCAACTCTGTTTTTTTAGGGGACGCGTCAACTTAGTAAGGCCAGAGGTGTGTGGAAGAGAACTTATAGCCCATTTGAGATTTGTAAGAATGTGTAGCCCATTTTTGAATTCTAATGGAATTTACTACAGCCCATTTACAGTTTGTTAAAAGTACAGCCCATTTCAACCAACCGTTCAAAACAGAATTCAATAAAATTTCCCACATTTTGATGGGATCCGAAATATTTTTATCCCAAAATTTCTAGTCAGATTAAATACAATTTCAATATAAATTTATATTACGTAAAAATCCAACGAAACATTGCGCTCGCAACAATTAATGAAATTAAAATTTTCAATATCCAAAAATAATATTTTATAAAGTAATCACGTGTTTGGTGCATTTTCTTATAGTTACTGCCCAGTTTTTATAATTACATCCCATTTATTATTTCTTAAAGGCCATTTTCTTCTTAAGCCTAATGCATCCCTCCTAGGAAAGATTTGCAGCCCAGCGGGGCAGAGAATAACAACTTGACCTTGCCTGGGTATTCCTAAAAAAGTATAGCTGGGCTAGCCATTTTCAGCTTGAAAAAAAATAATATCTGGGCTGGATATCTGGCCTGGGCTAGACGGGCCACAGCCCGCCCAGTTAATACCTGCAGCAATGTTTTCGTTGTTGTTCAAAGGAGAAAAATTAATATCTGGGCTAAACATCGAAAAACTCTGCAGTGCTCACACCTCAAAAACACAAATACTGCTCGAGCAGCTTGGTCCCAGCTGTCGGCCGCTTCTTGTGCAATTCTCTCGTTTATTGACTAGTACTACATAGGTTGACAATGGTGTGGGACCGTGATGTCAGGAAACCAGGGGAAGCAAAATAAATAACTCCAGTGAGCGCTTCCACCTCTGCCTCGTTGTCTCCCGTGGAAACCCCTTTCCTCAATTTTTTTTGCTCGGGCAAGGACCAATGCATGCAGCACGTCCATGCGGTTATTAGGCAAGAAATAAAAGTGCTTTGCATGCTATGAATTACGATGGCTGCATGGGTAGCTAATAAGGCATCCTCTTCACTGCTGTGATTAAATGTTGTGTTTAGAAGAGAGAAATATTCTTCTTTTCCACCAATCTGCTTGCACCTAGGTCATGATGCACCTTCTAATACGACTTATTCACCTACACGGAGGGAGTATAGTTTTATACATATATATATATATAATAAGGAGGCATTTGCGTACGTGAGGCTATGGACCTGGTGGGTCCCCATTGTCATCCTCTCCAAGTAAAGTCATCTCCTCGCCCGCGCGCGCTTTCCGCCTGAAACAGTCAGCGCCGCCCGCCCTGCTTCCTGGTGCAGGCGATTGCTCCGCCTTCAAACGACACAAGTGTCGTCCGTCCGTCCATCTGTCGCCCACATTAAAGATACGCGGTTGCCGAGGCGGCTACTCCGGTGCCACACGTCCGTCCCTCCGCCCGCCCACCATTGCTATATAAACTGCTGCGCCGGCCATAGCTGCAGTCATCCGCATCCGTTCACTTTCTCCTGTCCACACCACCACTGCCCACCATAGCTTCCTCGCGCTCCAGTGCTCTTTGGGACGGGCAGACGACATACCACAAGGAGATGGTAGCCATTGCTGCCGACAGGCAGCCGGAGGACGACGACGTCCCAATGGAGAACATGGTAGTCGATGATCCGACGCCAACCCCCTCCTCCGTGCCATCCTCGCCGGTGCATTGCACCATGACCATCGGCGAGGCTCGTGCCCAATATTTGGATAGTGTGAGGCAGATGCGTCAGGAGCAGTTCCGGGAGGCGCGGGCCAACGCCGCCTACAACCACCATCTCCTCCAGGAGCACCTGCAGGCGGAGGAGCAGATCGCCGCGGAGCGGGCGGAGCAGGAGGCACTGCTCGACTCGTACCACTCCGCCCGCAAGGGTCGCCTTGAGCGCTGGCGGGACCGCATGTGGGTGGCGGAGGCTGCGGCCGCCTACAAAGAGGCTAGCAAAGAGGGCGATGAAGCAGGTGAGGCACTGTTTGGCGAGCCCGAAGACGAGTCAGAGGACAATGTCGGTTCTGACGAGTCCCCGCTCCGCTGGCGTCGACGAGGCCGTGCTCCACCGAGGCCCTGTGGCGCCAACAACGAGGCAGAGGACACCGCCGGCTCCGCCGAGGCCCCGCCCTGCCAACAACGAGGCAGAGACATCGCCGGCTCAGCCGAGGCCCCACCCTGCCGGCAACGCGGGGAAGGATTTCCACTGCTCTGCTGAGGCGCCGCCCGCCGGCAACGAGACAGAGGACATCGCCGGCTCCACCGAGGCCTCGCCCCGCTGCCAACGAGGCCGCGCCACACAGAAAACGAGGAAGAGTAGAACATGGTAGGTCGCCGCCGCTCAGGTCCAAGTAAGGCCACCACTGCTACCCTCCTGTTGAAGCCAAGCTAGGCGGGTTGACCATTAACGGCCAGTTAGCTTCTTGGCGGCGATGTGGAGTCAGGGAGTTCTGCTGGAGAATAACGCTACATCTACTTAACTGCTGGTGCAGTTGGCTGACTGACACGTGGGCGCAACAGGCCACATGTCAGTTACGCAACTGCACCTGCACTTAAGTCACTAAAGCTTCTGTTCGGCTCAGCAAGACACAGGTGGGTAGCTTTGGTTAATTAATTGTACCTCCAGTGCACCCCTTTTTAGTTGAAGAATGTATGAAATGTAATGAAATCTGGCATGTTTATATGAAATCCGACCGTGTATGAATGAATTTGTTTTGATTATTTCGAATTCCTGTATCACTGGCATTGGATGAACATGCAAAACAATATGTACTAGCATTATTCCTAGGGTGATCACCTCGTTTGTAGCAGTTTCACATGTACCTCCTCCGGTCCTTTCTAGTCTGCATACACCTTTTGTCTGCAGTTAAAGTATCTCTACTTTGACCAATCTTATACAAAAAGTATGCACTTTCACAATGTGCGAAGTAAAAAGGAACAGAAGGAGTACAAAGAGTTTGAGCAGGTTTTTAGCGTTTCTGTACATTGCAATCAAACACACAGGCCTGGCAATTCATAGAGAACATTCAAAATAATCAATGATTATGCATCTCAGCGACTCACATGGCAGAGGCAATATTTACTTCACAACTAAAGAATAAAGAAAAAATTGATCGACGCTGCTGACAGCAAGGGTGTCCCATTTGAAAATATCAAACGCATGTCTTGCTAAAATCAATGAGCAAAATTTGACAAGGTTGTCCCATTCCAAAATATCAAATGCCTATGATTGTGGAATGGGCAGGGTTTGCCATCAGTTCGGACATTGACATGACACCTCGTGCTAAATAAACCAGCTGTTCTTTTGTGCAGTTCCACCAAAATCAACCAAATTCGCGCGTAGCTTGTATGATTTCGCCCTTATATGTTGCAACGCCTTGAACTTATCGGCACCTCCTTTCTTGTGGTGGAAATGAATGATTCGATGTATTCATGAACATTTTGTGCAGTTCCCATCGAAATCAAGCTGAGCACCCCTGTTTGCACAAATACAAAAAAGTGGTTAGTATAGACAAATTGTACTATGAATTGATAGTTTCAACAGGCACATACATGGTCCATGTAGAGCACACTTTTAGAAAAATGGAACTCACCAGAAAGAATCCTATAACAACATTGTACTCGCGCATCACAACAAAAAATGGAGATTTTGTCAGTCCTTCTGAGCTGAAGTTAGTTTGGTCTTGTGGGGAGTAATGTAACCATCCTTCAACTGCTCCTTCTGATGATAAGATAGACAAGGCTTCTTCATCCTGGCATAATCGGAACTAGTCACTTCACGTACTCCATATTCTTCTTCAGAGGAAGATGATCCTGTTGCGCATAGACAAGAGGACTACTAAATGCTAGCATCACTGTTTGTCGAAAAAAAGGAAAGGAAATATTTAAAACATCACAGATGAAACACTTCTCAAGGACAATACCACTTTCTCATGACAGTATCTAAACAGTAGCACAACACCAGTAAAGATGACAAAGCTCAATCATATGGATGAAATCAATGGGCGAGTACCAACCTTTGTCAGGAGGCTTATTGTGTACAGCATACAGATGAAGCAATTATCTGGAACCATCTGTTGCAATCTACGGTGGTGGCCATGCTTACTATATACTCCTCGATTAGTTTAATGTTTCCAACATCTTCTTGTGCAGTTCCACTAAAATATATGGTATCTTCAAAGAAGATCCCTGTTTGCACAAGTAGAGATAATTACATATTACATTAAGAGTGGCATCAGATCAGTGGCAAAACAATTGCTCGTTCCAGCCATAGCAATAAATTAAGATGCAAAACTATACCATTACTTGTGTCATCACAGTTCCAGTGCTTCATTACAGCACCGGGAGTTGATTTTTGTTTGTCTTCCCCTTGTTCTTCCCCTTCATCACTTGGTTCAAAAACAAACAAGGTTCGCCTTCAATGTATGATTTGGCATGTCAATTAGGGAGCACAAGTATAGTACTAAACTTAATTTTCTGATGAAAGTGGCAAAATACAGGCCAGCAGTTGTGAAATATCCTTATCTTACCTCAATGGGATATTATGGTGCACATACAGATTGGAAGTCTTGTCTCCATTTGTGCAGTTCACTAAAATCAAGCAACATTATCGTACAAGTAGCACAACATATGAATGCACACTACAGAATCATGTGAAAGAAGGCTAGTACTGACCTCTCATGATGCGGAATTCAAACAACTCACAAGAAGAAGATCTGAACCAAATTCTCCTTAACGGATAGGAAGTAAGATCTCCTCTTGTGCAGTTCCACTAAGATCAAGCAATCAAGCAACGTTGTCGGTGTGATATTTTGGTTGAACTGCACAAAACACTCTTAAAACAAAAGTGTTTTGTGCAGTGCAACAAAAGGTCACAATGGCAACGAGGTGAAGCAGATAACCCTGTTTACACAGAGGTGCAAAGGAAACAATTGGTGGTCAATAATAGCGGATGACATAGAAGCCAACAAAAAGAAGCATCTACCTTATCTAAATGGGAAAGAAAGCAAGACAGTAGCATTTCTCAAACGGTGGCATTGATTAATATTAACATGGAGATTATATTAACAATAAAATTCATTAAACATGTAATTTTCTTTTAACTGTTGCATTGCATCAATTTTCCAGCGGCATTATTAGAGGGTGTTTGTTTACAGGGACATTTTTGTGTAGGGACTAAAAAAACTCCGTGTCAGTCCCATCTAAACCAAAGAGGAGGGACTTTTAGGGACTAAAAGTGGGCATTTGGGACTAAAGAAAGAAGACCCCGAGGGAGTCTTTTTGGGACTTTTTCCAAAAGTTGCCCCTGCCACGCATCGCACCTTGTCTCTATTAGTTCATTACTAGGGGTAACATGGTCTTTTAGCATGTCATTTAATAACCTCTAGTCCATGTTTAGTCCCTGGAACCCAGCAGGTAGGGACTAGGGAGTTTTTAACCAAACAGGGCCTTAGATTAACAACAGCTAATGAGTTGCACGGGACAGTGGACGCACCAGCACCATGTGCATCTACCGTTGTACTGTGGTCATGCACAGTCCGTTGCAACAAAGAACAAGCAACCAAGGAGCATATTTGTGTTGGTCCCAGTTTTGTTATCTTTAGACGCCTTTCCCTATGTGAGCGCAGCAACTCTAGCCCTGCTCAAACTCTACATCCTTGTCCCTTCCTTTCCTCTTTGAACCACGTCCTAGATTTATGCGATACAACTTTCCCCCATTCCTTTCCTCTTTGAACCACGTCCTAGAATAATGCTATACAACTTTCCCCCTTCATTTCCTCTTTGAACCACGTCCTAGATTCATGCTATATACTCCCTCCGTTCCTAAATACTTGTCTTTTTAGAGATTTCAAATGGTTACCACATACAAATGTATATAAACATGTTTTAGAGTGTAGACTCACTCATTTTACTCTGTATGTAGTCACTTGTTGAAATCTCTAGAAAGAGAAATATTTAGGAACGGAGGGAGTACAACTTTTCCCACTACTTTCCCCCACTCCTTTCCTCTTTGAACCACGTCCTAGATTCATGGTATACATGCATCTAGAGAAATGCATGTGGAGTAAGTAAATTATACCTTAAGGTTCTTGGGGCATGGTTCGGTGGGCGACGGGATGGCGGCGAAGAAGAAGGGGTCGGAGGCCCTCCCGCGCTGCCACTGGGTGGAAAGTGAACAGCTGCGTCGGTAGTCCCTCGCCGACGGCGAAAGCGTTAAGCCTCTTTCCCTTCCCGGCGGACGGATCCTGCCGGCTCTTTGAGCAGCAGTGTGGGGAGAGAGAGGCCAACAAAGTCTTGCTTACATCTGGAGAGGGCGAGAGAGTGTGAAGAGAGCAACTACAAGCACTGAGGCTCCAGCGGGAGAGGGTGAGAGAGTGAGCGAACAGGCTAACTAGCTACACAACCCTCCCGTTATGTTCAACGAGAGGGAAATAACCTTATATACATTCCTGCATTCATGTGACAAGCATGCTATGTTTTTTTTGTGTGTGTGGCAGTCATTGGGATTTCAATCATAATCGTGTCATGTGGCTTTGGTGGTAAGACTATCAATAGTGGTGCAGAAATAATGCAGCCTTAGTCACCTTACCTTTCTCCACGTAGTACGTTGGGTCCCACCAGTCAGAGGGTGAAACAAACAAATTAATAAGAAAAATTAAAAGCGCCAGCGGTGTATCTTACCTCACACATCTCGCTACTGCTCGGGAACACTGTCCAATTGATCCCTCTATTCGCTCACGTACTATTTTAAGTGAATCCTTATTATAACATGCACACAAATTTTGGGCACTTGTATTCAACTTAAGTCAGTGTGCCACTATATCTCGTATACTTACTACTCCCTCCATCTAGGTGTAATAAGTCACGTTAGAAGGTGCAACGGGACAAAGGTGCGTGCGTGTGCGTGTGTGTGTGTGTGTTAGAGAGAGCGACAGATCGACCTACTCCTACAGAGAGATGTTGTGTAGTGTACGATTTTAGCCAAGAGAGTCGGTGCATCATGTCGTTTCCGGGCGTGTCCGATAGGGACATGCGGACAGCTGCCACGCCCGCTCCTGACCAGCCTGGCCCACCCAAAGCCCCTCCATCGCCCGCGCACGCTTCCCGCCTGAAACGGTCAGCGCCGCTCCAAAGGATCGGTGCTGAATTCATGCCCAAGCAGAGCGGACGCGACCTCTCACTGGCGCAAGAGTGATGGTTGCTTCGTCCATCCAACTTACTACTGGGTCTATGTGATTTGATGGCTCATTGGTCTTTATTACTGAGGTGGTAGGACTGCTGGATCTCCCACGCTTTCGGCGAAAGGAGGTACATTACTACTACTAGATTACAATTTTCTCCATTCTTATAGCGGAGGCGTGCAAGAGCAGTGAAAACACGCAGGCTCAGTGATTACATGGCCCACCTCACACTATCACCGTGCGACACCTAACTCTTTACATATTACTCCCTCCGTTCTTAAATATTACTAGATGAGTCCCCGCGCGTTGGCACGGAACAACGGTATATCTCTCTGCGCAAAATTATTGATTTCGTAGAACAAAAAAACAACTCTATAACCGCATGACAAATGTGGTAGCCAAACTAAATAAACTCCCATCATCATTTAGATCATCCCACGTAAGGAAAAAAGATTAGCCAACTCCTACTGCATAATGGGATTATATTTTTCTTTTTGACATGTTAATGGGACTTAAAAGCTCACTTACATGCATGCTACCAGTGCATGCTCGCATGCAGACATGCTGATGTGATTTAAAACCCACTCACATGCATGTGGCACGGTATTTCTGCATGCTTGCATGTGGCTTAGTGCGGAGCCTCTCAACGTCAAGATCAGACGGCTATTATGGACCGATTTACTTCATCTAACGGCTACATCAATTTTGATGACATGGCTCAAGGAGAGGATAGAGAATTCCTAGTAGTGGGGGCTAGCTATTACTAGTAGATATAAGTCTTTGTATAGATTCCACTACATGCGGAACAAAATGAATGAATCTACACTTAAAATGCATCTATATACATCCGCATGTGGTTCATGGTGAAATCTCTACAAAGTCTTATATTTAGGAACGGAGGAAGTACTAGTATAGTACGTACTATAATTTATCAGCGAGATAAATTTGTACAATGCTATGAAGCTTCCAGCTTCTGTTACATGTATCTTGCATCCAAGGTTGCCCATTGCAACATTTCATCAAATACAAAGGAGACTAACATGCATGCTATTGCATCTCAATGATTGACAGATCATAGCAAATATGTACTCCCTCCATTCCAAAATAAGTTTCTCAAGTTTGTGCAAACTTTAGGACAAAGTTGTACTACTACTAAAGTTGACACTTATTTTGGAACAGAGGCATCTAAAGAAAAAAATGATCCATGCAGTCCCTAGCCCTTGAACCGTGAACCCTGACCAGGCTTCAATTTGCTGGCAATGTTCGAGCTTCCTAATAGATGAAGTTTGCAACCTTTTGACCATCAGATCATTTTGTGCAGTTTCACCAAAATCGAGATGAGCATCCCTGTGGCAAAGAAATTGAACAAGCGTGATTAGAATAAGATTACTGGGACTAGTTGATGAGACATAAACTCATCACAAATACAGTACGTAGAAGCCAGTAGAGGTATGTGCGGGGCAAAGAAGTAGAGAAATATCCATAGGGAGTGATGTGGGCAGCTGGAGCAGTGGTGCAAGCCGGCTGTAAAGGGAGTTGTACCTGAGGGACGTAGCTCAACCTTGAGGAGGGCGGCGGGAGGCGGCAATTGCCCACATCGCGGCAGTGAGCAAGGGACGAAGGCAACCTCACCGGCTTTGTGAGAGAGAACGGCGGGGACCCCTGATCGGGACGTGCCGACAGTGGGTTTTCGCCGTCGGCGATGGCCACCACATCTACACTAAGCATACACCCCTTCCCCAAGCGGACGTGATCCGCCGGGATGTAAGAGATGTGGCCACGGTCGTTTTGTGCGAGAGAGTGTGAAGAGAGCAACCCCAGCAAGCAACCGTGTAGGCTGGCCCGTCCTGACTATGTATATAGTGGAGCGGTTTCCTTTTCTCTCCATATGAACCTATCATATTGCGTACGTGCCACTAAAGAAAAAAAAACTTTATTTATAAATGACGCGGCACCTACTACTCGTTCTCCTATAACCTTGCGCTTGGCATCTCCAAAATATTGACCTTGCGATTGGCTCTTCGCCTCTTCGGGAAGTCGAGCAATAATGGTAGTGCAATATATATCGTTCTGGCTATATGAGACCGAATGAATTGCTGCACGTCCACCACGTGGGCGAGGGGCGAGGGAGAGTCCTACATATGGAGCAAAATGAGTGAATCTACACTCTAAAATACGTATATATACATCAGTGTTTGGAGTATGTAATAGTAGTTCATATTGGAATCTACTAAAGGACATATATATTCCAAACAATATGATATAATCTCTATAACCAAGGTAGTAGGGACGAGGAGTAAACGGAGGGAGTAGTAAATTTTTCTCCTCGTCCTGCGAGCCACCGTGCGCATGGGCAAGGGAGCGGGCTTAAGGCGTAGTAAGCAAGCTTCACCTCATCCTGCGAGCCACCGCGCCCGTGGGCGGGGGAGACGGCGTACTAAGCAAGCTTTTCCTCGTTCTGCGAGTTGACGGGACACATCAAAAGTACTCCAGTGTATAGAGCCTTGCCTCTATGGTAGGCCCCACATGGTTTGCCTCTTTTTTTAACATAACACGTCAAGTCGCAATTTGTTTGTTCACCCGTGGTAGACGATCCTCTCTCCACCAAGTGGACAACCAGTACACGTGCCAAATTACCACGTGGGCTGCCTTTTTGTACAGAAATGAGCTCCACCGTGTAACCGCGCGGGTGTGGTTGGGAAAGAGATGGGAGTACGTGTGCCGTGCATGCACCTCTTCTCTTCATGCACATCCCCCACCTACGTGGGTGTGTGTGAGAGATAAAAACCACGTTCATGAATGTTTTTTGTTTTGGGGTGGGGGTGGGGGTGGGGTGGGGGGTTGATTTCGTGAATTATTTGTGGGAATATGTGTCGATGACATCTCAAACAAAATTTTGCATGCAATGTGTGTGAAATGGAGGCCTATCCATATCATACATAAAGGGTCGGGCAATCCACGAGAAGAGAGGGAGGGGTCATAGCTATCGATATAGTCGAAGAGAGGATCAAGTGGGTGGGTGCGAGATCGATGAAGAGAGCCGTCGAAATTGTCGGTGTGTACAAGTCAAAGATATAGGGCGACTGGCCTACCGGAACTTTAGAGGGCACACATCAAGTTTGTGTGTGGCAAGGAGACATGACTAGAGCGCTCGATGTATCGGTGTGTGTGGGGGGAGGGGGTGGTGGGAGGGGTAGGCAGAGGGCTAACTATAGAGGTAGAACGACTCGTATATGTGTTGAGAAGGAGAGACCCAGCTATGTCTTGAGGGAGATCGGTCGACATCCATACATAACTGAAGGACGGGAAATATGATGGGAGAGAGAGAGGAGAGAGAGAG
The DNA here is from genome assembly GCA_034509565.1 of Triticum monococcum. Lineage (NCBI taxonomy): Eukaryota > Viridiplantae > Streptophyta > Magnoliopsida > Poales > Poaceae > Triticum > Triticum monococcum. The sequence continues at coordinate 439,737,810 of CM067842.1, read as the reverse complement.
GGAGGGAGAGGGAGGGAGAGGGGTAGAGTGTTGGATGGGTGATGGAGTTGCTTCTCGAAGATGGTGGGAGAGGCCTACTAGACAAACTGAGGGTGGAACTGCAATGTTATCAATAAGAGTGGGGATGTTTTTCTGTGTGTGCCTGTGCGTGATAGATCTGTCGGGACGCATCCATGGATGATGAAGGGGAACCATGTGTTTGGTAAGCAAACCTAACTAGATCAGTAGATCAATTGTTGTTTGTCGGAGGAAGGGAGAGACACAAATAATGAGGTAGATCGATTGACGTGTGGGTAAAAATGAGTTATAAGGACCTAGCTAGCTATATGTATAGCGAGAGATCGGTCGGTGTACGTCCATTTGTTAGAGGCAAATAAGGCCCAGCGAGACGGATAGACAGAGAGAATGGAGCTAGGAGGTGGAGAGGCCCAACTACTAGCTAGATAGGGGGAGGAGTGTGCGGTTGTGAGAGCGATGAAAAGAGGGGTGAGAGTTTACACGTGTGTCTGACCGTATGAGAGACATGAGGCAAGGACACGTAAAGGAGGAGATTGAAGGTGTGTTTGTATGTTGTAGGCAGACATCGCTGGAGAGGTTTATCGATTGGTGTGTGTCAGAAAGGAGTTGTGGAGACTCTGGCAGAACGACCTAAAGAAAAAAATGAATGTGCCTGGTGGATAGAATGTCGAGGGAGGGGGAGGGCGAGGAGGGTGTGTGCATGCATGAGAGAAAGTTAGTGGTAGCTACAAAGGTTAGAGGATTGTGTGGGTGTAAGAGACTAACAAAGATCATAATTTGACATGAAAGCGGATTCATATATTTGAATAGGTGATCATAGTGTTTTATACATTGCATGCATGAATATAGCGGTGATACACGTGGTGTGCACATGTTATACCATAATGTGATAATGCATGGTGTTTGCAACTCACAGCTAAATGCCGAACAATCTAAACCATACTATACATCAAACAATCTCACATTGTTTTTGAATTTGTGATAATGTGTGACGTTTGCAGCTTACAACTAAATATCGAACAATCTAAACAATACTATATATCGAACATTCTCACATTTTATTTGAATTTGTGGTAATGTGTGGTGTTTGCAACTCACATCTAAATACTTGTAGGCGTAGGGTGCGGGGCACCATACATAATGTGATAAACACATTATACATATGAGACATGGTTTAGATTATGAAGATCTAGCTAGAGCTAGAAATGTAATGTGATTTGAAATCAAAATAAAGTGGATTCAAAAAATCTAGTTCGAGTTCATATAGTACACATAGTTCATATGTAACTCGGGACTAATCATGTGGTGTGCTGTGAAGATAATACACAAACGATGGTTTAACTTGACAATAATAATGATTGTAGATCTTATTAAAACAGAGAAAAGAATTCAAATGCTTTGACTTCACAACAATCATTACTGTAGATCTTATTCAAATAGAGAAATGAATTCAAATTTAGTTCATATTGATGCGGTAGTATATACGTTTGGAATGCACTAAAATGTTCATTTGAGTAGTAGGTTGCGTGCATTATACACGTAGCAAAACATTTTAATTGAACATAACATGAATTCAATGTTTTGAATGACATTTGTAGGGCACATTGATTTGGTACAGTACACGTTAGGCTTGTCCGGAAATTTCAACCCGCGCCTTGTTAGCCCAAAATATTTAAGATATATCTTTGTCTCGTTGTGCTCCGACAACTCCCTCCATCTCAACCTGCACATTGCTATTCCGAAATTACAATGCGCGCGAAAACTCCCACCTTCTGTGAAATCCCGACACGCGAAATGCCCATGGTACCCCTGAACTGAAAGAACCGCCTCAAAACGGTGGGGGTACTTTCGTAACTTACCCCACATTTCGGACAAGCGCGTCTCTAAGACATGGTTCCCCACTGCCACCCCATCCGCCCACCCATTCATACACCGAGGCCGCGAAAACCCGCGACAAAACCCCACACCCTGGTCCGTCCGCCACCCAGCCGGAGCCTCTTCCCCGACGACGTCGTCCATAGCAACACCTCGACCTCCCTCATCCACCGTATCGGATGAGGATCTGTCGTCAATCTCATTGTCCCGCCGGTTCAGCCACCCCATCCTCCAACTCCAGGAGCTGCCCCAATGTTCCCCTCGTCTTTCGCGCCACCTCCATTCCCACAGTACCGTCTTCACCTGCACCACCAGAAGAGAATCATCATCACCGTTTTCCTCGGATGAAGCTGCGGCCTAATCGGCGCAACCAAAGAGGTTGTACACTAATCGCCGCATTTTCTTCTTGATTCAATCTCACGGTGCTGCCGCGTCGGCCCCGAGCCGACACGGCGCGGCTCCATCCACGGCGGCGTCGCCAGCCACTTCCTCCACGGCGTCGCTCCCTCGGCGGCGACGTCCACATCAGTAGGACCTGCTACTGCTTTAGCTCTCGCTTGCGCTGCTGCTCTTGCTAATGCTCTTGCTCGTGCTGCTGCTCTTGCTCTTGCTCTTGCTTGCGATGCTGCTCCGATTTAGCTACACTTCACTCTGATGCCGCCGGGGTGAAGGAAGAACCAGCCGCGGTGGGGAGGGGGGCTCGCCGGAGAGGTACCCCACTATCTATCTTAGGGTTCAGGATGGGGGCGGTGGTCGCCGGCGGTGGCGGGGCGTTGGCGGGGCGGTGGCATGGGGATCGCCGGAGAAAAAGCTTGGCACAGGGGGCCTAGAGGGATGGCCGGGGCGGCGGCGGACCGGCGGTGGGGAGTGTTTTCGGGGCGGGCAGGGCGGCGCACCGCCGGCCGCGGGCGGCGGGGGGCTGCTGTTTGGCCGGCTCAGCGGGTGGAGGTCGAAGATGAACCGCAAGCCCTTGATTTCGTATCCAACGGCTGCAAAATTGACTGACCAGAGATGAAAAAGTCAGTCGACCGACGTGTAGCCTCACCTTGCTACTGCGTTCAGTTTCGACAGCAAAATTCAGTTTCGACAGTTAAGTTCAGTTTCGACAGTTAAGTTCAGTTTCGACAGTTAAATTCAGTTTCGACGGTTAAGTTTAGAGATGAGCAGCTGATGTATTTTACATCTAGCACTTTGTGGTTATGTATTTTACATCATGTATTGGAGATGCTATTAGAATTCCACTCAGGTTAACGTTGTTCGTTGTCTCTCTTGTCTCGCTTCAGCCACGGCACCGTACAACTCACCGGAGCTGCTCCAACGACGAAACCCTCCATCACAGCGGAGCAGTACCTCGGGCTCCATCTCCAGATGCCTAAGATCTTCTTCCCCTCCTCCGACAGCCAAGTCAGCCATAGCATCCTCACCGGCCAATCCAATCACGCTGAGATCGACATGGCTTCGCCAAAGAGGTTGTACACTTGTTGCATCTCTTTTTTACTCTACATGTTATATATATTGTCCACTGAGCACACGGATTTGTTCCTTTAGTGTCTCCTTGAAAGAAAAAATGTAGGAATTTTAGTTTTCACTTGTCCTCCTTTTCAAATTCCTATTCATGAAGCACAAGACTAAGAGATAGTAGCATAATAGCATTATAACCGTACATTTTCTTGTGGTTTGACTTAATCTCACCATGCTTCTTTGCATCATGTGATCTTCCAATTGTTGTGAATCAAACACCCAGATTGGCAGAAATCTTGTGTTTTTAAATTCTCTGTTTTGCACGTGCATTCCTATCCTTTTCCTGTCTATTTCCTATCCCTGCGTTGTTGGAATCCTCCAATTCAAACGAGCGCTTACATAATTACTTCTCTTACAGATAGTTGTCAAAGAAAACCTTGCGTGGTTTGTCCCGCTCCTGCTACGCCGTCGTCCACCCCAGCTCAGCTGGTCCAACGACAGAAGGGTCAAGCACAGCAGGGATCCGGCCTCCAGACTGTCTTTCGCTGCCTCAGATCTTCTTCTCGGCTGCTGGCAGCCATGAAAACTGCACTACCATCATCAACCGAGCAGATGACCTCGAGGACTACACGGGTCCGCAAGAGAGGTCGCACTCTTTCGTGTCTGCTTACGTTATGCATCGCTTAATATTACATGCTACTTTATCGTCATGTTCACCGATAAGACTCTGAGTCGGCTCCAAACTAATGGTCAAACTTGAGTTTTTAAATGGTTGTGGGGTACATATCGGGGCTGCCATCAATAGTATCTATCTACTATCTGGTTAATCTCCAGTGTCTACTATGAGTTTCATGTTGGGTGGGAAACAAATAGTAAAGAAGACATTATCTGTATTTTTTAACTGAAGCCATTATCTGCCTGCTATTATTGGTTTTGGGTCTATCCACAGGTTGCTACCATCACTTTGGATTTCTGCATGCACTCCTTAAATAATCTCACTATCACTGGTAGAAAAAGGGCCTACAGTCCCGGTTCATAAGGGCCTTTAGTCCCGGTTCCTGAACCGGGACTAAAGTGTCGGTACTAATACCTCCCTCCTTTAGTCCCGGTTCAATCCAGAACCGGGACTAAAGGGCGCGGCCACGTGGAGCTCCACCTTTAGTCCCGGTTGGTAACACCAACCGGGACTAAAGGAAATTTTATGATTTTTTTTTGAAATTTTTTTTTGAAATTTTTTTTGGATTTTTTTTATTTTCAAATTTCTGAATTATTTTAACCTCTAGTCTGTAATCACCACCCCTCATCACTTCTCAATTTATCCTTTAATCACCCCTCATCATTCCAAATCATCTAACTTCCCGACCGGTCACCCATCCCTCTCACTACTCCAGCCCAAGCACGCTTAACTTCCGGGTTCTATTCGCCCTCGCTCCAAGTCTACACTTGTTGTTTTCCTGACAATAGTAAGATGTCAATCCTATTAACCTTCGGGAATTTTGCTTGAGCATGAAGTGACACATTTCACTGTTTGAGTTTGAAACTATTGTTTTAAAAAACAATAATTATTTAGTAACACTAATATTTCTTGAATAATTAGTTTGACCATTGTTTGATCATAGTTTGACCACAGTTTGACCAGATTTGACCAAAATTGAAATAACTAAAATAATTATTTAGTAACACTAATATTCTAGAATAATTAGTTTGACCATTGTTTGACCACAGTTTGCCCACTGTTTAAATATTTTTCAATTTTTTCCACTCTAGATCTTAAAAGCCCCGTAACTTTTTTTCTATTAGGTTTTTGAGGATTTTGAAAATGTTTAACGGGGAACATATCACATGAGAAACTTATTTTCATTTATTTTTTGACATTTCCATTATTTTCTTTTATTTTTTTTAAACTGAAAAGGCGATCCACGGGGGGGGGGGGGGGTAGAGTTTGAAAATGGGACCTTTAGTACCGGTTCGTGGCACGAACCGGGACTAAAGGTCTCAACCCCATTAGTTCCGGTTCGTGCCTCAAACCGGGACTAAAGGTCTAATCTTTAGTCCCGGTTTGAGGCACGAACCGGGACTAAAGGTCATCGCACCCTTTAGTCCCGGTTCGTGGCTTAAACCGGGACTAAAGGGCCCGAGTGAACCGGGACTAATGCCTTAGCCGCATGAACCGAGACCAATGCTCACATTAGTCCCGGTTCTAGACTGAACCGGGACTAATGGGCTGAGCCGGCCTGGACCATAGCCCTGTTTTCTACTAGTGTATGTTTTCTTCCTATGCATGACATTTATTGTAAACAATGGAACTGAACATGTAGAGCAAAAGAGACGAGCCTTGTGTGGCAATAAAATTTCATGCAGACGTCGCTCCATGGTAGGCGCAAAGGCAGCCCCCCTCCATGCATTTCAGATTGTAATCAAGACTAAGATATCTTTTTTGAGGGGGATTCAGAAGGAGAAGACAACTCCTATTTACCCCCTGAGGTCTTCGCTCTAACTTGGCATGCTGATATTGGTTATATCATGCATATGGTGTCTTGCATTGCTTACTTTATACATCAAATATGTCATCTGCTTAGTTTAGACATCCTTTGTGCGAGTGCCATCTGTTTAGTTTATTCATCGTTTATGTGAATTATGCAACGCCATCTTGTTTAGCCAGGCATCATATATGTGAATTTTGCAATGCCATCCTGCTTAGCCAGTCATCTTATATGTAAATTATATCAGGCCATCCTTTTTTTCGTTACATATTACATTTGTCAACAATGTTATTACATTCAACTGATCTTTGTGTGCATCAGCCATTTGACACGGTGATGGCAAATTCTGGAGTGAAAACAAGGTCTTCAGAGCAAACTATGCTATCTGACGAAGCGCATATCTCGCTGGTTATGGATAGCTCCTCAGAGGAGGATTCAGAGACAGATAACCAGTCCTATTCCCCCCCCTCGAGGTGTATGCTCTAACTTGGCAGGGTTATGTTGCTCATATCATGCGTATGGTGTCTCGCATTGCTATGTCATTTGATTAGTTTAGACATGCTTTGTGTGAATGCCACCTGTTTAGTGTCTAATTACCATATATGTGAATTATGCATTGCCATCTTGTTGTAAGACATTATATATGTGAATTATACAATGCTATCTTGTTGCAAAGGCATTATATATGTGAATTATGCAATGCCATGTTGTTTAGCCAACCATCATGTATGTGAATTATATCATGCTATCATTTTTTGTATTATGTGTTCCATTTGGCGACAACGTTTGTATATTCAACTACTCTTCCTATGCATCAGCCATTTGAAGCGGTGATGGAAGTATCTGGAGTGAAAACAAGGTATTCAGAGCAGACAATGCTACCTGCTAAAACAGACATCTTGCTGGTTACAGAGAGCTCCTCAGAGGAGGATTCAGAGACTGATGACCAGTCCTATTTTCCCCCTGAGGTCTATGCTCAAACTTGGCAGGGTTATATTACCCATGTCATGCATGTTGTCTTGCATTGCTTAGTTTTTACATCATATATGGATTGCCATCTGCTTACCTGCTTACTATACAAATCATATATTTGAATTATATCATGCCATCATGTTTACATAGTACATACACATCATCTATCTGAATTATGGCATGGCAACCCATTTAATAAAGACATCATATAGTTATATCATCTCATCCTGTTTAGTGTTTACAGTCATCATATTTTGAATTATGGCATGCCAACCTATTTAATAAACACATTATATAGTTATGTCATGTCATCCTATTTACATAGTCTCATATTTTGAACTATATCTTCCCATCTTTTTTAGTTAGCCATCATAATGTGAAATTGTGTCATGCTATCTTGTTTAGTTAGCCATCATATATGTGAAATTGTGTCATGCTATCCTGTTTGGTTAGACAACATAAATATGAATTATTTCATGCCCTCTTTTATTCCCCACTATCCATTGCACCTATCTATCATACAATGTCTATACTTTCATTTACTTTTCTTGTTTATCAGCCATTTGAATTGGAGAGCGTGATGGCAGTATCTAAGGGAGTAACAACACGGTCTTCAGAAAAGATAGTGCTACCAGTTGATGCAGATAGAACCACAGTTGTACTTGCCCAAGGACCAGATCCACCACACATAACCCAGACTCTCGCAGATTGTACCCCTACCCAGTTGGACAGAGAACCAGCTACACCCCTTCTAACCCCAACCCCGGCAGATAGTAACCTAGTTCCAGTTGACACAACACCGTCTCCACCACAAAGCACCCAAACACGAGCAGTTAGTAAGGGAACTGCAGTGCCCAAAGCACGAAGACCACCACTCCGAATCCCAACTCAATGATTGAAGCAGAAGAAGATTTGTTCTCAGGTCAGGTTCTGTAGCTATGGTTCATACTCCTTTGCTCTTGCATGACTGTATTTACTCATACCAACTATTTTCAAATTTGAAGGATGGAATTGAAACTCCAATGGCGCAACAGGTATGTTTTAAACTCGTTTCTTTAACTGGTTTGATGTTGTAACCTGCTCTATGTTGATTTCAGTTTCAATTGAATAAACAGTTATGTTCTTATGTCATGCACATTAGAAGTGTTGTTATTGCTCTATAGTTACCCACACTTATATTCTATCTATTCTGCTTTGTCTTGAAAAAATATTATTTGAACTGTGTCTTTATCTTGATTTGGCAACAAAAACTAGAATGATATAGACCATAAAGTGACCATGGTACATAGATATATGTTTGTTTCATGCTGTTATCCTGTCCACTTTACTACTGAACTCATTTACCAAAATGAGTTTCATATACTACATGGTAAACATGTGATGTGTCTGCTTGTTTCTCTTTTAGAATGCGGACAAAATATTGGAGAACAGTACCGCGTTATCCAATGGTAAAGGAAGTAATGCAGATAAGGTTCAAGATTGTGAGACATCCCTGTTGGTCTCCAAGAAAGCTGATAAAAACTATCTTGATGACAGTGAGGGAACCCAAAAGTCCTGTCTTGATGTAGTGTTCGACTTACTAGCCACTACTGCTGGCAGAAGCTCTTCGAAGTCGCTGCCTGAATCAGTTCGTCTTCTTGAGTCTCATCTTCAAGTTGAAAGACATCGATCATATGTGCTGCGACAGGAAGCTGAAGGACTGAGGAAGTCCCTGCAGAATTCAGATGCATATTTTCTGGTGCAACAGCAAGCGATGGAGGATTTAAGCGCCAAACAAGAGAAATTTAATAAGCTTGTTAAGCATCTTGCCACATTATGGGTACCCAGGATATTGTTTCTTGAGATCTTCTGAAGTGGTTTCATTTCTGGATTTGTTTTGCTGCGGCGTTTATTTGCGTTGGTCGCCAACTTTGACAACCAGTGTATATGATATGCTGCTTTGTTACCTATATTTGCACTGGTGGCGAACTTTGATGCCCAGTGGATGTAATATGTGTAATAGCTGTGATAGCCTAGCATTAATTGCTTGCTTATTTATTTCCTTGTTGTCTTGTTTATTTGTTTGCTTGTAGTCATTGCAGTTCTTTTTCCACGGTTAGCTAGTGGCTGCAATAACCTATTTTTTAAAACTAGGCCACAATAACCATGTGCTAATATTTACTTTAGTGACACTGGGCCTCCTACTGGTCGTAGAAACAGTGGGCCTTCTACGGGCCATAGAAACAATAGGCCTTCTACGGGCCGTAGAAACAATGGGCCTTCTGTGGGCCGTATTATCAATGGGCCTTATACAGGCCGTATAATCGATTGGCCAAACATGGGCCAAGCAGACCGCATTATGGCCGTAAACGGGCTAGAGTTGGAATCGTCCGTTCATGGGCCGACCATAACGGGCCATCGTTAATAGGCCGTATTTGATGATGCTATGAAATTGGCCCAACGTATTAACGGACCACAAACGGTCCGACTGTAACCACGAGCTGAATTTCGCCCACAAGCAGAAAATGACAGTAATGGGCCGTAAGTAAACGAATGTTGGAAATGAGCCCAAGAATAAATGGGCTCTCAGAAGGCCGAAAGATAACATGGGCTGGAAACGGCCCAATGGAATAACGATGCGTTAATGGGTATAAAGTGATACACTATTCGTTACGGGCCAGTTTCACCACGGGCCGTTAATGGGTGTAAAGTGATACACTGTTCATTATGGGCCAGTTTCACCACGGGTCGTTAGTAGGCCAAGAGTTACATAGGGCCTCATATGGGCCGAAAGATGTCATGGGCCATACATGGGCCAGAAGTGAAAACGGGCTGGAATCATATTGGATGGCCCAGATGACGCTACTGGGCCTAATTCGGATAGGGCATAACGGGCCTTGGGTTAGCGGGCCATAAATGGGCTATATTCGAACAGGCCGTTAACAGGCTTTCCATGGGCTGTCCCAGCAGCATTTGACCAAGTCAAACAGGTCGGCCTTTTCACAGGAATGGGCCTCTGTTGGGCCATGCCACATATCGACGTATCATAGGCGCCTTCCGTCCAATGAGTGGTTGACATATGTCCCAACGATGAGCCGACACGTGTTTCCTCCAGCCAATGATAATTTTACACGTGGAAAATCCCCATTGGTCGGGGCTGTTAACGGGTTATCGGATCCAAACCCCGACCTGATAGCTTAACGGCGTTCTGTTACGGTGGATGCCACGTGTCGGTCACCCTTGACTAAAGCACTTCTGTGCGCACGATTTATCGTCATGGAAGTGGACACTTCCGTGATGATAATTTTCGTAATGTCATGACACACTTCTACGACAGCACATGTATGACTATCTTGATTCTGTCATAAATTTGTCATGGATGTACATGCATGACAAAAAAAGCAACCTACTGTGACAAACACGTATCATCACGGAAGTGTATTTTTTTGTAGTGTATGATTTTCTAGGGATGAACTTTCTTTGGCCATGTTATTTTGAGAAGAAATGATTGCTTAGTTAGTATGCTTGAAGTATCATTATTTTTATGTCAATATTAAACTTTTATCTTGAATCTTTTAGATCTGAACATTCATGCCACAATAAAGAAAATTACATTGAGAAATTTTTTAGGAAGCATTCCACATCAAAAATTCTTTTTTATCATTTACCTACTCGAGGACGAGTAGGAATGAAGCTTGGGGATGCTTTATACGTCTCCAACGTATCTATAATTTTTTATTATTCCATGCTAGTATATATTCTATTTTGGATGTTTAATGGGCTTATTTATACACTTTTATATTATTTTGGGGACTAACCTATGTGGCACCCCGGCTCAGAGCGACTGGTTTACCTTGCATTGCCAGCGCAGAGACCATGTCTTCTGGCAACACACAACATCTTGGTACCGAAAACAACCACTTTATAGATGCTAGCGGCTCAAAGTTTACATTACAATAGGTAGCGACGCTAAGCAGCACACCCGGTGTGGCTGAACAATATGTACATTATTTAGTGAACACAAAGGGGCCTCGATCATAACAACTACGCAGCAGCGGAACAACGTCATAGCGGAAGCTCCATAGCACAGGGACACCGATGTGGACACGATCTATACTCGAATAGCACTCCTTTCCACGGGACTTTCCTGAAATCTGGCATGACACGCCGGGTCAGTACATTGAATATAACAATATCATGATAATTCACCAATTATTAGTAATGCAATAATATAACCAACATGTTGTGATCACGTTCTTATGAGAACAGTCCCTCGGACTAGCTTACCAACGGTGATCGCTTATGGATCACAAATGTACCAACCACAAGATCTTAGCTATGGATACCTCGTGATCATTCCGGCGACCACAGCCACAACCAATATTTGGTCTCAAACAGTGATCCTTCGATCACAACCACGACCAACACTAGGTCTCAACCGACAGGATGACCTTCCCGCCATCCTCAACAATGCAAAGTTCATGACTTAGTGTGCAAGATTAAATGTTGACCCATGGTGTGACCTACTTTCGAGGTATCCATAACGGTGGACTCAGCTATTGATAGATTAATACACTCTGCAGAGGTAGCGCACTGTACCCACACCACGGAACCCATGGCCTCGTACTCCCATTCGGGTGGACCAATGACATTCAGACGAAACCCCTCCATTGCCATGACACTCTCTCGGCCACTCCGACCCATTCCCAACTAGGCTAGTCCTGGGTGGCCCCGTATCTACCAAAGACACAATGACCACCGTCGTGGCCAAACGTCCCTCACGGGGACGGGTACCAAAAATCACAACAACGGGCTCGCAAGGTTATGTCTGCTTACCAGGCCAGGGTACCGCATGCCCATAACCTTCCCTAGTTGGAGGCACCGACCAGAGGCATGACAACGGAACGAATAAAGGCCTTCCCATATAGGCAAATGTGGTTGCACTGGGAAAAACTCGATTCAGTGGCACCATGACCCGATCAACAATATATTCAAGTTGTATTATTATCAGTTTCAACTTAAATAAAAATAATAATAACCGGTGTCATATTATGCCATGAAATACAACACTAGGATATGCACCACATATTAACGGAAATGACTGAGTCAACTAAATCCACACTAAGCATCAACATCAACAACTCCTCATAGTTCTCTGGTTAGGATTAAACTCACATTAAACAGAATCATTTCTAACCAATTTTACCATTTTTCTCATGCAAGAAAATAATTCCAATTAATTACTTCTATCCATAACCATATTATTTATATCATAGCAAATATTAATTCTAGTTTCTATAACAACTTAGTCAGCTACAAACTTTCTCATAATCTAAGCATGCAAACTTAATCAAACACTAACAGAATATAAATAACATAATGATAATGATTTAAATGCATGGATTAAATCATTCATTCAAGTAGGAAAATCATAATTATTGAAGTGGCATCATGAAAATGTTGTTGTGGCTTGCCTTAGTGCAGATGAGGCTCACAAGCCCTTTGGTGTTCCTCAAGACAAGCTTCACTCTCTAAAAATAATTTTAAACACAAAAAGAAAACATCAAGTACCCTTCTGAAAATCACCATAAAATCTAGACAACAGGGAAAAATCCCATTTTTGGCGGGCTGCTAGATTTCTTTGCAAAAAACACAATGCAAAAAGAATCAATTCATTTGGACTTATGGTTGAAGAGTTATAGTTGCTTGAATCTCTAAGTACATAAATGAACTTTGAATTTAAATAAAAACAGACAGTGGGGTGACGTCGAAGGCGTAAAGCCTCAGGGCGCCACCATTCGTACCACTTCGCACGCATACTGAGTGGCTGACTAGCAGGCCCCGCTAGTCAGGTGGGGAGAAGGAGAAGGAACCAGAGGAGGTTGCGGCTTTGCCGGAGCTCACGCCGGCGACGAGGGCTCCTTGGCCAAAACGAGAGGGAGGGATCGAGAGAGGGGTTGGAGGCGCACTTGCCCGTACCCATAGCGTAGCTAGGGTGGTCAGACGGCGTCAGAATCAACCTCGCAACCGGAGGCAGAGAGCGGAGGTCGCCAGAGACGAAGACGATGGCGAACAGCGGCGACTCCAGGGGCTCCAACCAGGCGGAACAGCACCACCAGAGAGTGGCGGAGGCCCTGGAAGGGTTGCCCAGGCCTGGGAGGGGCTGGAGCTACCGTGACGACCCGAGAGGATTGCCGGCGTGCTCGAGCTCGGGGACGGCGGCTCGCGGCCTGCTTGGCCGGGCTTCCGTTCTCTACGATGTTGTGGGTGTGTGGGAGTGGAGGATGGTGCTCGAGGAGGCTGGGGGTGGCTCCATTTATAGGCGAGCAGTGAGGGGGGGATCGAGCTCCACCGTTGACACCTAGACACAGCGCCCGGCGACGAGCGGCATCAATGAGAGGGGGAGAAGGCGATGCAGCTCATGGGGGGACTGTGGGCGAACCAGGACAAGCACAGGATCAAGGAGAAGGCGACGAGCACAGTGCACACCGTACTGTTATGTTGGCCAGACCATGCCCGTGATTGCTGCAGCGAGCTCCAGCGTCGGCGAGTGCCAGGGGAGAGTTAAGGGGGTTTGGACGAAGATGGTGGCGAGGTTTGGCATGCTTTTGCAGTCGGGGAAGCGAGCACGCGCGAAACAGAGTGCTCGGCGGCACTCAGAGCACGTCGACACACAGGCTGGCATCATGTATACGCGTGGTCACCGCGTGAACTTTGCCCTCAGGCCGACCTACGTCCAACGTTCATGTCTGGCTTGTTGTTCGTGGTAGTTTTGAAGATTACCACACTTTGGTTTGGCTCCAGACGCAGTAGAAAAGATTTTACAAGCCAAGTAAGTTTCTGATCAGTAACTTTGAGAGTTTACTAATGTCAAATGGTTGGGAGTTTGGGGTTGGGTTTTGGAGGCTAGCAATCATCTACTAAGGTGATGATGCACAAGAAAAATCAGCCTCATTGGAGCCGTAGGGTTCAAAGAATATTTGTGAATTTCCTTAGAATTTTGTGGGCAAGAAAAATTGGGGTTGCTTTGGAGCACATTGATCTAGCTAGGGTTAAACAGAAGGAAATGAATATTTTTCATTAAATAAAAATATTCCAAATATTATTATGAGGTAAACCAGGGAGGAATTGATGATTAGAGAGGGAGATGAGGCATTGGGTGAAAGCCAAGGGTACCCAAGTGTTTAAGTCCACATGAAAAGATTCAAAAGCTCCAAATTTTAAAATCAATTCAAATGAAAATCAGGCAAATAAAAGAGGGCAAAAACCAGGCTGTCACAACCTATTAACCGAAGGCCTAGCCCAAATTGCTGTTTTTTTTGCCTATTTTAGTGTTTTGTAGAAAAATAATATCAAACGTAGTCCAAACGGAGTGAAACCTTTGGTAGCGTGATTTTTGGAACAAACGTGATCCAGAGGACTTGGAGTGGACGTCAAGAAATCAACAAGGAGGCCACGAGGCAGGGGGCGTGCCTACCCCCTCCCCCGATCGCGCCCTCCCCCCTCGTGGGCCACCCGTGGCTCCACCGACCTACTTCTTCCTCCTATATATATATCTACGTACCCTAAAAACATCGGAGAGCACCACGAAAACATAATTCCACCGCCGCAACCTTCTGTACCCGTGAGATCCCATCTTGGGGCCTTTTCTGGCGCTCCGTCGGAGGGGGCATTGATCACGAAGGGCTTCTACATTAACACCACAGCCTCTCCGATGATGTGTGAGTAGTTTAGCTCAGACCTTCGGGTCCATAGTTATTAGCTAGATGGCTTCTTCTCTCTCTTTGGATCTCAATACAAAGTTCTCCTCGATTCTCTTGGAGATCTATCCGATGTAATCTTCTTTTGCGGTGTGTTTGTCGAGATCCGATGAATTGTGGGTTTATGATCAAGATTATCTATGAATAATATTTGAATCTTCTCTAAATTCTTTTATGTATGATTGGTTATCTTTGCAAGTCTCTTCGAATTTTCAGTTCGGTTTGGCCCACTAGATTAATCTTTCTTGCAATGGGAGAAGTTCTTAGCTTTGGGTTCAATCTTGCGGTGCTTGATCCCAGTGACAGTAGGGGAAATGACACGTATTGTATTGTTGCCATCGAGGATAAAAAGATGGGGTTTATATCATATTCCATGAGTTTATCCCTCTACATCATGTCATATTGCTTAAAGCGTTACTTTGTTCTTATGAACTTAATACTCCAGATGCATGCTGGATAGCGGTCGATGTGTGGCGTAATAGTAGTAGATGCAGTAAGGAGTCGGTCTACTTGTCACGGACGTGATGCCTATATAAATGATCATACCTAGATATTCTCATAACTATGCTCAATTCTATCAATTGCTTGACAGTAATTTGTTCACCCACCGTAATACTTATGCTATCTTGAGAGAAGCTACTAGTGAAACCTATGGCCCCCGGGTCTATCTTCCATCATATTAATATTCCGTCAATTAGCTATTTCTGGCACCATTTATTTTGCAATCTTTACTTTCAATCTATATCATAAAAATACCAAAAATATTTATCTTATTATTATTATCTCTATCAGATCTCACTCTTGCTAGTGGCCATGAAGGGATTGACACCCCCTTTATCGTGTTGGTTGCGAGGTTCTTATTTGTTTGTGTAGGTACGAGGTGACTTACGCGTGGTCTCCTGCTGGATTGATACCTTGGTTCTCAAAAACTAAGGGAAATACTTACGCTGCTTTGCTGCATCACCCTTTCCTCTTCAAGGGAAAACCAACGCATGCTTAAGAAGTAGCAAGCAATATTTCCAAGAGCACACCATCACGGTCGTCTACACTGCCCCACTTGCCGAGATCATAGGCAACAGGGATGCATCAGGTTGGGTGGCAAAGTGGGCCATCAGCTTGGCTCCCTACACCATCCTTTACCAGCCCCGCACCGCCATCAAGTCCCAAGCACTGGCCGACTTCCTTGTCGATTGGGCCGAGACCCAGTACCTGCCGCCAGCGCCGGACTCCACTTATTGGCGGTGCACTTTGATGTCTCGAAGATGTGCACCGGTCTAGGAGTCAGCATCGTCCTCACTTCTCCCAAAGGCGACAAGCTCAAATACACGTTGCAAATTCACTCTGCCGCCTCCAACAACATGGCCAAGTATGAGGCATTCGTCCACGGGCTCCGACTGGCCAAAGAGATTGGCATCCACCGAGTGTTGTGCTATGGTGACTCGAACTTGGTGGTCCAGCAGTCGTATGGTGGCTGGGACGCCAAGGATTCAAACATGGGAGCTACCACTTCCTCGTCCAGCAGATCAGTGGATACTTCGACGGGTGCGAGTTCCTTCACGTGCCACGGGCCGACAACAAGCAAGTTGATGCCTTGGCATGGATCGGCTCTACCTGGCAAGCAATACCAGCCGACGTCTCCCTCCAGTGCCCCCGCAAGCCGTCTATCAAACCCTCGCCGGAATCAGAGTCCATCTTCGTGCCCGCTACCCCCGAAGCAGTCAGATCCGGCTCGGGGACCGCAACAGTCAGCCCGGGGACTTCGGCAGGCGGTTCGGGGACTGTAGCAGTCGCACCCGCCCGGGGAGTTTAGAACCCAGCCCGTGGGCTGCAACAGTTGGCCCGGGTACTTTCGCAGGCGGCCCGGGGACTTCGGCAGGCGGCTCTGGGACTGCAACAGTCGCACCCGGCCCGGGGACTTCAGAACCTGGCCCGGGAGCTACAACAGTCGACCCGGGGACTTCAACAACGCAGCAAGCGGCGGCCGACTCCAACCCGCCACCTCCCAACCCAACCGCCCTATTACCATTGGTTGTGATGGCAGTGGTAGAAGCGCCATCATGGGCACAACCCATCCTCAGCCTCCTGGTGAGCGGAGAGCTATGAGCCGACGAAATTTTGGCTCGGCGGGTGCAACGCCGGGCAGCAGCATACACAATAGTGAATAGAGAGCTAGTCAGGCATAGTGTGACCGGGGTGTTCCAACACTGCGTAGAGCCAGAGAAGGGCAAAGCAATCCTCAAAGATATTCATCAAGGCGAGTGCGGCCACCACGCGGCCTCCAGATCCCTTGTCGCAAAAGCTTTTCACCATGGTTTCTTGTAGCCGACTGCTTTGGACAACGCCAAGGACTTGGTCAAGAAGTGCAACAGATGCCAACATTTCAGCTCCAGGCAACACCTACCAGCTTCTGCACTCAAGACCATCCCCCTCACTTGGCCTTTCGCCTTCTAGGGACTGGACATGGTGGGCCCATTCAAGACAGCATGTGGTGGCATGACCCATTTGCTTGTCGCCATGGACAAATTCACCAAGTGGATTGAATCAAAGCTAATCAAGAAGCTGAATGGTCTGACTGTTGTGGCTTTCATTGTAGGCATCACCATCCGGTATGGTGTACCACACAGCATCATCACCAACAATGACACAAATTTTGCCAAATGCACTTTGGCCTGTTTCTGCACGACGCAGGGAATCCGACTGGACTTAGCGTCCGTTGCCCATTCGCGGTCAAATGACTAGGTGGAGCGAGAAAATGGCCTCATCTTGTCTGGCACAAAGCCCCGACTGGTCGAGCCACTGGAGCGCTCGGATGGCTGCTGGATCGACAAGCTGCCGCCCATCCTCTGGAGTCTCCGGACCACGCCGAACAAAGCAACCGGCCTCACTCCCTTCTTCCTCATGTACGGGGCCGAGGCCGTCATCCCAACTGACATCGAGTTTGACTCACCTCGCATCACCATGTACATGGAGGCAGAGGCGAAGGAAGCACGAGAAGACAGCGTCGACTTGCTGGAAGAGGGCCGGCTACTAGCACTCCGCCGTCTGCCATCTACCAGCAGGGCCTGCGCCACTACCACAGCTGGAAGGTCAGGCCATGGTCCTTCCAAGAGGGGGATCTTGTGCTCCGACTGATCCAGGGAACAGCCGGCCAGCACAAGCTCTCGGCCCCACTAGGAGAGCCCTTTTATCATTAGCAAAGCCGTGGGCAACGACTCCTACTACATCATCGACGCGCATAAGCCTAGGGCACGCAAGAGGGACGATTCAGGAAAAGAGACGGAGCACCCATGGAACGCAAATCTCCTCCTGAGATTTTACAGTTAATACAGTATGTAACACGCTACCTTTTGTATTAAGAGCAAAGACATCGGGTCCCTCGAGGAGCACTCAGGGGTACCCTTTTTATCTATATGATAATATTATGCCTATGAATGTATTTATTCTTTCCTCCGCTTGGCACCGGGTCCGACCAGTCGGCCCGGGGGCTTGCCGCCTTGTCCTATGTTGATATTACCTGCAGTCGGACAAGTAGTGTGCCGACATCTAAGCCCTCTCTTGCCATAAGCCGCAGCTTGCGGAGCGACTGTCCGGCTAGCAAGAGCTAAAGGCAGGAAATGGTGTCCACATGAAAAATGACTAAGGAAAAAAGCATCAGTAGAGGCCAAGCCGGCTCCTTGCCTCACCATCCGGCTCCTGAGCAGTCGGCAGGACGCTCCTCACTTGAATTTCTACGTTCTAAGCAGCCAAAATACTTGTCTATCCTAAAAACGGCCAAGTCACTGACCCAGCCAAAGCCGCAGAGCGGCTGTCCAGTTGGCAGGGCGGCAACCAAAGGTAGATGACAAAGGAAAAAGCAAAATAGAACAGAAAAGTAAGGCAAAAGTGGAACCCGGCAGAGCACAGACTTGTGTGAATAAATTAATTTACATAAGAAAAAGTCCCTTGGCCAGCGTTCAACAGAGTTTGAAAACACACCCCCAGCGGGTGGAATTGTGTGAATTAACTTGTTCGAAAGATTACAAGAACAGGAAAGAAAGATAAAATGGTCGCCTAGGCCAGAGGAGCAGCAGGTGGATTTGACGGGTCGGCAGAGGCAGAGGCACCGGGTGGTGGAGCGGACGACTGGTGGGTCTCGGCTTGGTTAGCACCGGCAGCAGCCGGCATGGCCGCACGCAGCCTGCTGGTCGAAGCTTGGTCAGGCTGAGGCTGGCCGTCCGCTCCGTCGTTCGGTGCGTCATCTTCGCCATCCTCATCCTCTTCGTCCTCACCCTTGTCGCTGGAAGCGATTTCCTCCGCCGAGTCCTCCTGATCCTCCGGGATCAGCCCGAACTAGTTGGGCGGCACCTTGGCGCCTTCCTCATAGAGTTCGGGGATGAAGGCAATGGTGTTGGCATACTCGGCGATCGCCGCCGTGCGTTGAGTAAGTGCCCTGCTCACCGTTGCCAGCTCTGGTAAGACCTCCTGCCGGAAGGTGGCCAGCTGGGCCAGGTCTAGGCCCGGGTACCACGCCTTGACGAACTCCAAGGCTGTCCGAGCGCCAGCCTGAGCTGTGGCGCCCTTCCAGGCCTCGAAGCGTCCGACTGCTATCTCCAACCAGTCGGCAGTCCGAGTGAGGGTGCGTGGAATCTGGGCATCCGGCCAGAGGGCGGCCAGCACCTGAGACCCGATCCGCTGTAGGCGGCGGAGCATCTGATGAGCCGGCTACGGGCGCATCTGGACAGCAAGAAGCTACACGCTGAGAGTCCGGGGTGCGTTGGGCGCGATATCCGCGCCCATCCTCCTCTGCACCACGCGTCGTGGCTCGATGGTCTGGCTGACGGCGACGGCATGACCAGGAAAGTATTATGCACAAGAAGAAACCAAAAAGTTAGAAGCCAGAAGCCGGCTAGAGCAACAGTCGGCGGCTGACCAAAAGAAGAAGTAACTTACCATCGATCATGTCCTCGATCTCGCCGTAGCCGTCGGACATGAACTTCTCCTTCTCGACCCAGTTTGAACGATGAGTCTCGAACTCGGCCTCGAGGTGAGCCTTGCTGTACTTTAGCTTCTGGAGCTCCTCCTTGTGCTGCTCTGCCTGGTCCGCCAGCTCCTTGGCCAGGCGGTTGCACTCCTTGGCCGCCTGGTTGCGCTCCTGCTCCTTGGTGTGGAGTGATATGTCTCCAACATATCTACTTCTCCAAACACTTTTGCCCTTGTTTTGGACTCTAACTTGCATGATTTGAATGGAACTAACCTAGACTGACGATGTTTTCAGCAGAATTGCCATGGTGTTATTTTTGTGCAGAAATAAAAGTTCTCAGAATGACCTGAAAATTCACGGAGACGTTTTGGAATATATAAAAAAATACTGGCAAAATAATCAGTGTAAGGGGGCCCACACCCTGTCCACGAGGGTGCAGGCCCCCCTGGGCGTGCCCCGCTGCCTCATGGGCCCCCTGAGGCTCCACCGACGTCAAGTCCAACTCTATGTGTTCATGTTCGGGGAGAAAAAAATAAGGGAGAAGGATTCATTGCGTTTTATGATACAAAGCCACCGCCAATCCCTAATCTTCACCAGGAGGGCTGATCGGGAGTCCGTTCGGGGCACCGGAGAGGGGAATCCGTCGCCATCGTCACCATCAACCTTCCTCCATCACCAATTTCATGATGCTCACCACCGTGCATGAGTAATTCCATCGTAGGTTTGCTGGACGGTGATGGGTTGTATGAGATTTATCATGTAATCGAGTTAGTTTTGTTAGGGTTTGAGCCCTAGTATCCATTATGTTCTAAGATTAATGTTGCTATGACTTTGCTATGCTTAATGCTTGTCACTAGGGCCCGAATGTCATGATTTTAGATCTGAACCTATTATGTTTTCATGAATATATGTGAGTTCTTAATCCTATCTTGCAAGTCAATAGTCACCTACTATGTGTTATGATCCGGTAACCTCGAAGTGACAATAATCGGGACCACTCCCGGTGATGACCATAGTTTGAGGAGTTCATGTATTCACTAAGTGTTAATGCTTTGGTCCGGTACTCTATTAAAATGAGGCCTTAATATCCCTTAGTTTGCAATAGGATGCCGCTGCCACGGGAGGGTAGGACAAAAGATGTCATGCAAGTTCTTTTCCATAAGCACGTATGACTATATTCGGAATACATGCCTACATTACATTGATGAACTGGAGCTAGTTCTATTTCACCCTATGTTATAACTGTTGCATGAAGAATCGCATCCAACATAATTATCCATCATTGATACATTGCCTACGAGCTTTTCATATATTGATCTTTGCTTATTTACTTTTCCGTTGCCACTATTACAATTGCTACAAAATTGCTACTGTTACTTTTGCGACCGTTACCGTTACCTCCATACTACTTTCCTACTAAATACTTTGCTGCAGATATTAAGTCTTTTAGGTGCGGTTGAATTGAGAACTCAACTGTTAATACTTGAGAACATTCTTTGGCTCCCCTTGTGTCGAATCAATAAATTTGGGTTCAATAATCTACCCTCGAAAACTGTTGCGATCCCCTATACTTGTGCGTTATCATGGAGCATGGATTCAACCTCACCCAGGCGCTTCCGCGGATCTGCGGTGGCCTCTGCCAACACGGAGAAGAAGAAAGAAAGTCAACACCAACCAAAAAGATAAGTAGTTGTCGGGAGATCCAGCCCGACTGCTCAGCAGTCGGCCTAAATCTCGTGGGCGACACGCAGCAGGTGCGCTGACGCGCCCCCGTGAGAAAGAAAATGG
This sequence comes from Triticum monococcum, assembly GCA_034509565.1. NCBI lineage: Eukaryota > Viridiplantae > Streptophyta > Magnoliopsida > Poales > Poaceae > Triticum > Triticum monococcum. The sequence goes on along the minus strand of CM067842.1, from coordinate 439,716,514 downwards.
AACACTTACTCCAGATCTTGTTCAGGTCAGCGGTCCGCTTGGTTAGCTCCTGGATCTGGGAGTCATAGGCGGCCACGTGGATGTTATGGTAGTCCTGCAACAAAGAAAAAAAGTCAGCACTCGGAACTCACCTTCAAGTTCCGAGCCGCCTGCTTAGCAGCCGGCCCGGAACTCGGGGGCTACACTAAGTGTTAATGCTTTGGTCCGGTACTCTATTAAAAGGAGGCCTTAATATCCCTTAGTTTCCAATAGGACCCAGCTGCCACGAGAGGGTAGGACAAAATATGTCATGCAAGTTCTTTTCCATAAGCACGTATGATTATATTCGGAATACATGCCTACACTACATTGATGAGCTGGAGCTAGTTCTGTGTCACCCTATGTTATAACTGTTGCATGAGGAATCACATCCGACATAATTATCCATCATTGATCCATTGCCTATGAGCTTTTCACATATTGATCTTTTCTTAGTTACGTTTCCGTTGCCACTGTTACAATTGCTACAAAACTGCTACTGTTACTTTTGCTACCGTTACCGTTACCTCCATACTACTTTGCTAATAAATACTTTGCTGCAGATATTAAGTCCTCCAGGTGCGGTTGAATTGACAACTCAACTGTTAATACTTGAGAATATTCTCTGGCTCCCCTTGTGTCGAATCAATAAATTTGGGTTGAATACTCTACCCTCAAAAACTGTTGCGATCCCCTATACTTGCGGGTTATCAAGACTATTTTCTAGCGTTGTTGCCACGGAGCATAGCTCTATTCTTTGAGTCACTTGGGATTTATATCTGTTGATCACTATGAGGAACTTGAAAGATGATAGAACCAAGATTTTTCCCTCAACTACGAGGGGAGGTAAGGAATTGCAATCTAGCTCTGCACTTGATTCACCTTCTGTTTTGAGTAAACTTGCGACACCTACTCCTGCTATTGATTCTGATATGTCGCATTTTATTGATGATGCCACTTCCTCCACGCATGATGCTTATGATGAAACTACTTCTATGCTTGATAATACCGTGCCATTAGGTGAATTTCTTGATGAACAACTTGCTAGGGTTAGAGAAAATGAAATTATTGAAACTGGTAATATTGACGAATGTGATGATGAAGATTCTCCCCCTAGATATGAATTGCCTGATGTGCCGGAGGGTTATCTTATGGATGAAGAAACTGCTAGAGATCTTTTAGCTTTCAAATATAGATATGATCTTAAGAAACTGTTAGCTAAGCTGAAAGAAAAGTCTTTGAATGCTAGAATGAAATATGACCCTCCTTTTGCTACTTCACATATATTGTACTTCTGATAAGGATTATGATTTCTCTGTCCATACTGAGTTAATTACTTTGGTTCAATCTGATCCTTTTGTGGCTATGAATCTGAAACTGTCGTGGCACATCTTACTAAATTAAATGATATAGCCACCCTATTCACTCATTAGGAAAAAATTCGTTACTACTATATCCCTAAATTATTTTCGTTCTCATTAAAGGGTGATGCTAAAACATGGTTTAATTCTCTTGCTCCTGGTTGTGTGCGTAGTACCCAGGATATGATTTATTACTTCTCTGCTAAATATTTCCCTGCTCATAATAAACAAGCTGCCTTAAGGGGAATATATAATTTTGTGCAAATTGAAGAAGAGAGTCTCCCACAATCTTGGGGGAGGCTTCTCCGATTACTTATTGCTTTGCCTGATCATCCTCTCAAGAAAAATGAAATACTTGATATCTTTTATAATGGACTAACCAATGCTTCCAGAGACCACCTGGATAGTTGTGTTGGTTGTGTTTTCAGGGAAAGAATTGTTGAGAAAGCTTAATTGCTATTGAATAATATGTTGAGTAATGATAATGAATGGACACTTCGTGAACCAACTCCTAAGCCAACTCCGAAGAAAAGGGGTATTCTATTTCTCAGTCCTGAAGATATGCAAGAGGCAAAAAAATCTATGAAAGAAAAAGGTATTAAAGCTGAAGATGTTAAGAATTTACCACCTATTGACAAAATACATGGTCTTGATAACCCGACACAGGTAGTAAAGGTAAATTCTCTCTATATATTTGATGAAGGTGATATTCCTTATAATAAGGCTGCTAGCCAATGCTTGGATGAATTTGATAATTTTATTCTTAAACAAGAAAACTTCAATGCTTATATTGGTAGACAATTTAAACGTAATGCTCATATGATTGGACACTTGAGTGATTATATTTCTAGAGTTAAAGGTGACCTTAAACTTATTCGTAAACATGCTTCTATGGTTACCACTCAAGTAGAACAAGTGCTTAAAGCTCAAGATGATTTGCTCAATGAATTGAATAATAAGGAGAATGAAAACGATGTTAGAGTTGTGACTAGAGGTGGTAAAATGACTCAGGAACCTCTGTATCCTAAAGGCCACCCTAAGAGAGTTGAGCAAGATTCTCAGAGAACTAATGTTGATGCACCTAGTTCTTCTAAGAAGAAGAAAAAGTTAAATGATAGGACTTTGCATGCTTCTAGTGAACCTGTTGTTGACACACCTGAGAATCCCAATGATATTTCTATTTTTGATGCTGAAACACAATCCGGTAATGAACATGAACCTAGTAATAATGTTAATGATGTTGTTCATGTTGATGCTCAACCTAGCAATAATAATGATGTAGAGATTGAACCTGTTGTTGATCTTGATAACCCACAATCAAAGAATCAATGTTATTATAAGAGAGACTTCGTTGCTAGGAAGCACAGTAAAGAAAGAGAACCATGGGTTCAGAAACCCATACCTTTTCCTCCTAAACCATCCAAGAAAAAGGATGATGAGGGTTTTGAGCGCTTTGCTAAAATGATTAGACCTATCTTTTTACGTATGCGTTTGACTGATATGCTTAAAATGAATCCTTATGCTAAGTATACGAAAGATATTGTTACAAATAAAAGAAAGATACAGGAAGCTGAAATTTCCACCATGCTTGCCAATTATACATTTAAAGGTGGAATACCTAAGAAACTAGGAGATCTCTATGTACCAACTATACCATGCTCCATTAAAAGAAACTATGTTTAAACTGCTTTATGTGATCTTGGAGCCAGTGTTAATGTTATGCCTCTCTCTTGATATCATAGACTTGATTTGAATAAGTTGACACCTACTGAAATATCTTTGCAAATGGCCGATAAATCAACTGCTATACCTGTCGGTATCTGTGAGGATGTGCCTATTGTAGTTGCAAACGTTAATATTTTAACAAAGTTTGTTTTTCTTGATATTCACGAGGACGATAGTATGTTGATTATCCTTGGTAGACCCTTTTTGAATACTGCAGGGGCTGTTATTGGTTGCAACAAAGGCAATCTCACTTTTCATGTTAATGGTAATGAGCATACGGTACACTTTCCGAGGATACAAACTCAAGTCCACAATATCAATTCTATTGGAAAAATTTCAATGATAACTATTGGAGGTTTTAAATTTCCTCTCCCTACTGTCAAGAAAAAATATGATATTATTACTGTTGGGGACATGCATATCCCCGTTGAGTTGACCTAGTGTTATTCGAAAATTCTCCGGTTTCATGCTATTCGGAAAGAGTTTGTTAACAAGACTTGTTCAACCTTGCTAGTGGATTCCTTTTGATGAGCATGAGATGGATGAAGTTAGAAAGCACAACTCTCTATACCCTCCTTTTACTTTCTGTTATTTAGATTAAATAAAGCAAAAATGTTATTTTATGTCTGTTTTCTGAATTATCCTTGCAATAAAAATACCCCGAAAATAAAAGTTCTCCAAATGTCCTCAAAATGATATATGATTATTTGTAGAATTATTGGCACTGAGAACACACCAGGGGCCCCACCACTTGGTCACGAGGGTGCAGGGCGCCCCCCTGGGGCATGCCCCCTGCCTCGTGGACCCCACGTGGACCCCCTCCACTTATTCAAGCACCAACATGCCCCCTGCTCATCTTGATGCCATTTTCGATCTCCTTGCTCAAAGCTCCATTCACAAAACTGCTTTGGGGGATTGTTCTTCGGTATGTGACTCCTCCAATGGTCCAATTAGCTTTTGGTCTAGTGCTTTATTTATTGCAATTTTTTGCTCCTTAGGTGACCCTGTTCCTGAGCTTTCATGTCAAATTTATGTGGTCAAAAGTAGTTTTAATGCATTATATAGACTCTAGAACTTGTAGGAGTAGTTCCTATCAATCTTGTTGAGTTTGGTTCACTTTTATTTTGAGTCACTAAAAAAATTTCAGAAATTTTTCAGAGAAAGAAAATGTTTAGGAAAATGTACCAAGGTGGTTCCTCAAGGAAGCAAGGACAAAGGCTCGCGATACGTGAGCCAGACGATGAACTACCAAGGGAAGGTCAAGTGCGGCCAAGTGAATGGCCGTCAGAGGAGTTTATGGTCTTGGCAGGCATCAAGGATGAATCTGACGCGTATATGCATAATGCTGATCTTGAGGACTTCTTGTCAGATAAGTGCCGGCAATACCACTATCTAGCTCATTCCTTTGTGAGGAGGTGTAAATTACATCCTCGCGCAATTCTCACACTATTTTATTTGATCGTTATGATAAGTCATATACCATGGACCAAGAGGATTTTAATATTGTTTGTAAACTCCTGCACTGGGGCAATGTTAGTGAACCTCCCAAATCTGAATATAAATACTTTCTTGCTAGTATCACTGTAGGGAAATCTAGGGAAATCACACAAGCTACCATAGGGAGCATTCATTTCCCTTCCATACATTATTTTGCTCTCTTCATTAGTAGATGCATTAATGGTAAAGATGAGGCTTGTCACATGTGAGTTCTAGACCTAAGTGTCCTCAAAAGTGCGGTATTAGGTGATAAGCAATATAACTTGGGGGCCATTGTTGCACGAAGGTTGCAGCTTAACAGTATAAGCAGAGATTTGTTTGGTGGAATTTATGCAACTCGTGTAACTTATTATCTTAATATGCCTATACATGGAAATGATATAGAGCTACCTCATGCTTACCTAGATTATAATGCCATGGTTCGCCATCAGTTTCTTGAGAGGAACGAACAGTTCCTCCAGTATCGACTAATCTTTGACTGACAGCGCACTGTCCATGTTGCCCTCCCTGGTCCTACTTTCTTTAACTTTCAGGCAAAAGGAGATATGTTATAACCAGGGAGGAGGCGAACGAGTACGAGAGGAGGACGGAGGCAGCTCACCTCCAAGCTGCAGCTTTACAAGAAGTAGCTGCTGCATCTCAGTACGACCCTAGCTACAACTTTGGATATGCACCAGGCCAGCAGTGGCCATAAACCAACTTAGGCCAAAAGCCAAAGCTTGGGGGAGTACGTATTTGTCACCGACATTACATTCATGTTGACACACTCACGCCAGTTGTCGGTGCTCATACTTTTTCATTGTACTATCCATGCTAGTTTATTTTATTTTCCAGCATTCCTCTTGTGTGTTTGCAAAACCTTAAGAAATAAAGTATTAGTTGTAGATTTTAGCTTGTTTACTTTCCATGCATATAGTAGTAGTAATTAAAAGAAAACCCAAAAATATTTCTCGTTCTTATTTTGCTGGTTGGGAGCTTTCCCGTGTAAATAGTTTTATTTCTTTTCTTGTTCTTTGGGGGTCGAGAGGAGAAGACCATGATGAAAATGTTGAGTGTCTCTCATATGCATTATTGTTAATTTAACCAAGAGCCCATGTTACCTTGTCTTATCTCTTGTAGTAAATGCTTGCAGATTCTAGCTTAGTCCAATGCACATGCACTATTATTATTATCCACACCGTTTGGTCGTGCAAGTGAAAGGCAATAATAACGATATATGATGGACTGATTGAGATGAGAGAAGCTAGTATGAACTCGACCTATCTTTTTTTAAATATGATTAGTTCATCGTTCATGATTCAGCCTATTAGGAATGAAACATGTTTGCAATAACAATTAGAGATTATAGTTGCCCATGTCATGCTTAATTAGCTAGGAGTTTATCATGGTTTACCTTGTGTGCAAACATGCTATTAAAATGGTTGTGATGTGGTATGATAGGCTGGTATCCTCCTTTGAACAATTCGAGTGTCTTGACTTGGCACATGTTCATGCATGTAGTTGAAACAAAATCAACATAGCCTCCACGATATTTATGTTCATGGTGATTTATATCCTACTCATGCTTGCACTCATTGTTGATTAACCTTAATACATGTTCATGACTATTGTCGCTCTCTAGTTGGTCGCATCCCAGTCTCTTTCTAGCCTTCACTTGTAGTAAGCGGGTATACTACTTCTGCATCCACTTCCATAAACTCCAAAGTTATTCCACATGAGTCCACCATACCTTCCTGTAAGCAGTATCTATTGTATGTGCCAAACTCCAAACCTTCAAATGAAATTCTGTTTTGTATGCTTGAATAGCTCATGTATCAACTAGGGTTATTTATATCTTCCATGTTAGGTGGGTTATTCTCAAGATGAGTGGACTCTGCTCATCATTCACGAGAAAATGGCTGGTAACCGGGATGCCCAGTCCCATGCTCAAATTAAAACAATTACAAACAAAACTCCCCCAAGATTGTTGTTAGTTGGAGGCACCCATTGTTTCAGACAAGCCATGGATTGATGTTTGTTGGTGGCGGGGGAGTATAAACTTTACCATTCTGTTTGGGAACTACCTATAATGTGTGTAGCATGGAAGATATCGAGATCTCTTGGTTGTTATGTTGACAATGAAAGTATACCACTCAAAATATTATTTATCTCTGTTTCAAAACTTGAGCTCAGGCACCTCTGCAAATTCATGCTTCCCTCTGTGAAGGGCCTATCTATTTACTTTTATGTTGAGTCATCATCCTCTTATTAAAAAGCACCAGTTAGAGAGCACCGCTGTCTTGTGCATGCATTGCTATTAATTTACATTGAGTATGACTATGGCTGGATCTCTTTTACCATGAATTACAATGTCTAGTCAGTCCTTGATCTTCAGGGGTGCCCTGCATTTAGGTTTTGTGGTCTCAGAAAGGGCTAGCGAGATATCGTCTTGTTATATCATATTATGATTGATTTGAGAAAGTGTTGTCATCCGAGATTTATTATTATTGCTCGCTAGTTGATTATGCCATTGATATGAGTAAACATGAGACCTAGATATTATTGTGAATATGGTTAGTTCATTATCTTTGCTGAAAACTTGAATGCTGGCTTTACATATTTGCAACAACAAGAGCAAACAGAGTTTGTAAAAGTTTTTCTTTATCACTTTCAGTTTGTCAACTGAATTGCTTGAGGACAAGCAAAGGTTTAAGCTTGGGGGAGTTGATACTTCTCCAACGTATCTACTTTTTCAAACTCGTTTTCCCTTGTTTTGGACTCTAACTTGAATGATTTGAATGGAACTAACCCGGACTGACGCTGTTTTCAGCAGAATTGCCATTGTGTTATTTTTGTGCAGAAATAAAAGTTAACAGAATGACTTGAAAATTCACGGAGACATGTTTTGTAATATATAAAAAATACTGGTGAAAGAATCAGCATAACGGGGCCCACACCCTATCCACAAGGGTGCAGGGCGCCCCCCTAGGGCGCACCCCCTGCCTCGTGGGCCCCCTGAGGCTCAACCAACGTCAACTCCAACTCTATATATTCACATTCGGGGAGAAAAAATAAGGGAGTAGGATTCATCGCGTTTTACGATACGGAGCCGCCGCCAAACCCTAGTCTTCATTGGGAGGGCTGATCTGGAGTCCGTTTGGGGCTCCGGAGAGGGGAATCCGTCGCCATCATCATCATCAACCTTCCTACATCACCAATTTCATGATGCTTACCGTTGTGCGTGAGTAATTCCATCGTAGGCTTGCTGGACGGTGTTGGGTTGGATGAGATTTATCATGTAATCGAGTTAGTTTTGTTAGGGTTTGATCCCTAGTATCCATTATGTTCTAAGATTGATGATGCTATGACTTTACTATGCTTAACGCTTGTCACTAGGGCCCGAGTGCCATGATTTCAGATCTGAACCTATGATAATTTCATGAATATATGTGAGTTCTTGATCCTATCTTGCAAGTCAATAGTCACCTACTATGTGTTATGATCCGGTAACCCTGAAGTGACAATAATCGGGAGCACTCCCGGTGATGACCATAGTTTGAGGAGTTCATGTACTCACTAAGTGTTAATGCTTTGGTCCGGTACTCTATTAAAATGAGGCCTTAATATCCCTTAGTTTCCAATAGGATGCCGTTGCCACGGGAGGGTAGGACAAAAGATGTCATGCAAGTTCTTTTCCATAAGCACGTATGACTATATTCGGAATACATGCCTACATTACATTGATGAACTGGAGCTAGTTCTATTTCACCCTATGTTATAACTGTTGGATGACGAATTGCATCCAACATAATTATCCATCATTGATACATTGCCTACGAGCTTTTCATATATTGATCTTTGCTTATTTACTTTTCCGTTGCCACTATTACAATTGCTACAAAATTGCTACTGTTACTTTTGCGACCGTTACCGTTACCTCCATACTACTTTGCTACTAAATACTTTGCTGCAGATATTAAGTCTTTTAGGTGCGGTTGAATTAACAACTCAACTGTTAATACTTGAGAACATTCTTTGGCTCCCCTTGTGTCGAATCAATAAATTTGGGTTCAATAATCTACCCTCGAAAACTGTTGCGATCCCCTATACTTGTGGGTTATCATGGAGCATGGATTCAACCTCACCCAGGCGCTTCCGCAGATCTGCGGCGGCCTCTGCCAACACGGAGAAGAAGAAAGAAAGTCAACACCAACCAAAAAGATAAGTAGTTGTCGGGAGATCCGGCCCGACTGCTCAGCAGTCGGCCTGAATCTCGAGGGCGACACGCAGCAGGTGCACTGACGCGCCCCCGTGAGAAAGAAAATGGAACACTTACTCCAGATCTTGTGCAGGTCAGCGGTTCGCTTGGTTAGCTCCGGGATCTGGGAGTCGTAGGCGGCCACGCGGATGTTATGGTAGTCCTGCAACAAAGAAAAAAAAGTCAGCACTCGGAACTCACCTTCAAGTTCCAAGACGCCTGCTTAGCAGCCGGCCCGGAACTCGGGGGCTACACCCAGTGGGTGCGCTGGTGTGCCCCCAAGGAAGATTACAAGAAACAAAAATAAAAAGCAAGAGACATACCCGGACGGCCGTCCGTGTCGCGAAGAACTCCTGCGTGTATTTCTGGAGAGTGGCCCCTTGGGTGCTAAACCGGGCCAGGACATCCTGCGCGGCCGCGTTCAAAACACCTGTGCCACCCCCAGACGTCTGATACAGTGGGGCGGCGTTGGTAGCCTCGGTGTTGGGAGCCGATGAGCTGTCGGCTCGAATCTCCAATGGTTGCAGTGCTGAGGCCGCCTTCTCCACACGATGGCGCACCGGAGTATGGGCCGCAGGAGTCGGACACACTACCAGCTCGCCGCCGGATGGTGGCACCAATAGAGCATCAGCCCGACTGCCTAGCGCATTGGAAGTCAGCGCACGAGGAGGCACCTCCACCTCCAAGATGACGTTGCCTCCTCCTTCCCTCTCCAGGGTCGGCTGGTCATCACCGACCCCTCTAATTAGCGCCTGGCCCTCCGGCGCCAGCGGCTCCGCGTGCTACGGGCCGGTGGGCTCTGGAGCCCGGATGCGGGACGCCTCCTCCTCCTGCGCCTTGGCGGCCGCGTACACCTGCTCCTTGGCCGCCACTTCGGCTAGTGCCTTAGCCGCTGTGTCGGCCTCCGCTCGCGCCGTCGCGTCCGCCTGCTCCTTCTCCCGAGCCCTCGCGCACCTCCCGCGCATTCCTCTCCGTTGCCTACTTAAGGGCGGCGAGCGGGTCCACGCGGTGGGGGTCCGCGGAGCCATCTGCAGCCCAAACCACCGAGCCAGACGGGGCCCGCGAGAGAGAAAGTGGGGCCCTGCTCAGCAAGAAGAGAATAAGAAGTTTGCAAGAAAAGAAGAAGCAAACACATGAAGAATCAAGGCACTTATGCGAACACCAGCGGGAGCCGCTTTGGGGCCTTTTGGAGGAGGGCCGCTCTTACGGCGGCCTCCCGCCGCTTGACCGCGACCGCCGAGGCCCTAGGCTTCTTGGGCCGGCTGCCGAACTCTCCGGCATCCGCCCGATGCTTCGGCGCGCCGCCTGCGTCATCCACCTCCTTGAGTGCGGCACGGCTCATCATCCTCCTCCTCGTCATCCACCTACTCCTTGAGGCCGCCTCTTGAGGAGCCGCCTGGTACATTACCGCCACCGCTAGTAGCGTCGTCCTCCTCCATGGTGGCCGCCCCTAGCTTAGGGTCGTCCACATCACTCTCCGCCCGGTCCGCTAGGTATTGATGACCTGGGGCCGGCGCGCCATCTGCCATCTGGCCCAGGAAGCGCTGCTTCGCAGCCGAGTGGTCAAGCGGCTAGAATTTTTTTTGAATTAATGAAGACAAAAGATCTAGAAGACTCACCGCAGGCGGCGGGTTTGCACGGTTGTACGGCTCCCTGCCGAACTGCCACTCCGTCTCCGATAGCTTGCAGTTGGAGTGGAAGTTCACCAGTCGAACCACCTCCACGTCCGGCAGCACATTGGTGCACAACCGGCATGGGTCCCAGCGCCCGCTCATGTTGCTGATGATGTGGGGCCGGGCATGAAGGGGTAGCACCCGGCGGGCCACGAAGGCGGCCAGCAGATCTGAGGCCCTTCAACTCCGTCATCTCCTAGAGCCGGGCGAGGGTGGTGGAGGAGGCGGCCTACAGGTTCTTCGGCTGAAACTGTCAGTTGGTGCGGGGCTCGGCAGGCGGGTCGGCCACGTAGGCCGGCAGGTTGACGTAGTCCGTTGTCGAGTGGATGTTCTCGACATAGAAGTACGACTACTGCCACAGCTTGGCCGACTGCAGCAAGGCGAGGGCCGGGAAAGCGGACCCCGGAACCCAAAGGCCGCACCGCCGAGATAGAAGAGCTCCCCCTAGAGCTCGAGGGTAAGGAGCACGCCGAGATAGCCCTCGCAGAGGGTGACGAAGGCGGAGAGCAGTACCACCGTATTCGGCGTGAGATGGTGGGGCTACACCTTGTAGAAGGTGAGGAACGAGCAGAGGAAGCTACTCGCCGGCAGGCCGAAGCCACGGAGGAAGTGCAACCGGAAGACGACGCGTTCGCTGTCCGCCGGCGCCGGTGAGATATCCTCCTCGGGAGGAACGCGCACCTTTACGTGCGTCGCACGGGGCAGCCACCGTGTCTGGCAAAGGAACACAAGGTGGTCCTCGTGGACGTTTGAACTGTCCCAATCGACAGAGCACCCGCCGCGCGCCATGTATGCCGCCGCTCGACGGTAGCATGGCGCGGTGGCGAGCGAGCGAAGTCGCGGCGGGTCAGAAAGGTCTTGCAACGGCGGCTGTGAATGAGCTCCGACGGTGAGCAGGGGCGCGGCAGCAACGAGAAGAAGCGGAGGAAGGAAAAGGCAAAGGGCGAGGGGCGCGCTGCGTTCTTCCGCCCCGCCCCCTACTTATAGTCCCTTGGTAGTGGAGCCGAGGGGGCGAGATGTGGGGGCGCAGGATTAACTACGCCCACTGCCCCCACGACCCCGCGTTTCCCGCGTCGTAATGGCATATCTGTAACACGCCTGGAAGCGTAACCACCTGCCATGGCCGCAGCAGATCCGCGCGCGTGCTGAAGCCTTGTAGTGGCGGCCCGGGCCTGCGGCGACGTCTCGTCGCGCGTGTTGGCTGGCAAGGCAGCCTGGTCTGCTAGCACCACGTGGCGAGCGTGCAACATGCGGCAGGCCTACCAGCAGGCCGATTCATCACCCGGCCCCCACCATGATGATTCCAATTCACCAGGCGGCCGACTGCTCCCGACCGGCTCCTAGCAGTCGGCTTCTCCAGAAGACGGACGAAACAAGATCACCAAGACACTCGGAGTGGGAAGCTACTGAGGCTCCTTGATTTTGGCCGTGGCGCCCCACCAGCTAAGGGGACTACTGTTGGAGTAAATGACCACGGGTAGCTTCATCGGCCCCCTATGGTATTTCAAGACATCAGGGCTAGCTGCGCCCCTCACAACTCCTGGACGAATGGCCGGCTTCTGAGGCCGGCTGCTAGAAGGCGGCGAGACCTCACAAGGTGGCCATGAAGGAGCCGACTCCTGACAGGCGGCCCCTCGAGCCCTCAAAGTTGCACCCACATAACTACGACGGGACAGGGCGTGGCTACAGCGTGCCTGCCACCCTCGAATCTAGGGATGAGCGTGATACGTCTCCAACGTATCTATAATTTTTGATTGTTCCATGTTATTTTATTATCAATCTTGGATGTTCTATAATCATTTATAGTCATTTTAAATCATTTATGGTACTAACCTATTGACATAGTGCCAAGTGCCAGTTGCTGTTTTTTCTATGTTTATACATCGCAGAAAATCAATATTAAACGGATTCCAAATGCCATGAAACTTTACGGAGATATTTTTATGGGCCAGAAGGAAGGCAATGGGCCCTGGTTGGACATGGGGGTGCCCCGAGGGGGGCACAACCCACTAGGGCGCCAGGAGGCCTTGGCATGCCCTGGTGGGTTGTGCCCACCTCGGGTGCCCCCGGACCGCCTCTTTGGTCTATAAATACCCTAAAAAACCAGAAACCTAGGGGAGTCGATGAAATATTCATCCAGCAGCCGCAGAGTCCAAAATCACGAGATCTAATCTAGACACCAGCACGGAGGGGTTCACGACTTCCATTGGTGCCTCTCCGATGATGCATGAGTAGTTCTTTGTAAACCTTAGGGTACGTAGTTAGTATCTAGATGGCTTCATCACTCTCTCTTGATCCTCAATACAATGGTCTCTTGGAGATCCATATGATGTAACTCTTTTTGCGGTGTGTTTGTTGGGATCGATGAACTTCGAGTTTATGATCAGATCTATGTTTTTATATCCATGGAAGTATTTGAGTTTCTTTGATCTCTTTTATGCATGATCTCTTATAGCCTCATATTTCTTCTCCAATATTTGGGCTTTGTCTGGCCAACTTGATCTATTTATCTTGCAATGGGAAGAGGTGCCCGATAGTGGGTTCGATCTTACGGTGCTTGATCCCAGTGACAGAAAGGGAACCGACACATATGTATCGTTGCCACTAAGGATAAAAAGACGAGATCTATATCTACTGCCATATAGATAAACGGATCTTGTCTACATCATGTCATCGTTCTTATTGCATTACTCTGTTTTTCCATAAACTTAATACACTAGATGCAAGTTGGATAGGGGTTGATGTGTGGAGTAATAGTAGTAGATGCAGGCAGGAGTCGGTCTACTAATCTTGGACATGATGCCTATGTAATGATCATTGCTTGGATATCGTCATAATTATTTGAAGTTCTATCAATTGCCCAACAATAATTTGTTTACCGACCATTTTCTATTTTTGTCGAGAGAAGCCACTAGTGAAACCTACGGCCCCCATGTCTTCTTTCTCATATATTTGCCTTGTGATCTACTTTTCCTATGCATTTGTATTCATATCTGTTAAACCAAAAATCCAAAAATATATTGTTGCACTTTATTTTATTTGGCGTTCGATCTATCAATCTACTACAATTTACCTCTTGTCCGTTTGCCTATCTTGAGGCGCCGTACCCCGGAAGGGATTGACAACCCCTTTAACACATCGGGTTGTGAGGTGTTGTTATTTGTGTGCAGGTGCTGCTTACGTTGTGTTGCTTGGTTCTCCTACTGGTTCGATACCTTGGTTTCATAACTGAGGCAAATACGTACCGTCGATGCGCTACATCATCCTTCCCTCTCCAGGGAAATGCCAACTTGGCCCAAACATTCCCCCGAATGCACCCCCCCTGTGGACCGCCTTTTCAGTTTCAAAAAAAATAAAAGAAAATGATAGAAATGTCAAAAAAATAAAAGAAAATAAGATTCCCATGTGAGATGTGGTCTAGTTGTTAGCAAAATTTACAAACATGAATTTTCGACTTTTTTGCAAAATCTCTCGAGAATTTGTAAAAATGGGGATAACTTTTGCGTACGAACTCGGATGAAAAAGTTTTTTATATGAAAAATCATCTACTCGAAAAGTTACTTCTGAATTTAACTGGGGGGACCCTGTTAAACATTTTCAAAATCCTCAAAAACCTAACAAAAAAAAGATACGGGGCTTTTAAGATCTGGAGAGGCAAAACAATTCAAAAAAATTCAAACTTACTAATGGCGCACCCACCCATGGTGCGCCATTAGTATCTTCCCGCCTTCAAAATTGAAAATAAGTCAAAAAATAAAAATAAAGTTACTAGTGGCGCACCTGCCCACGGTGCGCCATTACTATGTCGTATATATGGCTGGGCGTGGTCCTCTCCTCCTTACCTCTTCATTCTTCTCCTCCACTCCACCTCTCCTCCACTCCATCTCCTCCTCTCCTCCACTCCATCTTCCCTTCTCTCCTCCACCATACTACCCTCCTCCTCTCCGGTGACCTCCTCCTCCTCCTCTCCGGCGACCTCCTCCTCCTCTCCGGTGACCTCCTCCTCCTCTCCGGCGACCTACTCCTCCCTCCTCTCCTCCCCTCCCCTCCCCTCACGGTTTCTCCTCCCTCCTCTCTGGTAAGATCCTCCTCCCTCCTCTCCGGTGAGCTCCTCCTCCCTCCTCTCCGGTGAGCTCCTCCTCCCTCCTCTCCGGTAAGCTCCTCCTCCCTCCTCTCCGGTGAGCTCCTCCTCCCTCCTCTCCGGTGAGCTCCTCCTCCCTCCTCTCCTCCCATTCCCTCATGTTTTCTCCTTCCTCCTCTCCGATGCTTCGGTGAACTGCTCTCCGGCGACCTCCTCCTCCTCTCCGGTGATGTAGGCGAGCGCCTCTCCGGTGACCTCCTCCTCCTCTCCGGCGAACTCCTCTCCGGCAAAAGAACGTACAAGATCCAAAAACAGGAACAAAATTTGAAATAATATCGTGCCAAAAAACGAGCAAAAAATGGGCAAAAAAAATCACGATCCAGATCCAAATTCAAAATTGAAAAATAGCAATGGCGCACGGTGGGGGTTAGATGGTGCGCCACTACTATTTTCCCGCCTTCAAAATTCAAAAATACTAATGGCGCACCGGTGGTGCGCCATTAGTATACCTGATACTAATGGCGCACCAGCGGTGCGCCATTAGTAAAAAATACTAGTGGCGTGATACTAATGGCGCACCAGTGATGCGGCATTAGTAGGCAAAACTGGTGCGCCATTAGTAGCCCTTTTCCTAGTAGTGTAATGCGGGGGTGTTCGCAGAAGACGCGTATTCACACTTAATCCAACATCTTGGTCCTAATAAGGAGGTGATGGCGTAGCAAACTAGGCAACCGAACTATAATGCTTTAACACTTTCACTTAGCCATAGGAGTTTGACAGTGGGGCTACTATATAGCCCTTGGTGGCTCCGCACTGACCTGAATTCGGGGTGCGTATATGCCTGGCCGGGAAACGACCCTTCATTAAAGCGGAGGAATTCTAACATTCTGATAGGTCATCGAATGGTTGACCAGTCTCACGCTATATCATGACAGTCAGTTTTCGGCTTTCTCTACTGAGGTGCTCGTCCGGATGAACCAGGGCACAATCGCAGTAGTTCTCCTGGTGCCTCCTTAGCCGATAGAGCGGAATGTAAGGCAGCAAAATAGACGAGCCGGGCAAACCCAACATTTGACCAAAGACATGATTCGGAGATGATGCATATAAGGCTAAACTCGCGACGCCGAACACTCCCTAAGGTATTCGGTCTTTTATGGTATAAACCGGGCCTAAACAGTGCCCTTTGTATGAAGCCCCTGGTGTCCAGGTACGTGCATTATTCTGACGTGGTCACATGCCAAGACGTCAGCATCCTTCTCAATAGTACCGAGAATCCGAGGGATGTGTATCAACAAGAGACAGTAAAAAAGGTTTATGCAGGGTCTTAATCTAAAAAGAATCCTTGGAACGGGTCCCTGCTGCACGCCTGCGCTTGTGCCTCCGTTGTGCCGTATCCTGGACAGGTGTAGCACGATGGTCATCTGTAAAAGAGAGAAACTTAGGTGAAAAGTTGTCGTGCAAAAAGGTAGGTTTAAAGAAACCATGTACAATTCAGGATGAGTAAAAATTGCCACTTGTCTGCATGTGTTGAGCCCCTTGTATTTGTAATAAGGGTGTGGCCTATCAAACCTGTGTGAATGACATATAGCTACGCCAGACTCGTCTAATCGTGTCCTTGGTCTTGGTGACATATCAAATGCTTTAGTTGGTGATGCTGTTTTAGTGTGCGGCTGCCAAGGCAGTCGCACTCTCTTCGGCGCGCAAGGATCGCTCAATATTTCTGTTCACTGTAATGGTGCCACGTGGACTGGGCATCTTAAGCGTGAGGGAAGCATAATGCGGTATTGCATTAAAGCGAGTGAAAGCTTCACATCCAAGTAGTGCTTGATAGCCACTTTGGAACGGAGCAATGTGGAATGTTAAATTTTCGCTACGGAAGTTATCGGGGAAGCCCAATATAACCTCTAGTAATAGGGAGCCCGTGCAATGAGCCACTGGGCCTGGCGTTGCTCCTTTAAAGGTAGTATTGTTGTGGCAAATTTTCGTTAGGTCTATCCCCGTTTTGCGGATTGTGTCTTGATATATCAGATTTAGACTGCTGCCACCGTCCATCAGGACTCGTGTGAAAATGGTATCTGTCAATTATTGGGTCTAATACCAAGGCAGCCCATCCTGCACACCGGATACTTGCTGAGTAATCCCGATGGTCGAAAGTGATCGGTTGAAACGACCAGTGGCAGGACTCCGCGGTGATAGGCCCTTGGGCATATTTCTCTAGGAGTGCCGCTTTGTTTCTCCCCTTGATCACGTGTAACATGTTTACTGTTTTAACTTCTGGGGGAAATTTCTTCTGTTCCCTAGTGTTTTGCTTGACAGGCTCATCCTCGTCTTCGCTTGGTGTATCCTCCCCCTTTTGTACGGCGTTGAGCTTGCCGGACTGCTTGAAGACCCAACATTCTATGGATCTGACATATTTGGTCCAGAATTTTGTTTAAGCTGGATAGTTCGTCTCTGCTGCCTTTAGAGGGCGGCTTTTGCTGACCTGGCCGAGAGCTTCTAAATCCAGCGTTTACTACCGTGTTCTTCGGGTTGTCTTCTTTATTCCGACGCGTATTATTTTTGTTGCGTCGTGATTTCCCATTTCCATCTCTATCTTTGGATGTACTTGGGTCGCTGGTGCTGCATCTGGCTAGCCAGCTGTCCTCACCTGCGCAAAAGCGGGTCATGAGGCTTGTTAATGCTGCCATTGTTCTCGGCTTTTCTTTGCCGAGGTGTCTGGCAAGCCATTTGTCGTGGACACTATGCTTAAAAGCTGCCAAGGCTTTGGCGTCCGTACAGTCGACTATTTGATTCTTTTTAGTAAGAAACCTGTTCCAAAGCTTTCGAGCTGACTCTCCGGGCTATTGAGTTATATGACTCAAATCGTCCGCGTCCAGAGGTCGTACATAAGTCCCTTGAAAATTTGCACGAAAAGCGTCTTCGAGCTCTTCCCAACTTCCAATGGAGCTTTCAGGGAGGCTTTTAAGCCAGTGCCGAGCTGGCCCTTTGAGTTTGACGTGTAAATACTTGATGGCGTGTATGTCATCTCCTCGAGCCATATGGATATGGAGGATATAGTCCTCAATCCAGACCCCAGGGTCTGTTGTTCTGTCATATGCCTCTATGTTTACGGGTTTGAATCCCTCTGGAAATTCATGGTCCAGCACCTCATCGGTGAAACATAGGGGGTGTGCGGCACCCCTGTATCTGGGTGAACTGCGTTGTTTGGATGTTTGTTGTGTTGCATCGTATGCTGGAGCGCGCTTGCGTGGTCCATAGATGGATCTGGTTGCGCCGTCCTTTTGATGCAAGCCCTCACGTGGATCGCGTATTGGCTTATGTGCGGCGTTGTTTGCCGTTCTATGTTGGCCGTGAGGATGTCTATCCGGTCAGATGGCCATTTTAGTTTTTGGTTGCGGGGGATCTAAGGCCTCCTCATCGAATTCAGGTAGAAACTTCGCTTCGGGTAGCTCTTGGTGGGGTGATTACCGTCGTACTTCGCTGCTGTGTTGAGCACTTTACTTC
Source organism: Triticum monococcum (assembly GCA_034509565.1). Lineage (NCBI taxonomy): Eukaryota > Viridiplantae > Streptophyta > Magnoliopsida > Poales > Poaceae > Triticum > Triticum monococcum. Next base: position 439,698,418 of record CM067842.1, on the reverse strand, counting down.
ATCTGATTCTGAGTGTGTCTTGCGCAACCTTGAGCCTTTGCTTCTGCTTTTTTAGACTCCTCGCGGTGGCAACGAGCCTTTGATGGTCATTCTGTTGCTCCGGGTGTCTGTCCGGTGTGATGTCGTCCGGACTATTATCTTTGACAGAGTCAGGTTGTTCGGTTTGATTCTCCGTGTTGCCGTGGTCCGGCGATGGTTCACCATGCTCTAATGCTGGGTCTATATGATCGTTGTTTCTGCCGAGGCGGGATTTGGAGCGGCACTTACGCCGCCGCTTTGACTGCTTCTCGAGGGGACAACCCTTCGTTGCGTCCTTCCGTTCCTCGTCGTCGTCTTCTTTTGGCGTTTCCACCATGTATATGTCATGTGATGAAGTGGGCGTCCAGTGCCCTGTGGGCAGTGGTTCCTGTTTGTCTCCTGCATCATTGTCCATACCATGGATGTCTTCAGAGTCGGAGTCGAGCATGTCGGTTAAGTCATCGACAGTGGCTACTAAATGGGTGGTGGGTGGGCGGCGAATTTCTTCGTCATCCGCATCCCAATCCTGCCGAACATATTTCGGCCAGGACTCTCCTGATAAGGAGAGAGACTTTAATGAATTCAGTATGTCGCCGAAGGGCGAGTGCTGAAAGGTATCCGCGGAGGTAAACTCCATGATCGGCGCCCAACCGGATTCGATAGGAATGGGCGCAGGCGGTTCGGAGTCCGTGGCCGGAGAAGTATCCGGCAGTTCAACAACACGGCTCTCGCGAAGGGTAAGATCGATATTCGGCTCGATCGCCGTTGGGGATGCGACCTCTATGGCGGGGTCTATCCACCCGTGCATGGGAGGCGCAACTGGCTCCGAATTAATGGTCGGAGCGGCTGCCGATGTGATTTCTCGAACACTGTCCAATGGAAGAGCTAGATCATACTCATCGTGACCGCGTGACGCACAAGGCAGAGGCTCGAATCCGTCGAAGATCAAGTCTCCACGGATATCGGCCGTGTAGTTTAAGCTTCCAAACCTGACTTGGTGGCCAGGGGCGTAACTTTCGATCTACTCCAGATGGCCAAGTGAGTTGGCCCGCAGTGCGAAGCTGCCGAACACAAAGATCTGTCCGGGGAGAAAAGTCTCACCCTGGACTGCATCGCTATCGATGATAGTAGGAGCCATCAAGCCTAACGGCGATGACACAGAGGAACTCTCAATGAAAGCACCAATGTCGGCGTCAAAACCGTTGGATCTCGAGTAGGGGGTCCCAAACTGTGCGTCTAAGGCGGATGGTAACATGAGGCGGGGAACACGATGTTTTACCCAGGTTCGGGCCCTCTTGATGGAGGTAAAACCCTACGTCCTGCTTGATTTATTCTTGATGATATGGGTATTACAAGAGTTGATCTACCACGAGATCGGAGAGGCTAAACCCTAGAAGCTAGCCTATGGTATGATTGTATGTTGTCCTACGGACTAAAATCCTTCGGTTTATATAGACACCGGAGGGGGCTAGGGTTACACAAGGTCGGTTACAAAGGAGGAGATATACATATCCGTATTGCCTAAGCTTGCCTTCCACACCAAGTAGAGTCCCATCCAGACACGAGACGATGTCTTCAATCTTGTATCTTCATAGTCCAACAGTCCGGCTAAAGGATATAGTCCGGCTGTCCGAGGACGCCCTAATCCAGGACTCCCTCGCCAGCTTTGCCACAGGAGTCCACTATATCTACCTATATGCGGTATTCTTTTGTCATTCTAAGCAAATTTGCATGTGCCGTCTCTAATTTTCAAAATAAACTTCTCTTTTGTGTGTTTGTTTTGCTCGCGGAGCGGTGAGGGGTGGCTAATATTTTCCATGCTAGATGTGTTATTGTCAAGATGAGTGTTTATTCACTTGCCATTGCACAAGAGTAAGGCAAAGGTATTAGGGATGACCAGTCCCGAAATGCAAAGAGAAATGAATTTACTTTATGTTGTCAAATAATAAATGCATTGGGAAGTGTTGGTATGGAGGGCACCCGTGGATACGGTTAGCCATGGAAAGTGAAAGTTATGGTGGAAAAAGGAATAAACTTTATTTCTGTTTGGGAACCTCCTATGATATATCTATGCATGGAAAGTATTGGGAACTCTAAGTCGTTTTCGTTGGTGGGATGTATACACCTCCCAAAATGTTTTTATCTCAAAAAATCACTTTGAGCTCTGGCCCCTCTATAAATCCCTACTTCCATCTACGAAGGGCCTATCTTTTACTTTCTTCAATTTTTATTTTTAAATTTGAGCCTTCATCTTCTCTCATAAAAGCACCAACTAGGAGGCAATATGATCGTGCTCAAGTATTGGGTGAAGTTAATATTCGAGTGTGTTTCATGAATGGATCAATGTTTGAGCATGATGGGCTAGGGATAACTTATTTTAGCATTGATATTTTGAAACACAAGGTTGCTTGTGCTTGAGTATCTAAATTATTATGTCAAAACTAGACTATTGCTTTGAATCACATAAAATTCCAAATGTCCATGCTATAAAGAAAACAATATGATATGACTTGATGAACAACACTCCACATCAAAAATTCTGTTTTTATCACATACCTACTCGAGTTCGAGTAGGAGTTAAGCTTAGGGATGCTGATACGTTTCCAACGTATCTATAATTTTTTATTGTTCCATGTTGTTTTATTATCAATGTTGGATGTTTTATAATCATTTTATAGTCATTTTATATCATTTTTTGGTACTAACCTATTGACATAGTGCCAAGTGCCAGTTGCTGTTTTTTCCATATTTTTTACATCACAGAAAATCAATATTAAATGGAGTCCAAATGCCACAAAACTTTTCGGACATTATTTATGGGCCAGAAGGAAGGCAATGGGCCCTGGTTGCACCTGGGGGTGCCTCGAGGGGGGCACATCCCACCAGGGCGCGCCAGGAGGCCCTGGCGCGCCCTGGTGGGTTGTGCCCTCCTCGGGTGCCCCCGGACCGCCTCTTCGCTCTATAAATACCCCCAAAATACCAGAACCCCACGGGAGTCGACGAAATATTCATCCAGCCGCTGCAGAGTCTAGAATCACCAGATCCAATCTAGACACCATCACGGAGGGGTTCACCACTTCCATTGGTGCCTCTCCGATGATGCGTGAGTAGTTCTTTGTAGACCTTCGGGTCCGTAGTTAGTAGCTAGATGGCTTCATCTCTCTCTCTTGATCCTCAATAGAATAGTATCTTGGAGATTCATATGATGTAACTCTTGTTGCGTTGTGTTTGTTGGGATCGATGAACTTCGAGTTTATGATCAGATCCATGTTTTTATATCCATGAAAGTATTCGAGTTTCTTTGATCTCTTTTATGCATGATCTCTTATAGCCTCGTATTTCTTCTCCGATATTTGGGTTTTGTCTGGCAACTTGATCTATTTATCTTGCAATGGGAAGAGGTGCTTGGTAGTGGGTTCGATCTTACGATGCTTGATCCCATTAACAGAAAGGGTACCGACACATATGTATCGTTGCCACTAAGGATAAAAAGACAAGATCTATATCTACCGCCATATAGCTGGAACAACGTTGGCATTTCCCTGGAGAGGGAAGGATGATGTAGCACATCGACGGTACGTATTTGCCTCAGTTATGAAACCAAGGTATCGAACCAGTAGGAGAACCAAGCAACACAACGTAAGCAGCACCTGCACACAAATAACAACACCTCACAACCCGATGTGTTAAACGGGTTGTCAATCCCTTCCGGGGTACGGCGCCTCAAGATAGGCAAACGGACAAGAGGTAAATTGTAGTAGATTGATAGATTGAACGCCAAATAAAATAAAGTGCAACAATATATTTTTGGATTTTTGGTTTAACAGATATGAATACAAATGCATAGGAAAAGTAGATCACAAGGCAAATATATGAGAAAGAAGACATGGGGGCCGTAGGTTTCACTAGTGGCTTCTCTCGACAAAAATAGAAAATGGTCGGTAAACAAATTATTGTTGGGCAATTGATAGAACTTCAAATAATTATGACGATATCCAAGCAATGATCATTACATAGGCATCATGTCCAACGTATCTACTCGAGGACGACAATATGATATGATATGACTTGATGAACAACACTCCACATCAAAAATCTGTTTTTATCACTTACCTACTCGAGGACGAGTAGGAGTTAAGCTTAGGGATGCTGATACGTCTCCAACATATCTATAATTTTTTATTGTTCCATGTTGTTTTATTACCAATGTTGGATGTTTTATAATCATTTTATATCATTTTTTGGTACTAACCTATTGACATAGTGCCAAGTGCCAGTTGCTGTTTTTTCCATATTTTTTACATCACAGAAAATCAATATTAAATGGAGTCCAAATGCCACAAAACTTTTCGGACATTATTTATGGGCCAGAAGGAAGGCAATGGGCCCTGGTTGCACCTGGGGGTGCCTCGAGGGGGGCACATCCCACCAGGGCGCGCCAGGAGGCCCTGGCGCGCCCTGGTGGGTTGTGCCCTCCTCGGGTGCCCCCGGACCGCCTCTTCGCTCTATAAATACCCCCAAAATACCAGAACCCCACGGGAGTCGACGAAATATTCATCCAGCCGCTGCAGAGTCTAGAATCACCAGATCCAATCTAGACACCATCACGGAGGGGTTCACCACTTCCATTGGTGCCTCTCCGATGATGCGTGAGTAGTTCTTTGTAGACCTTTGGGTCCGTAGTTAGTAGCTAGATGGCTTCATCTCTCTCTCTCTCTTGATCCTCAATAGAATAGTCTCTTGGAGATTCATATGATGTAACTCTTGTTGCGTTGTGTTTGTTGGGATCGATGAACTTCGAGTTTATGATCAGATCCATGTTTTTATATCCATGAAAGTATTCGAGTTTCTTTGATCTCTTTTATGCATGATCTCTTATAGCCTCGTATTTCTTCTCCGATATTTGGGTTTTGTCTGGCAACTTGATCTATTAATCTTGCAATGGGAAGAGGTGCCTGGTAGTGGGTTCGATCTTACGATGCTTGATCCCAGTAACAGAAAGGGAACCGACACGTATGTATCATTGCCACTAAGGATAAAAAGACAAGATCTATATCTACCGCCATATAGATAAACAGATCTTGTCTACATCATGTCATCGTTCTTATTGCACTTCTTTGTTTTTCCATGAAATTAATACACTAGATGCATGCTGGATAGCGGTCGATGTGTGAAGTAATAGTAGTAGATGCAGGCAGGAGTTGGTCTACTAATCTTTGACGTGATGCCTATGTAATGATCATTGCCTGGATATCGTTATAATTATTTGAAGTTCTATCAATTGCCCAACAGTAATGTGTTTACCCACCATTTGCTATTTTTCACGAGAGAAGCCACTATTGAAACCTATGGCCCCCGGGTCTTCTTTCTCATATATTTGCCTTGCTATCTACTTTTCCTTTGCATTTTTATTCAGATCTATTAAACCAAAAATCCAAAAATACCTTGCTGTAATTTATTTTATTTGGCGTTCAATCTATCAATCTACTACAATTTACCTCACGTCTGTTTGTCTATCTTGAGGCTCTCTACCCCGGAAGGGATTGACAACCCCTTTAAGACGTCGGTTTGTGAGGTGTTGTTATTTGTGTGCAGGTGCTGCTTATGTTGTGTTGCTTGGTTCTCCTACTAGTTCGATACCTTGGTTTCATAACTGAGGGACATACCTACCGTCGCTGTGCTACATCATCCCTCCCTCTCCAGGGAAATACCAACGTAGTTCCAGCTACCATCAGAGCGCGGCTACAGTTCGGGCGTACCTGGAGGACGCTCCTCGCCTGGCGGGGTATTGTAGCCACGCTGCCCGTGACATCACCTACGACCTAGGGAGCTACACTCCGACGATGGGCGGTTGGTACGGCCTGGAGGCAAGGTCCCTACCTGTCCGTAAGCCACTAGAAGGCGGCGGCGAGGGTTGGCTGGCTCCTAGCAGGCGGCCCACCCTCCCCTCAAAGTCTGTCCTCCATTAATCAGAAGAGACGGGGTGTGGCTACAGTGATCGCCCGCTAGGTGGCGGGACTGTAGCCACGCTCCCCCCAACAAAGCCTCCATCATTAGTAGTAAGGTTACAATGATAAGGAACCAAAAAGACCCGCAAGCGGCGGGCTCGGCCTATCGGTCGAGTACACGATAGCTGGCGAGACCCACCAAGTGGCGGGTCCCAGCAGCCGGCGGAGAAGCCGACGCCTAGAGATGCTGACGGGCGGGTCCCACACCCGGCCGGATTACCATTGTACCCATGGGGGGTAGGCCTATATAAACCCCCCAGGCTTCCCCGTGCAAGGGGTTCAGAACCTCAGAGATTACACACACACATAGAGAGAGGAGTAGAGCTAGCCTTGCCCTTCTTCCTCCTCTAGCTGAATAGCTCAAGGAGCAAACTTGTAGCTACTCTATTGACTATAGTCATCATGCGTAGACCCCGCAGAGCAGGACTAGGGGTGTTATCTCCACGAAGAGCCTCGAACCTGGATAAGATTCGTAGGCGTACGCGGTCTCGCTCACTCCCGCTTCTAGAGCCGGCGACGTACTATTGTCACTCTCCATGATTAGCCACCCCTGGCATATGTCGCTACACATCCCTGACACGTAGTATGAAGAGTTCATGTATTCACCACGTGTCAATGCTTTGTTTCGGTCCTTGTCGGCGTTCTGGGAACGGGGGTCCCCAGACTTGCCTACCTGCGGCCTGCGGCGTGGCTCAAAGGAGGCCCAGCATGGCCCATCTTCATCAACACAAGACTCAAGACCCTCGCGAGGGGCCAAGCCTCGCGGGGCGGACGACACGGCGCATGCTCAGGCGCAGCCTCCTCAGGCTGGCTCGCGAGGAGGCAGAGAGATCAAGGCAGTGTACCTCGCGAGGTGCCCATGACGCAAGCCATGACGATCGAGGGTGCCAGGCGGGCGCCAGCGCGCACAGCGTCCTTCTTTCCTCTTTGGTGCAAAGGGGGCAAGCACAGCCGCGGAGTACCGAGGCATCAGGCAAAGGTTGTCATTTCGGTGTAACGAGACCAAGACCAGGAGGACTACGAGATGGAGGTCACCATGGAGCCTAGCACGGCGTCACCACAGAGCCTTTGGCAGGCGAAGACCAACTTTAGTCAGGATAAGTGTACTAGATGTTCCCCTTCGAATTGGCCAATTGTTGACGCCCTTCCCGCTCAATATTTGGGAAGAGGCCCAGGGCCTTTGCCTATAAATAGGACCAACCACCCGCATAGGAAGGGGGGGTTGGTTCATTCGGTTCGCAAGCAGAGAGAGTGAGTGAGAGAGAGAGAGAAAAGGGTGACCGAACTCCTCCTAGCAGTTCATCGCCCCAGCCAAGAACAGACCCTCGAAAGGCTGTTCTTCCTTGTATTGTTCATCATCACCAGCCCCAGGATGCAATCCACCAACCACACACTAGAGTAGGGTATTACACCACAACGGTGGCCCGAACCAGTATAAACCTTGTGTCTCTTGTGCAGTTCTTTTAGTAGTTTAGATCTTTGCAAGACAGGGAGGTAGAAGGCGTGATCTCCGCGCGCACCCCAGTGTTCGAACCTTAAGGGTCTGCCGGAACCCGTGATCCGACATTTGGCGCGCCAGGTAGGGGTGCGCCGGAATCTGTCTTCCACCACTCCGTTCTCCTTCGACCGTCACGTCCATGTCCGACGCTAGTCGGGCCCGCGCCAAGCGCCGGGCCGCCATCGCTTCCCGCGTCGCCCAGACGGCGCCCGTTAGTGGGCACCCTCGTCATTCCCCATCGCCCGCCGTCAACGCCGCCACCGGCCCGGCGGGGGGCGAGCAGGAAGCATCGTCTCAGCATCCATCCGTGCGGCAAGACGGCCGCACCACTACTCCATTGCTCACCCCAGCCGGCTCTTCGTCCCGCGCGCTCTGCGCACCCTTGGAGGCTCGAGCTGCGCTCATCGCGGCAAATGAACTCCTGCGTTACCGCCCCGTCGACGACGTCTACGAGGAGTGGGTCGACCGCGTCGCCGAGCTCGTCCGCACCGCAGGGGGCTCTCTTGTGCCGTCCGCTCCGCTGCACCGCACCCCGCCCCGCGCGGGCAATGAAGCTTCGGGGGCGTACCAGCCGCCTCCTCTCCAAGAAGACGCCATGGATCCAAGGCGCGTGGCCCCTAGGCGGAACCCGCTCCGCTAGGTGCCAGCACAGCAAGAACGGAGCTGCCAAGAAGTCCCTCGCCCGCAAGGAGCTGCCAGGGCGCTCCCTGCTTCGGCACGCCAAGACCCCGCGCTGCTCCTAGCTGCAGCGCGTGGGGACCCTCAAGACCAAGCTCTCCACCAGCCGAAGCCTTTCGTGGCCACCGTAGGCTGCCGTGCCGACACCACCGAGCTGCGTAGCATCGCGTGGCCCGGCAAGTTCAAGCCGGACCTGCCTCCTCGTTACGATGGCACGACTGACCCTGCAGAGTTCCTCCAGCTTTACGAGCTGGGCATCAAAGCTGCCAGCGAGGACGAAAAGGTCATGGCAAACTAGTTCCCCATGGCGCTCAAGGAAGGAGCTCGCACCTGGCTCCTGAATCTGGCTCCAGGCACGATCTCTTCCTGGGACCAGATGCGCACCCGCTTCATCGCCAACTTCCAAGGTACCCGCGACCAGCCACCCGCCGTGTGCAACATGCGCCGCATCAAGCAACAACCTGGGGAGACCCTACAAAAGTACATCCAGCGCTTCAACAGTGCGCGCCTCAAGATCCCCAAGGTGTCCGAGGAAGCCATCATCTCGGCCTTCTCCGATGGCGTGCGCGATGTCAAGATGAAGGAGGAGCTAGCGATGCATGAAGACCTCTGCACCTTCCTGGAGCTGTTCAACATGGCGAACAAGTGTGCCAGGGCTGAGGAGGGACGTCTCTCCCTCCTCGAGCTGCCTACCGCTGACCCAGAAGAGAAGAAGCCCAAGGCCAAGGACGTGAAGCGCAAGGGGGCTGCCGTACTCGCAGCAGAACCAGACACCAAGCGGGGCAAGGATCTGCCCGAATCCTCCGGGGGCAGCCGATATTGTGTGTACCACGACCTCCACACCCACAACACCAACAAATGCCAAGAACTCTGCGCCGTGCGAGAAGGAAGGATCGACCGTCGCCCTGACCGTGCTGACCGGGGCTACGGCCGAGGAGGAGGAAGAAACCCAGGATGATGGGAAGATCGCGGCCCACACCAGGGGTGGCACGACCAGCCTCGTGAGGACCGCTGGCGGGACCTGCCTCGCGAGGGGGACTGGAGGGATCAGCCTCGTGAGGATCGCCCTCATGGCAACGCAGGCCTACCTCCGCTACCGCCTCAGCCAAGTAGGAACGAAGACCGCCATCAAGACGAGGGGGCTGGGGGCTTCCAAGAGCCACGCGCAATTGCCTGCATCCTGGGCAGAGCTCAAGCCCCAGCCTCTCAACGTATCTTCAAGCAGATTGCCCGCGAAGTGAATGCAGTTCTCCCCAAGCTCGAAGCAACGCGCCCCCTCAGGTGGTCGGCATGCGCCATCACGTTCAGCTCAACAGACCAGCTCAAGTGCGCGGCCACGGCCGGAGTCCTCCCGATGCTTTGCTCCCCAGTCATCAGCAACGTGCTGGTCACCAGGACCCTCATCGACGGAGGGGCAGGGCTCAACGTCCTGTCCGTGGAAACATTCAACAATCTCCAAGTGCCCTACAACCAGCTTCAGCCACCCAAGCCTTTCTCCGGAGTCACCGACGGTTCCACAGTCCCGATCGGGCAGGTCCGCCTCCCTGTCACCTTCGGGGCCCGCAGCAACTACCGCACCGAGCTCATCGACTTCGACGCCACCCACATCCGCCTGCCGTACAACGCCATCCTCGGGTACCCAGCGCTGGCCAAGTTCATGGCCGTGACTCACCACGGCTACAACGTCCTCAAGATGCCAGGAAGTGGCGGCGTCATCACGGTGCCCTGTGAAGAGAAGGATGCAGTGTGTTCCCTGGAGCGAGCCTTTCAGGCCGCGTCGCTAGAAGACCCAGATCGCGGAAGCAGGAGGCTTCCTGAGACCACCCCCAAGAAGAAGAAGACGTCGTCAGGCTCAGCCCCTTAGGAGGCAGGCCCTTCAGGGCTCGCATCCGCCCAGGCGGAACCCCCTTCCATCGCATAGGAAAGCGCGCCCGGCGCCCTCCTCAGGCAGGGCTCGGGGGCTCTCACCTGGAGGGCCACCGACCTAGCCAGGGTCACGAGGGAGGCGCTTGGGCACCTTGTGGAGCCGTGCTTCGAAGCACGTTTCCCTCGAGAATGAGCCTGGCAAGGAAGGTCAGACCAGCAGGAGTTCGTTAACAAGGCCATTCAGGAACTATAGGAGTCAAGGATCATGAGAGGTTGCCGTCGTCCACCAGCTGTGGCTCCACATCCAGGCGAGGATGGTGGGCTGTGCGTCTGCGTCAATGTACCAGGGCTCAATCAGATCGCCACGACGGAGTGTCTCTGGCCCTCGCAAGTGGGGCGCTGCGAGGGTCCACCCCACAGCTATGTTCGCATGCCTTACGGCCTGCCGAGCATGGCTGCGGTGCACCAGTGCCTCATGAGGGACATCATGGAGGCTCAGGAAGACAGGATTTCCGCGGCCCTGGCAGAGATGAAGACAGCTCACGAGGAGCCACCAGTGCCTCCGGAGCCTCCCGAGCCCTGGGGCATTGGGGCTCGTGAGGACCGGCTTCCGCAGCCCACCGAGTCTGCTGCACCAACGCCACTTTGCCGACTACATCCTCAGGTGACATCTTTCAAGCTTCATTCCCAATTAGGAGTGCCCTCCCAGGGTTGCATCACTCCCAGGCCGCGTGGGTCCGTCCCTGCGGCATGTATCCCCTTTTATTTTTCGGTCGTTAGTTTGCCTTGTTGGGGGCGCCCCTCGGGCTGCATCATCCCCAAGCCGCTCGGGCTAGGCCCAGCGGCGTGTATCTCCCTCGCGTTTATTTCCAACTATGCATTCGCCTATCACGCTTGATTGCCTGATGCCTGTCCGCGGCATCCCTTCTTCTCCATGTCGGCCACTTGCACGTCAAAGGGGGGGGGGTGCCTGAGCATCGCGACTCAGGGCTCTTACTGGCTTTCCAGCCCTCACCCTCTAGCCTTGTCCACGGCATCGCGACCTGGCATACCAGCGACGGCTGAGACAAGCTCGAGGGCCGGGACCCGAGGATGTAGAGTACCGGCATCTAACCAAATTTTGCAGGGACACATCTCAACGTACGGCCCGGTGCCAGGCCCAACCCGCCTAGAGGTAGGGCCTCATGAGTCCCGCGCTGGCTCACGGGTGCCCAGATACACCTCACCTAGCCCTACCGTGCCGGCCACGTGTCAGGGCGGGGCTGTACACGCCCCGGGGGCTCCTCCCGGAGGAGAGCCCCCTCCCACGTACCAGTGGAAGCACCATGCTCCGCGCTGGCTGACGACACTGCCGAGGAGCGGCTATGCCCGTACACATACGGAAGCGCTATGCTCCGCGCTGGTGATAAACAACTAAGGGTAGCCTCCGGGCCGCATTAACCTCAGGGAGCCCAGAGCTCAGTGGCTGGCCTCACCGCAATGCCTCCCCTTGGGAGTGCCGCGCGAGGGGGCTAGGCACGGGGGCTATGACTGGGTCACGCCCAGACGTACGCCGCCCAGCCAGGCCCCTCGGGCCTGGTCCGTCGCGCGTCTCTCCCTGAGCGGAGCCAAGGTATGAAGGTCGTTTGAGCGTCAAGGGGGACCCCTGAGCATCGTGACTCAGGGGCCTAACTGGCTCCATAGCCCCTCACTCCTTAGTTCCGAAAGTCTATGCTGGGTGAGGTACGCGCGGAGTCGGGCTCTGCAGATGTAGAACGGAAGATACACCTACATCACGCCTCCCTACTTGTTGTTTGCGCGCCAAGGGGGACTCCTGAGCATCGCGACTCAGGAGCCTAACTTGTCACGTAGCCCCTCACTCCTTTGGTGCCGTCCTGGTTTCCGGTCGGGGCTAATGCTGGGTGAGGCACGCGCGGGGCCAGGCTCTGCCGACGTAGAACACAAGGAAGTAGGGAAGAAAAGCATAAAATTCAAGGGACTTAAAAGAAAATATTACAACCCATACTGTCGTCTTAGCAACAAACGCAAGTTTAAATGCCTCCCCGAGGCGTGATGCATGTGCAGGAATTGAAAGAAGAACAGGGATGGAACGGAGTCACTCGTCGGCGGTGAAGCTGTGTGGAGTGGCCTCGCCTCGTGGAGCAGTAGGGCCGGCAACGCCTTGCTTTGGCCTGGTGCTGAAGGCCCAGAACTTCCCCAGCAGCGCCTCCGCGCGCCCCTTCACGGCTTCGACAGCGGCGGGAGCACCCTCGCCGCTCACCGGTTCCAGCAGGCCGTCGAGGTCGGCGTTGGGATCGCGAAGGTAGATGTGGGCGAAGACCCGCGTCAGCGTAGCAGAAGACAGGATGCGCGCCTCGGCCTCGGCCGTGGGGCTGATGCCAAGGGCGACATCCCCAAGGGCCTTAACCAGGAAGGGAAGCGGGAACCCCGGCGGAGCCCGCTCGCGCCAGGGCCTCGCCACCACCTGACGGTCCTCCTCGTCCCGGCTGCAAAGGGCGAGCCGCTTCTTCGGCGGAAGGGGGTCTGGTCCCTCTCGAGGAGCCTTTCCCTTCTCCGCTGCAGAGAACCGGCAGATCGGAGCCATCACAGCAAGACGGAGCAAGGATCAGGAAGAAGGAGAAGCCAGGAGGAATGGACTGGAAGGGCACGCACATCTCCGTACTTATAGCCGGCGAAGGCCAACCGCCGGCCTCCACGATCACAGGTAATCATGACACGATTTGCATGCAGGGACTTGTCCAACTCACGCGATCACCGAGGTGTCATGGGGAGGTGGAGAAGCCCACGTCCAATCAACCGCCACGCGGCGCCCAAGGTTGCAGGCTGTTAGGGCCCGTGGCGCTTCGCCCTTGCCCTTTTGCCTCTCGGCACGGCCAAGTCCATGCGCGCCTTGGGCCCGGGGGCTACTGTCGGCGTTCTGGGAACGGGGCTCTCCAGACTTGCCTGGCTGCAGCCTGCGGCATGGCTCAAAGGAGGCCCAACATGGCCCATCTTCATCAACACAAGGCTCAAGACCCTCGCGAGGGGCCAAGCCTCGCGGGGCGGACGACACGGCGCATCCTCAGGCGCAGCCTCCTTAGACTGGCTCGCGAGGAGGCGGAGAGATCAAGGCAGGGTACCTCGCGAGGTGCCCATGATGCAAGCCATGACGATCGAGGGTGCCAGGCGGGCGCCAGCGCGCGCAGCGTCCTTCTTTCCTCTTTGGTGCAAAGGGGGCAAGCGGAGCCGTGGAGTACCGAGGCATCAGGCAAAGGTTGCCATTTCGGTGCAACGAGACCAAGACCAGGAGGACTACGAGATGGAGGTCACCATGGAGCCCAGCACGGCGTCACCACAGAGCCTTTGGTAGGCGAAGACCAACTTTAGTTAGGATAAGTGTACTAGATGTTCCCCTTCGAATTGGCTAATTGTTGGCGCCCTTCCCGCTCAATATTTGGGAAGAGGCCCAGGGCCTTTGCCTATAAATAGGACCAGCCACCCGCATAGGAAGGAGGGGGGTTGGTTCGTTCGGTTCGCAAGCAGAGAGAGTGAGTGAGAGAGAGAGAAAAAAGGGTGACTGAACTCCTGCTAGCAGTTCATCGCCCCAGCCAAGAACAGACCCTCGCGAGGCTGTTCTTCCTTGTATTGTTCATCATCACCAGCCCCAGGAGGCAATCCACCAACCACACACTGGAGTAGGTTATTACACCACAACGGTGGCCCGAACCAGTATAAACCTTATGTCTCTTGTGCAGTTCTTTTAGTAGTTTAGATCTTTGCGAGACGGGGGGTAGAAGGTGTGATCTCCGCGCGCACCCCAGTGTTCGAACCTTAAGGGTCTGCCGAAACCCGTGATCCGACAGTCCTCTATTAAAAGGAGGCCTTAATATCCCTTAGTTTCCTTATGGACCCCCTGCCACGGGAGGGTAGGACAAAAGATGTCATGCAAGTTCTTATTATAAGTACGTATGACTATATAAAGAATACATGCCTACATTGAATTGATGAATTGGAGCTATTGTGTATCGCTCTTGGATGTGATTGTTATATGATGAATGTCATCCAACACAAATATCCATCCTTGATCCAATGCCTATGCTTTTTCCGTATTGATCTTTGCTACGTTACTAATGTTGTTGCTGCAATTACAATCACTACCAAACTGCTACTATTACTATCACTTTTACTACTACTACTGTCACCACTGCTTTCAAACTATCATACTACTGTGCTACTAAACACTTTGTTGCAGATGTTTAGTTCTCTAGGTGTGGTTGAATTGAAAACTCAACTCCTAAGCTCGTAAATATTCTTTGGCTCCCCTTGTGTCGAATCAATAAATTTGGGTGAAATACTACCCTCGAAGACTGCCGCGATCCCCTATTGTGGGGACCCCGACTCACAAGTCGTGACCACCGAATGCACGTGTACAGTGATCCAAGAGATCAATGCTCACTGAACACACAGAAGCTGAATAACAAGAGTCTTACATCCATACATACCGTCTTACACAAATTATGACCATTCTGGTCAAGGCCTACACAGATAAAGCCTTAAGGGCTGAACCTCAAATGAAACATAAGCAGCGGAAATCTTCATCGATAAGTAGAACCCATGCCATCTGCCTTAACCCTACAGGCATTCTGACTGGGAAACGTCCTAGTTCGCATGTTCATCTTCAAAGAACTCTTCTTCGAACTCCTGTTCTTCCATGCCTGGCCAATTAAATAACCTGTGGCAAGCCAATGAGTACTTTGAATGTACTCGCAAGCAACCCACGTTTTGGTTCAAGGTACAACAATGCATGATATAGGTAAATTTTTGCGGAAAGCTAGTTTTCGAGTGCAATGACATGTTCAACAACTTGTAAGACATGCATCAGGAGAATTCAAGTAACCATAAGGACAGGTTACAGATATCAACATAAATAGAGTGGGCACCAACCCAACTCAATCATGTCAAGTCCTTTGACTTGACCCGAGTAGTGGTATCAACATAAAAAGAGTGGGCACCAACCCAACTCAATCATGTCAAGTCATTTGAGTTGACCGGAGTAGTGGTATCAACATAAAAAGAGTGGGCACCAACCCAACTCAATCATGTCAAGTCCTTTGACTTGACCCGACTGGTTTTTCCCACTTATCCAAACACTCACACTGGTTTGAAAACATGTGGACGTAGTTTAAGCAGCACCGCCCAACTATCCTTGACCATGGACACGACTATTCGAATAGTTTTACACTCAGCAGAGGTTGCACACTTTGCCCACAAGATCCGGGGAACTTCCGTGACATCCTCGACCCGCGATACCTCAAGTACCCGGGGTAAGCACCCGATCACTATCTTTCCCTAGACGACACTAACAAGGATTCCACTCGTTGTTCCGTATCCTCACAATATACATCATACGATACTCACTCGAGATCGTAACATCCGAGAGGGGACACAACGGTGTATCCGGTGCCCTGTAAAAACAGTCATGACCGCCCTACCTGGCACGACCCCGTCCCGAGAGAGAGCAACAATTCTCGCCCGTCAATAGTAATGCGGGCTCCAAGCTAGTATCGGCCTAGGTAATCAATAATGCCCTTTCCCATATAAGGGTAGAGTGGTTGCGCATGTAAGGTTGGGACAGTCGACAAATCTTAAATCTAATCCGTTTTCGAAAACAACACACACACTTGCCTCGGTACACCACTTCGTCATCAAGTGGTTACCCATCTCATTGTCTCCCTCGGGCATAAGTGGCACCCGACGGGGTTTTCGAAAAGTCCTTTGAAAGTACGCATCTCCATCACCATGCATTATCCCGTCCCTTATTGCGTAGCACTACTTTAGCATCCTATCTACTCCCGCCGGCATAACCCTCATAAGAAGGTAGGGTCATGCACAATGCAAGTATCAACAAGGAAGAAATGAAGGCAACCCACTGTAGTGGCTACCCTCTCATCATGATTCCGATGCAACAATAATAAAGTGCTATATGAAATGCATAAAAAGGGTTTCATAGACATGGTTAAAGGGCTGCTTGCCTGTTTTAACAAAGTCTTCAAGGTCTTCAAATATCTCTGGTCCAACTCCGAGCATTTCGTCTACTTCGTCAACTATCGTCGAAAGCAACCACAATAAGCAACACACCAAGGTAGAAAATAAAAGTGCTCCAAAAACATTGATTTGACTCTTCTAGGACATCTCTGGTTATATGAAAATTAACCATAGTGGTTTCATTGGAATTGGGTCAGTGGATATTTCTAAATATTTTGATATGATGGAATCAAGGGGTTTATGGAATTGCAAGAAGTGGACAGAAACATATTTTTGAAAAATGAGCAAAGCTACCCATTTAACAAAGGATGATTTTAGAAGCATCTAGGAATTGGTTTCACTGGATTTGGAGTTGAAATGAATTTCCTATGAATTTGCAAAGTTGACAAATATGAAGAAATAGACCATTATTTGAGGTGATACAGAAAGTATTAGTAAAAATGTTCAAAACCTAAGTTTTGAACTTATAGACATCTAGGATTTTGAATCATGGAGTTTGGATAAAAAATGGGCTCTCTGTGATTTTCTAAAGTTTATCAAAGAAATGGAAAAATAGGATTTGCTAATTATTTGTGAAAGAAATATTTCTGTAAAAATGTGCAAGTGGCACCATGTGATAGGGAATGAATTTAGAAACTACTAGAAATTTGAATTATCAAATTTGGAGTTAATTTGAATTGTTTATGGATTTTTGAATTTGACTAGAAAAAAGAAAAAGGGAATAAGGCTTTAACCCTATCCTGCGCACGGGGCGGCAGATAGACCATGGGCCGGCCCAGCAGCTCAGCGACACACGCGCAGGGGCCACGTCGGAGGCGTACTCGCGCCAGGGCGTCTTCACCGCGGGGGAAGCGGTAGGCGCAGAATCCATCTTCACTTAAACCCCGCGGGCCCGGGCGCTGACTCGCTGATGTGCAGGGCCCGCACGCACACCGCCGTGGTCGTCTTCAACCTCGAGTGGCTGGCGCGGCCGACGACTCCGGCGATGATTGCCGGCGACCCCGACCACCTCCCACGGCGCTCGGCCCACTAGTGTACACAAGGAGCCAAGACGCATCCATCCGCGGCTGGCACGATCGCCGAGGAGTACGGGGTCGAGCAGGGTGTTAGTCGCGGCGGACGAGGCCGGGGGTGATGGTGTTATCGATGCTACGGTGCGCCCTCGGACGAGGGAAGGAGCGTGGGAGCTCCGCCTTGCTCAGGGGAGCCTACTGGTGGAGAGAGGAGAGGGAGAAGAGCTCGGGCTCGGCTGAATTTGGGCGATGGACGGCAGCTCGGCTTCGTCCTTGGAGGTGGATGGAGGGCACGGGAGGAAGGGTGGGCTGGCCTGGGTGGTGTTCGGGAGAGAGGGAGAGCGAATGGAGCAGAGAGGAGGGCTCGTAACGGCCTCATATGGGCGCGGTTAGGAGCACCATGGACGAAGCTCACGGCCACGGCCCAGGGCATCGCCAGGGGCCAAACGAGTGCTTTGGGGCATGTCTGAGGTGCTCGTGGGCGTGGTCCAGGTCGAGGGAGAGAAAAGAGAGAGAGCAGGGGGGGCCAGGGGCACCGCGCGTGTGAGCGTGCTCACTGGTGCGCTCGGGCGGCCAGCGCGCGTGCGAAAGGAGGCAGCGGAAGGGAGAAGGAGGAGGGGGCCAGGGGCGTGGCGTGTTGCGGACGTCGAGGCACCTCGACTGGCGCGAGGGGGAGGATCGAGGTGGTCGGGTGGCTTGGGCAGAAAGCAGCTACAGTGCGTGGGAGCACTGTAGCGTGCTCTGGAGCACGCCTTTGGCATGCCATGGCATAAAAAGGGGGAAGTGGGCGCGGCCACTTGTGTCCAGTAGTGCTAGGGAGTAGTAAAGAAAGGGGAGAGGGCCTTGGATGCCCTGGACAACCAGTAGGAGAGGAGAGAGGTTGAGCGAGAGAGGGAAATGGGCTGTCCAGAGAGAGAAAGTGAGGGTTTCACCCCCAAATAATTGATCTGAGATGCAGCCATTGTTACTGGAGGTAGAAAAGGTCTAGGAGAGGCTGTGGTAAAAGGTTGGGCTCAAGGAGATTAGTGGAAGAGGTCAAAATGATGATTTTGGAAAAATGGCAGAAGGTGTTTGTTGATGGTTTGGGCAAGAAAATTAATTCCAATTGCCATGAGAATTAACAGGGTGGAATGGCACTTAGAAATAGTGTGTTCCACCAGGTTTGAGCTCATTTGGGAAAAGTAGCCAATGTAACTTTGGTAAACCTTAGAAATCAGCAGAAATGGCTTTACCAAGATTTAGTCATGCGAATCTATTCTCCTTGATGCACCACTTGGTGTAGTGTCATAATTTGAGGTTATGAACATGTCCACAAAAGTTGGGGTCAAGGAGAAAAAGTTGGCAGTACAAACTTGTTCAAATTTGATTCTAGCTAGAGAGGGTTTTGGGGTACTTTGATCAAGATAAAATTCTCTCCAACTTGTGCCATTTGGTCTAGATGCATTATTAGACAATTTGAGCATGTTCACAACGTTTGAGAACATTTGGACATGTTTGTCAGTGCAAAGCTGTTCAAACTTGAAAAAGGACAGAAATGGTTTTGAGGAGATTTCATGGGGTTATACTATTCTCCATGACATGATACTTGGCAAGATCATCAAACATGTCATATGTGACATGCTAGAATTTTCTTGGAATTGTTGGGGAATATTTCCTGTAGAAATATTTCAAATCCTTGAAATGGGCAGAGATGGTTTTTGAGGGATTTGGCCAATATTTTGAACATGACCATGTGTTGAAACTCTTATATATGGTCAATATATGTCCATTGAGTTTCCCTAAATTTTCTCCAATATTTTTGAAACATTAAAATAATTTTTCTCTATTAAGACCATTTCGGCCTTAAGAAAAAGCTTCTAAATAAAATAAGAAAATAACTTTTAAAATTATATTTTTGTGGTTTCTGGGAATCCTATATCTAATAGGTTTCAAATATACCTTTTAAAAGATTTTTCATACCCCAAATCAGGTACTTGCAGTGCAAACCTTAATCCAGGGGTTTTTGGAAAACTAATTTTAGAAAATACTTTTTGGCCAACATATTTTTGCAAGAAATTGTTTTTATGTCCTACACACATGGCATGATCATTGGGCAAGGTTTTGGATCAAGGAGAAGGAGTATAAGAGTTGGAGGATTTATTTGATTTTTAGAGCACTTGCAAACTACAAACAAAATCCAATCAAGGCAAGGTCCAAAATACTCAAAAGTTTTTGTCAAACCACATTTTATCATGATTGTTAGCTTAAGTGTTGTCGCATGAAAATCAGGGTGTGACACACCTACCCCCCTTACAAGAATCTCGTCCCCGAGATTCCCAAACTAGGCGCGGAAAAGGCATACAGAAACTTGGATCTGGGGTAGTCTTCAAGTCCTCATGTTGCTTCTGCTTCCGTTTGGTGCTCCATTGAACCTTGAAGTACTCAATGGCATGGCTTCGTGTTTGTCGTCCTGCTTGATCCAGATTGCAATTGGGGTCTCTCACATAGGTCATATTGGGCTGGAGGTCGATGGCTCAGTGGTTAATGCCCTTGTAGAGACCGGACTAGTTAGGAAGTTGGAAACATTCCCGAGGTTGTGTTATGTGGGAAATCGTTGTGCATAGTGGGTAACTTAGGTGGCAACTCCAGCGGGTAGCCGTCTACTCTTCATCTTGAGGTGTTCTCGGAGGGGGCTGATGAATCTTGGTGTGAGTTTCTCTTGACAAGAAAAATGCTTGGGTCTCTTGAGAGAAGTGGCTTGCAGATACACCTGGTCTTCAACGCGGACGTTTATTTCTTGGCGATGGTGGTTGGTATAGTTCTTCCTCCTTGGGATGGCGGTCTTCAAATGTTTCTCGACTAGCTGAATGGCTCTTCTTCCATCTTCTGGTAGACAAGTATGTCATCAAGGAAGGATGACAACTAACTTGTCCAAGCACACCATGAAGTCTATTGGGTACGTAAAGTGGGCTGAGGCATTGGTGATGGTGACGGTTGAGTATGGTCCGAGGTGTTCTCGATTTAGAGTCAAGACCTATGGTAATGACCCGACCATGTTGTGGCTTAGTAGGGCTTAAGGGTTTCAAGGATTCTAGTGTGCGAGTGAACATTTTATTATCTTGTCCTCAAGCACGGTTTCTGAGATGCCAATAGTCTATCTAGTCCTTCAAACAAATAACGTTATACCATCGAAAGCATCATATCGTATAGGCCAAATCTAATCATCACTCATGATTTACCAAAGTCTCAGATAATTCCTCAGGGTCACTAATACAAACTCATGAAGTCATTTGTCCTCTATTCCTATATCCTCAAATTGGTCTTCCTTATGGCATAGTCAGTTCTTGTGCTATATTAGGGTGACAATGTGCTCGCTCACTATGTCCACTAGTTCCATAATGAACCCAGTGCTGTGCAAGGTTTACAGAGGCCTAACTGGTTCTCCTGCAATTCTATGGGTTAAGCACATGGTTAAGGACTCGAGCTGGGGTATCTCGTGAAGTCTCGAACGATCTAGGAATGGGTTTCTAGTCTGGAGGGTTAAACATAATTTTACGGGGTTTCACTTGGTCGAGGAGACGGTAGCAAAAGTCTTCATTGCCAGTTGGTTGCCGAGGTAGAATCCTTGGTGCATCTTGTCTTGCTGGTCTTCAGTTGAGGAGAGAGATGAGAGGGAAAAATAGCATAGAGGAGGGGAATGCCTAAAGGGGGTTCTATAGTGCAGGCGCAAACAAACAAGTGCCAAAAAGGGCCAAACAAAAGGAAAACAAGGAAGGTGATATAGTCGCGTACTTGTTGCCTTGGGCAAAAGTGCGACTTATATCAAAACACAAACAAATAAAAACAAGCAACACACAATCATGGTTCTATTCGAACCATCATACAGACTCGACTGCGCATAGGGGGTACACGACTCATCCTACCCTAGGGTTTCTCGGACTCAGTAGTCGTGCCTTGTGCCTCGTGCAGTCTTCTGAGTTTTCCTCAGGTGTTGCTACGTCTATTGCAGTTGTTCGATGAAGCAATCCGGGTTGAGCCTGAAGAGTATTCAACAACTTCTCGCATGTTGAAGTGATGGGTGAAGGTGGCTCCTCGTAGCAGGCATTGAGTCGGTCTTCTGTTGTCTTCTTATTCATGACGACCCCTTTTTGTCTTCTAAGGGGTCGATGGTACCAAGTAGGTAATCCTTTATGCAATGATATTAACAAGGCATAGTAGAGGTCCCACATGTCGGTTACGTTGATGAAAACATCGACACCAAGAGCGGGGAATGAAGAGAACCGTTTTCCTACTCACTATAGTGAGGCGGGCCAAATGGCGAGGTTCTCATCCACCGGTGGTTGCCGATACAACATCGGTAAGCACATGGTTGCTCTATTAGCGATGCATATCATGATCTTGCATATTCTATGCCCTGATCATCGTAGGCTAAGGTTGCATCATCTTGGGGTAGTGTCAAGGGTGTCACCATCTCCTGGGTCTTCAGGTCCTCATTCCTCGAGGATGTATCTTCTGTTGGTATTGTCTTGTTGTGATGTCACCAATCTTGTGTTTAGGAGATGTGAGTGAATGTCTGGCAAGGCATCTTCCTTCTAGATTATCCATGAGGATTACAAGGAATCCAGTGGTTAGAGGCATAAGGGTTCTAGCGACCAAAGGTTTTGAAGGGGAAGAGATCAATAAGGAAAGTATACCTTAGTTTTCGAAAAACTGAGAAGGGAAGAGAAGTATAGATAGTTTTGAAAACTAGTAGTAGTTTTGAAAATAGTTTTACCCTAACTAACGACCATGCTAACTAAGGCTTCCTATAGTCAGGATGGCTCTGATACCAGCTTTGTGGGGACCCCAACTCACAAGTCGTGACCACCGAATGCACGTGTACCGCGATCCCAGAGATCAATGCTCACTGAACACACAGAAGCTGAATAACAAGAGTCTTACATCCATACATACCGTCTTACACAAATTATGACCATTGTGGTCAAGTCCTACATAGATAAAGCCTTAAGGGCTGAACCTCAAATGAAACATAAGCAGCGGAAATCTTTGTCGATAAGTAGAACCCATGCCATCTGCCTTAACCCTACAGGCATTCTGACTGGGAAACGTCCTAGTTCGCATGTTCATCTTCAAAGAACTCTTCTTCGAACTCCTGTTCTTCCATGCCTGGCCAATTAAATAACCAGTGGCAATCCAATGAGTACTTTGAATGTACTCGCAAGCAACCCATGTTTTGGTTCAAGGTACAACAATGCATGATATAGGTAAATTTTTGCGGAAAGCTAGTTTTCGAGTGCAAGGACATGTTCAACAACTTGTAAGACATGCATTAGGAGAATTCAAGTAACCATAAGGACAGGTTACAGATATCAACATAAATAGAGTGGGCACCAACCCAACTCAATCATGTCAGGTCCTTTGACTTGACCCGAGTAGTGGTATCAACATAAAAAGAGTGGGCACCAACCCAACTCAATCATGTCAAGTCCTTTGACTTGACCCGAGTAGTGGTATAAACATAAAAAGAGTGGGCACCAACCCAACTCAATCATGTCAAGTCCTTTGACTTGACCCAAGTGGTTCTTCCCACTTATCCAAACACTCACACTGGTTTGAAAACATGTGGACGTAGTTTAAGCAGCACCGCCCAACTTTCCTTGACCATGGACACGGCTATTCGAATAGTTTTACACTCTGCAGAGGTTGCACCCTTTACCCACAAGATCCGGGGAACTTCCGTGACATCCACGACCCGCGATACCTCAAGTACCCGGGGTAAGCACCCGATCACTATCTTTCCCTAGACGACACTAACAAGGAGTCCACTTGTTGTTCCGTATCCTCACAATGTACATCATACGAGACTCACTCGAGATCGTAACATCCGAGAGGGGACACAACGGTGTATCTGGTGCCCTATAAAAACAGTCATGGCCGCCCTACCTGGCACGACCCCGTCCCGAGAGAGAGCACCAAATCTCCCCCGTCACTAGTAATGCGGGCTCCAAGCTAGTATCGGCCTAGGTAATCAATAATGCCCTTTCCCATATAAGGGTAGAGTGGTTGCGCATGTAAGGTTGGGATAGTCGACAAATCTTAAATCTAATCCGTTTTCGAAAACAACACACACACTTGCCTCGGTACAGCACTTCGTCATCAAGTGGTTACCCATCTCATTGTCTCCCTCGGGCATAAGTGGCACCCGACGGGTTTTTTTAAAATTCCTTTGAAAGTACTCGTCTCCATCACCATGCATTATCCCGTCCCTTATTGCGTAGCACTACTTTAGCATCCTATCTACTCCCACTGACATAACCCTCATAAGAAGGTAGGGTCATGCACAATGCAAGTATCAACAAGGAAGAAATGAAGGCAACCCACCGTAGTGGCTACCCTCTCATCATGATTCCGATGCAACAATAATAAAGTGATATATGAAATGCATAAAAAGGGTTTCATAGACATGGTCAAAGGGCTGCTTGCCTGTTTTAACAAAGTCTTCGAGGTCTTCAAATATCTCTGGTCCAACTCCGAGCATTTCGTCTACTTCGTCAACTATCGTCGAAAGCAACCACAATAAGAAACACAACAAGGTAGAAAATAAAAGTGCTCCAAAAACATTGATTTGACTCTTCTAGGACATCTCTGGTTATATGAAAATTAACCAGAGTGGTTTCATTGGAATTGGGTCAGTGGATATTTCTAAATATTTTGATATGATGGAATCAAGGGGTTTATGGAATTGCAAGAAGTGGACAGAAACATATTTTTGAAAAATGAGCAAAGCTACCCATTTAACAAAGGATGATTTCAGAAGCATCTAGGAATTGGTTTCACTGGATTTGGAGTTGAAATGAATTTCCTATGAATTTGCAAAGTTGACAAATATGAAGAAATAGACCATTATTTGAGGTGATACAGAAAGTATTAGTAAAAATGTTCAAAACCTAAGTTTTGAACTTATAGACATCTAGGATTTTGAATCATGGAATTTGGATCAAAAATGGGCTCTCTCTGATTTTCTAAAGTTTATCAAAGAAATGGAAAAATAGGATTTGCTAATTATTTGTGAAAGAAATATTTCTGTAAAAATGTGCAAGTGGCACCATGTGATAGGGAATGAATTTAGAAACTACTAGAAATTTGAATTATCAAATTTGGAGTTAATTTGAATTGTTTATGGATTTTTGAATTTGACTGGAAAAAGAAAAAGGGAATAAGGCTTTAACCTTATCCTACGCACGGGGCGGCAGATAGACCGTGGGCCGGCCCAGCAGCTCGGCGGCACACGCGCAGGGGCCATCTCGGAGGCGTACTCGCGCCAGGGCGTCTTCACCGCGGGGGAAGCGGTAGGCGCAGAATCCGTCTTCACTTAAACCCCGCGGGCCCGGGCACTGACTCACTGACGTGTAGGGCCCGCCCGCACACCGCCGCGGTCGTCTTCAACCTCGAGCGGCTGGCCCGGCCGACGACTCCGGCGATGATTGCCGGCGACCCCGACCACCTCCCACGGCGCTTGGCCCACCGGTGTACTCAGGGAGCCAAGACGCATCCATCCGCGGGTGGCACGATCGCCGAGGAGTACGGGGTCGAGCAGGGCGTTGGTCGCGGTGGACGAGGACGGGGGTGATGGTGGCATCGGCGCTACGGTGCGCCCTTGGACGAGGGAAGGAGCGTGGGAGCTGCGCCTTGCTCAGGGGATCCTACTGGTGGAGAGAGGAGAGGGAGAAGAGGTCGGGCTCGGCTGAATTTAGGCGATGGACGGCGGCTCGGCTTCAGCCTTGGAGGTGGATGGAGGGCACGGGAGGAAGGATGGGTTGGCCTGGGTGGTGCTCGGGAGAGAGGGAGAGCGAATGGAGCAGAGAGGAGGGCTCGTAACGGCCTCATATGGGCGCTGTTAGGAGCACCATGGACGGAGCTCACGGCCATGGCCCAGGACGTCGCCAGGGGCCAAACGAGTGCTTTGGGGCATGTCTGAGGTGCTCGTGGGCGTGGTCCAGGTCAAGGGAGAGAAAAGAGAGAGAGCAGGGGCGCAGGGGCACCGCGCGTGTGAACGTGCTCACTGGTGCGCTCGGGCGGCCGGCGCGCGTGCGAAAGGAGGCAGCGGGAGGGAGAAGGAGGAGGGGGCCAAGGGCGTGGCGTGTTGCGGACGTCGAGACACCTCGACTGGCGCGAGGGGGAGGATCGAGGTGATCGGGTGGCTTGGGCAGAGAGCAGCTACAGTGCGTGGGAGCACTATAGCGCGCTCTGGAGCACGCCTTTGGCATGCCATGGCATAAAAAGGGGGAAGTGGGCGCGGCCACTTGTGTCCAGTAGTGCTAGGGAGTAGTAAAGAAAGGGGAGAGGGCCTTGGATTCCCTGGACAGTCAGTAGGAGAGGAGAGAGGTTGAGGGAGAGAGGGAAATGGGCTGTCCAGAGAGAGAAAGTGAGGGTTTCACCCCCAAATAATTGACCTGAGATGCAGCCATTGTTACTGGAGGTAGAAAAGGTCTAGGAGAGGCTGTGGTAAAATGTTGGGCTCAAGGAGATTAGTGGAAGAGGTCAAAATGATGATTTTGGAAAAATGGCAGAAGGTGTTTGTTGATGGTTTGGGCAAGAAAATTAATTCCAATTGCCATGAGAATTAACAGGATGGAATGGCACTTAGAAATAGTGTGTTCCACCAGGTTTGAGCTCATTTGGGCAAAGTAGCCAATGTAACTTTGGTAAACCCTAGAAATCGGCAGAAATGGCTTTACCAAGATTTAGTCATGCAAATCTATTCTCCTTGATGCCCCACTTCGTGTAGTGTCATAATTTGAGGTTATGAACATGTCCACAAAAGTTGGGGTCAAGGAGAAAAAGTTAGCAGTACAAACTTGTTCAAATTTGATTCTAGTCAGAGAGGGTTTTGGGTTACTTTGATCAAGATAAAATTCTCTCCAACTTGTGCCATTTGGTCTAGATGCATTATTAGACGATTTGAGCATGTTTACAAGGTTTGAGAACATTTGGACATGTTTGTCAGTGCAAAGCTGTTCAAACTTGAAAAAGGACAGAAATGGTTTTGAGGAGATTTAATGGTGTTATACTATTCTCCATGACATGATACTTGGCAAGATCATCAAACATGTCATATGTGACATGCTAGAATTTTGTTGGAATTGTTGGGAAATATTTCCTGTAGAAATATTTCAAATCCTTGAAATGGGCAGAGATGGTTTTTGAGGGATTTGGCCAATATTGTGAACATGACCATGTGTTGAAACTCTTATATATGGTCAATATATGTCCATTGAGTTTCCCTAAATTTTCTCAAATATTTTTGAAACATTAAAATAATTTTTCCCTATTAAAGACCATTTCTGGACTTAGGAAAAAGCTTTTAAATAAAATAAGAAAATAACTTTTAAAATTATATTTTTGTGGTTTCTGGGAATCCTATATCTAATAGGTTTCAACTATACCTTTTGAAAGATTTTTCATACCCCAAATCAGGTACTTGCAGTGCAAACCTTAATCCAAGGGTTTTTGGAAAACTAATTTTAGAAAATACTTTTTGGCCAACATATTTTTGCAAGAAATTGTTTTTATGTCCTACACACATGGCATGATCATTGGACAAGGTTTTGGATCAAGGAGAAGGAGTATAAGAGTTGGAGGATTTATTTGATTTTTAGAGCACTTCCAAACAACAAACAAAATCCAATCAAGGCAAGGTCCAAAATACTCAAAAGTTTTTGTCAAACCACATTTTATCATGTTTGTTAGCTTAATTGTTGTGGCATGAAAATCAGGGTGTGACACCTATACTTGTGGGTTATCAATAGCTTCTCCGTCCCCATTCAGTTGCAGCATTCTTTCTATTATATATGTAGTAAGCTCAATGGTATTTCTGACTTTGTAGCTCATCAGGTTCTAAGTTTCTTTGTAGAACCTGTCTTTGGTGGTGTTTCGTTGGCTCAATGGTATTTCCATGGCCTTTGGTCTTTTCTTTCTACAATTTCTCGGTTTCAATTTTAGGTCTTTGTAACTCTTGTTGTACTATGCATTTCAGTTGAATGAAGTTGTCACCCTTTGGTGCCTTTTCTTGTTCAAAAAAATATTTACTGATGGTGCTAGAAACACAATCAACTTATCACAAAGAGGAACTTTTGCATGCAACCAAAGAACAAGAAGAAACTGAAAAACGATAATGTGTATTACATGAGGTGTCACGGACTCTCGTGTCTATGGCAATAATAGAAAGCACAAAAATTAAATCAAACAAAAAACAAAATTATCCAACCTTAAGTAGGTCTCATCTCTAAGAAAAAACACATAGTCTTTTACTTCAAAAATACATGTGCCAACCCCAAAGCTAAGGGCATCTCCGATGCTGACCAACAAATTTCCCTCGGCTCAAGCCCCCCCCCCCCCCGGGCATGCCTGGTGATCTTGTGGGGGCCTGGAGCCTTCGAAAACCCTAAGTCCAACTCCATAAGTACTGTCTCATGGATAAAAAAATCAAAGGTAAAGAATCATCGTGTTTTACGATACATAGCCGTCGTCACCTCCTGGTCTTCATCAAGGGGACTGATCTGGAGTCCGATCGGCGCTCCAGAGGGTGGAAATCCTCGTCGTTGTCATCAGCAACCATTCTCCATCAACATTTCCATGATGCTCACCACCATGAGTGTGTAATTCCTTCATAGGCTTGTTGGACGGTGATGGAGTTGGATGAGATTTGTCATGTAATCAAGTCAATTTTTTAGGGCTTGATCCCTAGTGTCCACTAGGTTCTGGGATTGATGTTGCTACGAGTTTGCTATGCTTATGCTAGTCACTAGGGCCCAAATGCCATGATTTCAGATATGGAACTATTATGTTTTCATGAATATAAGTGTGTTCTGGATCCAATCTTGCAAGTTGTATGCACCTATTATGTGTTATGATCTGTAGTCCCCAAGGTGACAATAATTGGGATTCACTCTAGTGATGACCATCGTATGAGGAGTTCATGTATTCACCATGTGTTAATGCTTTGTCTCGGTTCTATATTAAAAGGAGGCCTTAATATCCCTTAGTTTCCTTATGTACCCCGTGGCCACTGGAGGGTAGGACAGAAGATGTCATGCAAGTTTTTATTATAAACACGTAGGAGTATATACAGAATACATGCCTACATTGAATCGATGAACTAGAGTTATTGTGTATCGGTCTAGGTTGTGACTGTTATATGATGAATGCCATCCAACACAAATATCCATCCTTGATCCATTGCCTGCGCTTTTTATCATGTTGATCTTTACTAAGTTACTATTGTTTCCGATGCGGTCACTACAAAAAAAGACACATCCGTGACATTTTGGGTCGAACGAATAATTTTCTGTCATGCTTATGACACTTCTATGACGATAATTGTGACAAAACCCGATATTATCATAGATGTGGTGGGTGAGAGAGTCCTGGACTAAGGGGTCCTCGGGCATCCAACTTGTTGGACATGGGCCGGACTGTTGGTCCATGAATATACAAGACTAAAGATTCTCTCACCCGTGTCCGGATGGGACTCTCCTTGGTGTGGATGGCAAGCTTGGCATTCGGATATGAAGATTCCTATGTATGTAACCGACTTTTGTCGCCGTCCTGGGACGGGGGTCCCCAGACTTGCCAGCCTATGGCCCACGGCGTGGCTCCACCAGTGGCCCTTTACGACCCATCTTCACTAGCAAGCACTCAAGACCCTCGTGAGGGGCCAAGCCTCGCGAGGCGGACGACGCAAGACCTCCTCGGGGCAGCCTCACTAGGCTGCCTCACGAGGGGTGGAGAGATCAAGGCAAGGGGCACCTCGCAAGGTTCCTGTGATGCAAGCCATGACGACCAAGGCCAGGCGAGCTCCAGTGTGTGCAGTGTCCTCGTTTCCTCTTTGGTGCTAAAGAGGCAAGCGCAGGCGCGGAGTCCCGAGGCATCAAGCAAAGGTTTCCATATCAGTGCAACGAGACCAAGACCAGCAGGACGGCAGGACGGAGGTCACTGTGGAGCCCAGGACGGCGTCATCACCAGAGCCTTTGGCAGACGAAGACCATCTTTTGTCAGGATAGCTTGTACTAGGTGTCCCCCTTCAAATTGGCCGTTGTGGGATCCCTTCCCGCCTAATATTTGGGGAGAGGACCCGGGCCACTATAAATAGGACTACCCACCACCTTAGAAGGAGGAGAGAGAATCCTCTACGGCATCAACTCACCAAGCACAAGAACACCTCTCCTCAGGAGGCTGTTCTTCCCTTGTAACTGGTCATCCGCAGCCCCAGAGGCAATCCACCACACCACACTGGAGTAGGGTATTACACCACATTGGTGGCCCGAACCAGTATAAATCCTGTGTCCCTTTGTTCTGTGAGTTCGACGCGCTAAGCCCTTAGATTACAGTGAAGGCGTGAGCTAGAGGGGGAGAGATCTTCATGCGCACCCCGGTGTTCGAACCTCAAGGGTTTTGCCGGAACCCGAAATCCGACATTTGGCGCGCCAGGTAGGGGTGCGCCGAAGCTCCGCCTCTCCGCTTGCTTCGTCCATCTTCTTGGCAGACGCCACCCCTCCCGTTAGGCCGGCATGCTCCTACGGATGCGCCACGGGCATCCGGGCCTTCACCCACACCTTGCGGCAGGTGTGGTGGCCACGCAAGTTCAAGCCGGAGATGCCACCCTGCTACAATGGTGCGGTAGATCCGACGGCCTTCCTGCAGGCATATGAGAAGGCCGTCCTCGAAGCCGGAGGCGACGACCAGGTCATGGCCAACTGGTTCCCCTTGCCCTGGCTGGCGTGGCACGCGCCTGGCTACTCAGCTTGCCAGGATCATTGGCGACCTCCTGGAAGGAGCTGCACGGTCTCTTCATCGCGCGCTTCGCGGCACCAGCGCCCCTCGCCGTCGTGGCCCTCCTCGACGGCTCGCAAGCACCACCCTCGGACTGTCACACCAAGTCGTTCTTTCGCCAGATTGGCGCCATCCCCACGCGCCAAGGAGCTCTCCCGGGTTGGACAGAGCCCAAGGCCGACCTTACCTATGACGCAGGGGATCACCCCTCCACCATCGTCGGCTCGGGCGTGCTCCCAACGTTGTGGACGCCCACCATCTGCAACATAGCTGTCACCAAGGCCCTCATTGCCGGCGGCGCCGGTCTCAACATGCTCTCTATGGATGCTTTTAGCCTTCTTCGTGTACCACTCCAACGCTCGGACCCAGCAAGCCCTTCTCCAAGGTCGGCGGCGGGTCCACCAGCCCCTTGGGGTAGATCCGCCTCCCTGTGACCTTCGGCACCCGCGACAACTACCGCACTGAGTTGATCGCCTTCGACATTGCCTGCATCGGCTTCCCGTACAATGCCATCCTCGGATACCCGGCTCCGGCTCAGTTCATGGAGGCGACCCATCCGGCCTACAATCTCATGAAGATGCCCGGGAGCAAGGACGTCCTCACCATAGTTGGATATACCAAGGAGACTCTAGCGGCGCTCAAGTGCACCCTCAAAACCTCCACGGTGGCACAACCGGCCAACGAGGCCACCCCAGGTGTCGGCGTTCTGGGAACGGGGGTCCCCAGACTTGCCTGCCTGCGGCCTGCGGCGTGGCTCAAAGGGGGCCCAGCGCGGCCCATCTTCATCAACACAAACCCAAGACCCTCGCGAGGGGCCAAGCCTCGCGGGGCAGACGACACGGAGCTTCCTCAGGAACGGCCTCATCAGGCTGGCTCGCGAGGAGGCGGAGAGATCAAGGCGGGGTACCTCACGAGGCGCCCGTGACGCAAGCCATGACGACCAAGGGTGCCAGGCGGGCGCCAGCCCGCGCAGTGTCCTCCTTTCCTCTTTGGTGCAAAGGGAGCAAGCGTAGGCGAGAGCATCAAGCAAAGGCACCCATTTCGGTGCAACGAGACCAAGACCAGTCCAACGGCAGAGAGGAAGTCATTGTGGAGCCCATGTCAGCGTCACCACCAGAGCCTTTGGCAGGCGAGGACCAACTTTAGTCAGGATAAGTGTCCCAGATGTTCCCCTCCAAAATGGCCAATTGTTGGCGCCCTTCCTGCTCAATATTTGGAAAGAGGCCCAGGGCCTTTGCCTATAAATAGGATTAGCCACCCACAGGGCAGAGAAGATCGGAGAATCAAGAAGGGAGAATGTAGAAGCCAAGAGAGAAACTAGCTAGGATCGGATTGAGTAGCATCGCACACACACACACACACAGAGAGAGAGAGAGAGAGAGAGAGAGAAGGGCGACTGAACTCCTCCTAGCAGTTCATCCCCCCAGCCAAGAACAGACCCTCGTGAGGCTGTTCTTCCTTGTATTGGTTATCATCATCAGCCCAAGAGGCAATCCACCACACCACACACTGGAGTAGGGTATTACACCACAACGGTGGCCCGAACCAGTATAAATCCTGCGTCTCTTGTGATGTTCTTTCCATAGCTTAGATCTTAGTGAGGCGGAGGGGTGCAGGTAGGTAGAAGGCGAAATCTCCACGTGCACCCCAGTGTTCGAACCTCAAGGGTCTGCCGGAACCCGAAATCCGACATTTGGCGCGCCAGGTAGGGGTGCGCCGGAATTCGTCTTCCACCACCCCGTTCTCCTCCGACCATCGCGTCCATGTCTGACGCTCGTCAGGCCCGCACCGAGTGCCGGGCCGCTCTCGCTTCCCGCGTCGCCCAGACGGCTCCTGTTGGCGGGCGTCCTCACCGTTCCCCGTCACCTACCGTCAATGCCACCACCGGCCCGGCGGGGAACGAGCAGCAAGCGTCGTCTCAGCATCTGTCCGTGCGGCAAGACGGCAGCACCGCTACTCCCTCGCTCACCCTAGCTGGTTCTTCATCCCGCACGGTCCGCGCACCCATGGAGGCTCGAGCTGCGCTCATCGCAGCAAATGAGCTCCTGCGCTACCGTCCCGTCAATGACGTCTACGAAGAATGGCTCGACCGCATCACCGAGCTCGTCCGCGCTGCAGGGGGCTCCCCTGCGCCGTCCGTTCCGCTGCACCGCACCCCGCCCCGCGCGGGCGACGAAGCTCCGGGGGAGCCCCAGCCGCTTCCTCCTCAAGAAGGCGCCATGCCTCCAAGGCGCGTGGCCCCTGGGCGGAACCCGCTCGGTCAGGTGCCAGCGCGGCAAGAGCAGAGCTGCCAAGAAGTCCCTCGCCCGCAAGAAGCTGCCCGGGCGCTCCCTACTCCAGCACGTCGCGACCATGCTCCTGCTCCCGCACGTCAAGACCCTGCGCTGCTCCCAGTTGCAGCGCGTGGGGACATGCAAGACCAAGCTCTCCGTCACCCAAGGCCTCCCGTGGCCACAGCAGGCTGCCATGCCTTCACCATCAAGCTATGCAGCGTCGCGTGGCCCGGCAAGTTCAAGCCAGACCTGCCTCCTCATTACGACGGCACGGCCAACCCTGCGGAGTTCCTCCAGCTCTATGAGCTGGGCATCGAAGCTGCCAACGGAGACAAGAAGGTCATGGCGAACTGGTTTCCCATGGCGCTCAAGGACGGGGCCTGCACCTGGCTCCTGAACCTGGCTCCAGGCATGATCTCCGCCTGGGACGAGATGCGCACCCGCTTCATCGCCAACTTCCAAGGTACTCGCGACCGGCCACCCGCCATGAGCAACATGCGCCGCATCAAGCAACAACCCGGAGAGACCCTGCAGAAGTACATCCAGCGCTTCAACAAGGCATGCCTCAAGATTCCCAAGGTGACCGAGGAGGCCATCATCTCAGCTTTCTCCGACGACGTGCGTGATGTCAAGATGAAGGAGGAGCTAGCGATGCATGAAGACCTGTGCACTTCCTTGGAGTTGTTCAACTTGGCAACCAAGTGCGCCAGGGCTGAGGAAGGGCGTCTCTCCCTCCTTGAGCCGCCTGCCGCAGACCCAAAAGAGAAGAAGCCCAAGGACAAGGATGTGAAGTGCAAGGGGGCTGCCGTGCTCGCGGCAGAACCAAACACCAAGCGGGGCAGAGATCAGCCCGAATCTTCCAAGGGCAGTCGGTACTGTGTGTACCACGACCTCCACACCCACAACACCAACGAATGTCAAGAGCTCCGAGCCGTGCGAGAAGGAAGGATCGGCCGTCGCCCCGACCGCGATGACCGGGGCTACAGTCGAGGAGGAGGAAGGAACGCAGGACGCTGGGAAGACCGCTGCCCACGCTAAGGGTGGCGCGATCGACCTCGCGAGGACCGTTGGCAAGACCCACCTCGCGAGGGAGACTAGAGGGATCAGCCTCGCGAGGATGGCCCGCAAGGCAACGCAGGCCACCCTCCGCTGCCGCCGCAGCCAAGGAGAAACGAGGACCGCCATCAGGACGAGGGGGCTGGGGGCTTCCAATAGCCGCGCGTGATCGCCTGCATCCTGGGCGGGGCTCAAGCCCCAGCCTCTCAACGCATCTTCAAGCAGTTCGCCCGCGAAGTGAATGCAGTCCTCGCCAAGCTCGAAGCCACGCGCCCTCTCAGGTGGTCGGCATGCGCCATCACGTTCAGCTCAGCAGATCAGCTCAAGTGTGCGGCCACAGCCGGAGTCCTCCCGATGCTTTGTTCCCCAATCATCAGCAACGTGGTGGTCACCAGGATCCTCATCGATGGCGGGGCATGGCTCAACGTCCTGTTCGTGGAAACATTCAACAATCTCCAAGTGCCCTACAACCAGCTTCAGCCAACCAAGCCTTTTTCCGGAGTCACCGACGGCTCCACGGTCCTGACGATTGGGCAGGCCCGCCTCCCTGTCACCTTCGGGGCACGCGACAACTACCGCACCAAGCTCATCGACTTCGACGTCGCTCACATTTGCCTGCCATACAACGCCATCCTTGGGTACCCAGCTCTGGCCAAGTTCATGGCCGTAACTCACCACGGCTACAACGTCCTCAAGATGCCAGGAAGTGGCGGAGTCATCACGGTGCCCTGTGAAGAGAAGGACGCGATGTGTTCCCTAGAACGAGCCTTTCAGGTCGCATCACTGGAAGACCCGGATCGCGGAAGCAGGAGGCTTCCCGAGACCGTCCCCAAGAAGAAGAAGACATCGTCCGGCCCGGCCCCTCAGGAGGCAGGCCCCTCAGGGCCCGTGCCTGCCCAGGGGGAACCTCCTTCCATCGCATAGGAAAGCGCGCCCAGCGCCCTCCTCAGGCAGGGCTCGGGGGCTCTCCCCTGGAGGGCCACCGACCTGGCTAAGGTCACGAGGGAGGCGCTTGGGGACCACATGGAGGCGTGTTTCGAAGCACGTTTCCCTCAAGAAGGAGTAAGGCAAGGAGAGCCAGACCCTCAGGAGTTCGTCAGCAAGGCCATTCAGGAGCTACAGGAGTCAAGAGTCATGAAAGGCGGCCGCCGCCTACCAGCTGTGGCTCCCCATCCAGGCGAGGATGGTGGGATGCGCGTCTGCATCGACATACCAGGGCTCAATTGAGTCGCCTCTCTGGAGCGCCTCTGGCCCTCGCGAGTGGGGTGCTGCGAAGGTCCACCCCACAGCTACGTTCGCATGCCTTACGGCTTGCCGAACGCGGCTGCCACGTACTAGCGCCTCATGAGGGGCATCATGGAGGCTCAAGAGGCCAGGCATTCCGCAGCCCTGGCGGAGATGGAGATGGTCTGCGAGGAGCCACCAGCGCCTTCGAAGCCTCCCGAGGCCCCTGGGCCTGGGGGCTCATGAGGATCGGCTTCCGCAGCCCATCGAGTCTGCTACACCAACACTCCTTCGTCCTCAACATCATCAGGTGACATCTTTCAAGTTTCATTTCCAGCTGGGAGCGCCCCTCAGGGCTGCATTATTCCCAGGCCGCGTGGGTCCATCCTTGCGGCATGTATCCTTTTTATTTCATGTTGTTAGCTTACCTTGTTGGGAGCGCCCCTCGAGCTGCATCATCCCCCAAGTTGCTCGGGCCAGACCCAGCGGCATGTATCCCTTTTGCGTTTATTTCCGGCTATGCATTCGACCCACCATGCTTGATTATTTGATGCCTGTCCACGACACCTCTTCTTCTCCATGCCGACCACTTGCACGTTAAAGGGGGAGTACCTGAGCATCGCCACTCAGGGCTCTTACTGGCTCTCCAGCCCTCACCCTCTGGCCTTGTCCACGGCATCGCGACCTGGCATACCAGCGACGGCTAAGACCAGCTCGAGGGCCGGGACCCGGGGACGTAGAGTGCCGGCATCTAAGCAAATTTGCAGGGACACATCACAAGATAAGGCCCAGTGCCAGGCGCAACCCGCCTAGAGGTAGGGCCCCGTGAGTCCCGCGCTGCCTCACGGGTGCCCAGATACACCTCTCCAGGCCCTACCGTGCCAGCCACGTGTCAGTGCGGGGCTGTACACGCCCCGGGGGCTCCTCCCGGAGGGGAGCCCCCTCCCACGTACCAGTGGAAGCACCATGCTCCATGCTGGCTGACAACACTGCCGAGGAGCGGCTATGCCCGTAGACATACGGAAGCGCTATGCTCCGTGCTAGTGATAAACAACTGAGGGTGGCCCCCGGGCCGCGTCAACCTCAGGGAGCCTAGAGCTCAGTGTATAGCCTCATCGTAACGCCTCCCCTCGGGAGTGCCGCCCGAGGGGGCTAGGCACGGGGGCTGCGCCTGGGTCACGCCCAGATGCACGCCACCCAGCCAGGCCCCCCCGGGCCTGGTTCGTCGCGCGTCTCTCCCCGAGCGGAGCCAAGGTACGAAGGCCGTTTGAGCATCAAGCGGACTCCTGAGCATCGCGACTCAGGAGCCTAACTGGTCACGTAGCCCCTCACTCCTTAGTTCCGAAAGGCTAACGGCGGTTGAGGTATGCGCGGGGCCGGGCTCTGCAGACATAGAACGGTAGATCCACCCACATCACACCTCCCTACTTTCTGTTCGTGCGCCAAGGGGGACTCCTGAGCATCATGACTTAGGAGCCTAACTTGTCACGTAGCCCCTCACTCCTTGGTCCCGTCCTGGTTTCCGGTCGGGGCTAACGGCGGCTGAGGTATGCGCGAGGCCGGGCTCTGCCGGCGTAGAACATAAGCAAGTAGGAAGGAAAAGCGTAAATTTCAAGGAATTCAAAAGCAAATATTACAGTCCACACTGTTATCTCAATGCCAAACGCAAGTTTAAACGCCTCCCTGATGCATGATACATGTGCAGGAATTAAAGGCAGGACAGGAGCCACAACGGAGTCAGTTGTCGGCGGTGGAGCAGTGCGGAGTGGGTTCGCCTCATGGAGCAGTGGGGTCGGCAGCGCCTTGCTTCGTCTTGGCGCTGAAGGCCCGGAACTTCCCCAGCAGAGCCTCCGCGCGACCCTTCACGGCCTCGGTAGCGGCAACGGCATGCTCGCTGCTTACTGGCTCCAGCAGGCTGCCGAGGTCGATGTCGGGATCACGAAGGTAGATGTGGGTGAGGACCCGCGTCAGCGCAGCAGAAGACAGGACACGCGCCTCGGCCTCGGCCGTGGGGCCAAGGCCAAGGGCGACATCTTCAAGAGCGCGAACCAGGAAGGGAAGCAGCTTGGCGGGGCCGTCCTTGGCGCCAGCCAGCGGGCTCTCTAGGCCGCTGTTGTAAAGCATCCTCAGCGAGGAGCGAGCCTTCGCCTCCATCTCTGCGAAGGCCACGCGGTCCTCGGCAAGAACCTGGGCCTTGTCGTCCAGCTCAACCTTCCATGCCCCCAACTCCTGCTCCAGCGCGCCTAGGCGGTCACGACGCTTCCTGAGCTTGGCCTCCCGGCCCTCGACGGCCGCCTCGCGAGCCTTCACGCCTTCTTCCTGCTCTTGGCGAAGGCGGGCCTCTTTCACGAGCTGGTCCCGCATGCCTTGCAGCTCGTCCTCCAGCGCCTTGCAGCGACCACGGACGTGGACCACCTCCCCCAGGGCTGCGTCACGAGCAGCCTTCGCCTCAAGGACGGCCCGCCTCTCCTCATCGCAAGCCGTCGAGGCCTGGACCAGCGCCGCCCGAATCGAAGCGTCGGAGCGAATCCATCCTGAA
This sequence comes from Triticum monococcum, assembly GCA_034509565.1. NCBI lineage: Eukaryota > Viridiplantae > Streptophyta > Magnoliopsida > Poales > Poaceae > Triticum > Triticum monococcum. Next base: position 439,661,411 of record CM067842.1, on the reverse strand, counting down.
GCCAGCTCCAAGCGCCCGGCCACCAAGCGAGGGTCGGCGCCAAGAAGATCCTGCCGCAGCCAGTCCAGCTCAGCAGCAGCACGATCCAGAATGGCAGGAGGAGTCGGAGAGACAACAGTCGGTGGAGTAGGAGGAGAAGGCGGCAGCGCGACCACAGCATCCTGAGGCGGAGCCTGCTGCGCCCCAACACTGTAGCAGTGGCAGCAGGCAAAGGCACCTCGGGAGTCACTTGGGCCATGGGGACTGAGCTCGCCCTAGCCGGCTCAGCCAGGCTTCGCGAGGACGACCGGGCAGGAGAAGCCCACGCGTCGTAGTCACCTTCCTTCGCGGGCAGAGGCGCTGCTACGGATGGAACCTCAGGAGCTCCCTTCGGCTTCTTTGCTGCGGGCGCCAGCCTGTCCAAGAGATGTGGACGTCAAGCCTCAGCAGCAGATCAGTAAATAAAGACAAGAATCAAGCGCTTACGGGTCATCGCCAGTGAGCTCAGGCAGCCTCCGGCCAAATTTGAAGCCAGAAAGCTGGCTGGAAGGGTCAACCTCAGGAAGCTTGGAAGCGGAAGGCGCGTCTGCGGTCCGCCTCGGGGCTGGGGCAGACCCATGAGAGATCAGCCCCGTCCTGTCCTTCTTTGGGATCGGGGGCAAGCTCCCGCCGCCCTGCTCATCATCATCCTCATCGTCATCACTCGGAGAGAGGCGGAGAGCGCGGGACCTGTGCCGGGGGAGGGGAGCCCTCGACTCTCCGTCAGTCACCTCGGAGTCAGGCCCTTTTTCCTGCTCCCCTCCTTCCTCCTCTTCGCTGGAGTCGTCGGAGGACACGTCCACCGGTTCCTTGGGAGTTTCCATGGGCACGGGCCCGTCCCCGTTGAAGACGGGCATGGACTCCACTACCTGCTCCCAGTCGTCGCGGAGGAACAAGGGCGTAGGAGCGCCCTCCAACCTTGCCACATCGCCCCCGACCAGAGATTGGAGGACCGCAGCCAGATCTTTGTCGGCCTAGGCCGTGGGGCTCGGATGGGGCCTCCACATCGGAAGTGAGTACTGCCGAAGCGGAGCCAGCTGGTGCTCCAGGAATTCCCTCAGCAGCGACGCGCTGGTCAGCTTCGCCGCCGCCATGTTGGCCGGCCTCAGATCCGCGTCCATCTTCTCCAACACCAGCTTCGCGCGGGGGTTCGTGAGCTCCGCTCGACCCCAATCGCTAGAGCTCGTCGGTTGCTTCGCTCCTGAAGCCCTCAATCCTTTTCCTGGGGTTCGAAATGGCAATGGCGCCACTGTACGCGATGAAGCTCGCGCACGCGAAAGCAGGGTCACGAGAGGTCCGGAGGTAGAAGTAGTGGCGCAGCAAGGCCACTGAGGGTTGCACCCCTACGTGAGCCTGGCAGTAATAGGCGAAGATTGCCAGGAGAAGGACGGAGTTGGGATGGAGATGTAGAGCCTGTAGCTTGTAATGGCGGAGGATAGAGAAGAAGAACTCGGAGAAGGGAGGCACCAGGCCAGCAGCAATGGCGCTTAGAAAGAGCGGATAGAATGTGCTCCCTTGGCCCTCAGGGGTAGCGGAGCCGGCCTTGAACACCTTCGCCCCGTCGATGCCCTGCGCCGCCACCATCCGGCGCAACCAGGCGAGGCTCGCCTCCGACACATTCGGCGAGTCCAGGGCAGACGAGTACCAAGCTCCGGTCGGGGACTGATGAGGCGCCATGGCTTCCTAGGTCACGCGGTCGAAGTAGATCTGGAAATTTTCGAGGAAGGAAGGAGAGGCGCAAGAAAGGGGATCTGAGCAGCAACCGGAGAAAGCAAAAAGCAAAGCCTAGGCAGATGCCGCTCCTTTATCAACTAGCGCGGTTGCTGAGGCGCTCACGTCCAATCAACCGCCACGCGGTGCCCAAAGCCGCAGGCTATTAAGGCCCGCGGCGCTTCGCTCTTGCCCTTTCACCTCCCTGCACGGCCAAGTCCGGACGCGCCTTGGACCCGGGGGCTACTGTCGGCGTTCTGGGAAGGGGGGTCCCCAGACTTGCCTGCCTGCGGCCTACGGCATTGCTCAAAGGGGGCCCAGCGCAGCCCATCTTCATCAACACAGACCCAAGACCCTCGCGAGGGGTCAAGCCTTGTGGGGTGGACGACACGGAGCTTCCTCAGGCACGACCTCATCAGGCTGGCTCGCGAGGAGGCGGAGAGATCAAGGCGGGGTACCTCACGAGGCGCCCGTGACACAAGGCATGACGACCAAGGGTGCCAGGCGGGCGCCAGCCCGCGCAGTGTCCTCCTTTCCTCTTTGGTGCAAAGGGAGCAAGCGCAGGCGAGAGCATCAAGCAAAGGCACCCATTTCGGTGCAATGAGACCAAGACCAGTCCAACGGCAGAGAGGAAGTCATTGTGGAGCCCAAGCCAGCGTCACCACCAGAGCCTTTGGCAGGCGAGGACCAACTTTAGTCAGGATAAGTGTACCAGATGTTCCCCTTCAAAATAGCCAATTATTGGCGCCCTTCCCACTCAATATTTGGGAAGAGGCCCAGGGCCTTTGCCTATAAATAGGACTAGCCACCCACAGGGCAGAGAAGATCGGAGAATCAAGAAGGGAGAATCTAGAAGCCAAGAGTGAAACTAGCTAGGATCGGATCGAGTAGCATCGCACAGAGAGAGAGAGAGACAGGCGACTGAACTCCTCCTAGTAGTTCATCCCCCCAGCCAAGAACAGACCCTCGCGAGTCTGTTCTTCCTTGTATTGCTCATCATCATCAGCCCAAGAGGCAATCCACCACACCACACACTGGAGTAGGGTATTACACCAGAACGGTGGCCCGAACCAGTATAAACCCTGCATCTCTTGTGATGTTATTTCCATAGCTTAGATCTTAGCGAGGCAGAGGGGTGTAGCTAGGTAGAAGGTGAAATCTCCACGCGCACCCCAGTGTTCGAACCTCAAGGGTCTGCCGGAACCCGAAATCCGACACCAGGGGCTATGGAGGCCACACCAGCAAAGAAGAAGAAGTTGTTCACTGAAGATCGGGCCGAAACCAAGAAGGTGCCCATCGAGGAAGATGGGTCCTTAGAAGCCACCTTCACCATAGGAACCAACCTCAACCCAAATCAAGAGGAGGCATTGGTGAGGTTCCTGCGCGCAAACAAGGACGTATTCGCCTAGGAACCCAAGGAGCTAGTGGGGGTCCCAAGAGGGGTGATCGAGCATCACTTGAGGGTGTCCCCCAATGTGCGCCCCATGAAGCAAAAGGCGTGGCGACAATCCACGGAGAAGCAGTCCTTCATCATCCAGGAAACCCGCAAGCTGGAGGTGGCGGGTGTGATTCGCAAGGTTCGGTACCCCGAGTGGCTGACGAACCCCGTCGTTGTGCCGAAGAAAGGCAGGAAGGACCCCATGTCTGTTGACTTCACCAACCTCAACAAGGCTTGTCCCCAAGACCCATTCCCGCTCTCACGCATCGATCAGATTGTCGACTCCATCACCGAATGCGACCTGTTGTGCTTCTTGGCCGTGTTTTCAGGTTATCACCAGATCAAGAAGGCGGTGGAAGATGTGAAGAAGACGGCGTTCCTGACCCCGTGTGGGGTGTACTGCAACACTTGCATGCCGTTTGGGCTGTGCAACGCAGGCGCGACCTTCCAACGGCTGATGCACATCACCCTGGGTCAGCAGCTCGGGAGGAATTCTGAAGCCTACGTCGATGACATTGTGGTAAATTCTCGGGAGGCAAGAACTTTGATTCAGGACCTAGAGGAGACCTTCGCGAGGCTGCGCCAGGTGGAATTGCATCTCAACCCGGAGAAGTGCGTGTTTGGTGTCCCTTCCGGCAAGCTGCTAGGCTTCCTTGTGTCCCAGAGGGGAATCAAGGCCAACCCAGAGAAGGTCAAGGCGATAGAAGACATGAGCCCACCGCAAACTATTGAAGAGATGCAAAAGCTTGCAGGCTGCGTGACCTCGCTGGGGCGCTTCATCGCCTCGCCCTCTCGAGCCCCTGGTGATTTACCTTGCCGCCACTCCCTACTCCACCAGCACAACTCTAGTGGCGGTCCGAGAAGAGCGCTAGGCCAGGGGACTGTTGCGCCACTAGTTGAGGCGATGCAGGACCTGGAGGGCACCGCATGGGCTGAAGCAATGCCAATGGGTGACCAGGCCGAGCAAGGCGGCGTTCGCGGGCCGGCAGAGGCCCCATCAGGCAATCAGGCTCTTGAGGTCCCATCATCTCAGGAGACGCCCCAACTGCCAACAAGCACAAGCTCCGTCGACGTTCCTGCCCATGTCGAGCACCCGATGTATTTCGTCAGCACGGTACTGCAGGATGCAAGGGCACGATACCCCATGCCTCAGAAGCTCTTGCTCGTGCTTCTGGTGGCCTCACGCCAGCTGCGGCACTACTTCCAAGGTCACCCAATCAAGGTCGTCTCGGCCTACCTGCTGGAGAGGGCACTCAGGAGCCCCAACGTTGCCGGAAGAGTTGTCAAATGGAACATCGAGCTGCAAGCATTCCAGATGGAGTTCAGCACAACTAGGGTCATCAAGGGGGCCGCGCTCGCCGACTTCGTGGTAGAATGGAATGACGCTACGGGGTTTGAAGCAAGCGAGGACCGATCCCTCTTGCCAAGAAGTGAAGCACCAGATGGCTGGGTCATGTATTTCGATGTCGCATTTGCACGCTAGGGCGCGGGGGCTAGAGCAGTGCCCATCTCGCCTACTCAAGACAAGCTCTATTACGCCGTACAGCTCTGCTTCCAGCAGGGCGAGAAGGTCTCCAACAACATCGTGGAGTACGAAGGCCTCATCGCCAACCTCAAGGCCGCGGTGGCCCTGGGGGTGAAGAGCCTCACCATCAAGGGCGACTCGCAGCTCCTCGTCAACTTCTCCAACAAGGTATATGAGCCGAAGGACGAGCACATGGAGGAATGCCTCGCGGAGGTATGCAAAATGGAAAAGCATGTCTTGGGTTTAGAGATGCAGCACGTACCCCGTGTCACCAACAAGGAGGCCGGCAACATCGCTAAAAGGGCCTCCAAGCGACAACCCCAAGAGCCTGGCGTCTTTGAGGAGCGGCTCTTCAAGCCATCGGCAGCACCTCCGCTTTCGGGGCCGGTGCCGCCTCGGGAGGAGCTCCCCCAACCACCTGTCTCAGGAGCCCCGGCCTATGGCCTGACCTCGGCAGCATGCATACTCCAGACACTCGAGCCTCAGGAGGGGTGCTGGACGAAGGAGCTTAAGGAATACCTCACGCAAGGGACGCTGTCGGAGAAGGAGGAAGACACGGAGCGCGTGGCCCAACAGGCTATGGCATACTGCATCCAGGACGGTGAGTTATACAGGAAGCTCCCAAATGATGTTTCCTTGTGATGCATCTCTAGGGAATAGGGGAATGAGTTGCTGGCTGACATACACGGCGGAGACTGCGGGCACCACTCGTCATCCGAACCCTCGTCAGCAAGGCGTTCCGCAGCTGGTTCTACTGGCCTTGCCTACGGCGGTCAACGACGCAACCGAGCTGGTGAAGTCCTGCGAGGCCTGTCAATTCCACACTAAGAAGATCCATCAGCCAGCTTAGGGCCTCCAGACCATCCCGCTCTCATGGCCGTTCATGGTCTGGGGTCTGGATATCTTAGGCCCATTCCCTTGAGCGCAAGGGGGCTACCACTACCTCTACGTCGCCATCGACAAGTTCACCAAATGGGCGGAGGTAGAAGCCATCCGTACCATCCCGGCCAGATCCGCTGTCAAGTTCATCAAGGGTCTCGTAAGCCAGTTTGGGGTCCCTAATCACATCATCACCGACAACGGCTCGCAGTTCACTAGCAGTCTTTTCAATGCATAATGTGCTAACCTTGGAACGCGGATCTGCTACACTTAAGTGGCACACCCCAGGAGCAATGGCCAAGCCGAACGCGCCAACACGGAGGTCCTCAGGGGCCTCAACACCAGGACCTTCAAGAAGAAGCTTGAGGCCTGCAGCAAGGGCTGGCACGACGAGCTCTAGTCTGTGTTGTGGTCCATCTGCACCACCGCCGCCAAGCCAACAGGCGAGACCCCATTCTTCCTCCTCTACAGAGCAGAAGCGGTTCTCCCTCACGAGGTCAAGCATCGCACTGCGTGGGTCCTGGCATTTGATGAGACATCGCAGGAAGCCATGCGGGGGATGGACCTCGTGCTGGTGGAGGAACGCCACCGTGAAGCCTCACTCCGAGCAACAAGGTACCAGCACACGCTGCGATGGTACCACTGTCGCAGCGTCCACTCTAGGACACTCGAGGTGGACGATCTCGTCCTGAGGCGGGTGCTCTCCTGGGAAGGGCTGCACAAGTTCTCACCCATGTGGGAGGACCCGTTAAGGATCGCCCGTGTCTCCAGGCCTGGCGCCGCGCGCCTAGAGACACAGGACGGGATCCCCATCCAGAACGCCTGGAACATCCAGCACCTCTGAAAGTTCTACCCTTGAAGCAAGGCCCAGCACCTGTTAAGCAAGGCCCCGTCCCTGTGAAGGTCTCCGCTTGTGACACTCTCACGTAATAATGAGTTGGGCTGTACATGCCCTGGAGTCTCAGGAGTGCCGTCCTCGGGCCTCGGGGGTTCCCTCCCACATCTTATTGGCAGCACTTAGCTCCGTGCTGGTGAGAAGACTAGACTAGATGCCAGACGCGGCTTTTCATTTGCTTTCCGTAGTTGGCTTGCCCCTTTTTCTTAATGGAAGTTCGCATTCTGGTTTTTCTTGCCCTCTTGGTTTCATTGCCTTTTCCTCTGTTCTTCCTTGAATCTTTGTTTTGGTTCGTGCTCTCACTCGCATGCCTCATGAGGGGGCTGGACAGGTGCCCTCATGAGCGTTTTTCCAGTTCTTCGCGAGGCACCCTCGCTCGAGCCCGCAAGCTGGCGAACCTCTCTCAATCCGTGCCCCTCGGGTACCGCAATACGAAGCGCTGGGTCATGGCCGGCGGCTCCTGTGACCAGGATTCAGAAGTATAAGAGTCTCCTAACAAATTTTTGAAGTTCCTAGGCGCCTCCCGAGCAAAGGAGGCCTCGCCAGGCACTGGGAAATGTGTGCCTCATGAGGCAGAAACTACTTCGGACACATCAAGCTAAGTTATCTCTACACGCCAACATAAAATGTTGGTACCACAACACGACGCGGTGATGATAAACATAACATAGCAACTTGGAAATCATGATTCATTACACGCCCCTGCAGGGCCCATAGTTGTTTATTCTTAAAGGCAGGAAGTAAAGAACAAAACAAAAGTGGTGCGTGCCCCCGCAGCAGTTCGCGAGGACGGACCCAGGGCGCTCTCCTTGGCTCGGCCAGACCCCTCCTCGCACTTCACTGGAGTGCGGCGACGAGACGACCCGCTGCTACCCTCCAAACAGGCACAGGGGCGTGGTGGCTAGTCATAGCCGCCGCTGCTGGAGCTGTCGCTGGAGGAGGAGCCTCCGTAGCTGGAAGAGCCGCAGCCAACGCCGAGGGCGAAGCCACCTTCATCCTCGTCACGACCATCGCCAAGGCCGAGCACCTCGTCGTCGTCGTTGTCCTCGGGGCAGCACCTGACGCGGCGACCATCTTCCCCAAATACCCTCACATAGAGGGCCGCGTCGCCGTCGTACTTAAAGTGGAGGGCACACCACCTGCCCAGGCCGTGCGCGCGGGCAAATGTCTACCAGCCGTGGGCCAGGGCTGCGTTGCCCGCGGCGGAGACTTCCACCGCGACCCACGAAGCCTTGCTGCAGCAACCGTCCGCCTGGACCTACAGACGATAGTTCACCGACAAAGAACCGCGGGAGCTAAAGCCAGGTGCCAGCCAGGTTCTTCGACCACACGATGAACTCCGGCATCACCTCCACCGAATGAAAGCACGGCCGAGGAGGCCACGCAACCGTGGCGAGCCTCACTTCTTCAACGGGACTTCCACGACCAGGGCGACTCCTGCCGCGCGGGGAGGCGCCGCCGCTGCCGCGAGGGGCCACGGTGGGGGTCGCGGCGTGCTTGCACGGGCGACCACGCCCCCTCTTGTGTGGCGGCGAGCCGGGCCCCTCCTGGCGGGCCTTACCCTTTTCTGTGACTGAGAACCTCTTCGCCGGCCCCTCCTGGCGGGCCTTCCCCTTCTCTGCGGCCGAGAACCTCTTCGCCGGGGCCATGAGTGTTGCTGCAAGCAAGGGAGCAAGGAAGAAGAAGGAGCAGGAGGAGCGAAGGAAGAGATGGGTGACGGGGGCTCCGCACCCCCTTCCCATTTATAGCCAAGAGAGGCCAACCGCCGGCCTCCACGATCTAAGGTAATAATGACCATTTTCTGCATGCAGCAGGGACCCATCAAGTCAGACAGTTGTCGAGGCAGTGTGGATAAGCGGAGACACCCACATCCAATCAACCGCCATGCGTCAAACGAGGCCGCAGGCTATTGGGGCCCGCGGCGCTCCGCACTTGCCCCTTGGCTTTGCCTCGAAGCCAAGCCCGAGCGTGCCTTGGGCCCGGGGGCTACTGCCGGCGTCCTAGGACGGGGTCCCTAGACTTGCTTGCCTGCGGCCCATGGCGTGGCTCCACCAGCGGCCCTGTACGGCCCATCTTCACTAGCAAACACTCAAGACCCTTGCGAGGGGCCAAGCCTCGCTAGGCGGACGACGCGAGACCTCCTCGGGGGCGGCCTCACCAGTCTAGCTCTCAAGGGGCGGAGAGATCAAGGCAAGGGGCACTTCGTCAGGTTCCTGTGACGCAAGCCATGACGACCAAGGCTAGGCGGGCGCCAGCGCGCGTAGTTTCCTCGTTTCCTCTTTGGTGCTAAAGAGGCAAGTGCAGGCGCGGAGTCTCAAGGCATCAAGCAAAGGTTTCCATATCGTTGCAACAAGACCAGGACCAGCAGGACGGCATGACGGAGGTCACCGTGGAGCCCAGGACGGCGTCATCACTAGAGCCTTTGGCAGGGGAAGACCATCTTTTGTCAGGATAGCTTGTACTAGTTGTCCCCCATGAAATTGGCCATTGTGGGATCCCTTCCTGCCTAATATTTGGGAAGAGGACCCGGGCCACTACAAATAGGACTAGCCACCACCTTAGAAGGAGGAGAGAGAATCCTCTATGACATCAACTCACCAAGCACAAGAACACCTCTCCTTAGGAGGTTGTTCTTCTCGTGTAACTATTCATCCTGAGCCCCAGAGGCAATCCACCACACCACACCGGAGTAGGGTATTACACCACATTGGTGGCCCGAACCAGTATAAATCTTGTGTCCCTTTGTTCTGCGAGTTCGACGCGCTAAGCCCTGAGATTGCGGTGAGGGCATGAGATAGAGGGGGAGAGATCTTCGTGCGCAGCCTAGTGTTCGAACCTCAAGGGTGTTGCCGGAACCCGAAATCCAACAACTTTGTACAACCCTAGTCCCCTCCAGTATCTATATAAACCGAAGGGTTTAGTCCATAGAGGCAATCATAATCAGATATGCTAGACTTCTAGGGTTTTAGCCATTGCGATCTCATGGTAGATCACCTCTTGTAACCCCCATACTCATCAACATTAATCAAGCAGGACCTAGGGTATTACCTCTATCGAGAGGGCCCGAACCTAGGAAAAACTTTGTGTCCCTTGTTGCCTGTTACCATCAACCTCAGACGCACAGTTTGGGACCCCCTACCTGAGATCCACCGGTTTTGACACCGACATTGGTGCTTTCATTGAGAGTTCCGCTGCGTCGTCTTCAAGAGGTTCGATGGCTCCGTCAATCATCTACAATGATGCGGCCCTGAGGGAGGTCTTTCTCACCGGCCAGATCTTTGTGTTCGGTGGCTTCACATTGCGGGCCAACTCACTTGGCCATCTAGAGCAGATCGACAGCTACGCCCCTGGCCACCAGGTCAGGATTGCAAGCTTGAACTATGTTGCTGATATCCGCGGAGACTTGTTCTTCGACGAATTCGAGCCCATGGCAGCCGCTCCCTGCCACCATGATGAGCATGACCTAAATCTGTCATCGAACCATGCTCAGGAGATAGCGCCTGTAAGTGCGCCGGCCCTAGATCCGAAGCAGACTATGCCTTCCAAAGACAGGAAGCTCAACCCCACTACGGAGGCGGCAGAATCAGCTGCGTTGGAGTCGCATACAGACCCAATTTCGTGCAGGATCCGCATCACGGGAACCCCGAACTCGTCTCCGGCCACTAGCACCGAACTACAGGCACCAACGTTCGCTGAGCCTGATCAGGCGCCGATCGTCGAATTTAGTGCCGCGGACATCTTCCAACACTCACGTTTAGGCGATGTGCTAAACTCATTAAAACCCCTCTCCCTAGCAGGGGATTCACAACCGAATTATATCCGGTCTGAACTGGGGGTTAATGATGGGGAATTTCGCTTCCCACCCACCTCCCGGTTAATAGCCACTATCGAAGACCTAACCAACATGCCTGATTACGGCTCCGAGGACATCGATGGTATGGACGACGATGCCGAAGAGGAGCAGGCCCAAAATCTGCCATTTATCGGGCGTTAGACCACCACCCCCTTATATGACATATACATGGTGGATACACCCAAAGAGAATAGCGGCACCCCTCCAAGTCACGCTGTGTGAAACAAAGCAATACAGGCACAGGAGAAAACAATACTCCGAACGATGCCGAAGACAATGAAGACCCCGTTAAGCCATCTTCAGAACAGGACGAACGGGAAGACGTGCAAGTTAGCCCCGATGAACAGGCCATAAACAAAGACTCGGACGACAGTAATTATCTTCCGCTCTCCGAGGATGATGAGAGCCTCAGCAACGAGGATTTTATCGTGCCTGAGGAACCTCTCGAGCAGGAGTGCTTCAAGCGCCGGCTAACAGCCATTGCAAGGAGCCTGAAAAAGAAGCAGCAGCAGCTTAAAGCTGACAAAGATCTACTCAGTGATAGATGGACTCATGTCCTGGCAGCCAAGGAATAAGGCCTCGAGCGCCCATCCAAAAGTTATCTGAAGCGCAAATTGCCACCTCAATTGGACGACGAGGCTCTAGAGCCTGTACCGTCAGCACGTAACGCGGGTGATCAACCACAACATGTCCGAGACAAAGCGGCGAATCAAGCCGAACACCAGCTAGCAATACCTCACCATAAAGGCAAAAAGAAAACAGCTTGGGGACATATACACGACCTACGACAGGACCTAGTTAGTGGAGCGGGTCAAACCAGATCGATCTACGGATCGCGGGGGCATGCCCCAACGTGCGACGACGGCTATCAAGCCGAACATGACAAGCACAATCACGTCCGAGCCGAAAGCCATAGATGGACTCCATATGAACTATGTCACGACCTGGCCCGATATAGAGGCGCCGCACACCCCCTTTGCTTCACTGATGAAGTAATGGAACATGAATTCCTAGAAGGGTTCAAACCCGTGAATATCGAATCATATGATGGAACCACAGATCCCGCGGTATGGATTGAAGACTTTATCCTCCGTATTCATATGGCCCGCGGCGACGACCTTCATGCCATAAAATACCTCCTGCTCAAACTCAAGGGTCCAGCTCGGCATTGGCTGAACAGTCTGCCCGAGAATTCCATTGGCAGCTGGGAAGACTTGGAAGACGCCTTCGGCGATAACTTCCAAGGAACATACGTCCGTCCCCCAATGCCGATGACCTAAGTCACATTGTCCAGCAGCCCGGGGAGTCAGCTAGGAAGCTCTGGACTAGGTTCTTAATTAAAAAGAACAAAATTGTTGATTGTCCGGACGCCGAAGCCCTTGCGGCCTTTAAACATAGTGCCCGAGATGAATGGCTCGCCCGCCACCTCGGACAAGAAAAACCAAAATCCATGGTAGCCCTTACCGCTCTGATGACCTGCTTCTACGCAGGAGAGGACAGCTGGCTCGCTCGTAGAAGTGAAAGTGCATTATATCGACTAGAGGGGGGTGAATAGGCGATTTTTATGAGAGTCTTCAAAACATGGAAGTTTCGAAGACAAACAATAGAAATAAACCTATTACCATGCAGCGGAAGGTAGACTACACTAGGTAAACCATAGTCATGTATTCAATGAAGTGAAAGCACAATGACTAATAGCAGCTAGGTAGTAAGGATCAGGCAGGAAGATATTAAGAAGCCAAATAGATCACATAGTCACTCAGTGAAGACAAAAGATAGTGCAGACATACAATGACTTCACAAGGAGTAACAGTAAGTAAGGAGAAAGGAAGGATGAAACTAGTGACTCATTGAGGACAATGATTTGTTGGACCAGTTCCAGTTGCTGTGAGAACTGTACGTCTGGTTAGGGCGGCTAGGTATTTAAACCAAAGAACACACAGTCCCGGACACCCAGTCCTTAACACGCAGCTCAGGACACCCAGTCCTCACCATATTCCCCTTGAGCTAAGGTCACACAGACCTCGCCCAATCACTCTGGTAAGTCTTCAAGGTAGACTTCCGAACCTTCACAGTCTTCGTTCGCCGGCAATCCACAATGTCTCTTGGATGCTCAGAATGCGACGCCTAACCGACTGGAGGATGCACAGTCCTCAAGTGTAATAAGTCTTCAAATCACACAGACAAGAAGACTTAAGTGATGCCTAATTCTTTTTGGCTCTGGGTGGTTAGGGCTTTATCCTCGCAAGGAATTCTCTCTCAAAGGCTTCGAGGTGGGTTGCTCTCAAACGACAAAAGCCGTACTCTAAATCTGAGCAGCCAGCCGTTTGTGGTTGTAGGGGGTGGGCTATTTATAGCCACTAGGCAACCCGACCTGATTTGTCTGAAATGACCCTGGGTCACTAAGGAACTGACACGTGTTCCAACGGTCAGATTTCAAACTCACACGGCAACTTTACTTCGGTTACAAGCAAAGCTGACTTGTCCGACTCTGGAGAAGATTCGCTCTCATAGTCTTCACTCGAAGACATAGGTTTTGTTTAAGCATCACTTCAGTCATTCGGACTGGTTCTCTTGGTCCCCACTTAACAGTATGGTGGTCCCTATGACTCAAGACAGAAGAAAAAGAATTACGAAAGATCTAAGTCTTCGAGCTCCATAGGCTTCATGCGGTGTCTTCTCTTGTCATAGTCTTCAATGTGAATATCTTCATATACCACCTTTGACATCAATGTCTTAATACATTTTTAGGGGTCATCTCTGGTAGGAAAACCGAATCAATGAGGGACTTCTACCTGTGTTATCCTGCAATTATCACAAACACATTAGTCCCTCAACTAGATTTGTCGTCAATACTCCAAAACCAACTAGGAGTGGCACTAGATGCACTTACAATCTCCTCTTTTTTGGTGATTGATGACAAACTAGTTGAAGTTTTCAACGGGGAATATAATATGTGAAATTGTAAAGGATAAGGAATTGTATTCATAAGTTGCAAGGGCTCCCCCTGAAGATGTGCATATAAGTAATTTGCTTTTGGAATGCAAATGCACATGGCAGGTTGTGCTTGTGGAGATCCACTTCAACTTATGATGACAATCCACTATGCATGTGAAGGTATGTGAAGATAATGACATGCATAATGGAAAATGGACGTCTGCAACATGATCTAAGTGCAGAATTTATTGTCGCACATCGCAATTTATCATCGCAACACAAGGTGGCAAATAAGTAGTAGACGACGATCGAGTTTAAGTGTTACAACTCAAAGAACCAAATGTAGCAAAACGAGAGTTGTAAGCACGAAGCAAAATATAAAGCACCTGCCCATATGGACCCGCTTGAAGACTATCAAACTCATATGCTTCTCCCCCTTTTTGTCAGTAAGGACCAAAAAGGTTCGAAGACATAGAGCATCTACTCGTTCCCATGAAGAGTAGGTGAAGCAGCAGGGTCGTCAGTCGTGTTTGGCGGTGTAGAAAAACTTGGAGCAATGTCGACGTGTGCTGAAGGAGGTGGCGATGAAGTAGCATCATCTTCATCCTCGATCACTCTGGCGTTCACAGTTGCAGCAGAGGAAGAGAACTCAGAGTCTTCAAGTGATGGAGTTTGTCGCAGCACTGCCCTTCGAGGAGGTGTGGAGTCAAACTTGAATCGCTCAGAGAAGCCATCCTCTTGAAGATCATCTTCAGAACATATCAGCGTCAGCCCTTTCCATGTGCGTCAAGAGGTTTCATGAGCAACAAAGGCGTTCTTGGTGGCAAGATTGCGAATGCGATTAACATCCACCAAGAGGCTTTGCATTTGACGCTTTAGCCAGTCATGATGCCTATCCTGTTTCTGATGAAGAGCCACCAGAAGCTCTCGGTCATTGAGAACACGAGTGCGCTTCTTGGGTCGTTGTGCAATGGTGCTATCAGTGGCTTCGGTGAGAGCAGGATGCGGTGCATGTGCAGTGCCAGCCAAAGGATACACACGAGTTACTGCTTCAACGCCTTCAACGTTCTGAGAAAAACTTTGATGCTCTGCATTTTGAAGACTTAGAGGTTCCTTGGCAGGCTCAGGATAGATGGCTTCAATAGACATATCCACATCGGGCAAAAAGATCCGGTGATTGCGGGCAGATGGCTGATATGAGATAGCGAAGTGAGGTTTGATCAGCCGCATCACCCAAGGGGCGTAGAACTTCAAGCCAAACAGATCAGAGCCTGATGCAGCAAGTTGGCGAATGAAGAAATCCTGTGCATTGAAGCATTTTCCATGAAGAATATAGAAGACCAAAGTCTTCATTGCACCTTCCAGCTTGGCATGGGGAGAATGTCCTTTGATTGGCCAGAGAGTTCGCCGTATTATGTGATAGATGGTCCTTGGGAGATACTCAAGGTCTTCAACGAAGAACTTCGTGGGATAAGCAGCATCTTGGGGCAACGGCTTCATCATACTGAGCATCTGACTCATATTAGGTTCAGTCTTCTGAAAGATGCTCTCAACAACTTCACTATGAAGCAGACAGCCATGCTCGTAAAGATCGCCAGCAGTGGGCAAACCAGTGAGCTCAATGATGTCAAAGGCTTTGGCTTCGTGATGAACGTTTCCTGTCATCCACTCTAGGACCCAAGTCTTCGGATCTCTGTTATACCCGCAGATGTGAAGTGTGGCATAGAATTGGAGCAGCAACTCTTCATTCCAATGCTCTTGGTCAGTGACGAACGGCAGCAGTCCAACCTCTTTGAATCAATCCAGAGCTTCTTCCAGACAGGGCAGACTAGCTATTGCTTCAATGTCAAGGTGCTTGTGTGGGAAGATGCGACCTTGGTTGTAAAGAATGCAGGAGTAATAGCTTCACTGCGGATAGCTCCAGAACCGATCAGATGATATTCTTTCCCTTGAGTAGGGGTTCCTGGAGCTATTGAAGAATGCGTTGTCTGCTCTGAAGCCATTGATATTGAAGGAGCCAGGTGCTGATGTAGGACCTGGGAACCTGGGCAATCTTGGGATTGGCTTCTGTACCTGAGGCCTGTGCTCAACATGATAGTCGAATTGGGGACCGATAGCAGACGCAGGAACAGAAGTAGTGGGATTAGTGGCTTCGCTGACTTCTGATACCAATGCAGCCGGATTGTCTTAAGCAGTTTTATCTTCAGATGCAGATACCTGAGGCCTTGGACCTTTGCGAAGCCTGCGCAACGCGGGCGACACCTGTGGAGTTGGTGTTGGCTGGGCCTCAAAGTCTTCTTCCTCTTGTGAGCGATCCACCCATGAAGCATCCTGTGCAATTGGCGTCAGTGGACGACCAATGCTGACGAGTTCGCTGTGCGTTAGCATAGGCGATGATACCTGTTGGTGCTCTAGCTGAGGAAGGGCTGCATCATCTTCAACATGGTCATGGTGACCAATGTCTTCAGCAGCGACGGGATCAGCTGCTGGAAAGTCTTCAGCTTCATGAGCCTCTGTAAATGTAGGCTCATGGACAGTCAGTTGACGTTCTTCTGGATTAGCATCGGAGTGAACCATGGAAATGGGTTCAACAATCAAGGGCTCTGTGGGAGTAGCCCGTTCCTTCTTGGTCTTTCTTTTCTTCTTGGCGGGGGCAGTAGCAGAGGCTTCAGGTTGTTTTCTCTTCCTTGCTTCAGCCTCAGCAGTCCTGGTCTTCTTCAGTTCTGAAGCGGTTGACCTGGCCTTTGGCTGCGGGCCAATCATGCTAGTTGGGAAGACAAGGGGATCTGCTTCCTGCCTTGGTGCTTCGGGTTCAGCCATAGCGGGCTTCTTCTTCTTCTTGGCAGCCATCCTGGGGTCGATGCCAGGACACCCAAGGGCCTTGCGCTTCTCAGCCTCATTGTAGGCTTGCACACACCTATAAGCCATGACCTTCACGCGCTCATGTGAACCCTAAGCTTCTGCACGTTTCTTTAGAAAGGCTTCTTTGAGCTCGTGCAGCATAATCTTGAAGTTCTTCATGTCTTGCACGCTGAGCTTGGCCATATGCTTCTTGAACTGAGATTTCTCATAGCCAATCTTCTGCTTCAGTTCAACAACACGCTGGGCAATGGCTAACTCTGAAGCAATGGCGCCATGGAAGGCGACACTGAGGCCAATGGGTAGTTGGAGATCTTCGAAGCTGATGTTTGGCGTGTCAAACCACTCATCAATGAAGTTGTGGATGATTGTTACATCAAAGAGCGGCAGATCATTGAAGATTTCTGCTTCTTCATTACTCTTGATGAGTTGCTCAAGAGCATCATCTGCAAGATCTTCATCACTTGATAGATCAATGGCATCATTGTGTAGAATGGCAGTAGCAGTTAGCTCTTGGCCGGTGTGTGGCAGAGGCATCTTGACCTTCTGGGGCATGGAGATGCGTGACAAATCTTCAGACTGCACACTGTCTTCAGGAGGTGCAGTTGCCAGTGGCTTCGCCCGTGAGATTTTTGGTGAAGGGGCAAGTTTTGAAGCTTTAGGCTTCTTCAACTTCTTAGGCTTCGGCGCTGCAGGCGCTTCGTTTGATTCAGCGTCAGCTGCAAGCTCATCCATGGTTGTCCCTTGAACCAAGATATGGGTGATGAGACCTTCAAGGTTGTAGAAAGGACCGACGACATTGGGTTCTGCATTGCGTGTGCCGTCAGCCCTTGGATCAGAAGGACCAGGGTTGAAGTCTAATCCCAAAGTCTTCTTGTTCTGCTTCGCGGAGTTCTTGGCAAACTGGAAGTTGCGCTTGAACAGATTGTTGTCACGACACCATAGTAGTGACGATGGGTGTGCATCTGCAGGCTGTGGCCCACGGACCATGCAGGGATAGAAGCCTTGTTCAATGGCTTCTTCTCTGGACCTGGGTTGAAGATTCTTGTATAGGATGTCTCCCCACGGTCTCTTGATGGCATTTTTCTCAGCATATTCCTGGGTAACAAACCGGTATTTGAACCATTGTTCTGCCCAATATCTTCGAATCCATTGGATTCGGGTCTTGCGCTGATTGTAGTCCTCTTCAGGATCTGTCTTGTAAAGCTCTAAGAGGTCATCAGGCAAATCTCATGATGTTCCCACACGACGCTGTCTGCCACCCTTCCTTACTGATTTCTCTGCAGCCATGAACTTCAAACTGAAAGGCTTCAATATGTTCAAAGGCTTCAAAGGTTATCGCTTGCTGGACAAACAGGAACTGGCTTCGGGAGAATTTATATGATGTTGTAAGGATTCTGCAAATGAATGCAGACTATGAGAACCAAGGGATTCTCCCACGGACATGTACCTGTGACAGCATTAAGGTGCGAGGGAAGGGGAAGAGGTCATATGCATTCTCAGAAGATTTTGAAGATCAATCAGTTTAGAAGATATTGACCTCATCGTGCGAAGACATTCACTCATAAATAAGGAGTTGGTTCCAGATTTGTATGAATCTAGAGATCAGTACAAGTGAGGAATCTAACTACTTTGTGAAGCCTAAGTGAATATACTAGGCATGTTATGAGATGCAGTATGAAAGAGATCCAACTTGTGTGAATAGAAACTACTTGTGGTAGAAAGTGACAAAACCATAGGGTCAAAGGAGCCGTAAAAAGGAAGTTTTATTTACCACACTAAGAACTACTAGACGGAGTGGAAGAGGAGGCCGAGCAGTTCGATCTTCCGTGCCCTAACTTGGCGACGGAGGAAACCTACGGTGATGGCGGAGAGGACGATGTCCGCGGTCGGCGTGAAGACGGCATCGGAGAGGTTGCGGCAGCGAAGCGCTTCGTCGCCGGCGTCGTCGTGGGCTAGCGATGGGGCTAGGGTTTGTGCGAGAGTGGAAGAAGAGATAATAACCACTATGAAGTGTGTATTTATAGGTACAGGGGCGGCACTACGTTATTACACAGGTGCCCCTGGCGATTCGCATCTGAGGAACACGTGGCCATCATGCAGCATATTGGGGTTTGTTACACGTCCCATGCACACCTGGATTGTCGGGTGGTCGTTCCTACTTCTCCGGGTTTCATGTGGAGGAATGAGCATTGAAAACGGACTTAATGTTTGTCTCTGTATCTTCTGCTGACAAGGACGCAGAGAAGACATTCGACAGTTTCAATAGAATGCATATGATTTGGAGAGATAGAGTTTGAGATAGAAAGCACAGAGAGGTTAGGGTCCAATCACATTCACTTAGTTCAAAAGATTCAACAAGGAGACATAGCTATAAGTGAATGCTGTGGTGGACAGAACACTAGTATATATATATAATCAGCATAGTGAAGATAATCATGAAAACATGTTAAGATTGAAGCCAAACCAAATGTGAAGACATAGCAAGGTAACGCCATGAGTGAAACACTTCAAATAGAACATTTGGTGCTGGCGTTACCCACCGTATAGGAAGTATTAGACCCAGACACGGCGCACAGTTATCATGGCGCTCTGAAGTCAAATTCCACATTAATGTATTCACACTTAGAAGGTATGTCTTCATTGATTGAAGGTATACTTTACTTCATGTGTTGCACATCTAAGTCATCAATATGCATAAGGGTTAGGATGTGTGCCTGATCACAGGACATTTGAGGATTCCAGGATATTTAGCTCACACCGTAACTTGCAAAATCTCTTCTCATCCAAGGGCTTGGTGAAGATATCTACCAATTGCTCTTCAGTGTTGACGTGTATGATATCAATATCTTCCTTCACAACATGATCTCTGAGAAAGTGATGACGAATTTCAATGTGCTTTGTCTTCGAGTGCTGAACTGGGTTGTTGGCAATCTTGATGGCGCTTTCATTGTCGCAGTAGAGTGGCACTTGCTTCAGATGAATGCTATAGTCCTTGAGGGTTTGCTTCATCCACAGAAGCTGAGCGCAGCAAGATCCAGCAGCAATGTATTCAGATTCAGCAGTGGAGAGAGATACACAGTTCTGCTTCTTTGAAGACCAACATACAAGTGATCGTCCCAAAAAGTGACATGTGCCTGATGTAGACTTGCGATCCAGTTTGTCACCAGCATAATTAGCATTCGAGAATCCAACCAGATCAAACACTGAGCCCTTTGGATACCATAATCCTAGAGTTGGGGTGTGAGCTAAATATCGAAGAATTCGCTTCACAGCTAAGTGATGCGACTCCTTTGGTGTCGCTTGAAATCGAGCACACATGCAAACACTAAGCATAATGTTTGGCCTAGATGCACATAGATAAAGCAAAGAACCAATCATGGAGCGGTATACCTTTTGATCGAACTCTTTACCATTGTCGTCAGGACCCAGATGATGCTTGGCTGGCATTGGCGTCATGAAGCCTTTGGAGTCTTGCATACCGAACTTCTTCAGGCAATCTTTGAGATACTTCTCTTGAGATATGAAGATGTCATTGCGTTGCTGTCGTATTTGAAGACCGAGGAAGAACTTCAGCTCTCCCATCATGGACATCTGATATTGCTCTTGCATCATATATCCAAACTCTTCACTGTACTTCTGATTGGTGCAGCCGAAGATAATGTCATCCACATATATTTGGCACACAAACAGTTCACTATCATATGTCTTCGTGAAGAGAGTGGGGTCAAGGGAACCAGGTATGAAGCCTTTGCTCTTCAGGAAGTATTTGAGTGTGTCATACCAGGCTCGAGGGGCTTGTTTGAGGCCATATAGTGCCTTGTTGAGCTTGTATACCATGTCAGGATGTTTTGGGTCTTCAAAGCCAGGCGGTTGTGCAACATACACTTCTTCTTCAATCTTGCCATTGAGAAAGGCACTCTTCACATCCATTTGATATAGAAGTATGTTGTGATGATTGGCATAGGCCAGCAGTATGCATATGGCTTCAAGTCTAGCCACAGGAGCAAATGTTTCATCGAAGTCAATGCCTTCCACTTGAGTATATCCTTGAGCAATGAGACGAGCTTTGTTTCTGACAACTTGACCATGCTCATCTTGCTTGTTGCGGTATATCCATTTTGTGCCTATTATGTTGTGCTTCCGAGGATCAGGACGCTTAACCAGTTCCCATACATTATTCAGCTCAAACTGTTGAAGCTCTTCTTGCATAGCTTGAATCCATTCAGGTTCCATGAAGGCTTCTTCCACTTTCTTGGGTTCTGTTATTGAGACGAATGCAAAGTGTCCACAGAAATTTGCTAGCTGAGTTGCCCTTGATCGAGTGAGTGGACCAGGTGCATTGATGCTGTGAATTATTCTCTGAATCTACACCTCATTGGCAACACAAGGATGTACAGGGTGAAGATTTTGCTCTTGCTGATCATTGTCGTTGTTAGAGGGATTGTCTTCAGGTTGAGCATTGTCTTCAGGTTGGTCTGGTGCAGAGATGATAAGTTCCTCTTCTGGATGAGCTTCAGAAGGTATGATTTCTCCTGTTCCCATTAGCTTGTTTGATTCACTGGATGGAACTTCATCTAGCACATTTGGCAGGTGCTCTCTTTGTGAACCGTTAGTCTCATCGAACCGCACATCCACTATTTCAACCACTTTATAATGAAAGAGATTGAAGACTCTGTAGGAGTGCGAATCCTTTCCATATCCAAGCATAAAAGCCTCATGTGCTTTTGGTGCAAACTTCGAAGTGTGATGTGGGTCCTTGATCCAGCACCTGGCGCCAAATACTCTGAAGTAACTGACATTTGGCTTCTTGCCAGTAAGGAGCTCATAAGATGTCTTGTTCAGAAGCTTGTGAACATAAACACGATTGATTGTATGACATGCAGTATCAATGGCTTCAGGCCAGAATTTTCTTGGAGTCTTGTACTCATCTAGCATCGTTCTGGCCATCTCAATGAGTGTTCTATTCTTGCGTTCGACGACGCCATTCTGCTGTGGCGTGTACGGGGCTGAGAATTCATGTGTGATGCCCAAGGTATCAAGATATGTATCAAGGCCAGTGTTCTTGAATTCAGTGCCATTGTCACTTCTGATGTGCTTTATCTTGGCGCCATAGTTGTTCATTGCTTGATTGGCGAAGCGTCTGAAGACATCCTGCACTTCAGTCTTGTAAAGGATTATGTGCACCCAAGTATATCTAGAATAATCATCAACAATGACAAAGCCATAGAGACATGCAGTAGTAGTAAGAGTTGAGTAATGTGTGGGACCGAAAAGATCCATGTGAAGCAGTTCGAAGGGTCGAGTAGTAGTCATGATTGTCTTCAAGGGATGGTTGGCCCTCGTCATCTTTCCTGCTTCACAGGCACTGCATAAGTGATCTTTCTTGAACTTGACGCCCTCGATGCCTATGACATGCTTCTTCTTTGCAAGGGTGTGGAGGTTCCTCATGCCAGCATGCCCAAGCCTCCGATGCCAGAGCCAGCATTCCGAAGCTTTTGCTAGAAGACATACGGCAAGCTATGGTCCTGCTGAGAAATCTACCACGTAAAAATCATCTTTCCGATACCCTTCAAACACTAGAGACTTGTCAGATTCCATTAGAACAAGGCAACGATATTTTCCAAATATTAAGATCATGTTCAAATCGCAAAGCATTGAGACAGACATTAAGTTGAAGCCAAGGGATTCAACAAGCATGACTTTATCCATGTGTTGATCCTTTGAGATTGCAACTCTACCTAGACCCAATACCTTACTTTTACCAGTGTCAGCAAATGTGATGTGGCTCTTGTCGGATGGACGTAAGGTTGAGTCCATAAGAAGTCTTCTTTTGCCAGTCATGTGATTTGTACACCCACTATCAATAATCTATTCTGTAGACACTGGTGTCGTACCCTACAGTGCAGTTAGGGGGATAGGCTTCACGAAGGGAATTGTGAAGCAAAAACATTTGACGAACCAGTGGGTTATGCAAGCTTAGATCCAGATTAGGACTGATAGGGAGTGTAGCAAGCGATTCAGGGACGAAGTACATAGTAAGACCATTCGGGCATTTGATCTTGCGCCCTACAAGATGTTTAAGGTCCCGAGCAATAGCGTCAGAAGATTTTGCCTTTCTGCTGGAGACCTTTCCCTGCAAAAGAGAGTTAAGCCTTCTTAACCACCCACATCTTCAAGGGTGTCTTAGAAGCGATAAGTATAAGTGCAGCGTCTGAAAACTTTGGCTTTGGAGCCCTAGCAAAAAGTCTTGTAGGCGGACAATAATACTCATAAGAATAAGCAGAATAGTTTTTGGTCTTATGAACATGGCGGTTCGATGAACCGCGCTCATATTCATAGGCCTGAGTATGGTTTCCCTCCAAAACATTTGCGTTAGTGCGACTCAGATGAGTCCTCTGTCTGTATGAAGCCTTTGGGCCGTATGAAGCCTGTGGTCTGGGGTTTGTCTTCTTCATCCGTGGTGTCATGATAACATTCACAGGAAGATTTTCCAAACACCTTTTGGGCACCCAGATCTTCTTCATAGGCGGTCCATTCCTGCAGTTAGTACCAATGTACCTGGCAAACACTTCACCATTCTGATTTTTAAACAGTTTATAGTTTGGATCAAAGGATTCATCAATGACAATGGGGTTAGCACAAGTGAAGCCAGATAGACTGGATGGATCTGCTGAAGGTTCCTTTGTAGCAACCCATGTGGTTTTGGGATACTGCTCGGGTTTCTAGTAAGAGCCATCAGCATTCATTTTCCTTATGAACCCAACACTCTCTTTTCTTGGGTTTCGGTTCAGAATCTGCCTTTTGAGGACATCACATAGTGTCTGATGCCCTTTAAGACTTTTGTACATCCCTATTTCAAGCAATGTCTTCAACCTAGCATTCTCATCAGCAATAGCAGTGGTATCCTCAGCAGAGGGGTTAGTTACCACATCAACATTTGAAGATGTTGCAACAGTAGCAGTAGTAGAACATTCAGCAACAGAAGTAGCATTATCACGCTCAATGCATTTAAGACATGGTGGTTCAAATCCTTCCTGAGCGGAACTGATCTGTTCGGCGTGAAGTGACTCGTTTTCCTTTTGAAGATCTTCATGAGCCGCTCTCAATTTCTCAAGATCTTGCTTCCTTTGACGATAATCATAGGAAAGCTTTTCATGAGTTGTTGAGAGCGTTTCATGACGACTTTCAAGTTCCTCATACTTAACATGAAGATTTTTTATGTCTTCAATTAAGGACTCAGATCGATTCATTTCAGCACCCAACAGATCATCGCTTTTGTCTAACAGTTTTTGAATATGTTCCATGGCTTTCTGTTGTTCAGTTGCAATTTTAGCAAGTGTTTTGTAGCTGGGTCTTGAATCACAATCAGAGTCATCGTCACTAGATGTTTGATAGTGAGTAGTGCGTGTGTTTACCTTGGCACCGCGTGCCATGAAGCACTAGGTAGGAGCAGAGTGGTCCTTGTCATTTGCATTAGTGTCGGTGGTGCAGTCATTGTCTTCAGTGTTGAAGATGGACTTGGCAACGTATGTTGTAGCCAGACTTGCAACGCTAGAATCAGACTCCTCCTCAGACTCCACCTCCGCCTCCTCAGAAGCGGACTCCTCCTCTGAATCCATTTCCTTACCAACAAACGCACGTGCCTTGCCAGATGAGCTCTTCTTGTGTGACGAAGACTTTGAGGAAGACTTGGAAGAAGACTTTGAGTATTTCTTCTTCTTCTTGTCGTTAGAGTCATATTCCTTGCTCTTCTTCTTCTTCTTCTTCTTCTTTCAGTTCTCATTGTCCAACTGCGGACACTCAGAGATGAAGTGGCCAATTTTCTTGCACTTGTGACATGTTTTCTTCTTGTAGTCATGAGTAGAAGCTTCATCATTCCTTGAGCTTGATCGTGAAGACTTTCTGAAGCCTTTCTTCTTGGTGAATTTTTGGAACTTCTTCACAAGCATAGCAAGTTCCTTTCCAATGTCTTCAGGATCATCAGAACTGCTGTCAGATTCTTCTTCAGATGAGGAGACAGCTTTTGCCTTCAAGGCATGAGTTCGCCCATAGTTTGGACCGTAGATATATCTTTTCTCAGAAAGCTGAAACTCATGTGTGTTGAGCCTCTCAAGTATGTCGGACGGATCGAGTGTCTTGAAATCAGGTCGTTCTTGAATCATCAGGGCTAGGGTGTCAAACAAACTGTCAAGTGATCTCAGTAGTGTCTTGACGACTTCATGCTTGGTGATCTCAGTGGCACCGAGGGCTTGAAGCTCATTTGTGATGTCAGTGAGTCGGTCAAACATGAGCTGGACATTCTCATTGTCATTTCGCTTGAAGCGGTTGAAGAGGTTGCGAAGGACACTGATTCTCTGATCTCTCTGGGTTGAGACGCCTTCATTGACCTTGGAGAACCAGTCCCAGACCAGCTTAGATGTTTCCAAAGCACTCACACGGCCATACTATCCTCTGGTCAGATGACCATAGATGATATTCTTGGCAGTGGAGTCCAGTTGAACGAACTTCTTGACATCAGCAGCAGTGACACCTTCTCCAGCCTTGGGAACACCGTTCTTGATGACATACCATAGGTCGACGTCAATGGCTTCAAGATGCATGCGCATCTTATTCTTCCAGTAGGGATATTCAGTTCCATCAAAGACGGGGCACGCAGCGGAGACTTTGATTATCCCTGCAGTCGACATAGCTAAAACTCCAGGTGGTTAAACCGAATCACATAGAACAAGGGAGCACCTTGCTCTGATACCAATTGAAAGTGCGTTATATCGACTAGAGGGGGGGTGAATAGGTGATTTTTATGAAAGTCTTCAAAACGTGGAAGTTTCGAAGACAAACAATAGAAATTAACCTATTACCATGCAGCGGAAGGTAGACTACACTAGGTAAACCATAGTCATGTATTCAATGAAGTGAAAGCACAATGACTAATAGCAGCTAGGTAGTAAGGATCAGGCAGGAAGATATTAAGAAGCCAAACAGATCACACAGTCACTCAGTGAAGACAAAAGATAGTGAAGACATACAATGACTTCACAAGGAGTAACAGTAAGTAAGGAGAAAGGAAGGATGAAACCAGTCACTAGTTGAAGACAATGATTTGTTGGACCAGTTCCAGTTGTTGTGACAACTGTATGTCTGGTTAGGGCGGCTAGGTATTTAAACCAAAGAACACACAGTCCCGGACACCCAGTCCCGAACACGCAGCTCAGGACACCCATTCCTCACCGTATTCCCCTTGAGCTAAGGTCACACAGACCTCGCCCAATCACTCTGGTAAGTCTTCAAGGTAGACTTCTGAACCTTCACAGACTTCGTTCACCAGCAATCCACAATGTCTCTTGGATGCTCAGAACTCGACGCCTAACCGGCTGGAGGATGCACAGTCCTCAAGTGTAACAAGTCTTCAGATCACACAGACAAGAAGACTTAAGTGATGCCTAATTCTCTTTGGCTCTGGGTGGTTAGGGCTTTATCCTTGCAAGGAATTCTCTCTCAAAGGCTTCGAGGTGGGTTGCTCACAAATGACAAAAGCCGTACTCTAAGTCTGAGCAGCCAACCATTTATGGTTGTAGGGGGGTGGGCTATTTATAGCCACTAAGAAACCCGAACTGATTTGTCCGAAATGACCCTGGGTCACTAAGGAACTCACACGGCAACTTTACTTCGGTTACAAGCAAAGCTGACTTGTCCGACTCTGGAGAAGATTCGCTCTCATAGTCTTCATTCAAAGACATAGGTTTTGTTTAAGCATCACTTCAGTCATTCTGACTGGTTCTCTTGGACCCCACTTAACAGTATGGTGGTTCCTATGACTCAACACATAAGAAAAAGAACTACGAAAGATCTAAGTCTTCGAGCTCCATAGGCTTCATGCGGTGTCTTCTCTTGTCATAGTCTTCAATGTGAATATCTTCATATACCACCTTTGACATCAATGTCTTAATACATTTTTAGGGGTCATCTCTGGTAGCAAAACCGAATCAATGAGGGACTTCTACATGTGTTATCCTGCAATTCTCACAAACACATTAGTCCCTCAACTAGATTTGTCGTCAATACTCCAAAACCAACTAGGGGTGGCACTAGATGCACTTACAAGAAGCAACAGCACCAGTGACACGGGCACTTCCGAAGTTTGAGATGGCAATGGCAAGTCATGACGCAATAAACACAAGCGTCGAAATAATAATGAAGGAACGCATGACACGACGGTCAACACCGGATTCTGCGGCTCCAAACCTGGTCAACAGAAAAAGCCATTCAAGGCAAACAGAGACGAACCATGCAATTTTGACAAGATACTGGATCGGCACTGCCAGATTCATGGCACCCCCGATAAACCCGCCAATCACACCAATGGAAGTTGTTGGGTCTTCAAACAAGTCGGCAAGCTTAATGCCGAAAACAAGGGGAAGGGGCTTCCCACTGACAGCGATGACGAAGAGACTCGCCCACCAAACACCGGGGGTCAGAAGCAATTGCCCCCCGAAGTAAACACGGTAAACATGGTATACGTGACGCACACCCCTATAGGGGAGCGCAAGTGCGCACCACGGGACGCCCATGCCATAGAGTCGGTCCCCCCAAAATGTAACCAATGGGCGGCCTGCCCGATCACTATTGATCGCAAGGATCACCCAGTCAGTATCCGTCACGCAGCTCTGGTCCTCGACCCAATCATCAATGCGTTACATCTCGCGAAAGTCCTTATGGACACTAGAAGCAGCCTTAATCAACTTTGCCAAGACACCGTCCGAAAAATGGGCATTGATCCTTCAAGAATCAAACCCACCACAACTACCCTCAAGGGAGGAGTACCTGGCATAGAAGCTCACTGCACGGGCTCCATCACATTGGAAGTAGTTTTCGGTCTGCCGAACAACTTTCAAAGCGAAGGCTTGACCTTTGATATTGCCCCGTTCCGCATTGGCTACCATGCACTTCTGGGGCGTACTACTTTTGTTCATTTTAATGCGGTCTCACACTACACCCATGCAAAACTTAAGATGCCCGGTCCACGCGGCGTCATAACAATAAATGGAAATACAGAATGCTCCCTCCGTACAGAGGGTCACATTACGGATAATACAATAGAAGTACAAAGCTGCCTCATCAAGCCGCATATCTTATCGGCCATTAAGCCGCCTGTCTCTATTAAACATGACCGATCAATCTCAGGGCTGGATTAGAAGTTCGGCCTTCGTCGTTCACCTCATATGCATGCGAAGTCTATACTGCTCATACATAATTGTGCACTTAAAATACCCTGGTCATCGGCAGAGGCACAATACGGTCAGGCCTACAAGCACTCCCATAGCCTCTTTTTCTTTTCTAAATCATTTTTTATCTTTCACCATAGGTGGCTCAAAGGCTGGTCATCTCTCAGACTCTTTTGGAGTTCGGCTTCACACACTTACTCAAAGGCTATTCCTAGTAAAGAGACCATTCACCGAGGTAAGGCGGCGCAGACGTGCGGCAAGAGGTCCTAATAATTCTTTGTAGACCGCACTCTCTATTTCGAGGCTGTAAAGTGCCTTTTTTCCTTAGCCTTCGACCCCTGGCATGTCAAATAGCCTGGGTTGTGGCGTTATTATCTGTAAGATGGCAATTTACGTATCAATCAGGTCCTAGTGAACATAATCTGTATTCAGTATTCGCTTTTTCCACAGAACCGAATCTTGCTTCTTCGGTTGTTTACATACGCACCTCGGCACAAATTACCAGGGGCTCGATATGGGAACAAGTGAGTCGCCGACAAGTCCAAACAGCATTACAGCACACTTCGGCATCACGAGTTTGGCCTTATATGCATCAGCTACGAATCATGTCCTTGGTTAATAGTTGGGTTGCCGGCTCCTGTGCTTACTACCATACGTTCCGCTCGATCGGCTAGGGTAGTAAAGGGAGAACTGCTACGATTGTGTTTCCGGTTCATCTGGTCAAGCACCTCAGTAGAGAAAGCCGAAAATTGACTGTCATGATGCAGCGAGAGCTGGTCAACCACTCGATGACTTATCAGAATCTTTCATGATTCCTTCTATATTACATGAAGGACCGTTTTTAAGGTCACCTATGTAGCGCACCATATTGGGATAATCGCGTTCATACCAGGGGCTATATCGTAGACCCACCATCAAACTCCTATGGCTAAGTGAAAGTGTTAAAGCCCTATAGTCTGATTGCCTAGTTCGTCGCCTTGACACCTCCTTCATGGACCAAGATGTTGGGTCAAGAGTGATCAAGTGCTTTTCCGAATACCCCGTATTTTATGCGTGGGGGCCGAAGCCGACAACTAGAAAACTTTCAAATTATACAAGGACGGCCGCACAGGAGGAACCAAAACTTTTAGGCAAAAATATAAAAACCATAGCCTTAATATATCATAATATTGTTTTTTACAATCTTGGTACATTCACTCGAAGATCATATCCTTCGAGCATTAACCCTCTATTAGGAGGGCGCCCTCTAGGACATCTTCAAAATACTGCTCCGACGTGTGTTTGTCCTTGCCCCCGGGCGGACTCTTCGCTGCAATATCGGTGGCCTCCATCTTCGCCCAATACGTCTTGACACGGGCAAAGACCATCCTTGCACCTTCAATGCACGTTGATCGCTTCATGGCATCGATACGCGACACCACATCCACAAGTCACTGCACCAAACCGAAATAACTATTCGGAACTGGCTCAGTCAGCCATAGCTGGACCACGACGTCCTTCATGGCAGAACTGGATATCTTGTGGAGCTCGGCCCACTAGGCCATCTGTTCGTTTAGCAACAGCGGGCACTTGGCGTGCCGAAATGTGACCAGAAAAGCTTCTCCGTTGCACACCCTTCTTGCCCTTGGTAAAACTGCGCCACATCGGAGGTACTCCTCAGCAAGTCCAAGAATGCGTCTGGAGAGCTCCACATTTAATTAAGCAGGGCATACTTTGGATCACCGAATTTAGTCTGTAATAGAAAGGGCTTACCGGCCGCTATCTCCCTGGCTTGCCGGATCTCCTCCCAAGCCGCTCTCGACTCGGATCGTGCCTCTCTCGCCTCTCGTAAGGCCTTCTCGAGTTCGGCTACTTTGGCCTTGTTCTCCTCCTCGAGTGCTCGGCATTCGCCAGTGGTATCCTTTAGATCTTGCTCTATGGAAGATATTCTCTCTTCGCACTGGCGTCGAGCAGCCTCTTCACCCTTTAGCTCCTCAGCTACCTTCTTGGCAGCCACATTACTCATCCTGACTTGCTCCTTGGTCCGCATGGGCTCAGCCCGCAGGGCCTCAACCGCGGCAGCACCATCTGCAGTTATTCATATTTCAATATATAGTTCTTAGCTTCATGCTCATATTATTATACATACATATACTGACTGCCCCAAAACATACCTTGCGCCTCGTCAAGTTTCTGCTTCAGATCGACAACCTCTGTAGCACGGGCAGTCGTCATGGATGAAACAGCCTGTGTTCCACTTAGTTCGATTTTTTTCCTGGGTATATCCTTTTTGATCCTCTGATTGCTTCCTATCGGACGCAAACCAGAGTCTGATGGGCTACTATCTATACACAGGTGCATTATTTGCATGTAAAGTGCAATTGAAGATATTACATTGCATACCTTGAAGCCTCTTAGCAGGCCTGTGAAGGCTTCATTCAACCCACTTCTCGCGGACAGAATCATCTTGGCTACCGTACCCATCAAGGTACGATGCTCCTCTGAGATGGACGCGTGTTGCAACACATCCATCAAGGTATCTGGCGCCTCCTGATTCCTAGAAGCGGCGATGGGAGTACGGACTCCCTTCGAAGGGATGTGTTTGCTCGACTCTAGAATTGTCTCCGGCTGTAAACCGGATAGTTCAGGGCCTTTATTGTTGGTCCCCAAAGGGGCTGCGTGCCTCGAACCCTGGGCCGCCGAAGTATCACCTTCGGGCGTGGTCTTCATTGTCCCTCGCACCACTCGTTGATTAGGAGGATTCCTCTGGGACAACACCTCAAAGTCATCCGCCCTATAGGGTGAGAGGGTCTGGGGAGGTGTCTCACTTTCCATCATCTCCGGAGGAAGATCCCCCGAGGAGGAGGACTATTGAGGAAGACTGCACGCCGGACTGCAAACATATATTTTCAGATGTTGCCCTTGTAAGCGAAAAGGAACGGGATATGTTTAGGACACCTTTGTTCACTTACGATTCGGCTAAAGGCTTGTCGTTATGGAGGAACTGCCCATCGACGTCGTCTTTTGAACCCGAACCGCTTCCCAAGGATATCTTCCCAAGCTTAGGAGCTCCTTCCTCCAAATGTTCAGAGGCGGTCCTCTTCTTCCCGTATGGGGAAGCGATGTCGGCTTCCCCTTCTCTTTTGTCTTCGGAAGAGGGAGCCCCAATCCCCCCGGACATAGTGTATGGTGTACCTTTAGAATGGAGGTCACCTTTGGCCTTCTTGTTCTCCTCCTTGTCCTCCTTCGCCCGCACTTGATACGGTGCCGAAGCCAGCATCCTGGTTAACATAGGATCGGATGAGTCTTCGGGAAGAGGGGCCAAAAACCTAATTCGTTCCGCCTTCTTTATCCAGCCCTGTGTGAAGATGGTTGAACAGTAGCCGGTGGAAGGCTGGATGAACAGTAGCCCGTGGAGGGGTGGTTGAATAGGACCCCGTGGAGAGGGCTGGATGAACAGTAGCCGGTGGAGGCTGGATGAACAGGAGCCCATGGATGAACAGTCGCAGGTGGAGGCTGGAGGAGGTCGACGGTGGATGAACAGTAGCCCGTGGTGGCTACAGGAGGTCGATGGTGGAGATGAACAGTATCCCGTGGAGTCCCGTTTTGCGGTACGCCACACCCCTCCCAGTGAATAGTACCCCCGTTTCGACTATAGCGCTCCAACACAAGTCCGTTTCCTCCGTTTTGCATACGCCACACGCCTCCCGATCAACAGGACCCGTTTTGACCGTAGGAGGTCTATGAGAAGTCTGTTTACTCTGTTTTGCGGTATGCCAGACCCCTCCCGATGAACAGGATCCCGTTTCGACCATGGCGGGTCGAACACAAGGCCGTTTCCTCTGTTCTGCGGTACACCAGGCCTCGTTTCCATTGATTGTTCCGTCCAAGCCGCTTAACTCCCAATGAACATGACGACGCAGTTTCTCCGTTCCGACCCAGCCATGTACATGAGCCCTGGCTGTACGTATGCGCGAGTAGGCGTTTGAGACCCCGCCCATATGTATGTATGTTGCTGTATTTACTTTCTTGCACCCTGGCTGTACGTACCTGTACACGATATTAACGGGACTGCATGACATGCTACGTGTGCGCCTCTACTACGCCACGTGCGCGCCTGTACTACGACACGTGCCCTTCCTTACACGGCCACAGTTCATCGCTGCAGCCTGTAGACAGACCGATCGTATGTACGTACACGTTCACGACCAGAATGACAATGCTACATACGCTTCGACCAGGTGGGTCCCGACTGTCAGAAACTTCCTTGCGTGTGAAGATGTAGCTGCTGGGTCCCAGCAGTCAGGGGGAAATGTTTTTTCACAAAATACGGTGGCCCGTTTGGTGGGTCCCTGCTGTTAGGTGGAGGAATCGTTATTTTTCGCGTAATTAGGAGGCACTTCCTTGCTGCGGCCGTGGACCCAGCTGTCAGCCACTCCACGTACAGTACTCTTCCGATGGAAGTCATTCCTTGACCACATTGACCACGCCACGCCGAGAGCACCAAGGCGATGGACAACGGCGAGGCCTAGGAAGGGGACGATGCGGAGCCGGGGAAGACGGGGAAGTGGAGGCCCACATAGAGAGGAGTACGAGGGTTCACTGGTTCGGCTGCGGTGTAAGGCTGTCGTCGCTGCAGGGCCTAGCCAGCGGTGGGAGTAGTAGGGGGCGGTGAGGCCCCAGCGGCAGCACAGCCGACCACTTGAGGCAGGAGCAGGCGGTCTCGCCGGCGCTGGTTCAGGCGGCTGGTGCAAGAAGAGCAGCGATTGAAGAAGAAGTAGGACCGATTGATTCAAATCCAACGATCACTGCTGCTAGAATTGTTTGTTGAGTAAGTTGACAAAGCCTTGCGTACGCGTCAACTTAGAGGCCCATGGGTCAGCCTCCGAACCGGTACGCCCCAGATGTCAGTGGGAGGAATCATTTTTTCGCGTAATAAGGAGGCAGTTGATTGCGTGCGGCTGATAATTCTCCATTGTAACTATAATTTTTGATTGTTTCATGCCAATATTAGACAACTTTTACATACTTTTGGCAACTTTTTATATGATTTATTGGACTAACTTATTGATCCAATGCCCAGTGCCAGTTCTTGTTTTCTGCATGTTTTTTGTATCGCAAAGTATCCATATCAAACGAAATCCAAATGCAATAAAATTTCAAGGAGAATTATTTTGGAATATATGTGATTTTTGGGAGTTGGAATCACCGCAAACGGAGGCCCGTGGTGGGCAAACCCACCAGGGTGCACCAAAGGAGCCAGGCATGGCATAGTGGGTTGTGCCCACCTCGTATGTTGGTTTGACCTCTACTTCGGGTGCAAGGAAGCTTACATCCAGAGAAATATCGTGTTAAAATCTCAGCGCAGTCGGAGTTACGGATCTCCCAGAATAAAAGAAACGGTTTTCGGCCAGATCTAGAAACGTGAAAACAGAAGAAAATAGAGAGGGAGATCCAATCTCGGAGGGGCTCCCGCCCCTCCACGGTGATGGAGACCAAGGACCAGAGGGGGAACTCTCCTCCCATCTAGGGGGGGGGGCAAGGAGGAATAAGAAGGAGGGGGCTCTCTCCCCCTCGCTTCTGGTGGCGCCAGAGTGCCACCGGGGCAACGATCAGGACGACGATCTACATCAACAATCTTGCTACCGTCAACACCAACTCCCCCCCTATACTATGGTTTAACACCTCTTCTCCATGCTGTAATCTCTACTTAAACATGGTGAACAACTCCATATATCATTTCCCAATGATCTATGGTTATCCTATGATGTTTGAGTATATCTGTTTTGTCCTGTGGGTTAATCATGATCTTGGTTGGTATGATTGTAATTTTATTTATGGTGCTGTCCTATGGTGCCCTCGATTCTCGTGCAAATGTGAGCGTCCCCTGCTTTTGGGTGTTGCAACATGTTCATGGTTCGCTTACGGCGGGTTACGAGAGTGACAGAAACTTAAACCCGAGTAGGTGGAGTATGACGTATGGGAATAAAGAGGACTTGATACTTCATGCTATGGTTGGGTTTCATGACCTTAATGATCTTTACTAGTTGCATATGCTTGCTAGAGTTCCAATCATAAGTGCATATGATCCAAGTAGAGAAAGTATGTTAGCTCATGCCTCTCCCTCTATAAAGTTGCAAGAATGATTACCAGTACTTGTTATCGATTGCCTAGGGACAAATAACTTTCTTGCTGACACAAACCCTTTTACTAAATACCTAACTTTTATTATCTTGCAAAGTACTTCTATTTTTATTCTTGCAAATTAGTTCTAGCATTACACCCACAAAATCATTTCATACTTATTTCCGATAAAGCAGACATCAAGTGTGTGTAGTCGTATCGGTGGTCGATAGAACATGAGGGAATATTTGTTCTACCTTTAGCTCCTAGTTGGGTTCGACACTCTTATTTATCGAAAAAGGCTACAAACGATCCCCTATACTTGTGGGTTATCAAGACCTTTTTCTGGCGCCGTTGCCGTGGAGCAATAGGGTGGGGTGAATATTCTCGTGTGTGCTTGCTTGCTTTATCACTAAGTAACTTTTATTTTGTGCTCTTGTTTTCTATCTTTAGTTATGGGTAGGAAACGCAAAATACCAAAAAAATAGTTATACCTATTAAACCAATGGTGAAGAACCACCCAAAATCTATCATACTACTGAAGCTTTCTACTTGGATCATCTTCGATCCATTTATGCTCGTGCTGAAATCCCAACTAGCTTAGTTTAGGGAAAATCAATAGATGAGCATGCTTGTTTTATGCAACATCGTTTATCTGAAAAAGGGAAACTTTTACAGCATCAAATTAATACTATGCAATGCTATGATTGGAATTTATGTGAATTATATGATGTTACCTGTTGTTTTGAAGACCCTAAGAAACACCTTCCCTACCAATGTGAGTTTATT
The DNA here is from genome assembly GCA_034509565.1 of Triticum monococcum. NCBI lineage: Eukaryota > Viridiplantae > Streptophyta > Magnoliopsida > Poales > Poaceae > Triticum > Triticum monococcum. Next base: position 439,627,181 of record CM067842.1, on the reverse strand, counting down.
GATAATGGAATCTTATCTTCTTATGCCAAAGTTGTTTATAATTACTTTGATATCGAACAAACTGAAGAATTTGTTGCTTTCAAGGGTGCTTATGAAATTGCTTCTTTGATTGAAAAGTATGATGCTACTCTTTACAAATCTGAAAATTTTGCCATACTTAAATATTGTTATGATAATTATGCTTCTAATTCCTATGTTAAACCATATATTGAGGACTCCGCCATTGTCCAAGAGGAGACTAATATTTTGCAGGAGTCCATGGAAGAAGAAATTGATGAAACTATGAGCTCATTGGATGAAAAGGATGAGGAGGAGAGAGGAGAACAAACAGAGGAAGAACGGATTAGCTACCCCAGCCCACCTTCTAATGAGAGTAACCCTTCAACTCATACATTATTTAATGCCCCTTCGTTCTTACCGAAGGATGATTGCTATGATAATTGTTATGATACTGTTGATTCTTTTGAAATGTCCCTTTTTGATGAACTTGATGCTTGCTATGCTTGTGGCCAAGATGCCAATATGAATGATGCGTATGGATATGAACTTGATATTGTTCCTTATGTTAAAAATGAAATTGTTGCTATTGCACCCACACATGATAGTCCTATTATCTTTTTGGATTCTCCCAACTACACTATATTGGAGAAGTTTGCACTTATTAAGGATTATATTGATGGGTTGCCTTTTACTATTTCACATGATAATTTTGATGAATATAATATGCATGTGCTTGCTGCTCCTACTTGCAATTATTATGAGAGAGGAACTATATCTCCGCCTCTTTATGTTTCCAACACGATAAAATTGCAAGAAACTGCTTATGCTATGTATTGGCCTTTACTTGATGTTTATGAATTGTTCTTGTACGACATGCCAATGCATAGGAATAGAGTTAGACTTCGCCATTGCTTGATATATCTTGCTTTGTGCTCATTACTAAATGCTAAATCATTGTTAATTAAAATTAGCTTTGATATTCCTTGGGATCGGGGTGGATCCGTTACTTAAGCACTTAATGCCTAGCTTAATAGCTTTAAAGAAAGCGCTGCCAGGGAGACAACCCGAAAGTTTTAGAGAGTCATTTATTTCTGGTGGGTGCTTTTATAAAGTTTAAAAACAAAAAATATAGAGGGGAACTTAAAAACCTTTTCACAAAAGAGAAGTGATTGGAAGTTATGCATTGGAGAAGTGAGGGTCGACCTTGAACACTTGTGTTCATGCTCATGGAAACAATGTAGAATTTTTCATGAAGATTCTAACAAATTATCCCCTTGTACAATTCCATTGTATTATAAAAATAATGTGCCAAGGTTTTCCTTTAGGATGATTAAATTGCTTGTTGGTTTGCGTGGTGCAAAACAGAAACTTTGGCTGTAGTGCTCGATTTTACATTTTTTACTGGAACGTCAAATGGTTCTGAAACTTTTTGCACTGTCTTTATATACAAATGTTTTTTTCCTAATTTTTTCAGAATGTTTGGAGTACCAAAGGTATGGTGAATGTTCATATTACTACAGACTTCCCTGTTTAAGAGAGATTCTGTTTTTGATGCATTGTTTTGCTCGTTTTGATGAAACTATCGATTTTTATCGGTAGTATAAGCTATGTAAAAGTTATATTACAGTAGCTACAATGCAAAAACAAAATATGAATTGGTTTGCAACAATACTTATAGTAGTGATTTGCTTTATTATACTAACGGATCTTACCGAGTTTTCTGTTGAGTTTTGTGTGGATGAAGTGACCAAAGATCGAGGAGGTCTCGATATGAGGAGAAGGAGGAGAGGCAAGAGCTCAAGCTCGGGGATGCCCAAGGCACCCTAAGTAAATATTCAAGGAGACTCAAGCGTCTAAGCTTGGGGATTCCCCGGAAGGCATCACATCTTTCTTCAACAAGTATCGCTATGTTTTCGGTTTCATTTCGTTCGTGTGATATGTGCAAATCTTGGATCGTCTTTTGCATTTAGTTTTCACTTTTATTTTATGCACCATGCTCGTATGGGATAGTCCATCTTTGATTTATAGACTTCTCATTGCACTTCACTTATATCTTTTGAGTATGGCTTTATAGAATGCTTAAAGTGCTTCACTTATATCATTTGAAGTTTGGATGGCATGTTTCTCTTCACATAGAAAACCGTTGTTTGTAGAATGCCCTTTTGCTTCACTTATACTTATTAGAGCATGGTATTTTGTAGAAATAATTAAACTCTTGTGCCTCACTTATATCTATTTAGAGAGTCAGGAGGACATGGTTAATTGCATGGTTAGTCATAAAATCCTACAAAAAACTTATGGATCAATGAATATGATATGTTTGATTCCTTGCAATAGTTTTGCGATATAGAGATGATAATATGTGTAGCGACCCAACCCGAATGGATCAAGTCTCTGTGCTCCAGTGTCATCACTAGATCAGTAATGCTGACACCACAGAGTACTTCGAAGGATTTATAACAGAGTAGCAATCACACACTTATTACATCGGTGTCTCAAAAGAGAACTTATTACAATAAATATGGCTTAAGGCCATCTAATATCGATAACAGCGGAAGACTTGGAAGATAAATGGGTCCATCAACTCCAACGGCATCACTGAGTATAGAACCACGACCTAAAAGCACCTTACTCATCGTCTGAAAAGTCTGCAACATTAAAGTTGCAGCCCGAAAACGGGTCAGCACATGGAATATGCTGGCAATGTAACACATAGAGAGTAATGTACCGAAATGAACTATGCTATATGCATGTTTGGCTGGTGGAAAGCTCTATGGTTACAGTTTTGCGTAAAGCCAGTTTTTCCCTACTGCAAAGGAATAAATTTTATTTAACTATCATGGTGGTTGAACATCGAGAATGGTTGACAGCATTCCGATCCCAATTAAGTGAACAATTAAAACCCAACAATATTAATTAGAAGTAACATGATGAGATTCACATGATATTCAAGTACTAGATACTCAAGATGTCCATAACCGGGGACACGGCTAATCATGATTAGTTTATTACACTCTGTAGAGGTTTGCGCACTTTTCCCCACAAGACTCAATCGCCTCCGTTTGAATTCTCGCACTACATGGTGTTTGAGAAACGGATGACCGAGACACAGTCTTTCAGAAGCGCTAGCACCTTACGATGGATAGACCGGTACACCTACTTTCCCCTACATCTGCTAGTCCACCCTGTAAGAGTCCGCACGACTTAATCAACTATGCCAGAGCCCATAATGGCTTGTGGCAGCACATGGAAGTTTCTAGCATGAAAGATCTTATGATCCCTTTGAGCCTGGGTGGCGGTCCAAAAGAAAAACAGGCAAGTCCTGATAGAAGCCAGGTGCCTCAATCCACCCAGATGTGTGTTTAAGTTTCCACCTTAAGTAAACCATTAAAATTAACAAACTCACATCTGTCATGGATATCACTCACCCAATCCACGTCTACTAGCATAGCATGGCTTAATAAGCAAACGTAGAAGTAACTCCCAAAGGTTTCATAATAAACAGGTAATAGGTACTACCTCATCTACTTCCCATCCCACAAGTTAATTAGATCCTAATCATGCAATGTGTGAGGATTGATCTAATGCAATAAAACTGGGTTGTAGAAAAGGTATGATCAACGTGTTACTTGCCTTGCTGATGATCCGCAAGACCTAGAGATTCGAAGTAACAGGCGGCGCACTCCGGGTAATCTATCGCAGACATACAACAAGCATACAATAAGTACTCATCTAATGCACAGGTAAAACTCGAACAAGAGATCGAACCAGAAAGTTCAACTTAAGAACTCCGGTTGCAAAGAAAGAATGAACCGAACAAAGCAACGGAAAAGAAACAGCGGAAGAAAACAACTTGGTTCTAGCAAGTTGAAACTAGGTCAAAATTTATAGTAGCAAAAACTTGTTTAAGTTGATTAGTCGGAACGGCGGTTTCGAAACGAAACTCCAGGCGCTTGAATCACCTGATTCCGATAAACGAGCGAGAAGATAAACTAGAACGAAGATCGGATCTGAAATCGCGATCAGAAAATCGCGGAATAAATCCGACGAAAAAGAAAACGATGAACGGTTAAACGAACGGACGTTCGTTAACCGAGAATAACCGGTGATCGCGTTCGTTAGGACGAACGGTCCGGCGAATGGTCGCTAAACAACTAAACCGGAAAAAACGAAAAACCGATCTAGGGTTTCGGAAAAAAAACCGAAACAACGAAACGAAAAGAAACCGGAACGGTTTTTTTTTAAAAAACCGAACCAAGTGGAGGGATGGCGCGGCGCGGTGGCTACCTCGACGAGGAGCTCCGGCGGCGGGGCTTGGCGGCGGGCGGCGGCGGCTGCGGCGAAAGCGGCAGCGGCGCGGCTGCTGCTGCGGCGCGGCTGGGCGGTGTGGGGAGGAGAGGGGGGCTGGGTATTTAAAGGGGGGGAGACTTGGGGGAGGGGGCAAGGCAAGGGGCGGCGGCGGCAGAGTCCGACTAGGACTCAACGACGGCGGGCAGCGCTGCGCGCGGGCGCGCGCGAGGAGGAGGGCGGCTGGGCCGGCCGGGCCTTGGCCCCGGCGGGGCGCGACGCGATTTTTTTAAATAGTTTCGCGCGCGGAAAAGAAAATCTAAACGAACCCCAAAAATCCCGAAGTAAATTTTCCCCGACTCCTAAAAATGAGTCGAACAAAATGAACTTTAAACAAGGCCTAGATGCAATTTTTTTTGAAAACACGCATTTTTCCCTAATCCAAATAAAATGCAAATAAACTCCGGAAAAAAAATCCAAAATTTGATTTATTTATTAAATCTTCATTTTTCCTAAATTTGGGAAAGTCATATTATTCCCCTCTCTCATATTTTTGATATTGGGAAAATAATTGAAGATGAAATAAATAAAATCAAATGATCCTCTTTTTCAAAATTTGAGAAAACTCAAATATGAAAATAACAAAATCTCCAATTCTCTCTCCGAGGGTCCTTGAGTTGCATGAAATTTCTAGGATCGAACAAAATGCAAGAAAATATGATATGCATGATGATCTAATGTATAACATTCCAAATTGAAAATTTGGGATGTTACAAACCTACCCCCCTTAAGATGAATCTCGCCCTCGATATTCGGGGTGGCTAGAAAATAGGTGAGGGTGGTCCTTGAGCAAATCTTCTTCTCTCTCCCAGGTGGCTTCATCCTCTGAGTGGTGGTTCCACTGAACTTTGCAAAACTTGATAACTTTGCTGCGTGTAACTCTACTGGCATAATCGAGAATCTTGACTGGTTTCTCCTCATACGTTAAGTCATTCTTCAACTGAATCGCTTCAAGCGGCACGGTATCTCTTAGTGGTACCTCCGCCATCTCAGCGTGACATTTATTAGCTGAGAAACATGGAATATATCATGAACTCCTGACAGTCCCTCTGGTAATTCCAACTTATAAGCGACTTCTCCCATATGTTGCAAGATCTTATACGGTCCAACGAAACGCGGTGCTAATTTTCCCTTAACTCCAAAGCGCTTAACTCCTCGAAGTGGGGATACTCGGAGATAAACTCTGTCTCCGGTTTCGTAAACTGTCTCCTTGCGTTTCGAATCTGCATAGCTCTTCTGCCTGGACTAGGCTACCTTGAGCCTATCGCGAATCAACTTCACCTTCTGTTCAGACTCTTTAATCAAATCGGGTCCAAACAACTAACGGTCTCCAACTTCGTCCCATGTCAACGATGTCCTGCACCTCCTTCCGTACAAAGCTTCGAAAGGTGCCATTTCAAACTGGTTTGGTAACTGTTGTTATAGGAAAATTCCGCATACGGCAAGTTATCGTCCCAACTAGATCCGTAATCTAGTGCACAAGCTCTCAGCATATCCTCCAAAATTTGATTGACTCTGTCGGTCTGTCCATCCGTCTGCGGATGAAAAGCGGTGCTGAACTCTAGCCTGGTTCCCAAAGTTTCATGCAACTGATTCCAAAACTTTGAGGTAAATTGGGTTCCTCTGTCTGATACAATACTCCTCGGAACTCCATGCAAACAAATGATCCTAGTCATGTATATCTTTGCCAACTTAGCACTGGTGTAAGTGGTCTTAACCGGAATGAAATGTGCTACCTTCGTCAAACGATCAACTACTAGCCATATCGAGTCATAGCCTGCCTCCGTCCTGGGTAATCATGTGATAAAATCCATACCTATCTTATCCCACTTCCATTCGGGTATCGGCAATGGTTGTAACAATCCGGCTGGCTTCTGATGTTCTGCCTTCACTCTATGACACACATCACAAACTGCTACATATGCTGCAATATCCTTCTTCATTCCTGTCCACCAGAATGTTTCCTTCAAATCCAAATACATCTTGGTATTTCCTGGGTGAATCGAATAGGGTGAATCATGTGCCTCTTGCAGAATCAACTTCCTGATCTCCGGGTCATTTGGCACATAAACATGGTCCTCAAACCATAGGGTATCGTGCTCATCCTCACGAAATCCCTTTGCTTTTCCTTTGCTCAGTTTCTCCTTTATAGAAGCAATCTTCTTGTCAGATTTCTGAGCCTCTCTGATTTTATCCATCAATGTTGACTGAATCTCCAATGCTGCTACATAGCCTCTCGGAACTATCTCCAAACTTAGTTCTCGAAGGTTTTCTGATAACTCCTTTGGTATTTCTTCCGTTATTAACATATTGACATGGCTCTTATGGCTCAATGCGTCAGCTACTACATTAGCTTTTCCGGGATGGTAATGCAATCTCATATCATAATCCTTGATGAGCTCCAACCATCTCCTTTGTCTGAGGTTCAACTCCTTCTGCGTGAAAATGTACTTCAAACTCTTGTGATCCGTGTACACCTCACAATGATTTCCAATGAGGAAATGTCTCCATATCTTCAATGCATGCACTACGGCTGCTAACTCCAAACCATGTGTGGAATAATTCAACTCATGAGGCTTCAGTTGTCGTGAAGCATATGAAACAACTCTACCTTCCTGCATAAGCACTGCTCCAAGTCCTCGACGTGAAGCGTCGCAATACACCTCATAATCCTTGGTTTGATCTAGCAAAATCAATACTGGTGAGGTAACCAATCGTTTCTTCAACTCCTGAAAACTAGCCTCACACTCCTCAGTCCATTTGAACTTGGTATCCTTCTTCAACAATTCTGTCATAGGCTTTGCAATCTTTGAAAAGTTTTCAATAAATCTCCGGTAGTATCCTGCGAGTCCAAGAAAACTCCGGATCTCTCCAACTGTCGTTGGTGCTTCCCATTCGGTTACGGTCTCAACCTTTGTGGGGTCAACTGCTATCCCTTCTCCGGATATAACATGTCCAAGAAATCCAACTTCCTTCAACCAAAACTAACATTTGCTAAATTTGGCATATAACTGATGTTCCCTTAGTTTCTCCAAAACCAAATGCAAATGTTCCTTATGCTCCTCTTCATTCTTTGAGAAAATCAGAATGTCATCAATGAACACTACGATGAACTTATCCAAAGACTCCATAATTACCTTGTTCATCAGGTTCATAAAATAGGCAGGAACGTTAGTCAGTCGAAATGACATAACGGTATATTCGTACAATCCGTATCTCGTGGTAAAAGCTGTCTTCGGAATATCTTGTTCTCGAATCTTCAACTGATGGTATCCCGATCGCAAATCGATCTTGGAAAACACTTTAGCTCCTTGCAAACGGTCAAACAGATCATTAATCATTGGCAGTGGGTACTTGTTCTTGATGGTTACTTCATTTAATCCACGGTAATCAACAACCATCTGTAATGATCCATCCTTCTTCTCCACTAGAAGTACGGTTGATCCCCAAGGCGAAGAACTTGGGCGTATGCAACCTTTCTCCAGTAACTCCTTAATCTGATTCTTAATTTCCACCAAATCTTTTGCTGGCATCCTGTACGGTCTCTTTGATATTGGCCCAGTGCCTAGCAAAAGCTCAATCAAAAACTCAATATCTCTATCTGGTGGCATTCCTGGCAATTCCTTAGGTAATACATGAGGGTAATCCTTCACCACTGGTACTTATTCTTGCACAACTCCTGATAAAGAATTTACTTGTGTCCTATTTGGCACATGCCGGGATACATACTTGATCCTTCTTCCTTCTGGCGTTGTGAGCAAAATTGTCTTACTGGCGCAATCGATGTTTCCTCCATACATCGACAGCAAATCCATACCGAGAATTACATCCAAACCTTGGGATTCCAGAATGATTAAATCCGTTGGGAAAACATGCCTTCCTATGCTTAATGGCACTTGAAAACATCCTTGTCTGGCCATGTACTCTGCTCCTGGCGAGCTTACTAGCATAGGTGTTTTAAGAATCCTAGTGGGCAGGCTATACTTTTCCACAAATCCCCTTGATATGTATGATTGCGATGCACCAGTATCGAAAAGAACGAGTGCGGTAAATGACTTAACCAAAAACTTACCGATTACTGCATCAGGCTGATCTTCAACCTCCTCCACATTAACGTGGTTCACCTGTCCCCTATTGAAAGGGTTCGGCTTCTTCCCTGAGCTTCCATTGCCATTTCCATTCTAGCCTTCAGGACATTCATTTGCATAATGTCCGGTCTTGGAACACTTGAAACAGGTGACTTGACTCAGATCTCTCTTGGCTGGGGTTGATGGGATGGTCTGATTCTGGCCGTTGCTTCCTCCATTCCTATTACCATTCTTGTGGCCATTATGTTTGTGCGAACTACCTCCTCCATGGGTATGCTGAAACTAAACTCCCGGTTTAGGGGTAAAACGGGGCTTCTGCTGGGCTCTAGGGTTATACTTCCCCTGTCCATACTTCCTCTTGCGGTTCTCAATCTGCTGTTGCTTCCCTTCAATCATGATGGCATGATCTACCAACTCCTGGTAGTTGTTGAAACTTGCTACCATCAACTGCATGCTTAGCTCATCATTCAATCCTTCCAGAAACTTTTCCTGCTTAGCTGCATCCGTAGCAACGTCATCTGGGGCATAATGTGCTAACTTGCTGAAGTCGTCAACGTACTGGCCAACTGTCCTTCCTCCTTGACGTAAGTTGCGAAACTCACGCTTCTTCATGGCCATAGCTCCTGCTGAAACATGGGCAGTGCGGAAAGCTTGCTGAAACTGATCCCATGTGACAGTGTCAACTAGGTAAGTGGCTGTGAAATTCTCCCACCATGCTGCCGCGGGTCCGTCAAGCTGGTGTGCAGCAAACTTCACTTTCTCCCCATCTGTGCATCCTGCAGTGGTCAACTCCCTTCCTATCTTGCGGAACCAATCGTCTGCTACTATTGGCTCGGGGCTACTGGAAAACACCGGCGGATTCAGCCTAAGGAAACGGGCTAAGTGGTCAACAGGTGGCGGCGGTGGAGGGTTGTTGTTGTTGTTGTTCTGCTGGTTCTGGACTAACAATTGCATCAATTGATTCTGCTGCTGGATCAACTGAGTGAGCTCCGGTGGAAATCCATTGTCACGTCTCGGAGGCATCTGAGGGTTTAGAAAAAGACGAGAATTAAGAATAGAGTGAGGTCTAAAGAGAGAACACTACCCCAATGCACATGAGCAATTGCACACAAAATCACTTCATTCAAATCAAACAAGGGCATACAAATGGTCTAGAACTATCGCAAAAGTGCTCGAACTATATTATATACATGGGGGGAAATACTACTAATATTTGGTGGTCATCTAGAAATTTGAATCGGTGGAAGACTCCATGATGTCTGCTCCAGCTTTGTCTTCAAAGTCGGGTTCACTTGGAGCCGAATCGGTGTCGTCGAGGATGATGTAGTTTTCCGGACATGCGACGTACATGTCTTCCTTCCTGGATGCTAACTTCCCCTTGAGTTCTTCAATCTCTTGCTTAAGATCGCCATTGTGCTTTGCTAGAGCTACGATTTCGTCCATGTAGTCCTTGCGTGTAGCCTTCAGTTCTCCTTCTAGCTCGATGATCCTTGCCTTCGCATTCTTCAACTCTATCATATCATTGCACATCTGGTTTTCGTGGCGTCGAATGTGCTGGTTTAACTCCTGGATGAATGTTGCAATGGATGTATCCTTCTTGGTGCTGACTAACTCCCATTGTTCATCTCGGCGTCCGCAAATCTGGTAGATAGTGTCCTTGAGGTCTTCTTGATAAACTTCTCCAATGCGTCCCATGGTGATATGAGCTGCCATGCTCTTTCCCAGACTCCAGGTTGGTGCACTAAAAACACTATCTATGGGCTTCGTGATTGGTGCGAATGTCCTTCTCAGAACGTGAGCTTGAATCTTCCAGCGCTCCTCTTCAGGCAGAGTGGCGTTGAAGGTCTCGGTGAAGCTTGGTAGTCCAATGTTCAGGTACTTGGTGACTTCCTTCAAGTGAAATCCAAAAGGTGTGCCTTCATCTGGTTGAGCGTACTTGATCTTTGCGTCCGTCATCCTAAAAGAGTAGAAAAGATGAGGAGTTAGAAAATGAGAAGAGAATAGTGATCTATGGCTTTAACTTAGTGGTCGTGTCCTACAGTCAGCGTGTGCTCTGATACCATCTCTATAGCGACCCGACCCGAATGGATCAAGTCTCTGTGCTCTGGTGTCATCCTTGGATCAGTAATGCTGACACCACATAGTACTTTGAAGGATTTATAACAGAGTAGCAATCACACACTTATTACATCGGTGTCTCAAAAGAGAACTTATTACAATAAATATGGCTTAAGGCCATCTAATATCGATAACAGCGGAAGACTTGGAAGATAAGTGAGTCCATCAACTCCAACGGCATCACTGAGTATAGAACCACGACTTAAAAACTCCTTAATCGTCGTCTGAAAAGTCTGCAACATTAAAGTTGCAGCCCGAAAACGGGTCAGCACATGGAATATGCTGGCAATGTAACACATAGAGAGTAATACACCAAAATGAACTATGCTATAAGCATGTTTGGCTGGTGGAAAGCTCTATGGTTACAGTTTTGCGTAAAGCCAGTTTTTCCCTACTGCAAAGGAATAAATTTTATTTAACTATCATGGTGGTTGAATCATCGAGAATGGTTGACAGCATTCCGATCCCAATTAAGTGAACAATTAAAACCCAACAATATTAATTAGAAGTAACATGATGATATTCACATGATATTCAAGTACTAGATACTCAAGATGTCCATAACCGGGGACACGGCTAATCATGATTAGTTTATTACACTTTGCAGAGGTTTGCGCACTTTTCCCCACAAGACTCGATCGCCTCCGTTTGAATTCTCGCACTATAGTTTGAGAAACGGATGACCGAGACACAGTCTTTCAGAAGCGTTAGCACCTTACGATGGATAGACCGGTACACCTACTTTCCCCTACATCTGCTAGTCTACCCTGTAAGAGTTCGCACGACTTAATAAACTATGCCAGAGCCCATAATGGCTTGTGGCTGCACACGGAAGTTTCTAGCATGAAAGATCTTATGATCCCTTTGAGCCTGGGAGGCGGTCCAAAAGAAAAACAGGCAAGTCCTGATAGAAACTAGGTGCCTCAATCCACCCAGATGTGTGTTTAAGTTGCCACCTTAAGTAAACCATTAAGATTAACAAACTCACATATGTCATGGATATCACTCACCCAATCCACGTCTACTAGCATAGCATGGCAGAATAAGCAAACGTAGAAGTAACTCCCAAAGGTTTCATAATAAATAGGTAATAGGTACTACCTCATCTACTTCCCATCCCACAATTTAATTAGATCCTAATCATGCAATGTGTGAGGATTGATCTAATGCAATAAAACTGGGTTGTAGAAAAGGTATGATCAACGTGTTACTTGCCTTGCTGATGATCCGCGAGACCTAGAGATTCGAAGTAATAGGCGGCGCACTCCGGGTAATCTATCACAGACATACAACAAGCATACAATAAGTACTCATATAATGCACAGGTAAAACTCAAACAAGAGATCGAACCAGAAAGTTCAACTTAAGAACTCCGGTTGCAAAGAAAGAACGAACCGAACAAAGCAGCGGAAAACAAACGGCGGAAGAAAACAACTCGGTTCTAGCAAGTTGAAACTAGGTCAAAATTTATAGTAGCAAAAACTTGTTTAAGTTGATTAGTTGGAACGGCGGTTTCGAAACGAAACTCCAGGCGCTTGAATCACCTGATTCCGATAAACGAGCAAAAGATAAACTAGAACGAAGATCGGATCTGAAATCGCGATCAGAAAATCGCGGAATAAATCCGACGAAAAAGAAAACGACAAACGGTTAGACGGACGGACGTTCATTAACCGATGATCGCGTTCGTTAGGATGAGCGGTCCGGCGAACGGTCGCTAAACAACTAAACCGAAAAAAAACGAAAAACCGATCTAGGGTTTCGGAAAAAAAAACCGAAACAACGAAACGAAAAGAAACTGGAAAGGTTTTTTTTAAAAAAACCGAACCAAGTGGAGGGATGGCGCGGCGCGGCGGCTACCTCGACGAGGAGCTCCGGCGGCGGGGCTTGGCGGCGGGCGGCGGTGGCGCGAGCGGCGGGCGGCGGCGGCTTAAGCTGCGGCGGCGCGGCTGCTGCGGGGCGGCGGGGCGGTATGGGGAGGAGAGGGGGCTGGGTATTTAAAGGGGGGAGACTTGGGGGAGGGGGCAAGGCAAGGGGCGGCGACAGCGGGCGGCGCTGCGCGCGGGCGCGCGCGAGGAGGAGGGCGGCTGGGCCAGCCGGGCCTTCGCCTAGGCGGGGCACGACGCGATTTTTGTTTAAATAGTTTCACGCGCGGAAAAGAAAATCTAAACGAACCACAAAAATCCCGAAGTAAATTTTCCCCGACTCCTAAAAATGAGTCGAACAAAATGAACTTTAAACGGGGCCTAGATGCAATTTTTTTGAAAACACGCATTTTTCCCTAATCCAAATAAAATGCAAATAAACTCCGGAAAAAAAATTCCAAATTTTGATTTATTTATTAAATCTTCATTTTTCCTAAATTTGGGAAAGTCATATTATTCCCCTCTCTCATATTTTTGATATTGGGAAAATAATTGAAGATGAAATAAATAAAATCAAATGATCCTCTTTTTCAAAATTTGAGAAAACTCAAATATGAAAATAACGAAATCTCCAATTCTCTCTCCGAGGGTCCTTGAGTTGCGTGAAATTTCTAGGATCGAACAAAATGCAAGAAAATATGATATGCATGATGATCTAATGTATAACATTCCAAATAAGTAGCAGACGACCATCGAGTTTAAGTGTTACAACTCAAAGAACCAAATGTAGCAAAACGAGAGTTGTAAGCACGAAGCAAAATATAAAGCACCCGCCCATATGGACCCGCTTGAAGACTATCAAACTCATATGCTTCTCCCCCTTTTGTCAGTAAGGACCAAAAAGGTTCGAAGACCTAGAGCATCTACTCGTTCCCATGAAGAGTAGGTGAAGCAGCAGGGTCGTCAGTGGTGTTTGGCGGTGTAGAAGAACTTGGAGCAGTGTCGACGTGTGCTGAAGGAGGTGGCGATGAAGTAGCATCATCTTCATCCTCGATCACTCTGGCGTTCACAGTTGCAGCAGAGGAAGAGAACTCAGAGTCTTCAAGTGATGGAGTTTGTCGCAGCACTGCCCTTCGAGGAGGTGTGGAGTCAAACTTGAATCGCTCAGAGAAGCCATCCTCTTGAAGATCATCTTCAGAACATATCAGCGTCAGCCCTTTCCATGTGCGTCAAGAGGTTTCATGAGCAACAAAGGCGTTCTTGGTGGCAAGATTGCGAATGCGATTAACATCCACCAAGAGGCTTTGCATTTGATGCTTTAGCCAGTCATGATGCCTATCCTGTTTCTGATGAAGAGCCACAAGAAGCTCTCGGTCATTGAGAACACGAGTGCGCTTCTTGGGTCGTTGTGCAATGGTGCTATCAGTGGCTTCGGTGAGAGCAGGATGCGGTGCATGTGCAGTGCCAGCCAAAGGATACACACGAGTTACTGCTTCAACGCCTTCAACATTCTGAGAAAAACTTTGATGCTCTGCATTTTGAAGACTTAGAGGTTCCTTGGCAGGCTCAGGATAGATGGCTTCAATAGACATATCCACATCGGGCAAAAAGATCCGGTGATTGCGGGCAGATGGCTGATATGAGATAGCGGAGTGAAGTTTGACCAGCCGCATCACCCAAGGGGCGTAGAACTTCAAGCCAAACAGATCAGAGCCTGATGCAGCAAGTTGGCGAATGCAGAAATCCTGTGCATTGAAGCATTTTCCATGAAGAATATAGAAGACCAAAGTCTTCATTGCACCTTCCAGCTTGGCATGGGGAGAATGTCCTTTGATTGGCCAGAGAGTTCACCGTATTATGTGATAGATGGTCCTTGGGAGATACTCAAGGTCTTCAACGAAGAACTTCGTGGGATAAGCAGCACCTTGGGCATCTGAATCATATTAGGTTCACTCTTCTGAAAGATGCTCTCAACAACTTCACTATGAAGCTGACAACCATGCTCGTAAAGATCGCCAGCAGTGGGCAAACCAGTGAGCTCAATGATGTCAAAGGCTTTGGCTTCGTGATGAACGTTTCCTGTCATCCACTCTAGGACCCAAGTCTTCGGATCTCTGTTATACCCGCGGATGTGAAGTGTGGCATAGAATTGGAGCAGCAACTCTTCATTCCAATGCTCTTGGTCAGTGACGAACGTCAGCAGTCCAACCTCTTTGAAGCAATCCAGAGCTTCTTCCAGACAGGGCAGACCAGCTATTGCTTCAATGTCAAGGCGGTTGTGTGGGAAGATGCGACCTTGGTTGTAAAGAATGCAGGAGTAATAGCTTCACTGCGGATAGCTCCAGAACCGATCAGATGATATTCTTTCCCTTGAGTAGGGGTTCCTGGAGCTATTGAAGAATGTGTTGTCTGCTCTGAAGCCATTGATATTGAAGGAGCCAGGTGCTGATGTAGGACCTGGGAACCTGGGCAATCTTGGGATTGGCTTCTGTACCTAAGGCCTGTGCTCAACATGATAGTCGAATTGGGGACCAACAGCAGACGCAGGAACAGAAGCAGTGGGATCAGTGGCTTCGCTGACTTCTGATACCAATGCAGCCGGATTGTCTTAAGCAGTTTTATCTTCAGATGCAGAGACCTGAGGCCTTGGACCTTTGCGAAGCCTGTGCAACGGGGGCGACACCTGTGGAGTTGGTGTTGGCTGGGCCTCAAAGTCTTCTTCCTCTTGTGGGCGATCCACCCATGAAGCATCCTGTGCAATTGGCGTCAGTGGACGACCAATGCTGACGAGTTCGCTGTGCGTTAGCATAGGCGATGATACCTGTTGGTGCTCTAGCTGAGGAAGGGCTGCATCATCTTCAACATGGTCATGGTGACCAATGTCTTCAGCAGCGACGGGATCAGCTGCTGGAAAGTCTTCAGCTTCATGAGCCTCTGTAAAAGTAGGCTCATGGACAGTCAGTTGACGTTCTTCTGGATTAGCATCGGAGTGAACCATGTAAATGGGTTCAACAATCAAGGGCTCTGTGGGAGCAGCCCGTTCCTTCTTGGTCTTTCTTTTCTTCTTGGCGGGGGCAGTAGCAGAGGCTTCAGGTTGTTTTCTCTTTCTTGCTTCAGCCTCAGCAGTCCTGGTCTTCTTCAGTTCTGAAGCGGTTGACCTGGCCTTTGGCTGCGGGCCAATCATGCTAGTTGGGAAGACAAGGGGATCTGCTTCCTGCCTTGGTGCTTCGGGTTCACCCATAGCGGGCTTCTTCTTCTTCTTGGCAGCCATCCTGGGGTCGATGCCAGGACGCCCAAGGGCCTTGCGCTTCTCAGCCTCATTATAGGCTTGCACACACCTATAAGCCATGACCTTCACGCGCTCATGTGAACCCTAAGCTTCTGCACGTTTCTTTAGAAAGGCTTCTTTGAGCTCGTGCAGCATAATCTTGAAGTTCTTCATGTCTTGCACGCTGAGCTTGGCCATATGCTTCTTGAACTGAGATTTCTCATAGTCAATCTTCTGCTTCAGTTCAACAACACGCTGGGCAATGGCTAACTCTGAAGGAATGGCGCCATGGAAGGCGACAATGAGGCCAATGGGTAGTTGGAGATCTTCGAAGCTGATGTTTGGCGTGTCAAACCACTCATCAATGAAGTTGTGGATGATTGTTACATCAAAGAGCGGCAGATCATTGAAGATTTCTGCTTCTTCATTGCTCTTGATGAGTTGCTCAAGAGCGTCATCTGCAAGATCTTCATCACTTGATAGATCAATGGCATCATTGCGTAGAATGGTAGCAGCAGTTAGCTCTTGGCCAGTGTGTGGCAGAGGCATCTTGACCTTCTGGGGCATGGAGATGCGTGACAAATCTTCAGACTGCACACTGTCTTCAGGAGGTGTAGTTGCCAGTGGCTTCGCCCGTGAGATTTTTGGTGAAGGGGCAAGTTTTGAAGCTTTAGGCTTCTTCAACTTCTTAGGCTTCGGCGCTGCAGGCGCTTCGTCTGATTCAGCGTCAGCTGCAGGCTCATCCACGGTTGTCCCTTGAACCAAGATATGGGTGATGAGACCTTCAAGGTTGTAGAAAGGACCGACGACATTGGGTTCTGCATTGCGTGTGCCGTCAGCCCTTGGATCAGAAGGACCAGGGTTGAAGTCTAATCCCAAAGTCTTCTTGTTCTGCTTCACGGAGTTCTTGGCAAACTGGAAGTTGCACTTGAACAGATTGTTGTCACGACACCATAGTAGTGACGATGGGTGTGCATCTGCAGGCTGTGGCCCACGGACGATGCAGGGATAGAAGCCTTGTTCAATGGCTTCTTCTCTGGACCTGGGTTGAAGATTCTTGTATAGGATGTCTCGCCACGGTCTCTTGATGGCATTTTTCTCAGCATATTCCTGGGTCACAAACCGGTATTTGAACCATTGTTCTGCCCAATATCTTCGAATCCATTGGATTCGGGTCTTGCGCTGATTGTAGTCATCTTCAGGATCTATCTTGTAAAGCTCTAAGAGGTCATCAGGCAAATCTCTTGATGTTCCCACACGACGCTGTCTGCCACCCTTCCTTACTGATTTCTCTGCAGCCATGAACTTCAAACTGAAAGGCTTCAATACGTTCAAAGGCTTCAAAGGTTATCGCTTGCTGGACAAACAGGAACTGGCTTCGGGAGAATTTATATGATGTTGTAAGAATTCTGCAAATGAATGCAGACTATGAGAACCAAGGGATTCTCCCACGGACATGTACCTGTGACAGCATTAAGGTGCGAGGGAAGGGGAAGAGGTCATATGCATTCTCAAAAGATTTTGAAGATCAATCAGTTTAGAAGATATTGACCTCATCGTGCGAAGACATTCACTCATAAATAAGGAGTTGGTTCCAGATTTGTATGAATCCAGAGATCAGTACAAGTGAGGAATCTAACTACTTTGTGAAGCCTAAGTGAATATACTAGGCATGTTATGAGATGCAGTATGAAAGAGATCCAACTTGTGTGAATAGAAACTACTTGTGGTAGAAAGTGACAAAGCCATAGGGTCAAAGGAGCCGTAAAAAGGAAGTTTTATTTACCACACTAAGAACTACTAGACGGAGTGGAAGAGGAGGCCGAGCAGTTCGATCTTCCATGCCCTAACTTGGTGACGGAGGACACCTACGGTGATGGCGGAGAGGACGATGACCGCGGTCGGCGTGAAGACGGCATCGGAGAGGTTGCGGCAGCGAAGCGCTTCGTCGCCGGCGCCGTCGTGGGCTAGCGATGGGGCTAGGGTTTGTGCGAAAGTGGAAGAAGAGATAATGACCACTGTGAAGTGTGTATTTATAGGTACAGGGGCGGCACTGCGTTATTACACAGGTGCCCCTGGCGATTCGCATCTGAGGAACACGTGGCCATCATGCAGCATATTGGGGTTTGTTACACGTCCCACGCACACCTGGATTGTTGGGTGGTCGTTCCTACTTCTCCGGGTTTCATGTGGAGGAATGAGCATTGAAAATGGACTTAATATTTGTCTCTGTATCTTCTGCTGACAAGGACGCAGAGAAGACATTCGACAGTTTCAATAGAATGCATATGATTTGGAGAGATAGAGTTTGAGATAGAAAGCACAGAGAGGTTAGGGTCCAATCACATTCACTTAGTTCAAAAGATTCAACAAGGAGACATAGCTATAAGTGAATGCTGTGGAGGACAGAACACTAGTATATATATAATCAGCATAGTGAAGATAATCATGAAAACATGTTAAGATTGAAGCCAAACCAAATGTGAAGACATAGCAAGGTAACGCCATGAGTGAAACACTTCAAATAGAACATTTGGTGCTGGCGTTACCCACCGTATAGGAATTATTAGACCCAGACACGGCGCACAGTTATCATGGCGCTCTGAAGTCAAATTCCACATTAATGTATTCACACTTAGAAGGTATGTCTTCATTGATTGAAGGTATACTTTACTTCGTGTGTTGCACATCTAAGTCATCAATATGCATAAGGGTTAGGATGTGTGCCTGATCACAGGACATTTGAGGATTCCAGGATATTTAGCTCACACTGTAACTTGCAAAATCTCTTCTCATCCAAGGGCTTGGTGAAGATATCTACCAATTGCTCTTCAGTGTTGACGTGTATGATATCAATATCTTCCTTCACAACATGATCTCTGAGAAAGTGATGACGAATTTCAATGTGCTTTGTCTTCGAGTGCTGAACTGGGTCGTTGGCAATCTTGATGGCGCTTTCGTTGTCGCAGTAGAGTGGCACTTGCTTCAGATGAATGCCATAGTCCTTGAGTGTTTGCTTCATCCACAGAAGCTGAGCGCAGCAATATCCAGCAGCAATGTATTCAGATTCAGCAGTGGAGAGAGATACACAGTTCTGCTTCTTTGAAGACCAACATACAAGTGATCGTCCCAAAAAGGGACATGTGCCTGATGTAGACTTGCGATCCAGTTTGTCACCAGCATAATCAGCATCCGAGAATCCAACTAGATCAAACACTGAGCCCTTTGGATACCATAATCCTAGAGTTGGGGTGTGAGCTAAATATCGAAGAATTCGCTTCACAGCTAAGTGATGCGACTCCTTTGGTGTCGCTTGAAATCGAGCACACATGCAAACACTAAGCATAATGTTTGGCCTAGATGCACATAGATAAAGCAAAGAACCAATCATGGAGCGGTATACCTTTTGATCGAACTCTTTACCATTGTCGTCAGGACCCAGATGATGCTTGGCTGGCATTGGCGTCATGAAGCCTTTGGAGTCTTGCATACCGAACTTCTTCAGGCAATCTTTGAGATACTTCTCTTGAGATATGAAGATGTCATTGCGTTGCTGTCGTATTTGAAGACCGAGGAAGAACTTCAGCTCTCCCATCATGGACATCTGATATTGCTCTTGCATCATATATCCAAACTCTTCACTGTACTTCTGATTGGTGCAGCCGAAGATAATGTCATCCACATATATTTGGCACACAAACAGTTCACCATCATATGTCTTCGTGAAGAGAGTGGGGTCGAGGGAACCAGGTATGAAGCCTTTGCTCTTCAGGAAGTATTTGAGTGTGTCATACCAGGCCCGAGGGGCTTGTTTGAGGCCATATAGTGCCTTGTTGAGCTTGTATACCATGTCAGGATGTTTTGGGTCTTCAAAGCCAGGCGGTTGTGCAACATACACTTCTTCTTCAATCTTGCCATTGAGAAAGGCACTCTTCACATCCATTTGATATAGAAGTATGTTGTGATGATTGGCATAGGCTAGCAGTATGCGTATGGCTTCAAGTCTAGCCACAGGAGCAAATGTTTCATCGAAGTCAATGCCTTCCACTTGAGTATATCCTTGAGCAATGAGACGAGCTTTGTTTCTGACAACTTGACCATGCTCATCTTGCTTGTTGCGGTATATCCATTTTGTGCCTATTATGTTGTGCTTCCGAGGATCAGGACGCTTAACCAGTTCCCATACATTATTCAGCTCAAACTGTTGAAGCTCTTCTTGCATAGCTTGAATCCATTCAGGTTCCATGAAGGCTTCTTCCACTTTCTTGGGTTCTGTTATTGAGACAAATGCAAAGTGTCCACAGAAATTTGCCAGCTGAGTTGCCCTTGATCGAGTGAGCGGACCAGGTGCATTGATGCTGTGAATTATTCTCTGAATCTGCACCTCATTGGCAACACGAGGATGTACAGGGTGAAGATTTTGCTCTTGCTGATCATTGTCGTTGTTAGAGGGATTGTCTTCAGGTTGAGCATTGTCTTCAGGTTGGTCTGGTGCGGAGATGATAAGTTCCTCTTCTGGATGAGCTTCAGAAGGTATGATTTCTCCTGTTCCCATTAGCTTGATTGATTCACTGGATGGAACTTCATCTAGCACATTTGGCAGGTGCTCTCTTTGTGAACCGTTAGTCTCATCGAACGGCACATCCACTATTTCAACCACTTTATAATGAAAGAGATTGAAGACTCTGTAGGAGTGTGAATCCTTTCCATATCCAAGCATAAAACCCTCATGTGCTTTTGGTGCAAACTTTGAAGTGTGATGTGGGTCCTTGATCCAGCACCTGGCGCCAAATACTCTGAAGTAACTGACATTTGGCTTCTTGCCAGTAAGGAGCTCATAAGATGTCTTGTTCAGAAGCTTGTGAACATAAACACGATTGATTGTATGACATGCAGTATCAATGGCTTTAGGCCAGAATTTTCTTGGAGTCTTGTACTCATCTAGCATCGTTCTGGCCATCTCAATGAGTGTTTTGTTCTTGCGTTCGACGACGCCATTCTGTTGTGGCGTGTATGGGACTGAGAATTCATGTGTGATGCCCAAGGTATCAAGATATGTATCAAGGCCAGTGTTCTTGAATTCAGTGCCATTGTCACTTCTGATGTGCTTTATCTTGGCGCCATAGTTGTTCATTGCTTGATTGGCGAAGCGTCTGAAGACATCCTGCACTTCAGTCTTGTAAAGGATTATGTGCACCCAAGTATATCTAGAATAATCATCAACAATGACAAAGCCATAGAGACATGCAGTAGTAGTAAGAGTTGAGTAATGTGTGGGACCGAAAAGATCCATGTGAAGCAGTTCGAAGGGTCGAGTAGTAGTCATGATTGTCTTCGAGGGATGGTTGGCCCTCGTCATCTTTCCTACTTCACAGGCACTGCACAAGTGATCTTTCTTGAACTTGACGCCCTCGATGCCTATGACATGCTTCTTCTTTGCAAGGGTGTGGAGGTTCCTCATGCCAGCATGCCCAAGCCTCCGATGCTAGAGCCAGCATTCTGAAGCTTTTGCTAGAAGACATACGGCAAGCTGTGGTCCTGCTGAGAAATCTACCACGTACAAATCATCTTTCTGATACCCTTCAAACACTAGAGACTTGTCAGATTCCATTAGAACAAGGCAACGATATTTTCCAAATATTAAGATCATGTTCAAATCGCAAAGCATTGAGACAGACATTAAGTTGAAGCCAAGGGATTCAACAAGCATGACTTTATCCATGTGTTGATCCTTTGAGATTGCAACTCTACCTAGACCCAATACCTTACTTTTACCAGTGTCAGCAAATGTGATGTGGCTCTTGTCGGATGGACGTAAGGTTGAGTCCATAAGAAATCTTCTTTTGCCAGTCATGTGATTTGTACACCCACTATCAATAATCTATTCTGTAGACGCTGGTGTCATACCCTACAGTGCAGTTAGGGGGATAGGCTTCACGAAGGGAATTGTGAAGCAAAAACATTTGACGAACCAGTGGGTTATGCAAGCTTAGATCCAGATTAGGACTGATAGGGAGTGTAGCAAGCGATTCAGGGACGAAGTACATAGTAAGACCATTCGGGCATTTGATCTTGCGCCCTACAAGATTTTTAAGGTCCCGAGCAATAGCGTCAGAAGATTTTGCCTTTCTGCTGGAGACCTTTCCCTACAAAAGAGAGTTAAGCCTTCTTAACCACCCACATCTTCAAGGGTGTCTTAGAAGCGATAAATCTAAGTGCAGCGTCTGAAAACTTTGGCTTTGGAGCCCTAGCAAAAAGTCTTGTAGGCGGACAATAATACTCATAAGAATAAGCAGAATAGTTTTTGGTCTTATGAACATGGCGGTTCGATGAACCGCACTCATATTCATAGGCCTGAGTGTGGTTTCCCTGCAAAACATTTGCGTTAGTGCGACTCAGATGAGTCCTCTGTCTGTATGAAGCCTTTGGGCCGTATGAAGCCTGTGGTCTGGGGTTTGTCTTCTTCATCCGTGGTGTCATGATAACATTCATAGGAAGATTTTCCAAACACCTTTTGGGCACCCAGATCTTCTTCATGGGCGGTCCATTCCTGCAGTTAGTACCAATGTACCTGGCAAACACTTCACCATTCTGATTTTTAAACAGTTTATAGTTTGCATCAAAGGATTCATCAATGACAATGGGGTTAGCACAAGTGAAGCCAGATAGACTGGATGGATCTGCTGAAGGTTCCTTTGCAGCAACCCATGTGGTTTTGGGATACTGCTCGGGTTTCCAGTAAGAGCCATCTGCATTCATTTTCCTTATGAACCCAACACTCTCTTTTCTCGGGTTTCGGTTCAGAATCTGCCTTTTGAGGACATCACATAGTGTCTGACGCCCTTTAAGACTTTTGTACATCCCTGTTTCAAGCAATGTCTTCAACCTAGCATTCTCATCAGCAATAGCAGTGGTATCCTCAGCAGAGGGGTTAGTTACCACATCAACATTTGAAGATGTTGCAACAGTAGCAGTAGTAGAACATTCAGCAACAGAAGTAGCATTATCACGCTCAATGCATTTAAGACATGGTGGTTCAAATCCTTCCTGAGCGGAACTGATCTGTTCGGCGCGAAGTGACTCGTTTTCCTTTTGAAGATCTTCATGAGCCGCTCTCAATTTCTCAAGATCTTGCTTCCTTTGACGATAATCATAGGAAAGCTTTTCATGAGTTGTTGAGAGCGTTTCATGACGACTTTCAAGTTCCTCATACTTAACGTGAAGATTTTTTATGTCTTCAATTAAGGACTCAGATCGAGTCATTTCAGCACCCAACAGATCATCGCTTTTGTCTAACAGTTTTTGAATATGTTCCATGGCTTTCTATTGTTCAGTTGCAATTTTAGCAAGTGTTTTGTAGCTGGGTCTTGAATCACAATCAGAGTCATCGTCACTAGATGTTTGATAGTGAGTAGTGCGTGTGTTTACCTTGGCACCGCGTGCCATGAAGCAGTAGGTAGGAGCAGAGTGGTCCTTGTCATTTGCATCAGTGTCGGTGGTGCAGTCATTGTCTTCAGTGTTGAAGATGGACTTGACAACGTATGCTGTAGCCAGACTTGCAACGCCAGAATCAGACTCCTCCTCAGACTCCACCTCCGCCTCCTCAGAAGCGGGCTCCTCCTCTGAATCCATTTCCTTGCCAACAAACGCACGTGCCTTGCCAGATGAGCTCTTCTAGTGTGACGAAGACTTTGAGGAAGACTTGGAAGAAGACTTTGAGTATTTCTTCTTCTTCTTCTTGTCGTTAGAGTCATATTCCGTGCTCTTCTTCTTCTTCTTCTTCTTTCTGTTCTCATTGTCCAACTACGGACACTCAGAGATGAAGTGGCCAGTTTTCTTGCACTTGTGACATGTTTTCTTCTTGTAGTCATGAGTAGAAGCTTCATCATTCCTTGAGCTTGATCGTGAAGACTTTCTGAAGCCTTTCTTCTTGGTGAAATTTTGGAACTTCTTCACAAGAATAGCAAGTTCCTTTCCAATGTCTTCAGGATCATCAGAACTGCTGTCAGATTCTTCTTCAGATGAGGAGACATCTTTTGCCTTCAAGGCATGAGTTCGCCCATAGTTTGGACCGTAGATATATCTTTTCTCAGAAAGCTGAAACTCATGTGTGTTGAGCCTCTCAAGTATGTCGGACGGATCGAGTGTCTTGAAATCAGGTCGTTCTTGAATCATCAGGGCTAGGGTGTCAAACGAACTGTCAAGGGATCTCAGTAGTGTCTTGACGACTTCATGCTTGGTGATCTCAGTGGCACCGAGGGCTTGAAGCTCATTTGTGATGTCAATGAGTCGGTCAAACATGAGCTGGACATTCTCATTGTCATTTCGCTTGAAGCGGTTGAAGAGGTTGCGAAGGACACTGATTCTCTAATCTCTCTGGGTTGAGACGCCTTCATTGACCTTGGAGAACCAGTCCCAGACCAGCTTAGATGTTTCCAAAGCACTCACACGGCCATACTGTCCTCTGGTCAGATGACCATAGATGATATTCTTGGCAGTGGAGTCCAGTTGAACGAACTTCTTGACATCAGCAGCAGTGACACCTTCTCCAGCCTTGGGAACACCGTTCTTGATGACATACCATAGGTCGACGTCAATGGCTTCAAGATGCATGCGCATCTTATTCTTCCAATAGGGATATTCAGTTCCATCAAAGACGGGGCACGCAGCTGAGACTTTGATTATCCCTGCAGTCGACATAGCTAAAACTCCAGGTGGTTAAACCGAATCACACAGAACAAGGGAGCACCTTGCTCTGATACCAATTGAAAGTGCGTTATATCGACTAGAGGGGGGTGAATAGGCGATTTTTATGAAAGTCTTCAAAACGTGGAAGTTTCGAAGACAAACAATAGAAATTAACCTATTACCATGCAGCGGAAGGTAGACTACACTAGGTAAACCATAGTCATGTATTCAATGAAGTGAAAGCACAATGACTAATAGCAGCTAGGTAGTAAGGATCAGGCAGGAAGATATTAAGAAGCCAAACAGATCACACAGTCACTCAGTGAAGACAAAAGATAGTGAAGACATACAATGACTTCACAAGGAGTAACAGTAAGTAAGGAGAAAGGAAGGATGAAACCAGTGACTAGTTGAAGACAATGATTTGTTGGACCAGTTCCAATTGTTGTGACAACTGTACATCTGGTTAGGGCGGCTAGGTATTTAAACCAAAGGACACACAGTCCCGGACACCCAGTCCTAAACACGCAGCTCAGGACACCCATTCCTCACCGTATTCCCCTTGAGCTAAGGTCACACAGACCTCGCCCAATCACTCTGGTAAGTCTTCAAGGTAGACTTCTGAACCTTCACAGACTTTGTTCACCAGCAATCCACAATGTCTCTTGGATGCTCAGAACTCGACGCCTAACCGGCTGGAGGATGCATAGTCCTCAAGTGTAACAAGTCTTCAGATCACACAGACAAGAAGAATTAAGTGATGCCTAATTCTCTTTGGCTCTGGGTGGTTAGGGCTTTATCCTCGCAAGGAATTCTCTCTCAAAGGCTTCGAGGTGGGTTGCTCACAAACGACAAAAGCCGTACTCTAAATCTGAGCAGCCAACCGTTTATGGTTGTAGGGGGGTGGGCTATTTATAGCCACTAGGAAACCCGAACTGATTTGTCCGAAATGACCCTGGGTCACTAAGGAACTAACACGTGTTCCAACGGTCAGATTTCAAACTCACACGGCAACTTTACTTGGGCTACAAGCAAAGCTGACTTGTCCGACTCTGGACAAGATTCGCTCTCATAGTCTTCACTCGAAGACATAGGTTTTGTTTAAGCATCACTTCAGTCATTCTGACTGGTTCTCTTGGACCCCACTTAACAGTATGGTGGTTCCTATGACTCAACACATAAGAAAAAGAACTACGAAAGATCTAAGTCTTGGAGCTCCATAGGCTTCATGCGGTGTCTTCTCTTGTCATAGTCTTCAATGTGAATATCTTCATATACCACCTTTGACATCAATGTCCTAATACATTTTTAGGGGTCATCTCTGGTAGGAAAACCGAATCAATGAGGGACTTCTACCTGTGTTATCCTGCAATTCTCACAAACACATTAGTCCCTCAACTAGATTTGTCGTCAATACTCCAAAACCAACTAGGGGTGGCACTAGATGCACTTACAAGAAGCAACATCACCAGTGACCCGGGCACTTCCGAAGTTTGAGATGGCAATGGCAAGTCATGACGCAATAAACACAAGCGTCGAAATAATAATGAAGGAACGCATGACACGACGGTCAACACCGGATTCTGCGGCTCCAAACCCGGTCAACAGAAAAAGCCATTCAAGGCAAACAGAGACGAACCATCCAATTTAGACAAGATACTGGATCGGCACTGCCAGATTCATGGCACACCCGATAAACCCGCCAATCACACCAATGGAAGTTGTTGGGTCTTCAAACAAGTTGGCAAGCTTAATGCCGAAAACAAGGGGAAGGGGCCGCCCAGTGACAGCGATGACGAAGAGACTCGCCCACCAAACACCGGGGTCAGAAGCAATTGCCCCCCGAAGTAAACACGGTAAACATGGTATACGTGACGCACACCCCTATAGGGGAGCGCAAGTGCGCACCACGGGACGCCCATGCCATAGAGTCGGTCCCCCCAAAATGTAACCAATGGGCGGCCTGCCCGATCACTATTGATCGCAAGGATCACCCAGTCAGTATCCGTCACGCAGCTCTGGTCCTCGACCCAATCATCAATGCGTTACATCTCGCGAAAGTCCTTATGGACACTAGAAGCAGCCTTAATCAACTTTGCCAAGACACCGTCCGCAAAATGGGCATTGATCCTTCAAGAATCAAACCCACCACAACTACCCTCAAGGGAGGAGTACCTGGCATAGAAGCTCACTGCATGGGCTCCATCACATTGGAAGTAGTTTTCGGTTTGCCGAACAACTTTCAAAGCGAAGGCTTGACCTTTGATATTGCCCCGTTCCGCATTGGCTACCATGCACTTCTGGGGCGTACTACTTTTGTTCATTTTAATGCGGTCCCACACTACACCCATGCAAAACTTAAGATGCTCGGTCCACGCGGCGTCATAACAATAAATGGAAATACAGAATGCTCCCTCCGTACAGAGGGTCACATTACGGATAATACAATAGAAGTACAAAGCGGCCTCATCAAGCCGCATATCTTATCGGCCATTAAGCCGCCAGTCTCTATTAAACAGGACCGATCAATCTTAGGGCTGGATTAGAAGTTCGGCCTTCATCGTTCACCTCATATGCATGCGAAGTCTATACCGCTCATACATAATTGTGCACTTAAAATAGCCTGGTCATCGGCAGAGGCACAATACGGACAGGCCTACAAGCACTCCCATAGCCTCTTTTTCTTTTCTAAATCATTTTTTATCTTTCACCATAGGTGGCTCAAAGGCTGGTCATCTCTCGGACTCTTTCAGAGTTCGGCTTCATACACTTACTCAAAGGCTATTCCTATTAAAGAGACCATTCACCGAGGTAAGGCGGCGCAGACGTGCGACAGGAGGTCCTAATAATTCTTTGTAGACCGCACTCTCTATTTCGAGCCTGTAAAGTGCCTTTTTTCCTCAGCCTTCGACCCCCGGCATGTCAAATAGCCTGGGTTGTGGCGTTATTATCTGTAAGATGGCAATTTATGTATCAATCAGGTCCCAGTGAACATAATCTGTATTCAGTATTCGCTTTTTCCACAGAACCGAATCTTGCTTCTTCGGTTGTTTCACATACGCACCTCGGTACAAATTACCAGGGGCTCGATATGGGAACAAGTGAGTCGCCGACAAGTCCAAACAGCATTACAGCACACTTCGGCGTCACGAGTTTGGCCTTATATGCATCAGCTACGAATCATGTCTTTGGTTAATAGTTGGGTTGCCGGCTCCTGTGCTTACTACCGTACGTTCCGCTCGATCGGCTAGGGTAGTAAAGGGAGAACTGCTACGATTGTGTTTCCGGTTCATCTGGTCAAGCACCTCAGTAGAGAAAGCCAAAAACTGACTGTCATGATGCAGCGAGAGCTGGTCAACCACTCGATGACTTATCAGAATCTTTCATGATTCCTTCTGTATTACATGAAGGACCGTTTTTAAGGTCACCTATGTAGCGCACCATATTGGGATAATCGCGTTCATACCAGGGGCTATATCGTAGACCCACCATCAAACTCCTATGGCTAAGTGAAAGTGTTAAAGCCCTATAGTCTGATTGCCTAGTTCGTCGCCTTGACACCTCCTTCATGGACCAAGATGTTGGGTCAAGAGTGATCAAGTGCTTTTCCGAATACCCCGTATTTTATGCGTGGGGGCCGAAGCCGACAACTGGAAAACTTTCAAATTATACAAGGACGGCCGCACAGGAGGAACCAAAACTTTTAGGCAAAAATATAAAAACCATAGCCTTAATATATCATAATATTGTTTTTTACAATCTTGGTACATTCACTCAAAGATCATATCCTTCGAGCATTAACCCTCTATTAGGAGGGCGCCCTCTAGGACATCTTCAAAATACTGCTCTGACGTGTGTTTGTCCTTGCCCCTGGGTGGACTCTTCGCTGCAATATCGGTGGCCTCCATCTTCGCCCAATACGTCTTGACACGGGCAAAGACCATCCTTGCACCTTCAATGCATGCTGATCGCTTCATGACATCGATACGCGGCACCACATCCACAAGTCACTGCACCAAACCGAAATAACTATTCGGAACTGGCTCAGTCAGCCATAGATGGACCACGACGTCCTTCATGGCAGAACCGGATATCTTGTGGAGCTCGGCCCACTGGGCCATCTGTTCGTTTAGCAACAGCAGGCGCTTGGCGTGCCAAAATGTGACCAGAAAAGCTTCTCCGTTGCACACCCTTCTTGCCCTTGGTAAAACTGCGCCACATCGGAGGTACTCCTCGGCAAGTCCAAGAATGCGTCTGGAGAGCTCCACATTTAATTAAGCAGGGCATACTTTGGATCACCGAATTTAGTCTGTAATAGAAAGGGCTTACCGGCCGCTATCTCCCTAGCTTGCCGGATCTCCTCCCGAGCCGCTCTCGACTCGGATCGTGCCTCTCTCGCCTCTCGTAGGGCCTTCTCGAGTTCGGCTACTTTGGCCTTGTTCTCCTCCTTGAGTGCTCGGCATTCGCCAGTGGCATCCTTTAGATCTTGCTCTATGGAAGATATTCTCTCTTTGCACTGGCGTCGAGCAGCCTCTTCACCCTTTAGCTCCTCAGCTACCTTCTTGGCAGCCACATTACTCATCCTGACTTGCTCCTTGGTCCGCATGGGCTCAGCCCGCAGGGCCTCAACCGCGGCAGCACCATCTGCAGTTATGCATATTTGAATATATAGTTCTTAGCTTCATGCTCATATTATTATACATACATATACTGACTGCCCCAAAACATACCTTGCGCCTCGTCAAGTTTCCGCTTCAGATCGACAACCTCTGTAGCACGGGCAGTCGTCATGGATGAAACAGCCTGTGTTCCACTTAGTTAGATTTTTTCCTGGGTATATCCTTTTTGATCCTCTGATTGCTTCCTATCGGACGCAAACCAGAGTCTCATGGGCTACTATCTATACATAGGTGCATTATTTGCATGTAAAGTGTAATTGAAGATATTACATTGCATACCTTGAAGCCTCTTAGCAGGCCTGTGAAGGCTTCATTCAACCCACTTCTCGCGGACAGAATCATCTTGGCTACCGTACCCATCAAGGTACGATGCTCCTCTGAGATGGACGCGTGTTGCAACACATCCATCAAGGTATCCGGCGCCTCCTGATTCCTAGAAGCGGCGATGGGAGTACGGACTCCCTTCGAAGGGATGTGTTTGCTCGACTCTAGAATTGTCTCCGGCTGTAAACCGAATAGTTCAGGGCCTTTATTGTTGGTCCCCAAAGGGGTTGCATGCCTCGAACCCTGGGCCGCCGAAGTATCACCTTCGGGCGTGGTCTTCATTGTCCCTCGCACCACTCGTTGATTAGGAGGATTCCTCTGGGACGACACCTCAAAGTCGTCCGCCCTATAGGGTGAGAGCGTCTGGGGAGCTGTCTCACTTTCCATCATCTCCGGAGGAAGATCCCCCGAGGAGGAGGACTATTGAGGAAGACTGCGCGCCGGACTGCAAACATATATTTTCAGATGTTGCCCTTGTAAGCAAAAAGGAACGGGATATGTTTAGGACACCTTTGTTCACTTACGATTCGGCTAAAGGCTTGTCCTTAGGGAGGAACTGCGCGTCGACGTCGTCTTTTGAACCCGAACCGCTTCCCAAGGATATCTTCCCAAGCTTAGGAGCTCCTTCCTCCCAATGTTCAGAGGCGGTCCTCTTCTTCCCATAAGGGGAAGCGATGTCGGCTTCCCCTTCTCTTTTGTCTTCGGAAGAGGGAGCCCCAATCCCCCCGGACATAGTGTATGGTGTACCTTTAGAATGGAGGTCACCTTTGGCCTTCTTGTTCTCCTCCTTGTCCTCCTTCGTCGGCACTTGATATGGTGCCGAAGCCAGCATCCTGGTTAGAACAGGATCGGATGAGTCTTCGGGAAGAGGGGCCAAACACCTAATTCGTTCCGCTTTCTTTATCTAGCCCTGTGCGAAGATGGTTGAACAGTAGCCGGTGGAAGGCTGGATGAACAGTAGCCTGTGGAGGGGTGGTTGAATAGGACCCCGTGGAGAGGGCTGGATGAACAGTAGCCGGTGGAGGACCAGTGGAGGCTGGATGAACAGGAGCCCATGGATGAACAGTCGCAGGTGTAGGCTGGAGGAGGTCGACGGTGGATGAACAGTAGCCCGTGGTGGCTAGAGGAGGTCGACGGTGGAGATGAACAGTATCCCGTGGAGTCCCGTTTTGCGGTACGCCACACCCCTCCCGATGAATAGTACCCCCGTTTCGACTATAGCGCTCCAACACAAGTCCGTTTCCTCCGTTTTGCATACGCCACACCCCTCCCGATCAACAGGACCCGTTTTGACCGTAGGAGGTCTATGAGAAGTCTGTTTACTCCGTTTTGCGGTATGCCAGACCCCTCCCAATGAACAGGATCCCGTTTCGACCATGGTCGGTCGAGCACAAGGCCGTTTCCTCCGTTCTGCGGTACACCAGGCCTCGTTTCCATCGATTGTTCCGTCCAAGCCGGTTAACTCCCAATGAACATGACGACGCAATTTCTCCGTTCCGACCCAGCCATGTACATGAGCCTGGCTGTACGTATGCGCGAGTAGGCGTTTGAGACCCCGCCCATATGTATGTATGTTGCTGTATTTACTTTCTTGCACCCTGGCTGTACGTACCTGTACACGATATTAACGGGACTGCATGACATGCTACGTGCGCGCCTCTACTACGCCACGTGCGCGCCTATACTACGACACGTGCCCTTCCTTACACGGCCACAGTTCATCGCTGCAGCCTGTAGAGAGACCGATCGTATGTACATACACGTTCACGACCAGAATGACAATGCTACATACGCTTCGACCAGGTGGGTCCCGACTGTCAGAAACTTCCTTGCGTGCGAAGATGTAGCTGGTGGGTCCCAGCAGTCAGGGGGAAACATTTTTTTTCACGAAATACGGTGGCCCGTTCGGTGGGTCCCTGCTGTTAGGTGGAGGAATCGTTATTTTTCGCGTAATTAGGAGGCACTTCCTTGCTGCGGCCGTGGACCCAGCTGTCAGCCACTCCACGTATAGTACTCTTCCGATGGAAGTCATTCCTTGACCACATTGACCACGCCATGCCGAGAGCACCAAGGCGATGGACAACGGCGAGGCCTAGGAAGGGGATGATGCGGAGCCGGGGAAGACGGGGAAGTGGATGCCCACATAGAGAGGAGTACGAGGGTTCACTGGTTCGGCTGCGGTGTAAGGCTGTCGTCGCTGCAGGGCCTAGCCAGCGGTGGGAGTAGTAGGGGGCGGTGAGGCCCCAGCGGCAGCACAGCCGACCACTTGAGGCAGGAGCAGGCGGTCTCGCCGGCGCTGGTTTAGGCGGCTGGTGCAAGAAGAGCAGCGATTGAAGAAGAAGCAGGACCGTTTGATTCAAATCCAATGATCACTGCTGCTAGAATCATTTGTTGAGTAAGTTGACAAAGCCTTGCGTACGCGTTAACTTAGAGGCCCATGGGTCAGCCTCCGAACCGGTACGCCCCAGATGTCAGTGGGAGGAATCATTTTTTCGCGTAATAAGGAGGCAGTTGATTGCGTGCGGCTGATAATTCTCCATTGTAACTATAATTTTTGATTGTTTCATGCCAATATTAGACAACTTTTACATACTTTTGGCAACTTTTTATATGATTTATTGGACTAACTTATTGATCCAATGCCCAGTGCCAGTTCCTGTTTTCTGCATGTTTTTGTATCGCAAAGTATCCATATCAAACGAAATCCAAATGCAATAAAATTTCAAGGAGAATTATTTTGGAATATATGTGATTTTTGGGAGTTGGAATCACCGCAAACGGAGGCCTGTGGTGGGCACAACCCACCAGGGTGCACCAAAGGAGCCAGGCATGGCATAGTGGGTTGTGCCCACCTCGTATGTTGGTTTGACCTCTACTTCGGGTGCAAGGAAGCTTACATCCGGAGAAATATCGTGTTAAAATCTCAGCGCAGTCGGAGTTACGGATCTCCCAGAATAAAAGAAACGGTTTTCGGCCAGATCTAGAAACGTGAAAACAGAAGAAAATAGAGAGGGAGATCCAATCTCGGAGGGGCTCCCGCCCCTCCACGGTGATCGAGACCAAGGACCAGAGGGGGAACTCTCCTCCCATCTAGGGGAGGGGGCAAGGAGGAATAAGAAGGAGGGGGCTCTCTCCCCCTCGCTTCTGGTGGCGCCAGAGTGCCACCGGGGCAACGATCAGGACGACGATCTACATCAACAATCTTGCTACCGTCAACACCAACTTCCCCCCCCCCTCTATATTGTGGTTTAACACCTCTTCTCCATGCTGTAATCTCTACTTAAACATGGTGAACAACTCCATATATCATTTCCCAATGATCTATGGTTATCCTATGATGTTTGAGTATATCTGTTTTGTCCTGTGGGTTAATCGTGATCTTGGTTGGTATGATTGTAATTTTATTTATGGTGCTGTCCTATGGTGCCCTCGATTCTCGTGCAAATGTGAGCGTCCCCTGCTTTTGGGTGTTGCAATATGTTCATGGTTCGCTTACGGCGGGTTACGAGAGTGACAGAAACTTAAACCCGAGTAGGTGGAGTATGACGTATGGGAATAAAGAGGACTTGATACTTCATGCTATGGTTGGGTTTCATGACCTTAATGATCTTTACTAGTTGCATATGCTTGCTAGAGTTCCAATCATAAGTGCATATGATCCAAGTAGAGAAAGTATGTTAGCTCATGCCTCTCCCTCTATAAAGTTGCAAGAATGATTACCAGTACTTGTTATCGATTGCCTAGGGACAAATAACTTTCTTGTTGACACAAACCCTTTTACTAAATACCTAACTTTTATTATCTTGCAAAGTACTTCTATTTTTATTCTTGCAAATTAGTTCTAGCATTACACCCACAAAATCATTTCATACTTGTTTCCGATAAAGCAGACATCAAGTGTGTGTAGTCGTATCAGTGGTCGATAGAACATGAGGGAATATTTGTTCTACCTTTAGCTCCTAGTTGGGTTCGACACTCTTATTTATCGAAAAAGGCTACAAATGATCCCATATACTTGTGGGTTATCAAGACCTTTTTCTGGCGCCGTTGCCGTGGAGCAATAGGGTGGGGTGAATATTCTCGTGTGTGCTTGCTTGCTTTATCACTAAGTAACTTTTATTTTGTGCTCTTGTTTTCTATCTTTAGTTATGGGTAGGAAACGCAAAATACCAAAAAAATAGTTATACCTATTAAACCAATGGTGAAGAACCACCCAAAATCTATCATACTACTGAAGCTTTCTACTTGGATCATCTTCGATCCATTTATGCTCGTGCTGAAATCCCAACTAGCTTAGTTTAGGGAAAATCAATAGATGAGCATGCTTGTTTTATGCAACATCGTTTATCTGAAAAAGGGAAACTTTTACAGCATCAAATTAATACTATGCAATGCAATGATTGGAATTTATGTGAATTATATGATGTTACCTGTTGTTCTGAAGACCCTAAGAAACACCTTCCCTACCAATGTGAGTTTATTGATAATGGAATCTTATCTTCTTATGCCAAAGTTGTTTATAATTACTTTGATATCGAACAAACTGAAGAATTTGTTGCTTTCAAGGGTGCTTATGAAATTGCTTCTTTGATTGAAAAGTATGATGCTACTCTTTAAAAATCTGAAAATTTTGCCATACTTAAATATTGTTATGATAATTATGCTTCTAATGCCTATGTTAAACCATATATTGAGGACTCCGCCATTGTCCAAGAGGAGACTAATATTTTGCAGGAGTCCATGGAAGAAGAAATTGATGAAACTGTGAGCTCATTGGATGAAAAGGATGTGGAGGAGAGAGGAGAACAAACGGAGGAAGAACGGATTAGCTACCCCAGCCCACCTTCTAATGAGAGTAACCCTTCAACTCATACAATATTTAATGCCCCTTCGTTCTTACCCAAGGATGATTGCTATGATAATTGTTATGATACTGTTGATTCTTTTGAAATGTCCCTTTTTGATGAACTTGATGCTTGCTATGCTTCTGGCCAAGATGCCAATATGAATGATGCGTATGGATATGAACTTGATATTGTTCCTGATGTTAAAAATGAAATTGTTGCTATTGCACCCACACATGATAGTCCTATTATCTTTTTGGATTCTCCCAACTACACTATATCGGAGAAGTTTGCACTTATTAAGGATTATATTGATGGGTTGCCTTTTACTATTTCACATGATAATTTTGATGAATATAATATGCATGTGCTTTCTGCTCCTACTTGCAATTATTATATGAGAGGAACTATATCTCCGCCTCTTTATGTTTCCAACATGATAAAATTGCAAGAAACTGCTTATGCTATGTATTGGCCTTTACTTGATGTTTATGAATTGTTCTTGTACGACATGCCAATGCATAGGAATAGAGTTAGACTTCGCCATTGTTTGATATATCTTGCTTTGTGCTCATTACTAAATGCTAAATCATTGTTAATTAAAATTAGCTTTGATATTCCTTGGGATCCGGGTGGATCCGTTACTTAAGCACTTAATGCCTAGCTTAATAGCTTTAAAGAAAGCGCTGCCAGGGAGACAACCCAAAAGTTTTAGAGAGTCATTTATTTCTGGTGAGTGCTTTTATAAAGTTTAAAAACAAAAAATATAGAGGGGAACTTAAAAACCTTTTCACAAAAGAGAAGTGATTGGAAGTTATGCATTGGAGAAGTGAGGGTCGACCTTGAACACTTGTGTTCATGCTCATGGAAACAATGTAGAATTTTTCATGAAGATTCTAACAAATTATCCCCTTGTACAATTCCATTGTATTATAAAAATAATGTGCCAAGGTTTTCCTTTAGGATGATTAAATTGCTTGTTGGTTTGCGTGGTGCAAAATAGAAACTTTGGCTGTAGTGCTCGATTTTACATTTTTTACTGGAACGTCAAATGGTTCTGAAACTTTTTGCACTGTCTTTATATACAAATGTTTTTTTCCTAATTTTTTCAGAATGTTTGGAGTACCAAAGGTATGGTGAATGTTCATATTACTATGGACTTCCCTGTTTAAGAGAGATTCTGTTTTTGATGCATTGTTTTGCTCGTTTTGATGAAACTATCGATTTTTATCGGTAGTATAAGCTATGTAAAAGTTATATTACAGTAGCTACAATGCAAAAACAAAATATGAATTGGTTTGCAACAATACTTATAGTAGTGATTTGCTTTATTATACTAACGGATCTTACCGAGTTTTCTGTTGAGTTTTGTGTGGATGAAGTGACCAAAGATCGAGGAGGTCTCGATATGAGGAGAAGGAGGAGAGGCAAGAGCTCAAGCTCGGGGATGCCCAAGGCCCCCCAAGTAAATATTCAAGGAGACTCAAGCGTCTAAGCTTGGGGATTCCCCGGAAGGCATCACATCTTTCTTCAACAAGTATCGCTATGTTTTCGGTTTCATTTCATTCGTGTGATATGTGCAAATCTTGGAGCGTCTTTTGCATTTAGTTTTCACTTTTATTTTATGCACCATGCTGGTATGGGATAGTCCATCTTTGATTTATAGACTTCTCATTGCACTTCACTTATATCTTTTGAGTATGGCTTTATAGAATGCTTAAAGTGCTTCACTTATATCATTTGAAGTTTGGATTGCATGTTTCTCTTCACATAGAAAACCGTTGTCTGTAGAATGCCCTTTTGCTTCACTTATACTTATTAGAGCATGTTATTTTGTAGAAATAATTAAACTCTTGTGCCTCACTTATATCTATTTAGAGAGTAAGGAGGACATGGTTAATTGCATGGTTAGTCATAAAATCCTACAAAAAACTTATGGATCAATGAATATGATATGTTTGATTCCTTGCAATAGTTTTGCGATATAGAGATGATAATATGTGTAGCGACCCGACCCGAATGGATCAAGTCTCTGTGCTCCAGTGTCATCCCTGGATCAGTAATACTGACACCACACAGTACTTCGAAGGATTTATAACAGAGTAGCAATCACACACTTATTACATCGGTGTCTCAAAAGAGAACTTATTACAATAAATATGGCTTAAGGCCATCTAATATCAATAACAGCGGAAGACTTGGAAGATAAATGGGTCCATCAACTCCAACGACATCACTGAGTATAGAACCACGACCTAAAAGCACCTTACTCGTCGTCTGAAAAGTCTGCAACATTAAAGTTGCAGCCCGAAAATGGGTCAGCACATGGAATATGCTGGCAATGTAACACATAGAGAGCAATGTACCGAAATGAACTATGCTATATGCATGTTTGGCTGGTGGAAAGCTCTATGGTTACAGTTTTGCGTAAAGCCAGTTTTTCCCTACTGCAAAGGAATAAATTTTATTTAACTATCATGGTGGTTGAACATCGAGAATGGTTGACAGCATTCCGATCCCAATTAAGTGAACAATTAAAACCCAACAATATTAATTAGAAGTGACATGATGAGATTCACATGATATTCAAGTACTAGATACTCAAGATGTCCATAACCGGGGACACGGCTAATCATGATTAGTTTATTACACTCTGTAGAGGTTTGCGCACTTTTCCCCACAAGACTCAATCGCCTCCATTTGAATTCTCGCACTACATGGTGTTTGAGAAACGGATGACCGAGACACAGTCTTTCAGAAGCGCTAGCACCTTACGATGGATAGACCGGTACACCTACTTTCCCCTACATCTGCTAGTCCACCCTGTAAGAGTCTGCACGACTTAATCAACTATGCCAGAGCCCATAATGGCTTGTGGCTGCACACGGAAGTTTCTAGCATGAAAGATCTTATGATCCCTTTGAGCCTGGGTGGCGGTCCAAAAGAAAAACAGGCAAGTCCTGATAGAAACCAGGTGCCTCAATCCACCCAGATGTGTGTTTAAGTTTCCACCTTAAGTAAACCATTAAAATTAACAAACTCACATCTGTCATGGATATCACTCACCCAATCCACGTCTACTAGCATAGCATGGCATAATAAGCAAACGTAGAAGTAACTCCCAAAGGTTTCATAATAAACAGGTAATAGGTACTACCTCATCTACTTCCCATCCCACAAGTTAATTAGATCCTAATCATGCAATGTGTGAGGATTGATCTAATGCAATAAAACTGGGTTGTAGAAAAGGTATGATCAACGTGTTACTTGCCTTGCTGATGATCCGCAAGACCTAGAGATTCGAAGTAACAGGCGGCGCACTCCGGGTAATCTATCGCAGACATACAACAAGCATACAATGAGTACTCATCTAATGCACAGGTAAAACTCGAACAAGAGATCGAACCAGAAACTTCAACTTAAGAACTCCGGTTGCAAAGAAAGAACGAACCGAACAAAGCAACGGAAAACAAACAGCAGAAGAAAACAACTCGGTTCTAGCAAGTTGAAACTAGGTCAAAATTTATAGTAGCAAAAACTTGTTTAAGTTGATTAGTCGGAACGGCGGTTTCGAAACGAAACTCCAGGCGCTTGAATCACCTGATTCCGATAAACGAGCGAGAAGATAAACTAGAACGAAGATCGGATCTGAAATCGCGATCAGAAAATCGCGGAATAAATCCGACGAAAAAGAAAACGATGAACGGTTAAACGAACGGACGTTCGTTAACCGAGAATAACCGGTGATTGCGTTCGTTAGGACGAACGGTCCGGCGAACGGTCGCTAAATAACTAAACCGAAAAAAATGAAAAACCAATCTAGGGTTTCGAAAAAAAACCGAAACAACGAAACGAAAAGAAACCGGAACGGTTTTTTTTTAAAAAACCGAACCAAGTGGAGGGATGGCGCGGCGCGGCGGCTACCTCGACGAGGAACACCGGCGGCGGGGCTTGCCGGCGGGCGGCGGCGGCTGCGGCGCAAGCGGCGGCGGCGCGGCTGCTGCTGCTGCTGCTGCGGGGCTGCGGGGCGGTGTGGGGAGGAGAGGGGGGGCTGGGTATTTAAAGGGGGGGAGACTTGGGGGAGGGGGCAAGGCAAGGGGCGGCGGCGGCAGAGTCCGACTAGGACTCAACGACGCCGGGCAGCGCTGCGCGCGGGCGCGTGCGAGGAGTAGGGCGGCTGGGCCGGCCGGGCCTTGGCCCAGGCAGGGCGCGACGCGATTTTTTTTAAATAGTTTCGTGCGCGGAAAAGAAAATCTAAATGAACCCCAAAAATCCCGAAGTAAATTTTCCCCGACTCCTAAAAATGAGTCGAACAAAATGAACTTTAAACAAGGCCTAGATGCAATTTTTTTTGAAAACACGCATTTTTCCCTAATCCAAATAAAATGCAAATAAACTCCAGAAAAAAAATCCAAAATTTGATTTATTTATTAAATCTTCATTTTTCCTAAATTTGGGAAAGTCATATTATTCCCCTCTCTCATATTTTTTATATTGGGAAAATAATTGAAGATGAAATAAATAAAATCAAATGATCCTCTTTTTCAAAATTTGAGAAAACTCAAATATGAAAATAACAAAATCTCCAATTCTCTCTCCGAGGGTCCTTGAGTTGTGTGAAATTTCTAGGATCGAACAAAATGCAAGAAAATATGATATGCATGATGATCTAATGTATAACATTCCAAATTGAAAATTTGGGATGTTACAAACCTACCCCCCTTAAGATGAATCTCGCCCTCGATATTCGGGTTGGCTAGAAAATAGGTGAGGGTGGTCCTTAAGCAAATCTTCTTCTCTCTCCCAGGTGGCTTCATCCTCTGAGTGGTGGTTCCACTAGACTTTGCAAAACTTGATAACTTTGCTACGTGTAACTCTGCTGGCATAATCGAGAATCTTGACTAGTTTCTCCTCATACGTTAAGTCATTCTTCAACTGAATCGCTTCAAGCGGCATGGTATCTCTTAGTGGTACCTCCGCCATCTCGGTGTGACATTTCTTTAGCTGAGAAACATGGAATACATCATGAACTCCTGACGGTCCCTCTGGTAATTCCAACTTATAAGCGACTTCTCCCATACATTGCAAGATCTTATACGGTCCAACGAAACGCGGTGCTAATTTTCCCTTAACTCCAAAGCGCTTAACTCCTCGAAGTGGGGATACTCGGAGATAAACTCTGTCTCCGGTTTCGTAAACTGTCTCCTTGCGTTTCGAATCTGCATAGCTCTTCTGCCTGGACTAGGCTACCTTGAGCCTATCGCGAATCAACTTCACCTTCTGTTCAGACTCTTTAATCAAATCGGGTCCAAACAACTAACGGTCTCCAACTTCGTCCCATGTCAACGATGTCCTGCACCTCCTTCCGTACAAAGCTTCGAAAGGTGCCATTTCAAACTGGTTTGGTAACTGTTGTTATAGGAAAATTCCGCATACGGCAAGTTATCGTCCCAACTAGATCCATAATCTAGTGCACAAGCTCTCAGCATATCCTCCAAAATTTGATTGACTCTGTCGGTCTGTCCATCCGTCTGCGGATGAAAAGCGGTGCTGAACTCTAGCCTGGTTCCCAAAGTTTCATGCAACTGATTCCAAAACTTTGAGGTAAATTGGGTTCCTCTGTCTGATACAATACTCCTCGGAACTCCATGCAAACAAATGATCCTAGTCATGTATATCTTTGCCAACTTAGCACTGGTGTAAGTGGTCTTAACCGGAATGAAATGTGCTACCTTCGTCAAACGATCAACTACTAGCCATATCGAGTCATAGCCTGCCTCCGTCCTGGGTAGTCATGTGATAAAATCCATACCTATCTTATCCCACTTCCATTCGGGTATCGGCAATGGTTGTAACAATCCGGCTAGCTTCTGATGTTCTGCCTTCACTCTATGACACACATCACAAACTGCTACATATGCTGCAATATCCTTCTTCATTCCTGTCCACCAGAATGTTTCCTTCAAATCCAAATACATCTTGGTATTTCCTGGGTGAATCGAATAGGGTGAATCATGTGCCTCTTGCAGAATCAACTTCCTGATCTCCGGGTCATTTGGCACATAAACATGGTCCTCAAACCATAGGGTATCGTGCTCATCCTCACGAAATCCCTTTGCTTTTCCTTTGCTCAGTTCCTTTATAGAAGCAATCTTCTTGTCAGATTTCTGAGCCTCTCTGATTTTATCCATCAATGTTGACTGAATCTCCAATGCTGCTACATAGCCTCTCGGAACTATCTCCAAACTTAGTTCTCGAAGGTTTTCTGATAACTCCTTGGGTATTTCTTCCGTTATTAACATATTGACATGGCTCTTATGGCTCAATTCGTCAGCTACTACATTAGCTTTTCCGGGATGGTAATGCAATCTCATATCATAATCCTTGATGAGCTCCAACCATCTCCTTTGTCTGAGGTTCAACTCCTTCTGCGTGAAAATGTACTTCAAACTCTTGTGATCCGTGTACACCTCACAATGATTTCCAATGAGGAAATGTCTCCATATCTTCAATGCATGCACTACGGCTGCTAACTCCAAATCATGTGTGGAATAATTCAACTCATGAGGCTTCAGTTGTCGTGAAGCATATGAAACAACTCTACCTTCCTGCATAAGCACTGCTCCAAGTCCTCGACGTGAAGCGTCGCAATACACCTCATAATCCTTGGTCTGATCTAGCAAAATCAATACTGGTGAGGTAACCAATCGTTTCTTCAACTCCTGAAAACTAGCCTCACACTCCTAAGTCCATTTGAACTTGGTATCCTTCTTCAACAATTCGGTCATAGGCTTTGCAATCTTTGAAAAGTTTTCAATAAATCTCCGGTAGTATCCTGCGAGTCCAAGAAAACTCCGGATCTCTCCAACTGTCGTTGGTGCTTCCCATTCGGTTACGGTCTCAACCTTTGTGGGGTCAACTGCTATCCCTTCTCCGGATATAACATGTCCAAGAAATCCAACTTCCTTCAACCAAAACTAACATTTGCTAAATTTGGCATATAACTGATGTTCCCTTAGTTTCTCCAAAACCAAATGCAAATGTTCCTTATGCTCCTCTTCATTCTTTGAGAAAATCAGAATGTCATCAATGAACACTACGATCAACTTATCCAAAGACTCCATAATTACCTTGTTCATCAGGTTCATAAAATAGGCAGGCGTGTTAGTCAGTCGAAATGACATAACGGTATATTCGTACAATCCGTATCTCGATGTAAAAGCTGTCTTTGGAATATCCTGTTCTCGAATCTTCAACTGATGGTATCCCGATCGCAAATCGATCTTGGAAAACACTTTAGCTCCTTGCAAACGGTCAAACAGATCATTAATCATTGGCAGTGGGTACTTGTTCTTGATGGTTACTTCATTTAATCCACGGTAATCAACAACCATCTGTAATGATCCATCCTTCTTCTCCACTAGAAGTACGGTTGATCCCCAAGGCGAAGAACTTGGGCGTATGTAACCTTTCTCCAGTAACTCCTTAATCTGATTCTTAATTTCCACCAAATCTTTTGCTGGCATCCTGTACGGTCTCTTTGATATTGGCCCAGTGCCTAGCAAAAGCTCAATCAAAAACTCAATATCTCTATCTGGTGGCATTCCTGGCAATTCCTCAGGAAATACATGAGGGTAATCCTTCACCACTGGTACTTCTTCTTGCACAACTCCTGATAAAGAATTTACTTGTGTCCTATTTGGCACATGCCGGGATACATACTTGATCCTTCTTCCTTCTGGCGTTGTGAGCAAAATTGTCTTACTGGCGCAATCGATGTTTCCTCCATACATCGACAGCAAATCCATACCGAGAATTACATCCAAACCTTGGGATTCCAGAATGATTAAATCCGTTGGGAAAACATGCCTTCCTATGCTTAATGGCACTTGAAAACATCCTTGTCTGGCCATGTACTCTGCTCCTGGCGAGCTTACTAGCATAGGTGTTTTAAGAATCCTAGTGGGCAGGCTATACTTTTCCACAAATCCCCTTGATATGTATGATTGCGATGCACCAGTATCGAAAAGAACGAGTGCGGTAAATGACTTAACCAAAAACTTACCGATTACTGCATCAGGCTGATCTTCAACCTCCTCCACATTAACGTGGTTCACCTGTCCCCTATTGAAAGGGTTCGGCTTCTTCCCTGAGCTTCCATTGCCATTTCCATTCTAGCCTTCAGGACAATCCTTTGCATAATGTCCGGTCTTGGAACACTTGAAATAGGTGACTTGACTCAGATCTCTCTTGGCTGGGGTTGATGGGATGGTCTGATTCTGGCCGTTGCTTCCTCCATTCCTATTACCATTCTTGTGGCCATTATGTTTGTGCGAACTACCTCCTCCATGGGTATGCTGAAACTAAACTCCCGGTTTAGGGGTAAAACGGGGCTTCTGCTGGGCTCCAGGGTTATACTTCCCCTGTCCATACTTCCTCTTGCGGTTCTCAATCTGCTGTTGCTTCCCTTCAATCATGATGGCACGATCTACCAACTCCTGGTAGTTGTTGAAACTTGCTACCATCAACTGCATGCTTAGCTCATCATTCAATCCTTCCAGAAACTTTTCCTGCTTAGCTACATCCGTAGCAACGTCATCTGGGGCATAATGTGCTAACTTGCTGAAGTCGTCAACGTACTGGCCAACTATCCTTCCTCCTTGACATAAGTTGCGAAACTCACGCTTCTTCATGGCCATAGCTCCTGCTGAAACATGGGCAGTGCGGAAAGCTTGCTGAAACTGATCCCATGTGACAGTGTCAACTGGGTAAGTGGCTGTGAAATTCTCCCACCATGCTGCCGCGGGTCCGTCAAGCTGGTGTGTAGCAAACTTCACTTTCTCCCCATCTGTGCATCCTGCAGTGGTCAACTCCCTTCCTATCTTGTGGAACCAATCGTCTGCTACTATTGGCTCGGTGCTACTGGAAAACACCGGCGGATTCAGCCTAAGGAAACGGGCTAAGTGGTCAACAGGTGGCGGCGGCGGAGGGTTGTTGTTGTTGTTGTTCTGCTGGTTCTGGACTAACAATTGCATCAATTGATTCTGCTGCTGCATCAACTGAGTGAGCTCCGGTGGAAATCCATTGTCACGTCTCGGAGGCATCTGAGGGTTTAGAAAAAGACGAGAATTAAGAATAGAGTGAGGTCTAAAGAGAGAACACTACCCCAATGCACATGAGCAATTGCACACAAAATCACTTCATTCAAATAAAACAAGGGCATACAAATGGTCTAGAACTATCGCAAAAGTGCTCGAACTATATTATATACATGGGGGGAAATACTACTAATATTTGGTGGTCATCTAGAAATTTGA
This sequence comes from Triticum monococcum, assembly GCA_034509565.1. Lineage (NCBI taxonomy): Eukaryota > Viridiplantae > Streptophyta > Magnoliopsida > Poales > Poaceae > Triticum > Triticum monococcum. The sequence goes on along the minus strand of CM067842.1, from coordinate 439,583,643 downwards.
ATCGGTGGAAGACTCCATGATGTCTGCTCCAGCTTCGTCTTCAAAGTCGGGTTCACTTGGAGCCGAATCGGTGTCGTCGAGGATGATGTAGTTGTCTGGACATGCGACGTACATGTCTTCCTTCCTGGATGCTAACTTCCCCTTGAGTTCTTCAATCTCTTGCTTAAGATCGCCATTGTGCTTTGCTAGAGCTACGATTTCGTCCATGTAGTCCTTGCGTGTAGCCTTCAGTTCTCCTTCTAGCTCGATGATCCTTGCCTTCGCATTCTTCAACTCTATCATATCATTGCACATCTGGTTCTCGTGGCATCGAATGTGCTGGTTTAACTCCTGGATGAATGCTGCAATGGATGTATCCTTCTTGGTGCTGACTAACTCCCATTGTTCGTCTCGGCGTCCGCAAATCTGGTAGATAGTGTCCTTGAGGTCTTCTTGATAAACTTCTCCAATGCGTCCCATGGTGATATGAGCTGCCATGCTCTTTCCCAGACTCCAGGTTGGTGCACTGAAAACACTATCTATGGGCTTCGTGATTGGTGCGAATGTCCTTCTCAGAACGTGAGCTTGAATCTTCCAGCGCTCCTCTTCAAGCAGAGTGGCGTCGAAGGTCTCGGTGAAGCTTGGTAGTCCAATGTTCAGGTACTTGGTGACTTCCTTCAAGTGAAATCCAAAAGGTGTGCCTTCATCCGGTTGAGCGAACTTGATCTTTGCGTCCGTCATCCTAAAAGAGTAGAAAAGATGAGGAGTTAGAAAATGAGAAGAGAATAGTGATCTATGGCTTTAACTTAGTGGTCGTGTCCTACAGTCAGCGTGTGCTCTGATACCATCTCTATAGCGACCCGACCCGAATGGATCAAGTCTCTGTGCTCTGGTGTCATCCTTGGATCAGTAATGCTGACACCACACAGTACTTTGAAGGATTTATAACAGAGTAGCAATCACACACTTATTACATCGGTGTCTCAAAAGAGAACTTATTACAATAAATATGGCTTAAGGCCATCTAATATCGATAACAGCGGAAGACTTGGAAGATAAGTGAGTCCATCAACTCCAACGGCATCACTGAGTATAGAACCACGACCTAAAAACTCCTTCATCGTCGTCTGAAAAGTCTGCAACATTAAAGTTGCAGCCCGAAAACGGGTCAGCACATGGAATATGCTGGCAATGTAACACATAGAGAGTAATGTACCGAAATGAACTATGCTATATGCATGTTTGGCTGGTGGAAAGCACTATGGTTACAGTTTTGCGTAAAGCCAGTTTTTCCCTACTGCAAAGGAATAAATTTTATTTAACTATCATGGTGGTTGAATCATCGAGAATGGTTGACAGCATTCCGATCCCAATTAAGTGAACAATTAAAACCCAACAATATTAATTAGAAGTAACATGATGAGATTCACATGATATTCAAGTACTAGATACTCAAGATGTCCATAACCGGGGACACGGCTAATCATGATTAGTTTATTACACTTTGCAGAGGTTTGCGCACTTTTCCCCACAAGACTCGATCGCCTCCGTTTGAATTCTCGCACTACAGTTTGAGAAACGGATGACCGAGACACAGTCTTTCAGAAGCGTTAGCACCTTACGATGGATAGACCGGTACACCTACTTTCCCCTACATCTGCTAGTCTACCCTGTAAGAGTTCGCACGACTTAATCAACTATGCGAGAGCCCATAATGGCTTGTGGCTGCACACGGAAGTTTCTAGCATGAAAGATCTTATGTCCCTTTGAGCCTGGGAGGCGGTCCAAAAGAAAAACAGGCAAGTCCTGATAGAAACTAGGTGCCTCAATCCACCCAGATGTGTGTTTAAGTTGCCACCTTAAGTAAACCATTAAAATTAACAAACTCACATCTGTCATGGATATCACTCACCCAATCCACATCTACTAGCATAGCATGGCATAATAAGCAAACGTAGAAGTAACTCCCAAAGGTTTCATAATAAATAGGTAATATGTACTACCTCATCTACTTCCCATCCCACAATTTAATTAGATCCTAATCATGCAATGTGTGAGGATTGATCTAATGCAATAAAACTGGGTTGTAGAAAAGGTATGATCAACGTGTTACTTGCCTTGTTGATGATCCGCGAGACCTAGAGATTCGAAGTAACAGGCGGCGCACTCCGGGTAATCTATCGCAGACATACAACAAGCATACAATAAGTACTCATCTAATGCACAGGTAAAACTCGAACAAGAGATTGAACCAGAAAGTTCAACTTAAGAACTCCGGTTGCAAAGAAAGAACGAACCGAACAAAGCAACGGAAAACAAACGGCGGAAGAAAACAACTCGGTTCTAGCAAGTTGAAACTAGGTCAAAATTTATAGTAGCAAAAACTTGTTTAAGTTGATTAGTCGGAATGGCGGTTTCGAAATGAAACTCTAGGCGCTTGAATCACCTGATTCCGATAAACGAGCGAGAAGATAAACTAGAACGAAGATCGGATCTGAAATCGCGATTAGTAAATCGCGGAATAAATCCGACGAAAAAGAAAACGACGAATGGTTAGACGGACGGACGTTCGTTAACCGAGAATAACCGGTGATCGCGTTCGTTAGGACGAACGGTCCGGCGAACGGTCGCTAAACAACTAAACCGAAAAAAAACAAAAGCCCGATCTAGGGTTTCGGAAAAAAAACCAAAACAACGAAACAAAAAGAAACTGGAAAGGTTTTTTTTAAAAAAAATCGAACCAAGTGGAGGGATGGCGCGGCGCGGCGGCTACCTCGACGAGGAGCTCCGGCGGCGGGGCTTGACGGCGGGCGGCACGACGCGAGCGGCGGGCGGCGGCGGCGCAAGCGGCGGGCGGCGGCGGCTTAAGCTGCGGCGGCGCGGCTGCTGCTGCTGCTGCGGGGCAGCGGGGCGGTGTGGGGAGGAGAGGGGGGCTGGGTATTTAAAGGGGGGGGACTTGGGGGAGGGGGCAAGGCAAGGGGCGGCGGCGGCAGAGTCCGACTAGGACTCGGCGGCGGCGGGCGGCGCTGCGCGCGGGCGCGCGCGAGGAGGAGGGCGGCTGGGCCAGCCGGGCCTTGGCCCAGGCGGGGCACGACGCGATTTTTGTTTAAATAGTTTCGCGCGCGGAAAAGAAAATCTAAACGAACCCCAAAAATCCCGAAGTAAATTTTCCCCGACTCCTAGAAATGATTCGAACAAAATGAACTTTAAACGGGGCCTAGATGCAATTTTTTTGAAAACACGCATTTTTCCCTAATCCAAATAAAATGCAAATAAACTCCGGAAAAAAAAATCCAAATTTTGATTTATTTATTAAATCTTCATTTTTCCTAAATTTGGGAAAGTCATATTATTCCCCTCTCTCATATTTTTGATATTGGGAAAATAATTGAAGATGAAATAAATAAAATCAAATGATCCTCTTTTTCAAAATTTGAGAAAACTCAAATATGAAAATAACGAAATCTCCAATTCTCTCTCCGAGGGTCCTTGAGTTGCGTGAAATTTTTAGGATCGAACAAAATGCAAGAAAATATGATATGCATGATGGTCTAATGTATAACATTCCAAATTGAAAAATTTGGAATGTTATAATATGTGGGAGGTACTAGTAAATGGTTGTGTTTAGTAGGAATATTGGTGTTAAGATTTGTGATTCCCAATGCATGCACGTATAGTCTCTCGTTATGCTATGATGTTGGAGCATCAATTATTATTGATTGTCTTCCTTATGAGTGGCGGTCGGGGACGAGCGATGGTCTTTTCCTACCAATCTATCACCCTAGGGGCATGCGTAGTAGTGCTTTTATTCGAGGGCTAATAAACTTTTGCAATAAGTATCTGAGTTCTTTATGACTAATGTGAGTCCATGGATTATACGCACACTTATCTTTTCGCAATTTGCTAGCCTCTACGGTACCGTGCATTGCCCTTTCTCACCTCGAGACGTGGGCAAACTTCGCAGGTGCATCGAAACCCCGTGATATGATACGCTCTATCACACATAAGCCTTATTATATCTTCCTCAAAACAACCACCATACCTACCTATTATGGCTTTTCCATGGCCATACCTACCTATTGCCGCTTTCGTTTGATGACTTGAGCATTCATTGTCATATTGCTTTGCATGATCATATAACAGGCATAGTTTTTGTGGCTCAGCCATCGTTCATCATGTTTCATACGTGTTAAGCTAGATCATTGCACATCTTGGTACATGCCAGAGGCATCATATAGAGTCATACTTTGTCATAGGTATCGAGTTGTAGTTTTGTAGCGACTCGACCTCAGACAGTCAAGTCTCTCTGCTTAAGTGTCATCCCTGGATCGGTATAGCTGACACACACGGTACTCGAGTATTTATAACAGAGTTCAATCACACACTTATTACATCGAATGTCTCAAAAGAGAACTTATTACAATAATATGGATGAAGGCCATCTAAATAAGATAACAGCGGAAGCTTCGAAGGTAGAAGAGTCCATCCAATTCCACGGCAAAACTAAGTGCATGGCAACGACCTAGCACACCTTACTGTTTGTCTGAAAACTCTGCAACATAATATATTGCAGCTTGTGTAGGTCAGCACATGGAATATGCTGGCAAGATAAAAATATAGAGCAAAGAACAAATAACAGCTATCACTACGTGCATATTTGGCTGGTGGAGGCTCTACGGTTATCATTTGCATAAAGCTAGTTTTTTTCCTACAAAGGAATATGTTTTATTTAACCACAAAGTTAACGTAACCCCAACTCAATCCCAATTTAAAAGTTTAATAACCCGACAAAATTAATTAAGTAGAGTGATGAGATCAACATAATAATTCAAGTACCAGATACTCAGGATGTCCATAACCGGGGACACGGCTAACCATGATTAGTTTATACACTCTGCAGAGGTTTGCACACTTTTCCGCACAAGACTCGATCTCCTCCGTTGGATTTCTCGCACTACATGATGTCTGAGAAATGGATGATCGAGACACAGTCTTTCAGAAGTGTTAGCTCGTTACGACGGGTAGACAGTACCACCTACATCCCCTACATCTGCTAGTCTACCACTGTAAGAGGTCACACAACATACTCAACTATGCCAGTGCCCATAATGGCTTGTGGCTGCACACAGAAGTTTCCAGCATGTATAACATAACGATCCCTTTGAGCCTGGGTGACGAACCTTAGGAAAATCACACGGATACCCCGGGATCTCCTTGGACAACATTGGATTCCCCAGGTGCCCACAAACCAATCCACCCAGATGTGTATTAAAGTGGCCACCTTAAGTTAAACCTTAGTTGACAATAATCTCTCACATCTTTCATGAATTCTCTCAAACTAATCCACGTTTACGAGCATAGCATAGTAGTATAAGCATGCATAGTAAATACCCAGGGTTTGAAAGTAAGACAATAGGTTCTACCTCATCAACTTCTTCCCAATACCCACATGTTAATCAAATCCTACTCATGCAATGTTTGAGGGTTGAAACTAATGCATAAAAACTGGGTAATGAAGGGATATGATCAAAGTGTTACTTGCGTTGCTGACGATCGTAAAACCCTAGTGATTCATAGTAGCATGCTGCGCTCTCCGAAAACCCTATCGTGAACAAACAATAACATACATAAGCACTCAAGCATAATAGGCAAAGGTAAAACCCAAAAGAAAATATCCAAACTGAAAGTTCAAGTGAAGAGCTTTGATTTGCAAAAAGAAACAATCGAATCAGAGTTACGAAACTCAAACTATGATCAAAAGAATTTTGAATTCAAATCTATTTGAAACCAAATTTTAAATTGTCAAAACCATGTTCAAGTTGATTATCTAGACAAAGGAGAACAAGACGAAGATTTCGGCGTTGGTTTCACTGGATTTGGATAAACGAGAAAAAAGTAGTGTAGGTTTAAAGATCAGGGACTAATCTACGATAAAAATGTTTATGAATAGGTCCCTGGCCGAAAATAAAACTAAAAAGAAAAACATTCGTTAATAGAAACTAATGAACGAACATGTTCTCTAATAGAGAGAAATGGGTGAATGTTCGCTAACTAGCGAACCCTAAAAAAATTAAATCGATCTAAACGAATAACCGGAAAAAAAAACCGGGGCGGGTTTTCATGATTTTTTACTGGTTCGATGGTTTTCGATAGGAAACTGGCGGCAGATCTGGACGGCAGCTCCGGCAAACGGCGCGTGGGCGGGGCTGTGGGGTGGGGCGGCATGGGCGGCGGCGGTGGTGCTGCGGGGCGGCGACAGCAGCGGCGAACAGCGGCGCGGGGCAGTGGCTCGGCTGTGGCGGCGGGGCTACGGGTTTGGTGGAGGGAGAGGGGGCGCTGGCGGCAGCATATAAACGGGGGGAAGGGAGGTGGCGGGTGGCTTGTGGAAGGGGGCGGGGTCCCCGTGTCCTGGTCAGACACGGCGGTGGCAGCGGGCGAACTCGGGACTCCGGTCCCGAGCCGGAGGAAGGCAGCGGCGCGCTGGGCCATGGCCCGGCTGCAGCTGGGCCGGCCCAGGAAGAAGTGTTTTTTAATAAACTTCGCCACGAAAATAAAAAATCCTAATAAAAAATCTAAAAAATTCCAGAAACAATTTTCACCGTCCACCTAATATTTAGGACAAGATGAACATTTTTCTAGACTAAAATGCAATTCTTAAAACTGCAAGTTTTTATTCTAATTCAAATAAAATGTTAATTTGATTTTAAAACTTCTCCAATATTGCTCTTATGTTTGAAGAAGTCGTTTTATCTTCTCTCATTTATTTTTGTTGTTGGAAATAATTTGAGAGAAAATATTAAAACCAAATTGATCCTCTTTTTGAATATGAAACTGAATTCAAATATGAAAATCTGTGAAACCTCCAACTCTCTCCTTGGGTCCTTGAGTTGCTTAAGATTTCTAGGATCACAACCAAATGCAAATAAAAGGAAAAATATGATATGCATATGATGATCTATGTATAACATCCAAATTGAAAATTGGGATGTTACAAACCTACCCCCCTTAAGATGAATCTTGCCCTCGAGATTCGTGTTGGCTAGAAAATAGGTGTGGGTGGTCTTTCCGTAGGTCTTCCTCTCTCTCCCAGGTGGCTTCTTCCTCGTTATGGTGGCTCCACTGAACTTTGCAAAACTTGATAACCTTGCTGCATGTAACTCGGTTGGCAAACTAGAGAATCTTGACGTGTTTCTCCTTGTAGGTTAGGTCACTCTCCAACTGAATTGCTTCCAGGGGCACTGTATCTCTCAGAGGAATATCGGCCATCTCTGCATGGCACTTCTTCCACTGGGAAACGTGAAACACATCATGAACTCCGGACAAACCTTCGGGTAATTCCAATTTGTAGGCCACTTCTCCCATACGTTCCAAAACTCAGTATGGTCCTACAAATCTGGGGGCTAACTTTACTTTGACTCCAAATCGTTAACTCCTCACAGTGGTGACACACGGAGATATGCTTTGTCTCCGATTTCATAGACTACCACCATGTGTTTAGTATCAGCATAACTCTTCTGCCTGGACTGACTTACCTTAAGTCTATAACGAATTAACTTAACCTTCTCTTCAGACTCCTTGATTAAATCTGGTCCAAACAACTGACGGTCTCCTACTTCATCCCACATCAATGGTGTCCTGCACCTCCTTCCATACAAAGCTTCGAAAGGGCCCATCTTCAAACTAGCCTGATAGCTGTTGTTGTATGAGAACTCTACGTAAGGCAAATTATCATCCCAACTAGATCCATAATCTAGCGCACAAGCTCTCAACATGTCCTCTAGAATCTGATTGACTCTTTCAATATGTCCATCAGTCTGCGGATGAAAGGCTGTACTGAACTCTAGCCTGGTACCCAAAGTCTGGTGTAATTGTTTCCAAAACTTCGAGGTAAACTTTGTTCCTCTATCTGATATGATGGTCCTCAGAACTCCATGCAAACATACGATCCTGGTCATATATATTTTGGCCAACTTCGCACTCATATAAGTGGATTTCACAGGGATAAAGTGGGCCACTTTGGTCAAGCGATCAACTACTACCCAGACGTAGTCATATCCTTATCTTGTCCTGGGTATCGTCATAGGATGTAATAATCTGGCTGGCTTCTGGTATTATGCCTTAACTCTCTGACATACATCACATACTGCTACATACTCGGCAATATCCTTCTTCATACCTGTCCACCAGAAATGTTCCTTCAAATCCAAATACATCTTGGTGTTTGCTGGGTGAATCGAGTATGGCGAATCATGAGCCTCCTGAAGTATTAACTTCCCAATCTCTGGGTCATTGGGCACATAGATTCGGTCCTCAAACCATAAAGTCTCGTGCTCATCTTCACGAAATCCTTTGGCCTTTCCTTTGCTCATCTTTTCCTTTATTCCAGCAATCTCCTTATTAGTCTTCTGGGCTTCTCGAATCTTTCCCAACAATGTGGACTGAACCTCCAATGCTGCTACAAAACATCTCGGAACTATGTCCAAACGAAGTTCCCTGAGATCTTTAGCTAACTCCTATGGTAATCCTCCGGTTAGGAGAGTATAACATAACTCTTGCGGCTCAAAGCGTCTGCTACTCCATTGGCCTTTCCTGGATGATAATGCTGCTTCTTATAATAATCCTTTATGAGCTCCAACCACCTCCTCTGCCTGAGATTCAACTCCTTCTATGTGAAAATGTGCTTCAAACTCTTGTAGGGATGGCAATGGGTCGGGTTTGGGGCGGGTGGAGCTGGTCCAAATCCAGCCCATGACCCATCTTCCTACCCTCTACCCATCCACCAAATTATCCATGGCCATAACTTGTGCCCATGCCCAAACCCGCTGGATACCCACAAACCCATGGAGCTCCATGGGCATAGAAAAGTCAGCATGAAGCCTTCCCAAATATCAAATTAGTTCATTGTCATTCACTCACAAATGACAGCATAAGCTACATGGATAAGTAGGCAACAAGTAATACGATGAGTCTTTAAGTATGACATACCAGAGGTTGATTCTTCAGCATATAGCTTATGGCACCAGTTGCATATTGCCTGCCATTTCCCATTGATTCGCTCTTTCTACTATCACTGGCATATGGCCTCACATATCATATGGGTATCCATTGGATATCCATGGAGCACAAACTATAACCGGGCCCAACCCAGCTGTTCGTGGGTATCCATATCCACAGACCCATGGGCAGAAATGCGCTCCATACCCTTGCCCAACCGGGTCGGGTATCCATGGGTATCCAGATCCATGGATAAAATTTCCATCCCTAAACCCTTGTGATACGTGTATACATCGCAACGGTTTCCAATAAGGAAATGTCTCAAGGTCTTGAGCGCACGCACTACGGATGCTAAATCCAAATCGTGTGTGGCATAATTCAACTCATGAGGTCAAAGCTGACATGAGGCATATGAACAACTCTTCCGTCTTGCATAAGTACACCTCCAAGTCCCAGGCGAGAAGCCTTGCTATACACATGGATATCCTTGCGTATATCCGGAAGAATCAGGACTATGGATGTAACTAAATGTTTCTTCAACTCCTGAAAACTGGCCTCACATCCTTCGGTCCATTTGAACTTGGTGTCCTTCTTCAACAACTCTGTCATGGGCTTTGCAATCCTGAAAAATTCTCAATGAACCTCCTATAGAATCCTGCGAGTCCAAGAAAACTGCGGATCTCTCCAACTAAGGTGGGTGCCAACCACTCAGTGACAGATTGAACCTTGGTAGGGTCTATAGCTATACCTTCTCCTGATATACCATGTCCAAGAAATCCAACTTCTTTCAACCAAAATTCACACTTGCTGAACTTGGCATATAGCTGATGTTCTCTAAGCTTCTCGAGAACTAAGCACAAATGTTCCTTGTGTTCCTCTTCATTCTTCGAGTACACCAATATATCATCAATGAACACCACAAAAAACTTATCCAAGAAATCCATGAACACCTTATTCACCATATTCATAAAATAGGTAGGGGCGTTAGTCAATCCAAAAGACATGACCGTGTACTCATATAGCCCATACCTTGTGGTAAAAGTTGTCTTGGGTATATCCTGTTCTCGGATCTTCCGCTGGTGGTATCCTGACCAAAGATCGATCTTGGAGAATACTTTGGCTCCCTATAGCTGGTCAAACAAATCATTGATCATCAGTAGTGGGTACTTGTTCTTGATTGTTACTTCATTCAATGCACGATAATCAACAACCATTCTCAAAGATCCATCCTTCTTCTCAACTAAGAGCATTGGGGCTCCCCATGGTGATGAACTTGGCCGAATATAACCTTTCTCCAATAACTCCTTAATCTGCTTCTTAATTTCCTCCAGATCATTCGCGTGCATCTGATATGGTCTCTTTGATATTGGTCCGGTGCCTGGCAACAGCTCTATCAAAAATTCTATGTCTCGGTCTAGAGGCATGCCTGGTAATTCCTCTAGAAAAACATCGGGGTAATCCATCACTATAGGCACTTCCTCCTGAACAACTCCCAAGAGTGAATTTACTTGGGTCCTCCTTGGCGCATGCCTAGGTACATACTTGATCCTTTTTCCCTAAGGGGTGGTGAGTAGTATCGTCTTACTAGCACAGTCGATATTTCCTCCATACTTCGTTAACCAATCCATGCCTAGTATTATATCCAATCCTTGTGACTCCAAAATTATCAGGTCTGAGGGGAAAACGTGGCTACCAATGGTTAAAGGTAACCGATCACACCATCGGTTGGCCATATACTCTACTCCTGGCGAGCTTACTAACATGGGTGACCTAAGGGCTAAGGTTGGTAACTTAAACTTTTCCACAAATCCCCTTGATATGTATGAATGCGATGCACCGGTTCAAAAAGAACGAGAGCGGTAAATGACTTAATCAAAAACTTACCAATCACTGCGTCAGGCTACTCTTCAACTTCCTCCACTTTGATGTGGTTCACCTGACCTCTGGTGAAGGGATTAGGCTTCTTTCCAGAGCTTCCATTTTCGTTGCCATTCTTCAACTCAGAAGAATCATTGGCGTAGCGTCCAGTCTTCCCGCATTTGTAACACGTGACATGACTTAGGTCCTTCTTAGCGGGTGTTGCTGGGTTGGGACGGTTCTGGCTGCTGCTTCCTCCATTCCTGTTTCCATTCTTAGGGCCACTGTGGTTATGTGAACTTCCTCCATTATGAGTATGGCCTCCATGATTATGATGGGTATGTCCTCCTGAATTTGGGGTAAAGCGAGGCTTCTGCTGAGCTCCAAAATTGTACTTCCCCTGTCCATACTTCCTTTTGCGGCTCTCTATCTGCTGCTACTTGCCTTCAATCATAAGAGCCTTGTCTACCAACTCCTGGTAGTTAGTGAATGTTGCCACCATCAACTGCATACTCAGCTCATCATTCAGCCCTTCCATAAACTTCTCCTGCTTCACGGCACCTGTGGCCACATCATCTGGGGCATACCGAGCTAACTTACTAAAATCATCCACGTACTGTGCCACAGTATGATTTCCCTGGCATAAGTTGTGAAACTCACGCTTCTTCATACACATAGCTCCAGCTGAGACATGTGTTGTGTGGAAAGTGACATTAGCCACGGGGAAAGTGGATGTGTAATTCTCCCACCATGAGGCTGCGGGTCCATCCAGTTGATGTGCGGCAAAGCACACCTTCTCATCATATGTGCAACCTGCGGTGGTCAGCTCCCTTCCAATCCTGTGGAGCCAGTCATCAGCAACAATCGACTCATTGCTACTAGAGAACACGAGCAGATTCAACCTTAGAAACCGGGCTAAGTTGTCAACTGGAGGTGGTGGCGGTGGATTGTTGTTGTTTTTGTTGCCTTGGTTCTGGACTAGCAACTGCATCAAGGCATTCTGTTGTTGGATCAACTGAGTGAGCTCAGGTGGAAGACAAATCCAGGGTCACGTCTCGGAGGCATCTGATAGTTTTAGAGGGGTGAGAACATAATAGAGTGAGGTCTAAGGAGAAATTCACTACCCATATGCACATGAGACAAACACATTCATTTCACACCACTCAATTCAAACAAGATCATACAATCGATCTGAGCTACCATTACAAAATGCTTCGCCTATTACTATATACATGGGGAAATGCTACTGATAATATGGTGGTCGCCTAGAAATTTTGATTGGTGGAAGACTCCATGATATCTGCTCCAGCTTCGTCTTCATAATCATCATCACTATCGGGGTCGGAGTCGGTGTCGTCAATTATGATGTAGTCTTCAGGATGGTTGTCCTCCTCAGGTTCGGGATCTCCCATGAATATTCCTAGCTTTTTCTTCGGGTCTTCATTCTTCTCCAGTAGTACTGCAACTTCTTCTTCATATCCATCGCGTGTAGACTTGAGTTCCTCTTCTAGATCCATGTTCCTAGTCATCACTTTCTTCATGTCTATCATGCTGGCGCACATCTGGTTCTCCTGACGATGAATGTGCTAGTTTAACTCCTGGATGTAAGCTGCAATGGATTTATCCCTCCTGGTGCAAATCATCTCCTATTGCTCGTCTCGGCGTCCACATATCTGGTAGATGGTGTCCTTAATTTCCTTGTGGTATACCTCGCCTATGCGTCCAATGGCGATGTGGGCGGCCATGCTCTTTCCTAAACTCCAGGTTGGTGCATCAAAGGAAAACTCTATGGGCTCATTAACTGGTGTGAATGTCCTTCCTGGAACATGTACTCGAGTCGTCCAGCGCTCTTCTTCAGGTAGAATGGTGGTGTAGGTCCCGGTGTAGCTTGGTATTCCGATGCTCAGGTACCTAGTGACTTCCTTCAAGTGTCGTATAAAAGGGGTGTCGTCATTCAGTTGAGAAAACTTGTTCTTTGGGTCCACCATCTATAGAGTAGAAAATGGAGAAGAGTTAGAAATGAGTAGAGAAGAGTATCCTGTGGCTTGTCCTAGTGGTCGTGTCCTACAGTCAGCTTGTGCTCTGATACCATCTTGTAGTGACCCGACCTCAGACGGTCAAGTCTCTGTGCTTAAGTGTCATCCCTGGATCGGTATTCCTAACACGCACAACACTCGAGGATTTATAACAGAGTTCAATCACACACTTATTACATCGAATGTCTCAAAAGAGAACATATTACAATAATATGGCTGAAGGCCATCTAAATAAGATAATAGCGGAAGCTTCGAAGGTAGAAGAGTCCATCCAACTCCACGGCAAAACTGAGTGCATGAAAACGACCTAGCGTACCTTACTCTTCGTTTGAAAACTCTGCAACATAATATGTTGTAGCCTGTGTAGGTCAGCACATGAAATACGCTGGCAAGATAAAACTATAGAGCAAAGAACAAATAACAGCTATCACTACATGCATATTTGGCTGGTGGAGGCTCTATGGTTTTATTTGCATAAAGCTAGTTTTTTCCTACAACAAAGGAATATGTTTTATTTAACCACAAAGTTGGTTGAAATCATTGAGATGGTAACCCCAACTCAATCCCAACTTAAAAGTTTAGTAACCTGACAAAATTAATTAAGTAGAGTGATGAGATCAACATAATAATTCAAGTACCAGATACTCAAGATGTCCATAACCAGGGACACGGCTAACCATGATTAGTTTATACACTCTGCGGAGGGTTTGCGCACTTTTCCCTAGAAGACTCGATCTCCTCCTTTGGATTTCTCGCACTACATGATGTTTGAGAAACAGATGATCGAGACACAGTCTTTCAGAAGCATTAGCTCGTTTCGATGGGTAGACTGTACCACCTACATCCCCTACATCTGCTAGTCTACCACTGTAAGAGGTCACACAACATACTCAACTATGCCATAGCCCATAATGGCTTGTGGCTGCACACGGAAGTTTACAGCACGAATAACATAATGATCCCTTTGAGCTTGGGTGGCGAACCATAGGAAAATCACACGGATACCCCGGGATCTCCTTGGACAACACTGGATTCCCCAGGTGCCCACAAACCAATCCACCCAGATGTGTATTAAAGTAGCCACCTTAAGTTAAACCTTAGTTAACAATAATCTCTCACATCTTTCATGAATTTTCTCAAACCAATCCACATCTACAAGTATAGCATAGCAGTATAAGCATACGTAGTAAATACCCAGGGTTTGAAAGTAAGATAATAGGTTCTACCTCGTCAACTACTTCCCAATACCCACATGTTAATCAAATCTTACTCATGCAATGTTTGAGGGTTGAAACTAATTCATAAAAACTAGGTAATAAAGGGATATGATCAAAGTGTTACTTGCATTGCTGATGATCGGAAAACCCTATTGATTCGTAGTAGCACGCTTCACACTCCGGAAACTCTGTCGTGAACAAACAATAGCATACATAAGCACTCAAGCATAACAGGCTAAGGTAAAACCCAAAAGAAAAGATCGAAACTGAAAGTTCAAGTGAAGAGCTTTGATTTGCAAAAAAACAATGATCAAATGAAGTTTGAATTCAAATTTGTTTGAAAACAAATTTTAAGTTGATTATCTAGTCAGAGGAGAACAAGACGAAGATTTTGGCGTTGGTTTGACTGGATTTGGATAAACGAGGAAAAAGTAGTGTAGGTTTGAAGAATAGGGACTAATCTATGATAAAATTATTTACAGATAGGTCCCTGGCCGAAAATAAAACTAAAGAGAAAAAACTTAACGAACGAAGGTTCGTTAACACAAACTAACAAACCAACATGTTCGCGAACAGAGAGAAACGGGTGAATGTTTGCTAACTAGCGAACCCTAAAAGATAAAACCGATCTAAACAAATAACCGGAAAAAATCGGGCGGCTTTTCACGGTTTTTTACCAGTTCGATGGTTTTTGATGGATAACTAGCGGCGGATCCGGACGGCGGCGGTTGCGGTAGCTCCGGCGAACGGCGCGTTGGCGGGGCTGCGGGGGTGGGGCTGTGTGGGCGGCAGCGGCGGCCACAGCAGTGGCGAACGGCGGGGCGGGGCGGCGGCTCGGCAGCGACGGCGGGGCTGAGGGTTTGGTGGCGGTGGCATATAAAGGGGGGAAAGGGAGGCGGCGGGGTGGCTTGCGGGAGGGGGCGGGGTCTCGGTGTCCTGGTCGGACACGGCGGCCGCGGCGGGCGAACTCGGTACTCCGGTCCAGAGCCGGAGGAAGGCGGCGGCGAGCTGGGCCGTGGCCCGGCTATTGCCGGGCCGTGGCCCGGCTATTGCTGGGCCGGCCTAGGAAGAATTGTTTTCTTCGATAAATTTCGTCGCGAAAATAAAAATATCCTAATAAAATAAAAAATCTAAAAAATTCCAGAAACAATTTTCACCGTCCAAACCTAATATTTAGGACAAGATGAACATTTTTCTGGACTAAAAAGCAATTTTAAAAGTGCAAGTTTTTTTCTAATTCAAATGAAATACAAATAAAATATTAATTTGATTTGATTTAAAAATTTCTTCTCCAATATTTCTCTTCTATTTGAAGAAGTCATTTTATCTTCTCTCATTTATTTTTGTTATTGGAAATAATTGGAGAGAAAATATTAAAACCAAATTGATCCTCTTTTCTAATTTGAAATTGAATCCAAGTATGCAAATCTGTGAAACCTCCAACTCTCTCCTTGGGGCCTTAAGTTGCTTAAGATTTCTAGGATCACAACCAAATGCAAATAAAAGAAAAAATACGATATGCATATGATGATCTATGTATAACATCCAACTTGAAAATTGGGATGTTACAAATTTTTATTTCTTTTGAGTTATAAGTAAATAGAAGTTTGATGATGATCATTATTCATTTTTAGAATAGTGCCCCAGTGAGGAAAGGATGATGGAGACTATGATTCCCCCACAAGTCGGGATGAGACTCCAGATAATGAGAGAAAAAAAGAAAAAAGAAAAAAAGAAAAATAAAGATAGAAAGAAAAATAAGAGAGAAAGGGCATTGTTAGTATCCTTTACCACACTATGATTCCTTCAAAGTAGCACCATGTTTTTCATTTTGAGAGTCTCCTATGTTGTCACTTTCATATACTAGTGGGAATATTTCATTACAGGATTAGATGCACGCCCACTTAGTTTTCATATTGAGCTTTCGTACACTTATAGCTCTTAGTCCATTCGTTGCATGGCAATCCCTACTCCTCGCATTAATATCGATTGATGGGCATCTCAATAGCCCGTTTGTTAGCCGCGTTGATGTGAGACTTTCTTACTTTTTTGTCTTCTTTATATTTACCCCTATCATCGTACTCTATTCCACCATTAGTGCTATATCCATGGCTTGCGCTCATGTATTGCGTGAGGGTTGAAAAAGTTGAAGCGCATTAAAAAGTATGAACCAATTGCTCGGCTTGTCATCGGGGTTGTGCATGATAAATACTTTGTGTTAAGAAGACAGAGCATGACAAGACCATATGATTTTGTAGGGATAGATTTCTTTAGCGTTGATATTTTGAAAGACATGATTGTTTGTTTGGATGCCTGATTATTGATATATTTATGTCAAATTATAGTCTATTGCTTTGAATCACTTATGTCTTAATATTCTTGCCATGGTTAGATATATGATCAAGTTTATGCTAGGTAGCATTCCACATCAAAAATTATCGTTTTTATTATTTACCTGCTCGAGGACGAGCACGAATTAAGCTTGGGGATGCTGATACATCTCCGTCATATCTATAATTTTTTATTGTTTCATGCCAATATTATACAACTTTTACATACTTTTGGCAACTTTTTATATGATTTATTGACTAACTTATTGATCCAATGCCTACTACCAGTTCCTGTTTTCTGCATGTTTTGTATCGCAGAGTATCCATATCAAACAAAGTCCAAATGCAATAAAATTTCATGGAGAATTATTTTGGAATATATGTGATTTTGGGGAGTTGGAATCATCGCAAACGGTGGCCCGTGGTGGGCACAACCCACCAGGGCACACCAGAGGAGCCAAGCGTGGCGTCGTAGGTTGCACCCACCTCGTACGTCAGTTGGACCTCTACTTCAGGCGCAAGGAAGCTTATATCTAGAAAAATATTGTGTTAAAATCTCAGCGCAATTGGAGTTACGGATCTTCCGGAATATAAGAAACGGTTTTCAGCTAGATCTGGAAACGCCAAAACAGAAGAGAACGGAGAGCGAGATCCAATCTCGGAGGGGCTCCCGCCCCTCCGCGGCCATGGAGACCAAGGACCGGAGGGGGAACTCTCCTCCCATCTAGGGGTGAGGCCAAGGAAGAAGGAGAAGGAGGGGGCTCTCTCCCCCCTCGCTTTCGGTGGCGTCAGAGTACCACCGGGGCAACGATCAGGACGGCGATCTACATCAACAATCTTGCTACGGTCACACCAAATTTCTCCCCCTCTATGCAGCGGTGTAACACCTCTTCTCCCCGTTGTAATCTCTACTTAAACATGGTGCTCAACTCCATATATTATTACCCAATGATCTATGGTTATCCTATGATGTTTGAATAGATCCGTTTTGTCTTGTGGGTTAATCGTGATCTTGGTTGGTATGATTGTATATTTTATTTATGGTGTTGTCCTATGGTGCCCTCCGTTCTCGCACAAACGTGAGGGGCCCCCACAATAGGGTGTTGCAATATGGTCATGGTTCACTTATGGAGGGTTGCGAGAGTGACAAAAACTTAAACCCGAGTAGGTGGGGTATGACGTATGGGAATAAAGAGGACGTGATACTTAATGCTATGGTTGGGTTTCACGACCTTAATGATCTTTAATAGTTGCGCATGCTTGCTAGAGTTCCAACCATAAGTGCATATGATCCAAGTAGAGAAAGTATGTTAGCTCATGCCTCTCCCTCATATAAAGTTGCAAGAATGATTACCGGTACTTGTTATTGATTGCCTAGGGACAAATAAGTTTCTTGTTGACACAAACCCTTTTAATAAATACCTAACTTTTATTATCTTGCAAAGTACTTC
Source organism: Triticum monococcum (assembly GCA_034509565.1). NCBI lineage: Eukaryota > Viridiplantae > Streptophyta > Magnoliopsida > Poales > Poaceae > Triticum > Triticum monococcum. The sequence continues at coordinate 439,565,779 of CM067842.1, read as the reverse complement.
TCGTTTTATTCTTGCAAACTAGTTCTAGCATTACACCCAGAAAATGTTTCATACTTGTTTCCAATAAAGAAGACGTCAAGTGTGCGTAGAGTTGTATTGGTGGTCGATAGAACTTGAGGGAATATTTGTTCTACCATTAGCTCCTCGTTGGGTTCAACACTCTTATTTATCGAAAAAGGCTACAAACGATCCCCTATACTTGTGGGTTATCAGCGGCTAGGACAGTGGAGGGAGTAGGGTGGGCCGGTGAAGCGTGCGCGGCATCACAGCGGGCCATAAGAGGAGGTGATACATCTCCAACGTATCTATAATTTTGATTGTTCCATGCTATTATATTATCTATTTTGGATGTTTAATGGGCTTTAATATGCTCTTTTATATTATTTTTGGGACTAACCTATTAACCGGAGGCCCAGTGCCAGTTTCTGTTTTTTTGCCTATTTTAGAGTTTCGCAAAAAAGGAATACCAAACGGAATCCAAACGGAATGAAACGTTCGCGATGATCTTTCTTGGACTGAAAGCAAACCAGGAGACTTGGAGTGGAAGTCTGGAACTCCGTGAGGCAACCACGAGGCAGGTGGGCATGCCCAGGGGGTAGGCGCGCCCCCACCCTCGTGGGCCCCACATAGCTCCGCCGACGTACTTCTTCCGCCTATATATACTCTTATACCCTAGATCGATCGCAGAGAGCCACGAAACCACTTTTCCACCGCCGCAACCTTATGTACCCGTGAGATCCCATCTTGGGGCCTTTTCCGGCGATCTGCCAGAGGGGGAATCGATCATGAAGGGCTTCTACATCAACACCATAGCCTCTCTGATGAAGCGTGAGTAGTTTACCACAGACCTCCGGGTCCATAGTTATTAGCTAGATGGCTTCTTCTCTCTTTGATTCTCAATACAAAGTTCTCCTCGATGTTCTTGGAGATCTATTTGATGTAATATTCTTTTGCGGTGTGTTCGTCGAGATCAATTGTGGGTATATGAACAAGATTATCTATGAATATTATTTGGTTCTTCTTAGAATTCTTATATGCATGATTTGATATCTTTGCAAGTCTCTTCACATTATCGGTTTAGTTTGGCCTACTAGATTGATCTTTCTTGCAATGGGAGAAGTGCCTAGCTTTGGCTTCAATCTTGATGTGTCCTTTCCGAGTTACACTAGGGGCAGCAAGGCACGTATTGTATTGTTGCTATCGAGGATAAAAAGATGGGGTTTATATCATATTGCTTGAGTTTATCCCTCTACATCATGTCATCTTGCTTAATGTGTTACTCTATTCTTATGAACTTAATACTCTAGATGCACGCTGGATAGCGGTCGATGTGTGGAGTAATAGTAGTAGATGCAGAATCGTTTCGATCTACTTGACACGGACATGATGCCTATATTCATAATCATTGCCTAGATATTCTCATAACTATGCACTTTTCTATCAATTGCTCGGCAGTAATTTGTTCACCCACCGTAATATGTGCTATCTTGAGAGAAGCCACTAGTGAAACCTATGGCCCTCGGGTCTCTTTATTATTATATTGCATCTATTTTATTTACATCGCATCTTGTTTACTATTTTTCAATCTTTACTTTCCAATCTATACAACAAAAATACCGAAAATATTTACTTTACTATCTTTATCAGATCTCACTTTTGCGAGTGACCGTGAAGGGATTGACAACCCCTTTAGCGCATTGGTTGCAAGGCTCTTGATTGTTTGTGCAGGTACTAAGTGACTTGTGCATTGTCTCTTACTAGATTGATACCTTGGTTCTCAAAAACAGAGGGAAATACTTCCGCTACTTTGCTGCATCACCCTTTCCTCTTCAAGGGAAAACTAACGCATGCTCAAGAGGTAGCAAGAAGGATTTCTGGCACCATTGCCGGGGAGATCTACGCCAAGTCAAGACATACCAAGTACCCATCATAAACTCTTCTCCCTTGCATTACATTATTTTCCATTCGCCTCTCGTTTTCCTCTCCCCACTTCTAAAATGATTTTCGAAAACCTTTCCCTTTTATTCGCCCCTTTTCCGTTCGTCTCTTTTTGCTTGCTTCTTGTGTGCTTGTGTGTTGGTTTGCCTGTTTGCTTTGATGGCTCTACCAAAAGGCATTTATCCTCACCTTAGAAGGTTGGAAGAAATTGAAAACAACGTTAGAAGCTTTATGTCTTTGCAATTTGAGCACAATAATTTCTTCAGAAATGAGCTTAAAGAACAAAAAAGTTTTACGGAGTACATGAATAAAGAGCTCGATGATATGTATAAAGAATTTTATGGTTTGAAATCTCAGTTTGCTCATCTTGAAAATTTAGTAGGTCAAATTTTGGATAAGCAAGCCACCTTAGTTAATAAAATGGCCCACTAAACCGGAAGATCTACATGATAATAATGATGAATATCTAAAAGTGATTGATGTGACTCCTATTAAATCTTTGTTTTCCAATACGAATCTTGATAAAGATGGGACTGGAGATGAGTCAACTTTAGTTACAAGGCATCCCAATGATTCAGAGTTTTTAGATCTTGATGCAAAAATTAATAACAGTGGGATTGAAGAGGTCTAAACTTTACATAGCAATGAACCTACTATTTTGGATTTCAAGGAAATTAATTATGATAGTTGCTCTTTGATAGATTGTATTTCCTTGTTGCGATCTGTGTTAAATTCTCCTCATGCTTATAATCAAAATAAAGCTTTTACTAAACATATCATTGATGCTTTAATGCAATCCTATGAAGAAAAGCTAGAACTAGAAGTTTCTATCCCTAGAAAACATTATGATGAGCAGGAACCTACTATTAAAATTAAGATTAAAGATTATGAATGCTATGCTTTATGTGATTTGGGTGCTAGTGTTTCCACGATTCCAAAAACTTTGTGTGATGTGCTAGGTTTCCGTGAATTTGATGATTGTTCTTTAAATTTGCATCTTCATATTCAGCCATTAGGAAAGCTATGGGAAGGATTAATGATGTTCTTATTGTTGCAAATAGGAATTATGTGCCCGTAGATTTCATTGTTCTTGATATAGACTGCAATCCTACATGTCCTACCATTCTTGGTAGACATTTCCTTAGAATGATTGGTGCAATTATTGACATGAAAGAAGGAAATATTAGATTCCAATTTCCGTTAAGGAAAGGCATGGAACACTTTCCTAGGAAGAAAATTAAATTGCCTTATGAATCTATTATGAGAGCCACTTATGGATTGCATACCAAAGATGACAATACCTAGATCTATTCTTGTTTTTATGCCTAGCTAGGGGCATTAAACGATGGCGCTTGTTGGGAGGCAGCCCAATTTTATTTTTGTTTTTTACTTTTTGTTCCTGTTTAGTAATAAATAATTCATACAGCCTTTGTTATGATTGTGTTTTTTATGTTTTAATTAGTGTTTGTGCCAAGTAAAGCCATTAGGATCTTCTTGGGTGATTGTTGTTTCATCTTGCTGAAAAAAACAGAAAGTATGCGCCCACGAAAATTTTCATTTTTTACCAAGCGATAAAATACCAATTCCAACTACAGTAGATCAGTATACAAATTTTCCTGGCCGTCTTAATTTTCACAATTTTTTCAGTTACACAAGTATTCTAAACCTACAGATTGCTACAGACTGTTCTGTTTTTGACAGTTTCTATTTTTCGCGTGCTATTTGCTTATTTTGATGAATCTATGGCTAGTATCGAGGGGTATGAACCATAGAGAAGTTGGAATACAGTAGGTCTAACACCAATATAAATAAAAAATGAGTTCATTATAGTACCTTAAAGTGGTGGTTTATTTTCTTATACTAACGGAGCTCATGAGATTTTTTGTTGAGTTTTATGTTGTGAAGTTTTCAAGTTTTTGGGTAAAGATTGGATGGATTTTGGAATAAGGAGTGGCAAGATCTTAAGCTTGGGGATGCCCAAGGTACCCCAAGGTAAAATTCAAGGACAACCAAAAGCCTAAGCTTGGGGATGCCCCGGAAGGCATCCCCTCATTCGTCTTCGTCTATCAGTAACTTTACTTGAGGTTATATTTTTATTCACCACATGATATGTGTTTTGCTTGGAGCGTCTTATATGATTTGAGTCTTTGCTTTTTAGTTTACCACAATCATACTTGTTGTACACACATTTTGGGAGAGGCACGCATGAATCGGAATTTATTAGAATACTCTATGTGCTTCACTTATATCTTTTGAGCTAGATAATTTTGCTCCGGTGCTTCACTTATATGTTTTTAGAGCACGGTGGTGGTTCTATTTTATAGAAATTATTGATCTCTCATGCTTCACTTATATTATTTTGAGAGTCCTTTAGAACAACATGGTATTTTTGCTTTGGCTAGAAAATTAGTCCTAATATGATAGGCATTCAAGATGGGTATAATAAAAACTTTCATATAAAGTGCATTGAATACTATGAGAAGTTCGATTCCTTATGATTGTTTTGAGATATGAAGATGGTGATACTAGAGTCATGCTATGTAATGCCCCGAGACCGATGTGCCAGGTGTCGTGCAGTTATTCGATGTTGTTGCGTTGTCATGTGCTTGTGTGTTGCATCATGTCACGTCATCATGTGCATTGAATCATGTCATCATGTCATAAGTCTTTTGCATATCACCAAATAAATTGCATGGATTTTGGTCCATTTAAATCGAGGGAATTCACATGGTGATTCTATTTATAACATATCCTCCCGATATTAGGGAGCTATATTAAATATTTCATTTATTGGAATTAACGGGAACACACTTGCAAAATAAATCTCAATGCCTTTGTTATCACAAACTCTTGGCCTCTAACTTTGCCTATATACCCTTTCGTCTTTTTCCGGAGCTCCACCAAAAATCCGAACATTTTTTGGACCTTCCTGACCCTCACTTCGTATTCGAACCATTTGAATTTAAATCAAATGAGTTTGAATTTAAACTTTGGAAAATGGCCACTCCATTTTCCTTGGATCGTGCACTTTTCTGTGAGTCCGGGAATGTTATCCGCATGCCCAAATTCTTCCTCTAATCTTCTCTTCTCTCTTTTTCTTTCTCTTTATTTTCTGTTTTGAAAAGAGAATTAGAGAGAGAAGAGGAGCCCATCAGCCAGCCCACTTGGGCCTCCCAACTCTAGCCGGTCAGGCCCAACCCGCACCGGACCTAACCCTAGCAGCCTTAGCCCTCTCCCAACGCCCCATCTCCCTTTCCCTCGTCCTTCCACCAGCGCCGCCAGAAGCCCACGCCTTGCACCCCCTGGCGTTAGCCCGATCCCATCTCCCATCGACCTCTCCCCTTTGCCCGATCCCCTCGACCCCCTCTCGTTCCTTCCTGCGGTGCCCTCCTCCCACTCGATCTTCAAGCGCCAGCGAGCAGCACCGCCGTCTTCCACGGCCTCAGGCAGCCGAGCTCGAAGCTCTCCGCCTCTGCCGTCCGCTCTTCGGTCCGTCGCCGCGCTGTGCGCGCGATCACGGCGGCATCCCCGTCCTCAGCTCCTCCTCCACCTCGCCTTGGCGCGTGAGCCCCGAGCCACGCCGTCCCTGGAGCCGCCTGCCCGTCGCCGGCCTCTCCTTCTTCCTCCCGTGCGCCTCCCTCTCCTGCATGGACGCCCCTCGCGTTGCCGCAGCCAAGCTGTGCCACGGCGCCGACCGGTGCTGGCCTCGACCTCCTCGCAGCCGCTTGCCAGGACCCATGGCGTCGCCATGCCCTGCCTCTCCTTGTCTCCTTTTCCCTCTCTTTCACTCACAGGTCTCTCTCTCTCTCTGTCTTGCCGCAGCAAGGAACCGCCAGTCACCAGGGACGCGCCTCCCTGCTACCGGAGACGCCGCCGAGCTCCGCCCCAGAGCTGCTCCGCCCCGAGGCCCTGGCCTCGACCTCTTGGGCCTCTTCCTCGCCCTGCACCATCTTGGGGACCCCCTGCCTGACGCCATGGCCTCCCCTGCTTCATGCCAAGGCCGATGTCGGCCCCTTCATCCTTTACCGTCCTCCTGCCCGTGCCTTTCCATTCGGCCCTGTTTTTTTTGGTGTTGTACGAGGATGTGAGGACGGCGACCGGCGCCAAGTCCTGCTCGAGCACCCGCCTGCGTTGCGGTGTCAGTGCACCGTGTCGCTGCTCGTTGCCTGCCAAGACCGTCTCCGTGGAAGTTCACCAAGTACACCACCGACAAGACCACATGGATGCCCGAACGAGTGCCGAACCAGGAAACACCAAGTACATGGATACCCCAAGTTCTTCTCCGATACGTGTACGACAAGACGCGGGAGAACGACTTCATGGACCGACAAGTCACGAGGTGACCGTTGCCACCAAGTACCCCTCCGGAGCGTCAAGTTCCACTACCGTCGACCCTCGAAGACCTCGTGGATGTCAAGTTCCGCCTCGTGATCCCGAACCTCTACGAAAACGTTGTACGACTACTTTCGTGGCTGAGAACCCGTGTACAACTACCGTCGCTGTGTACGCCTACCTCCACGACGAACGTCTCGAGAACGTCCACTTCCTCTACTTGGCACCGAACGAGAACCGTCCCGTTTGCACACTTCGAAGGTATAACCTGAGACGACGTCCGTGAAACGAATGCTTGCAATGTATGAGTTGAACCGTGTGTTGCTCCGTGCCCGAGTTGCCCGTTGCACGAAGCCCCTCTTTTGTCTTGTCGTCGTCATGTGGGAACCCGGAATCCGGGAGCACCCCATCTTTTTGCATGACACACTCGCACCCACTTCCTTTTGCACCGGTATCCCCGTGAGCTACCGGGTCATCAAATTGTTGCCGCGGCATCATCTCCATTTCGTTATCGTGGCACCCTTTTTTTCATATCCGCCACGATGACAAATGCTTCATAATATGCTCTTGTTAACATTTTCTTAAAAATTGCATAACTTGTACATGACATCCGCATCATGATAACAACAATTAAAATGTCTAAAATGATGTTTGTTTAAATTTGCTCCCATGCCATGCTAAAATAATTTAATTCATAACTATTCAACCGTAGCTCCGAATTAAATAAACTTTATATGTAAATGGGGTAGAATTTTGCCTAGTTTAACGTGGTGGCCTCATCTTGCATGTTTAACAACTCTAAAATTGTGTTTAGGACAGATCAGGACCGAACCTAAAATATGCTATGGGGAGTTTCCGGAATTGTTGTTCGTTGCTTCCGGCCTCATTTAACCTTGACTAGATAGGTAGTTTTGCTTTGCTTCACCCTCTTGCCATGTTAAACAACATTTAATATTGTTGGGTACATAAACGAGATCGAACTAAATAATTGACGTGGTGTTCCGTCAATATGCACCTCGTGGCATATTGAGCTCCACTTAACTTGTAGTGTTGATTGTGCACTTTGCCATGCCATGCCATGCCTCTGTAAACCGGACATGCATCATACTTGATTGTGCATCATGCCATGTTGATGTGTTGGTTGTTGACTATGTTGTGTGCTTCTTTTCCGGTGATTGCTTCTTCGGGTTGGTTCCGGTAACGTCGTGTTGTGAGGATCCGTTCGTCCATGCCCGTTTGTCTTCTTCATGGATACGTTCTTCTTCCTTGCGGGATTTCAGGCAAGATGATCATACCCTCGAAATCACTACTATCTTTGCTATGCTAGTTTGCTCGCTCTTTTGCTATGCCATTGCTACGATGCCTACCACTTGCTTGTCAGCCTCCCAAATTGCCATGTTCAGCCTCTAACCCACCTTTGTCCTAGCAAACCGTTGATTGTCTATGTTACCGCTTTGCTCAGCCCCCTCTTATAGCGTTGTTAGATGCAGGTGAAGATTGAAGTTGTTCCTTGTTGGAACATGGAGATGTTGTTCCTTGTTGGAACATGTTTACTTGTTGGGATATCACAATATATCTTATTTAATTAATGCATCCATATACTTGGTAAAGGGTGGAAGGCTCGGCCTTATGCCTGGTGTTTTGTTCCACTCTTGCCGCCCTAGTTTCCGTCATATCGGTGTTATGTTCCCGGATTTTGCGTCCCTTATGCGGTTGGGCTATAATGGGAACCCCTTGACAGTTCGCCTTAAGTAAAGCTTCTCCAGCAATGCCCAACATTGGTTTTACCATTTGCCACCTAGCCTTTTCTTTTCCCTTGGGAGTCGCGCTCCTAAGGGTCATCATTATTTTACCCACCCCCCCCCCGGGCCAGTGCTCCTCTGAGTGTTGGTCCAACCTGTCAGCTGCCGGTGGCCACCAGGGGCAACTCTGGGCTGGCTTGCCCGTACCTAGGACAATCTGAGTGTGCCCCGAGAAAGAGATATGTGCAGCTCCTATCGGGATTTTTCGGCACATTCGGGCGGTGTTGCTGGTTTAGTTTTATCCTGTCGAAATGTCTTGTTGTACTGGGATACTGAGTCTAATCGGAATGTCTCGGGTGGAGGTCTATTCCTTCGTTGACCGTGAGAGCTTGTTATGGGCTAAGTTGGGACACCCTGCAGGGATTTGAACTTCGAAAGCCGTGCCCATGGTTATGGGCAGATGGGAATTTGTTAATGTCCGGTTGTAGAAAACCTAAAGTCGACCTTAATTGAAATGAATCAACTGCGTGTGTAACCGTGATGGTCTCTTTCCGGCGGAGTCCGGGAAGTGAACATGGTTGTTGGAGTTATGCTTGACGTAGGTAGTTCAGGATCACTTCTTGATCATACTTTTATCGACCGTGCTTTGCCTTCTCTTCTCGCTCTTATTTGCGTATGTTAGCCACCATATATGCCAGTCGCTTGCTGCAGCTCCACCTCATACCTTTACCTTACCCATAAGCTTAAATAGTCTTGATCGCGAGGGTGCGAGATTGCTGAGTCCCTGTGGCTCACAGATACTTCCAAAACCAGTTTGCAGGTGCCGATGAGTCCGTGCAGATGACGCAACCCAGCTCAGGAGGAGCTCGTTGAAGACCTTGTTCATTTGTGTTGTTTCGTTCTAGTTGATCAGTAGTGGAGCCCAGTTCGGGTCGATCAGGGACCTTTGTCGCATTTGGGGTTCTTCTTTTATTTTGGTTCCGTAGTCGGACCATGAGTGCATTTGATTGATGTAATGTTTATTCATGTAATTGTGTGAAGTGGAGATTGTAAGCCAACTATGTATCTCTTTCCTTATTATTATTACATGGGTTGTGTGAAGATTACCTCACTTGCGACATTGCCTTCAATGCGATTATGCCTCTAAGTCGTGCCTCGACACGTGGGAGCTATAGTCGCATTGAGGGTGTTACATGCTAGTTGAGTAGTTGTGAATTTGAGAGATACTTGTGTTGAAGTTTGTGATTCCCGTAGCATGCACGTATGGTGAACCATTATGTGATGAAGTCGGAGCATGATTTTTTTATTGTCTTCCTTATGAGTGGTGGTCGGGGACGAGCGATGGTCTTTTCCTACCAATCTATCCCCCTAGGAGCATGCACGTAGTACTTCGTTTCGATAACTAATAGATTTTTCCATTAAGTATGTGAGCTCTTTATGACTAATGTTGAGTCCATGGATTATACGCACTCTCACCCTTCCACCATTGCTAGCCTCTCTAGTACCGTACAACTTTCGCCGGTACCATAAACACACCATTTACCTTCCTCAAAACAGCCATCATACCTACCTATTATGGCATTTCCATAGCCAGTCCGATATATATTGCCATGCAACTTTCTACCGTTTCGTTATTTATGACACGCTCCATCATTCTCATATTGCTTTGCATGATCATGTAGTTGACATCGTATTTGTGGCAAAGCCATCGTTCATAATTTTTCATACATGTCGCTCTTGATTAATTGCACATTCCGGTACACCGCCGGAGGCATTCACATAGAGTCATATTTTGTTCTAAGTATCGAGTTGTAATTCTTGAGTTGGAAGTAAATAAAAGTGTGATGATCATCATTATTAGAGCATTGTCCTAGTGAGGAAAGGATGATGGAGACTATGATTCGCCCACAAGTTGGGATGAAACCCCGGACAAAAAATAAAATAAAAAGGGAAAAAAGAGAAAGGGCCCAAATAAAAAATTGAGAGAAAAAGAGAGAAGGGGCAATGCTACTATCCTTTTTCCACACTTGTGCTTCAAAGTAGCATCATGATCTTCATGATAGAGAGTCTCCTATTTTGTCACTTTCATATACTAGTGGGAATTTCATTATAGAACTTGGCTTGTATATTCCAATGATGGGCTTCCTCAAAATGTCATAGGTCTTCGTGAGCAAGCGAGTTGGATGCACACCCACTTAGTTTCTTTTTGAGCTTTCATAAACTTATAGCTCTAGTGCATCTGTTGCATGGCAATCCCTACTCACTCACATTCATATCTATTGATGGGCATCTCCATAGCCCGTTGATACGCCTAGTTGATGTGAGACTATCTTCTCGTTTTGTCTTCTCCACAACCACCATTCTATTCCACCTATAGTGCTATGTCAATGCCTCACGCTCATGTATTGCATGAAGATTGAAAAAAGTTTGAGAACATTAAAAGTATGAAACGATTGCTTGGCTTGTCATCGGGGTTGTGCATGATTTAAACATTTTGTGTGATGAAGATAGAGCATAGACGGACTATATGATTTTGTAGGGATAACTTTCTTTGACCATGTTATTTTGAGAAGACATGATTACTATGTTAGTATGATTGAAGTATTATTATTTTCATGTCAATATTAAACTTTTATTTCGAATCTTTCGGATCTGAACATTCATGCCACAATAAAGAAAATTACATTAATAATTATGTTAGATAGCATTCCACATAAAAAAAATCTGTTTTTATCATTTACCTACTCGAGGACGAGAAGGAATTAAGCTTGGGGATGCTTGATACGTCTCCAACGTATCTATAATTTTTGATTGTTCCATGCTATTATATTATCTGTTTTGGATGTTTAATGGGCTTTAATACGCTCTTTTATATTATTGTTCCATTCTATTCTTTTTGCCTATTTTAGAGTTTCGTAGAAAAGGAGTACCAAACGGAATCCAAACGGAATGAAACCTTCGTGATGATCTTTCTTGGACCGAAAGCAAACCAGGTGACTTGGAGTGGAAGTCTGGAACTCCGTGAGGCGGCCACGAGGCAGGAAGGCGCGCCTAGGGGGTAGGCATTCCCCCACCCTTGTGGGCCCCACGTAGATCGACCGACATACTTCTTCCGCCTATATATAGTCTTATACCCTAGATCGATCGTAGAGAGCCACGAAACCACTTTTCCACCGCCGCAACCTTCTGTACCCATGAGATCCCATCTTGGGGCCTTTTCCGGCGATCTGCCGAAGGGGGAATCGATCACGGAAGGCTTCTACATCAACACCATAGCCTCTCCGATGAAGCGTGAGTAGTTTACCACAGACCTTCGGGTCCATAGTTATTATCTAGATGGCTTCTTCTCACTCTTTGATTCTCAATACAAAGTTCTCCTCGATGTTCTTGGAGATCTATTTGATGTAATATTCTTTTGTGGTGTGTTTGCCGAGATCCGCTGAATTGTTGATTTATGAACAAGATTATCTATGAATATTGTGGATTTATGAACAAGAAATTCTTAGCTTTGGGTTCAATCTTGCGGTGTCCTTTCCGAGTGACAATAGGGGCATCAATGCACGTATTGTATTGTTGACATCGAGGATAAAAAGAGGGGGTTTATATCATATTGCTTGAGTTTATCCCTCTACATCATGTCATCTTGCCTAATGCGTTACTTTGTTCTTATGAACTTAATACTCTAGATGCATGCTGGATAGCGGTCGATGTGTTGAGTAATAGTAGTAGTTGCAGAATCGTTTCGATCTACTTGACATGGACGTGATGCGTATATTCATAATCATTTCCTAGATATTCTCATAACTATGCACTTTTCTATCAATTGCTCGGCAGTAATTTGTTCACCCATCGTAATATGTGCTATCTTGAGAGAAGCCACTTGTGAAACCTATGGCCCCCGGGTCTCTTTCTTATAATATTGCATCTCTTTTATTTACATCGCATCTCGTTTACTATTTTGCAATCTTTACTTTCCAATCTATACAACAAAAATACCAAAAATATAGACTTTACTATCTTTATCAGATCTCACTTATGCGAGTGACTGTGAAGGGATTGACAACCCCTTTATCGCGTTGGTTGCAAGGTTCTTGATTGTTTGTGCAGGTACTAGGTGACCTGTGGGTTGTCTCCTACTGGATTGATACCTTGGTTCTCAAAAACTAAGGGAAATACTTCCGCTACTTTGCTGCATTACCCTTTCCTCTTCAAGGGAAAACCAATGCATGCTCAAAAGGTAGCAGGAGGGAGCAGGTAGTCCCTCCAGCGTTGGTTTAGGCTGCTAGAGTAGGAAGATCAAAGATTGAAGAAGCACGTCGGCCGTTGGATGGACATCCAACAGTCACTACTGCTAGAATCGTGTGTTGACTGACAAAGCCTTGCGTAAACAGGCCAGCCTCGAAATTTGTGGCGTGTACAGCCCATTTGCTATTATTTTTATAATTTTTACTCATTTTCTAATTCATATGGAATTTATTGCATCCCATTTTCCATTTTTAGAATTGCTGCCAATTTTCTGCTCAGTACCAGGGTTAAAAACTTGAACTAAAAAATGTGCAAAATTTGGAAAATTTGTAAATTTTTGCTGGGGAACAAAATATTCTTAATCCAAAAATTAGTAGCCATACTAAAACAAAATTAAAAATAAATTAGTACTCTGTCATGTTAAAATTCAATGAAATATAAAATATTAGTGAAAACAAAAACAGAAAAAGAAACTAATTTCCCATTTGCTATAATTTTTTTGAATTTTCAACCCCTTTGATATTACTTTTCACAGATAGCGACCATACTCTTTGGCCAGGACGGAATGCATCCCTCCTTGTCTTGAAAGATTTGCGGCCTAGTAAGTCGGAGAAAGCAAATAGGCCTAGCTTGGGTATTCTTCAAAAAGAAATAGTGGGCTACCTATTTTCCCAAAGAAAAAACAGTTGGGCTAGTCATGTTGTTAGACGGGCCACAGGGACCGCACAACCCAGTTTATAGCCTGCTCCTCCGAACAAATCCTCCAAAAAAAGTTGTGCAATTCTGTCATTAATTCACTATATGTTCAAAATGATGTGGGTCCCAGATATCAGCAGGGTGGATTAGAGTAAAAATGAGGGGTGCATCTGAGTAGTAAAAGAGGCGCTTGCTTGTGTTCGGGAGTGGACCTGGTGGGTCTATATTGTCATACTCACAACTACACTCCTCTCCAGATTCATTATGTTGACAGGGATGGAAAGCGGCACCGCGGCGAGCACACCAAGGCGGAGGATAAAGTGTTGTCACCAATGTGCTAGGCTGGGTTGGACATTCTTATTGAAAATAAAAATGGACCAAAACTATTTACGATTGTTAGTGTCAAAACCGGCGGATCTCGGGTAGGGGGTCCCGAACTGTGCGTCTAAGGCAGATGGTAAAAGGAGGCAGGGGACACGATGTTTACCCAGGTTCGGGCCCTCTTGATGGAGGTAATACCCTACGTCCTTCTTGATTGTTCTTGATGTTATGAGTATTACAAGAGTTGATCTACCACGAGATCGTAGAGGCTAAACCCTAGAAGCTAGCCTATGGTATGATTGTATGTTGTCCTACGGACTAAACCCTCTGGTTTATATAGACACCGGAGGGGGCTAGGGTTACACAAGGTCAGTTACAAGGGAGGAGATCTACATATCCGTATTGCCTAGCTTGCCTTCCACGCCAAGGAGAGTCCCATCCGGACACGGGACGAAGTCTTCAGTCTTGTATCTTCATAGTCCAACGGTCCGGCCAAAGGATATAGTCCGGCTGTCCGGAGACCCCCTAATCCAAGACTCCCTCAACGACGTTGACTACAATTTGCATGGGTCCGCTGGTTGCAGGAAGAAAATGGTGGGAGAAAGAAGACTGGTCGCTATCTTTGCCTAAGAATAATATCGACTGAATGTAACGACACTATCATAGGAAATAATATCCTCCTGTTAAATCGTGAATTTAAAGAACTGGTGCATGAGCATTTAGCTTTATTTATTTACTTATTTATGTTTAGGGGACCATGAGCATGTACCTAGGCCAGATTCATGTGAGAGCCTCCCTTCTAGTTAATTATGGGGTCCTCTATTGGGCCTTCATAAGTGGGCTGCATGTTATCGACAAGTGGAAAATATGTTCCATACCAAAAATAGTACACGCTACGTATGGTACGGGGCACTAAAGGACCGGACCGTGCAACGACTTCCAAAACATTGTGTTTCTCATTCTAACAACACATTTATTCAACCAACAGATTAAATATACTAGTGATTGTACACAGAAAACAGCAGCAGCAGCAACCAGGGCTGGGGTGCAACAAAAGCAGTAAGCAGGCCAGAAGAGTACAGACGCAGCTCTCTTCCAAACCAAACATCAGTCATCATTACAAAAGGGTTACCAAAAAAGAACAAGTGTATGCATCAAACTAAATAAAGATCCTACTACACCAAGTGTACGCATCTAACTAACTAGCTTAGTTAGACGTTACTATTTATTAAGCTGTGGAGATTGGCTGACGGCTTGAACCAGATGGGTGCCTGATGGGGGAAACTCCAGCCGCAGGTCGAAGTCTGATACTTGCGACCCTCTCTCCTGCTTTGGGTTGCAGAGCGTGGTGGCAATATCAGGGTATGGTGCATGCAGAGACGCATGGTACGCTCTGTACACATAGTTTTGCCTGATGAACGAAACCGCGCTGCCATCATGATCCTTGCTGTCTGTTATCTCCTAGTTAATCAGATAATTTAGTCTAAGAAACAAAGAGCGTGTACCAAGGCTACTTACCAGCCTCCAATCAAACATTCCTGAATGCCCAGAGAAGCTGGGATCGTGCTCAAAGACCTTTTAGTGTATGTGATTGTATTCCGCGAAACAACACGTCGGGTACGTGCGAACAATCATCAATCATTCATCATCGTCTGATCGAGCCAGGAACCACCTGCAACTGCCATGCCGCTTTTATTTTAAAGGTTCTGGGATTAGGAAGGGTAGGGACACCAGGCGGCCTACAACATCATATCAAGTTGGGGTCAAATAAAAAAGGGCTCTTAATGTAGTCAATATTAAGAACAGCATGTTATGAGCATGAATATTTTTTAGTAAATGTTGACAGTAATATAAGCAAGCCATCATGATATCATAGGAAAGTAACATACTGCTGTAACAGCCATTTGTAGCAATGACTGGATTAGGCCAGCAATACGTCTAGCCACAGAAGGAGTAGACAACGTAAATGAAGCCCTTGTGTTCAATGGCATCAGAGAACCATGGAGGATGTATGATCCTATGATGGACGTGCAGATTTATCCACTTACCGCAGTAACCTGTCATATAAGCGAGACCACGGTTCAAGAATGCAATTAGCCTGAAGTCTTTATAATTCATAGATCTTGTGGGCACTTGGCAAATTACAACCTTAAGAAAATCAAACTTGGTATCATGTTGGCTACAGTAAGATTCCGAGTATTCTGGGCCGCGGCGCCAAAGCAGTGTAGTGTTGATCAAAGGAAGGGGGATCAATCGCCAGGTGTAGACCTCCATGAGCATCCAGCTGTCGCAACCATCGACGAGCACCATCCAAGACGTGTTCATGCCGACCCAGTACATACTGTTAATGTAGTTGAGGGTGACGGGGATCAGATCATAGTCAAGGGGGTTGATGCTTGCCACCCTACGATTGTTATGCTGCGTGACACACCGTTTCTAAAGATCAGACGACATCAGCAAGCAAGGAGGTGGCTTAAAAATCTCTGACCTGAGGGCTTTGAGTAAACGGTACAGCCCTAACGAGCATGCGGCGAGCGGCATGGTACTGAGATTGTCCACACGTGAAACAATGAGCTTGATTACCTCTATGGGGAGCGAATTCCAGCCACTCTTTCGACGGACGCTGCTCGGTTCTGCCATTGTTAGTGCTTGGGTTTCGGAAGAGGGGGAAGCGCCTTAGCGGGCATGGAAGATTGGACGATTATGTGCGGACAAAGATGGAGAAGCGAATATGTGATGCGGGAAGTGGACAGGTGATGATGACTACAGCACGCCGCCTGACTTATGAGACACATACCAGTAGCGTAGGGTCATATCAATGCCAGACAACTTGCTTGAGTGATCATAGTACTGGTACTCCCTATAGTACCTACTACTATGCCATAACTTGCTTGAGTAGAGTAGTAGTGGAGTAGGACTCTTCTCTACTACTAGCACTGGAGGAGTAGTATATTCTAATCTAAAATAGTTACAAACTTCAATGCCCAAGCGTGGAACGACTAGGAACCGCCATCGGTTCTAACTCCAATCCCCAGCAAACGTTCGCTAGGAGACATGGCAGTTGCAAACGCCCGCGATGCAGTTACAGTGCGTGTGTAAGGGTGGTGGTTTTGTCAAATACTATGGCTTAAAAATATGCCACCATCGAATGGAAATCTGAGGGTTACGTGGGATTCGCCAGGATTGAGCTCGTGGCAAACAATCGCCAGATATCATTACTAAAAAAAGGTTAAAACACCCGGGGCTATAACTTGCACTGGCTGACCACTAACAATGATACTAACATAGATGTAAAATGGTCAAAGACTGTGTCTACGTTGTGTTTGGAATTATATGCAAAAGACTAGCAAGATACCCACACAGTGCATGAAACATCAAGATGCATGTTTTTACAAAACACCTATTGTGATTGACCCATGCAGGAGTAATCCCATGTGTAAAAACTAATGGTATCTCGAGAATTTTATCGAAAAAATGGTATCTCTACCATTTCATCGGAAAAATGATATCTCAAGAAGATGATAGATAAGGTGAGGAGGAGTGGGGCATGGTGGTGACTCGTGGTCGGACTGGGCGGAGGCATGGGGATGGACAGCGCCGGCAGCGGCCACCATGCCAGATTGTTCCAGAGACTTCCTTTTTTAATTGCTCAGCAATGAGGTTGTGGAAGATAAGGATGAACAAGGCAAGGCCTTATCTGTAAATGTGGAGAGAGGTGCGGGTATGTTTTGTAAAATTTTCATAGTTTGCTTTCTGTCTGTCAGATATAGATTGGACGGTCTATATTATAAGATGGCAGGCACATCATCATCACCAACTCGGTTTTTCTCTACTCCTACTCCTATAAAAGACTCAGTTGGTGATGATGGTGGGTCCGCCATCCGCCATTTCTGACCATTAGATCTGCATCTAACGGTTGTGATGTAAGTTGTGGCCTTTTGCAACAATTCCCACTTCTCTGCTCCTGTTTACACAAAACCCCTTAGTATCTTGAAACCAACCACATTCCTCCCTTGCCTCATCAAAACAGCCCAAAGAATATATTTGGAGTGAAACATAAGATATTTTTAGTGATATGTATATCAAAATTAAATTATTTTCTTTCAAATTTGTGAATGTGTATTATTCTACTTTGGATCCGTTGCAACTGACGGGCTCATTTCTATAAAGGTTTATCTCTTGCATCGTCCGCAATGAACACCTGGTGTACTAGTACGGGTCGGATGCTCGTGGCGCGATGACCTGAGTTTGAATTATGTCCTAAACTTTAGCTTTTTATAATTTTTTAATATATACTTCTTTCGCTACTGTACTGGGAGTGGAACCCATAGAGTACTTAGAATAAAATATTAAGGATGGATTTGTTTCTTTTTAACTTTCCGTACAAATCTGTAGCTGGCCTGCAAGTCATGTACATTCTACTGATAGTGGAACCCACAGAGTACTTAGAATACAGGATTAAGGATGCAATTAACTTTTTATAGAGGGGGAATCATACACGCAATTAACTCAAATGGATTGGACATGACTCTATTATTCTCCAATGGCAACCAGCAAATTTCCTCCCACGGGCCGGAGTAGGTTTCTCGATTTGCATGTGGGTTTAACGGAGGCGTTTGATGGAGGCAGGGAGGCGTGTTCAGCAGGGCGTGCAGCGGGCGGCGTAGTAGTATTCGATTTGACAGCTAATAGTATATTATAAAAAAGAAAGAAGAGTAGTAGAGATAGAGATAAGAGTAGAGATAGAGACTAGGGAGGAGCACCATCTACTACTTCGTGTGCTACTCCTGCCCTCCATTTGGCAGCCGCAACGTCCCCTATAGCCATTCCCTCCCGCGCTCCATTCAGCGGGCACCGTTGAAATTTGGGGAGCGCACTCATGCGACTGCTGGCAGCGACGACTTCACCAACGACGACTTCTTCCCCGACCTCAGCAACCTCTTCCTCAACGACATGGGTGACAACCTCAACGCCAACGGTGCCGCTCCCGTTGCACCATATGTGTTTCTGTCCTTCTTGTTTGAAATCGTGGTAGAATTGAGGTTTCTAGTCTGTGTCCTAGATTTGATATGTTCATCTACTATGCTAGTCCACATGATTAGTTTAATCTCTGTTATAGCCGTCATGATTTATTTCGTGCTTATTCGGACTAAATCTCGTAGTAACTTGCTCATATATTTAACTGGCGCAACGTCCCCTACAGCGACTCCCAGTTCATGGAAGGCCTGGTCAATGCCTCCAAGGCACCCTTCGTCTACTGCTATGAGTGCCCGATGTCGTTTTGGGGCTCGCCGGCGGACCTCGTGCATCACCTCATGCAGGCGTCCGTCTATCACTACTGGCCCGCGGCGAAGAACATCAAGTACGAGACGTGCTACCCGTTCTCCATGCCAGAGTCGCTGGAGGAGTACAGCAGCGTCTTCCTCTTGATCATGGGCACTGGCGAGGCCCGCGCAAGCCGCCACCGCGTCTCTGTAGTGTGCGTCAGGCGCGACGCCGCTAACGCTGACACTGACACGAGGCCGATGTACGGGTGTGTGCTCACTGTTACTGCCCCTCAGAGGTACGTGGGCGCCCACACTCACTCCATGACGCTGACTAGGACTGTGCCGAGCTGGGACCTTCCCGCCAATGTGGACATGGAAGACGCATGGTATGACCCCCCCCCCCAACATGGTGCACGGGGACTCAAAGGAGGTTCACTTGTACATATGCATTACCAAGTTAAATGATGATCATTAGTCTTTGCTCAATGTAATCCGTTGTCTAAGCATGTGGAGACTTCTTATTTATATAGTATAGAACCTTCCATGCATGATCTTGCTCTATTAGAGTATCGCGCTTGAATAAAAGTTTATCCATTTATGGTTTAGTCTAGAATCTTCCATGTATGATTTTCCTCCATTAGAGTTCTCGCTTGCCATTTATGAGATTAACTAAGAATTTTTACTAGAGTATTGGTGAAAGACTTATGATGAACCATTTCTTACATCTCATCTGCCCCCTTCCAAGTCATCCTGATTTAATCCCTCTGTCTAGGTGTATAAGAGCATGGTTAATACTTAATATTATAGCCAACTGTTGACTATAAGAAAGTGCCATGTCATATATAGCCAACATGTATAATAATCGATACTCAAAAACTAATTCTTAAACATCATTTCTTGCAAAGCACAATAAATGCCAGTTCTTTTCGATGATTCTCCCAAAATCGCCCCCTCCTCAGCTTCTCCCAGAATCGGCACTCCATATTTTTTTACAATCCTATCTAGTTAAGGTCTAATTAGCTAGGACTGTAAAAAAAATATGGAGTGGCGATTCTGGGAGAAGCTGGGGAGGGGGGCGATTCTGGTAGAATCGCCCAAAAGAACTGGCCCTAAGTGTTATTTCTTCACAAGTTTTGGATGCAGGTTGAACAGTTGAACACTTTTGTTTGCAAAAGATACTTTTTATCTATTTCACCCAGATGTTTGTGAGCTCTAGAGATGAAATAATATCTGAAGAAACCTATCGATACCCGTTACACATGAGATGACCCCCACATCCTTTGTCGAAATAAACAACTCCCCGATCAATGCATTTCATTGTTCCATGCAACGCACGGGCACCTTACTATAAATTAGTACGACCAAAAATTTAACTAACATTATATATAGTACGATAAATGCTCATGCATTTCACCTAAAATTATATAATTTAAAACTATGTTCAGATACGACTCCAACGATATAGTTTTTGTTGACATGCACTAACATTTTGTCAGTTAAATCTTCAGTCAAATTCAATGGGGGACCAATAAACCATGACCGATGTAGTACTAGTGTACAGGGCGGCGCTACGCGGGAGTCTCACCCCGCTCATGGCGCGGCAGTAAAACCGTCATATCACAAAACCCCACCACTCCCAGCAATAAGTGGCTTGGTAAAATAAACGGACAAGCAACCATCACATCCCTTCGTCTTTTTTCATTTCATCTCTCTGCATTTACTTTCTTTGGTTCATCTCGCACACTCGATCCCTAGCTACTACTCCTAGTATCCCTAGCTACTACTCCTAGGGCCAGTTCTTTTGGCGGCTCAAAAATAATCCATCTCTTCCCCAGCTTTTCCCATGAGACTAGTCACAGTGGAGAATAACATTAAGGCGCCTCACTCATTTATTTGCGCTTCTAAACTACTAGTACCTCAGTCCTGGTTTATTCGTCACCATTGTAATTTGTGCTAAATTTTGACCAAAGATTTAACTGATGAAATGTTAGTGCATGTGACATGCACAAACATTTCATTAGTTAAATTTATGGTCAAAATTTGACACAGATTACAATGGGGACCAATAAACCAGGACGGAGGTAGTAGTTATGGGATTACTAATCAAGACGCCTAAAGAACTGACCCCTGGTACTCCTAGTAGTAGTACTGAAGTTGGAATTCCGATTGTACGGCACAACTTGTTAGGCAAAAAATTTGATACAGGGTGTAGGAAGTGGTTTGGGAATTGGCATGCCTTCCCGACCAGTGAGATACTCCGTACAAAGTATGATAGAGAAATAACCACAGAGAAGGAAGCTAAAAGTAAACAATCAAACCGGCATTTTTGCATTTGTTTTGCATTGAATCGTTTCACAAGCTTGACTAGTGTTGTTTTTATACTTTTACAAAAACTGCATCGTAATGTTAAAACGTGCATTTGCTCGTACATAAGTAATAGTAGTACTCCCTCTGTCTAGGTGTATAAGTCTTCCCTCCTTCTTGGTCACGGTGCACAACCAAAGATGACTTATTCACCTAGACAGAGGGAGTAGCACAGTCTGCAAGCATATACAGAGAGAGATGTGTAGTGCGATAGTATATAGTAAAGTTTGTGCTATATGCACGTACTTACAAAATGCGTACGGATACACAAGGTTTCCAAACTTTTCCTTCTACATACTTAATTAAGGACCCTAATAATTCCCGAACGTTCGGGATTTATCATTTGCGTCCCAAAACTAATGAGATCGCCTTACGAAACTAAATTATATTCCTAATAAAAGCCACGACGCTCGCAGGAGCGCTTGCGGCGCGCCACGAGTGCCCTGGTGCACGGCCGTTTCCCAGGGCGCCAACACAACGCCTCTTCCTCAGCCTCGCAAATCATGAGGTGCTCATTGGCGGCTTGCCGGCGGGCGAGCGTGATCTCGCCGGTGTGGTGATCCGGCACCAACAGGTACTCCTCCTCGCTAGAGGCGTGCACCCAGTCCACGTACCGCCAATCGTAGATGAGGCACTTTGGCCCGACCGCACTTAGGGCTTTCGCACAGGTGTCCTCCACCACCCTCACATCCCTCGCACGAGCCTTCTGCCAAAGAGACAATTGCCTGACTCTCTCAGACGCGACATATGCCTCCTAGGCAGCTTGCCCCGCGACGGGCTTCTCTTCCTTGGTCTTCTTCACTGCCTCTATTTTGGCACGCTCTGCCGGAGTCAAAGCCTCCCATAAGGTGACATCCATTTCTTTCCAAAGCTCCTCAAGGCTAGGGGGCTCGGCGGGCGGCGCAACATTCTCCTCATAGTGGGGAGCCGATGCATCCTCCGACGCATGTGCTGGCGAGATTGGGAACGCCGACGCGTCCACCTCGACGCATCGCGGCAAGGAGCGGAACGCCGAAGCATCCTTCTAGACTAGTGGCGGCGAGGAACGGAATGAAGACGCGTGACCATCCACGCAGTGCAGCGAGGGGCGCCTAGGGCTTGGGAGGGGCGATGCCATGGTGGTCGACGTGAGAGGGAGGGGAGGAGATAGCGATGAACATGAGCGTTCTTCCGAATGCCGTGGGAAGCATAGTATTTATAGCGAGCAATGGCACACCTACGTAAGATATGGATTTAGGTTCACTGACTTAACTGCGGGTCCAGTTGCGTCACTTACATGTGGGCCAGATGCCTATTGGGCCCACGTGTCAGTGACCAATGCACCTACAGTTAAGTAACTAAAGCAGCATCCCGTAAGATATGTTGTGTGATTAACATAACAGCTACGTGGGCATATTTGTTGGAGTAAATTACAAGGGAGGGAAGGGGTGGAAATATTGCTGGTCACGACAGATTGGACGAGCGCGGGGGAAGGAGAGTCATGCATGCAAAAAAAATTCCACACGGGGTAGAGTGGTGGGACTGCCGGAGGGAGAAAGAGAGTCAAGCATGCGTTCAGATTTCAAGGTGCACTAAATTATTGCATGTGATGATTAAGCCTGGCCATAGTGGTGGTAATGTGGTACTCCCTCTGTTTCTTTTTAGTCTGCATATAAGATTTGGTCAAAGTCAAACTTTGACAACTTTGACTAAGTTTATAGAAAAAATATCAAGATTCACAGTATGAAATCAATATTGTTAGATGAATCTTGAAATTAATTTTCATACCATATAGCTTTAGTATTATAGATGTTGATATTTTTTCCTATAAAGTTGGTCAAACTTTATAAAGTTTGACTTTGACCAAATCTTATATGCAGACTAAAAAGAAATGGAGGGAGTATCTTACTAGCTGGTATCATGCACACGACAATAGCACACATGCTGATGTGACAAAGAATTAAAGAAGAGAGGGGGGTTAGATTAACATAGGTAGATATCGTATCATGTTAAATACTATGCTACTTTGTGTCATACATGGCACTATAAAGGTAGTCCCGTATCATACACTAGTATCATGCACATGATACTAGTATATGATACTTTCTACTTGAAGGAAATATGCCCTAGAGGCAATAATAAAGTTGTTATTTATATTTCCTTATATTATGATAAATGTTTATTATTCATGCTAGAATTATATTAACCGGAAACTTAGTACATGTGTGAATACATAGACAAACATAGTGTCACTAGTATGCCTCTACTTGACTAGCTCGTTGAATTAATGATGGTTATGTTTCCTCACCATAGACATGAGTTGTCATTTGATTAACAGGATCACATCATTAGAGAATGATGTGATTGACTTGACCCATCCGTTAGCTTAGCACAATGATCATTTAGTTTGTTGCTATTGCTTTCTCCATAACTTATACATGTTCCTATGACTATGAAATCATGCAACTACCGAATACCGGTGGAACACTTAGTGTGCTATCAAACATCACAACGTAATTGGGTGACTATAAAGAAGCTCTACAGGTGTCTCCGATGGTGTTTGTTGAGTTGGCATAGATCGAGATTAGGATTTGTCACTCAGAGTATCGGAGAGGTATCTCTAGGCCCTCTCGGTAATGCACATCACTACAAGCCTTGCAAGAAATGTGACTAATGAGTTAGTTGCGGGATAATGCATTACGGATCGAGTAAAGACACTTGCCGGTAATGAGATTGAACTAGGTATTGAGATACCGACGATCGAATCTCGGGCAAGTAACATACCGATGACAAAGGGAAAAACATATGTTGTTGAGCGGATAAAGATCTTAGTAGAATATGTAGGAACCAATATGAGAATCCAGGTTACTCTATTGCTTATTGACCGGAGATGAGTCTCGGTCATGTCTACATAGTTCTCGAACCCGTAGAGTCCGCACGCTTAACATTCGGTGATGATCGGTATTATGAGTTTATGTGTTTTTATGTACCGAGGTAGTTCGGAGTCCCAGACATGATCATGGACATGACGAGGAGTCTCGAAATGGTCGAGACATAAAGATCGATATATTGGAAGCCTATGTTTGGACATCAGAATGGTTCCGGATGAGTTCGGGCATTTTCCGGAGTACCGGGAGGTTACCGGAACCCCCCGGGGAGTATATGGGCCTTATTGGTCCTTAGTGGAATAGAGGAGAGGAAGGAAAAAGGCGGGAGGCGTGCCCCCCTAGCCCAATCCGAATTGGGAGGGCCCCCCTTCCTTCTCTCCTACTCCTACTACTAGGAGGGGGGAATCCTACTCCCGGTGGGAGTAGGACTCCCCTAGGGCACGCCATAGAGGGCCGACCCTCCCCCTCCTCCACTCCTTTATATACAGGGGAGGGGGGCACCCCATAGACACACAAGTTGATCATTGTCTTAGCCGTGTGTGGTGCCCCCCTCCACCATAATCCACCTCGGTCATATCGTCGTAGTGCATAGGCGAAGCCCTGCGCCGGTAGCATCATCATCACCGTGATCAGGCCGTCGTGCTGACGAAGCTCTCCCTCGACACTCAGCTGGATCGAGAGTTTGTGGGACGTCACCAACCTGAACGTGTGCAGATCGCGGAGGTGTCATACTTTTGGTACTAGGATCAATCAGATAGTGAAGACGTACAACTACATCAACCGCGTTGTCATAACGCTTCCACTTACGGTCTACAAGGGTACATAGACAACACTCTCCCCTCTCATTGCTATGCATCACCTAGATAGATCTTGTGTGTGTGTAGGAATTTTTTTGAAATTA
This sequence comes from Triticum monococcum, assembly GCA_034509565.1. Classification (NCBI taxonomy): domain Eukaryota; kingdom Viridiplantae; phylum Streptophyta; class Magnoliopsida; order Poales; family Poaceae; genus Triticum; species Triticum monococcum. The sequence continues at coordinate 439,541,106 of CM067842.1, read as the reverse complement.
CTGCGTTCCCAGCAGTGGCGTCCGAGCCAGGTCTATGCGTAGATGTTATATGCACGAGTAGAACACAAAGGAGTTGTGGGCATGGGTATATACATATTTCTTGTCGTCACTAGTTGATTCTTGATTCAGCGGTATTTTTGGATGAAGCGGCTCAGACCGACATTACGCATATGCTTACGCGATACTAGTTCTACCGACATGCTTCGCACACAGGTGGCTAGTGGGTGCCAGTTTCTCCAACTTTAGTTGAATCGGATTCAATGAAAAAGGTTCTTTCTGAAGATCAAAAAGCAATCACTATACCGCGTTGTGGTTTTTGATGCGTAGGTAAGAACGGTTCTTGCTCAGCCTGTAGCAGCCACGTAAAACTTGCAACAACAAAGTGGAGGACGTCTAACTTGTTTTTGCAGGGCATGTTATGATGTGATATGGTCAAGACATGATGCTAAATTTTATTGTATGAGATGATCATGTTTTGTAATAGAGTTATTGACAACTGGGAGGAGCCATACGGTTGTCGCTTTATTGTATGAAATGCAATCGCCATGTAATTGCTTTACTTTATCACTAAGCGGTAGCGATAGTCATAGAAGCAATAGTTGGCGAGACGACAACGATGCTTCGATGGGGATCAAGGTGTCAACTTGGTGACGATGGAGATCATGACAGTGCTTTGGAGATGGAGATCAAAGGCACAAGATGATGATGGCCATATCATATCACTTATATTGATTGCATGTGATGTTTATCCTTTATGCATCTTATTTTGCTTAGTTCGGCGGTAGCATTATAAGATGATCTCTCACTAAATTTCAAGGTACAAGTGTTCTCCCTGAGTATGCACCATTGCTACAGTTCATCGTGCCGAGACACCACGTGATGATCGGGTGTGATAAGCTCTACGTTCACATACAAATGGGTGCAAGCCAGTTTTGCACACGCAGAATACTCGGGTTAAACTTGACGAGCCTAGCATATGCAGATATGGCCTCGGAACACTGAGACTGAAAGGTCGAGCGTGAATCATAGAGTAGATATGATCAACATAGTGATGTTCACCATTGAAAACTACTCCATCTCATGTGATGATCGGACATGGTTTAGTTGATATGGATCACGTGATCACTTAGATGATTAGAGAGATGTCTATCTAAGTGGGAGTTCTTAAATAATTTGATTAATTGAACTTTAATTCATCATGAACTTATTACCTCATAGTATTTTGCATGTCTATGTTGTTGTAGATAGATGGCACGTGATGTTGTTCCATTGAATTTTAATGTGTTCCTAGAGAAATCTAAGTTGAAAGATAATGGTAGCAACTACACGGACTGGGTCCATAACTTGAGGATTATCTTCATCGCTGCACAGAACAATTACGTCCTGGAAGCACCGCTAGGTGACAAACCCGCTGCAGGAGCAACGCCAGATGTTGTGAACACCTGACAAAGTAAACCTAATGACTACTTGATAGTTCAGTGTGCCATGCTTTACGGCTTAGAACCGAGACATCAATGACGTTTTGAACGTCATGGAGCATATGAGATGTTCCAGGAGTTGAAGTTAATATTTCAAGAAAATGCCCGGATTGAGAGATATGAAGTCTCCAATAAGTTATATAGATGCAAAATGGAGGAGAATAGTTCTGTCAGTGAACATATACTTAGAATGTCTGGGTACCACAACCACTTGACTCAGCTGGGAGTTAATCTTACTGATGATAGTGTCATTGACAGAGTTCTTTAATCACTGCCACCAAGCTACAAGAGCTTCGTGATGAACTATAATATGCAGGGGATGGATAAGACTATTCCCGAGCTCTTCGCAATGCTAAAGGCTGCGGAGGTAGAAATCAAGAAGGAGCATCAAGTGATGATGGTCAACAAGACCACTAGTTTCAAGAAAAGGGTAAAGGGAAGACGGGGAACTTCAAGAAGAATAGCAAGCCAGTTGCTGCTCAAGTGAAGAAACCCAAGTCTGGACCTAAGCTTGAAACTGAGTGCTTCTACTGCAAAGGGACTAGTCACTAGAAGCGGAACTGCCCCAAGTATTTGGTGGATAAGAAGGATGGCAAAGTGAAAGGTATATCTGATATACATGTTATTGATGTGTACCTTACTAATGCTCGCAGTAGCGCCTAGGTATTTGATACTGGTTCTGTTGCTAATATTTGCAACTTGAAACAGGGGCTATGGATTAAGCAAAGATTGGCTAAGGTCGAGGTGATGATTTGCGTGGCAAATGGTTGCAAAGTCGATATGATCAACGTCGGTAATCTACCTCTACATCTACTTTCGGGATTAGTTTTATACCGAAATAATTGTTATTTGGTGCCAGCGTTGAGCATGAACATTATATCTGGATCTTGTTTGATGCAAGACGGTTATTCATTTAAATCAGAGAATAATGGTTGTTCTATTTATATGAGTAATATCTTTTATGGTCATGCACCCTTGATGAGTGCTCTATTTTACTAAATCTTGAGAGTAGTGATACACATGTTCATAGTATTGAAGCCAAAAGATGCAGAGTTCATAATGATAGTGCAACTTATTTGTGGCGCTGCCGTTTGGGTCATATTGGTGTAAAGCGCATGAAGAAACTCCATTCTGATGGACTTCTAGAATCACTTGATTATGAATCACTTGGTACTTGCGAACCATGCCTCATGGGCAAGATGACTAAAACTCCATTCTCCGGAACAATGGAGCGAGAAACAGAGTTATTGGAAATCATACATACTGATGTATGTGGTCCAATGAACATTGAGGCTCACGGCGGATATCATTATTTTCTTACCTTCACAAATGATTTGAGCAGATATGGGTATATCTACTTAATGAAACATAAGTCTGAAACATTTGAAAAGTTCGAAGAATTTCAGAGTGAAGTGGAAAATCATCATAACAAGAAAATTAAGTTTCTATGATCTGATCGTGGAGGGGAATATTTGAGTTATGAGTTTGGTCTTCATTTGAAACAATGCGAATAGTTTCGCAACTCACGCCACCTGGAACACCACAACGTAATGGCGTGTTCGAACGTCGTAACCACACTTTATTAGATATGGTGTGATCTATGATGTCTCTCACTGATTTACCGCTATCATTTTGGGGATATGCATTAGAGACGGCTGCATTCATGTTAAATAGGGCACCATCAAAATCCGTTGAGATGACATCTTATGAACTGTGGTTTGGCAAGAAACCCAAGCTGTCGTTTCTTAAAGTTTGGGGCCGCGATGCTTATGTGAAAAAGCTTAAACCTGATAAGGTCGAACCCAAATCGGAGAAATGTGTCTTCATAGGATACCCAAAGGAGACTGTTGGGTACACCTGCTATCACAGATCTGAAGGCAAGATATCCGTTGCTAAGAATGGATCCTTTCTAGAGAAGGAGTTTCTCTCGAAAGAAGTGAGTGGGCGGAAAGTAGAACTTGATGAGGTAATTGTATCTGCTCCCTTATTGGTAAGTAGTTCATCACTCAAATCAGTCCAGTGATTCCTACACCAGTAAGTCAGGAAGCTAATGATAATGATCATGAAACTTCTGATCAAGTTACTACCGAACCTCGTAGGTCAACCAGAGTAAGATCCGCACCAGAGTGGTACGGTAATCCTGTTCTGGAGGTCATGTTACTTGACTAGGATGAACCTACGAACTATGAGGAAGCGATGATGAGCCCAGATTCCGCAAAATGGCTTGAGGCCATGAAATCTGAGATGGGATCCATGTATGAGAACAAAGTGTGGACTTTGGTTGACTTGCCCATTGATCGGCGGGCCATAGAGAATAAATGGATCTTCAAGAAGAAGACTGACGCTAACGATAATGTTACTGTCTACAAAGCTCGACTTGTTGCAAAAGGTTTTCGACATGTTCAAGGAGTTGACTACGATGAGACCTTCTCAGCCGTAGTGATGCTTAAGTCCGTCCGAATCATGTTAGCAATTGCCGCATTTTATGATTATGAAATTTGGCAAATGGATGTCAAAACTGCATTCCTTAATGGATATCTTAAAGAAGAGTTGTATATGATGCAACCAGAAGGTTTTGTCGATCCGAAAGGTGCTAACAAAGTATGATAGCTCCAGTGATCCATTTATGGACTGGTGCAAGCCTCTCGGAGTTGGAATGTATGCTTTATTAGTGTGATCAAAGCATATGGTTTTATACACACTTTTGGAGAAGCCCGTATTTACAAGAAAGTGAGTGGGAGCTCTATAGCATTTCTGATATTATATGTACATGACATATTGTTGATCGGAAATGATACCGAATTTCTGAATAGCATAAAAGGATACTTGAATAAGAATTTTTTGATGAAAGACCTCAGTGAAGCTGCTTATGTATTGGGCATCAAGATCTATAGAGATAGATCAAGACGCTTAATTGGACTTTCACAAAGCACATACCTTGATAATGTTTTGAAGAAGTTCAAAATGGGTCAAGCAAAGAAAGGGTTCTTGCCTGTGTTACAAGGTGTGAAGTCGAGTCAGACCCAATGCCTGACCACTACAGAAGATACAGAGAAAATGAAAGTCATTCCCTATTCTTCAGCCATACGTTCTATCATTTATGCAATGTTGTGTACCAGACCTGATGTGTGCCTTACTATTAGTTTAGCAGGGAGGTACCTGTCGGATTTCGGGTTCCGGCAAACCCTTCAGGTTCGAACACTGGGGTGCGCGCGGAGATTTCGCCTCCTACCTACCTGCACCCCTCCGCCACGCTAGGATCAAAACTATCGAAAGAACAACACAAGAGACATGGGTTTTATACTGGTTCGGGCCACCGTTGTGGTGTAATACCCTACTCCAGTTTGTGGTGTGTGGATTGCCTCTTGGGCTGATGATGATGAACAATACAAGGAAGAACAGCCTCGCGAGGGTCTGTTCTTGGCTGAGGCGATGAACTGTTGGGAGGAGTTCAGTCACCTTTCTCTCTCTCTCTCTCTCTCTCTCTCTCTCTCTCTCTCTGCTGCCAACCAACCGACCTGTCGAGCCCCTGGAAGCGACCGAATCGAACCCCTTGCTATGTGGGTGGCCGGTCCTATTTATAGAGGCCCTGGTCCTCTTCCCAAATATCGAGCGGGAAGGGAGCCAACAATGGCGGGCTAATTTGAAGGGGGACAGCAAGTATCAGCTATCCTGACAAAAGTAGTCTTCGCCTGCGCAAAGCCCTGGTGATGACGCCGTCTTGGGCTCCAGGGTGACCTCCATCTCATAGTCCTCCTGGTCTTGGTCTTGTTGCACCGAAATGGCAACCTTTGCCTAATGCCTCGGTACTCCGCGGCTGCGCTTGCCCCCTTTGCACCAAAGAGGAAAGGAGGACGCTGCGCAGGCTGGCACCCGCCTGGCGCCCTGAGTCGTCATGGCTTGCGTCATGGCACCTCGTGAGGTACCCTGCCTTGATCTCTCCGCCTCCTCGTGAGCCAGCCTGACGAGGCCGTGCTTGAGGAAGCTCTGCGTCGTCCGCCCCGCGAGGCTTGGCCCCTCGCGAGGGTCTTGAGTTTGTGTTGGTGAAGATGGGCCGTGCTAGGCCCCCCTTTGAGCCACGCCGCAGGCCGCAGGCAGGCAAGTCTAGGGACCCCCGTTCCCAGAATGCCGACAGTAGCCCCCGGGCCCAAGGCGCGCCCGGACTTGGCCGTGCAGGGAGGCGGAAGGGCAAGAGCGAAGCACCGTGGGCCCTAACAGCCTGCGGCCTTAGGCGCCGCGTGGCAGTTGATTGGATGTGGGCGGCACTGTTCCCCCACGCTCTCCTTATTTTGTGCCATGCTAGGCGGACCCGTAGTTGTACGCAGCCGTTCCCCTTTTATCGCTCGAGCGCTCCATGTCCTTCCTTCGCTCGAACCCTGGTTTCTGTTTTCAATTCAATCTCGAATCCTCCTCCCCCCCTTTCCTATCGCCATGGCCCCGACGAAGAAGGAAAGAGGGAAGAAACCCGTGTCTCCGCCTCGCCCGCCGCCGTTGGCGGCCCCCGCCGAGGGCTTGGGTAAGGTCAGCTTGGCTCTGGCCACCATCTTCAATGAATGCGGGAGGACGACGGCCTGGCCCACGTCCCACTTCTTCATCGACAGGATAGTTACCGAGGTCCCATATTTTGCCGATGCCCTGTGGGCGGGTCTGGTTCCCCTCTTTTCTGATTTCTTCAATGCCGTGCTCTCCCACTATCATATCCACATGATGCATCTAAGTCCTGAATCCATCACCCTCCTTTCGGTCTTCGCCTTTGTTTGCGAAGCCATGGTGGGCATCCCTCCTTCGGTTGCCTTGTTGCGCCACTTCTTCTCGCTGCATCTTGTCGACCCTACCCAATGCTGGGTGTGCGTGAGCTTCGTTGCCGCGTCTGAGACTGCGGCCTCTGGGATTGACTTCAAGCTCACCCTGCTCGCGGTTGGGTTCCGCGAGCGGTGGCTGTATGTGGACGCAGGGGTGCCCAGCCCCCTGCTATCGGAGCCGATCTCGCCTGGTGTCCCCAATTCGGGCTAGGGCCAGGAGACACTTGAGAGCCCCCGGCTCGTCTTCGTCTGGCACCGCTTCGCGCTCTTGAGGTCGCTTGGCGTAACAGCGCCCCAGGTGGTGCAGGAGTTTCTGCTATGCCGTGTTGCTCCTCTTCAACGCCACTCTCGCCGGATGTGGGCCTTCCGTGGGTGCGAGTATCGTATGAGGCTCCAGCAAGAGGACCTGGCTCCTGAGGTGATGAAGACGACACTCTTGACCCTGGCTGGGGACCCCAACCCCGGCAGCGTCCGATAGGGAGGGGCCTTGCTGTACCTCTGCCAGAGCAGGGTCGACTCCGTGAAGCAGATGTCTGTCTTTGATGAGTGGGGGCTGCGCCCTGCCGGCCTCTAGGGACCTCGCGAGAATCCAGTGGTGGTGACTGCCCTTCCAATCGGTCAAGGCGACTCTTCCTCAAGTGGCGGAGCAGGGAGGCATGAGGCGCCAGAGGCCGAGGGGGCTCCCGGCGTGGTGACAGCACCGGGCGAGGCTCATGAGGAAGCAGTTATCGGGGCCCGTGCCACTGAGGCTGAGGGTGACAAACAGCTGCCCTCTGCGCCTGCGACTAGGGCCCCTGAGGCTCCAGCTGCTTCTCTTGGGGAGGCGATTGGCGGTGCGCATCAGGCAGGCGCCCCTGACGCTAATTGTCTTGACGCTCCATCTTCGTCGCAGGTCAATCCCTGTGCCCGACTCTTAGGCCGCTTCCGCGTGGACTTTGGGGCCCTCCGGAAGAGAAGGGAGGCCCTGGGCGCCGGTTACCCATGTCGCCTGCCGAAGCGCAGAAAGTACTTCGCCACTGATGAGTAAGCCTTCTCCTTTCCCTGCTCTTGATCCTTCTGTTGCTCTTACTGACCTTTGCTCTGTAGCCCCCTACCAGCCGAGCATGCTGAGATGGCTGAGGAGCCGTCCCCTTTGGCTTCGCCCCCTCCACCATCCTCGAGCACTCCGAGCAGCGGAGCCCTTGTGGTGAAGGCGATCGAAGAGGCGAACCATCCTGAGGCGTGTCGTGGCCCCGCGCACCTCGCGATCCTCCTTCGTGAGCCTTCTCGTGGCATAGCCAACCTGCCATGGGCTTCTCGCCTAGTCGTGGACTGCGATTGGCTGAGGCGCTTCCTACGCTCTTCTCTTGAGGTCGGGCTGGCCCCAGGCCGGGCTTCTAACGCGGCGTGCCTGGCCGTCGCGAGGGTGCTAGCCCCCAGCCCCTAGCCCGGAGGGGGAGTGCTGACTTGCAGCCCCCGGCGCTTGCTTGGGGCAGATGATGGTGTGGAAGACGTGCTCGAGCGCGCTCGGGAGCGTCGTGCTCTCCGCCAAGGATTCCTTCGAAGGGCGACTGACGCAGTGAGCCTGCTTGGTGAGGAGCTTGCTGATGAAGACGCGCGCCTTGAGGCCGAGGGCCTGCGCCTGGCTGCAGAGAGGCGCGAGCTGGAGGGCGCCATCGCCCTTGCGCGCCGTCAGCGCGACCTTGATGAGGCAGAGGCCAAGGCGTCGTTGGTGGCCTCTCGGGAGGCCCGGTCTCGGGCTGCTGTGGAAGGTCGGGAGGCTGACCGGCGGCGAACGGCTATGGAGGAGCGGGCTCGGGAGCTCCTGGCCTGGTGCCACTCGCTGGAGGAGCAGGTGGAGCTACGCGAGGCAGCCCTCGCGTCGATGAAGGTGGCCTCCGGTGACTCGGCGGAGCTCCAAAAGCATGAGGAGGCCCTGAAATTGGAAGTCGCCGAACGTACCCGCAAGTACGACCGTCTGGAGACGAGGGAGCGCTTGGTGACGCAGGCGGAGGATGATGTCGCTGCACAGGAAGCCCGTGTCCTGGAGGAGGTCGGACGTCGGGTGGTGATGGCGCATTTGAACCTCGAGCACGAGTTCGAGAAGAAGCTGGGGTTGATCCGGACCGAAGCCAAAGGCAGGACTGCTGCCCTGAGGGCCAAGCTGGAGGAGGTGACGCGGCGGGCCGATGCTTCCCAGGCCGCCCTTGAGGTGGCGCAAGGTGAGCTAACCACCTCCCAGGCTGAGGTGCTCCTTCTTCGCCAGCGGGTGGAGGAGGCTGAGGCCGTCGCGCACCAGAACGCGGACGAGATACGTCAGCGGCGGATCCTGGAGCATGAGCACGGCCCCATGCTCACCACGCTCCGGGAGAGGGCCAACGCGGACTTGGGCAACATCTGCGAGGAGACCATTGGCGAGCCGCACGCGGTCAACTACGCGTGCAATCTTCAATTCTTCACTGACGTGGTGATGCAGCTGGAGGCGCGGTCGATCAGGGCTAACAGGTTGGTGGAGGAGAGGAGTCACGCCCTGCTCAGGCGCGCCTTTTCTCGCGTCTTCAGCCACCTCCGGAGCATGGATCCCCATTTTGATTTTGACGCCGCCATCGCCCCAATCCCCCAGGCCGTCCGAGGCGAGCTGGCGCACTGGGTGGAAGACAATGTGGATGCTCTTATCAGGGCCTTCGCCTCGGACAACGACAATGCGATCGTGGCAGCCGACGAGGGCGGCGCGATGGGCGGCTCTGACGCCGCTGGTGGCAACGCGGACAGCGATGGCGAGTTCAGCGATGCCAGCAACGGCCTCGGTGGTGCTCCCGAGGATGCATTGGGGGATTCATCCGACTGATTGTGCTTCGTTCCTGCTTCCTTACCCTGCATGAATAGAACTCAGGTTCTGGCCTGATAGCTGTGAGAGCATTTTGGAGGGGGAGCCCCTCATGTAAAACTTGCGTTTATCGTATCAGTAGGAGCTACATTGCCTGAGCGCCCGCGCCAAGTGGTTGGCTTAAGCGACGCGCTGGTCGGCTAGTTTACCTTTGTCTCGTGCTGGCCCTGGGGTAGCCCGCAGGAGGCTGTGGTGCCCTAAGTGTTTCCTGATTGAATCCGTTGGATCTGCAGTAAAGCGCCCTCCTGAGAGGACGCGGCGGCGGCAGTCTAGGCTGCGCGCAAGCTAGGTCTGACCCAGCTCGCGAGGGGCTCACGAGGGGAGGCAGCTGAGGCGAAGTGGTAAACGAAACGCGAGAAATTGCTCGAACGAGACTAAGCACCCCTTCCTCGAACACACGCAAATCTCAAATTCGAATCCAACTTGAATCCAGCGGGGGAAAGCGACAACCAAAGGGAAGAGCAACGAAAGCAAAGAAAAGGCCGCGTCTGGCACCTAGTCTAGTCTTGGACGTCTTCTCATCAGCGCGGAGCTAAGTGCTGCCACTGGGAGTGGGAGGGAGCCCCAGGGCCTGAGGCCGGCACCCCTGAGACTCCGCGGCATGTACAACCCCACTCATTATTACGTGAGAGTGTCACGGGGCGGCGAGCTTCACAGACATTGGGCCTTCTTCACAGGTACTGGCCTTGCTTCATATCGCCAGATGAGGGCCCCGCCTTGCACCACACTCTAGTGCCATCAGCAACGACCGGAAACCAGGACGCCACCCGATGGGGTAGAGCGGTCACCAGCGGTTCCCCTGACGACCACGGGTCCTCCGCCAGGGGAAGGCTCTGAGGCACCTCCCTAGCAGAGGGCTTACCTCCTGAGAACACCTTGCTCCGAACGCCGCGGTGGTGATGTCGGATCTCGGCCCCTCTCCTGCAGCACCCTGCGCCCTCCTCCCGAGGGGTAGGAGAATGTGGGAGCGGGGCAGCTGCTCGCTACGGCGACCTGCACCTCCTGCGATCCATGGTTAGCGTATCCCTGCTCCTAAAGAATTAGCGGTACCCGATAATCATTGCCTCCAGCGTGGCCAGTGGGACCGTCCCGGGGCTCCCGGAAAGGCTCAGCTTCTAGTGCCTCGTCCCCCCCAGCTTGGGCTGAGGAGCGAGCCTTGTCCGTTCTCGTGAGGGTGTCCTTGGTCCATCATGCGGGGCACGTATTCCTCCGGCCACGTCATCCCGAATGCCATGCCGTAATGCCCCGCATGCCACGCGGTCCTGCCTGACGCGCTCACCGTGGGGTGACAGCACGGCCGCCCACTGGGGTCGCGGGTCGCGTTGAGTCCTTCTTCGCGGACTGGGGGCGGGGGCAGCGCTGCCACCGGTCCGGCGATGACAGCTTCGCTGGCGTCGGAGTAGCCTTGGAGCCCGCGGGCACGCGCGGAGCCCCCGCACGGGTCGCCCTGGGCTTGCGATGGGAGCTGGGTGGAGAAGGGGTGAGCCCCCGAGGCGGCGAAGCCCAGGAGCTCTGCCACTCGCTCCAGCAGCACGTAGTGGCCGCCCTCCAGTAGTCTGCACTGCAGCAACTCTCGGGCCACCGTGAGCGCGGCCCTCGAGTTCGCCTGCTCCCGGCGGGTGTACGGTGTTGTGGTCGCGGTGTGATTGGAGGCCCTTGCTGCCGACCGCTCCTGCCGCGGTGTGAGAGCTGTCGAAGCCTGTCCGCGTCGCCCGCGGCCCGCAACGCCCTGCGGACCGCGAGCTGCCTGGGGCACGGGGTCGCCCGAGATGAGCGGCTCTACGCGGGCGGGCCACGCCACCCATGGGTCTGGGTTGCCCTCCTGGTCGCCGGGCATGGTGATGACGATGCAACGGGGCATAGAGCGGTGGAAGACGAATTCCGGTGCACCCCCACCTGGCGCGCCAAATGTCGGATTTCGGGTTCCCGCAGACCCTTGAGGTTCAAACACTGGGGTGCGCGCGGAGATTTTGCCTCCTACCTACCTGCACCCCTCCGCCACGCTAGGATCAAAACAATCAAAAGAACAACACAAGAGACACGGGGTTTATACTGGTTCGGGCCACCGTTGTGGTGTAATACCCTACTCCATTTTGTGGTGTGTGGATTGCCTCTTGGGCTGATGATGACAAACAATACAAGGAAGAACAGCCTCGCGAGGGTCTGTTCTTGGCTGAGGCGATGAACTGCTGGGAGGAGTTCAGTCACCTTTCCCTCTCTCTCTCTCTCTCTCTCTCTCTCTCTCTCTCTCTCTCTGCTTCCAACCAACCGACCTGTCGAGCCCCTGGAAGCGACCGAACCGAACCCCTTGCTATGTGGGTGGCCGATCCTATTTATAGAGGCCTTGGTCCTCTTCCCAATTATCGAGCGGGAAGGGAGCCAACAATGGCGGGCTAATTTGAAGGGGGACAGCAAGTATCAGCTATCCTGATAAAAGTAGTCTTCGCCTGCGCAAAGCTTTGGTGATGACGCCGTCTTGGGCTCCACGGTGACCTCCGTCTCGTAGTCCTCCTGGTCTTGGTCTTGTTGCACCGAAATGGCAACCTTTTCCTGATGCCTCGGTACTCTGTGGCTGCGCTTGCCCCCTTTGCACCAAAGAGGAAAGGAGGACGCTGCGCAGGCTGGCACCCGCCTGGCGCCCCGAGTCGTCATGGCTTGCGTCATGGCACCTCGTGAGGTACCCTGCCTTGATCTCTCCGCCTCCTCGTGAGCCAGCCTAACGAGGCCGTCCTGAGGAAGCTCTGCGTCGTCCGCCCCGCGAGGCTTGGCCCCTTGCGAGGGTCTTGAGTTTGTGTTGGTGAAGATGGGCCGTGGTGGGCCCCCCTTTGAGCCACGCTGCAGGCCGCGGGCAGGCAAGTCTGGGGACCCCCATTCCCAGAACGCCGACAGTACCAATGTAATCCTGGAGTGGATCACTGGACAGTGGTCAAGAACATCCTGAAATACCTAAAAAGGACTAAGGATATGTTTCTCGTTTATGGCGGTGACAAAGAGCTTGTCGTAAACGGTTACGTCGATGCAAGCTGTGACGCTGATCCAGATGACTCTAAGTCACAAACCAGATATGTATTTTTATTAAATGGAGGAGCTGTCAGTTGGTGCAGTTCCAAGCAGAGCGTCATGGAGGGATCTACATGTGAAGCGGAGTACATAGCTGCTTTGGAAGCAGCAAATGAAGGAGTCTGGATGACGGAGTTCATATCCGATCTAGGTGTAATACCTAGTGCATCGGGTCCAATGAAAATCTTTTTGTGACAATACTAGTGCAATTGCCTTGGCAAAGGAATCCAGATTTCACAAGAGAACCAAGAACATCAAGAGACGCTTCAATTCCATCCGCGATCAAGTCAAGGAGGAACACTTAGTGTGCTATCAACATGAGTTGCCATTTGATTAACGGGATCACACCATTAGAGAATGATGTGATTGACTTCATCGCGTGCTTTGGAGGACCAGCACCCCGTGTTGTCGCGGCTCTCCTTGATGGCTCTCAGGCGCCGCCCTCGGCTCGTCACGCCAAGCCGTTCTTTCGCCAGATCAGTGTCATCTCCATGCAGCATGGGGCTCCCCCGGGTTGGGCGGCGCCCAAGGCCAACCTAATCTTCAACTCGGGGGATCACCTAGTCACCACCGCCTGCTTGGGCGTTCTTTCGATGCTTTGCACGCCCACCATCTGTGGTGTAGCCGTCACCAAGATCCTCATCGATGGCGGCGCCGGCCTCAACATGCTCTTTGTGGAGGCTTTCAGCCTCCTCCACATACCACTTGAGCGGCTCCGCCCCGGCAAGCCTTTTCCCGAGATCGGCAGCGGCTCCTCCGACCCCCTGGGAAAGATCCGTCTCCCCATGACTTTTGGCACACGCGACAACTACTGCACCGAGCTGATCGACTTCGACAAAGCCCGCATGGGCTTGCCGTACAACGTCATCCTCGGGTACCCGGCGCTGGCCTAGTTCATGGCAGCCACTCATCCTGCCTACAACCTCATGAAGATGCCAGGGAGCAAGGACATCCTCACCGTGGTCGGAGACACCAAGGAAGTCGTGATGGCCCTCAAGCTCGCCTTCAGGGCCATGGCGGCAACTCGTCCAACTAACAAGGCAGTGTCCAGTACCAAGGGGGCTGCGCCGACCAAGAAGAAGCAATTGTTCACTCAGGGTCAAGCCAAGATGAAGCAGATACCGGTCGACAAAGACGGGTCCTCTGGCGCCACCTTTACCATAGGCGCCGACCTCGCCCCAGATTAAGAAAAATAGTTGGTGGACTTCTTGCGTGCGAACAGGGAAGTATTCACATGGGAACCCAAGGAGCTAGCTGGGGTCCCGAGAAAAGTGATCAAGCATCATCTGAGGGTGTGCCCCAATGTGCGCCCTGTGAAGCAGAGGGCAAGGCGGCAATCCATGGAGAAGCAATCCTTAATCGTTCAGGAAACCCGCAAGCTGGAGGCAGCGGGCATCATTCGCGAATTCCGGTATCCAGAGTGGCTGGCGAATCCGGTCGTCATGCCGAAGAAAGGAAGGAAGGAGCGCATGTGTGTCGACTTCACCAACCTTAACAAGGCTTGCCCTCAAGACCCGTTACCGCTGCCGCACATTGATCAATTCGTCGACTCCACCGCCGAGTCCGACCTGCTATGTTTCCTGGATGCGTTCTCAGGCTACCACCAGATCAATATGGCGGTGGAAGACGAGGAGAAAACAACTTTTTTGACCCCATGTGGCGTGTACTGCTACACTTGCATGCCATTCGGACTGCGCAATGCAGGAGCAACCTTCCAGCGACTGATGCACATCGCCTTGGGGTAGCAGCTCATGAGGAATGTTGAGGCCTACGTCGACGACACTGTCGTGAAGTCTCAGGAGGCAAGAACTCTAATTCAGGACCTGGAGGAGACCTTCGCGAGCCTACGCCAGGTGGACCTGCGGCTCAACCCGGAGAAGTGCGTGTTAGGTGTCCCTTCGGGCAAGCTGCTGGGCTTCCTCGTGTCTCACAGGGGGATCGAGGCCAACCCAGAGAAGGTCAAGGCAATTGAAGACATGATCCCACCACAAAACCTTAAGGAGATGCAGAAGCTAGCAGGCTGCGTGAATTCATTGGGGTGCTTCATATCCAAGTTAGGGGAGCGTGCATTGCTGTTATTTAAGTTGATGAAGAAGAAGGGTCTGTTCGAGTGGACCACCGAGGCCGAGCAGGCATTTCAAGACCTCAAGAGATACTTGACCAGCCCGCCAGTGATGGTGGCGCCTCGTCCTCGCGAGCCCTTGGTGCTCTACCTGTCTGCCACACCCCACTCCGCCAGCGCGGCATTTGTGGCCCTCAGGGAGGGGCCCGAAGTCGAGGACCTACCAAGTGGAGTCGTCAAGCCGGATGAGGAAGCTCGGCACCAAGGCGATGCTCCTGGGATAGCGGCTGCCCCGATAGGTCACCAAGCCCCAGGAGCTGGAAACCCGCAGGAAACACCTCAGTCCCTGGGAGCCAAAAACTCCGTCAGCTCTCCCACCCTTGTCGAGCATCCAATGTACTTCGTCAGCACGGTCCTGCGAGATGCGACAGCGCGATACCCCATGCCTCAGAAGCTCTTGCTCGCGCTCCTGGTGGCCTCGCGCAAGCTGCGCCATTACTTCCAAGGTCACCCCATCAAGGTCGTTTCAGCCTACCCATTGGAGAGAGTGCTCGGAAGCCCCAATGCTGCGGGAAGGGTCGCCGAATGGAACATCAAGCTGCAAGCGTTCCACCTGGAGTTCAGCACAACCAGAGTCATCAAGGGGGCTGCACTAGCCGACTTTGTGGCAAAATGGACCGACACTCCGGAGCTCGAAGTAGGTGAGAACCGATCCCTCTCGCCAAGAAGTGAAGCGCCAGATGGTTGGCTCATGTACTTCGATGGCGCGTTTGCACGACAGGGCGCGGGGCCTGGAGTCGTGCTCCTCGCGCCCACTCAGGACAAGCTTTACTACACCGTGTAGCTCTGTTTCTAGTGGGGTGAGAAGGTCTCCAACAACATTGCAGAGTACGAGTGCCTCATCGCCGGCCTCAAAGCGGCGGTGGCCATGGGAGTGAGGCGCCTCACCATCAAGGGAGACTCGCCGCTCCTCGTCAACTTCTCCAACAAGGTGTATGAGCCAAAGGATGAGCACATGGAGGCATACCTTGCGGAGGTGCACAAAATGGAGAAGCAATTCCTGGGCCTGGAGCTACAACATGTGCCTCATGGAACCAACAAAAAGGCCGATGACATCGCCAGAAGAGCATCCAAGCGGCAGCCCCAAGAGCCTAGCATCTTAGAGGAGCGGCTCTTCAAGCCTTCGGCAGCACCTCCGCCTGCAGAGCCGACGCCGCCTCAAGAGGAGCTCCCCCAGCCACCAGCCATGGGAGCCCCCGCCTGTGGCCCGACCTCGGGAGCGCGCCTCCTCTTAGCGCTCGAGCCTCAGGAGGGGTGCTGGACCGAGGAGTTCAAGGCGTACCTGACGCAAGGCACGTTGCCGGAGAAGGAGGAAGACGCGGAGCATGTGGCCCGACAGGCTACGGCGTACTGCATTCAGGACGATGAGCTATATAGGAAGCAGCCGAATGATGTTTCTCTGTGATGCATTTCTAGGGAACAGAGGAAAGAGTTGCTGGCTGACATACATGGCAGAGACTGCGGGCACCACTCGCCGTCGTGCACCTTGGTCGGCAAGGCTTTCCACAGCGGGTTCTACTGGCCCACGGCACTCAACGACGCGACCGAGCTAGTGAAATCTTGCGAGGCCTGCCAGATCCACCAGCGTACTCAGGACCTCCAGACTATCCCGCTCTCATGGCCGTTTGCGGTATGGGGGCTGGATATCCTGGGTCCATTCCCTTGAGCGCCTGGAGGCTACCGCTACCTCTAGGTCGCCATTCAAAAATTCACCAAGTGGGCAGAAGTGGAAGTTGTCCGCACCATCCCGGCTGGGTCAGCAGTCAAGTTCACCAAGCGCCTAGTAAGCCGATTTGGAGTCCCTAATCGCATCATCACTGACAACGGCTCGCAGTTCACTAGCAATCTCTTCAAAACATATTGTGCTAACCTTGGAACGCAGATCTGCTACGCCTCTGTGGCACACCCCAGGAGCAACAGCCAGGCTGAACGCGCCAACGCGGAGGTCCTGAGGGGTCTCAAGACAATGACCTTCAAGAAGAAGCTCGAGGCCTATGGCAGGGGCTAGCATGATGAGCTCCAGTCTATGATGTGGTCCATCCGCACCACCGCCACCAGGTCGGCAGCTGAAACCCCGTTCTTCCTCGTCTACGGAGCAGAAGCAGTTCTCCCACATGAAGTCAGGCATAGCTCCGTGCGGGTCCTGGCGTTTGATGAAACGCAGCAGGACGCCATGCGGGGGGTGTATCTCGTTCTGGGGGAGGAATGCCGCCATGAAGCCTTGCTCCGAGCTGCGAGGTACCGGCAGGCGCTGCGGCGGTACCACTGCCGCAACACCCGCTCCAGGATGCTTGAGGTGGGTGATCTTGTCCTGAGGCGGGTGCTCTCCAGGGAAGGGCTGCATAAGCTCTCGCCCATGTGGGAGGGTCCATTTCGGGTTGCCCATGTCTCCAGGCCTGGCTCCGCGTGCCTGGAGAACGCAGGACAGGATCCCCATCCAGAGTGCCTGGAACATCCAGCACCTTCGGAAGTTCTACCCATGAAGCAAGGCCCGGTGCCTATGAAGCAAGGCCCAGTGCTTGTGAAGAATCTCTGCTTGTGACACTCTCACGTAATAATTAGTGGGTCTGTACACGCCCCGGAGTCTCAAGAGTGCCGCCCTCGGGCCTCAGGGGCTCCCTCCCACGCCTAGTGGCAGCAGTTAGCTCCGCGCTAGTGAGAAGACAAGAAGACTAGACTAGGTGCCGGATGCGGCTTTTCATTTGCTTTCCGCAGTTGGTTTTCTCCATCTTTTAAAGTGAGAATTTGCTTTCTGGTGTTCATTGATGGCCTGGTTTCATTGTCTTTGCTGCCTCCCTTTTTGCCCTCGGTTCCTCGTTTTTGACCCATTCTCTCCCTCGCGTGCCTCGCGAGGGGGCTGGACAGGCGCCCTCGTGAGCATTTTTGTTTTCTTGTCTTTCGCAAGACACCCTCGCTCGAGATCGCAAGCTAGCATGCCCTTCTCAGTCCGTGCCCCTGGGTACCGCGACACGAAGCACAGGGTTATGGATGGCAGTGCCTACGATCAGGGTCCGGAAGAATAAGGATTTCCTAGCAAATTTTTGCAGTTCTCAGGCGCCTCCCGAGCACAGGAGACCTCGTCAGGCATTGGGGAACACGCGTCTCGCGAGGCGGAATCTACTCCAGGTGCATCAAGCTAAGTCATTCTACGCGCATACATAAAACATAACGCTGCAACGCAACACAGGAATGATAAACATAGCACAGCCACTTAGAAACCATAATTGCCGCACGCCCTAGCAGGACCCTGATACGTCTCCAACGTATCTATAATTTATGAAGTATTCATGCTATTATATTAGCAACCTTGGATGTTTTATATGCATTTATATGCTATTTTATATGGTTTTTTGGACTAACCTATTAACCTAGAGCCCAGTGCCAGTTTCTGTTTTTCCTTGTTTTAGAGTATCGCAGAAAAGGAAAACCAAACGGAGTCCAATTGACCTGAAACTTGACGCAGCTTATTTTTGGACAAGAAGAAGGCCAAGGAGTAAAAGATTTGGGCTAGAAGAGTCCCGGGCTTCCCACGAGGGTGGGAGGCGCCCCCCTGGGCGCGCCCCCTACCTCATGGACAGCCCGGAGACCCCCCCCTGACTTGTTCTCGACGCCAAAACCTCTTATATATACAAAAACCTCCAAAAATTAACCTAGATCGGAAGTTCCGCTGCCGCAAGCCTCTGTGGCCACGAGAAATCAATCTAAGCCCTCTCCGGCACCCTGTGGAGGGGGCTGGGGAGTCCTGGATTAAGGGTTGTCCGGATGGCCGGACTATACCTTCAGCCGGACTCCAGGACTATCAAGATACAAGATTGAAGACTTCGTCCCGTGTCCAGAAGGGACTTTCCTTGGCGTGGAAGGCAAGCTTGGTGATACGGATATTCAGATCTCCTACCATTGTAACCGACTCTATGTAACCCTAACCCTATCCGGTGTCTATATAAACCGGAGGGTTTTAGTCCGTAGGACAACATACACATCAACAATCATACCATAGGCTAGCTTTTAGGGTTTAGCCTCTCTGATCTCGCGGTAGATCAACTCTTGTAATACCCATACCATCAATATTAATCAAGCAAGACGTAGGGTTTTACCTCCATCGAGAGGGCCCGAACTTGGGTAAAACGTCGTGTCCCCTGCCTCATGTTACCCTCCGGCCTAGACGCACATTTCGGGACCCCCTACCTGAGATCCGCCGGTTTTGACACCGACATTGGTGCTTTCATTGAGAGTTCCTCTATGTCGTCGCCGTCAGGCTCGATGGCTCCAACGATCATCAATGGCGATGCAGTCCAGGGTGAGACCTTCCTCCCCGGACAGATCTTCGTCTTCGGCGGCTTCGCACTGCGGGCCGATTCACTTGGCCATCTAGAGCAGATCGAAATCTACGCCCCTGGCCGTTAGGTCAGATTTGGAAGTTGAAACTAGACGGCTGACATCCGCGGGGACTTGATCTTCGACGGATTCGAGCCACTGCCGAGCACGCCGCACTGTCTCGACGAGCATGATCTAGCTCTGCCGCCGAACAGTGCGCTGGAGGCCGCACCCGCATCAGCTCCGATCCTTATTTCGGAGCCAACTGCGCCGATCAAGGATGGGCGGTTGGACGCCGCCTCAGGGGCTGTGATCCCCACAGTGATTGAGCCGAACACCAGCCATGCACTCCGTGAGACTCGTGACTCCAAGGAGCCGGACTCCTCTCCGGACTCCGAACCCTCCACGCCCCTACCAATCGAATCCGATTGGGCGCCGATCATGGAGTTTACTCCCGCGGACATCTTTCAGCACTCGCCTTTTGGCGATATTCTGAAGACACTGAAGTCTCTCTCTTTATCAGGAGAGCCCTGGCCTGACTACGGTCAGCAAGATTGGGATGCGGACGAAGAAGAAATTCAAAGCCCACCCACCACCCACTTTGTTGGCACTGTCGACGATTTAACCGACATGCTCGACTTCGACTCCGAAGACATCGACGGTATGGACGCCGATGAAGGAGACGAGGAAGAACCAGCGCCTATTGGGCCCTAGAACGCCACCTCGTCACATGACGTATACATGGTGTTTGCACCAAAAGATGACGACGAGGAGCGGAAGGACGCACCGAAGGCTTGTTCCCTCGAAAAGCAGTCAAAGCGGCGACGCAAGCGCAGCCCCAAATCCCGCGTCGACAGAAATAGCAATCACACAGACCCAGCGTTGGAGCAGGGCGAACCGCCGACGGATAACGACAGTCCGGATAATCAAACCGAACAAACAAATCCTATCAAGGATAATGGTCCGGACGACATAACGCCGGACAGACACCCGGAGCAGTAGACTGCCCGTAAAAGGCTTGTTGCCACCGCGAGGAGCCTAAAAAAGCAGAAGCAAAGGCTCAAGGCCGCGCAAGACACACTCCAGATGGAGTAAAATACTCAGCACTGCAGCAAGGTACGACGACAATCGCCCCTCCAAGAGCTACCCAAAGCGAAAGCTGCTACCTGAATTCGACGAGGAGGCCCCAGAACCCCCACAACCAAATATCAAAGCAGCCACCTTGTCGGATAGACGACCCCTCTACCAACATAGAGCGGCATACAACGCCGCGCACAATGCAATACGTGACCCCTGCGAGGGCTCGCACCCAAAGGACGGCGCAACAAGATCCATCTATGGACCACGCAAGCGCGCCCCAGCATGCAATGCAACACAACAAACAATCGAACAACGCAGTACACCCAGCTACAGGGGTGCCGCACACCCCCTATGTTTCACCGATGAGGTGCTGGACTATGAATTTCCAGAGGGATTCAAGCCCGTAAACGTAGAGGCATACGACGGAACAACCGACCCTGGGGTCTGGATGGAGGACTACATCCTTCACATCCATATGGCTCGAGGAGATGATCTCCACGCCATCAAATACCTACCCCTCAAGCTCAAAGGGCCAGCTCATCACTGGCTCAAAGGCCTGCCCAAAAGCTCCATTGGAAGTTGGGAAGAGCTCGAAGACGCCTTTCGGGAAAATTTTCAAGGGACTTATGTCCGACCTCCGGATGCGGACGATTTGTGTCATATAACTCAACAGCCCGGAGAGTCAGCCTGAAAGCTTTGGAACAGGTTTCTTACTAAAAAGAACCATATTGTCGACTGTCCGGATGCTGAAGCCTTGGCAGCTTTCAAGCATAGCGTCCGTGATGAATGGCTCTCTAGACACCTCGGCCAAAATAAGCCGAGAACGATGGCCGCATTAACAAACCTCATGACCCGCTTTTGCGCGGGCAAGGACAGCTGGCTAGCCAGATGTAGCACCAGCGACCCTAGTACATTTGAAGTTAGAGATGGAAACGGGAAATCACGACGCAACAGCAATAACAAGCGCCGGATTAAAGAAGACAGCATGAAGGTCACGACAGTAAATGCCGGATTGAAAGGCTCTCGGCCAGGTCAAAAGCCGCCCCCCTAAAGGCACCAGGGATGAACTGTCTAGCCTCAACAAAATTCTGGACCAAGTATGTCAGATCCATAGTACCCCTGGTAAACCCGCTAATCATACCCACAGAGAATGTTGGGTCTTCAAGCAGTCCGGCAAGCTCAACGCCGTACACAAGGGGGAGGATACACCAAGTGAAGACGAGGATGAGCCTCCCAAACAAGACGCGGCGGAGCAAAAGAAATTTCCACCAGAAGTCAAAACAGTAAACGTGCTACACGTGATCAAGGGAAAAAGCAACATGGCACTGTTAGGAACATATACCCAAGCGCCTGTCACCGCGAAGTCCTGCCAATGGTCATCTCAAACGATCACTTTCGACCATCGCGATTACTAAGTAAGTATCTGACACGCAGGATGGGCTGCCCTGGTATTAGACCCAGTAATTGCCGGATATCACTTCACACGAGTCTTGATGGACGACGGCAGTAGCCTAAACCTAATATATCAGGATACAATCCGCGGGATGGGGTTAGACCCAACACAAATTCGCCATAGCAATACTACCTTTAAAGGAGTAACGCCAGGCCCAGGGGCTCATTGTATGGGCTCCCTCTCATTACAAGTTACATTCGGCTCCCCCGATAACTTCCGTCGCGAGCATTTAACTTTCCACATCGCTCCGTTTCAAAGTGGCTATCAAGCACTCCTCAGACGCGAAGCTTTTGCTCGCTTTAATGCAATACCACACTACGCCTCCCTCACACTCAAGATGCCCGGTCCACGTGCATCATTACAGTGCACGGAGATGTCAAGCGCTCTCTGCGCGCCGAAGAGAGTGAGGCTGCCTTGGAAGCCGAACATTAAAGGCGCTCGGACCAGCGATCGAGTCCGGCGCCGCTATTTACACCGAATAAGTGACCACACCCCTATTTGTCAATACAAGGGGCTCAACGCGCGCAGACAAGTGGCAATTTCTTATCATCTTCAATTATACATGGTTTCTTTAACAACCACCTTTTTGCACGACAACGTTCTCACTTAACTTCCTCTCTTTTTTACAGATGATCATCGTGCTACACCCGTCCAGGATACGGCACAACGAAGACACAGGCGCAGACATGCAGCAGGGACCCTCTCAAAGGATTCTTTTTAGATTAAGACCCTGCGTAAACCTTTTTTACTGTCTCTTGTGGATACATATCCACCGTTGTGAAGGATGCTAACGTCATGGCATGTGGCCACGCCAGAACAATGCACGTACCTGGACACAAGGGGCTTCTTACAAAGGCCACTATTTAGGCCCGGTTTATACCACAAAGACTGAATACCCTAGGGAGTGTTCGGCGTCGCGAGTTTGGCCCTATATGCATCAGCTCCGAATCATTGTCTTTGCTCAAATGTTGGGTTTGCCCGGCTCCTGTGTTTTGGTGCCTTACGTTCTGCTTTACCGGCTAATGTAGCACCAGGAGAACTACTGCGATTGTGCCCTGCTTCATCCGGACGAGCACCTCAGTAGAGAAAGCCGAAAACTGACTGTCATGATAGAGCGTGAGACTGGTCAACCACTCGATGGCCTATGGGAATGTTAGAATTCCTCCGCCTAAACGAAGGGCCGTTTTCCAGCCAGGCATGTACGCACCCCGAGATCAGGAGAGTGCGGAGCCACCAGGGGCTATCTAGTTGCCCCACTATCAAACTCCTATGGCTAAGTGAAAGTGTTAAAGCATTATAGTCCGGTTTCCTCGCTCGCTCCGCTATCACCTCCTTAATAGGACCAAGACATTGGGTTAAGTGTGAACGCGTGTTTTTGCTAGCACCTCCGCATTATATGCGTGGGGGTTGAAGCCGACGACTGCAATCTTTTAGGTTATACACACGTATACAAAGAAGGCTGCCCAGGAGGCATCATATTACTTTCAGGCAAATTTATAAAAATAGCCTTATCAAACTCTATAAAAGCATTTCGCTTACAGTGAGATTACATATCACTCAAACATAATATTTTTTGAGCACTGGGTCTCTACCAAACGGGCACCCTCAAGAACTTCTTCAAAGTAGTGCTCAGCAGCCTTTCGACCTATGGCCGAATCCCGCGCTGCAACATTGGTAGCATCCATCTCCGCCCAGTATGCCTTGACACGGGCAAAGGCCATCCGTGCGCCCTCTATGCACGCCGACCTCTTCATCGCATCAATGTGCGGCACCACATTGAGTAACCGCTACACCAAGCTGAAATAGTTGTTCGATTTTGACCCTTCCGGCCATAACTGATCCACCACAGACCTCATGGAGAGTCCGGACAACCTATTTAGTTCAGCCCATTCAGCTAATTGGTCAGTCAATGAAAGTGGACGCTCGGGAGTATGGAATTGTCTCCAAAACAGCTGGTCTACTCCATGGTCCGTCTGACCCTGGAAGTACTTGGCCGCATCGGCAGCGCTCGCCGCCAAATCCATATACACATCCTCCGAGCTCCACAGCCGATCCAGGGGGCATACCGTGGATCTCCGAACTTCCTCCGCAACATAAAAGATTTCCCATCTACAATATCCTCGGCTTCCCGCAGCTCCTCCTTCTTTGCCCTCATAGCAGAGCGGAGGTCCTTTCTCGTCGCAGCAGCCTTCTCAAGGTCCGATGCCTTCGCCTGGTTTTCCTTTTCAAGAACCCGGCAATGGTCGGCGGTGGATTTTATTTCTATGGCCATCTTGTCTCGGCTCTCGCCATGTGCTGCCTTCTCGGCTTGCAACTCTTCGGCCACCTTTAAAGCAGCCGCATTACCCAACCTCACTTGTTCCTGGGCTCGGGCAAGTTCTGCCCGCAAGGCTTCAACAGCGGCAGCCCCATCTGCAGTCACAACATATTTAAGATACTGGCATCATGCTACTCTTCCTATGTGACGTTCACCAGATAATGACACTTACCCTGTGCCTCGTCAAGCCTTTTGTTAACAAGCTCGATGTCGGCGTCTGCAGCATCCAACTGCCGTTCTAAATGGGCAAAGTCGCTAGTCCGGTTAGCCACCGGAGCTTCCATCACCTGCACATAGAGGCAGTATGGTTATTACCAGGGAATATGATCCTCTGTTCGTCGTTGTTTCTGACGACAGCCAGAGTCTCAGGGGCTACTATCTACACAGGGCACACCTAGTATTTGTAGGACTATCATACATTCTTTTACGTACCTCAAAGCCTGTCAGTAGACTCATAAAAACTTCATGCAATCCGCTTTCGGCGGACGATATTCTCTCCGTCACCGTATTCATCAGCACACGGTTTTCATCTGAGATGGCCGCTCGCCCCACCAACTCCCTCAGAACATCCGATCGCACACTAGACGGTGTCAGACTCTTTTGTCTGCTCTCTTCGGGAGCCGGACACTGGGAGCTTCGGGGGTCAATAGGATTATCTTCTGGCCTCACCGGACTCGGAGAGGCCCTCCGCGATGACAGTTCAGGGTCGCCCGCTTCCGGAGTGGAGGAGTCCGGAGGAGGCGTTTCGCTCTCCATCATCTCTGGAAGAAGATCCCCCGAAGACGAGCTCATTTGATAGGGGCTAAGGCCCGAACTGCAAAAATATATGCGGTGGTTATCTTCTCAGAAGAAAAAGATGGCAAATCTGTACTATTAAAGTATTTCGAGTCACTTACGACTCGCGGGAGAATTGATCCCCCCGCGGACTTTGTGCGGCAATAGCGCCCCCCAAGGTAGGACCCTCTGTGGGAGACTTTTTCTCCCGTTTGGAAGCTTCGGCT
The DNA here is from genome assembly GCA_034509565.1 of Triticum monococcum. Classification (NCBI taxonomy): domain Eukaryota; kingdom Viridiplantae; phylum Streptophyta; class Magnoliopsida; order Poales; family Poaceae; genus Triticum; species Triticum monococcum. The sequence goes on along the minus strand of CM067842.1, from coordinate 439,516,613 downwards.
TCCGAATCCCCGGGCGCAGTCCTTTTCCTCTTCAGGTCGTCTTCATTCATGGAGACGCTCGCTCCCTCGGTTAGAATGGGCAGCGTTGGGGGCCCGCGTCCGCCCGCATTATCCTCCACAGTATCTTCCTTCAAGGGCTCCGGGCAAGGTGCGGTCTGGAGCATCTTTTCCAATACCGGGTTTTCCAAACCCTCAGGGAGGGGGGGCGAACACCGAATCAACTTCGCCTTTGTTAGCCAGTCCTGGTCAAAAAGCGAACTCTCAAAAAAATAACTTCGTAACAAAAGAGAGATAGTATGTTCGGCTGGAGGATACCTTACCTGTTCGGCGGCGTGGTTACTACTCAGGCCCACATCCTCGGTGATTTCCGGACACTCCACCTGAGGTCCGAAGAATGACTTGTACATCTCCTCGTGCGTCAGGCCGAGAAAATCTTGAATGACACGCGGTCCCTCGGGATTGAACTCCCATAGGAGAAGAGGCCGGCGTTTGCAAGGCTGGACTTGACGAACCAGCATAACTTGTATTATCGCAACCAAACTGAAATCTCCATTGAAGAGATCTCGAATGCGGCTTTGCAGCATGGGCACGTCCTTGGCTGGCCCCCAGCTCAGGCCTCTACTGATCCATGACATCAGTTGTGGTGGAGGGCCCGAGCGGAAAACAGGGGCGGCCGCCCACTTGGCACTTCTAGGAGCCATGATGTAGAACCACTCCCGTTGCCACAATTCAGACACCTCTGGGATGGAACCTTTAGGCCATGGGGCTCCCGTCATCCTGCGTATTGAGGCACCTCCACACGCTACATGTTGCCCCTCAATCATCTTCGGCTTCACTTCAAAGGTCTTGAGCCAGAGGCCAAAGTGAGGGGTAACCCGGGGGAAGGCCTCGCACACGACAATAAACATCGTGATATGAAGAAAGGAGTCCGGAGCTAGATCATGGAAGTCTAGCCCATAATAAAACATCAAACCACTGACAAAAGGTTCCAGAGCAAGGCCTAGACCTCGGAGGAAGTGGGAGACGAACACGACGTTCTTGTTGGGTTCGGGGGTGGGAACGGCCTGCCCTCAAGGAGGTAGCCGATGCAAAATCTCGGCGGTCAGATATCTGGCCTCCCTCAACTTTCTGATGTCCTCTTCCGTGACGGAGGAAGGCACCCATTGGCCTTGAAAGCTAGATCCGGACATGACTGAAGGTTCGGAGCACCTGACCTAAACTTTGGGCGTTTGAGCTCGAGGTGGGGGGAAGGATTTGATTGAGCACGGAGGGAAAAATAAAAGCCTTGTCCCCTTTATAAAGAGGGTGAATATCAAGCGTCCTCTCCGTGTCCGTTTGGACTTGCCTATAATCTAGGAGTCCTAGAAGCGGTTGGGTTACCCACGCCCGTATTGATGAGAATCCCGGAATAAGGGGACATGATCTCTGCTTTAACAAAATGTGCCATGGAAACCGCCTCGCATGACGCGCTGAGGTGGGGTAATAAAACGACTTGGATAAAGGCTTGGCCATGGTGTAACACATTACGGAATACGTCAGCAGATTAGATTTGTGTAAATATTATTCTCTCTATGGCAATATGTGGAAACTTATTTTGCAGAGCCGGACACTAGCTTTGTGTTCAAAATCTTCTATGAAGTACTTGGAGGAGGAACCCGCCTTGCAATGCCGAAGACAATTTGCGCGTCGGACTCATCGTCATTGAAGCCTGGTTCAGGGGCTACTGAGGGAGTCCTTGATTAGGGGGTGTCCGGATGGCCGGACTATACCTTCAGCCGGACTCCAGGACTATGAAGATACAAGATTGAAGACTTCGTCCCATGTCCGGAAGGGACTTTCCTTGGCGTGGAAGGCAAGCTTGGCGATACGGATATTCAGATCTCCTACCATTGTAACCGACTCTATGTAACCCTAACCCTATCCGGTGTCTATATAAACCGGAGGGTTTTAGTCCGTAGGACAACATACACATCAACAATCATACCATAGGCTAGCTTTTAGGGTTTAGCCTCTCTGATCTCGTGGTAGATCAACTCTTGTAATACCCATACCATCAATATTAATCAAGTAGGACGTAGGGTTGTACCTCCATCGAGAGGGCCCGAACTTGGGTAAAACTTCGTGTCGCCTGCCTCCTGTTACCATCCGGCCTAGACGCACAGTTCGGGACCCCCTACCCGAGATCCGCCGGTTTTGACACCGACAGGGGCCATCATCACTGGAGGGCATGGAGGAGGATCCCGGAGGGGGCATCATCACCATGAAGGCCAAGTACCAGAGGGAGAACCTCTCCCCATCCAAGGGGGAGGCCATGGAGGAGGAAGCACAAGGGGGAGAACCTCTCCTCCTCTCTCTCGGTGGCGCCGGAGTACCATCGGGAGGGGAATAATTGTCGCGGTGATCGTCTTCATCAACATCACCATCATCATCACCATCCTCATCTCTTTTACGCGGTCCACTCTCCCACACCCCTCTGTAATCCTACTTAAACATGGTGCTTTATGCCACATATTATGATCCAATGATGTGTTGCCATCCTATGATGTTTTGAGTAGATATCCTTTGTCTTTGGGTTGATTGATGATCTAGATTTGTATGAGTTGTACGTTTTACTTTGGTGCTGTCCTATGGTGACCTCCGTGTCGCGCAAGCGTGAGGGATTCCCGCTATAGGGTGTTGCAATATGTCCATGGTTTGCTTATTGTCTGTGTTGCGTGAGTGACTGAAACACAAACACGGATAAGCGGGACATGGCGTATGGGAATAAAGAGGACTTGATACTTTAATGCTATGGTTGGGTTTTACCTTAATGATCTTTAGTAGTTGCGAATGCTTGCTAGAGTTCCAATCATAAGTGCATATGGTCCAAGAAGAGAAAGTATGTTAGGTTATGCCTCTCCCTCACATGAAACTGCAACCGTGTTTACCGGTCTTGTTAACAATTGCCTAGGACAATTCCGCACACTGATCCACCATTATTCCACACTCGCTATTTATAATATTTAGTAATATATTCTAAATTTATGATAACAGTACCTACTTTCATATTTTAGCTCTCCGATATCATACAAAGTTATCCTTTTCATATCTACAACATAGTTTTATTTCTCGTTGCTAGTTGGAAGCAAACGTTAGGTGTACGTAGAGTCGTATCAGTGGCAGATAGGGCTTGAGAGAATACTGATCTTACCTTTAGCTCCTTGTGGGTTCAACACTCCATACTTATCACTTCCACCTTTGGAAATTGCTACGATGATTACCGTTGCTAGGGAGCAATAGCGTGGGGTGATATTCTCGTGTGTGCTTGTTTGCTTTCTTCACTAAGTAGATTTTTTTTCTTTTTTGTTTCTGTTTAGTTGTGGGTGAAACATACAAAAAAAATTAGGAATGAAAATACAAAATAAAAATTACTTGCCTCTCATGCCTAAAAAGTTTTTCAAAAAGAGAAGTGATTGGAAAGTTATGCATTGAAGAAGTGAGGGTCGACCATGAGCACTCGTGTTCATGCTCACGGAAACAATGTAGAATTTTTCATGGAAGTTTCTCTGTAAATAATTATCTCCTTATATATATCCATCGTATTATAAAAATAATGTTCCAAGCTTTGGTTTTAGGATGATTAGATTGCTTGATTACTATGTGCAGAACAAAAACAGAAACTTTGGCTGTAGAGCGTGATTTTACATTTTTTTACTGGAAGGTCAAATGGATATGAAAATTTTTGCACACTACTTCTGTACAAATTGTTCAAATTTTCAAATTTATTTCATAATTTTTGGAGTTACAGAAGTTTACTAAACCTCCAGATTACTACAGACTGTCCTGTTTTAGACAGATTCTGTTTTTCGTGTGTTGTTTGCTTATTTTGATGCATCTATGGCTAGTATCGGAGGGTATGAACCATAAGGAAGTTGGAATACAGTAGATATAGTTCTAATATGAAATTGGAATGAGTTTGAAACAGTACATAAAGGTAGTGATTTCCTTTATTATACTAACGGATCTCACAAAGTTTTTGTTAAAGTTTTGTGTGGATGAAGTGTTCGAAGAACGAGGAGTTACCGATGTGAGAAGAATAAAGAGAGGCAAGAGCTCAAGCTTGGGGATGCCCAAGGCACCCCAAGTAAATATTCTAAGGATACTCAAGCATCTAAGCTAGGGAATGCCCCGGTTGGCATCCCATCTTTCTTCTTCAACAATTATCGGTATACCTCGGTGTTTGTTTTGTTCACATGATTTGTGTCCTTTGTGTTTTCTTTTTCTTTAAGAACCATGCTAGTATGAGATGTACCTTCATAAATTTATATCTTCTAAGTATGATTTTATAGAATTGCTCTTTGAGTTTCACTTAAATCTTTTCAGTATGGCTTTATAGAATGCTTCGTGTGCTTCACTTATACATTTTGAGCTTGGATATTAGTTAGTCTATACTAATTGTAGAAACGCTCCATGAACTTCACTTATATCTTTTGGAGTATGAATAATACTATCATCTAAAGCGGGTTTGGAAGAGTGTCAACTTTAGGAACTAGTGATCCCGCCATTCCGAATGGGGAGAATTTTGCTTATGTGGAGAGTAGTAAAATTTCTATGCTTGTAGATCATGAAAAGAATGCTTTATGTGACAGTAATGATGTTGAACTCATTCTTGATGCTACTGAAAATTATTATAAGGGAGGAATACATGTTTGTAGGAGTTGCAATAATATCAAGTTTCATCTATATATGCTTAAAGTTTTGAAGTTATACTTATTTTTCCTTCCTATGATAGTTGATTCTTGTTCCTATAAATTTTGTGCTCACAAAATCCCTAGGCATAGGAAGTGGTTTAGATTTAAATATGCTAGTCATATTCTTCATGATGCTCTCTTTATGTTTCAATTCTTATCTTTTATGTGAGCATCATTGAAATCATCATGCCTAGCTAAAAGGCATTAAAGAAAATCGCTTGTTGGGAGACAACCCAATATTTACCCTTAATGTTTTTGTGTGTTCTCATGATTAAGATACTGTATTAATCATGTATTATAGCTTTTGTTTCAATAAAGTGCCGAGTAAGACCTTTGGGAAGACTTGGGTGAAAGTTAATGTGATCTTGCTGTAAAAACAGAAACTTTGCGCTCACGAGATTAGCTGCCATTTTTTACATAAGAGTGCGATTGAGTTGATTCTTTTTTCAGAAGATTAATAGACAAATTCCTCACGTCCACCAATTTATTTCAGAATTTTTGGAGTAGTAGAAGTATGGTTGGTGTTCAGATCATTACAGACTGTTCTGTTTCTGACAGATTCTGCTTTCATTGCATAGTTTGCTTGTTTTCTAGTTTCTATGGCTTATATTTCTCAATATAAATTGTAGAAATGATATGGTACAGTAGGAATTGTGTGTGAACAATTATGAGCCTTGTCCTTGACAGTAACAAAGTGAATGATTTACTCTTTATCATACTAACCTATCTCACGAAGTTCTGTTAATTTTTGTGTGATTGAAGTTTTCAAGCTTTGGGTGAGATATCGATATGAGGAGAATAAGGAGTGGAAAGACCCTAAGCTTGGGGATGCCCAAGGCACCCCAAGGTAATATTCAAGGAAGACTCAAGCGCCTAAGCTTGGGGATGACCCGGAAGGCATCCCCTCTTTCGTCTTCAAAATTATCGGTGTACCTTACTCGGAGCTATATTTTTATTCGTCACATGATATGTGTTTTGCTTGGAGCATATTTTCAATTTTACTAGCTGTTTGAATAAAATCATTGGATCTGAAATCTTGAATGAAAAAGAACCCTCCCATGGCTAGTTAATTATTTGACTACTCAGTGTCCTTCACTATATCTTTTTGGAGTAGTTTGTCATTTACTCACGTGCTTCACATATATCCTATGAGTAAATGGTTGAATGAATTGAATATCATAAATCTGAATTTATATATGTTTAATATGCTTATACCATGGGGAGTGTCGTGGTATTTCTCACGGGGGGCTTGCGAGTCGACAGATGCCACAAGGGCTTAGTGTGTGGGTAAGACTGCTGCTGATAGGACTGGGAGCGGGTATGCGAGTAGCACGCGCTAGTTTACCCAGGTTCGGGGCTCTCCGGAGAGATAATGCCCCTACTCCTGCATGTCTGAGTATATCTGGTATATCTCGTACAGTGTGCTCCTGGAGCTGTATCTGAAAGCAGTGCCATAGGCATCTGGCTTTATACATGCCTATATGAGGCATGTTAGTGGCCGGCCATGCTCATGTCCGTGAGCATGTGTGCTCATGTGGATGGATGGATGGATAGCTAGCTAGCTTGCTAGCTAGTGCTTGTGTGTGTGCGTGAGAGTCCATCCCCTGGAGGATGGATGGATGTGTGCCTCCTTTTATAGTGTGAGGTAGCTTAGGATGTAAGCTAGGTAGTGGCATGGGCTAGGCATGGTGGGTGTCATCCTCGTCCCCTGGGTCACTTCATAAATAGTGTCGGGGGACAAGTGACACTATACATGATGGCTGAGATGACACATGAATAGTGCTCGGGTACGATTGTCTCGTCGGTGTCTTGTCAATGTCGAGTCGGGCTGCACTCGGCAGCCGGCTGCTTGGCGTAGTCGGCAGCCGGCCGGGCAGAGCAGTCGGACGGGGAGCCGGCAGGAGCGGTCGGGTAGTCGGACTGAGGGGCTTTGCTAGCCCCGATGTCTTGATTTATTGTCTCGCCGCCTTCGGGGTATCCGTGTCCAATTACTCCGACAGTAGCCCCCAAGCCTCCGGGCAACTTGGCAAAGTTGGGCGAAGGTTTTTTTGGTGAGTGTTCATGGAAATGATCATGAAAAAGACAAAGTTAGTCCACGCAGATATATCATATGTTTGCTTTTAGCATTGCAAGTTTTATGCGGAGGGTGCCGACTCGGTTTCGTCCGAGCCCCCTTAATCTTTTTCGTGTTCCCTCCGCTTTTTGGCTTGTGCTCTTGCTTGCCGGACAGCCGCTCTGCGGTCTGTGGCTAAGTGTAGACCGCGAAGTGGAGTGTACAGTACTCAGAGTCTAGGAGCAGATTCAACCGAGTAGATACTTGTAAAGGAAACGGCCGGATCGCCTGATCCGTTTTTCTTCCTGGACGTTTTTCACGTGGGTGGCCTCCAGCGTTCACTCTTGCTAGTCGGACAGCCGCTCTGCGGTCTGTGACTAAGAGTGGGCCTTCGGTACCGCGCACGGTACTAAGCCGTCTGCGGGAACTAATGTCTCAGGCCAAGCGGCCAGCCCCTAGGCCAACTCTGGCTGGCGCCGGGGCGAACAGTGATGCTACTGTAATAAAATGCGAAGATAACCCCCGAGCATCGCTCGGGTTTATCCGTTCTCTCGTGGTGCAAAAATATGCGGGTGAGGAGCTCACATTGATCTTTGTGTTGTCGCGGTCGCCGAAGATAGCCGGTGCGACTCGGCGCTCGCGGAGCGCATCGGCGCGCCCGCTGGGTGCAGCCCCCGGGTGCTCGAAGGGGGGTCCCGACTGGTCAGGCTCGACCGGCCAGGCGGCGAGGCGTCTTGCAATGCCCTTTATTTTTCTCTTCTGCCGACTACTGGGAGCCGGACAAAACTCTTCTCTTGTCTGCAATCTTCCGTGGGGGCGCGCCAGCGCACCCACTAGGTGTAGCCCCCGAGATCCGGGCCGACTGCTGAGAAGTCGGGCCGGATCATCCGGCAGCTACTTTGTCTTCATCTTCGCGGGGGCGCGTCAACGCACCCGCTGGGTGTAGCCCCCGAGATTCGGGCCGACTGCTAAGCAGTCGGGCCGGATCTTCCGGCAGCTACTTTGTCTTCTTCTCTTTTGCCGGCTGCCGACAGTCGGACGCTTCTTGTGCACGAGCAGTCAGGTGGGCACCCGGCCTGACTTTTCTCTACCTAGCAACAATATTTTTCCTTCTCTTTTCTCTTCATCCGCTGACTGCTGGTAGCCAGACGGGCACGTTTCTTCTTCCTCAGCACCTGGCCACTTTCTCAGCCGGACGTAATGCTCTTTCTCTTTCTCTTTCTTTTTTACAGTCAGCCAGCGCACTGTGCGGAACCAGCCGGCCTCTCTCTTTTTTTTCTTTGCACTCGGCCCTGACTTTTTTCTCTCTTATCAGTCGGCAGGGGCTGAGCAGCCGGGCTCTTCTAGCCGGCCCCTTCTCCGCCTTCTGGACAGCCGGCCAGCGAAAGCCATGGCCGAGGCGGGGAACGGCCGATGCAGGCGCGAGCCGGCGTGGGGCGCAGCCGGCCACGGGGCGCGCAGGCGGAGGAGACCGCGAGGCGGGGCAGGCGCCGAGGCCCGGACAGAACCGACCCGGAGGCGAGGGCGCTCGGGCTGGAGGTCGGCGGGGGGGAGGCCGGCACGAGGCGGCACGAGGGAGCAGAGGCCAGCACGGGGATGGCCGGCCCTGGGGCCGGATGCAGGTGCGCGCAGGGATCGGAGCCGGCCTTGGCCAGCCGGCACGCGGGCAGAAGTTGGTGTAGAGCCAGTAGGCGGCCGGGCGACACGGCCAGCAGGCGGCGCGGGAGGGAGCCCGGCGTGGGCGCAGTCGGCCGGGCCGTGCTGGGGCTGTAGCTGGCGCAAATGTGTGCGCGCGAGGCGCAGTCGGAGGCGAGGCGAGGCGGAGGCCGGGGTGCCGGCAGTTGGCTTGGTGCAGCTGGAGGCCGGCGAGCTGGATGCGCGGTTGCCGGAGAAGGAGGATGGGGCGGCACACACGGAGGCCCGGACAGTGCGAAGCTGGCAGCAGGGACGCGGCCGGGGCCGGCTGCAGCGACGAGCAGGTGGCCACGGGCGGAGTCAACCCGACACGGCCAGGTGGTCGCGGACGCGGGCGACGGGCTGCGGGCGCGGAGCACCCGGCGACGACCCGAGGCGGAGAGGAGAGAAGGCCGGCCCGGGGCAACGGCAGTCAGCGCAGCCGGATCCAGAGTCGGCGGCGGCGCGGGTCAAGCAGCGCGGGAGTGCGGGCGCGCGGCCGGAGGGGAGCTCGAGTGCGCGGGACTCCGGGCGGTGAGTGCGCGGAGACAGGGAGGAGCTCGAGCTCCTGGGCACCGCGGGAGGCGCGGACGGGAGGTGCAGCTCCATGGGCGCAGAGGAGGAGAGCATGGGGTTGCAGCAGCGTGCGGCCACGGCTGGAAACAGCGGAGCAGCCGCGGGAGGCTTGGGGCGGAGCAGGGCATGGCCCGGTGGGCAGGTGCGGCGACTGGGACGGGAGCCGCGCGTGGGACGCGGTGACGACCAGTCTCACTGGGCGTCGGGAATAGGCGCGCGAGGAGCGACGACGTGCAGTCGTTGTCGCAGAGGCCTTCAAACAGCAGCGGACTGTGGAGTCCACTGTTGTGGCGAGATGTGGAAACAGTGGCAGCACTTGGGCACGACGCGCAGCATCTCCCGCCATGGTACTCATGGGGACAGCTCGAGCATGTGAACTCGGGTCGGAGCCGGTGAGGCGACGGGGCGCCGCGGGCGTAGAGCATCAGGCGAGGCGGCGGGGTGCTGCGGCGGAGGCGAAGCAGGAGCTCCTCAGCAGGAGGAGCAGAGGGAGGCGCTTTGCTGAGCAGCGGAGCTACGGCAGCTGTAGAACTGCAGCCGGCGCAGTGGACGCGCAAGAGGCAAGATGTGCACAACCAGTATCCGGCTAGCGCACGGGTTGTGTACAGGTAATCTGACTAATGCATACCCAGTGTACGGCCATAGTCCGGGGACTGTCTGACATGCGTCCTTAAGATTTTTGGGTAGCGAATGGCAAGTGTATGGGTTATGTTTGACCATGGTTTGACTTGCAGCTAGCTAGCTTGTCTAGATGATATTTGGAGGAGCGAAAGCGCGTTCCGGCCGGAGCAAGGCGCATCGCGGAGAGGGGCAGACGCGAGCGGCGCGCGAACGGACGCGGCCGACGAAGCAAGGCCCCGCGCGCGGCGCGTGCGGATGGACAGCCGGCGTCGCAACGGTGGTGGTGACAATGGCGGCGAGGCCGACGGCGAGGACGCGCCGTCCCGCGCGGCCGCTCTGGGGGCGGGTCGAAGTCGAGCCCCCGAGCGCTACCGGAGAGACGGCGCGACGCCGCGGCGGAGATGATGAAGATGGTCCCGCCCGGACTGCGAAACCAGCAGCAGCGTGGTAGCATAGTACCGCCCCACGGTGGGCGCCAACTGTCGTGGTATTTCTCACGGGGGGCTTGCAAGTCGACAGATGCCACAAGGGCTTAGTGTGTGGGTAAGACTGCTGCTGATAGGACCGGGAGCGGGTATGCGAGTAGCACGCGCTAGTTTACCCAGGTTGGGGGCTCTCCGGAGAGATAACACCCCTACTCCTGCATGTCTGAGTATATCTGGTATATCTGGTACAGTGTGCTCCTGGAGCTGTATCTGAAAGCAGTGCCATAGGCATCTGGCTTTATATATGCCTATATGAGGCATGATAGTGGCCGGCCAACCTCATGGCCGTGAGCATGTGTGCTCATGTGGATGGATGGATGGATAGCTAGCTAGCTTGCTAGCTAGTGCTTGTGTGTGTGCGTGAGAGTCCATCCCCTTGATGGATGGATGTGTGCCTCCTTTTATAGTGTGAGGTAGCTTAGGATATAAGCTAGGTAGTGGCATGGGCTAGGCATGGTGGGTGTCATCCTCGTCCCCTGGGTCACTTCATAAATAGTGACAGGGGACAAGTGACACTATACATGATGGCTGAGATGACACATGAATAGTGCTCGGGTACGATTGTCTTGTCGGTGTCTCGTCGATGTCGAGTCGGGCTGCAGTCGGCAGCCGGCTGGTTGGTGCAGTCGGCAGCCGGCTGGTTGGCGTAGTCGGTAGCCGGCAGTCGGCAGCCGGCCGGGCAGAGCAGTCGGACGGGGAGCCGGCAGGAGCGGTCGGGTAGTCGGACTGAGGGGCTTTACTAGCCCCGATGTCTTGATTTATTGTCTCGCCGCCTTCGGGGTATCCGTGTCCAATTACTCCGACAGGGAGTAATGACTTCACACAGAATAAGTATATGTAGTAAACTTATTGAAAGTTAGCAAACGTAGAATTGGTCACTTGAACAATTCATGAAAAAATATTGAAGGAAGAGAGATTTCACATATAAATATACTATCTTGGACATCTTTTGTAATTGTGAGGACTCATTAAGATATGACATGCTAAAGGGTTGATGTTGGACAAGGAAGACAACATAATGGGTTATGTTTTCTTATATCCGAAATAAAGTATATTGTCTTGGATCATCCAACATGTTGAGCTTGCTTTTCCCCCTCATGCTAGCCAAATTCTTTGCACCAAGTAGAGATACTACTTGTGCTTCCAAACATTACATAAACCAGTTTTGCCATGAGAGTCCACCATACCTACCTATGGATTGAGTAAGATCTTTCAAGTAAGTTGTCATCGGTGCATGCAATGAAAATTGCCCTCTAAATATGTATGATCTATTCATGTGGAGAAAATAAGCTTTATACGGTCTTGTGATGTGGAAGAAATAAAAGCGACGGACTACACAATAAAGGTCCATATCACATGTGGCAATATAAAGTGACGTTCTTTTGCATTAAGATTTTGTGCATCCAACCATAAAAGTGCATGACAACCTCTGCTTCCCTCTGCGAAGGGCCTATCTTTTACTTTTATCTTCTACCCTTATGCAAGAGTCATGGTGATCTTCACTTTCCTTTTTACATTTTATCCTTTGGCAAGCACATTGTGTTGGAAAGATCATGATATATATATATATATATATATATATATATATATAGTGTTACTATTCATCACCCGGGGTGCAGAATAAGTTATTCTTCACCCGAGGTAATCTTATGATCATTTCATAATTAAATTATGTTTCGAATTCAAATAGTTACATTCTTATTGATTCACTACATAAAATTTGACATAAGAAAATAAAAATATAGGTCATAAGATAAGAAAATTTGCAGTTTATGTGTATTTTAGACTATGTTTTTACGTTTGTAATTTTACATAACATAAAATATTTTTTACGGCGATTATATATTTTCTTACGGTCCCTTTTTGCGTCGGAAATAAGACAAAACTTACGGAACGTAAAATTACGATGCATTGATGGTAAAATAGAGGGGGGTGAAGAATAACTATTCCTCACCCAGGATGACGAATAGCGCGACCCTATATATATATATATATATATATATGTCCAATTTGATGTAAGTTATCATGAACTATTATTGTTGACATTACCCTCGAGGTAAAAGGTTGGGAGGCGAATCTATAAGCCCCTATATTTCTCTGTGTCCGATTAAAACTTTGAACCCATAAATATCACGTGATTGTTAGCAATTGTGAAAGATTAATTGATAGTTGAGTATGTGGAGTTTGCTAAATCAAAGCTCTGACATAGACCCTTCCTGAAAATAAGATGAATTGGAATCGTTTGATGACTGAGAATATAGTTTGTTAGTTTCAAGAAAGTTTATGATCTATACTATAACATGTGAATAGCTTGTTACTTGATCATGAAAAGCTTTATGAAAATGAGCTACTATTATGATACATAATGACGCTAGAAAAAGTGATTGGAACTATCATTGATGAAACTTATGCACTTGCTAACATTCACACTTCATAAATTATTTCTTTTATCATTTACCTTCTCGAGGACGAGCAGGAATTAAGCTTGGGGATGCTGATACGTCTCTAACGTATCTATAATTTATGAAGTATTCATGCTATTATATTATCAACCTTGGATGTTTTATATGCTATTTTATATGGTTTTTGGGACTAACATATTAACCTAGAGCCCAGTGCCAGTTTCTGTTTTTTCCTTGGAAAACCAAACGGAGTCCAATTGACCTGAAACTTGACGGAGCTTATTTTTGGACCAGAAGAAGGCCAAGGATTAAAAGAGTTGGGCCAGAAGAGTCCCGGCTGCCCAGAGGGTGGGAGGCGCCCCCCTGGGCATGCCCCCTACCTCGTGGATAGCCAGAGACCCCCCTGACTTGTTCTCGACGCCAAAACCTCTTATATATATATATATATATATATATATATATAGAAACCTCCAAAAATTAACCTAGATCGGAAGTTCCGCCGTCACAAGCCTCTGTAGCCATGAGAAATCAATCTAGGCCCTCTCTGGCACCCAGTCGGAGGGGGCCATCATCACCGGAGGGCATGGAGGAGGATCCCGGAGGGGCCATCATCACCATGAAGGCCAAGGACCAGAGGGAGAACCTCTCCCCATCCATGTGGAGGCCATGGAAGAGGAAGCATAAGGGGGAGAACCTCTCCTCCTCTCTCTCGGTGGTGTCGAAGTACCATCGGGAGGGGAATCATCGCCATAGTGATCGTCTTCATCAACATCACCATCATCATCCCTTTTACACGGTCCACTCTCCTGCACCCCGACGTAATCCCTACTTGAACATGGTGCTTTATGCCACATATTATGATCCAATGATGTGTTGCCATCCTATGATGTTTTGAGTAGATATCCTTTGTCTTTGGCTTGACTGATGATCTAGATTGGTATGAGTTGTATGTTTTACTTTGGTGTTGTCCTATGGTGCCCTCTATGTCGCGCAAGCGTGAGGGATTCCCGCTGTAGGGTGTTGCAATATGTCGGGACCCCGATCCTAGGTCACACCGACCTAGCATGTAACACATCATATCACTTTGTGGCATCACGCACGGTATTCCCACGGGTGCCACCTTACCTGGCCCGGGACCGTTTGCGCCTTTTGGCTCACGTATATGATAGTGTCGCTAGCATCCATATGACAAAGAACCCGGGCCGACATGGCTAGTCGTGAACCCAAAGCGGCACTAACCCATGGGGACAGGCATACATGAATCAACCTCGAGCATGTCGGTCAACAGCGTCTGAATCCGGGCTGTAGCACTAGGCTAACAGGACTCCGGTAACCCGGGCTGTAGCAGGCTAGGCAGGACTCCGGTCGTCACCGCGTGACATTTCCTCGAAGGGACAGACACAGGAACGAAGTGAAACACATGCCGGCCAGTCAGGTGTTCCGAGCAGTAGTGCTGGGCTAGCAGGACTCCGGTGGACCGGGCTGTAGCGGACTACTATCGCTCAGAAAACACTAGACTACATTTCCCCATATGATAGGCTGCCATGGATAAACAACCAGATTGTCGGATCCCACACATAGCAATACACGCTACACGTACGCATAACATGAAAGTATGTGTTGTACAACATGGCATCACAACATAACGCAAACTCATATAGATAATGGCTCAGAAGAGCCACATAGCATAAATACAAGCAGGGGTCACATGACCCATCATTCAGAGCATACAAGCAACGGAAGCATTACATGTCTGAGTACAGAAAACTATGAAAGAAAAGAGCTGGAAAGCCTGACTATCTACAAGACCCTCCCAAGGGTACAAGATCGTAGCTGAGGTAACAAGCTACCCGTTGAAGTCCAAGCGGAACTACTAGTAAGACAGATGTCTCGTCTGCAAAACATAAATAAAGCAAACGTGAGTACAAAGGTACTCAACAAGACTTACATCAGATCCTATCATATATGCATTAGTATCAAGAAGGTAATGTGGGGTTTAGTTGCAGCAAGCCAGCTTTGACTCAGTGGCTATCCTGTTCTACGACAACGAGAAACTTCTTTGAGATGAGGCAGCGCACACGAGCCCACTAATCACCACATCAATACACCACTAAGGACTCATCCTCGTCTCCCTACGAGGAGGCCATCCATAGCACTCACACTTGTCTTGAGCATTTTAGAGTATCCACTTTAAGTTGTCTATGTACCACGTAAGCATCCAAGAAGTCCATAACCGAGGACACGGCTATTCGAATAGATCATGATAACCCTGCAGGGGGTACTTCTTCACACACGCTCTCGCCACTTACCGCCATGTACACGTCATGTATCTCGACAACCTTCAAGCGGAAGCCTGGCGAGGGTGTCGGACACGACCTGACTAACCATGCAAGACTCTAGTCCAGGTTTATCGCCTATTCGGGTTCCATCCGCAAGGAGATCCGGCCGAGGTTTCGCTCACGGCCCCAAAAGATGTGTACAGGGTTCCCGAGCCCACAATCCGGGTGCCACTCGGTACACCGGGCCACGTGTGCCTAGTCTGTCCCAAGTCCACCCTGCCGGGTGCCACTCGGTAGAAAAATAGCACTACCTACAAACACCAGAAACTATTTGCAACTCCTGGACAGAGCTCAAGGCGGTTAATAAGTTGAGAGAGCTTGGAGCGCCCGGAGCCCAATGTGTGGTAGTAGCTAGTCATTGGACAACTTACACAGAACTCAGTTCTTAAGGACGGTCCCAATGAGACAACCCACCATGTACTCCTACATGGCCTCTCACCGCTACCTTTACCAAATCGTGTTCACACGTTTAACTCTCAGCACCAGAACATATCATAACACTCCAATTCATTCCCGATGAATCAGACCTGACACAACTCTAAGCAATAGCAGGCATGGCATGGTAAGAACACAACATGGCTCAATCAACCCCTACACATGCTAGTGGGTTTCAACTATTTACTGTGGCAATGACAGGTCATGCAGAGGAATGGGTTCAACTACCGCAGCATAAAGTAGCAGTTGAATCGTGGTTGTCCTAATGCAATAAAAGAGAGCAGGAGCGAGAGAGTGGGGTTGTATCGGAATGAACAAGGGGGGGGGGGGGTTGCTTGCCTGGTAGAACAACAAGGAAGGCACTGCTCCTCAGACAGGTACTCTGGAACGGTCTCCGGAGCAGGACCTATCGAGAAGGAACGGTGTCGGCAATCAAACACAAGCATATGCAACATTATGATGCATGAACATGGCATGAAGATGTGATGCTGTTTGGGCTAATGCAACTAGTATTCATTTGGTTAAAGTCCATTTGAACTAAAGATTCAAATGTAACTCCAACATAAGCTCTTAATTATGCCATAATTGTGTTTTCACATATACAGCATGTATAGGTTGGTTTGTCATGCATGAAAATGGTACAGATGGATAAATTGAATTTTTCTGATAATTTTTCATATATAAATTATTTCAATCTGAGCTACGGTTGAATTTCTATGAATTTTTGAAGTTTTGAATATATTCTGGAATTTCCTGATTTATTATAATTCCAGAAAATGAGATATTGCATCAGCATGACATCAGCGTTGCGTCAGTGGTCAACGGAGCTGTCCGAGTCAAACCTGACGTGTGGGGTCCACACGTCAGTGACTGGTTAGTTAACAGGAGGGTTAATTTGTCTAATTAGGGTTAGTGGGCACCGGGCCCACTGGTCAGTGACTAACTGGGTAACTAACCTAGGTTAATTAGTGTTAATCTAATACTAACTAAATGTCGGGGGGTGGCCCACGCGTCAGTTACACAAGGGGGGGGTCAACCCTGGTCAGCGGGGTCAAAGCCACCGGCGGCTTGACGCCGGCGAGCCAGACGCGGCGGAGGGCGTCGGAAATGCGTCTCCGGTGACCAAATGGGCCGCGGAGACCATCTCCGAGGAGCTGGTGCTCGCGCGCATCCACTAGTGCCCTCCGTTTCACCGGAGACGGCCTAAGTCGACGGCGGCGGCCACTTGGGCGGCGGCCGGAGTTCGGCGGGGAGGGGAGAAGGGGCTACGGTGCATGGCAGGGGCAGCAGGTGAGGGTTTTGGGGTCCTGGCGTTGCACTGAGCACGATGGTGTGCTCGGTTGCGGCTGGCTCAGCCCCTGTCCACGGTGGCGCCATGGCCGGCGGCGAGGTGCTACGGCTTCGGTCGAAACGGCGGCTGTGGTGTTCGAGAAGCAAGGGGAAGAGGGGAAAATGATGATGGAGCTCACAGCAGTCGCAGAGGGCGTCGAAGCGGGCTCGGGGAAGCGTTGGTTGCCGCGAATTTGACGGCGGCGATCCACGGCGGCCGAGGCGAAGACAATGGCAATGGCGGTGCTCCAGGGCTTCCCGCGTCACGTGGCTCGACAGAGAGGTGTACGGCGACATGGCGGAGCTTCTGAGCTGGTCGGAGAAGCGAGGGGGAGGCGGTGGCTACGGAAATGGCGAACGGCGGCGACGGCAATGCTCGGGCGCGTGAGGGGGAGGGCGAGTGAGAGAGACAGAGGAAAGGGGAGGGCACGGGGGAGAGAGTGAAGGAGTCGGGGTGGTGCGTGGCGCTCGGAGCGGCCTCCAGCGACGATCGACGAAGCAGGAGGTGGCCGGTGCGTGCTCGCGCGCGGCGAGCACACGCGCGCCGTCCTCCTGGCAGGAGGTTGGCGATGACCTGGCCTGGGCCAACAGTGTTGGGCCGGCACAGGAGCTGGGCCGCCAGCTGGGCTGCCAGGCAGGTAAGCGCCAGGTAGGTTTTTCCATTTTTGTTTTTCTTTTCTATTTTTCTGACATTTGTTTTGATTTGATAAAAATACCAAATCATTTTATATTGTTCTGAAATTTATTGTAGGAACTAGTTGGATTATTCCAAAACCCCCCATTAAAAATCAGAATTATTGGAGTATATTTGAATATATAACAAATATAAATCCAATACAAATAATTATGCATTAATTCCAAATGGCCAAAATAAATATTTATGAGCCCCTAAAAATATTGGTTTGAATTTTACCTCTCACCAATATTTTCAGAGAGAGACATGAACATTTTCTTGGACCCTTTTGGAGTACTTTTTATCTGGGTCATTTTCAATAATGATTTCTGAGGGTTCACAACTCCCCATTTCAAATTTAAATGGAGTTTAAACATGATGCAAGCATGAAGGGCTAGCCTAGGTCATACCAGAACTAGGGATGTGACACAATATGTCCATGGTTTGCTTATTGTCTGCGTTGCGTGAGTGACTGGAACACCAACACGGATAAGCGGGACATGGCATACGGGAATAAAAAGGACTTGATACTTTAATGCTATGGTTGGGTCTTACCTTAATGATCTTTAGTAGTTTTGGATTCTTGCTAGAGTTCCAATTATAAGTGCATATGATCCGAGAAGAGAAAGTATGTTAGCTTATGCCTCTCCCTCATATGAAACTGCAATAGTGATGAACAACTGCCTAGGACAATTTTGCACACTGATCCACCATTATTACACACTCGCTATTTATAATATTTAGTAATATATTCTAACTTTATGATAACAGTACCTACTTTCATATTTTAGCTCTCCGATATCATTCAAAGTTATCCTTTTCATACCCACAATGTAGTTTTATATCGCGTTGCTAGTTGGAAGCAAACGTTCGGTGTACATAGAGTCCTATGAGTGGCAGATAGGGCTTGAGGGAATATTGATCTTACCTTTAGCTCCTTGTGGGTTCGACACTCCATACTTATCACTTCAACCTTTGTTAATTGCTATGATGATTCCCTGCACTTGGGGATTATCAAGCCCCATACTTGTCTCTCTCTAATGCAGGAAGGAAAGGAAGAACAAAACAAAAGCAGAACACGCTCCCACAACAGGCCGTGAGGAAGGGCTCGTGGCAGTCTCCCGAGCTCAGCCAGACCCCTCCTCGCGGTTCACCAGAGCGCGGCGGCGAGTCGACCCGCTGCCACCTTCGAAGCGTGCGCGACAGCATGGCGGCTAGTCGTAGCCGCCACTGCTGGAGCTGCTGTCATATGAGGAGCCGCCGTAGCTGGACGAGCCATGGCCAGCACCGAGGACGAAGCTGCCCTCCTCCTTGTCAGGACCATCACCAAGGCCGAGCACCACGTCATCGTCATTGTCCTCAGGGCAGCACCCGACGCAGCGACCATCTTCCCCAAATACCCTCACGAAGAGGGTCGTGTCGCCGTCGCACTTGAAGTGGAGGGCACACCGCCTGCCCAGCCTGTGCGCGCGGGCGAACGTCTGCCAGCCGTAGGCCAGGACTACGTTGCCCGTGGCAGAGACCTCGACCACGACCCAAGAAGCCTTGCTGTAGTAGGCGTCCGCCTGCAACCGAAGACCACCTGCACCGGTGGCTGGCATCTCGTCGACAAAGAAGCGCGGGAGCTGAAGCCAAGTGCCGGCCGGGTTCTCCGACCACACGATGAACTCCGGCATCACCTCCGCCGAATGGAAGCGCGGCCGAGGAGCCACGCAACCACGGCACGCCTCACCTCATCAACAGGACTTCCACGACCTGGGCGGTTGCCGCCACGAGAAGAGGCGCCGCCGCGGATGCGAGGGGCCGCGGCGGGGGTCGCAACGTGTTTGCGGGGGGCCGCGCCCCCTCTTGGGCGGTGAAGAGCCGGGCCCCTCCTGGCGAGCCTTCCCCTTCTCTGCCGCTGAGAGCCTCTTCATAGGCGCCATGGGTGTCGGTGCTGGCAGTGAAGCAAGGAAGAAGAAGGAGCGGGAGAAGCAAAGGAAGAGATGGGTGATGGGGGCTCCGCCCCTCTACCCATTTATAGCCAAGGGGAGGCCAACCGTCGGCCTCCAAGATCAAAGGTAATAATGATATTTTTCTGCATGCAGCAAGGACCCGTCAAGTCGGGCAGTCGCCGAGGCAGCGTGGGGAAGTGGAGACGCCCACGTCCAATCAGTCGCCATGCGCCAACCGCGGCCGCAAGCTGATGGGGCCCATGGTGCTCCACGCTTGCCCTTTGGCTTCGCCTCAAAGCCAAGCCCGAGCGCGCCTTGGGCCCGGGGGCTACTGTCGGTGTTCTGGGAACGGGGGTCCCCAGACTTGCCTGCCTGCGGCCCACAGCGTGGCTCCACCAGCGGCCGCGTACGGCCTATCTTCACCAGCAAACATTCAAGACCCTTGCGAGGGGCCAAGCCTCGCGAGGCGGACGACAGAAGACCTCCTCTGGGGCAGCCTCACCAGGCTGGCTTGTGAGGGGCGGAGAGATCAAGGCAAGGGACACCTCGCGAGGTTCCTATGACGCAAGCCATGACGACTAGAACCAGGCGGGCGCTAGGCGGGCGCCAGCGCACGCAGCGTCCTCGTTTCCTCTTTGGTGCTAAAGGGGCAAGCGCAGACGAGGAGTCCCGAGGCATCAGGCAAAGGTTTCCATATCGGTGCAACAAGACCAAGACCAGCAGGACGGCAGGACGGAGGTCACCGTGGAGCCCAAGGCGGCGTCACCACCAGAGCCTTTGGCAGGCGAAGACTACTTTTGTCAGGATAGCTTGTACTAGTTTTCTCCCTTTGAATTTGGCCGTTGTGGGATCCCTTCCCTCTCAATATATGGGAAGAGGACCAGGGCCTCTATAAATAGGACTAGCCACCACCATAGGAGAGGGGGAGATCTGATTCCGGTCTTCATCCACACAAGCACACCAAGCACAAGAACACCTATCCTCGCGAGGTTCTTCTTCCCTTGTACTGTTCATCCTCAGCCCAAGAGGCAGTCCACCACACCACACTGGAGTAGGGTATTACACCACAACGGTGGCCCGAACCAGTATAAATTTTGTGTCTCATGTTATTTGGGTTCGTCGAGCTAGGCCGTGAGATTGTAGAGTGTGCGAGCTAGGGAGGGGGAGAGATCTTCGTGCGCACCCCAGTGTTTGAACCTCAAGGGTTTTACTGGAACGCGAAATCCAACAAGGGCCCACGAGGCAGGGGGCGCGCCCTGCACCCTCATGGATAGGGTGTGGGCCCCCTTATGCTGATTCTTTTCCCAGTATTTTTTATAAATTCCAAAACGTGTCTCCGTAAATTTTCAGGTCATTCCGAGAACTTTTATTTCAGCACAAACATAACACCATGGTAATTTCGCTGAAAACAGCATCAATTCGGGTTAGTTCCCTTCAAATCATGCAAGTTAGAGTCCAAAACAAGGGCAAAAGTGTTTGGAAAAGTAGATACGTTGGAGACATATCAGCGAGCCTGAGGCTTCATGGCACAGGGATGGCGGCGACACGGCGGTGATGGGCGAGAAATGGTTGGCCGGAGCAGGCGGGTGCCGGCATGCGCAACGGCGATGGCGGCATATTGATCAGTGCGTGTACGGGAGCTTAGTTTAGTTTTATATAGGGTTGGTCAAACTTAAAAGAAAACCGTACTAGTACACGTAAACATTAAACTGAGGTAGCACTTATATTAGTTACCACAACCACAATACGGAATCATGTGCAAGCGCGTGAACCGCGGCCGCGTGGTCGATCGAACGGTGCGTCACCGTGTCATGCTCAAAGGACATCCACCAAACCTTTTTGTGTGTGTGAAAAAAATCCCCGAATATTACTCAACTTTTTTCCTGGAAAAGTTCTTCATGCTACAATATTTCCATATATATGGATTTAGCTTCAGTTCGTGTTTATTTGGATTCAGACGTTTTAGGTGCGCCCTAGTTTTTTTAATACTAATTTTGTGTGTGTGACCGAGAGAAAACGTTTGTATGTGTCCATATGTGTGTTGTGGCGGAAGGGCAATGTGGAGATGGTGTGCGTGTGATAGGGACATAGTGAGGTGTGAATGTGCAAATGATCATGCATGAGTGAGACATAGAGAGATGCTGATACGTTGTGTATACATGAGAGAACGGTCTTCTATTTGTACTTGTATGTGTGCGAGACAGAGAGAGAGAGAGAGAGAGAGAGGGAGAGAGGAGCATCCGAAACACAACAACCATCTCTCTCGATTCGTCCGTCCCTAGCACGATCGCATGTAACACTTGCATCAACACACACGTTTTGACACCCTCACCCGGCCCCTGCCCACCTCAAGGCCCGCACATTGCTCTCTATCTCGCATGCACAATTGCTTCATGAAATCCCTATTTAGCATGTAGCTTTCCATCACATACACACACATTTCTCTCCATAGGTTTGATTTCTCTCAATATCTGACACCCCCCCCCCCCCTGAGCACACAATTCATCCCCATCCAAGGTTATATGAAGGCCACTCTCGCTTGTGCTTCTCTGCACCCCAGCATGCACACCACCTCAATCTTCAAAGAGGGCATCGAGGAGATCGAAGACGGTGACCACACTGCACTAGAGAATGTGGGGCCATTTGGAAGCAGGATGATGTGAAGACGGATGACTGACTCCTCCCCCACCTTCTCTCTTTCTCGTGCACAAAATTACCCATCCCTCTCTCTCTCGCACAAAATTATCAATCCCTCAACCCACGAGATCCTTCCCCTCTCGTCCGTATTTTTCCAGCAATCTCATCAAACCTGTTGTCTCCTCGCCTTCCACATGTAAAGAATCCGGATGCACACGCATCTCACATATATTGCATGTCTCCATCTTTCTCATAGACCTAACTTCTTCCTCTTTCTTTATCTCTCTCTCTCTCTCTCTTTCTCGTTAGGTTTGTCTCCTACTCACTCGCCCACATACATACAATCTTTCCCGCCCTATCTGCTCCATCTTCGCAAGCTCTCTCTACATATTTCATTCACACATTGGGTGTGTCGGTGTTCTGGGAACGGGGGTACCCAGACTTGCCTGCCTACGGCACAGGGCATGGCTCCACCAGCGGCCTGGTACGGCCCATCTTCAGCAACAAACACTCAAGACCCTCACGAGGCGGATGACACAAGACCTCCTCAGGGGCGGCCTCGCTAGGCTGGCTCGCGAGGAGCAGAGAGATCAAGGCGAGGGGCACCTCATGAGGTTTCCGTGACGTGAGCCATGATGACCAAGGCAAGGCGGGCGCCAGCAGGCGCAGAGTACCGGTTGCCTCTTTGGTGCTAAAGAGGCAAGCACAGGCAAGGAGTCCTGAGGCATCACGCAAAGGTTTCCATATCGATGCAATGAGGCCAAGACTAGCAGGACAGCAGGACGAAGGTCATCACGCAGCCCATGACGGCGTCACCGCCAGAGTCTTTGGTAGGCGAAGACCACCTTTTGTCAGGATAACTTGTACTAGTTGTCCCCCTTCGAATTGGCCATTGTGGGATCCCTTCCCGCCTAATATTTGGGAAGAGGACCCGAGCCTCTATAAATAGGACCAGCGACCACCATAGAGGGGGAGGAACCTCATCAGATCTGGAGAGGAACCAGACCATCCACACATGCACAAGCTCATCGAGCTCAAGAACACCTCTCCTCGAGAGGTTGTTCTTCCCTCGTACTTGTTCATCCCTAGCCTACAAGGCAATCCACCACACCACACTGGAGTTGGGTATTACACCACAACGGTGGCCCGAAACAATATAAACTCTTGTGTCCCTTGTTCATCGGGTTCGGCGAGCTAGGCTTTGAGATCGTTATGAGAGTGTGAGCTAGGGGGAGAGAGATCTTCGTGCGCACTCCAGTGTTCGAACCTCAAGGGTTTCGCCGGAACGCGTAATCTGACATTTGGCGTGCCAGGTAGGGGTGCGCCGAAGTTTCGCCCCTCCACCGGCTCTACCTCTCCGCTCTATCCCCATGGCCGGCACTGCTCCTCCGACTGGATCGACAGGCGACCACGGCGGCACCAGGGGGCGGGTGCAGTGGATGCACAAGTTCAACCCAGAGATGTCGCCTCGCTACGACGGCGCGACGGATCCGTCGGCCTTCCTGCTGGCATACGAGGAGGCTAGAGGCGACGACAAGGTCATGGCCAACTAGTTACCCCTGGCCCTCTATGGCTTCTTGGGAGGAGCTGCACGGCCTTTTTGTTGCACGCTTCGCGGCACCGGCGCCTGTCGCCGTCGCGGCTCTCCTAGGCGGCTCGCAAGCGCCGCCCTCGGACCGCCACACCAAGCAGTTCTTCCGCCAGATCGGCGCCGCCTCTATGCAGCGGGCAGCCCCTCCGGGATGGGCGGTGCCCAAGGCTGACCTCATCTTCGACTCAGGGGATCACCCCGCCACCACTACTGGCTCGGGTGCGCTCCCAATGCTCTACACGCCCACCATCTGCAACGTGGCCATGACCAAGACTCTCATCGACGGTGGAGCGGGCCTCAACGTGCTCTCCGTGGAAGCTTTTGGCTTGCTTCATGTACCGTACGGCCGGCTCCGACCCACCAAGCCTTTCTCTAGAGTCGGCAGCGGGTCCACCAGCCCCTTGGGGCAAATACGCCTCCCACTCACCTTCGGTACCTGGGACAACTACCACACCGACCTCATCAACTTCAACATTGCCCGCATCGGCCTCCCGTACAACGCCATCCTCGGGTACCCTGCTTTGGCTAGGTTCATGGCAGCAACCCATCCGGCTTACAACCTCATGAAGATGTCGGGCAATAGCGGCGTCCTCACCGTGGCCGGAGACACCAAGGAAGCTCTGGCGGCCCTCAAGCTTACCTTCAGAGCCACAGCGGCTGCGCGCCCAGCCGGCGAAGCCACCCTAGGGGCTAAGGAGGCCGCGCTGGCGAAGAAGAAGCAATTGCTCACTCAAGACCGGGCCAAAACGAAGCAAGTGCCGGTCGAGGAAGGTGGATCCTCGGGAGCCACCTTCGCCATAGGCGCCAGCCTCAACCCGGGTCAAGAGGAGGCATTGGTGAAGTTCTTGCATGCGAACAAGGAGGTATTCGCCTAGGAACCCAAGCAGCTGGTAGGGGTCCCAAGGGGGGTAATCGAGCATCACTTAAGGGTGTGCCCCAATGTGCGCCCTGTGAAGCAGAAGGCGTGGCGATAGTCCACGGAGAAGCAGTCCTTCATCATCCAGGAAACTCACAAGATGGAGGTGGCAGGTGTCATTCGTGAGGTCCGGTACCCGGAGTGGCTGGCGAACCCCGTCGTTGTGCCAAAGAAAGGCGGGAAGGAACGCATGTGTGTCGACATCACCAACCTCAACAAGGCCCGTCCCCAAGACCCGTTCCCGCTTCCGCGCATCGACCAGATCGTTGACTCCACCGCTGAGTGCGGCCAGCTGTGTTTCCTAGACGCGTTCTCGGGCTACCACCAGATCAAGATGGTAGTGGAGGATGTGGAGAAGACCGCCTTCCTAACCCCGTGTGGGGTGTACTGCTACACCTGCATGCCGTACGGACTGCGCAACACTAGGGTGACCTTCCAGTGGCTGATGCACATCGCCCTAGGTCAGCAGCTCGGGAAAAACACTGAAGCCTACGTCGACGACATTGTGGTAAAATCTTGGGAGGCCAGAACCTTGATTCAGGACCTGGAGGAGACCTTCGCTAGCCTGCGCCAGGTGGATTTGTGGCTCAACTAGGAGAAGTGTGTGTTCGGTGTCCCCTCCGGCAAACTATAGGGATTCCTTGTGTCTCACAGGGGATTGAGGCTAACCCCGAGGAGGTCAAGGCAATAGAAGACATGAGCCCACCACAAACTCTCAAGGAAATGCATAAGCTTGCAGGCTGCGTGACCTCGCTGGGGCGTTTCATCTCCAAGCTGGGGGAGCACACCCTGCCATTCTTCAAGCTGATGAAGAAGAAGGGCTCGTTCGAATGGACCCCGGAGGCAGATCTGGCATTTCAAGACCTCAAGAGATACCTAACCAGCTCACCGGTGATGGTGGCACCTCGCCCCCCTCAAGCCTCTGGTGCTCTATCTGGCCGCTATGCCTCACTCCGCCAGCGCAGCGTTGGTGGCAGTTCGGGAGGAGCGCCGGGCCAAGAACCCGCAGCGCAATGCCGTGCCCTCAACTGGAATGGTGCAGTCACGAGACGGCGCCGCTAAGGCCAAGACGATACCCACATACAATCACACCCCATAAGATGGTGTTCAAGGGCCTGCGGAGGCCCCGATGGGCGACCAGGCTCCTGAGGTCCCCCCCCCCCTCAGGAGGCACCACAACCTTCGGAGGACACATGCTCCATTGATGCTCGCGCCCTCGTCAAGCATCCGGTATGCTTTGTCAGCACCGTGCTATGGGACGCGAGAGCATGATACGTCTCCGTCATATCTATAATTTTTGATTGTTCCATGCCAATATTCTACAACTTTCATATACTTTTCGCAACTTTTTATACTATTTTTGGGACTAACATATTGATCCAGTGCCCAGTGCCAGTTCATGTTTGTTGCATGTATTTTGTTTCACAGAATATCCATATCAAACGGAGTCCAATGTCACATCCCTAGTTCTGGTAATGCCTAGTGCTAGCATCTGGTGTGGCATCATGTTTAAATTTTATCTAAATTTGAAATAGGGGTGATCAATCCCTAGCACCAAAAGAACTCAACTAGGTTCAACTTAAAAACATTTTCAATAAACCCAAAGTGCCTCAAGAAAAGTTCATGATTTTTGGTTAAGGTAGAAACCTCTGCCAAAAATGATGAATATATTTCTAGGAAATTTTTGGATTTTTGAATTAACTAATATTGTATTTGACTTGGGGTTATAAATTCCTATAAATACTTCTATAACTCCAATCATTCTGAAAAATATTGTGGTGCTTTGGGCTAGTTCATATTGCATCCACAAATAATTACAGAAGCAACAAAATCGTTTAGTATTATTACTAAATGAAAACAGAGCAAAATAAATAGACAACAGAAAGAAAAATAGGAAAAGAGAGGAACCTACCTGGCCTTACCTACCTGGCAGCCCAGCTAGCGGCCCAGCTCCTCCAGTCGGCCCAGCCCACTGGCAACTGCAAGTCGTCTCCCACCTCTGCCAGAAGGCAGAGGCTTGCTGCTCGCACAAGCACCGGACGCCACCTCCTGCTTCCTCCCCCCCATCCTCGACCGAGAGCCTGGAGACGCCCCAAGCCCCCTGGTCCTTCTCCCTCACTCTCTGCTCTCCCCCTCGCCCTCTAGCACCCTCCCCCGACCTCACTAGAGAGCGCTCCGCTGTCGCCGTGTTTCACCCGCGTGGCCACTGTCCTCCTTTCGCCGCGCCGCCGTGTCCGGCATCTCCGCTGTCGAGCACCACGTCTCCACGCCGAAGGAAACAAGCCGGAGGGCTCCGCATCATCGCCATCGGCCCTTGGAGATCCGCCTCGCTGCCCTGCTCGCTCTGACGCTCCCCCGGCCCTGCCGTCTGCACCGGCCAACTCGCCGTGAGCCACTGACCCTCTTCCCTCTGCCTTTTCCCTCACGAGCGTCCTGTACCCGCCATCCCGCAAGCTCCCGAGCTCACCGTCGGCGTCCTTGCCACCGTCGTGGCTTGAGCTCGAGACAGCCGCGCCCTTGCACTGCATCAAGGTCCTGATGACCCCAGGAGGCCGCCTAGCCCCTTTGCTCGCTCGCCCGCTTGCTCTAGCGCCGCGCCCGTGCAGGCAGTAGCTCCGGCCGCCGCCCCGCTCATCGCTGTCAGCGATTCCAGCCACCCTAGCACCACCCACCACCACTGGTCGACGTGCCTTGTCCCGCTGCTTCTGCAAGACCCAGCCGCGCGAGCTCCCATCACCAGAGTTGGCCGGACGGGCAACCCTGCCGTGTCCCGATTAGCACCGGCGGCTAACCGCCGTTTTGGATGACGTGGACACGTCATTAGCTGCTAATTGAGCCACTAATTAAACCTCTGGTGAAACTGACAGTCTGGCCCCACCGCCTAACTAACCGGCTAACTAAATAAGATTAAGTTTAATCTAACAAGAGTGGGCCCGCGTGTCAGTGTTGACTATGATGATGTGGCCGTTGACCCAATCCCACTGGTCAGGTTTGACCTGGACTGGCCTATTGACCCCGCTGACGTCACCAGACGCAATGTTGATGTAGTAATTGATTTTATGGATTTAAAATAATCCAGGAAATTCCAGAAAATGTTTAGAAGTTCTAAAATTCATAGAAATTCAACAGTAGCTCAGAATGAAATAAGTTATATATGAAAAATTATCAGAAAAATATGAAGAATGTTTATGGAATATATAGTATGCAGTTTTGGAGTTGGAATTTGCTATATGTTTGAATTCCACTTCAATTAATATGACTAACTGTTGCATTAGGTGAATTCAGTACCTTAACATGCCATGACTGTACATCATGTTTGTTGCATTGCATTGACTGTGTTCCCTCTTGTTTGCCGGTAATTGTCCCCTCTCAGCAGACGATGTTCCGAAGATGAGATTGATGACATCGATGAAGAACTATTCTATCTTTAGAAGTGCCAGGCAAGCAAAACCCCCTTGTTCATTCCGATACAATCCCACTCTCTCGCTCCTGCTCTATTTTACTACATTAGGACAACAACGATTCAACTGTTACATGTTGTGGTAGTTGAACCCCTTTCCTTGCATGACCTGTCATTGCCATAGTAAATAGATGAAACCCACTAGCATGAGTAGGAGTTGTTTGAGCCCTGATGTGCCTACTCATTCGTGCTTGTTTGTCATGCCTGCTACTACTTAGAGTTGAGTCAGGTCTGATTCATCGGGGATGAATTGGAATGTGGTGAACATGTGCCTACCGTTGAGAGCTAAGTGTGTGAACATGATTTTGTAAAGGTAGCGGTGAGAGGCCATGTAGGAGTACATGGTGGGTTGTCTCATTGCAGCCATTCTTAGGAACTAAGTTCTGTGTTTGTGATCCATGAATAGTTACTACCACACATTGGGTTCCGGTAACTCGACCCCTCTCGACTTATTAATCCACTCGATCTCTGTCTAGGAGTTGCAACTAGTTTCTGGTGTTTGTAGATAGTGTTAGTAGTCTACCAAGTGGCACCCGGTACAGGTGGGCTTGGGACAGACTAGACACAGTGGCCCGGTGTACAAAGTGGCACCCGGATGGTGGGCTTGGGAACCCTGTACACATCGTTTGGGGTCGTGAGCGACACCCCGGCCGGATCTCCTTGCCGATGGAACCCGAATAGGCGATAAACCTGGACTAGAGACTTATGTGGTTAGTTAGGTCGTGGCCGACTCCCTCACCAGGCTTCCGCTTGAAGGTTGCCAAGATACACGACGTGCACATGGTGGTAAGTGGCGAGAGCGTGTGTGAAGAAGTACACCCCTCCAGGGTTATCA
Organism: Triticum monococcum; assembly: GCA_034509565.1. NCBI lineage: Eukaryota > Viridiplantae > Streptophyta > Magnoliopsida > Poales > Poaceae > Triticum > Triticum monococcum. Next base: position 439,487,923 of record CM067842.1, on the reverse strand, counting down.
TTGTCTATTCGAATAGCCCGATTCCTCGGGTATGGAAACTTGGACGCCTTGCATCGTTCATAGACAAGTGAAACTGGATACCCTAAAATGCGCAAGATAAGCATGAGTGCTATGGATGGCGTTCTCGTAGGGAGACGAGAGCGGATCCATAGTGGTGTATTGAAATGGTGAATATGTGGACTCGTGTGCGCCACCTCAAAAGAATTACTTGCAGTCGTAGTTCAGGATAGCCACCGAGTCACAGCTGGCTTGCTGAAGTTAAACGCCACCACCCCTTTCTTAATACTGATGCATATGTAGCTAGTTCTGATGTAAGTCTTGCTAGGTACATTTGTACTCACGTTTTCTTAGTTTATGTTTTTGCAGAGAGACTTCAGTCTCGCTAGTAGTTCCGTGTGGACATCGTCGTTTAGCTCGTTACCTCAGCTACGATCTTGTACCCTTGGGAGGGTCTTGTAGATAGCCAGGCTTCTCAGCCTTTTTCATTTGTAGATGTCTGTACTCAGACATGTTAAGCTTCCGCATGTGCTTTGACTTGTATGCTCTGAATGTTGGGTCATGAGACCCATGTTTGTAATATCTCGCTCCTCGGAGCCTAATGAGTAAATACTTTGAGTCGTAGAGTCTTGTTGTGATGCCATGTTGTATTTACACATATCGAGCATATTGTGTGTATGATTGAAATGCTTGGTATGTGTGGGATCCGACAACCTAGTTGTTTATCCTTGGTAGCCTCTCTTATGGGGAAATGTAGTCTTGTGCTTCCATGAGCAATAGTAGTCCGCTACAGCCCGGTTCACTGGAGTCCTGCTAGCCCAGCACTACTGCTCCAGAACACTTGACTGGCCGGCATGTGAATCACTTCGTTCCTGTGTCTGTCCCTTCGGGGAAATGTCACGCGGTGACATCCGGAGTCCTGCCTAGCCTGCTACAGCCCGGTTCACCGGAGTCCTGTTAACCCAGTGCTACAGCCCGGATTCGCACGCTGCTAACCGACATGCTCGATGTTGATTCATGTATTCCTGTCCCTGTAACTTAGTGCCACTTTGGGTTCACGACTAGTCACGTCAGCCCGGGTTCTCTGTCATATGGATGCTAGCGACACTATCATATATGTGAGCCGAAAGGCGCAAACGGTCCCGGGCCATTGTAAGGCGACACTAGTGGGAATACCGTGCGTGTGGCCGCAAAGTGATATGAGGTGTTACCGGCTAGATCCATGTGACTTGGAATCGGGGTCCTGACATCCAAACGGGATAAAAACGGACGGAGAATTTTTTTAGAATATATGTGATCTTTGGGAAGTGAAATCAACGCGAGACGATGCTCGAGGGGCCCATGAGGCAAGGGGCGCGCCCCAGGGGGGCAGGCACGCCCCTGACCCTCATGGTCACTCCGTAAGGCGGTTGGTGCCCTTCTTTCCCCGCAAGAAACCTAATATCCGGATAGAGATCGTGTTAAAATTTCAGCCCAATCGGAGTTACGGATCTCCGGGAATATAAGAAACGGTGAAAGGGAAGAATCTGAGAACATAGAACAGAGAGAGATAGAGAGACAGATCCAATCTCGGAGGGGCTCTCGCACCTCCCGTGCCATGGAGACCAAGGACCAGAGGAGAAACCCTTCTCCCATCTAGGGAGGATGTCAAGGAAGAAGAAGAAGAAGGGGGGCCTCTCCCCCTCTCTTCTGGTGGCGCCGGAACACCGCCGGGGCCATCATCATCACCGCAATCTTCACCAACAATTTCACCGCCGTCATCAACAACTCTTCCCTCCCCCCTCTATGCAGCAGTGTAACCTCTTCTTACCCACTATAATCTCTACTTAAACATGGTGCTCAACGCTATATATTATTTCGCAATGATGTGTGGCTATCCTATGATGTTTGAGTAGATCCGTTTTGTCCTACGGGTTATTGGATGATCAAGATTGGTTTGAATTGCATGTTTTATTATTGGTGCTGTCCTATGGTGCTCTCCGTGTCATGCAAGCGTGAGGGGTCCCCGCTGTAGGGTGTTCCAATACGTTCATGATTAGCTTATAGTGGGTTGCGTGAGTGACTGAAACACAAACCCGAGTAAGGGGGTTGTTGCGTATGGGATAAAGAGGACTTGATGCTTTAATGGTATGGTTGGGTTTTACCTTACTTATCTTTAGTAGTTGCAAATGCTTGCTAGAGTTCCAATCATAAGTGCATATGATCCAAGTAGAGAAAGTATGTTAGCTTATGCCTCTCCCTCATATAAAATTGCAATAATGATTACCGGTCTAGTTATCGTTTGCCTAGGGACAAATAACTTTCTCGTAACAACAAGCTCTCTACTAAAACTACCTTAGTTGTGTCTTTGTCTAAATAGCCCCTACTTTGTATTTACATAATCTTTATTATCTTGCAAACCTATACAACAACACCTACATAATAATTCTAGTTTCATAGTTGTTCTAGGTAAAGAGAACGTTAAGCGTGCGTAGAGTTGTATAGGTGGTCAACATAACTTGAGGAAATATTTGTTCTGCCTTTAGCTCCTCGTTGGGTTCGACACTCTTACTTATCGAAAACTATTGCGATCCCCTATACTTGTGGGTTATCACGACCTTTTTCTGGCGCCGTTGCCGGGGAGCAATAGCGTGGGGTGAATATTCTCGTGGGTGCTTGTTTGCTTTATCACTAAGTAATTTTTATTTGTTGTTCTTAGTTGTTTTCTATCTTCGTTATGGGTAGGAGACACAAAATACCAAAAAAATTAGTTGTACCTACTAAACCAATGGTTGAAGAACCACTCAAAATCTATCACACTCCTGAAGCTTATTACTTGGATCATCTTCGATCCCTATGTGCTCGTGCTGAAACCCTAACTAGCTTAGTTGAGGGCAAATCTTTAGATGAGCATGCTTGTTATGTGCGACACCGTATATCTAAAAAAGGGAAACTTTTACTGGGTCAAATTCATCGTTTGCAATGCTATGCTTGGAATTATGTGAAATATATGATTTTACTTATTGTTCTGAAAACCCTAAGAAACACCTTCCCTATCAATGTGAGTTTAGTGATAATGGAATCGTATCTTCGTATGCTAAGGGTGTTTATAATTACTATGATGTTCACCAAATTGAAGAATTTGTTGCTTTTAAGGGTGCTTCGCTATGATAATTATGCTTCTAATGCCTATGTTGAACCATATATTGAGGACTACCCCGCTGTACAAGAAGAGACTAATATTTTGTAGGAGTCTACGGAAGAAGAAATTGATGAAACTATGAGCTCATTGGATGAAAAAGATGAGGAGGAGAGCGAAGAACAAAAGGAGGAAGAGCGGATTAGCTACCCGTGCCCACCGTCTAATGAGAGTAACTCTTCAACTCATACATTGTTCAATTTCCCTTCGTGCTTACCGAAGGATGATTGCTATGATGATTGTTATGATCCCGTTGATTCTCTTGAAATATTCCATTTTGATGATGCTTGCTATGCTTGTGGCCAAGATGCCAATATAAATTATGCTTATGGAGATGAACTTGCTATAGTTCGTAATGTTAAACATGAAATTGTTGCTATTGCACCCACGCATGATAGTCCTATTATCTTTTTGAATTCTCCTGACTACACTATATCGGAGAAGTTTGCACTTATTAAGGATTATATTGATGGGTTGCCTTTTACCGTTATCCATGATGATTTTGATAGATATAATATGCATGTGCTTGCTTCTCCTACATGCAATTATTATGAGAGAGGAACTATATCTCCACCTCTCTATGTTTCCCACACGATAAAATTGCAGGAAATTGTTTATACTATGCATTGGCCTTTACTTTGTGTGCATGAATTGTTGTATTATGACATGCCGATGCATAGAAAGAGAGTTAAACTTCGTTGTTGCATGATATATGTTACTTTGTGCTCACTACTAAATTACAAATCATTGTTAATTAAAATTGGCTTTGATATACCTTGGGATCCGAGTGGATTCACCACTTGAGCACTATATGCCTAGCTTAATGGCTTTAAAGAAAGCGCTACCAGGGAGACAACCCGGAAGTTTTAGGGAGTCATTTATTTCTGTTGAGTGCTGAAAGGATCGAGAAGAGGTGTCTAGAAGGGGCTGATTAGACACTAAGTGCTAAAAGTTACAGTTTTAAATTCTTTAGGTTGAAGTGGAGTTTAGGCACAAGTTTAACAAACACAATACATATCAAGCAAGCATGCAAAGAGTATATGAGCAGTGGAAAGTAAAGCATGCAACTTGTAAGAATGTAAAGAGAAGGGTTTGGAAGATTCAAACGCAATTGGAGACACGGATGTTTTTGTCGTGGTTCCGATAGGTGGTCCTATCGTACATCCACATTGATGGAGACTTCAACCCACAAAGGGTAACAGTTGTGTGAGTCCACGGAGGGCTCCACCCATGAAGGGTCCACGAAGAAGCAACCTTGTCTATCCCAACATGGCCATCGCCCACGAAGGACTTGCCTCACTAGCGGTAGATCTTCATGAAGTAGGCGATCTCCTTGCCCTTACAAACTCCTTGGCTCACCTCCACAATCTTGTCGGAGGCTCCCAAGTGACACATAGCCAATCTAGGAGACACCACTCTCCAAGAAGTAACAAATGGTGTGTTGATGATGAACTCCTTGCTCTTGTGCTTCAAATGATAGCCTCCCCAAAACTCAACTCTCTCTCACAGGATATGGATTTGGTGGAAAGAAGATTTGAGTGCAAAGCAACTTGGGGAAGGCTGGCGATTAAGATTCATATGGTAGGAATGGAATATCTTGGTCTCAACACAAGTGTAGGTGGTTCTCTTCTCAGAAAATATAGGCTGGAAGTGTAAGTTTGTTCTGATGGCTCTCTCCACGAATGAAGAGGAGGTGGAGGGGTATATATAGCCTCCACACAAAATCTAACCATTACACATAACTTTCCAAACTCGGTGGGACCGAATGGTTAAACTCGGTCGAACCGATTCAGCAAAGCTAGTGACCGTTAGGGTTTTCGGTGGGAGCGACATGCAACTCGGTAGGACCGATATGATTAGGGTTAGGGCATAACATAATCTCGGTGAAGCCGATTACCCAAACTCGGTGAGACCGATTTTGGTAATAAGCTAACCAGAGAGTTGGTCAGGTAAACTCGGTGGGACCGATCGCTCATTTCAGTGAGACCGAAATGTTACAAAAGGGAACCAGAGAGTTTACATTGCAGTTTCGGTGGGACCAATCGCAAGTTTCGGTGAGACCGAAAGTATTGCAATAGGCAACAGGGAGTTTGCAATCCCATCTCGGTGAGACCGAGATCCCTATTGGTGAGACCGATTTGCCTAGGGTTTGTGGCAGTGGCTATGACATTTGAAATTCGGTGGCGCTGGATAGAAGGAATCGGTGGGGCTAAGTTTGACTTTTGGTTTAGGTCATATGTGGATGTCAGAAAGTAGTTGAGGGCTTTGGTGCATATCACTAAGCATTTGAGCAAGAGCCTCATTAAGCAGCACCTCATCCCTCCTTGATAGTATTGGCTTTTCCTATAGACTCAATGTGATCTTGGATCACAAAAATAGAAAATGTAGAGTCTTGAGCTTGAGCCAATCCTATGTCCTTAGCATCTTGAAGGGGTTTCACATCCTCTATTCCATGCCACTCCATTGTTGAACTTGTCTGAAACATACTAGGTAGAAACATTAGTCTAACAAGAGATATGTTGACATTAATTACCAAAATCACCCAGGGAGCACTAGTGCTTTCAATCTACCCCTTTTTGGTAATTGATGACAACATACATCAAAGCTTTAGATCAAGATATTAAGTGTAGTAAGTAAATCTTTGGAAAGAAATGTAACTTGCATAGGCTCCCCTACATGTATGCAATCATGTGATTATGGAATATAGGAGCATGTGAATGCATAAACATGACAGAGTAAGCAATGTGTTACATGTATCTTGGCTATATGCATCAAAGCAAACGATGAAAATATGAGAAATGTACCTTCATGCTCATGAGTCCTTCTTGCAAACAGTATGTACATCAGCAAGAAATTCTCATTCACATGACTGTGATGCATATAATTATCTTGTGGTCTTGAGTTGGCTTAGGATGGGATGAACCTGCGTAAACAAGGTTAGATAACACAGATACACCTACTGGCCTGAGCAACCAAGAGAAACCACAAGAGTACCAAGACTGGGATGACATGTAGAGTGAGTACTAAGTACCACATTGGATATAGACATGTCCCCGAAGGTAAAGGTGTGCAATAAATTCAAGGATTTCCTTCCCTTAGATGTCTTTCTCTCCCTGAATCTAGCATGGCATGCTGGGAGAAGATGGGGAACAGGAAATCGGAGCAAAAACAGATCTCAAAGGAAATAAACAGTGCTAATGCAAACGAGCAAATATGAACATGTCTTTCCCCTCTTGAAGACATGTGACTTCTCTCCTCTTGAACACCAAGCATCTGGGGTCCTTGATGATTACTCTTTCTTCCCTTGAGTATTCTCTCCCCTTATAGATATGATTAAGCTTTGATGTGATCTCTCTCTCCCCCTTTGACATCAATTTCCAAGAAGGGTTCTTATGGATGTTTGTCATGATGGGTTTGGTCCTTCAGTCACAGAACAAAGCAGGAAGTTGAATAGGATGCTGGTCGAGGACAAGATTCATTGAGTGGAGCTGGATTAAAAAGAATTCAGAAATATGTGTGAAAGGATCGAGAAGAGGTGTCTAGAGGGGGGTGATTAGACACTAAGTGCCAAAAGTTGTAGTTTTTAATATTCTTAAGTTTAGGTGGAGTCTAAGCATAAGTTTAACAAACACAATACACATCAAGCAAGCATGCAATGAGTATATGAGCAGCAGAAAGTAAATCATGCAACTTGCAAGAATGTAAAGGGAAGGGTTTGGAGTATTCAACTCAATTGGAGACACGGATGTTTTTGTCATGGTTCCGATAGGTGGTGCTATCGTACATCCACGTTGATGCATACTTCAACCCACGGAGGGTAACGGTTGTGCGAGTCCACGGAGGGCTCCACCCACGAAGGTTCCACGAAGAAGCAACCTTGTCTATTCCATCACGGCCGTCGCCCACGAAGGACTTGCCTCACTAGCGGTAGATCTTCACGAAGTAGGCGATCTCCTTGCCCTTACAAACTCCTTGGTTCAACTCCACAATCTTGTTTTAGGCTCCCAAGTGACACCTAGCCAATCTAGGAGACACCACTCTCCAAGAAGTAACAAATGGTGCGTTGATGATGAACTCCTTGCTCTTGTGCTTCAAATGATAGCCTCCCCAGCACTCAACTCTCTCTCACAGGATATGGATTTGGTGGAAAGAAGATTTGAGTGGAAAGCAACTTGGGGAATGTTGGAGATCAAGATTCATATGGTAGGAATGGAATATCTTGGCCTCAACACAACTGTAGGTGGTTCTCTTCTCAGAAAATATAGGTTGAAAGTGTAGGTTTGTTCTGATGGTTCTCTCCACAAATGAAGAGGGGGTGGAGGGGTATATATAGCCTCCACACAAAATCTAACCATTACACATAACTTTCCAAACTCAGTGGGACTGAATGGTTAAACTCGGTCGGACCGATTCAGCAAAGCTAGTGACCGTTAGGGTTTTCGGTGGGACCGACATGCAACTCGGTAGGACCGATATGATTAGGGTTAGGGCATAACGTAATCTCGGTGAAGCCGATTACACAAACTCGGTGAGATCGATTTTGGTAATAAGCTAACTAGAGAGTTGGTCAGGTAAACTCGGTGGGACCGATCGCTCATTTCGGTGAGACCAAAATGTTACAGAAGGGAACCAGAGAGTTTACATTGTAGTTTCGGTGGGACCGATCGCAAGTTTCGGTGAGACCGAAAGTATTGTAATAGGCAACAGAGAGTTTGCAATCCCATCTCGCTGAGACCGAGATCCCTATCGGTGAGACCGATTTGTCTAGGGTTTGTGGCAGTGGCAATGACATTTGAAACTCGGTGGCAGCGGATAGAAGGAATCGGTGGGGCTGAGTTTGACTTTTGGTTTAGGTCATATGTGGATGTCAGAAAGTAGTTGAGGGCTTTGGTGCATATCACTGAGCATTTGAGCAAGAGCCTCATTAAGCAGCACCTCATCCCTCCTTGATAGTATTGACTTTTCCTATAGACTCAATGTGATCTTGGAGCACTAAAATAGAAAATGTAGAGTCTTGAGCTTGAGCCAATCCTTTGTCCTTAGCATCTTGAAGGGGTTTCACATCCTCTATTCCATGCCACTCCATTGTTGAACTGGTTTGAAACATACTAGGTAGAAACATTAGTCCAACAAGAGATATGTTGACATTAATTACCAAAATCACCCAGGGAGCACTTGTGCTTTCAATGTCCCCCTTTTCGGTAATTGATGACAACATACATCAAAGCTTTAGATCAAGATATTAAGAGTAGTAAGTAAATCTTTGGAAAGAAATGTAACTTGCATAGGCTCCCCCTACATGTATGCAATCATGTGATTATGGAATATAGGAGCATGTGAATTCATAAACATGACAGAGTAAGCAATGTGTTACAGGTATCTTGGCTATATGCATCAGAGCAAATGATGAAAATATGTGAAATGTACCTTCATGCTCATGAGTCCTTCTTGCAAACAGTATGTACATCAGCAAGAAATTCTCATTCACATGACTGTGATGCATATAATTATCTTGTGGTCTTGAGTTGGCTTAGGATGGGATGAACCTGCGTAAACAAGGTTAGATAACAAAGATACTCCTACTGGCCAGAGCAATCAAGAGAAACCACAAGAGTACCAAGACTGGGATGACATGTAGAGTGAGTACTAAGTACCACATTGGATATAGACATGTCCCCAAAGGTAAAGGTGTGCAATAAATTCAAGGATTTCCTTCCCTTAGAAGTCTTTCTCCCCCTGAATCTAGAATGGGATGCTGGGAGAAGATGGGGAACAGGAAATCAGAGCAAAAACAGAGCTCAAAGGAAATAAACAGTGCTAATGCAAACGAGCAAATATGAACATGTCTTTCCCCTCTTGAAGACATGTGACTTCTCTCCTCTTGAACACCAAGCATCTGGGGTCCTTGATGATTACTCTTTCTTCCCTTGAGTATTCTCTCCCCTTATATATATGATTAAGCTTTGATGTGATATCTCTCTCCCCCTTTGACATCAATTTCCAAGAAGGGTTCTTATGGATCTTTGTCATGATGGGTTTGGTCCTTGAGTCACAGAACAAAGCAGGAAGTTGAATAGGATGCTGGTCGTGGACAAGATTCATTGAGTGGATCTGGATTAAAAAGAATTCAGAAATATGTGTGAAAGGATCGAGAAGAGGTGTCTAGAGGGGGGTGATTAGACACTAAGTGCCAAAAGTTGCAGTTTTTAATATTCTTAAGTTTAAGTGGAGTTTAAGAACAAGTTTAACAAACACAATACATATCAAGCAAGCATCCAATGAGTATATGAGAAGCGGAAAGTAAACCATGCAACTTGCAAGAATGTAAAGGGAAGGGTTTGGAGTATTCAAGCGCAATTGGAGACACGGATGTTTTTGTCGTGGTTCCGATAGGTGGTGCTATCGTACATCCACGTTGATGGAGACTTCAACCCACGGAGGGTAACGGTTGCGCGAGTCCACGGAGGGCTCCACCCACGAAGGGTCCACGAAGAAGTAACCTTGTCTATTCCATCACGGTCGTCACCCACGAAGGACTTGCCTCACTAGCGGTAGATCTTCACGAAGTAGGCGATCTCCTTGCCCTTACAAACTCCTTGGTTCAACTCCACAATCTTGTTGGAGGCTCCCAAATGACACCTAGCCTATCTAGGAGACACCACTCTCCAAGAAGTAACAAATGGTGTGTTGATGATGAACTAGTTGCTCTTTTGCTTCAAATGATAGCCTCCCCAACACTCAACTCTCTCTGACAGGATTTGGATTTGGTGGAAAGAAAATTTGAGTGGAAAGCAACTTGGGGAATGCTGGAGATTAAGATTCATATGATAGGAATGGAATATCTTGGTCTCAACACAAGTGTAGGTGGTTCTCTTCTCAGAAAATATAGGTTGGAAGTGTAGGTTTGTTCTGATGGCTCTCTCCACGAATGAAGAGGGGTGGAGGGGTATATATAGCCTCCACACAAAATCTATCCATTACACATAACTTTCCAAACTCGGTGGGACCGAATGGTTAAACTCGGTTGGACCGATTCAGTAAAGCTAGTGACCTTTAGGGTTTTCGGTCGGACCGACATGCAACTCAGTAGGACCGATATGATTAGGTTTAGGGCATAACATAATCTCGGTGAAGCCGATTACACAAACTCGGTGAGATCAATTTTGGTAATAAGCTAACCAGAGAGTTGGTCAGGTAAACTCGGTGGGACCGATCGCTCATTTCAGTGAGACCGAAATGTTACAAAAGGGAACCAGAGAGTTTACATTTTCAGTTTCGGTGGGACAGATCGCAAGTTTCGGTGAGACTGAAAGTATTGCAATAGGCAACAGAGAGTTTGCAATCCCATCTCGGTGAGACCGAGATCCCTACCGGTGAGACCGATTTGCCTAGGGTTTGTGGTAGTGGCTATGACATTTGAAACTCGGTGGCGTCGGATAGAAGGAATCGGTGGGGCTAAGTTTGACTTTTGGTTTAGGTCATATGTGGATGTCAGAAAGTAGTTGAGGGCTTTAGTGCATATCACTAAGCATTTGAGCAAGAGCCTCATTAAGCAGCACCTCATCCCTCCTTAATAGTAGTGGCTTTTCCTATAGACTCAATGTGATCTTGGATTACTAAAATAGAAAATGTAGAGTCTTGAGCTTGAGCCAATCCTTTGTCCTTAGCATCTTGAAGGGGTTTCACATCCTCTATTCCATGCCACTCCATTGTTGAACTTGTCTGAAACATACTAGGTAGAAACATTAGTCCAATAAGAGATATGTTGACATTAATTACCAAAATCACCCAGGGAGCACTTGTGCTTTCAATGTCCCCCTTTTTGGTAATTGATGACAACATACATCAAAGCTTTAGATCAAGATATTAAGAATAGTAAGTAAATCTTTGGAAAGAAATGTAACTTGCGTAGGCTCCCCCTACATGTATGCAATCATGTGATTATGGAATATAGGAGCATGTGAATGCATAAACATGATAGAGTAAGCAATGTGTTACATGTATCTTGGCTATATGCATCATAGCAAATGACAAAAATATGAGAAATGTACCTTCATGCTCATGAGTCCTTGCAAACAGTATGTACATCAGCAAGAAATTCTCATTCGCATGACTGTGATGCATATAATTATCTTGTGGTCTTGAGTTGGCTTAGGATGGGATGAACCTATGTAAAAAAGGTTAGATAACACAGATACACCTACTGGCCAGAGCAACCAAGAGAAACCACAAGAGTACCAAGACTGGGATGACATGTAGAGTGAGTACTAAGTACCACATTGGATATAGACATGTCCCCAAAGGTAAAGGTGTGCAATAAATTCAAGGATTTCCTTCCCTTAGATGTCTTTCTCCCCCTGAATCTAGCATGGGATGCTGGGAGAAGATGCGGAACAGGAAATCAGAGCAAAAATAGAGCTCAAAGGAAATAAACTGTGCTAATGCAAACGAGGAAATATGAACATGTCTTTCCCCTCTTGAAGCCATGTGACTTCTCTCCTCTTGAACACCAAGCATCTGGGGTCCTTGATGATTACTCTTTCTTCCCTTGAGTATTCTCTCCCCTTATAGATATGATTAAGCTTTGATGTGATCTCTCTCTCCCCCTTTGACATCAATTTCCAAGAAGGGTTCTTATGGATCTTTGTCATGATGGGTTTGGTCCTTGAGTCACAGAACAAAGCATGAAGTTGAATAGGATGCTGGTCGAGGACAACATTCATTGAGTGGAGCTGGATTAAAAAGAATTCAGAAATATGTGTGAAAGGATCGAGAAGAGGTGTCTAGAGGGGGGTGATTAGACACTAAGTGCCAAAAGTTGCAGTTTTTAATATTCTTAAGTTTAAGTGGAGTTTAAGCACAAGTTTAACAAACACAATACCTATCAAGCAAGCATGCAATGAGTATATGAGCAGCGGAAAGTAAAGCATGCAACTTGCAAGAATGTAAAGGGAAGGGTTTGGAGTATTCAAACGCAATTGGAGACACGGATGTTTTTGTCGTGGTTCCGATAGGTGGTGCTATCGTACATCCACGTTGATGGAGACTTCAACCCACGGAGGGTAACGGTTGCGCGAGTCCACGGAGGGCTCCACCCATGAAGGGTCCACGAAGAAGCAACCTTGTCTATTCCATGACGGTCGTCACCCACGAAGGACTTGCCTCACTAGCGGTAGATCTTCACGAAGTAGGCGATCTCCTTGCCCTTACAAACTCCTTGGTTCAACTCCACAATCTTTTTGGAGGCTCCCAAGTGACACCTAGCCAATCTAGGAGACACCACTCTCCAAGAAGTAACAAATGGTGTGTTGATGATGAACTCCTTGCTCTTGTGCTTCAAATGATAGTCCCCCCAACACTCAACTCTCTCTCACAGGATTTGGATTTGGTGGAAAGAAGATTTGAGTGGAAAGCAACTTGGGGAAGCCTAGAGATCAAGATTCATATGGTTGGGATGGAATATCTTGACCTCAACACAAGCGTAGGTGGTTCTCTCTCAGAAAATGTGTATTGGAAGTGTAGGTATGTTCTGATGGCTCTCTTCACGAATGAAGAGTGGGTGGAGGGGTATATATAGCCTCCACAAAAAATCTAACCGTTACACACAATTTGCTAAACTGGGTGGGACAGAAAGGTTAAACTCGGTCGGACCGATTCAGCAAACCTAGTGACCGTTAGGATTTTCAGTGGGACTGAGATGCAACTCGGTAGGACCGATATGGTTAGGGATGGGGCATAACGTAATCTCGGTGTGACCGATTAGACAAACTCGGTGGGACCGATTTTGGTAATAAGATAACTAGAGAGTTGGTCAAGCAAACTCGGTGAGACCGATTACACAAACAAGGTGGAACCGATTTTGGTAATAAGCTAACTAGAGGGTTTGCATTGTAATCTCGGTACCGATTGCTCAAACTCGGTGAGACCGATTTTGTTAATGGACATACACAGAGAGATTACAATCCCATCTCGGTGAGACCGAGATCCCTATGGGTGAAACCGATTTGCTAGGGTTTGTGGCAGTGGCTATGACATTTGAAACTCGGTGGCGCCAGATAGATAGAATCGGTGGGGCCGAGTTTGACTTTTGGTTTAGGTCATATGTGGATGTGGAAAGGTAGTTGAGGGTTTTGGAGCATATCACTAAGCACTTTGAGCAAGCAAGTCATTAAGCAACACCTCATCCCCTCTTGATAGTATTGGCTTTTCCTATAGACTCAATGTGATCTTGGATCACTCAAATAGAAAATGTAGAGTCTTGATCTTGAAGCTTGAGCCAATCCTTTGTCCTTAGCATCTTGAAGGGGTTCCACATCCTCTAGTCCATGCCACTCCATTGTTGAACTTATCTGAAACATACTAGGTAGAAGTGTTAGTCCAACAAGAGATATGTTGACATTAATTACCAAAACCACCCAGGGAGCACTTGTGCTTCCAATCTCCCCCTTTTTGGTAATTGATGACAACATACATCAAAGCTTTAGATAAAGATATAGAGAATAGCAAGTAAAGCTTTGGAAAGACATGTAACATGCATAGGCTCCCCCTACATGTATGCAATCATGTGAATATTGAATATAGGAGCATGTGAATGTGTAAACATGATAGAGTAAGCAATGTGTTACATGTATCTTGGCTATATGCATCAGAGCAAATGATGTGAATGGGAGAAATGTACCATCATGCTCATGAGTCCTTCTTGCAAATAGTATGTACATCAGCAAGAACTTCTCATTCACATGACTGTGATGCATATACTTACCTTGTGGTCTTGAGTTGGCTTAGGATGGGATGAACCTGCGCAAACAAGGTTAAATAACACAGATACACCTACTGACCAGAGCAAGCAAGAGAAACCACAAGAGAACCAAGACTGGGATGACACATAGAGTGAGTACTAAGTACCACATTGGATATAGACATGTCCCCAAAGGTAAAGATATGCAATAAAATCAGAGATTTCCTTCCCTTAGATGTCTTGCTCCCCCTAAATCTGCATGGGATATTGGGAGAAGATAGGGAACAGAAAATCATAGAAAAAAAAAGGAAACAATAGAGCTTGAGCTAAAGCAAGCAACCAAACATGTCTTTCCCCTCTTAAAGACATGTGACATCTCTCCTCTTGAACACCAAGCATCTGGGGTCTTTGATGGTTTTACTTTCTCCTAGTTGAGAAACTCTCTCCCCCTGAGTATTCTCTCTTTCTACCCCTATAGGAAGGATTAAGCTTTGATGTGATCTCTCTCTCCCCATTTGACATCAATTTCCAAGAAGGGCTCTTCTGGACATGTGATACAAATGGGTTGGTCCTTGAGTCACACAGCAAAGAAGCATGTCTAATATGATGCTGGTAGAGGACAAGAATCATTGAGTGGAGCTGGAGCAAACAGAAATCAGGAATAAGTGGCAAGTTAGTTTTCCTGTGATGGAATCGGTGACTCTGAGTTGTGTGCTTTGGTTGCACCGAAAGATTTCGGTTGGGCCGAAGAGAACAAACCGGTGTGACCGAGTTCATCAGAGTGAAACCACTTGTCACCTCAGCTCACTAGACAAGTAAGATCTCACAAGGATATGCAAGGAATTTACTGAAAGATTTGCAATGAATTGGATGCAGAAAATGCAGAACAAAAAGGAAAGAAAAGAAACTAAAAGTTCTAGATGAAGTGAAAGGGGAAACAAATATGCAAATGCAAAAGCACGGAGAAACATTAGAGAACTTCATCTAAAAATGGTCGGTGACAAAGTCACCTATGTTAGAGTATATTGACTTAGGAGTCAAGTGAGAGCACTTGATCATAGGTCATACTCATCGTTTAAGCTCAAAATGGGGTTACCATTTTTCATTTAAGCATCTTGATGTATTCACATCTTGTCGAGTTGCTTTCGCTCATGACTTGGAGTAAACCTTCTCTAAGATGGAATAACATACCTTGGGTGGTGGTGTTGATCTTGATCATGTAGTTGAACTTGCTGTTGGGGAACGTAGTAATTTCAAAATTTTCCTACGCACACGCAAGATCATGGTGATGCATAGCAACGAGGGGGAGAGTCTGATCTACATACCCTTGTAGATCGCAACGGAAGCGTTGACACAACGTAGAGGAAGTAGTCGTACGTCTTCTTCCTGATCCGACCGATCCAAGCACCGTTACTCCGGCACCTCCGAGTTCTTAGCACACGTTCAGCTCGATGACAATCCCTGGGCTCCGATCCAGCAAAGCTTCGGGGAGGAGTTCCATCAGCACGACAGCGTGGTGACGATCTTGATGTACTATCGACGTAGGGCTTCGCCTAAGCACTACAACGATATGATCGAGGTGGAATTTGGTGGCAGGGGGCACCGCACACGGCTAAGGAACGATCACGTGGATCAACTTGTGTGTCTAGAGGTGACCCCTGCCCCCGTATATAAAGGTTGACAGGGGGAGGGCTGGCCGGCCAAGCTATGGAGGCGCAGGAGGAGTCCTACTCCTACCGAGAGTAGGACTCCCGCCCCCCAATCCTATTCCTAATAGGACTCCCAAGGAGAAAGAGAGGGAGAGAGGTGGCCGGCCACCTCTCCTAGTCCTAATAGGACTAGGGGAGGTGGGAGGCGCGCAGCCCACCTTGGGCTGCCCCTTTCACCTTTCCACTAAGGCCCAATAAGGCCCATTTGGTTCCCGGGGGGTTCCGGTAACCTCCCGGTACTCCGGTAAAATCCCGATTTCACCCGGAACACTTTCGATGTCCAAATATAGGCTTCCAATATATCAATCTTTATGTCTCGACCATTTCGAGACTCCTCGTCATGTCCGTGATCACATCCGGGACTCTGAACAACCTTCGGTACATCAAAATGCATAAACTCATAATAACTGTCATCGTAACGTTAAGCGTGCGGACCCTACGGTTCGAGAACAATGTAGACATGACCGAGACACGTCTCCGATCAATAACCAATAGCGGGACCTGGATGCCCATATTGGCTCCTACATATTCTACGAGGATCTTTATCGGTCAGACCGCATAACAACATACGTTGTTCCCTTTGTCATCGGTATGTTACTTGCCCGAGATTCGATCGTCGGTATCCAATACCTAGTTCAATCTCGTTACTGGCAAGTCTCTTTACTCTTTCCGTAATACATCATCTCACAACTAACATCTTAGTTATAATGCTTGCAAGGCTTATGTGATGTGTATTACCGAGAGGGCCCAGAGATACCTCTCCGACAATCGGAGTGACAAATCCTATTCTCGAAATACGCCAACCCAACATCTACCATTGGAAACACCTGTAGTACTCCTTTATAATCACCCAGTTACGTTGTGACTTTTGGTAGCACCCAAAGTGTTCCTCCGGCAAGCGGGAGTTGCATAATCTCATAGTCATAGGAACATGTATAAGTCATGAAGAAAGCAATAGCAACATACTAAACGATCGGGTGCTAAGCTAATGGAATGGGTCATGTCAATCAGATCATTCAACTAATGATGTGACCTCGTTAATCAAATAACAACTCTTTGTTCTTGGTTAGGAAACATAACCATCTTTGATTAACGAGCTAGTCAAGTAGAGGCATACTAGTGACACTCTATTTGTCTATGCATTCACACATGTATTATGTTTCCGGTTAATACAATTCTAGCATGAATAATAAACATTTATCATGATATAAGGAAATAAATAAGAACTTTATTATTGCCTCTAGGGCATATTTCCTTCAGTCTCCCACTTGCACTAGAGTCAATAATCTAGATTACACAGTAATGATTCTAACACCCATGGAGCCTTGGTGCTGATCATGTTTTGCTCGTGGAAGAGGCTTAGTCAACGGGTCTGCAACATTCAGATCCGTATGTATCTTGCAAATCTCTATGTCTCCCACCTGGACTAGATCCCGGATGGAATTGAAGCGTCTCTTGATGTGTTTGGTCCTTTTGTGAAATCTAGATTCCTTTGCCAAAGCAATTGCACCAGTATTGTCACAAAAGATTTTCATTGGACCCGATGCACTAGGTATGACACCTAGATCGGATATGAACTCCTTCATCCAGACTCCTTCGTTCGCTGCTTCCGAAGCAGCTATGTATTCCGCTTCACATGTAGATCCCGCTATGACGCTTTGTTTAGAACTGCACCAACTGACAGCTCCACCGTTTAAAGTAAACACGTATCCGGTTTGCGATTTAGAATCGTCCAGATCAGTGTCAAAGCTTGAATCAACGTAACCTCTTACGGTGAGCTCTTTGTCACCTCCATATACGAGAAACATATCCTTAGTCCTTTTCAGGTATTTCAGGATGTTCTTGACCGCTGTCCAGTGATCCACTCCTGGATTACTTTGGTACCTCCCTGCTAAACTTATAGCAAGGCACACCTCAGGTCTGGTACACAGCATTGCATACATGATAGAGCCTATGGCTGAAGCATAGGGAACATCTTTCATTTTTTTTCTCTATCTTCTGCACTGGTCGGGCATTGAGTCTGACTCAACTTCACACCTTGTAACACAGGCAAGAACCCTTTCTTTGCTTGATCCATTTTGAACTTCTTCAAAATCTTGTCAAGGTATGTGCTTTGTGAAAGTCCAATTAAGCATCTTGATCTATCTCTATAGATCTTTATGCCTAATATGTAAGTAGCTTCCCCGAGGTCTTTCATCGAAAAACTTTTATTCAAGTATCCCTTTATGCTATCCAGAAATTCTATATCATTTCCAATCAGCAATATGTCATCCACATATAATATCAGAAATGCTACAGAGCTCCCACTCACTTTCTTGTAAATACAGGCTTCTCCAAAAGTCTGTATAAAGCCAAATGCTTTGATCACACTATCAAAGCGTTTATTCCAACTCCGAGATGCTTGCACCAGTCCATAAATGGATCGCTGGAGTTTGCACACTTTGTTAGCTCCCTTTGGATCGACAAAACCTTCCGGTTGCATCATATACAACTCTTCTTCTAGAAATCCATTCAGGAATGCAGTTTTGACATCCATCTGCCATATTTCATAATCATGAAACGCGGCAATTGCTAACATGATTTGGACAGACTTAAGCATTGCTACGGGTGAGAAGGTCTCATCGTAGTCAACCCCTTGAACTTGTCGAAAACCTTTTGCAACAAGTCGAGCTTTATAGACAGTAACATTACCGTCAGCGTCAGTCTTTTTCTTGAAGATCCACTTATTCTCAATTGCTTGCCGATCATCGGGCAAGTCAACCAAAGTCCATACTTTGTTCTCATACATGGATCCCATCTCAGATTTCATGGCTTCAAGCCACTTTGCGGAATCTGGGCTCACCATCGCTTCTTCATAGTTCGTAGGTTCATCATGATCTAGCAGCATGACTTCCAGAACTGGATTACCATACCACTCTGGCACGGATCTTGCTCTGGTTGATCTACGAGGTTCAGTAGTATCTTGTTCTGAAGTTTCATGATCATTATCATTAACTTCCTCACTTATTGGTGTAGGTGTCGCAGAAACAGTTTCCTATGATGTACTACTTTCTAATAATGGAGCGGGTACAGTTACCTCGTCAAGTTCTACTTTCCTCCCACTCACTTCTTTCGAGAGAAACTCCTTCTCAAGAAAGTTTACGAATTTAGCAACAAAAGTCTTGCCTTCGGATCTGTGATAGAAGGTGTATCCAATAGTTTCCTTTGGATATCCTATGAAGACACATTTCTCCGATTTGGGTTTGAGCTTATCAGGTTGAAGCTTTTTCACATAAGCATCGCAACCCCAAACTTTAAGAAACGGCAACTTTGGTTTCTTGCCAAACCACAGTTCATAAGGCGTCGTCTCAACGGATTTTGATGGTGCCCTATTTAACGTGAATGCAGCCGTCTCTAAAGCGTATCCCCAAAATGATAGCGGTAAATCAGTAAGAGACATCATAGATCGTACCATATCTAGTAAAGTACGATTACGAGTTCGGACACACCATTACGCTGTGGTGTTCCGGGTGGCGTGAGTTGCGAAACTATTCCACAATTTTTCAAATGTACACCAAACTCGTAACTCAAATATTCTCCTCCACGATCAGATCGTAGAAAATTTATTTTCTTGTTACGATGATTTTCAACTTCACTCTGAAATTCCTTGATCTTTTCAAATGTTTCATACTTGTGTTTCATTAAGTAGATATACCCATATCTGCTTAAATCATCTGTGAAGGTGAGAAAATAACGATATCCGCCACGAGCCACAACATTCATCGGACCACACACATCGGTATGTATGATTTCCAATAAATCTTTTGCTCTCTCCATAGTTCCGGAGAACGGTGTTTTGGTCATCTTGCCCATGAGGAACGGTTCGCAAGTACCAAGTGATTCATAATCAAGTGGTTCCAAAAGTCCATCACTATGGAGTTTCTTCATGCGCTTTACACCGATATGACCTAAACGGCAGTGCCACAAATAAGTTGCACTATCATTATCAACTCTGCATCTTTTGGCTTCTACATTATGAATATGTGTATCACTACTATCGAGATTTAACAAGAATAGACCACTCTTCAAGGGTGCATGACCATAAAAGATATTACTCATATAAATAGAACAACCATTATTCTCTGATTTAAATGAATAACCGTCTCGCATTAAAAAAGATCGAGATATAATGTTCATGCTCAACGCTGGCACCAAATAACAATTATTTAGGTCTAATATTAATCCCGAAGGTAGATGTAGAGGTAGCGTGCCAACCGCGATCACATCGACTTTGGAACCATTTCCCACGCGCATCGTCACCTCGTCCTTAGCTAATCTTCGCTTAATCCGTAGTCCCTGTTTCGAGTTGCAAATATTAGCAACAGAACCAGTATCAAATACCCAGGTGCTACTGCGAGCATTAGTAAGGTACACATCAATAACATGTATATCACATATACCTTTGTTCACCTTGCCATCCTTCTTATCCGCCAAATACTTGGGGCAGTTCCGCTTCCAGTGACCAGTCTGCTTGCAGTAGAAGCACTCAGTTTCAGGCTTAGGTCCAGACTTGGGTTTCTTCTCCTAAGCAGCAACTTGCTTGCCGTTCTTCTTGAAGTTCCCCTTCTTCTTCCCTTTGCCCTTTTTCTTGAAACTAGTGGTTTTGTTAACCATCAACACTTGATGCTCCTTCTTGATTTCTACTTCCGCAGCTTTCAGCATTGCGAAGAGCTCGGGAATAGTCTTGTTCATCCCTTGCATATTATAGTTCATCACGAAGCTCTTGTAGCTTGGTGGCAGTGATTGGAGAATTCTGTCAATGACGGAATCATCTGGAAGATTAACTCCCATATGAATCAAGTGATTGTTATACCCAGACATTTGAGTATATGCTCATTGACAGAACTGTTCTCCTCCATCTTGCAGCTATAGAACTTATTGGAGACTTCATATCTCTCAATCTGGGCATTTGCTTGAAATATTAACTTCAACTCCTGGAACATCTCATATGCTCCATGACGTTCAAAACGTCGTTGAAGTCCCGATTCTAAGCCGTAAAGCATGGCACACTGAACTATCGAGTAGTCATCAGCTTTGCTCTGCCAGACGTTCATAACATCTGGTGTTGCTCCAGCAGCAGGCCTGGCACCCAGCGGTGCTTCCAGGACGTAATTCTTCTGTGCAGCAATGAGGATAATCCTCAAGTTACGGACCCAGTCCGTGTAATTGCTACCATCATCTTTCAACTTTGCTTTCTCAAGGAACGCATTAAAATTCAACGGAACAACAGCACGAGCCATCTATCTACAATCAACATAAACAAGCAAGATACTATCAGGTACTAAGTTCATGATAAATTTAAGTTCAATTAATCATATTACTTAAGAACTCCCACTTAGATAGACATCCCTCTAATCCTCTAAGTGATCACGTGATCCAAATCAACTAAACCATGTCCGATCATCACGTGAGATGGAGTAGTTTCATCGGTGAACATCATTATGTTGATCATATCTACTATATGATTCACGCTCGACCTTTCGGTCTCCGTGTTTCGAGGCCATATCTGTATATGCTTGGCTCGTCAAGTATAACCTGAGTATTCCGCGTGTGCAACTGTTTTGCACCTGTTGTATTTGAACGTAGAGCCTATCACACCCGATCATCATGTGGTGTCTCAGCACGAAGAACTTTCGCAACGGTGCATACTCAGGGAGAACACTTCTTGATAATTTAGTGAGAGATCATCTTATAATGCTACCGTCAATCAAAGCAAGATAAGATGCATAAAAGATAAACATCACATGCAATCAATATAAGTGATATGATATGGCCATCATCATCTTGTGCTTGTGATCTCCATCTCCGAAGCACCGTCATGATCACCATCGTCACCGGCGCGACACCTTGATCTCCATCGTAGCATCGTTGTCGTCTCGCCAATCTTATGCTTCCACGACTATCACCAACGCTTAGCAATAAAGTAAAGCATTACATCGCGATTGCATTGCATACAATAAAGCGACAACCATATGGCTCCTGCCAGTTGCCGATAACTTGGTTACAAAACATGATCATCTCATACAATAAAAATCAGCATCATGCCTTGACCATATCACATCACAACATGCCCTGCAAAAACAAGTTAGACGTCCTCTACTTTGTTGTTGCAAGTTTTACGTGGCTGCTACGGGCTTAAGCAAGAACTCATCTCACCTACGCATCAAAACCACAACGATAGTTTGTCAAATAGACTCCGTTTTAACCTTCTCAAGGACCGGGCGTAGCCATACTCGGTTCAACTAAAGTTGGAGACACAGTCGCCCGCAAGCCATCTATGTGCAAAGCACGTCGAGGGAACCGGTCTCGCGTAAGCGTACGCGTAAGGTTGGTCCGGGTCGTCTCGTCCAACAATACCGCCGAACCAAAGTATGACATGCTGGTAGGCAGTATGACTTGTATCGCCCACAACTCACTTGTGTTCTACTCGTGCAAATAACATCAAACCATAAAACCTAGGCTCGGATGCCACTGTTGGGGAACGTAGTAATTTCAAAATTTTCCTATGCACACGCAAGATCATGGTGATGCATAGCAACGAGGGGGAGAGTCTGATCTACATACCCTTGTAGATCGCAACGGAAGCGTTGACACAACATAGAGGAAGTAGTCGTACGTCTTCTTCCCGATCCGACCGATCCAAGCACCATTACTCTGGCACCTCCGAGTTCTTAGCACACGTTCAGCTCAATGACGATCCCCGGGCTCCGATCTAGCAAAGCTTCGAGGAGGAGTTCCGTCAGCACGACGGCGTGGTGACGATCTTGATGTACTACCGACGTAGGGCTTCGCCTAAGCACTACAACGGTATGATCGAGGTGGAATTTGGTGGCAGGGGGCACCGCACACGGCTAAGGAACGATCACGTGGATCAACTTGTGTGTCTAGATGTGCCCCTGCCCCCGTATATAAAGGTTGATAGGGGGAGGGCTGGCCGGCCAAGCTATGGAGGCGCAGGAGGAGTCCTACTCCTACCGGGAGTAGGACTCCCCCCCCCCAATCCTATTCCTAATAGGACTCCCAAGGAGAAAGAGAGGGAGAGAGGTGGCCGGCCACCTCTCCTAGTCCTAATAGGACTAGGGGAGGGGGGAGGCGCGCAGCCCACCTTGGGCTGCCCCTTTCACCTTTCCACTAAGGCCCAATAAGGCCCATTTGGTTCCCGGGGGGTTCCGGTAACCTCCCGGTACTCCGGTAAAATCCCGATTTCACCCGGAACACTTCCGATGTCCAAATATAGGCTTCCAATATATCAATCTTTATGTGTTGACCATTTCGAGACTCCTCGTCATGTCCGTGATCACATCCGGGACTCCGAACAACCTTCGGTACATCAAAATGCATAAACTCATAATAACTGTCATCGTAACGTTAAGCGTGCGGACCCTACGGTTCGAGAACAATGTAGACATGACCGAGACACGTCTCCGGTCAATAACCAATAGCGGGACCTGGATGCCCATATTGGCTCCTACATATTCTACGAAGATCTTTATCGGTCAGACCGCATAACAACATACGTTGTTCCCTTTGTCATCGGTATGTTACTTGCCCGAGATTCAATCTCGTTACTAGCAAGTCTCTTTACTCATTCCGTAATACATCATCTCACAACTAACATCTTAGTTATAATGCTTGCAAGGCTTATGTGATGTGTATTACCGAGAGGGCCCAGAGATACCTCTCCGACAATCGGAGTGACAAATCCTATTCCCAAAATACGCCAACCCAACATCTACCATTGGAAACACATGTAGTACTCCTTTATAATCACCCAATTACATTGTGACGTTTGGTAGCACCCAAAGTGTTCCTCCGGCAAACGGGAGTTGCATAATCTCATAGTCATAGGAACATGTATAAGTCATGAAGAAAGCAATAGCAACATACTAAACGATCGGGTGCTAAGCTAATGGAATGGGTCATGTCAATCAGATCATTCAACTAATGATGTGACCTCGTTAATCAAATAACAACTCTTTGTTCATGGTTAGTAAACATAACCATCTTTGATTAACGAGCTAGTCAAGTAGAGGCATACTAGTGACACTCTGTTTGTCTATGCATTCACACATGTATTATGTTTCCGGTTAATACAATTCTAGCATGAATAATAAACATTTATCATGATATAAGGAAATAAATAATAACTTTATTATTGCCTCTAGGGCATATTTCCTTCACTTGTGTGGGTTGCTCAAGGTTGATGTAGTTCATCAAGAGTTGGGAGCACCACTTGGAGTTTGAGTTCATCTACCTACATGGGTTAGCTTTGCAAGGAAGAGCACTTGTGTATCCAAAATGACAATGATGAGACTCAACATAGAATTTGCCAAAGGATATGTTTGAATGGTTTCGTGCTTCCTTGTCTTCAACCACCGTTGTGTAGAGACTTGGTGATGTAGAAATTGCTCAAGACATGAGTGTGTGGCAATCTCATAGATTTAGATTCATCCAAGTACCTACACGGGTTAGATACCATACAAGGTACAAATATATCCAAGACATATGAATAGCATCATAAGAGAAATATCGTGGATTAGTCATAGGCTCATGCCCCGCATGTATCAAATGGAGTTCCTACTCCAAGTTTGAAGCATCAATGATGTTCAATTCACCTCTCAACCTGCAAAATACTTTCTCATCAAGTGGTTTAGTGAATATATCCGCCAATTGCTTATCGGTGCGAACATGCTTAAGGTTAATGTCCCGTTTTGCAACATGATCTCGAATGAAATGATGACGAACTTCAATATGTTTAGTTCGAGAATGTTGCACGGGATTGTGAGCAATCTTAATAGCACTTTCATTGTCACATAGCAATGGAACATGTTTCACATATATCCCATAATCTCTAAGAGTTTGGGTCATCCAAAGTAATTGAGCACAACATGAACCAGCGGCAATGTATTCCGCTTCGGCAGTGGATAAGGATAGCGAGTTTTGTTTCTTGGAAGACCAAGAGACAAGAGATCTACCAAGAAATTGACAAGTAACCGAAGTTGACTTTCTATCAACCTTGTCACCGGCATAGTCCGAATCGGAGTAGCCAACAAGATCAAAGGAATCCCTCTTTGGATACCAAATGCCAAAATTTGGTGTATGGATTAAGTATCTCACTATCCTTTTCACAGCCTTAAGATGGCATTCTTTAGGAGCAGCTTGATATCATGCACACATGCACACACTTAGCATAATATTGGGACGTGAAGCACATAGATATAACAATGAACAAATCATAGAGCGATAAACCTTTTGATCAACCGGTTCACCATCTTTGGTGAAATCAAGATGTCCACTAGTAGGCATGGGTGTACTCATACCTTTGCATTCTTGCATATTGAACTTCTTGAATAAGTCCTTGGCGTACTTTGTTTGAGATACAAAGGTGCCTTCCTTAGTTTTCTTGATTTGCAAACCGAGAAAGAATTTGAGTTCACTCATCATAGACATCTCAAACTTCTCCGACATTAGCTTTCCAAACTTTTCACTTCTACTTGAGTGTAGCCTTGGGCGACTAGGCGTGCTTTGTTGCGGACAACTTGACCATCTTCATCTTGCTTGTTGTGAAACACCCATTTGGTACCAATGATGTTGTGGTTGTTGTCGGGCTTTTCAACCAATGTCCACACTTGATTTCTCTCAAAGTTGTGTACCTCTTCTTGCATAGCGTTTATCCAATCTGGATCTTCCAATGCTTCTTCAACCTTCATAGGTTCAATGAGAGAGATGAATGAGTAATGTTCACAAAAGGTAGCTAAGCGAGTTTTTGAGCGAGTGATTCTCCCGGTTTGGATATCATTGTAGATTTTCTCGACGGGATGATCTTTAGCAATTCTTGCTCGAACTTGTGAAAGCTTTTGCTTGGATCTTGGTTGAACATCTTCTTCATCTTGTTCTGCTTATTGGCCTTCTTCATTGTTGACATTGTCATTCTCTTGTCGTGGTGGAGAAGAAGGTTGTTGGCATTCCTCTTGATGCACTTCCTCGTTTTCTTTATCTTGATGTGTCCCACTTGTGGATGCTTCCGTATCAACTCTTCGTTCACCTTGTCGTGATGTAGAAGCTTCCACTTGGACGGACGAGGTACTCTCCTTCACCTCCGTTGGACGAATCTTGCCAATAGACAAGTCTTGGATTGCTTCCGAAGGGTCTCTGTCTCCTACATCAATTGGCAATTGCTCTACTTGCGAGCCGTTAGATTCATCAAAATTCACATCTACCATCTCTTCAACCTTTCGGGTGAAATTATTGTAGACATGATATGTGTGAGAGTTTGAGCCATAACCAAGTAGAAAACCTTCATGGGACTTAGGAGCAAATTTAGAATGACGATGCTTATCAAGAATGTAGCACTTTGAGCCGA
The DNA here is from genome assembly GCA_034509565.1 of Triticum monococcum. Classification (NCBI taxonomy): domain Eukaryota; kingdom Viridiplantae; phylum Streptophyta; class Magnoliopsida; order Poales; family Poaceae; genus Triticum; species Triticum monococcum. Next base: position 439,461,899 of record CM067842.1, on the reverse strand, counting down.
ATACTCGAAAGTATCCAACTTGTGGTTTGTTACCGGTGAGGAGCTCGTATGCCGTCTTGCCGAGTAGCTTGTGAAGATACAAGCGATTTGTTGCATGACAAGCTGTCTCAACCGCTTCCGCCCAAAAGTGTTTTGGCGTCTTGTACTCATCAAGCATCGTTCATTCCATCTCAATAAGAGTCCGGTTCTTCCTCTCAATGACTCCATTTTGTTGAGGTGTGTACGTAGCCGAGAACTCATGTGAAATCCCTTCTTCGTCAAGAAAGGTATACACATTTGCGTTCTTGAACTCCGTTCCGTTGTCGCTTCGAACCTTCTTGATCTTCACAGAAAATTGATTTTGGGCCTTCCTAGTGAAGTTTTTGAAGATCTTTTGGACCTGCGATTTCTCATCAAGAAAGAACACCCACGTAAATCTTGAAAGATCATCAACTATGACTAGTCCAAATGAGTTACCACCGAGACTCTTGTAGGCATTTGGACCAAAGAGATCCATGTGAAGTGGCTCGAGTGGTCTTCTCGTGGTCATGATGTTCTTTGCGTGATGACTTCCTCCAACTTGTTTCTGTCACATCCCTAGTTCTGGTATGACATAGGCTAGCCCTTCATGCTTGCATCATGTTCAAATTCCATTTAAATTTGAAATGGGGATTTGTGAAACCCTCAGAATCATTTCTGAAAATGACCCAAGTAAAAATTGCTCCAAAAGGGTCCAAGAAAATGCTCATGTTGCTCTCTGAAAATATTGGACATAGATAAAAATCAAACAAATATTTTAAAGAGCTCATAAGTATTTATTTTGGGCATTTGGAATTAATGCAGTAATTATTTGCTTTGGATATATATTTGTTATATATTTTATATATGTCCAAAAATTCTAAATTTTGGTGAGGGGCTTTGGAATAATCCCTTAGGTCCCTGCAAAAATTGACAGAATTAAATAAAATGATTTGGTATTTTTATTAAATCAAAACAAATGTCAGAAAAATAGAAAAGGAAATAGAAAAAGAAAAAAAACCCTTACCTGGACCTTACCTGCAGCCTGGCAACCGAGTGGCCCAACAGGCCGACCCAGCTGACTGGCGCTGCCAGTCGTCGTCTCCACCGCGCCAGAAGGACACCGAGCGCGTGCTCGCCGCCCGCGTGCGAGCACCCGCGGGCCACCTCCTGCTTCCCTGCTCCCCGCTGGAGGCACCCGACGACGCCATGCACTCCCCCGAACCTCTCTCTCTCCCCTGGCCTCCCCTCCTCTCCCTCGCTCTTTCTCGCGCGACGTCCGAACACCATCGTCACCGCCGCTCACTGTTGCCGCGGACACCGCCTCCCCCTCGACCTCTCTCTGTGCCCGAGAGGTCCGCCACGACGTCCTCTACGTCGTTGACGATCCAGGCAACCGGGGACGCAACGTATCGTCGCCACCGCCGTCGTCTTCATCTCTGGCCACGCAGATCGCCGCCGTCAAATTCGTCGCCGTACGGACCTCCCCGAACTCGCCGTCAAGCCCTTCATGCTCACTGTGAGTCCATGAACCTTTTCCCCCTAACCCCGTAGCTTGCCGCTAGCCGTAGCTGTCGTTTCATAGATGGCCGAAGCGCCCCGCCACCGTCCATGTCGCCGATCTCGCCCTGGCCACCGCAGCCCGCAGCCGAGTGCGTCACCCTGTTCCTGGTGACGCCAGGAGGCCGTAGAGCCTCTCCGCTCGCTTCCCCATGCACCGCAGCCCTTGCCCGCACATGGCCATGCTTCGGCCGCCCCTGCCCCTCCCACTTGCTCCAATCGGTGCGGACGAGCGCGAGCGACGCTCCGATGGTCCCTGCCGTCCTTTTGGTCGCCGGAACGGTGATCCCGAGACCCTCCGTCACGTTCCACCTCGCCGGTGGCTGAACGCCGGTGGGGTTGACCGGGTCAACCCCCCCCCCCCCCCCAGTTGACCTGGTGTTTGACCCGTGTGGGTCAGTGACATGTGGGGCCCGGCCCTGCTAACTCTTAGTTTAGGATTAGTTTAGCAACTAATTAACCCGGTGAACTAACTATGACACTGACGTGTGGCCCCACACATCAGGTTTGACCCAGGTTGACTGCTGACGCAGTGCTGACCTCAAGCTGACGCAATAAATGATTTCTGGAATTATTCTAAAACAGGAAATTCTAGAAATTAGCCAAAACTTCAAAAATTCATATAAATTCAACCGTAGATCAGATTGAAATAATTTATATATGAAAAATTATCAGAAACATGCAATCTATCCATCTGTACCAGTTTCACGCATGACAAACCAACTTATACCTGCTGTATAAGTGAAAACCTAAAAATGGCATTTATTAGAGCTTATCTTGAAGTTGCATTTGGATTCTTGGTTCAAATGGACTGCATCCAAATAGAATGCTAGTTGCATTTGCTCAAACAGCATCACATCTACATGCCATATTCATGCATCATATTGTTGCATATGCTCGTGTATTGATTGTCGACACCGTTCCTTCTCGATAGGTTCTGCTCCGGAGAGTGCTTCAGAGTACCTGTCTGTGGAGCAGTGCCCCCTGTTAATCTACCAGGCAAGCAAACCCCCTTGTTCATTCCGACATGATCCCATTCTCTCGCTCCTGCTCTCTTTTATTGCATTAGGACAACAACGATTCAACTGCTACTTTATGCTGCCGTAGTTGAACCCATTCCTCTGCATGACCTATCATTGTCACAGTAAATAGTTGAAACCCACTAGCATGTGTAGGAGTTGATTGAGCCATGTTTTGTTCCTACCATGCCATGCCTGCTATTGCTTAGAGTTGTGTCAGGTCTGATTCATTGGGAATGAATTGGAGTGTTACGATATGTTCTGGTGCTGAGAGTTAAGTGTGTGAACACGATTTGGTAAAGGTAGCGGTGAGAGGCCATGTAGGAGTACATGGTGGGTTGTCTCACTGGAACCGTCCTTAAGCACTGAGTTCCGTGTATGTTGTCCAATGACTAGCTACTACCACACATTGGAATGCTTAAGTGCCCCTCTCGACTTATTAGCCAACTTGATCTCTGTCCAGGAGTTGCAAATAGGTTTTGGTGTTTGTAGCTAGTGTTAGTAGTCTACCAAGTGGCACCCGGCCAGGTGGGCTTGGGACAGACTAGGCACAAGTGGCACGGTGTACCAAGTGTAGATCCATCCGGCGAGGTGGGCTTGGGAACGCTGCACACATTGTTTGGGGCCGTGAGCGACACCCCGGCCGGATCTCCTTGCGGATGGAACCCGAATAGGCGATAAACCTGGACTAGAGTCTTGTGTGTTTAGTCAGGTCGTGGCTGACACCCTCGCAAGGCTTCCGCTTGAAGGTTGCCGAGGTACATGACGTGTACATGGTGATAAGTAGTGAGAGCGTGTGTGAAGAAGTACACCCCTGCAGGGTTATCATGATCTATTCGAATAGCCGTGTCCTCGGTTATGGACTTCTTGGATGCTTACGTGGTACATAGACAACTTAAAGTGGATACTCTAAAATGCTCGATACAAGTGTGAGTGCTATGGATGGCCTTCTCGTAAGGAGACGAGGATGAATCCATAGTAGTGTATTGATGTGGTGACTAGTGGACTCGTGTGCGCTGCCTCACCTCAAAGAAGTTTCTCGTTGTTGTAGAACAGGATAGCCATTGAGTCAAAGCTGGCTTGCTGCAACTAAACCCCACATTACCTTCTTGATACAAATGCATGTATGATAGGATCTGATGTAAGTCTTGCTGAGTACCTTTGTACTCACGTTTGCTTTATTTATGTTTTGCAGGTGAGACATCTATCTCACTAGTAGTACCGCTTGGACTTCGACGAGTAGCTTGCACCTCAGCCACGATCTTGTGCCCTTGGGAGGGACATGTAGATAGTCAGGCCTCTTAGCCTCTTCTTATGTAGTTGTCTGTACCCAGACATGTAATGCTTCCGTTTCTTGTATGCTCTGAATGATGGGTCATGTGACCCCTGTTTGTATTTTATGCTATGTGGCTCTTCTGAGCCTTTATCTATATGAGTTTGCGTTATGTTGTGATGCCATGTTGTATAGCACATACTTGCATGTTATGCGTACGTGTGACATGTATTGCTATGTGTGGGATCCGACAATCTAGTTGTTTATCGTTGGCAGTCTCTCTTATGGGGAAATGTAGTCTAGTGCTTCCTTGAGCCATAGTAGTCTGCTACAGCCCGGTTCACCGGAGTCCTGCTAGCCCAGCACTACTGCTCAGGACACTTGACTGGCCGGCATGTGCTTCACTTCGTTCCTGTGTCTGTCCTTTCGGGGAAATGTCACGCGGTGACATCCGGAGTCCTGTTAGCCCAGTGCTACAGCCCGGATTCACACGCTGCTGACTGACATGCTCGATGTGAATCATGTATGCCCGCCCCATGGGTTAGTGCTACTTTGGGTTCACGACTAGCCATGTCGGCCCGGGTTCTCTGTCATATGGATGCTAGCAACACAATCATATACATGACCCAAAAGGTGCAAATGGTCCCGGGCCAGGGTAAGGCGACACCCATGGGAATACCGTGTGTGAGGCCGCAAAGTGATATGAAGTGTTACCGGCTAGATCAATGTGACTTGGAATCGGGGTCCCGACAGCTTTGGTATCAGAGCCTGACTGCCTATAGGATTTCCATGCCAACCTGGTCGAAGTTGAGTCTAGAAACTCTTTGGTTATTTAAGGGAATTGATTGTGGAAGGGAACGTAAGGCTCTTTTTACTCCTTTCACCTCTTGGCCCTCTAATCTGAGTCATCCTATCTTTCCTATGGGGTTAAGGAACTAGGCTTCCTCTTCTGTCTATCAGGATCACGTGTTACTACTCCGTAGTCCCATAGGATTGGTTGATCAGAGTCATATTCCAGTTTTCAAGTACTTCCGGTGTAGTCTGCTTAGTAATATCTCAGAACCCTGAGTGATGATGTTGAGTTTGGTGCTACCCGCCCTTGCAGAATGTTTCATTTTGAGCATTCTACTACCGTTATGCTGTCGGAATTGTCCTAGGAGTTCAAGAGATAGTATTTTCCTCGTACTATGTTCTACATCCTTATGATGATGCTGAATCCATCCTTGTTTCCTTGGTTTCATTCTTCAGGATGTTGTCGTTTAACCAAAATTCTGTTGCTCGTAGCCGAAACCACGGAGATGGTAGGGATGAGGATCCTCCTGATCAGTCTTCGTTGGCAAAGTTCATGTTAGAAGTTGAGATGAACAAGCGTGAGACCAACCGCTTGTTAGCACGTATCGAGGAGAACACCGCACCCTAGTGCAAGGAGTCAGCGACCATTTATGATTTCATTGGTCTGAAACCACCTACCTTCCATCATTCCATCGAACCACTCGATGCAGATGACTGGCTTCGTAGTATCACTCACAAGCTGCGTTATGCGAACGTAGCTGAAAGTGACAAGGTCACCTATGCTACATATCACCTGGAAGGTCCTGCTAGTCTTTGGTGGCAGAACTATGAGGCTATGCTTCCAGCTAGCCAGATAACCACTTGGAGAGATTTCACTGAGGCCTTTTGTGGGCATCACATTCCTCGGGCTCTCATTGACCGCAAGAGAGAAGAGTTCTGTAGTTTCACCCAGGGTAAGATGGTTGTTGATGCTTACAGTAGAGAGTTTGAGAACCTTGCCCGCTATGTTACAGAAGAAGTGTCCACAGACGCCAAGAAGCAGGCTAGGTTCCGGAAGGGTCTCAACCCCAAGTTGCGTCATGATCTACACTTGCATCATTGCAATACATTCCAGGCTCTTGTGAACAAGGCCATTAATGCAGAGACAGCTCAACTCACTTACGAGGAGTCTCGTAAGCACACCCGTGATTTGGGTTCTTCCTCCGATTCTAGTTCTCAGAAGCGCCGGATTTGGATTCCGAACTCCACTCTTCCGCCCGGTTATACACCAAAGCCTTCTTGTGTGGCACCTCACCCAGTTCAACCGTATGCTACACCCATGCCTATTGGTAGACCACTTGTCAATGCGGCTCCATGTCATACCTCCAAGATTTGTTACAAGTGCGGAGAGCCAGGCCACATTGCCCGTATTTGCACTCAGACCCGTGTTGCTCCACTCGAGCCCGAGAAGTCTGTTGGCCGTGGTAGTAAGCCTTCACACCAGATGATCAGTGTCAAGTCGGCTCCCACTAAACTTGGACGTGTGCATTGTAACGCCCCAGATATTACATTCCCAATTTGTACTCCAACTCTTGCCATTTCCGGCATTAAGTTATATTTATTCCTCGGGTTCGGGTCTTTGTCTCCATGTGTTGTTTTCGTTTTCGTGCATCTCATATCATGTCATCACGTGCATTGCATTTGCATTCATGTTCATCTCATGCATTCGAGCATTTTCCCCGTTGTCCGTTTTGCATTCCGGCGCTTCATTCTCCTCCAGAGGCCATTTCTAGCTTTCTTTCGTGTGTGGAGATTAAAAATTTCCGGATTGGACCGAGACTTACCATGTGGCCTTGGTTTACTATCGGTAGACCGCCTGTCAAGTTTCGTACCATTTGGACTTCGTTTGATACTCCAACGGTTAACCGAGGGACCAAAAAGGCCTTGTGTGTGTTGCAGCCCAACACCCCTTCAATTTGGCCCAAAACCCACCAAACTCTGCTCCATCATCTTGGTCGTTCGAGCACGATCGCGTGGGCGAAAACCGCACCTCATTTGGACATTCCTAGCTCCCCCTATGCCTATTTATACCCCCTCCAATTTTCGGATTCATCCTCTTCCCCGTCCAAACCCTAGCCCTCTCCCTCCTCCGCACGCCGGACAACGTCCGCCGGCGCCGGACGTGTCCGACCTTCCCGCTCGGTGCCCACATCGCCGCGCCGCCGGGCCCGGAGATCCCGCAACCGGCCCCCGCGGCCCATCCACGCCGCCGCCCGAGCCCGCGGGGAGACCGGATCCGCGCCGCCCGGACCTCCCTTGCGCCGCCGCCCGCGGCCTTGTCTTCCCCGACCGCCGACGACGCCACGCCCGACGACCCCGGCCACCGCCCCACGACGCTGGCCACCGCCCGACGACGCCGCGCCCCTCCGCCGCCGTCGCGGGCTCCCTCGCCGCCGCCCGGTGCCCTCCCCGCCTCGCCGGAGCTCCACCTTCGCCGGAGAGCGCCAGGTCCGGCCGGCCGTCCTCGGTTCCCGCCGATTGCTACAGTGCCGGATCCGCGCTACATTGCTGCTACAGTAATTCCAGATCTAGATCCGGTTGACCTCTCCCCGAAACCCTAATCTCCGTAGTTTTTATGCATTCTTGGACTGCTCATATCTCCGCATCCGTAGCTCCGTTTTGGACATATGATATATCAAAATCTTTGTCTCGACGAGTACATCATTTCATTCCATTGCATCATTTGCATTTGAGTTCATCTTGATGCCCAAAATGCTGTTAGAAGGAGGCATCGTGAGTTAAATTGTAGATCCGTTAGCTCATCATTGACTTTTGTCATTTTTGCCATGATTATTGTGTGCATGATATGCCTGTGACCCTTTGGGATGAATTGTTAAGGATTTTGTCTTCTTTCCAGAGGTGGCACCCACGCATTTTTAGGATGTGTGTGGTGTCTTGTGCAAGCTTGCAAAGAGGGGTACCTGAGATTGCTGATTTCAGGGACTTAGTGATTTTCACTAAGTCTGGGATATTTTAGTTCATGATGCCATATGTCCAGCTTTTTTCCTAGTGATCTGTGCCTCTTTTGAGCATGATCAGTAAGGGACATTTGTTAATCTTGTTGTGCTCTATCCATCCATGTCTTTACTTGTTATGTTGGAGCATCCTAGGTTGAGTCAATCGAGCTCAACTTTTGCATCGTTGCTAATTTGGGCAGATCGTGAACTCTTTTGCGATTTTGCCGATGCTATTGCTAGTGATCCGTGCATGCTATGCCATTGTTCTTGCCATGCCTAGCTAGAATTTTGTGCCTTCTTTATGGATATATGCTTTCCTTGCCATGACTTGCACCGTAGTGAGTGCATCGAGCTCGTTTACATGCCTCCGTGAGTTATAATTTCAGCATGTCTCAGTTTTCACTAAGTCTGAAAACTGATTGTGTTTCATCTATGTTCGTGTGCTCGTTAGAGTATTTTGTGAACCCTTTTGGCCCCAGGTCACTTTGGGTGTTTTGTTAAGCTTGTTGAGTAGCTCCATGCCATGCTCTTACTTGCCATGTTCAGGTTATGTTTCATGTTGTTTTGCTGCTCCGAAGAGAGCATCGTGGTCTGAAATTTCAGACTAGTGTTAATTTCACTAAGTCTGAAATCTGTTTTGCTTATTCAGTTTTGCCATGCTTGTTTGAACCCCTTAATGGATGAATTTGCCTATGGCTCAGTACTAGTGATTTGTTAAGCATCTTGTGTACATCCCTGCCATGTATTTTGTTTTCACGTTTGGTGGCTGTAGCATGCTCATTTCGTTGCATTTAGGAGCCTACTTGCTGTAAATCGCAGATCGGTTCGTTTGGTAAAACGCTTGCCATTTCCAAACCGTAGCTCCGATTCCTATGATCTTTATATCGTTTTCAGGGGATTTCTTCCCCCAGTGGCACACTTGGTTTTCCATGTTGAGGCCAGGTTCATGCATTTCCTGTCACGTCTTGCATTTTGCATCCCGCATCGCATCCCGCATAGCATACCATCTTTGCATATTATTGCTTGCCCTTGCACGTGGTTGATTGTATCCTTGTTGCTTGTTTGTGTTGTTGGGTAGAGCCGGGAGACGAGTTCGCTAGCGAGGAGCCCGTTGAGTTTGCTTTTGAGGATCCAGTCAACTCTGACAACTGTGCAGGCAAGATGATCATACCCTCGAAATCACTACTATCTTTGCTATGCTAGTTTGCTCGCTCTTTTGCTTTGCCAATACTACGATGCCTACCACTTGCTTGTCATCCTCCCAATTGCCATGATTGAGCCTCTAACCCTCCATCGACCTAGCAAACCGTTGATTGGCTATGTTACCGCTTTGCTCAGCCCCCTTCTTATAGCGTTGCTAGTTGCAGGTGAAGATTCGAGCCGTTCCTTGTTGGAACATTTATTTACTTGTTGGGATATCATTATATTGCTATGTTATCTTAATGCATCTATATACTTGGTAAAGGGTGGAAGGCTCGGCCTCTCGCCTAGTGTTTTGTTCCACTCATGCCGCCCTAGTTTCCGTCATATCGGTGTTATGTTCCCGGATTGTTGCGTCCCTTACGCGGTTGGGCTATAATGGGAACCCCTTGATAGTTCGCCTTGATTAGAGCTTTTCCAGCAATGCCCAACATTGGTTTTACCATTTGCCACCTACCCCTTTTTCCCTTGGGTTTCCGGAGCCCGAGGGTCATCTTTATTTTAGCCCCCCACGGGCCAGTGCTCCTCTGAGTGTTGGTCCGAACTAGAGTCCCGTGCAGCGCCCCCTCGGGGAAACTCGAGGTTTGGTTTTAGTTGTATGGAGAGCTCATCTGAGTGTGCCCTGAGAACGAGATATGTGCAGCTCCTATCGGGATTTGTCAGCACATTCGGGCGGTGTTGCTGGTCTTGTTTTAACCTGTCAAATCATCTTGTTGTACCGAGATACCGAGTCTGATCGGTGTGTCTTGGGTGGAGGTGTATTCCTTCGTTGACCGTGAGAGCTTGTTATGGGCTAAGTTGGGACCCCCCTACAGGGATTGATCTTTCGAAAGCCGTGCCCGTGGTTATGGGCAGATGGGAATTTGTTAATGTCCGGTTGTAGATAACTTGAACCTTAATTAATTAAAATGAATCAACTGAGTGTGTTGCCGTGATGGCCTCTTCTCGGCGGAGTCCGGGAAGCGGACACGGTGTTGGAGTTATGTTTGCGCAGGTTGCTCTCTAGTTTCTCGCTCGTGCTTTGCCTCCTCTTCTCGCTCTCTTTTGCGAATAAGTTAGCCACCATATATGCTAGTCGCTTGCTGCAGCTCCACTTTACATTACCCCTTTCCTACCTATGAAGCTTAAATAGTCTTGATCGTGAGGGTGCGAGATTGCTGAGTCCCTGTGGCTCACAAATTACTATTACACCAGATGCAGGGACAGATGATACAGCTCCAGATGGCGCGCTTGAGCTCAAGTGGGAGTATGACGAGGACTCTGAGCGTTACTATGTGTCTTTTCCTGATGATCAGTACTGGTGCCTATTCGGGGTTAGATTCAGGGCCTTGTCGCATGTTGGGGGTCTTTTCTATTTTGGCGCCGTAGTCGGGCCATGAGTGAATTGTATGATGGATGTTATTTATGTACTTTGATGTGACGTGGCGAGTGTAAGCCAACTATGTTCTTCCCCTTTATATTATTTATGTACATGGGTTGTTTGATGATTTCCCGACTTGCGACATTGCTTTCAATGCGGCTATGCCTCTAAGTCGTGCCTCGACACGTGGGAGATATAGCCGCATCGAGGGTGTGACAAGTTGGTAATCAGAGCCTTCCCCGACCTTAGGAGCCCCCATTGCTTGATCGTTTTTAGCAGCCGAGTTGTGTCTAGAAAAATGTTTTGAGTCCTTAGGAATTATATATCGGAGAGCTTAGGAATTCTTTTTACTTCCCAGTCTCCTCATCGCTCTGGTAAGGCATCCTGACCCAGAGTTTTAACTCTTCTCTTCTCAAATTTCACTAAAAAAAATTTTTAGGATCACGCGAGTATCTTGGATTTGTTCCGATGGCTTATGATGAGAATACTGTCTTGGTGCCTCCTGTCAGGGGTTTAGTGGAAGTGTCCCGGGGAGTTGAGCTCTGAGGTGTTGTCATCATAATTCTATCGTTGCAATTCTGGTATACTTGAGATATGTTCGCGACATCGAAAATCTCCTTTATGCAGTTTGTTGGTGAGATAACCTCGACGCCACCCAGTACTGGGGCGGGAGTTCGGGAGTATCGCCATAACTTGTATAACGGATGCTTTTCGAAGGTTGAGGTAGATGGTTTCCGAAGGTTTCTTGGTTATGTGTTGAAGGATGGATACAGCTGGATGTAGGATTTGCTAGCTTGGGTGAGATATTATGCTTCCCCTGTATCCCCAACACCTGATTGCATAACCGGAAAATTTCGGGAGTTTCATAGGTGGGAATTCAAGTAGCTCTTAGGATATCCTTCCGACAGATGTATGATATGAAATTGGGGTTCGACGTCTAGTGGTTCGCCTATTCACAGTCGATTTTACAGTGGTCTCGTTGTACCTTAAAGAGTCCTTGGCTATGCTGACTCGGGGACGCTTCGTATGTCATGTGCACTGCCTTGTACATGATGGTGCTGTACGATCGAGCCCGTGTAGGTCCCACAACGAAAACTTCGGACGAAATTTCTATCATATATTTCTTCTGGCTTATTCCACAAGCCAACCCTTGGTTTTTATTTTCAGTTGTGGCATTCGAGTTGCTTCGACGTCATTTGTTCATTCCACCCCTTGTTGATGTACCCCTTCTACCTGATTCTTCGTGGCTTCGCAATTTAGGAATATGTGACCACTTCAAGAGAAGTGCATTCGTTCATTTTGTTCGGATGTGAAGACTTTATGTTGCAATTTTCATTCCGTTGGTTTCAGCTTCATTTATCTGCCTATGTGCTAATGGTGGTTAACCTCTTCAGGATGGCTCCCGCTAAGAGCACCAGTCAGAACTAGAATCAAGATCCGCCACCACCTCCGCCTCCTCCGGAAGCATGGCAAGCTGTGATGGCCGCTACCAATGCAAATACACAGTTGATCATGCAAATCCTCCAAGAGCAGAATCAAGGCAGTCAAGGGAATCAAGGCAACAATCAGAACCATTTTGCAACTCTGAACCAGTTCCTCGCAAATGGTCCAAAGACGTTCAGCAATTGCGTTGAGGCTACCGATGCTGATGATTGGCTAGTCGATCTGGGCAAGCATTTTGAATGCAGAAACGTCAGGCCTGAAGATTTCGTCAAGTTCGCTTCTTTCCAGCTCAAAGATCAGGCTGCAGAGTGGTTCTAGCAGTACCAGGATTCCAGAGGTGGACGTTTGATCACTTGGGATGATTTCCGTCGTGATTTCCAAGCTCATCACATCCCTCAGAGTGTGACTGAAAGCAAACGTGAAGAATTCCGCAATCTGAAGCAAGGCTCTTTGTCTGTCTATGACTACAACAAGTTGTTCCAGAAGCTCGCCCGTTTTGCCAAGCAGGATGTTCCTGATGAGAAGAGCATGATCTATCAGTTCAGGGGTGGTCTCCGTGAAGAAATTCAGCTCGCTCTTGTCCTCTTTGAGCCATTGAGATACGATGAGTTCTACAACATGGCACTGAAGCAAGAGGCTGCTCAGTTGAGGTGTGATGCTTCCAGGAAGCGAGTCAGAGACACTACGCCTTGTTCCTCTACTCAAGTGGCCAAGCAACAGAAGTATTGGCTTCCTCCTCCTCCGTTCCGTCAGCCGTATCAGCAGAAGAGCAAAGGTGGCAGTGGTTCTTCCCACCCACCCAACCCAGGCTTTCAGAACAAGACTTCGTCTCAAGCTCCAAGATCAAGTGCTCCGTACCACCATCCGCTCTCAGAGGTCACGTGCAACAAGTGCCAACAGAAGGGTCACTACGCCAACAAGTGTTTCAACCAGAGGCGTCTTCCTCCTCCTCCTCCTGTCAGATCGGCAAGTACAACTGTGGTCAAGCATAACCCCAAGTCCGCCAAGGTCAACTTGATGAATGCAGCTCAGGCAGAGGATTCGTCAGATGTCATCATGGGTAACCTTCCTGTTAATGATATCCCTGCAAAGGTTCTTTTTGACACTGGTGCATCGCATTGCTTCATTTCCAAACCTTTTGCATCAAAGTATGACTGCGATTATCAGCACCTGCAAAATTCTTTACAAATTGTGTCACCGGGCAAGCAGATGACAGCTAATTTCTGTGTCCCGGATGTTACTATCACCTTGGGAGACTACAAGTTCCTTTCTTCCCCAATTGTTCTTGGCGATTCCGATATCGATCTTATTCTTGGGATGGACTGGCTCTCTAAACACAAGACTCACCTCGATTGTGCAGCTAGGCAGATTCAACTGACTCATTCGTCTGAGGATGTCATTGTCTTTGCCGCTCGTGATGATATAATCCGGTTGTTTTCTCTCAATGAGAAGGGTGAATTGGATGCTATTTCGCAGATTCCGGTTGTTTGTGAGTATCAAGACGTCTTCCCAGAAGACTCCCAGGAATGCCTCCAAACCGGCCGGTTGAATTTGTTATTGAACTTGAGCCCGGTACGGAACCTGTGTGCAAACGTCCCTACAAGCTCGGCCCCGAAGAGTTGAAGGAGTTGAAGAAACAACTCGATGTTCAAGAAAGAATGGGTCTCATTCGGCCTAGTACTTCTCCGTGGGGTTGTGGTGTTCTTTTTGTGAAGAAGAAGGATGGAACGGACCGACTTTGTGTTGATTATCGTCCATTGAACAAGAAGACCATCGAGAACAAATATCCACTTCCCAACATCAATGAGCTGTTCGAACAACTCAAGGGTGCCCAAGTATTCTCCAAGCTTGATCTTCGTATGGGTTATCATCAAATTCGCATTCGTGAGCAAGATATTCCCAAGACGGCTTTCAGAACAAGCTATGGGTCATATGAATACACTGTCATGTCTTTTGGCCTCGCCAACGCTCCTCCGACGTTCTCGCGCATGATGAACTTCATCTTCAACCCTACACCAATGACTTCGTTTTGGTCTATCTCGACGACATTCTGGTTTTCTCGAAGAAGAAGGAAGATCATGCCAAGCACTTGCGTTTGGTTCCTGACAAGCTCAGGGAACATCAGTTCTACGCCAAGTTCTCCAAGTGTGAATTTTGGCTCGATGAGGTGCTTTATCTTGGCCATATCATCTCTGCCAAGGGCATTTCCGTGGATCCTGAGAAGGTGTCTACAATTGTTAATTGGGAACCTCCTCAGAATGTGAAGCAACTCCGTAGCTTCCTTGGTCTTGCAAGCTACTGCCGAAGATTCGTTGAAAACTTTTCCAAGATCGCGAAGTCTCTCTCAAATGTTCTTCAGAAGCACGTCAAGTACGTTTGGTCTCTGGAGTGTGATATTGCTTTCAACTCTTTGAAAGAGAAATTGATCACTGCTCCAGTTCTGACTCCGCCTGATGAAACCAAGCCGTACGAGGTCTTTTGTGATGCCTCTCTCCAAGGTCTAGGTGCTATACTGATGCATGAGAAGAAAGTTGTTGCTTATACCTCTCGCCAGTTGATACCTAATGAGAAGAACTACCCCACTCATGATCTCGAGTTGGCGGCAGTTGTGCACGCTTTGTTGACTTGGAGACATCTTCTATTGGGAAGGAAAGTGGACATTTTCACTGATCACAAGAGTCTCAAGTACATCTTCACTCAGCCTAATCTCAACCTCAGGCAAACTCGATGGGTCGAAATGATTCAAGAGTACAATCCAAGTATTGAGTATACTCCAGGCAAGGCTAATGTGATTGCTGACGCTTTGAGCAGAAAAGCATATTGCAACAGTCTGATTCTCAAGCCTTATCAACCCGAGCTTTGTGAAGCTTTCCGCAAACTTAATCTGCAAATTGTTCCTCAAGGTTTCCTCACCAACCTTCAAGTCTCTCCTACCTTGGAAGACCAGATTCGCCAAGCCCAGCTTCTTGATGCTATGGTGAAAAAGGTGAAGATTGGTATTGCAAAGAGTCAGTCCAAGTACAAGTGCTACCGACTTGATGACAAGGACACTCTCTTCTTCGAGGATCGAATGGTTGTGCCCAAAGGTGAACTTCGTAAAGTGATCATGAACGAGGCTCACAACTCTCTCCTCTCCATCCACCCTGGGAGCACGAAGATGTATCAAGATCTGAAGCAAACTTATTGGTGGACTCGAATGAAGCGCGAGATCGCTCAATTCGTGAATGAATGTGATGTCTGCAGAAGAGTGAAGGCAGAACACCAAAGGCCAGCAGGTCTCCTCCAACCTCTTGCCATTCCGGAATGGAAGTTTGACCACATTGAAATGGACTTCGTGACTGGGTTTCCAAAGTCCAAGCGTGGCAATGATGCTATATTCGTTTTCATCGACAAGCTCACCAAAGTGGCTCACTTTCTGCCTATCAAAGAGTCGATCACTGCAGCTCAATTGGCGGAACTCTATACCTCTCGAATTGTCTCTCTGCACGGTATTCCTCAAGTGATATCTTCAGACCGTGGCAGCATCTTTACCTCCAAGTTTTGGGATTCTTTTCAGAAGGCCATGGGCACCAACATCCGCTTCAGCACTGCTTTCCATCCTCAAACAAGCGGTCAAGTCGAGCGTGTCAACCAGATTCTTGAAGATATGCTCAGGGCTTGTGTTATCTCCTTCGGCATGAAGTGGGAGGATTGTCTTCCTTATGCTGAATTCTCATCAACAACAGTTTTCAAGCAAGTTCGGGCAAGGCCCCATTTGAAATTTTGTATGGTAGGAAATGCCGTACTCCTCTCAACTGGTCTGAAACCGGTGAACGTCAGCTGCTGGGTAATGACCTAATCACAGAGGCAGAAGAAATGTGCAAGGTCATTCGTGATAACCTCAAAGCAGCCCAATCCCGCCAGAAGAGCTACTATGATAGTAAGCACCGTGATTTGGCTTTCGAGAT
This sequence comes from Triticum monococcum, assembly GCA_034509565.1. Lineage (NCBI taxonomy): Eukaryota > Viridiplantae > Streptophyta > Magnoliopsida > Poales > Poaceae > Triticum > Triticum monococcum. Next base: position 439,446,312 of record CM067842.1, on the reverse strand, counting down.
CGGAGATCATGTTTACCTCCACGTCTCTCCTATGAAAGGGACTCGTCGCTTCGGTATCAAAGGGAAGCTTGCCCCCAGATACGTCGGACCTTTCAAGATTGTCAGCAAGAGAGGCGACCTCGCCTATCAACTCGAGCTTCCTTCAAACTTTGCTAATGTTCATGATGTGTTCCATGTCTCCCAACTCCGAAAGTGCTTCAAGACGCCTGAACGCACCGTCAACTTCGAGGACATTGAGCTCCAAGAAGATCTCTCCTATCGTGAGCACCTAGTTGCAATCCTTGAAGAGACTGAATGCAGAACTCGCAACAAGTCAATGAAATTTCTCAAAGTCAAGTGGTCACACCATTCCGACCGTGAAGCTACCTGGGAACGCAAGGATCACCTCCGTTCTAAGTACCCAGAGTTCTTTCAGTCCTACATCTCGGGACAAGATCTCTTCGTAGTGGTGGAGTGTTGTAATGCCCCAGATATTACTTTCCCAATTTGTACTCCAACTCTTGCCGTTTCCGGCATTAAGTTATATTTATTCCTCGGATTCGGGTCTTTGTCTCCGTGTGTTGTTTTCGTTTTCGTGCATCTCATATCATGTCATCCCGTGCATTGCATTTGCATTCATGTTCATCTCATGCATTCGAGCATTTTCCCCGTTGTCCATTTTGCATTCCGGCGCTTCGTTCTCCTCCGGAGGCCATTTCTAGATTTCTTTCGTGTGTGGGGATTAAACATTTCCGGATTGGACCGAGACTTGCCATGCGGCCTTGGTTTACTACGGGTAGACCGCCTATCAAGTTTCGTACCATTTGGACTTCGTTTGATACTCCAACGGTTAACCGAGGGACCGAAAAGGCCTCGTGTGTGTTGCAGCCCAACACCCCTTCAATTTGGCCCAAAACCCACCAAACTCTGCTCCATCATCTCAGTCGTTCGATCACGATCGCATGGGCGAAAACCGCACCTCATTTGGACACTCCTACCTCCCCCTATGCCTATTTATACCCCCTCCAATTTTCGGATTCATCCTCTTCCCCATCCAAACCGTAGCCCTCTCCCTCCTCCGCGCGCCGGACAACGTCCGCCGGCGCCGGACGTGTCCGACCTGCCCGCCAGCGCCACGTGGCGCCTCCCCATTCGCCGCCGCTCGGTGCCCACATCGCCGCACCGCCGGCCCGGAGAGCCCGCAACCGGCCCCCGCGGCCCATCCACGCCGCCGCCCGAGCCCGCGGGGAGACCGGATCCGCGCCGCCCGGACCTCCCTTGCGCCGCCGCCCGCGGCCTTGTCTTCCCCGACGCCGGCGACCGCCGACGCCGCCGCGCCCGACGACGCCGGCCACCGCCCCACGACGCTGGCCACCGCCCGACAACGCCGCGCCCCTACGCCGCCGTCGCGGGCTCCCTCGCCGCCGCCCGGTGCCCTCCCTGCCTCGCCGGAGACCGCCAGGTCCGGCCGTCCGTCCTTGGTTCCCGCCGATTGCTACAGTGCCGGATCCGCGCTACAGTGCTGCTACAGTAATTCCAGATCTAGATCCGGTGGACCTCTCCCCGAAACCCTAATCTCCGTAGTTTTTATGCATTCTTGGACTACTCATATCTCCGCATCCGTAGCTCCGTTTTGGACATATGATATATCAAAATCTTCGTCTCGACGAGTACATCATTTCATTCCATTGCATCATTTGCATTTGAGTTCATCTTGATGCCCAAAATGCTGTTAGAAGGAGGCATCGTGAGTTAAATTGCAGATCCGTTAGCTCATCATTGACTTTTGTCATTTTGGCCATGATTATTGTATGCATGATATGCCTGTGACCCTTTGGGATGAATTGTTAAGGATTTTGTCTTCTTTCCAGAGGTGCCCCCCATGCATTTTTAGGATGTGTGTGGTGTCTTGTGCAAGCTTGCAAAGAGGGGTACCTGAGATTGCTGATTTGAGGGACTTAGTAATTTTCACAAAGTCTGGGATATTTTAGTTCATGATGCCATATGTCCAGCTTGTTTCCTAGTGATCCGTGCCTCTTTTGAGCATGATCAGTAAGGGACATTTGTGAATCTTGTTGCGCTCTATCCATCCATGTCATTACTTGTTATGTTGGAGCACCCTAGGTTGAGTCAATCGAGCTCAACTTTTGCATCGTTGCTAATTTGGGCAGATCGTGAACTCTTTTGCGATTTTGCCGATGCTATTGCTAGTGATCCGTGCATGCTATGCCATTGTTCTTGCCATTCCTAGCTAGCATTTTGTGCCTTCTTTATGGATATATGCTGGTCTTTCCATGACTTGCACCGTAGTGAGTGCATCGAGCTCGTTTACATGCCTCCGTGAGTTATAATTTCAGCATGTCTCAGTTTTCACTAAGTCTGAAAACTGATTGTGTTTCATCTATGTTCGTGTGCTCGTTAGAGTATTTTGTGAACCCTTTTGACCCCAGGTCACTTTGGGTGTTTTGTTAAGCTTGTTGAGTAGCTCCATGCCATGCTCTTACTTGCCATGTTCAGGTTATGTTTGATGTTGTTTTGCTGCTCCGAAGAGAGCATCGTGGTCTGAAATTTCAGACTAGTGTTAATTTCACTAAGTCTGAAATCTGTTTTGCTTATTCAGTTTTGCCATGCTTGTTTGAACCCCTTAATGGATGAATTTGCCTATGGCTCAGTCCTAGTGATTTGTTAAGAATCTTGCGTACATCCCTGCCATGTATTTTGTTTTCATGTTTGGTGGCCGTAGCATACTCATTTCATTGCATTTAGGAGCCTACTTGCTGTAAATCGCAGATCGGTTCGTTTCGTAAAACGCTTACCATTTCCAAACCGTAGCTCCAATTCCTATGATCTTTATATCGTTTTCAGGGGATTTCTTCCCCTCTATCCAGTGGCACACTTGGTTTTCCAAGTTGAGGCCAGGTTCATGCATTTCCTGTCACGTCATGCATTTTGCATCCCGCATAGCATACCATCTTTGCATATTATTGGTTGCCCTTGCACGTGGTTGATTGTATCCTTGTTGCTTGTTTGTGTTGTTGGGTAGAGCCGGGAGACGAGTTCGCTAGCGAGGAGCCCGTTGAGTTTGCTTTTGAGGATCCAGTCAACTCTGACAACTGTGCAGGCAAGATGATCATACCCTCGAAATCACTACTATCTTTGCTATGCTAGTTTGCTCGCTCTTTCGCTTTGCCAATGCTACGATGCCTACCACTTGCTTGTCAGCCTCCCAATTGGCATGATTGAGCCTCTAACCCTCCATCGACCTAGCAAACCGTTGATTGGCTATGTTACCGCTTTGCTCAGCCCCCTTCTTATAGTGTTGCTAGTTGCAGGTGAAGATTGGAGCCGTTCCTTGTTGGAACATTTATTTACTTTTTGGGATATCATTATATTGCTATGTTATCTTAATGCATCTATATACTTGGTAAAGGGTGGAAGGCTCGGCCTCTCGCCTAGTATTTTGTTCCACTCTTGCCGCCCTAGTTTCCGTCATATCGGTGTTATGTTCCCGGATTGTTGCGTCCCTTACGCGTTTGGGCTATAATGGGAACCCCTTGATAGTTCGCCTTGATTAAAGCTTTTCCAGCAATGCCCAACATTGGTTTTACCATTTGCCACCTACCCCTTTTTCCCTTGGGTTTCCGGAGCCCGAGGGTCATCTTTATTTTAGCCCCCCACGGGCCAGTGCTCCTCTGAGTGTTGGTTCGAACTAGAGTCCCGTGCAGCGCCCCCTCGCGGAAACTCGAGGTTTGGTTTCAGTTGTATGGAGAGCTCATCTGAGTGTGCCCTGAGAACGAGATATGTGCAGCTCCTATCGGGATTTGTCGGCACATTTGGGCGGTGTTGCTGGTCTTGTTTTAACCTGTCGAATCATCTTGTTGTACCGAGATACCGAGTCTGATCGGTGTCTTGGGTGGAGGTCTATTCCTTCGTTGACCGTGAGAGCTTGTTATGGGCTAAGTTGGGACCCCCCTGCAGGGATTGATCTTTCGAAAGCCGTGCCCGCGGTTATGGGCAGATGGGAATTTGTTAATGTCCGGTTGTAGATAACTTGAACCTTAATTAATTAAAATGAATCAACTGAGTGTGTTGCCGTGATGGCCTCTTCTCGGCGGAGTCCGGGAAGCGGACACGGTGTTGGAGTTATGTTTGCGCAGGTTGCTCTCTAGTTTCTCGCTCGTGCTTTGCCTCCTCTTCTCGCTCTCTTTTGCGAATAAGTTAGCCACCATATATGCTAGTCGCTTGCTGCAGCTCCACTTTACATTACCCCTTTCCTACCTATTAAGCTTAAATAGTCTTGATCGCGAGGGTGCGAGATTGCTGAGTCCCTGTGGCTCACAAATTACTATTACACCAGATGCAGGGACAGATGATACAGCTCCAGATGGCGCGCTTGAGCTCAAGTGGGAGTACGACGAGGACTCTCAGTGTTACTATGTGTCTTTTCCTGATGATCAGTACTGGTGACTATTCGGGGTTAGATTCAGGGCCTTGTCGCATGTTGGGGGTCTTTTCTATTTTGGCGCCGTAGTCGGGCCATGAGTGAATTGTATGATGGATGTTATTTATGTACTTTGATGTGACGTGGCGAGTGTAAGCCAACTATGTTCTTCCCCTTTATATTATTTATGTACATGGGTTGTGTGATGATTTCCCGACTTGCGACATTGCTTTCAATGCGGCTATGCCTCTAAGTCGTGCCTCGACACGTGGGAGATATAGCCGCATCGAGGGCGTGACATGCATCATGTCTCAGCTAAAGACGCTCATGATGATCCAGATGTCGTTCTTGGTACACTTCTTGTCAACTGTCACCCAGCTTTGGTTCTATTCGATACTGGAGCATCTCACTCCTTCATTTCCGAAAGTTATGCCCGCTTGCACGACATGTCATTTTGTGATATGCCCTCCCCACTACTCATTCAAACTCCTGGATCCAAGTGGCAAACTTCTAGGATAAGTTATGGAAATGAAATACATGTTGACAGACTTGTATTCCTAGCTTCGCTTCCTTGATATCCCTTAAGTCTTCAGATATTAACATCATCTTGAGTATGGACTGGATGAAAGCTCATTATGCCAAGATTGACTGTTACACCAGGTCTGTTCAGCTCACACACCCCTCTGGCAAGATAGTCACTGTCTCCACCAAAATTGCAAAGCGTCAACTCTATTCTCTAAATGCCAGCCCTCTTCCTGACCTTGAAGATATCCCGGTAGTCCGCGACTTTCCGGATGTCTTTCTAGAGGAACTGCCAGGTATTCCACCTGACAAAGATGTAGAGTTTGTCATAGATCTTATCCCCGGAACTGCCCCAATTTCTAGGAGACCTTACAAGATGGCACCCTTAGAGCTAGCCGAGCTTAAGAAACAACTTGATGAGTCCTTGCAAAAGGGTTTCATCCGTCCTAGTTCCTCTCCCTGCGCTTGCCCCATCCTCTTTGTCAAGAAGAAGGATGGTATGGACCGGATGGTTGTAGATTATCGTCCCGTTAATTTGGTCACGATAAAGAACAAGTATCCGCTCCTAGGATCAATGATCTGTATGATCAGCTCGCTGGATCCTCAGTCTTCTTCAAGATGGATTTGAGGTTAGGCTACCACCAAATCAAGATCAGAAACGGGGACATTCCTAAAACGGCTTTTGTCACTTGTTATGGTCAGTATGAGTACACCATCATGTCCTTTGGTCTAACCAATGCTCCAGCTACATTCTCTCGCTTGATGAACTCGATCTTCATGGAGTACTTAGATAAGTTCATCGTGGTTTACCTCGATGATATTGTTATTTACTTGAAGAACGAGGAAGAGCATGCCGAACATCTTAGACTTGTGTTAGAAAAACTCAGAGAACACCGCCTTTATGCCAAGTTCTCCAAGTGCGAATTTTGGTTGCCAGAAGTGACCTATCTCGGCCACGTAATCTCTGGTAAGGGCATTGCTGTCAATCCCGAAAGAGTACAAGCCGTTCTTGATTGGACTCCACCTAAAACGGTTAAGCAAGTTAGGAGTTTCCTTGGCCTAGCTAGTTATTGTCGCCGCTTCATTGAGAACTTCTCCAAAGTGGCCAAACCTCTCACGGAACTTCTCAAGAAAGATAAAAAGTTTGAGTGGTCCCCACAGTGCGAGTACAGCTTTTAGGAACTGAAAAGGCGCCTGACTTCTGCTCCCATACTTGTGCCACCGGATTTCACTAGGGACTTTGTTATCTATTGTGATGCCTCACGACAGGGACTAGGTTGCATTCTTATGCAAGATCGTCATGTGATTGCCTATGCATCTCGACAGTTGCATCCACATGAGGAGAATTATCCTACACATGATCTAGAGCTTGAAGTCGTAGTCTATGCACTTAAGACCTGGCGACATTACCTTCTCGGTAAACGTTGCGAGATATACACCGACCACCAGAGTCTCAAGTATATCTTCACCCAACTAGATTTGAACCTTAGGCAAAGACGTTGGTTGGAGTTGATCTCATATTACGACTTAGGAATTACCTACACCCCAGGCAAGGGGAATGTCATGGCTGATGCGCTAAGTCGTAAGTCCTGTTGCAACAATCTCATGTTGCAACAGGGCCAGCCACTTCTCCATGAGGAATTATGTAAGCTTAACCTTCACATTTCTCCTCGCGGATTCCTTTCTACCTTGGTGGAGAAACCTACCCTTGAGGATCAGATCATTACTGGTCAAAAGTTTGATAGGGGTGTTATCCGCATCAAGAGAAACATTAGGAAGGGAGTTGGTGGATGTTTCTCTATGGATGATCGGGGTGTTGTTTTCTTTGAGAATCGCTTGGTGGTTCCCAAGAATCAACATATGCGACAACTTATTCTTAAGGAGGCTCATGAATCTCCTCTCACAATTCATCCCGGTAGCACTAAGATGTATCAGGACCTACGCCAGAGGTTCTGGTGGACTAAGATGAAGAGAGAAATTGCTCAGTTCATTGCTAACTGCGACGTTTGTCATCGCGTTAAGGCAGAGCATCAAAGGCCTCCTGGCACCCTTCAACCTTTAGCTATTCCTGAGTGGAAATGGGATAAAGTTGGTATGGACTTCATCACCGGCTTTCTCAGGACCAAGAGAGGGAATAAGGCTATCTTCGTAGTCATTGATCGTCTTTCCAAAGTGGCTCACTTCTTACCTGTTCGAGAGAGTATCACTGCTAGTCAGCTCGCTGACTTATATATTTCTAGAATAGTTTCACTTCATGGTGTCCCACTAGAGATCAATTTAGACCGTGGTAGTCTTTTCACTTCTCATTTCTCGGTGAGTTTCCAAACTGCCATGGGCACCCATCTTTCCTTCAGTACCGCTTTCCACCCTCAATCAAGTGGTCAGGTGGAAAGGGTCAACCAAATTCTCGAAGACATGCTTAGAGCTTGTGTTATCTCATTCGGTATGGATTGGGAGAAGTGTCTTCCCTTCGCCGAGTTTGCTTATAACAATAGCTACCAATCCAGCCTCAAGAAAGCTCCTTTTGAGGTTCTGTATGGACGAAGGTGTCGAACACCTTTGAACTGGTCAGAAACCGGTGAAAGACAATTCTTTGGACCGGATATGATCCAGGAGGCAGAAGAGCAAGTTCGCATCATTCGTGAGAATTTGAAAACAGCCCAATCTCGTCAAAAGAGCTAGTATGACCGTCGTCATAAGGAAGTGGCTTATGAAGTTGGCGACAAGGCTTACCTTCGGGTTGCCCCTTTGAAGGGTACCCATCGATTCGGTATCAAGGGCAAGTTGGCTCCTCGTTACATTGGTCCCTTTCTCATTCTCGCTAAACGAGGAGAGGTTGCCTACCAGTTGGAACTACCCCCACATCTTTCTCGAGTTCATGATGTCTTCCACGTCTCTCAACTCAGGCGTTTCTTCTCGGACCACATCCGTGGAGTGGACCACGAAGCGCTTGATCTTCAAGATAACCTCACCTATCGAGAGTACCCTGTTCGCATCCTTGATCAAGCAGAGCGTGTCACTTGACGTCATAACATCAAGTTTCTAAAGGTTCAGTGGTCTCATCATTCCGAGAGAGAAGCTACTTGGGAGCGAGAAGATCGTCTTCGACTGGAGTACCCCACCTTCTTTCCATCGACTCCTGAATCTCGGGACGAGATTCTTCCGAGTGGGGGCGAGTTGTCACATCCCTAGTTCTGGTATGACCTAGGCTAGCCCTTCATGCTTGCATCATGTTTAAATTCCATTTAAATTTGAAATGGGGATTTGTGAAACCCTCAGAATCATTTCTGAAAATGACCCAAGTAAAATTGCTCCAAAAGGGTCCAAGAAAATGCTCATGTTGCTCTCTGAAAATATTGGACAGAGATAAAAATCAAACCAATATTTTAAAGAGCTCATAAGTATTTATTTTGGGCATTTGGAATTAATGCAGTAATTATTTGCTTTGGATATATATTTGTTATATATTTTATATATGTCCAAAAAATCTGAATTTTTGTGAGGGGCTTTGGAATAATCCCTTAGGTCCCTGCAAAAATTGACAGAATTAAATAAAATGATTTGGTATTTTTATTAAATCAAAACAAATGTCAGAAAAATAGAAAAGGAAACAGAAAAAGGAAACAAAAACCTTACCTAGACCTTACCTGCAGCCTGGCAACCCAGTGGCCCAATAGGCCGGCCCAGCTTCTCCACCGCGCCAGAAGGACGCCGAGCGCATGCTCGCCGTGCGCGAGCACACACCGGCCACCTCCTGCTTCCCCGCTCGCCGCTGGAGGCACCCGACGACGCCGCACACTCCCCCGAACCTCTCCCTCTCTCTCCCCTGGCCTCCCCTCCTCTCCCTCGCTCTTTCTCGCGCGACGTATGAACACCACCGTCGCCGCCGCTCTCTATTGCCGCAGTCACCGCCTCCCCCTCGACCTCTCTCTGTGCCCGAGAGCTCCGCCACGACGTCCTCTACGTCCTCGACGAGCCAGGCAACCGCCGTCGCCACCGCCACCATATCGTCGCCACCGCCGTCGTCTTCATCTCCGGCCACGCAGATCACTGCCGTCAAATTCATCGTCGTCCGGACCTCCCCGAACTCGCCGTCAAGCCCTTCGTGCTCACTGTGAGGCCATGAACCTTTTCCCCTGAAACCTGTAGCTTGCCGCTCGCCGTAGCCATCATTTCATAGATGGCCAAAGCGCCCCGCCGCCGTCCATGTCATCGCCGTCGCCCTCGCCACCGTAGCCCGCAGCCGAGCGCATCACCCTGTTCCTGGTGACGCCAAGAGGCCGTAGAGCCTCTCCGCTTGCTTCCCCATGCACCGCAGCCCTCGCCCGCACTTGGCCGTGCTCCAGCTGCCGCCCCGAGCTTCGCTCGGGCGAGCTCTGGCCGCCCCGCCCCTCCCACTTGCTCCAATTAGTGCGAACGAGCGCGGGCTAACCCAGGTGGTCCCCGCCGTCCTTTTGGTCGCCAGAACGGTGATCCCTAGCCCCTCCGCCGCGTTCGGCCTCGCCGGCGGCTAAACGCCGGTGGGGTTGACCGTGTCTAACCCCCCCCCCCCTCCCCTAGTTGACCTGGTGTTTGACCCGTGTGGGTCAGTGACATGTGGGGCCCGGCCCTGCTAACTCTTAGTTTAGGATTAGTTTAGCAACTAATTAACCCTGTGAACTAACTATGACAATGACGTGTGGCCCCACACGTCAGGTTTGACCCAGGTTGACTGCTGACGCAGTGCTGACCTCAAGCTGACGCAATAAATGATTTCTGGAATTATTCTAAAATAGGAAATTCCAGAAATTAGCCAAAACTTCAAAAATTCATATAAATTCAACCGTAGCTCAGATTGAAATAATTTATATATGAAAAATTATCAAAAAATGCAATCTATCCATCTGTACCAGTTTCATGCATGACAAACCAACTTATACCTACTGTATAAGTGAAAACCTATAAATGGCATTTATAATAGCTTATCTTGAAGTTGCATTTGGATTCTTGGTTCAAACGGACTTCATCCAAATAGAATGCTAGTTGCATTAGCTCAAACAGCATCACATCTACATGCCATGTTCATGCATCATATTGTTGCATATGCTCGTGTATTGATTGTCGACGCCGTTCCTTCTCGATAGGTTCTGCTCCGAAGAGTGCTTCAGAGTACCTGTTTGTGGAGTAGTGCCCCCTGTTGATCTACCAGGAAAGCAAACCCCCTTTTTCATTCCGATGTGATCCCATTCTCTCACTCCTGCTCTCTTTTATTGCATTAGGACAACAACGATTCAACTGCTACTTTATGTTGCGGTAGTTGAACCCATTCCTCTGCATGACCTGTCATTGCCACAGTAAATAGTTGAAACCCACTAGCATGTGTAGGAGTTGATTGAGCCATGTTGTGTTCCTACCATGCTATGCCTGCTATTGCTTACAGTTGTGTCAGGTCTGATTCATTGGGAATGAATTGGAGTGTTATGATATGTTCTGGTGGTGACAGTTAAGTGTGTGAACATGATTTGGTAAAGGTAGCGGTGAGAGGCCATGTAGGAGTACGTGGTGGGTTGTCTCACTGGAACCGTCCTTAAGCACTGAGTTCCGTGTATGTTGTCCAATGACTAGCTACTACCACACATTGGAATGCTTAAGTGCCCCTCTCGATTTATTAGCCAACTTGATCTCTGTCCAGGAGTTGCAAATAGTTTCTGGTGTTTGTAGGTAGTGTTAGTAGTCTACCAAGTGGCACCCGGCCAGGTGGGCTTGGGACAGACTAGGCACAAGTGGCATGGTGTACCAAGCGTAGATCCATCCGGCGAGGTGGGCTTGGGAACGCTGCACACATTGTTTGGGGCCGTGAGCGACACCCCAGCCGGATCTCCTTGCGGATGGAACCCGGATAGGCGATAAACCTGGACTAGAGTCTTGTGTGTTTAGTTAGGTCGTGGTCGACACCCTCGCCAGGCTTCCGCTTGAAGGTTGCCGAGGTACATGAAGTGTACATGGTGATAAGTGGTGAGAGCGTGTGTGAAGAAGTACACCCCTGCAGGGTTATCATGATCTATTCGAATAGCCGTGTCCTCGGTTATGGACTTCTTGGATGCTTACGTGGTACATAGACAACTTAAAGTGGATACTCTAAAATGCTCGAGACAAGTGTGAGTGCTATGGATGGCCTTCTCGTAAGGAGACGAGGATGAATCCATTGATGTGGTGACTAGTGGACTCGTGTGCGCTGCCTCACCTCAAAGAAGTTTCTCGTTGTCGTAGAACAGGATAGCCACTAAGTCAAAGCTGGCTTGCTGCAACTAAACCCCACATTACCTTCTTGATACAAATGCATGTATGATAGGATCTGATGTAAGTCTTGCTGAGTACCTTTGTACTCACGTTTGCTTTATTTATGTTTTGCAGGTGAGACATCTGTCTCACTAGTAGTACTGCTTGGACTTCGACGAGTAGCTTGCACCTCAACTACGATCTTGTGCCCTTGGGAGGGACTTGTAGATAGTCAGGCCCCTTAGCCTATTCTTTTGTAGTTGTCTGTACCCAGACATGTAATGCTTCCGTTGCTTGTATGCTCTGAATGATGGGTCATGTGAGCCTTGTTTGTATTTTATGTTATGTGGCTCTTCTGAGCCTTTATCTATATGACTTTGCATTATGTTGTGATGCCATGTTGTACAGCACCTACTTGCATGTTATGCGTACGTGTGACGTGTATTGCTATGTGTGGGATCCGACAATCTAGTTGTTTATCCTTGGCAGTCTCTCTTATGGGCAAATGTAGTCTAGTGCTTCCTTCAGCCATAGTAGTCCGCTACAGCCCGGTTCACCGGAGTCCTGCTAGCCCGACACTACTGCTTAGGACACTTGACTGGCCGGCATGTGCTTCACTTTGTTCTTGTGTCTGTCCTTTCGGGGAAATGTCACGCGGTGACATCCGGAGTCGTGTTAGCCCAGTGCTACAGCCCGGATTCACACGCTGCTGACCGACATGCTCGATGTGAATCATGTATGCCTGTCCCCATGGGTTAGTGCCGCTTTGGGTTCACGACTAGCCATGTCGGCCCGGGTTCTCTGTCATATGGACCCGACATGCTCGATGTGAATCATATGCGTGAGCCAAAAGGCGCAAACAGTCCCGGGCCAGGGTAAGGCGACACCCGTGGGAATACCGTGCGTGAGGCCGCAAAGTGAGATGAGGTGTTACCGGCTAGATCGATGTGACTTGGAATCGGGGTCCCGACAGTTTCCCTGCCTGACAAGCACTACAAAGTCTATCCTTTTCAAATATAACATCTTTTACTCCAAGGATATGATCACCTTTAATAAGCTTGTCAAGGTTTCGCATACCAACATGACCTAATCGTCTATGCCATAACCAACCTTTAGAAGATTTAGCAATTAAGCAAGTTCAAGGTTGAGCCTTTTTAGTGAAATCAACAATGTAAAGATCACCTCTACGTATTCCGGTAAAGACCATTTTACGATTGTCTCTACGAAACACTTGGCAATCTACTTCAGTGAATAGAATATTGAAACCGAAATCAGCAAGTCTAGATACTGAAAGTAAATTGTACCCAAGAGATTCAACGAGCATGACATTTTGTATGGAGCTATCATGTGAGATGGCCACCTTACCTAGGCCAACCACCTTACCCTTTGAGTTATCACCAAAGGTGACATATTTTCGAGGGTCGTCATTTTCAGCAAGCTCACGGAACATATCTTTATCTTCGGTCATATGATCAGTACATCCACTATCGAGAACATATTCCTTTCCTCCGGCCATGTAGCCGCGAAGATTTGCCATAAGACCAAAGTGTCTCATCGCATCATCAAGGTCATAGTCACTATCATCATCATCCTTATCATAGTATCCATGTTCAACATCATCTTGTGATTGATCAATTACTAGAGAGGGTAATTCATTAGATAAATGATAGTTATCTTTATGAATTCTAATAGCTCTAGAAATGATATTGCTAATGATTCCAACATCTCCTTTGGCACTCGTAAGATTAGTGAGCTCAAATAAGCAGTCACCAAAATTAGGATCATTGGAATTCATCTTAATCAAGGCAATGGATTTATGGATAATTTCATCTAGATCTTTCAAGGAATAATTTGGAAAGAGTTCCTCAAGAAATTTCCATATGGTGTAGGCACACTTAAGAGTAGGCAAACATCCAATCAAGTTTCTAGGCAAGCCTCTAGTGATAAGATTAACAGCTCTAAGATTGCGAATCATGTCAATAGACTCATCAAGGGTAGGATGCAAAGGATCAACATGAGGTGCACAAGGGCTAGCAATGTACTTGTTCAAATGATATTCATTGAAAATCTCAAGCATTTCATTTTTCCACTCATGAAAATATTCTCCATCAAGAATAGGCACTCTACGTCTAAGACTCCCCAAAGTAGACTCACCCATCTTCCTCCAATGGTGTTTAAACCAAGGCAATGGAGACCAAAGCTCTGATACCAATTGAAAGGATCGAGAAGAGGTGTCTAGAGGGGGGTGATTAGACACTAAGTGCTAAAAGTTGCAGTTTTTAAATTCTTTAGGTTGAAGTGGAGTTTAGGAACAAGTTTAACAAACACAATACGTATCAAGCAAGCATACAAAGAGTATATGAGCGGCGGAAAGTAAAGCATCCAACTAGCAAGAATGTAAAGCGAAGGGTTTGGAAGATTCAAACACAATTGGAGACACGGATGTTTTTGTTGTGGTTCCGATAGGTGGTGTTATCGTACATTCACGTTGATGGAGACTTCAACCCACGAAGGGTAACGATTGCGCGAGTCCAGGGAGGGCTCCACCCACGAAGGGTCCACGAAGAAGCAACCTTGTCTATCACACCATGGCCATTGCCCACGAAGGACTTGCCTCACTAGCGGTAGATCTTCACGAAGTAGGCGATCTCCTTGCCCTTACAAACTCCTTGGTTCAACTCCACAATCTTGTCGGAGGCTCCCAAGTGATACCTAGCCAATCTAGGAGACACCACTCTCCAAGAAGTAACAAATGGTGTGTTGATGATGAACTCCTTGCTCTAGTGCTTCAAATGATACTCTCCCCAACACTCAACTCTCTCTCACAGGATATGGATTTGGTGGAAAGAAGATTTGAGTGGAAAGCAACTTGGGGAAGGCTGGAGATAAAGATTCATATGGTAGGAATGGAATATCTTGGTCTCAACACAAGTGTAGGTGGTTCTCTTCTCAGAAAATATAGGTTGGAAGTGTAGGTTTATTCTGATGGCTCTCTCCATGAATGAAGAGGAGGTGGAGGGGTATATATAGCCTCCACATAAAAACTAACCGTTACACATAACTTTCCAAACTCAGTGGGACCGAATGGTTAAACTCGGTCGGACCGATTCAAAAAAGCTAGTGACTGTTAGGGTTTTCGGTGGGACCGACATGCAACTCGGTAGGACCGATATGATTAGGGTTAGGGCATAACGTAATCTCGGTGAGACCAATTACACAAACTCGGTGAGACCGATTTTGGTAATAAGGAAACCACAGAGTTGGTCAGGTAAAATCGGTGGGACCGATCGCTCATTTCGGTGAGACCGAAATGTTACAAAAGGGAACCAGAGAGTTTACATTGCAGTTTCGGTGGGACCAATCGCAAGTTTCGGTGAGACCGAAAGTATTGCAATAGGCAATAGAGAGTTTGCAATCCCATCTCGGTGAGACCGAGATCCCTATCAGTGAGACCGATTTTCCTAGGGTTTGTGGCAGTGGCTATGACATTTGAAACTCGGTGGCGCCGGATAGAAGGAATCGGTGGGGCCGAGTTTGAATTTTGGTTTAGGTCATATGTGGATGTGAGAAAGTAGTTGAGGGCTTTGGAGCATATCACTAAGCATTTGAGCAAGAGCCTCATTAAGAAACACCTCATCCCTCCTTGATAGTATTGGCTTTTCCTATAGACTCAATGTGATCTTGGATCACTAAAATAGAAAATGTAGAGTCTTGAGCTTTGAGCTTGAGCCAATCCTTTGTCCTTAGCATCTTGAAGGGGTTTCACATCCTCTAGTCCATGCCACTCCATTGTTCAACTTGTCTGAAACATACTAGGTAGAAACATTAGTCCAACAAGAGATATGTTGACATTAGTTACCAAAATCACCCAGGGAGCACTTGTGCTTTCAAGTGCTTTCATATAGTTTTAAAACAACAAAAATAAAGAGGGGAACCCGAAACTTTTTCAAAAAGGAAAGTGAAAGTGAGAAAGACAAGCATTGTTGAAGTGGGAGAGCTCCTTGAACTTTGTTCATGCTCACGGCAACTTTGTGAATCTTGATTACAGAAACTTTTCAATAAAACTAATTATCCCCTTGTACAATTCCATTATTATAAAAATAATGTGCCAAGGTTTGCCTTTAGGATGTTTACATTTGCTTGATGTTTTGTACGGTGTAGGACAGAAACTTTGGCTGTAGTGCGCGATTTTACATTTTTAGATGGAACGTCAAATAGTTCTGATTCTTTTTGCACTGTCTTTCTATACAAATTTTTTATTTTTCCTAAGTTTGGCAGAATCTTTCAAGTATCAGAAGTATGGTAAATGTTAAGATTATTACAGATTGTTTTGTTTTAGACAGATTTTGTTTTTGATGCATAGTTTGCTTGTTTTGATGAAACTATTGATTTATATCAGTGGATTAAGCCATGGAAAAGTTATATTACAGTAGACACAATGCAAAAACAAAATATGAATTGGTTTGCAATAGTACTTAGAGTAGTGATTTGCTTTATTATACTAACGGATCTTACCGAGTTTTCTGTTGAAGTTTTGTGTGGATGAAGTGTTCGATGATCGAGGAGGTCTCGATGTGAGAAGATGGAAGAGAGGCAAGAGCTCAAGCTTGGGGATGCCCGAGGCACCCCAAGTAAATATTCAAGGAGACTCAAGCATCTAAGCTTGGGGATGCCCCGGAAGGCATCCCCTCTTTCTTCAACAAGTATCGGTATGTTTTCGGATTCGTTTCGTTCATGCGATATGTGCAATCTTGGAGCGTCTTTTGCATTTAGTTTTCATTTTCTTTTATGCACCATGCTGGTATGAGATAGTCCTTGGTTGATTTATAGAATGCTCTATGCACTTCACTTATATCTTTTGAGTATGGCTTTATAGAATGCTTCATGTGCTTCACTTATATCATTTGAAGTTTGGATTGCATGTTTCTCTTCACTTAGACAACCGCCATTTGTAGAATGCTCTTTTGCTTCACTTATATTTGTTAGAGCATGGTAATATATTTTGTAGAAAGAACTAAACTCTCTTTCTTCACTTATATCTATTTAGAGAGATGACAGGAACTGGTCATTCACATGGTTAGTCATAAAATCCTACATAAGACTTGTAGATCATTGAATATGATATGTTTTGATTCCTTGCAATAGTTTTGCGACATAAATATGGTGATATTAGATTCATGCTAGTGGGTAGTTGTGGATTAGTAGAAATAACTGTGTTGAGCTTTGTGATTCCTGTAGCATGCACGTATGGTGAACCGTTATGTAACGAAGTCGGAGCATGATTTATTTATTGATTGTCTTCCTTATGAGTGGCGATCGGGGACGAGCGATGGTCTTTTCCTACCAATCTATCCCCCTAGGAGCATGCATGTAGTACTTTGTTTCGATAGATAATAGAATTTTGCAATAAGTATGTGAGTTCTTTATGACTAATGTTGAGTCCATGGATTATACACACTCTCACCCTTCCACCATTGCTAGCCTCTCTAGTACCGTGCAACTTTCGCGGTACCTTAAACCCACCACATACCTTCCTCAAAACAGCCACCATACCTACATCATGGCATTCCCATAGCCATTCCGAGATATATTGCCATGCAACTTCCATCATCATCATATACATGACTTGAGAATTCATTGTCATATTGCTTTGCATGATCGTAAGATAGCTAGCATGATGTTTTCATGGCTTGTCCGTTTTTTGATGTCATTGCTACGCTAGATCATTGCACATCCCGGTACACCCCCGGAGGCATTCATATAGAGTCATATCTTTGTTCTAGTATTGAGTTGTAATATCGAGTTGTAAGTAAATAAAAGTGTGATGATCATCATTATTAGAGCATTGCCCTAGTGAGGAACGGATGATGGAGACTATGATTCCCCCACAAGTCGGGATGAGACTCTGGATGAAAAAAATAAAAAAAGAGAAAGGCCAAAAAAAGAGAAGGCCCCAAAAAATTAAAAAATGAGAGAAAAAGAGAGAAGGGGCAATGTTACTATCCTTTTACCACACTTGTGCTTCAAAGTAGCACCATGTTCTTCATATAGAGAGTCTCTTGAGTTATCACTTTCATATACTAGTGGGAATTTTCATTATAGAACTTGGCTTGTATATTCCGATGATGGGCTTCCTCAAACGCCCAAGGTCTTCATGAGCAAGCAAGTTGGATGCACACCCACTTAGTTTCAGTCTGAGCTTTCATACACTTATAGCTCTAGTGCATCCATTGCATGGCAATCCCTACTCACTCACATTGATATCTATTGATGGGCATCTCCATAGCCCGTTGATACGCCTAGTTGATGTGAGACTATCTTCTCCTTTTTGTCTTCTCCACAACCACCATTCTATTCCACTTATAGTGTTATGTCCATGGCTCACGCTCATGTATTGCGTGAAAGTTGAAAAGGTTTGAGAACGTCAAAAGTATGAAACAATTGCTTGGCTTGTCATCGGGGTTGTGCATGATGTGAATATTTTGTGTGGATAAGATGGAGCATAGCCAGACTATATGATTTTTTAGGGATAACTTTCTTTGGCCTTGTTATTTTGAAAAGACATGATTGCTTTATTAGTAGGCTTGAAGTATTATTGTTTTATGTCAAATGATAGACTATTGATTTGAATTACTCGTATCTTAATATTCATGCCATGATTAGATATGTGATCAAGATTATGTAGGTGGCATTCCACATCAAAAATTATCTTTTTTATCATTTACCTACTCGAGGACTAGCAGGAATTAAGCTTGGGGATGATGATAAGTCTCCGTCGTATCTATAATTTTTGATTGTTCCATGCCAATATTCTACAACTTTCATATACTTTTCGCAACTTTTTATACTATTTTTGGGACTAACATATGGATCCAGTGCCCAGTGCCATTTCCTGTTTGTTGCATGTTTTTTGTTTCGCAAAATATCCATATCAAACGGAGTCCAAATGGGATAAAAAACGACGGAGATTTTTTTGGAATATATGTGATTTTTGGGAAGTGAAATCAACTCGAGACGATATTAGTAGGCTTGAAGTGCACCAAGGACCAGAGGGGAAACCCTTCTCCCATCTAGGGAGGAGGTCAAGGAAGAAGAAGAAGAAGAAGGGGGGCCTCTCCCCCTCTCTTCCGGTGGCGCCAGAACACCGCTGGGGCCATCATCATCACCGCAATCTTCACCAACAAGTTCACCGCCATCATCACCAACTCTCCCGCCCCTCTATGCAGCGGTGTAACCTCTCTCTTACCCGCTATAATCTCTACTTAAACATGGTTCTCAACGCTATATATTATTTCCCAATGATGTATGGCTACCCTATGATGTTTGAGTAGATCCGTTTTGTCCTACGAATTGTTTGATGATCAAGATTGGTTTGAATTGCATGTTTTACTATTGGTGCTGTCCTATGGTTCTCTCCATGTCGCGCAAGCGTGAGGGATCCCCGTTGTAGGGTGTTGCAATATGTTCATGATTCGCTTATAGTGGGTTACGTGAGTGACTGAAACACAAACCCGAGTAAGGGGGTTGTTGCGTATGGGATAAAGAGGACTTGATGCTTTAATGCTATGGTTGGGTTTTACCTTAATGATCTTTAGTAGTTGCGGATGCTTTCTAGAGTTCCAATCATAAGTGTATATGATCCAAGTAGAGAAAGTATGTTAGCTTATGCCTCTCCCACATATAAAATTGCAATAATGATTACCGGTCTAGTTATCGATTGCCTAGGGACAAATAACTTTCTTGTAACAACAAGCTCTCTACTAAAACTAACTTAGTTGTGCCTTTATCTAAACAGCCCCTACTTTGTATTTACGTAATCTTTATTATCTTGCAAACCTATCCAACAACAGCTACATAATACTTCTAGTTTCATACTTGTTTGATGTCTACTACACAACCTTCTTCTTGTAGACGTTGTTGGGCCTCCAAGTGCAGAGGTTTGTAGGATAGTAGCAAATTTCCCTCAAGTGGATGACCTAAGGTGTATCAATCCGTAGGAGGCGTAGGATGAAGATAGTCTCTCTCAAGCAACCCTGCAACCAAATAACAAAGAGTCTCTTGTGTCCCCAACACACCCAATACAAATGGTAAATTGTATAGGTGCACTAGTTCGGCGAAGAGATGGTGATACAAGTGCAATATGGATAGTAGATAAAGGTATTTGTAATCTGAAATTATAAAAACAGCAAGGTAACTAATGATAAAAGTGAGCGTAAACAGTATTGCAATGCTAGCGAACAAGTCCTAGGGTTCATACTTTCACTAGGGCAAGTCCTCTCAACAATACTAACATAATTGGATCACATAACTATCCCTCAACATGCAACAAAGAGTCACTCCAAAGTCACTAATAGCGGAGAACGAACGAAGAGATTATGGTAGGGTATGAAACCACCTAAAAGTTATTCTTTCCAATCTATCCGTTGGGCTATTCCTATAAGTGTCACAAATAGCCCTAGAGTTCGTACTAAAATAACACCTTAAGACACAAATCAACCAAAACCCTAATGTCACCTAGATACTCCAATGTCGCCTCAAGTATCCGTGGGTATGATTATACGATATGCATCACACAATCTCAGATTCATCTATTCAACCAACACATAGGACCTCAAAGAGTGCCCCAAAGTATCTACCAGAGAATCACGACGAAAACGTGTGCCAACCGCTATGCATAGGTTCATGGGCGGAACCCGCAAGTTGATCACCAAAACATACATCAAGTGAATCACGTGGTATCCCATTGTCACCTCAGATACGCACGGCAAGACATACATCAAGTGTTCTCAAATCTTTAAAGACTCAATCCGATAAGATAACTTCAAAGGGGAAACTCAATCCATTACAAGAGAGTAGAGGGGGGGAAGAAACATAAGATCCAACTATAATAGCAAAGCTCGTGATACATCAAGATCATACCATCTCAAGAACACGAGAGAGAGATCAAACACATAGCTACTGGTACATACCCTCATCCCCGAGGGAGAACTACTCCCTCCTCATCATGGAGAGCACCGGGATGATGAAGATGGACACCGGAGAGGGATTGCCCACTCCGGCAGGGTGCCGGAATGGGTCTAGATTGGCTTTCGGTGACTACAGAGGCTTCTGGCGGTGGAACTCCTGATCTATTGTGTGTTCTGGAAGTTTTAGGATACGTAGGTATATATGGGTGAAAGAAGCATGTCGGTGGACCGGAGGGGGGGACACAAGGCAGGGGGCGCGCCCCCCACCCTCGTGGGCACCTCCCTTCTTTCCTGACATGCACTCCAAGCTTTTTCGGTAGCTTTCCTTCCAAAAATAACTTCTCTAGTTGATTTCGTTCCGTTTCGACTCCGTTTGATATTCCTTTTCTTCGGAACACTGAAATAGGCAAAAAAAACAACAATTCTGGGCTGGGCCTCCGGTTAATAGGTTAGTCCCAAAAATAATATAAAAGTGGATAATAAAGCCCAATATTGCCCAAAATAGTAGATAACATAGCATGGAGCAATCAAAAATTGTAGATATGTTGGAGATGTATCAAGCATCCCCAAGCTTAATTCATGCTCGTCCTCGAGTAGGTAAATGATAAAAGAAGAATTTTTGATGTGGAATGCTTTCTAACATATTTCTCAATGTAATTTTTCTTTAATGTGGCATGAATGTTCAGATCCATAAGATTCAAGATAAAACTTTAATATTGACATAAAAATAATGATACTTCAAGCATACTAACTAAGCAATTATGTCTTCTCAAAATAACATGGCCAAAGAAAGTTCATCCCTACAAAATCATATAGTTTAGTCATGTTTCATTTTCGTCACACAAGAATGCTCTCATCATGCACAACCCCGATTACAAGCCAAGCAATTGTTTCATACTTTAGTAATCTCAAACCTATAAACTTTCACGCAATACATGAGCATGAGCCATGGATATAGCACTATGGGTGGAATAGAATAATGAGGGGGTTATGTGGAGAATACAAAAAGGGAGAAAGTCTCACATCAACGAGGCTAATCAATGGGCTATGGAGATGCCCACCGATTGA
This sequence comes from Triticum monococcum, assembly GCA_034509565.1. Lineage (NCBI taxonomy): Eukaryota > Viridiplantae > Streptophyta > Magnoliopsida > Poales > Poaceae > Triticum > Triticum monococcum. The sequence continues at coordinate 439,425,078 of CM067842.1, read as the reverse complement.
TGTTAATGCAAGGAGTAGGGATTGCCATGCAACGGATCCACTAGAGCTATAAATGTATGAAAGCTCAACAAAAGAAACTAGTGGGTGTGCATCCAACTTTCTTGCTCACGAAGACCTAGGGCACTTGAGGAGGCCCATTGTTGGAATATACACACCAAGTTCTAAAATTAAAATTCCCACTAGTATGAAAGTGATAACATGAGAGACTCTCTACTATGAAGATCATGGTGCTACTTTGAAGCACAAGTGTGGTAAAAGCATAGTAACATTGTCCCTTCTTTCTTTTTCTCTCATTTTTTGGGCCTTTTATTTTTTTATGGCCTTTCTTTTTTTGGGCCTTCTCTTTTTATGGCCTTTCTCTTTTTTTATTCCTCACTTGGGACAATGCTATAATAATGATGATCATCACACTTCTATTCATTTACAACTCAATGATTACAACTCGATAATAGAACAAAGTATGACTCTATATGAATGCCTCCGGTGGTGTACTTGGATTGCGATGAATAAAGAGCGACATGTATGAAAAATTATGAACGGTGGCTTTGCCACAAATACGATGTCAACTACATGATCATGCAAAGCAATATGACAATGATGAATGTGTCATGATGAACGGAATGATGGAAAGTTGCATGGCAATATATCTCGGAATGGCTATGGAAATGCCATAATAGGTAGGTATGGTGGCTGTTTTGAGGAAGATATAAGGAGGTTTATGTGTGATAGAGCGTATCATATCATGGGGTTTGGATGCACCGGTGAAGTTTGCACCAACTCTCAATGTGAGAAAGGACAATGCATGGTACCGAAGAGGCTAGCAAGGATGGAAGGGTGAGAGTGCGTATAATCCATGGACTCAACATTAGTCATAAAGAACTCACATACTTATTGAAAAAATCTACAAGTCATCAAAAATCTTGGCACTGCGTGCATGCTCCTAGGTGGATAGATTGGTAGGAAAAGACCATCGCTCATCCCCGACCGCCACTCATAAGGAAGAAAATCAAATAACACCTCATGTTTCAAATTTGTTACACTACGTTTACCATACGTGCATGCTACAGGACTTGCAAACTTCAACACAAGAATTTCTCAATTTCACAACTACTCAACTAGCATGACTTTGATATTATTATCTCCATATCTCAAAACAATCATCAAGCATCAAACTTCTCTTAGTATTCAATACTCTATATGAAAGTTTTTACTATTGTTGGATGCCTAGCATATTAGGATTATTTAAGAAAATTACCATGCTATTTAAAACTCTCAAAATGATATAAGTGAAGCATGAGAGTTCATCTATTTCTATAATACCACCACCGTGCTCTAAAAAGATATAAGTGAAGCACTTGAGCAAACTACTCCGAAAGATATAAGTGAAGATCAATGAGTAGTCGAGTAATTATGCAACTATGTGAAGACTCTCTAACATTTAATATTTTCAGATCTTGGTACTTTATTCAAACAGCAAGCAAAACAAAATAAAAGGACATCTAATAATAGAAAACATCATGTGAAGAAGAAAAAACTTAGGATCAACCGAAACTAACCGATAGTTGTTGAAGAAGATAGGTGGGATGCCAACCGGGGCATCCCCAAGCTTAGACGCTTGATAATTCTTGAAATATTATCTTGGGGTGCCTTGGGCATCCCCAAGCTTGAGCTTTTGGGTCTCCTTAATTCCTCTCATATCACGGTCTCCCTAAATCTCAAAAGCTTCATCCACACAAAACTCAACAAGGACTTGTGAGATAAGTTAGTATAAACCATTGCAAAAACCTTATCATACTATACTGTAGAAAATCACTAAGATTATTATTCAACATTGCATACTAAATGCCTCTGTATATTTAATAGTCCTATCCTCAAATAGAATCATAAAAGAAGCAAACATATGCAAACAATGCAAACATAACAGCAATCTGCCTAAACAGGAGAGTCTGTAAAGAATGCAGCAACATCCATACTTACCTAGCTCCAAAAATTATCAAAGAAAATTCCCACTGTAGTAAATTTATCATAGCTTAATATGCAAAAGGTTTCAACATTTTATCACATTCTGACTTTTCTAGGGAATTATTGCAACAGCAGTAAACTTTCTGTTTTCAAACAGCAATATGTGGACTTCTAACATAAGCATAGTAAAGGCTATCAATGCCACTTTTATTGAAATAAAAGATGCAAGACATTGTTCTAAATAACAGAAAGCAAATCCTAACAAAATAAATTGACGCTCCAAGCAAAACACATATCATGTGGCGAATAAAAATATAGCTCCAAGTAAAGTTACCGATGAACGAAGACGAAAGAGGGGATGCCTTCCGGGGCATCCCCAAGCTTAGGCTCTTGGCTATCCTTGAATATTAAATTGTGTTGCCTTGAGCATCCCCAAGCTTAGGCTCTTGCCACTCCTTATTCCATAGTCCATCGAATCCTTACTCAAAACTTGAAAACTTCACAACACAAAACTTCACAGAAAACTCGTAAGCTCCGTTAGTATAAGAAAATAAATCACCACTTCAAGGTACTGTAATGGACTAATTCCTTATTTATATTGGTGTTAAACCTACTGTATTCCAACTTCTCTATGTTTTATAAACTCTTTTACTAGCCATAGATTCATCAAAATAAGTAAACAACACATGAAAAACAGAATCTGTCAAAAACAGAACAGTCTGTAGTAATATGGATCAAACGTATACTTCTGGAACTCATAAAATTCTCAAATAAATTGGTGAACCTGAGGAATTTATATATTAATCATCTTCAAAAATAATTAACTAAATATCACTCTCCAAATAAAAATGGCAGCAATTCTAGTGAGCGCTAAAGTTTGTGTTTTTGACAGCATGATCAACAAGACTTTCCCCAAGTCTTCCCAAAGGTTCTACTTGGCACAAACACTAATTAAAGACATAAAACCACATCTAAACAGATTCTAGATAATTTATTTATTACTAAACAGGAGCAAAAAGCAAGGAACAAAAATAAAGTTGGGTTGCCTCCCAACAAGCGCTATCGTTTAACGCCCCTAGCTAGGCACGATGATTTCAATGATGCTCACATAAAGGATAAGAATTGTAACATAAAGAGAGCATCTTGAAGAATATGACTAGCACATTTAAGTCTAACCCACTTCCTATGCATAGGGATATTGTGAGCAAACAACTTATGGGAACAAGAATCAACTTGCATAGGAAGGTAAAACAAGCATAACTTCAAGATCTTAAGCACATAGAGAGGAAACTTGATAGTATTGCAATTCCTACAAGCATATGTTCCTCCATCATAATAATTTTCAGTAGCATCATGAATGAATTCAAAAATATAACCAGCACCTAAAGCATTCTTTTCATTATCTACAAGCATAGAAATTTTATTACTCTCCACAGAAGCAAAATTCTTCTCATTCGGGATAGTGGGAGTATCATAAGAGACTTGGATACTGTAAATTGTTTCCACATTAAAAGAGTAATGTTCAGAAATGGGGTAACCATAATCATGACAAGTTTCATAAATATAATCCTCACTACTTTTTATAGCATATGTATCATCACAATAATTATCATAAGTAGGAGGCATGTTATTATCATTATAAATGTGCATATCAAAACTTGGGATACTAAAAATATCATATTCATTAATCATAGCATCCCCAAGCTTGGGACAAACATTAATTGCAGCAAATATATTCTCAAAAACATTATCTTCATCAAACATAGCATCCCCAAGCTTGGGCCTTTTCATATTATAAGCATAACCACTCTCATCATTAATAGTATGGATAGCACCAATAGTATAGCAATTATCATATTCTTCCAAGCAAGTGCCAAAAAGATTTTCAAGATCATAAGAAGTATCATTATCTTCCACAATTATATTTTCATGAGGCACAATAGTAATAGGAGCAGCATTATTTGGGAGAGATATCTTCTTACCTCTCTTCCTTTTTCTTTTCTTCTTCTTCACCACGTCATGTGTGGGTTCATTCCTCTTTTTGGAGCTCCTTATTAATGAGATTGGTTGAATAGGAGGCTCCTCCTCGTTACCTGATTCATCATAAGAAATAATAGGAGGGTATTGGGAAGCCTCTTCCCTTTAATTAGTATTCTCTTCATCTTCTATTTCTTTTCTTTTCTTTATGTAGTTGGCAATATAAGGATTTTCAATACAATTCACCGCACAATACATATAAATTTTCTCTAGATCAAAATCAAGAAGTTTATAACGGGAAAATTCTGGAAGATGCTTAGTTATACGTTTCATTTCTTCATAACCCATAATCAAACTAAGTTCATTATAATGTGTAAGGGAAATCAAGTCATCACAATTTTTGGACACGATACGATCATGAAACAATTTGCATTGGGTATTGAAATGATCATGTTCATTGCAAAGCTCACAAGCATGGCCAACATAATTTAGATTTTCAGCACATTCATCTAGATCTTCTTGCAACAATTTAGTTTCTAAGTACTTATGCCTCTTGCAATATCTATCTTGCCTATTTGGTGTGTACTTACAAACCCAATGTAGTCCACAGAAATTGACATGTTTATATGAGACATTTTTATCATAACTAGTGCAATCATCATTAGTGTCATGGATATTCAAAGAATTCGTACTAACAACATTGCAATCATGCTCATCATTCAAATATTTAGTGCCAATTTTTTTATAGATTTCTTCTTCTAGCACTTGAGCACAATTATCCTTTCCATCATACTCACGAAGGATATTAAAAAGATGAAGCGTATGAGGCAAACTCAATTCCATAATTTTTTTGTAGTTTTCTTTTATAAACTAAACTAGTGATAAAACAAGAAACTAAAAGACTCGATTGCAAGATCTAAAGATATACCATCAAGCATTCACCTCCCCGACAACGGCGCCAGAAAAGAGCTTGATGTCTACTACACAACCTTCTTCTTGTAGACGTTGTTGGGCCTCCAAGTGCAGAGGTTTGTAGAGCAGTAGCAAATTTCCCTCAAGTGGATGACCTAAGGTTTATCAATCCGTAGGAGGCGTAGGATGAATATGGTCTCTCTCAAGCAACCCTGCAACCAAATAACAAAGAGTCTCTTGTGTCCCCAACACACCCAATACAATGGTAAATTGTATAGGTGCACTAATGATAAAAGTGAGCGTAAATGGTATATGTAATATGGATAGCAGATAAAGGCATTTGTAATCTGAAATTATAAAAACAGCATGGTAACTAATGATAAAAGTGAGCATAAATGGTATTGCAATGCTAGTGAACAAGGCCTAGGGTTCATACTTTCACTAGTGCAAGTCCTCTCAACAGTACTAACATAATTGGATCACATAACTATCCCTCAACATGCAACAAAGAGTCACTCCAAAGTCACTAATAGTGGAGAACGAACGAAGAGATTATGGTAGGGTACGAAACCACCTCAAAGTTATTCTTTCCAAGCAATCCGTTGGGCTATTCCTATAAGTGTCACAAACAGCCCTAGAGTTCGTACTAAAATAACACCTTAATAGATAAATCAACCAAAACCCTAATGTCACCTAGATACTCCAATGTCACCTCAAGTATCCGTGGGTATGATTATACGATATGCATCACACAATCTCAGATTCATCTACTCAACCAACACATAGGACCTCAAAGAGTGCCCCAAAGTTTCTACCGGAGTATCACGACGAAAATGTGTGACAACCCCTATGCATAGGTTCATGGGCGGAACCCGCAAGTTGATCACCAAAACATACATCAAGTGAATCACGTGGTATCCCATTGTCACCACAGATACGCACGGCAAGACATACATCAAGTGTTCTCAAATCTTTAAAGACTCAATCCGATAAGATAACTTCAAAGGGGAAACTCAATCCATTACAAGAGAGTAGAGGGGGGGGGGGAAGAAACATAAGATCCAACTATAATAGCAAAGCTCGCGATACATCAAGATCGTACCATCTCAAGAAGACGAGAGATAGAGATCAAACACATAGCTACTGGTACATACCCTCAGCCCTGAGGGAGAACTATTCCCTCCTCGTCATGGAGAGCACCGGGATGATGAAGATGGACACCGGAGAAGGATTGCCCCCTCTCGCAGGGTGCCGGAACGGGTCTAGTTTGGCTCTCGGTGGCTACAGAGGTTGTCGGATTTCGGGTTTCGGCAGACCCTTGAGGTTCGAACACTGGGGTGCGCGCGGAGATTTCGCCTCCTACCTACCTGCAACCCTCCGCCTTGCTAGGATCTAAACTATCGAAAGAACAACACAAGAGACACAGGGTTTATACTAGTTCGGGCCACCGTTGTGGTGTAATACCCTACTCCAGTGTGTGGTGTGTGGATTGCCTCTTGGGCTGATGATGATGAACAATACAAGGAAGAACAGCCTCGCGAGGGTCTGTTCTTGGCTGGGGCGATGAACTGCTGGAAGGAGTTCAGTCACCTTTCTATCTCTCTCTCTCTCTCTCTCTCTCTCTCTCTCTCTCTGCTTCCAACCAACCGACTGATCGAAACCCCTCTAACGAGCCTCTTTCTTCCAACCTCCCAACCCCCTTGCTCTGTTGGTGGCTGGTCCTATTTATAGAGGCCCTGGTCCTCTTCCCAAATATCGAGCGGGAAGGGAGCCAACAATTCGGGCTAATTTGAAAGGGGACAACAAGTATCAGCTATGCTGACAAAAGTAGTCTTCGCCTCCGCAAAGCTCTGGTAATGATGCCGTCTTGGGATCCATGGTGACCTCCGTCTCGTAGTCCTTGTGGTCTTGGTCTTGTTGCACCAAAATGGCAACCTTTGCCTGATGCCTCGGTACTCCACGGCTGTGCTTGCCCCCTTTGCACCAAAGAGGAAAGGAGGACGCTGTGCAGGCTGGCACCCGCCTGGCGCCCTGAGTCGTCATGGCTTGCGTCACGGGCACCTCGTGAGGTACCCCGCCTTGATCTCTCCGCCTCCTCGCGAGCCAGCCTGACGAGGCCGTGCCTGAGGAAGCTCCGCGTCGTCTGCCCCGCGAGGCTTGGCCCCTCGCGAGGGTCTTGAGTTTGTATTGGTGAAGATGGGCCGTGCTGGGCCCCCCTTTTGAGCCGTGCCGTAGGCCGCAGGCAGGCAAGTCTGGGACCCCCGTTCCCAGAATGCCGACAGTAGCCCCCGGGCCCAAGGCGCACCCGGACTTGGCCATGCAGGGAGGCGGAAGGGCAAGAGTGAAGCGCCGCGGGCCCTAGCAGCCTGCGGCCTTAGGCGCCGCGCGGTGGTTGATTGGACGTGGGCGGCACTATTCCCCCCACGCCCTCCTTATTTTGAGCCATGCTAGGCAGACCCATAGTCATACACATCCGTTCCCCTTTTATCGCTCGAGCGCCCCCTGTCCTTCCTCCGCTCGAACCCTGGTTTCTGTTTTCAATTAAATCTCGAATCCTTCCCCCCCTTCCTATCGCCATGGCCCCGACGAAGAAGGGAAGAGGTAAGAAACCCGTGTCTCTGCCTTGCCCATCGCCGTTGGTGGCCCCCGTCGAGGGCTTGGGCAAGGTCAGCTTGGCTCTGGCCACCATCTTCAATGAATGCGGGAGGACGACGGCTTGGCCCGCGTCCCACTTCTCCATCGACAGGATAGTTACCGAGGTCCCATATTTTGCCGACGCCCTGTGGGCGGGTCTGGTTCCCCCCTTTTCTGATTTCTTCAATGCCGTGCTCTCCCACTATCAGATCCACATGATGCATCTGAGTCCTGAATCCATCACCCTCCTTTCGGTCTTTGCCTTTGTTTGCGAAGCCATGGTTGGCATCCCTCCTTCGGTTGCCTTGCTGCACCACTTCTTCTCGCTGCATCTTGTCGACCCTACCCAATGCTGGGCGTGCGTGAGCTTCATTGCCGCGTCTAAGACTGCGGCCTCTGGGATTGACTTCAAGCTCCCCCTGCCCGCGGTTGGGTTCCGCGAGCGGTGGCTGTATGTGGACGCAGGGGTGCCCATCCCCCTGCTATCGGAGCCGACCTCGTCCGCTGTCCCCAATTCGGGCTAGGGCTAGGAGACGCTTGAGAGCCCCCGGCTCGTCTTCGTCTGGCGCCGCTTCGCGCTCTTGAGGTCGCTTGGCGTGACAGTGCCCAAGGTGGTGAAGGAGTTCCTGCTATGCCGTGTTTCTCCTCTTCAATGCCACTCTCGCCAGATGTGGGCCTTCCGTGGGCGCGAGGATCGTATGAGGCTCCAGGAAGAGGACCTGGCTCCTGAGGTGCTGAAGACGGCGCTCTTGACCCTGGCTGGGGACCCCAACCCCGGCAGCGTCCGGCAGGGAGGGGCCTTCATGTACCTCTGCCAGAGCAGGGGCGACTTTGTGAAGTAGATGCCTGTCTTTGATGAGTGGGGGCCGCGCCCTACCAGCCTCCAGGGACCTCGCGAGAATCCAGTGGTGGTGACTACCCTTCCAGTCGGCCTAGGCGACTCTTCCTCAAGTGGTGGAGCAGGGAGGCATGAGGCGCCAGAGGCTGAGGGGGCTCCCGGCATGGTGACAATGCCGGGCGAGGCTCATGAGGAAGCAGTTATCAGGGCCGTGCCGCTGAGGCTGAGGGTGACAAATAGCTGCCCTCTGCGCCTACGACTGGGGCCCCTGAGGCTCCAGCTGCTTCTCTTGGGGAGGCGATTGGCGGCGCACATCAGGCAGGTGCCCCTGACGCTAATCGCCTTGACGCTCCATCTTCGTCGCAGGTCGATCCCTGCGCCCGACTCTTAGGCCGCTTCCGCCTGGACTTTGGGGCCCTCCGGAAGAGAAGGGAGGCCCTGGGCGACGGTTACCCTTGTCGCCTGCTGAAGCGCAGAAAGTACTTCGCCACTGATGAGTAAGCCTTCTACTTTCCTAGCTCCCGATCATTCTGTTGCTCTTACTGACCCTTGCTCCGCAGGCCCCTTCCAGCCAAGCTTGCGGAGACGGCTGAGGAGCCGTCCCCCTTGGCTTCGCCGCCTCCACCATCCTTGAGCGCTCCGAGCAGCGGAGCCCTTGTGGTGAGGGCGATCGACGAGACGAGTCGCTCCGAGGCGTATTGTGGCCCCGCGCACCTCGCGACCCCCCTTCGCGGGCCTCCTCGCGGTGTAGCCTGCCTGCCGTGGGCTTCTCGCCTGGTCGTGGACTACGATTGGCTGAGGCGCCTCCTGCGCTCTTCTCCTGGGGACGGGCTAGGCCCAGGCCGGGCTTCTGGCGCGGCGTACCCGGCCGTCGCGAGGGTGCCAGCCACCAGCCCCCAGCCCGGGGGGGAGTGCTGATTCATGGCTCCCGGCGCTTGCTTGGGGTAGATGATGGTGTAGAAGACGTGCTCAAGCGCGCTCGGGAGCGTCGCGCTCTCCGCCAAGGATTCCTTCGAAGGGCGGCTGACGCGGTGAGCCTGCACGGCGAGGAGCTTGCTGATGAAGACATGCGCCTTGAGGCCGAGGGCCTGCGCCTGGCTGCAGAGAGGCGCGAACTGGAGGGTGCCATCGCCCTTGCGCGCCGTCAGCGCGATCTTAACAACGCAGAGGCCAAGGCGTCGCTGGAGGCCTCTCGGGAGGCCCGATCTCGGGCCGCTGAGGAGGCTCGGGAAGCCGACCGACGGCAAACGGCTGCGGAGGAGCGGACTCGGGAGCTTCTGGCCTGGTGCCACTCGCTGGAGGAGCAGGTGGAGCTGCGCGAGGCAGCCCTCGCGTCGATGAAGGTGGCCTCCGATGACTCGGCGGATCTCCAGAAGCATGAGGAGGCGCTGACGTTGGAAGCCGCCGAACGTACCCGTGAGTACGAGCGTCTGGAGACGAGGGAGCGCTTGGTTACGCAGGCGGAGGATGATGTTGCTGCACAGGAAGCCCGCGTCTTGGAGGAGGTCGGACGTTGAGTGGCGATGGCGCATTTGAACCTCGAGCACGAGTTCGAAGAGAAGCTGGGGTTGATCCGGGCCGAAGCTGAAGGCAGGACTGCCGCCTTGAGGGCCAAGCTGGAGGAGGCGACGCGGCGGGCCGATGCTTCCCGGGCCGCCCTTGAGGTGGCACAAGGCGAGTTAACCACCTCCCAGGCCGAGGTGCTCCTTCTTCGCCAGCGGGTGGAGGAGGCTGAGGCCGTCGCGCGCCAGAATGCGGACGAGATACGTCAGTGGCGGCTCCTGGAGCATGAGCACGGCCCTATGCTCTCCACGCTCCGGGAGAGAGCCAACGCGGCCTTGGGCAACATCTGCGAGGAGGCCGTCGGCGAGCCGCATGCAGTCAACTATGCCGGCAATCTTCAGTTCTTCACTGATGTGGTGACGCAGCTGGAGGCGCGGTCGATCAGGACTGACAGGTTGGTGGAGGAGAGGAGCCGCGCTCTGCTTAGGCACGCCTTTTCTCACATCTTCAGCCACCTCCGGAGCATGGATCCCCACTTCGATTTTGACGCGGCCATCGCCCCAGTCCCCCAGGCCGTCCGAGGCAAGCTGGCGCACTAGGTGGAAGACAATGTGGATGCTCTTATCAGGGCCTTCGCCTCGGACAACGACGACGCGATCGTGGCGGCCGACGAGGGCGGCGTGATGGGCGGCTCTGACGTCGCTGGTGGCAACGCGGACAGCGATGGCGAGTTCAGCGACACCAGCAATGGCCCCGGTGGTGCTCCTGAGGACGCATTGGGGGATTCATCCGACTGATTGTGCATCGTTCCTGCTTCCTTACCCTGCATGAATAGAACTCAGGTTTTGGCCTGATAGCTGTGAGAGCATTTTGGAGGGGGAGCCCCTCATGTAAAACTTATGTTTATCGTATCAGTAGGAGCTATATTGCCCATGCGCCCGCGCCAAGTGGTTGGCTTAAGCGACGCGCTGGTCGGCTAGTTTACCTTTGTCCCGTGCTGGCCCTGGGGCAGCCCACAGGAGGCTGTGGTGCCCTGAGTGTCTCCTGATTGAATCCGTTGGATCTGCAGTAAAACGCCCTCCTGAGAGGACGCGGCGGCGGCAGTCTGGGCTGCGTGCAAGCTAGGCCTGACCCGGCTCGCGAGGGGCTCACGAGGGGAGGCAGCTAAGGCGAAGTGGTAACCGAAACGCGAGAAATTGCTCGAACGAGACTAAGCACCCCTTCCCCGAACACACACAAATCTCAAATTCGAATCCAACTTGAATCGAGTGAGGGAAAGCGACAACCAAAGGGAAGAGCAACGAAAGCAAACAAAAGGCCGCGTCCGGCACCTAGTCTAGTCTTGGACGTCTTCTCACCAGCGCGGAGCTAAGTGCTGCCACTGGGCGTGTGAGGGAGCTCCAGGGCCTGAGGCCAGCACCCCTGAGACTCCGGGGCGTGTACAACCCCACTCATTATTACGTGAGAGTGTCACGGGGCGGCGAGCTTCACAAGCACTGGGCCTTCTTCACAGGTACCGGCCTTGCTTCATATTGCCAGATGAGGGCCCCGCCTTGAGCCACACTCTAGTGCCATCAATGATGACCGGAAACTAGGACGCCGCCGATGGGGTAGAGCGGTCGCCAGCGGTTCCCTCGATGACCACGGGTCCTCCGCCGGGGGCAGGCCCTAGGGTACGTCCCCAGTGGAGGGCCTACCTCCTAAGAACACCTTGCTCCGAACGCCGCGGTGGTGATGTCGGATCCCTGCCCCTCTCCTGCAGCCCCCTGCGCCCTCCTCCCGAGGGATAGGAGACTGCAGGAGCGGGGCAGCTGCTCGCTGTGGCAACCTGCACCTCCTGCGATCCATGGTTACCGTATGCTTGCTGAAGGATTAGCGGTACCCGATATTCGTTGCCTCGAGCGTGCCCAGTGGGACCGTCTCGGGATTCCTGGAAGGGCTCGGCTTCTGGTGCCTCATCCCCCCAGCTTGGGCTGAGGAGTGAGCCTTGTTCGCCCTCGTGTGGGTGTCCTTGGTCCATCATGAGGGGCACGTACTCCTCTGGTGCCGTCATCCGGAAGGCCACGCCGTAGTGCCCTGTGTGCCACGCGGTCTTGCCAGACGCGCCTACCGTGGGGTGGCAGCGCGGCTGTCTACTGGGGCAACGGGTCGCATCGAGTCCCTCTTCTTCACGGACATGGAGCCGGGGCAGCGCCGCCGGTCCGGTGCTGACAGCCTCGCTGGTGTTGGTGTAGCCTTGGAGCCCGCGGGTGCACGCGGAGTCCCTGCGCAGGCTGCCCTGGGCTTGAGATGGGAGCTGGGTGCAGAAGGGGTGAGCCCCCGAGGCGGCGAAACCCAGGAGCTCTGCCACCCGCTCCAGCAGCACGTCGCGGCCGCCCTCTAGCAGTCTGCACTGCAGCAGCTCCCGGGCCACCGTGAGCGCGGCCATCGAGTTCGCCTGCTCCCGACGGATGTACGATGTCGTGGTCGCGGCGTGATTGGAGGCCCTTGCTGCCAACCGCGCCTGCCGCGGTGTGAGAGCTGTCGAAGCCTGTCCGTGTCGCCCGCGGCCCGCAGCGCCCTACGGACCGCGAACTGCCTGGGGCACGGCGTCGCCCGAGGCTAGCGGCTCTGTGCGGGCGGGCCACGCCGCCCACGGATCTGGGTTGCCCGCCTGGTCGTCGGACATGGCGATGACGACGCGATGGGGCACGAAGCGGTAGAAAGTGGATTCCGGCGCACCCCTACCTGGCACGCCAAATGTCGGATTTCGGGTTCCGGCAAACCCTTGAGGTTCGAACACTGGGGTGCGCGCGGAGATTTCATCTCCTACCTACCTGCACCCCTCCGCCTTGCTAGGATCTAAACTATCGAAAGAACAACACAAGAGACACAGGGTTTATATTGGTTCGGGCCACCGTTGTGGTGTAATACCCTACTCCAGTGTGTGGTGTGTGGATTACCTCTTGGGCTAATGATGATGGACAATACAAGGAAGAACAGCCTCACGAGGGTCTGTTCTTGGTTGGGGCGATGAACTGCTGGAAGGAGTTCAGTCACCTTTCTCTCTCTCTCTCTCTCTCTCTCTCTGCTTCCAACCAACCGACTGATCGAACCCCCTCTAACGAGCCTCTTTCTTCCAACCTCCCAACCCCCTTGCTCTGTGGGTGGCTGGTCCTATTTATAGAGGCCCTGGTCCTCTTCCCAAATATCGAGCGGGAAGGGAGCCAACAAAGGCGGACTAATTTGAAAGGGGACAGCAAGTATCAGCTATCCTGACAAAAGTAGTCTTCGCCTGCGCAAAGCTCTGGTGATGACGCCGTCTCGGGCTCCACGGTGACCTCCGTCTTGTAGTCCTCCTGGTCTTGGTCTTGTTGCGCCGAAATGGCAACCTTTGCCTGATGCCTCGGTACTCCGCGGCTGCGCTTGCCCCCTTTGCACCAAAGAGGAAAGGAGGACGCTGCGTGGGCTGGCACCCGCCTGTCGCCCTGAGTCGTCATGGCTTGCGTCACGGGCACCTCGTGAGGTACCCCGCCTTGATCTCTCCGCCTCCTCGCGAGCCAGCCTGACGAGGCCGTGCCTGAGGAAGCTCCGCGTCATCCGCCCCACGAGGCTTGGCCCCTTGCTAGGGTCTTGAGTTTGTGTTGGTGAAGATGGGCCGTGCTAGGGCCCCCCTTTTGAGCCGCGCCGCAGGCCGCAGGCAGGCAAGTCTGGGGACCCCCGTTCCCAGAATGCCGACAGAGGCTTCTGGCGTCGGAACTCCCGATCTATTGTGTGTTCTAGAAGTTTTAGGATACGTAGATATATATGGGTGAAAGAAGCACATCGGTGGACCGAAGGGGGGCCACGAGGCAGGGGGCGCGCCCCCACCCTCGTGGGCACCTCCCTCCTTTCGTGACGTGCACTCCAAGCTTTTCCGGTAGCTTTCCTTCCAAAAATAAATTCTCTAGTTGATTTCGTTCCGTTTCGACTCTGTTTGATATTCCTTTTCTTCGAAACACTGAAATAGGCAAAAAAAATAGCAATTCTGGGCTGGGCCTCCGGTTAATAGGTTAGTCCCAAAAATAATATAAAAGTGGATAATAAAGCCTAATATTGCCCAAAACAGTAGATAACATAGCATGGAGCAATCAAAAATTATAGATATGTTGGAGATGTATCATTATTCTAGGTAAAACAAACGTTAAGCGTGCGTAGAGTTGTATCGGTGGTCGATAGAACTTGAGGGAATATTTGTTCTGCCTTTAGCTCCTCGTTGGGTTCGACACTCTTACTTATCAAAAACTATTGCGATCCCTTATACTTGTGGGTTATCAGAGCACGGTACCCAATGCCGCAGAAGCTCTTACTCGCGCTCCTGGTGGCCTCACACAAGCTACGCCATTATTTCCAAGGCCACCCAATTAAGGTCATCTTAGCCTACCCCCTGGAGAGGGTGCTCCGGAGCCCCAATGCCGTGGGGAGAGTCATTGAATGGAACATTGAATTGCAAGCTTTTCAGTTGGAGTTCAGCATGACCAGGGTTATCAAGGGAGCCGCGCTTGCCGACTTCATTGCAGAATGGACCGACGCTCCGGAGCCCGAAGCGGGCGAGAGCTGATCCCTCTCGCCGGGAAATGAAGCACTAGATGGCTGTGTCATGTACTTCGATGGCGCTTTCGCACGACAAGGCGCGGGGGCTGGCATAGTGCTCATCTCGCCCACCGAAGACAAGCTATATTATGTCGTGCAGCTCCGCTTCCAGCGGGTTGAGAAGGTCTCCAACAACACCACGGAATACGAGGGGTTGATCAATGGCCTCAAGGCCACCGCGACCTTGGGGTGAAGCGTCTCACCATCAAGGGTGACTCGCAGCTCCTCGTCAATTTCTCCAACAAGGTGTATGAACCAAGGGACGAGCATATGGAGGCATACCTCACGGAAGTGCGTGAGATGGAGAAGCAATTCCTAGGCCTAGAGCTACAGCATGTGCCATGCGGCACCAACAAGGAGGCCGGAAAGATCGCCAAGAGGGCGTCAAGGCATCTACCCCAAGAACCCGGTGTCTTTGAAGAGAGACTCTTAAAGCCTTCGGCGACCCCTGTGGCCGCGGAGACTACATCATCTCGAGAGGAACTCCCCCTGCCACCAGCCTCAGGAGCCCCCGCTTGCGGTCTGACCTCAGGAGCACGTCTGCTCTGGCGCTCGAGCCTCAGGAGGGGTGCTGGACCGAGGAGTTCAAGGCATATCTGGTGCATGGGATGCTGCCGAAGAAGGAGGAGGACGCGGAGCGTGTGGCCCGGCAGGCTACGATATACTGCATCCAGGACGGTGAGCTGTACAGAAAACGACCAAATGACGTTTTCTTGCGATGCATCTCCAGGGAGCAGGGGAACGAGCTGCAGGCTGACATACACGGTGGAGACTATGGGCATCACTCCTTGTCGCGTACCCTGGTTGGCAAGGCGTTCCGCAGGAGGTTCTACTCACCCACGACACTCAATGACGCGACCGAGCTGGTAAGGTCTTGTGAGGCCTGCCAGTTCCATGCCAAGCAAATCCACTAGCTAGCCCAGGGCCTACAGACTATCCTGCTCTCGTGGCCATTCGCGGTCTGGGGGCTGGACATCCTGGGCCCGTTCCGGCGAGCGCCTGGGCGCTACCGCTACCTCTACGTCGCCATCAACAAGTTCACCAATTGGGTAGAGGTGGAAGCCGTCCGCACCATGCCGGCCAGGTCAGCAGTTAAGTTCATCAAGGGCCTCGTGAGCTGGTTCGAAGTCCCTAACCGCATCATCACCGAGAACGGCTCGCAGTTCACTAGCAATATCTTCAAGACCTATTGTGCTAACCTTGGAATGCAGATTTGCTACGCTTCGGTGGCACACCCCAGGAGCAATGGCCAAGCTGAGCGCGCCAACACCGAGGTCTTGAGAGGCCTCAAGACCCAAACCTTCAAGAAGAAGCTCGAAGCCCGCGGTAGGGGCTGGCATGACGAGCTCCAGTCTATGTCGTGGTCCATCCGCACCACCGCCACCAAGCCAACAGGCGAGACCCCGTTCTTCCTCGTGTACTGTGACGCCCGGATAATTAGGCTACAGTAATCCCACGTTAACAATGCCATGTCACCACGGTTATTGTTGTTAATCTCGCATTAGTTCAAAACTGATTCGAAATTCAAATTCAAAAATAGGCAAACAACAAAAGTTTTCAAATATTAAAACTAAATTGTTCGGGTTGTGTCAAATAATGCATAGGTAATTATGGTGGAGAAACCACATTTTTATAAAAGGTCTAAATGCACTTAAGTAACTAAAATAGTAGGTAAAACAATTAAACAAATGCGTTTTGGATTTTATAAAATACTATACTATTTTGTTCAGGGATAAAAACTTTCTGTGGAAGTAGTTGGAATCGTAACTCTATTTTAGGTATGGGTTTTACTTTTTTGTAAAGCTATAAATTATTAAATAATTAAAAGAAAGCAGAAAAGAAAAGAAAATATACAAAAACAGAAAACAAAACTAACAAAGAACAAAAAAATATAGAAGAACCCCCCCCCCAGGGGGCCAACCGACCCAACCTGCCGGCCCAGTTGGCCACTTCGACCGGCCCAGCCGCGCCTACTAAACCCCCCCCCCCACTATCCAGAAACCCTAACCCATAACCCCCACTCCCCCACTATGCTCTCCTCCCCTGGATCCGATCTGGATCGGGGTCGACCCCATCGCTGCGCCGCCGCCCGCCGCCCTCCCCGTCGCCGATGTCAAGCCCCGTCGCTGGATCTTCTCGCCTCCGTCGTCGCCTCGCCTCCCCTCTCGCACCTGTTCCCCAACCCAATATGGATCAGGAAGGGGCAACAAGCCCGACGCCCTCCCTTCACCGACGCCATCACCGAGCACCACTACGCCATTGTCGAGTGCCACCACCGCCATCGCCGAACTTCGCGTTGCCTCCTTGTCTCCCTCCTCGAGCACCGCTACCCCCGAACCCTACAGCCCCTGTGAGCTTCTCCATCTCCTCGCACTCCCTCTTCCCCGCACAGTCACCGCGTGTCGTGCCTGGTCCGGCACCCCGCTGGCGCCCCGTACCGCGCGCCTCACCCCGCTCTAGTTCCCCTTGCACCACGCTCCTCCCCCTCGCGGGCTCTGCTGCCTGCAGCTAGGCGCGCCTCGCGTCGGTGAGCCCGCCCCGGCTCCCCTGCGGTTGCTCGCTCCGGCCACCGCCTTCGTCCCACCGTGCTGCCCGTCCCCTACCACGTTGCTCTGCCGTACTCGTCCACCCGCTCACACCCCGTTTTCCCCCGGTGTTGTTGCTCCTTGCCCGCGAACCCTTGCTCGCCGGCCGGCGCGTGCCCGACCCTGCAGTGGCCGTTTACGCGGCCCTGGGCGTGTGCTCGTGCAGTCTGGGCAGCGCACGTGCCCGGCGCCCGTTTACCCGTGCGCCCGTTAAGCCCCCCTGGGCCTATGACACATGGGCCCTGCCCAGAGAACGTTAAAAAAGAGATTAAAGAAAGAGATAAATAAATAAATAAATAAATAAATAAAAATTAATTAATTAATTAAGGAATTAATTAAGTTAATTAATCCTACTTAATTAATCTAATTAACCTGTTAGTCTAACTAAGCAATAATTAGTTTAACCTAACCCTAATTAACTTAACAGAGTATGATAGGTGGGTCCCACTGGGCCCACACATCAGTTTGACCCAGTCAACCTTTGTTGACTGCTAATGTCATGCTGACGTCAGCAAACACTGTTCTGGATAATGTTGCATTAAAATAATTACATAAATCCTGAAAATGATTTAAATCTTTAAAATTAATAGAAAATAAACCGTAGCTCGGATGGAAAAACTTTGTACATGAAAGTTGCTCAGAACGGCGAGACGAATCCGGATACGCAACCCGTTCGTCTGCCACACATCCCTAGCATAGAGAACACACAACTTTCCCCCTCAAACCCATCTATCCGAAAACGCGAAACACCAGAATACTTTCCCGGATGTTTCCCTCCTTCACCGGTACCACCTCGTACCGCGTTAGGGTACACCTAGCATCACGCTTTGTCATGTCATGCATCGTCTTGCATTTGTTTGCATTATATTTATTGTTTCTTCCCCCTCTTCTCTCGCTAGACACCGAGACCGACGCCGCTGCTACCCAGTTCGACTACGGTGTTGATGACCACTCTCTCTTGCCAGAGCAACCAGGCAAGCCCCCCCCTTTGATCACCAGATATCGCCTACTCTTCTCTATACTACTTGCATTAGAGTAGTGTAGCATGTTACTGCTTTGCGTTATTCCTATCCTGATGCATAGCCTATCCTTGCTACTACTGTTGTTACCATTACCTGCTATCCTACTTCTTAGTATAGGATGCTAGTGTTCCATCAGTGGCCCTACACTCTTGTCCGTTTTCCATGCTATACTACTGGGCCGTGATCACTTCGGGAGGTGATCACGGGCATATACTATATACTTTACATAGTTGCATTACTTGTGGTACTGTTTGGAGTTGGGGGCTGAAGGGGCAGGTGGCTCCATCCCGGTAGAGGTGGGCCTGGGTTCCCGACGGCCCCCGACTGTTACTTTGTGGCGGAGTGACAGGGCAGGTTGAGACCACCTAGGAGAGAGGTGGGCCTGGCCTTGGTCGGTGTTCGCGGATACTTAACACGTTTAACGAGATCTTGGTATTTGATCTGAGTCTGGCTACTGGCCTATACGCACTAACCATCTACGCGGGGACAGTTATGGGCACTCGACGTCGTGGTATCAACCGAAGCCTTCGTGACGTCAGCGACTGAGTGGCTTGCGCCAGATTGGACCGTAAGCCTGCTCTTGTATTAAGGGGGCTAGTTCTGCTTCCGGCCGTGTACGCAACGTGCAGGTGTGCAATGGGCGATGGGCCCAGACCCCGGCGCCATAGGATTTAGACCGGCGTGCTAACCTCTCTGTTGTGCCTAGGTAGGGCTGCGACGTGTTGATCTTCCGAGGCCGGGCATGACCCAGGAAAGTGTGTCGGCCAAATGGGATCGAGCGTGTTGGGATATGTGGTGCACCCCTGCAGGGAAGTTAATCTATTCGAATAGCCGTGATCTTCGGTAACAGGACGACTTGGAGTTGTACCTTGACCTTATGACAACTAGAACCGGATACTTAATAGAACACACCCTTCCAAGTGCCAGATACAACCGGTGATCGCTCTCTCACAGGGAGACGAGGGGAGGATCATCGGTTAGGGTTATGCTATGTGATGCTACTTGGAGGACTTCAGTCTACTCTCTTCTACATGCTGCAAGACGGAGGCTGTCAGAAGCATAGTCTTCGATAAGACTAGCTATCCCCCTCTTATTCCGGCATTCTGCAGTTCAGTCCACATATGATAGCCTTATTCCATTTGATACCAATGCATACATATGTAGTGTAGCTCTTTGCTAGCGAGTACTTTGGATTAGTACTCACGGTTGCTTTTCTCCCCCTTTTTCCCCTTTCCTATATCCGATTGCTGCAACCAGACGTTGGAGTCCAGGAGCCAGCCGCCACCGTCGACGACGACTACTACTACTCGGGAGGTGCCTACTACTACGTGCAGTCCGCTGACGACGACCAGGAGTAGTTTAGGAGGATCCCAGGCAGGAGGCCTGTGCCTCTTTCGATCTGTATCCCAGTTTGTGCTAGCCTTCTTAAGGCAAACTTGTTTAACCTATGTCTGTACTCAGATATTGTTGCTTCCGCTGACTCGTCTATGATCGAGCTCTTGTATTCGAGCCCTCGAGGCCCCTGGCTTGTACTATGATGCTTGTATGACTTATTTTATTTGTAGAGTTGTGTTGTGATATCTTCCCGTGAGTACCTGATCTTAATCGTACACGTTTGCATGTATGATTAGTGTACGATTAAATCGGGGGCGTCACAAGTTGGTATCAGAGCCGATTGCCTGTAGGAACCCCCCTTTCCAACTCCTGGGCCGAAGTCGAGTCTAGTCATTGAAAAACTTTTACTAACATGGTTGTGCGGCTTACGGGCCCACGTCGCCATCTGGGTGGTATTAGGATCTTTTACTCCTCGATCCTTACTCTGGGACTCTGAACTCTCTTCTATTCGGCTTAAATGAATTTTGCTAAATCTAACATTAGGATCTCGTTATCACTTTCACCCGGAGAACCCCTTATTACTGATGATCATCTGCTGCACGTGAAGACCCTGAAGATACTCTCTGCTGTTAACTCGAGAACTTGTGTTCATCGCGTTTGCATTTCCCCTTCCACCGTCAACCCTTATGGATAACTACTTGCAGTTGTTATTCTTACTTTCATCCCCAGTTGGTCTTGTTATTACAAGATACCCCGAAATACTCGTCGTTGTTTCGATAATCCTTTAAGCTTACTGCCTTGCTGTTCTTTGTCACCTGAATACCCCTATGGGTAATTCTCGCACTTATTGAGTATCCGCTCATCCCCCAGTTGTTCATGTGTTTCACAATGGTCTTCGAAATACTATTCGATCCTCCAAAAATCCTTAGTAGCTTATTGCTCTGCAATACTTGTTTGCTTGCATTGTGGATGCTTTCCATATGTCTGACAATATTCGTCAGTATCCTTAGAAACTGTCATTTTGATCCTATTCATTCAACATGAGTGCGAATGCACGCAATCATCAGTTGATCCTTTCAAATTATCTTTCTGGCTCAGACGTCATTTTTGAACACGAGCTTGTTCTCGACCATTCTGTTTGCCGTCAATTGTACCCTTAGGTCTATTGGACTTATCCACCCTTGATCAGAGCGCCTGCTTCTGATCCTTCTATTTGGAAATCGTAATTCCTTTGATATCTAAGCATCGAATCATTCAGGATTTCTATAATCTGATGCCCTTGCATCCTTTCTTCAACTGATTGTGTGCTGATGCTCACATTAGCTCCGCAATGGACCGTCAGATCCTTTATTGGATTATTATTTGACAGTGTCCTCCTTATTCAATAACCTCGTGAGCCTTTCCTCTGATACATAATGCTTTTGGTAAATTGTATCCTCTGTTTTATCAACCATGCTCTGTTTTCGAGCTGGTGGTATTTATGATTGAAGCTTTTGGTATATGTTTCCATGATACCCTGACGGGTTGAACCTATGCCTTTCTTAATCTATGTGAACCCGAAAGTTTTCACGGGTCATACTCCTCTGGTAATTCACCAAGTAGGTTTTGACACTGAAATCATTTTTATCTAGAGCAGTGAATGAAAGGTTATGCATTGAAGAATGGGAGTCGACCTTGAACTTTGTGTTCATGCCCATGGACAGGATGTAGATCTTATCATTAAAGCTTCTCTTAAATTAATTTTTCCCTTGGTATAAGTTCTTATATCTGGGATCCCGCCTTTTGCAATCGTGGTTTCAGCCATATGTTCTTCTTTGACCCCATTTCATGGGAAATTTTAAGCACTTGTCTTCTGCAGAGCATTACCCTAGTCCAACCACTACTATGTTCTGTTGTCGAGTATTACCCCCTGGTATCTTGAGATTATCATGGAACTGCATACTTCTTATGAGTTCTTCATCAAGTGCTACATTCTCACTGATTCCAATTTTTCACGGGCTCTGAGTTATTAAACACTCAAAGACACCGACAACTGACTGAAGTCTGCACCGCGATTAAACAAATCGTGGTAACCTTCATGACTTACGAGTTTGAACTCGATCACGTGATTCCTAGCCTGCTTGGCTATATCATTGTCATGCCGATTTTAACTGTGCTACCTGGTCCTTCTTCCTAGGGCAAAAATTTCGAGGTGAGCTAATCTTACGTCGATCTTCCTCGTCATAACAATTGTCCTTGAAAGAAAAGCTTGATTTCAAGTTTGTGTCGTACCTATGGTTTCAATAACTTCTCACTTCATCATTCCGTTAACTTGATGCCATCACCGATTGGTTACATCTTCTTGAAACCTCTCGACAAATGTGTCGTGATCATCATCAACATTCTGAGGTCTTCCAGGATATCAATTGAATTCTTGATGGGTAATACCATCCTTGCCCCTCGATGATTCGTGTATCATCGACCACTTTATTGCCTTCCGTTCAACACAAACTTGTTTGTGTTTTGTGTTACACCTTGAGATCCTTGCTACCCAGCAGTTGTTCTTCTTTACCTTGGAAGTATTACCATCTTTTATGTCAAGAAAGTCATGAGAATTTCACCACCTCTTAATAATTCTTGATTTAGTAATACTTCTCGCTATCTCCGTTCATATCTTGGTCCCCGTGTTGTTTCTAACCGGGATACCGGCCATTTAACTATGATGTGTGAATTCAAAACTTCAAGCAACCCTATTGTTTTGAAGTGAATGTTCGATAGTTTCATACTAAGTCTGTTGGTTATCGAATCATCATTCTAACCTTGATTGTACTACCTAAACCCATATTTCGGGTGCACCGTCAACCAATGTTTAATTGTGTATGTTTTCCTCGAGCATACATCATTATACCATTTGATCTGACAAATGTTATCTCCTTGTTCACATAATTGTGGAAATCCATCTTTTGTTAATCTCGATGAATTGCCGCTAATTCCATTAGCCACCTCCTCATCCTCTCATTGGTTTAATGATGAACTCTTGTTTTCGAACTCGTTTCCATAGTTCATTTCCCGAGAATCTTACATTGTCATCTCGTCAATTTGTGTTGCACCTCTTCTTCTCAGGCATCCTGAGTCTGAGGTATCCTGACACCAGTCATATCTGAATCTCGGTCAAATATGATGGCTGGGACATATTTTCAAGAGTTATAATATTAGTATTTGACCCGATAAGGTGATGTCATGCCTACCTCACCTGGCCGGAGGACCTATTGTTATAGTTCTTCCTTTTCAGCAATGCTATCCATTCTTCCATAAGAAAACTATAAGACTTATTCTATAAGTTGTTTCCGATGGATCCTTTGTATCCAAAGTCTGACCTTTGCTTGAAAACCATGTCAATGCTATCTCGAAGCATGTCTATGATACTCTGATTTTCAACAAGAACATTTGAAGCCCAATGCTAAATGTTTCCTGCTCAATTATCCAAACACCGCTGTATGGGTAATGTCATGAAATTTCTCTCCCCTTACCTAAAGGTTTTTCTAGTTTCTATCATGTCATGGATATCCTGCTCTGCTCATCCTTGGGAAAGATATACCCGTGGAATATGTGTTTAAACATATTTCCCTTTCCATTGTTCTGTTTAAACCTGATAATCGCATTTTCCTTTCCATTGTCTTGTTAAGCTTCCTTGTAATCTGACTTGACTGAGCAGTGATAATTCCCTGCTTAGTAAGCACCTCGTTGTACAACTCTGTCAGTCAGACCCTGTTACCGTTGTTGATAGCATCCCGGTAACCACCGATGGACGAGAACTTTTCCTATTGGTCCGCCTCGTTCAAGGAGCAGGAAAATGGTTCTCTTCGTCCCCTTCCCTTGGTACCGACACTGTTGTCGACATAACCGACAGGTTATGGTCTGGCCTGCATGGTTATCATAACCGTGCAATATGACACCACTCTTTTTGTCTTTAACCCACATGGTGGGCCCATAACTCATAGTTCCACAGGATCGAAACCCGACTCTCCTGTGCAACCCTGTTTCTAAAGTTATTCCTCACGCTTGGCTTCGTGTGAAATTCACGAGCCACCTTCCCTGTGATCATCAATTCTGGTATTAAACACAATACTTATTTCCGTTGCTTTGAACCCCTTTCATGCCCCGTTTCAGGCATCGAACGATTATCTATCTGCTTCAAACTTCTTATGGTACCTTCTTACTTTGCTCTCGATGTGTTTCATATGTTCAACTCGAGAGATACTCTTATGGTCATTCTTGGGATACCCCCCCCCCCAAATGATTTTCCCTTATAAGATTCAATGGTTGTAAAGTTGCCCCTTACCTATTTGTAAGTACGATGGAGTTCCCAAAGAAAGGACGACAACTTCATCATGATGACCTGAAACAGCGAAATGAAGACATCAATGTAATGGATCAACCTCTTCGAGAAGGACAACCAAGACC
The DNA here is from genome assembly GCA_034509565.1 of Triticum monococcum. Lineage (NCBI taxonomy): Eukaryota > Viridiplantae > Streptophyta > Magnoliopsida > Poales > Poaceae > Triticum > Triticum monococcum. The sequence goes on along the minus strand of CM067842.1, from coordinate 439,401,256 downwards.
AAGAACACTCCCTAGAATTTCGTAACCCGAACCTTCCCCCCTTTACTTCCCTCTTAAATCTCGCGTGCTCTGCTGCCTGCAGCCAGGCGCGCCTCGCGTCGGCGAGCCCGCCCGGCTCCCCTGCAGTTGCTCCCTCCGGCCACCGCCTTCGTCCCGCCATGCTGCCCGTCCCCTACCACGTTGCTCTATCGTAATCGGCCACCCGCTCACGGCCAGTTTTACCCCGGTGTTGTTGCTCCTTGCCCGCGAACCCTTGCTCGCTGGCCGGCGCGTGCCCGACCCTGCAGTGGCCGTTGCCGCGGCTTTGGGCGTGTGCTCATGCGATCTGGGTAGCACACGTGCCCGGCGCCCGTTTACCTGTGCGCCCGTTAAGCCCACCCGGGCCTATGACACATGGGCCCCACCTAGAGAACGTTAAAAAAGAGATTAAAAAAGAGATAAATAAATAAATAATTAATTAAATTAATTAAGGAATTAATTAAGTTAATTAATCCTACTTAATTAATCTAATTAACTTGTTAGTCTAACTAAGCAATAATTAGTTTAACCTAACCCTAATTAACTTAACGGAGTATGACAGGTGGGTCCCACTGGGCCCACACGTCAGTTTGACCCAGTCAACCTTTGTTGACTGCTGATGTCATGCTGACATCAGCAAACACTGTTCTGGATAATGTTGCATTAAAGTAATTAAATAAATCCTGAAAATGATTTAAATCTTTTAAAATTAATAGAAATAAACCGTAGCTCGGATGGAAAAACTTTGTACATGAAAGTTGCTCAGAACGGCGAGACGAATCCAGATACGCAACCCGTTTATCCGCCACGCATACCTAGCATAGCGAACACGCAACTTTCCCCCTCTGACCCATCTGTCCGAAAACGTGAAACACCGGGAATACTTTCCCGGATGTTTCCCCCCTTCACTGGTACCACCTCGTATCGCATTAGGGTACACCTAGCATGACGCTTTGTCATGTCATGCATCGTATTGCATTTGTTTGCATTATATTTATTGTTTCTTCCCCCTCTTCTCTCGCTAGACACCGAGACCGACGCCACTGCTACCCAGTTCGACTACGATGTTGACGACCACTCTCTCTTGCCAGAGCAACCAGGCAAGCTCCCCCCTTTCATCACCAGATATCGCCTACTCTTCTCTATACTTCTTGCATTAGAGTAGTGTAGCATGTTACTGCTTTCCGTTATTCCTATCCTGATGCATAACCTGTCCTTGCTACTACTGTTGTTACCATTACCTGCTATCCTACTGCTTAGTATAGGATGCTAGTGTTCCATCAATGGCCCTACACTCTTGTCCGTCTGCCATGCTATACTACTGGGCCATGATCACGGGCATATACTATATACTTTACACAGTTGCATTACCTGTGGTACTGTTCGGAGTTGGGGGCTGAAGGGGCAGGTGGCTCCATCCCAGTAGAGGTGGGCCTGGGTTCTCGACGGCCCCCGACTGCTACTTTGGGGCGGAGTGACAAGGCAGGTTGAGACCACCTAGGAGAGAGGTGGGCCTGGCCTTGGTCGGTGTTCGCGGATACTTAACACGTTTAATGAGATCTTGGTATTTGATCTGAGTCTGGCTACTGGCCTATACGCACTAACCATCTACGCGGGGACAGTTATGGGCACTCGACGTCATGGTATCAGCCGAAGCCTTCGTGACGTCAGCGACTGAGTGGCGCGCGCCAGATTGGACCGTAAGCCTACTCTTGTATTAAGGGGGCTAGTTCTGCTTCCGGCCGCGTACGCAACGTGCATGTGTGCAATGGGCGATGGGCCCAGACCCCTGCGCCATAGGATTTAGACCGGCGTGCTGACCTCTCTATTGTGCCTAGGTAGGGCTGCGACGTGTTGATCTTCCGAGGCCGGGCATGACCCAGGAAAGTGTGTCCGGCCAAATGGGATCGAGCGTGTTGGGATATGTGGTGCACCCCTGCAGGGAAGTTCATCTATTCGAATAGCCGTGATCTTCGGTAACAGGACGACTTGGAGTTGTACCTTGACCTTATGCCAACTAGAACCGGATACTTAATAGAACACACCCTTCCAAGTGCCAGATACAACCGGTGATCGCTCTCTCATAGGGCGACGAGGGGAGGATCATCGGTTAGGGTTATGCTATGCGATGCTACTTGGAGGACTTCAGTCTACTCTCTTCTACATGCTGCAAGACGGAGGCTGCCAGAAGCGTAGTCTTCGATAAGACTAGCTATCCCCCTCTTATTCCGGCATTCTGTAGTTCAGTCCACATATGATAGCCTTATTCCATTTGATACCAATGCATACATATGTAGTGTAGCTCCTTGCTTGCGAGTACTTTGGATGAGTACTCATGGTTGCTTTTCTCCCCCTTTTTCCCCTTTCCTATATCCGATTTCTGCAACCAGACGTTGGAGTCCAGGACCCAGCCGCCACTGTCGACGACGACTACTACTACTCGGGAGGTGCCTACTACTATGTGAAGTCCGCTGACGACGACCAGGAGTAGTTTAGGAGGATCCCAGGCAGGAGGCATGCGCCTCTTTCGATCTGTATCCCATTTTGTGCTAGCCTTCTTAAGGCAAACTTGTTTAACCTATGTCTATACTCAGATATTGTTGCTTCTGCTGACTCGTCTATGATCGAGCTCTTGTATTCGAGCCCTCGAGGCCCCTGGCTTGTAATATGATGCTTGTATGACTTATTTTATTTGTAGAGTTGTGTTGTGATATCTTCCCGTGAGTCCCTGATCTTAATCATACACGTTTGCGTGTATGATTAGTGTACGATTAAATCGGGGGCGTCACAAGTACGGAGCAGAAGCGGTTCTCCCTCATGAGGTCAGGCATCGCTCCGTGTGGGTCCTGGCGTTTGATGAGATGTGGCAAGATGCCATGCGGGGGATGGACCTTGTGCAGGGGAGGAACGCCGGCGTGAAGCCTCGCTCCGAGCGGCAAGATACCAGCAGGCGCTGCGACGGTACCACTATCGCAGCGTCCGCTCCAGGACGCTCGAGGTGGGCGATCTCGTCCTGAGGCGGGTTCTCTCTAGGGAAGGGCTGCATATGCTCTCACCCATTTGGGAGGGCCCTTTTAGGATTGCCCGCTTCTCCAGGCCTGGCACCGCGCGCCGGGAGAGCAGGACGGGATCCCCATCCAGAACGCCTGGAACATCCAGCACCTCCGAAAGTTCTATCAATGTAGCAAGGCCCGATGCCTATGAACGTTTCTGCTCGTGACACTCTCACGTAATAATGAGTGGGGCTGTACACGCCCCGAAGTCTCCGGAGTGCCGCCCTCGGGCCTCAGGGGCTCCCTCCCACGTCCTAGCAGCAGCACTTAGCTTCACGCTGGTGAGAAGACTAGACTAGGTGCCGGACGCGGCTATTCATTTGCTTTCTGTAGTTGGCTTGCCTCTTTTCCTTTAATGAAATTTGGAGTTCTGGTGTTTCTTGATGGTTTGGTTGAACCCCCTCTTCTTTCCATTTCTTCCCTTGATACTTTGTTTTTCGCGAGGGAGGGCGTGTTGGGGAACGTAGTAATTTCAAAATTTTCCTAGGCACACGCAAGATCATGGTGATGCATAGCAACGAGAGGGGAGAGTGTGTCCACGTACCCTCGTAAACCGAAAGCAGGAGCGTTAGCACAACGCGGTTGATGTAGTCGTACGTCTTCACGATTGATACGTCCATTTTGCATCATGCTTTTATATCGATATTTATCGCATTATGGACTGTTATTTCACTTTATATCACAATACTTATGGCTATTTTCTCTTATTTTACAAGGTTTACATAAAGAGGGAGAATGCGGGCAGCAGGAATTCTGGTCTGGAAAAGGAGCAAATATTAGAGACCTATTCTGCGCAACTCCAAAAGTCCTAAAACTCCACGGACTGTCTTAAAAGAAATAAAGAAAAATCGACGCCAAAGATGAAGGCCAGGGGGCCCACACCTTGCTCACGAGGTTGGGGGCGCCCCCCCTAGGGCGCGCCCCCCTACCTCGTGGGCCCCTGGTGGCTCTCCGATGCCCATCTTCTCCTATATGAGGTCTTTCGAAGAGAAAAAAATAGAAAGGAACTTTTCGGGATGAGACTTCGCCGCCACGAGGCGGAACCTTGGCGGATCCAATCTAGAGCTCCGGCAGAGCTGTTCTGTGGGGGATACTTCCCTCCCGGAGGGGGAAATCATCACCATCCCCAACGCTCCTCTCATCGCGAGAGGGCAATCTCCATCAACATCTTCACCAGCACCATCTCATCTCCAAACTCTAGTTCATCTCTTGTATCCAATTCTTGTCTCAAAGTCCGGGATTGGTGCTAGTAGGTTGTTAGTAGTGTTGATTACTCCTTGTAGTTGATGCTAGTTGGTTTAATTGGTGGAAGATCATATGTTCAGATCCTATATGCATATTATTACCCCTCTGATTATGAACATGAATATGCTTTGTGAGTAATTATGTTCGTTCCTGAGGACAAGGGAGAAGTCTTGCTATGAGTAGTCATGTGAATTTGGTATTCGTTTGATATTTTGATAAGATGTATGTTGTCTAGCCTCTAGTGGTGTTATGTGAACGTCGACTACATAACACTTCACCCTTATTTGGGCCTAGAGGAAGGCACTGGGAAGTAATAAGTAGATGATGGGCTGCTAGAGTGACAGAAGCTTAAACCCTAGTTTATGCGTTGCTTCGTAAGGGGCTGATTTGGATTCATATGTTTCATGCTATGGTTCGGTTTACCTTAATACTTTTGTTGTAGTTGCGGATGCTGGCAATAGAGGTTAATCATAAGTGGGATGCTTGTTCAAGTAAGAACAGCACCCAAGGACCGGTCCACCCAGATATCAAATTATCAAAGTATCGAACGCGAATCATATGAACGTGATGAAAACTAGCTTGACGATATTCCCATGTGTCATCGGGAGCGCTTTTCCTATTATAAGAGTTTGTTCCGGCTTGTCCTTTGCTACAAAAGGATTGGGCCATCTTTCTGCACTTTATTTAGTTCTGTTACTTGTTGCTCGTTACAATTATCATATCACAAAACTATCTGTTACCACTTATTTCAGTACTTGCAGAGAATACCTTGCTGAAAACCGCTTATCATTTCCTTCTACTCCTCGTTGGGTTTGACACTCTTACTTATCGAAAGGACTACGATAGATCCCCTATACTTGTGGGTCATCAAGACTCTTTTCTGGCACCGTTGCCGGGGAGTGTAGTGCCTTTGGTAGGTGGAATTTGGTAAGGAAAAATTTATATAGTGTGCTGAAATTTACTGTCACTTGTTACTATGGAAAGTAATTCTCTGAGGGGCTTGTTCGGGGTATCTTCACCCTGTCCAGTAGAGCAAAGAGTTTCTCCTCAACCTACTGAACCTATTGAAAATGAAACTCCTTTTGAATTTCCTGTGGCTATGATGGAAAAACTACTAGCTAATCCTTTTACAGGAGATGGAACAAAGCATCCTAATGAGCACTTAATATATGTGGATGAAGTTTGTGGATTATTTAGGCTTGCAGGTGTGATGCCCCGAGACCGTTGTGCCAGGTGTCTTCGAGTTATTTGCTGCTGTTGCCAGGTCATTTGCTTGTGTGTTGCATTTCATCATGTCATCATGTGCATCGCATCATCATGTTTTCAAAACTTGCATCTGTCCCGGTCTCCTCGTTCCGTCCGTTGTCCGTTCTGAGCCCAGACACACTTGCACGCGCCTGCGGCATGTCCGAAATATTATTTTATAAGTGGCCGGAAAATGTTATCGGAATGGGATGAGAGTTGACGTGTGGTCTTATTATAGTGTAGATAGACATCCTGTCAAGTTTCATCGCATTCGGAGTTCGTTTGGCGCCCCAACGATTAACTATAGCGGCATTATAGCCGGTCTAACGTCGGACGTTTTCGGTCTCTGGAAACAGATGCCGGGCCCTCTCTCTCTCTTCTCCCCCTCGCAGTCTCGCCACAGCCCACCTAGCCCATCATCCTTCCCCTCTTCGCTTCCGGAGTTGTCCGATGCGACCGCACGGTCCGAAACCCTCTCTGCACAGTGCATCGAACCCCTCATGTGCGCGTCCGAAATTGTCCCGGACCCGACCCGGGCAGTCGTCACCGTTGTGTCCGGATCATCCCCAAACATCTGCAAAACGTCATCATTTTCTTATTTGGGCTCCCTAACTATTTTATTCGCGACCGTCCAATTACGATTGTAGGGATGAGTTGGCCCCTAACCTAATCCACATGGTGTATATATATTGTCCAACCCTAGAAATTAGGGATCTTGTCCCATCCTCCTCCGCCGCCAGCCCACTATCTCCTCCTCGTTGGGATCCCCTCCCGATCCACCACCTCCCCTTGTTTTCAGCCCCGAGCCAACCAGCAGCTCCTTCTCGCCCCGTGCAGCAGCGAGCAATGCCTGACCCCGCCTCGTCTCCGTGCCGCCGACGAGCTTCGTTCAAGATGAGCCCCACGCCCCCTTCTTTTCCTTTCTCTCCCTTCCCCTGGTTCTTCTCTCCACTGACCACACTGTCTTCCTCTTCTCTGGTTCACAGGAAGGCCATGGCCTTGGAGCTTCACCCGCGTCCATCTCCCTCAGCGCGCCCGAGATCCGTCCTCCCGATGCAACCAGGCACCGCGACCTCCTCCTTCATGCGCCCCTGTGCCGGCGAGCGCCTGGACGCCAGCCTCCTCTCGCGCCCGAGGGGCTCCCCGGTCTTCCTCGTCCCCGCCAGGTGATCCACCTCGAGCCACCGCAGCTAGCCGGAGTACATCCCCGTTGCCGGTCCTCTTCCGCAGCACGCCGGCGCAGCCACACCTCGTTTTGACCCGATCCGGCCGAGATCGACCCCGCCGCCTCGGATCCTTGCGACCCCAGTTCGCCGTCGTGCCGCCATGCCCGCTGACCCCTGTCGAGCTGCTCTGCTTCGCCCGCTCGTCCCCGTTGACCCGTTCAAGCGCCAGCGTGGCCAGCCTCCTGGGCCGCAAGCGCGCATCAGGCTAGCGCCTACTCACCTCGCGGCAGGCCCGCAGCCAACGCCAGGCCTCCTCTGCTTCCAGTTCTGGGCCATGGCCCATGGTGAGGACGCGTCCAGCCCCTCCCCTGTTCCTGTTGGGCCGGCCAGTTTCGGCCCGTATATGTTTTTTCTTGGTTCTATGATTTGTCCAATCATCCAGAGAACTGCAGTTTTACAAAAAAACCCTTGCACTTCATGCATATCCTAACTAATTAACCATGCATCGGTTTAAAACAAACTTTATATGCAAAATGTCTAGAATTTTGCCTAGTTTAATACTATCCAACTTTCATCCTTGTTTAAAATGTTTAAAATGATGTTTGTTTATATTTGTTTAAATAACTTGCTAAAATGCTTTATTTGATTGCTAAATAACTGTAGCTCCAAATTTAATAATATTTATATGTAAATGGGGTAGAAAAATGCCTAGTTTAACATGGTGTACATGTTTGGCATGCCTAACAATTCTAAAATTATGTTTAGGGCAGATCAGTACCAAATCTAATTTATGCACATGAGGAGTTTCCGGATTTGTTGTTTGTTGCTTCCGGCCTCATTTAACCTTGACTAAATAGGTAGTTTTACTTTGCTTCACCCTCTTGCCATGTTTAACAACATTTAATATTGTTGGGTACATAAACGAGATCGAACTAAATAACTTATCGTGGTGTTTCGTCAATATGCAACTCATTGCATGTTGAGCTCCACTTAATTTGTAGGATTGTTTGTGCACTTTGCCATGCCATGCCCTCTTTAAACCGGACATGCATCATACTTGATTGTGCATCATGCCATGTCATGTGTGGTTTGTTTACTATGTTGTTTGCTTCTTTTCGGTGTTGCTTCTTCGGGTTGGTTCCGATAACGTCGCGTTTGTGAGAACCCGTTCGACTACGTCCGTTTGTCTTCTTCATGGACTCGTTCTTCTTCCTTGCGGGATTTCAGGCAAGATGACCATACCCTCGAAATCATTTCTATCTTTGCTTGCTAGTTGCTCGCTCTTTTGCTATGCCTATGCTGCGATACCTACCACTTGCTTATCATGCCTCCCATATTGTTAAGCCAAGCCTCTAACCCACCTTGTCCTAGCAAACCGTTGTTTGGCTATGTTACCGCTTTGCCGAGCCCCTCTTATAGCGTTGTTAGTTGCAGGTGAAGATTGAAGTTTTGTTCCTTGTTGGACCATGGAGATGTTGTTCCTTGTTTGGAACATGTTTACTTGTTGGGATATCACAATATATCTTATTTAATTAATGCATCTATATACTTGGTAAAGGGTGGAAGGCTCGGCCTTATGCCTGGTGTTTTGTTCCACTCTTGCCGCCCTAGTTTCCGTCATATCGGTGTTATGTTCCCGGATTTTGCGTTCCTTACGCGGTTGGGTAATAATGGGAACCCCTTGACAATTCGATTTGAAGAAAACTCCTCCAGCAAGGCCCAACCTTGGTTTTACCATTCGCCACCTAGCCTTTTTTCCCTTGGGAGTCGCGCATCCCGAGGGTCATCTTTATTTTAACCCCCCCCCCCCCGGGGGCCAGTGCTTGTCTAAGTGTTGGTCCAAACTAGGGCCCCTTGCAGCACCACCTCGGGGAAACTTGAGGGCTGGTTTTAGTTGTACGGATTGCTTATCCGGTGTTACCCTGAGAACGAGATATGTGCAGCTCCTATCGGGATGTCGGCGCATCGGGTGGTCTTGCTGGACTTGTTTTACCATTGTCGAGGATGTCTTGAAGAACCGGGATACCGAGTCTGATCGGAATGTGTCGGGAGGAGGTCTATTCCTTCGTTGACCGTGAGAGCTTGTGATGGGCTAAGTTGGGACACCCCTACAGGGTTTTGAACTTTCGAAAGCCGTGCCCGCGGTTATGGGCAGATGGGAATTTGTTAATGTCCGGTTGTAGAAAACCTGAAGTTGACCTTAATTAAAATGCATCAACTGCGTGTGTAACCGTGATGGTCTCTTTCCGATGGAGTCTGGGAAGTGAACACGGTGTTGGAGTTATGCTTGATGTAGGTTGTTCTAGGATCACTTCTTGATCATATTTTTATCGACCGTGCTTTTCCCTCTCTTCTCGCTCTCATTTGCGTATGTTAGCCACCATATATGCTAGTCGCTTGCTGCAGCTCCACCTCATACCTTTACCTTACCCATAAGCTTAAATAGTCTTGATCGCGAGGGTGCGAGATTGCTGAGTCCCCGTGGCTCACAGATACTTCCAAAACCAGTTTGCAGGTGCCAATGAGTCCTTGCAGATGACGCAACCAAGCTCAGGAGGAGCTCGATGAAGATCTTGTCCTTTGTGTTGTTTCGTTCTAGTTGATCAGTAGTGGAGCCTAGTTGGGGTCGATCGGGGACCGTGTCGCATTTGGGGTTCTTCTTTTATTTTTGGTTCCGTAGTCGTACCTTGATTGTATTTGGTTGATGTAATGCTTTATTCATGTAATTGTGTGAAGTGGCGATTGTAAGCCAACTATGTATCTCTTTCCCTTATGCATTACATGGGTTGTGTGAAGATTACCTCACTTGCGACATTGCTTTCAATGCGGTTATGCCTCTATGTCGTGCTTCGACACGTAGGAGATATAGCCGCATCGAGGGCGTTACAAGTTGGTAATCAGAGCCTTCCCCGACCTTAGGAGCCCCATTGCTTGATCGTTCTTAGCAGCCGAGTTGTGTCTAGAAAAATGTTTTGAGTCATTTAGGAATTATATATCGGAGAGTTAGGAATTCATTTTTACTTCCCAGTCCCTTCATCGCTCTGGTAAGGCATCCTGACGTTGAGTTTTGACTCTTCTCTTCTCAAATTTCACTAAAAAAAATTTAGGATCACGCGGGTATCTTGGAATCGTTCCGATGGTTTTATGACGAGAACATTGTCTTGGTGCCTCCTGTCAGGGGTTTTGTGGAAGTGTCCCGGGGAGTTGAGCTCTGAGGTGTTGTCGTCACAATTTTATCGTTGCAGTTCTGGAATACCTGAGTTTAGTACACCGACAGCGAAAATCTCTTTTATGCAGTTCGTTGGTGAGATAACCTCGACGCCACCCAGTACTGGGGCGGGAGTTCGGGAGTATTACCATAACTTGTATAACGGATGCTTTTCGAAGGTTGAGGTAGATGATTTCCGAAGGTTTCTTGGTTATGTGTTGAAGGATGGATACAGCTGGATGTAGGATTTGCTAGTTTGGGTGAGATATTATGCTTCCCCTGTATGCCCAACACCTGCTTGCATAACCGGAAAATTTCATGAGTTTATAAGTGGGAATTCAAGTAGCTCTTAGGATATCTTTCCGACAGATGTATGATATGAAATTGGGGTTCGACGTCTAGTGGTCCGCCTATTCACGGTCGGTTTTACAGTGGTCTCGTTGTGTCTTAAAGAGTCCTTGGCTATGCCGACTCGGGGGCGCTTCGTATGTCATGTGCACTACCTTGTACATGATGGTGCTGTACAATCGAGCCCGTGTAGGCCCCACCACGAAAACTTCGGACGAAATCTCTATCATATGTTTGTTCCGGCTTATTTTGCAAGCCAATCCTTTGTTTTGTTTTTGAGTGTGGTATTCGAGTTGCTTCGAAGTCAAGTGTTGATTCCATACCTTTCCTCAAATGGTGTTCTCATATTCCTATGTGAATACTAATCCTTCTCGATCATCGAGTTTGTCATTTCAATTTCTTTTAATCGGCGTGCTTCTCTTCAAGTGGATCTGATCATTTCAACATCCGCAAGATCAATTATCACTTCTTCTCAACGGTGTTTGTTTCATCCATCTCCAAGTTGCCTTTGTTTTTCCCACCCTCCCTCCCTTTGATTTTCTCCAAGGATTCAGATCTCTTAATCGAGTATCCTTCTTATTGATGTGAAGTCTCTCCATTCTTTTCTATCAATATTCTTATCCGGTGATTCTCATAAGGATTCTAACGGAGCTTCAAGTTCGTGTCTCATCACTCGTTTTCTTCTCCGATGGAACCAATTCAAGCTTTCGGTGTTGGTCATATCTTGTTCCTCATTGCAAATACCTTCTCATGCCGGTGTACCTCATAATCTTTCACCGCTAGCTATTCTATTGTTTCGGAGTGCTCAAGATGTCTCCAAGATTCATGTTTTCCACTCTGCATTTGTTCAAGATCTTTCGAGGTTGTTATCTCATTCTAGCCATTTAATCTTACCGGTGCATTCTCTCTTTTAAATCTTTTCAACGGTGTTTCTTTTGAGTGGGCCCTAACCCATAGGTCTTTTCCCAGGATCTTACCTGACTCTTCTTATTTTCCCGGAGCTTTTCAAATTCATTTCGAAGTTTGACGTAAGAATGAATTATCATCAGCCATATGCTTTTCTTCAAGATCTTTCAAAATTCTTTTCATCGTTGGCTCAACCTCTTCTTTTTGATCCTTCCGGAGTGTCTAAATAATTCATGGTGCTGGTTCTCGTCGTCATTCTCGGATTTTGAAGACCGAAGAAGAGTTTCTCTTTATTCTTGCTCCATTCTCTTCAAGATTCGTGGCTCTAGTTTGTTGCCATCCTCTCATAATTATTTTTGGTTGTGAGAATTCTTTTCACCCTTCCGGAGCAATTCAAGAGTCTTCTCAGTTTGTTTATCCGGAGCCCATCATCTAAGAATTATTAATTCCAGCTTTCATCTCTCATACTCTAAAACCTACCGGTGCTCCTTTCAAATATTCTCTAATCAGTTCTTGAGCTCTTCGTTCTCTTATATCTAAACCCTCTCATGTATCTTCGTTCATTTGCTAATTCTTACCCGGTGTTTCATTATCCTTTCTTCGTTCATTTTTTTTCAATTGTTACGGTGGTTCGTTCAAGAGTTTTCTCTTCCTTGGTTAATATATCAATTCTTTCGTTGTTTCAATCCTACCGGTGTTTCGTTGAAGACCTTCCCAAGTCTGATGTTATATCTCTCTTAATCTTTTATACGAGAATTAGTAATATGCCAAATCTGTTGCTTGTCATCAATTTAAATTGGTGAAGGATAAGCATAATGTAATTCTTATTATTGCTTCATCCAAGTGATTAATTCAATTATTCCGGAGGTTCATCAAATTCTTGATCACAATTGTTCATCTTATCTTTTTTCCCGGAGTTCCAAGCTCAAATTATCACGGAGATCCATCTAAATCATTGAAAGGCTTCAACCTTATTCTTTTATCCTTCATTTTGGTTGTTCATTCTTTTCTTACCGGAATTCTTCAACGAGGCTTTACATGACTCATCATCAAGGATTTAAATCTTTCTCGAAGTGCTCATCAAGATTCTTTTCAAAGGAGCCCAAGTACTCCTTAATCTTGCTATCCGGAGTACAATTCTTTCTTTCATATCATTGGAGCTGATATTATGTCATTCTTGATAATTTGAGTTCATGTTTTCATGATTCACATGTTGCCATGGATGAGATATTTTAAATCCATCAATCTCGTCATTGGAGTTATCTTGGGGTATATTTCACCTAAAGCCTTCCCTAAGGATTGTTGCTATAATGGTGTTCATATAGGATCCAAGTTCTTCATATATCCTTCTGGTGATAAGTTTCTCATCTCCTTCTTGATATCAAGCCAGTTATTGTTTCGTTAGTGGCAGAATTTCACCTCATAATTTTGAGATGTTTTCCGTAAGCCCACTACCAGTTTACTCTTTTTGTTGTTGGTTTTCCAACAATTCCGTTCGGCCCTTCTCCTAAAATATGCCTTGTCAAGCTCTTTGGTGACAGAACTTGGCATTTTCTTCTCCATTTTTTTCTCTCAATAACCTATCTTCTATTCTTTCGTTCCGAAGGCATTGTGATGTTGCTCTCTCCAACCCATCTTCTTGCTTTGTCAGGATCGTGTTCTTTCGTCCTTCTCCTCTTAACCGGAGTGTCGTGCCCGCTTTTTGAGTTCTTTTCATCCTATCAAGTTTTTGCCTCCCTTCTCAACCGGAGTGCTACCTGAATTGGTTCTTTCTTATTCCTCTTTCTTAACGGAGTGCTTTCAACTTTATTCATCTTCATTGTATTCTTTCTTTCAAATTTGCTCAACCTCTCGAGGTTCTTTGGTTTCACTCGTTTGTGAAAGGAGCAACTTAGTTTTACCTCTTCTCTATTCTCTTCTGTTTTCCCTCCGGTGCCATTCTTGATCTCGGGACGAGATCCTCTCGTAGTGGTGGAGTGTTGTGATGCCCCGAGACCATTGTGCCAGGTGTCTTCGAGTTATTCGCTGCTTTTGCCAGGTCATTTGATTGCGTGTTGCATTTCATCGTGTCATCATGTGCATCGCATCATCATGTTTTCAAAACTTGCATCCGTCCCGGTCTCCTTGTTCCGTCCGTTGTCCGTTCTGAGCCAAGACACACTTGCACGCGCCCGCGGCATGTCCGAAATATTATTTTATAAGTGGCCAGAAAATGTTCTCGGAATGGGATGAGAGTTGACGTGTGGTCTTATTATAATGTAGATAGACATCCTGTCAAGTTTCATCGCATTCGGAGTTCGTTTGACGCCCCAACGATTAACTATAGCGGCATTGTAGCCGGTCTAACGTCGGACGTTTTCGGTCTCCGAAAATAGATGCCGGGCCTCTCTCTCTCTTCTCCCCCTCGCAATCTCGCCACAGCCCACCTAGCCCATCCTCCTTCCCCTCTTCGCTTCCGGAGTTGTCCGATGCGACCGCACGGTCCGAAACCCTCTCTGCACAGTGCATCGAACCCCTCACGTGCGCGTCCGAAATTGTCCCGGACCCGACCCGGGCAGTCGTCACCGTTGTGTCCGGATCATCCCCAAACATCTGCAAAACGTCATTGTTTTCTTATTTGGGCTCCCTAACTATTTTATTCGCGACTGTCCAATTACGATCATAGGGATGAGGTAGCCCCTAACCTAATCCACCTGGTGTATATATATTGTCCAACCCTAGAAATTAGGGATCTTGTCCCATCCTCCTCCGCCACCAGCCCACTATCTCCTCCTCCTTGGGATCCCCTCCCGATCCACCACCTCCCCTTGTTTTCAGCCCCGAGCCAACCAGCAGCTCCTTCTCGCCCCGTGCAGCAGTGAGCAATGCCTGTCCCCGCCTCGTCTCCGCGCCGCCAACGAGCTTCGTTCAAGATGAGCCCCGCGCCCCCTTCTTTTCCTTTCTCTCCCTTCCCCTGGTTCTTCTCTCCCCTGACCGCACTGTCTTCCACTTCTCTGGTTCACAGGAAGGCCATGGCCTTGGAGCTTCACCCGCGTCCATCTCCCTCAGCGCGCCAGAGATCCGTCCTCCCGATGCAACCAGGCACCTCGACCTCCTCCTTCGTGCGCCCCTGTGCCAGCGAGCGCCGGGACGCCAGCCTCCTCTTGCGCCCGAGGGGCTCCCCGGTCTTCCTCGTCCTCGCCAGGTGATGCACCTCGAGGCACCGCAGCTAGCCGGAGTACATCCCCGTTGCCGGTCCTCTTCCGCAGCACGCCGGCGCCGCCACGCCTCGTTTTGACCCGGTCCTGCCGAGATCAACCCCACCGCCTCGGATCCCTGCGACCCCAGTTCGCCGTCGTGCCGCCATGCCCACTGACCCCTGCGGAGCTGCTCTGCTTCGCCCGCTCGTCCCCGTTGACCCGTTCAAGCGCCAGCGTGGCCAGCCTCCTGGGCCGCAAGCGCACATCAGGCCAGCGCCTACTCACCTCGCGACAGGCCCGCAGCCAGCGCCAGGCCTCCTCTGCTTCCAGTTCTGGGCCACGGCCCATGGTGAGGGCGCGTCCAGCCCCTCCCCTGTTCCTGTTGGGCCGGCCAGTTTCGGCCCGTATATGTTTTTTCCTGGTTTTATGATTTGTCCAATTATCCAGAGGACTGCAGTTTTACAGAAAAACCCTTGCACTTCATGCAGATCCTAACTAATTAACCGTGCATCGGATTAAAACAAACTTTATATGCAAAATGTCTAGAATTTTGCCTAGTTTAATAATATCCAACTTTCATCCATGTTTAAAATGTTTAAAATGCTGTTTGTTTAAATTTGTTTAAATAACTTGCTAAAATGCTTTATTTCATAACTAAATAACCGTAGCTCCAAATTTAATAATCTTTATACGTAAATGGGGTAGAAAAATGCCTAGTTTAACATGGTGTACTTGTTTGGCATGCCTAACAATTCTAAAATTATGTTTAGGGCAGATCAGTACCAAATCTAATTTATGCACATGAGGAGTTTCCGGATTTGTTGTTCGTTGCTTCCGGCCTCATTTAACCTTGACTAAATAGGTAGTTTTACTTTGCTTCACCCTCTTGCCATGTTTAACAACATTTAATATTGTTGGGTACATAAACGAGATCGAACTAAATAACTTATCGTGGTGTTTCGTCAATATGCAACTCGTTGCATGTTGAGCTCCACTTAATTTGTAGGATTGTTTGTGCACTTTGCCATGCCATGCCCTCTTTAAACCGGACATGCATCATACTTGATTGTGCATCATGCCATGTCATGTGTGGTTTGTTTACTATGTTGTTTGCTTCTTTTCGGTGTTGCTTCTTCGGGTTGGTTCCGATAACGTCGCGTTTGTGAGAACCCGTTCGACTACGTTCGTTTGTCTTCTTCATGGACTCGTTCTTCTTCCTTGCGGGATTTCAGGCAAGATGACCATATCCTCGAAATCACTTCTATCTTTGCTTGCTAGTTGCTCGCTCTTTTGCTATGCCTATGCTGCGATACCTACCACTTGCTTATCATGCCTCCCATATTGTTAAGCCAAGCCTCTAACCCACCTTGTCCTAGCAAACCGTTGTTTGGCTATGTTACGGCTTTGCTCATCCCCTCTTATAACATTGTTAGTTGCAGGCGAAGATTGAAGTTTTGTTCCTTGTTGGAACATGGAGATGTTGTTCCTTGTTTGGAACATGTTTACTTGTTGGGATATCACAATATATCTTATTTAATTAATGCATCTATATACTTGGTAAAGGGTGGAAGGCTCAGCCTTATGCCTGGTGTTTTGTTCCACTCTTGCCGCCCTAATTTCCGTCATATCGGTGTTATGTTCCCGGATTCTGCGTTCCTTACGCGGTTGGGTAATAATGGGAACCCCTTGACAGTTTGCTTTGAATAAAACTCCTCCAGCAAGGCCCAACCTTGGTTTTACCATTCACCACCTAGCCTTTTTCCCTTGGGAGTCGCGCATCCCAAGGGTCATCTTTATTTTAACCCCCCCCCCGGGCCAGTGCTTGTCTAAGTGTTGGTCCAAACTAGAGCCCCTTGCAGCGCCACCTCGGGGAAACTCAAGGGCTGGTTTTAGTTGTACGGATTGCTTATCCGGTGTTGCCCTGAGAACGAGATATGTGCAGCTCCTATCAGGATGTCGGCGCATCGGGTGGTCTTGCTGGACTTGTTTTACAATTGTCGAGGATGTCTTGAAGAACTAGGATACCGAGTCTGATCGGAATGTCTCGGGAGGAGGTCTATTCCTTCGTTGACCGTGAGAGCTTGTGATGGGCTAAGTTGGGACACCCCTGCAGGGTTTTGAACGTTCGAAAGCCGTGCCCGCGGTTATGGGCAGATGGGAATTTTTAATGTACGGTTGTAGAAAACCTGAAGTTGACCTTAATTAAAATGCATCAACCGCATGTGTAACCGTGATGGTCTCTTTCCGGCGGAGTCCGGGAAGTGAACACGGTGTTGGAGTTATGCTTGACGTAGGTTGTTCTAGGATCACTTCTTGATCATATTTTTATCGACCGTGATTTGCCCTCTCTTCTCGCTCTCATTTGCGTATGTTAGCCACCATATATGCTAGTCGCTTGCCGCAGCTCCACCTCATACCTTTACCTTACCCATAAGCTTAAATAGTCTTGATCGCGAGGGTGCGAGATTGCTGAGTCCCCGTGGCTCACAGATACTTCCAAAACCAGTTTGCAGGTGCCGATGAGTCCTTGCAGATGACGCAACCAAGATCAGGAGGAGCTCGATGAAGATCTTGTCCTTTGTGTTGTTTCATTCTAGTTGATCAGTAGTGGAGCCCAGTTGGGGTCGATCGGGGACCGTGTCGCATTTGGGGTCTTCTTTTATTTTTGGTTCCGTAGTCGGACCTTGATTGTATTTGGTTGATGTAATGCTTTATTCATGTAATTGTGTGAAGTGGCGATTGTAAGCCAACTATATATCTCTTTCCCTTATGTATTACATGGGTTGTGTGAAGATTACCTCACTTGCGACATTGCTTTCAATGCGGTTATGCCTCTAAGTCGTTCTTCGACACGTAGGAGATATAGCCGCATCGAGGGCGTTACAGGAGGTATACCCAATGATGTTGCTAAGAAGAAGGTCTTCCCTTTATCTTTGAAGGGAGACGCATTGGTACGGTATAGGCAATGTGATGATATGAGATCGTGGGACTATAAAAGATTGAAGCTGGAATTTCATGAAAAGTATTACCCTATGCATCTTGTTCATCGTGATCGCAATTATATATATAATTTCTGGCCTCGCGAAGGATAAAGCATCGCTCATGCTTGGGGGAGGCTTAAATCAATGTTATATTCATGCCCCAATCATGAGCTCCACAGAGAAATAATTATGCAAAGTTTTTATGCTCGGCTTTCTGAAAACAATCGCAACATGCTCGATACTTCTCGTGCTGGCTCTTTTATGATGAAACTATTGAATTCAGATGGAATTTATTGGATAGAATTAAACGCAACTCTGAAGATTGGGACCTCGACGAAGGTAAGGAGTCACGTATGAAACCTAAGTTTGATTGTGTTAAATCTTTTATGGATACCGATATTTTCCGTAAGTTTAGCACTAAATATGGACTTGACTCTGAGATAGTAGCTTCTTTCTGTGAACCTTTTGCTACTTATGTTGATCTCCCTAAGGAGAAGTGGTTTAAATATCATCCTCCCATAGAAGTAAAAGTAGATGCACCTATTAAAGTTGAAGAAAAGACTGTCACTTATAATGATCCTATTGTTCCACCTTCTTATATTGAGAAACCACATTTCCCTGTTAGAATAAAGGATCATGCTAAAGCTTCAACTGTTGTTCGTAAAAGCAATATTAGAACTTATACACCTCCTGAGCAAGTTAAAGTAGAACCTAATATTGCTATTGTTAAAGATCTCTTATCTGATAATATTGATGGGCATGTTATTCAGTTCGAAGGTGAAACTGCTAGAATTGCTAAACCTTGTGCTAAAGATAAACATAGACCTGTGGTAGGCGTTCCTGTTATTTCTGTTAAAATAGGAGATCATTGTTATCATGGCTTATGTGATATGGGTGCAAGTGCTAGAGTTATAGCCGCATACCTTATATGAATAAATTAAGAATGAAATTGCACCTGCTGAGTTAGAAGATATTGATGTCACAATTAAACTTGCCAATAGAGATACTATTTCAGCAATGGGAATTGTTAGAGATGTTGAAGTCTTGTGTGGGAAAACTAAATATCCTGTTGATTTTCTTGTTCTTGGTTCCCCACAAGATAGATTTTGTCCCATTATATTTGGTAGACCCTTCTTAAATACTGTCAATGCTACCATCGACTGCACTAAGAATATTGTTACTGTTGGTTTGGATGATATGGTTCATGAGTTTAATTTCTCTAAATTTAGTAAACAACATCATGAGGAAGAATTGCCTAGTAAGGATGAAATTATTGGTCTTGCTTCTATTGCCGTACCTCCTAGTGATCCTTTAGAACACTATTTGCTAGACCATGAAAATGATATGTTCATGAATGAAAGAAGGGAAATAGATGAAGTATTCTTTAAACAGGAACCTATTCTGAAACACAATTTGCCTATTGAAATTTTAGGGGATCCTCCTCCACCCAAGGGTGATCCCGTGTTTGAGCTTAAACCTTTGCCTGATAATCTTAAATATGCTTATTTGATGAAAAGAAGATATATCCTGTTATTATTAGTGCTAACCTTTCAGAACATGAAGAAGAAAGATTATTGAAAACTCTGAAGAAGCATCGCACTGCTATTGGATATACTCTTGATGATCTTAAGGGCATTAGTCCCACTCTATGTCAACATAAAATAAATCTGGAAGCAGATGCCAAACCAGTTCGTGATCCTCAATGATGTCTGAATCCTAAAATGAAAGAAGTGGTAAGAAAAGAAATACTCAAGCTTGTGGAGGCAGGTATAATCTATCCCATTGCTGATAGTGAGTGGGTAAGTCATGTCCATTGTGTCCCTAAGAAGGGAGGTATTACTGTTGTCCCTAATGATAAAGATGAATTGGTTCCGCAAAGAATTATCACAGGTTATAGGATGGTAATTGATTTCGGCAAATTAAATAAATCTACTAAGAAAGATCATTACCCCTTACCTTTTACTGACCAAATGCTAGAAAGATTATGCAAACGCACGCTATTCCTTTCTATATGGTCATTCTGGTTTCTCTCAAATACATGTGTCGGCTAAAGATCAATCAAAGACTACTTTTACATGCCCTTTTGGTACTTTTGCTTATAGATGTATGCCTTTTGGTTTATGTAATGCACCTGCTACCTTTCAAACATGCATGATGGCTATATTCTCTGACTTTTGTGAAAAGATTTGTGAGGTTTTCATGGACGACTTTTTCGTCTATGGTTCCTCTTTTGACGATTGCTTGAGCAATCTTGATCGACTTTTGCAGAGATGTGAAGAAACTAATCTTGTCTTGAATTGGGAAAAGTGCCACTTATGGTTAATGAAGGTATTATCTTGGGGCATAAAGTTTCTGAAAGAGGTATTGAAGTTGATAAAGCCAAGGTTGATGCTATTGAAAAGATGCCATGTCCCAAGGACATCAAAGGTATAAGAAGTTTCCTTGGTCACACCGGATTTTACAGGAGGTTCATTAAGGACTTCTCAAAAATTTCTTGGTCTCTAACTAATTTATTGCAAAAAGATATACATTTGTCTTTGATGACGATTCTGTAGAAGCATTTCAAATATTTAAGAAAGCATTAGTCTCTACACCTGTTGTTCAGCCACCTGATTGGAGCCTACCCTTTGAAATTATGTGTGATGCTAGTGATTATGTTGTAGGTGCTGTTTAGGGCAAAGAGTTGATAAGAAATTAAATGTTATTCATTATGCTAGTAAGACTCTAGACAATGCTCAAAGAAATTATGCTACTACTGAGAAAGAGCTTTTAGCAGTTGTATTTGCTTGTGATAAGTTCAGATCTTATATTGTTGATTCTAAAGTAACTATTCAAACTGATCATGCTGCTATTAAATATCTTATGGAAAAGAAAGATGCTAAGCCTAGACTTATTAGATGGGTTCTCTTGCTGCAAGAATTTGATTTGCATATTGTTGATAGAAAGGGAGCTGAGAACCCCGTTGCAGACAACCTGTCTCGGTTAGAAAATATTCTTGATGACCCACTACCTATTAATGATGACTTTCCTGGTGAACAATTAAATGTTATAAGTACTTCTCGTAGTACTCCATGGTATGTTGATTACGCTAATTATATTGTTGCTAAATTTATACCACCTAGCTTCACATACCAGCAAAAGAAAAAGTTCTTCTATGATTTAAGACATTACTTTTGGGATGACCCACATCTTTATAAGGAAGGAGTAGATGGTGTTATTAGACGTTGTGTACCTGAGCATGAACAGGAACAGATCCTACGCAAGTGTCATTCCGAGTCTTATGGAGGACACCACGCTGGAGATAGAACTGCACATAAGGTATTGCAATCTGGTTTTTATTGGCCTACTCTCTTCAAGGATGCCCGTAAGTTTGTCTTGTCTTGTGATGAATGTCAAAGAATTATTCACTTGTTATTGAACCATTTGATGTTTGGGGCTTTGATTATATGGAAACTTTTCCCGCCTCCAATGGATACACACATATTCTAGTTGCTGTTGATTATGTTACTAAGTGGGTAGAAGCTATTCCAACTAGTAGTGCTGATCATAACACTTCTATTAAAATGCTTAAAGAAGTTATTTTCTCGAGGTTTCGAGTCCCTAGATATTTAGTGACTGATGGTGGTTCACACTTTATTCATGGTGCTTTCCGTAAAATGCTTGCTAAATATGATGTTAATCATAGAATTGCATCTCCTTATCACCCACAGTCTAGTGGTCAAGTAGAATTGAGAAATAGAGAGCTCAAATTAATTTTGCAAAAGACTGTTAATAGGTCTAGAAAGATTTGGTCTAAGAAACTTGATGATGCATTATGGGCTTATAGAACTACATACAAAAATCCTATGGGTATGTCTCCGTATAAAATGGTCTATGGAAAAGCATGTCACTTACCTCTCGAACTGGAACATAAGTCTTATTGGGCTATAAAAGAGCTTAACTATGATTTTAAACTTGCCGGTGAGAAGAGGTTATTTGATATTAGCTCACTTGATGAATGGAGAACCCAAGCTTATGAAAATGCCAAGTTGTTTAAAGAGAAAGTTAAAAGATGGCATGACAGAAGGATACAAAAGTGTGAGTTTAATGTAGGTGATTATGTATAGCTATACAACTCCCGTTTAAGATTTTTTGCAGGAAAACTTCTCTCTAAATGGGAAGGCCCCTATGTTATCGAAGAGGTCTATCGTTCTGGTGCCATAAAAATCAACAACTTCGAGGGCTCAAATCCGAAGGTAGTAAATGGTCAAAGAATTAAACATTATATCTCAGGTAATCCCATAAATGTTGAAACCAATATTATTGAAACCATAACCCCAGAGGAATACATAAGGGACACTTTCCGGAATGTTTCAGACTCCAAAAAGGAATAGGTATGTGGTACGGTAAGTAAACCGACTCCAAAACAATTTTAAGGCAATATTTCTCCGTTTTGGAATATTTAGAAAAATAGAAAAATAAGTAGCAGTCCGGGAATGACACGTGGGCCCCACGAGGGTGGTGGGTGCGCCCTACCCCCTAGGGCGCGCTCCCCTACCTCGTGAGCGCCTCGTGTGCTTTCCGGACTCCGTTTTCTTGCACGATACATATTTGAGAGAAGTCCTTATTTGGCCCTTTTAAAAAGTTCGGTTCCCTTTTTGGCCCAGAATTTTGTATTCTTCCCTTTTTGACACCCAAACTTCATTTTGTTCCCTATGTGACACTTCCATCAGTTTTGGTAGTAACGGTGTTAAGTCTATCCTAAAAAGACTGTTTTACCCCTAATGTAGTATGTGAACAGATTATTTGCATGCAAACACAAAGGTAATGTGAAATATTTTGTCCTGTTTAAATAAGTAAACCAAACAAAATTATTTATATGACTAATAATAATAATAATACGATGAGTGGAACAGTGACGAACCTATTTAGCCTCTACTGTAGCATATAAATTTGTAGACATTAATCTAGCATGTGATAAGGAACACGGCATGTCAATGGGTCATGTCGCATAGATGTGTTCATGCCTAAGTGCTGCACACGCACAGGCCATTGCAATACAGATCGGCTCTCAGGGATCAAGCTGCAATACGTGACGGGTTGTGTTGGCCCAGTACAGACTACGCGAGTACTTCGGCAACGGCAGCGCGCGACGATGATGATGACGAACGAAGCAATGGACTTCCGACCGAGACTAGCAAAGCTAGCTACTTACGCCACACACGTACGTACACCGGCCATTGACACAAGCATCTCACGCACGTATAAAACAGCAGACTAATCTGCTTGATCCATCTGGCTAGCTGCACACACAGGAAATGCACGCAATAGCTAGCTGGTTTGATACCCTCTTTGTGTTAGTTTGATACCCTAAAAAAATTAAAAAAAGGCTAGCTAGTTTGATGGTCGCACGAATGTACACATGTACACATGTATCTAACCGGACAAGACACACATGGACTTCGTCCTATTTTTTGTTTGTTCACGCCCCTCCTCTACCCTTTTCTAGTGACATACTATCACCAGGGGCAAAATTGTCTTTGCACGTGTCAGTTAACACCTCCGGATGGAAAAAATAATGAAAGTGTCACATAAGGCACAAAATAAAGTTTGAGTGTCAAACAGGGAAGAAAACAATTTTCTGGGTCAAAAAGGGAACTAAATTTTAAGAGTGGGACAAATAAGGAATTCTCTCTACATATTTTGGTCGGTAAAAATTCATTATATATTCTCCCGAAGGTTTTGACTCTCGTATCATGCAAAAATCCTCTGTTTTCGTTTCGAGCTGTCCTGTTGCGGATTAAATTAACATGTCTTCCCAGGATTCGGAAGGAGAAAGCTATGTGGATGATTACTTAGCAAAGCTGTGGAACACGATGGATGGACCACGGAGGAAGAAGATGACTATGAACCCAAGGGGAAGGAGGAGACGAGCTCAGATGAAGATGAAGCACCATTACCTCAACCTGGGGACATGCACATGGAGTTCAAAAAGTCGAGTCTCCCTGATAGGGTAAAGAAACCCAAGTTCGAGTCTATCCCTTTTCGTCTGTTGCAGGAAAATAAGCAAGACCTATGCAAAAAGATATTAAACCTGGAGTGGGAAATTGATGATCTGAGGGATCAAGATGCTGTCCTCAAGCGCAAATTAAGGGAGAAGACTAAGCCATCAACTAAGCCAACATCACCACCACCCACTTCACCAACCAAGGAGACATAATCACATGGGTATGGGCAGTCCCCTTGGAAACTGCCAAGCTTGGGGGAGGTGCCTCGGTATCGTATCACAATCACAACTCCTATCTTTACCGTTTTTCTTAGTTCAATCCTATTAGTAGTATCTTGATCTAGTAGAATAAAGTTTATGGCATGATCTAGTTCTGAGTTTTGCTTTATGATCTCTCTATGTAATCGAGTCCGTGAGCTATATATAATAAAGATTAGTGTTGAGTCGAGGGCTTGATTATTTTTCCATGATCTTGGGTGAATAAAAGAAAAGAGAAAAAAATAAAAAGAAACAAAAGGTTCATATTGATCTTATTGAGAGTAATGACTTCACATAGAAAGAGTATGATGATTAAAAGTTGTTGGGAGTTGGCAGACATAGCTTTTGTCATTGTTGCAATTAATAGGAAGTAATAAGGAAAGAGAGGTTTTCACATATAGATATATTATCATTGACATCTTCTATGATTGGGAGCACTCATTAAAATATGACATGCTATAGAGTTGATGTCGGACAAGGAAGACAACGTAATGAGTTATGTCTTTCTTATATCTGAGATAAAGTATGTTGTCATGGATCCTCTAACTTGTTGAGCTTGCCTTTCCCCCTCATGCTAGCCAAATTCTCAGCACCAAGTAGAAATACTACTTGTGCTTCCAAATATCCCTAAACCAGTTTTGCCATGAGAGTCCACCATATCTACCTATGGATTGAGTAAGATCCTTCAAGTAAGTTGTCATCGGTGCAAAGCAATAAAAATTGCTCTAAATATGTATGATTGATTGGTGTGGGAGAAATAAGCTTTATACGATCTTGTGATGTGAAAGTAATAAAAGCGACTGACTGCATAATAAAGGTTCATATCACAAGGGGCAATATAAAGTGACGTTCTTTCGCATTGACATTTTATATATCCAACCATAAAAGCGCATGGCAACCTCTGCTTCCCTCTGCAAAGGGCCTATCCTTTATTATTATCCTCTACCTTATGCAAGAGTCATGGTGATCTTCACCTTTTATTTTTTATTTTATCCTTTGGCAAGCTCAACATGTTGGAAAGAACATGATATATATATATATATATATATATATAATTGGATGTAGGGGAGCATGAACCATTATTGTTGACATTATCCTTGAGGTAAAAGTTTGTGGGGCAAAACTATAAGCCCCTATCTTTCTCTGTGTCCGATTAAAACTCCGTAACCACAAGTATCGCGTGAGTGTTAGCAATTATGGAGGACTAAATTATAATTGAGTATGTGGACTTGCTTTTTAGCTCTGACATAGACTCTTTCCGATGTTATGATAAATTGCAATTGCTTCAATGACTGACATTATAGTTTGTCGGAGTCCAATAAAGTTTATGATTTATACTTTTGCATTGTGGATAGATCATCACTTGAACATAAGTAATCATATGACAAAACCTATATATGTTGTTGTTATAAGAACAATCATGATATCTTCATGTCTGTATTTTCTTTTTTATTGACGCCTCTACCTCTAAACATGAGGGCATATTTATTGTTATCAGCTTTTCACTTCAGGACAAGCGAGGTCTAAGCTTGGGGGAGTTGATACGTCCATTTTGCATCATGCTTTTTTATAGATATTTACCGCATTATGGACTATTATTTCACTTTATATCACAATACTTATGGCTATTTTCTATTATTTTACAAGGTTTACATAAAGAGAGAGAATGCCGGCAGCTGGAATTCTGGTCTGGAAAAGGAGCAAATATTAGAGACCTATTCTGCGCTACTCCAAAAGTCCTGAAACTCCACGGAACGTCTTAAAAGAAATAATGAAAAATCCATGCCAAAGATGAAGGCCAAGGGGCCCACACCCTGCTCACGAGGGTGGGGGCGCCCCCTAGGGAGCGCCCCCTACCTCGTGAGCCCCCTGGTGGCTCTCCAATGCCCATCTCCTCCTATATGAGGTCTTTCGATGAGAAAAAAAATAGAAAGGAACTTTTCGGGACGAGACTCCGCCGCCAGGAGGCGGAACCTTGGCGGATCCAATCTAGAGCTCCGGCAGAGCTGTCCTGTCGGGGATACTTCCCTCCCGGAGTGGGGAAATCATCACCATCATCATCACCAACGCTCCTCTCATCGGGAGAGGGAAATCTCCATCAACTTCTTCACCAGCACCATCTCATCTACAAACCCTAGTTCATCTCTTGTATCCAATTCTTATCTCAAAGTCCGGGATTGGTGCTAGTAGGTTGCTACTAGTGTTGATTACTCCTTGTAGTTGATGCTAGTTGGTTTAATTGGTGGAAGATCATATGTTCAGATCCTATATGCATATTATTACCCCTCTGATTACGAACATGAATATGCTTTGTGAGTAATTACGTTCGTTCCTGAGGACAAGGGAGAAGTCTTGCTATGAGTAGTGTCGGATTCAACAGGTTCCGGCAGACCCTTAAGGTTCGAACACTGGGGTGCGCGCGGAGATCACGCCCTCTACCTCCCCGTCTCGCAAGGATCTAAACTACTAAAAGAACCGCACAAGTGACACAAGGTTTATACTGGTTCGTGCCACCATTGTGGTGTAATACCCTACTCCCGTGTGTGGTGGGTGGATTGCCTCTTGGGGCTGATGATGATGAACAATACAGGGAAGAACAGCCTTGCGAGGGTCTGTTCTTGGCTGGGGCGATGAACTGCCAGGAGGAGTTCAGTCACCCTTCTCTCTCTCTCTCTCTCTCTCTCTCTCTCACTTTCTCTCTGATTGCGAACTGAATGAGCCGACCCCCCTCTATGTGAGTGGCTGGTCCTATTTATAGGCAAAGGCCCTGGGCCTCTTCCCAAATATTGAGCCGCAAGGGCGCCAACAATGGCGGGCTAATTTGAAGGGGGACAACAAGTACTCTTATCCTGACTAAAGTTGGTCTTCGCCTGTGAAAGACTCTGCGGTGACGCCGTGCTGGGCTCCATGGTGACCTCCGTCTCGTAGTCCGCCTGGTCTTGGTCTCGTTGCACCGAAATTGCAACCTTTGCCTGATGCCTCGGTACTCCGCAGCTGCGCTTGCCCCCTTTGCACCAAAGAGGAAAGAAGGACGCTGCGCGCGCTGGCGCCCGCCTGGCGCCCTGAGTCGTCATGGCTTGCGTCATGGGCACCTTGCGATGTACCCCGCCTTGATATCTCCGCCTCCTCGCGAGCCAGCCTGATGAGGCTGCGCCGTGTCGTCCGCCCCGCGAGGCTTGGCCCCTCGCGAGGGTCTTGAGTCTTGTGTTATTGAAGATGGGCCATGCTGGGCCTCCCTTGAGCCACGCCACAGGCCGCAGGTAGGCAAGTCTGGGGACCCCCGTTCCCAGAACGCCAACAGTAGCCCCCGGGCCCAAGGCGCGCATGGACTTGGACATGCCGAGAGGCGAAAAGGCAAGGGCGAAGCAACGCGGGCCCTAATAGCCTGTGGCCTTGGGCGCCGCGTGGCAGTTGATGGGACGCGAGTGCTTCAGCAACCGTGCAGGTTGGTAAAGGAGCGGTATCTGCCCAGACTTCGCCTTTTGCTCTCTCCGGTCGCTGCTCAGATCCCCTTTCTTGCGCCTTCCCTTTCTTCCTCCAAACTTCCAGATCAACTCCAGCTGCGCGACCTAGGAAGCCATGGGGCCTCGCCAGCCTCCGGCCAAAGCTTGGTATTCTCCTGCTCTGGACTCGCCGAATGTGTCCAAGGCGAGCCTTGCCCGGCTGCGCCGGATGGCGGCGGCGCAGGGCATCAACGGGACGGAGGTGTTCAAGACCGGCTCCGCCACCCCTGAGGGCCGAGGAAGCACCTTTTATCCTCTCTTGCAAGTTCTATTGCTGTGGGCTTGGTGCCTCCCTTCTCCGAGTTCTTCTTCTCTGTCCTCCGCCATTACAACTTGTAGGCTCTGCATCTCCACCCCAACTCTGTCCTTCTTCTGGCGATCTTTGCTTACTACTGTGAGGCCCACGTAGGGGTGTAGCCTTCGGTGGCCTTGCTGTGCCACTACTTCTCCCTCCGGGTAAACGGCGGCTCTCTTTCTGCGTGTGCGGGCTTCGTCGCGTATGGTGGCACCTTTGCCATCTCGAATCCCGGGAAGAGGATTGAGGGCTTCAGGAGCAAGTGGGTCTTGGTAGATGCCGGGCGCATCCACCCTCGGCTGATCTTGCCCGCGGAGCAGCCGGTGAGCTCCAGCGACTGGTGCCGAGCGGAGCTCATGAACCCCCATGCGAAACTGGTGTTGGAGAAGATGGACATGGACCTGAGGCCGGCCAACATGGCGGCGGCGAAGTTGACCGGTGTGTCGCTGCTGAAGGAGTTCCTGGAGCACCAGCTGGCTCCACTCCGGCGGTACTCTCCTCCAATGTGGAGGCCTCATCCGAGCCCCGAGGCTGTGGATGAAGAGGATGTGACCGTGGTTCTCCAATCTCTGGTCGGGGGCGAGGTGGCAAGGTTGAAGGGCGCTCCCAAGCCCTTGTTCCTCCGCGACGACTGGAAGCGGGTGGTGAAGTCCATGCCTGTTTTTAACGGGGACGGGCTCGTGCCCGTGGCGGCTTCTGAAGGACCGGTGGATGTGCCCTCCGGCGACTCCAGCAAGGAGGAGGGTGAAGAGGAGCGGGGAGAGGGGCCCAACTCTGGGGCGACCGATGGAGAGTCGAGGGCTCCCCTCCCCCGACACAGGTCCCGTACTCTCCGCCTTTCGCCGAGCGATGATGACGATGACGCGCTGGGCAGCGGGAGCTCGCCCTCAATCCCGAAGAAGGACAGGACCGGCCTGATCTCCCACGGGTCTGCCCCTGCCCCGAGGCAGTCCGCAGACGCGCCTTCTGCTTCCGAGGTTGACCCTTCCAGCCGGCTGTCGGGCTTCAAGTTGGGCCGGAGGCTGCCCGAGCTCACCGGCGATGACCCGTAAGTGCTTGATCCTTGATCTTTTGTTTCTCGTTCCGCTGACGAGGCTTGATGATTGCTTCTCTTGAATAGGCTGGCGCCAGCGGCGAAGAAGCCGAAGGGAGCCCCCAAGGCCCCATCTGCGGCGACACCTTCGCCTGCAGGGGGGGAGATCGTGATGCGCGGGCCTCTCCTGCCCGCTCATCCTTGCGAGGCTTGGCTGAGCTGGCTGGGGCGAGCCCAGCCCCCATGGCTCGAACGACTCCCGAGGCGCCCTCGTCTGGCGCCGCTGCTACGGCTGTGGAGGCGAAGCGGACTCCGCCTCGGGACACTGCGGCCTCACCACCGCTACCTTCTCCTCCCATTCCATTGACTGTTGCTTCCCCGGCTCCTCCTATTGTCTTGGGGCGCACCGATGTTTCTCTGCCTCCTTCTTCCATCTTGGAGCGTGCCGTTGCTGAACTGGACCGGCTGCGGCAGGATCTTCTCGGCGCCGACCCTCGCCTGGTGGCCGGGCGCCTGGAACTGGCTTCGGGGTGGATTCGTTCTGATGCTTCGATTCGGGCGGCGTTGGTTCAGGCCTCAACGGCCTGTGACGGAGAGAGGGAGGCCACCCTCGAGGCGAAGGCTGCCCGAGACGTGGCCCTGGGAGAGGTAGTTGAAGTCCGCGGTCGTTGCAAGGCGCTGGAGGACAAGCTGCAAGGCCTGCGGGGCCAGCTCGTGAAGGAGGTTCGTCTTTGCCAGGAACAAGAAGAAGGCATGAAGGCTCGCGAGGCGGCCATCGAGGGCCGGGAGGCCAAGCTCAAGAAGCGCCGCGACCGTCTGAGTCCGCTGGGGTCGAGCTGGACAGCAAGGCCAAGGTTCTTGCCGAGGATCGTGTGGCCTTCGCGGACATGGAGAAAGACGCCCGTGCTTCGCTGAAGACGCTTTACGAGAGTGGCCTGGACAGCCCGCTAGCCGGTGATGGTGATGGCCCCGCCAAGCTGCTTCCTTTCCTGGTTAAGGCTCTTGGGGACGTCGCCCTTGGCATCGGCCCCACGGCCAAGGCCGAGGCGCGCTTCCTGTCTTCTGCTGCGCTGACGCGGGTCTTCGCCAACATCTACCTTCGTGATCCCAACGCCGACCTCGACGGCCTGCTGGAACCGGTGAGCAGCGAGGGTGCTACCGCCGCTGTCGAAGCCATGAAGGGGCGCGCGGAGGCGCTGCTGGGGAAGTTCCGGGCCTTCAGCACCAAGCCAAAGCAAGGCGCTGCCAGCCCTGCTGCTCCACGAGGCGAAGCCACTCCGCACAGCTTCACCGCCGACAAGTGACTCCGTTCCATCCCTGTTCTTCTTTCAATTCCTGCACATGCATCATGCCTCGGGGAGGCATTTAAACTTGCATTTGGTACTGAGATGACAGTATGGACTGTAATATTTGCTTTTAAGTTCCTTGAATTTTATGATTTTCTTCCCTACTTGCTTGTGCTCTGCACCGGCAGAGCCCGGCCCCGCGCGTGCCTCACCCAGCATTAGCCCCGACCGGAAACCAGGACGGTACCAAAGGAGTGAGGGGCTACGTGACAAGTTAGGCTCCTGAGTCGCGATGCTCAGGAGTCCCCCTTGGTGTGCTCACAACAAGTAGGTAGGCGCGATGTAGGTGTATCTTCTGTTCTATGTCTGCAGAGCCCGGCCCCGCGTGTACCTCACCCAGCATAGCATTTCAGAACTAAGGAGTGAGGGGCTATGGGACCAGTTAGGCTCCTGAGTCGCGATGCTCAAGAGCCCCCCTTGACGTGCAAACAGCGGGCGATGAGGTGCAATGTAAGCAGGGCTACCGTTCTACGTCTGCAGAGCCCGGCCCCGCGCGTACCTCACCCAGCATAGCCTTTCGGAACTAAGGAGTGAGGGGCTACGGGACCAGTTAGGCCCCTGAGTCGCGATGCTCAGGGGTCCCCCTTGACGCGCAAACGGCCTTCATACCTTGGCTCCGCTCGGGGAGAGAAGCGTGACGAACCAGGCCCGAGGGGCCTGGCTGGGCGGCGTACGTCTGGGCGTGACCCAGTTGTAGCCCCCGTGCCTAGCCCCCTCGCGCGGCACTCCCGAGGGGAGGCGTTGCGATGAGGCCAGCCACTGAGCTCTGGGCTCCCTGAGGTTAATGCGGCCCGGAGGCCACCCCTGGTTGTTTATCACCAGCGTGGAGCATAGCGCTTCCGTATGTGTACGGGCATAGCCGCTCCTTGGCAGTGTCGTCAGCCAGCGCGGAGCATGGTGCTTCCACTGGTACATGGGAGGGGGCTCCCTTCCGGGAGGAGCCCCCGGGGCGTGTAGAGCCCCGCCCTGACACGTGGCCGGCACGGTAGGGCTAGGTGAGGTGTATCTGGGCACCCGTGAGCCAGCGCGGGACTCACGAGGCCCTACCTCTAGGCGGGTTGCGCCTGGCACTGGGCCGTATCTTGAGATGTGTCCCTGGAAAATTTGGTTAGATGCCGGTACTCTACGTCCTCGGGTCCCGGCCCTCGAGCTTGTCTCAGCCGTCGCTGGTATGCCAGGTCGCGATGCCGTGGACAAGGCCAGAGGGTGAGGGCTGGAGAGCCAGTAAGAGCCCTGAGTCGCGATGCTCAGGCACCCCCCCCTTTAACGTGCAAGTAGCCGACATGGAGAAGAAAGGATGCCGTGGACAGGCACCAAGCAATCAAGCGTGATAGGCGAATGCATAGTTGGAAATAAACGCGAGGGAGATACACGCCGCCGGGCCTAGCCCGAGCGGCTTGGGGATGATGCAGCCCGAGGGGCGCCCCCAACAAGGCAAACTAACGACCGAAAGATAAAAGGGGATACATGCCGCAGGGACGGACCCACGTGGCCTAGGAGTGATGCAACCCTGGGAGGGTGCTCCCAGCTGGGAATGAAGCTTGAAAGATGTCACCTGAGGATGTCGTCGACGAAGTGGCGTTCGTGTAGCAGACTCGGTGGGCTGCGGAGGCTGGTCCTCACGAGCCCCCAGGCCCCGGGGCCTCGAGAGGCTCCGGAGGCACTGGTGACTCCTCGCGAGCTGTCTTCATCTCCGCCAAGGCCGCGGAACGCCTGTCTTCTTGAGCCTCCAAGATGCCCCTCGTGGGGCGCTGGTACGCCGCAGGCATGCTCGGCAGGCCGTAAGGCATGCGAACATAGCTGTGGGGTGGACCCCCGCAGCGCCCCACTCGCGAGGGCCAGAGACGCTCCGTCATGGCCATCTGATTGAGTCCTGGTACGTC
This sequence comes from Triticum monococcum, assembly GCA_034509565.1. Classification (NCBI taxonomy): domain Eukaryota; kingdom Viridiplantae; phylum Streptophyta; class Magnoliopsida; order Poales; family Poaceae; genus Triticum; species Triticum monococcum. The sequence continues at coordinate 439,369,603 of CM067842.1, read as the reverse complement.
GATGCAGACGCGCAGCCCGCCATCCTCACCTGGATGTGGGGCCACAGCTAGTAGACGGCGGCAACCTCTCATGATCCTTGACTCATGTAGTCCTTGAATGGCCTTGTTAACGAACTCCTGCTGGTCTGACCTTCCTTGCCTGGCTCCTTCTTGAGGGAAACGTGCTGCGAAGCACGCCTCCACATGGTGCCCAAGCGCCTCCCTCATGACCCTGGCTAGGTCGGTGGCCCTCCAGGTGAGAGCCCTCAAGCCCTGCCTGAGGAGGGCACTGGGCACGCTTTCCAATGCGATGGATGGGGGGTCCCCCTGGGTAGATACGGGCCCTGAAGGGCCTGCCTCCTGAGGGGCTGAGCCTGATGATGTCTTCTTCTTCTTGGGGGTGGTCTCAGGAAGCCTCCTGCTTCCGCGATCTGGGTCTTCTAGCGACGTGGCCTGAAAGGCTCGCTCCAGGGAACACACTGCATCCTTCTCTTCACAGGGCACCGTGATGACGCCGCCACTTCCTGGCATCTTGAGGACGTTGTAGCCGTGGTGAGTCACGGCCATGAACTTGGCCAGAGCTGGGTACCCGAGGATGGAGTTGTACAGCAGGCGGATGTGGGCGATGTCGAAGTCGATGAGCTCGGTGCGGTAGTTGCTGCGAGCCCCGAAGGTGACAGGGAGGCGGACCTGCCCGATCGGGACTGTGGAACCGTTGGTGATTCCGGAGAAGGGCTTGGTCGGCTGAAGCTGGTCGTAGGGCACCTGGAGGTTGTTGAATGTTTCCACGGACAGGACGTTGAGCCCTGCCCCACCATCGATGACGGTTTTGGTGACCAGCACGTTGTTGATGACTGGGGAGCAAAGCATTGGGAGGACTCCGGTTGTGGCCGTGCACTTGAGCTGGTTTGCTGAGCTGAACGTGATGGCACACGCCGACCACCTGAGGGGGCGCGTTGCTTCGAGCTTTGGGAGAACTGCATTCACTTCGCGGGCAAACTGCTTGAAGATACGTTGAGAGGCTGGGGCTTGAGCCCCGCCCAGGATGCATGCGATTGCGCGCAGCTCTTGGAAGCCCCCAGCCCCCTCGTCTTGATGGCGGTCTTCGTTCCTCCTTGGCTGAGGCGGCAGCGGAGGTAGGCCTGCGTTGCCATGAGGGCGATCCTCACGAGGCTGGTCCCTCCAGTCTCCCTCGCGAGGCAGGTCCCGCCAGCGGTCCTCGCGAGGTTGGTCGCGCCACCCCTGGCGCGGGCCGCGATCTTCCCAGCGTCCTGGGTTTCTTCCCCCTCCTCGGCCATAGCCCCGGTCAGCACGGTCAGGGCGACAGCCGATCCTTCCTTCTCGCACGGCACGGAGTTCTTGACATTCGTTGGTGTTGTGGGTGTGGAGGTCGTGGTACACACAGTACTGGCTGCCCCTGGAGGGTTCGGGCAGATCCTTGCCCCGCTTGGTGTCTGGTTCTGCGGCGAGTACGGCAGCCCCCTTGTGCTTCACGTCCTTGGCCTTGGGCTTCTTCTCTTCTGGGTCCGCGGCAGGCAGCTCGAGGAGGGAGAGACGTCCCTCCTCAGCCCTGGCGCACTTGGTCGCCAAGTTGAACAGCTCCAGGGAGGTGCAGAGGTCTTCGTGCATCGCCAGCTGCTCCTTCATCTTGACGTCGCGCACGCCATCGGAGAAGGCCGAGATGATGGCTTCCTCAGACACCTTGGGGATCTTGAGGCGCGCGCTGTTGAAGCGCTGGATGTACTTTTGCAGGGTCTCTCCGGGTTGTTGCTTGATGCGGCGCATGTCACTCACGGCGGGTGGCCGGTCGCGAGTACCTTGGAAGTTGGCGATGAAGTGGGTGCGCATCTGGTCCCAGGAGGAGATCGTGCCTGGAGCCAGATTCAGGAGCTAGGTTCGAGCTCCTTCCTTGAGTGCCATGGGGAACGAGTTCGCCATGACCTTTTCATCCCCGCTGGCAGCCTCGATGCCCAGCTCGTAGAGCTGGAGGAACTCTGCGGGGTCATTTGTGCCCTCGTAGCGAGGAGGCAGGTCTAGCTTGAACTTGCCAGGCCACGCGACGCTGCGCAGCTCAGTGGTGTAGGCACGGCAGCCGGCGATGGCCACAAAAGGCTTCGGCTGGTGGAGAGCTTGGTCTTGAGGGTCCCCACGCGTTGCAGCTAGGAGTAGAGTGGGGTCTTGGCGCGCCGGAGCTGGAGCAGGGTCGCGGCGTGCCGGAGCAGGGAGCGCCCTGGCTGCCCCTTGCAGGCGAGGGACTTCTTGGCAGCTCCGTTCTTGTTGCGCTGGCACCTAACGGAGTGGGTTCCGCCCAGGGGCCACGCGCCTTGGAGCCATGGCATCTTCTTGGAGAGGAGGCGGCTGGTGCACCTCTGGAGCTTCATTGCCCGCGCGGGGAGCGCAGCTTGAGCCTCCAAGGGTGCACGGAGCGTGCGGTACAAAGAGCCAGCTGGTGCGAGCGATGGAGTAGCGGTGCGGCCGTCTTGGTGCACGGACGGTTGCTGAGACGACGCTTGCTGCTCGCCCCCCACTGGGCCGGTGGCAGCATTGACGGTGGGCGACGGGGAACGATGAGGACGCCCACCGATGGGGGCCGTCTGGGCGACGGGAGAAGCGATGGCGGCCTGGTGCTCAGCGCGGGCCCGACGAGCGTCGGACATGGATGCGACGGTCGGAGGAGAACAGAGTGGTGGAGGAAAGATTCCGGTGCACCCCTACCTGGCGCGCCAAAATGTCGGATTCAACGGGTTCCGGCGGACCCTTAAGGTTCGAACACTGGGGTGCGCACGGAGATCACGCCCTCTACCTCCCCGTCTCGCAAGGATCTAAACTACTAAAAGAACCGCACAAGTGACACAAGGTTTATACTGGTTCGGGCCACCATTGTGGTGTAATACCCTACTCCAGTGTGTGGTGGGTGGATTGCCTCTTGGGGCTGATGATGATGAACAATACAGGGAAGAACAGCCTCGCGAGGGTCTGTTCTTGGCTGGGGCGATGAACTGCCAGGAGGAGTTCAGTCACCCTTCTCTCTCTCTCTCACTTTCTCTCTGCTTGCGAACCGAATGAGCCGACCCCCCTCTATGTGAGTGGCTGGTCCTATTTATAGGCAAAGGCCCTGGGCCTCTTCCCAAATATTGAGCGGGAAGGGCGCCAACAATGGCGGGCTAATTTGAAGGGGGACAACAAGTACTCTTATCCTGACTAAAATTGGTCTTCGCCTGCGAAAGACTCTGCGGTGACGCCGTGCTGGGCTCCATGGTGACCTCCGTCTCGTAGTCCGCCTGGTCTTGGTCTCGTTGCACCGAAATGGCAACCTTTGCCTGATGCCTCGGTACTCCGCGGCTGCGCTTGCCCCCTTTGCACCAAAGAGGAAAGAAGGACGCTGCGCGCGCTGGCGCCCGCCTGGCGCCCTGAGTCGTCATGGCTTGCGTCATGGGCACCTCGCGAGGTACCCCGCCTTGATATCTCTGCCTCCTCGCGAGCCATCCTGATGAGGCTGCGCCTGAGGATGCGCCGTGTCGTCCGCCCCGCGAGGCTTGGCCCCTCGCGAGGGTCTTGAGTCTTGTGTTGATGAAGATGGGCCATGCTGGGCCTCCCTTGAGCCACGCCGCGGGCCGCAGGCAGGCAAGTCTGGGGACCCCCATTCCCAGAACGCCGACAAGTAGTCATGTGAATTTGGTATTCGTTTGATATTTTGATAAGATGTATGTTGTCTAGCCTCTAGTGGTGTTATGTGAACGTCGACTACATAACACTTCACCATTATTTGGGCCTAGAGGAAGGCATTGGGAACTAATAAGTAGATGATGGGCTTCTAGAGTGACAGAAGTTTAAACCCTAGTTTATGCGTTGCTTCGTAAGGGCTGATTTGGATCCATATGTTTCATGCTATGGTTAGGTTTACCTTAATACTTTTGTTGTAGTTGTGGAGCTTGCAATAGAGGTTAATCATAAGTGGGATGCTTGTTCAAGTAAGAACAACACTCAAGCACCCGTCCACCCACATATCAAATTATCAAAGTATCCAACGCGAATCATATGAACATGATGAAAACTAGCTTGACAATATTCCCATGTGTCCTCGGGAGTGATTTTCCTATTATAAGAGTTTGTTCCAGCTTGTCCTTTGCTACAAAAGGATTGGTCCATCTTGCTGCACTTTATTTACTTCTGTTACTTGTTGCTCGTTACAATTTATCATATCACAAAACTATCTGTTACCATTTATTTCAGTACTTGCAGAGAATACCTTGCTGAAAACCGCTTATCATTTCCTTCTACTCCTCGTTGGGTTCCACACTCTTACTTATCGAAACGACTACGATAGATCCCCTATACTTGTGGGTCATCAATGATCCGACCGATCAAGTACCGAACGCACGGCACCTCCGAGTTCTGCACACGTTCAACTCGATGACGTCCCTCGAACTCCGATCCAGCCGAGTGTTGAGGGAGAGTTTCGTCAGCACGACGGCGTGGTCACGATGATGATGTTCTACCGACGCATGGCTTCGCCTAAGCACTACTACGATATGATCGAGGTGGATTATGGTGGAGGGGGGCACCGCACACGGCTAAGAGATCAAGAGATCAATTGTTGTGTCTTTGGGGTGCCCCCTGCCCCCGTATATAAAGGAGTGAAGGGGGAGGGCCGGCCCTCTCTATGGCGCGCCCTAGGGGAGTCCTACTCCCACCGGGAGTAGGATTCCCCCTTTCCTAGTAGAACTAGCAGCCATTCCAAGTAGTAGGAGTAGGAGGGAAGGAAAGGGAAGGGAAAAGGAGAAGGAAGGAAGAGGGCACCCCCTCCCTGGTCCAATTCAGACCAGCCCATGGGGAGGGGTGCGGCCACCCTTTGAGGCCTTTCTCTCCTTTCCCGTATGGCCCATTAAGGCCCAATACGAATTCCCATAACTCCCCGGTACTTCCTAAAATACCCGAATCACTCGGCACCTTTCCGATGTCCGAATATAGTCGTCCAATATATCGATCTTTACGTCTCGACCATTTCAAGACTCCTCGTCATGTCCCCGATCTCATCCGGGACTCCAAACTCCTTCGATACATCAAAACACATAAACTCATAATATAACCGTCATCGAACTTTAACCGTGCGGACCCTACGGGATCGAGAACTATGTAGACATGAACGAGACACGTCTCCAGTCAATAACCAATAGCGGAACCTGGATGCTCATATTGGCTCCTACATATTCTACGAAGATCTTTATCAGTCAAACCGCATAACAACATACGTTGTTCCCTTTGTCATCGGTATGTTACTTGCCCGAGATTCGATCGTCGGTATCTCAATACCTAGTTCAATCTCGTTACCGGCAAGTCTCTTTACTCGTTTCGTAACACAACATCCCGCAACTAACTCATTAGTTGCAATGCTTGCAAGGCTTATAGTGATGTGCATTACCGAGTGGGCCCAAAGATACCTCTCCGACAATCGGAATGACAAATCCTAATCTCGAAATACGCCAACCCAACAAGTACCTTCGGAGACACCTGTAGAGCACATTTATAATCACCCAGTTACGTTGTGACGTTTGGTAGCACGCAAAGTGTTTCTCCGGTAAATGGGAGTTGCATAATCTCATAGTCATAGGAACATGTATAAGTCATGAAGAAAGCAATGGCAACAAACTAAACGATCAAGTGCTATGCTAACGGAATGGGTCAAGTAAATCACATCATTCTCTAATGATGTGACCCCGTTAATCAAATGACAACTCATGTCTATGGCTAGGAAACTTAACCATCTTTGATTCAACATGCTAGTCAAGTAGAGGCATACTAGTGACACTCTGTTTGTCTATGTATTCACACATGTATTATGTTTTCGGTTAATACAATTCTAGCATAAATAATAAACATTTATCATGAAATAAGGAAATAAATAATAACTTTATTATTGCCTCTAGGGCATATTTCCTTCAGTCTCCCACTTGCACTAGAGTCAATAATCTAGTTCACATCGCCATGTGATTTAACATCAATAGTTCACATCACCATGTGATTAACACCCATAGTTCACATCGTCATGTGACCAACACCCAAAGGGTTTACTAGAGTCAATAATCTAGTTCACATCGCTATGTGATTAATACCCAAAGAGTACTAAGGTGTGATCATGTTTTTCTTGTGAGGGAAGTTTAGTCAACGGGTCTGCCACATTCAGATCCGTATGTATTTTGCAAATTTCTATGTCAACAATGCTCTACACGGAGCTACTCTAGCTAATTACTCCCACTTTCAATATGTATCCAGATTGAGACTTTGAGTCATCTGGATCAGTGTCAAAACTTGCATCGACGTAACCCTTTACGACGAACCTTTTGTCACCTCCATAATCGAGAAACATATCCTTATTCCACTAAGGATAATTTTGACCAATGTCCAGTGATCTACTCCTAGATCACTATTGTACTCCCTTGCCAAACTTAGGGCAGGGTATACAATAGGTCTGGTAGACAGCATGGCATACTTTATAGAACCTATGGCTGAGGCATAGGGAATGACTTTCATTCTCTCTCTATCTTCTGCCGTGGTCGGGCTTTGAGTCTTAATCAACTTCACACCTTTTAACACAGGCAGGAACTCATTCTTCGACTGTTCCATTTTGAACTACTTCAAAATCTTGTCAAGGTATGTACTCATTGAAAAACTTATCAAGCGTCTTGATCTATCTCTATAGATCTTGATGCTCAATATGTAAGTAGCTTCACCGAGGTATTTCTTTGAAAAAAAACTCCTTTCAAACATTCCTTTATGCTTTGCAGAATAATTCTACATTAGCTCCGATCAACAATATGTCATTCACATATACTTATCAAAAATGTTGTAGTGCTCCCACTCACTTTTCTTGTAAATACAGGCTTCACAGCAAGTTTGTATAAAACTATATGCTTTGATAAACTTACCAAAGCGTATATTCCAACTCCGAGATGCTTGCACCAGTCCATAGATGGATCGTTGGAGCTTGCATATTTTGTTAGCACTTTTAGGATTGACAAAACCTTCTGGTTGCATCATATACAACTCTTCTTTAATAAATCCATTAAGGAATGCAGTTTTGTTTATCCATTTGCCTGATTTCATAAAATGTGGCAATTGCTAACATGATTTGGACAGACTTAAGCATAGATACGAGTGAGAAACTCTCATCGTAGTCAACACCTTGAACTTTTTGAAAACCTTTTTATGACAATTCTAGCTTTGTAGATAGTAACACTACTATCAGCGCCCATCTTCCTCTTGAAGATCCATTTAATCTCAATGGCTCGCCGATCATTGGGCAAGTCAATAAAAGTCCATACTTTGTTCTCATACATGGATCTCATCTCAGATTTCATGGCCTCAAGCCATTTCGTGGAATCTGGGCTCATCATCGCTTCCTCATAGTTCGTAGGTTCATCATGGTCAAGTAACATGACCTCCAAAACTGGATTACCGTACCACTTTGGTGCGGATCTCACTCTGGTTTACCTATGAGGTTCGGTAGTAACTTGATCTGAAGTTACATGATCATCATCATTAGCTTCCTCACTAATTGGTATAGTAGTCACAGGAACAGATTTCTGTGATGAACTACTTTCCAATAAGGGAGCAGGTACAGTTACCTCATCAAGTTCTACTTTCCTCCCACTCACTTATTTCAAGAGAAACTCCTTCTCTAGAAAGGATCCATTCTCAGCAATGAATATCTTGCCTTCGGATCTGTGATAGAAGGTGTACCCAACATTTTCTTTTGGGTATCCTATGAAGATGCACTTCTCCGATTTGGGTTTGAGCTTATCAGGTTGAAACTTTTTCACAAAAGCATTGCAACCTCAAACTTTAAGAAACAACAGCTTAGGTTTCTTCCCAAACCATAGTTCATACAGTGTCGTCTCAACGGATTTAGATGGTGCCCTATTTAATGTGAATGTAGCTGTCTCTAATGCATAACCCCAAAACGATAGTGGTAAATTGGTAAGAGACGTCATAGATCGCACCATATATAATAAAGTATGGTTACGACATTCAGACACACCATTACACTGTGGTGTTCCAGGTGGCGTGAGTAGTGAAACTATTTCACATTATTTTAACTGAAGGCCAAACTCGTAACTCAAATATTTTACTTCTGCGATCATATCGTAGAAACTTTTATTTTTGTTACGATGATTCTCCACTTCACTCTGAAATTCTTTGGACTTTTCAAATGTTTCAGACTTGTGTTTCATCAAGTAGATATAATCATAGCTGCTCAAATCATCTGTGAAGATCAGAAAATAATGATACCTGTCGTGAGCCTCAATATTCATCGGACCACATACATCAGTATGTATGATTTCCAACAAATCTTTTGCTCGCTCCATTGTTCCGGAGAATGGAGTCTTAGTCATCTTGCCCATGAGGCATGGTTCGCAAGCATCAACTGATTCATAATCTAGGGATTCCAAAAGCCCATCAGCATGGATTTTCTTCATGCGCTTTACACCAATATGACCTAAACGGCATTGCCACAAATAAGTTGCACTATCATTATTAACTTTGCATCTTTTGGCTTCAATATTATGAAAATGTGTATCACCATGATCGAGATCCAACAAACCATTTTCATTGGGTGTATGACCATATAAGGTTTTATTCATGTAAACAAAACAACAATTATTCTCTAACGTACATGAATAACTGTATTCAATAAACATGATCCAATCATATTCATGCTCAACGCAAACACTAAATAACATTTATTTTAGGTTTAACACTAATCTCGAAAGTATAGAGAGTGTGCGATGATGATCATATCAATCTTAGAACCATTTCCAATACACATCGTCACTTCACCCTTAACTAGTCTCTGTTCATTCTACAACTCCCATTTTGAGTTACTATTCTTAGCAGCTGAACTAGTATCAAATATTGAGGGGTTGCTATAAACACTAGTAAAGTACACATCAATAACATGTATATCAAATATACCTATGTTCACTTTGACATCCTTCTTATCTGCCAATTACTTGGGGTAGTTCCGCTTCCAGTGACCAGTCCCTTTGAAGTAGAAGCACTTAGTTTCAGGCTTAGGTCCAGACTTGGGTTTTTCACTTGAGCAGCAACTTGCTTGCCATTCTTCTTGAAGTTCCCCTTTCTTTCCTTTGTCCCTTTACTTGAAACTAGTGGTTTTGTTTACCATCAACACTTGATGCTTTTCTTGATTTCTACCTTCGTCGATTTCAGCATCACGAAGAGCTTGGGAATCGTTTCCGTTATCCCTTGCATATTATAGTTCATCAAGAAGTTCTACTAACTTGGTGATGGTGACCAGAGAATTCTGTCAATCACTATTTTATCTGGAGGATTAACTCCCACTTGATTCAAGCGATTGTAGTATCCAAACAATCTTAGCACATGCTCACTGCTTGAGCTATTCTCCTCCATCTTTTAGCTATAGAACTTGTTGGAGACTTCATATCTCTCAACTCGAGTATTTGCTTGAAATATTATCTTCAACTCCTAGAACATCTCATATGTTCCATGACGTTCAAATCATCTTTGAAGTCCCGATTCTAAGCCGTTAAGCATGGTGCACTAAACTATCAAGTAGTCATCATATTGAGCTAGCCAAACGTTCAGAACGTCTGCATCTGCTCCTGCAATAGGTCTGTCACCTAGCGGTGCATCAAGGACATAATCCTTCTGTGCAGCAATGAGGATAATCCTCAGATCATGGATCCCATCCGCATCATTGCTACTAACATTTTTCAACTTAGTTTTCTCTAGGAACATATAAAAATTAAACGGGGAGCAACATCGCGAGCTATCGATCTAGAACATAGATATGCTAATACTACCAGGACTAAGTTCATTATAAATTAAAGTTCAATTAATCATATTACTTAAGAACTCCCACTTAGATAGACATCCCTCTAATCATCTAAGTGATCACGTGATCCAAATCAACTAAACCATAACCGATCATCACGTGAAATGGAGTAGCTTTCAATGGTGAACATCATTATGTTGATCATATCTACTATATGATTCACGCTCGACCTTTCGGTCTCAGTGTTCCGAGGCCATATCCGCATATGCTAGGCTTGTCAAGTTTAACCTGAGTATTCTGCGTGTGCAAAACTGGCTTGCACCCATTGTAGATGGACGTAGAGCTTATCACACCCGATCATCACGTGGTGTCTGGGCACGACGAACTTTGGCAACGGTGCATACTCAGTGAGAACACTTTTATCTTGAAATTTAGTGAGAGATCATCTTATAATGCTACCGCCGAACTAAGCAAAATAAGATGTATAAAAGATAAACATCACATGCAATCAAAATATGTGACATGATATGGCCATCATCATCGTGTGCCTTGGTTTCCATCTCCAAAGCATCGTCATGATTTCCATCATCTTGATCTATATCAATGTGTCGTCACATGGTCGTCTCGCCAACTATTGCTCTTGACAATTATTGCTATCGCATAGCGATAAAGTAAAGCAATTATTTGTCTCTTGCATCTTATGCAATAAAGAAACAACCATAAGGCTTCTGCCAGTTGCCAATAACTTCAACAAAACATGATCATCTTATACAACAACTTATAGCTCATCACATCTTGACCATATCACATCACAACATGCCCTGCAAAAACAAGTTAGACGTCCTCTACTTTGTCGTTGCAAGTTTTACGTGGCTGCTACGGGCTGAGCAAGAACCGTTCTTACCTACGCATCAAAACCACAACGATAGTTTGTCAAGTTAGTGTTGTTTTAACCTTCTCAAGGACCGGGCGTAGCCACACTCGATTCAACTAGAGTTGGAGAAACTAACACCCGCTAGTCACCTGTGTGCATAGCACGGCAGTAAAACCAGTCTCGCATAAGCGTACGCGTAATGTCGGTATGGGCCGCTTCATCCAACAATATCGCCGAACCAAAGTGTGACATGCTGGTAAGCAGTATGACTTATATCGCCCACAACTCACTTGTGTTCTACTCGTGCATATTACATCAACGCATAAAACCTGGCTCTGATGCCACTGTTGGGGAACATAGTAATTTCAAAAATTTCCTACGCACACACAAGATCATGGTGATGCATAGCAACGAGAGGGGAGAGTGTGTCCACGTACCCTCGTAGACCGAAAGCGGAAGTGTTAGCACAACGCGGTTAATGTAGTCGTACGTCTTCACGATCCGACCGATCAAGTACCGAACGCACGGCACCTTCGAGTTCTGCACATGTTCAACTCGATGACGTCCCTCGAACTCTGATCCAGCCGAGTGTTGAGGGAGAGTTTCGTCAGCACGACGGCATGGTCATGATGATGATGTTCTACCGATGTAGGGCTTCGCCTAAGCACTGCTACGATATGATCGAGGTGGATTATGGTGGAGGGGGGCACCGCACACGGCTAAGAGATCAAGAGATCAATTGTTGTGTCTTTGGGGTGCCCCCTGCCCTTGTATATAAAGGAGTGGAGGAGGGGAGGGCCGGCCCTCTCTATGGCGTGCCCTAGGGGAGTCCTACTCCCATCGGGAGTAGGATTCCCCCTTTCCTAGTAGAAGTAGGAGCCCTTCCAAGTAGTATGAGTAGGAGGGAAGGAAAGGGTAGGGAAAAGGAGAAGGAAGGAAGAGGGCGGCCCCCTCCCTAGTCCAATTCGGACCAGGCCATGGGGAGGGGTGCGACCACCCTTTGAGGCATTTCTCTCCTTTCCCATATGGCCCATTAAGGCCCAATACGAATTCCCGTAACTCCCCGGTACTCCCGAAAATATCCGAATCACTCGGAACATTTCCGATGTCCGAATATAGTCGTCCAATATATCGATCTTTACGTCTCGACCATTTCGAGACTCCTCGTCATGTGCCCGATATCATCCGGGACTCCGAACTCCTTTGGTCCATCAAAACACGTAAACTCATAATATAACCGTCATCGAACTTTAAGCATGCGGACCCTACGGGTTCGAGAACTATGTAGACATGACCGAGACACGTCTCCGGTCAATAACCAATAGCGGAACCTGGATGCTCATATTGGCTCCTACATATTCTATGAAGATCTTTATCGGTCAAACCGCATAACAACATACGTTGTTCCCTTTGTCATCGGTATGTTACTTGCCCAAGATTCGATCGTCGGTATCTCAATACCTAGTTCAATCTCATTACCGGCAAGTCTCTTTACTCATTTCGTAACACATCATCCCACAACTAACTCATTAGTTGCAATGCTTGCAAGGCTTATAGTGATGTGCATTACCGAGTGGGCCCAGAGATACCTCTCCGACAATCGGAGTGACAAAGCCTAATCTCAAAATACGCCAACCCAACAAATACCTTCGGAGACACCCATAGAGCACCTTTATAATCACCCAGTTACGTTGTGACGTTTGGTAGCACGCAATGTGTTCCTCCGGTAAACGGGAGTTGCATAATCTCATAGTCATAGGAACATGTATAAGTCATGAAGAAAGCAATAGCAACAAACTAAACGATCAAGTGCTATGCTAACGGAATGGGTCAAGTCAATCACATCATTCTCTAATGATGTGACCCCGTTAATCAAATGACAACTCATGTCTATGGCTAGGAAACTTGAGCATCTTTGATTCAACAAGCTAGTCAAGTAGAGGCATACTAGTGACACGTTGTTTGTCTATGTATTCACACATGTATTATGTTTTCGGTTAATACAATTCTAGCATAAATAATAAACATTTATCATGAAATAAGGAAAAAATAATAACTTTATTATTTCCTCTAGGGCATATTTCCTTCAGGGCGGCAGTTTCCCGACGCTCTCCCTCGCATGCCCCGCGAGGGGGGCTGGACAGGTAGTATGCGCGTGCGCACTCCCCTGGTCTCTGCGAGGCGTTCTCGTCTGAGCTTGTGATCGGCGCATCCTCTTTTAGTTCGTGCCCTACAGGTACTGCGACGCGATGCGTTTGGCCATAACCAACCCATACCTAAAGCCTCGTGCAGGAAGGGTTAAGGATTTCTTAACGAATTTTTGCAGCTTCATGATGTCACCTGAATCAACAGTGGGGAAGCCCCACCAGGTGCCCAGAGACGCGCGCCCTCATGAGGCCAAAGCTACCCCAGATGCATCAAGCTAAGTTACCCCTCTACACCCGTATAAGGTATAGATCTCACAACACAACCCGGAAGCAATAAACACACTACAAAAGCAACATAAGCACTGATACGTCTCCAACGTATCTACAATTTTTTATTACCCCATGCTATTATATTATCAATTTTGGATGTTAATGGGCTTTATTTTACACTTTTATATAATTTTTGGGACTAACCTACTAACCGGAGGCCCAGCCCAAATTGCTAATTTTTCTGCCTATTTTAGGGTTTCGGAGAAAAGGAATATCAAACAGAGTCCAAACGGAATGAAACCTTCGGGAACGTGATTTTCTCAACAAACGTGATCCAGGAGACTTGGAGTGGCCGTCAAGAAACAAGGGAGGAAGGCACGAGGCATGGGGCACGCCTACCCCCCTCGGCGCGCCCTCCACCCTCGTGGGCCCTCCGTTGCTCCACCGATGTACTTCTTCCTCCTATATATATCCACGTACCCCCCAAACATCCAGGAGCACCACGAAAACCTAATTCCACCACTGCAACCTTCTATACCCGAGAGATCCCATCTTGGGGCCTTTTCCGGAGCTCCGCCGGGGGGGGGCATTGATCACGGAGGGCCTCTACATCAACTCCATGGCCTCTCCGGTGATGTGTGAGTAGTTTAGTTCAGACCTTTGGGTCCATAGATAGTATCTAGATGGCTTATTCTCTCTCTTTGGATCTCAATACAAAGTTCTCCTTGATTCTCTTAGATATCTATTCGATGTAATCTTCTTTTGCGGTGTGTTTGTCGAGATCCGATGAATTGTGGGTTTACGATCCAAATTATCTATGAACAATATTTGATTCTTCTCTGAATTCTTTTATGTATTATTGGTTTATCTTTGCAAGTATCTCCGAATTATCAGTTTGGTTTGGCCTACTAGATTGATCTTTCTTGCAATGGGAGAAGTGCTTAGCTTTGGGTTCAATCTTGCGGTGCTCGATCCCAGTGACAGTAGGGGAAACGACACTTATTGTATTGTTGCCATCGAGGATAAAAATATGGGGTTTATATCATATTGCATGAGTTTATCCCTCTACATCATGTCATCTTCCTTAAAGCATTACTCTGTTCTCTTGAACTTAATACTCTAGATGCATGCTGGATAGCGGTCGATGTGTGGAGTAATAGTAGTAGATGCAGAATCGTTTCGATCTACTTGTCTCGGACGTGATGCCTATATACATGATCATACATAGATATCCTCATAACTATGCTCAATTCTATCAATTACTCGACAGTAATTCGTTTACCCACCGTAATACTTATGCTCTTGAGAGAAGCAACTAGTGAAACCTATGGCCCCCGGGTCTATCTTCTATCATATTAATCTTACAATACTTAGTTATTTCCTTTGCTGTTTATTTTACTTTGCATCTTTATTTCTCTTTATCATAAAAATACCAAAAATATTATCTTATCATATCCATCAGATCTCACTCTCGTAAGTGACCGAGAAGGGCTTGACAACCCCTTTATCGCGTTGGTTGCAAGGTTCTTATTTGTTTGCATAGGTGCATGGGACTTGAGCGTGATCTCCTACTGGATTGATACCTTGGTTCTCAAAAACTGAGCGAAATACTTACGCTGCTTTATTGCATCACCCTTTCCTCTTCAAGGGAAAACCAACGCAGTGCTCAAGAGGTAGCAAGAAGGATTTCTGGCGCCGTTGCTGGGGAGATTTGCGCCAAGTCAACTCAAGATTTGACTCCCACAACGAGTCATTCCTGGCGCCATTACCAAGTCTAAATATACCAAGTACCCATCACAAACTCTTATCCTTCACATTACATTATTTGCCATTTGCTTCTCGTTTTCCTCTCCCCCACTTCACCCTTGCCATTTTATTCACCCTCTTTTCCTCTCTCCCTCTCTCTCCATTCCCCTTCTCTTTTTCTATTTGCCCTTTTTGCCTGTTTCTTGTTTACTTGTGTGTTGGATTGCTTGCTTGTCATGATGGCTCAAGATAATACTAAATTGGGTGACTTTGCCAATACCAACAGTAATGATTTTATTAGCACTCCGATTGCTCCTCTTACCGATGCTGAATCTTGTGAAATTAATACTGCTTTGCTGAATCTTGTCATGAAAGATCCGTTTTCTGGCCTTCCTAGTGAAGATGTCGCTACCCATCTAAACAAATTTGTTGATTTGTGTGATATGCAAAAGAAGAAAGATGTGGATAATGATATTGTTAAATTGAAGCTATTTCCGTTTTCACTTAGAGATCGTGCTAAAGCTTGGTTTTCGTCTTTGCCTAAAAATAGTATTGTTCATGGAATAATTGCAAAGATGCTTTTATCTCTAAGTATTTTTCCTCCCGCTAAGATCATCTCTCTTAGAAATGATATTATGAATTTTAAGCAACATGATCATGAAAATGTTGCACAACCTTGGGAGAGGATGAAATCAATGATACGTAATTGCCCATCACATGGTTTGAATCTTTGGATGATTATACAAAAAATTTATGCCGGATTGAATTTTGCTTCTAGAAATCTTTTAGATTCGGCCTTGGAAGGCACTTTTATGGAAATCACTTTAGGAGACGCTACCAAACTCCTAGATAATATTTTGGTTAATTATTCTCAATGGCACACCGAAAGATCTACTAGTAAAAAAGTGCATGCAATTGAAGAGATTTATGTTTTGAGTGGAAAGATGGATGAACTTATGAAATTGTTTGCTAATAAGAGTGCACCCACTGATCCTAATGATATACCTTTGTCTACTTTGATTGAGAATAATAATGAATCTATGGATGTGCATTTTGTTGGTAGGAACAATTTTGGTAATAACGCGTATAGAGGTAATTTTAATTCTAGGCCGTTTCCTAGTAATCCCTCTAATAATTATGGTAATTCCTACAACAATTCTTATGGAAATTATAATAAGTTTCCCTCTCATTTTGAATCTAATATTAAAGAATTTATCACTTCGCAAAAGAGTTTCAATGCTTTGATTGAGGAAAATTGCTTAAGATTGATGAGTTGGCTAGGAACATTGATAGAATTTCTCTTGATGTTGATTCTTTGAAACTTAGATCCATTCCACCTAAGAATGATATCAATGAGTCTCTCAAAGCCATGAGAATTTCCATTGATGAGTGCAAAGAAAGAACCGCTAGGATGCATGCTAAGAAAGATTGCTTTATAAAAGTGTGTTCTTCTAATTTTCACAATAATAAAGATGAAGATCCAAAAGTTATTGATGTGTCTCCTATTAAATCTTTGTTTTGCAATATGAATCTTGATAATGATGGGGCTGAAGATGAGCCACCTCTACCTAGAAGGCATTCCAAAAATTCAGAGTATTTAGATCTTGATGCTAAAATTGTTAAAAGTGGGATTGAAGAGGTCAAAACTTTAAATATCAATGAACCCACTATTTTGGATTTCAAGGAATTTAATTATAATAATTTCTCTTTGATAGATTGTATTTCCTTGTTGCAATCTGTGCTAAATTCTCCTCATGCTTATAGTAAAAATAAAGCTTTTGCTAAACATATCGTTGATGCTTTGATGCAATCTTATGAAGAAAAACTTCAGTTGGAAGTTTCTATTACTAGAAAACTTTATGATTAGTGGGAACCTAAAATTGAAATTAAAATTAAAGATCATGAGTGTTATGCTTTGTGTGATTTGGGTTATAGTGTTTCCACGATTCCAAAAACTTTGTGTGATTTGTTAGGTTTCCGTGATTTTGATGATTGTTCTTTAAACATGCACCTTGCGGATTCCACTATTAAGAAACCTATGGGAAGAATTAATGATGTTCTTATTGTTGCAAATAGGAACTATGTGCCCGTTATTTCATTATTCTTGATATAGATTCCAATCCTTCATGTCATATTATTCTTGGTAGACCATTCCTGAGAACGATTGGTGCAATTATTGATATGAAGGAAGGGAATATTAAATTCCAATTTCCATTAAGGAAAGGCATGGAACACTTCCCTATAAAGAAAATTAAATTACCTTATGAATCTATCATGAGAGCCACTTATGGATTGCCTACCAAAGATGGCAATACCTAGATCTATCTTCGCTTTTATGCCTAGCTAGGGGCGTTAAACGATAGCGCTTGTTGGGAGGCAACCCAATTTTATTTTTATTCCTTGCTTTTTGATCCTGTTTAGTAATAAATAATTTACCTATCCTATGTTTTGGTTGTGTTTTTTGTGTTTAATTAGTGTTTGTGCCAAGTAGAACCGTTGGGAAGACTTGGGGAAAGTCTTTTTGATCTTGCTGTAAAAAACAGAAACTTTAGCGCTCACGAGAATTGCTGCAATTTTTATTTCAAAGGTGCTATTTAGTTAATTATTTTTGAAGATGATTAATAGATAAATTCCTCACGTCCAGAAATTTATTTTAGAATTTTTGGGGTTCCAGAACTTGCGTTAGCTACAGATTACTACAGACTGTTCTATTTTTGACAGATTCTGTTTTTCTTGTGTCGTTTGCTTATTTTGATGAATCTATGGCTAGTAAAAGAATTCATAAACCATAGAGAAGTTCGAATACAGTAGGTTTAACACCAATATAAATAAATAATGAGTTCATTACAGTACCTTGAATTGGTTTTTTGTTTTCTTTCGCTAACGGAGCTCATGAGATTTTCTATCTTGAGTTTTGTGTTGTGAAGTTTTCAAGTTTTGGGTAAAGATTTGATGGATTATGGAACAAGGAGTGGCAAGAGCCTAAGCTTGGGGATGCCCATGGCACCCCAAGGTAAAACTCACATACACCAAAAAGCCTAAGCTTGGGGATGCCCCGGAAGGCATCCCCTCTTTCGTCTTCGTCTATCGGTAACTTTACTTGGAGCTATATTTTTATTCACCACATGATATGTGTTTTGCTTGGAGCGTCTTGTATGATTTGAGTCTTTGCTTTTTAGTTTACCACAATCATCCTTGCTGTACACACCTATAGAGAGAGACTCACATGATTTGAAATTTATTAGAATACTCTATGTGCTTCACTTATATCTTTTGAGCTATGTAGTTTTTGCTCTACTGCTTCACTTATATCTTTTAGAGCATGGTGGTGGATTTGTTTTATAGAAACTATTGTTCTCTCATGCTTCACTTATATTATTTTGAGAGTCCTTTAGAACAACATGGCAATAATAAAAAACTTTCATATAAGTGCATTGAATACTATGAGAAGTTTGACACTTGATAATTGTTTTGAGATATGGAGATGGTGATATTAGAGTCATGCTAGTTGAGTAGTTGTGAATTTGAGAAATACTTGTGTTGAAGTTTGTGATTCCCGTAGCATGCACGTATGGTGAACCGTTATGTGATGAAGTCCGAGCATGATTTATTTATTGATTGTCTTCCTTATGAGTGGCAGTCGCGGACGAGCGATGGTCTTTTCCTACCAATCTATCCCCCTAGGAGCATGCGTGTAATACTTTGTTTCGATAACTAATAGATTTTTGCAATAAGTATGTAAGTTCTTTATGACTAATATTGATTCCATGGATTATACGCACTCTGACCCTTCCACCATTGCTAGCCTCTCTAGTATCGCGCAACTTTCGCCGGTACCATAAACCCACCATATACCTTCCTCAAAACAGCCACCATACCTAACGATTATGGCATTTTCATAGCCATTCCGAGATATATTGCCGTGCAACTTTCCATCGTTCCGTTATTATGACACGCTTCATTGTCATATTGCTTGCATGATCATGTAGTTGACATCGTATTTGTGGCAAAGCCACCGTTCATAATTTTCATACATGTCACTCATGCATCATTGCACATCCCTGTACACCGCCGGAGGCATTCACATAGATTCATATTTTGTTCTAAGTATTGAGTTGTAATTCTTGAGTTGTAAGTAAATAAAGTGTGACGATCATCATTATTAGAGCATTGTCCCAAGTGAGGAAAGGATGATGGAGACAATGATTCTCCCACAAGTCGGGATGAGACTCCGGACGAAAAAAAAGAGGCCAAAAATAAAAAAAAGAAGGCCCAAATTGCTATCCTTTTTCCACACTTGTGCTTCAAAGTAGCACCATGTTCTTCATATAGAGAGTCTCCTATGATATCATTTTCATATACTAGTGGGAATTTTTCATTATAGAACTTTGCTTGTATATTCCAATGATGGGCTTCCTCAAAATGCCCTAGGTCTTCGTGAGCAAGCAAGTTGGATGCACACCCACTTAGTTTCTTTTGTTGAGCTCTAGTGCATCCGTTGCATGGCAATCCCTACTCACTGACATTGATATCTATTAATGGGCATCTCCATAGCCCGTTGATATGCCTAGTTGATGTGAGACTATCTTCTCCTTTTTTGTCTTCTCCACAACCACCATTCTATTCCACCATAGTGCTATATCCATGGCTCACGCTCATATATTGCGTGAAGATTGAAAAAGTTTGAGAACATCAAAAGAATGAAACAATTGCTTGGCTTCTCATTGGGGTTGTGCATGATTTAAATATTTTGTGTGGTGAAGATAGAGCATAGCCAGACTATATGATTTTGTAGGGATAACTTTATTTGGCCATGTTATTTTGAGAAGACATAATTGCTTAGTTAGTATACTTGAAGTATCATTATTTTTATGTCAATATTAAACTTTTATCTTGAATCTTATGGATATGAACATTCATGCGACATTAAAGAAAAATTACATTGAGAAATATGTTAGAAAGCATTCCACATCAAAAATTCTTCTTTTATCATTTACCTACTCGAGGACGAGCATGAATTAAGCTTGGGGATGCTTGATACATCTCCAACATATCTACAATTTTTGATTGCTCCATGCTATTATATTATCTATTTTGGATGTTAATGGGCTTTATATTACACTTTTACATCTTTTTTGGGACTAACCTACTAGCCGGAGGCCCAACCCAAATTGCTATTTTTTTGCCTATTTTAGGGTTTCGAAGAAAAGGAATATCAAACGGAGTCCAAATGTAATGAAACCATTGGGAACGTGATTTTCTCAACAAACATGATCCAGGAGATTTGGAGTGGCCGTCAAGAAACAAGGGAGGAAGGCACGAGGCAGGGGCGCGCCTACCCCTCCTGGGCGCGCCCTCTGTCGGCGTTCTGGTAACGGGGGTCCCCAGACTTGCCTGCCTGCGGCCTGCGGCATGGCTCAAGTGGGGGCCCAGCGCGGCCCATCTTCATCAGCTCAAGCTCAGACCCTCGCGAGGGGCCAAGCCTCGCGGGGTGGACGACCGGAAGCTTCCTCAAAGGCAGCCTCATCAGGCAGGCTCGCGAGGAGGCGGAGAGATCAAGGTAGGGGTACCTCGTGAGGAGCCCGTGACGCAAGCCATGACGATCGAGACCAGGCGGGCGCCAGGCGGGCGCCGGCCTCCGTAGTGTCCTTGTTTCCCCTTTGGTGCAAAGGAGGCAAGCACATGCCAAGGCATCGGGCAAAGGTTACCATTATGGTGCTACGAGACCAAGACCAGCAGAGCGGCAGGACAGAGGTCACCGTGGAGCCCAAGAAGGCGTCATCACCAGTGCTTTTGGCAGCTGAAGACCACCTTTGGTCAGGATAACTTGTACTAGATGTTCCCCTTCAAAATGGCCAATTGTTGGCGCCCTTCCCGCTCAATATTTGGGGAGAGGCCCGGGGCCTCTATAAATAGAGCTAGCCACCACAGAGGACGGGGAGAGAGATCGTTGGAGAGAGGAAAGACATCTAGAGATCAGGTAGAGCCCTAGCAGAGAGAGAGAGAGAGGCGACTGAACTCACCCAAATAGTTCATCGCACCGGCTCAAGAACACCTCTCGCGAGGCTGTTCTTCCCTTGTACTGTTCATCATCAGCCCCCGAGGCAATCCACCACACCACACACTGGAGTAGGGTATTACACCACAATGGTGGCCCGGACCAGTATAAACCTCGTGTCCCTTGTGTTATTCATCGTTTCCAGCTTAGATCACGTGAGGAGATTGGACGTAGATCAATAGGGGAGAGATCTCCGCGCGCACCCCAGTGTTCGAACCTCAAGGGTCTGCCGAAACCCGAAATCCGACATTTGGCGTGCCAGGTACAGGTGCGCCGGAATCCTTCTTCCTCCGCATCGCGTTCCGTCGCCTCGCCGTTCAGATGTCAAGCGACCCGGCTGCCAACGCTTACCGCTGGGCTGCGTGGCCCGCCCACGCCGTGGCACCAGCCCAGGGCGACCTCAACCTTGCGCCTCAGGCAGCCCGCGCTCCGCAGGGCGCTGCGGGGCACGGGCGACGCGGCCAGACGCCGCCTGCCCTCACACCACGGCAGGTGTGGGCCGCAGCGAGGGCCTCAAACCATGTCGCGGCCACAGCGCCATACACGCGACAGGAGCAAACGAATTCTAGGGCCACGCTCACGGTGGCCCGAGAGCTGCTACGGTGCCGACTGCTGGAGGGCGGCCGCGACGTGTTGTTGGAGCGAGTCGCCGAGCTCCTGGACGCCGCGGCCTTAGGAACACCTCCTTTCTCCGTCCATCTGCCACCCCAGACCCAAGGCGGGCCGTATGGCAGCATCGTGCGCATGCACGCAACTTCCAGCGGACTCCAGGGCCCGTCCAGCGCCAACACCTCCGCCGGCACCGGGCGACAAGTCACGCCGGCCCCCTCTCAGGCCAGCGAAGGGGTGCACGCCGTGGCCTACGGCTTCGGTGGACCGCCGCGCCATCACCCCCAAGACGGCGCTCCAAGCCAGAATGCGTGGCATGCGGGGCGCTACGGCGAGGCCCACGAGGCGATGGCCCCAGAAGCTTATGTGCCCCGCATGGTGGGTCAGGGGTGCGCACTGGAAGAAGATCATGGCTCATTCCTCGAGCCAGGCTGGGGCGAGGAGACGCCAGAAGCCAAGCTCTTTCGGGAACCCCAAGAGAGCCTCGACAACCGCAGTGGTAGTAGCAACTATCGGGTACCATTCATCCCTCAGGAGCAAGCTTATGCTAACCATGGGTCGCAGGAGATACAGGTCGCCGCAGCAGATGGCTGCCCCAATGCTACAGCCTCACACCCCTTAGGGGGAGGGCGCAACGGGCTGCAGGAGAGGGGCCGAGATTCGGGTTCGTCCCCGCGGCGGTCAGAGCAAGGTGTTCTCAGGAGTTAGGCCCTCTGCCGGGAGGTGCCCCAGGGCCTGCCCCCGGCAGGGGACCCGTGGTCGTCGGGGGAACCGCTGGCGACCGCTCTGCCCCATTGGTGTCGTCCTTGGTTTCCGGTCGCCGTCAATGGCGGCAGAGTGAGGCGCAAGGCGGGGCCCTCGTCTGGCGATATGAAGCAAGGCCGGTACCTGTGAAGAAGGCCCAGTGCCTGTGAAGCTCGCCGCCCGTGACACTCTCACGTAATAATGAGTGGGGTTGTACACGCCCCGGAGTCTCCGGAGAGCCGCCCTCGGGGGCTCCCGCCCACACCCAGTGGGAGCACTTAGCTCCGCGCTGGTGAGAAGACGTCGAAGACTAGACTAGGTGCCGGACGTGGCCTTTTGCTTTTGCCTTTCCTTGTTGACAAAGTTCTTCGATTTGGATTTAAGTTGGATTTGAGCTCGATGCTTGCGTGTGTTTGGGGGAAGGGGTGTTTAGTCTCGTTCGAGCAATCTCTCGCATTCTGGTTTTGGCTTTGCGTCCAAAGTTAGTGTCGGCTGCCCCCCTCGCGAGCCGGGTCGGGCCAGGCACGTTTTACAGCCAGGACCGCTGTTGCCGCACCCTTTTCGGAGGTCCTCATCGAGGAATCTACAAGTTAATCAGGCGACACCCAAGGTACGGCGGCCCCCGCAGGCCCGCTCAGGACTCATTGGGGTCGGAAGGTACACAAGTTAGCTGACTCATCATCGGGCCAGCGGCTAAGTTCACACGCAACGTTATACTTACCAGGGTACTAATTGAAAACCTTTACATGAGGGGATTCCCCTCCCAAAATGCTCTTACATTCTTCAGGGCCAAGCCCGAACCTTCTTCGTGTAGGATAAACAGCAGTGACATGCGGTCAGTCGGACATATCACTCACCGCGTCTTCTTGGGCATCCTCGGAGGCATCACTAGCGTCGTTGACATTGCCGCCGCCAACATCCCCGTCGGTGCCAGGCTCGTCCACAACACCGCCTTCATTGGCGGCCACGACCACGCCGTCATCATCTGACGCAAAGGCCCTGACGAGGGTGTCCACATTGTCCTCCACCCATCGCGCCAGGTCGCCCCGGACGGCTATGGGCACGGGTGCGATGGCAGCGTCAAAGTCGAAGTGGGGGTCCCTGCCCAGTAGATAGCTGAAGACGCCGGAGAATGCACGACCGAGCAAGGCTCGGCTCCTCTCTTCGACAAGCCAATGGGACCTTTCGGAGCGGTTCTCCAGAAGCGTCACCACATCGGTGAAAAACTGGAGGTTGCTAGCGTAGTTGACCTCGTGCGGCTCCTTAGCGACAGCCTCGCAGATGTTTCCCAAAGCTATGTTGGCCCTTTATCTGAGCGTTTGAAGCATGGGGGCATGCTCACGCTCCAGAACCCGCCGCCGACGGATCTCGTCCTCATTCCGCTGCGTGACGGCCTCGGCGTCATCAACCCTCTGTTGGAGAAGAAGCTGCTCGGCCCGGGAAGAGGACAGCTCCACCTGTGCTGTGCTGAGCGCGGCTGCGGAGGAGTCCGCACGCCGCGTCACTTCGGCCAGTTTGGCCTTGAGGGCCGCGGTCCTGCCCTCAGCCTCGGCCTTGATCAGCCCCAACCTCGTCTCGTATTCGCGCTCGAAGGCCGAGCGAGCTTCCGTCACGCGGCGATCGACTTCTTCCTGGGCCCGGGCTTCGCGCGCAGCAATGTCATCCTCCGCCCGAGCCACCAGGCGCTATCTCGTCTCCAACTGCTCAAGATCATGGTTGCGCTCGGCGGCCTCCAGCGTCAGCGCCTCCTGGCGCTTCAGAAGCTCCGCCCGGTCAATAGGGGGGCCCTCCATTGACTCAAGTGCCCCCTAGCGCAGTTCCACTTGCTGCTCCAGGGAGTTGCTCCAGGCCTGGAACTCCCATGCACGCTCCTCCACGTCCTTGCGCCATCGGTCTGCTTCCCGAGCCTCCTCGACGGCCTAGGAGCAGGCCTCCCATGAAGCTGCCAGCGACGCTTCACACTTCATGTTTTCGAGATCACGTTGGTGACGCGCGAGGGCGATGGCTACCTTTAGTTTGCGCCTCTCCTCAGCAAGGCGCAAGCCTTCGGCCTCGAGGCGCGCATCCTCGTCAGCAAGCTCTGCCCCGATCCGGCTCACCGCATCCGCCGCCCCCTGGAGGAACTCTTCGCGAATGGCGCGTCGCTCCTGAGCGTGCCTGAGCACGTCTCCTGCATCACCCTCTTCCACCGGCGCATGCGGAGGGCCCTGAGGCGGCAAGCCCCCTCCCGGTGCGGGGCTGGGGGCTGGCGCCCTAGCCATCGCCGAATGGACCTCTCTGGGAATCTGGCCTGGCGTCGATCCACCCACGGAGGAGGAGCCAAAGACAGACTTCATCCATTCACCATCTATGATTAGAGGAGGAACGCGGGGCAAGCCGGATGTGCCCCAGGAGGACTCATGAAGAAAGGACAGCGGGCGCGCAGGCTCGAGGTGCCCTATGGAACGGACCATTCCACCAACCGGACTGGCAGCAAGGGTGCCGCTCGAGCTCGGCGCGCCCAGGGCCAGCAGAGAAGGTGAAGCTTGGGGGGATGGCTCCCGGGCTGACTCGGCGAGTTTCACAGGGCAGGGCCTGAAAGGCCACAATCAGTCACGGGGATAGCAAAGTAAATGTGCAGAGAAAGAAGAAGACTTACTCGTCCATGGCAAAGTACTTCCTGCACTTCAGCAAGCGGCAAGGGCAGTTGTTGCCACCCAAGGCCTCCTTCCTCTTGCGGAGGGCCTCGAAGTCTACGTGGAACCGACCTAAGCGCTCGGCGCAGTGGTCGGTCTCTGGTGCGCAAGAAGCGTCAAGATGATCAGCGCCGGAGGAGTGAGCCTGGGGGGGGCGCCGCCAGGCGTCGCCTCGCGAGGAACGGCTGGGGTGTCGGGAGCCCCGACCTCAAGAACCATAGGCCGCATCTCCGCACCCGCCGCCGCTCCAGGGCGGGCCCCGAGAGACGCCGCCTTCGAGGCTTCTCGCGGTGTCGGTACCTCGACATCGGTCGCCTCAACTCCCGCCGATTCTTGTCTCCCCGCCCTGTCGCCCAAGGAAGGACCGTTGTGGGCAGCAGGGGTAGCCACCACGGTGGCTGGGTTCTCGTGGCGCCCCATGCAGCCAGCCGGGCGCAGGCCCCACTCATCGAAGTTGGGCATCTGCCTCACAAAATCGGCCCTACCGGAGCAAAGTACAAGAGGACACCATTACTCCGAAGGCTGCCTGGGGAAGGATCGCCAGTCAAGACCCTGAGCATCGTCCGCAGCACTTCAGGCGCCAAGTCCTCCTCCTGAAGCCGCATGCGGTCTCTATGCCCCGCAAAGTCCCACATTTGGCGAGAGTGGCATTGAAGAGGAGCAATGCGACATTAGAGGAACTCCTTCACCACCTTGGGTGTTGTCACATTGAGCGCCCTCAAACTCTGGAAGCGGCGCCAGACGAAGGTGAGCCGGGGGCTCGTGAGCACCTCATGGTCCCAACCCGACTGAGGAACAGCAGGCGAGGTCGGGTGTGAGAGCAGAGGGTTGGGCACTCCAACGTCCACATACAGCCACCGCTCTCTGAACCTGGCCTCAGGAGGAGGAAGGCCGAAGTCGATCCCTGAAGCGGCCGTCTCTGGCACGGCTAAGAAGCTCCCGCACCCTGAGCACTGAGTGGGATCGCTCAGGCACAAGGAAAAGAAGTGGCGCAGCAGGGCAACGGAAGGAGGAATGCCTCTCATCGCCCCGCAAACAAAAGCAAAGACAGCCAGAAGAGTAATGGACTCCGACCCGAGGTGCATCATGCGGATCTGATAATGGGAGAGCACCGCATTGAAGAAGGCGGAAAAGGGGGGAACCAGACCCGCCCATAGGGCATCCGCAAAGAATTGGACCTCCGTGACGATCCTATTAAGGGAGGCATGGGATGCAGGCCAGACTGTGGTCCTGCCGCACTCGTTGAAGATAGTGGCAAGGGCGGAACACACCTTGTTAAAAGCTTCTGGATTGAGTATGATCGACCGGGCAACAGCGGGGGTCGCCGCCGAACGTGTGCGGGGCGAAGGAGCGGGCTTCTTTCCCCTTCCTTTCTTTGTCGGTGCCATGGCGGTGAAGAGGAGGAAGAACTCGAGCCGGATTGGCGACGGAGGCTGGAGCTCAAAGAAGAAGGAAAGGTAGGAGGCAAGCGAGCAGCGGAAAGGAGGAACAACTGTGTGCAACTACGGGTCCGCTTAGCCGGGCGCGTAACAAGGCGTCGTGGGGAAGCGCAGACGTCCACGACCAATCAATCGCCACGCAGCGCCCGAGGCCGCAGGCTTTTTGGGCCCGCGGCGCTTCGCGCTTTCCTCTTCGCTCCCTGCTAGGCCAAGCCCGGGCGCGCCTTGGGCCCGAGGGCTACTATCGGCGTTCTGGGAACGGGGGTCCCCATACTTGCCTGCCTACGGCGTGGCTCAAGTGGGGGCCCAGCGCGGTCCATATTCACCAGCTCAAGCTCAAGACCCTCGCGCGGGGCCAAGCCTCACGGGGCGGACGACCGGAAGCTTCCTCAGAGGCAGCCTCATCAGGCAGGCTCGCGAGGAGGCGGAGAGATCAAGGCAGGGGTACCTCGCGAGGAGCCCGTGACGCAAGCCATGACAATCGAGACCAGGCGGGCGGCAGGCAGGCGCCGGCCTGCGCATTGTCCTTGTTTCCCCTTTGGTGCAAAGGAGGCAAGCACATGCTAAGGCATCGGGCAAAGGTTACCATTCCGGTGCAACGAGACCAAGACCAGCAGAGCGGTAGGACGGAGGTCACCGTGGAGCCCAAGACAGCGTCATCACCAGTGCTTTTGGCAGCCGAAGACCACCTTTGGTCAGGATAACTTGTACTAGATGTTCCCCTTCAAAATGGCCAATTGTTGGCACCCTTCCCGCTCATTATTTGGGGAGAGGCCCAGGGCCTCTATAAATAGAGGTAGCCACCACAGAGGAGAGGGAGAGAGATCAATGGAGAGAGGAAAGACATCTAGAGATCGGGTAGAGCCCTAGCAGAGAGAGAGAGAGAGGCGACTGAACTCACCCAAACAGTTCATCGCACCGGCTCAACAACACCTCTCGCGAGGCTATTCTTCCCTTGTAATGTTCATCATTAGCCCCTGAGGCAATCCACCACACCACACACTGGAGTGGGGTATTACACCACAACGGTGGCCCGAACCAGTATAAACCTCGTGTCCCTTGTGTTGTTCGTCGTTTCCAGCTTAGATCACGCGAGGAGATTGGACGTAGATCGGTAGGGGAGAGATCTCCGCACGCACCCCAGTGTACGAACCTCAAGGGTCTACTAGAACCCGAAATCCGACACCCTCCACCCTCGTGGGCCCTCTGTTGCTCGACCGATGTACTTCTTCCCCCTATATATATCCATGTACCCCCTAAACATCCAGGAGCACCACGAAAACCTAATTCCACCGCCCCAACCTTCTGTACCAGAGAGATCCCATCTTGGGGCCTTTTCCGGAGCTCCGTCGGAGGGGGCATTGATCACAGAGGGCCTCTACATCAACTCCATGGCTTCTCCGGTGATGTGTGAGTAGTTTACTTCAGACCTTCGGGTCCATAGCTAGTAGCTAGATGGCTTCTTCTCTCTATTTTGATCTCAATACAAAGTTCTCCTCGATTCTCTTGGAGATCTATTCGATGTAATCTTATTTTGCGGTGTGTTTGTCGAGATCCGATGAATTGTGGGTTTATGATCCGGATTATCTATGAACAATATTTGATTCTTCTCTGAATTCTTTTATGTATGATTGGTTTATCTTTGCAAGTATCTCTGAATTATCAGTTTGGTTTGGCCTACTAGATTGATCTTTCTTGCAATGGGAGAAGTGCTTAGCTTTGGGTTCAATCTTGCGGTGCTCGATCCCAGTGATAGTAGGGGAAACGACACATATTGTATTGTTGCCATCGAGGATAAAAAGATGGGGTTTATATCATATTGCATGAGTTTATCCCTCTACATCATGTCATCTTCCTTAAAACATTACTCTGTTCTCTTGAACTTAATACTCTAGATGCATGCTGGATAGCGGTCGATGTGTGGAGTAATAGTAGTAGATGAAGAATCGTTTCTGTCTACTTGTCTCGGACGTGATGCCTATATACATGATCATACCTAGATATTCTCAAAACTATGCTCAATTCTATCAATTGCTCGACAGTAATTCGTTTACCCACCATAATACTTATGCTCTTGAGAGAAGCCACTAGTGAAACCTATGGCCCCCGGGTCTATCTTCTATCATATTAATCTTCCAATACTTAGTTATTTCCTTTGTCATTTATTTTACTTTGCATCTTTATTTCTCTTTATCATAAAAATACCAAAAATATTATCTTATTATATCTATCAGATCTCACTCTCGTAAGTGACCGAGAAGGGCTTGACAACCCCATTATCGCATTGGTTGCGAGGTTCTTATTTGTTTGCGTAGGTGCATGGGAGTTGGGCATGATCTCCTACTGGAGTGATACCTAAGTTCTGAAAAACTGAGGGAAATACTTACACTGCTTTACTGCATCACCCTTTCCTCTTCAAGGGAAAACCAACGTAGTGCTCAAGAGGTAGCAAGCACCATGGTTCATTACACGCCCTCGCAGGGCCCCATATTCGTTTCTGACAATGCAAGGGAAAGGGAAGGAGAGGATAAGCGAAAGCGGCTCCTACGACGTGGTTACTCGCGAGGATCGGCCCCTGGGACTCAGCCAAAGCCCTCCTCGCGCTTCACCGGGGCACGATGACGGGATTACCCGCCACCGTCCTCGAAGTGAGCCCGACGGTGTGGCGGCTGGTCATAGCCGCTGCTGCTGGAGCTTTTGCCGGAGGAGGAGCTGCCGTAGCTGGGCGAACCACGACCGTCGTCGGGGGCAAGGTCACCCTCGTGCTCGTCACGGTCATCGCCAAGACCAAGCACCTCGCCACCATCGTCGTCGTCTTCAGGGCAGCATCCAGCGCGGCAACCATCTTCCCTGAACACCCTCATGAAAGCACAAGTGCTCCCTAGGTGGTTTTGGTAATTGATGACAACATATCTCTTGTTGGACTAATACCTTTACCTAGTATATTTCAGATAAGTTCAACAATGGAGTGGCATGGACTAAAGGTTGTGGGAACCTCTTCAAGATGCTAAGGACAAAGGATTGGCTAAAGCTTCAAGCTCAAGACTCTTCATTTTATATATTTTAGTGATCCAAGATCACATTGAGTCTTTAGGAAAAGCCAATACTATCAAGAAGGGATGAGGTGTTGCTTAATGAGCCTCTTGCTTTATGTGCTTAATGATATGCTCCAAAATCCTCAGCTACTTTCCCACTTCCACAAATGACCTAAACCCTAAGCCAAACTCGGTCATACCGATTCTGTCAATCCGGCGCCACCGAGTTTCACGTGTCATTTGCCACTGCCAAACCCTAGCAATTCGGTCCTACCGATACGGATCTCGGTCTCACCAAGATGGGCTTGCAAACTCTCTGTTACCTGTTGCAATATCTTCGGTCCCACCGAGATATGCAATCGGTCCCACCGAGTTTGCTTGGCCAACTCTCTGTTTCACTTATTACCAAAATCGGTCCCACCGAGTTTGAGTAATCGGTCCCACCGAGTTTTTGATTTTCCCTAACCCTAGCACATCGGTCCCACCGAGTTGTTCCAGTCGGTCCCACCGAAATCTCTAACGGTCACTAGGTTTACCATTTCGGTCCGACCGAGTTTGATGATTCGGTCCCACCGAGATTGGAAAACTGTGTGTAACGGTTGGATTTTGTGTGGAGGCTACATATACCCCTCCACCACCTCTTCATTCGTAGAGAGAGCCATCAGAACACATACACCATTCCTACTCATATGTTCTGAGAAAGAACCACCTACTCATGTGTTGAGACCAAGATATTCCATTCCTACCATATGAATCTTGATCTCTAGCCTTCCCCAAGTTGCTTTCCACTCAAATCTTCTTTCCATCAGATCCAAATCCTATGAGAGAGAGTTGAGTGTTGGGGAGACTATCATTTGAAGCACAAGAGCAAGGAGTTCATCATCAACACACCATTTGTTACTTCTTGGAGAGTGGTGTCTCCTAGATTGGCTAGGTGTCACTTGGGAGCCTACGACAAGATTGTGGAGTTGAACCAAGGAGTTTTGTAAGGGCAAGGAGATCGCCTACTTCGTGAAGATCTACCGCTAGTGAGGCAAGTCCTTCGTGGGCGATGGCCATGGTAGAATAGACAAGGTTGCTTCTTCGTGGACCCTTCGTGGGTGGAGCCCTCCGTGGACTCGCGCAACCGTTACCCTTCGTGGGTTGAAGTCTCCGTCAACGTGGATGTAGGATAGCACCACCTATCCGAACCACGGGAAAAACATCCGTGTCTCCAATTGCGTTTGAATCCTCCAAACCCTTCCCGTTACATTCTTGCAAGTTGCATGCTTTACTTTCGGCTGCCTATATACTCTTTGCATGCTTGCTTGATATGTATTGTGTATGTTAAAATTGTGCCCGAACTCCACTTAAACCGAAAAAGCTTTAAAAGTGCAACTTTAGCATTAAGTGTCTATTCACCCCCCTCTAGACACTCCTTCTTCTAGATCCTACAAGTGGTATCAGAGCTTTGGTCTCCATTGCCTTGGTTTAATCATCATTGGAGGAAGATGGATGTGTCTACTTTAGGGAGTCTTAGACATAGAGTGCCTATTCTTGATGGAGAGTACTTTCATGAGTGGAAAAATGAGATGCTTGTAATCTTCAATCAATATCATTTAAACAAGTATATTTCTAGCCCTTGTGCACCTCATATTGATCCTTTGCATCCTACCCTAGATGAAGATATTGACATGATTCGCAATCTTAGAACCATTGAGCTCATCATTAGAGGATTGCCCAAAATTTTGATTGCTAGTTTGCCTACTCTTAATTGTGCCTATACTATATGGAAATTTCTTGAGGAACGATTTCCCGATCATTCCTTGAAAAATTTGGATAAAATTCTCCATAAATCTATTGCCTTGAGTAAGATGAACTCTAGTGATACTAAGTTTGGTGATTGTCTATTTGAGCTTACCAATCTCAAGCATGCTAAAGGAGATGTTGGAATCATTAGTGATATTATATTTGAAGCTATAAGAATTCATAAAAGTGACCACTTTGATGACCATTTATCTAATGAATTACCCTCTCTAGGAAATGATGAGTCACAAGATCATGATGAACATGGATACTATGATGATGATGATAGTGACTTCGATCTTGATGATGCAATGAGACATTTTGGTCTTACGGGAAATCTTCGGGGATATGCGTCAGGTGGAAAGGAATGGGTTCTTGATAGTGGATGTACTAATCATATGACCGGAGATGAAGAGATGTTCCGTGAGCTTGCTGAAAATGACGGCCCTCGAAAATATGTCACCTTTGGTGATAATTCAAAGGGTAAAGTAGTTGGCCTTGGTAAGGTGGCCATCTCACATGATAGTTCCATTCAAAATGTCATGCTCGTTGAATCTCTCGGCTACAATTTACTTTCAGTATCTAGACTTGCTGATTTTGGCCTAAATGTTCTATTTACTGAGGTAGATTGCCAAGTGTTTCCTCGAGACAATCATAAAATGGTCTTTACCGGTATGCGTAGAGGTGATCTTTACATTGTCGATTTCTCTAAAAAGGCACAACCTAAAACTTTCTTCATTGCTAAATCCTCAAAAGGTTGGTTGTGGCATAGACGACTAGGTCACGTTGGCATGAGAAATCTTGACAAGCTTATTAAAGGAAATCATATCCTTGGAGTTAACGATGTCATATTTGATAAGGATAGACTTTGCAGTGCTTGTCAAGCAGGTAAACAGGTTGGAGGAAGGCATCTTGTGAAGAACATCATGACCACAAGGAGGCTACTCGAGCTACTTCATATGGATCTTTTTGGTCCCAACGCCTACAAAAGTCTCGGTGGAAATTCTTTTGGTCTAGTTATAGTTGATGATTTTTCAAGATTTACGTGGGTGTTCTTTCTTAATGACAAGTCGCAGGTCCAGAAGATCTTCAAAAACTTCGCTAGGAAAGCCCAAAATCAGTTTGAAGTGAAGATCAAGAAGGTTCGGAGTGACAACGGAACAGAGTTCAAGAACGCAAATGTGGACACCTTTCTTGACGAAGAAGGGATTTCACACGAGTTCTCGGCTACGTACACACCTCAACATAATGGAGTTGTTGAGAGGAAGAACTAGACGCTCATCGAAATGGCAAGAACGATGCTTGATGAATACAAGACGCCAAAGCACTTTTGGGCAGAAGCGGTTGAGACAGCTTGTCACGCAACAAATTGCTTGTATCTTCACAAGCTACTCGGCAAGACAGCATACAAGCTCCTCACCGGTAACAAACCCCAAGTTGGATACTTTCGAGTATTCGGCTCAAAGTGCTACATTCTTGATAAGCATCGTCGTTCAAAGTTTTCTCCTAAATCTCATGAAGGCTTCCTACTCGTTTATGGCTCAAACTCTCACACTTACCGTGTCTACAACAATTTCACCCAAAAGGTTGAAGAGACGGTAGATGTGAAGTTTGATGAATCTAATGGCTCGCAAGTAGAGCAATTGCCAATTGATGTAGGAGACAAAGACCCTTCAGAAGCAATCCAAGACTTGTCCATTGGCAAAGTTTTTCCAACGGAGGTGAAGGAGAGTACATCATCCGTCCAAGTGGAAGCTTCTACTTCACGACAAGGTGAACCAAGAATCGACACGGAAGCATCCACAAGTGGGACACACCAAGATGAAGAAGACGAGGAAGTACATCAAGACGAACATCAACAATCTCCGTCCCCACCACGACAAGAGAATGACAACGTCAACAATGAAGAAGGCCAAGAAGAAGAACAAGATGAAGAAGATGCTCAACAAAGACCCAAGCAAAAGCTCTCACGAGTTCGAGCAAGAATTGCCAAAGATCATCCCGTCGAGCAAATCCTCAATGATATACAAACCGGGAGAATCACTTGCTCAAAACTCGTTTAGCTAACTTTTGTGAAAACTATTCATTCATCTCTAGCATTAAACCTATGAAGGTTGAAGAAGCATTGGAAGATCCGGATTGGATAAACGCTATGCATGAAGAGATACACAATTTTGAGAGAAACCAAGTTTGGACATTGGTTGAGAAGCCCGACAACAACCATAACATCATTGGTACCAAATGGGTGTTTCGCAACAAGCAAGATGAAGATGGACAAGTGGACCGCAACAAAGCACGTCTCGTCGCCCAAGGGTACACACAAGTCGAAGGTATGGACTATGGTGAGACATATGCTCCCGTTGCTAGACTTGAGTCCATTCGCATCTTACTTGCCTATGCTAATCACCATAATATCACCTTGTACCAAATGGACATTAAGAGTGCTTTTCTAAATGGTGAAATAGAGGAGGAATTTTATGTCAAACAACCTCCCGGCTTTGTCAATCCTAAGAAACCTAATCATGTTTACAAACTTCACAAAGCTCTTTATGGTCTTAAACAAGCTCCTAGAGCATGGTATAAATGCTTGACCAAGTTCCTTATTGCAAGTGGTTTTGAAATTGGTAAAATTGATTCTACTCTCTTCACTAAAAGGGTTAATGGAGAACTATTTGTATGTCAAATCTATGTTGATGATATCATATTTGGTTCAACTAACCCTCTCTTTAGTGAAAAGTTTAGAAAGCTAATGTCAGAGAAGTATGAGATGTCTATGATGAGTGAACTCAAATTCTTTCTTGGTTTGCAAATCAAGCAAACTAAGGAAGGTACATTTGTCTCTCAAATGAAGTACACCAAGGACTTATTCAAGAAGTTCAATATGCAAGAGTGCAAAGGTATGTCTACACCCATGCCCACTAGTGGACATAATGATTTGACCAAAGGTGGTGTACCGGTTGATCAAAAGGTTTGTCGTTCTATGATTGGTTCATTATTATACCTATGTGCTTCACGTCCCGATATTATGCTAAGTGTATGCATGTGTGCACGATATCAAGCTGCTCCTAAAGAATGTCATCTTAAGGCTGTGAAAAGGATAGTGAGATACTTAATTCACACACCAAACTTTGGCATTTGGTATCCTAAGAGGTCTTCTTTTGATCTTGTTGGCTATTCTGACTCGGATTATGCTGGAGACAAGGTTGATAGGAAGTCCACTTCGGGTACCTGTCAATTTCTTGGCAGATCTCTTGTGTCTTGGTCCTCCAAGAAACAAAACTTGGTATCCTTATCCACCGCCGAAGCGGAATACATTGCCGCTGGTTCATGTTGTGCTCAGTTACTTTGGATGACCCAAACTCTTAAAGATTATGGAATTTATGTGAAACATGTTCCACTGCTTTGTGACAATGAAAGTGCTATCAAAATTGGTCATAATCCCGTACAACATTCTCGAACTAAGCATATTGAAGTTCGTCATCATTTCATTCGAGATCATGTTGCTAAGGGTGACATTAATCTTAAGCATGTTCGCACTGACAAGCAATTAGCGGATATATTCACTAAACCACTTGATGAGAAAGTATTTTGCAGGCTAAGAGGAGAATTGAACATCATTGATGCTTCAAACGTGGAGTAGGAACTACATTGGACACATGCAAGACATGAGCTTATGACTAATCCATGATATATCTCTTATGGTGACTATCTTATGTCTTGGATATATTTGTACCTTGCATGTTGTCTAACCCATGTAGGTACTTGGTTGAAACTAATTCCATGGGATTGCGAATCACTCACATCTTGAGCAATCTTTACATCACCAAGTCTCTACACAATGGTGGTTGAAGACAAGGAAGCACAAAACCATTCAAACATATCCTTTGACAAATTCTATGTTAAGCTTCATGATTGTCATTTTTGGATACACAAGTGCTCTTCCTTGCAAGAACTAACCCATGTAGGTAGATGAACTCAAACTCCAAGTGGTGCTCCAAATTCTTGATGGACTACATCAACCTTGAGCACCCACACAAGTTCAACTACATCAGCAAGAACCACTCCACCACCCAAGGTATGTTATCCCATCTTAGAGAAGCTTTACTCCAAGACATGAGTCAAAGCAACTCAACAAGATGTGAATACATCAAGATGCTTAAACAAAAAATGGCAACCCCATTTTGAGCTTAAACGATGAGTATGACCTATGATCAAGTGTTCTCACTTGACTCCTAAGTCAATATACTCTAACATAGGTGACTATGTCACCGCCCAACTCTAGATGAAGTTCTCTTGTGTTTCTTTCTGTGTTACTGCATTTGTCTCATGCTTGTTTATTTGTTTCCTTCTACTTCATCTAGATCCTTCAGTTTCTTTTCTTTTCCTTTTATTCTGCATTTTCCGCATTCAATTCATTGCAAATCTTTGTGAGATCCTGCATGTCTAGTGAGCTGAGGTGACAAGTGTTTTTCTCTGTGTGAACTCGGTCTCACCGAATTGTAATTTTCGGTCCAACCGAATTCCTTCGGTACCACCGAATCATACCACTCGGTGCCACCGACTTCGCAACAGGAAAAACAGTTTGTCACATAACCTATAATTCTTCTGATCCAGCTCCACTCAATGAATCTTGTCCTCTACAAGCATCCCAATTTTACTCTTTGCTTTATGCTGAGTCTCAAGGACCAAAGCTTTTGGACGGATTCCAGAAGAACCTTCTTGGAAATTGATGTCAAAGG
Source organism: Triticum monococcum (assembly GCA_034509565.1). Taxonomy (NCBI): domain Eukaryota; kingdom Viridiplantae; phylum Streptophyta; class Magnoliopsida; order Poales; family Poaceae; genus Triticum; species Triticum monococcum. The sequence goes on along the minus strand of CM067842.1, from coordinate 439,333,689 downwards.
GGGAGAGAGAGATCACATCAAAGCTTATCTTCGGGGAGAAAGAGATCACATCAAAGCACTAAAGGGGGAGAGAACATCTCAAGGATCCCAGATGTCCCAGATAATGTATTAAGGGGGAGAAAGAGATCCCTAGGGGGAGAGACAATACTCAAGGATCCCAGATGCTTGATGATCAAGAGGAGAGATGTCACATGTCTTTTTAGGGGGGAAGACATGTTCATTTGTTTTGTTTCTTTCAGCTCTGATTTTCTATTTCCTATCTTCTCCCAATATCCCATATAAGATTCAGGGGGAGCAAGACACCTATGGGAAAGAAATCAGTCAAATTCATTGCATATCTTTACTCTTGGGGACGTGTTGAATTCAATGCAGTACCTAGTACTTACTCTCTACATGTCATCCCAGTCTCGGTATTCTTGTGGTTTCTTCAGTTTACTCTGGCTAGTGGATGTACCTGTGTTATCTAACCTTGTTTGTGCAGGTTCATTCCGTCCTAAGTCAACCAAAGACTACAAGGTAAGTGTATGCATCAAAATCATGAGTATGAGAAGTTCTTGCTTATGTACATACTGTTTGCAAGAAGGACTCATGAGCATGAAGGTATTTTCCTTAACAATCTTTTACTCTGATGCATATGGCCAAGATACATGTAACACATTGCCCACTCTGTCATGGTTATGCCCTCACATGCCTCTATATTTCATATTCACATGAGGGCATACATGTAGGGGGAGCCTATGCTTGTTACATGTCCTTCCAAAGCTTTACTTGCTGTTCTTTATATCTTTATCTAAAGCTTTGATGTATGTTGCCATCAATTACCAAAAAGGGGGAGATTGAAAGCACAAGTGCTCCCTAGGTGGTTTTGGTAATTGATGACAACATATCTCTTGTTGGACTAATACCTTTACCTAGTATATTTCAGATAAGTTCAACAATGGAGTGGCATGGACTAAAGGTTGTGGGAACCTCTTCAAGATGCTAAGGACAAAGGATTGGCTAAAGCTTCAAGCTCAAGACTCTTCATTTTATATATTTTAGTGATCCAAGATCACATTGAGTCTTTAGGAAAAGCCAATACTATCAAGAAGGGATGAGGTGTTGCTTAATGAGCCTCTTGCTTTATGTGTTTAATGATATGCTCCAAAATCCTCAGCTACTTTCCCACTTCCACAAATGACCTAAACACTAAGCCCAACTCGGTCATACCGATTCTGTCAATCCGGCGCCACCAAGTTTCACGTGTCATTTGCCACTGCCAAACCCTAGCAATTCGGTCCTACCGATACGGATCTTGGTCTCACCGAGATGGGCTTGCAAACTCTCTGTTACCTGTTGCAATATCTTCGGTCCCACCGAGATATGCAATTGGTCCCACCCAGTTTGCTTGGCCAACTCTCTGTTTCACTTATTACCAAAATCGGTCCCACCGAGTTTGAGTAATCGGTCAAACCGAGTTTTGGATTTCCCCTAACCCTAGCACATCGGTCCCACCGAGTTGTTCCAGTCGGTCCCACCGAAATCTCTAACGGTCACTAGGTTTACCATTTCGGTCCGAGCGAGTTTGATGATTCGGTCCCACCGAGATTGGAAAACTGTGTGTAACGGTTGGATTTTGTGTGGAGGCTATATATACCCCTCCACCACCTCTTCATTCATAGAGAGAGCCATCGGAACACATACACCATTCCTACTCATATGTTTTGAGAAAGAACCACCTACTCATGTGTTGAGACCAAGATATTCCATTCCTACCATATGAATCTTGATCTCTAGCCTTCCCCAAGTTGCTTTCCACTCAAATCTTCTTTCCATCAGATCTAAATCCTATGAGAGAGAGTTGAGTGTTGGGGAGACTATCATTTGAAGCACAAGAGCAAGGAGTTCATCATCAACACACCATTTGTTACTTCTTGGAGAGTGGTGTCCCCTAGATTGGCTAGGTGTCATTTGGGAGCCTACGACAAGATTGTGGAGTTGAACCAAGGAGTTTTGTAAGGGCAAGGAGATCGCCTACTTCGTGAAGAACTACCGCTAGTGAGGCAAGTCCTTCGTGGGCGACGGCCATGGTGGAATAGACAAGGTTGCTTCTTCGTGGACCCTTCGTGGGTGGAGCCCTCCGTGGACTCGCGCAACCATTACCCTTCGTGGGTTGAAGTCTCCATCAACGTGGATGTAGGATAGCACCACCTATCCAAACCACAGGAAAAACATCCGTGTCTCCAATTGCGTTTGAATCCTCCAAACCCATCCCGTTACATTCTTGCAAGTTGCATGCTTTACTTTCCGCTGCCTATATACTCTTTGCATGCTTGCTTGATATGTATTGTGTATGTTAAAATTGTGCCCGAACTCCACTTAAACTGAAAAAGCTTAAAAAGTGCAACTTTAGCATTAAGTGTCTATTCACCCCCCTCTAGACACTCCTTCTTCTAGATCCTACACCTCACGAAGAGGGTCATTGCGCCGTCGTACTTGAAGTGGAGGGTACACCGCCTGCCCAGGTGTAGGATCGAAAGTATGTCTAGAGGGGGGGTGATTAGACTACTTGACCAAATAAAACTAAACCTTTTCCCAATTTTAGTTCTTGGCAGATTTTAGCTATCTTAGGACAAGTCAAGCAATCATCACACAATTGAAGCAAGCATGCAAAGAGTATATTGGCAGCGTAAAGTAAAGCATGCAACTTGCAAGAATGTAAAGGGAAGGGTTTGGAGAATTCAAACGCAATTGGAGACACGGATGTTTTTCCCGTGGTTCGGATAGGTGGTGCTATCCTACATCCACGTTGATGGAGACTTCAACCCATGAAGGGTAACGGTTGCGCGAGTCCACGGAGGGCTCCACCCACGAAGGGTCCACGAAGAAGCAACCTTGTCTATCCCACCATGGCCATCGCCCACGAAGGACTTGCCTCACTAGCGGTAGATCTTCACGAAGTAGGCGATCTCCTTGCCCTTACAAGCTCCTTGGTTCAACTCCACAATCTTGTCGAAGGCTCCCAAGTGACACCTAGCCAATCTAGGAGACACCACTCTCCAAGAAGTAACAAATGGTGTGTTGATGATGAACTCCTTGCTCTTGTGCTTCAAATGATAGTCTCCCCAACACTCAACTCTCTCACATAGGATTTGGATCTGGTGGAAAGAAGATTTGAGTGGAAAGCAACTTGGGGAAGGCTAGAGATCAAGATTCATATGGTAGGAATGGAATATCTTGGTCTCAACACATGAGTAGGTGGTTCTCTCTCAGAACATATGAGTTGGAAGTGTAGATGTGTTCTGATGGCTCTCTCCACGAGTGAAAAGTAGGTGGAGGGGTATATATAGCCTCCACACAAAATCCAACCGTTACACACAATTTACCAATCTCGGTGGGACCGAATCAACAAACTCGGTCGGACCGAAAAGGTAAACCTAGTGACCGTTAGAGATTTTCGGTGGGACTGACATGCAACTCGGTAGGACCGATTTTGTTAGGGTTAGGGCATAACGTAATCTTAGTGAGACCGATTACACAAACTCGGTGAGACCGATTTTGGTAATTAGCTAACCAGAGAGTTGGTCAGGCAAACTCGGTGGGACCGATTTGCTCTTTCGGTGAGACTGAAAAGTTACAAAAATGAAACACTGAATTTACATTGCAATCTCGGTGGGACTGATTCGCTCTTTCGGTGAGACCGAAAAGTTACGAAAGGGAAACAGAGAGTTTGCAATCCCATCTCAGTGAGACCGAGATCCCTATCGGTAGAACCGAATTGCTAGGGTTTGGCAGTGGCTTATGACAAGTGAAACTCGGTGGCGCCGGATAGGAAGAATCGGTAGGACCGAGTTTGGCTTAGGGTTTATGTCATATGTGGATATGGGAAAGTAGTTGAGGGTTTTGGAGCATATCACTAAGCACATGAAACAAGAGGCTCATTAAGCAACACCTCATCCCTCCTTGATAGTATTGGCTTTTCCTAAAGACTCAATGTGATCTTGGATCACTAAAATATAAAATGAAGAGTCTTGAGCTTGAGCCAATCTTTTGTCCTTAGCATTTTGAGGGTTCCACTTTCACCATCCATGCCATGCCAATAATTGAGCTTTCCTGAATTAATCATCTTGGAATAGCATTATCTCAATGAGCTATATGTTGTTATGAATTACCAAAACCACCTAGGGATAGTTGCACTTTCAATCTCCCCCTTTTTGGTAATTGATGACAACATATAGATCAAAGCTTCGACAAATGATAATAAGAATGAATTACATCGTCGCTTTGAGAAGTATGTGATAAGTAAGAGCTCCCCCTAAATTTGTGCATGTTTAAAATTTGCTTTGGACTGCAAATGCACAAGAGTTAGAGTCATGGGTTACTCTTCCATGTCACATACATCTTGGTGGAGCGCTTAAAATGATAAGAATGAAATACATGCACTCGTCACCAAGGAAAAGTGAATGACCACATAAGATAGATAAGATATATCAAGCATGCATAAGTGTAGCTTATGATCAAACACATGATCATCAATGTCTCACAAGCATATCAAAGTATCTCGACCAAAAGCAAATAATGTTTGAAAAACCACTAAATAAAGCAAGAGAGAAAAGCAACACTCTCTCTCGAAGCCTATGATCTATACATTTTCTCCCCCTTTGGCAACAGGTTACCAAAAAGTTCCTAGAAAATGCATAGTGCTAAATCGACACTCTGGCTTGATCTTCGGGTGGTGGTGGAGTCCAGATCACTCCAAGGACGAAGGCTTCCGTAGACGCGGTTGGAGTTGAAGCTGAAATAGATGCTGGAGCAGGTTGGGCTGGTGATGCGGCTGGAGCTGAGGCGGTTGCTCTTGTGTCAGGAACTGGCACTCCAGACGACCTCGGACCTCGTGGCACTCTGGCAAAGGCATCAGTGGTTGTCTTCCCTTTCCTCTCCTGCATGTCATCTTGGAGCTGCTCCACTGCAGTCTGAATCTCTGTCACCTTGATATCCAAGTCATAGAACTTTTGTTCTACGATTCTCTCTAGGCTTGCCTGCTTCTGAGTTAGGGTGGCCAGTCCTTTCTCAATCCGCGAGGTGGATGCAATCAAGTAACTGAGCTGCTCTTGCTTGTTCTTCAAGAAGTATTCAGATGCCTCCTCTTGAGTTGGCATCTTGGCAGCTTTCTCCTTTATTGCCTTCTCCTTCTTGGCTTGTGCATGGGCTGAAGATGGTTCATCTTTGGTCATCACAACTTGGTTGTCCTCGAAATCTGGATAGATAGGCAAATGTTCCTTGTCCAACAAGTATGTGTCTGTGCCCATTCTTGAGTTAATCAACATCTGGATCTGAGGGGCATATCCACAGCTCCTCTTCTGATCTGCTGCATTCCTCTTGATAGTCTCTACCATGAGGCTCATGACCTTGAATTTCTGAGGCACATCAAAGATATGTAGCAAGTTAATGGCATGACCTCTGATCATCTTGTGATCTCCAGACTTGGGCAACAGAGTGTGCCTAAGGATCCAGTTCATGGTTGGCAGCCCTGACAGGAGATAATGCACAGACCCAAACTTGAAAGTATCAAGTGCCTCGTTTGGAATTTCCTTGTACATATTGGACATAGAGTTATGATCCATCTTCTTCTTGGAATAGACATCCAGGTCATCTTCATTTTCCTCTGGGGCATTGATAAGCTGTGCCCACTCAGCAACTATTGATTGGTACCTCGTACCTTCAGACATCCAAATAATCCTCCCATCTGGATAAAAATGTGCTGTGGAGTAGAACTGCACGATAAGCTCCTCATTCCACTTTGTGAGCTTCTGCCCAACAAAGTCAGCTACTCCACAAGCATTGAAGCTGTCTTGCACTCCAGGATAGTGCTCTTCATTTTCCTTGATATATTTCCAATCAACCCATCTCATGTCACAAACAATGGGCTTCTTATCTAGCAGCACTGTCTCATAAAAATCTTGATGTTCCTTGGTGTGAAACCTGTAATCAACAGCAGTTCTTCTCCTTGAAGCATACGGATCTACTTCTCTCCACTTCCTCAGCCCTGAGTATCTTCTGAGCTTCATGTCCTCAGCCACAGGATGAGCATCATTGTGGTCTGGGATCTTGGGCTTGAGCTTTCTCAGAACATCCTCTTCATCATCTTCTTCAGCAGCTTCAGGCACTGGGGCCTTGTTCTTCTCAGCTGCAGGTATGCTCCTTGTATTTCTCTTTGGGGTAGACTTGGGCTTGGAGGCAGCTTTGGGTGCTTCTTTGGGCTTGGATGCAGCAGCCCCTGTCCTGATAGCATCACCCATAAGCTTAGGTGCCTTAGGTGCTGGTGCAACAACCTCTTCTTCTTCCTCTTCTTCCATGATGGAAGCCTTTCCAAGCACTTTGGCTACGGTCTTCTTAACCCTTTCCTTCCTTTTCTTTCCTTCTGCAGCAGCCTCTTTGTGTTCAGGCTTTTCAGGAATTTGAGTTGAGGCTCTGGCCTTTGGCATAGGCTGCCTGCCTGCTGGCCTTTTGACCTTCATCCCTGGCTTTATGCTCTATGCTGGGCCATATTCTTTCTTGAGCACAACTCTCTTGGAAGTTGCTTCCTCTTCTGCCACATAGTCCTCATCCTCTGAGTCTGAGGTTCTCTTCTTTCTTTGTCTTGCGGCAGCTTTTGGCAGGTTGCTAGGGGTGCTCCTGCTGCCATCATCTGAAGAACTGGAGGGACTAGTGCCCTCACTCATTTGCACTGGCTGCTCTGACAAATTCTGGCTATCACTTTGGTCTGACATGATGAACAAGCTGACTGCTGACCCTGTGAACAGTTTATAGATGAGGTAGAGTGGATGAGCATCACAAAATGCAGAGGTTTTTGCAAAAGAATAATTCAAAAACTTAGTTTTAGTTTTCCACAGAAAGCATTTCGGATCTACCAATTTTTAAACTCGGTGATACCGAAGCAGTTTTTGGAACCTAAACTAGTGAACTCGGTCAGACCGAGTCACAGTTCGGTGGCACCGAGACTGCTAGGGTTTCACAAAGTTCCAAAATCGGTCATACCGATTAGTAATACTCGGTCAGACCGAGTCTCACTTGTGCAATGGCATAAGCCAAATCGGTGGGGCCGAGTTTTTCAACTCGGTGGGTCCGAGATGGTTTCGGCGGAAACCTAACCCTAAAATTTTCGAATCAAACCTAATCTACGAGTTCATTGACTCGATAGAAGTTTATCAAACGTGGCAAGAATCATTATGATCACAATATGCTAAGAATCGGATTGGGGAATAGCACAAAGATCGAGTCCATACCCTAGTTCGGCGGAGACTCGCTACGGCGGCAACGGCGGGGTTGATTCCCGTTGACCGCGACGGAGACTAGCGACTGGAGGCGGCTGGCGGCGAGGAGACGATCCGGAGACCACGTTGGCAGAGCGAGCTATCGCGCGGGCGAAGGGGTTCGAAGAAATTTCCAAATTTTTGCCCATGACTATATATAGCCCGACCCTGTCGGTGTGACCGAGTGGAACAACTCGGTGGCACCGAGATGCAAAACTGTATATAGTTGTTGCAACTCGGTGTGACCGAATGGTTCAAATCGGTTGCACCGAGATCAAAAACATAGATCAACTTAATGATCTCGGTAAGACCGAAAGTGGGGTATCGGTCAGACCGAGAATCACAAAGAGGTTTTGGAAGTTTAAGTCTATGACGAATCGGGGACTCCGAGTGCTCCTCACACAGAGTGGTTCGAATCTGACTTGATCAAATTTTGTGATGTAGCATGAATAGAGTTTGAGACGAGAAAAGCATAGATAGCTAGAGGAGGTTCTTAGGCATTCTTGTCCATCCACTTGGCAAAAGGAAATAAAACCAAACAATCAAAACAACAAGTGGATGTCCTCGAATGAGTAAAATATGCAACCAACATGCTCACACAATAAGATGGCAATATAAATATGTGACAAAGCATGCACAACCAATTCTAGCATCAATCAAGCAATTTGCGATGACTAGGTCATCTATATATGAGTATATTGACTTAGGAGTCAAGTGAGAACACTTGATCATAGGTCATACTCATCGTTTAAGCTCAAGTGGGGTTACCACTTTTACATAAAGCATTGTTGTGTTCACATCTTTAGAGTTGCTTTAGCTCAAGTCTTAGAGTAAAGCTCCCCCTAGATGTGATATCCCCCCTAAGAGGGATGAACTAACCTTGGATTTTGTCGATGATGACTTCATGTAGATGTTGAAGATGTGGATGCTCAATGTTGATGTAGATCACTTGGAGCTATCCATTTGAGTGAATTGCACTTTCAATACCTACATGGGTTAGTCCCACAAGGAACAAACAAGGATATCCATAGACATAGAGTGATGCACACACAAGATGATGTCCATGAAAACTTTTAGGTTACCTTGTCCCTTGTCTTACCAACAAGAGGGTTTGTGACTCCTTGAACTAGCGCAAGATGTGGAAGTTGATTGCACTTGTTCTTGCCAAAATGGTAAGAGTGAAGTATGTTGGCGGAGTCACCCTCAAGAACTCTCTAGTTCTTCTTCTTTTGGATCCACACCATCTTGATGGGAATCCTTGGAGTTGTAGTCGTACTTGATGAAGTGGAACTTGAAGTGGTCTTGGGAATCCACTTGACTAAGGTCTTAGCAGCTTCTTCAAATGCATCAATTTCCTCTTGAAGCTTGTCCTTGCCCTTTTTGCTTGTAGTCTTGTGGTGGAAGATCATCTCGAGCTTGTGTCCCCTTGAAGGAAGTATCATACTTCTCTTGTTGAGGAACAAACCTTGTCTTGGGGTATTGATCTTCTTCCCACTCAACTCCATTGGCATTGAACTTTCGTTCAAAACCAACACCTTGATTCTTCCGGTGCCTTCCTTGCTTGCGCATAATTTCCTTGAATTGCTTACTCCCGGCAAGGCTTTTGTACACTCCTTTCTCTATAATTCCCTTCAATAAGCTATTCTCTTGCTCAAGTGTAACTTGGCTAAGAGGATCATTAGTGGAATCAAGAGAACTACTAGAAGCAACAATATTGGATTTAGCATGATCATTGTTACTACTAGAGGAAGAATCTTTCTTGTTCTTATTACTAGACTAGGCAATGTAAGAAGAACTTTTCTTGCGGAGATCATCATTGATTGCCTTTAAAAACTCATGCTCTTGCTCAAGATTGAGCTTTTCAAAGCGTAACTTCTCATCAGCTCTTAAAAGTTCTCGATGATCTTCGAAGATAGTTTCATGAGCTAACTTAAGAGTGTTTAGTTCTTTAGTTAGAGCCTCAATCTTCTCCTTATCATTGTCATTCGTTTTATCTTGATTAGCATGATTAATTGACGTTTCATCATAGTATTCATCACTAGAGTTGTTAACAAGTAAATCATCATCACCTAACAAGTCATCTTCATCACTATTAAAATCAACATACTCGGGGTGTGTTACCTTAGGACCTTTGGCCATGAAGCATCTTCCAATTCCTTCATTTGGTGAGTCAAATATGTCGTAGGAGTTGGTTGACACAAGTGCTAGACCGGCAACACCTTCATCTTGAGTATATTCGGAATCGGAGTGATAACTTCTCTCGGAGTGGCTGTCGGAGTCGGAGCCGGATACCCATTCACCAACATGATCTTGATGTCTTCATTTTGTGTAGCTCCTTGATGATTTTTCCTTCCTTTCCGAATCCTTGCTTTTCCGTGAGTATCTTCGTTCATAACGATCATCTCTACTCCTTCTCTCTCTTGGTGGTGATTCTTCTCTTTTGCTTCTTCTTTTTGGAGAGTCTTCTCTTCTCTTGTAGGGAGCCATACACTCATTGGAATAGTGTCTGGGTCTTCCACAATTGTAGTAGTTTCGCTGTCGACTAGAAGATCTTTTGTCATTGTAGAACCTTGACTTGGAGCTTCTATCTTTTCTTCTACTCTTGTAGAACTTGTTGAAGTTCTTCACCATTAAGCTCAATTCTTCATTGAAGTTTTGTTTCTCACTTGATGATGTAGGGGCTTCACATGAGGCTTTGTAGGCACCACTTGATTTGTTGTGAAGTTCCTCTTTATCCTTGAGTGACAACTCATGAGCAACAATTCTTCCGATGACTTCCGTTGGCTTGAGATCTTTGTGCATATCAATCAAAGTGTCCCAAATTTCCTTTGCATTCTCAAGACGGCTGATTTTGTTGAATTCTTCGGGGCACAATCCGTTGAAGAGAATATCACAAGCTTGAGCATTGTATTGCAACATCTTCAACTCATCCGCGGTAGCTTCACGGTTTGGTTCTCTCCCATCAAAGAAGTCACCTTGCAAACCAACACACACAATAGCCCAAACGGCGGGGTTATGTCCAAGAATATGCATTTTCATTTTATGATTCCAACTAGCAAAATTAGTACCATTAAAGTAAGGACCTCTACGGTGATAATTTCCCTCGCTAGACACCATACTCTCCTAGGTTGTGAAACCAAGGCTATGACCACCAAAAGCTATGGAAATCAAAGCAAATGTAGACCATAGCTCTGATACCACTTGTAGGATCGAAAGTATGTCTAGAGGGGGGTGATTAGACTACTTGACCAAATAAAAACTTAACCTTTTCCCAATTTTAGTTCTTGGCAGATTTAGCTATCTTAGGACAAGTCAAGCAATCATCACACAATTCAAGCAAGCATGCAAAGAGTATATTGGCAGCTGAAAGTAAAGCATGCAACTTGCAAGAATGTAAAGGGAAGGGTTTGGAGAATTCAAACGCAATTGGAGACACGGATGTTTTTCTCGTGGTTCGGATAGGTGGTGCTATCCTACATCCACGTTGATGGAGACTTCAACCCACGAAGGGTAACGGTTGCGCGAGTCCACGGAGGGCTCCACCCACGAAGGGTCCACGAAGAAGCAACCTTGTCTATCCCACCATGGCCATCGCCCACGAAGGACTTGCCTCACTAGCAGTAGATCTTCACGAAGTAGGCGATCTCCTTGCCCTTACAAACTCCTTCGTTCAACTCCACAATCTTGTCAGAGGCTCCCAAGTGACACCTAGCCAATCTAGGAGACACCACTCTCCAAGAAGTAACAAATGGTGTGTTGATGATGAACTCCTTGCTCTTGTGCTTCAAATGATAGTCTCCCCAACACTCAACTCTCTCTCATAGGACTTGGATCTGGTGGAAAGAAGATTTGAGTGGAAAGCAACTTGGGGAAGGCTAGAGATCAAGATTCATATGGTAGGAATGGAATATCTTGGTCTCAACACATGAGTAGGTGGTTCTCTCTCAGAACATATGAGTTGGAAGTGTAGATGTGTTCTGATGGCTCTCTCCACGGGTGAAGAGGAGGTGGAGGGGTATATATAGCCTCCACACAAAATCCAACTGTTACACACAATTTACCAATCTCGGTGGGACCGAATCAACAAACTCGGTCAGACCGAAAAGGTAAACCTAGTGACCGTTAGAGATTTTCGGTGGGACTGACATGCAACTCGGTAGGACCGATTTTGTTAGGGTTAGGGCATAATGTAATCTCAGTGAGATCGATTACACAAACTCGGTGAGACTGATTTTGGTAATTAGCTAACCAGAGAGTTGGTCAGGCAAACTTGGTGGGACCGATTTGCTCTTTTGGTGAGACCGAAAAGTTACAAAAAGGAAACGCTGAATTTACATTGCAATCTCGATGGGACCGATTCGCTCTTTCGGTGAGACCGAAAAGTTACGAAAGGGAAACAGAGAGTTTGCAATCCCATCTCGCTAAGACCGAGATCCCTATCGGTAGAACCGAATTGCTAGGGTTTGGCAGTGGCTTATGACAAGTGAAACTCGGTGGCGTCGGATAGAAAGAATCGGTAGGACTGAGTTTGGCTTAGGGTTTAGGTCATATGTGGATATGGGAAAGTGGTTGAGGGTTTTGGAGCATATCACTAAGCACATGAAGCAAGAGGCTCATTAAGCAACACCTCATCCCTCCTTGATAGTATTGGCTTTTCCTAAAGACTCAATGTGATCTTGGATCACTAGAATATAAAATGAAGAGTCTTGAGCTTTTGAGCTTGAGCCAATCTTTTGTCCTTAGCATTTTGAGGGTTCCACTTTCACCATCCATGCCATGCCAATCATTGAGCTTTCCTGAAATAATCATCTTGGAATAGCATTAGCTCAATGAGCTATATGTTGTTCTGAATTACCAAAACCACCTAGGGATAGTTGTACTTTCACCAGGCCGCGCACACGGGCGAACGTCTTCTAGCCGCGGGCCAGGGCTACATTTCCCGCAGCAGAGATCTCCACCGCGACCCATGAAGCCTTGCTGCAGCAGTCGTCGGCCTGTAGCCAGAGGCCGAGACCTGGGGCGGCAGTTCGTCGGTGAAGGAGCGCGAAATTTGAAGCCATGTGTCGGCTAGGTTCTCCAACCACATGACAAACTCTGGCAGCACCTCCGCCAAAGGGAAGCGCGGCCGGGGAGGCCGGGCGACCATGGTGCGCCTCCCCTCATTGACGGGGCTGCCCCGACCTAAGCGACTCCCGCTATGCAAGAAGCATCGTCTCGGCCACCAAGGACAGCGCCGGACGCCGAAGGAGTTCACCCACGCCAACGAGGGACCGCAGCAGCGGTTGTGGCATGCTTGCACGGGCGGTCGCGCCCCCTCTTAGGCGGTGGCGAGCCAGGCCCCTCCTGGCGAGCTTTCCCCTTCTCGGCGGCCGAGAACCTCTTCATTGGTACCATACGTCTCACGACAAGGAAGAAGAAGAAGAAGAAGCAGGAGGAGTGGAGGAAGAGATGGGTGACGGGGGCTCCGCCCCCTTCCCATTTATAGCCAGGAGGAGGCCAACCGCCGGCCTCCATGATCTAAGGTAATGATGACCTTTTCTACATGCAACAGGGACTCGTCAAGTCGGGAGGTTGCCGAGGCAGCATGGGGAAGCGGAGGCACCCACGTCATGTCAATCACCACGCGTCAATCAAGGCCGTGGGCTGTTAGGGCGCGGAGTGCTCCGCACTTGCCCTTTGGCTTCGCCTTGAAGCCAAGTACAAGTGCTCCTTGGGCCCAGGGGATACTATCAGCGTTCTGGGAACAGGGGTACCTAGACTTGCCTACCTGCAGCCCAGGGCGTGGCTCTACTAGTGGCCTGATACGGCCCATCTTTATCACCAAACACTCAAGACCCTCACGAAGGGCCAAGCCTCGTGAAGCGGATGACACAAGACCTCCTCAGGGGTGGCCTCACTAGGCTGGCTCGCGAGGAGCTGAGAGATCAAGGCGAGGGGCACCTCGTGAGATTTCCGTGATGTGAGCCATGACGACCAAGTCCAGGCGGGCGCCAGTGGGCGCAGAGTACCAGTTGCCTCTTTGTTGCTAAAGAGGCAAGCACAGGCGAGGAGTCCCAAGGCATCAGGCAAAGGTTTCCATATCGGTGCAACAAGACCAAGACCAGCAGGACGACAGGACGGAGGTCATCACGGAGCCCACAACGGCGTCACCACTAGAAGCTTTGGCAGGTGAAGACCAGCTTTTCTCAGGATAACTTGTACTAGTTCTCCCCCTTCGAATTGGCCATTGTGGGATCCCTTCCCGCCTAATATTTGGGAAGAGGACCCGGGCCTCTATAAATAGGACCAGCCACCACCATGGAGGGGGAGGAACCTCATCACATCTATAGAGGAACCAGACCATCCACACACGCACAAGCTCATCGAGCTCAAGAACACCTCTCCTCAGGAGGCTGTTCTTCCCTTGTACTTGTTCATCTCCAGCCTACAAGGAAATCCACCACACCACACTAGAGTAGGGTATTACACCACAACGGTGGCCCGAATCAGCATAAACTCTTGTGTCCCTTGTTCATCGGGTTCGGCGAGCTAGGCTTTGAGATCGTTGCGAGAGTGTGAGCTAGGGGGAGAGAGATCTTCGTGCGCACCCCAGTGTTCAAACCTCAAGGGTTTTGCCGAAACCCGTAATCTGACAGGATGTGTTCAAAATGTTGCTTTTATAATGGATGATGTAGAGTTATGGTTGGTTTTGTTGCATCCTACAAAGTAATAACTCTGAAATGCATTTAGATTCTCATTTGACTGGGATTATGTGAGTTTGAGCATATTGTGAAGTACTATAGACCTCGTATACATCTTGGAATTCAACAATGATTGTAACTATTGAATTGTATAGACCATTACATTCGAAGTCAGTAGCCTAATGTATTTATTTCACAATTACAACAAATGATTATTCACTACAAACTAAGAAAACAGATGTTTACTCCATTTGTTTTTATTTAAGTTCGCGTATTAGCATTGGTCAAAGTCAAGTTTTGTAAACTCTCAGAAAGTTTATAACAAAAAATATTAACATATACAATAACAAATAAATACCATTATATTCATTATTGAATGTACTTTCACATCATACATATTTGTTATGGCAAATGTTCATATTTTTCTATAAATTTGGTCAAACTTTAGGAAGTTTGACTTCGGCCAAACCTAATATGTAGAGTTAATAAAAATAAAGGGAGTACTAGTAGTTACTAGTACTACTAACTACTAGTACTACTCGCTAATTGCTTAGCCCAATCACCCAACACGCCACACGGGGAGTTCAGTGTCACAAAATTTTGAGGTCGGCGGGAAAAATCTCCTGCAACCCTAATTCGAGCAGTGTGAAGTTACCATCATAGCCTTCGAACAGGCCTACGGATGATGCTTGGTAGGGGGCTGTTTTGGTAACTTCAGGTTCACCCTACCCAGCCAACCCCACCCTGGCACCCAGAGTAGGACACCTGAATACTCCCCATTTTCTATCCCCACCTAAAAATAGACGTCTCTATGGCACCGCAGCCTTCGTGCTCCTCCCCTTCTACATCGGCGCACTCGTCCACCGCAGCGCATCTGCCTCATCGACGACCTCGTACGCGGCACTAGAGCCGGTCCTCCATCGTCGTCGTACACGAAGCCTCTTCCCCAGCACTGTCTTCCACGGTCTCGGATCTGCTTCCCGGAAGCCGATGCCAAGCGCAGAAGCACCACCGTCGTGGACAATGAACTGACTCCCGTTGCCGACCATGATGCACAAAGGCCGCCGCGACCATCGTACTCATCCTCGATTGGTAATGTGTGTATTGAATCTCTTAGAAGTAAATGTGCAGTTCCAATTTTGTTCATACCTACCCTTCAAATTTCCTGGTTGCTATTGTTCCCATAAAAGTAATTGGTTATAGCCTCCATTATCCAACAGAATATCGGCCTGTAATTGTGTGTTGCTCCTATATCGCATTGTGCTTGGGTAGGTTCTTCATCTGCAACCAGTAGTGTGGCAAATGATGGAAAGTTTTTTAGAACTAGCAAGATGCCCATGTGTTGCACGGAACATCAAGATGCATTTGTATGAGTAGTTTATCTTGTGGGAGAAAAGGATGAACAAGGGAAGGCCTTATCTGGAGAGGGGTGTGGGTATCTTTCTGCAAAATTGCCATAGTTTCCTTCCTATCCGTCGGATATAAATCGGGTGGCCTATATTGCAGGATGGCGGGGCTATGGGACGCAGAAGGACGTGTTGCTGGCACACGCGCGGATTCAATGGAGGCAGGTGGGGCAGTCTGAAGCTAGTTGCATGCGGCGAGGAGGCGTGTTCAGCCGGGCCTGCAGCGAGTGGGGCCCTCTTGGCCGGCGCACCGGTTCAATGCCTACACTATGAGAGGTCGCGTCCGTTTCAGAGCAATCACTCCCTCCAGTCCTTTTTGTCTGGGTATAACAAAATCTCGTTTTCCATTCACAATTTACAAGTAAATTCGTGGACAAACTTTGACCCAAAATACTATGGGGACTAGTAAACCAGGACGGAGGTAGTAGTTTTTTTTATCAAAGACGGGCTTCCCCCTTCCGATTTTCATTACTGAAAACCAACATCGAAACCATAGTATTTGCCCTAGAACTACCAGGTTCAACATCTCGCAACATAACCCATACAACCATACGCCAAGAAGGTAGTAGTTATGAATTCCATTTTCGCTCCATACCAATCGTTCTAAAAACTACTTAGTACTTATGACGCGCCATTGAAAATCGGAACTCTTACCTCACTAAAAATGATATTTTAAATGTGGCTACTCGACCAGTGGCAACTGGCGAGCCACCGCCTCCAGGTCATTCACCTGTGGTCCCGACCATCAACTCATATGGATCAAATTATCACGCGAGTTGACTATTCCTACAAAGGTGCGCTCCACCACGTACCCGGTACCCGCGCATGCAACAATCGTGCACCTAGGGTTTTAGGGTTTATTTGTTAACGGTGCCTTTATGTAACTCTCATGTGTGCGATACAAGGAGAGACCGACTGTGTGCGTGCGCCTCTTCTCTTCGTATATGTACTCCACTGTTTGTCTGGTGTCCAAAAAATTATACAGTAGTAATAACTAGTAGCAATGTGCTAATGCATTGCCACGTGATCAAAGTAGAAGATTAATACATATTCACAGATTTGATAGAAAAAATAGTCTAGTTTTGAAATACATATATCACTAAAGTTATGTTATGTTTCACTCAAAATATATTCCTTTGGCGGTTTTGATGAGATAAGGGAGGAATGTGGTTGGTTTCAAGATTCGAGAAGTGGTATATCTCTAATTTCTACTCTTACTAGCAAGATGCCCGTGCGTTGCACGGAACATCAAGATCTTGTGGGAGAAAAGGATGAACGAGGGAAGGCCCTATCTGCAAATGTGGAGAGGAGTGCGGGTAAATTGTCATAGTTTCCTTCCTATCCGTTAGATATAGATCGGATGGCCTATATTGCAGGATGGCGGGCACACCATCATCACTGACTATGCTTTTTATAAGAGTGGAGATAAAAAATAGAGTTGGTGATGATGGTGTGCCTGCCGTCCTGCAATATAGGTCGTCCAATTTATATCTGATGGATAGGAAGGAAACTATGGCAACTTTGAAAAAACATACCCACACCCCTCTCCACATTTGCAAATAAGGCCTTCCCTCGTAAATCCTTTTCTCCCACAATATAAACAACTCATACAAATGCATCTTGATGTTCCATGCAACGCATGGGCATCTTGCTAGTTGTTGCAAAAAGCCCATGTGTGTGTGTTGTGTGTGTGAGAGAGAGGGAGATAGGAGGAGCACGGAGGGCATGTGTGACAAAGACACAAAGAGTGGTATCAACTTAAAATGAGGCGATAGTGTGTGTGTGCATGATCAAGAGGGCGTGTCTCAAGAAGGGACGAAAAATCTACATAGATACAAGGAGCGCGAGAGAGACATGTACACGATAGTGGAAGCACGAGTGTGCGGATGTATAAACCTGTCTGGAGGCTAGTCGATCAATGTTTGTGAGAGAAATATGAGTCGGGGTGCGAAACAGAGAGTTTTCTGTGAGAGAGAGAGAGAGAGAGACGGTAGTCGGGAAGGGGGGTGGAAGCAGGAGTTGTGTGTGTGACAGAGAGGGGGAGTTTGTATGATCGGTAAACAAATCAATAATGTCAGTTTTATAACTGGGATGGAGATGGAAAGGAGACCGCAAGAAATATTGTGTCTGCGGGAGAGAGTAATTTTAGTGGTATGAGTCATATCTTGAGAGATATAGGGTGTGTGAGAGAACCCCGTAGAGAGAAAGACAAAGTGAAAGACGAGTGAGACTGTGTGTGTGGTGGTGAAAAAGAAAGCTTAGGTACCTAGTGATACCAGAGAACAGTAGAGACGTGAGAGATAATGAAAACCATGTAATATATACTGATAGGGAGAGTGTGACACTTCTCAAGGGAGACGTCGAGAGACCATGTTTGCGAAAATAGGAGAAACATGAAGTGAGCGTGCGGGTGAGCTGGAGAAAAGAGAGTGATAGCTACATGAAGGAGCATGCGAGAGAGATGGGCGTGAAAGGAGTCAACATAAAAGGGATTCAAATATTTGAATTTGAGATGATGATACATGTAATTCATACTCGAACCAAAATTGATCTATCAAACATGCATACTCATATGAATTCATGCGTATCTATGTTATTTAATATGTAGATATTACTGATCCATACATTTTAGTAGAACATAATTTGGTTTAAATTTTTTGAATTCAACCTTATGATTTTGAGATCATTGTATTTGTAAATCATATTATATATATATAAAGGAACAGAATTCTTTGTTGCGCTTTTGAAAGTATATATAAAAAAATTGATGTATATAGAATTGTATTCCAACCGAAAATGGATCCTGCCCGAACACAAATAGAATACAAACTTGATTCGAATTGAGTCGGCACGGTAAACGTGCACTCTTACTCTGCAAAAATTTGAGCGAGGCGGGGAAAGTCGCAGTAACCACCCGAAACCAAAATCTGCGAGATGAAAATTACTGCCTATCCCTGACACGCAAAGCCTATCGGCTCGATTTCTATAGGTTTCGATAGGGGTAGGTTTGTAATTTCACTCAAACGTGACATAACCGCCTCTCATCCGGATTCATACACGGTGGGCGCCAAAACACAGTGTCTCCTCGGCCGAAATCGACTCCCTCCCCGATTCGTACATGGTGGGCGCCAAAACAAACTCTCGTCGGTAAATATTCAGTGTATGCGAGATTATCGTCCTATCCCCAACCGACTAATATTGTTGTGATGTAGGAAATTTTAAACGGGGGCTAAGTTTGTAAATTTCCTCACATTTGAGACAAGCGCGCCCTGAAGACATGGTTCCCCCCTTCCTCTCTCCCTCCATTTCCCCATTCGTACTCCGTGGGCGCCAAAACACCCTCTCCACCCTAGCCTCCTCCATCCGCCACACCATCCACCGTCATCCTCCTCCACCATGCCGGAGTTGATACCCTAACGTCGTCGTCCATTACAAGAGATCGACCTCTCTCATCCACGGCTTCGGACCAGGATCCTTGCATCCCATCCTCTCGCTTCATCCCCGCCGTGGTCCACCTTGCCGGCACCGCTCCTATGACCGTCTCGTCCACCGCGCCATGCCGCCACCGTCTACCCTCCTAGATCTGCTTCCACGCCGCTGACAGCCATTGCTACCACAGCACCATCAAATTCTCAGCAGATGCATACATGGTGCCGCACTAGAGGCGGTACTCTTTCGTATCTGCTCAACTTATTTATTGCACCAAGAAAATAGATCACCACTGCTTTACTCTGATTTCTTGTCCATCACTTACTTGTTAGTTGAAAGCAAACATTGGTTGCGAAGTTTCCTTTGTACGATTTGCACCTTCAGATCCGCCATGGCACGCTCAACACTATACTCGCAATGCTTATGGTTTTCTCCTTTTATATTCCACACTAGTTAAATGACAGTAGACTAAATTCCAAAATTGGATCAGTCGATTTTTGAGAGCTCGCTGGAGTTCTCTGGTGCGAAGGAAGGGGCTCGGGTGGGGACAGTGGTTGTGGGGGGTGGTGGTGGGGCCTCGTCGAATGAAGAAAACTCAATGCGGGTGGGGGCAGGGTGGGGTGGGGTGGTGGAAGAACACAGGCGGTGGGGGCGGTTTAGGGGAGGGTGGGGGAGTCAGGGCCGGTGGTTCGGCCGGCGACCCGTGCGGTGTTCTGTATGGGAAGAATCAGAGACGAGGAAGAAAAAGGGTTAGGATATGTAGGATCTTCATCCAACCCCCTGAAATGGTCAACTGACCCAAATGACAAAAGTCACGCGACTTGCATGCAGACATGCCTTTATATTTAGTACCATCATCGTAGCTGCTTAGCACTGCTCCTGAATCCATCAAGCTAAACAACGTGCCACTCATAATTCCAAACTTGTTGCTCAAATACGAATCTGATATGATGCTGATATTACTAAAACAGATAACGTTTAATTGGTCAGCTAATGTTCCTACTTTACATTCGAAAAGCACGTGCACCACATATAGAGAGACAGCAGGGAGTTGCATTCTTAATGCACTCTGGTTCATCATGTGTAGGCACTGCGCAACGAACATTTTATTACCCAAAATCCGCTTTCTTTTCTTTAGCATGTTCCTCTTCCATTCTTCATTAATAAGTACACTCTTCATTCCTAAATACAAGTCTTTGTATAGATTCCACCATGGACTATAGATGGAGCAAAATGAGTGAATCTACACTCTAAAATGTATATGTATACATTTGTATGTGATCCATAGTGGAAATATCTACAAAGACTTATATTTTGGAACGGAGGGAGTATGATATTAGTGTAGTATGTTCCTTGTAGTGAAGATGAGTAGGGATATTTGCAGTGTAGAGGTGTAACATCCCAAAATTCTAAATTTTGGAAAGTTATATTAAATAAATTATTATGATTGTTTGTTTGATTGTTGTGTGATTGATTGTGTGAAAATGATTGGAAATTGAAAAGTTTTTGAAAGTTGAATGAGAGGGAATAAAAGGACTTTCCCAAAACTTTTCATCTTGCATTTTGATCTCCCTGAGTTCAAATTCATTTCACTACAAAACCCTAGAGTGAAGATAATATGACTTATTCCATTTAAAGAAATGAAAAGGGGTTCGAAAATTATGTGAATTTCCATTTGAAATATTTTAAATTTAGAAACTTTGAGCAACTCAATGAGTTCATGAGGGAAGATAAAATGACTTCTTCATATTTGAAGAAAGAGAGCTGGAAGTTTCAAAGAAATAAATTGGAAGTCACTTTGAAGTTATTTGGAACTCATTTTCCATTTGAAGTTGTTTGAAATTCCAAATTCAAATCCAAATCGGAGTTATTTGAGTTTCTATTCAAAATATTTTTCTCCTAAAAATAAATAAATGGAAATAAGGGTAAAATGGTTCCCTTCAATAGAAAACAAGGAGAAAATAAATTTGAAATCATTTTGGTATTTTAAAAATGTTTTTATCGGTTTTAAATGCAAAACTACCACTTTTGAATTTTAT
The DNA here is from genome assembly GCA_034509565.1 of Triticum monococcum. Lineage (NCBI taxonomy): Eukaryota > Viridiplantae > Streptophyta > Magnoliopsida > Poales > Poaceae > Triticum > Triticum monococcum. The sequence continues at coordinate 439,312,843 of CM067842.1, read as the reverse complement.
AATTTTCTATACAATTTATTTGAACTTGGAAAATAGTTCCTCTTATTCTTGGTATTTTTCTAAGCATTTTGGTATATAATATGCCTATGTAATTTTTGTTTTATTTTTTGTTTTTATTTTTGCTCTGTTGTGGTTTTTGTTCTGTAAAAAAAGACACATGCACGCACGCGCTGGCCAGCCGGCCCAGCAGCCACCCAGCCGCGCGGCCCACTTGCCAACTGGCCAGCTGGCCCAGTGCCCCGACCGGCCAAGCCGTCCCAGGCCGCCCGAGCGCCTCGCTCGCCCGCGCACCTCTCTTCCCTCACCTCTCGCCTGCACTCGCTGACCAGTGGGGGCCAGCCCCAGGTCGTCCCCAACCTTCCGCCGCGCCGCTCGGGACAAGCCGCAAGCGCGCCCGCCCGCAACCACAGGCGAAGCTCCGCGGATGAGGCTTATCGGCTGCTCCTCGACGACCTAGCCTCGCCTATAAGAAGACCTAGACCCCCTCTCTCCATTCAGCTATCTCGCGTCGTCCCACGCCGCTGGCGAAGCTCCGCGGATGAGGCTTATCCGCTGCTCCCCGATGACCTAGCCTCGCCTATAAAAAGACCCAGACAGCCTCTCTCCATTCAGCTATCTCGCGTTGTCCCACGCCACTCTCAGCCGCCGCATCGTTCGTCTGCATCTCGCTGGAGCCGAGCCGCTCCGCCATTGATTGCGTCACCGGTGAGCCATCCCGACCCCCATCTTTCTGTCAGTCCTTTACCCGTGCTCGTGCGCATCCCCTTGACATCTTCATTTTCCCTCTAGATCCGCCAGAGCACCGCCCCGACGTGTCGTGCCCTCACCGGAGCTCCGGACGCTGCCGCCTCCCTCTGCTCGTCGCCGGCACCCCGTCGACCCCACCAGCAAGACGCCTGCGCCCTGCCGGACCCCGCCGCCTCCTTCCCCGCCGCTGAGGACCGCCGGAGCCGCCACCCAGTCCGCTGCCCGACGCCCGCGCCGCCTTCTCCTGTCGTCGTCATCGTCGTTGGTAAGCAGCCGTTCGCCCAGTTTGTTTTTTGTGTTAAATCGGTTAACTCCGGTTTTTAATAAACCATGCAGTTTAGTTAAACCGACCTCGGTTTTTGTTGTATTAAGCCGCCGCCTCTGTTTTGCTTATTTAGTGGCTGTCGGTGTCAAAACCGGTGGATCTCGGGTAGGGGGTCCCGAACTGTGCGTCTAAGGCGGATGGTAACAGGAGGCAGGGGACAAGATGTTTTACCCAGGTTCGGGCCCTCTTGATGGAGGTAAAACCCTACGTCCTGCTTGATTGATATTGATGATATGGGTAGTACAAGAGTAGATCTACCACGAGATCAGAGAGGCTAAACCCTAGAAGCTAGCCTATGGTATGATTATTGTTCTGTATGTTGTATATCCTATCGACTAGCCTGGCCCTGGTTTATATAATGCACCAGAGGCCTAGGTTAACAAGAGTCCTAGCCGAATACGCCCGTGGGGAGAAGTCCTTGTCTTGATCGCCAAGTCTTTGTGGAATCTTCCTTGTATGCGGCAGCTGTCCGAACTGGCCCATGAGTATACGGCCATGGGGGCCTCGGCCCAATCTAATAGATCGGGAGACGACGTGGTGAGTACCCCCTAGTCCAGGACACCGTCAGTAGCCCCCTGAACTGGTCTTCAAGTTAGGGACGCTCCTCGATTCTTCTGAACTGTTCTTCATCTTCGGTCGTCGGTCTTGAAAACTGGTTCAACAAATCTTCTCATCTTCGATCTTGAGGATCGCCGAAATGCATTCGACGAGTTTATACGCCGGGTATCTGAGGAGCCCCTTTAAGTTTCGGGCCTTTATCAATGCCTTATTATTTTTATGCCACACCTCGGGTTTGAAGTTGTTCCCGGGAGGGTGTCCTCTTGCGTCCGAGCTCTAACGTCGGACTGTATTCGAGGTATCTTTTGCAGCCGAGCACCAATGTCGAACTGCTTCCCATCTCTAACGCCGGAATGTATCCGAGCTCCAACGCCGGACTATGTATCCGAGCTCCAATGCCGGACTATATCCGAGGTGTCATATCACCTTGGTTCAAAAAAGTTTGAAGGAGTTTAGCCAAGCTTAACGCTGGAAATGCCCTCTATGGAGCCAGCCACTAGCGCCCGAGCTTTATGCCGGACTTCTTCCGAGGTGGTGCACCACCCCAAATGTGGGCCGATTTTTGTGAATATTTTTTGTTGGTGCAATTTATTCTCTGCCGAGATATATAGCCAGTAGCCCTCAAGGTGTGTATCGATCTAAAACCTGAGATGCACCTGAAGGATGACGTAAGACCGCTGATCCTAGTAGCCGCTGAGACTCAGGTTGATTTGCAAAATCGGCCTGAGGATCAAGTCCAAGCTCGGCAGAATACTTCGGGACACTAAAAGCGGCGTGCTCAGTCCTCGAGACTCAGGTTGGGTGCGTCCGACCAACCTGAGGATCAAAATCTCCTCGAAAACTATATTGCACATAAAATTTTCTGCATTGGACAAGCAATGCAGTAGCCCCCGAGACACTGGTCGGGTGGCAACACTAGATCAGGGGATTGATGTGCCCCTTTAATATTTGTAAATAATAAGCCCGAAGCCCAGTAGCCCCCGAGCCTTAATGCGGGCACGGGTGGCCGAATTAAGGATCAATATCCATAGTAAAATCACAAATTATGTGTAATGACTCTGTGTATCCAAGTACCTTACGTCATTAATGCTCAGATTCGCATTGTACAAAACTTTGTTAACCGACCATCGGCTTCCACCTCCTCGGCCAGTAGCCGAGGAGTGTTTGTCCTACTTTATAAAACCTTTATGAGGGCAAATATTTACAACAAACAAGGCAATCTGGCCATACGGTTTTATAAACAAAGGTACGTAGAGAGTTATATTACTGTTTAACAGAAGAAATGTCTTCCAAAGAAAATAGTCCCGCTATCGGTTCCTTTCTTTGGGTTGTCATGCTAAGCATGATCATTAAACCTCAGCTCTAATGTAAGAGCAAAATATCGAGGATTTAGTTTGGGAGGCCAGTTAATAGCCCCCAGTAGTGTTTGGCGACAGTCAGGGTCAAGCCGTAAACACTTCGAAAAATGTTATGAACGGCCCGTCATTTAACATAGTCATCGGATCACTGACCAGTTTACGCTTATTGTGACAGTCAGTTTTCGGCTTTCTCCACTGAGGTGCTTAACCATGTGAGCTGGAAGCACAATCGCAGTGGTTCTCCCTTTGCACGCCTAGTTGAACAAAACGGAACGTAGGAAGCAAGTGCAGGAGCCGGGCAACCCAACTATTGACCGAAGACACAATTCGAAACCGATGCATATATAGCAATATCTGAGAATGTTTTTGCCGAATCCCTAAAGGTGTCCGGCGTTGCACTGCGAGACTAATGCTGGAAAAGCACAAATAGTTTAAAAGTGCCAAAAAGCTTGGAAAACCAAGAAACGTCAGTAAAAACATGGCGTCCGAACAAGATCAAGTGTTCGTGCCAATCCGAAAATTGGTCTTAGAAAAATTAAGTGCTTCTGTCGTGCTTTAACATGATACATCCTATCTCAAGACTTCGAGCGGGTTAGCCTACGGCTTCAACCTCCTATCCCGAGGGCGGAGTACTTCTCATTAGGCCAGTTTAGCAAACTGAACTCTAGCGGCTTTGAGGGAGAAATTAGGCTCCTCGGTGTAAGTGCATCTAGTGCCACCCCTAGTTGGTTTTGGAGTATTGACGACAAACCTAGTTGAGGGACTAATGTGTTTGTGAGAATTGCAGAATAACACAGGTAGAAGTCCCTCTTTGATTCGGTTTAGCTACCAGAGATGACCCCCAAAAATGTATGAAGATATTGAAGACAATGGTGGTTCATGAAGACATTCATGTCGAAGACAATGACATATGAAGACTCCCCATGAAGCTTTTGGGACTCGAAGACTTAGATCCTTCGTAGCTTTACTTTATTCATGTTGTGTCATAGGAACCACCGTACTGTTAAGTGGGGTCCAAGAAAACCAGTCAGGATGACTGAAGTGATGCCTAATTCAAATCCTATGTCTTCAAGTGAAGACAATGAGAGAGAAATCTTGTCCAGAGTCAGACAAGTCAGCTTTACTTGCAGCCCAAGTAAAGTTGCCGCGAGAGTTCAAAATCCGACCGTTAGTACACGTGTCAGTTCCTTAGTGACCCAGGGTCATTTCGGACAAATCAGGTCAGGGTTGCCAAGTGGCTATATATAGCCCACCCCCACAACCATAAACGGTTGGCTGCTCAGATTTCAGTGCACGGCTTTTGTCGTTTGAGAGCAACCCACCTCGAAGCCTTTGAGAGAAAATCCCTAGCGAGGAGAAAAGCCCTAACCACCCAGAGCCAGAGTAAATTGGGCATCACTTAAGTCTTCTTGTCTGTGTGATCTGAGGACTTATTACATTTGAGGACTGTGCATCCTCCAGACGGTTAGGCGTCGCGTTCTGAGCATCCAAGAGTAATTGTGGATTGCCGGTGAACGAAGTCTGTGAAGGTTCGGGAGTCTACCTTGAAGACTTACCTGAGTGATTGGGCGAGGTCTGTGTGACCTTAGCTCAAGGAGAATACGGCGAGGACTGGGTGTCTTGGACTAAGTGTCCTTGACTGGGTGTCCGGGACTGTGTGTCCTTTGGTTTGAATACCTAGCCGCTCCAACCAGACGTACAGTTGTCACAGCAACTGGAACTGGTCCAACAAATCATTGTCTTCAACGTGTCACTAGTTTCATCTTCACTTCCCTTCAACTTACTGTTATTCATTGAGAAGCCATTGCATGCTTGCTCTATCCTTTGTCTTCACAACATAACTGTATGATCTAATTGGCTTCATAACTTCTTCCTACCTGATCCTAATTACACTGAAGCTATTGTTGCTGTGCTTTCACTCTATTGAATACTTGACCTTAGCTTGCTTGTGTAATCTAACTTCCGCTGCATAATGATAGGCATATCTTCACTGTTTGTCTTCATAACTTCCACGTATTGAAGACTTTCATAAAAATCGCCTATTCACCCCCCCCCCTCTAGTCGATATAACGCACTTTCAATTGGTATCAGAGCGAGGTGCTCCCTTGTTCTGTGTGATTCGGTTTAACCACCTGGAGTTTTAGCTATGTCGACTGCAGGGATAATCAAAGTCTCCGCTGCGTGCCCCGTCTTCGATGGAACTGAATATCCCTACTGGAAGAATAAGATGCGCATGCATCTTGAAGCCATTGACGTCGACCTATGGTATGTCGTCGAGAACGGCGTTCCCAAGGCTGGAGAAGGTGTCACTGCTGCTGATGTCAAGAAGTTCACTCAACTGGACTCTACTGCCAAGAATATTATCTGTGGTCATCTGACCAAGGGACAGTACGGCCGTGTGAGTGCCTTGAAGACATCCAAGCTGGTCTGGGACTGGCTCTCAAAGGTCAATGAAGGCGTCTCAACCCAGAGGGATCAGAGAATCAGTGTTCTTCGCAATCTCTTCAACCGTTTCAAGCGAAATGACAATGAGAATGTCCAGCATACATTTGACCGGCTCACTGACATCACAAATGAGCTTCAAGCCCTCGGCGCCACTGAGATCACCAAACATGAAATTGTCAAGACGCTGCTGAGATCACTTGACAGTTCATTTGACATCCTAGACCTGATGATTCAAGAACGTCCAGACTTCAAGACACTCGATCCGTCTGACATACTTGAGAGGCTCAACACACATGAGTTTCAGCTTTCTGAGAAAAGAGATATCTACGGTCCAAACTATGGGCGAACTCGTGCATTGAAGGCAAAAGCTGTGTCATCATCTGAAGAAGAATCTGACAGCAGTTCTGATGATCCTGAAGACATTGGAAGGGAACTTGCTATGCTTGTGAAGAAGTTCCAGAAATTCACCAAGAAGAAAGGCTTCAGAAAGTCTTCACGATCAAGCTCAAGGAATGATGAAGCGTCTGCGCATGACTACAAGAAGAAAACATGTCACAAGTGCAAGAAAATTGGACACTTCATCTCTGAGTGTCCACAGTGGCAAAATGAGAACAGAAAGAAGAAGAAGAGCAAGGAATATGACTCTGACGATAAGAAGACGAAGAAATACTCAAAGTCTTCGTCCAAGTCTTCCTCAAAGTCTTCATCACACAAGAAGAGGTCATCTGGCAAGGCTCGTGCATTTGTTGGCAAGGAAATGGATTCAGAGGAGGAGTCTGCGTCTGAGGAGGCAGAGGTGGAGTCTGAGGAGGAATCTGATTCTGGCATTGCGAGTCTGGCTACTGCCTATGTTGCCAAGTCCATCTTCAACACTGAAGACAATGACTTCATCACCAGCACCGACGCTAATGACGAGGACGACTCCACTCCCACCTACTGCTTCATGGCCCGTGGTGCCAAGGTAACCAAACGCACAACTCACTATCAAACATCCAGTGACGATGACTCTGATTGTGATTCGAAACCTAGCTACAAAACTCTTGCTAAGATTGCAACTGAACAACAAAAGGATATGGAACACATTCAAAAGCTGTTAGAAAGAAGCGATGATCTGTTGGGTGCTGAAATGACTCGTTCTGAATCCTTAATTGAAGACATAAAAAATCTTCACGTTAAGTATCAGGAACTTGAAGATCGTCTTGAGACTCTCTCAACTACTCATGAAAAGCTCTCCTATGATTATCTTCAAAGGAAGCAAGATCTTGAGAAGTTGAGAGCGGATCATGAAGATCTTCAAAAAGAAAACGAGTCACTTCGAGCCGAACAGATCAGTTCTGCTCCAGAAGGATTTGAACCACCATGCCTTAAATGCATTGAGCGTGATAATGCTGTTTCTGTTGCTGAATGTTCCACTGCTACTGCTGTTGAAATATCTTCAACTGTTGAAGTGGTAACTAACCCCTCTGCGGAGGATACCACTGCTATTGCTGACGAAAATGCTAGGTTGAAGACATTGCTTGAAACAGGGATGTACAAAAGTCTCAAAGGGCATCAGACATTATGTGATGTCCTCAAGAAGCAGATTCTGAACCGAAACCCTAGGAAGGAGGGTGTTGGGTTCACAAGGAGAATAAATGCAGATGGCTCTTACTGGAAACCTGAGCAGTACCCCAAAACCACATGGGTTGCTGCAAAGGAATCCTCAGCAGATCCATCCAATCTGTCTGGCTTCACGTGTGCCAACCCCGTTATTATTGATGAATCCTTTGATGCAAACTATAAACTGTTTAAGAATCAGAATGGTGAAGTGTTTGCCAGATACATTGGTACTAACTGCAGGAATGGACCGCCTATGAAGAGGATCTGGGTTCCAAAAATGTGTCTAGAAAATCTTCCTGTGAATGTCTTCATGACACCTCACTTGAAGAAGACAAACCCCAGACCAAAGGCTTCATACGGTCCAAAGGCTTCATACAGACAGAGGACTCACCTGAGTTACACTAACGCAAATCTTTTGCAGGGAAACCATACTCAGGCATATGAATATGAGAGCGGTTCGTCAAACCGTCATGTTCATATGACCAAAAACTATTCTGCCTATTCTTATGAGTACTATTGTCCACCTGCTAGACTGTTTGCTAGGGCTCCAAAGCTAAAATTCTCAGATGCTGCACTTAGACTTATTGCTTCTAAGCCACCCTTGAAGATGTGGGTGGTTAAGAAAGCTTAACTCTCTTTTGCAGGGAAAGGTCTCCAGCTCAAAACCAAAACCTTCTGATGCTACTGCTGGGGACCTTAAAAAACTTGTGGGGTGCAAGATCAAATGCCCAAATGGCATCACTATGTATTTTATATCTGAATCGCATGCTACTCTCCCTGCTTGTCCTAACCTGGATCTCAGTTTTCATAATCCACTGGTTCGTCAAATGTTCTTGCTTCACAACACTCTTGGTGAAGCCTATCCCCCTAACTGCACTGTAGGGTACGACACCAGTAACTTCGGAGTCTTCAGTATGGATTATTGACAGCGGGTGTACAAATCACATGACTGGCAAAAGAAGTCTCTTTATGGACTCAACCTTACGTCCATCCGACAAGAGCCACATCACATTCGCTGACACTGGTAAAAGTAAGGTACTGGGTCTAGGTAGAGTTGCAATCTCAAAGGATAAACACATGGATAAAGTCATGTTTGTTGAATCCCTTGGCTTCAACTTAATGTCTGTCTCAATGCTTTGCGATTTGAACATGATTGTGATCTTTGGAAAATATCGTTGTTTGGTACTAATGGAATCTGACAAGTCTCTAGTGTTTGAAGGGTATCGAAAGGATGATTTGTACGTGGTAGATTTCTCAGCAGGGCCACAGCTTGCAGTTTGTCTTCTCGCAAAGGCTTCAGAATGCTGGCTTTGGCATCGAAGACTTGGGCATGCTGGCATGAGGAACCTCCACACCCTTGCAAAGAAGAAGCATGTCATAGGCATCGAGGGCGTCAAGTTCAAGAAAGATCACTTATGCGGTGCCTGTGAAGCTGGAAAGATGACGAGGGCAAAACATCCTTCAAAGACAATCATGACCACTACTCAACCCTTCGAACTGCTTCATATGGATCTCTTTGGTCCCACTCACTACTCAACTTTTAACACTACTGCTTGCCTCTATGGCTTCGTTATTATTGATGATTACTCCAGATATACTTGGGTGCACATAATCCTTTACAAGACTGAAGTGCAGGATGTCTTCAGACGTTTTGCAAATCGAGCTATGAACAATTATGGCGCCAAGATAAAGCACATCAGAAGTGACAATGGCACAGAATTCAAGAACACTGGCCTTGACACATATCTTGATACATTGGGCATCACTCATGAATTCTCAGCTCCATACACGCCACAACAGAATGGCATCGTTGAACGTAAAAACAGAACACTCATTGAGATGGCCAGAACAATGTTAGATGAGTACAAGACACCAAGAAAATTCTGGACTGAAGCCATTGACACTGCATGCCATACTATCAACCGTGTATATCTTCACAAGCTGCTGAACAAGACACCTTATGAACTCCTAACTGGCAGGAAGCCAAACGTCAGTTACTTCAGAGTATTTGGTGCATGATGCTGGATCAAGGACCCACACCATACCTCTAAGTTTGCACCAAAAGCACATGAGGGCTTCATGCTTGGATATGGAAAGGATTCGCACTCCTACAGAGTCTTCAATCTTTTTCACTACAAAGTGGTTGAAACAGTGGATGTGCGGTTTGATGAAACCAATGGATCTCAAAGAGAACAACTGCCAAATGTGCTAGATGAAGTTCCAGCTAGTGAAGCAATCAAGCTAATGGGAACTGGAGAGATTATACCTTCTGAAGCTCGTCCTGAAGAAGAACTTATCATCTCAGCACCTGATCCACTTGAAGATAATGCTCAGACTGAAGACATACCTCCCCATGATAATGTAGATCAGCAAGAGCAAAGTCTTCGACCCCTACATCCTCGTGTTGCCAATGAAGTGCAAATTGACAGAATAATTGATAGCATCAATGCACCTGGTCCACTGACTCGTTCAAGGGCAACACAACTGGCAAACTTCTGTGGGCACTTCGCATTTGTCTCAATCTCAGAACCCAAGAAAGTTGACGAAGCCTTTATGGAACCTGAATGGATTCAAGCTATGCAAGAAGAGCTTCAACAATTTGAGCTGAATGATGTATGGAAGTTGGTTAAGCGTCCTGATCCACGGAAGCATAACATAATAGGCACCAAATGGATATACCGCAACAAGCAAGATGAGCATGGCCAAGTCATCAGAAACAAGGCTCGTCTCGTTGCTCAAGGATACACTCAAGTGGAAGGCATTGACTTCGATGAAACATTTGCTCCTGTAGCCAGACTTGAAGCCATCCGTATACTGCTGGCCTATGCAAATCATCACAACATAATACTGTATCAAATGGATGTGAAAAGTGCCTTTCTCAATGGCAAGATTGAAGAAGAAGTGTATGTTGCACAACCACCAGGGTTTGAAGATCCAAAACATCCTGACATGGTATACAAGCTCAAAAAGGCACTATATGGCCTCAAACAAGCCCCTCGGGCCTGGTATGACACACTCAAATACTTCCTGAAGAGCAAAGGCTTCATACCCGGTTCCCTGGATCCCACTCTCTTCACGAAGACATATGATGCTGAACTGTTTGTGTGCCAAATATATGTGGATGACATTATCTTCGGCTGCACAAATCAGAAGTACAGTGAAGAGTTTGGCTATATGATGCAAGAGCAATATCAGATGTCCATGATGGGGGAGCTGAAGTTCTTCCTCGGTCTTCAGATAAGGCAACAACGCAATGGCATCTTCATATCTCAAGAGAAATACCTCAAAGACTGCCTGAAGAAGTTCGGTATGCAAGATTGCAAAGGCTTCACAACTCCAATGCCAGCCAAACATCATCTGGGTCCTGACGACAATGGTAAAGAGTTCGATCAAAAGGTATACCGCTCCATGATTGGTTCTTTGCTTTATTTATGTGCATCTAGGCCAGATATTATGCTTAGTGTTTGCATGTGTGCTCGGTTTCAAGCGGCACCAAAGGAGTCGCATCACTTAGCAGTGAAGCGAATTCTTCGATATTTGGCTCACACACCAACTCTAGGGTTATGGTATCCAAAGGGCTCAGAGTTTGATCTGGTTGGATTCTCGGATGCTGATTATGCTGGTGACAAGGTTGATCGGAAGTCCACATCAGGCACATGTCACTTTCTGGGCCGATCTCTTGTCTGTTGGTCTTCAAAGAAGCAGAACTGTGTATCTCTCTCCACTGCTGAATCTGAATACATTGCTGCTGGATCCTGCTGCGCTCAGCTTCTATGGATGAAGCAAACCCTCAAGGATTATGGCATTCATCTAAAACAAGTGCCACTTTACTGCGACAACGAAAGCGCCATCAAGATCGCCAACAACCCAGTTCAGCACTCGAAGACAAAGCACATTGAAATTCGTCATCATTTTCTCAGAGATCATGTGGCAAAGGAAGATATTGATATCATACACGTCAACACTGAAGATCAATTGGCAGATATCTTCACCAAGCCTTTGGATGAGAAGAGGTTTTGCAAGTTACGGTGTGAGCTAAATATCTTGGAATCCTCAAATGTCCTGTGATCAGGCACACATCCTAACACTTATGCATATTGACGACTTAGGTGTGCAACACACAAAGTAACGTATATCTTCAATCAATGAAGACATACACTCTAAGTGTGAATACATTAATGCGGAAATAGACTTCGGAGCGCCACGATAATTGTGCGCCGTGTCTGGGTCTAATACTTCCTATACGGTGGGTAACGCCACCACCAACCATTCTATTTGAAGTGTTTCATTCATGGCGTTACCTCGCAATGTCTTCACATTTAGTTTGGCTTCAATCCCAACATGTCTTCATGATTATCTTCACTATGTTGATTACATATGCACTGGTGTTCTGTCCTCTACAGCATTCACTTATAGCTATGTCTTCTTGTTTGAATCTTTTGAACTAAGTGAATGTGATCGGACCCTAACCTCTCCATGCTTCCTACCTCAAACTCTATCTCTCCAAGTCGTATGCATTCTATTGAAACTGTCGAATGTCTTCACTGCACCCTAGTCAGTTGAAGACAAAGAGACAAACTTTAAAACCGTTTTCAATGCTCCGGAGAAGTAGGAACGACCGCCCGACAGTCCAGGCGAACGTGGGATGTGGAACTGCCCCCGAGATTCCGCATGATGGCCACGTGCTGTTCAGATGCGAACCGCCCGGGGCACCTAAGTAATAGCGCAATGCCGCCTCTGTTCCTATAAGTACACAATTCACAGCGGTCACTATTTCTTCTTCCACCCTCGCTCGCACGAACCCTAGCGCCACCGCTAGCCCTAGACGACGCCGGCGACGAAGCGCTTCACTGCCGCAACCTCTCCGACGCCGTTTTCACGCCGACCGCGGACCTCAACCTCTCCGCCGTCGCCGTAGGTGTCTTCCGTCGCCAAGTTAGGGCACGGAGGATCGAACTGCTCGGCCTCAAATCCCACTTCGTCTAGCAGTTCCAAGTGTGGTAATTAAAACCCCTTTTTACTGCCTCTTTTGATCCTATAGCTCAGTCATTCTCTTCCGTAAGAAGTTTACTGCTATCACAAGTAACATCTCTCTCAGTCTGCATCTCATAAACTGCCTAGAATCTTCACTTGTGCATCCTGAAGTAGTTAGATTCCTCACTTGTACTTATCTATGGGTTCGTACAAATCTGGAACCAACTTCTTTTCTCTAAGTGAATGTCTTCGTATAATGAGGTCAATGTCTTCTAAACGAATTTATCTTCAAAATCTTCTGAGAATGCATATGACCTCTTCCCCTTCCCTTGCACCTCAATGCTGTCACAGGTACATGTCCATGGGAGAATCTTTTGGTTCTCATAGTCTGCATTCATTTGCAGAGTTCCTACAGCGTCACATCAATTCACCCGAAGCAAGTTCCTGTTGGTCAAGCAAAAGGAAGCCTTCGAAGCCTTTGAATCCTTTGAATCTTTTAAAGTCTTCCAAGTTAAGCTTCATGGCTTCCCAGAAACAATCAAGGAAGGGAGGCAGACAGAGACGAGGTGACACATCAAAGGATCTGCCTGAAGACTTGGCAGAAACGTACCAAACAGATCCTGAAGAAACCTATGCTCAGCGCAAGACACGAATCCAATGGATTCGCAGGTACTGGGCGGAGCAGTGGTTCCTATACCGCTTCGTCACCAAAGAATATGCAGAGAAGTGCGCCATCAAGCAGCCATGGGGAGATGTCTTGTACAAGAATCTTGTACCCCGAACCAGAGACGAAGCCATAGCTCAAGGTTTCTTTCCATGCATGGTTAGGGGACAACAGCCAGCTGATGCACATCCATCGTCCCTTCTCTGGTGTCGCGATGACACTCTTTTCAAGCGCAACTTCCAATTTGCCCAGAACTCTGCGAAGCAAAACAAGAAGGAGTTTGGATGGGACTTCAACCCTGGTCCCTCCAAACCGAGGGCAGATGGCACACGCGACGCTAATCCCAATGTCATCGGGCCATTTGCCAATCTCGACGGCCTCATCACTCACATTATAGTCCAAGGGACTACCGTGAACGACCCTCCAGCAGACACTGAGTCTGATGATGCTCCTGCTGCCCCAGAGCCAAAGCAGATGAAGAAGAAGCCAAAAGCTTCCAAGCCAGTCGCATCCCCCAAGATCTCCAAAGCGAAGCCATTGGCCACTGCACCTCCTGAAGCCAGTGTGCAGTCTGAAGGCTTATCAAGAGTCTCCAAGCCTCAAGATGCAAAGAAACCACAGCCACACACCAGCAAAGAGCTAACTGTCGCTGCCGTTCTTCGCTGCGAAGACATTGATCTGTCTAGTGACGAAGATCTTGGTGATGACGCTCTTGAGCAGCTCATCAAGAGCAAGGAGGAGGCTGAAATCTTCAACAATCTGCCTCTGTTTGATGCAAAGATCATCCACAGCTTCATAGATGAATGGTTTGACACGCCCAACATCAGCTTTGACGATCTGCAGCTGCCCATTGGCCTCAGCGTGGCCTTCCAAGGAGCTATCGCTTCAGAACTCTCTATTGCCCAGCGCATCGTGGAACTGAAGCAAAAGATAGATTTTGAGAAGGCTCAGTTTAAGCAGAACATGGCCACGCTCAGCGTCCAGGAGATCAAAGACTTCAAGGTCATGCTGCATGAACTGAAGGAAAACTTCATGCAGAAACGTGCAGAGGCTCAGGGATCCCGCGAGCGCATGAAGCATTTGGCTGATCTCTGCGTACAGGCCTACAACGAGGCCGAGAAGCGAAAGGCACTTGGGCGTCCCGGCATCGACCCCAGGATGGCCGCCAAGAAAAAGAAGACGCCCACCGTGGCTGAAGAAGAGGCCCCACGCCAAGAAGCTATTCCAACTGTCTTCCCCACCGACAAGCCTAGCTCGAAGCCAAAGCGCTCACCCGCTTCAGAGCTTAAGAAGACAAGGATAGCCGAAGCCAAAGCAAGGAAGAGGAAACACTTTGAAGCCTCTCCTTCAGACCCCACCACCAAGAAGCGCAAGTCCAAGAAGTCTCGGGCTGCTCCCACAGAGCCCTTGATAGTTGAACCCCTTTCCGTTCGACGTCCTAATGAAGATCGTCAGCTGACCGTCCATGAGCCTGCTCTTAACGAGGCTCAGCGTGATGAAGACATTCCAGCAGCCGACCCCACCGCTGCTGAAGACATTGGTCTCGAAGACAATGTACAAGATGATGCAGTCCTTCCTCAGCTCGAATCGAGTGAATTGCTCAGCATTGGTCGTCCCTTGACGCCAATCACACAAGATGCATCGTGGGCAGATCGCCCACAGGAGGAAGAGGATGAGCCCCAGACCACTGCAACTCCACCAGCATCGCCTGCATTCCGTAGGCTTCGCAGAGGACCAAGGGCTCAAGCTGCTGACGACATTCCGGCTGCACCAGCCGAAGACAGTGAGAAAGCACCACAGGAACCCCAAGCTCCAACTCCACCACCCCAACAAGAGGCCGTTCTCCAGGAGAACGTGCCTGAGTTCGTTCCTCTCACTGCACGTGCTGAGGATGAAAACATTGAGGCTGCCACACACAATGCTGAAGCCAATGTGGAGTCCTCTCCGACAATAGCTTCAGAACATACTGAAACTGCTGACCCTGACCCTTCTGCACCAGAGTCTGCTGCCGGCCCGCAATTCAACTATCACATTGCGCACAGGCCCCAGGTACAGAAGCCAATTCCACGACTGCCAAGGTTTCCAGGACCAGTCACTGCTCCTGGCTCCTTCAATGTCAATAGCTTCAGGGCAGACAACACTTTCTTCAACCGCTCCAAGAACCCTTACTCAAGGGAAAAGATTGTGTCAGATAGGTTCTGGAGCTACCCACAGCGCAGCTACTACTCCTGCGTCCTCTACAACCAGAACCGTATCTTTCCACATCAGCGCCTTGAAGTTGAAGCTTTTGCTGGTCTGCCTGGTCTGGAAGAAGCCCTGGACTGCTTCAAGCAAGTTGGCCTGCTGCCATTTGTCACGGACGAAGAGCACTGGAACGAAGAGCTTCTGCTTCAGTTCTATGCCACATTGCACATCAAGGGATACAACAGAGATCCGAAGACTTGGGTCCTGGAGTGGATGACCGGCAATGTCCATCATGAAGCCAATGCATTTGATATCATTGAGCTCACCGGCCTACCCACTCCAGGCGAACACTTCGAAGAAGGCTGCCAACTCCACACTGAAGCAGTTGAGAGCATATTTCAGCGACCTGAGCCGAATATGAGTCAGATGCTCTCGATGATGAAGCCATTGCCTTCTGACGCACCTTACCCAGCGGAGTTCTTCGTTGAAGACTTAGAGTACCTGCCGAGAACTATCTATCACATCATCAGGCGGACTCTATGGCCCATTAAGGGGCACTCTCGATATGCCAAGGTTGAAGGTGCCATGAAGACTCTCATCTTCTGCATCCTACACGGCAAATGCTTCAATGCCCAGGATCTCTTCATCCGTCAACTTGCTGCGTCTGGCTCAGATCTCTTTGGTCTGAAGATTTATGCTCCATGGGTTATGAGGCTAATCAAGCTCCACTCTGCGATATCATATCAACCCTCAGCCCGCAACCACAGAATCTTCTTACCCGATGTGGACACCTCTGCTGAAGCCATTTATCCTGAGCCTGCCAAACAGCCACTAAGTCTTCAGAATGCAGAACACCAAAGCTTCACTCCACATGATGAAGGTGTTGAAGCCATTTCAAGAGTCTATCCAATGGCTGGCACCACACGTGCCCCTGCATCCACTGAAGCCACTGACAGCGAAGCTGGGCAGAGACCCAAGAAACGAGCTCGTACACTCACTGATCGTGAACTTCTTGTGGCTCTGCATCAAAAGCAAGATAGGCATCACGACTGGCTCAAGAGGCAGATGCACAGTCTCATGCAAGACGTCAATCGCATCAGGAATCTGGCCACCAAGAACGCCTTCGTCGCACACAAAACCTGTCGCCGCACTTGGAAAGGCCTCACTATGATGTGCACTGAAGCTGAATTGCAAGAGGATGGCTTCAAGGAGCGTTTCAAGTTTGACTCCACACCCCCCAGAAGAGCTGTGTTGCGTGGGACTCCTTCACTTGAAGAATCCGAGTTCTCTTCCTCTGCTGCCACCGTGACGGGAAAAATCATTGAAGAAGAAGACGACGCCACATCACCACCAATGACTTCACCGCGCGTCGTCACTGCCCCAAGCTCGCCTGCACCACCAAACGTCTCCACCGACCCTGCTGCGCCTGGGAACGCATAGAAAACTCTATGTCTTCAAACCTTTTTGGTCATCACTGACAAAAGGGGGAGAAGCATATGATGTTTATAGTCTTCAAGCGGGTCAATAATATGGGCGGGTGCTTTATATTTTGCATTTTGCTTCGTGCTTACAACTCTCGTTTTGCTACATTTGGTTCTTTGAGTTGTAACACTTAGACTTGATGGTCGTCTGCTACTATGTTTGCCAATGTGTTCATGCGACGACAATTTCCGCACTCTTATCATTTCGCAGACGTCCATTTTTCATTATGCATATCATTATCTTCATATATCTTTACGTGCATGATGGATTGTCATCATAAGTTGAAGCAGATTCCCACAAATACAACCTGCTGTGTGCATTTGCATTCCAGAAGCAAATCACTTAACATGCACATCTTCAGGGGGAGCCCTTGCAGCCTATGAAGACAATTCCTTTACAATTTCACAAATTATATTCCCCGTTGAAAACTTCAACTAGTTTGTCATCAATCACCAAAAAGGGGGAGATTGTAAGTGCATCTAGTGCCACCCCTAGTTGGTTTTGGAGTATTGACGACAAACCTAGTTGAGGGACTAATGTGTTTGTGAGAATTGCAGAATAACACAGGTAGAAGTCCCTCTTTGATTCGGTTTAGCTACCAGAGATGACCCCCAAAAATGTATGAAGATATTGAAGACAATGGTGGTTCATGAAGACATTCATGTCGAAGACAATGACATATGAAGACTCCCCATGAAGCTTTTGGGACTCGAAGACTTAGATCCTTCGTAGCTTTACTTTATTCATGTTGTGTCATAGGAACCACCGTACTGTTAAGTGGGGTCCAAGAAAACCAGTCAGGATGACTGAAGTGATGCCTAATTCAAATCCTATGTCTTCAAGTGAAGACAATGAGAGAAAAATCTTGTCCAGAGTCAGACAAGTCAGCTTTACTTGCAGCCCAAGTAAAGTTGCCGCGAGAGTTCAAAATCCGACCGTTAGTACACGTGTCAGTTCCTTAGTGACCCAGGGTCATTTCGGACAAATCAGGTCAGGGTTGCCAAGTGGCTATATATAGCCCACCCCCACAACCATAAACGGTTGGCTGCTCAGATTTCAGTGCACGGCTTTTGTCGTTTGAGAGCAACCCACCTCGAAGCCTTTGAGAGAAAATCCCTAGCGAGGAGAAAAGCCCTAACCACCCAGAGCCAGAGTAAATTGGGCATCACTTAAGTCTTCTTGTCTGTGTGATCTGAGGACTTATTACATTTGAGGACTGTGCATCCTCCAGACGGTTAGGCGTCACGTTCTGAGCATCCAAGAGTAATTGTGGATTGCCGGTGAACGAAGTCTGTGAAGGTTCGGGAGTCTACCTTGAAGACTTACCTGAGTGATTGGGCGAGGTCTGTGTGACCTTAGCTCAAGGAGAATACGGCGAGGACTGGGTGTCTTGGACTAAGTGTCCTTGAATGGGTGTCCGGGACTGTGTGTCCTTTGGTTTGAATACCTAGCCGCTCCAACCAGACGTACAGTTGTCACAGCAACTGGAACTGGTCCAACAAATCATTGTCTTCAACGTGTCACTGGTTTCATCTTCACTTCCCTTCAACTTACTGTTATTCATTGAGAAGCCATTGCATGCTTGCTCTATCCTTTGTCTTCACAACATAACTGTATGATCTGATTGGCTTCATAACTTCTTCCTACCTGATCCTAATTACACTGAAGCTATTGTTGCTGTGCTTTCACTCTATTGAATACTTGACCTTAGCTTGCTTGTGTAATCTAACTTCCGCTGCATAATGATAGGCATATCTTCACTGTTTGTCTTCATAACTTCCACGTATTGAAGACTTTCATAAAAATCGCCTATTCACCCCCCCCCCTCTAGTCGATATAACGCACTTTCACCCGGCTAGTGACCGCACACTCGCGTCGAAAAAAGGTGTGATAAATAATAATAATAAAACTTTGCAACGACTAAGAAGAAGAACACTTATTATAAAATGGCTCAAATAAACTTAAGAGCCCCCAAGTGACTTGAGTAAAAGAATGATTCCATGTACCGAAGTACTTATATCATATCTATGTTCAACCAAACTTTAAACGCATCTTAACCAACCGTCGGCTTCTCCCTCTTCGGTCAAGGACCGAAAAGTGTTCTGTACTCCATCTGTCGAGAATATCGACGGTGTTTCCAATAACCAGGCAATCAGGCCATAAGGCTGTAACAGACAAAGCGCGCTCAGGGAACTTATGCTATATTACTACAAAGTGTAAGAAGCATCTTCGAAGAAAATAGTACCCCCACCGATACCTTTCTTCGGTGCTCATTGTTATTATGAGACTTGTGCAATAGATTTTTTGTACTCATGAGTTCCGTTGTGTGCCGACCATCATTGAAAACAATAAGAGCGCTAGCTTTCGGCTTCACCCAGTCTGAGGTCCGGCTCAGGTGACCCGATCGTGACAATCGCAGAGGTGCTCCCTTTACTCCCTAGCCGAACAATCGGGAACGTAGGGGTAAACAGAGGAGCGAGGCAACCCAGCTTGCAAATCGTTTAAGTCAATATGGTGCATATTGTGGCGTAATACACGAACATGGAATGAAGCCGTACAAATATAATCATATGCAAGAGGAAAAGCTTCATAAAGAAAGCCCCCAAGTAAATGGGGTATTTGAATTTATGCGTCACAAACAAAGTTTGGACAAGGAAATTTTTTACAAGCAACTTTTTTCCAAAAAAGTATAATTCTTGGTCGAACCGAACACAAGTTAGAAATTAAAGCTTTGAGCATGAAAGTGACTTAGCTGGTTAATGTGTTCGGTATTGATGACGCGGTCCGAGCTTGATGCGGGGCAAGGTTCCATCCCCCAAGCCGGTCCCGGGGTGGCGGAGCGGAGAGCTCGACACGCCGAAGTGGTGACATAGCATGGTCAATGCAGACCGGCAGAGTGACGCCGAAGTCCCCGGATCATTTTCCTGTGCACAAAAAATAGTGCAAACCGGAGATAATAGTAATAATGATAATTAAAAAAATGTTGCATAATAAATAATTTATGCAAAGTGAGGAATAGAAGAAATATGGCCTAGCGCCGAAGTAAATGTCGATGCAGGGCGTCGGCGTGATGTAGTAAAGGTGTGGCAAAGCCTGAATTCACAGGTCGGTCCGAGCTCCGGATGCGGCGTTCACCGGACTATGTACGGAAACTGATCGAACCACCACGCGACCTCGTTAATGCGGTCACCATTCGATAGACCTGTGTACATATCATGGACAAACTAGAGTAATAATTCCTTGGGAAAAATGAACCCAAACAAGCAAAAAATACTGGGATTAATAGCACATGATTTATTTGTTGTAGCAATCCGAAGGAAGGTGATTCCCAAAATTGGGACTCGCTCCGCACACCCATTGCCTGATGGGCGATAAAACAACGACACGGCAATGCTGGTAAAGGTTGACTCACCGAGGCAAAGCCCTCGGCCCAGCTAACGTGACGGAGCTGGTCGGCTAGTGACGCCGAAGCGTCCGGAGTAGGTTGATGAAGAGATGGCGAAGCTCCCGGTCCAGCCAAGATGTCGAAGCCTCGACGTTAGCCGATGAGTCGAAGTAGGTCGGCGTGATGGACACCAGCTTGAAGAAGCAATAGTGCGGCCCTATCGATGCAGGTCGTGACGTGGTCGATGCCGGCTTGATGAAGCGACCATGCGGCGATGCCGGTATGCCCGCTCCGTGTAATCCGTGGGGCGGCGATGTTGATGATGATTTATCCTTCGCGATGCCGGACTCTTGTTTCGCTTGCCGAGATGATGATCCAAAGAAGTTGAGCTCGGCTAAAGTGACGACGTGTCTAGCGCAGGTCGGCAGCCGTGGAGTAATATTGCCGGACTGGTTTGACACCAGCATGATGTTGAAGATCATGTTCAAAAGATCTTAAAGTTAGTGGGGTGTTTTCGGGAACAAAACACAATACCCGATAAAAAACTTCCTTCAATAGGGATGTTTGAAATCCCGTTCATAAAAAAGATGAACTCGGGTCGGATTCGTTTTCGCGCAGAAAATAGATCTGAAAAGTGATGCACTAATCGGAAGGTTTACGGAGTTTGGACGGTCGGATCGAGCTGAAATTTTGAGAGGTTGTAGATATAGGAATTCCGCAGCCGATCAACGGTTGGATCTTCCAAAGGACGTCCAAGCTAGAAGCTGGACACCACGCCCTAAACTCATCCAAATTCTCATCTAGATTTGACAGGGCTCTGGTATATCGTGGATTGCCAGAGATTCCTCCATCGGAACTAGACAAAATTTTCCAGAGTTTTTATAGACCCAATTCCGCACAATTCCACCAAAGCGATCGTCAAAGCGATACTCGAGGAGGTGGTGGCGGCAGATACGAGTTCGCTGTCCAAAAAAACAGCACGGTCGCTTGAGGGCAATGTTGACGTTGAGCCCCCGAGCTCCATAGGTAATTCCTCCATGATCTTAATAGAGATCGGAGTTGATGTTTGATAAAGGCCCTCGTCCGAACATGGTGATCCAAACACGGGGGCAATTCTTGGTCGAACCAAGGTGACCAGTCGAACTGGTGACGAAGACGCCGAAGTCACAGTTGAGCTGCAGGCGAGCCATCGATCCTTTTGTCGATCACACAGCGGAACTCTCAATGAAAGCACCAATGTCGGTGTCAAAACCGGCGGATCTCGGGTAGGGGGTCCCGAACTGTGCGTCTAAGGTGGATGGTAACAGGAGGCAGGGGACACGATGTCTTACCCAGGTTCGGGCCCTCTTGATGGAGGTAAAACCCTACGTCCTGCTTGATTGATATTGATGATATGGGTAGTACAAGAGTAGATCTACCACGAGATCAGAGAGGCTAAACCCTAGAAGCTAGCCTATGGTATGATTATTGTTCTGTATGTTGTATATCCTATCGACTAGCCTGGCCCTGGTTTATATAATGCACAAGAGGCCTAGGTTAACAAGAGTCCTAGCCGAATACGCCGGTGGAGAGAAGTCCTTGTCTTGATCGCCAAGTCTTTGTGGAATCTTCCTTTTATGCGGCAGCTATCCGAACTGGCCCATGAGTATACGGCCATGGGGGGCCTCGGCCCAATCTAATAGATCGGGAGATGACGTGGTGAGTACCCCCTAGTCCAGGACACCGTCAGTGGCCGTTCGCCGTTTAGCCTAAGCCGCGGACGCTGCTCGGCCAGTAGGAAGCAGCCACGTGGCCAGGGACCTGGTCACAAATAAAACTTCCACAATCAAGTCCTTGAGTTTTCAGTTTAGCCCCTAAACTTCGAATGGTTTTATCTTTTTAACCGTAACTCCAAATTTGACGAAACCAGCGGCAAAATGTTCGTCTCGGATAGCTTTATCCAGAGAACCAGCTTTGAAAACTTTTGGCCAAACTAAAATTTGAATTTATTCAGGTTTTAATTCAAACTTCAACTGGCCATATCTCCTAAACCGTAGCTCCGATTGATGTGATTCTTTTTGCACCATGTCACTGTAGCCAAATCCTACCACTTGGACCATTGTCACACATTTTCCACACAAAAATGGTCTATCTATGATAGTTTTACTATTATGCCATGTATGCACTTTAGTACACATCACATCTTTGCACCCTATGTCACATGTTGTTTTGCACTTAGGATATTTGCATGCAAGTTATGTGTGCTAATTTCCCATTTGGTTTTTCGAGTCGGTTGTGTTGCATGTTTTTGCTCTCCGGAATGATTGGTTATGTATGTTATTTTACTTTGACGATAGACTGTCCGGAGTGCGACGCCGAGTACTATCGATCTTTAGAATTCAACTACCGGTATCCAGGCAAGTTCACATTTGATCATTCTTTCAATTACCTATGTTTTATATGATGCACTTAGTCCTTTTGTGGTAGGATTGCATGTTAGGATTTATTGTTGCCAGATGGCTATGTTGTTACCTAGTAGTTCATTGAGGTGGGTCTGGTCTATACATCCTTGTCACCACCGTGTAAGTTTATTTTTGCCTCGCTAAATGTAGACGTGGTTTGGGAAGCGAACATGGTGAGACATGAGTGACAAAGTAGTCAGGACCAAGACATGTAAATGAACTACCTGGGCGGTTTTTGGTTTGAATGGTGGCGAAGTACAGTGGGAGCATGCATGGTTAATCCATGGTGGTGCACCACTAGTGGTCGGCCGCCCAGGCTCAAAGAGATCAATCGTATTCTCATGTCTAGAAGCTTACGTGTGCAGCCACAAGCCAATATGGTCTCTGGCTTAGTTGAGTATTAGTGTGACCCCTTCCGGGATGGGCTAGCAGATGTAGAATGATGTAGGTGTACCGGCCTATCCGTGGGTTAAGGGGGAACATTTTCGAAAGACTATGTCTCGGTCATCCTGTTCTTAAACACCAGGCAGTGTGAGAACTTCAAGGGAGGTGATTGAGTCTTGTGGGGAAAAGTGCGCAAACCTCTGCAGAGTGTTAAAACCTAATCGATTAGCCGTGTCCCCGGTTACGGACAACTTGAGCATCTAGTAGTGGAAATGCTGGGAGATCTCATCACTCTTAATTAAAAAGTTGGGTTTTAAATGAAACTTTGGGAATGGATTGAGTTGGGTTTGCCAACTCATCCTATGCTATACTGTAGTGGTAGAATAATATCTTTTATTCTAGGGAAAAACTAGCTTTATGCAAAAACTAAACTTAGAGCTTTCCACCAGCCAAATTGCATGTACAAATAGGTTCATTATTCTTATGATGTGACTTGCCAGTACATTCAATGTACTGACCTACAGGGCTGCAACGTCTTATGTTGCAGGAATTTCTACGATGAGTAAGAGTTACGTTGTAGGGTTACGGTCTACACTCAACTTGCCCTTGGTGTTGATGGGACTCCACACCCTTATGTTTGTTTCCGCTGAGACTTATGAGGTATATATATTAGTTTTACGTTATTTATACATGTGATTGCACTTTGATATATACATTGATGTACTGTGTGTGCCAGCATACCGATCAAGGGATGGCACGGATACACAGAGGCTTGACCGTTTGAGGTTGGGTCGCTACAGATATGGTATCAGAGCACATGTTGACTGTAGGACGTGACCCTAGAAACTGGAAAGCCCTTAGGAAAGGATTTCACTAAAACTTTATTTTCAAAAAGATCCTTTACCTCTCTTCTTTTCTGAGCTTTATCAAATCTTTCCTTTTACCTCAAATAGTTAGACAATACCCGTTCCCTTTGGACCACACGGAGGATGAACTAAAGCCACTCCAAGAACGACAAGATACCAGACTTCACCATACACTAGAAGAACTGAAGCTACAACTGTCGAATCCTCTAAAAAATTGAAGAATTTGAAGACACGGACATATTCCAAGATTTATATGAACTTTAGAGGACCAAACCCCTGTTGTATACTCGCGTTAGATGCGATGTTTGTGAGCTGCCATTGTTTGATGTTTTTCCTAACAGCCACAAATAAAACTTATTTTCAAAACTATATTGTGTGTATCTCTCTATCCTTCTTATCTCATCCCAAAACTCTTGGACCCAATAGATGATGAATGAAGATGGACTTGAATTCTCTGGACCGATCACTGAGTTAGAGGTAGAGCTATGGATTCAAAACATGGAGAATCACTTCAGGAGCAATTTGGTTGCAAGGAAGTATGTAACGCCCCGCATGTAACCTTCCCCAAATGTACTCCGACTCATGCCGTTTCCGGCATTAAGTTATATTTAATTCTCGGGTTCGGGTCTCTGCCTTCGTGTGTTGTTTTGTTTTTCGTGCATCCCATATCATGTCGTGACGTGCATTGCATTCGCATACATGTTCATCTCATGCATCCAAGCATTTTCCCCGTTGTCCGTTTTGCATTCCGGCGCTTCGTTCTCCTCTGGTGGCCATCTCTAGCTTTCTTTCGTGTGTGGGGATTAAACATTTCCGGATTGGGCCGAGACTTGCCATGCGGCCTTGGTTTACTACCGGTAGACCGCCTGTCAAGTTTCGGGTCATTTGGACTTCGTTTGATACTCCAACGGTTAACCGAGGGACCGAAAAGGCCTCGTGTGTGTGCAGCCCAACACCCCTCCATTTTGGCCCAAAACCCACCAAACTCAGCTCCATTGTCTCGGTCGTTCGATCACGATCGTGTGGGCGAAAACCGCACCTCATTTGGACTCCCCTAGCTCCCTCTATGCCTATTTAAAGACCCCTCCGTTTTCGGATCTCCCCTCTCCCCCGAAACCCTAGATCCACTCGTCCCCGCGCGCGCCGGACGCCTGCCCTGCCGACGGACATGTCCGGCCTCCCCGTCCGCTGCCACGTGTCGGCCTCCTAGTGGCCGCCGCCAGCCCCACATCGCCGCCTCCCGCCGCCGGGCCCGAGGTCCGGATCGGGCCCTCCCGCGCCGCCCGAGCGGGCCAGTTCGCCGCCCCCGCGCCGTGGCCTCTTCCCCCGAGCCGGCCGAGCTCCACCGCGGCAGCTCGCCGCCGACCGCCCCGACCTCGCCGGAGCAGCGCGCGCCACCGCGCCCGAGCTCACCGCCGGCCGCAGCTCGCCCCGGCGTCCGCGCCGCACCTCGCCGGGCTTCCCCCGCGCTCCCCCTCGCCGTCCCCGGTCTCCCCCTCGCCGGCCGCCTCCCCTCGCCGCCGTCCAGGGTCGCCGGCGCCGCCGTCTCGCCGGAGTCCGCCGCGGAGCTACAGTAAACCGCCTCGGGTGAACAGTGCCCGGCCGGATCTGAGATCTGGTTTTTTTTTAAGGGTTGACTTTTGACCTAATTCCGTTATGTTTCATGCCATGTTTGACTGCCCATAAGTTTGCATCCGTAGCTCCGATTTGGGCGTATGATATGTCAAATTCTTCGTCTCGACGAGTACATCATTTCATTCCATTGCATCATTTGCATTTGAGGTCATCTTGCTGCCCAAAATGGTGTTGGAAGGAGGCATGTTGAGTTAAATTGCAGATCCGTTAATCCAACATGCACTTTTGTCATTTTTGCCATATTTAATCCGTGCATGATATGCCTGTGCCCCTTTGGGATGAATTGTTAAGCATGTTGTCTTCTTTCCAGAGGTGCCTTCCTTGTATTTTTAGGGGGTGTGTGTTGTCTTGTGCAAGCTTGCGAAGAGGGCTACCTGAGATTTCAGATTTCAGGGACTTAGTGATTTTCACTAAGTCTGAGCCGTTTTAGTTCACGATGCTATATGTCCGGCTTGTTTCCTAGCGATCCGTGCCTCTTTTGAGGATGATCAGTAAGAGTGATTTGTTATGCTTGTTGTGCTTAATCCATCCATGTCTTTACTTGTTATGTTGGAGCACCCTAGGTTGACTCAATCAAGCTCAACTTTTGGATAGTTGCTGTTTTGGGCAGATCGTTAACTCTTTTGCGTTTTTGCCGGAGTGATTGCTAGTGATCCATGCATGCTATGCCATTGTTCTTGCCATGTCTAGCTAGCATTTTGTGCCTGCTTATTGGATATATGCTTGCCTTGCCATGACTTGCACCATAGTGAGAGCATCGAGTTCGTTTATATGCCTCCGTGAGTTACTATTTCAGCATGTCCCAGTTTTCACTAAGTCTGAAAACTGATTGTGTTTCATCGATGTTCGTGTGCTCGGTAGAGTATTTTGTGAACCCTTTTGGCCCCAGGTCATGTTGGGTGTTTTGTTAAGCTTGTTGAGTAGCTCCATGCCATGCTCTTACTTGCCATGTTCAGGTTTTCCTTCATGTTGTTTTGCTGCTCCGAAGAGGGCATCGTGGTCTGAAATTCCAGACTAGCATTAATTTCGCTAAGTCTGAAATCTGTTTTGCTTATTCAGTTTTGCCATGCTTGTTTGGATCCCGTAATGGATGAATTTGCCCATGCCTCAGTCATGATGATTTGTTAAGCTTGATGAGTACATCACTGCCATGTAGTTTGTTTTCATGTTGGGTGGCTGTAGCATGTTCATTTTGTTGCATTTAGGAGGCATGTTGCTGTAAATTGCAGATCGGTTCGTTTAGTAAAACGCTTGCCATTTCTTAACCGTAGCTCCGATTGCCATGATCTTTATATCGTTTTCAGGGGATTTCTTCCCCTCTATCCAGTGGCACACTTGGATTTCCATGTTGAGGCCAGGTTCATGCATTTCCTGTTACATGTTGCATTCTTGCATCCCGCATCGCATCCCGCATAGCATATCATCTTTGCATCTTATTGGTTGCCCTTGCACGTGGTTGATTGTATCCTTGTTGCTTGTTTGTGTTGTTGGGTAGAGCCGGGAGACGAGTTCGCTAACGAGGAGCCCGTTGAGTTTGCTTTTGAGGATCCAGTCAATTCTGACAACTGTGCAGGCAAGATGATCACACCCTTGAAATCACTACTATCTTTGCTATGCTAGTTTGCTCGCTCTTTTGCTTTGCCAATGCAACGATGCCTACCACTTGCTTGTCAGCCTCCCTATTGCCGTGATTGAGCCTCTAACCCACCTTTGTCCTAGCAAACCATTGATTGGCTATGTTACCGCTTTGCTCAGCCCTTCTTATAGCGTTGTTAGTTGCAGGTGAAGATTGGAGCCGTTCCTCGTTGGAACATTTATTTACTTGTTGGGATATCACTATATTGCTATGTTATCTTTACTCATCTATATACTTGGTAAAGGGTGGAAGGCTCGGCCTCTCGCCTAGTGTTTTGTTCCACTCTTGCCGCCCTAGTTTCCGTCATATCGGGGTTATGTTCCCGGATTGTTGCGTCCCTTACGCGGTTGGGCTATAATGGGAACCCCTTGATAGTTCGCCTTGATTAAAGCTTTTCCAGCAATGCCCAACATTGGTTTTACCATTTGCCACCTACCCCTTTTCTTTCCCTTGGGTTTCCGGAGCCCGAGGGTCATCTTATTTTAAACCCCCCCCCCCCGGGCCAGTGCTCCTCTGAGTGTTGGTCCAACTGTCAGCTGCCGGTGGCCACCAGGGGCAACTCTGGGCTGGCCTACCCGTACCTAAGACAATCTGAGTGTGCCCTGAGAAAGAGATATGTGCAGCTCCTATCGGGATTTGTCGGCGCATTTGGGCGGTGTTGCTGGACTAGTTTTGACCTGTCGAATCATCTTGTTGTACCGGGATACCGAGTCTGATCGGTGGGTCCTGGGTGGAGGTCTATTCCTTCGTTGACCGTGAGAGCTTGTTATGGGCTAAGTTGGGACCCCCCTGCAGGGATTGATCTTTCGAAAGCCGTGCCCGCGGTTATGGGCAGATGGGAATTTGTTAATGTCCGGTTGTAGATAACTTGAACTTAATTAATTAAAATGAATCAACTGCGTGTGTTGCCGTGATGGCCTCTTCTCGGCGGAGTCCGGGAAGTGGACACGGCGTTGGAGTTATGCTTGCGTAGTCTGCTCTACTTAGTTACCGCTCGTGCTTTGCCTTCTCTTCTCGCTCTCTTTTGCGAATAAGTTAGCCACCACATATGCTAGTCGCTTGCTGCAGCTCCACTCACATTACCCCTTCCTTACCTATTAAGCTTAAATAGTCTTGATCGCGAGGGTGCGAGATTGCTGAGTCCTTGTGGCTCACAGATTGCTATTATACCAGATGCAGGGACTGATGACACTCCTCCGGATGGCGCGTTCGAGCTGAAGTGGGAGTACGACGAGGACTCTCAGCGATACTATGTTTCTTTTCCTGATGATCAGTAGTGGTGCCTGCTCGGGGTTCGATTCAGGGATTAGTCGCATGTTGGGGGGTCTTTTCTATTTGGCGCCGTAGTCGGGCCATGAGTGTTTGTATGATGGATGCTATTTATGTACCTTGATGTGACGTGGCGAGTGTAAGCCAACTATTATTATTATTCCCCCTTTATAATTATATGTACATGGGTTGTGTGAAGATTGCCTCACTTGCGACTTATGCCTTCAATGCGATTATGCCTCTAAGTCGTGCCTCGACACGTGGGAGATATAGTCGCATCGAGGGCGCTACAAGTTGGTATCAGAGCCTTCCCCGACCTTAGGAGCCCCATTGCTTGATCGTTTTTAGCAGCCGAGTTGTGTCTAGAAAAATGTTTTGAGTCCTTAGGAATTATATATCGGAGAGCTTAGGAATTCTTTTTACTTCCCAGTCTCCTCATCGCTCTGGTAAGGCATCCTGACGTAGAGTTTTGTCTCTTCTCTTCTCAAATTTCACTAAAAAAATTTTTTAGGATCACGCGAGTATCTTGGTTTTGTTCCGATGGCTTATGATGAGAATACTGTCTTGGTGCCTCCTGTCAGGGGTTTAGTGGAAGTGTCCCGGGGAGTTGAGCTCTGAGGTGTTGTCATCATAATTCTATCGTTGCAATTCTGGCATACTTGAGATATGTGCGCGACATCGAAAATCTCCTTTATGCAGTTCGTTGGTGAGATAACCTCGACGTCACCCAGTACTGGGGCGGGAGTTCGGGAGTATCGCCATAACTTGTATAACGGATGCTTTTCGAAGATTGAGATAGATGGTTTCCGAAGGTTTCTTGGTTATGTGTTGAAGGATGGATGCAGCTGGATGTAGGATTTGCTAGCTTGGGTGAGATATTATGCTTCCCCTGTATCCTCAACACCTGATTGCATAACCGGAAAGTTTCGGGAATTTCATAGGTGGGAATTCAAGTAGCCTTAGAATATCTTCCAACAGATGTGTGATATGAAATTGGGGTTCGACGTCTAGTGGTTCGCCTATTCACGGTCGATTTTACAGTGGCCTCGTTGTGTCTTAAAGAGTCCTTGGCTATGCTGACTCGGGGACGCTTCGTATGTCATGTGCACTGCCTTGTACATGATGGTGCTGTACGGTCGAGCCCGTGTAGGTCCTACCACGAACACTTCGGACGAAATTTCTATCATGTGTTTGTTCTGGCTTATTCCGCAAGCCAACCCTTGGTTTTATTTCGAGTTGTGGTATTCGTTCTTCTCCGACGTCATATGTTGATTCCATCCCTCGTTGATGTACCTCTTCTACATGATTCTTCGTGGCTTCGCAATTTAGGAATATGTGACCACTTCAAGAGATGTGCATTCGTTCATTTTGTTCGGATGGGAAGACTTTATGTTGCATTTTTCATTCCGTTGGATTCACCTTCTATATTTCTCTATTTGTGTGCTAATGGTGGTCAACCTCTTCAGGATGGCTCCTCCAACGCGCACGACTCCAAACCCAGATCCTCCGCCACCTCCGCCTCCTCCGGAAGCATGGCAGGCTGTGATGGCTGCTACTAATGCAAATACTCAGCTGATCATGCAAATCATCCAAGAGCGGAATCAAAACAGTCAAGCGAACCAAGGCAGCAACCAGAACCAGTTTGCAACTCTGCATCAGTTCCTCGCTAATGGTCCAAAAACATTCAGTAACTGCGTTGAGGCTACCGATGCTGATGATTGGTTAGTCGATCTAGGCAAGCATTTTGAATGTAGCAACGTCAGACCTAAAGATTTCGTCAAGTTCGCGTCTTTCCAGCTCAAGGATCAGGCTGCAGAGTGGTTTCAGCAGTACCGGGATTCCAGAGGTGGACGTTTGATCACTTGGGATGATTTCCGTCGTGATTTCCGCGCTCATCACATTCCTCAAAGTGTGACTGAAAGCAAACGTGAAGAATTCCGCAATCTGAAGCAAGGCTCTTTGTCTGTCTATGACTACAACAAGTTGTTCCAGAAGCTCGCCCGTTTTGCCAAGCAGGATGTTCCTGATGAGAAGAGCATGATCTATCAGTTCAGGGGTGGTCTTCGTGAAGAAATTCAGCTCGCTCTTGTTCTCTTCGAGCCGCTGAGATACGATGAGTTCTACAACATGGCACTGAAGCAAGAGGCTGCTCAGCTCAGGTGTGATGCTTCCAGGAAGCGAGTCAGAGACACTTCGTCTTCGTCCTCTACTCAAGTGACCAAGCAGCAGAAGTATTGGCTTCCTCCTCCTCCGTTTCGTCAGCCGTTTCAGCAGAAGAGCAAAGGTGGCAGTGGTTCTTCCCACCCACCCAACCCAGGCTTTCAGAACAAGACTTCGTCTCAAGCTCCAAGATCGAGTGCTCCATACCACCGTCCGCTCTCAGAGGTCACGTGCAACAAGTGCCAACAGAAGGGTCACTACGCTAACAAGTGTTTCAACCAGAGGCGTCTTCCTCCTCCTCCTCCTGTCAGATCGGCAAGTACAGCTGTGGTCAAGCATAATTCCAAGTCCGCCAAGGTCAACTTGATGAACGCAGCTCAGGCAGAGGATTCGTCAGATGTGATCATGGGTAACCTTCCTGTTAATGATATTCCTGCAAAAGTTCTTTTTGACACAGGTGCATCGCATTGTTTCATTTCAAGGCCTTTTACATCTAGGCATGGTTTGGCTCAGCAAATTCTGCCTAGTCCATTAGCAGTCGTCTCTCCTGGTAAACGCATGCAGGCTAACTCCATTGCTCCGGATATTTCTATCAAGTTGGGTGACTTCAAGTTCTTGGCTTCTCCAACGGTTCTTGGCAATTCCGATATCGACCTCATTCTTGGGATGGACTGGCTCTCTAAACATAAAGCTCAGCTGGATTGCGCAGCCAAGCAGATTCAACTAACTCATTCGTCTGAGGAAGTGATTGTCTTTGCTGCTCGGGATAATACCATCCGGTTATTCTCTCTCAATGAAAAGGGTGAATTGGATGCTATTTCGCAGATTCCGGTTGTTTGTGAGTATCAAGATGTCTTCCCTGAAGAACTCCCAGGCATGCCTCCAAACCGGCCAGTTGAATTCGTTATTGAACTTGAGCCCGGTACGGAACCGGTGTGCAAGCGGCCTTACAAGCTCGGCCCCGAAGAGTTGAAGGAGTTGAAGAAACAGCTCGATAAGCAAGAAAGTATGGGTCTCATTCGGCCTAGTACTTCTCCGTGGGGTTGTGGTGTTCTTTTTGTGAAGAAGAAGGATGGAACGGACCGACTTTGTGTTGATTACCGTCCATTGAACAAGAAGACCATCAAGAACAAATATCCACTTCCCAACATTAATGAGCTATTCGAACAACTCAAGGGTGCCCAACTATTCTCCAAGCTTGATCTCCGTATGGGTTATCATCAAATTCGCATTCGTGAACAAGATATTCCGAAGACGGCGTTCAGAACAAGCTATGGGTCATATGAATACACAGTTATGTCTTTTGGCCTCGCTAATGCTCCTCCGACATTCTCTCGCATGATGAACTTCATCTTCAACCCCTACACCAACGACTTTGTTTTGGTCTATCTCGATGATATCCTGGTTTTCTCGAAGAACAAGGAAGATCATGCCAAACACTTGCGTTTGGTTCTTGACAAGCTAAGGGAACATCAATTCTATGCCAAGTTCTCCAAGTGTGAGTTTTGGCTCGATGAGGTTCTTTATCTTGGTCATATTATCTCTGCCAAGGGCATTTCCGTGGATCCTGAGAAGGTGTCTGCAATTGTTAATTGGGAACCTCCTCAGAATGTGAAGCAACTCCGTAGCTTCCTCGGTCTTGCAAGTTATTGCCGAAGATTCGTTGAAAACTTCTCCAAGATCGCGAAGCCTCTCTCAAATCTTCTTCAGAAGCACGTCAAGTACGTTTGGTCTCCGGAGTGTGATGTTGCTTTCAACGCTTTGAAAGAGAAATTAATCACTGCTCCAGTTCTAACTCCGCCTGATGAAACCAAGCCGTATGAGGTCTTTTGTGATGCCTCTCTCCAAGGTCTCGGTGCAGTACTGATGCAAGAGAAGAAAGTTGTTGCTTATACCTCTCGCCAGTTGAAGCCAAATGAGAAGAACTACCCCACTCATGATCTCGAGTTGGCGGCAGTTGTGCACGCATTGTTGACTTGGAGACATCTTCTCTTGGGAAGGAAAGTGGAAATTTTCACTGATCACAAGAGTCTCAAGTACATCTTCACTCAGCCTAATCTCAACCTCAGGCAGACTCGATGGGTCGAAATGATTCAAGAGTACAATCCGAGTATCGAGTATACTCCAGGCAAGGCTAATGTGATTGCTGACGCTTTGAGCAGAAAAGCATATTGCAACAGTCTGATTCTCAAGCCTTATCAACCCGAACTTTGTGAAGCCTTCCGCAAACTTAATCTGCAAGTTGTTCCTCAAGGTTTCCTCGCCAACCTTCAAGTTTCTCCTACCTTGGAAGACCAGATTCGCCAAGCCCAGCTTCTTGATGCTATGGTGAAAAAGGTGAAGATCGGTATTGCAAAGAGTCAGTCCAAGTACAAGTGCTACCGGCTTGATGACAAGGACACTCTCTTCTTCGAGGATCGAATTGTTGTGCCCAAAGGAGAACTTCGTAAAGTGATCATGAATGAGGCTCACAACTCTCTCCTCTCCATCCACCCTGGGAGCACGAAGATGTATCAAGACCTGAAGCAAACTTATTGGTGGACTCGAATGAAGCGCGAGATCGCTCAATTCGTGAATGAATGTGATGTCTGCAGAAGAGTGAAAGCAGAACACCAAAGGCCAGCGGGTCTCCTCCAACCTCTCGCCATTCCAGAATGGAAGTTTGACCACATTGAAATGGACTTCGTGACTGGGTTTCCTAAGTCCAAGCGTGGCAATGATGCTATATTCGTTGTCATCGACAAGCTGACCAAAGTGGCTCATTTCTTGCCTATCAAAGAGTCAATCACTGCAGCTCAATTGGCGGAGCTCTACACCTCTCGCATTGTCTCTCTGCACGGTATTCCTCAAGTGATATCTTCAGACCGTGGCAGCATCTTTACCTCCAAGTTTTGGGATTCTTTTCAGAAGGCCATGGGCACCAGCATTCGCTTCAGCACTGCTTTCCATCCTCAAACAAGCGGTCAAGTCGAGCGTGTCAACCAGATTCTTGAAGATATGCTCAGAGCTTGTGTTATCTCCTTCGGCATGAAGTGGGAGGATTGCCTTCCTTATGCTGAATTCTCGTACAACAACAGTTTCCAAGCAAGTTCCGGCAAGGCCCCGTTTGAAATTCTGTATGGTAGGAAGTGCCGTACACCTCTCAACTGGTCTGAAACCGGTGAACGTCAGCTGCTGGGTAATGACCTGATCACAGAAGCAGAAGAAATGTGCAAGGTCATCCGTGATAACCTCAAAGCAGCCCAGTCTCGTCAGAAGAGCTACTACGACAGCAAGCACCGTGATTTGGCCTTCAAGATCGGAGATCATGTCTACCTCCGCGTCTCTCCTATGAAAGGGACTCGTCGCTTCGGTATCAAAGGGAAGCTTGCCCCCAGATACGTCGGGCCTTTCAAGATCGTCAGCAAGAGAGGCGACCTCGCATATCAACTCGAGCTTCCTGCAACCTTCGCCAATGTTCATGATGTGTTCCACGTCTCGCAACTCCGAAAGTGCTTCAAGATGCCTGAGCGCACCGTCAACTTCGAGGACATTGAGCTCCAAGAAGATCTCTCCTACCGTGAGCACCCAGTTGCAATCCTTGAAGAGACTGAACGAAAAACTCGCAACAAGTCAATCAAGTTTCTCAAAGTTAAGTGGTCACACCATTCCGACCGTGAAGCTACCTGGGAACGCGAGGATCACCTCCGTTCTGAGTACCCGGGGTTCTTTCAGTCCTAGATCTCGGGACGAGATCTTTTCGTAGTGGTGGAGTGTTGTAACGCCCCGCATGTAACCTTCCCCAAATGTACTCCGACTCATGCCGTTTCCGGCATTAAGTTATATTTAATTCTCGGGTTCGGGTCTCTGCCTCCGTGTGTTGTTTTGTTTTTCGTGCATCTCATATCATGTCGTGACGTGCATTGCATTCGCATACATGTTCATCTCATGCATCCAAGCATTTTCCCCGTTGTCCGTTTTGCATTCCGGCGCTTCGTTCTCCTCCGGTGGCCATCTCTAGCTTTCTTTCGTGTGTGGGGATTAAACATTTCCGGATTGGGCCGAGACTTGCCATGCGGCCTTGGTTTACTACCGGTAGACCGCCTGTCAAGTTTCGGGTCATTTGGACTTCGTTTGATACTCCAACGGTTAACCGAGGGACCGAAAAGGCCTCGTGTGTGTGCAGCCCAACACCCCTCCATTTTGGCCCAAAACCCACCAAACTCAGCTCCATTGTCTCGGTCGTTCGATCACGATCGTGTGGGCGAAAACCGCACCTCATTTGGACTCCCCTAGCTCCCTCTATGCCTATTTAAAGACCCCTCCGTTTTCGGATCTCCCCCGAAACCCTAGATCCACTCGTCCCCGCGCGCGCCGGACGCCTGCCCTACCGACGGACATGTCCGGCCTCCCCGTCCGCTGCCACGTGTCGGCCTCCTAGTGGCCGCCGCCAGCCCCACATCGCCGCCTCCCGCCGCCGGGCCCGAGGCCCGGATCGGGCCCTCCCGCGCCGCCCGAGCGGGCCAGTTCGCCGCCCCCGCGCCGTGGCCTCTTCCCCCGAGCCGGCCGAGCTCCACCGCGGCAGCTCGCCGCCGACCGCCCCGACCTCGCCGGAGCAGCGCGCGCCACCGCGCCCGAGCTCACCGCCGGCCGCAGCTCGCCCCGGCGTCTGCGCCGCACCTCGCCGGGCTTCCCCCGCGCTCCCCCTCGCCGTCCCCGGTCTCCCCCTCGCCGGCCGCCTCCCCTCGCCGCCGTCCAGGGTCGCCGGCGCCGCCGTCTCGCCGGAGTCCGTC
This sequence comes from Triticum monococcum, assembly GCA_034509565.1. Lineage (NCBI taxonomy): Eukaryota > Viridiplantae > Streptophyta > Magnoliopsida > Poales > Poaceae > Triticum > Triticum monococcum. The sequence goes on along the minus strand of CM067842.1, from coordinate 439,277,959 downwards.
GCGGAGCTACAGTAAACCGCCTCGGGTGAACAGTGCCCGGCCGGATCTGAGATCTGGTTTTTTTTTAAGGGTTGACTTTTGACCTAATTCCGTTATGTTTCATGTCATGTTTGACTGCCCATAAGTTTGCATCCGTAGCTCCGATTTGGGCGTATGATATGTCAAATTCTTCGTCTCGACGAGTACATCATTTCATACCATTGCATCATTTGCATTTTAGGTCATATTGCTGCCCAAAATGGTGTTGGAAGGAGGCATGTTGAGTTAAATTGCAGATCCGTTAATCCAACATGCACTTTTGTCATTTTTGCCATATGTAATCCGTGCATGATATGCCTGTGCCCCTTTGGGATGAATTGTTAAGCATGTTGTCTTCTTTCCAGAGGTGCCTTCCTTGTATTTTTAGGAGGTGTGTGTTGTCTTGTGCAAGCTTGCGAAGAGGGCTACCTGAGATTTCAGATTTCAGGGACTTAGTGATTTTCACTAAGTCTGAGCCGTTTTAGTTCACGATGCTATATGTCCGGCTTGTTTCCTAGCGATCCGTGCCTCTTTTGAGGATGATCAGTAAGAGTGATTTGTTATGCTTGTTGTGCTTAATCCATCCATGTCTTTACTTGTTATGTTGGAGCACCCTAGGTTGACTCAATCGAGCTCAACTTTTGGATAGTTGCTGTTTTGGGCAGATCGCTAACTCTTTTGCGTTTTTGCCGGAGTGATTGCTAGTGATCCATGCATGCTATGCCATTGTTCTTGCCATGTCTAGCTAGCATTTTGTGCCTTCTTATTGGATATATGCTTGCCTTGCCATGACTTGCACCGTAGTGAGAGCATCGAGTTCGTTTATATGCCTCCGTGAGTTACTATTTCAGCATGTCCCAGTTTTCACTAAGTCTGAAAACTGATTGTGTTTCATCGATGTTCGTGTGCTCGGTAGAGTATTTTGTGAACCCTTTTGGCCCCAGGTCATGTTGGGTGTTTTGTTAAGCTTGTTGAGTAGCTCCATGCCATGCTCTTACTTGCCATGTTCAGGTTTTCCTTCATGTTGTTTTGCTGCTCCGAAGAGGGCATCGTGGTCTGAAATTCCAGACTAGCGTTAATTTCGCTAAGTCTGAAATCTGTTTTGCTTATTCAGTTTTGCCATGCTTGTTTGGATCCCGTAATGGATGAATTTGCCCATGCCTCAGTCATGATGATTTGTTAAGCTTGATGAGTATATCACTGCCATGTAGTTTGTTTTCATGTTGGGTGGCTGTAGCATGTTCATTTTGTTGCATTTAGGAGGCATGTTGCTGTAAATTGCAGATCGGTTCGTTTAGTAAAACGCTTGCCATTTCTTAACCGTAGCTCCGATTGCCATGATCTTTATATCGTTTTCAGGGGATTTCTTCCCCTCTATCCAGTGGCACACTTGGATTTCCAAGTTGAGGCCAGGTTCATGCATTTCCTGTTACATGTTGCATTCTTGCATCCCGCATCGCATCCCGCATAGCATATCATCTTTGCATCTTATTGGTTGCCCTTGCACGTGGTTGATTGTATCCTTGTTGCTTGTTTGTGTTGTTGGGTAGAGCCGGGAGACGAGTTCGCTAACGAGGAGCCCGTTGAGTTTGCTTTTGAGGATCCAGTCAATTCTGACAACTGTGCAGGCAAGATGATCACACCCTTGAAATCACTACTATCTTTGCTATGCTAGTTTGCTCGCTCTTTTGCTTTGCCAATGCAACGATGCCTACCACTTGATTGTCAGCCTCCCTATTGCCGTGATTGAGCCTCTAACCCACCTTTGTCCTAGCAAACCATTGATTGGCTATGTTACCGCTTTGCTCAGCCCTTCTTATAGCGTTGTTAGTTGCAGGTGAAGATTGGAGCCGTTCCTCGTTGGAACATTTATTTACTTGTTGGGATATCACTATATTGCTATGTTATCTTTACTCATCTATATACTTGTTAAAGGGTGGAAGGCTCGGCCTCTCGCCTAGTGTTTTGTTCCACTCTTGCCGCCCTAGTTTCCGTCATATCGGGGTTATGTTCCCGGATTGTTGCATCCCTTACGCGGTTGGGCTATAATGGGAACCCCTTGATAGTTCGCCTTGATTAAAGCTTTTCCAGCAATGCCCAACATTGGTTTTACCATTTGCCACCTACCCCTTTTCTTTCCCTTGGGTTTCCGGAGCCCGAGGGTCATCTTATTTTAAACCCCCCCCCCCCCCGGGCCAGTGCTCCTCTGAGTGTTGGTCCAACTGTCAGCTGCCGGTGGCCACCAGGGGCAAGTCTGGGCTGGCCTACCCGTACCTAAGACAATCTGAGTGTGCCCTGAGAAAGAGATATGTGCAGCTCCTATCGGGATTTGTCGGCGCATTCGGGCGGTGTTGCTGGACTAGTTTTGACCTGTCGAATCATCTTGTTGTACCGGGATACCGAGTCTGATCGGTGGGTCCTGGGTGGAGGTCTATTCCTTCGTTGACCGTGAGAGCTTGTTATGGGCTAAGTTGGGACCCCCCTGCAGGGATTGATCTTTCGAAAGCCGTGCCCGCGGTTATGGGCAGATGGGAATTTGTTAATGTCCGGTTGTAGATAACTTGAACTTAATTAATTAAAATGAATCAACTGCGTGTGTTGCCGTGATGGCCTCTTCTCGGCGGAGTCCGGGAAGTGGACACGGCGTTGGAGTTATGCTTTTGTAGTCTGCTCTACTTAGTTACCACTCGTGCTTTGCCTTCTCTTCTCGCTCTCTTTTGCGAATAAGTTAGCCACCACATATGCTAGTCGCTTGCTGCAGCTCCACTCACATTACCCCTTCCTTACCTATTAAGCTTAAATAGTCTTGATCGCGAGGGTGCGAGATTGCTGAGTCCTTGTGGCTCACAGATTGCTATTATACCAGATGCAGGGACTGATGACACTCCTCCGGATGGCGCGTTCGAGCTGAAGTGGGAGTACGACGAGGACTCTCAGCGATACTATGTTTCTTTTCCTGATGATCAGTAGTGGTGCCTGCTCGGGGTTCGATTCAGGGATTAGTCGCATGTTGGGGGGTCTTTTCTATTTGGCGCCGTAGTCGGGCCATGAGTGTTTGTATGATGGAAGCTATTTATGTACCTTGATGTGACGTGGCGAGTGTAAGCCAACTATTATTATTATTCCCCCTTTATAATTATATGTACATGGGTTGTGTGAAGATTGCCTCACTTGCGACTTATGCCTTCAATGCGATTATGCCTCTAAGTCGTGCCTCGACACGTGGGAGATATAGTCGCATCGAGGGCGCTACAAAGTATGAGGTTCAATACGCTCTTCAGTACTTTACAAAAAGTGTTGCAACCTGGTGGAAAATGCATCAGGCCATACAAGGATGCAATGGAGCAAAAACTTGGGAGGAATTCAAGATGACTCTACTGAGGTCTCGTCTTATTCAGAAGCCCTATGGCAATAAAATGAAGAAACCTTGTGCATGCAAGATTTGTGGTGAGATAGGACATACCCATGAAGAACACAAGGATGGATGCCCTCATTGTGAAGGAAATCACCAAGTTGAAGAATGTCCAACCATGAAGGTTACTTGTTTCTTGTGTGAAGGAACTACGCACTACCCTGCCCAGTGCCATATTTATCCCAAGGTACAAGAAATTACCAAGCAGTAGAAGGAAGCAGTGAAAGAAGCCCTCAGGGAAAGTTTAAGAAAACCGGTGATGAAAGAAGATGTTGACGACCCTGATGGAGAAAGCCTAAACAGATTTTACTCCAATGCTTGCTATTCATGTGGAGAAGAAGGACATTTTTCACAGTATTGCACGAAGTAAAGCCAAGAGTATCTGGGAAACTTTGTGACGGAAGAAGTGGAGTTTGATCGACAAGAAATAGAGGAATTGATCGGAACAAAGAAGTCGAGGAAGAGAAAGAGCATGTATCCCCAGAACAACCTAATTTCTGCAGAGAAGGACCCGAGTCAAATCACTTGTTACAGGTGCAAGGATTTAGGTCATTACGCTAGAAAATGCCTAGCAAGGAAGCCAAGGACCCAAGGAGCCAAGATAACCACCAGGAAGCCCCTGGATTTGTCTGAAGTCATTTGTTTACGCTGCAAAGGAAGTAGGACATTTTGCCACGGAATGTTCAGACCCGAGGAAAGCTTGAGCTGAGTAGTTGAGATTTTGATATTGGAATAAAGCATGTAATAAATGTGGAACACACTTTTATTTTCGTTGGGGATGTTGAGTTGAGTTATGAAATGGAAATTGTAGTAGCTCACGAAGCAATGAAAGTTGATGTGGTTGGAATCTCATGTGAAATGTTATGAGTTGTTGTTAATTGTGAGTGCCTCTCTCATTATCTCACCCGGACTTAAACCTTGAAACCATGTACAAGCTAACCCCAAAATTTTCCCAGAAAAACAACCACATTTCACCCGAGGAAATACATACATTATCCTGAGCACCCCTTCTATCTTAACCCTGTAGATGACAACCCTTTACGAGTCTTTTCTCAAGGGCCAGGAAACGATCATGACCCTGACTAGTGATCAGGATTACCCCAAAATCCTGAAGGACATGATGAAGCATATTCATCTTGAAGGAGATGTAGTCTACAAGGGTTATACTTTCATGGAGAACGGAGTTGAACTTTGGTATGTGGAGGTACACCTCCACCATGTGAAGGGAGTTTGCCCAAAGACTATGTGGGAATACTTTTTCATTTCTTGAGTACCCCGAGCAACATTCTTTAACTCTGTTTGTGAAGCTGCTATGGAAGCCATACGTCAGATTGGAGAGATACTTGAAGCCAGACTTCGTTATACTCAGGAATACCTTAGAGAGGTGCATGCAGAGATGATGGAGATGAGGCTCATGGCCACCATGATGAAGCAGAAGATCGATGATTTCAAGGATCACATCGCATAATTCTAGTGAAACTGAAAACATCTTCAAGAAGGACAGATGGATAAAGATGGAAGCAATGCTTGACCATACCAAACTATGTGGATGGTAGCTTTTGTAATATAGTACTTTTGAAATTTGAGCTTTGAGTAGTGGTTAAGGTGTAACAAAGGATTTGATATGAAGACAATATGAACTATGGATGAACCAGTGCATTTTTGGCGATACTTGTTTGTGTGAACACTTGACCAATGGGAAAGAAAATGCATTCCATAGAGTGGAGTTTAGAAAAATGAGTTGGAGTTTTGTTTTAGTTATGATGGTTACCCCAAGAGTATGAAGGAATGAAGTACTATTGGATTTAAAGGAGATGTAATGTTAGAATATGGAACAATAGTAACTCCAAGGATGAGTTAAAGTTATACAAGTGTTGAAGTGGGCCATAACCAACACGACCCATGATTTGAAAAGGAACAAGCACAACCTTGTTGAAGAAAAGAATTCTAGAAGAAGCTGTGATTTCATCAGCAGACGTTTCATACAAGGTTACGTAAACTCGAGAGTTGTGAAGAAACGATAGAGGTTTTGTTTGGCTCGTAGAACCAATGGATTTACCCGAACCCAGTTCGTGGAGAAGAGAAGTTCTACAATGCTTGTGAGGGTGCCCAAGTGTTAGGAAACGTGATTCACTATCTACGTATGTAGTAATGATTCAAGTACGGGATGGATTGGCCCCCATACCGGAGACTTCTATCATGAGTTATCATATGTTGATAGAAAATCAGAGAGACTTAAAACCCTAGAAGAGTGTCGACACGATAAGCCAAAAACCTTAGAATGGAAGGACGATGGAAACCCTGTACAGGCACCTATTGCCAATCGTAGGTTATGCGGTGAGGTTCAACCCAGACCCATTTCCTGCAGGAGAAACCAAAAATTGTCGACCACCATGAGGTTTTCGATAGTTGTTTAGCATTGGCGCCAGACCTGTCAAGTCTCATAAGGATCCTATTTTGAAGCTAGGACTCCTAATTTTGAGGAAAAGGCCATGCCCTTACCAAAAGAGCAAAAGTGAAGGAGTTATCTTGGAGAATATGAGAAGACCGACACCGTCAACGCGAAGGCTGGAGTACATGAGTTTTGTTGGAACCGTGACCATACTTCTAAGGGTGGTAGCACCCCAAACCTTGTGTTGATGAATGGATTCTCAAGGAGACCCCCCCCCCCCAACCTAACCTTCTTTCTAGCCTCTCCGAATCTCGAGGACGAGATTCATTTTAAGGGTGGTAGTTTTGTAACATCCCAAAATTCTAAATTTTGGAATGTTATATTAAATAAATTATTATGATTGTTTGTTTGATTATTGTGTGATTGATTGTGTAAAAATGATTGGAAATTGAAAACTTTTTGAAAGTTGAATGAGAGGGAATAAAAGGACTTTCCCAAAACTTTTCATCTTGCATTTTGATCTCCCTGAGTTCAAATTCATTTCATTACAAAATCCTAAGGATTTGGATAATATGACTTCTTCCATTTAAAGAAATGAAAAGGGGTTCGAAAATGATTTGAATTTCCATTTGAAATATTTTAAATTTAGAAACTTTAAGCAACTCAATGAGTTCATGAGGGAAGATAAAATGACTTCTTCATATTTGAAGAAAGAGAGTTGGAAGTTTCAAAGAAATAAATTGGAAGTCACTTGTTATTTGAAACTCATTTTCATTTGAAGTTGTTTGAAATTCCGAATTCAAATCCAATTGGGAGTTATTTGAGTTTCTATTCAAAATATTTTTCTCCTAAAAATAAATAAATGGAAATCAGGGCAAAATGATTCCCTTCAATAAAAAATTAAGAGAAAATAAATTTGAAATCATTTTGGTATTTTAAAAATGTTTTTATTGGTTTTAAATGCAAAACTAGCACTATTTGACTTTTATGATTTTCTATATAATTTATTTGAACTTGGAAAATACTTCATCTTATTCTTGGTATTTTTCTGAGCATTTTGGTATATAATATGCCTATGTAATTTTTATTTTATTTTTTATTTTCATTTTTGCTCTGTTGTAGATTTTGTTTTGTAAGAAAAAAGACACACGCACGAACGCGCTGGCCAGCCGGCCCAGCAGCCACCCAGCCGCGCGGCCCACTGGCCAACTAGCCAGCTGGCCCAGTGCCCCGACCGGCCAGGCCATCCCCGGCCGCCCGAGCGCCTCGCTCGCCCGCCTCCTCTCTTCCCTCGCCTCTTGCCCGCACTCGCTGACCAGCGGGGCCCAGCCCTAGGTCGTCCCCAACCTTTCGCCGCGCCGCTCGGGACAAGCTGCGAGCGCGCCCGCCCACAACCGTCGGCGAAGCTCCGCGGATGAGGCTTATCCGCTGCTCCCCGACGCCCTAGACTCGCCTATAAAAAGACCCAGACCACCTCTTTCCATTCAGCTATCTCACGTCGTCCCACGCCGCTCTCAGCCGCCGCACCATCCATCCGCATCTCACCGGAGCCGAGCCGCTCCGCCGTTGATTGCGTCACCGGTGAGCCATCCCGACCCCCATTTTTCTGTCAGTCCTTTACCTGTGCTCGTGCGCATCCCCTTGACATCTTCGTTTTGCCTCTAGATCCGCCAGAGCGCCGCCCCGACGTGTCGCGCCCTCACCGGAGCTCTGGACGCCGCCGCCTCCCTCTACTCGTCGCCGGCACCCTGCCGACCCCACCAGCAAGACGCCCGCGCCCCGTTGGACCACATCGCCTCCTTCCCCGCCGCTGAGGACCGCCGGAGCCGCCGCCCCGTTCGCCGCCCGCCGCTCGATGCCTGTTGGAAATATGCCCTAGAGGCAATAATAAAATGGTTATTATTATATTTCCTTGTCCATGATAATTGTCTATTGTTCATGCTATAATTGTGTTATCCAGAAATTGTAATACATGTGTGAATATATAGACCACAAAATGTCCCTAGTAAGCCTCTAGTTGACTAGCTCGTTGATCAATAGATGGTTACGGTTTCCTGACCATGGACATTGGACGTCATTGATAACGGGATCACATCTTTAGGAGAATGATGTGATGGACAAGACCCAATCCTAAGCATAGCACAAGATCGTGTAGTTCGTTTGCTAGAGCTTTTCTAAGTGTCAAGTATCATTTCCTTAGACCATGAGATTGTGCAACTCCCGGATACCGTAGGAGTTCTTTGGGTGTGCCAAACGTCACAGCGTAACTGGGTGGCTATAAAGGTACACTAGAGGTATCTCCAAAAGTGTCTGTTGGGTTGGCATGAATCGAGACTGGGATTTGTCACTCCGTATGACGGAGAGGTATCTCTGGGCCCACTCAGTAATGCATCATCATAATGAGCTCAGTGTGACTAAATAGTTGGTACCGGGATGATGTGTTACGGAACGAGTAAAGTGACATGCCGGTAACGAGATTGAATGAGGTATTGGGGTACCGACGATCGAATCTCGGGCAAGTAATGTACCGATTGACAAAGGGAATTGAATACGGGATTGATTGAATCCTCGACATCGCGGTTCATCCGATGAGATCATCGTGGAACATGTGGGAGCCAGCATGGGTATCCAGATCCCGCTGTTGGTTATTGACCGGAGAGTCGTCTCGGTCATGTCTGCATGTCTCCCGAACGCGTAGGGTCTACACACTTAAGGTTCGGTGACGCTAGGGTTGTAGAGATATTAGTATGCGGTAACCCGAAAGTTGTTCGGAGTCCCGGATGAGATCACGGACGTCACGAGGAGTTCTGGAATGGTTCGGAGGTGAAGATTTATATATAGGAAGTCCAATTTCGGCCATCGGGAAGGTTTCGGGGGTAATCGGTATTGTACCGGGACCACCGGAAGGGTCCCGGGGGTCCACCGGGTGGGGCCACCTATCCCGGAGGGCCCCATGGGCTGAAGTTGGAGGGGAACCAGCCCCTGGTGGGCTGGTGCGCCCCCCATGGGCCTCCCCCTGCGCCTAGGGTTGGAAACCCTAGGGGTGGGGGCGCCCCACTTGGCTTGGGGGGCAAGTCCCCCTTGGCCGCCGCCCCCCCTTGGAGATCCCATCTCCTTGGGCCGGCGCCCCCCTAGGGGCCCTATATATAGTGTGGGGGAGGGAGGGCTGCCTCACCCAAGTCTTTGGCGCCTCCCTCTCCCCTCGTAACACCTCTCTCTCTCTCTCTCTCTCTCTCTCTCTCTCGTTGGAGTTTGGCGAAGCCCTGCCGAGATCACCGCTGCTTCCACCACCACGCCATCGTGCTGCTGGATCTCCTTCAACCTCTCCTTCCCCTTGCTGGATCAACAAGGAGGAGACGTCTTCCCAACCGCACGTGTGTTGAACGCGGAGGTGCCGTCCGTTCGGCACTTGGTCATCGGTGATTTGGATCACGACGAGTACGACTCCATCAACCCCGTTCTCTTGAACGCTTCCGCTCGCGATCTACAAGGGTATGTAGATGCACTCCCCTTTCCCTCGTTGCTAGATGACTCCATAGATTGATCTTGGTGACGCGTAGAAAATTTTAAAATTCGGCTGCATTCCCCAACAGTGGCATCATGAGCTAGGTCTATGTGTAGTTTCTATGCACGAGTAGAACACAAGTTGTTGTGGGCGTTGATTTTGTCAATTTACTTGCCGTTACTAGTCTTATCTTGATTCGGCGGCATCGTGGGATGAAGCGGCCCGGACCGACCTTACACGTATGCTTACGTGAGACTGGTTCCACCGACTGACATGCACTAGTTGCATAAGCTGGCTAGCGGGTGTGTGTCTCTCCCACTTTAGTCGGATCAGATTCGATGAAAAGGGTCCTTATGAAGGGTAAATAGAAATTGGCATATCACGTTGTGGTTTTGGCGTTGGTAAGAAACATTCTTGCTAGAAACCTATAGCAGCCACGTAAAAACTTGCAACAACAATTAGAGGACGTCTAACTTGTTTTTGCAGCATGTGCCATGTGATGTGATATGGCCAAAAGGATGTGATGAATGATATATGTGTTGTATGAGATTGATCATGTTCTTGTAATAGGAATCACGACTTGCATGTCGATGAGTATGACAACCGGCAGGAGCCATAGGAGTTGTCTTAATTTATTTGTGACCTGCGTGTCAACATAAACGTCATGTAATTACTTTACTTTATTGCTAAACTGTTAGCCATAGTAGTAGAAGTAATAGATGACGAGATAACTTCATGAAGACACGATGATGGAGATCATGGTGTCATGCCGGTGACGATGATGATCATGGCGCCCCGAAGATGGAGATCAAAAGGAGCAAAATGATATTGGCCATATCATGTCACTATTTGATTGCATGTGATGTTTATCATGTTTTACATCTTATTTGCTTAGAACGACGGTAGAATAAATAAGATGATACCTCACAATAATTTCAAGAAAGTGTTCCCCCTAACTGTGCACTGTTGCTAAGGTCCGTTGTTCCGAAGGACCACGTGATGATCGGGTGTGATAGGTTCTAACCGTTAGCCTCGGAACACGGAAGACCGAAAGGTTGAACATGAGTCGTATAGAAGATACGATCAACATGAAGATGTTCACCGATGATGACTAGTCCGTCTCACGTGATGATCGGACACGGCCTAGTTGAATCAGATCATGTATCACTTAGATGACTGGAGGGATGTCTATCTGAGTGGGAGTTCATTGAATAATTTGATTAGATAAACTTAATTATCATGAACTTAGTCTAAAATCTTTACAATATGTCTTGTAGATCAAATGGCCCACGCTAATGTTGTCCGCAACTTCAACGCGATCCTAGAGAAAACCAAGCTGAAAGACGATGGTAGCAACTATACGGACTGGGTCCGGAACTTTAGGATCATCCTCATAGCTGCCAAGAAAGCATATGTCCTTGAAGCACCGCTAGGTGAAGCACCACCCCCAGCAAACCAAGACGTTATGAACGCTTGGCAGTCCCGTGTTGATGATTACTCCCTGGTTCAGTGCGGCATGGTTTACAGCTTAGAACAGGGGCTCCAGAAGCGTTTTGAGCAACACGGAGCATATGAGATGTTCCAAGAGCTGAAAATGGTTTTCCAAGCTCATGCCCGGGTCGAGAGATATGAAGTCTCCGACAAGTTGTACAGTTGTAAGATGAGGAGAATAGTTCCGTCAGCGCGCACATACTCAAAATGTCTAGGTTACACAACCGCTTGTCTCAGCTGGGAGTTAATCTCCCGGATGATGCGGTCATTGACAGAATCCTTCAGTCGCTCCCACCTAGCTACAAGAGCTTTGTGATGAACTTCAATATGCAGGGGATGGAAAAGACCATTCCTGAGGTATATTTGATGCTAAAATCAGCGGAGGTGGAAATCAAAAAGGAACATCAAGTGTTGATGGTGAATAAAACCACTAAGTTCAAGAAAGGCAAGGGTAAAAAGAACTTCAAGAAGGATGGCAAGGGAGTTGCCACGCCCGGTAAGAAAGCTACCGGGAAGAAGCCAAAGAATGGACCCAAGCCCGAGACTGAGTGTTTTTATTGCAAGGGAAGTGGTCACTGGAAGCGGAACAGCGCCAAGTACTTAGCGGACAAGAAGGCCGGCAACACCAAAGGTATATGTGATATACATGTTATTGATGTGTACCTTACCAGTACTCGTAGTAGCTCCTGGGTATTTGATACCGGTGCAGTTACTCATATTTGTAACTCAAAATAGGAGCTGCAGAATAAGCGGAGACTGGCGAAGGACGAGGTGACGATGCGCGTCAGGAATGGTTCCAAGGTCGATGTGATCGCCGTCGGCACGCTACCTCTACATTTACCTACGGGATTAGTTTTAAACCTCAATAATTGTTATTTAGTGCCAGCTTTGAGCATGAACATTGTACCAGGATCTCGTTTAATACGAGATGGCTATTCATTTAAATCCGAGAATAATGGTTGTTCTATTTATATGAGAGATATGTTTTATGGTCATGCCCCGCTGGTCAATGGTTTATTCTTGTTTAATCTTGAACCTAATGTTACACATATTCATAGTGCGAATACCAAAAGATGTAAGGTTGATAATGATAGTCCCACATACTTGTGGCACTGCCACTTTGGTCACATTGGTGTCAAACGCATGAAGAAACTCCATGCAGATGGACTTTCGGAGTCTCTTGATTATGAATCATTTGACACGTGCGAACCATGCCTCATGGGCAAAATGACCAAGACTCCGTTCTCCGGAACAATGGAGCGAGCAACCAACTTGTTGGAAATCATACATACTGATGTGTGTGGTCCAATGAGTGTTGAGGCTCGTGGTGGCTATCGTTATGTTCTCACCCTCACTGATGGCTTGAGTAGATATGGGTATGTCTACTTAATGAAACACAAGTCTGAGACCTTTGAAAAGTTCAAGGAATTTCAGAGTGAGGGTGAGAATCAACGTGACAGGAAAATCAAGTTATTGCGATCAGGTCGTGGGGGAGAATACTTGAGTCACGAATTTGGCACGCACTTAAGGAAATGTGGAATAGTTTCACAACTCACGCCGCCTAGAACACCTCAGCGTAACGGTGTGTCCGAACGTCGTAATCGCACTCTATTGGATATGGTGCGATCTATGATGTCTCTTACTGATCTACCACTGTCATTTTGGGGCTATGCTTTAGAGACTGCCGCATTCACTTTAAATAGGGCTCCGTCTAAATCCATTGAGACGACACCGTATGAATTATGGTTTGGGAAGAAACCTAAGCTATCGTTTCTAAAAGTTTGGGGATGCGATGCTTATGTGAAGAAACTTCAACCTGAAAAGCTTGAACCCAAATCGGAAAAATGCGTCTTCATAGGATACCCTAAAGAAACTATTGGGTATACCTTCTACCTCAGATCTGAAGGCAAGATCTTTGTTGCCAAGAATGGATCCTTTCTAGAGAAAGAGTTTCTCTCGAAAGAAGTAAGTGGGAGGAAAGTAGAACTTGATAAATATTGCCTCTTGAACCAGAGAGTGGCGCAGCTCTAGAAAATGTTCCTGAGGTGCCTGCACTGACTAGAGAGGAAGTTAATGATGATGATCACGAAACTTCAGATCAAGTTGCTACTGAACTTCGTAGGTCCACAAGGACACGTTCCGCACCAGAGTTGTACGGCAACCCTGTCCTGGAAATCATGTCGTTAGACAATGGTGAACCTTCGAACTATGAAGAAGCGATGGCGGGCCCAGACTCCGACAGATGGCTGGAAGCTATGAAATCCGAGATAGGATCCATGTACGAAAACGAAGTATGGACTTTGACTAACTTGCCCGATGATCGGCGAGCCATAGAAAATAACTGGATCTTTAAGAAGAAGACAGACGCGGATGGTAAGGTGACCATCTATAAAGCTCGGCTTATCGTTAAGGGTTATCGACAAGTTCAAGGGGTTGACTACGATGAGACTTTCTCACCCGAAGCGAATCTGAAGTCCGTCTGAATCATGTTAGCAATCGCCGCATTCTATGATTATGAGATATGGCAAATGGACGTCAAACGGCATTCCTTAATGGTTTCCTTAAGGAAGAATTGTATATGATGCAGCCGGAAGGTTTTGTCGATCCTAAGAATGCTGACAAGGTGTGCAAGCTCCAATGCTCGATCTATGGGCTGGTGCAAGCATCTCGGAGTTGGAACATTCATTTTGGTGAGATGATCAAAGCACTTGGGTTTACGCAGACTTATGGAGAAGCCTGCGTTTACAAGAAAGTGAGTGGGAGCTCTATAGCATTTCTCTTATTGTATGTGGATGACATATTATTGATGGGAAATGATATAGAATTCTTGGAAAGCATAAAGGCCTACCTGAACAAGTGTTTTTCAATGAAGGATCTTGGAGAGGCTGCTTACATATTAGGCATCAAGATCTATAGAGATGGATCGAGACGCCTCATTGGTCTTTCATAGAGTACGTACCTTGACAAGATATTGAAGAAGTTCAATATGGATCAGTCAAAGAAGGGGTTCTTCCCTGTGTTGCAAGGTACGAGATTGAGCACGGCTCAATGCCCGACCACGGCAGAAGATAGAGAAAAGATGAGTGTCGTCCCCTATGCCTCGGCCATAGGGTCTATCATGTATGCTATGCTGTGTACCAGACCTGATGTAAACCTTGCCGTAAGTTTGGTAGGAAGGTACCAAAGTAATCCCGGCATGGAACACTGGACAGTGGTCAAGAATATCCTGAAGTACCTGAAAAGGACTAAGGATATGTTTCTCATTTATGGAGGTGACGAATAGCTCGTCGTAAAGGGTTACATCGATGCTAGCTTTGACTCAAATCTGGATGACTCCAAGTCACAAACCGGATACGCGTATATTTTGAATGGTGGGGCAGTCAGCTGGTGCAGTTGCAAGCAAAGCGTCGTGGCGGGATCTACATGTGAAGCGGAGTACATGGCAGCCTCGGAGGCAGCACAAGAAGCAATCTGGGTGAAGGAGTTCATTACCGACCTAGGAGTTATTCCCAATGCGTCGGGCCCGATGACTCTCGTCTGTGACAACACTAGAGCTATTGCCCTTGCCAAGGAACCCAGGTTTCACAGGAAGACCAGGCATATAAAGCGTCGCTTCAACTCCATTCATGAAAATGTTCAAAATGGAGACATAGATATTTGTAAAGTGCATACGGACCTGAATGTCACAGATCCGTTGACTAAACCTCTCCCTCGAGCAAAACATGATCAACACCAGAACTCTATGGGTGTTCGATTCATCACAATGTAACTAGATTATTGGCTCTAGTGCAAGTGGGAGACTGTTGGAAATATGCCCTAGAGGCAATAATAAAATGGTTATTATTATATTTCCTTGTCCATGATAATTGTGTATTGTTCATGCTATAATTGTGTTATCCGGAAATCGTAATACATGTGTGCATATATAGACCACAACATGTCCCTAGTAAGCCTCTAGTTGACTAGCTCATTGATCAATAGATGGTTACGGTTTCCTGACCATGGACACTGGATGTCATTGATAACGGGATCACATCATTAGGAGAATGATGTGATGGACAAGACCCACTCCTAAGAATAGCACAAGATCATGTAGTTCGTTTGCTAGAGCTTTTCTAAGTGTCAAGTATCATTTCCTTAGAACATGAGATTGTGCAACTCCCGGATACCATAGGAGTTCTTTGGGTGTGCCAAACGTCACAACGTAACTGGGTGACTATAAAGGTACACTACAAGTATCTCCAAAAGTGTCTGTTGGGTTGGCATGAATCGAGACTGGGATTTGTCACTCCATATGACGGAGAGGTATCTCTAGGCCCACTCGGTAATGCATCATCATAATGAGCTCAGTGTGACTAAATAGTTGGTCACGAGATGATGTGTTACGGAACAAGTAAAGTGACTTGCCGGTAACGAGATTGAACTTGGTATTGGGATACCAACGATCGAATCTCGGGCAAGTAACGTACCGATTGACAAAGCGAATTGAATACGGGATTGATTGAATCCTCGACATCACAGTTCATCCGATGAGATCATCATGGAACATGTGGGAGCCAGCATGGGTATCCAGATCCCGCTGTTGGTTATTGACCGGAGAGTCATCTCGGTCATGTCTGTGTGTCTCCCGAACCCGTAGGGTCTACACACTTAAGGTTCGGTGACGCTAGGGTTGTAGAGATATTAGTATGCGGTAAGCCTAAAGTTGTTCGGAGTCCCGGATGAGATCCCGGACGTCACGAGGAGTTCCGGAATGGTCCAAAGGTGAAGATTTATATATAGGAAGTCTAGTTTCGGCCATCGGGAAGGTTTCGGGGGTAATCGGTATTGTACCGGGACCACCGGAAGGGTCCCGAGGGTCCATCGGGTGGGGCCACCTATCCCGGAGGGCCCCATGGCTGAAGGGGGAGGGGAACCAGCCCCTGGTGGGCTGGTGCGTCCCCCATCGGCCTCGCCCTATGCCTAGGGTTGGAAACCCTAGGGGTGGGGGCGCCCCACTTGGCTTGGGGGGCAAGTCCCCCTTGGCCGCCACCCCCCCTTGGAGATCCCATCTCCTAGGGCCGGCACCCCCCAAGGGGCCCAATATATAGTGTGAGGGAGGGAGGGCTGCCGCACCCAAGCCCTTGGCGCCTCCCTCTCCCTCGTAACACCTCTCTCTCTCTCGTTGGAGCTTGGCGAAGCCCTGCTGAGATCACCGCTGCTTCCACCACCACGCCGTCATGCTGCTGGATCTCCTTCAACCTCTCCTTCCCCTTGCTGGATCAAGAAGGAGGAGACGTCTTCCCAACCGTACATGTGTTGAACGTGGAGGTGCCGTCTGTTCGGCACTTGGTCATCGGTGATTTGGATCACGACGAGTACGACTCCATCAACCCCGTTCTCTGGAACGCTTCCGCTCGCGATCTACAAGGGTATGTAGATGCACTCCCCTTTCCCTTGTTGCTAAATGACTCCATATATTGATCTTGGTGATGTGTAGAAAATTTTAAAATTCTGCTACGTTCCCCAACAGTGGCATCATGAGCTAGGTCTATGCGTAGTTTCTATGCACGAGTAGAACACAAGTTGTTGTGGGCGTTGATTTTGTCAATTTACTTGCCGTTACTAGTCTTATCTTGATTCGGCGGCATCGTGGGACGAAGCGGCCCAGACCGAACTTACACATACGCTTACGTGAGACTGGTTCCACTGACTAACATGCACTAGTTGCATAAGGTGGCTAGCGGGTGTCTGTCTCTCCCACTTTAGTCGGATCGGATTCGATGAAAAGGGTCCTTATGAAGGGTAAATAGAAATTGGTATATCACGTTGTGGTTTTGGCGTAGGTAAGAAATGTTCTTGCTAGAAACCTATAGCAGCCACGTAAAAACTTGCAACAACAATTAGAGGACATCTAACTTGTTTTTGCAGCATGTGCCATGTGATGTGATATGGCCAAAAGGATGTGATGAATGATATATGTGATGTATGAGATTGATCATGTTCTTGTAATAGGAATCATGACTTGAATGTCGATGAGTATGACAACCGGCAGGAGCCATAGGAGCTGTCTTAATTTATTTATGACCTGCGTGTCAACATAAATGTCATGTAATTACTTTACTTTATTGCTAAACCGTTAGCCATAGTAGTAGAAGTAATAGATGACGAGACAACTTCATGAAGACATGATGATGGAGATCATGGTGTCATGCCGGTGACGATGATGATCATGGCGCCCTGAAGATGGAGATCAAAAGGAGCAAAATGATATTGGCCATATCATGTCACTATTTGATTGCATGTGATGTTTATCATGTTTTACATCTTATTTGCTTAGAACGGCGGTAGCATAAATAAGATGATCCCTCACAATAATTTCAAGAAAGTATTCCCCCTAACTGTGCACCGTTGCTAAGGTCCGTTGTTCCGAATCACCACGTGATGATCGGGCGTGATAGGTTCTAACGTTCGCATACAACGGGTGTAAGCCAGATTTACACACGCAATACACTTAGGTTGACTTGACGAGCCTAGCATGTAGAGACATGGCCTCAGAACACGGAAGACCTAAAGGTCGAACATGAGTCGTATAGAAGATACGATCAACATGAAGATGTTCACCGATGATGACTAGTCCATCTCACGTGATGATCGGACACGGCCTAGTTGAATCGGATCATGTATCACTTAGATGACTGGAGGGATGTCTATCTGAGTGGGAGTTCATTGAATAATTTGATTAGATGAACTTAATTATCATGAACTTAGTCTAAAATCTTTACAATATGTCTTGTAGATCAAATGGCCCACGCTAATGTTGTCCTCAACTTCAACTCGTTCCTAGAGAAAACCAAGATGAAAGACGATGGTAGCAACTATACGGACTGGGTCCGGAACTTGAGGATCATCCTCATAGCTGCCAAGAAAGCATATGTCCTTGAAGCACCGCTAGGTGAAGCACCACCCCCAGCAAACCAAGACGTTATGAACGCTTGGCAGTCCCGTGTTGATGATTACTCCCTGGTGCAGTGCGGCATGCTTTACAGCTTAGAACCGGGGCTCCAGAAGCGTTTTGAGCAACACGGAGCATATGAGATGTTCCAAGAGCTAAAAATGGTTTTCCAAGCTCATGCCCGGGTCGAGAGATATGAAGTCTCCGACAAGTTCTACAGTTGTAAGATGGAGGAGAATAGTTCCGTCAGCGAGCACATACACAAAATGTCTGGGTTACACAACCGCTTGTCTCAGCTGGCAGTTAATATCTCGGATGATGCGGTCGTTGACAGAATCCTTCAGTCGCTCCCACCTAGCTACAAGAGCTCTGTGATGAACTTCAATATGCAGGGGATGGAAAAGACCATTCCTGAGATATATTCGATGCTGAAATCAGCGGAGGTGGAAATCAAAAAGGAACATCAAGTGTTGATGGTGAATAAAACCACTAAGTTCAAGAAAGGCAAGGGTAAAAAGAACTTCAAGAAGGACGGCACGGGAGTTGCCGCGCCCGGTAAGAAAGCTGCCGGGAAGAAGCCAAAGAATGGACCCAAGCCCGAGACTGAGTGTTTTTATTGCAAGGGAAGTGGTCACTGGAAGCGGAACTGCCCCAAGTACTTAGCGGACAAGAAGGCCGGCAACACCGAAGGTATATGTGATATACATGTTATTGATGTGTACCTTACCAGTACTCGTAGTAGCTCCTGGGTATTTGATACCGGTGCGGTTGCTCATATTTGTAACTCAAAACATGAGCTGCGGAATAAGTGGAGACTGGCGAAGGACGAGGTGACAATGCGCGTCGGGAATGGTTCCAAGGTCGATGTGATCGCCGTCGGCACGCTACCTCTACATTTACCTATGGGATTAGTTTTAAACCTCAATAATTGTTATTTAGTGCCAGCTTTGAGCATGAACATTGTATTAGGATCTCATTTAATACGAGATGGCTACTCATTTAAATCCGAGAATAATGGTTGTTCTATTTATATGAGAGATATGTTTTATGGTCATACCCCGCTGGTCAATGGTTTATTCTTGTTTAATCTCGAACGTAATGTTACACATATTCATAGTGTGAATACCAAAAGATGTCAGGTTGATATTGATAGTCCCACATACTTGTGGCACTGCCGCCTTGGTCACATTGGTGTCAAACGCATGAAGAAACTCCATGCGGATGGACTTTTGGAGTCTCTTGATTATGAATCATTTGACACATGCGAACCATGCCTCATGGGCAAAATGACCAAGACTCCGTTCTCCGAAACAATGGAGGGAGCAACCAACTTGTTGGAAATCATACATACTGATGTGTGCGGTCGAATGAGTGTTGAGGCTCGCGGTGGCTATCGTTATGTTCTCACCCTCACTGATGACTTGAGTAGATATGGGTATGTCTACTTAATGAAACACAAGTCTGAGACCTTTGAAAAGATCAAGGAATTTCAGAGTGGGGTTGAGAATCAACGTGACAGGAAAATCAAGTTCTTACGATCAGATCATGGGGGAGAATACTTGAGTCACGAATTTGGCACGCACTTAAGGAAATGTGGAATAGTTTCACAACTCACGCCGCCTGGAACACCTCAGCGTAATGGTGTGCCCGAACGTCGTAATCGCACTCTATTGGATATGGTGCGATCTATGATGTCTCTTACCGATCTACCGCTGTCATTTTGGGGCTATGCTTTAGAGACTACCACATTCACTTTAAATAGGGCTTCATCGAAATCCATTGAGATGACACCGTATGAATTATGGTTTGGGAAGAAACCTAAGTTGTCGTTTCTAAAAGTTTGGGGATGCGATGCTTTGTGAAGAAACTTCAACCTGAAAAGCTCCAACCCAAATCGGAAAAATGTGTCTTCATGGGATACCCTAAAGAAATCATTGGGTATACCTTCTACCTCAGATTTGAAGGCAAGATCTTTGTTGCCAAGAGTGGATCCTTTCTAGAGAAAGAGTTTCTCTCGAAAGAAGTAAGTGGGAGGAAAGAAGAACTTGATGAAGTATTGCCTCTTGAACCAGAGAGTGGCGCAGCTCAAGAAAATGTTCCTGAGGTGCATGCACCGACTATAGAGGACGTTAATGATGATGATCACAAAACTTCAGATCAAGTTGCTACTGAACTTCGTAGGTCCACAAGGACACGTTCTGCACCAGAGTGGTACGGCAACCCTGTCCTGGAAATCATGTTGTTAGACAATGGTGAACCTTCGAACTATGAAGAAGAGATGGCGGGCCCAGACTCCGACAAATGGCTAGAAGCCATGAAATCCGAGATAGGATCCATGTACGAAAACGAAGTATGGACTTTGACTGACTTGCCCGATGATAGGTGAGCCATAGAAAATAACTGGATCTTTAAGAAGAAGACAGACACGGATGGTAATGTGACCATCTATAAAGCTCGGCTTATCACTAAGGGTTATCGACAAGTTCAAGGAATTGACTACGATGAGACTTTCTCACCCGTAGCGAATCTGAAGTCCGTCTGAATCATGTTAGCAATCGCCGCATTCTATGATTATGAGATATGGCAAATGGACGTCAAACGACATTCCTTAATGGTTTCCTTAAGGAAGAATTGTATATGATGCAGCCGGAAGGTTTTGTGATCCTAAGAATGCTGACAAGGTGTGCAAGCTCCAATGCTCGATCTATGGGCTGGTGCAAGCATCTTGGAGTTGTAACATTTGTTTTGATGAGATGATCAAACCGTTTGGGTTTACGCAGACTTATGGAGAAGCCTGCGTTTACAAGAAAGTGAGTGGGAGCTCTTAGCATTTCTCATATTGTATGTGGATGACATACTATTGATGGGAAATGATATAGAATTCTTGGAAAGCATAAAGGCCTACCTGAACAAGTGTTTTTCAATGAAGGATCTTGGAGAGTCTACTTACACATTAGGCATCAAGATCTATAGAGATAGATCGATACGCCTCATTGGTCTTTCAAAGAGTACGCACCTTGACAAGATATTAAAGAAGTTCAATATGGATCAGTCAAAGAAGGGGTTCTTGCCTGTGTTGCAAGGTACGAGATTGAGCATGGCTCAATGCCCGACCACGGCAGAAGATAGAGAAAAGATGAGTGTCATCCCCTATGCCTCGGCCATAGGGTCTATCATGTATGCCATGCTGTGTACCAGACCTGATGTGAACCTTGCCGTAAGTTTGGTAGGAAGGTACCAAAGTAATCCCGGCATGGAACACTGGACAGTGGTCAAGAATATCCTGAAGTATCTGAGAAGGACTAAGGATATGTTTCTCGTTTATGGAGGTGACGAAGAGCTCGTCGTAAAGGGTTACGTCGATGCTAGCTTCGACACAGATCTGGATGACTCCAAGTCACAAACCGGATACGTGTATATTTTGAATGGTGGGGCAGTCAGCTGGTGGAGTTGCAAGCAAAGTGTCGTGGCGGGATCTACATGTGAAGCAGAGTACATGGCAGCCTCGGAGGCATCACAAGAAGCAATCTGGGTGAAGGAGTTCATTACCGACCTAGGAGTTATTCCAATGCGTCGGGCCCGATGACTCTCTTCTATGACAACACTGGAGCTATTGCCCTTGCCAAGGAGCCCAAGTTTCACAAGAAGACTAGGCATATCAAGCGTCGCTTCAAATCCATTCATGAAAATGTTCAAAATGGAGACATAGATATTTGTAAAGTGCAAACGGACCTGAATGTCGCAGATCCATTGACTAAACCTCTCCCTCGAGCAAAACATGATCAACACCAGAACTCCATGGGTGTTCGATTCATCACAATGTAACTAGATTATTGGCTCTAGTGCAAGTGGGAGACTGTTGGAAATATGCCCTAGAGGCAATAATAAAATGGTTATTATTATATTTACTTGTCCATGATAATTGTCTATTTTTCATGCTATAACTGTGTTATCCAGAAATTGTAATACATGTGTGAATATATAGACCACAACATGTCCCTAGTAAGCCTCTAGTTGACTAGCTCGTTGATCAATAGATTGTTACGGTTTCCTGACCATGGACATTGGATGTCATTGATAACGGGATCACATCATTAGGAGAATGATGTGATGGACAAGACCCAATTCTAAGCATAGCACAAGATCGTGTAGCTCGTTTGCTAGAGCTTTTCTAACTGCCAAGTATCATTTCCTTAGACCATGAGATTGTGCAACTCCTGGATACCATAAGAGTGCTTTGGGTGTGCCAAACGTCACAACGTAACTGGGTGGCTATAAAGGTACACTACAGGTATCTCCGGAAGTGTCTGCTGGGTTGGCATGAATCGAGACTGGGATTTGTCACTCCGTATGACGGAGAGGTTTCTCTGGGCCCACTCGGTAATGCATCATCATAATGAGCTCGGTGTGACTAAATAGTTGGTCACGGGATGATGTTTTACAGAACGAGTAAAGTGACTTGCCGGTAACGAGATTGAACGAGGTATTGGGATACGGACGATCGAATCTCGGGCAAGTAACGTACCGATTGACAAAGGGAATTGAATATGGGATTGATTGAATCCTCGACATCGTGGTTCATCTGATGAGATCATCGTGGAACATGTGGGAGCCAACATGGGTATCCAGATCCCGCTGTTGGTTCTTGACCGGAGAGTCGTCTCGGTCATGTCTGCGTCTCCCGAACCCGTAGGGTCTACACACTTAAGGTTCGGTGTCGCTAGGGTTGTAGAGATATTAGTATGTGGTAACGCGAAAGTTGTTTGGAGTCCCAGATGAGATCCCGGATGTCATGAGGAGTTCCGGAATGGTCCGGAGGTGAAGATTTATATATAGGAAGTCCAGCTTCGGCCTTCGGGAAGGTTTCGGGGGTAAATCGATATTGTACCGGGACCACCGGAAGGGTCCCGGGGGTCCACCGAGTGGGGCCACCTATCCCGGAGGGCCCCATGGGCTGAAGTGGGAGGGGAACCAGCCCCTGGTGGGCTGGTGCGCCCCCCATGGGCCTCCCCTGTGCCTAGGGTTGGAAACCCTAGGGGTGGGGGCGCCCCACTTGGCTTGGGGGCAAGTCCCCCTTGGCCGCCGCCCCCCTTGGAGATCCCATCTCCTAGGGCCGGCGCCCCCTAGGGGCCCTATATATAGTGTGGGGGAGGGAGGGCTGCCGCACCCAAGCCCTTGGCGCCTCCCTCTCCCCTCGTAACACCTCTCTCTCTCGTTGGAGCTTGGCGAAGCCCTGCCGAGATCACCGCTGCTTCCACCACCACGCCGTCGTGCTGCTGGATCTCCTTCAACCTCTCCTTCCCCTTGCTGGATCAAGAAGGAGGAGATGTCTTCCCAATCGTACGCGCGTTGAACGCGGTGGTGCCGTCCGTTCGGCACTTGGTCATCGGTGATTTGGATCACGACGAGTATGACTCCATCAACCCCGTTCTCTTGAACGCTTCCGCTCGCGATCTACATGGGTATGTAGATGCACTCCCCTTTCCCTCGTTGCTAGATGACTCCATAGATTGATCTTGGTGATGCGTAGAAAATTTTAAAATTCTTCTATGTTCCCCAACAGTGTCATAATGAGCTAGGTCTATGCGTAGTTTCTATGCACGAGTAGAACACAAGTTGTTGTGGGCGTTGATTTTGTCAATTTACCTGCCGTTACTAGTCTTATATTGATTCGGCGGCATCGTGGGATGAAGCAGCCTGGACCAACCTTACACGTACGCTTACGTGAGACTGGTTCCACCGACTGACATGCACTACACTACTAGGAAAAGGCCTACTAATGGCGCACCGGTTTTGCCTACTAATGGCGCATCACCGGTGCGCCATTAGTAGCACGCCACTAGTAATTTTTACTAATGGCGCACCACTGGTGCGCCATTAGTATCTGGTATACTAATGGCGCACCATCCAGTGCGCCATTAGTATAGAACACCATGCGCCATTAGTGTGCCTCCCAGGGGCCATATTTAACCATGTGCTTTGGCACACTAATGGCGCACTGCAGATGGATGTGCCATTAGTATACTTGGCATACTAATGGCGCACTCTGTAGTGATGCGCCATTAGTATGAATATTAGGTTTTATTTTTTTTTCTTTTATGATTTTTGCACATGTTACAAAATATATTATTTGACAGAATATAGACAGTAGCACACGGCAACAACAGATTCATCGAATACAATAGAAGATTAGTCTCTGAATACAATTCATCATATTAGTCTCCGAATTCAAAAGACCAAACAAAGATAAAACATTACAAGTCTCGAGACCGCGAGTATCGAATTTGTCGGAAGTAATACTAATCCTAACAAGTCCTACTAATCATCATCATACAACTTCTACTCTTTATTCATAACAAGTCATACGATCATCATCTTGATAGTCTTCGAACCAACCCTACTTAATTGTTCTTAGCACATGATCATCAGTATTAGGCAAGACCTAAATACCCTATTTAAGCTAAAATAGCATAAAACAATATAGACCCTGACTCTCCATTATGGAGAATGGAGAACATCCTGTCTCCAATTCTTGCGCTTCGCTTCCTTTTGCTTCCAAGAAGCTCCTTACGACTGTCCATACATTTTTTCCATCCTTTGATTTTCATGTCTCCACTTCTTTTAGAAATCTCGTATGGACAGTTGAGATTCGTAGGACGACCTGGCTGTATGTTCAAAACATTAACACTACCTTTCAGATACATCATATGAGGCACACAATTCTCTGGGATTATCTGTTGAAAAACATAGTAATAACTTCATAGTTAGCAATGATGTACTAGTTTTAGAAGTATGCAAAAGATGCACGGATGTCGTAATAGTAAAAATCTTACCAGGGTATCTCCATGGTAGTTACCGTAGTTGAACACATGCACTAGTGGCACGTATTTACCATAATGTTGAGGAGTTTGATTGTAGATATTGTAATTCTCAATGTCAGTACAAAATCCGACCAAATGATTTTTCTCCTTGTAAGTTGTTAATTCGGAGCCATCGGTGTAGTGGGTTTTGTCTACCATCTCCCGCACATTCTTTGAACAATAAAAATAAGTTGTCAATGGAAATAAGTTGTCAACTATTTTGAAATAAACAACATAAATTAGCTAATAACTATGTTTGAGAAACTCACATAGCGGTAGAACTGGAGGCGTATCAACAAGGACCCAAATGTCCATATTGTCTTGGTTGATGTCAAGATTACCAAGATCCATGGTGATAAGCATACCCTCATCAAAACCATACATCTTGCAAAATGCTTCCCAATTTTTGCAACCAAAATGGGTTACGCTCTCAGAATTATATAGATTTACTTCAAAGTCCACATCGTGATGAGTCCTTAGGTGAATTTTCTTTGTTTTAGAAATTTCATGGTCTTCAAAATCCATCCTCTGCAAGACATAGCATCTTGCATGGCATGGGATAAGCTATACTCGAATTATAAAAGATGAAAATTACACGTTGAAATAGTTGAAGTCATGCTTAATTATGAAAATAACACTTGCCGTCGTTGTGTACCGTCTCAACTTCGAAGGTCTCCTCGAGCTTAATGCTGAAGCGCCGATCATCATCCAGGTGAGGCATGTCGCACAGACCTTGATCGTCGTGGCACCAGTCGCACTCCGCCGGGAGACTTTCGTCGTCCGATGATGATGCGACATATCCTACGTTCATAATTCAAAACTACATCATTCAGGGTTTGTCGACACCGAGGCATCCTAAAAGCTAAGCTTTTATCATTTAGGGTTTGTCGACACAGAGGCACCCTAAAAGCCTAAGCTTTCATCATTTAGGTTCTTATCGACACCGAGGCATCCTATAAGCCAAGGTTTTATCATTTAGGGTTTGTCGACGTCGAGGCACCCTAAAAGCCTAAGCTTTCATCATTTAGGTTTTGTCGACGTCGAGGCACCCTAAAAGCCTAAGAGTACATCATTTAGGTTCTCATCGACACCGAGGCACCCTATAGAAGCGAAGTTAAGTTTTCATCATTTAGGGTTTATCGATGCCGAGGCACCCTAGGCTGGGCCTAATCACTTGGCACTAATCACTTGGCTCTATTGCCACCTATGTTGGGTTTATCATCTAGGGTTTATCGATGCTAACGAGAATTCTAAGTTGGGCCTAATCACTTGGCTCTATTGCCACCTATGGTTTAATGCAGCAAGAATGGCGGGGCAGTTGATCCTACTTAATTAAGTACTAAGATACCCCGGCCCATGCATTAGTAGCAAGTACCCCATATGTCCGATTTTTAGCAAAGTCATGCTAAAATTCACGGAAAATTTCAGCATGACCTTTGCTGAAAATAAGACATATGGAGTACCCGAATTTTCCGGAACGGAAGTTAATCGACATTCCGGCAAACTCAAGGGTCTCTCGGGGTACCTGCAAAATCATCACGACACGATGGTCGGAGACAAAACCCAGCAAACTAGCACCACAATGTGCCTCTACTTTCATATGGATGAAAAGGCCACAGACCATATGGTCCTCTGCTTTCATATGGACAAAAATCAGCTCAACTTATGTGAGCTTCCATTCCAGATCTCATAGGTCACCCAACAAAAAATCATGAATAGTTTTAGCTGAAAAAAATCATGGATTGCTGTTAACTAAAAATTAGTGACCGAAACTGTTGCTGATCATGGATTACTGTTAATTAAAAATAGAGCATCTGGCTTGTCTTATCATGTTCACTAAGTCCACAAAAATGAATAGGTTTAGTAAACTTGAAGTACTCAACACTAAACATGGTTCAGAGCTCACTACACTACACTACATCATGCAATGGTTCAGACCTCACTACACTAGAACAAGCTCACTACACTACACTACACTACACATGCTTAAACTCTGAACATAAACAAACACCAACAATGCAATATGTAAACTACCTTTGTTTCTAGGCAACAAGAGTTATCATCAATGCTTTTGAGTTTATTAAGTACCTTCAGTTCTGAGTTTTAAATGTCAAAAGAGCTTCACAGAATCTTGAATCCTCCAAATCACTCTTAACAGTTCTGCATTGCACAAAGGCAGCAATGAGCCAATGATATCAATAGCAATAAAGGTGCTTACATTCTCATAACGTCAGTATTAGTTAACCAAAATTCAACCTACAGAGTTCTAGTACAGTGAGTAACTCCCAATTCTTTTAATAGAAGCACAATTAACAACACAACTAGGGAGTCTAGGACAATGCCACCAGATAGAATTTGAAGGAAAAACGTTCTTCCAGAACCTTCAAGCCACAATCATACATAGAGTGGCTGATCATATAAGCTATATTTAAATAAACATCAACTAAACTTGATGACAAGAAAAACTACAATCACATTGATACAAACTAGAGCATATAGCAATAGTAAATTGCTACTCCATATAGCAATAGTAATGCACCTAATCAACATTGTAGAGCATCCTGTTACAAACTTGTTCTGATCCTGCAAATTAATGGGGAGGAAGAACTAGGGACGGAGGGAATGGTAATGGTTCAGAGAAGAACAATAGTAATGCTCCATATAGCAATAGTAATGCTCCATATGTTCTGATCCATATAACAAGAAGAACTAGGGAGGGAGGGAATGGGGAGGAAGGGTGGAGAGGGAGGAAGGAGGAGAGGTACCTGGGCGGGCGTGGCCAGTCCCCGGAGGGGTCGGGGTCGGCGGCGGCGTCGAAGGGGTGGCTCGAGGGCGTCCGAGCTCGTCCGGGTCCTTGTAGTCGAAGAGGAAGACGACAGCAGTCCTCCTGGGCGCCTCGGTTGGTCGTGGGGAGGCCGGCGGCCACGTGCTTCGCGGGTCGGGGGCGCGGGGGCGGTGGCACGGGGGAGCGAGGGCGGCGGCGCGGGGGAGCCGGAGCGGGTGTGGCGAGGGATGGAAGGGGATCTGGCGAGGGAGAGGGAAGGAGGTATCGGGGGAAGGGCCGGGTATCCAGCTATAGAGGGGGGAATGTTAGTAATGGCGCACCGTCGAGGGGTGCGCCGTAAAAACACTCATAGCAATGGCGCACCATTCTCTGGTGCGCCATTAGTAACTTTGTTTTTCTGATAGCAATGGAGCACCCTCCTCTGGTGCGCCATTAGTAACTTTTTTTCATTATTTCTTGTTGCATCTAATAATTTGTTTTTTTATTAAATTTGTTATTTTCATGAGGACTAGAACAAAATATATCATCAAATATCATCAAATTTGTTTTTTTAATATCATCAAATTTGTTTTTTATTTTCAATTGAAAATATCATCAAATTTGTTATTTGAAAATATCATCAAATTTGTTATTTGAAAATATTATCAAAAAGCGGGGGAGGGTGCGGGGTGTCGGCGGCCGCGCTGGAGAGGGCCGGGGGAGGGTGCAGGGGGTCGGCGGCGGCGGTGGAGCGGGGGGAGGATGCGGGGGGTTGGCGGCGGCGGTGGAGCGGGGGAGGGTGCGGTGGGTCATCGGTGGCGGTGGAGCGGGGGAGGGTGCGGGGGGTCGGCGGCAGCGTGGGTCAGGGCAGCGGAGGGAATTAGCTAGGGGGCGAGGGAGAGGGATGAAGGGGATCTGGCGAGAGGGAGGGAATTAGATAGGGGGAATCTTACTAATGGCGCACCAGCGGTCGGTGCGCCATTAGTAATCTTTTTTTTTACATAGCAATGGCGCACCGGGCAGAGGTGCGCCATTAGTAATCTTTTTTTTATATATAGCAATGGCGCACCAGCCAGAGGTGCGCCATAAGTAAAAAAAATTTGTTGCATGTAATAATTTTTTAGAAAATGAATATGAATATGAAACAGTAATATTTTTTTATAAAAACAGTAATAATTGTTGTTTAACAACAATTGTAGTCTACACTTTTTTACTATTATTTTTTAAAAAATGAAGAGGGGAGAGGAGGCGCGGGTGGGATCGAGATCGAGATGGAGGGGGAATCGAGATCGAGATGGAGGGGGATCGAGATCGACTGTCCTCATGAATATTCAATATTTTATCATATTGAATATGAAAAAATATCATCAAATTTGAAAAAATATTCATGAATTCAAAAAGTGCCCATGAAATTTAAAAATATTCATGATATCAAAAAGTGCCCATGATATTTAAAAATATTCATTATATCAAAATATATACTAATGGCGCACTTATACAGGGTGCGCCATTAGTAGTTTAAACTAGTAATGGCGCACTGTGAGGCGGTGCGCCATTAGTAGTTTTGCGAAAAAAAAGAACAAAAAAAATTTCAGTACTGGCGCACTCCATGTCTGGTGCGCCATTACTAGTTAGAACTAGTAATGGTGCACCGGAGGTAGGATGCGCCATTAGTATGTATGTAAAAATGAAAAAAAAATATCACTAGTGGCGCACCAGTTTTCTGGTGCGCCATTAGTGTCTTCCACACTAATGGCTCATCACCAACTGGTGCGCCATTAGTATATAGTAGTGGCGCACTACTTCCCTGGTGCGCCATTAGTGTAAATCCTATCTATAGCCCTTTTCCTAGTAGTGCTAGTTGCATAAGGTGGCTAGCGGGTGTCTGTCTCTCCCACTTTAGTCGTACCGGATTCGATGAAAAGGGTCCTTATGAAGGGTAAATAGAAATTGGCATATCACATTGTGGTTTTGGCATAGGTAAGAAACGTTCTTGCTAGAAACCTATAGCCGCCATGTAAAAACTTGCAACAACAATTAGAGGACTTCTAACTTATTTTTGCAGCATGTGCCATGTGATGTGATATGGCCAAAAGGATGTGATGAATGATATATGTGATGTATGAGATTGATCATGTTCTTGTAATAGGAATCATGACTTGAATGTTGATGAGTATGACAACCGGCAGGAGCCATAGGAGTTGTCTCAATTTATTTAGGACCTGCGTGTCAACATAAACGTCATGTAATTACTTTACTTTATTGCTAAACCATTAGCCATACTAGTAGAAGTAATAGATGACGAGACAACTTCATGAAGACACGATGATGGAGATCATGGTGTCATGCTGGTGACGATGATGATCATGGCGCCCCGAAGATGGAGATCAAAAGGAGCAAAATGATATTGGCCATATCATGTCACTATTTGATTGCATGTGATGTTTATCATGTTTTACATCTTATTTGCTTAGAACGATAGTAACATAAATAAGATGGTCCCTCACAATAATTTCAAGAAAGTGTTCCCCCTAACTGTGCACCGTTGCTAAGGTCCGTTGTTCCGAAGCACCACGTGATCATCGGCTGTGATAGGTTCTAACATTCGCATACAATGGGTGTAAGCCAGATTTACACACGCAATACACTTAGGTTGACTTGACGAGCCTAGCATGTATAGACATGGCCTCGGAACACGGAAGACTGAAAGGTCGAACATGAGTCGTATAGAATATACGATCAACATGAAGATGTTCACCGATGATGACTAGTCCGTCTCACGTGATGATCATACACGGCCTAGTTGAATCAGATCATGTATCACTTAAATGACTGGAGGGATGTCTATCTGAGTGGGAGTTCATTGAATAATTTGATTAGATGAACTTAATTATCATGAACTTAGTCTAAAATCTTTACAATATGTCTTGTAGATCAAATGGCCCACACTAATGTTGTCCTCAACTTCAACGCGTTCCTAGAGAAAACCAAGCTGAAAGACGATGGTAGCAACTATACGGACTGGGTCCGGAACTTGAGGATCATCCTCATAGCTGCCATGAAAGAATATGTCCTTGAAGCACCGCTAGGTGAAGCACCACCCCCAGCAAACCAAGACGTTATGAACGTTTGGCAGTCCCGTGTTGATGATTACTCCCTGGTTCAGTGCGGCATGCTTTACAGCTTAGAACCGGGGCTCCAGAAGCGTTTTGAGCAACACAGAGCATATGAGATGTTCCAAGAGCTGAAAATGGTTTTACAAGCTCATGCCCGGGTCGAGAGATATGAAGTCTCCGACATGTTCTATAGTTGTAATATGGAGGAGAATAGTTCCGTCAGCGAGCACATACTCAAAATGTCTGGGTTACACAACCGCTTGTCTCAGCTGGGAGTTAATCTCCCGGATGATGCGGTCGTTGACAGAATCCTTCAGTCGCTCCCACCTAGCTACAAGAGCTTTGTGATGTACTTGAATATGCAGGGGATGGAAAAGACCATTCCTGAGGTATATTCGATGCTGAATTCAGCGGAGGTGGAAATCAAAAAGGAACATCAAGTGTTGATGGTGAATAAAACCACTAAGTTCAAGAAAGGCAAGGGTAAAAAGAACTTCAAGAAGGATGGCAAGGGAGTTGCCGTGCCCGGTAAGCAAGCTGCTGGGAAGAAGCCAAAGAATGGACCCAAGCCCGAGACTGGCTGTTTTTATTGCAAGGGAAGTGGTCACTGGAAGCGGAACTGCCCCAAGTACTTAGCGGACAAGAAGGCCGGCAACACCAAAGGTATAGGTGATATACATGTTATTGATGTGTACCTTACCAGTACTCGTAGTAGCTCCTGGGTATTTGATACCGGTGCGGTTGCTCATATTTGTAACTCAAAACAGGAGCTGCGGAATAAGCGGAGACTGGCGAAGGACGAGGTGACGATGCGCGTCGGGAATGGTTCCAAGGTCGATGTGATCGCCGTCGGCACGCTACCTCTACATTTACCTACGGGATTAGTTTTAAACCTCAATAATTGTTATTTAGTGCTAGCTTTGAGCATGAACATTGTATGAGGATCTCGTTTAATACAAGATGGCTACTCATTTAAATCCGAGAATAATGGTTGTTCTATTTATATGAGAGATATGTTTTATGGTCATGCCCCGCTGGTCAATGGATACTCTAAAGAAACTATTGGGTATACCTTCTATCTCAGATCTGAAGGCAAGATCTTTGTTGCCAAGAATGGATTCTTTCTAGAGAAAGAGTTTCTCTCGAAAGAAGTAAGTGGGAGGAAAGTAGAACTTGATGAAGTATTGCCTCTTGAACCGGAGAGTGGCGCAGCTCAAGAAAATGTTCCTGAGGTGCCTGCATCGTCTAGAGAGGAAGTTAATGATGATGATCATGAAACTTCAGATCAAGTTGCTACTGAACTTCGTAGGTCCACAAGGACACATTCCGCACCAGAGTGGTACGGCAACCCTATCCTGGAAATCATGTTGTTAGACAATGGTGAACCTTCGAACTATGAAGAAGCGATGGTGGGCCCAGACTCCGACAAATGGCTGGAAGCCATGAAATCCGAGATAGGATCCATGTATGAAAACGAAGTATGGACTTTGCTGACTTGCCCAATGATCGGCGAGCCATTGAAAATAAATGGATCTTTAAGAAGAAGACAGACGCGGATGGTAATGTGACCATCTATATAGCTCGGCTTGTTGCTAAGGGTTATCGACAAGTTCAAGGGGTTGGCTACGATGACACTTTCTCACCCGTAGCGAAGCTGAAGTCCGTCCGAATCATGTTAGCAATCGCCGCATTCTATGATTATGAGATATGTAAAATGGACGTCAAAACGGCATTCCTTAATGGTTTCCTTAAGGAAGAATTGTATATGATGCAGCCGGAAGGTTTTGTCGATCCTAAGAATGCTGACAAGGTGAGCAAGCTCCAATGCTCGATCTATGGGCTGGTGCAAGCATCTCGGAGTTGGAACATTCATTTTGATGAGATGATCAAAGCGTTTGGGTTTACACAGACTGATGGAGAAGCCTGCGTTTACAAGAAAGTGAGTGGGAGCTCTGTAGCATTTCTCATACTGTAGGTGGATGACACACTATTGATGGGAAATGATATAGAATTCTTGGAAAGCATAAAGGCCTACTTGAATAAGTGTTTTTCAATGAAGGATCTTGGAGAAGCTGCTTACATATTAGGCATCAAGATCTGTAGAGATAGCTCGAGATGCCTCATTGGTCTTTCACAGAGTACGTACCTTGACAAGATATTGAAGAAGTTCAATATGGATCAGTCAAAGAAGGGGTTCTTGCCTGTGTTGCAAGCTACGAGATTGAGCACGGCTCAATGCCCGACCACGGCAGAAGATAGAGAAAAGATGAGTGTCGTCCCCTATGCCTCGGCCATAGGGTCTATCATGTATGCTATGCTATGTACCATATCAGATGTAAACCTTGTCGTAAGTTTGGTAGGAAGGTACCAAAGTAATCCCGGCATGGAACACTGGACAGCGGTCAAGAATATCCTGAAGTACCTGAAAAGGACTAAGGATATGTTTCTCGTTTATGGAGGTGACGAAGAGCTCGTCGTAAAGGGTTACGTCGATGCTAGCTTCGACACAGATCTGGATGACTCCAAGTCACAAACCGGATACATGTATATTTTGAATGGTGGGACAGTCAGCTGATGCAGTTGCAAGCAAAGTGTCGTGGCGGGATCTGCATGTGAAGCGGAGTACATGGCAGCCTCGGAGGCAGCACAAGAAGCAATCTGGGTGAAGGAGTTCATTACTGACCTAGGAGTTATTCCCTATGCGTCGGGCCCAATGACTCTCTTCTGTGACAACATTGGAGCTATTGCCCTTGCCAAGGAGCCCAGGTTTCACAGGAAGACTAGGCATATCAAGCGTCGCTTCAACTCCATTTGTGAAAATGTTCAAAATGGAGACA
The DNA here is from genome assembly GCA_034509565.1 of Triticum monococcum. Lineage (NCBI taxonomy): Eukaryota > Viridiplantae > Streptophyta > Magnoliopsida > Poales > Poaceae > Triticum > Triticum monococcum. Next base: position 439,244,630 of record CM067842.1, on the reverse strand, counting down.
TAGATATTTCTAAAGTGCATACGGACCTGAATGTCGCAGATCCGTTGACTAAACCTCTCCCTCGAGCAAAACATGATCAACACCAGAACTCTATGGGTGTTCGATTCATCACAATGTAAACAGATTATTGGCTCTAGTGCAAGTGGGAGACTATTGGAAATATGCCCTAGAGGCAATAATAAAATGGTTATTATTATATTTCCTTGTCCATGATAATTGTATATTGTTCATGCTATAATTGTGTTATCCGGAAATCGTAATACATGTGTGAATATATAGACCACAACATGTCCCTAGTAAGCCTCTAGTTGACTAGCTCGTTGCTCAAAAGATGGTTACGGTTTCCTGACCATGGACATTGGATGTCATTGATAACGGGATCACATCATTAGGTGAATGATGTGATGGACAAGACCCAATCCTAAGCATAGCACAAGATCGTGTAGTTCATTTTCTAGAGCTTTTCTAAGTGTCAAGTATCATTTCCTTAGACCATGAGATTGTGCAACTCCCGGATACCGTAGGAGTGCTTTGGGTGTGCCAAACGTCACAACGTAACTGGGTGGCTATAAAGGTACACTATAGGTATCTCCAAAAGTGTTTGTTGGATTGGCATGAATCGAGACTGGGATTTGTCACTCCATATGACGGAGAGGTATCTCAGGGCCCACTCAGTAATGCATCATCATAATGAGCTTAGTGTGACTAAATAGTTGGTCACGGGATGATGTGTTACGGAACGAGTAAGGTGACTTGTCGGTAACGAGATTGAACAAGGTATTGGGATACCGACGATCGAATCTCAGGGAAGTAACGTACCGAATGACAAAGGGAACTGGATACGGGATTGATTGAATCCTTGACATCGTGGTTCATCCGATGAGATCATCGTGGAACATGTGGGAGCCAACATGGGTATCCAGATCCCGCTGTTGGTTATTGACCGGAGAGTCGTCTAGGTCATGTCTGCATGTCTCCCGAACCCGTAGGGTCTACACACTTAAGGTTCGGTGATGCTAGGGTTGTAGAGATATTATTATGCGGTAACCCGAAAGTTGTTCGGAGTCCCGGATGAGATCCGTACATCACGAGGAGTTCCGGAATTATCCGGAGGTGAAGATTTATATATAGGAAGTTCAGTTTCGGCCATCGGGGAGGTTTCGGGGGTAATCGGTATTGTACCGGGACCATCGGAAGGGTCCCGGGGGTCCACCGGGTGGGGCCACCTATCCCGGAGGGTCCCATGGGCTGAAGTGGGAGGGGAACCAGCCCCTGGTGGGCCGGTGCCCCCCCCCCCATGGGCCTCCCCCTGCGCCTAGGGTTGGAAACCCTAGGGGTGGGGGCGCCCCATTTGGCTTGGGGGGCAAGTCCCCCTTGGCCGCCGCCCCCCCCTTGGAGATCCCATCTCCTAGGGCCGGCGCTCCCCCCCTAGGGGCCCTATATATAGTGGGGGGAGGGAGGGCAGCCGCACCAAGTCCCTGGCCCCTCCCTCTCGCCTCATAACACCTCTCTCTCTCTCTCGTTGGAGCTTGGTGAAGCCCTGCCGAGATCACCGCTGCTTCCACCACCACACCGTCGTGCTGCTGGATCTCCATCAACCTCTCCTTCACCTTGCTAGATCAAGAAGGAGGAGACATCTTCCCAACCGTACGTGTGTTGAACGCGGAGGTGCCGTCCGTTCGGTACTTGGTCATCGGTGATTTGGATCACGACGAGTGCGACTCCATCAACCCCGTTCTCTTGAACGCTTCCACTCGCGATCTAGAAGGGTATGTAGATGCACTCCCCTTTCCCTCGTTGCTAGATGACTCCATAGATTGATCTTGGTGATGCATAGAAAAATTTTAAAATTCTGCTATGTTCCCCAACAACGCCCGCGCTGTCGTCTCCTATCTTCGTCGTCGGTAAGCAGCCGTTCGCCCGGTTCGTTTTTTGTGTTAAATCGGTTAACTCTAGTTTTTAATAAACCATGTGGTTTAGTTAAACCGACCTCGGTTTTTGTTGTATTAAGCTGCTGCCTCTGTTTTGCTTATTTAGTGGTCGTACGCCATTTAGCCGACAGGTCCCAGTCCCAAGGCGGCTTCAGCCGTCGCTGGTATGCCAGGTCGCGATGCCGTGGTCAAGGCCAGGAGGTGAGCGACCCGGAGTCCGGTAAGAGCCCCTGAGTCGCGATGCTCAGGAGGTCCCCTTTGGCGCCCAAGCAGCCGTCGTTTGGTGAGAAAGGGCAGCGGTGTCGCTAACAAGGGATAGCATTAGGTGCGGGGATGGTGCCACGGTAGCTGGCGCTTTCGAGCGATGACTTATCTCGAGGATCAGGGGCCGCTCTCTGGTGTGTGGCCGGGTCCGTGCATCGGCGGGCGCGGGGTTGCTCGGCGAGGTCCTCGTGTGCCTCTCCCCTCTCGCCTTTGCTCCCCTTTCTACTCTACGTCCTCGGGTCCCGGCCCTCGAGCGAGTCTCAGCCGTTGCTGGTTTGCCAGGTCGCGATGTCGTGGTCAAGGCCAGAGGGTGAGGGCTGGAGAGCCAGTAGGAGCCCTGAGTCGCGATGCTCAGGCACCCCCCCCCCCTTAACGTGCAAGCGATTCACACAGACGAGAGCAAACGAGGCACAGCAAGAGCCTCGCCTGACGCGGCTCCTTCAGGAGGTCCTGCAGGTCCATCATAGAAAGAGCAAGGGGTTGCCATAACAATTGACGGTCAGCCATTGGTTGCTTCCGAGGGGTAGTGAGGCACTGAAGGCTTGACGAGGTGACGCTATGCGGGGCTGCCGCGGCCAGAGCTCAGCCATCCAGGTTTGTCGGCGTTGCAGGGACGGACCCATGTGCAAGCGTCATGCCGTTTGGGAGCAGCTCCGTTAGTTGGCGTCAGCTGAGCGGGCAACTAAGTAAAACACATTAGCCGCGAAGGAGTGGATTCGTTCAAATAGATGCTGGGAATGTGGACATCACTGGGTCAGGCCCAAGCGACTTGTGGGGTCATGCAGCCCGAGGGGCGCCCCCAACAAGGTAAGCTAACGACGCGAAATAAAAGGGAAACACGCCGCAGGGACGGACCCACGTGGCCTGGGAATAATGCAGCCCTAGGGGCGCTCCCAGCTGGAAATGAAACTTGAAAGATGTCACCTGATGACGCTGAAGACGAAGGGGTGTTGGTGTAGCAGACTCGGTGGGCTGCGGAAGCTGATCCTCATGAGCCCCCAGGCCCAGGGGCCTCGGGAGGCTCCGGAGGCGTTGGCTGCTCCTCGCGGACCATCTCCATCTCCGCCAGGGCTGCGGAGCGCCTGGCCTCTTGTGCCTCTGTGGTGCCCCTCATGAGGCGCTGGTACGTGTCAGCCGTGCTCGGCAAGCCGTAAGGCATGCGAACGTAGCTGTGGGGCGGACCTCCGTAGCGACCCACTCGCGAGGGCCAGTGGCGCTCTAGGGAGGCGACTCGGTTGAGCCCTGGTACGTTGATGCAGACGCGCAGCCCGCCATCCTCGCCTCGATGGGGAGCCACTGCTGATAGGCAGCAGCCGCCTTTCATGACTCTTGACTCCTATAACTCCTGGATGGCCTTGCTGACGAACTCCTGAGGGTCCGGATCTCCTTGCCTTGCTCCTTCTTGAGGGAAACGTGCTTCGAAACATGCCTCCATGTGGTGCCCAAGCGCCTCCCTCGTGACCCTAGCTAGGTCGGTGGCCCTCCAGGGGAGAGCCCCCGAGCCCTGCCTGAGGAGGGCACCGGGCGCGCTTTCCTATGCGATGGAAGGAGGTTCCCCCTGGGTAGGCACGGGCCTAGAGGGGCCTGCCTCCTGAGGGGCCAGGCCGGACAATGTCTTCTTCTTCTTGGGGGCGGCCGCGGGAAGCCTCCTGCTTCCGCGATCCAGGTCTTCCAGTGATGCGGCCTGAAAGGCTCGTTCCAGGGAACACACCGCGTCCTTCTCTTCACAGGGCACCGTGATGACTCCACCGCTTCCTGGCATCTTGAGGACTTTGTAGCCGTGGTGAGTTACGGCCATGAACTTGGCCAGCGCTGGGTACCCAAGGATGGCATTGTATGGCAGGCGAATGTGAGCGACGTCGAATTTGATGAGCTCGGTGCGGTAGTTGTCGCATGCCCCGAAGGTGACAGGGAGGCGGACCTGCCCAATCGGGACCGTGGAGCCATCGGTGATACCAGAGAAAGGCTTGGTTGGCTGAAGCTGGCTGTAGGGCACTTGGAGGTTGTTGAATGTTTCCACGGACAGGACGTTGAGCCCTGCCCCGCCATCGATGAGGGTCTTGGTGACCACCATGTTGCTGATGATTGGGGAACAAAGCAGCGGGAGGACTCCGGCTGTAGCCGCACACTTGAGTTGATCTGCTGGGCTGAACGTGATGGCGCACGCCGACCACCTGAGAGGGCGCATGGCTTTGAGCCTGGGGAGGACTGCATTCACTTCGCGGGCGAACTGCTTGAAGATGCGTTGAGAGGCTGGGGCTTGTGCTCCCCCAGGATGCAGGCGATCGCGCGCGGCTCCTGGAAGCCCCCAGCCTCCTCGTCCTGGTAGCGGTCCTCGTTTCTCCTTGGCTGTGGCGGCAGCGGTGGGAGGCCTGCGTTGCCTTGCGGGCGATCCTCGTGAGGTTGATCCCTCCAGCCTCCCTCGCGAGGCGAGTCTTGCCAGCGATCCTCGCGAGGTTGGTTGCGCCACCCCTGGCGCGGGCCACGGTCTTCCCAGCGTCATGCGTTCCTTCCTCCTCCTCGACCGTAGCCCCGGTCACCGCGGTCGGGGCGACGGTCGATCCTTCCTTCTCGCACGGCTCAGAGTTCTTGGCATTCGTTGGTGTTGTGGGTGTGGAGGTCGTGGTACACGCAGTACCGGCTGCCCTTGGGGGGTTCGGTCTGATCTCTGCCCCGCTTGGTGTCTGGTTCTACCGCGAGCACGGCAGCCCCCTTGCACTTCACATCTTTGGCCTTGAGCTTCTTCTCTTCTGGGTCTGCGGCAGGCAGCTCGAGGAGGGAGAGACGCCCTTCCTCAGCCCTGGCGCACTTGTTTTCCAAGTTGAACAGCTCCAAGAAAGTGCACAGGTCTTCATGCATCGCCAGCTCCTCCTTCATCTTGACATCGTGCACGCCGTCGGAGAAAGCTGAGATGATGGCCTCCTCAGTCACCTTGGGGATCTTGAGGCGTGCATTGTTGAAGCGCTGGATGTACTTTTGTAGGGTCTCCCCGGGTTGTTGCTTGATGCGGCGCGTGTCGCTCACGGCAGGTGGCCGGTCGCGAGTACCTTGGAAGTTGGCGATGAAGCGGGTGCGCATCTCGTCCCAGGAGGAGATTGTGCCCGGAGCCAGGTTCAGGAGCCAGGTGCAGGCCCCGTCCTTGAGCGCCATGGGAAACCAGTTCGCCATGACCTTCTCGTCTCCGTTGGCAGCTTTGATGCCCAGCTCGTAGAGCTGGAGGAACTCCGCAGGGTCGGCCGTACCGTCGTAGCGAGGAGGCAGGTCTGGCTTGAACTTGCCGGGCCGCGCGACGCTGTGTAGTTCGGTGGTGAAGGCGCTACAGCCTGTTGTGGCCACGGGAGGCCTTGGGTGACGGAGAGCTTGGTCTTGCATGTCCCCACACGCTGCAGCTGAGAGCAGCGCGGGGTCTTGACGCGCGGGAGCAGGAGCATGGTCGCGACGTGCTGGAGCAGGGAGCGCCCGGGCGGCTTCTTGCAGGCAAGGGACTTCTTGGCAGCTCTGTTCTTGCTGCGCTGGCACCTGACGGAGTGGGTTTGTAGGATCGAAAGTATGTCTAGAGGGGGGGTGATTAGACTACTTGACCAATTAAAAACTTAGCCTTTTCCCAATTTTAGTTCTTGGCAGATTTTAGCTATCTTAGAGCAAGTCAAGCAATCATTACACAATTCAAGCAAGCATGCAAAGAGTTTATTGGCAGCGGAAAGTAAAGCATGCAACTTGCAAGAATGTAAAGGTAAGGGTTTGGAGGATTCAAACGCAATTGGAGACACGGATGTTTTCCCGTGGTTCAGATAGGTGGTGCTATCCTACATCCATGTTGATGGAGACTTCAACCCACGGAGGGTAACGGTTGCGCGAGTCCACAGAGGGCTCCACCCACGAAGGGTCCACGAAGAAGCAACCTTGTCTATTCCACCATGGCCATCGCCCACGAAGGACTTGCCTCACTAGCGGTAGATCTTCACGAAGTAGGCGATCTCCTTGCCCTTACAAACTCCTTGGTTCAACTCCACAATCTTGTCAGAGGCTCCCAAGTGACACCTAGCCAATCTAGGAGACACCACTCTCCAAGAAGTAACAAATGGTGTGTTGATGATGAACTCCTTGCTCTTGTGCTTCAAATTATAGTCTCCCCAACACTCAACTCTCTCTCATAGGATTTGGATCTGGTGGAAAGAAGATTTGAGTGGAAAGCAACTTGGGGAAGGCTAGAGATCAAGATTCATATGGTAGGAATGGAATATCTTGGTCTCAACACATGAGTAGGTGGTTCTTTCTCAGAACATATGAGTAGGAATGGTGTATGTGTTCTGATGGCTCTCTCTTAGAATGAAGAGGTGGTGGAGGGGTATATATAGCCTCCACACGAAATCCAACCGTTACACACAGTTTTCCAATCTCGGTGGGACCGAATCATCAAACTCGGTCGGACCGAAATGGTAAACCTAGTGACCGTTAGGAATTTTAGTGGGACTGAGATGCAACTCGGTAGGATCGATTCGGTTAGGGTTTGGGCATAACGTAATCTCGGTGAGACCGATCGCACAAACTCGGTGAGACCGAGTTCGGCAATTAGCTAACCAGAGAGTTGGTCAGGCAAACTCGGTGGGACCGACTTGCTCTTTCGGTGAGACCAAAAAGTTACAAGAAGGAAACATAGAGTCTACCTTGCATTCTCGGTGGGACCGATTCGCTCTTTCGGTGAGACCGAAAAGTTACGAAATGGAAACAGAGAGTTTGCAAGCCCATCTCGGTGGGACCGAGAACCTTATCGGTAGGACCGAATTGCTAGGGTTTGGCAGTGGCAAATGACAAGTGAAACTCGGTGGCGCCGGATTGACAGAATCGGTATGACCGAGTTTGGCTTAGGGTTTAGGTCATTTGTGGATATGGGAAAGTAGCTGAGGATTTTGGAGCATATCATTGAGCACATAGAGCAAGAGGCTCATTAAGCAACACCTCATCCCTCCTTGATAGTATTGGCTTTTCCTAAAGACTCAATGTGATCTTGGATCACTAAAATATAAAATGAAGAGTCTTGAACTTTTGAGCTTGAGCCAATTCTTGTCCTTAGCATTTTGAGGGTTCCACTTTCACATCCATGCCATGCCAATCATTGAGCTTTCCTGAAATAATCATCTTGAAATAGCATTAGCTCAATGAGCTATATGTTGTTATGAATTACCAAAACCACCTAGGGATATTTGCACTTTCAATCTCCCCCTTTTTGGTAATTGATGACAACATATAGATCAAAGCTTCGACAAATGATAATAAGCATGAAATATATCGTCGCTTTGAGAAGTATGTGACAAATAAGAGCTCCCCCTAAATTTGTGCATATTTAAAATTTGCTTTGGACTGCAAATGCACATGGAGTTAGAATCATGGGTTACTCTTCCATGTCACATACATCTTGGTGGAGCGCTCAAAATGATAAGATTGAAATACATGCACTCATCACCAAGAATAGTGAATGATCACAAACGATAGATAGAATGATAACATATAGCAAGCATTAAGCAACCATTAAGTGTAGCTTATGATCAAACACATGATCATCGATGTCTCACAAGTATAAGGACGTAGTATCTCACACACAAGCAAACAAAGTTCGAAAAACCACCAAATAAAACAAGAGAGAAAAGCAACACTCTCTCTCTCGAAGCCTATGATCTATACATCTTCTCCCCCTTTGGCAACAAGTTACCAAAAAGTTCCTAGAAAATGCATAGTGCTAAGTCGATGCTCAGACTTGATCTTCAGGTGGTGGTGGAGTCCGAAGCATGCCAAGGACGAAGCCTTCAGTAGAAGTGGTCGGAGTCGAGGTTGAAGTGGATGCTGGAGCTGGTGGAACGGAGGCTGTAGCTGGTGCAGACGTTGTGGCTCTAGTGGCAGCAACTGGCAGTGCAGACGACCTCGGACCTCGTGGCACCCTGGCAAAAGCATCAGTTGTGGTCCTGCCTCTCCTCTCATTCATGTCCTCCTGAAGCTGCTCCATGGCAGTCTGTATTTCTGTCACCTTGATGTCCATGTCATAGAATCTCTATTCCATGATCCTCTCTAGGCTCGCCTGGTTCTGAGTCAGGGTGGCAAGTCCTTGCTCAATACGCAGGGTGGACGCTATCAGGTAACCGAGCTGCTCTTGCTTGGTCTTCAAGAAGTAATCAGATGCCTCTGCTTGAGTAGGCATCCCGGCAGCTTTTTCCTTCCTCGCCTTCTCCTTCTGAGCTTGTGCATGTGCAGATGAGGGTTCATTTTCAGTCATAACCACTTGGTTATCCTCAAAATCTGGGCGGATGGCAGGTGTTCCTTATCCAATAAATACACGCCCGTGCCCATCTTGGAGTTGATGAGCTCCTGAATCTGTGGGGCATACCCACAACTCCTCTTCTGGTCTGCAGCTGTCCTCTTGATTGTTTCCACAATGAGACTCATGACCTTGAATTTCTGAGGCACGTCAAATACATGAAGCAAGTTGATCGCGTGACCTCTAATCATCTTGTGATCTCCAGATTTGGGCAGAAGGGTGTGCCTAAGGATCCAGTTGATTGTAGGCAATCCTGAAAGCAGATAGTGCACAGAGCCAAACTTGAACGTGTCAAGCGCTTCATTCGGGATCTCCTTGTACATGTTGGACATGGAGTTGTGATCCATCTTTTTCTTGGCATAAATTTCCAAGTCATCAGCTTGCTCCTCTGGGGCATTGATCAACTTCGCCCATTCTTCCATAGTGGATTGGTACCTCGTACCCTCAGACATCCATGTGATCCTGCCATCCGGATAGAAGTGTGATGTGGAGTAGAATTGCATGATCAGCTCCTCGTTCCACTTTGTGAGCTTCTGCCCAACAAAGTCTGCAACTCCACAAGCACTAAAGCTGTCAAATACACCGGGGTAGTGCTCTTCATTGTCCTTGATGTAGGTCCAGTCGACCCATATCATGTCACAAACGATCGGCTTCTTATCAAGCAAAACAGCCTCATAGAAATCTTGTTTCTCCTTGGTGTGAAATCTGTAATCCACGGCAGTCCTTCTCCTAGAAGCATACGGATCTGCTTCTCTCCATTTCCTCAGCCCTGAATCTCTCCTGAGCTTCATATCCTCAGCCACAGGATGAGCATCGTTGTGGTCTGGGATCTTGGGCTTGAGCTTCCGAAGGACACTCTCTTCCTCTTCTTCGATTGCTTCAGGCATTGGGGCCTTGTTCTTTTCTGCAGCTGGGATGCTTCGTGTATTTCTCTTGGGTGCACTCTTAGGATTAGATGCAGCCTTAGGTGCTTCCTTGGGCTTGGATGCAGCCGTTCCAGACCTTATAGCATCTCCCATGAGTTTGGCTACCTTGGGTGCTGGTGCAGCAACCTCTTCTTCTTCTTCCTCCTCATCGACCATGATGGAGGCCTTCCCAAGCACTCTGGCTATAGTCTTTTTCACCCTCTCTTTCCTTTTCTTGCCCTCAGCAGCAATTGGCTCAGTGGGAGCATGCTTTACAGTTGAAACCCTAGCCTTTGACATGGGCTGCCTGCCTGCTGGCCTTTTGATCTTCAGCCCTGGCTTGGTTCCTTGAGCTGGTTCAACTCTCTTTGATGTGGCCTCTTCCTCTACCACATAGTTTTCATCCTCAGAATCAGACGTTCTCTTCTTCCTTTGACGTGTGGCAGCCTTAGGCAGATTGCTGGGGGTGCTCCTGCTGCCATCATCAGAAGAACTTGAGGGGCTAGTGCCCTCACTCATCACAACTTGCTGCTCAGACACATTCTGGCGGTCACTTTGATCAGACATGTTGCACACTGACTGTTGACCCTGTGAATAGATTATGGATAAGATAGAGTGGATGAGCATCACAAACAGCAGAGATTTTTGCAAAAGATTAATTCAAAAACTTAGTTTTAGTTTTCCACGGAAAGCATCTCGAATCTACCGATTTTCAAACTCGGTGACACCGAAGCAGTTTTGGCACCAGAACTGGTGAACTCGGTCAGACCGAGTCACAGTTCAGTGGCACCGAGACTGCTAGGGTTTCACAGAATTCCAAAATCGGTCGCACCGATAAGTTATTCTCGGTCAGACCGAGTTTCACTTGTGCAATGGCAAAAGCCAGATCGGTGGGACCGAGTTTTTCAACTCGGTGGGTCCGAGATGGTTTCGGCGGAAACCTAACCCTAAAATTTTCGAATTAAACCTATTCTACGAGATCATTGACTGGATAGGAGTGTTTCAATCGTGGCAAGAATCATAATGATCACAATGTGCTAGGAATCGGAGTGGAGAATAGCACAAAGATCGAGTCCATACCCTAGTTCGGCGGAGACTCGCTACGGCGGCAACGGCGGGGCAGAAATCCGTTGACAGTGGCGGAGACCAGCGACTGGAGGCTGCTGGCGACGAGAGGACGATCCGGAGACCACGAAGGCAGAGCAGGCTATCGCGCGGGCGAAGAGGTTTCGGAGAAATTTCCAAAAATTTGCTCGTCACAATATATAGCCCGACCCTATCGGTGTGACCGAGTGGAACAACTCGGTGGCACCGAGATACAAAACTGTGTGCAGTTATTGCAACTCGGTGTGACCGAAAAGTTCAAATCGGTTGCACCGAGATCGAAAACCTAGATCAACTTAATGAACTCGGTAGGACCGAAAATGGAGTATCGGTCAGACCGAGATTCATAAAGAGGTTTTGGAAGTTTAAGTCTATGACGAATCGGGGATTCCGAGCGCTCCTCACACAGAGTGGTTTGAATCTGACTTGATCAAGTTTTGTGATGCAGCATGAATAGAGTTTGAGACGAGAAAAGCATAAATAGCTAGAGGAGGTTCTTAGGCATTCTTTTCCATCCACTTGGCAAAAGAAGAAAGCCAAACAATCAAAACAACAAGTGGATGTCCTCGAATGAGTAAAATATGCAACCAACATGCTCACACAATAAGATGGCAAATGAAATATGTGGCAAAGCATGCACAACCAATTCTAGCATCTATCAAGCAATTTGCGATGACTAGGTCATCTATATATGAGTATATTGACTTAGGAGTCAAGTGAGAACACTTGATCGTAGGTCATACTCATCGTTTAAGCTCAAGTGGGGTTACCACTTTTACATAAAGCATTGTTGTATTCACATCTTTAGAGTTGCTTTAGCTCAAGTCTTAGAGTAAAGCTCCCCCTAGATGTGATATCCCCCCTAAGAGGGATGAACTAACCTTGGGTTTTGTCGATGATGACTTCATGTAGATGTTGAAGATGTGGATGCTCAATGTTGATGTAGAAGGGTCACTTGGAGCTATCCATTTGAGTGAATTGCACTTTCAATACCTACATGGGTTAGTCCCACAAGGAACTAACAAGGATATCCATAGACATAGAGTGATGCACACACAAGATGATGTCCATGAGAACTTTTAGGTTACCTTGTCCCTTGTCTAAGAGGGTTTGTGACTCCTTGAACTAGTGCAAGATGTGGAAGTTGATTGCACTTGTTCTTGCCAAAATGATAAGAGTGAAGTATGTTGGCGGAGTCACCCTCAAGAACTCTCTAGTTCTTCTTCTTTTGGATCCACACCATCTTGATGGGAATCCTTGGAGTTGTAGTCGTACTTGATGTAGTGGAACTTGAAGTAGTCTTGGGAATCCACTTGACTAAGGTCTTAGGAGCTTCTTCAAATGCGTCAATCTCCTCTTGAAGCTTGTCCTTGCCTTTTTGCTTGTAGTCTTGTGGTGGAAGATCATCTTGAGCTTGTGTCCCCTTGAAAGAAGTGTCATACTTCTCTTGTTGAGGAACAAACTTTGTCTTGGGGTATTGATCTTCTTCCCATTCAACTCCATTGGCATTGAACTTTCGTTCAAAACCAACACCTTGATCCTTCCGGTGCATTCCTTGCTTGCGCACAATTTCCTCGAATTGCTTACTTCCGGCAAGGCTCTTGTAAACACCTTTCTCTATAATTCCCTTCAATAAGCTATTTTCTTGCTCAAGTGTAACTTGGCTAAGAGAATCATTAGTGGAATCAAGAGAACTACTAGAAGCAACAATATTGGATTTAGCATGATCATTGTTACTACTAGAGGAAGAATCTTTCTTGTTCTTGTTACTAGTCTTGACTTGAGGCATGTAAGTGGATAATAGTAAATGCTTGGCAATGTAAGAAGAACTATTCTTGCGGAGATCATCATTGATTGCTTTTAAGAACTCATGCTCTTGCTCAAGATTGAGCTTTTCAAAGCGTAATTTCTCATGAGCTCTTAAAAGTTCTCGATGATCTTCGAAGATAGTTTCATGAGCTAACTTAAGAGTGTTTAGTTCTTTAGTTAGAGCCTCAATCTTCTCCTTACCATTGTCATTCATTTTAGCATGATTAATTGATGTTTCACCATAATATTCTTCAGTAGAGTTGTCAACAAGCAAATCATCATCACCTAACAAGTCATCTTCATCACTATTAAAATCAACGTACTCGGGATGTGTTACCTTAGGACCTTTGGCCATGAATCATCTTCCAATTCCTTCATTTGGTGAGTCAAATATGGCATAGGAGTTGGTTGACACAAGTGCTAGACCGGCAACACCTTCATCTTGAGTATCTTCGGAGTCGGAGTGATAACTTCTCGCGGAGTGGCTGTCGGAGTCGGAGCCGGATACCCATTCACCAACATGAGCTTGATGTCTTCGTTTTGCATAGCTCCTTGATGATTTTTCCTTCCTTTCCGAATCCTTCCTTCTCCGTGAGTATCTTCGTTCATAACGATCATCTCTACTCCTTCTCTCTCTTGGTGGAGATTCTTTGCTTCTTCTTTTTGGAGAATCTTCTCTTCTCTTGTAGGGAGCCGTACACTCATTGGAATAGTGTCCGGGTCTTCCACAATTATAGCAGTTTCGCTCTCGACTAGAAGATCTTTTGTCATTGTAGGACCTTGACTTGAAGCTTCTATCTTTGCTTCTACTCTTGTAGAACTTGTTGAAGTTCTTCACCATTAAGCTCAATTCTTCATTGAAGTTTTGTTTCTCACTTGATGATGTGCGGGCTTCACATGACGCTTTGTAGGCACCACTTGATTTATTGTGAAGTTCCTCTTTATCCTTGAGTGACATCTCATGAGCAACAATCCTTCCAATCACTTCCGTTGTCTTGAGATCTTTGTAGTTGGGCATCATTTGGATTAATGTGCACACGGTATCATATTTCCCATCCAAGGCTCTTAGGATCTTCTTGATGATGAATCTATCGGTCATCTCTTCACTTCCTAAGCCGGCAATCTCATTTGTGATGAGAGCAAGCCTAGATTACATTTCAGCGACACCTTCACCATCCTTCATCTTGAACTTGTCAAGTTGACTTTGGAGCACATCCAACTTGGATTCCTTGACGGAGTCGGTACCTTCGTGCATATCAATCAAAGTATTCCAAATCTCCTTTGCATTCTCAAGGCAGCTGATTTTGTTGAATTCTTCGGGGCACAATCCGTTGAAGAGAATATCACAAGCTTGAGCATTGTATTGCAACATCTTCAACTCATCCGCGGTAGCTTCACGGTTTGGTTCCCTCCCATCGAAGAACTCACCTTGCAAGCCAACACAAACAATAGCCCATACGGCGGGGTTATGTCCAAGAATATGCATTTTCATTTTATGCTTCCAACTAGCAAAATTAGTGCCATCAAAGTAAGGACCTCTACGGTGATAATTTCCCTCGCTAGACGCCATACTCTCCTAGGTTGTGAAACCAAGGCTATGACCACCAAAAGCTATGGAGATCAAGGCAAATGGAGACCAAAGCTCTGATAACCACTTGTAGGATCGAAAGTATGTCTAGAGGGGTGATTAGACTACTTGACCAATTAAAAACTTAGCCTTTTCCCAATTTTAGTTCTTGGCAGATTTTAGCTATCTTAGAGCAAGTCAAGCAATCATTACACAATTCAAGCAAGCATGCAAAGAGTTTATTGGCAGCGGAAAGTAAAGCATGCAACTTGCAAGAATGTAAAGGTAAGGGTTTGGAGGATTCAAACGCAATTGGAGACACGGATGTTTTCCCATGGTTCGGATAGGTGGTGCTATCCTACATCCACGTTGATGGAGACTTCAACCCACGGAGGGTAACGGTTGCGCGAGTCCATGGAGGGCTCCACCCACGAAGGGTCCACGAAGAAGCAACCTTGTCTATTCCACCATGGCCATCGCCCACGAAGGACTTGCCTCACTAGCGGTAGATCTTCACGAAGTAGGCGATCTCCTTGCCCTTACAAACTCCTTGGTTCAACTCCACAATCTTGTCGGAGGCTCCCAAGTGACACCTAGCCAATCTAGGAGACACCACTCTCCAAGAAGTAAAAAATGGTGTGTTGATGATGAACTCCTTGCTCTTGTGCTTCAAATGATAGTCTCCCCAACACTCAACTCTCTCCCATAGGATTTGGATCTGGTGGAAAGAAGATTTGAGTGGAAAGCAACTTGGGGAAGGCTAGAGATCAAGATTCATATGGTAGGAATGGAATATCTTGGTCTCAACACATGATTAGGTGGTTCTTTCTCAGAACATATGAGTAGGAATGGTGTATGTGTTCTGATGGCTCTCTCTTAGAATGAAGAGGTGGTGGAGGGGTATATATAGCCTCCACACAAAATCCAACCGTTACACACAGTTTTCCAATCTTGGTGGGACCGAATCATCAAACTCGGGCGGACCGAAATGGTAAACCTAGTGACCGTTAGGAATTTTGGTGGGACTGAGATGCAACTCGGTAGGACCAATTCGGTTAGGGTTTGGGCATAACGTAATCTCGGTGAGACCGATCGCACAAACTCGGTGAGACCGAGTTCGGCAATTAGCTAACCAGAGAGTTGGTCAGGCAAACTCGGTGGGACCGACTTGCTCTTTCGGTGAGACCGAAAAGTTACAAGAAGGAAACATAGAGTTTACCTTGCATTCTCGGTGGGACCGATTCGCTCTTTCAGTGAGACCGAAAATTTACAAAATGGAAATAGAGAGTTTGCAAGCCCATCTCGGTGGGACCGAGAACCTTATCGGTAGGACCGAATTGCTAGGGTTTGGCAGTGGCAAATGACAAGTGAAACTCGGTGGCGCCGGATTGACAGAATCGGTATGACCGAGTTTGGCTTAGGGTTTAGGTCATTTGTGGATATGGGAAAGTAGCTGAGGATTTTGGAGCATATCATTGAGCACATAGAGCAAGAGGCTCATTAAGCAACACCTCATCCCTCCTTGATAGTATTGGCTTTTCCTAAAGACTCAATGTGATCTTGGATCACTAAAATATAAAATGAAGAGTCTTGAACTTTTGAGCTTGAGCCAATTCTTGTCCTTAGCATTTTGAGGGTTCCACTTTCACATCCATGCCATGCCAATCATTGAGCTTTCCTGAAATAATCATCTTGAAATAGCATTAGCTCAATGAGCTATATGTTGTTATGAATTACCAAAACCACCTAGGGATAGTTGCACTTTCAGGGTTCCGCCCAGGGGCCACGCGCCTTGGAGCCATGGCGTCTTCTTGAGGAGGAGGCGGCCGGGGCGCCGCCGGAGCCTCTTCGCCCGTGCGGGGCGGGCTGCGGTGCAGCGGAACTGACGGCGCGGAAGAGCCCCCTGCGGCGCGGACGAGCTTGGCGACGCGGTCGAGCCATTCATCGTAGACGTCGTCGACGGGACGGTAGCGCAGGAGCTCGTTTGCCGCGATGAGCGCAGCCCGAGCCTCCATGGGCGCGTGGAGCGCGTGGGACGAAGATCCAGTCGGGGCGAGCGAGGGAGTTGCGGTGCGGCCGTCTTGCCGCACGGACGGATGCTGGGATGATGCTTGCTGCTCGTCCCCCGTCGGGCCGGTGGTGGCGTTGACGGCAGGTGACGGGGAACGGCGAGGACGCCCGCCGACAGGGGCCGTCTGGGCGACGCGGGAAGCGAGCGCGGGCCAGCACTCCGCGCGGGCCCGACGAGCGTCAGACATGGGCGTCATGGACGGAGGAGAACGGGGTGGTGGAAGACGAATTCCGGCGCACCCCTACCTGGCGCGCCAAATGTCAGATTTCGGGTTCTGGCAGACCCTTGAGGTTCGAACACTGGGGTGCGCGCGGAGATTTCGCCTCCTACCTACCTGCACCCCTCCGCCATGCTAGGATCTAAGCTATGGAAAGAACAACGCAAGAGACACAGGGTTTATACTGGTTCGGGCCACCGTTGTGGTGTAATACCCTACTCTAGTGTGTAGTGTGGTGGATTGCCTCTTGGGCTGATGGTGATGAACAATACAAGGAAGAACAGCCTCGCGAGGGTCTGTTCTTGGCTGGGGCGATGAACTACTGGGTGGAGTTTGTCGGCGTTCTGGGAACGGGGGTCCCCAGACTTGCCTGCCTACGGCCTGCGGCGTGGCTCAAAGGAGGCCCAGCATGGCCCATCTTCATCAACACAAGGCTCAAGACCCTCGCGAGGGGCCAAGCCTCGCGGGGCGGACGACACGGTGCATCCTCAGGCGCAGCCTCCTCAGGCTGGCTCGCGAGGAGGCGGAGAGATCAAGGCGGGGTACCTCGCGAGGTGCCCATGACGCAAGCCATGACGATCGAGGGTGCCAGGCAGGCGCCAGCGCGCGCAGCGTCCTTCTTTCCTCTTTGGTGCAAAGGGGGCAAGCGCAGCCGCGGAGTACCGAGGCATCAGGCAAAGGTTGCCATTTCGGTGCAACGAGACCAGGACCAAGAGGACTACGAGACGGAGGTCACCATGGAGCCCAGCACGGCGTCACCACTGAGCCTTTGGCATGCGAAGACCAACTTTAGTCAGGATAAGTGTACTAGATGTCCCTCTTCGAATTGGCCAATTGTTGGCGCCCTTCCTGCTCAATATTTGGGAAGAGGCCCAGGGCCTTTGCCTATAAATAGGACCAGCCACCCGCATAGCAAGGGGGTTGGTCCGTCCAATTCGCAAGTAGAGAGTGAGAGAGAGAGAGGGTGACTGAACTCCTTCTAGCAGTTCATCACTCCAGCCAAGAACAGACCCTCGTGAGGCTGTTCTTCCTTGTATTGTTCACCATCATCAGCCCCAAGAGGCAATCCACCCACCACACACTGGAGTAGGGTATTACACCACAACGGTGGCCCGAACCAGTATAAACCTTGTGTCTCTCGTGCAGTTCTTTCAGTAGTTTAGATCTTTGTAAGACGGGGAGGTAGAGGGTGTGATCTCCGCGAGCACCCCAGTGTTCTAACCTTAAGGGTCTGCCGGAACCCGTGATCCGACATTTGGCGCACTAGGTAGGGGTGCGCCGGAATCTGTCTTCCACCACTCTGCTCTCCTCCGACCGCCGCATCCATGTACGGCGCCAGTCGAGCTCGCGTCGCCCCGGCGGCCCTCGCCGGTGGGCGTTCTCGTCCCCCGTCGCCCGACATCAACACCGCCACCGGCCCGGCGGGGAACGAGCGGCAAGCACCCCCCCCCCCAGCATCTGCCTACGCGGCGGAGTAGCTGCACCGCGACATCGACGCCTCCGGTCGTTGCGGCCCTCCTGGGCGGCTCGCAGGCGCCGCCCACGAGTCGCCACGTCAAGCCTTTTGCCCGCCGGGTTAGCGCCGTTTCCGCACGGCAGGGGGCTCCCCCAGACCAGGCGGCGCGTGAGGCCGGTCTGACCTTCAGCTCGGAGGACCACCCCACCAACCTGGTCGGCTCGGGCGCGCTCCCCCTGTTTTGCACCCCCACCATCTGCCAGGTGGCTGTCACCAGAACCCTCATTGACGGCGGCGCGGGCCTCAGCGTGCTTTCGGTCGAGACTTTCAACCTCCTCTGCATACCCCGGGAGCGGTTGTGACCCAGCCGATCTTTCTCGGGCGTCGGGGGCGGATCATCTGACTCCCTGGGACAGATCCGGCTCCCGGTAACCTTCGGCACCTACGACAACTTCCGCACGGAGATGGTCGACTTCGACATCGCCCCCATCGGCCTCCCTTACAACGCCATCCTCGGCTACCCGGCGCTGGCTCAGTTCATGGCCGCCACGCACCCGGCGTACAACCTCATGAAGATGCCCGGGAGCAGCGGTACCCTCGCCGTGCACGGGGACACCAGGGACGCCCTACGAGTACTCAAGCTCGCCTTCAAGACGGCGGCATCGGCACGGCCCGTCAACGTGGAGACCCCTGAGCCCAAGGGGGCTGCGCCCGCCAAGAAGAAGCAGTTGTTCACCCGGGACAAGGCAGAAACCAAGCAGATACCCGTCGACGAGGACGGGTCCTCCAGTGCCACTTTCACCATAGGCGCCAACCTCGAGCCTGAGCAGGAGGAGGCCTTGGTCAAGTTCCTGCGCGCGAATAAGAAGGTATTTGCTTGGGAGCCCGATCAGCTGGCGGGGATCCCCAGGAGCGTCATCGAGCATCACCTCAACGTGTGCCCAAATGTGCGCCCCGTGAAGCAGAAGGCCAGGCGGCAGACTGTGAAGAAGCAGGCCTTCATTGTCCAAGAGACCCGCAAGCTAGAAGCCGCTGGGGTCATTCGCGAGGTCCGATACCCGGATTGGTTGGCCAACCCTGTCGTTGTGCCCAAGAAAGGGGGGAAGGAACGCATGTGTGTCGACTTCACCAACCTCAACAAAGCATGCCCGCAAGATCCGTTTCCGCTCCCCCGCATCGACCAGATCGTCGATTCCACTGCGGAGTGCGACCTGCTATGCTTCCTGGACGCCTTCTCCGGGTATCACCAGATCAAGATGGCGGTAGAAGATGTTGAGAACACCGCCTTCTTAACCCCGTGCGGGGTATACTGCTATACATGCATGCCGTTCGGACTGCGCAACACAGGGGCAACCTTTCAGCGGCTGATGCACATCACCTTGGGCCCGCAACTCGGCAAGAATGTCAAAGCCTACGTTGATGACATTGTAGTAAAATCTCGGGAGGCCAAGACCCTGATACAAGACCTGGAGGAGACCTTTGCGAGCCTCGATGCAGTAAACCTACGGCTCAACCCGGAGAAATGTGTGTTTGGCGTCCCCTCGGGCAAGCTTCTGGGATTCCTCATGTCCCATCGTGGCATCGAGGCCAACCCCGAGAAGGTCAAGGCGGTCGAGGACATGAGTCCGCCAAGGACCCTCAGAGAAATGCAGAAGCTCACTGGGCGCGTGACCGCGCTAGGGCGCTTCATCTCCAAATTAGGGGAGCGAGTGCTGCCTTTCTTTCAGCTGATGAAGAAAAAGGGGCCCTTTGAATGGACAGAAGAGGCAGATAAGGCGTTTCAAGATCTCAAGAGGTACCTGACCAGTCCCCCAGTTATGGTGGCTCCGCGCCCTCAAGAGCCCCTACTGCTTTACCTCGCTGCCACTCCCTACTCCGCCAGCGCAGCCCTGGTGGCGGTTAGGGAGGAACGCCAAGTCAAGACCACAGCGGTAGCCCGAGGCAAGACAAAACGGGAACAAGGAAAGCCTGCAGAAGCCGCAACCGCAGTTGAGGAGGGTCAGCTGCCGAAGAATGCACCGGAGGCAGGAGAGGCCGGACGCCCGGATGGTCCGCCTCCCGAGGCCACGTCATCTCGTGAGGCGCCCTTACCTCCCGAGGGCGCCGCGACCCCAGATACTCTCAGCCTTGTTGAGCATCCCGTCTAATTTGTTAGCACGGTGTTATGGGACGCGAGGGCATGGTACCCAATGCCTCAGAAGCTCCTCCTCGCGCTACTGGTAGCCTCACGCAAGCTGCGTCACTACTTCCAGGCTCATCCCAGCAAAGTCGTCTCATCGTACCCCCTGGAGAGAGTGCTTAGGAGCCCTAACTCAACCGGAAGGGTCGCCGAGTGGAACATGGAGCTGCAGGCGTTTCAGCTCGAGTTCAGCACAACCAGGGTCATTAAAGGAGCAGCGTTGGCGGATTTCATAGCGGAATGGGCGGAGGCACCAGGCCTCAGGGACAACAAGGATCGGTCCCTCTCTCCAGGGAGTGAGGCGCCGGAAGGCTGGGTCATGTACTTCGATGGGGCGTTCTCCAGACACGGCGCGGGGGCTGGTGCGGTGCTGATATCACCCACTCAGGATAAGCTCTACTATGCCGTACAGCTCTGTTTCCAGCAAGGTGAAAAGGTCTCCAACAACATTGCAGAATATGAGGGACTGATAGCCGGGTTGAAGGCCGCAGTAGCCCTGGGAGTGAAACGCCTCACCGTCAAGGGCGACTCGCAGCTCCTAGTCAACTTCTCCAACAAGGTGTACGAGCCGAAGGACGAGCATATGGAGGCCTACCTAGCAGAGGTCCGCAGGATGGAAAAGCAGTTCTGGGGGCTGGAGCTGAAGCACGTGCCCCGTGGCACCAATCAGGAAGCTGACGACATAGCCGGACGGGCATCCAGGCGGTTGCCGCAGGAACCCGGCGTCTTCGAAGAGCGGCTCTTCAAACCCTCAGCACAGCCGACGTTATCAAACACCGCTCAGTCTCGAGAGGACTCCCCCAGCCGCCAGCCTCGGGAGCCCCGGTCTATGGGCCGACCTCAGGAGCACGCCTGCTCCTGACGATGGAACCTCAGGAGGAGTGCTGGATCGCAGAACTCCGGAGTTATTTAACGCAAGGGGCCCTACCGGAAAAGGAAGAGGAAGCGGAGCGTGTGGCGCGGCAGGCCACGGCATACTACATCAGAGATGGAGAACTTTACCGGAAGCGACCAAACGGTGTATCTCTGCGCTGCATCTCCAGGGAGCAAGGAAAGGAACTACTAGAGGACATACACGGCGGAGACTGCGGACACCACTCATCATCACGGACCCTCATCGGCAAGGCATTCCGTAGCGGGTTCTATTGGCCCACCGCGCTCAACGACGCAATCGAATTGGTAAAGGCTTGTGAGGCCTGCCAGTTTCATTCCAAGCAGATCCATCAACCGGCGGGGGGCCTGCAGACAATACCCATCTCGTGGCCATTCGCGGTTTGGGGGTTGGATATTCTGGGTCCGTTCCCTCGGGCGCCAGGGGGCTACCGTTACCTCTACGTTGCCATTGACAAGTTCACCAAGTGGGCAGAAGTGGAGGCTGTCCGTACCATCCCCACTGGCTCCACGGTCAAGTTCATCAGGGGTATCGTGAGCCGGTTCGGGGTGCCGAATCGCATCATCACAGAAAACGGTTCGCAGTTCAGCAGTAATCTCTTCAAAACATACTGTGCTAACCTTGGGATGCAGATATGCTACGCTTCGGTGGCACACCCGCGAAGCAATGGGCAGGCCGAGCGAGCGAACGCGGAGGTCCTGAGAGGCCTCAAGACCAGGACATTCAAGAAGAAGCTGGAGGCCTGCGGCAGAGGCTGGTACGACGAGCTCCAGTCCGTGTTGTGGTCCATCCGCACAACCGCAACCAAACCAACTGGGGAGACCCCGTTCTTCCTGGTCTATGGAGCCGGAGCAGTCCTTCCTCACGAGGTCAGGCATCGCTCCGCGCGGGTCCTGGCATTCGACGAGGCGCAGCAGGACGCCATGCGGGGGATGGACCTCATACTAGGGGAGGGACGCCGCCGGGAAGCCGCGCTGCGAGCGGCAAGGTACCAACAGGCGCTACGACGATATCACTGCCGCAACATCCGCCCCAGGACCCTCGAGGTAGGAGACCTCGTACTCAGGCGGGTTCTCTCCAGGGAGGGGCTGCACAAGCTCTCTCCCATGTGGGAGGGCCCGTTCAAGGTTGTTCATGTTTCCAGGCCAGGCTCCGTGCGCTTGGAGACTCAAGAGGGGGAGCCGATCCAGAACGCGTGGAACATCCAGCACCTCCGGAGGTTCTACCCCTAAAAGGCCCAGAGCCTGTGAAGCAAGGCGAGTGCCTGTGAAGACCATCCCTTTTTGGAAAAGGCCCGGAGCCTGTGAAGCAAGGCGAGTGCCTGTGAAGACCTTCCCTTTTTGGAAAAGGCCCAGAGCCTGTGAAGCAAGGCGAGTGCCTGTGAAGCTATCCCTTTTTGGAAAAGGCCCAGAGCCTGTGAAGCAAGGCGAGTGCCTGTGAAGACCTTCCCTTTTTGGAAAAGGCCCAGAGCCTGTGAAGCAAGGCGAGTGCCTGTGAAGACCTTCCCTTTTTGGAAAAGGCCCAGAGCCTGTGAAGCAAGGCGAGTGCCTGTGAAGACCTTCCCTTTTTGGAAAAGGCCCAGAGCCCGTGAAGCAAGGCGAGTGCCTGTGAAGCTATCCCTTTTCAGAAAAGGCCCAGAGCCTGTGAAGCAAGGCCAATGCCTGTGAAGCTCGCCGCCCCATGACACTCTCACGTAATAATGAGTGGGGCTGTACACGCCCCGGAGTCTCAGGAGCGCTGGCCTCAGGCCCTGGGGCTCCCTCCCACACCCAGTGGCAGCACTTAGCTCCGCGCTGGTGAGAAGACGTCGAAGACTAGATTAGGTGCCGGACGCGGCTTTTTCATTTGCTTTCCGCAGTTGACGTGTTTACTTGCATTTGAAGTCTTATTGAAGTTGTCGCTGTTGCTGATTTGTGGTTCGTCGATTTTCGCTGCTCGCTTTGGTTTCTCTCATAAACGACCTCGCAAGGGATGGTACTCAAACGTCCTCGCGAGCGTTTCTGCTCTAGCCGCTGGAAGGTTTCATGGCCCGGGCACGTTGCAGGAGCACCCCTCTAGTCCGTGCCCCTCGGGCACCGCGACGCGCACACAGGGCCTGGGTCGGTCCCCCCCCCCCCCGGCAGGGGTCAAAGACTATCTACGCACAGGCGTGTAGTTAAGAGGCGCAAAAATAAGATCAAGGTAATGGCTAAAACGGCAATAATTCCCAACACGCCCCAGCGGGGCTCCATGCAGCTGTTTTGTCTTACACAGGAAACAAAAGGAAAAGGAAAGGACGAGCTCGGCGCGGCCCTCCTCACATCAGCCCGCGGAGGCGACCCGGGCAGCCTCCGGGCCTCAGGAAGACTCCCTCTCGCGCTTCACCGGGGCACGACGGCGGGCGGACGAGCCATCACCTCCCAAGCAAGCTCGACGGCGCGGGGGTTGACGGCGGCCACCGCTGGAGGAGTCGCTTGAGGAAGAGTTGACAAAGCTTGGGGAGTCTCGGGCGCCGCCATCCACGCGGGCGCTATCTCCCCCATCACCGTCGGAGCGGGGGCCCCGACCGCGGTCGTCGTCCTCAGGGCAACACCCCGCGCGGCGACCATCTTCCCCAAACACCCTCACATAGAGGGTGGCGTCACCGTCAAACCTGAAGTGCAGGGTGCACCGGCGCCCCAGGCCGCGAGCGCGGGCGAACGCCTGCCAGCCACGAGTTAAGGCCAAGCCCCCATTGGCGGAGACCTCCAGCGCGGCCCACGAGGACCTGCTGCAGCAGCCCTCCGCCTGGAGCCAGAGGCCACCAGGAGCACCGGCCGGGAGTTCATCAAGGAGGAAGCGAGGGAGTTGGAGCCGGGCGCTAGTCGGCTCCGCCGACCAGACGACGAACTCCGGCAGCACCTGCGCGGTGCGAAAGTGCGGCCTGGGGGAGTGCGCGACCCAGGCGCGTCCCTCGGCCACAGCGGCTCGCCCGCCGCCGCGCTGGGAGCCGCCACCATGACCACCAAACGCTAACGGGGCGGCCACCGGATGCTTCCGAGGGCGCCCACGACCGCGCTTGGGCGGGGGAGAGGCAAGATCGACCTGGAGGGCCTTCCCCTTCTCCGCAGCCGAGTACCTCCTCGATGGAGCCATCACACCAAGGCGGGGCAAGGATTGAGGCAAAGGAGAAAACAAGAAGACATGGACTGGAAGGGCACACGCCGTGCCGTACTTATAACCGGCGAAGGCCAACCGCCGGCCTCCACGATCACAGGTAATTATGACACGATCTGCATGCAGGGACTTGTCCAACTCGTGCGATCACCGAGGCGTCATGGGGAAGTCGAGACGCCCACGTCCCATCAACCGCCACGCGGTGCCTAAGGCCGCAGGCTATTAGGGCCCGCGGCGCTTCGCCCTTGCCCTTTCGCCTCTCGGCACGGCAAACTCCATGCGCCTTGGGCCCGGGGGCTACTGTCGGTGTTCTGGGAACGGGGGTCCCCAGACTTGCCTGCCTGTGGCCTGCGGCGTGGCTCAAAGGAGGCCCAGCATGGCCCATCTTCATCAACACAAGGCTCAAGACCCTCGCGAGGGGCCAAGCCTTGCGAGGCGGATGACACGGCGCATCCTCAGGCGCAGCCTCCTCAGGCTGGCTCGCGAGGAGGCGGAGAGATCAAGGCGGGGTACCTCGCGAGGTGCCCATGATGCAAGCCATGACGATCGAGGGTGCCAGGCGGGCGCCAGCGCGCGCAGCGTCCTTCTTTCCTCTTTGGTGCAAAGGGGGCAAGCGCAGCCGCGGAGTACCGAGGCATCAGGCAAAGGTTGCCATTTCGGTGCAACGAGACCAGGACCAAGCGGACTACGAGACGGAGGTCACCATGGAGCCCAGCACGGCGTCACCACTGAGCCTTTGGCAGGCGAAGACCAACTTTAGTCAGGATAAGTGTACTAGATGTCCCCCTTCGAATTGGCCAATTGTTGGCGCCCTTCCCGCTCAATATTTGGGAAGAGGCCCAGGGCCTTTGCCTATAAATAGGACCAGCCACCCGCATAGCGAGGGGGTTGGTCCGTCCAGTTCGCAAGTAGAGAGGGAGAGAGAGAGAGAGAGGGTGACTGAACTCCTTCTAGCAGTACATCGCTCCAGCCAAGAACAGACCCTCGCGAGGCTGTTCTTCCTTGTATTGTTCACCATCATCAGCCCCAAGAGGCAATCCACCCACCACACGCTGGAGTAGGGTATTACACCACAACGGTGGCCCGAACCAGTATAAACCTTGTGTTTCTCGTGTAGTTCTTTCAGTAGTTTAGATCTTTGTGAGACGGGGAGGTAGAGGGCGTGATCTCCGCGCGCACCCCAGTGTTTGAACCTTAAGGGTCTGCCAGAACCCGTGATCCGACAGAGTTCAGTCACCTTTCTCTCTCTCTCTCTCTCTCTCTCTCTCTCTCTCTCTCTCTCTCTCTCTCTCTCTGGCTGCTTCTCGAAAAACTCTCTCTACCCCCCTTTTCCCGACCTCCTTCGCTATGGGGGTGGCCGGTCCTATTTATAGAGGCCCTGGTCCTCTTCCCAAATATCGAGCGGGAAGGGAGCCAACAATGGCGGGCTAATTTGAAAGGGGACAGCAAGTATCAGCTATCCTGACAAAAGTAGTCTTCATCTGCGCAAAGCTCTGGTGATGACGCCGTCTTGGGCTCCATAGTGACCTCCGTCTCGTAGTCCTCCTGGTATTGGTCTCGTTGCACCGAAATGGCAACCTTTGCCTGATGCCTCGGTACTCCGCGGCTGCGCTTGCCCCCTTTGCACCAAAGAGGAAAGGAGGACGCCGCGCGGGCTGGCACCCGCCTGGCGCCCTGAGTCGTCATGGCTTGCGTCACGGGCACCTCATGAGGTACCCCGCCTTGATCTCTCCGCCTCCTCGTGAGCCAGCCTGACGAGGCCGTGTCTGAGGAAGCTCCGCGTCGTCCGCCCCACGAGGCTTGGCCCCTCGCGAGGGTCTTGGGTTTGTGTTGGTGAAGATGGGCCGTGCTGGGCCCCCCTTTTGAGCCACGCCGCAGGCCGCAGGCAGGCAAGTCTGGGGACCCCCGTTCCCAGAACGCCGACAACTTGAGCATCTAGTAGTGGAAATGCTAGGAGATCTCATCACTCTTAATTAAATAGTTGGGTTTTAAATGAAACTTTTGGAATGGATTGAGTTGGGTTTGCCAACTCATCCTATGCTATAATGTAGTGGTAGAATAATATCTTTTATTCTAGGGAAAAACTAGCTTTATGCAAAAACTAAACTTAGAGCTTTCCACCAGCCAAATTGCATGTACAAATAGGTTCATTATTCTTATGATGTGACTTGCTAGTACATTCAATGTACTGACCTACAGGGCTGCAATGTCTTATGTTGCAGGAATTTCTACGATGAGTAAGAGTTACGTTGCAGGGTTATGGTCTACACTCCACTTGCCGTTGGTGTTGATGGGACTCCAAACCCTTATGTTTGTTTCCGCTGAGACTTATGAGGTATATATATATATATATATCAGTTTTACGTTATTATTATTTATACATGTGATTGCACTTTGATATATACATTGATGTACTATGTGTGCCAGCATACCGATCCAGGGATGGCACGGATACACAGAGGCTTGACCGTTTGAGGTCGGGTCTCTACAAGAGGTCTATACAGTCGGTTGTGATGGACACTTTGAACTCTTTGGGCCTCTTTGATTTGTAGGATTTTATAAACATAGGAATAGAAATTGTAGTGGCCTGCCCACTTGAATCCTATAAGATTAACAAGGAAATGTGGGGAGTTGTGTCGCCTTTGAGAGTTACACTGATATTAACAGTACCGCACCTTCAGTTGAAGAGAGCTGGTATCTGAAGCCTTTCTTGTCGTACCGACAATACTAGCACATATATTCCAACAAGTTCCACTTTGCTGATTTTACTCCTGATGCTTACGGTTTTCCCGTTATATCTACACTATGATCTGTGTAGCTGCTTTGTGTCGCACTAGCAACAGTCCACTCTTGAAGCTAAACAACACACTAATCATAAGTCCAAAGCTTACTTCTTCAAATACAAATTGTGATATGGTACTGATATTAGTTAACAGACACACGTTTAATTTGTCAGGTAATGCTCCCACTTGATTTTCCAAGTGCATGTGGCCACATATAGAGAGACAGCAGAATTGCATTTCTTTGGGCACTGTGATTCATCATGAGTGGGCAACCAACATTGTGTGCAATGAAGCGGAATCTCAAGAATATGCTTCCTCTTCTGTTATTTAACATGTTCCTCTTTTGTTATTCTGTATTTAGTACGTACAGTATGTTCCTTGTCAGGAAGGGGAGCAGGGACATCTGCAGTCAACAGCTGATAGAGTTGGCCTGTATGTGATCGATAGGCTTTCAATTAGTAGTGGCAATACAACACCGTATTTTCCAGCCAGTTCCACTTTCCCCATTTATATATCCTGGTTATGATGTACCCCTTTTATGTACACTACGATCTGCCTAGTTGTTGTGTGCTCTTGTTATCATGGTTTGGCAATAAACTCTCCATACAGTATATTATAAACCTATCATCTGCCAACTATGTATCCTTACTTCTAGAGCCTATTTCTTTGTGTACTTGTGCCAGATTATATTAATGCACGCACCATATTACAGCACACATGAGCTCTCTCATCAGAATCCAGTGATAGCACACAAGGGTTTACAGTGGGCGCCCCTATATTAGAATATCCTCTGCATTACAAAGATAATCTCACTACTATTTATGTTTTCATGCTTCTCAAATATTATATGTAATCACAGTGAATATCAGAATCCGCGCATCAGAAGAATATTGTGGAACACTGCAATGACTTACAAAATTGGCACCAAGGCATTGAGTGCCATTCTAGATACAATGAAACTCATATGCTCCCCACGTGTAGATTCTTGTTCAGAATATGATCCTAATGACTATTGTGACCTCCAGGAGTCAAATGCAGATGGTCTGTCCTGTTCACCCATCAAGGTGCATGTTCTAATTTGGCAAGGTATTATTGATTGTGCGTATCTTGCATAAGTTGTCTTACATTCTTCTACTTTATTGCATCATCATCTGCTTAGTTTACTCATCATATATGTCAAGATGCCATGCCCATCCATTATCAATACATATTCCATCTGTCATCATACCATGTATTTTCACTCAAATGTTGTTCTTGTGCATCAGACATCAAAAAGGAAGAGGGTGATTGCCGAACCTGAAGGGGCACCAGCAAAGTCCTTGAAAAACATGGTGGTGTCGGAGAAATCAGACAACACCCCACTTATATTGGCTCTACAACCAGTGACACAAAATGTAGGACCGACTCCAGCAGACTGTACCCATACTTCACTGGCCACACCACTAGCCCCACCACATAGGACCTGCACTCCAGCAAAAGGTATGCCGATTTCAGTTGCCATAGCACTAGTCGTACCACAAAAAAATCCCACTCCAGCAAAAAGTACAGCAAGTCCACCGGCCGAAGACCTATCCCAACTGTAGAGATGGCCAATTCCTGTAGATTGGAACCGCATTCTAGTTATTCCTAGTTTAAAAGACAATGCTTTCAATGTTGTTAGGGACTACGTGCATATATTCCCATCATGGGAAGGTTATAGTGAAGACAAACACCATTTTCACATCTTCCTGTCTTACATGTAAGTGCTATTATTCATGGTGATTATTTTCCTGTTTTCTGCTGATTGAACACATCAATGATTTACATTACATTGTTGTAAGTAGGTGAGGGTCAATGTGGATAGTCGTGACGAGCAAAGCTTGTTTGCGCTTTTCAAGGAAGCATTGCAGCAGTGTCGGTGTTACCTGTGGAAATCACACTTTGATGGCAAGTCTATAAACGAATTTCCGGTGAAGTCTCCTATGCTAAATTTAGAACATATTGAATGGAAAAACCTTGTTATGCACAGGTCTCATTCCCAGGATGAGGTACTGTCTATGATATCACATGACAATTTGAACTTCTACTTTTCCGCATGTGCCTTATGGATCTCTTTTGCAGGAAATCTGCTTGAAGAAGAATTCCAGTTTGAAAAGGATGACATGATATCACAAATATGATGCCTGCTACTTTGCTCTTGTTAGTACCTGTTGTCCTGTATAACTGTACTTGCATTCATACCTGGTTCATTATGTGACAGCAGTATGCATGATAGCTTGCTTATCAATTGTTCGCTCCAAATTATCTGATGTGTATGAGTGGTTACATTAGTGTAGAATATATCCAATGCCAATGAAATTTTTTAGCTCTACATTGTTCTTGTAAGTACCTGTTGTCCTTTATCAGTGTACTTATATTGACAGGTAGTTGTTCATGTACCATCACTCTGCAGCTTATTTTCCTTTGCCCTCCATTTTCTACACATTAGATCTATATTTACTCTTACCATAAGGTTGGATAACACCGATGGTACTAAAGAAGTTTAGCTCTACATTGCTCTTGGTTGTACCTCTTGCCTATATCGCTGTACTTACATTTATAGCTACTTGGTTATGTAGCATCACTCTTCATCTTATCTTAAATATTCTCCATTTTTTCTTATATTATCACATCTATATTTACTCTTAACAAAATGTAAAATAAAGGTAATGCTTATGAAGAAGATTCTGTGGTAAACTTCTTGAATTGCCCCCTCCCCCCCCCCATCAGCATGGACAAGGGCTTTATAGAGCCTGTCTTCACCAATAATGTAAGTTTGTCCTTCTCAAGCCTTCAAACTTTGTTGTGTATATTTGGTTAGGCATGACTGCAACAGTTGTTTATTTTTGGTGTTTGCATTAAATTGCATGCTTAAAGTTTATTATGTAGTTCATAAACAAAAGGTTTTCCTTCTCAATTTAAGTTTTCAGTTCTACAACCAAGTTCCTTCTTCATACCATGTAAATTAAACTATACAGAGCAAGTGATATTTTTTTGCACTGCATATATGCTTTTGTTCTTGATTCGTAATCCAGTGGTGTGGTGAACCTACCCAATACAGCATAATGTCATATTCTGCAATGTCTTAACTATGAACAATGTCATATCATTCTACTATTATTTAAACCGTCTCTTTATTTGCCAATCTGAAATGGGATAAATTGACAGGACACTAACCATTGATATTTATGAGTTCTTGATCTGTAATCTAGTTGTGTCGTGAAGCTGCCAACTCCTTCACAATGTCATTTACTGCCATGTTTTAACCTGAACAATACCATATTGTGTTAATGCTATTTTAAACTGTGTCACTTTATTCGTCAGTAAGAAATGTGATGAATTGTCAGCACTGATACTTATATGTGCAAAACCTGTCATATGTTTGCTTGTTTATCTTTCGAAGTGAGGAGGATATAAGTGTCAAACAACCACAGTCTCATCAGCTGCTTGTGCTGCAGCTCCCGAGCAGGGCTAACCTTCCTTGAACTCTATTGAAGTGCTGTCGGTTTTGTATATTATTTTGTCCACGTGTTTATTTGCACTGGTGGCGATCTTTGATGCCCAGTGAATGTAATCTGTTGTCTGCTTGTGCTTTATTATCATAGTGGCGAACTTTGATGCCCAATGTATTTAATATGCCATAATTTCTTTACTGTATAGTCTAGGTTTTTTCTTATTCACGATGTTGCAGTTATTTTACTGTATACATATCATGTATTCGCAGTAAACCGGCCAAACAATAAAATTACGGTACATAATCGGGTCGTCATGCAAATCACTATGTATGATCCGCATCATGGGCCTAGTCATCTTGGTTCATTAACAGGCTAAATGTAAACTGGCCCACTAGTAGATTTGGGCCTTTAATAGGCCGAGTAAACTGTCGGCCCTATTTTCGCAAGAAAACTCAATTGGCTTTTATGAGGCTAAAAAGTAGGTTGGGCCTGAAACGTGCCGAACAGCTCACGGGCCGACAGCAGGCCGAAATAGACCCCAGCCCATGATTGTGACAATCACATCACTGGCCATTAACAGGCCAAAATTGTCTCGTTCCTTGTTTGGCCCAATCAGATTATCGGCTGTGAGCAAGCCGGATGCAAACCGGGTCGTAGTTAGGCCCAACTATATGGCGGGCTTTTAACAAGCCGAAATAAATATAGGACTGAAATGTTAAATGGGCCTTTAACAGGCCGAAACTAATATTAGGCCGAATTACTAAATGGGCCATTAGCAAGTGGGCCCAAAAGCATAGTGTCTAGTTGACGACCCGAATCTGATATGGGCCATAATTTAGTCCAAGCCTCTTAAAGGGTCGGATCTGATCTGGGTCGTAATTTGGCCCAGAACATGGTAGGCTTTTAACGGACCGGATCTCATAATGGGCCTTTATTAGTCCCGGAACGTGGCAGGCTGTTAATGGACCGGATCAAATATGGGCTGACATTTGGCCCAAAACATGGCAGCCTCTTAACGGGTCGGCCCACTAGTGTCCTTAAAATCTTGTGGGCCTTTAGCTGGGCCAGCCCATTATGGTCAGCGAAATCTCATGGGCCTTTAGCTGGGCCGGCCCATTATGATCCGCAAAATCTTATGGGCCTTTAGTTGGGCTGGCCCATTTAATCTTTATGGGCCACTTTTGGGCCAACCCACATGTCAACATATCATAGGCGCATTTCGCCCATTGGATGAGTGACACCTGTGCCAACGCGGAGCTAACACATGGTTCCATCGGCCAATGAGAATTTTACACGTGGAAAATCGGCATTGGTCGTGGCTGTTAGCGGGTTATCGGATTCAAAATTGGACCCGATAGCTTAACGGCGACCCGTTATAGTGGATGCCATGTGTCGGTCACCCTTGACGAAAGCACTTCGATGATGCGGCATTTATCGTCATGGAAGTGAACACTTCTGTGATGATAATTTAGGTAATGTCATGGAACACTTCTACGACAGCACAGGTATGACTATCTTGATTCTGTCATAAAATTGTCATGGATGTACATGCATGACAGAAAACGTGATCTACTGTGACAAACATGTATCATCATGGAAGTGTATTTTTTTGTAGTGGGTTACAATCACTACCAAATTGTTACTGTTGCTGTTACTGTTACTACTACTACTACTATTACCACTGCTATCAAACTATCATACTATTGTGCTACTAAACACTTTGTTATAGAGATTTAGTTCTCCGGGTGTGATTGAATTGACAACTCAACTGCCAAGCTCGTAAATATTCTTTGGCTCCCCTTGTGTCGAATCAATAAATTTGGGTGAAATACTACCTTCGAAGGTTGTCGCGGCCCCCTAGACTTGTGGGTTATCAATAGCTTCTTCTTCATTCCCATTCAGTGGCAGCCTTCTTTCTACCATATACTCCCTCCATCCAAAAAATGATGTCATCAGAGCATTTTTTGTGAAACCCCCCTCCACAAACTCCCAACAGAACTCCAAGTCTTCTTCGTCCTCTTTCGACAGAAGCATATGCCTTGCTCCCCCGCCGTCGTAGCTACCCTGCTCACCTGTCGCTGTAGCTGCCTTACTCAGCTCTCTTGCTCCTCCACCACAGTTGCCTCCTCCGCCGCCGTCGCAGGTGCCTCCTTTGTCACTCCCTCTTGCTTCCCTGCCTACCGACATCCCCCTCCCTCATAAAAATCTCTGATTTCTCCAGTGGACTTCTGCAGTGGGCTTTTTCGGTGTACTCCAGCTACAGCGTGGCTCCGGTAGGTCCCTGCACTCTTCTTCCTCACTCCCATACCATCCTCTCTTCCTCACCCCATCCCCTCTCTCTCCCAGATCCACCATGCCATGGTCGCCTGTGTAGCTCGCTTGCGCAACAGGACCAACGACGCCATGGAGGACGTCGCTCGACC
The DNA here is from genome assembly GCA_034509565.1 of Triticum monococcum. NCBI lineage: Eukaryota > Viridiplantae > Streptophyta > Magnoliopsida > Poales > Poaceae > Triticum > Triticum monococcum. The sequence continues at coordinate 439,212,111 of CM067842.1, read as the reverse complement.
CCTGCTCCAACGCCCCCAAGGTCCAACTCTCCTCTTCGATGGTGGCGGTGGTGCACTGGCAGTGGCCGCCTTGTGGATGATCGCTTCCGTGGGTGGCGGTGGGTGAGGTGCACAAAAGGGCGGCGATGGTCGAGCTGCGCAGGTAGGCGGCGATAGCGCACGAGGGCAGCAGTGACGCAAGTGCTCGGCGGCGGTGTTGGACCTGATGGTGCCTCGTGGGCGACAGAGAGGAGGAAGGAAGGAGATGGGGGTGAACTTGCAACAAGATTGAATGTATGAGGGCTTTTTCGCAAAATCCACACTAAACTACGCCCGTGACAATATTTTTTGAATGGAGGGAGTATGTAGTAAGCTCAATGGTATTTCGGACTTTGTAGCTCATCAGGTTCTAAGTTGCTCTGTAGAACCTGTCTTTGGTGGTGTTTCTTCGGCTCATAGGCATAGCCTTTGTTCTTTTCTTTCTACAATCTCTTGGTTGCAATTTTAGGTCTTTGTAATACTTGTTGTACTATGCATTTCAGCTGAATGAAGTTGGCACCCTCTGGTGTCTTTTCTTGTTCAAGAAAAATGTTTACCGACGGCGCTGGAAACACAATCAACTTATCAGGAGGAGGAATTTCTGCATGCAACCAAATAACAAGCAAGAAGTTGAGATACGATGATGCATATTACATGAGGTGTCACGGACTCTTGTGTCTATGGCAAAAATAGAAAGCACAGAAATTCAATCAAACAAAAAAAACAAATTATTTGACCTTAAGTAGGTCCCATCTCTAAAAGTAGTATATAGTCTTTTACTTCGAAAATACATGGGCCAGCCCCAAAGCTAAGGGCATCTCCAACACTGACTAGCAAATTTGCCTTAGTATCTGTCCGCAAACACTGATGCGGGAGCCGACCATCCAACGCTGCCCACATACATTTCAACCAGTGTTTCAAATAATCAGATGAAATGTGTGCATACACGGTGGATTTCACATAAATCGGACGAAATTCATTACACTTTGGACATTTTGTAACTAAAAGCTACACCAGACTAAGGTAAAACTAGTCTACGGGTGGCGTCGGCGGATACCCATTCCCACGACACAGATACCTCTGTCTAGTCTACGGCTGGCCGTGGCGGATCTCCATTCTCCTCCCATGTCCGACAGCCCGCTCATCTGACTGTCGTGAGCCCTGGAGGTATATGCTTCAGTGCAAAGGGCGGTTCGCTTCCCCATTTTTGGCAGCGCCGCTCATCGGAGTGGAACCACCGGGATGTGCTTCAGCGGGAGGGAAATGGGGCGACTATGGCCTGCGACCGGGCAGGACACCAGCTGTGTAAACCGGAGTCGTCTAGGCGATGGTCCTCATGGGACACAAGCGGCGGCGGCCTCTCATGTTCTACTTCTCCTCGATGATGGCAGCGGGGCACGGACGTGTTGGATGCCACCTCGTCGATCTCCGCGAAGCCAACTTCTTTCTCCATCGGCAAGGCGCGGTTATGCAAACATTGATGGCAGATGGTGCGGTCGCAGGCATAGGAGGTGCGGTGTGAAATGGTGTCGTCCATGGCAGCCACGATGCATGTCCCACTGTCCTCCCCCGCGTGCCATCCTGGAGAAAGTCACCACTCCTCGGTGAGTTAGCTTGGTGCAGCGAGTTGCTGAACAACATGCCGGTTTAGAGTTTCTACCTTCGCGAGCTGGCCTGCAATGGCCTACAACGTCGAGGGGGGTGGAGCAGAGAGTTGCCTGGCTCGTATCCCGCGGGCTCGACGGGCCGCCCAGCCGGCTTTTATGCCGGAGAACTCGTCTTCCTGCTCGCCGGGTGCCATGGAGATTGGGGAGAAAATGGTGTGCAGGGAAGATATGGGAGCGAAGTATCGTGTGATTTTTACCCAACATCTAGCATCGTTTAAATAGCGGGGGATGGCCGGAGGAAACGGGCATTGTGTTTAATAACGGGAGGCTCGCGAATGGACTTGTGGCCGGAGTAGATTTCTCGGCAGATGCATGAATGCGACGAAAAGGTGTGTTCTGCCAAGCGTGCAATGGGCAGCGCTTTCTCGACCGACGTGCCGCTTCAATATCACCGCCAATGAGAGGCCGGTCCGCTCTGGGCCGACGTCAATGCGGAGCGATCGCTCCACAGCGGCATGAATGAGGACAGCTGGCCCGGGGCGGGAATGCATGTGGGTGAGGGATAGGGTTTTTGGTCGGTAAAGTTAGTCAGACACGGGCATCGCTGCTGTCCGGACGCCGCAAAAGCCCCCTTAGTTTGCCTCTAGTTTGCAAAAAAAAAAGTGTGTTAGGACCACCGTGCAGACTAAGACAGGACCACGTTGGATGACAAAACACGTCGGGACCGCGCGGTCTGGACGTATGCGGACAGTTTGATATCAGCGTTGGAGATGCCCTAAGGTGGTGCACCGCCTATGGGTGAACCATGGATGAAATTATAAAGTGTCATGTTGTATATTTCGTCCATGTACTAAAACAATTATGGAAAATTTTGATCACATATATAAAATTGTTAATCAAGCATTTGAAAAAAATGTTGAACAAGTGTTTCAAAAATGTTAATCAAGCATTTAAAAAGTATTAAATGTGTTTCGAAAACATGTTGACCATGTGTTGGAAAAAATGTTAGTATAGCATTTAATTTTTTTAATCAAGCATTTGAACAATGTTAAATGAGCATAGAAAACATGTTGGTCATGTCTTACAAAATGTTAATCTTGTATTTGAAAAGTGTTAATCAAGCATTTGTAAAAAATTAAAAGTTTGTGTAGAAAATATGTTGACCATGTATTAAAACATGCCAATCTTTTATTTGAAAACTATTAATCAAGCATCTGAAAAATGTAAAAATGTGTATAGATTTTTTTTACCATGTATTGAAAAAATATTAAATTTATATTAGAAAAATGCAATGTATTAGACAAATGTTGTTGACATATAAAAAATGTAGAATGAAACCAAAAGAAACAAAGAAAACCAAAATAAACCAAACAAAAGAAAATATAAAGTGAAAAATAAAACCGGAGAAACAAATGCAAAAAGAAGAAAAAATGGAGAAGAAAAAGAAAAGAAAAAACCACGGAGAAAACCTTCTCTTTTTCGCGCGGATGGGCCAGGCCGATTATTGTTGACGCTTCCGCGAGACATCTTGTTATCCCGCCGAATGTGAGGGGAGCACCTATTCAAGGGCGCCCCTATTCCTCGCGTTACGCGAGACGAGGGGGTAACCTCGCGTCGCGGAGCCCCAGATGGGCCGGCCAACCGCGCAGGAGGCCACACCCTGTTTTTCTTTCTTCCTTTTCCTATTTTTCTTTTCCTTTTCATAAACTCATCTGAAAAATGTTGAACAAGTATTTAAAAATCCTGAATAAGTATCAAAATGTTGAAAGAGTATTTAAAAAATTGTTGAATAAGCATTCGGATAATGTTGAATGTGTATACAAAAAATGTAAATGTCGATCACTTATTAAAAACATGTTTTTTGACATATACAAAAAATGTAGAGTGAAAACAAAAACAAACATAGAAAAAACAAACAAAATGTAGAAGAAAAAAGAAAACCAAACAAAAAAATAAAGAAGAAAAGATAAAACCAAACAAAAAATGGAGAAGAAAAAAGAAAATGCAAAAAAGATTGACAATGCCAATGAAAAACCAGATTACCCCCCCCCCCCCCCCACCCCCCTCTCTCTATGTAGGTCGCATCCCTGGTTGTTATCAAGAAATGGGAAGCTACCGCAGTGGCTAGCACCGTTGTTTCCCCTCTCGCCTCACTTAAAGCGACAAATAGTCACCGCACCTATACAGCGCCATCAGCGCCGTTTCAGTTACCTGGCGCCCACTACGTGTCCTAGTGGCCTGCATTCAGAAAGCCCATTCTTTCGGACGGGGAATTACTATTTCGTTTGAGAGTTCGTTTCTTCGGATGGGATTGACTGTTTACTTTCGCACGTAAAAAGGAAAATTGGTTTACCACATGACACATGTGGTAAGCAGTCCAAACTATTTTTTTTTTAAATGTTTGTTTCCTTCAAATGGGATATCGATAATTTGGTTTCCTTAGCATGAGATTGACTTCTTCCTTCTCACGTAAAAAAAAATATTGTTCCCTTAACACAAGATAGGTTATCTATCAGTTTAGTCTTGCTCATTGTTTTTTTACTATTTTCTTTTTGATGACGGATTCCTCAAGTTAATTGTTACAGAAAATTAAAACAATATAGGAAAAGGAATTGGATCATATACAAAAAAAGTTCACCGGATTTTGACAAAAAGTTCGAAAATATGGAAAAAGTTCATCGATTTTAACAAATAAGGTTCGTGAATTCGAATAAAGTTCATTGGTTTTTAAAAGTAAATTACGAAATTGAAAAAGTTCATGAATTTCAGATAAGTCCATTAATCCTGAAAAAAAGTTCACCAGATTTGGAAAAAAATAACGGATTTTTAAAAAGTTCACAAAATACAAAAAAGTTTATCAATACTGAATTTTTTCATGAATTTGAAAAATGTTCATCAATTTTTATAGGAAAAAGTTCACAAATTATATAAAAGGTAAACGGATTTTTTTTAAAAAAGTTCACCGAATTTGAAAAAATGGACATCAAATTTGAAAAACGCTCATCGATTTTGTAAAGAAGTTCATCTATTTTGAAAAAAGGTCATTGGTTTTGAAAAAAGCTCATTGATCTTGAAGAAAAGTTTATCAATTATGAAAAAATCATGAATTTGAATAAAAGTTCACGCATTTCGTAAAAAGAAAAGTGATGAGAAAAAAACTGAAGAAAACAGTTCCCAGAAAAAATAAAAAAATAGAAGAAAAGGAATAAAATTCCTCGAACTGTAAAGGATAAAAGGGGGAAATGATGTGAGTCTGCAGAATCAATCGAGATTGCCTAGTGGTTAGTACACTTTCTTCTGAATATTTAGGTCTCTAGTTCAAACGTCAACGGTCGCACAATTTTTGCATTTTAACAGGAAAGAAAGAATAGGTTAAAGGGGCCGGCCTAGTCGCAGGAGGGCGTTTTGCTTCAGGCGCCCGTTTGCAAAATGGCCTGTAACGGGCGCTTGAAGCATCAAATAGGAGATGCCGAATGCAAAATATAGTCGCCTTGCTTGCGGACTTCTAGCACAGGGTCGCGTGCAGGGAGATGTTACTAGGCTGGCCCGATAACCCCATGCTCGTGTTATAAAAAAAATTCGTTCTTTCCTCACATTTTTGTTTTCTTTTTCTCTTTATCATTTTACTCGTGTTTATATTTCGAAATATTGTACATAAATTACAAAAAAGACACTTGCAAAAATTAAAAAAAATGCTAATCATGCATTGAAAACAATGTGTATAGAAAAATGTTAATCATGTGTATGAAAAATGTTTGTGACATTCAAACAATGTCATGTGTTTAAAAAAATGTATGTGACATTTAAGAAAATTTATACAATATAAAAACATTCGCATAATTGAAAAAAATATTCCATACATGCAAAAAAATGTGTGTTACATGCAAATGAGTTTCAAAAATTTGCTTGTGTCATTTCAAAAATTGTGTATTTATTTTAAAGTTTGTTCAATAATATAAAAAATGCCTTGTACCATATATAAAATATACATGACATTTAAATAAGTATCCCATGATTCGAACTAATTGATGAAATTTTGAAAATTGTTTATACAATGTAAAAGAATGATGCCGTAGGTTAAAAGGATGTTTATGTCCATTAACAAATGTAGGTGACATTTTAAAGAAATATTCACTCGTTTCCAATAAATGTCCATGAATATTTTTAAAATGGTTATAGAATGTAAAAAATATACTTGTGTAGCTAATAAAAAAAATTATTGCCTTTACAAGAATGGACAATGTGGATATGGGAAATGTTAACGTGTATTCCAAAAAGTGTTCAAAACATATATTTTTTTAGATGCACTTCATCTCTTTTAAAAGTGCCCAGCGTGTATCAGAAAAAGGTTCTACATGTACAATAAAATGTACATTGTGTACTGAGTAAAATTTGACACGTGTAAAAAAAAGAAATCGATAGAAACGGACAAATAAAAAAAGAAAAGCAAAGAAAACCTAAGCAATCCAAGAAAGAGACAAAGAAAACCAAAGTATAGCCGACCAAGACCTGAAAAAAAACAAAGAAAAAAGTGTGGCATGGATTTATATGTTTGATCGTGAGAGCTATGTCTTGCGATTAAAAAATGGTTGCAGATTTCTAAAATGTTCCCAGAATGCCATGAATTGTTGCAAAAAGGTTCCGGATTGATAAAATTCGCAATTTTCATTTTTTTTATGGTTTTAGATAAACTTTCTGGATTATTCGGTGTCATGTCAGCGGGCACTCCTCGTCACTTGTATTGGGCCGGCCCAGTCGTAGCCTCGTGGCTGCTCTTTCTTTTCTTTAGTTTTTTTGCATAAATATTTGTTTGCTCTTTTTCTATTTTATTTATTGTTGAAATATTCTGAATACATATATTTCAAAAATTAAATTACTTACATATTTAATACCATTTACCGAACATTTGAGAAATATTAACATAAAGTTAAAAAATGTTTGTGCAATTTGTTTTACAAATGTACATATTTTCCAGACAAATGTACTTGACATTCAGTGGCCGAGCTTGAGCCAAAATCTTTGGGTGGGGAGCATGGGCCGAGAGGGCAAACATAATTGCTTCAGGGTGATTTCTGGTGAAGAAATAGGCATAATCACTACAGTTACTATGCTCCCAGAAAATAAGAGCTCCTGGTGAATCGCGGCCGGCGAGCGGCGCGTTGACCCATTTGACAGCGGTTGGGTCGAGTTAAAGAGTCGTTGTGCCGTTCGGCCGGGTCGTCCAGTCAATCAGCGATACAACCATCCGACCGACTACATCGCATCGACTCCAACACCCTAGGCTCTTGTGTCTGCGTCGGGGACCGACTCCAACACCCAACCCTCGCCCCCAGCACCATCCCCTCTTCCCGTCCCCCCCCCCTTGCCGAAGGTGCCCAGGCCAAGGCCGTGAGCCATCGAGGTTTTCTGTGCGGACGCTTCTTCTGCGAGGGGGCAGCGACAGCTTGCGTCTCCTAAGCCAGTGGGTTCGCGTTGGCCAGCTTCCCTTCCTTCACCCTCCCGTCCTCCGCATTGGTCTCCTCGGCTGGTGGATTTGCGCCGGCCAGCTCGGCTCCCTTCGCTTCGTGTGAGTCCCTATCCGTCGTCGGCACCGGATCGCGTCGCTCCCCTAGGGCAGCTTAAGACCTCGATCGACATAGCTTAAGGGATTTGCCTGCCGCCACCGCATTCACCTCTCCTCCTCCTCCTCCTCCTCCTCCTCCTCCTCCTCCTCCTCCTCCTTCCCCGCCTCCGTCTTCCGCTCCACTGTCACTGGAAGCATCCCAGCAGTGGCCAGATAGATGGCCATCAAGACTTTCGCTATTGGCCTCCCCTCAACCGAACCGGCACAACTAGGCTTTGAAGGGGAATAGGCCGCGCCACTGCTTTTCCTCCCCGTCAGATGGTGCGATGAGGAGGGGCAATAGGATACCGACCGAGGGTGTCCGGCACCACCAGTGATCTCGCTGTCGAGGCTTCACTAAGCCGCCTCTGTTTCCCCACCCGTGAGGCATCTGACGTGCCAACCGAAGGTCCGTAGTTCTTCTCTCGATTTCGTTCGAGCCTTCCTTCTCTGATTTTCTGAATCACGTTATCTCATCCCATAAGTAGCTCTTCCCACTGTTTACATGAGCAAGATGTGATGTTCCCTTATGTAACACCCTCGATGCGACTATATCTCCCACGTGTCGAGGCACGACTTAGAGGCATAATCGCATTGAAGGCATATGTCACAAGTGAGGCAATCTTCACACAACCCATGTACATATATAATATAAAGGGGGAAATAATAATAATAGTCGGCTTACACTCGCCACGTCACATCAAGGTACATAAATAGCATTCATCATACAAACACTCATGGTCCGACTACGGCGCCAAAATAGAAAAGACCCCCAACTTGCGACTAATCCCTGAATCGAACCCCGAACAGGCACCACTACTGATCATCCGGAAAAGAAACATAGTATCGCTGAGAGTCCTCGTCGTACTCCCACTTCAGCTCGAACGCGCCTTCCGGAGGAGTATCATCGGTCCCTGCATCTGGTGTAAATAGTAATCTGTGAGCCACAAGGACTCAGCAATCTCGCACCCTCGCGATCAAGACTATTTAAGCTAAATAGGAAAGGAAGGGGGGTAATGTGAGTGGAGCTGCAGCAAGCGACTAGCATATATGGTGGCTAACTTATTCGCAAAAGAGAGCGAGAAGAGAAGGCAAAGCACGAGCGGAAACTAAATAGAGCAGGCTACGCAAACATAACTCCAACGCCGTGTCCACTTCCCGGACTCCGCCGAGAAGAGGCCATCACGGCAACACACGCAGTTGATTCATTTTAATTAATTAAGTTCAAGTTATCTACAACCGGACATTAACAAATTCCCATCTGCCCATAACCGCGGGCACGGCTTTCGAAAGATCAATCCCTGCAGGGGGGTCCCAACTTAGCCCATAACAAGCTCTCACGGTCAACGAAGGAATAGACCTCCACCCAGGACCCACCGATCAGACTCGGTATCCCGGTACAACAAGATGATTCGACAGGTCAAAACTAGTCCAGCAACACCGCCCGAATGCGCCGACAAATCCCGATAGGAGCTGCACATATCTCGTTCTCAGGGCACACTCAGATGAGACATCCTACGAGTAAAACCAACCCTCAAGTTGCCCCGAGGTGGCCCCGCAGTCTACTCGGTCGGACCAACACTCAGAGGAGCACTGGCCCGTGGGGGGCTAAAATAAAGATGACCCTCGGGCTCTGGAAACCCAAGGGAAAGAAAAGGGTAGGTGGCAAATGGTAAAACCAATGTTGGGCATTGCTGGAAAAGCTTTAAATCAAGGCGAACTATCAAGGGGTTCCCATATAGCCCAACCGCGTAAGGGACGCAACAATCCGGGAACATAACACCGATATGACGGAAACTAGGGTGGCAAGAGTGGAACAAAACACTAGGCGAGAGGCCGAGCCTTCCACCCTTTACCAAGTATATAGATGAGCAAAGATAACATAGCAATATAATGGTATCCCAACAAGTAAATAAATGTTCCAACAAGGAACGGCTCCAATCTTCACCTTCAACTAACAACGCTATAAGAAGGGCTGAGCAAAGCGGTAACATAGCCAATCAATGGTTTGCTAGGACAAAGGTGGGTTAGGGGCTCGATCATGGCAATTGGGAGGCTGACAAGCAAGTGGTAGGCATCGTAGCATTGGCAAAGCAAAAGAGCGAGCAAACTAGCATAGCGAAGATATTAGTGATTTCAAGGGTGTGATCATCTTGCCTGCACAGTTGTCAGAATTGACTGGATCCTCAAAAGCAAACTCAACGGGCTCCTCGTTAGCGAACTCGTCTCCCGGCTCTACCCAACAAGACAAACAAGCAACAAGGAGACAATCAACCACGTGCAAGGGCAACCAATACGATGCAAAGATGACATGCTATGCGGGATGCGATGCGGGATGCAAGAATGCAACATGTAACAGGAAATGCATGAACCTGGCCTCAACTTGGGAAACCAAGTGTGCCACTGGATAGAGGGGAAGAAATCCCCTGAAAACGATATAAAGATCATGGCAATCGGAGCTACGGTTAAGAAATGACAAGCGATTTACTAAACGGACCGATCTGCGATTTACAGCAACATGCCTCCTAAATGCAACAAAATGAACATGCTACAGCCACCCAACATGAAAACAAATTGCATGTCAGTGATGTACTCATCAAGCTTAACAAATCATCAGGACTGAGGCATAGGCAAATTCATCCATTAAGGGCTTCAAACAAGCATGGCAAAACTGAATAAGCAAAACAGATTTCAGACTTAGCGAAATTAACGCTAGTCTGAAATTTCAGACCACGATGCTCTCTTCGGAGCAGCAAAACAACATGAAGGAAAACCTGAACATGGCAAGTAAGAGCATGGCATGGAGCTACTCAACAAGCTTAACAAAACACCCAAAATGACCTGGGGCCAAAAGGGTCCACAAAATACTCTATCGAGCACACGAACATCGATGAAACACAATCAGTTTTCAGACTTAGAGAAAACTGGGACATGCTGAAATAATAACTCACGGAGGCATGTAAACGAGCTCGATGCTCTCACTACGGTGCAAGTCATGGCAAGGCAAGCATATATCCATTAATAAGGCACAAAATGCTAGCTAGACATGGCAAGAACAATGGCATAGCATGCATGGATCACTAGCAATCACTCCGGCAAAATCGCAAAAGAGTTTACGATCTGCCCAAAACAGCAACTATCCAAAAGTTGAGCTCGATTTAGTCAACCTAGGGTGCTCCAACATAACAAGTAAAGACATGTATGGATTAAGCACAACAAGCATAACAAATCACTCTTACTGATCATCCTCAAAAGAGGCACGGATCGCTAGGAAACAAGCCGGACATATAGCATCGTGAACTAAAACGGCTCAGACTTAGTGAAAATCACTAAGTCCCTGAAATCTGTAATCTCAGGTAGCCCTCTTCGCAAGCTTGCATAAGACAACACACACATCCTAAAAATACATGGAAGGCACCTCTGGAAAGAAGACAACATGCTTAACAATTCATCCCAAAGGGGCACAGGCATATCATGCACGGATTAAATATGGCAAAAATGACAAAAGTGCATGTCGAACTAACGGATCTGCAATTTAACTCAACATGCCTCCTTCCAGCAGCATTTTGGGAAACAAGATGACCTCAAATGCAAATGATGCAATGGAATGAAATGATGTACTCGTCGAGTCGAAGATTTTGACATATCATACGCCCAAAACGGAGCTACGGATGAGGAGATATGAGCGGTCAAAGTTGCATAAAAAAATAAAGGGAGAGAGAGAAGTCAACGGTAGATCTAGGGTTTACTGTGCTCGCGCGGAGCACTGTAGCAGCGCCGAAGCCGAGCCCGGCGATGGCGGCGGCGGAGGATCCCGCCGGATTCGACGATGAGGGCGGCCGGGGGCGGCGAGGGGAGCCGCGGGGGAGGGCCGGCGAGCTCCGCCGGACCGGGCGAGGCCGGCGACGAGGTGCGGCCGGACGGCGAGGGGAGCCGCGGCCCGCGGCGGCCGGAGTTGAGGTCGGGGGGCCGGCGAGGTGCGGCCCGCGGCGGCCGACGGCGGCGCGCGGTGGCTCCGGCCACCGGAGCTCAAGGAGGCGGCGGCGGGTGGAGGCGCGGGGCGCGGCCCGGGTAGGCGGCGGCGGGGGCCGGCCTCGGGCCTGACGGGCCCGCGCGGGCTGCGGCGGCGGGAGGCCACGTGACGGACGGCGATTGGTGGCGGCGAGACGTCCGGCGCGGACCGGACACGTCCGGCGCGTCGGAGGGGAATTTAGGGTTTCGGGGGGAGGAAGAGATCCGAAAACGGGGGGGGGTGTATATATAGGCATAGAGGGAGCTAGGAGAGTCCAAATGAGGTGCGGTTTTCGCCCACACTATCGTGATCGAACGACCGAGACGATGGAGCTGAGTTTGGTGGGTTTTGGGCCAAAATGGAGGGGTGTTGGGCTGCACACACACGAGGCCTTTTCGGTCCCTCGGTTAACCGTTGGAGTATCAAACGAAGTCCAAATGACCCGAAACTTGGCAGGCGGTCTACCGGTAGTAAACCAAGGCCGCATGGCAAGTCTCGGCCCAATCCGGAAATGTTTAATCCCCACACACGAAAGAAAGTTAGAAATGGCCACCGGAGGAGAACAAAGCGCCGGAATGCAAAACGGACAACGGGGAAAATGCTCAGATGCATGAGATGAACATGTATGCGAATGCAATGCACGTGATGACATGATATGAGATGCACGAAAAACAAAACAACACACGGAGACAAAGACCCGAACCCGAGAATTAAATATAACTTAATGCCGGAAACGGCATGAGTCGGAGTACAATTGGGGAAGGTTACATGTGGGGCGTTACAACACTCCACCACTACGAAAAGATCTCGTCCCGAGATCTAGGACTGAAAGAACTCCGGGTACTCAGAACGGAGGTGATCCTCGCGTTCCCAGGTAGCTTCACGGTCGGAATGGTGTGACCACTTTACTTTGAGAAACTTGATTGACTTGTTGCGAGTTTTGCGTTCAGTCTCTTCAAGGATTGCAACTGGGTGCTCACGGTAGGAGAGGTCTTCTTGGAGCTCAATGTCCTCGAAGTTGACGGTGCGCTCAGGCGTCTTGAAGCACTTTCGGAGTTGTGAGACGTGGAACACATCATGAACATTGGCAAAGGTTGCAGGAAGCTCGAGTTGATAGGCGAGGTCGCCTCTCTTGCTGACGATCTTGAAAGGCCCGACGTATCTGGGGGCAAGCTTCCCTTTGATACCGAAGCGACGAGTCCCTTTCATAGGAGAGACGCGGAGGTAGACATGATCTCCAATCTCGAAGGCCAAATCACGGTGCTTGCTGTCGTAGTAGCTCTTCTGACGAGACTGGGCTGCTTTGAGGTTATCACGAATGACCTTGCACATTTCTTCTGCCTCTGTGATCAGGTCATTACCCAGCAGCTGACGTTCACCGGTTTCAGACCAGTTGAGAGGTGTACGGCACTTCCTACCATACAGAATTTCAAACGGGGCCTTGCCGGAACTTGCTTGGAAACTGTTGTTGTACGAGAATTCAGCGTAAGGAAGGCAATCCTCCCACTTCATGCCGAAGGAGATAACACAAGCCCTGAGCATATCTTCAAGAATCTGGTTGACACGTTCGACTTGACCGCTTGTTTGAGGGTGGAAAGCAGTGCTGAAGCGAATGCTGGTGCCCATGGTCTTCTGAAAAGAATCCCAAAACTTGGAGGTAAAGATGCTGCCACGGTCTGAAGATATCACTTGAGGAATACCGTGCAGAGAGACAATGCGAGAGGTGTAGAGCTCCGCCAATTGAGCTGCAGTGATTGACTCTTTGATAGGCAAGAAATGAGCCACTTTGGTCAGCTTGTCGATGACAACGAATATAGCATCATTGCCACACTTGGACTTAGGAAACCCAGTCACGAAGTCCATTTCAATGTGGTCAAACTTCCATTCTGGAATGGCGAGAGGTTGGAGGAGACCTGCTGGCCTTTGGTGTTCTGCTTTCACTCTTCTGCAGACATCACATTCATTCACGAATTGAGCGATCTCGCGCTTCATTCGAGTCCACCAATAAGTTTGCTTCAGGTCTTGATACATCTTCGTGCTCCCAGGGTGGATGGAGAGGAGAGAGTTGTGAGCCTCATTCATGATCACTTTACGAAGTTCACCTTTGGGCACAACAATTCGATCCTCGAAGAAGAGAGTGTCCTTGTCATCAAGTCGGTAGCACTTGTACTTGGGCTGACTCTTTGCAATACCAATCTTCACCTTTTTCACCATAGCATCAAGAAGCTGGGCTTGGCGAATCTGGTCTTCCAAGGTAGGAGAAACTTGAAGGTTGGCAAGGAAACCTTGAGGAACAACTTGCAGATTAAGTTTGCGGAAGGCTTCACAAAGCTCGGGTTGATAAGGCTTGAGAATCAGACTGTTGCAATATGCTTTTCTGCTCAAAGCGTCAGCAATCACATTAGCCTTGCCTGGAGTATACTCGATACTCGGATTGTACTCTTGAATCATTTCGACCCATCGAGTCTGCCTGAGGTTGAGATTAGGCTGAGTGAAGATGTACTTGAGACTTTTGTGATCGGTGAAAATGTCCACTTTCCTTCCCAAGAGAAGATGTCTCCAAGTCAACAATGCGTGCACAACTGCCGCCAACTCAAGATCATGAGTGGGGTAGTTCTTCTCATTTGGCTTCAACTGGCGAGAGGTATAAGCAACAACTTTCTTCTCTTGCATCAGTACTGCACCGAGACCTTGGAGAGAGGCATCACAAAAGACCTCGTACGGCTTGGTTTCATCAGGCGGAGTTAGAACTGGAGCAGTGATCAATTTCTCTTTCAAAGCGTTGAAAGCAACATCACATTCCGGAGACCAAACGTACTTGACGTGCTTCTGAAGAAGATTTGAGAGAGGCTTCGCGATCTTGGAGAAGTTTTCGACGAATCTTCGGCAATAACTTGCAAGACCGAGGAAGCTACGGAGTTGCTTCACATTCTGAGGAGGTTCCCAATTAACGATTGCAGACACCTTCTCAGGATCCACGGAAATGCCCTTGGCAGAGATAATATGACCAAGATAAAGAACTTCATCGAGCCAAAACTCACACTTAGAGAACTTGGCGTAGAATTGATGTTCCCTTAGCTTGTCAAGAACCAAACGCAAGTGTTTGGCATGATCTTCCTTGTTCTTCGAGAAAACCAGGATATCATCGAGATAGACCAAAACAAAGTCATTGGTGTAGGGGTTGAAGATGAAGTTCATCATGCGAGAGAACGTCGGAGGAGCATTGGCGAGGCCAAAAGACATAACTGTGTATTCATATGACCCATAGCTTGTTCTGAACGCCGTCTTTGGAATATCTTGTTCACGAATGCGAATTTGATGATAACCCATACGGAGATCAAGCTTGGAGAATACTTGGGCACCCTTGAGTTGTTCGAATAGCTCATTAATGTTGGGAAGTGGATATTTGTTCTTGATGGTCTTCTTGTTCAATGGACGATAATCAACACAAAGTCGGTCCGTTCCATCCTTCTTCTTCACAAAAAGAACACCACAACCCCACGGAGAAGTACTAGGCCGAATGAGACCCATCCTTTCTTGCACATCGAGCTGTTTCTTCAACTCCTTCAACTCTTCGGGGCCGAGCTTGTAAGGCCGTTTGCACACCGGTTCCGTACCGGGCTCAAGTTCAATAACGAATTCAACCGGCCGGTTTGGAGGCATGCCTGGGAGTTCTTCAGGGAAGACATCTTGATACTCACAAACAACCGGAATCTGCGAAATAGCATCCAATTCACCCTTTTCGTTGAGAGAGAACAACTGGATGGTATTATCCTGAGCAGCAAAAACAATGACATCTTCAGAGGAATGAGTCAGTTAAATTTGCCTGGCTGCGCAATCGAGGTGAGCTTTGTGTTTAGAGAGCCAGTCCATCCCAAGAATGAGGTCGATATCAGAATTACCAAGAACCACCGGAGAAGAGAGAAACTTGTAATCGCCCAATGTGATAGAAATATCGGGAGCAACCAAACTTGAAGTCAACAGCTTGCCTAGAGAAACAACTTGCATGGCTTTGGGCATAATCTCAGTATCAACATTGTGCTTCGATGCAAACGGGCATGACAAGAAAGAATGCGATGCACCAGTATCAAAAAGTACTCTTGCGGGAACATCGTTAACAGGAAGGTTACCCATGATCACATCTGACGAATCCTCTGCCTGAGCTGCGTTCATCAAGTTGACCTTGGCGGACTTGGGGTTATGCTTGACCACAGCTATACTTGCCGATCTGACAGGAGGAGGAGGAGGAAGACGCCTCTGGTTGAAACACTTGTTGGCGTAGTGACCCTTCTGTTGGCACTTGTTGCACGTGACCTCTGAGAGCGGACGGTGGTACGGAGCACTCGATCTTGGAGCTTGAGACGAAGTCTTGTTCTGGAAGCCTGGGTTGGGTGGGTGGGATGAACCACTGCCACCTTTGCTCTTCTGCTGATACGGCTGACGGAACGGAGGAGGAGGAAGCCAATACTTCTGCTGCTTGGCCACTTGAGTAGAGGACGAAGACGAAGTGTCTCTGACTCGCTTCCTGGAAGCATCACACCTGAGCTGAGCAGCCTCTTGCTTCAGTGCCATGTTGTAGAACTCATCGTATCTCAGCGGCTCGAAGAGGACAAGAGCGAGCTGAATTTCTTCACGAAGACCACCCCTAAACTGATAGATCATGCTCTTCTCATCAGGAACATCCTGCTTGGCAAAACGGGCGAGCTTCTGGAACAACTTGTTGTAGTCATAGACAGACAAAGAGCCTTGCTTCAGATTGCGGAATTCTTCACGTTTGCTTTCAGTCACACTTTGAGGAATGTGATGAGCGCGGAAATCACGACGGAAATCATCCCAAGTGATCAAACGTCCACCTCTGGAATCCCGGTACTGCTGAAACCACTCTGCGGCCTGATCCTTGAGCTGGAAAGACGCGAACTTGACGAAATCTTCAGGTCTGACGTTGCTACATTCAAAATGCTTGCCCAGATCGACTAACCAATCATCAGCATCGGTAGCCTCAACGCAGTTGCTGAACGTCTTTGGACCATTTGCGAGGAACTGATTCAGAGTTGCAAACTGGTTCTGGTTGCTGCCTTGATTCGCTTGACTGCTTTGATTCCGCTCTTGGATGATTTGCATGATCAGCTGAGTATTTGCATTAGTAGCAGCCATCACAGCCTGCCATGCTTCCGGAGGAGGCGGAGGTGGTGGAGGATCTTGATTCTGGTTCTGACTGGTGCTCTTAGCGGGAGCCATCCTGAAGAGGTTGACCACCATTAGCACACAAATAGAGAAATATTGAAGGTGAAACCAACGGAATGAAAATTGCAACATAAAGTCTTCACATCCGAACAGAATGAACGAATGCACTTCTCTTGAAGTGGTCACATATTCCTAAATTGCGAAGCCACGAAGAATCAGGTAGAAGAGGTACATCAACGAGGGATGGAATCAACATATGACGCCGAAGAAGAACGAATACCACAAATCGAAATAAAACCAAGGGTTGGCTTGCGGAGTAAGCCGGAACAAACACATGATAGAAATTTCGTCCGAAGTGTTCGTGGTAGGACCTACCCGGGCTCGACCGTACAGCACCATCATGTACAAGGCAGTGCACATGACATACGAAGCGTCCCCGAGTCAGCATAGCCAAGGACTCTTTAAGACACAACGAGGCCACTGTAAAATCGACCGTGAATAGGCGAACCACTAGACGTCGAACCCCAATTTCATATCACACATCTGTTGGAAAGATATCCTAAGGCTACTTGAATTCCCACCTATGGAATTCCCGAAACTTTCCGGTTATGCAATCAGGTGTTGAGGATACAGGGGAAGCATAATATCTCACCCAAGCTAGCAAATCCTACATCCAGCTGCATCCATCCTTCAACACATAACCAAGAAACCTTCGGAAACCATCTATCTCAACCTTCGAAAAGCATCCGTTATACAAGTTATGGTGATACTCCCGAACTCCCGCCCCAGTACTGGGTGGCGTCGAGGTTATCTCACCAACGAACTGCATAAAGGAGATTTTCGATGTTGCGCACATATCTCAAGTATGCCAGAATTGCAACGATAGAATTATGATGACAACACCTCAGAGCTCAACTCCCCGGGACACTTCCACTAAACCCCTGACAGGAGGCACCAAGACAATATTCTCATCATAAGCCATCGGAACAAAACTAAGATACTCGCATGATCCTAAAAAAAAATTTAGTGAAATTTGAGAAGAGAAGAGTCAAAACTCTACGTCAGGATGCCTTACCAGAGCGATGAGGAGACTGGGAAGTAAACAGAATTCCTAAGCTCTCCGATATATATAATTCCTAAGGACTCAAAACATTTTTCTAGACACAACTCGGCTGCTAGAAACGATCAAGCAATGGGGCTCCTAAGGTCGGGGAAGGCTCTGATTACCAACTTGTAACACCCTCGATGCTGCTATATCTCCCACGTGTCGAGGCACGACTTAGAGGCATAATCGCATTGAAGGCATATGTCGCAAGTGAGGCAATCTTCACACAACCCATGTACATATATAATATAAAGGGGGAAATAATAATAATAGTCGGCTTACACTCACCACGTCACATCAAGGTACATAAATAGCATTCATCATACAAACACTCATGGTCCGACTACGGCGCCAAAATAGAAAAGACCCCCAACTTGCGACTAATCCCTGAATCGAACCCCGAACAGGCACCACTACTGATCATCCGGAAAAGAAACATAGTATCGCTGAGAGTCCTCGTCGTACTCCCACTTCAGCTCGAACGCGCCTTCCGGAGGAGTATCATCGGTCCCTGCATCTGGTGTAAATAGTAATCTGTGAGCCACAAGGACTCAGCAATCTCGCACCCTCGCGATCAAGACTATTTAAGCTAAATAGGAAAGGAAGGGGGGTAATGTGAGTGGAGCTGCAGCAAGCGACTAGCATATATGGTGGCTAACTTATTCGCAAAAGAGAGCGAGAAGAGAAGGCAAAGCACGAGCGGAAACTAAATAGAGCAGGCTACGCAAACATAACTCCAACGCCGTGTCCACTTCCCGGACTCCGCCGAGAAGAGGCCATCACGGCAACACACGCAGTTGATTCATTTTAATTAATTAAGTTCAAGTTATCTACAACCGGACATTAACAAATTCCCATCTGCCCATAACCGCGGGCACGGCTTTCGAAAGATCAATCCCTGCAGGGGGGTCCCAACTTAGCCCATAACAAGCTCTCACGGTCAACGAAGGAATAGACCTCCACCCAGGACCCACCGATCAGACTCGGTATCCCGGTACAACAAGATGATTCGACAGGTCAAAACTAGTCCAGCAACACCGCCCGAATGCGCCGACAAATCCCGATAGGAGCTGCACATATCTCGTTCTCAGAGCACACTCAGATGAGACATCCTACGAGTAAAACCAACCCTCAAGTTGCCCCGAGGTGGCCCCGCAGTCTACTCGGTCGGACCAACACTCAGAGGAGCACTGGCCCGTGGGGGGCTAAAATAAAGATGACCCTCGGGCTCCGGAAACCCAAGGGAAAGAAAAGGGTAGGTGGCAAATGGTAAAACCAATGTTGGGCATTGCTGGAAAAGCTTTAAATCAAGGCGAACTATCAAGGGGTTCCCATATAGCCCAACCGCGTAAGGGACGCAACAATCCGGGAACATAACACCGATATGACGGAAACTAGGGTGGCAAGAGTGGAACAAAACACTAGGTGAGAGGCCGAGCCTTCCACCCTTTACCAAGTATATAGATGAGCAAAGATAACATAGCAATATAATGGTATCCCAACAAGTAAATAAATGTTCCAACAAGGAACGGCTCCAATCTTCACCTTCAACTAACAACGCTATAAGAAGGGCTGAGCAAAGCGGTAACATAGCCAATCAATGGTTTGCTAGGACAAAGGTGGGTTAGGGGCTCGATCATGTTAATTGGGAGGCTGACAAGCAAGTGGTAGGCATCGTAGCATTGGCAAAGCAAAAGAGCGAGCAAACTAGCATAGCGAAGATATTAGTGATTTCAAGGGTGTGATCATCTTGCCTGCACAGTTGTCAGAATTGACTGGATCCTCAAAAGCAAACTCAACAGGCTCCTCGTTAGCGAACTCGTCTCCCGGCTCTACCCAACAACACAAACAAGCAACAAGGAGACAATCAACCACGTGCAAGGGCAACCAATACGATGCAAAGATGACATGCTATGCGGGATGCGATGCGGGATGCAAGAATGCAACATGTAACAGGAAATGCATGAACCTGGCCTCAACTTGGGAAACCAAGTGTGCCACTGGATAGAGGGGAAGAAATCCCCTGAAAACGATATAAAGATCATGGCAATCGGAGCTACGGTTAAGAAATGACAAGCGATTTACTAAACGGACCGATCTGCGATTTACAGCAACATGCCTCCTAAATGCAATAAAATGAACATGCTACAGCCACCCAACATGAAAACAAATTGCATGGCAGTGATGTACTCATCAAGCTTAACAAATCATCAGGACTGAGGCATAGGCAAATTCATCCATTAAGGGCTTCAAACAAGCATGGCAAAACTGAATAAGCAAAACAGATTTCAGACTTAGCGAAATTAACGCTAGTCTGAAATTTCAGACCACGATGCTCTCTTCAGAGCAGCAAAACAACATGAAGGAAAACCTGAACATGGCAAGTAAGAGCATGGCATGGAGCTACTCAACAAGCTTAACAAAACACCCAAAATGACCTGGGGCCAAAAGGGTCCACAAAATACTCTACCGAGCACACGAACATCGATGAAACACAATCAGTTTTCAGACTTAGAGAAAACTGGGACATGCTGAAATAATAACTCACGGAGGCATGTAAACGAGCTCGATGCTCTCACTACGGTGCAAGTCATGGCAAGGCAAGCATATATCCATTAAGAAGGCACAAAATGCTAGCTAGACATGGCAAGAACAATGGCATAGCATGCATGGATCACTAGCAATCACTCCGGCAAAATCGCAAAAGAGTTTACGATCTGCCCAAAACAGCAACTATCCAAAAGTTGAGCTCGATTTAGTCAACCTAGGGTGCTCCAACATAACAAGTAAAGACATGTATGGATTAAGCACAACAAGCATAACAAATCACTCTTACTGACCATCCTCAAAAGAGGCACGGATCGCTAGGAAACAAGCCGGACATATAGCATCGTGAACTAAAACGGCTCAGACTTAGTGAAAATCACTAAGTCCCTGAAATCTGTAATCTCAGGTAGCCCTCTTCGCAAGCTTGCACAAGACAACACACACATCCTAAAAATACATGGAAGGCACCTCTGGAAAGAAGACAACATGCTTAACAATTCATCCCAAAGGGGTACAGGCATATCATGCACGGATTAAATATGGCAAAAATGACAAAAGTGCATGTCGAACTAACGGATCTGCAATTTAACTCAACATGCCTCCTTCCAGCAGCATTTTGGGCAACAAGATGACCTCAAATGCAAATAATGCAATGGAATGAAATGATGTACTCGTCGAGACGAAGATTTTGACATATCATACGCCCAAAACGGAGCTATGGATGAGGAGATATGAGCGGTCAAAGTTGCATAAAAAATAAAGGGAGAGAGGGAAGTCAACGGTAGATCTAGGGTTTACTGTGCTCGCGCGGAGCACTGTAGCAGTGCCGAAGCCGAGCCCGACGATGGCGGCGGCGGCGGATCCCGCCGGATCCGGCGATGAGGGCGGCCGGGGGCGGCGAGGGGAGCCGCGGGGGAGGGCCGGCGAGCTCCGGCCGGACCGGGCGAGGCCGGCGACGAGGTGCGGCCGGACGGCGAGGGGAGCCGCGGCCCGCGGCGGCCGGAGTTGAGGTCGGGGGGCCGGCGAGGTGCGGCCCGCGGCGGCGCGCGGTGGCTCCGGCCACCGGAGCTCAAGGAGGCGGCGGCGGGTGGAGGCGCGGGGCGCGGCCCGGGTAGGCGGCGGCGGGGGCCGGCCTCGGGCCTGGCGGGCCCGCGCGGGCTGCGGCGGCGGGAGGCCACATGGCGGACGGCGATTGGTGGCGGCGAGACGTCCGGCGCGGACCGGATACGTCCGGCGCGTCGGAGGGGAATTTAGGGTTTCGGGGGGAGGAAGAGATCCGAAAACGGGGGGGGTGTATATATAGGCATAGAGGGAGCTAGGAGAGTCCAAATGAGGTGCGGTTTTCGCCCACACGATCGTGATCGAACGACCGAGACGATGGAGCTGAGTTTGGTGGGTTTTGGGCCAAAATGGAGGGGTGTTGGGCTGCACACACACGAGGCCTTTTCGGTCCCTCGGTTAACCGTTGGAGTATCAAACGAAGTCCAAATGACCCGAAACTTGGCAGGCGGTCTACCGGTAGTAAACCAAGGCCGCATGGCAAGTCTCGGCCCAATCCGGAAATGTTTAATCCCCACACACGAAAGAAAGCTAGAAATGGCCACCGGAGGAGAACAAAGCGCCGGAATGCAAAACGGACAACGGGGAAAATGCTCAGATGCATGAGATGAACATGTATGCGAATGCAATGCACGTGATGACATGATATGAGATGCACGAAAAACAAAACAACACACGGAGACAAAGACCCGAACCCGAGAATTAAATATAACTTAATGCCGGAAACGGCATGAGTTGGAGTACAATTGGGGAAGGTTACATGTGGGGCGTTACACCTTACAAAACTATTATATCTTGCCATGAACCATCTGTAAATCCAGTGGATCCATCCCTATTCCTGTATTAGGTTATAAGTGAAGGAAATATGCCCTAGAGGCAATAATAAAGTTATTATTTATTTCTTATATCATGATAAATGTTTATTATTCATGCTAGAATTGTATTAACCGGAAACATAATACATGTGTGAATACATAGACAAACAGAGTGTCACTAGTATGCCTCTACTCGACTAGCTCGTTGATCAAAGATGGTTGAGTTTCCTAGCCATAGACATGAGTTGTCATTTGATTAACGGGATCACATCATTAGGAGAATGATGTGATTGACTTGACCCATTCCGTTAGCTTAGCACTTGATCATTTAGTATGTTGCTATTGCTTTCTACATGACTTATACATGTTCCTATGACTATGAGATTATGCAACTCCTGTTTACCAGAGGAACACTTTGTGTGCTACCAAACATCACAACGTAACTGAGTGATTATAAAGGTGCTCTACAGGTGTCTCCGAAGGTACTTGTTGAGTTGGCGTATTTCGAGATTAGGATTTGTCACTCCGATTGTCGGAGAGGTATCTCTGGGCCCACTCGGTAATGCACATCAGTATAAGCCTTGCAAGCATTGTAACTAATGAGTTAGTTGCGGGATGATGTATTATGGAATGAATAAAGAGACTTGCCGGTAACGAGATTGAACTAGGTATTGAGATACCGACGATCGAATCTTGGGCAAGTAACATACCGATGACAAAGGGAACAACGTATGTTGTTATGCAGTTTGACCGATAAAGATCTTCGTAGAATATGTGGGAGCCAATATGAGCATCTAGGTTCTGCTATTGGTTATTGACCGAAGACGTGTCTCGGTCATGTCTACATAGTTCTCGAACCCGTAGGGTCCGCACGCTTAAAGTTCAGTGACGATCGGTATTATGAGTTTTTGTGTTTTGATGTACCGAAGGTAGTTCGGAGTCCCGGATATGATCATGGAAATCATGAGGAGTCTCAAAATGGTTGAGACGTAAAGATCGATATATTGGACGACTATGTTCGGACACCGGGAAGGTTCCGAAAGGTTTCGAACATATACTGGAGTACCGAGGGTTACCGGAACCCCCGGGGGGGCTTAATGGGCCTACATGGGCCTTAGTGGAAATAGAGGGCAGCAAGGGGAGTGTGGGGCGCCCCCCCCCAAGGTCCAAACCGAATTGGTTTAGGGCAAGGGGGCCGGCCCCCTCTTTCCTTCTCCTCCTCTCCCTTTCCTTTCCCCTCTCCTACTCCTACTAGGAAAAGGAGGAGTCCTACTCCTAGTGGGAGTAGGACTCCCCCTCTTGGCGCGCCTCTCCCTGGCCGCTCGCCTCCTCCCCCTTGCTCCTTTATATACGGGGGCAGGGGGCTCCCCATAGACACAACATTTGATCATTGATCTCTTAGCCGTGTGCGGTGCCCCCCTCCACCATAATCCACCTCGATCATATCGTAGCGGTGCTTAGGCGAAGCCCTGCGTCGGTAGCATCATCATCACCGTCACCACGCCGTCGTGCTGACGAAACTCTCCTGTGAAGCTTTGCTGGATCGGAGCTCGCGGGACGTCATCGAGTTGAACGTGTGCAGAACTCGAAGGTGCCGTGCGTTCGGTACTTGGATCGGTCGAATCGTGAAGACGTACGACTACATCAACCGCGTTGTGCTAACGCTTCCGCATTCGGTCTACGAGGGTACGTGGACACACTCTCCCCTCTCGTTGCTATGCATCACCATGATCATGTGTGTGTAGGAAATTTTTGAAATTACTACGTTCCCCAACAGTGGCATCCGAGCCAGGTTTATGCGTAGATGTTATATGCACGAGTAGAACACAAGTGAGTTGTGGGCGATACAAGTCATACTGCTTACCTGCATGTCATACTTTGGTTCGGCAGTATTGTTGGATGAAGCGGCCCAGACCGACATTACGCGTACGCTTACGCGAGACTGGTTCTACCGACGTGCTTTGCATACAGGTGGTTGGCGGGTGTCAGTTTCTCCAACTTTAGTTGAACTGAGTGTGGCTACTCCCGGTCCTTGAGAAGGTTAAAACATCACTAACTTGACGAACTATCATTCTGGTTTTGATGCGTAGGTAAGAACTGTTCTTTCTCAGCCTGTAGCAACCACGTAAAAATTGCAACAACAAATTAGAGGACGTCTAACTTGTTTTTGCAGGGCTTGTTGTGATGTGATATGGTCAAGACGTGATGAGATATAAGTTGTTGTATGAGATGATCATGTTTTGTTGAAGTTATCAGCAACTTGCAGAAGCCTTATGGTTGTCTCTTTATTGCATAAGATGCAAGTGCCACATAATTGCTTTACTTTATCGCTATGCGATAGCAATAGCTGGTGAGACGACCATGTGACGACACGTTGATAAAAGATCAAGATGATGGAGATCATGGTGTCATGCCGGTAACAATGGAGATCATGACAGTACTTTGCAGATGGAGATCAAAAGCACAAGATGATGATGGCCATATCATGTCACATATTTGGATTACATGTGATGTTTATCTTTTATACATCTTATTTTTGCTTAGTTCGGCGGTAGCATTATAAGATGATCTCTCACTAAATTTCAAGGTACAAGTGTTCTCCCTGAGTATGCACCGTTGCCAAAGTTCGTCGTGCCGAGACACCACGTGATGATCGGGTGTGATAAGCTCAACGTTCATCTACAACGGGTGTAAGACAGTTTTGCACACGCAGAATACTCGGGTTAAACTTGACGAGCCTAGCATATGCAGATATGGCCTCGGAACACTAAGACCAAAAGGTCGAGCGTGAATCATATAGTAGATATGATCAACATAGTGATGTTCACCATTGAAAACTACTCCATCTCACGTGATGATCAGACATGGTTTAGTTGATTTGGATCACATGATCATTTAGATGACTAGAGGGATGTCTATCTAAGTGGGAGTTCTTAAGTAATATGATTAATTAAACTTAAATTTATCATGAACTTAGTCCTGATACTATTTGCATATCTATGTTGTAGATCAATAGCTCGTACATAGCTTCCCCGTTTATTTTTTATATATTCCTAGAGAAAAATAAATTGAAAGATGTTAGTAGCAATGATGCGGATTGGATCCGTAGTCTGAGGATTATCCTCATTGTTGCACAGAAGAATTGTGTCCTTGATGCACCGCTAGGTGACGGGCCTATTGCAGGAGCATATGCAGACGTTATGAACGTTTGGCAAAGCTCGGTATGATGACTACTTGATAGTTTAGTGCACCATGCTTTACGGCTTAGAACCGGGACTTAAAAAATGTTTTGAACACCACAGAGCATATAAGATGTTCCAAGAGTTGAAATTAGTATTTCATACTCATGCCCGTGTCGAGAGGTAGGAGACCTCTGACAGTACTTTGCCCACAAAGATGGAGGAGGATAGCTCAACCAGTGAGCATGTGCTTAGATTGTTTGCGTACTGCAATTGCTTGAATCAAGTGGGAGTTAATCTTCCAGATAAGATAGTAATTGACAAAATTCTCTAGTCACTATCACCAAGTTACTAGAACTTGGTGATGAACTATAATATGCAAGGGATAACGGAAATGATTCCCAAGCTCTTTGTGATGTAGAAATCGACGAAGGTAGAAATCAAGAAAAGTATCAAGTGTTGATGGTTGACAAGACCACTAGTTTCAAGAAAGGGGCAAACGGAAGAAGGGGAACTTCAAGAAGAACGGCAAGCAAGTTACTGCTCAAGTGAAGAAGCCCAAGTCTAGACCTAAGCTTGAGACTAAGTGCTTCTACTGCAAAGGGACTGGTCACTAGAAGCAGAACTGCCTCAAGTATTTGGCGGATAAGAAGGATGGCAAAGTGAACAAAGGTATATTTGATATAAATGTTATTGATGTGTACTTTACTAGTGTTTATAGCAACCCCTCAGTATTCGATACTAGTTCAGTTGCTGAGATTAGTAACTCGAAACGGGAGTTGCAGAATGAACAAAGACTAGTTAAGGGTGAAGTGACGATGTGTGTTGGAAGTGGTTCCAAGATTGATATGATCATCATCGCACACTCCCTATACTTTCGGGATTAGTTTTGAACCTAAATAAATGTTATTTGGTGTTTGGGTTAAGCATGAATATGATTTGATCATGTTTATTGCAATACGATTATTCATTTAAAGTCAGAGAATCATTGTTGTTCTGTCTGCATGAATAAAACCTTCAATGGTCATACATCCAAGGTGAATGGTTTATTGAATCTCGATCATACTGATACACATATTCATAATATTGAAGCCAAAAGATGCAAAGTTATTAATGATAGTGCAACTTATTTGTGGCACTGTCGTTTAGGTCATATTGGTGTAAAGCGCATGAAGAAAATCCATGCTGATGGGCTTTTGGAATAACTTGATTATGAATCGGTTGATGCTTGCGAACCAAGCCTCATGGGCAAGATGACTAAGACTCCATTCTCCGGAACAATGGAGCAAGCAACAAACTTGTTGGAAATAATACATATTGATGTATGCAGTCCAATGAGTGTTGAGGCTCGCGGCGGGTACCGTTATTTTCTCATGTTCACAGATGATTTGAGCAGATATGGGTATATCTACTTGATGAAACATAAGTCTGAAACATTTGAAAAGTTCAAAGAATTTCAGAGTGAAGTGGAAAATCATCGTGATAAGAAAATAAAGTTTCTACGATCTAATCGTGGAGATGAATATTTGAGTTACGAGTTTGGTCTTCAATTAAAACAATGTGGAATAGTTTCACAAATTCGTGCCACCTGGAACACCATAGCATAATGGTGTGTCCGAACATCATAACCGTACTTTATTGGATATAGTGCAATCTATGATGTCTCTTACCGATTTACCACTATCATTTTGGGGTTATGCATTAGAGGCAGCTGCATTCACGTTAAATAGGGCACCATCTAAATCCGTTGAGACGACGCAATATGAACTATGGTTTAGCAAGAAACCAAAGTTGTCGCTTCTTAAAGTCTGGGGTTGTGATGCTTATGTGAAAAAGTTTCATCCTAATAAGCTCAAACCCAAATCGGAGAAATATGTCTTCATAGGATACCCAAAGAAGACAGTTGGGTACACCTTCTATCACAAATCCGAAGGCAATACATTCATTGCTAAGAATGGATCCTTTCTAGCGAAGGAGTTTCTCTCGAAAGAAGTGAGTGGGAGGAAAGTAGAACTTGATGAGGTAACTATACCTGCTCCCTTATTGGGAAGTAGTTCATCACAAAAATCTGTTCATGTGTCTCCTACACCAATTAGTGAGGAAGCTAATGATGATGATCATGAAACTTCAGATCAAGTTACTACCGAACCTCGTAGGTCAACCAGAGTGAGATCCGCACCAGAGTGGTACGATAATCCTGTTCTGGATGTCATGTTACTTGACCATGGCGAACCTACGAACTATGAGGAAGCGATGATGAGCCCAGATTCCACGAAATGGTTTGAGGCCATGAAATCTGAGATGGGATCCATGTATGAGAACAAAGTATGGACTTTGATTGACTTGCCTGATGATCGGTGAGTCATTAAGAATAAATGGATCTTCAAGAGGAAGACGAACGCTGATAGTAGTGTTACTATCTACGAAGCTCGAATTGTCGAAAAATGTTTTCGACAAGTTCAAGGTGTTGACTACGACGAGATTTTCTCACTCGTATCGATGCTTAAAAGTCCGTCCGAATCATGTTAGCAGTTGCCGCATTTTATGAAATCTGGCAAATGGATGTCAAAACTGTATTCCTTCATGGATTTCTTAAAGAAAAGTTGTATATGATGCAACCAGAAGGTTTTGTCGATCCTAAAAGGTGCTAACAAAGTGAACAAGCTCCAGCGATCCATCTATGGACTGGTGCAAGGCATCTTGGAGTTGGAATATATGCTTTGATAAAGTGATCAAAGCATATGGTTTCATACAGACTTGCAGTGAAGCTTTTGTTTACAAGAAAGTGAGTGGGAGCACTACAACATTTCTGATATGTATATGTGAATGACATATTGTTGATCAGAAATAATGTAGAATTTTTTGGAAAGCATAAAGGAGTGTTTGAAAAGAGTTTTTCGAGGAAAGACCTCGATGAAGCTGCTTACACATTGAGCATCAAGATCTATAGAGATAGATCAAGATGCTTGATAAGTTTTTTCAATGAGTACATACCTTGACAAGATTTTGAAGTAGTTCAAAATGGAACAGTCAAAGAAGGAGTTCTTGCCTATGTTGCAAGGTGTGAAGTTGAGTAAAGACTCAAAACCCGACCACATCAGAAAATAGAAAGAGAATGAAAAGTCATTCCCTATGCCTCAGTCATAGGTTCTATAAAGTATGCTATGCTGTTTACCAGTCCTATTGTATACCTTAGCATCATTCTGGCAAGGGAGTACAATAGTGATCTAAGAGTAGATCACTGGACAGCGGTCAAAATTATCCTTAGAGGACTAAGGAAATATTTCTCGGTTATGGAGGTGATAAAATAGTTCATCGTAAAGAGTTACATCGATGCAAGCTTTTACATCGATCTAGATGACTTTAAGTCTCGATCTGGATACATATTTAAAGTGGGAGCAATTAGGTAGAGTAGCTCTGTGCAGAGCATTGTAGACATAGAAATTTGCAAAATACATACGGATCTGAATGTTGCAGACCCGTAGACTAAACTTCTCTCACAAGAAAAACATGATCACTCTTTGGGTGTTAATCACATAGCGATGTGAACTAGATTATTGACTCTAGTAAACCCTTTGGGTATTAGTCACATGGAGATGTGAACTAATCACATAAAGATGTGAACTAGATTATTGACTCTAGTGCAAGTGGGAGACTGAATGAAATATGCCCTAGAGGCAATAATAAAGTTATTATTTATTTCCTTATATCATGATAAATGTTTATTATTCATGCTAGAATTGTATTAACCGGAAACATAATACATGTGTGAATACATAGACAAACAGAGTGTCACTAGTATGCCTCTACTTGACTAGCTCGTTGATCAAAGATGGTTGAGTTTCCTAGCCATAGACATGAGTTGTCATTTGCTTAACGGGATCACATCATTAGGAGAATGATGTGATTGACTTGACCCATTCTGTTAGCTTAGCACTTGATCGTTTAGTATGTTGCTATTGCTTTCTTCATGACTTATGCATGTTCCAATGACTATGAGATTATGCAACT
Source organism: Triticum monococcum (assembly GCA_034509565.1). Classification (NCBI taxonomy): domain Eukaryota; kingdom Viridiplantae; phylum Streptophyta; class Magnoliopsida; order Poales; family Poaceae; genus Triticum; species Triticum monococcum. Next base: position 439,182,972 of record CM067842.1, on the reverse strand, counting down.
CCCGTTTACCGGAGGAACACTTTGTGTGCTACCAAACGTCACAACATAACTGGGTCATTATAAAGGTGCTCTATAGGTGTCTCCGAAGGTACTTGTTGAGTTTGCGTATTTCGATATTAGGATTTGTCACTCCGATTGTCGGAGAGGTATCTCTAGGCCCACTCGGTAATGCACATCACTATAAGCCTTGCAAGCATTGTAACTAATGAGTTAGTTGCGGGATGATGTATTACGGAACGAGTAAAGATACTTGCCAGTAACGAGATTGAACTAGGTATTGAGATACCGACGATCGAATCTCGGGCAAGTAACATACCGATGACAAAGGGAACAACGTATGTTGTTATGCGGTTTCATCGATAAAGATCTTCGTAGAATATGTGGGAGCCAATATGAGCATCCAGGTTCCGCTATTGTTTATTGACCGGAAACGTGTCTTGGTCATGTCTACATAGTTCTCGAACCCATAGGGTCCGCACGCTTAAAGTTCAGTGACGATCGGTATTATGAGTTTTTGTGTTTTGATGTACCGAAGGTAGTTCGGAGTCCCGGATATGATGATGGACATGACGAGGAGTCTCAAAATGGTTGAGACGTAAAGATCGATATATTGGATGACTATGTTCGGACACCGGAAAGGTTCCGGAAGGTTTCGTACATATACCGGAGTACCGAGGGGTTACCGGAACCCCCCGGGGGCTTACCGGGCCTACATGGGCCTTAGTGGAAATATAGGGCAGCGAGGGGAGTGTGGGGCGCGCCCCCAAGGCCCAAACCGAATTGGTTTAGGGCAAGGGGGTCGGGCCCCTCTTTCCTTCTCCTCCTCTCCCTTTCCTTTCCCCTCTCCTACTCCTACTAGGAGTACCTAGTAGGAGTAGGACTCCCCCTCTTGGCGCGCCTCTCCCTAGCCGGCCGCCTCCTCCCACCTGCTCCTTTATATACGGGGGCAGGGGGCACCCCATAGACACAACAATTGATCATTGATCTCTTAGCCATGTGCGGTGCCCCCCTCCACCATAATCCACCTCGATCATATCGTAGTGGTGCTTAGGCGAAGCCCTACGTCGGTAGCATCATCATCACCGTCACCACGCCGTCGTGCTGACGAAACTCTCCTATGAAGCTTTGCTGGATCGGAGTTCGCGGGGCGTCATCGAGTTGAACGTGTGCAGAACTCGAAGGTGCCGTGCGTTCGGTACTTGGATCAGTCGGATCGTGAAGACGTACGACCACATCAACCGCGTTGTGCTAACGCTTCCGCATTCGGTCTACGAGGGTACGTGGACACACCCTGCCTCTCGTTGCCATGCATCACCATGATCCTGTGTGTGCATAGATTTTTTTTCAAATTACTACGTTCCCCAACAATAAGTATTTTGTTTTCAAAAAGCAGAGTTACAGTTGACATCCACTGTAAAACAGGAAGGGAAAAGATCATGAGATACTTAATATGTATTATGATAATAACTAAATTGTTGATTGGTGGCATAATGCATTGTGTATTTATCTATTTATATTCTATATTGATATATTGAAACGGTTATTTGTTCCCTTGTTCACAGTGGTTAGCTATGTCTCTTATAAGAAAATATTTTTTATTCATTAATGTGAAGTGCAACATCAGCTTGCTTATTGTTTACACACTTATCATGCCCTTATGTGAAGACATGTTGCTACTCGATCCTGAAGGGGAAGTGTGTTGCTGTGAAGTACTGCCATGTTGACTGCCTGAATTTATGCATCCATCTACAGGCACTCGATGTCATGGGAAAGCAAACAAAAGAAGTCACAGTGGCAGATGATAACCCACACTTATAGGGGATCGCAACAGTGTTTGAGGATAGAGTATTCGACCCAAATATAAAGATTCGACACAAGGGGAGCCAAATAATATTTGAAGGTATTAGCAGCTGAGTTGTCAATTCAACCACACCCGGAGATTAATTATCTGCAGCAAAGTGATCAGTAGCAAAGTAATATGATAGTTTTGATAGTAGTAGAAGCAGCAACAGTAACGGTAACAGTGATAGCAGTAATTTTGTAGCAAGTGTAACAGTGATGATAGCAGTAGTAACTTAGCAAGATCAATATAAGATAAATTCGTAGGCATTGGATCGGTGACTTGTTGGATGATATTCATCATGAGATGGTTATAACCTAGGGCGATACGGCACTAGCTCGAGTTCATCGATATAATGTAGGCATGTATTCCGTAAATAGTCATACGTTCTTATGAAAGAACTTGCATGACATCTTTTGTCCTACCCTCCCGTTGCAGCGGGGTCTTATTGGAAACTAAGGGATATTAAGGCCTCCTTTTAATAGAGAACCGGAACAAAGCATTAACACATAGTGAATACATGAACTCCTCAAACTACGGTCATCACCGGGAATGGGCCCAGCTATTGTCACTCCGGGGTTGCCGGATCATAACATGTAGTAGGTGACTATAACTTGCAAGATCGGATCTAGAACATGGATATAATGGTGATAACATAAACGGTTCAGATCTGAAATCATGGCACCCGGGCCCAAAGTGACAAGCATTAAGCATGGCAAAGTCATAGCAACATCAATCTAAGAACATAGTGGATACTAGGGATCAAGCCCTAACAAAACTAACTCGATTACATGATGAATCTCATCCAAATCCTCACCGACCAGTGAGCCTACGAATGAATTACTCACTCCCAGTGGGGAGCATCATGGAATTGGCGATGGAGAAGGGTTGGTGATGACGAAGAATGAAGATCCCCCTCTCCGGAGCCCCAAACGGACTCCAGATCTACCCTCCTGAGGAAGAAGAGGGATTGGCGGTGGCTCCGTCTCGTGGATCGTGATAACTCTTTCTCCCTGATTCTTTTCTCTGAAAATAGGATTTTATAGCATTGGTTTCAGGGTCTGCGGGGCCACTAGGTGGGGACAACCCACCTAAGCGCGCTAGGAGAGGGGCGTGCCCTGGTGGGTTGTGCCCACCCAGGTGTCCCTCTCCAGTGGATCTTGGCTCCAGAAATTCTTATTTATTGTATAAAAAATCCTCGCAAAGTTTCGTTCCATTTCGAGAACTTTTATTTCTGCACAAAAACAACACCATAGTAGTTCTGCTGAAAACTGCGTCAGTCCGGGGTTAGTTTCATTCAAATCATGCAAATTAGAGTCCAAAACAAGAGGAAAAGCGTTAGGAAAAGTAGATACGTTGGAGACGTATCAACTCCCCCAAGCTTAAACCTTCGCTTGTCCTCGAGCAATTCAGTTGATAAACTTAAAGTGAAAAAGAAAAACTTTTACGCACTCTTTTGCTCTTGTTTGCATAAATAAGCTTAAACAGCACCCATGTTTTCAGCCAACATTATAACTAACCATGCCGACAATAACTCTTAAAGGTTATATTAACTCATATCAATGACATAATCAGCTAGCGAGCAATAATAAGACATCTCGAACGGCAACACGTTGTCAAAACAACCATGATACAATATGACAATAATGGTATCTCACTAGCCCTTTCTGAGACCGCAAAGCATAAATGCAGAGCACTTCCAAAGTCCGAGCAGGGACTAAACATTGTAATTCATGGTAGAAAAGATCCAGTCATGATGCACCCAACATTAGCTACACACAATGCATAAGTCATGACAGCTGTGCTCTCTTAGTTTCTAGCACTTGTTTTAGAAGGTGATGACACAACATAAAAATAAATAGACAGTCCCTTCGCAGAGGGAAGCAGTGATTTGCAGAGGTGCTAGAGCTCAAAATTTTAAAACAGAGATAAATGATATTTTGAGACATGCACCCTTCTCATTTACTTCACGACTATCAGATATCAATATCGCCCATGCTAAACAAGCCAGTGGCGGTTCCCAAGCAATAAAAAGTAAAGGTTTTGACTCCATTGGGAGTTTTGGCTTGATTATTCGAGCGATTAACTCTTTTTGTATTTTGCAGTTTGGGACTGGGCATCCCTCTTACCGCCCTTTTCTCGTGTGATGGCGAGTGAATAAACACTCGACCTGAGAATAACCCGCTTAGCATGGAAGATACCGACTACCTCCTGTCGTTCCATGAATGATCCATGCACACAAAATGATATTTTTTTTAGAAGTTTTTAGAGGTGGCACATGCAAATTTACTTAGGGCGGCAAGGTAATATCGCATATAGGTAGGTATGGTGGACTCATCTAGAATAACTTTGGGTTCAGGGTTTTTGATGTACAAGCAGAATCCCCACTTAGTACAGGTGAAGGCTAGCAATTAGATTGAGAAGCGGCCAGCTAGAGAGCAACAACGATCATGACCATGCATTATGCGTAAGTAACATTGGACACTAGCATGAGTAGGATATGAACACCGTTAATATAAATATCATAGAGGCTATGTTGGTTTTGATTCAACCACATGCATGAACATGTGCCAAGTCAAGCCACTCGAACATTCAGAGGAGGATACCATATCATCATACTACATCACAATCATTTTAATGCAATGTTGATATCCAAGATAAATCATTATTCACTCCCAGCTACTTATGCATGCCATGAGAAACTATAATCTCTAATTGTCATTACAAATATGTTTAATCATAATGGGCTGAATCATGGATACTAGGTTAAACATATTTACACGAACAGAACAAGTCGAGTTCATACCAGTTTCTCTCTGCCACGGCCAGTTCATCGAATATCGTCATTATTGCCTTTCACTTGCACGACCGAACGATGTGAAAATAATAATAGTGCAAGAGTGCCATGGACTAAGCTGGAATCTGCAAGCATTTTATTCAACGGGAGAAGACAAGGTAAAACGGGCTCTTTATTAGTTCAACAATTATTCATATGAGAGCCACTCAACATTTTCATCGTGGTCTTCTCCTCGGTACAGCCCGAATAAAAGAAAAGAAATTCAGAGAAACACACTAAAATATTTTTGGTTTTCTTAAACAAGCAAATAAAAGGGAAAAGAAAAAACGAGAAAACTATTTACACGGGAAAGCTCCCAACAAGCAAAAGAAGAACAAGGAGATCTTTTTGGATTTTCTTTTTAATACTAAATCTAAGCATGCATGGAAAATAAACTAACTACAACTTTTTTTTGTTTTTCTAAAGTTTTTCAAACACACAAGAAGAAAGCAAGAAAAATAAAATTTAAACATGGATGATACAATGAAAAAATGTGAACACCGAGAAGATGAATAAGTGAACATGAATGCCATGTCGGTGAGAAACACGTACTCCCCCAAGCTTAGGCTTTTGGCCTAACTTGGTAGTAGATCAGTAATCTGGATAGTAGTTGGGGTACTGAGCAGCGAGCATCCACTGATCCCACTGTGGAGGCTCCTCCTCTGCCTCTGCAGCAGCCTGAGCGTTCCGGTAGGCGATGATGTCTGCAGGCATGATCTTATATCCACGCCTGGCAACAGAATCAAACAAGGCAGGGGCAGGCAACAGAATAATATCACGGGTTTCAACACTAAAGACCAGGTTATAAGGAATAGGAATGTCAAGATAATCATGTACAAGAAAATGATGGTGTTCCATGGCTGCACGGTCTAGATAAACCTTGGTCAGAGGGTAATCGTGAGGGCGTATCCCAACATTAAAGTGGGCCGCCAACCGAGTAGCATAAATCCCATCATGGATTTTACCCTGAGATTTATTAAGATGGAGGCGACGAGCCACAACAGCTCCCATGCTATAAGTGTTGTCGCCCTCTAATGCACGACGCAAAATAGCAAGGTCTGGTGAGCTAAGTGGTCCCACCTTCTCCCTAGCGAGCAAGCTTTTTGCAATGAAAAGTGCAAAGTAATGAACAACAGGAAAATGCAAGCCAGCGGTTGTGGTAGCTGACACCCCTCTCTCATCTCCCGCTGTCAAAGTGTGATAAAAGGCCTCAAACCCAGCCAGTCTAGGCTCGGCCAAGCTCCCATCAGAAGGGATCATGCATATGTCACAAAATTCAGTAAGTGGTATCTGATGGTTTTCAGCATGTAAATCAAAGCTAACTTCAAGAGGATTATTCCTAGGCAGGAAAGTAAAGCTCTCAACAAAGATGGTTGTGAGGATTTGGTGATGTTCACACTCATCTGCGATGAAGTCGGTGAGGCCGGCATTAGCAGCATATTGCATGAACTTCTGAAGGATTCCGGCCTCTTCCAGGAACTGGGTGTGCGGCCATTCACACGGCCGTACCTCCGCCAACCTCCGAGGATGGAGATCACTATCAGATGACCCCCAATAACACCCTTGGAGTTCTTCTTGGAGCCAAACTTTCTAAAGATATTCATGATTTTCCTATGAACAACATTCTAAAATTTATTAGCCCACAAAAATTTCTCAACAAAACTTCACAAAAATGATACCAACTACTCATAGGGATACATAGAGGCCATAGCAAGCATTCAAACTACTTAGAACACTAAGAATTCAACATCCAAGCTCATCTACAACAACACTGAGACTAGCTAATCATTCAAAATATAAACCACTAAAACAAAAACTAATTGGATAAACGGTGGAGTCACATACCAAGCAACAATCCCTCGAAACAGTTTTGGAAACGGAGCTTCGAGCAAAGAGATCGAAATCCGCGGGTTTGAGAGCAAGAACACAGGAGAGAGAGAGCAATGCAGATTTTTTTTTCTGGAGGTAGACGATGATGTGGTGTAAAGAGATAAGTGAGGGGGGCCATGTGGGGACCACAACCCACCACGGCGCGCGTGGGGGTCCTGGCGCGCCTGGGTGGGTTGTGCCCACCTGGTGCATCTCCCTCTGATGTTATTTGCATCAAAAATTCTTAAATATTCAGAAAAAAACGTATTAAATTTTCAGGGCATTCTGAGAACTTTTATTTTTGGGTCATTTTTTATTGCATGGAAAATCAGAAAATAGACAAAACATGGTATTTTATTTTATTTAACTAATAAAAACAGAAAATAAAAGTAGGGACAGAAAGTAGTGCTTACTAAACTCATCAACTTCATACCGTTCAAAAATGATCCATTAATAAGGTTGATCAAGTCTTATTAACAACCACTTTCGATTAGCATGAAACCAAAGAACTTTCGCAAATCACTAAGTTACCTCAATGGGGATATGAATGTCCCCAACAATAAGCATTTCATATTTCTTTTTGATAGTAGGTAAAGGTATTTGAAAACTTCCAATAGTGATTGTCGGAGATTTTTCAATAACATTAATACCATTCACTTGGAATTATTTCTTCGGAAAGTGGACCGTATGCTCATTACCATTAATATGAAAAGTGACATTGCTTTTATTGCAATCAATAACATCCCCTGCAGTATTCAAGAAGGGTCTACCAAGGATAATCAACATGTTGTCGTCCTCGGGCATCTCAAGTATAACAAAGTCAGTCAAAATAGTAACGTTAGCAACAACAACGGGCACATCCTCATAGATACCGATAGGTGTGGCAGTTGATTTGTCAGCCATTTGCAAAGATATTTCAGTAGGTGTGGGTTTATTCAAATCAAGTGTTTCATATAAAGAGAAAGGCATAACACTAACACTAGCTCCTAAATCACACAAAGCAGTTTTCACATAATTCTTTTTGATGGAGCAAGGTATAGTTGGTATTCCCGGATCTCCAAGCTTTTTAGGTACTCGATCTTTAAAAGTATAATTAGCAAGCATAGTGGAGATTTCAGCTTCCGGTATTTTTCTCTTATTTGTGATGATGTCTTTCATATACTTTGCAGAAGGAGGCATTTTTAAGATATCAGTCAAGCGAGTACGCAAAAAGACTGGCCTCGGCGTTTTAGCAAAGCGTTTAAATTCTTCATCATCATTCTTTTTTGTTGACTTAGGTGGAAAAGGCATAGGTTTTTTGAAACCACAGTTCTCTTTCTTTACCGTGTTTTCTAGCAATGAAGTCTCTTTGATCATACCTTTTATTCTTAGGTTGTGGGTTATCAAGATCAACAGGTGGTTCTATCTCAACATCATTGTCTGGTTCTTTATTACTTGGTTGAGTGTCTTCATGAACATTAGCATTATCTTTTTTCATTATCACTAGGTGAGTGTTCATTACCAGACTGGGTTTCAGCATCAGAGATAGAAACTTCATTATCTATGTCAGGAGGTTTCCCTATTTCAGGTTCACTAGGAGCATGTGAAGTCCTATCATTTTTATTTTTATTTTTATTTTTATAAGAACTAGGTGCACTAGTGTTAGCTCTTTGTGAATCTTGTTCAATTTTTTGGGTGTCCCTCGGGATAAAGTGGTTCCTGAGTCATTTTACCTCCTCTAGTTGCAACTCTAACAACAAAGTCATGCACATTATTCATTTCATCAAGCAATTCTCTTTGAGATTTAGCAACTTGTTCTAACTGAGTTTGAACCATAGAAGCATGCTTTCCAACACCTCTAACATCATTTGATATTCTAAATAACAAGTCACTCAAGCGAGCAATCATATCAGAATTTTATTTCAATTGTTTCATAACATTTGCATTGGAGTGATCTTGTTTTCTAATATAATTTTCAAACTCATAAAGGCATTGACTAGGATGCATATTGTGAGGATTGTCATTATCATTGAACTTCATAAGAGAATTTACCTCTACCACCTTAGGTAGCAGTGGTGTATTAAGCCCATGTATTTCTTCAATAGGAAGTAAATTTTTAACATCCTCAGCTTTAATACATTTTCCCTTCATAGATTTCTTTGCCTCTTGCATATCTTCAGGACTGAGATATAATATACCCCTCTTCTTCGGAGTGGGTTTAACCGGTGGTTCAGGAAGAGTCCAATCATCATAATTTGTCTATATATTATTCAATAATTCTTCAGCTTGAACAATAGCTTGTTCCCTCAAAACACAACCAGCACGACTATCTAGGAAATCCCTAGAAGCATCGGTTAGTCCATTATAGAAGATATCAAGTATTTCATTTTTCTTAAGTGGATGATCAGGCAAAGCATTAGGTAATTAGCAAAGCCTCCGCCAACCTTGTGGCAGACTCTCTTCTTTGATTTGCACAAAGTTAAATATTTCCTGTAAGGCAGCTTATTTCTTATGAGCAGGAAAATATTTTTCAGAGAAGTAATAAATCATATCCTGGGGACTACGCACATAACCAGGAGCAAGAGTATTGCACCAAGCTTTAGCATCACCCTTTAGTGAGAAAGGAAATAATTTGAGAATAAAGTAATAGCGAGTTTTCTCGTCATGAGTAAAAAGGTGGCTATGTCATTCAACTTAGTAAGATGTGCCACAACAATTTTAGTTTCATAACCATGGAAAGGATCAGATTCAACCAAAGTAATTAACTCTGGGTCGATAGAGAATTCATAATTCTTATCATCAAAAAAGATAGGTGAAGTAGCAAACTTAGGATCACATTTCATTCTAGCATTCAGAGATTTTTCTTTGTACTTGCATAATAATTTCTCTAGATCATCTCTATCTCTGCAAGCAAGAATATCTCTAGTTGTTTCTTCACTCATAACATAACCTTCCGGTACCTTAGGAAATTCATATCTAGGAAGGCTAGTTCTACCAGGTGTTTCAGGAGTTTTAGTTTGAAGCTCATCATCATATTCAACAACATCATGTTGTATAACTCTCGCAATTTGTTTATCAAGAAAGTCACCAAGTGCCACATCATCATCATCAAGCAAGGTACTAGCATCATCATAAGCATTATCCATAGCAGAGGTAGCATCATCAATAACTTGCGACATATTAGAATTAATAGCATGTGGTGGTGTTGCAAGTTTACTTATAACAGAAGGTGAATCTAAAGAAAAACTGGATGGCAGTTCCTTACCTCCCCTCGTCTTTGAGGGAAACATCTTAGTCTTAGCATCCTTCAGATTCTTCATAGTGATAATATGATAATAATCCCAAGTGACTCAACAAATATAGCTATGCTCCCTGGCAACGATGCCAGAAAAAGGTCTTGATAACCCACAAGTATAAGGGATCGCAATAGTTTTCGAGGGTAGAGTATTCGATCCAAATTTATAGATTCGACACAAGGGGGGCCAAAGAGTATTTGAAGGTATTAGCAGCTGAGTTGTCAATTCAACCACACCTGGAGATTAATTATCTACAGAAAAGTGATCAGTAGCAAAGTAATATGATAGTTTTGATAGTAGTAATAGTAGCAATAGTAACGGTAATAGTGATAGCAGTAATTTTGTAGCAAGTGTAACAGTGAAGATAGCAGTAGTAACTTAGCAAGATCAATATAAGATAAATTTGTAGGCATTGGATCGGTGACTTGTTGGATGATATTCATCATAAGACAGTTATAACCTAGGGAGATACGACACTAGCTCCAGTTCATTGATATAATGTCAGCATGTATTCCGTAAATAGTCATACATGCTTATGGAAAGAACTTGCATGACATCTTTTGTCCTACCCTCCTATGGCAGTGGGGTCCTATTAGAAACTAAGGGATATTAAGGCCTCCTTTTAATAGATAACCGGAACAAAGCATTAACGCATAGTTAATACATGAACTCCTCAAACTACGGTCATCATCGGGAGTGGGCCTGGCTATTGTCACTCCGGGGTTGCCGGATCATAACACGTAGTAGGTGACTATAACTTGCAAGATCGGATCTAGAACATGGATATAATGGTGATAACATAAACAGTTCAGATCTGAAATCATGGCACCCGGGCCCAAAGTGACAAGCATTAAGCATGGCAAAGTCATAGCAACATCAATCTAAGAACATAGTGGATACTAGGGATCAAGCCTAACAAAACTAACTTGATTACATGATGAATCTCATCCAACTCCTCACCGACCTGCGAGCCTATGAAGGAATTACTCACTCCCGGTGGGGAGCATCATGGAATTGGCGATGGAGAAGGGTTGTTGATGACGAAGAACGAAGATCCCCCTCTCTGGAGACCCAAACGGACTCCAGATCTACCCTCCTGAGGAAGAACGGGGCTTGGCGGCGGCTCCGTCTCGTGGATCGTGATAACTCTTTCTCCCTGTTATTTTTCTCTGAAAATAGGATTTTATAGCGTTGGTTTCAGGGTCTGTGGGGCCACCAGGTGGGGACAACCCACCTAGGCGTGCCAGGAGAGGGGGCGCGCCCTGGTGGGTTGTGCCTACCCAGGTGCCCCTCTTCGGTGGATCTTGCCTCCAGATATTCTTATTTATTGTATAAAAAATCCTCGCAAAGTTTTGTTCCATTCCGAGACTTTTATTTCTGCACAAAAAGAACACCATGGTAGTTCTGCTGAAAACAACGTTAGTGCGGGGTTAGTTTCTGCAAATCATGCAAATTAGAGTCCAAAACAAGAGGAAAAGCATTGGGAAAAGTAGATACGTTGGAGACGTATCAGCAGATCCAAATCTCCTGGTTAGTCACTATCATTTTGTGATTCTTTATACCATAATTTTAATCATATATATGATGCTAAAATTGCTCGGACCATACAAGCAACCTACTGATGACAAAAGAAGATTTAAGATATGCCTATTATAAGGTGAAGGAGATATAATTCATCATCTCAAATTATAACAAATCTGGTCAGTTTTATATCCCATTTTTCTGTTCCCATAAAAGCACTTCTTGGAAAATATTCCAACACATCACTGAGCACCAGAGAATGCTTTAACACATCAAGCTAATGTTCTAAGAGTAGAAATTTTGACTTGTTTTGTCCAATGGAAGATTTGAAAATAGTGAATGAAATGTGGCTCAAATTCAGCAATAGGTAAACATATTCAGCAATGTATTAGATATTACTAATGCTAAACAGATTTCGCACTGCCAAATTAATCTTTCAGCCGTAATAGAAGATCTTTCAACCTTCTGTTAGCCCTGATATTGAATATGTAGATGACGGGTGCCAGGTTCACCTGGACAAACCGTCAGGTAGACCCGACGCGATGCCAGGTTCACCTGGACAAACCGTCAGGTAGACCCGACGCGATCTGTCCTGGATCGCGTCCTAGTTTCACCGGAGTGGGAACTTAGGTGCCCCTTGGCCTCGCTGCGGGCGGTCACCCGGATCAGGTCCGACCATGTTCCCCCCTCCTCTCCACCACCGACGAGTGCTCCCCCATCCCGATGCGTTTCCGGTTTGAGCTCTTCTGGCTCAACCAGGCCGGATTCTGGGAGGCGGTCGCGGCTAAGTGGATCTCCGCATGCTCGTCTCCCCGCCGCTCCATATCTGCCGTCGACTCATGGCAGTTCTGCGCCAAGCTCGCCCGCTAGTTTATGAAAGGGTGGGGCGCAAACCTTGGCCGTGACCTCCACGAATGCAAAAAAGCCCTCCTGTCGGCTATCCAAGCCCTGGACGCCCGCGCGGACACTTCCAAGATTTCCCCGGATGAGTGGATGCTGAGATATCATCTTGATACGTCTCCATCGTATCTACTTTTCCAAACACTTTTGACCTTGTTTTTGGCTATAACTTGCATGATTTGAATTTGAACTAACCCGGACTGATGTTGTTTTCAGCAGAATTGCCATGGTGTTATTTTTGTGCAGAAATAAAAGTTCTCGAAATGACCTGGAAATTTACGGAGACATGTTTTGGAATTTATAAAAAATACTGGTGAAAGAATCAACACCAGGGGGCCCACACCCTGTCCACGAGGGTGCAGCGCACGCCCCCTGCCTCGTGGGCCCCCTGAGGCTCCACCGACGTCAACTCCAACTCTATATATATTCACGTTCGGGGAGAAAAAAATCAGAGAGAAGGATTCATTGCGTTTTACGATACGGAGCCGCCGCCAAGCCCTAATCTTCATCGGGAGGGCTGATCCGGAGTCCATTCGGGGCTCCGGAAAGGGGAATCCGTCGCCATCGTCATCATCAACCTTCCTCCATCACCAACTTCATGATGCTCACCACCGTGCGTGAGTAATTACATCGTAGGCTTGCTGGACGGTGATGGGTTGGATGAGATTTACCATGTGATCGAGTTAGTTTTGTTAGGGTTTGATCCCTAGTATCCATTATGTTCTAAGATTGATGTTACTATGACTTTGCTATGCTTAATACTTGTCACTAGGGCCTGAGTGCCATGATTTCAGATCTGAACCTATTATGTTTTCATGAATATATGTGAGTCCTTGATCCTCTTTTGGAAGTCAATAGTCACCTATTATGTGTTATGGTCCGGTAACCCCGAAGTGACAATAATCGGGACCACTCCCGGTGATGACCGTAGTTTGAGGAGTTCATGTATTCACTAAGTGTTAATGCTTTGTTCTGGTACTCTATTAAAAGGAGGCCTTAATATCCCTTAGTTTCCAATAGGACCCCGCTGCCACAGGAGGGTAGGACAAAAGATGTCATGCAAGTTCTTTTCCATAAACACGTATGACTATATTCGGAATACATGCCTATATTACATTGATGAACTGGAGCTAGTTCTGTGTCACCCTATGTTTTAACTGTTGCATGAGGAATCACATCTGACATAATTATCCATCACTGATCCATTGCCTACGAGCTTTTCACATATTGATCTTTGCTTAGTTACTTTTCTGTTGCCACTGTTACAATCACTGCAAAAACTACTTGTTACTTTTGCCGCCGTTACCGCTACTTCCATATTACTTTCCTACTAAATACTTTGCTGCACATATTAAGTCTTTCAGGTGCGGTTGAATTGACAACTTAACTATTAATACTTAAGAATATTATTTGGCTCCCCTTGTGTCGAATCAATAAATTTGGGTTGAATATACTCTACCCTCGAAAACTGTTGCGATTCCCTATACTTGTGGATTATCAAGACTATTTTCTAGTGTCATTGCCGGGGAGCATAGCTCTATTCTTTGAGTCACTTGGGATTTATATCTATTGATCACTGTGAGGAACTTGAAAGACGAAAGAACCAAGATTTTCCCCTCAACTGCGAGGGGAGGTAAGGAACTGCCATCTAGCTCTGCACTTGATTCACCTTCTGTTTTGAGTAAACTTGTGACACCTACACCTGCTATTGATTCTGATATGTCACATGTTATTGATGATGCCACTTTTGCTATGCATGATGCTTGTGATGAAACTACTTCTATGCTTGATAATATTGTGACATTAGGTGAATTTCTTGATGAACAACTTGCGAGGGTTAGAGAGAATGGAATTATTGAAACTGATATATTGATGAAAGTGATGATGAAGATTCTCCCGCTAGATATGAATTGCCTGATGTGCCTGAGGGTTATGTTATGGATGAGGAAACTGCTAGAGATCTTTTTGCTTGCAAAGATAGATATGATCTTAAGAGATTGTTAGCTAAGCTAAAAGAAAAATCTTTGAATGCTAGAATGAAATATGACCCTACTTTTGCTACTTCACCTATCTGTATTTCTGATAAGGATTATGATTTCTCTATCGATCCTGAGATAATTACCTTGGTTGAATCTGATCCTTTTATGGCTATGAATCTAAAAAGGTTATGGCACATCTTACTAAATTGAATGATATAGCCACCCTATTCACTAATGAGGAAAAAATCGTTACTACTATATCCTTAAGTTATTGTCATTCTCATTAAAGGGTGATGCTAAAATATGGTTTAATTCTCTTGATCCTGGTTGTGTGCGTAGTCCCTAGGATATGATTTATTACTTCTCTGCTAAATATTTCCCCGCTCATAAGAAACAAGTTGACTTGAGGGAAATATATAATTTTGTGCAAATTGAAGAAGAGAGTCTCCCACAAGCTTGGGGGAGGCTTCTCCGATTACTTAATGCTTTGCCTAATCATCCTCTCAAGAAAACGAAATACTTGATATCTTTTATAATGGACTAACCGATGCTTCTAGAGACCACCTGGATAGCTGTGCTGGTTGTGTTTTCAGGGAAAGAACTGTTGATCAAGCTGAACTGCTATTGAATAATATATTGAGTAATGCTAATGATTGGACACTTCCTGAACCAACTCCTAAGCCAACTCCGAAGAAAAGGGGTATTCTATTTCTCAGTCCTGAAGATATGCAAGAGGCAAAGAAATCTATGAAAGAAAAGGGTATTAAAGCTGAAGATGTTAAGAATTTACCACCTATTGAAGAAATACATGGCCTTGATAACCCGACACAGGTAGTAAAGGTAAATTATGTCTATAGATTTGATAAGGGTGAAATCCCATCTACTAAGTTTGCTAGCCAATGCTTGGATGTGTTTGATAATTTTATTGTTAAACAAGAAGACTTAAATGCTTATGTTGGTAGACAATTGAAACGTAATGCTTATATGATTGAACACCTGAGTGATTATATGTCTAGAGTTAAAGGTGAACTTAAACTTATTAGTAAACATGCCTCTATGGTTACCACTCAAGTAGAACAAGTGCTTAAAGAACATGATAATTTGCTCAATGAATTAAATAATAAGACAAATGATAATGTTGTTAGAGTTGTGACTAGAGGGGGTAAAATGACTCAGGAACCTCTGTATCCCGAGGGCCACCCTAAGGGAGTTGAGCAAGATTCTCAGACAACTAATGTTAATGCACCTAGTCCTTCTAAGAGGAAGAAAAAGAAAAATGATAGGACGTTGCATGCTTCTAGTGAACCTATTGTTGACACCCCTAAGAATCCCAATGATATTTCTATTTCTGATGATGAAACACAATCTGGTAATGAACATGAACCTAGTGATAATGTTAATGATGATGTTCATGTTGATGCTCAACCTAGCAATAACAATGATGTAGAGATTGAACCTGCTATTGATCTTGATAACCCACAATCAAAGAATCAACGTTATGATAAGAGATACTTTGTTGCTAGGAAGCACGGTAAAGAAAGAGAACCATGGGTTCAGAAACCCATGCCTTTCCCTCCTAAACCATACAAGAAAAAGGATGGTGAGGATTTTGAGTGCTTTGCTGAAATGATTAGACCTATCTTTTTGCGTATGCGTTTGACTGATATGCTTAAAATGTATCCTTATGCTAAGTATATGAAAGATATTGTTACAAATAAAAGAAAGATACCGAAAGCTGAAATTTCCACCATGCTTGTCAATTATACTTTTAAAGGTGGAATACCTAAGAAACTAGGAGATCCGGGAGTACCAACTATACCATGCCCCATTAAAAGAAACTATGTTAAATCTGCTTTATGTGATCTTGGAGCCAGTGTTAGTGTTATGCCTCTCTCTTTATATCGTAGACTTGATTTGAATAAGTTGACACCTGCTGAAATATCTTTGCAAATGGTCGATAAATCAACTGCTATACCTGTCGGTATCTGTGAGGATGTGCCTGTTGTGGTTGCAAACGTTACTATTTTAACGGACTTTGTTATTCTTGATATTCCTGAGGACGATAGTATGTCGATTATCCTTGGTAGACCCTTTTTGAATACTGCAGGGGATGTTATTGGCAATGTCACTTTTCATGTTAATGGTAATGAGCATACGGTACACTTTCCGAGGAAACAACCTCAAGTCAACATTGTCAATTCTATTGGAAAATTTTCAACGATAACTATTGGAGGTTTTGAATTTCCTCTCCCTACTGTCAAGAAGAAATATGATATTCTTATTGTTGGGGACATGCATATCCCGGTTGAGGTAACTTAGTGTTATTCGAAAATTCTTCGGTTTCATGTTATTCGGAAAGAGTTTGTTAACAAGACTTGATCAACCTTGTTAGTGGATTCCTTTTGATGAGCATGAGATGGATGAAGTTAGAAAGCACAACTCTCTGTACCCTCCTTTTACTTTTTGTTATTTAGATGAAATAAAGCAAAATAGTATTATCTGTCTATTTTCTAAATTATCCTTGCAATAAAAAATACCCCAAAAATAAAAGTTCTCTAAATGTCCTGAAAATGATATATTATTTTTGGTAGAATATTTAAGAATTATTGGCACTAAGAACACACCTGGGGGCCACACCACCTGGCCACGAGGGTCCAGGGCGCGCCCACCCCCTGGGGCGCGCCCCCTGCCTCGTGGACCCCATGTGAACCCCCTCCACTTATTCCAGCACCCACACACTTCGTCTTCCTTCAGAAAAAAATCCTCCCATTGCTCAAACCCGAGTTCTAGCTCATCTTGCTGCCATTTTCGATCTCCTTGCTCAAAGCTTCATTCACAAAACTGCTTTGGGGGATTGTTCTTCGGTATGTGACTCCTCCAATGGTCCAATTAGTTTTTGTTCTAGTGCTTTTTTTATTGCAAATTTTTGCTGCTAAGGTGACCCTGTTCTTCAGCTTGCATGTCAAATTTATATGGTCCAAAGTAGTTTAATGCATGATATCGCCTCTAGGCACTTTTAGCAGTAGTTGCTATCAATCTTGTTGAGTTTGGTTCACTTTTATTTTGAGTCACTAAAAATTTCAGAAATGTTTCAAAGGAAGAAAACTGTTTAGGAAAATGTACCAAGGTGGTTCCTCAAGGAAGCAAGGACCAAGGCTCGCGATACGTGAGTCGGGCGATGAACCACCGAGAGAAGCTCAAGTGCGGCCTTGTGAATGGTCGTCAGAGGAGTTCATGGTCCAGGCGGGCATCAAGGATGAATTTGACGTGTATGTGTGTAACGCTGATCTTGAGGGCTTCGTGTCAGATAAGTGCCGGCAATACCGCTATCTAACTGATTCCTTCGTGAGAAGGTCTAAACTTACATCCTCGCGCAATTTTCACACTGTTCTATTTGATCTTTATGATAAATCATATACCATGGACCTAGAAGATTTTAATACTGCTTGTAAACTCCCGCACTGGGGCAATATTAGTGAACCTCGCAAATCTGAATATAAAGACTTTCTTGCTAGTATCACTGTGGGGGAATCTAGAGAAATCACACAAGCTACCATAGGGAGCATTCATTTCCCTTCCATACATTATTTTGCTCTCTTCATTGGTAGATGCATTAACGGTAAAGATGAGGCTTGTCACATGTGCCTTCTAGATCTTACTATCCTCAAGAGTGTGGTATTAGGTGATAGACAATATAACTTGGGGGCCATTGTTGCACGAAGGTTGCATCACAACAGTATAAGTGGAGATTTGTTTGGTGGAATTTATGCAACAGTATACATGGAAATGATATGGAATTGCCTCCTGCTTATCTAGATTATAATGCTATGGTTCTCCATCAGTTTGTTGAGAGGAATGAAAAGTTCCTCCGGTACCGACTAATCTTTGATAGACGGCGCACTGTCCATGTTGCCCTCCCTGCTCCTACTTTCTTTGACTTTTAGGCAAAAGGGAGAGATGTTATAACTAGGGAGGAAGCGAATGAATATGAGAGGAGGACGGAGGCAGCTCACCTCCAAGATGCAGCTCGTCAGGCAGTAGCTGTTGCATCTTAGTACGATCTCAGCTACAACTTTGGATATCCACCAGGCCAACAGTGGCCATAGACCAACTTAGGTCAAAAGCCTAAGCTTGGGGGAGTATGTATCTCTCACCGACATTACATTCATGTTCACACACTCATTCTAGTTGTCGGTGCTCATACTTTTTCATTGTACTATCCATGCTAGTTCAATTTCTTTTTAAGCCTTCTTCTTGTGTGTTTGAAAAACCTTAATAGAAACCAAAAAATTTAGTTGTAGCTTTTGAGTTTACTTTCCATGCTTGTAGTAGTAGTAACTAAAAGAAAACCCAAAAGGATTTCTCGTTCTTCTTTTGCTTGTTGGGAGCTTTCCCGTGTAAACAGTTTTATTTCTTTTCTTTGGGGGTCAAGAGGAGAAGACCACGATGAAAATGTTGAGTGGCTCTCATATGCATTATTGTTGATCTAACCAAGAGCCCATATTACCTTGTCTTCTCCCTTGTATTAAATGCTCATAGATTCTAGCTTAGTCCAATGCACGTGCACTATTATTATTATCCACACCGTTTGGTCATGCAAGTGAAAGGCAATAATGATGATATATGATGGACTGATTGAGATGAGAAAAGATGGTATGAACTCGACCTATCTTGTTTTTGTAAATATGATTAGTTCATCGTTCCTGATTCAGCCTATTATGAATGAAACATGTTTGCAATGACAAGTAGAGATTAAAGTTGCTCATGCCATACTTAATTAGCTAGGTGTTTATAATGGTTTACCTTGTGTGCCAACATGCTATTAAAATGGTTGTGATGTGGTATGATAGGGTGTTATCCTCCTTTGAACGATTCGAGTGGCTTGACTTAGCACATGTTCACGCATGTAGTTGAAACAAAATCAACATACCCTCCACGATATTTATGTTCATTGTGAATTATATCCTACTCATGCTTGCACTCAGTCTTGATTAATTTTAATGCATGTTCATGACTGTTGTCGCTCTCTGTTGGTCGCTTCCCAGTCTTTTTCTAGCCTTCACTTGTACTAAGCAGTAATACTACTTGTGCATCCACTTCCATAAACCCCAAAGTTATTCCATATGAGTCCACCATACCTTCCTATAAGCGGTATCTACCTGCAGTTCCAAGTAAATTTGTATGTGCCAAACGCTAAACCTTCAAATGAAATTATGTTTAGTATGCTCAAATAGCTCATGTATCAACTAGGGTTGTCTATATCTTCCATGCTAGGTGGGTTATTTTCACGATGAGTGGACTTCGCTCATCATTCATGAGAAAATGGCTGCTAACCGGGATGCCCAGTCCCATGCTTAAATTAAAATAATTGCAAACAAAACTCCCCTAGGATTGTTGTTAGTTGGAGGCACCCGTTGTTTCGGACAAGCCATGGATTGATGTTTGTTGGTGGTGGGGGGTATAAACTTTACCATTCTGTTTGGGAACCGCCTATAATGTGTGAAGCATGGAAGATATCGAGATCTCTTGGTTGTTATGTTGACAAAGAAAGTATACCACTCAAAATATTATTTATCTCTGTTTCAAAACTCGAGCTCTGGCACCTCTGCAAATCCTTGCTTCCCTCTAAGAAGGTCCTATCTATTTACTTTTATGTTGAGTCATCATCCTCTTATTAAAAAGCACCAGTTGGAGAGCACTGTTGTCATGTACATGCATTACTATTAATTTACATTGAGTATGACTGGATTTCTTTTACCATGAATTACAATGTTTAGTCAGTCCTTGATCTTCAGAGGTGCTCTGCATTTATGTTTTGCGGTCTCAGAAAGGGCTAGAGAGATACCATCTTGTTATATCATATTATGATTGTTTTGAGAAAGTGTTGTCATCCGAGATTTATTATTATTGCTCGCTAGTCGATTATGCCATTGATATGAGAGATCTAAACGTTATTGTGAATATGGTTAATTCATAATCTTTGCTGAAAACTTGAATGCTATGTAGCGGCCCGACCCAAATGGATCAAGTCTCTGTGCTTAAGTGTCATCCCTGGATCGGTATGCTGACACACACAGTACTCGGGGATTTATAACAGAGGTAAATCATATGTATAAAGTAACATAAAATACTATTACCTCAATCCAAAATAGCGGAAGTAACAAGGTTGTGGATTCCCATCAACACCAACGGCAAAGTTGAGTGTAGAAATCGTAACCCTAACGTATCACTTACTCGTCGTAAGAAATCCTGCAACATGAGACGTTGCAACCACAAAGGGTCAATACATTGAATGTACTAGCAAATTCACACTGTAGAGCAATGATGAATAATGGCTATCACTACATGCATATATGGCTGGTGGAAAAGCTCTACGGTTATAAGGTTTTTGCGAAAAGCCAATTTTTTCCTACTACAAAGGAACAAATTTTATTTAACTATCATGGTGGTTGTTGAACACTGAGAATGGTTGACAGCATTCTCAATCCCAATTAAATAACATCATTAAACCCAACAAACTTAATTTAAAGTAACATGATGAGATTCACATGATAATCCAGGTACTAGATACTCAAGATGTCCATAACCGGGGACACGGCTAATCATGATTAGTTTATACACTCTGCAGAGGCTTGCGCACTTTTCCCCACAAGACTCGATCGCCTCCGTTTGGTTTCTCGCACTATATGGTGTTTGAGAAGACGGATGACCGAGACATAGTCTTTCAGAAGCGCTAGCACCTTACGATGGATAGACCGTTACACCTACTTTCCCCTACATCTGCTAGTCTACCCTGTAAGAGTTCGCACGACTTAATCAACTATGCTAGAGCCCATAATAGCTTGTGGCTGCACACGGAAGTTTCTAGTATGAAAAATCTCATGATCCCTTTGGGCCTGGGTGGTGGTCCATAAAGAAAAACAGGCAATCCTGGAATACCCAGGTACCTCAATCCACCCAGATGTGTGTTTAAGTTGCCACCTTAGATAAACCATTAATTAACAAACTCACATCTGTCATGGATATCACTCACCCAATCCACGTCTACTAGCAAAGCATGGCATAATAGGCAAACGTAGAAGTAACTCCCAAAGGTTTGATAATATAACAGGTAATAGGTGCTACCTCAACTACTTCCCATCCCAAATTTAATTAGATCCTAATCATGTAATGTTTGAGGACTGATCTAATGCAATAAAACTGGGTAGTAGGAGGTATGATCAAAGTGTTACGTGCCTGCAATGTTGATGAAGATGATTCGCACTCAAAACTCTTGATAGCTCTACTCATCACACTCCGGTCAATCTATCGTAAGCAAGCAATAGTAACCACACATAAGCAACCACTCAAAAGGTCAGAAAGAAAGAAGAAAACAATTCGGAAAGCTACAAAACCCAACGAATAACTCTTGCATCATAAAACAATTTCTAACAGTACCAAAATTATATGAATTTGGCCTTATCAGAAAGTTTAGGTCAAGAGCTGTGATTTGCAAAAATAATCAACTCAAACGGAGCTACGAAACTCAAGTTATGATCAAACGAAGTTTGAATTCAAATCTGATCTAATTCAAATTTTAAACTTTTCAAAAACATGTTTGAGTTGGATTAATGGATAGAGAAGTTCTTAACGAAGAAGTGGGCTTTGGTTTCGTTGAATTTGGACTAACGAGTAAAAATTTATAGTCGTTTGAAAACCAGGGGCTGATCTGTAAATAAATACATCACAAATGAGTCCCTGGCAGAAAACTAAAAAGAAAAGAAAAAACTATCGAGCGAACGCTCGCTACAGAGACCTAACGAACAAAAGGTTCACTAACAGATCTAACCTAGCGAACATCCACTAAATAACTAGGTTAATAAAAACAAAACCGGGTTTAACAACAAAACGAAACTGAAAAAAATAAACTGGATCGGAGTCGACGGTTTATGCCGGTTCGGTCGGTTTTTTGCTGAAAACCGATGGCGGCAGCGAACGGATTCCGGCGAGGTGCGGCGCGGCTCCAGTGTTGGGGCAGCGACGGCAGCGGCGGGCGACGGCTGCAGCTACTCGGGGCGGCGCGGTGCAGGGCGGAGTGCGACGGCGAGCAGCAGGCCGCGGCGGTGAGGCGCGGCTGCGGCAGATCTCGCTGGCGGCGGCGGTTGCGGCGAGTCGAGGAGCCGCGGCTGCGAGGCGAGGGCATGACAGCGGCGGCACGAGGCAAGGAGGCGAGGGCCCGGGGCGCTATTTATGGAAGGGCGGCCTCGGGAGGCGTGCGGCAGGGGCAAATGCGGCGCGCAGAGGCCGTCTCGGCCACGGCGGTGGCCGGCGAGTCGTGCGGCGGCGAGATTCCCACTCGGGAGCTAGGGGACGGCGAGGAGGTGGGCTGGGCCTGGGGCCTAGCCTGAGAGCTGGGCCGGCCCAGTCGGAGGGAAGGTTTTTAAAAAAAACATTTTCCAGGCAATTAAAATAATAAAACGAGATAATTAAAAATATTATATAGGCATATAATATACCAAAAATTTCAGAAAAACATTTTCTACAACCTGAAAATTTTCCTAAAATTAAATAAAATTCACACAAATTCAGATAAAGCAAAGAGTGCTACTGGTCTGTTAAAATCCAATAAAAATCATTTTAAAAATACCAAAATGATTTCAAATTAATTTTTTCTCCAATTTTCTGATGTAGAGAATCATGTTACCCTATTTTGCATATAATTTTATTTTGGAGAAAAATAATTTGAATAAATCTCAAATAACTCCAAATTGGAAATAAATTCAAAGGGGTTTTGAATTTAATTCTTTGAAACTCCCAACTCATATTTCTTATGTTTTGAAGAAGTCATTTTATCTTCGCTCTTGAAAATCATTGAATTGCATAAAGTTTCTGGATTGGAAATGTTTTCCAAATGAAATTCAGATGTTTTCAAAAACCCTTGTCATTTAAATAAATGGAAGAAGTCATGTCATCTTCTCTCGAGGGTTTTGTATTTGAAAAGAATTTGAATTCACGGAGATCAAATTGCAAAATGAAAGTTTGGGAAAGTCCTTTTATTCCCTCTCATTTAACTTTCAAAAAGTTTCGAATCTCAGTCAATCAATCACACAACAATCAAACAATCAATCTATCTATCTATTTATTATAACATTCCAAAATTTAGAATTTTGGGATGTTACATGCTGGCTTTACATATTTGCAACAACAAGATCAAACAGAGTTTGTAAAAGTTCTTCTTTATCACTTTCAGTTTGTCAACTGAATTGCTTGAGGACAAGCAAAGGTTTAAGCTTGGGGGGGGGGGTTGATATGTCTCCATCGTATCTACTTTTCCAAACACTTTTTACCTTGTTTTGGACTCTAACTTGCATGGTTTGAATGGAACTAACCCAGACCGACGTTGTTTTTAGCAGAATTGCCATGGTGTTATTTTTTTGCAGAAATAAAAGTTCTCAGAATGACCTGGAAATTTACGGAGACACGTTTTGGAATTTATAAAAAATAACGGCGAAAGAATCAACACCAGGGGCCCCACACCCTATCCACGAGGGTGCAAGGCGCGCCCCCTGCCTCGTGGACCCCTGAGGCTCCACCGACGTCAACTCCAACTCTATATATTCACGTTCGGGGAGAAAAAAATCAGAGAGAAGGATTCATCGCGTTTTACGATATGGAGCCACCGCCAAGCCCCAATCTTCATCGGGAGGGCTGATCTGGAGTCCGTTCGAGGCTCCGGAGAGGGGAATCTATCGCCATCGTCATCATCAACCTTCCTCCATCACCAATTTCATGATGCTCACCGCCGTGCGTGAGTAATTCCATCGTAGGCTTGCTGGATGGTGATGGGTTGGATGAGATTTACCAGGTAATCGAGTTAGTTTTGTTAGGGTTTGATCCCTAGTATCCATTATGTTCTAAGATTGATGTTCCTATGACTTTGTATGCTTAATGCTTGTAACTAGGGCCCGAGTGCCATGATTTTAGCTCTGAACCTATTATGTTTTCATGAATATATGTGAGTTCTTGATCCTATTTTGCAAGTCAATAGTCACCTACTATGTTTTATGATCCGGTAACCCCGAAGTGACAATAATTGGGACCACTCCCGGTGATGACCGTAGTTTGAGGAGTTCATGTATTCACTAAGTGTTAATGCTTTGTTCCGGTACTCTATTAAAAGGAGGCCTTAATATCCCTTAGTTTCCAATAGGACCCCGCTGCTACAGGATGGTAGGACAAAAGATGGCATGCAAGTTCTTTTCCATAAGTACGTATGACTATATTCAGAATACATGCCTACATTACATTGATGAACTGGAGCTAGTTCTGTGTCACCCTATGTTATAACTGTTGCATGAGGAATCGCATCTGACATAATTATCCATCACTGATCCATTGCCTACGAGCTTTACACATATTGATCTTTGCTTAGTTACTTTTTTGTTGCCACTGTTACAATCACTACAAAAACTACTACTGTTACTTTTGCAACCGTTACCGCTACTTCCATATTATTTTGCTACTAAATACTTTGCTGTAGATACTAAGTCTTTCAGGTGCGGTTGAATTGAAAACTCAACTGTTAATAATTGAGAATATTCTTTGGCTTCCCTTGTGTCGAATCAATAAATTTGGGTTGAATACTCTACCCTCGAAAACTATTGCGATCCCCTATACTTGTGGGTTATTAGATCTCGAGGATCAGCTTTCGACCATCTACATAGATGAAGAAGCATACTGGAGAATCCGCGGCACCCAATGGTGGGTGCTCCATGGAGACGCTAATACGGCTTACTTCCAGGTGATCGCTAATGGGCGGCAGCGGAACTCCATCCATTGCTTATGGGATGGAGATACCCATCTCGTCCGTCCTGCGGACATCCGAGTCCACGTAGATGGCTTTTATAATGCCCTATCTTCTCCCACCCCTCGGGGTGGGGCCGTACTGGCCCCCGACACTTGGTCGGCTAACCAGTTAGTGTCTGACAAGGCGAATGCCGCCCTGGTGGCGCCTTTCTCTAAGGACGAGGTCCTCGCGGCCATAAATGGTATGAACCCCTCCTCAGCCCCGGGTTCGGATGGACTGCCAGTCACATTTTTCAAAACGTTCTGGCAGACCATCAAACCGAAAGTCATGGCCCTCTTTGATGAATTATATTCAGGGGCCATGGACCTTGGGCGCCTAAACTATGGGGTCATCACACTCATCCCCAAAGCTTCGGGCGCTTCTGACATCCGCTAGTTTTGTCCCATCACTGTGATCAATGTGATATTCCGGATCTTGGCCAAAGGGTACGCCAATAGGGTGACCATTCTAGCTAACACCGTTACCCACACCTACCAGTCTGCCTTCATTCAAGGGTAGTTCATCCTGGATGGGGTGTTGGTCTTCCACGAGGTTCTTCACGAAGTCCGGTCCAAGCACCATCGAGCGGTCTTCCTGAAGCTCGACTTCCATAAAGCCTATGATACGGTTCACTGGACCTTCCTTCGGGAAGTCTTGTTCCGCAAGGGCTTCGATGACTGGTGGGTGACCAGAGTTATATATGCAACTCGTCGCCTACGGTCGGACTGCCGTGAACATCAACGATGAGATCGGGCCTTACTTTCCCACTCTCTATGGGGTCCGCCAGGGTGACCCGTTCTCCCCATTTCTGTTCAACATGGTGGTTGACGCCCTTGCTGTCATCCTAGACAAGGCCAAATCTTCCGGCCATATTCACGACGTAGTTCCACAACTAGTAGGAGGGGGAGGGTCGCCCTCCTACAATATGCAGACGAGACCATCATAATGGTGGAGGGCTCTGCACCCGACATTGCCAACCTGAAGTTCCTCCTCCCATGCTTCCAACAGATGTCTGGGATGACAATAAACTTCGATAAGAGCGAAGTTATGATTCTTGGCTACCCCCCAGACGAGGCCCAAGCTATGGCCGACCGGCTGAACTGTCGGCTGGGTTCTTTCCCCATGACCTATTTGGGTATACCCATTAGTGACTCACGCCTCACCATGGCCGACCTTTGATACGTCTCCAACGTATCCACTTTTACAAACACTTTTGCCCTTGTTTTGGACTCTAACTTGCATGATTTGAATGGAACTAACCCGGACTGACGCTGTTTTCAGCAGAATTGCCATGGTGTTATTTTTGTGCAGAAATAAAAGTACTTGGAATGACCTGAAAATCAACGGAGATTATTTTGGAATATATAAAAAATACTGTCGAAAGAATCAAGGCCAAGGTCCCACACCCTGTCCACGTGAGTGGGGGCGCGCCTACCCCCCTAGGCGTGCCCCCTGCCTCGTGGGCCCCCTGGTGCTCCTCCGACCTCAACTTCAACTCTATATATTCGTGTTCAGGGAGAAAAAACCAGAGAGAAGGATTCATAGTGTTTTACGATACGGAGCCGCCGCCAAGCCCTAATCTCTCTCGGGAGGGCTGATCTGGAGTCTGTTCGGGGCTCCGGAGAGGGGAATCCGTCGTCATCGTCATCATCAACCTTCCTCCATCACCAATTTCATGATGCTCACCGCCGTGCGTGAGTAATTCCATCGTAGGCTTGCTGGACGGTGATGGGTTGGATGAGATTTATCATGTAATCGAGTTAGTTTTGTTAGGGTTTGATCCCTAGTATCCATTATGTTCTGAGATCGATGTTGCTATGACTTTGCTATGCTTAATGCTTGCCACTAGGGCCCGAGTTCCATGATTTCAGATCTAAACCTACTATGTTTTCATGAATATATGTGAGTTCTTGATCCTATCTTGCAAGTCAATAGTCACCTATTATGTGTTATGATCCGTTAACCTCAAAGTGATAATAATCGGGATACTTACCGGTGATGACCGTACTTTGAGGAGTTCATGTATTCACTATGTGTTAATGCTTTGGTCCGGTACTCTATTAAAAGGAGGCCTTAATATCCCTTAGTTTCCAATAGGACCCAGCTGCCACGGGAGGGTAGGACAAAAGATGTCATGCAAGTTCTTTTCCATAAGCACGTAAGACTATATTCGGAATACATGCCTACAATACATTGATGAACTGGAGCTAGTTCTGTGTCACCCTAGGTTATAACTATTGCATGAGGAATCGCATCCGACATAATCATCCATCACCGATCCATTGCCTACGAGCTTTTCATATATTGTTCTTCGCTTATTTACTTTTCCGTTGCTACTGTTACAATCACTATAAAACCAAAAATATTACTTTTGCTACCATTACCACTACTATCATATTACTTTGCTACTAAATACTTTGCTGCACATATTAAGTTTCCAGGTGTGGTTGAATTGACAACTCAGCTGCTAATACTTGAGAATATTCTTTGGCTCCCCTTGTGTCGAATCAATAAATTTGGGTTGAATACTCTACCCTCAAAAACTGTTGCGACCCCCTATACTTGTGGGTTATCAAGACTATTTTCTGGCACCGTTGTCAGGGAGCATCGCTCTATTCTTTGAGTCACTTGGGATTTATATCCGCTGATCACTATGAAGAACTTTAACGATAAAAGAACCAAGATTTTTTCCCTCGACTACAAGGGGAGGTAACGAACTGTCATCTAGCTCTGCACTTGAATCACCTTCTGTTTTGAGTAAACTTGTGACACCTACACCTGCTATTCATTCTAATATGTCGCATGTTATTGATGATTCCACTTCTGCTTTGCATGATACTTATGATGAAACTACTTATATGCTTGATAATACTATGCCATTAGGTGAATTTCTTGATGAAACACTGGCTAGGGTTAGAGAGAATGAAATTATTGAAACTGATAATATTGATGAAAGTGATGATGAAGATTCTCCCCCTATATATTAATTGCCTATTGTGCCTGAGGGTTATGTTATGGATGAAGAAACTGCTAGAGACTTCTTAGCTTGCAATGATAGATCTGATCTTAAGAAATTATTAGCTAAGCTTAAAGAAAAGTCTTTGAATGCTATAATGAAATATGACCTTGCTTTTGCTACTTCACCTATCTTTATTATTAATAAGGAGTATGATTTCTCTGTTGAGCCTGAGTTAATTACTTTGGTTGAATCTGGTCCTTGTTATGGCTATGAATCTGAAACGGTTGTGGCACATCTTACTAAATTAAATGATATAGCCACCCTGTTCACTAATGATGAGAAAACTCACTATTACTTTATACTTAAGTTGTTTCCATTCTCATTAAAGGGTGATGCTAAAACATGGTTTAATTCTCTTGATCCTAGTTGTGTGCGTAGTCCCCAGGATATGATTTATTACTTCTCTACTAAATATTTCCCCGTGCATAAGAAACAAGCTGCCTTATGGGAAATATATAATTTTGAGAAAATTAAAGAAGAGAGTCTCCCGCAAGCTTGGGGAGGCTTCTCCAATTACTTAATGCTTTGCCTCTTCATCCTCTCAAGAAAAATGAAATACTTGATATCTTATATAATGGACTAACCGATGCTTCCAGAGACCACCTGGATAGTTGTGCTGGTTGTGTTTTCAGGGAAAGAAGTATTGATCAAGCTGAATTGCTATTGAATAATATGTTGAGTAATGAAAATGATTGGACACTTCCGGGACCAACTCCTAGGCCAACTCCGAAGAAAAGGGGTATTCTATTTCTCAGTCCTGAAGATATGCAAGAGGCAAATAAATCTATGAAAGAAAAAGGTATTAAAGCTGAAGATGTTAAGAATTTACCACCTATTGAAGAGATACATGGTCTTGATAACCCGACACAGGTAGTAAAGGTAAATTCTCTCTATAGATTTGATGAATGTGATATTCCTTGTTCTAAGTCTGCTAGCCAATGCTTAGATGAGTTTGATAATTTTATTGTTAAATAAGAAAACTTCAATGCTTATGTTGGTAGACAATTGAAACGCAATGCTGATATGCTTGTACACTTGAGTGATTATATGTCTAGAGTTAAAGGTGAGCTTAAACTTATTAGTAAACATGCTTCTATGGTTACCACTCTAGTAGAACAAGTACTTAAAGCTCAGAATGATTTGCTCAATGAATTAAATAATGAGAAAAATGATTGTGTTGTTAGAGTTATGACTAGAGGGGGTAAAATGACTCAGGAACCTTTGTATCCTGAGGGCCACCCTAAGAGAATTGAGCAAGATTCTCAGAGAATTAATGTTGATGCACCTAGTTCTTCTAAGAAGAAGAAGAAGAAGAAGAAAAATCATAGGGCCTTGCATGCTTCTAGTGAACCTGTTGGTGACACACCTAAGAATCCCAATGATATTTCTATTTCTGATGCTGAAACACAATCTGGTAATGAACATGAACCTAGTGATAATGTTAATGATGATGTTCATCTTGATGCTCAACCTAGCAATGATAATGATGTAGAGATTGAACCTGCTATTGATCTTGATAACCCACAATCAAAGAATCAACGTTATGATAAGAGAGACTTTGTAGCTAGGAAGCACGGGAAAGAAAGAGAACCATGGGTTCAGAAACCCATGTATTTTCCTCCTAAACCATCCTAGAAAAAGGATGATGAGGATTTTGAGCGCTTTGCTGAAATGATTAGACCTATCTTTTTGCGTATGCGTTTGACTGATATGCTTAAAATGAATCCTTATACTGAGTACATGAAAGATATTGTTACTAATAAAAGAAAGATACCAGAAGCTAAAATTTCCACCATGCTTGCTAATTACACTTTTAAGGGTGGAATACCAAAGAAACTTTGAGTTGCAGGAGTACCAACTATACCATGCTCCATTAAAAGAAACTATGTTAAAATTACTTTATGTGATCTTGGAGCTATTGTTAGTGTTATGCCTCTCTCTTTATATCGTAGACTTGATTTGAATAAGTTGACACCTACCGAAATATCTTTGCAAATGGCTGATAAATCAACTGCTATACATGTCGGTATTTGTGAGGATATGCCTGTTGTGGTTGCAAACGTTACTATTTTAACAGACTTTGTTATTCTTGATATTCCCGAGGACGATAGTATGTCAATTATCCTTGGTAGATCCTTTTTGAATACTGCAGGGGCTATTATTGATTGCAACAAAGGCAATGTCCTCACCCTAGGTTATAACTAGAACTGGAGCTAGTTCTGTGTCACCCTAGGTTATAACTATTGCATGAGGAATCACATCCTACATAATCATCCATCACCGATCCATTGCCTATGAGCTTTTCATATATTGTTCTTCGCTTATTTACTTTCTGTTGCTACTATTACAATCACTATAAAACCAAAAATATTACTTTTGCTACTGTCATGGAATTGTTACGGCAGATGTCCTTTTGCAAGGACTTAGTAGTGGAGCCATCACAACTAGCAAGCTTAAAGGGGTTAATAGGGACAAGGACACGCGAGGTTTATACTAGTTCAGCCCCTTACGGTGAAGGAAGGCCTACGTCTAGTTGGGTTGGAATTGCTTGAGGTTTCGATGACCAGGGAGCGAGATACGCTATGCCTGGCTCTCGATCAGTTATTTCTTACCCTAAGCCGCCAGCGGGTCGTCCCTTTATATACACGGGTCGACACCCTATGGCTTACAGAATCCTGGCCGGCTCATAAATAGTGTCCAGCTCGGTGACTAGTTACTTTTACCTTACAATACAAGTCACGCCCTCATGGCGGTTTTGTCACCATGGTCCATAAATCGCCTCTGGGCCTTTAGACCCTTTACTGAACCGCTATCTTCACGTCTTGGTCTTGGGCTTCAGGTGGGCTTCTCTTTGCGTAACCCGGCCCCTCCTGGGTGGCTTACATAAATAGTTATATCCCCAACATTAGGCCCCAGATTGATTTGAACCGGTTCATGTCAATCTTTAAAAACCTTATGAACTGGCCTTCAGTCTTCTGCTTTGTGCCGAAACTTTAACCCGCCGTGACATCATCATCTGGATCCGGATTAAATCTCCATGACGTCATCTTCAATAAAACTCATATTTTATTCCGTCATATCCTCCAACGGATCTTTGCCTTTACTGAAAATCCCGAGAATCGAGGCATCGGGGCCGCTAGATAATGATGCTTTGGTCTCCTCGTGTCTCGCGCCATCTTTGTCGCCCCCTCCTTATAAATAGATGCGATCCAGGCCTTTTTTCATTTCCTTCAGTCATCTTCCTCCTCGCACCTCCTTCTTTGTTGCTCAAGCTCCGCCGCCGCCGCCGTCGAACTCCTCGTCTTCACCGACTCAGGCCGCTGCATCACCCTGATTCTGACCAGAAAATGACGGCGACCCTCCGCAGCTCTTCCGCATCTGTGAGTTCCTCTTTTTCCCCTTTCTCAGATCTGCATTGAAACTGTCTTGAGTTCGTCGGCGTTCTTCGCCGCCCGACTCAGATCTCCATTAGTTTTCACCTCCAATGCCTTGTTCAGATTATAAAAACAACATAGAACTGCTGCAAAAATATTTGTGCTTATCCTGTATAAGAACAGATCTCATTTCCCTTGTTTTGGAAACCCTCCGCGAGTATATGAACTTCTCTGTATTGTTTTTAGGTCTAGAAATATTTTCCTTTTCAGAACATCGTTTGATCCAAAATAATGATTGCAACTTGTGAAACCTGTTTGTTCCACACTTAGCCAAAAAAAACTGCATCTGTTGACTCTGTTTCAGCCATAGTAATTTATGTGACCGGTTTAAGATAATACCGGTTGTCAGCACCGCTTGCTTCTGGCGACTTAAGAAAACCTTAATCATCTTTAATACCTGCAGCTGTTAAACATTATCACATAGTTACCTGTATGTCATTAGGCCCCTTCTTAAGCCGCCATCTTAAATAACCCAATAATGCTTATTCTCCGGGTTATAATAAACCGGAAAATTTCCTTTATCTTGTTGTAGGCTTCAATTTACCCAATGGCACCCAAAGCTGTTAAACCTCCGGTTACCTACAACTGGGTCCCATCCATTGTTACAGAGAGCAAACTGTCCGAGTTTGTAAAGTCTGGCCATCTGCCCAAAAAGGATGTCATGTCTTATCGTGCTCCTGACCCATCTAAGGAGAAACCTCAACCCAAGGAAGGGGAGGTGATCATTTTTACCGATCACATGAGCCGGGGATTTGCTCCTCCCGGTTCAAAATTCTTTAGAGACGTTTTACACTTCTTTGACTTAAGACCTCAAGACATCGGGCCCAATTCCGTGTCAAATATCTGCAACTTCCAAGTTTTCTGTGAGGTCTACCTTGGAGAAGAACCCAACCTACTTTTGTTCAGGGAATTGTTCTATTTGAACCGGCAGAATGAACGGGCCAATGGGCCCAGTCTGGAGCTTGGTGGCATATCGATTCAAAGGCGAAGAGACTGCCTGTTCCCTTATGCTGAATTGCCAAGTCATCCAAAGGACTGGAACTAGACATGGTTCTACTGCCAAGATACTTCTCCGGCTGGTGAAAACCCGCTGCCCGGCTTCCGTGCATTGCGCCTTGAATCTACTCACCCGCTGCCGGATAAGTTGACTGCTATTGAGCATCTGCCACTCACCCCCAAGATCAAGAAGATTAAAGCTCTTTTAGGGAACGGTTTAGATGGCGTTGACCTGGTCCGAGTCTGGGTTGCTTGGAGAATAATTCCGTTAAGCCGCCGCCCCGACTTAATGTGTAATTATTCAGGCGAGAAAGATGACCCTCAGCGTCATAGTCTTGACGACTTACCAGATGGCGTAGTGGAAGCTACAACTCAGTCTTTGTTGAAAGAGGGCACAGTGAATAGTAATGCTTTTGGCTTACTACCTTTTTGCAAGAAGAATCCGGCCCCTGCAGTAAGTTTCCAGCCATCAGGTTATTTTTTATCATGTTATACTGTATTCTTACGCATAACCCTTTATAACCTTTTACAGGAAAATGATGACTTCTGGAAAATCCAATATGATCATGAGGCGGCCAAGCAAGCCAGGGCGGCCAAGAGAGCCGAAAGGAAAACTGCCAAGCCCACCACTTCAAGAAAAAGGAAGCCAAGCGCTTCTGAGTTGTTTCAGCTTGATGATTCTGACGACAATGAGGAAGAGGTAACTTTTTAATTTCCCTTTCTCCTTTATCACTGCCTTACTGATATTAACCTTCTTTCAGGAAGACACGGGCAACAGCCAACCCGTCGAGGAAGAGGTAACTATAATCTCCTCCGACTCCGAGCTTCTGCCGCGTCAGAAAATTCGAAGAGTAACCCGGAAAGTAAGATTTTCACACCCTTTGGCTTACCAAGATCCTGACTTTCTTTTGAAGCAACAGCAATTTGAAAACCGGAGGCAGACCCGGACCAGCAAGGATGCAGAGCTATCCTCTAGCTTGCCTGACACAACCCGGAAGCGTCGGACTGAGGTTATCTCCAACTTATACCCTTTTTTACCTTTGGCGGGTCTAATCCGTCAACCTCTCAATTCATCTGACTCCAATTACCAGGATACCTGTCCTTCATCCGGCGAGTCCATGCAATCAAACATGCCGGCTTTTAAGACTGCCCCTGGGTAATATCAATTTATTCACCTTATGTTTTCCTTTCTTCATGTTTCTTTACTCATTTCTCTGCTTTGCCCACAGCGTGCAAGTTAAGCCCAGGAAGAAAACCAAGAAGGATAAGCCGGCCCAAACCCCTGTGGTGACTGAACCGGAACAGGGTATAGCTGCTCCCGACTCTTCCACACATCAGCCGCCGCCTGAACCGGCTCAAGACATTGCAGCACCAACTTCTGACCCACCTGCTGAAGATATTCTTGATGGTTCTGTTGACCCAGAGGC
This sequence comes from Triticum monococcum, assembly GCA_034509565.1. NCBI lineage: Eukaryota > Viridiplantae > Streptophyta > Magnoliopsida > Poales > Poaceae > Triticum > Triticum monococcum. Next base: position 439,149,051 of record CM067842.1, on the reverse strand, counting down.
ACCTAGCCCAGTCAAAGTGGATGACCCAGAAGTGGAGTTTCTCAAGGCTCAATTCGTTGAGCCGGCCAGACCCACCGTCCTTACCAAATGCTCGGCTAAAGAGGAGTTGCTAGAACGCCGTAAGGCCAAGATGGATATCACTGACTATACTCATTTGAAAATTGGAGAGATCATCTCGGGTTATATCAACCAGGTGCAAAGCAGCCGTGACCTGGAAATTGACATGGTGAAGCAAATACAGCAAAAATCTGAGGTATGACTTATGCTTCCTTACTTTCAATCGTACTTACCGTACCAGCCCCCAAGTCTATTGCTTATGAATAAATATGTTGTAGACTTAGAAAAATTGTTAGAGCTGTTTGCCCGGCTTAAAGAAAAAACATTTAAACCGTATGTAACATAATACCTTTAACTTGCGATACACATTAGTCCCCAAGTGCCAAGTATCTTTGCTTGCAAAGTATTTGGGACTTAATATCCAGGACCGGCTTAATAATTTAGAAAGCTTCGGTATACATTAGCCCCCAAGTGTCAAGTATCTTTGCTTGCAAAGTGCTTGGGACTTAATATTATTTACCGTAATCTTGACTACTATCCGGTGCAATGCAGGCCACCATAAGTCAATTTGAATCGGAGATTGCTGACTTGAAGAACCACCTGGCAGCCCAGGAGAGTGAAATTGAAAAGGCCAACTCCAAATTTGAATTCAGCGTCTCTAAACAAGAGAAACTGAAGAAAAATTTTGAATCGGAGAAGAAAATTTGGACTGACGAAAAGGCCGGACTGGTGACCCGGGCCGAGATAGCAGAGGCGTCGCTGGCAAACGCAACAGAAGAACTGACCGGCTTACAACGCCAGATATCTCAGATGACCTCAACGATCTTTGGTAAGTTATCTTAAGCAAGCATTAAATATTGTAAATATTCCTTCAATTTTTACCTGAGGTTTACCTTATACTTATCAATACAGGCCCCAGGAGCACAAACCTCAAGCAGAATACGCTAATCAAATTGAAGGCGGTGTATACTCTAGTAGAGCAACTGTACATCGGGTCACAACGTGCCTTGGCCGTTGTAGCCTTATCAAATGATGTGCCCCACCTCTTGCAAGATGTGTTACAACGGCTTGTTGTACTTCCTCAGCGGATTCAAGAGTTGAGACGGGCCCAAGCAAGAGCCGGAGCAATAGCCGCTTTGAGTCGGGCCAAAGCCTGGTTACCAGAGCTAGACCCGGCCGACATCGCTCTTGGGTATCCAAGTTTAAAGGAGGATGGCACGCCATTTGATGAAAAGGATTTCACCAGCTGCGTGAGGGATATACACCCTGTGGCCACTCAAATTGGAAACGACACTGACCTCACCAAGTGTCAGCCGGGTTATGACAAGGAGAATCGGAGAATCCCTACGCCGCATTATGACAATGTCAGCTTGATCCCTCCAATCCGTAAGCACACCTTTGCTCCTGAAGTCGACCCAACCGGTTTAATAGATGATGAAGCTGAGTTTGAGGCCTTGAGTGGCATTGAGTGGGCCTCATCATCCTTCCAGGACAAGGCAGCCAGCGGAGAGGCAGAGAAGGATAACCCGGAAGCTTCAAGTCAACCCCAAGAGTAAATTGCCAGGCGCCACCTGCTTATGTCGTTTGTAGAAAAACAATGCCTCATCATTCAGACTCGGGGAGTCTTGTAACAGAGTAAAAAAATACTTTGAGTTTTGCTATGCCTTTGCGCCTGCTTATGGCCCTTAATACTTGCATAAGCCGCCGTCACTATGCACTTTGTAGTTTATATGAATCTATTATGTCCTTTGCAGAAATGTCTTGCATTGCCCTGTGATGCTTATGGCTGCTTTTCCGGCTTATATAAGCCAACCCCTGAGGGTAATTTTAACTCCTGAAAATTGGCACATAAAAGTTCACCTGGCACTTAACAACCTGATGTAACTAATATTAATCCTTGAGGATTGCAATATCCAATGTTAATGCTTATAAAATATAATGAACAAAAGTCAAGGGTTTCTGATTCGAATATGATCAGTGAACCGTTCCAAAGGGGTTGAGCTAAGATTCGGATACGATCTGTTAGCCCCCAGTGGCTGTGGCGATGCCGATCAAGTGGGTATCGACGGCTATGTTCTCTTTGGTTCGAATACGACCTATGTTTGAACAGGAAGCCCCCAAGTGACCATAAGAGTTGTTTAATGACGCTGATTTGAATACGATCCACGTCAGATCCAAAGGGGTTAAGCTATGATTCAAATATTCAAATATGATCAAGAAGCCCCCAAGTGGGTTTGGCAGTATGCCGATCAAGCGGGTATCGACAGCTATGTTCTCTTTGGTTCGAATACGACCTATGTTTGAACAGGAAGCCCCCAAGTGATCATGGCTGGATTCAGATATGATCATAAGCCGGACCAAAGGAAAGCCGGATTCAGATATGATCCGCTTCTCCTTGGTTATCTCCACCACCTGACAAAGAAAAACACATAACCTTTTTTTGGGAGTGGAAAAAGGACAGAGGTCCTTCTTTATTGCTTTATGTAATATACATAGTATAAATATATATACATTAGAGCCGATGGCTCAAGTATAATAAGGCCGAAGATGAGCGATATTCCACGGCCGACGGGTCTCCTCCTCCGACTTACGTGAGTCTTTGTGCTCCCGAACGTCGATAAGGTAGTATGATCCGTTGTTCAGATTCTTGCTGACCACAAAGGGTCTTTCCCAAGGAGGGGATAGCTTGTGCATGTCAGATTGATCCTGGATGAGTCGGAGCACTAAGCTGCCTTCCTGAAAGGTTCTGGACCAAACCCGGCGGCTGTGGTAGCGGCGCAGGTCTTGCTGGTAAATCGCCGAGCGGGCTATTGCCAAGTCTCGCTCTTCATCCAACAGGTCAAGTGCGTCTTGACGAGCTTTTTCGTTGTCTTCCTCAACATAAGCCGCCACACGGGGTGAGTCATGACGGATGTCACTTGGCAGGACCGCCTCTGTTCCATACACCATAAAGAAAGGCGTGTAACCCGTAGATCTGTTAGGTGTAGTATTGATGCTCCAAAGTACAGAAGGTAACTCCTCCACCCAACAACCCGGCGTCCGCTGCAAGGGGACCAAGAGCCGGGGCTTGATACCCCTCAAGATTTCTTGATTAGCTCGTTCTGCTTGACCATTGGATTAAGGGTGAGCCATAGCTAAAACGTCAAGCCGGATATGCTCTCGTTGACAGAATTCTTCCATAGCTCCTTTGGAGAGGTTAGTGCCATTATCAGTTATGATGCTGTGTGGAAAACCAAAGCGAAAAATCACCTTTTTCATGAACTGGACCGCCGTGGCTGCATCACACTTACTGACTGGCTCCGCCTCCACCACTTTGTGAACTTGTCAACCGCCACCAAGAGGTGCGTTTTTTTATCCTTAGACCTTTTGAAAGGCCCGACCATATCAAGCCCCCAGACTGCAAATGGCCAAGTAATTGGAATCATCCTCAACTCTTGAGCCGACACATGGGCTCGTTGTGAGAATCTCTGACATCCGTCACATTTACTGACCAGGTCTTCTGCATCCGCATGAGCCATCAGCCAATAAAACCCATGACGGAAAGCTTTGGCCACAAGAGATTTTGAGCCGGCGTGATGACCACAATCGCCTTCATGAATCTCACAAAGGATCTCCTGACCCTCTGTAGGTGACACGCAATGTTGAAACGCTCCAGTGACGCTGCAGTGATGTAACTCGTCATTGACAATTGTCATGGACTTGGACCGCCGGACGATTTGCCTTGCCAAGGTCTCATCTTCAGGTAACACTCCTCGGGTCATGTAAGCCAAATAAGGCATTGTCCAATCCGGGATAACATGGAGAGCCACCACCAGCTTTGCCTCCGGGTCTGGTATTGCCAGATCTTCCTCTGTAGGTAACTTAACAGAAGGATTATGCAAAACATCGAGAATGGTGTTAGGCGGAACCGGCTTACGCTGAGATCCTAGCCGGCTTAAGGCATCAGCCGCCTCATTCTTCCTTTGATCAATGTGTTCTACTACATAACCCTTGAAATGTCCAGCCACAGCAGCGACTTGACAACGGTAAGCCGCCATAAGGGGATCTTTAGAGTCCCACCTGCTTGACACCTGTTGAGCCACAAGGTCTGAGTCTCCCAAGCATTTTACCCGGCTCAAGTTCATCTCTTTGGCTATCCGGAGGCCATGGAGAAGGGCCTCGTACTCAGCTACATTGTTAGTACAAGGAAACATAAGCCGGAGCACATAACAAAATTTGTCACCTCGAGGTGAAGTTAACATGACTCCACCCCCCGAGCCTTCCAACTGTCTGGACCCATCAAAGTGAATACTCCAATAAGTGTTATCGGGCTTCTCCTCAGGTGCCTGTAGCTCTGTCCAGTCATTGATGAAATCCACCAAAGCTTGAGACTTAATGGCAGTGTGTGGTACGTACTTCAGACCATGAGGCCCGAGCTCGATAACCCACTTGGCGACTCGTCCTGTAGCCTCTCTGTTCTGAATAATGTCTCCCAAGGGGGTAGAACTTACCACAGTGATAGGGTGACCTTGGAAGTATTGCTTCAGCTTCCGGCTTGCCATGAACACCCTGTAAACAAGTTTCTGCTAATGAGGATATCTTTGTTTTGACTCGATGAGTACCTCACTGACATAATAAACCGGCCGTTGAACCGGATATTCCTTACCAGCCTCCTTGTGTTCTACCACAATTGCCACACTGATGGCTCGTGAATTAGCAGCCACATATAACAGCAAAGGCTCTTTATCAATGGGAGCTGCAAGAACTAGCGACTCAGATAACTGCCTCTTCAAATCCTCAAAAGCAGCATTAGCAGCATTACTCCAGACAAAGGTGTCTGCCTTCTTCATCAGTTGGTACAGTGGTAGGGCCTTCTCACCTAACCGGCTTATGAACCGGCTTAAAGCGGCAACACGACCCGCCAGTCGCTGAACATCATTGACACAGACTGGTTTAGCTAAAGAAGTGATTGCCTTATTCTTCTCCGGATTAGCCTCGATACCCCTGTTTGAGACCAAGAATCCAAAAGCTTGCCTGCAGGCACACCAAATACACACTTCTCCGGGTTGAGCATCATTTTGTAAACCCGGAGATTGTCAAAGGTTTCTCTGAGATCAGATATCAAGGTTTCCGCCTCTCTGGATTTCACCACTATGTCATCCACATAAGCATGAACATTGTGCCCAATCTGATTGTGGATACAACTCTGTACACACCGTTGATACGTCGCCTAGGCACTCTTGAGCCCAAAAGGCATAGACACATAGCAGAAGGCTCCAAACGGAGTGATGAAAGCCGTCTTCTCCTGGTCCTTAACTGCCATCTTGATCTGATGATAACTAGAGTAAGCATCCAAAAAGCTCAAACACGCACAACCTGCCGTAGCATCAATGATTTGATCAATACGGGGGAGAGCGAAAGGATCAGCCGGACAAGCCTTATTTAAGTCCGTATAATCCACACACATTCGCTAGGTGCCGTTTTTCTTGAGCACAAGCACAGGGTTAGCCAACCACTCCGGGTGAAAAACTTTGACAATGAACCTAGCCGCCAAGAGCCGGGCGACCTCTTCTCCTATAGCTTTTCGTCGTTCCTCATTGAATCGCCGCAGAAACTGCCTGACCGGCTTATACTTCGGATCAATATTAAGAGTGTGCTCAGCGAGTCCTCTCGGTACACCCGGCATGTCAGAAGGCTTCCATGCAAAGATGTCCCGGTTCTCACGGATGAACTCGATGAGCGTGCTTTCCTATTTAGGATCCAAGTTGGCGCTGATGTTGAATTGCTTAGATGAATCGCCCGGAGTAAAATCAACAAGCTTAGTCTCTGCAGCCGATTTAAACTTCATGGTCGGGTCATGCTCCATAGTCGGCTTCTTGAGGGAGGTCATATCTGCCGGGTCAACGTTATCTTGATAAAATTTGAGCTCCTCTGCTGCACAGACAGACTCGGCATAAGCCACATCACCTTCTTCGCACTCCAGGGCCACCTTTCGGCTTCCATGCACCGTGATGGTACCCTTGTAACCCGGCATATTGAGCTGTAAATAAACATAACACGGCCGCGCCATGAACTTGGCATAAGCCGGCCGCCCGAACAAAGCATGATATGGACTCTTGATTTTGACCACTTCAAAAGTTAACTTTTCCACCCTAGAATCATGCTCATCTCCAAAGGCCACCTCTAGTTCAATCTTACCCACAGGATACGCCGACTTACCAGGCACCACTCTTTAAATTCTTGTCAGTTAAGCCCATGCGCCGAAAGGTCTCGTAATAGAGGATGTTGATGCTGCTACCTCCATCCATGAGCACCTTAGTAAATTTATAGCCACCAACCTGCGGTGCCACCACCAGGGCCAGTTGACCTGGATTATCAACCCGGGGAGGGTGATCCTCCCTGCTCCAGACAATAGGCTGTTCCGACCAGCTCAAGTAACGAGGGACTGCCGGCTCAACAGAATTCACAGCCCGCTTATGAACTTTCTGATCACGTTTACACAAACTTGTGGTGAACACGTGATACTGCCCACTGTTTAGCTGTTTTGGATGGCTCTGATAACCCGACTGCTGTTGCTGCTGACCTCCTTGACCAGACTGCTGTTGATTATAACCACCCTGGCTTCCCTGAAAACTGGATCCTGAACCGCCGCTCGGGCCATGAAAGCCGCCAGCTCCTGAGCCGCCGCCTGGGCCTTGATTGCCATCAAATGTATTAGAATTCTTGAAAGCTTTCATGATTGCGCAATCCTTCCATAAATGAGTCGCTGGTCGTTCCCGGGTGCCGTGTTTCGGGCAGGGCTCATTGAGTAGTTGCTCAAGAGATGGACCCGACCCACCAAACCGGGGTGTCTTTCCTTTGCGCTTCTGATTGTTACCCTGTGCATTGGCCACAAATTCCGGGTTACCGTCCGCCTTACGCTTATTGCCTCCTTGACTCGCCGGGTTATGCTGCTGACCCTTTCCATTACCGTTCTTCTTTCCCTTCCCTGTCTTTTCCTCATCAGACGCGGGATCCTTGGTACTATCAGAATCGGCATACTTGACTAAAGCCGCCATCAGCGTCCCCATATCGTTGCAATCACGCTTAAGGCGCCCCAGTTTCTATCTCAGAGGCTCAAAGCGGCAATTCTTCTCCAGCATGAGAACTGCTGAGCCGGCATCCATCTTGTCAGACGAATGTATTATATCTTTGACCCGGCGCACCCAATGAGTCGTAGATTCACCTTCCTCCTGCTTACAATTTGTCAGGTCCACAATTTACATAGACTGCTTGCAAGTGTTCTTGAAGTTCTAGATGAAACGGGCCTTTAGCTCCGCCCATGAACTAATGGAATTGGGTGGCAAACCCTTTAACCAAGAATGGGCCGTTCCATCCAACATCATGGTGAAGTATTTAGCCATCGCTTCATCACTAACCTCCAGCAGCTCCATAGCCATCTCGTAACTTTCAATCCACGCCCCAGGCTGTAAATCGGCCGTATAATTCGGCACCTTTCGAGGTCCCTTGAAATCCTTGGGCAGACGTACATTACGTAGAGCCGGTACTAGACAAGGAACTCCTCCGGTTCTAGTAGCAATACCCGCCTCAACGGAAGTCGTCGGGTAAGCCGGTGAGTCCTGTTGGGCTGCTAGCTGAGCCGCTCGCTCGTCCTCCTGACGTATCCGATCCTGAACCGGGTTATACCCGCCGGGCTGGTTCCGACGCTGAGCGCTACTTAACAGGGCCTCTGACTCCATGTGTCTACTGTAACTCGGGCTCCGGTTTTCACGAGGCGGAGCTAACCAAGGCGGAGGAGTTGAGTGAATCCTGTCCCGGCTGTAGGAGTAGGTCTCTTGCTGAGCCAGGGCTGTTTGGACAAGTTCCCTGATCTTCCGGGTTTCCACCGCTGTCGGATCATCCCCATCTACTAGGAGAGCCGCCAAACGTGTTGAGGCTGCGATTAAGTTCTCCATGGGGTTGGAGAAGTGACCCTGTGGTATTGGTACGTAATTGGGCGGTGCCGTATTACCGTGAGGAGGTGCGGTCACCTGAGGCTGGACTGGGCCTCCCGCTCCGGATGTCATAAGCTGATTTGCACCTGGCGGGTTACTTGGGCCGGCCCCAGGTGTAGCAAAGATATTCCGAGGATCATAATTCTGAGGTAAACGGGACTGAGTTTTCTAATGTCTCCTCCTCATTACCTCATTAGATGCGTTCAAGCTCAACGTGAGCTGAAAGGCCTCTGCCTGAAGTTGCTGCGCCCGTACGTCCAGAGCCGCCCGCTCTGTGGCTAATCTAGTATCTTCAGCTGCTAAGGTTTCCTTAGCCTGGGCGATCTCATCGCGAACCTGTGCCACCTCTGCTTCATGCTCAGATTGGTTCGCCGGGACGACTATAGCAGTTATCAAGGCCGTAAGTTTATCCATGAGATCCATCAGCACCTGAGCCGGTGAGCGCACAGGGCCTCCTGCCCCGGCTACTCCTAATCCGGATGTTATCGCCGCTGAGGCCATAGAATTTTCGCCGGGTTGAGTACCAGCCATGAAGACTCCTGCCTAGTTTGGCGACTCTGAGGGGTCCGGAATAGTGCTGCCATCGGAACAGCCCCCAAGCACACCATCTTGAACTTGATACAGCGAATCTGTTGAGCCGGCGGACGAATCGCCGTCAGAGAGGATGGCCAGCTCACCATCACCTTCAGCTCCCTCAGAAAGTTCACCTCCGTGGATGCAACCCACAAAGGCACGCTACACGATGGGTTGAGCCCGGGCGGGTTTAACACGCTGAGCCGTCTCGACGAGGTCGGTGCAGCTGTCCGGCTCAGGGCCCGGCTCACCAATCCGGCCGATGAAGACATGAATTCCGCCAAAGGGGACCCGATACCCGTACTCAATTGAGCCGGCGTCGGGGCCCCAGCCTTCGTCATCGATGTAGATCTTGCCGCGAAGACTTTTGCTCATCCGGCCAACTGCGTATCCCTTGAGCCCTTCGAAGCTACCCTTCAAGAACTCAAATCCACCGTGTGTTGGCCCCACTGTGGGCGCCAACTGTCGTGGAATTGTTACGGCAGATGTCATTTTGCAAGGAACTAGTAGTGGAGCCATCGCAACTAGGAAGCTTAAAGGGGTTAATCGGGACAAGGACATGCGAGGTCTATACTAGTTCAGCCCCTTACGATGAAGGAAGGCCTACGTCTAGTTGGGTTGGAATTGCTTGAGGTTTAGATGACCAGGGAGCGAGATACGCTATGCCTGGCTCTCGATCAGTTGTTTCTTACCCTAAGCCGCCAGCGGGTCGTCCCTTTATATACACGGGTCGACACCCTACGGCTTACAGAGTCCCGGCCGGCTCATAAACAGTGTCCGGCTCGGTGACTAGTTACTTTTACCTTACAATACAAGTCACGCCCTCATGGCAGTTTTGTCACCATGGGCCATAAATCGCCCGTGGGCCTTTAGACCCTTTACTGAACCGCTATCTTCACGTCTTGGTCTTGGGCTTCAGATGGGCTTCTCTTTGCGTAACCCGGCCCCTCCTGGGCGACTTACATAAATAGTTATATCCCCAACAGCTACCGTTACCAGTACTATCATATTACTTTGCTACTAAATACTTTGCCGCATATATTAAGTTTCCAGGTGTGGTTGAATTGACAAATCAGCTGTTATACTTGAGAATATTCTTTGGCTACCCTTGTGTCGAATCAAAAAATTTATGTTGAATACTCTACCCTCGAAAACTGTTGCGATCCCCTATACTTGTGGGTTATCAAGACTATTTTCTGGCGCCGTTGTCGGGGAGCATGGCTCTATTCTTTGAGTCACTTGGGATTTATATGTGCTGATCACTATGAACAACTTTAACGATAAATGAACCAAGATTTTTCCCTCAACTACGAGGGGAGGTAACGAACTATCATCTAGCTCTGCACTTGAATCACCTTCTATTTTGAGTAAACTTGCGACACCAGCACCTGCTATTCATTCTAATATGTCGCATGTTATTGATGATGCCACTTCTGCTTTGCATGATACTTGTGATGAAACTACTTCTATGCTTGATAATATTGTGCCATTAGGTGAATTTCTTGATGAACAACTGGCTAGGGTTAAAGAGAATGAAATTATTGAAACTGATAATATTGATGAAAGTGATGATGAAGATTCTCCCCCTAGATATGAATTGCCTATTGTGCTTGAGGGTTATCTTATGGATGAAGAAACTGCTAGAGACTTCTTAGCTTGCAATGATAGGTCTGATCTTAAGAAATTATTAGCTAAGCTTAAAGGAAAGTCTTTGAATGCTATAATGAAATATGACCTTGCTTTTTCTACTTCACCTATCTTTATTACTGATAAGGATTATGATTTCTTTGTCGATCCTGAGTTAATTACTTTGGTTGAATCTGGTCCTTTTATGGCTATGAATCTGAAATGGTTGTGGCACATCTTACTAAATTAAATGATATAGCCCCGCGCATAAGAAACAAGCTACCTTATGGGAAATATATAATTTTGAACAAATTGAAGAAGAGAGTCTCCCACAAGCTTGGGGGAGGCTTCTCCAATTACTTAATGCTTTGCCTGTTCATCCTCTCAAGAAAAATGGAATACTTGATATCTTTTATAATGGACTAACCGATGCTTCTAGAGACCACCTGGATAGTTGTGCTGGTTGTGTTTTCCGGGAAAGAACTATTGATCAAGCTAAATTGCTATTGAAGAATATGTTGAGTAATGAAAATGATTGGACACTTCCTGAACCAACTCCTAAGCCAACTCCGAAGAAAAGGGGTATTCTATTTCTCAGTCCTAAAGATATGCAAGAGACAAAGAAATCTATGAAAGAAAAAGGTATTAAAGCTGAAGATGTTAAGAATTTACCACCTATTGAAGAGATACATGGTCTTGATAACCCGACACCGGTAGTAAAGGTAAATTCTCTCTATAGACTTGATGAATGTGATATTTCTCATTATAAGTCTGCTAGCCAATGCTTAGATGAGTTTGATAATTTTATTATTAAACAAGAAAACTTCAATGCTTATGTTGGTAGACAATTGAAACGCAATGCTGATATGCTTGTACACTTGAGTGATTATATGTCTAGAGTTAAAGGTGAGCTTAAACTTATTAGTAAACATGCTTCTATGGTTACCACTCAAGTAGAACAAGTACTTAAAGCTCAGAATGATTTGCTCAATGAATTAAATAATAAGAAAAATGATAATGTTGTTAGAGTTATGACTAGAGGGGGTAAAATTACTCAGGAACCTTTGTATCCTAAGGGCCACCCTAAGAGAATTGAGCAAGATTCTCAGAGAATTAATGTTGATGCACCTAGTTCTTCTAAGAAGAAGAAGAAGAAGAAGAAGAAGAAAAATCATTGGACCTTGCATGCTTCTAGTGAACCTGTTGGTGACACACCTGAGAATCCCAATGGTATTTCTATTTCTGATGCTGAAACACAATCTGGTAATGAACATGAACCTAGTGATAATGTTAATGATGATGTTCATTTTGATGCTCAACCTAGCAATGATAATGATGTAGAGATTGAACCTACTATTGATCTTGATAACCCACAATCAAAGAATCAACGTTATGATAAGAGAGACTTTGTAGCTAGGAAGAACGGTAAAGAAAGAGAACCATGGGTTCAAAAACCCATGCCTTTTCCTCCTAAACCATCCAAGAAAAAGGATGATGAGGATTTTGAGCGCTTTGCTGAAATGATTAGACCTATCTTTTTGCGTATGCGTTTGACTGATATGCTTAAAATGAATCCTTATACTAAGTACATGAAAGATATTGTTACTAATAAAAGAAAGATATCAGAAGCTGAAATTTCTACCATGCTTGCTAATTACACTTTTAAGGGTGGAATACCAAAAAAAGTTTGAGATCCAGGAGTACCAACTATACCATGCTCCATTAAAAGAAACTATGTTAAAATTACTTTATGTGATCTTGGAGCCGGTGTTAGTGTTATGCCTTTCTCTGTATATCGTAGACTTGATTTGAATAAGTTGACACCTACCGAAATATCTTTGCAAATGGCTGATAAATCAACTTCTATACATGTCGGTATTTGTGAGGATGTGCCTGTTGTGGTTGCAAACGTTACTATTTTAACGGACTTTGTTATTCTTGATATTCCCGAGGATGATAGTATGTCAATTATCCTTGGTAGACCCTTTTTGAATACTGCAGGGGCTGTTATTGATTGCAACAAAGGCAATGTCCTCACCCTAGGTTATAACTAGAATTGGAGCTAGTTCTGTGTCACCCTAGGTCATAACTATTGCATGAGGAATCGCATCCGACATAATCATCCATCACCGATCCATTGCCTACGAGCTTTTCATATATTATTCTTCGCTTATTTACTTTTCCATTGCTACTGCTACAATCACTATAAAACCAAAAATATTACTTTTGCTCCCGTTACCACTACTATCATATTACTTTGCTACTAAATACTTTGCTGCATATATTAAGTTTCCATGTGTGGTTGAATTGACAACTCAGCTGCTAATACTTGAGAATATTCTTTGGTTACCCTTGTGTCGATTCAATAAATTTGGGTTGAATACTCTACCCTCAAAACCTGTTGCGATCCCCTATACTTGTGGGTTATCAAGACTATTTTCTGGCGTCGTTGTCGGGGAGCATAGCTCTATTCTTTGAGTCACTTGGGATTTATATCTGCTGATCACTATGAAGAACTTTAATGATAAAAGAACCAAGATTTTTCCCTCAACTACGAGGGGAGGTAACGAACTGTCATCTAGCTCTGCACTTGAATCATCTTCTGTTTTGAGTAAACTTGCGACACCTGCACCTGCTATTCGTTCTAGTATGTCGCATGTTATTGATGATGCCACTTCTGCTTTGCATGATACTTGTGATGAAACTACTTCTATGCTTGATAATACTGTGCCATTAGGTGAATTTCTTGATGAACAACTGGCTAGGGTTAGAGAGAATGAAATCATTGAAACTGATAATATTGATGAAAGTGATGATGAAGATTCTCCCCCTAGATATGAATTGCCTATTGTGCCTGAGATTTATGTTATGGATGAAGAAACTGCTAGAGACTTCTTAGCTTGCATTGATAGATCTGAGCTTAAGAAATTATTAGCTAAGCTTAAAGAAAAGTCTTTGAATGCTATAATGAAATATGACCTTGCTTTTTCTACTTCACCTATCTTTATTACTGATAAGGATTATGATTTCTCTGTCGATCCCAAGTTAATTACTTTGGTTGAACCTGGTCCTTTTTATTGCTATGAATCTGAAATGGTTGTGGCACATCTTACTAAATTAAATGATATAGCCACCCTGTTCACTAATGATGAGAAAACTCGCTATTGCTTTATACTTAAGTTGTTTCCGTTCTCATTAAAGGGTGATGCTAAAACATGGTTTAATAATCTTGATCCTGGTTGTGTGCGCAGTCCCCAGGATATGATTTATTACTTCTCTGCTAAATATTTCTATGCGCATAAGAAACAAGCTGCCTTACGGGAAATATATAATTTTGAGCAAATTGAAGAAGAGAGTCTCCCACAAGCTTGGGGGAGGCTTATCCAATTACTTAATGATTTGCCTGTTCATCCTCTCAAGAAAAATGAAATACTTGATATCTTTTATAATGGACTAACCGATGCTTCCAGAGACCACCTGGATAGTTGTGCTAGTTGTGTTTTCAAGGAAAGAACTATTGATCAAGCTGAATTGCTATTGAATAATATGTTGAGTAATGAAAATGATTGGACACTTCCTGAACCAACTCCTAAGCCAACTCCGAAGAAAAGGGGTATTCTATTTCTCAGTCCTAAAGATATGCAAGAGACAAAGAAATCTATGAAAGAAAAAGGTATTAAAGCCGAAGATGTTAAGAATTTACCACCTATTGAAGAGATACATGGTCTTGATAACCCGATACCGGCAGTAAAGGTAAATTCTCTTTCTAGACTTGATGAATGTGATATTCCTCATTATAAGTCTGCTAGCCAATGCTTAGATGAGTTTGATAATTTTATTGTTAAGCAAGAAAACTTCAATGCTTATGTTGGTAGACAATTGAAACGCAATGCTGATATGCTTGTACACTTGAGTGATTATATGTCTAGAGTTAAAGGTGAGCTTAAACTTATTAGTAAACATGCTTCTATGGTTACCACTCATGTAGAACAAGTACTTAAAGCTCAGAATGATTTGCTCAATAAATTATATAATAAGAAAAATGATAATGATGTCAGAGTTATGACTGGAGGGGGTAAAATGGCTCAGGAACCTTTGTATCCTGAGGGCCACCCTAAGAGAATTGAGCAAGATTCTCAGAGAATTAATGTTGATGCACCTAGTTCTTCTAAGAAGAAGAAGAAGAAGAAAAATGATAGGACTATGCATGCTTCTAGTGAACCTGTTGGTGACACACCTGAGAATCCCAATGATATTTTTATTTCTAATGCTGAAACACAATCTATAATGAACATGAACCTAGTGATAATGTTAATGATGATGTTCATGTTGATACTCAACCTAGCAATGATAATGATGTAGAGAATGAACCTGTTGTTGATCTTGATAACCCACAACCAAAGAATCAACATTATGATAAGAGAGACTTTGTTGCTAGGAAGCACGGTAAAGAAAGAGAACCATGGGTTCAAAAACCCATGCCTTTTCCTCCTAAACCATCCAAGAGAAAGGATGATGAGGATTTTGAGTGCTTTGCTGAAATGATTAGACCTATCTTTTTGCGTATGTGTTTGACTGATATGCTTAAAATGAATCCTTATACTAAGTACATGAAAGATATTGTTACTAATAAAAGAAAGATACCGGAAGCTAAAATTTCCACCATGCTTGCAAATTACACTTTTAAGGGTGGACTTCCAAAGAACCTTTGAGATCCAGGAGTACCAACTATACCATGCTCCATTAAAAGAAACTATGTTAAAACTGCTTTATGTGATCTTGGAGCCGGTGTTAGTGTTTTGCCTCTCTCTTTATATCGTAGACTTGATTTGAATAAGTTCACACCTACCGAAATATCTTTGCAAATGGCTGATAAATCAACTGCTATACCTGTCGGTATTTGTGAGGATATGCCTGTTGTGGTTGCAAACGTTACTATTTTAACGGACTTTGTTATTCTTGATATTCCCGAGGATGATAGTATGTCAATTATCCTTGGTAGACCCTTTTTAATACTGCAGGGGCTGTTATTGATTGCAACAAAGGCAATGTCCTCACCCTAGGTTATAACTAGAACTGGAGCTAGTTCCGTGTCACCCTAGGTTATAACTATTGCACGAGGAATCGCATCCGACATAATCATCCATCACCGATCCATTGCCTTCGATCTTTTCATATATTGTTCTTCGCTTATTTACTTTTCCGTTGCTACTGTTACAATCACTATAAAACCAAAAATATTACTTTTGCTACCGTTACCACTACTATCATATTACTTTGCTACTAAATACTTTGCAACATATATTAAGTTTCCAGGTGTGGTTGAATTGACAACTCAGCTGCTAATACTTGAGAATATTCTTTGGCTACCCTTGTGTCGAATCAATACATTTGGGTTGAATACTCTACCCTCGGAAACTGTTGCGATCCCCTATACTTGTGGGTTATCAAGACTATTTTCTGGCGCCGTTGTCGGGGAGCATAGCTCTATTCTTTGAGTCACTTGGGATTTATATCTGCTGATCACTATGAAGAACTTTAACGATAAAAGAACCAAGAGTTTTCCCTCAACTACGAGGGGAGGTAACAAACTGTCATCTAGCTCTGCACTTGAATCACCTTCTGTTTTGAGTAAACTTGGGACACCTGCACCTGCTATTCATTCTAATATGTCGCATGTTCTTGATGATGCCACTTCTGCTTTGCATGATACTTGTGATGAAACTACTTCTATGCTTGATAATATTGTGCCATTAGGTGAATTTCTTGATGAACAACTGGCTAGGGTTAAAGAGAATGAAATTATTGAAACTGATAATATTGATGAAAGTGATGATGAAGATTCTCCCCCTAGATATGAATTGCCTATTGTGCCTGAGGGTTATCTTATGGATGAAGAAACTGCTAGAGACTTCTTAGCTTGCAATGATAGGTCTGATCTTAAGAAATTATTAGCTAAGCTTAAAGGAAAGTCTTTGAATGCTATAATGAAATATGACCTTGCTTTTTCTACTTCACCTATCTTTATTACTGATAAGGATTATGATTTCTTTGTTGATCCTGAGTTAATTACTTTGGTTGAATCTGGTCCTTTTATGGCTATGAATCTGAAATGGTTGTGGCACATCTTACTAAATTAAATGATATAGCCGCCCTGTTCACTAATGATGAGAAAACTCGCTATTACTTTATACTTAAGTTGTTTCTGTTCTCATTAAAGGGTGATGTTAAAACATGGTTTAATTCTCTTGATCCTGGTTGTGTGCGTAGTCCCCAGGATATGATTTATTACTTCTCTGCTAAATATTTCCCCGCGCATAAGAAACAAGCTGCCTTACGGGAAATATATAATTTTGAGCAAATTGAAGAAGAGAGTCTCCCACAAGCTTGGGGGAGGCTTCTCCAATTACTTAATGCTTTGCCTGTTCATCCTCTCAAGAAAAATGAAATACTTGATATCTTTTATAATGGACTAACCAATGCTTCTGGAGACCACCTGGATAGTCGTGTTGGTTGTGTGTTTTTAGGGAAAGAACTGTTGATCAGCCTGAATTGCTATTGAATAATATTTTGAGTAATGAAAATGATTGGGCACTTCCTGAACCAACTCCTAAGCCAACTCCGAAGAAAAGGGGTATTCTATTTCTCAGTCCTAAAGATATGCAAGAGGAAAATAAATCTATGAAAGAAAAAGGTATTAAAGCTGAAGATGTTAAGAATTTACCACCTATTGAAGAGATACATGGTCTTGATAACCCGACACAGGTAGTAAAGGTAAATTCTCTCTATAGATTTGATGAATGTGATATTCCTCGTTATAAGTCTGCTAGCCAATGCTTAGATGAGTTTGATAATTTTATTGTTAAACAAGAAAACTTCAATGCTTATGTTGGTAGACAATTGAAACGCAATGCTGATATGCTTGTACACTTGAGTGATTATATGTCTAGAGTTAAAGGTGAGCTTAAACTTATTAGTAAACATGCTTCTATGGTTACCACTCAAGTGGAAGAAGTACTTAAAGCTCAGAATGATTTGCTCAGTGAATTAAATAATAAGAAAAATGGTAATGATGTTAGAGTTATTACTAGAGGGGGTAAAATGACTTAGGAACCTTTGTATCCTGAGGTCCACCCTAAGATAATTGAGCAAGATTCTTAGAGAATTAATGTTGACGCACCTAGTTCTTCTAAGAAGAAGAAGAAGAAAAATCATAGGACCTTGCATGCTTCTAGTGAACCTGTTCGTGACACACCTGAGAATCCCAATGATATTTCTATTTCTAATGCTGAAACACAATCTGGTAATGAACATGAACCTAGTGATAATGTTAATGATGATGTTCATGTTGATGCTCAACCTAGCAATCGATAATGATGTAGAGATTGAACCTGCTGTTGATCTTGATAACCCACAATCAAAGAATCATTGTTATGATAAGAGGGACTTTGTTTCTAGGAAGCACGGTAAAGAAAGAGAACCATGGGTTCAGAAACCCATGCCTTTTCCTCCTAAACCATGCAAGAAAAAGGATGATGAGGATTTTGAGCGCTTTGCTGAAATGATTAGACCTATCTTTTTGAGTATGCATTTGACTGATATGCTTAAAATGAATCCTTATACTAAGTACATGAAAGATATTGTTACTAGTAAAAGAAAGATACCGGAAGCTGAAATTTCCACCATGCTTGCTAATTACACTTTTAAGGGTGGAATACCAAAGAAACTTTGAGATCCAAGAGTACCAACTATACCATGCTCCATTAAAAGAAACTATGTTAAAACTTCTTTATGTGATCTTGGAGCCGGTGTTAGTGTTATGCCTCTCTCTTTATATCGTAGACTTGATTTGAATAAGTTGACACCTGCCGAAATATCTTTGCAAATGGCTAATAAATCAACTGCTATACCTGCCGGTATTTGTGAGGATGTGCCTGTTGTGGTTGCAAACGTTACTATTTTAACGGACTTTGTTATTCTTGATATTCCTGAGGACGATGGTATGTCAATTATCCTTGGTAGACCCTTTTTGAATACTGCAGGGGTTGTTATTGATTGCAACAAAGGCAATGTCACTTTTCATGTTAATGGTAATGAGCATACGATACACTTTCTGAGGAAACAACCTCAAGTCCACTGTATCAATTCTATTGGAAAAATTTCAACAATCACTATTGGAGGTTTTGAATTTCCTCTTCCTACTGTCAAGAAGAAATATGATATTCTTATTGTTGGGGATGTGCATATCCCCGTAAAACCTAGTGTTATTCGAAATTTCTTCGGTTTCATGTTATTCGAAATGAGTTTGTTAACAAGACCTGATCAACCTTGTTAGTATATTCCTTTTGATGAGCATGAGATGGATGAAGTTAGAAAGCACAACCTTCTGTACCCTCCTTTTTACTTTCTGTTATTTATATGAAATAAAGCAAAAATAGTATTTTCTGTCTGTTTTCTGAATTATCCTTGCAATAAAAAATACCAAAATAAAAGTACTCCAAATGCCCTGAAAATGAAATATGATTTTTTTTCTAGAATATTTAAGAATTTTTGGCACTGAGAACACACCAGGGGGACCCACCATGTGCCCACGAGGGTGGAGGGCACGCCCACCCCCTGGGCGCGCCCCCTGCCTCATGGACCCCATGTGGGTCCCCTCCACTTATCCTTGCACCCACACACTTTGTCTTGCTCCAGAAAAAATCATCCACTAGCTCAAACCCGAGTTCTTGCTCATCTTGCTGCCATTTTCGATCTCCTTGCTCAAAGCTCCATTCACAAAATTGCTTTGGGGGATTGTTCTTCGAAAAAGATGAAGAGATTTTTGAGGGGCTCATCGAGCCGAAGCTCTAAGGATAAGCAAAGTGAAGAGAACAAGAGGCCCAAGTATAATCTGCCTTGTGCTGTGGAGGTTCCGCCGTGTGAATGGCCTTGTGATGAGTTCTTGAGAGAAGTCTGGATTCATGAAGATTTTTATTATTTGGCTGAGAATGCAGG
Source organism: Triticum monococcum (assembly GCA_034509565.1). Taxonomy (NCBI): domain Eukaryota; kingdom Viridiplantae; phylum Streptophyta; class Magnoliopsida; order Poales; family Poaceae; genus Triticum; species Triticum monococcum. The sequence continues at coordinate 439,129,825 of CM067842.1, read as the reverse complement.
CCTCACTGACTTCCTCCACGGCCAGCGTGAACAGTATCTCTTACTCACCAATATTTTTGTGCAAAATTTTCATTTCCATGCTAGGAGATCACCACCTTCGGTGGAATTTTATTTATATGATGAGCATAAGGAGATGTCGCTTTATGATTTTTGCCGGGTTTGTAGGATACCCTTTGAGGGCAGCATAGAGGAACCACATCGTAATGATGTGGAGGGATTTATTGATACAATTGTTGTAGGGGAAACGAGGAAAGTTTCCGATGCAAGAATCACTAGCATACATTTTTCCTGTTCTACGTTACTTTGCAATATTTGCTAGTAGATGCTTAATTGGTCGCTGGAACTGCGGAAATCTTAGTGCCCCTGATATTGTTATTTTGCGCCATGCTTTGTTTCGTGATACCACTTTCAGTTTAGGCGCTATTGTTGCTAAACAGTTAAATCTAAACCGTACAAAGGGTCCCATCTTAGGAGGCATCTTCTCCTCGCGCCTTGCTGCACACTTTAACATACCTATTAGGCATTATGAGAAAGAGGAAAAGTTGTTGCCTCATATTTTGCTAGATTATAAGAGCATGGTAGCACATGATTTTATTGTTAAGCATAAGAAGAAGATGCTTAACTATAGACTGATATTTGATAAGAAACACTTTGAGATTATTACCTTGCTTACTCCCTCTTTGTTCAACATATTTTCAGGCACGTACCTTGTTTTGCCGGAGGCCGTTCAGGCATACCAGAGCCAGACTTCAGCTCTAGAGCCAGAGACACTATCTGATCCTCACCGTTAGTCTATTTATCAGTGGGATCCGGAGGAGATCGCCAACCAGTGGCAACCTGAGGACCCTTCTCAATACGACCCCAGCTACAACTTTGATCCATGGGCATAGACCAACTTAGGCCAAAATCCTAAGGTTGGGGGAGTACGTATTTCTCACCGACATTGCATTTATGTTCACACACTCATGCCAGTTGTCGGTGCTCATACTTTTTCATTGTATCATCCATGCTAGTTCATTTTCTTTTTAAGCTTTCTTCTTGTGTGTTTAAAAAACATTAAGAAAAACAAAAAATTAGTTGTATCTTTTAGCTAGTTTACTTTCCATGCGTGTAGTAGCAATAATGAAAAGAAAACCCAAAAATATTTCTCGTTCTTCTTCTACTTGTTGGGATCTTCCCATGTAAATAGTTTTGTTTCTTTTCTTTTCTTTGGGGGTCGAGATGAGAAGACCATAATGAAAATGTTGAGTGTCTCTTTTATGCATTATTGTTGATCTAACAAAGAGCCCATATTACCTTGTCTTCTCCCTTGTATTGAATGCTTGCAGATTCCAGCTTAGTCCAATGCACGTGCACTATTATTATTATCCACACTATTCGGTCGTGCAAGTGAAAGGCAATAATGACGATATACGATGAACTGATTGAGATGAGGAAAGCAACTCGACCTCTCTTGTTTTTGTAAATATGATTAGTTCATCGTTCCTGATTCAGCCTATTATGAATGAAACATGTGTGCAATGACAATTAGAGATTATAGTTTCTCATGCCATGCTTAATTTGCTAGGAGTTTATAATGGTTTACCTTGCGTGCCAACATGCTATTAAAATGGTTGTGATGTGGTATGATAGGGTGGTATCCTCCTTTGAACGATTTGAGTGGCTTGACTTGGCACATGTTCATGCATGTAGTTGAAACAAATCAACATAGCCTCCACGATATTTATGTTCATGGTGAATTATATCCTACTCATGCTTGCATTCAGTGTTGATTAATTTTAATGCATGTTCATGACTATTATCACTCTCTAGCTGGTCACTTCCCAGTCTCTTTCTAGCCTTCACTTGTACTAAGCGGGAATACTGCTTGTGCATCCAACTCCATAAACCCCAAAGTTATTCCATATGAGTCCACCATACCTTCCTATATACGGTATCTACATGTCGTTCCAAGTAAATTTGTATGTGCCAAACTCTAAACCTTCAAATAAACATTCTATTTTATATGCTTGAATAGCTCATGTATTGTAACGCCCCGTATGTAACTTGCCATATTTGTATTTCAACTCTTGCCATTTTCGGCACTAAGTTATGATATTCCCTCGTGGTTGGGTTTTGTCTTCATTTTGTTTTTTGTCCATGTCATGCATCTCATACCATGTCATCATGTGCATCGCATTTGCATACGTGTTCGTCTCATGCATCCGAGCGTTTTCCCCGTTTTCCTTTTTGCATTCCGGCACTCCTACGTCCTCTGGTGTCCCCTTTTGCCTCTTTTCGTGTGCGGGTATTAAACGTTCTCGGATTGGACCGAGACTTGCCAAGCGGCCTTGGTTCACTACCGGTAGACCGCCTGTCAAGTTTCGTGCCATTTGGAGTTTGTTTGATACTCCAACGGTTAACCGAGGAACCGTAAAGGCCTCGTGTGTGTTGCAGCCCAACACCCTTCCAAAGTGGCCCAAAACCCATCTAAACCCCCTCCATCCTATCGGTCGTTCGATCACGATCACGTGGCCGAAAATCGCACCTCATTTGGAGTCTCCTATCTCCCAGAATCTATAAATAGGCCTTCCCCTCCAAAAATTCGGGTCCAAACCCTAGCCTTCTTCCACCCCGCGCCGCCGGACACGTCTGGTCCGGCCGGACACGTCCACCGTGCCCGCGCCAGCCAATCCCCGCTCGACACGTCACATGCGCCCGCACCCACATCGCCGCGTCCGCGCCGGCCCGCCGCGGCCCAGGTTGGGCCCCCCGGCCCGTGACGCCGCCCGACCGCGCCCGAGGCGCGCCGCCTCCCGCGCCGCCGCCGTTCACCCCGCGGCCCGGCGCCGGCCACCGCCTCCGCCTCGCCAGCCGGCCGCCACCCCGCCACCTCCTCCTCTTCCCGGCCACCGCCTCCGCCTCGCCAGCTGGCCGCCACCCCGCCGCCTCCTCCTCTTCCCGGCGAGAGATAGGCCGGATCTCGCCTCCCCGTCTTCTCCCACGTCTCCGGCGACTTCTCTGGTGAAGTTTCAGACGAACCTCGGTATCCGCGCCAAGCAAACCCTAGATCTGGAGGTCCAGATTCTTCTAAGTCCTTTTCCCTGCATATTTTTTTAACTATGTTCATTGCATCATATATCATCATCCGTAGCTCCGTTTTGGGCGTGCCATATATCAATTTGTTTGTCTGGATGTCCTCTCCATTTCATTCCATTACACCATGCTTGTTTGAGTCCATCTTGATGCCTAAAATGATGTTGCAAGAGTGCTTCATAATGTTAGTTTCTGTTTCTTAATAGATTATGAGCATTTGTCATTTTTTCCATGATTAATGTGTGCCTCCAATGAACTTGAGCCCTACGTGTGTTTTGGGCTATGACATGCCATCTTTGCAGGGGTGTATGCCATGTATTTTTGTGATCAATGTGGTGACTAGCACAAGCATGCAAAGTAGCTCTCGTGATGTTGCTGATTTCAGGGACTTAGAATTCTTCGAAGTCATTTCCCTGATGTTATTTTTATGCCATGTATTCATGTTGCTACAGAGTGATCCATGCCTCTTTAGAGCATGTTCGGTAAGGATGATTTTGAGATATTGTTATGCTCTATCCATCCATGTCTTTGTTTGCAATTATGGATTACCCTAGCATGACTCAATCTTGCTCTACTTTTGCTATAGAATGTTCCTGGCAGATTGTTTATGTGTTAATCAATTTTGCCAAGGTTGTTGTAGTTGATCCATGCATGCTATGAGATTGTTCTTGTCATGTTTAGCTTCTTGATCATGTCTTCTTGCTGGGTGTATGCTTAGTTTGTCATGCAATGCCTTGTAGTGAGTGCATCGAGCTCGCAAACATGCCTACGTAACTCTGTTTTTGCCATGTCCAGTTTTCTGCTAAGTCTGAATCTGTTAACGATACTTGCTATGTTTGCATGGGTGCCATCATATCTTCTGATCCTTTTTGGCTTATGGTCAGTAAGGGACTTTTGTTATATGCTTTGAGTAGTTTCATGCCATGCCTTGTGTTTCTATGTTCTGATCCTGTAGCATGTTCATATCTTGCTCTAAACATTGCTTCCTGATGTTAATTCCTGGCATGTTGTTATTTTCACTAAGTCTGTGAACTTGATATCTTTTGCGCTTTTTCCATGCTTGGTTGAACCTGCTATTGTGTGATTTAGTCGTAGCTCAGTGTTCATATTTTGTCAAGCATCTTGAGTGGATCACTGCCATGTGCTTTGTTGCTATGTTAGAGTGCAGTAGCTTAATTTCTTGTTGCATTCTAGATGGCATCGTGCTGTTAATCGCAGAATAGTGCCATTATTGTTTTGCTTGCCATTTGCAAACCGTGCATCCGATTCCGGTGATCTTTATATTGATTTCGACCGAAATCAACTCATCTTTCTAGCGGCACTCTTGGTTTGCCAAGTTGAGGCCTGGTTCAATCTTTTCCTTCCGGACCACGCATATGCATTGCATATCACATCCCGCATATCATGCCATGTTTTGCATCATGTTGCTTGTGCATTGCACCGTGGTTGATTATGGTTCCCTTTTCTTGTGTTCTTGCTTTGGGTAGAGCCGGGAGACGAGTACGTGATCGAAGAACCCGTTGAGTACGCTTACGAGGATCAAGCTTACGCCAACTCGGAGAACTTTGCAGGCAAGATGACCATACCCTCGAAATCACTTCTATCTTTGCTTGCTAGTTGCTCGCTCTATTGCTATGCCTATGCCTCGATACCTACCACTTGCTATATCATGCCGCCCATATTGCCATGTAAAACCTCTAACCCACCTTGTCCTAGCAAACCCTTGTTTGGCTATGTTACCGCTTTGCTCAGCCCCTCTTATAGCGTTGCTAGTTGCAGGCGAAGATTGGAGTTTGTTCCTTGTTGGAACCTGATTGTTGTTAGATATCTTTATTATATCCTGTTTACTTTAATGCACCTATATACTTGGTAAAGGGTGGAAGGCTCGGCCTTATGCCTGGTGTTTTGTTCCACTCTTGCTGCCCTAGTTTCCGTCATACCGGTGTTATGTTCCTTGATTTTGCGTTCCTTAGGCGGTTGGGTTATAATGGGAACCCCTTGACAGTTCGCCTTGAATAAAACTCCTCCAGCAAGGCCCAATCTTGGTTTTACCATTTGCCACCTAGCCTTTTTCCCTTGGGTTTCGCGGACTCAAGGGTCATCTTTATTTTAAGCCCCCGGGCCAGTGCTTCTCTAAGTGTTGGTCCAACCTAGAGCACCGTGCAGGGCCCTCCCTTGGCAACTTGGGTTATGTTGGCTCCCGTACGCTTAGCTTATCTGGTGTGCCCTGAGAACGAGATATGTGCAGCTCCTATCGGGATTTGTCGGCACGGCGGGTGGTTTTGCTGGTCTTGTTTTACCATTATCGAAATGTCTTGTAACCGAGATTCCGGGTCTGATCGGGTCGTCCTGGGAGAAGGAATATCCTTCATTGACCGTGAGAGCTTGTGATGGGCTAAGTTGGGACACCCCTGCAGGGTTTTGAACTTTTGAAAGCCGTGCCCACAGTTATGGGCAGATGGGAATTTGTAATATCCGGTTGTAGGTAACTTGACACTTAAATTAATTAAAATGGATCAACAGCGTGTGTTGCCATGATGGTCTCTTTTCGGCGGAGTCCGGGAAGAGAACACGGTCTCATGTTATGCTTGTACGTAAGTAGTTCTAGGATCACTTCTTGATCGTTGTAGCTTCTCGACCGTGCTTTGCCTTCTCTTCTCGCTCTTCTTTGCGTATGTTACCCACCATATATGCTAGTGCTTGTTGCAGCTCCACCTCATATCTTTTCCCTACCCATAAGCTTAAATAGTATTGATCGCGAGGGTGTGAGATTGCTTAGTCCCCGTGACTCACAGATTACTTCCAAAACCAGATGCAGGTGCCGATGATACCATTCCAGGATATGCGACTAAACTCAACTGGGAGTGCGACGAGGACTCGGGACGTTACTACGTTTCCTTTCCAGACGATCAGTAGTGGAGCCCAGTTGGGGCGATCGGGGATCTTATGCATTTGGGGTTGTCTTTATTTTGGTTCCGTAGTCGGACCTTGATTGTATCTGGATGATGTAATGCTATGTTTATGTATTGTGTGAAGTGGCGATTGTAAGCCAACTCTGTACCTCTTTCTTATTCAGTACATGGGATGTGTAAAGATTACCCCTCTTGCGACATGCCTACAATGCGGTTATGCCTCTAAGTCGTGCTCCGACACGTGGGAGATATAGCCGCATCATGGGTGTTACAAGTTGGTAATCAGAGCCTTCCCCAACTTAGGAGCCCACTGCTTGATCGAATCGTTGGCATTGTTGAGTCTAGACAAATGTTTTGAGTCTTATAGGATTATATATATCGGAGAGTAGGATTGTTTTTACTCCTCAGTCCCTTCGTCGCTTTGGTGAGGCATCCTGACGTAGAGTTTTGACTCTTCTCTTCTCAAATTTCACTAAAAAAATTAGGATCACGCGGGTATCTTGGAATCGTTCCGATGGTTTTGTGACGAGAACATTGTTCTTGGTGCCTCCTGACATTTAGGGGTTGTGGCAGTGTCCCGGGGAGTTGAGCTCCGAGGTGTTGTCGTCACAATTTTATCGTTGTAGTTCTAGAATACCTGAGTTCGCCGACATCGAAAATCTCTTTTATGCAGTTGTTGGTGAGATAACCTCGATGCCACCCAATATTGGGACGGGAGTTCGGGAGTATTGCCATAACTCATATAACGGATGCTTTTCGAAGGTTGAGGTAAATGATTTCCGAAGGTTTCTTGGTTATGTGTTGAAGAATGGATACAGCTGGATGTAGGATTTGCTAGTTTTGGGTGAGATATTATGCTTCCCCTGTATCCCCAACACCTGATTGCATAACCGGAAAGTTTCGGGAGTTTCATAGGTGGGAATTCATGTAGCTCTAGTATTTCTTCCGCAGATATTTGGTTTGTGATTGGGTAATCCTTACCAAGTATTTGTTCATATCCGTACCTTGTTGTTTTATTCATCTACCTCTATCTAAGTGGCTTCTCAATTTATGGAAGTGTGACCATTTAATTTGGAATTCATTCGTTCATTTTTGTTCGAATGTTAAGGCTATATGTTGCAATTTCGATCCATTGATTCAGCTTGAATATATGTCTTTCAAGATGCTAACGGATGTCACCCTCTTCAGGATGGCTCCTCCAACGCGTCAGAATCCGGAACCATCGCCACCACCTCCACCTTCGGAGGCATGGCAAGCTGTGATGGCCGCTACCAACACCAACACGCAGTTGATTATGCAACTCTTGCAAGAGCGCAACCAAGGAAATCAAGGTAATGGCAACAATCAAACTCAATTTGCTACCCTCAACCAGTTCCTCGCAAACCAGCTGAAGACCTTTAGTAACTGTGTCGAGGCCACAGACGCTAATGATTGGCTCGTGGATATCTGCAAACATTTTGAGTGTAGCAACGTCAGTCCTGAGGACTTTGTCAAGTTTGCTTCATTCCAACTCAAAGACCAAGCTGCTGAGTGGTATCAACAATACAAAGATTCCAGAGGAGGTCGTGTGATTACCTGGGATGATTTCCGCCAAGACTACAAAGCTCACCACATCCCTTAGAGTGTTGTTGAGAGTAAGCGTGAGGAGTTTCGCAATCTGAAGCAAGGCAGCTTGTCTGTTTACCAATACAACATCATGTTCCAGAGGCTCGCTCGCTTCGCCAAGCAAGACGTCCCTGATGAGAAGAGCATGATTTATCAATTCAGAGGTGGCCCCAGAGAAGATCTGCAACTAGCCCTCATGCTTTTTGAGCCGAAAAAGTATGACGAGTTCTACAATATGGCATTAAAGCAAGAGGCTGCTCAGCTCAAGTGCGATGCTTCCAAGAAGAGAGTCAGGGATGCAACTCCTTCTTCTTCTTCAACTCAAGTGGAAACTAAGCAGCAAAAGTACTGGTTGCCTCCTCCTCCTCCGTTCTGTCAGCCTTATCAGCAGAAGAGCAAAGGTGGCAATGGATCTTCCCACCCACCAAACCCAGTCTTTCAGAACAAAACTTCGTCTCATGCTCCAAGTTCAAGTGCTCCGTATCACCGGCCGCTCTCAGAGGTCACGTGCAACAAGTGTTAGTAGAAGGGTCACTATGCAAACAAATGCTTCAACCAGAGGCGTCTTCTGCCTCCTCCTCCTATGAGATCTGCTAGCAATGTAGTGGTCAAGCATAATCCCAAGTTTGCAAAGGTCAACATGGTGAACACAGCTCAGGCAGAGGACTCTTCAGAAGTGATCATGGGTAACTTTCCAGTTAACTCTACTCCTGCAAAAGTCCTTTTTGATACTGGTGCATCGCATTGTTTCATGTCAAGATCATTTGTTTCAAAGCATGACTTTGTTTCAGAAATGTTGGGTAAACCTATGGGAGTGGTTTCTCCGGTCAAGTCTATGAGGGCTACCACGATGATACCAAATGTTTCTATCAAGATGGGTGACTATAAGTTTCTGTCTTCTCCAATGGTCCTTGGTGACTCGGATATTGATCTAATTCTCGGAATGGACTGGCTTTCTAAGCACAAGGCTCAACTTGATTGTGCTGCCAGGCAGATTCAATTGACACACTCATCTGAGGATGTGATCGTCTTTGCCGCTCATGATGATACCATTCGACTGTTTTCTCTCAATGAGAAGGGCGAGTTGAATGTCATCTCTCAGATTCCAGTCATTTGTGAATATCAAGACGTCTTTCCAGAAGAGCTTCCAGGAATGCCTCCTCACTGGCCAGTTGAATTCGTCATTGATCTCGAGCCTGGCACGGAACCTGTTTGCAAACATCCTTACAAGCTTGGACCTGAAGCATGTGAAGTATGTCTGGACGCCTGAATGTGACATGGCTTTCAACACCCTCAAAGAGAAGTTAGTCACAGCTCCAGTTCTGACTCCTCTTGATGAATCCAAACCATTCAAGGTTTTCTGTGATGCTTCCTTGCAAGGTCTCGGTGTTGTGTTAATGCAAGAGAAGAAAGTTGTCGCCTATACCTCTTGCCAGTTGAAGCCCAACGAAAAGAACTATCCCACTCATGACCTCAAGTTAGCGGCAGTTGTCCATGCTCTTTTAACATGGAGACATCTCTTGTTGGGAAGGAAAGTGGACATCTTCACTGATCATAAGAGTCTCAAGTACATCTTCACTCAACCCAAACTCAACCTCAGGAAGACTCGTTGGGTCGAGATGATTCAAGAGTATAATCCGAGTCTTGAATATACTCCAGGCAAGGCCAATGTCATTGTTGACGCTTTGAGCAGGAAGGCTTACTGCAACTGTTTGATTCTCAAGCCCTTCCAACCGGATCTTTGTGAAGCTTTCCGCAAACTTAATCTCCAAGTTGTTCCTCAAGGATTCCTTGCCAACCTCCAAGTCTCTCCTACTTTGTAAGATCATATTCGTGAGGCTCAACTTCTTGATGCTATGGTGAAAAAGGTGAAGATTGGGATTGCCAAGAGCCAACCCAGGTACAAGTGCTATCGCCTTGATGACAAAGATACTCTATTCTTCGAGGATCGAATTGTTGTTCCTAAGGGTGACCTTCGTAAAGTCATTATGAACGAGGCTCACAATTCACTCCTTTCTATTCATCCTGGAAGTACAAAGATGTACCATGACCTCAAGCAGTCGTATTGGTGGACTCGAATGAAGCGCGAGATTGCTCAGTTCGTGAATGAATGTGATGTCTGCAGAAGAGTGAAAGCAGAACACCAACGGCCAGCTGGTCTCCTCCAACCTCTTGCCATTCCAGAATGGAAGTTTGACCATATTGAGATGGACTTCATGACTGGATTTCCCAAGTCCAAGCGTGGCAATGATGCTATCTTTGTTGTCATCGACAAGCTCACTAAAGTGGCTCATTTTCTTCCTATCAAAGAATCTATCACAGCATCTCAGTTGGCAGAGCTATATACCTCCAGGATTGTCTCCTTGCACGGCATTCCGTAGTTGATATCTTCAGATCATGGAAGCATATTTACCTCTAAGTTCTGGGATTCCTTCCAGAAGGCCATGGCCACCAGCATTCGCTTCAACACAACCTTTCATCCTCAAACTAGTGGTCAAGTCGAGCGAGTAAATCAAATTCTTGAAGATATGCTCAGGGCATGTGTCATTTCTTTCGGTATGAAGTGGGAAGATTGTCTTCCATATGCCGAGTTCTCCTACAACAACAGCTTCCAAGCGAGTTCGGGCAAGGCCCCATTCAAGATTCTCTATGGCAGAAAGTGTCGTACTCCTCTTAACTGGTCAGAGACTGGTGAACGCCAACTTCTTGGCAATGACTTGATCACAGAGGTTGAAGAAATGTGCAAAGTCATTCGTGAAAATCTCAAAGCCGCGCAATCGCGCCAGAAGAGTTACTGTGATAGCAAGCATCATGACTTGGCTTTCGATATCGGAGACCATGTCTACCTCCACGTCTCTCCAATCAAAGGTACTCGTCGCTTCGGTATCAAAGGGAAGCTTGCCCCTAGATACGTGGGTCCTTTCAAGATCATTGGCAAAAGAGGCGATCTCGCCTATCAACTTGAGCTTCCATCCAACTTTGCAAATGTGCACGACGTGTTTCACGTGTCTCAGCTTCGCAAGTGTTTCAAGACTCCTGACCGCACCATCAACTTCAAAGAGATTGATCTCCAAGAAGACATGTCTTATCATGAGCATCCCGTTGCTATTCTTGAAGAAACTAAGCACAAGACTCGCAACAAGTCTATCAAATTCCTGAAAGTGAAGTGGTCACATCATTCCGACCGTGAAGCCACCTGGGAACGCGAGGACCACCTCCGTTCCGAATATCCGGAGTTTTTCCAGTCCTAGATCTCGGGACGAGATCCTATCGTAGTGGTGGAGTGTTGTAACGCCCCGTATGTAACTTGCCATATTTGTGTTTCAACTCTTGCCATTCTCGGCACTAAGTTATGATATTCCCTCGTGGTTCGGTTTTGTCTTCGTTTTGTTTTTTTCCATGTCATGCATCTGATATCATGTCATCATGTGCATCGCATTTGCATACGTGTTCGTCTCATGCATCCGAGCATTTTCTACATTGTCCGTTTTACATTCCGGCACTCCTACGTCCTCCGATGTCCCCTTTTGCCTCTTTTCGTGTGCGGGTGTTAAACATTCTCGGATTGGACTGAGACTTGCCAAGCAGCCTTGGTTCAATACCGGTAGACCGCCTGTCAAGTTTCGTGCCATTTGGAGTCCGTTTGATACTCCAACGGTTAACCGAGGAACCGTAAAGGCCTGGTGTGTGTTGCAGCCCAACACCCTTACAAAGTGGCCCAAAACCCATCTAAACCCCCTCCATCCTATCGATCGTTCGCTCACGATCGCGTGGCCGAAAACCGCACCTCATTTGGACTCTCCTAGCTCCCACAATCTATAAATAGGCCTTCCCCTCCAAAAATTCGGGTCCAAACCCTAGCCTTCTTCCACCCCGCGCCGCCGGACACGTCCACCGCGCCCGCGCCAGCCAATCGCCGCTCGACACGTCACCTGCGCCCGCGCCCACATCGCCGTATCCGCGCCGGCCCGCCGCGGCCCAGGTCGCCCCCCCCCCCCCCCCCAGCCCGCGACGTCGCCCGACCGCGCCCGAGGCGTGCCGCCTCCGGTGCCGCCTCCCACGCCGCCGCCGTTCGCCCCGCGGCCCGGCGCCGGCCGCCGCCTCCGCCTTGCCAGCCGGCCGCCGCCCCGCCGCCTCGACGTCCGCGCCGCCCCGCCGCCTCGACGTCCGCGCCCCGCCGTCTCCTCCTCTTCCCGGCTAGATCCGGCAAGGGTCCGGCCGGATCTCGCCTCCCCGTCTTCTCCCACGTCTCCGGCGACTTCTCCGGTGAAGTTTCAGACGATCTGGAGGTCCAGATCCTTCTAAGTCCTTTTCCCTGCATATTTCTTTAGCTATGTTCATCGCATCATATCTCATCATCCGTAGCTCTGTTTTGGGCGTGCCATATATCAATTTGTTCGTCTGGATGTCCTCTTCATTTCATTCCATTGCACCATGCTTGTTTGAGTCCATCTTGATGCTTAAAATGCTCTTGCAAGAGTGCTTCATAATGTTAGTTTCTGTTTCTTAACAGATTATGAGTATTTTTCATTTTTGCCATGATTAATGTATGCCTCCTATGAACTTGAGCCCTACATGTGTTTTGGGCTATGACATGCCATCTTTACAGGGGTATATGCCATGTATTTTTGTGATCAATGTGGTGACTAGCACAAGCATGCAAAGTAGCTCTCATGATGTTGTTGATTTCAGGGACTTGGAATTATTCTAAGTCATTTCCCTGATGTTATTTTTATGCCATGTATTCATGTTGCTACAGAGTGATCCATGCTTAGTTTTTCATGCAATGCCTTGTAGTGAGTGCATCAAGCTCGCAAACATGCCTATGTAACTCTGTTTTTGCCACGTCCAGTTTTCTGCTAAGTCTGAATCTGTTAACGATACTTGCTATGTTTACATGGGTGCTATCATATCTTCTGATCCTTTTTGGCTTATGGTCAGTAAGGGACTTTTGTTATATGCTTTGAGTAGTTTCATGCCAAGCCTTGTGTTTTTATGTTCTGATCTTGTAGCATGTTCATATCTTGCTCTAAACATTGCTTCATGATGTTAATTCCTGGCATGTTGTTATTTTCACTAAGTCTGTGAACCTGATATTTTTGCACTTTTGCCATGCTTGGTTGAACCTGCTATTGTGTGATTTAGCCGTAGCTCAGTGTTCATCTTTTGTCAAGCATCTTGAGTGGATCACTGCCATGTGCTTTGTTGCTATGTTAGAGTGCAATAGCTTAATTTTTTGTTGCATTCTAGATGGCATCGTGCTGTTAATCGCAGAATAGTGCCATTATTGTTTTGCTTGCCATTTGCAAACCGTGCATCCGATTCCGGTGATATTTATATCGATTTTGACCAAAATCAACTCATCTTTCCAGCGGCACTCTTGGTTTGCCAAGTTGAGGCCTGGTTCAATATTTTCCTTCCGGAGCATGCATATGCATTGCATATCACATCCCGCATATCATGCCATTTTTGCATCATGTTGCTTGCGCATTACACCGTGGCTGGTTGTGGTTCCCTTTGCTTGTGTTCTTGCTTTGGGTAGAGCCGGGAGACGAGTACGTGATCAAAGAACCCGTTGAGTACACTTACGAGGATCAAGCTGACGCCAACTCGGAGAATTTGCAGGCAAGATGACCATACCCTCGAAATCACTTCTATATTTGCTTACTAGTTGCTCGCTCTATTGCTTTGTTGTGATACCTACCACTTGCTATAGCATGCCTCCGATATTGCCATGTCAAGCCTCTAACCCACCTTTCCTAGAAAACCGTTGTTTGGCTATGTTACAGCTTTCGCTCAGCCCCTCTTATAGCGTTGCTAGTTGCAGGTAAAGATGAAGTTTGTTCCATATTGGAACATGCATATTGTTTGGATGTCATTATTATATCTTGTTTACTTTAATGCACCTATATACTTGGTAAAGGGTGGAAGGCTCGACCTTATGCCTGGTGTTTTGTTCCACTCTTGCCGCCCTAGTTTCCATCATACCAGTGTTATGTTCCTTGATTTTGTGTTCCTTACGCGGTTTGGTTATAATGGAAACCCCTTATAATGGGAACCCCTTGACAGTTCGCCTTGAATAAAACTCCTCCAGCAAGGCCCAACCTTGGTTTTACCATTTGCCACCTAGCCTTTTTCCCTTGGGTTTCGCGGACTCAAGGGTCATCTTTATTTTAAGCCCCCGGGCCAGTGCTTCTTTAAGTGTTGGTCCAACCTAGAGCACCGTGCAGGGCCCTCCCTTGGCAACTTGGGTTACGTTGGCTCCCGTACGCTTAGCTTATCTGGTGTGCCCTGAGAACGAGATATGTGCAGCTCCTATCGGGATTTGTCGGCACAGCGGGTGGTCTTGCTGGTCTTGTTTTACCATTATCGAAATGTCTTGTAACCGAGATTCCGAGTCTGATCGGGTCGTCCTGGGAGAAGGAATATCCTTCATTGACTGTGAGAGCTTGTGATGGGCTAAGTTGGGACACCCCTGCAGGGTTTTGAACTTTCGAAAGTCGTGGCCACATTTATGGGCAGATGGGAATTTGTAATATCCGGTTGTAGGTAACTTGACACTTAACTTAATTAAAATGGATCAATAGTGTGTATTGCCATGATGGTCTCTTTTCGGCGGAGTCCGGGAAGAGAACACGGTCTCATGTTATGCTTGTACGTAAGTAGTTCTAGGATCACTTCTTGATCGTTGTAGCTTCTCGACCGTGCTTTGCCTTCTCTTCTCGCTCTTCTTTGCGTATGTTACCCACCATATATGCTAGTGCTTGTTGCAGCTCCACCTCATATCTTTTCCCTATCCATAAGCTTAAATAGTATTGATCGCGAGGGTGTGAGATTGCTTAGTCCCCGTGACTCACAGATTACTTCCAAAACCAGATGCAGGTGCCGATGATACCATTCCAGGATATGCGACTAAACTCAAGTGGGAGTGCGACGAGGACTCGGGACGTTACTACGTTTCCTTTTCAGACGATCAGTAGTGGAGCCCAGTTGGGGCGATCGGGGATCTTATGCATTTGGGGTTGTCTTTATTTTGGTTCCGTAGTCGGACCTTGATTGTATCTGGATGATGTAATGTTATGTTTATGTATTGTGTGAAGTGGCGGTTATAAGCCAACTCTGTACCTCTTTCTTATTCAGTACATGGGATGTGTAAAGATTACCCCTCTTGCGACATGCCTACAATGCGGTTATGCCTCTAAGTCGTGCTCCGACACGTGGGAGATATAGCCGCATCGTGGGTGTTACATGTATCAACTAGGGTCGTCTGTATCTTCCATGCTAGGCGGGTTATTCTCAAGAGGAGTGGACTCCGCTCCTCACTCATGAGAAAATGGCTGGTCACCAGGATGCCCAGTCCCATGCTCAAATCAAATCAAAATAATTGCAAACAAAACTCCTTCAGGATTGTTGTTAGTTGGAGGCGTTTCGGGCAAGTCATGGATTGATACTTTTTGGTGGTGGGAGTATAAACTTTACCATTCTGCTTGGAAACCGCCTATAATGTGTGTAGCATGGAAGGTATCGAGATCTCTCGGTTGTTATGTTGACAATGAAAGTATACCGCTCAAAATATTATTCATCTCTATTTCAAAACCGAGCTCTGGCACCTCTACAAATCCCTGCTTCCCTCTGCGAAGGGCCTATCCATTTACTTTTTTGTTAAGTCATCATCCTCTTATTAAAAAGCACCAGTTGGAGAGCACTGATGTCATTTGCATGTATTATTGTTAGTTTACATTGAGTATGACTGTGACTGGATCTCTTTTATCATGAATTACAATTTTCAGTCAGCCCTTGTCGGGGATATACCCCGCGGTATGACCCGTCGGAATCATGACCCGGAGAGGCTTGGCGACTCACCAGAGACCTGGCTGGAGCTTGGCGACTCACTGGCGATCCGCCCGGACATGGCGGTTTACATGTAACCCGCCTGGACATTGTGACTCACTGGAGACCCGGCGGACGGATCAGACGGACGACAAGGCCCAAAGCCCAGCAGGCCCGCTTATACTCTGGTGGGCCCGCTTAAGAGGAAAGGGATGACGAATATTTCCTTTACGAGGAAGCAAGACCCGGAGTTATATTCAACTTGTGAGAAAGGATAGACTATTCCTAGTCCTACTAGGACTCCACATGTAACCCGTCCCTTCAACATATATAAGGAGGGGCAGGGCTCCCCAAAGAGGGAGAGAAAATAATCTTTAGGGCTAGACACAAAGAGCCGGCCTACCGGCGACTCCCTCATGATCATAATGAGACCTAGCCACAAATATCATATAGGGTTATTACTGGATGATGTTTCCCAGGGCACGAAGCTGTCTAAACCATTGTCTTGTGTCACGTCTCTCGATTCCGCTCAACCCCTTTCAAGTTACCACATAGATGCGTTGGACTCGCAACTAAGTCCTGACACTAAGGACATATGCCATGACAATTCCACGACAGTTGGCGCCCACCGTGAGGATCGCGCACGGTGGTGTTGAGTTCTTAAAGGGATCTACTCTCAGGGATCGAGAAGCTCGCAATGTGCTGGATGAAAAAGAGCCGGCGCAGAAGGATATACATCGTGTCCATGGCTAGCAATCGGAACGTCATACAAGAGTTAAGATAAAGGAAATTTTAGGGTTGCGTTTTTTGCGGTCGCTGTAAGAGCTCTAGCGATCCGACGAAACCGAGAGTTTTTTTAATGATGAAGTACTGAAGCGCACCGGAAGGAAACTACAAACGAGTCATGCATGTACGCGACAGAGCACGTTTGCCAAAAGTGGTGGATTAAAAAAGCATCTTTTCAAGGAAAAGCGAATCAATGGGACGAGTCTATGAGGAAAACTGTGATGTTAAATCATGTACGGATTGTCTTGGATATACGCGACTGGGCGATTTACCAAGATCAGGCTGAGCTGTCAATGTTGCTGCTCCAAACCGGATTCAACTCAGATATACACGATCCGGACACGGATGGTCGATGGGCTCGGACTCCTCCTGCGACCTGCTTTGTGACCCGCCTTCTCCGCCGCAAGTTTGCCTCTGCGGCCTTGAGACACGGATGCCGCGGGCTGACGCTATCAAGCCGCCTTGCCGTGCGCCAAACTCCGCCGTGGTCAAGCCGCCGGCCGTCTTACCTCTGTGATGAGCCGCCGCGCCGGCCTGCCTCGCCGCCGAGCTGGCCTCGCGTCTCTTTCTACTTCGAGTCGCCTCCTGTTCCGGGTCACTTTGCCACCTTGCTATTCCCCCTCAAGTCGTCGTCTTCATCACTGAGCCGTCCCGGCCTTCGTCGCCTTGACCTCGCGTCCGCCTCACCTCGGGCTGACCCTACTGTCTCCGCCACGGCAGTCAACGGTCGTGTCACGGGCCGGCCATACCTTCTGCTCCTCAAGCTGTCGGTCGCCGTCGCCGCGTTTGCGGCTACCGCGGCGTCGCTACGAGCCACCGCCTCTGGCCTTGAGCAAGTCACCGCTGCCGTTCTGTCTCCAAAGCTGCCCTGTGGATCACAAGCCGACACTACAAACCACCGCAGCCTCGTGCCGTCTCAAGTGCCGCCCCTGTGTTGTTCCTCGCTGACCCGCCGTTCGCTTCGGACTCCGTCGCCAGCCTTGCCTTCTCCGCCAGCAAGGGCGCACGGCCTGAGCCCTGTCGCTGCTCCACAGCCGCTGCTGGCCCTGCCTCTACGCCGTCCGAGCCGCTGTACTCTCCAGATAGGCCGTGGCCAAGCCGCCGCCGCGTCTCTGTCTCTGGTACAGCCCCGTTACCTCTGTGAGCCGCCCGTTGCCGCCAGGGCTTATGCGTCAGTTAAATCACCAGGGTGCTACTCCCCATGGCTGAACGGAAGATTATTCATGGGTGACCAAACCGTGCATACATCTGACAATAAAACATCAAGTTGAAAGGTCAACCATGTTATCAGGGCATGTGCGTTGACCGTTTTTTGATGGAACGGTCACGTGTATGGCTATTATTTGGGAGGGTAGCTGCTGGAGATGTTCAGATGAGCTGCTATCAACATCCGAAAAATATATCAGGTGATATCCCTCCTATCTATTTAATCTATATTAAGTAATCTGTCTATAAACAGTTACTCCGGCATGTCAACATTTTTATGCAGGAGAATTATTCATTACAAAATGGCATTATACTGTGAAGATGGAGGCGCGCCAATATCATTTAGCATAGATGGTCGTCGTTACTCAACGGACTCCCGCACCGGCTTACAACGCCATGGCCGTCTCTCGCAACGGCACTGGCTTACAACGCTGTTGCCGACTCACCTGCCTGCGCCAGCTTACAAACATCGCGGCCGACTCACCCGCCCACGCCGCCTTACAAACACCGCGACCGACTCATCTATCCATGCCACCTCTGATGCTGCGGTCGTTTTACTGTTCGCCCTGCGGTCCGGCCTATTCAACGTGCCAGGCTGACTAACGGACACCGCTGAGGACCATAAATACATCATGTGATATCTGTCCAGACTATTTTAAATAGCACGTATCAACGTTTTCCTTTTGAGAACAATTACTCCGGGTTATGATATTATTTATGAACGGCATTTGGTCACTGCAAGAGCGGTAGCGACTCGCCCGCGTCCATAATGCCTCTAATGTTGCGGTTGTTTTTTCTGTCTGTCTCCGCGGTTTGGTGTATATATCAACATAATGCGGCTAACTTGCCCGTTCGCACGGTTTACTGTGTCGCTTCATCGTGGTGGTCAACTGATCATCAACTCTGCGGCGGATAAATTTTAGCGTGATATATCAGGTGAGATTCATCCAGTATTTTTTTTATT
The DNA here is from genome assembly GCA_034509565.1 of Triticum monococcum. NCBI lineage: Eukaryota > Viridiplantae > Streptophyta > Magnoliopsida > Poales > Poaceae > Triticum > Triticum monococcum. The sequence goes on along the minus strand of CM067842.1, from coordinate 439,111,447 downwards.
GCTTTCTTTTAAAGAGCAATTACTCTGGCTTGCAAGTTCTCCAGTGCAGGACAAGTTATATCACTGAGATGTTGAATGACTCCTACCGGTTTAGATCACGGTCAAATATGGAGAATCTCAAGCCAACTCCTCAAATCGCCTTGAGACTCGGGGGTTACGATGACATGACTTAGCAAATATCGTGAGATTTAAGATCCCGGGTCATCGGAGGGAATGATAACCCGGTTCCGGAGGCTACCACCATATTGATGAAAATTTAAAGGCCGCCAGAAAATTTCCAGTTCAAAATAAATATTCCGGTTTAAAATCCGGTTCAAGAGACATCTCTCTCCCGCAAAGCTTTAAAGCTCTCAAATCCGGTTTGAACATCCGTCTCAAGGTAAATTTGTCTCTTACAAAACTTTGAAGCTCTCAATATCCGGTTTAAGAATTTCTGGTTCAAAAAGAATTAATCTCTCGCAAGTTCGAGTTTTCAGAAAAAATTACAGGGACCAAAGAGAGTTTGTTGCACAGCACAACTCAAACATAGGCACCTGGCGAGCACAGTTCGGAAATATATCACTTGGGGGCTTCCGGCTTATTGAGCTAAGCTATGATTACCCTTTGATCCGGCTCATAGCCATAGTTACAAGTCATTTGGGGGCTTCCTGTTTAAACATAGGTCGTATTCGAACCAAAGAGAACATAGCTGTCGTAACCCTTTTGATCGGCGCAAAGTCAAACTCACTAGGGGGCTTCTTGATCGTATTCGAGTCATAGCTTAACCCCTTTTGGGTCTGACTTGGATCGTATTCGAATCAGGGTCGTTAAAAACCTCTCAAGGTCATTTGGGGCCTTCCTGTTCAAACATAGGTCATATTCAAACCAAAGAGAACATAGCTGTCGGTACCCTCTTGATCGGCGCAACGCCAAAGCCACTGGGGGCTACATGATCGTATTTGAATCCTAGCTTAACCCCTTTGGAACGGTTTACTGATCGTATTCAAATCAGAAACCTCGATTTTTATTTGGTTTAAGTTTTTGCAAACAATCTTTTGGGTTTTGATACTTTTTGCTCATATCTGAAGCATATAAGTGTGGTTTCGTTGAAACCCGGCTTCGCTTTGGACGATAAGTCGCCAGCATGTGACAATCATCACATATTTTGAAGTATTCGCTTCTAAGGATTGGGTTATCGCCCTTACTGCACAGGTCATGTAAACCGGCAGTACAAACTAAATATCACAATGGTTATATGTGGGATATTATGATCCGCCCTGCGATAAACCGCCAGGGGGTCGTGTGATTTACTTATGTGCACGATAAGACTACATTTGAGTAGTTACCCACCCTGGCTTTTGACGTTAAGTCGCCAGGGCATATGTTGTTTAAACTCTATGCAGGATTTACAGAGCTATGACTTATATAAATGATTAAGTTCCAGCCCATCATCAAAGATTGAATTGGTGTCTCAAAAGGGTTATCAATTCTTGATTTTCTCAAAGGCTATAAGCCGCCGGGTTATAAAAATTCCGACTTACAATGGAGGCATATTAAATCGCCATCGGCTAAGAGCCGCCGGGTATTTAAACTCCGGATTTACTTGTCAACAGATAAGGTATTCAAAGTCTCTTTGGTGCAATGGCTATTATTTTATCAATGGATATGATTTATTCTACAATGGAAAGAATAGTCCCGGGTTGCTGCAGGCTTACAACCAAACACTTGGGGGCTACATTATTCAGTTTGAGATTATATCAAATATGCAAGTCACATGTCACTGCCAGCATGCACCATGGCACTGTAAGTGCATCTAGTGCCCCTTAGTGATTTTGGTGTATTGAAGACTTATAGGTTAAGGGCCTATGCGTTTGTGAGTGTACACAGGTATATAAGTCTATGAGGAGTTTGATATTTACAAAGAAAGTCGACCCCTAAAAATGAAGTTCTTCGACTGAAGACTTTGGATTTCTGAAGACTTTGAAAATGAAGAAATTGATGTGACCTTGAAGACTTGGTATTCATTCGAGGAACATGAAGCGTGAAGACTTTTGTTTTCGTAGTTCCATTTTCTCTTTCTTGAGTCATAGGAGACACTGTACTGTTAAAGGGGGTCGAGGAAATACTAAGGAAAATTTTCCATCTGATGCTCAACTCAAAATCCAACACCTACCAATCCCTTCGAGTGAAGCCATTGGAAATCTCATACAGTTCAGTCAATTTCTTCAGTGACAGAGACGAAGTTCTTCTGGTCTATGAGGAATTTGTTCTGACTGAGGAGTTAGGTATTCGCCAGTGCAGATTTCCTACACAGTGAGGAACATTATAGCCCTGAGGATTTTGCTACTCAAAATTCCGACCGTTGCTGTGCTATGCGCCAGCTGTCCCAAAATATCTATCCACCTAACGGTCATATCATTGAAGGGCATTTATGTCTTATCATGTTGGGCTGCTCCCTAGGCTATAAATACCCCCCCCCCCCTACAACCACTAGCGGGTTGGCTGCTCCGAGAGAAACTGACACTTGTCATTTGAGAGCAACCCATCCTCCGAGGACTTTGAGCGAAAATCATCAAGTGAGGAAAAACCCAAACCCAAACACCTACAAACCCCAAGTGATTGAGCATCCCTGAAGAGATTGATCCTGCGTGGATCCGACACTTGTTACCTTTGAAGGCTGTGCTTCTTCCAACCGGTTAGGCATCATGGTGTAGAGCATCCAAGAGGAATTGTGGATCGCCGAGTGACCAAGTTTGTGAAGGTTCAGAAGTCACCTGAAGACTTACCACGAGTGATTGGACGAGGTCTGTGTGACCTTAGTTCAAGGAGAATACGGTGAGGACTGGGTGTCCTAAGCTGCGTGTTCAGGACTGTGTGTCCGGGACTGTGTGTCCTTGAGTTTAAATACTCAGCCGCTCCAACCAGACGTACAACTGAGACAGCAGTTGGAACTGGTCTACCAAATCATTGTCTTCACCAAGCTTACTGGTTCTATTTCCTCAACTCTTTCATTTCCTCATAATTGTGTTGTGTGCTTGTTCATATCTGTGTTTGAAGACTTTGACTGAAGACTTTCTCAATTTCCTCAGTTCAATTTCTTTAGTCTGTTTGTCTTCATCATGTGCTTACGCTACCTGTACTCTGTGCCTGTCTTCATTTCATCATGATGACCATGCTTGTATTTTGTTATGTTTATTTTTGAGTACTTATTCCGCTGCTACTAGTTCTTCGCTAAGAAATTTCCTCACTAGCAAATTCCTCAGTGAAGAATTTCATAAAAATTGCCTATTCACCCCCCCCCCCCTCTAGTCAATATAACACACTTTCAATTGGTATCAGAGCAAGGTACTCCCTTGTTCTGTATGATTTTGGTTTAGCCGCCTGGAGTTTAGTTATGTCGACCGCAGGTATGAAGAAAGTGGCATGCCCCATCTTTGACGGTCACGAGTATCCCAAGTGGAATGCCATGATGAAGAAACACCTCATGGCGATGAACAGCGAGCTGTGGACCGTCACTGAGATTGGTCTCACCGATCTATGCAAGATGGCGGAAGCTGATGACATTCGCAAGTACACTCTTCTCAACCTCACGGCAAAGGATGTCATCTGCTCCAGTGTATCACAAAATCAGTTCAGGAATATCATGCATCTCGATCATGCAAAGCTCATCTGGGACCGTCTCTCTGAGGTCTATGAAGGTCATCGAACCTGTCATGATCCTTGGTTTGAGGACTTCAAGGAATCTCTCAAAGCGATGACATTCGAACCAGAATTATCATCTTCTACATCATGCCTTATGGCAAAAGATGTTGAGGTAACTGAATGCTACCTATCCGAGTCTAGTGATGATGAATCTGGTGATGAATTTGGACCCAGCTATGTCAAACTTGCTTCCCTTGCCACTAAACAACAAAGAGCTTTGGAAAAAGTTCACAACATGCTAAATAAGAGCGGATATGTTGGGTGAAGAAATGGATCAGTCAAAAGCTTTGGCTGAAAGTCTTCAGAGACTTCATACTAAGTATGACACCCTTCAAGATCAACATAACACTCTCTTATCCGATCATGAGAAGCTTTCTTATGAATTTCTTCAAAGAAAGCAAGACCTTGAAAAGCTAAGAGCGAGTTATGAAGATCTTCAGAAGGAGCACGATTCATTACTTGCTCAACAAATCAGCGCTTCTCAGGAAGAATTTGTTCCTCCATGTTTGAAATGCATTGAACGTGAATCTGCTAACTCTTCACCTGAATGTTCAAATGCTGCTAATGTTTCAAATTCTTCACATACCTCTGCTATCACTAATTCCTCATCTGAGGACATTGCTAGTATCACTCACGATGCAGGGCTGAAGGAATTGTACATGACAGGCATGTACAAAAGCCTCAGAGGGCATCAGACTCTTTATGATGTGCTTAAAAAGCAGATCCTCAACAGGAACCCTAGGAAAGAGGGTATTGCCTTTGAGAGGAAACTCAATGCTGATGGAACATATTGGAAGCCTGAGCAGTATCCCAAAACTACATGGGTTGCTGCAAAGGGACCTCCAGTTGATCCATCTAACTTATCTGGATTTGCATGTGAATCTCCTCGTTCTGATGATGAGTCATTTGACTCCAACTATAAACTGCTCAAAAATTAGAATGGTGAAGTATTTGCTAGATATGTTGGCACTAACTGCAGGAACGGTCCTCCTATGAAGAAAATCTGGGTTCCCAAAAGATGCCTTGAAAATCTTCAGGTGAATGTCATCATGACGCCACCTATGAAGAATAGGAACCCCAGATCAAATTCTTCATATGGATCCAAGTCCTCATACGGACCAAACTCCTCACATGGATCATATTCCTCAAAAGGATCAAAGTCCTCATATGAACATCATCGTGCTAACCCGTCTGTTTCGCAGGGAAGATCTAAGGATTATGGATATGTGCATTATTCTTCAAATCATTATGTCCATAAGTCCTCGAAGAATTTCTCTGCTTACTCTTATGCTTACTCTAACCCCTCTTATGTGAAACGAAATGGAATGGCTTCTATGCCATCCTTCTCGTATGGAGCTCGCAGAATGATGAACTCTTTGCCACCCCTTCAGATGTGGGTGGTGAAGAAAAAGAACTAATCTCTTCTGCAGGGTCAGGTCTCCAAACGTACGTAATCGTCTGAAGAATTTGCTGGAGACCTGAGCATGCCTGATAGGACGCAGGCTAATCATGAAGAAATGAACTTTCATTTCTCACGTCCTCATATTGCTTTATCTGTTCTCTTGCTTGATGAAATTGATCTAATGAATTGATGTCATATTCTTCACTAATGAAGTATATGAGTTTGTAAGCTGCACTAATTCATTTGTAGGATGATCAACCCAAAGCCACTGAGTGGGTCCTCGATAGTGGATGTACAAATCACATGACCGGTGACAAGAATCTATTGATGGATGCTCCATTATCTTCGTCGCATCTGAAGCATATCATCTTTGCTGACAAAGGCAAAAGTCAGGTATTGGGTCTAGGTAAGGTTGCGATCACAAAGGATCGACACATGGACAAAGTCATGCTCGTTGAGTCCTTAGAATACAACCTTATGTTTGTCTCAATGCTTTGTGATCTTGATATGGTTGTTGTCTTTGGCAAATACCGTTGTGTTGTGGTTATGGAAACTGACAATTCCAAAGTCTTCGAAGGCTTTAGGAGAGGAGACCTGTATATTGTTGATTTCTCTACAGGACCACAACCAGTCGTGTGTCTACTTGCAAAAGCTTCAGAAGGCTGGCTCTGGCATCGACGACTCGGTCATGCAGGCATGAGGAATTTGCACACGCTTGCGAAGAAGAAGCATGTCATTGGCATTGAGAATGTCAAATTCCTCAAGGATCACCTATGCGGAGCCTGTGAAGCTGGGAAGATGACAAAGGCCAAGCATCCAGCGAAGACTATCATGACCACTACTCGCCCATTTGAATTGCTTCACATGGATCTCTTCGGTCCTAATCATTATTCTGCTGTTTCAAATGAAGCATCTCAATATGGCTTTGTTATTTTTGATGATTACTCTCGTTACACATGGGTACACCTTGTTACTTACAAACATGAAGTGCAGGAAGTCTTCAAACGATTTTCCTCGAGGGCTTCAACCAACTTTGGTATGAAGATCAAGCACATCAGAAGTGACAATGGCACTGAGTTCAAGAATTCTGGTCTCGATGACTATCTTGATGAACTTGGTATTACTCATGAGTTATCTGCTCCTTATACTCCTCAGCAGAACAACGTCGTGGAGCGCAAGAACAGGACTCTTGCTGAGATGGCTCGCACTATACTTGATGAATACAAAACGCCTCATCGTTTCTGGACTGAGGCAATTGATACTGCGTGCCACATCATCAACAGAGTATATCTTCACAAATTCTTCAAGAAGACTGCCTATGAACTCCTCACTAATGAGAAACCCAATGTAAGTTATTTCAAAGTCTTCGATGCTAAATGTTGGATTAGAGATCCTCATCACAACTCAAAATTTGCACCGGAAGCACAGGAAGATTTTATGCTTGGTTACGGAAAGGACTCACACACCTACAGAGTCTTCAACAACGTTCTTCACAAGGTTGCTGAAACTGTAGATGTGCGGTTCGCTGAAACTAATGGCTCGCAAAGAGAGCACCTACCTACTGTGATAGATGAACCAGCACCTGAGGAAACTATCAAGTTCAAGGCTACTGAGGATGTCATTCCTACTGAAGAATCTGCTGAAGAATTCATTCCAGAACATGAAGAACGCTGAGCTAATGCACCTGAAGAAAATACTGAAGAAAATGGTGCTGAAGAGAATGCTGATCAAATTCTTCAACGACAACCAGCTCATCCTCGCGTTGCAAAAGAAGTGCAAGTTGAAAAGATCATCAATGACATCAAAGCGCCAGGTCCTCTCACACGCTCAAAAGCTTCACATTTATCTAACTTTTTTGGGCACTATTATTTTGTCTCTATCACAGAGCCCACTAAGGTAGATGAAGCATTTCTGGAGCCTGAGTGGATTCAGGCCATGCAAGAAGAACTACATCAGTTCGAGCTCAACAATGTCTGGGAACTGGTCAAACGTCCAGATCCTCGCAAGCACAATATCATTGGCACAAAGTGGATCTACCGCAACAAGCAAGATGAAAATGGCCTTGTGGTGAGGAATGAGGCACAACTCATAGCTCAAGGCTACACACATGTTGAAGGAATTGATTTCGATGAAACTTTTGCACCTGTTGCTAGACTTGAGACTATTCGCATATTACTTGCTTATGCTAACCATCATGATATCACTTTATATCAAATGGATGTGAAAAGTGCATTCCTCAATGGTAAGCTTGAGGAAGAAGTATATGTTGATCAACCCCCAGGTTTTGAAGATCCAAAGAATCCTAACAAAGTCTTCAGACTCAACAAGGCCCTCTATGGCCTCAAGCAGGCCCCACGGGCGTGGTATGATACCTTGAAGGAATTCTTCATGAAGAAAGGCTTCAAACCCGGTTCACTCGACCCTGCTCTTTTCACTAAATCTTATGATGGTGAATTGTTTGTGTGCCAAATATATGTTGATGATATTATCTTTGGCTGTACTGACCAATATTATAGTGATGAATTTGCCTATATGATGAGTGAAGAATATCAAATGTCTATGATGGGAGAGTTGAAATTCTTCTTAGGTCTTCAAATTCGTCAACAACGCAATGGCATATTCATATCCCAGGAGAAATACCTCAAGGATGTACTGAGGAAATTTGGCATGCAAGATTGCAAAGGCGTCAAAATTCCTATGCCCACAAATGGCCATTTGTGCATTGATGAAAATGGTATTGACTTCGATCATAAGGTATACCGCTCCATGATTGGCTCTTTATTGTACCTATGTGCATCTAGGCCAGACATAATGCTTAGTGTTTACATGTGTGCCCGATTTCAAGCTACACCGAAGGAATCACACCATAAGGCTGTGAAGCATATTCTTCGATATCTAGCTCACACACCAACACTTGGATTATGGTACCCCAAGGGCTCGACTTTTGATCTCATTGGATATTCTGACTCTGACTATGCTGGTGATCGTGTGGACCGCAAGTCAACATCTGGTACATGTCATTTCCTCGGACGATCTTTGGTCTGTTGACCCTCGAAGAAATAGAACTGCGTATCACTATCTACTGCTGAAGCTGAGTACATTACCGCTGGTTCTTGCTGTGCTCAATTGCTATGGATGAAGCAAACTCTCAAGGACTACGGCGTCAACATGAAGAATGTGCCTCTCTTCTGTGACAATGAGAGTGCCATCAAGATTGCTCACAACCCAGTTCAGCAATCGAAGACTAAGCACATTCAGATTCGTCATCATTTTCTTCGTGATCATGTGTTGAAGGGCGATATTTCTGTTGAGCATGTGAAGACTGAAGAACAGCTAGCCGATATCTTCACAAAGCCCTTGGATGAGAAGAGATTTAGCAAGTTGCGGTGTGAGCTAAATATCCTAGAGTCTTCGAATGTCCTTTGAAAAGGACACTCATCCTAACACTTATGCAAAATTGATGACTTAGATGTGCAACACATGAAGAAACATTTCTCTTCAATCAATGAAGAATAACACTCTTAGTGTGAAGAAATTAACGAAGAATTTGATTCTCAGAACCCTACGATAATTGTACGCGGTGTCTGGAATCATCATTCTTATATGGTGGGTCACGCCACCACCAAAAGTTGAAATTCCTCAATTATTCATATTCTTCAACTTTGCATTGTCTTCACAGTTTCCGTCGTCTTTCTTCATTGGCTATATATATATGAGTTTATGTCATCTACAACATTCACTTATTGCTAATTCTTCAAGTTGGTTTTTCTGCTAAGTGAATGTGATCGGACCCTTCCCCTCTATGCTATACTCAACCCAAACTATTCACAAATTCTTCATGTGTGTTCTATTTGAAACTCGTTTAAAATCTTCACTATGTCCTTGTCAGCTGAAGAAATTGCGAACGAAACTTTAAAACCTATCTTATCTAAATTTTCGGCTTTGCTGCTCAAACCTTTCCGCATCCCACGATACACTTATCCATTCACCCACGATCGCACACGATCTCCACCTCTCAGTACGTGGGTGACACATGTCGAGCGAATGAGAAGGGTCAGGGGCACGTTCGTCCAATTTCTTCGGGCGAACAGTTTTTCATTGTGGCTATAAATACCCCTCCTTCCCTTCCTCACTTCTTTTACTCCGCTCGACCTCTCTCCAGCTCGGGCTTCTCAAACCCTAGCGCCGCCGCTACTTCATCGTCGCTGGTGAGGAAGAGCTTCACTGCCTCAACCTCGTCGCCGCCGTACTCACGCCGACCGTGGAAACCTTCACTCCGCCGCCGCCGTAGCCGTCTTTCTCTGCCGAGTTAGGGCGTGGAAGATCTACACAGACGAACTTCACCTCTCCACTTCATTGTTCGTCGTGTTCTTCATCCAGGGTAATTAAGAGTTACTTTTACTGCCCACGTTGATTCGAATGATTATCTACAAAATCTTCAAAGGTGTTTTTCTTCATATCCTCACACACTAAACACCTCACAAGTCATCTGTTCTTGATTCGTTTCTCTAAGCATCATTTTTCTTCAAGATTCCTCAATTGTGTGGATCTTTGATCTATACAACTCTATAACCTAAGACAGAGAACGCTTAGTGAAATTCTTCAAGACTCATCTGGTCAAATTCCTCAAACTTGTTCCTTTTTGAAAAACCTTCTGAGAATGCATATGACCTCTCCGAATTCCTCGCAATTATACTTTGTTCACAGGTACTCATGTCAGCTGCTGAATCACTAGGTTCTCATCAACTTAACTCATTTGCAGCGTTCCTCGAAGAAAAGTTGCATACTTCTTCAGAGAATTCAATTGTCCAAATTCCTCAACTGAAGAAAATGGCTGACGGTAAGAAGCCACAGAAAGGAGGAAAAAGTCCTGAGGTCAATACAGCGTTTGAGATCCCTGATGAAATATATGCTGGTTATTGCACACCTACTGAGGAAACCAAGAATGAGCGCAAGGTGTGCATTCAGAAGATAGAGAGGAGATGGGCAAGAGAGTGGAGGGAGTACAAATATGTCACTCCCAAGTACATGAAGAAATTCGCACTCAATCCTCCATGCCCAAGACCTCCATTGGCACCTTGCCAAATAGCAGATCCCACCAGCTTGAAGTGCGGTGAGGACTATCCTGACGAATGGGCCAAGCACCAAGCCAAGTTGGCTAAGGGCATCTCCAGCCGCGCCCCCAACAGGCCCTCCCCAGGCGATTTTGCCGCGCCGGCGCCAAAAAAAGGCCCCAGTCGCGCCCCCAGAAGGCCGTTTTTTGCCGGCTTGGGCCAAAACTGGTGTCGGCGGACCCAGGCCGAACCCGGCGCCCTGGGGGCGCTTGGGGAGCCGGCGCAAGCGAAAAAGGCGCGTGGGCCCGCCCTGGAGGCGACCCGAGGGCCTTTTCCCATTGTTTGTCGATGCTTTTCCCTCGCATCTCTCCCACTCGCTCGCCTTCCTCCCGCCATTCTCCCCCATTCTCCCGCCAAACCCCCTCCCGCTCGCCTTCCAGTCGCCGCCATGCCGCCGAAGAAGCATGCCATGCCGCGCGCGGCGGCAAACGCGACTGGCGCCATGGTCCAGCCGAAGCAGAGGAAGCCGAGGGCGCCTCCATCGAAGCCGCCGGGCCTGTCGAACGCCGAGTGGAGGGTGGAAGTTCAGCGGCGCGAAGCGGTCACCGCCGACAGGCGGAACAGGGCCATCGCCAAGAAGGCCCGCGACAACGCGGTGCGCGCGGCGGCGTCTTCATCGGTCGACCAGGCGGGGATGAATCCACCCGCCGTCAGCCACGCCCAGTACGCGCCCTGGGGACAGCAAGGCGCCGAATCTCCATGGGGTTCATCGTCGCCCGGCTACGCCAACGGCGACGCGCACGGTGGGTTCAACCCAAACGTGACCTTCCCTCATGGTCACCCCGCTACACGCACGCCCTCGCCCGCCTTCGTCGGCGTGCAGTACCCTCCATACAACTACTCGCCACCTGCCTCCTACGCGTCCACACCGACGCCCCATCTCTACCGTGGGCCTCTGCCCTTCTCGCACCTCGGCGACGCCGATGACATGGGAGCCGACATGGACGACATCATCGCGACAGGATCGACCGCGGCCGCCGCCTCTCCCGGGTTCGCCACCCAGGACGAGGTAGTGGATCTCAGCGGCGACATGGAGGCCGAGCTCGGCTATGTCTACGGCGAGGACGCGCAGGAACCCGAGGAGGAGGATGAGCCGGCTCCTGTTCCGGCGAAGGGGCGCCAGAAGAAGAAGAAGCGGGCGGCCAGGTCAGGCGAACCGCGCATCAAGTGGACTTCCAAGGAGGAGGAATGCCTCGCCGAAGCATGGAAAGTCGTCTGCCTCGACCCGACTACCGGCGCGAACCAGAGCTTGGAGATGTACCGGGACCGCATCAAGGCCGAGTTCGACGAGCGGAAGCTCGTCGACCCCTACTTCAAAGGCGTCTACATGCAGCGCGGCTCCAAGGCGATGGCGAACCATTGGGGCCGTGTCCAGTTGGCGTGCAACAAATGGCATGGAATCGTCGAGGAGGTCGCGGCTCGCCCGAAGAGTGGCGCCAGCGTTGAGGATCAGCTGCTGCGTATGTTCGCCATGTATCGGGGCGACAACCAAGACGCCGACTTCAAGCACCTCCACGTCTACAAAGCGCATTAACAAGTGCGAGAAGTGGGCGGAAGTCCGGCGTGCCCTCGACAAGGCCAAGGAGACATACAAGCCGGATGCGCCGACTCCGGGCGCGTTAGAGGGGCGGCCGGACGGCCACAAGTTGGCGAAGAAGGGGGAAAACACCGACGCGGCAACCGCACGAGTGCAGGAGTCCATCGAGCATTGCCTCGCCGACGCGCAGGCCCGGGCCGTCCTACGCGAAGAGAAGACCGAGGCGCGGTGGTCGTCGCTGATGAAGAACAACGCCATCAAACTCGACCTGCTCCGGACGAACTTTTGGGACCCCGATCCCAAGTCACACCGATCTAGCATGTAACACTTCATATCACTTTGCGGCCTCACGCACGGTATCCCCACGGGTGCCACCTTACCTGGCCCGGGACCGTTTGCGCATTTTGGCTCACGTATATGATAGTGTAGCTAGCATCCATATGACAAAGAACCCAGGCCGACATGGCTAGTCGTGAACCCAAAGCGGCACGGACCTATGGAGACAGGCATACATGAATCGCATCGAACATGTCGGTCATCAACGAGTGATTCCGGGCTGTAGCACTGGGCTAACAGGACTCCGGGGATCCCGGGCTGTAGCAGGCTAGGCAGGGCTCCGGAGATCACCATGTGACATTTCCCCGAAGGGACAGACATAGGGACGAAGTGAAACACATGCCGGCCAGTCAAGTGTCCTGAACAGTAGTACTGGGCTAGCAGGACTCCGGTGAACCGGGCTGTAGCGGACTACTATGGCTCGAGGAACACTAGACTACATTTCCCCATAAGAAAGGCTACGAAGGATAAACAACTAGATTGTCGGATCCCACACATAGCAATACACGTTACACGTATGCATAACATGCATGTATGTGCGGTACATCATGGCATCACAACATAACTCAAACTCATATAGATAAGGGCCCAGAAGAGCCACATAGCATAAATACAAACAGGGGTCACATGACCCATCATTCAGAGCATACAAGCAACAAGCGGAAGCATTACATGTCTGAGTACAGACAACTACAAAAGAAAAAGACTAAGAAGCCTGACTAACACGACCCTCCCAAGGGTACAAGATCGTAGCTGGGATACAAGCTACTCGTCGAAGCCACTAGTGTAACCAACTGCAAAACATAAATAAGCAAACGTGAGTACAAAGGTACTCAGCAAGTCTTACTTCAGAACTATCTACATATGCATCATTATCAACAAAGGGGGGGTGGAGTTTAACAGCAGCAAGCCAGCTTTGACTCAATGTCTAATCTATACTACGGGTAACAGGAACTTCTTTGAGGTGAGAAGACGCACACGAGTCCACAACTTCACCATATCAATACTCCACTATGGATCCGTTCCCGTCTCCCTACGAGAAGGCCATCCATAGCACTCACGCTTATCTTGCGTATTTTAGAGTATCCACTTCAAATTATCTATGTACTATATAAGTCCTCCAAGCTTCCATATCCGAGGAAAACGGCTATTCGAATAGATAATAATGACCCTGCAGGGGTGTACTTCTTCACACACGCACTCGCCACTTATAGCCCCGTACACGTCATGTACCTCGGCAACCTTCAAGCGGAAGCCGGGCGAGGGTGTCGGCCACGACCTGACTAACCACACAAGTCTCTCGTCCAGGTTTATCGCCTATTCGGGTTCCATCCGCAAGGAGATCCGGCCGGGGTGTCGCTCACGGCCCCAAACGATGTGTGCAGGGTTCCCAAGCCCACCACCCGGGTGCCACTTGGTACACCGTGCCACAGTGCCTAGTCTGTCCCAAGCCCGTCCCGTCGGACACCACCTGGTAGACAAGTAGCACTACCTACAAACGCCAGAGACTAGTTGCAACTCCTGACAGAGATCAAGTGGGTTAATAAGTCGAGAGGGGCCGGATAACCGGAACCCAATGTGTGGTAGTAACTGGACTTGGATAACATACACAGAACTCAGTGCTTAAGGACGGTTCCAATGAGACAACCCACCATGTACTCCTACATGGCCTCTCATCGCTACCTTTACCAAAACGTGTTCACACACTTAGCCTTTACCGGTAGGACATGTTCACCACTCCGATTCATTCCCGATGAATCAGACCTGACACAACTCTAAGCATAGCTGGCATAAAGAAAAACAAGCATGGATGAGCAGGCACATCAAGGCTCAAGCAACTCCTACTCATGCTAGTGGGTTTCAACTATTTACTGTGGCAATGACAGGTCATGCAGAGGAATGGGTTCAGCTACCGCAGCAGAAAGTAGCAGTTTGAATCGTTGTTGTCCTAATGCAGTAAAAGGAGCAGGAGCGAGAGAGTGGGACTTTATCGGGATGCTCAAGGGGGTTTGCTTGCCTGATAGATCCACGAAGAAGCACTGCTCCTCAGACAGGTACTCGGGACACCTTCCGGAGTAGAACCTATCGAGAGGGAACGGTGCCGGCAATCAATAAACAACCATATGCAACAATATGATGCATGAAGATGACATTCAAAAATGCTATGATTTGCCCTAATGCATCTAGCATCAATTTGGTTGAAGTCCATATGAACCAAGGGTTCATATGCAAACCCTAATTTAGATATATAACATGCCATTATTACGTTTTCACTTATACAGTAGGTATAAGTTGGTTTTTCATGCATGAAACTGGCATAAATGGATTCCTTGCATTTTTCTAATAATTTTTCATATATAATTTATTTGATTTGGAGTTATGGTTGAATTACTATGAATTTTTAAAGTTTTAACTATTTTCTGGAATTTCCTGATTTAAATTAATTCCAGAAATCAATTATTCCGTCAGCTCTACGTCATGCTTACGTCAGCAGGTCAAAGGCGGCTGACCAGGTCAAACCTGATGTGTGGGGCCCACACGTCAGTGTCTGTGGTTAATCCTAATCTAAGAATAAACCTAATCTGGTTTAGTTAATGGGGTTGGGCCCACGCGTCAGTGACCCATTTAATTAATCAGGGATAATTAGTTGTTAAACTAATCTTAACTAAAAACTTAACAGGGCCGGGCCCACATGTCATTGAGAGAGAGGGGAGAGGTCAATGGCTATGGTCAAACCAGTCAACCCGCCGGCGTTTAGCCGCCGGCGAGGCCGAACGCGGCGGAGCGCGTCGGGATCGCGCTATAGGCCACGGTTTGGAGCGTGGGTGGGTCCTATGGGGAGCTGGGGCTGAGCCGCGTGCGTGGGTGGTGGAGTTGGACCAAATGGTCGCCGGAATCAACGCCGGCGACGAGGTTTGCGGCGGCCGTGGTTCAGCCATCGACGAAACGAAGCTACGGTGGACGGGACGGCGAACGAATGCTTGTTTTGGGCTCCTGGGACCATGCTGAGCACAGACACACGCTCAAACGCGGGCGGCAGCAACTGTGGCCGCGGCGGCTACGCGGCCGGCGGAGCAAAGCTCTCGGCCGCGACGGCGAAGCTAGCTAGAGGGAGAAATCGACACTGGGAGTAGAGGGAAACGACGGAGGGGCTCACTGGGATCACGCAGGGAGGGTCAGCGAGCTCCGGGAAGCACGGACGGCGGCGAATCGCCGGCGGTGATCGGCAGCACCCGAGGTGATAGACGAGCTCGAAGGCGTCACCACGGTGCTCCTGGGTTCGGGATCTTCTGCGTGGAGGAGCGGTGCGTCGTCACGGAGCTTTTGGACACGGGGAAGGGGCGAGAGGACCACGGTGGTCACGGTGGCAGCGAACGGCGGCGACGGACCCGTTCGGGCGTGCTACAGAGAGAGAGCAGGGAAAGGGAGAGTGAGCTGCGAGAGAGGGAGAGGAGAGAGGGGCTTCGAGGCGTCTCCAGGCGCGGGATTGGGTCATCGGGGAGCTCGACACGGCGAAGCAGGAGGTGGCGCGGCCGGCTGCGTGTGCTGGCTGCCAGTGGGCACAAGGTTGAAGACAACCTTGCCCCTGGTGGGCTGGGCCACTGCTGGGCCGTGGTGGGGCGCCAGGTAAGTCAGGTAAGAAGCCCAGGTAGGTTTTCTCCTGTTTTGTTTTCTTTTCTATTTTCTGACATTTGTTTTGTAACTAAAAGAAATGTTAAAACATTTCCATAAATGCTGAAAATAATTGTGGCATCTAGATATAATATTCTAGAGGCCCTCACCAATTCCCAACATTTTTGGAGCTATAAAAATATTTATATAATTTAAACAGCTCCAATTCAAAATATTAAAGCATTGATTCAAAAATCCAAAATGAGAAGGAAAAATGTGCATCACCTCTGGTTGTTGTTCCCAACATTTTCCAAAGACCATGAACATTTTTGAAAAGCATTTTGGGTTCATTGAAAATCCACTTTTAATTTGAACCTATTTGAATTGCTTTGGTGCTAGGGTTTGCAACTTCCCCATTTCAATTTTATTTGAAAAATTAAACATGATGCACAAGCAAGCCAAGGACCATACCAAACTAGGGATGTGACACGAACGTCGCCGCGAAGAAGAGGAACACCGACATGGCTTTTCTGATGGGCGGGGCGGACATGCTCCAGAGCAACGACGAGAAGCTCAAGGCATGGTACCTGGTGCAGCGCGGCCTCATCCTGAACGAGCTGCCGACGGCAACGCTGACGACGCCGACGACGCCCACGACCACATGGATGCCAAACCCAAACGACGCCTCTACGTCGCCGCCCAGCAGTGCCGAAGCCGCGCCGACACAGCCCAGCACTGAAGCAACTCCGACACCGCCGAGCCCGCGCACGCCAACTCCGCCAACGCCTGGAGCCGACCCCCCCCCCCCCCCGAGTGAATCATTGCGCACACGAACTCTGTTTTTTAACGCCAGACTACGTCCGATCGCCGGATTTGTGGCGTCTTTTGTGAGCGGGAACGACCAAGTTTAAATTTCCTGCATCCTGGGGCCGACGCGTGGGGGCGCGACTGGGCGCTAGGTCGCCCCCAGGGGCCGAACTAGCGCCGGCACGCCCCCAGGCCGCTCTATTTAGGCGTCCTGGGGGGCCGAACGGCTGGAGATGCCCTAAGCAAGCCAGAGAAGCAGTGAGAAAATTCAATGAAGATTCTGCTGTTGCTGCCTCTGCTGAGGCCTCTGCTGTCAAGCCGAAGAAGGCTATGTCAAAGAAGCCTGTGTGCAAGCCAAGTGCTTCACCAATAGTGCCCTCAAGGTCAAGTTCCTCAGCAATGCCCTCACGGCCAGAATCCTCAAAGCCCTCACGGCCAATTCCTCATGCTGCTCCTGCTTCCTTAAAATCCTCAGCTCCTCCAAAGTCCTCAGCTGTTCCAACAAAGTCCTCAGCACCTGTGCATCTTGCCTCGTGCCAAAGGACTGCAGGCATCTCAATTTCCTCAGGAGCTTCATCTAGTTCCTCAGCTGCACCAAATTCCTCAACGGGACCCTCTCTCCTGAAGACAACGGCCATTGCTGTACGAGGTCCTCGCCCAAGTCCTCAGAAGAAGCAAGTCGCTTTCCAAGTGTCATCTGAAGAAGACGAAGCTGATGATGCTGAACTCTGCTCGCATTAGGCAGAGGCATTTCTGGACTGCTATTCAAGCCAATTTCTATTCATCAGTGCTGTTCAACAAAGAGAAAATCTTCTACCATGAGCACATTCCTCACGTGGATATGGAATCTCTGCCATGCTTCGCACCAGTCCTCAGTGTTCTTCACGACGCTGGACTGTTAAGCTTTTGCTCTGACATCTGTGATTGGAATGAAGAACTGATTCTTCAATTCTATGCAACGTTGCACATCACAGGAGATTCTGAAGATGTGAATTCATGGGTGCTGGACTGGATGTCTGAAAACACTCACTACACTGCACCAGCCTCTGAATTGCTTCGTGCCTTACCACTCAGTCCTCCCCTTGAAGAAGCTCGTTGCATCTACAGTGAACCTGAGCTTACAAATCACTACATGCAGGTGCTGATGAAACCTTTGAAGCCAGGTCAGGCACCAAGAACCAAATTCCTCGTGAAGGAATTGCTTTATGTGCCCAGAACTGTCTATCGTATTCTTACGAGGACAATGAGTCCTATCAAAGGCCACGACTCATCTGATGAGGAAATTGTTGGCATCATGAAGAATCTGGTATTCAACATTGTTCATGGCATTCCTGTCAATTATCACGATTTCTTCATGAGGACTCTGGCAAATGTTGCACTGTCTCCGTTTGAGCTGAAGCCTTATGCACCTTGGATTATGAGATTCCTCAGAACAAGGTCGTCACTCAACTACAAAGCTGATTTCAGAATCACCTCAGCTACTTGCCCCCAATTGAAGTCCTCAAGCAGACCTATTCCTCAGTTGATGAAAAGGGCAAGGCACCAGCTGTTATAGATGAAGGCATTCGTCCATTGGATGGTCAGTTTCGCAAAGCTGCCTCTTATTCCACCAATGATGACTCTGTCACACATGACTCTGCTAATGCACCCAAGTCTACTCCTCAAGCCACTGCTCCTCGTGTGATGACTGATCGTGAGCTTCTGCTTAGTCTTCACCAGAAGGTAGATCGAAATCATAAATGGGTTAAGCGTCAGTTTGGTTCATTTCTTCACAACATGACTGCTACACACAATGCAATGAAAAAAACCATTACTACCTCCATGAAGTCTTCGGTCACACCTGGGCAATACTGTCACATCTGTATGGTGAAGAAGATCTGAAGAAAATGGGTCTCAAGGAAGATTTTGACTGGTCTGCACCTCCACCGAAGAAATTCAAGAAGGTCAAGGTTCCTTCCTTGGTGGCCAGCTCATATTCTTCATCACGCGACACTGATGAAAATGAAGACTTGGACGACACTGTGGCAGGCCCTACTACAACAAACGACCCCAACAACGCTGGCGCTCCTTCATCAACTTGATATTCTTCAGGGGCGTTAGTCCTCATATTCGATCCTTTTGGTCATTTGATGACAAAGGGGGAGAATTTTGAGTTAGTCTTCAAGCGGGTCTTTCTATATGGGCGTTGTTTTTTAAGTTACAACTCTCGTTCTTCTGAGACTTTATTGGATCGAGTTGTAAACTTAAACCCGATGGCGCTCTGATACTTTTGATATGTTTTTCTGCATGCTTATTCCTCATATATGCTAATGCACGCATGCTGAATTACATCAGTCACCATATTTCATCATGCATTTCAAATTCTTCACTGTTATATGTCAAATGCGTGTATGAATTACAAGATATAGGGGGAGATCTTCATGATTCAACTCTTCAAGTGTGCATTGCTTCAAAAGCAAATTCCTCACCATGCACATCTTCAGGGGGAGTTCTTCTATATCTTGCAATCAAATTCCTCAATATCAGTATTTACACTTCATATGTTTATCCCCGTTGAAAACTTAACCTATATTGTCATCAATCACCAAAAAGGGGGAGATTGTAAGTGCATCTAGTGCCCCTTAGTGATTTTGGTGTATTGAAGACCTATAGGTTAAGGGACTAATGCGTTTGTGAGTGTACACAGGTCTATAAGTCTATGAGGAGTTTGATATTTACAGAGAAAGTCGACCCCTAAAAATGAAGTTCTTCGACTAAAGACTTTGGATTTCTGAAGACTTTCTAAAGACTTTAAAAGTGAAGAAATTGGTGTGACCTTGAAGACTTGGTATTCATTCGACGAACATGAAGCGTGAAGACTTTTGTTTTCGTAGTTTCATTTTCTCTTTCTTGAGTCATAGGAAACACCGTACTGTTAAAGCGTGTCGAGGAAATACTAAGGAAAAATTTTGATGTGATGCTCAACTCAAAATCCTACACCTACCAATCCCTTCGAGTGAAGCCATTGGAAATCTCATACAGTTCAGTCAATTTCTTTAGTGACAGAGACGAAGTTCTTCTGGTCTCTGAGGAATTTCTTCTGACTGAGGAGTTAGGAATTCGCCAGTGCGGATTACCTACACAGTGAGGAACATGATAGCCCTGAGGATTTTTCTACTCAAAATTCTGACCGTTGTTGTGCTATGCGCCAGCTGTCCCAAAATATCTATCCACCTAACGGTCATATCATTGAAGGGCATTTATGTCTTATCATGTTGGGCTGCTCCCTAGGCTATAAATAGCCGCCCCCTACAACCACTAGCGGGTTGGTTGCTCCGAGAGAAACTGACACTTGTCATTTGAGAGCAACCCATCCTCCGAGGACTTTGAGCGAAAATCATCAAGTGAGGAAAAATCCAAACCCAAATACTACAAACCCCAAGTGATTGAGCATCACTGAAGAGATTGATCCTGCATGGATCCGACGCTTGTTACCTTTGAAGACTGTGCTTCTTCCAGATGGTTAGGCGTCATGGTGTAGAGCATCCAAGAGGAATTGTGGATCGCCGAGTGACCAAGTTTGTGAAGGTTCGGAAGTCACCTGAAGGCTTACCACGAGTGATTGGACGAGGTCTGTGTGACCTTAGTTCAAGGAGAATACGGTGAGGACTGGGTGTCCTGAGCTGCATGTTCAGGACTGGGTGTCCGGGACTGTGTGTCCTCGAGTTTAAATACTCAGCCGCTCCAACCAGACATACAACTGAGACAGCAGTTGGAACTGGTCTACCAAATCATTGTCTTCACCAAGCTTACTGGTTCTATTTCCTCAACTCTTTCATTTCCTCATAACTGTGTTGTGTGCTTGTTCATATCTGTGTTTGAAGACTTTGACTGAAGACTTTCTCAATTTCCTCAGTTCAATTTCTTCAGTCTGTTTGTCTTCATCCTGTGCTTATGCTACCTGTACTCTGTGCCTGTCTTCATTTCATCATGATGACCATGCTTGTATTTTGTTATGTTTACTTTTGAGTACTTATTCCGCTGCTAGTAGTTCTTCGCTAAGGAATTTCCTCACCGGCAAATTCCTCAGTGAAGAATTTCATAAAAATCGCCTATTCACCCTCCCTCTAGTCGATATAACGCACTTTCAGGCACTTGGGGGCTAATGCAAAAGTCATTTTTGCTCAACTTATTGAAGACCTGGCTCATCACATTGTAATGAGCCGACCCTTGGGGGCTACCAATTGCTCCTGTCAAAAATTCAAGGTACATAAGCCTTAATCTATTATATTGAAATATCAACTACTCAGTTGGTAGAGTACAAAGCTCTTAAACTTGTGGACGTGGGTTCAAGCCCCATGGTGGAGATTACATCATATGATGTTATTATTAATGAATCATATACAAAGTCCCAGCTCAGAAATATCTTACTGAGCCAGTCCTTGGGGGCTACACGTTGCTGCTCACGTTTACATGATCATATTTACAAAGTCCCTGCTCATTGTTGCATAATGACCCGGCCCTTGGGGGTTACACTGGTTGAATTTTTTATGAGCATAAGGCAATTGCAAGTTCCAGGTTGCTGCAAGCATGACAACCCGGCACTTGGGGGCTACAGGTGATATGCATATAAAGGAGGAATAACTTCAAATTTTCAGTTTTGAGCAAATCATGTATTATATTATTATCGGAGAAATTTGCAAAGTTTATGACCCAGCGTCATCATAAGATTAACCCGGCGTCAGCGACAATTACATGACCCAGCATCATTTGATTATAACCTGACAATTTTGGCAATCATAAATCGGCAAGATCTACATCTTTAAGTGAGCTGAATATCAGTTGAATATTTCAAGACCAATATTTTTGTCAAATCAGAGCATTGAAAGCCGATTCAAGTGGATTATTTATTACAATATTTCTCTATAAGATACCAATGTCTGCAAATTCGCTCTCAAGCTGGCCTATTGACCCAGATTTCTCAAAAGAAGTATCTGGATTTTTTGCATTGGCAAGGTTTGGACATATCTGTTAAAAGAGATTTGCTATAAGATCTTTGAGTATGCATCCAGGAAGAAATGACAAGAACTTAAAGATGATCAGGTGCCGGTTCAGGAAAATATTTAACCCAAAGCACAACCTATCAAGTTTGTTCTTATGTTTATTTTACAGGATCAGTTTAACATGGATGAATCCAAATTAAATTGGGGGCTAATGTCGGTGATATACCCTGCGGCATGACCCGGCTGGAATCATGACCCGGAGAGGCTTGGCGACTCACCAGAGACCTGGCTGGAGCTTGGTGACTCACTGGCGATCCGCCCAGACATGGCGGTTTACATGTAACCCGCCTGGACATTGTGACTCACTGGAGACCCGGCGGGCGGATCAGACGGACGACAAGGCCCAAAGCCCAGCAGGCCGGCTTATACTCTGGTGGGCCGGCTTAAGAGGAAAGGGATGATGAATATTTCCTTTACGAGGAAGCAAGACCCGGAGTTATATTCAACTTGTGAGAAAGGATAGACTATTCCTAGTCCTACTAGGACTCCACATGTAACCCGCCCCTTCAACATATATAAGGAGGGCCAGGGCCCCCCAAAGAGGGAGAGAAAATAATCTTTAGGGCTAGACACAAAGAGCCGGCCTACCGGCGACTCCCTCATGATCATAATGAGACCTAGCCACAAACAGCATGTAGGGTTATTGCCGGTGTTGGAAATATGCCCTAGAGGCAATAATAAAAGCATTATTATTATATTTCCTTGTTCATGATAATTGTCTTTATTCATGCTATAATTGTGTTATCCGGAAATCGTAATACATGTGTGAATAACAGACACCAACATGTCCCTAGTAAGCCTCTAGTTGACTAGCTCGTTGATCAACAGATAGTCATGGTTTCCTGGCTATGGACATTGGATGTCATTGATAACGAGATCACATCATTAGGAGAATGATGTGATGGACAAGACCCAATCTTAAACATAGCATAAAGATCGTATAGTTCGTTTGCTAGAGTTTTTCCAATGTCAAGTATCTTTTCCTTAGACCATGAGATCGTGTAACTCCCGGATACCGTAGGAGTGCTTTGGGTGTACCAAACGTCACAACGTAACTGGGTGACTATAAAGGTAGACTACGGGTATCTCCGAAAGTGTCTGTTGGGTTGACACGGATCAAGACTGGGATTTGTCACTCCATATGACGGAGAGGTATCACTGGGCCCACTCGGTAATGCATCATCATAATGAGCTCAAAGTGACCAAGTGTCTGGTCACGGGATCATGCATTACGGTACGAGTAAAGTGACTTGTCGGTAACGAGATTGAACGAGGTATTGGGATACCGACGATCGAATCTCGGGCAAGTAACATATCGATTGACAAAGGGAATTGCATACGGGGTTGATTGAATCCTCGACATCGTGGTTCATCCGATGAGATCATCGTGGAGCATGTGGGAGCCAACATGGGTATCCAGATCCCGCTGTTGGTTATTGACCGGAGAGTCGTCTCGGTCATGTCTACATGTCTCCCGAACCCGTAGGGTCTACACACTTAAGGTTCGGTGACGCTAGGGTTGTGAAGATATGTATATGCAGTAACCCGAATGTTGTTCGGAGTCCCGGATGAGATCCCCGACGTCACGAGGAGTTCCGAAATGGTCCGGAGGTAAAGAATTATATATAGGAAGTGCTATTTCGGCCATCGGGACAAGTTTCGGGGTCACCGGTATTGTACCGGGACCACCGGAAGGGTCCCGGGGGTCCACCGGGTGGGGCCACCTATCCCGGAGGGCCCCATGGGCTGAAGTGGGAAGGGACCCAGCCCAAAGTGGGTTGGGGCGCCACTCCCCTAGGGCCCATGCGGCTAGGGTTGAGGGGAAACCCTAAAGGGGGCGCCCCCTTGCTTGGGGGGCAAGCCTCCACCCCTAGGCCGCCGCCCCCCTAGGAGATCCCATCTCCTAGGGCCGGCGCCCCCCCTAGGCACCCCTATATATAGTGGGGGAGAGGAGGGATTTCATACCACAGCCTTTGGTGCATCCCTCTCTCCCTGTCACGTCTCTCTCTCTCGTAGTATAGGCGAAGCCCTGCTACTGTGACGCCCTGCATCCACCACCATGCCGTCGTGCTGCTGGATCATCATCAACCTCTCCTTCCCCTTGCTGGATCAAGAAGGAGGAGACATCTTCCATCCCGTACGTGTGTTGAACGCGGAGGTGCCGTCCGTTCGGCGCTTGGTCATCGGTGATTTGGATCACGTCGTGTTCGACAACATCATCACCGTTCTTTGAACGCTTCCGCTTGCGATCTACAAAGGTATGTAGATGCATCCGATGACTCGTTGCTAGATGAACTCATAGATGGATCTTGGTGAAACGAGTAGGAAATTTTTTTGTTTTCTGTAACGTTCCCCAACAGTGGCATCATGAGCCAGGTCTATGCGTAGTTCTTCTTGCGTGAGTAGAACACAATTTGTTGTGGGCGTAGATTTGTCAACTTTCTTGCCGCTACTAGTCTTTTCTTGCTTCAGCGGTATTGTGGGATGAAGCGGCCCGGACCAACCTTACACGTACGCTTACGTGAGACCGGTTCCACCGACTAACATGCACTAGTTGCATAAGGTGGCTGGCGGGTGTCTGTCTCTCCCACTTTAGTTGGAGCGGATTCGATGAACAGGGTCCCTATGAAGGGTAAATAGAAGTTGACAAATCACGTTGTGGCTTTCACGTAGGTAAGAAGACGTTCTTGCTAGAACCCTAATTCAGCCACGTAAAACTTGCAACAACAATTAGAGGACGTCTAACCTGTTTTGCAGCAAGTGCTTTGTGATATGATATGGCCAAAGTTGTGATGAATGATGAATGATCTATATGTGTTGTATGAGATGTTCATGCTATTGTAATAGGAATCACGACTTGCATGTCGATGAGTATGACAACCGGCATGAGCCATAGGAGTTGTCTTTATTTTTATATGACCTGCGTGTCATTGAGAAACGCCATGTAAATTACTTTACTTTATTGCTAAATGCGTTAGCCATAGTAGTAGAAGTAATAGTTGGCGAGCAACTTCATGGAGACACGATGATGGAGATCATGGTGTCAAGCCGGTGACAAGATGATCATGGAGCCCCAAGATGGAGATCAAAGGAGCTATGTGATATTGGCCATATCATGTCACGTTTATTATTTGATTGCATGTGATGTTTATCATGTTTTGCATCTTGTTTACTTAGAACGACGGTAGTAAATAAGATGATCCCTCATAATAATTTCAAGAAGTGTTCCCCCTAACTATGCACCATTGCTAAAGTTCGTCGTTTCGAAGCACCATGTGATGATCGGGTGTGATAGATCCTTACGTTCACATACAACGGGTGTAAGACAGTTTTACACATGCAAAACACTTAGGGTTAACTTGACGAGCCTAGCATGTGTATAGACATGGCCTCGGAACACAGAAGACCGAAAGGTCGAGCATGAGTCGTATAGAAGATACGATCAACATGAAGATGTTCACCAACGTTGACTAGTCCGTCTCACATGATGATCGGACACGGCCTAGTTACTCGGATCATGTAATACTTAGATGACTAGAGGGATGTCTAATCTAAGTGGGAGTTCATTAATAATTTGATTAGATGAACTTATTTATCATGAACTTAGTCTAAAATCTTTACAATATGTCTTGTAGATCAAATGGCCAACGTAGTCCTCAACTTCAAACGCGTTCCTAGAGAAAACCAAGCTGAAAGACGATGACAGCAACTACACGGACTAGGTCCAGAACCTGAGGATCATCCTCATAGCTGCCAAGAAAGATTATGTCCTACAAGCACCGCTAGGTGACCCTCCCGTCCCACAGAACCAAGACGTTATGAACGCTTGGCAGACACGTGTTGATGACTACTCCCTCGTTTAGTGCGGCATGCTTTACAGCCTAGAGCCGGGGCTCCAAAAGCGTTTTGAGAGACATGGAGCATATGAGATGTTCGAAGAGCTGAAAATGGTTTTTCAAGCTCATGCCCGGATCGAGAGATATGAAGTCTCCGATAAGTTCTTCAGCTGTAAGATGGAGGAAAATAGTTCTATCAGTGAGCACATACTCACTATGTCTGGGTTACATAACCGCTTGTCTCAGCTGGGAGTTAATCTCCCGGATGATGCGGTCATTGACAGAATCCTCCAGTCGCTTCCACCAAGCTACAAGAGCTTTGTGATGAACTTCAACATGCAGGGGATGCAAAAGACCATTCCTGAGTTGTTTTCAATGTTGAAATCAGCGGAGATAGAAGTCAAGAAGGAACATCAAGTGTTGATGGTCAATAAAACCACTAAGTTCAAGAAAGGCAAGGGTAAAAAGAACTTCAAGAAGGACGGAAAGGAAGTTGCCGCGCCCGGCAAGCAAGCTGCTGGGAAGAAGCCAAAGAATGGACCCAAGCCCGAGACTGAGTGCTTTTATTGCAAGGGAAACGGTCACTGGAAGCGGAACTGCCCCAAATACTTAGCAGACAAGAAGGCCGGCAAAACAAAAGGTATATGTGATATACATGTAATTGATGTGTACCTTACCAGTAATCGTAGTAGCTCTTGGGTATTTGATACCGGTGCAGTTGCTCACATTTGTAACTCACAGCAGGAACTACGGAATAAGCGGAGACTGGCGAAGGACGAGGTGACGATGCGCGTCGGGAATGGTTCCAAAGTCGATGTGATCGCCGTCGGCACGCTGCCTCTTCATTTACCTACGGGATTAGTTTTAAACCTCAATAATTGTTATTTAGTGCCAGCTTTGAGCATGAACATTGTATCGGGATCTTGTTTAACTCGAGATGGCTACTCATTTAAATCTGAGAATAATGGTTGTTCTATTTATATGAGAGATATGTTTTATGGTCATGCTCCTATGGTGAATGGTTTATTCTTTATGAATCTCGAACGTGATGCTACACATGTTCATAGTGTGAGTACCAAGAGATGTAAGGTTGATAATGATAGTCCCACATACTTGTGGCACTGCCGCCTTGGTCACATAAGCGTCAAACGCATGAAGAAGCTCCATGCAGATGGACTTTTAGAGTCTCTTGATTATGAATCATTTGACACGTGCGAACCGTGCCTTATGGGTAAAATGACCAAGACTCCGTTCTTGGGAACAATGGAGCGAGCAACCAACTTATTGGAAATCATACATACTGATGTGTGCGGTCCAATGAGTGTTGAGGCTCGTGGTGGCTATCGTTATGTTCTCACCCTCACTGATGACTTGAGTAGATATGGGTATGTCTACTTAATGAAACACAAGTCTGAAACCTTTGAAAAGTTCAAGGAATTTCAGAATGAGATTGAGAATCAACGTGACAGGAAAATCAAGTTTCTACGATCAGATCGTGGAGGAGAATACTTGAGTCATGAATTTGGCACACACTTAAGAAAATGTGGAATAGTTTCACAACTCACGCCGCCTGGAACACCTCAGCATAATGGTGTGTCCGAACGTCGTAATCGCACTCTATTAGATATGGTGCGGTCTATGATGTCTCTTACCGATCTACCGCTATCTTTTTGGGGCTATGCTTTAGAGACTGCTGCATTCACTTTAAATAGGGCGCCGTCGAAATCCGTTGAGACGACACCGTTTGAATTATGGTTTGGGAAGAAACCTAAGTTGTCGTTTCTGAAAGTTTGGGGATGCGATGCTTATGTCAAGAAACTTCAACCTGAAAAGCTCGAACCCAAGTCGGAAAAATGCGTCTTCATAGGATACCCTAAAGAAACTATTGGGTATACCTTCTACCTCAGATCCGAAGGCAAGATCTTTGTTGCCAGGAATGGATCCTTTCTGGAGAAAGAGTTTCTCTCGAAAGAAGTAAGTGGGAGGAAAGTAGAACTTGATGAAGTATTACCTCTTGAACCGGAGAATGGCACAACTCAAGAAAATGTTCCTGAGGTGCCTGCACCGACTAGAGAGGAAGTTAATGATAATGATCAAGATACTTCTGATCAAGTTCCTACTGAAATTCGAAGGTCCACAAGGACACATTCCGCACCAGAGTGGTACGGCAACCCTGTCTTGGAAATCATGTTGTTAGACAACGGTGAACCTTCGAACTATGAAGAAGCGATGGCGGGCCCGGATTCCGACAAATGGCTAGAAGCCATGAAATCCGAGATAGGATCCATGTATGAAAACGAAGTATGGACTTTGACTGACTTGCCCGTTGAACGGCGAGCCATAGAAAATAAATGGATCTTTAAGAAGAAGACAGACGCAGATGGTAATGTGACCATCTATAAAGCTCGGCTTGTCGCTAAGGGTTATCGACAAGTTCAAGGGGTTGACTACGATGAGACTTTCTCACCGGTAGCAAAGCTAAAGTCCGTCCGAATCATGTTAGCAATTGCCGTGTTTTACGATTATGAAATATGGCAAATGGACGTCAAAACGGCATTCCTTAATGGTTTCCTTAAGGAAGAATTGTATATGATGCAGCCGAAAGGTTTTGTCGATCCTAAGAATGCTGACAAGGTGTGCAAGCTCCAACGCTCAATTTATGGGCTGGTGCAAGCATCTCGGAGTTGGAACATTCGCTTTGATGAGATGATCAAAGCGTTTGGGTTTACACAG
Organism: Triticum monococcum; assembly: GCA_034509565.1. NCBI lineage: Eukaryota > Viridiplantae > Streptophyta > Magnoliopsida > Poales > Poaceae > Triticum > Triticum monococcum. The sequence goes on along the minus strand of CM067842.1, from coordinate 439,083,347 downwards.
ACTTATGGAGAAGCTTGCGTTTACAAGAAAGTGAGTGGGAGCTCTGTAGCATTTCTCATACTATATGTAGATGACATACTTTTGATGGGAAATGATATAGAACTCTTGGACAGCATCAAGGCCTACTTGAATAAGAGTTTTTCAATGAAGGACCTTGGAGAAGCTGCTTATATATTAGGCATCAAAATCTATAGAGATAGATCGAGACGCCTCATAGGTCTTTCACAAAGCACATACCTTGATAAGATATTGAAGAAGTTCAATATGGACCAGTCTAAGAAGGGGTTCTTGCCTGTGTTGCAAGGTGTGAAATTGAGCTTAGCTCAATGTCCGACCACGGCAGAAGAGATAGAAGAGATGAGTGTCATCCCCTATGCCTCAGCCATAGGTTCTATTATGTATGCCATGTTGTGTACCAGACCTGATGTAAACCTTGCCGTAAGTTTGGTAGGAAGGTACCAAAGTAATCCCGGCAAGGAACACTGGACAGCGGTCAAGAATATCCTGAAGTACCTGAAAAGGACTAAGGAAATGTTTCTCGTTTATGGAGGTGACGAAGAGCTCGTCGTAAAGGGTTACGTCGACGCTAGCTTCGACACAGATCTGGATGACTCTAAGTCACAAACCGGATACATGTATATTTTGAATGGTGGGGCAGTAAGCTGGTGTAGTTGCAAGCAGAGCATCGTGGCGGGATCTACATGTGAAGCGGAGTACATGGCAGCCTCGGAGGCAGCACATGAAGCAATTTGGGTGAAGGAGTTCATCACCGACCTCGGAGTCATACCCAATGCGTCGGGGCCGATCAAGGTCTTCTGTGACAACACTGGAGCTATTGCACTTGCCAAGGAGCCCAGGTTTCACAAGAAGACAAGGCACATCAAGTGTCGCTTCAACTCCATTCGTGAAAATGTTCAAGATGGAGACATAGAGATTTGTAAAGTACATACGGACCTGAATGTAGCAGATCCATTGACTAAACCTCTCCCTAGGGCAAAACATGATCAACACCAGAATTCCATGGGTGTTCGATTCATCACAATGTAACTAGATTATTGACTCTAGTGCAAGTGGGAGACTGTTGCTAATATGCCCTAGAGGCAATAATAAAAGCATTATTATTATATTTCCTTGTTCATTATAATTGTCTTTATTCATGCTATAATTGTGTTATCCGGAAATCGTAATACATGTGTGAATAACAGACACCAACATGTCCCTAGTAAGCCTCTAGTTGACTAGCTCGTTGATCAACAGATAGTCATGGTTTCCTGGCTATGGACATTGGATGTCATTGATAACGAGATCACATCATTAGGAGAATGATGTGATGGACAAGACCCAATCTTAAACATAGCATAAAGATCGTATAGTTCGTTTGCTAGAGTTTTTCCAATGTCAAGTATCTTTTCCTTAGACCATGAGATCGTGTAACTCCCGGATACCGTAGGAGTGCTTTGGGTGTACCAAACGTCACAACGTAACTGGGTGACTATAAAGGTAGACTACGGGTATCTCCGAAAGTGTCTGTTGGGTTGACACGGATCAAGACTGGGATTTGTCACTCCATATGACGGAGAGGTATCACTGGGCCCACTCGGTAATGCATCATCATAATGAGCTCAAAGTGACCAAGTGTCTGGTCACGGGATCATGCATTACGGTATGAGTAAAGTGACTTGTCGGTAACGAGATTGAACGAGGTATTGGGATACCGACGATCGAATCTCGGGCAAGTAACATATCGATTGACAAAGGGAATTGCATACGGGGTTGATTGAATCCTCGACATCGTGGTTCATCCGATGAGATCATCGTGGAGCATGTGGGAGCCAACATGGGTATCCAGATCCCGCTGTTGGTTATTGACCGGAGAGTCGTCTCCGTCATGTCTACATGTCTCCCGAACCCGTAGGGTCTACACACTTAAGGTTCGGTGACGCTAGGGTTGTGAAGATATGTATATGCAGTAACCCGAATGTTGTTCGGAGTCCCGGATGAGATCCCGGACGTCACGAGGAGTTCCGGAATGGTCCGGAGGTAAAGAATTATATATAGGAAGTGCTATTTCGGCCATCGAGACAAGTTTCGGGGTCACCGGTATTGTACCGGGACCACCGGAAGGGTCCCGGGGGTCCACCGGGTGGGGCCACCTATCCCGGAGGGCCCCATGGGCTGAAGTGGGAAGGGACCCAGCCCAAAGTGGGCTGGGGCGCCACTCCCCTAGGGCCCATGCGGCTAGGGTTGAGGGGAAACCCTAAAGGGGGCGCCCCCTTGCTTGGGGGGCAAGCCTCCACCCCTAGGCCGCCGCCCCCCTAGGAGATCCCATCTCCTAGGGCCGGCGCCCCCCCCTAGGCACCCCTATATATAGTGGGGGAGAGGAGGGATTTCATACCACAGCCTTTGGTGCATCCCTCTCTCCCTGTCACGTCTCTCTCTCTCTCTCGTAGTATAGGCGAAGCCCTGCTACTATGACGCCCTGCATCCACCACCACGTCGTCGTGCTGCTGGATCATCATCAACCTCTCCTTCCCCTTGCTGGATCAAGAAGGAGGAGACGTCTCCCGTCCCGTATGTGTGTTGAACGCGGAGGTGCCGTCCGTTCGGCGCTTGGTCATCGGTGATTTGGATCACGTCGTGTTCGACAACATCATCACCGTTCTTTGAACGCTTCCGCTCGCGATCTACAAAGGTATGTAGATGCATCCGATGACTCGTTGCTAGATGAACTCATAGATGGATCTTGGTGAAACGAGTAGGAAATTTTTTTGTTTTCTGTAACGTTCCCCAACAGCCGGATGATGTTTCCCGGGGCCCGAACCTGTCTAAACCCTTCTCTTGTGTCGCGTCTCTCGATTCCGCTCAACCCCTCTCAAGCTACCACATAGATGCGTTGGCCTCGCAACTAAGTCCTGACACTAAGTACATCTACCATGACAATTCCACGACAGCCCTTGATCTTTAAAGGTGCTCTGCATTTATGTTTTGCGGTCTCAGAAAGGGCTAGCGAGATACCATCTTGTTATATCACATTATGATTGTTTTGAGAACGTGTTGTCATCCGAGATTTATTATTATTGCTCGCTAGTTGATTATGCCATTGATATGAGTAAACATGAGGCCTAAATATTATTGTGAATATGGTTAGCTCATAATCTTTGCTGAAAACTTGAATGCTGACTTTACATATTTACAACAACAAGAGCAAACATAGTTTGTAAAAGTTTTTATTTATCACTTTCAGTTTGTCAACTGAATTGCTTGAGGACAAGCAAATGTTTAAGCTTGGGGGAATTGATACGCCTCCAACGTATCTACTTTTCCAAACACCTTTGCCCTTGTTTTGGACTCTAACTTGCATGATTTGAATGTAACTAACCCGGACTGATGTTGTTTTCAGCAGAATTGCCATGGTGTTATTTTTGTGCAGAAATAAAAGTTCTTGGAATGACCTAAAAATCAATGGAGATTATTGTAACATCCCAAATTTTCAATTTGAAATGTTATATGTTAGACCATCATTGCATATCATAATTTATTTGCTTTTTGTTTTGATCCTAGAAATTCCACGCAACTCAAGGACCCACGGAGAGAGTTGGGGATTTCGTTATTTTCATATTTGAGTTTTCTCAAATTTTGCGGATAGGATCATTTGATTTTAATTATTTTATCATCAATTATTTATATTACAAAAATATGAGAGAGGGAATAAAATGACTTTCCCAAAATAAAGAAATATTGAGGATTTAATAATAAAATCAAATAAGATTTTATTTCGGAGTTTTTCGGTATTTTATTTGAATTTAGAAAAAATGTGTGTTTTTCAAAATTGCATTTAGGCCCCAAATAAATGTTCACCTTGTGCGGCTTGATTTTAGAAGTCCGGAAAATTTATTTCGGGATTTTTGGAGTCCGTTTAGTATTTCTTTTATTTGTTTTTCTGCGCGGAATATTTAAAAAAACGCGAACCGACTTTGGGCCGTACCCGAGCGGGACTCCGCCCGGGGGTAGACTTTATAAGCCGCCCGACCCGAGCCGCCAGCCCACCGCGCCCGAAACCCTAGCCGCCACCGCCGCCCGTCGCCGTCGCCGAAGCCGGCGCCGCCGGACCCACCGCCCGAGGTCAACCTCGTTTTCGCCGCCCATTTTTTTTAAGAAAAAAAAGTCGCGGTTTTTATTTTTTTAGTTTTGGTTTCTTTAAATAGATCGGTTTTTCCGGTTTATTTATTTAGCGAGCGTTCGTCCGTTCGTTCGTTCTAGCGAACGTTCGTCGTTTTTCTTTTTCTCGGATTAAATCCGCGATTTTTCTGATCGCGATTTCTGATCCGATTTTCGTTTTAGTATAACTTTTCGCTCGTTTATCGGAATCAGGCGATTCAAGCGCCTGGAGTTTCGTCTCAAAACCCTCTATCCGTTTAACCAACTTAAACAAGTTTTTGCCACTGTAAAAATTGCCCTAGATCTAGAATAGTAAACGAAGCTTGTTTCTTTTGCTGTTTGACTTTCGTTGCTTCGTTTGATTTAATTTTTTTTGCAAACCGGAGTTCTTAAGTTGAACCTTCTGGTTAGATCTCTTATTTGAGTTTTACCCGTGCATTAGATGAATACTTATTGTATGCTTGTTTGTTTGTCTGCGATAGAATACCCGGAGTGTGCCGCCTGTTACTTCGAATCTCTAGGTTTCGCGGATCATCAGCAAGGCAAGTAACACTTTGATCATACCTCCTACTACCCAGTTTTATTGCATTAGATCAATCCTCAAACATTGCATGATTAGGATCTAATTAAATTGTGGGATGGGAAGTAGTTGAGGTAGTACCTATTACCTGTTGTATTATCAAACCTTGGGGAGTTACTTCTACGTTTGCCTATTATGCCATGCTATGCTAGTAGACGTGGATTGGGTGAGTGATATCCATGACAGATGTGAGTTTGTTAATTAATGATTTATCTAAGGTGGCAACTTAAACACACATCTGGGTGGATTGAGGTATCTGGGTATTCCAGGATTGCCTGTTTTTCTTTATGGACCGCCACCCAGGCCCAAAGGGATCATGAGATTTTTCATACTAGAAACTTCCGTGTGCAGCCACAAGCTATTATGGGCTCTAGCATAGTTGATTAAGTCGTGTGAACTCTTACTGGGTAGACTAGCAGATGTAGGGGAAAGTAGGTGTAACGGTCTATCCATCGTAAGGTGCTAGCGCTTCTGAAAGACTATGTCTCGGTCATCCATTTCTCAAACACCGTGTAGTGCAAGAAACCAAACGGAGGCGATCGAGTCTTGTGGGGAAAAGTGCGCAAACCTCTACAGAGTGTATAAACTAATCATGATTAGCCGTGTCCCCGGTTATGGACAATCTTGAGTATCTAGTACTTGGATTATCATGTGAATCTCAACATGTTACTCTAAAATTTAATTTTGTTGGGTTTTGTTTAATGATGATGCTTAATTGGGATTGAGAATAGTGTCAACCATTCTCAATGTTTAACAACTACCATGATAGTTAAATAAAATTTATTCCTTTGCAGTAGGGAAAAATTGGCTTTTCGCAAAACTGTAACCATAGAGCTTTCCACCAGCCAAATATGCATATAGTATAGTTGTTTTATACCATTACTCTCTATGTGTTACTTTGCCAGCATATTCCATGTGTTGTCCCGTTTCGGGCTGCAACGTTAATGTTGCAGACTTTTCAGACGATGATTAAGTTGTTTTAGGTCGTGGTTCTATACTCAGTGATGCCGTTGGAGTTGATGGACTCACTTATCTTCCAAGCCTTCCGTTGTTATAGTTATTAGATGGCCTTAAGCCATATTTATTGTAATAAGTTCTGTATTGAGACACTCGATGTAATAAGTGTGTGATTGCTACTCTGTTATAAATCCTCCGAGTATTGTGTGGTGTCAGCATTACTAATCCAGGGATGACACCTGCACACAGAGATTAGACTGTTTGAGGTCTGGTCGCTACAGAGATGGTATTAGAGCACACGCTGACTGTAGGACAGGACCACTAAGCTAAAGACCTAGATCACTATTCATTCTCTTCTCTTCTGACCTCTCATCTTTTCTACTCTTCAGGATGGCAGATGCAAGGAACAAGTTCACGCAACCAGATGACGATACACCCTTTGGACGTCACTTGAAGGAAGTCACTAGATACCTGAACATAGGAGTACCAAGTTTCACTGGAACCTACAACGCCACTTTACCTGAAGAAGAGCGCTGGATGATTCAAGTTCAAGTTCCAGGAAGGACGTTCATGCCAGTCACTGAGTCCATAGAGTTTTCTTTTGATGCACCAACTTGGAGTCTAGGAAAGAGCATGGCAGCTCATATCGCCATGGGACGCATTGGAGAAGTCTACCGCAATGATCTCAAGGATACTATCTACCAGATTTGTGGGCACCGAGATGAACACTGGGAGATGATCAGCACCAGGAAGGATAGATCAGTTGCAGCTTTTATCCAGGAGTTAAACCAGCACATTCTACGACAGGAGAACTAGATGTGCGCCGACATGATAGACCTGAAGAAGGCAAGGACAAGAATCAAGGAACTGGAGGAAGAACTCAAGGCTACACGTGAAGATTATGAAGAAGAAATTGAAGTATTGGTGGAGAAGAATGACGATCTGATCAAGAAGATTGGGATATTTATGGGAGGCCCTACACCAGTAGATGAAGACGAAGAACCCAAGGAGATTCGCCCGGAAGACTACATCATCATCGACGACACCGACTCGGACCCAGATGACAGCGATGATGACTATGTTGATGAAGCCGGAGCAGATATCATGGAGTCTGCAACCGAATAATATTTCTAGTAGACCACCTCATCAGTAGTAGTAGTCCACCATGTAAATACAGTAGTCCGAGCACTTTTGCGATAGTTAGATCGATTGTATGCCCTTGTTTGAATGAATGAAGTGAATTGTTTGCTTTTGCTTCATGTGCATATGGGTAGTGTTTTCTCTTTAGACCCCCTCTATTCTTAAATCTCATCTTTTCTAAACCCTCAGATGCCTCCGAGACATAACCCCGGATTTACCTTTCCACCGGAGCTCACCCAGTTGATCTAGCAGCAGAACACATTGATGCAGTTGCTAGTCCAGAATCAGAATCAGGGGAACAACAACAACAACCCACCACCACCACCACCTGTTGATCACTTAGCCCGTTTTCTTAGGCTGAATCCGCCAGTGTTTTCCAGTACCACCGAGCCGATAGTAGTAGATGATTGGCTCCACAAGACAGCTAGAGAGTTGACCACAGCAGGATGCACAGATGCGGAGAAGGTGAAGTTTGCCGCACATCAGCTTGAAGGACCCGCAGCATCATGGTGGGAGAATTTCACAGCCACTTTCCCTGTCGACACTGTCATATGGGACCAGTTTCAGCAGGCTTTTCAAACTGCCCATGTTTCAGCAGGAGCTATGGCCATGAAGAAGCGAGAGTTTCGCAACTTGCGCCAAGGAGGACGAATAGTTGGCTAGTATGTGGAGGACTTTAGTAAATTAGCACGTTATGCCCCAGATGACGTTGCTACAGATGCAGCTAAGTAGGAGAAGTTTCTAGAAGGACTGAATGATGAGTTGAGCATGCAGTTGATGATAGCAACCTTCAACAACTACCAGGAGTTGGTAGACCGTGCTCTTATGACTGAAGGCAAGCAGCAGCAAATTGAGAACCGCAAGAGGAAGTATGGACAAGGGAAGTACAATTCTGGAGCCTAGCAGAAGTCACGTTTTACCCCTAGATTGGGAGGACATTTTCAGCATACCCATGGAGGAGGTAGCTCGCACAATCACAACGGAACCAAGAATGGTAATGGCAATGGAGGAAGCAACGGCCAGAACCGTACCAACCCATCAACCCCAGCCAAGAAAGACCTGAGCCAAGTCACTTGCTTTAAGTGCCAGAAGACTGGACATTATGCCAATGAATGTCCTGAAGGCCAGAATGGCAATGGAAGCTCTAGGAAGAAGCCGAACCCTTTCAACAGGGGACAGGTGAACCACGTTAACATGGAGGAGGTTGAAGAGCAACCGGATGCAGTAATCGGTAAGTTTTTGGTTAAGTCATTTACTGCACTCGTTCTTTTGATACTGGTGCATTGCATTCATACATATCAAGGGGATTTATGGATAAGTATAACTTGCCCACTAAGGTTCTTAGAACACCTATGCTAGTAAGCTCACCAAGAGCGGAGTATATGGCCAGTCAAGGATGTTTTCAAGTGCCATTGAGTATAGGTAGGCATGTGTTTCCCTCGGATTTAATCATTTTGGAATCACAAGGATTGGATATAATTCTAGGTATGGATTGGATGTCGATGTACGGAGGAAACATTGATTGCGCCAGTAAGACAATTTTGCTTACTACCCCAGAAGGGAGAAGGATCAAGTATGTATCCCGACATGTGCCAAAAGGGACTCAAGTAAATTGTTTAACATGAGTTGTGTAGGAGGAGGTACCAGTGGTAAGGGATTTCCCTGAAGTATTTCCAGAAGAGTTGCCAGGCATGCCATCGGATAGAGATATTGAGTTTTTGATTGAGCTATTGCCAGGCACGGGGCCAATATCAAAGAGACCATACATGATGCCTGCAAAGGATTTGGTGGAGATTAAGAAGCAGATTAAGGAGTTACTGGATAAAGGTTACATTCGCCCAAGTTCGTCGCCTTGGGGATCACCAGTACTTCTAGTGGAGAAAAAGGATGGATCGTTAAGGATGGTTGTTGATTATCGAGGATTGAATGAAGTAACCATCAAGAACAAGTACCCACTACCAATGATCAATGATCTGTTTGATCGATTGCAAGGAGCTAAGGTATTTTCCAAGATCGATCTGCGATCAGGATACCACCAGTTGAAGATTCGAGAACAAGATATACCTAAGACAGCTTTTACCACCAGGTATGGGCTGTACGAGTATACCGTTATGTCATTTGGTCTGACTAACGCACCTGCCTATTTTATGAACATGATGAACAAAGTGTTTATGGAGTTCTTGGATAAGTTCGTCGTGGTGTTCATTGATGATATTTTGGTTTACTCGAAAAGTGAAGAGGAGCATAAGGAGCATTTGTGATTGGTACTTGAGAAGCTCAGAGAACATCAGTTGTATGCCAAGTTCAGCAAATGTGAGTTTTGGTTGAAGGAAGTAGGATTCTTAGGACACGTTATATCCAGAGAAGGTATATCAGTAGATCCCACTAAAGTTGATACCGTGACCAAGTGGGAGGCACCAACAACAGTTGGAGAGATCCGGAGTTTCCTTGGATTCGCAGGATACTATCGGAGATTTATTGAGAATTTCTCAAAGATTGCGAAGCCTATGACGGAGTTGTTGAAAAAGGATACCAAGTTCATATGGACCGAGGAGTGTGAGGCTAGTTTCCAGAAGTTGAAGAAATGCTTGGTTACTTCACAAGTGTTGATTTTGCCAGACCAGACCAAGGATTATGAGGTGTACTGCGACGCTTCACGTCGAGGACTTGGAGCAGTGCTTATGCAGGAAGGGAGAGTTGTTTCATATGCCTCAAGACAGCTTAAGCCTCACGAGTTGAATTATGCTACGCATGATTTGGAGTTAGCAGCCGTAGTGCATGCACTAAAAACATGGAGACATTTCCTCATTGGAAATCATTGTGAGGTGTACACGAATCACAAGAGTTTGAAGTACATTTTCACGCAGAAGGAGTTGAACCTCAGACAAAGGAGATGGTTGGAGCTCATCAAGGATTATGATATGAGATTGCATTACCATCCCGGAAAGGCTAATGTAGTAGCTGACGCATTGAGTCGCAAAAGCCATGTCAATACACTAATGACGGGAGAAATACCAAGGGAGTTAGCTAAAAATCTTCGTGAACTATGTTTGGAAATAGTTCCGAGAGGCTATGTAGCAGCATTGGAGATTCAGTCAACTTTGATGGATAGAATCAGAGAAGCTCAGAAGACTGGCAAGGAGATTGCCTCTATAAAGGAGAAAATGAGCGAAGGAAAGGCTAAAGGATTTCGTGAGGATGAGCACGACACCCTATGGTTGGAAGACCGTGTTTATGTGCCCAATGACCCAGAGATCAGGAAGTTGATTCTGCAAGAGGCACACGATTCACCATATTTGATTCACCCAGGAAATACCAAGATGTATTTGGATTTGAAGGATATTTTCTGGTGGACCGGAATGAAGAAAGATATTGCGGAGTATGTAGCAGTTTGTGATGTATGTCAGAGAGTAAAGGCAGAGCATCAGAAGCCAGCAGGATTGCTACAGCCCGAATGAAAGTGGGATAAGTTAGGCATGGATTTTATCACAGGATTACCCAGGACTCGTTCATGCTATGACTCGATTTGGGTTGTAGTTGATCGGTTGACAAAGTAGCTCATTTCATCCCGGTAAAGACCACTTACACCAGTGCTAAGTTGGCAAAGATATACATGACCAGGATTGTATGCTTACATGGAGTTCCGAGGAGTATAGTATCAGATAGAGGAACCCAGTTTACCTCAAAGTTCTGGAATCAGTTGCACGAAACTTTGGGTACCAGGCTAGAGTTCAGCACAACTTTTCATCCACAGACAGATGGACAGACCGAGAGAGTCAATCAGATTTTGGAGGACATGCTGAGAGCTTGTGCGCTAGATTATGGATCTAGTTGGGACGAGAATTTACCGTATGCAGAGTTCTCTTACAAAAACAGCTATCAATCCAGTTTAAACATGGCCCCTTTCGAAGCCTTGTACGGAAGGAGATGCAGGACACCGTTGACGTGGGATGAAGTTGGAGACTGCCAGTTGTTTGGACCTGACTTGATTAAGTAGTCTGAACAAAAGGTGAAATTGATTCGCGATAGGCTCAAGATAGCCCAGTCCAGACTGAAGAGTTATGCAGATTCTAAACGCAAGAAGACAGTTTATGAAGTTGGAGATAGAGCTTATCTTCGAGTATCCCCACTTCGGGGAACAAAGCTCTTTGGTGTTAAAGGAAAGTTAGCGCCACGATTTGTAGGACCATACCGAGTATTGGAACGTATGGGAGAAGTGGCCTACAAGTTAGAATTGCCTGAAGGATTGTCAGGAGTTCATGATGTGTTCCACGTTTCTCAGTTGAAGAAGTGCCACGCGGAGATGGCTGATATACCCTTGAGAGACACCGTGCCATTGGAAGCAATTCAGTTGGATAACGATTTGACCTATGAGGAGAAACCAGTTAAGATTCTAGAGTATGCCAGTCGAGTCACCCGCAGCAAGGTTATCAAGTTTTGCAAGGTTCAATGGAGCCACCACCCGGAGGACGAAGCCACCTGGGAGCGAGAGAAAGATTTGCTCAAAGACCACCCTCACCTATTTTCTAGCCAACCCGAATCTCGAGGGCGAGATTCATCTTAAGGGGGGTAGGTTTGTAACATCTCAAATATTCAATTTGGAATATTATACATTAGACCATCATTGCATATCATAATTTATTTGCTTTTGGTTTTGATCCTAGAAATTCGACGCAACTCAAGGACCCACGGAGAGAGTTGGGGATTTCGTTATTTTCATATTTGAGTTTTCTCAAATTTTGCGAATAGGATCATTTGATTTTAATTATTTTACCATCAATTATTTCTATTACAAAAATATGAGAGAGAGAATAAAATGACTTTCCAAAAATAAAGAAATATTGAGGATTTAATAATAAAATCAAATAAGATTTTATTTTGGAGTTTTCGGTATTTTATTTGAATTTAGGAAAAATGTGCGTTTTTCAAAATTGCATTTAGGCCCCAAATAAATGTTCACCTTGTGCGGCTTGATTTTAGAAGACTGGAAAATTTATTTCGGGATTTTTGGAGTCCGTTTAGTATTTCTTCTATTTGTTTTTCTGCGCGGAATATTAAAAAAAACGCGAACCGACTTTGGGCCGTACCCGAGCGGGACTCCGCCCGGGGGCAGCCTTTATAAGCCGCCCGACCTGAGCTGCCAGCCCACCGCGCCCGAAACCCTAGCCGCCGCCGCCGCCGCCGGACCCGCTGCCCGAGGTCAACCTCGTTTTCGCCGCCCGTTTTTTTTAAAGAAAGAAAGAAAAAAAGTCGCGGTTTTTATTTTTGTAGTTTCAGTTTTTTTAAATAAATCAGTTTTTCTGGTTTATTTATTTAGCGAGCGTTCGTCCGTTCGTTCCTTCTAGCGAACGTTCGTCGTTTTTCTTTTTCTTAGATTAAATCCGCGATTTTTCTGATCGCGATTCCTGATCCGATTTTCGTTTTAGTATAACTTTTCGCTTGTTTATCGGAATCAGGCGATTCAAGCGCCTGGAGTTTCGTCTCGAAACCCTCTATCCGTTTAACCAACTTAAACAAGTTTTTGCCACTGTAAAAATTGCCCTAGATCCAGAATAATAAACGAAGCTTGTTTCTTTTGCTGTTTGACTTTCGTTGCTTTGTTTGATTTGATTCTTTTTGCAAACCGGAGTTCTTAAGTTGAACCTTCTGGTTAGATCTCTTATTTGAGTTTTACCCGTGCATTAGATGAATACTTATTGTATGGTTGTTTGTTTGTCCACAATAGAATACCCGGAGTGCGCCGCCTGCTACTTCGAATCTCTAGGTTTCGCGGATCATCAGTAAGGCAAGTAACACTTTGATCATACCTCCTACTACCCAGTTTTATTGCATTAGATTAATCCTCAAACATTGCATAATTAGGATCTAATTAAATTGTGGGATGGAAAGTAGTTGAGGTAGTACCTATTACCTGTTGTATTATCAAACCTTTGGGAGTTACTTCTACGTTTGCCTATTATGCCATGCTATGATAGTAGACGTGGATTGGGTGAGTGATATCCATGACAGATGTGAGTTTGTTAATTAATGGTTTATCTAAGGTGGCAACTTAAACACACATCTGGGTGGATTGAAGTACCTGGGTATTCCAGGATTGCCTGTTTTTCTTTATGGACCGCCACCCCAGGCCCAAAGGGATCATGAGATTTTTCATACTAGAAACTTCCGTGTGCAGCCACAAGCTATTATGGGCTCTAGCATAGTTGATTAAGTCGTGCGAACTCTTACATGATAGACTAGCAGATGTAGGGGAAAGTAGGTGTAACGGTCTATCCATCGTAAGGTGCTAGCGCTTCTGAAAGACTATGTCTCGGTCATCCGTTTCTCAAACACCGTGTAGTGCGAGAAACCAAATGGAGGCGATCGAGTCTTGTGGGGAAAAGTGCGCAAACCTCTGCAGAGTGTATAAACTAATCATGATTAGTCGTGTCCCCGGTTATGGATAATCTTGAGTATCTAGTACTTGGATTATCATGTGAATCTCAACATGTTACTCTAAAATTTAATTTTGTTGGGTTTTGTTTAATGATGATGCTTAATTGGGATTGAGAATGCTGTCAACCATTCTTAATGTTTAACAACTACCATGATAGTTAAATAAAATTTATTCCTTTGCAGTAGGGAAAAATTGGCTTTTCGCAAAACTGTAACCATAGAGCTTTCCACCAGCCAAATATGCATATAGTATAGCTGTTTCATACCATTACTCTCTATGTGTTACTTTGCCAGCATATTCCATGTGCTGTCCCGTTTCGGGCTGCAATGTTAATGTTGCAGACTTTTCAGACGACGAATAAGGAGTTTTAGATCATGGTTCTATACTCAGTGATGCCGTTGGAGTTGATGGACTCACTTATCTTCCAAGCCTTCCGCTGTTATAGTTATTAGATGGCCTTAAGCCATATTTATTGTAATAAGTTCTCTATTGAGACACTCGATGTAATAAGTGTGTGATTGCTACTCTGTTATAAATCCTCCGAGTACTGTGTGGTGTCAGCATTACTGATCCAGGGATGACACCTGAGCACAGAGATCAGACTGTTTGAGGTCTGGTCGCTACAATTATTTTTGGAATATATAAAGAATACTAGCGAAAGAATCAAGGCCAGGGGCCCCACACCCTGTCCACGAGGGTGGGGGCGTGCCTACCCCCTGGGCGCGCCCCCTGCCTCGTGGCCCCCCTGGTGCTCCTCCGACCTCAACTCCAACTATATATATTCGTGTTCGGGGAGAAAAAAACCCAGAGAGAATGATTCATCGTGTTTTACGATACGAAGCCGCCGCCAAGCCCTAATCTCTCCCGGGAGGGGTGATCTGGAGTCTGTTCGGGGCTCCGGAGAGGGGAATCGGTCGCCATTGTCATCATCAACCTTCCTCCATCACCAATTTCATGATGCTCACCACCGTGCGTGAGTAATTCCATCATAGGCTTGCTGGACCGTGATGGGTTGGATGAGATTTATCATGTAATCGAGTTAGTTTTGTTAGGGTTTGATCCCTAGTATCCATTATGTTCTGAGATTGATGTTGCTATAACTTTGCTATGCTTAATGCTTGTCACTAGGGCCCGAGTGCCATGATTTCAGATCTGAACCTATTATGTTTTCATGAATATATGTGAGTTCTTGATCCTATATTGCAAGTATATAGTCACCTATTATGTGTTATGATCCGTTAACCCTGAAGAGACAATAACCGGGATACTTACTGGTGATGACCGTAGTTTGAGGAGTTCATGTATTCACTGTGTGTTAATGCTTTGGTCCGGTACTCTATTAAAAGGAGGCCTTAATATCCCTTAGTTTCCAATAGGACCCCACTGCCACGGGAGGGTAGGACAAAAGATGTCATGCAAGTTCTTTTCCATAAGCACGTATGACTATATTCCGAATACATGCCTACATTACATTGATGAACTGGAGCTAGTTCTGTGTCACCCTAGGTTATAACCATTGCATGAGGAATCGCATCCGACATAATCATCCATCACCGATCCATTGCCTACGAGCTTTTCATATATTGTTCTTCGCTTATTTTACTTTTCCCTTGCTACTGTTACAATCACTATAAAACCAAAAATATTACTTTTGCTATCGTTACCACTACTATCATATTACTTTGCTACTAAATACTTTGTTGCAGATATTAAGTTTCCAGGTGTGGTTGAATTGATAGCTCCGCTGCTAGTACTTGAGAATATTCTTTGGCTCCCCTTGTGTCGAATCAATAAATTTGGGTTGAATACTCTACCCTCGAAAACTGTTGCGATCCCCTATACTTGTGGGTTATCAACCTTCACGCGACCGTGAACCGAATGCAGCACCGAGCCCTAGAAGGGGAGGTGGCTCTCGAAGGCGGCCCGGGTGATCCTCATTAACTCCTCGCTTGCCAGCCTACTCTGGTTTCTCATGAGCTTCTACAACCTCCATGAGACGCTCCATCAGGAGATCGCCAAATACCAGTCCAGGTTTTTCTGGGCAGGCGGGGGGGATAAGCAGAAACACCCATATGGTGAGATGGCCCGACATTTGCAAACCCAAGGACCAGGGTGGTCTTGGGATCTTGTCTTCTCAGCGCATGAACATTGCTCTCCTGACCCGTTGGCTATCGCGCATCGCCAATGGGGAGGGAGGACCATGACTTACCATAATCCGCAATAAGTACCTTCGGGGCCAACCGCTAGCTTTCTGTCAGCGATCTGGTGGCTCCCAGTTCTGCCAGGCTGTGATCTAGCTCCTACTCATGCTACGCATCGGCACGTCCATCTCGGTTGGCTCCGAGTCCTCGACCCTATTTTGGTTCGATTGTTGGGTAGGGGACTCCCCCCTGGCCGCTCGATTCTCGGATGCCATAGCGGTTGACCCTCGGGTATTAATATGGGCAGCAGATACATCAACCTCCTAGAGTTTCTTTTCCAATATTTGAAGGGGCCAGGCCTTGGATACAAAAGTGTGAACATTACTTTTCGGTTCTTATGAGCCGGGGCAGCCTGGGGGGGGGGGGGGGGCATTGCCCAGGTTGCCCCCCATGAAGCTCCGCCGCTGTTGACATTAGAAAACTATTCACACTTCTCAATGAAAATAACCATGACATTTTTATTTTCATTTATGATTTTAAAAATTTACATAATTTTAAAAAGGTTCACGCATTTGAAAAACTTTCTTCATGACATTTTAATTTTTTATCTAGTGCAGAAAAATGTTCACATAATTTTATGATATTCTCTGCTGTTAAAAAATTGAACATGTATATGATTGTTTTAACTTGTATTCAATAAAATGTTCAAACATATATTTTGAAAATTGTTCATCTTGAAAAACTTTTTATGCGTGGCAATCAAAAGTGTCATGTGTATATGCTTTTTTAACATGTATTGGAACAAACTTTCATCACACATTTAAAAAAAATGTTTAGGTGTATCAAAAAAATGTTTTACATATATTCAAAGGATATTCAACATGTATTTGAAGAAAATGTTAACCATGTACTATTTTTTGAAGCATGTATTTGAGAAAAAACAATCCTCATGTATTCGGAAAATGTTGAATGTGTATCATAATAATGTAAAGCTTTTATATGAGAAATGTATATTAAGAAAAATCAACATATATTTGAATAAAGAAAAAAAGGTGAGAAATGAAAATTAAAAAATACAAAACTCGAAAGAAAGCATGATGAAAGTCGTAAAGAGACAAATAAAAAGGTAAAAGAAATAGAACCTCTCTAAAACCATCCAAAACCGATGAAAGGTTCCACAAACCTATGACCTATGTTTAGAACCTTCCCATGAACCATTTCACTCGCCAACCCATTCAGACGACACAACATTTCACACTAGAGATGAGCCGGAGCAACATTGCTAGAGCTATATATCACTCGCACTGATTCCTATTACACCTCGCATATGTCGTCCATGCGTTTGAAATCAGGTCGTTGCTTCAGTTGCTCGCTCTAGTCACTTACTCAGATGACTGCTCAGGTCGTTGCTTTAGTTGTTCGCTCTAGACAAAACAAACGAGGATCTAAAGGAAGCGAATGAAGCAACAATACTTTTTAGGCCAACCCAGCTGCCACAATGTTGTAGACGAGCCGGAGTTACATCTCACATTAACCTCTATACATACATGTCCGAGCTACATCTCGTAAGCGAGACAATAGCTCCCATGCTCAAACACGACTCGATGTTCTTTATAGACTAATAATTGTGCACCTGCAAAGCATTTGTTGACCCTTAAAAACTCAATCTGACACGAAGGGGGTAATGAAGCATCAAGGCATGAGGGGCATCATACGTAATGCAGGGTGATGTAATTATTGATGATGAATGTTGTCATTCACTGCGCACTTGTGACCGGGAGAGCACTGGACGTGGCGGTGGAAGAGAGATCGGCGGCAATACAAAGACTCAACGGGGAAGATGAAGCGTGAGCGACCTAAAATGATAATTCCAGAGGCCTTTTCTCCCTTTTCGAGGTTCATTCAATCATCAAAAGCTAACACCAATAGGCTGGAACGATAAAAGATAGAAGATGTATGGCCTGACAGCCGAGTGCAAAAATCCTACAGCCCATTTATTTTAGAACAAGATATTTTTTTCCTAAAAAAAGAACAAGATTTTTTTGAGACAAATTTTAGAACAAGAAATGGCCTCAAGTGGCCAGCCCGATATAGCATATAATAACCCACTAAGGGCCCGAAGTTTGACCCAACTTGCGTTGCGTCAGCCCAGCAGCCCGCTCAACGCACACCATCCCCTCTCCCACAGCGACGGCGCGACCACCCCCTCACTCTTTTCTCTACCCTCTCCTCGTTGCCGTGGCAGCTCTTCCCTCCCCTCCCCTCCTCCACGCCGCAACCAAAACCCTAAACCCTAGCATCAGCTCCACCGCGCCGGCGCCGAGATGGCGGACACGGTGCAGTACCGCCTCGAGCGGATGTCCGATGAGCTCGACGACCTCGAGCGCCGGGGCCTCTTCACCCGCGCCGAGCTCGCCGAGGTCGTGCGCCGCCGCCGCGACTTCGAGTTCCGCCTCCGCCGTCACTCCCCGCGCAAGGCCGACTTCCTCGACTACATCGCCTACCTGCTCCGCGTCGACGCGCTCCGGGACCTGCGCAAGCGCGCCATCATACGCGCCACGCCTAACCCTACCCACTCCGACGAGGACAACGACACGAACGAGAATGGCAAAAAGAGGAAGAAGAAGAAGAAGAAGTGGGCCAAGTCCATCTCCGACTTCGCCGGAGTCCTCCGCGTCCTCGACGTCTACAGGATGGCCACCGTCAGGTTCAAGGGCGACCTCGACCTCTGGTTCCGCTACCTCGAGTTCTGCCGCCAGAAGGGCCACGGCCGGATGAAGCAGGTAGGCATCAAATACTTACCTGTCCACAATACGGCATCAAATGGTAGTTGTGTCGAGGAGGATCAAAGTTGTCAGCTTTTCTATGTAGAGCTCTTCGTGCAGCAACTAATCTGTGGGAAATTGTAATATTTAGGGCTGCAGCGTGGGCACATACAGTGAGGGGTTATGATTGGGGTTCGTAATGCTTGATTTTCATCGCTGCTGAGTTGCTCTTGTTCTTGACTTGAAAAGTTCAAGGTTTTTAAGTAGCGTGCTAAATAGTTTAACGGCGGCCTTCCCCAGAAGCTATAATAGCTATAGCAGGCTAGGGGAATCTGAACTATCCAGTGGATTGTAGAAAAAACATGTCATATATGGTCTGGAAATGAGGAATTTCAGCACATTTAGATGAAACGAGGAGGACGAGACGGAGTCGAAGACGACAGGGAGAAGAAGGTCCTGCTGCCGAAGATTGAAGTCACCGCCTTCGCCATCACTTCCGCTGATCTGATTCGCCGCCGCTGCCGCTGGTGCCAAGAACTGAGGTTGGGTTTTCCCTAGCGCTAGAGGTGAGCGAGTAAATGTGTGTGGGGGAGGAGGGGTTGATGCTAGATTTCGTGCCATCCCGCGTCGGCAGCTTTTGGTCTTCCGCCAGCTCCGCGCCTATTCCTCCCTGCACCGCAATGTATGCCGTGTCCCCTTTTGCGCTCGACTCAGCCTAGCTCGCTGGAAACGGTCGATTCGAGCGTTCCTAGCGAGCCAGGTTCTGGGCTGCTTTAACGTTTGTGAGCGTGCGAGCCAGGCCCCGTGTATGGTATCGAACGTGTTTTTTTTGCACCACGTGGACCTGTTTGAGGGATGCAGCCTACCAAAAGCCTTCCCAATATCTTGATCTAAGCTGCTAAAAACAACAAACACACTCTTACTGGGACCCACTCGTCTAATCCATCCACGATGCACCAGACTACCAGGGAGCTAAGTATATTTATAGAGATGTAAATTCGTAAACCCATAAATATGGTGTTCACTGAAGCAGCCGCAGTATGCAGTCGCCTCAGACTCTGCAGTCTTTTGGGTGGAGAAGAGAGGAGAATGGCTAGTCTAGGCTTTCTAATCATTGGTGCTGGTTTATGGACTGGGTTTTGGGCTGCTGCATGATGGAAACTGACGCGGGCTTCTTCTCTAGCACTCTGACTGGCAAATTTGGAATGCGGCGCTAAGCTCCTCTAACTGCTATGGTATTTAGCAGAGGTTAGAGGTGCTTCAGTGGGCGCAGCTGCAGTAGCAGTAGAAACCGCATCGCCGTAGCGGGAGCTCGTCTAAAATGCTATACAGGTGCTACAGCCTGCTATTTTTTCCATGCTTGAAACTATGTGATTTTGGGAGGGCACAAACATTGTTTATGCTTGGAAACTTCGGAAAGTTGAGATGGCCTTCTGAGCACTCTGGATTGGTGAGCTTAGAAATTTAGTGCCAAGTAGGATGCGGGTTGTAATTTTGGGTGAATATTTATGCCAGGTAAATTGCCTTATGCGTCCAATTGCTATACATTAGACTGGGAATTCAACTGTGGCATATGCTGAAAGTTTGCCCTCTACAAGCTGGTAAACAGTTGTTGCTGCCCAATAATTGTTTCTTGGTTAATGATGAGTACCCTGATTTTCCTCCCAAACAAGGTGGGGTTACAAGGGTGCCATCTGGGGTTCCGAATCTCAGCAGTAATGTGCATATTTTCAAGAAGTTTTTGAGAAAGTTGAATTTGGGTGAAGGTTTTCGTAGAATAGGCGTAGGGATATCTTGAGCGAAAAGTTAAACCCCTGTACCACTAGCTATGGATTATGGAGGTGGACCATGGGGCAGTGGTAGTGCTGGCAGCTATCTTGGCAGTGGTTGCTGGGGCGAATACAGGGATAGATGTGGTAGTAATGGGATGAATACTTCACATTGATAGGTGCAGCAATTGTTCATGGATCCAGATTTGGTCAATAATCACCTATTAGGTATTGCCGCATCAGTTTGAGGATTTCTGGAGGGATAAGACAAGAAAGCTGTAGTGGAAATGATTGTGGCGTGTTTCATTTCGGATTATCATGTAATCTTATAAGAAGTTTTGTGGCGCTATGAGGTCACCATGTAGGGGTATGTATTTGATTAAGAAATGTGATGTGTATTTTGCGCCATTAATTGACAAAAGGCTGTGGTTTTCATGTTCTTTATACGCCAGTCGTTTGTTGAGTGTGGAATCTACAATAAGATTTAGGTTAGAGTCTATCAAAACCATAAAGGTTAGGAGATTTTCTTGTTCTTTTGTACCTGCTTATAGTTGCATTTTGGGTTGGTGACTGTTGATAAGATAAGTGAATTTGTCCAGCGCAAGATATAAAACTGTTAAATGCGGGACTGACTTAGTATTAATGTTAGTATTCTCATGTTTGTTGTTTTATTTGCAGGTTATGGCACAAGCCATTCGTTACCATCCCAACGTTCCTGGGCTTTGGATGTATGCAGCAGCGTGGGAATTTGATCAGAACTTGAATGTTGCTGCAGCACGTGCACTTATGCAGAGTGGTCTCAGATCTTGTCCAGAATCTGAAGATATGTGGATTGAATATCTTCGTATGGAGCTTACCTACCTTAACAAGCTTAAGGCTCGAAAGGTAGCTCTTGGGGAGGATGTGAAGACACTGCAAAAAAGTAGTGATGATTCGGGTCAATGGAAAGAGGAGAACAAAGAATTGTTCATGTCACTTGATGAACAAGGTGACAGTCCCAAGGAGTCTGGCTTGGAGGATGTTGCTTTGGAGGACAAGGAAGATCTATTTTGGCAGCAAGGAGTGTTAATCATCCGAACAATTTATCATGGTGCTATGGAAGCTCTTCCGTCAAGCTTAACCTTGAGGAAGAAAATTTTGGATATATTAAATAGTGTTGAGCTGGCACATTCTGAAGAGCTGAGGTTAGAGGTCATGGATGACCTGAAGAAAGATTTCTCTCATAATGAGGACTACTGGGATTGGCTCGCTAGGCTTCAGCTTAGTGACTCCACTAATTCCAGTACTTTGAATAGAAAGGAAGCTGTATTGGATAAGCTTAACAAATCAATTCAGGTGAAAAATTGTGCCGTCACTTTATTACTTATTCTCCATCACAAATTATCGATGCAAGTAAATCTTTTTGAATTCCTTCGGATGAAAAAGGCACATACTTGTTGATTAATGTGCCTTGGTCATCTGTTCCTGTAATGAAATGCTTTCTGGATGGTAGTTTTGCCCATGACTTGATTAGTGCTAAGTTGATGTTCATGGTAAGTAGTATCACTATATGCTTGTCATAAAAAGTGTTGCTCAAAATTTGATATTTCAGCTGGACTTGTCCATACAGTAGATTGCTTACCCTATAGCTGGTAGCACCTTAAACTCAGCACAAACAGCGCTGATTTTGATACACCATCTCACAGTATTTTTTCCCAATATATCAGTGTCACTGATTGCTCATTGAACACAATATTTTGAATGTTCTTAATACGTGTCTTTGATTCTAGGTGTATGATGAAGCTGTCAGAAAGTTGCCTACTTCCAAAATGTACTCCCTGTATGCAAACTTCTGGTTGGGTGTTGTATTCTCCGAAAGAGAGGACTCCATCTCATTATTCCATGATGCTGATTTTGATGCTTCAGAATTCACATCAGCTATACTGAAAGTTTTTGAAAATGCTGAATCGTGTGGATGTCTCTCCGAGGATCTTGCCTGCCAGTATGTCTCACTTTGTTTGAAACTTGGAAGATCAGAGGAAGCACCTGAAAGATTGGAGGAAGCTAAGAATCTTGCAGAAAAGCTCTGCAGTGGTCCTCTTTCACAGGCTGCAAATCTGTGGAACTTGAGAGCTTCTATAGAGATAAAGTCACTTGCTACTGCTACCGGCAGTGCTTCCTTTAGTGAGGAGAATCTAAGTTCTCTGTTTGATTTATTTAATATTGTACTTCCGAAGTTATCCATAACCAAGGCTGAGGGACTCTGGCATACGGTATGTCTAGCCTTATCTTGTGCTTTCCTAATGATCATGGCTCTCTAGTTTCCAGAAATTTATTCCGTTGTCTCTGGACCTATCCTACCAAAAAAATCAACTTTTGCTCCTCTGTTCTAGTGTGGATGTGTGATTATGGTTATGGATTTATTACTTTTATATCAACTTTAGTATGGCATATGCTCTTTGTCTTCTATTTCATTTACCTCGTTGATATGCGTTTTACTTTCTATGTCAATATCTTACATATTGGTATACTGATTGGACTACTTGTCTGTAAATGTGATGAAATTGCTTGTAATTGCATTGCAGGCGATGAAATTGTTTTCTCATGAAAAGATATATTTCGAAAAGCTGGTGAAATGTGCAACGCTATCATTAAGTTCAGCTGGTGGGAGTGATTGTGGAGCTTCAGTCTCTTCAGCTTTTGTCGGATGGGTTTTGCAGAAAGATGGTATTAAGCAAGCTAGGAAAATGTATAAGAGGTATGAAATTAATGGTCCTTCAGTGATACCATTTGCAATGCTGATGTTGAGTTGCCTTGCTCATTTACATGAGTGAAATGAGCAGAGCATTTCTAGCAATTTCTCAGCGTTTTGACATTGAGCCTAACATGCTATGAATTAACGGTTTTATATATTGTCATAAGTGCAGAGAGGTTCCTTCAGAAATATTTCTTGTACTTAGTTCAGATATATTATCAGTCTTCATTGTCCCCTTTCATTACAATGAACTCATGCATTGAAGGTCTAACAGAGATGAGTTTAGTCGATATTTCGTTGTTGGGAGACCTAAGATCGGTTAGTGGGTTGTATGTGACATTGAGGGGGCATGTTTCTGACACTCACGTGTCCATGCAGATTTTTGGCTTTACCGCGCCCCAGTCTTAAGTTCTTCCAGTTCTGCATAGAGCTGGAAGCTAGCCTTGCATCAATCGGAAACAATGATGGCCTTGTAAACGCGCGCAAGCTCTATGATTCAGCAATCAGCCTCTATCCACAAGAAAGGGAACTATGGAGGAAGTACTACAATATGGAGTTGACGGTATGGTTACATATTGGCAATTAGACTCTTTTCCTCGTTTACCTGCATCAAAATCAATTGCTTACTGGTTGAGACATTTGTATTATGTAAACAGGCGGGAACATCAGAAACATCAAATGCTATCTACTGGCGCGCTCGCAAGGTGCTCAATGACTCCACCGCGCTCGACATTCCCCGTAGTTAGCAACCTGTCCTCATGTGTACCATGTAATACCATTTTTGATTGTATTGATTTGTCTGTTGCTATAGGCATATGTAAGTCAGACTTGACATAAGTTTTGGCTTTTCTTTTTTTGTCGGTCCGAAGAATTTTATGTGCTCGTGGGATGTTCCGAGTAAACTGGAATAGCTTGTATTTGCGAAAACAGTCAATCTATCAGCAGCAGAGGCTGCAGATACATGTCCACCACCTGTTTATCTACTACAAATTGTTGTGAGGGCTTCCATTTGCGTGATAAGGGCAGTTTCTGTTATAGCGCTAGGAATCTGTGCTGTTAGTCTCAGCTAGAACAGAGGATTAGCATCGGCTAAATTGCAGTGCTCCAAGCTGCTGGTATTAGAGACTACTTCCTCTTCCAAAATAGATGACTTAACTTTATACTAACTTTAGTACAAAGTACAAAGTTGGGTCATCTAACTAAAGTTAGTATAAAGTTGGGTCATCTATTTTGGAACGGAGTAGTTTTCAGCTGACGGCCAGGCTCAATGGGTCGCTCCTGGTCTCGTTGAGAAAGCATATATCGAACAAACAAATTGCTTGGTTCTTGTGTGCATTTTTGGTGCTCATATTTTACTCTGAAAGAGGCTGGATACTGAAGCAGCTACTAGTCCTGTTCGTATTCATTTTTTTTGTCAGACAGGGATGGTTCATCCTCTGTTCTGTTCGTATTCAATTCTTCTGACCCTACGAGCTAGGACTCCACAACTACTCCGCAATTAAGCCTGCGATCTTGAGCGAGCGACCTGAATACCGGCCTCTGCAACGCTTTTTTAAAGATGATATACATTATAGTGAGAGATACACAAAATTAAAGATGATATACATTATGATGAGAGATACACAAAAAAGAAACAATCATGATTTTAAAAATAGTGAACCGTATATGCATTGTTCCTTATTAAGAGTTCATTGTTCCTTATTAAGAGTTCATGAACTTGTGTTTTTTGTGTAGTTCTCATCATATTGTATTTTGTCGTCAAACTTTACACATGTAGAATACATCCATACGAATGCGTATGATTTTTGAGAATTCTTTTGAAAATTTAAAACATGATTTTTTATGTATTGTTTTCCAAAAAGACAACCTCCCACAGATCTCGTCGTCCAAATGCCTTACAATTTGCATGTTTCTTTCATTTTCCCAAACTAATCATGCTAGTAGTATGCAATTAACTACTCCCTCTATCTTATAATATAAGACGCTATTACATTTAACATGTGAGTATTTTGGATGTAAGAATGTCTCGTATTATAGGACAGGGGAGTACTCTTTTTAACAAAAAGTTTCCAAACTGACGCAATGCTAAGGGGGGTATTCCATCGGGTACCTTTGGTTTTTTTTCTAGGCCATGTTATGTATCTATACCATCAGCGCATTTCTTTGATTTTCCTAAAGTAATCATAAATTTGGTAGCAATTTATTACGTACTTATTTTAAGAAAATAATTACTAAATTGATGCACTGCCAAAAGGGATGTTGCACCGGGTGCCTCTTTCAGACGGACCTGGACTTTGTCTAACTCATTGCACACACAATCCAAGTCTGCACCATACATCGCCATGCACATCACATCAGCTGGTAGAAATGGTGTCACATCGGCATGTGCATCTCTCTTCTCTCCTCTCTCCCCTAAACAAATCTATCCTTTTTATTTCACCTTTCCTAACTTAAATCATTTACATCTTTTAAACTAATATTTTGATTTCAAAACTTTTTATGTATTTGAACTCCTGACAAAAGGACCTTTAGAACAAGATCATTTTTGGATATATTTTGACTAGTTTAAATTTTCAGTAACATATTTCACTCGTTTCAGTAACATATTTCACTCTTTTCAAAAGCAGATTTCACTCATTTCACTTGTTTTGATAACATTATTCACTCATTTCACTTGTTTCAATAGTATATGTAACACATTTCACTCGTTTCAATAATAGATTTCAGTCATTTAAAAAATTGATTTCATCTCATTTTACTCATTTCACTCGTTTCAAATAACAGATTTCACTCATTTCAAAAATTGATTCACTAATTCACTAATTTCAATAATTGATTTCACTCGTTTCAATTACAAATTTCATTCATTTCACTCGTTTCGATTGCAGATTTCACTCATTTAAAAATTCAAAGTAGTTGAAATATATTCAATATTAGTCTTATTCTAAAGGTCGTTGCGTCATGATTATGCAGAAATAATTTGTTTTGAAATTGGAATATTGGTTAAAAAGATATAAATAATTTAAGTTAGAAAAGGTGAAATAAAAGTGATGGATTTGTTTGAGAAAGAGAATAGAGAAGAGAGAGATTGGAGATGCATATGTGACATCATGTGTACTACCCTGATGTGATGTGCATGACGATGCATGGAGCAGATTTGAGTTTGCGCGCAATCAGTTAGGCATAGCCATATTCGCACTAAATACTGCCTCTGCAACATGTCCCACCACACATGGGCTTTCTTTTAAATACGATGATATACAGCCATTCAGGCGAGGCAGTAAATCGCAATATATCTTACGGCACGCATCCTCGAGCTAGTTGGACGGGTTGGATTCAGAGCGACCTGAATACCGGCCTCTGCAACGCTTTTTCGTGCGATCTCGGCTTTCTCCAACCCATCACAACAATGGCTACTTCCACTGCAAGGCCCCGCCTGCTCCTACTCCTCTTGGTTGCCGTCGTTCAACTCATGGCCGTGCCGTCCTCCGCCGCCCGTTGCCGCCTCGTGCACCTACACTTCTACATGCACGACATCATCGGCGGGCCGGGGCAGACAGCGGTGCGGGTCGTCAGGGGCCAGGGCCCGCCGCACCCGTCCATGCCGGGGAGCTACTTCGGCGACACGGCGGTGATCGACGACCTCCTGACGGAGGGCCCTAGCCTGACGTCGAAGGCCGTCGGCCGGGCACAGGGCACGTACGTGCTGGCCGCCATGGACGCCCCCGTGCTGGCGGTGAGCGTGACGGTGGTGATCACCGAGGGGCCGTACAACGGGAGCACCCTTGTCATCGCCGGCCGCGACGACATCTCCCAGGAGGTGAGGGAGCTCGCGGTGGTCGGCGGGACGGGGCAGCTCCGGCGGGCCACCGGGCACGTGGTGTGGAGGTCGGCCGAGGACGTGTCAGCGGTGTACATGGTGCTGGAGCTGGACGTGCACTCGACGGTACCGAACGGCGCTGCTGCTGGTCGTCGTCATGGATGGGGCTGGCCGGCCGCCGCCGAGGGCATCAGGAACATGTCGGCCGGTTTGTCCGCTGATTCCTAGAACAAGTCTGCCATTGTCGCCACTTGTAAAACTGAACATCTCTACCACAAAAATAAACACTGTACTGGTTTTGCCGGTTTTAGGATCAATCGATTTGGGAGAGAAGACGATGCGGTGCGTAGCTTTCAGGCCGAGGCTGGGTTAAAAACTTGCGCACCTCGCGTAGTACGTGATTAACTCGCACTACTCCCTCCGAATTACTTGTCTTAGAGGGAGTAGTACTTTTTTTTGTTACGCGTCAAGAACCTGAACATACTACTGTAGTAGAATTAAACTTCCATCTCAGCTTCTTGGACTTCTTTGTGCTGCACTCCCACCTATGAGCAGCGAGCAGCCTAACCACAACTTGTCATTTCAGCTTCCTAGCCTAGCTGCTCTCAAATCACACGCCAATGGCCAGGCACCGCCTGCTCCTTGCCGCCGCCGTCGTTCTAGCCCTCGCCGCCGCATCCATCGCCGACGACGCGCGCCAGATTCTCCTACGCATGTACATGCACAACGTCTTCGGCCCGCCGGGCCAGAGGGTGGTGCTCATCGTCAAGGGTGCCGGCCCGATGAATCCGTCCTTGCCGCCGGAGCACTACTTCGGCGAGACGTACGCGTTCGACGAATCCCTCACCCAGAACCGGAGCTCCTCGTCCAAGCAGGTGGGCCGCGCGGAGGGCACCGCCATGCTGGCGTCCATGCGGCACCCGGTGTACCTGGTGAACATGGTGATGCTGCTCACTGGCGGGGAGTACGACGGGAGCACCATCGTCGTGGAGGGCCGGCACGACGCGTCCAAGAAGGAGAGGGAGCTGGCGGTGGTCGGCGGCACCGGGGAGTTCCGGCTGGCGTCCGGCTACGTCAACTGCACCACGGCAAGGGAGGAGAAGAAGCTCACCGTCTACGAGCTCAACGTCAACGCCACCATCCCCGGCGATGACAGCGAGCCAGAGCCTGATACGGGGAGGCGACGCCGACGAACCCCTCGTTTCTGAGCCACGCTAAAAATACTAATGGACGCGTGTAATACTTGATGGAAATCGTTAGCTTGGATTAATTCCTCGAATAGTTTGAGAGAACCGGCGATATCATGCATGCATGTTCGGTTTATGATGAAAGAGGCAGGGCCATTTTATCGCTCAAGCCTCAAATTATAGTGAATGGAGAGGTCCCCCCCCCCCCCCCCCCCCCCTTTTTCTTTTTAGAGGAAAGGAATCGGCCCGGCCCCAAAAAATTCTTAAACCTTGGTCTCTTTACTCGTTTCGTAATACATCATCTCACAACTAACTCATTAGTTGTAATGCTTGCAAGGCTTATGTGATGTGCATTCCCGAGAGGGCCCAGAGATACCTCTCCGACAATCGGAGTGACAAATCCTAATCTCGAAATACGCCAACCCAACATGTACCTTTGGAGACACCTATAGAGCTCCTTTATAATCACCCAGTTACATTGTGACGTTTGGTAGCACACAAAGTGTTCCTCCGGTAAACGGGAGTTGCATAATCTCATAGTCATAGGAACATGTATAAGTCATGAAGAAAGTAATAGCAACATACTAAATGATCGGGTGCTAAGTTAATGGAATGGGTCATGTCAATCACATCATTCTCCTAATGATGTGATCCCATTAATCAAATGACAACACATGTCTATGGTTAGGAAACATAACCATCTTTGATTAACGAGCTAGTCAAGTAGAGGCATACTAGTGACGTTTGGTTTGTCTATGTATTCACACAAGTATTATGTTTCCGGATAATACAATTCTAGCATGAATAATAAACATTTATCATGATATAAGGAAATAAAATAATAACAATATTATTGCCTCTAGGGCATATTTCCTTCAGTCTCCCACTTGCACTAGAGTCAATAATCTAGATTACACAGTAATGATTCTAACACCCATGGAGCTTTGGTGTTGATCATGTTTTGCTCGTGGAAGAGGCTTAGTCAACGGGTCTGCTATGTTCAGATCCGTATGTATCTTGCAAATCTCTGTGTCTCCCACCTGGACTAGATCCTGGATGGAATTGAAGCGTCTCTTGATGTGCTTGGTTCTCTTGTGAAATCTGGATTCCTTTGCCAAGGCAATTGCACCAGTATTGTCACAAAAGATTTTCATTGGACCCGATGCACTAGGTATGACACCTAAATCGGATATGAACTCCTTCATCCAGACTCCTTCATTTGCTGCTTCCGAAGCAGCTATGTACTCCGCTTCACATGTAGATCCCGCCACAACGCTTTGTTTAGAACTGCACCAACTGACAGCTCCACCGTTTAATGTAAACACGTATCCGGTTTGCGATTTAGAATCGTCCGGATCAGTGTCAAAGCTTGCATCAACGTAACCATTTATGATGAGCTCTTTGTCACCTCCATATATGAGAAACATATCCTTAGTCCTTTTCAGGTATTTCAGGATGTTCTTGACCGCTGTCCAGTGATCCACTCCTGAATTACTTTGGTACCTCCCTGCTAGACTTATAGCAAGACACACATCAGGTCTGGTACACAGCATTGCATACATTATAGAGCCTATGGCTGAAGCATAGGGAACATCTTTCATTTTCTCTCTTTCTTCTGCATTGGTCGGGGATTGAGTCTTACTCAATTTCACACCTTGTAACACAGGCAAGAATCCTTTCTTTGCTTGATCCATTTTGAACTTCTTCAAAACTTTGTCAAGGTATGTGCTTTGTGAAAGTCCAATTAAGCGTCTTGATATATCTCTATAGATCTTAATGCCCAATATGTAAGCAGCTTCACTGAGGTCTTTCATTGAAAAACTTTTATTCAAGTATCCTTTTATGCTATCCAGAAATTCTATATCATTTCCGATTAGCAATATGTCATCTACATATAATATCAGAAATGCTACAGAGCTCCCACTCACTTTCTTGTAAATACAGGCTTCTCCAAAAGTCTGTACAAAACCAAATGCTTTGATCACACTATCAAACCGTTTATTCCAACTCCGAGAGGCTTGCACCAGTCCATAAATGGATCGCTGGTGCTTGCACACTTTGTTAGCTCCCTTTGGATCGACAAACCTTCCGGCTGCATCATATACAACTCTTCTTGCAGAAATCCATTCAGGAAAGCAGTTTTGACATCCATTTGCCAAATTTCATAATCATAAAATGTGGCAATTGCTAACATGATTCGGACAGACTTAAGTATCGCTATGGGTGAGAAGGTCTCATCGTAGTCAATCCTTTGAACTTGCCGAAAACCTTTTGCGACAAGTCGAGCTTTGTAGACAGTAACATTACCGTCAGCGTCAGTCTTCTTCTTGAAAATCCATTTATTCTCAATTGCTTGCCGATCATTGGGCAAGCCAACCAAAGTCCATACTTTGTTCTTATACATGGATCCCATCTCAGATTTCATGGCTTCAAGCCATTTTGCGGAATCTGGGCTCACCATCGCTTCTTCATAGTTCGTAGGTTCATCATGATCTAGTAGCATGACTTCCAGAATAGGATTACCGTACCACTCTAGCGCGGATCTTACTCTGGTTGATCTACGAGGTTCAGTAGTATCTTGTTTTGAAGTTTCATGATCATTATCATTTGCTTCCTCACTAATTGGTGTATGTGTCATAGAAACAGGTTTCTGTGATGTACTACTTTCCAATAAGGGAGCAGGTACAGTTACCTCGTCAAGTTCTACTTTCCTCCCACTCACTTCTTTCGAGAGAGACTCCTTCTCCAGAAAATTTCTGAATTTAGCAACAAAAGTCTTGCCTTCGGATCTGTGATAGAAGGTGTATCCAATAGTTTCCTTTGGATATCCTATGAAGACACATTTCTCTGATTTGGGTTCAAACTTATCAGGTTGAAGCTTTTTCACATAAGCATCGCAGCCCCAAACTTTCAGGAACGACTACTTTGGTTTCTTGCCAAACCACAGTTCATAAGGCGTTGTCTCAATGGATTTTGATGGTGCCCTATTTAACGTGAATGTGGCCGTCTCTAGAGCATATCCCCAAAACGATAGCGGTAAATCAGTAAGAGACATCATAGATCGCACCATATCTAGTAAAGTACGATTACAACGTTCGGACACACCATTACGCTGTGGTGTTCCAGGTGGCGTGAGTTGCGAAACTATTCCACATTGTTTCAAATGTACACCAAACTCGTAACTCAAATATTCTCCTCCACGATCAGATCGTAGGAATTTTATTTTCTTGTTACGATGATTTTCAACTTCACTCTGAAATTCTTTGAACTTTTCAAACGTTTCAGACTTATGTTTCATTAAGTAGATATACCCATATCTGCTTAAGTCATCTGTGAAGGTGAGAAAATAATGATATCCGCCACGAGCCTCAACATTCATCGGACCACATACATCTGTATGTATGATTTCCAATAAATCTGTTGCTCTCTTCATAGTACCGGAGAACGGTGTTTTTGTCATCTTACCCATAAGGCACGGTTTGCAAGTACCAAGTGATTCATAATCAAGTGGTTCCAAAAGCCCATCAGTATGGAGTTTCTTCATGCGCTTTATACCGATATGACCCAAACGGCAGTGCCACAAATAAGTTGCACTATCATTATCAACTCTGCATCTTTTGGCTTCAACACTATGAATATGTGTGTCACTACTATCGAGATTTAATAAGAATAGACCACTCTTTAAGGGTGCATGACCATAAAAGATATTACTCATATAAATAGAACAACCATTATTCTCTGATTTAAATGAATAACCGTCTCGCATCAAACAAGATCCAGATATAATGTTCATGCTTAACGCTGGCACCAAATAACAATTATTTAGGTCTAATACTAATCCCAAAGGTAAATGTAGAGGTAGCGTGCCGACTGCGATCACATCGACTTTGGAACCATTTCCCACGCGCATCGTCACCTCGTCCTTAGCCAATCTTCGCTTAATCCGTAGTCCCTATTTCGAGTTGCAAATATTAGCAATAGAACCAGTATCAAATACCCAGGTGCTACTGCGAGCATTAGTAAGGTACACATCAATAACATGTATATCACATATACCTTTGTTCACCTTGCCATCCTTCTTATCCGCCAAATACTTGGGGCAGTTCCTCTTCCAGTGACCGGTCTGCCTGCAGTAGAAGCACTCAGTTTCAGGCTTAGGTCCAGGTTTGGGTTTCTTCTCTTGAGTAGCAACTTGCTTGCTGTTCATTTTGAAGTTCCCCTTCTTCTTCCCTTTGCCCTTTTTCTTGAAACTAGTGGTCTTTTTTACCATCAACACTTGATGCTCCTTCTTGATTTCTACCTCCACAGCTTTCAACATTGCGAAGAGCTCGGGAATAGTCTTATTCATCCCTTGCATATTATAGTTCATCACGAAGCTCTTGTAGCTTGGTGGCAGTGATTGGAGAATTCTGTCAATGACGCAATCATCTGGAAGATTAACTCCCAATTGAATCAAGTGATTATTATACCCAGACATTTTGAGTATATGCTCACTGACAGAATTGTTCTCCTCCATCTTGCAGCTATAGAACTTATTGGAGACTTCATATCTCTCAATCCAGGCATTTGCTTGAAATATTAACTTCAACTCCTGGAACATCTCATATGCTCCATGACGTTCAAAACGTCGTTGAAGTCCCAATTCTAAGCCGTAAAGCATGGCACACTGAACTATCGAGTAGTCATCAGCTTTGCTCTGCCAGACGTTCATAACATCTGGTGTTGCTCCAGCAGCAGGCCTGGCACCCAGCGGTGCTTCCAGGACGTAATTCTTCTGTGCAGCAATGAGGATAATCCTCAAGTTACGGACCCAGTCCGTGTAATTGCTACCATCATCTTTCAAGTTTGCTTTCTCAAGGAACGCATTAAAATTCAACGGAACAACAACACGGGCCATCTATCTACAATCAAACATAAACAAGCAAGATACTATCAGGTACTAAGTTCATGATAAATTTAGGTTCAATTAATCATATTACTTAAGAACTCCCACTTAGACAGACATCCCTCTAATCCTCTAAGTGATTACGTGATCCAAATCAACTAAACCATGTCCGATCATCACGTGAGATGGAGTAGTTTCATTGGTGAACATCACTATGTTGATCATATCTACCATATGATTCACGCTCGACCTTTCGGTCTCCGTGTTCCGAGGCCATATCTGTATATGCTTGGCTCGTCAAGTATAACCTGAGTATTCCGCGTGTGCAACTGTTTTGCACCCGTTGTATTTGAACGTAGAGCCTATCACACCCGATCATCACGTGGTGTCTCAGCACGAAGACCTTTCGCAACGGTGCATACTTAGGGAGAACACTTCTTGATAATTAGTGAGAGATCATCTTGTAATGCTACCGTCAATCAAAGCAAGATAAGATGCATAAAAGATAAACATCACATGCAATCAATATAAGTGATATGATATGGCCATCATCATCTTGTGCTTGTGATCTCCATCTTCGAAGCACCGTCGTGATCACCAT
This sequence comes from Triticum monococcum, assembly GCA_034509565.1. NCBI lineage: Eukaryota > Viridiplantae > Streptophyta > Magnoliopsida > Poales > Poaceae > Triticum > Triticum monococcum. The sequence goes on along the minus strand of CM067842.1, from coordinate 439,050,174 downwards.
CGTCACCGGCGCGACACCTTGATCTCCATAGTAGCATCCTTGTCGTCTCGCCAATCTTATGCTTCCATGACTATCGCTACCGCTTAGTGATAAAGTAAAGCATTACAGCGCGATTGCATTGCATACAATAAAGCGACAACCATATGGCTCCTGCCAGTTGCCGATAACTCGGTTACAAAACATGATCATCTCATACAATAAAATTTAGCATCATGTCTTGACCATATCACATCACAACATGCCCTGCAAAAGCAAGTTAGACGCCCTCTACTTTGTTGTTGCAAGTTTTACGTGGCTGCTACGAGCTTAAGCAAGAACCAATCTTACCTACGCATCAAAACCACAACGATAGTTTGTCAAGTTGGTGCTGTTTTAACCTTCGCAAGGACCGGGCGTAGCCACACTCGGTTCAACTAAAGTTGGAGAAACTGTCACCCGCTAGCCACCTTTGTGCAAAGCACGTCGGGAGAACCGGTCTCGCGTAAGCGTACACGTAATGTTGGTCCGGGCCGCTTCGTCCAACAATACCGCCGAACCAAAGTATGACATGCTGGTAAGCAGTATGACTTATATTGCCCACAACTCACTTGTGTTCTACTTGTGCATATAACATCAACACATAAAACCTAGGCTCTGATACCACTATTGGGTAACGTAGTAATTTCAAAAAATTTCCTATGCACATGCAAGATCATGGTGATGCACAGCAACAAGAGGGGAGAGTGTGATCTACGTACCCTTGTAGACCGACAGCGGAAGAGTTAGCACAACACGGTTGATGTAGTCGTACGTCTTCATGGCTCGACCGATCAAGCACCGAAACTACGGCACCTCCGAGTTCTAGCACACGTTCAGCTCGATGACGATCCCCGGACTCCGATCCAGCAAAGTGTCGGGGAAGAGTTCCGTTAGCACGACGGCGTGGTGACGATCTTGATGTACTACCGTCGCAGGGCTTCGCCTAAGCACCGCTACAATATTATCGAGGATTATGGTGGAAGGGGGCACCGCACACGGCTAAGAATATGATCACGTGGATCAACTTGTGTGTCTAGAGGTGCCCCCTGCCCCTGTATATAAAGGATCAAGGGGGGGGGGGTGCGGCCGGCCAGGAGGAGGGCGCGCCAGGAGGAGTCCTACTCCCACCGGGAGTAGGATTCCCCCCTTTCCTAGTTGGAATAGGATTAGGGAAGGGGGGAAAGAGGAGAGAGAGAAGGAAGGGGGGGGGGGGGGCGCCGCCCCCTCTCCTTGTCCTATTTGGACTAGGGGGGGAGGGGCGCGTGGCCCAGCCCTGGCCACCTCTCCTCTCTTCCACTAAAGCCCACTAAGGCCCATATACCTCCCGGGGGGTTCCGGTAACCTCCCGGTACTCCGGTAAAATCCCGATTTTATCCGGAACACTTCCGATATCCAAATATAGGCTTCCAATATATCAATCTTTATGTCTCGACCATTTCGAGACTCCTCGTCATGTCCGTGATCACATACGGGACTCCGAACAAACTTCGGTATATCAAAATGCATAAACTCATAATATAACTGTCATCGAAACCTTAAGCGTGCGGACCCTACGTGTTCGAGAACAATGTAGACATGACCGAGACACGTCTCCGGTCAATAACCAACAGCGGAACCTGGATGCTCATATTGGCTCCTACATATTCTACGAAGATCTTTATCGGTCAGACCGCATAACAACATACGTTGTTCCCTTTGTCATCGGTATGTTACTTGCCCGAGATTCGATCGTTGGTATCTCAATACCTAGTTCAATCTCATTACCGACAAGTCTCTTTACTCGTTTCGTAATACATCATCTCACAACTAACTCATTAGTTGTAATGCTTGCAAGGCTTATGTGATGTGCATTACCGAGAGGGACCAGAGATACCTCTCCGACAATCGGAGTGACAAATCCTAATCTCGAAATATGCCAACCCAACATGTACCTTTGGAGACACCTGTAGAGCTCCTTTATAATCACCCAGTTACGTTGTGACGTTTGGTAGCACACAAAGTGTTCCTTCGGTAAACGGGAGTTGCATAATCTCATAGTCATAGGAACATGTATAAGTCATGAAGAAAGAAATAGCAACATACTAAACGATCGGGTGCTAAGTTAATGGAATGGGTCATGTCAATCACATCATTCTCCTAATGATGTGATCCCATTAATCAAATGACAACACATGTCTATGGTTAGGAAACATAACCATCTTTGATTAACGAGCTAGTCAAGTAGAGGCATACTAGTGACGTTTGGTTTGTCTATGTATTCACACAAGTATTATGTTTCCGGATAATACAATTCTAGCATGAATAATAAACATTTATCATGATATAAGGAAATAAAATAATAACAATATTATTGCCTCTAGGGCATATTTCCTTCAACTAAGTGGGTGGTGGGTGGGCGGCGAATTTCTTCGTCATCCGCATCCCAATCCTGCCGAACATAGTTCGACCAGGACTCTCCTAATAGGGAGAGGGACCTTAATGTGTTCAGTATGTCGCCCAAGTGTGAGTGCTGAAAGATATCCGCGGAGGTGAACTCCATGATCGGCGCCCAGTCGGATTCGATAGGTACGGGCGCAGGCGGTTCGGAGTTCGTGGCCGGGGAAGAGTCCGGCAGTTCGGCGTCATGGCTCCCGTGAAGGGTAAGGTCGACACTCGGCTCGATCACCGCTGAGAATATGGCCTCCGTGGCGGGGTCTATCCACCCGTCCATGGATGGCGCAATTGGCTCCGAATTGAGGGTCGGAGCGGTTGCCGATGCGGTCTCCTGAACACTGTCCGATGGTAGAGCTAAATCATGCCCATCGTGACCGTGCGGCGCACTCGGCAGGGGCTCGAATCCGTCGAAGATCAAGTCTCCGCAGATGTCAGTCGTGTAGTTTAAGCTTCCAAACCTGATATAACGCCCTCGATGCGGCTATATCTCCCACGTGTCGAAGCACGACTTAGAGGCATAACCGCATTGAAAGAAATGTCGCAAGTGAGGTAATCTTCACACAACCCATGTAATACAATAGGGGAAAAGATACATAGTTGGCTTACAATCGCCACTTGACACAATTACATGAATAAAGCATTACATCATCCAAATACAATCAAGGTCCGACCACGGAACCAAAATAAAAGAAGAACCCCAAATGCGACAAAGGTCCCCAATCGACCCCAACTGGGCTCCACTACTGATCAACTAGAACGAAACAACACAAAGGACAAGATCTTCAACGAGCTCCTCCTGAGCTTGGTTGCGTCATCTGCACAGACTCATCGGCACCTGCAAGCTGGTTTTGGAAGTATCTGTGAGCCACAGGGACTCAGCAATCTCGCACCCTCGCGATCAAGACTATTTAAGCTTAATAGGTAGGATGGGGTAAATATATGTGGAGCTGCAACAAGCGACTAGCATATATGGTGGCTAACTTATTCGCAAAAGAGAGCGAGAAGAGGGGGCAAAGCGCGAGCGAGAAACTAGAGAGCAACCTGCGCAAACATAACTCCAACACCGTGTCCACTTCCCGGACTCCGCCGAGAAGAGGCCATCACGGTAACACACGCGGTTGATTCATTTTAATTAATTAAGGTTCAAGTTATCTACAACCGGACGTTAACAAATTCCCATCTGCCCATAACCGCGGGCACGGCTTTCGAAAGTTTAATCCCTGCAGGGGAGTCCCAACTTAGCCCATGACAAGCTCTCACGGTCAACGAAGGAATAGACCTCCACCCGAGACATTCCGATCAGACTCGGTATCCCGGTACAACAAGACATTTCGACAGGTTAAAACAAGACCAGCAACACCGCCCGAATGTGCCAACAAATCCCGATAGGAGCTGCACATATCTCGTTCTCAGGGCACACTCAGATGAGAAATCCGTACAACTAAAACCAAACCTCGAGTTTCCCCGAGGGGGCGCTGCACAGGGCTCTAGTTCGGACCAACACTCAGAGGAGCACTGGCCCGGGGGGGGGGGGGGGGGGGGAGGGGGTTAAAATAAGATGACCCTCGGGCTCCGGAAACCCAAGGGAAAAAGAGGCTAGGTTGCAAATGGTAAAACCAATGTTGGGCATTGCTGGAAAAGCTTTAATCAAGGCGAACTATCAAGGGGTTCCCATTATAGCCCAACCGCGTAAGGGACGCAAAAATCCGGGAACATAACACCGATATGACAGAAACTAGGGCGGCAAGAGTGGAACAAAACACTAGGCGAGAAGCCGAGCCTTCCACCCTTTACCAAGTATATAGATGCATTAAGATAACATGGCAATATAATGATATCCCAACAAGTAAATAAATGTTCCAACAAGGAACGGCTCCAATCTTCACCTGCAACTAACAACGCTATAAGAAGGGCTGAGCAAAGCGGTAACATAGCCAATCAATGGTTTGCTAGGACAATGGTGGGTTAGATGCTGAACATGGCAATTTGGAGGCTGACAAGCAAATGGTAGGCATCGTAGCATTGGCATAGCAAAGAGCGAGCAAACTAGCATAGCAAAGATAGTAGTGATTTCGAGGGTATGATCATCTTGCCTGCAAAGCTGTCAGAGTTGACTAGATCCTCAAAAGCAAACTCAACGGGCTCCTCGTTAGCGAACTCGTCTCCCGGCTCTACCCAAACAAGACAAACAAGCAACAAGGATACAATCAACCACGTGCATACTCAAACAATAAGATGCAATGATGATATGATATGCGGGATGCAATGCGGGATGCATATGCAAGATATGATAGGAAATGCATGAACCTGGCCTCAACTTGGAAAACCAAGTGTTCCACTGGAAAGATGGGATGAAATCACTTGAAAACTATATAAAGAACGCCGGAATCGGAGTTACGGTTTGGAAATGGCAAGCGTTTCAAAAATGACACCGGTCTGCGATTTACAGCAAGTAGGCATCTAAATGCAATGAGATGAACATGCTACAGCACTCAAACATGGCAACAAAATACATGGCAGGGAAGCATTCAAGATGCTTAACAAAATACTAGCACTGAGCTACGGCCAATTCATCCATTAAGAGGTTCAAACAAGCATGGCAAAAACACAAACGGTAAACAGATCTCAGACTTAGTGAAATTAACACTTGTCTGGAATTTCAGATCGTGAAGCCCTCTTCGGAGCAACAAAACAACATGCTACAGGACCTGAACATGACAAATAAAGACATGGCATGGAGCTACTCAACAAGCTTAACAAAAGTCCCTTAGTGACCTTGAGCCAAAAGGGATCACAAAATATACTAACAAGCACACGAACATAGCTAAAACATAATCAGTTTTCAGACTTAGTGAAAACTGGGACATGCTGAAACATAACTCACGAAGGCATGTAAACGAGCTCGATGCACTCACTACGGTGCAATTCAAGGCAAGGCAAGCATACATCCATTAAGAAGGCACAAAATGCAAGCTAGACATGGCAAGAACAATGGCATAGCATGCACGGATCAACTACAATAACATCGGCAAAATCGCAAACAAGTTGACGATCTGCCCAGATTCACAACGAAGCAAAAGTAGAGCTCGATTGACTCAAGCTAGGGTACTCCATATGCAAACAAAGACATGGATGAATAGAGCACTACAATATTAACAAAACTCCTTTACTGATCATCCTCAAAAGAGGCACGGATCACTAGGAAACAACATGAACATATGGCATCATGAACTAAATAATCCCAGACTTAGTGAAATCACTAAGTCACCGAAAACAGATCTACCAGGTGCCTCACTTTGCAAGCTTGCACAAGTCACCACACACATCCTAAAAATGCATGGGTTGCACCTCTGGAAAGATAACAAGATGCTTAACAAAACATATGAAGGACTTACAGGCATATCATGCACACAACAATCATGGCAAAAATGACAAAAGTCTAAGATGAACTAGTAGATTTGACAATTAACTCACGAAGCACTCTTCCAACAGCATTTTGGGCACCAAGATGAACTCAAATGAAAATGATGCAATGCACATGATGCAAAGATGAAATGCAACGGACCAAACAAACTCACATGACGAAAAACCCGGAAACCTTGGAAGGCATCTGAAGCTCCGGTCTTGGGGCGTCACAACACTCCACCACTACGAGAGGATCTCGTCCCGAGATCTAGAATGGCACCGGAGGGAAAACGGAGGAGGAAGAGAAGAGGTAAAACTAAGTTGCTGCTTTGACAAATGAGTGAGACCAAAGAACCTTGAAAAGTTTGAACAAATTGAAGAAAAGAATGCAACGGAGATGAACGAAATTGAAATCACTCCGTTAGGAAAGAGGAACGAGGAAGAATAAAGTCTAACAACACTCCGGTTGAAAAGAGATGCAAGGCTTGATAAGGCGAAAAGAACATGAACAAAGGGGCACAATACTCTGGTTAAATGGATAAGCCGGAAAAGATTATGATCTTCACAATTCGAGAAGATGACTGAAAAGAGCAACATCACAAATCCTCCGGAAGAAATGAAAGAATGGAATGGAATGGACGGAGGGGAACAACATCTTGAGAAAGCATGCTTACAACAAATGCTAGAACGGAGTTGTTGGAAAACCAACAACGAAAAGAATAAGCTTGTAGTGGGCTTATGGAAAACATCCCAAAACTATGAGGTGAAATTCTGCCACTAATGGAAACAATAGATTGGATTGATATCAACGAGAAGACGAGAAACTTGTATCCCCGGGAGGATAAATGAAGAACTTGCGTTATATATAAGCACCATAGATAGCAACAATCCTTAGGGAAGGCTTTAGGTGGCCAGGGGCGTAACTCTCGATCTGCTCCAGATGGCCAAGCGAGTTGGCCCGCAGTGCGAAGCCGCCGAATACAAAGATCTGTCCGGGGAGAAAAGTCTCACCCTGGACTACATCGCTATCGATGATCGAAGGGGCCATCAAGCCTAACGGTGATGACACAGAGGAACTCTCAATGAAAGCACCAATGTCGGTGTCAAAACCGGCGGATCTCGGGTAGGGGGTCCCGAACTGTGCATCTAAGGCAGATGGTAACAGGAGGCAGGGGACACGATGTTTTACCCAGGTTCGGGCCCTCTTGATGGAGGTAAAACCCTACGTCCTACTTGATTTATTCTTGATAATATGAGTAGTACAAGAGTTGATCTACCATGAGATCAGAGAGGCTAAACCCTAGAAGCTAGCCTATGGTATGATTGTATGTTGTCCTACAGACTAAAACCCTCCGGTTTATATAGACACCAGAGGAGGCTAGGGTTACACAAGGTTGGTTAGAAAGGAGGAGATATGCATATCCGTATTGCCTAGCTTGCCTTCCACGCCAAGTAGAGTCCCATCCGGACATGGGACGAAGTCTTCAATCTCGTATCTTCATAGTCCAACAGTCCGGCCAAAGGATATAGTCCGGCTGTCCGGAGACCCCCTAATCTAGGACTCCCTCAATCTTCGTAGAATATGTAGGAGCCAATATGAGCATCCAGGTTTTGCTATTGTTTTTTGACCGGAGATATGTCTCGGTCATGTCTACATAGTTCTCGAACCCGTAGGGTCCGCACGCTTAACGTTCGATGACGATTTGTATTATGAGTTATGTGTCTTGGTAACCGAAGTTTGTTTAGAGTCCCGGATGAGATCACGGACATGACGAGGAGTCTCGAACTGGTCGAGAGGTAAAGATTGATATATTGGAAGGTTATATACGGACACCGGAATGGTTCCGATAAGGTTCGGGGATTTTTCGGAGTACCGGGAAGTTACCGAAACCCCCCCAGGAAAGTTAATGGGCCTAATGGGCCATAGTGGAGGAGAGGAGGCAGGGCACGGGAGGTGGCGCGCACCCCCCCTTGCCCAATCCGAATTGGACAAGGGGAGGGGGCGCGGCCCCCCTCTTTCCTTCTCACGCAAGATCCATCTAGGTGATGCATAGCAACGAGAGGGGAGAGTGTTGTCCACGTACCCTCGTAGACCATAAGCGGAAGCGTTATGACAACACGGTTGATGTAGTCATACACCTTCATGATCCGACCGATCCTAGCACCGAAGGTATGACACCTCCGCGATCTGCACACGTTCAGCTCGGTGACGTCCCACGAACTCTAGAACCAGCTGAGGTCGAGGGAGAGTTTCGTTAGTATGATGATGTGATGACGGTGATGATGAAGTTACCGACGCATGGCTAAACAATCACCTTGTGTGTCTATGGGGTGCCCCCTCCCCCGTATATAAAGGAGTGGAGGAGGGGAGGGCCGACCCTCTCATGGCGCGCCCAAGGGGGGAGTCTTACTCCCGGTGGGAGTAGGATTCCCCCTTCGCTAGTTGGAGTAGGAGAGGAAGGAAGGGGAGAGAGAGGGAAGGAAAGGGGGCCGGCCCCCCACCAAATTTGGATTGGGCTGGGTGGGGGGGGGGCGCCCTCCACCTTGGCCGCCTCCTCCTCTCTCCCATTAAGGCCCAATAAGGCCCATTGACTCCCCGGGGGTTCCGGTAACCCCCCGGTACTCCGGTAAATGCCCGAACTCATCCGGAACCATTCCGATGTCCAAACATAGCCTTCCAATATATCGATCTTTATGTATTGACCATTTCAAGACTCCTCGTCATGTCCGTGATCACATACGTGACTCCGAACTACCTTCGGTACATCAAAACACATAAACTCATAATACCGATCGTCATCGAACGCTAAGCATGCGGACCCTACGGGTTCGAGAACTATGTAGACATGACCGAGACTCATCTCCGGTCAATAACCAACAGAGGAACCTAGATGCTCATATTGGTTCCAACATATTCTACGAAGATCTTTATCGGTCAAACCGCATAACAACATACGTTGTTCCTTTTGTCATCGGTATGTTACTTGCCCGAGATTCGATCGTTGGTATCACCATACCTAGTTCAATCTCATTACCGGCAAGTCTCTTTACTCATTCCATAATGCATCATCCTTCAACTAACTCACTAGTCACATTGCTTGCAAGGCTTATAGTGATGTGCATTACCGAGAGGGCCCAGAGATACCTCTCCGACAATCGGAGTGACAAATCTTAATCTCGATCTATGCCAACTCAATAGACACCATCGGAGACATAGGTAGAGCATCTTTATAATCACCAAGTTACATTGTGACATTTGATAGCACACTAAGTGTTCCTCCGGTATTCGGGACTTGCATAATCTCATAGTCATAGGAACATGTATAAGTCATGAAGAAAGCAATAGCAATAAACTAAACGATCATAGTGCTAAGCTAAAGGATGGATCTAGTCCATCACATCATTCTTTAATGATGTGATCCCGTTCATCAAATGACAACATATGTCCATGGCTAGGAAACTTAACCATCTTTGATTAATGAGCTAGTCAAGTACAGGCTTACTAGGGACACTCTGTTTGTCTATGTATTCACACATGTACTAAGTTTCCGGTTAATACAATTCTAGCATGAATAATAAACATTTATCATGATATAAGGAAATATAAATAACAACTTTATTATTGCCTCTAGGGCATATTTCCTTCAGTCTCCCACTTGCACTAGAGTCAATAATCTAGTTCACATCGTCATGTGATTTCACACCTATAGTTCACATCTTTCTGTGATTAGTTCACATCTTCATGTGACTAATACCCAAATGGTTTACTAGAGTCAATAATCTAGTTCACATCACTATGTGATTAACACCCAAAGAGTGATCATGTTTTTCTCGCGAGAGAAGTTTAGTCTACAGGTTTGCAACATTTAGATCCGTATGCCTTTTGCAAATTTCTATGTCTACAATACTCTACATGGAGCTACTCTAGCTAATCGCTCCCACTCTCAATATGTATCTAGATCAAGACTTAGAGTCATCTAGATCGGTGTAAAAAGCTTGCATCTACGTAACTCTTTATGACGAACTCTTTTATCACCTCCATAACTGAGAAATATTTCCTTAGTCCTCTAAGGATAATTTTGACTGCCGTCCAGTGATCTACTCCTAGATCACTATTATACTCCCTTGCCAAAATCATGCTAAGGTATACAATAGGTTTGGTACACAGCATAGCATACTTTATAGAACCTATGATTGAGGCATAGGGAATGACTTTTCATTCTCTTTCTATTTTCTACCGGGTTTTGAGAATTTACTCAACTTCACACCTTGCACCACAGGCAAGAACTCCTTCTTTGAATGTTCCATTTTGAACTACTTCAAAAACTTGTCAACGTATGTACTCATTGAAAAAATTATCAAGCGTCTTGATCTATCTCTATAGATCTTGTTGCCCAATATGTAAGCAGCTTCACCGAGGTCTTTCATTGAAAAAGTCTTATTCAAGTATCCTTTTATGCTATCTAGAAATTCAGTATCATTTCCGATCAACAATATGTCATCCACACTTAACATCAGAAATGCTACAGAGCTCCCACTCACTTTCTTGTAAATACAGACTTCTCCAAAAGTCTGTATAAAACTATATGCTTTGATCAACTCATCAAAGTGTATATTCCAACTCCGAGATGCTTGCACCAGTCCATAGATGGATCGCTGGAGCTTGCACACTTTGTTAGTGATAACCCACTAGTATAGGGGATCGCAACAGCTTTCGAGGGTAGAGTATTCAACCCAAATTTATTGATTCGACACAAGGGGATCCAAAGAATATTCTCAAGTATTAGCAGCTGAGTTGTCAATTCAACCACACCTGGAAACTTAATATCTGCAGCAAAGTGTTTAGTAGCAAAGTAATATGATAGTGGTGGTAGCGGCAACAAAAGTAAAGACAGCAAAAGTAATGTTTTTGGTATTTTGTAGTGATTATAATAGTAGCAGCAGGAAAGTAAATAAGCGGGAACCAGTATATGGAAAACTCGTAGGTACCGGATCAGTGATGGATAATTATGCCGGGTGCGGTTCATCATGTAACAATCATAACATAGGGTGACACAGAACTAGCTCCAATTCATCAATGTAATGTAGGCATGTATTCTGTATATAGTCATACGTGCTTATGGAAAAGAACTTGCATGACATCTTTTGTCCTACCCACCCGTGGCAGTGGGGTCCTATTGGAAACTAAGGGATATTAATGCCTCCTTTTAATAGAGAACCGGAACAAAGCATTAGCACATAGTGAATACATGAACTCCTCAAACTATGGTCATCACCGGGAGTGGTCCCGATTATTATCACTTCGGGGTTGCCGGATCATAACACATAGTAGGTGACTATAGACTTGCAAGATAGGATCAAGAACTCACATATATTCATGAAAACATAATAGGTTCAGATCTGAAATCATGGCACTCGGGCCCTAGTGACAAGCATTAAGCATAGCAAAGTCATAGCAACATCAATCTCAGAACATAATGGATACTAGGGATCAAACCCTAACAAAACTAACTCGATTACATGATAAATCTCATCCAACCCATCACCGTCCGCAAGCCTACGATGCAATTACTCACGCACGGCGGTGAGCATCATGAAATTGGTGATGGAGGATGGTTGATGATGACGACGGTGACGAATCCCCCTCTCCGGAGCCCCGAACGGACTCCAGATCAGCCCTCCCGAGAGGTTTTAGGGCTTGGCGGCGGCTCCGTATCGTAAAACGTGATGATTTCTTCTCTTTGATTATTTTCTCATCGAAACTCAATATATGGAGGTGGAGTTGGAGTTGGAGACGCAACAGGGGGCCCACGAGGTAGGGGGGCGCGCCCTAGGGGGGGGGGGCGCCCCCACCCTCGTGAGAAGGGTGTGGGCCCCCTGGTCTTCACCTTTGGCGAGGAATTTTTATTGTTTTTTCTAAGATGTTCCATGGAGTTTCAGGTCATTCCGAGAATATTTGTTTTCTGCACATAAAATAACATCATGGTAATTCTGCTGAAAACAATGTCAGTCCGGGTTAGTTCCATTCAAATCATACAAGTTAGAGTCCAAAATAAGGGCAAAAGTGTTTGGAAAAGTAGATATGACGGAGACGTATCAACTCCCCCAAGCTTAAACCCTTGCTTGTCCTCAAGCAATTCAGTTGACAAACTGAAAGAAAGAAAGAAAAACTTTTACAAACTCTGTTTGCTCTTGTTGTTGTAACTATGTCAAGCTAGCATTCAAGTTTTCAGCATTGATCATAACTAACCACACTTGCAATAATTCTCAGGTCTCATCATTACTCATATCAATAGCATAATCAACTAGCAAGTCATAATAATAAATCTCGGATGACAACACTTTCTCAAAACAATCATAATATGATATAACAAGATGGTATCTCGCTAGCCCTTTCTGAGACTGCAAAACATAAATGCAGAGCACCTTTAAAGATCAAGGACTGACTAGACATTGTAATTCATGGTAAAATAGATCCAATCATAGTCATACCCAATATAAATTAACAGTGATGAATGCAAATGACGGTTGCGCTCTCCAGCTAGTGCTTTTTAATAAGAGGGTGATGACTCAACATAAAAGTAAATGGATAGGCCCTTCGCAGAGGGAAGCAGGGATTTGTAGAGGTGCCAGAGCTCGGTTTTGAAATAGAGATAAATTGTATTTTGAGCGGTATACTTTCATTGTCAACGTAACAACTAAGAGATGGCGATATCTTCCATGCTAAACACATTATAGGCGGTTCCCAAACAGAATGGTAAAGTTTATACTCCCCCTCCACCAACAAGCATCAATCCATGGCTTGCTCGAAACAATGAGTGCCTCCAACATACATCAGGTCCCAGGGGGAGTTTTGTTTGCAATTAATTTTGATTTAGTTTGCATAAAGCATGGGACTGGGCATCCCGGTGACCAGCCATTTTATCGTGAGTGAGGAGCAGAGTCCACTCCTCTTGAGAATAACCCGCCTAACACGGAAGATAAGGACAGTCTTTGTTGATACATGAGCTATTCGAGCATACTAACAGAATATTTATTTGAAGGTTTAGAGTTTGACACATACAAATTTACTTGGAACGGCAGGTAGATACCACATATAGGAAGGTATGGTGGACTCATCTGGAATAACTATGGGGTTTAAGGGATTGGATGCACAAGCAGTATTCCCGCTTAGTACAAGTGAAGGCTAGCAAAAGACTGGGAAGCGACCAACTAGAGAGCGACAACAGCCATGTACATGCATTAAAATTAATAAACATTGGATGAAAGCATGAGTAGGATATAATCCACCATGAACATAAATATCGTGAAGGCTATGTTGATTTTGTTTCAACTACATGCGTGAACATGTACCAAGTCAAGTCACTTAAATCATTCAAAAGAGGATACCACCCCATCATACCACATCATAATCATCTCAATAGCATGTTGGCATACAAGGTAAATCATTATAACTCATAGCTAATCAAGCATGGCACAAGCAACTCTGATCTCTAATTGTCATTGCAAACATGTTTATTCATAATAAGTTGAATCAAGAACGAGGGACTCATCATATTTACAAAAACAAAAGAGGTCGAGTTCATACCAGCTTTTCTCATCTCAGTCAGTCCATCATATATCATCATAATTGCCTTTAACTTGCACGACCGAACGGTGTGAGTAATAATAAGAGTGCACGTGCATTGGACTAAGCTGGAATCTGCGAGCATTCAATGAACAGTAGAAGACAAGGAAATATGGGCTCTTCGTTAAATCAACAATAATGCATATAAGAGCCACTTCAACAATTTAATTATGGTCTTCTCCTACTGACCCCAAAGAAAAGAAAAGAAATGAAACTATTTACACGGGAAAGCTCCCAACAAGCAAAAGAAGAACGAGAAATATTTTTGGGTTTTCTTTTTAATTATTACTACTACAACAGAAAAATAAACTACTACTAATTTTTTGATTTTTCTTAGGGTTTAACAAACACACAAGAAGAAAGCAGGAAAAAGAAAATAAACTAGCATGGATATTACAGTGAAAAAGTATGAGAACCGACATCTAGCAATGAGTGTGTGTGAACATAAATGTAATGTCAGTGAGAAATACGTACTTCCCCAAGCTTTGGCTTTTGGCCTAAGTTGGTCTATGGCCATGGCTGGCCTGGCGGATATCCATAATAATAGTTGTTGGGGTCGTACTGTGATGAGGAAGGATAGTTGGGATCATACTGATGTGCAACGGTTATCGCCTGCTGAGCTGCAGCATGGAATCGAGCTGCCTCCGCTCTCCTCTCGTACTCTTCTGCCTCCTCTCTGGTAATAACATATCTTCCTTTTGTCTGTGAATCAAAGAAGGCAGGAGTAGGGAGAGTAATACGGAAAATACGTCGTTTATCAAAAATTAAGCGATATAGGAGAGGTGATTCAGGCCTCTTGACAAACTGGTGCGAAGCCATAGAGTTATAATCTAAATATGCAGGAGGCAACTCCATATCACCCTCACGAATGTCTATTTCAAGAAAATGAGCTAAGCGGGTTGCATAAATTCCTCCAAAGAAATCTCCATTATGTCTATTATGATGCAACCTACGAGCTACAATGGCTCACATATGATAAGATTGGTCTCCTAACACATCACTCCTAAGAATGCTGAGATTAGGGACACACATGTGACATGCTTCATCCTTAGCATTTATGCATCTACCGATGAAGAGAGCAAAATAATGTATAGCAGGAAAGTGAATGCTCCCTATGGTAGCTTGCGTTATATCTCTGGATTCCCCCACAGTTATACTAGCAAGAAAGTTTCTAAATTCAGATTTAGGGGGATACCTAATACTGCCCCATGATGGAAGTTCGCAAGCAGAAGTGAAATCCTCTAGGTCTGTGGTATAAGATTTGTCATAAAGATCAAACATGACTGAAGGAGAATTACGCAAAGATGAATACTCAAACCTCCTCACAAATGAACTTGTGAGATCATGATACTGGGGGCATTTGTTAGCCTCAAAATCCTCAAGACCGGCATTGCGCAAATATGCTTTGAATTCTTCTTTAATTCCCGCACGGTCCATAAAATTTTCCGACGACCATTCGCAAGGCCGTACTGGAGCATCTCTCGGTGGATCCTCGTTAGCATCGCGCATAGAAATTCTGGGTCCTTGCTTCTTAGAGGGACCACCTTGGAACATCTTCCTAAACATATTGTTTTTCTCTGAAAAATTCTAAATTTTTTAGTAACTTCAAAATAAAAGTGAACCAAACTCAATAAAACTGATAGCAACTACTCCTACAAGTGCCTAGAGCCTATATCAAGCATTAGAACTACTTAGAACCATATAAATTTGACAAGCAAGCTCAAGAACATGGTCACCTATGCAGCACAAATTTGCAAAGAATAAAGCACTAGAACAAAAACTAATTGGACCAATGGAGGAGTCACATACCAAGGAACAATCTCCCCAAGCAGTTTTGCGAGAGGTGCTTTGAGCAAGGAGATCGAAAATCACAGCAAAAGTGGCTGGAACTCGTGCTTGAGTTGGTTTTTCGGGTTTGTGTGAGATAGAGGAAGAAGATGGGTGCCGGGATAAGTGGAGGAGGGCCACCGTGGGCCCACAAGGTAGGGGGCGCGCCCTATAGGGGGGGGGGCGCCCACCACCCTCGTGGCCAGGTGGCAGCTCCTCCCGCGGTAATTTTTGCACAGTAAATCCTCAAATATTCTCAAAAAAATCATATTAAATTGGCATGGCATTCTGAGGACTTTTATTTTCGGGATATTTTTATATTGCACAGATAAGTCAGGAAATAGACAGAAAATAGTATTTTTACTTTATTTAATATAAATAACAGAAAGTAAAAGTGGGGTACAGAAGTTTGTGCTTCTAGTTTCATCCATCTCATGCTCATCAAAAGGAATCCACTAACAAGGTTGATCAAGTCTTGTTAACAAACTCATTCCGATAATCATGAAACTGGAGAAATTTCGAATAACACTAAGTTACCTCAACGGGGATATGCACATCCCCAATAATAAGAATATCATATTTCTTCTTGATAGTTGGTAGAGGAAATTCAAAACCTCCAAATATAATCGATGGAATTTTTCCAGTAGAGTTGATACTATGAACTTGAGGTTGTTTCCTCGGAAAGTGTACCGTATGCTCATTACCATTAACATGAAAAGTGACACTGCCTTTGTTGCAATCAATAACATCCCCTGCAGTATTAAGAAAAGGTCTTCCAAGAATAATAGACATACTACCATCCTCGGGAATATCAAGAATAACAAAGTCCGTTAAAATAGTAACGTTTGCCACCACAACATGCACATCCTCACAAATACCGACTGGTATAGCAGTTGATTTATCAGCCATTTGCAAAGATATTTCAGTAGGTGTCAGCTTATTCATGTCAAGTCTACGATATAAAGAGAGAGGCATAACACTAACACCGGCTCCAAGATCACATAAAGCAGTTTTAATATAATTCTTTTTAATGGAGCAAGGTATAGTAGGTACTCCGGGGTCTCCAAGTTTCTTTGGTATTCCACCCTTAAAAGTATAATTAGCAAGCATAGTGGAAATTTCAGCTTCTGGTATCTTTCTTTTAGTAGTAATGATATCCTTCATATATTTAGCATAAGGATTTGTTTTGAGCACATCAGTTAATCTCATACGCAAAAAGATAGGCCTAATCATTTCATCAAAACGCTCAAAATCCTCATCATCCTTTTTCTTGGATGGTTTTGGAGGAAAAGGCATGGGTTTCTGAACCCAAGGTTCCCTTTCTTTACCATGTTTCCTAGCAACAAAGTCTCTTTTATCATAACGTTGATTCTTTGATTGTGGGTTATCAAGATAAACAGTAGGTTCAATTTCTACATCATTATCATTACTAGGTTGAGCATCATAATGAACATCATCATTAATATTTTTACTAGGTTCATGTTCATTACCAGATTGTGTTTCAACATCAGACATATAAGTATCATTTGGATTATCAGGTGGTTCAGCAATAGGTTCATTAGAAGTTTGCTATCATTTTTCTTCTTCTTCTTTCTAGAAGAACTAGGAACATCAATATTATTTCTTTGAGAATCTTGCTCGATTCTCTTAGGGTAGCCTTCAGGATACAAAGGTTCCTGAGTCATTCTACCAGTTCTAGTAGCCACTCTAACAACACAATCATTTTTCTTACTATTCATTTCATCAAGCACTTCTTTTTGAGCCTTAAGTACTTGTTCTACTTGAGTGGTAACCATAGAAGCATGTTTGCTAACAAGTTTAAGTTCACCTTTAATATCAGCCATATAATCACCCAAGCGTCTAATCATATAAGCATTTTCTTTTAATTGTCTACCAAAATAAGCATTGAAGTCATCTTGCTTATACATAAAGTTATCAAACTCATCCAAGCACTCACTAGCAATTTTAGTAGGAGGGACTTCAGCTTTATCATATCTATAGAGAGAATTTACCTTTACTACCTGTGTCGGGATATCGGGATCAGGAGGTTCTTCAGTAAATAAATAATTGAGACCATATGTTTCTTCAACAGGCGGTATATTAAGACCATGTATTTCTTCAATAGGAGGTAAATTCTTAACGTCTTCAGCTTTAATACCTTTTTCTTTCATAGATTTCTTTGCCTCTTGCATATCTTCGAGGCTGAGAAATAGAATACCTCTCTTCTCCGGAGTTGGTTTAGGAATAGGCTCAGTAATTGGAGCAGGAGATGGCTCAGGAGGTGCCCAATTATTTTCATTTGTCAACATATTATTCAATAGAATTTCAGCTTCATCCGGTGTTCTTTCCCTGAAAAGAGAACCAGCACAACTATCCAGGTAATCTCTGGAAGCATCAGTTAGTCCATTATAAAAGATATCAAGTATTTCAGGTTTCTTAAGAGGATGATCAGGCAAAGAATTAAGTAACTTGAGAAGCCTCCCCCAAGCTTGTGGGAGACTCTCTTCTTTAATTTGCACAAAGTTGTATATTTCCCTCAAAGCAGCTTGTTTCTTATGAGGAGGGAAATATTTAGCAGAGAAGTAATAAATCATATCCTAGGGACTATGCACACAACCAGGATCAAGAGAATTAAACCATATCTTAGCATCACCCTTTAATGAGAACGGAAATATTTTGAGTATATAGAAGTAACGCGATCTCTCGTCATTAGTGAACATGGTAGCCATATCATTTAACTTAGTAAGATGTGCCACAACAGTTTCAGATTCATAGCCATAAAACAGATCAGATTCAACCAAAGTAATTATATCATGATCAACAG
Source organism: Triticum monococcum (assembly GCA_034509565.1). Classification (NCBI taxonomy): domain Eukaryota; kingdom Viridiplantae; phylum Streptophyta; class Magnoliopsida; order Poales; family Poaceae; genus Triticum; species Triticum monococcum. Next base: position 439,032,040 of record CM067842.1, on the reverse strand, counting down.
AGAATTCGTAATCCTTATCAGGAACACAAATAGGTGAAGTAGCGAAAGCAGGGTCAGGTCTCATTTTATCTCTAAGTGATTCTTTGTTCCATTTAATTAATAACCTCTTAAGCTCATATCTATCTTTGCAAGTAGAAATAGCGACAGAAGATTCCATATCAAAAAGATAACCCTCAGGAATAATAGGCATATTTTCATCATCGCTATCATCATCGTATTCAGATTCAATAATTTCTTTTTCTCTAGCCCTAGCAATTTGTTCATCAAGAAATTCACTAAGGGGCACAGTAGTATCAGGCATAGAAGCAGTTTCATCATAAGTATCATGCATAGCAGAAGTAGCATCATCAATAACGTGCAACATATCAGAACAAATAGCAGAAGTAGATGTAGGTGTCGCAAACTTACTCATAACAAAAGGTGAATCAAGTGCAGAGCTAGATGGTAGTTCCTTACCTCCCCTCGTAGTTGAGGGATAGATCTTAGTTTTTGGATCTCTCAAGTTCTTCATAGTGTCCAGCAGATATAAATCCCACGTGACTCAAAGAATAGAGCTATGCTCCCCGGCAACAGCACTAGAAATTAGTCTTGATAACCCACAAGTATAGGGGATCGCAACAGCTTTCGAGGGTAGAGTATTCAACCCAAATTTATTGATTCGACACAAGGGGATCCAAAGAATATTCTCAAGTATTAGCAGCTGAGTTGTCAATTCAACCACACCTGGAAACTTAATATCTGCAGCAAAGTGTTTAGTAGCAAAGTAATATGATAGTGGTGGTAGCGGCAACAAAAGTAAAGACAACAAAAGTAATGTTTTTAGTATTTTGTAGTGATTGTAACAGTAGCAGCGGGAAAGTAAACAAGCGGGAACCAGTATATGGAAAACTCGTAGGCACCGGACCAGTGATGGATAATTATGCCGGATGCGGTTCATCATGTAACATTCATAACATAGGGTGACACAGAACTAGCTCCAATTCATCAATGTAATGTAGGCATGTATTCCGTATATAGTCATACATGCTTATGGAAAAGAACTTGCATGACATCTTTTGTCCTACCCTCCCGTGGCAGCGGGGTCCTATTGGAAACTAAGAGATATTAAGGCCACCTTTTAATAGAGAACCGGAACAAAGCATTAGCACATAGTGAATGCATGAACTCCTCAAACTATGGTCATCACCGGGAATGGTCCCAATTATTGTCACTTTGGGGTTGCCGGATCATAACACAAGTAGGTGACTATAGACTTGCAAGATAGGATCAAGAACTCACATATATTCATGAAAACATAATAGGTTCAGATCTGAAACCATGGCACTCAGGCCCTAGTGACAAGCATTAAGCATAGCAAAGTCATAGCAACATCAATCTCAGAACATAATGGATACTAGGGATCAAACCCTAACAAAACTAACTCGATTACATGATAAATCTCATCCAACCCATCACCGTCCAGCAAGCCTACGATGCAATTACTCACGCACGACGGTGAGCATCATGAAATTGGTGATGGAGGATGGTTGATTATGACGACGGCGACGAATCCCCCTCTCCGGAGCCCCGAACGGACTCCAGATCAGCCCTCCCGAGAGGTTTTAGGGCTTGGCGGCGGCTCCGTATCGTAAAACGCGATGATTTCTTCTCTCTGATTTTTCTCTCATCGAAACTCAATATATGGAGGTGGAGTTGGAGTTGGAGACGCAACAGGGGGCCCACGAGGTAGAGGGGCATGCCCTAGGGGGGGGAGCCCCCCACCCTCGTGAGAAGGGTGTGGGCCCCCTGGTCTTCATCTTTGGCGAGGATTTTTTATTTTTTTTCTAAGATGTTCTGTGGAGTTTCAGGTCATTTCGAGAATATTTGTTTTCTGCACATAAAACAACATCATGGTAATTCTGCTGAAAACAGCGTCAGTCCGGGTTAGTTCCATTCAAATCATACAAGTTAGAGTCCAAAACAAGGGCAAAAGTGTTTGGAAAAGTAGATACGACGGAGACGTATCAGTTAGCACCTTTAGGATTGACAAAACCTTCTGGTTGCATCATATACAAGTCTTCTTTAATAAATCCATCAAGGAATGTAGTTTTGATATCCATTTTCCAGATTTCATAAAATGCGTCAACTGCTAACATGATTTGGATAGACTTTTAAGCATCGATACGAGTGGGAAAATCTCATCGTAGTCAACACCTTGAACTTGTCGAAAACCTTTTGCGACAATTCGAGCTTTGTAGATAGTAACACTACTATCAGCGTCTGTCTTCCTCTTGAAGATCCATTTATTCTGAATAGCTAACCGATCATCGGGCAAGTCAATCAAAGTCCATACTTTGTTCTCATACATGGATCCCATCTCAGATTTCATGGCCTTAAGCCATTTTGCGGAATCTGGGTTCATCATCGCTTCCTCATAGTTTGTAGGTTTGTCATGGTCTACTAACATGACTTCCAGAACAGGATTACCATACCACTCTGGTGCGGAACTTACTCTGGTTGACCTACGAGGTTCGGTAGTAACTTGATCTGAAGTTTCATGATCATCATCATTAACTTCCTCACTAATTGGTGTAGGCATCACTGGAACTGATTTCAGTGATGAGCTACTTTGCAATTCAAGAGAAGGTACAATTACCTCATCAAGTTCTACTTTCCCCCCACTCACTTCTTTCGAGACAAACTCCTTCTCTAGAAAGGATCCATTTTTAGCAACAAAGATCTTGCCTTCGGATCTGTGATAGAAGGTGTACCCAACAGTTTCTTGTGGGTATACTATGAAGACGCACTTCTCCGATTTGGGTTTGAGCTTATGAGGCTGAAACTTTTCCACATAAGCATTGCAACCCCAAACTTTAAGAAATAATAGCTTAGGTTTCTTGCTAAACCATAGTTCATACGGTGTCATCTCAACGGATGTTTAGACGGTGCCCTATTTAACGTGAATGCAGCTGTCTCTAATGCATAACCCCAAAATGATAGTGGTAAATCGGTAAGAGAGTTCATAGATCGCACCATATATAATAAAGTACGATTACGACATTCGGACACACCATTACGCTGTGGTGTTCCAAGTGGCGTGAGGTGTGAAACTATTCAACATTGTTTCAACTAAAGGCCGAACTCGTAACTCAAATATTTCGTCTCCACGATCAGATCGTAGAAACTTTATTTTCTTGTTACGACGATTCTCCACTTCACTCTGAAATTCTTTGAACTTTTCAAATGTTTCAGACTTGTGTTTCATTAAGTAGAAATACTCATATCTTCTCAAATCATCTGTGAAGATCAAAAAATAACGGTACCCACCACGAGCCTCAACACTCATCGGACCGCATACATCGGTATGTATTATTTCCAATAAGTCAGTTGCTCGCTCCATTGTTTCGGAGAACGGAGTTTTAGTCATCTTGCCCATGAGGCATGGTTCGCAAGTATCAAGTGATTCATAATCAAGTGATTCCAAAAGCCCATCAACATGGAGTTTCTTCATGCGCTTTTACACCAATATGACCTAAACGAGAGTGCCACAAATAAGTTGCACTATCATTATTAACTTTGCATATTTTGGCCTAAATATTATGAATATGTGTATTTCTATGATCGAGATTCAATAAACCATTTATTTTAAGTGTATGACCAAACAAGGTTTTATTCATGTAAACAGAACAACAATTATTCTTTGACTTAAATGAATAACCGTATTGCAATAAACATGATCCAATCATATTATGCTCAACACAAACACCAAATAACATTTATTTAGGTTCAACACTAATCCCGAAGGTAGAGGGTGTATGCGATGGTGATCTTGTCAACCTTGGAATCTCTTCCAACACACATTGTCACTTTGCCTTCAACTAGTCTCTGTTCATTTTGTAACTCCTGTTTCGAGTTACTAATCATAGCAACTAAACCAGTATCAAATACCCTGGGGTTACTATGAACACTAGTGAAGCACACATCAATAACATGTATATAAAATATACTTTTGTTCACTTTGCCATCCTTCTTATCCGCCAAGTATTTGGGGTAGTTCCACTTCCAGTGACCATTCCCTTTGCAGTAGAAGCACTCAATTTCAGGCTTAGGTCTAGCTTTGGGCTTCTTCACGGGAGTGGAAACTTGCTTTCCATTCTTCTTGAAGTTCCTTTTCTTTCCCTTGCCCTTTTACTTGAAACTAGTGATCTTGTCAACCATCAACACTTGATGCTTTTTCTTGATTCTACCTTCGCCAATTTCAGCATCACGAAGAGCTTGGGAATCGTTTCCGTTATCCCATGCATATTATAGTTCATCACGAAGTTCTAGTAACTTGGTGATAGTGACTAGAGAACTCTGTCAATCACTATCTTATCTGGAAGATTAACTCCCACTTGATTCAAGTGATTGTAGTACTCAGACATTCTGAGCACATGCTCACTAGCCGAGCTATTCTCCTCCATCTTGTAGGCAAAGTACTTGTCAGAGGTGTCATACCTCTCGACTCGGGCATGAGTCTAAAATACCAATTTCAACTCTTGGAACATCTCATATGCTCCATGGCGTTTAAAAACATTTTTAAGTCCCGGTTCTAAGCCGTAAAGCATGGTGCACTAAACTATCAAGTAGTCATCATACTGAGCTTGTCAAACGTTCATAACGTCTACATATGCTCCTGCAAAAGGACCGTCACCTAGTAGTGCATCAAGGACATAATTCTTCTATGCAGCAATGAGGATAATCCTCAGATCATGGATCCAGTCCTCATCATTACTACTATTATCTTTCAACTTATTTTTCTCTAGAAACATATCAAAAAATAAAACAAGGAGCTATACACGAGCTATTGATCTACAACATTGATATGCAAAACACTATCAGGTACTAAGTTCATGATAAATTAAAGTTCAATTAATCATATTACTTAAGAACTCCCATTTAGATAGACATCCCTCTAATCATCTAAGTGATCACGTGATCCACATCAACTAAACCATGTCCGATCATCACGTGAGATGCAGTAGTTTTCAATGGTGAACATCACTATGTTGATCATATCTACTATATGATTCATGCTCGACCTTTCGGTATCAGTGTTCTGAGGCCATATCTGCATATGCTAGGCTCGTCAAGTTTAACCCGAGTATTCTGCATGTGCAAAACTGGCTTGCACCTGTTGTATGTGAACGTAGAGCTTATCACACCCGATCATCATGTGGTGTCTCGGCACGACGAACTGTAGCAATGGTGCATACTCAGGGAGAACACTTGTACCTTGAAATTTAGTGAGAGATCATCTTATAATGCTATCGCCGAACTAAGCAAAATAAGATGCATAAAGGATAAACATCACATGCAATCAAATATAAGTGATATGATATGGCCATCATCATCTTGTGCCTTTGATCTCCATCTCCAAAGCACCGTCATGATCACCATCATCACCGGCTTGACACCTTGATATCCATCGAAGCATCGTTGCCATCTCGCCAACTATTGCTTCTACGACCATCTCTACCGCTTAGTGATAAAGTAAAGCAATTACATGGCGATTGCATTTCATACAATAAAGCGACAACCATATGGCTCCTGCCAGTTGCCGATAACTGTGTTACAAAACATGATCATCTCATACAACAATTTATATAATCATGTCTTGACCATATCACATCACAACATGCCCTCCACAAACTAGTTAGACATCCTCTACTTTGTTGTTACAAGTTTTACGTGGCTGCTACGAGCTTCTAGCAAGAACCGTTCTTACCTATGCATCAAAAACCACAAAGTAGTATGGTGATTGCTTTTTGATCTTCAGAAAGAACCCTGTTCATTGAAACTGATTCAACTAAAGTTCGAGAAAAAAACACCCACTAGCCACCTGTGTGCGAAGCACCTCGGTAGAACCAGTCTCGCGTAAGCATACGCGTAATGTCGGTCTGAGCCGCTTCATCCAACAATACCACTGAATCAGGAATCAACTAGTGACGACAAGCAATATGTATATACTCACGCCCACAACTCCTTTGTGTTCTACTCATCCATATAACATCTACGCCTAGACCTGGCTCTGATACCACTATTGGGGAACGCAGTAATTTCAAAAAAATTCCTATGCACACGCAAGATCCATGTAGGTGATGCATAGCAACAAGAGGGGAGAGTGTTGTCCACGTACCCTCGTAGACCGTAAGGGGAAGCGTTATGAAAACACGGTTGATGTAGTTGTACGTGTTCACGATCTGATCGATCCTAGCACCAAAGGTATGGCACCTCCGTGATCTACACACGTTCAGATCGGTGACGTCCCACAAACTCTAGATCCAGCTGAGGTCGAGGGAGAGTTTCGTCAGTACGATGGCGTGATGATGGTGATGATGAAGTTACCGACGCAGGGCTTCGCCTAAGCTCTACAACGATATGGCCGAGGTGGAAATCTGTGGAGGGGGCACCACACACGGCTAAACAATCAACTTGTGTGTCTATGGGGTGCCCCTCCCCCGTATATAAAGGAGTGGAGGAGGGGAGGGCAGACCCTCTCATGGCGCGCCCAAGGGGGGAGTCCTACTTCCGGTGGGAGTAGGATTCCCCCTTCCTTAGTTGGAGTAGGAGAGGAAGGAAGGGGGAGAGAGAGGGAAGGAAGGGGGGGGGCACCCAATTGGATTGGGCTTGGGGGGGGGGGGGGTGGTGCCCTCCACCTTGGCCACCTCCTCCTCTCTCCCACTAAGGCCCAATAAGGCCCATTGACTCCCCGGGGGGTTCCGGTAACCCCCGGTACTCCGGTAAATGGCCGAACTCATCCGGAACCATTACGATGTCCGAACATAGCCTTCCAATATATCGATCTTTATGTCTTGACCATTTCGAGACTCCTCGTCATGTCCGTGATCATATCCGAGACTCCGAACTACCTTCGGTACATCAAAACACATAAACTCATAACACCGATCATCATTGAACGTTAAGCATGCGAACCCTATGGGTTCGAGAACTATGTAGACATGAATGAGACTCATCTCCGGTCAATAACTAACAGTGGAACCTGGATGCTCATATTGGTTCCTACATATTCTACAAAGATCTTTATCGGTCAAACCACATAACAACATACGTTGTTCCTTTTGTCATCGGTATGTTACTTGCCCGAGATTCAATCATCGGTATCACCATACCTAGTTCAATCTCGTTATCGGTAAGCCTCTTTACTCGTTCCGGAATGCATCATCCTGCAACTAACTCATTAGTCACATTGCTTGTAAGGCTTATAGTGATGTGCATTACCGAGAGGGCCAGCGATACCTCTCCGACAATCGGAGTGACAAATCCTAATCTCCATCTATGCCAACTCAACAAACACCATCAGAGACAACTGTAGTGCATCCTTATAATCACCCAGTTATGTTGTGATGTTTGATAGCACACTAAGTGTTCCTCCGGCATTCAGAAGTTGCATAATCTCATAGTCAGAGGAACATGTATAAGTCATGAAGAAAGCAATAGCAATAAACTAAACGATCATAGTGCTAAGCTAACAGATGGGTCTAGTCCATCACATCATTCTCTAATGATGTGATCCCATTCATCAAATGACAACATATGTCCATGGCTAGGAAACTTAACCATCTTTGATTAACGAGCTAGTCAAGTAGAGGCATACTAGGGACACTCTGTTTGTCTATGTATTCACACATGCACTAAGTTTCCGGTTAATACAATTCTAGCATGAATAATAAACATTTATCATGATATAAGGAAATATAAATAACAACTTTATTATTGCCTCTAGGGCATATTTCCTTCACGCTCCCTGGGCCGGCCACCTCCTCCTTCCCCCCTTTATATACGGGGGCGGGGGGCACCTCAAAGGCACACCAAGATTTCTCTTAGCCGTCTGTGGTGCCCCCATCCATAGTTTACTCCTCCGGTCATATTGTCGTAGTGCTTAGGCGAAGCCCTACGTGGATCACATCACCATCACCGTCACCACGCCATCGTGCTGACGTAATTCTCCCTTGACCCTCTACTGGATCAAGAGTTCGAGGGACGTCATCAAGCTGAACGTGTGCTGAACACGGAGGTGCCGTACGTTTGGTACTTGGATCAGTTGGATCGTGAAGATGTTCGACTACATCAACCGCGGTAACATATTGCTTCCGCTCTTGGTCTACGAGGGTATGTGGACACACTCTCCCCCTCTCGTTGCTATGCATCTCATAGATAGATCTTGCGTGATCGTAGGAAATTTTTGGAAATTGCATGCTACGTTCCCCAACAATGGCATCCGAGCCAGGTCTATGCATAGATGATATGCACGAGTAGAACACAAAGAGTTGTGGGCGATAATATTCATACTGCTTACCACTAACATCTTATTTTGATTCGACGGCATTGTGGGATGAAGCGGCCCGGACCGACATTGCATTATCGCGTTCATGAGACTGGTTCTACCGACGTGCTTCGCACACAGGTGGCTGGCGGGTGTCTGTTTCTCCAACTTTAGTTTAATCGAGTTTGACTATGGCCGGTACTTGTTGAAGGTTAAAACAACACACTTGACGAAAAATCATTGTGGTTTTGATGCATAGGTAAGAACTGTTCTTGCTAGAAGCCTATATCATCCACATAGAACTTGCAACAACAAAGTAGAGGACATCTAACTTGTTTTTGCAGGGCATGTTGTGATGTGATATGGTCAAGATGTGATGAGATATAAATTGTTTTATGAGATGATCATGTTTTGTAAAAGTTATCGATAACTGGCAGGAGCCTTATGGTTGTCGCTTTATTGTATGAAATGCAATCGCCATGTAATTGCTTTACTTTATCACTAAGCGGTAGCGATAGTTGTAGAAGCAATAGTTGGCGAGACGACAACGATGCTACGATGGAGATCAAGGTGTCAAGCCGGTGACGATGGAGATCATGATGGTGCTTTGGAGTTGAGATCAAAGGCACAAGATGATGATGGCCATATCATGTCACATATTTTGATTGCATGTGATGTTTATCCTTTATGCATCTTATTTTGCTTAGTACGGCGGTAGCATTATAAGATGATCTATCACTAAATTTCAAGGTATAAGTGTTCTCCCTGAGTATGCACCGTTGCTACAGTTCATCGTGCCAAGACACCACGTGATGATCGGGTGTGATAAGCTCTACGTTCACATACAATGGGTGCAAGCCAGTTTTGCACGTGCAGAATACTCGGGTTAAACTTGACGAGCCTAACATATGTAGATATGGCCTCGGAACACTAAGACTGAAAGGTCGAACGTGAATCATATAGTAGATATGATCAACATAGTGATGTTCACCATTGAAAACTACTCCATCTCACATGATGATCGGACATGGTTTAGTTGATATGGATCACGTGATCATTTAGATGACTAGAGAGATGTCTATCTAAGTGGGAGTTCTTTAGTAATATGATTAATTGAACTTTAATTTATCATGAACTTAGTACCTGATGGTTTTTGCATATCTAGGTTGTTGTAGATCAATGGCCCGTGCTACCGTTCCCTTGAATTTTATTGCGTTCCTAGAGAAAGCTAAGTTGAAAGATGATGGTATCAACTACACATGACTGGGTCCGTAACTTGAGGATTATCCTCATTGCTGCACAGAAGAATTACGTCCTGGAAGCACCGCTAGGTGCAAGACCCGCTGCAGGAGCAACTCCGGACATTTTGAATGTCTGGCAGACTAAAGCTGATGACTACTCAATAGTTCAGTGTGCCATGCTTTACGGCTTAGAATCGGGACTTCAAAGACGTTTTGAATGTCATGGAGCATATGAGATGCTCCAGGAGTTGAAGTTAATATTTCAAGCAAATGCCTGAGTTGAGAGATATGAAGTCTCCAACAAGTTCTAAAGCTGCAAAATGGTGGAGAATAGTTCTGTCAGTGAACACATACTCAGAATGTCTGGGTACCACAACCACTTGACTCAGCTGGGAGTTAATCTTCCTGATGATAGTGTCATTGACAGAATTCTTCAATCACTGCCACCAAGCTATAAAGGCTTCGTGATGAACTATAATATGCAAGGGATGGAAAAGACAATTCCCGAGATCTTCGCGATGTTAAAGGCTGCAGAGGTAAATCAAGAAGGAGCATCAAGTGTTGATGGTTAACAAGACCACTAGTTTCAAGAAAAAGGGCAAAAGGAAAAAGGGGAACTTCAAGAAGAATAGCAAGCAAGTTGCTGCTCAAGGGAAGAAGCCCAAGTCTGGACCTAAGCCTGAGACTGAGTGCTTGTACTGCAAAGGGATTGGTCACTGGAGGAGGAACTTCCCCAAGTATTTGGCGGATAAGAAGGATGGCAAAGTGAAAGGTATATTTGATATACATGTTATTGATGTGTACCTTACTAATGCTCGTAGTAGCGCCTGGGTACTTGATACTAGTTCTGTTGCTCATATTTGCAACTCGAAACATGGGCTACAGATTAAACGAAGATTGGCTAAGGACGAGGTGACGATGCATGTGGGAAATGGTTCCAAAGTTGATGTGATCCCCGTCGGCACGCTACCTCTACATCTACCGTCGGGATTAGTTTTAGACCTAAATAATTGTTATTTGGTGCCAGCGTTGAGCCTGAACATTATGTCTAGATCTTGTTTGATGTGAGACGGTTATTCATTTAAATCAGAGAATAATGGTTGTTCTATTTATACGAGTAATATCTTTTATGGTCATGCACCCTTGATGAGTGGTCTATTTTTGTTGAATCTCGATTGTAGTGATACAAATATTCATAATATTAAAGGCAAAAGATGAAAAGTTAATAATGATAGTGATTTGTGGCACTGCCGTTTAGGTCATATTGGTGTAAAGCGCATGAAGAAACTCCATGCTGATGGGCTTTTGGAATCAGTTGATGCTTTTGAATCATGCCTCATGGGCAAGATGACTAAGACTCCATTCTCCGGAACAATGGAGCGAGCAACTGACTTGTTGGAAATAATACATACTGATATATGCGGTCCGATGAGTGTTGAGGTTCATGGTGGGTATCGTTATTTTTTGACATTCATAGATGATTTGAGCAGATATGGGTATATCTACTTAATGAAATATAAGTCTGAAACATTTGAAAAGTTCAAAGAATTTTAGAGTGAAGTGGAAAATCATCGTAACAAGAAAATAAAGTTTCTACGATCTGATTGCGGAGGTGAATATTTGAGTTATGAGTTTGGTCTTCATCTGAAACAATGTGGAATAGTTTCACAACTTACGCCACCTGGAACACCACCGCGTAATGGTGCGTCCGGACGTCATAACCGTACTTTATTAGATATGGTGCGATCTATAATGTCTCTTACCGATTTATCGCTATCGTTTTGGGGCTATGCTTTAGAGATGTCTGCATTCACATTAAATAGGGCACCATCTAAATTCATTGAGACGACACCATATGAACTGTGGTTTAGCAAGAAACCTAAGCTGTCGTTTCTTAAAGTTTGGGGCTGCGATGCTGATATGTCCATTTTGCATCATGTTTTCTTACTGTTATTTACAATGTTTTTATCCATAATAATGCTTTTTGGAGTAATTCTAATGCCTTTTCTCTCATAATTTGCAAGGTACACACCAAGGAGAATTCTGGCAGCTGGAAATCTGGACCTATAAAAGAAACGTCAGTCCACCTATTCTACGCAACTCCAAACAAGCTCAAACTTCACATAGATTTTTTATGGATTATTTAAGAATTATTGGAGCAAATAACTACCAAAGGGGGCCCACCAGGTGGGCACAACCCACCCGGGCATGCCAGGGAGCCCAGGCGCGCCCAGGTGGGTTGTGCCCTCCTCGGCCCACCTCCGATGCCCATCTTTTGGTATATAAGTCATTTTGACCTAGAAAAGAAAATAAGGAGAGGACTTTCGGGACGGAGCGCCGCCATCTCCAGATGAAACTTGGGCAGGAGCACTTTTGCCCTCTGGTGGAGCGATCCCGCCAGGGGAACTTCCCTCCCGGAGGGGGAAATCATCGTCATCATCATCACCAACAACTCTCCCATCTTGGGGAGGGCAATCTCCATCAACATCTTCAACAACACCCTCCTCTCAAACCCTAGTTCATCTCTTGTGTTCAGTCTTGTTACCGGAACTATAGATTGGTACTTGTGGGTGACTAGTAGTGTTGATTACATCTTGTAGTTGATTACTATATGGTTTATTGGAAGATTATATGTTCGATCCAATATGCTATTTAATACCCCTCTGATCATGAGCATGTTTATCAATTGTGAGTAGTTACCTTTGTTCTTGAGGTCACGGGAGAAATCATGTTGCAAGTGTTGGGGAACGTAGTAATTTCAAAAAATTTCCTACGCACACGCAAGATCATGGTGATGCATAGCAACAAGAGGGGAGAGTGTCGTCCACGTACCCTCGTAGACCGTAAGTGGAAGTGTTATGACAACGCGGTTGATGTAGTCGTACGTCTTCATGATCGACCGATCCTAGTACCGGACGTACGACACCTCCGTGATCTGCACACGTTCAACTCGGTGACGTCCCACAAACTCATGATCCAGTAGAGCTTTGAGGGAGAGTTCTGTCAGCACGGCAGTGTGATGATGGTGTTGATGAAGCTACTGATGCAGGGCTTCGCCTAAGCACCACTATGATATGACCGAGGTGGATTATGGTGGAGGGGGGCACCGCACACGGCTAAAAGATCAATGATCAACTTGTGTGTCGATGGGGTGCCCCCTTCCCCTGTATATAATGGATTGGAGGAGGGGGAGAGGCTGGCCCTCCTAGGCGCGCCCCAAGGGGAGTCCTACTCCCACCGGGAGTAGGACTCCAACCCTTCCAAGAGTAGGAGTAGGAGAGAGGGGGAAGGAAAGGGGGGCGCTGCCCCCTCCTTGTCCAATTCGGACTAGAGGGAGAGGGGGCGCGCGGCCTGCCCTAGCCCCTCCTCTTCTCCACTAAGGCCCAATAGGCCCATTACACTCCCCAGGGGGTTCCGGTATTTGTCCGAACATGCCCGGAACCTTTCCAAAGTTCAAACATAGTCATCCAATATATCGATATTTATGTCTCGACCATTTCGAGACTCCTCGTCATGTCCGTAATCATATCCGGGACTCCGAACTACCTTTGGTACATCAAAACACATAAACTCATATTATCGATCTTCACCGAACGTTAAGCGTGCGGACCCTACAGGCTCGAGAACTATGTAGACATGACCGAGACTTGTCTCCGGTCAATAACCAATAGCGGAACCTGGATGCTCATATTGGCTCCTACATATTCTACGAAGATCTTTATCGATCAAACCGCATAACAACATACGTTGTTCCCTTTATCATTGGTATGTTACTAGCCCGAGATTCAATCGTCGGTATCTCAATACCTAGTTCAATCTCGTTACTGGAAAGTCTCTTTACTCGTTCTATAATGCATCATCCCGCAACTAACTCGTTAGTTACATTGCTTGCAAGGATTATAGTGATGTGCATTACCGAGAGGGCCCAGAGATACCTCTCCGACAATCGGAGTGACAAATCCTAATCTCGATCTATGCCAACTCAACAAGTACCATCGGACACACCTATAGAGCACCTTTATAATCACTCAATTACGTTGTGACATTTGGTATCACATAAAGTGTTCCTCCGGTACTCGGGACTTGCATAATCTCATAGTCATAGGAACATGTATAAGTCATGAAGAAAGCAATAGCAATAAACTAAATGATCATCGTGCTAAGCTAACGGATGGGTCAAGTCAATCACATCATTCTCTAATGATGTGATCCCGTTAATCAAATGAAAACTCATTTCTATGGCTAGGAAACTTAACCATCTTTGATTCAACGAGCTAGTCAAGTAGAGGCATACTAGTGACACTCTGTTTGTCTATGTATTCACACATGTACTAAGTTTCCGATTAATACAATTCTAGCATGAATAATAAACATTTATCATGATATAAGGAAATAAATAATACTTTATTATTTCCTCTAGGGCATCTTTCCTTCAGTCTCCCACTTGCACTAGGGTCAATAATCTAGTTCACATCGTTATGTGATTAGTTCACATCTCCATGTGACTAATACCCAAAGGGTTAACTAGAGTCAATAATCTAGTTCACATCGCTATGTGATTAACACCCAAAGAGTGATCATGTTTTGCTTGTGAGAGAAGTTTAGTCTACGGGTCTGCAACATTCAGATCTGTTTGTATTTAGCAAATTTCTATGTCTACAATGCTCTCAACAGAGCTACTCTAGCTAATTGCTCCCACTTTCAATATGTATCCATATCGAGACTTAGAGTCATCTAGATCGATGTAAAAGGCTTGCATAGACGTAACTCTTTACGACGAACTCTTTTATAACCTTCATAACCGAGAAATATTTCCTTAGTCCTCTAAGGATAATTTTGACCGCTGTCCATTGATCTACTCCTAGATCACTATTGTACTCCCTTGCCAGATTCATGCTAAGGTATACAATAGGACTGGTAAACAGCATAGCATACTTTATAGAACCTATAACTGAGGCATAGGGAATGAATTTTTATTCTCTTTCTATTTTCTGCTGTGGTCGGGTTTTGAGTCTTTACTCAACTTCACACCTTGCACCACAGGCAAGAACTCCTTCTTTGACTGTTTCATTTTGAACTACTTCAAAATCTTGTCAAGGTATGTACTCATTTAAAATATATCAAGCGTCTTGATCTATCTCTATAGATCTTGATGCTCAATATGTAAGTATCTTCAGCAAGGTATTTCTTTGAATAACTCTTTTCAAACACTCCTTTATGCTTTCCAGAAAATTCTACATTATTTCCGATCAACAATATGTCATTCACATATACTTATCAGAAATGATGTAGTGCTCCCACTCACTTTCTTGTAAATACAGGCTTCACCGCAAGTCTGTATAAAACCATATGCTTTGATCACTTTATCAAAGCATATATTCCAACTCCGAGATGCTTGCACAAGTCCATAGACGGATCGCTGGAGCTTGCTCACTTTGTTAGCACCTTTAGTATCGACAAAACCTTCTGGTTACACCATATACAACTTCTTCTTTAAGAAATCCATTAAGGAATGCAGTTTTGACATCCATTTGCCAGATTTCATAAAATGCGCAGCTGCTAACATGATTCAGACATAGTTTTAAGCATCGATATGAGTGAGAAAATCTCATCGTAGTCAACACCTTGAACTTTTTGAAAACATTTTGCGACAATTCGAGCTTTGTAGATAGTAACACTACTATCAGCGTCCGTCTTCCTGTTGAAGATCCATTTACTCTTAATGACTCACCGATCATCGGGGAAGTCAACCAAAGTCCATACTTTGTTCTCATACATGGATCCCCTCTAAGATTTTATGGCCTCAAGCCATTTCACGGAATCTGGGCTCATCATCGCTTCCTCATAGTTCGTAGGTTCATCATGGTCAAGTAACATGACCTCCAGAACAGGATTACCGTACCACTCTGATGCGGATCTCACTCTGTTTAACCTACGAGGTTCGGTAGTAACTTGATCTGAAGTTACATGATCATCATCATTAGCTTCCTCACTAATTGGTGTAGGAGTCATAGGAATAGATTTCTGTGATGAACTACTTTCCAATAAGGGAGCAGGTACAGTTACCTCATCAAGTTCTACTTTCCTCCCACTCACTTCTTTCGAGAGAAACTCCTTGTCTAGAAAGGATCCATTCTTAGCAATGAATGTCTTGCCTTCGGATTTGTGATAGAAGGTGTACCCAACTGTCTCCATTGGGTATCCTATGAAGACACATTTCTACGATTTGGGTTTGAGCTTATCAAGATGAAACTTTTTCACACAAGCATCGCAACCCCAAACTTTAAGAAACGACGACTTTGGTTTCTTGCCAAACCACAGTTCATATGGTGTCGTCTCAACGGATTTAGATGGTGCCCTATTTAACGTGAATGCAGTTGTCTCTAATGCATAACCCCAAAACGATAGTGGTAAATCGGTAAGAGAAATCATAGATTGCACCATATCTAATAAAATACAGTAACGATGTTCGGACACACCATTACGCTATGGTGTTCCAGGTGGCGTGAGTTGCGAAACTATTCCGCATTGTTTCAAATGAAGACCAAACTCGTAACTCAAATATTCTCCTCCATGATCAGATCACAGAAACTTTATTTTCTTGTTATGATGATTTTCCACTTCACTCTGAAATTCTTTGAACTTTTCAAATGTTTCAAACTTATGTTTCATCAAGTAGATATACCCATATCTTCTCAAATCATCTATGAAGGTTAGAAAATAACGATACCCGCCATGAGCCTCAACACTCATCGGATTGCATACATCAGTATGTATTATTTCCAGTAAGTCAGTTGCTTCCTCCATTGTTCCAGAGAATGGAGTTTTAGTCATCTTGCCCACGAGGCATGGTTCGCAAGCATCAAATGATTCATAATCAAGTGATTCCAAAAGCCCATCAACATGGAGTTTCTTCATGCCCTTTACACCAATATGACCTAAACAGCAGTGCCACAAATAAGTTGCACTATCATTATTAACTTTGCATCTTTTGGCTTCAATATTATGAATATATGTATCACTACGATCGAGATTCAATAAACCATTCACCTTGGGTGTATGGCCATTGAAGGTTTTATTCATGTAAACAGAACAACAATTATTCTTTGATTTTAAATGAATAACCGTATTGCAATAAACATGATCCAATCATATTCGTGCTTAACGCAAACACCAAATAACATTTATTTAGGTTCAACACTAATCCTAAAAGTATAGGGAGTGTTCGATGATGATCATATCAATCTTGGAACCACTTCCAACACACATCGTCACTTCACCCTTAACTAGTCTCTGTTCATTCTGCAACTCATGTTTCGAGTTACGAATCTTTAGCAACTGAACTAGTATCAAATACTAAGGGGTTGCTATAAACACTAGTAAACTACACATCAATAACATGTATATCAAATATACCTTTGTTCACTTTGCCATCCTTCTTATCCGCCAAATACTTGGGGCAGTTCTGCTTCTAGTGACTAGTCCCTTTGCAGTAGAAGCACTTAGTCTCAGGCTTAGGTCTAGACTTGGGCTTCTTCACTTGAGAAGCAACTTGCTTGCCATTCTTCTTGAAGTTTCCCTTCTTCCCTTTGCCCTTTTCTTGAAACTAGTGGTCTTGTCAACCATCAACACTTGATGCTTTTCTTGATTTCTACCTTTGTCGATTTCAGCATCACGAAGAGCTTGGGAATTGTTTCCGTTATCCCTTGCATATTATAGTTCATCACAAAGTTCTAGTAACTTGGTGATAGTGACTAGAGAACTCTGTCAATCACTATCTTATCTGGAAGATTAACTCCCACTTGATTCAAGTGATTGCAGTACTCAGACATTCTGAGCACATTGTCACCAGCTGAGCTATTCTCCTCCATCTTGTAGGAAAAGTGCTTGTCAAAGGTCTCATACCTTTTGACATGGGCATGAGTCTGAAATACTAATATAAACTCTTGGAACATCTCATATGCTCCATGGCATTCAAAACGTCTTTGAAGCCCCGATTCTAAGCTGTAAAGCATGGTGCACTAAACTATCATGTAGTCATCATATCGAGCTCGCCAAACGTTCATAACGTCTGCATCTGCTCCTGTAATAGGTATGACACCTAGCGGTGCATCAAGGACATAATTCTTCTATGCAGCAATGAGGATAATCCTCAGATCATGGACCTAGTCCGCATCATTGCTACTATCATCTTTCAACATAATTTTTCTCTAGGAACATATAAAAAATAAACAGGGAGCTACAACGCGAGCTATTGATCTACAACATAGTTATGTAAATACTATCAGGACTAAGTTCATGATAAATTAAAGTTCAATTAATCATATTACTTAAGAACTCCCACTTAGATAGACATCCCTCTAGTCATCTAAATGATCATGTGATCCAAATCAACTAAACCATATCCGATCATCACGTGAGATGGAGTAGTTTTCAATGGTGAACATCACTATGTTGATCATATGTACTATATGATTCACGCTCGACCTTTCGGTCTCCAGTGTTCCGAGGCCATATTTGCATATGCTAGGCTCGTCAAGTGTAACCCAAGTGTTCCGCATGTGCAAAACTGGCTTGCACCCGTTGTATGTGAACGTAGAGCTTATCACACCCAATCATCATGTGGTGTCTCGACACGACGAACTGTCGCAATGGTGCATACTCAGGGAGAACACTTATACCTTGAAATTTAGTGAGAGATCATCTTATAATGCTACTGCCAAACTGAGCAAAATAAGATGTATAAATGATAAACATCATATGAAATCAAAATATGTGACATGATATGGCCATGATCATCTTGCGCCTTTGATCTCCATCTCCAAAGTACCGTCATGATCTCTGTCGTCACCGGCATGACACCATGATATCCATCATCTTGATCTCTATCAACGTGTCGTCACATGGTCGTCTCACCAACTATTGCTCTTGCAACTATTGCTATCGCATAGCGATAAAGTAAAGCAATTGTATGGCGCTTGCATCTTATGCAGTAAAGAGACAACCATCAGGCTTCTGCCAGTTGCCGCTAACTGTGTTACAAAACATGATGATCTCATACAATAAAATTAGCATCATGTCTTGACCATATCACATCACAACCTTCCCTGCGAAAACAAGTTAGACGTCCTCTACTTTGTTGTTGCAAGTTTTACGTGGCTGCTACGGGCTGAGCAAGAACCGTTCTTACCTATGCATCAAAAACCACAACGCGGTATAATGATTGCTTTTTGATCTTCAGAAAGAACCCTGTTCATTGAATCTAATTCAACTAAAGCTGGAGAAACAGACACCCACTAGCCACCTGTGTGCGAAGCACGTCGGTAGAAATAGTCTCGCGTAAGCGTACACGTAATGTCGGTCTGGGCCGCTTCATCCAACAATGCCGTTGAATCAAGAATCAACTAGTGACGGCAAGCAATATGTATATACCCATGCCCACAACTCCTTTGTGTTCTACTCATGCATATAACATCTACGCATAAACCTGGCTCAGATGCCACTGTTGGGGAACACAGTAATTTCAAAAAATTTCCTACGCACACGCAAGATCATGGTGATGCATAGCATCAAGAGGGGAGAGTGTCGTCCACGTACCCTCACAGACCATAAGCGGAAGCGTTATGACAAAGCAGTTGATGTAGTCATACATCTTCATGATCGACCGATCCTAGTACCGAACGTACGGCACCTCCGTGATATGCACACGTTCAGCTCGGTGACGTCCCACGAATTCACGATCCAGTAGAGCTTCGAGGGAGAGTTCCGTCAACACGACGGCGTGATGACGGTGTTGATGAAGCTACTAACGCATGGCTTCGCCTAAGCACCGCTACAATACGACCGAGGTGGATTATGGTGGAGGGGGGCACCGCACACGGCTAAAAGATCAATGATCAACTTGTGTGTCTATGGGGTGCCCCTTTGTGATGCCCCGAGACCGTTGTGCCAGGTGTCGTCCAGTTATTCGCTATTGTTGCCTTGTCATTTCCTTGCGTGTTGCATCTTGTCATGTCATCATATGCATTGCATCATCATGTTTTCAAAACTTGCATCCGTCCCGGTCTCCTCGTTCCCTCCGTTGTCCGTTCTGAGCCCAGACACACTTGCACGCGCCCGCGGCATGTCCGAAATAATATTTTTATAAGTGGCTGAGAAATGTTCTCGGATTGGGTTGAGAGTTGACGTGTGGTCTTATTATAGTGTAGATAGACCGCCTGTCAAGTTTCATCGCGTTCGGGGTTCGTTTGATAGCCCAACCGTTAAACTACTACGGTAGTATAGCCGGTCTAACGTCGGACGTTTTCGGTCTTCGAAAACCGTGCCGGGCTGCATCTCTCCCCTCTTCTCTCAGACCAACCCGCTCTTCACAATCTGCCAGACCCAACCTAACCTCTCTCGTCAGCTCGCGACCCTCCTCGCATGCGTCCGAAAATTGTCCCGGACCCGACCCGAACAGTCGTCACCGTTGTGTCCGGATCATCCCCAAACATCTACAAAATATCATCGTTTTATTTATTGGCCTCCCTAGTCTATTTATTCTCGTCCGTCGGTTTTCGATTGGAAGGTCCAAACTCTCTCCCTTCCCTATATAAATAGTCCACCCACATGCCTATTTGGACAAACCCTAGACCAACTCCCTAAAATCCCTCTCCTCTCCGCCGCCACCCACTCACCATCCCCATCGGGATCCTCCCAGATCCATCCACCCATTCCCAGCCGATCCCGACCAACTTCCTCGTTTTCAGCATCGGGCCAACCTCCTCCTCCGCTGGATCCACCCAATCCCACAACCTCCTCCCGCAGCACGCCCGTCCTCAAGCCCCTGCCCCGAGCCTTCCCGTGCTCCTCCTCCTCGCCTCGTCGTCCAGCGTCGCCGCCAGGAACCGAATCAGCTAGCAGATGAGCGCCGCCCCTCCTTTATTTTCTTCCCTCATTCTTCCTCCTCCCTATGTTTGTCTCTCTCTCTCAAGGCTCTCTCTTCGCCCTGTCCTTGCAGGACCACCACTGTCGCCATGGACTGCCGCCACCGTCGAGTCCCTATGGCCTTCCCGACATCGCCGGTTTCCCGCAGCTGCCAGATCGGGTCCGTCCCCGAGGGATCCGCTGCGGCCGTCATTCCTTCTGCTGCCGCCTGCTTCCTTTTGTGCGAGACCGAGACGAACGAGCACTTTCCTCCTGCTCAATTTGCCCGTGCCAGGTGCTTCACCGCCGCCTTGCTTCGTCCTCTCCGTCCTCCCGCCGTGGAGCAGCATCGAGCTCGAGAGGAGCCCTGTTCGCGCCGGACCCCCCCATCCCTGGCGAGCTCTGCCGCCCTGCGCCGCCTAAATCCGCCGTTCTGCCGTTCTCCTTCGGCGATGGAGCTCCCGCAAGCCATCCCCGACACTGGTCCTCTTCTGCAGAATCCCGGCGCTGCGCCCATCCTCCTTCGTCCACGCCGAGTCCTGCTTCGCTCGGTGCTGCGCCTGCACCACCTGAAGCGACGCACCCCTGCTTCCTCTGTTTCAGAAACATGGCCACGCGCTCGCGTTGACTCGTCCGGCCAGATCGAGCGAGTCCTCCCCATCGACCGCACATGGGCCGCGTCCCTCCTCCGGCCCGGCTCCCGCTGCGAGCCTGCCAGCCTTCACGGGCCTTAGCCCATGGGTGAGGCCACCCGCAGCGCCCCTCCTTTTGTCTTATTTCTACTGTTGGGCCAGCCTACAGTTTCGGCCCGATAGCTTTTTTTCCCCGACCTGCGAATTTCCTAATTACCAGTGCACTGCATATTTACAGATTGGACCCTATACTTCATGCATATTATAACTCAACAACCGTGCATCACATGTAAAAACTTTATATATGAAATATGCTTAGTTTTTCATCTAGTTTCGTAATATGCCACTTTCATCCATGTTTAAAATGTTTAAACTTGATGTTTGTTTAATTTTGCTTAAATGCCATGTTAAAATGATTTAATTCATAACTAAATAACCGTAACTCCGAATTAAATAATCTTTATATGTAAATGGGGTAGAAAAATGCCTAGTTTAACATGGTGACCTTACTTTGCATGTTTAATAACTCTAAAATTATGTTTAGGGCAGAACAGTACCAAACCTAATTTATGCACATGAGGAGTTTCCGGATTTGTTGTTCATGCTTTCGGCCTCATTTAACCTTGACTAGATGGGTAGTTTTCATTTGCTTCACCCTCTTGCCATGCTAATAACATTTAATCTTGTTAGGTACATAAACGAGATCGAACTAAATAACATGTTGTGGTGTTTTGTCAATATGCAACTCGTTGCATATTGAGCTTCACTTAATTTGTAGTGTTGTTTGTTGCACTTTGCCATGCCATGACATGTATCGTTAAACCGTACATGCATCATACTTGTTGTGCATCATGCCATGATCGTGTGATAGTTGTTTACTATGTTGTGTGCTTCTTTCCGGTGTTGCTTCTTCGGGTTGATTCTGATAACGTCGCGTTTGTGAGGACCCGTTCGACTACGCCCGTTTGTCTTCTTCATGGACTCGTTCTTCTTCCTTGCGGGATTTCAGGCAAGATGACCACACCCTCGAAATCACTTCTATCTTTGCTTGCTAGTTTCCTCGCTCTTTTGCTATGCCTATGCTGCGATACCTACCACTTGCTTATCATGCCTCCTATATTGTTGAACCAAGCCTCTAACCCACCTTGTCCTAGCAAACCGTTGATTGGCTATGTTACCGCTTTGCTCAGCCCCTCTAATAGCGTTGTTAGTTGCAGGTGAAGATTGAAGTTTGTTCCTTGTTGGAACATGGAGATGTTTTTCCTTGTTGGAACATGTTTACTTGTTGGGATATCACAATATATCTTATTTAATTAATGCATCTATATACTTGGTAAAGGGTGGAAGGCTCGGCCTTATGCCTGGTGTTTTGTTCCAGTCTTGCCGCCCTAGTTTCCGTCATATCGGTGTTATGTTCCCGGATTTTGCGTTCCTTACGCGGTTGGGTAATAATGGGAACCCCTTGACAGTTCGCCTTGAATAAAACTCTTCCAGCAATGCCCAACATTGGTTTTACCATTTGCCACCTAGCCTTTTCTTTCCCTTGTGTTCTGCAGACTCAAGGGTCATCATTATTTTAACCCCCCCGGGCCAGTGCTCCTCTGAGTGTTGGTCCACCTGTCAGCTGCCGGTGGCCACCAGGGGCAACTCTGGGCTGGCCTACCCGTACCTAGGACAATCTGAGTGTTCCCTGAGAAAGAGATATGTGCAGCTCCTATCGGGATTTGTCGGCACATTCGGGCGGTGTTGCTGGTTTAGTTTTACCCTGTCGAAATGTCTTGTAGAACCAGGATACCGAGTCTGATCGGAATGTCTCGGGAGGAGGTCTATTCCTTCGTTGACCATGAGAGCTTGTGATGGGCTAAGTTGGGACACCCCTGCAGGGTTTTGAAATTTCGAAAGCCATGCCCATGGTTATGGGCAGATGGTAATTTGTTAATGTCCGGTTGTAGAAAACCTGAAGTTGACCTTAATTAAAATGCATCAACCGCGTGTGTAACCGTGACGGTCTCTTTCCGGCGGAGTCCGGGAAGTGAACACGGTGTTGGAGTTATGCTTGACGTAGGTTGTTCTAGGATCACTTCTTGATCATAGTTTCACGATCGTGCTTTGCTTTCTCTTCTCGCTCTCTTTTGCGTATGTTAGCCACCATATATGCTAGTCGCTTGCTGCAGCTCCACCTCATACCTTTACCTTACCCATAAGCTTAAATAGTCTTGATCGCGAGGGTGCGAGATTGCTGAGTCCCCGTGACTCACAGATACTTCCAAAACCAGCTTGCAGGTGCCGATGAGTCCGTGCACATGACGCAACCCAGCTCAGGAGGAGCTCGATGAAGATCTTGTCCTTTGTGTTGTTTCGTTCTAGTTGATCAGTAGTGGAGCCCAGTTGGGGTCGATCGGGGACCTTGTTGCATTTGGGGTTCTTCTTTTATTTTGGTTCCGTAGTCGGACCTTGATTGTATTTGGATGTTGTAATGCTTTATTCATGTAATTATGTGAAGTGGCGATTGTAAGCCAACTATGTATCTTTTTCCCTTATGTATTACATGGGTCGTGTGAAGATTACCTCACTTGCGACATTGCTTTCAATGCGGTTATGCCTCTAAGTCGTGCTTCGACACGTGGGAGATATAGCCGCATCGAGGGCGTTACAAGTTGGTATCAGAGCCTTCCCCGACCTTAGGAGCCCCATTGCTTGATCGAATTAGCGGCCGTTGTTGAGTCTAGAAAAATGTTTTGAGTCATTTAGGAATTATATATCGGAGAGTTTAGGAATTCTTTTTACTTCCCAGTCTTCTCATCGCTCTGGTAAGGCATCCTGACGTAGAGTTTTGACTCTTCTCTTCTCAAATTTCACTAAATTTTTTTTTAGGATCACGCGGGTATGTTGGAATCGTTCCGCTGGTTTTGTGATGAGAACATTGTCTTGGTGCCTCCTGTCAGGGGTTTTGTGGAGGTGTCCCGGGGAGTTGAGCTCTGAGGTGTTGTCGTCATAATTTTATCGTTGCAGTTCTGGAATACCTGAGTTTAGTTTCGCCGACATCGAAAATCTCTTTTATGCAATTGTTGGTGAGATAACCTCGACGCCACCCATTACTGGGGCGGGAGTTCGGGAGTATCGCCATAACTTGTATAACGGATGCTTTTCGAAGGTTGAGGTAGATGATTTCCGAAGGTTTCTTGGTTATGTGTTGAAGGATGGATACAGCTGGATGTAGGATTTGTTAGTTTTGGGTGAGATATTATGCTTCCCCTGTATCCCCAACACCTGATTGCATAACCGGAAAGTTTTGGGAGTTTATAAGTGGGAATTCAAGTAGCTCTTATGATATCTTTCCGACAGATGTATGATATGAAATTGGGGTTCGACGTCTAGTGGTCCGCCTATCCACGGTTGGTTTTAAAGTGGTCTCGTTGTGTCTTAAAGAGTCCTTGGCTATGCTGACTCGGGGATGCTTCGTATGTCATGTGCACTGCCTTGTACATGATGGTGCTGTACGATCGAGCCCATGTAGGCCCCACCACGAAAACTTCGGACGAAATCTCTATCATATGTTTGCTCTGGCTTATTCTGCAAGCCAATCCTTTGTTTTTGTTTGGAGTTGTGGTATTCGAGTTGCTTCAATGTCAAGCGTTGATTCCATACCTTCCCCAAATGGTGTTCTCATACTCCGTTGTGAATACTAATCCTTCTAGATAATCGAGATTGTTATGCCAATGTTGCTCTACCGGTGTGTCTCTCTTCAAGTGGATCCGATCACTTCAACATTCACAAGATCAATTATCAGTTCTTCTCAATGTCGTTTGTTTCATCTGTCCCAAGGTGCCTTTGTTTTTTCCCGCCCACCCACCCTTGTTTTTCTTCAAGGACTCAGTTTTCTAAATCAAGTATCCATCTTATGGATGTGGAGACTCTTCATTCTTGTCTTTCAATGTTCTTATCCGGTGATTCTCATGAATATTCTAATGGAGCTCCAAGTTCGTCATTCTTCATTCTTTTCTTCTCCGGTGGTTTCAATACAAGATTTTGGTGTTGATCATATCCTTTCCTCGTTTCAGAAGTTTTATCATACTAGTGCTCATCATATTCATTCATTTCTTGCCATTCAATTGTTCCGGAGTGCTGAAGATATCTCGAAGATTCGTGTTTTCCACTCTACATTCGTTCAAGCTCTTTCGAGGTTGTTGTCTCATTCAAGTCTTTTAATTCAAACGGTGCAACCTCTCTTTTTAATCATGTCAACGGTGTTTCTTTTGAGTGGGCCCTAACCCACAGGTCTTTTCCCAGGATCTTACCTGACTCTTCTTATTTTTTCCGGAGCTATCTCAAATTCTTTTCAAAGTTTGACGTAAGAATGAGTTATCATCAGTCAAATGTCTTTCTCCAAGATCTTTCTAATCATTTTCATCAAACTTTTCTATTCTTCTTATTCCGGAGTGCCTCAACAATTCATGGTGGTATTTCTCGTTGTCATTCACAGTTTGGAAGACTGAAGAAGATTCTTCTTTCAACCTTGCTCCATTCTCTTCAAGATTCGTCATTCGAGATTGTTGCATCCTCTCATATTTGTTTTCGATTGTCAGAATTCTTTCTCACCCATCCGGAGTAATTCAGAAGTCTTTTCAGTTTGATTCTCCGGAGGCCATCATTTCGGGATTATTCATATTCAGCTTTCAGCTCTCCTTCTCTAAATCTTGCCGGTGCATCATTTAAATATCCTCTAATCAGCTCGTAATCTCGTCGTTCTCATGGATCTAAATTCTCTCAAGCATCTTCGTGTATTTGCTAATCCTTCCTGGTGTTTCTTCATGTTTTATTCGTTCTTTTTCAATTCTTACGGTGGTTCGTTCAAGACCTCTTCCTTGGTTATCTATCAATTCTTTCGTTCTTTCAAATTCTACCAGTGGTTCATCGAAGACCTTCCCAAGTTTGCGATATATCTATCTTAAATCCTTTCTACGAGAATAAGTAGTATGCCAATTCCATTGCTTGTCATCAAATTTGAATTGGTGAAGGATAAGCATAATGTAATTCTTATTCTTGTTTCATCGAATTTATTAAATTTCTTTTTCCGGAGTGGTTCATCATATCACATTCTCAGTTTGAGATGCTTTGTCTTTCCTTCTGGAGTTCCAAGTTTCCACTTTATCTCGCCGCAAAGCTTCATCTAATCATTGCAAGGCTTCAACCTTACTCTTTTCATCTTTCTTTTCGATTGATCATTCCTTTTGTTTAACGGAGTTCTTTGGGAAGGTTCTACATGTTGGTTCATAAAGGATTTAATTTCTTCTTGAAGTGTTCATCAAGATTCTTTTCTAAGAAACTCAAGCCTTCTTCATATTGTAATCCGGAGTGCATTCTTTCTATCATATTATTGGAGGCGGTATTATGCCATTCTTGATAATTTGAGTTCATGTTTCATGATTCACATGTTGTCAAGGATGAGATATTTTAAATCCATCATTTTCTTCATTGGAATTATCTTGGGTTATATTTCACCTAAAGCTTTCCTTTAAGAATTGTCGCTCTCATGGTGTTTATCAATGATCCAATTTCTTCATTTATCCTTTCCGGTGCAATATACTTTCTCGTCTCCTTGTTCATATCAATACAATTCTTTTTCCGTTAGTGGCAGAATTTCACCTCATAATTTGAGATGTACTCCATAAGACCATATCAAGCTTATTCTTTTCGTTGTTGGGTTTCCAACAACTCCGTTCGACCCTTCTCCTAAGGATGCCTTTCTCAAACTCTTTTGTGGCAGAAGTTGGCATTTGCTTCTCCATTCTTTTATTTCAATTATCTATATTCTATTCTTTCGTTCCGGAGGCATTGTGATGTTGCTCTTTTCAACCCATCATCTCGTTTGTCAAAGATCATGTTCTTTTCATGCTTATCCATTTAACCGGAGTGTTGTGTCCTCTGCTCAAGTTCTTAAATTTTATCAAGCCTTGCATATCTTTCCAACCGGAGTGTTGTTCGAATTTGTTCTTCCTTGTTCTTTTTTCCTAACGGAGTGCTTCAACTTCGCTCTTTCTCGTTGCATTCTTTCTTTCAATTTGTTCAACCTCTCGAGGTTCTTTTGTTTCACTCGTTTGTCAAAGAAGCAACTTAGTTTTACCTCTTCTCTTTCTCTTCCGTTTCCCCCTTGGTGCCATTCTAGATCTCGGGACGAGATCCTCTCGTAGTGGTGGAGTGTTGTGATGCCCCGAGACCGTTGTGCCAGGTGTCGTCCAGTTATTCGCTATTGTTGCCTTGTCATTTGCTTGCGTGTTGCATCTTGTCAGGTCCTCATATGCATTGCATCATCATGTTTTCAAAACTTGCACCCGTCCCGGTCTCCTCGTTCCGTCCGTTGTCCGTTCTGAGCCCAGACACACTTGCACGCGCCCGCGGCATGTCCGAAATAATATTTTTATAAGTGGCCGAGAAATGTTCTCGGATTGGGTTGAGAGTTGACGTGTGGTCTTATTATAGTGTAGATAGACTGCCTGTCAAGTTTCATCACATTCGGGGTTCGTTTGATAGCCCAACCGTTAAACTATAGCGGCAGTATAGCCGGTCTAACGTCGGACGTTTTCGGTCTCCGAAAACCGTGCCGGGCTGCATCTCCCCCCTCTTCTCTCAGACCAACCCGCTCTTCACAATCCACCAGACCCAACCTAACCTCTCTCGTGAGCCCGCGGCCCTCCTCGCGTGCGTCCGAAAATTGTCCCGGACCCGACCCGAACAGTCGTCACCGTTGTGTCCGGATCATCCCCAAACATCTACAAAATATCATCGTTTTATTTATTGGCCTCCCTAGTCTATTTATTCTCGTCCGTCGGTTTTCGATTGGAAGGTCCAAACTCTCTCCCTTCCCAATATAAATAGTCCACCCACATGCCTATTTGGACAAATCCTAGACCAACTCCCTAAAATCCCTCTCCTCTCCGCCACTACCCACTCACCATCCCCATCGGGATCCTCCCAGATCCATCCACCCATTCCCAGCCGATCCCGACCAACTTCCTCGTTTTCAGCATCGGGCCAACCTCCTCCTCCGCTGGATCCACCCAATCCCGCAACCTCCTCCCGCAGCACGCCCGTCCTCAAGCCCCTGCCCCGAGCCTTCCCGTGCTCCTCCTCCTCGCCTCGTCATCCGGCGCCGCCGCCAGGGACCGAATCAGCTAGCAGATGAGCGCCGCCCCTCCTTTATTTTCTTCCCTCATTCTTCCTCCTCCCTATGTTTGTCTCTCTCTCTCAAGGCTCTCTCTTCGCCCTGTCCTTGCAGGACCAGCACTGTCGCCATGGACTGCCGCCACCGTCGAGTCCCTATGGCCTTCCCGACATCGCCGGTTTCCCGCAGCTGCCAGATCGGGTCCGTCCCCGAGGGATCCGCTGCGGCCGTCATTCCTTCTGCTGCCGCCTGCTTCCTTTTGTGCGAGACCGAGACGAACGAGCACTTTCCTCCTGCTCAATTTGCCCGTGCCAGGTGCTTCACCGCCGCCTTGCTTCGTCCTCTCCGTCCTCCCGCCGTGGAGCAGCACCGAGCTCGAGAGGAGCCCTGTTCGCGCCGGACCCCCCCATCCCTGGCGAGCTCTGCCGCCCTGCGCCGCCTAAATCCGCCGTTCTGCCGTTCTCCTTCGGCGATGGAGCTCCCGCAAGCCATCCCCGACACTGGTCCTCTTCTGCAGCATCCCGGCGCCGCGCCCATCCTCCTTCGTCCACGCCGAGTCCTGCTTCGCTCGGTGCTGCGCCTGCACCACCTGAAGCCACGCACCCCTCCTTCCTCTGTTTCAGAAACATGGCCACGCGCTCGCGTTGACTCGTCTGGCCAGATCGAGCGAGTCCTCCCCATCGACCGCACATGGGCCGCGTCCCTCCTCCGGCCCGGCTCCCGCTGCGAGCCTGCCAGCCTTCACGGGCCTTAGCCCATGGGTGAGGCCACCCGCAGCGCCCCTCCTTTTGTCTTATTTCTACTGTTGGGCCAGCCTACAGTTTCGGCCCGATAGCTTTTTTTCCCCGACCTGCGAATTTCCTAATTACCAGTGCACTGCATATTTACAGATTGGACCCTATACTTCATGCATATTATAACTCAACAACCGTGCATCACATGTAAAAACTTTATATATGAAATATGCTTAGTTTTTCATCTAGTTTCGTAATATGCCACTTTCATCCATGTTTAAAATGTTTAAACTTGATGTTTGTTTAATTTTGCTTAAATGCCATGTTAAAATGATTTAATTCATAACTAAATAACCGTAACTCCGAATTAAATAATCTTTATATGTAAATGGGGTAGAAAAATGCCTAGTTTAACATGGTGACCTTACTTTGCATGTTTAATAACTCTAAAATTATGTTTAGGGCAGAACATTACCAAACCTAATTTATGCACATGAGGAGTTTCCGGATTTGTTGTTCATGCTTTCGGCCTCATTTAACCTTGACTAGATGGGTAGTTTTCATTTGCTTCACCCTCTTGCCATGCTAATAACATTTAATCTTGTTAGGTACATAAACGAGATCGAACTAAATAACATGTTGTGGTGTTTTGTCAATATGCAACTCGTTGCATATTGAGCTTCACTTAATTTGTAGTGTTGTTTGTTGCACTTTGCCATGCCATGACATGTATCGTTAAACCGTACATGCATCATACTTGTTGTGCATCATGCCATGATCGTGTGATAGTTGTTTACTATGTTGTGTGCTTCTTTCCGGTGTTGCTTCTTCGGGTTGATTCCGATAACATCGCGTTTGTGAGGACCCGTTCGACTACGCCCGTTTGTCTTCTTCATGGACTCGTTCTTCTTCCTTGCGGGATTTCAGGCAAGATGACCACACCCTCGAAATCACTTCTATCTTTGCTTGCTAGTTTCCTCGCTCTTTTGCTATGCCTATGCTGCGATACCTACCACTTGCTTATCATGCCTCCTATATTGTTGAACCAAGCCTCTAACCCACCTTGTCCTAGCAAACCGTTGATTGGCTATGTTACCGCTTTGCTCAGCCCCTCTTATAGCGTTGTTAGTTGCAGGTGAAGATTGAAGTTTGTTCCTTGTTGGAACATGGAGATGTTGTTCCTTGTTGGAACATGTTTACTTGTTGGGATATCACAATATATCTTATTTAATTAATGCATCTATATACTTGGTAAAGGGTGGAAGGCTCGGCCTTATGCCTGGTGTTTTGTTCCACTCTTGCCGCCCTAGTTTCCGTCATATCAGTGTTATG
Source organism: Triticum monococcum (assembly GCA_034509565.1). NCBI lineage: Eukaryota > Viridiplantae > Streptophyta > Magnoliopsida > Poales > Poaceae > Triticum > Triticum monococcum. Next base: position 439,001,729 of record CM067842.1, on the reverse strand, counting down.
TTCCCAGATTTTGCGTTCCTTACGCGGTTGGGTAATAATGGGAACCCCTTGACAGTTCGCCTTGAATAAAACTCTTCCAGCAATGCCCAACATTGGTTTTACCATTTGCCACCTAGCCTTTTCTTTCCCTTGTGTTCTGCAGACTCAAGGGTCATCATTATTTTAACCCCCCCGGGCCAGTGCTCCTCTGAGTGTTGGTCCACCTGTCAGCTGCCGGTGGCCACCAGGGGCAACTCTGGGCTGGCCTACCCGTACCTAGGACAATCTGAGTGTTCCCTGAGAAAGAGATATGTGCAGCTCCTATCGGGATTTGTCGGCACATTCGGGCGGTGTTGCTGGTTTAGTTTTACCCTGTCGAAATGTCTTGTAGAACCAGGATACCGAGTCTGATCGGAATGTCTCGGGAGGAGGTCTATTCCTTCGTTGACCATGAGAGCTTGTGATGGGCTAAGTTGGGACACCCCTGCAGGGTTTTGAAATTTCGAAAGCCATGCCCATGGTTATGGGCAGATGGTAATTTGTTAATGTCCGGTTGTAGAAAACCTGAAGTTGACCTTAATTAAAATGCATCAACCGCGTGTGTAACCGTGACGGTCTCTTTCCGGCGGAGTCCGGGAAGTGAACACGGTGTTGGAGTTATGCTTGACGTAGGTTGTTCTAGGATCACTTCTTGATCATAGTTTCACGATCGTGCTTTGCTTTCTCTTCTCGCTCTCTTTTGCGTATGTTAGCCACCATATATGCTAGTCGCTTGCTGCAGCTCCACCTCATACCTTTACCTTACCCATAAGCTTAAATAGTCTTGATCGCGAGGGTGCGAGATTGCTGAGTCCCCGTGACTCACAGATACTTCCAAAACCAGCTTGCAGGTGCCGATGAGTCCGTGCACATGACGCAACCCAGCTCAGGAGGAGCTCGATGAAGATCTTGTCCTTTGTGTTGTTTCGTTCTAGTTGATCAGTAGTGGAGCCCAGTTGGGGTCGATCGGGGACCTTGTTGCATTTGGGGTTCTTCTTTTATTTTGGTTCCGTAGTCGGACCTTGATTGTATTTGGATGTTGTAATGCTTTATTCATGTAATTGTGTGAAGTGGCGATTGTAAGCCAACTATGTATCTTTTTCCCTTATGTATTACATGGGTTGTGTGAAGATTACCTCACTTGCGACTTTGCTTTCAATGCGGTTATGCCTCTAAGTCGTTCTTCGACACGTGGGAGATATAGCCGCCTCGAGGGCGTTACACCCTTCCCCCATATATAAATGAGTGGAGGAGGGGGAGAGGCCGGCCCTCCTAGGCGCGCCCCAAGGGGAGTCCTGTTCCCACCGGGAGTAGGACTCCAACCCTTCCAATAGTAGGAGTAGGAGAGAGTGAAGGAGGAGAGAGGGGGAAGTAAAGGGGGGGGGGCGCCCCCTCCTTGTCCAATTCGGACTAGAGGGGGAGGGGGCGCGCGGCCTGCCCTGGCCGCCCCTCCTCTTCTCCACTAAGGCCCAATAGGCCCATTACACTCCCCGGGGGGTTCCAGTAACCCCCCGGCACTCTGGTATTTGTCCGAACTTGCCCGGAACCTTTTCAAAGTTCAAACATAGTCATCCAATATATCGATCTTTATGTCTCGACCATTTCGAGACTTCTCGTCATGTCCGTGATCATATCCAAGACTCAGAACTACCTTTGGTACATCAAAACACATAAACTCATATTACCGATTGTCACCGAACGTTAAGCGTGCGGACCCTACGGGTTCGAGAAATATGTAGACATGACCGAGACTTATCTCCGGTGAATAACCAATAACGGAACCTGGATGCTCATATTGGCTCCTGCATATTCTACAAAGATCTTTATCGGTCAAACCACATAACAACATACGTTGTTCCCTTTGTCATCGGTATGTTACTTTCCCGAGATTCGATCGTCGGTATCTCAATACCCAGTTCAATCTCGTTACCGGCAAGTCTCTTTACTCATTCTGTTATGCATCATCCTGCAACTAACTCATTAGTTACATTGCTTTTAAGGCTTATAGTGATGTGCATTACCGAGAGGGCCCAGAGTACCTCTCCAACAATCGGAGTGACAAATCCTAATGTCGATCTATGCCAACTAAACAAGTACCATCGGAGACACCTGTAGAGCACCTTTATAATCACTTAGTTACGTTGTGACATTTGGTAGCACACAAAGTGTTCCTCCGATACTCGGGAGTTGCATAATCTCATAGTCATTGGAACATGTATAAATCATGAAGAAAGCAATAGCAACAAACTAAACGATCATCGTGCTAAGCTAACGGATGGGTCAAGTCAATCACATCATTCTCTAATGATGTGATCCCGTTAATCAAATGACAACTCATGTCTATGGCTAGGAAACTTAACCATCTTTGATTCAACGAGCTAGTCAAGTAGAGGCATACTAGTGACACTTTGTTCGTCTATGTATTCACACATGTACTAAGTTTTCGGTTAATACAATTCTAGCATGAATAATAAACATTTATCATGATATAAGGAAATAAATAATAACTTTATTATTGCTTCTAGGGCATATTTCCTTCAACAAGTAATCATGTGAATTTGATATGTCTTCGATATTTTGATAGTATGTATGTTGTGATTCCCTTAGTGGTGTCACGTGAACGTCGACTACATGACACTTCACCATATTTGGGCCTAAGGGAATACATTGTGGAGTAGCAATTAGATTATGGGTTGCGAGAGTGACAGAAACTTGAACCCTAGTTTATGCGCTATTCCGTAAGGGACCGATTGGATCCAAAAGTTTAATGCTATGGTAGAATTTATTCTTAATACTTTTCTCATAGTTGTGGATGCTTGCGGGAGGGTTAATCATAAGTAGGAGGCTTTTTCAAGTAAGAACAACACCTAAGCACTGGTCCACCCACATATCAAATTATCAAAGTAGCGAACACGAGTTAAACCAACATGATGAAAGTGACTAGATGAAATTCCTGTCTACCCTCAAGAAAGCTTTGCTTATCATAAGAGACCGTTTTGGCTGGTCCTTTGCCTCAAAAGGATTGGGCTACCTTGTTGCACTTTTGTTACTACTATCGTTACTTGCTCGTTACAAATTATCTTGCTATCAAACTACTTTGCTACTTACAATTTAAGCACTTGCAGACATTACCTTACTGAAAACTACTTGTCATTTCCTTCTGCTCCTTGTTGGGTTCGACACTCTTACTTATCGAAAAGAGCTACAATCGATCCCCTATAATTGTGGGTCATCAAGGCTATTTTCTGGCACTGTTGCCGGGGAGTGAAGCGCCTTTGGCAAGTGGAATTTGGTAAGGAAACATTTATATAGTGTGCTGAAATTTATTGTCACTTGTTACTATGGAAAACAATCCTTTGAGGGGTTTGTTCGGGGTATCTTCACCTCGTCCGGAACCACAATTAGCTACCCCTCAACCTACTACACCTACTGAAATATTGAATATGAAATTCCTTCAGGTTTGATAGAACAACTGCTAGCTAATCCTTATGCAGGAGATGGAACCGAACATCCTGATATGCACTTGATATATGTAGACCAAATTTGTGGATTGTTTAAGCTTGCAGGTTTACCTGGAGATGAAGTTATGAGAAAGGTTTTCTCTTTATCTTTGAAGGGAAAATCAATGGCATGCATGGTATAGGCTATGTGATGATATTGGATCATGGAGTTGGAGTTCCACCAAAAAAACTATCCTATGCATCTAGTTCATCGTGATCGGAATTGTATATATAATTTTTGGCCTCGTGAAGGAGAAAGTATTGCTCTAGCTTGGGGGAGGCTTAAGTCAATGTTATATTCATGCCCCAATCATGAGCTCTCAAGAGAAATTATTATCCAGAACTTTTATGCTCGGCTTTCTCGTAATGATGAAACCATGCTTGATACTTCTTGTGCTGGTTCTTTTCTGAAGAAGACTATTGAATTCCGGTGGGATCTTTTGGAAAGAATTAAACGCAACTCCGAAGATTGGGAACTCGACAAAGTTAAAGAGTCAGGTATTAAACTTGAGTATGATTGTGTTAAATCTTTTATGGATACCGATGCTTTTCAAAAGTTTAGCACTAAATATGGACTTGACTCTGAGATAGTAGCCTCCTTTTGTGAATCTTTTGCTACTCATGTTGAACTTCCTAAAGGGAAGTGGTTTAAATATCACCCACCTATTAAAGAAGAAACCAAAGAACCGGTACCAGTTAAAGAAGAAACTATACTTTATAATATTGAGAAACCACCTTTCCCTGTTAGGATAAAGGAACATGCTAAAGTTTCAACTGTGGTTAACAAAAGCTATATTAGAACACCTAAACCTAATGAAAAAATAAATAAAGTAGAACCTAGTATTGCTATGGTTAAATATCTCTTGGAAGAAGATATGGATGGGCATGTTATTTACTTCTGTGCAGAAGCTGGTAGAATTGCCAAACCTAATAAGAAAGATAAACATAGACCTGTTGTTGGCATGCCTGTCATCTTAGTTAAAATAGAAGATCACTGTTATCATGGTTTATGTGACATAGGTGCTAGTGTGACTGATATTCCTTATACCTTATATCAAGAAATTATGAATGACATAGCACCCGCAGAGATAGAAGAAATAGATGTTACTATTAAACTTGCTAATAGAGACACTATATTAGCAATTGGGATTATTAGAGATGTTGAAGTCTTGTGTGGGAAAATAAAATACCCTATTGATTTTCTTGTTCTTGGTTCCCCACAAGATGACTCTTGTCCCATTATATTTGGTAGACCTTTCTTGAACACCGTTAATTCTAAGATAGATTGTGAGAGACAAACTGTCGGTGTTAGTTTTGGTAATGAGTCTCATGAGTTGAATTTTGCCAAGTTTAGTAGAAATCTTCATGAAAAGGAATTGCCTAGTAAGGATGAATTAACTGGTCTTGCTTCTATTGCTGTACCACCTACCGATCCTTTAGAACAATACTTGCTAGACCACAAAAATGATTTACATATGCATGAAAGAAATGAAATAGATAAAATTTTCTTTGAACAACGTCCTCTGCTTAAACACAATTTGCCTGTTGAAACTCTAGGAGGTCCTCGTCCACCTAAAGGTGATCCTGTGTTTGAATTAAAACAATTGCCAGACACTTTCAAATATGCTTATCTTGATGAAAAGAAGATATATCCTGTTATTATTAGTGCTAACATTTCAGAACATGAAGAAGAAAGATTATTGAAAGTTCTAAGGAAGCACTGTCGGCGTTCTGGGAACGGGGGTCCCCAGACTTGCCTGCCTGCGGCCTGCGGCGTGGCTCGAGTGGGGGCCCAGCGCGGCCCATCTTCATCAACAGGAGGCTCAAGACCCTCGCGAGGGGCCAAGCCTCGCGAGGCGGACAACACGACGCATCCTCAGGCACAACCTCGTCAGGCTGGCTCACGAGGAGGCGGAGAGTTCAAGGCGGGGTACCTCGCGAGGTGCCTATGATGCAAGCCATGACGACACGGGGCACCAGGCGGGTGCCAGCGCGCGCAGCGTCCCCCGTTCCTCTTTGGTGCAAAGGGAGCAAGCGTATCAGCGGAGTACCGAGGCATCAGGCAAAGGTTGCCACTTCGGTGCAACGAGACCAAGGCCAGGAGGACCACGAGACGGAGGTCACCATGGAGCCCAGCGCGGCGTCATCACCAGAGCCTTTGGCAGTCGAAGACTGCTTTTGTCAGGATAGATGTACTCGCTGCCCCCCTTCAAATTAGCCCGCCATTGCTGGATCCCTTCCCGCTCAATATTTGGGGAGAGGACCAGGGCCTCTATAAATAGGACTAGCCACCCACATAGCAGGGGGTTCGGTTTTTGTCGGTTGGTTCGTTTGGTTCACAAGTATAGAGAGAGAGAAAGAGGGTGACTGAACTCTTCACAACAGTTCATCACCACAGCCAAGAACAGACCCTCGCAAGGCTATTCTTCCTTGTATTGTTCATCCTCACTAGCCCCAGGAGGCAATCCATCCACCACACATTGGAGTAGGGTATTACACCACATCGGTGGCCCAAACCAGTATAAATCTTGTGTCTTTCGTGCAGTTCTTTTAGTAGTTTAGATCCCATTGAGACGGAGAGGTTGAAGGTGAGATTTCTGCGCGCACCCCAGTGTTCGAACCTTAAGGGTCTGCCAGAACCCGTAATCTGACATTTGGCGCGCCAGGTAGGGGTGCGCCGGGATCCGTCTTCCACCGCTCCGCCCTCCTTCGGTTGCCGCAACCATGCGCGGCGCCAGCCGGGATCGCACCGCCCCGGCGGCCCTCGCCGGTGGGCGCTCTCGTCGTCCCCCGCCGCCCGCCGTCAACACCGCCACCGGCTCGGTGGGGAACGAGCTACAAGCACCACCCCAGCGTCGGCCTACGCGACAGAGCAACCGCACCGCGGCACCGGTGCCTCCGGTCGTTGCGGCCCTCCTGGGCGGCTCGCAGGCGCCGCCCACAAGTCGCCACGTCAAGCCTTTTGCCCGTCGGGTTAGCACCGCTGCCGCGCGGCAGGGGGCTCCCCCGGACCGGGCGGCGAGCGAGGTCGATCTGACCTTCAGCTTGGAGGACCACCCCACCAACCCGGTCAGCTCAGGCGCGCTCCCCTTGTTGTGCACCCCCACCATCCGCCAGGTGGCCGTCACCCGGACCCTCGTCGACGGCGGCGCGGGCCTCAGCTTGCTTTTGGTCGAGACTTTTGACCTCTCCCGCATACCCCGGGAGCGGCTGCGACCCAGCCGATCCTTCTCGGGCATCGGGGGTGGATCATCCGACTCCCTAGGGCAGATCCGGCTCCCGGTGACCTTCGGCACCTACGACAACTTCCACACGGAGACGGTCGACTTCGACATCGGCCCCATCGGCCTTCCTTACAACGCCATCCTCGGCTACCCGGCACTGGCCCAGTTCATGGCCGCCACGCATCCGGCGTACAACCTCATGAAGATGCCCGGGAGCAATGGTACCCTCACTGTGCGCGGGGACACCGGGGACGCATTGCGAGTGCTCGAGCTCGCCTTCAAGACAGCGGCGTCGGCACGGCCCGCCAACGCGGAGGCCCCAGAGCCCAAGGGGGCTGCGCCCGCCAAGAAGAAGCAGCTGTTCACCCAGGACAAAGCAGAGACCAAGCAGACCCCCGTCGATGAGGGCGGGTCCTCCGACGCCACTTTCACCATAGGCGCCAACCTAGAGCCCAAGCAGGAGGAGGCCTTGGTCAAGTTCCTGCGCTCGAATAAGAAGGTATTTGTTTGGGAGCCGGATCAGCTGGCGGGGATCCCCAGAAGTGTCATCGAGCACCACCTCAACGTATGCCCAAATGTACGCCCCGTGAAGCAGAAGGCCAGGCGGCAGTCCACGGAGAAGCAGGCTTTCATCACCCAAGAGACCCGCAAGCTAGAGGCTGCAGGGGTCATTCGCGAGGTCCGATACCCGGACTGGTTGGCCAACCCTGTCGTTGTGCCCAAGAAGGGGGGGGGAAAGAACGCATGTGTGTCGACTTCACCAACCTCAACAAGGCATGCCCGCAAGATCCGTTCCCGCTCCCCCGTATCGACCAGATTGTCGATTCCATTGCGGAGTGCGACCTGCTATGCTTCCTGGATGCCTTCTCCGGGTATCACCAGATCAAGATGACCGTGGAAGATGTCGAGAAGACTGCTTCTTGACCCCGTGCGGGGTATACTGCTATACGTGCATGCCATTCGGGCTACGTAACATGGGGGCAACCTTTCAGCGACTGATGCACATCACCCTGGGTCAGCAGCTCGGAAGGAATGTCGAGGCCTACGTCGATGACATAGTGGTGAAGTCTCGGGAGGCCAAGACCCTGATACAAGACCTGGAGGAGACCTTCGCGAGCCTCGACGCAGTAAACCTGCGTCTCAACCCAGAGAAATGTGTGTTTGGCGTCCCCTCGGGCAAGCTCTTGGGGTTCCTCATGTCCCATCGTGGCATCGAGGCCAACCCCGAGAAGGTCAAAGCGGTCGAGGACATGAGCCCACCAAAGACCCTCAGAGAAATGCAGAAGCTCACGGGGCGCGTGACCACGCTAGGGCGCTTCATCTCCCAACTAGGGGAGCGAGCGCTGCCTTTCTTCCAGCTGATGAAGAAGAAAGGGGCCTTTGAGTGGACTGAAGAAGCAGATAAGGCGTTTCAAGATCTCAAGAGATACCTAACCAGTCCCCCATTCATGGTGGCTCTGCGCCCTCAGGAGCCCCTGCTGCTGTACCTCGCCGCCACACCATACTCTGCCAGCGCAGCCCTGGTGGCGGTTAGGGAGGAGCGCCAAGTCAAGGCCGCAGCGGCAGCCTGAGGCAGGACAAAACGGGAACAAGGAAAGACTGCAGAAGCCGCAACCGCAGCTGAGGAGGGTCAGCTGCCGAGGAGTGCACCGGGGGCAGGAGAGGCCGCCCGACCAGATGGTCCACCTCCCGAGGCCACGACGCCCCGTGAGGCGCCCTTACCTCCCGAGGGCGCAGCAGCCCCAGATGCTCCCAGCCTTGTCGAGCACCCAGTTTACTTTGTTAGCACGGTGCTACGGGTCGCGAGGGCCCGGTACCCAATGCCTCAGAAGCTCCTCCTCGCGCTACTGGTAGCCTCGCGCAAGCTGCGTCACTACTTCCAGGCTCACCCCATCAAAGTCGTCTTGTCATACCTCCTGGAGAGGGTGCTCAGGAGCCCTAACTCAGCCGGAAGGGTCGCTGAATGGAACATAGAGCTGCAGGCGTTTCAGCTCGAGTTCAGCACAACCAGGGTCATCAAAGGAGCAGCATCGGCGGATTTTGTGGCAGAATGGACAGAGGCACCAGGCCTCAAGGCCGACGAGGATCGGTCCCTCTTCCCGGGGAGCGAGGCACCAGAAGGCTGGGTCATGCACTTTGACGGGGTGTTCTCCAGACATGGTGCTGGGGCTGGAGCGGTGCTTGTATCGCCCACTCAGGACAAGCTCTACTATGCCGTACAACTCTACTTCCAACAAGGTGAAAAGGTCTCCAACAACATAGTGGAATACGAGGGTCTAATAGCAGGCCTGAAGGCCGCGACAGCCCTGGGGGTGAAGCGCCTTACCATTAAGGGCGATTCATAGCTCCTCGTGAACTTCTCCAACAAGGTGTACGAGCCGAAAGACGAGCACATGGAAGCCTACCTTGCGGAGGTCCGCCGGATGGAGAAGCAGTTTTGGGGGTTGGAGTTGCAGCATGTGCCCCGTGGCACCAATCAGGAGGCCGACGACACCGCCAAATGGGCGTCCAGGCGGTTGCCTCAGGAGCCTGGTGTCTTCGAGGAGCGGCTCTTCAAGCCCTCAGCCTCGCCGTTGTTGTCAAACACGGCTCAACCTCAGGAGGAGCTCCCCCAGCCACCTGCCTCAGGAGCCCCGGTTCGTGGCCCGGCCTCGGGAGCATGCTTGCTCCTGATGGTGGAACCTCAGGAGGGGTGCTGGATCACGGAGCTCCGGAGCTACTTAACTCAAGGGACCTTGCCGGAGAAGGAGGAGGACGCGGAGCGTGTGGCGCGGTAGGCCACGGCGTACTGCATCAAGGATGGAGAGCTCTACCGGAAGCGACCAAATGGTGTATCCCTGCGCTGCATCTCCAGGGAGCAAGGAAATGAACTACTGGAGGACATACACGGCGGAGACTGCGGGCACCACTCATCATCGCGGACCCTCGTCGGCAAGGCGTTCCGCAGTGGGTTTTATTGGCCTACCGCACTCAATGACGCCGTAGAGCTGGTGAGAGCTTGTGAGGCCTGCCAGTTCCACGCCAAGCAAATCCATCAGCTGGCCGAAGGCCTGCAGACTATACCCCTTTCATGGCCGTTCGCAGTCTGGGGGCTGGACATCCTGGGCCCATTTCCTCGGGCGCCAGGGGGCTACCGCTACCTCTACGTCGCCGTGGACAAGTTCACCAAGTGGGCTGAAGTGGAGGCCGTCCGCACCATCCCCGCGGGCTCCGCGGTCAAGTTCATCAGGGGCATCGTGAGACGGTTCGGGGTGCCGAACTGCATAATCACAGACAACGGTTCGCAGTTCACCAGTAACCTCTTCAAAACATACTGTGCTAACCTTGGAACGCAGATATGCTACGCTTCCGTGGCGCACCCATGAAGCAACGGCCAGGCCGAACGAGCCAACGCGGAGGTCCTGAGAGGCCTCAAGACCAGGACGTTCAAGAAGAAGCTGGAGGCCTACGGCCGAGGTTGGTACGACGAGCTTCAATCCGTGCTGTGGTCCATCCGCACCACCGCGACCAAGCCGACTTGGGAGACCCCATTCTTCCTGGTCTATGGAGCAGAGGCCGTCCTCCCTCACGAGGTCAGACGTCACTCCGCGCGGGTCCTGGCGTTCGACGAGGTGCAGCAGGACGCCATGCGGGGGATGGACCTCGTGTTGGGGGAGGAACGACGACGGGAAGCCGCACTGCGAGCGGCGAGGTATCAGCAGGCGCTGCGGCGATATCACTGGCGCAACATCCGCCCCAGGACTCTCGAGGTAGGAGACCTCGTGCTCAGGTGGGTTCTCTCCAGGGAGGGGTTGCACAAGCTCTCTCCCATGTGGGAGGGCCCGTTCAAGGTTGTTCATGTTTCCAGGCCCGGCTCCGCGCGCTTGGAGACTCAGGAGGGAGTGCCAATCCAGAATGCGTGGAACATCCAGCACCTCCGGAGGTTCTACCCCTGAAAAGGCCCAGAGCCTGTGAAGCAAGGCGAGTGCCTGTGAAGCTATCGCGTTTTGTAAAGGCCCAGAGCCTGTGAAGCAAGGCGAGTGCCTGTGAAGATCATCTCTTTTTGGAAAGGCCCGGAGCCTGTGAAGCTATCGCATTTTGGAAAGGCCCAGAGCCTGTGAAGCAAGGCGAGTGCTTGTGAAGATCATCTCTTTTTGGAAAGGCCCGGAGCCTGTGAAGCAAGGCGAGTGCCTGTGAAGCTATCGCGTTTTGGAAAGGCCCGGAGCCTGTGAAGCAAGGCGAGTGCTTGTGAAGATCATCGCTTTGGAAAAAGGCCCAGAGTTTGTGAAGCAAGGCCAATGCCTGTGAAGCTCGCCGCCCCGTGACACTCTCATGTAATAATGAGTGGGGCTGTACACGCCCCAGAGTATCAGGAGCACCGGCCTCAGGCCCTGGGGCTCCCTCCCACGCCCAGTGGAAGCACTTAGCTCCGCGCTGGTGAGAAGACGTCGAAGACTAGATTAGGTGCCGGACGCGGCTTTTCCATTTGCTTTCCGCAGTTGACGTGTTCGTTTGCATTTGGAGTCTTATTGGAGTTATTGCTGTTGCTGATTTATGGTTCGTCGATTTTCGCCCCTCTCTTTGGTTTCTCTCGTGAACAACCTCGCGAGGGATGGTGCTCAGGCGCCCTCGCGAGGGTCTCTGCCCTAGCCCCAGGAGGGTTTCACGGCCCTGGCGCATTACAGGAGCACCCCTCCTAGTCCGTGCCCCTCGGGTACCACGACGCGCGCATAGGGCCTGGGCCGGTCGCCCCACTCCCCAGCAGGGGTCGAAAGCTATCTACGCATAGGCGTGAAAACAGGAAGTACAAAAATGAGATCAAGGTAATAGCTGAAGCGGCAACATTCCCCAACACGCCCCCAGGGGGCTCCATGCAACTGTTCTGTCTTACACAGGGAACAAAAGAGAAAGGAAAAAGACGAGCCTGGTGCCGCCCCTCCCGCATCGGCCCACGGCGGTGACACAGGCTGCCCCGGGGCCTTAGGCGGACCCCCTCTCGCGCTGCGCCAGGGCACGACGGCGGGCGGATGAACCACCACCTCCTAAGCAGATCCGACGGCGCGGGGGAGGACTGCTGCCACCATTGGAGGAGTCGCTTGACGAAGAGCTGACGAGGCCTGGGGAGTCGCTGACGCCACCGCCCGCTCGGGCACTGTCTCCCCCATCACCATCGGAGCGGGGCCCGCGGATGCGGTCACCGTCCTTGGGGCAGCACCCCGCGCGGCGACCATCTTCCCCAAACACCCTCACATAGAGGGTGGCGTCGCCATCGAACCTGAAGTGCAGAGTGCACCGACGCTCCAGGCCGCGAGCGCGGGCAAACGCTTGCCAGCCGTGAGTGAAGACCAAGCCCCCGCTGGTGGAGACCTCCAGCGCGACCCACGAGGACCTGCTGCAGCAGCCCTCCGCCTGGAGCCGGAGGCCGCCAGGAGCGCCGGCCGAGAGTTCGCCAAGGAGGAAGCAAGGGAGCGGGAGCCGGGCGCGAGCTGGCTCCGCCGACCAAACGATGAATTTCGGCGGCGCCTGCCCGGCACGAAAGCGCGGCCTGGGGGAGCGTGCAACCCAGGCGCACCCTCCGGCGCCACACTAGGAGCCCCCCACGGCCGTTGGGAACTGCCGGGGCGGCCACCGGGTGCTTCCGGGGGCGCCTGCGACCACGCTTGGATGGGGGAGAGGCAGGACCGATCTGGAGGGCCTTCCCCTTCTCTGCGGCCGAGTACCTCTTTGATGGAGCCATCACACCAAGACGGAGCAAGAACTGAGGCGAAGGAGAGAGCAAGAGGAGATGGGCTGGACGGGCACGAGCGGTGCCGTACTTATAGCCGGCGAAGGCCAACCGCCGGTCTCTACGATCACAGGTAATCATGACACGTTCTGCATGCAGGGACTTGTCCAACTCGAACGATCGCCAAGGCGTGGGGAAGCGGAGGCGCCACGTCCAATCATCCGCCACGCGGCATCCGAGGCCGCAGGATGTTAGGGCCCGTGGCGCTTCGCTCTTGCCCTTTCGCCTCTCGGCACGGCCAAGTCCATGCGCACCTTGGGCCCGGGGGCTACTGTCGGCGTTCTGGGAATGGGGGTCCCCAGACTTGCCTGCCTGCGGCCTGCAGCGTGGCTCGAGTGGGGGCCCAGCCGGCCCATCTTCATCAACACGAGGCTCAAGACCCTCGCGAGGGGCCAAGCCTCGCGAGGCGGACGACACGGCGCATCCTCAAGCATAGCCTCGTCAGGCTGGCTCGCGAGGAGGCGGAGAGTTCAAGGCGGGGTACCTCGCGAGGTGCCTATGACGCAAGCCATGACGACACGGGGCACCAGGCGGGTGCCAGCGCGCGCAGCGTCCCTCTTTCCTCTTTGGTGCAAAGGGAGCAAGCGTATCAGCGGAGTACTGAGGCATTAGGCAAAGGTTGCCACTTCGGTGCAACGAGACCAAGGCCAGGAGGACCACGAGACGGAGGTCACCATGGAGCCCAGCGCGGCATCATCACCAGAGCCTTTGGCAGGCGAAGACTGCTTTTGTCAGGATAGATGTACTCGCTGTCCCCCTTCAAATTAGCCCGCCATTGTTGGATCCCTTCCCGCTCAATATTTGGGGAGAGGACCAGGGCCTCTATAAATAGGACTAGCCACCCACATAGCGGGGGGTTCGGTTTTTGTCGGTTGGTTCGTTTGGTTCACAAGTAGAGAGAGAGAGAGAAAGAGGGTGACTGAACTCTTCACAACAGTTCATCACCACAGCCAAGAACAGACCCTCGCGAGGCTGTTCTTCCTTGTATTATTCATCCTCACCAGCCCCAGGAGGCAATCCATCCACCACACACTAGAGTAGGGTATTACACCACATCGGTGGCCCGAACCAGTATAAATCTTGTGTCTTTCGTGCAGTTCTTTTAGTAGTTTAGATCCCATTGAGACGGAGAGGTTAAAGGTGAGATTTCCGCGCGCACCCCAGTGTTCGAACCTTAAGGGTCTGCCGGAACCCGAAATCCAACAAGCACCAAGCTGCTATTGGATATACTCTTAACGATTTAAAGGACATTAGTCCCATTCTATGTCAGCACAAAATTAATATGGAACCTGATGCTAAACCCGCTGTTGATCACGAACGTCGGTTAAATCCGAAGATGAAAGAAGTGGTAAGAACGGAAATATTAAAACTTCTAGAAGCAGGTATAATCTATCCCATAGCTGATCGTAGATGGGTAAGTCATGCTCATTGTGTTCCTAAGAAAGGAGGTATAACTGTTGTTCCTAATGATAAGAATGAACTTATTCCACAAAGAATTGTTACAGGCTATAGAATGGTAATTGATTTTAGAAAATTAAACAAAGAAACTAGAAAAGATCATCATCCTTTGCCTTTTATTGATCAAATGCTTGAAAGATTATCTAAGCACACACACTTTTTCTTCCTTGATGGATATTCTGGCTTTTCACAAATACCTGTTTCTGAACCTGATCAAGAAAAGACCACTTTTACTTGTCCCTTTGGAACCTATGCTTATAGATGTATGCCTTTTGGTTTATGTAATGCACCTGCTACCTTTCAAAGATGTATGCCTGCTATATTCTCCGACTTTTATGAAAAGATTGCTGAGGTTTTCATGGATGACTTTTCTGTTTATGGGAAGTCTTTTGATGATTGTTTAAGCAATCTTGATTGAGTTTTGAAGAGATGTGAACAAACAAATCTTGTCTTGAATGGGGAGAAGTGCCACTTTATGGTTGGCGTTGTCTTGGGTCATAAAATTTCTGAAAGAGGTATTGAAGTGGACCAAGCTAAGGTTGATGCAAGTGAGAAAATTCGATGTCCTAAAGATATATAAGGTATTCGTAATTTCTTAGGTCATGTTGGTTTCTATAGGAGATTTATCAAAGACTTTTCAAAAATTTCTAGGCCTCTTACTAGTCTCTTGCAAAAGGATATTCCTTTTGTTTTTGATGATGATTGTTTAGAAGCCTTTGAAACACTTAATAAAGCTTTAATTTCTGCACCTATTGTTCAACCACTTGATTGGAACTTGCCTTTTGAAATTATGTGTGATGGTAGTGATTATGCTGTTGGTGCTGTTCTAGGACAAAGATTTGATAAAAAACTTAATGTTATTCATTATGCTAGTAAAACTCTAGACAGTGCTCAAAGAAATTATGCCACTACTGAAAAAGAATTCTTAGTAGTTGTGTTTGCTTGTGATAAATTTAGATCTTATATTGTTGATTCCAAAGTATCTGTTCACACAAACCATGCTGCTATTAAATATCTTATGGAAAAGAAAGATGCTAAAACTAGATTTATTCAATGGGTTCTCTTGTTACAAGAATTTGATTTACATATCATTGATAGAAAAGGAGCCGAGAACCCAGTAGCTGATAATTTGTCTAGGCTTGAAAATGTGCTTGATGACCCACTACCTATTGATGATAGTTTTCCTGATGAGCAGTTAGCTGCAATAAATGTTTCTCATAGTACCCCTTGGTATGTTGATTATGCTAATTACATCGTTGCTAAATATTTACCACCTAGCTTTACATACCAACAAAACAAAAAAAATCTTCTTCTATGATTTAAGACATTACTTTTGGGATGACCCACATCTTTATAAAGAAGGAGTAGATGGTATTATTAGACATTGTGTACCTGAGCATGAACATGGACAAATCCTACAGAAATGTCACTCCGAAGCTTATGGAGGGCATCATGCTGGAGATAGAACTGCTCATAAGGTATTGCAATCTGGATTTTATTGGCCCACTCTCTTCAAGGATGCCTGTAATTAAGTTCGTTTTATCTTGTGATGAATGTCAAATAATAGGTAATATCGGTAAGTGTCAAGAAATGCCTATGAATTATTCACTTTCTGTTGAACCATTTGATGTTTGGGGATTTGATTATATGGGACCTTTTCCCTCCTCTAATGGGTATACACATATTTTGGTTGCTGTTGATTATGTTACTAAATGGGTAGAAACTATTCCAACCAGTAGTGCTAGTCACAACACCTCTATTAAAATGCTTAAGGAAGTTATTTCCCCCAGGTTTGGAGTCCCTAGATATTTAATGACTGATGGTGGTTCACACTTTATTCATGGTGCTTTCCGTAAAATGCTTGCCAAGTATGATGTTAACCATAGAATTGCATCACCATATCATCCTCAGTCTAGTGGTCAAGTTGAACTTAGCAATAGAGAAATAAAATTAATTTTGCAAAAGATTGTCAATAGGTCCAGGAAGAATTGGTCTAAGAAATTAGATGATGCACTTTGGGCTTATAGAACAACATATAAAAATCCTATGGGTATGTCTCCTTATAAAATGGTTTATGGAAAAGCTTGTCATTTGCCTCTTGAGTTAGAACATAAATCATATCGGGCAATCAAAGAACTCAATTATGACTTCAAACTTGCTGGTGAAAAGAGGTTATTTGATATCAGCTCTCTAGATGAATGGAGAACCCAAGCTTATGAAAATGCAAAATTATTTAAAGAGAAAGTAAAAAGATGGCATGACAAAAGAATTCAAAAGCGTGCGTTTGAAGTTGGAGAATATGTTCTTTTGTACAACTCTCATTTCAGATTCTTTATAGGAAAACTCCTCTCAAAATGGGAAGGCCCATACATCATCGAGGAGGTTTACTGGTCTGGAGCCATCAAAATAAATAATTCCGAAGGTACTAACCCGAAGGTTGTCAATGGGCAACGAATAAAGCATTGTATCTCAGGTACGCCCATTAATGTTGAAAGTAATATTATCCAAACTACGACACCGGAAGAACACATAAAAGAGTCCTTCTAGAACACTCCAGAATCGTGAAAATAAGGAGGTACGTGATACGGTAAGTAAACAGACTCCAAAATATCTGCAAAAATATTTTTATCAGTTTTGGAATATTTAAGAATTTTGGAAATAAAGAAACTTCCAGGAAGCGTCCCCTGGTGGGCACAAGACACCAGGGTGCGCCAGGCCTGGCGCGCCCAGGTGGGTTGTGCCCACCTAGGACACATTTCGTACTCCGTTTTTCTACCTTATACTTGTCCTCCAAGATAAAAAAATCTATATATACTTCCCGAACCTATTGATCACCGTATTAGGGAGAAATCCTCGGTTCTCTTTTTCCTTGCTGTTTTCTGTCAGCTCCCATCTACCATGGCCTCTTCAAGCTCCTCCAAGGACAAGTTCTTCAAGAACGTCATCAACCCATATCTGCAGGAAGTGGTGCAACACCCTCAGGTCATCCATATGCATGAGGGGGTGCTTCACCTCCGCGATGTGCCATGTCCCAAGGGGACGGGAACCATGGAGGCCAGGCTTGAAGCGGTGGAGCAAGACGTCTTCCGGTGCAAGGGGATGGTGGAGTGTGGGCTCAATGGCAATCACCTCATGATCACATACCTTTCCCATGATCTCAAGGTGGATGGCAAGCCCATGAAGGACATCATCGTGAAAAAGCTTCAACCTGATAAGCTCGAACCCAAATCGGAGAAATGTGTCTTCATAGGATACCCAAAAGAGACTATTGGGTACACCTTCTATCATAGATCTGAAGGCAAGATATTCGTTGCTAAGAATGGATCCTTTCTAAAGGAGTTTCTCTCGAAAGAAGTGAGTGGGAGAAAAGTAGAACTTGATGAGGTAACTGTACCTGCTCCCTTGTTGGAAAGTAGTTTATCATAGAAATCAGTTCCAGTGATTCCTAGACTAGTAAGTGAGGAAGCTAATGATGATGATCATGAAATTTCTGATCAAGTTACTATCAAACCTCGTAGGTGAACCAGAGTAAGATCCGCACCAGAGTGGTACGGTAATCCTGTTCTGGAAGTCATGTTAATTGACCATGACGAACCTATGAACTATGAGGAAGCAATGATGAGCCCAGATTCCGCAAAATGGCTTGAGGCCATGAAATCTGAGATGGGATCCATGGATGAGAACAAAGTGTGGACTTTGGTTGACTTGCTCGATGATCGGCAAGCCATAGAGAATAAACGGATCTTCAAGAAGAAGACTGATGCTGGCGGTAATGTTACTGTCTACAAAGCACGACTTGTTGCGAAAGGTTTTCGACAACTTCAAGGAGTTGACTACGATGAGACCTTCTCACCTGTAGTGATGCTTAAGTCCGTCCGAATCATGTTAGCAATTATCACATTTTATGATTATGAAATTTGGCAAATGGATGTCAAAACTGCATGCCTTAATGGATATTTTAAAGAAGAGTTGTATATGATGCAACCGGAAGGTTTTGTCGATCCAAAAGGTGCTAACAAAATGTGCAAGCTCCAACGATCCATTTATGGACTGGTGCAAGCCTCTCAGAGTTGGAATATACGCTTTGATAGTGTGATCAAAGCATATGTTTTATACAGACTTGCGGTGAAGCATGTATTTACAAGAAAGTGAGTGGGAGCTCTGTAGAATTTCTAATATTATATGTGGATGACATATTGTTGATTGGAAATAATACAAAATTTCTGGATAGCATAAAAGGATACTTGAATAAGAATTTTTCAATGAAAGACCTCAGTGAAGCTTCTTATATATCATAGATCAAGACACTTAATTGGACTTTCGCAAAGCACATACCTTGATAAAGTTTTGAAGAAGTTCAGAATGGACCAGTCAAAGAAAGGGTTCGTGCCTGTGTTACAAGGTGTGAAGTTGAGTCAGACTCTATGCCCGACCACTGCAGAAGATAGAGAGATAATGAAAGTCATTCCCTATGCCTCAACCATAGGTTCCATCATGTATGCAATGCTGTGTACCAGACCTGATGTGTGCCTTGCTTTAAGTTTAGCAGAGAGGTACCAAAGTAATCCAGGAGTGGATCACTGGACAGCAGTCAGGAACATCCTGAATTACCTGAAAGGACTAAAGGATATGTTTCTCGTTTATGGAGGTGACAAAGAGCTTGTCATAAATGGTTATGTCGATGCAAGCTTTGACACTGATCCAGATGACTCTAAGTCACAAACCAGATACATATTTATATTGAATGGTGGAGCTGTCAGTTGGTGCAGTTCCAAGCAGAGCGTCATGGCGGGATCTACGTGTGAAGCGGAGTACATAGCTGCTTCGAAAGTAGCAAATGAAGGATTCTGGATGAAGGACTTCATATCCGATCTAGGTGTAATACCTAGTGCATCGGGTCCAATGAAAATCTTTTGTGACAATACTGGAGCAATTGCCTTGGCGAAGGAATCCAGATTTCACAAGAGAACCAAACACATCAAGAGACACTTCAATTCCATCCGCGATCAAGTCAAGGAGGGAGACATAGAGATTTGCCAAATACATACGGATCTGAATGTTGCAGACCCGTTGACTAAGCCTCTTCCACTAGCAAAACATGATCAACACCAAGACTCCATGGGTGTTAGAATCATTACTATGTAATCTAGATTATTGGCTCTAGTGCAAGTGGGAGACTGAAGGAAATATGCCCTAGAGGCAATAATAAAGTTGTTATTTATATTTCCTTATATCATGATAAATGTTTATTATTCATGCTAGAATTGTATTAGCCGGAAACTTAGTACATGTGTGCATACATAGATAAAACAGAGTGTCCCTAGTATGCCTCTACTTGACTAGCTCGTTAACCAAAGATGGTTAAGTTTCCTAACCATAGACATGTGTTGTCATTTGATAAACGAGATCACATCATTAGAGAATGATGTGGTGGACAAGACCCATCCGCTAGCTTAGCATAATGATTGTTTAGTTTTATTGTTATTGCTTTCTTCATGACTTATACATATTACTCTGACTATGAGATTATGCAACTCCCGGATACCGGAGGAACACCTTGTGTGTTATCAAATGTCACAACGTAACTGGGTGATTATAAAGATGCTCTACAGGTATCTCCGAAGGTGTTTGTTGAGTTGGCATAGATCGATATTAGGATTTGTCACTCCGAGTATTGGAGAGGTATCTCTGGGCTCTCTCAATAATGCACATAACTATAAGCCTTCAAGCAATGTGACTAATGAGTTAGTTGCGGGATGATGCATTATGGAACGAGTAAAGAGACTTGTCGGTAACGATATTGAACTAGGTATGATAATATCGACGATCGAATCTCGGGGAAGTAACATACCGATGACAAAGGAATAACGTATGTTGTTATGCGGTTTGACCCGATGAAGATCTTCATAGAATATGTAGAAGCCAGTATGAGCATCCAGGTTCCGCTATTGGTTATTAACGGGATGTGTCTCGGTCATGTCTACATAGTTCTTGAACCCATAGGGTCCGCACGCTTAACGTTTGATGACGATTTGTATTATGAGTTATGTGTTTTAGTGACCGAAGTTTGTTCGCAGTCCCGAATGAGATCACGGACATGATGAGGAGTCTTGAAATGGTCGAGAGGTAAAGATTGATATATTGGAAGGTTATATATGGACACCGGAATGGTTCCACCGGGAAGTTACCGGAACCCCCCGGGAAAGTTAATGGGCCTAATGGGCGATCGTGGAGGAGAGGAGGCAGGCCACGAGAGGTGGCACGCGCCCCCCTTGCCCAATCCGAATTGGACAAGGGGAGGGGACGCGGCCCCCCTCTCCCCTTCTCCATCTCCCTCCTTTCCCCTTTCCCCTCTCTGTTGGAAGGAAGGGGGGGGGGGGGCGAATCATACTTGGACTGGGAGTCCAAGTAGGACTCCCCCCTTGGCGCACCCCATTGGGCCGGCCACTTCCTCCTCCCCCCTTTATATACGGGGGCAGGGGAACCCCAAAGGCACACCAAGATTTCTCTTAGCCGCGTGCGGTGCCCCCCTCCACAGTTTACTCCTCCGGTCATACTGTCATAGTGCTTAGGCGAAGCCCTACACGGATCACATCACCATCACCGTCACCACGCCATCCTGCTGACGGAACTCTCCCTCAACCCTCTACTGTATCAAGAGTTCGAGGGACATCATTGAGCTGAACGTGTGCTGAACACGGAGGTGCCGTACGTTCGGTACTTGGATCGGTTGGATCGTGAAGACGTTCGACTACCTCTCCCACGTTAACATAACGCTTCCGCTTTCAGTCTACGAGGGTACGTGGACACACTCTGCCCCACTCGTTTCTATGCATCTCATAGATAGATCTTGCGTGATCGTAGGAATTTTTTTGAAATTGCATTCTACGTTCCCCAACAAGGACATGCCAGCTGGGGAAGCCGAAAATCCACCTACACTCCCTCACCGAAGAGGAAAGTAGCCAATGTAGCCCGAGGACCCATACGACCTACGGCATGACCTAACCGCTAGAGCAGGCCAAACACGATCCATCTATGGATCTAGAGGGTACACTCCCATTGGACGGGACGGATACCAAGCCTGGCGCAACAGAAATGATAGAGCCCGGGAGCAGCACCGTGCTCAGATGACAACTGATCTCCGACATGACATGGCCCGGGTTAGGGGCGCCGCACACCCAATTTGTTTCATAGACGAGGTGATGCAGCACCACTTCCCCGAAGGGTTTAAACCCGTAAACATCGAACAGTATGATGGGACAACAAACCCAGCTGTGTGGATTGAAGACTTCCTCCACATTTATATGGCCCGAGGAGAAGACCTTCACGCCATCAAATATTTACCATTGAAGCTTAAAGGACCGGCCATGCACTAGTTGACAGACTCCCCAAAAACTCCATCGGGAGCTGGGAAGAGCTCGAGGATGCCTTCCGAGCTAACTTTCGAGGCACCTATGTTCAGCCTCCATATGCTGATGACTTGAGCCACGTTGTCCAATAGCCCGGAGAGTCAGGTTGGAAATTTTGGAATCGGTTCTTGAACAAGAAAAATCAGATCGTTGACTATCTCAATGCGGAGGCAATAGACGATTTCAGACACATCATTGGGGACGAATGGCTCACTCGCCAGCTTGGCTAAGATAAGACAAAAACAATGTCGGACCTCACCTCTCTCATGACCCGCTTTTGCGCGGGCAAATATAGTTGGTTAGCTCGTAGGAGCAACAACCCGGATGAACCCGACACCTCAGAAGTCGGGACGGGGACGGGAAACCACGGCGCAACAAGAACAAGCGCTGACACAATGGCGATGAAGCTGATGATACGGTTGTGAATGCCGGATCCAGCAACTCCAAATCAGGACCGCAGAAGAAGCCCTCTAAAGGGAACTGGGATGGCCTAACCACGCTAGATAAGATCCTGGATAGACCCTACCAGATCCATGGCACCTCATACAAGCCCGCCAACCACACCAACCATCACCGTTGGTTGATCAAACATGCCGGCAAGCTTACAACCAAGGAACAAGGCAATGGTCCCCTTAGTGAGGACGATGACGAGCCTCGCGGGCCGAACAATGGAGGCCATACGCAATTCCCTCTCGAGGTAAAATTTGTGAACATGATCTATCTCACACATATACCCAAGGAGTGGAAGCGTGCACTTAGGGATGTTTATGCCGTAGAGCCGGTGGCCCCGAAATACAACCCATGGTCGGCTTGCCAGATCACCTTCGACCGCAGAGACCATCCGACCAGTATCCGTCATGGAGGAATGGCGAGTCTGGTTCTCGACCCCATCATGGACGGATACCACCTCACCAGAGTCCTTATGGACGGAGGCAACAACCTCAATCTGAGTTACTCGAATACAATGAGGAAGATGGGAATATATCCATCAAGGATCAAACCTAACAACACCACCTTTAAAGGCGTAATCCCAGGCGTCGAGGCACGCTGCTCGGGTACTATCACCTTGGAAGTAGTTTTCGGCTCGCCCGACAACTTTCGCAACGAAGATTTGATCTTCGACATTGTCCCTTTCCACAACAGCTATCACTCACTCCTCGGCCGTACAACATTTGCTCACTTTAATGCGGTCCCCCACTATGCATATATGAAGCTCAAGATGTATGGACCTAAGGGTTTCATCACCGTCAATGGCAACACCGAGTGCTTGCTCTGAACCGAGGAGGACACGGTGGCCCTAGCAGCCGAAGTCGAGGGCGGCAAAGGGGCATAAAAAACCCACCCCCACCCCAAGACATTGCTTTCGGAGCCTTCCTGTGCTCACCCAAAATAGGGACGCACTCCCCACAACATAACCTTTCCGACCGCGAAATACATAGTTCGTGTGCACAATTTCGCGCTTTAAATTCCATGGCCAGCTATGGGGGCAAAATGGCCCGAGGGCCAAGTACTCGGCTCGACCGAGATAGGGCCAAACACGTCCTCGGACCTTTAACAGGTTCCATCTAGGACCTAATTAGTGTAAAGCTAATATACCACAGTGACTTTTCAAGACCCTCTCTCAAGGGCCCGCCTGCCGATCACTATCTTTCCTATTTACAAACTCTCTCAAGGTGCAAAGGCACAGACGTGCAGCAAGGCACGGTAGGGACGTCGAACCACTCATGGAGGCCATGTGTAAACCTTTCCTCTATCAAATATATTTTCAAAGTATCTGTAATAGTTGCTTCGGCAGTTTGAATTGTATGTTTGGACGTAACGAATTCATCAGAAATAAGGACCATTTTTATGGGCACACAACAATCATTTATATTGCACACTCTTTTCTACTTTATCATGTCGAAATAAACCGGTTCCATACATGCATTTTTAAGATGCGATCGGCTAATAGACTGGGGGCTCGACTATAAAGCTCGCCTTAAGCATCACTCCGACACTATTCTCCTCTCATGTGCTCGGCGTCGCGAATATTGCATTATATGAACCAGTTCCGAATTATGTCTCTGGTCAATAGTTGGGTTGCTTGGCTCCTGTGTTTGCCCTCTTACGTTCCACATTGTTCAGCTAAGAGGGTAAAGGGAGAACCACTATGATTGTAATTCTAGCTTGCCTGGGTAAATACCTCAGTGGAGAAAGCTGAAAGTTGACTATTATAATAAGCAAGAACTGGCCAGCGATCCAATGACCAGTGTCAAACTAAAAATCGAAGGAGGTTATTTTGTGTCATACGAAGGGTTTGCTGTCACAGAAACCAAGTGATGGAGGTACTAACCCCGGCACAGTCGAACATTACGAAACACTGGGGGCCAGTCACTAGCTTCCGCAGTCAAGCTCCTATAGCTAAGTGAAAGCATTAAAGCCGCATAGTCTGATTGCCTCGTTTCTCCTACTCACTACCGCCTCCGGGCACCAAGACATCGGCTACGGGTTAAAGTGTTAAGGAATAAACACACTTTCCAGTATCTACAAGGGGATCGAAGCCGATGACTGGTAACTTTCAGTTTTAAACGGTCGCACATGAGTCAAAATAATTAAATAGAGCATCGTAAATCATGCCAACCGGTTGCATTATAAAGCACAGAAAGTTTCAACTTGCTCGGATAAACGGCAGTACATTCACTCATAAATTACATCCTCAGAGCACTGAGCCTCTATCGTCCGAGCACCATCCATCACAATGGGAAAATATTGCTCGTGGCGCCTATGCTCCTTCCGAGGAGGCGGGGGTCCAGTAGCCATCTTGGCTGGCTTGATCTTCGGCCAGTGCACCATCATCTTGCCGAAGGCCATCCGAGCTACCTCGATGCATATGGAGCGCTTCCAAACATTAATCCGGGGCGCGGCGTCGCACAACTTCTGCACCAAGCCAAAGTAGTTGCTCGACTATGACTTTGAGGGCCACAACTTCACACAGAGGTCCTTCATGGCCAGCTCCGCCATCCAATCACTAAAAAAACCACTTCCGTGATGATACGTGTTTGTCATAGTAGGTCACATTTTCTTTCATGCATGTACATCCATGATGATTTTATGAAAGAATCAAGATAGTCATACCTGTGCCATCGTAGAAGTGTTCCATGACAATACCAAAATTATCATCACAGAAGTGTCC
Organism: Triticum monococcum; assembly: GCA_034509565.1. Lineage (NCBI taxonomy): Eukaryota > Viridiplantae > Streptophyta > Magnoliopsida > Poales > Poaceae > Triticum > Triticum monococcum. The sequence goes on along the minus strand of CM067842.1, from coordinate 438,977,184 downwards.
ACTTCCATTACGACAAATGGCGCGTCATGGAAGTGTTTTCGTTAAGGATAACCGACACATGGCATCCACCGTAAAGGGTCACCGTTAAGCTATAGAGTTCCGGTTTGGATCCGATAACCCGTTAACAGCCCGGACCAATGGGGATTTTCCACGTTTAAAATTCTCATTCACCGGAGGATCCACGTGTTGGCTCAACGTTGGGATAGATGTCATCCATTCATTGTACATGAGGCACCTATGATACATTGACATGTGGCACGGCCCAATAGTGGCCCATTTAGGTGAAAGAGGCTGTCCCAGAAAAATTAGCAGGCCAGCCCATATAGGACCTACTTGTGTCTGGTCCATTTAAGCCCACGGCCAATATGAGATGTGCTAATTCGTCCCGTTAATGGCCCGTTAACTATTTGACACCATTGCAACCCATCGTCAGTTCAAGCCTGTTAACAACCCACTATATATTTGGGCTCAATATCAGCCCAATGTAGTTTTGGCATGTTAACAACCCATTCAAGGGATGGGCCAATTTTTAGGATGTACGTCTTTCGGCCTTTTAGCGACCCATTATGTGTTGGGCTAATTTCCAGCCCGATGTGTCTTTCAGCCTATTAACAACTCATAAATGAGTTGGGCCATTTGCAGTTGGACCTGAGTTTTGGCCTCTTAACGTCCCATGCTCTTCATGGTCCAATACCAGCCCGGTTTCTCTTTCGTCCTGTTAAAGGCCCACAACACAGTTGGGCCATATATAGTCCGATCTGACTTTTAGCCTCTTAGCGGCCCATGCTATTCATGGTCTAGTATGAGATTGCTGTCTCTTTCGGCGTGCTAAAGGCCCACAATACAGTTGGGCCATATATAGCCCGACCTTAGTATCGGCCTGTTAATGGCCCGTGAAATCGAATGGGCCCACTTATTGCCCGCATCGATGTCAGCCTGTTAACAACCTGGGAGGTAACATGGCCAAGCATTAACTATTGGCTCATTTCAATTATAGCGGGCCAATAGAGCTTTCAGCCTGGTTACGGCCCATCAACTTAATGGGCCCGCTAAAGTTCAAACATGTCTATAGGCCCAATTAGATAACGTCGAACGACTGTTCATGCTAAGTATTAATTTCACTGCTTTTTTGGCTTCCTAGCGACCAACTAGCTGGAATGCGAGGCGTGCTAAGAAAACGTATGACATACAATGAAAAACGTAGCACATCCAACATATATTACAGGAAATTACATCCACTGGGTAATCAAAGATTGATGCCAGTGCAAATAAATGAACAGAACTTAACGATCTACAACCTCACAATCTGCAACCTCAGCGCGGATGATGCCCGTAAGCATGTGAGCAAGTTCTTCCTGCTTTGCTACATTGTCTTTGAAAACATTGATCACTTGTTATTGCGCAAGAGTGTGTTGGGGAACGTTGCATGGAAAACAAAAAATTTCTACGCACACGGAAGATCTATCCGTGTAGATACATAGCTACGAGAGGGGGAGAGCATCTACATACCCTTGTAGATCGCTAAGCGGAAGCATTTATGAACGTGGTTGATGTAGTCATACTCTTCGCAATCCGGTCATGATCCAACTGACCTATTTCCAAATGGATGGCACCTCCAAGTTTAGCACATGTGCGGTTCGATGACATCTCCTATTTCTTCATCCAGCAAGCGGAAGAGGAGAAGTAGACGGGATCACAACCAACACGACAACATGGTGGTGGTGGAGCACCGACAACGCTTCACTAAGCGTCGCCGGGACGAGGCGGTGGAACTACGGAGTAACGAGAGAGGGAGGGGTGCCAAGGGCTTGGTGTGTATAGTTGGGGTGCCCCTCCCCTCTATATATAGGTGGAGGGGCATGGGAAAAAGCCCCTCCAAGCCCTAGGGCGCAGCTAAGGGGGAGAGGACTTGGACTCCAAGTCCAATCCTATTCCTACTAGGACTCCTTCCTTTTTTGCCTTCCCTAGCCACATGGGCTTTTGAGGACTTGGTGCGCCTAGCCCAATAAGGCCAGGGAACCTCCCCACATACCATGCTAGCCCTTCGGTCATGGTGGACCCACTTGTGGACTTCTGGACCCCTCCGGAATCCTCCAGAACCTTCTGGAAGCTTCCCGGTACAATATCGAAAAAACTGCACCTTTTTCCAGAACCCAACATATGACTTCCCATATATAAATATTTACCTCTCGACCATTCCGAGACTAGTCGTGACGTCCGGGATCTCATCCAGGACTCCAAACAACATTTGATTACCACTCATCAAATATCCCAATACTACTCTAGCATCAACAAACGTTAAGCGTGCGACCCAGCGGGTTTTGGAATTATGTAGTCATGAACGAGACACCTCTCTGGTCAATAACCAATAGCGGGGCCTGGATGCCCATATTGATTTCTACATATTCCACAAAGAACTTTTATCGGTTGAACCTTTATGACAACATACGTAATTCCCTTTGTCCGTTGGTATGTTACTTGCCCGAGATTCGATCGTCGGTATCTTCATACCTAGTTCAATCTCATTACCGGTAAGTCTCTTTACTCGTTTCGTAATACATCATCTTGTAACTAACTCCTTAGTCACTTTGCTTGCAAGATTCTTGTGATGTGTATTACCGAGAGGGCCTAGAGATACCTCTTTGTCATACAGAGTGACAAATCCTAATCTCGATAAACGCCAACTCAACAGACACCTTCAAAGATACCCATAGAGCATATTTATGATCACCCAGTTACGTTGTGATGTTTGATAGCACACAAGGTATTCCTCCAGTATCCAGGAGTTGCATGATCTCATGGTTGAAGAAACATGTATTTGTGAAAGTGTAACTAATCCCCGGGTGGTTTTGGTAATTCATAACTACATATAACTCATTGAATTAATATCCATTCAAGTTAAATATTTCAGAAAGTTCAATGATTGGCATGGCATGGACAAGAGATGTGGACCCCTCAAAATTCAAAGGACAAAGATTTGTAAAATCTCAAGACTCTTCATTTTCATTTTAGTGATCCAAGATCACATTGAGTCCGTAGGAAAGCCAATACTATTAAAAGGGGATGAGGTGTTGCGTAATGGTCTACTTGCTCTAAGTGCTTAGTGATATTGCTCCAAAACTCTCAGCCACTTTCTCATTTCCACATTTTTCCAAAATCTAAAGTCAAACTCGGCCCCAACGATTTGATCTATCCGGTGCCACCGAGTTCATTTAACCTACCCACTGCCAGAAATCCTAGTCAAATTCGGTCTCATCGATCGGGATCTCGGTCTCACGGAGATGGCCTTGCAAACTCTCTGTTACCTGTTGTAATTATTTCAATCTCACCGAAATGTGCAATCGCTCCTGCCGAGTTTTCTTGACCAACTCTCTGTTTGCTCATTGCTGAAATCGGTCTCACCGAGTTCATGCAATCGATCTCACCGATATGAGGTTTTGCCCTAACCCTGGCACATCGGTCCCACCGAGTTGATCATGTCGGTCCCACTGAGATTCCTAACTTTCACATTTTGAACTAAATCGGTCTCACCGAGTTCTTCTATTCGGTATGACCGAGTTGGGTGAAATGTGTGTAATGGTTGGATTTTGTGCGGCTTGAACTACGTCGGTATTTCCCCAAAGAGGAAGGGATGATGCAGCACAACTACGGTAGGTATTTCTCTCAGTGATGAGACCAAGGTTATCGAACCAGTAGGAGAACCACGCAACACTACGTGAATGACACATGCACACGAATAACAAATACTCGCAACCCGACGTATTCAAGTGTTGTCAATCCCTTTCGGGTAACGGCGCCAAAAATTGGCAGACGAACATGAGGAAGTTGTAATAAGTTGATAGATTGAACGCCAAATAAAATAAAGTGCAGCAAGGTATTTTTTGTATTTTTGGTTTAATAGATCTAAAAATAAAAGCAACGGAAAATAGATCGCAAAGGCAAATATAATAAAGAAGAGACCCGGGGGCCGTAGATTTCACTAGTGGCTTCTCTCGAGAAAGAATAGCGAACGGCGGGTAAACAAATTACTGTTGGGAAATTGTTAGAACTTCAAATACTCTTGACGATATCCAGGCAATGATCATTATATAGGCATCACATCCAAGATTAGTAGACCAACTCCTGCCTGCATCTACTACTATTACTCCACACGTCGACCGCTATCCAGCATGCATCTAGTGTATTAAGTTCATGGAGAAACGGAGTAATGCAATAAGAATGATGACGTGATGTAGACAAGATCTATTTATGTAGAAATAGACCCCATCTTGTTATCCTTAATAGCAATGATACATACGTGTTGGTTCCCCTTCTGTCACTAGGATCAAGCACCGTAAGATCGAACCCATCACAAAGCACCTCTTCCCATTGCAAGATAAATAGATCAAGTTGGCCAAACAAAACCCAAATATCAGAGAAGAAATACGAGGCTATAAGCAATCATGCATATAAGAGATCAAAGAAGACTCAAATAACTTTCATGGATAAAAAGAGATAGATCTGATCATAAACTCAAAGTTCATCTGATCCCAACAAACACAAAAGAGTTACATCATATGGATCTCCAAGAGACCATTGTATTGAGAATCAAACGAGAGAGAGGAAGCCATCTAGCTACTAAATATGGACCCGAAGGTCTACAAAGAACTACTCACACTACTGCAGGATGCTGCTAATGCGACACTATGATCAGAGACCCTTCGATGAAACTCTGTGCGATGCAATAATCACAAACGGTGGTGTAAAAGAACCGTTAAAAAAAGGTGCAAAGCGTTTGGGATGGCAGAGCCATAAAACACGGTTCAGATTTTAGTTGCGTGTGCGATGCAGGACGTACGGTTCGATTCAATGAACTGTTTGCAATGAGGCGGAACAAAAGAAATGGGCAGCCAGATGAAGGCATGTGCAATATACATCATACGGTTCACTAGGATGAATTGTTTGTGATGAGGAGGAACAATAGAAAGGGGTAGCTAGATAAAGGTGTGTGTGATTGAGGGCATACGCTTCAGAAGGATTAACTGTTTGCGATTAGGTAACAGACAGAAACGGGTCAGCCAGATCAAAGTGTCTACGATTGATGGCATACACTTCACACGAATGAACTATTTGTGATTAGCCACAACAAACTGAAACAGTTAGATAGATCAACGTGCATGCACTAGATGGGCATACACATTCTAATTAAAAGAAGCGTGCACGATGGTAATAACGAGCACACATGGTTGTTCGAACAAGACGTGTGCTGGCATTGCCTATTGTGGTGCACCCTATGGTGCAAACGCCACATACGCGGCCGAGAAGGCGTACGTGCCCACGCTACGCCTTTCGGGAATAGTGCCTCACTTATAACCGTTAGTAAATTTTGAGCCTGTGTCTCGTCACATTCCAAATTGCAAACCTATTCACACCGATCAAAACCTAAACGATTTCCCACTTAGGAGCGTATTAGTACTCGGTTATAACATGTTTGAAAGAAGCTTACATCGAAGCTTCTCCCAATTCGGCCAAAAAATTTACCGCATCATGTTGGTGCTATGTCATGACACCATGCCAAGTTTCATGATTTTCATGCGTGTTTTGGGATTAACAGGAATTAAAAAACCAAGTTTCTCAATCTTTCTGGCCGAGCCACGATGCCCAGGTGTTGGAATTTCATTCCCATTTCTTACATGGGACCTAGAAATTCACCCAAGGACACACATGTGATTTTTCAACCAACTTTGGTGCACTTGAGCATGTGCTTGTAGTTCAAATTTGAATTATGCACATTAAATGCCCAGAAACTCAATTAATGTATAAAAAGGCCAAACAAACCCGGAATAATTCCAAAATTCAGCACGATACTTCTATTTGGTTTGATCTGCCTGTGTAAAAAAATTAAGGCGGGAGAAGGCAGTGTACGTATGCCGTTTCGCACATGGAGGTGACACGTCCCTCTCGGAACCATGAGCCTTCTTGAGGGAAGCTCTGGTTTGCAAGAAGCTTACACTAAAGCTTGTCCCAATTCGGCCAAAAAATTTACCGCAACATGTTGGTGCCATGTCATGACACCATGCCAAGTTTCGTGATTTTCAGGCGTGTTTTGGATTTACAGGAATTAAAAAACCAAGTTTCTCAATCTTTCTAGCCGAGCCACGACGCCCAGATGTTTGAATTTCATTCCCATTTCTTGCATGGGACCTAGAAATTCACCCAAGGACACACATGTGATTTTTCAACCAACTTTGCTGCACTGGAGCATGTGCTTGTAGTTCAAATTTGAATTATGCACATTAAATGCCCAAACGAACCCGAAATAATTCCAAAATTTAGTAGGATGCTTCTATTTGGTCTAATCCGCCTGTGTAAAAAATTAAGGCAGGAGAAGGACGTGTACGTATGTCGTTTCGTATATGGAGGTGACACATTCCCTCTCGGAACCGCGAGCCTTCTTGAGGGAAGTTCCGGTTTGCAAGAAGCTTACACCAAAGCTTGTCCCAATTCGGCTAAAAAAATTACCGCAGGATGTTGGTGCCATGTCATGACACCATGCCATGTTTCATGATTTTCAGGCGTGTTTTGGATATATAGGAATTAAAAAACCAAGTTTCTCAATCTTTCCGGCCGAGCCACGATGCCCAGATGTTTGAATTTCATTCCCATTTCTTGCGTGGGACCTATAAATTCACCCAAAGACACACATGTGAGTTTTCAACAAACTTTGGTGCCCTGGAGCATGTGCTTGTAGTTCAAATTTGAATTATGCACATTAAATGCCCAGAAGATCAATTAATGCATAAAAATGCCAAACGAACCCGGAGTAATTCCAAATTTAAACACGACACTCATGTACTAGTTGCATGTTCACTGTACGTAAATGTTCTAGCAATTCAAACACCATCCTTTCCCTCCGTAACACCATTTTGTCTTTCAAAACATAATGAAAAAAACAAGTATACCACAAATAGTTTACTAGAAAGAATCATGTGGGATGCGATATAAAATATCTTGGTGCACCGTCTTGTCTGGCTTACGCAGGAAGCTTCGTCTTCTATAGTCTACCGCCCCCGCCTGAACCACACCTGCGCGCCAGTTTCTCACGGCACCGAACGAAATTTTTTTGCCACCGCGGAAATATCTATCTCCCCGCCCCTCCCTCCCACCAAGAGCCACATTTCCACTATTCCTCCTTGCTTTCCAAGTTCAAACCTTCACCGTTGCTTACTGGCAGCTCAGCCTCCTCCCGGCGACCCTTCTTCTTGCAGCGTCGCCTCCTCGCCATCTACGCTTCTTCTTGCAGCACCACCTCCTCGCCGGCGAACTTCTTCTTGCAGCGCCGCCTCCTCGTCGGCGACCCTTCTTCTTGCTGCACGGCCTCCTCGCCACAGGCCCTTCTTCTTGCTGCACGACCTCGTCGATATGATCAGGTAATCCACACCCCACCCACACCATCCTCCTCCTTTCCCATCCCACATGCCCCGACTGATGGCAATACACATTGCACCAAAATCACTATCCCCCTCCTCCAATGAAGCGCCGCCCACAGCCATTTTGAACTCAGTATAACATGGAGCTCAGTAGCATGCGGCTGCACACACGCACGAGGTCGCTATGGCTGCCATGCATGCCGACCGCCAGATCTTGGAGGAGCACCTTGTATTCGTGGCCACTGTAGACACCGCCACACGGTTGTCTACTTTAAAATACAGTTCATGTTGTTTTCTAGAGGCCACTGCCAGTGCCTTCTAGTGATTTGTCCTCTGTAATGTTAAAATGCAATCTGATGTTCAGTTAACACTATGGTCCTATGAAATGTAATGTTCAGTGAACACTTTGGTCCAACAATGCTACATTTCGTAGTACTATTCTCAAGCATTCTTTGTTTTGTTAACTGTCTTATCTTCTAGTACATGTTTCTATTCTGCAATGTCGTGCTCAGTTAACTATTTTGGTTCATTTGATCTGTCGTCCCATTTAACTATTTGGTTCAGTTCTGCAATTTGATTTTCATTTGCTGTGGGTACAATTTTGTATTGTTATGCATGTGACACCTATCGAATTTGTTTGTACTCAATACATATTCTACTTATAGTATGGCAACTCTTAGTTAACCTGATCAAGATCTTCCTTATGTGTGTTGCAGAGAAACAATGGGAGACACTTTGGTTTACTATCGAGGTTTGTTCAAACATGGTGAGGGAGTCCTGGACTAAGGGGTCCTCGGGCGTCCGGCCTGTTAGCCATGGGCCAGTCTGATGGGCTGTGAAGATACGAAGACCGAAGACTGCACCCGTGTCCGGATGGGACTCTCCTTGGCGTGAAGGCAAGCTCGGCGACCGAATATGTAGATTCCTTTCTTTGTAACTGACCTTGTGTAACCCTATATCCTTCCGGTGTCTATATAAACCAGAGGACTTAGTTCGGATAGGGCAGATTCATTATGATAGCCATACAAGCTAGACCTCTAGGGTTTAGCCATTACGATCTCGAGGTAGATCAACTCTTGTAATACTCATACTCATCAATATCAATCAAGCAGGACATAGGGTATTACCTCCATAGAGAGGGCCGAACCTGGGTAAACATTGTGTCCCTTGCCTCCTGTTATCATCGACCTTAGACGCACAGTTCGGGACCACCTACCCGAGATCCGCCGATTTTGACACCGACATTGGTGCTTTCATTGAGAGTTTCACTATGCCATCGACGAAAGGTTTGATGGCACCTTCAATCGTCGATAGTGACGCTGTCCAAGGAGAAACTTTCCTTCCTGGACAGACATTCATATTCGACGGCTTCGCACTGCAGGCCAACTCATGTGGCCACCTGGAGTAGATCGATAGCTACGCCCCTGTCCATCAGGTCAGATTTGGGAGCTTGAACTACGTTGCGGACATCTGTGGAGACTTGATCTTCACCGGATTCGAGACCGCGGCTGCCACCCCCGGTCACCCTGATGATCATGACCTAAATCTGTCATCAGACCGCATCCAGGAGATCGCCCTGTAACTGCGACAGAAGGGTTCACCAACCAAATACCGGGGGTCAGAAGAAATTTCCCCCTAATCGATCAATCACAGAACGGAAATAGCAGTCCGGCTTCCGCCGCCCACTTCATATACCCGCAAAATTTGTACCGTGCATACATCACTACGCACTCAAGTTACCATGGGCATTAGCGGAAGCACAATACGGATAAGGCTACAAACATTCTAGTAACATTTTTATCTACTTTCCTTTTTCTTTCTTTTCTCTTACAAACAGGTGACGCAAAGGACAAATATAAACCGACTCCATCGGAGTTCAGATCCACCTAAGGGGCTATTCTCGTCGAGGAGTCCCTTCCCCGAGGATAGGCGGCGTAGACATGCGACAAGAGGTCCAAAATTACTTTTTGTAGACCACACTCTCTATTTCGAGCCTGTAAAATAGCCGGGGTTGCGGCTTTGTTATCTATATACATGACTAGCACATCACTCAAGATCCCAGTAAAAATAATCCATTCTTTTCTAAAGGACCGAGTTTTGCCCCTACGGTTGTTTCAAACATACACCTCGGCATAACTTGCCAGAGGCTTGGTATGGGAACAAGCGAGTTTCCGACAAGTCCGAACAGCTCTATAGCGCACTTCGGTGTCGTGAGTTTGGCCTTATATGCATCAGCTCCGAATCATGTCTTGGGTCAATAGTTGGGTTGCCCGGCTCCTGTGCTTGCTATCCTACGTTCCGCTCTATCGGCTAGGGTAGTAAAGGGAGAACTACTGCGATTGTGCTTCCGGTTCACCTGGTTAAGCACCTTAGTAGAGAAAGCTAAAAACTGACTGTCATGATGCGGCGAGAGCTGGTCAACCACTCGATGACTTATCAGAATCTTTAGCGATTCCTCTGTGTCACACGAAGGACCTCTTTCCCGTCAAATATGTAAACACATCATATGAATAAGCCGCATACATACCAGGGGCTATGTCATAGACCCACCATAAAACTCCTATGGCTAAGTGAAAGTGTTAACGCCTGATAGTCTGGTTGCCTGGTTCGTCACATTGACACCTCCTTCACGGACCAAGCGTTGGGTCAAGAGTGATCAGATGCTTTTTCGAACACGCCCGTTCTTCCTACGAGGGGCTGAAGCGGACGATTGGAAAACTTTTAGATCATATACAAACGGCTACACAGGAGGAACAAAAGCCTTTATGCAAAATCAAAAATATAGACTGATTACAACAATTGTATTTTTTGTAAAAAATTCACTCGAATATTATGCCTTTCGAACATTGACCCTCTATCAAACGGGCAGCCTCCATGACGTCCTCAAAGTAATACTCCGATGCGTGATGGTCCTTGCCCTTGGGTGGACCCTGCGCTGCAACATCGACGGCCTTCATCTCCCCCCATTATGTTTTGACTTGGGAAAAGGCCATCCGTGCACCTTCAATGCACGCCGACCGCTTCACGGCGTCGATACATGGCACCGCATCAGCAAGCTGCTGCACCAAGCCAAAATAGCTATCCGGAGTCAGCTTAGTCGGCCACAGCTGAAGTATGACGTTCTTCATGGCAGCACCGGACATCCTGTGAAGCTCGGCCCATGGGGACATCTGTTCATTTAGCAGCAGAGGGCGTTTCGATACGCCGAACTGTGACCAGAAAAGCTTCTCCATCGCATACCCCTCTTGCGCTTGGTAAAACTGTGCCACATCAGATGAACTCTTCGGCAGGTCCAAAAACACATTTGAAGAACTCCATACTTGGCTAAGCTGAGCAGAATTCGGATTGCCGAACTTAGTCTGTAATAAAAAGGGCTTACCAGCCGCAATCTCCCCAGCTTGCCGGATCTCGTCACGGGCTGCTCTGGATTCAGATCGCGCTTCTCTTGCCTCCCGTAAGGCCTTGTCAAATTCAGCCATTTTGGCTTCATTTTCCTTCTCAATAAGTTCACAATGGCTCGCAACTTTTTTCAGTTCAAGCGCCATCTCGGATATCATCTCCTCGTCTTGGCGCCGAGCAGCCTCTTTGGCTTTTAACTCATCCGATGCCTTTTCGGCAGCTGCATCGCTAAACCGGGCCTGCTCCTTGGCCCGGGCCAGCTCCGCCCGAAGTATTTCAACAGCGGCAGCACCATCTGCAGTCATGCATATAATTTTCAGCATTATGCTTATATCACAAAACTGTACGTAAAGGGACTGCCACGAATACATACATTGCGCCTCGCAAGACGCCTATTGATTAACGCAATGTCATCCCTGGCCACGTCAAGCTTCGGCTGCAGCTCGGTAATATCCGTAGTCTGGGAAGTAGCCAGGGGGGAGGCAGCCTGTGTTCAAGTTAATCAGATTAGTCCTTGAATATCTCTTCTTGATCCTCCGTTTGCCTCCCATGGGAAGCCAACCCGAGTCTCAGGGGCTACTACCTATACACAGGTGCATCTTTGCAAATAAAATATAGTTGAAAACATTACATCACAAACCTCGAAGCCTCTTAGCAGGCCCACGAAGGCCTCATTCAATCTGCTTTTCGCGGACAGGATCTTTTCAACCACCTTGCCCATCAAGGTACGATGTTCCTCTAAGACGGACGCCTGTCGAAGCATGTTCGTCAATATATCCGGCGCCTCTGGGTCTCCGGAGTTTGCCATAGGAGTACAACCTCCCTTTGAAGGGATCCGTTTATTCGTATCCGGCTGCAGACCGGACTGTTTGGGGCCTTCATTGTCGGTCTGTGGACCCTGGGCCACCGAAGTATCACCTTCGGGTAATGTCTTCATCATCCCTTGCACCACTTGTTGGTCGGGGGAGACCCTCCACGACGACACCTTGAAGTCGTCCGCCTTATTGGGCGGAGAGGCCGGTGGAGGCGTCTTGCTTTCCATCATTTTGAGGAGAAGGTCCCCCGAGGAAGAGGATTGTTGAAGAAGACTGCATGCTGAACTGCAAAAAATATATATGCCAGGCATCATAAGAAAAGAATGGGACATGTTTAAAACATCCTTGTTCACTTACGATTTGGCCTGAGGCTTGTCCTCATCATGAGACTGCGCTTCGGCGTCCTCCAAGCCCTAGCCACCCGACAGAGGCATCTTGCCTCACTTAGGAGCCTGTTCATCCCAATCTTCAGAGGCGGCCCTTTTCTTCCCATGAGGGGAGGAGACAGTGGCCCCACCTTCACTCTTGTCTTCGGATGAGGGAATTTTGATTCCTCCGGACACAATGTCTGATGTACCCTTGGAATAGGGGTCATTTTTTGGTCTTTCCACTCTCCACCTCTCCCTCCTTCACATGCATCTGGCACGGTGCCAGGGCTAGCATCCTTGTTAAAATAGGATTCGCTGGGCCTTCGGGCAGAGGGGCCGAACACATAATTAGTTTCGCCTTCTTTATCCAGCCCTGGAGGAAGATAGCCTGCTCAGTACCATATTACGGTATGCGTAGTTACAGAGTGTTCGGAAGACAAGTGCTTACCAGGGTATCCAGACGGTTGTAGTTAAGGCTAGCGTCCTCGGTAGTGTCTGACCAATGTTTTTGCTTCCCAAAAAAACAACTTCCACATCCCTTCATGTGTGGTGCCAAAGAAGTGTTGGAGGATTAGTGGTCCTTCCGGATTAAGCTCCCACATGCGGCGAGACCTGCGCTGGCAGGGCAGGATTTGGCGAACTAGCATCACTTGAATCACGTTGACAAGATCGATGTCTCTCTCAAGGAGGGTTCGGATGTGGCGCTATAAAGTCTGCACCTCATCAACTGATCCCTAGTCCAGCCCCTTGTTAATCCATGATGCAAGCTGTGGCGGTGGGCCAGAACAGAACGTAGGAATAGCTGCCCACTTGGTGCTACGGGGTTCCGTGACATAAAACCATTCTCGCTGCCATCGGTGGGAGGCTTTGGTGAAAGAGCCTTTTGGGCAAAGAGTGTTGGTAAGCTTGCTCACTACAGCACTACCGCACTCCGCCTTTCCCCTGTCAACTACCTTCGGCTTCACACTGAAGGTCTTGAGCCATAAGCCGAAGTGTGGGGGGATTCGGAGGAAGGCCTCACACGTAATGATAAACGCCGAGACGTGGAGGATAGAGTCCGGGGCTAGATCATGAAAATCTAACCCATAATAAAACATTAGTCCCCGGACGAAGGGGTGAAGAGCGAACCCTAGCCCCCGGAGGAAGTGGGAGATGAATACGACCCTCTCGCCAGATCTGGGGGTCGGAATAACTTGTCCTTGAGCAGGAAACCTGTGGTGGACCTCCGCGGTCAAATATCTGGCCGCCCGAAGCTTTGCGATATCATCCTCTGTAACGGAGGAAGCCACCCATCAGCCTTGAGAGCTGGGTCCGGACATGATGGGGAGGCTTGAAGCAATGAAGTCGAACCTTGGGTGCTAGAACTCGAGGTTGGGAAGGCTGAGGAGAGGTTTGGCATGAAAAGATGGTCCTTAGTTCCTTTATAAAGGCAGCGGGTATTGAACGCCTCCTCCTAAGCCTAAGAACCTGCCTATTCCTAAGGAATCTTTCCCGCAGGACGGTTGGGTTACCCATGCTCGTATTGATGAAAATCCCGCAATAAGGGGACACGATCTCCGCTTTGACAAGACGTGCCAATAAAAACCACGCCCCAAAACATGGAACGACGGGACGGGAAACGGTTCGAAATAATGACCAGGAAGCGTGACGCCACGTTACTAAAGTTGTCAGCAGATTGGATTCATGAAATACTATACTCTCTATGGCTGTGTGTTCCAGATCTGGACACGTTTGTTTCGTCCGAAGACTGTTTTGGAGTTCGGAAGGAGGAACCTGCCTTGCAATGCTGAAGACCGATCTATGCGCCGGATACCTTGTCATTGAAGCCAGGTTCAGGGGCTACTGAGGGAGTCCTGGACTAAGGGGTCCTCGGGCGTCCGGCCTGTTAGCCATGGGCCGGACTGATGGGCTGTGAAGATACGAAGACCGAAGACTGCACTTGTGTCTGGATGGGACTCTCCTTGGCATGGAAGGCAAGCTTGGTGACCGGATATGTAGATTCCTTTCTTTGTAACCGGCCTTGTGTAACCCTAGATCCTTCTGGTGTCTATATAAACCGGAGGACTTAGTTCGGATAGGGCAGATTCATTATCATAGCCATACAAGCTAGACCTCTAGGGTTTAGCCATTACGATCTCGAGGTAGATCAACTCTTGTAATACTCATACTCATCAATATCAATCAAGAAGGACGTAGGATATTACCTCCATAGAGAGGGCCCGAACCTGGGTAAACATTGTGTCCCTTGCCTCTTGTTACCATCGATCTTAGACGCACAGTTTGGGACCCCCTACCCAAGATCCGCCAGTTTTGACACCGCCACATGGTCCTTTGGCTAATGGCACATTATTGTGCAGTTGCAAGAATCATTCTAATATTTAGGTTTCTTACAATTTGGTCTTGCACATGTAGGTCCTGTTGTCAGAGGCTTAGACCCACTGTTCGACCCATTTTTCATATGGGGAAATGAGATGTCCATGAATATCAGTCAAGTCAAGAAATTCAGAAAGATTGTAAGGATGAAGAAACTTGCGACGAATAACAGCAAGATCTTTGTTTGCACAATGAAGAATACATCAGTCAACTATAGGATGGTACTAACTCTTTTACCTTGTTTTTACCCCTTGCGCCATTTCAAAATTTGTAACAACGATTTATGCATATCTTTGTTTTTAGTACTTTTCAAAGCAGTTCACCGATGATTACCTCTCAAACCACTTGCATGGTCAAGAGGCGAGGAAGGTATTCATTCAACACCCATGGTACAATATTGAAGTCTTGCTGAAGAGGACGAAGGTTGGGCGGGAAATTATCCATAGCCACTGGCCTAAAGTTGCAAGGACATTCAACATCACTGAAGGCTCAATATTTGCCTTCCACTTCTGCAGTTTCCCAGATGAGATTCATCTGTCTATTTACCATGTATGATGGTACTTTCCAAAGGTTTTTGATGTTGCATGTGAAACTTGGTGCGATTGTGTAATGGCTCAACTGAGTGCCGAAGCTATCTGATGTAATTTGATGATGAAATCCTGGTTGCTGTTATACGGATATGAAATATCTGGTGTGTTTTATAAGAAATATCAATTTGATTAGTACATGGATTATCAATAATAGGCTAATTACCATGCTTATTGGGGTTTTCTATTGCAGACGGTTACTCAGACAACACTATGGGCGATGAACTCAAACAACCCACACGGTTTCTAGAAATCAGGCATGTTCGATCAACTAACAATCACACACGGCTTCCGGCACAGAACTGTTTGCGTTAGGCCACCTTGCACAAATGTTTCCACACAAAAAATGTGTGTGATATACATACAAACGGAAATGATTTTCTGGGATTCACCGTGTGGGATGTACATACGAACGGAAACAATTGGGTTTCCATGCTCCGCCAGATCGCACACGAGCTCATTTTGTGTGCTAGGAGGGCCTATCCCCGACGGTTTCTGGGTCGTGTGGGAAGGACCCCCTATCGCCCACACTCACTTGGCAGCGGTTCCGAATACCGTTGCGGAAAGGGGTTAAAAACCGTTTGTATAGCACGTCGTTGTACCAGTGTCACGCATCAGAGAGGCACCAATGGACATGATGAGCCCCTCCATGATGGTGTGTAGATTGGATCTGGTGGTTTCTCGAACTTGCGGCGGCTGGAATTGATTTTCATTGACTCCCCTAATGTTTTTGGAGTATTGTGGTATTTATAAAGTAAAGAGGTGGTTCGGGAGGCAATCGAGGTGGGCACAACCCACCAGGGCGCGCCTGGGCCTCCAGGCGTGCCCTGGTGGGTTGTGCTCCCCTCGAAGCACCCCCAGGTGCTTCTCCCGCCTGCTGGATGTCTTCTGGTCCAAAAAAATCCACAACAAGTTTCGCTGCATTTGGACTCTATTTGATATTGATTTCCTGCGATGTAAAAAACATGCAAAAAACAACAACTGGCACTTGGCACTATGTCAATAGGTTAGTACCAAAAAATGATATAAAATGACTATAAAATGATTGTAAAACATCCAAGAATGATAATATAACAACATGGAACAATCAAAAATTATAGATATGTTGGAGATGTATCAGTTGGATTTTGTGTGGAGGCTATATATACCCGTCCACCCCTTCTCCATTCAAGAGAGAGCCATCAGAACGTGCCTACACTTCCACTACTCATTTTTTGAGAGAGAACCACCTACTGATGTGTTGAGACCAAGACATTCCAGTCCAACCACAAGAATCTTGATCTCTAGCCTTTCCAAAGTTGCTTTCCACTCAAATCATCTTTCCACCATAGCCAAATCCGTGAGAGAGAGTTGAGTGTTGGGGAGACTATCATTTGAAGCACAGGGGCAAGGAGTTAATCATCATCACACCATCTATTACCTTTTGGAGAGTGGTGTCTCTCCTAGATTGGATAGGTGTCACTTGGGAGCCTCTGACAAGATTGTGGAGTAGAACCAAGGAGTTTGTAAGGGCAAGGAGATCGCCTACTTCGTGAAGATCTACCCAAGTGAGGCAAGTCCTTCGTGGGAGATGGCCATGGTGGGATAGACAAGGTCGCTTCTTCATGGACCCTTCATGGGTGGAGCCCTCCGTGGTCTTGCTATCGAGGGGACGAGCCCCGGGCAGGCAACGGAACCCGGATCCTTTGAAAAAACAATGGGGCCGGCATCGCCCCTCAAGACGGCTCGCACTCGGCCCGGTCTGTCGATCCGGCCAAGCCCCATTGACCTGGCCTAATCCGCAAGACTTCTCCAACAAGCTAGCCCAAGGCGGCTGAGCCCGGCGCATCAAGACTTACCCAACAAGCCAACTCCCCTTGGCGTCTACTCCAACTCGGCCAAGGGTCAGCGGCCGTCCCATCTCAGCCGTACGATGGGATGAGTCGCCACCAACTCATGACCGAAGCCACAGTGTCCTGCCTATGCCTTTGGTCAGCCGGACGACGCAACAGTGCCCCTACCTACCCGTTGACCAAGCTCGGCGTGGCAACAGTGCCCCGTCGTCACCCGTGATGCCAGCAAGCGGCAACCTGATGGAGCACCACCCTAGCAGACTCAACTCGGCCACGCCCTAACGATCGACAAGACGACCAATAGTGTCATCGTACCCGGTGGGTCCCGAGCCCGGGAACCCGGCGAGACCTGGTACCCGCGGGTCCCAGCATCGGGTCCCTAGACGCTGACGACCCAGCCTCACGGCCTTGTAACATTACTATTGTACCCCTGGGGGCTTGACCTATAACCCCCCAGGAGCCCTCATGCGTACAGGCGAACTCATCATCATCCTCATCATGCACACCTAGCTAGCCACACCCAAGAAGGAGGGACTGCCTAAGCCTTGGCCAGACTCCCTTCTTCCTTGACACATCTCTAGGAGCAACCCTGTATTGTAACATATAAACCACACTCGGCAGAACTAGGGGTGTTATCTCTCCAGAGAGCCCCGAACCTGGGTATGCCTTGCGTCCCGCGCTCGCTCATACCGACCTCGCCTCCGGAGCCCATCAGTGCCCTCGAGCCTCCTCCTCTCTTTAACCATCCCATGGCATCTACCGTGCGCCCACCACGACAGTTGGTGCCCACCGTGGGGCAGCTCGAGGAGCTGGCCAGAAGCATGCTTCGGACGGGGCTCTACTCCGACTCTAACAAGCCCGTCACACTGGCGAACGACGTCATCGACGCGCTCGCCGTCTCCTTCGCTGTGCTGCGCATTTCCGATGTGCCTGCGGCCGACGAGTACCCTAGGGAGGTGCTCAACTTTTTTGGCCCCCCCCTTTCCCTCACTGGCGGCATTCCCGCCAGGGCAATGGACCTCTGCGTAGAGGTTTTCGTCACTGACACCGGCGCCGCTTCTTCATCCAGCGCGGCGAGAAAGGCCGCCGAAGCTAGGACCGCGGCGGGTCGGGCCAGCCCGCCTGACCCCCTGCGGGCCATGATGCAGAGCCTGCGCGTCCCCATCGGCACCGACATTGACGCCTCCGACGTCGCCGAGGCCCGGACCCGCCTCGACGAGGATCGCCAGCGTCCGCTGGACCTCACCGAGATGCTCGCTGCCATGCAGCGCCGCCTCGACTCTGCTCAGCTGGAGCGCAACGCAGCCTACGGCTTCATGCCAGACGCGCCTGGGCTAAGCCGGGCCGTCAATGTGCGGGCCCGGGGCAGCGCGAACGGGTGCGCCTTAGGCGCCATCCCTCCCATCTACGAGACCCCCGTGAAGAACATGCGCACTGCCCAAGTCGCCGCGGTCAGCCTGGACCAGCTCATGGGTGAAGAGCTGCAGGACCGCCTCAAGAGGGTGAAGGACCTCCTCGCTGCAGCTAACGCGCAGCAGGACCACCTCAACCAATTCTTCAAGCCGACCGGATCCGGCTCCACCCGTGTCGCTGGACCCAGTGATTTCCAGCACACAGCGTCCTCCCCTCCCGATGAAGCGCACTCCGGCCGCAATCGGACCTGGCGCAACCCCACCCTGACAACCTCGGAGGCTTGGCGCCGGCTCGACCCCCTGCTCCAACCTGGATGACATCCGACGTGAGGAGACCCGACCCCTCGTGGTGTGGTGACTGACCGACTGGGTCCGAGCGCTGTCGACGACACTGACGCCCGTCATCGCCTCGACCGACTCGCCCTCTCCCAAGAGCTGGAGGAAACCGGCCCTGTCGGGCCGGCATGCTTCAGACCACACATCCGAGGTGAGCCCTTTACGAAGGGGTTCATGCTCCCCCGCGACACCCCCAAGTACAATGGCACCGTGAAGCCGGAGGACTGGCTCACCGACTATACCACCGCCATCAGCATTGCCGGCGGCAACCGCCGCCTCGCCGTGCACTACGCGCCCCTAATGCTCCAAGGGTCGGCCCGCACCTGGTTGAATAGTCTGCCGGAGGGAAGCATCAACGCGTGGGTCAACTTCGAGAAATCCTTCGTGTGCAACTTCACCGGCACATACAAGCGACTCGGCCGCCCCAATCAGCTTGCCATGTGCGTGCAGGGACCGGCGGAGACCAGCCGCGAGTACCTCGCACGCTGGACCGAGCACCGGAATAGCTGCGAGGGTGTCCACGAAGTCTAGGCGATCCAATACTTCATCAACGGGTGCTGGGACGGCACCCTCCTGATGCACAAGCTCTTGCGCTCCGAGCTGGCCACCATGGCCGCGCTCATGGTGATGGCGGACAAATACGCCAGCGCCGACTCCGCCATGAAGATCCAGGTGGCGCTGGATGAGGCCAGCAAAGCAAAGTCGGTTCCCCCTCAGAAGCCGGCCATCAAAGGAAGCCGACAGGAGCACAACCAGCAGAACAACAAGCGCAAGGCCGATCAGCCGGCTCGGCGCTATGACAACCGGCTCGTCGCGGTCATCGAGCAGGCGCCCGCGACCAACCCGGCTGCCAAGCGCCGGCAGACCGGCAAGACGACATGGAAACCCGCCATGAGTTTCGAAGAGATGCTCGACGCTCCCTGCAAGCATCATAGCGGCGCAAGGCCATCCACGCACACGCTTCGGTAGTGCGCGATCACCAAGCGCATCATGAGGGGCGATGTCCCGCCTCCTCCGACCCCGGCTCCGGGAGCGGGGCAGCCACCTCCGCCTCCACCACCACCCCCGGCCGGCGGTGCGATGCTCGATGATGCATACCGGCCCAGAACGCAACCTACGCTGTCTTCACCAGCCTCGGTGACGACAAGCGCAGCGAGCGCCTCCTTCGGAAGGAGGTGAACACCGTCTTCCCAGCCAAGGCGGAGTACGTGCATTGGTCGGTGTGCCCAGTCACCTGGGCTCGGCAGGACCACCCGTCCGTCATGCCAAACCTGGGTGGTTACGCCCTAGTCCTCAACCCCACAATCATCGCCCCTCGGCGCACGTGCAAGTTCTCCCGGGTGCTCATTGACGGTGGCAGCAGCATCAACATCCTCTACCGCGACACCATGACCAAGCTCACCTTGAGGCCAAGGACTTGGAGCCGACCCAGACGGTGTTTCACGACATCGTTCCCGGCCTCTCCTGCTCCCCGATCGGCCGGATCCGACTCGACGTCCTGTTCGGCGACAGTAGCCACTTTCGACGTGAACCGATCTGGTTCGAGGTGGTGGACCTGTCCAGCACCTATCATGCGCTGCTGGGCCGGCCCGCGCTCGCCAAGTTCATGGCGGTTCCCCACTACGCTTACCTGAAGATAAAGATGCCGGGTCCAAAGGGCCTCATCACCATCACTGGCGACTACTACAAGTCCGTGGAGTGCGCCTGAGACGGCGCCAAGCTGGCCTAGTCACTGGTTGTAGCCGAGGAGCGGCGCCAGCTCGACCGGATCGTCGCCCTAGCCCAAGAGACGTCGGCCATGCCCGTCCCGGCCGAGGACCCGGTCGATGAGGCCTCGTTCAAGCCCTCCATGGAGACCAAGAAGGTGAAGCTGAACCCGGAAGACCCCGGCTACAGCAAGTACGTTGTCGTAGGCACCCGCCTCGACAGCAAATAAGAAGGCGAGCTCATCGACTTCCTCCATGAGAATTGGGATATCTTTGCATGGACCCCAAACACTACAAGAAAATACACTTCCGTGATGATACATGTTTGTCACAGTAGGTCGCGTTTTTTGTCATGCATGTACATCCATGACAAATTTATGACAGAATCAAGATTGTCGGGACCCCGATTCCAAATCACATCGATCTAGCCGGTAACACCTCATATCACTTTGCGGCCTCACGCATGGTATTCCCATGGGTGTCGCCTTACCCTGGCCCGGGACCGTTTGCGCCTTTTGGCTCGCGTATATGATTGTGTCGCTAGCATCCATATGACAGAGAACCCGGGCCGACATGGCTAGTCGTGAACCCAAAGCGGCACTAACCTATGGGAACAAACATACATGATTCACATCGAGCGTGTCGGTCAGCAGCGTGTGAATCCGGGCTGTAGCACTGGGCTAACAGGACTCCGGTTGTCACCGCGTGACATTTCCCCGAGGGGACAGACACAGGAACGAAGTGAAACACATGCCGTCCAGTCAAGTGTCCTGAGCAGTAGTGCTGGGCTAGCAGGACTCCGGTGAACCGGGCTGTAGCGGACTACTATGGCTCAAGGAAGCACTAGACTACATTTCCCCATAAGAGAGACTGCCAAGGATAAACAACTAGATTGTCGGATCCCACACATAGCAATACACGTCACACGTACGCATAACATGCAAGTATGTGCTGTACAACATGGCATCACAACATAACGCAAACTCATATAGATAAAGGCTCAGAAGAGCCACATAGCATAAATACAAACAGGGGTCACATGACCCATCATTCAGAGAATACAAACAACGGAAGCATTACATGTCTGAGTACAGCCAACTACAAAAGAAAAGGGCTGACAAGCCTGACTATCTACAAGACCCTCCCAAGGGTACAAGCTCGTAGCTGAGGTAACAAGCTACTCGTCGAAATCCAAGCAGAACTACTAGTAAGACAGATGTCTCATCTGCAAAACATAAATAAAGAAAACGTGAGTACAAAGGTACTCAGCAAGACTTACATCTGATCCTATCATATATGCATTTGTATCAAGAAGGTAATGTGGGGTTTAGTTGCAGCAAGCCAGCTTTGACTCAGTGGCTATCCTGTTCTACGACAACGAGAAACTTCTTTGAGATGAGGCTGCGCACACGAGTCCACAAATCACCACATCAATACACTACTATGGATTCATCCTCGTCTCCCTACAAGAAGGCCATCCATAGCACTCACACTTGTCTTGAGCATTTTAGAGTATCCACTTTAAGTTGTCTATGTACCACGTAAGCATCCAAGAAGTCCATAACCGAGGACACGGCTATTCGAATAGATCATGATAACCCTGCAGGGGTGTACTTCATCACACACGCTCTCTCCACTTATCACCATGTACACGTCATGTATCTCGGCAACCTTCAAGCGGAAGCCTGGCGAGGGTGTCGGCCACGACCTGACTAACCACGCAAGACTCTAGTCCAGGTCTATCACCTATTTGGGTTCCATCCGCAAGGAGATCCGGCCGGTGTGTCGCTCACGGCCCCAAACAATGTGAGCAGGGTTCCCAAGCCCACCATCCGGGTGCCACTTGGTACACCGTGCCACCTGTGCCTAGTCTGTCCTGAGCCCACCCTGCCGGGTGCCACTCGGTAGAAAAATAGCACTACATGCAAACACTAGAAACTATTTGCAACTCCTGGACAGAGATCAAGGCGGTTAATAAGTCGAGAGAGCTTGGAGCGCCCGGAGCCCAATGTGTGGTAGTAGCTAGTCATTGGACAACTTACACAGAACTCAGTTCTTAAGGATGGTCCCAATGAGACAACCCACCATGTACTCCTACATGGCCTCTCACCGCTACCTTTACCAGATCGTGTTCACATGCTTAACTCTCAGCACCAGAACATATCATAACACTCCAATTCATTCCCGATGAATCAGACCTGGCACAACTCTAAGCAATAGCAGGCATGGCATAGTAGGAACACAACATGGCTCAAACAACTCCTACACATGCTAGTGGGTTTTAACTATTTACTGTGGCAATGACAGGTCATGCAGAGGAATGGGTTCAACTACCGCGACATAAAGTAGCAGTTGAATCGTTGTTGTCCTAATGCAATAAATGAGAGCAGGAGCGAGAGAGTGGATTGTATCGAAATGAACAAGGGGGTTGCTTGCCTGGTAGATCAACAGGGGGGCACTGCTCCTCAGACAGGTACTCTCGAACACTTTCCGGAGCAGGACCTATCGAGAAGGAACGGTGTCGAAAATCAAACACAAGCATATGCAACATTATGATGAATGAACATGGCATGAGTATGTGATGTTGTTTGAGTTAATGCATCTAGCATTTATTTGGTTTGAGGTCCATTTGAACCAAGGGTTCAAATGCAACTCCAAAATAAGCTCTTAAATATGCCATAAGTGTGTTTTCATATATACACCATGTATAGATGGTTTGTCATCCATGAAAATGGTACAGATGGATAGATTGAATTTTTCTGATAATTTTTCATATATAATTTATTTCAATTTGAGCTACGGTTGAATTTATATGAATTTTTGAAGTTTTGGCTATTTTCTGGAATTTCCTGATTTATTATAATTCCAAAAATCATTTGTTGCGTCAGCCTGAGGTCAGCACTGCGTCAGCAGTCAACCTGGGTTAAACCTGATGTGTGGGGGCCACATGTCAGTGACACAGTGGTTAAGCCCGGGTCGAACCCACACTGACTAGGGTTTGACTTGGCCCTGTGGCCCACGGTCAGCGGCTGGTGGGGTGGTTTAGGCTGTGGTATTAGCCGCTAATGACAGCCACGTCGGCCTCGCCGGAGTTCGGCCGGCGACGACCTCGAGCCGCGGCGGTTCTTCGCCGGAGTTGCACTACGGGCGGCGGCTGGACGCGCGGGGACCACCAGGGCGTAGCCCGTCGTCGCCCGCATCCAGGGGAGCAGGCGGGAGGCTGCGGGGGCGGCAGAGCTCGCCGGAGCGAAGCTCGCGGCGGCGGCCGGAGTTCGGCCTCGACCAGAATCGCGGCTGCAGCATGCAAAAGACAAGGGGGAGAGGGGGATTCAAGGTGGGAGCTCACGGCGAATCCAACGGCGGGGTCAGCGAGCGGGGGGAAGGCTTGGGGCAGCCGGAACGTCGCCGGCGATCTCGGGTGGCTGAGGATGAAGACGACGGCGGTGACGATGATACGGTGCGTTCGGAGATGCCCGGCTTGATGGAGAGGACGAGGGCGATGGCACGGAGCTCGTGGCACGACGGAGAGGCGAGAGGGAGGCTGTGGCCGCGTCGGCGTGAGGCGGCGCTTACCGGTGCGTCCGGGCGTCGCGGGAGAGAGAGCGAGGGAGAGGAGGGGAGGCCACGGGAGAGAGAGAGAGAGGTGCGGGGCGGTGCGTGGCATTGCGCGGGGCATCCAAGTGACGAGGGGGAGGACAGGCAGGCATCTCGCATGGCGCGCGGAGCACACGTGCGCGCCGGGCACGCACCTCGCCTACTGGCTCGAGGTGGGAGACAGTGCGGTGGCCAGTCGAGCTGGGCCAGCACAGCTGGGCCGGCACAGTGCCAGGCCGCAGGTTAGCCCAGGTAAGGTTTTTCCTTTATTTGTTTTCTTTTCTAATTTCTGACCTTTGTTTTGATTTAAAAAAAATACTAAATCAATTAATTTCTTCTGACAATTTTTTTGCAGGGACCTAAAGGATTATTCCAAAGCCCCTCACCAAAATTCAGAATTATTGGACAATATTTCATATATAAAAATATTTATCCAACACAAATAATTGCTGGATTAACTCCAAATGTCCAAATTAAATATTTATGAGCTCCTGAAAATATTGGTTTGATTTTTACCTCTGACCAATATTTTCAAAGAGTAACATGAACATTTTCTTGGACCTTTTTGGAGAAATTTTTATCTGTATTATTTCTAGAAATGATTTCTGAGGGTTTCACAAATCCCCATTTCAAATTTAAATGGAATTTAAACATGATGCACACATGACATAGCTAGCGTAGGTCATACCAGAACTAGGGATGTGACAAAGATAGTCATACATGTGCTGTCGTAGAAGTGTTCCATGACATTACCAAAATTATCATCACGGAAGTGTCCACTTCCATGATGATAAATCACGCGTCACAGAAGTGCTTTCGTCAAGGGTGACCGACACGTGGCGTCCACCATAACGGAACGCCGTTAAGCTATCGGGTCGGGTTTTGGATCCGATAACCCATTAACAGCCCCGACCAATGGGAAATTTCCACGTGTAAAAGTCTTATTGGCCAAACGAAACACGTGTCAGCTCGTTAGTGGGTCCGATAGGTGATACGTCCATTTTGCATCATGCTTTTATATCGATATTTATTGCATTATGGGCTGTTATTTCACATTATGTCACAATACTTCTGGCTATTCTCTCTTATTTTATAAGTTTTACATAAGGAGGGAGAATGCCGGCAGCTGGAATTCTGGGCTGGAAAAGGAGAAAATATTAGAGACCTATTCTGCACAACTCCAAAAGTCCTGAAACTCCATGGAATACCTTAGAATAAACAATGAAAAATCCTTGCCAAAGATGAAGACCAGGGGCCCACACCCTTTCCACGAGGGTGGCCCCCCCCTAGGGCACGCCCCTACCTCGTGGGCCCCCTGGTGGCTCTTCGATGACCATCTTCTGCTATATGAAATCTTTCATCGAGAAATAAACCAGAAGCAACCTTTCGAGATGAAACTCCGCTGCCACGAGGCGGAACCTTGGCGGAACCAATCTAGGGCTCCGGCTGAGCTGTTCTGTCAGGGAAACTTCTCTCCCGGAGGGGGAAATCATCGCCATCGCCATCACCAACGCTCCTCTCATCGGGAGAGGGCATTCTCCATCATCATCTTCATCATCACCATCTCATCTCAAAACCCTAGTTCATCTCTTGTATCCAATTCTTGTCTCCAAGTCCGGGATTGGTGCTAGTAGGTTGCTAGTAGTGTTAATTCCTCCTTGTAGTTGATGCTAGTTGGTTTAATTGGTGGAAGATCATATGTTTAGATCCTTTATGCATATTATTACCCCTCTGATTATGAACATGAATATGCTTTGTGAGTAGTTACATTTGTTCCTGAGGACAAGGGAGAAGTCTTGCTATTAGTAGTCATGTGAATTTGGTATTCATTCGATATTTTGATGAGATGTATGTTGTCTAGCCTCTACTGGTGTTATGTGAACATCAACTACATAACACTTCACCATTATTTGGGCCTAGAGGAAGGCATTGGGAAGTAATAAGTAGATGATGGGTTGCTAGAGTGAC
Organism: Triticum monococcum; assembly: GCA_034509565.1. Lineage (NCBI taxonomy): Eukaryota > Viridiplantae > Streptophyta > Magnoliopsida > Poales > Poaceae > Triticum > Triticum monococcum. The sequence goes on along the minus strand of CM067842.1, from coordinate 438,951,385 downwards.
AGAAGCTTAAACCCTAGTTTATGCGTTGCTTCGTAAGGGGCTGATTTGGATCCATATGTTTCATGCTATGGTTAGGTTTACCTTAATACTTCTGTTGTAGTTGCGGATGCTTGAAATGGAGGTTAATCATAAGTGGGATGCTTGTTCAAGTAAGAACAACACCCAAGCACCGGTCCACCCACATGTCAAATTATCAAAGTACCGAACGCGAATCGTATGAACGTGATCAAAACTAGCTTGACAATATTCCCATGTGTCCTCGGGAGCGCTTTTCCTTATATAAGAGTTTGTCCAGGCTTATCCTTTGCTACAAAAAGGATTGGGCCACCTTGCTGCACTTTATTTACTTTTGTTACTTGTTGCTCGTTACAAATTATCTTATCACAATACTATATGTTACCACTTATTTCAGTACTTGCAGAGAATACCTTGCTGAAAACCGCTTATCATTTCCTTCTGCTCCTCGTTGGGTTCGACACTCTTACTCATCGAATGGACTACGATAGATCCCCTATACTTGTGGGTCATCAAGAATCTTTTCTGGCGCCGTTGCCAGGTAGTGAAGCGCCTTTGGTAGGTGGAATTTGTTAAGGAAAAATTTATATAGTGTGCTGAAATTTACTGTCACTTGTTACTATGGAAAGTAATCCTCTGAGGGGCTTGTTCGGGGTATCTTCACCCCGACCAGTAGAGGAAAGATTTTCTCCTCAACGTACTGAACCTATTGGAAATGAAATTCCTTATGAGTATCCTTCGGGTATGATAGAAAAACTGCTGGCTAATCCTTTTACAGGAGATGGAACAAAGCATCCTGATGAACACCTAATATATGTGGATGAAGTTTGCGGATTATTTAAGCTTGCAGGTATACCCGATGATGTTGCTAAGAAGAAGGTCTTCCCTTTATCATTGAAGGGAGACGCATGGACATGGTATAGGCCATGTGATGATACGAGATCATGGAACTATAGAAGATTGAAATTGGAATTTCGTCAAAAGTATTACCCTATGCATCTTGTTCATCGTGACCGCAATTATATATATAATTTTTGGCCTCGCGAAGGAGAAAGCATCGCTCAAGCTTGGGGGAGGCTTAAATCAATGTTATATTCATGCCCCAATCATGAGCTCCCAAGAGAAACAATTCTTCAAAAATTTTATGCTCGGCTTTCTGAAAATAATCGCACCATGCTCGATACTTCTTGTGCTGGCACTTGTATGATGAAGACTATTGGATTTAGATGGGATTTATTGGATAGAATTAAACGCAACTCTAAAGATTGGGATCTCGACGAAGGTAAGGAGTCAGGTATGACACCTAAGTTTGATTGTGTTAAATCTTTTATTTATACCGATATTTTTCGTAAGTTTAGCACTAAATATGGACTTGATTCTGAGATAGTAGCTTCTTTCTGTCAATCTTTCGCTACTTATGTTGATCTTCCTAAGGAGAAGTGGTTTAAATATCATCCTCCCATAGAAGTAAAAAGTAGTTGCACCTATTAAAGTTGAAGAAAAGACTGTCACTTATAATGATCCTATTGTTCCTACTTGTTATGTTGAGAAACCACCTTTCCCTGTTAGGATAAAGGATCATGCTAAAGCTTCAACTATGGTTCGTAAAAGCAATATTAAAACATATACACCTCCTGAGCAAGTTAAAGTTGAACCTAATATTGCTATTGTTAAAGATCTCTTGTCTGATAATATAGATGGGCATGTTATTTACTTCTGTAATGAAACTGCTAGAATTGCTAAACCCCGTGATACAGATAAACCTAGACCTGTGGTAGGCATGCCTGTTATTTCTGTTAAAATAGGAGATCATTGTTATCATGGCTTATGTGATATGGGTGCTAGTGCTAGTGCAATACCTATTGACTTATACAAAGAAATTATGCATGACATTGCACCTGTTGAGTTAGAAGAAATTGATGTCACTATTAAACTTGCTAATAGAGATACTATTTCACCAATGGGAATTGTTAGAGATGTTGAAGTCTTGTGCGGGAAAACTAAATATCCTGCTGATTTTCTTGTTCTTGGTTCCCCACAAGATAGCTTTTGTCCCATTATATTTGGTAGACCCTTCTTGAATACTGTTAATGCTACCCTAGATTGCACAAGGGATGTTGTTACTGTCGACTTAGATGATATGACTCATGAGTTTAATTTCTCTAAATTTAGTAAACAACACCATGAAGAAGAATTGCCTAGTAAGGATGAAATTATTGGTCTTGCTTCTATTGCCGTACCTCCTAGTGATCCATTAGAACAACATTTGCTAGACCACGAGAATGATATGTTTATGAATGAAAGAAGGAAAATAGATGAAGTATTCTTTAAACAGGAACCTATTCTGAAACACAATTTGCCTGTTGAAATCCTAGGGGATCCCCCTCCACCTAAGGGTGATCCCGTGTTTGAGCTTAAACCGTTGCCTGATAATCTTAAATATGCTTATCTTGATGAAAAGAAGATATATCCTGTTATTATTAGTGCTAACCTTTCAGAGCATGAAGAAGAAAGATTATTTTAAACTCTGAAGAAGCACCGTGCTGCTATTGGATATACTCTTGATGATATTAAGGGCATTAGTCCCACTCTATGTCAACATAAAATAAATTTGGAAGCAGATGCCAAACCAGTTTGTGATCCTCAACGACGTCTGAATCCTAAAATGAAAGAAGTGGTAAGAAAATAAATACTAAAGCTTCTGGAGGCAGGTATAATTTATCCCGTTGCTGATAATCAGTGGGTAAGTCTTGTTCATTGTGTCCCTAGGAAGGGAAGTATTTCTGTTGTTCCTAATGATAAAGATGAATTGATAACACAAAGAATTATTACAGGTTATAGGATGGTAATTGATTTCCACAAATTAAATAAGGCTACTAAGAAAGATCATTACCCCTTACCTTTTATTGATCAAATGCTAGAAAGATTATGCAAACATACACACTACTGCTTTCTAGATGGTTATTCTGGCTTCTCTCAAATACCTGTGTCGGCTAAAGATCAATCAAAGACTACTTTTACATGCCCTTTTGGTACTTTTGCTTATAGACGTATGCCTTTTGGTTTATGTAATGCACCTGCTACCTTTCAAAGATGCATGATGGCTATATTCTCTGACTTTTGTGAAAAGATTTGTGAGGTTTTCATGGACGACTTTTCTATCTATGGATCTTCTTTTGATGATTGCTTGAGCAATCTTGATCATCTTTTGCAGAGATGTGAAGAAACTAATCTTGTCTTGAATTGGGAAAAGTGCCACTTTATGGTTAATGAAGGTATTGTCTTGGGGCATAAAGTTTCTGATAGAGGTATTGAAGTTGATAAAGCCAAGGTTGATGCTATTGAAAAGATGTCGTGTCCCAAGGACATCAAAGGTATAAGAAGTTTCCTTGGTCACGTTGGATTTTATAGGAGGTTCATTAAGGACTTCTCAAAAATTTCTTGGCCTCTGACTAATTTAATACAAAAAGATATACCATTTGTCTTTGATGATGATTGTGTAGAAGCATTTGAAATACTTAAGACAACATTATTCTCTGCACCTATTATTCAGCCACCTGATTGGAATTTACCCTTTGAAATTATGTGTGATGCTAGCAATTATGCTTTAGGTGCTGTTCTAGGGCAAAGAGTTGATAAGAAATTAAATGTTATCCATTATGCTAGTAAGACTCTAGACAATGCTCAAAGAAATTATGCTACTACTGAAAAAGAACTTTTAGTAGTTGTATTTGCTTATGATAAGTTCAGACCTTATATTGTTGATTCTAAAGTAACTATCCACACTGATCATGCTGCTATTAAATATCTTATGGAGAAGAACGATGCTAAACCTAGACTTATTAGATGGGTTCTCTTGCTACAAGAATTTGATTTGCATATTGTTGATAGAAGAGGAGCTGAGAACCCCGTTGCAGACAACTTATCTAGGTTAGAGAATGTTCTTGATGACCCACTACCTATTGATGATAGCTTTCCTGATGAAAAATTAAACGTCATAAGTACTTCTTGTAGTACTCCTTGGTATGCTGATTATGCTAATTACATTGTTGCTAAATTCATACCACCTAGCTTCACATACCAACAAAAGAAAAAAGTTCTTCTATGATTTGAGACATTACTTTTGGGATGACCCACATCTTTATAAAGAAGCAGTAGATGGTGTTATTAGACGTTGTGTACCTGAGCATGAACAGGAACAGATCCTATGCAAGTGCCACTCCGAAACTTATGGAGGACACCACGCGGGAGATAGAACTGCACATAAGGTATTGCAATCTGGTTTTTATTGGCCTACTCTCTTCAAGGATGCCCGTAAGTTTGTCCTATCTTGTGATGAGTGTCAAAGAATTGGTAATATTAGTAGACTTCAAGAAATGCCTATGAATTATTCACTTGTTATTAATCCGTTTGATGATTGGGGCTTTGATTATATGAGACCTTTTCCTGCCTCTAATGGATATACACATATTTTAGTTGTTGTTGATTACGTTACTATGTGGGTAGAAGCTATTCCAACTAGTAGTGCTGATCATAACACTTCTATTAAAATGCTTAAAGAAGTTATTTTTCCGAGGTTTGGATTCCCTAGATATTTAATGACTGATGGTGGTTCACATTTTATTCATGGTGCTTTCCGTAAAATGCTTGCTAAATATGACGTCAATCATAGAATTACGTCTCCGTATCACCCATAGTCTAGTGGTCAAGTAGAATTGAGTAATAGAGAACTCAAATTAATTTTGCAAAAGACTGTCAATAGGTCTAGAAAGAATTGGTCCAAGAAACTTGATGATGCATTATGGGCCTATAGAACTGCATATAAAAATCCTATGGGTATGTCTTCGTATAAAATGGTATATGGAAAAGCATGTCACTTACCTCTCGAACTAGAACATAAGGCATAAGGGCTATTAAAGAGCTCAACTATGATTTCAAACTTGCCAGTGAAAAGAGGTTATTTGATATTAGCTCACTTGATGAATGGAGAACCCAAGCTTATGAAAATGCCAAGTTTTTTAAAGAAAAGGTTAAAAGATGGCATGACAAAAGGATACAAAAGCATGAGTTTAATGTAGGTGATTATGTATTGCTATACAACTCTCGTTTAAGATTTTTTGCAGGAAAACTTCTCTCTAAATGGGAAGGCCCCTATGTTATCGAGGAGGTCTATCGTTCCGGTGCCATAAAATCAACAACTTCGAAGGCACAAATCCGAAGGTGGTAAACGGTCAAAGAATCAAACATTATATCTCAGGTAATCCCATAAATGTTGAAACCAATATTATTGAAACCATAACCCCGGAGGAATACATAAGGGACACTTTCCAGAACGTTTCAGACTCCGAAAAGGAATAGATTAGAGCAATATGTCTTCTCAAGAGTCAGTCGGGAGAGCCGGGTATCTAATCCGGCACCTGAACCAAGGGCAAACAACGACCCTGACCACTTTGGGCCAGCAACGGAGGAAGAGATGGAGGCTGACTTAATGAGGGTAGATGCCATGGAGGAGTTATCCCTTCCAATGTTAGATTTCTTTCTTATGAAAATATGAAGAGGAGTGTCACTTGTTCTCCCGCAGCTATGAAACCCCCTTGGGTGCAAGGAGCTTTAGCCGTCACAGGAAAGCTTCGTAAGGAAACAATGGACCTCAAGCAGCAAGTCAACAAGCTCGAGGAGGAGAATCGTATCCTGAGAGGAATCATCGCCAAGAATATTTCACCAACAACAAAGAAGGAGATATAATCACATGGGTATGGGCACTCCCCTTGGCGACAGCCAAGCTTGGGGGAGGTGCCCCGGTATCGTATCACAATCACAAATCCTATCTTTACCGTTTTCCTTAGTTCGATCCTATTAGTAGTATTTTGATCTAGTAGAATAAAGTTTATGGCATGATCTAGTTTTGAGTTTTTCCTTATGATCTCTCTATGTAATCTAGTCCGTGAGCTATATAATAAAGATTAGTGTTGAGTCAAGGGCTTGATTTTCTTTCTATGATCTTGGGTGAATAAAAGAGAAGAGAAAAAGAATAAGAAGAAACAAGAGATCATATTGATCTTATTGATAGTAAGGACTTCACATAGAAAAGAGTGTGACGATTAAAAGTTGTTGGGAGTTGGTAGATATAGCTTTGGTCATCGTAGAAATTAATAGGAAGTAATAAGGAAAGAGAGGTTTCACATATAAATATACTATTATTGACATCTTTTATGATTGGGAGCACCCATCAAAATATGACATGCTAAAGATTTGATGTTGGACAAGGAAGACAACGTAATGGGTTATGTTTTCTTATATCCGAGATAAAGTATGTTCTCATGGATCATCCAACATGTTGAGCTTGCCTTTCCCCCTCATGCTAGACAAATTCTCAGCACCAAGTAGAGATACTACTTGTGTTTCCAAATACCCTTAAACCGGTTTTGCCATGAGAGTCCACCATATCTACCTATGGATTGAGTAAGATCCTTCAAGTAAGTTGTCATCGGTGCAAAGCATTAAAAATTGCTCTAAATATGTATGATTAGTGTGGGAGAAATAAACTTTATACGATCTTGTGATGTGGAAGTAATAAAAGCGACGAACTGCATAATAAAGGTTCATATCACAAGGGGCAATATAAAGTGACGTTCTTTCGCATTAAGATTTTGTGCATCCAACCATAAAAGCGCATGGCAACCTCTGCTTCCCTCTGCGAAGGGCCTATCTTTTATTATTATCTTCTACCTTATGCAAGTGTCATGGTGATCTTCACCTCTCCCTTTTTCATTTTATCCTTTGGCAAGCCCAGCATGTTGGAAAGAACCTAATATATATATCTAATTGGATGTAGGGGGGCATGAGTTATTATTGTTGACATTACCCTCGAGGTAAAAGGTTGTGGGGCGAAACTATAAGCCCCTATCTTTCTCTGTGCCCGATTAAAACTCCGTAACCACAAGTATTGCATGAGTGTTAGCAATTGTGAAGAACTAGATGATAGTTGAGTATGTGGACTTGATTTTTAGCTCTGACATAGACTCTTTCCGATGTTATGATAAATTGCAATTGCTTCAATGACTGAGGTTATAGTTTGTTGGTTCTCAATAAGGTTTCTGATTCATACTTTTGCATGGTGAATAGATCATCACTTGAACATAAGAAATCATATGACAATATATCTATATATGTTGCTGTTATGAGAATAATCATGATGCCTTCATGTCCGTATTTTATTTTTATCGATGCCTCTACCTCTAAACATGGGGACATATTTATTGTTATCGGCTTTCGCTTGAGGACAAGCGAGGTCTAAGCTTGGGGGAGTTGATACGTCCATTTTTCATCATGCTTTTATATCGATATTTATTGCATTATGGGCTATTATTTCACATTATGTCACAATACTTATGGCTATTCTCTCTCTTATTTTATAAGGTTTACATAAGGAGGGAGAATGCCGGCAGCTGAAATTCTGGGCTGGAAAAGGAGCAAATATTAGATACCTATTTTGCACAACTCCAAAAGTCCTGAAACTCCATGGAATACCTTATAATAAATAATGAAAAATCCTCGCCAAAGATGAAGACCAGGGGGCCCACACCCTGTCCACAAGGGTGGGGTGCGCGCCCCCCTAGGGCGCGCACCCTACCTCGTGGGCCCCTTGGTGGCTCTCCGATGACCATCTTCTCCTCTATGAAGTCTTTTGTCGAGAAAAAAACCAGAAGCATCCTTTCGGGACGAAACTCTGCCGCCACGAGGCGGAAGCTTGGCGGAACCAATCTAGGGATCCGACAGAGCTATTCTACCGGGGAAACTTCTCTCCCGGAGGGGGAAATCATCGCCATCGTCATCACCAACGCTCCTCTCATCGGGAGAGGGCAATCTGCATCAACATCTTCATCAGCACCATCTCATCTCAAAACCCTAGTTCATCTCTTGTATCCAATTCTTGTCTCCAAGTCCGGGATTGGTGCTAGTAGGTTGCTAGTAGTGTTAATTACTCCTTGTAGTTGATGCTAGTTGGTTTAATTGGTGGAAGATCATATGTTCAGATCCTTTATGCATATTATTACCCCTCTGATTATGAACATGAATATGCTTTGTGAGTAGTTACATTTGTTCCTGAGGACAAGGGAGAAGTCTTGCTATTAGTAGTCATATGAATTTGGTGTTCATTCGATATTTTGATGAGATGTATGTTGTCTAGCCTCTAGTGGTGTTATGTGAACGTCGACTACATAACACTTCACCATTATTTGGGCCTAGAGGAAGGCATTGGGAATTAATAAGTAGATGATGGGTTGCTAGAGTGACAGAAGCTTAAACCCTAGTTTATGCGTTGCTTCGTAAGGGGCTGATTTGGATCCATATGTTTCATGCTATGGTTAGGTTTACCTTAATACTTTTGTTGTAGTTGCGGATGCTTGCAATAGAGGTTAATTATAAGTGGGATGCTTGTTCAAGTAAGAACAGCACCCAAGCACCGGTCCACACACATGTCAAATTATCAAAGTACCGAACGCGAATCATATGAACGTGATGAAAACTAGCTTGACGATATTCCCATGTGTCCTCGGGAGCGCTTTTCCTTATATAAGAGTTTGTCCAGGCTTATCCTTTGCTACAAAAAGGATTGGGCCACATTGCTGCACTTTATTTACTTTTGTTACTTGTTGCTCATTACAAATTATCTTATCACAAAACTATCTGTTACCACTTATTTCAGTACTTGCAGAGAATACCTTGCTGAAAACCGCTTACCATTTCCTTCTGCTCCTCGTTGGGTTCAACACTCTTACTTATCGAAAGGATTATGATAGATCCCCTATACTTGTGGGTCATCAATAGGCGCCTATGATATGTCGACACGTACCACGACCCACCACTGGCCCATTTAGTTTACAAAGCCGACCCATTTGACTTGGTCAAAAGTTAACGGGCTGGCCCATGAAAAGCCTGTTAACGGTCTCTTCGCAAATAGCCCATTTTACGGCCTGTTAACTCACGACCCGTTAGGCCCTAAAGGAAATTGGCCCAACAATGTCATGTGGGCCGTTGAATATAACACCAGCCCATTTCACTTTCGGCCCATGTATGGCCCATGACGTCTTTCGGCCCATATGATGCCTTCATATCTTTCGGCCCTTTACAGGCCCACGGTGACTCTAGCCCATAATGAACAGTAATTTTCTTTATACCCGTTAATGACTCGTGATTTACATGGGCCGTTTCCAGCCCGTGTTAGCTTTCGGCCTATTGACGGCCCATACGTTCTTGGGCTCCTTTTCGGCCCTCGATTACTTCCGGCACGTTACTGGCATGTTCCCCTAATGGGCCAAATTCAGCCCATGGCAAGAGTCGGCCCGTTACTGGCCTGTTCCCCTAATGGGCCAAATTCAGCCCATGGCAAGAGTTGGCCCGTTACTGGCCTATTACCCTAATGGGCCAAATTCGGCCCATGGCAAGAGTCGGCCCGTTTCTGGCCTGTTAACCCATTGCACCGTTTCCAGCCCGTCCTATACTCTGGCCCATTAACGACCCGTTATGCCTATGACAGAATTAAGCCTTTGCTGTCCTACGGCCTGTTAACGGCTTGTTACCGTGCTGGGCCGATACCAATCACGCCCGATTACGGCCCATGTAGACCCATTTATCCGACGGCCCGAGGCCCACCGATTACATGCCCAATTATCGATGGCCCGTAGGAGACCCATGGATCCTACGACCCGTATATGGCCCATGGTAGTTGCGTCCACTAGCAAACCAGGGAAAAAGAAGACTAGGAAATAAATAAGCCCGAAACTAATGCTAGGCTATTAAGGCGATTGCACAGATTACATCCACTCGGCATCAAAGATCGCCACCAGTGAAAATATAGGGAACACCCTACACTATACAAAAATGGCTTGCTATTTTCTTCAGCCGGTGGCTGCACATTAAGAATAAATTTTGTATCGCACCAAAACAAATTACAACCATATAGCAAAAGGAAGGTTGGCATAAAACTTAACAGTCTAGCAGATAAATGCACCACCAGAAGTTCAGAAGCTCAGTTCATTTGACCTGACTGTTACGTTTTCATGCTGTATTGTCCGATGGAGCACCATAACCCTCGCCTTCATTTCCCCTAGTCTCCTGAACAACATAGCAAATTTCTGACAGTCTGGTTTCAAAACCATGCATATCTTGATGACATTGAGCAATGTTTCTCCTTGTTTCACAAAGGGTCTCTGTTAGGGAATGGACTTGTGTCTGGAGCACAGATACAACATTGCTTTGAGCTTGCATATCTTGATCATGAGGCAGTTTGGACGATATTTCCTTAACAACCAACCCAGTGTTACGCAGGAACGTGCTTTTGGCACTGTTAGTGGACAGGTACTGACCCACTGCAGCAAGAGCTGACATTGCGGTTATAGTTGCCTCGCCACCTTCAGAAGGTGACGGTTCCACCATTTTTTCCATAGCTCACTGAAAAGTTGAGGTTTTACATTAGTAATACCAGAACAAAAGATATTAAGGTGGCAGCAAAACCAAACAAAATAGCTTTGGTCTATATACAGAACTTATTCTGGTGAACCCATGTAAAGTATTAGTTGTAATTTATAGCAAAGTACATAATAAAACCAGGTTCCAAACATATGACCATGTACCATCGCTAATCTATTGTCTATTTCTTCACATTGTATTGAGGGCTAAGGATAAAGAGACGAAGTTTATAATACGGTAATCATAGTATGACATCATTCATATCACAAAACAACTGAGAATAGACAAACAGGCAATTGTAACATTGTGTGGGCAAGTCCAGCACGGAACTAGATTACGAGTCAAGATCAAAGGAACATCACTCCTCTCTTTTAAACATTGTAAGGTGCAATGATACACTAAGACAATTGTGTATAAAATTGAAAAGAGTAATAGAGATTGGCTGCAAACCATGCAGTTCAAGGCACAAGTCAGAGTAAGTAGTAGTTAAAAGGCATGAGGATTAAGGACTTACAACAACGGCTTTGACTAGTGTAGTCATGCCCTTCTTCTTGCTGGTGTGACAGTCCTTGAAGATTTCCAAATCATTTGGTTCAGGTACTTTTTGGTCCTTGAGGGCTTTCCTCTGCATTTCGAACAAGTCAATATAGATCTGATAATATGGTACAGTGAAAAGAGTGAAACATCAGCTAATTACAAGAGCCTCGCAGTGTGTAATATAGCTACGAGATCCTGTCGTCTGTTGGAATTTCACTTTCGTACGGTTGGCCTTGTTCTTTGAACAGTTCACCTACAAGAAGATAGATTTGTGTAGCACATGCGTAAATAGGACTTCAACATGTGATCTGATCACACACACACACACACACACACACACACACACACACATATATATATATATATAATGTACATGATACTTCGGATCAGACTAGTGTTTAACAAGGCCCCTCCAGTCTTCATCCGATATATTTTCCAGTGGAGATGTTTGGGAAAGTTCACTGTTAGCCTTGCCTTCAAAGTGAGTTTTCCTCAAGTTATACCGATACTGCCGCAGAGCAGACTTGAAAACATGGGTGCAAGCTTGTCTGCCTGCATCATCTTGGCTATCCAACTTGAACCTCATCTATTGAAAATTATGGGAGTCTCATTATCAGCAACCTAGAAAGTATGGGACAGAGCAAGACGATATTACTAGTTTCCATACATAACCATACATACAGATAAATGGTCGAGGAAGGTGTTGAACTGGGTTTCGTCTTTGTCATTCCTCTACTGAATCCATGTTGGGCAGATACGTACATGACACCTAACGACAACCGCTGCCTCTGATACTAACTTGGCTGACTCTGTAGCATCACGTGGCCTTTTTAAACCTTCCTCAAAACAGATCTCCATTCTTCCTCCTCTAGATTTAGTTAACCTATCGAGCATTATCCCTGATGTTTGTTTTCTCTTGCGCCTAGGTGCTAGTCCAACAATGAACATAGGAAGTGTTAGTGTACATCAAACTGTGAGACTACATATAAAGAAGCATGCAACTGTAACTTGACTCCAGCAACTACCTTCTTGCTGTTGAAGCTCACAAGGTTCATCTGATATTGCCAACTCGTCTTGTGTCAAGAGTGCTTGGGAAGTAGTGTCAGGTGGCAAGGGAGCTTGGGAACGTGCTGCTAGCTCAGTTGACGCACGAGTAAGTCGTGCAGCTGGTAGTACTATGGTAGGTGTTGCAAGAACTAGGGCTGTCTCTGCTTGTTTGGTGGCAGCTATTTGTTTCCGTTTGGCTTTTTTGCAACTCGTGTAGCATGGGATGCTGTGTTTGTAGAATTTTCCGCTGGACTTCGACCTTCTATTGCACCATCAGTACCAGCAGAATCTGCAGGATTCATCCGCTTCTCATTCCCTGCCATTCTCTGTTTCTTCCTCTTTCTCTGTGCCATGTTAAGTCAAGCCGACAAGAAAAATGAATAACAATTTAGTTCTTCAGAACAAATTGATTCTGATGCAGACGAACTGAACTTTGATGTTAGACAACCACATGATAGGAGGATGTAATATGTATGAAAAACAGGACGGAAGAGATAACCAGAACTATGATGTGTAAACTAAGAAGAAGACATTTCACCAAATTAGAAGCAATGCAATGGAAGGTAGACACCATATGAAAGATGCTACAAATATCGCTCTGCCAAGTTAACAGTGTCTCATCATAAATGGCATTTAAACAAATGTGAAGCAGTACAAGAAATAAATCATATGCAAGATGGAAACAACATCACACTACCATATTAGAGGTCTCTCGTCATTAGTGCCATTGCATATTCACAGCATTGCATATTCACAGCTTATGATGTGTAAACTACGGAGAAGGCATTTCAACAAATTAGAAGCAATGAAAGCTAGACACCATATGAAAGATGCAATGAATATCACTCTACCAAGTTAAAATTGTCTCATCATAAGTGCCATTTCGACAAATTAGTAGTACAAGCTAGAAAAGAATGTGAGATGTAACCTATATCACACTCCGAAGTCAAACGTGTCTTATGATATGTGATTGTTGCAGGTTACACAACAGTAGTAATTTGATGTAAGAACATGGTGTGATAGACAGATATTGTATGTTCTAGAAACAGGAACACATGTCTTATTTCAAGTATAATGTGTAAAGTAAGTAGATGGAATTCAACAAAATTAGAAGCAATACATGCTAGACATCACACATAACATGCAACCACATATAACAGTGCCAAGTTAGAGGGAGCACCGGTGATGCTGCACTAGGGGAGACATGCTCATCATAAACACAACTTTGTTGAGTGTGTATGCATGTTTTGTCTTGGAAATCATCTTGGGGGTGTGGAGGAGTAGAAACTATAGAGGCCCTCCGTTCGGAAGGAGCACCTTTATCCACTGCCTTGCTAACTTCCTTCCACTTTATTGATTATGAATTGTCAAGTAAAATCGACAAGAAAAAGCAATAAAATTCTCTCTTCAGAACTCATTCATGCATGATACTGACAATCACTACTTTGATGTAAGGAAAACACATGATACCAGGATGGAATATGTACGAAAAACAGGATGGCATGGCATGTTCACAACTGTTTGTGTAAACTAAGCAAAAACCATTCCAGCAAATAAGAAGCAATGCAAGCTAGACACCACATGAAAGATGCAACCAATATGACTCTGCCAAGTTAAAAGCGTCCCATCATAAATGCAATTTCAACAAATTAGAAGCAGCGCATGCTATAAATCATATGAAAGATGCAACTAATACCGCACTGGATATACTAAAGGTGTCTCGTCATGTTGATTGATGCGGGATACAAAAAAACAATAGTTTTATGTAAGGACATGCTTAATAGACAGATGTACTATGTACTAAATACAAGAAGGCATGTCACATTAACAGGTATAATGTATAAGCTAAGCAGACTAGCACATGCAGTTTAACCAGATTGGAAGGATTACAATCTAGACACCATATGCAACATGCAACCACATATCATGCTGCCAAGTTAGAGCAAGCACCTGCAATGCTAGTGTAGGGGAAATGCTGTAATAAACTACAGAGCTGCGTTCACTATCTTCATCTAGCATTTCTATTTCTTGAGAATCATGTCGGGAGGCTGACGCTGCATTCTTTAAATGAGGAGTAGTCCCCTTGCATGCCTGCCTCGTCATAAGTGATTGATGAGGGATACACAAGAACATTAGTTTGATGTAAGAACATGGTTAATACACAGATGTACTAGTATGTACCAAAAACAGAAAGGCATGTCATATTCAAAGGTATAATGTGTAAGCTAAGCAGATGCAATTTAACCAAATTGGAAGCAATACAAGCTAGACATCCGGCTGGAGTGGTGAGCATGATCATCTAGGTCCTGAGAGCCTGGTGGGAGGCGGTCTGCTTCGCCACCATCGCAGCTTTTTAGTTGGCTTCTAGGTGATGCCTATCTTTGTTGGGCTTGTCACTGGCTCGGCCAGTGCCCTGACTAGCTATTTGTCTTCTGGTGCTCACGAGATGGTGGTTCATGTAAAAAAATATCTTTCCTTATCTTACCGACTTCGGCCTTTCGAATACAAGCTAGACACCATATGGAACATGCAACCACATATGACACTGCGAAGTTAAAGCAAGCACCTGGGATGGTGGTTCATTGCGAGCGAGGTCATCAACTCCAGAGCTACGTTTACCGTCTCCATCTGCTGACACTTCACCCTTTATAGCGCTATAACGTGTCTTGCCTACCCGCATACGAACCTGGAGCGACTTCTCTCTTTTCTTTTTGGCTTCTCTCATGGCAGCAGAGTCTGAAATACCCTTGCATAAAAACACAATAGTGAGAGTAAGGGTGAAGTGTGTGCAGAACTAGTGCACTGTAAAAGTAGCAGATAGCAGGTGGCTGAAAAATAAATGACAGGAGACATATGATAGCTCTACAACATTGCATGGCAAACAAAATTAGATTCTACTCCATATGATTTTGTAATATATGAGCATAGGAAATGCAGGTACTCCTCCAGCACACCACCACATGTGGTCATATCTAAGATAACGGTCGACTGAAAATAAATAGGTCAGTCAATTTTTTTAATGAACCGTCCGATCTATAAGGAACGGGTAGATGGCCTTCGTCTACCTCCCGCCAGTCACTGTTGACGATCTTTCTCGAATCACCAGCGACCACCAGCCCAGACCCCTACCTCCGTCGCCCCGCCCTCCCATCGACCTCACACTACCGCCATGCTTGGCAGCGCCCCCAGGCCATCCCTTTAATCCGGCCGACCTCTAGATCGGGCGCCAGTAGCTCTAGGCCGCACACGCCCCTAAGATAAACACCAAGGCGCTGCTTCCCCAGCATAATAGGCGTACTAGCGCCTGTTACGCCGGGGAATGCTTCCGTTAATTGGGAATCAACTGGCCAGAAGTTGAAATTCAGGGGGGCGACGGACCTCTAGCTAAGGTGAAATAGTATATGAGGAGAAACCTTGTGCATCGTGAGTTACTAGGAACATCTAGTATCAAGAAGAAGCGGTCAACTAGTGTCTTCTGTGGGATGAATACCGTGCAAGCAGAGACGTAATATTTGCACGAATAAGGGAAGAGGAGTACCTTTTTGTCTGCCGGTGTGGTCACCTCCACATGTTGCACCGATCTTCTTCTTTTTACCAGGGAAACCGATGTTCTGGAGGGTGCGGGCTTGGACGAACCCACGGCCAAATTGTTGACTATGTTGCCATGGTCGTATGTCAGCGGAGGGGAAGCAGATCCAAGGCGGCGAAGGACGGCGTAGCAGGAACAACTCCGGTGCGGTGGAGGGTGGCGAAGTTGGGGCGGCAGCGGTGAGGCGCAGGACGGCGTGGTTGAACTGGCTCGGGTACGGACGGCTCGACCTCGGCTTCAACTACTAGCCATGGAGGGCGTTGCGGTTGAGGTTGCGGTGGACGACGACGTCGGGGTATCGGCTCCGGCGTGATGGAGGAGGGCGGTGGTTGATGGGTGGGATGGGGTGGCGGACGGAGGACGCCGGGGTTTCGCGGCTTGTGGAGAGGTAGTTTTGGCGCCCACGGAGTACGAATGGGGAATTGGATGGGTGGGGGGACCATGTTTCGGTCTAGGACGTGCTTGTTTTTGGCTTTTTTGAACAGAAGATGGGACACGCTTGTTTGAAATTTGGGGAAAGTACAAACTTTGCCCCCCTCTTAAATTTCGGACCTACTGCGGGTCGGGGGTAGGATGGTAATCCCAGGTGTCCCAAATAGTGGGCGGGAGTGATTTCGGCCGCGCGCATGTGTTCTTAGGCGGCCATTGTGTATGAATGTTTTTCGGATGCGGTTGCGTGGCGTCTAGATGAAGCTACAAACCTAGCCCGGTTTAGACCTTTGGACATCGGGCCGGTAGGTTTCACGGGTCGGAGTTATTAGAAAAGTAATTTCCTTGTACTACCAAACATTGGTCTCACGCGATTTTAGGCGAGTAGAGGCTCTTTTGGCGCTTCATTCGAAATTTTGAAACACAAGCATTCACGTTTAGAGTACTCTTGAACTTTGAGGATTGACCTAAATAGACAACGTTATATTTGACAAGTGTGGCAGGGTAGAAGAGAGATTATTGTTTACCCGCAGGTCCACTTTGTGGGACTTGGAGTACTGGAAAGATTTGGATCTACGACATAATCTTGATGTGATGCACATCGAGAAAATATATGTGACAACATTATCGGCACACTTCTTAATATTGAAGGCAAGACGAAAGATACCTTAAAATCTAGGATTGATTTGACACACCTGGGTATCAGAAAGGATTTGAAGGTGCAAGATGAAGGTAAACCACGGGATATGGCACCAGCTGTGTACGTCTTGGACAAGGTAAAAAGAAAAGAATTCTGCGAGGTCCTGTCATGTGTGAGATTCCCACATGGATTTGCTTCCAACCCTAAAAGGAGAGTAAGTGCAGATGGAAACAAGGTACAAGGGTTGGAAACTCATGACTGCCACGTCCTACTTCAAAGGGTTTTACCTGTTATCCTTAGAGGATTGGGCCGCCCTGACTTATACAGAGCAGTTGCAGAGTTGGGACAATTCTTCAGGGAACTCTGCAGTAGGAATATCAGGATAGATGCTTTGGAGCGTCTTAGAGACAAGATACCAACTATCCTATGCGACCTTGAGAAGATATATCCTCCAGCCTTCTTTGATGTGATGGTGCATTTGGCTGTTCATCTACCTGATGAGGCACTACTTACAGGTCTAGTATAGCATGGCTGGATGTACCCTATTGAAAGGCGGCTAGGCACTTTCAAGGGCTATGTTAGGAACAGAGCTAGACCCGAGGGTTCCATTGCAGAGGCCTACATTGCTAAAGAAGCGTTGACATTCTGCTCAAAATACATTGAAACAGCTGATCAACTTAGCAAATAGGTGGGTGAAGACAATCCCAGGCTCAATGTTTTCGATTATTCTGTTCGAGTTACAGGGAAGAGTCGACAAGAGGACAAACCTAAAGATTTGGACAAAATGGTTTGGTATGTGTTGAATAACTGTCTTGAGATACTACCTTATATCAAGTAAGTGCAGTACTGCAGCTTATACATCGTAATATACTAAACTTACAACACATTCTTATATATTTAGATGTTTGACGCGATCACTATGTTGTGCAGCATCTACAAAGAGGAGTTACTGCCGCAAAATCCAAGAAACATTGACAAACTGGTTATGGCAGGATTTGCGAAATGGTTCAAGAACCATGTAAGCTTTTGAAGTGCACTGTTAGTTTTTTTTAATATATTGAGTACATAAGATGTTCAACTTGTCTATTTTCTAACCATAGGTTAAGAAGATGCGGGAGGATGGGCAGGCAGTTGATGATGCCCTTTACTCACTAGCAATGGGTCCTGATACTGGGGTAAGACATTATGAATCTTGCGTTGTTGGAGATGTGCGCTACAACACCCTTGCACGAGACGAAGGCAGGAAGACACAAAACAGTGCCATCATGAGCACGGATACGTATGACAAAGAGACAACTGAAATGTATGCTAACATAACAGACATTGTTCGGTTGCAGTATATCTCCAGTTTCGAGGATCATCGGTGTGTGGTTCTGTTGTGCTGTCGTTGGTATAACCTGTTTTCCAGGATCGCAAAACCCAGAGCTGATGATTATTTCAAATCCATCAATGTCAAGGCGGCGTACCAGACCAACGAGCCTTTTATTTTGGCAAATCAAGCAACACAGATATTTTTCTTGGAAGACACATTTGCATGTAGCGATGACTGGAGAGTATTGCAAAGGTTTGAGCAGAGGCATTCGTTTAATGAAGTTGCACAACAAGATGATGCTTACACTGCTCCTGATGTACAAGATAACAAAGATGTTCCTAATATCTTTGAGAACCATCACGCCAATGATGCCGACGAAAAGATTGTTTGTCGTGCTGTGGACATACAAGAGTTAATCAATAAGAATCCAACGTTGGAGGACGTTGAGGACGAAGAAGAAGATGACACCTTGGGGAATTATGATTCAGACTGATACACATGGCGAAGATGTTAACGCTGCTGCTGCGGATGATGATTACATTGCTTTTGTCGTATTTGCCTGTCAGAAGACATTTTTTATCTACTATGTGAAATTGTGTTTGCTATGACAACTGAAACCTGATGAACATGTTGTTTAGTATTTTGCTGTGAGAATATCACTTGTTATGTATGCTAATTTGTGTTTGGTGATTGTATGACAACTAAAACATGATGACATTGTTGTTTAGTTGTACTCATATTTGGCTGTGAAACTTGAATTTGATGACATAGTTTGTTGTTGGACTGCAATTTGCTCGACGTCTTCGAATGAGAACAAAGCTGACCCGATAGGGCCTATTCTATTTATTTATTTATATGAGCAAACGGGGATACCCCCTGATTTCCGTTAATAGAAATCATTAGATATTCACAACACTACGCCCAGCCTGCTACACAGGTTTCATTCATTACTAGTTTCAGCAAAGTGGTCATGTCATAGCCACTGAATACATCACGAGTGCTACATACACTGCAAATATAGAGACAATCATCCTACAGAGCACATTGATTTTTCCCATTATCTTCACAAGCTCTTTCATCTCCTCATTGCTGTCAAGGCCGTTCAGCAGCTGTTGCTTGGCCATGATCAGAGGAACTGCATCTTTAACCTTCTGCTCTGCATCTTCCTCTTCTACCGTTCCTTCAGTTACTTGTCCAACACCCCAACCTGCTGGTATTGGGATTCCTCGGCTAACCAAGTAATCAGCATAGTTGCATTCCCCCACATCAACAATTTCCTCGAAATACAAATCACACGAATCTTCCCTTTTCTGCACGAATCAAATTGGAAGATCATCAACCAAACTATTAAGAAAATCAGCAACTGAAAGCAGCAGAACAACACATAAACATATTATTACCCCATGATTCGGGCATTTGCAGAAGACTCGGCCAGGGTTGCGGACTGTGGTTGAGACGCGACGGATGACTCTGCGCGATTTGCAGCAGTGGCACCACACCAACAGCAGCGGGTTGCGATGAGCAATCGGCTGCGGTGCGCATGCCGGCGGGGGTGTGATGAGACCCACAGGAGATGGTATGGGTGGCGACTTGGCGCATATCTGGTTGTTGCCTGCTGAAGAGCAGGTGGACGAGCAGCCAGCGGACATGGTTGGTGCGGCCAGAGCTTCTGATGCTAGGCAGAGTAAGTAGAGAAGAGGAGAAGTGAATGTTGGATATGTCAGTTTCATTACTTGCAGAGTAGCATAGCACCATATATAGTCATAGTCTAGGTTTGGATTCGAACCAGCTACAGGAGCACGTCTTTCTTTTTTCTAAAACTCGGCAACGTCTCTTTACTGGTACACTAGCTTGTTCTGTACGCCTCCCCAAGTCTTTGATTTTCTTTCTATATATAAAAAAGTATGCTACTTGGTGTCCGCTTAGTCAACAAACGATAGTACCAACCTTGACCGTTGGATTGACATTCAACGTCTGTCGCGTTTCTTCAGTCTCTTCTTCCTTGAGCCGCCAAAGCCAAACCAGCGCCTGCGGGACCGCCTGCTCCCGCCTCCCACGGCTAGCTGTGATCTTCCTCGACTCCTGTTCGTTCCCGTCCGAGGCGTCACCATCGTCCTCCGCCTTGGTTCGCTCACCGCGGTGCCGCCCTCCGGTGTTGTCAACATGGTCAACAACCGAGAGGAATAAGGAGATGACTGTACATGGTGAGGATGACAGTAGGGACCCAGCAGCGCGCATTAATTTTGTTTTTTCAGGATAGAGAAGGGTATCAACTTGGTTGTGCGGGATCCGTGGCCCGTCTAGACCAGGCTTTTATTTCATATGTTTAGCACATGACCAGCCCAGTTTGTTTTTTTCCTTTCTGAAAATGGCTAGCCAGCTATTTTGTTTTTTGCAGAATAACCAACATAGGCCTACTTGCTTTTCTATGCCCCGCTGGGCCGGAAATCTTTCAAGACGAGGAGGGATGCATTTTGCCCAGAAAATGTGCTATAAGTAACAAGAAATGGGCTATAAGTAATAATAAATGGGCTATAAAATGAAAAAATACAGCAAACATGCAATTAGTTCCAAAATACTGTTTTCTTTCGGATTTTGATATTTTAAATTTCATTTTTTTGTGCGGGTAAAATTCCATTGAATTTAAATTAAGGTATATTTATATTTAAAATTAATTTGAATCTGGCTAGAAATTTCCGGCTGTATGCTGTTTGGGACAGATTTGGAGGCTGACTTGTGGGTCTACTAGGTTGACGTGTACTTTGGCTTTGTCAACTTAGTCCACAAACCATTCTAGCAGCTGTGACCGTTGGATGTTAATCCAATGGCCGTCCTGCTTCTTCAATATCTGATCTTCTTGCTCCAGCCTCCCAAACCAGCTCCGTTGGGACTGCCTGCTCCCGCCTCCTGTGGCCGGCTATGCTACCGCACAAGCCGCACCGCCCCACCCTACTTCATTGCTGGCCAGGCCATTCCTCTACTCACCACACCTCCTGTTATTTTCCGGCGATGGCAGCCGGACCAGTAAACCCTCGTACTCCCCATCGCGTGGGCAACCATTGCCGAGTCTTCCCCGGCTCCATGTCGTTCCCTTCCTAGGCCTCGCCATCGTCCACCGCCATGGTGCTCTCGGCGCGGCCTGGTCAACATGGTCAAGGAACGACATCCATCGGCCGTGGACTGTATGCGCAAAATAATGATTCCTCCACCTGACAGCTTGGACCCACCGGAAGGGCCTCTGTATTTCACGAAAAAACGTTGCCCCCGCTGACATGTCAGACCCACCAGCTATATCTTCGCACGCAAGGAAGTGCCTCCTTATTACACAAAAAAAATGAATACCCCCTGCTAGCTGGGACCCACCATTGTGGGAGGCTGACTTGGGGCCTACTAAGTTGACGGGGACGGAGGGCTTTGTCAACTTAGCCAATATGAACGCCAGCTCCTGTGACCGTACGATGTCCATCCAACGGCTGTAGTGCTTCTTCAACCTCTGGTCTTGTTGCTCCAGCCGCCCAAAGCAGCGCCGGTCGTGCCGCATGCTCCTGCCTCCCGTGGCCGGCTGTGCTGCCGCGGAGGCCTCACCGCTCCCTACTATTCCCACCGCTGGCCAGGCCCTGCGGCAACGACAGCCTCACACCGCAGGAGAACCAGTGAACCCTCGTACTCCTCTCCGCGCGGGCTTCCACTACCGCATCTTCCCCGGCCCCACGTCGTCCCCTTCCTAGGCCTCGCCATCGTCCACCGCCGTGGTGCTCTCCGCGCGGCGTGGTCAACGTGCTCAAGGAACGACTTCCATCGGAAGAGTACTGTACGTGGAGAGGCTGACAGCTGGGTCCACGGCCACAGCCAGTTTTTTTGTGATTTGGCAAGTAAGTCGCTTTGTCAGGCCTGTTGGGCTGCAAATCTTTCAAGACGAGGAGAGCTTTCATTCGGCTGGCCGAGAAAATGGCACATCAGTAATGAGAAATGGGTTGTACATTTTTAAAACACATCAAACCGGCAATTAGTTTCACATATCTTTTTTTCATTTCGAGATTTTAAATTACATTAATTTTTATGCGTGGAGAATCTGTTGGATTTTATATTGATATACATTTATTTTTAAAATCAGTTTGAATGTGAGTCGAAATTTTGGGATTAAAAACAGTTCGGACCGCACCGAAATATGCAAAATTTCGTATAATTTTTTAACCGTGGCCACAATATGGGCTGTAATGCTAACAAAAAGAATATGGGCTCCAAAAAACCTTAAGAATAAGCAAATGGATTGTAAATTATTAGAAATAATGGCAGATGGGTTGTATGCTGTTTTCCATAGATTTGAGGCTTTCCTAAAAAAAGGATGACGCACAAGCAGTGACTGTTGGATGTCCATCGAACGGCCGTCGTGCTTCTTCAATCTCTGCTCTTCCCACTCTAGTCGCTCAAACAAGCACCGACAGGACTGCCTGCTCCCTCCTCCCCGCGGCCGACTGTGCTGCCGCGCAGGCCTCACCGCCCCACCGTACTCCCATCGTTAGCCTAGCCATCCCTCTACTCACCCACACCTGCTGTTATTCTCCGGCGACGGCAGACAAACCAGTAAACCCTCGTACAGTCGTACTTCCCTCCACATGGGAAACAACTGCCGAGTCTTCCCTGCCTCCGTGTCGTTCCCTTCCTAGGCCTCACCGTCGTCCACCGCCCTGGTGCTCTCGGCGCGGCCTGGTCAACATGGTTAACGACTGACATGCATCTGAAGTGGACTGTACGTGGACAGGCCGACAGCTGGGTCCATGGCCACACGCAAGGAAATGCCTCCTTATTACGCGCAAAATAATGATTCCTCCACCTGACATCAGGGACCCACCAAAAGGGCCTCTGTATTACGCAAAAAACGTTATCACCGCTGACAGCTCGGACCCACCAGCTATATCTTCGCACGCAAGGAAGTGCCTCCTTATTACGCACAAAAAAATGAATCCTCCCCCTGTTAGCTGGGACCCAGTATAGTGGCAGACTGACTTGTGGGCCTACTAAGTTGACAGGGACGGAGGGCTTTGTCAACTTAGTCAATATGCATGATTCTAGCTCCAGTGACCGTACGGTGTCCATCCAACGGCCGTAGTGCTTCTTCAACCTCTGTTCTTCTTGCTCCAGCCGCCCAAACTAGCACCGGTCGTGCCTCATGCTCCTGCCTCCCGTGGCCGGCTGCGATGCGGCGGAGGCCTCACCACCCCCTACTACTCCCACCGCTGGCCAGGCCATCCCTCTACTCACCCACACCCCCTGTTATTCTGCGGCGACGGCAGCCTCACACCGTAGCGAACCAGTGAACCGTCGTACTCCTTTACGCGTGGGCATCCACTGCCGCGTCTTCCCCGGCTCCGCGTTGTCCCCTTCCTAGGCCTCGCCGTCATCCACCGCCCTGGTGCTCTCGGCGCGGCGTGGTAAACGTGGTCAAGGAATGGCTTCCATCGGACGTGGACTATACGTGGAGAGGCTGACAACTGGGTCCACGGCCGTAGCAAGGAAGTGCCTCCTTATTACATGCAAAATAATTATTCCTCCACCTGACAGCGGGGACCCACCGGATGGGCCACCGTATTTTGCCAAAAAAATGTTTGCCCCTAACTGTTGGGACCCACCAGCTACATCTTCGCACGTAAGGAAGTGCGTCTGGGCAAAAAAAAACGATTCGCCCCCTGACTGCTGGGACCCACCAGCTACATCTTCGCAGGCAAGGAAGTGCCTGACAGTTGGGATCCACCTGGTCGAAGCGTATGTAGCATTGTCATTCTGGTCGCGAACATGTACGTACATATATACTGGTGGATGTGGAGGCGCGCACGTGTCGTCGTAGTGGCGCATACGTGTCATAGTAGACGCACGCACGTAGCATGTACACGTACGTACAGCGGCCAGGGTGCAAGAAAGAAAATACGGCCACGTATGTGTACATACGGGCCGGGTCTCGAACGCCTACTCGCGCATACGTACGGCCAGAGCTCGTGTACATGGCTGGGTCGGAACGGAGAAACAACATCGTCGTCGTGTTCATGGGGAGGCAACGGAATGCGTCGTGTTCATGGGGAGGCAACGGAATGCGTCATGTTCATTGGGAGGCAACGGAACACGTGGGAGCCAACCGGCTGGGTCGCAACGGAATGCGTGGTCGTGTTCATCGGGAGGGCTTGGACGGAACATGCGATGGAAACGAGGCCTGGCGTACCGCACAACGGAGGAAACGGACCTCCTACGTTCGGAACGGGGTCCTGTTGATCGGGAGGGGTCTGGCGTACCGCAAAACGGAGGAAACAGACCTCCTACGGTCGAAATGGGGGGTCCTGTTGATCGGGAGGGGTGTGGCGTACCGCAAAACGGACGAAACGGACCTCCTACGGTCGAAACGGGGTCCTGTTGATCGGGAGGGGTGTGGCGTACCGCAAAACGGACAAAACGGACTTGTGTTGGAGCGCTACGGTCGAAACGGGGTCCTGTTCATTGGGAGGGGTGTGGCGTACCGCAAAACGGGACTCCACGGGATACTGTTCATCTCCACCGTCGACCTCCTCCAGCCTCCACGGGCTACCGTCGACCTCCTCCAGCCTCCACGGGCTCCTATTCATCCAGCCTCCACCGCGCGCTACTCCACCGGCTACTATTCAACCACCCCTCCATGGGCACCCCTCCACCGTCTACTGTTCATCCAGCCCTCCACAGCACGGGGGCATGTTCAACCACCCCTCCATGGGCACCCCTCCACCATCTACTGTTCATCCAGCCCTCCACCACACCACGGGGTCCTGTTCATCCAGAGGCAACGCCACCGCTCACTGTTCATCCAACCCCTCCGCAACGCTCACTGTTCATGCAATCGATCGGCTTCAGTTAGCAGCAGTAGCGAAGGAATCGCTCGATCGGGTTCAGTTAACAGCCATTGATCGATCACTCGGGTTCAGTAACGCGTAGCCTGCAGTCCAATCTTTCGGGTTCAGTTAGAGCCAACGCCTCGCTCAGGTTCAGTTAGAGCGAACGCCTCGCACACAGGCGCGTACGTGTACGAGAGAAACACGCATTGCTTAGCCCCCGACCTCCCACCGTAACCGGGAACTCCCCGAAATTTTCCTCGCCCTCGCTTCTACCATGGTTTTTTCTGTCATGGACGACCCAAAGAATGCCATGTAGCCGCGTCTCCAGCCCACCCAGGACAAAAAGCCCATTTTCTGTCATGATTTTTTGTCATAGAAGTAGGAGCCCACCACATCTATGATGATACCGGGTTTTGTCATAATTATCGTAATAGAAGTGTCATATGTATGCCATAATTTTTTTTCATTCGGCCCAAAATGTCACAGATGTGTCTTTTTCTTGTAGTGAAAGGACATGCCGGGTATCCCGAGGAAGTACGCTGAGCAAAAACTTCATGTCCACAAGGACGCCAAGCCCGTCCGTCAACCCCTACGACGTTTTTCCAAAGAAAAGAGAAGGACCATTGGTGAAGAGGTCGCCTAGCTCTTGGCGGCTGGCTTCATCATGGACGTATTTCATCCCGAGTGGCTGGCCAACCCAGTCCTCGTTTTTAAGAGGAACAACACCTGGCGCATGTGTATCGACTACACCAGCCTGAACAAGGCCAGCCCCAAAGACCCGTTCGCTCTCCCGCGAATCAACCAAGTCATTGACTCCACCGCCGGGTGTGAGCTCCTGTCCTTTCTGGACGCTTACTCCGGCTATCACCAGATCAAGCTGGACCCGGCCGATGCCCTGAAGAGTCCTTCATCACACCCTTTGGGGCATATTGCTAAATCACCATGTCGTTCGGCTTGAAGAACGCCGGCGCCACCTTCCAGCGCTTCATGCAGAAATGCCTTCTGTCGCAAGTTGGTCGCAATATCCATGTCTACGTGGACGACATCCTGGTGAAGACCAAGCAGCACCTCACGCTCCTCGACGATCTGAAGGAAACCTTCGCCAACCTGCACGAGTACAAGGTCAAGCTCAACCCGGAGAAATGTGTTTTCGGCATCCTAGCCGGAAAGCTACTCTGCTTCCTCGTCTCGGAGCGCGACATTGAGGCGAACCCGGAGAAAATCAAGGCCATCGAGCGCATGCGCAAGCCGGCCCGACTACGCGATGTCCAGAAGTTCACCGGCTGCTTGGCCTCGGTCAGCTGGTTTCTCAGCCAGCTAGGCGAGAGGGCCCTGCCCCTGTATCAGCCGATGAAGAAGACAACACCGTTCGAATGGAACGACCAGGCGGACGAAGCCTTCCCGGATCTCAAGCGCATGTTCTCCACCACACTAGTCCTGGCCGCACCAGCCGAGAAGGAGCCGTTGTTGCTCTATATCGCCACCACCTCGCGGTCGGTCAGCACGGTGATGGTGGTCGAGCGACCAGAGAAGGATAGGGTCCAAGACATCTAGCGTCCCGTCTACTACCTGAGCGAGGTTCTCTCCGCCTCGAAACAGAACTACCCGCACTACCAGAAGATGTGTTACGGCGTGTACTTCACAGCCAAGAAACTGAAGCAGTACTTCCAAGAGCATGTCATCACCGTGGTCATCACGGCTCCTCTCGGCGACATCATCGAGCGCCGGGACGCCTCTGGCTGGGTCGCAAAGTGGGCGCTCGAGCTGGTCGGACATACCATTCTCTACGAGCCCTGCACCATGATCAAGTCCCAGGCTTTGGCCGACTTCCTCGTCGACTGGACCGAAACCCAATACTTGCCACCACCGCCGGATTCAATGCATTGATGCATGCACTTCGACGGCTCGAAGATGCGACTCGGCCTAGGAGCCGGCATAGTGCTGTCTTCCCCTAAGGGCGACCGGCTCAAGTACACACTCCAGATCCACTTCGTCGCCTCCAACAATGTCGCAGAGTACGAAGCCCTTGTGCACGACCTCTGGCTTGTCAATGAACTCGGCATCCGGCGCATCCTGTGCTTCAGTGACTCGGACCTAGTGGTGCAGAAGTGCTCAGGCGAGTGGGACGCACACGACTCCAACATGGCAAGCTACCGCTTCCTTGTCCAGAAGCTGTCCGGGTTCTTCGAGGGCTGCGAGTTCCTCCACGTCCCACGCGCGGAGAACGAGGCGGCTGACACGCTCGCCAAGATTGCCTCATCTCGGCAGTCCATCCCATCCAGCATCTCCCTCAAGCATCTGCACAAGCCGTCCATCAAGCCATCTCCGGACTCCAAGTCCATCCATGTGCCAACCGACCCGGCCGCGCCTCAACCCGGCCCGGGAACTGCTCCAACCAACCCGGCCGCGCCTCAACCAGGCCCGGGGACTGCTCCAACCAACCCGGCCGTGCCTCAACCCGACCCGGGGACTGCTACAACCAACCCGGCCTGGGACTGCTCCATCCGAGCCAACCGCGCCTCAACCCGGCCCGAGGACTGCTCCAACCAACTCGGCCGTGCCTCAACTAGGCCCGGGGACAGCTCCATCCGACCCGGTGGCGCCTCAACCTGGCCCGGGGGCTACCAAACCCGTCCCGAGGGCTACCGGACCTGGCTCGGGGGCCGCTGACCCGGATCCCGAAATGGTGGCCATCTTCGCCTTGGTGACGGCGCCATCCTGGTCCCTGCCCATCTCGGAGTTCTTGGAGAACGGGGTCCTCCCCATGGACAAGACCAAAGCTCGGCAAGTGCAGCATAGAGCGTCCGCCTACAACATCATCAACAATAAGCTCGTCAAGCGCAGCTCCACCAGCGTGTTCCAACACTGCGTTGAGCAGGACAAGGGCATCGAGATCCTCCTCGACATACACCAGGGCGAATGCGGGCACCACACCGCTTTGCGGTCCCTGGTGGCCAAGGCTTTCCGCCATGGTTTCTACTAGCCCATGGCCCTCGAAGACGTAGAGTCACTCGTCAACAAGTGCGAGGGATGCCAGCGCTTCAGCAAGCGCAGCCACCAGCAGGTGTCAGCACTCCAGACCATCCCGATCGCCTGGCCCTTCGCAGTCTGGGGACTCCACATGGTGGGGTCCTTCAAGACCGCCAGAGGCGGCATGACACATTTGCTGGTGGCGGTAGACAGGTTCACCAAATGGATCGAAGCAAGGCCAATCAAGAAGCTGGACGGCCCAATGACCGTTCGGTTCATCAAGGACATCGTTGTATGCTACGGCATGCCAAACAGCATCATCACGGATAACGACACCAACTTCGCCAAGGGCGTGCTCGCACAGTACTGCTCCATCTCCGGCATCCGCCTCGACCTAGCGTCCGTTGCGCATCCGCAGTCCAACGGCCAGGTCGAGCGGGCCAACGGCCTCATCCTCTCTGGCATCAAGCCATGGCTCGTCAAGCCACTCGTCCGTTCCCCCGGTAGCTGGCTCGGTGAGTTGCCGGCCGTCCTCTGGAGTCTTCGCACCATGCCAAACCGGTCGACCGGTTTCACCCCGTTCTTCCTCGTCTTCGGAGCAGAAGCCGTCATTCGGACCGACGTTGAGTTCGACTCACCGCGCGTCATGATGTAGATGGAAGCCGAAGCTAAAGAAGCTCGCGAAGACGGCATCGACCTGCTCGAAGAAGCACGCCTCCTAGCGCTTAGTCGCTCGTCCATCTACCAGCAAGGCCTGAGGCACTACCACAGCAAGGAAATCAAGCCCCTCGCCTTCCGGGAAGGAGACCTCGTCCTCCGGCTCGTCCAGCAGCAAGCCGGCCAACATAAGTTGTCCTCCCCATGGGAGGGCCCCTTCGTTGTCAGCAAAGCCCTGTGCAATCGCAACACGTACTACCTCATCGACGCCCGCAAGTCAAACATGCGCCAGAGGGACACCGCCGACGAAGAAACAACCCGACCATGGAATGCGGAGCTCCTTCGCTCGTTTTATAGTTAGCCGTATGCACATATGTATCGCTGCCTTTTGTAACCATCTGAAAACTATGGGACCCCTGAAAAATGCTCGAGGGCTGCCGTTTTTCGCGACCAAGCTATTGTGTCCCTTACATTTTGTGCATTACTTTCCTTGTAAGCCAACCTGGCCGCCGGATCGACTCACTCGACCCGGGGGCTCGGGGGCTGGCCGTCTTGGCCACCCCCCGCTTCCCTTGGCAACTCTTGACGCGTCAGACTGCCGCGGCCTTTCACTTCGCCCAAAGCCACAGAACCGGCTTCGGCTGTTGGCTGGCAAGCACATGAGACCAGAGCACCGGCGCGCCTCAAGCGCTAAGTCAAGAACCGCCGGATCGTCCAACCTGGCCCCGCT
The DNA here is from genome assembly GCA_034509565.1 of Triticum monococcum. Taxonomy (NCBI): domain Eukaryota; kingdom Viridiplantae; phylum Streptophyta; class Magnoliopsida; order Poales; family Poaceae; genus Triticum; species Triticum monococcum. Next base: position 438,922,132 of record CM067842.1, on the reverse strand, counting down.
GCTTTAAAAGTCGCCGCATGACCGGCTGCTTGCCAACCCAGCCCTGCCGGATTGCCGCCAGCCGGCCCAGTGGGTGTTTCGCTTGCGCTCAACTTTGCGAAAGGCTAAATATCGCGCGTTCCTCCCAAAGGCCGAACCCCTTGTCACTGACCGGAGCCTCGGCCGTTAGACTCGCGGGGGGGGGGGACCCAAGGAAGGAGAAGTCATGAGAAAAAGGCTTCAAAGACAAAGAGCAAGAGCACTGGCATCCACGAGGTTTTTCGCATACTGCCGGGTTGCTCGACCCGGCCACCGCCACTCCAAGCCTCCAAGCGACTGGCCCCCGCCACTCCAAGCCGCCAAGCGACCGGCCGCCCACCAACCCGGCCTCGCAGGGTTGCCGCCGGCCGGCCCAGTGGGTGTTTCCACTCGCGCTCAACGTTACTAAAGCCTAAGTACTACACGCCCCCCCTCAAAAGGTCGAACCCTTTGTCACGGACCGGAGCCTGGGCCATCAGACTCGCGGGGGAGAAGCCCAAGAGGGAAGAATGCAGGAAAGCGGCTCGAAAAAATGAAAAGCAAAGGCATAAACATTCACAAGGCTCATGCATCGTAAATTAAGAAACAAGCCCAAGGCCAGAGTTCATTACACCCAAGTCAACCCCAAGTGGGTGGGTGGACCTACTATCTAACAGAAATTTATAAAAAGTTAAATTAGGCATCTCCACCGCCGGATCGCGCAGCCTCCGAATCTGCCGAGGTGCCGACATCATCCTCTCCAGCGTCCGCGTCACGATAGATGTCGTCTCCTTAGAGCTACCCTCCAGGTCATCCAGAAGAAGGCCGTAGTCCTCAGAGGGCACGACTCCGCCATCCTCCGCCTGCTCCGGCAGGAACTCATTGTGGAAGGCGAACCTGGCTATGTAATTGGCCCGGGCGGTGATCCGTCCGGCCTCCTCCTGTAGCTGGCTCTCCAAGCCGGCCTGCTGGCCCATCAGCGCGTCCAGCGCCAGGTCCGGGTGCCAGGACAATGCAAACCAAGGCGCCATCTCAGCACCAGCTCGGGCGGCAGAAACCCGCCACTCATGAAGACGGCCCGGGCCCGCCTCCAACCACCTCGCCAGCTGCGTGAAGCTGCTCGGCGCGACGGCACCCGGCCAGAGGGTCGCCGTCATTGCGGCGCCGGCCTTAGAAAGCCACCCCATTTGCTCGCCCAAGAATCGTAGACGGGCCTCGACGGCGGCCACGATCTTCGGGAAGGTCCAGGCCACCTGCGGGTCAGTCTCGGAGCCGACGACTCCCTACGGGTCACGCTGAAAGCGGACCGCCTCCTCTGCCAGCTGGCGCGTCTCCGAGAAGGCCCCTGCCAAAGAGAAAAGCAAGTCAGAAGAAAGCCACTAAGGAAGAAAAGCCGGAGTCCCAACCCGGTAACAACAAAACCGAAGGAAAGCACTTACTGGAGAAGGACTCTTCCAGGTGCTACGCTTCGAGCAATGTACCGCGCCGCTCTCGGGCGATGGTGCGGTCACGCTCCTGAAGCGTCTTCTCCAGCTTGGCGACCTTGGCAAGGGCCGCCTTTTGCTCGGCGTACTTGTCCTCAGCCTCCTCGCGGCGCCGGGCCTCCTCCGCCACGGCCACCAGTGCCTTCAGGAGCTCCACCTCGGCCTGGAGTTGCCCCTTGTCATCGGCCAGCTGGCCGCGTTGCTGGTCCGCCTCGGCAAGGGCCTGCTTTGCCTCCACTACCTTGGCGGCCTCCGCCTTGAGGCACTCCACCTCCGCCTCGAGGCAGCCCTTGTCACCCTCCAGCCGCTCTGGCTTCATCAAGCGCCCGCCGGGCTCCCATCGCCTTCGCCCTCGCCCGCTCCACCTCGGCTCCAAGCCGACCGGCGTCAGCAACAATCCGGTCATAGTGGATGCCGGCCCGGACCAGCCGGGTCCTCCAAGACAGCACCTCGGCTGCAGAAAAGGAACTTAGAAACAAAGTAATACTTAAGATTCGATCCAACTGCTACATAGTTGGCCCGAATCTCGGGGGCTACACCCAGTGGGTGCGCGCGCCCCCCCCCACTAGAAAAGAGCATGCGAAGCAAGTACCTGCCGCGGCGCAGAGCTCCTCCTCCTTGGCGGCAAGCCGCTCCTTGAGACGACGGTGCGTCTCAAGAAGCCGGTTGAAGATGCTAACCCGGTAGGCGTCCAGTTGCTGCAAAAAGAAGTGATCAATACAAGACATCAAGATAAGATTCGACCCAACTACTGCGCAGTTAGCCAGAATCTTGGGGGCTACACCCAGTGGGTGCGCTGGCGCGCCCCCACGAAGTAAATGCAATAAAAGGAAAAGAAGAACGCAAAAGAAACTTACAAGTACGGCGTGCTCCAGCTCCTGCGTCGCCTCGACCTCGGCCTGGGCGAAGGCCTGGATCCAGTCCGCCCGCCCTCGCAGGTGCTAGGTCACGGCGCTCATCGCTGCCTCCTCCTGGGCTGGGGGCCTGAAGAAGACCTCGCTGGTCCCGCTCCGGCTGCGACCCGGCAGCCTGGCAACCCCCGGGCTTGAGAACCAGGGCATGTTCCGAGGCCGGCTCCATGGGACGACTGGCTCGCGGCTCCACCACCAGCGGCGTCTCGCTCGCTGGCGCCCGGGTCATTCCCGCCGGCGCCGTCCGCGACACCTCCCCCAAGACGGCGCCTTCGCCGGCTCCCGCCCGCTCGACCACGTCGGTTCGTGGCGGGACGCCATCCCCAACAACCACGACCTCCCGGTCGAGGTCCATCGCGTCTACGCGGCCACCGTGGCTGCGCTCCCCCTCCGACGACGGCACAAAGGCCGTCTTCACCGCCACCGTTCCCGCCGGCATCTCCGGCCATGCCGGTTCTTCGCCGACTCCCGCCCATGCCCCGAGGCACTAACCCAGGCCTGTTTCGACGCCGCTTCCAGCTCCACCTCGGCCCGGTTCTGGTCCCGCCAGGCCAGGCCTTCGGCATCAGACGGGTCCAGACCAAGGTCCGGATCTGCCCGCCCTCCTCCTCCTCGTCCCGGTCGACGATGCCATACTGGCTCCTCCGGAAAGCGGCAAACTCGGAGGACGCAGCTTCCACCGCCACCACTGCCAGCGAGATCGGCGACCTAAAACACAAGATGAAGTAAATACAAGACAAGCAAAGCCGCTCGACAACACAGTCTGAGCTAGAAGAAAAGCTTACCCCGGTACCACCGGGACGGCGGGTCTCGCCGCCCTCTCCTGCGGCGCGGCGCGCCTCCTCTTGGTGGCTGGCTTCGCCACCCCGGCCGGGTCCGCTGCGCGCTTCGCAGCCGGGGCTCGCGGTGCATCGTTGTCCTTCCCATGCGGCCGCCTCACCGGCGGCGCTTCCTGAGGCAACCCGGCCCCAACCGCGCCACCACCTCCTCCACTCGGCGCCGTTGCATCAACGGCTCATGTCGGCACCTCGACCCGGCAACCCGGCGATTCAAAAAGAAAACACAAGAACGCTCAAGGCTTACCAGCTTGGTGCCCTGCCCCCGCGTCGGTTGCTGCTTCCTCCTCTCCGCCATGGGCTTCGGGCTCCTCCGAGGCAGCGCACACCACCTGCGCCCGTGCTCGGTCATAAGGATGCCAGATGGCGTTCAGAAGCACTTCCTGCGTTGTGTCGGGACGGACAAGAAGATAAGCGCCAGCAAATAATGGAGACCAAGGACTCACCATGAGTGCTGGGTTCACACGACTGTACGGGGCTTTCCCGAACTCCCAGTCGCCTTGGAGGTTGGCCTTGGAGATGTCATTGACCCGACACGCGACCAGGTCTGCACCCAGCTGCGTGTTCGCCATGCGGTTGGGATCCTGGAGGCCGGTCATCTCCCTGATCAGATGGCTGCGCTCCTGCAGCAGCGACACCCGACGAACGATGAATGCAGTGATGAGGTCGGTGCCGGTGAGCCCGTTCCGCTCCTTCATCACCGATACCCGCTCGCACAGGTTGAGCACCTCCTGCGACGAGCATTTGGGGTAATACCCCCAATTCTGCTTCTCCTTCGGTGGCAAGTTGATGAAGGGAGGCAAGTTGATGCGGTCCGCGTCAAGGTTGCGGACGTAGAAGAAAGAGTTCTGCCATTTCTTGGCAGAATCCTCGAGCGGCATCTTCAGGCAGTCAGCGCCCGGCCGCTTCGAGATGACGGCGGCCCCGCACTCCGACATCTCTCCGACCCTCACCCCCTGCTGCTTCAAGGAGAAGAAGCGTACCCAGAGGTCGATCGAAGGTTTGACCCCCAGGTACCCCTCGCAGAGGGTTACGAAGCCGGACATCTCCACAATGCGCCGGCGCCTAGGTGATGAGGCTGGAGCCCGAAGAACTCCAGGAAGTCGCGGAAGAAGCCTCTCGCAGGAAGCCCGAACCCGCACTCTAAATGCGGGAGGAGGACGACCCGCTCCATGCCCTCGGGCCGCGGCACTGCTCGCCCCGCAGTGGGCGTGTGGCGACCTCCGTCTCTGACGGTAGGTGCCTGGTGGCGTGAACCTGGGCAATGGCCTCAAGGGTGACGGTCGAGCCCATCCACGAGCCCGACGGCAACGCCATCAACGAAGAAGCCGGAGAAGAAGAAGATGGCGACCGCAAGGCTCTGCTCGAGGCAGCGGGTGTCGCAGCACGCGACATTCACAAGCAGCAGAAGAAGGGAGACGTAGGCAGGAGGGCGCGGGCGCGAATGGTTTCCACCGCCCCATCTCACCCCAATTTATATGCCAAGGTTCAAAAAGTGGGGAAGTGGGATCGTTTGCGCTCGCCTCCCCCACTTCCCCGCAATAACTACGCACATCCACACGCAGTAACTGCCTCGAGAAAGGCAACCGACTCATAGACGCTACAATAAATCTACGTGCGTGGGGGTACGCGCGCGGCCCCGGGCCTCTGTGCGTCGCCTTGTCCTATCGCGGGCGTGGCCTGTCAGGCCGCTCCGGCTCCGGACGCCACGTGGCGCCTGCGCGAAACCCGAAAGATTGTCTCCAAAGATTCGGTGGACTCCTTGGTTTCCCGCCACTGTCAGGACAACGTGATCCGGCTTTCGGTAGCCAGCACATAGTGGGTGTTGCTGGACCCGGCGGCCTCAAGATTTACCTCCTTCAAAGGGGAAACTGCGAAGGACCTTCCAACCAAAGACGGCGGACCTTCACAGCTTCGGGGACTACTGTCGGGGGGATGAACCCCGGGCCGGCAACGGAACCCGGATCCTTAGAAAAAACAACGGGGCCGACATTGCCCCTCAAGATGGCTCGCGCTCAGCCGGGTCGCTCGACCCGGCCAAGCCCACTCGACCCATCCTAATCCGCAAGACTTCTCCAACAAGCTAGCGCAAGGCGGCCGAGCCCGGCGCACCAAGACTTACCCAACAAAGCCAACTCCCCTAGGCATGTACTCCAACCCGGCAAAGGGTCAGCGGCCGTCCCATCCCAGCCGTACAATGGGACGAGTCGCCACCAACTAATGACCGAAGCCACAACGTCCTGCACATGCCTTTGGTCAGCCGAACGAGGCAATAATGCCCCCACCTACCCGCTGACCAAGCTCTGCATGGCAACAGTGCCCCGTCGTTACCCATGACGGCAGCAAGCGGCGACCTGACGGAGCGCCGCTGTAGCCGACTCAACTTGGCCACGCCCTGACGATCGACAAGACGGCCAACAGTGTCATCGTACCCGGTGGGTCCCGATCCTGGGGAACCCGGCAAGACCTGGTACCCGGCGGGTCCCAGCACCGGGTCCCTAGACGGTGCCAACCCGGCCTCGCGGCCTTGTAACATTACTATTGTACCCCCGGAGGTTGACCTATAAACCCCCCCAGGAGCCCTCATGCGTACAGTCGAACTCATCATCATCATCATCACACACAACCAGCTAGCCACACCCAAGAAGGAGGGACTGCCTACGCCTTGGCCAGACTCCCTTCTTCCTCGACACAGCTCTAGGAGCAACCCTGTATTGTAACATATAAACCACACTCGGTAGGACTAGGGGTGTTATCTCTCCGGAGAGCCCCGAACCTGCGTATGTCTTGCGTCCCGTGCTCTCTTATACCGACCTCGCCTCCGGAGCCCACCAGTGCCCTCGAGCCTCCTCCTCTCTTTAGCCATCCCATGGCATCTGCCGTGGGCCCACCATGACACTTGCGCAACTATTACCCTTCGTGGGTTGAAGTGTCCATCAACGTGGACGTACGATAGCACCACCTATTGGAACCACGCCAAAAATCTTCATGTCTGCATTGCATTTGCCTTCTCCAAACCGTTAGCTTTACCTTCATATGCAATGTTTTACATTCCGTTGCTACACTCTTAGAATTTCATGTGTAGGTTGATTGGTTAACTTGTGCTAAGTTGCTAAAATCTGCCAAGACTTCAAATTGGGAAAAGGCTAGATTTTATTTGGTCAAGTAGTCTAATCACCCCCCTCTAGACCTACTTTCGATCCTACAAGTGGTATAAGAGCTTTGGCCTCCATTTTCCTTGATTTCCATAGCTTTGGTGATCATAGTCTTGGTTTCACAACCTAGGAGAGTATGGCGTCTAGCGAGGGAAATTACCACCGTAGAGGTCCTTACTTTGATGGTACTAATTTTGCTAGTTGGAAGCAGAAGATGAAAATACATATTCTTATTCAAAATGATACGTCCATTTTGCATCATGCTTTTATATTGATATTTATTGCATTATGGGATGTTATTACACATTATATCATAATACTTATGCATATTCTCTCTTATATTATAAGGTTTACATGAAGAGGGAGAATGCCGGCAGCCGGCATTCTAGACTGGAAAAGGAGCAAATATTAGAGACCTATTCTGCACAACTCCAAAAGTCCTGAAACTTTACGGAGCATGTATTTGGAATATATAAAAAATAGTGGGCGAAGAAAGAACTAGAGGGGGGCCACCAGCCAGCCACAAAGTCGGAGGGCGCGCCCTACCCCCTAGGCGGGCCACCCCTCCTTGTGGGCCCCCTGGCAGGCCTCCGGTGCCCATCTTTGACTATATAGTGTGTTTTGACCTAGAAAAAAAAATCATAAGTAATATTTCGAGACGAAGCGCCGCCGTCTCGAGGCGGAACTTGGGCACAACCAATCTAGGGCTCCGACGGGGCCGTTCTGCCGGGGAAACATCCCTTCGAGAGGGGAAAATCGAAGCCATCATCATCACCAATGATCCTTTCATCGAGAGGGGGTTAATCTCCATCGACATCTTCACCAGCACCATATCCTCTCAAACCCTAGTTCATCACTTGTAATTGATCTTGGTCCCGAAACCTCAGATTGGTACCTGTGGCTTGCTAGTAGTGTTGATTACTCCTTGTAGTTGATGCTAGTTGATTACTCCTTATATTTTGTGAGTAGTTACGTTTGTTCCTGAGGACATGGGAGACATCTTGTTATAAGTAATCATGTGAATTTGGTATTCATTCGATATTTTTATGAGATGTATGTTGTCTTTCCTCTAGTGGTGTTATGTGAACGTCGACTACATGACACTTCACCATTATTTGGGCCTAGGGGAAGGCATTGGCAAGTAATAAGTAGATGATGGGTTGCTAGAGTGAAAAAATCTTAAACCCTAGTTTATGCGTTTCTTCGTAAGGGGATGATTTGGATCCATATGTTTCATGCTATGGTTAGGTTTACCTTAATTCTTCCTACGTAGTTGCGGATGCTTGCGAGAGGGGTAATCATAAGTGGGAGGCTTGTCCAACGAAGGGCAGCACCCAAGCACCGGTCCACCCACATATCAAATTATCAAAGTAACAAACGCGAATCATATGAGCATGATGAAAACTAGCTTGACAACAATTCCCATGTGTCCTCGGGAGTGCTTTGCTTTATTTAAGTGTTCATCCAGGATTGTCCTTTGCTACAAAAAGGATTGGGCAACCTTGCTGCACATTGTTTACTTTTATTACTTGTTACCCGTTATGATTTATCTTATCACAAAACTATCTGTTACTGATAATTTTTGTGCTTGGAGAGAATACCTTGCTGAAAACCACTTGTCATTTCCTTCGACTCCTCATTGGGTTCGACACTCTTACTTATCGAAAGGACTACGATAGACACCCTATACTTGTGGGTCATCAAGAATATTTTCTGGTGCCATTGCCGGGGACTGAAGCGCCTTTGGTAAGTGGAATTTGGTAAGGAAACATTTATATAGTGTGCTGAAATTTACTGTCACTTGTTACTATGGAAAATAATCCTTTGAGGGGCTTCTTCGGGGTATCTTCACCTCGTCCGGAGGAACAAAGAGTTGCTCCTAAACCTACTGCACTTACTGAAAATATTTATTGTGAAATTCCTTCGGGTATGATAGAGAAACCGCTAGCTAATCCTTATGCAGGAGATGGAACATTACATCCTGTTATGCACCTAATCTATGTGGATGAAGTTTGTGGGTTATTTAAGCTTGTAGGTATGCCTGAGGATGTTTTCAAGAAGAATGTCTTCCCTTTATCTTTGAAGGGGGAGGCGTTGACATGGTATAGGCTATTGGATGATATTGAATCATGGAACTACAACCGATTGAAATCGGAATTTCATCAGAAGTTTTATCCTATGCATCTGGTTCATCGTAATCGGAATTATATATATAATTTTTGGCCTCGTGAAGGAGAAAGTATCGCTCAAGCTTGGGGGAGGCTTAATTCAGTGTTATATTCATGCCCCAGTCATGAGCTCTCAAGAGAAATTATTATTCAGAATTTTTGTGCTCGGCTTTCTCATAATGATCGATCCATGCTCGATACTTCTTGTACTGGCTCCTATATGAAGAAGGATATTGAATTCAAATGGGATTTATTGTAAAGAATTAAACGCAAATTTGAAGATTGGGAACTCGACGAAGATAAGGATTCAGGTGTAAACCTTAAATTTGATTGTGTTAAACTTTTATGGATACCGATGCTTTTCGTGATTTTAGCACTAAATATGGACTTGACTCTGAGATAGTAGCTTCTTTCTTTGAATATTTTGCTACTCATGTTGATCTCCGTAGGGAGAAGTGGTTTAAATATTAACCTCCCATTGAAGTGAAAGTAGTTGGACGTATTAAAGTTTAAGAAGAAACTATTACTTATAATGTTGATCCTATTGTTCCTACTGCTTATATTGAGAAACCACCTTTCCTTGTTAGAATAAAGGATCATGTTAAAGCTTCAACTATGCTCAACAAAATTTATATTAGAACACCCAAACCCCCTAAGAAAATTAAAGTTGAACCTAGTATTTCTATGGTTAAAGATCTCTTGGTTGATAATATTGATGGGCATGTTATTTATTTCTACGATGACACTACTAGGAAAATGCTTATAGATAGAAGGTTACCAGTAGCGCCTGTTTATGACCCTACGCTACTAGTATTTAGCAGTAGCGCTGGGCAGGAAACATGCTACTACTAATATATAACAACAATGTTTGTTTTCTTGGGCCGCGCTATTGTTAGATGGGCCGCAGGGCAAAAGCAGTAGCCCACTTAGCTGTAGCATTTGTTTTGAATGGGCGCTACAGCTGGTGGGCTTATAGCAGTAGCGCCGGCCTCTAAACAGCATTACTACTAGAGCAAAAGAAAACCGGCCCGAGCGCCCCCGCACCCCCTCACACTCTCACAATCGATCCCCTCCGCCCGACAATGCCACCGCGGTTAGGGTTCGTCCCCGGCCGCCTCACCCCCCATCGACGGTGCCGTGCGCCACCACCACGCGCGGTCGCCTCTCGCCTACTCCGACGCTCCAGCCCCGTAAGTCCCCCTCGATCTCCTCCTCCCTGCGCGCGCCACACTAGCTAGGCTCCAATCGATTTGCCGCGGAGGCTCGCCATGTTTTGGGATTTAGGAATTGCATGGTGGCTCCGCGCTTCAATGCGACATGCTCCTCGCGTGATTGGGGAGAGAGTAGAGAGAGGGGTTAGGTGAGAGAAGTAGAGGCTTTTTGTTGCTCACCGAAACTTAGGAGAGAGTAGAGAGAAGTAGCTAGATAAGTAGAGGCTTTTAGCACATATAATTGAAACTTGGGTTTCAATTATTGGCTGCTGCCCCTGGAGGAGTGGTGGCGGCGGTGGTGCCTAGTGTTCTAGGGTTTAGAGAGCGGGCGTCCATGTCGTGACTATTGTTTCCGACATTTAGGATCATTGATGTAGTACTTGTAACTACTTGTCATTCCTTCGCTGGAACAACCATAGTGCTCGACCATAGAATCATGAGCATTTTTTAGCTCTGATATGACAGCAATGGTTGAGGGTTTCAATTCTTGGCTACTGCCACTAGATTCTTTGTTGATGCACATAAAGATATGACCAAGAAGCCCTCACTGTTATGTGGTTTCATGGAAAAAATCAATGCTTGATTCGATACTCTCTTTCAGGTTGAAGAGAGTATCTGTATGTGGTGATGCTCAAATTGCTAAGTTCTTATGATGCTGTTAGTGAGCCCATTTTTGGTAAATTTCAAAAAAAGAAAACACAGATAGACAAAGAGTTGTATCTGATCGAAAAGGGGGGTGTTTACCTTTTATAGTTTTAATTATTGTGCATCTGATGCCAAATGTGGAATGGATGTTTACTTATTGTGTTCTAGAAGATTCTAAGCTGGTTCAACTTTTGGATGTGGGAATAGATAAAGTGTTCCCCTGGACTGAACTTCATGTTTACTTTTTAGTTGTTATTTTGCTTGCCATGTGAACTCTAGCTATAAAAACTTTATGTTTACTTTTTGGATCGTTAATCCTTTAATCATATTGCTTTAGGGAAATGGCGCCACCACCACCACCATGTCGATGGTGCAAGTCAAGGTGCGCCAGCAGCCTTGCAACTGGCACGCTATTTGGCATCTACTTCGAGTCTAGTTTTCTTCATGCGGAGGTAATAAATTATATGAAACTAGTAACTACTATTTTGTTTTTAGTGTTATTGGCATTAATGCATCGTGTATATATCATTTTGCTTTTTGTACACATATCATCCCATGCAATGTGAGGTCAGAATTCAATAATCTGACTGGAGACTCTGTGACCTTTGAGGCTCCTGGGGGGCCCCTACACTATGGAGATCGAGAAAGGATGAAAGATGACGCGGGTGGGAGGAGATGGATGGGTCCGTTTCATCGACCACATGCGTATCACCGGTGGTGAGTTGATCAGCTTCTCCTTCAGAGCTGAAAGACCCAAGCTGGCCGTGATTTATGTCAACAAAGCAAAAGATTATGAGGATGATGATGATGATGACGACCCACTCGGTGATGCCATCATAGCTCAAAGAATGAAGTTGAGCGAGGAGGAGGTGTGCAACCTATGGGACATCATTCCGCCACGTGCTGACTTCGTCGGGGTGCCATTCATGACCCGCCTGACAAGTACCATGGTTGATCGGCATATCATGGTATGTTGCATTTACTGTAGTAATTTGTTGATATGCATTATTGTCATACTTAGTGTAGAGTCTGATGATATATATGCTTAGTGAATCTTATATACTCAGTAAATCCGATGATCTATATGCTTAGTGAATCCGATGATATATATGCTTAGTGAATCTTATATGCTTAGTGAATCCAATGATATATATGCTTTATTGTTATACTTAGTGTAGAGTCCGATGATATATATTCTTGGTGAATCTTATATGCTTAGTGAATCCAATGATATATATGCTTTATTGTTATACTTAGTGTAGAAATGTAGTACTGTCTTTTGATAGTGTAGAATGTGTGAGGCTACTTCTTAATTGATATGTTTTTCTTATTCAGAAATTGCCAAAGAGCCTATTTGAGAGTTTTGGTATCAAGCCTGATGAAGAAGGCTCTGCTGGAATATGCCTTACCACGAGGGGCTCCATCACCACTTGTGCGTACGGCGTGGACACGGACGGTCGCACACACTTCATCTCGGTTGGGTGGAAGAGCTTCCTCGTCAGCAAGAATCTTCATGTTGGACAGGCAATCCTAATTACTATCAGGAACACCCACCGCCCATGCTTGAGGATGATTCGTCATCGATATCATCTAGAACTACATATGCTTGTGAGATCTATCCATGCATGCGTGTGGATGCTAAACCATATATATGCTAGTATGACTACCTAGTAGACTTATCAACTATGATCTATCCATGCATTGTTGACTACTATATATGAGTTTCTGAGATTGTGTGGTTATAGTATTTGTCGTTAATGCTTGTGAGATGGTTCTGTGAACTTAGTTTATTTGCACTGGACTTGTCTTGATTTAAATGAATATTGCCTCTGACTCTTTTTTTATTTTTAATTTCTATTTACCTAGTTGTACCGCGGGGAGAAAATAGGGCGCTACTACTATGTGATAATAGTAGTAGCGTTTGTAGAGAAAGAGGCGCTACCACTAAGTATTTTACCGACAACGCTTGTTTAGAAACGCGCTACTGCTAAATAATAGCTGTAGCGCCCTAGCAGTAGCGCTGGTGCCCGCGCTATTGGTAGCTCAAAAACCAGCGCTACTGGTAAGCATTTTCCTAGTAGTGTGAAGCTTCTTGGATTGCTAAACCCGATATGAAAGATAAACATAGACCTGTTGTTGGCATGCCTATTGTTTCTGTTACAATAGGAGATCATTGTTATCATGGCTTATGTGATGTGGGTGATAGTGTGAGTGCAATTCCTTATACCTTATATAAAGAACTTATGAATGATATTGCACCTGCTGAGATAGAAGATATTGATGTTACTATTAAGCTTGCTAATAGAGATACTATATCACCAATTGGGATTGTTAGAGATGTTGAAGTCTTGTGTGGGAAGATAAAATATCCTACTGATTTTGTTGTTCTTGCCTCCCCTGAAGATAATTTTTGTCCCATTATATTTGGTAGACACTTCTTGAATATTGTTAATGCTAAGATAGACTGCAAGAAAGATATTGTTACTATTGGTTTGGGGGATATGTCTCATGATTTTAATTTCTCCAAATTTCGTAGACAACCCCATGATAAAGAATTGCCTAGTAAGGATGAAATTATTTTTCTTGCTTCTATTTCCGTGCCTCCTAATGATACCTCAGAACAATATTTTCTAGACCATGGAAATGATATGTTTATGAATGAAAGAAGGGAAATAGATGGATTATTCTTTAATCAAGGACCTATTTTGAAATACAATTTGCCTGTTGTAATCCTTGGGTATCCTCCTCCACCTAAAGGTGATCCCATGTTTGAGCTTAAACAATTACCTGATACTCTGAAATATGCTTCTCTTGATGAGAAGAAGATATATCCTATTATTATTTGTGCTTTTCAGAGCATGAAGAAAAGAAATTATTCAAAACTTTGAAGAAGCACCGTGCCGCTATTGGATATACTCTTGATGATCTTAAGGGCATTAGACCCACTCTATGTCAGCACAAATTTAAATTGGAGAAAGATGCTAAACCAGTTGTTGATCATAACCGCCGGTTAAATCCTAAGATGAAGGAAGTGGTAAGAAATGAAATACTAAAGCTTCTGGAGGCAGGTATAATTTATCATGTTGCTGATAGTCAATGGGTAAGCCATGTCCATTGTGTCCCCAAGAAGGGAGGCATTACAGTTGTTCCTAATGATAAGAATGAATTGATTCCTCAAAGAATTGTTACATGTTATAGAATGGTAATTGATTTCCGCAAATTAAATAAAGCTACCAGAAAATATCATTACCCTCTACCTTTTATTGATCAAATGCTACAAAGGTTATCCAAGCATACACATTTTTTGTTTCTAGATGGTTATTCTGGTTTCTCTCAAATACCTATGTCAAAAGATGATCAAGAGAAAACCACTTTTACTTTCCCTTTTCGCACCTTTGCTTATAGTCGTATTCCTTTTGGTTTATGCAATGCACCGGCTACCTTTCAAAGATGTATGATTGGTATATTCTCTGAATTTTTTGAAAAGATTGTTGAGCTTTTCATGGATGATTTCTCTGTTTACGGAACTTCTTTTGATGATTCTTAAGAAAGCTTGGTCGAGTTTTGCAGAGATGTGAAGAAACTAATCTCGTCTTGAATTGGGAGAAGTACCACTTTATGGTTAATGAAGGTATTGTCTTGGGGCATAAAATTTCTAAAAGAGGTATTGAAGTTGATAGAGCTAAAGTAGATGCTATTGAAAAAATGCCATGTCCTAAAGATATCAAAGGTATAAGAAGTTTCCTTGGTCATGTTGGTTTCTTTAGGAGGTTTATTAAAGACTTCTCTAAAATTTCTAGGCCTCTCACTAATGTCTTGCAAAAGATGTTCCCTCTGTTTTTGATGATGATTATGTAGAAGCATTTGAAATACTTAAGAAAGCCTTTATTTCTGCTCCTATCATTCAGCCACCTGATTGCAATTTACCTTTTGAATTATGTGTGATGCTAGGGATTATGTTGTTGGTGCTGTTCTAGGACAAAGAGTAGATAAGAATTAAATGTTATTCAGTATGATAGTAAACCTCTAGAGAGTGCCCAGAGAAATTATGCTACTACTGAAAAGGAATTTTTAGTAGTTGTATTTGCATGTGATCAATTCAGACCTTATATTGTTGATTCCAAAGTAACTGTTCACATTGATCATGATGCTATTAAATATCTAATGGAAAATAAAGATGCTAAACCTAGACTTATTAGATGGGTTCTCTTGGTACAGGATTTTCATTTGCATATTATTGATAGAAAGTGAGCTGAGAACCCCGTTGCAGATAACTTGTCTAGGTTAGAAAATAATCTTGATGACCCACTACCTATTGATGATAGTTTTCCTGATGAACAACTAAATGTCATAAATGCTTCTCGTAACACTCCATGGTATGCTGATTATGCTAATTACATTGTTGCTAAATTTATCCCACATAGTTTCACATACCAGCAAAAGAAAAAGGTTTTCTATGATTTAAGACCTTACTTTTGAGATGACCCACACCTTTATAAAGAAGGAGTAGATGGTGTTATTAGACTTTGTGTACCTGAGCATGAATAGGAACAGATCCTACGCAAGTGCCACTCCGAGTCTTACGAAGGACACCACGTTGGAGATAGAACTGCACATAAGGTATTGCAATCCGGTTTCTATTGACCCACTCTCTTTAGGGTTTTTATCATTTATGCCACCGGTTGTGTCGCACTACTCAGTTTTGCCATTAGAAGTTATAACTGCTCAAAAATGCCATCGACCCGTGAGAGGCTTGCTCAAAAATGCCATTAGATATCTAAAAAATGCCATCATTCTATTAGATGTTTGCTCAAAAATGCCATTAGACATTGTTATTTTCATGTCAAACTCGTTGACCATGTTATATGACAAAAATAAGCCTAGAACCACATGTCAGTTCTCTCTATCTCACAACGATAAGTGTGGCCCCACTTGTCAGGAGTAACCAAGCGAATAATTTTATAGGAAAATAAGAACGTTGTTGGGATCAAGTGGGCCCCACACTTTATTGTAGTGAGATAGAGGAAAGCTGGCATGTTGATTCATAGGTATTTATGTCAGTATGACATGGCAAAAGAGATTTTAGATCACAATAATGGTGTCCAGTGGCATTTTTGAGCATGTGTCTAACGAAGCGATGGCATTTTTGAGTAGTTGAAATTTTTAGTGGCAAAACTGAGTAGTGGGACACAACCGGTGGCATAACTGATAAAAACCCCTCTCTTTAAGGATGCCCGTAAGTTTGTCTTATCTTGTGATGAATGCCAGAGAATTGGTAATATTAGTAGACGTCAGGAAATGCCTATGAATTATTCACTTGTTATTGAACCATTTGATGTTTGGGGCTTTGATTATATGGTACCTTTTCCTTCCTCTAATGGGCATACACATATTTTAGTTGTTGTTGATTACATTACCAAGTGGGTAGAAGCTATTCCAACTAGTAGTGCTAATCATAACACCTCTATTAAGATGCTTAAAGAAGTTATTTTTCCGAGGTTTGGAGTCCCTAGATATTTAATGACTGATGGTGGTTCACATGTTATTCATGGTGCTTTCCATACAATGCTTGCTAAGTATGATGTTAATCATAGAATTGCATCTCCATATCATCCTCAGTCTAGAGGTCAAGTAGAATTGAGCAACAGAGAGATTAAATTAATTTTGCAAAAGACTGCTAATAGATATAGAAAGAATTGGTCTAAGAAACTTGATGATGCATTGTGGGCTTATAGAACTGTTTATAAGAATCCTATGGATAATGTCTCCATATAAAATGGTTTAGTGAAAAGCATGTCACTTGCCTCTCGAACTAGAACATAAGGAATATTGGGCTATTAAAGAGCTCAACTATGATTTCAAACTTGCCGGCGAGAAGAGGTTATTTCACATTAGCTCACTTGACGAATGGAGAACGAGAATGCCAAGTTGTTTAAAGAAAAAGTTAAAAGATGGCATGACAAAAGGGTACAAAAGCGTGAGTTTAATGTAGGTGATCATGTTTTGCTATACAACTCTCGTTTAAGATTTTTTGCAGGAAAGCTTCTCTCTAAATGGGAAGAACCTTACATCATCGAGGAGGTCTATCGTTTTGGTGCCATAAAAATCAACAACGCCAAAGGAACAAATCCAAAGGTGGTAAACGGTCAAAGAATCAAACATTATATCTCAAGTACTCCCATAAATGTTGAGATCAATATAATTTTTTTTGATAGAAAGACTGTAAGGGAACCCCCTACAGTATAATTGGTGCAACAAACCCAAATTTCAAGTACCATGCCTTGAACCTGGGTGGGTGGGAAGGCATCATCCCCTTCCCACCACTAGGCTATGCCTTAGTCCGCTTCAGACCAATATAATTGACACCATAACCCCGGAGGAGTACATAAGGGACACTTTCCAGAATGTTTCATACTCCGAAAAGGAATAGGTATGTGGTACGGTAAGTAAACCGACTCCAAAATGTTTCCAATGATAGTTTTCTCCATTTTGGAATATTAAAAAATAGGAAAAATTAAAAGTAGTCTGAAAGAGACACGAGGCGTCCACAAGGGTGGAGGGCGCGCACTACCCCCTGAGCGCGCCCCCCTTCCTAGTGGCCACCTTGTGTGCCATCCGGACTCAGTTTTCTTGCATGATACTCCTTTTGGTCGGTAAAAATTCATTATATAATCTCTCGAATGTTTTGACCACAGTACTGCAATAAAATCCTCTGTTTTCATTTTTAGTTGTTCCTGTAGCAGATTTGGAGCAAGATGTCTTCGCAAGAGTCAGTCGGGGAGAGTCGGGTATCTCACCCGGCACCAGGCCCAAGAGCATACAACGACGCTAACCAGTTTGGGCAAGCAACGGAGGAAGAGACGGAGGCTGACTTGAAAATAGTTGATGCCATAGAGGAGGATCAAGAAGTTACCTCTTGTCTTCAAGCTGGATTCATGATGGATGAACTTTAGAGCGCAACAACTCCAAATTCGGTCATCCCTCCTAATGATAGATTTATCTCTTATGAAAATATGAAAAAGAGTGTTAGTTTTTCTTCCGCAAATATGAAACATCCTTGGGTTATTGTAGCTCTATCCATCACGGGTAAACTTCGCAAGGAAATGATGAATCTTAATCAGCAAAAGAATAAGCTTGAGGAGGAGAATCGCATCTTAAGGGGCATCATCGCCAAGAATATCACATCATCACCTCCAAAGAAAGAAATCTAAATACATGGGTATGGGCACTCCCCTTGGCAACTACCAAGCTTGGGGAGGTGCCCCAGTATCGTATCACCATCATACCTCTATCTTTATCACTTTTCTCAGTCCGATCGATCTAGTAGAATAAAGTTTTAGTATGATCTAGCCTTGAGTTTTGCTTTATGTTCCCTTTATGTAATCGAGTCCTTGAGATATATAATAAAGAGTAGTTTAGAGTAAAGGGCCTTGCTTTCTTGCTATGATCTTGAGGGAATTAAATAAAAGAAAGAATAAAAATAAATAAAGGGAACATATATTGATCTTATGGAGAGTAATGACTTCACATATAAAGAGTATGATGAATAAAAGTTATTGAGAGTTAACAAACATAGTTTTGGTCATTGTTGCAATTAATAGGATGTAATAAAGAAAGAGAGGCTTCACATATAAATATAATATCTTGGACATATTTTGTAATTGTGAGCACTCATTAAAATATGACATGCTAAAAAGTTGATGTTGGACAAGGAAGACAACATAATAGGTTATGTTTTATTATATCTGAATAAAAGTTATGTTGTCATGGATCATCCAACTTGTTGAGCTTTCCTTTCCCTCTCATGCTAGCCAAATTCTTTGCACCAAGTAGAGATACTACTTGTGCTTCCAAACATCCCGAAACCTAGTTTTTTCCATGAGAGTCCACCATGCCTACCTATGGATTGAGTAAGATCCTTCAAGTAAGTTGTCATCGGTGCAAGCAATAAAAATTTCTCTCTAAATACGTATGTTCTATTAATGTGTAGAAAATAAGCTTTATATGAACTTGTGATATGGACGAAATAAAAGTGACAGACTGCATAATAAAGGTCTTTATCACAAGTGGCAATATAAAGTGACATTCTTTTGCATTAAGATTTGTGCATCCAACCATAAAAGTGCATGACAACCTTTGCTTCCCTCTGCGAAGGGCCTATCTTTTACTTTTATCTCCTACCCATATACAAGAGTCATGGTCATCGTCACCTTTCC
Source organism: Triticum monococcum (assembly GCA_034509565.1). Taxonomy (NCBI): domain Eukaryota; kingdom Viridiplantae; phylum Streptophyta; class Magnoliopsida; order Poales; family Poaceae; genus Triticum; species Triticum monococcum. The sequence goes on along the minus strand of CM067842.1, from coordinate 438,903,509 downwards.
TTTTTTATACTTTTTCCTTTGGCAAGTGCTAGATGTTGGAGAGATCCGGATATATATATTCCCTCGGATGTAGGTTTTCATAAAGTATTATTGTTGACATTACCCTTGAGGTAAATGGTTGGGAGGCGAAACTATAAGCCCCTATCTTTCTCTGTGTCTGATTGAAGCTTTGAACCCATAAGTATCGCGTGAGTGTTAGCAATTGTGAAACACTAAATGATAGTTGAGTACGTGGACTTGCTGAAAAGCTCTTATATTGACTCTTTCCGATGTTATGATAAATTGAAATTTCTTCAATGACTGAGATCATAGTTTGTTAGTTTTCTGTGAAGTTTGTGATTCATACTTTATTTTGTGAGTGGATTGTTACTTTAGCATACGAAATTATATGTTGTTGTTTTAAAGATGATCATGATGCCCTCATGTCCATATTTTATTTTATCGACACCTCTATCTCTAAACATGTGGACATATTTATCGATATCGGCTTTCGCTTGAGGACAAGCGAGGTCTAAGCTTGGGGGAGTTGATACGTCCATTTTGCATCATGCTTTTATATTGATATTTATTGTGTTATGGGCTGTCATTACACATTATATCACAATACTTATGCCTATTCTCTCTTATTTTATAAGGTTTACATGAAGAGGGAGAATGCCGGCAGCTGGAATTCTGGACTGGAAAAGGAGCAAATATTAGAGACCTATTCTGCACAACTCCAAAAGTCTTGAGACTTCATGGAGCATGTTTTTGGAATATATAAAAAATATTGGGTGAAGAAAGAACCAGAGGGGGGCCACCAGCCAGCCACAAGGTTGGAGGGCGCGCCCCCGTCCTTGTGGCCCCCCTAGCAGGCCTCCAGTTCCCATCTTTGCCTATATGGTGTGTTTTGACCTGGAAAAAAACAGAAGGAAGCTTTCGAGATGAAGTGCCGCCGTCTCGAGGCGGATCCTGGGAAGAACCAATCTAGGGATCCGACGGAGCCGTTCTGCCGAGGCAACATCCCTCCGAGAGGAGGAAATCGAAGCCATCGTCATCACCAATGATCCTCTCATCGAGAGGGTGTCAATTTCCATCAACATCTTCACCAGCACCATCTCCTCTCAAACACTAGTTCATCACTTGTATTTGATCTTGGTCCCAAAACCTCAGATTGGTACTTGTGGGTTGCTAGTAGTGTTGATTACTCCTTGTAGTTGATGCTAGTTGGTTTATCTGGTGGAAGATTATATTTTTAGATCCTTAATGATAATTAATACTCCTCTGATCTTGATTATAAATATGTTTTGTGAGTAGTTATGTTTGTTCCCGAGGACATGGGAGAAGTCTTGTTATAAGTAATCATGTGAATTTGGTATTCGTTTGATATTTTGGTGAGATGTATGTTGTCTTTCCTCTAGTTGTGTTATGTGAACGTTGACTACATGACACTTCGCCATTATATGGTCCTAGGGGAAAGCATTGGGAAGTAATAAGTAGATGATGGGTTGCTAGAGTGACAGAAGCTTAAACCCTAGTTTATGTGTTGCTTCGTAAGGGGCTGATTTGGATCCATACGTTTCATGCTATGGTTAGGTTTACCTTAATTCTTGTTTCGTAGTTGCGGATGCTTGCGAGAGGGGTTAATCATAAGTGGGAGGCTTGTCCAAGGAAGGGCTGCACCCAAGCACCGGTCCACCCACATATCAAATATCAAAGTAACGAACGCGAATCATATGAGCATGATGGAAAGTAGCTTGACAACAATTCCCATGTGTCCTCGGGAGCGCTTTGCTTTATATAAGAGTTCGTCCAGGCTTGTCCTTTGCTACAAAAAGGATCGGGCCACCTTGCCGCACCTTGTTTACTTTTATTACTTGTTACCCATTATGATTTATCTTATCACAAAACTATCTGTTATCGATAATTTCAGTGCTTGCAGAGAATACCTTGCTGAAAACCACTTGTCATTTCCTTCTGCTCCTCGTTGGGTTCGACACTCTTACTTATCGAAAGGACTACGATAGATCCCCTATACTTGTGGGTCATCACATAACCCCGCCATTTGGTCTATTGTGCGTATTGGCTTGCAAGGTGAATACTTCGAGGATGGAAGAGAACCAGATCGTGAAGCATCCGCGGAAGAATTAAAGATGTTGCAATACAATGCTCAAGCTTGCGATATTCTTTTCAATGGATTGTGCCCCGAATAATTCAACAAAATCAGTTGCCTTGAGAATGCAAAGGAAATTTGGGATACTTTGGTTGATATGCGCAAAAGTATGGAGTCCGTCAAGGAATCCAAATTGGACGTGCTTCAAAGTCAACTTGACAAGTTCAAAATGAAGGATGGTGAAGGATTCGTTGAAATGTACTCTAGGCTTGCTCTCATCACAAATGAGATTGTCAGCTTGGGAAGCAAAAATATGACCGACAAATTCATCATCAAGAAGATCCTAAGTGCCTTGGATGGAAAATATGTTACCGTGTGCACCTTGATCCAATGATGCCCAATTACAAAGATCTCAAACCAACGGAAGTCATCGGTAGAATTGTTGCTCATGAGATGTCACTCAAGGATAAGGAAGAGCTCCACAACAAGTCTAGTGGTGCATACAAAGCTTCATGTGATGCTCCTACAACATCAAGTGAGAAACAAGTCTTTAATGAAGAATTGAGCTTAATGGTGAAGAACTTCAACAAGTTCTACAGGAGTAGAAGCAAAGAGAGAAGTTCCTCAAGTCAAGGTCCTACAATGACAATAGATCTTCTAGTCGTGATCACGATTGCTACAATTGTGGAAGACCCGGACACTACTCCAGTGAGTGTATGACTCCCTACAAGAGAAGATAAGAGTCACCTAAAACAAGAAGTAAAAGAGATGAATCACCACCAAGAGAGAGACGGAGTAGAGATGATCGTTATGAACGAAGACCCTCTCGCAGAAGCAAGGATTCATAAAGGAAGTACAAGTCATCAAAGAGATACACAAGACCAAGATATCAAGCTCATGTTGGTGAATGGGTATATGGTTCCAACTCCGACAACTACTCCGAGGGAAGCTATCACTCCGACTCCAAATATACTCAAGATGAAGGTGTTGCCGGTCTTGCACTTGTGTCATCCAACTCCTACAACATATTCAACTCAACAAATGAAGGAATTGAAGATGCTTCATGGCTAAAGGCCCTGAGGTATCACATCCTGAGTATTTTGATTTCAATAGTGATGAAGATAACTTGATAGGTGATGATGATTTACTTGTTGACAACACAAGTGATGAAAACTATGATGAAATTGTTGTTAATCATGCTAATCAAGATGAAACAAATGATAATGATAAGAATGAGATTGAGCGTTTAACTAAAGAACTAGACACTCTTAAGTTAGCTCACGAAACTACCTTAGAGGATAATCGAGAGATTTTAAAGACTCATGAGAAGCTACACTTCGGGAAGCTAAATTGAGAGCAAGAGCATGGGTTCTTAAAAGCAATCAATGATGATCTTAGAAAGAAAAGTTTTTCTTACATTGCGAAGCGTTTAACCTTGTCTACCTACATGCCACAAGTAAAATCTAGCAACAAGAGCAAGAAAGGTTCTTCTTCTAGTAGTAACAATAATCATGCTAAATCCAATATTTTTGCTTATAGTATTTCTCTTGGTTCCACTAATGATTCTCTTAGCCAAGTTACACTTGAGCAAGAAAATAGATTATTGAAGGAAATTATAGATAAAGGTGTTTACAAGAGCCTTGCCGGAAGTAAGCAATCTAAGGAAATCATACACAAGGAAGGCACCGAAAGAATCAAGGTGTTGGTTTTGAATGCAAGTTCAAAGCCAATGGAGTTGAGTGGGAAGAAGATCAATGCCCCAAGACGAAGTTTGTTCCTCAACAAGAGAAGCATGACCCTACTTCTTTCAAGGGAACACAAGCTCAAGATGATCTTCCACCACAAGACCACAAGCTAAAAAGGCAAGGACAAGCTTCAAGAAGAGATTGATTCATTTCAAGAAGCTCCAAAGGCCTTGGTCAAGTGGGTTCCCAAAACCACATCAAGTTCAACTTCATCAAGTACGACTACAACTCCAAGGATTCCCATCAAGTTGATGTGGGTCCCAAAGAAGAAGAACTAGAGAGTTCTTGAGGGTGACTCCGCCAAATACTTCACTCATATTCATCTTGTCAAGGACAAGTACAATCAACTTCCATATCTTGCACTAGTTCAAGGAGTCACAAACCCTCTTGATTGGTAACACAAGGTACAAGGTAACCTAATGCTTTCATGGACATCATCATATGTGTACTTCACTCTATGTTTATGGATATCCTTGTGTGTTCCTTGTGGGACTAACCCATGTAGGTGTTGAAAGTGCAACTCACTCCAATGGATTGCTCCAAATGATCTACATTAACATTGAGCATCCACATCTTCAACACCTACACGAAGTCATCATTGACAAAACCCAAGGTTAGTTCATCCCTCTGAGGGGGATATCACATCTAGGGGGGCTTTGCTCTAAGAATTGAGCTAAAGCAACTCTAATGGTGTGAACACAACAATGCTTTATGTAAAAGTGGTAACCCCACTTGTGCTGAAACGGTGAGTATGACTTATGATCAAATGTTCTCATTTGACTCCTCAGTCAATATACTCATATATAGATGACCTAGTCATCGCCAATTGCTTGATAGATGCTAGAGTGTTTGTGCATGCTTTGCCACATATTTTATTTGCTATCTTATTGTGTGAGCATGTTGGTTGCATAAGTTTTTCCATTGAGGGAAATCCATTTGTTGCTTTGATTGTTTGGTTTTTCTCTCCACAAAATGGATGGACAAGAATGCCTAAGTACTCCCTCTAGCTATCTATGCTTTTCTCGTCTCAAACTCTATTGATGTTACATCACAAAGTTTGAACAAGTCAAATTCAGACCCTCCGGGTGAGGAGCACTCGGAGCCACCGATCTCTCAAGGGCTTAAACTTCTAAAACCTCTTAATGCATCTCGGTCAGACCAACTCATCACACTCGACCTCACCGAATTCATTAAGTTGATCTAGGTTTTCACCTCGGTGCAACCGATTTGAACAATTCGGTCACACCGAGTTTGTAACGCCCTGTGACCGATGTGCTAGGTGTCCTCCAGTTATTCTTTGTTGTTGCCTTGTCATTGCTTGAGTGTCATGCATTGCATATCATGTCATCGTGTGCATTTCATTTTCATACGTGTTCGTCTCATGCATCCGAGCATTTTCCCCGTTGTCCATTTTGCATTCCGGCGCTCCGTTCTCCTCCGGTGGTCATTTCTACCTTTCTTTCGTTTGTGGGGGTTAAACATTTCCGGATTGGACTGAGACTTGCCAAATGGCCTTGGTTTACTACCGGTAGACTGCCTGTCAAGTTTCGTACCATTTGGACTTCGTTTAATGCTCCAACGGTTAACCGAGGGACCGAAAAGGCCTTGTGTGTGTTGCAGCCCAACACCCCTCCAAAGTGGCCCAAAACCCACCAAAACCCTCTCCATCATCTAGAGAGTTCAATCGCGATCGCATGGCCGAAACCGCACCTCATTTGGACTCTCCTAGCTCCCTCTACCTATAAATATGTCCTCCCCGTCCATTTTCGCGGACGAAACCCTAGCCTCCCTCTTCCTCGCGCCGCCGGACATGTCCGCCCGGCGACCAGACGTGTCCACCCTCACCCTCAGCCAATCCGGCCTCGCCACCTCACCCCGCCGCCGGCCCGCGCGGCCCGGATCGGGCCCGCGGGGCCCATCTCCTTGCGCCGCCGCCCGATTGAAAGCTCCGCCGCCAGGCCCCGCCCGAGCCGCCGCGGGTCGCCGCCGCCCCGCCGCCCGTGGTCGTCCGCTCCAGCCACCGCCGCCCTTCGCCGGTGCAGTCGCTGCACTGTGCGCCATAGCGCACCACACCGCCTCCTGCACACCTCGTCGCCCCGGTTCCGCGCGAGTTCGCCGGAAGAGCTCCGCCGCCCGGAATCCCCGTCGCCGGCCACCCCTCACCGGAGTCAACTCCGGCCAGATCTGGTGAGGCTGGACCAGATCCACCAGTCCCCGGATCCAAATAGCCTCCCCGCGCCCCAGATCCTCTCATCCCGCACCACCTCGTCCACCCGTTGACTTTTCCCGCGGGGTAAATTTCACTAAGTCCCCGAGATTTCCATGTTTCAAATGCCCTTGTTCATCACATCGTAACTTTGCATCCGTTACTCCGTTTTGTGCGTGTAGCATGTCAAAATGTTCGTCTCAGAGAGCACATCATTTCATCTTATTATATCATTTTTATTTAAGTTCACCTTGATGCCCGAAATGATGTTGGAAGAGTGCTATTTGAGTTAATTGTCAGATCTGCTGCACCAAATAGCTATTTGTCATTTTTGCCATGATTAATGTGTGCATGATATGCTCCTGAGCTCTACATATGTTTTGTTAAGTGCTTTGTCATCTTTCCAGAGGTGCCATCCATGTATTTTTGTGATATGTGTGGTGACTAGCACAAGCTTGCAAAGTGGTGCATTCATTAATGCTGATTTCAGGGACTTAGCAATTCCACTAAGTCCTTGATCTGTTTTTATCAATATGCCATGTGTTCATGTTGTTTCCTAGTGATCTGTGCCTCTTTTGAGGATGATCAATAAGGATGATTTGTTAATATTGTAGTGCTCTATCCATCCATGTCTTTTTTTGCAATTATGTAGCACCCTAGCTTGAGTCAATCGAGCTCTACTTTTGCTATTTTGTGAATCTGGGCAGATTGTCTACTTGCTAGCGATTTTGCCGAGGATGTTGTAGTTGATCCGTGCATGCATTGTTATTGTTCTTGCCATGTCTAGCTTATACAATGTGTATTCTTGATGGGTGTATGCTTAGATTGTCATGCCTTGCTCTGTAGTGAGTGCATCGAGCTCGTAAACATGCCTACTTGATATCTGATTTGCATGCTCCAGTTTTTCACTAAGTCTGTGATCTGATTATGTTTTTGCCACGTTCACATGCTTGCAATTGTATTTTCTGATCCCTTTTGGCTCAAGGTCACTAAGGGACTTTTGTCAAGCTATTTGAGTAGCTCCATGCCATGCTTTGCTTTGCCATGTTAAGTTCCTGTAGCATATAGCTTTCATGCTTCAAAGTGTGCTACCTGATCTGAATTCCAGACAAGTGTTCATTTCACTAAGTCTGAAACATGTTTACCAATTGCACTTTTGCCATGCTTGTTTGAACCTGTTATTGGATGAATTAGCCGTAGCTCAGTGTTCATCTTCTGTTAAGCTTCATGAATGGATCCCTGCCATGTATTTTGTTGCCATGTTTGAGTGCTGTAGCATATTTAACTTGTTGCATTTAGATGGCTACTTGCTGTTTATCGCAGACTGGTGCCATATTTGTTTTGCTTGCCATTTCCAAATCGTGCATCCGATTCCAGCGATCTTTATATCGATTTCAACCGAAATCACCTCACATTTCCAGTGGCACTCTTGGATTTCCAAGTTGAGTCCAGGTTCATGCATTCCTTGTCCAATCATGCATATGCATCGCATACTACATCCCGCATATCATACCATGTTCATGTGTTGGTTGTTTACTATGTTGTGTGGTTGTTTACTATGTTGTGTGCTTCTTTCCGATGTTTGCTCCTTCGGGTTGGGTCCGGTAACGTCATGCTTGTGAGGAACCGTTCGTCTACGTCCGTTTGTCTTCTTCATGGACTCGTTCTTCTTCCTTGCGGGATTTCAGGCAAGATGATCATACCCTCAAAATCACTTCTATCTTTGCTTGCTAGATGCTCGCTCTTTTGCTATATGCTATGATGCCTGCCACTTGCTTATCATGCCTACCATATTGTTGAACCAAAGCTCTAACCCACCTTGTCCTAGCAAACCATTGTTTGGCTATGTTACCGCTTTACTCAGCCCTTCTTATAGCGTTGTTAGTTGCAGGTGAAGATTGAAGTTTGTTCCTTGTTGGAACATGGAGATGTTGTTCCTTGTTGGAACATGTTAACTTGTTGGGATATCACAAGATCTCTTATTTAATTAATGTATCTATATACTTGGTAAAGGGTGGAAGGCTCGGCCTTATGCCTGGTGTTTTGTTCCACTCTTGCCGCCCTAGTTTCCGTCATATCGGTGTTATGTTCCCGGATTTTGCGTTCCTTACGCGGTTGGGTATAATTGGAACCCCTTGACAGTTCACCTTGAATAAAACTCCTCCAGCAATGCCCAACCTTGGTTTTACCATTTGCACTAACAACCTACCACCTTCCCTTGGGTTCTGCAGACTCAAGGGTCATCTTTATTTTAAACCCCCCCCCCCCCCCCGCGGGCCAGTGCTTCTCTAAGTGTTGGTCCGAACCGAGCTGCCTGCGGGGCCACCTCGGGGAAAGTTGAGGGTTGGTTTTACTCATAGCTAGTCTCATCTGAGTGTGCCCAGAGAACGAGATATGTGCAGCTCCTATCGGGATTTTTCAGCACATTCGGGCAGTGTTGCTGGACTTGTTTTACCATTGTCGAGGATGTCTTGTAACCGGGATTCCGAGCCTGATCGGGTGTTCCCGCTACAAGGAATATCATTCGTTGACCGTGAGAGCTTGCGATGGGCTAAGTTGGGACACCCCTGCAGGGATTGAACTTTCGAAAGCCGTGCCCGCGGTTATGGGCAGATGGGAATTTGTTAATGTCCAGTTGTAGAAAACATGAAGTTGACCTTAATTAAAATGCATCAACCGCGTGTGTAACCGTGATGGTCTATTTCCGGCGGAGTCCGGGAAGTGAACACGGTGTTGGAGTTATGCTTGATGTAGGTTGTTTTAGGATCACTTCTTGATCATACTTTTATCGACCGTGCTTTGCCTTCTCTTCTCGCTCTCATTTGCATATGTTAGCCACCATATATGCTAGTCGCTTGCTGCAGCTCCACCTCATACTTTTTACCTTACCCATAAGCTTAAATAGTCTTGATCGCGAGGGTGCGAGATTGCTGAGTCCCCGTGGCTCACAGATACTTCCAAACCAGCTTGCAGGTGCCGATGAGTCCGTGCAGGTGACGCAACCAAGCTCAGGAGGAGCTCGATGAAGATCTTGTCCTTTGTGTTGTTTCGTTCTAGTGGATCAGTAGTGGAGTCCAGTTGGGGTCGATCGGGGACCTTGTCGCATTTGGGGTTCTTCTTTTATTTTGGTTTCGTAGTCGGACCTTGATTGTATCTGGTTGATTAATGCTTTATTCATGTAATTGTGTGAAGTGGCGATTGTAAGCCAACTATGTATCTTTCCCTTATGTATTACATGGGTTGTGTGAAGATTACCTCACTTGCGACATTGCTTTCAATGCGGTTATGCCTCTAAGTCGTGCTTGGACACGTGGGAGATATAGCCGCATCGAGGGCGTTACAGAGTTGCAGTAACTGCTAGCAGTTTTGCATCTCGGTGCCACCGAGTTGTTCCACTCGGTCACACCGACAGTGACTGGGTATATATACCGCGGGTTGGAATTTTGGAAATTCCTCCAAACCACTCGTCCACACCTCCCAGATCTGCCGCCCCCTTGGTCTTCGGATCGTCACCGTTGTTGCTAGTGTCCTCCTGCCGCTGGGCTCTGTCATCATCAACGGAAATCTCACCACCGTTGTCGTCATAGCTAGTTCGTAGCCAAGTTAGGGTATGGACTTGACCTCTTTGTGCATTCTTTTTTCCGATTCTTGCACAAAGATCATTGCCATTATTCTTACAACGATTGAGATCAATCTATCCACCGAAAAATTCCATTAGAATAGATTTGATGCAAAAACCTAGAGTTAGGTTTCCACCAAACTCATCTCGGACTGTCCGATCTGAGGATCTCGGTCTCACCGATTTGGCTTAGGCCATTGCACAAGTACAACTCAGTCTAACCGAAGCTCACTAACTGGTGTGACCAAAATCACTTACTCTGTAAAACCCTAGCATCTCGGAGTCACCGATCTGCATTTTGGTCTCACCGAAATTGTATGTTTAGATTCTGTTAATGCTTTGGTGTCACCGAGTTTGTCATATCGGTAGCTCCGAAATGCTTTCTGCAGAAAACTAAAGTTAAGTTTTTGTCTCAATATTTTTGGAAAAGAGTTGTGCTTTGTGATGCTCATCCACTCTAACTATACCTATCTATTAATAGGGTCAGTTTCAGAGATGTCGGAGGGCAGTGACAGTCAGAACAGGTCTGAAGAGCAAGTAAATCTCAGTGAGGGCACTAGTCCCTCCAATAGTAGTTATGAAGATGGTAGCAGAAGCACTCCAAGCAACTCTCCTAAGGCTGCTACTAGGCAAAGAAAGAAGAGAACCTCAGAATCTGAGGGTGGGGACTTTGTTGTTGATGAGGAGGTGACCTCAAAGAAGAAAGTTCTCAAGAAGGAGTATGCTGCTGCTGCCACAAAACCTAGTATGCCCAATAAAGCTCCTGCCAAGAGGAAGCCCATGTCTAAAGCTAGAGCCTCCACTCAAGAAACTATGGAGTTCACTCTTGAACCAAGAGAAGAAGAGGCTACTGAAGGAAAGAAGAGGAAGGAGAGTCAAGAAGACTATGGCCAGAGTTATTAGCAAATCTTCCATGATGAGAGGATCAGATGAAGAAGAGGAGGAGGAAGAGCTAGCTGCACCACCTCCAGAGGCCCAGAAGCTCATGGGGGATGCTATCAAGTCTGGGGCTACTCCATCCAAGCCCAAGTTAGCCCCCAAGCCTCCAATTCCAACTGAAGCTCCAAAACCTTCTGCACCCAAGAGATCCACAAGAAACATCCTTGCTGCTAAGAAGAACAAGGCCCCAGTGCCTAAAGTTCAAGAGGATAAAGAGCCACAAGTGCTCAAAAAGTTGAAGCCAGAGATTCCAGATCATAGTGATGATCATCCTGTTGGTGAGAACATGAAGGAAAGAAAGGATGAAGGTCTGAGATTGTGGCAACAGTCTAATCCTTATGCCATCAGGAGAAGGACTGTTGTAGATTATCATTTCCACACCAAGGAACAACAAGACTTCTATGAGTCAGTCTTACTAGACAAGAAGCCTATTGTCAGTGACATGAGATGGGTTGACTGGACATACATTGATGACAATAACGACTACTTCCCAGGTGTGCATGAGAGCTTCTGGATGAATGAAGTCGACAAGTTTGTTGGTCAAAAGTTGACAAAGTGGAATGATGAAATGATTATGCAATTCTACTCCACTGCTCATTTCTATCCAGATGGCAAGATTGTTTGGATGACAGAAGGAACCAGATATCAATCTACAATTTCTGAATGGGCCAAGTTGATCAATGCCCCCAAGGAAGATGAGAATGACATGGATGTATATGCCAAGCCAAGGAAGGATCACAACTCTAAGGAAAATATGTAGAAGACACAACATGCCCTACAAAAACAAGTTAGAAATGGCACCCCCACCCACCCACCCGCCGCCACCCTAAACCCTAGCCCACCCGCCGTCGGTGATCTCCACGTCTGACCGTGGAACCTTGCATCTGATCTGGCCATCATGCTCGGCATCGTCTGCTCTCTCTCCTGGTTGGCATCTCAATGGCAGTACATGCTTCCATCTCCCTTGGTCTGAATTTTTCTGCAGGGATGAGCATGGCGCACGAGATTGGGCGGCTGTTTCACCATTCGGTCCATCCTACGGATCGATCTGGTCACTTTGTCATGGTGGCTTCATTCGCATGTCACTCTTTCCATTTGGATGAAGATAATGTTGGCTTGCACTTGAATCAGCCATCGGTGGATATTGTTCAGCACTCAAGGTATCTCAACTGCATGATCATGTTTTCTCCTTCAATGTTTCTTGCAAAGAAGTGGGTTTTTTATCTCGCACCAAAGAAGCTTTGTTTGCCCACAATTTAAATGTTACTTCCATCTCTGGGGTCATGGCGGCCCTGATTGGGAGAAGGAGTTTCGGCAATGGATAAAAGAATGTCAGGAGGAGTGGACCTTGGTCAGTCCATCTAAACGCTGAGCTACCCTAAGAATTTTAGCCATGCAAAAACAGCCTCCGAAACCAGCTCTTAAGTCATCTTCCCTTAGATCTAGCAAGAGCTTACGTTTTGCCACGTTTATTAATTATGAGGCATGCAAGGGCAATCGTTATCCGGCCACCTCTGATGATATTCATACTGTCTCCGAAGCGGGATATGCTTTTCATGATCATGAGAGCCGCTCGGCCTCGCCGCCGGCGATGGCATCTCCGGTGGTAGATCCTATCTTGGTCGTTCAGTTTGGATCTTTGCCTCTATCAGCGGCAATCCTGGATCTCCTAGGGGATTCAAAGCTTTTGTTGGGCCGGCCTTCTCACAGAGTCCACCGCCACTAGTCTACCCCAGTCCACCTGCTCCTTTGCTGCTCTCTGTTCCAGCCCATTATCCTTTCAGATGATGAAAATGGCAGCCCAATGGCCACACAAATTGCTAGCCCGGCCACCCCAACTACCATGGCTTCTTCGATTCCTCCACCTGAAAAAATTATCAAGGACCTTCAAAGTTTTGATGAATTGGTGGAAAATTGTGCTGCAAGTTATTGGGACTACCAAAAATGCTTAGGCATGGGCCAGCAGTCAGCGACTTGCACGAGGGTGAGATGCCATAATTGTTTTCATTTGGGGCACATTAAAAAGAATTATACTAGCCAGCCTCCCATCTCATCAGTCTGGGTACCTAAAGTCCCGTCGCCTGACTTTGGGACACGCACCAAGCCAGAATCCTCCCTTGCCTCTTCGGCTTCTAATCAATCAGAGCACGCGGGAAAACCCCAATCCCCTCAGTTTAGCCATGCTCCAACTTCAAACCAATCTACTCAGCTGTCGCCGCCGCCTAGCCCTGCTCCTTCCACAAGCTCGCCCGCGACCACCGCGTCTTCTTCGAGCTCACCAGCTGCTTCGACAATGGCAGATTTTGCCATCGACCCCCACCGCTTCCTGCTAGCGGGCTATGACATCATTGATGGAGGTGCTGATCGTCTGCCCAGAACCTTCTACACGCCGGCAGTGCTGCCTCCCCGCATGCATGAGCAGTACATGGTCGCCATCATCGAGCCAATCCCACCAGCTCACCTTGTGGGAGTTCGCCGAGAGCAGGTTCTTCAATTCCTTATCCAAACTCTACATGTTCCTGTAATTTCTGCTCAGACAGGGTTTCAAGGTGTTGGTATCTTTGAGATGGAGGATCCAGTAGACAAGGGTTTGCTTACACAGCACCCACCCTTCCCCCTTGGTTTAGATGAATATGGCAATGAGTTTTTTGTTTGGTTTATCCCACACAAGAGGCGAAGGTTTTCGGGCCATCCATGGCCATCGCACTGGTTGGTTAATGTTCGTCGGTGTTTTGTTGGATTACCGCAATACTCAATGTCTGGCAGATATAGTTGGCACTTTTGGTCAGTTCCACTATTGGAACAGTACAAATCGCCGCAAAGTTCGATCTCTAGTGCGTGTCTCCTTCCCTGACAATGCACTGGTCCCAAAAAGTGTGGTTTTTAGAGAATTTGCAAATTGGGGAGGCTCTATCATTTCATGGATAGCTGGTTGTTATATCCTCACTGCTAAATTTGCCGAAGCAATGGTTCGTGCTGACGAAGATCCTATGCCGCTGGACGAGAATCCACACCCAATGCCTGGCATCAATCCACCACAACTGTTTTGGGCGATGCCGCCTTACCCTGCCTTGGGTTGGAATGCTGAACCCCAAATCACCCAGTGAACAATGGCGCAGTCAGTGATAATGCGTGGGGTAATGATATGCAAGATGAGGCTGGATGGGAGCCATGGAACGAACCTGCTCACCAATCAGAGCAACAGGAAGAACCAGTTATGCCGGCCCAGGACCATAATTCGATGGTTCTCAATCTGTCTTTGGACTCCAGCCAAGATATGGATCTTGATCAAGAGGTTAATCAGCCTATGCTCCACAATAATCTTGCTGCACCTCTGGATCCGATACAGTTGGGCATTGTCAGAGTGGTTTATGGGTCGATGCTGCCTCAGGAGATGATCTGGGAGAGATCTTTTAAGTCTCCGATGCCTGACATTCTTATATCTCGCATCCCTACACCTATGGCCACACAAGTGCTCCCACCCTCTGTTTTCCCTCGCAGGTTCTGGCCGTATTGCTACGAATCCATGTTTATTTGTCTGCTCTATAGTTCTGGCACTATTGCACGTTTTGTGCCCAAATCTTCAGTGGTTATCGAGGAGCTGCCTTCACATTTTCCCTCTCAGTCTCAATTGCTATTGGGACAGAACCAGGTTATGTCTGATGCTGCTGGAGAGTCTCAATCTTTTGAGTTTTCTGCTACACCTCCCCCAGTGCTGGGAAAGCGGTCCTGTGGTCGTGGTCGTTCGAACTCTATGCTTGTCGTGCCAACACCAAACTTCAGCACCATGAGGGTTACTCGTAGCTGTGCAAAAGCGAATGGTTTCAAACCTTCGTCAGCTGTGCCTGTCAAGCCCTCTCGTCTCCATCGTCCCCGCGCAAAGAAGAGTAAGATCATGTCTGATGTGGATCCACTGACAGAGGAGAACCAGAACCCCCAAGTGCCGCCTCCAACACCAATCAGGGCCATGCAAGATCCGGGCACGTCAATGGGCATTGCTCCTAACAAGCTTACGGTGGAGAAGCTTATGTCATCTCCCAAGACTTCTAGCTCTGAAGACTCGGACAAATGATGATGTCTCTCATGTTTAGTTACTTGCGCCTATGTTGTGCTTTTGTTCCTTGCTGTTACTATCCTTCACTTTCTGAAGCTTGGTCTGTTATCTGTTGGTTGGCCGTGAACCTTGAAGCTTTTGGGCGTCTGAGCTGTTATGCAGTTTGGTATGTTTATCTTTTGTTAATTGTGCATCATGAATAGTTCATATTATCGTAATAGGAAAGTATTGTGCTGGAATGTGAGGCGTCTTAATTCTAAGGTGAGATAACATGATGTACGAGGGAAATCGAGGAGAGTTAATTCTCTATCATCTGTCTCCAGGAAACCAAATGCTCTAATTTTGACATCCGAGCCATTCATAAATTCTGTTGATACAGGTTTGACAGTTTTGCATTTGCACCATCTTCTGGTGCCTCGGGAGGGATATTAGTGGTCTGGAATTCTTCCATCTTCAGTGGTCAGTTGATCCAAATTCAGAGTTTTGGCATTGTTATCTCCTTTACCTCAGTACATAATTATGAAATGTGGACTCTGGTTTCTGTCTATGGGCCATGTCATGGAGAGTGTAGGGATGATTTTGTTCATTGGTTGTACCATCTTCATATACCCCTCGATGAACATTGGCTTTTTCTAGGTGATTTTAATTTCATTCGCTCCCCTAACAACATAAACTTGCCAGGTGGGGATGTCAATGACATCTTACTTTTTAATGAGATCATTGGACACCTATGGCCTTTGGAATTACCTTTGAAAGGAAGACACTTTACTTGCTCCAACATGCAGGAAAATCCTCTGTTGGAACAGTTAGAATGGTTCTTCACAACATCAGACTGGATTTCTTATTATCCGAATATAGACACAACCATACCAGTTGTAAGAGTGTTTCGTTTTGAATTTTTTTGGGTGGATATGCCTGGCTTCTTTGAGTGTGTTACATAGTCCTGGGGAGCACATGGTTTTGCTGACTTGCCAGGGGGTCATCTCGAAGAAATTTAAGCATCTGCGGCAGGATCTCAAGCGATGGAGTAAAAATCTATCTTATATCAAATGGCTAACACTGGAATGTAACAAGGTTATCCTATATTTTGATCAGCTTGAAGAAATAAGGCCCCTCACCACACCTGAGTTTAATTTCAGGAAGATAGTCAAGCTACATCATGAGGAGCTTTTGAGGGTGCATTACATTTATTGGAAACAGCATTGTACCATCCGATATATCAAGGGGGGGGGGAAGAAAACTCAAAGTTTTTTCATGCGATGGTTTCTGAGAGGATGAGTTAAAATTCTATCGCTAGCCTGATAGTTGAGGGAGGAGCTCCGGTGTCTGATCACCAGCAAATGGCGGGAATTCCATGGACCTCTTTCAAAGGTAGAATGGGCCAGGCCCAGGGCATTTCCATGGGCTTTGATCTGCCTCACTTAATACAGCCCGTGCCTGACCTAGATGAGCTCTCCCACCCCTTTTCTGCTAGTGAAATAAGTAAGGTTTTAAAAGAGCTACCCGTGGACATGGCACCTGTGCCTGATGGTTTCAATGGTTCTTTTGCAAGCGGTGTTGGTCCATCATTGAGCCAGATTTTCTGAGAATGATCAAGGATTTTTATGAGGGGAATCTAGCCTTGGAGAACATAAATGGGTCTCTGATTACTCTCATACCCAAAATGCTCTCCCCTGAAAGCCCTAATGATTTTAGGCCCATATCCCTCACAAACACCTGCCTCAAATTCTTGACCAAGCTCCTGGCTAATCGTTTGCAAAGTGTATTCTCAAATGCATCCACAAAAAACCAATATGTATTTCTTAAGAGCTGTTCAATACAGGATTGTTTGGCATGGACTTTTGTATATTTCCACCAGTGCAAACAGTCCAAAAACCCTACTGCTATTCTCAAGCTTGATTTTCCCAGAGCTTTTGACACGATTGAACATGAGGTTATCTTGCAAATGCTAAGATTCAAAGGTTTTGATGAGAAGTGGATCTCATGGATAAAAGAAATTATATCTTCTGGCAGCTCTTCTATTTTGTTAAATGGTGTCCTAGGCAAGCAGTTCAAATGTAAGTGTGGAGTAAGACAAGGTGATCCCCTCTCACCTCTGCTTTTTGTTTTGGCTGTGGATTTGCTACAAACAATGGTTAACGGCATCCTAGCTCGAGGGGTCATTACTTTGCCTATACCCTCTCAAAATCCAGACTTTCCCATTATCCAATATGCTGATGATACAATCGTCATTCTGCCTGCTATTGAGGAACAGTTGGTGGCAACGAAAAACATGCTACTCACCTTCCAAGAGTCCACTGGTCTGGAACTGAATTTTACCAAGTCCTCCTTGATCCCTTTGAATATGGATAATGATCTAGCCACAAGATTGGCTACAATCCTGAGTTGCAAGATTGGCACCACTCCTTTTACCTATTTGGGCCTGCCAATGGGTAACACAAGACCCAGGATTATAGATTTTATGCCTATGGTCGACAAAGTTGAAATAAGACTTTCCTATAGTTCTTCCATGCTTAATCAAGGCTCCAGACATCAACTCCTTGCTTCAGTATTGACCTCCATGCAAATTTATTTTCTGTGTTCTTTGAATATTCCTCCAGGTATTATTAAGAAACTTGAAAGGATCTTTAGACAGTGTCTTTGGAGAGGCAATAGTGACACTCCAAAACAATCCCATGCTGCATGGAATTTGGTCTGTAGGCCCAAGGACAAAGGTGGGCTTGGGATAATCAATCTTAATATCCAAAACCAGGGGCTTCTTAGTAAGAATTTGCACAACTTTTATAATAAAGTGGACATCCCCTTGGTCTCCTTGATTTGTAATTCATATTATGATGGAGTGGTACCTCAAGCTACTATGATGACAGGGTCTTTCTGGTGGATAGATGTTTTTAAGCTTTCTGACACATATAGAGAAGTTGCATCAGCTCAGGTCAAATTGGGAGACTCTGTAATGTTCTGGTTGGATGCTTGGCAAGTGGTTGGGTCCACAATGCCTCTCTTTAGATGACTCCCAAGGCTGTTCTCTTTTGTAAAGGATGATAAAGCTTCTGCTTCTGAAATCCTTAGCTCCTCAAACCTCTTCTCTTTGTTCTACTTGCCTATATCTCAAGAAGCCGCTAAGGAGCTGAGGATTCTTGAGGATTGGATTTTGAATCTTCAAAGGGATCCAAAATCTACTGATGTCTGGACATGGGTGGCGAAATCTGGTGCCTACTCTGCAAAAAGTTTTTACAACATAATGCATACCCACATGCCTACAATCTAGACAAGCAAATGGCTTTAGAGGAGCAAACGCACCATGAAAATTAAAGACTTTGGATGGTTGTTATTCTTTGATCGCCTAAACACCAAAGATATGTTTGTCAGAAGACATTGGAGATTGCCTGAAGATGACAACCTTTGTGTCATTTGTGCTGCTCATTTTTATGAAGACAAGCTACACCTATTCATCAACTGTACCTTCAGCAAAAGAGTCTGGATCTACCTGGGGATTGACTGGATAGGTGGGGATGATTTGCAGCATTGTATTACTCATGCAAGAAAATCATTCAGACACCCCTTCTTCTTTGAAGTCGTGCTTACAGCAGCTTGGAATATTTGGATTCTGTGCAATGGAAGAACTTTTAGAGGAGAGAGGGCTTATTTTGCTATGTGGAAATGTAAATTTGTACATGATGTAACTCTACTTTCTCATAGGCTAGCTAGTTCAACCAAGGCCTCTCTTCTGGCCTGGGTTAACTCACTACCTTAGATTAGAGGTAAGTATGGGTAGGTTTTTTCTCCTTTTTGTAAATATTCATAACTGTAACTGTTTCTGTTTGAGGTTGGAATAAAAGACTGTTGGGCTTTGCTCCACAGTAGATAGTTTCAAAAAAATATGTACAAGACTATTCCAGATGATGCCTTGGAGACTCACAAGCTTGGGTCCATATATTATGTGCTGTCAGGATTAACCACCATCAACACCATTCTAAGGCACACTCTGTTGCCCAAGTCAGGAGATCATAGAATGATATGTGGTCACTCCATCAACTTGCTCCATATGTTTGATGTACCACAGAAGTTCAAAGTGATGACTTTGATTGTTGAGAGAGTGAAGAGAACTGTAGCTCATTAGAAGAGATCATGTGGGTATGCCCCTTATGTACAGATGTTGATCAACTTCAAGATGGGAACAGTGACATATCTTGTTGATAAAGAGCATCTTCCTCTGAGGCCAAAATTTGAGGACAATGAGATTGTCATGGATGCTTCTCATCCAACATGTGCTAAAGCCCAGGAGAAGAGAGAGAGAGCGAGCAAAGGCTGCAAAAGCAGCAAATGCAACTAGTGCAGTAGATGCTTCACAAGTGATGCTGAAGACCAAGCAAGATCAACTCGGTTATATGCTTGAGGCTACCATGAGGATTGAAAAGGGCTTGTCCACCCTGACTCGGAATCAAGAGAGTTTTGAGAGGATCAATGAGACTAAATTCCATGATCTAGATGTGAAGGTCACAGAGATCTAGACTACTGTGGAGAAGCTCCAGGAAGAACTTGACGACATGAGTGACATACCTACCACAAACACTTTTTAGAGAGTGCCAAGGGCACAAAGGTCTGCAGCTGTGCCAGCTGTCAGTGACACCAGGACTACACTTTCAGCACTTGCCGCAACTACCACTATTGTTCCTCCAGTTTCAACTCCTCCAACTCCTGAGTCATCCTCAGAAGCATTTGCAGATGATGTCCTCTCCATGCCATCTACGCACACCGGAGAAACCAACCAGAAGACCCCTTCAGGAGCTCCCATAGATCGTTCCTAGAGTGTCGCATAGCACTATGCATATTCAAGCTTTTTGGTAACTTGTTGCCAAAGGGGGAGAAAGTGTGTAGATCATTAGGCTTCGAGAGATAGAGAGAGCTTTTTGCCTTTTATTGCCTCTCTTGCTACTTTGATCATTTGCTTTGATCGTTTGCTTGTTTGATTCCTATGCTACAATATTTGTGCTTGTTTGTGAGATACTCTTTGTGATCATGTGTTTGATCATACTATACTTTAATGTGTGCTTGCATGATGCTATATGATACTTGTGTATGATCAATCATGTTTATCCTTGGTGATGAGTGCATGTTCTTTATATCTTATCATTTTCAGCGCTCCACCAAGATGTATGTGACATGGAAGACTGACCCATGATCCTAATCGATTGTGCATTTGCATTCAAAAGCAAATTTTAATTAATGCACAAATTTAGGTGGAGCTCTTGCTCATCAATTACCAAAAAGGGGGAGATGGAAAGTGCAACTTATTCCCTGGTGGTTTTGGTAATTCATAACAACATATAGCTCAGTGAACTAATATCCATTCAAGTTAAATATTTCAGAAAGTTCATTGATTGGCATGGCATGGACTAGAGATGTGGACCCCTCAAAATGCTAAGGACAAAGATTGGCAAAAACTCAAGACTCTTCATTTTCATTTTAGTGATTGAAGATCACATCGAGTCCATAGGAAAGCCAATACTATTAAAAGGGGATGAGGTGTTGCTTAATGGTCTACTTGCTCAAAGTGCTTAGTGATATTTCTCCAAAACCCTCAGCTACTTTCTCATTTCCACATTTGTCTAAAACCTAAAGTCAAACTCGGCCCCACCAATTTGATCTATCTAGCACCACCGAGTTCATTTGACCTAGCCACTACCAGAAACCTTAGACAATTCGGTATCACCAATCGGGATCTTGGTCTCACCGAGATGGCCTTGCAAACTCTCTTCTACCTGTTGTAATTATTTCGGTCCCACCGAAATGTGCAATCGGTCCCATCGAGTTTGCTTGACCAACTCTATGTTTGCTCATTGCTGAAATCCGTCTCACCAAGTTCATGCAATCGGTCTCACCGAGATGAGGTTTTGCCCTAACCCTAGCACATCAGTCCCACCGAGTTGATCATGTCGGTCCCCACCAATATTCCTAACATTCACATTTTAAACTAAATCGTTCTCACCGAGTTCTTCTATTTGGTCTGGCCGAGTTGGGTCAAATGTGTGTAATGGTTGGATATTGTGTCGAGGCTATATATACCCCTCCACCCCTTCTCCATTCAAGAGAGAGCCATCAGAACGTGCCTACACTTCCACTACTCATTTTCTGAGAGAGAACCACCTACTCATGTGTTGAGACCAAGACATTCCAATCCAACCACAAGAATCTTGATCTCTAGCCTTTCCCAAGTTGCTTTCCACTCAAATCATCTTTCCACCATAGCCAAATCTGTGTGAGAGAGTTGAGTGTTGGGGAGACTATCATTTGAAGCACAAGAGCAAGGAGTTCATCATCATCACACCATCTATTACCTTTTGGAGAGTGGTGTCTCCTAGATTGGTTAGGTGTCACTTGGGAGCCTCCGACAAGATTGTGGAGTTGAACCAAGGAGTTTGTTAGGGCAAGGAGATCGCCTACTTCATGAAGATATACCCAAGTGAGGCAAGTCCTTCATGGGCGATGGCCATTGTGGGATAGACAAGGTTGCTTCTTCGTGGACCCTTCGTGGGTGGAGCGCTCCGTGGACTCGCCCAACCGTTACCCTTCATGGGTTGAAGTCTCCACCAGCATGGACGTACGATAGCACCAACTATCGGAACCACGCCAAAATATTTTGTGTCTACATTGCGTTTGTCTTCTCCAAACCCTTCCCTTTACCTTCATATGCAATGTTTTACATTCTACTGCTACACTCTTAGAATTGCATGTGTAGGTTGATTGCTTGACTTGTGCTAAGTTGCTAAAATCTGCCAAGACTTCAAATTGGGAAAAGGCTAGATTTTTTTTGGGTAAAGTAGTCTAGTCGCTCCCCTCTAGACCTACTTTTGATCCTACAGTTTGACATTAGGAAAGCAATAGCAATAAACTGAACGATCATATGCTATGCTAACGGTTGGGTCTTGTCCATCACATCATTATCCTAATGATGTGTTCCCATTATCAAATGACAACTCATGTCTATGGTTAGGAAACCTTAACCATCTTTGATCAACGAGCTAGTCTAGTAGAGGCTCACCAGGGACACGATATTTGTTTATATATCCACACATGTATTTAAGTTTCTGATCAATACAATTCTAGCATGAATAATAAACCTTTATCATGATTTAGGAAATATAATAATAACCATTTTATTATTACCTCTAGGGCATATTTCCATCGGTCTCCCACTTGCACTAGAGTCAATAATCTAGTTCACATCACCATGTGATTGACACCCATAGTTCACATCGCCATGTGACTAACACCCAAAGAGTTTACTAGAGTCAATAATCTAGTTCACATCACCATGTGATTAACACCCAAAGAGTACTAAGGTGTGATCATGTTTTGCTTGCGAGAGAGGTTTAGTCAACGGGTCTGCCACATTTAGATCCGTATGTATTGTGCAAATTTCTATGTCTACAATGCTCTGCATGGAGCTACTCTAGCCAATTGCTCCCACGTTCAATACATATTCAGATTAAGACTCAGAGTCATCTGGATCGGTGTGTAAGCTTGCATCAACATAACCTTTTATGATGAAATCTTTATCACCTCCATAACCAAGAAACATTTCCTTAGTCCTCTAATGGTAATTTTGATCACTGTCCAGTGGTCCACTCCTAGATTACTATTGTACCTCCTTGCCAAACTCATGGCAAGGCACACATCAGGTCTGGTACATAATATGGCATACATAATAGAACCAATGGCTGAGGCATAGGGAATGACTTTCATTCTCTCTCTATCTTCTGCTGTGGTCGGGCTTTGAGTCTTACTCAACTTCACACCTTGCAACACAGGCCAGAACCCATTCTTTGACTGGTCCATTTTGAACTTCTTTAGAACTTTGCCAAGGTATGTGCTTTATGAAAGTCCTATTAAGCATATTGATCTATCCCTATAGATCATGATGCTCAATATGTAAGTGGCTTCACTGAGGTTTTTAATTGAAAAATTATTATTCAAGTATCCTTCTACGCTATCCAGAAATTCTATATCGTTTCCAATCAACAATTGATACGTCTCCAACGTATCTACAATTTTTGATTGCTCCATGCTATATTATCTCCTGTTTTGGACATTATTGGGCTTTATTATCCACTTTTATATTATTTTTGGGACTAACCAATTAACCGGGGGCACAACCCAGAATTGTTGTTTTTGCCTATTTCAGAGTTTTGCAGAAAAAGAATATCAAACGGAGTCCAAACGGAATGAAACCTTCGGGAACGTGATTTTCGGAACGAACATGATCCAGGAGACTTGGACCCTACAGCAAGCAACCAACAGGGAAGCCATGAGGTAGGGGCGCGCCTACCCCCCAAGGCGCGCCCTCCACCCTCGTTGGCCCCCTATTGCTCCACCAATGTACTCCTTCCTCCTATATATACCTACGTACCCCCAAACGATCAGATACGAAGCCAAAACCCTAATTCCACCGCCGTAACTTTCTGTATCCACGAGATCCCATCTTGGGGCCTGTTTCGGAGCTCCGCCGGAGGGGGCATCGATCATGGAGGGCTTCTACATCAACACCATAGCCTCTCCGATGAAGTGTGAGTAGTTTACCTCAGACCTTCGGGTCCATAGTTATTAGCTAGATGGCTTCTTCTTTCTTTTTGGATCTCAATACAAAGTTCTCCCCCTCTCTCGTGAAGATGTATTCGATGTAATCTTATTTTGCGGTGTGTTTGTTGAGACCGATGAATTGTGGGTTTATGATCAAGTTTATCTATGAACAATATTTGAATCATCTCTGAATTATTTTATGTATGTTTGGTTATCTTTGCAAGTCTCTTCGAATTATCAGTTTGGTTTGGCCTACTAGATTGATCTTTCTTGCAATGGGAGAAGTGCTTAGCTTTGGGTTCAATCTTGCGGTGTCCTTTCCCAATGACAGTAGGGGCAGCAAGGCACGTATTGTATTGTTTCCGTCATGGATAACAAGATGGTTTTTTTATCATATTGCATGAATTTATCCCTCTACATCATGTCATCTTGCTTAAGGCGTTACTCTGTTCGTATGAACTGAATACTCTAGATGCATGCTGGATAGCGATCGATGTGTGGAGTAATAGTAGTAGATGCAGGCAGGAGTCGGTCTACTTATCTTAGACGTGATGCCTATATACATGATCATACCTAGATATTCTCATAACTATGCTCAATTCTGTCAATTACTCAATAGTAATTCGTTCACCCACCGTAAAATACTTATGCTCTTGAGAGAAGCCACTAGTGAAACCTATGGCCCCCGAGTCTATCTTCATCATATTAATCTTCCAACACTTAGTTATTTTCATTACCTTTTATTTTACTTTGCATCTTTATCATAAAAATACAAAAAATATTATCTTATCATATCTGTTAGATCTCACTCTCGTAAGTGACCGTGTAGGGATTGACAACCCCTTATCGTGTTGGTTGTGAGAATTTGTTTGTTTTGTGTAGGTGCGAGGGACTCGCGCGTAGCCTCCTACTGGATTGATACCTTGGTTCTCAAAAACTGAGGGAAATACTTTTCTACTTTGCTGCATCACCCTTTCCTCTTCAAGGGAAAACCAATGCAGTGCTCAAGAGGTAGCAAGAAGGATTTCTGGCGCCGTTGCCAGGGAGGTCTACGCAAAAGTCAACATACCAAGTACCCATCACAAACCCTTATCTCCCGCATTACATTATTTTCCATTTGCCTCTCATTTTCCTCTCCCCCACTTCACCCTTGCCGTTTTATTCGCTCTCTCTCTCTCTCTCTCTCTCTCTCTCTCTCTATCCTCCCTCTCTTTCTCTATTTGCCTCTTTTTGCCCTTTGCACCTTCTGCCGTTATGTCTGAAATTGGGGAAATTATTGTCGATATGGAAAATAATAATATCATGAAAAATTCTGATGCTCCTGCTGAAGAACCCCGTATCTTACATACAAAAAAATTCCGTATTGGTAGTGGTAATATTATTGGAAAAGGAGTCATCCAAGATTTCTTTACTTGTGCTAGTGCTTTACCTTCTATGGGTAGTTCTATCCTTCATAGAACTAGTAGTCCTGCGGACGCTATTGCCATGCCTGTAGATGAACTTGAAAGGCAATTCATGCACATGCACCCTTGCATACAAAGGATTTTCCTAGAATTTTCTTATATTGAGCATTCTTCTGTTAAGCATGCCGCTACTATCTTTTTGGCTCATGAGTTTAGATTCATAATAAAAGAGGCCAAAGAAATCCTTGCACATTATAGGGTGGACGCTTGCTGTCCTCCCATAGAGGCTATCATTTTTGATCAAGAAGAAATAATGCGTTTTCAATCTCTAGACTATGTTGATTTCAATGAAAATATTAGAAAAAGGGTTCCTACCAATGTTTTAGTCGATAGAATTTCTGAACTTAATGATGATTTGGCCATTCGAAATAATGAACTATGATATTTTCTAGAGTATAGGCTCACAAAGTTCTGTCAAAAGAATGCTTACAATGATGAATTGGTTGTGCAATACGAAGGGCCAAAGGAGGAACCTATACCTCCCAAAGTTGATCTTGGGGACTTTTGTCCCATTAAATTTAGCCCTTTTGATTATTTTTGTTTGCCTCAAAGAAAACTTGCTGCCGAACGTAGAGAATATGAAATGAGTTTTACTGATCTATCTTACTATTATGGCAACACCTAGATTTATCCTTGCTTTTTATGCCTAGCTAGGGCATTAAACGATAGCGCTTGTTGGGAGGCAAAACAATTTTATTTTTATTCCTTGATTTTTGCTCCTGTTTAGCAATAAATAATTTATCTGGCCTCTGTGTTTGGTTGTCTTTTTTGTGTTTAATTAGTGATTGTGCCAAGTAGAACCGTTGGGAAGACTTGGGGAAAGTCTTGTCAATCTTGCTGTAAAAAACAGAAACTTTAGCGCTCACGAGAACTGTTGCCGTTTTTATTTGGAAAGTGATATTTAGTTAATTATTTTTGCAGATGATTAATAGATAAATTCCTCACGTCCATAAATTTATTTTAGAATTTTTGGGGTTCCAGATCTTACGCTAGCTACAGATTACTACAGACTGTTCTGTTTTTGACAGATTCTGTTTTTCGTGTGTTGTTTGCTTATTTTGATGAATCTATGGCTAGTAAAATAGTTTATAAACCATAGAGAAGTTGTAATACAGTAGGTTTAACACAAATATAAATAAATAATGAGTTCATTACAGTACCTTGAAGTGGTCATTTGTTTTCTTTCGCTAACGGAGCTCACGGGATTTTCTACTTTAAGTTTTGTGTTGTGAAGTTTTCAAGTTTTGGGTAAGGATTTGATGGATTATGGAAGAAGGAGTGGCAAGAGCCTAAGCTTGGGGATGCCCATGGAACCCCCAAGATAATCTAATGACACCAAAAAGCCAAAGCTTGGGGATGCCCCGAAAGGCATCCCCTCTTTCGTATACTTCCATCGGTAACTTTACTTGGAGCTATATTTTTATTCACCACATGATATGTGTTTTGCTTGGAGCGTCTTGTATGATTTGAGTATTTGCTTTTTAGTTTACCACAATCATCTTTTATGTACACACCTTTTGAGAGAGACACACATGATTCGGAAATTATTAGAATACTCTATGTGCTTCACTTATATCTTTTGAGTTATATAGTTTTGCTCTAGTACTTCACTTATATCTTTTAGAGCACGGTGGTGGATTTGTTTTATAGAAACTATTGATATCTCATGCTTTACTTAGATTATTTTGAGAGTCTTAAATAGCATGGTAATTTGCTTAAATAATCCTAAGATGCTAGGTATTCAAGATTAGTAAAAACTTTCTTATGAGTGTTTTGAATACTAAGAGAAGTTTGATGCTTGATAATTGTTTTGGGATATGGAGATGGTGATTTTGGAGTCGTGCTAGTTGAGCAGTTGTGAATTTGAGAAATGCTTGTGTTTAAGTTTGTGATTCCCATAGCATGCACGTATGGTGAACTGTTATGTTAAGAAGTCGGAGCATGATGTATTTATTGATTGTCCTCCTTATGAGTGGCGGTCGGCGATGAGCGATGGTCTCTTCCTACCAATCTATCCCCCTAGGAGCATGCGCGTAATACTTTGCTTCGATAATTAATAAATTTTTGCAATAAATATGTGAGTTCTTTATGACTAATGTTGAGTCCATGGATTATACGCACTCTCACCCTTCCACCATTGCTAGCCTCTCTAATACCGCATACCTTTCGTCGGTATCATACACCCACCATATACATTCCTCAAAAAAGCCACCATACCTACCTATCATGGCATTCCATAGCCATTCCAAGATATATTGACATGCAACTTTCCACCGTTCCGTTTATTATGACACACATCATCATTGTCATATTGCTTTGCATGATCATGTAGTTGACACTGTATTTGTGGCAAAGCCACCATTCATAATTCTTTCATACATGTCACTCATGAGTAATTGCATATCCCGGTACGCCGCCGAAGGCATTCATATAGAGTCATATCTTGTTCTAAGTATCGAGTTGTAATTCTTGAGTTGTAAGAAAATAGAAGTGTGATGATCATCATTATTAGAGCATTGTCCCAGTGAGGAAAGGATGATGGAGACTATGATTTCCCCACAAGTCGGGATGAGACTCTGGACAAAAAAAGAGGCCAAAGAAGCCCAAATAAAAAAAATGAGAGAAAAATAGAGGAGGGACAATGCTACTATACTTTTACCACACTTGTGCTTCAAAGTAGCACCATGATCTTCATGGTAGAGTGTCTCCTATGTTATCACTTTCATATACTAGTGGGAATTTTCCATTATAGAACTTGGCTTGTATATTCCAATGATGGGCTTCCTCAAAATGCCCTAGGTCTTCATGAGCAAGCAAGTTGGATGCACACCCACTTAGTTTCTTTTTGATCCTTCATATACTTATAGCTCTAGTGCATCCATTGCATGGCAATCCCTACTCACTCACATTGATATCTATTGATGGGCATCACCATAGCCCGTTGATATGCCTAGTTGATGTGAGACTATCTTCTCCCTTTTGTCTTCTCCACAACCACCATTCTATTCCACCTATAGTGTTATATCTATAGTATTGCGTGAAGATTGAAAAAGTTTGAGAACATTAAAAGTATGAAACAATTGCTTGGCTTGTCATCGATGTTGTGCATGATTTGAATACTTTGTGTGGTGAAGATGGAGCATAGCCAGACTATATGATTTTGTAGGGATAACTTTCTTTGGCCATGTTATTTTGAGAAGACATAATTGCTTAATTAGTATGCTTGAAGTATTATTATTTCTATGTCAATATTAAAATTTTTTATCTTGAATCTTTCGGATCTGAATATTCATGCCACAATTAAGAAGAATTACATTGAAATTATGCCTAGTAGCATTCCACATCAAAAATTCTATTTTTATCATTTCCCTACTCGAGGACGAGCAGGAATTAAGCTTGGGGATGCTTGATACGTCTCCAACGTATCTATAATTTTTGATTGCTCCATGGTATATTATCTCCTATTTTGGACATTATTGGGATTTATTATCCATTTTTATATTATTTTTGGGACTAACCTATTAACTGGAGGCCGAGCCTAGAATTGCTGTTTTTGCCTATTTCAGAGTTTCGCAGAAAAAGAATATCAAACGGAGTCCAAACGGAATGAAACCTTCGGGAATGTGATTTTCGGAACGAACATGATCCAGGAGACTTGGACCCTATGTCAAGCAACCAACAGGGAAGCCACAAGGTAGGGGGCGCGCCTACCTCCCCAGGCACGCCCTCCACCCTCGTGGGCCCCTTATTGCTCCACCGACGTACTCCTTCCTCCTATGTATACCTACGTACCCCAAACGATCAGATGCGGAGCCAAAACCCTAATTCCACCGCCATAACTTTCTGTATCCACGAGATCCCATCTTGGGGCCTGTTCCCGAGCTCCGCCGGAGGGGCCATCGATCACGGAGGGCTTCTACATCAACACCATAGCCTCTCCGATGAAGTGTGAGTAGTTTACCTCAGACCTTCAGGTCCATAGTTATTAGCTAGATGGCTTCTTCTCTCTTTTTGGATCTCAATACAAAGTCCCCCCCTCTCTCGTGGAGATCTATTCAATGTAATCTTCTTTTGCAGTGTGTTTGTTGAGACCGATGAATTGTGGGTTTATGATCAAGTTTGTCTATGAACAATATTTGAATCTTCTTTGAATTCGTTTATGTGTGATTGGTTATCTTTGCAAGTCTCTTCAAATTATCAATTTCGTTTGGCCTACTAGATTGATCTTTCTTGCAATGGGAGAAGTGCTTAGCTTTGGCTTCAATCTTGCGGTGTCCTTTCCCAGTGACAGTAGGGGCAGCAAGGCACGTATTGTATTGTTGCCATCGAGGATAACAAGATGAGGTTTTTATCATATTGCATGAATTTATCCCTCTACATCATGTCATCTTGCTTAAGGCGTTACTCTGTTCTTATGAACTTAATACTCTAGATGCATGCTGGATAGCGGTCGATGTGTGGAGTAATAGTAGTAGATGCAGGCAGGAGTCGGTCTACTTGTCTTGGACGTGATGCCTATATACATGATCATACCTAGATATTCTCATAACTATGCTCAATTCTGTCAATTGCTCAACAGTAATTCGTTCACCCACTGTAAAATACTTATGCTCTTGAGAGAAGCCACTGGTGAAACATATGGCCCCCTTGTCTATCTTCATCATATTAATCTTCCAACACTTAGTTATTTTCATTGACTTTTATTTTACTTTCCATCTTTATCATAAAAATACCAAAAATATTATCTTATCATATCTATCAGATCTCACTCTCGTAAGTGACCGTGTAGGGATTGACAACCCCTTATCACGTTGGTTGAGAGGATTTATTTGTTTTGTGTAGGTGCGAGGGACTTCACGTTGGTTGACTGGATTGATACCTTGGTTCTCAAAAACTGAGGGAAATACTTATGCTACTTTGCTGCATCACCCTTTCCTCTTCAATGGAAAACCAACGCAGTGCTCAAGAGGTAGCAAGAAGGATCTCTGGCAAGATTACCGTACCACTCTGGTGCGGAGCATGTTCTGGTCAACCTACGAAGTTCAGTAGTAACTTGATTTGAAGTTTCATGATCATTATCATTAGCTTCCTCTCTAGTCAGTGTAGGCATCACAGGAACGGTTTTCTCTGATGTGCTACTTTCCAATTCGAGGGAAGGTACAACTACCTCATCAAGTTCTACTTTCCTCCCACTCACCTCTTTTGAGAGAAACGCCTTCTCTAGAAAGTACCCATTCTTGGCAACAAACATCTTGCCTTCGGGTATGTGGTAGAAGGTATACCCAATAGTTTCTTTAGGGTATCCTATGAAGACGTACTTCCCCTCTTTGGGTTTGAGCTCATCAGGATGATGATGTTTGACGTAAGCGTCGCATCCCCAAACTTTAAGAAACGACAACTTAGGTTTCTTGCCAAACCATAGTTCATACGGTGTCGTCTCAGCGAATTAGACAGTGCCGAATTTAATGTGAATTCAGCTGTCTCTAATGCATAACCCCAAAATGATAGTGGCAAATCGGTAAGAGACATGATATGATGCACCATATATAATAAACTATGGTTATAACATTCAGACACACCATTACGCTGTGGTGTTCCAGGTGGCGCGAGTTGTGAAACAATTCCACATTGTCTTAAATGAAGGCCAAACTCGTAACTCAAATATTGACCTCCACGATCAGATCGTAGAAACTTTATTTTCTTGTTACGATGATTCTCCAATTCTCTCTGAATTTCTTTGAACTTTTCAAATGTTCCAGACTTGTGTTTCATTAAGTAGATACATCCATACCTACTCAAATCATCTATGAAGGTCAGAAAATAACGATACCAGCCACGTGCCTCAACACTCATCGGACCGCATACATCAGTATGCATTATTTCCAATAAGTCATTAGCTCTCTCAATTGTTCCGAAGAATGCAGTTTTATTCATCTTACCCATGAGGCATGGTTCGCAAGTATCAAATGATTCATAATCAAGTGATTCCAAAAGTCCACCCGCATAGAGTTTCTTCATGCGCTTTACAACAATATGAGCTAAACGGCAATGCCACAAGTATGTTGCACTATCATTATCAGCTTTGCATCTTTTGGTGCCAATATTATGAATATGTGTATCACTACGATCGAGATTCAATAAACCATTCACATTGGGTGTATGACCATAGAAGGTTTTATTGATGTAAGCAGAACAACAACTATTCTCTGACTTAAATGAATAATCGTATTGCAATAAACATGATCTAATCATGTTCATGCTCAACGCAAACACCAAATAACATTTATTTAGGCTCAACACTAATCCCTAAGGTAGAGGGAGTGTGTGATGGTGATCATATCAATCTTGGAAACACTTCCGACACACATCGTCACTTCACCCTTAACTAGTCCCTTTATTCTACAACTCCTGTTTTGAGTTACTAATCTTAGCAACTGAACCGGTATCAAATACCCAAGGGATTCTATGAGCACCAGTAAGGTACACATCAATAACATGTATATCAAATATACCTTTGTTTACTTTGCCATCCTTCTTATCTAAGTATTTGGGGTAGTTCCGCTTCCAGTGACCATTTCCTTTGCAGTAGAAGCACTTAGTTTCAGGCTTGGGTCCAGCTTTGGGCTTCTTAATGGGAGCGACAACTTGCTTGTAGTTCTTCTTGAAGTTCCCTTTCTTTCCCTTACCCTTTTTCTTAAAACTGGTGGTCTTGTTGACCATCAACACTTATGCTCTTTCTTGATTTTTACCTCCGTCGATTTCAGCATCGCTGTCGGTGTCAAAACTGGCAGATCTCGGGTAGGGGGTCCCGAACTGTGCGTCTAAGGCGGATGGTAACAGGAGGCAGGGGACATGTAATGCCCTCGATGCGGCTATATCTCCCACGTGTCGAAGCACGACTTAGAGGCATAACCGCATTGAAAGCAATGTCGCAAGTGAGGTAATCTTCACACAACCCATGTAATACATAAGGGAAAAGAGATACATAGTTGGCTTACAATCGCCACTTCACACAAATACATGAATAAAGCATTACATCAACCAGATACAATCAAGGTCCGACTACGGAACCAAAATATAAGAAGAACCCCAAATGCGACAAGGTCCCTGATCGACCCCAACTGGGCTCCACTACTGATCAACTAGAACGAAACAACACAAAGGACAAGATCTTCATCGAGCTCCTCCTGAGCTTGGTTGCGTCATCTGCACGGTCTCATCGGCACCTGCAAGCTAGTTTGGAAGTATTTGTGAGCCACGGGGAGTCAGCAATCTCGCACCCTCGCGATCAAGACTATTTAAGATTATGGGTAAGGTAAAGGTATGAGGTGGAGCTGCAGTAAGCAACTAGCATGTATGGTGGCTAACATATTCGCAAAAGAGAGCGAGAAGAGAAGGCAAAGCGCGATCGAAAAACTATGATCAAGAAGTGATCCTATAACAGCCTACGTCAAGCATAACTCCAACAACCGTGTTCACTTCCTGGACTCCGCCGGAAAGAGACCATCACGGTTACACACGCGGTTGATGCATTTTAATTAAGGTCAACTTCAGGTTTTCTACAACCGGACATTAACAAATTCCCATCTGCCCATAACCGCGGGCACGGCTTTCGAAAGTTCAAATCCCTGCAGGGGTGTCCCAACTTAGCCCATGACAAGCTCTCACGGTCAACGAAGGAATAGACCTCCTCCCGAGACATTCCGATCAGACTCGGTATCCCGGTACTCCAAGACATCATCGACAATGGTAAAACAAGTCCAGCAAGACCACCTGATGCGCCGACATCCTGATAG
Source organism: Triticum monococcum (assembly GCA_034509565.1). Lineage (NCBI taxonomy): Eukaryota > Viridiplantae > Streptophyta > Magnoliopsida > Poales > Poaceae > Triticum > Triticum monococcum. Next base: position 438,871,015 of record CM067842.1, on the reverse strand, counting down.
GAGCTGCACATATCTCGTTCTCAGGGCAACACCGGATGAACACTACGTACAGCTAAAACCAGCCCTCAAGTTTCCCCGAGGTGGCGCCACAAGTGGCTCTAGTTTGGACCAACACTTAGACAAGCACTGGCCCGGGGGGGGGGGGTTAAAATACGATGACCCTCGGGATGCGCGACTCCCAAGGGAAAAAGGCTAGGGGCGAATGGTAAAGCCAAGGTTGGGCCTTGCTGGAGGAGTTTTATTCAAAGCGAACTATCAAGGGGTTCCCCTTATAACCCAACCGCGTAAGGAATGCAAAATCCAGGAACATAACACCGATATGACTGAAACTAGGGCGGTAAGAGTGGAACAAAACACCAGGCATAAGGCCGAGCCTTCCACCCTTTACCAAGTATATAGATGCATTAATTAAATAAGATATATTGTGATATCCCAACAAGTAAACATGTTCCCATAAGGAACAACATCTCCATGTTCCAACAAGGAACAAAACTTCAATCTTCACCTGCAACTAACAACGCTATAAGAGGGGCTGAGCAAAGCGGTAACATAGCCAAACAACGGTTTGCTAGGACAAGGTGGGTTAGAGGCTTGGTTCAACAATATGGGAGGCATGATAAGCAAGTGGTAGGTATCGCAGCATAGGCATAGCAAAAGAGCGAGCATCTAGCAAAGCAAAGATAGAAGTGATTTCGAGGGTATGATCATCTTGCCTGAAATCCCGCAAGGAAGAAGAACGAGTCCATGAAGAAGATAAACGGACGTAGTCGAACGGGTCCTCACAAACGCGGCGTTATCGGAACCAACCCGAAGAAGCAACACCGGAAAGAAGCACACGACATAGTAAACATACAACACATGGATATGGCATGATGCACAACCAAGTATGATGCATGTCCGGTTTAATGAAGCATGGCATGGCAAAGTGCACAAGCAACCCTACAAATTAAGTGGAGCACAATATGCAACGAGTTGCATATTGACGAAACACCACATTCAAGTTATTTAGTTCTCTCCCGTTTAAGTACTCAACAATATTAAATGTTGGTTAACATGGCAAGAGGTGAAGCATAACAAAACTATACCCATTAAACAGTTTAAATGGGGCCGGATATAACAGACAACAAATCCGGTAAATCCCCATATGCATTAGTGATTTATTGCAACAACAATTTAAACATTTTATTTGTTGTTATCATGATGCGGATGACATGAACAAGTTTATGAAATTTTTATTAAAAGTTGACAAGAGCATTATAAGGCATTTGTCACCGTGGTGGAAGGAAAAAGGGTGCCACGGCAACGATAATGAAAACGGTGCCACGGCGGCGTTCCGGTTCCGGTAACTCGATTGAGATACCAATGCAAAGGAGAAGTGTGCGGAACGTGACAAGCAAGGATGGTGGGGTGATCTCGGATACCGAGTTCCCACATGTCGTTGGTAAGGCAAAAAGAGGGGCGACATGCAAACGCGATCATCTCATATCACATAACATGCATTCGGTCCACGGACGATCGTGTCGATGGTTATACCTTTCGAAGCGTGCCTTATCGAAACGGATCAAGTTCGTAGAGGGAAGTAGGCGTTCTCGCGACGGCGGTAGTGGAAGTAGTTGTTCACGCGACGGTAGTCGGACTTGACGATACTGTTACACGGGTCTTCAGCAACGGTAGTGGTACCCATTTTGTAGTCGTGCACATTCCGTAGATGTTCGAGGTCACGGCGAGGATATTGACGTCCACGGAGTCTTCGAGGGTCGACGGTAGTGGTACTCAGGTCATCGGCCTATGCATCGGGCGTCAAGGTACTTGCCGTTCTTGTGTAGACGAACTTGGCGCATCCGAAGGGTTACTTGACGCGTTCGAGGGTCCTCATGTCATGGTACTTGGCAAATTCCTTGGAGAAGGTGCTTGACGGTCCGGGTACGGGTCTTGGCGTGTCGTTCTTGTCGATCCAAAACCCGGCGAGAAGAAAGGACCTCAGGCGGGCAGCAGCAAGGAGGAGATGGTGCACACACTGGACATGGGGCAGGGCGAGGACAAGGCGCACGGCTCGGTGACGAGGAGAACCAGCGGTTCCAGGGGGTGGAGGTGACGATGCTGGGGTGTGGGAGGCCGCTACCAGCACGGACAAGGCAAGGAGGAGGAGGCGCTGGCCTTGCCGAGGCCAGCAGCAGGCCACGTCGAGACAGGAGGCCGACGAAGTCCTAGGGCGGCGCAGCCATGGCAGGGCCTGACGGATCCGGACGGGGGCGACACTTGGCGGCGGAGGGCGACGCGAGGCAGAGGAGGAGCAAGGCGGCGGCAACTCAGAGCTCGGGGACGAGGCATGGAGGTCGAGGTCGCCGGCGGAGTTTGCGAGGTGGCGCTCGGCGTCCCTGTCGATGCGGCAGCGCGGAGAGCTCGGGACGACTCCCACGGAGGAGCAGAGAGGATCAGGTCGAGGGGATGCAGCGAGAAAGGCCGCGGCGACCGGAGGAGAAGGATGAGGGGATCGAGCTCGAGGGAATCGGGCGCGGGTGCTGGGAGAGGGACTGCTGCGAGCGAGAAAGAGAGATCGAGGGGAGATGGGGATCGGGATGCGTGCGCATGCAACGTTCTCCTGGCGGCGCTATGAAGCACGAAGGAGGAGGAGGGGATCGGGCCTAGGTGGCTCGGGCGCCTAGGGTTGGAGGAGATAGATGGGCCGGCTGGGCCTAGCAGGCCGGCCTAGGCTGGGCTTTTCTCTCTCTCTCTTCTCTTATATCCTTTATCAGAAAAGAAAATCGAGAGAGTGAAAAGAAGGAGAGGGTTACGGAAGGATTTTGCACATAGGGATAATTTCCCCGGACTTGCAAAAATGAGCTCGATCCCGCAAAATAAAAGTGGGCACGCGGTTGAAGTTGAATTCAAACTCATTTGAAATTAATTCAAATGATTTGAATGGAAGTGAGTTTTGGGAGGGTCCAAAAATGTTGAGACTTTTGGAGGAGCCTCAAAAAAAGAAGAAATAATTTTCGGCAAGGTTTGGAGATCAACTCGAAGCAGAAAGGCATGGGATTATCTGCACGTGTGTTATGGGTGATTCCGCATAATTGGAATAATTACTATAGCTCTCTAAATATCGAGAGGATAAGTTTTAAAGAGTAATCACAATAGTGAATATCCCTCGATTTAAATGGACCGCAGATCCATGCAATTTATTTAGTTGAGTTTTAAAACGGGTTGCATGATGACATGATGCAATGCACATGATGCAAAGATGAAATGCACCGGATCAAACAAAACACACGACGAAACCCGGAAACCCTGGAAGGCAACTGAAGCTCCGGTCTTGGGGCGTTACAGGACATGATGTTTTGCCTAGGTTCGGGCCCTCTTGATGGAGGTAAAACCCTACGTCCTGCTTGATTTATTCTTGATGATATGAGTATTACAAGAGTTGATCTACCACGAGATCGGAGAGGCTAAACCCTGGAAGCTAGCCTATGGTATGATTGTATGTTGTCCTATGGACTAAAACCCTCCGGTTTATATAGACACCGGAGGGGGCTAGGGTTACACAAGGTCGGTTACAAATGAGGAGATATACATATCCGTATTGCCTAGCTTGCCTTCCACGCCAAGTAGAGTCCGATCTGGACACGAGACGAAGTCTTCAATCTTGTATCTTCATAGTCCAACAGTCCGGCCAAAGGATATAATGTGCAAGCGTGGTGGCCGCCGAGTCCGGCGTGAATTTCTACCAAAAGGTTCCGCCCTTCCTTTTCGGAGATGCACCTTTGAAGAACTCCGGTAGTGCTTTTTTTATACAGTTCTCCCTCATGGACCCTGTAGGCCTTAGATCGCCACACTATGCAGCGTACCTCAGTTTGGTCCTCTGGAAGTTCCTGCCTAGTTAGGTAGGCCAGGAATGGTTCTGTCCACGGGGCTATGATGGCCATTATTACATGGGCTGAAGGTGTTGTTTCGGTCGCAGAGCCTCCAATTATGTCAGAGTGTTCGGTATCGAGTGTTGGGTCCAGACTAATATTGCTGGTGTCCCCCTCCCATACCACGGATGGCTTAAACAACCTCTCTAAAAAGATGTTGGGGGGACCGCCTCGCGTTTTGCGCCAATGCGGGCGAGGATATCCTTCGCCTGATTGTTTTCCCGAGCCACATGGTGAAATTCGAGCCCCTCGAACCGAGCTGACATCTTTAGGACGGCGTTACCATAGGCCGCCATCTTCGGATCCTTGGTATCAAAGTCTCCATTTATTTGGGATATTGCGAGGTTTGAATCCCCACGCACCTCAAAGCGCTGAATGCACATGGAAACTACCATATGAAGACCAAGTAATAGGGCTTCATACTCGGGTGCATTGTTAGAGTCTGTATACAGTATCTGCAGTACGTATTGCACTGTATCTCTGGTTGGGGACGTCAGGACGACGCCAGCCCCCAGTCCAGCCAGCATTTTGGAGCCGTCAAAGTGCATAATCCAATTGGAGTATGCGCCATACTCTTTAGGGAGTTCGGCTTCCGTCCATTCGGCGACAAAGTCGGCCAATACTTGCGATTTAATGGCTCACCGGGGTTTGTATGTTATGTCGAACGGGAGGAGCTCAATGGCCCATTTGGCAATCCGGCCCGTGGCGTCGCGGTTGTTTATAATATCATTGAGTGGCACCTCCGAGGCTACTATAATCGAACACTCTTGAAAGTAGTGTCGCAGTTTCCGGGATGCCATGAATACCGCATAGGCTATCTTTTGATAATGTGGGTACCGTGATTTGCATGGAGTGAGGACAGTGGATACATAATATACCGGCTTTTGAAGAGGGAATTTATGTCCGTCCGCTTCTCGTTCGACGACGAGCAATGCGCTGACAACTTGATGAGTTGCCGCTATGTATAATAGCATTGGTTCACCGATGTTTGGCGCGGCCAGGATTGGGTTGGTTGCCAGTATGGCTTTTATTTCTTCCAATCCGGTTGTGGCAGCGTCCGTCCACTCGAAGTGTTCGGTGCGCCGAAGGAGGCGATAAAGGGGTAATTCCTTTTCTCCTAAGCGGGAGATAAAGCGGCTTAGAGCCGCCACACATCCAGTTAACTTCCAGATTTGTTTGAGGTCTGTTGGGGTAGCCGACTGTGACAAAGCTCGGATTTTGGCCAGATTAGCTGCAATACCTCTACTGGAGACAATGAAACCCAGCAGCTTTCCGGCTGGTACGCCAAAAACGCATTTTTCCGGATTGAGCTTGATGTCGTATGTTCGGAGGTTGTCGAATGTGAGCCTCAAGTCGTCTATCAGAGAGTCGATGTGTTTGGTTTTGACGACCACATCATCTATGTATGCCTCTACTATTTTGCCGATTTGTTTCTCCAGACATGTCTGAATCATGCGCTGATATGTTGCGTCGGCGTTCTTGATTCCAAAAGGCATTGCGCTGAAACAGAAGGGACCGTATGGCGCGATGAATGCCGTTGCGGCTTGGTTGGACTCCACCATCTTGATTTGGTGGTAACCAGAGTATGCGTCAAGGAAACACAATGACTCGTGTCCTGCGGTAGCATCAATAATTTGATCAATGCGGGGGAGGGGGAAGGGATCCTTTGGGTAAGCTTTTTTGAGGTCCTTGTCGACACAAAGGCGCCAGGATTTATCCTTCTTTGGTACCATCACAAGGTTTGCTAGCTAGTCCGGGTGTTTTATTTCTCTGATGAATCCGGCCTCCAATAACTTGGCTAGTTCCTCTCCCATGGCCTGTCTCTTAGGTTCGGAGAAACGCCGAAGAGCCTGCTTGACCAGCTTGAATCCCTTTAGGATATTGAGGCTATGCTCGGCCAGCCTGCGTGGGATTCCTAGCATGTCTGAGGGATGCCAGGCGAATATGTCCCAATTCTCGTGCAGGAACTCTCGTAGTGCGGCATCCATGGCGGGGTTTAACTGTGCCCCGATGGAGGCTGTTTTTGTAGGGTTCGTTGGGTGGACTTGGAATTTGACTATTTCATCCACTAGTTTAAAAGAGGTGGACTTGGATCTTTTGTCGAGTATCACGTCGTCCCTGTCCACTGTGGAGCGTAGCATGGTTAATTCCTCGGCCGAGAGGGCTTCGGATAATGCCTCGAGGGCCAGTGCGCCTGTTTTGTTTTTGACGCGGAGTGCTGTGTCCGGATCACTAGCGAGAGTGATGATTCCGTTGGGCCCGGGCATTTTGAGCTTCATGTACCCATAATGGGGTACGACTTGGAAGATCGTGAACGCCTCACGTCCTAAGAGGGCGTGGTATCCACTGCTGAACGGGGCCACTTGAAATGTAATTTCTTCAGACCTATAGTTCTCTGGCGTATCGAATACCACAACTAGTGTGATTTTCCCAGCGCATCATGCTTCCCGACTAGGTATGATTCCTTTGAAGGTTGCGCTACTTTGCTCGATGCGGTTCCAGTCTACTTCCATTTTTTGAAGAGTTTCCTCATAGATGAGGTTTAATCCACTGCCGCCGTCCATGAGTACTTTGGTGAGTCGAAAGCCGTCCATGATTGGACTGAGGACCAGTGCGGCTGGTGCTCGGGCTGCTTGGAATTTAGGTTCGTCACTGGCATTGAAGGTAATAGCCGTGTCACTCCATGGATTTATTGCTGCTACGTGGTAGATTTCGGCAATGCTGTGGAGTGTTCGCTTGCGCCTATTATTTGATGCGAAGGTCTCAAAGACTGTTAATACCGTATTGTTATGCACGGGATGGTGCTCTGTGGCATCTGGGATAAGAAGATCCTCACCACTTCTGGCCACCGGCCGGAGTATCCAACATGCTCTAAGGTTGTGCGTTGGTATTGTATCTGCTGTGCTATGAATTTTGCAGGGTCCATTAAGCCATCCCTCCAATACGGTTCCATGCCCTATAGAGGGTTTCTGCTACTTTGTAATGAACTCGGGTGTCTTATGATAGCGCACCCTTTTACCTCGGACCGGGTGCATATTCGGAGCCGGATTATCCCAAAATTTTGTATCGGTTTTCCAGGCACTTTCCATCGCACAGTACTTTCGTACTATGGACGCCAAGTCGGCGAAGCGTGATATGTCACGGCGACTTATGGCGTTAAGGATTCCCTTGTCCGTGCAGTTATTGCAGAAAAGTGAGACTGCGTCTTCCTCGCGGCAGTCCTTAACCTTGTTCATCACAAGGAGGAATTTGGCCCAATAATGATGTACAGTTTCATGGGGCTCTTGCCTGATGTGGGAAAGATCGTTTATGTCTGGGTGGGTGGGTGGATTTGAGTCCGTACCCCTACCAGATTTGAGAACCAGGGGCCGAGGGGTTTCCGATCTTGGATGTTCGGATTCCGGTATGTTGCCCGATGAGTCTGGCCCGCTGCCTGACTCTAGGTTCAGGGTTTGGGTGATGTCCTCCTGTAAACGAGTATCCGGCTTGGAGACCTCAGGAATTCGGACATAGTTAGTCCTCAAGATAGAGGAAGAATTGCCGCATTGCTCCTCCACCACCGCAACATGATGGGTGACCGGTGGAGAGTTAATCTCCCTTCGATCGGGTTTAAGCCCAATACGATCATAGTCCGTAGAGACTCCCAAGGCGGCGATGCGATCCAAGAGTTCGTTTAGGGAAGAGAGCTCCATTGGATCCATCTGCTCGGCGAATTCCGAGCCGACGTGGAGGCTGTTTTTGATGACCCGAGAAGTCATCGTCGGTGCAGCGGCCGAACAGGCGGTCATGACGAAACTGCCTAGCCGGAGAGTTTGGCCGACAGCCAGAGCTCCCCCGGCGGTAATGTTGTTTTTAACAACGAGATGAGGCATCCTTCCTTGCGGCAACGTCACAGAGGAACTCTCAATGAAAGCACCAATGTCGGTGTCAAAACCGGCGGATCTCGGGTAGGGGGTCCCGAACTGTGCGTCTAAGGAGGATGGTAACAGGAGGCAGGGGACACGATGTTTTACCCAGGTTTGGGCCCTCTTCATGGAGGTAAAACCCTACGTCATCCTTGATTTATTCTTGATGATATGAGTATTACAAGAGTTGGTCTACCACGAGATCGGAGAGGCTAAACCCTAGAAGCTAGCCTATGGTATGATTGCATGTTGTCCTACGGACTAAAACCCTCCGGTTTATATAGACACCGGAGGGGGCTAGGGTTACACAAGGCCGGTTACAAAGGAGGAGATATACATATCCGTATTGCCTAGCTTGCCTTCCACGCCAAGTAGAGTCCCATCCGGACACGAGACGAAGTATTCAATCTTGTATCTTCATAGTCCAACAGTCCGACCAAAGGATATAATCCGACTTTTCGGATGCCCCCTAATCCAGAACTCGCTCAATCGTGAAGAGCTTGGTAATCTTTTTCGTCATCCCTTGCATATTACAGTTCATCATGAAGCTCTAGTAGCTTGGTGATAGTGACTTGAGAAATGTATCAATCACTATCTTATCTAGAAGATTAACTACCACTTGATTTAAGTGATTGTAGTACCCATACATTCTGAGCACATGCTCACTAGCTGAGCAATTCTCCTCCAACTTGCAAGCAAAGTACTTGTCAGAGGTCTCATACCTCTCAACGCGGGCATGAGCCTGAAATACCAATTTCAGATCTTAGAACATCTCATATGCTTTGTGTCCCGGTTCAAAGCCGTAAAACATGGCACACTGAACTATCGAGTAGTCATCAGATCGAGCATGCGAAAAGTTCATAGCATATGCATCAGCTCCTACCACATGTCTGTCACCTAGTGGTGCATCAAGGACATAATTGTTTTATGCAGCAATGAGGATAACCCTCAAGTTACGGATCCAGTCCGTGTAGTTGCCACCATCATCTTTCAACTTAGCTTTCTCTAGGAACGCATTAAAATTTAGGGGAACAGTAGCACGAGCCATTGATCTACAACATAGATATGCAAAAACTATTAAGACTAAGTTCATGATAAGTTAAGTTATTAATCAAATTACTAATGAACTCCCACTTAAATTAACATCCCTCAAGTTATCTAAGTGATACATGACCCAAATCAACTAACCCATGTCCGATCATCACGTGAGCTGGGGTAGTCATAAATGGTCAACATCTTCATGTTGATCATATCTACTATATGAATCATGTTTGACCATTTGGTCTCTAGTGTTCCGAGACCATGTCTGTACATGCTACGCTCATCAAGTTTAACCCAAGTATTCCGCTTGTGTAAATCTGGCTTGGACCCGTTGTATGTGAATGTAGAGTCTATCACACCCGATCATCATGAGGTGCTTCGAAATGACGAACTTTAGCAACGGTGCATACTTAGGGAGAACACTTTTATCTTGAAATTAAGTGAAGGGTTCATCTTATAATGCTACCGTCGTTCTAAGCAAAATAAGATGCATATAAAGATAAACATCACATGCAATCAAAATATTTGACATGATATGGCCATCATCATATTGTGCTTTTGATCTCCATCTACAAAGCAACGTCATGATCTCCATTGTCAGTTCGTCACCGGCACGACACTTTGATCTCGATCATAGCATCGGGGTCATCTTGCCAACCATTGCTTCTACAACTATTGCTAACACATAGCGATAAAGTATGCAATTACATTGCGTTTAGTGATTGACATGCAGGTCATACAATAATTAAAGACAACCCTAAGGCTCCTGCCGGTTGTCGTACTCATCGACATGCAATTCGTGAACTTATTAAAAAAACATGATCATCTTATACATAAACATATATCATATCATATCGTGGCCATATCACATCACAACATGCCCTGCAAAAACAAGTTAGACGTCCTCTACTTTGTTGTTGCAAGTTTTACGTGGCTGCTATGCGCAACTAGCAAGAACTGTTCTTACCTACGCATAACCACAATGGTGATTTATAAAGTTTGTTGTTTTAACCTTCTTCAAGGACTGGCCATAGTCAAATTTGATTCAACTAAAGTAGGAGAAACAGACACCCGCCAACCTCCTTTATGCAAAACAAGTTGCATGTTAGTCGGTGGAACTAGTCTCATGTGCGCGGACATGTAAGGTTGGTCCGGGCCGCTTCATCCCACAATACTGCCAAATAAAAATAAGACATTTGGTGATAAGCAGTATGAACATCACAACCCACAACTACTTTTTATTCTACTCGTGCATATCATCTACTCATAGACCTGGCTCATTATGCCACTGTTGGGGAACGTTGCATGGAAAACAAAAAATTCTATGCACACGCAAGATCTATCCATGGAGATGCATAGCTATGAGACGGGGAGAGCATCTACATACCCTTGTAGATCGCTAAGCGGAAGCATTTATCAATGTGGTTGATGTAGTCGTACTCTTCGCGATCCGATCACGATCCAACCGATCTAGGGCCAAACGGACAGCACCTCCGAGTTTAGCACACGTGCGGATCGATGACGTCTCCTCCTTCTTGACACAACAAGCGGGACATGAGAAGTAGATGGGACCATAACCAACATGATGGCGTGGTGGTGATGGTGGTGGTGGAGCACCGACAGCGCTTCGCTAAGCGTCGCCGGGACGATGCGGTGGAACTACAGAGTAACGGGAGAGGGAGGGGCGCCAAGGGCTTGGTGCATACTCTTGCGGCGCCCCTCCCCTCTATATATACGTGGAGGTGTGTGGGAAACAACCCCTCCAAGCCCTAGGGCGCAGCTAAGGGGGAGAGTACTTGGACTCCAAGTCCAATCCTATTCCTACTAGGACTCCTTCCTTTTCTGCCTTCCCTAGCCACACGGGCTTTTGAGGACTTGGTGCGCCTAGCCCAATAAGGCTAGGGTGCCTCCCCATATCCCATGCTAGCCTTGGGTCATGGTGGACCCACTTTTGGACTTCCGGACCCCTCCAGAATCATCCGGAACCTTCTGGAAGCTTCCTGGTACAATACCGAAAAACCGCACCTTTTTCTAGAACCCAAAATATGACTTCACATATATAAATCTTTACCTCTCGACCATTCTGAGACTCCTCGTGATGTCCGGGATCTCATCCAGGACTCTGAACAACATTTAGTTACCACTCATAAAATATCCCAATACTACTCTAGTGTCAACGAACGTTAAGCGTGTGCCGGGTTCGGGAATTATGTAGTCCTTACCGAGACACCTCTCTGGTCAATAAGCAATAGCGAGACCTAGATGCCCATATTGATTCCTACATATTCCACACAGATCTTTTATCGGTTGAACCTTTATTGACAACATACGTAATTCCGTTTGTCTATTGGTATGTTACTTGCCCGAGATTCGATCATCAGTATCTTCATACCTTGTTTAATCTCATTACTAGTAAGTCTCTTTACTCGTTCCGTAATACATCATCTTGTAACTAACTCCTTAGTCACTTTTCTTGCAAGCTTCTTGTGATGTTTATTAACGAGAGGGCCCAGAGATACCTCTCCGTCATACAGAGTGACAAATCCCAATCTCGATTTACGCCAACTCAATAGACACCTTTAGAGATACCTGTAGAGCATCTTTATGATCCCCCAGTTACGTTGTGACGTTTTATAGGACACAAGGTATTCCTCTGGTATTCGGGAGTTGCATGATCTCATGGTTGAAGAAACATGTATTTGACATTAAGAAAGCAGTACCAATAAACTGAACGATCATATGCTATGCTAACGGTTGGGTCTTGTCCATCACATCATTCTCCTAATGATGTGATCCCATTATCAAATGACAACTCATGTCTATGGTTAGGAAACCTTAACCATCTTTGATAAACGGGCTAGTCTAGTAGAGTCTCAGTAGGGACATGATATTTGTTTATATATCCACACATGTATTTAAGTTTTTGGTCAATACAATTCTACCATGAATAATAAACCATTATCGTGATTTAGGAAATATAATAATAACCATTTTATTATTGCCTCTAGGGCATATTTCCATCAGAATGCGCACCTCTAATTCCTCCATGATTTACATCATTGCTTCAACTAGTAATTGGTTCACAAACATACATTTTTCCGTTGGATTCAAGACAGAGGAAACTGAACATATTCACATGGCAATTTTGGTAGGCTTGCATTATTGATAGTGGAGAGTGTCTCGACCACTCCATCATCACATAAATTAGGAGGGGAACCAAACAAATTAATCAATAGTTATTGTCATATTACCTGGCCTAGATTTATTGGAAAGAAACAATGCGGTTGCCTTGCTATTTTCATAGTTTGTCTTCTTATCTTCAGTAGCCTGCACCAAATTAACACACTAGCATTGCTATAATTGGCCAGGTCAAATAATAGGAAATCAACATTAACACAATGAACATTTGAGCAACCAGACCATACCAGCCTACACCAAATTAACGCAATATGGCATAGCTATCATCAGCCAGGTATGGTAATAGGAAAACAACATTGACACAATGAATGATTGGGCAACCAGAACAACACTATAATTTAGTAATGTCCATGATATGAGATAGTACACTCATGCAACTCAGTATGCAAAACTACCAAGTTGTTTTCCTTACGAAAATCAAGATTGTGGCCTTTAATTATACATTTTGCTACAAGTAAATTTAGATCAGATAAATATTGGATTCACGCCGATTAAAAAATATATGCTGATGTAAAAACATAGTGATATACAATAGGTACTTACATCAGCATTGGAGCACAGAGAATTCCCGCAAGACACTTTCCTCAAACACGATCCTAGTTTAGAAAGTATTCTATCCTTTAAGCTTATTTTCTAAAAGAGATGGGTAAGAAACATGTAGAAAGTATGATCTGAATGCTATAATATTTCATGATGCAAGGATACGCACTCGCTTCTTAGAATGGAGTTGACATATTTTTGTTTGATTGGAGGAAACTAGTTCTTTGGCCACTGAAATCTGCTTATTATCAGTAGGAGTTGGGTTTCTCTGTGCTGGAGGAGTATCTATGAACACTGGAGTTTGTTTACTATCTCCTGGCATTTGGATATTTTGCAATGACCTTGTTTGTAACCCTTCAGATTCTAACATAGTCGTCTTCCCCTTGCATGCCTTATATAGAAGAATGGTGCTTCAATTATAAAACATGCTACAATAGAGAGATGGAATAGGTACTGAAGAATAGAAATGCATGACATATTGACATGTATTCCCTCCATCAGGAAATAAATGGATGTGTCTAGGCATATTTCATTTCTAGATACATCATTTTTATCCATTTCTGTGACATGTAATCCGGGCGGAGGAAGTATGATGTAAGAGCTAGGGATACGACAGGACAACAGAGTAAGAAAACACTAGTTCAATGTAAAACTGTATGATAGCAGAATACCTACAGAAAACACTAAGGCAACATATGCATGTATGATTGGGAAACTAAGATGGCATTGCAATAGACGACTAGAACAACACTTCAATGTAAAAAACATGGTATGGTAGACAGATGGAGTACATACTGATGAATTACAATGCATAAGATATTCAGAAGCATGATGTCCAAACTAAGCAGATGGCATTGTGACAGAATAGAATGATAGTACTTGAATTTGAAAACATGTTATCATGAATGGAATAGGAACTGAAAAATAGGAAGGCTTGACATATTTACATGCATGATCAGTAGGCTAAGCACATGGCATTGCAATAGAGTAGATGCATTCCAAGACATTATATGCATGTTGTACCCATATCACGGGCCAATTTATAGGAAGTACCTTGTGGGGTGAATAGGATTCATCATCTTTCTGCAAGTCTTCGGAAGAACTGCCTTTACATGTTCCATCATATTCGGTATCATTGACGTCAAGTTTGTTGGCCGTTACATTGCTTCGTGGGGTTCTTGTGGATATATCAGTGTGCGCAATTATATCTAACATGCATGGAAGACAAATAGTAGTTAGATTTATGTAATAAGTGAATGAAGGAGACGACCTAAATAGTAGCACTAGGCTTAACTAGTAGCAACATGTCTCAAAAACTAAAGGGAGAACACAGATGAAAGCTATAGAATATGTATTGTTTGTACTTGAGATTAACTAGATGGCACACAAAAGTATTAAAGAACAACATAGGTAATACTAGAAGTGGTATAATCACCAGCCTGTGGGATAACATTGGCTGATGGATGATAACTATGGAACAACGTCACCTAAAGAACAAGTCTCGATCTAAACTATGGAACAACATTAACTCCTGAACAAGACTCTTAAGAGTTCCACATGAATATACAGTGACATGTGATAACCTATTTTCCATGCTTAGATGAGTAATGATGTCATAAATGTTGCACACAAGTAAGACAAGGGTACAACCTATATGACCACCATCCATAGGAGTGAGCATCATGTGCTGACATGTCGATGGCCCTGCAGTTGTTGTGGTTGTCCATGTCGGGCATGCACATTCAATGCAGGGAACTTTTGAGTGGGGACTATAGCTCCCTTTTGGTGTATGCTTCCCTTGTTGGAGTAGCTGCGGTGAGAAGGAAGACGGTGTGGCTGAAGATGCAGAAAACGCATAATGGTAAGAACGACACATATCTTTGATTTGAAGAAATACCCTAAGAGATCAATAGTAAGGTACGAGAGTGGTCACATGTATGTTGACTGAAAACTAAATTGGGGTCACAGGTTTTTATTTTATTTTGGTATTGTCCGATCTATGCTGGATGGCTTGATGGCCGTTTTGTGCCTCCCGGCTGACACTGTTGAGAATCTTCCCCGAAGAGCCAGTGACCACCAGTAGAGCAGCCTACCTCCGCCGTCCCCGGCCACGAGAGCTCTGACCAAAACCCCGCCCCGCCCCACCGTGCTGCCATGGTTGCGCCGCCCTCGGCCAAACCACAAAGACTCGCTGTCATCCAGATCTGGCGGCGGCAGCACCTTCAACCCACGCAACTCTAAGATAGCCACCTAAGTGCTGCTTCCGCAACGAACTTGCACCCCCGGACCCCTACGATAGACATCGAGGCACTGCTTCCCCAGCAAACCAGCAGCCTAGGAGCTCCGCCGCCTTGAGGGGTGCTGCTTCCCATTGGAAATCGACTGGCCCAGAATAAAACTTCAAGCGACTAACGCCTAAATAAAGTGATTTAAGCTGAGTGTTGATGTCTACTACGCAACCTTGTTCTTGTAGACTCGTGTTGGGCCTCCAAGTGCAGAGTTTTGTAGGACAGTAGCAATTTTCCCTCAAGTCGATGACCTAAGGTTTATCAATCCGTGGGAGGCGTAGGATGAAGATGGTCTCTCTCAAACAACCCTACAACCAAATAACAAAGAGTATCTTGTGTCCCCAACGCACACAATACAATGGTAAATTGTATAGGTACACTAATTCGGTGAAGAGATGGTGATACAAGTGTAATATGGATAGTAGATATAGGTTTTTTGTTATCTGAAAATATAAAAATAGCAAGGTAACTACTAACAAAAGTGAGCAAAAATGATATTGCAATTCTTGAAAACAAGGCCTAGGTTTCATAATTTCACTAGTGCAAATTGTCTCAACAATGATAACATAACTGGATCATATAAAAATCCCTCAACGTGCAACAAAGAATCACTCCAAAGCTTCTATCGGCGAATGTAGGACGAAAACGTGCATCAACCCCTATGCATAGATTACCCCAATGTCACCTCGGGAATATACGAGTTGAGTGCCAAAACATACATCAAGTGAATCAATAGAACATCCCATTGTCACCACAGATATCCCATCACAATACATACACCAAGTGTTCTCAAATCCAATATTCAATCTAATATAACTAAACCTCATAGAGCAAGACTAAATTCATCACATGAAGGTAGAGGGGGAGAAACACCATATGATCCAACTATAGTAACAAAGCTCGCGGTACATCAAGATCGTGTCACATCAAGAACACGAGAGAGAGAGACAGAGAGAGAGAGATCAAACACATAGCTACTAGTACATATCCCCAGCCCCGAGGCTGAACTACTGCCTTCTCATCATGGTGGACGCCGGGATGATGAAGATGACCTCCAGTGACGGTCCCCCCTCTGATAGGGTACCGGAACAGGCTCCCGATTGATTTTTGGTGGCTACAGAGGCTTGCGGTAGCGAAACTTCTGATCTAGGGTTCTTTTCGGAGGTTTCTATATTTGTAGGAATTTTTGACGTTGGAAACAAGTCAGGGGGTGCCCAAGGGGCCCACAAGCCGTAAGGGCATGCCCCCTGGGGCACGCCTGGCAGGCTTGTGGACTCCTCGTCCACTTCTGGATCAACTCTGGTGCTTCGGGCTTCTCTTTTGGTCCATAAAAGATCACCATAAAATTTTCAGCCCATTCCGAGAACTTTTATTTTTGCACAAAAAACGAGACCATGGTAGTTTTGCTGAAAACAACGTCACAGGGTTAGTTCTAATCTAATCATACCAAAATCATATGAAGTTGTTGCAAACATGGCATGGATACTTCATAAATTATAGATACTTTGGAGACGTATCAGCATCCCCAAGCTTAATTCCTGCTCGTCCTCGAGTAGGTAAATGATAAAAGAAAGAATTTATGAAGTGTGAATGCTACCTAACATGTTTATCAATGTAATCTTCTTTATTGTGGCATGAATGTTCAGATCCATAAGATTCAAAACAAAGGTTTAATATTGACATAAAAAAGTAATACTTCAAGCATACTAATAAAGCAATCATGCCTTCTCAAAATAACATGGCCAAAGAAAGTTATCCCTACAAAATCATATAGTCTGGCTTTGATCTATCTTCATCACACAAAATATTTCATCATGCACAACCCCGATGACAAGCCAAAAAATTGTTTCATACTTTTAATGTTCTCAAGCCTTTTCAACTTTCACGCAATACATGAGCATGAGCCATGGATATAGCACTATAAGTGGAATAGAGTATGGTGGAGGTTGTGAGGAGAAGACAGAAAGGAGAAAGTCTCACATCAACTAGGAAAATTAATGGGCTATGGAGATGCCCATCAATTGATATCGATGCAAGTGAGTAGGGATTGCCATGCAGCGGATGCACTGGAGCTATAAGTGTATGAAAGCTCATAATGAAAACTAAGTTGGTGTGCATCCAACTTGCTTGCTCACGAAGACCTAGGGCAATTTGAGGAAGCCCGTCATTGGAATATACAAGCCAAGTTCCATAATGAAAAATTCCCACTAGTATATGAAAGTGATAAAGTAGGAGACCCTCTATCATGAAGAACATGGTGCTACTTTGAAGCACAAGTGTGGAAAAAGGATAGTAACATTGTCCCGTCTCTGTTTTTCTCTAATTTCATTTTTGTTTTTTGTTTGGGCTCTTTGGCCTCTTTCTTTATATTTTTGGTTCTTTGGCCTCACTTTTTAAGTCCGGAGTCTCATCCCAACTTGTGAGGGAATCATAGCTTCTATCATCCTTTCCTCACACTTTTATTTATTACAACTCAGGAATTACAGCTCGATACTAGAGAGTAATATGACTCTATATGAATGCCTTCGGTGGTGTACCGAGATGTGCAATGATCAAGCGTGACATGTATAAAAAATATGAATGGTGGCCAAGCCACAAATACTATGCCAACTACATGATCAGGGAAAGCAATATGAAAATGATGGTATGTGTCATAATAAACAAATGGTGGAAGTTGCATGGCAATATATCTCAGAATGGCTATGGAAATGCCATAATAGGTAGGTATGGTGGCTGTTTTGAGGAAGGGTATATGGTGGGTTTAATGCACCAGCGAAAGTTGCGCAATACTAGAGATGCTAGCAATGGTGGAAGGGTGAGAGTGCATATAATCCATGGACTCAATATTAGTCATAAAGAACTCACATACTTATTGCAAAAACTTATTAGCCATCGAAACAAAGTACTAGACGCATGCTCCTAGGGGGGTAGATTGGTAGGAAAAGACCATTGCTCGTCCCCGACCGCCACTCATAAGGAAAACAATCAAAAAAATAAATCATGCTCTGACTTCATCACATAACGATTCTCCATACATGCATGCTACGGGAATCACAAACTTCAACACAAATATTTCTACCAATCCACAATTACTCACTAGCATGACTCTAATATCACCATCTTTATATCTCAAAACACTATGCAAGGAATCAAACTTCTCATTGTATTCAATGCTCTTTATATGAAAGTTTTTATTATATCCCTCTTGGATGCCCATCATATTAGGTCTAAATTCATAACCTAAGCAAATTACCATACTATTTGTAAGACTCTCAAAATGATATAAGTGAAGCACGAGAGTAAATGACAAACTACCCCAAAAGATATAAGTGGATAGCAATGAGTAGTTGAATAATTATGTAGCTATGTGAAGACTCTCTATCATTTAAAATTTCATATTTTGGGATGTTATTAAAACAGCAAAACAAAATAAAATGACATTCCAAGGATAGCACATATCATGTGAACAAGCAAAAACTTAGTCTCAACCGAGGCTAACCGATGATTGTTGATGAAGAAAGGTGGGATGCCTACCAGGGCATCCCCAAGCTTAGATGCTTGAGACTTCTTAGAATATCATCTTGGGATGCCTTGGGCATCCCCCAACTTGAGATTTTGTGTCTCCTTAATTCCATTTATATCACGGTTTCCCTAAATCTTAAAAACTTCATCCACACAAAACTCAACAAGAACTCGTGAGATAAGTTAGTATAAATCAATGCATAACCTTATTATTCTCCACTGTAGCAAATCAATAAAATTATTATTTAACATTGCATACTAAATGCCTCTGCATATTTAATACTCCAATCCTCAAATAGAATCATTAAACACGCAAACACATGCAAACAATGTAAACATAACAGGAATCTTTCTAAACAGAACAATATATAAAGAATGCAAGGGGAATCATACCTCCCTAACTCCTAAAATTCTGAAAAATTAGCACACTATAGAAAATTCGTTATTACTCTTTGCATAAGAATTTCAAGATTTTATCATGTTCTGACTTTCCAGAAGGATTCAAACAATGATAGAAAACTTTATGTTATCAAAACAACAACATATAGACTTGCAAAATAAGCATGGTAAAGGATATACTTGACCTTTTTATTGAACTAAAATATGCAAAACATTATTTTAAATATCAGCAAGCAAATATGAACAAAAGAGACTGACGCTCCAAGCAAAACTCATATCATGTGACGAATAAAAATATAGCTCAAAGTGAGGTTACCGATAGATTGAAAACAAAAGAGGGGATGCCATCCGCGGCATCCCCAAGCTTATATACTTGGTTGTCCTTGAATATTACCTTGGGGTGCCTTGGTAATCCCCAAGCCTAGGCTCTTTCCACTGCTTATTCCCTAGTCCATCAAAACTTCACCCCAAACTTGAAAAACTTCACAACACAAAACTCAACAGAAAACTCGTAAGCTCCGTTAGTATAATAAAGCAACTCACCACTTAGGTATGGTTGTGAACTCATTCTAAATTTATATTGGTGTTATAACTACTGTATTCTAACTTCTCCATGGTTCTTACCCTCTGATACTACTGATAGACTCATCAAACTAAGCAAACAACACAATGAAAATAGAATCTGTCAAAAATAGAATAGTTTGTAGTAATATGGAAATTTACTATACTTCTGTAACTCCAAAAATTATGAAAAATTAGGAAAATGTAGGAAATTTGTATATCAATCTCATGTAAAAAATGGAGAGAGAAAAAATGTTTCTGTGATTTTCTTAAAATTTGTCACTTAGCACAAAAGTTTCTGTTTTCCAACAAGATCAAATCAACTATCACCATAGACCATCCCAAAGGTATTACTTTGCACAAACACTAATTAAAAACACTAAAACACAATTACTACAAAAGTAATAATGTGTATTTATTGAAAATAGGAGCAAAAACAAAAAACACAAAAAAATTATTGGGTTGCCTCCCAACAAGCGTTATTGTTTGACGCCCCTAGCTAGGCATGATCATTTCAATGATGCTCACATAAAAGATAAGAATTGAAACATAACGGGAGCATCTTGAAGCATATGCTAGCACATTTAATACTAACCTACTTCCTATGCATAGGGACTTTGTGAGCAAACAATTTATGGGAGCAAGACTAAACTATCTTAGGATGGTAAACAAGCCAAAATTCAAGATTTTCAACACATAGAGAGGAAACTTGATATTATTGACATATGTAAAAGCATATATTCCTCTCTCATAGTAATTTTCAGTAGCATCATGAAGGAATTCAACAATATAACTATCACATAAAGCATTCTTTTCATGATCCACAAACATAGAAAAATTGTTACTCTCCACATAAGCAAATTTCTTCTGATGAATAGTAGTGGGAGCATCATATGAAACTTGAATACTATAAATTGTTTCCACATTAAAAGAGAAATGTTTAGAAAAAGGGTAATCATAATTATGACAAGTTTTATAAATATAATCATCACTACATTTTATAACATAAGTGTCATCAAAATAATCATCATAAGTAGCAACTTTGTTCTCATCATAATAAATTGAAACCTCTTCCAAGATAGTGGAATCATAACTAAATAAAGTCACGACCTCTCCAAATCCACTTTTATCATTATAATAAGATTCAACACCCTCCAAAATAGTGGGATAATTATTATATAAAGTTGACACTCTTCCAAACCCACTTTCATAAACATTGCAATCATCATAAATAGGAGGCATGCTATCATCATAATAAATTTGCACATCAAAACTTAGGGGTCTAAAAATATCTTCATCAACAAGCATAGCATCCCCAAGCTTGGGACTTTGCATATCGTTAGCATCATGGATATTCAAAGAATTCATACTATCAACATTGCAATGATTCTCATCATTCAAAGCTTTAGTGCCAAACATTTTATTGACTTCTTCTTCTAACACTTTGGCACAATTTTCCTTTCCACCATTTTCACGAAAGACATGCAAAAGATGAAGCATATGAGGCAACCTCAATTCAATTTTTTCGTAGCTTTCTATTATAGGCTAAACTAGTGATAAAACAAGAAACTAAAAGTTTGAATTGCAATATCTAAAGATATACCTTCAAGCATTCACCTCCTCGACAACGGCGCCAGAAAAGAGCTTTATGTCTACTATGCAACCTTCTTCTTGTAGACTCTTGTTGGGCCTCCAAGCGCAGAGTTTTGTAGGACAGTAGTAATTTTCCCTCAAGTGGCTGACCTAAAGATTATCAATCTGTGGGAGGCATAGGATGAAGATCGTCCCTCTCAAACAACCCTGCAACAAAATAACAAAGAGTCTCTTGTGTCCCCAACACACCCAATACAATGGTAAATTGTATAGGTGCACTAGTTCGGCAAAGAGATGGTTATACAAGTGTAATATGGATAGTAGATATAAATTTTTGTAATATGAAAATATAAAAACAACAAGGTAACTAGTAACAAAAGTGAGCAAAAATGGTATTGCAATGCTTGAAAACAAGGCCTATGGTTCATACGTTCACTAGTGCAAATTTTCTCAACAATGATAACATAATTGGATCATATAACAATCCATCAACGTGCAACAAAGAATCACTCCAGAGCTTCTATCGAACAACGTAGGACGAATACGTGCATCAACCCCTATGCATAGATTTCCCCAATGTTACCTCTGGAATTCGCCAGTTGAGTGCCAAAACATAGATCAAGTGAATCAATAGAACATCCCATTGTGACCACAGACATCCCATCGCAAGACATACATCAAGTGTTCTCAAATCCAATATTCAATCCAATATAACGAAACCTCAAAGAGCAAGACTCAATTCATCACAAGAAAGTAGAGGGGGAGAAACACCATATGATCCAACTATAGTAACAAAGCTCGCGATACATCAAGACCATGCCAAATCGAGAACATGAGAGAGAGAGAGAGAGATCAAACACATAGCTACTAGTACATACCCTCAGCCTCGAGGGTGAAATACTCCCTCATCATGGTGGCTGTCGGGATGATGAAGATGGCCTCCGGTGCTGGTTTCCCCCTCCGGCAAGGTGTCGGAACAGGCTCCTGATTGGTTTTTCGTGGCTATAGAGGCTTGCAGCGGCGGAACTTCCGATCTAGGATTCTTTTCAGAGGTTTCTATATTTATAAGAACTTTTGGCGTCGGAAACAAATCAGGGGGTGCCCAAGGGGCCCACAAGCCCTTAGGGCGCGCCTCCCCTGGGGCGCGCCTGGCAGGCTTTTGGACTCCTCATCCACTTCTTGGCTTAGCCATGGTGCTTCGGGGTTCTCTATTGGTCCATAAAAAATCACTGTAAATTTTTAGCCCATTCCGAGAACTTATATTTCTGCACAAAAAACGACACCACGGTAGTTCTGCTAAAAACAGCGTCAGTCTGGGTCAGTTCTAATAAAATCATAGCAAAAGCTTACAAAGTTGTTGAAAACATGGCATGTATACTTCATAAATTATAGATACGCTAGAGACGTATCAAGTGTATGACCTATCTTGCAACCCGGTGAACACTACTGCAGGTTGGTCCAAATGCGACAGTCCAATCAGAGACCCTTTGACAAAATTGTGTGATGCATTAATCACAAATGGTGCTGTAATAAAACCATCAAAAAAGATGCAAAACATTTGCGATGGAGGTGACATCAAAAACGATTCAGATTAGAGTTGCGTGTGCGATGCGTGGCAAATGGTTAATCCAGAAGAACTGTTTGCGATGAGGCAGAACAACAGAAACGGGCAGCCAGATGAGGGTGTGTGCGATATACGACATACAGTTCACTAGGACGAACTATGTGTGCTTAGGCAACACAATAGAAACGGTTAGCCAAATCAAGGTGTGTGCAATGGAGGGCATATCATTCACTTCGATGAACTTTTTGCGATGAGCCAAAACAACAAAACAGTTCAACTGAACAAGATGTGTGTAATACGCGGCAACCAGGTCCGCAATCAGAAATGTGTGCGAAGACCAGTAATAACACAGACGATTGCTGCTAATAAGCCGTGTGATTTTCTCTGTCTACATAAGAATAACGCACACACACACGCACACATATAAAAGTGAAATAAACATCCAGTTACATAAATGATTATACAGGCCATTCGCACACACCTCAATAAACAATTGCATGCATTCTAAACTAGGAGAAACGATCGTGTAGTCATCTACTTCTTGTGATGCTCCCGCCACTACTTTGTGGCTCGACCCCTCATCTGGGGCAGGAAGAAGACACTCCCTCATGTCAATGATCCACATGTACATCTCGTAGCTTGTGTACGCATCCTTGGCCGTGTACTTGACGTGTTGTTCATCCAGTCTCTGATGCCAGACATTGTGCCAGATGTTCTTGTCCTTCTTGCTCTCATCCTTCATCTTCATGTAGTAGTGGTCGATGATGGCCGAGGCGAGGTCAACTAGGGTGTTATGTTTGTTGTTGTCGCTACCCCAGACCTTGTAGTGGTTCTGGATGATGACAAGATTCTGGCATTTCAAGCCCGAAACCTTGAGCACTTTTAGATCGTTGGTGG
The DNA here is from genome assembly GCA_034509565.1 of Triticum monococcum. Lineage (NCBI taxonomy): Eukaryota > Viridiplantae > Streptophyta > Magnoliopsida > Poales > Poaceae > Triticum > Triticum monococcum. Next base: position 438,847,596 of record CM067842.1, on the reverse strand, counting down.
TGTCCACCGTAGCGAAACTGTAGTCGGAGCTGTTGATAAACCTGGAGAAATGCTAGCAAGGCCTTGTGGCCAGGAGGTAGTGGTAGACGAGGACGTCATGTCACCCACACAAGATGGCGACGACAACCTATTGATCGTGCCTAGCATGACCGCTGGTGTACTCGAGGTTGAATGGTACTTGTTGACGGAGTCCTCGACTAAGGGGTCCTCGGGCGTCCGGCCTATTGGATATGGGCCGAACTGATGGGTCGTGAAGATACGAAGACTGAAGACTCTACCCATGTCCGAATGGGACTCTCCTCGGTGTCGAGGGCAAGCTTGGTGACCAAATATGAATAGTCCTTTCTCTGAACCGACCTTATGTAAACCTAGATCCCTCCTGTGTTTATATAAACCGAAAGGCTAGGTTCGTAAATACCACCGAATAATCATAACCTGACTAGACTTTTAGGGTTTAGCCATTACGATCTCGAGGTAGATCAACTCTTGTAATACTCATATTCATCAAGATCAATCAAGCAGGAAGTAGGGTATTACCTCCATAGAGAGGGCCCGAACCTGGATAAACATTGTGTCCCCTGTCTCATGTTACCATCGATCCTAGACGCACAGTTTGGGACCCCCTACCCGAGATCCGCCGGTTTTGACGCCGACATTGGTGCTTTCATTGAGAGTTCCACTGTGCCATCAAAAGATAGGATCGGTGGCTCGCCTTGTTCTCAAGGACAGCGTCACCTCTGGAGGAGCACTGGCCCCAAGCCAAACACTCCGGCTGGGCGGCTTCATTATGACCGCCCGTTCGGCCATTAAGCCGACGATGACTTCTCGGGTCATCAAAAATCCTCTTCAGGTTGACTCTAAGTATTCCAAGCAGATGGATCTAGCAGAGCTGTTGTCTTTAAATGAGCTCCTAGATCGCATCGCCGCCCTGGGGGTCGCCATGGACTATGATCGGATTGGGCTTAAACCCGACCAGAGAGAAATTAAAACTCCGCCGATCACCCATCAAGTAGCGGTAGTAGAGGATCAAGACGACAACTCTTCCTCTATATTAAGGACGAACTACGTTTGGATCTCTGACCTTGAAGAGCCGGACACTTATCTACAGAAAGATAGGTCATGTCCTCCGAACATAGAATCGGACGACAAGCCCAAAAAATCAGCTGACAACCCGGAGCCCGAACTACTAAATTCGGAGTTTCTTCAAACTTCGGATCCTAATTTGGGTCAGGGTTTGGACTTCAATCCACCCACCCAGCCATAAGCACTCTCAGGGGCATACGGCAGCAGTATAAGGAAACGGCCCACCACTTCTGGCCCAGATTCCTCCGTGTCAAAGATAAGATTGAAGATTGCCACGACGAAGACGCGATCATAGCATTCCGTAGCAATTGCACGGATGAAGGAATCCTCAACGCCATCAACTTTCGTCACATAACACGATTCGCAGACTTGGCAACCATAGTATATAAGTACTGCGCAATGGAAAACGCTGGAAATCTCAGGCAATCGGCTGGGAACCTTCGGTTCCCACCCAACCGCTCGTTCAGGTGAAAAGGACGCACCCTAGTGGAACGCCCGACCCAATAATAAAGAAATATAAGCCCATTACAGAACGTGGAACCATTCTGGAGGGATGGCTCGATGGACCATGCAAGCTACACACAACACCGGATATTATATCAACTCACAGCCTTAGAGCATGTTGGATACTCTGGCAGGTGGCCAAGAGCGGTGAGGATATCCTCACCAAAAATAACCCAGAGCAATATACTCCAGAAGACGACGACCCCAGAGTACTGACGGTCTTCGAGACCTTTGCTTCAAACAATAAGCGTAAAAGGGCACTCCGCGACCTTGCCGAAGTCTGCCAAACTGCAGCAACAAACCCTTGGAATGACACGGCCATAACTTTCAATGCCGAGGACGAACCAAAATTCAGGAAAATTCGGGCACCAGCCACCTTGGTCCTCAGGCCGATCATGGACGGCTTCCGACTCACCAAGGTTCTCATGGACGGCAGCATCGGACTAAATCTCATCTACGAGGATACACTCAGTAAAATGGAAATAGACAGGAGCCGCATCAAGCAAAGTAGCACGACCTTCTGGGGAATTATTCCTAGTCGGGAGGCGCGATGCTCGCGGAAAATCACACTCGATGTGGTGTTCGGCACACCGGAGAACTATCGTACCGAAGAACTAAACTTCCAAGTGGCCCCTTTCAACAGCGGATATCACGCCCTATTGGGGCGGGACGCATGTACGCGCTTCCAGGCTATACCCCACTATGGGTATCCGAAGCTCAAGATGCCAGGGCCCAATGGCATAATCACTCTCACTAGTGATCCGGACATAGCACTCCACGCCAAAAACAAAACCGCATCGCTGGCCCTCGAGGCATTATCTAAACCCTCGTGGCCGAAGAATTAACTGCATTATGCTCCATGATGGATAAGGACGACATAATCTTGGACGAACGACCCAAATCCACCTCCTTCAAATCAGCAGAAGGAATAGTCAAATTCCAAGTCCATCCAATGGACCCCAAGAAGACAACATCTATCAGGGCACAACTGCACCCAACAGTCGACACCCCGCTACGAGAATTTCTGTGCGAAAATTGGGATATATTTGCCTGGCACCCTTCTGATATGCCAAGAATCCCATGCAGATTGGCCGAACACAGCCTCAACATATTGAAGGGATTTAAACCGGCCAAACAAACACTGCGGCATTTTTCCGAACCTAAACGTCAAGCGATGAGGGAGGAGCTAGCCAAGCTAATCGAGGCCAGATTCATTAGAGAAATAAAACACCCGAACTGGCTAGCAAACTTGGTGATGGTCCCAAAGAAGGATAAATCCTCGCGCCTGTGCGTCGATTTCAAAGACCTCAATAAGGCCTTCCCTAAGGATCCCTTCCCCCTCCCCCGCATCGACCAGATTATCGATGCCACCGTAGGACACGATTCATTATGCTTCCTCGATGCATATTATAGATATCATCAAATCAAAATGAAGGAGTCCGATCAAGCCGCAACGGCATTCATTACCCCATACGGACCATTCTGCTTCAACACCATGCCCTTCGGGCTCAAAAACGTAGGGGCCACCTACCAACGCATGATTCAAACATGCCTGGAGAAACAGATCGACAAGACAGTTGAAGCATATGTGGATGACGTCATCATTAAAACTAGCCACGTCGACTCATTAATAGACGATTTATGTCTTACATTCGACAACCTCCGTGCATATGACATAAAGCTCAATCCAGAAAAGTGTGTTTTCGACGTTCCTGCTGGAAAGTTGCTGGGCTTCATTGTTTCCAATAGAGGAATTGAAGCAAATCCAGCCAAAATCCGATCCTTGTCGCAACTAGCCACACCAACGGACCTTAAACAGGTCCAAAAACTCGAGGGTCTATGGCAGTGTTAAGCCGCTTTATCTCCAGATTGGGGGAAAAGCACTGCCATTTTATCGCCTCCTCCGGCGTACCGATCACTTCGAGTGGGTGGATGCGGCAACAGCCGGACTGGAAGAAATAAAAACCCTTCTGGTGAGCAACCCAATCCTGGCCGCACCAAACGTCGGCGAACCCATGTTATTATACATATCGGCAACACACCAGGTGGTGAGCACCGTGCTCGTCATGGAACAAGAGCAGGACGGACACAAATTCCCACTTCAGAAGCCGGTGTATTACGTATCCACCATCCTCACACCATGCAAATCCCGGTGCCCTCATTATCAAAAGATAGCATACGCGGTCTTCATGGCATCCCGGAAGCTACGACACTACTTCCAAGAATGTTCTATCATGGCGGCTTCTGAAGTACCACTCAATGATATAATAAACAACCGTGATGCTACGGCCCGGATAGCCAAATGGGCCATTGAGCTCCTTCTATTCGACATAACATACAAACCACGCCGAGCCATCAAATCCCAAGTGCTGGCGGACTTCGTCGCCGAATGGACAGAGGTCGAACTCCCTAAAGAGTACGGCACATATTCCAACTGGTTTATGTATTTCCATGGGGCCAAAATGCTAGCAGGACTAGGAGCGGTTGTCGTTTTAACGTCCCCCACTGGAGACGTAGTCCAATACGTACTCCAAATATTATACACAGACTCCAACAACATAGCCGAATACGAGGCCTTATTACATGGTCTCCGGATGGCTGTCTCTATGGGCATACAATGCCTGGAAGTGCGTGGAGACTCAAACCTCGCAATATCTCAAATAAATGGAGATTTTGATGGGAAAGATCCGAAGATGGAGGCTTACCGCAACACCGTCCTAAAAATGTTGGCTCGATTCGAGGGGCTTGAGTTTCATCACGTGGCTCGAGAAAGCAATCAAGTGGCAGATGTCCTCGCTCGCATTGGCGCCAAGCATGACCCCGTCCCACCTAATATCTTTCTGGAAAGGCTCTTTAAGCCATCCGTGGTGTGGCAAGGGGAGAGCGGTAACACCAGTCCGGATCCGAACACAAGCCCAGACTCCGAACTCAACGATATCATCGGGGGCTCAGCCGCCGAAATAACACCGCCGTACCATCTAATCACGGCAGTCATTACCCCATGGGCCTATCTCTTCTTGCCCTACCTTAATAGGAAGGAACTCCCGGAGGACCAGAATCAGGCTCGCTGTCGGTGTCAAAACCGGCGGATCTCGGGTAGGGGGTTCCGAACTGTGCGTCTAGGCTGGATGGTAACAAGAGGCAAGGGTCACCAAGTTTTACCCAGGTTCGGGCCCTCTTGATGGAGGTAAAACCCTACGTCCTGCTTGATTAATATTGATGATATGGGTGTTACAAGAGTAGATCTACCACGAGATCGTGGAGGCTAAACCCTAGAAGCTAGCCTACAGTATGATTGTATGTTGTGATTGTTGTCCTATGGACTAAAACCCTTCGTCTATAGAGACACCGGAGAGGGTTAGGGTTACACAAGGTCGGTTACAAAGGAGGAGATATCCATATACGTATTGCCTAGCTTGCCTTCCACGCCAAGTAGAGTCCCATCCGGACACGAGACGAAGTCTTCAATCTTGTATCTTCATAGTCTAACAGTCCGGCCAAGGGAGATAGTCCGGCCAAGGGAGACCCCCTAATCCAGGACTCCCACAGTAGCCCCTGAACCAGGCTTCAATGACAATGAGTCCGGCACGCAGTTGTCTTCGGCATTGCAAGGCGGGTTCCTTCTCCGAATATATCACAGAAGAATTTGAATACGAGGATAGTGTCCGACCCTGCAAAATAAGTTCCACATTTCACCGTAGAGAGAATAATGTTTTCACAGATCTAATTTGCTGGCTTGTTTTGGCAGCATGACGTTACATCACGGACCGGTGATTATTCGAACCGTTTCTTTCAACCAGCTCCACACATAACGCGAGGCGGTTTCGTGACACGTCTTGCCGAAGCGGAGATCATGTTCCCCCAATTACGGGATTCTCATCAATACGGGCGTGGGTAACCCAACCCTGTCTAGGACACCTAGATTATAGGCAAGTCCTAAACGACTACGGAGAGGACACTTGATATTCACCTTCTTTATAAAGGGACGGGTTTTTTGCTTTTTCTCCCCCGTGCTCAATCGAACCCTTCCTCTGCCTTGAGTTCTAACACCCAAAGCCCAGGTTAGGTGCTCCGGATCTTCAATCATGTATGGATCCAGCCTTCAAGGCCGATGGATGCCCTCCTCCGTGACGGAAGAGGAGATTAAGAAGTTGAGGGAGGCCAGATACCTGACCGCCGAGGTTTCGCATGGGCTGCCTGCTCAAGGGCAGGTCGTCCCTACTCCCGAACACAACGAGAACGTTGTGTTCGTCTCCCACTTCCTCCGAGGTCTAGGCCTCACTCTGGATCCTTTTGTCAGGGGCTTGATGTTCTATTACGGGATAGATTTCCATGATCTAGCTCCGGACTCCTTTCTCCACATCATGACATTTATTGTCGTGTGTGAGGCCTTCCTCCGTGTGACCCCTCACTTTGGCCTGTGGCTCAAGACCTTTGAAGTACAACCGAAGATGATCCAGGGGCAACATGCAGCGTGCGGAGGTGCATCGATAGGCAAGATGGCAGGAGCTCCATGGCCGAAAGGTTCCTTTCTAGAGATGTCCGAATTATGGCAACGAGAGTGGTTTTACGTCATGGCTCCCAGAAGTGCCAAGTGGGCGGCTGCCCCCGCTTTCCGCCCGGGCCCCCCACCACAACTGATGTCATGGATTAGCAGGGGCCTGAGCTCGGGTCCAGCCAAGGACGTGCCTATACTGCAAAGCCGCATCCGAGATCTCTTCGAGGGAGATTTTAATTTGGTTGCGGTAATAGAAGTTATGCTGGTTCGTGAAGTCTAGCCTTGCAAACGCCAGCCCCTGCGCTTGTGGGAATTCAACCCAGAGGGGCCACATGCCATTCAAAGTTTCCTCGGCCTGACGCACGAGGAGATGTACAAGTCTTTCTTCGGACCTCAAGTGGAATGTTCGGATATCACCGAGGACGTGGGCTTGAGCAATAACCGCGCGGCCGAACAAGTAAGAAATCCTCTAGCCGAACACGCTGTCTTTTATTCGAAGCTATTTCTGAGAGTTCGCTTTTGGACCAGGACTGGCTAACAAAGACGAAGATGATTCGGTGTTCGGCCCTCCTCCCTGAGGGTTTCGAAAATCCGGTATTGGAGAAGATGCTCGAGGTCGCACCTTGCCCGAAGCCCTTGAAGGGATATACCGAGGGAGATAATATGGGCGGACGCAGGCCCCCATCACTATCTGCTCCAACCGAGGGAACGAGCGTCTCCACGAAGGAGGATGATCGGGGGAGGAAAAGGACTGCCTCCGAGGATCCGGAAGCCGAAGCCTCCAAACGGGAGAAGAGGTCTCCCACTAAGGGTCCTGCCTTGGGGGGTGCTTCTACCGCACAGTGTCCACGGGGGGATCAGCTCTCCAACGAGTCGTAAGTGATCCAAAATATTTCAATAGTAAGGGTATGTTATCTTTTTCCTCTGAGAAAATATCCACCGCATCTATCTTGCAGTTCGGGCCTCAGTCCCTCTCAAATGAGCTCGTCTTCGGGGGATCTTCTTCTAGAGATGATGGAGAGCGAAACGCCTCCCCCAGACTCCTCCGCTCAAGAAGCGGGCGACCCCGAAGTGTCGTCGCGGAGGGCCTCTCCGGATCCAGTGAGGCCAGAAGATAATCCTGTGGACCCCCAAAGTCCCTAGTGTCTGGCTCCCGAAGAGAATATACGAAAGGGTCCGGCACCATCTGGTGTGCAGTCGGACGTTCTGAGGGAGTTGGTGGGGCGAGCGGCCATCACAGAAGAGCATCGTACGCTGATGGGTACGGTGATGGAGAGAATCTCGTCCGCTGAAAGCGGATTACACGAAGCCTTTATGAGTCTATTGACATACTTTGAGGTATGTGAGATAATATGTGATAGTACTGCACATGTTATAGTAGCCCCTGAGACTCTGGTTGTCGTTGAGAACGGCGGCGAACAGAGGATCATATTCCCAGGTAATAACCAAACTGCCTTCATGTGCAGGTGGTGGGAGATCCAGTTGCTAGCTGGACTAGGGAGTTTGCCCAATTAAAACGACAACTGGATGCGGCAGACACCGACATCGAGCTTGTTAACAAGAGGCTTGACGAGGCACAAGGTAAGTGTTATTATCTTGTGAACGCCACATAGTAAGAGCAGCATAATGCCAGTATCTTTAATATGTTGTGACTGCAGATGGAGATGCCATCGTGGAAGCCTTGCGGGCGGAACTTGCCCGAGCCAAGGAACAAGTGAGGATTAGTAATGCGGCTGCTTTGAAGGCAGCCGAAGAGTTGAAAGCTGAGAAGGCCGCACATTGCGAGAGCCAGGAGAAGATGGCCAAGATGGCCGTAGAATTAAAAGACAATGCCGATCGTTGCCGGTTCCTTGAAAAAGAAAACCGAGCGAAGGCAACGGACCTTGAGAAGGCCGTAGCGGCGGACAAAGACACCCGTTCTGCTATGAGGGCAAAGAAGGAGGAAGCTGGGGATATTGCGGCTGGGAAACCCTTCATGTTATGGAGGAAGTTCGGAGATCCTCGGTATGCCCCTCTGGATCGGCTGTGGAGGTCGGCAGATGCGTATATGGACTTGGCGGCGAGCGCTGCCGATGCGGCCAAGTACTTCCAAGGTCAGACAGATCGTGAAGTGGACAAGCTGTTCTGGATGCAATTCCACATTCCAGAGCGTCCGCTTTCATTGAATAACCAGCTAGCCGAATGGGCCGAACTGAATTGGTTGTCCGGACTTGCTATGAGGTCTGTTGTGGATCAGCTATGGCCGGAAAGACCAAAGCCGAACAGTTATTTCAGCTTAGTGCAACAGTTCCTTGATGCGGTGTCGCGCATTAATGCGATGAAGAGGTCGGCGTGCATAGAAGGCTCGCGGGTGGCCCTTGCCCGTGTTAAAGCATACTGGGCGGAGATGGACGCTACCACTGTTGCGGCGCAGGGTTCGGCCATAGGCCGTGTGGCTGCCGAACACTATTTCGAGGAAGTTCTCGAGGGTGCTCATTTGATAGAGGCCCAGTGCTCGAAAAATATTATGTTTGAGTGATATGTATTTTCATTTTAAACATAATGCTTTTATGAAGTTTATATAAGGCTATGTTTATACTTTTGCCTGAAAGTAGTATGATGCCTCCTGTGCGACCGTTTATGTATACATGTGTATAACCTGAAAGATTGCAGCCGTCGGCTTCAACCCCCACGCATATAATGCGGAGGTGCTCGAAAAAAAAGCGTGTGTTCACACTTAACCCAACGTCTTGGTCCTGATAAGGAGGTGATAGCGCAGCGAGCGAGGCAACGGGACTATAATGCTTTGACACTTTCACTTAGCCATAGGAGTTCGACAGTGGGGCTACTAGATAGCCCCTGGTGGCTCCGCACTCTCCCATTCGCGGGGTGCGTATATGCCTGGCCGGAAAATGGCCCTTCATTAAGGCGGAGGAATTCTAACATTCCGATAGGTCATCGAGTGGTTGACCAGTCTCACACTATATCATGACAGTCAGTTTTCGGCTTTCTCTACTGAGGCGCTCGTCCGGATGAACCAGGGCACACTCGCAGTAGTTCTCCTGGTGCTACCTTAGCCGGTAAAGCGGAACGTAAGGCACCAAAACACAGGAGCCGGGCAAACCCAACATTTGACCAAAGACAATGATTTGGAGCTGATGCATATAAGGCCGAACTCGCGACGCCGAACACTCCCTAAGGTATTCGGTCTTTATCGTATAAACCGGGCCGAAATAGTGCCGCTTGTAAGAAGCCCCTTGTGTCCAGGTACGTAAATTATTCTGACGTGGCCACATGCCAAGACATCACTATCCTTCTCAATTGTGCTGAGAATTCGGTGGATATGTATCAACAAGAGACAGTAAAAAAGGTTTACGCAGGGTCTTAATCTAAAAAGAATCCTTGGAGCGGGTCCCTGCTGCACGTCTGTGCCTGTGTCTCCATTGTGTTGTATCCTGGACGGGTGTAGCACGATGATTATCTGTAAAAGAGAGGAGCTTAGGTAAAAAAGCTGTCGTGCAAAAAGATAGTTTTTAAATAAACCATGTATAATTCGAGGTGAGTAAGAATTGCCACTTGTCTGCGCAAGTTGAGCCCCTTGTATTTGTAATAGGGGTGTGATCATTGATCCGGTATAAATTGCATATAACGGCATCGGACTCGTCTAACCGTGTCCGAGGTCGTGATGACCTGCTAAATGCTTTAGTTGGTGAGGCCATTTTTAGTGTGCGGCTGTCAAGCCAGCCGCATGCTCTTTGGCACGCGGAAATCGCTTAATATTTCCGTTCACTGTAATGATGCCACGTGGACCGAGCATCTTGAGTGTGAGGGAAGCATAGTGTGCTATTGCATTAAAGCGAGCGAAAGCTTCCCGTCAGAGTAGTGCTTGATAGCCACTTTGGAACGGAGCGATGTGGAAGGTTAGATGTTCGCTACGGAAGTTATCGGGGGAGCTGAATATAACTTTTAGTAGCAGGGAGCCCGAGCAATGAGCCCCTGGGCCTGGCGTTACTCCTTTAAAGGTAATATTGCTATGGCAAATTTTTGTTGGGTCTATCCCCATTTCACGGATTGTATCCTGGTATATCAGGTTTAGACTGCTGCCACCGTCCATCAGGACTCGTGCGAAGTGGTATCGGTCAATTATTGGGTCTAATACCAGGGCAGCCCATCCTGCACGCCGGTTACTTGCTGAGTAATCACGATGGTCAAAAGTGATCGGTTGAGACGACCAGTGGCAGGACTCCGTGGTGATAGGCCTTCGGGCCTATTTTTCTTGGAGTGCCGTTTTGTTTCTTCCATTGATCACGTGTAACACGTTTACTGTTTTGACCTCTGGTGGAAATTTCTTTTGTTTCCCAGCGTCTCCCTTGAGAGGCTCATCCTCATCTTCGCTTGGTGTATCCTCCCCCTTGTGTACGGCGTTGAGCTTGCCGGACTGCTTGAAGACCCAACATTTTCTGTGGGTATGATTGGCTGGTTTGCCAGGGGTGCTGTGGACCTGACATATTTGGTCTAGGATTTTATTTAGGCTGGACAGTTCATCTCTGGCGCCTTTAGAGGGCGGCTTCTGACCTGGCTGAGAGCTTTTGAATCCGGCGTTTACTGCCGTGCTCTTTGAGCTGTCTCCTTTGTTCCGGTGTTTGTTATTGCTGTTGCGCCATGGTTTCCCATTTTCATCTTTAACTTCAGATGTACTGGGGTCGCTGGTGCTGCATCGGGCTAGCCAGCTGTCCTCACCCGCACAAAAGCGGGTCATGAGGCTTGTTAATGCTGCCATTGTTCTAAGTTTTTCTTGGACGAGGTGTCGGGCAAGGCATTCGTCACGGACGCTGTGCTTAAAAGCTACCAAGGCTTCGGCGTCCGAACAGTCGACAATTTTGTTCTTTTTAGTAAGAAACATGTTCCAAAGCTTTCGGGCTGACTCTCTGGGCTGTTGAGTTATATGACTCAAATCATCCGCGTCCGGAGGTCGGACATAAGTCCCTTGAAAGTTTGCCTGGAAAGCATCTTCGAGCTCTGCCCATCTTCCAATGGAGTTTTCGGGGAGGCCTTTGAGCCAGTTACGGGCTGGCCCTTTGAGTTTGAGTGGTAAGTACTTGATGGCATGGAGATCATCTCCTCAAGCCATATGGATGTGGAGGATATAGTCCTCGATCCATACCCCAGGGTCTGTTGTTCCGTCGTATGCCTCTATGTTTACAGGTTTGAATCCCTCTGGAAATTCATGATCCAGCACCTCATTGGTGAAACATAAGGGGTGTGCGGCACCCCTGTATCTGGGTGTACCACGTTGTTTGGATGTTATATCGTATGCTGGGGCGTGCTTGCGTGGTCCATAGATGAATCTGGTTACATTGTCCTTTTGATGCAAGCCCCCGCGTGAATCGCGTATTGTCTTGTGAGTGGCATTGTTTGCCGCTCTATGTTGGCCGTGTGGTCGTCTATCCGGCCAGGTGGCTTTTTTGATTTTTGATCGTGAGGGGTCTGAGGCCTCCTCATCGAATTCAGGTAGCAACGTCCGCTTTGGGTAGCTCTTGGTGGGGCGATTGTTGCCGTACTTCGCTGCATTGTTGAGTACTTTACTCCATCTGATTTGGAGTGTGTCCTGCGCGGCCTTGAGCCTTTGCTTCTGCTTTTTTAGACTCCTCGCCGTGGCAACAAGCCTTTGACGGGCATTCTGCTGCTCCGGGTGCCTGTCCGGCATTGTGTCATCCGGACTATTATCTTTGACATAATTCGTTTGTTCGGTTTGATTCTCCATATTGCCATGGTCCGGCAATGGTTTGCCCAGCTCCAATGCTGGGTCTGTGTGATCGTTATTTTTGGCAAGGCGGGATTTGGGGCGGCGCTTGCGCCGCTGCTTTGACTGCTTCTCGAGGGAACAAGCCTTCGGTGCGTTCTTCCGTTCCTCGTCGTCGTCTTCTTTTGGTGTGTCCACCATGTATACGTCATATGATGAAGTGGACGTCGAGCACCCTATGGGTGGTGGTTCATCTTCGCCTCCCGCATTGTTGTCCATACCGTCGATATCTGCAGAGTTGAAGTCGAGCATGTCGGTTAAATCATCAACAATGGCTACAAAGTGGGTGGTGGTTGGGCATTGAATTTCTTCATCGTCCGCATCCCAATCCTGTTGGCCACAATCCGGCCAGGGCTCTCCTGACAATGAGAGAAACCTTAGTGAATTCAGAACGTCGCAGAAGGGCGAGTACTGAAAGATATTCGTGGCGGTGAATTCCATGATCGGCGCCCACTCGGATTCGATTGGCAGGGGCGCGGATGGTTCGGGGTCCAGAAGAGAGCCTGGCACCTTGGAGTCACGGGCTGCACGGAGATTTATGCTGGTGTTCGGCTCGATCGCTGTTGAGACTTCAACCCCTGAGGCAGTGTCTAGCCACCCGTCCTCGATTGGCGCAGTTGGCTCTGAGCTAACGGTCGGAGCTGATGCGGGCGCGGCCTCTGGAGTACCGTCCGGTGGAAGAGCTAGGTCATACCCATCGTGACCGTGCGGCGCTCCCGGCTGTGGCTCGAATCCGTCGAAGATCAAGTCCCCACGGATATTGGCCGTGTAATTCAAACTTCCAAATATGACCTGATGGCCAGGGGCGTAGCTTTCGATCTGCTCCAGATGGCCAAGCGAATTAGCCCGCACTACAAAGCCGCCAAATACGAAGATCTATTCGGGGAGAAAAGTCTCACCCTGGACCGCATTGCTATCGATGATAGTAGGATCCATCAAGCCTTACGGCGACGACACAGAGGAACTCTCAATGAAAGCACCAATGTCGGTGTCAAAACCGGCGGATCTCGGGTAGGGGGTCCCGAACTGTTCGTCTAGGCCGGATGGTAACAGGAGGCAAGGGTCACGAAGTTTTACCCAGGTTCGGGCCCTCTTGATGGAGGTAAAACCCTACGTCCTGCTTGATTAATATTGATGATATGGGTGTTACAAGAGTAGATCTACCACGAGATCGTGGAGGCTAAACCCTAGAAGCTAGCCTACGGTATGATTGTATGTTGTTATTGTTGTCCTACGGACTAAAACCCCTCGGTTTATATAGACACCGGAGAGGGTTAGGGTTACACAAGGTCGGTTACAAAGGAGGAGATATCCATATACGTATTGCCTAGCTTGCCTTCCACCCCAAGTAGAGTCCCATCCGGACACGAGACGAAGTCTTCAATATTGTATCTTGATAGTCTAACAGTCCGGCCAAGGCAGATAGTCTGGCTGTCCGGAGACCCCCTAATCCAGGACTCCCACACTCGCTGCATTGTTTGGCGCTCAAAGGGCTACAAGGTTCATCAAGGAGAGCTCTACAAGAAAAACGCTTCCGGAGTTCTTCAAAGATTTATCTCCGAGGAAGAGGGGCGATAGCTCTTGGCTAAAATTCACGCTGGACTCGGCAGTCACCACGCTTCAGCTCGGGCCCTTGTTAGCAAGGCCTTCTGTATAGGTTTTTACTGGCCGACGGCCTGAGCAGATGCACAAGATCTTGTGCAACGCTGCATTGGATGCCAGCTTTTCGCCAACCAAAGCCACATGCCCCTCACCGCTCTACAAACGATCCCCATCACTTGGCCTTTTGTGGTCTGGGGGCTCGATATGGTCGGACGCCTTAAAGGAGGAATCCATAATAAAAAGTATCTACTGGTCATGGTGGATAAATTCACTAAGTGGATAGAGGACAAACCGGTCAAAATGGCCGAGGCGGGTCCAGTAATAGACTTCATATCCGGCGTGGTGCACCGTTATGGTGTTCCACACAGCATCATCATCGATAACGGCTCCAATTTCACAGTCGATGAGGTGAAAACATGGTGTGTGAATTTGGGCATTAAGCTCGATTACGCCTCTGTCTATCACCCGCAAACAAACGGTCAAGTCGAATGGGCTAATGGTCTTATTATGAGCGGCATCAAACCTAGGCTAGTGCGGTCTTTGAAAGAATCAGACAAGCACTAGGTTGAGGAGCTTGACTCCGTACTCTGGGGGCTATGGACCACACCCAACTGCACTAGAGGATATACACCTTTTTTCATGGTGTGCGGTGCGGAAGTTGTGTTGCCCTACGATATTATCCATGACACACCTCGAGTGCGCATGTATGAAGAGAGAGAGGCCGAGCTTGACCGGCAGGATAGCCTAGATACGCTGGAGGATGAGCACGATGTTGCAAAAGCTCGTTCCACACTTTATCAACAACAGGCCCACAGATACCAAAGTAGAGAAGTACGAGTCAAGACTTATAATGTCGGCGAACTCGTCCTACGCTTGTCGGAGAAGAAAAAGGACAAACTCAAGCCCAAGTGGGAGGGTCCCTTCATAATTGACGAGGTTCTCACGGGAGGAGTGTACCACTTGCATGCTGCATTAGACAATCGCATAGAGCCGAACCCCTGGAACGCGGCCAGACTCCAAAGATTCTATGCCTAGCACCGAACTATGTGTTTGTCTCCTTCTCCCGGTTGCCTCCTTTAGTTTTTCCTCTCTTTTCGTTTTTTCTTTCTTTTCCTAGAACTTAAACTCTTTCTCACGGCTAAACCGTGCACCTGTGATGTACACATGCTAGAGAATGTACGTACACTATACCTGGGGGCTTCTCACACAGAAGCTTATTTTCCGAGCATCAAGCTCTTCACATGTGTGTTTTTTCTCATATGTACCTTTTCTTCGCCATTATATGTATCGATATGACTTATGTTTTGGCTTAGCTGGGTTGCCTGGCTCATGTGCTTATGCCCTATGTTCCCGTTAGTTCGACTAGGGCATAAAGGGAGCACCTCTGTGATTGTTACTGTCCGGTCATCCGGATGTGTACCTTAGACTGGGTGAAGCCGAAAGCTAGCGTTCTTAAGGGAATATTCGGTCGGCGGACTAAAGATGTTGTATATTCCTTCCATTATGAACCCCCAGATGACTACCTATACTATATTGTTATCAATCATAGTTCGGGCATGCATTTTAATGCACGCACACCCAGGGAAAGGAACCCCTAACGGAACTATTCTCTCTGGAAGATGTTTCTTACAATCATAATGTAATATAACATAACTAGCCGGATACACATTGTCTATTCAAGCAACTATGACCCATGCATACCACGCTCTATTTCACCGCTAAGGTATTCAGAAACACTCCGCACCTTCGGGTCCAGAGGTCTAAGCGAAAAAGTCTGCCATGACAATTGTTTTTATAATTCAGCTAGAGTCACATATGACAAGGAAAGCACATAGTCACCTGGATTCAAAAACTTCCTCCTCTATGCCGTCCAGCAGGCGGTCTAATTTACAATCCTGCTGGGAATACTTGGCGTCTACTTCTACTTGGTCATATACAAAATTAACGGGAATTTCTTTTCCATCTGACCCTAGAGGTCCGACCTGAGCCATATGATTCGGATCAAGCTTGGTATACCATGTTTTCACCATGGCCCAGGCTTCCCGTGCACCTTCCCGACAGGCCGATATCTTCCATAGTCGAAAGCTCCGCCGCGCTCCCTTGAATAGCTGTATAAGCTCCTCCATCTTTCCCGGAGGGGAGGCGGATGGCCATAGGGCCTTGGCAACACTTCACATCGACTACCGAGCTTGCTCGTGCACCTATGAGAGCTCTTGTAGAAGATCACTCGAAGATCCAGACATCTCCTCTTCAGGACGGCCAGTCAGCATACGTGAAGATATCACTATATCAATTTTTCTACCTCTGAATTATTCGAAGGTAAATTCGACGACATACTGAATATGTCGCCTCGCGGCCTTCTATTCTCCTTTACGGAGTCTGCCAGCTGGGCTCGTATGTCTTTCAGTTCCTCGCCCAGTTGGGTATTTCAATCTCGGAGCTTGTTTTTCTCCACGATGACCTTTGCTAGCGCACGCTCGCCCGCGGCTAACAGTTTCTTGGCTCCTTGTTCTCCGCTTTGAGAGGCTTCTAGATTTTCTTGCACTTGACCTAATGATCCTATTAAGAGGTAAGCATTCGTGCTAGCATTATTGGTATACCATTATGTCTTCTCGATGGAGGGAAACATTACCAAGAGATGCCTTCTTGGATTTCTCCAGTTCGGCATTGGCAGCAACTAGCTGAGTCCGACACTTTTCTAGCTCCTAAGATAACAGAATGTTCTTCTCCATAAGCACCTGGTTATACATTGATCCTTAAATCAGTTGTATCAACTACTTTAAGTCTCGTGGGCTACTGGTGTATGATTATTAAATCTACGCTTACCCGCATATCTTTCAGATGCTGGTCCGTAGCTCGGGCAAGACCATCCTGAGCAGCTCAGATGTATGCATCGGCCAAATTGAAGCCGTCAAATGCCTCTTTTGAAAAACTAGGATTACGAAGAACGGCCCTCCGATGACGATGATTCATAGCGCTCTCCACTTCAGAGTTTGTGACAGAGATGTTGTCTGAATCCTCTATGGAAGGACAGTTTGGTGCCACTCCCGTGTCAGCCCCCGTCCTTTGGGTAGGGACTAGAACCTGACTGGTGCATGCACGTCCGGCAGGATTCCCGGACATAGTCCGACGGATACTTTTCCTGATAGAATGCGGCGAATGGCATTACGATTTGAGGTGACGACCAGAAAGGGTATTCTTGAAAAGAAAAGGCTTACCTCTTTAATGAGGGTTCTGCTGTGTTATCGTTTGCCTTCCTCTTCGAAGATGTGCCAGGCGTGGGCGCTGCTCTCCTCGTGGATGCTTCTGGTGCATGTTGCGGCGCTGAGCGCCTCCCCTTTGGAACACGGAATAGTGTGGTGGGTGAGGCATAGTAAGGGATCTCGTTCAAAGAAAGTGCCTTTTAAATTACTTACATGCGAAGCGGGAAGGAGACCGGGGTAATCGGCGATGATGGGTACATCCGTACCGTCATAGCTTGTATGATAGAATATTCCATCCTCGAGCTCCACAAATATGTCCGGATCTTCTTCATATCCGGGGTCAAGATCCCGGTTGCGATTCTCGGGCTGAGGGGCAGGGTCATGGAGCCCCTCGACAGCCTTTCGCCACTCCTGTTATAAGCGGATAAGATGCTGCCTATCAAGAATGATTCAGGAACATGAGTAAAATAGTGGAGTTACAGCTTACCCAGCTAGGAGGATTATACATGGAAAATTCATCTCGATATTGGAGACGGGTGAACTCCTCCTTCTCCCCTTTATACAGTTCGGCCAATATTTTGACCAGAGCGACGGAGGTCTTTGGGCCCTTCCGACCATTGCGTGAGGCGTCATCTTCCCCGTTATAATGCCACATGGGCAGCCCTCTGTATTGGAGTGGCTGGACCCCCCATGCTATGGAGATCGCCATTACCTCTACTATTGACAATCCGGACTGGGCAAGCATCTTACTATTGCCCAGCAACAGGCCAATCTCTGCACTATCCTCTTCCTCGAGGCTCCGAGGACACCAGCTATGGTGTTTCTTCAACGGAGCACTTGAAAACTCGGGGAGGCCCATACGGACGGGGTCGGGAAGAGCGACGTCGTCGATATAAAACAATTCGGAAGGCCCCTCTTCGGAAGCTTTCTCCGGTGTGCCGGACAGGTATCTGGTCCCGGCGATGCGCCACACTTCGGCTCCTCCCACTTCAAAAATTGAGCCTCCTTGATTACGAGGGACGAGGCAGAACAGTCTTCTCCATAAATCGAAATGGGCCTCGCAACCTAGGAATAGCTCGCATAGAGCGACATAACCCGCAATATGTAGGATATAGGCGGGAGTGAGACTGTGCAGTTGGAGGCCGTAATACTCTAGCAGACCTCGGAGGAAGGGATGGATTGGAAATTCGACACCCCTTAACAAGAAGGGGACGAAGCATACTCGTTCTCCCCTGGATGGATCGGGGAAGTTCTCCGCTTGAGCCCCCCCCCATTGAAGGACATCATCCCTGCTCATACAGGGACCAAATCCGCGGGGGGAAGAAAGCCCTGTGCTTGCAGCTACACCAGCTGATGGTGCGAAACTGAACACCTCTCCCAATCCCCCTTTTCGGAGTTGTGGGGACGAGAGGAAGAGCTGGGGCGCTAGCCATGTTGGGGTGGCTCTGCTCCACAAGCTCTGAGGGTTCCTTCCGTTGGATTTGGAGGGGATCTGAGATCTATTCTCTTTAAATAGAAACCTTTCTAGTATGGTCAGGGTGGTATATGTAAAAATACCCGACCTCTTGTATTCGCTCAACACATGGAAGCTAAAGTTAGGAAGGCGCGGAAGTCGAGGGGTGGGACATTAAATGGACAGCTGAATACATCGCTTTAAAGTCATAGGAGGACAACCCTCCTTGCAATGCCGAAGACTATCTGTATGCCGAACACCTCGTCATTAAAGCCTGGTTCGGGGGCTACTGAGGGAATCCTGGACTAAGGGGTCCTTAGGCGTCCGGCCTATTGGATATGGGCCGGACTGATGGGCCGTGAAGGTAAGAAGACTGAAGAGTCTGCCTGTGTCCGGATGGGACTCTCCTCGGTGTGGAGGGCAAGCTCGGTGACCAAATATGAATATTCCTTTCTCTGTAACCGAGCTTGTGGAAACCTAGATCCCTCCTGTGTTTATATAAACCGGAAGGCTAGGTCCGTAGATACCCCCGAATAATCATAGCCTGACTAGACTTTTAGGGTTTAGCCATTACGATCTCGAGGTAGATCAACTCTTGTAATACTCATATTCATCAAGATCAATCAAGCAGGAAGTAGGGTATTACCTCCATAGAGAGGGCCCGACCCTGGGTAAACATTGTGTCCCCTGTCTCCTGTTACCATCGATCCTAGACGCATAGTTCGGGACCCCCTACCCGAGATCCACCGGTTTTGACACCGACACTTGTCCTCAGCAAGCAACTGCTCCATAGTTTGGATGGAGCTCTCCATCGAGACCGGCTCGTTCGTGTACACCACCAAGAGGGCCTTCCCCCTCGCGTGGGTGTCCACTACGTGGTTTGTGGTGAACTACCCCTCGTTGTCGTCGGCGGCCGCTGGGAGCGTCACTGGAGCCACGGGGAGCACCATTGGAACCGTTTGATGTCCTCTCTGTATGTGTCATCGTGGGTGTGCTTATTGTGTTGTGTGGCATGAGAGATGAAGGTAAATGGATGCATGAATAAATGGGGGCCGAGCGGCCTGGATTCTCGGCGCATCCGCATGGCAGTTTTTGCAGATGTCGCCGCGCCTGGCGCAACCACATGCAAATTGGTAGGACGAACGTACGTGATCATGGACCGGCCCCAAACACTGGCATCACGCATGGAGGGACGAGGGCAGAGCGCCCGGAGGGACGGGAGAGCAAAGCGTGCATGACGAGACGCAAGCAAAGCGTGTTGCGGCCGCCTCAACCACGACCAACCACACGCATGGAGCAGTTGAACACGAAGGGAATGGTCGTCTACAAGCCGGCCTGTAATTCTGTCGCTGCATAGAGAGCGGCCGTGTGCTACTACCTCTGTCTTGGTCTATTATTAGCCCCCTTTATATGCTGAGCCATATTTTGACCTTAAATTTAACCAACAAAATGTTAATGCATGTTATGAAAATTATATAATTGGAAACTATTTACAAATACGAATCCAACGATATAATCTTTGGTGCATTGCATTCATATTTTATTAGTTAAATCTCTAGTCAAAATACGTATTTTATTAGTATAATCTTTGGTGACACCCTTCGCCGCCGCTGCCGGTCGGCAGCTGTTGCTGACCGCCTTTGCTGCCACCCCACCATCTACGGCCGTGGCCGCCACACCACCATCGAAAGCTAGTGCCATCGCCCGCTCTACCGCCACGGCCCGAAGGCGGGAGGTGGCCATCGTGGCCGCCACCCCACTACCGGCCATCATGGCCATCACTCGCTATGCCACCGTGGCCCGAAGGCAGGAGGGGGTGGTTGTCGGTGTCAAAACCGACAGATCTCGGGTAGGGGGTCCTGAACTATGCGTCTAAGGATCGAAGGTAACAGGAGGCAGGGGACATGATGTTTACCCAGGTTTAGGCCCTCTTGATGGAGGTCAAACCCTACGTCTTGCTTGATTGACTTTGATGGGTATAGGTGTTACAAGAGTTGATCCACCTCGAGATGGTAATGGCTAAACCCTACAAGTCTAACCTGTATGATTATGACTGCCTCTATGGAATAGACCCTCCGATTTATATAGATATTGGAGGGGGCTAGGGTTTGTACAGAGTTGGTTTACAGAAAAGGAATCTTCATATCCGAACACCAAGCTTTCCTTCCATGCCAAGGATAGTCCCATCCGGACACGGGGGAAGCCTTCTATCTTGTATCTTCATGGCCCACCAGTCTGACCCACGTCACATAGCCCGAATTCCCAGGGACCCCCTAATCCAGGACTCCCTCAGTAGCCCCTGTACCAGGCTTTAGTGACGATGTGTCCGGCATGCAGATTATCTTTAGCATTGCAAGGTGGGTTCCTCCTATGAATAATCCAAAGTAGCTCGACCAAGAGAACTATATTTGGCTCTATACAATAGTCACAACCCTTAACCACAAAGGCAAAATACTTAAGCAAAAAATAGGTCATGTCTTCTGACAACTTTTTCGGTGAGGCATTGAACCCCGGCCTTATTATTATTTTGAACCTTTTTTAGCCTCCCGTTTCGCATTTCGAGACGCAACTCCCTGTGACATGTCTTGTCAAAGCAAAGATCATGTTCCTTTATTGCGGGATTTTCATCAATGAGGGCTTAGGGAATCCAACTGTGCCATCTGCTTGACCCCTTGGGAATAGGCAAATTTTAAGGCTTCTGCGAGGTCGTTTGATATTTGCTGCCTTTATAAAAGGATACTGGCTCCTCTTTTACCGCACGCCTTCTCCTTCCTCAGCCTTCCCATCTCTGAGCTCCAGCACCCAAGTTCCAATCCTTCTCCATTGCCACTACGCGCTCTGAACATGTCCGGATCCGGTTCTCAAGGCAAGTGGGTGGCCTCTTCCGTGACGACGAAGGATATCCAGGGACTCTGGGAGGCGAGGTACTTAACCGCAGAAATCGCACAAAGGTTCCGACAAAGGGGCAAGTCATCCCTACTCTAGAGCCAGGCGAAAGGGTGGTGTTCATCTCCCACTTGCTCAGCGGGTTAGGGTTTCCCCTTCAACCCTTTGTTCACGGCCTCATGTTCTACTGCGGGCTAGATTTTCACTATCTAGCCTTGAACTCCTTCCTCCATATCTCGGTGTTCATCGTCATGTGCGAGGCATTTCTCCGCACCCCCCACACTTCGGCCTGTGGCTCAAGACCTTCAACGTGAAGCCGAAGGTGGTCGATGGGGAGCACGCGAATTGCGGCAGAGCCATGGCGAGCAAGTTTCCTCATGCTATCTGGCCTAAAGGGGCCTTTGTGGATACCGTCAAGACATGGTAGCAGGAGTGGTTCTATATTACCGAACCCCGTGGCACCAAGTGGGCGGCCACTCCTGCATTTAGATCCGGACCCCCTCTGCGACTAGCTTCATGGAACAACAAGGGTCTAGACCGGGGATTGACCGATGAGGTGCTGGTGCTGCAAAAGTGCATCAAAAGTATCATAGAGAACAATACCCACCTTACTTACATGATTCAGGTGATGCTCATCCGCCAAGCCCTTCCCTGCCAGTGACGACCTCTCCGTTTATGGGAGTTTAATCCGGAAGGGACGCGAACTATGTGACAATTCTTCGGCACAACACACAAAGAGATCTCGAAATTTCTCTTTAAATCTCAAAAGTTGTGGCCGGAGACATCTGAAGACATTGGTCTTGACTGCAACCATCCCCCCGGTAAGGGCTAAGCTTCCGCCTATAGCTTGGTTTGTTAATCCAGGGGATACACTAACCATTCCATCCTTTAAACAGGTCTGGACAAAGAAGGCAGAGCGGATCAAGTGTCCAGCCCCCCTTCCCGAAGGCTCAGCCGATTCCCTCCTAATGAGGATGCTGGTACCGGCGCCATACCAGGTGCCGGTAAAAAAGGACAAGAAGATGAAGAACAAGGAGGTCTAAAGTGGCCTCCACCACGAAGGTACCTCAGACACTATGTCCGGAAGGACCGAGGTTCCCTCCTCTCATGAGGGAGACAAAAACAAGGACGACGATGAGGAAGAAGAAGATAACCCTCTTCTCGAAGGGAAAAGAGGGCGGCCTCCGCAGACCCGGAGGCGAGGGCGTCCAAAAGGGGAAAGTTATCCCTTTCGGATGACTTGGATTCTGACACCGAGGATATCGCCAAGCCCCGCCCCCGGACCAAGCCCCTTGCCGAATCGTTAGTTCCTGAGGATGCTTTACATACATCCACTCCTTATGAATTGTGAGAATAACATTACATGTTGTGTTCAGTCCGGCCCATGATCTCCCTCAACAATCCTCCTCGTCAGGGGATTTGCCGCCGGAGATGATGGAGAGCGAGATGCCTCCGCAAGTTTCCTCACCCCCTAGGGTAGATGACATTGAGGTGTCATCGCAAAGGATTTCTCCGGATCACCAAGAGGTGCAGGGGACCATCAATACAGCACCAGATGGTAATACCTCGGCCGTTGAGGACACGGGGGACGCGACCGCTGTGAAGACCGGGGATGGGGGCCCTGGATTGTTTGGCCCCCAGCCGAATAACGCTCTAGAGATGGATCCAAAGTCGAGTGAGTGGCCCCCTTCAAGGGAGGGGGGAGCGCCTATTCTTGCAGCGACCTCCATGAATCCGGAGGCGACAAACATGCTGAGGGACGGACTGCGAAGTGCGTCCGTCTCGGAGGAGCGCCGTACCTTTATGGGTACGGTGGCTGAGAAGATTCAGTCTGCTAAAAGCGGTCTGCATGAAGTATTTACGAGCCTTCTAACAAGCTTCGAGGTATGTGATGTAATGTCTTTAGTCACATTCCATATGGAAAATATGCATATATAAGGATAGTAGCCCCTGACACTCTGGTCGGCCTAGGAAGAAGGGCGAACAGAGGATCTATATATATCTGCAGGAAATAACATACGTATTTGGCTGGAAAAACAGGCTTCACTTTTAGCGGGAACCGCCCAGGCCGCAAACGTTTCCGAACTGAAACGGCAACTAAAGCAGGCTGATGAGGACATTGTCCTTATTAACAAGCGGCTCAATGAGGCACAAGGTATGCTACAAACATCCCATTTCTGCTTATATGAATGTGCGAATGCTAAGTTGAAACTTGGACTTTGTTATGTGTGAAATTGTAGATGACGCAGCTGAGGTCGAGACCCTCAGGGGTGAACTTGCCCAGGCCAATGAGCAGGCTAGAGTGAGCAATACGGCTGCTGATAAAGCGGCTGCAGATTCGAAGGCCGAACAGGCCACCCGATGCCAGGTCGAGGAGCGGCTATCTGTAGTAGAGCGAGAGCTCAAGGACGCCACCTGCAAGTGCAAGTCCCTGGAGGAGGAGAACAAAGCCAAGGCGACCGAGCTTGCCAAGGGCCTTCAAGAGGCCAAAGAGGCACGGTCCGAATCTAGGGCGGCTCACGATGAGATCTGGCAGGCCAGACAGATAGCGGCTGGTAAGCCCTTTCTTTTACAGACTGAGTTTGGCGATCAGAGATATGTCTTGCTTAATCGACTGTGGAGTTCTCCAGACGCTTTTGCGGATCTTCTGAAGAGTGTCGCCGACGCCGCGCAATTCTTCCAGTCTCAGGGGGGACATGCGATGGAGAAGCTGTTTTGGTCACAGTTCATGCCGCGGGAACGCCCAGCATTACTAAATGACCAAATGGCGCAATGGGCCGAGCAGTATAAGATGTCCGGAGCAGCCATGAAGGATGCCATAGTTCGGCTATGGCTAGCCCAACCCATTCTGAGCAGCTATTTCGGCCTGGCGTGGAGACTCGTTGATGAATTTCCCCGCATCGATACAATCAAGCGGTCGGTGTGCATAGAAGGTGCACGGATGGCCTTCGCCCACGTCAAGATGCATTGGGCGAAGATGAAGGCTGCCGAAGTGGCTGTCGAGGGCCCTCCTGAAGGCAAGACCCACCGCATGCCGGAGCGCTATTTAGAGGACGACCTAGAGGGTGCCCGCTTGATAGAGGGTCAATGCTCAAAGGACATTATGTTCGAATAAATGTACCAGAATTGTCCGGACTTCTTATTATATATGAAGGCTTTGTAATACATTTGTGCCTTTGTCTGAAAGTTCTTTCCTCCTGTGCGGCCGTTTTTGTATTTCTGAGGGTTTTCCAGTCGTCGGCTTCGGCCCCCACGTAGATACTATGGGGGTGTTCAGAATAGCACATGATCACACTTAACCCAACGTCTTGGTCCGTGAAGTAGGTGTCAGTGCGGCGAACCAGGCAATCACACTATGTGGCTTTACCACTTTCACTTAGCCATAGGAGTTTGACGTTGGGGCTAGAAGATAGCCCATGGTAGGTGTGCGGCTGTCCGGATGCAGATGCGTTACGTATGTGACCAGAAAAGCGGTCCTTCGTTTAATACGGTAACAATCGCTAAAGATTTTAATCAGTCGCCGAGTGGCTGACCAGCTCTCGCCGCATCATGACAGTCAGTTTTCAGCTTTCTCTACTAAGGTGCTTGACCGGACAAACTAGAAACTTAATCGCAGTAATTCTCCCTTTACTACCCTAGCCGAACAAACGGAACGTAAGGTAGCAAACAAAGGAGCCGGGCAACCCAACTATTGACCAAAGACATGATTCGGAGCCGATGCATACAATGCCAAGCTCGGGACGTCGAATTGTGCTATAAAGCTATTCGGGCTTTTCTGTGGCGACACATGTGTGGCCATATAGAGCCCCTGGCAATTTGTGCCGAGGTGAGTGACACAACTGAGGAGATGGTATACAGTCTATGAATAAAGGCGATACCGAATAAAAATTGTTTTCACTGAAATCTGATTGAGACGTCAAAATGTGATCTTACAAAGGGCACCATAATGACCAAGGCCATTTTACATGCCAGGGGTCTGAGAAGAAGGGGAAAAGCTCTATACAGGTTCTTGAATAAAGTTTTGGTCTACAAAATCCTTTGGACCTCCTGCCGCGTGTCTACGTCGCTTTCGCCTTGGAGAGAGAGATTCCTTGTGAGGAATCGTCTTCAGCTAAACCGGGCTCGAAAAGAGTCCTTGTAGGTCCATAGGACGAATAGGTTTTAATTCACCTGTGGTAAGAGAGAGAAAATAATTACGGAAAAGGGGAAGGCCATATAGGGTCGAACCATACTATGGGCCTGTCCATATTGTGCCTCCGCTGATGCCCAAGGTATTTTGAGTGCATAATTATTCATGCACAGTATGAATTTCGTGGACGTGTGTGGCGATCGACGAAGGCGAAACTACTAGTCCAGGTATGGAATTGCCGAGCTGTCAACAGGCGGAACTGACCGGTCTTGTTTAATGAAGTCCGGCGGCTTGATGGCCGATGAGGTGTGTGGCTTGACAGGGTCGTTCTGTACTTCGGCCACAATGGCCGTAGTGTGCTTCTCAGTACGGAGGGAGTGTTCTATGTTTCCATTTATTGTAATGACGCCACGTGGGCCGGGCTTCTTGAGCTTTAGATAAGCATAGTGCGGGACCGCGTTAAAACGGGCGAAAGCGGTTCGTCTGAGCAGTGCATGGTATCCACTGCGGAAGGGGGCGATATCGAAGACCAAGTCTTCGCTTCAGCAGTTATCTGGCGAACCGAAGACGACTTCCAATGTTATTGAGCACGTGCAGCCACTACTAGGAAAAGGCTTATACATAGAAGTTTACTAGTAGCATGCTTTTTGGAGCCCACGCTACTGATAATTAGCAGTAGCGTGTGTTACAAAACGCGCTACTGGTAGAACTTAGCAGCAGTGTTGGTTTCTAGAAGGCACGCTACTGGTAAGTTCGCCACACCACACTCCCCGGCCAAAAAATAGTAGTAGCATTGGTACCCTAACAAGCGCTACTGTTAAGAAAATAGCAGTAGCGCGGTGCCACCAAGAAGCACTACTGCTACATCTTCTATGTGTAATCTTTTAGCAGTAGGGTGTTTTTTGGGCAAGCGCTATAGCTAGTTTTATGTACCAGTAGATATTCTGGCTGGCACATATAGCAGTAGCGTGCTTTGGTGCCCAGCGCTACTGCTATGGTCGCCAGCCAAAATATCTGCCACCTTCCCCCTCTTCTTCCTCCCCCTTTCTTTCTCCCCCTCCCTCTTGCACTTGCTTGTCCTTTAATGCTTCCCCCTCTTCTTTGCCCCTCCTCTCCCCCTCCATCAATGTCCTCCCTCCTTTCTCTTACTTGTTTTAGCCCCTTCTCCCCTTCTCTTCTTTGCCCCTCCACCACCCCCTCCATTAATGCCCTTCCTCCTTCCTCTTCCTTTCTTTTGCCCCCTCTCCCCTTCTCTTCTTTGCCCCTCCACCACCCTTCCATTAATGCCCTCCCTCCTCCCTCTCATAGCTCTATCTAGAGCTACTAGCTAATTATAAGAAGGTGCTCGATATTCCCCTCGACAAATTGGTGAGCAAAAAAAGAGTTGTGCAAGAATGGAAATATGTGTATTTGCGATTAGGACCGAAACTATGTGCGATATGAATATACCGAATTGTGTGTGGTATGTGAGTGACATGAGTTGCCTATGTTTTGCCAAAATGTGGATTCAGTTCTGTTTCGGCGAATTTCTGGCATGCAAACTCAATATGTCCTATATTTTGGGAAGGTCATGCCGAAGTTTTGTATGAATTTGATCCATGCATGCATATATACGTGTTTAAAATATTTGCTTCGCGCGCAGGTGATCATGAAGGTCAATGGAAGGAAGGTGGAAAGATACTGGCAATCCGCTGTGGATGACATATATGAAAAAAGACTGAAGGATGTTTTATGTCCGTGTCAAAAATGCAAAGGAAGAGTCAGGCTCGACCCCTTTGAGGGTGGTAAATTCAAGGCGCACCTGCTCATGCATGGTTTCATGCATGGCCATACTCGGTGGATAAGCGATGACGATGATGATGATGATGAGGAGGACGTCGACGGGGCAGGAAATAACGACATGGGGCCACCAGACGAAGATATGACCGATTATGTGCCCGAAGAGGAAGACAGGCTCGGAAATGTCGATGGTGAAGAGGCAGTTCAAGGC
Source organism: Triticum monococcum (assembly GCA_034509565.1). Taxonomy (NCBI): domain Eukaryota; kingdom Viridiplantae; phylum Streptophyta; class Magnoliopsida; order Poales; family Poaceae; genus Triticum; species Triticum monococcum. The sequence goes on along the minus strand of CM067842.1, from coordinate 438,820,466 downwards.
GGAGAAGACACAGACATGCCACCGTCTTTGTCGCTACTAAGTTCAGCCATGCGGGACCCGCATGTTCGAGACCTGCTTCGCAAGAAGACGACTAGCGATAGAGCTACTTCTAGAGAGGAGGCCAAACTGGCGCAACTGGAGGTAGACTCGATGACTCCTTTGTATGATGGTTGCAATAATCCCGAGGTGACCCGCTTGAGTTTCACACTAGAACTTCTAAAGATGAAGGCAAAAAACAAATGGACAGATACAAGCTTGGATGTGTTTCTGAAGTACCTAAAGAAGGTTCTTCCCGCGGGAAGCCTGTGTCCTACTAGTGTTGAGGAGGCAAAGAAAATCGTGTGCCCTCTTGATCTGCCACATATTAGATATCACACATGCATCAATGATTGCATCATATATCAGAACAAGCACGCTGAAAAAACCATCTGTCCAAAGTGCAATGCTTCACGATATAAAAAGGCCGGAAAGAAAGCTCCACAGAAATTTGTATGGTACTTTCCGATCACTCCGTGTCTACAGCGGTATTTCGTAGATCCTAAGGAAGCAAAGCTTATGCGCTGGCACACGGAGAGGGTGAAGCCAGATGACGGAGATGAGCCGAAGCTGAGACACCTCGTAGATGCTAGCCAGTGGAGAGCATTAAATGCTAAATTTGATTTTTTTCGCAAATGATCCAAGGAACATCGTGCTTGGCGCTAGTAGTGATGGCATGAATCCATTTGGGAACCAGAACACCAATCATAGCACATGGCCCGTGTTTGTATGGATGTACAACCCTCCTGGTTGTGCATGAAGGAAAAATACATACACATGGCTATGCTTATTCAAGGGCCGAGACAACTGGGAAATGATATAAATCTGTATGTCGGGTTACTGATAGAGGACTTACAGACCTTATGGACAACGCCGGCCAAGACATGGGATGCAAGCAAAGGAGAGTATTTCTACATGAGAGCCGCGCTGATCACGACAGTGCAGGACTATCTCAGTTATGGCTATCTCTCCGGCCAGGTGTGCCACGGATATTGCGGATGCACGAGGTGCATGATGTATACAACTTCTCTGCAGCTATCGAAAGACTGCGGGTCTTCGAAAATCATGTACATGGGGCATCGAAGATGGCTCGAGAAGGATGACCCATGGAGAAAGCGTGGAGATCTATTCAATGGTAAGGCTGAGCGTCGAGGTCCTGCACGTAGGCGTAGCGGTGCAGAAATATACGAGTTATTGAAGAATGGAAATAGTGCCCCTCGCCGGGAAAGATGAAGAAAAAGGCGCCGGAGCCCCTGCTGAAGGTATGGAAGATGAGATCTGTTTTCTGGGACTTGGAATACTGGCCCATACTCAAAACGCCTCATAGCCTTGATAAAATGCATATCACAAAAAATGTCCTTGAGAGTTTGCTTGGAACATTGATGAACAAGCCAGAGAGGACCAAGGATGGGAAGAAGGCAAGAAAAGACTTGGAATTATTGAAAATCAAGAAAGATCTCCAAATGCCCGGTAAAAGGTAGTCAGAGGAGACCGAGACGGACACAGAGAAGGAAGATAGGGGCAAAAAAGTAAACAAGAAGGAAGAACAATATTGCCCCCCCCCTCTTGCTTCACCTTAAATCCGAAGGAGGTCGATCAATTGTTCAATTGCCTTGCCGAATCAAAGTTAGTTCCGGATACTGTGGGAAGATAGGCAGATATCTGGACACTAAGAAAAAAAGGTTCAGTGGGATGAAGTCTCATGACTGTCATGTGATGATGACGCAGTTACTCCCGGTTGCACTAAGAGGGATTATGGACACACATGTGCGTGAGACGCTTACTGACCTATGCCACTTTTTTGATGCTATCTCTCGAAAGTCGATCAGTGTGAAGCAACTCCATAGGCCACAGGAGGAGATCATTGTCGTACTGAATGAGCTAGAGATGTACTTCCCGCCCGCGTTCTTTAATGTCATGGTGCATCTATGTGTCCACATCATGGACGACATCATCGACCTAGGGCCGACATTACTGCATAGCATGATGCCGTTCGAGAGGATGAGTGGGGTCATCAAAGGATTCATTCATAACACGTCCCGTCCAGAAGGAAGCATAGCCCAGGGATATGCGACCAAAGAGTGCATCTCTTTCTGTGAGAGTTATCTGACAAAAGACCATGTTGTTGGTTTGCTCGTCAACAAGCACTGTGGAAGGCTCGAAGGCGAAGGTCACACCAACGGTCATAGGGATTTGAATGTGTTACGCTCGGGCCGACAAAATGACATTGACAGGGCAAACTTAGTAGTGTTACAACACCTAGATGTGCTAGAAGATTTCGTGACACTGCACAAAGAGACCATCGCAAAGAAATACCGTGACCGTGGGGTGCACAGGACGGACGCTGAAGTTATTGGAGAGCACAACTCCACTTTCGTGCGTTGGTTCAAAGAGTGAATTCTGGCTAATCCCCCGAAAGAGGGTTGTCAAAATGGAACACTCATATACGCCTTAGCACATGGCCCCTCGACTAACCTCGCGACTTATCAAGCATATGATATCAACGGATACACGTTCTACACGGAGGAGAAAGATATAAACAGTGATGACCAAAACTCAGGGGTGACGATGGAAGCCATGACCGGGAATGTAATTGAAAGATATTACGGAAGGGTCAAAGATATATGGGAGCTTAACTAATCTGGATTGCATAGCACGGCGATGTTCCATGTCAGATGGACTAAAAATGTACACAGAGAAAACCAACATTTCACTACCATGTGTATTCCCGACTACGATGATAGGGGTACCGTCAACGTCATCTCCAAAAATGAGCCATGGGTACACGGTAAACACGTGAAACAATGTTTCTTCATAACTGATCTGATCAATCCCAGCCATGTTGTCGTGAGGAGAAGCAAAAGGAGCATCGCTGGCATGGATGGAGTCGCCAACGAGGAAGACTATGACCAGTACGGTGATCCGATGAGGGAAGATGATGCTGATGACGACGAAACATATGTCAAAAGAAGAATGAAGACTACATTACCTACAAAAGATCGTAATCCTTGGAGAAGGAAAAGTCACGACCATGGGCTCAATTATTCGACAATGAACAAAAGAGGGAAGAAGATCAGTCTAATGCGTCGTCGTCTCCCAAGCGGACAAACTAATCCCCAAAGACACTGTGTGTCTTTTTTGTATACCGGTGTTAGCGGTCAAGTCATGTAATATATATTATACTAATTATTATCCGGAGGGTAACAATGGTATTGCTCTAATGACAGACCAAATTAAAGGAAGGAAAGTGCAAAAGAAAGATAAGAAAAAGAAAAGTGCAAATGAAAGGAAAAGAAAAAGAAGAAGAAAAAGAAAAAGAAAGGAAGTTTTGCAAAATGAAATGAAAAAAACAAAAAAAGAACTAATAAGTTGTGGAAACTGAAATTAAAGAAAAAGAAAAAAGAAAAAGGAAGGAAGTTTGTGGAATATGAAAAAGAAAAAGTAAAATAATAATAAATATAAAAACAGAAATATAAATAAAATAAAAAGGAAGAAAGTGTGTGGAATATGAAAAATAAAAAGAAAAATAAAAAAATAAAAAAATTAGCAGTAGCGCGTTTTGGCCTGGGCAGCGCTATAGCCAAGAAAATAAAAAAATAAAAAAATAAATAGCAATAGCGCGTTTTGGCCTGGGCAGCGCTATAGCTAAGAAAAATAAAAAATAAATAGCAGTAGCGCGTTTTGGCTTGGGCAGTGCTATAGCTAACTTAGCTATAGCGCGTTTTGCCAACACGCACTATAGCTAAGTTGCCTACAGCATCGTCCGCTAGATCCTATCTCTTTCCTCTCTCCCACTCTCGCTCAAATCCCCTTTCTCTCGCCATCGCCAACGCCCGCACCGCCCACGCCGCTGACGCTAGCCCGCCCACGCCACCGCCGTCGCCCGCACCCGCCCACGCCGCCGACGCCCACACCCGCCCACACCACCGCCGACGCCCGCACCTGCCCACGCCGCCGTCGACGCAAGCTGCACCTGACCTCGACGCAGGCCACTGGCCACCCCGACGCTCCCTCCCCCCGTGCTGCCCCCTGCCCTAGGTGCACCCCTGGTCTGACCCCTCCCCCCCCCCGTGCCGCCCCTGCTCTCTCTCTCTCTCTCTGACCAAATTTGGTCTCTCTGCAGATCGACGAGGAGGAGAAGGACCCCGGCCCATCTGCCCCGGCGACCCCGACCTAGGTGCACCCGGCCCCTCTGCCCCGGCGACCCCGACCCTGATCCCAACCCCGGCCGAGGTGTGCCACCCCCTCTTCCCTCCCTTTTCATATGCTTGTTTTGTTCAAATGCTTGTTGTCCAAATGTTGAATGGTGTTAAAATGCATGTTGTTAGACTGTTAAATGTCTGTTGTTAGAGTGTTCAATTGCTGTTAAAATGCCTATTGTTAGAGTGTTCAAATGCTTGTTGTTAAAATGCATGTTGTTAAAATGCTTGTTGTTAAAATGCCTATTGTTAGAATGCTGTTAATATGCTTGTTTTGGATTTTGTTGCCAGAGTAAATGAAAATGAGTGTTTTGCACTGCAGGCTACGTGTTACTGAACCCGAGCGATCGATGGCTATTAACTGAACCCGATCGAGCGATTCCTTCGCTACTGCTGCTAACTGAAGCCGGTCGATGCTGCCTCTGGATGAACAGTGAGCGTTGGGGGCGGGGGGGGGGGGGGGGGTGGATGAACAGTTCCCGGTGGGGGTGGATGAACAGGACCCTGTGGTGTTGCCTCTGGATGAACAGGACCCCGATCGATCGAGCCGGTTGGGGCTGGATGAACAGGACCCCGTCGAGGGCTGGATGAATAGGACCACCTCGTGGAGGGCAGGATGAACAGTAGACGGTGGAGGGCAGGATGAACAGTAGCCTGTGGGGGGGTGGTTGAACAGGAGCCCATGGAGAGGGCTGGTTGAACAGTAGCCGGTGGAGTAGCGCGCGGTGGAGGCTGGATGAACAGGAGCCCGTGGATGAACAATCGCAGGTGGAGGCTGGAGGAGGTCGACGGTGGATGAACAGTAGCTCGTGGAGGCTGGAGGGGGTCAACGGTGGAGATGAACAGTATCCCGTGGAGTCCCGTTTTGTGGTACGCCACACCCCTCCCGATGAACAGGACCCCCGTTTCGACCGTAGCGGTCCAACACAAGTCTGTTTCATCCATTTTGCGGTACGCCACACCCCTCCCGATAAACAGGACCCCCATTTCGACCGCAGGAGGTCCGTTTCCTCTGTTTTGCGGTACGCCAGACCCCTCCCGATCAACAGGACCCCGTTCCGAACATAGGAGGTCCGTTTCCTCCGTTGTGCGGTACGCCAGGCCTCGTTTCCATCGCCTGTTCCATCCAAGCCCTCCTGATGACCACGACCACGCATTCCGTTCCGACCCAGCCGGTTGGCTCCCACGCGTTCCATTGCCTCCCCATGAACACGACACATTCTGTTGCCTCCCCACGAACACGACAACCACGTTGTTTCTCCATTCCGACCCATCCATGTACACGAGCCCTGGCCATACGTATGCACGAGTAGGCATTCGAGACCCCACCTGTATGTACACATATGTGGCCGTATTTTATTTCTTGCCCCCTGGCCGTTGTACGTATGTGTACATGCTACGTGCGCGCCTCTACTACGACACGTGCGCGCCTCTACTACGACACGTGCACGCCTCTACATCGACCAGTATGTACGTACACGTTCGCGACCAGAATGACAGCGCTACATACGCTTCAACCAGGTGGATCCAGACTGTCAGGCACTTCCTTGCCTGCGAAGATGTAGCTGGTGGGTCCCAGCAGTCAGGGGCGAATCATTATTTTTGCCTGGACGCACTTCCTTGCGTGCGAAGATGTAGCTGGTGGGTCCCAGCAGTCAAGGGGAAACGTTTTTTTCGCGAAATACGGCGGCCCGTCCGGTGGAGGAATAATTATTTTGCATGTAATAAGGAGGCACTTCCTTGCTGCGGCCGTGGACCTACCTGTCAGCCTCTCCACATACAGTCCATGTCCGATGGAAGCCGTTCCTTGACCACGTTGACGACGCCGCCCAAGAGCACCAGGGCGGTGGATGACGGCGAGGCCTATGAAGGGGACGACGTGGAGCCGGGGAAGACGCGGCAGTGGATGCCCACGCATAGAGGAGTACGAGGGTTCACTGGTTCACTGCGGTGTGAGGCTGCTGTCTCCGCAGAATAACAGGTGGTGTGGGTGAGTAGAGGGATGGCCTGGCCAGCGGTGGGAGTAGTAGGGGGCGGTGAAGCCTCCGCCGCATCGCAGCCGGCCATGGGAGGCAGGAGCAGGAGGCATGACCGGCGCTGGTTTGGGCGGCTGGAGCAAGAAGACCAGAGGTTGAAGAAGCACTACGGCTGTTGGATGGACATTGTACGGTCACTAGAGCTAGAATCGTGCATATTGACTAAGTTGACAAAGCCCTCCGTCCCCGTCAACTTAGTAGGCCCACAAGTTAGCCTGCCACTATACTGAGTCCTAGCTAACAGGGGGAGTATTCATTTTTTTGTGCGTAATAGGGAGGCACTTCCTTGCGTGTGAAGATATAGCTGGTGGGTCCGAGCTGTCCGCGACGGTAACGTTTTTTTCGCGAAATACAGAGGCCCTTTCGGTGGGTCCCTGATGTTAGGTGGAGGAATCATTATTTTGCGCGTAATAAGGAGGCATTTTCTTGCGTGCAGTCGTGGACCCAGCTGTCGGCCTCTCCGCGTAAAGTCCACTTCAGATGCATGTCGGTCATTGACCACGTTGACCAGGCCGTGTCGAGCGCACCAGGGCGGTGGACGACGGCGAGGCCTAGGAAGGGAACGACAGGGAGGCAGGGAAGACTCAGTAGTTGTTTCCCACGCGGAGGGGAGTACGACTGTACGAGGGTTTACTGGTTCGTCTACCGTCTCCGGAGAATAACAGCAGGTGTCGGTGAGTAGAGGGATGGCTAGGCCAGCGATGCGAGTACAGTGGGCGGTGAGGCCTACGCGGCAGCAGAGCCGGCCGCGGGGAGGAGGGAGCAGGCAGTCCCGCCGGCGCCTGTTTGATCAGCTGGAGCAGGAAGAGCAGAGATTGAAGAAGCACGACAGCCGTTGGATGGCCATCCAACAGTCACTGCTTGTGCGTCAACCTTTTTTAAGGAAAGCCTCAAATCTGTCGAAAACAACATACAACCCATCTACCATTATTTCTAATAATTTACAGCCCATTTGCTAATTATTAAGGTTTTTTTGGAGCCCATATTCTTATTGTTAGCATTATAGCCCATATTGTGGCCACGGTTAAAAGATTATACGAAATTTTGCATATTTCGGTGCGGTCCGAACTAGTTTTAATCCCGAAATTTCGACTCACATTCAAACTGATTTTAAAAATAAATGTATATCAATATAAAATCCAACAAATTCTCCACGCATAAAAATTAATGTAATTTCAAATCTCGAAATGGAAAAAAGATATTTGAAACTAATTGCCGGTTTGATGTGTTTTAAAAATGTATAGCCCATTTCACATTACTGATGGGCCATTTTCTCGGCCAGCCGAATGAAAGCTCTCCTTGTCTTGAAAGATTTGCAGCCCAACAGGCCTGACAAAGTGACTTACTTGGCAAATCACAAAAAAAAAAACTGGGCTGTGGCCATGGACCCAGCTGTCAGCCTCTCCACGTACAATACTCTTCTGATGGAATGTCGTTGACCACATTGACCACGCCGCGCCGAGAGCACCAAGGTGGTGGACGACGGCGAGGCCTAGGAAGGGGACGACGCGGAGCCCGGGAAGACGCGGCAGTGGATGCCCACGCGGAGAGGAGTGCGAGGGTTCACTGGTTCGGCTGCGGTGTGAGGCTGCCGTCGCCGCAGGGCCTGGCTAGCGATGGGAGTAGTAGGGGGCGATGAGGCCTCATTGGCAGCACAGCCGACCACTGGAGGCAGGAGCAGGCGGTCTCCCCGGCGCTGGTTTGGGTGGCTGGTGCAAGAAGAGCAGCGATTGAAGAAGCAGCAGGACCGTTCGATTCAAATCCAACGGTTACTGCTGCTAGAAACGTTTGTTGACTAAGTTGACAAGCCCTGCGTACGCGTCAACTTAGTAGGCCCACAGGTCAGCCCCCCAACCGGTGCGCCCCAGATGTTAGTGGGAGGAATCATTTTTTCGCGTAATAAGGAGGCAGATGATTGCGTGCAGCCAGGCCAGCGGAGGGAGTAGTGTGGGCCAGGGAAGCCTCCGCGGCATCACAGTGGGCCACAAGAGGACGGAGCAGGCAGTCCTGCCGCCGCTAGTTTAGGCGGCTGGAGCAGGAAGATCAGAGATTGAATAAGCACGTCGGCCGTTGGATGGACATCCAACACTAACTGCTGCTAGAATCGTGTGTTCACTAACAAAGCCTTGCGTAAACAAGTCAGCCTCGAAATCTATGGCGTGTACAACCCATTTGCTATTATTTTTATAATTTTTACTCATTTTCTAATTCATATGGAATTTATTGCAGCCCGTTTTCCATTTTTAGAATTGCTGGCCATTTTTTGGTCAGTACCAGTGTCAAAAAATTAACTAAATATGTGGGAAATTTTGAAAATTCACAAATTTTTGCTGGGGAACGAAATATTCTTAATCCAAAAATTAATAGCCATACTAAAACAAATTTGAAAATAAATTAGTATTATGTCATGTTAAATCCAATGAAATACGTATAAGATATCAGTGAAGAACAAAAACAAAAGAAGAAACTTATATCCCATTTGCTATAATTTTTTTGGAATTTTCAACCCCTTTTGATATTACTTTTAACAGACATTGACCATACTCTTAAGCCAGGCCGAAATGCATCCCTCCTCGTCTTGAAATATTTGTAGCCCAGTAATTCGGAGAAAACAAATAGGCCTAGCTTGGGTATTCTTCAAAAAGAAATACTGGGCTACCTATTTTCCCAAAGAACCGGTGCATGAGCATTTAGCTTTATTTATTTATTTACTTATTTATGTTTAGGGGACCATGAGCATGTACCTGGGCCATATTCATGTGAGAGCCTCCCTTCTAGTTAATTATGGACTTCTCTATTGGGCCTTCATCAGTGGGCTGCATGTTATCAATAAGTGGAAAATGTGTTCCGAGTTTCAAAAAAAGTGTTCCATACGATAAATAGTATGTGCTATGTACGGTACGGGGCACTAAAGGATTGAACCGTGCAACGACTTCCAAAACATTGTGTTTGTCGTTCTAACAACACATTTATTGAACCAACAGACGAAATATACTGCTGATTGTACATTGAAAACAGCAGCAACAGCAACCAGGGCTGGGGGTGCAACAGAAGCAGTAAGCAGGCCAGAAGAGTGAAGACGCATCTCTCTCTTCCAAACCAAACATCAGCCATCATTACAAAAGGGCTACCAAAAAAGAACAAGTGTATGCATCAAACTAAATAAAGATCCTACTACACCAAGTGTACGCATCTAACTAACTAGCTCAGTTAGACGTTACTATTTATTAAGCTGTGGAGATTGGCTGACGGCTTGAACCAGATGGGTGCCTGACGGGGGAAACTCCAGCCAGCAGGTCAAAGTCTGATACTTGCGACCCTCTCTCCTACTTTGGGCTGCAGAGCGTGGCAGCACATATCAGGGTATGGTGCATGCAGAGACGCATGGTATGCTGTGTACACACAGTTTTGCCTGATGAACGAAACCGCGCTGCCATCATGATCCTTGGCGTCGGTTATCTCCTGGTTAATCGGATAATTCAGTCCGACAAACAGAGAGCGTGTACCAAGGCTACCTACCAGCCTCCAGTCAAAAATTCCTGAAGGCGCAGAGAAGCTGGGATCCTGCTCAAAGACCTTGTAGTGACTGTGATTGTATTCCGCGAAACAACACGTCCGGTACATGCGAACGATCATCAATCTTTCGCCGTCGTCTGATTGAGCCAGGAACCACCTGCAACTGCCATGCCGCTTTTCTTTGAAAGGTTCTGGGATTAGGAAGGGTAGGGACACCAGGCGGCCTACAACATCATATCAAGTTGGAGTCAAATAAAAAAAGGGCTCTTGGTTTAGTCAATCTTAAGAACAGCATGTTATGAGCATTAATATTTTTTGAGCAAATGTTGAAAGTAATATAAGCAAGCCGTCATGATTTCATAGGAAAGTAACATACTGCTATAACAGCCGTTTGTATCGATGACTGGAGTAGGCCAGCAATAGGTCCAGCCATAGAAGGAGTCGACAGCGTAAATGAAGCCCTTGTGTTCAATGGCATCAGAGAACTATGGAGGATGTATGATCCTGTGATGGACGTATAGATTTATCCACTTACCGCAGTGACCTGTCAGATAGGCGAGACCGCGGTTGAAGAACGCAATTAGCCTGAAGTCTTTATAATTTGCAAATCTTGTGGGCACTTGGCAGATTACAACCTTGAGCAAATCAAACTTGGTATCATGTTGGCTACTGTAAGATTCCGAGTATTCTAGGCTGCGGTGCCAAAGCAGTGCAGTGTTAATCGAAGGAAGGGGGATCAATCGCTGGGTGTAGACCTCCACGAGCATCCAGCTGCCGCGATCGTCGACGAGCACCATCAAAGACGTGTTCATGCCGACCCAGTACATACCGTTAATGTAGTTGAGGCTGACGGGGATCGGATCACAGTCAAGGGGGTTTATGCTTGCCACCCTACAATCGTTATGCTGCGTGACATGACGTTTCTGAAGATCAGGCAGCATCAACAAGCAAGGTGCTGGCTTAAAAAGCTCCGGCCTGAGGGCTTTGAGTAAATGGTACAGCCCCGACGAGCACGTGGCGAGCAACATGGTACTGAGATTGTCCACACGCGAACCAATGAGCTTGATTACCTCTGTGGGGAGTGAATTCCAGCTACTCTTTAGGCGGACGCTGCTCGGTTCTGCAATTGTTAGTGCTTGGGTTTTGGACGAGGGGGGGGGAGGCGCCTTAGCGGGGATGGAAGATTGGATGAGATTATGTGCGGACAAAGATGGAGAAGCGAATATGTGTTGCGGGAAGTGGACAGGTGATGATGACTACAGCATGCCGCTTGACTTACGAGACACATACCAGCAGCGTAGGGTCTTGTCGATGCCAGACAACTTGCTTGAGTGATCACAGTACTGGTACTCCCTACAATGTTATGCCCTAACTTGCTTGAGTAGAGTAGGACTCTGCTCTACTACTAGCACCAGAGGAGTAGTATATTCTAATCTAAAATAGTTACAAACTTCAATGCCCAAGCGTGGAATGACTACGAACCTTGCTCAAAGACCGTGTCTACATGGTGTTTGGACATGGGCGACAACCTCAACGCCAACGGTGCTGCTCCCGTTGCACCGTATGTGTTTCTGTCCTTCCTGTTCGAAATCGTGGTAGAATTCATGTTTCTACTCTGTATCCTACTACTATGCTAGTCCACATGATTAGTTGTGACCGACGGCTTCTTCCCCAAGCTCGGCAACCTCATCCTCGACGACATGGGCGACAACGTCAACGCCGGCAACCAGTGAGATACAGGGTGTTGGAAGCGGTTTGGGAATTTGCATGCCTTTCCAACTAGTGAAGTACTCCATACAAAGTATGACAGAGAAATAACCACAGAGAAGGAAGCTAAAAGTAAACAATCAAACGAGCATTTTTGCATTTGTTTTGCATTGAATCGTTTCACAAGCTTGACTAGTGCTATTTTTCTACTTTTACAAAAACCGCATCGTAATGTTAAAACGTGCATTTGCACGTACATAAGTAATAGTAGTACTCCCTCCGTCTAGGTGTATAAGTATTCCCTCCTTCTTGGTCACGGTGCACAACCGAAGATGACTTATTGACCTGGATGGAGGGAGTAGCACAGTCTGCAAGCATATATCGAGAGAGACATGTAGTGCGATAGTATATAGTAAAGTTTGTGCTATATGCACGTACTTGCAAAATGCGTACGAATACACAAGGTTTCCAAACTTTCCCTTTTACATACTTAATTAAGGACGCTAAAATTCCTGAACGTTCGGGATTTATCATTTGCGTCCCAAAACTAATGAGATCGCCTTACGAAACAAAAATTATACTCCTCCTAAAAGCCACGGCGCTCGCAGGAGCGCTTGCGGCGCGCCACGAGTGCCCTGGTGCGCGGCCGTTTCCCAGCATGCCGACACAAGCCCCTTCCTCAGCCCCACAACTCGCGAGGTTCTGATTGGCGGCTTGCCGGCGGGCGAGCGCGATCTCACCGGTGTGGTGATCTGGTGCCAACAGGTACTCCTCCTCGCTGGAAGTGTGCACCCGGTCCACGTACCGCCAAGCGTAGATGAGGTGCTTGGGCCTGACTGCACTCAGGGCGTCGGCACGGGCGTCCTCCGCCACCCTCACGGCACTCGCACGAGCCTTCTGCCAAAGAGCCAATTGCCTGACTCTCTCGAACGCGACATAGGCCTCCCAGGCAGCTTGTTCCGCGGTGCGCTTCTCTTCCTCGACCTTCTTCTCCGTCTCTATTTTGGCGCGCTCTGCTGGAGGCAAAGCCTCCCACAAGGCGACATCCATTTCTTTCCAAAGCTCCTCAAGGCTGGGGGGCTTGGCGGGCAGCGTGGTGTTCTCCTCATAGCGGGGAGCCGACGCGTCCTCCGGCGCGCGTGCTGGCGAGATTGGGAACACCGACGCATCCACCTCGACGTGTCGCGGAGAGAAGCGGAACGCCAACGCGTCCACCTCGACGCGTCGCGGCGAGAAGCGGAACACCGACGCGTCCTCCTCGACTAGTGGCGGCGAGGAACGGAACGGCGACGCGTCGCGTAGATGCGAGGAGCGGAACACCGACGCATCCTCCTCGACTAGTGGCGGCGAGGAACGGAACGGCGACGCGTCACTGTCCGCGTGGTGCAGCGAGGGGCTCCTAGGGCTTGGGAGGGGCGATGCCATGGTGGTCGACGTGAGAGGGAGGGGGAGGAGATAGCGATGAACGGGAACGTGGGGGGGAGGAGATAGCGTTGAACGTGAATGTGAGGGGGAGGACATAGCGATGTCGTGGGAGGCGTAGTATTTATAGTGAGCAATGGCACACCTATGCAAGATATGGACTGAGCTACAGTGACTTAACTGCCGGTCCAGCTGCATCACTGACATGTGGGCCAGACCCCTATTGGGCCCATATGTCAGTGACCGAATGCACCTGCAGTTAAGTAACAACTACATGGGCATATTTGTTGGAGTAAATTCCGGGGGAGCGAAGGGGTGGAAATATTGCTGGTCACAACGGATTGGACGAGCGTGGGGGAGGAGAGTCATGCATGTAGATTTTTCCACACGGGGTGGAGTGGTGGGACTGCCGGAGGGAGAAGGAGAGTTTGGCAGGCATATTGTTTCCACACATGGAGAGGAAAAAAATTGGAGACGAACGAGCTTCCTTCAGGTATGGGGAACGGTGCATAATAAGTCATCTTGCATGCCGGGCTAGGTATAGTGTCAAGTCATTAAAAACAAACATGCCCCACACATGTTCATATTTCAAGGCGCACTAAATTATTGCATGCGATGATAAAGGCTGGCCATAATGGTGGTATCTTAGCTGGTATCATGCACACGGGAATAGAAAACATGCTAATGTGGCAAAGAATTAAAGAAGAGAAGGGGGTTAGAGTAACTAGTCCTCATGCATGCATTGGTAAACACATTTTTTGTGGAGAACGACAACATTAGTTGAGTACTTTTGTAGACTTCAAAAACTATTCCACAATGTGTCGACATTCACAATGGCAAATCAATATTTTTACACTCATTATAAAACGTAGTTCTTATACTCCCTCCTTCCATCTATATAAGGCCTAATGCATTTTTCGAGGCTAACTTTGACCAAATGTTGGAGCAATAATATATGATATGCAACTTACACAAAGCACATCATCAAATTCGTATGTGAAAGGAGCTTTCAATGATATAATTTTCACATTATGCATGTCATGTAGTATTAATTTTATCAATAGTCAAAGGCGGTCTTGATAAACGCATTAGGCCCTATATAGATGGAAGGAGGGAGTACTCATTATAATCAGTACTCCCTCCGTCTAGGTGAGCAAGTCATCTTAGATTGCGCACTATGACCAAGGAGGAGGGGAAAACGAGAGATCTTAATGTTTATTTGCTAATTAATAGCATTGCATGCAATGAACTAACCACTGCATGTCGTGTTTGGTAGTATCAAGTCATTAAAAGCATGCACACCCACATCTCCTATTGGTTGATATGTCAAGAAACAAGAAACGAGGTAGAAGTTAATGCACCGTGCCTAATTGTTTTGGGAGTATTGTAGATATTCATATTTTTAGTATAAATTTTGTCGTGGGATTTCATTGATGTCTGTCAAAGCATTGACAGGTCTGCTATGCGTGACCTGAAGATTAAAGCGTTGAGCATCTCGAAGTTGATCAACAATCTTCAATTGTCAAAGATTAGCCGTTCGGCCAATAAGGTGGCACACTTAATCGCTAAGTATAGCTTTGACAATAGATTAGATCGTATTCTTGAAAATAACGTACCGCCCTATGTGGTGAATATTGTATCGAATGAGTGTACTGGTGTGGCTGGTTAATTAATATAAGGTGGTGTTCAAAAAAGTATAAATTTGGTCAAACACTTTGCAAATGGTTGATGGGAGTAAAAAGGACCAGAGGGAGTATCATGCATGCGGAGTAGGCAAAAAAATTGCTTGTCTAAAAAAGGCAAAAAAAAATTGCTCATTTATAGCCGGTCGAAGTCTCAAAGGGTGCGACCGCGCGAGGGAGGCGAAGGTCGTGGGAGGCGCGACGTTTAACGGAATTACGTCAAGTTACATCCACGCGCCGGCATGGCGTGCGAACAGGCAGAAGCTATACCGTCAGGCCTAAGATATGGGTCTAGTAGACATGACATCTAGTGGGTCCCGCATAGTTCTCGAGAACTCTTTGGGGGCTTGCAGCCGTTTATCCACCGGGCAAGCCAGCAACCCCACGTCGTTCGCACGCCCTACTCATCCCCGTCTTCTACCTTACAACAGTTTGCTCCCAGTCATCCCGTCCTTTCACATTAGTTCGCTCCCAGTTTTTTTTGCGGGGTACAACAGTTCAACTTCTCCTAACCCTCCTCCAAAATTCATGGCCTTGCAAATCTCCATGGTCGCTGCTGAGTACCAGGTTAGAGCCATCACCAGCGATCAGTTCATCATCATCTACACACGTGGATCTGAGACGGTGAAAGCATGGCTTGCTCGCTTCCTACGCATGTTCAACAGTTCAACGGATGAGTGGGTCGATGGGCTAGATGTTGAGTACACCACAGTCCTGGGACGAGAGAAGGATCTAAAGTTCGAAGAAAGGAAGAAGCCCGCCGTGATCCAGGTTTGCGTACATAACGTTTGCTTTGTCTACCACATATGCCATGTCAACATTGAGTGCCAGGATTTTAAGAACTTCCTCAAGGACAAAAGAGTGAAATTCGTTACTGTAGGCTTTAAGGACGACAGTGACGTCCTGCGTCGGATAGGTCTCGTTGTAGGCCAGCCCTTCGATCTCTAGAAGGCAAGCCTGGTGTTCTCCTCTCAACCTTCAATGTTGACCCTGGCAGCAGCCATGATTGATCCTTCGTACGCTAAACTGAAGAAACCTCATCATGAGTTTCATCATGCATGGGAGTCGAAGACATTAGATGAAGATCACATCCTATACGTAGCAATGGATGCCTACCTTTGTTTAAATATCTACAAGGGTTGGATGAAGAAGCAGAGCCCAGTGTCCGTTTCAAGCAAAGAAGCGTCGGCGAAGAGGAAGAGGAAGAGGGACGAGGACGAAGTCGAGGACGTGGACTCGGACTCGGACTCCAAGTAGGTGGCAGTGCCGTCGCTGACGTGGAGCCCAGTGTCTGGTTCTACTGTAGTGTCCAGCAGACTAGTTGCTTATTAGTTTATTTTCAAGGGTGTGTTGTGCTGAGGCCCCAGCAGAACTATGTTTATGTTCTTTCTCATTATTTGAACTCTTTAGTACGTACAGTAGTACTAGTACTATGTCTTACTATTGTTCTTCTTGCAGTTGGTACTACCGCTCGTATCTTCGTGTTCCTACTGTACTTAATACGTTCGTACTAGTAGTATAATTTGGGTTAGTCGATTTTTGAAAGAAGTTCGACGGAGTGAAGGAAGAAGATGGCAAAAGAGGTGGAAGAAGCCCTTCTAGCCATCCATGTTGCATCAAACGGCTCACATGAGTCGACTGACCCAAATTGCTCCTAAAGATTGCAGGATCCACGTGGCATTCAAGGTCTCGAAGGTAGATTCCGCGTCCGCACCCGATTTGCGGGCTCGATGCATGCACGACCAGCTTCCGCCGCGACAGCCACCATGCACGCCCCCTCCGCGCAGGCGGAGATGACAGTGACACGCTAGTTCCTCCTTGCCGGCGTGCTGGAGCACGCGCTCGTCCTCCTCTTCGTACGCTGCGTGCATAGACGCGGCTCCACCAGCTGCTCGCATGCTTGGCAGTGCGGCGGCATCTTGAGGAGGGACTGCAGACGACATGAGCGGGCGAGCCTTCGACTTCATGGCACAGGGATGGCGGCAACATGGCGGTGATGGGCGAGAAATTGTTGGCCGGAGCAGCGGGTGCCTGCATGCGCAACGGCGGCGGCGGCATATTGATGAGTGCGCGTGTGGGAGTTTACTTTAGTTTTATATATAAGGTTGGTCAAACTTAAAAGGAAACCGTACTAGTACACGTAAACATTAGACTTAGGCAGTGCTTTTATTAGTTACTAGCTTATGTTCTTGCCCATTGTGACCAGCCTTAGTACCACGGCCATGATACAGAATCATGTGCAAGCACATGAACCGCGACTGCGCGGTCGATCGAACAGTGCGTCACCATGTCGCGCTCGAAGGACATCCACCGAACCTTTTTGTGTGTGTGAAAACAATCCTCGAATATTACTCAACTTTTTTTTCCTATGAAAGTTCTTGACGCTGCAATATTTCCATATATTTGAATTTAGCTCCAGTTCGTGTTTATTTGGATTTGGAAGTTTTAGGTGCGCCCTAGTTTTTTTAATACTGATTTTGTGTGTGTGACTGAGAGAGAATGTGTGTATGTGTCCATACGTGTGTTGTGGCGGAAGGGGAATGTGGAGACGGTGTGCGTGTGATTCAGACATAGAGAGGTGTGAATGTGCAAATGATCGTGCATGAGTGAGACATAGACAGATGCCGATACATTGTGTATAAATGAGAGAACGGTCTTCTAGTTTACTTTTTTTGTGTGTGTGTGAGAGAGAGAGAGGGAGAGAGAGAGAGAAAGAGAGAGGAGCATCTGTAACACAACAACCATCTCTCTCGATTCGTCCGTCCCTCGCACGGTCGCATGCAACACATGCATCAATGCGCACATTTTGACACCCTCACTCGGCGCCTGCCCACCTCAAGGCCCGCAAAATTTCTTCGTGAATACCCATTTCTCTCCTTAGGTTTGTTTTCTCTCAATGTCTGACACACACACACACAGAGACACGCAGCACAACACACACACACACACACACACACACTCCCCTGAGCACACAATTCATCCCCATCCAAGGTTATACGGCGACCACTCTCGCTTGTGCTTCTTTGCACCCCAACATGCGCGACACATCAATCTTCAAAGAAGGCAACAAGCAGATCGAAGACAGCGACCACACCGCGCTAGAGAATGCGGGGTCATTTGGAAGCAGGGTGATGTGACGACGGCTGACTGACTCCCCACCCCACCCTCTCTCTCTCTCTTGCACAAAATTACCAATCCCTCTCTCCCCCGCACAAAATTGTCAATCCCTCAACCCACGAGATCCTTCCCCTCTCGTCCATGTTTTTCCTGCTCTCTCATCAAACATTTTGTCTCTTCTCCTTCCACGTATACAGAATCTAGAGGCACACGCATCTCATGTATATTACATGTATGCATCTTTCTCACAGACCTAACTTCTTCCTCTCTCTTTCTCTATCTATCTCTCTCTCTCTCTCTCTGTCTCATTAGGTTTGTCTCCTACTCTCTCGTCCACATACATACAATCTTTCCCGCCCTATCTGCTCCATCTTCAAAAGCTCTCTCTGCACGTTTCATTCACACATTGGGATATGTCAAAATGTTGCTTCTATAATGGCTGATGTAGAGTTATGGTTGTTCTTGTTGCATCCTACAAAGTAATAACTATGAAATGCATTTAGATTCTCATTTGACTGGGATTATGTGAGTTTGAGCATGTTGTGAAGTACTATAGACCTTGTATACATCTTGGGATTCGACAATGATTGTAACTATTGAACTGTATAGACCATTACATTCGAAGTCAATAGCCTAATATATTTATTTCACAATTTCAACAAATGATTAGTTCACTACAAACTAAGAAAACAAATGTGTACTCCCTCCGTTTTTATTTAAGTCCGTGTATTAGCATTGGTCAAAGTCAAGTTTTGTAAACTCTCAGAAAGCTTATAACAAAAAATATTAACATATACAATAACAAATAAATACCATTAGATTCATTATTGAATGTACTTTCACATCATACATATTTGTTATGGTAAATGTTTATATTTTTCTATAAACTTGGTCAAACTTTAGGAAGTTTGACTTCGGTCAAACCTAATATGCAGAGTTTACTACTACTACTCGCTAGTTGCTTAGCCGAATCAATCAACACGCCACACGGGGAGTCCAGTGTCAAAAAATTTTGAGATCGGTGGGAAAATCTCCCGTGACCCTGATTCGAGCAGTGGGAAGTTACCATCATAGCCTTCGGAACAGGCCTATGGATGAAGGTTGGTAGGGGGTTGTTTTCGTAACTTCAGGTTCACCCTATCCAGCCAACCCCACCCCGGCACCGAGAGTAGTACACCTGAATACTCCCCAATTTCTATCCCCATCGCAAAATAGACTTCTCCACGGCACCACAGCCTTCGTGCTCCTCCCCTTTACATCGGCACACTCGTCCACCGTAGCGCATCTGCCTCATCGATGACCTCGTATGTCGCACTGGAGCCGGTCCACCGTCGCCATCGTACACGGAGCCTCTTCCCCGGCATCATCTTCCACGGTCTCGGATCTGCTTCCCGGAAGCCGATGCCAAGCGCAGAAGTACCACCGTCGTGGACAATGAACTGACTCCCGTTGCCGACCATGACTCACAGAGGCTGCCACGACCATCGTTCTCCTCCTCGATTGGTAATGTGTGTATTGAATCACTTAGCAGTACATGTGCAGTTCCAATTTTGTTCATACCTACCCTTCAAATTTCCTAGGTGCTATTGTTCCTGTAAAAGTAATTGGTTATAGCCTCCATTGTCCAACAGAATATCAGCTTGTAATTGTGTGTCGCTCCTGTATCGCGTTGTGCTTGGGTAGGTTTTTCATCTGCAACCAGTAGTGTGCCAAATGATGGAAAGGTTTTTAGAACTAGCAAAATGCCCATGCGTTGCACGCATCAAGATGCATTTGTATGAGTAGTTTATCTTGTTGGAGATGCTCTAACATGGCAGACGAGTGCTTTAATGTTGCCTACAAGATGCACGAGTATTACTAGTAGTATATTTTTCTTGCCATGTTGAGATTTTAAAACCACGAGTGCGAACATGCAGAGGAGCAATGAAGACCAAACACGGGATATTCGGGACATCTTCAAGGAGCGTGGCAAGTTAAAGAGGAGCTGCACCGAACCTGTAAAACGAGCTTTGGTAAGTAACGCCCTTTCAATTACTTTCGTGTAGCCTCATGTTCTTCGATGTGTATATGTTGTAGTTTCTGTTTCTCTTAAGCGTGGTGTTCTTCGATGTGTAATAAGAAGAGTCTTAATCATCCTAATGCTTTCGTTTTTAGATTTATGTAGGAAGTGGGTGTTCTCACCTTGTAGTCTGTTTTTATTTATTTTTTCCTTTTGAATTCACAACTCCGAGTTTTGTTTATCTGGCTTCTACTAAACGGATCTAGGTTGCTCTGAGTATTGATCTAAAAAAGAAGTAACTTCATGTCAGGATGCAGTTCCTGCGAGGAGGGAAGTATGGTCAACCTCGAGATCATGTTTCCAAAATGAGACTGGATTACACACAAGGTGCCAGTTCCCTAATGATGGTGGATTAGACACAAGGTGCAAATTCCTAGATGATGCTGGATTACACACAAGCCAGGTGGAGTCGTCAGCTGTTCGTGTCCTCGTGGTATTAGTAAAGGCTGAAAGAAAGCGTGCAGCAGCCCTTGAGAATGTAGCTGAGTTCCTGAAGAAGCGAAAGGAGCAATCAGATGCTCTCTTCACCCAAGCCAAAGAAGAGATGGAAGAAGCCAGAAATAAGCTAGCAGAGGCAGAGCAGGCTGGGCGTCTCCTGCTATCTAAAACTATTGTCAATACAAAATTTCCTTCATAATAGCTAGGTTCAAATGTTTATCCAGTCAGCATGCCTGTTGTGATGTCCGTGCATCTACTGATGTGGCACAAAATGTTTTTTTTGGGTCATATAATAACAGCAATTACTTTCCAAACAATAAGAGACAAAGCATTGGACATCGTATAGTTCACGCGCAAGCCCGACATTCCAAGTTCAACTTCCACATCAAACTCATGTTCACAGATATCTGCACATTCATACATAATGTCCACAACCATGATTCACTTCAAAGCCAAAAAAATGTGAGGAGAGTTATAAATAAAGAAAATCCTCTACTAGTTCCTGCTACCAGTGCGAGCACAACAAGTCAAGACCATGTGTAAATTAATTATATTTTAGTCAGTTTTTGTGTTCTAAAATTCCTGCCGACTCACGGAAGGACGTGTTGCTAGCACACGCGTGGATTCAATGAAGGCAGGAGAGCAGTCTTAAGCTGGTTGGCACGCGGCGAGGAGGCGTGCTTAGCCGGGCCTGTAGCGAGTGCGGCCCTCTTGGTCAGCGCGCCGGTTCAATGCCTGCGCTATGAGAGGTCGCGTCCGTGTCAGAGCAATCACTCCCTCCAGTCATTTTTTGTTTGGGTATAACAAAATCTCATTTTCCATTCACATTTTAGTGGTAGGAGTTGTGCGTGTGTGTCTGTGAGAGAGAGAGGAGACGGTAGTCGGGGTTGTCTGATCGGTAAACAAATGAATAATGTCAGTCTGGGATGGAGACGAAAGGGAGACCGCAACATATGTTGTGTCTATAGGAGAGATAGAGAGAGTAATTTTAGTGGTATGAGTCATATGTAGAGACATATAGGGTGTGTGAGAGAATCCCATAGAGAGAAAGACAAAGTGAAAGACGAGTGGAGACTATGTGTTTGGCGGGGAAAAAGAAAGCTTAGGTACCGGGTGATACCAGAGAACAGTAGAGACGTGAGAGATAATGAAAACCGTGTAATTTACAATGATAGGGAGAGTGTGACACTTCTCAAGGGAGACATCGAGAGACCATGTTTGCGAGGATAGGAGCAACATGAAGTGAGCGTGCGAGTGAGCTGGAGAAAAGTGAGTGATAGCTACCTGAAGGAGCATGCATGAAAGAGAGATGGGCGTGAAAGGAGTGAACAAAAAAGGGATTCAAATATTTGAATTCGAGATGATGATACATGTAATCCATACTCGAACCAAAATTGATCTATCAAACATGCATACTCATATGAATTCACGCACATCTATGTTATTTAATATGTAGATATTACCGATCCATACATTTTAGTAGAACATAATTTGGTTAAATTTTTTCGAATTCAACCTTATGATTTCGAGATCGTTGTATTTGTAAATCATATTATACATATAAAGGAGCAGAATTCTATGTTGTGCTTTTGAAAGTATATATAAAAAAAATTGATGTGTATAGAATGTAATTCCAATTGAAAATGGATCCTGCCCGAAAAAATAGAATACAAACGGGATTCGAATTGAGTTGGCACGGTAAACGTGCACTCTGCAAAATTGGAACGAAGCGGGGAAAGTCGCAGTAACCGCCCGAAACCAAAATCTGCGAGATGGAAATCACTACTACCTATCCCTGCCACGCAAAGCCTATATGCTAGATTTCTATAGGTTTCGATAGGGGTAGGTTTGTAATTTCACCCAAACGTGACGTAACCACCTCTCACCCGGGTTCATACACGGTGGGCGCCAAAACACAGTGTGTCCTCGGCTGAAACCGACTCCCTCCCCGATTCATATTCATACACGGTGGGCGCCAAAAACAAACTCTCATCGGCAAATATTCGGTGTATGCGAGATTACCGTCCTATCCCCAACCGACTAGTGTTGCTGTGATGTAGTAGAAATTTGAAACGGGGGCTAAGTTTGTAAATCTCCTCGCATTTGAGACAAGCGCGCCCTGAATACATGGTTCCCCCCCTTCCTCTCTACCTCCGTTTTCCCCATTCGTACTCCATGGGCGCCAAAACACCCTCTCCACCCCACCCTTCCTCCGTCCACCGCCGTCCTCCTCCACCATGCCGGAGCTGACACCCCGATGCCTCCGTCCATTACAAGAGATGGACCTCTCTCATCCATGGCTACGGACCGGGATCCTTGCATCCCGTCCTCTCGCTTCATCCCCGCCGTGGTCCACCTGCCGGCGCCGCTCCTACGACCGTCTCGTCCACCGCGCCCCGCCACCACTGTCTACCCTCCTACATATGCTTCCACGCCACCGACAGCCATCGCTACCGCAGCACCGTCAAATTCTCAGCAGATGTGTACACGGCGCCGCACCAGCGGTGGTACTCTTTCGTATCTGCTCAACTTATTTATCGCAGCAAGAAAATAGATCGCCACTACTTTACTCTGATTTCTTGTCTTGGTTGCGGAGTTGCCTTTGTCCGGTTTGCACCTTCAGATCCGCCATGGCATGCTCAACAACATACTCGCAATGCTTATGGTTTTCCCCTTTTATATTCCACACTAGTTAAATCACAGTAGACTAAATTTCAAACTTGGGTCAGTCGATTTTTCAGAGCTCACCAGAGCTCGCCGGTGCGATCGAAGGGGCTCGGGTGGGGACAGTGGTTGTGGGAGGCGGTGGTGGGGCCTCGTCGAACGAAGAAAACTCGACGCGGGTGGGGGCGGGGGTGGGGGTGGCGGAGGAACACAGGCGGTGGGGCCGGTGGTTCGGCGGCCGGCCCATGCGGTGTTCTGTATGGGAAGCACGGTGTGTTCCTTATCAGGAAGGGGAGCAGGGACATCTGCAGTCAACAGCTGATAGAGTTGGCCTGTACATGATCGATAGGCTTTCAATTACTAGCGGCAATACAACACCGTAATTTCCAGCCAGTTCCACTTTCCCGATTTATATATCCTGGTTATGGTGTACCCCTATTATGTACACTATGATCTACCTAGTTGTTTTGTGCTCTTGTTATCATGGTTTGGCAATAAACTCTCTATACAATATATTATGAACCTATCATCTGCCAGCTATCCTTACTTCTGGAGCCTACTTTTTGTGTACTTGTGCTAGATTATATAAATGCACACACCATATTACAGCACACATGCGCTCTCTCATCAGAATCCAGTGATAGCACACAAGTGTTTACAGGGGCGCCCCTATATTAGAATATCGTCCGCATTACAAAGATAATCTCACAACTATTTATGTTTTCATGGTTCTTAGATATTATACACAATTATAGTGAATATCAGAATCCGCGCATCAGAAGAATATTGTGGAACACTGCAATGAATTACAAAATTGGCAGCAAGGCATTGAGTGTCATTCTGGAGACAATGAAACTCGTACGCTCCCCACCTGTTGATTCTTGTTCAGAATATTATCCTAATGACTATTCTAACCTCTAGGAGTCAAAGGCAGATGGCCTGTCCTGTTCACCCATCAAGGTGCCAGTTCTAATTTGGCAAGGTTTTATTGATTGCGTGTATCTTGCATATGTTGTCTTGCATTTCTTCTACTTTGTTGCACCGCCATCTACTTAGTTTACTCATCATATATGTCAAGATGCCATGCCCATCCATTATCAATACATATTCCATCTGTCATCATACCATGTTTTTCTACTCAAATGATGTTCTTGTGCATCAGACATCAAAAAGGAAGAGGGTGATTGCCGAACCTAAAGGAGCACCAGCAAAGTCCTTGAAAAACATGGTGGTGCCGGAGAAATCAGATAGCACCCCACTTATATTAGCTGTACAACTAGTGACACAAAATGTAGGACCGACTCCAGTAGACTGTACCCATACTTCACTGGCCACACCACTAACCCCACCACACAGGACCTGCACTCCAACAAAAGGTATACCGTTTTCATTTGCCATAGCACTAGATGTACCACAGAAAAATCCCAATCCAGCAAAAAGTACAGCAACTCCACCGGCCGAAGATTATTCCCATCATGGGAAGATTATTGTGAAGACAAACACCATTTTCACATCTTCCTGTCCAACTTACGTGTAAGTGCTATTATTCATGGCTATTATTTTCCTGTTTTCTACTGATTGAACACGTCAATGATTTACATTACATTGTTGTAACTAGGCGAGGGTCAATCTGGATAGTCATGACGAGCAAAGCTTGCTTGTGCTTTTCAAGGAAGCATTGCAGAAGTATCGGTGCTACCCGAGGAAATAATACTTTGATGGCAAGTCTATAAACGAATTTCCGGTGAAGTCTCCTGTGCTAAATTTAGAAGACATTGAATGGAAAAACCTTGTTATGCACTGGTCTCGTTCCCAGGATGAGGTACTGTCTATGAAATCACATGACAATTTGAACTTATACTTTTCCGCATGTGCCTTACGGATCTTTTTTGCAGGAAATCTGCTCGAAGAAGAATTTCGGTTTGAGAAGAATGACAGGATATCACAAATATGCTGCCCCCTGCTTTGCTCTTGTTAGTACCTGTTGTCCTGTATCACTGTACTTGCATACATACCTAGTTCATTATGTGACAACAGTATGCATGACGGCTTTCTTATCAATTGTTCGCTCCAAATTATCTGATCTGTATGAATGGTTACATTAGTGTAGAATATGTCCAATGCCAATGTTTTTTTAGCTCTGCATTGTTCTTGTAAGTACATGATGTCCTTTATCAGTGTACTTATAATGACAGGTAGTTGTTCATGTACCATCACTCTGCAACTTATTTTCCTTTGCCCTCCATTTTCTACACATCAGATCTATATTTACTCTTACCATAAGGTTGGTACTGAAGAAGTTTAGTTGTGCATTGCTCTTTGCTGTACCTTTTGCATGTATCACTGCACTTACATTTATAGCTACTTGGTTATGTAGCATCTCTCTTCATCTTATGTTAAATATTCTCCATTTTTTCATATATTATCAGATCTATATTTACTCTTAAAAAAGTAGAATAAAGGCAATGCTTTTGAAGAAGATTCTGTGGTAAACTTCTTGAATTGCCCCCCCCCCCATCAGCATAGACAAGGCCTTTGTAGGGCCTGTCTTCACCAATAATGTAAGTTTGTCCATCTCAAGCCTTCAAACTTTGTTGTATATATTTGGTTCGGCATGACTGCAATAGCTGTTTATTTTTGGTGTTTGCATCAAATTGCTTGTTTAAAGTTTATTATATGTAGTTCATAAACAAAAGTCCGTCCTTTCTCAATTTAAGTTTTCAGTTGTACAACCAAGTTCATTCTTCATACCATGTAAATTAAGCTATATAGAGCAAGTGATCTTCTTTTGCACTGCATGTATGCTTCTGTTCTTCATCTGTAATCCAGTGGAGTGGTGAACCTACCCACTAGAGCACAATGTCATATTCTGCAATGTCTTAACTATGAAAAATGTCATATCATTCTACTGTTATTTAAATCATCTCTTTATTTGCCAATCTGAAATGGTATAAATTGACAGCACACTAACCATTGATACTTATGAGTTCTTGATCTGTAATCCATTGGTGTCATGAAGTTGCCAACTCCTTCACAATGTCATTTCCTGCCATGTCTTGACCTTAACAATACCATATTTTGTTAATGCAAATTTAAACTGTGTCACTTTATTCGTCAATAAGAAATGTGATGAATTGTCAGCACTGATACTTTTATGTGCAAAACATGTCATCTGTCTGCTTGTTTATCTTTCAGAGTGAGGAAGATATAAGTGCTGAACAAGTGCAGTCTCATCATCTTGCTCAGCTGCTTGCGCTGCAGCTCCCCAGCAGGGCTAACCTTTCTTGAACTCTATTGAAGTGCTGTCGGTTTTGTATATTATTTTGTCGGTGTGTTTATTTGCACTGGTGGCGATCTTTAATGCCCAATGTATGTAATCTGCTGTCTGCTTGTGCATTATTATCATAGTGGCGAACTTTGATGCCTAGTGGATGTAATATGCCGCAATTTCTTTATTGTATAGTATAGGTTTTTTCTTATTCACGATGCTGCAGTTATTTTACTGTATATATATATCCTGTCTTCACAGTAAACCGGCCAAACCATAAAATTACGGTACATAATCGGGTCGTCATGCAATCACAATGTAGGTTGGGCCTGAAACGTGCCGATCAGCTCACGGGCCGGCAGCAGCCCGAAATGAACCCCGGCCCATGATTGTGCGAATCAAATCACGGGCTTTTAACAGGCCGAAAAATTGTCTCGGTCCTTGTTTGGCCCAATCAGATATCGGCTGCGAGCAGGCCGGATGCAAACCGGGTCGTAGTTAGGCCCAACTATATGACAGGCTATTAACAGGCTGAAATTAATATAGGGCCGAAATGTTAAACAGGCCCTTAACAGGCCAAAACTAATATCAGGCCGAATTACTAAGTGGGCCTTTAGCAAGTGGGCCCAAAAGCATAGTGTCCAGTTGACGGGGTGAATCTGATATGGGCCATAATTAGGCCCAAAACCTCTTAAAGGGCCGGACCTGATCTGGGCCGTAATTTGACCCAGAACATGGTAGGCTTTTAACGGGCCGGATCTCATATGGGCCACTATTAGGCCCGGAGCATGGCAAGCCATTAATAGACCGTATCAAATATGGGCCGGCATTTGGCCCAAAACATGGCAGCCAGTTAACGGGCCGGCCTACTAGGGTCCTCAAAATCTTGTGGGCCTACAGCTGGGCCAGACCATTAATGTCGGTGAAATCTCGTGGGCCTTTAGCTGGGCCAGCCCATTATGGTCCGCAAAATCTCGTGGGCCTTTAGCTGGGCCGGCCCATTATGGTTCGCAAAATCTTGTGGGCCCTTAGTTGGGCCAGCCCATTTAAACTTGTTGAGTCGTGCCACGTGTCGACGTATCATAGGCGCCTTCTGTCCAGTGAGTGGATGACATCTGTCCCGACGATGAGCCGACACGTGTTTCCTCTAGCCAATGATGATTTTACACGTGGAAAATCCCCATTGGTCGGGGCTGTTAACGGGTTATCGGATCCAAAACCCGACCCGATAGCTTAACGGCATTCTGTTATGGTGGATGCCACGTGTCGGTCACCCTTGAGGAAAGCACATCTGTGATGCGCAATTTAGCGTCATGGAAGTGGACACTTCCGTGATGATAATTTTGGTAATGTCATGGAACACTTCTACGACAGCACAGGTATGACTATCTTGATTCTGTCATAAATTTGTCATGGATGTACATGCATGACAAAAAAAGCAACCTACTGTAACAAACACGTATCATAACGGAAGTGTATTTTTTTGTAGT
This sequence comes from Triticum monococcum, assembly GCA_034509565.1. Taxonomy (NCBI): domain Eukaryota; kingdom Viridiplantae; phylum Streptophyta; class Magnoliopsida; order Poales; family Poaceae; genus Triticum; species Triticum monococcum. The sequence goes on along the minus strand of CM067842.1, from coordinate 438,792,832 downwards.
GTGAGATTACTGGTAATTATCCTTTTTACCACCTTACATATTAGGTTCTGAGCAACGAAGTCTACTACATTCTAGTCGCATTCGTAAATGATTCATGGTCCATTTTGCAGAGAGAGCAACACAAGCTTGCGGCCGAGAGCGACTCGTCGACTCAGTCGACTCAGTCATCGGCGAAGTACAAGTGGGACACTCCTTTCAACTAGGTCATGAACATAATGATGGGACACCCGCCTGGCCAGCGGCCGCAATATGGACGTGTGCATGGCGCCGGGGATGGGGCCACTTGGAAGTACTATTATAACGAGGACCCCGAGGCCAAAAGACAAAGAAAGAAGTTCAGTCAAGTGACTATCGACGAGAAGGTGGCGCGGGCGATGGAGAAAGCAAAAGGTAAGACCAAAGCTGAGATAATCGCTGCCTGTAGAGATGATATGGTGGCTGCCTTTACAAGCTTGATTCCAACAGTGGTCACATGGGTGCAACAAAATCCAAACGCGCCACCAAGTGATTTTCCCATGCCCAGCTTCAGTGGGAGCAACTCAATGAACACCGCACCCATACCCGTACCTAGTATGGCAACCGGCGCACCTCCTCCAGTGGCACCTGCTCCTCCGCCTAGCTCTCACAGCAGCCCTAGCTCCGTCTCTGGCTTGAATGTCGGGCTGTCGACATTGGCTGAGCTCGACGCCCTCACGGTAAATATGCATCGTCGCACCTTCATCCAATCAACTAATTAATTAATCTTCAGTTGCCATTCTTTTTGGATCTCTGACGCCGCACGTATATGTCTTTGTAGGCCGACTCCACTCCGTGCACCCTCCTTTACAACATGAAGGGCGGGTTGGTGGATGTGGGGAAGGGTACTATAGTGAAGCCTAAGGATCGATTGTTTCACCGCCCGCAGATGCCTGATAACGCCTTAAAGGGTCTTCATGGCGAGTGTGAAAACAGGCTACGAGGGTTTCCCTCATCCGATACAAACCGATGGAGAGGATGAAGAGACCCCCACGCAGCTTGGGCAATGCAAAAATTGGCCGATCCTATGGCCGAAAAATCTTATTCGTGTCAAGGTGGCCAGGAGCACACCAACGGGACCTCAGGAAGGTATGACCACAACACCACCTACACCAGTACAACAATTGTTTGTGCTGCTTGCTAAGATCGATAGACATGAGGAAGGAGGGCCAACCATTCCGCCGACAGATGATGCCATCTGCCCCATGGAAGAGGATAGGGATCATGACATGGAGGAGGCCGGCGATGACCCTAACCAGTATTTCAATACTTCCTTTGACAACGATGTAACAATGAGTCAACCATATGAATATGAGATGCATGTACCAGAGCCGGAACGTCCTCGGGAGTGCAAGACGTCTTTGTTCATGCAATCCTCGCAGGACACACCTCCATATGCCGGCTCCACCCAAGTTCAACTGATTAGCCAGAGTTGTCCAAAGCTGAGCCCGACAACACTAGGGGTGGTGCTCAAGGAGGGTCTAACAGACCCACCACCACCTGAGCCCAAGAAGAAGCAGAGGAAGAGACCGGTGACGAGAAAATCCAATAAAGCTGGCAATGTTGGTTCTAGCAGCCAGCCGCCTTCGACAAAGGTTAACCGTGTACCGATGAAACATGCGCCATTAATCCATGTCGCGAGACGGCCAATGGTACCAGCGAATGCACTAGCTGCCATAGAAGGGGATCTCAGGAGACTCCATGACCATGTGCTTTTGACAGAGAGAAGCCTCCTCGCCTCGGAGGATCCAGGATACCCACTTTATACGGTTCATGTGCCGAGCAGTTGCAAGATGTATGTCCACACATGCCCCGCGGACCTCTTCTTCCCGAGGTTTGATTACATCTTCCAGATGTTTCAAATGAGGACACTCGATTTTACCTTCGTCCGCCTGTATGCACCGCACATGAACTACATCGTCAGGAGAGAGCAAGTCACCGGTCTTGCGGTCGCGGACCCATACTACATGCATGAGGGCTTCTTGTCAATCAACGACGCCAACCGTCAATGTGCGAGTCAGTACATCGAAGAATTCTTTGTCAGCAATAAGTACAAAGAAACAATTCTCCTACCTTATCATCCCAAGTAAGACATCCGCGGATAGCACACATACATCCTTTCGTGCATTTCAATAGTTACTTTGCACGCATGGACGCTAAAATTGATCGTGTATTTTGCGCAGCGGGGGGTGTCGTGCCGTTCTCATTGTTCTTTACCCGCGTTACTCCCACGCTCTATATTTGGACCCGTCGAAGAACGTACAGAAGAAAGATTACACACACATTAAGTATGTTCTGGAAAGAGCTATACTGGGCTTCAGCATGTGGGGTGGCTACGTCCAATGCAAAAAAAAATAAGGCGTGGCTTTGTTTCAGCCACAAGACTGACTTCTGTTGCATCCAGCAACCGACAAGAAGTGAGAATGATGGATTCTACGTCATCCATCTAATGATGGAGTATAGAAGGGATGTGCAATCACTTTGCATGAAATCTTCATCCGATACCCATATCCAGAGATGGGTCGAAGCCTTTGGAGCCGTGCCAGATAATCGACTTCGAAATGATTTCTATTGGATCCAATAGGAAATTGTGTCCATCATCATCAAAGATGTCCTTGAAGAGAATGGGATGTTCTACGGCGGCCCAATATCGCGAGCTGATGTCCGAACCCGCATTGGCCTACAGCGTCAGGACATGAGGCCTTTCACTAAGCTTGGTGACACCCTTCCGGATATGGACAGATGGGAAGAGTGCACTGCTTAAAAACAATGTGTTTGTTTAGTTACTTGTTACTTTATGTACGACAAAACTTCCAATCTCTTAGTACGACGAAACTATTAGATGTATGGTGCCGCGCTCTAGTTAATTACTTTCGGTACGATGAAATTTGTTAACTATGTTTACTATATATGTTGCTTCTATTTCATAACTGTTTTGTTGAATTCGCTTCATGGTATATATATGTGCATCTCTGACAGGTATATAGATCAACGATGGTGAGGAAGTGGTATGCCGTGTATGTAGGGCATGTTCCGGGTGTGTATGATGAGTGGCCAGAGTGTCAGGCCCAAGTCTCTGGCTTCTCCGGCGGAAGCCAGAAAGGGTTTGATAGCAGAGCGAAAGCCGAAGCTAGTTACTTGAGATTCATAGCACAACAGGGGATTCAGAACCAGCGCCACCGCAAAAACTAGTACATCATACCGCTTTTGATCATTGTGATCGCTCTTTTCATTTATGTCTTAGTTTACGTAGACGATGAAACATGTGTCTACGGTGACAATGTAAGAGACATGTGATCATTAACTTGTATCGCTATTTCGAGATGATGAGATCGACATCATTTGTGTTGAGACTATGTTGATATGATGAGACTATGTTGTACCACTTCGATGATGATGATGAGACATTCCTTTTTCATATAGTTATAGTGTATGTGTATGTTGTAACTGTATAAAACCTATAAAAATACGAATACAGCAACATAAAAAAATACTAGCAGTAGCGTGGGGTATAGGAGTAGTAGCAGTGCTGCTTACTAGTAGCGTTTTTTGAAGCCCACGCTACTAGTATTAGCAGTAGCGATGGATAGAGGCGCGCTACTGCTAGATACAAATAGCAGTAGCGCTAGTTTAAACAAGTGCTACTGCTACAAAATAGCTGTAGTGCCGTAGCAGTAGCGCTGGTGCCCGCGCTACTAGTAGCTCAAAAACCAGCGCTACTGGTAAGGGTTTTCCTAGTAGTGAGCGGGCCTCTACAATAGGTATCACTCCTTTAAAGGTAGTTTTAGTGGGCTTGATTCTTGACGAATCAATGCCCATTTTGCAGACAGTGTCCTAATAGAGCAGGTTGAGACTGCTGCCGTCATCCATGAGGACTCACGTAAGGTGGAATCCATCGATGATTGGATCGAGGACCAGAGCTCCCAAACCTCCATGACGGATACTGGTTGGGTGGCCCTTTCGATCGAAGGTGATCGGACAAGCCAACCATGGGTTGAATTTTGGGGCGACCGTCTCGACGGCATAGACGTCCCTTAACGCGCGCTTGCGCTCGTGCTTGGGGATGTGTGTGACATATATCATATTCACCATTTTTACCTTGGGGGGAAATTTCTTCTGCCCCCCCGTGTTCGGTGGGTGAGGCTCTTCGTCGTCGTCCTCACCGGGCGGCCCTTTCCCTTTATGTTTGGCATTAAGCTTATCGGCCAGTTTAAAGACCCAATAGTTTCTGTTGGTATGATTGGCAGGCTTATCAGGGGTGCCATGAATCTGGCAAGGCCGGTCGAGTATTTTGTCCAAACTAGATGGACCATCTATGTTTCCTTTGAATGGCTTCTTCCTTTGATCAGATTTAGAGCCGTTGAGTCCAGCATTGACCGATCTGTCTTCCCTACTTTCGTTGTTGATTTGAAGCATGTGCTTGTTGCATCGTGGTTTTCCATTGCCGTCCCTGGCTTTAGAGGTGCCAGGGTCGCTCGTGCTATTGCTTCCATGGGCTAGCCAGCTGCCTTCTCCCACGCAAAAGCGGGTCATTAGTGCGGTATGGGCTGCCATGGACTTCGGTTTTTCTTGGCCGAGGTGTCGGGCAAGCCATTCATCACAAACGCTGTGTTTAAAGGCCGCGAGGGCTTCGGCGTCCAGACAGTCAACAATTTGGTTCTTTTATTAGGAACTATCGTGTCAAAACCGGCGGATCTCGGGAAGGGGGTCCCGAACTGTGCGTCTAAGGCGGATGGTAACAGGAGGCAGGGGACACGATGTTTTACCTAGGTTCGGGCCCTCTTGATGGAGGTAAAACCCTACGTCCTGCTTGATTTATTCTTGATAATATGAGTAGTACATGAGTTGATCTACCACGAGATCGAAAAGGCTAAACCCTAGAATCTAGCCTATGGTATGATTGTATGTTGTCCTACGGACTAAAACCCTTCGGTTTATATAGACACCGAAGGGGGCTAGGGTTACACAAGGTCGGTTACCAAGGAGGAGATATACATATCCGTATTGCCTAGCTTGCCTTCCACGCCAAGTAGAGTCCCATCCGGACACGGGACAAAATCTTCAATCTTGTATCTTCATGGTCCAACAGTCCAGCCAAAGGATATAATCCGGATGTCCGGATACCCCCTAATCCAGGACTCCCTCAGTAGCCCCCGAACCTTGCTTCAATGACGATGAGTCCGGCGCGCAGTGTTGTCTTCGGCATTGCAAGTCAGGTTCTTCTCCAAATTTCGAACGTTTGTTAAGAAGTGTACGGTCCCATAAATGTTGAACCTCTTCACTTCTGCGCCCAATAAGGGCTATCTTCCACGCGTCGAATGAATGCGAGGAGCCAGGGCGTTTTTACATTCGCCCCCTAGCCAGATAAATAAATTGTCTATTGAAGGGATGGGGATTCTTAGATCCAATCCATACCATCCTCCCCAGCGAGAATCCATCGGAGCGCACTTCGGAAATATCAACTCCAGCATGGCCGACCTCCTAAGCCCGGTGATTGGGAGAGGTGTTCAGTCCCACACAGTCGATTAGTCGAACTACAGACTAAGGGATTTCTCCCTCCAGCGTATATGGTGCTGGTCCGAGCCGGGCTCGCCACCTACAATGGCGGGGAGCAAGCGGAGAGCTTCCCCAGCCCCTCTACGGGGGAGCAGGTATGCCTTGTTCCTTATTTATTGAGGGGACTCGGATTTCCGATTCATCCGTTCCTCCGCGGGCTCCTGGAGTTTTACGGCCTCCAACTGCATAATTTCACCCCTGCTTCCATTTTACACATCGTCGGCTGTGTTCCCCTCTGCGTGTTATTCCTGGGCTGCGAGGCTCATTTCGAGCTGTGGAAAAGGTTATTTTGCCTCGTCCCTCGCACACAGAAGGGGTCACTTTATCAAGTGGGCGGAGTCGAAATATGGCGCATCGCCGAAACCGGATACTTGTCCGGTACTCCGAAGAAGACGTCCGAAGACTGGACTTCGGAATGGTTTCATGTGGAGGACGTCCCCCTTCCGGACCCTGTTCGGCGGGGTCTTCCTGAGTTCAGCAATGCTCCTCTGAAGAAACGCCGAAGTTGGCGCCCATGTAGCCCCCAGGAGGAAGACAACAGAGAAGTCCTTTACCTGATGAACCGGATTAAAGCGCTGGCTCAATCAGGATTGACAGTAATCGAGGTTATGTCAATATGCATAATGCGGGGAGTGCAACCACTTCAATATCGAGGGCACCCCTTGTGGTGTTTTAACGGGGAAGATGACGCCACCCGTTGCGGGCGTAAGGGTCCGGACAACGCTGTCGCTTTAGCAAAAATTATGCCCGAATTGTTCAAGGGAGACGAAGAGGAGTTCATCCGCATCAAGCCACGAGATGTATTCTCCATGTACAACCCTCCAAGCTGGGTGAGTTATATCTCCTTACTCCCATTCTTCCTGCATTCTTTGTCGTGGGTACTCACCTTGCCATTTTGCGGCAGGAACTGCGAAAAGCCATAAGGGAGGTCAACTGCCCATCTCCACAACCAGAGGACCCTGACCGGGCCCTCGGTCCCAGACTCGAAGAAGATCCAGACATATTCGTGGAGCTGATAGACCGGCAGTTCTATCAATTAAGCTGTGGTGACGCCATGGTGGCCATTACGGCCGACTATCCCGGACTGCTTCCTGTGTCGCACGTAAGAAAAAACAAAAATCCCAACTCCAAAAACTAGGATCCCCTTTTAGACACTTCACCTACCATATACATATGGTGTTTTACAGGGAAGGCATTCGGGACGCCATGCCGAACCCGTAGCAACTCGCCAACAAGAGGCACCGAGGCCGGGCAGGCCAAAAAGGAAAGCGGTCAGGACGGAGACGCCGGCGCAGAGGTATGACAGAAACCCCGCTCCGTGGTTGTCGTCTTTCTTGAAATGTAATGACGTCCTTGTTTCTTTAACAGAAAAAATGCTCGCCGGAATATGTCCGGTGAGGCTGCCGATCACGCTTCCACCAGTCGGGCTCTAGGACCGGACATAGAGGCGGAAGCCGACATGGGGCGGACGCCGGATAATCCCCCTATGGAGGATGCGGATAGGCTATCTGCTACGAATTCAGAAGTGGAGAGCGCCATGAATCATAGGCGTCGCCGGGCCGTACTCCGCGACGCTTGCTTCTCACCAGAGGCATTTGATGCCTTCAATTCTAGAGAGGCGTACCTCCGTGCTGCTCAAAATGGTCTAGCCAGAGCCACGGACCAGTATGTAAAGGATGTACGGGTAAGCAAATCTAACGATTATATGTATCAGTAGCCCCTGAGACTTGAAACAGTTAGCAGAACTGATTTAAGGATCATCTTATTGTGCAAGTTCTTACAGAGAAGAATACTCGACTGTCACAGGAGCTGGAGGAATGCAGGACCCAACTTCGGGCCGCTGTTGCCGCATTGAAGGAACCGAAAAAGTCCCTAGCTGGTAACATTTCTTTCAAAGAATAACAGGTACCATATAGCATGCGGCGTGGCTGCAGATCTAATAATAGATATTGCGGATGAATCCGGAGAGAATTCGGAGGACCAGCATGCCGTACGATAGCTAAAGGCTGGCGAACACGTGCTGACTGAGGTCAGGCAGGAGAAAAACAATCTCAAAGACACCAATACCAAGCTAAGCGTGGAACTGAAAGATGTTCGAGCCCAGCTTGCAGACTCCGAGAAGGAGAATAAGCGGCTTCGACGCGTATTTTCAGTAAGTGCTTGAACGAACCCTTAAAAAGGGGTTGGCGTAGAAGCCGTCTAACAAAGTTATGTCTGCAGGTATGTTCACGGGTCGTCCCACGAAGGAGATTCCCGGATCTGCGGGTGATCTTCTATCCGAGCTCTCACAACTGCACGAACAAGTGCGGCAGGTGATGCAAGGTGTTGCCCAGGCCTTGTGGCCAGCCGTCTCCCTGCCAGAAGGCATTGGAGAGCTTGCGGAGAAGCTCAAGGGAGCACGGCGGCACTTCCGATTATGGAAGATATCGGCCTACCGTCAAGGTGCCAGGGAAGCCTGGGCCATGGTGAAGACGCGGTATACCAAGACTGACCCGAACCACATGGCTGAGGTCGGACCTGTGGGGCCCGATGGGAAAGAAATCCCCGTTAGCTTAGCGTATGGGCAAGTAGAATTAGCCGCAATGTATTCCCAACAGGATTGTAGGCTAGACCGCCTGTTGGATGGTATAGAAGAGGAATTTAGTCAGTCTACATGACTATGTAATTAAAGTGACATGTATAATGCCTTCTAGCCGGATTGTAGATCATTTGTCATGGTGGACCTTTTCGCTTCAACCTCGGGACCCGATAGTCCGAAGTGTGTCTGAATACCCGCCTAGTTATATAAGAACCGGTGTATGCGTGGAAACCAGGCGTAAGCGTCATTAGTGCTTGAACAGACAAGTGCCCAACTAGTTATGTTATATTACATGGGTAGTAAGAAACTTCTTCGAGGGAGAATAGTTCCGTTAAGGGTTCCTTTCCCTGGGTATGCATGCCCTAAAGTGCATGTCCGTACTGCGAGAGAAAATGCAGGCAAAAACATCTGGGGGCACATATGGAAAATAAATAAATAAAAGTCATCTTTTGTTCGCCGACCGAATATTCCCTTAAGAACGCTAGCTTTTGGCTTCACCCACTCTGAGGTACACATCCGGCTGACCCGGCAGTAACAATCGCAGAGGTGCTCCCCTTATGCCCTAGCCGAATTAACAGGAACGTAGGGCATAAATACAAGAGCCAGGCAACCTAGCTTGGCCAAAACTTAAGTCATATCGATGCATATAGTGGCGAAGAAAAGGTACATGTGGAAGAATACACATGTGCGGGGTGTGAAGCCCAGATAGATAATTAAGCTTCTGTGTAAGAAGCCCCCAGGTATAATGAGCGCGGTTAGCGCATCTATAATGTGCAAGCGAGGCACAAGTTGGCCCTTGAAGGCCTAGAGAAAGAATAAAAGGAATAAAGAGAAAAAAGGCAGATAATGTATATGCAAAAAATGGACAGAGGAAGGAGACGAGCATAGAGTCCGGCGCTAGGCGTAGAATCTTCGGAGCTTGGCTGTGTTCCATGGGTTCGGCTCAAGTCGATTATTCGATGCATCCCGTAGACGGTACGCACCACCGGTCAGAACTTGGTCAATAATGAAGGGACCTTCCCATTTGGGCTCGAGCTTGGACTTTTTCTCCTTCGGCAGGCGTAGAACTAACTCTCCAACATTATAAGTCTTGCCACGTACTTCTCTGCTTTGGTATCTGCGAGCCTGTTGCTGATAAAATGCAGAACGGGCTTTTGCCACGTCGCGCTCCTCCTCCAGGGTGTCCAGACTGTCCTGCCGATCAAGCTCGGCTTCTCCTTCTTCATACATGCGCACTCGAGGTAAGTCATGAATTATGTCACAGGGCAGAACTGCCTCTGCGCTGTACACCATAAAGAAGGGTGTATATCCGGTAGTGCAATTCGGGGTGGTCCGCAGCCCCCAGAGTACGGAGTCGAGCTCCTCTACCCAGTGCGTGTTAGACTCCTTTAAGGACTGCACTAATCTGGGTTTAATGCCGCTCATGATAAGACCATTTGCTCGCTGAACTTGGCCATTGGTTTGCGGGTGATAGATGGAAGCATAATCGAGCTTGATGCCCATGTTGCTGCACCAGAGTTTTACCTCGTCGACCGTGAAGTTCGTGCCATTGTCAGTGAGGATGCTGTGGGGGACGCCATAACGGTGTAGCACCCCGGATATGAAGTCTATCACCGGTCCGGATTCAGCTGTTTTAACAGGTTTGGCTTCTATCCATTTGGTGAATTTATCCACCATGACCACTGAGTATTTTTTCTTATGGGTTCCCCCTTTAAGGGGTCCAACCATGTCAAGCCCCCAGACTGCGAAAGGCCAGGTAATGGGGATTTTTTGGAGGGTGGTGGGTGGCATATGGCTTAGGTTCGCAAAAAGTTGGCAACCGGCGCAACGTTGGACCAATTCATGTGCGTCTTACCGGGTCGTCGGCCAATAAAAACCTGTACGGAAGGCCTTGCTTACGAGGATCCGGGCTGCGGCGTGGTGGCTGCCGAGTCCGGCGTGAATTTCTGCCAAAAGCGTTCGCCCTTCCTCTTCGGAGATGCACCTTTGAAGGACTCTGGTAGTGCTTTTCTTATACAGCTCTCCCTCGTGGACCCTGTAGGCTTTACATCGCCGCACTATGCAGCGTGCTTCACTTTGGTCCTCGGGGAGTTCCTGCCTAGTTAGGTAGGCCAGGAATGGTTATGTCCACGGGGCGATGACGACCAATATTACGTGGGCTGAAGGTGTTATTTTGGTGGCAGAGCCTCCGATTATGTCAGAGTGTTCGGTATCGGGCATTTTGGCCGGGTCCGGACTATTGTTATCGGTGTCCCCTTCCCATACCACCGATGGCCTAAACAACCTATCCAAAAAGATGTTGGGGGAACACGTCGCGTTTTGTGCCGATGCGGGCAAGGATATCCACCGCCTGATTGTTTTCCCGAGCCACGTGGTGAAATTCGAGTCCCTCGAACCGAGCTGACATCTTTAGGACGGTGTTTCAATAGGCCACCATCTTCGGATCCTTGGCATCAAAGTCTCCATTTATTTGGGATATTGCAAGGTTCGAATCCCCACGCACCTCCAGGAGTTGAATGCCCATGGAGACTGCCATCCGAAGACCATGCAACAGGGCTTCGTATTCGGCTGCGTTGTTGGAGTCTGTATACAGTATCTGCAGTACATACTGAACAGCATCTCCTGTTGGGGACGTCAGGACGACGCCAGCCCCCAGACTGGCCAGCATTTTGGAGCTGTCGAAGTGTATGATCCAATTGGAGTATGCGCTGTACTCTTTAGGGAGTTCGGCTTCCGTCCATTCGGCGACAAAGTCGGCCAATACTTGCGATTTAATGGCTCGCCAAGGTTTGTATGTTATGTCGAACGGGAGGAGCTCGATGGCCCATTTGGCAATCCGACCCGTGGCGTCGCGGTTGTTTATAATATCATTAAGTGGCACTTCCGAGGCTACTATAATTGAACACTCTTGAAAGTAGTGTCGCAGCTTCCGAGATGCCATGAATACCGCATAGGCTATCTTTTGATAATGTGGGTACCGTGATTTGCATGGAGTGAGGATAGTGGATACATAATATACCGGCTTTTGAAGCGGGAATTTATGTCCGTCCGCTTCTTGTTCGATGACGAGCACTACGCTTACAACCTGATGAGTTGCCGCAATGTATAACAACATTGGTTCGCCAATGTTTGGCGCAGCCAGGATTGGGTTGGTTGCTAGTATGGCTTTTATTTCTTCCAATCCGGTTGTGGTGACGTCCGTCCACTCGAACTGTTTGATGCGCCGAAGCTGGCGATAAAGGGGTAATGCCTTTTCTCCTAAGCGGGAGATAAAGCGGCTTAGAGCCGCCACACATCCAGTTAATTTCTGGATTTGTTTGAGGTCTGTTGGGGTAGCCAACTTTGACAAAGCTCAAATTTTGGCCGGATTAGCTTCAATTCCTCTACTGGAGACAATGAAGCCCAGGAGCTTTCCGGCTTGTACGCCGAAAACGCATTTTTCTGGATTGAGCTTGATGTCGTATGTTCGGAGGTTGTCGAATGTGAGCCTCAAGTCGTCTATTAGAGAGTCGACATGTTTGGTTTTCATGACCACATCATCTACGTATGCCTCTACTGTTTTGCCGATCTGTTTCTCCAGACATGTCTGAATCATGCGTTGATACGTTGCGCCGGCGTTTTTGAGCCCAAAAGGCACTGTGTTGAAACAGAATGGGCCGTATGGTGTGAAAAATGCCGTTGCAGCTTGGTCGGACTCCGCCATCTTGATTTGGTGGTAGCCGTAGTATGTGTCGAGGAAACACAATGACTCGGGTCCTGCGGTAGCATCGATAATTTGATCAATGCGGGGGAGGGGGAAGTGATCCTTTGGGCAAGCCTTATTGAGGTCCTTGAAATCGACACATAGGCACCAGGATTTGTCCTTCTTTGGTATCATCACCAGGTTTGCTAGCCAGTCCGAGTGTTTTATTTCTCTAATGAATCCGGCCTCCAATAACTTGGCTAGTTCCTCTCCCATAGCCTGTCTCTTAGGTTCAGAGAAACACCGAAGAGCCTACTTGACCGGCTTGAATCCCTTTAGGATATTGAGGTTGTGCTTGGCCAGCCTACGTGGGATTCCTGGCATGTCTGAGGGGTGCCAGGCGAATATGTCCCAATTATCGCGCAGGAACTCTCGTAGTGCGGCGTCCATGGCGGGGTTTAATTGTGCCCCGATGGAGGCTGTTTTTGTAGGGTCCATTGGGTGGACTTGGAATTTGACTATTTCATCCACTGGTTTAAACGAGGTGGACTTGGATCTCTTGTCAAGTATCACGTCGTCCTTGTCCACTGTGGAGTGTAGTGCAGTTAATTCCTCGGCCGAAAGGGCTTTGAATAATGCCTCGAGGGCCAATGCGGCTGTTTTGTTTTCGGCGCGGAGTGCTGTGTCCGGATCACTAACGAGAGTGATGATTCCGTTAGGCCCATGCATTTTGAGCTTCATGTAACCATAATGGGGTATGGCTTGGAAGATCGTGAACGCCTCCCATCCCAAAAGGGCGTGGTATCCACTACTGAACGGGGCCACATGGAATGTAATTTCTTCGGATATATAGTTCTCCGGTGTGCCGAATACCACATCTAGTGTGATTTTCCCAGCATAGCGTGCTTCCCGACTAGGGATGATTCCTATGAAGGTTGTGCTTCTTTGCTCAATGCGGTTCCAGTCTATTTCCATTTTTGAAGAGTTTCTTCATAGATGAGGTTTAATCCACTACCGCCGTCCATGAGTACTTTCTTGAGTCAAAAGCCATCCACAATTGGACTGGGGACCAGTGCAGCTGGTGCTCGGGCTGTTCGGAATTTAGGTTCGTCACTGGCAGTGAAGGTAATAAGCATGTCGCTCCATGGATTTATTGCTGCTACGTGGCAGATTTCGGCAATGATGCGGAGTATTCGCTTGCGCCTATTATTTGATGCGAAGGTCTCAAAGACTGTTAATACCTTATTGTTATCCCTGGGATGGTGCTCTGTGGTATCTGGGATGAGAAAATCCTCGCCGCTTTTGGCCACCTGCCGGAGTATCCAACATGCTCTAAGGCTGTGTGTTGGTATGGTGTCGGTGTCAAAACCGGCGGATCTTGGGTAGGGGGTCCCGAACCGTGCATCTAAGGCAGATGGTAATAGGAGGCAGGGGACACGATGTTTTACCCAGGTTCGGGCACTCTTGATGGAGGTAAAACCCTACGTCCTTCTTGATTATTCTTGATAATATGAATAGTACAAAAGTTGATCTACCACGAGATCGGAGAGGCTAAACCCTAGAAGCTAGCCTATGGTATGATTGTATGTTGTCCTATGGACTAAAACCCTCCGGTTTATATAGACACCGGAGGGGGCTACGGTTACACAAGGTCGGTTACAAAGGAGGAGATATACATATCCGTATTGCCTAGCTTGCCTTCCACGCCAAGTAGAGTCCCATCCGGACATGGGACGAAGTCTTCAATCTTGTATCTTCATAGTCCACCAGTCTGGCCTAAGAATATAGTTCGGCTGTCCGGAGACCCCCTAATCCAGGACTCCCTTAGTAGCCCCTGAACCAGGCTTCAATGACGATGAGTCCGGCGCGCAGTGCTGTCTTCGGCATTGCAAGGCGGGTTCCTCCTCTGAATACACCACAGAAGACTTTGAATACAAGGATAGTGTCCGACCTTGCAAAATAAGTTCCACATACCATCGTAGAGAGAATAATATTTCCACAAATCCAATCTGTTGACATGTTTTGGCAGCATGACATCATGCAATGGCCCGGTAATTTTTCGAACCGTTTTTCCTTAACCAGCCCTGCACATAATGTGAGGCGGTTTCTTGACACGTCTTGTCAAAGCAGAGATTGTGTTCCCCTTATTACGGATTTCTCATCAATACGGACGTGGGTAAGCCAACCACGCCATTAATTACGATGCTTGGTGGATAAGCAAGATTTACCAGGCTAGTGGGGGCGCATAGTTTAGTCCGCCTTAATAAAGGGATAAGATCTCACCTTTTTCTACCCACGCCTTCTTCCTCCCTGCTCATCCATTCTTGTGCACTCGAGCTCCAGCGCCCAGGTCCGCATCCTCCTTCTCAACTCTCTCCAAAACATGTCCGGAGCGGGAGGCAAGTGGATGGCCTCCTCCATCACGGAGGGGCACATCAAAAAGTTACGTGGAGCCGGATACTTAGCCGCGGACATCGCGCACCGGCTGCCAGCCACGGGGCAGGTCATCCCTACCCAGAACCTCACGAGAGGGTGGTCTTCCTCCACCACTTCGTCGCGGACTAGGGTTTCCCGTCCATCCATTTGTCCAGGACCTCATGTTCTACTATGGGCTGGACTTCCATGATTTGGACCCGAACTTCATCCTCAACATCTCGGCATTCATCGTCGTGTGCGAGGCCTTCCTCCGCATCCGGTCCCACTTCGGCCTGTGGCTGAAGACCTTCAATATCAAGATGAAGGTGGTGGGAGGCCAACAAGCGGAATGCAGCGGAGCCATGGTGGGCAAGATGCCCAACTTTACATGGCTCGAGGGCTCCTTCGTGGAGACCATAAAGGGGTGCCAATCGGGGTGGTTCTACATCACCAAGCCGCACGACACCAACTGGGTGGCGGCCCCTGAGTTTCGACCCAGAATCCCCACGCGGCTCACTTCCTGGAAGGAGAAGGGACTGTCCTAGGGTTCATCGGTGGAGCTAGACGGACTCCAGAAGTGTATCCGGAACATGACAAGCAAGAAACTTAAGCTTGTCAACATAGTCCAGGTCATGCTCTTCCGCCAGATCCTCCCGTGTCAAGAACGGGATTTTAACTTATGGGAGTTCGACCCGGCCCGGCACCAGACTCTAAGCAAGCTCTTTGACACGATGCACAAAGACGTCTGGAGGGTGCTGTTCAAGGGTGCCGAGGTCCCTCCCTCTCTCAGCGAGGACCGCGGGCTAAGCGCGAAGCGCCCTGCGAATCCGGTAAGTTCTGTACATCTGGTAGGATATTTATTTCCAATAGCTTAACCATGTGCGGGGTCTGAGCTCCCACGCCTTTAACAGGACTGGGTAGAGGCATCAGAGCAGATTGACTATCCGGGTCCCTTGCCCGAAGACACCGCGGACGCTCTCCTGACGGAGATGCTGACTCCGGCTCCTTATAATGTGCCAGAGAAGACCAAGATGAAGGCCAAGGGAACCCAAAAGAGTTCCCGGCGCCAGGTGGTATCGGACTCATCGTCCAATAACTCCACGACGCACTCCTCCCATGAAGATGAGGAGGAGGAAGATGAAGATGCTCCCCCTCCAGCCGGGGGAGACAAGAAAATGAAGGCCGCCCCAACCGAGGAGGCCAAAGGGTCCAAGAAAGGAAAGACCCTCCTTCCGGTCTGCTCCACCACCGCCGCCGAAGGCGAAGACGAGTGGCTGCTCAGGGCCAAGCCCCTAGCGAAGCCGTAAGTATTCGGATACCAGAGTAACTCATAGCATACCTTTGTCGCACTGCTTCTCCTAACGCCGAATATGATTATGCAGACCGCCCCAACCCCGTATCGACGTGTCCTCGTCGGACGGCTCCTTGGATCCGTCGGATATGGATAGCAATCCACTTCCGACCGCCTCCTCCCCTTGCCCTACGGACAATGCCGAGGTATTGTCTCAAGGGGCACTGAGCCGGGGGGAGACAGTCTCGGAGGCGCCTCAAGGTGACCTTCCGGACTCCAGGAGCAAAGGGAGCAAGGCTCCCGGGGGCTCCAAGTTCGGTTCTCAGCCGAACATCGCGCCGGAACCTCCAGTGGTTCCGGACTCGGGCAGGCGGCCCCCTTCCAAAAGGGGTAAGACGCCCGTGCCGGTGACCTCTGTCCATCCAGAGGCACCGGACAACCTGCTGGGAGCGCTTCGCGGTGCTTCCATCGACGAAGAGCACCGCACTATTATGAGTGCGGTGATCAAGAAGGTTCAGTCCGCCAAGAGCGGACTGATTGAAGCCTGTGCCAGCCTTCTAACAGGCTTTGAGGTAAGTATTTAAAATATAGGGAAATATTACCGCATAGATAGTAGCCCCTGATGCTCTGTTTGGTGTTCACAAAGAAAAGCCGAATAGAGGATCAAATAATATTTGCAGGAGTCTAATATAAGTATGTCTATATGCGTATGCAGGCTTCGCTGCTGGCCTCTGCCGCACTGACTGCGGAGGTCGCCGCACTGAAGCAGGACCTCGAGGGGTCCGAGAAAGAGCGAGGCCTTGCCAAGAGGCAGCTCGAGGAGAACAAAGGTAAGTAATACCTTGTCTATATATATATACAATAAAAAGATGCGATTGCAAAATGACAGGATCATTGTGAATTTGCCAGGGGCCACGACCGAAGTGGCGACCCTGAAGCAAGCGCTATCCGAGGCCAAAAACAAAGTGGCCCAGGAGCGCACCCAGCGGGAAAAGCAAGAGGCACGGGTGGGCGAGGTGCAGCAAGAGTTCCAAGCTCTCATGACGAAGCACGAGGCGTTGGAGCTTGACTTGAAGACGCGAGAGTCTGAGCTTGCCGCGGCCCTTGAGAGTGCAAAGAGTGCCAAGGCTGAAGCCCAAAAGGCCCTCAAGGAGATTGAGGCGACAAGGAAGATAGCGGCGGGTAAGTCATTCAATATGCAAAGCAAGCATGTGAAAGTAAATTACTTGTTACTTACCTGAGTCCGGAGCTCTCCAGGAGCATTCGCGAATTTGCCTTGAAGCGTGTCGGATGCCGCAAAGTTTTACCAGGCCGAGGAGGGAAGCTCAATGGAGAAGCTGTTCCGGTCTCAGTATACTGGGACCGAACACCCGATGCCTATGAGCGACCAGTTGAAGCAACTGGTCGAGCTGCACAAGGTGGCCGAACAGGCCATGAAGGGCTTTATAGTCCGGATGTGGCCTGGCGACGCCCTTCCCAATAGCTACTTCGGCCTGGTGAGGCGGCTTGTGGATGCCTGCCCATAGCTGGAAGTCATCAGGCGGTCCGTCTGCATCGAGGGTGCACACCGGGCTTTCGCCCGTGCGAAGGTGCACTGGGCCAAGATGGACGCCGAGAAGCTGGTGAAGGAAGGGGCCGCCGTAGGGCAAGGAGCATCGCCACCCTGAGATGTATTATGAGGGTGTCCTGAAGGGTGCCCGTCTTGTAGCGGACGAGTGGGCGAAAGATGTAATATTTGAATGAACTTGCTCGTGTGATCCTGTGGTATGAAAACTTGTTCATATGCGCTTTGCAACGGTTGTTTGAATTTAAAATATTACCTTCTGTTCGGATGTTTATCAAATCTGAGAGATGGCTAGTCATCGGCTTCTTGTTCCCATTTTTGGGTCCTTCGAGGGAGGTGCTCGGCGCAACGAACAAGGCAATCGGACTATAATGCTTTATCACTCTCACTTAGCCATAGAATTCTATAATTTTAAATTTTGGCGAAGCCCCTAGTATTCGGAAGGCCGAATTTGGGGTGCTATACACGCCTTAATCCGGACAAAGTCGACTCCTCGCTCTAAGCGGCATAAGTCTTTAGGGACTCAAAACGTCTCGAACAGCGACCAGTCTCTCGCCTTATCATGATAGTCAGTTTTAGCTTTCTCTACTGAGGTGCTTAGCCCAGCTGAACCGGGGCACAATCGCAGTAGTTCTACCAGTGCTACCTTAGCCGATATAGTGGAACGTAAGGTACCAAAACATGGGAGCCGGGCAAACCCAACTATTGACCCAAGACATGATTCGGAGCTGATGCATATAATGCTATAAGTTCGGGGTGCCGCATTGTCTAAAGTGTTCGGACTTCTCACGTCGTATTATGGGGTATGCTTAAGCCCCTAGAGTATTAGCCGTACCAGAGTGTACGGGTGCTGGATGTCATGAAATGAACATATATATATATATATATATATATATATATATAAAGGAAGAATAAAGAATGAGATAATACTCTAGTGTTATGCATTGTTTATTCAAAAAGGTGCGTTAAAGCAAAATGATACAAGTAGTGCGATAAGCAAAAAGTAGGACTATTTGACATGTCCCCTCCAAGGGCAAGCTGAGGAATGGCATTAAAGCAAGTATTTCACTCGTTATCGTAATCCACCTGGGAGTTCCGTGGTGCGACATAGCTTTCTGCCTCCTTGGTTGCTGCATCATGTGTTCGGCAATCATACTGCCGGACAAGGTTTCCAGAGATTAAAGTCCCGAAAGAGAGAAAAATAACAAAGCGGGAAGCCCCTAGTGCGGTTGAGCCGCATCTTGGGGCGTGCCATAGTCGTGCCCCCCTCCCCACCTATGCCCATGGTATTTTCAATGTGTAATTATGTACGCGCGGCACGGATTTCACCATTTGGCTGGGACTGGTGTGGGGGCCGCATTGCTATGCGAGCTCGGAATGTGCCAGGCGGTCTTCTTGCCGATTACTCCAGGCGCGCTTGAAGGTGTCCGGGTCCTTAATCGCCAAACTAGTGGATTGCCTTAAGAGGATGCATTGTGCTTCTGCTGCGAGGGCTGCAGTGTGCTCCTCCGTGTGGAGAGAGTGCTCTGGGTTTCAATTAATCGTTACGACCCCCCGAGGTCCTGGCATCTTGAGCTTGAGGTATGCATAATGTGGTACCGCATTGAATCTTGCAAATGCGGTTCGCCCGAGCAGTGCATGATAGTCACTGCAGAACGGGATTATATCGAAGATTAACTCCTCACTTCGGAAGTTATCTGGGGATCCGAAGACCACTTCCAGTGTGACTGAGCCTGTGCAATGGGCCTCTACACCTGGTATGACGCCTTTGAAGGTCGTTTTTGTGGGTTTGATCCTTGAGGGGTCTATACCCATTTTGCGCACTGTGTCCTGGTAAAGCAGGTTCAGGCTGCTGCCGCCATCCATAAGGACTCGAGTGAGGTGAAATCCGTCAATGATTGGGTCTAGAACCAGTGCGGCGAGTCCGCCATGACAGATACTAGTGGGGTGCTCCCTGCGATCGAAGGTGATCAGGCAAGAGGACCATGGGTTGAACTTTGGGGCGACTGGCTCCAACGCATATGTGTCCCTTAGCGCACGCTTCCACTCCCTCTTGGGGATGTGGGTTGCGTATATCATGTTCACCGTCCGCACTTGTGGGGGGAACCTCTTCTGTCCTCTGGTGTTCGCCTGCCGTGGCTCCGCCTCATCATCGCTATGCGACCCCTTATCTTTGTTTTCGGAATTTAACTTGCCGGCTTGCTTGAACACCCAACAATCCCTGTTGGTGTGGTTGGCTGGCTTGTCGAGGGTGTCATGTATTTGACACGAGCGATCGAGTATACGGTCCAGACTGGACGGGCCCGGAGTGCTTCTTTTAAATGGCTTTTTCCGCTGACCGGGTTAAGAGCCCTTGAATCTGGCATTGACTGCTATATCCTCGGTATTGTCACTGTTAATGCGGCACTTGTGTTTGTTGCGACGTGACCTGCCATTGCCATCCTTGGTATCAGAAGTACCATGGTTCTTTGATATGTTATTGCTGAAGGAAATATGCCCTAGAGGCAATAATAAAGTTATTATTTATTTCCTTATATCATGATAAATGTTTATTATTCATGCTAGAATTGTATTAACCGGAAACATAATACATGTGTGAATACATAGACAAAAATAGAGAGTCACTAGTAAGCCTCTTTGACTAGCTCGTTAATCAAAGATGGTTATGTTTCCTAACCATAGACATGAGTTCTCATTTGATTAACGGGATCACATCATTAGGAGAATGATGTGATTGACTTGACCCATTCTATTAGCTTAGCACTTGATCGTTTAGTTTGTTGCTATTGCTTTCTTCATAACTTATACATGTTCCTATGACCATGAGATTATGCAACTCCCATTTACCGGAGGAACACTTTGTGTGCTACCAAACGTCACAACGTAACTGGGTGATTATAAAGGTGCTCTACAGGTGTCTTTGAAGGTACTTGTTGGGTTGGCGTATTTCGAGATTAGGATTTGTCACTCCGATTGTCGGAGAGGTATCTCTAGGCCCTCTTGGTAATGCACATCACTCAAGCCTTGCAAGCATTGCAACTAATAAGTTAGTTGCAGGATGATGTATTACGGAACGAGTAAAGAGACTTGCCGGTAACGAGATTGAACTAGGTATTGAGATACCGACGATCGAATCTCGGGCAAGTAACATACCGATGACAAAGGGAACAACGTATGTTGTTATGCGATCTGACCGATAAAGATCTTCGTAGCATATGTAGGAGCCAATATGAGCATCCAGGTTCCGCTATTGGTTATTGACCGGAGACGTGTCTCGGTCATGTCTTCATAGTTCTCGAACCCGTAGGGTCCGCACGCTTAAAGTTCGGTGACGATCGTAATAAGGGTATTTGCGTTTTAATGTACCGAAGGTTGTTCGGAGTCCCGGATGTGATCACGGGCATGACGAGGAGTCTCGAAATGGTCGAGACATAAAGATTGATATATTGGAAGCCTATATTTGGATATCGGAAACGTTCCGGGTGAAATCGGGATTTTACCGGAGTACCGGGGGGTTACGGGAACCCCACCGGGGGGTTATTGGGCCTACATGGGCCATAAGGTAGAAGAGGAGGGCCGGCCAGGGCAGGCCGCGCGCCCCCTCCCCCCTAGTCCGAATAGGACAAGGAAGTGGGGGGGCGGCGCCCCCCTTTCCTCTTTCTCCATTCCTCCTTCCTTTTCCAACAAGGCAAGACGGGGGGAGTCCTACTCCCGGTTGGAGTAGGACACCTCCAGGCGCACACATACGGCCGGCCGCACCTCCCCCTCTCCCTCCTTTATATACTGTGGCAAGGGGGCACCCCATGACACACAAGTTGATCCTCATGATCGTTCCTTAGCCGTGTGCGGTGCCCCCTTCCACCATATTCCACCTCAGTCATATCGTAGCGGTGCTTAGGCGAAGCCCTGCATCGGTAGAACATCATCACCGTCATCACGTCGTCGTGCTGACAAAACTCTCCCTCAATGTTTTGCTAGATCGGAACTCGAGGGACGTCACCGAGTTGAACGTGCGCAGAACTCGAAGGTGCCGTACGTTCGGTACTTGGATTGGTCAGATCGGGAAGATGTACGACTACTTCCTCTATGTTGTGTCAATACTTCCATTGCTGGTCTACGAGGGTACGTAGACAACACTCTCCCCTCTCTTTGCTATGCATCACCATGATCTTGCGTGTGCGTAGGAATTTTTTTTGAAATTACTACGTTCCCCAACAGTGGTATCAGTGCCTAGGTTTTATGCGTTGATGTTGTGCACGAGTAGAACACAAGTGAGTTGTGGGCGATATAAGTCATACTGTTTACCAGCATGTCATACTTTGGTTCGGCGGTATTGTTGGATGAAGCGGCCCGGGCCGACATTGCGCGTACGCTTACGCGAGACTGGTTCTACCAACGTGCTTTAGACACAGGTGGCTGGCGGGTGTCAGTTTCTCCAACTTTAGTTGAACCAAGTGTGGCTATGCCCGGTCCTTGCAAAGGTTAAAACAGCACCAACTTGACAAACTATCGTTGTGGTTTTGATGCATAGATTAGAACGGTTCTTGCTAAGCCCGTAGCAGCCACGTAAAACTTGCAACAACAAAGTAGAGGACGTCTAACTTGTTTTTGCAGGGCATGTTCTGATGTGATATGGTCAAGACATGATGCTAAATTTTATTGTATGAGATGATCATGTTTTGTAACCGAGTTATCGGCAACTGGAAGGAGCCATATGGTTGTCGCTTTATTGTATGCAATGCAATTGCACTGTAATGTTTTACTTTATCACTAAGCGGTAGCGATAGTCGTGGAAGCATAAGATTGGCGAGACGACCACGATGCTACGATGGTGATCAAGGTGTCGCGCCGATGACGATGGTGATCCTGAAGGTGCTTCGAAGATGGAGATCACAAGCACAAGATGATGATGGCCATATCATATCACTTATATTGATTGCATATGATGTTTATCTTTTATGCATCTTATCTTCCTTTGATTGATGGTAGCATTATAAGATGATCCCCCACTAGATTATCAAAGTATAAGTGTTCTCCCTGAGTATGCACCATTGCGAAAGTTCTTCGTGCTGAGACACCACGTGATGATCGGGTGTGATAGGCTCTACGTTCAAATACAACGGGTGCAAAATAGTTGCACACGCGGAATACTCAGGTTTAACTTGACGAGCCTAGCATATAACAGATATGGCCTCGGAACACGGAGACCGAAAGGTCGAGCGTGAATCATATAGTAGATATGATCAACATATTGATGTTCACCATTGATACTACTCCATCTCACGTGATGATCGGACATGGTTTATTGATTTGGATCACGTGATCACTTAGAGGATTAGAGGGATATCTTTCTAAGTGGGAGTTCTTAAGTAATATGATTAATTGAACTTAAATTTATCATGAACTTAGTACCTGATAGTATCTTGCTTGTCTATGTTTGATTGTAGATAGATGGCTCGTGCTGTTGTTCCGTTGAATTTTAATGCGTTCCTTGAGAAAGAAAAGTTGAAAGATGATGGTAGCAATTACACGGACTGGGTCCGTAACTTGAGGATTATCCTCATTGCTGCACAGAAGAATTACGTCCTGGAAACACCGCTAAGTGCCAAGCCTGCTGCAGGAGCGACACCAGATGTTATGAACGTCTGGCAGAGCAAAGCTAACGACTACTCGATAGTTCAGTGTGCCATGCTTTACGGCTTAGAACCGGGTCTTCAACGACGTTTTGAACGTCATGGAGCATATGAGATGTTCCAGGAGTTGAAGTTAATATTTCAAGCAAATGCCCGGATTGAGAGATATGAAGTCTCCAATAAGTTCTATAGCTGCAAGATGGAGGAGAATAGTTCTGTCAGTGAACATATACTCAAAATATATGGGTATCATAATCACTTGACTCTGGGGGTTAATCTTCCTGTTGATAGTGTCATTGACAGAGTTCTTCAATCACTGCCACCAAGCTACAAAAGCTTCGTGATGAACTATAATATGCAAGGGATGAATAAAACTATTCCTGAGCTCTTCGCGATGCTAAAAGCCGCGGAGGTAGAAATCAAGAAGGAGCATCAAGTGTTGATGGTCAATAAGACCACCAGTTTCAAGAAAAAGGGCAAAGGGAAGAAGAAAGGGAACTTCAAGAAGAACAGAAAACAAGTTGCTGCTCAGGAGAAGAAACCCAAGTCTGGACCTAAGCCTGAGACTGAGTGCTTCTACTGCAAGCAGACTGGTCACTGGAAGCGGATCTGCCCCAAGTATTTGGCGGATAAGAAGGATGGCAAAGTGAACAAAGGTATATGTGATATACATGTTATTGATGTGTACCTTACTAATGCTCGCAGTAACACCTGGGTATTTGATACTGGTTCTGTTGCTAACATTTGCAACTCGAAACAGGGGCTACGGATTAAGCGAAGATTGGCTAAGGACGAGGTGACGATGCGCGTGGGAAATGGTTCCAAAGTTGATGTGATCGCGGTCGGCACGCTACCTCTACATCTACCTTCGGGATTAGTATTAGACCTAAATAATTGTTATTTGGTGCCAGCGTTGAGCATGAACATTATATCTGGATCTTGTTTGATGCGAGACGGTTATTCATTTAAATCAGAGAATAATGGTTGTTCTATTTATATGAGTAATATCTTTTATGGTCATGCACCCTTGAAGAGTGGTCTATTTTTGATGAATCTCGATAGTAGTGATACACATATTCATAATGTTGAAATCAAAAGATGCAGAGTTGATAATGATAGTGCAACTTATTTGTGGCACTGCCGTTTAGGTCATATCAGTGTAAAGCGCATGAAGAAACTCCATACTGATGGACTTTTGGAACTACTTGATTATGAATCACTTGGTACTTGCGAACCGTGCCTCATGGGTAAGATGACTAAAACGCCGTTCTCCGGTACTATGGAGAGAGCAACGGATTTGTTGGAAATCATACATACAGATGTATGTGGTCCAATGAATGTTCAGCCTCGTGGCGGATATCATTATTTCCTCACCTTCACAGATGATTTAAGCAGATATGGGTATATCTACTTAATGAAACATAAGTCTGAAACATTTGAAAAGTTCAAAGAATTTCAGAGTGAAGTTGAAAATCATCGTAACAAGAAAATAAAGTTTCTACGATCTGATCGTGGAGGAGAATATTTGAGTTACGAGTTTGGTCTACATTTGAAACAATGCGGAATAGTTTCGCAACTCACGCCACTTGGAACACCACAGCGTAATGGTGTGTCCGAACGTCGTAATCGTACTTTATTAGATATGGTGCGATCTATGATGTCTCTTACTGATTTACCGTTATTGTTTTGCGGTTATGCTTTAGAGACGGCTGCATTCACGTTAAATAGGACACCATCGAAATCCGTTGAGATGACGCCTTATGAACTGTGATTTGGCAAGAAACCAAAGTTGTCGTTTCTGAAAGTTTGGGGCTGGAATGCTTATGTGAAAAAGCTTCAACCTGGTAATCTCGAACCCAAATCGGAGAAATGTGTCTTCATAGGATAACCAAAGGAGACTGTTGGGTACACCTTGTATCACAGATCTGAAGGCAAAACTTTTGTTGCTAAATTCGGAGTTTATCTAGAGAAGGAGTTTCTCCCGAAAGAAGTGAGTGGGAGAAAAGTAGAACTTGATGAGGTAACTGTACCTTCTCCCTTATTGGAAAGTAGTACATCACAAAAACTGGTTTCTGTGACACCTACACCAATTAGTGATGAAGCTAATGATAATGATCATGA
Source organism: Triticum monococcum (assembly GCA_034509565.1). Classification (NCBI taxonomy): domain Eukaryota; kingdom Viridiplantae; phylum Streptophyta; class Magnoliopsida; order Poales; family Poaceae; genus Triticum; species Triticum monococcum. The sequence goes on along the minus strand of CM067842.1, from coordinate 438,767,977 downwards.
AACTTCAGAGCAAGTTACTACCGAACCTCGTAGATCAACCAGAGTATGATCCGCACCAGAGTGGTACGGTAATCCTGTTCTAGAAGTCATGCTACTAGATCATGATGAACCTACAAACTATGAAGAAGCGATGGTGAGCCCAGATTCCGCAAAATGGCTAGAAGCCATGAAATCTGAGATGGGATCCATGTATGAGAACAAAGTGTGGACTTTGGTTGACTTGCCCGTTGATCGGCAAGCAATTGATAATAAATGGATCTTCAAGAAGAAGACTGACGCTGACGGTAATGTTACTGTCTATAAAGCTCGACTTGTTGCAAAAGGTTTTCGACAAGTTCAAGGGATTGACTACGATGAGACCTTCTCACCCGTAGCGATTCTTAAGTCTGTCCGAATCATGTTAGCAATTGCCGCATTTTATGATTATGAAATTTGGCAAATGGATGTCAAAACTGCATTCCTGAATGGATTTCAGGAAGAAGAGTTGTATATGATGCAACCAGAAGGTTTTGTCGATCCAAAGGGAGCTAACAAAGTGTGCAAGCTCCAGCGATCCATTTATGGACTGGTGCAAGCCTCTCGGAGTTGGAATAAACGCTTTGATAGTGTGATCAAAGCATTTAGTTTTGTACAGACTTTTGGAGAAGCATGTATTTACAAGAAAGTGAGTGGGAGCTCTGTAGCATTTCTGATATTATATGTGGATGACATATTATTGATTGGACATGATATAGAATTTCTGGATAGCATAAAGGGATACTTGAATAAGAGTTTTTCAATGAAAGACCTCGGTGAAGCTGCTTACATATTGGGCATTAAGATCTATAGAAATAGATCAAGACGCTTAATTGGACTTTCACAAAGCACATACCTTGACAAGGTTTTGAAGAAGTTCAAAATGGATCAAGCAAAGAAAGGGTTCTTGCCTGTGTTACAAGGTGCGAAGTTGAGTAAGATTCAATGTTCGACCACCGCAGAAGATAGAGAGAAAATGAAAGATGTTCCCTATGCTTCAGCCTTAGGCTCTATCATGTATGCAATGTTGTGTACCAGACCTGATGTGTGCCTTGCTATAAGTCTAGAAGGGAGGTACCAATGTAATCCAGGAGTGGATCACTGGACAGCGGTCAAGAACATCCTGAAATACCTGAAAAGGACTAAGGATATGTTTCTCGTATATGGAGGTGACAAAGAGCTCATCGTAAATGGTTACGCTGATGCAAGCTTTGACACTGATCCGGACGATTGTAAATCGCAAACCAGATACGTGTTTTTACTGAATGGTGGAGCTGTCAGTTGGTGTAGTTCTAAACAAAGCGTCGTGGCGGGATCTACATGTGAAGCGGAGTACATAGCTACTTCGGAAGCAGCAAATGAAGGAGTCTGGATCAAGAAGTTCAAATCCGATCTAGGTGTCATACCTAGTGCATTGGGTCCAATGAAAATCTTTTGTGACAATACTGGTGCAATTGCCTTGGCGAAGGAATCCAGATTTCACAAGAGAACCAAACACATCAAGAGACGCTTCAATTCCTTTCGGGATTTAGTCCAATGGGAGACATAGAAATTTGCAAGATACATACGGATCTGAATGTTGCAGACCCGCTAACTAAGCCTCTTCCACGAGCAAAATATGATCAGCACCAAGGCTCCATGGGTGTTAGAATCATTACTGTGTAGTCTAGATTATTGACTCTAGTGCAAGTGGGAGACTGAAGGAAATATGCCCTAGAGGCATGTAACACCCCAGATATAACTTTCCCAATTTGTAATCCAACTCTTGCCGTTTCCAGCATTAAGTTATATTTATTTCTCGGGTTCGGGTCTCTGTCTTCGTGTGTTGTATTCGTTGTCAAGCATCTCATATCATGTCATCATGTGCATTGCATTTGCATACGTGTTCATCTCATGCATTCGAGCATTTTCCCCGTTGTCCATTTTGCATTCCGGCGCTTCGTTCTCCTCCGGTGGTCATTTCTAGCTTTCTTTCTTGTGTGGGGATTAAACATTTCCGGATTAGACCAAGACTTGTCACGCGGCCTTGGTTTACTACCGGTAGACCGCCTGTCAAGTTTCGTACCATTTGGACTTCGTTTGATACTCCAACGGTTAACCGAGGGACCGAAAAGGCCTCGTGTGTGTTCCAGCCCAACACCCCTCCAATTTGGCCCAAAACCCACCAAACTCTACTCCATCATCTAGAGCGTTCGATCACGATCGCGTGGCCGAAAACCGCACCTCATTTGGACTCTCCTAGCTCCACTTATGCCTATAAATAGACCCCCCGTTTTCGGATCTCTCTCCCTCTCCCCGAAACCCTAAAATCCCTCTCCGCCGCGCCGGACGTGTCCGACTTGCGCCGGACATGTCCGTTTCCACCCCGCCGCCGACACTTGGCGCCGCCTGAGTCTTCCGCCACCCCGGTCCACATCGCCGACCCGCAGGCCCACGCGGGGCCCTCCCCGGCCCGCAAGACGCCCCGCCCTTCTCCATCCTCCTCGCCCGGGCCGCGCCCCACGCCGCCGTCCTCCGCCGCCGCTGCCTCGCCCGGCTGCTGCCGCTGCCGGGCCGCTGCCGCCGCCACCGCCCCGCGCGGGTCGCCGCCCCCGCCGCCCGCTCCCTCCTCCGGTGATGAGCTCCGGCTGCCCCGGCCTCGGATCCGGCCCTCTCCGGCGAACCCCGACGGTTCCGGCAAACAGGAGCACTGTTCCGGCGAGATCCAGCCGTGCCTCGGTTTCCGTGCAGATCTGAGATATTTTGGATCGGTTGACTTTCTCCTCCCGAAACCCTAATTTTTTGTGCATACTTTGACTGGCCATATCTCCGCATCTGTAGCTCTGTTTTGGACATATAGTACATCAAGATGTTCGTCTCGACGAGTACATCATTTCATTCCATTGCATCATTTTCATTTGAGTTCATCTTGATGCCCGAAATGCTGTTAGAAGGAGGCTTCATGAGTTAATTGTCAGATCTGCTAGTTCATCTTAGACTTTTGTTATTTTTGCCATGATTATTGTGTGCATGATATGCCCGTGAGTCCTTCATATGTTTTGTTAAGCATCTTGTTATCTTTCCAGAGGTGCAACCCATGCATTTTTAGGATGTGTGTGGTGACTTGTGCAAGATTGCAAAGTGAGGCACCCGGTAAATCTGTTTTCAGGGACTTAGTAGTTTTCACCAAGTCTGGGATTGTTTAGTTCAGTAAAGGAGTTTTGTTAATATTGTAGTGCTCTATCCATCCATGTCTTTGTTTGCATATGTGGAGCACCCTAGCTTGAGCCAATTGAGCTCTACTTTTGCTTCGTGGTGAATCTGGGCAGATCGTCAACTTGTTTGCGATTTTGCCAATGTTATTGTAGTTGATCCGTGCATGCTATGCCATTGTTCTTGCCATGTCTAGCTTGCATTTTGTGCCTTCTTAATGTATGTATGCTTGCCTTGCCATGACTTGCACTGTAGTGAGTGCATCGAGCTCGTTTACATGCCTTCGTGAGTTATATTTCAGCATGTCTCAGTTTTCACCAAGTCTGAAAACTGATTGTGTTTTAACTATGTTCGTGTGCTTGTTAGTATATTTTGTGATCCCTTTTGGCCCCAGGTCCCTTAGGGTCTTTTGTTAAGCTTGTTGAGTAGCTCCATGCCATGTTCTTCTTTGTCTTAATCAGGTCCTATAGCATGTTTTTTGGTTGCTCCGAAGAGGGCTTCATGATCTGAAATTCCAGACAAGTGTTAATTTCACTAAGTCTGAGATCTGTTTACCATTTTTTTTGCCATGCTTGTTTGAACCTCTTAATGGATGAATTGGCCGTGGCTCAGTGCTAGTCTTTTGTTAAGCATCTTGAATGCTTCCCTACCATGTATTTTGATGCCATGTTTGAGTGATGTAGCATGTTCATCTCATTGCATTTAGATGCCTACTTGCTGTAAATCGCAGACCGATGTCATATTTGAATCGCTTGCCATTTCCAAACCGTAAATCCGATTCCGGCGTTCTTTATATCATTTTCAAGCGATTTCATCCCATCTTTCCAGTGGCGCACTTGGTTTTCCAAGTTGAGGCTAGGTTCATGCATTTCCTGTCATATCTTGCATATGCATCCCGCATTGCATCCCGCATAGCATATCATTTTTGCATCCTATTGTTTGAGCTTGCACGTGGTTGATTGTATCCTTGTTGCTTGTTTGTCTTGTTTGGGTAGAGCCGGGAGACGAGTTCGCTAACGAGGATCTCGTTGAGTTTGCTTTCGAGGATCCAGTCAACTCTGACAACTTTGCAGGCAAGATGATCATACCCTCGAAATCACTACTATCTTTGCTATGCTAGTTTGCTCGCTCTTTTGCTATGCCATTGCTACGCTGCCTACCACTTGCTTGTCAGCCTCCCAAATTGCCATGTTCAGCCTCTAACCCACCAATGTCCTAGCAAACCGTTGATTGGCTATGTTACCGCTTTGCTCAGCCCCTCTTATAGCGTTGTTAGTTGCAGCTGAAGATTGGAGCCGTTCCTTGTTGGAACATTTATTTACTTGTTGGGATATCATTATATTTCCATGTTATCTTAAATGCATCTATATACTTGGTAAAGGGTGGAAGGCTCGGCCTCTCGCCTAGTGTATTGTTCCACTCTTGCCGCCCTAGTTTCTGTCATATCGGTGTTATGTTCCCGGATTTTGCGTTCCTTACGCGGTTGGGTGATAATGGGAACCCCTTGACAGTTCGCCTTGATTAAAGATTTTCCAGCAATGCCCAACATTGGTTTTACCATTTGCCACCTAGCCTCTTTTTCCCTTGGGTTTCCGGAGCCCGAGGGTCATCTTATTTTAACCCCCCCGGGCCAGTGCTCCTCTGAGTGTTGGTCCACCTGTCAGCTGCCGGTGGCCACCAGGGGCAACTCTGGGCTGGCCTACCCGTACCTATGACAATCTGAGTGTGCCCTGAGAAAGAGATATGTGCAGCTCCTATCGGGATTTGTCGGCACATTCGGGCGGTGTTGCTGGTCTTGTTTTAACCTGTCGAAATGTCTTGCTGTACCAGGATACCGAGTCTGATCGGAATGTCTCGGGTGGAGGTCTATTCCTTCGTTGACCGTGAGAGCTTGTCATGGGCTAAGTTGGGACTCCCCTGCAGAGATTGAACTTTCGAAAGCCGTGCCCGCGGTTATGGGCAGATGGGAATTTGTTAATGTCTGGTTGTAGATAACTTGAACCTTAATTTAATTAAAATGAATCAACCGTGTGTGTTACCGTGATGGCCTCTTCTCGGCAGGAGTCCGGGAAGTGGACACGGTGTTGGAGTAATGTTTGCGCAGGTTGCTCTCTAGTTTCTCGCTCGCGCTTTGCCTTCTCTTCTCGCTCTCTTTTGCGAATAAGTTAGCCACCATATATGCTAGTCGCTTGCTGCAGCTCCACATATATTTACCCCATCCTACCTATTAAGATTAAATAGTCTTGATTGCGAGGGTGCGAGATTGATGAGTCCCTGTGGCTGACAGATTACGATTACACCAGATGCAGGGACAGATGATACTGCTCCAGATGGCGCGCTTGAGCTCAAGTGGGAGTACGACAAGGATTCTCAGCGTTACTATGTTTCTTTTCCTGATGATCAGTAGTGGTGCCCAGTTGGGGTGATCGGGACCTAGTCGCTTGTTGGGTTGTCTTTTATTTTGGCGCCGTAATTGGGCCATGAGTGTTTGGATGATGTATGTTATTTATGTACTTGATTGACGTGGCGAGTGTAAGCCAACTATGTTGCCCCTTTTCATTATCTATAATACATGGGATGTTTGTGATGATTACCCGACTTGCGACATATGCCTTCAATGCGATTATGCCTCTAAGTCGTGCCTCGACACGTGGGAGATATAGTCGCATCGAGGGTGTTACAAGTTGGTAATCAGAGACTTCCCCGACCTGAGGAGCCACCACTGATTGATCATTTTTAGCGGCGGAGTTGTGTCTAGAAAAATGTTTTGAGTCATTTAGGAATTATATATCAGAGAGTTTAGGAATTCTTTTTACTTCCCAATCTCCTCATCGCTCTAGTAAGGCATCCTGACGTAGAGTTTTGACTCTTCTCTTCTCAAATTTCACTAAATTTTTTTTAGGATCACACGAGTATCTTGGAATCATGCCGATGGCTTATGATGAGAACATTGTCTTGGTGCCTCCTGTCAGGGGTTTAGTGGAAGTGTCCCGGGGAGTTGAGCTCTAAGGTGTTGTCATCATAATTTTATCGTTGCAATTCTGGAATACTTGAGATATGTTCGCCGACATCGAAAATCTCTTTTATGCAGTTCGTTGGTGAGATAACCTCGACGCCACCCAGTACTGGGGCGGGAGTTCAGGAGTATCGCCATAACTTGTATAACGGATGCTTTTCGAAGGTTGAGGTAGATGGTTTCCGAAGGTTTCTTGGTTATGTGTTGAAGGATGGATACAGCTGGATGTAGGAATTGCTAGTTTGGGTGAGATATTATGCTTCCCCTGTATCCCCAACACCTGATTGCATAACCGGAAAGTTTCGGGAGATTCATACGTGGGAATTCTCGTAGCTCTAGTTCTTCTTCCACGGATATTGGTTTGAGATTGGGATTTCTTACTGATTATTCGTTCTTGATCCGTACCTTGTTGATTTACTTCGTCTACCTAATTCTACGTGGCTTCGCAATTTAGGGATATGTGACCACTTCAAGAGAAGTGCATTCGTTCATTTTGTTCGGATGTGAAGACTTTATGTTGCAATTTTCATTCCGTTGGATTCAGCTTCAACATTTGTCTATCAATGTGCTAATGGTGGTCAACCTCTTCAGGATGGCTCCTCCAACACGCACGACTCCGAATCCTGATCCGCCACCACCTCCACCTCCTCCGGAGGCTTGGCAAGTTGTGATGGCTGCAACCAATGCAAACACATAGTTGATCATGCAAATCCTCCAAGAACGCAATCAAGGCAGTCAAGGGAATCAAGGCAACAATCAGAACCATTTTGCTACACTGAACCAGTTCCTTGCTAATGGGCCGAAGATGTTCAGCAATTGTGTTGAGGCAACCGATGCTGATGATTGGCTGGTGGATCTGTGTAAGCATTTTGAATGCAGCAACGTCAGGCCTGAAGATTTCATCAAGTTCGCTTCCTTCCAACTCAAAGATCAAGCTGCAGAATGGTTCCAGCAGTACAAGGATTCCAGAGGTGGACGTCTAATCACTTGGGATGATTTTCATCGAGATTTCCGAGCTCATCACATCCCTCAGAGTGTGTCTGAAAGCAAACATGAGGAATTCCGCAACCTGAAGCAGGGCACTTTGTCTGTCTATCACTACAACAAGTTGTTCCAGAAGCTCGCTCGCTTTGCCAAGAAGGACATACCTGATGAGAAGAGCATGATATACCAGTTCAGGGGTGGTCTCAGAGAACAAATTCATCTCGCTCTTGTCCTCTTTGAGCCGTTGAGGTACGATGAGTTCTACAACATGGCACTGAAGCAAGAAGCCGCTCAGTTGAGGTGTGATGCTTCCAAGAAGCGAGTCAGAGACACTACGCCTTCCTCCTCTACTCAAGTGGCCAAGCAGCAGAAGTTTTGGCTTCCTCCTCCTCTGTTCCGTCAGCCGTTTCAGCAGAAGAGCAAAGGTGGCAGTGGTTCTTCCCACCCACCCAACCCTGGCCTTCAGAACAAGACTTCATCTCAAGCTCCAAGATCAAGTGCTCCGTACCACCGTCCGCTTTCAGAGGTCACGTGCAACAAGTGCCAACAGAAGGGTCACTATGCCAACAAGTGTTTCAACCAGAGGCGTCTTCCTCCTCCTCCTGTGAGATCGGCAAGTAGAGCTGTGGTCAAGCATAACCCCGAGCACGCCAAGGTTAATTTGATGAATGCAGCTCAGGCAGAGGACTCGTCAGATGTCATCATGGGTAACCTTCTTGTTAATGATATTCCTGCAAAAGTTCTTTTTGACACGGGTGCATCGCATTGTTTCATCTCGAGGCCATTTTCATCTAGGCATGGTTTGGCTTTGCAAATTTTTCCTAGTCCTTTAGCAGTTGTCTCTCCCTGTAGGCGTATGCTGGCTAACTCCATTGCTCCGGATATTTCTATCACATTGGGTGACTACAAGTTTCTGGCTTCTCCATCGGTTCTTGGTGATTCCGATATCGATCTTATCCTCGGGATGGATTGGCTCTCTAAGCACAAGGCTCAGCTCGATTGTGCAGCCAGGCAGATTCAATTGACTCATTCGTCTGAGGATGTAATTGTCTTTGCCGCTCGTGATGATACAATCCGGTTGTTTTCTCTCAATGAGAAGGGCGAATTGGATGCTATCTCGCAGATTTCAGTCATTTGCGAATATCAAGACGTCTTTCCAGAAGAGCTCCCAGGAATGCCTCCGCACTGGCCAGTTGAATTCTTTATTGATCTTGAGCCCGGTACGGAACCTGTGTGCAAGCGTCCTTACATGCTCGGACCTGAAGAGTTGAAGGAGCTGAAGAAACAACTCGATGAGCAAGAAAGAATGGGTCTCATCCGGCCTAGTTCTTCTCCGTGGGGTTGTGGTGTTCTTTTTGTGAAGAAGAAGGATGGAACGGACCGACTTTGTGTTGATTACCGTCCATTGAACAAGAAGACCATCAAGAACAAATACCCACTTCCCAACATCAATGAGCTGTTCGAACAACTCAAGGGTGCTCAGGTATTCTCCAAGCTTGATCTCCATATGGGTTATCATCAGATTCGTATCCGTGAGCAAGATATTCCCAAGACGGCTTTCAGGACAAGCTATGGGTCATATGAATACACTGTCATGTCTTTTGGCCTCGTCAACGCTCCTCCAACGTTCTCTCGCATGATGAACTTCACCTTCAACGCCTACACCAATGACTTCGTTTTGGTCTATCTCGACGACATTCTGGTTTTCTCGAAGAACAAGGAAGATCAGGCCAAGCACTTGCGTTTGGTTCTTGATAAGCTGAGGGAACATCAGTTCTACGCCAAGTTCTCCAAGTGTGAATTTTGGCTCGATGAGGTTCTTTATCTTGGTCATATCATCTCTGCCAAGGGCATTGCCGTGAATCCTGAGAAGGTGTCTACAATTGTTAATTGGGAACCTCCTTAGAACGTGAAGCAGCTCCGCGGTTTCCTTGGTCTCGCAAGCTACTGGCGAAGATTCGTTGAAAACTTTTCTAAGATCGCAAAGCCTCTCACAAATCTTCTTCAGAAGCACGTCAAGTACGTTTGGTCTCCGGAGTGTGACATTGCTTTCAACACTTTGAAAGAGAAATTGATCACTGCTCCAGTTCTGACTCCGCCTGATGAATCCAAGCCGTACAAGGTCTTTTGTGATGCCTCTCTCCAAGGTCTCGGTGCAGTACTGATGCAAGAGAAGAAAGTTGTTGCTTATACCTCTCGCCAGTTGAAGCCTAATGAGAAGAACTACCCCACTCATGATCTTGAGTTGGCGGCAGTTGTGCATGCTCTTTTGACTTGGAGACATCTTCTTTTGGGAAGAAAAGTGGACATTTTCACTGATCACAAGAGTCTCAAGTACATCTTCACTCAGCCTAATCTCAACCTCAGGCAAACTCGATGGGTCAAAATGATTCAAGAGTATAATCCGAGTATCGAGTATACTCCAGGCAAGGCCAATGTGATTGCGGACGCTTTGAGCAGGAAAGCGTATTGGAACAGTCTGATTCTCAAGCCTTATCAACCTGAGCTTTGTGAAGCTTTCCGCAAACTTAATCTGCAAATTGTTCCTCAAGGTTTCCTCGCCAACCTTCAAGTCTCTCGTACCTTGGAAGACCAGATTCGCCAAGCCCAGCTTCTTGATGCTATGGTGAAGAAGGTGAAGATTGGGATTGCCAAGAGTTAGTCCAAGTACAAGTGTTACCGCCTAGATGACAAGGACACTCTCTTCTTCGAAGATCGAATTGTCGTGCCCAAAGGTGGACTTCGTAAAGTGATCATGAACGAGGCTCACAATTCCCTCCTCTCCATCCACCCTGGGAGCACGAAGATATATCAGGATCTTAAGCAAGCTTATTGGTGGACTCGAATGAAGCGCGAGATCGCTCAGTTCGTGAATGAATGTGATGTCTGCAGAAGAGTGAAGGCAGAACACCAAAGGCCAGCAGGTCTCCTCCAACCTCTTGCCATTCCACAATGGAAGTTTGACCACATTGAGATGGACTTCGTGACTGGGTTTCCAAAGTCCAAGCGTGGCAATGATGCTATATTTGTTGTCATCGACAAACTCACCAAAGTGGCTCACTTTCTGCCTATCAAAGAGTCGATCACTGCAGCTCAATTGGCGGAACTCTATACCTCTCGAATTGTCTCTCTGCACGGTATTCCTCAAGTGATATCTTCAGACCATGGCAGCATCTTTACCTCCAAGTTTTGGGATTCTTTTCAGAAGGCCATGGGCACCAACATCCGCTTCAGCACAACTTTCCATCCTCAAACAAGCGGTCAAGTCAAGCGTGTCAACCAGATTCTTGAAGATATGATCAGGGCTTGTTTGATCTCCTTCGGCATGAAGTGGGAGGATTGTCTTCCTTATGCTGAATTCTCATACAACATAAGTTTTCAAGCAAGTTTGAGCAAGGCCCCATTTGAAATTTTGTATGGTAGGAAGTGCCGTACCCCTCTCAACTGGTCTGAAACCGGTGAACGTCAGCTGCTGGGTAATGACTTAATCACAGAGGCAGAAGAAATGTGCAAAGTCATTCGTGATAACCTCAAAGCAGCCCAATCCCGCCAGAAGAGCTACTACGATAGTAAGCACCGTGATTTGGCTTTCGAGATCGAAGATCATGTTTACCTCCGCGTCTCTCCTATGAAAGGGACTCGTCGCTTCGATATCAAAGGGAAGCTTGCCCCTAGATACGTGGGACCTTTCAAGATTGTCAGCAAGAGAGGCGACCTCGCCTATCAACTCGAGCTTCCGTCAAACTTTGCAAATGTTCATGATGTGTTCCATGTCTCTCAGCTCCGAAAGTGCTTCAAGACGCCTGAACGCACCGTCAACTTCGAGGACATTGAGCTCCAAGAAGATCTCTCCTATCGTGAGCACCCAGTTGCAATCCTTGAAGAGACTGAACGCAAGACTCGCAACAAGTCTATCAAATTTCTCAAAGTAAAGTGGTCACACCATTCCGACCGTGAAGCTACCTGGGAACGCGAGGACCACCTCCGTTCTGAGTACCCAGCATTCTTCCAGTCCTAGATCTCGGGACGAGATCCTTTCGTAGTGGTGGAGTGTTGTAACACCCCGGATATAACTTTCCCAATTTGTAATCCAACTCTTGCCGTTTCCGGCGTTAAGTTATATTTATTTCTCGGGTTCGGATCTTTGTCTCCGTGTGTTGTTTTCATTGTCATGCATCTCATGTCATGTCATCATGTGCATTGCATTTGCATATGTGTTCATCTCATGCATTCGAGCATTTTCCCCGTTGTCCGTTTTGCATTCCGGCACTTCGTTCTCCTCTGGTGGTCATTTCTAGCTTTCTTTCGTGTGTGGGGATTAAACATTTTTGGATTGGACCGAGATTTTTCATGCGGCCTTGGTTTACTACCGTTAGACCGCTTGTCAAGTTTCGTACCATTTGGACTTCGTTTGATACTCCAACGGTTAACCGAGGGACCGAAAAGGCCTCGTGTGTGTTGCAGCCCAACACCCCTCCAATTTGGCCGAAAACCCACGAAACTCCGCTCCATCATCTAGAGCGTTCGATCACGATCGCGTGACCGAAAACCGCACCTCATTTGGACTCTCCTAGCTCCACTTATGCCTATAAATAGACCCCCCGTTTTTTGGATCTCTCTCCCTCTCCCCGAAACCCTAAAATCCCTTTCCGTCGCGCCGGACGTGTCCGACCCGCGCCGGACATGTCCGTTTCCACCCCGCCGCCGACACTTGCCGCCGCCTGAGTCGTCCGCCGCCCCGGTCCACATCGCCGGCCAGCAGGCCCACGCGGGGCCCTCCCCGGCCCGCGAGACGCCGCCGCCCTTCTCCATCCTCCTCGCCCGGGCCGCGCCCCACGCCGCCGTCCTCCGCCGCCTCCCGCCATCCTCCGCCTCTGCCGCCTCGCCCGGCTGCTGCCGCCGCCTCGCTGGGCCGCTGCTGCCGCCACCGCGGGCCGCCACCGCCACCCGCTCCCTCCTCCGGTGACGAGCTCCGGCCGCCCCGGCCTAGGATCCAACCGTCTCCGGCGAACGTCGACGATTCCAGCGAACAGGAGCACTGTTCCGGCGAGATCCAGTTGTGCCTCGGTTTCCGTGCAGATCTGAGATATTTTGGATCAGTTGACCTTCTCCTCCCGAAACCCTAATTTTTGTGCATGCTTTGACCGGCCATATCTCCGCATCCGTAGCTCCGTTTTGGACATATAGTACATCGAAATGTTCGTCTCGACGAGTACATCATTTCATTCCATTGCATCATTTTCATTTGAGTTCATCTTGATGCCCAAAATGCTATTAGAAGGAGGCTTCATGAGTTAATTGTCAGATCTGCTAGTTCATCTTAGACTTTTGTTATTTTTGCCATGATTATGTGCATGATATGCCTATGAGTCCTTCATATGTTTTGTTAAGCATCTTGTTATCTTTCTAGAGGTGCAACCCATGCATTTTTAGGATGTGTGTGGTGACTTGTGCAAGCTTGCAAAGTGAGGCACCCGGTAAATCTGTTTTCAGGGACTTAGTAGTTTTCACTAAGTCTGGGATTGTTTAGTTCATGATGCCATATGTTCATGTTGTTTCCTAGTGATCCGTGCCTCTTTTGAGGATGATCAGAAAAGGAGTTTTGTTAATATTGTAGTGTTCTATCCATCCATGTGTTTGTTTGAATATGTGGAGCACCCTAGCTTGAGTCAATCGAGCTCTACTTTTGCTTCGTGGTGAATCTGGGCAGATAGTCAACTTGTTTGCGATTTTGCCGATGTTATTGTAGTTGATTCGTGCATGCTTTGCCATTGTTCTTGCCATATCTAGCTTGCATTTTGTGCCTTCTTAATGTATGTATGCTTGCCTTGCGATGACTTGCACCGTAGTGAGTGCATTGAGCTTGTTTACATGCCTTCGTGAGTTATATTTTAGCATGTCTCAGTTTTCACCTAGTCTGAAAACTGATTGTGTTTTAACTATGTTCGTGTGCTTGTTAGTATATTTTGTGATCCCTTTTGGCCCCAGGTCCCTTAGGGTATTTTGTTAAGCTTGTTGAGTAGCTCCATGCCATGTTCTTCTTTGTCTTAATCAGGTCCTGTAGCATGTTGTTTTGTTGCTCCGAAGAGGGCTTCATGATCTGAAATTCCAGACAAGTGTTAATTTCACTAAGTCTGAGATCTGTTTACCATTTGCGTTTTTGCCATGCTTGTTTGAACCACTTAATGGATGAATTGACCGTGGATCAGTGCTAGTCTTTTGTTAAGCATCTTGAATGCTTCCCTACCATGTATTTTGATGCCATGTTTGAGTGATGTAGCATGTTCGTCTCATTGCATTTAGATGCCTACTTGCTGTAAATCGCAGACCGATGTCAGATGTCATATTTGAATCGCTTTCCATTTCCAAACCGTAACTCCGATTCCGGCGTTCTTTATATCGTTTTCAAGCGGTTTCATCCCATCTTTCCAGTGGCACACTTGGTTTTCCAAGTTGAGGCCAGGTTCATGCATTTCCTGTCATATCTTGCATATGCATCCCGCATTGCATCCCGCATAGCATATCATCTTTGCATCCTATTGTTTGAGCTTGCACGTGGTTGATTGTATCCTTGTTGCTTGTTTGGCTTGTTTGGGTAGATCTGGGAGACGAGTTCGCTAACAAGGAGCCCATTGAGTTTCCTTTCGAGGATCCAGTCAACTCTGACAACTTTGCAGGCAAGATGATCATACCCTCAAAATCACTACTATCTTTGCTATGCTAGTTTGCTCGCTCTTTTGCTATGCCATTGCTATGATGCCTACCACTTGCTTGTCAGCCTCCCAAATTGCCATGTTCAGCCTCTAACCCACCAATGTCCTAGCAAACCGTTGATTGGCTATGTTACCGCTTTGCTCAACCCCTCTTATAGCGTTGTTAGTTGCAGGTGAAGATTGGAGCCGTTCCTTGTTGGAACATTTATTTACTTGTTGGGATATCATTATATTGCCATGTTATCTTAAGTGCATCTATATACTTGGTAAAGGGTGGAAGGCTCGGCCTCTCGCCTAGTATTTTGTTCCACTCTTGCCGCCCTAGTTTCCGTCATATTGGTGTTATGTTCCCGGATTTTGCGTTCCTGACGCGGTTGGGTGATAATGGGAACCCCTTGACAGTTCACCTTGATTAAAGCTTTTCCAGCAATGCCCAGCATTGGTTTTACCATTTACCACCTAGCCTCTTTTTCCCTTCGGTTTCCGGAGCACGAGTGTCATCTTATTTTAACCCCCCCCCCCGGGCCAGTGCTCCTCTGAGTGTTGGCCCACCTGTCAGCTGTCGGTGGCCACCAGGGGAAACTCTGGGCTGGCCTACCCGTACCTAAGACAATCTGAGTGTGCCCTTAGAAAGAGACATGTGCAGCTCCTATCGGGATTTGTCGGCACATTCGGGCGGTGTTGTTGTTCTTGTTTTAACCTGTCGAAATGTCTTGATGTACCGGGATACCGAGTCTGATCGGAATGTCTCAGGTGGAGGTCTATTCCTTCGTTGACCGTGAGAGCTTGTCATGGGCTAAGTTGGGACTCCCCTGCAGGGATTGAACTTTCGAAAGCCGTGCCCGCGGTTATGGGCAGATGGGAATTTGTTAATGACCGGTTGTAGATAACTTGAACCTTAATTTAATTAAAATGAATCAACCGAATCAACTATGTGTGTTACCGTGATGGCCTCTTCTCGGCAGGAGTCCGGGAAGTGGACACGGTGTTGGAGTAATGTTTGCGCAGGTTGCTCTCTAGTTTCTCGCTCGCGCTTTGCCTTCTCTTCTCGCTCTCTTTTGCGAATAAGTTAGCCACCATATATGCTAGTCGCTTGCTGCAGCTCCACATATATTTACCCCATCCTACCTATTAAGCTTAAATAGTCTTGATCGCGAGGGTGCGAGATTGCTGAGTCCCTGTGGCTAACAGATTAGTATTACACTAGATGCAGGGACAGATGATACTGCTCCAGATGGCGCGCTTGAGCTCAAGTGGGAGTACGACAAGGATTCTCAGCGTTACTATGTTTCTTTTCCTGATGATCAGTAGTGGTGCCCAGTTGGGGTGATCGGGACCTAGTCGCTTGTTGGGTTGTCTTTTATTTTGGTGCCGTAGTCGGGCCATGAGTGTTTGGATGATGTATGTTATTTATGTACTTGATTGACATGGCGAGTGTAAGCCAACTATGTTGCCCCTTTTCATTATCTATAATACATGGGATGTTTGCGATGATTACCCGATTTGCGACATATGCCTTCAATGCGATTATGCCTCTAAGTCGTGCCTCGACACGTGGGAGATATAGTCGCATCGAGGGTGTTACAAGGCAATAATAAAGTTATTATTTATTTCCTTATATCATGATAAATGTTTAGTATTCATGCTAGAATTGTATTAACCAGAAATATAATACATGTGTGAATACATAGACAAAAATAGAGAGTCACTAGTATGCCTCTACTTGACTAGCTCGTTAATCAAAGATGGTTATGTTTCCTAACCATATACATGAGTTGTCATTTGATTAACGGGATCACATCATTAGGAGAATGATGTGATTGACTTGACCCATTCCGTTAGCTTAGCACTTGATCGTTTAGTTTGTTGCTATTGCTTTCTTCATAACTTATACATGTTCCTATGACTATGAGATTATGCAACTCCCGTTTACCGGAGGAACACTTTGTGTGCTACCAAACATCACAACGTAACTGGGTGATTATAAAGGTGCTCTATAGGTGTCTCCGAAGGTACTTGTTGGGTTGGCGTATTTCGAGATTAGGATTTGTCACTCCGATTGTGGGCGAGGTATCTTTGGGCCCTCTCGGTAATGCACATCACTCAAGCCTTGCAAGCATTGCAACTAATAAGTTAGTTGCAGGATGATGTATTACGGAACGAGTAAAGAGACTTGCCGGTAATGAGATTGAACTAGGTATTGAGATACTGACGATCGAATCTCGGGCAAGTAACATACCGATGACAAAGGGAACAACATATGTTGTTATGCGGTCTGACCGATAAAGATCTTCGTAGATTATGTAGGAGCCAATATGAGCATCCAGGTTCCGCTATTGGTTATTGACCGGAGACGTGTCTCGGTCATGTCTACATAGTTCTCGAACCCGTAGGGTCCGCACGCTTAAAGTTCGGTGACGATCGTAATAAGGGTTTTTGTGTTTTGATGTACCGAAGGTTGTTCGGGGTCCCGGATGTGATCACGAACATGACGAGGAGTCTCGAAATGGCCGAGACATAAAGATTGATATACTGGAAGCCTATATTTGGATATCTGAAACGTTCCGAGTGAAATCGGGATTCTACCGGAGTACCGGAGGGTTACCGGAACCCCCCCCCCCCGGGGGGTTATTGGGCCTACATGTGCCATAAGGGAGAAGAGGAGGGCCGGCCGGGGTAGGTTGCGTGCCCCCTCGCCCTAGTCCGAATAGGACAAGGAAGGGGGGGTGGTGCCTCCCTTTCCTCTTTCTCCCTTCCTCCTTCCTTTTCCAACAAGTCAAGAGGGGGGAGTCCTACTCCCGGTTGGAGTAGGACTCCTCCAGGCGCACCCATAGGGTCGGCTGCACCTCCCCCTCTCCCTCCTTTATATACTGAGGCAAGGGGCACCCCATGACACACAAGTTGATCCTCGTGATCGTTCCTTAGCCGTGTGCGGTGCCCCCTTCCACTATATTCCACCTCGGTCATATCGTAGCTGTGCTTAGGCGAAGCCCTGCATCGGTAGAACATCATCACCGTCATCACGCCGTCGTGCTGACGAAACTCTCCCTCAAAGTTTTGCTGGATCAGAACTCGAGGTAAATCACCTTGAACATGTGCAGAACTCGGAGGTGCCGTACGTTCGGTACTTGGATCGGTCGGATCGGGAAGACGTATGACTACTTCCTCTATGTTGTGTCAATACTTCGATTGCCGGTCTACGAGGGTACGTAGACAACACTCTCCCCTCTCGTTGCTATGCATCACCATGATCTTGCGTGTGTGTAGGAATTTTGTTTGAAATTACTACGTTCCCCAACAATTGCTGCGAGCCAGCCAGCTGTCTTCTCCCACGCAAAAGCGGGTCATGAGTGTCGTGAGGGCTGCCATGAATTTCGGCTTTTCCTGGCCAAGGTGCCAGGCGAGCCACTTGTCGCGGATGTTGTGCTTAAAAGCTGCTAGGGACTCTGTATCCGGACAGTCGATGATTTGATTTTTCTTTGTTAGGAACAATGTCCCGAATTGCCTGGACGATTCCTCTGGCTGCTGAATTATGTGGCTCAAGTCATCGGCATCCGGTGGTCGCACATAAGTGCCCTGGAAGTTGTCGAGGAATGCAGCTTCCAGATCTTCCCAAGAGCCAATGGATTCTGCTGGCAGGCTATTGAGCCAATGCCGAGCTGGTCCTTTGAGCTTGAGTGGGAGGTATTTGATGGCATGTAGATCATCACCGCGGGCCATGTGGATGTGCAGGAGGAAATCCTCGATCCATACCGCAGGATCTGTTGTGTCGTCGTATGATTCGATATTTACGGGTTTGAAACCCTCTGGAATTTGGTGATCCATTACTTTGTCTGTGAAGCATAGGGGGTATGCGGCGACTCTGTACTGGGCTATATCGCGACGCAGCTCAAATTAGTCTTGCCCGCTGTGTTCGGCCCGGCCGGACTTACTTTTACTGTATCCGGCGTGACAGTTATCGTCTCGCATAGTGGCGCGCCCTTGTGATCCGTAGATCAATCTTGCATGTTTTAATTTGTCCTCCAATACGTCTCGCAGGTCTGGCGTATTTCCTCATGCCTTGACATTTTTATTTGAGTGGCGTCGGAGTGCGGGCTGAGCTTTTGGCTGAAATGCCTCTCTATCACGGCCACGAGGTGGCCGGTCAGCCGCATCATATGCTGGAGATGTAGGTTTGAGTGCTTCCTCCTCCAGTTGGGGTAGCAACCTACACTTTGGGTAACTCTTGGAGGGGCGTTCGAGTTTATATTCCTCGATCGCAAGGACTTTGGTCCATCTGTCAGCTAGCAAATCTTGATCAGCTTGAAGGTGTTGTTGCTTTTTCTTAAGGCTATTTGTCGTGGCTATAAGCCGGTGCTTGAAGCGCCCTTGTTCGACGGGATCCTCAGGCACAACGAATTCATCATCGTCGAGGCTTGCCTCGTCTTCGGAGGGAGGCATGTAATTATCATCCTCCGCCTCTCCATCTGCCGCTCTCTCTAGAGGGCTGGCTTCTCCATCCTCCTGCCCTAGATCTTGCTGGAGGGAATTTTTGTCGTCTTCGGTGTTGGCATTCTGGGAACGGGGGTCCCCAGACTTGCCTGCCTGCGGCGTGGCTCAAAGGGGGGCCCAGCACGACCCATCTTCATCAACACAGACCCAAGACCCTCGCGGAGCGAACAACACGGAGCTTCCTCAGGCACGGGCTCATCAGGCTGGCTCGCGAGGAGGCGAAGAGATCAAGGCGGGGTACCTCACGGGGTGCCCGTGACGCAAGCCATGACGACCAAGGGTGCCAGGCGGGCGCCAGCCCGGGCAGTGTCCTCCTTTCCTCTTTGGTGCAAAGGGAGAAAGCACAGACGAGAGCATCAAGCAAAGGCACCCGTTTCGGTGCAATGAGACAAAGACCAGTACGACGGTAGGAGGGAGGTCATTGTGGAGCCCAAGCCAGCATCACCACCAGAGCCTTTGGCAAGCGAGGACAAACTTTAGTCAGGATAAGTGTACCAAATGTTCCCCTTCAAAATGGCCAATTGTTGGCGCCCTTCCCGCTCAATATTTGGGAAGAGGCCCAGGGCCTTTGCCTATAAATAGGACTAGCCACCCACAGGGTAGACGGACGAAAAATCGGAATCGAGAAGAGAGAGAGAGAGAGAGAGAGAGAGAGAGAAGGGTGACTGAGCTCCTCCTAGTGGTTCATCCCCCAGCCAAGAACAGACCCTCGCGAGGCTGTTCTTCCTTGTATTGCTCATCATCATCAGCCCAAGAGGCAATCCCCCACACCACACACTAGAGTAGGGTATTACACCACAACGGTGGCCCGAACCAGTATAAACCCTGTGTCTCTTGTGCTGTTCTTTCCATAGCTTAGATATTAGCGAGGCGGAGGGCTACAGGCAGGTAGAAGGCGAAATCTCCGTGCGCACCCCAGTGTATGAACCTCAAGGGTCTGCCGGAATCCGAAATCCGACATTTGGCGCTAGGTAGGGGTGCGCCGGAATTCGTCTCCCACCACTCCGTTCTCCTCTGACCATCGCGTCCATGTCTGATGCTCGTCGGGCCCGCGCCGAGCGCCGGGCTGCTCTCGCTTCCCACGTCGCCCAGAGGGCTCCTGTCGGCGGGCGCCCTCGCCATTGCCCGTCACCTGCCATCAACGCCACCACCGGCCCGACGGGGGACGAGCAGCAAGCGTCGTCTCAGCATCCGTCCGTGCGGCAAGACGGCCGCACCGCTACTCCCTCGCTCACCCCAGCTGGTTCTTCGTCCCGCGCGCTCCGCGCACCCATGGAGGCTCGAGTTGCGCTCATCGCGGCAAACGAGCTCCTGCGCTACCGTCCCGTCGACGACGTCTACGAAGAATGGCTCGACCGCATCACCGAGCTCGTCCGTGCCGCATGGGGCTCTCCTGCGCCATCCGTTCCGCTGCGCGGCACCCCGCCCCGCATGGGCGACAAAGCTCCGGGGGCACCCCAGCCGCCTCCTCCTTAAGAAGGCGCCATGGCTCCAAGGTGCGTGGCCCCTGGGTGGAACCCGCTCTGTCAGGTGCTAGTGCGGCAAGAGCAGGGCTGCCAAGAAGTCCCTCGCCCGCGAGAAGCTGCCCGGGCGCTCCCTGCTCGAGCACGTCACGACCATGCTCCTGCTCCGGCATGTCAAGACCCCGCGCTGCTCCTAGCTGCAGCGCGTGGGGACATGCAAGACCAAGCTCTCCGCCCCCAAGGCTTCCCTTGGCCATAGCAGGCTGTCGTGCCTTCACCGCCGAGCTACGCAGCATCGCGTGGCCCGGCAAGTTCAAGCCAGACCTTCCTCCTCATTACGACGGCACGGCGGACCCTGCGGAGTTCCTCTAGCTCTATGAGCTGGGCATCGAAGCCGCCAACGGAGACGAGAAGCTCATGGCGAACTGGTTTCCCATGGCGCTCATGGACGGGGCCCGCACTTGGCTCCTGAACCTGCCTCCAAGCACGATCTCCTCCTGGGACGAGATGCGCACCCGCTTCATCGCCAACTTCCAAGGTACTCGCGACCGGCCACCCGCCGTGAGCGACATGCGTCGCATCAAGCAACAACCCGGAGAGACCCTGCAGAAGTACATCTAGCGCTTCAACAACGCATGACTCAAGATTCCCAAGGTGACCGAGGAGGCCATCATCTCAGCCTTCTCCGACGGCATGCGCGACGTCAAAATGAAGGAGGAGTTGGCGATGCATGAAGACCTGTGCACTTCCTTGGAGCTGTTCAACTTGGCAACCAAGTGCGCCAGGGCTGAGGAAGGGCGTCTCTCCCTCCTCGAGCTGCCTGCCGCAGATCCAGAAGAGAACAAGCCCAAGGCCAAGGATGTGAAGTGCAAGGGGGCTGCCGTGCTCGTGGCAGAACCAGACAACAAGCGGGGCAGAGATCTGCCCGAGCCTTCCAAGGGCAGTCGGTACTGTGTGTACCACGACCTCCACACCCACAACACCAACGAATGTCAAGAGCTCCAAGCCGTGAGAGAAGGAAGGATCGGCTGTCGCCCCGACCACGGTGACTGGGGCTACGGTCTAGGAGGAGGAAGGAATGCAGGACGCTGGGAAGACCGCGGCCCGCGCCAAGGGTGGCGCAGTCAACCTCGTGAGGATCGCTGGCATGACCCGCCTCGCGAGGGAGACTGGAGGGACCAGCCTCGCGATGATCGCCCGCAAGGCAACGCAGGCCTCCCTCCGCTGCCACCGCAGCCAAGGAGAAACAAGGACCGCCATCAGGACAAGGGGGCTGGGGGCTTCCAGGAGCCGCGCGCGATCGCCTACATCCTGGGCGGGGCTCAAGCCCCAGCCTCCCAACGCATCTTCAAGCAGTTCGCCCGCAAAGTGAATGTAGTCCTCCCCAAGCTCGAAGCCACGCGCCCTCTCAGGTGGTCAGCGTGCGCCATCATGTTCAGCTTAGCTGATCAGCTCAAGTATGCGGCCACAGCCGGAGTCCTCCCGATGCTTTGTTCCCCAATCATCAGCAACGTGGTGGTTACCAGGACCCTCATCGATGACGGGGCAGGGCTCAACGTCCTGTCCGTGGGAACATTCAACCATCTCTAAGTGCCCTACAACCAGCTTCACCCAACCAAGCCTTTCTCCGGAGTCACCGACAGCTCCACGGTCCCGATTGGGCAGGTCCGCCTCCCTGTCACCTTCGGGGCACGTGACCACTACCGCACCGAGCTCATCGACTTCGACGTCGCTCACATTCGCCTGCCATAAAACGCCATCCTTGGGTACCCTGCGCTGGCCAAGTTCATGGTCGTAACTCACCATGGCTACAACGTCCTCAAGATGCCAGGAAGTGGCGGAGTCATCACGGTGGCCTATGAAGAGAAGGATGCAGTGTGTTCCGTGGAACAAGCCTTTCAGGCCGCATCACTGGAAGACCCGGATCGCGGAAGCAGGAGTCTTCCCGAGACCGCTCCCAAGAAGAAGAAGACATTGTCCGGCTCGGCCCCTCAGGAGGCAGGCCCCTCAGGGCCCGCGCCTGACCAGGGGGAACCTCCTTCCATCACATAGGAAAGCACGCCCGGCGCCATCCTCAGAAAGGGCTCGGGGGCTCTCCCATGGAGGGCCACCGACCTGGCTAAGGTCACGAGGGAGGCGCTTGGGCACCACATGGAGGCGTGTTTCGAAACACGTTTCCCTCAAGAAGGATTAAGGCAAGCAGAGCCAGACCCTCAGGAGTTTGTCAGCAAGGCCATTCAGGAGCTACAGGCGTCAAGAGTCATGAAAGGTAGCCGCCGCCTACCAGCTGTGGCTCCCCATCCAGGCAAGGATGGTGGGGCTGCGCGTCTGCATCAACATACCAGGGCTCAATCGAGTCGCCTCTCTGGAGCGCCTCTGGCCCTCGCGAGTGGGGCACTACGTAGGCCCACCCCACAGCTACGTTCGCATGCCTTACGGCTTGCCGGACATGGCTGCCATGTACCAGTGCCTCATGAGGGGTATCATGGAGGCTCAAGAGGCCAGGCGTTCTGCAGCCCTAACGGAGATGGAGATGGTCCGCGAGGAGCCACCAGCGCCTCCGGAGCCTCCCGAGGCCCCTGGGCCTAGGGGCTCATGAGGATCGGCTTCCGCAGCCCACCGAGTCTGCTACACCAACACTCCTTCATCCTCAACATCATCAGGTGACATCTTTCAAGTTTCATTTCCAGCTGGGAACGCCCCCCAGGGCTGCATTATTCCCAGGCCACGTGGGTCCGTCCCTGCGGCATGTATCCCTTTTATTTCATGTTGTTAGCTTACCTTGTTGGGGGCGCCCCTCGGGCTGCATCGTCCCCCAAGTCGCTCGGGCCTGACCCAGTGATGTTCGCCTTCCCAGCATCTATTTGAATGAATCCACTCCTTCACGGCTAATGTGTTTGACGTAGTTGCCCGCTCAACTGACGCCAACTGACGGAGCTGCTCCCAAACGGCACGACGCTTGTGCATGGGTCCGTCCCTACAACACCGACAAACCTGAGTGGCTGAGCTTTGGCCGCGGCAGCCCCGCATGGCGCCACCTCGTCAAGCCTTCAGTGCCTCATTGCCCCTCGGAAGCAACCAACGGCTGACTGTCAATTGTCATGGCAACCCCTCGTTCTTTCTATGATGGGTCTACAGGATCTCCTAAAGGTGCCGCATCAGGCGAGGCTCTTGTGGTGTCTCCTTCACTCTCATCCGCGGGAACCGCTTGCACATTAAAGGGGGGTGCCTGAGCATCGCGACTCAGGGCTCCTACTGGCTCTCCAGCCCTCACCCTGTGGCCTTGTCCACGGCATCACGACCTGGCATACCAGCGATGGCTGAGACTCGCTCGAGGGCCGGGACCCGAGGACGTGGAGCAGAAAGGGGAGCAAAGGCAAGAGGGGAGGGACACGCGAGGACCTCGCCGAGCAACCTCACGCCTGCCGATGCACGGACCCGGTGACACACCAGAGAGCGGTCCCTGATTCTCGAGATAAGTCACCACCCGGAAGCACCAGCTACCGTGGCACCATCCCCACACCTAATGTAATCCCGTGTTAGCGACGCCGCTCTCCCTTCTCACCGAACGACGGCTGCTTGAGCGCCAAGGGGGACCTCCTGAGCATCGCGACTCAGGGGCTCTTATCGGACCCCGGGTCACTCACCTCCTGGCCTTGACCATGGCATCGCGACCTGGCATACCAGCGATGGCTGAAGCCGCCTTGGGACTGGGACCTGTCAACGCAGAGCGCCAAGCCCTCGTGAGGTTCAAAAGGGAGAACTGAGCTAAGACGGAATGAGCAACTCGCACAATTCTACGACAAGGGTTATATTAACAAAACAGGATCATAGGCACCTTACAAGCCCCCACGGGACGCGTCTTTGATTCCACGCAGGGAACAGATCCTAGAAGGACGCTAACTACACGCGCCCATGCAAAAGACGCCATCATCAACAGTGGGCCGTCAAGCACCAGCGCCAACCCCATCCAGATCAGAGTCAGCGACGGCCTGACGAGCCCGCCCTGCTCCAGGAGCGGCGCCGGCTCGGGGGCTCGTAGCTATCGTCGCTCGTCTCTAGAGTCGCGAAGAGCTCACCGGAGTCGCTGGAACCTCCGACGCCTCCGCCGCCTGAGGAGCCGCCAGGGGAGTGCTCGGCGGGCCCAGTCCTCACCGTAGCAGGGTCCCGACCACCTCTCCTGTGGCAGCACTCCAGCCAGCGCCCGTCCTCATCGAAGACCTTGAAGAACATCACCGAAGCACCGTCTTAGTCCAAGTGGATCGCGAAGGCGCCTCTTGTCCTGCAAACCCGGGCGATTTCACTCCAGCCTCGAGTCATGAAGACCTCGCCCAGGACAACGACCGCGACCTCTGCCTAGGTCGCGAGGGTGCTGCACCTGGCGTGCTACAGCCAAAGCTCCAGGAGTTCTCCCTGCGGGATGATGGAGGCGAAGAAGGGAGGAAGGCGAATCCAAGACTGAGGAGGCATGGGCCCCAGGGGGGACGACCCACACCTTCGTGACCCGTCGGCGCCGACGGCGGCGCCGCCCGTCGCGATCGGCATCGACTCCTTCAGAGCCCTCGATGTGGGCGTACAAGGGAAGCGGGAACCCCGGCGGTGCCCGCTCGCACCAGGGCCTCAACACCACCTTATGGGCCTCCTCGTCCCAGACGCGAAGGGCGAGCCGTTTCTTCGGCAGGAGCGGGTTTGGTTCCTCTCGGGGAGCCTCTCTCGTCTCTGCCGCCGAGAACCGGCGGATCGGAGCCATCGCGGCAAGACGGAGCAAGGACCGGGACAAAGGAGAAGCAAGAAGGGATGGACTAGAAGGGCGCACATCGTTCCATACTTACGGCTGGCGAAGGCCAACCGCCGACCTCCACGATCGCAGGTAATCATGACCCGCTTTGCATGCAGGGACTTGTCCAATCCATGCAGTTGCCGACGCGCCGTGGGGAAGTGGAGACGCCCATGTCCAATCAACCGCCACACGGCGCCCAAGGCCGCAGGCTGTTAGGGCTCGCGGCGCTTCGCCCTTGCCCTTTCGCCTCCTTGCACGGCCAAGTCCGGATGCGCCTTGGGCCCGGGGGCTACTGTCGGTGTTCTGGGAACGGGGGTCCCTGGACTTGCCTGCCTGTGGCCTGCAGCATGGCCCAAAGGGGGGCCCAGCACGGCCCATCTTCATCAACACAGACCCAAGACCCTCGCGAGGGGCCAAGCCTCGCGGGGCGAACAACAGGAGCTTCCTTAGGCACGGCCTCATCAGGCTGGCTCGCGAGGAGGCGGAGAGATCAAGGCGGGGTACCTCACGAGGTGCCCGTGATGCAAGCCATGACGACCAAGGGTGCCAGGCGGGCGCCAGCCCGCGCAGTGTCCTCCTTTCCTCTTTGGTGCAAAGGGAGCAAGCGCAGACGATAGCATCAAGCAAAGGCACCCGTTTCGGTGCAACGAGACCAAGACCAGTCCGACGGCAGGAGGGAGGTCATTGTGGAGCCCAAGCCAGCGTCACCACCAGAGCCTTTGGCAGGCGAGGACCAACTTTAGTCAGGATAAGTGTACCAGATGTTCCCCTTCAAAATGGCCAATTGCTGGAGCCCTTCCCACTCAATATTTGGGAAGAGGCCTAGGGCCTTTGCCTATAAATAGGACTAGCCACCCACAGGGTGGACGGATGAAAAATCGGAATCAAGAAGAGAGAGAGAGAGAAGGGTGACTGAGCTCCTCCTAGTGGTTCATCCCCCCAGCCAAGAACAGACCCTCGTGAGGCTGTTCTTCCTTGTATTGCTCATCATCATCAGCCTAAGAGGCAATCCACCACACCACACACTGGAGTAGGGTATTACACCACAACGGTGGCCCGAACCAGTATAAACCCTGTGTCTCTTGTGTTGTTCTTTCCATAGCTTAGATCTTAGCGAGGCGGAGGGGTACAGGCAGGTAGAAGGCGAAATCTCCACGCGCACCCCAGTGTTCGAACCTCAAGGGTCTGCCGGAACCTGAAATCCGACATTCGGCACTGTCCGGAGTGCTATTATCTCCTGTGCCGGGGTCACTGCTTTGCTTTGGCGAGACTTAGAGCAGCGCCGCTGACGCCGGCGCTTGGGTTGCTTCTTGGAGGGGTCATCCTCTACTGTCTCATCGCCATTGCCTTCTTTGGGTGTGTCCACCATGTATATATCATATGATGAGGTGGTTGTCCAGTGCCCGGTGGGCAGTGGTTCCTCTTTGCGTCCCGCATCGTTCTCCATGCCATCGATGTCTTTGGAGTCGAAGTCGAGCATGTCGGTTAAGTCGTCGATAGTGGCTACTAAGTGGGTGGTGGGTGGGCAGCGAATTTCTTCGCCATCCGCATCCAAATCCTGCCGGACATAGTTCGGCTAGGACTCTCCTGACAAGGAGAGAGACCTTAATGAGTTCAGTATGTCTCCGAAGGGCCAGTGCTGAAAGATATCCACGGAGGTAAACTCCATGATTGGCGCCCAATCGGATTCGATAGGCACGGGCGCAAGCGGTTGGGAGTCCATGGCTGGGGAGGAATCCGGTAGTTCGGCATCACGGCTCTCGTGAAGGGTAAGGTCGATACTCGGCTCGATCGCCGATGAGAGTGCAGCCTCCGTGGCGGGGTCTATCCACCCACCCATGGAAGGCGCAGCTGGCTCCGAATTGAGGGTGGGAGCAGTTGCCCGCGTGATCTACTGGACACTATCCTATGGCAGAGCTAAATCATGCTCATCGTGGCCATGTGGCGCACTAGGCAGGGGCTCGAATCCGTCGAAGATCAAGTCTCCGCGGATATCGGTCGTGTAGTTTAAGCTTCCAAACCTGACCTGATGGCCAGGGGCGTAACTCTCGATCTGCTCCAGATGGCCAAGTGAGTTGGCCCGCAGTGCAAAGCCGCCAATTACAAAGATCTGTCCGGGGAGAAAAGTCTCACCCTGGACTGCATCGCTATCGATGATCGAAGGAGCCATCAAGCCTGACGGCGACGACACAGAGGAACTCTCAATGAAAGCACCAATGTCGGTGTCAAAACCGGCGGATCTCGGGTTGGGGATCCCGAACTGTGCGTCTAAGGCAGATGGTAACAGGAGGCAAGGCACACGATCTTTTACCCAAGTTCGGGCCCTCTTGATGAAGGTAAAACCCTATGTCCTGCTTGATTATTCTTGATAATATGAATAGTACAAGAGTTGATCTACCATGAGATCGGAGAGGCTAAACCCTAGAAGCTAGCCTATGGTATGATTGTATGTTATGGTTGTTGTCCTACATACTTAAACCCTCCGGTTTATAGACACCGGAGGGGGCTAGGGTTACACAAGGTCTATTACAAAGGAGGAGATATACATATCTGTATTGCCTAGCTTGCCTTCCACGCCAAGTAGAGTCCCATCGGTACATGGGACGAAGTCTTCAATCTTGTATCTTCATAGTCTAATAGTCTGGCCAAAGGATATAGTCCGGCTGTCCAGAGACCCCCTAATCCAGGACTCCCTCATATGGTATCCGTTGTACAATGAATTTTGCAAGGTCCATTGAGCCATCCCTCCAATACGGTTCCACGCCCTGTAGAGGGTTTTTGCTTCTTTGTAATTAACTCGGGTGTCTTATGATAGTGCACCCTTTTACTTCGGACTGGGTGTATATTCGGAGCCGGATTATCCCAAAATTTCGTTTCGGTTTTCCAGGCACTTTCCATCCCATAGTACTTTCATACTATGGACGCAAAGTCGGCGAAGCGTGATATGTCACGGTGACCTATGGCGTTAAGGATTCCCTTGTCCGTGCAGTTATTGCAGAAAAGTGAGACCGCATCTTCCTCGCGGCAGTCCTTAACCTTGTTCATCACAAGGAGGAATCTGGCCCAATAATGATGTACTGTTTCATGGGGCTCTTGCCTAATGTGGGAAAGATCGTTTATGTCTGGGTGGGTGGGTTGCTTTGAGTCCAAACCCCTACCCGATCTAAGACCCAGGGGCCGAGGAGTTTCCGATCTTGGAAGTTTGGATTCCAGGATGTTACCCGATTAGTCTGGCCCGCTGCCTGACTCTAGGTTCAGGGCTTGGGTGATGTCCTCCCGTGAACGGGTATCCGGCTCGGAGAGCTCAAGAATCCGGACATAGTTAGTCCTCAAGATAGAGGAAGAATCGCTGCATTGTTCCTCCACCACCGCAACATGATGGGTGACCGGTGGAGAGTTAATCTCCCTTTGATCAGGTTTAAGCCCAATCCGTTCATAGTCCGTAGCAACTCCCAAGGCAGCGATGCGATCCAAGAGCTCGTTTAAGGAAGAGAGCTCCATTGGATCCATCTGCTCGGCGAATTCTGAGCCGACGTGGAGGCTGTTTTCGATGACCCGAGAAGTCATCGTCGGTGCAGCAGCCAAACATGCGGTCATGATGAAACTGCCTAGCTGGAGAGTTTGGCCGACAGCCAGGGCTCCCCTGGCAGTAATACCGTTTTTAACAACGAGATGAGGCATCCTTCCTTACGGCAACGGCACAGAGGAACTCTCAATGAAAGCACCAATGTCGGTGTCAAAACCGGCGGATCTCGGGTAAGGGGTCCCGAACTGTGCGTCTAAGGCAGATGGTAACAGGAGGCAGGGGACACGATATTTTACCCAGGTTCGGGCCCTCTTGATGGAGGTAAAACCCTATGTCCTGCTTGATTTATTCTTTATAATATGAGTAGTACAAGAGTTGATCTACCACGAGATCGAAAAGGCTAAACCCTAGAAGCTAGCCTAAGGTATGATTGTATGTTGTCCTATGGACTAAAACCCTCCGGTTTATATAGACACCAGAGGGGGCTAGGGTTACACAAGCTCGGTTACAAAGGAGGAGATATACATATCCGTATTTCCTTGCTTGCCTTCCACACCAAGTAGAGTCCCATCCGAACACGGGACGAAGTCTTCAATCTTGTATCTTCATGGTCCAACAGTCCGGCCAAAGTATATAATCCGGATGTCCGGATACCCCCTAATCCAGGACTCCCTCAGGAACCTTGTCTAGAGTTTCTAGGCTGACTCGCCGGGTTGCTGGACTATGTGACTGAGTTCATCGGCGTCCAGGGGCAGTACATAGGTACCTTAGAAGGTGTCTCTAAAGGCATCTTCCAAATCTTCCCAACAGCCAATAGAATTTTCTAGGAGTTTGCTTAACCAGTGTCGTGCTGGTCCCTTAAGTTTCAAGGGGAGATATTTGATGGCATGTAGGTCGTCACCGCAAGCCATGTGTATGCGGAGAAGAAAATATTCAATCTAGACTGCCGGGTCCGTCGTGCCGTCGTATGAGTCGATGTTCACGGGTTTAAACCCTTCTAGGAACTGGTGCTCCATTACCTCATCGGTGAAGCATAGGAGGTGTGCGGTGCTTCTGTATTGGGCAATTCCGCGACGTAGTTCGAAAGAAGTCCGTATGCGATTTTCGGCCCGAGTGAGGATGTGCTTGTCGTGCCAGGCCTGACGGCCATCCTCTCGCGCTGGGGCACATCCCCTTGATCCATAGATTGATCTGGTTTGACCGGCTCTATTGTCCAGGTCCTGTCATAGTTCATATGTGTATTCTAGAGCCGGCGTTCCCCTACTTTTATGGCGAGGTGGTGCGGGCTGGTGCTCGGCTTGAGTTGCCGCTCTGTCTTGACCACGCGGTGGTCGGTCAGGTCTGTTAGCAGCGTCACACGTTGGCAGTTTGGGCTCCAGTACCTCGTCGTCAAATTGGGGTAGAAGCTTGCGCTTAGGATAGCTCTTTGTTGGTCATTCGAGGCCGTATTCCTCGGCCACCAAGACGTTAGTCCATTTTTCATTGAGTAAGTCCTGATCAGCTTGAAGCTGCTGCTGTTCCTTTTTCAGGCTTCTTGATGTGGCAATTAGCCGGCACTTGAAGCGCTCAAGCTCGAGGGGTTCCTCGGGCATGATGAAATCTTCGTCACTGAGGCTCACGTCTTCTTCGGAGGTCTGTAGGTAGTTCCTATCCTCCGAACCCTCATTATCGACAAGATCGTCGGGGTTTACCTGCCCATCCTCCCAATCATCCTGTTCGAATGTTAGCTCTACACGGGCTTCAGGGTCTTCGACATTATCCGTAGTATTATTGTCTTCGGTGTCGGTATTGCCGTCTTTGTCGTGACGCGGTTTTGAGCGGCGCCGCTGACGTCGACGCTTCAGAGGGGCTTCAGTAAGCTTGTCCTCGACCGGATACTCCTTGCTGTCGCCGTCATCCTCTTTGGGTGTGTCCACCATGTACACATCGTATGTGGAGGTGGTCGTCCATTGTCCGAAAAACGGAGGGTTTTGGCCCTGTTCGTCTCCAGCATCGTCGTCCATACCGTCGATGTCTTCGAAGGCGTAGTCCAGCATGTCGATTAGATCTTCGATGGTGGCTATGAAGTGGGTGGTGGGTGGGGCGTAAAATTCCTCGCTTTCAGCCCCTAGTCTGGGCTTGGCATAATTCGGAAGTGATCCTTTTGTAATGGCAAGCGATCGCATTAAGTCCAGAGCCTCGTTTAAAGGAGAGGGTCGGATGGAGAAA
This sequence comes from Triticum monococcum, assembly GCA_034509565.1. NCBI lineage: Eukaryota > Viridiplantae > Streptophyta > Magnoliopsida > Poales > Poaceae > Triticum > Triticum monococcum. The sequence goes on along the minus strand of CM067842.1, from coordinate 438,737,589 downwards.
CGAGAGTCCATGGAGCTCTCCAGAGTTGGAGCCACCTGGCGGCACCCGCTTGACACAGACCTCGAGAGTTTGGACCTAGAGTCCGGCTAAGTGTCCGGCGGTTGTCCCGCAAGAAGCTCCGTAAGTGCAGAGAGTCCGGCGGGCTCTAGACTCCCGTCTTCAGACATGTCGGCCTGCTCTGGATGTAAGGCCAAAGTGGTAATCAGGGTCGCAAAACCTTCAAAGATCAAATCTCCTCGGATATCAGCGACATAGTTTAAGTTCCCGAAACTGATCTGACGACAGGGGCGTAGCTGTCGATCTGCTCGAGGTGGCCAATCAAATTGGCACGTAGCGTGAAGCCGCCGAATACAAAAATTTGGCCGGGGGGATCTCCCCTGAAACAACATCATTATGGATGGTTGAACGAGCCATCGAATCCTTTGCAGACAACATAGAGGAACTCTCAACGAAAGCACCAATGTCGGTGTCAAAACCGGCAGATCTCGGGTAGGGGGGTCCCAAACTGTTCGTCTAAGGATCGAAGGTAACAAGAGGCAGGGGACATGATGTTTACCCAGGTTCGGGCCCTCTTGATGGAGGTAAAACCCTACGTCCTGCTTGATTGACTTTGATGAGTATAGGGGTTACAAGAGTTGATCTACCTCGAGATCATAATGGATAAACCGGAGAAGTTTAACATGTATGATTAAGACTGCCGCTATGGACTAAACCCTCCGGTTTATATAGATACCAGAGGGGCCTAGGGTGTGTACAGAGTTGGTTTATAGAAAAGGAATCTTCATATCCGAATGCCAAGCTTGCCTTCCATGCCAAGGATAGTCCCATCCGGATACAAGGGAAGCCTTCTATCTTGTATCTTCATGGCCCACTAGTCTGGCCCACGTCACATAGCCCGGACGCCCGGGGACTCCCTAATCCAGGACTCCCTCAGTGGTTGTGGCCGCCGTGGCCGCTAGCCCACCGTGGACCGCCGTGGTCATCACCCGCTCCGCTGCCGCCCTAAGGCGGGATGCGGAGGTGGAGGCCAGCACATGTGTCAGCGACCTTGTGCGCTACATCGAGTTCCTGCGGGAGGAGGAGGAGTGCCTCTGTCGGTGTCAAAACCGGCGGATCTCGGGTAGGGGGTCCCGAACTGTGCGTCTAAGGCGGATGGTAACAGGAGGCAGGGGACGTGATGTTTTACCCAGTTTCGGGCCCTCTTGATGGAGGTAAAACCCTACGTCCTGCTTGATTTATTCTTGATGATATGAGTATTACAAGAGTTGATCTACCATGAGATCGGAGAGGCTAAACCCTAGAAGCTAGCCTATGGTATGATGTATGTTGTCCTACGGACTAAAACCCTCCGGTTTATATAGACACCGGAGGAGGCTAGGGTTACACAAGGTCGGTTACAAAGGAGGAGATATACATATCCGTATTGCCTAGCTTGCCTTCCACGCCAAGTAGAGTCCCATCCGGACAGGAGACGAAGTCTTCAATCTTGTATCTTCATAGTCCAACAGTCTGGCCAAAGGACATAGTCCGGCTGTCCGGAGACCCTTAATCCAGGACTCCCTTAGTAGCCCCTAAACCAGGCTTCAATGACGATGAGTCCGACGCGCAGTGTTGTCTTCGACATTGCAAGGTGGGTTCCTCCTCCGAATACATCACAGAAGAGTTTGAATATAAGGATAGTGTCCGACCCTCCAAAATAAGTTCCACATACCACCATAGAGAGAATAATATTTCCACAAATCTAATCTGCTGACATGTTTTAGCAACAGGACATCATGTCCTGGCCCGGTAATTATTCGAACTATTTCCCTTTAACCAGCCTTGCACATAACGCGAGGCAGTTTCTTGACACATCTTGTCAAAGCAGAGATCGTGTTCCCCTTATTACGGGATTCTAATCAATACGGATGTGGGTAACCCAACCGTGCCTAGGACTCCTAGTTTTTAGGCAAGTCCCAAACGTCCATGAGGAGGACGCTTGATATTCACCCTCTTTATAAAGGGACAAGGCTTTTACTTTTTCCCTCATGTGCTCAATCGAATTCTCCCCCTGCCTCGACTATTAACACCCAAAGCCCCGGTCAGGAGCTTCGGACCTTCAATCATGTTCGGATCCAGCCTTCAGGGCTGGTGGATGCCCTCCTCCATCACGGAAGAGGATATCAAGAAGTTGAGGGAGGCCAGATACCTGACCGCCAAAGTTTTGCATCGGCTGCCTGCCTGAGGGCAGGTCGTCCCCACTCCTGAACCCAACGAAGACGTCGTGTTCATCTCCCACTTCCTCTGAGGACTAGGCCTCACTCTGGATCCCTCCGTTAGGGGTCTGATGTTCTATTACGGGCTAGATTTTCACGATCTGGCACCGGACTCCCGTCTTCACGTCTCGTCATTCCTTGTCGTATGTGAGGCCTTCCTCCGCATTACCCCTCACTTCGGCCTGTGGCTTAAGACCTTTGATGTGAAGCCGAAGATGGTCGAGGGGCAGCATGCAGCGTGCGGAGGTGCATTAATAAGCAAGATCGCTGGAGCTCCATGGCCAAAGGGTTCCTTTCCAAAGGTGTCCGGATTATGGCAACGGGAGTGGTTTTACGTCACAGCTCCCAGAAGTGCCAAGTGGGTAGCTTCCCCCACCTTTCGCTCGGGCCCTCCACCACAACTGATGTCGTGGATCAGCAGGGGGCTGAGCTGGGGTCCAGCCAAGGATGTGCCCATACTGCAGAACCGCATCCGAGATTTCTTCGAGGGAGATTTTAGTTTGGTTATGGTAGTGCAAGTCATGCTGGTTCATCGAGTCTAGCCTTGCAAACGCCGGCCCCTCCGCTTGTGGGAATTCAACCCAGAAGGACCGCGCGCTATTCAGAATTTCCTCGGCCTGACGCACGAGGAGATGTACAAGTCGTTCTTCGGGCCCCAAATAGAGTGTCCGGACACCACCGAGGATGTGGGCCTGAGCAGCAACCGCACCGCGGCCCAAGTAAGTAATCCTGTAGTCAAACACACTGTCTTTCATTTATCATGACATCATTCTGAAGAATATCTCTTTGACCAGGACTGGATAACAAAGGCGAAGATGATCCGGTGTTCGGCCCCCCCTTCCCGAAGGCTTGGACAATCCGGTGCTGGAAAAGATGCTCGAGCCAGCACCTTGCCCGGTGCCCTCAAAGGAAGATGAAGGGGGGAATAAAGATGGCTAAAGCGGGCCTCCGCCGCTACCTATTCCAACCGAGGGAACGAGCGCCTCCGTGAGGGAGGATAACCAAAGGGTGGAATCTGACATTCCCTTGCCCCGGGGGAGGAAGAGAACTACCTCTGAAGATCCAGAAACCAAGGTTTCCAAACGGGAGAAGAAAACTCCACCAGAGGGTCCTGCCTTGGAGGGTGCTCTTGCCGCACAAAGTCCGTGCGGGGATCAGCCCTCTAACGAGCCGTGAGTAATCAAAAAGTACTTAATAGTGAAGATATACTACCTTACCTCTGAGGAAAATAACCGAAGCATTTATCTTGCGGTTCGGATCTGAGCCCTTCTCAGCAGAGCTCGTCTTCGGGGGATTTTCTTCCAGAGATGATGGACAGCAAAACGCCTCCCCCGGACTCCCCAGCTCAAGAAGCGGGCGACCTTGAAGTGTCATCACGGAGAGTTTCTCCGGATCCGGCAAGGCCAGAAGGTAATCCCATGGTCACCCGAAGCCCTCAGTATCTGGATCTTGAAGAGAGCAATCAAAAGAGTCCGGCAACATCTGGTATGCGGTCGGGCGAACTAAAGGATCTGCTAGAGCGAGCGACTATCTCAGAAGAGCACCGTACATTGATGTGTACAGTGATTGGAAGGATTTCGTCCGCCGAAAGCGGGTTGCATGAAGCATTTATGAGTCTACTGACGGGCTTTGAGGTACATGAAATGATATACATTTGTGATGGTACCGCACATTTTTTGTGCCCTGTGTAGATAGTAGCCCCTGAGACTCTGGTTGTCGTCGAGAATGGCGGCAATCAGAGGATCGTAGTCCCAGGTAATAACCAGTCTGCTTTTATGTGTAGGTGGCTAAAGCTTCGATGGCTGGCCGGACTTATGGGGTTGCCGAACTAAAGCGGCAACTGGATGCGGCAGATGCCGACATCGAGCTTGTTAACTGGCGGCTTGACGAGGCACAGGGTAGGTGATGCTTCTGGTGAATGTCATGTAGTAAGAGTAGCGTGATGCCAGTATCTTTAATATGTCGTGACTGCAGATGGAGCTGCCACCGTGGAGGCCCTGCGGGCGGAACTTGCCCGAGCCAAGGACAAGCAAGGAGCAGTACTGCGGCCGCTTTGAAGGCGGCCAAAGAGTTGAGAGCCGAAAAGGCCGCGCATATCGAGAGCAAAGAAAAAATGGCCAAGATGGTTGTAAAGTTAAAAGACACTACTGACCGTTGCCGGATTCTTGAAGAAGAGAACCGGATGAAGGCGATGGACCTGGAAAAGGCCATGGTGGCGACCAAGGACACCCGCTCTGCAATGAGAGCGAAGAAGGAGGAGCTGCCTCAAGCCGGGGATATCCCGGCTGGGAAGACCTTTATGATCCGGAGGAAATTTGGAGATCCTCAGTATGCCCCTCTAGATCGGCTTTGGAGTTCGGCGGATGCATATCTGGACTTGGCGGCGAGCGCTGTCGATGCGGCCGAATACTTCCGAGATCAAACAGATCGTGAAGTGGACAAGTTATTCTGGTCGCAATTTAATGTTCCAGAGCGTCCGCTTCCATTGACTGATCAACTTGCCGAATGGGCCGAACTCAACAGATTGTCCGGACTCGCCATGAGGTCTCTCGTGGATCATTTGTGGCCGGAAAGGCCAAAGCCGAACATCTATTTTAGCTTGGTGCAGTAGTTCCTTGGTGCGGTGCCACGCATTAATGCGATGAAGAGGTCGGCGTGTATAGAAGGCTCGCAGATGGCCCTTGCCCGTGTCAAAACATACTGGGCGGAGATGGATGCCACCACTTTCGCGGCGCAGGGTTCGGCCATAGGCCGAGTGGCTACCGAGCACTTTTTTGAAGAAGTTCTTGAGGGCGCTCGTTCTATATAGGCCCAGTGCTCAAAGAATGTTATGTTTGAGTGATATGTATTCCCATTGTAAAAACAACGTTTTATTGAATTTATCAAGGTTGTATTTATACTTTTGCCCAAAAGTATTGTGATGCCTCCTGTGCGGCCGTTTATATAACCTGAAAGCTTGCAATCGTCGGCTTCAGCCCCCACACATATAATGCGGGGGTGTTCACAGAAGTTGCGTGTTCACACTTAATACAACGTCTTGGTCATATTAAGGAGGTGATAGCACAGCGAACTAGGCAACCGGACTATAATGCTTTAACACTTTCACTTAGCCAGAGGAGTTTGACAGTGGGGCTACTATATAGACCCTGGTGGTGTTGGGGAACGTTGTAGAAAACAAAAAAAAATTCCTACGTTTCACCAAGATCAATCTATGGAGTCAACTAGCAACGAGAGGAGAGTGCATCTACATACCCTTGTAGATCGCGAGCGGAAGCGTTCAAGAGAACGGGGATGATGGAGTCGTACTCGCCGTGATCCAAATCATCGATGACCAAGTGCCGAACGGACAGCACCTCCGCGTTCAACACACATACGGAGCGGATGACGTCTCCTCCTTCTTGATCCAGCAAGGGGGAAGGAGAGGTTGATGAAGATCCAGCAGCACGACGGGGTGGTGGTGGATGCAGCAGTGATCGCAGCAGGGCTTCGCCGAGCTTCTGCGAGAGGGAGAGGTGTAGTAGGGGAGAGGGTGGCACCAAGACTTGAGGTGTAGCTGCCCTCCCTCCCCCCTTTATATAGGCCCCCTAGGGGGGTGCGCCGGCCCTAGGAGATGGGATCTCCTAAGGGGGGGCGGCGGCCAAGGGGGTGGAGTACCCCCCAAGGCAAGTGGAGGCGCCCCCTCCCCTAGGGTTCCCAACCCTAGGCGCATGGGGGGGCCGAGGGGGGGCGCACCAGCCCACCAGGGCCTAGTTCCCCTCCCCACTTCAGCCCATGGGGCCCTCCGGGATGGGTGGCCCCACCCGGTGGACCCCCGGGACCCTTCCGGTGGTCCCGATACAATACCGGTGACCCCCGAAACTCTCCCGATGGCCGAAACTGCACTTCCTATATATAATTCTTCACCTCCGGACCATTCCGGAACTCCTCGTGATGTCCGGGATCTCATCTGGGACTCCGAACAACTTTCAAGTTACTGCATACTCATATCTCTACAACCCTAACGTCACCGAACCTTAAGTGTGTAGACCCTACGGGTTCGGGAGACATGCAGACATAACCGAGAAGCCTCTCCGGTCAATAACCAACAGTGGGATCTGGATACCCATGTTGGCTCCCACATGCTCCATGATGCTCTCATCGGATGAACCACGATGTCGAGGATTCAATCAATCCGTATACAATTCCCTTTGTCAATCGGTACGTTACTTGCCCGAGACTCGATCGTCGGTATCCCAATACCTCGTTCAGTATCGTTACCGGCAAGTCACTTTACTCATACCGTAATGCATGATCCTGTGATCAACCACTTGATCACTTTGAGCTCATTGTGATGATGCATTACCGAGTGGGCCTAGAGATACCTCTCCGTCATACGGAGTGACAAATCCCAGTCTCGATTTGTGCCAACCCAACAGACACTTTCAGAGATACCTGTAATGTACCTTTATAGTCACCCAGTTACGTTGTGACGTTTGGCACACCCAAGGCACTCCTACGGTATCCGGGAGTTGCACAATCTCATGGTCTAAGGAAATGATACTTGACACTCAGAAAAGCTACAGCAAACGAACTACACGATCTTTGAGCTAAGCTTAGGATTGGGTCTTGTCCATCACATCATTCTCCTAATGATGTGATCCCGTTATCAATGACATCCCCATGTCTATAGCCAGTAAACCATGACTATTTGTTGATCAATGAGCTAGTCAACTAGAGGCTCACTAGGGACACATTGTGGTCTATGTATTCACACATGTATTATGATTTTTGGATAATACAATTATAGCATGAATAATAGACAATTATCATGAACAAGGAAATATAATAATCATTTTATTATTGCCTCTAGGGAATATTTCCAACAATCTCCCACTTGCACTAGAGTCAATCATCTAGTCACATTGTGATGAATCGAACACCCATGGAATTCTGGTGTTGATCATGTTTTTCTCTAGGGAGAGGTTTAGTCAACGGATCTGCTACATTCAGGTCCGTATGTACTTTACAAATCTCTATGTCTCCATTTTAAACACTTTCACGAATGGAGTTGAAGCGACGCTTGATATGCCTGGTCTTCCTGTGAAACCTGGGCTCCTTGGCAAGGGCAATAGCTCCAGTGTTGTCACAGAAGAGAGTCATCGGGCCCGACGCATTGGGTATGACTCCTAGGTTGGTAATGAACTCCTTCACCCAGACTGCTTCGTGTGCTGCCTCCGAGGCTACCATGTACTCCACTTCACATGTAGATCCCGCCACAACGCTTTTGCTTGCAACTGCACCAGCTTACTGCCCCACCATTCAAAATATACACGTATCCGGTTTGTGACTTAGAGTCATCCAGATCTGTGTCGAAGCTAGCATCGACGTAACCCTTTACGAAGAGCTCTTCGTCACCTCCATAAACGAGAAACATGTCCTTTAGTCCCTTTAAGGTACTTCAGGATATTCTTGACCGCTGTCCAGTGTTCCTTGCCGGGATTTCTTTGGTACCTTCCTACCAAACTTACGGCAAGGTTTACATTAGGTCTGGTACACAACATGGCATACATATTAGACCCTATGGATGAGGCATAGGGAATGACACTCATCTCTTCTATATCTTCTGCCGTGGTCGGACATTGAGCTGAGCTCAATTTCACACCTTGCAACACAGGCAAGAACCCCTTCTTAGACTGATCCATATTGAACTTCTTCAATATCTTATCAAGGTATGTTCTTTGTGAAAGACCTACGAGGCGTCTTGATCTATCTCTATAGATCTTGATGCCTAATATATAAGCAGCTTCTCCAAGGTCCTTCATTGAAAAACTCTTATTCAAGTAGGCCTTAATGTTGTCCAAAAGTTTTATATCATTTCCCATCAAAAGTATGTCATCCACATATAATATGAGAAATGCTATAGAGCTCCCACTCACTTTCTTGTAAACGCAGGCTTCTCCATAAGCCTGCATAAACCCAAACGCTTTGATCATCTCATCAAAGCGAATGTTCCAACTCCGAGATGCTTGCACCAGCCCATAAATCGAGCGTTGGAGCTTGCACACCTTTTCAGCATTCTTAGGATCGACAAAACCTTCCAGCTGCGTCACATACAATTCTTCCTTAAGGAAACCATGAAGGAATGCTGTTTTGATGTCCATTTGCCATATCTCATAATCATAGAATGCGGCAATTGCTAACATGATTCGGACGGACTTCAGCTTTGCTACGGGTGAGAAAGTCTCATCGTAGTCAACCCCTTGAACTTGTCGATAACCCTTAGCGACAAGCCGAGCTTTATAGATGGTCACATTACCATCCGCGTCTGTCTTCTTCTTAAAGATCCATTTATTTTCTATGGCTCACTGATCAACGGGCAAGTCAGTCAAAGTCCATACTTCGTTTTCATACATGGATCCTATCTCGGATTTCATGGCTTCCAGCCATTTGTCGGAATCTGGGCCTGCCATCGCTTCTTCATAGTTCGAAGGTTCACCGTTGTCTAACAACATGATTTCCAAGACAGGGTTGCCGTACCACTCTGGTGCGGAACATGTCCTTGTGGACCTACGAAGTTCAGTAGCAACTTGATCTGAAGTTTCATGATCATCATCATTAACTTCCTCTCTAGTCGGTGCAGGCACCTCAGGAACATTTTCCTGTGTTGCGCCACTTTCTGGTTCAAGAGGTAATACTTCATCGAATTCTACTTTCCTCCCACTTACTTCCTTCGAGAGAAACTCTTTCTCTAGAAAGGATCCATTCTTGGCAACAAAGATCTTGCGTTCGGATCTGAGGTAGAAGGTATACCCAATAGTTTCTTTAGGATATCCTATGAAGACGCATTTTTTTGACTTGGGTTCGAGCTTTTCAGGTTGAAGTTTCTTGACATAAGCATCCCATCCCCAAACTTTTAGAAACGATAGCTTAGGTTTCTTCCCAAACCATAATTCATACGGTGTCGTCTCAACGGATTTCGACGGAGCCCTATTTAAAGTGAATGTGGCAGTCTCTAAAGCATAGCCCCAAAATGATAGCGGTAAATTGGTAAGAGACATCATAGATTGCACCATATCTAATAGAGTGCGATTATGACGTTCGGACACACCATTACGCTGAGGTGTTCCAGGCGGCGTGAGTTGTGAAACTATTCCACATTTTCTTAAGTGTGTGCCAAATTCGTGACTCAAGTATTCTCCCCCACGATCTGATCGCAAGAACTTGATTTTCCTGTCACGTTGATTCTCAACCTCACTCTGAAATTCCTTGAACTTTTCAAACGTCTCAGACTTGTGTTTCATTAAATAGACATACCCATATCTACTCAAGTCATCAGTGAGGGTGAGAACATAACGATAGCCACCGCGAGCCTCAACACTCATTGGACCGCACACATCAGTATGTATGATTTCCAATAAGTTGGTTGCTCGCTCCATTGTTCCTGAGAACGGAGTCTTGGTCATTTTACCCATGAGGCATGGTTCGCACGTGTCAAATGATTCGTAATCAAGAGACTCTAATAGTCCATCTGCATGGAGCTTCTTCATGCGTTTGACACCTATGTGACCAAGGCGGCAGTGCCACAAGTATGTGGGACTATCATTATCAACCTTACATCTTTTGGTATTCACACTATGAATATGTGTAGCATTACGCTCGAGATTCATTAAGAATAAACCATTCACCATTGGAGCATGACCATAAAACATATCTCTCATATAAATAGAACAACCATTATTCTCGGATTTAAATGAGTAGCCATCTCGAATTAAACGAGATCCTGATACAATGTTCATGCTCAAAGCTGGCACTAAATAACAATTATTGAGGTTTAAAACTAATCCCGTAGGTAAATGTAGAGGTAGCGTGCCGAAGGCGATCACATCGACCTTGGAACCATTCCCGACGTGCATCGTCACCTCGTCCTTCGCCAGTCTCCGCTTATTCCGCAGCTCCTACTTTGAGTTACAAATGTGAGCAACTGCACCAGTATCAAATACCCAGGAGCTACTACGAGTACTGGTAAGGTACACATCAATTACATGTATATCACATATACCTTTCATGGTGCCGGCCTTCTTGTCCGCTAAGTATTTGGCGCAGTTCCGCTTCTAGTGACCACTTCCCTTGCAATAAAAGCACTCAGTCTCGGGCTTGGGTCCATTCTTTGGCTTCTTCCCAGCAGCTTGCTTACCGGGCGTGGCAACTCCCTTTTCGTCCTTCTTGAAGTTCTTCTTACCCTTGCCTTTCTTGAACTTAGTGGTTTTATTCACCATCAACACTTGATGTTCCTTTTTGACTTCTACCTTTGCTGATTTCAGCATTGAATATACCTCAGGAATGGTCTTTTCCATCCCCTGCATATTGAAGTTCATCACAAAGCTCTTGTAGCTTGGTGGAAGCGACTGAAGGATTCTGTCAATGACCGCGTCATCCGGGAGATTAACTCCCAGCTGAGTCAAGCGGTCATGCAACCCAGACATTCTGAGTATGTGCTCACTAACAGAACTATTTTCCTCCATCTTACAGCTGAAGAACTTGTCGAAGACTTCATATCTCTCGACCCGAGCATGAGCTTGGAAAACCATTTTCAGCTCTTCGAACATCTCATATGCTCCGTGTCGCTCAAAACGCATTTGGTGCCCCGGTTCTAAGCTGTAAAGCATGCCGCACTGAACGAGGGAGTAATCATCCGCACGTGTCTGCCAAGCGTTCATAACGTCTTGTTCTGCAGGGAAAGCAGGTGCTTCACCTAGCGGTGCTCGTAGGACATAATCTTTCTGGGCAGCTATGAGGATGATCCTCAGGTTCCGGACCCAGTCCGTATAGTTGCTGCCATCGTCTTTCAGCTTGGTTTTCTCTAGGAATGCGTTGAAGTTGAGGATTACGTTGGCCATTTGATCTACAAGACATATTGTAAAGATTTTAGACTAAGTTCATGATAATTAAGTTCATCTAATCAAATAATTCAATGAACTCCCACTCAGATAGACATCCCTCCAGTCATCTAAGTATAACATGATCCGAGTTAACTAGGCCGTGTCCGATCATCACAACATCGGTGAACATCTTCATGTTGATCGTATCTTCTATAGGACTCATGCTCGACCTTTCGGACTTCTGTGTTCCGAGGCCATGTCTGTACATGCTAGGCTCGTCAAGTCAACCTAAGTGTTTGCATGTGTAAATCTGTCTTACACCCATTGTATGTGAACGTTGGAATCTATCACACCCGATCATCATGTGGTGCTTCGAAACAACGAACTGTCGCAACGGCACACAGTTAGGGGGAACACTTTCTTGAAATTATTATGAGGGATCATCTTATTTACTACCATCATTCTAAGTAAACAAGATGCAAAAACATGATAAACATCACATGCAATCAAATAATAGTGACATGATATGGCCAATATCATATAGCTCCTTTGATCTTCATCTTGGGGCTCCATGATCATCTTGTCACCGGCATGACATCATGATCTCCATCATTGTGTCTCCATGAAGTTGCTCGCCAACTATTACTTCTACTACTATGGATAACACGTTTAGCAATAAACTAAAGTAATTTACATGGCATTTCTCATTGACACGCAGGTCATACAAAAAATAAAGACAACTCCTATGGCTCCTGCCGGTTGTCATACTCATCGACATGCAAGTCGTGATTCCTGTTACAAGAACATGATCTCATACATCACATATATATCATTCATCATTGATCACAACTTTGGCCATATCACATCACATGACACTTGCTACAAAAAACAAGTTAGACGTCCTCTAATTGTTGTTGCAAGTTTTACGTGGCTGCAATAGGGTTCTAGCAAGAACGTTTTCTTACCTACGCCAAAACCACAACGTGAATTGCCAATTTCTATTTACCCTTCATAAGGACCCTGTTCATCGAATCCGATCCGACTAAAGTGGGAGAGACAGACACCCGCCAGCCACCTTATGCAACTAGTGCATGTCAGTCGGTGGAACCGGTCTCACGTAAGCGTACATCTAAGGTTGGTCCAGGCCGCTTCATCCCACGATGCCGCCGAATCAAGATAAGACTAGTAACGGCAAGAAAATTGACAATATCGACGCCCACAACTACTTTGTGTTCTACTCGTGCATAGTAACTACGCATAGACCTAGCTCTGATACCACTGTTGGGGAATGTTGCAGAAAACAAAAAAATTCCTACGTTTCACCAAGATCAATTTATGGAGTCAACTAGCAACGGGAGGAGAGTGCATCTACATACCCTTGTAGATCGCGAGCGGAAGCGTTCAAGAGAACGGGGATGATGGAGTCGTACTCGCCGTGATCCAAATCACCGATGACCAAGTGCCGAACGGAAGGCACGTCCGCGTTCAACACACGTACGGAGAGGATGATGTCTCCTCCTTCTTGATCCAGCAAGGGGGAAGGAGAGGTTGATGAAGATCCAGCAGCACGACGGCGTGGTGGTGGATGCAGCAGTGATCGCAGCAGGGCATCGCCGAGCTTCTGCGAGAGGGAGAGGTGTAGCAGGGGAGAGGGAGACGCCAAGACTTGAGGTGTAGCTGCCCTCCCCATTTATATAGGCCCCCTAGGGGGGTGTGCCGGCCCTAGGAGATGGGATCTCCTAGGGGGGCGGTGGCCAAGGGGGTGGAGTACCCCCCCAAGGCAAGTGGAGGCGCCCCTCCCCTAGGGTTCCCAACCCTAGGTGCATGGGGGGCAAGGGGGGCGCACCAGCCCACCAAGGGCTGGTTCCCCTCCCCACTTCAGCCCATGGGGCCCTCCGGGATGGGTGGCCCCACCCGGTGGACCCCCGGGACCCGGCCTTCCGGTGGTCCCGGTACAATACCGGTGACCCCCGAAACTCTCTCGATGGCCGAAACTGCACTTCCTATATATAATTCTTCACCTCCGGACCATTCTGGAACTCCTCGTGACGTCCTGGATCTCATCCGAGACTCCGAACAACTTTCGGGTTACTGCATACTCATATCTCTACAACCCTAGCGTCACCGAACCTTAAGTGTGTAGACCCTACGGGTTCGGGAGACATGCAGACATGACCGAGAAGCCTCTCCGGTCAATAACCAACAGCGGGATCTAGATACCCATGTTGGCTCCCACATGCTCCACGATGATCTCATTGGATGAACCACGATGTCGAGGATTCAATCAATCCGTATACAATTCCCTTTGTCAATCGGTACGTTACTTTCCCGAGACTTGATCGTCGGTATCCCAATACCTCGTTCAGTCTCGTTACCGGCAAGTCACTTTACTCGTACCGTAATGCATGATCCCGTGATCAACCACTTGATCACTTTGAGCTCATTGTGATGATGCATTACTGAGTGGGCCCAGAGATACCTCTCCGTCATACGGAGTGACAAATCCCAGTCTCGATTCGTGCCAACCCAACAGACACTTTTGGAGATACCTGTAATGTACCTTTATAGTCACCCAGTTACGTTGTGACATTTGGCACACCCAAGGCACTCCTACGGTATCCGGGAGTTGCACAATCTCATGGTCTAAGGAAATGATACTTGACACTCAGAAAAGCTACAGCAAACGAACTACATGATCTTTGAGCTAAGCTTAGGATTGGGTCTTGTGCCTCACATCATTCTCCTAATGATGTGATCCCGTTATCAATGACATCCCCATGTCTATAGCCAGGAAACCATGACTATCTGTTGATCAATGAGCTAGTCAGTTAGAGGCTCACTAGGGACACATTGTGGTGTATGTATTCACACATGTATTACGATTTCCGGATAATACAATTATAGCATGAATAATAGACAATTATCATGAACAAGGAAATGTAATAATCATTTTATTATTGCCTCTAGGGCATATTTCCAACAGGTGGCTCCGCACTCAGCTGAATTTGGAGTGCGTATATGCCTGGCCGGGAAACGGCCCTTCGTTAATGCGTAGGAATCCCGAAGATTCCGATAGGTCATCGAGTGGTTGACCAGTCTCACGCTATATCATGACAGTCAGTTTTCGGCTTTCTCTACTGAGGTGCTCGTCCGGATGAACCAGGGCATAATCGCAGTAGTTCTCCTGGTGCCGCCCTAGCCAATAGAGCAGAACGTAAGGCAGCAAAACATAGGAGCCGGGCAAACCCAACATTTGACCAAAGACATGATTTGGATCTGATGCATATAAGGCCAAACTCGCGATGCCGAACACTCCCTAAGGTATTCGGTCTTTATGGTGTAAACCAGGCCTAAACAGTGCCCTTTGTAATAAGCCCCTGGTGTCCAGGTACGTGCATTATTCTGACGTGGCCACATGCCAAGACATCAGCATCCTTCTCAATTGTATTGAGATTTCGAGGGATGTGTATCAACAAGAGACAATAAAAAAATGTTTACGCAGGGTCTTAATCTAAAAAGAATCCTTAGAACGGGTCCCTGCTGCACATCTGTGCCTGTGTCTCCGTTGTGCCATATCCTGGACGGGTGTAGCACGATGGTCATCTGTAGAAGAGAGGAACTTTAGTTGAAAAGTTGTTGTGCAAAAAAGGTAGGTTGTACTAAAGAAGTTATGTACAGTTCAGGATAAGTAAAGTTGAGCCTAGTTGCCACTTGTTTACGTGCGTTGAGCCCCTTGTATAGTAATAGGGGTATAGCCATCAAACCTGTATTAATTACGTATAGCTGTGTCAGACTCGTCTAACCGCGTGCGTGGTCTTAACGACCTGTCAAATGCTTGAGTTGGTGAGGCCGTTTAGTGTGCGGTGTCCAAGGCGGCCGCACTGTCTTCGGCGCGCAAGGAGCGCTCAATATTTCCATTTACTATATTGATGCCGCATGGACCGGGCATCTTGAGCTTGAGGGAAGCGTAATGCGGTATTGCATTAAAGCGAGCGAAAGCTTCGCGTCCGAGTAGTGCTTGATAGCCACTTTGGAATGGAGCGATGTGGAAAGTTAAATTTTCGCTGCGGAAGTTATCGGGGAAGCCGAATATAACCTCTAGTAGCAGGGAGCCCCTGCAATGAGCCTCCGGGCCTAGTGTTACTCCTTTAAAGGTAGCATTGTTGCGGCAAAATTTTGTTGGGTCTATCCCCATTTTGCGGATAGTGTCCTGATAAATCAGATTTAAACTCCTGCTGCCGTCCATCAGGACTCGTGTGAAGTGGTATCCGTCAATTATTGGATCTAATACCAAGGCAGCCCATCTTGCACACCGGATACTTGCCGAGTAATCACGATGGTCGAAGGTGATCGGTTGGGACGACCAGTGGCGGAGCTTTGCTGTGATAGGCCCTAGGGCATGTTTCTCTAAAGGTGCCACTTTGTTTCTCCCTTTTATCACGTGTAACACATTGACTGTTTTGACTTCTGGTGGGAATTTCTTTTGTTCCCCTGTGCTTTGCTTGTGAGGCTCGTCCTCGTCTTCACTTGGTGTATCCTGCCCCTTGTGTTCGGCGTTGAGCTTGCCGGACTGTTTGAAGACCCAACATTCTCTGTGGGTATGATTTGCGGGTTTATCAGGGGTGCTATGGATTTGACATATTTGGTCCAGAATTTTGTTTAGGCTGGACAATTCATCTCTGTTTCCTTTGGAGGGCGGCTTTTGCTGACCTGGTCGAGAGCTTCTTAATCCCGCGTTTACCGCCGTGCTCTTCGGGTTGTCTTCTTTATTCCGGCGCTTATTATTGTTGCGTCGTGATTTCCCGTTTCCATCCCTGACTTCGGATGTACTTGGGTCGCTAGTGCTGCATCGGGCTAACCAGCTGTCCTCGCCCGCGCAAAAGCGGGTCATGAGGCTTGTTAATGCTGCCATTGTTCGTGGCTTTTCTTGGCCGAGGTGTCCGGCGAGCCATTCGTCTTGAACGCTATGCTTGAAAGCTGCTAAGGCTTCGGCGTTCGGACAGTCGGCTATTTGGTTCTTTTTAATAAGAAACATGTTCCAAAGCTTTCGGGCTGACTCTCCGGGCTGTTGAGTTATATGACTCAAATCGTCTGCATCCGGTGGTCGGACATAAGTCCCTTGAAAATTTGCCCTAAAAGCGTCTTCAAGGTCTTCGCAGCTTCCAAAGGAGTTTTCGGGGAGGCTTTTAAGCCAGTGCCGAGCTGGCCCTTTGAGCTTGAGGGGTAAGTACTTGATGGCGTGGAGATCGTCTCCTCGAGCCAGATGGATATGGAGGATGTAGTCCTCGATCCAGACCCCAGGGTCTATTGTTCCGTCGTACGCCTCTATGTTTACGGGTTTGAATCCCTCTGGAAATTCATGGTCCAGCACCTCGTCGGTGAAACATAGGGGGTGTGCGGCACCCCTGTATTTTGGTGTACCGTTGTGTTCGGATGTTTGTTGTGTTGCATTGTATGTTGGAGCGCGCTTGCGTGGTCCATAGATGGATCTGGTTGCGCCGTCCTTTTGATGCGATCCCTTACGCGGATCGCGTACTGGTTTATGTGCGGCGTCGTTTGCCACTTTATGTTGGCTATGAGGTCGTCTATCCGACCGGATGGCCGTTTTATTTATTAATTGTGGAGGATCTAAGGCCTCCTCATCGAATTCAGGTAGCAACTTTCACTTCAGATAGCTCTTGGTGTGGTGATTACTGCCGTACTTCGCTGTTGTGTTGAGTACTTCACTCCCTCTGATTTTGATTGTGTCTTGTGCAGCCCTGAGCCTTTCCTTCTGCTTTTTCAGACTCCTCGAAGTGGCAACCAGCCTTTGATTGGCATTCTGTTGCTCCGGGTGCCTATCCGGTGTGATGTCGTCCGGACTGTTATCTTAGAGGGAGTCGGGTTGTTCGGTTTGATTCTCCGTGTTGCCCTGGTCGGGCGATGGTTTGCCCTGCTCTATCGCTGGGCCTATATGACCGCTGTTTCTGGCGAGGCGGGGTTTGGAGCGGTGCTTGCGCTGCCGTTTTGACTGCTTCTCGAGGGTACAATCCTTCGTTGCGTCCTTCCGTTCCTCGTCATCGTTTTCTTTGGGTGTGTCCACCATGTATACATCGTATGATGAAGTGGGCGTCCAGTGCCCTGTGGGCAGTGGTTCCTGTTCGTCTCCTGCATCGTCGTCCATGCCGTCGATGTCTTCGGAGTCGAACTCGAGCATGTCGGTTAAGCCGTCGACAGTGGCTACTAAGTGGGTGGTGGGTGGGCGGCGAATTTCTTCGTCATCCGCATCCCAATCCTATCGGACATAGTTCGGCGAGGATCCTCCTGACAAGGAGAGAAACCTTAATGATTTTAGTATGTCGCCAAAGGGTGAGTGCTGAAAAATATCCGCGGAGGTAAACTCCATGATCGGTGCTCAATCGGATTCGACAGGAACGGGCGCAGGTGGTTCGGAGTCTGTGGCCGGAGAAGGATCTGGCAGTTTGGCAACACGGCTCTCGTGAAGGGTAAGGTCGATATTCGGATCGATCGCCGCTGAGGATACGGCCTCTATGGCGGGGTCTATCCACCCGTCCATGGATTGCGCAACTGGCTCTAAATTGAGGGTCGGAGCGGTTACCGGTGCGCTCTCCTGAACACTGTCAGATGGTAGAGCTAAATCGTACTCATCGTGACCGCACGGCGCACAAGGCAGGGGCTCGAATCCGTCGAAGATCAAGTCTCCGCGGATATTGGCCATGTACTTTAAGCTTCCAAACCTGACCTGGTGGCCAGGGGCGTAACTTTTGATCTGCTCCAGATGGCCAAGCGAGTTGGCCCGCAGTGAGAAGCCGCCGAACACAAAGACCTATCCGGGGAGAAAAGTCTCACCCTGGACTGCATCGCCATCGATGATTGTAGGAGCCATCAAGCCTACGGCGACGACACATAGGAACTCTCAATGAAAGCACCAATGTCGGTGTCAAAACCGGCAGATCTCGGGTAGGGGGTCCCGAACTGTGCGTCTAAGGCGGATGGTAACAAGAGGCAGGGAAAGCGATGTTTTACCCAGGTTCGGGCCCTCTTGATGGAGGTAAAACCCTATGTCCTGCTTGATTTATTCTTGATGATATGAGTATTACAAGAGTTGATCTACCATGAGATCGGAGAGGCTAAACCCTAGAAGCTAGCCTATGGTATGATGTACAGTGTCCTACGGACTATAATCCTCTAGTTTATATAGACACCGGAGGGGGCTAGGGTTACACAAGTTCGGTTACAAAGGAGGAGATATACAATCTGTATTGCCTAGCTTGCCTTCCATGCCAAGTAGAGTCCCATCTGGACACGAGACGAAGTATTCAATCTTGTATCTTCATAGTCCAACAGTTCGGCCAAAGGACATAGTCCGGCTGTCCGGAGACCCCTAATCCAGGACTCCCTCAGCCTCCTTGAGGATGCAAAGAGCCTTACCACCGTCGTGGCCGCAGCACACGTTGCCACAGAGGCGAGTAATCAGGAGATCTATGAGGAGTCCCGCCGCTTCGAGAGGGGTCGTCTAGAGCGGCAAAGGGCGTTTGAGGTGAGCGTCGTTGAAGGTGCAGCAGTGACAGGCACCGTATTACACTTGTCCAGCTCGTTGATAGGCTCCTCCACCTCTACCTCTTACTGAGCGTGCTCGGCAGAGGAGAGGCTGTCGGAAGTAGTACAAAGCCCCTCTGTAGTAGTAGTAGTAGTAGTAGTAGTATTTAGGGGCTATTTTGTTCTGTTCATCTGACTATAGATGTGGTGGAACTGTGCAACGTACTTCAAATTATCTAGTATATATAGTTGAACTATCTATTTCAGTACGTGGTTGGCAACAATTGGGGAAAAGTGTGCTCGGTTCAGCTGTCGAGTTGAACTGTTTGTATAAAGAATGACTGCTCAATATATGAATGAAATCTATGCTTAATTACTGAATTTTAGTGGCAAAAATTATATAGTGCTAGTGATTTTTACCTGCATATTTTGACAAATGGCAGTGTTACAAGGTTGACAAATGGCAATGTTACTAGATCAACAAATGTCAAGCTTTCCAGTTTGACAAATGGCAATATACCCTATATGACAGATGCAAATCTTATCAAATTTTCTGTGTGTGGTTGCACACGGGTCATCCAAAACAACCGTTTGCGTTGAAGGGATGTAGAAATCCTGTGTGCCATATTTTCTCTTCGCTTAGACCCGAAGTCTCGCTTTGCATACCGTATTCCATCTGAATCGTTTGCTTTGAAGAGATGCACAAATCCTGCGCGACGAATATTCCCTTGGCTTACTGGGGAGGACCATAGCTCTCACTTTGCATACGAGTGTTCTATCTAAAACATGTGCGATGAAGAGCTGCACAAATCCTGCTCGACACATTTTCCCTTGGCTTACTAGGGATGATGTAGGTTTACAAACAAGTGTTCTGTCTAAAACGTTTGCGATCAAGAGCAACACAAATCCTGCTCGTCATATTTTCCCTTGGCTTCCTGGGAAAGCTATCGGTTTGCATATGGGTGTTCTAACTAAAACGTTTGCGATGAGTGTTTTATATTTAAAAACCATTGACATTTTTTAAAGAAAATCGCTTGATAAGTCTATACATTCAGAGAGAAAAATGCAAGTTCGTTCAAACCATATCTTTCAATCAGTCACACTGCAAATTTATATTCATGTGATCGAACTACAATATTAAACCAAAAGAAACTAATTCCTGTGATGGCGGAGGGGGCGTGCCGTTCTGGAGTTGTCGTTTTCATCCTCCGGGATGCCATTGTTGAAGTCTTCAAGGCAGCGTAGAATGATCTTCACTTGGAAATCAAACATCATGTCGTCGTGCGATCGACGGGCGGGGCGCGGGAGGACGGAAATTCGCGACGCTGCGAGGTAGCGGTATTTGGCGGTGTCCCATGCCACAGAGAGGGGCACGCACACGAGCACAGACACAGCAGGTGCAGGCAAACGCATGGGGACCTCTGCCGCGATGGGTGCAGGGGCGCGCGTGCTAGCGCTGGCACGTACACGAGCTCGCGCGGGTCGGCGAAGACCTCACAGATGCCCGTGGCTTCCAGCTCTGCGATAGTGCTTGGCGACCAACCCGTTAATGCTATGGGGATGGTCGTGGGCGCGGGCACAGAGATGGGAGCTAGGACGGGTGCAGGGGCAGCAATCGCTGTGGCCATGTCATTCACGGCCATGTGCATGAGGCCCCATTCCTCCTTAGTTTCTACCTCCTCCGGCTCGGAGTCGACTTCACCAAACTGGAAGACTAGTGGCAGATGATCCTTCTGCGCATGGCGTTGGTGGAGGCCTACAGGAAGGAGGGGAATGGGAGGCGAACGGTAAGGCGGCGCCTATTAAACAATGGCTTGGGTGAAGGAAATATGCCCTAGAGGATATAATAAAGTTATTATTTATTTCCTTATATCATGATAAATGTTTATTATTCGTGCTAGAATTGTATTAACCGGAAACATAATACATGTGTGAATACATAGACAAAAACAGAGAGTCACTAGTATGCCTCGACTTGACTAGCTCGTTAATCAAACATGGTTATGTTTCCTAACCATAGACATGAGTTTTCATTTGATTAACAGGATCACATCATTAGGAGAATGATGTGATTGACTTGACCCATTCCGTTAGCTTAGCACTTGATCGTTTAGTTTGTTGCTATTGCTTTCTTCATAACTTATACATGTTCCTATGACTATGAGATTATGCAACTCCCGTTTACCGAAGGAACACTTTGTGTGCTACCAAACGTCACAACGTAAATGGGTGATAATAAAGGTGCGCTACAGATGTCTCCGAAGGTACTTGTTGGGTTGGCGTATTTCGAGATTAGGATTTGTCACTCCGATTGTCGGAGAGGTATCTCTGGGCCCTCTCGGTAATGCACATCACTCAAGCCTTGCAAGCATTGCAACTAATAAGTTAGTTGCAGGATGATGTATTACGGAACGAGTAAAGAGACTTGCCGGTAACGAGATTGAACTAGGTATTGAGATACCGACAATCGAATCTCGGGCAAGTAACATACCGATGACAAAGGGAACAATGTATGTTGTTATGCGGTCTGACCGATAAAGATCTTCGTAGAATATGTAGGAGCTAATATGAGCATCCAGGTTCCGCTATTGGTTATTGACCGGAGACGTGTCTCGGTCATGTCTACATAGTTCTCGAACCCGTAGGGTCCGCACGCTTAAAGTTCGGTGACGATCGTAATTAGGGTTTTTGTGTTTTGATGTACCGAAGGTTGTTCAGAGTCCCGGATGTGATCACGGACATGAGGAGGAGTCTCGAAATGGTCGAGACATAAAGATTGATATATTGGAAGCCTATATTTGGATATCGGAAACGTTCCGGGTGAAATCGGGATTTTACCGGAGTACCGGGGGGTTAACGGAACCCCCCCCCCCGGGGGGGGGGGTTATTTGGCCTACATGGGCCATAAGGGAGAATAGGAGGGCCGGCCAGGGCAGGCCGTGCGCCCCCTCCCCCCTAGTCCGAATAGGACAAGGAAGGGGGGGCGGCACCCCCCTTTCCTCTTTGTCCCTTCCTCCTTCCTTTTCCAACAAGGCAAGAGGGGGGAGTCTCCTCCAGGCGCACCCATAGGGCCGGCCGCACCTCCCCCTCTCCCTCCTTTATATACTGAGGCAAGGGGGCACCCCATGACACACAAGTTGATCCTCGTGATCATTCCTTAGCCGTGTGCGGTCCCCCTTCCACCATATTCCACCTCGGTCATATCGTAGCGGTGCTTAGGCGAAGCCCTGCGTCGGTAGAACATCATCACCGTCATCACGCCGTCGTGCTGACGAAACTATCCCTCAACGTTTTGCTGGATCGGAACTCGAGGGACGTCACCGAGTTGAACGTGTGCAGAACTCGGAGGTGCCGTACGTTTGGTACTTGGATCGGTCGGATCGGGAACACGTACGACTACTTCCTCTACGTTGTGTCAATACTTCCGTTGCCGGTCTACGAGGGTACGTAGACAACACTCACCCCTCTCATTGGTATGCATCACCATGATCTTGCGTGTGCGTAGGAAATTTTTGAAATTACTATGTTCCCCAACAGTGGCAGCTGAGCCTACGTTTTATGCGCTGATGTTGTGCATGAGTAGAACACAAGTGAGTTGTGGGCGATATAAGTCATACTGCTGATGAGCATGTCATACTTTGGTTCGGCGGTATTGTTGGATGAAGCGGCCCGGACCGACATTACGCGTACGCTTATGCGAGACTGGTTCTACCGACGTGCTTTGCACACAGGTGGCTGGCGAGTGTCAGTTTCTCCAACTTTAGTTGAACCAAGTGTGGCTACGCCCAGTCCTTGCGAAGGTTAAAACAACACCAACTTGACAAACTATCGTTGTGCTTTTGATGCGTAGGTAAGAACGGTTCTTGCTAAGCCCGTAGCAGCCACGTAAAACTTGCAACAACAAAGTAGAGGACGTCTAACTTGTTTTTGCAGGGCATGTTGTGATGTGATATGGTCAAGACATGATGCTAAATTTTATTGTATGAGATGATCATGTTTTGTAACCGAGTTATCGGCAACTGGCAGGAGCCATATGGTTGTCGCTTTATTGTATGCAATGCAATTGTGCTGTAATGCTTTACTTTATCACTAAGCGGTAGCGATAGTCGTGGAAGCATAAGATTGGCGAGACGACAACGATGCTACGATGGTGATCAAGGTGTCGTGCCAGTGACGATGGTGATCATGAAGGTGCTTCGGAGATGGAGATCATAAGCACAAGATGATGATGGCCATATCATATCACTTATATTGATTGCATATGATGTTTATCTTTTATGCATATTTCTTGCTTTGATTGACGGTAGCATTATAAGATGATCCCCCACTAAATTATCAAAGTATAAGTGTTCTCCCCGAGTATGCACCGTTGCGAAAGTTCTTCATGCTGAGACACCATGTGATGATCGGGTGTGATGGGCTCTACGTTCAAATACAACGGGTCCAAAACAGTTGCACACGCGGAATACTCAGGTTTAACTTGACGAGCCTAGCATATAAGAGATATGGCCTCGGAACACGGAGACCGAAAGGTCGAGCGTGAATCATATAGTAGATATGATCAACATATTGATGTTCACCATTGCTACTACTCCATCTCATGTGATGATCGGACATGGTTTAGTTGATTTGGATCACGTGATCACTTAGAGGATTAGAGGGATATCTTTCTAAGTGGGAGTTCTTAAGTAATATGATTAATTGAACTTAAATTTATCATGAACTTAGTACCTGATAGTATCTTGCTTGTCTATGTTTGATTGTAGATAGATGGCTCGTGCTGTTGTTCCGTTGAATTTGAATGCGTTCCTTGAGAAAGCAAAGTTGAAAGATGATGGTAGCAATTACACGGACTGGGTCCGTAACTTGAGGATTATCCTCATTGCTGCACAGAAGAATTACGTCCTGGAAGCACCGCTAAGTGCCAAGCCTGCTGCAGGAGCGACACCAGATGTTATGAACGTCTGGCAGAGCAAAGCTAATGACTACTCGATAGTTCAGTGTGCCATGCTTTACGGCTTAGAACCGGGTCTTCAACGACGTTTTGAACATCATGGAGCATATGAGATGTTCCAGGAGTTGAAGTTAATATTTCAAGCAAATGCCCGGATTTAGAGATATGAAGTCTCCAATAAGTTCTATAGCTGCAAAATGGAGGAGAATAGTTCTGTCAGTGAACATATAATCAAAATATATGGGTATCATAATCACTTGACTCAACTGGGGGGTTAATCTTCCTGTTGATAGTGTCATTGACAGAGTTCTTCAATCACTGCCACCAAGCTACAAAAGCTTCGTGATGAACTATCATATGCAAGGGATGAATAAAACTATTCCTGAGCTCTTCGCGATGCTAAAAGCCGCGGAGGTAGAAATCAAGAAGGAGCATCAAGTGTTGATGGTCAATAAGACCACCAGTTTCAAGAAAAAGGGCAAAGGGAAGAAGGGAACTTCAAGAAGAATAGCAAACAAGTTGCTGCTCAGGAGAAGAAACCCAAGTCTGGACCTAAGCCTTAGACTGAGTGCTTCTACGGCAAGCAGACTGGTCACTAGAAGCGGAACTGCCCTAGGTATTTGGCGGATAAGAAGGATGGCAAAGTGAACAAAGGTATATGTGATATACATGTTATTGATGTGAACCTTACTAATGCTCGCAGTAGCACCTGGGTATTTGATACTGGTTCTGTTGCTAACATTTGCAACTCGAAACAGGGGCTACCGATTAAGCGAAGATTGGCTAAGGACGAGGTGACGATGCGCGTGGGAAATGGTTCCAAAGTCGATGTGATCGCGGTCGTCACGCTACCTCTACATCTACCTTCGGGATTAGTATTAGACCAAAATAATTGTTATTTGGTGCCAGCGTTGAGCATGAACATTATATCTGGATCATGTTTGATGCAATACGGTTATTCATTTAAATCAGAGAATAATGGTTGTTCTATTTATATGAGTAATATCTTTTATAGTCATGCACCCTTGAAGAGTGGTCTATTTTTGATGAGTCTCAATAGTAGTGATACACATATTCATAATGTTGAAATCAAAAGATGCATAGTTGATAATGATAGTGCAACTTATTTGTGGCACTGCCGTTTAGGTCATATCGGTGTAAAGCGCATGAAGAAACTCCATACTGATGGACTTTTGGAACTACTTGATTATGAATCACTTGGTACTTGCGAACCGTGCCTCATGGGTAAGATGACTAAAACGTCGTTCTCCGGTACTATGGAGAGAGCAACAGATTTGTTGGAAATCATACATACAGATGTATGTGGTCCAATGAATGTTGAGGCTCGTGACGGATATCGTTATTTTCTCACCTTCACAGATGATTTAAGTAGATATGGGTATATCTACTTAATGAAACATAAGTCTGAAACATTTGAAAAGTTCAAAGAATTTCAAAGTGAAGTTGAAAATCATCGTAACAAGAAAATAAAGTTTCTACGATCTGATCGTGGAGGAGAATATTTGAGTTACGAGTTTGGTCTACATTTGAAACAATGCGGAATAGTTTCGCAACTCACGCCACCCGGAACACCACAGCGTAATGGTTTGTCCGAACATCGTAATCGTGCTTTATTAGATATGGTGCGATCTATGATGTCTCTTACTGATTTACCGTTATCGTTTTGGGGTTATGCTTTAGAGACGGCTACATTCATGTTAAATAGGACACCATCGAAATCCGTTGAGACGACGCCTTATGAACTGTGGTTTGGCAAGAAACCAAAGTTGTCGTTTCTGAAAGTTTGGGGCTGCGATGCTTATGTGAAAAAGCTTCAACCTGATAAGCTCGAACCCAAATCGGAGAAATGTGTCTTCATAGGATACCCAAAGGAGACTGTTGGGTACACCTTCTATCACAGATCCGAAGGCAAAACTTTTGTTGCTAAATTCGGAGTTTTTCTAGAGAAGGAGGTTCTCTCGAAAGAAGTGAGTGGGAGAAAAGTAGAACTTGATGAGGTAACTGTACCTACTCCCTTATTGGAAAGTAGTACATCACAGAAACCGGTTTCTGTGACACCTACACCAATTAGTGATGAAGCTAATGATATTGATTATGAAACTTCAGATCAAGTTACTACCGAACCTCGTAGATCAACCAGAGTAAGATCCGCACCAGAGTGGTATGGTAATCCTGTTCTAGAAGTCATGCTACTAGATCATGATGAACCTACGAACTATGAAGAAGCGATGGTGAGCCCAGATTCCGCAAAATGCCTAGAAGCCATGAAATCTGAGATGGGATCCATGTATGAGAACAAAGTGTGGACTTTGGTTGACTTGCCCGTTGATCGGCAAGCAATTGAGAATAAATGGATCTTCAAGAAGAAGACTGACGCTGATGGTAATGTTACTGTCTACAAAGCTCGACTTGTTGCAAAAGGTTTTCGACAAGTTCAAGGGATTGACTATGATGAGACCTTCTCACCCGTAGCGATGCTTAAGTCTGTCCGAATCATGTTAGCAATTGCCGCATTTTATGATTATGAATTTGGCAAATGGATGTCAAAACTGCATTCCTGAATGGATTTCTAGAAGAAGAGTTGTATATGATGCAACCAGAAGGTTTTGTCGATCCAAAGGGAGCTAACAAAGTGTGCAAGCTCCAGCGATCCATTTATGGACTGGTGCAAGACTCTCGGAGTTGGAATAAACGCTTTGATAGTGTGATCAAAGCATTTGGTTTTGTACAGACGTTTGGAGAAGCCTGTATTTACAAGAAAGTGAGTGGGAGCTCTATAGCATTTCTGATATTATATGCGGATGACATATTATTGATTGGAAATGATATAGAATTTCTGGATAGCATAAAGGGATACTTGAATAAGTGTTTTTCAATGAAAGACCTCGATGAAGGTGCTTACATATTGGGCATTAAGATCTATAGAGATAGATCAAGACGCTTAATTGGACTTTCACAAAGCACATACCTTGACAAGGTTTTGAAGAAGTTCAAAATGGATCAAGCAAAGAAAGGGTTCTTGCCTGTGTTACAAGGTGTGAAGTTGAGTAAGACTCAATGTCCGACCACCGCAGAAGATAGAGAGAAAATGAAAGATGTTCCCTATGCTTCAGCCATAGGCTCTATCATGTATGCAATGCTGTGTACCAGACCTGATGTGTGCCTTGCTATAAGTCTAGCAGGGAGGTACCAAAGTAATCCAGGAGTGGATCACTGGATAGCGGTCAAGAACATCCTGAAATACCTGAAAAGGACTAAGGATATGTTTCTCGTATATGGAGGTGACAAAGAGCTCATCGTAAATGGTTACGTTGATGCAAGCTTTGACACTGATCCGGACGATTCTAAATCGCAAACCGGATATGTGTTTTTACTGAACGGTGGAGCTGTCAGTTGGTGCAGTTCTAAACAAAGCATCGTGGCGGAATCTACATGTGAAGCGGAGTACATAGCTGCTTTGGAAGCAGCAAATGAAGGAGTTCATATCCGATCTAGGTGTCATACCTAGTGCATCGGGTCCAATGAAAATCTTTTGTGACAATACTGGTGCAATTGCCTTGGCGAAAGAATCCAGATTTCACAAGAGAACCAAACACATCAAGAGACGCTTCAATTCCATTTGGGATTTAGTCCAAGTGGGAGACATAGAAATTTGCAAGATACATACGGATATGAATGTTGCAGACCCGCTGACTAAGCCTCTTCCACGAGCAAAATATGATCAGCACAAAGGCTCCATGGGTGTTAGAATCATTACAGTGTAATCTAGATTATTGACTCTAGTGCAAGTGGAGACTGAAGGAAATATGCCCTAGAGGCAATAATAAAGTTATTATTTATTTCCTTATATCATGATAAATGTTTATTATTCATGCTAGAATTGTATTAACCGAAAACATAATACATGTGTGAATACATAGACAAAAACAGAGAGTCACTAGTACGCCTCGACTTGACTAGCTCGTTAATCAAAGATGGTTATGTTTCCTAACCATAGACATGAGTTGTCATTTGATTAACAGGATCACATCATTAGGAGAATGATGTGATTGACTTGACCCATTCCGTTAGCTTAGCACTTGATCGTTTAGTTTGTTGCTATTGCTTTCTTCATAACTTATACATGTTCCTATGACTATGAGATTCTGCAACTCCCGTTTACCGGAGGAACACTTTGTGTGCTACCAAACATCACAACGTAACTGGGTGATTATAAAGGTGCTCTACAGGTGTCTCCGAAGGTACTTGTTGGGTTGGCGCATTTCGAGATTAGGATTTGTCACTCCGATTGTCGGAGAGGTATCTCTGGGCTCTCTCGGTAATGCACATCACTCAAGCCTTGCAAGCATTGCAACTAATAAGTTAGTTGCAGGATGATGTATTATGGAACGAGTAAAGACACTTGCCGGTAACGAGATTGAACTAGGTATTGAGATACCGACGATCGAATCTCGGGCAAGTAACATACCGATGTCAAAGGGAACAACGTATGTTGTTATGCGGTCTGAGTGATAAAGATCGTCGTAGAATATGTAGGAGCCAATATGAGCATCCAGGTTCCGCTATTGTTTATTGACCGGAGACATGTCTCGGTCATGTCTACATAGTTCTCGAACCCGTAGGGTCCGCACGCTTAAAGTTCGGTGACGATCGTAATTAGGGTTTTTGTGTTTTGATGTACCGAAGGTTGTTCGGAGTCCTAGATGTGATCACGGACATGACGAGGAGTCTCGAAATGGTCGAGACATAAAGATTGATATATTGGAAGCCTATATTTGGATATCGGAAACGTTTCGGGTGAAATCGGGATTTTACCGGAGTACCGGGGGGTTACCGGAACCCCCCCCCCCGGGGGGGGGGGGGGTTATTGGGCCTACATGGGACATAAGGGAGAAGAGGAGGGCCGGCCAGGGCAGGCCGCGCGCCCCCTCCCCCCTAGTCCGAATAGGACAAGGAAGGGGGGCCCTTTCCTCTTTCTCCCTTCCTCCTTCCTTTTCCAACAAGGCAAGAGGGGGGAGTCCTACTCCCGGTTGGAGTAGGACTGCTCCAGGCGCACCCATAGGGCCGGCCGCACCTCCCCCTCTCCCTCCTTTATATACTGAGGCAAGGGGGCACCCCATGACACACAAGTTGATCCTCGTGATCGTTCCTTAGCCATGTGCGGTGCCCCCTTCCACCATATTCCACCTGGGTCATATCGTAGCGGTGCTTAGGCGAAGCCCGGCGTCGGTAGAACATCATCACTGTCATGACGCCGTCGTGCTGAAAAAACTCTCCCTCAATGTTTTGCTGGATCGGAACTCGAGGGACGTCGCCGAGTTGAACGTGTGCAGAACTCGGAGGTGTCGTACGTTCGGTACTTGGATCGGTCGGATCGGGAAGACATACGACTACTTCCTCTATGTTGTGTCAATACTTCCGTTGCCGGTCTACGAGGGTACGTAGACAACACTCTCCCCTCTTGTTGCTATGCATCACCATGATCTTGCGTGTGCGTAGGAAATTTTTGAAATTACTACGTTCCCCAACATTGGGCGCCATTAATGGAACGGATGCGAGCAAGGCGGGCAACCATGGAAGTCAAAGGGCTCGCTTCCCAGTGAGCTTGCACAACATACAGATCGCAGGCTTCCCGGTGAGCCTACGCATTGGGGGACAGTTTGCACGCCTCCCGGTCAGCATATGCTGCGGAGTACGCTTGCACGCTTCCCGTTCAGTGAAGCAGTTGTCTGCACGACACCCCCTAGCCATTAAAAGAGAGACACATGGCATCACGTGAATCGTTAACAGAACGCACATGATTTATATTATACAAACGTTCGAGATGTTAAACTGGCAGCTATTTGTTTCAAAATGCCTTTGTTGGCTGTTATTCGAGTGCGCCTTCTCTCAAAATGGACAGAAAAAATACCACATCATGCCAGGTGCCATTCAATGATAGCATGCCAAGTTTCGTGAATTTTAGACGAGTTTTGTTTTTACTAGAATTTAAAAACAAAGTATTTCAATGTTTTGACGGCAATCAATAGTGCCCTGGTGTTTGAAATCCATTCCCATTTCTTGCATGGGACCTAAGCATGCACTCAAGGACACACATTTGATATGTCAACCCATTTTTCTGCACTTGAGCATGTGCATGTAGTTCAAATTTGAATTATGCACATAAAATGCCTAGAAACCCCAGTTGACGTATAAAAATATCCAAGCAAACCTCGAAAAATCCCAAAAATTGACAGAACAGTCCTGTTGTTCTATGTTGACTGTAGAAAATTTTTGGAAGCAAGAAGAGGCAACGGATATCGTTTCGTTCCCAAAGGCGGCACATTCCCTGCCGAAACCATCAGGCTTGTTGTGAGAAACTCTGGTTTGCGAGAAACTTATACACAAACCTGCCCCAAATGGGACATTTTTTTACCAAAATATGTTGATGCCGCTCCATGATAGCATGTCAAGTTTCATGAATTTCAGATGAGTTTTGGATTAACTCGAATTTAAAAACCATGTATCTCAATGTTTGCGACCGAGCGACAGTGGCAAGGTGTTTGACATTCATTCCCATTTCTTGCGTGGGACCTAAGCATGCAACCAAGGACACAAATTTGTTTTTTCAACCAATTTACATGCACTAGATCATGTGCATGCAGTTCAAATTTTAATTATGCACATAAATGCATAGAAAACTCAGTTAATGTATAAAAATGTCCAAATGAACCCTGGAAAATTCCCAAATTTAACAAAACACTCCTGTTGTTCTATGTTGACACTATAAAAAAATTGAAATCAAGAACAGACAACGGATATCATTTCGTCCAGAAAGGTGAAACGTTCCCTACTGTAACCATGAGGCTTGTTGTGAGAAGCTCTGGTTTGTGAGAAGCTTATACCCCAACCTACCCGAAATGGGACAATATTTTTACCACAGCATGTTGATGCCGTTCCATGGTAGCATGTGAAGTTTCATAAATTTCAGACACGTTTTCGATTTACTAGCATTTTAAAACCAAGTATCTCAATGTTAGCGGCCGAGCGACGGTGGCAAGGTGTTTGACATTCATTCCCACTTCTTGCATGGGACTTCAGCATACAACCAAGGACACACATTTCAATTTTGAACCCATTTATATGCATTGAAGCATGTGCATGTATTTTAAATTTGAATTATGCACATAAATGCATAGAGAACTCAGTTAATGTATAAAAATGTCCAAGCAAACCCCGAAAAATCCCAAAAATTGACACAACACTCCTGTTGTTCTATGTTGACACGAGAAAAAAAATTATAGCAAGAACAGGCAACGGACATTGTTTCGTCCCCCAAGGTGGCACGTTCCGTACCGAAACCATCAGGCTTGTTGTGAGAAGCTCTGGTTTGTGAGAAGCTTATACCCAAACCTGCCCCAATGGGACAATATTTTTACCACGGCATGTCGATGATGTTCCATGATATCATGTCAAGTTTGATGAATTTCATACAAGTTTTCGATTTACTAGAATTTTAAAACCATGTATCTCAATGTTAGCGGCCGAGCGACAATGTCGAGGTGTTTGACATTCATTCTCATTTCTTGCATGTGACCTAAGCTTGCAACCAAGGACACACATTTGATTTTCAACCCGTTTTTATGTACTGGAGCATGTGTATGTAGTTCAATTTAAATTATGCACATAAATGCCTAGAAAACTCAGTTAACGTATAAAAATGTCCAAATGATCCCCGAAAATTCCAAAATTTAATAGGACACTCATGTTGTTCTATGTTGACACCAGAAAAAAAATGAAAGCAAGAAGAGGCGACGAATATCGTTTTGTCCACAAAGGTGACATGTTTTCCTACCGGAACCATGAGGCTTCTTGTGAGAACCTTATATGCCAAGGTTCATGAATATCAGACGTGTTTTGGATTTACTAGAATTACAAAAGCAAGTCCTTCAACGTTTGCCGGAGAGCCACGGTGCCGTGGTGTTCGAAATTCATCCCCATTTCTTGCATGGGACATAAGCATAAACCCATGGACACAGATATGATTTTACAACCCATTCTAGTGCACTGAGCATGCGCATGTAGTTTAATGTTGAATTGTGCACCTGAAATGGCTAGAAAACCAAGTTGATATATAAAAATATCCAAACAAACCCTCAATCATTCCAATTTTTTGACGACACACCTATAATTTCATGTTCACCGCAGATAAAAGTTCTAGCAATTCAAACACCCTCCTTTGCCGCTGTGATCCCATTATGTAATTCAAATCAAGATGAAAAATCAAGTAGATCACACATATTTTAGTATCACCAACCGTGTGAGATGCAGTACAAAATATCTTGGAGCATCGTTGGAGTATAGTATGAATATGGCTTACGTGAGAGGTGCATCGGCAGTCCACGGTCGGCGTGTCAAGCACACTAGCTCGCTCCCCAAATATCATTTCACTATTCAATCGTCGCCGATGAAAGATGGGGACATGGACCCGCGTTGTGAGGGCAACTTCGGCAGCCCACTCTGGTGAGAGCACGGCCGCAGCTACCATGCGCATGCTAACAAGCTGCATGAGCACGGCCGCAATCTGCGACCGGTCGACCAAGGTACCCGAAACGGCCGCTATTGCTTCTCAGGTGGCGGCAGCTACATCAGCGTCAGGGATAACAACTAGCGAGAGCGGCACAGCAGTTGTCCGTTCTGCAACGGCGGCCTTAGCCCTGGTGGAGGCCGCCCATGCCCAGCTCGTGGCGGTCACCGCACAAATCGAACGAAGCTTCTCCGACAATGGTCAGCAACCCACGGCCGAAGAGTTGGCAATCGCCGAGAGCGTTCGAGCAGCCATTTGTTCCTCCGCAGCATACCTTGCCATGATGGAGCCCGTCCAATCCCAGATCGCTGCCCACATTCAGCTCGTGGCGGCCTTTTCCAAAGAGATGGCGGACACGGATGGCGAGACGCTTGCCGAGTATGGTGCGATGGATGCCATGGAGCCCCTTCCACGGGAGATAATCAGGCGCGAGCTAGACATGGAGGAGGCCGCGGAGATCAACGAGCACCAGCCGTAGTAGTAATCTTTGTTTTGTTTAATTAAGAGTGCATGTCTTTAGTTTTTTATAGTAATGTTTAGGTCAGCTAGTGATGTTTAATTGCTGAACTTGCTAGATTAAGAAGTGTGGGTGTGCTATAGTCTCCTTTATGTACCCAAATTATGCAATGACGTGGATGACCACTGTAATCAGGGAAATTCGAACCAAATTTTTTCACATTCCAACTCATCACACACGGGTTAAGCTATATGAATTGTTTGTGATGTTCACATATCGTACATAGTGATGAATAAGGGACCGTGTCTCATGACACCTTGCGCGCCAGTTTTTTCACTGCACCGATCCAAAATTTTCGGCTTCCTCGGAAATATCTACCTCCCCGCCCCCCCCCTTACCAGAAGCCACATTTCCCCTGTTTCCACCTTCCTTTCCAAGTTGAAACCTTCACTCCTTGCTTGTAGCGCCACCTCCTCAACGACGACCCTCCTTCACGCTGCTCGGCCTCATCAATCCAGGCCGGTAATCCACACCCAACCCCCATCCTCCTCCTCCTTCCACATCCCACATGCCCCAACCGCCGGCGCGACACCTTCCACCCAAATCACCTCCCCCTCCCCCAAATAAGTGTCCCCCTAAGCCATGGTGCACGCAGTATAGCCAGGAGCTCAAGGAGCATTTGGAAGTGGAGAAGCAAATCGCAGCAACACGCGCGGATGAGGTCGCGAAGGCCGCCATTCGTGTCGACCCCCAGATCTTGGAGGAGCACCTCGCCATCGAGGACACCTTAGATGCCTGATACGTCTCCAAGGTATCTATAATTTTTGATTGCTCCATGCTATGTTATCTACTGTTTTGGGCAATATTGGGCTTTATTATCCACTTTTATATTATTTTTGGGACTAACCTATTAACCGGAGGCCCAGCCCAGATTTGCTGTTTTTTTCCTATTTCAGTGTTTCGAAGAAAAGGAATATCAAACGGAGTCGAAACGGAACGAAATCAACTAGAGGGTGGGGGCGCGCCCCCTACCTCGTGGGGCCCCCGAAGCTCCACTGACATACTTCCAGCACCCATATATACTCACGTACCCTAAAACTTCCAGAACAGATAATAGATCGGGAGTTCTGCCGCAGAAGCCTCCATAGCCACCGAAAGCCAATCTAGACCCACTCCGGCACCCTGCCAAAGGGGGCAATCCTTCTCCGGTGGCCATCTTCATCATCCCGGTGCTCTCCATGACGAGGAGGGAGCAGTTCTCCCTCAGGGCTGAGGGTATGTACCAGTAGCTATGTGTTTGATCTCTCTCTCTATCTCTCTCTCTCTCTCGTGTTCTTGATTTGGCATGATCTTGATGTATCGCGAGCTTTGCTATTATAGTTGGATATTATGTTTCTCCGCCCCCTCTACTCTCTTGTAATGAATTGAGTTTCCCCTTTGAAGTTATCTTATCGGATTGAGTCTTTAAAGATTTGAGAACACTTGATGTATGTCTTGCTATGCGTATGTGTGGTGACAATGGGATACCACGTGATTCACTTGATGTATGTTTTGGTGATCAACTTGTGGGTTCCGCCCATGAACCTATGCATAGGGGTTGGCCCACGTTTTCGTCGTGATTCTCCGGTAGAATCTTTGGGGCACTCTTTGAGGTCCTTTGTGTTGGCTGAATAGATGAACCTAAGATTGTGTGACGCATATCATATAATCATACCCACGGATACTTGAGGTGACATTGGAGTATCTAGCTGACAATATGGTTTTGGTTGATTTGTGTCTTACGGTGTTATTCTAGTACGAACTCTAGGGCTGTTTGTGACACTTATAGGAATAGCCCAACGGATTGATTGGAAAGAATAACTTTGAGGTGGTTTCGTACCCTACCATAATCTATTCGTTTGTTCTCCACTATTAGTGACTTTGGAGTGACTCTTTTTGGCATGTTGAGGGATAGTTATGTGATCCAATTATGTTATGATTGTTGAGGGCACTTACACTAGCGAAAGTATGAACCCTAGGCCTTGTTTCAACACATTGGAATACCGTTTACGCTCACTTTTATCATTAGTTACCTTGCTGTTTTTATATTTTTCAGATTACAAATACCTTTATCTACCATCCATATTGCACTTGTATCACCATCTCTTCGCCGAACTAGTGCACTTATACAATTTACCATTGTATTGGGTGTGTTGGGGACACAAGAGATCTTTGTTATTTGGTTGCAGGGTTGCTTGAGAGAGACCATCTTCATCCTACGCCTCCTACAGATTGATAAACCTTAGGTCATCCAATTGAGGGAAATTTTCTACTGTCCTACAAGCCTCTGCACTTGGAGGCCCAACAACGTCTACAAGAAGAAGGTTGTGTAGTAGACATCAAGCTCTTTTTTGGCGCCATTGCCGGGGAGGTGAGTGCTTGAAGGTATATGTTTAGATCTTGCAATCGAGTCTTTTAGTTTCTTGTTTTATCACTAGTTTAGTCTATAAAAGAAAACTATAAAAAATGGAATTGAGTTTGTCTCATATGCTTCATCTTTTTAATATCTTTCATGAGTATGATGGAAAGGAAAATTGTGCCAAAGTGTTAGAAGAAGAATCCATTAAAATGTTTGGCACTAAATCTTTGAATGATGAGCATGATTGCAATGTTGTTAGTACAAATTATTTGAATATCCATGATACTAATGATGATTGCACTAGTTATGATGAAAATGTCTCCTATAAACATGTCAATTTTTGTGGAGTGCATTGGGTTTGTAAGTACACACCAAATAGGGAAGATAGATATTGCAAGAGGCATAAGTACTTAGAAACTAAATTGTTGCAATAAG
Organism: Triticum monococcum; assembly: GCA_034509565.1. NCBI lineage: Eukaryota > Viridiplantae > Streptophyta > Magnoliopsida > Poales > Poaceae > Triticum > Triticum monococcum. The sequence continues at coordinate 438,702,106 of CM067842.1, read as the reverse complement.
AGCTAGATGAATGTGCTGAAAATTTAATTTTTCTTTGCCCTACTTGTGAACTTTGCAATGAACGTGATCATTTTAGTACCCAATGCAAATTGTTTCATGATCGTATCGTGTCCAAAAATTGTGATGACTTGATTTACCTTGCACATCATAATGAACTTAGTTTGCTCTTGGGTTATGAAGAAATTAAACGTATAACTAAGGATATTCCAAAATTTTCCCTTGATAAAGTTCTTCATTTTGATCTAGAGAAAATTTATATGTATTGTGCGGTGAATTGCATTGAAAATCCTTATATTGCCAACTACATAAAGAAAAGAAAACAAATAGAAGATGAAGAGAATACTAATGAAAGGGAAGAGACTTCCCAATATCCTCCTATTATTTCTTATGATGAATCAGGTAACGAGGAGGAGCCTCCTATTCAACCAATCTCATTGATAAGGAGCTCCAAAAAGAGGATTGAACCCACACATGATGTGGTGAAGAAGAAGAAAAGAAAAAGGAAGAGAGGTAAAAAGATATCTCCCCCAAATAATGCTGCTCCTATTACTATTGTGCCTCATGAAAATATAATTGTGGAAGATAATGATACTTCTTATGATCTTGAAAATCTTTTTGGCACTTGCTTGGAAGAATATGATAATTGCTACACTATTGGTGCTATCCATACTATTAATGATGAGAGTGATTATGCTTATGATATGAAATGGCCCAAGCTTGGGGATGCTATGTTTGATGAAGATGATGTTTTTGATAATATATTTGCTGCAATTAATGTTTGTCCCAAGCTTGGGGATGCTACATTTAATGAAGATGATATTTTTAGTCTCCCAAGTTTTGATATGCAAGTTTATGATGATGATAGCATACCTCCTACTTATGATGATTATTGTGATGATACTTATGCTATAAAAAGTAGTGATTATATTTATAAAACTTGTCATGATTATGATTACCCCTTCTATGCACATTACTCTTTTAATGTGGAAACAATTTATAGTATTTGAGTTTCCTATGATACTCCCACTATTCTAAATGAGAAGAATTTTGCCTATGTGGAGAGCAGTAAATTTTCTATGCTTGTAGATCATGAAAAGAATGGTTTAGATGCTGGTTATATTGTTGAATTCATTCATGATGCTACTGAAAATTATTATGAGGGAGGAACATATGCTTGTAGGAATTGCAATAATATCAAGTTTCCTCTCTATGTGCTTAAAGTTTCAAAGTTATGCTTGTTTTGCCCTCCTATGCTAGTTGATTATTGTTCTCATAAGTTGTTTGATCGCAAAATCCCTATGCATAGGAAGTGGGTTAGACTTAAATGTGCTAGTCATATTATTCATGATGCTCTCTTTATATTTCAATTCTTATCTTTTATGTGAGCATCATTGAAATCATCATGCCTATCTAGGGGCATTAAACGATAGCGCTTGTTGGGAGGCACCCCAATTTTATTTTAGTTCCTTACTTTTTGTTCCTGTTTCGTAATAAATAATTAATCTAGCCTATGTTTAGATGTGGTTTTATGCTTTTAATTAGTGTTTGTGCCAAGTAGAACCTTTGGGAAGACTTGGGGAAAGTCTTGTTGATCATGCTGTAAAAAACAGAAACTTTAGCGCTCAAGAGAATTGCTGCCATTTTTATTTGGAGAGTGCTATTTAGTTAATTATTTTTGAAGATGATTAATAGATAAATTTCTGAGGTCCAGAAATTTATTTGAGAATTTTATTAGTTCCATAAGTATACGTTTGATCCAGATTACTACAGACTGTTCTGTTTTTGACAGATTCTGTTTTTCATGTGTTGTTTACTTATTTTGATGAATCTATGGCTAGTAAAAGAGTTTATAAACCATTGAGAAGTTGGAATACAGTAGGTTTGACACCAATATAAATAAAGAATGAGTTCATTACAGTACCTTGAAGTGGTGATTTATTTTCTTATACTAACGGAGCTTACGAGTTTTCTGTTAAGTTTTGTGTTGTGAAGTTTTCAAGTTTTGGGTAAGGATTCAATGGACTATGGAATAAGGAGTGGCAAGAGCCTAAGATTGGGGATGCCCAAGGAACCCCAAGGTAATATTCAGGGATAGCAAAGAGCCAAAGCTTGGGGATGCCCCGGAAGGCATCCTCTCTTTCGTCTTCGTTCATCGATAACTTTACTTGGAGCTATATTTTTATTCACCACATGATATGTGTTTTGCTTGGAGCATCAATTTATTTTGTTAGGATTTTCTTTCTTTTATTTATAACAATGTTTTTCATCTTTTATTTCAATAAAAGTGGCATTGATAGCCTTTACTATGCCTATTTTAGAGGTCCACATGTTGCTGTTTGAAAACAGAAAGTTTACCGCTGTTGCAATAATTCCCTAGAAAATTCAGAATGTGATAAAATGTTGAAACCTTTTGCATATTAATATCTGATAAATTTACTCCAGTGGGAATTTTCTTTCATAATTTTTGGAGCTAGGGAAGTATGGATGTTGCTGCATTCTTTACAGACTATCCTGTTTAGGCAGATTGCTGTTATGTTTGCATTGTTTACATATGTTTGCTTCTTTAATGATTCTATTTGAGGATAGGACTATTAAATATACAGAGGCATTTAGTATGCAATGTTGAATAATAATTTTAGTGATTTTCTACAGTAGATTATGATAAGGTTTTGGCAATGGTTTATACTAACTTATCTCACGAGTCCTTGTTGAGTTTTGTGTGGATGAAGCTTTTGAGATTTAGGGAGACCGTGATATGAGAGGAATTAAGGAGACACAAAAGCTCAAGCTTGGGGATGCCCAAGGCACCCCAAGATAATATCTCAAGAAGTCTCAAGCATCTAAGCTTGGGGATGCCCCGGTTGGCATCCCACCTTTCTTCTTCAACAACTATCGGTTAGTATCGGTTGATCCTAAGTTTTTGCTTCTTCACATGATCTTTGCTATTCTTAGATGACATTTTATTTTGCTTTGCTTGCTGTTTGAATAAAATACCAAGATCTGAAATTATTAAATGTTAGAGAGTCTTCACATAGTTGCATAATTATTCAACTACTCATTGATCTTCACTTATATCTTTCGGAGTAGTTTGTCGATGCTCTAGTGCTTCCCTTATATATTTTAGAGCATGGTGGTAGTTTTATTTTGAAGAAAGAGATGAACTCTCATGCTTCACTTAGATTATTTTGAGAGTCTTAAATAGCATGGTAATTTGCTTAAAATCCTAATATGCTAGGTATACAAGATTAGTAGAAACTTTCTTATGAGTGTGTTGAATACTAAGAGAAGTTTGATGCTTGTTGATTGTTTTGAGATATGGAGGTAATAATATCAAAGTCATGCTAGTTGAGTAGTTGTGAAATTGAGAAATTCTTGTGTTGAAGTTTGCAAGTCCCGCAGCATGCACGTATGGTAAACATTATGTAACAAATTTGAAACATGAGGTGTTATTTGATTGTCATCATGAGTGGCGGTCGGGACGAGCGATGGTCTTTTCCTACCAATCTATCCCCCTAGGAGCATGCACGTAGTACTGAGGTTTTTATGACTTGTAGATTTTTGCAATAAGTATGTGAGTTCTTTATGACTAATGTTGAGTCCATGGATTATACGCACTCTCACCCTTCCATCCTTGCTAGCCTCTTCGGTACCGTGCATTGCCCTTTCTCACATTGAGAGTTGGTGCAAACTTCGCCGGTGCATCCAAACCCCGTCATATGATACGCTTTGTCACACACAAACCTCCTTATATCTTCCTCAAAACAGCCACCATACCTACCTACTATGGCATTTCCATATCCATTCCGAGATATATTGCCATGCAACTTTCCACCATTCCGTTTATTATGAAACGCATCATCATTGTCATATTGCTTTGCATGATCATGTAGTTGACATCATATTTGTGGCAAAGCCACCATCCATAATTTTTCATACATGTCACACTTGATTCATCGCAATCCCGGTACACCGCCGGAGGCATTCATATAGAGTCATCTTTGTTCTAGTATCGAGTTGTAATCATTGAGTTGTAAATAAATAGAAGTGTGATGATCATCATTTTCTAGAGCATTGTCCCAAGTGAGGAATAAAAAATAAAAAAGATAAAGGCCATAAAAAAGAGAAGGCCCAAAAAAAGAGAAAGGCCATAAAAAAGAGAGAAGGCACTAAAAAATGAAAATGAGAGAAAAAGAGAGAAGGGACAATGCTACTATCCTTTTACAACACTTGTGCTTCAAAGTAGCACCATGATCTTCATAGTAGAGAGTCTCTTGTTTTTTCACTTTCATATACTAATGGGAAGTTTTCATAATAGAACTTGGCTTGTATATTCCAACAATGGGCCTCCTCAAGTGCCCTAGGTCTTCGTGAGCAAGCAAGTTGGATGCACACCCACTTAGTTTATTTTGTTGAGATTTCATACATTTATAGCTCTAGTGCATCCGTTGCATGGCAATCCCTACTCCTTGCATTAACATCAATCGGTGGGCATCTCCATAGCCCATTGATTAGCCTCGTTGATGTGAGACTTTCTCCTTTTTGTCTTCTCCACATAACCCGCCTCATTATATTCTATTCCACCCATAGTGCTATATCCATGGCTCGTGCTCATGTATTGCGTGAAAGTTTATGAGTTTGAGATTACTAAAGTATGAAACAATTGCTTGGCTTGTTATCGGGGTTGTGCATGATGAGAGCATTCTTGTGTGACGAAAATGAAACATGACTAAACTATATGATTTTGTAGGGATGAACTTTCTTTGGCCATGTTATTTTGAGAAGACATAATTGCTTAGTTAGTATGCTTGATGTATTATCATTTTTATGTCAATATGAACTTTTGTCTTGAATCTTTCGGATCTGAATATTCATACCACAATTAAGAAGAATTACATTGAAATTATGCCAAGTAGCACTCCGCATCAAAAATTCTGTTTTTATCATTTACCTACTCGAGGACGAGCAGGAATTAAGCTTGGGGATGCTTGATACGTCTCCAATGTATCTATAATTTTTGATTGCTCCATGCTATGTTATCTACTGTTTTGGGCAATATTGGGCTTTATTATCCACTTTTATATTATTTTTGGGACTAACCTATTAACCAGAGGCCCAGCCCAGATTTGCTGGTTTTTTTTCCTATTTCAGTGTTTCAAAGAAAAGGAATATCAAACAGAGTCGAAACGGAACGAAATCAACTGGAGAAGTTATTTTTGGAAGGAAAGCTACCGGATGGACTTGGACCCCACGTCAGGAGCCAAGGGAGGTGCTCATGAGGCTGCCCCACCCAGGGCGCGCCCCCTGCCTCGTGGGGCCCCCGAAACTCCACCGACGTACTTCCTGCATCCATATATACTCACATACCCTAAAACTTCCAGAACAGACAATAGATCGGGAGTTCCGCCGCCAGAAGCCTCCGTAGCCACCAAAAGCCAATCTAGACCCATTCCGGCACCCTGCCGGAGGGGGCAATCCTTCACTGGTGGCCATCTTCATCATCCCGGTGCTCTCCATGACGAGGAGGGAGTAGTTCTCCCTTGGGGCTGAGGGTATGTACCAGTAGCTATGTGTTTGATCTCTCTCTCTCGTGTTCTTGATTTGGCACGATCTTGATGTATCGCGAGCTTTGCTATTATAGTTGGATCTTATGTTTCTCCTCCCCCTCTACTCTCTTGTAATGAATTGAGTTTCCCCTTTGAAGTTATCCTGTCAGATTGAGTCTTTAAAGATTTGAGAACACTTGATGTATGTTTTGTCGTGCGTATCTGTGGTGACAATGGGATACCACGTGATTCACTTGATGTATGTTTTGGTGATCAACTTGCGGGTTCCGCCCATGAACCGATGCATAGGGGTTGGCACACGTTTTCGTCGTGATTCTCCGGTAGAAACTTTGGGGCACTCTTTGAGGTCCTTTGTGTTGGTTAAATAGATGAATCTGAGATTGTGTGACGCATATCGTATAATCATACCCACGGATACTTGAGGTGACTTTGGAGTATCTAGGTGACATTAGGGTTTTGGTTGATTTGTGTCTTACGGTGTTATTCTAGTACAAACTCTAGGGCTGTTTGTGACACTTATAGGAATAGCCCAACGGATTGATTGGAAAGAATAACTTTGAGGTGGTTTCGTACCCTACCATAATCTCTTCGTTTGTTCTCTGCTATTAGTGACTTTGGAGTGACTCTTTGTTGCATGTTGAGGGATAGTTATGTGATCCAATTATGTTATCATTGTTGAGGGAACTTACACTAGCGAAAGTATGAACCCTAGGCCTTGTTTCGACACATTGCAATACCGTTTATGCTCACTTTTATCATTAGTTACCTTGCTGTTTTTATATTTTCAGATTACAAATACCTTTATCTACCATCCATATTACACTTGTATCACCATCTCTTCGCCGAACTAGTGCACCTATATAATTTACCATTGTATTCGGTGTGTTGGGGACACAAGAGACTCTTTGTTATTTGGTTGCAAGGTTGCTTGAGAGAGACCATCTTCATCCTACGCCTCCTATGGATTGATAAACCTTAGGTCATCCACTTGAGGGAAATTTGCTACTGTCCTACAAACCTCTGCACTTGGAGGCCCAACAACGTCTACAAGAAGAAGGTTGTGTAGTAGACATCAATGCCTCACGTGCCGACGACGCTATGTGGTTGGATGATTTAAACGACAGTTCATGGTGTTTTCTCGATGCCATTGTCGGTGCCTTTGACGAAGACTACGAGGTGTTTTCTCAGCATGCTTGTGCTTACTCAACTCGAGAGCCAGAAGGTTGGTGCCCGGAGTGGCTCAGGAAACTCACTACGATGAGGGCCCCCACGATGTGGAGGCCTCACCCTCTTCCATGTCAAAGGAGCCAATCATCATCGATATCTCTGACGATGAGGAGTAGCTTGTCTTATGAGCTCACTATAAGGACCTATGTTTAGTTTGCTAGCTACGGCGGTTAAGCATGCTTGTTTTACCCGTTGCATGTGTTGCTCGTGTGTTTCCTTAACAAATTCTAGTGAATTGTCCTATCTACTTTTACCATGCAATATGTTGCTCTAGTGTATATGTTCTATATATCTTGCAATGTGGTGCTCACTTATTAACTATTTGGTTAATTAGTTGTCGTGTTCAGTTAACTGTTTGGTTCAATTCTGCAAATGTGATGTTCAATTCTTCGGGTGCAATTTTGTGTTGTCTTTCATGTGAGAAATAAATCAAATTTATCTTTACAAAATACATGAGAAACAACTACAATTACTATATTTCCAAGTTGTCAAGCATGCTTGGTTTGGTTAACTGTCTGATCTTCTAGTATGTTATACATTGTCCAAGGTGGTGCTCAGTTAACGTTTGGTTCATTTGTTGTGGTGTTTAGTTAACTGTTTGGTTCAATTCTGCAATGCGATGTTCAATTGGTGTGGGTGCATTCTGTTATTGTATACCATGTCAGAAATAAATCGAATTTGGCTGTACTAAATACATGAGAAACAAATACAATTGCTATATTTCCAAGTTGTTAAGGATGCTTGGTTTGGTTAACTGTCTGATCTTCTGTTAGGAGTATGTTATGTTGTGCAATGTGGTGCTCAGTTAATGTTTGATTCATTTGTTGTGGGTTTTAGTTAACTGCTTGGTTCAATTCTGCAATGTGATGTCCAATTGTCATGAGTAAAATTTTATTTTGTTGTGCATGTGAGGAATAAATCGAATTTGGCTGCACTTAATATATGAGAAACATATACAATTGCTATATTTCCTACTTCTTTATCATGCTTGGTTTGGATAAATGGGTTTTCCATGTGGCTTGAATTAATCTGATGAATCTGCAATGTGCTTATTTTTCATCAACATATTTTACTAATAGCATGCGAACCCTCACTTAACCTGATCACTAACTACCTTATATGTGTTGTAGGGAAACAATGGGAAGCACTGAGGTTTATAATCGAGGTTTGCACATGCATGGTCCTTTATCTAATAGCATAATATTGTGCACTTGCAGGAACCATTCTAATATATAGGTTTCTAACAATTTGGTCTTGCACATGCAGGTCCTGCTATCAGAGGTTTTGACCCACTGTTCGACCCTTTTTTATATGGGGAAATGAGTTCTCCATGAATATCAGTCAAGTCAAGAAACTCAGAAAGATTTTTAGGATAAATAAATTAGCGACAAAAAACAACAAGATCTTTGTCTACACAATGAAGAAGACATCAGTTCACTACAGGATGGTACTAATTATTACACCATGTCGTTTTTATTCCTTTGCCCCATTTCAAATATGGAGAAGATATTTATGAACATCCTTGTTTTCAGGCCTTTCCAAAGCAGTTCACTGATGATTACCTCTGAACCACCTGTATGGTTAGGAGGCGGGGAAAGTATTCACACAAAACTCACTGTTGAATATTGAAGTGTTCCTGAAGAGGACGAAGGATGAACGATCAATCATCCACAGGCACTGGCCTAATGTTGCAAAGACCTTCAACATAAATGAAGGCTCAATATTCGCCTTCTGCTTCAGCAATTTTCCAGATGAGATTCATCTATCTATGTACCATATATCATGCTAATTTCGAAAGGTTATAGATGTTGCATGTGAAACTTGGTGCTGGTGCAGTTGTGTAATGGGATAGCTGAGTGCTGAAGCTATATGATGTTGTACTCTGATGTATTTCAATTATGAAATCATGCTTCCTTAATATGAAAATGAAATATATTGTGTGCTTAATATGAAATTTCAATTAGATTAATAAATGGGTTATTAATAAACGGCTACGAGGAAGCAGCGCCAGGGCCTTGGACGCGTCCAAAGTTGGAGCCACTCCAGCGTCGTGCACAATGGCGCGGGTGAATTGGCTCCGGTACGGTTCATGCGATCGTTGTCGAGGCAGCTGCAGCAGCACAGACTAAGAGGCACATGCCTAGTGGACGACGGCAAATGGATAGCGGCTCTAGCATTGGGGAGGAGGGTGGCAGTGAATTTGGTGTGGTGGGGATCACCATGGTGGAGGGGTTGAGGTTTTGCGTTTGGGGAAAAGGTGATTGGGCGCCCATGCTGTATGAATGGGGAATTGGGAGGGGGAACCATGTCTTACGGATGCATTTGTCTGAAATGTGGGGGAAGTTATAGTTCTACCCCTGCCTTTTGGCTTCTGGGCTAGTGTCTGTGTCTTGAGGGTCCGGGATAGTAGGGTAACTTCTCCCAAATAATGGGCGACAGCGATTTCAGGCGAGGAGGGCCCATTTTGAAATAGTGGGCGCGAGCGATTTCGTACGAGGAGGGTGTATTTTGAAATAGTGGGCACGAGCGATTTTGGCCGAGGAGAGGGTGTTTTTCCACCCATGGTTTCTGAATTATTCGGCGCCTGCCATTTCGGCCGAGGAGGAGGTGCGCTTGGATGAAGTTACAAACCTACCCTCAATGTACAATAGGCAAATTGATGTGTGTCGCTCATAGGCCGGTAATTTCGCGTCTCCCATTTATTTGCTCGGGCGAATTCCAGTGAGTAGAGGGTGTTTAGCGGTTCGTTCAAATTTTGGGCGAACGAGCATCCACATCTATCTTACCAAGTCTATTGGAATCAAATTTATTAGCTTGCCATTTCTTTTTTAGATGGTGAGATGATGCTCGGGACTAATGTGCTTTTGCATGCTTGTTGGTAAGGATTTACTATTTCACAAAAAGTTGACCCACTCAAAAACGGGAATCAAACCCAAATGAAATATCTCGATTCAATGAAATAGTCCGTTCACCTGGTCAAAATTGTGAACTAAATCGAAAATTGAACACCTCAATTGAGTCGCATGTTGTATTATAGTACTCCATGAACATGGTGAAAGTCAAATTAATGAACTTGTTTGATACGCATATCTCCGTTCATGTGTGGATTGCAAACACGATGTTCTCCAATTCGAATATTTGAATGCAAATTATATCGAAACATGGTTTATATCAGTCTTCGATCGATAAACGCGACCTTCCCCTATCCCAGACTCTTGTTCTCTCTCTAGCCGACAACCTTCATTTTTATTACACGCATACAAACACAAACCTTGTCGGTCCCTCTCCCTCCCTCTGTAACATCCCAAAATTCTATATTTTTGAATGTTATATTAAATAAATAGTTTTGATTGATTGTTTGATTGTGGTGTGGTTGCTAGTGTGAAATTGAGTGAAACTTGAAACTTTTGAAAATTGAATGAGAGGGAATGAAATGACTTTCCCAAGCTTTCACTTTGCATTATGATCTCTATGAATTCAAAAAAAAAATCAAATATAAACCCCTATAGTGAAGATGATATGACTTCTTCCATTTAAATAAATGAGAAGGGTTTTTTGAAAATATTTGAATTTCATTTGCAAATAATTCAAATTGGAAAACTTTAGCAACTCAATGAGTTTCATGAGAGAAGATAAAATGACTTCTTCAAATGCTAAGAAAGAGAGTTGGAAGTTTCAAAGAATCAAATTGAAAGTCCCTTTGAAGTTATTTTGAAACCCACTTTCAATATGGAGTTATTTGGCTTTTATTCAAATTATTTTCCTCCTAAAAATAAATGAATGGAAATAAGGGTAAAATGATTCCCTTCAATGTAAAATTAGGAGAAAACAAATTTGAAATCATTTTTGTATTTTAAAAATGATTTTCATTGGGTTTTATTTAAAAAAATTCTATGAAAAGATTAATTATGAGTGAGGGTAAAATGACTCCCTCCAAAGGAAAATAGTGGGGGATTAGTTCTAAGTCATTTGGACATTTTAAAAAGCCTTTTTGAATTAATTTATTGCATCAGAATGTTTCTGCAATTTTTGTAATTTTATATGTATTTTATTTGGTCAAACAAAAATGTGTACATGTACCTATATACTCCCTAGGATTTATGTGCAAATTTTCGAGTTGGTTAAAATTAGTTAAATTTGTTTTGCGAGCACTATGTGTCCTCTATTTTTTTAAATAAAAAAAGGACCCAGCCACCCAGGCTCGCACCAGCCGCAGCCCAGCCAATGAAATCAGCCCACAGCCCGCACGCGAAGCGCTTCACTTTGGTCGCCCGACCCCTCCTCTCATTCTCGCTCGCCTCTCCCTTTGACTGACAATGGGGCCCGCGTTATCTTCTTCCTGAAGCCATGCCTAAATCCTGCACGCGCATGAGTTCACTCCTGCCAATCCAAATCCTCGTGGGATTCACTCGATTTGTTGCCCTTCCGCAAGACATGCCACCTATAAATACTCTCCGACACTTCCTCGTCCGATTTTCGTGAAAAACTCGATCTCCCATGCCCTAGGGAGTCATTCTGATCTCGCCGGAGTTCGCGAAGCTTCACCGAGCTCCGCCGCCTTGCCGCGCCTCCACCCTCCCCTTCCGATTACCTCCGCCACCACCATCATGTCTGCCCTGCCGCGCCACACCTCCCCGTGCTCTAGGACGATATGGAGAACCACCGGAGCCACCGCCTCGTTACCGTCATCCATGGCCGAAGCTACCTCGCCGGAGCCACGGTTCGCCTGAACTCCACCAGCGTCACCTCCTGCCCAACCCCGTCATCCAGCGCCGCCCGACCCAACGCCGGAGCCGCCGCCCCTCGCCTCGCGACCCGCCGCCACTCCCTGCCTTCGTCTGCCTAGCCGGAGTCATCGCCTGAGCCAGCGACCATGCCCTCTGTAAGCGCCACCAGTCTCCTCTTATTTTTTTGGTTTGTTCAGTTCAACCAATGAACCCATCGTTTACAAATAAACATGTCCAGTTTTTAGTTAGCCCGAACAGTTTCTATTTTACCATCATCGGATCTAGGATCGACGGCCTAGATTAGATCACATTGTTTTTTAACCGGTATCCTTTAGTTAGTGAACGTTCACTGGTTAGGTCCTTGCAGCTAACGAATTCGTTATTTTAGTTCTGTAGTGAACACTCGTTCGTTAGCTTTTCTGTCACGTAGCCAGGGACCCAGTAGCAAATACTTTTTCTTATAGATCAGTGCTTGTTTTTCAATCTAGCACAACTTCTTTCTCGTTTGTCCAAATCCAACAAAACCAATGCCAAATTCTTCGTTATGATCCCCTCTGTCCAGATAACCAACTTAAACATATTTTTGAAAGTTTAAAATTTGAGTTTCAAACAGATTTGAATTCAAACTCATTTTGTTCATAACTTGAGTTTTGTAACTCCGATTTAATTGATTCTTTTCCTAATCGAAGCTATTAACCTAAATCTTTGTGATAAGACCAAATCCACCCAATTTTGGTACTGTTAGAAATTGTTTTCGGTTGCAAGAGTTAATTGCTAGTTTTCGAAGTTTTCCAAGTCCTTTTGTTCGATTCTTTTGCATGAGTGCTTATGTATGCAATTGCTTGCTTACGATAGATTGATCGGAGTGTGACGAGTAGAACTATCAGGAATTATGAGTGCGAATCATCTTCATCAACAGTAAAAGGCAAGTTTACACTTTGATCATACTCTTTTATACCCAGTTTTACTTGCATTAGTTTAAGCCTCAAAGATTGCATGAGTAGGATTGGGAATTGGGGCATTGCTATGTAGTTGATGAGGTAGTAACCTATTACCTTTGATCACCCCGGGAATATAAATTATGCTCATATTTCTTAGTCATGCTCTTAGACGGGGATTGGTATGTGAGATTCATGAAAGTTGCGAGAGTAACATTAACTAAGGGAAACTTAAGGTGGCTACTTTAATACACATCTAGGTGGATTGGTTGGTGCACCCTGGAGCACCCAGTGGTTTGCCCGGGCACCTGGAGAACCCAGCGCTTGCCCAAAGGGATCCCGGAGTACCCGTGTGATCACCCTATGGAATGCCACCCAGGCACAAAGAGATCATAAGATTATTCATGCTAGAAAGTTCTGTGTGCAGCCACAAGCCTTTTATGGGCTCTGGCATGTTGTGTGACCTCCTTCAGTGGTAGGCTAGCAGACGTAGGGGAAAGTAGGTGGTACTGTCGACCCGGAGTAAATAGTAAATGCTTCGGAAAGACTGTGTCTTGATCATCTGTTTCTCAAACATCATGTAGTGCGAGAAATTCAATGGAGGAGATCGAGTCTTGTGGGGAAAAGTGTGCAAAGCTCTGCAGATTGTACAAATTAAACATGATTAGCCGTGTCCCTAGTTATGGACATCTTGAGTATCTGGTACTTGAATTATTGGTTGATCTCATCACGTTACTTAATTAATGTATTGGTTGTTAATAATTTGGGGATTTTGGGATTGAGTTGGAGGAACCTTCTTAATAATAGCATAAACTTGGTAGTAAATATAAAATTATTCCTTTGTTGTAGGGAAAAGTTAGCTTTATGCAAACTTTAAACTTAGAGCCTCCACCAGCCAAATATGCATGTAGTGATAGCCATTATTCAGCATTGCACTAGAGTGTGAAATTGCCAGTACATTCAATGTACTGACCTACATGGCTGCAATGTCTCATGTTGCAGGAATCTTACGATGAGTAAGTGATACATTAGGGTTACGATGTCTACACACAACTTTGCCGTTGATGTTGGTGCGAATCCACAACCTTGTTGTTACTTCCGCTATATGGATTGAGGTAATAGTATTTATGTTACTTTATACATGTAATTTACCTCTGTTATAAATCCTCGAGTACTGTGTGTGTCAGCATACCGATCCAGGGATGACACTTAAGCACAAAGACTTCGATCCTTTGGGATCGAGTCGCTACAAGATGCTATCAGAGCACATGTTGACTATAGGACGTGACCCCTAGAAACTGGCAAGCCCATAAGAAATATTTTCTCTAAAACTTTATTTTCAAAAAAGATCTTTTACCTCTCTTCCTTTCCGAGCTTTATCAAATATTCCCTTTTAGTTAGACTATACCCCTTTCCCCTTTTTGACCATGTGAGGATTCAGCTGATGAGACCACTCCAAGAAGTACGAGATATCGGACAACTAAGACCACTTCAGAACGAAGAGGATTTTACCGTGCTTTATTATAGTGGAAACTACAATGGTTGAAGACTCCGAATACTAGGAGAATTTGAAGGCTCTAAAGAATTTCCAGATTAGTGTGACCCAGAAAGGCTACCCTTATGTAACTTGTCAGACTTTTGAAGCTATCAATACCCAAGATCAAGGTGTGTCGGAGAAAGACCGGAACATGGAGCATTAGAACTCAAAGTTTTTGTCAAGAAAACCCCTAAGACAGGAGATATCAACTATGGTATGATAGCTCATGGTAATGATATGGGCATAAACACGGCTATCCATGATGTTATCACCCTCTTATGATATTGTCACCGGGCTGAGTTAAGCATGCATTTATTCGGAAGGATTGGATGGCAAAAGGGCTAATTGAGCACCTATCAGCAAAAGATGAAGTTTTAACCTTAGCTGGTGTATCACCAGGATCTGGAGTATTACATCAAGAAGTTTAGGGTGGACCTTTAGGAAGTCGTATTTGACAAGGAAGTGTTTCGTGAAGAACTCAGGACCCAGAAGCTAAAAATAGCCAAGCTGGAGGACAAAAACCTCGAGATACACGGAGATTTGTCAAGAACTGAAGGACAGTAGGACCATGGTTCATGCCAAGGATGTTGAAACCAAGAAGTTTGGAATGCAACTCCAGAAATATTGAAGGACGTCACGAGAGATGTCGCCTTAACAGAGATGATCTGGCCAAAGAACTTGAGAAGGACAAGCACGATCAGAAGAAGCCATTGGAGACATGACCAAGACTTGAAGAGTTTGGCGACTTTGAGGATTCATTGACCTTTAGAAGAACAAACCCCTGTTATACCTATGTTAGATGCGACGATTGTGAGATGTCATTTGTTTGATGTTTTTCCGACAGCCACAAAATAAAATTTGTCGCTTCAAAACTATTGTTTGTATTGTGTGTATCCCTCTCGATCCCTCTTATCTCACCCCAAAACGCTTGGAACCAATAGAGGATGAATGGACATGAAGTCACATTTCCGGGACCGATGACTCAATTGGAGACTGAACGATGGATTCAGAACAGGGAAGATCACATGAAGAATAAGCCTATTGTCGAAAAGGATATGACCCATCATGCTATTCAATGCTTTGCAAAAGGTGCTGCTACTTGGTGGAGGATGTACCAAACCATCAATGGATGGCAAGGAGTAACCACTTGGGAAGAATTTATGTTGACTCTGCTAAAGTCTCGGCTTGTGTCCCAGAAGTTGAAGGAAATGATATGAAGAAACCTTGTGCATGCAAGATCTGTGGAGAAATAGGACAACAACCATAAATAACATAAAGACGAATGCCCTCATTGTGAATAAAATCACCCAGCTAAAGAATGTCCAACTAGGCAGATTACTTGTTTCTTGTGTGATGGGACTACCCACTACCCTGCTCAGTGTCACATTTATCCCATGGTACAAAGAACCATCCAGCAGATGAAAGAAGCCCTCGTGGAAATTTTAGAACCCATGATGAAGGAAGAGGTGGAGGACACACCCAAAGAAGGCCCAATTAAACCCTGCACCAAGTCATGCTATTCATGTGGAGAAGAAGGACACATCTCCCAGAATTGTCTAAACGGGGATCTATCAGCATTTTCGAAAGTGGAAGTAGAGTATGACCCACCATAAATAGAAGCCCCGATTGACACGGAAAAGTACAGGAAGAGAAATAGATTGGATTCCAGGAACAACCCAATTTCTACAAACAAGGACCTGAGTCATATCATATGTTTTAGGTGCAAAGATTCATGACACTACTTCAACGATTGCCCAAAAAGAAAGCCGAGGACCCAAGGAGGCTATGTAATCACAAGAAAACCTTGAGACTTGTGAGAAGTAATATCTTTTTGGTTTAATGAAGCATGGCACTTTGCCAAAGATTGTCCTAAAGAGAAGGAGGCTTGTGCTAAATAGTTGAGTCTGTGAGAAATATAGTAGTAGTAGTAGTGGGAACATTATTTTATACTGAGGTGTTGAGTTGAGGCATGAAATGGATATGCAAGATATTGTAATAAATTCATGAAATCGATAAAGTTCATGTGTTATGATTTAATATGTTGAATTTTATGAGTTGTTACTCTACGAAGAAAGATTTTGAC
Source organism: Triticum monococcum (assembly GCA_034509565.1). Taxonomy (NCBI): domain Eukaryota; kingdom Viridiplantae; phylum Streptophyta; class Magnoliopsida; order Poales; family Poaceae; genus Triticum; species Triticum monococcum. Next base: position 438,686,030 of record CM067842.1, on the reverse strand, counting down.
CTTTTTCGAGGATATGAGAAATATGCTCTATGGAAGAATTTGTGCATTTCAAGAGTGGTAGTACCCTGTGAGGACATTTCACCCCTAGAAAAGATAATGATATTCCACGGAGTGGACTTCAGAAAAAATAAGTACGAGTGTTATCTCGATATGTGGGATACCCCAAGAATATGAAGGGATGAAGTACTATTGGATATAAAGGAGGTATAATGTTGGTAATATGGAGCAATTGTAACCCCAGAATGAGTTCAATGTCTACAAGTGATGAGATGAGCCATAACCCACAGGCTCCAGGACCTGCCAAGAAGAAAGCACATTCTTGCCGAAGGAAAACCCCTAGAAGAAGATACGACTTTATCAACAGATGATCTTATAGGAGTAACGCAAAAACCTGAGAGTTGTGAAGGAACGATAGATGTTTGTTTGGCTTGCAGAATCCATGGATTTATCCGAACTTGGTTCGTCGACAAGAGAAATTTTGCAATGCTTGTGAGGATGACCGAGTGTTAGAATGCGAGATTTGCTAAACCATATACAAGGTAATGATTTGGGTGTGGGATGGATTGATCACCATACCAACTTACTCTTATTATTCGCCTTGCTATATGGGATGGTAAATCTGAGTGACTTACCCAAATTAGAGCGACGACGATCAAAACTTTGTTTAAACCTTAGAATGGTATGACAATTTTTCCCCTTGTATAAGGCAGTTGTTGCCAACCGTAGGTCATACGGTGAGAATGAAGCCCAGACCCATTTCCTGCAGGAGAAACCATAAATTGTTGACCGCCATGAGATATCGATAGTTGTCTAGTATTGGCGCCAGACCTGTCGGCTAAGAAGACCCAGTCACAGAAGAACCGTACCAAGATGAAAGGCCACAAGGATTGAGTAAAAAGGTTATGCGACTACCAGAAGAGCCCAAAAAAGGAATTTTCCCGAAGATATGAGAAAACCTACACTATCAACAAAAAGGATGGAGTATATGAGTATTGATGGAACTGTAACAATGCTATTAAGGGTGGTAGCACCCCAGACCCCCTATGACGATAGATGGATTTTGTGAAGACCCCTGAACCTAACCTATTTCTTGCTAGCCTCTCCGAATCTCGAGGACGAGATTCATTTTAAGGGTGGTAGGTTTGTAACATCCCAAAATTCTAAATTTTGGAATGTTATATTAAATAAATAGTTTTGATTGATTGTTTGATTGTGGTGTGGTTGCTAGTGTGAAATTGAGTGAAACTTGAAAGTTTTGAAAATTGAATGAGAGGGAATGAAATGACTTTCCCAAGCATTCACTTTGCATTCTGATCTCTATGAATTCAAATGCTTTTCAAATATAAAACCCTAGAGTGAAGATGATATGACTTCTTCCATTTAAATAAATGAAAAGGGTTTTTGACAATATTTGAATTTCATTGGCAAATAATTCAAATTCGGAAACTTTGTGCAACTCAATGAGTTTCATGAGAGAAGATAAAATGACTTCTTCAAATGCTAAGAAAGAGAGTTAGAAGTTTCAAAGAATCAAATTGAAAGTCCCTTTGAAGTTATTTTGAAACCCACTTTCAATTTGGAGTTATTTGGCTTTTATTCAAATTATTTTACTCCTAAAAATAAATGAATGGAAATAAGGGTAAAATGATTCCCTTCAATGTAAAATTAGGAGAAAATAAATTTGAATCATTTTGGTATTTTAAAAATGATTTTTATTGTGTTTTATTTAAAATAATCTTTTCTATGAAAAGATTAATTATGAGTGACGGTAAAATGACTCCCTCCAAAGGAAAAATAGTGGGGGATTAGTTCTAAGTCATTTGGACATTTCAGAAAGTCTTTTTGAATTATTTTATTGCATCAGAATGTTTCTGCAATTTTTGTAATTTTATATGTATTTTATTTGGTCAAAAAAATTTGTACATGTACTTATATACTCCCTAGGATTTATGTGCAAATTTTCCAGCTGTTTAAAATTAGTTAGATTTGTTTTGCAAGCACTATGTGTCCTCTATTTTTTCAAATAGAAAAGGAACCCAACCGACCAGGCTCGTGCTAGCCGCAGCCCAGCCAGCGAAATCAGCCCACGGCCCACTCTCCGCGCGCGAAGCGGTTCGCTTCCCTCTGACTGATAGTGGGGCCCGCAACTTCTTCTTCCTCAAGCCACGCCTGAATCCTGCACGTGCACCTATAAATACTCCCCTACTCTTCCTCGTCCGATTTTCACGAAAACCTCGATCTCCCATGCCCTAAGGAGTCATTCTGATCTCGCTGGAGTTTGCGAAGCTTCACCAAGCTCCGCCGCCTTGTCGCGCCTCCACCCTCCCCTTCCAATCACCTCCGCCACCACCAGCATGTCCGCCTTGCCGAGCCACACCTCCCCATGCTCTCGTATGAGACGGAGAACCACCGGAGCCACCACCTCGTTACCATCGTCCACGACTGAAGCTACCTCGCCGGATCCACGGTTCGCCTGAACTCCACCAGCGTCGCCTCCTGCCCGACCCCATCATCTAGCACCGTCCGACCCCACGCCGGAGCCGCCGCCCCTCGCCTCGTGACCCACCACCACTCCCTGCCTTCGTCTGCCTTGACAGAGTCATCGCCTGAGCCGGCGACCATGCCCTCTATAAGCGCCACCAGTCTCCTCTTGTTTTTTTATTTGTTCGGTTCAAGCAGTGAACCCATCATTTACAAATAAGCATGTCCGGTTGTTAGTTAGCCCGAACAGTTTTTATTTTACCGTCGTCGGATCTAGGATCGACGACCTAGATTAGATCGCATTGTTTTTTTTGAACCAGTATCCTTTAGTTAGTGAACATTCGCTGGTTAGGTCTTTGCAGCGAACGAATTCGTTATTTTAGTTTTGTAGTGAACGTTCGTTCGTTAGCTTTTCTGTCATGTAGCCAGGGACCCAGTAGCAAATATTTTTCTTACATATCTGTCCCTGTTTTTCAATCTATCACAACTTCTTGCTCGTTTGTCCAAATCCAACGAAACCAACGCCAAATTCTTCATTATGATCCCCTCTGTCCAGATAACCAACATAAACATATTTTTGAAAGTTTAAAATTTGATTTTCAAACATATTTGAATTCAAACTCCTTTTCTTCATAACTTGAGTTTCATAACTCCGATTTAATTGATTCTTTTTGCTAATCGAAGCACTTGACCTAAATTTTTTTGATAAGACCAAATCCACCCAATTGTGGTACTGTTACAAATTGTTTTCAGTTGAGAGAGTTAATTGCTTGTTTTGGAAGTTTTTCAAGCTCTTTTCTTCGATTCTTTTGCATGAGTGCTTATGTATGCAATTGCTTGCTTACGATAGATTTATCGGAGTGTGACAAGTAGAACTATCAGGAGTTATGAGTGTGAATCATCTTGTTCAATAGTACAAGGCAAGTTCACACTTTGATCATACTCTTTTATACCCAGTTTTACTTGCATTAGTTTGACCCTCAAAGATTGCATGAGTAGGATTGGGAATTGGGGTATTGCTATGTAGTTGATGATGTAGGAACCTATTACATTTGATCACCCTGGGAATATACGTTTGCTCATATTCCTTAGCCATGCTCGTAGATGGGGATTGGTATGTGAGATTCATGAAAGTTGCGAGAGTAATATTAACTAAGGGAAACTCAAGGTGGCTACTTTAATACACATCTGGGTGGATTGGTTGGGGCACGATGGAGCACCCAATGGTTTGCCCGGGCACATGGAGAACCCAGTGCTTGCCCAAGGGGATCCCAGAGTACCCGTGTGATCACCCTATGGAATACCACTTAGGCTCAAAGGGATCATAAGATTATTCATGCTAGAAACTTCCGTGTGCAGCCACAAGCCATTATGGGCTCTGGCATAGTTGAGTATGTTGTCTGACCTCTTTCAGTGGTAGGCTAGCAGATGTAGGGGAAAGTAGGTTGTATTGTCTACCCAGAATAAAGAGTTAATGCTTCGGAAAGACTGTGTCTCGATCATTTGTTTCTCAAACATCATTTAGTGCGAGAAATTCAACAGAGGAGATCTAGTCTTGTGGGGAAAAGTGTGCAAACCTCTGCAGATTGTACAAACTAATCATGATTAGCCGTGTCCCTGGTTAGGGACATCTCGAGTATCTTGTACTTGAATTATTGGTTGATCTCATCACGTTACTTAATTAATGTATTGGGTTGTTAATAATTTGGGAATTTTGGGATTGAGTTGGAGGAACCTTCTCAATAATGTCATAAACTTGCTAGTAAAATAAAAGTGTATTCTTTGTTTTAGGGAAAAATTAGCTTTATGCAAACTTTAAACTTAGAGCCTCCACCAGCCAAATATTTATGTAGTGATAGCCATTATTCACCATTGCTCTACAGTGCGAAATTGACAGTACATTCAATGTACTGACCTACATGGCTGCAACGTCTCATGTTGCAGGTATCTTACGACGAGTAAGTGATACGTTAGGGTAACGATGTCTGCACTCAACTTTGCCGTTGGTGTTGATGGGAATCCACAACCTTGTTGATTCTTTTGTTATATGGATTGAGGTAATAGTATTTATATTACTTTATACATGTGATTTACCCTATTATAAATCCTCGAGTACTGTGCGTGTCAGCATACCGATCCAGGGATGACACTTAAACACAGGGACTTCGATCCATTGGGATCGGGTCGCTACACCCTATATATATATTTGTATCTCTGTGTGTGTGTGTGTGTGTGTCGGTCTTTCAAGTTTGCATGCACACTCCATGTATAGGTCTCTCTGGCACACAATGTATGATTCTCTAGTCCAAGCTAAATATCCAAGGTGCATTCATCGTGCACACACAAATTCCCTAGCTCGTTGTCCCTAACTCTCCCACGCACCACTCGGCTGTCTCGGGGCTCTTCCCTCTCTCTCTCTCTCTCTCTCCATCTCCCTAGGTCACACATATAGATGCATATCTCACTCGAACTAGATAAACCGCGTTGGGGAACATAGTAATAATTCAAAAAATTCCTATGTGTCACCAAGATCAATATAGGAGATACTAACAACGGGAGAGAGGGAGTGCATCTTCATTCCCTTGAAGATCGCTAAGCGGAAGCGTTACAAGAACGCGGTTGATGGAGTCGTACTCGCGTCGATTCAAATCGTGGAAGATCCGATTGAAGCCCCGAACGGACGGCGCCTCCGTTTTCATCACACATACAGTGTAACGCCCTCGATGCGGCTATATCTCCCATGTGTCGAAGCACGACTTAGAGGCATAACCGCATTGAAAGCAATGTCACAAGTGAGGTAATCTCCACACAACCCATGTAATACATAAAGGGGAAAGATACATAGTTGGCTTACAATCGCCACTTCACACAATTACATGAATAAAGCATTACATCATCCAAATACAATCAAGGTCCAACTACGGAACCAAAATAAAAGAAGAACCCCAAATGCGACAAAGGTCCCCGATCGACCCCAACTGGGCTCCACCACTGATCAACTAGAACGAAACAACATAAAGGACAAGATCTACATTGAGCTCCTCCTGTGCCTGGTTGCGTCATCTGCACGGACTCCTCGGCACCTGCAAGCTGGTTTTGGAAGTATTTGTGAGCCACAGGGACTCAGCAATCTTACACCCTCGCAATCAAGACTATTTAAGCTTATGGGTAAGGTAAAGGTATGACGTGGAGCTGCAGCAAGCGACTAGCATATATAGTGGCTAACATACGCAAATGAGAGCAAGAAGAGAAGGCAAAGCACGGTCGTTAAAAGTATGATCAAGAAGTGATCCTATAGCAACCTACGTCAAGCATAACTCCAACAACCGTGTTCACTTCCCGAACTCCGCCGGAAAGAGACCATCACGGTTACACACGCGGTTGATTCATTTTAATTAAGGTCAAGTTCAGGTTTTCTACAACTAGACATTAACAAATTCCCATCTGCCCATAACCGCGGGCACGACTTTCGAAAGTTCAAATCCCTGCAGGGGTGTCCCAACTTAGCCCATGACAAGCTCTCACGGTCAACGAAGGAATAGACCTCCTCCCGAGACATTCTGATCAGACTCGGTATCCCGGTACAACAAGACATTTCGACAGGGTAAAACTAAACCAGCAACACCGCCCGAATGTGCCGACAAATCCCGATAGGAGCTGCACATATCTCTTTCTCAGGGCACACTCAGATGAGCGCTCCATACAACTAAAACCAAACCTCGAGTTTCCCCGAGGGGGCGCTGCACAGGACTCTAGTTTGGACCAACACTCAGAGGAGCACTGGCCCAGGGGGGGGGTAAATAATGATGACCCTCAGGAGCGCGACTCCCAAGGGAAAAGAAAAGGCTAGGTGGCAAATGGTAAAACCAATGTTGGGCATTGCTGGAAGAGCTTTACTTAAGGCGAACTGTCAAGGGGTTCCCATTATAGCCCAACCGCGTAGGGGACGCAAAATCCGGGAACATAACACCGATATGACGGAAACTAGGGCGGCAAGAGTGGAGCAAAACACCAGGCATAAGGCCGAGCCTTCCACCCTATACCAAGTATATAGATGCATTAATTAAATAAGATATATTGTGATATCCCAACAAGTAAACATGTTCCAAACAAGGAACAACATCTCCATGTTCCAACAAGGAACAAACTTCAGTCTTCACCTACAACTAACAACGCTATAAGAGGGGCTGAGCAAAGCGGTAACATAGCCAATCAACGGTTTGCTAGGACAAGGTGGGTTAGAGGCTTGGTTCAACAATATGGGTGGCATAATAAGCAAGTGGTAGGTATCGCAGCATAGGCATAGCAAAAGAGTGAGCATCTAGCAAAGCAAAGATAGAAGTAATTTCGAGGGTATGGTCATCTTGCCTGAAATCCCGCAAGGAGGAAGAACGAGTCCATGAAGAAGTCAAACGGTCGTAGTCGAATGGTTCCTCACAACGCGACGTTATCGGAACCAACCCGAAGAAACAACACCGGAAAGAAGCAAACAACATAGTAAACAACCATCACATAAGCATGGCATGATGCGCAAACAAGTATGATGCATGTCCGGTTTAAATATGCATGGCATGGCAAAGAGCACAAACAAACCTACAAGTTACGTGGAGCTCAATATGCAACGGGTTGCATATTGACGAAACACCACATTCAGGTTATTTAGTTCGATCTCGTTTATGTACTCAACAATATTAAATGTTGTTAGCATGGCAAGAGGTGAAGCAAAACAAAACTACCTATCTAGGCAAGTTTAAATGAGGCCGGAACAACAAAACAAAAAGTCCGGAAACTACTCATATGCATATATTAGGTTTGTTATTGTTCTGCCCTAAACATAATTTTAGAGTTGTTAAACATGCAAGATGAGGCCACCATGTTAAACTAGGAAAAATTCTACCCCATTTACATATAAAGTTTGTTAAAAACGGAGCTACGGTTATTTAGTTATGAATTAAATCATTTTAACATGGCATAGGAGTAAAATAATGCAAACAGTTTAAGCATTTTAAACATGGGTGAAAATGACATATTATGAAACTAGATGAAAATCTAAGCAAGTTTCATATTAAGTTTGTTTTAATCCGATGCACGGTTGTGAAATTATTAAATGCATGAAGTATAGGGACTTTTCTGCAAATCTGTAATACTCTGGATAATTGGCAAAATTCACAGGACCAGGAAAAAACAATATGGGCCGAAACTTGTTGGACCCAACAGGAGGGGGAAAAAAGAGGGGCGCTGCTCACTTCGCTCCAGGGAGCTGGGCTTGGCGCCTGTGCTGGGCCGCCCTTGGTGAATCGAATGAGGGGATGGAGGGGGCGTGGTCAACGTAGGCGCTGGGCTTGACTGCTGGTCGTCTCCTTGTATGGATGCAGAGAAACGGCGACAGTGGGGGTTCAGAGAATGGCGGCGTGAAGCAGAGGAGCGGCGGGGATGGCGGGGCTCGGCGCGAATCCATGGCGTCGAGGCGCGGGCAAACTCTTCGGCGCGGGCGCGTGCAAGTGTGTCTGGGCTCAGAACGGATGACGGACGGAACTGGGAGAACCCGGGCTAATGCAAGTTTTGAAAACATGATGATGCAATGCACATGACACGCAAGCAATGACAAGGCAACAACAGCAAATGACTGCACGACACCTGGCACAACGGTCTCGGGGCGTTACAACACTCCACCACTACGAGAGGATCTCGTCCCGAGATCTAGAATGGCACCGGAGGGAAAAACGGAAGAGAAAGAGAATAGGTAAAACTAAGTTGCTTCTTTGACAAATGAGTGAAACCAAAGAACCTTGCAAAGTTGAACAACTTGAAAGAAAGAAAGCAATGATGATGAACGAAGTTGAAAGCACTCCGGTAGAAAAGAGATGCAAGACTTGATAGGATGAAAAAGGACTTGAGCAAAGGACACAACACTTCGGTTAAATGGATAAACCAAGAAAATTTCATGATCCTGACAAAACAAGAAGATGGGTTGAAGAGAGCAACATCACAATGCCTCCAGAACAAAATTAAGAATGGAATGGAATGAACGAAGTGAAACAAGATCTTGAGAGAGCACGATAACAACAAATGCTAGAACGGAGTTGTTGGAAAACCAACAAAGAAAAGAATAATCTTGATATGGTCTTATGGAATACATCTCAAATCATGAGGTGACCACCTGCCACTCACGAAAAACTTATCTCACCAGGAGGATAAATGAAGAACTTGGATCATTGATAAACACCATAAGAGCGACAATCCTTAGGGAAAGTTTTAGGTGAAAATAAAATCCAAGATAACTCCAATGAACAGTTTGATGGATTTAAAATACCTCATTCTTGATAACAAGTGAATCACGAAGCACGAAGGGAAATTATCAAGAATGACATAACACCACCTCAAAAGATATGCGTGAAAGAATTGCACCCCGGATTACAAGATGAAGAATGCTTGAGCTCCTTTGAAAAGAATCTCGATGAACACTTCGAGAAAGAATTAAATCCTTGATGAACCATCATGTAGGACATCCATGAGAACTCCGGAAACAAAAGAATAAAAAGAAGTATAAATTGAAAACACAAGGTGAATCCTTGCAATGATTTAGATGGATCTTCGTGATGATATAATGCGGAAAACATGGAGCTCCGGAAAAGAAAGGATAAGCATCTCGAACTGAGAATGTGATACGATGAACCACTCCGGAAAAGAAATTGAATAAACTTGATGAAACAAGAAGAAGAATTATGTTATGCGTATCCTTCACCAATTTAATTGATGACGAGCAAATGGATTTGGCACACAACTTATTCTTGTAGCAAGGATAGCGCAAACTTGAGAAGGTCTTCAACGAACCACCGGTAGAATTTGAAAAGCACGAATGCATAGATATGATACATGAAGGGATATGATACACGAAGGAAGAAAAAACTCTTGAATGAACCACCGGTAGAATTGAAAAAGAATGAATGAAACATAAAGAAACACCGGGAAGAAATATAAAATGAACGAAGATGCTTGAGAGGATTTAGATACATGAGAACGAAGAGATCACGAGCCCATTAAACATCACTTGAACGAAGCACCGGTAAAATTTGGAGAATGATAGCTGAAAGCTGAGAATGAATAAACTCTAAGATGATGGGCTCCGGAGAAGCAAACTGAAAAGAATCTTGAACTGCTCCAGATAGGTGAAAAGAATTTTCACGATCAAAACAATTACAAGAGGATGGCAACAAGCTAGAATCACGAATCTTGAAGAGAGTGGAGCAAGATTAAAGAGAAACTCTTCTTCGGTCTTCAAAACGACGAGAAACACCACCATGAATTATTTAGACACTCTGGAAGAATCAAAATGAAGAGGTTGAGCCAACGATGAAAAGATTTTGACAGATCTTGAGAAGACATTTGACTGATGATAAATCATTCTTACGTCAAACTTCGAAAAGAATTTGAGAATACCTTCGGGAAAATAAGAAGAGTCAGGTAAGATCCTGGGGAAAAAACCTGTGGGTTAGGGCCCACTCAAAAGAAACACCGTTGAAATGATTTAAAAGAGAGAATGCACCGGTTGAATTAAATGACTTGAATAAGATAGGACCTCGAAAAGAACTTGAATGGATCTTGAATGACAAGACGAGTTTTCTAAGATATCTTTAGCATTCCAGAACAAATGAATAGCCAGAAATGAATGGTTATGAGGTGCAGCGGTATGAGAAGGCATTGAAATGAGTAAAAGGGTAAGGTCAACAAAGCTTGACTTGAAACCACCAGAGGAGATAAAAGAAACGAAGAATGCTGAACTAGAAGAGCATCTTCATGAGAACCACCGGGTAGAACATTCAAAGAAAAGAATGAAGAGACTTCACAAGAATAAAATGATACTTGATTAAGAAATCTGAGTCCTTGAGGAGAAAGGGGCGGGCGGGCGGGAAAAACAAAGGCAGCTTGGAATGAATGAAACAAACATCGTTGAGAGGAACTGATATTTGATCTTGCCAATGTTGAAGTGATCGGATCCACTTGAAGAGAGACACACCGGTTGAAAAGAGGATTGACATGACAATCTCGATTATCAAGAAGGATTAGTATTCGCATCGGAGTATGAGAACACCATTTGGGGAAGGTATGGAATCAACATTTAACTTCGAAGAAACTCGAATACCACAACTCAAAACAAAACAAAGGATTGGCTTGCAAAATAAGCCAGAACAAACATATGATAGAGATTTCGTCCGAAGTTTTCGTGGTGGGGCCTACACGGGCTCGATCGTACAGCACCATCATGTAGAAGGCAGTGCACATGACATACGAAGCGTCCCCGAGTTGGCATAGCCAAGGACTCTTTAATACACAACGAGACCACTGTAAAACCAACCGTGGATAGGCGGACCACTAGACGTCGAACCCCAATTTCATATGATACATCTGTCGGAAAGATATCCTAAGAGCTACTTGAATTCCCACCTATGAAACTCCCGAACCTTTCCGGTTATGCAATCAGGTGTTGGGGATACAGGGGAAGCATAATATCTCACCCAAACTAGCAAATCCTACATCCAGCTGTATCCATCCTTCAACACATAACCAAGAAACCTTCAGAAATCCTCTACCTCAACCTTCGAAAAGCATCTGTTATACGAGTTATGGCGATACTCCCGAACTCCCGCCCCAGTACTGGGTGGCGTCGAGGTTATCTCACCAACGAACTGCATAAAAGAGATTTTCGATGTCGGCGTACTAAACTCAGGTATTCCAGAACTGCAATGATAAAATTATGACGACAACACCTCAGAGCTCAACTCCCCGGGACACTTCCACTAAACCCCTGACAGGAGGCACCAAGACAATGTTCTCGTCACAAAACCATCGGAACGATTCCAAGATACCCGGGTGATCCTAGAAATTTTTTTAGTGAAATTTGAGAAGAGAAGAGTCAAAACTCTACGTCAGGATGCCTCACCAGAGCGATGAGGAGACTGGGAAGTAAAAATAATTCCTAAACTCTCCGATATATAATTCCTAAATGACTCAAAACATTTTTCTAGACACAACTCAGCCGCTAAAAACGATCAAGCAATGGGGCTCCTAAGGTCGGGGAAGGCTCTGATTACCAACTTGTAATGCCCTCGATGCGGCTATATCTCCCACGTGTCGAAGCACGACTTAGAGGCATAACCGCATTGAAAGCAATGTCGCAAGTGAGGTAATCTCCACACAACCCATGTAATACCTAAAGGGGAAAGATACATAGTTGGCTTACAATCGCCACTTCACACAATTACATGAATAAAGCATTACATCATCCAAATACAATCAAGGTCCGACTACCGAACCAAAATAAAAGAAGAACCCCAAATGCGACAAAGGTCCCCGATCGACCCCAACTAGGCTCCACTACTGATCAACTAGAACGAAACAACATAAAGGACAAGATCTACATTGAGCTCCTCCTGAGCCTGGTTGCGTCATCTGCACGGACTCCTCGACACCTGCAAGCTGGTTTTGGAAGTATCTGTGAGCCACAGGGACTCAGCAATCTTACACCCTCGCGATCAAGACTATTTAAGCTTATGGGTAAGGTAAAGGTATGAGGTGGAGCTGCAGCAAGCGACTAGCATATATAGTGGCTAACATACGCAAATGAGAGCGAGAAGAGAAGGCAAAGCACGGTTGTTAAAAGTATGATCAAGAAGTGATCCTATAGCAACCTACGTCAAGCATAACTCCAACAACCGTGTTCACTTCCCGGACTCCGCCGGAAAGAGACCATCACGGTTACACACGCGGTTGATTCATTTTAATTAAGGTCAAGTTCAGGTTTTCTACAACCGGACGTTAACAAATTCCCATCTGCCCATAACCGCGGGCACGGCTTTCGAAAGTTCAAATCCTTGCAGGGGTGTCCCAACTTAGCCCATGACAAGCTCTCACGGTCAACGAAGGAATAGACCTCCTCCCGAGACATTCCGATCAGACTCGGTATCCCGGTACAACAAGACATTTCGATATGGTAAAACTAAACCAACAACACCGCCCGAATGTACCGACAAATCCCGATAGGAGCTGCACATATCTCTTTCTCAGGGCACACTCAGATGAGCGCTCCATACAACTAAAACCAAACCTCGAGTTTCCCCGAGGGGGCGCTGCACAGGACTCTAGTTTGGACAAACACTCAGAGGAGCACTGGCCGGGGGGGGGGGGTAAAATAATGATGACCCTCAGGAGCGCGACTCCCAAGGGAAAAGAAAAGGCTAGGTGGCAAATGGTAAAACCAATGTTGGGCATTGCTGGAAGAGCTTTACTTAAGGCAAACTGTCAAGGGGTTCCCATTATAGCCCAACCATGTAAGGGACGCAAAATCCGGGAACATAACACCAATATGACGGAAACTAGGGCGGCAAGAGTGGAACAAAACACCAGGCATAAGGCCGAGCCTTCCACCCTTTACCAAGTATATAGATGCATTAATTAAATAAGATATATTGTGATATCCCAACAAGTAAGCATGTTCCAAACAAGGAACAACATGTCCATGTTCCAACAAGGAACAAACTTCAGTCTTCACCTGCAACTAACAACTCTATAAGAGGGGCTGAGCAAAGCGGTAACATAGCCAATCAACGGTTTGCTAGGACAAGGTGGGTTAGAGGCTTGGTTCAACAATATGGGTGGCATAATAAGCAAGTGGTAGGTATCGCAGCATAGGCATAGCAAAAGAGCGAGCATCTAGCAAAGCAAAGATAGAAGTGATTTCGAGGGTATGGCCATCTTGCCTGAAATCCCGCAAGGAGGAAGAACGAGTCCATGAAGAAGTCAAACGGTCGTAGTCGAACGGTTCCTCACAACGCGACGTTATCGGAACCAACCCGAAGAAACAACACCGAAAAGAAGCAAACAACATAGTAAACAACCATCACATAAACATGCATGATGCGCAAACAAGTATGATGCATGTCCGGTTTAAATATGCATGGCATGGCAAAGAGCACAAACAAACCTACAAGTTACGCGGAGCTCAATATGCAACGGGTTGCATATTGACGAAACACCACATTCAAGTTATTTAGTTCGATCTCGTTTATGTACCCAACAATATTAAATGTTGTTAGCATGGCAAGAGGTGAAGCAAAACAAAACTACCTATCTAGGCAAGTTTAAATGAGGCCGGAACAACAAAACAACAAGTCCGGAAACTACTCATATGCATATATTAGGTTTGTTACTGTTCTGCCCTAAACATAATTTTAGAGTTGTTAAACATGCAAGATGATGCCACCATGTTAAACTAGGAAAAATTCTACCCCATTTACATATAAAGTTTGTTAAAAATGGAGCTACGGTTATTTCGTTATGAATTAAATCATTTGAACATGGCATAGGAGTAAAATAATGCAAACAACAGTTTAAGCATTTTAAACATGGGTGAAAATGACATATTATGAAACTAGATGAAAATCTAAGCAAGTTTCATATTAAGTTTGTTTTAATCCGATGCACGGTTGTGAAGTTATTAAATGCATGAAGTATAGGGACTTTTCTGCAAATCTGTAATACTCTGGATAATTGGCAAAATTCACAGGACCAGGAAAAAATCAATATGGGCCGAAACTTGTTGGACCCAACAGGAGGGGGAAAAAAAGAGGGGCGTTGCTCACTTCGCTCCAGGGAGCTGGGCTTGGCGCCTGTGCTGGGCCGGCCTTGGTGGATCGAATGAGGGGATGGAGGGGGCGTGGTCAACGCAAGCGCTGGGCTTGACTGTTGGTCGTCTCCTCGTATGGATGCAGAGCAACGGCGACAGTGGGGGTTCAAAGAACGGCGGCGTGAATCAGAGGAGCGGCGGGGATGGCGGGGCTCGGCGCGGATCCATGGCGTCGAGGCGCGGGCAAACTCTTCGCCGCGGGGCGCGTGCAAGTGTGTCTGGGCTCAGAACGAACGACGGACGGAACTGGGAGAACCTGGGCTAATGCAAGTTTTGAAAACATGATGATGCAATGCACATGACACGCAAGCAATGACAAGGCAACAACAGTGAATGACTGCACGACACCTGGCACAACGGTCTCGGGGCGTTACATACAGCCTGGGGACGTCTCCTCCTTCTTGATCCAGCAAGGGGGGAGGAGAAGTTGAGGGAGAGCTCCGGCAGCACGGCTGCGTGGTGGTGGAGCTTGCGGTTCTCCGGCAGGGCTTCGCCAAGCACTACGGAGGAGGAGAAGGTGTTGGAGGGTGGAGGGTTGCGCCAGGCACTAGTAGAAAACAGGGCTATGGTCCAGGCCGGCTCAGCCCATTAGTCCCGGTTCAGTCTAGAACCGGGACCAATGTGGGCATTGGTCCCGGTTCGTGAGCCCAGGGGGCCGGCCGGGCCACGTGGGCCATTGGTCCCAGTTCGTCTGGACCTTTTGGTCCCGGTTGGTGGGACGAACCGGGACCAATGGGCCTCGCTCCTGGCCCACCACCATTGGTCCTGGTTGGTGGCTTGAACCGGGACCAAAGGCTTGCCTTTAGTCCCGGTTCTTGTCATCAACCGGGACCAATGAGGTGCCTATATATACCCCCTCGCGCAAGAGCAGAGCACAGTGCTCTGTTTTTTCTGTCCGAGGGGGAGAGGGCTTTGTGGTGCTCTAGCTCACCTCCTATGCACATGACGTGTTCGATGGAATGCCCGAGCCACACTACTTAAGCTTTCTCCTCTCAAATCTCGACCTCCAAGCTCCATTTTCCTCGAGATTTGTCTAGATTTAGCGGTCCATCATGCCCCGTCTTCACCGCCGTCGATCACCCGTGCCGATCTCATCACCGACACCACCATGGTGAGCCTCTTGTTCTTATCTTCTTTCTGAAAGGAAAAATATTCTTACTTGTATGTTTAGATAGATACTTGTATCATTTTCTTACATTTTTATTGCATCTTATGTAGTGCGATGGTTTTGGTATCCGCCCCCATCGGCCCTCGTCCTGTCTATGATTCGGATTTGGTATGTATATTATCTTTATAACTATTGGTTCATTTATTGTTTATGAAAATTATGCCGACCAACGTGACATAGATTTTATTTGTCTAGGATGTATGTGAATCAAAAATGCCAACCGACCCTATTGTCGAGAGGTTAAATTTAGTTGAAGAAGAAAACAATTTGTTGAAGGAAAAAATAAAAAAAATTGAGGAGGAGAAGATGATATTGGAGTTGCATGTTGCGGATGTCGTTGATGATCACAAGATCAAGATGGATGCAATGCTCTTGAAGATTAGAAAGATTAGAAAATATGCCATTCATACCGAGGCTTGGTATCATTATACCGTTGGATCAATTGTTACCTTGGTTGCGATTATGATCGCATTTGTTTTCGCATTGAAATGTTTTACATAGTTTCAATGTATGGTTTAATTAATTAGATCCTCTGGAGAGCTATATGTTATTAGATGAGAACTATGTATGCACTTTGGTGTTAATGTGATGATGAACTTCTATTAATTTGGACACTTGATTGTATATAATGCACGCAGATGAACCGGCAATGATTGTACGGTGACAGACACACCCGCGAGTACATTAAGGGCGTGCATGAGTTTCTCGATGCGACCGAGGCAAACAAGCAGAATGGTTTTATGTGTTGTCCATGCACTGAATGTGGGAATACGAGGTCTTACTCTAACCGGAAAATCCTTCACTCCCACCTGCTTTACAAGGGTTTCATGCCACACTATAAAGTTTGGACGAGGCACGGAGAAATAGGGGTTATGATGGAAGACGGCGAAGAAGAAGAGTACGATGACAACTATGTGCCCCCTGAATACGGTGATGCTGCAACGGGGGGAGCTGGTGAAGATCAAGAGGAACCAGACGATGTGCCCAATGATGCTGCCACAGGTGAAGCTGCTGAAGATCAAGAGGAACCAGACGATGTGCCCGATGATGATGATCTCCGCCGGGTCATTGTCGATGCAAGGACGCAATGCATTAGTCAAAAGGAGAAGCTGAAGTTCGATGGCATGTTAGAGGATCACAAAAAAGGGTTATACCCCAATTGCGAAGATGGCAACACAAAGCTCGGTACCGTACTGGAATTGCTGCAGTGGAAGGCAGAGAATTTTGTGGCTGACAAAGGATTTGAGAAGCTACTGAAAATATTGAAGAAGAAGCTTCCAAAGGATAACGAATTGCCCGACAGTACATACGCAGCAAAGAAGGTCGTATGCCCTCTAGGATTGGAGGTGGAGAAGATACATGCATGCCCTAATGACTGCATCCTCTACCACGGTGCATACAAGGATCTGAACGCATGCCCGGTATGCGGTGCGTTGCGGTATAAGATCAGACGAGATGACCCTGGTGATGTTGACGGCGAGCCCCTCAAGAAGAGGGTTCCTGCGAAGGTGATGTTGATGAGGGCACGACCTCAGACGCGCCGATGTTTTGTCCCGATCTTTTACGATGCAAAACTCCTCCAAGATCCACCGATAAAATAATACTCCCAATTACACGAGTAGTACGCGTAACCTGAAGCAGGGGTGACGACGACCAACGGACAATCCCTCGACACACGAGAAACCTCATGTCGTAGTAGACGTAACCAGCACGCAACCCGTCGGTGATGACGAACCTCGAGCCAAGTGCAACTTTCACGTAGAAAATTTCACACAAAATAAATAACAACGACACTCAAAGAGGGCCGCTTAATAGTCGATACACATATTGTATAAACCGTAGAAAAATAACCTCCTTACAATGGACGATGCCATCCCGTTTTATAGGCGACACACCAGGTCGTTTCAAACCGATTCACAAGCAAAAAGGTAAGAAATCTGATACAGACTCTTTGTTCAACTAAGAACATATTTTCCTAACTAATTATCTGGCCACCTTGATCACATAGCAACCGAAACTTGACACGTAACTAGTACTAGTTGTAGACCTGCCTGAGAAAGATGCCATGCATGTAGCTAGCGTTCGCACCATGGAAGGAAAAACACATCACGTAGCTAGTTGCTTTCTTATTTCTTGCCATAGATCAAAACACAACCTGTTCGGGGGAGTTCTGAAAGTTGGTCTGATCTCTTCTTGTGGTAGAGGCATCTGGAGCAACATAGAACCAACCAAAACTTGTCCCGTTGAAGCACCATGGTCCAAGTCTCTTTCCTTTTGTGTAGCATATGAAATAGCTTGAAATATTTCCGTACATGAAACAATAGCTTTACCACTAATGGCCACATCATACTCTCCCTCTTGAAACGAAGCCGTCCTCGGCTTCATGATAGCTTTAGGGGCCTTTTTCTTTACTAAAAGAATATCACCCCCCTCCACTTGAAGAGAAACCGTCTTCGGTTTCATGTTTTTCTTGGGACCCCTCTCCTTGCGCACTGTCAATACCACATCTGAGTGGATTAATTTTTCATTCATCGATTTAAGTGTCCTTTGTGCGCCATTATGAATAAAAGTGTATGTGTTGGTCCTTCCAGCATGCTGCACACTACGGTCATACTGCCAAGGTCGGCCTAGTAGTAAACCGCAAACTTCCAACGGCAAAACATCACATTCCACCTCATCGACATACTATCCAACTAAAAATGGTACACGTACTTTATGTGTAACTTTGAGCTTCCCACAATTGTTCAACCACTCTAAATGATATGGTTTATCATATCGCCATGCGGACAAACCAAGCTTCTAAACCAAAGTGTTGCTAATGCCATTAGTGCAACTACCTCCATCAATTATTAACTTGCACGCCACACCCTTAATGTCATACTGAGTTTGAAATAAACTCATGCGCTGACCTCTGTCTACTATCAATTCATCTCCATCATGTACCCTCTTAAGTTGCATATTCAGCCCACTCGTTGGTACTGCTGGTTTCTCTTTGTTCTTCTCATGTGAAGAAATATTTTTAGTTCCAACAAGACTATCCTCCGCCTTTTTCTTTTCTAGCAAGATCTGCTCTACTTCTTTCTTTGCATTAATTGCAGCATGTGCTCGGTCTCTTCTCTTACGATCTTCCAAATATTGTTAGGAAGAGTATGCTTCAAAATAAATCCATCGACCATTACAAAAAATCTGAAATTTCCTCCAGGAAAAATAGCCAGATTTATCAATTTGTACCTCCCTCTTTTTTATCCAAGATTTACCAAGTATCAAGCTACACAAATACATATGATATAGAAGAACATCACAGAAAACTGAATTGGTAAATCCACAAAATCCAAAAGTCACCTCTACTTGATGTTTTATTGTCACAAATTTTCCCTGCCATCTGAGCTTATATGGGTCTGGATGCTCTATTACTACTAGCTTCAATGCATCAACCAAGGTTTGACTCACCAAATTTATTTCTGAAGAACGATCAAACATTGCAGAACAAGTAGTTGGCCCAACCTTCACTCTTGTGTAGATTTGAAACCATGAAAGGGCTCATGACGGATCCTTCTCACATTGGGACATCTCACCATCAAAATAATACTCCATCCTCATCGCAGTTTTAGAATCTGTATGAACAAATTAAAGAGAAAATTTGCACCGTAATAAACCCAGTAATCTGATACCAACTGATGAGGGCACGATCTCGGACGCGCCGATGTTTTGTCCCGATCTTTTACGATGCAAAACTCCTCCAAGATCCACCGATAAAATAATACTCCCAATTACACGAGCAGTAGCGTAACCTGAAGCAGGGGTGACAACGACCAACGGACAATCCCTCGACACACGAGAAACCTCCCGTCGTAGTAGACGTAACCAGCACGCAACCCGTCGGTGATGACGAACCTCGAGCCAAGTGCAACTTTCACGCAGAAAATTTCACACAAAATAAATAACAACGACACTCAAAGAGGGCCGCTTAATAGTCGATACACATATTGTCTAAACTGTAGAAAAATAACCTCCTTATAATGGACGATGCTAGCCCGTTTTATAGGCGACACACCAGGTCGTTTCAAACTGACTCACAAGCAAAAAGGTAAGAAATCTGATCCGGACTCTTTGTTCAACTAAGAAGATATTTTCCTAACTAATTATCTGGCCACCTTGATCACATAGCAACCGAAACTTGACACGTAACTAGTACTAGTTGTAGACCTGCCTGAGAAAGATGCCATGCATGTAGCTAGCGTTCGCACCATGGAAGGAAAAACACATCACGTAGCTAGTTGCTTGCTTATTTCTTGCCATAGATCAAAACACAACCTGTTCGGGGGAGTTCTGAAAGTTGGTCTGATGTCTTCTTGTGGTGGAGGCATCTGGAGCAACATAGAACCAACCAAAACTTGTCCCGTTGAAGCACCATGGTCCAAGTCTCTTTCCTTTTGTGTAGCATATGAAATAGCTTGAAATATTTCCATACGTGAAACAATAGCTTTACCACTAATGGCCACATAAGATGTGGTATGCTCCTATAATACCACGGTTGAAACGTCTGTTCAGAAACGAAGAGCATGCCAAGTTGATGCGATGGCACAGTGAGAACCGAAAGAAAGATGGGAAGTTGAGAGCACCCACTGACGGGTCGGAGTGGAGAAAAATCGAGAGAAAGTACTGGGATGAGTTTGCAAAGGACCCAAGGAATGTATGGTTTGCTTTAAGCGCGGATGGCATTAATCCTTTCGGGGAGCAGAGCAGCAATCACAGCACCTGGCCCGTGACTCTATGTATGTATAACCTTCCTCCTTGGATGTGCATGAAGCAGAAGTTCATTATGATGCCAGTTCTCATCCAAGGCCCTAAGCAACCCGGCAACAAAATTGATGTGTACCTAAGGCCATTAGTTGAAGAACTTTTACAGCTGTGGAATGGAAACGGTGTACGTACATGGGATGAGCACAGACAGGAGGAATTTAACCTTAAGGCGTTGCTGTTCGTGACCATCAACGATTGGCCCGCTCTCAGTAACCTTTCAGGACAGACAAACAAAGGATACCACGCATGCACGCACTGTTTAGATGACACCGAAAGTATATACCTGGACAAATGCAGGAAGAATGTGTACCTGGGCCATCGTCGATTTCTTCCGACCAACCATCAATGTCGAAAGAAAGGCAAGCATTTCAAAGGCGAGGCAGATCACCGGAAGAAGCCCGCCATGCGCACCGGTGATCACGTGCTTGCTATGGCCAATGATTTACACTACGTAATCTTTGGAAAGGGTCCCGGTGGACTAGCTATTCCGAATGACGCTGAGGGACACGCACCCATGTGGAAGAAGGAATCTATATTTTGGGACCTACCCTACTGGAAAGACCTAGAGGTCCGCTCCTCAATCGACGTGATGCACGTGACAAAGAACCTTTGCGTGAACCTGCTAGGCTTCTTGGGCGTGTATGGGAAGACAAAAGATACACCTGAGGCACGGGAGGACCTGCAATGTTTGCACGAAAAAGACGGCATGCCTACGAAGCAGTATAAAGGTCCTGCCAGCTACGCTCTTACGAAAGAAGAGAAAGAAATCTTCTTTGAATGCCTGCTCAGTATGAAGGTCACGACTGGCTTCTCCTCGAATATAAAGGGAATAATAAATATGCCAGAGAAAAAGTTTCAGAACCTAAAGTCTCATGACTGCCACGTGATTATGACGCAAGTGCTTCCGGTTGCATTGAGGGGGCTTCTACCGGAAAATGTCCGATTAGCCATTGTGAAGCTATGTGCATTCCTCAATGCAATCTCTCAGAAGGTGATCGATCCAGAAATCGTACCAAGGCTAAGGAGTAATATGGCGCAATGTCTTGTCAGTTTCGAGCTGGTGTTCCCACCATCCTTCTTCAATATCATGACACACGTCCTAGTTCATCTAGTCGACGAGATTGTCATCCTGGGGCCCGTATTTCTACACAATATGTTCCCCTTTGAGAGGTTCATGGGAGTCCTAAAGAAATATGTCCGTAACCGCGCTAGGCCAGAAGGAAGCATCTCCATGGGCCATCAAACAGAGGATGTTATCGGGTTTTGTGTTGACTTCATTCCTGGCCTTAACAAGATAGGTCTCCCTAAATCACGGTATGAGGGGAGACTGACTGGAAAAGGCACTCTTGGAAGAGACTCAATAATATGCAGGGACAGATATTCTTGGTCTCAAGCACACTACACAGTTCTACAGAACTCTACCTTGGTGACCCCGTATGTCGATGAACACAAGAACAGTCTGCGCTCCAGACACCCGGAGCAATGCGACGACTGGATTACATGTGAACACATCGGGACTTTCAGCAGTTGGTTGGAAACATGCCTCAGAGGTGACAACACTGTTTCTGATGAGTTGTACTTGTTGTCCAGGGGACCATCTTTGACTGTATTGACATACAAAGGATACGAGATAAATGGGAATACATTTTACACGATTGCCCAAGATCAAAAGAGCACCAACCAAAACAGCAGTGTCCGCTTTGATGCAGCAACCGAGAGCGGAAAGGACACATATTATGGTTACATAGTGGACATATGGGAACTTGACTACGGACCTAATTTTAAGGTCCCTTCGTTTAAGTGCAAATGGGTCAATCTATTAGGTGGCGGGGTACAGGTAGACCCACAGTAAGGAATGACAACAGTGGATCTGAAAAATCTTGGGTACACTGACGAACCGTTCGTCCTAGCCAATGATGTGGCACATGTTATCTATGTGAAGGACATGTCTACCAAACCGAGAAAAAGAAAAGATCAGGAAGCGAATACATCATACGATGAGCCAAAGCGCCACATAGTTCTTTCAGGAAAAAGGGACATCCTGGGAGTGGACGACAAGACAGACATGTCTGAAGATTATGAAAAGTTTCATGAAATTCCTCCCTTCAATGTCAAGGCTGACCCAAGCATCCTGATAAACAATGAAGATTATCCATGGTTACGGCGCAATAAGCAAATGACACAAGCGAAGAAAAAGTGAAGACTTTCTCCCGCAATAAGCAAATGCTATGTGGGTGAAATTATGATACCATCCCAACTTTCAACTTTTTCAGAGTTCATTTGAAATGCTTTCATGTCTTATGGTTCGAAACTTTGATACTTCGAAAGTGATTGTCCATTTTGTACACGAAGTGCATCAAGTTTTTGTCGTAACCCTCTCTACTTTTTAGCTCAAATAATGAATTAATAGCAAACAGAATGAACTACAAAACTTTTATGAAAATAAAAACAATCAATTAATATATTATGTTATGATCAACTAAAATAAAACTATAATATTCTTCAATAGCAAAAACAATATAATTTTTGTGACCTAAAATCAAACTATAAGTATTTAATTGTAAGTATAAATAAAAAATAAATAGCAAAGAAGAAAAAAATTCTATTTTTATAGTAAAGTTATTCATAAACTAGTGATTCACACAAATTTTACAAAATTCAAATTTAAACTATTCAAAATTTTAAAACTAATGGCACTAACAGAAAGTTTATAATTTTTGTGACCTAAAATCAAAAAGAAATCACTAAAAAATTATAAGTATTTAGTTGTAAGTATAAATAAAAAATAAATAGAAAAAAATTCTATTTTTATAGTAAAGTTATTCATAAACTAGTGATTCACACAAATTTTTTAAAATTCAAATTTAAACTATTCAAAATTTAAAACTAATGGCACTAACAGAAAGTTTATAATTTTTGTGACCTAAAAGCAAAAAGAAATCACTAAAAAACTGTAAGTATTTAGTTTTAAGTAGAAATAAAAAAATAAAAAACCAAAAAAATGTAGAAATAAAAAAGAAAAAACCAAAAAAAATGCCACCTACTGGGCCTCCACGGCCTGAATACGACTAGAAACCCTACATGGGCCAGGATTCAGGCCCGCAGAGGCCCAATAGGCCCACAGGCAGTAGCAAGTTTAGGCCCGGAAGCCTGCATTAGAAAGGAGCACGAATGGGGAGGCACAGCAGCGCTTATAAACAAGTGCCGGCGCCCTTCAGCTAGCGATGTGGGACTAAACTTCAGCTAGCGATGCAGCACAAGGCCATTGGTCCCGGTTGGTGGTACCAACCGGGACTAAAGGGGGCATTGGTCACGGTTCGTGGCAGCAACCGTGACCATTGCCCCCCTTTAGTCCCGGTTGGTGGCACCAACCGGGACTAAAGGGGGCATTGGTCACGGTTCGTGGCAGCAACCGTGACCATTGCCCCCCTTTAGTCCCGGTTGCTGCCACCAACCGGAACCAATGGCCTTCGCTTCCCGCCCTTTCGGCTGCCGAAAATTGGCCTTTGGTCCCGGTTCGTAGCACGAACCGGGACTAAAGGGTGCATTAGTCCCAGGTCGTAGCACGAACCGGGACCATTGCTCTGGCTATATAAACTAACACTTGTGAAATTTTGGCCAACCGCTCCCATTCGCCCCAACGCCCCCTGGCCGTTCGTCGTCGTCGTCGCCGCCCCGAGCCCATCGTCACCCCGCCCCACCGTCGCCCTGCACCGCCGTCGCCCCGCCCCGCCCTGTCACCGCCCCGAGCCCGTACGTCGTCGCCCCGCGCCGTCGCCCCGAGCCCGTCGTTGCCCCGCGCCCGCCGCCGTCGCCCCGCCCCATCGCCGCCCCGAGCTCGCCGCCGTCGCCCCGCCCCGTCGCCGCCCCAAGCCCGTCGCCGCCCCGCCCCCGTCGTCGCCCCGCGTCGGTGTCGGCCCTTTAGGTTGATGATATGATGATGTTGATGATGTTTTGTTTTCTGTTGATGATATGACGATGTTTTTTTTCTGTTGATGATATGATGATGTTTTTTTCTGTTGATGATATGATGATGTTTTTTTTCATATATGCATTTTTTCATATATGTATTAATTTTTTTAAGTTGTTAGTAGATATCGATTTTAGGTTAGTGCATTTTATCACTGATTTTAGGTTAGTTGAGCCTCTTTAGTGCATTTTATGTTTGTTGCATTTTAGGTTAGTGCATTTTATGTTAGTGGAGAGGAAAAAGTAAAATAAGGAAAAGGAAAATAAGTAGAGAAAGAAGGAGAAGAAGAAGGAGAAGACGAGGAGAGGAAGAAAAGGAAGAGGAGAAGAAGAAAGGAATAGAGGAGAAGAAGAAAAAATAGAATTTTTTTCCATTTTTTCTTCTTCTCCTCTTTTTCTTCTTTTTTTCCTTCGATCTTCCCCCCTCCCGATAGGAAAGTTTTATATAGAAAGTTACAATTTTAGAAAAAAATTATATATGCAAAAATTACAATTTTAGAAAAAGAAGGATAGGAAAGAAGAAAATAAGAAGAGGAAAGAAAGAAGAAGAGGAGAGTAAAAGAAGAGGAGAAATAAATAAGAAGAAGAAAAAAGAAGAAAATAGAATATATTCTATTTTCTCTTGTTCTCCACTATTCCTTTCTTCCTTCTCCTCTTCTTTTTCTTCTTTTTTCTTCTTCTTATTTATTTCTCCTCTTCGAGGGGTCGAGGGTCGGGAACTAGGGTAGAGGGTCGAGGGTCGTTAAGGGGTCAAGGGTCGAGGGTTTCAGGGTCGAGGGTTCGATGGTTCTATAGGGTCGAGGGTCGAGGGTTCCAGCAGGGTCGTCTAGGGGTCGAGGTTTCCAGGGTCGTCGAGGGTTCGAGGGGTCGAGGATCACCGAGGGGTCGAGAGAGGTTTCCTAGGGTCAAAGTATTGAAGAAATCCATGCCTTCATCATTAGCTAGAAGTAACCAGGGCATGTTGGTACGAAGTTCTGCAAAATTGTTCTGGAATGGAGTCCCGGATAGAATAATCCGCCTTTTGGTACGAATTCAGCAAAGGCCTTCCAAATAGCGATATTCGGAAGGCTCTTTCTGAACTTTGTACCAAAAAGCGAATTATCCTATCTGGGACTCCGTTCCAGAACAACTTTGAAGAGCTTCGTACCATCATGCACATGTTACTTTTGCCTAATGATGAGGACATGGTTTTGTTGAATCCTTTGACACTAGGCAACCTCCCAACCCCTCGGCGATCCTCTCGAACATGAGAGGAAGAAGAGGGTCGTCTAGGGGTCGAGGGTTTTAGGGTCGTCGAGGGTTCGAGGGGTCGAGGATCGCCGAGGGGTCGAGAGAGCTTTCCTAGTGTCAAAGTATTGAAGAAATCCATGCCTTCATCATTAGCTAGAAGTAACCAGGGCATGTTGGTACGAAGTTCTGCAAAATTGTTCTGGAATGGAGTCCCGGATAGAATAATCCGCCTTTTGGTACGAATTCAGCAAAGGCCTTCCAAATAGCGATATTCGGAAGGCTCTTTCTGAACTTTGTACCAAAAAGCGAATTATCCTATCTGGGACTCCGTTCCAGAACAACTTTGAAGAGCTTCGTACCATCATGCACATGTTACTTTCGCCTAATGATGAGGACATGGTTTTGTTGAATCCTTTGACACTAGGCAACCTCCCGACCCCTCGGCGATCCTCTCAAACATGAGAGGAAGAAGAGGGTCGTCTAGGGGTCGAGGGTTTCACGGTCGTCGAGGGTTCGAGGGGTCGAGGATCGCCGAGGGGTCAAGAGAGGTTTCCTAGTGTCAAAGTATTGAAGAACTCCATGCCTTCATCATTAGCCGGAAGTAACCAGGGCATGTTGGTACAAAGTTCTGCAAAGTTGTTCTGGAATGGAGTCCCAGATAGAATAATCCGCCTTTTGGTACGAATTCAGCAAAGGCCTTCCAAATAGCGATATTCGGAAGGCTCTTTCTGAACTTTGTACCAAAAAGCGAATTATCCTATCTGGGACTCCGTTCTAGAACAACTTTGAAGAGCTTCGTACCATCATGCACATGTTACTTTCGCCTAATGATGAAGACATGGTTTTGTTGAATCCTTTGACACTAGGCAACCTCCCGACCCCTCGGCGATCCTCTCGAACATGAGAGGAAGAAGAGGATAAAAAAAGAAGAGGAAGAAGAAAAAAAAGAGGAAAAGAAAGAATAGAGGAGTTCTTCTCCTCTTTTTTTCTTCTTCTTCCTCTTTTTTATCGGGAACGAGGGTCGTCGAGGGACATAGATGTAGTGTCGTCGTTGTCGATATATACCCCCTCCCGATAGCTTACTATGATTAGGTAGCTAGTTCTACGTTTGGCACTAATATATCCATCTATCATGTTTGAATAATAATTGCCATGTTGTAAATATTTGTAGAAACTATGGACATCGCCCTAGACGAAGCAACAAAAGAAGCGTTGTTGAGGGACATAATCGCAGAAGGAAGTGATGCCATCTCGTTGTTTCTCAATGAAACCGATGGTCTGGGAGGAGAGGGTGAACAAGCTGGCTACGGTGACCTAATGCCGGTGCAAGAAGAAGAACATGAGGACGGCTCCGGTGACCCAATGCCGGTGCAAGAAGGAGACCGTGATGACGGCTCCGGTGACCGAACCGAGTCTGGCCAGGTATATATATTAGTTAAGCCTATGCTGACTAGCTGATTGATGCATTCATTGTTTTGGTATGTACACATATTAATTAAGTCTTTGTTATTTTTTCTAGCCCTCCGGATCGAGCACAACTTCGGTAAAGAGACGAGGCCCGAAGAAAAAGTTGAGCTCGGATGAAAAGTTTGAGATCATAGCAATCGCGCCCGACGGCCAACCTATTGAACCCCTCCGGACAAAGAGCGCATTTGTTGCGCAGTGCGGGGTTCTGATTAGGGACAAGATCCTGATAAGCATCTAGCAATGGTTTAAGCCGGCTACAGAAGACCCTAAGGTGTCTTATGTCAATGATATGTAGAAAAATGATCTTTGGACTGAGCTGAAGTCAAATTTCACCCTACCGCCTGAGGATAATCCAAAGAACCCAGTTAAAGAGAAATTAATCAAGTCTTTTGCTCTAAAGAGGATGGTAGAACTATTCAGGAGGTGGAAGAAAGAGCTGAATAAGTTTGTCGAAAATATTGAGACACCAGAATTCGAGGGCAGATATGAGAAGATCAGAGATCACTGGCCCGCATTTGTGGCCCACAAGACATCGGAAAAGAGTCAGAAGATGTCGGAGACAAACAAGCAAAATGCTGCAAAGAAGAAGCTTCACCATCGCACGGGGTCAGGTGGCTACCTCGTAGCCCGGCCTAAGTGGTCCAAGACTGAGAATGATCTGGTTCACAAAGGGATCGAACCAGAGACAATTAACTGGCTAGGCCGTTGCCGTACTTAGTTCTTCGGGGCTGGCGGAACCTTGGACCCTGTAACAGGGAAGTGCATTTGGACGAACAATCAAATGGACATACCAGTCAGTAAGCTTAAGCAGTATATCAAAGCAGCGCAGGAAGGGACGTTCTTTCCAGACAGAGAGAATGACGAGCTCACAATGGCCCTCGGGAATCCTGAGCACCCTGGACGGACACGAGGCACGCCAGGCTCCGTTTCGTGGAAGGTTGGGTTTCCAGACGCAGGCGGTTACAAATCCCATGAGAGGAGGAAAAAAGTGCAGCAGACCCAAATGCAGGCGCTGCAAGCAAGGGTAGATGCGATAGAGGAACGAGAAGCAAATCGCAGCAAACGTACTGCCGAAGCCTCCCCCGAAGCTACCCCGCCATCTCAGCGCAGAAGCAGCGTGGCTTCCATCGAGCTGCTTCAGCCGGAGCATGCATTGACGGCTCCTGCCAGCTATCCCGTGGATGCTATAACAGAGTTTCAAAATTGCCACCTTATGACGCAATGGATGAATTTGAAGGTCAAGGCGGCTGTTGGCTCTGTTTATCCTACTGAACCCGGCGCAACTTTTCACTGCCGGCCTATTCCAGAAGGATATGCTAGGGTGATGGTGGATGAGATAATGGAGGGATTTGAGGACCTCCAGCTTGACCACCCTACCGGTGAAGGGGAGACTCGGCTGGGGTCTGCTCTGAAGACTCCATGCCTATGGCGGAAGGATCTCATCAACCTTCCAAACTGGATGCCCCCGCCTCCTCCTCCTCCTCCGGCAAGTCAGGGCACTCCGCCTCCACCGCCTCCTCCTCCGGCGAGTGACGATCAGGGCCCTCGGCCGGCTCCTTCTCCGGCGCGTGGCGACACTCCGCCTCCTTCTCCGCCTGCGCTGACGCGCCCGAGCAGCCAGCCTCCTCCTTCTCCGCCTCGTCAGCAAGGGCAGAAGAGACCTGCCGCCGCTCCAGCGCGTCGTAGTCCTTCTCCTCTGCCTCTTAAGCAAGTAAAGAAGACAACCGCTCCGTCTGCTCGGTCGGTGTCTAGCAGTACAACCAGAGGTGGGAGGACATACAGATTCGGTCGTTCTCTGAAGACTCCAGACAAGTTACCATATGAGAGGACCCTGGAGGAGAACGCTGAGATCGCGCGAGAAGAAGTGAGGAACTTCTTTGAAGGGGTGAAAGCAAAGAAACATCCACCTCCGGAGGAGAAGGTAGATCGGGTGAAAGTGAAGCGCACTCTGGCTGCCCTGACAAAACCACTGAAGTCTCCGCCGAAAGGAAACTATGACCGCATTATTGGAAAGGAATTTGCCGAAGCGGAGCGGTCGGGAAGTACTGTCAGCGATCAAAGGCTGAAAGAACGACGAGCTGGGAAACAAATTGCCTAGCTCGGCGAACAAGCGAAGCAATCATGCCCCCCGCTCAAGGTGCCTAGCCACAACGTCGCTAATGATCCGAGGATGGTGCCCGGTTATAGCAATCTTGTAGATTACCTGCCCGACGAAGTACATTATGAACCCATGGACATGCAGATACAAAGATACGAGTACGGGAAGCCTCTCGTCAAAGATGAAAGATCTCTATCAACGATGATGCGAAGATTGCATGGTTGGTACTTGAAAATCTGTAGAGACTCTGGGGGGAGGAGTAATTTGTATGTGAAAGTTAAAAAGGAGCATGACCTCGTTGGAATTGATCTGTTGCCTGTTCCATTTGAGGAGTTCTATCAGTTTTTCAATCAATTGGCCCTCGAGAAAACAACGGTCGCCTGCTACTGTCTGTAAGTAGTACTACTTCTGTCATTAAGTTTCTCTATATAGCTTAGCTCTTTCATTGCATGTATTTATAATCATCCTCACTATATTATGCAGATTGAAGATCGCCAAATTGAAGAAAAGACAAGTCGGTGATATTGGGTTCATTAACACATATCTCATAGATGCAACTCAGGTTAAATTTCATGCCGCAGATACCGAGGCCAACTTGCTACGATAGTTGGTAATAAATCAAAACAAAGATATAATACTCTTTCCTTACAACTTCAAGTGAGTGTTACTGTCTTGTGCGTATTCGGTTTCCCTTATATATTAGTCAAGGTTATAGTAATGTAATTGATGAGTTATGCATGCGTGTGCAGTTTCCACTATATTCTCCTACATATTAAGCTTGAGCAGGGACTAGTAACCGTCTTAGACTCAAGACGAAAAGATCCCTAGGACTATGCAGACATGACTCAAATACTCAAGAAGTAAGTTAAATCGATCATTATCTACCATATCAGCAACTTTGTTCATTTCCTGATATATCAAGTAATTGTTTTCTTTCTCCGGCAGGGTTTGGAGAAAATTCACCAGAAAAGCTCCGGGACTGCCGAAGGAGCTGCAATTTAGACACCCGAAAGTAAGTACTATAGTAGCATTTTAAGCGCATCTACTAGTCATTCAAGCGCTAGTTTCATCAATACCATTTGGCATTCTTGCTTATTAGTTTGATTAACCTCTATTTCTTGTAAAGTGGTTGTGGCAGGAACAAGGGAATGATTTCTATGGATACTATGTTTGCGAGTCCATCCGCCACACGACCTGTGAGCGGGGCTACACTGAAGAACAATATGAAGTACGTAAATAACAACATTCACAATTTTATTTTATTACCATCATTTGTGTTGAGTTCCATTCATTCATATATATATGTATTGACCCCCTTCTTTAAATTAGATGTTTCAGAAGCGGGATGAACTCCTAGAACCAGCTCGCATGCGAGGAATT
This sequence comes from Triticum monococcum, assembly GCA_034509565.1. Lineage (NCBI taxonomy): Eukaryota > Viridiplantae > Streptophyta > Magnoliopsida > Poales > Poaceae > Triticum > Triticum monococcum. Next base: position 438,655,751 of record CM067842.1, on the reverse strand, counting down.
CAAGAGGAATTGGCGGCATTCTTTCTTGAGCACGTGATCCCTGAAAACGGAGAATTCTATGTGGACCCTAAGTCCGTATGATTATATTTGTAAGAGAGAATTATTGTATATATGTAGCCGGTAGTGTCAGATAGATATATGAGAACTTGTTGTTCGACCAATCTCTCAGAGAAAGAGAGGTGGTCGATATCACTTCTCTCTGTATGCATATATGTTCATCACGATCTTCTGTTTCCTTCGTTTGCTTACTAGCTAGCCAGCGTGTCTAGTCCTCTCTATACGTATGTATAGTACGTAGCGTCGAGCAAGCACGGACATAAGAGAGGACACTTCTCTCTATTAATTATAGCTAGCTAACACAATATATCAAACACCTAAATTAACCCCCCAAAACCCCCAACCCCCCCCCCTCAAAAAAAAAACTAAAACCCCAGCCACAGAAATGCTGATGCGTGGATGCCTATTGGTCCCGGTTGGTGCCACCAACCGGGACCAAAGGGTCTCCTGCCAGGGCTCTGCGCACTGCCCACGTGGAGGCCCATCAGTCCCGGTTCGGGATTGAACCGGGACTAAAGGGTCGGGGCATTAGTACCGACACTTTAGTCCCGGTTCAGGAACCGGGACTAAAGGCCCTTACGAACCGAGACTATAGGCCCTTTTTCTACCAGTGAGGGGAAGGGGTGAGGCTGCCCTTCCACCCCCACCTATTTATAGGGTGAAGGGAAGAGGGGGTGGCCCCCTAGATGCATCTAGAGGGGGGCAGCCAGGAGGGGGAGACTTGCCCCCCAAGCAGGTGGGAGGCGCCCTCTCCCCCTAGGGTTTCCATCCCTAGGCGCCTTGGGCCCTTGGGGGCGCACCAGCCCACTAGGGGGTTGGTTCCCTCCCATATTCAGCCCACTAAGTCCTCCGGGGCAGGTGGCCCCACCCGGTGGACCCCCGGACACATTTCGGTGGTCCCGGTACAATACCGATAGCCCCTGAAACCATTCCGGCGACTGAAACTAGACTTCCCATATATAAATCTTCACCTCCAGACCATTCTGGAACTCCTCGTGACGCCGGGATCTCATTCGGGACTCCCGACAACCTTCGGTAACCACATACAATTTCCCATAACAACTCTAGCGTCACCGAACCTTTAGTGTGTAGACCCTACGGGTTTGGGAACCATGCATACATGACCGAGACATCTCTCCAGCCAATAACCAACAGCGGGATCTGGATACCCATGTTGCCTCCCACATGTTCCACGATGATCTCATCAGATGAACCATGATGTCGAGGATTCAATCAATCCCATATACAAGTCCCTTTGTCCATCGGTATGTTACTTGCCCAAGATTCGATCGTCGGTTTCCCCATACCTCGTTCAATCTCGTTACCAGCAAGTCTCTTTACTCGTTCCATAAAGCATGATCCCATGGCTAACTCCTTAGTCACATTGAGCTCATTATGATGATGCATTACCGAGTGGGCCCAGAGATACCTCTCCATCATATGGAGTGACAAATCGAGTCTCGATTCGTGCCAACCCAACAGATACTTTCGGTGATACCTATAGTGCACCTTTATAGCCACCCAGTTACATTGTGACATTTGATACACCCAAAGCATTCCTATGGTATCTGGGAGTTGCAAAATATCATGGTCTAAGGAAATGGTACTTGACATTAGAAAAGCTCTAGCAAACGAACTACATGATCTTGTGCTATGCTTAGGATTGGGTCTTGTCCACCACATCATTCTCCTAATGATGTGATCCCCTTATCAACGACATCATGTCCATGGCCAGGAAACCAAAACCATCTGTTGATCAACGAGCTAGTCAACTAGAGGCTTACTAGGGACATGTTGTGGTCTATGTATTCACACATGTATTATGATTTCAGATTAATACAATTATAGCAGGAACAATAGAAAATTATCATGAAAAAGGAGATATAATAATAAACACTTTATTATTGCCTCTAGGGCATATTTCCAACAGTCTCCCACTTGCACTAGAGTCAATACTCTAGTTACATTGTGATGAATCGTACACCCATAGAGTTCTGGTGCTGATCATGTTTTGCTCGTGAAAGAGATTTAGTCAACAGATCTGCGACATTCAGATCTGCATGTACTTTACAAATATCTATGTCTCCATCTTGAATATATTAACGAATGGAGTTAAAGCGGTGCTTGATGTGCTTGGTCTTCTTGTGAAACCTGGGTTCCTTCGCAATGGCAATAGCTCCAGTGTTGTCACAGAAGAGAGTCACTGGGTCCAACGTATTGGGAATCACTCCTAGGTCGGTGATAAACTCCTTCATCCAGACTCCTTCCTGAGCTGCTTTTGAAGCAGCTATGTACTCCGCTTCACATGTAGATCCCGCCACGACGCTTTTCTTGCAACTGCACTAGCTAGCTGCCCCACCATTCAAAATATACACATATCCGATTTGTGACTTGGAGTCATCTAGATCTGTGTCGAAGCTAGCATCGACGTAACCCTTTACGACGACCTCTTCGTCACCTCCATAAATGAGAAACATATCCTTAGTAATTTTCAAGTACTTCAGGATATTCTTGACCATTGTCCAGTGTTCCATATTGGGATCACTTTGGTACCTCCCCACCAAACTTATGGCAAGGTTCACATCAGGTCTGGTACACAGCATGGCATACATAATAGAGCCTATGGCCGAGGCATAGGGGATGACACTCATCTTTTCTCTTTCTTCTGCCGAGGTCAGGCATTGAGCTGCGCTCAATCTCACACCTTATAATACAGGCAAGAACCCCTTCTTGGACTGATCCATATTGAACTTCTTCAATATCTTGTCAAGGTATGTGCTTTGTGAAAGACCAATGAGGCGTCTCGATCTATCTCTATAGATCTTGATGCCTAATATGTAAGCAGCTTCTCCCAGGTCCTTCATTGAAAAACACTTATTCAAGTAGTCCTTTAGGCTTTCCAAAAGTTCTATATCATTTCCCATCATGTCATCTGAGAAATGCTACAGAGCTCCCACTCACTTTCATGTAAATACAGGCTTCTCCATAAGTCTGTATAAACCCAAACGCTTTGATCATTTCATCAAAGCGAATGTTCCAACTCCGAGATGCTTGCACCAGCCCATAGATGGAGCACTGGAGTGCATACTTTGTTAGCATTCTTAGGATCGGCAAAACCTTTTGGCTGCATCATATACAATTCTTCCTTGAGGAAACCGTTAAGGAATGCTGTTCTAGCGTCCATTTGCTAGATCTCATAACCACAAAATGTGGGAATTGCTAACATGATTCGGACGGACTTCAGCTTCGCTACGAGTGAGAAGGTCTCATCGTAGTCAACCCCTTGAACTTGTCGATAACCCTTAGCGACAAGTCGAGCCTTATAGACGGTCACATTACCATCCGCGTCAGTCTTCTTCTTAAAGATCCACTTATTCTCTATGGCTTGCCGATCATTAGGCAAGTCTGTCAAAGTCCATACTTTGTTTTCATACATGGATCCTATCTCGGATTTCATGGCTTCAAGCCATTTGTTGGAATCCAGGTCCACCATCTCTTCTTCATAGTTCGAAGGTTCACCGTTGTCTAACAACATGATTTCCAGGACAGGGTTGTGATACCACTTTGGTGCGGAACGTGTCCTTGTGGACCTACGAAGTTCAGCAGTAACTTGACCCAAAGTTTCATGAACATCATCATTAACTTCCTCTCTGGTCGGTGCAGGCACCACAGAAACATCTTCCTGAGATGCACTACTCTCCTGTTCAAGAGGGGGTACCACATTAAGTTCTACTTTCCTCCCACTTACTTATTTTGAGAGAAACTCTTTCTCCAAAAAGGATCCATTCTTGGCAACAAAGATCTTGCCTTTGGATCTGAGGTAGAAGGTATACCCAATAGTTTCCTTAGGGTATCCTATGTAGACGCATTTTTTCGATTTGGGTTCGAGCTTTTCAGGTTGAAGTTTCTTGACATAAGCATCACATCCCCAAACTTTCCGAAACGACAGCTTAGGTTTCGTACCAAACCACAATTCATATGGTGTCGTCTCAACGTATTTAGAAGGTGCCCTATTTAAAGTGAATGCGGCAGTCTCTAAAGCATAACCCCAAAATGATAGCGGTAGATCTGTAAGAGACATCATAGATCGCACCATACCCAATAGAGTGCGATTACGATGTTCGGACACACCATTATGCCAAGGTGTTCCAGGCGGCGTGAGTTGTGAAACAATTGCACATTTCCTTAAGAGTGTGCCAAACTCGTGACTCAAGTATTCTCCTCCATGATCTTATCATAAGAACTTTATTTTCCTGTCACGTTGATTCTCTACCTCACTCTGAAATTCCTTGAACTTTTCAAAGGTCTCATACTTGTGTTTCATTAAGTATACATACCCATATATACTTAAATCATCAGTAAGGGTGAGAACATAATGATAGCTGCCGCAAGCCTCAACGCTCATTGGACCACATACATCAGTATGTATTATTTCCAACAAGTTGGTTGCTCGCTGCATTGTTCCGGAGAACGGAATCTTGGTCATTTTGCCCATGAGGCATGGTTCACACGTGTCAAATGATTCATAATCAAGAGACTCCAGAAGTCCATATGCATGGAGTTTCTTCATGCGTTTGACACCAATGTGACCAAGGCGGCAGTGCCACAATTATGTGGGACTATCATTATCAACCTTACATCTTTTGGCATTCACACTATGAACATGTGTAACATCACGTTCGAGACTCGATAAAAATAAACCATTGACTAGTGGGGCATGACCATAAAGCATATCTCTCATATCAATAGAACAGCCGTTATTCTCGGATTTAAGTGAGTAGCCATCTCGCATTAAACAAGATCTAGATACAATGTTCATGCTCAAAGCTGGCACTAAACAACAATTATTGAGGTTTAAAACTAATCCCGAAGGTAGATGTAGAGGTAGCGTGCAGACGATGATCACATCGACCTTGGAACCATTCCCGATGCGCATCGTCACCTTGTACTTTGCCAGTCTCCGCTTATTCCGCAGCTCCTGTTTTGAGTTACAAATGTGAGCAACCACACCGGTATCAAATACCCAGGAGATACTATGAGCGCTGGTAAGATACACATCAATAACATGTATATCATATATACCTTTGGCATTGCCGGCCTTCCTATCCGCTAAGTACTTGGGGCAGTTCTGCTTCCAGTGACCATTTCCCTTGCAATAAAAGCACTCAGTGTCAGGCTTGGGTCCATTCTTTGGCTTCTTCCCTGGCAACTGACTTACCGGGTGTGGCAACTCCCTTGCCATCCTTCGTGAAGTTCTTCTTACCCTTGCCTTTCCTGAAACTAGTAGTCTTATTCACCATCAACACTTGATGTTCCTTTTTGATCTCCACCTCCGCTAATTTCAGCATTGAATATAACTTAGAAATGGACTTCTCCATCCCTTCCCTATTGTATTTCATCACAAAGCTCTTGTATCTAGGTGGAAGCAACTAGAGGATCCTGTCAATGACCAAGTCATCTGGAAGATTAACTCCTAGCTGAGATAAGCGGTTGTGCAACCCAGACATTTTGACTATATGCTCGCTGACAGAACTGTTTTCCTCCATCTTACATCTATAGAACTTGTCGGAGACTTCATATCTCTCGACCTGGGCATGAGCTTGGAAAACCATTTTCAGCTCTTGGAACATCTCATATGCTCCGTGTTGCTCAAAACTCTTTTGGAGCCCCGGTTCTAAGCTGTAAAGCATGCCGCACTGAACCAGGGAGTAATCATCACTACACGACTGGCAGACGTTCATAACGTATTGAGTTGCTGGGAAAATGGGTTCGTCACCTGGCGGTGCTTCAAGGACATATGCTTTCTTGGCAGCTATGAGGATGATCCTCAAGTTAAGAACCCAGTCCATATAGTTGCTACCATCGTCTTTTAGCTTGGTTTTCTCTATGAATGCGTTGAAGTTGAGGGCAACATTAGAGTGGGCCATTAGATCTACAAGATAGATTGTAAAGACAATTTTAGACTAGTTCATGATAATTAAGTTCATCTAATCAAAATATTTAATGAACTCCCACTCAGATAGACATCCCTCTAGTCATCTAAGTGATACATGATCCAAGTCGACTAGGCCATGTCCGATCATCACATGAGATGGACTAGTCATCAACGGTGAACATCTCCATGTTGATCGCATCTACTATACGACTCATGTTCGACCTTTCGGTTTCTCGTGTTTCGAGGCCATGTCTGTACATGCTAGGCTCGTCAAATCAACCTAAGTATTTCACATGTGTAAATCTAGCTTACACCCATTGTATTCGAACATTAGAATCTATCACACCCGAAACAACGAACCTTTGCAATGGTGCACAATTAGGGGGAGCACATTTCTTGAATTTTTTGTGTGAGGGATCATCTTATTTATGCTACCATCGTTCTAAGCAAATAAGATGTAAACATGACAAACATCACATGCAAATCATAAAGTGACATGATATGGCCAATATCATCTTGCGCCTTTGATCTCCATCTTTGAGGTGCGGCATGATCACCTTCGTCACCGGCATGACACCATGATCTCCATCATCGTGTCTTCATGAAGTTGTCTTGCCAACTATTACTTCTACTACTATGGCTAATGGTTAGCAATAAAGTAAAGTAATTACATGGCGTTTTCATTGACAGGCAGGTCATACAATAAATTATGAGAACTCCTATGGCTCCTGCCGGTTATCATACTCATCGACATGCAAGTCGTGATTCCTATTACAAGAACAAGATCAATCTCATACATCACATATATAATTCATCACATCCTTTTGGCCATATCACATCACATAGCATACCCTACAAAAACAAGTTAGATGTCCTCTAATTGTTGTTGCATGTTTTACGTGGCTGCTATGAGTTTCTAGCAAAGAACGTTTCTTACCTATGCAAAATCCACAATGGTAATATGCCAATTGCTATTTACCCTTCATAAGGACCCTCTTCATCGAATCTGATCCGACTAAAGTGGGACAGACAGACACCCACTAGCCACCTTATGCAACAAGTGCATGCCAATCGGTGGAACCTATCTCACGTAAGCGTACGTGTAAGGTCGGTCCGGGCCGCTTCATCCAACAATGCCGCCGAATCAAGATAAGACTAGTAATAGTAAGCAAATTTAACAAATCATCGCCCACAACTACTTGTGTTCTACTCATTCATAGAATCTACGCATAGACCTAGCTCATGATGCCACTGTTGGGGAACGTAGTAATAATTCAAAAAAAATCCTACGTGTCACCAAGATCAATGTAGGAGATACTAGCAACGAGAGAGAGGGAGTGCATCTTCATACCCTTGAAGATCGCTAAGAGGAAGTGTTACAAGAACACGGTTGATGGAGTCATACTCGTGGCGATCAAATCGCGGAAGATCTGATCCAAGCGCCGAACGGACGGCGCCTCCGCATTCAACACACGTACAACCCCGGGACATCTCCTCCTTGATCCAGCAAGGGGGAGGAGAAGTTGAGGGAGAGCTCCGGCAGCACGACGGCATGGTGGTGGAGCTTGCGGTTCTCCGGCGGGGCTTCGCCAAGCACTACCGAGGAGGAGGAAGTGTTGGAAGGAGGTGGGTTGTGCCAAGGGAAGGGGTGCAGCTGCCCTCCCACCCCCACCTATTTATAGGGTGAAGGGGAGAGGGAGGTCGGCCCCCTAGATGCATCTAGAGGGGGCGGCCGCCAGGAGGGCGAGACTTGCCCCCCAAGAAGGTGGGAGGCACCCCTCCCCCTAGGGTTTCCAACTCTAGGTGCCTTGGGCCCTTGGGGGTGCACCATCCCACTAAGGGGCTAGTACCCTCCCATATTCAGCCCACTAAGTCCTCTGGGGCAGGTGGCCCCACCCGGTGGACCCCTGGACATCTTTCGGTGGTCCCAGTACAATACCGATAACCCTCGAAACCATTTTGGCGACTGAAACTGGACTTCCCATAAATAAATCTTCACATCCAGACCATTCTGAAACTCCTCATGATGTCCGGGATCTCATCCGGGACTCCGAACAACCTTCGGTAACCACATACATTTTCCCACAACAATCTAGCATCACCAAACCTTAAGTGTGTAGACCCTACGGGTTCGGGGACCATGCAGACATGACTGACACATCTCTCAGGCCAATAACCAATATCGGGATCTGGATACCCATGTTGGATCCCACATGTTCCACGATGATCTCATTGGATGAACCACGATGTCGATGATTCAATCAATCCCGTATACAATTCCCTTTGTCCATCGATATGTTACTTTCCCGAGATTCGATCGTGGGTATCCCCATAACTTGTTCAATCTCGTTACCGGAAAGTCTCTTTACTTGTTCCGTAAAGCATGGTCCCGTGGCTAACTCCTTAGTCACATTGAGCTCATTATGATGATGCATTACTGAGTGGGCCCAGAGATACCCCGCCGTCATACGGAGTGACAAATCCCAGTCTCGATTCGTGCCAACCCAACAGATACTTCGAGGACACATTGTAACACCCTCGATGCGACTATATCTCCCATGTGTCGAGGCACGACTTAGAGGCATAATCGCATTGAAGGCATATGTCGCAAGTGAGGCAATCTTCACACAACCCATGTACATATAAATATAAAGGGGGAATAATAATAATAGTTGGCTTACACTCGCCACGTCACATCAAGGTACATAAATAGCATCCATCATACAAACACTCATGGCCCGTCTACGGCGCCAAAATAGAAAAGACTCCCCAACATGCGACTAATCCCTGAATCGAACCCCGAATAGGCACCACTACTGATCATCCGGAAAAGAAACATAGTATCGCTGTGAGTCCTCGTCGTACTCCCACTTCAGCTCGAACGCACCATCCGGAGGAGTATCATCGGTCCCTGCATCTGGTGTAATAGTAATCTGTGAGCCACAAGGACTCAGCAATCTCACACCCTCGCGATCAAGACTATTTAAGCTAAATAGGTAAGGAAGGGGTAATGTGAGTGGAGCTGCAGCAAGCGACTAGCATATATGGTGGCTAACTTGTTCGCAAAGGAGAGCGAGAAGAGAAGGCAAAGCACGAGCGGGAACTACATAGAGCCGACTACGCAAACATAACTCCAACGCCGTGTCCACTTCCCGGACTCCGCCGAGAAGAGGCCATCACGGCAACACACGCAGTTGATTCATTTTAATTGACTAAGTTCAAGTTATCTACAACCGGACATTAACAAATTCCCATCTGCCCATAACCGCGGGCACGGCTTTCGAAAGATCAATCCCTGCAGGGGGGTCCCAACTTAGCCCATAACAAGCTCTCACGGTCAACGAAGGAATAGACCTCCACCCAGGACCCACCGATCAGACTCGGTATCCCGGTACAACAAGATGATTCGACAGGTCAAAACTAGTCCAGCAACACGGCACGAATGCGCCGACAAATCCCGATAGGAGCTGCACATATCTCTTTCTCAGGGCACACTCAGATTGTCTTAGGTACGGGTAGGCCAGCCCAGAGTTGCCCCCGGTGGCCACCGGCAGCTGACAGTTGGACCAACACTCAGAGGAGCATTGGCCCGGGGGGGGGGGGTTTAAAACAAGATGACCCTCGGGCTCCGGAAACCCAGGGGAAAGAAAAGGGTAGGTGGCAAATGGTAAAACCAATGTTGGGCATTACTGGAAAAGCTTTAATCAAGGCGAACTATCAAGGGGTTCCCATTATAGCCCAACCGCGTAAGGGACGCAACAATCCGGGAACATAACACCGATATGACGGAAACTAGGGCAGCAAGAGTGGAAAAAAAACACTAGGCGAGAGGCCGAGCCTTCCACCCTTTACCAAGTATATAGATGAGTAAAGATAACATAGCAATATAATGATATCCCAACAAGTAAATAAAGGTTCCAACAAGGAACGGCTCCAATCTTCACCCGCAACTAGCAACGCTATAAGAAGGGGCTTGAGCAAAGCGGTAACATAGCCAATCAACGGTTTGCTAGGACAAAGGTGGGTTAGAGGCTCAATCATGGCAATTGGGAGGCTGACAAGCAAGTGGTAGGCATCGTAGCATTGGCAAAGCAAAAGAGCGAGCAAACTAGCATAGCAAAGATAGTAGTGATTTCAAGGGTGTGATCATCTTGCCTGCACAGTTGTCAGAATTGACTGGATCCTCAAAAGCAAACTCAACGGGCTCCTCGTTAGCGAACTCGTCTCCCGGCTCTACCCAACAACACAAACAAGCAACAAGGATACAATCAACCACGTGCAAGGGCAAGCAATAAGATGCAAAGATGATATGTTATGCGGGATGCGATGCGGGATGCAAGAATGCAACATGTAACAGGAAATGCATGAACCTGGCCTCAACATGGAAATCTAAGTGTGCCACTGGATAGAGGGGAAGAAATCCCCTGAAAACAATATAAAGATCATGGCAATCGGAGCTACGGTTTAGAAATGGCAAGCGATTTACTAAACGCACCGATCTGCGATTTACAGCAAGTAGGCTCCTAAATGCAACAAAATGAACATGCTACAGCCACCCAACATGAAAAAAATTACATGGCAGTGATGTACTCATCAAGCTTAACAAATCATCAGGACTGAGGCATAGGCAAATTCATCAATTAAGGGCTTCAAACAAGCATGGCAAAACTGAATAAGCAAAACAGATTTCAGACTTAGCGAAATTAACGCTAGTCTGAAATTTCAGACCACGATGCTCTCTTCGGAGCAGCAAAACAACATGAAGGAAAACCTGAACATGGCAAGTAAGAGCATGGCATGGAGATACTCAAGAAGCTTAACCAAACACCCAAAATGACCTGGGGCCAAAAGGGTTCACAACATACTCTACCGAGCACACGAACATCGATGAAACACAATCAGTTTTCAGACTTAGTGAAAACTGGGACATGCTGAAATAATAACTCACGGAAGCATGTAAACGAGCTCGATGCTCTCACTACGGTGCAAGTCATGGCAAGGCAAGCATATATCCATTAAGAAGGCGCAAAATTCTAGCTAGACATGGCAAGAACAATGGCATAGCATGCATGGATCACTAGCAATCACTCCGGCAAAATCGCAAAAGAGTTCACGATCTGCCCAAAACAGCAACTATCCAAAAGTTGAGCTCGATTGAGTCAACCTAGGGTGCTCCAACATAACAAGTAAAGACATGGATGGATTAAGCACAACAAGCATAACAAATCGCTCTTACTGATCATCCTCAAAAGAGGCAAGGATCACTAGGAAACAAGCCGGACATATAGCATCGTGAACTAAAACGGCTCAGACTTAGTGAAAATCACTAAGTCCCTGAAATCAGTAATCTCAGGTAGCCCTCTTCGCAAGCTTGCACAAGACAACACACACATCCTAAAAAATACATGGAAGGCACCTCTGGAAAGAAGACAACATGCTTAACAATTCATCCCAAAGGGGCACAGGCATATCATGCACGGATTAAATATGGCAAAAATGACAAAAGTGCATGTTGGATTAACGGATCTACAATTTAACTCAATATACCTCCTTCCAACAGCGTTTTGGGCACCAAGATGACATCAAATGCAAATGATGCAATGGAATGAAATGATGTACTCGTCGAGACGAAGAATTTGACATATCATACACCCAAATCGGAGCTACGGATGCAAAGTTATGGCAGGTCAAACGTTGCACGAAAAATTGGAATATTAGGTCAAAAGTCAACCGAAAATATCCCAGATCCAGATCTGGATCGGGCACGGAAACCGAGGTCGCCGGAGTTACTGTTCACGGCCGGTGGTGCGGATGCCGAGGCGGCGGCCGGCGGGGTCGGCGGCGAGGGGGTCGGGGACGGGGCCGGCCGGGCGAGGACGACGGTCGCCGGGGCCGGATCCGGCGACCGGGCGGCGTGCGGCGCCGGAGGACGCCGGCGAGGAGCTCCGGCCCGGCGTGGACGCTCCGGCGACACGGCGGCGGGCGAGGGCGGCGGCCGGCGCCGTGGAAGAGGGGCGCGGGCGCGCGGCCTCCCTCTGGCCCGGACGCGGGCGCGGGCGGGCCGGCCACGGGCCGCGCCGGGCCCCGACGGCGGCGGAGGAGAGAGAAGGCGGCGGGCGAACTGGAGGCTGACACGTGGCGGCGGGCGGCGGGATTTTCGTCCGGCGGCGGGCGGACACGTCCGGCCGCGCGGAGAGGAAATTTAGGGTTTCGGAGGTGGGAGGAGATCCGAAAAACGGGGGGGCTTTAAATAGGCATAGAGAGAGCTAGGAGAGTCCAAATGAAGTGCGGTTTTCGCCCACACGATCATGATCGAACGACCGAGACGATGGAGCTGAGTTTGGTGGGCTTTGGGCCAAAATGGAGGGGTGTTGGGCTGCACACACACGAGGCCTTTTCGGTCCCTCGGTTAACCGTTGGAGTATCAAACGAAGTCCAAATGACCCGAAACTTGACAGGCGGTCTACCGGTAGTAAACCAAGGCCGCATGGCAAGTCTCGGTCCAATCCAGAAATGTTTAATCCCCACACACGAAAGAAAGCTAGAAATGGCCACCGGAGGAGAACGGAGCGCCGGAATGCAAAACGGACAACGGGGAAAATGCTCGAATGCATGAGATGAACATGTATGCAAATGCAATGCGCGTGACGACATGATATGAGATGCACGAAAAGCAAAACAACACACGGAGACAAAGACCCGAACCCGAGAATTAAATATAACTTAATGCCGGAAACGGCATGAGTCGGAGTACAACTAGGGAAGGTTACATGTGGGGCGTTACAACACTCCACCACTACGAAAAGATCTCGTCCCGAGATCTAGGACTGAAAGAACTCCGGGTACTCAGAACGGAGGTGATCCTCGCGTTCCCAGGTAGCTTCACGGTCGGAATGGTGTGAGCACTTGACTTTGAGAAACTTGATTGACTTGTTGCGAGTTTTGCGTTCAGTCTCTTCAAGGATTGCAACTGGGTGCTCACGGTAGGAGAGATCTTCTTGGAGCTCAATGTCCTCGAAGTTGACGGTGCGCTCAGGCGTCTTGAAGCACTTACGGAGTTGCGAGACGTGGAACACATCATGAACATTGGCAAAGGTTGCAGGAAGCTCGAGTTGATAGGCGAGGTCGCCTCTCTTGCTGACGATCTTGAAAGGCCCGACGTATCTGGGGGCAAAGCTTCCCTTTGATACCGAAGCGACGAGTCCCTTTCATAGGAGAGACGCGGAGGTAGACATGATCTCCGATCTCGAAGGCCAAATCACGGTGCTTGCTGTCGTAGTAGCTCTTCTGACGAGACTGGGCTGCTTTGAGGTTATCACGAATGACCTTGCACATTTCTTCTGCCTCTGTGATCAGGTCATTACCCAGCAGCTGACGTTCCCCGGTCTCAGACCAGTTGAGAGGTGTACGACACTTCCTACCATACAGAATTACAAACGGGGCCTTACCGGAACTTTCTTGGAAACTATTGTTGTACGAGAATTCAGCATAAGGAAGGCAATCCTCCCACTTCATGCCGAAGAATATAACACAAGCCCTGAGCATATCTTCAAGAATCTGATTGACACGCTCGACTTGACCGCTTGTTTGAGGGTGGAAAGCGGTGCTGAAGCGAATGCTGGTGCCCATGGCCTTCTGAAAAGAATCCCAGAACTTGGAGGTAAAGATGCTGCCACGGTCTGAAGATATCACTTGAGGAATACCGTGCAGAGAGAAAATGCGAGAGGTGTAGAGCTCCGCCAATTGAGCTGCAGTGATTGACTCTTTGATAGGCAAGAAATGAGCCACTTTGGTCAGCTTGTCGATGACAACGAATATAGCATCATTGCCACGCTTGGACTTAGGAAACCTAGTCACGAAGTCCATTTCAATGTGGTCAAACTTCCATTCTGGAATGGCGAGAGGTTGGAGGAGACCTGCTAGCCTTTGGTGTTCTGCTTTCACTCTTCTGCAGACATCACATTCATTCACGAATTGAGCGATCTCGCGCTTCATTCGAGTCCACCAATAAGTTTGCTTCAGGTCTTGATACATCTTCGTGCTCCCAGGGTGGATGGAGAGGAGAGAGTTGTGAGCCTCATTCATGATCGCTTTACGAAGTTCACCTTTGGGCACAACAATTCGATCCTCGAAGAAGAGAGTGTCCTTGTCATCAAGTCGGTAGCACTTGTACTTGGACTGACTCTTTGCAATACCGATCTTCACCTTTTTCACCATAGCATCAAGAAGCTGGGCTTGGCGAATCTGGTCTTCCAAGGTAGGAGAAACTTGAAGGTTGGCAAGGAAACCTTGAGGAACAATTTGCAGATTAAGTTTGCGGAAGGCTTCACACAGCTCGGGTTGGTAAGGCTTGAGAATCAGACTGTTGCAATATGCTTTTCTGCTCAAAGCGTCAGCAATCACATTAGCCTTGCCTGGAGTATACTCGATACTCGGATTGTACTCTTGAATCATCTCGACCCATCGAGTCTGCCTGAGGTTGAGATTAGGCTGAGTGAAGATGTACTTGAGACTTTTGTGATCGGTGAAAATGTCCACTTTCCTTCCCAAGAGAAGATGTCTCCAAGTCAACAATGCGTGCACCACTGTCGCCAACTCGAGATCACGAGTGGGGTAGTTCTTCTCATTTGGCTTCAACTGGCGAGAGGTATAAGCAACAACTTTCTTCTCTTGCATCAGTACTGCACCGAGACCTTGGAGAGAGGCATCACAAAAGACCTCGTACGGCTTGGTTTCATCAGGCGGAGTTAGAACTGGAGCAGTGATCAATTTCTCTTTCAAAGCGTTGAAAGCAACATCACACTCCGAAGACCAAACGTACTTGACGTGCTTCTGAAGAAGATTTGAGAGAGGCTTCGCGATCTTGGAGAAGTTTTCAACGAATCTTCGGCAATAACTTGCAAGACCGAGGAAGCTACGGAGTTGCTTCACATTCTGAGGAGGTTCCCAATTAACAATTGCAGACACCTTCTCAGGATCCACGGAAATGCCCTTGGCAGAGATAATATGCCCAAGATAAAGAACTTCATCGAGCCAAAACTCACACTTGGAGAACTTGGCGTAGAATTGATGTTCTCTTAGCTTGTCAAGGACCAAACGCAAGTGTTTGGCATGATCTTCCTTGTTCTTCGAGAAAACCAGGATATCATCGAGATAGACCAAAACAAAGTCGTTGGTGTAGGGGTTGAAGATGAAGTTCATCATGCGAGAGAACGTCGGAGGAGCATTAGCGAGGCCAAAAGACATAACTGTGTATTCATATGACCCATAGCTTGTTCTGAACGCCATCTTTGGAATATCTTGTTCACGAATGCGAATTTGATGATAACCCATACGGAGATCAAGCTTGGAGAATACTTGGGCACCCTTGAGTTGTTCGAATAGCTCATTAATGTTGGGAAGTGGATACTTGTTCTTGATGGTCTTCTTGTTCAATGGACGATAATCAACACAAAGTCGGTCCGTTCCATCCTTCTTCTTCACAAAAAGAACACCACAACCCCACGGAGAAGTACTAGGCCGAATGAGACCCATTCTTTCTTGCACATCGAGCTGTTTCTTCAACTCCTTCAACTCTTCGGGGCCGAGCTTGTAAGGCCGCTTGCACACCGGTTCTGTACCGGGCTCAAGTTCAATAACGAATTCAACAGGCCGGTTTGGAGGCATGCCTGGGAGTTCTTCAGGGAAGACATCTTGATACTCACAAACAACCGGAATCTGCGAAATAGCATCCAATTCACCCTTTTCATTGAGAGAGAACAACCGGATGGTATTATCCCGAGCAGCAAAAACAATTACTTCCTCAGACGAATGAGTCAGTTGAATCTGCTTGGCTGCACAATCCAGCTGAGCTTTATGTTTAGAGAGCCAGTCCATCCCAAGAATGAGGTCGATATTGGAATTGCCAAGAACCGTTGGAGAAGCCAAGAACTTGAAGTCACCCAACTTGATAGAAATATCCGGAGCAATGGAGTTAGCCTGCATGCGTTTACTAGGAGAGACGACTGCTAATGGACTAGGCAAAATTTGCTGAGCCAAACCATGCCTAGATGTAAAAGGCCGTGAAATGAAACAATGCGATGCACCTGTGTCAAAAAGAACTTTTGCAGGAATGTCATTAACAGGAAGGTTACCCATGATCACATCTGACGAATCCTCTGCCTGAGCTGCGTTCATCAAGTTGACCTTGGCGGACTTGGGGTTATGCTTGACCACAGCTGTACTTGCCGATCTGACAGGAGGAGGAGGAGGAAGACGCCTCTGGTTGAAACACTTGTTGGCGTAGTGACCCTTCTGTTGGCATTTGTTGCACGTGACCTCTGAGAGCGGACGGTGGTACGGAGCACTCGATCTTGGAGCTTGAGACGAAGTCTTGTTCTGAAAGCCTGGGTTGGGTGGGTGGGACGAACCACTGCCACCTTTGCTCTTCTGCTGATACGGCTGACGGAACGGAGGAGGAGGAAGCCAATACTTCTGCTGCTTGGCCACTTGCGTAGAGGACGAAGACGAAGTGTCTCTGACTCGCTTCCTGGAAGCATCACACCTGAGCTGAGCAGCCTCTTGCTTCAGTGCCATGTTGTAGAACTCATCGTATCTCAGCGGCTCGAAGAGGACAAGAGCGAGCTGAATTTCTTCACGAAGACCACCCCTGAACTGATAGATCATGCTCTTCTCATCAGGAACATCCTGCTTGGCAAAACGGGCGAGCTTCTGGAACAACTTGTTGTAGTCATAGACAGACAAAGAGCCTTGCTTCAGATTGCAGAATTCTTCACGTTTGCTTTTAGTCACACTTTGAGGAATGTGATGAGCGCGGAAATCATGACGGAAATCATCCCAAGTGATCAAACGTCCACCTCTGGAATCCCGGTACTGCTGAAACCACTCTGCGGCCTGATCCTTGAGCTGGAAAGACGCGAACTTGACGAAATCTTCAGGTCTGACGTTGCTACATTCAAAATGCTTGCCCAGATCGACTAACCAATCATCAGCATCGGTAGCCTCAATGCAGTTACTGAACGTCTTTGGACCATTTGCGAGGAACTGATTTAGAGTTGCAAACTGGTTCTGGTTGCTGCCTTGATTCGCTTGACTGCTTTGATTCCGCTCTTGGATGATTTGCATGATCAGCTGAGTATTTGCATTAGTAGCAGCCATCACAGCCTGCCATGCTTCCGGAGGAGGCGGAGGTGGCGGAGGATCTTGATTCTGGTTCTGACTAGTGCTCTTAGCGGGAGCCATCCTGAAGAGGTTGACCACCATTAGCACACAAATAGAGAAATATAGAAGGTGAATCCAACGGAATGTAAATTGCAACATAAGTCTTCACATCCGAACAAACTGAACGAATGCACTTCTCTTGATGTTGTCACATATTCCTAAATTGCGAAGCCACGAAGAATCAGGTAGAAGAGGTACATCAACGAGGGATGGAATCAACATATGACGTCGAAGAAGAACGAATATCACAACTCGAAATAAAACCAAGGGTTGGCTTGCGGAATAAGCCAGAACAAACACATGATAGAAATTTCGTCCGAAGTGTTCGTGGTAGGACCTACACGGGCTCGACCATACAGCACCATCATGTACAAGGCAGTGCACATGACATACGAAGCGTCCCCGAGTCAGCATAGCCAAGGACTCTTTAAGACACAACGAGGCCACTGTAAAATCGACCGTGAATAGGCGAACCACTAGACGTCGAACCCCAATTTCATATCACACATCTGTTGGGAAGATATCCTAAGGCTACTTGAATTCCCACCTATGAAATTCCCGAAACTTTCCGGTTATGCAATCAGGTGTTGAGGATACAGGGGAAGCATAATATCTCACCCAAGCTAGCAAATCCTACATCCAGCTGCATCCATCCTTCAACACATAACCAAGAAACCTTCGGAAACCATCTATCTCAACCTTCGAAAAGCATCCGTTGTACAAGTTATGGCGATACTCCCGAACTCCCGCCCAGTACTGGGTGGCGTCGAGGTTATCTCACCAACGAACTGCATAAAGGAGATTTTCGATGTCGCGCACATATCTCAAGTATGCCAGAATTGCAACGATAGAATTATGATGACAACACCTCAGAGCTCAACTCCCCGGGACACTTCCACTAAACCCCTGACAGGAGGCACCAAGACAGTATTCTCATCATAAGCCATCGGAACAAAACTAAGATACTCGCGTGATCCTAAAATTTTTTTTTGTGAAATTTGAGAAGAGAAGAGTCAAAACTCTACGTCAGGATGCCTTACCAGAGCGATGAGGAGACTGGGAAGTAAAAAGAATTCCTAAGCTCTCCGATATATAATTCCTAAGGACTCAAAACATTTTTCTAGACACAACTCGGCTGCTAGAAACGATCAAGCAATGGGGCTCCTAAGGTCGGGGAAGGCTCTGATACCAACTTGTAACACCCTCGATGCGACTATATCTCCCATGTGTCGAGGCACGACTTAGAGGCATAATCGCATTGAAGGCATATGTCGCAAGTGAGGCAATCTTCACACAACCCATGTGCATATAAATATAAAGGGGGAATAATAATAATAGTTGGCTTACACTCGCCACGTCACATCAAGGTACATAAATAGCATCCATCATACAAACACTCATGGCCCGTCTACGGCGCCAAAATAGAAAAGACTCCCCAACATGCGACTAATCCCTGAATCGAACCCCGAATAGGCACCACTACTGATCATCCGGAAAAGAAACATAGTATCGCTGTGAGTCCTCGTCGTACTCCCACTTCAGCTCGAACGCGCCATCCGGAGGAGTATCATCGGTCCCTGCATCTGGTGTAATAGTAATCTGTGAGCCACAAGGACTCAGCAATCTCGCACCCTCGCGATCAAGACTATTTAAGCTAAATAGGTAAGGAAGGGGTAATGTGAGTGGAGCTGCAGCAAGCGACTAGCATATATGGTGGCTAACTTGTTCGCAAAGGAGAGCGAGAAGAGAAGGCAAAGCACGAGCGGGAACTACATAGAGCCGACTACGCAAACATAACTCCAACGCCGTGTCCACTTCCCGGACTCCGCCGAGAAGAGGCCATCACGGCAACACACGCAGTTGATTCATTTTAATTGATTAAGTTCAAGTTATCTACAACCGGACATTAACAAATTCCCATCTGCCCATAACCGCGGGCACGGCTTTCGAAAGATCAATCCCTGCAGGGGGGTCCCAACTTAGCCCATAACAAGCTCTCACGGTCAACGAAGGAATAGACCTCCACCCAGGACCCACCGATCAGACTCGGTATCCCGGTACAACAAGATGATTCGACAGGTCAAAACTAGTCCAGCAACACCGCCCGAATGCGCCGACAAATCCCGATAGGAGCTGCACATATCTCTTTCTTAGGGCACACTCAGATTGTCTTAGGTACGGGTAGGCCAGCCCAGAGTTGCCCCTGGTGGCCACCGGCAGCTGACAGTTGGACCAACACTCAGAGGAGCACTGGCCCGGGGGGGTTTAAAACAAGATGACCCTCGGGCTCCGGAAACCCAGGGGAAAGAAAAGGGTAGGTGGCAAATGGTAAAACCAATGTTGGGCATTGCTGGAAAAGCTTTAATCAAGGCGAACTATCAAGGGGTTCCCATTATAGCCCAACCGCGTAAGGGACGCAACAATCCGGGAACATAACACCGATATGACGGAAACTAGGGCGGCAAGAGTGGAACAAAACACTAGGCGAGAGGCCGAGCCTTTCACCCTTTACCAAGTATATAGATGAGTAAAGATAACATAGCAATATAATGATATCCCAACAAGTAAATAAAGGTTCCAACAAGGAACGGCTCCAATCTTCACCTGCAACTAGCAACGCTATAAGAAGGGGCTTGAGCAAAGCGGTAACATAGCCAATCAACGGTTTGCTAGGACAAAGGTGGGTTAGAGGCTCAATCATGGCAATTGGGAGGCTGACAAGCAAGTGGTAGGCATCGTAGCATTGGCAAAGCAAAAGAGCGAGCAAACTAGCATAGAAAAGATAGTAGTGATTTCAAGGGTGTGATCATCTTGCCTGCACAGTTGTCAGAATTGACTGGATCCTCAAAAGCAAACTCAACGGGCTCCTCGTTAGCGAACTCGTCTCCCGGCTCTACCCAACAACACAAACAAGCAACAAGGATACAATCAACCACGTGCAAGGGCAAGCAATAAGATGCAAAGATGATATGTTATGCGGGATGCGATGCGGGATGCAAGAATGCAACATGTAACAGGAAATGCATGAACCTGGCCTCAACTTGGAAATCTAAGTGTGCCACTGGATAGAGGGGAAGAAATCCCCTGAAAACGATATAAAGATCATGGCAATCGGAGCTACGGTTTAGAAATGGCAAGCGATTTACTAAACGAACCGATCTGCGATTTACAGCAAGTAGGCTCCTAAATGCAACAAAATGAACATGCTACAGCCACCCAACATGAAAACAAATTGCATGGCAGTGATGTACTCATCAAGCTTAACAAATCATCAGGACTGAGGCATAGGCAAATTCATCAATTAAGGGCTTCAAACAAGCATGGCAAAACTGAATAAGCAAAACAGATTTCAGACTTAGCGAAATTAACGCTAGTCTGAAATTTCAGTCCACGATGCTCTCTTCGGAGCAGCAAAACAACATGAAGGAAAACCTGAACATGGCAAGTAAGAGCATGGCATGGAGCTACTCAAGAAGCTTAACCAAACACCCAAAATGACCTGGGGCCAAAAGGGTTCACAACATACTCTACCGAGCACACGAACATCGATGAAACACAATCAGTTTTCAGACTTAGTGAAAACTGGGACATGCTGAAATAATAACTCACGGAAGCATGTAAACGAGCTCGATGCTCTCACTACGGTGCAAGTCATGGCAAGGCAAGCATATATCCATTAAGAAGGCACAAAATTCTAGCTAGACATGGCAAGAACAATGGCATAGCATGCATGGATCACTAGCAATCACTCCGGCAAAATCGCAAAAGAGTTCACGATCTGCCCAAAACAGCAACTATCCAAAAGTTGAGCTCGATTGAGTCAACCTAGGGTGCTCCAACATAACAAGTAAAGACATGGATGGATTAAGCACAACAAGCATAACAAATCGCTCTTACTGATCATCCTCAAAAGAGGCAAGGATCACTAGGAAACAAGCCGGACATATAGCATCGTGAACTAAAACGGCTCAGACATAGTGAAAATCACTAAGTCCCTGAAATCAGTAATCTCAGGTAGCCCTCTTCGCAAGCTTGCACAAGACAACACACACATCCTAAAAAATACATGGAAGGCACCTCTGGAAAGAAGACAACATGCTTAACAATTCATCCCAAAGGGGCACAGGCATATCATGCACGGATTAAATATGGCAAAAATGACAAAAGTGCATGTTGGATTAACGGATCTGCAATTTAACTCAACATGCCTCCTTCGAACAGCGTTTTGGGCACCAAGATGACCTCAAATGCAAATGATGCAATGGAATGAAATGATGTACTCGTCGAGACGAAGAATTTGACATATCATACGCCCAAATCGGAGCTACGGATGCAAAGTTATGGCAGGTCAAACTTTGCACGAAAAATTGGAATATTAGGTCAAAAGTCAACCGAAAATATCCCAGATCCAGATCTGGATCGGGCACGGAAACCGAGGTCGCCGGAGTTACTGTTCACGGCCGGTGGCGCGGATGCCGAGGCGGCGGCCGGCGGGGTTGGCGGCGAGGGGGTCGGGGACGGGGCCGGCCGGGCGAGGACGACGGTCGCCGGGGCCGGATCCGGCGACCGGGCGGCGTGCGGCGCCGGAGGATGCCGGCGAGGAGCTCTGGCCCGGCGAGGACGCTCCGGCGACGAGGCAGCGGGCG
The DNA here is from genome assembly GCA_034509565.1 of Triticum monococcum. NCBI lineage: Eukaryota > Viridiplantae > Streptophyta > Magnoliopsida > Poales > Poaceae > Triticum > Triticum monococcum. The sequence goes on along the minus strand of CM067842.1, from coordinate 438,633,893 downwards.
AGGGCGGCGGCCGGCGCCGTGGAAGAGGGGCGCGGGCGCGCGGCCTCCCTCTGGCCCGGACGCGGGCGCGGGCGGGCCGGCCACGGGCCGCGCCGGGCCCCGACGGCGGCGGAGGAGAGAGAAGGCGGCGGGCGAACTGGAGGCTGCCACGTGGCGGCGGGCGGCGGGATTTTCGTCCGGCGGCGGGCGGACACGTCCGGCCGCGCGGAGAGGAAATTTAGGGTTTCGGAGGTGGGAGGAGATCCGAAAAACGGGGGGGCTTTAAATAGGCATAGAGGGAGCTAGGAGAGTCCAAATGAGGTGCGGTTTTCGCCCACACGATCGTGATCGAACGACCGAGACGATGGAGCTGAGTTTGGTGGGTTTTGGGCCAAAATGGAGGGGTGTTGGGCTGCACACACACGAGGCCTTTTCGGTCCCTCGGTTAACCGTTGGAGTATCAAACGAAGTCCAAATGACCCGAAACTTGACACGCGGTCTACCGGTAGTAAACCAAGGCCGCATGGCAAGTCTCGGTCCAATCCGGAAATGTTTAATCCCCACACATGAAAGAAAGCTAGAAATGGCCACCGGAGGAGAACGGAGCGCCGGAATGCAAAACGGACAACGGGGAAAATGCTCGATTGCATGAGATGAACATGTATGCAAATGCAATGCGCGTCATGACATGATATGAGATGCACGAAAAGCAAAACAACACACGGTGACAAAGACCCGAACTCGAGAATTAAATATAACTTAATGCCGGAAACGGCATGAGTCGGAGTACAACTCGGGAAGGTTACATGTGGGGCGTTACACACATATATGCATCTTTATAGCCACCCAGTTACGTTGTGACGTTTGATACACCCAAAGAATTCCTACGTTATCCCGGAGTTGCACAATCTCATGGTCTAAGGAAATGATACTTGACATTAGAAAATCTCTAGCAAACGAACTACACGATCTTGTGCTATGCTTAGGATTGGGTCTTGTCCATCACATCATTCTAATAATGATGTGATCCCGTTATCAACGACATCCAATGTACTTGGTCAGGAAACCACAACCATGTATTGATCAACGAGCTAGTCAACTAGAGGCTTACTAGGGACCTGACGTGGTCTGTGTATTCACACATGTATTACGGTTTTCGATTAATACAATTATAGCATTAACAATAGACAATTATCATGAACAAGGAAATACAATAATAACCACTTTATTATTGCCTCTAGGGCATATTTCCAACAGACCGATCTAAAACTCTCTCTCTCCCTCATTCTAACTTCATCTGATGTGCACACACACACACAATCTCACGCCTAGCAAAGTATGACTGTCTCTCACTCCATTGTAGGCACACGCACTCCCCCATATGTATATGACTATTTCTCAATCTCCATCACAAACACATGCATTGCCTCTTTCCCTCACTTGGTCTATCTCGATTTCTCTCGGGGCATCTATCTATCACACACACACACACACACACCTCGTCCCTTGATCTCCCACCCATATAGTCCCCTCACGATCTTGAATACATCCCTCTCGACCTCTGTCCCTTGTTAGCCAGACCTCTATTGTATGGGTGCTATAGGGGGGTCTCTCTCCGTTGCAAACAACCACGCACTACCTATCTCCGTGTATCTCCTCACCTCGCTTTTCTATCTCAGAGATGCATGCGTGATATGTTTGCATAAGACACGCACACACTTTCTTTCTATTTTATCGTTTGTTGTACCTTTCTATTTCACAACACTATTTTTGCACACTCACTCTTTCTCCTTCACACGCACTTGATCTCTCTCGACTTAGGTACTCTCTTCGGTCCATAGCATATAGATTTATTGAAAAGACAAACTTCACAGAGTTTGACCAGGTACGTGGAGAAAAACTTTTACATCTAGAACGGCAAACATATATCATTAGATTCGTCACAACATGTAGTTTCATATGATGTATCTTTGGTATTGTAGATATAAATAATATTTTGTATAAACCTGGTCAAAGTTTCCAAAGTTTGACTTCCAGAAAATTTATATGCACTGTGATACGTCTCCGTCGTATCTACTTTTCCAAACACTTTTGCCCTTGTTTTGGACTCTAACTTGCATGATTTGAATGGAACTAACCCGGACTGATGCTGTTTTCAGCAGAATTGCCATGGTGTTATTTCTGTGTAGAAATAAAAGTTCTCGGAATGACCTAAAAATCAACGAAGATTATTTTTGGAATATATAAAAAAATACTGGAAGAAGAATCCACGTCAGGGGGCACGCACCCTGTCCACGAGGGTGGGGGCGCGCCTACCCCCCTGGGCGCGCCCCCCTACCTCGTGGGCCCCCTGACGCTCCGCCGAACTCAACTCCAACTCCATATATTCACTTTCGGGGAGAAAAAATCAGACAGAATGATTCATTGCGTTTTACGATATGGAGCCGTCGCCAAGCCCTAAAATCTCTCGGGAGGGATGATCTGGAGTCCGTTCGGGGCTCCGGAGAGGGGAATTCATCGCCATCATCATCATCAACCTTCCTCCATCACTAATTTCATGATGCTCATCGCCGTGCGTGAGTAATTCCATCATAAGCTTGTTGGATGGTGATGGGTTGGATGAGATTTATCATATAATCGAGTTAGTTTTGTTAGGGGTTGATCCCTAGTATCCACTATGTTCTGAGATTGATGTTGCTATGACTTCGCTATGATTAATGCTTGTCACTAGGGCCCGAGTGCCATGATTTTAAATCTGAACCTATTATATTTTCACTAATATATGTGAGTTCTTGATCTTATCTTGCAAGTCTATAGTCACCTATTATGTGTTATGATACGTTAACCCCGAAGTGACAATAATCGGGACCATTACCGGTGATGACCGTAGTTTGAGGAGTTCATGTATTCACTATGTGTTAATGCTTTGGTCTGGTACTCTATTAAAAGGAGGTCTTAATATCCCTTAGTTTCCAATAGGACCCCGCTACCACGGGAGGGTAGGACAAAAGATGTCATGCAAGTTCTTTTCCATAAGCATGTATGACTATATACGGAATGCATGGCTACATTACATTGATGAACTGGAGCTAGTTCTGTGTCACCCTATGTTATAACTATTACATGAGGAATCGCATCCGACATAATTATCCACCACCGATCCAATGCCTACGAGCTTTTCATATGTTGTTCTTCGCTCATTTACTTTTCCGTTGCTATTGTTACAATCACTACAAAACCAAAAAAATTACTTTTGCTACCGTTACCACTACTATCATATTACTTTGCTACTAAATACCTTGCTGTAGATATTAAGTTTCCAGGTGTGGTTGAATTGACAACTCAGCTGCTAATACTTGACAATATTCTTTGGCTCCCCTTGTGCCGAATCAATAAATTTGGGTTGGATACTCTACCCTCAAAAACTGTGGCGATCCCTTATACTTGTGGGTTATCAAGACTATTTTCTGGCGCCGTTGCCGGGGAGCATAGATCTATTCTTTGAGTCACTTGGGATTTATATCTGCTTATCACAATGAAGAACTTGAAGGATTAAAGAACTAGGATTTTTCCCTCAACTATGAGGGGAGGTAAGGAACTGCCATCTAGCTCTGCACTTGATTCACCTTCTGTTTTGAGTAAACTTGCGACACCTACACATGCTATTGATTCCGATAGGTCGCATGTTATTGATTATGCCACTTCTGCTTTGCATGGTACTTATGATGAAACTACTTCTATGCTTGATACTACTGTGCCACTAGGTGAATTTCTTGATGAACAACTTTCTAGGGCTAGAGAGAATGAAATTGTTGAAACTGATAATATTGATGAAAGTGATGATGAAGATTCTCCCCCTAAATATGAATTGTATGTTGTTCCAGAGGGTTATGTTATGGATGAAGAAACTGCTAGAGAATTCTTAGCTTGCAATGATAGATCTGATCTTAAGAAATTATTAGCAAAGCTTAAAGAAAAGTCTTTGAGTGCTAGAATGAAATATGACCCTTCTTTTGCTACTTCACCTATCTTTATTACTGATAAGGATTATGATTTCTCTGTCGATCCTTAGTTAATTACTTTGGTTGAATCTGATTCTTTTTATGGCTATGAATCTGAAATTGTTGTGGCACATCTTACTAAATTAAATGATATAGCCACCCTATTCACTAATGATGAGAAAACTCGCTATTACTTTATCCTCAAGTTGTTTCCGTTCTCATTAAAGGGTGATGCTAACACATGGTTTAATTCTCTTGATCCTGGTTGTGTGTGTAGTCCCCAGGACATGATTTATTACTTCTCTGCTAAATATTTCCCCGCTCATAAGAAACAAGTTGCTTTAAGGGAAATATATAATTTTATGCAAATTGAAGAAGAGAGTCTCCCACAAGCTTGGGGGAGGCTTCTCCGATTACTTAATGATTTGCCTGATCACCCTCTCAAGAAAAATGGAATACTTGATATCTCTTATAATGGACTAACTAATGCTTCCAGAGACCACCTAGATAGTTGTGCTGGTTGTGTTTTCAGGGAAAGAACTGTTGATCAAGCTGATTGTTATTGAATAATATGTTGAATAATGAAAATAATGGGACACTTCCTAAACCAACTCCTAAGCCAACTCCGAAGAAAAGGGGTATTCTATTTCTCAGTCCTGAAGATATGCAAGAGGCAAAGAAATCTATGAAAGAAAAAGGTATTAAAACTGAAGATGTTAAGAATTACCACCTATTGAAGAAATACATGGTCTTAATTTGCCGCCTGTTGAAGAAATACATGGTCTTGATAACCCGACACAGGTAGTAAAGGTAAATTCTCTCTATAGATTCGATAAATGTGAAATCCCATTTACTAAGTTTGCTAGTCCATGCTTGGATGAGTTTGATGACTTGATGGTTAAACAAGAAAACTTCAATGCTTATGTTGGTAGACAATTGAAACACAATTCTAATATGCTTGAACACTTGGGTGATTATATGGATAATGTTAAAGGTGAACTTAAACTTATTAGTAAACATGCTTCTATGGTTACCACTCAAGTAGAACAAGTACTTAAAGCTCAGAATGATTTGCTCAATGAATTAAATAATAAGAAAAATGATAATGGTGTTAGAGTTATGACTAGAGGTGGCAAAATGACTCAGGAACCTTTGTATCCTGAAGGCCATCCTAAGAGAATTGAGCAAGATTCTCAGAGAACTAATGTTGATGCACCTAGTCCTTCTAAGAGGAAGAAAAAGAAAAATGATAGGACTTTGCATGCTTCTAGTGAACCTGTTGTTGACACACCTGAGAATCCCAATGATATTTCTATTTCTGATGTTGAAACACAATCTGGTAATGAACATGAACCTAGTGATAATGTTAATGATGATGTTCATGTTGATGCTCAACCTAGCAATGATAATGATGTAGAGATTGAACCTGTTATTGATCTTGATAACCCACAATCAAAGAATCAACATTATGGTAAGAGAGACTTTGTTTCTAGGAAGCACAGTAAAGAAAGAGAACCATGGGTTCAAAAACCCATGCCTTTTCCTCCTAAACAATCCAAGAAAAAGGATGATGAGGATTTTGAGCGCTTTGCTGAAATGATTAGACCTATCTTTTTGCGTATGCATTTGACTGATATGCTTAAAATGAACCCTTATGCTAAATACATGAAGGAAATTGTTACTAATAAAAGAAAGATGCCGGAAGCTGAAATTTCTACCATGCTTGCTAATTATACTTTTAAGGGTGGAATACCAAAGAAACTTGGAGATCTAGGAGTACCAACTATATCATGCTCCATTAAAAGAAACTATGTTAAAACTGCTTTATGTGATCTTGTAGACGGTGTTAGTGTTATGCCTCTCTCTTTATATCGTATACTTGATTTGAATAAGTTGACACCTACTGAAATATCTTTGCAAATGGCTGATAAATCAACTGCTATAACTATCAGCATTTGTGAGGATGTGCCTATTGTGGTTGCAAACGTTACTATTTTAACTGACTTTGTTATTCTTGATATTCCCGAGGACGATAGTACGTCGATTATTCTTGGAAGACCCTTTTTGAATACTGCAGGGGCTGTTATTGATTGCACCAAAGGCAATGTCACTTTTCATGTTAATGGTAATGAGCATACGGTACAATTTCCGAGGAAACAACCTCAAGTCCACAGTATAAATTCTATTGGAAAATTTTCAACAATTACTATTGGAGGTTTTGAATTCCCTCTTCCTACTGTCAAGAAGAAATATGATATTCTTATTGTTGGGGATGTGCATATCCCCGTTGAGGTAACCTAGTGTTATTCATAATTTCCCCGGTTCCATGTTATTCGAAATGAGTTTGTTAACAAGACCTAATCAACCTTGTTAGTGGATTCCTTTTGATGAGCATGAGATGGATGAAGTTAGAAAACACAACCTTCTGTACCCTCTTTTTACTTTCGGTTATTTATATTGAATAAAGCAAAAATATTTTTTTGTCTGTTTTTCTGAATTATCCTTGCAATAAAAAATACCCCGAAAATAAAAGTTCTCCAAATGCCATGAAATTTAAGTATGATTTTTTTTCTAGAATATTTGAGAATATCTGGCACTGAAAACACAACAGGGGGAGCAGCCACATGCCCACAAGGGTGGAGGGCGCGCCCACCCCCCTTGGGCGCGCCCCCTGCCTCATGGACCCCATGTGGGTCCCCTCCACTTATTCCAGCCACCACACACTCCTTCTTCCTCCAAAAAAATCACCAAACCCAAGTTCTTGTTCATCTTGCTGCCATTTTTAACCTCCTTGCTCAAAGCTCCATTCACAAAACTGCTTTGGGGGATTGTTCTTTGGTATGTGACTCTCCGATGGTCCAATTAGTTTTTGTTCTAGTGCTTTATTCATTGCAAATTTTTGCTGCTTAGGTGACCTTTTTCTTGAGCCTGCATGTCAAATTTATATGGTCAAAAGTAGTTTTAATGCGTGATATAGCCTCTAGGCACTTGTAGGAGTAGTTACTATCAATCTTGTTGAGTTTGGTTCACTTTTATTGTTGAGTCACTAAAAATTTCAGAAATTTTTCAGAGCAAGAAATATGTTTAGGAAAATGTACCAAGGTGGTTCTCAAGGAAGCAAGGACCCAGGCCCACAATACGCGAGCCGGACAATGAACTACCAAGAGATGCTCAAGTGTGGCCTTGTGAATGGCCGTCAGAGGACTTCATGGTTCATGTAGGAATCAAGGAGGAATTTGACGCATATGTGCGTAATGCTGATCTTGAGAGCTTCATGGCAGATAAGTGCCATCAGTACCACTACCTCACTGATTCCTTTGTGAGAAGGTTTGAATTTACATCATCACGCAATTCTCAAACTGTTTTGTTTGATCTTTATGATACATCTATACCATGGACTTAGAAGATTTTAATACTGCTTGTAAACTCCCACAGTGGGGTAATGTTAGTGAACCTCGTAAATCTGAATATAAGGATTTTCTTGCTAGTATCACTGTGGGGGAATGTAGGGAAATCACGCAAGCTACCATAGGAAGCATTCATTTTCCTGCTATACATTATTTTGCTCTCTTTATAGGTAGATGCATAAATGGTAAGGATGAGGCATGTCACATGTGTGTGCCAGATCTTAGTGTTCTCGAGAGTGATGTATTAGGAGATAGACAATATAACTTGGGGCCCATTGTTGCACGCATGTTGCATAATAACAAAATTAATGGAGATTTCTTTGGTGGAATTTATGCAACCCGTTTAGCTGATTTTCTTGAGATACCCATACGTGGAGACGATATTGAGTTGCCTCCTACTTATTTAGATTATCATGCCATGGTTCATCATCAGTTTGTTGAGAGGAACAATCTTTGACAGACTAATCTTTGACAGATGACGCACCTATCACGTCGCTCTCCCTGCTCCTACTTTCTTTGACTTCTAGGCAAAAGGGAGATATGTTATAACCAGGAAGGAGGCGACCGAGTACGAGAGGACGGCGGAGGCAGCTCGCCTCCAAGCTGCAGCTCATCAGGCAATTGCCGCTGCATCTCAGTATGACCCCAGCTACAACTTTGATCCATGGGCATAGACCAACTTAGGCCAAAAGCCTAAGCTTGGGGGAGTACGTATCTCTCACCAACATTACATTCATGTCCACACACTCATGCCAGTTGTCGGTCCTCATACTTTTTCATTGTATCATCCATGCTAGTTTATTTCATTTTCTCGCTTTCTTCTTGTGTGTTTGAAAAACCTTAAGAAAAACAAAAAATTAGTTGTATCTTTTAGCTCGTTTACTTTCCATGCCTGTAGTAGTAGTAATTAAAAAGAAAACTCAAAAAGATTTCTCATTCTTCTTTTGCTTGTTGGGAGCTTTCCCGTGTAAATAGTTTTGTTTCTTTTCTTTCCTTTGGGGGTCGAGAGGAGAAGACCAGAATGAAAATGTTGAGTGGCTCGTATATGCATTATTGTTGATCTAACAAAGAGCCCATATTACCCTGTCTTCTCTCTTGAATTGAATGCTTGCAGATTCCAGCTTAGTCCAATGCACGTGCACTATTATTATTTTCCACAATATTCGGTCGCGCAAGTGAAAGGCAATAATGATGATTATATGATGAACTTATTGAGATGAGGAAAGCTGGTATGAACTCGACCTCTCTTGTTTTTGTAAATATGATTAGTTCATCATTCCTGATTCAGCCTATTATAAAAGAAACATATTTGCAATAAAAATTAGAGATTGTAGTTTCTTATGCCATGCTTAATTAGCTAGGAGTTTATAATGGTTTACCTTGCGTGCCAACATGCTATTAAAATGGTTGTGATGTAGTATGATAGGGTGGTATCCTCTTTTGAACGATTCGAGTGGCTTGGCTTGGCACATGTTCACGCATGTAGTTGAAACAAAATCAACATAGCCTCTATGATATTTATGTTCATGGTGCATTATATCCTACTCATGCTTGCATTCGGTGTAGATTAATTTTAATGCATGTTCATGACTGTTGTCGCTCTCTAGCTGGTTGCTTCCCAATCTTTTTCTAGCCTTCACATGTACTAAGCGGGAATACTGCTTGTGCATCCAATTCCAAGAACCCCAAAGTTATTCCATATGAGTCCACCATACCTACGTATATACGGTATCTACCTGCCGTTCCAAGTAAATTTGTATGTGCCAAACTCTAAACCTTCAAATAAACATTCTGTTTTGTATGCTCGAATAGCTCATGTATCAACTAGGGATGTCTATATCCTCCATGCTAGGAGGGTTATTCTCAAGAGGAGCGGACTCCGCTCCTCATTCACGAGAAAATGGCTGGTCACCGGGATGCCCAGTCCCTTGCTCAAATCAAATAAAAATAATTGCAAACAAAACTCCCCCAAGATTGTTGTTATTTGGAGGCACCCATTGTTTCGGGCAAGCCATGGATTGATGCTTGTTAGTGGTGGGGGAGTATAAACTTTACCATTCTGCTTGGGAACCGCCTATAATTAGCATGCAAGATATAGAGATCTCTCGGTTGTTATGTTGACAATGAAAGTATAACGCTCAAAAGATTATTCATCTCTATTTCAAAACCAAGCTTTGGGACCTCTACAAATCCCTGCTTCCCTCTGCGAAGGGCTTATCCATGTAGTTTTATGTTGAGTAATCATCCTCTTAGTAAAAAGCACAAGTTGGAGATCACCACTGTCATTTGCATCCATTACTGTTAGTTTAAATTGAGTATGACAGTGACTAGATCTCTTTTACCATGAATTACAATGTCTAGTCAGTCCTTGATCTTTAAAGGTGCTCTGCATTTATGTTTTGCGGTCTTAGAAAGGGCTAGCAAGATACCATCTTGTTATATCATATCATGATTGTTTTGAGAAAGTGTTGTCATCCGAGATTTGTTAGTATTGCTTGCTAGCTGATTATGCCATTGATATGAGTAAACATGAGACCTAAATTTTATTGTGAATATGGTTAGTTCATAATCTTTGCTGAAAACTTGAATGCTGGCTTTACATATTTACAACAACAAGAGCAAACAGAGTTAGTAAAAGTTTTTCTTTATCACTTTCACTTTATCAACTAAATTGCTTGAGGACAAGCAAAGGTTTAAGCTTGGGGGAGTTGATACGTCTCTGTCGTATCTACTTTTTGAAACACTTTTGCCCTTGTTTTGGACTATAACTTGCATGATTTTAATGGAACTAACCCGGACTAACGCTATTTTCAGCAGAATTGCCATGGTATTATTTTTGTGAAGAAATAAAAGTTCTCAGAATGACATGAAAATCAACGGAGATTATTTTTGGAATACATAAAAAATACTGGAAGAGGAATCCATGTCAGGGGGGCCACACCCTGCCCACGAGGGTGGGGGCGCGCCTACCCCCCCTGGGCGCGCCCCTGCCTCGTGGGCCCCCTAACACTCCACCGACCTGAACTCCAACTCCATGTATTAACTTTCGGGGAGAAAAAAATCAGAGAGAAGGATTCATCGCGTTTTACGATACGGAGCCTCCGCCAAGCCCTAAACTCTCTCGGGAGGGCTGATCTGGAGTCCGTTCGGGGCTCCGGAAAGGGGAATCCGTCGCCATCGTCATCATCAACCTTCCTCCATCACTAATTTCATGATGCTCACTGCCATGCGTGAGTAATTCCATCGTAGGCTTGCTGGACGGTGATGGGTTGGATGAGATTTATCATGTAATCGAGTTAGTTTTGGTAGGATTTGATCCCTAGTATCCACTATATTCCGAGATTGATGTTGCTATGACTTTGCTATGCTTAATGCTTTTCACTAGGGCCCGAGTGCCATGATTTTAGATCTGAACCTATTATGTTTTCACGAATATATATGTGAGTTCTTGATCCTATATTGCAAGTCTATAGTCACCTATTATGTGTTATGATCCATTAACCCCGAAGTGACAATAATTGGGACCATTACCGGTCATGACCGTAGTTTCAGGAGTTCATGTATTCACTCTGTGTTAATGCTTTGGTCTTGTACTCTATTAAAAGGAGGCCTTAATATCCCTTAGTTTCCAATAGGACCCTGCTGCCACAGGAGGGTAGGACAAAAGATGCCATGCAAGTTCTTTTCCATAAGCACGTATGACTATATTCGGAATACATGCCTACATTACATTGATGAACTGGAGCTAGTTCTGTGTCACCCTATGTTATAACTATTACATGAGGAATCACATCCGGCAAAATTATCCATCACCGATCCAATGCCTACGAGCTTTTCATATATTGTTCTTCGCTCATTTACTTTTCCGTTGCTACTGTTACAATCACTATAAAACCAAAAATATTAGTTTTGCTACCGTTACCACTACTATCATATTACTTTGCTACTAAATACCTTGCTGCAGATATTAAGTTTCCAGGTGTGGTTGAATTGACAACACAGCTGCTAATACTTGAGAATATTCTTTGGCTCCCCTTGTGTCGAATCAACAAATTTGGGTTGAATACTCTACCCTCGAAAACTATTGTGATCCCATATACTTGTGGGTCATCACACTGCATTACAGAACGGATCGATGGAGTATCTCCTTCCCTCTCAGCTATCTGACGCACCACTCAGCCATATCAGGGCTCCACTATCTCTCTCAAACTTAATATCTCCATGGTTCACACATACACATATCTCGCTCGCACTACATAGACCCATCTAACAATCTCCGCCTTTGTTCTCTCCCTATGCGACACGCCCCCCCCCCCTAGTACCATAATCTCTCACTCCATCGTAGGCACACACACTCCCCCCTAAGTATGACTATCTCTCACTATCCATTGGGAACACACGTATTCTCTCCTTCCATTCCTACGTCTATCTTGATATCTCTTGGAGTATCTTCTGTCATGCTCACACCTTGTCAGTCGATCTCCCACCCATGTAGTCCTGTCATGGACTTCAGGGGATCTCTCTATCACAAACACACACTCTCTCCTCCCCATGCCTGTATTTTCTCAATACATATCTCTCGACCTCTCTCCCTTGTTTTCCACACCTCTATTGGCCACATGCTAGGGGTCTTTCTCTCTCGGTTGCAAACAACCACAAACTATCTCCTCACCTCGCTTCCGCCGGCGAAGATGCATGTGTGATATGTTTGCATAAAACACACATACACACACACTTTTTCTCTACTTTATCGTGTGTTGTCCATGTCTCTTTCACCAACGCACACACACTTTTTTCACTCACCCTTTCAGTCTCACACACACACTCTCTAGTTAGGTACTCTCTCGCATCCATAACATATGGATGTTTTGAAAAGTCAAACCTTAGAAAAGTTTGACAAGATATATGTGGAGAAAAACATTTACATATGGAACGATCAATACATTCATCACAACATGTACTTAGTTCATATTATCATTTATCTTTTGTATTGTAGATATAAGTAATTTCTTTATAACTTGGTCAAAGTATCAAAAGTTTTACTTAAAAAAATTATAGGCACTACATTATCAAACAAAGGGAGTAGCTCTTTCTCTCTCTCTAATACCTCTCTTTTTTTCTTTGGCATGGCTCTTTGTGCTCTCACTCGATCTCTCTTTACTGAGGGATTATACGCTCAATGTGTCGGCGTATAGCTCTGTATATTGTTTAGTTGACCGGTCAACTAGTCCACTTGTTGCCTTGTCAGCTCGTGTTCTCTATCTTGGTGTGCTGGCCCATGTGGCAGTGGGTGAAAATAAATAAACTAGAGGCCCATCTACACACGGTGAAGTAAACAAAGTTGAAACCACTCGCGGTAGCACTCTGCACGCTAGTAAATTGATGGCACACTTCCTCCACGTGAAGGACGCACTCACGCGCACCACACCACTGCTCGGTAGCATGCAAACAAGGAAGCACTCGTGTAGACCCAACACACAATACACATCAGCACACGTGTACACCGGCGTCGCCACCGCCTGAGATGGACGGCGAGGCAGCCAGCAAGCGGAGGCGTCTTGAGCCAAAACTGCATCCGACGAGCCTGGACTTCATCAGCAGCTGATACGTCTCCAATGTATCTATAATTTTTGATTGTTCCATGCTGTTATATTATCATTCTTGGATGTTTTACAATCATTTTATGGAAACTTTATATCATTTTTTGGGACTAACCTATTGACATAGTGCCAGTGCTCGTTGTTGTTTTTGCTTGTTTTTTACTTCGCAGAAAATCAATACCAAAGGAGTCCAAATGCAGCAAAACTTTTTGGAGAATTGTTTTGGGCCAGAAGACACATGATGGGCCAAAGAAGTACCAGAGGGGTGCCCCGAGGGGGGCACAACCCACCTGGGCGCGCTTGGGGGCCCACACGCGCCCTGGTGGGTTGTGCCACCTCGGTGGCCACCCGCACCGCCTGTTTGCTCTATAAATACCCCAATATTCCAGAAACCCTAGGGGAGTCGATGAAAATCAATTCCAGCCATCGCAAGTTCCAGAAACCATAGATCCAATCTAGACACCATCACGGAGGGGCTCATCATCCTCATTGGTGCCTCTCCGATGATGCGTGTGTAGTTCATTGTATACCTACGGGTTCGTAGTTAGTAGCTAGATGGCTTCCTCTCTCTCCTTTGATTCTCAATACAATGGTCTCTTGGAGATCTATTTGATGTAACTCTTTTTGCGGTGTGTTTGTTGGGATCCAATGAACTTTGAGTTTACGTTCAGATCTATGTTTTTATCCATGAAAGTTATTTGACTCTTTTGATCTCTTATATGCATGATTACTTATAGCCTCGTATTTCTTCTTTGAATCTTTGGTTTAGTTAGGCCGACTAGATCGATTTTTCTTGCCATGGGAAGAGGTGCTTTGTGATGGGTTCGTTCTTGCAATGGTTGATCCTAGTGACAGAAGGGGAAACGACACGTATGTATCATTGCTACTAAGGATAACAAGCTAGGGTCTATTCCTACATGAATAGATCTTGTCTACATCATGTCATCATTCTTATTGCATTACTCCATTTCTCCATGAACTTAATACAGTAGATGCATGCTGGATAGTGGTCGATGTGTGGAATAATAGTAGTAGATGCAGGCAGGAGTTGCCTACTAATATTGGACATGATGCCTATATAATGATCATTTCCTGGATATCATCATGATTATTTGGAGTTCTATCAATTTCCCAACAGTAATTCATTTACCCACCGTATGCTATTTTTCTCAAGAGAAGCCACTAGTGAAATCTACGACCCCCGGGTCTCTTCTTTATCATATTTGCCTTCGAGATCTATTTTTGTTTGCTTTTATTTTCAGATCTATTAATCCAAAAACCCCAAAATACCTTGCTACAATTTTTATTTATTTATTTTATCCCGCGTTCCACGAGATCTATTTATCCAATCTACTCAATTTTTACCTATCTTTTACCCGGGAGGGATTGACAACCCCTCTTTTACGTCGGGTTGGAAGTATTTGTTCTTTGTGTGCAAGTGTCGTTCACGTAGTGTTGTGTGGTTCTCCTAATGGTTTGATAACCTTGGTCTCATCGCTGAGGAAAATACCTATAGTAGTTGTGCTGCATCATCCCTTCCTCTTTGGGGAAATACCGACGTAGTTCCAGCAGCAACATCAGCCTCCCCAACGACATGCTACTCGTCATCATCGCTCTCCTCCCGACCAAAGCTATCATGCGGACCACCCTGCTCTCCCGGCGGTGGCACCCCCTCTGGCGCCGCGTCCCCCATAACCTCATCGTGGATAGCTACCTCTGCGACGGGGATTGCAAATGCCTGGCGGTAGTCTCCAAGATCCTTGCATCGCACCCTGGGACAACCATACACCTTGACATCCACATGTTCAGTACCAACTGCAAGGTCCTAGCTAAGTTTGACTAGTGGTTCTTATCCCCCGCCGTAGATCAGCTCGAGGAGCTCAGCTTTGAAGCTGGACAATGTCGTTGTCTGCCGCCGTCCGTGCTCCGCCTCATGCTAATGCTGTGCCGCGCCGCGCCAGCTTCAGCTCCTACTATTTTCCCCACATTAATGTCGTGACCGCCCTTCTTCTCCCTGAACTCTAGCAGCTTGACCTCTTCGACATTGGCATCTCGAAGAAGGCTATGGAGCAGCTGCTCGGCTGTACTGCGCTCGAGTACCATCGTCTTCGGCGGATCTACGGGTTCATTAGCCTCCACATTGCCTCGATGAATCTCCGATGGATTTATGTGTCTTGCTAGCCCCGCAACAATACATCAATTGGGAAGAGATTAGTTGGGATGTTCCATGTTATGGTCATTGAGAACATGCCTTTCCTTGAGAGATTGCTTGTATCTGATCTAGAAGGTCCGACAAAAATCAGGGTCATTGAGGCGCCGGAATTGACAGCGTTGGTGTACTTGTCTGCCAAATTCTCTGAACTCTTTATTGGATCCATAATCATTCAGGTAGAACACTCATATTCTTCTCCGTCTTCTTGAAATTCACATTTTTAAATTTCTTCTTGATGTATTTGCGACTGTCATCCAAAAAATGATTCCCACAAACTTGACTCAGTCTATGCGCACAGTGAAGATCTTGGCAATAAAAATCTATCGCCCCTAGTCTGGATCAGGTTGTTGGATTCCTTAGATCCTTTCAGTGCACGGAGAAGCTACTCATCAAGGTGAAACTTCTTTAGTATTAGTAAATGGTAATCACAACGTAGCTCAGTTTTTTTCGTAATTTTCCCAAATTACGACGACAAGTGTAGTGTTCAAAACTGCATCTACGCACTGGACTGAAAGAAATGTTTTTAGTATTTTTTCTCACGTGATCACCTGCATCGTTTTTTGTTGTACTAGTAGCCTAGGCTAGTCAAAGTGGCATGTAACTTAGACTAGTAACTCTATGGTTAGCCTAAGAGCAAGTACTACCTCCGTCCTAGTTTACTCTTCGTATTTTGTAGTATTAATATTTGACCATTGATTTAACTAAGAAAATGTTAATGCATGTCACTAAAAATTATATCGTTGGATTCATATTTGAACATAATTTCAGGTAGTACAAAAGTGGGCTATAATGGTCCTCCACTATGTAGGCCAAAACACGTGCCAAATTCACTTCTGTTGCATTTGGCATCAATGCCCTCCATTGCTCACCTGGTGCCCAATGTGGATCACCTACTTTCCTCCGGTGCCAAATTAATTCATGCAATGAAAAACCACTTGCATGGGAGAGGGAGAGGACTGAGGCAATTAAAAACACTTGTTTGGGAGAGGGAGAGGTTGTTGTAGTTGATTTGATTAATTTGTTTATACATGTGGGTCTGTGTGCACAGCGGTGCCAACTCTCTCACATTACTAGAGCGATGCCAAAATCTTTTGATTTGACATCGATGCGTATTATGTGGCTTACTTTTGAGAAACATGGCATCGACCACCTAGTGGAAGGCAACAAATGCCCAAGCTCTTCACGTGCTCCTAGGTAAATGAGAGGAGAGAAAGAGAGAGAGAGAGAGAGAGAGAGAGAGAGAGAGAGTATCACTAGCCTTAGAGCGAACCCTATCATATGAGCAAATGATATTGGTACCTCTTGATGACACATCAATCTTATATAGCCAGCTACTCTAATATGTTCTCTTCTTTTGCAGATAAAAAAGACCTGAAAGTGAAAAATGTGCTGCACTATAACAATATCATTGAATGTCTTGATCTCCATCTTACAGAAATTGATTTGATCGACTACTGAGACAGCACCTTTGAGATTAAATTGGCCAGGTTCTTTTTGCTGGAGTCAAGTGTGCTCAAGGTAATGAGGTTTGGTGTTCTCTGGCGTAACAATGAATGGTGTGTTGATCACCACAAGCGTCTAGGCCTGAATGACAAAGGCTCCGCAGAAGCTGAATTTGTTTTTGAAACATCAAGTCGCAAGAGACTCAAAATTTTATTTTCCCATTAGTGACTTGTTAGGGCGGTGGATTTTAGTTTGTACGATAATGTTGCATCCACCTAAAGTAACGAAAGTTCTTACGTAAACTTCCTATTAATTCCCTATTCGTAGGTGCAACATTACTCCTACCCTTTGTAATATCAGTTTGAAACTTGTAATATTACAAATATCTAGCACGAGGTACCATGTTTCGATAAATGTTCGCGTGCATAGGTGCAACAACGATATACCCATTACTCGAGTATAATATTTATTATTACTCGTGGCAACAAATTATGTCGAACATGGCTAGTTGTAAGCATGCTAGCTCTACATCCATGATGATAGTGACTGCACACGGTGAGGCTGACTTTGGTATGCCGAACACGGCGCCTACACTCAGGTGTCATCTCCGGCGCAGGGTCTTGTCACTTCACTGTGAAGAGCAACACGTAATATATAATTTCACCAACAAGTAGTATAGTACTACTACATTGGTTGTACTACTAGTACTAGCACCACCATCTGGATTTAGTAGTACTACCACCTCCGTATGGATTTAGTATTGGCTAGCAATATCTAGTAATGCATGTCACAAAAAATATACTACTCCCTCTGTAAATAATTACATGGAGTATTGTTTTATTTGGCTTTGAATGTAGTTCCGGATGATATTATACACTCTCCCTTGCGGTAGATGGCTCAAATCTGAAATCTCACCAATCAAACTACTATTGTACTCCCTCCATACTAGAGCATTAGTCACATTACAAAACCAAATAATCCCAAAACTTTTAGGCGCGGTGCATTAACTACCCACCTCGTTCCCTATTTGTTGCCAGAAAAAAGAAATCAGCCAATAGGAGACGTGGGGTGTGTATGTATTCAATGACTGGAGACTACTTAGCACAACATGTGGTGCTCAATTTTCTGTATGCAATGCCATTAATTATGAAATAAACATCAAGTTCTCTCATTTTTCCCAACTCGGTCTTGGTAAGATGACTATATATAGTGCACCGGTACGGAGGAAGAAGGGTGGAGGAGTAGATGGCCAACACACACGTGAATGCAACTCAGTCTACACTTCTCATATAAAGGCTCCCCACCATTCCAATCCATCTACGAAATCCTACGCACCTATGCAAGAGTGATCACTTCAATTGCAAGATCAGTTGACCAGAAGCTAGACCCATGGATGCGATGAGCACGAGCATGTGTCGGCTGTGCCAGATGGTCCACGATGCCGTCCTGCGGCCCGGCACCGAGGGACGTCTCCAGGTTGTTCTTGAGGCTGCCAAGGTGAGAGGCCTCTTGGACGACAACATCGTCTCCTTGTTCGACAAGGACCTCATCGGCTTCCTCGACAAGTTCACCATCGTGAAGAAGCTCGCAGACGACCTTGATGTACGCATCTAGCCCACGTGCACAGGCTCTGTGATGCCCGCCACCCTCAACGACCTCTATGGTGACAACCTCTTCGACGCACTGGTGGCCTTGCGACTGCCCGCTGTCTCGCCGGAGAATGTCCACCTCGAGGCCGCGCTCGCCACGCAGCGCTTGGCTCAGCAAGACACCATTGACATAATCACCCACGTCTACGAGAAAATCATCCACAAGGACTACTATGTGCCAGATGAGGACGATAGGACGCTGGCCTTTTTCGACCGCAGGGCAACCTTGGACGTCATTATTCAGAAGCACGTTGAGCTCATCGCCAACGCCGTTGCTTCTCACCTGTCGGTTGGTGACCCGGCGCACTAGGGCAAGAGGTTGTCGTTGATGGATCTGTATGCATCTTTATTTTTGTGTCAATTCCATGTATACTATAATTTTCTTACTTTTGCATCAACTTCATAACTTACGTACGTACCATACATGAACCGCGCCACAACCAAACTTCTTATATATTAATATTGACGTGTAATGGGAATGTGTAGGTCCCATGCAATAAATGGGAATGGATTTTGAACTTCTGGACACGATGGTTAAATTTGCGAAGGCGCGCACATAAACAACCAAAACAAAGTCATTTTTGGAACAAAGAGCTGGCACATTACAACCGGAAACAGAAGTAGTACTGAAACCGTGGGCGTTCTACTAACCATTTAAGTGTTGCCACGCATCCCTCTATTAATTGGCTACAGGAGGCGTGCGGGTGGTACTACCTCTGTCCTGGTTTATTATTCCCCTTAGTGTTTTGGGCTAAATTTTGACTATGAATTCATTTTACAAATTTTTACGTGTGTCACAAAAATAGTATCATTGGAAACTATGTTCAAATACAAATCCAACCATATAAATGTTTATAACATGCATTAAAAATTTGTCAATTAAATCTATGGTCAAAATTTGACATAAAATATGAAAGGACCAATAAATCAGGACAGAGTTTTGAGTAGGCCGAAGGCGTGCGAGCAGACCGCTGCGCAGGATCACCCCAGACGAGCGTTCCGGCCCACCCCTCAACGCACAGTGGCTAGGCATATCTCTTACATATGGGACCGCATTTAAGGAAAGCGATGATGGTTGAAATTGGCAAAACTCCCCTATTTATCATGCGGGAAAAGCCCAATGCTAGCGTTTTGAATTGTTATTTCTATTTTTGAGGGAAATCGTTATTTCTATCTATCGGCCATGCCAGGAGTAAAACCAAGTGCTACAGCTTACTAGTCACTAGTACAATTTCAAAAGGAAAATTCTGTCGTGTTCACATCGCACCCCCACACAGTTGGTCCGGCACGCCACTCAAGGGGGGAATGCATGTTGTCTCGCATCTTCACTTACGTGGGACCACAGTTGAGGAAATCGACTATCGCCAAACCCCCACCCCGCCCGCTGCAGGATGGCTGAGTTAGAGAAACGAGGAGGGAGAAGAGATAGTTGTAGCGCGAACTCCAAGAAATATGGTGTCATATGGGAGTCGTGTTGGTGGCGTATGCCATACTCCTAGATGTGAATGCTTGTTCTGCCCCATGCCACCCTACTATATATCGAGGATTCAAGGCGCTGGTTACGTACGGCGAACACATTAACATATGGCCCACCTCACACTATGGCCAAATTTCCTGGAGTCTGTGCTAGGGTAAAAAGTGTTCTTTGTGAGGGTGGATGGCTGGTCTCAACTTTAAAACTTGTTTTATTACGTATACGTAGATGTAGATAGAGAGGGTTCAACAGTTTTGAAAGTTTGAATCCAAACATCAAAATGCAGTTTCTACCTTTTATTGGACTCATCCAACGACCTAGGATGATGGGATTCACAGCTACAGTAAAAACACCCAACCGTCATGCGAAGCATGTGAAGCTAATATAAATTAGTACGCTGGTACATGCACAACACGTGCAAAGTTCAATTCATAACTTTTGAAGAAAAAAACCCAACAATGGCCGCTTTAACAATCAAATGTCTTGTTTTGTGTGTATGTAAATCTCCTGTGATAATTATCACAACTTTATTAATCAATACTACAATGGGTTTTGATGTGCTTTGTGCCATAAAATATATATTGTAGCTAGCTTTGTTCGTAGAAGAGAGCGCTTATATAATTATTTTTAATATACAAACGTTGGACTCTGGCCCGTATTTTTTTGCCTCGTCGTAGCACCCACTCTAAGAAAGGACTCGAAAGCCATTCATAATTTAGTGAGTTTATCACAAGCATATCATTTAGTATTCCATACAACAGGTCATCAATGCACAATGACAATGAGGATACATTATAAATACTAAAGTTTTTCTCACACAACAAATAACAAAGCGATGAAATAAACTTCAGGTCAACCAATGCTTGGCGCTGGAAACACTTGTTTTGAACCATAAGTGATTCTCTGGGCATGGCCTATTGTCGATATCGAGACCAAAGCGAGACTCATCATCCAAGCTGAAGCAGCTTGTACCAGGACGCATATTGTGATAGCAAGGGTAGGGAACCATAGCAATGTTCGAGATATAGATACAGTTGCTTCTCATAAATGGTACTAACGTTGTGCCAACAGCAGCTGGATCGCCTTTCACCATCATTGGATACTTTTGTCCAAGGAAGAGTGAATTTTCTCCAAAACTATCAATATTGAACTAGGCAGAAGGTGCTGGCGCTAGCACACTAGTATCCATCCCGAATACCCTGCAACGGATGTTGGAATAGGTCCGGATAGTGCGACCATGGGAGACAACACCTGCTTCCTTAGTAACATCAGCAGTGCCCAATATACAGACAAGAAGGGGTGACCCATTTGAATAAGTTGTCACGCGCCACTGAGTATGTAGGTCCTGCTCGTCTTCATGCTCATGATCATCACCATCGTTATCTCCCCCTTGGTTATAAAATCTTCCAAGTATCGGTGGTGGAATGTTGACAGGACCTTGGAAACAAAGAAGGTTAATTAGTATGGGGATACTAACTCACATGCATGGTGAATGAAACAATTATAATTACAGTAGAAGGCAAACATATCAAAACAATAAGGATCCCATGCGAAAACAGTGCCAGAAGTGGTGGCAACAAACACAAGACCATCGTATTGAATTGCATCACAGTACATAGTCGTGTACAAAAACTAGTTTTTGAGCAATATCCATTGAGTCGAAGTATTAAGGATGGCAACAAGCTTGTCGAAGGTAGCGACAATACAAGCATTCCTATAACCCCAAGAGCGAGTGGGAACTCGACAAATTGTTATCTTTTGTAGATGACATTCACCATGATCGTATTTGAATGTACGTAGAATACCGGTGTGCTCAACCTCAGGGTAGTCTGAGATTTTTGGAAGTGGAACCTGGGGACGAGTGTACACATTCACAAGTTCCCACTCGCACTTGTAGACAATATAAACAGCCCAATCTCCATTTGCGCTTGCCCAGGCCTTACCCTCAAGCGATGGCATCTTAACATCACACGTAGCATTATCAAGCGGCATCAACTTGCACAAGGCGATGCTTCCGTCGTCCCCGCACCAGCGAGCAACGTCATGGCGAAGAAGATAATAGAGATCAAACCGCTCCTGAACCCTTGGGTTCTTTGTAATGATGTTATTTGTTGAGTCAATAATGGTCTTAATGAACCTGCCATGCTAGCCGTGGTGATGACGTTGCACCGATCAATGAGTTCCTCCACCACATCATCTTTCACATCGGGGCAAGAATAATGAGGTTGTTTCCTGCCTGTTCCCTCCATCGAGAAGACGAACAATGGCAGAAGGAAGAGTCAAGGAAAATGGAGAGAGGAAGAGCGTGGGACAGTAGTTCCAAATTGAGAGGGAAAGGCGAAGAGGCGGCGGACGGTTGCCATGGTACAGGAAGAGGCTAGTGGGGAGCAGACGGTCGCCACGGTATAGAAAGAGGCGCTCCGGCCTACATAGACATCCGTTTGGAAATTATACCAAAGGGGACTCACCGTCGTCTCACTAACATGTTGGAATGGGACCACATGTCAACGAAACATACTGTGTCATTTCTCGTGCAAAATGCGATCTAGCCGTGTTGGTCTGAGGTGCCGCATCATTTCTCGACTTTACCTTTTTAATGGCGTGCCATTCAATTTTGAAGCATAGCTAATTGGTATTGTATGCAGAGAAAATATAAACTACTCTACCACTACTCTACCTTTAGTACTTACCAGTACTAGTAAAGTAGTATAAAGGCTGGAGCTTCAGCGGGTGCTTGCTAAGGTCTGCCTACTTGCTTCTCACACTATCACCCTCTCTCCAAATCTAAAAAAGACGGTGGTTGCCCCTCTCTCTCTCCCTCCTCACCGATAGTCACAGATCCGCCAGGATCCCGTATGTCGGGGAAGAAAAGGACGTGAAGTGTTGACGCACTCGTCGGTGGCGAGCAAGGTCACACACTCACGACAAGGCCGTCATCTCAGACCTAGCTCCGGCGCGGGATGGCCTCCGTCCCCAACCTCGCCGCCTTAGTGTGTGCAGAGGATGACGACCACGAACAAAGACACTTCCCGCCGACACTCGGGTATGCTACCTATTTTCGAACCATACCCTTGTTCTATTGCGCCATCTGCCACGTCGCTGCAAGTGAATCTTTTTCCACTCCCCCATCTGCCCAATTTACTATCCTCTACTCTGCTGGTCACGCAGACGAAAACCTTAATTCGCACTATTAAATGAAACCCTACTTCATACAGGCTAGTCCATGTCTGGGTTGAATAAGGAAAGAAAGGGAGAAAGTACTGTCAAAGAGACTAGGTATCAGACCTGCATCTTAGTTGAAAAGGGGAAAATCAGTAGCTATGGAACGAGTCTCTTGTCTCTTGGATGAAAAAGGGTAGAAAGGCATGAAAATGCAATAGAGAATGACCAGGTCGATCGGTTTGCTATCCTCACATAGGAAAAAGGTGGCTAAAGAGAACAAAAATGGGACGTAGTCCACATATGCTGCCTTGATATTTGTTGCTCTGGGCAACCATCACTCCCTCGCCACTCTATGCGTCTGTGGAGGTACATCATACTGGTGTGCCCACTGTCTGAATGGGCCTCCCCATGCTCTTATTGCTACTTTTTTCTTGTTTGTATAACGCCATTGGTAAAATCAAGCAATGCTACTGCTAAAGTGATGCCACATTTAGCTAATGCCGCACTCAGTCTAATGCCATCGATAAATTTAAGCAATACCATTTAATGTCACATGATTATTTCAGGGTTAGCTGCTGATTTTGGATGTATTAAAGATTTTTGAGCAAAGGCATTCTCATGTTGTTGCACAGCTAGTATACCAACGATGAAACTTGTTACTACCTTCAAATTTTTGCACTGGTAATGCTTATAGACTACATAACTCACTTCATGATGTTATGATAAGTCAATTTGTTTTGTACATGTCACCAAAATGCAAAGGCGGTGATGACATTTTATTTCAGTTAAACTTCATAGAAAATTACGAAGAGACCAGGAAAGGTCAGTCGTGGGCACCTCCTCCTTCTGCTATTTTGTTTATTCGTTTGATCAAGTTTTTATGTTTGATCGATTATCAAGATTGGGACAACAATTTTTGATGTCCCCTCAAGCTCGAAATGATATTTACCTTGAAGGTACATGGTTTGCAATTGTTTTTATACTGTCATTAGTTAATAATGCTAGTTACCTTCAGACTTTTGTATTTGGTCTAATGCTGTTGCACAACCACTATACCAATGTTGAAACTTGTTACCTTTAGATTTTGTATAGTTAATACTTATAGAAATCTTCCAGTACTAGCTTATGGAAATCTGTTTAGTAAAACCAGTTTACTGTACCCCGTAATAAAAAAACTACTCTACCGTTGCACTATCCACTGGATTATATATTTGTATTATTTGAATGGTGTTTCCTAGTTGCATTAGCGTATGGACATATATAAGGTGTGGCGAGCTTTCCTAGATATGTGCTCAAGAAAACTACTACCTGTTTTTCTAAATACTAGAGTTTGGGTGCTTTAAACTGAACTATGAAAATGTCTTATATTAAGAAACCAAGGGTGTAGAGTTCATTCAAATTATGCCGACAAAGCTAATCACACGTTTGTTAAAATTAATGCCCATTATCTTTTGGGAGGAGGTCTGCTTGTTTGTCTCTATTGCCTATCGGTTACATTCCTGACATCATGATGTAAAGGTAAGTAATTTTTTTATAGTGTCACCGAATTGTCAAGGCGGTGATGGCATTTAATTTTGGGAAACTCTTCCTATCAGTAGTCTGATCCCATGCCAGAGCCAGACCTCTTCACAGCCGTTGGATTTGGAGAAGTGATTCAACGCCTTGCAGATTACCTATATAATCATGTGAATCCCACGTTATCACAACCACGACCTATCTAGGTGTAACACCCATGATGCGGCTATATCTCCCACGTGTGGGGGCACGACTTAGAGGCATAACCGCATGGTAGGCATGTCGCAAGAGGGGTAATCTTTACACATCCCATGTACTGAATAAGGAAGTGATAAAGAGTTGGCTTACAATCGCCACTTCACACAATACATAAATATAGCATTACATCATCCAGAATACAATCAAGGTCCGACTACAGAACCAACATAAATAAAGACAACCCCAAATGCTAGATCCCCAATCGCCCCAACTGGGCTCCTCTACTGATCATCCGGAAAGGAAACGTAGTAACGGCCTGAATCTTTGTTGAACTCCCACTTGAGTTCAGTCGCGTCCCCTGCACTGGCATCATCGGCACCTGCATCTGGTTTTTGGAAGTATCTGTGAGTCACGGGGACTCAGCAATCTCACACCCTCATGATTAAGACTATTTAAGCTTAAAGGTAGGACATGTAGTGAGGTGGAGTTGCAGCAAGCACTAGCATATATGCAGGTAACTTACGCAAATGAGAGCGAGAAGAGAAGCAAAGCACGATCGAGAAGCTATAAAGATCAAGAAGTGATCCTGAAACTACTTACGTTCAAGCATTACACGACATCGTGTTCTCTTCCCGGACTCTACCGAAAAGAGACCATCATGGTTACACACGCGGTTGATTCATTTTAAATTAAGTTAAGTGTCAGGTTTTCTACAACCGAATATTAAAAAAATTCCCATATGCCCATAACCGTGGCACGGCTTTCGAAAGTTCAAAACCCTGCAGGGGTGTCCCAACTTAGCCCATCACAAGCTCTCACGGTCAACGAAGGATATTCCTTCTCCCAGGATGACCCGATCAGACTCGGAATCCCAGTTACAAGACATTTCGACAATGGTAAAACAAGACCGTCAAAGCCACCCGATGTGCCAACAAATCCCGACAGGAGTCACACGTATCTTGTTCTCTGGGCACAATGGATGGGCAAGACGTCGGGTTGGCATAGACCCTGGTTGCCCAGGGGGTGCCGGACATCGCCCAATTTGGACCAACACTCAGAGGAGCACTGGCCCAGGGGTTTAAAATAAAGATGACACTTGAGTCCGCGAAACCCAAGGGAAAAAGGCTTAGGTGGCAAATGGTAAAACCAAGGTTGGGCCTTGCTGGAGGAGTTTTATTCAAGGCGAACTTCCAAGGGGTTCCCATTATAACCCAACCGCGTAAGGAACGCAAAATCAAGGAACATAACACTAGGATGACGGAAACTAGGGCGGCAAGAGTGGAACAAAACACCAGGCATAAGGCCGAGCCTTCCACCCTTTACCAAGTACATAGATGCATTAAAGTAAACAAGATATAATAATGATATCCCAATAATAAACATGTTCCAACAAGGAACAAACTCCATCTTCACCTGCAACTAGCAACGCTATAAGAGGGGCTGAGCAAAGCGGTAACATAGCCAAACAACGGTTTGCTAGGAAAGGTGGGTTAGAGGCTTGACATGACAATATGGGAGGAATGATATGGAAAGTGGTAGGCATCGCGGCATAGCAATACAGCGAACAACTAGCAAGCAAAGACAGAAGTGATTTCGAGGGTATGGTCATCTTTCCTGCAAAATTCTCCGAGTTGACGAAAGCTTGATCCTTGTAAGCGTACTCAACGGGTTCCTCGGTCACGTAATCGTCTCCCAGCTCTACCCAAAGCAAGAACACAAGCAAAGGAAATAACAATTAACCACGGTGCAATGCGCAAGCAACATGATGCAAAACATGGCATGCTATGCGGGATGTGATATGCAGTGCATATGCGTGCTCCGGAAGCAAAAGATTGATCAAGGCATCAAATTGGCAAACCAAGTGTGCCACTGGAAAGATGAGTTGATTTCGGTCGAAATCAATATAAAGATCACCGGAATCGGATGCACGGTTTGCAAATGGCAAGCAAAACAATAAAGGCACAATTGTGCGATTAACAACACGATGCCATCTAGAATGCAACAAGAAACTAAGCTACTGCACTCCAACATAGCAACAAATCACATGGCAGTGATCTACTCAAGATGCTTGACAAAAGATTAACACTAAGCTATGGCTAATTTACACAATAGCAGGTTCAAACAAGCATGGCAAAAGTGCAAAAGATATCAGCGTCACAGA
This sequence comes from Triticum monococcum, assembly GCA_034509565.1. Classification (NCBI taxonomy): domain Eukaryota; kingdom Viridiplantae; phylum Streptophyta; class Magnoliopsida; order Poales; family Poaceae; genus Triticum; species Triticum monococcum. The sequence goes on along the minus strand of CM067842.1, from coordinate 438,607,092 downwards.
CTTAGTGAAAATAACAACATGCCAGGAATTAACATCAGGAAGACATGTTTAGAGCAAGCTAACAACATGCTATAGAAACATAACATAGCAAAACAAGACATGGCATGAATCTACTCAAATCATAGAACAAAAGTCCCTTACTGACCAAGAGTCAAAAGGGCACAAAAAGTATGACGGCACCCATGTAAACATAGCAAGTTTCGTTCACAGATTCAGACTTAGCAGAAAACTGAGCATGGCAAAAACAGAATTATGAAGGCCTCTTCGCGAGCTCGATTCACTCAACACAAGGCATGGCATGACAAGATAAGCATACTACCAGCAAGAAGACATGATCATGAAGCTAAGCAAAGCAAGAACAAGTTCATAGCATGCATGGATCAACTACAACAACCATGGCAAAATTGATTAACATGTAAACAATCTGCCAAGAACATTTTATAACAAAAGTAGAGCGAGATTAAGTCATGCCAGGGCACTCCATAATTGCAAACATGGGCTTGGATGGATAGAGCACAACCATATGTCAAAATCATCCTTACTGAAGATACTCAAAAGAAGCATGGATCTCACTGAAGAAACATGAATACATGGCATAAAAATAACAGCAGGGAAATGACTTAGTAAAATTCTAAGTCCCTGAAATCAGTAATATTACGAGAGCTACTTTGCATGCTTGTGCTAGTCACCACAAAGATCACAAAAATACATGTCATACACCCCTGTAAATATGGCATGGCATAGCCCAAAGCACATGTAGAGCTCAAGTCCATATGCAGCACACAGCAATTATATCAAAAATGACAAATGCTCATACTCTGCTAAGAATCAGCACCTAACATTTTATAGCACTCTTGCATCAACGCTTTGGGCATCAATATGGACACAAACAAGCATTTCACAATGGAACAAAATGAAGAGCACATCATGATGAACATTTTGATATATCATGTATGCAAAACGGATCTACGGATGAGGAGTTATGGCACGTTAAAAAGGGCCTGAAATCATAACAGAAAAGGACTTAGGGAGAAATTTGGAGAGTCAACCTGCTCAGATCTAGGGTTCGGGCGCGGGAACCGAGGCTCGCCGGAATGGATCTCGCCGGAATTGTCACGGTGGCCGGAGTCGAAGAAGAGGAGGGAGTGGTCGGAGCTCGTCGGCCGATGCGCGCGCGGGCGGCGGCGCGGTGAAGGCGAGCGGCGGCTGGAGTAGCGGACGGTGAGGCGTGGCAGAGGCGGCGGAGCAAGCGGCCGGCGACGTGCTGCGGCGGCAAGCGGGCGACGGCGGCCGGGCGAGGCGGGCGGCGGCGTGAACAAGCGAGGCAGGCGGCGGCGGAGCGCAGTCCCGGGGCGGCGACAACCGGGCCACGGGGGCCGGATCTGGGCCTCGGCGGGCCCGGCAGCGGCGCACGATGTGAGCTGGCGGTGGCAACACGTGGCAGGCATTGATTGGATGCGGTGGCGGCGGCGAGATTTCTCCGACCGGACCGGACACGTCCAGCGGCGGAGAGGGAGCGGGATGTTTTGGACCCGGATTTGGAGGAGGGGTGCACGTATTTATACCTAAAAGGAGGTGGGAGTGTCCAAATGAGGTGTAGTTTTCGACCCCGCGATCGTGATCCAGCGACGTAGGATATGGGATAGGTTTGGATGGGTTATCGGGCCACTTTGGAGGGTTGTTGGGCTGCAACACACACGAGGCCTTTACGGTTCCCCGGTTAACCGTTGGAGTATCAAACGGACCCCAAATGGCACGAAAGTTGACAGGCGGTCTACTGGTGGTGTAGCAAGGCCGCCTGGAAAATCTCGGTCCATTTCGAGAATGTTTAACACCCGCTCATGAAAAGAGACAAAAGGGGGACGTCGGAGGACATAGGAGTGTCGGATTGCAAAACGAACAACGGGGAAAATGCTCGGATGCATGAAACGAACACGTATGCAAATGCGATGCACATGATGACATGATATTAAATGCATGACATGGACAAAATGCAAAACAAAGACAAGAACCCAACCACGAATCTCATAACTTAAGGCCGGAAATGGCAAGAGTTGGGGTAAAATATGGTAAGTTACATCCGGGGTGTTACACTAGGGTAACGATGCAGCCGTCGGCCCGAAACTTCATACTTTTTTCGCTATCTCCATAGCCACCAGCGATGGTCGCGATCTTCATCCGGGTGTACAACATCAGTGAGGACATCGACCAGGAGAGGCGACGAGGAGCGCAACAGGTGGAGATCTGAATATTGGTGAAGATGGGGACGACGACTGTAACGGGAAAGCAATCATTTGTCCGATCTCACCCGTGTGCGCCCCCTCCTCCGGACTGCTACGACCATGACTCAACTAATCGACACCCCATCGTTGTTGACTCTCTGCTACTCTAGTCAACTCGAGCAACCCATGGCACTCATGGCTGTCGCGTCGATCTCGCTTGGTGCTCCTCCTCAAAGATTTTCCTCTTCACGGTGCCCTTGTTCGAGTAGGCATCATCTCCAATGCTTCCCACCATCAAGTTCTTCACAGTGGGAATCTTGTGTTTTTATAGTAAATTATGTGCTTCATTGTGAGAGATGCAATGCGTCTGGATTATGTGTAATAGGTTTCCTACTGCCAACGTATGTGCTTCCTTTGGTTTAGTAAAGGACAACCATGTGCTTCTGTATCATATTACAAGAATAACAGTGCTTCCATACAGCTTTGATTCTGGTTCGACAATTATCAAATTGTGTTTTCAACTTCTCAATGACTACTAGTCGCTAAGTCACTACTGTGCATAGTACACAGTACATGTGACATTCCCTCGGAAGAAGTATTACATGTGACATGCTTCCTTCATAAACACAATAAGTTTAGTTTTGTATAGCAATGTTTTTAGGTATTACGGTTTCATGCTTCAACCACCATAAACATGTTGTTTCGAAATACAGCAAAACATGCTTCCTAGCACAAAATGAATCATGATAATCCTTGGAGATAAATGTGAATATAAATTATGAAGCATGGCTTTGTCGCGTCGGAAGCATATTTATCCAATGATGGAATTATGGAATGGAACTAACAATGAAAAGAAAAGGAAGCATCGAGCGCAAATTACACACGTGATTATAGGGATCTCTTATATGGAAGCAGTGTAAACAAAGGAAAGTTTGTTTTGGAAACTATTGAACGAAAAGGAAGCATCCAGTACGTGCATACGTGATTATTGGGATCTCTTATATGGAAGCAGCGTAAACAAAGTAAAGATTGTTTTAGAAACTCCTACGTGACAATAGAGTTTATTTTGGAAACTACAATGGGTGAGGCGCTGTTTGAGGGACCCAATCTAACGGTCCAGGAGATTTTGATCTAACGCCCATGCACTGGTCTGACGGGAAGGCAGGGATCAGTAGTCTGATCCCTAGTGGTTCCCTTTAATATTAGTTGAACTGCACAAAAAATACTTAAAAGAAGAGGAAAGGTCAGGAATGGTTCAATCTTTCAGAAAGATCGGATAGTCACTTCATGGACTGCACAAAAGTAGTATTGTACTATTTATTGGCCAACACTAGGTGTTTAATTGTTTTGTTGTGATTATCCAGTGGGCATCATTTTGCCAAATTTAAAGTTGTATTTCGAAAATAGTCTCACCGTGTGATTGACAGATGACCAACTCATATTTTAATGGATGTTCCTCCATCATGTGTGGTTCACTCTCATGGTTCCATCTTTTGGTGAAACCACTTACGTTTGCAAGTGGAAATGTAGACTTCATAATCAAATTTGTATTTCACTCTGTACTGAATGTTGCCCTAGAGAAGCATCCATGCTAGTAGCAAGAATAGATGTTCTTTCTTGATCTTTGCTTTAGGAGCTACATATTGTATATGATTTGTGAATCATTGAGATGCATTAGCATGTTGATCTTATGTATGGGAATCGTACTAGTTGGTTGTGAATTTGGGCTATTAATGGGAACATATTACAAAGCCAGGTCTGTGAGTCTTGTGTGAACATTTGGAACGGATTTACTCTTACTTCTGTGCATAGCATGATCCTTATTTCTTTGTGCTCAGTGTTTACAAGTTAGTTGAAGTTCCTTATTTCTATCCTTTCAGTGTTTACAAGTTATTGATCGATCCCTAGCTAGCCTACTAATACGCTCCTGGAAGTTTTAGTTGCGACGCAAGATACAAAGGTGGCAGGTTTTTGAATAAAAAATGCCAACCTCTGAAGAAACTTACATGCTATTATGAAGAAAATGCCATGCGAATCTGAAGAAACTGCCAGCAAAAATGTTCACCAATTCCTTATCTCCCAGCAAATGTTCATCAGCTATTGCGATCCTACACGTACACTGTCGGACTGACTTGATCCTACAGAATAACTAGTGGATCACCCACGTACCTCATCTGGATGAATCTAGTGTACTCATTTGACCGTCATGCCGTTGTGCGACCCAGTACGGACGAGACGCACCACTGACGGGACGGGGCGAGACGACACAGTCATAATTTTAGTTTTTCTAGTTTTCCATGGCAAGCTGGCGCGGTAGGCCATGCCTGCTTATGCATTGAATTCCGATGACCATGATGACCGTCACGTTTCCGGCGACACGCTGGTGCACCAACCTTCCGCCTATAATTACTGGTTCCCGGCATTCTCCGGTGGCACCATCACCCAACTCACCCTATCCTCGTAACCCCCACTGGCCCAACGTCGCTCGCCACTTGCCCTCGCTCTCTCCACGTCTGTCATGCCCCCGCCCGTCCGCAATAGGCGACGCCGGAGGTGGTCACCACCGGAACTAGTGTTCAGTTTTTCACCGGAAGGCATACGGAGGGAGGAGGCATTCTATCGGTCTTTATATGGCAATGTGGAGTATGAGGACTTGTTGGAGCGCGACTGCCTATCGAAGGAGTAGCGTATTGCTGATTTGTGCCGCCAGTGGGGCATGGAGCAGCAGCGCACCGATCCTCTGAGTTGCGAGCAGATAGCCCTGGAGGCTATCGGGCACGCACACGTTCGCAACGCCAAACTTTACTACCAGCTCATCAAGTGGGTTTCCCGCTTTGAAGCCGAAGCTTTGGTGGACCACGCCGTCATGGAAAGGGCCATCTCGCGCGAGCAACGCGCCCTATCGCACGTCTGGCAAGTCCGAGGCGAGGAGGAGGACGTCGGTGCCGGTGCTTAGCGTGTACCGCAGATGGCGCCGTCATCGTCTAGTTAGTTAAGAGTAAGTTAATACTTGTACACTAGAGTATTCGTGGGAGTAGATAGTTAACTTGGCTATGATGGTTGTCTACGTGGAAGTTCAGTACTCTATATCTCGATCAGACCTGTTACTTTGCTCTGAATGTTGAACTTTCCGTTTGAACATATGGAATGGGTTGTTATTTTTTTAATGGGTTGTATTTGTCTGCCACGGGTTTCGAGGCTAACTTGTGGGCCTGCTAGGTTGCATGTACACAATCAGGGGATGATTGTATGTGGAGAGGATGACAGCAAAGACCCACCAGGGACATGTTAGTACGCAAGAAAGTGCCTCCTTATTTCAAGCCAAAAAATGGTTCCTCCTAATGGATTTCTGACATCTGGGTCCCATGCCATTGTCAACGTAGTCAATAAATGAGAGAATTGCACAATGAGCGGCTGACACCTGGGACCCAACAGCTTGCCCAATTCTTTTTGTTTTTGAGATGGAGCAGGGTGTCAACTGGGCTATGAGGGGCACTCTGGCCTGTCTAGCCAGCCTTTTATTTTATGTTTACCACAAGACCAGCTTAGTAGTTTTTTCTTTCTGAAAATGGCTGGCCCACTTTTTTTGTTCTTTTGTAGAATACCCAACCGAAGCCTACTTGCTTTTGTCAGCCCTGTTGGGCTGCAAATCTTTCAAGATGAGAGTTTCATCCGGCTTGCCCGGAAAATGGACTATCAGTAATGAGAAATGGGATGTACATTTTTAAAACACAGCAAACCAGCAATTAGTTTCAAATTTCTTTTTTTTATTTCGAAATTTTAAATTCCATTGATTTTTATGCGTGGACAATTATTTGGATTTTATATTGATATAAATTTATTTTTCAAATTAGTATGAATGTGATTTGAAATTTCGGGATTAAAAATAGTTTGGCGCACCAAATTATGAAAAAATTGTAGAATTTTTTAACCGTGGCCACAATATGGGCTGTAATGCTAACAAAAAGAATAAGGGCTCCGAAATAATCCTTAAGAATTAGTAAATGGGTTGTAAATTATTAGAAATAATGGCACATGTGGTGTATGATGTTTCCCACAGATTTGAGGCTGACTTGTGCGCCTACTATAGGTTGGCGCATACGCTTTCCTAAAAAAAGGTTGATGTGTACGCAAGGCTGTGCCAACTTAGTCAACACAAGAGAGCAATGACTGTTGGATATCCATCCAACGGCCGTCGTGCTTCTTCAATCTATGAACTTCCTGCTCCAGTTGCCCAAAGCCAGCACCGGCAGGACTGGTTGCTCCCTTCTCCCGTGGCTGGCTGTGCTGCCATGCAGGCCTCACCGGCCGACCCTACTGTCACCGCTGGGCAGGTCATCCCTTTATCCACCTGCACCTCCTGTTATTTTCTGGCGACGCTAGCCTCACCCCGCAGCCGAACTAGTCACAACCCTCGTACTCCCATCAGCCCGGGCATCCACTATTGTGGCTTCGCCAGCTCCAGGTCGTTCCCTTCCTGGGCTTCGTCGTCTTGCACCACGCTGATGCTCTCGGCGCAGCGTGCTCAACGTGGTCAACAAATGACACCGTCGGAAGAGGGATGTAAGTGGAGATCCTGACAGTAGGGACCCACATGGTCCATGGCCGCACGCAAGTAAGTGCCACCTTATTAAGGAAAAGAAATGAATCCCCCTAATAGCTGGGACCCACCAGTTATATCTTCGCATGCAAGGAAGTGCCTCCTTATTAAGCAAAAAATAAAAATTGCTCCCCTAGACAACTGGGGCCCATCATATTTCGAGGTTGACTTGTGGCCCTACTCAGTTGGCGCGTACGCAGGGTTTGTCAACTTAGCCAACAAACGATTCTATCAACAGTGACCGTTGGATGTTAATCCAATGGTTGTTCTGCTTCTTCAACCTCTGATTTTCTTGATGCAGCCGCCCAAACCAGCGCCGGCAGGACAGCGTGCTCCTGCCTCCCATGGCCGGCTGTGTTGTGCCCAGGCCTCCCCACCCCCTCCTACTCCAACGCAGGGCAAGCCATCCGTCTACTCACTCACAACACTGAAGGAAATATGCCCTAGAGGAAATAATAGAGTTGTTATTTATATTTCCATATATCATGATAAATGTTTTTTATTCATGCTAGAATTGTATCAACCGGAAACTTAGTACATGTGTGAATGCATAGACAAACATAGTGTCCCTAGTATGCCTCTACTTGACTAGCTCGTTAATCAAAGATGGTTAAGTTTCCTAGCCATAGACGTGTGTTGTCATTTGATGAACGGGATCACATCATTAGAGAATGATGTGATGGACTAGACCCATCCGTTAGCTTAGCACTATGATTGTTTAGTTTATTGCTATTGCTTTCTTCATGACTTATACATGTTCCTATGAGTACGAGATTATGCAACTCCCGAATACCGGAGGAACACCTTGTGTGCTATCAAACATCACAACGTAACTGGGTGATTATAAAGATGCTCTACAGGTGTCTCCGATGGTGTTTCTTGAGTTGGCATAGATGATTAGGATTTGTCACTCCGTGTATCGGAGAGGTATCTTTGAGCCCTCTCGGTAATGCACATCACTATGAGCCCTGCAAGCAATGTGGCTAATGAGTTAGTTGTGGGATGATGCATTACGGAATGAGTAAAGAGACTTGCCAGTAACGATATTGAACTAGGTATGATGATACCAATGATTGAATCTCGGGCAAGTAACATACCGATGACAAAGGGAACAATGTATGTTGTTGTGCGGTTTGACCGATAAAGATCTTCGTAGAATATGTAGGAACCAATATGAGCATCCACGTTCCTCTATTGGTTATAGACCGGAGATATGTCTCGGTCATGTCCACATAGTTCTCGAACCCGTTGGGTCCGCATGCTTAACGTTCGATGACGATATGTATTATGAGTTATGTGATTTGATGTACCGAAGGTTGTTTGGAGTCCCGGATGAGATCACGGACATGACGAGGAGTATCTTAATGGTCGAGACATAAAGATTAATATATTGAAAGGTTATATTCAGACACCGGAATGGTTCCGAAGTGTATCGGGTATTTTTCGGAGTACCGGGAGGTTACCGGAACCTGTTGGGGAATTAATGGGCCAGAATGGGCCTTAGTGGAGAAGAGAGAGGGCCGCCCAGAGGTGGCGCTCCCCCCTTGCCCAGTCCAAATTGGACAAGGGGAAGGGGGCGCCCGCCTCCTTCATTCTCTTCTCTCTTCTTTCCCTTCTTCTCCTTTTTGGACAAGGAATGGGGGAAACCTACTCCCACTAGGAGTAGGATTCCTCCCCCCTTGGCGCGCCCGTTGTGCCTGGCAAGCCTCCTCCTCCCCCTCTCCTTTATATATGGGGGAGGGGTCACCCCATAGACACACAAGTTGATCTTTAGGCATGTGCGGTGCCCCTCTCCACAGTTTTCCACCTCGGTCATATTGCCGTAGTGCTTAGGCGAAGCCCTGCGTCAGTAACTTCATCATCACCATCAACACACCATCGTGCTGACGGAACTCACCCTCGGCCTCAGTTGGATCAAGAGTACGAGGGACGTCACCGAGCTGAACGTGTGCAGATCGCGGAGGTGCCATGCGTTCAGTACTTGAAAGGTTGGATCGCGAATATGTTCAACTACATCAACCGCGTTACTTAACGCTTCCGCTTTCGGTCTATGAGGGTACGTAGACACACTCTCCCCTCTCGTTGCTATGAATCTCCTAGATAGATCTTGCGTGATCATAGGAATTTTTTGAAATACTGCATTCCCCAACAGTGGCATCTAAGCCAGGTCTATGCGTAGATGTTATATGCACGAGTAGAACACAAAGAGTTGCGGGCGATAATAGTCATACTTCTTAGCAGCATTTCATACTTTGATTCGGTGGTATTGTTGGATTAAACGGCCCAGACCGACATTACATGACCGCGTTCATGAGACTGGTTCTACTGACGTGCTTCGCACATAGGTGGCTAGTGGGTGTCTATTTCTCCAGCTTTAGTTTAATCGAGTGTGACTACGCCCGGTCGTTGCTGCAGGTTAAAACAGCACACTTGACGAAAAATCGTTATGGTTTTTGATGCGTAGGTAATAACGGTTCTTGCTAAGCCCGTAGCAGCCACGTAAAACTTGCAACAACAAAGTAGAGGAAGTCTAACTTGTTATGGCAGGGCATGTTGTGATGTGATATGGTCAAGACATGATTATATAAATTGTTGTGTGAGATGATCATGTTTTCTAACAGTTATCGGCAACCAGCAGGAGCCAAATGGTTGTCGCTTTATTGTATGAAATGCAATCGCCATGTAATTGCTTTACTTTATCATTAAGTGGTAGCGATAGTCGTAGAAGCAATAGTTGGCGAGACGACAACGATGCTACGATGGTGATCAAGGTGTTAAGCTGGTGATGATACTGATCATGACGGTGCTTTGGAGATGGAGATCAAAGGCACAATATGATGATGGCCATATCATATCACTTATATTGATTGCATGTGATGTTTATCCTTTATGCTTCTTATTTTTCTTAGTACGACGTTAGCATTATATGATGATCTCTCACTAAGTTTCAAGGTATAAGTGTTCTCCTTGAGTGTGCACCGTTCCTACAGTTCGTCGTGCCGAGACACCACATGATGATCGGGTGTGATAAGCTCTACGTTCACATACAACGGGTGCAAGCCAGTTTTGCACAAGCAGAATATTCCGGTTAAACTTGACAAGCCTAGCATGTGCAGATATGGCCTCGGAACACTGAGACCAAAAGGTCAAGCGTGAATCATATAGTAGATATGATCAACATAGTGATGTTCACCATTGAAAACTACTCCATCTCACGTGATGATCGGACATGGTTTAGTTGATATGGGTCGCGCAATCACTTAGATGACTAGAGGGATGTCTATCTAAGTGGGAGTTCTTAAGTAATATGATTAATTGAACTTTAATTTATCAAGAACTTAGTACCTGATAGCATTTTGCATGTCTATGTTGTTGTAGATTAATGGCTCGTGCTACTGTTCCTTTGAATTTTAATGTGTTCCTAGAGAAAGCTAAGTTGAAAGATGATGGTAGCAACTACACGGATTGGGTCCGTAACTTGAGGATTATCCTCATTGCTGCATAGAAGAATTACGTCCTGGAAGCACTGCTAGGTGGTGCAAAGCCCGATGCAGGAGCATCACGAGATGTTATGAACATATGGCGGAGCAAAGATGATGACTACTCGATAGTTCAGTGTGCCATGCTTTACGGCTTAGAATCGGGACATCAATGATGTTTTGAACGTCATGGTGCATATGAGATGTTTCAGGAGTTGAAGTTAATATTTCAAGCAAATGCCCGGATTGAGAGATATGAAGTCTCCAATAAGTTCTACAACTGGAAGATGGAGGAGAATAGTTCTGTCAGTGAACATATACTCAAAATGTCTGGGTACCACAACCACTTGACTCAACTGGGAGTTAATCTTCCTGATGATAGTGTCATTGACAGAGTTCTTCAATCACTGCCACCAAGCTACAAAAGCTTCATGATGAACTATAATATGCAAGGGATGGATAAGATAATTCTCGAGCTCTTCGCAATGCTTAAGGCTGCGGAGGTAGAAATCAAAAAGGAGCATCAAGTGTTGATGGTCAACAAGACCACTAGTTTCAAGAAAAAGGGCAAAGGGAAGAAGGGGAACTTCAAGAAGAATGGCAAGCAAGTTTTTGCTCAAGTGAAGAAGCCCAAGTCTGGACCTAAGCCTGAAACTGAGTGCTTCTACTACAAAGGGACTGGTCACTGGAAGCGGAACTGCCCCAAGTATTTGGCGGATAAGAAGGATGGCAAAGTGAAAGGTATATTTGGTATACATGTTATTGATGTGTACCTTACTAATGCTAGCAGTAGCGCCTGGGTATTTGATATTGGTTTTGTTGCTAATATTTGCAACTCGAAACAGGGGCTACGGATTAAATGAAGATTGGCTAAGGATGAAGTGACGATGGGCGTGGGAAATGGTTCCAACATCGATGTGATCGCGGTCGGCACACTACCTCTACATCTACCTTCGGGATTAGTATTTGACCTGAATTATTATTATTTGGTGCCAGCGTTAAGCATGAACATTATATCTAGATCTTGTTTGATGCGAGACGGTTATTCATTTGATTCAGAGACTAATGGTTGTTCTATTTATATGAGTAATATATTTTATCGTCATGCACCCTTGATGAGTGGTCTATTTTTATTGAATCTCGATAGTAGTGATACACATATTCATAGTATTGAAGCCAAAAGATGTAAGTTTAATAATGATAGTGAAACTTATTTGTGGAACTGCCGTTTAGGTCATATTGGTGTAAAGCGCATGAAGAAACTCCATGTTGATGGGCTTTCGGAATCACTTGATTATGAATCACTTGATGCTTGCGAACCATGCCTCATGGGCAAGATGACTAAGACTCCATTCTCCGGAACAATGGAGCGAGCAACAGACTTGTTGGAAATAATACATACTGATGTATGCGGTCCGATGAGTGTTGATGCTCGCGGCGGGTACCGTTATTTTCTGACCTTCATAGATGATTTGAGCAGATATGGGTATATCTACTTGACGAAACATAAGTCTGAAACATTTGAAAAGTTCAAAGAATTTTAGAGTGAAGTGGAAAATCATTGTAACAAGAAAATTAAGTTTCTATGATCTGACCGTGGAGGTGAATATTTGAGTTATGAGTTTCGTCTTCATTTGAAACAATGCAGAATAGTTTCGCAACTCATGCCACCTGGAACACCACAGCGTAACGGTGCATCCCAACGTCGTAACCGCACTTTATTAGATATGGTGCGATCTATGATGTCTCTTGCTAATTTATCGCTATCGATTTGGGGTTAAGCTTTAGAGACGGCCGGATTCAGGTTAAATAGGGCACCATCGAAATCCATTGAGATGACACCATATGAACTGTGGTTTAACAAGAAACCCAAGTTGTCGTTTCTTAAAGTTCGGGGCTGCATTCTTATGTGAAAAAGCTTCAACCTGATAAGCTCAAACTGAAATCGGAGAAATGTGTCATCATAGGATACCCAAAGGAGACTGTTGGGTACACCTTCTATCACAGATCCGAAGGCAATATATTTGTTGCTAAGAATGGATCCTTTCTAGAGAAGGAGTTTCTTTCGAAAGAAGTGAGTGGGAGGAAAGTAGAACTTGATGAGGTAACTATACCTTCTCCCTTATTGGAAAGTAGTTCATCACAGAAATCATTTCTAATGATTCCTACACCAATTAGTGAGGAAGCTAATGATGATGATCATGAAGCTTCTGATCAAGTTACTACCGAACCTCGTAGGTTAACCAGAGTAAGATCTGCACGAGAGTGTTATGGTAATCATGTTCTGAAAGTCATGTTACTTGACCATGACGAACCAATGAACTATGAGGAAGCGATGACGAGCCCAGATTCCGCGAAATGGCTTGAGGCCATGAAATCTGAGATGGGATCCATGTATGAGAACAAAGTGTGGACTTTGGTTGACTTGCCCGATGATCGGCAAGGCATAGAGAATAAATGGATCTTCAAGAAGAAGACTGACGCTGACGGTAATATTACTGTCTATAAAGCTCGACTTGTTGTGAAAGATTTTCGACAAGTTCAAGGAGTTGACTACGATGAGACCTTCTCACCCGTACCGATGCTTAAGTCCGTCCGAATCATGTTAGCAATTGCCGCATTTTATGATTATGAAATTTAGCAAATGGATGTCAGAACTGCATTGCTTAATGGATATCGTAAAGAAGAGTTGTATATGATGCAACCGGAAGGTTTTATAGATCCAAAAGGTGCTAACAAAGTGTGCAAGCTCCAGCGATCCATTTATGAACTGGTGCAAGCATCTCAGAGTTGGAATATATGCTTTGATACTGTGATCAAAGCATATGGTTTTATACAGACTTTTGGAGAAGCCTGTATTTACAAGAAAGGGAGTGGGAGCTCTGTAGCATTTCTGATATTATATGTGGATGACATATTGTTGATCGGAAATGATACTGAATTTCTGAATAGCATAAAAGGACACTTGATTGGTGAAGCTGCTTATATATTGGGCATCAAGATCTATAGAGATAGATCAAGATGCTTAATTGGACTTTCATAAAGCACATACCTAGATAAAGTTTTGAAGAACTTCAAAATGGATCAAGCAAAGAAAGGGTTCTTGCCTGTGTTACATGGTGTGAAGTTGAGTCAGACTCAATGCCGAACCACTGCAGAAGATAGAGAGAAAATGGAAGTCATTCCCTATGCCTCAGCCATAGGTTCTATCATGTATGCAATGTTGTGTACCAAACCTGATGTGTGCCTTGCTATTAGTTTAGCAGGGAGGTACCAAAGTATTCCTAGATTGGATCACTGGACAGCGGTCAAGAACATCCTGAAATACCTGAAAAGGACTAAGGATATGTTTCTCGTTTATGGAGGTGACAAAGAGGTCGTCGTAAACGGTCATGTTGATGCACGCTTTAACACTGATCTGGATAACTCTAAGTCACAAACCAGATACGTATTTTTATTTAATGGTGGAGCTGTCAGTTGGTGCAGTTCTAAGAAGAGCGTCATGGCGGGATCTATGTGTGAAGCGGAATACATAGCTACTTTGGAAGCAGCAAATGAAGGAGTCTAGATGAAGGAGTTCATATCCGATCTAGGTGTAATACCTAGTGCATCGGGTCCAATGAATATCTTTTGTGACAATACTGGTGCAATTGCCTTGGCAAAGGAATCCAGATTTCACAAGAGAACCAAGCACATCAAGAAATGCTTCAATTCCATCCGCGATCAAGTCAAGGAGGGAGACATAGAGATTTGCAAGATACATACGGATCTGAATGTTGCAGAGCCCTTGACTAAGCCTCTCCCACGAGCAAAACATGATCAACAGCAAGACTCCATGGGTGTTAGAATCATTACTGTGTAATCTAGATTATTGACTCTAGTGCAAGTGGGAGACTGAAGGAAATATGCCCTAGAGGCAATAATAAAGTTGTTATTTATATTTCCTTATATCATGATAAATGTTTATTATTCATGCTAGAATTGTATTAACCGGAATCTTAGTACATGTGTGAATACATAGACAAACAAAGTGTCCCTAGTATGTCTCTACTTGACTAGCTCGTTAATCAAAGTTGGTTAGGTTTCCTAGCCATAGACATGTGTTGTCATTTGATGATGTGGATCACATCATTAGAGAATGATGTGATGGACTAGACCCATCTGTTAGCTTAGCACTATGATTGTTTAGTTTATTGCTATTGCTTTCTTCATGACTTATACATGTTCCTATGACTATGAGATTATGCAACTCCCGAATACCGGAGGAACACCTTGTGTGCTATCAAATGTCACCACGTAACTGGGTGATTATAAAGATGCTCTACAGGTGTCTCCGATGGTGTTTGTTGAGTTGGCATAGATCGAGATTAGGATTTGTCACTCCGTGTATCGAAGAGGTATCTCTGGGCCCTCTCAGTAATGCACATCACTATGAGCCTTGGAAGCAATGTGGCTAATGATGTAGTTCTGGGATGATGCATTACAAACGAGTAAAGAGACTTGTTGGTAACAATATTGAACTAGGTATGATGATATCGACGATCAAATCTCAGGCAAGTAACATACCGATGACAAAGGGAACAACATATGTTGTTGTGCAGTTTGACCGATAAAGAACTTCGTAGAATATGTAGGAACCAATATGAGCATCTAGGTTCCGCTATTGGTTATTGACCGGAGATATGTCTCGGTCATGTCTACATAGTTCTCGAACCCACTGGGTCCGCACGCTTAATGTTCGATGACGATATGTATTACGAGTTATGTGATTTGGTGTACCAAAGATTGTTCGGAGCCCCGGATGATATCACGGACATGACGAGGAGTCTCAAAATGGTTGAGACATAAAGATTGATATATTGGAAGGTTATATTTGGACACCGGAATGGTTCCGAAGTGTATCTGGTATTTTCCGGAGTACCGGGAGGTTACCGGAACCCCCTAGGGGGTTAATGGGCCACAATGGGCCTTTGTGGAGAAGAGAGAGGGCCGGCCAGAGATGGATGTAACGCCCTCGATGCGGCTATATCTCCCATGTGTCGAAGCACGACTTAGAGGCATAACCGCATTGAAAGCAATGTCGCAAGTGAGGTAATCTTCGCAAACAACCCATGTACATAACTAAAGGGGAAAGGTACATAGTTGGCTTACACTCGCCACGTCACACAAATACATAAATAAGTCATTACATTCATCCAATACACTCAAGGACCGACTACGAAACCAAAATAAAGATCAACCCCCAAATGCGACAAAGTCCCCGATCGCCCCAACTGGGCACCACTACTGATCATCTGGGAAAGACACGTAGTAACGACGAGAGTCTTCATCGAACTCCCAGTTGAGCTCGGTCATATCATCTGGAGCGGTATCATCGGTCACTGCATCTAGTTTTGGAAGTAAACTGTGAGTCACGGGGACTCAGCAATCTCACACCCTCGCGATCAAGACTATTTAAGCTTATAGGAAGGGTAAAGGTATGATGTGGAGCTGCAGCAAGCGACTTGCATATATGGTGGCTAACATATTCGCAAAAGAGAGCGATAAGAGAAGGCAAAGGCACGAGCGACAAACTATGATCAAGAAGTGATCCTAGAACAACCTACGTCAAGCATTACTTCAACACCGTGTTCACTTCTCGGACTCCGCCGAGAAGAGACCATCACGGTTACACAGGCGGTTGCTGCATTTTAATTAAGTTAAGTTTCATGTTATCTACAACCGGACATTAATGAATTCCCATCTGCCCATAACCGCGGGCATGACTTTCGAAAGGTCAAATCCCTGCAGGGGAGTCCCATCTTAGCCCATCACAAGCTCTCACGGTATATGATGCATAGGCATGATTCGGAAAGGAATGATTGAACCTGGCCTCAACATGGAAATCCAAGAGTGCCACTGGAAAGGTGAGATGATTTCGGTCGAAATCGATATAAAGATCACCGGAATCGGATGCACGGTTTGGAAATGGCAAGCAAAAAAAATATGGCACCGGTCTGCGATAAACAGCAAGTAGCCTTCTAAATGCATCAAGATAAATAAGCTACTGCACTCAAACATGACAACAAAATACATGGCAGGGATCCACTCATTATGATTGACAAAATATGAACACTGAGCTACGGCTAATTCACTCATTAACAGGTTCAAACAAGCATGGCAATAGTGCAAAAGATTACTGGTTTCAGACTTGGTGAAATTAACAGCAAGTTAGGAACTTATCATCAGGAAGCAATCTTTAGAGCATGAAAACTACATGCTACAGGAACTTATCAGGGCAAGGCATGGTATGAAGCTACTCTAAGCATATAACAAAAGTCCCTTAGTGACCATGAGCCAAAAGGGATCAGAAAATACAATTGCAAGCCTGTGAACATAGCAAAAACATAAACAGATTCTGACTTAGTGAAAAACTGGAGCATGGCAAAACAAATAACGAGTAGGCATGTTTACGAGCTCGATGCACTCACTACGAGGCATTGCATGACAAACTAAGCATACACCCAGCAAGTAGACATGGCATAGAAGCTAGACATGGCAAGAACAACAACATAGCATGCATGGATCAACAACAAGCTCGGCAAAATCGCTAAACATGTTGACAATCTGCCAGGAACATTTTATAGCAAAAGTATAGCTTGATTGACTCAAGCTAGGGTGCTCCATAAATTCAAACAAAGACATGGATGGATAGAGCACAACATTATCTACAAAAGATCCTTACTGATCATGCTCAAAAGAGGCACGGATCACTAGGAAACAACATGAACATATGGCATAAAAATAATGACAGGGCAAGTACTTAGTGAAATTCTAACTCCCTGAAATCAGCATCATTGAGTAAGCTACTTTGCATGCTTGTTCTAGTCACCACAAAGATCACAAAAATACATGGCATACACCCCTGTAAACATGGCATGGCATTCTTCAAAACACATATAGAGCTCAGGATCATAGCATGCACACATTAATCATGGCAAAAATGACAAAAGGGCATTTACTGAAACAGATCTAAAACTATCCTCACATAGCCCTCTTCCAACAGCATTTCAGGCTTCAAGATGAGCTCAAATGGAAATTATGTAATGAGATGAAATGATGTACTCATCGAGACGAACATTTTGATATGCTACACACACGAATCGGAGCTACAATGAGGAAGTTATGGCATGTGGAAGAATGCAAAACAATAACTGAGAGAGGGGGAGAAAGTCAACCGATCCGGATCTAGGGTTTGTCTCCGGCGCGCGAACCGAGATCTTCGGCGAGGGTTGACTTTGCTCTGGCGAGGTCGCAAAACCGGCGGGAAGGAGAGGGGGAGTCGGATCTGGCGGCGGATGGTGGCCCCGACCACCACGGGGAACTTGGAGGCGCAGGGCGGCTCGGGACGTCCGGCGCCGAGCATGGCAGCGCTCCCTGGAACGGTCGCCGGCGAGCTCAGACCGCAGCGGCACGGCGAAGGACTGGGCGGCGCGCGGGCGGAGGTAGGCGGCGGGGCGCGGGAGGCAGCAGGGCGGCGCGCCGGGCCGGGGAGGGCCTGCCCCGGGCCGCGCGGGCCGGCGCGGGCAGAAGCGGCGAAGTGGGCGTGGGCGGGTGACGTGTCAGCGCCTGATTGGTCCGGCGGCGGTGCGCGGACGCGTCCGGCCGTCTCGGACGTGTCCGGAAGCGTGGGGAGCGGAAAATTAGGGTTAGGGGAAGAGGAGATCCGGGATTGAAATGGAGGGGATCTATTTATAGAGGTAGAGGGAGCTAGGAAGCTCCAAATGAGGTGCGGTTTGCGGCCACGCGATCGTGATCGAACGGCCTAGTTGATAGAAGGGGTTTTGGGTTTTGGGCCACTTTGGAGGGGTGTTGGGCTGCAACACACACGAGGCCTTTTCGGTCCCTCGGTTAACCTTTGGAGTATCAAACGAAGTCCAAATGGTACGAAACTTGACAGGCGGTCTACCGGTAGTAAACCAAGGCCACATGACAAGTCTCGGTCCAATCCGAAAACGTTTAACACCCGCACACGAAAAGAGGTTGAAAGGGACACCGAAGGACATAGGAGCGCCGGAATGCAAAACGGACAATGTGGAAAATGCTCGAATACATGAGACGAACACGTATGCAAATGCAATGCACATGATGACATGATATGAGATGCATGACAAAGACGAAAACACACGAAGGCAAAAAAAACTCAACAACGAGGAAATAGAATAACTTAGTGCCGGAAATGGCAAGAGTTGGAGTACAATTAAGGTAAATTACATCTGGGGTCTTACAACACTCCACCACTACGAAAGGATCTCGTCCCGAGATCTAGGACTGGAAAAACTGCGGCTACTCAGAACGGAGGTGATCCTCGCGTTCCCAGGTGGCTTCACGGTCGGAATGATGTGACCACTTGACTTTTAGGAATTTTATAGACTTGTTGCGAGTCTTGCGCTCCGCTTCTTCACGGATAGCAATGGGGTGCTCACGATAAGACATGTTTTCTTGGAGATAAATGTCTTCGAAGTTGACGGTGCGGTCAGGGGTCTTGAAACACTTGCGGAATTGAGATACATGGAACACGTCGTGCACATTTGCAAAGTTGGAGGGAAGCTCAAGTTGATAGGCGAGATCGCCTCTCTTGCTAACGATCTTGAAAGGACCCATGTATGTAGAGGCAAGCTTCCCTTTGATACCAAAGCGACGAGTACCTTTCATTGGAGAGACGCGGAGGTAGACATGGTCTTCGGTCTCAAAAGCCAAGTCACGATGTTTGCTATCATAGTAACTCTTCTGGCGCGATTGCGCGACTTTGAGATTATCACGAATGACTTTGCACATCTCTTCTGCCTCTGTGATCAAGTCATTGCCAAGAAGTTGACGTTCACCAGTCTCTGACCAGTTAAGAGGAGTACGGCACTTCCTGCCATAGAGAATTTCGAATGGGGCCTTGCCCAAACTCGCTTGGAAGCTGTTGATGTAGGAGAACTCAGCATATGGAAGACAACCTTCCCACTTCATACCAAAGGAGATGACGCAAGCCCTGAGCATATCTTCAAGAATCTGATTTACTCGCTCGACTTGGCCACTAGTTTGAGGATGAAAAGTTGTGCTGAAATGGATGTTGGTGCCCATGGCCTTCTAAAGAGAATCCCAAAACTTGGAGGTAAAGATGCTGCCATGATCTGAAGAAATCAACTGCGGAATGCCGTGCAGAGAGACAATCCGGGAGGTATATAGCTCTGCCAAATGGGCTGCTGTGATAGATTCTTTGATAGGAAGGAAATGAGCCAATTTAGTGAGTTTGTCGATGACAACGAAGATAACATCATTGCCACGCTTGGACTTGGGAAATCCCATCACGAAGTCCAGCTCAATATGGTCAAACTTCTATTCTGGAATGGCAAGAGGTTGGGGGAGACCAGCTGGTCGTTGGTGTTCTGCTTTAACTCTTCTGCAGACATCACATTCATTCACGAACTGAGCAATCTCGCGCTTCATTCGAGTCCACCAATATGATTGCTTGAGGTCATGGTACATCCTTGTACTTCCAGGGTGGATAGAGAGGAGTGAATTGTGAGCCTCGTTCATAATGACTTTACGAAGGTTACCTTTAGGCACAACAATGCGATCCTCGAAGAATAGAGTATCCTTGTCATCAAGGCGATAGCACTTGTACTTGGGTTGACTCTTGGCAATCCCAATCTTCACCTTCTTCACCATAGCATCAAGAAGTTGAGCCTCGTGAATCTGATCTTCCAAAGTAGGAGAGACTTGGAGGTTGGCGAGGAAACCTTGAGGAACAACTTGCAGATTGAGTTTGCAGAAAGCTTCACAAAGCTCGGGTTGGTAAGCTTGAGAATCAAACTGTTGCAGTAAGCCTTCCTGCTCAATGCATCAGCAATTACATTGGCCTTGCCTGGAGTATATTCAATACTCAGATTATACTCTTGAATCATCTCGACCCAAAGAGTCTTCCTGAGGTTGAGATTAGGATGAGTGAAGATGTACTTAAAACTCTTATGATCAGTGAAGATGTCCACTTTTCTTCCCAATAAGAGATGTCTCCAAGTTATAAGACCATGGACAACTGCCGCCAACTCGAGGTCGTGAGTGGGGTAGTTCTTTTCGTTGGGCTTCAACTGGCGAGAGGTATAGGCCACAAGTTTCTTCTCTTGCATCAACATTGCACCAAGACCTTGAAGGGAAGCATCACAGAAGACCTCAAATGGTTTGGATTCATCAGGAGGAGTCAGAACTGGAGCAGTGACTAACTTCTCTTTCAGAGTGTTGAAAGCGATTTCACATTCAGGAGACCAAATGTACTTCACATGCTTCTGGAGAAGGTTGGAAAGAGGCTTCGTGATCTTAGAGAAGTTCTCAACGAACCTTCGACAATAGCTTGTGTGACCAAGGAAGCTGTGGAGTTGCTTCACATTCTGAGGTGGTTCCCAATTCACAATTGCAGACACCTTCTCAGGATTAACCGCTATGCCCTTAGCAGAGATGATATATCCAAGGTAGAGAACCTCATCGAGCCAAAACTCACACTTTGAAAACTTGGCATAGAACTGATGTTCTCTGAGTTTATCCAGCACCAAACGCAAGTGCTTGGCATGATCCTCCTCATTCTTGGAAAAGACCAAAATGTCATCAAGGTAGACCAAGATGAAGTCATTTGTGTAGGCGTTGAAGATGAAGTTCATCATGCGAGAGAATGTTGGCGGAGCATTGACGAGGCCGAAAGACATGACAGTGTATTCATATGAACGATAGCTTGTTCTGAATGCTGTCTTAGGGATATCTTCTTCACGAATGCGAATCTAATGATAGCCCATACGGAGATCAAGCTTGTATAATACTTGAGCACCTTTGAGTTGTTCAAATAGCTCGTTGATGTTGGGAAGTGGGTACTTGTTCTTTATGGTCTTCTTGTTCAATGGACGGTAGTCGACACAAAGTCGGTCCGTTCCATCCTTCTTCTTCACAAAAAGAAGTCCACAACCCCACGGAGAAGAACTAAGTCGGATGATACCCATTCGCTCTTGAATATCGAGTTGCTTCTTCAACTCCTTCAACTCTTCAGGTCCAAGCTTGTAAGGACGTTTGCAAACAGGTTCCTTGCTAGGCTCAAGATCGATGACAAATTCAACTGGCCGGTGCGGAGGCATTCCTGGAAGCTCTTCTGGAAAGACGTCTTGATATTCGCAAACGACTGGAATTTGAGAGATGGCATCCAGTTTGCCCTTCTCATTGAGAGAAAACAGATGGATGGTATTATCACGAGCAGCAAAGATGATTACATCCTCAAACGAATGAGTCAATTGAATCTTCCTGGCAGCACAATCAAGCTGAGCCTTGTGCTTAGAAAGCCAGTCCATTCCAAGAATAAGATCAATATCCGAGTTACCAAGGACCATTGGAGAAGCCAGAAACTTGAAATCACCCATCATGATAGAAATATCTAGGACCATCATGCTAGAACTCAAACACTTAGCCAGAGAAACAACTTGCAATGCTTTAGGTAATGCCTTAGTGCCAAAGTTGTGCTCCGATGCAAATGGGAATGACATGAAAGAATGCGATGCACCAGAGTCAAAAAGAACTTTTGCTGGAATATCGTTAATAGGAAGGTTACCCATGATGACATCTGACGAGTCCTCTGCCTGAGCTGCATTCAACAAGTTGACCTTGGCGTGCTTGGGGTTATGCTTGACCATTGCGGTACTGGAAGATCTCACAGGAGGAGGAGGAGGAAGACGCCTCTGATTGAAGCATTTGTTGGCATAGTGACCCTTCTACTGACACTTGTTGCACGTGACCTCCGAAAGCGGACGGTGATATGAAGCACTTGATATTGGAGCTTGAGACGAAGTCTTGTTCTAAAAGCCTGGGTTGGGTGGGTGGGAAGATCCATTGCCACCTTTGCTCTTCTGCTGATAAGGCTGACGGAACGGAGGAGGAGGCAGCCAATACTTTTGCTGCTTAGAAGCCACTTGAGTTGAGGAAGAAGGAGTTGCATCTCTGACTCGCTTCTTGGAAGCATCACACTTGAGTTGAGCAATCTCTTGCTTCATTGCCATATTGTAGAACTCATCGTACTTCTTCGGCTCAAAAAGGACGAGAGCTAGTTGGAGATCTTCTCTGAGGCCACCCCTGAATTGATAAATCATGCTCTTCTCGTCAGGGACGTCTTGCTTGGCAAAACGAGCGAGCCTCTGGAACAGAATGTTATACTGGTAAATGGACAAGCTGCCTTGCTTCAGGTTGCGGAATTCCTCACGCTTGCTTTCAACAACACTCAGAGGAATGTGATGAGCTTTGAAGTCTTGATGGAATTCATCCCAGGTAATCACACGGCCTCCTCTGGAATCTTTGTATTGCTGAAACCATTCTGCAGCTTGGTCTTTGAGTTGGAAGGAGGCAAACTTGACAAAGTCCTCAGGCCTGACGTTGCTACACTCGAAACGCTTGCAGATATCCACGAGCCAATCATCAGCGTCTGAGGCCTCGACCCAGTTGCTGAAGGTCTTTGGCTGGTTAGCGAGGAACTGGTTGAGTGTAGCAAACTGATTCTGATTGTTGCCATGGCCTTGGTTCCCTTGGTTGCGCTCTTGCAGAATTTGCATGATCAGCTGCGTGTTTGCATTGGTAGCGGCCATCACAGCTTGCCATGCCTCCAGAGGTGGAGGTGGTGGTGGTGGATCTTGATTCTGATTCTGACCCTTAGCAGGAGCCATCCTGAAGAGGGTGACATCCGTTAGCATCTTGACAGACAAATATTGAAGCTGAATCAAATGGATTGAAATTGCAACATATAGTCTTCACATCCGAACAAAATGAACGAATGCATTCCAATTGAAATGGTCACATTTCCATAAATTGAGAAGCCACTTAGATAGAGGTAGAAGAATAAAACAACAAGGTACGGACAAGAACAAATACTTAGTGAGGATTACCCAATCACAAACCAAGTATTCGCGGAAGAAATGCTAGAGCTACAAGAATTCCCACGTATGAAATTCCCGAACCTTTCCGGTTATGCAATCAGGTGTTGGGGATATAGGGGAAGCATAATATCTCACCCAAAGCTAGCAAATCCTACATCCAGCTGTATCCATCCTTCAACACATAACCAAGAAAAACTTCGAAAATCATTTACCTCAACCTTCGAAAAGCATCTGTTATATGAATTACGGCAATACTCCCGAACTCCCGCCCCAGTACTGGGTGGCGTCGAGGTTATCTCACCAACAACTGCATAAAAGAGATTTTCGATGTCGGCGAAACTCAGGTATTCCAGAATCTCAACAATAAAATTGTGACGACAACACCTCGGAGCTCAACTCCCAGGGACACTGCCACAACCCCAAAATGTCAGGAGGCACTAAGAACAATGTTCTCGTCACAAAACCATCGGAACGGTTTCCAAGATACCCGCGTGATCCTAAAAAAAATTAGTGAAATTTGAGAAGAGAAGAGTCAAAACTCTACGTCAGGATGCCTCACCAGAGCGACGAAGGGACTGAGGAGTAAAGAGAATTCCTAACTCTCTGATATATATAATCATAAATGACTCAAAACATTTTTTTTAGACTCAACAACGCCAACGATTTGATCAAGCAGGGGGCTCCTACGGTCGGGGAAGGCTCTGATTACCAACTTGTAACGCCCTCGATACGGCTATATCTCCCATGTATAGAAGCACGACTTAGAGGCGTAACCGCATTGAAAGCAATGTCGCAAGTGAGGTAATCTTCGCAAACAACCCATGTACATAAATAAAGGGGAAAGGTACATAGTTGGCTTACACTCGCCACGTCACACAAATACATAAATAAGTCATTACATTCATCCAATACACTCAAGGTCCGACTACAGAACCAAAATAAAGATCAACCCCCAAATGCGACAAAGTCCCCGATCGCCCCAACTAGGCACCACTACTGATCATCTGGGAAAGACACGTAGTAACGATGAGAGTCTTCATCGAACTCCCACTTGAGCACGGTCATATCATCTGGAGCGGTATCATCGGTCCCTGCATCTAGTTTTGGAAGTAAACTGTGAGTCACGGGGACTCAGCAATCTCACACCCTCGCGATCAAGACTATTTAAGCTTATAGGAAAGCTAAAGGTATGAAGTGGAGCTGCACCAAGCGACTAGCATATATGGTGGCTAACATATTCGCAAAAGAGAGCGAGAAGAGAAGGCAAAGGCACGAGTGACAAACTATGATCAAGAAGTGATCCTAGAACGACCTACGTCAAGCATTACTCCAACACCGTGTTCACTTCCCGGACTCCGTCGAGAAGAGACCATCACGGTTACACACGCGGTTGGTGCATTTTAATTAAGTTAAGTTTCATGTTATCTACAACCGGACATTAACAAACTCCCATCTGCCCATAACCGCGGGCACGGCTTTCGAAAGGTCAAATCCCTGCAGGGGAGTCCCAACTTAGCCCATCACAAGCTCTCACGGTCAACGAAGGATATTCCTTCTCCCAAGACAATCCGATCAGACTCGGCATCCCGGTTACAAGACATCCTCGACAATGGTAAAACAAGTCCAGCAACACCGCCCGAATGTGCCGACAAATCCCGATAGGAGCTGCACATATCTCGTTCTCAGGGCACACTCAGATGAGACTAGCTACGAGTAAAACCAACCCTCAAGTTTGCCCGAGGTGGCCCCGCAAGCAGCTCATTTTGAACCAACACTCAGAGGAGCACTGGCCCGGGGGGTTTAATAAAGATGACCCTTGGGCTCCGGAAACCCAAGGGAAAAAGAGGCTAGGTGGCAAATGGTAAAACCAAGGTTGGGCATTGCTGGAGGGGTTTTATTCAAGGCGAACTGTCAAGGGGTTCTGAGGGAGTCCTGGATTAGGGGGTGTTCGGGTAGCCGGACTATACCTTCAGCCAGACTCCAGGACTATGAAGATACAAGATTGAAGACTACGTCCCATGTCCGGATGGGACTTTCCTTGGCGTGGAAGGCAAGCTTGGCAATGCGGATATTCAAGATCTCCTACCATTGTAACCGCCTCTATGTAACCCTAACCCTATCCGGTGTCTATATAAACCAGAGGGTTGTAGTCCGTAGGCGATCAACTCCATATACAACAATCATACCATAGGCTAGCTTCTAGGGTTTAGCCTCCTCGATCTCGTGGTAGATCTACTCTTGTACTACCCATATCATCAATATTAATCAAGCAGGACGTAGGGTTTTACCTCCCTCGAGAGGGCCCAAACCTGGGTAAAACATCGTGTTCCCTGTCTCCTATTACCATCCGGCCTAGACGCACAGTTCGGGACCCCCTACCCAAGATCCGCCAATTTTGACACCGACATTGGTGCTTTCATTGAGAGTTCCTCTGTGCCGTCGCAATCTGGAAGGATGCCTCCTCCCATCTTTAAAGACGGCGTCGTTGCTAAAGGAGCCTTGGCTATCGGCCAAACTCTCCGGTTAGGTGGTTTCCTCATGACCGCCTGTTCGGCTGTTGCGCCGACGGTGACGTCTTGGGTCATCAAAAGCAACCTACACGTCAGCTCGGAGCTCGTCGAGCAACTAGATCCAATGGAGCTCTCTTCCGTAAACGAGCTCTTGGATCGCATCGCCGCCCTGGGGGTCGCTACGGATTACGACCAGGTTGGGCTTAAACCCGATCTAAGAGAAATTAACTCTCCCCAAGTCACCCACCACGTTGCTGTGGTAGAGGTGCAGTGCGGCGACCCTTCATCTATTTTAAGGACTAGCTACATCTGAATTCCCGACCCCTCCAAGCCGGATACCCGCGGAGGGGAGGATGTCACTCAAGACCTGATCTTAGGATCAGGCAACAGGCCAGATTCATTGGACAACACGCAAGAATCCGAACTTCAGAGTTCGGAAACTCTTCGGCCCCCGAATCTTGGATTGGGTGAGATTTCAGATTCAACGACACCCGCCCCCCGATCATAAGCAATCTCTCCCAAATCAGGTAGAGGCCCGAGGAAACAGTACATCATTACTGGGCCAGATTCCTCCTGGTTATGAACAGGATAAAGGATTGCCGCGAGGGAGACGCAATCTCAATTTTCTGCAGTAATTGCACGGACAAGGGAATCCTCAATGTCGTAAGTCGTCATGATATTACACGCTTCGCTTACTTGGCGTCCATAGTACAAAAATACTGTGCGATGGAAAGCGCCTGGAAAACCGAAATAAAATTTTGGGATAATCCGGCCTTTAATAGTAATCCCGTCCGAACTAAGAGGGTGCATCATCATAGGACACCCGGGATAAACACCAAAAAGCCAAAACCCTCTACGGGGCATGGAACCGTACTGGAAAGATGGCTTGATGGCCCCTATAGAATTCACAGTACAGAGGACGCCACACCAACTCACAGCCTTAGAGCATGTTGGATACTCCGGCAGGTGGCTAAAATCGGCGAGGACCTCTTAATTCCGGAGGCCGCAGAAAGCCAGCCTAAGGATACCGGTACCATTCTCACAGTCTTCGAGACTTTCGCATCAAACAATGTGCGAAAAAGAACACTCCGCAGCCTCGCCGAAGTCTGTCAAGTTGCAACAATAAATCCATGGAGCGACACTGCCATTACCTTCAACGCAAGTGATGAACCTAGATTCCGAACAGCCCGAGCACCAGCCGCATTGGTCCTCAGTCCCATAGTGGACGGCTTTCGCCTCGCCAAGGTGCTCATGGATGGAGGCAGCGGACTGAACCTCATTTATGAGGAAACCCTTCAAAAAATGGAAATAGACTAGAACCGCATCGAGCGAAGCAGCACATCCTTTAGAGGAATAATCCCCAGTCGGGAAGCGCGCTGCACAGGAAAAATCACACTAGATGTGGTGTTCGGTACGCCGGATAATTACAGGTCCGAAGAAGTCACATTTCAGGTGGCCCCGTTTAAGAGCGGATATCACGCTTTACTAGGGCAGGAAGCATTCAAAATCTTTCAAGCAATACCCCATTACAGGTACATGAAGCTTAAGATGCCCGGGCCGAACGGAATTATCACTCTAGCTAGTGATCCGGACATAGCACTCCGCGCCGAAAACAAGACGGCCGCATTAGCCCTTGAGGCGCTATCCGAAGCCTTAGCGGCCGAGGAACTGACTACACTGCGCTCGACGGTTAACAGAGATGATGTGATACTCGACAAAAGATCCAAATCCACATCCTTCAAGCCAGCTGACGAAATAGTCAAATTCCCGGTCCATCCAACGGACCCCAATAAAACAGCTTTCATCAGGGCATGA
Organism: Triticum monococcum; assembly: GCA_034509565.1. Taxonomy (NCBI): domain Eukaryota; kingdom Viridiplantae; phylum Streptophyta; class Magnoliopsida; order Poales; family Poaceae; genus Triticum; species Triticum monococcum. Next base: position 438,579,540 of record CM067842.1, on the reverse strand, counting down.
CTGAACCCTGATGTAGACGCCGCACTACAAGAGTTCCTACGAGAGAACTGAGACATCTTCGCCTGGCACCCTTCTGACATGCCAGGGATCCCACACAGGCTAGCCGAACACAGCTTAAATATCCTAAAAGGATTTAAACCTGTCAAACAAGCCCTTCGGCGTTTTTTCGAACCCAAGAGACAGGCTATGGGAGAGGAGCTAGCCAAGCTATTGGAGGCCGGATTCATCAGAGACATAAAACATCCGGACTGACTTGCAAACCTGGTGATCGTACCAAAGAAAGACAAATCCTGGTGCCTATGTGTCGATTTTAAAGACCTTAACAAGGCTTGCCCAAAGGATCCCTACCCCCTCCCCCGTATCGATCAAATTATCGATGCCACCGCAGGACACGATTCGTTGTGTTTCCTCGACGCATACTCCGGCTACCATCAAATCAAGATGGCAGAATCAGACCAAGCTGCAACAGCATTCGTCACACCATACGGCCCGTTCTGCTTCAACACAATGCCCTTCGGGCTGAAAAACGCCGGCGCAACATATCAGCGCATGATCCAGACATGTCTGGCAAACCAAATCGGCAAAATAGTGGAGGCGTACGTGGATGATGTGGTCGTCAAATCAAGACATGTCGAATCTCTAGTAGACGACTTGAGGCTTACATTCGATAACCTCCGAAAATATGACATCAAGCTCAATCTGGAAAAATGCGTCTTCGATGTTCCAGTCGGAAAGCTCTTGGGCTTCATTGTATCCGGTAGAGGAATTGAAGCAAATCCAGCCAAGATCCGAGCTTTGTCACAATTGGATGTCCCAAAGGACCTTAAACAAATAAAAAAATTAACCGGATGTGTGGCGGCTTTAAGCCGCTTCATCTCCCGCTTGGGAGAAAAGGCACTACCCCTCTATCGCCTCCTTCGGCACACCGAACACTTCGAGTGGACGGATGCCGCCATGGCCGGACTTGATGAAATAAAAGCCATATTGGCAACAAACCCAGTCCTGGCCGCGCCAAACACCGGCGAACCAATGTTATTGTACATTGCAGCAACACACCAAGTTGTCAGCGCAGTGCTCGTTGTCGAGCGGGAAACGGACGGACACAAATTCCCCCTTCAAAGGCCGGTCTACTACGTGTCCACTGTCCTCACTCCATGCAAATCACGGTACCCACATTATCAAAAGATTGCATACGCGGTATTCATGGCATCCCGGAAGCTACGACACTACTTTCAAGAGTGTTCCATAACAGTAGCCTCGGAAGTACCACTCAACGATATTATCAACAACCGCGATGCAACGGACCGGATTGCAAAATGGGCCATCGAGCTTCTCCCGTTCGATATAACCTATAAGCCACGGCGAGCTATTAAATCGCAAGTTTGGGCCGACTTCGTCGCCGACTGGAGGGAGGCCCTGCTCCCTAAAGAGTACGACACATATTCAAACTGGATTATGTATTTCGACGGCTCCAAAATGTTGGCCGGACTGGGGGCCGGCATCGTCCTGATGTCCCCCATAGGAGACACTATCCTATATGTGCTCCAGATCATGTACACGGATTCCAACAATGCAGCCGGATATGAGGCCCTCCTACATGGCCTCCGGATAGCAGTATCCATGGGTATCCAGCGCCTAGAGGTACGCGGGGATTCAAACCTCGCGATATCCCAAATAAATGGAGATTTCGACGCCAAGGACCCAAAAATGGCAGCTTACCGCAACGCCGTCCTAAAAATGTCAGCTCGGTTCGAAGGGCTGGAGTTTCACCATATAGCTCGAGAAAACAATCAAGCGGCGGACGTCCTAGCACGCATCGGAGCAAAACGCGATGCAGTCCCCCCAACATCTTTTTGGAAAGATTGTTCAAGCCATCCGTCGCATGGGAGGGGGAACCCGCAAACAACAGCCCGAACCCAGCCGCACCACTCGACGTCGAACAATCTGACACAATTGGAGGCTCTGCCAATGAAATTACACCTTCAGCCCACGTAATAATGGCGGTTATCACCCCGTGGACAGAACCATTCCTAGCCTACCTTACTAGGCAGGAACTCCCGGAGGACCAAAACGAGGCCCGCTGCATAGTGTGGCGATCTAAAGCCTACAGAGTCCATGAGGGAGAGCTTTACAAGAAAAGCACTACCGGAGTCCTTCAAAGGTGCATCTCTGAAGAGGAAGGGCGGAACCTTCTGGCTGAAATTCACGCCGGACCCGGTGGTCACCACGCTGCTGCTCGGTCCCTTGTTAGCAAGGCTTTCCGTACAGGCTTTTATTAGCCGACGGCCCATGCAGACGCTCAGGACCTAGTCCAATGATGCGCTGGTTGCCAACTTTTTGCCAACCAGAGCTATATGCCACCCACCGCACTCCAAACTATACTCATCACCTGGCCTTTTGCGGTCTGGGGGCTTGACATGGTCGGACCCCTTAAAGGTGGAACCCATAAGAAAAAATACTTACTGGTCATGGTGGATAAGTTCACCAAATGGATAGAAGCCAAGCCTGTTAAAACGGCCGAATCCGGACCTGTGATAGACTTCATATCCGGGGTTGTACACCGTTATGGCGTCCCCCACAGCATCATAACCGATAACGGTACAAACTTTACCGCCGACGAGGTAAAACTCTAGTGCAAAAACATGGGCATCAAGCTCGATTATGCTTCCGTCTATCACCCACAAACCGACGGCCAGGTCGAACATGCAAATGGTCTTATCATGAGCGGCATTAAACCCAGACTAGTGCGGTCCCTCAAGGAATCTAACACGCACTGGGTACAGGAGCTCGACTCCGTGCTATGGGGGCTGCGGACCACGCCAAATCGCACCACCGGATACACACCATTTTTTATGGTGTACGGCGCAGAAGCAGTTCTGCCCTGCGACATAATTCATGACTCACCTAGAGTGCGCATGTACGAAGAAAGAGAAGCCGAGCTCGATCGGCAGGACAACTTGGACGCCTTGGAGGAGGAGCGTGACGTGGCAAAAGCCCGTTCCGCATTTTATCAACAGCAGGCCCGAAGATATCAAAGCAGAGAAGTACGGGCCAAAAATTACAATGTTGGCGAACTAGTTCTACGCCTGCCGGATAAGAAAAAGGACAAACTCAAGCCCAAGTGGGAAGGTCCATTCATAATCGACCAAGTCCTGACCGGTGGGGCGTACCGCCTGCGAGATGCGTCGAACAACCGACTCGAGCCGAACCCGTGGAACGCCGCCCGTCTCCGAAGATTCTATGCCTAGCGCCGGACTCTATGTTCGTCTCCTTCCTCTGTCCATTCCTTTTTGAATTTTTCTATCTTACATTTCTCACCTTCCCATTTTTTCTTTTATAGCCCTTAAAGGCTCATATAGTGACGCGCCACTCGCGCTCATTAAACCTGGGGGCTTCTGTAACAGAAGCTTATTTATACGGGCTCCATGCCCAACACATGCGTCAAACTTCCGCATGTACCTTTTTCTTCACCATTATATGCATCGATATGACTTAAGTTTTGGCCAAGCTGGGTTGCCTGGCTCCTGTGCTTACCCCTACGTTCCCGATTGTTCGGCTAGGCGGTAAAGGGAGGACCTCTGTGATTGTTACTGCCGGGTCAGCCGGATGTGTACCTCAGACTGGGTGAAGCCGAAAGCTAGCGTTCTTAAGGGAATATTCGGTCGGTGAAATAAAAGATGATCTTTTTACTCATTTTATGCGCCCCCAGATGCTTTTTTCTGCGTCTCTTCACGCAGTCCAGACATGCACCTTAGGGCATGCCTCCCAGCGAAAGGAACCCTTAACGGAACTATTCTCTCTGGAAGATGTTTCTTACTAACCATGTAATATAACATAACTAGTTGGGCACTTGTCTGATAAAGCACTGATGACCCCTACGCCTGGTCTCCACGCATACCCCGGTTCTTATATAACCGCTAGGGTATTCAGACACACTCCGAACCGTCAGGTCCCGAGGTTGAAGCGAAAAGGTCGGCAATGACAAACGATCTACAATCCGGCTAGAAGGCATTACACATGTCAATTTAAAATTACACATTCATTCCGACTGATTGTATTCCTCTTCTATGCCATCTAACAGGCTGTCTAATTTACAGTCCTGCTGGGAATACTTCGCGGCCAACTCTACTTGGCCGTATACTAAGCTTACAGGGATCTCCTTCCCGTCAAGCCCCACTGGTCCGACCTCAGCCATGTGGTTTGGGTCAGACTTCGTAAAACGGGTCTTCACCATGGCCCAGGCCTCCCTAGTGCCTTCTCGGCATGCCGATATCTTCCACAACCGAAAGCGCTGCCGAGCTCCCTTCAGCTTCTTCAAGCTCTCCAACGCCCTCGGGCACGGAGTGGGCAGGCCATAAGGCTCGGGCAATACCCCGCATCGCCTGCCGAATTCGCTCGTGTAGTTGCAAGAGTTCGGGAAGAAGGTCACCCGTTGAACCGGGCATCTCCTCTGCAGGACGACCTGTGAGCATACCTATAGACATTACTCTGTTAGTCGACTTCCTCGCCGAACTTTTCTTTTCAAAGTTCGTTCAAGCACTTACTAAATATGCCGCATCGAAGCCGCTGATTCTCCTTCATGGAGTCCGATAGCTGGCCACGAACATCTTTAAGTTCGACGTCCAGCTTGGTGTTGGCATCCTGAAGATCATTCTTCTCCCGCCTCACCTTTGTCAACACACTCTCACCAGCCTTTTGCCGGCGTAAGAGTTGTTGCTTGTCCGGATCGAGTCCGGCGCCATCTGCAATATGATCTGTCAGATTTGCACCTACACCGCATAATACTAATCTTTCGAAGTGTATCTTACCTGAGGGGGTCTCTTTGGGCTCCCCTATTGCGGCTAGTGCGGCCTCTAGTTGGGCCTTGCACTTTTCCAGCTCCTGGGACAGTACGGTATTCTTCTCTGTAAGAACCTGCATATTACATGATCCTTAAATCAGTTTCTCTAACTGCTTCAAGTCTCGGGGGCTACTGGCATATATATATATATATATATATAACCAAAATTTTCTTACCCGTATGTCTTTTACATACTGCTCCGTGGCTCTGGCTAAACCATTTTGAGCGGCACGGAGGTACGCATCTCTCGAATTAAAGGCATTTAAAGCCTCTTGGGAGAAACAAGCGTCGCATAGAACTGTACGGCGACGCCTGTGGTTCATGGCACTCTCCACTTCAGAATTTGTGGCAGACAGCCTCTCCTCATCCTCTGTTGGAGGAGCGTCCAGTGCGCGCCTTGTGCTCGCCTCCGCTTCCTGGCCAGACGTTAGAGCCTAGCTAGTGGAGGCGCGATTGGCAACCTCTCCGGATGTAGTCCGGCGAGGTCTCTTCGTTCTGAAGATAGCACAAACGTTAATATGCCCTGACAGAATAACTCCAGGGAAACAGAGGGTGCGCTATACCTTTGCGCCGGCATCTCAGTCCGGACTACATTCCTTTTTGCCCCACAGGGCCCTGTGGCCCCTCATTGGCTAGCCGCCGCAGGTTCGGCCTCCTGCCTCGGAAATCTCCCCTGCAAAACACGGTTGTCATCAGAAACACCGGAATATGTGAGAGCGGAATCTCTTTTAAGGGAATGGAACTCCGGTTTCCGTCACCTGGGAGGCCGGAATTAACCCTGGGTAATCCACCGTAATGGCCACCAAGGTATTGTCCTTGCTTAGCTGATGGAACACCCCGTCAATAAGCTCCACCGATATGTCCAGATCCTCTTCGGAGTCCGGATTGAGGGAGCGTTCTGGGTCCTCGGGCTGTGGAGGACGACTGTTTATATCCTTTACCTCCTGTCGCAGTTCCTGCATTGAAGTCATTAGACTACCTATCTAACCTTGGGAGTATAAAACAAACGGTCAAGCACAATTGTTCACTTACCCAACTTGGAGGATCGTACATACTGAATCCGGCCTGCGGATTGATGCGGAGGAATTCCTCCTTTTCTCCCTTGTACAAAGAGGATAAGATCTTTACTAAGGCGGCGGCTGAGGCCAGCCCCTTACGGCCGCAACGGGTGGCGTCATCCTCCCCGTTGAAATCCCACATGGGGTGGCCTCTATATTGAAGCGGTTGCACCCCGCGCATAATGCATGCGGCCATGACTCCAATCATGGTTAGTCCGGAGTGAGCCAATAGTCTTATCCGGCCCATCAGGTAAAGGACGTCTCTGTCGCTTTCTCTCTGACAGCTCCGCGGACGCCAGCTCAAGCATTTCTTCAATGGAGCACTGTTGAACTCAGGGAGACCGACTCGAATAGGGTCCGGTAGCGGGACGTCATCTATGTAAAACCATTCCGAAGGCCAGTCTTCGAACGCCTTCTTTGGGGTTCCGGATAGGTATCCGGTCCCGGTGATGCGCCATACTTCGGCTCCGCCCACTTGGTTTATAGACCCCTCTTGAGAACGGAGCACCAGGCAGAATAAACTCTTCCACAGCGCGAAATGAGCCTCAATGCCTAAAAATAGCTCGCAAAGGGCGACGAAACCCGCAATATGTAATACGGAGGCAGGCGTAAGATTGTGCAGCTGGAGGCCCTAGAACTCCAGAAGCCCGCGGAGAAATGGATGAATTGGAAATCCCAGTCCCCTTATTAGATAGGGGACAAGGCACACCCGCTCTCCTTTAGAAGGATTTTGGGTGCTCTCCGCTTGTTTTCCGCCATTGTAGGTGGCGAGACCGGCTCGGACCGGGACCATGTATGCCTGAGGGAGAAATCCCTTGGCCTGAAGCGACACTAACTCGCTATGCGGGATGGTGCAACTCTCCCAGTCCCCGGGTTTGGGACCGGAGGGGCGAGGGGAGGAGCTGCGACGGCTGGACATGTTGGAATGGACCTTTGCTGGAAGCGCTCTGATGATAACTCACGGAGAGGAGATGATGTTGTTTGGACCTAAATCCCCATCCCGTTAAATAGGCGGCTTGTTTATACGGCTAGGGGTGTGGATGTAAAAATGCCCCATCTTTTCGCATTTGTTTGACGCATGGAAGACGGCCATTATTGGGCGTAGAAGCCGAGGAGCACAACATTACAAAAATCGGACATTATTCCTACAAGTACACAGGATTTGGAGAAGAACCCGCCTTGCAATGTCGAACAATCTGCGCGCCGGACTCGTCGTCATTGAAGCTTGGTTCGGGGGCTACTGAGGGAGTCCTGGATTAGGGGGTGTTCGGGTAGCCGGACTATACCTTCAGCCGGACTCCAGGACTATGAAGATACAAGATTGAACACTACGTCCCGTGTCCGGATGGGACTTTCCTTGGCGTGGAAGGCAAGCTTGGCAATGCGGATATTCAAGATCTCCTACCATTGTAACCGCCTCTATGTAACCCTAACCCTATCCGGTGTCTATATAAACCGGAGGGTTGTAGTCCGTAGGCGATCAACTCCATATACAACAATCATACCATATGCTAGCTTCTAGGGTTTAGCCTCCTCGATCTCGTGGTAGATCTACTCTTGTACTACCCATATCATCAATATTAATCAAGCAGGACATAGGGTTTTACCTCCCTCGAGAGGGCCCGAACCTGGGTAAAACATCGTGTTCCCTGTCTCCTGTTACCATCCGGCCTAGACGCACAGTTCGGGACCCCCTACCCGACATCCGCCGGTTTTGACACCGACAGGTTCCCATTATGAAAGTGTGTTATATCGACTAGAGGGGGGGTGAATAGGCGATTTTTATGAAAGTATTCAAAACGTAGAAGTTTCGAAGACAAATGATAGAAATAAACCTATTACCATGCAGCGGAAAGTAGACTACACTAGGCAATCCATAGTCAAGTATTCAATGAAGTGAAAGCACAATGACCTATAGCAGCTAGGTAGTAAGGATCAGGTAGGAAGATATTATGAAGCCAATCGGAACAAGCAGTCACTCAGTGAAGACAAAAAATAATGCAATCATACAATGACTTCACAAGGACCAACAGTAAGTAAAGGGAAGGGAAGGATGAAACCAGTGACTCGTTGAAGACAATGATTTGTTAGACCAGTTCCAGTTGCTGTGACAACTGTACATCTGGTTAGGGCGGCTAGGTATTTAAACCTGAGGACACACAGTCCCAGACACCCAGCCCTGAACACGCAGCTCAGGACACCCAGTCCTCACCGTATTCCCCTTGAGCTAAGGTCACACAGACCTCGCCCAATCATTCTGGTAAGTCTTCAAGGTAGACTCCCAAACCTTCACAGACTTCATTCACCGGCGATCCACAATGACTCTAGGATGCTCAGAACGCGACGCCTAACCGGCTGGAGGATTCACAGTCCTCAAGCGTAATAAGTCTTTAGATCACACAGACAGGAAGACTTAAGTGATGCCTAACACTCTTTGGCTCTGGGTGGTTAGGGCTTTATCGTCGCAAGGAATTCTCTCTCAAAGGCTTCGAGGTGGGTTGCTCTCAAACGACAAAAGCCGTACTCTAACTCTGAGCAGCCAACCGTTTATGGTTGTAGGGGGTGGGCTATTTATAGCCACTAGGCAACCCGACCTGATTTGTCTGAAATGACCCTGGGTCACTAAGGAACTGACACGTGTTCCAACGGTCAGATTTCAAACACACACGGCAACTTTACTTGGGCTACAAGCAAAGCTGACTTGTCCAACTCTGGACAAGATTCGCTCTCATAGTCTTCACACGAAGACATAGGATTTTGGTTAAGCATCACTTCAGTCATTTTGACTGGTTCTCTTGGACCCCACTTAACAGTACGGTGGTTCCTATGACTCAACAAAGAAGAAAAGGAACTACGAAAGATCTAAGTCTTCGAGCTCCATAGGCTTCATGCGATGTCTTATCTTGTCATAGTCTTCAATGTGAATATCTTCACATACCACCTTTGACTTCAATGTCTTCATACATTTTTAGGGGTCATCTCTGGTAGGAAAACCGAATCAATGAGGGACTTCTACCTGTGTTATCCTGCAATTCTCACAAACACATTAGTCCCTCAACTAGGTTTGTCGTCAATACTCCAAAACCAACTAGGGGTGGCACTAGATGCACTTACAATCTCCCCCTTTTTGGTGATTGATGACAAACTAGTTGAAGTTTTCAACGGGGAATATAATATGTGAAATTGTAAAGGATAAGGAATTGTCTTCATAAGTTGTAAGGGCTCCCCCTGAAGATGTGCATATAAGTAATTTGCTTTTGGAATGCAAATGCACATGGCAAGTTGTACTTGTGGAGATGCTCTTCAACTTATGATGACAACTTATCATGCATGAAAAGTATGTGAAGATAATGACATGCATAATGGAAAATGGATGTCCGCAAAATGATCTAAGTGCGGAATTTATCGTCGCACATGCGGAATTTATCATCGCATCACAAAATAGCAAATAAGTAGCAGACGACCATCGAGTTTAAGTGTTACAACTCAAAGAACCAAATGTATCAAAACGAGAGTTGTAAACACTAGGCAAAACATAAAGTAACCGCCCATATGGACCCGCTTGAAGACTATCAAACTCATATGCTTCTCCCCCTTTTGTCAGTAAGGACCAAAAAGATTCGAAGACATAGAGCATCTACTCGTTCCCCTGAGGAGTAGGTGAAGTAGCAAGGTCGTTGGTGTTGTTAGGCGGTGCAGACGAGCTCGGGGCAGTGTCGACGCGTGCTGAAGGAGGGGGCGGTGAAGTAGCATCGTCTTCGTCCTCGATCACTCTGGCATTCACAGTTGCCGCAGAGGAAGAGAACTCAGAGTCTTCAAGAGAGGGAGTTCGTCGCAGCACAGCCCTTCGGGGAGGTGTGGAGTCAAACTTGAAACGTTCAGAGAAGCCATCCTCTTGAATATCATCCTCAAAGCACATAAGCGTCAGCCCTTTCCATGTACGCCGACAAGTTTCATGGGCAACAAAGGCATTCTTGGTGGCAAGGTTGCCAATGCGGTTGACATCCACCAAGAGGCTTTTCATTTGACGCTTCAGCCAGTCATGATGCCAATCCTGTTTCTGATGAAGAGCAACCAGAAGCTCTCGGTCATTGAGAACACGAGATCGCTTCTTGGGCCATTGGGCAATGGTGCTTTCAATGGCTTCAGTGAGGGCACGATGAGGTGCACGTGTAGTGCCAGCTAGAGGATAAACACGAGTGACTGCTTCAACTCCTTCAATGTTCTGAGAGAAACTTTGATGCTCCGCATTCTGAAGACTAAGAGGCTCCTTGGCAGGCTTTGGATAGAGGGCTTCAACGGACATATCCACATCAGGCATAAAGATCCGATGATTGCGAGCAGAAGGCTGATATGAGATAGCTGAGTGGAGTTTGATCAGCCGCATTATCCAGGGAGCGTAGAACTTCAAGCCAAAAGGTCAGATCCTGAAGCAGCAAGTTAGCGTATGAAGAAGTCTTGTGTGTTGAAGCATTTGCCGTGAAGAATATAGAAGACCAAAGTCTTCATTGCACCTTCCAGCTTTTTATATGGGGAATGTCCTTTGATGGGCCAGAGAGTTCACCTTAAAATGTGATAGATGGTCCTTGGCAGATACTCTAGGTCTTCAACAAGGAACTCCTTAGGATATGCAGCGTCTTGTGGCAAAGGCTTCATCATGCTGAGCATCTGACTCATGTTCGGTTCAGGCTTCTGAAAGATGCTCTCCATAGCTTCACTATGAAGTTGACATCCAAGTTCATAGAGATCTCCAGGAGCGGGCAGACTAGTGAGCTCAATGATATCAAAGGTGTTGGCTTCATGATGAACATTTCCTGTCATCCACTCAAGGGCCCAAGTCTTCGAATCTCTGTTGTAACCACGTATGTGAAGCGTGGCATAGAATTGGAGCAGCAACTCTTCGTTCCATTGCTCTTGGTCGGTGACGAAAGGCAACAATCCAACCTCTTTGAAGCAGTCCAGAGCTTCTTCCAAGCAGGGCAGACCAGCTATTGCTTCGGTGTCAAGACGCATATGTGGGAAGATGCGACCTTGATTGTACAGAATGCAGGAGTAATAGCTTCGCTGCGGATAGCTCCAGAACCGGTCAGAAGATATTCGTTCCCTTGAGTAGGGGTTCTTGGAGCTATTGAAGAAGGTGTTGTCTGCTTTGAAGCTGTTGACATTGAAGGATCCAGGTGCTGATGCAGGACCTGGAAACCTGGGCAACCTTGGCATTGGCTTCTGTACCTGAGGCTTATGCTCTATATGATAGTCAAACTGAGGACCAGCAGCAGGCGCAGGAACAGAAGCAGTAGCATTGGCTTCGCTGACTTCTGGTTCTTGGGTTGGTGTAGGCTCCACATTTGCTTCAGCCATGACAGCGTCAGTGGCTTCATTGGTGTTGGTGGTGGCAGCCTCAAGATTTTCTACCTCCACTTGATGAGCTGGAGGGTCGGGCACAGACACGTTCTCCGCGAGAACAGCTTCGTCAGTAGTTGGGGGAGTGGGGACACGTTCTTCTTCTTGGGTGTCATCGGCTGATGCAGCCGGAATGTCTTCAGCAACTTTAGCTTCAGACTCGGAGACTGGAGGATTTGGTCCTTTGCGAAGCCCGCGTAACGCTGGCGACGCCTGTGGAGATGGAGTTGGCTGGGCCTCAAGGTCATCTTGTTCTTGTGGGTGATCAGCCCATGATGCATCCTGAGCAATTGGCGTCAAAGGACGACCAATGCTGATGAGTTTGCTATGCGTAAGCACAGGCGATGATACCTGTTGGTGCTCGATCTGAGGAAGAACTGCATCATCTTCAACATGGTCATGGTGACCAATGTCTTCAGCAGTAGTGGGATCAGCTGCTGGAAAGGCTTCAGCTTCATGAGCCTCTGTGAAAGCAGGCTCATGGACAGTCAGTTGGCGCTCTTGATGTTCAGTGGCAGGGCGAACCATGGAGATGGCTTCAACAATTAAGGGCTCTGTGGGAGCAGCCCATTCCTTCTTGGTCTTCCGCTTCTTCTTGGAGGGAGCAGCAGCAGAGGCTTCGGGATGTTTCCTCTTTCTGGCTTCAGCCTCAGCAGTCCTTGTCTTCTTCAGTTCTGAAGTGGTAGAGCTGGCTTTTGGCTTCGAGCCAGTCATGCTGGTTGGGAAGACAATGGGATGTGCTTCCTGCCTTGGTGCGTCGGGTTCGGCCATAGCGGGCTTCTTCTTCTTCTGCTCTGCAGCCATCCTGGGGTTGATGCCAGGACGCCCAAGGGCCTTGCGCTTCTCAGCCTCATTGTAGGCTTGCACACTCTTGTTAGCCAGGATCTTCATGCGCTCACGAGAACCTTGAGCTTGTGCACATTTCTAGAGAAAGGCTTCCTTGAGCTCGTGCAGCATAGTCTTGAAGTTTTTCACCTCTTGCACGCTGAGCTTGGCCATATGCTTCTTGAACTGAGTTTTCTCAAAGTCAATCTTCTGCTTCAGTTCAACGATGCGCTTGGCTATAGCTAACTCTGAAGCAATGGTGCCATGGAAGGCAACACTGAGGCCAATTGGAAGTTGCAGATCTTCAAAGCTGAGGTTGGGCGTGTCAAACCACTCATCAATGAAGTTGTGGATGATTGCCACGTCAAAGAGAGGCAGATCATTGAAGATTTCTGCTTCTTCTTTGCTCTTGATCAGTTTCTCAAGGGCGTCATCTGCTAGATCTTCATCACTGGACAGATCAATGGCATCGTTGCGCAGAATAGCAGCAGCAGTCAGTTCTTGGCTGGTGTGTGGTAGAGGCATCTTGACTTTCTGGGGCTTGGAGATGCGTGACAGATCTTCAGACTGCACACTGTCTTCAGGAGGTGCAGTAGCCAGTGGCTTCGCCCATGAGATTTTTGGTGTAGAGGCAGGCTTTGAAGCTTTAGGCTCCTTCAGTTTCTTTGGCTTCGGCGCTGCAGGCGCTTCATCTGATTCAGCGTCATCTGCAGGCTCATCCACGGCTGTCCCTTGAACCACGATATGAGTGATGAGACCTTCCAGGTTGTAGAAGGGCCCAACAAGATTGGGTTCAGCTTCGTGGGTTCCATCGGCACGGGGAGAAGAGGGACCAGGGTTGAAGTCTAATCCCAAAGACTTCTTGTTCTACTTCGCCGAATTCTGGGCAAACTGGAAGTTGCGCTTGAACAGATTGTCGTCACGACACCATAGTAGTGACGATGGGTGTGCATCTGCAGGCTGTGGTCCTCGGACCATGCAGGGATAGAAGCCTTGTTCAGTGGCTTCTTCTCTGGACCTGGGTTGAAGATTTTTGTATAGGATGTCTCCCCACGGTCGCTTGATGGCATTTTGCTCAGCATATTCTTGGGTCACAAACCGGTATTTGAACCATTGTTCTACCCAATGTCTTCGAATCCATTGGATTCGGGTCTTGCGTTGATTGTAATCCTCTTCAGGATCTGTCTTGTACAGCTCTGAGAGGTCATCAGGCAAATCTCTTGATGTTCCCCCACGACGCTGTCTGCCACCCTTCCTTACTGATTTCTCTGCAGCCATGAACTTCAAACTGAATGGCTTCAATATGTTCAAAAGCTTCAAGGGCTTTCTCTTGCTGGACAAATAGGAACTGGCTTCGGGAGAATTTATGTGATGCTGTAAGAATTCTTTTGATCGAACTCTTTACCATTGTCATCGGGACCCAGATGATGTTTGGCTGGCATTGGCGTCATGAAGCCTTTGCAGTCTTGCATACCGAACTTCTTCAGGCAATCTTTGAGATACTTCTCTTGAGATATAAAGATGTCATTGCATTGTTGACATATTTGAAGACCAAGGAACAACTTAAGCTCTCCCATCATGGACATCAGATATTGCTCTTGCATCATACATCCAAACTCTTCACTGTATTTCTGATTGGTGCAGCCGAAGATAATGTCATCCACATATATTTGGCACACAAACAGTTCACCATCATATGTCTTCGTGAAGAGAGTGGGGTCGAGGGAACCAGGTGTGAAGCCTTTGCTCTTCAGGAAGTATTTGAGTGTGTCATACCAAGCCCGAGGGGCTTGTTTGAGGCCATACAGTGCCTTGTTGAGCTTGTATACCATGTCAGGATGTTTTGGATCTTCAAAGCCAGGCGGTTGTGCAACATACACTTCTTCTTCAATCTGTCCATTGAGAAAAGCGCTCTTCACATCCATTTGATACAGAAGTATGTTATGATGATTTGCATAGGCCAGCAGTATGCGTATGGCTTCAAGTCGAGCCACAGGAGCAAATGTTTCATCGAAGTCAATCCCCTCAACTTGAGTATATCCTTGAGCAACGAGACGAGCTTTGTTTCTGACAACTTGACCATGCTCATCTTGCTTGTTGCGATATATCCATTTGGTGCCTATTATATTGTGCTTCCGAGGATCAGGACGCTTAACCAACTCCCATACATTATTCAGCTGAAATTGTTGAAGCTCTTCTTGCATAGCTTGAATCCATTCAGGTTCCATGAAGGCTTCTTCAACTTTCTTGGGTTCTGTTATTGAGACGAATGCGAAGTGCCCACAGAAATTTGCTAGTTTTGTTGCCCTTGAATGAGTGAGTGGACCTGGTGCATTGATGCTATCAATTATTCTTTCAATCTACACTTCATTTGCAACACGAGGATGTACAGGACGAAGATTTTGCTCTTGCTGATCATTGTCATTGTTAGAGGGATTGTCTTCAGGCTGAGCATTGTCTTCAGGTTGATCAGGTGCGGAGATGATAAGTTCCTCTTCAGGTTGAGCTTCAGAGGGTATGATTTCTCCAGTTCCCATAAGTTTGATTGATTCACTGGATGGAACTTCATCTAGCACATTTGGCAGGTGCTCTCTTTGTGAGCCGTTAGTTTCATCGAACCGCACATCCATAGTTTCAACCACTTTATAATGAAAGAGATTGAAGACTTTGTAGGAGTGCGAATCCTTTCCATATCCAAGCATAAAACCCTCATGTGCTTTTGGTGCAAATTTTGAGGTGTGATGTGGATCCTTGATCCAGCACCTGACGCCAAATACTCTGAAGTAACTGACATTTGGCTTCTTGCTAGTAAGGAGTTCATAAGATGTCTTGTTCAGAAGCTTGTGAAGATAAACACGATTGATTGTATGGCATGCAGTATCAATGGCTTCAGGCCAGAATTTTCTTGGAGTCTTGTATTCATCAAGCATCATTCGGGCCATCTCAATGAGTGTTCTGTTCTTGCGTTCGACGACGCCATTCTGCTATGGTGTGTACGGAGCTGAGAATTCATGTGTGATGCCCAAAGTATCAAGATATGTATCAAGGCCAGTGTTCTTGAATTCAGTGCCATTGTCACTTCTGATGTGCTTTATCTTGGCGCCATAGTTGTTCATTGCTCGATTGGCGAAGCGTCTGAAGACATCCTGCACTTCAGTCTTATAGAGGATTATATGCACCCATTTATATCTAGAATAATCATCAACAATGACAAAGCCATAGAGACAAGTAGTAGTAGTAAGAGTTGAGTAATGAGTGGGACCGAAAAGATCCATGTGGAGCAGTTCGAAGGGTCGAGTCGTTGTCATGATTGTCTTCGAGGGATGCTTGGCCCTCGTCATCTTTCCTTCTTCACAGGCACCGCATAAGTGATCTTTCTTGAACTTGACACCCTCGATGCCTATGACATGCTTCTTCTTTGCAAGCGTGTGCAGGTTCCTCATGCCAGCATGCCCTAGCCTCCGATGCTAGAGCCAGCATTCTGACGCTTTTGCCAGAAGACATACGGCAAGCTATGGTCCTGCTGAGAAATCTACCACGTACAAATCATCTTTCCTGTACCCTTCAAACACTAGAGACTTGTCAGATTCCATTAGAACAAGGCAATGATATTTTCCAAACATCACGATCATGTTTAAATCGCAAAGCATTGAGACAGACATTAAGTTGAAACCAAGGGATTCAACAAGCATGACTTTTTCCATGTGTTGATCCTTTGAGATTGCAACTCTACCTAGACCCAATACCTTACTTTTACCAGTGTCAGCAAATGTGATGTGACTCTTGTCGGATGGACGTAAGGTTGAGTCCATAAGAAGGCTTCTCTTGCCAGTCATGTGATTGGTACACCCACTATCAATAATCCATTCTGAAGCTGCTAGTGTCGTACCCTACAGTGCAGTTAGGGGGATAGGCTTCATGAAGAGAATTGTGAAGCAAAAACATTTGACGAACTAGTGGGTTATGAAAGCTTAGATCGAGATTTGGACTGATAGGGCGAGTAGCAAGCGATTCAGGAACAAAGTACATAATAAGACCATTTGGGCATTTGATCTTGCGCCCTACAAGATGTTTAAGGTCCCCAGCAATAGCGTCAGACGATTTTGGTTTTCTGCTGGAGACCCTTCCCTACAAAAGAGAGTTAAGCTTTCTTAGCCACCCACATCTTCAAGGGTGGCTTTGAAGCAATGAGTCTAAGTGCAGCATCTGAGAACTTTGGCTTTAGAGCCCTAGCAAAAAGTCTTGCAGGTGGACAATAGTACTCATAAGAATAAGCAGAATAGTTCTTGGTCTTATGAACATGGCGGTTTGATGAACCGCGCTCATATTCATAGGCCTGAGTATGGCTTCCCTGCAAAACATTTGCGTTAGTGCGACTCGGGTGAGTCCTCTGTCTGTATGAAGCCATTGGACCGTATGAAGCCTGTGGTCTGGGGTTTGTCTTCTTCGCCTGTGGTGTCATGATGACATTCACAGGAAGATTCTCCAAACACCTTTTCGGCACCCAGATCTTCTTCATAGGCAGTCCATTCCTGCAGTTAGTACCAATATACCTGGAAAACACTTCACCATTCTGATTCTTAAATAGTTTATAGTTTGCATCAAAGGATTCATCAATAACAATGGGATTAGCACAAGTGAAGCCAGATAGGGTGGATGGATCCGCTGAAGGTTCCTTTGCAGCAACCCATGTGTTTTTGGGGTACTGCTCAGGTTTCCAGTAAGAGCCATCAGCATTCATTTTCCTTTCGAACCCAACACCCTCTTTCCTAGGGTTTCGGTTCAGGATCTGCCTTTTGAGGACATCACATAGTGTCTGATGCCCTTTGAGACTTTTGTACATCCCTGTTTCAAGCAGTGTCTTCAACCTAGCATTCTCATCAGCAATAGCAGTGGTATCCTCAGCAGAGGGGTTAGTTACCACATCAACAGTTGAAGATATTGCAATAGTAGCAGCAGTAGAACATTCAGCAACAGAGGTAGCGTTATCACGCTCAATGCATTTAATACATGGTGGTTCAAATCCTTCCTGAGCGGAACTGATCTGTTTGGCGCGAACTGACTCGTTTTCCTTTTGAAGATCTTCATGAGCCGCTCTCAATTTCTCAAGATCTTGCTTCCTTTGAAGATAATCATAGGAAATCCTTTCATGAGTTGTTGAGAGCGTTTCATGACGACTTTCAAGTTCCTCATACATAACATGAAGATTTTTTATGTCTTCAATTAAGGACTGAGATCGAGTCATTTCAGCGTCTAACAGATCATCGTTTTTGTCTAACAGTTTTTGAATATGTTCCATAGCTTTCTGTTGTTCAGTTGCAATTTTAGCAAGTGTTTTGTAGCTGGGTTTAGAATCACAATCAGAGTCATCTTCACTAGATGTTTGATAGTGAGTAGTGCGTGTGTTTACCTTGGCACCGCATGCCATGAAGCAGTAGGTAGGAGCGGAGTTGTCCTTGTCATTTGCATCGGTGTCGGTGATAAAGTCGTTGTCTTCAGTGTTGAAGATGGACTTGGCAACGTATGCTGTAGCCAGACTCGCAACGCCAGAATCGGACTCCTCCTCAGACTCCACCTCCGCCTCCTCAGAAGCGGACTCCTCCTCTGAATCCATTTCCTTGCCAACAAACGCACGTGCCTTGCCAGATGAGCTCTTCTTGTGTGATGAAGACTTGGAGGAAGACTTTGGAAGAAGACTTTGAGTATTTCTTCTTCTTCTTGTCGTTAGAGTCATACTCCTTGCTCTTCTTCTTGTTGTTGTTCTCATTGTCCCACTGCGGACACTCAGAGATGTAGTGGCCATGTTTCTTGCACTTGTGGCGTGATCTTTTCTTGTAGTCATGAGTAGAAGCTTCATCATTCCTTGAGCTTGATCGTGAAGACTTTCTGAAGCCTTTCTTCTTGGTGAATTTTTGGCACTTCTTCACAAGCATAGCAAGCTCCTTTCCAATGTCTTCAGGATCATTAGAACTGCTGTCAGATTCTTCTTCAGATGTGGAGACAGCTTTTGAATTCAAGGCACGAGTTCGCCCATAGTTGGGACCGTATATGTCTCTTTTATCAGAAAGCTGAAACTCATGTTTGTTGAGCCTCTCAAGTATGTCAGACGGATCGAGTGTCTTGAAGTCAGGACGTTCTTGAATCATCAGGGCTAGGGTGTCAAACGAGCTGTCAAGTGATCTCAGGAGTGTCTTGACGACTTCATGCTTGGTGATCTCAGTGGCACCGAGAGCTTGAAGCTCATTTGTGATGTCAGTGAGTCGATCAAACATGAGCTGGACATTCTCATTGTCATTTCTCTTGAAGCGGTTGAAGAGGTTGCGAAGGACACTGATTCTCTGATCTCTCTGGGTTGAGACACCTTCATTGACCTTGGAGAGGCAGTCCCAGACTATCTTAGATGTTTCCAAAGTACTTACACGGCCATACTATCCTTTGGTCAGATGACCACAGATGATGTTCTTGGCAGTGGAGTCCAGTTGAACGAACTTCTTGACATCAGCAGCGGTGACACCTTCACCAGCCTTGGGAATGCCATTCTTGACGACATACCATAGGTCGACATCAATGGCTTCAAGATGCATGCGCATCTTATTCTTCCAGTAGGGATATTCAGTTACATCGAAGACGGGCATGCAGCGGAGACTTTAATTATCCCTGCAGTCGACATAGCTAAAACTCCAGGTGGTTAAACCGAATCACACAGAACAAGGGAGTACCTTGCTCTGATACCAATTGAAAGTGCATTATATCGACTAGAGGGGGGTGAATAGGCAATTTTTATGAAAGTCTTCAAAACGTGGAAGTTTCGAAGACAAACAATAGAAAAAACCTATTACCATGCAGCGGAAGATAGACTACACTAGGCAATCCATAGTCAAGTATTCAATGAAGTGAAAGCACAATGACCTATAGCAGCTAGGTAGTAAGGATCAGGTAGGAAGATATTATGAAGCCAATCAGAACAAGCAGTCACTCAGTGAAGACAAAAGATAATGCAATCATACAATGACTTCACAAGGACCAACAGTAAGTAAAGGGAAGGGAAGAATGAAACTAGTGACTCGTTGAAGACAATGATTTGCTAGACCAGTTCTAGTTGCTGTGATAACTGTACGTCTGGTTAGGGCAGCTAGGTATTTAAACCTGAGGACACACAGTCCCGGACACCCAGTCCTGAACACGCAGCTCAGGACACCCAGTCCTCACCGTATTCCCCTTGAGCTAAGGTCACACAGACCTCGCTAATCACTCTGGTAAGTCTTCAAGGTAGACTCCCAAACCTTCACAGACTTCGTTCACCAGCGATCCACAATGACTCTTGTATGCTCAGAACGCGACGCCTAACCGGCTGGAGGATTCACAGTCCTCAAGTGTAATAAGTCTTCAGATCACACAGACAGGAAGACTTAAGTGATGCCTAACACTCTTTGGCTCTGGGTGGTTAGGGCTTTATCCTCGCAAGGAATTCTCTATCAAAGGCTTCGAGGTGGGTTGCTCTCAAACAACAAAAGCCGTACTCTCACTCTGAGCAGCCAACCGTTTATGGTTGTAGGGGGTGGGCTATTTATAGCCACTGGGCAACCTGACCTGATTTGTCCGAAATGACCCTGGGTCACTAAGGAACTGACACGTGTTCCAACGGTCAGATTTCAAACACACACGGCAACTTTACTTGGGCTACAAGCAAAGCTGACTTGTCCAACTCTGGACAAGATTCACTCTCATAGTCTTCACACGAAGACATAGGATTTTGGTTAAGCATCACTTCAGTCATTTTGACTGGTTCTCTTGGACCCCACTTAACAATACGGTGGTTCCTATGACTCAACAAAGAAGAAAAGGAACTATGAAATATCTAAGTCTTCGAGCTCCATAGGCTTCGTGCGATGTCTTCTCTTGTCATAGTCTTCAATGTGAATATCTTCACATACCACCTTTGACTTCAATGTCTTCATACATTTTTAGGGGTCATCTCTGGTAGGAAAACCGAATCAATGAGGGACTTCTACCTATGTTATCCTGCAATTCTCACAAACACATTAGTCCCTCAACTAGGTTTGTCGTCAATACTCCAAAACCAACTAGGGGTGGCACTAGATGCACTTACACATTATAACCCAACCGTGTAAGGAACGCAAAACCCGGGAACATAACACCGATATGACGGAAACTTGGGTGGCAAGAGTGGAACAAATCACCAGGCATAAGGCCGAGCCTTCAACCCTTTACCAAGTATATAGGTGCATTAAGATAAACAAGATAATATGGCGATATCCCAAGAATAAACAAATTCCAACAAGGAACAATCTCCAATTGAAAGTGCGTTATATCGACTAGAGGGGGGTGAATAGGCAATTTTTATGAAATTCTTCACTGAGGAATTTGCCGGTGAGGAAATTCCTTAGTGAAGAACTACTAGCAGCGGAATAAGTAGTCAACCGTAAACATAACAGAATACAAGCATAGTCATCAGGATGAAATGAAGACAGGCACAGAGTACAGGAAGCGTAAGCACAGGATAACACATGATGAAGACAATCAGACTGAAGAAATTGAACTAAGGAAATTGAGAAAGTCTTCAGTCAAAGTCTTCAAGCACAGATATGAACAAGCACACAATACAGTTATGAGGAAATGAAAGAGTTGAGGAAATAGAACCAGTAAACTTGGTGAAGACGATGATTTGGTAGACCAGTTCCAACAGTTGTCTCAGTTGTACGTCTGGTTGGAGCGGCTGAGTATTTAAACTCGAGGACACACAGTCCCGTACACCCAGTCCTGAACACGCAGCTCAGGACACCCAGTCCTCACTGTATTCTCCTTGAGCTAAGGTCACACAGACCTCGCCGAATCACTCGTGGTAAGTCTTCAGGCGACTTCCAAACCTTCACAAACTCGGTTACTCGGCGATCCACAATTCCTCTTGGATGCTCTAGACCATGATGCCTAACCGTCTGGAAGAAGCACAGTCTTCAAAGGTAACATGCGTCGGATCCACGGAAGATCATTCTCTTCAGTGATGCTCAATCACTTGGGATTTGAAGGTGTTTGGGTTTTGGTTTGGGTTTTTCCTCACTAGATGATTTTCGTTCAAAGTCCTCAGAGGATGGGTTGCTCTCAAATGACAAGTGTCAGTTTCTCTCGGAGCAGCCAACCAGCTAGTGGTTGTAGGGGGCGGCTATTTATAGCCTAGGGAGTAGCCCGACAAGGTAAGACATAAATGCCCTTCAATGATATGACCCTTAGGTGGATATATATTTTGGGACAGCTGGCGCATAGCACAGCAACGGTCGGAATTTGAGTAGCAAAATCCTCAGGGCTATCATGTTCCTCACTGTGTAGGAAATCCGCACTAGCGAATTCCTAACTCGTCAGTCAGAACAAATTCCTCAGAGACCAGAAGAACTTCGTCTCTGTCACTTAAGAAATTGACTGAACTATATGAGATTTCCAATGGCTTCACTCGAAGGGATTGGTAGGTGTAGGATTTTGAGTTGAGCATCACATGGAAATTTTTCCTTAGTATTTCCTCGACCCCCTTTAACAGTACGGTGTTTCCTATGACTCAAGAAAGAGAAAATGAAACTAGGAAAACAAAAGTCTTCACGCTTCATGTTCCTCGAATGAATACCAAGTCTTCAAGGTCACACCATTTTCTTCACTTTCAAAGTCTTCAGGAAGTCTTTAGAAATCCAAAGTCTTCAGTCGAAGAACTTCATTTTTAGGGGTCGACTTTCTCTGTAAATATCAAACTCCTCATAGACTTATAGACCTATGTACACTCACAAACGCATTAGTCCCTTAACCTATAAGTCTTCAATACACCAAAATCACTAAGGGGCACTAGATGCACTTACAATCTCCCCCTTTTTGGTGATTGATGACAATATAGGTTAAGTTTTCAACGGGGATAAACATATGAAGTGTAAATACTGATGTTGAGGAATTTGATTGCAAGATATAGAAGAACTCCCCCTGAAGATGTGCATAGTGAGGAATTTGCTTTTGAAGCAATGCACACTTGAAGAGTTGAATCATGGAGATCTCCCCCTATATCTTGTAATTCATACACGCATTTCACATATAATAGTGAAGAATTTGAAATGCATGATGAAATATGGTGACTGATGTAATTCATCATGCATGCAATAATATTTAACGAGGAATAAGCATGCAGAAAAACGCATCAAGAGTATCAGAGCACCATCGGGTTTAAGTTTACTACTGGATCCAATAAAAGTCTCAGAAGAACGAGAGTTGTAACTTTGAAAAAAAAAACACCCATATAGAAAGACCCACTTGAAGACTAACTCAAAATTCTCCCCCTTTGTCATCAAATGACCAAAAGGATCGAATATGAGGACTAACGCCCCTGAAGAATATCAAGTTGATGAAGGAGCGCCAGCGTTGTTGGGGTCGTTTGTCGTAGTAGGGCCTGCTGCAGTGTCGTCCAAGTCTTCATTTTCATCAGTGTCGCGCGATGAAGAATATGAGCTGGCCACCAGAGAAGGAACCTTGACCTTCTTGAATTTCTTCGGTGGAGGTGCAAACCAGTCAAAATCTTCATTGAGACCAATTTTCTTTAGATCTTCTTCACCATACAGATGTGACAGGATTGCCCAGGTGCGACCGAAGACTTGATGGAGGTAGTACTGGTTTTTCTTCACTGCATTGTGTCTAGCAGTCATGTTGTGAAGAAGTGAACCAAACTGATGCTTAACCCATTTGTGATTTCGATCCACCTTCTGGTGAAGACTAAGCAGAAGTTCACGGTCAGTCATCATGCGCGGAGCAGTGGCTTGAGGAGTGGACTTGGGTGCATTGGCAGAGTCATGTGTGGCAGAGTCATCATTGGTGCAATAAGAGGCAGCCTTGCGAAACTGACCATCCAATGGACGAATGCCTTCATCAATAATGGCTGGTGCCTTGCCCTTTCCATCAACCGAGGAATAAGTCTGCTTGAGGACTTCAATTGGGGGCAAGTAGCTAAGGTGATTCTGAAAATCAGCTTTGTAGTTGAGTGAAGACTTTGTCCTGAGGAATCTCATAATCCAAGGTGCATAAGGCTTAAGCTCAAATGGAGATAGTGCAACATTTGCCATACTCCTCATGAAGAAATCATGATAATTGACAGGAATGCCATGAACGATGTTGAATACCAGATTCTTCATGATGCCAACAATTTCCTCATCAGATGAGTCGTGGCTTTTGATAGGACTGATTGTCCTCGTAAGAATACGATAGACCATTCTGGGCACGTAAAGCAATTACTTTACGAGGAATTTGGTTCTTGGTGCTTGACTTGGCTTCAAAGGTTTCATCAGCACCTGCATGTAATGATTTGTAAGCTTAGGTTCACTATAGATGCAACAAGCTTCTTCAAGGGGAGGACTGAGTGGTAAGGCACGAAGCAATTCAGAGGTTCGTGCAGTGTAGTGAGTATTTTCAGACATCCAGTCCAGCACCCATGCATTCACATCTTCAGAATCTCCTGTGATGTGCAGCGTTGCATAGAATTGAAGAATCGATTCTTCATTTCAATCGCAAATGTCAGAGCAAAAGTTTAACAGTCCAGCGTCGTGAAGAACACTAAGGACTGGTGCGAAGCACGGCAGAGATTCCATGTCCAGGTGAGGAATATGCTCATGATAGAAGATTTTCTCCTTGTTGAACAGCACTGAGGAATAGAAATTGGCTTGACTAGCAGTCCAAAAACGCCTCTTCCTAATGCGAGCAGAGTTATATGGGTTGTAATCTTTGAAGAATACGTGCTCGCCGAAGAAATCATCAGCCTTGAAATTTTGCTTTCATGAGAATGGATCCTTTGGCTTCGGCAGAGGAGTGTTAGTGATTTCCATCACGACCTCAGGAATCTCAATCGCAGGTTCTTCAGGCTGAGGAATTTCTAGTTCCTCTTCAGTGGCAGTCTACATCTTCAGATGTTCAGCAGCAACATTTTCTTCAGCACTAGTGGCTGGAATTTCCTCGTGCACAGATGAAGTGGGGTGAGTTTCTTCAGAGCCCATTTGAACAGTTGGTGCAGGCGACTGAGGTATTTGCTGCAGCGGTGTGACCATTGGAGAGTTTGGATGATGACTTTCCCAGAATTCATCACTGATTATGGGTGTGGAGCAGCCAATGTCCACATCTTCATCTTCCATTTCTTCAACGCCAGCCTCTTCAGCTGTGAACTGAGGCATGGGCGAGGAGATGATAGGTGTTGAAGGGATCGCATCCACTTCAATTTCTTCATCCAACGGCTTAGACAAAGCAGCAGAAGGAGTTTCTTCATCAGATCCACTAGGGATCACATATTCTTCATCAAAAGGAACAAGGTCCTTTGATGGCCTGGTTGAGATGGGAACAGCATCAATCGGATTAGCAAATGAATTTGTCATAGGCTTCATCTTCTTCGGAGCTGAAGAATCTGAAGCAGCTGATGCTTTCCTTTCTTCACTACAGCACGCTCTGCAGCCTTGGTCTTCTTCACATGTGATGCAGATGGAAGGATTGAAGTTGAAGTTGGCGCAGGAGCAGCTGAGGAATTTGGTTGATTTTCTTCAGGCACAACTGATGCAGTTGCCCTGATTTCTTCAGTTTCTTCAGGCGCACCACTAGTGGATGCCCTGGCAATTTCTTCAACGGCTGGAATGCAGTCATCAGCCCTGGAACTCACATTTTCTTTAGCAGCCTAATTTTCGTCAGCAGTGCTGGCATGTTCTTCAGTAGGCTGAGCGGATGCTTCAGCCTGAGGAATGTCCTGTTGCGTTGGGGCTGCAACAGTGGAGGTGAACTGTTCTGTGATCTTTATAAATATGACTTTGGCTCCCAGCCAGTCAGCATAATAGTGATCAAATTCATCACTCAGTTTCTTGATTTCAGATTGGAGAGCAACAAGTTCTTCAGGTGAAAGCTTCAGAACGTTTTGCTTCAGAAAGCGCTCTTTCTTGTACTGCGCTTTCTTCACTCTCCTCCCCTGTTCAAATTTCCATTTCTCTTCTTGTATGAAGTGAGTCAACATGTGACTTTGACCAGGAGTCAGCTTGAAATCAGGCAAGGGGGTGTTGGGTCGTTGTTCCAAACAACAATGTATTCGAGGATCATCTTGGGATCCAAAAGCAGTGGCACCTCTGTTCCCTTGGCTCTAGCGGCCCGGACTTGCTTGTCTCTAATGATTTCTGCAAGTTCATCATCATCAGCTTCATCTTCATCAGACGACACTTGGAATGCGACTTTCTTCTATTTAGGACTTGGTCGAGGACCCCGTCCAGCAGTTGACTTTGTCTTCAGCAGTGAGGGGCCAGCTGAGGAACTTGGTGCAGCTGAGGAACTAGCTGAGACACCTGAGGCAATAGACATGCCTATAGTCCTTTGGCACGAGGCAAGATGCACAGGTGTTGAGGATGTTTTCGGAACAGCTGAGGACTTTGGAGGAGCTGAGGATTTTGAGGGAGCAGGAGCAGCATGAGGAATTGGCCATGAGGGCTTTGAGGATTCTGGCCGTGAGGGCTTTGAGGATTCTGGCCGTGAGGGCATTGCTGAGGAACTTGGCCTTGAGGGCATTGTTGGTGAAGCACTTGGCTTGCGCGCAAGCTTCTTTGACATAGCCTTCTTTGGCTTGACAGCAGAGGCCACAGCAGAGGCAGCAACAGAAGCAGAGTCTTCATTGAATTTCCTCACTGCTTCTCTGGCTTGCTTAGCCAACTTGGCTTGGCGCTTGGCCCATTCGTTAGGATAGTCCTCACCGCGCTTGAGGCTGGTGGGATCTGCTATTTGGCCAGGTGCCAATGGGGCTCTTGGCATGGAGGATTGAGTGCGAATTTCTTCATGTACTTTGGAGTTACATACCTGTACTCCCTCCATTCTCTTGCCCATCTCCTTTCAATCCTCTCTATGCGCACCTTGCGCTGATTTTTGTCCTCTTTTCCAAACTTGGCCTCATCAGGAGTGCAGTAATCTTTGTATATGTCCTCAAGGATTTCAAAGGCAGTCATAACCTCAGGCTTCTTTCCTCCTTTCTGTGGCCTTTTACCATCAACCATTTTCTTCAGTTGAGGAATTTGAACAATCGAATTCTATGAAGAAGTATGCAACTTTTCTTCGAGGAATGCTGCAAATGAGTTAAGTTGATGAGAACCTAGTGATTCAGCAGCTGACATGAGTACCTGTGAATAGAGTATAGTTGCGAGGAATTTGGATAGGTCATATGCGTTCTCAGAGGGTTTTTCAAAAAGAACAAGTTTGAGGAATTTTACCATATGAGTCTTGAAGAATTTCACTAAGCATTCTGTGTCTTAGGTTCCAGAGTTGTATAGATCGAAGATCCACACAATTGAGGAATCTTGAAGAAAAAAGATGCTTAGAAAAACGAATCAAGAACAAATGACTTGTGAGGTGTTTAGTGTGTGAAGATATGAAGAAAAACACCTTTGAAGATTTTGTAGATAATCATTCGAATCAACGAGGGCAGTAAAAGTAACTTTTAATTACCCTGGACGAAGAACACGATGAACAGTGAGGTGTAGAGATGAAGTTTGTCTGTGTAGATCTTCCATGCCCTAACTCGGCAGAGGAAGATGGCTACAGCGGCGGCGGAGTGAAGATTTCCGCGGTCGGCGTGAGTACGTCGGCGATGAGGTCAAGGCAGTGAAGCTCTTCCTCACCGGCGGCGATGAAGTAGCGGCGGCACTAGGGTTTGAGAAGCTCGAGCTGGAGAGAGATCGAGTGGAGTAAAAGAAGTGAGGAAGGGAAGGAGGGGTATTTATAGCCACTGTGAAAAACTGCTCGCCCGAAGAAATTGGACGAACGTGCCCCTGACCCTTCTCATTCGCATGGCATGTGTCACCCATGTAGTGAGAAGTGGAGATCGTGTTAGATCGTGGGTGAGTGGATAAGTATATCATGGGATGCGGAACGGTTTGAGCGGCAAAGCCAAAAATTTAGATAAGAAAGGTTTTAAAGTTCCGTTCGCAATTTCTTCAGCTGACAAGGACACAGTGAAGATTTTGAACGAGTTTCAAATAGAACGCACATGAAGAATTTGTGAATAGATTGGGTTGAGTATAGCATAGAGAGGAAGGGTCCGATCACATTCACTTAGTAGAAAAACCAACTTGAAGAATTAGCAATAAGTGAATGTTGTAGAGGACATAAACTTTTATATATATGTATATCTATATAGCCAATGAAGAAAAACGACGGAAACAGTGAAGACAATGCAAAGTTGAAGAATATGATCAATTGAGGAATTTCAACTTTTGACCCACCGTATAAGAATGATGATTTCAGACACCGCGTACAATTATAGTAGGGTTCTGAGAATCAAATTCTTCATTAATTTCTTCACACTAAGAGTGTTATTCTTCATTGATTGAAGAAAAATGTTTCTTCATGTGTTGCACATCTAAGTCATCAATTTTTCATAAGTGATAGGATGAGTGTCCTTTTCAAAGAACATTTGAAGATTCTAGGATATTTAGCTCACACCGCAACTTGCTAAATATCTTCTCATCCAAGGGCTTTGTGAAGATATCGGCTACCTATTCTTCAGTCTTCACATGCTCAATAGAAATGTCGCCCTTCAACACATGATCACGAAGAAAATGATGACGAATCTGAATGTGCTTTGTCTTCAAGTGCTGAACTGGGTTGTGAGCAATCTTGATGGCACTCTCATTGTCACAGAAGAGAGGCACATTCTTCATGTTGACGTCGTAGTCCTTGAGAGTTTTCTTCATCCATAGCAATTGAGCACAGCAAGAACCAGTGGCAATGTACCCAGCTTCAGCAGTAGATATGATACGCAGTTCTGTTTCTTCAAGGACCAACAGACCAAGGGTCGTCCGAGGAAATGACATGTACCAGATGTTGACTTGTGGTCCACACGATCACCAGCATAGTCAGAGTCAGAATATCCAATGAGATCAAAAGCCGAGCCCTTGGGGTACCATAATCCAGGTGTTGGTGTGTGACCTAGATATCGAAGAATACGCTTCACAGCCTTATGGTGTGATTCCTTCGGTGTAGCTTGAAATCGGGCACACATGCGAACACTAAGCATTATAGCTGGCCTAGATGCACATAAGTACAATAAAGAACCAATCATGGAGCGGTATACCTTATGATCGAAGTCAATACCATTTTCATCAGTGCATAGATGGCCATTTGTGGGCATAGGAATTTTGACGCCTTTGCAATCTTGCATGCCAAATTTCCTCAGTACATCCTTGAGGTATTTCTCCTGAGATATGAATATGCCATTGCGTTGTTGACGAATTTGAAGACCTAAGAAGAATTTCAACTCTCCCATCATAGACATTTGATATTCTTCACTCATCATATAGGCAAATTCATCACTATAACGTTGGTTAGCACAGCCTAAGATAATATCATCAACATATATTTGGCACACAAACAATTCACCATCATAAGATTTAGTGAAAAGAGTAGGGTCGAGTGAACCGGGTTTGAAGCCTTTCGTCATTAGGAATTCCTTCAAGGTATCATACCACGCCCGTGGGGCCTGCTTGAGGCCATAGAGGGCCTTCTTGAGTCTGAAGACTTTGTCAGGATTCTTTGGATCTTCAAAACCTGGGGGTTGAGCAACATATACTTCTTCCTCAAGCTTACCATTGAGGAATGCACTTTTCACATCCATTTGATATAAAGTGATATCATGATAGTTAGCATAAGCAAGTAATATGCGAATAGCCTCAAGTCTAGCAACAGGTGCAAAAGTTTCATCGAAATCAATTCACTCAACTTGTGTGTAGCCTTGAGCTACAAGTCGTGCCTTATTCCTTACCACAAGGCCATTTTCATCTTTCTTGTTGCGGTAGATCCACTTTGTGCCAATGATATTGTGCTTGCGAGGATCTGGAGGTTTGACCAGTTCCCAGACCTTGTTGAGCTCGAACTGATGTAATTCTTCTTGCATGGCCTAAATCCACTCAGGCTCCAAAAATGCTCCATCTACCTTAGTGGGCTCTGTAATAGAGACAAAAGCATAGTGCCCACAAAAGTTAGATAAATGTGAAGTTTTTGAGCGTGTGAGAGGACCTGGTGCTTTGATGTCCTTGATGATCTTTTCAACTTGCACTTCTTTTGCAATGCGAGGATGAGCTGGTTGTCGTTGAAGAATTTGATCAGCATTTTCTTCAGCACCATTTTCCTCAGTGTTTTCTTCAGGTGCATTAGCTCGACGTTCTTCATGTTCTGGAATGAATTCTTCAGCAGATTCTTCAGTAGGAATGACATCCTCAGTAGCCTTGAACTTGATAGTTTCCTCAGGTGCTGGTTCATCTATCACAGTAGGTAGGTGCTCTCTTTGCGAGCCATTAGTTTCATCGAACCACACATCTACAGTTTCAACAACCTTGTGAAGAACATTGTTGAAGACTCTGTAGGTGTGCGAGTCCTTTCCGTAACCAAGCATAAAACCTTCATGTGGTTTCGGTGCAAATTTTGAGTTGTGATGAGGATCTCTAATCCAACATTTAGCACCGAAGACTTTGAAATAACTTACATTGGGTTTCTTATCAGTGAGGAGTTCATAGGCAGTCTTCTTGAAGAATTTGTGAAGACATACTTTGTTGATGATGTGGCACGTAGTATCAATTGCCTCAGTCCAGAAACGACGAGGCATTTTGTATTCATCAAGCATAGTGCGAGCCATCTCAGCAAGAGTCCTGTTCTTGCGCTCCACGACGCTATTCTGCTGAGGAGTATAAGGAGCAGATAACTCATGAGTAATACCAAGTTCATCAAGGTAGTCATCAAGACCAGAATTCTTGAACTCAGTGCCATTGTCACTTCTGATGTGCTTGATCTTCACACCAAAGTTGGTTGAAGCCCTCGAGGAAAATCGTTTGAAGACTTCCTGCACTTCATGTTTGTAAGTAACAAGGTGTACCCATGTGTAATGCGAGTAATCATCAACAATAACAAAGCCATATTGAGATGCTTCAGTTGAAATAGCAGAATAATGATTAGGACCAAAGAGATCCATGTGAAGCAATTCAAATGGGCGAGTGGTGGTCATGATAGTCTTTGCTGGATGCTTGGCCTTCATCATCTTCCCAGCTTCACAGGCTCCGCATAGGTGATCCTTGAGGAATTCGACATTCTCGATGACAATGACATGCTTCTTCTTCGCAAGCGTGTGCAAATTCCTCATGCCTGCATGACCAAGTCATCGATGCCAGAGCCAGCCTTCTGAAGCTTTTGCAAGTAAGCACACGGCTGGTTGTGGTCCTGTAGAGAAATCAACAATATACAGGTCTCCTCTCCTAAAGCCTTCGAAGACTTTGGAATTTTCAGCTTCCATAACCACAACACAACGGTACTTGCCAAAGACAACAACCATATCAAGATCACAAAGCATTGAGACAGACATAAGGTTGTATCCTAAGGACTCAACAAGCATGACCTAATCCATGTGTCAATCCTTTGTGATCGCAACCTTACCTAGACCCAATACCTGACTTTTGCCTTTGTCAGCAAAGATGATATGCTTCAGATGTGATGGAGATAATGGAGCATCCATCAATAGACTCTTGTCACCAGTCATGTGGTTTGTTCATCCACTATCGAGGACCAACTCAGTGGCTTTGGGTTGATCATCCTACGGATGAATTAATGCAGCTTACAAACTCATATATTTCATCAGCGAAGAATATGACATCAATTCATCAGATCAATTTCATCAAACAACAGAACAGATAAATCAGTGTGAGGACGTGAGAAATGAGAGTTCATTTCTTCATGATTAGCATGGGTCCTATCAGGCATACTCAGGTCTCCAGCAAATTCTTCAGACGATTACGTACGTCTGGAGACCTGACCCTGCAGAAGAGATTAGTTCTTTTTCTTCACCACCCACATCTGAAGGGGTGGCAAAGAGTTCATCATTCCGCGAGCTCCATACAACAAGGATGGCATAGAAGCCAGTCCATTTCGTTTCACATAAGAGGGGTTAGAGTAAGCAGAGAAATTCTTCGAGGACTTATGGACATAATGATTTGAAGAATAATGCACATATCCATAATCCTTAGATCTTCCCTGCAAAACAGACGGGTTAGCACGATGATGTTCATATGAGGACTTTGATCCTTTTGAGGAATTTGATCCATGTGAGGAGTTTTGTCCATATGAGGAATTTGATCTGGGGTTCCTATTCTTCACAGGTGGCGTCATGATGACATTCACCTGAAGATTCTCAACGCATCTTTTGGGAACCCAGATTTTCTTCATAGGGGAACCGTTCCTGCAGTTAGTGCCAACATATCTAGCAAATACTTCACCATTCTGATTTTTGAACAGTTTATAGTTGGAGTCAAATGACTCATCATCAGAATGAGGAGATTCACATGCATATCCAGATAGGTTAGATGGATCAACTAGAGGTCCCTTTGCAGCAACCCATGTAGTTTTGGGGTACTGCTCAGGCTTCGAATATGTACCATCAGCATTGAGTTTTCTCTCAAAAGCAATACCCTCTTTCCTAGGGTTCCTATTGAGGATCTGTTTTTAAGCACATCACAAAGAGTCTGATGCCCTTTGAGGCTTTTGTACATGCCTGTCATGTACAATTCCTTCAGCCCTGCATCGTCAGTGATACTAGCAATGTCCTCATATGAGGAATTAGTGATAGCAGAGGCATGTGAAGAATTTGAAACATTAGCAGCATTTGAACATTCAGGTGAAGAATTAGCAGATTCACGTTCAATGCATTTCAAACATGGAGGAACAAATTCTTCCTGAGAAGCGCTGATTTGTTGAGCAAGTAATGAATCGCGCTCCTTCTGAAGATCTTCATAACTCACTCTTAGCTTCTCAAGATCTTGCTTTCTTTGAAGAAATTCATAAGAAAGCTTCTCATGATCGGATACGAGAGTGTTATGATGACTTTGAAGATTGTCAAACCTAGTGTGAAATCTCTGAAGATTTTCAGTCAAGGCTTTAGTGCGATCCATTTCTTCAGCCAACATATCATCACTTTTGTCTAGCATGTTTTGAACCTTTTCTAAAGCCCTTTGTTGTTTTACAGCAATCTTAGCAAGTTTAGAATAGCTGGGCTTAAGGTTTTCATCAGATTCATTCTCACTTGATTCAGATGAGGTATATTTGAGTACCTTGGCACCCTTTGCCATGAAGCAATAGGTGGGAGCGTAGTCATCATCCCCTTCATCAGCCTTGTTGGTGAGGTCTTTTTCTTCAGTGTTGAAGATAGACTTCTTGACGAATGCAGTAGCGAGAGTTAGGCTCGCCACTCCGGATTCGGAATCCTCAGATGACTCCTCTTCCTCATTTTCTTCAGATTCAGCCTCTTCAAAGAATGCCCTGGCCTTCTTGGAGCTGCTCTTCTTGTGATATGAAGGCTTTGAGGATTTTGATGATGAAGATTTTGTGGATTTCTTCTTTTTCTTCACATCATCAGAACTGTAATCCTTGTATTTCTTCTTCTTTGATTCCTTTTCCCACTGAGGACAATCTTGAATGTAATGTCCAGGTTTCTTGCATTTGTGGCAGAGCCTCCTCTTGTAGTCACTGGATGAGGAATCACTGCTCCTTGAGGGTCTTCCAAGGCGATCACGTCTTGAGAACTTTTGGAATTTCTACACCAGCAGAGCCAGATCATGGCTTAGTTCTTCAGGATCACCAAGGCTGCTACCAGAGTCTTCATCTTCGGACTCAGATACTGCCTTGGCCTTCAGTGCACGTGATCTGCCATAGCTTGAACCATAGAGATCTCTTTTTTCAGCAAGTTGGAACTCATGAGTATTTAGCCTCTCGAGAATATCAGCGGGATCAAGTGACTTGTAATTAGCACGTTCTTGTATCATTAATGCCAGAGTGTCAAATGAGGAATCAAGCAATTTCTTCACCACCTCATGGTCGGTGATGTCAGTGGCACCAAGTGCTTGAAGCTCATTTGAGATGTCAGTGAGGCGATCAAAGGTTTGTTGAACATTTTCATTGTCGAGTCTTTTGAAGCGGTTGAAGAGATTGCGAAGAACATCAACTTGAGAGTCATGTTGTGTTGAGACTCCTTCATTCACTTTGGACAACCTGTCCCAGATAAGCTTCGCTATCTCCAAAGCACTCACTCTGCCATACTGTCCTTTGCTCAGATGGCCACATATGATATTCTTCGCTTGAGAGTCGAGTTGCTTGAATCTCTTCACATCAGCAGCATTCAGAGAAGGTGTGACTGAGGGAACACCATTTTCCACAACATACCAGAGATCATTATCAACTGCCTCAAGATGCATTCGCATCTTATTCTTCCAGTAGGGGTAGTCCGTCCCATCGAAGGTAGGACACCCAGCAGGGACCTTGATCATACCTGCAGTCGACATAACTAAAACTCCAGGCGGTTAAACCAAAATCACACAGAACAAGGCAGTACCTTGCTTTGATACCAATTGAAAGTGCGTTATATCGACTAGAGGGGGGTGAATAGGCGATTTTTATGAAATTCTTAACTGAGGAATTTGCCGGTTAGGAAATTCCTTAGCGAAGAACTACTAGCAGCGGGATAAGTACTCAACCGTAAACATAACAGAATACAAGCATAGTCATCATCATGCAATGAAGACAGGCACAGAGTACAGGAAGCGTAAGCACAGGATAACACAGGATGAAGACAATCAGACTGAAGAAATTGAACTGAGGAAATTGATAAAGTCTTCAGTCAAAGTCTTCAAGCACAGATATGAACAAGCACACAACACAGTTATGAGGAAATGAAAGAGTTGAGGGAATAGAACTAGTAAAGTTGGTGAAGACAATGATTTGGTAGACAAGTTCCAACTCCTGTCTCAGTTGTACGTCTGGTTGGAGCGGCTGAGTATTTAAACTCGAGGACACACAGTCCCGGACACCCATTCCTGAACACACAGCTCAGGACACCCATTCCTCACCGTATTCTCCTTGAGCTAAGGTCACACAGACCTCGCCCAATCACTCGTGGTAAGTCTTCAGGTGACTTCCAAACCTTCACAAACTCGGTCACTCGGCGATCCACAATTCCTCTTGGATGCTCTAGACCATGATGCCTAACCGTCTGTAAGAAGCATAGTCTTCAAAGGTAACAAGT
The DNA here is from genome assembly GCA_034509565.1 of Triticum monococcum. NCBI lineage: Eukaryota > Viridiplantae > Streptophyta > Magnoliopsida > Poales > Poaceae > Triticum > Triticum monococcum. The sequence goes on along the minus strand of CM067842.1, from coordinate 438,545,315 downwards.
GTTGGATCCACGCAGGATCAATCTCTTCAGTGATGCTCAATCACTTGGGGTTTGAAGGTGTTTGGGTTTTGGTTTGGGTTTTTCCTCACTAGATGATTTTCGCTCAAAGTCCTCAGAGGATGGGTTGCTCTCAAATGACAAGTGTCAGTTTCTCTCGGAGCAGCCAACCAGCTAGTGGTTGTAGGGGGCGGCAATTTATAGCCTAGGGAGCAGCTCGACATGATAAGACATAAATGCCCTTCAATGATAATGACCGTTAGGTGGATAGATATTTTGGGACAGCTGGCGCATAGCACAGCAATGGTTGGAATTTGAGTTGCAAAATCCTCAGGGCTATCATGTTCCTCACTGTGTAGGAAATCCGCACTGGCGAATTCCTAACTCCTCAATCACAACAAAGTCCTCAGGGACCAGAAGAACTTCGTCTTTGTCACAGAAGAAATTGACTGAACTGTATGAGATTTCAAATGGCTTCACTCGAAGGGATTGGTAGGTGTAGGATTTTGAGTTGAGCATCACATGGAAATTTTTCCTTAGTATTTCCTCAACCCCCTTTAACAGTACGGTGTTTCCTATGACTCAAGAAAGAGAAAATGAAACTAGGAAAACAAAAGTCTTCACGCTTCATGTTCCTCGAATGAATACCAAGTCTTCAAGGTCACACCATTTTCTTCACTTTCAAAGTCTTCAGGAAGTCTTCAGAAATCCAAAGTCTTCAGTCGAAGAACTTCATTTTTAGGGGTCAACTTTCTCTGTAAATATCAAACTCCTCATAGACTTATGACCTGTGTACACTCACAAACGCATTAGTCCGGTAACCTATAAGTCTTCAGTACACCAAAATCACTAAGGGGCACTAGATGCACTTACACCAATCTTCACATGCAACTAGCAACGCTATAAAAGGGGCTGAGCAAAGCGGTAACATAGCCAAACAACGGTTTTCTAGGACAAGGTGGGTTAGAGGTTTGACATGGCAATATGGGAGGCATGATAAGCAAGTGATAGGTATCATAGCATAGGCATAGCAAAAGAGCGAGCATCTAGCAAGCAAAGATAGAAGTGATTTCGAGGGTATGGTCATCTTGCCTGCAAAGTTCTCTGAGTTGACTTGATCCTCATAAGTGTACTCAACGGGCTCCTTGTTCACGTACTCGTCTCCCAGCTCTACCCAAGCAAGAACAACAAACAAAAAGGAACACAATCAACCACGTGCAATGCTCAAGCAACATGATCCAAACATGGTATGATATGCGGGATGAGATATGTGATGCATAGGCATGATTTGGAAAGGAATGATTGAACCTGGTCTCAATTTGGAAACCCAAGAGTGCCACTGGAAAGGTGAGATGATTTTGGTCGAAATCGATATAAAGATCACCGGAATCGGATGCATGGTTTGGAAATGGCAAGCAAAACAAATATGGCACTGGTCTGCGATAAACAGCAAGTAGCCTTCTAAATGCATCAAGATAAATAAGCTACTGCGCTCAAACATGACAACAAAATACATGGCAGGGATCCACTCATGATTCTTCATAAAAGATGAACACTGAGCTATGGCTAATTCACTCATTAACAGGTTCAAACAAGCATGGCAATAGTGCAAAAGATTACTGGTTTCAGACTTGGTGAAATTAACAGCAAGTCAGGAACTTATCATCAGGAAGCAATCTTTTGAGCATGAAAACTACATGCTACAGGAACTTATCAGGGCAAGGCAAGGCATGGTATGAAGCTACTCTAAGCATATAACAAAAGTCCCTGAGTGACCATGAGCCAAAAGGGATCAGAAAATACAATTGCAAGCCTGTGAACATAGCAAAAACATAAACAGATCCAGACTTAGTGAAAAACTGGAGCATGGCAAAACAAATAACAAGTAGGCATATTTACGAGCTCGATGCACTCACTATGAGGCATTGCATGAAAAACTAAGCATACACCCAGCAAGTAGACATGGCATAGAAGCTAGACATGGCAAGAACACCAACATACATGCATGGATCAACAACAAGCTCGGCAAAACCGCTAAACATGTTGAAAATCTGCCAGGAACATTTTATAGCAAAAGTATAGCTCAATTGACTCAAGCTAGGGTGCTCCATATATTCAAACAAAGACATGGATGGATAGAGCACAACATTATCTACAAAACATCCTTACTGATCATGCTCAAAAGAGGCATGGATCACTAGGAAACAACATGGACATATGGCATAAAAATAATGAAAGGGCAAGGACTTAGTGAAATTCTAAGTCCCTGAAATTGGCATCATTGAGTAAGCTACTTTGCATGCTTGTGCTAGTCACCACAAATATCACAAAAATACATGGCATACACCCCTGTAAAGATGGCATGGCATTCTTCAAAACACATATAGAGCTCAGGATCATAGCATGCACACATTAATCATGGCAAAAATGACAAAAGGGCATTTGCTGAAAAAGATCTGAAACTATTCTCACATATCCCTCTTCCAATAGCATTTCAGGCATCAAGATGAGCTCAGATGGAAATTATGTAATGAGATGAAATGATATACTCGTCGATACGAACATTTTGATATGCTACACGCACGAATCGGAGCTACGATGAGGAAGTTATGGCATGTGGAGGAATGCAAAAAAATAACTGAGAGAGGGGGAGAAAGTCAACCGATCCGGATCTAGAGTTTGTCTCCGGCACGCAAAACGAGGTCTCCGGCGAGGGTTGACTTTGCTCCGGCGAGGTCACAAAACCGGCGGGGAGGAGAGGGGGAGTCGGATCTGGCGGCGGATGGTGGCCCCGACCACCACGGGGAACTTGGAGGCGCGGGGCGGCTCGGGACATCCGGCGCCGAGCTTGGCGGCGCTCCCTGGCACGGTCGCCCGCGAGCTCAGACCGGGGAGGGCGCGCCGGGAGGCAGTAGGGCAGCGCGCCGGGCTGGGGAGGGCCTGCCCCGGGCCGCGCGGGCCGGCGCGGGGCAGAAGCGGTGATGTGGGCGCGGGCGGGCGACGTGTCAGCGCCTGAATGGTCCGGCGGTGGTGCGCGGACGCGTCCGGCCGTCTCGGACGTGTCCGGCGGCGCGGGGGGCGGAAAATTAGGGTTAGGGGAAGAGGAGATCCGGGATTGAAATGGAGGTGATCTATTTATAGAGGTAGAGGGAGCTAGGAAGCTCCAAATGAGGTGCGGTTTGTGGCCACGCGATCGTGATCGAACGGCCTAGGTGATAGAAAGGGTTTAGGTGGGTTTTGGGCCACTTTGGAGGGATGTTGGGCTGCAACACACACGAGGCCTTTTCAGTCCCTCGGTTAACCGTTGGAGTATCAAACGAAGTACAAATGGTACGAAACTTGACAGGCGGTCTACCGGTAGTAAACCAAGGCCGCATGACAAGTCTTGGTCCAATCCGAAAACGTTTAACACCCGCACACGAAAAGAGGTAGAAAGGGACACCGAAGGACATAGGAGCGCCGGAATGCAAAACGGACAACGGGGAAAATGCTCGAGTGCATGAGACGAACACGTATGCAAATGCAATGCACATGATGACATGATATGAGATGCATGACAAAGACGAAAACACACGAAGGAAAAAAACCTGACAACGAGGAAATAGAATAACTTAGTGCCGGAAACGGCAAGAGTTGGAGTACAATTAAGGTAAATGACATCCGGGGTGTTACAACACTCCACCACTACGAAAGGATCTCGTCCCGAGATCTAGGACTAGAAAAACTCCGGGTACTCAGAACGGAGGTGATCCTCGCGTTCCCAGGTGGCTTCACGATCGGAATGATGTGACGACTTGACTTTGAGGAATTTGATAGACTTGTTGCGAGTCTTGCGCTCAGCTTCTTCAAGGATAGCAACGGGGTGCTCACAATAAGATGGGTCTTCTTGGAGATCAATGTCTTCGAAGTTGACAGTACGGTCAGGGGTCTTGAAACACTTGCGGAGTTGAGAGACATGGAACACGTCATGCATGTTTGCAATGTTGGAGGGAAGCTCCAGTTGATAGGCGAGATCGCCTCTCTTCCTGACGATCTTGAAAGGACCCACGTATCTAGGGGCAAGCTTTCCTTTGATACCGAAGCGACAAGTACCTTTCATTGGAGAGACGCGGAGGTAGACATGGTCTCCGATCTCGAAAGCCAAGTCACGATGTTTGCTATCATAGTAACTCTTCTTGCGCGATTGCGCGACTTTGAGATTATCACAAATGACTTTGCACATCTCTTCTGCCTCTGTGATCAAGTCATTGCCAAGAAGTTGATGTTCACCAGTCTCTGACCAGTTAAGAGGAGTACGTCACTTCCTGCCATAGAGAATTTCGAATGGGGCCTTGCCCGAACTCGCTTGGAAGCTGTTGTTGTAGGAGAACTCGACATATGGAAGACAATCTTCCCACTTCATACCAAAGGAGATGACGCAAGCCCTGAGCATATCTTCAAGAATCTGATTTACTCGCTCGACTTGGCCACTAGTTTGAGGATGAAAAGTTGTGCTGAAACGGATGTTGGTGCCCATGGCCTTCTGAAAAGAATCCCAAAACTTGGAGGTAAAGATGCTGCCACGATCTGAAGAAATCAACTGTGGAATGCCGTGCAGAGACACAATCCGGGAGGTATATAGCTCTGCCAAATGAGCTGCTGTGATAGATTCTTTGATCGGAAGGAAATGAGCCAATTTAGTGAGTTTGTCGATGACAACGAAGATAACATCATTGCCACGCTTGGACTTGGGAAATCCCATCACGAAGTCTAGCTCAATATGGTCAAACTTCTATTCTGGAATGGCAAGAGGTTGGAGGAGACCAGCTGGTCGTTGGTGTTCTGCTTTAACTCTTCTGCAGACATCACATTCATTCACGAACTGAGCAATCTCGTGCTTCATTCGAGTCCACCAATATGATTGCTTGAGGTCATGGTACATCCTTGTACTTCCAGGGTGGATAGAGAGGAGTGAATTGTGAGCCTCGTTCATAATTACTTTACGAAGGTTACCTTTAGGCACAACAATGCGATCCTCGAAGAATAGAGTATCCTTGTCATCAAGGCGATAGCACTTGTACTTGGGTTGACTCTTGGCAATCCCAATCTTCACCTTCTTCACCATAGCATCAAGAAGTTGAGCCTCGTGAATCTGATCTTCCAAAGTAGGAGAGACTTGGAGGTTGGCGAGGAAACCTTGAGGAACAACTTGCAGATTGAGTTTGCAGAAAGCTTCACAAAGCTCGGGTTGGTAAGCTTGAGAATCAAACTGTTGCAGTAAGCCTTCCTGCTCAATGCGTCAGCAATTACATTGGCCTTGCCTGGAGTATATTCGATACTCGGATTATACTCTTGAATCATCTCGACCCAACGAGTCTTCCTGAGGTTGAGATTAGGATGAGTGAAGATGTACTTAAAACTCTGATGATCAGTGAAGATGTCCACTTTTCTTCCCAATAAGAGATGTCTCCAAGTTATAAGACCATGGACAACTGCCGCCAACTCGAGGTCGTGAGTGGGGTAGTTCTTTTCGTTGGGCTTCAACTGGCGAGAGGTATAGGCCACAACTTTCTTCTCTTGCATCAACACTGCACCAAGACCTTGAAGGGAAGCATCACAGAAGACCTCAAACGGTTTGGATTCATCAGGAGGAGTCAGAACTGGAGCAGTGACTAACTTCTCTTTCAGAGTGTTGAAAGCGATGTCACATTCAGGAGACCAAACGTACTTCACATGCTTCTGGAGAAGGTTGGGAAGAGGCTTCGCGATCTTAGAGAAGTTCTCAACGAACCTTTGACAATAGCTTGCGAGACCAAGGAAGCTGCGGAGTTGCTTCACATTCTGAGGTGGTTCCCAATTCACACACACGATGCCTTTTCGGTCCCTCAGTTAACCGTTGGAGTATCAAATGAAGTCCAAATGGTACGAAACTTGACAGGCGGTCTACCGGTAGTAAACCAAGGCCGCATGACAAGTCTCGGTCCAATCGCAAAACTTTTAACACCTGCACACGAAAAGAGGTAGAAAGGGACACCGGAGGACATAGGAGCGCCGGAATGCAAAACGGATAACGGGGAAAATGCTCGAATGCATGAGACAAACATGTATGCAAATGAAATGCACATGATGACATGATATGAGATGCATGACAAAGACGAAAACACACGAAGGCAAAAAACCCGACAACGAGGAAATATAATAACTTAGTGCCGGAAACGTCAAGAGTTGGAGTACAATTAAGGTAAATTACATCCGGGGTGTTACAGTGGAGCACGCCCCCCCCCCCCCTTGCCCAGTCCGAATTGGACAATGGGAAGGGGGGTCCCTCCTTCCTTCTCTTCTCTCCTCTTCCCCTTCTTCTCCTTTTTGGACTAGGAAAGGGGGAAACCTAGGGTGCAGATTTTTGGAGGCCGAGCTCCAGTGAGCTTGGTATTTAAAAAAAATCAAAAAGTGTATTTAAAAGTTCGAAGAAAATATGAAAACAATTCCATGAAAACATATTTGTATTCCACAAGAGCGTGTTAAGTTTCGTCGAAAAATGCTGTGATTTGCAGGCTGTACAAAAATAACAAATTTCTGGCCCAATAACAAAAATAAAAGGCCCATTAAAAAATGTGTGTTTGTCTTTTTTCTATACGCCACACATAAACATATAATACTGTGAAATTTTGCATATACATAGCATACGTGTGCATGTGTGTTCAAAAACTAAATTTGGTATTTTTCGCGCTCCAAAAAAATAAAATTTGAAAACGAGCTCACTGGAGCTCGGCCTTCGTTGGCATTTTCCGGGAAACCTACTCCTACTAGGAGTAGGATTCCCCCCTTGGGGCGCGCCCTTTGTGGCCGGTCGGCCCCCTCCTCCCCTCCTTTATATACGGGGGAGGGGGCACCCCGAAGACACACAAGTTGATTTATTAGCCGTGTGTGGTGCCCCCTGCATAGATTTCCACGTCGGTCATATTGTCGTAATGCTTAGGTGAAGCCCTGCATCAGTAACTTCATCATCACCGTCAACACACCGTCGTGCTAACAAAAGTCTCCCTCGGCCTCAGCTAGATCTAGAGTTCGAGGTACGTCACCGAGCTGAATGTGTGCAGATCGCGGAGGTGTCGTGCCTTCGGTACTTGATCGGTTGGATCGCAAAGACGTTCGACTACATCAACCGCGTTAGTTAACGCTTCTGCTTTTGGTCTATGAGGGTATGTAGACACACTCTCCCCTCTCGTTGCTATGCATCTCCTAGATAGATCTTGCGTGATCGTAGGAAGTTTTTTGAAATACTGCGTTCCCCAACAAACCCCTGTTATTTTGCGGCGACGGCGGCCTCACACCGCAGCCGAACCAGTCAACCCTCGTAGTCCCCTCCGCATGGGCATCCACTATCGCGTCTTCCCTGGCTCCGCGTTGTCCCCTTCCTAGGCCTTGCCGTCGTCCACTGCCTTGGTGTTCTCGACGCAGCGTGGTCAACGAATGACAGCCATCAGAAGACGACTATACACGGTGATGCTCAGAGCTGGACCCACCAGCTACATCATCGGACGCGAGGAAGTACCTCCATATTACATGGAAAAAAATGATTCCTCCCGCTGAAAGTTGGGACCCACCAGCGATATCTTCGCATGCAAAGAAGTGCCTCCTTATCCTCCCTGACAGCTGGGACCCACCCGGTCGAAGCGTACGTAGTGTTCTTTGGCTAGTCACCAACGTGTACATACATACAAGCCAATCGGTGTCTCTGCAACGATGACCCGTGGCCGAGCAAGCAGCGGGACGTGTAGTAGTAGAGCCCCCGACATAGCAGTTCAGGTAGTCCTGTCTAAACCGTGTACACATACGTACATCTAGATGCCAGAAAATACGGCCACGTACGTACATATGGGCGGGCTCTCGAACGCCTACTCGCGCATACGTACGTCCAGGGCTCGTGTACATGGAGAGGCATCAGACGGAAGAAACGGCGTCCTATTCATTGGCAGCCAACAGGCTAGTCGGAATGGAGAAACTGCATCGTGTTCATCAGAAGGTAAGGAAATGCGTCGTGTTCATCGGGAGCCAACCGAGTTGGATGTAATAGCCAAAACGGGGCCTGGCGTACCACAGAACGGAGGAAACAGCCTTCCGTTCGACCGCGTATGGTCGAAACGGGATCATGTTCATCGGGAGGGGTGTGGCATACCGCAAAATGGATGAAACGGACTTGTGATGGAGCACCTACAGTTGAAACGAGGTCCTCTTCATCGGGAGGGACGTGTCGTACTGCAAAACGGGACTCCATAGGCTACTGTTCATCCATCGTCTACTGCCTCGCTCCAGCCTCCATGGGCTACTATTCATCCACCGTCGACTTCCTCCAGCCTTCACCTACTACTGTTCATCCACCGTCGACATCCTCCAACCTCCACCTGCTACTATTCATAGAGCCTCCACGGGGTCCTGTTCATCCACCCCCAACCGGTTGCTGGGGTGTGGCGGCCTCCCCGGGGTCCTGCTCATCCAGCGGCAACGACCTACTACCACGGGGTCATGTTCATCCAACCCCCACTGGGAGCTGTTCATCCACAACCAACCAACCGGCTCGTCTCACCACGTCTCGACTCGTTCTATGTACCATGCGCACAGTAGCAATGATCATTTTTCATCGAGAGGCAATACAACACCGGTTGGCCATGGGAGTTCAATCAGCTTTTGTAAGTAGCAACAGTGATTGATCACTAGGGTTCAGTTAGCAGCCACAGCGAAGGAATTGCTCGGATTCAGTCAGCAGCGAATGAATCGCTCGGGTTCAGTTAGAACCCAATGCCTCGCACACATGCGTGTACGAGGGAGAAATGCGCAAATCTCCATGCATCGCTCAGCCCCGACAACCCATCGTAACTGGGAACTCCCCAAAATTTTCCTCGCCCTCACTTCTACCATGATTTTTTTTCATCATGGACGGCGCAAGAATGTCATGCAGGTGCATCCCTGGCCTGCCCAGGACGAAAATCCCATTTTTGCCATGATTTTTTGTCACAGAAGTAGCATCCCACCACATCTATGATGATATGTGGTTTTGTCATAATTATTGTCATAGAAGTGTCATAAGCATGACAGAAAAAAATCATTCAGGCCAAAATGTCACGGATGTATCTTTTTTTAGTGGATGTAACTCCATTAGCTGCTTCGGCTGGTTGTTGAGGAGGGGAGGGTGCTCGGGTGCCTGAAATTGCGCCCAAAATAGCCTACGCTTAGTATTACCCTCCTGAGATGTGAAGTACCTCGCCGCATCCGTCGCACTCCTCGGGAGGTCCATGAAAGCGCCTGGAGAACGACATACTCGCGTGAGAAAAGTGAACCTATTACCACCAAAGACACTTTGCAGTAAGTACGGCTTACCATTAGCAATTAGCTTGACTAGGTAGAGTTCTTCTTGGTGGTCCCGCAGCTCCACCCATGCCTTCTTGATCGCCGACCTCAATGAGGTCAGCTCGGAGGCATGATCCCTACTCTTTTGCTCAAGGTCCTCACATTTTGTGATGGCATCCTTGAGCTCCTGCTACACGTCGGCCACTCTGGCCTCATGCTGCTAGCTAGCATTCTTGACCATCGCCAGCTCGGTGACCTCTTGTCCGGCCACTGCCTACTATTGCCCAGCTTCCTACCGAGCCTTCCCCAACTCGGCCTTGAGGTTTTTGACCTCTACGGTGATAGCTGCAGCAATATTAATTGCACCCAGTCCAGGTTAAACTTCAGAAAACTTCATTAAAAACACGACTATTGTAATTAGCCTAATTCAGACTTACCTTGCACCTCGTCGGACCACTTATTAATCCGATCGAGCTTGTCATTGGAGCTCTTGAGCTTCAGATTGAGCTCGGACAATTCCTCGGCCTAGGGAGCCACCGCCAAAGATGATGCCTCCACATTACACTTAACATATCAGGCCTCCATACATTTGATTTCCAATCCTCCATTGGCATTTCCCAAATCTGACCACAGTCTCGGGGGCTTCAGTATGGCTATGAGCTATGCCCCTAAGCTATTCGACTCTCGCATGAGTTTTTCAAACTCACTCAGGGCTCGAGGGCTACTGTATAAACGACTACATGATCATATAAGTTTAAACTTAAGAGTCAAAGGGCATTACATGGCTTACCTTGAAGGTCGCTGAAAGCCACTTTCAGTCCCTTGTGCATAGACTGGATACTTTGCAAAATTGTGCCCATCATGGCATGGTGCTCCTCGGTGATGGAGGAGTTGGTCAGCGCCTCCTCCACCACATCCGGCCACCTAGTTGGGACCCGCTTTGAAGTGGGCTGGGTGGCGGAATTACCCTGGCTACTATATACATACACCTCCTTGTGCCTTAGTGGCTCCAGAATCGTTTTCGGGGAGAGCTCAGATTGACCAGGATCCCCTTCTTTGTTCTGCATAGGGGTCCTCCCCTCCTGGTTTTCGGCAATCGAGGTATTCACCTCGAGAATAATATCATCGCCTCCCCCCCCCCCCGTGTTCAGCCCGGGAGGGGTCTTCTTGGACAACACTGGGTGGTGGGCTGCGATGTTAAAAGCAAGCACAATAATCAAATATGGATTTAGTTCAATCAAGAATGTGCGGGTGCATATTCGAATACGTACCTTGGAGCCTGGGTTTGATCCTAGGGTTCCTCTGAGGAACCTCTTCGGAAGGCTCGGACTCGTTGGCAGAGTCCGAGTTGTCGTCAGATAGGGCCACTTTGGCCTTGCATTGCCTCTTCGGGGCAGGAGGAGGCTGATCCTCCTCAGCGTCATTCGCCGCTGCCGTCTTCCTTGTTCGGGAGGAGTCGCTCTCCTCCCTGTCCTCTTCCTACTCTCCATCATGAGCGGAGGGGACCTTGGTTTCCCCATACTTAGTGCCGGGGGGTCCTCTGGGACGGAGGCCTTCTTGGGCCTCCCTCTTCTCTTCTTTCTTCTTCTCCTTCTTCTCTGACTCCTTGTACGTTGCCACGGCCAGCATTTCATTCATCAAGTCTGTCCTGGGGCCCTCGGGCAGTGGGGCCGGGCTATCGATCTGCATGGTTTTCTTCAGCTAGCTCTATGGGGGGAGAAGGAGGAATTAGGTACTTTGTCAAAAAGGAACATTCGAACATAATGGTAAAACTTGTCATACCTCCCGAGGGGGTGTTGCGGCATCAAGGCCGATGTCTTCCTCCGTGGCCGGCCAATCTTTTTGAGGCTTGAACAACACCTTCCACAACTTGGCATGGGAGCTGCGGTAGAAACAGAGCACGATGACAGGGTCTTCGGGCTTGTACAACCACATGGGGATGACCCAGTCTTGGAAGGTAGGAGTCGCCCGCAAAGCATGATCTAAATCATGTTGGGCAACTCGACCTTCTTCTTCATCATCTTGGATATCGGCTCTAAAGTGACTCCACCTTTATTGTTGATCCCCAATCTAGGCCTCTTTTGGTCCACGAAACTAGCTTAGTGGGGGTCTGGATCCAAAGGCAGGGATCTCCGCCCAAGACGCGCCTCGCGGTTCCGTGATATAGAACCACTCCTTCTGCCAGATCTTGACGGTCTCTATGAAAGTGTCGTCCGGCCACTCAACCCGGGGGAGTTTGCTGACCATTCCCCCCCCCCTCGCAATCTTCTTATTGTCCATCAACAATCTTAGGCTTGATTTAGAAGACATTTAGCCACAAGCTGAAGTGTGGCCGGACCCAAAGAAGGGCCTCGCAAATGATGATGAAGGTCGAGATATGCAAGAAGGAGTTTGGGGTGAGATCGTGGAAATCCAACAGGTAGAAAAACATCAACCCCCTGACGAAGGGGTGGAGAGGGAAACCTAGTCCTCGGATGAAGTGGGGGAGGAACACCACCCTCTCTCTTGGCCTCGGCTTGGAGATGACCTGGCCCTCCTCTAGGACGCAATGAGCAACATTGGCTGGCAGGTAGAGCTCCAGGATGGCGTCCTCGATAGCGCTGGAGGCCTCCCACTTGCCCTTAGAGCCCGAGCCGACAATGGGTGATCAAGGAGATGGCCGGAGAGGTCTTTGGAGGGGCGAATGGATCTAGGTGTTGGAGCTTAGAAGGTAGGAAAGCAATGGCAAGGGGGGAAGTGAGAGCGTGTGGTGAAAATGGTGGTTGTTCCCCTTTTATGGGCTATCGTAATACCAAGAGTCCTTCTACTGCGCCGCAGACCTCGCCTCTTCCCAATTAAATCATGTCGTTGTGCACACGTGGGTAGTGCGAATCATTGATCATATCCCTTAAAAACGGGGCACGATCTCCATATTGATGGAATGTGCCAATGGAGAAACGGCCTTGAATCGCAAATTGAGTTTTCATAACTCGTTAGTGGTTATGGCAGGTTGTGATCTTTCACAAAAATTTGCCAGGTGAGGACACTATTCACACTTGAGCGACATGCCTTCAAGGCTAACTAATACATACACTCCGGAAATCGGGGCATAATCCGGACAATGCATGGCCGGACATGGCCAAGCAAACCTTGAAGTTCTGACTAAGGGTAACTATAGACCTGGCGTGAGCACCATGGAGGGAAGGAACTCGTCCACAAAGTCAATGATTCGCACACATACCTCGGCTTCAAAGACTAGTTCGGGGGCTACTGAGGGTGTCCCGGACTAAGGGGTCCCCGGGCTGCCGGTCTATCTCTCCTGGGCTGGACAGTTGAGCCACTCTTAATCCATCATTGGAAGGCCGAGTTATACGCGACTCCGTGTTCAGGAAGGAAACCTCCGAACCCTTGGTGTATCCTCCAAGTCAAGATAGGAAAATCTGCATGTATATCCCCTGGTAATCGACCATGTGTAACCCTAGGTATCCCTGGTATCTATATAAGCCAGAGGGTTTAGTCCGTAGAGGTTAGAAGAATCATCATACCCACTGAGGGTTTAGTCCATCCGATATCGTGGTAGATCAACTCTGTAATCATCATACAAACACATCAATGCAATCAAGTAGGATGTAGGGTTTTACCTCTTCGAGAGTGACCGAACCTAGGTAAACACTATCTCTGCACCCTTTATTACCCATCGATCCAAGATCCATAGGTCGAACCCCTGCCCGAGAACTGCCAGTTTTAACACCGACAACAGCCAAGCGGCAGTCACGCCACGACTATCGCGAACGAACAATGATACGTCTCCAATGTATCTACAATTTTTTATTGTTCAATGTTGTTATATTATCATTCTTGGATGTTTTACAATCATTTCATAGCAACTTTATATCATTTTTTGGACTAACCTATTGACATAGTGCCCAGTGCCAATTGTTGTTTTTTTGCTTGTTTTTTACTTCGCGAAATATCAGTACCAAACGAACTCCAAATGCCATGAAACTTTTTGGAGATTTTTTTGGACTAGAAGACAACTTGGGAGACAAGGAAGCACCAAAGGGGAGGCCCATGAGGCCCACGAGATACCAGGGTGCGCCAGGTGGCCCAGGCGCGCCCTGATGGGTTGTGGGGCCCACGGGAGTCTCCTTCACCGCCTCTCAGCTCTATAAATACCCAAATATTCCAGAAACCCTAGGGGAGTCGACAAAACACAATTCCAGCCGCCACAAGTTCCAAAACCACGATATCCAATCTAGAGCCCTATTCCGGCACTCTGCCGGAGGGGAACACGATAATGGAGGGGTTCATCATCCTCATTGGTGCTCCCCCAATGATGCGTGAGTAGTTCACCATAGATCTATGGGTCCGTAGGCAGTAGCTAGATAGCTTCTTCTCTGTTTTTGATTCTCAATACAATGTTCTCATCGTTGTTCTAGGAGATCTATTTGATGTAACGACTTTTTGCGGTGTGTTTGATGGGATCGGATGAAGTTCGAGTTTATTATCTTATAGCCTCGTATTTCTTCTCTGAATCTTTGGTTTAGTTAGGCCAACTAGATCATTTTTCTTGCAATGGGAAGAGGTGCTTTGTGATGGGCTCGATCTTGCGGTGTCCTCACCCAGTGACAGAACGGGTAGCGAGGCACGTATGTATTGTTGATATTAAGGATAAAAATATGGGGTCTATTCCTACATGAATAGATCTTGTCTACATCATGTCATCGTTCTTATTGCATTACTCTGTTTCTTCATGAACTTAATACACTAGATGCATGCTGGATAGCGTTCGATGTGTGGAGTAATATTAGTAGATGCAGAATCGTTTCGGTCTACTAATCTTGGATGTGATGCCTATATTCATAATCACTGTCTTGGATATCGTCATAATTATTTGATCTTCTATCAGTTTGCCCAACAGCAATTTGTTTACCCACTGCATGCTATTTTCTCGAGAGAAGCCACTAGTGAAATATACGGCCTCGGGGTCTATCTTTTATCATATTGCTTTCAGATCTATATTTCCAAAAACCCAAAAATATCTTGCTTAACTTTTTCTTTACTTGATTTATTTTGTGTTCTTGCTAGATCTATTGATCCAATCTCATGCAAAACAATTTATCTTTTTACCGTGGAGGGATTGACAACCCCTCTTACACGTCGGGTTGCAAGTATTTGTTCTTTGTCTGCAGGTACCGTTTACATAGTATTTCTTGGTTGTCCTACTGGATTGATAACCTTGGTTTCATAACTGAGGGAAATACCTATCGTAGTTGTACTGCATCATCCCTTCCTCTTTGGGGAAATACCGATGCAATTTCAAGCTGCATCAGACCATAGATTGCACGGGGTGAACGACCCTAAACGACTGGCCCCATGAACGAGCCGGTTCAGGCGGGTGGGACGCATGCGCTGCCTATCGTGATCGAACAAGCGCGATACAAGACAAAAATGCCAACGAGCGGGCTCGGCCTCCCAAGTGTCCATGGGGCCATGCGCTAGCGGGCTCTCCCGTCATGTTTGGTGCGACCACACCGGCGCTGCGGACGCCACAGAAGCAGGTCCGGCTCACTTCCCGCATGAGGAGCAATGTGTGAAATGGCATTCGTGGGCGCGCTCGATGCCGCCAATGATGGTTGCACAGGGCGCACTCGACGGTGTACCCATCATGGACCTCCCAGCAAGATCGCATGTGTGTGCATCGTCCGGGCAGATCGGACGGCTCGAAGACGCCCTGAGAGGTTGTCGCGACAAGCCGGCCGGAAATGGGCGGCTCAAAGGGCCTCTTTGTCCGTGAAGCCACATAAAGGCAGGTACTCCGACATCCTTTACAGGAGTAATGATACGCATGCTTATTCGTATTTAAAAAACAAGTTCTTTCAGAGGATACCAAACATTTCTTCAATAAATTCCTCTACAGACCACTTCAGTCTAGAGGGCAAAAGGCAGGTACTCCGGCATCCTTTACAGGAGTAATGATACGCATGCTTATTCGTATTTAAAAGACAAGTTCTTCCAAAGGGTACCAAACATTTCTTCGATAAATTCCTCTACAGACCACTTCGGTCTAGAGGGCAAAAGCCAGCTCCGCAAATACTAACTTATTACGAGACATTTTTTACACTGTTACAAAGGGAGTAGTTTACAAGACGTCTCAAATTTTTTGACGTGAGAAACCGTACTTATAGGCGACCACCATACCTATGTAAAGAAATATAAGATGTTTTAGATTACTACTTTAATGATTAAAATATCTAATAAAATTACTTGATGGAGGGAGTATTTCACTACAAACAAAGGAAATCTATAGTAGCTTCAAAAAAAGAAATCTATAGCAATCGAGCTTTGACGCATACACCAACTCGAAAGAGGAAAGGAAATAAGGGCTACTCCAATGCACGACCCTAAACAGACATTCGTTTTTTCTGGATTTCATTCATTTGGGGGTGACAATGAGGACGTGTCCATCCGGATTTGTGGATGCACCGCACGGCCGCATCTTCGGCTATATCTCGTTCGCTATGCATGCAAAAATGAAAAAGAACAAAATATGTAGCTAAATGACATCGGACATAGTACACGCCAGCGGCCGCGTTCACGCCAGTTCATGTCGGTCAGCAACAAAGGCAGGGGTGTAACGATTGGCCACCCAAGTTTCATGTCGACAACAAAGCCGGCGGCTGGCACGCTAGCCAGCCTTCAAAATGGACGTGTTTTTACGCTAACAAAAAAGCCAGCAGCGGGCACACGAGCCAACCTTCAAAATTTACAAGTTTTTGGGGCTGGCAACAAAGCCAGCGCCCAGCACACTAACCAGACTTCAAAATGAACGGCCATAGTCCACGACCGAGGTCTCACCTAGTTTAGGCCATCGTCGGTGAACATCTCCTTTTGTCGGTTCGTGAACCAAGGCTTCCTCTCCGGTGACATGTTGTTCTTGTCGATGCTCATGATCGCGAGTGCCACCTCTTTTGCTTTGGTGTCGGCATTGATGGCCTCGATCTCGTGCTTCTTGAGTTGTCCGGCCTCCTCGATGTCAAGCTTCCTACTCTTTGTGGCCTCCTACATGTCAAGCTTCTTCGTTTGGACCTCTAGGTATATCTTCATTTGCTCCTCCTTTCCTTTGCTCCTCTTCTCCTCCCTCACTTCCTTTTGCTCCAAAGTTCCTTGAAAGGCTATGGAAGACGCATCATGCTTCTGGTCGGCCTTCTAGCTTGTCTTGCCCCTCGACCTCTTGAGCAAGTCTTCCTCATAAGTCATGGCTGCCTTCCCTCCTTTCTTCTTACGAGTGGCACATTGGTCTTTGAACTTGGGACAATCTTTGATGAGCGACCAACAATGTGTGAGAGTGAACGGCTTGTTCTTGTGCCGGTCCTTGAAGGATTCCAAAGATTTGAAGGCCTATACAATCAAAGATATGGCCACAATTGTAACATGGAAGGACACAAGATGCATGAAAGCTAAGAAGAAAGTACACAAGATGAAAAAACGAGAGGTTCATGATACGTCTCCAACGTATCTATAATTTTTGATTGCTCCATGCTATATTATCTACTGTTTTGGACATTATTGGGCTTCATTATCCACTTTTATATTATTTTTGGGACTAACCTATTGACCCAGAGCCCAGTGCCAGTTCCTGTATTTTCCCTTGTTTCAGTGTTTCGAAGAAAAGGAATATCAAACGGGGTTGAAAAGGAATGAAACCTTCTGGAGAAATTATTTTTGGAAGTAAAGCAACCTGATGGACTTGGAGTGCACGTCGGGAAAGAAACGAGGGAGCCACGAGGTAGGGGGCGCGCCCACCCCCCTAGGGCGCGCCCTCCACCCTCATGGGCCCCTCGTGGCTCCCCTGACGTATTTCTTCCGCCTATATATCTCCATATACCCTAAAAACATCCGGGAGCACAATAGATCGGGAGTTCCGCCGCCAGAAGCCTCCGTAGCCACCGAAAGTCAATCTAGACCCGTTCCGGCACCCTGCCGAAGGGGGCAATCCCTCTCTGGTGGCCATCTTCATCATCCCGGCTCTCTCCATGACGAGGAGGGAGTAGTTCTCCCTCGAGGCTGGGGGAATGTACCAGTAGCTATGTGTTTGATCTCTCTCTCTCTCTCGTGTTCTTGAGGTGTTACGATCTTGATGTATCGCGAGCTTTGCTATTATATTTGGATCCTATGATGTTTCGTCCCCCCTCTACTCTCTTCTAATGGATTGAGTTTCCCCTTAAAGTTATCTTATCGGATTGAGTCTTTAAATATTTGAGAACACTTGATGTATGTCTTGCCGTGCGTATCTGTGGTGACAATGGGATATCACGTGATTCACTTGATGTATGTTTTGGTGATCAACTTGCGGGTTCCGCCCATGAACCTATGCATAGGGGTTGGCACACGTTTTCGTCATGATTCTCCGGTAGGAACTTTGGGGCACTCTTTGAGGTTCTATGTGTTGGTTGAATAGATGAATCTGAGATTGTGTGATGCATATCATATAATCATACGCACGGATACTTGAGGTGACATTGGAGTATATAGGTGACATTAGGGTTTTGGTTGATTTGTGTCTTAAGGTGTTATTCTAGTACGAACTCTAGGGCTGTTTGTGACACCTATAGGAATAGCCCAACGGATTGATTGGAAAGAATAACTTTGAGGTGGTTTCGTACCCTACCATAATCTCTTCGTTCGTTCTCCGCTATTAGTGACTTTGGAGTGACTCTTTGTTGCATGTTGAGGGATAGTTATGTGATCCAATTATGTTATTATTGTTGAGGGAACTTACACTAGCGAAAGTATGCACCCCAGGCCTTGTTTCCTATCATTGCAATACCGTTTATGCTCACTTTTATCACTTGCTACCTTGCTGTTTTATATTTTCAGATTACAAATACCTTTATCTACCATCCATATACCACTTGTATCACCATCTCTTCACCGAACTAGTGCACCTATACAATTTTGTATTGGGTGTGTTGGGGACACAAGACACTCTTTGTTATTTGGTTGCAGGGTTGCTTGAGAGAGACCATCTTCATCCTACACCTCCTACGGATTGATAAACCTTAGGTCATCCACTTGAGGGAAATTTTCCACTGTCCTACAAACCTCTTCACTTGAAGGCCCAACAACGTCTATAAGAAGAGGGTTGTGTAGTAGACATCAAGCTCTTTTCTGGCGCCGTTGCCGGAGAGGTTAGCGCTTGAAGGTATATCTTTAGATCTTGCAATCGAGTCTTTTAGTTTCTTGTTTTTATCACTATTTTAGTTTATAAAAGAAAATTACAAAAAATGGAATTAAGTTTTCCTCATACGCTTCATGTAACATCCCAAAATTCTAAATTTTGGAATGTTATAATAAATAGATAGATTTGATTGATTGTCTGAAAGTGAGTAAATTCGAAACTTTTGAAAGATAAATGAGAGGGAATAAAAGGACTTTCCCAAACTTCCATATTTGTTTTCTGATCTCCATGAATTCAAATTCTTTTCAACACAAAACCCTAGAGAGAAGATGACATGACTTCTTCCATTCTAAATGAAAAGGGTGTTTGAAAAATATTTGAATTCCATTGGGAAATATTTTCCAATTCAGGAACTTTATCCAACTCAATGATTTTCATGAGAGAAGATAAAATGACTTCTTCAAATTATATGAAATATGAGTTGGGAGTTTCAAAGAATTAAATTCAAAGTTCTTTTTAATTTATTTTCAATTTGGGGTTATTTGAGTTTTATTCAAATTATTTTCTCCAAAAAATAAAATATATGGAAATTAGGGTAACATGATTCCCTACAATAGAAAATTGGAGAAAATTTAATTTGAAATCATTTTGGTATTTTTAAAATGATTTTTGTTGGATTTTAATAGACCAGTAGCAATGTTTGAATTATTAGAAATTGAGTGAATTTTATTAAATGCTAGAAAAATGTCCATGTTGTTGGAAATCTTTTTCTGAAAATTTTGATATATTATATGCCTATATAATATTTTTGTTTTTATTATTTTAGTTCTCTGAAAAAATTTTAAAAAAAACCCTCTTCGCCGACTGGGCCGGCCCAGCTCCCAGGCCAGGCCGCGGCCCAGCCCACCTCGTCGTCGTCCCCGAGCTCGGGAGGGACTCCGCCGCCCGCACGCCTCGCCGGCGCCGCCGTGGTCGAGGAGGACTCCTCCTCCAACCCCTCTTGCACGCCTCGGAGCCCGCCGCGCCCTTCTATAAAGCTCCGGGCCCCGTCTCTCCTCTCGCCTCGCCTCGCCTCGCCTCGCATCCCGCGCATCGCCGCCGCCGGCAAAGATCCGCCGCGACCGCCGCCGCTGCTGTCCCGCGCCTCCACCCTGCGCGCCACACTCCGCCCCTCCGCCGCAGCCGCGCCTCGCCTAGCCCCTCGCCGCCCCACGTAGCTGCTGCCTCCGCCGCCCTGCGCCGCTGCCGCCGCCGTGCCGGAGCGCGCTGCCCTCGCCGGAACTACGCCGACTCGCCGGACTCGATCCGCCGCCGAAAACCGCCGGTTTTCGACGAAAACCCAACTGTTATAAACCGCGAACCTCCCTGCTTTATTTTTATTCATTTTCGGTTTTATTCAGAAAACCTAGTTCTGTTTTTTATTAGGTTTAGTTATAAAGCGAACGCTCGCTAGTTTAGGGTTTGTAGCGAACAGTTTTCGTTCGGTAGCGAACATCCGCTATTTAGTCTTTTCTTTTTATTTTTAGTTTTCTGCCAGGGACCTATTTGTGAATATTTTATTTACAGATTGGCCCCTGTTTTTCAAACGATTATAACTTTTTGCTCGTTTGTCCAAATCCAACGAAACCAACGCCCACTTCTTCGTTATGATCTCCTCTAGCCCGTAAGCCAACTCAAACATGTTTTTGTAAAGTTTAAAATTTGAATTAGATCAGTTTTGAATTCAAACTTCATTTGATCATAACTTGAGTTTCGTAGCTCCGTTTGAGTTGATTCTTTTTGCAAATCGAAGCTCTTGACCTAAACATTCTAATAAGGCCAAATTCACATAATTTTGGTACTGTTAGAAATTGTTTTATGTTGCAAGAGTTATTTGCTTGGTTTCGAAGTTTTCCGAATCGTTTCCTTCGATCTTTCTGATCTTTTGAGTGATTGCTTATATGTGGCTACTATTGCTTGCTTACGATAGATTGACCAGAGTGTGGCGAGCAGATCTATCAAGAGTTTTGAATGCGAATCATCTTCATCAACATTGCAGGCAAGTTCACACTTTGATCATATCCCCTTTCATATCCAGTTTTTATGCATTAGATCAAACCTCAAACATTGCATGATTAGGATCTAATTAAATTGTGGGATGGGAAGTAGTTGAGGTAGTACCTATTACCTGTTTATTATCAAACCCTTGGGAGTTACTATTACGTTATGCTTATATTGCCATGCTATGTTAGTAGACGTGGATTGGGTTTTTGAGAGTATCCATGACAGATGTGAGATTGTTAATTAATGGTTTACTTAAGGTGGCAACTTAAGCACACATCTGGGTGGACTGAGGCACCTGGTTATTCTAGGATTGCCTGTCTAGGCACCTGGGTAATCCAAGACTTGCCTGTTTTCTTTTGGACCGCCACCCAGGCTCAAAGGGATCATGAGACTATTCATACTAGAAACTTCCGTGTGCAGCCACAAGCTATTATGGGCTTTAGCATAGTTGACTAAGTTGTGCGAACTCTTAAAGTGGTAGACTAGCAGATGTAGGGGATGTAGGTGGTACGGTCTACCCGATCGTAAGGTGCTAGCACTTCTGAAAGACTATGTCTCGGTCATCCGTTTCTCAAACACCATGTAGTGCGAGAAATCCAACGGAGGAGATCGAGTCTTGTGGGGAAAAGTGCGCAAACCTCTGCAGAGTGTATAAACTAATCATGATTAGCCGTGTCCCCGGTTATGGACATCTTGAGTATCTAGTTCTTGGATTATCCTGTTGATCTCATCATGTTACTTTAAAAAAATATTGTTGGGTTTTAATGATGTTACTTAATTGGGATTGAGAATGCTGTCAACCATTCTCAATGGTCAACAACCACCATGATAGTTAAATAAAAATTTATTCCTTTGCAGTAGGGAAAAATTGGCTTTACGCAAAACTATAACCATAGAGATTTTCCACAAGCCAAATATGCATGTAGTGTAGCCTTTATTCATCATTCTCTATGGTGTGAATTTGCTAGTACATTCGATGTACTGACCCGTTTCGGGCTGCAACGTCTCATGTTGCGGGATTTCTTACGACGAGTAAGTGATACGTTAGGGTTACGATTTCTACACTCAACTTTGCCATTGGTGTTGATGGGAATCCACAACCTTCTTGCTTCCGCTATAAGGATTGAGGTAATAGTATTTACGTTACTTTATACATGTGATTTACCTCTGTTATAAATCCTTCGAGTATTGTGTGTGTCAGCATACCGATCCAGGGATGACACTTAGGCACAAAGACTTGATCCATTCGGGTCAGGTCGCTACAAGATGGTATCAGAGCACATGTTGACTGTAGGACGTGACCCTAGAAACTGGCAAGCCCATAGCAAAGATTTTTCTCTACAACTTTCCCTTTCAAAAGGATCTTTTATCTCTCTTCTCTTCTGAGCTTATTCAAAAAAAATCCCTTTAGTGAGACCATACCCCTTTCCCCTTTTGACCAGATGAAGATTCGACTAATGAGACCACTCCAAGAAGTACAAGATATCGAACAACTAAAGCCACTTCGGAATGAAGAGTATTTTCCGTGCATCTGAAAAATGGAAACTACAACGGTTGAGGACCGAAGACAAGGAGAATTTGAAGGCTCTGAAGAATTTCTAGATTTGTATGACCGAGGAAGGCTACCCTTATGGAACTTGACAGATTATGGAAGTTGGCAATGCCCGAGATTAGGGTGTATCGGAGAAAGACCGGAGCATGGAGAGTTAAAAACTTAAAATTCTATCAAGGAAAACCCTAAGGCGGGAGATATCAACTATGGAGAGATAGCTCATGGAAATGACAAGAGCAGAAACACAGCTATCCATGAAGTTATCTCCTGCTTATGGTATTGTCACCGTGCTGAGTTAAGCATGCATATGCATGGAAGGATTGGATGGTAGAAGGCTGATGGAGCATCTATCAGCAAGATGAAGTTTTAACCTTAGCTGGTGTATTGCCAGGAGCTGGAGTGTTACATCAAGGAGTTAAGATGGACCTTTAGGAAGCCATATTTGACAAGGAAGTATTTCGTGAAGAACTTAGGACCCAAGAGCTAAAGTAGCCAAGCTGGAGGAGCAAAACCTCGAGACACAGGAGATTTGTCAGGAACTAAAGGACAGTATGACCATGGCTCATGCCAAGGATTTTGAAACCCAGAAGTTTGGAATGCAACTCCAGAATACTCAAGGATGTCACGAGAGACTTCGTGTCAACAGAGTTGATCTGGCAAAAGAACTTGAGAAAGACAAGCATGATCGGAAGAAGACATTGGAGGCATGAACAAGACTCGTAGAGTTAGATGACCTTGAAGATTTATTGACCTTTAGAAGACCAAACCCCTGTCCTATACCTATGTTAGATGTGACGATTGTGAGCTGTCATTTGTTTGATGTTTTTCCCGACAGCCACAAATAAAATTTGTCTTTTTTAAAACTTTTTTTTGTATTGTGTGTATCCCTCTCTATCTCTCTTATCTCACCCCAAACCCACATGGACCCAATAGAGGATGAATGAAGATGAGCTTGTATTTTTTGGATCGATGAGTCAGTTGGAGACGGACCGATGGATTCAGAACATGGAGGATCACATGAAGAATAATCCTGTAGTCAGAAAGGATATGACCCAGCATGCTCTTCAGTGCTTCGAAAGAGGTGCTGCTACTTGGTGGAGGATGTACCAAACCATCAATGGATGGCAAGGAGTAACCACTTGGAAAGAATTTAAGTTGACTTTGCCAAAGTCTCGGCTTGTGTCCCAGATGTTGAAGCCTTATGGAAAGGATATGAAGAAACCTTGTGCATGCAAGATTTGTGGAGAAATAGGACACACCCATAAAGAACACAAGGATGAATGCCCTAATTGTGAAGGAAGTCACCCAGTTGAAGAATGCCCAACTAGGCAGATTACTTGTTTCTTGTGTGAAGGGACTACCCACTAT
The DNA here is from genome assembly GCA_034509565.1 of Triticum monococcum. Taxonomy (NCBI): domain Eukaryota; kingdom Viridiplantae; phylum Streptophyta; class Magnoliopsida; order Poales; family Poaceae; genus Triticum; species Triticum monococcum. Next base: position 438,521,868 of record CM067842.1, on the reverse strand, counting down.
CCTGCTCAGTGTCACATTTACCCCATGGTACATCGAACCATCCAGCAGAAGAAAGAAGTAAAGAAAGGAGCCCTTATGGGAATTTTAGAAGAAACTGTGATGAAGGAAGAGGTGGAGGACACACCTAAAGAAGACCCGAGTAAACCCTGCACTAAGTTTTGCTATTCACGTGGAGAAGAAGGACACATCTCCCAGAATTGCATGAATGGGGATCTAGTAGAATTCCCGACAGAGGAAGTAGAGTATGACCCACAAGAAATAGAAGCCATGATTGGCATGGAAAAGTCCAGGAAGAGAAACCGATTGGAGCCCCGGAGGGATCTAAGTCATATCACATGTTATAGGTGCAAGGAGTCAGGGCACTACCTCAATAGTTGCCCCAAAAAGGAAACCTCGATACTTGTCAGAAGTAATATGTTTTAGTTGTAATGGAGCAGGGCACTTTGCCAGAGAATGCCCCAAGGAGAAGGAAACTTGTACTAGATAGTTGAGTTTGCAACAAAAGAAATGGAGTAGTAGAAGTGAGAACATTTTCCGTTATATTGAGGTGTTGAGTTGAGACATGTGATGGAGAAGCGAGAGATTGTAATCACTTGAGAATGAATAAAGTTAGCATCGTTGGTACTGATATGGATTTTATGAGTTGTTACTCTATGAAGAAGAATTTTGGCCATTCTGAGGATATGAGAAATATGGTCTATGGAAAATTGTGCATTTTAAGGGTGGTAGTACCTTGTAAGAACCATTGACCCCTGGAAAAGATAAGGATACTCCACTAAGTTGATTTCGGACAAAATGAATATGAGTTTTGTCTCGAAATGTGTGATGCCCCAAGAGTAAGTGGGATGAATTTGGAGACCATCAGTTGTTGGACCAAATGTGATCAAGGAGTCAGAAGAGAATGTTAAGTTGATTCGAGATAGACTGAAGGTAGCTCAGTACAGGCAGAAGAGTTATGCATAAAAAAACTCAAGGAGGTAGTCTATGAAATTGGAGACAGAGCATGTCTTCGCGTGACCCCTCTGCGAGGAGTTAAACAATTTGAAGTTAAGGGAAAGTTAGCCCCGAGATTTGTAGGACCATACCGAGTTTTGGAGCGTATGAGAGAAGTGGCCAACAAGATGGAGTCACCCGAAGGACTGTCAGGAGTTCATGATGTGTTTCACGTTTCCCAGTTGAAGAGGTGCCATGCAAAGATGGCCAATATTCCCCTGTAAGGACGCTTGACCCTGGAAAGGATAATGATGTTCCACGAAGTGGAATATGGACTACATAAGTATAAGTTTTTATCTCGATATGAGGGATATCCCATGAGGATGAAGAGATGAGTTACCATTGGATATAAAGGAGGTATGATGTTGGAAATATGGATCAATGGAAATTCCATGATGAGTCTGAGTAATCATGTCCTAGTTTGGTGCCAATAGAAGGAAGGAAGACAGTACAATTGGATGGATTTTAGTATACTAGGAAAGCTGGAAGTTGGAATAATGATCAGTTGCCCGATGATAAGTTCAAGGACTACAAGTGATGAGATGGGCCATAACCCACAGGCCCCAGGACCTGCCAAGGAACAAGCACACTTTTGCTGAAGGAAAATCCCTGGAAGAAGTTACGTTTATTGACAGGCGATTTTATAGGAGTAACGCAAAACTTGAGAGTTGTGAAGGAACGATAGATGTTTGTTTGGCTTGCAGAATCAATGGATTATTCCGAACGCAGTTCGTGGACAAGAGAAATTCTGCAATGCTTGTGAGGATGACCGAGTGTTAGAATGCGAGATTCGCTAAACTGTGTACATGGTAATGATTTGGGTGCGGGATGGATTGATCACCATACCGACTTACTCTTATTATTCGCCTTGCTATATGGGATGGTAAATCTGAGTGACTTACCTATAGTAGAGAGACGATGATATTAAACCTTGTTAAACCTTAGAATGGTATAAGAATTTTTCCCTTATACACGGCAGCTTTTTGCCAACCGTAGGTTATACGGTGAGGGTCAACCCAGACCCATTTTCTGCAGGAGAAAACATAAATTGTTGACCACCATGAGATATCGATAGTTGTTTAGGATTGGCGCCAGACCCGTCAGCTAAGAAGACCCAGTCTCGGAATAACCTTACCAGGATGAAAGTGCAGAAGAACTGAGGAAAAGGTTATGCCGCTATCGGAAGAGCCCAGAGACGGAATTTTCCCGAGAGTTTGAGAAGACCGCCACTGTCGAGAATAAGGATGGAGTATATGAGTTTTGATAGGAACAGTAACCATGCTTCTAAGGGTGGTAGCACCCCAGACACCGTGTGATGATCGATGGATTTTGAGGAGACCCCCAAACCCTAACCTATTTCTTGCTAGCCTCTCCGAATCTCGAGGACGAGATTCCTTTTGAGGGTGGTAGGTTTGTAACATCCCAAAATTCTAAATTTTGGAATGTTATAATAAATAGATAGATTTGATTGATTGTTTGATTGATTGTCTGAAAGTGAGTGAATTCGAAACTTTTGAAAGTTAAATGAGAGGGAATAAAAGGACTTTCCCAAACTTCCATATTTGTTTTCTGATCTCCATGAATTCAAATTCTTTTCAACACAAAACCCTAGAGAGAAGATGACATGACTTCTTCCATTTAAAATGAAAAGGGTGTTTGAAAAATATTTGAATTCCATTGGGAAATATTTTCCAATTCAGAAACTTTATGCAACTCAATGATTTTCATGAGAGAAGATAAAATGACTTCTTCAAATTATATGAAATATGAGTTGGGAGTTTCAAAGAATTAAATTCAAAGTTCTTTTGAATTTATTTTCAATTTGGGGTTATTTGAGTTTTATTCAAATTATTTTCTCCAAAAAATAAAATATATGGAAATTAGGGTAACATGATTCCCTACAATAGAAAATTGGAGAAAAATTAATTTGAAATCATTTTGGTATTTTTAAAATGATTTTTGTTGGATTTTAATAGACCAGTAGCACTGTTTGAATTATTAGAAATTGTGTGAATTTTATTAAATGCTAGAAAAATGTCCATGTTGTTGGAAATCTTTTTCTAAAAAATTTGATATATTATATGCCTATATAATATTTTTTTTATTTTTGTTTTTATTATTTTAGTTCTCTGAAAAAAATTAAAAAAAAACCTCTTCGCCGACAGGGCCGGCCCAGCTCCCAGGCCAGGCCGCGGCCCAGCCCACCTCCTCGTCGTCCCCGAGCTTGAGAGGGACTCCGCCGCCCGCACGCCTCGCCGGCGCCGCCGTGGTCGAGGAGGACTCCTCCTCCAACCCCTCCTGCACGCCTCGGAGCCCGCCGCGCCCTTCTATAAAGCTCCGGGCCCCGTCTCTCCTCTCGCCTCGCCTCGCATCCCACGCATCGCCGCCGCCGGCGAAGATCCGCTGCGACCGCCGCCGCTGCTGTCCCGCGCCTCCACCCCGCGCGCCGCACTCCGCCCCTCCGCCGCAGCCGCGCCTCGCCTAGCCCCTCGCCGCCCCGCGTAGCTGCTGCCTCCGTCGCCGCCGCGCCGCTGCCGCCGCCGCACCGGAGCGCGCTGCCCTCCCCGGAGCCGCGCCGACTCGCCGGACTCGATCCCCCGCCGAAAACCACCGGTTTTTGACGAAAACCCAACCGGTATAAACCGCGAACCTCCCCGGTTTATTTTTATTCGTTTTCGGTTTTATTCAGAAAACCTAGTTCTGTTTTTTATTAGATTTAGTTATAAAGCGAACGCTTGCTAGTTTCGGGTTTGTAGCGAATGGTTTTCACTCATTAGCGTTTGGTAGCGAACGTCCGCTATTTAGTCTTTTCTTTTTATTTTTAGTTTTCTGCCAGGGACCTATTTGTGAATATTTTATTTACAGATTGGCCCCTGTTTTTCAAACGATTATAACTTTTTGCTCGTTTGTCCAAATCCAACGAAACCAACGCCCACTTCTTCGTTATGATCTCCTCTAGCCAGTAATCCAACTCAAACATGTTTTTGAAAAGTTTAAAATTTGAATTAGATCAGTTTTGAATTCAAACTTCGTTTGATCATAACTTGAGTTTCGTAGCTCCGTTTGAGTTGATTCTTTTTGCAAATCGAAGCTCTTGACCTAAACATTCTAATAAGGCCAAATTCACATAATTTTGGTACTGTTAGAAATTTTTTATGTTGCAAGAGTTATTTGCTTGGTTTTGAAGTTTTCCGAATCGTTTCCTTTGATCTTTCTGATCTTTTGAGTGATTGCTTATATGTGGCTACTATTGCTTGCTTACGATAGATTGACCAGAGTGTGACGAGTAGATCTATCAAGAGTTTTGAGTGCGAATCATCTTCATCAACATTGCACGCAAGTTCACACTTTGATCATATCCCCTTTCATACCCAGTTTTTATGCATTAGATCAAACCTCAAACATTGCATGATTAGGATCTAATTAAATTGTAGGATGGGAAGTAGTTGAGGTAGTACCTATTACCTGTTTATTATCAAACCCTTGGGAGTTACTATTACGTTATGCTTATATTGCCATGCTATGCTAGTAGACGTGGATTGGGTTTTTGAGAGTATCCATGACAGATGTGAGATTGTTAATTAATGGTTTACTTAAGGTGGCAACTTAAACACACATCTAGGTGGATTGAGGCACCTGGTTATTCTAGGATTGCCTGTCTAGGCACCTGGGTAATCCAGGACTTGCTTGTTTTCTTTTGGACCGCCACCCAGGCTCAAAGGGATCATGAGACTATGCATACTAGAAACTTCCGTGTGCAGCCACAAGCTATTATGGGCTCTAGCATAGTTGACTAAGTTGTGCAAACTCTTACAGTGGTAGACTAGCAGATGTAGGGGATGTAGGTGGTACGGTCTACCCGATCGTAAGGTGCTAGTGCTTCTGAAAGACTATGTCTCGGTTATCCGTTTCTCAAACACCATGTAGTGCGTGAAATCCAACGGAGGAGATCGAGTCTTGTGGGGAAAAGTGCGCAAACTTCTACAGAGTGTATAAACTAATCATGATTAGCCGTGTCCCCGGTTATGGACATCTTGAGTATCTAGGTCTTGGATTATCCTGTTGATCTCATTGCGTTACTTTAAATAAATATTGTTGGGTTTTAATGATGTTACTTAATTAGGATTGAGAATGCTGTCAACCATTCTCAATGTTCAACAACCACCATGATAGTTAAATAAAAATTTATTCCTTTGTAGTAGGGAAAAATTGGCTTTATGCAAAACTATAACCATAGAGCTTTTCCACTAGCCAAATATGCATGTAGTGATAGCCTTTATTCATCATTCTCTATGGTGTGATTTGCCAGTACATTCAATGTACTGACCCATTTCGGGCTGCAACGTCTCATGTTGTAGGATTTCTTACGACGAGTAAGTGATACGTTAGGGTTACGATTTCTACACTCAACTTTGCCATTGGTGTTGATGGGAATCCACAACCTTGTTGCTTCCGCTATATGGATTGAGGTAATAGTATTTACGTTACTTTATACATGTGATTTACCTCTGTTATAAATCCTTTGAGTACTGTGTGTGTCAGCATACCGATCCAGGGATGACACTTAAGCACAGAGACTTGATCCATTCGGGTCAAGTCGCTGCACTTCATCTTTTTAATATCTTTCGTGAGTATGATGGAAAGGAAAATTGTGCTCAAATAATAGAAGAAGAATTACATAGAATGCTTAGCATAATATATGTGAATGATGAGCATGATTGCAATGTTGTTAGTACGAATTCTTTGAATATCCATGATACTAATGATGATTGCACTAGTTATGATGAAAATGTCTCCTATAAACATGTCGATTTTTGTGGAGTATATTGGGTTTACAAGTACACACCAAATAGGGAAGATAGATATTGCAAGAGGCATAAGTATTTAGAAACTAAATTGTTGCAAGAAAGTCTTGATGTTAGTGCTGAAAAATTCAATATTTTTCGCGCCCCTTGTGAACTTTGCAATGAACATGGTCATTTAAATCTCCAATGAAAATTGTTTCATGACCAAATCGTATCCAAAAATTGTGATAATTTGATTACCATTGAGCATCATAAAGAGCTTAGTCTTCTTTTGGGATATGAGGAAATGAAACGTATAATTGAGGGTATTCCAAAGTTTAATCTTGATAGATTCCTTGATTTTGATCTAGAGAAGATTTATATGTATTGCGCGGTGAATTGTATTGAAAATCCTTATATTGCCAACTACCTAAAGAAAAGAAAAGAAATAGAAGATGAAGAGAATACTAACGAAAGGGAAGAGACTTCCCAATACCCTTCTATTATTTCTTATGATGAATCAGGTAACGAGGAGGAGCCTCCTATTCAACCAATCTCATTAATAAAGAGCTCCAAAAAGAGGATTGAACCCACACATGATGTGGTGAAGAGGAAGAAAAGAAAAAGGAAGAGAGTTAAAAATATATCTCTCCCAAATAATGCTTCTCCTATTACTATTGTGCCTCATGAAAATATAACTGTGGAAGATAATGATACTTCTTATGATCTTGAAAATCTTTTTGGCACTTTCTTGGAAGAATATGATAATTGCTATACTATTGGTTGTATCCATACTATTAATGATGAGAGTGATTATGCTTATGATATGAAAAGGCCCAAGCTTGGGGATGCTATGTTTTGATGAAGATGATGTTTTTGAGAATATATTTGCTGCAATTAATGTTTGTTCCAAGCTTGGGGAAGCTATGTTTAATGATGATATTTTTAGTCTCCCAAGTTTTGATATCCAAATTTATAATGATGATAGCATGCCTCCTACTTATGATAATTATTGTGATGATACTTATGCTATAAAAAGTAGTAATTACATTTATAAAACTTCTCATGATTATGGTTACCCCTTTTCTGAACATTAATCTTTTAATGTGGAAACAATTTATAGTATTCGAGTTTCTTATGATACTCCCACTATTCCGAATGAAAAGAATTTTTTCTTATGTGGAGAGTAATAAAAATTTTATGCTTGTAGATCATGAAAATAATGCTTTAGGTGCTGGTTATATTGTTGAATTCATTCATGATGCTACTGAAAATTATTGTCAGGGAGGAATATATGCTTGTAGGAATTGTAATAACGCCAAGTTTTCTCTCTATGTGCTTAAAGTTTTGAAGTTATGCTTGTTTTGCCCTCCTATGCTAGTTGATTATTGTTCCCATAAGTTGTTTGCTCACAAAATCCCTATGCATAGGAGGTGTGTTAGACTTAAATGTGCTAGTCATATTCTTCATTATGCTCTCTTTATATTTCAATTCTTATCTTTTATGTGAGCATCATTGAAATCATCATGCCTAGCTAGGAGCGTTAAACGATAGCGCTTGTTGGGAGGCAACCCAACTTTATTTTTATTCCTTGCTTTTTGCTCCTGTTTAGTAATAAATAATTTATCTAGCCTATGTTATGATTGATTCTTTACGTTTTAATTAGTGTTTTTGCCAAGTAGAACCTTTGGGAGGACCTGGGGAAAGTCTTTGCGACCATGCTGTAAAAAACAGAAACTTTAGCGCTCACGATATTTGCTTCCATTTTTTATGGGAGAGTGCTATTTAGTTAATTATTTTTTCAGATGATTAATAGATAAATTCCTCAGTTCCAGCAATTTATTTTAGAATTTTTGGGGTTCTAGAAGTTTGCGTTAGTTACAGATTACTACAGACTGTTCTGTTTTTGACAGATTCTGTTTTTCATGTGCTGTTTACTTATTTTGATGAATCTATGGCTAGTAAAATAGTTTATAAACCATAGAGAAGTTGGAATAAAGTAGGTTTAACACCAATATAAATATAGAATGAGTTCATTACAGTACCTTGAACTGGTGTTTTCTTTTCTTTCGCTAACGGAGCTTACGAGTTTTCTGTTAAGTTTTGTGTTGTGAAGTTTTCATGTTTTGGGTAAAGATTTGATGGACTATGGAATAAGGAGTGGCAAGAGCCTAAGCTTGGGGATTCCCAAGGAAGCCCAAGGTAATATTCAAGGACAACCAAGAGCCTAAGCTTGGGGATGACCTGGAAGGCATCCCCTCTTTCGTCTTTGTTCGTCGGTAACTTTACTTGGAGCTATCTTTTTATTCGCCACATGATAGGTGTTTTTCTTGGAGCGTCAATTTATTTTATTTATTTTTGCTTGCTGTTTTAATAAAATACCAAGATATGAAATTATTAAATGTTATAGAGTCTTCACATAGTTCATAGTTATTTAACTACTCATTGATATTCACTTATATCTTTCGGAGTAGTTTGTCATTCGCTCTAGAGCTTCACTTATATCTTTTAGAGCATGGTGGTAGTTTTATTTTGAAGAAATAGATGAACTCTCATGCTTCACTTATATTATTCTGAGAGTCTTAAATAGCATGGTAATTTTCTTAAATAATCCTAATATGCTAGGCATCTAATAATAGGAAAAACTTTCTTATGAGTGTGTTGAGTACTAAGAGAAGTTTGATACTTGATGATTGTTTTGAGATATGGAGGTAATAATATCAAAGTCGTGCTAGTTGAGTAATTGTGAATTTGAGAAATGCTTTTGTTGAAGTTTTCAAGTCCCGTAGAATGCACGTATGGTGAACGTTGTGTAACAAATTTGAAACATGAGGCATTATTTGATTGCCTTCCTTATGAGTGGCGGTCGGGGACGAGCGATGGTCTTTTCCTACCAATCTATCCCCCTAGGAGCATGCGCGTAGTGCCGAGGTTGTTGATGACTTGTAGATTTTTTCAATAAGTATGTGAGTTCTTTATGACTAATGTTGAGTCCATGGATTATACGCACTCTCACCCTTCCATCATTGCTAGCCTCTTCGGTACCGTGCATTGCCCTTTCTCACATTGAGAGTTGGTGCAAACTTCGCCGGTGCATCCAAACCCCGTGATATGATATGCTCTATCACACATAAACCTCCTTGTATCTTCCTCAAAACAACCACCATACCTACCTATTATGGCATTTCCATAGCCATTCCGACACATATTGCCATGCAACTTTCCACTGTTCCGTTTATTATGACACGCATCATCGTTGTTATATTGCTTTGCATGATCATGTAGTTGACATCGTATTTGTGGCAAAGCCACCGTTCATAATTCTTTCATACATGTCACTCTTGATTTATCGCGATCCCGGTACACCGCCGGAGGCATTCACATAGAGTCATACTTTGTTCTAGTATCAAGTTGTAATCATCGAGTTGTAAATAAATAGAAGTGTGATGATCATCATTTTCTAGAGCATTGTCCCCAGTGAGGAATAAAAAAGGCCATAAAAAGAGAAGGCCCAAAAAAGAGGAAGGCCATAAAAAAAGAGAAGGCCCAAAAAAAGAGAAAGGCCATAAAAAGAAAAAAGGAGACGGCCCAAAAAATGAGAGAAAAAGAGATAAGGGACAATGTTACTATCCATTGCCACACTTGTGCTTCAAAGTAGCACCATAATATTCATGATAGAGAGTCTCTTGTTTTGTCACTTTCATATACTAGTGGGAAATTTTCATTATAGAACTTGGCATGTATATTCCAACAATGGACCTCCTCAAGTGCCCTAGGTCTTCGTGAGCAAGCAAGTTGGATGCACACCCACTTAGTTTCTTTTGTTGAGCTTTCATACATTTATAGCTCTAGTGCATCCATTGCATGGCAATCCCTACTCCTTGCATTAACATCAATCCATGGGCATCTCCATAGCCCATTGATTAGCCTCGTTGATGTGAGACTTTCTCCTTTTTGTCTTCTCCACATAACCCCCATCATCATATTCTATTCCTCCCATAGTGCTATGTCCATGGCTCGCGCTCATATATTGCGTGAAAGTTTATAGGTTTGAGATTACTAAAGTATGAAACAATTGCTTGGCTTGTGATCGGGGTTGTGCATGATGAGAGCATTCTTGTGTGACGAAAATGGAGTATGACTAAACTATATGATTTTGTAGGGATGAACTTTCTTTGGCCATGTTATTTTGAGAAGACATAATTGCTTAGTTAGTATGCTTGAAGTATTATTATTTTTATGTCAATATGAACTTTTATCTAGAATCTTTCGGATCTGAATATTCATGCCACAATTAACAAGAATTGCATTGAAATTATGCCAAGTAGCACTCCGCATCAAAAATTCCGTTTTTATCATTTACCTACTCGAGGACGAGCAGGAATTAAGCTTGGGGATGCTGATACGTCTCCAACGTATCTATAATTTCTGATTGCTCCATGCTATATTATATACTATTTTGGACATTATTGGGCTTTATTATCCACTTTTATATATTTTTGGGACTAACCTATTGACCCAGAGCCCAGTGCCAGTTCCTGTTTTTTCCCTTGTTTCAGTGTTTCGAAGAAAAGGAATATCAAACGGAGTCGAAACGGAATGGAACCTTCTAGAGAAGTTATTTTTGGATGGAAAGCAACCTGATGGACTTGGAGTGCACGTCAGGAAAGAAACGAGGGAGCCACGAGGTAGGGGGCATGCCCTCCACCCTCGTGGGCCCCTCATGGCTCCCCTGACGTATTTCTTCCGCCTATATATCTCCATATACCCTAAAAACATCCGGGAGCACAATAGATCGGGAGTTCCGCTGCCAGAAGCCTCCATAGCCACCGAAAGCCAATCTAGACCCGTTCCGGCACCCTGTCGGAGGGGCCAATCCCTCTCCGGTGTCCATCTTCATCATTCCGGCTCTCTCCATGACGAGGAGGGAGTAGTTCTCCCTCGGGGCTGAGGGTATGTACCAGTAGCTATGTGTTTGATCTCTCTCTCTCTCTCTCGTGTTCTTGAGGTGTTACGATCTTGATGTATCGCGAGCTTTGCTATTATATTTGGATCCTATGATGTTTCTTCCCCCCTCTACTCTCTTCTAATGGATTGAGTTTCCCCTTTGAAGTTATCTTATCGGATTGAGTCTTTAAAGATTTGAGAACACTTTATGTATGTCTTGCCATGCGTATCTGTGGTGACAATGGGATATCACGTGATTCACTTGATGTATGTTTTGGTGATCAACTTGCGGGTTCCGCCCATGAACCTATGCATAGGGGTTGGCACACATTTTCGTCGTGATTCTCCGGTAGGAACTTTGGGGCACTCTTTGAGGTTCTATGTGTTGGTTGAATAGATGAATCTGAGATTGTGTGATGCATATCATATAATCATACCCACGGATACTTGAGGTGACATTGGAGTATCTAGGTGACATTAGGGTTTTGGTTGATTTGTGTCTTAAGGTGTTATTCTAGTACGAACTCTAGGGCAGTTTGTGACACCTATAGGAATAGCCCAATGGATTGATTGGAAAGAATAACTTTGAGGTGGTTTCGTACCCTACCATAATCTCTTCGTTCGTTCTCCGCTATTAGTGACTTTGGAGTGACTCTTTGTTGCATGTTGAGGGATAGTTATGTGATCCAATTATGTTATTATTGTTGAGGGAACTTACACTAGCGAAAGTATGAACCCTAGGACTTGTTTCCTATCATTGCAATACCGTTTATGCTCACTTTTATCACTTGCTACCTTGCTGTTTTTATATTTTCAGAATACTAATACCTTTATCTACCATCCATATACCACTTGTATCACCATCTCTTCGCCGAACTAGTGCACCTATACAATTTACCATTGTATTGGGTGTGTTGGGGACATAAGAGACTCTTTGTTATTTGGTTGCAGGGTTGCTTGAGAGAGACCATCTTCATCCTACACCTCCTATGGATTGATAAACCTTAGGTCATCCACTTGAGGGAAATTTGCTATTGTCCTACAAACCTCTGCACTTGGAGGCCCAACAACGTCTACAAGAAGAAGGTTGTGTAGCAGACATCAGTTCATACCAAGTCACCAAGGTCTAGGCTACTCACGAGATGAGTTTTGATGCTCTCAAACATGGCACAATACTTGTTGCACTCTTGTTGAATGAAACCCCATCTTTTTTGGATTGAGTTGATGCCGCGGGTGCTCGCAAATTGGTAGCGGGCAAACTTCCTTCTCTTATGAAAGTTCTTGTTAAATCTTGTCCAAAACGGATACTTTTTGCTCGGCACCTTTCATGGGATCTTCGCCTATCTCCATCCAACTCTCGCAAATCAAAGTGTCCTCCTCTTGGGTGTATGATCCCATGTGAATGTTTTGCCTCTTCTTTTGTGCTTCGACCCTTTGGGTGAGCTCATCGATAAACACCAATGGCTCCGCCGAAATGTCGACCTCTTCTTCATCGTCTTCACAATACAAGTCATCATCTTCATGCCATGAGTTGCCATGGTCGTCCTCATCTTCATCATGGCCGACAAATTGAGTATCACCATAGTGGTCGCGGCCGTCCTAGCTTTGGGTCGCATCGGGATCAAAAACTTGGCCTTGGCCGTCGACGTGGAAGGCCTCACCACGGCCCTCGAAGATGACATTTGATACGTCTCCAATGTATCTATAATTTTTGATTGCTCCATGCTATATTATCTACTGTTTTGGACATTATTGGGCTTTATTATCCACTTTTATATTATTTTTGGGACTAACCTATTAACCGGAGGCCCGGCCCAGAATTGCTGTTTTTTTGCCTATTTTAGGGTTTCGAAGAAAAGGAATATCAAACAGAGTCCAAACGGAATGAAACCTTCGGGAACGTGATTTTCTCACCGAACATGATCCAGGAGACTTGGACCCTACGTCAAGACACAAAATAGGATGCCACACGAGATAGGGGGCGCGTCTACCCCCCCCCCCCCAAGGCGCGCCCTCCACCCTCGTGGGCCCCCTGTTGCTCCACCGACGTACTCCTTCCTCCTATATATACCTACGTACCCCCAAACGATCAGATACGGAGCCAAAACCCTCATTCCACCGCCGCAACTTTCTGTATCCATGAGATCCCATCTTGGGGCCTATTCCGGAGCTCCGCCGAAGGGGGTATCCATCATGGTGGGCTTCTACATCATCACCATAGCCCCTCCAATGAAGTGTGAGTAGTTCACCTCAGACCTACGGGTCCATAGTTATTAGCTAGATGGCTTCTTCTCTCTTTTTGGATCTCAATACAATGTTCTCCCCCTCTCTTGTGGAGATCTATTCGATGTAATCTTCTTTTTGCGGTGTGTTTGTTGAGACCGATGAATTGTGGGTTCATGATCAAGTCTATATATGAACAATATTTGAATCTTCTCTGAATTCTTTTATGTATGATTGGTTATCTTTGCAAGTCTCTTTGAATTATCAGTTTGGTTTGGCCTACTAGATTGATCTTTCTTGCAATAGGAGAAGTGCTTAGCTTTGGGTTCAATCTTGCGGTGTCCTTTCCTAGTGACAGTAGGGGCAGCAAGGCACGTATTGTATTGTTGCCATCGAGGATAACAAGATGGGGTTTTCATCATATTGCATGAGTTTATCCCTCTACATCATGCCATCTTGCTTATGGCATTACTCTGTTTTCATTAACTTAATACTCTAGATGCATGTTGGATAGCAGTCGATGAGTGGAGTAATAGTAGTAGATGCAGGCAGGAGTCGGTCTACTTGTCTCGGACGTGATGCCTATATACATGATCATGCCTAGATATTCTCATAACTATGCTCAATTCTATCAATTGCTGAACAGTAATTCATTCACCCACCGTAGAATACTTATGCTCTCGAGAGAAGCCACTAGTGAAACCTATGGCCCCCGGGTCTATCTTCATCATATTAATCTTCCAATACTTAGTTATTTCCTTTGCTTTTTACATTGCTTTTTACTTTGCTTTTATTTTACTTTGCATCTTTATCATAAAAATACCAAAAAAATTATCTTATCATATCTATCAGATCTCACTCTCGTAAGTGGCCGTGTAGGGATTGACACCCCCTTATCGCATTGGCTGCGAGGATTTATTTGTTTTGTGCAGGTACGAGGGACTCGCGCATAGCCTCCTACTGGATTGATACCTTGGTTCTCAAAAACTGAGGGAAATACTTAAGCTACTCCGCTGCATCATCCCTTCCTCTTCGGGGAAAAACCAACGCAGTGCTCAAGAGGTAGAAAGAAGGATTTATGGCGCCGTTGCCGGGGAGTCTACGCAAAAGTCAATATACCAAGTACCCATCACAATCCCTATCTCCCGCATTACATTATTTGACATTTGCCTCTCATTTTCCTCTCCCCCACTTCACCTTTGTCGTTTTATTCGCCCTCTCTCTCTCTCTCTCTATCCTCCCTCTTGTGTTTGCTTGTGTGTTGGATTGCTTGCTTGTCGCGATGGCTCAAGATAACACTAAATTGTGTGACTTTACCAATACCAACAACAATGATTTTATTAGCACTCTGATTGCTCCTCTTACCAATGTCGAATCTTGTGAAATTAATGCTGCCTTGCTGAATCTTGTCATGAAAGATCCGTTTTCCGGCCTTCCTAGTGAAGATGTCGCTACCCATCTAAATAGCTTCGTTGATTTGTGTGATGTGCAAAAGAAGAAAGATGTGGATAATGATATTGTTAAATTGAAGCTATTTCCTTTTTCGCTTAGAGATCGTGCCAAAGATTGGTTCTCGTCTTTGCCTAAAAATAGTATTGATTCATGGAATAAGTGCAAAGATGCTTTTATCTCTAAGTATTTTCCTCCGGCTAAGATCATCTCCCTTAGAAACGATATTATGAATTTTAAGCAACTTGATCATGAACATGTTGCACAAGCTTGGGAGAGGATGAAATTAATGATACATAATTGCCCTACTCATGGTTTGAATTTTGTGGATGATTATACAAAAATTTTATGCCGGATTGAATTTTGCTTCTAGAAATCTTTTAGATTCGGCCGCGGGAGGCACTTTTATGGAAATCACTTTAGTAGAAGCTACTAAACTCCTAGATAATATTATGGTTAATTATTCTCAATGGCATACTGAAAGATCTACTAATAAAAATGTGCATGCAGTAGAAGAAATTAATGTTTTGAGTGGAAAGATGGATGAACTTATGAAATTATTTGCTAGTAAAAGTGTTTCTTCTGATCCTAATGATATGCCCTTGTCTACTTTGATTGAGAATAATAATGAATCTATGGATGTGAATTTTGTTGGTAGGAACAATTTTGGTAACAACGCGTATAGAGGAAATTTTAATCCTAGGCCTTATCCTAGTAATTCCTCTAATAATTATGGTAATTCCTACAACTATTCTTATGGAAATTATAATAAGATGCCCTCTGATTTTCAATCTAATATTAAAGAATGTATTACTTCGCAAAAGAATTTCAATGCTTTGATTGAAGAAAAATTGCTTAAGATTGATGAGTTGGCTGGGAACATTGATAGAATTTCTCTTGATGTTGATTCTTTAAAACTTAGATCTATTCCACCTAAGCATGATATCAATGAGTCTCTCAAAGCCATTAGAATTTCCTTTGATGAGTGCAAAGAAAGAACCGCTAGAATGTGTGCTAAGAAAGATGCCTTTATAAGAGCGTGTTCCTCTAGTTCCTATGAAAATAAAGATGAAGATCTAAAAGTTATTGATGTGTCCCCTATTAAATCTTTGTTTTGCAATATGAATCTTAATAATGATGGGACTGAATATGATCCACCTTTACCTAGAAGGCGTTCCAAGAATTCGGAGTTTTTAGATCTTGATGCTAAAATTGATGAAAGTGGAATTGAAGAAATTAAAACCCTAGATATTGCTAAACCCACTATTTTGGATTTCAAGGAATTTAATTATGAAAATTTCTCTTTGATTGATTGTATTTCCTTGTTGCAATCCGTGCTAAATTCTCCTCACGCTTATAGTCAAAATAAAGCGTTTACTAAACATATCGTTGATGCCTTGATGCAATCTTATGAAGAAAAACTTGAATTGGAAGTCTCTATCCCTAGAAAACTTTATGATGAGTGGGAACCAACTATTAAAATTAAAATTAAATATCATGAGTTCTATGCTTTATGTGATTTGGGTGCTAGTGTTTCCACGATTCCAAAGACTTTGTGTGATTTGTTAGGTTTCCGTGATTTTGATGATTGCTCTCTAAACTTGCACCTTGCGGATTCCACTATTAAGAAACCTATGGGAAGAATTAATGATGTTCTTATTGTTGCAAATAGGAATTATGTGCCCGTAGATTTTATTGTTCTTGACATAGATTGCAATCCTTTATGACCTATTATTCTTGATAGAACTTTCCTTAGAACAATTGGTGCAATTATTCATATGAAGGAAGGAAATATTAGATTCCAATTTCCGTTAAGGAAAGGCATGGAACACTTTCCTAACAAGAAAATTAAATTACCTTATGAATCTATTATGAGAGCCACTTATGTATTGCCTACCAAAGATGGCAATACCTAGATCTATCCTTACTTTTTATGCCTAGCTAGGGGCGTTAAACGATAGTGCTTGTTGGGAGGCAACCCAATTTTATTCCTTGCTTTTTGCTCCTGTTTAGTAATAAGTAATTTATCTAGCCTCTGTTTAGGTTGTGTTTTTTGTGTTTAATTAGTGTTTGTGCCAAGTAGAACCATTGGGAAGATTGGGGAAAGTCTTGATATCTTGCTGTAAAAAACAGAAACTTTAGCGCTCATGAGAACTGCTGCCATTTTATTTGGAAAGTGCTATTTAGTTAATTATTTTTTATATGGTTAATAGATAAATTCCTCACGTCCATCAATTTATTTTATAATTTTTGGGGTTCCAGATCTTGCGCTAGCTACAGATTATTACAGATTGTTCTGTTTTTGATAGATTCTGTTTTTCGTGTGTTGTTTGCTTATTTTGATGAATCTATGGCTAGTAAAATAGTTTATAAACCATAGAGAAGTTGGAATACAGTAGGTTTAACACCAATATAAATAAATAATGAGTTCATTACAGTACCTTGAAGTGGTCTTTTGTTTTCTTTCGCTAACGGAGCTCACGAGATTTTCTACTTTAAGTTTTGTGTTGTGAAGTTTTTAGTTTTTGGGTCAAGATTTGATGGATTATGGAACAAGGAGTGGAAAGAGACTAAGCTTGGGGATGCCCATGGCACCCCCAAGATAATCTAAGGACACCTAAAAGCCAAAGCTTGGGGATGCCCCAGAAGGCATCCCCTCTTTTCGTCTACTTCTATCGGTAACTTTACTTGGAGCTATATTTTTATTCACCACATGATATGTGTTTTGCTTGGAGCGTCTTGTATGATTTGAGTCTTTGATTTTTAGTTTACCATAATCATCCTTGTTGTACACACCTTTTGAGAGAGCCATACATGATTTGGAATTTGTTAGAATACTCTATGTGCTTCGCTTATATCATTTGAGTTATATAGTTTTGCTCTAGTACTTCACTTATATCTTTTAGAGCACGGTGGTGGATTTGTTTTATAGAAACTATTGATCTCTCATGATTCACTTATATTATTTTGAGAGTCTTAAATAGCATGGTAATTTTCTTAAATAATCCTAATATGCTAGGTGTTCAAGATTAATAAAAAAATTCTTATGAGTGTTTTGAATACTAAGAGAAGTTTGATGCTTGATGATTGTTTTGAGATATGGAGGTAATAATATCAAAGTTGTGCTAGTTGAGTAGTTGTGAATTTGAGAAATGCTTGTGTTGAAGTTTGCAAGTCCCGTAGCATGCACGTATGGTAAACGTTATGTAACAAATTTGAAACATGAGGTGTTATTTGATTGTCTTCCTTATGAGTGGTAGTCGGGGACGAGCGATGGTCTTTTCCTACCAATCTATCCCCCTAGGAGCATGCGCGTAGTGCCGAGGTTTTTGATGACTTGTAGATTTTTGCAATAAGTATGTGAGTTCTTTATGACTAATGTTGAGTCCATGGATTATACGCACTCTCGCCCTTCCATCATTGCTAGCCTCTTCGGGTACCATGCATTCCCTTTCTCACATTGAGAGTTGGTGCAAACTTCGCCGGTGCATCCAAACCCCGTGATATGATACGCTCTTTCACACATAAACCTCCTTATATCTTCCTCAAAACAGCCACCATACCTACCTATTATGGCATTTCCATAGCCATTTCGAGATATATTGCCATGCAACTTTCCACCATTCCATTCATCATTGTCATATTGCTTAGCATGATCATGTAGTTGACATAGTATTTGTGGCAAAGCCACCATTCATAATTCTTTCATACATGTCACTCTTGGTTCATTGCATAACCCGGTACACCGCCGGAGGCATTCATATAGAGTCATATCTTGTTCTAAGTATCGAGTTGTAATAATTGAGTTGTAAATAAATAGAAGTGTGATGATCATCATTAATAGAGCATTGTCCCAAAAAAGAGAGAAAGGCCAAATAAAAAAAGCGACAATGCTACTATCCTTTTTCCATACTTGTGCTTCAAAGTAGCACCATAATCTTCATGATAGAGAGTCTTTTGTTTTGTCACTTTCATGTACTAGTGGGAAATTTTCATTATAGAACTTGGCTTGTATATTCCAACAATGGGCCTCCTCAAGTGCCCTAGATCTTCGTGAGCAAGCAAGTTGGATGCGCACCCACTTAGTTTCTTTTGTTGACCTTTCATACATTTATAGCTCTAGTGCATCCGTTGCATGGCAATCCCTACTCCTTGCATTAACATCAATCGATGGGCATCTCCATAGCCCGTTGATTAGCCTCGTTGAAGTGAAACAATCTCCTTTTTTGTCTTCCCCACATAACACCCATCATCATATTCTATTCCACCCATAGTGCTATATCCATGGCTCACTCTCATATATTGCGTGAAAGTTTATAGGTTTGAGATTAATAAAGTATGAAACAATTGCTTGGCTTGTCATCGGGGTTGCGCATGATGAGAGCATTCTTATGTGACGAAAATGGAGCATGACTAAACTATATGATTTTGTAGGGATGAACTTTCTTTGGCCATGTTATTTTGAGAAGACATAATTGCTTAGTTAGTATGCTTGAAGTATTATTGTTTTTATGTCAATATGAACTTTTATCTTGAATCTTTCGGATCTGAATATTCACACCACAATTAAGAAGAATTACATTAAAATTATGTGAAGTAGCACTCTGCATCGAAAAATTCTGTTTTTATCATTTACCTACTCGAGGACGAACAGGAATTAAGCTTGGGGATGGTTGATACGTCTCCAACGTATCTATAATTTTCGATTGCTCCATGCTATATTATCTACTGTTATATTATTGGGCTTTATTATTCACTTTTATATTATTTTTGGGACTAACCTATTAACCGGAGGCCCAGCCCAGAATTGTTGTCTTTTGCCTATTTTAGGGTTTCGAAGAAAAGGAATATCAAACGGAGTCCAAACGGATTGAAACCTTCGGGAACGTGATTTTCTCACCGAACATGATCCAGGAGACTTGGACCCTACGTCAAGACACAAAAGAGGAGGCCACGAGGTATGGGGGTGTGCCTACCCCCCTTCCCCAGGGGCGCCCTCCACCCTCGTGGGCCCCCTGTTGCTCCACTGACGTACTCCTTCCTCCTATATATACCTACGTACCCCCAAACGATCAGATACAGAGCCAAAACCCTAATTCTACCGCCGAAACTTTCTGTATCCATGAGATCCCATCTTGGGGCCTGTTCCGGAGCTCCGCCGGAGGGGGTATCCATCACGGAGGGCTTCTACATCATCACCATAGCCCCTTCGATGAAGTGTGAGTAGTTCACCTCAGACCTACGAGTCCATAGTTATTAGCTAGATGGATTCTTCTCTCTTTTTGGATCTCAACACAATGTTCTCCCCCTCTCTTGTGGAGATCTATTTGATGTATTCTTCTTTTTATGGTGTGTTTGTTGAGACCGATGAATTGTGGGTTTATGATCAAGTCTATCTATGAACAATATTTGAATCTTCTCTGAATTCTTTTATGTATGATTGGTTATCTTTGCAAGTCTCTTCGAATTATCAGTTTGGTTTGGCCTACTAGATTGATCTTTCTTGCAATAGGAGAAGTGCTTAGCTTTGGGTTCAATCTTGCGGCGTCCTTTCCCAGTGACAGTAGGGGCAGCAAGGCACGTATTGTATTGTTGCCATCGAGGATAACAAGATGGGGTTTTCATCATATTTCATGAGTTTATCCCTCTACATCATGTCATCTTGCTTAAGGCGTTACTCTGTTTTCATTAACTTAATACTCTAGATGCGTGCTGGATAGCGGTCGATGAGTGGAGTAATAGTGGTAGATGCAGGCAGGAGTCGGTCTACTTGTCTCGGACGTGATGCCTATATACATGATCATGCCTAGATATTCTCATAACTATGCTCAATTCTGTCAATTGCTCAACAGTAATTCGTTCACCCACTGTAGAATACTTATGCTCTCAAGAGAAGCCACTAGTGAAACCTATGGCCCCGGGTCTATCTTCTTCATATTAATCTGCCAATACTTAGTTATTTCCTTTACTTTTTTACTTTGCTTTTATTTTACTTTGCATCTTTATCATAAAAATACCAAAAAAATTATCTTATCATATCTATCAAATCTCACTCTCGTAAGTGGACGTGTAGGGATTGACAACCCCTTATCGCGTTGGTTGCGAGGATTTATTTGTTTTGTGCAGGCACGAGGGATTCGCGCGTAGCCTCCTACTAGATTGATACATTGGTTCTCAAAAACTGAGGGAAATACTTACGCTACTCTGCTGCATCATCCCTTCCTCTTCGGGGAAAAACCAACGCAGTGCTCAAGAGGTAGCAAAGTTCTCCGTGAACATCACGTAGTCAGGGTCGTTGACCATCGACGTCGGCAGTGGCATTTCGTCAAACAACATGCGGGCGCCGGCCATGTTGACCAAAGGGATCGACCGAGGCTGCTTCCTTTGCGTCCCGTCAGACGGACGACGAGCACCACCATACCCAGGCGTGACGTTGAGGTCGATGACGCCCGCGGGCGTGGCCGGAGCGACCACGCTACAGTACGACGACATGAGAACCGTATCTTCCCATGGCCATGCAGCGGCGGAACACGATACCTAGGCGTCTCGGGTGTGACGGATGAGCTCGTGGACCGGTGCTGTGGAGGACAAACGGCCGACAAGTCTGTGCTCGCTGCGGCCATGGCAGCGACCGAGAGAATGGCTGGTGGGAGTCGGCACAACCCTAACATGAGTGCGCCTTGGCGATGATGGACTCCTTGTCCTCGACGTCGGCCTGGTGCTGCGCGACACATAGTGTGGCCGCCTCGGCGGTGTAGTCGGCAGTGGCCTTCTTCTCCACCACCTTTGTCTGTCGGTTCCTTCTCTTGGCCGATTCGGCATCAAGCTTGGTGACCTCCGCCGGCGTGAGCTCCGACCATGGCTTCTTGGTAGCCTTCTTCTTCACCGCAGGGCGCACAGCTGCGGCCTAGTCGTCGGTATTCGTCGGGCCGCCGGCTATTATGGAGGGAGGGGAGGAAGGGCGTGGGAGGGTTTTGGACGAAATGAAGGAAAAGTGGGCGGGCATGTCCGCGACGAGCAGGCTATGGGAAGGGGGAGGGGGGGACAAGGGTGTCCGTCCTGCCCGTCTGCGTGTTGTCCGTTTTGACACAAGCATGGCCTAAATTTAGCCCGGGAATAGATTGAAAGCGGACATTAATCCATTTGTTTCCGCGTGTTCGGCCATCTATTTTGTCCGTTTACCCTCAACCATACACGGTCGAACCATTTGAGCCACGCGTTGGAGTTGCCCTTAGGTGGGCCAAAAGAAGGACAAAATGCTCAAACTAGCTATTGATGCCCATGACAACCAATAAAAACACCATATATAAAAGTGTGAGAATCGGTTCTTCTAGGTAATAATCAAATGGATGTAGTAGCCGGAAAGTAATGTCTCACGCTCACGCACGCATCGGAGATGTGTAGTCATGTGCACATCACCAAACCCAACCCGAACAGCGACAAGAAAGCACCCACCCCATCATCACCAACCACACCACTACACCGACCAACTCCTCACGCCTAATCAAGATCTATTCCGTTGCATGGATGGACCCCACTCCCACTCACTCAGATTCATGGTGGATCGAATCGAGCTGCTCACCAAACGCAACCAGCCAGAGCTACAAGGACGGCGGCCACCCACGCGTTGGCCCACCCGTACGGCACTGCTCCTCTCAGCGCCGCCGCGCCCGAGGACGACTTGCCGGTGGCACCGGCGCCGCCCCCGTCGATGGGGGAGACGGGCGCGTTGGCGTCGATGGTGGCGGTGCCGTTGAGGCCGGTGGTGTAGACGTCAAGCTCGATGGTGGCGTCGGCGCCGCTCGAGCTGTTGGTCTTCCACACCACGTACCCCGTCGACATCCGGAACTTCCCCGTGCCGCCCACCACGGAGAGCTCCCGCGTGGTGGTCATGATGTCGTCGCGGCCGATGACGGCCAGCGTGCTGCCGTTGTAGTCCCCCGTGGTGAGCAGCAGGTTCACGCACATCATCAGCACCATGCCCGACTGCGACGACATCATGTAGAACCCCTGCGCGCGCCCCACGGGCGCCGACGTCGGCGACGAGGTCTCCGTCAACGCGTCGTCGATGACGGTCGTGTCGCCGAAGGCCACGCCCGGGAAGGCGTTGGACGACGAGGCAGGACCCTTGATGACCTGCACCGCCGTCGGGTTGCTGCCGGAGACCACATCGTGGAGGAAGAAGTGGAGATGCGTGTCCGCCGCGCAGGTGGTGAGCAGGAGGAGGGAGAGGAGGACAGCGGCGTGAGGAGCCATGATAGGATAGCGGGTGGGTTCTGCTAGTGAGGGTGAAATCTTTGAGGCTGAGGGGGTGGATTAATAGATGGATAAAAGCAGAGGGGGTTGGTGCAGACACGCAGAGAAAGGGATGATGCAATGACTATCGCTAGGATTATTCAATGACTATCGCTAGCTTGGTTCTCCCTTCATAAAAAAATATAAAAGCGTTTAGAATACTAAAATTGCGATTTAAATGGTCTTATTTTTTTTACGGAGGGAGTACTTTAGTTGGTTGCTGTGATATGCGAAGGAATTCCCTCGCAAGAAAAAGATATGCAAAAGAATAATTAATTAGATTAAAATATTAAAGATAGTATCATGTAGTAGTAAAAATGTCGTTGAGCTGACTAAGAATTGTCAAATGGCCCAATCCGTGTAATAACCGATAACACGGTGATTTTGTGTAAACTTGACACTATAACAAAGTTGTTAAGAGCAACTTCAACGGGCCGACCCAAACGGACGGCGATTTCGTCCGCTTTTTGTCCGTTTGGGTCGGCCGCCCGTCTGGTGTTGGTGTCAAAACCGGCGGATCTCGGGTAGGGGTCCTGAACTGTGCGTCTAGGCCGAATGGTAACAGGAGGCAGGGGACACGATGTTTTACCCAGATTCGGGCCCTCTTGATGGAGGTAAAACCCTACGTCCTGCTTGATTGATATTGATGATATGGGTAGTACAAGAGTAGATCTACCACGAGATCAGAGAGGCTAAACCCTAGAAGCTAGTCTATGGTATGATTGTATGTTATGGTTGTTGTCCTACGGACTAAAACTCTTCGGTTTATATAGACACCGGAGAGGGTTAGAGTTACACAAGGTCGGTTACAAAGCAGGAGATATCCATATCCGTATTGCCTAGCTTACCTTCCACGCCAAGTATAATCCCATCCGGACACGATACGAAGTCTTCAATCTTGTATCTTCATAGTCTAACAGTCCGCCCAATGAAGATAGTCCGGCTGTCCGGAGACCCCCTAATCCAGGACTCCCTCAGTAGCCCCTGAACCAGGCTTCAATGACAACGAGTCCGACGCGCAGTATTGTCTTCGGCATTGCAAGGCGGGTTCCTTCTCCGAATACATCACAGAAGAATTTGAATACGATGATAGTGTCCGACCCTGCAAAATAAGTTCCACATTCCACCTAGAGAGAATAATATTTTCGCAAATCTAATTTGCTGGCTTGTTTTGGCAGCATGACGTTACGTCATGGCCCGGTGATTATTCAAACCGTTTCTTTTAACCAGCCCCGCACATAACGCGAGGCAGTTTTTCGACACGTCTTGTCAAAGCAGAGATCGTGTCCCTTATTACAGGATTCTCATCAATACGGGCGTGGGTAACCCAACCGCGCCATCAATTGTGGCGCTTGGGGGATAAGCGAGTTTTACCAGGCAAACGAGGACGCTTAGTTTCGTCCGCCCATATAAAGGGATAAGGATTCACCTTTCTATCCACGCCTTCTTCCTCCTTTGCTCATCCGTTTTCGCACACTCGAACTCTAGCGCCCAAGTCCACACTTCAACCTCAACCTTCTCCAGCCATGTCCGTAGCAGGAGGCAAGTGGATGGTCTCCTCCGTCACGGAGGGAGACATCAAAAAACTGAGGAGAGCCGGATACCTGCCCGACGACATCGCGCACCGGCTCCCAGATGAGGGGCAGCTCATCACCACCCCCAGGCCCCATGAGAGGGTAGTATTCCTCACCCCTTTCCTCCGTGGACTGGGATTCCCTCTCCATCCATTCGTCCGGGGGCTCATATTCTATTACGGCCTGGATTTCCATGATCTGGCCCCGAACTTCGTCCTCAATATCTCGGCGTTTATCGTCGTGTGCGAGGCCTTCCTCCGCATCAAGCCTCACTTCGGCTTATGGCTGAAGACCTTCAATGTCAAGCCAAAGGTGGTGGGCGGCCGCCAGGTGGAGCGCGGAGGCGTCATGGTGGGCAAGATGCCCAACATAACATGGCTCGAGGGCTCCTTTGTGGAAACCATAAAGGGGTGGCAATCGGGGTAGTTCTATATCACCGAGCCGCGCGACCCTGCATGGGCAGCGGCCCCCGAGTTCCGATCTGGCATCCCCACGCGGCTCACCTTCTGGAAAGAGAAGGGCCTGTCCTGGGGTAGTTCGAAAGAGCTGACCGGACTCCAAACATGTATTCAAAACATGGTGAACAAGAAGCTCAAGCTTGTCAACATAGTCCAAGTTATGCTCATCCGCCGGATACTCCCGTGCCAACAACGGGAGTTCAACTTGTGGGAGTTCAATCCGGTGCAGCACCGAACTCTGAACAGGCTCTTCGACACATGAAGACGCCTGGAGGGTGATGTTCAAAAGTGCCGAGGTCTCCCCCCCCCTATTACGGAGGATTGCGGATTCAGCGCGAAGAGCCAAGCCAGTGCGGTAAGCTGCTTTACCTTTCACAGGATACTTATTTTTTCATATAGATTGATTCTATGCGGGATCTAAACTCCCGTACCTTTGACAGGACTGGCAGAAGATGGCCGGACAGATCGACTGTCCGGCTCCTTTGCCCAGAGGCCCCGCAGACGCTCTTCTGGCGAAGATGTTGACTCCGGTCCCTTATACGGTGCCGGAGAAGACCAAGAAGGCCAAGGGAACTCGAAAGAGTTCCCGACGCCAAGCGTCGTCGGACTCACCGTCCGATGACTCTGCGGCGCACTCTTCCCCCGAAGGCGAGGAAGAAGAAGAAGAAGATATTCCCCCACCGACTGGGGGAGACAGAAAAAGGAAGGCCACCCCAACTGGGGGGGGGCGAAGGGTCCAAGAAGGGAAGGACTCTCCTTCCGGACAGCTCCACCGCCGCCGACGAAGGCGAAGACAAGTGGTTGCCTAGGGCCAAGCCCCCGGGGAGATCGTAAGTATTCGGATACCAAAGTAACCCATAGGATTCCTTTGTTGCACTGCTTTCACTAACGCCGAACACAATTATGCAGGCCGCCACGAGCCAGTATCGATGTATCATCGGACGGCTCCTTGGGCTTGTCGGACATGGATAGCGATCCAGTCCCGATCGCCACCTCCCCTCATCCTGCCGACGACGCCAGGTGTTGTCTCAAGAGGCACCGGATCGAGGGGAGACAGCCCCGGAGGCGCCTTAAGGCGACCTTCCGGACTCCGGGAGCCAAGGGAACGGGGCCCCTGAGGGCTCCGAGTTCGGCCCTCAGCCGAACACCGTGCTGGAACCTCCAGCGGTTCCGGGCTCGGGCAGGTGGCCTCCTTCTAAGAGGGGCAAGACGCCTGTGCCGGTGACCTCTGTCCATCCAGAGGCACCGGACAATCTGCTGGAAGCGCTTCGCAGCGCTTCCATCGACGAGGAGCACCGTACTATCATGAGTGCGGTGATCCAGAAGGTTCAGTCCGCCAAGAGCGGATTGACTGAAGCCTGTGCCAGCCTTCTAACAGGCTTCGAGGTAAGTGTTTTAAAATGTAGTAGAAATATTACCGCATAGACAGTAGCCCCTGATGCTCTGTTCGGTGTTCACAAAGAAAAGCTGAAATATCGCAGGAGTCTAATATAAGTATGTCAATATGCGTATGCAGGCTTCGCTGCTGGCATCCGCCGCACTGACTGCGGAGGTCGCCGTACTGAAGCAGGACCTCGAGGGGTCCAGGAAAGAGCTCGGCCTTGTCAAGAGGCAGCTCGAGGAGAACAAGGATAAGTAATACCCTGTCTATAGAAATGTATATATAAAAAAGGACGTGATTGCAAAATGACAGGACCATTGTATGTTTGCCAGGGGCCATGACCGAGGTGGCGGCCCTGAAGCAAGCGCTAACCAAGGCCGAAGATAAAGCGGCCAAGGAGTGCATCGAGCGAGAGAAGCACAAGGCTCGTGTGGGCGAGGTGCATCAAGAGCTCCAGGCTCTCGTGACGAAGCACGAGGCGTTGGAGCTTGACTCGAAGACGCGAGAGTCTAAGCTTGCCACGGCCCTTGAGAGCGCAAAGAGTGCCAAGGCCGAGGCCCAGAAGGCCCTCCAAGAGATCGACGCGATGAAGGAGATAGTGGCGGGTAAGGCTTTCTATATGCAAAGCAAGCATGTAAAAGTAAATTATCGATTACTTACCCGGATCCGGAGCTCTTCAGGAGCATTCGCAGATTTGCCCCGCAGTGTGTCCGATGCCGCCCAATTTTACCAGGCCGAGGACGGAAGCTCGACGGAGAAGCTGTTCTGGTCTCAGTATGCTGATGCCGAACATCCGGTGCCAATGAGCGACCAGCTGAAGCAGATGGTCGAGCTACATAAGGCGGCCGATCAGGCCATGAAGAGCTTTATAGTCCGACTGTGGCCTAGCGACGCCCTTCCGAACAGCTTCTTCAGCCTGGTGAGGCGGCTTGTGGATGCCTGCCCCCGGCTGGAGGTCGTCAAGCGATCTGTGTGCATTGAAGGTGCACGCCGGGCTTTTGCCCGTGTGAAATTGCAGTGGGTCAAGCTAGACGCCATGAAGCTGATCAAGGAGGGGCCGCCAGAGGGCAAGGAGCACCGCCACCCCGAGATGTACTACGAGAGTGTTCTGCCGGGTGCCCGTCTCATCGCGGACGAGTGTTCAAAAGATGTAATATTTGAGTAAACTTGCTTGTTTTATCCTGTATTTATGAAAACATGTTTCATATGCGCTATGCAGCGCTTGTTTGAATTTAAAATATTACCTTATGTTTGGCTGTTTATCCAATCTGAGAGATGGCTAGTCCTCGGCTTCTGCACCCATGCCACGAGTGCTGGGGTGTTCGGGATAAACCTGAGCACTCTTATTCCCATGTTTGGGTCCTTCGAGGGAGGTGCTCAGCACAACGAACAAGGCAACCGGACTAATAATGCTTTATCACTCTCACTTAGCCATAGAATTCTATAATTTTAAATTTCGGCGAAGCCCCTGGTATTCGGAAGGCCGAATTCGGGCGCGATACATGCCTGTAAGCCGGACAGGGCCGGCCCCTCGCCCTAAGCGGCATAAGTCTTTAGGGACTCGAAAAACCTCGCCGAACAGCGACCAGTCTCTCGCCTTATCATGAAAGTCAGTTTTAGCTTTCTCTACTGAGGTGCTAAGCCCGGCAGAACCGGGGCACAATTGCAGTAGTTCTCCTAGCGCTACCTTAGACGATAGAGCGGAACGTAAGGTACCAAAACATAGGAGCGGGGCAAACCCAACATTTGACCAAAGACATGATTCAGAGCTGATGCATATAATGCTATAAGTTCGGGGTGCCGCACTTGTGAAAGTGTTCGGACTTTTCACACCATATTGTGGGGTACGTGAGCCCCTGGTGTATTAGCCGTACCAAAGTGTACGGTTGCAAGGCGTCGTTAATGAACACACACACACACACACACACACATATATATATATATATATAACAAAAATGCAGTAATAGTCGTAATGTCATGCATTGTTTATTAAAAAACTGTGTTAAAGCAGAGTGATACAGATAGTGCGATAAGCAAAGAGTAGGACTAAGTCCCTTCAAAGGGCAAGCTCAGGAATGATATTAAATTGAATATTTCACTCGTTACTGTAATCAACCTGGGAATTCTGTGGTATGACGTAGCTGTCTGCCTCCTTGGTTGCTGCATCATGTGTTCGGCAATAGTGCTGCCGGACAGTGTTTCCAGAGATTAAGGTCCTGAAAGAAAAAGAAAAATAACCGAAAAGCCCCTAGTGCGGTTTAGGCCGCGTCTTGGGGCGTGCCGCAGTTGTGCCCCCCTCCCCACCTGTGCCCATGGTATTTTTAATGCGTAATTATGAACGCGCGGCACGAGTTTCGCCACTGGGCTGGGATTGGGGTGGCCGCCATATTGCTACGCGAGGTCAGATCACGCCAGGCGGTCTATTTGCCGATTGCCCCGAGCGCGCTTGAAGGTGTCCGGCCTGTGAAGCTCCGAACTAGTTGATTGCCTTGAGAGGCTGCTTTGCATTTCTGCTGCGAGGGCTGCGGTGTGCTCCTCTGTTCGGAGAGAGCGCTCTGTGTTTCCATTGACTGTAATAACTCCGTGAGGTCCTGGCATCTTGAGCTTGAGGTATGAATAATGCGGTACCGCATTGAATCGAGCAAATGCAGTTCGCCCGAGCAGCGCGTGATAACCACTGCGGAACGGGACTACATCGAAGATTAACTCTTTGCTTCGGAAATTATCCGGGGATCTGAAGACCACTTCCAGTGTGATTGAGCCTGTGCAATGGGCCTCTACACCTGGAATGACACCCTTAAAGGTCGTTTTGGTGGGTTTGATCCTTGAGGGGTCTATACCCATTTTGCGCACTGTGTCCTAATAAAGTAGGTTTAGGCTACTGCCGCCGTCCATAAGGACTCGAGTGAGGTGAAATCCGTCGATAATTGGGTCTAGGACCAGTGCGGCGAATCCGCCATGACAGATACTAGTGGGGTGGTCCCTGTGATCGAAGGTGATCGGACAGGAGGACCAAGGGTTGAACTTTGGGGCGACTGGCTCCAACGCATATACGTCCCTGAGCGCACGCTTCCGCTCCCTCTTGGGGATGTGGGTTGCGTATATCATGTTCACCGTCCACACTTGCGGGGGAAACCTCTTATGTCCTCCAGTGTGCGGCTGTCGGGGCTCCTCCTTGTCATTTCTATGCGGCCCCTTGTCTTTGTTTTCCGCAATTAACTTGTCGGCCTTCTTGAACACCCAACAATCCCTGTTGGTGTGATTGGTGGCTTGTCTGGGGTGCCGTGTATTTGACACGAGCGATCGAGTATATGGTCCAAGCTGGACGGACCCGACGTACTTTGTTTGAATGGCTTTTTCCGCTGATCGGGTTTAGAGCCTTTGAATCCGGCATTGACTGCTGTATCCTCGGTATTTTCGCTGTTAACGCGGCACTTATGCTTGTTGTGACGTGACCTGCTATTGCCGTCCTTGGTATCTGTGGTACCATGGTTCTTTGATATGTTATTACCGCGAGCCAGCCAGCTGTCTTCGCCCGCACAAAAGCGGGTCATGAGCGTCGTGAGAGCTGCCATAGATTTCGGCTTTTCCTGACCAAGGTGCCGGGCTAGCCACTCGCCTCAGATGTTGTGTTTGAAAGACACTAAGGCCTCCGCATCCGGACAGTCGACGATTTGATTTTTCTTTGTAAGGAACCGAGTCCAGAATTGCATGGCCGACTCTTCTGGCTGCTGAATTATGTGGCCCAAATCATCGGCGTCTGGTGGTCGCACATAAGTGCCCTGAAAGTTGTCGAGGAATGCGGCTTCCAGATCTTTCCAACAGCTAATGGAGTCCGCTGGCAAGCTGTTAAGCCAATGTCGCGCTGGTCCTTTGAGCTTTAGTGGGAGGTATTTGATGGCGTGTAAGTCATCGCCGCGGGCCATGTGGATGTGGAGGAGGAAGTCCTCAATCCATATTGCGGGATCTGTTGTGCCGTCGTATGATTCAATATTACAGGTTTGAAACCTTCTGGGAATTGATGTTCCATTACTTCGTCTGTGAAGCATAAGGGGTGTGCAGCGCCTCTGTATTGGGCTATATCGCGACGCAGCTCGAATGGGTCGTGCCCGCTGTGTTCGGCCCGGCCGGATTTTCTTTTACTGTATCCGGTGTGACGTTTGTCGTCTCGCAGAGTGGTGCACCCTCATGATCTGTAGATCGATCTTGAATGCTTTGCATTGTCCTCTAATATGTCTTGCAGGTCTGGCGTATCTCCCCATGCCTTTTTATTTGAATGGCATTGGGGTGGAGGCTGAGCTTTTGGCTGGAATGCCTCTCTATCACGGCCACGAGGTGGCCGATCAGCCGTATCATACGCTTCTTCCTCTAGTCGGGGTAGTAACCTGCGCCTTGGGTAACTCTTGGAGGGGCGTTCGAGTTATATTCCTCGGCCGCGAGGACTTCAGTCCATTTGTCAGCTAGCAGATCTTGATCAGCTTGAAGCTGCTGCTACTTTTTCTTTAGACTATTTGCCGTGGCCATAAGCCGACGCTTGAAGCGCTCTTGGTCGACGGGATCCTCTGGTACGGCGAATTCATCGTCGCCGAGGCTTGCCTCGTCTTCGGAGGGGGGGCGTGTGATTGTCATCCTCCTCCTCCTCCTCTCCGTCTGCCGCTCTCTCAGGAGGGCTGGCTCCTCCATCCTCCTACTCTAAATCTTGCTGGAGGGGTTTGTTGTTTTCTTCGGCACTATCCTGAGTGTTATTATCTCCTGTGCCGGTATCACCACTTTTGCTTTGGCGGGACTTAGAGCGGCGCCGCTGACGTCGGCGTTTGGGTTGCTTCTTGGAGGGGTCATCCTCCGCTATCCCGTCGCCATTGCCTTTTTTGGGTGTATCCACCATGTATATGTCATATGAGGAGGTGGCTTTCCACTGCCCTATAGGTGCTGGTTCATGTTCGTCTCCTACATCGTCGTCCATACCGTCGATGTCTTCGGAGTCGAAGTCGAGCATGTCGGTTAAATCATCGATAGTGGCTACAAAGTGGGTGGTGGGTGGGCGTCGAATTTCTTCGTCGTCCGCATCTCAATCCTGTTGGCCATAATCCGGCCAGGGCTCTCCTGACAAAGAGAGAGACCTTAGTGAATTCAGAATGTCGCCGAAGGGCGAGTGCTGAAAGATATCCACGGCGATGAATTCCATGATCGGCGCCCAATCGGATTCGATTGGCAGGGGCGCGGATGGTTCGGAGTTCGGAAAAGATTCTGGCACCTTGGAGTCATGGGCTGCGCAGAGGGTTAGGCTGATGTTCGGCTCGATCGCCGTTGAGACTGCAGCCCCTGAGGCGGTGTCTAACCACCCGTCCTCAACTAGCGCAGTTGGCTCCGAGCTAAGGGTCAGAGCTGATGCAGGCGCAACCTCTGGGGTACTGTTCGGCGGCAGAGCTAGGTCATACCCATCGCAACAGTGCGGCGTGCCCGGCTGTGGCTCAAATCCGTCGAAGATCAAGTCTCCGCGGATGTCGGCCGTGTAGTTGACCTGATGGCCAGGGGCGTAGCTTTCAATCTGCTCCAGATGGACAAGCGAATTAGCCCGCAGTGCAAAGCCGCCGAATACGAAGATCTGTCCGGGGAGAAAAGTCTCACCTTGGACCACATCGCTATCGATGATAGTAGGAGCCATCAAGCCTAACGACGACAACACAGAGGAACTCTCAATGAAAGCACCAATGTCGGTGTGAAAACTGGCGGATCTCGGGTAGGGGGTCCCGAACTGTGCGTCTAGGCCGGATGGTAACAGGAGGCAGGGGACACGATGTTTTACCCAGGTTCGGGCCCTCTTGATGGAGGTAAAACCCTACGTCTTGCTTGATTGATATTGATGATATGGGTAGTACAAGAGTAGATCTACCACGAGATGAGAGAGGCTAAACCCTAGAAGCTAGCCTATGGTATGATTGTATGTTATGGTTGTTGTCCTACGGACTAAAACCCTTCGGTTTATATAGACACCGGAGAGGGTTAGGGTTACACAAGGTCCGTTACAAAGGAGGAGATATCCAAATTCGTATTGCCTAGCTTACCTTCCACGCCAAGTAGAGTCCCATCCGGACACGAGACGAAGTCTTCAATCTTGTATCTTCATAGTCTAACAGTCCGGCCAATGGAGATAGTCCGGCTGTCCGGAGACCCCCTAATCCAGGACTCCGTCACCCGACGTCCACCCTGTTTTTCATATGGGTCGGTAGCGTGCCCAACGCGCCGACCCATATGTGCAGGCGTGGCCGACTAGCCGCCCAATTTTGCATTGCATTCTCACATATGGTGAAATGGAAATTTAACAAACAAAATAGTCCGCCCAAATAAAAAAGTATAGTTTACAGGCCAAATAAAAATAAAAATGTTTCACATAGTTTTGCAAAACGAAAAAAATATACATCTATTGGTTGCCAACATGAGTCCACATATGCTCAACCAAATCATTTTGCAGTTGCACGCGAGTTTCCCAATCATGCATGTCTTCATGAAACTGAGTGAACTGCTCAAATGTTGCCGCTACTCCATGCTTAGGCACAACATTCTCACCCTAAAACTGAAAGCCTTGATCGTACAGACATTCCGGGCACTCGTCTTCTACGATCATGTTGTGCATGATCACACAAGCAGTCATCACCTCCCATAGTTTCTGCGTGCTCCAAGTATTAGCAGGATACCGAACGATGCCCCATCGAGATTGCAAAACACCAAAGGCACGCTTGACATCCTTTCTAGAACTCTCTTGCTCTTGAGCAAATCTTTTCCTTTTTTCTCTGACAGGGTTGGGTATTGTCTTGACAATAGTGGTCCACTGAGGATAGATACCGTCACCCAGATAATACCCTTTGTCGTAGGTTTGGCCGTTGATAGTAAAGTTCACCGGTGGGCCGTTGCCTTCGGCAAGCCTAGCAAACACCGGCGAGCGTTGAAGCACGTTGATATCATTGTGTGATCCAGCCATGCCAAAGAAAGAGTGCCATATCCAGAGATCTTGAGACGCCACGGCCTCTAGTATGACAGTGCAAGCCCTGACATGTCCCTTATACTGCCCTTGCCAAGCAGAAGGGCAGTTCTTCCACTCCCAGTGCATGCAGTCTATGCTGCCAAGCATCCCCAGGAAGCCCATGCTAGAATTCATCGCCAACAAACGGGCTGTATCTTCAGCTGTCGGCTCTCTCAAGTACCCAGGGCCAAACATAGCAATCACAGCCTTGCAGAACTTATACAGGGACTCTAGGCATGTAGACTCCCTCATACAGACGTACTCGTCAATGAGATCACTGGGCACTCCGTATGCAAGCATTCGGATGGCGGCAGTGCATTTCTGATAAGAGGAGAAACCAATCTTGCCGACGGCATCCTCTTTGCACTCGAAGTAGTCATCATAGCCGACCACTCCCTCTCTAATATGGTTGAAAACATGCCTACTCATACGGAACCGGCGGCGGAATTTGTGATGTTTGAACAACGGGTTTGTTGTATCAAAGTAGTCCTTCCAGAGAAGGAAATGCCCGCTCTCCCGGTTATGATTCAATGCCGGAAGGTGGCCCGGAATGGAGCCACGGAACAACGGCTGCTGGTTGTTGAGGTGGTGATGGACCAACACAACAGCCAATATCTCCTCCACCTCGTCGGACGAAACATCGGAGTCGCAAAGGAAATTGTGGAAAAAGAACTCATCGACGGAGTCCATTTTCGTACCTTGGCAAACTGTCGAACAGCTTGCGGGCGTCGAAGAAGGAGACGACCGGCGAGGGGAGACGCGGCGCCCACAGACCAGCTAGCTGCCCGACCAGCGTCCGACGAGGGTGACGGCGTCCGACAAGCATGTCAGTCATCTGTGGCTAGGGCGGCGAGGCGTCTTCTTGGTCGCGGGGCGGTTGGGCGTGGGGAAAACAGCGGCGGGGAACCAGCTTGCTCCCCGGCGACAAAACGGCGGCGACGGGCGACTGGGGGCAGGGGCGGCGTTGCTGGGCGGATGTGGAGGAGGCGACAGCTGGAACCACCGCCGGCAAAATGGGCAGCGGTGGCGGTGACGGAGGAGGCGGGGGCGAGGGTTGCTTGTTGGCTGGGGGGAGGGAAGGCCAATGTGCCACAGATGAGCGGGCCCGGGGGCAGGAGTAGGCGAGCAAGCGCGCGTCCGTCGCCGTGCCGACGCAAATCAAGCTCAAAAATGGGCCGGGAATGGGTCGCTCGCGGACGAAAAACGGACGCGCGTCCGTTTGGGTCGCTCGCGGACGAAAAACGGACGCGCGTCCGTTTGGGCCGCCTTTTCTGTACGTGCCGACCCAAACGGACGGCCGCAGACGAAATGGGTCGCCCCATTGGAGTTGCTCTAAGGTATGTGCAATGATGACATATGAATACATATGTTCCCTAATAAAAAGTAGCTTGAGGCATTTATATTCATTTGTTTCCCAATGTAAGCTACTATTAGTGGCCTCATCGAATAATAGAAAGTAGACTCCTATTATACATGCATCTACTCTTCACTTCAATTTTTTCAACTTTATGCACGGGGCCATATTTTTTTTCTCCCCAAGCACCCGCCACCCGCAAAGGATCCCGCTGCTCTATTCAAACCTATTTTTCCTGACATCCGATCCTACATGGCATTTGGGCATCACCCTGAGGCTATGTACATGCCCTTATATGGTCCTGATCGTCATGAACTATGAAGCTCGCTTCATAATTGACTTCGTAGCCTTCGTATCTAGTGGCTGGGAGGGCTAGTATGGAATTCGCTCCATACCCCAACCGCCAGCATTGGAGAAAAGTTTTACATTCTTCCTCCTCATGCTTCGACCCGATTCTTTAAACAGCTAGCTGCCCGTGCACGCCCCGCCGCACATAGCTGATCACCAATGAGCAATGATGACAAACAGTTAACTACCCGCCCATTAGTGGCGCCCTCTGCTCTAGCCCGATTCCCATGGCGGTATTTTGATGACCACACAACTTCATCCACGCTATAAAACCGCGACGGCGAGCCATCCCCATCACCAAATGCCTAGCCGCCTAAATCAGTCCCCGACTCCCAATTGACTTCTCCCTTCCCATCTTCTCCGCCTTCTGGGAGAATGTCGCCGCACAGGAATGCTACCCATTTGCACAATGCTATAGTAGTATTCCAGGTGTCGTGCACCAACGCCACGAACTCTTCCCGCGCTGTAATAGCCGGATCTGGTAGGCACGATATGTCAGGTGCGGGGGAACTAGTGCTTCCCATGGCGCTAGTGCTGGCCACAGGGGTTTCACCCCCACCCCCTATCATGCAGGTCAAGGAGGAGGAAGACGTTGATCCCATCGGCCCTGCTGGCCACCTCATCCCGGTGATCAAGGTCGTCCCTTTGGCGGCCCAGCCGGAGCCAAAGCTGCAGCCGGATGACCTTCTCGACACGGTGTTGCAGCTCTTCATCCCGGAAAGCTCACAAGAAAGACCACATCCTCCGCGTGTGCCGCTTCATGATCATCGAAGAGGAGGAGCAGTGGCAGCTCGCGATTGCCGCTCGTGAATCCGACCCCTCACCTGCCTCGACGACCTCTTGTCGTCATTGTCGAAGGAGGAGGAGGAGGATTACGAAGACACGATGGAGGACAATGACGAGGGCGACGAGTATACGGTGCCGACCACCGCTTAGTATAGGCAGTAGTACTAGGTAGCCGAACACCATTGACCCGGAAATAAAGCGGAGAACAAACCCTGAGGCCGTATACCTCGCGATAGTAACTTCCCCTAATAGCCACTAACCCTATGATACAAGACACAACATAAATGAAAAATACACAACTCCTAGGCTACGTTTTCAAGAAGGAATCGTCGCACATGCGCTGATGATGGCGAGTCCACCACAAGGTTGAACTCCGGATTCTCATCCTCAAGCCAAGCTTCAATCCACCCCTTTCAGCAAGGACATGACACAAACTCGTGACGACATAGCCCGATCAGAGTTCTTGTGTTCCACCGGAGTGCATGAACTCATCGTTGAAGCCGTCTGTACCATCCGCCCTTATCCGTGTACCAATGTCTGATAGCCGGATACCTCTGGAGGAGACAATGGGAGACAAAGACGTCCCATACCGCCTGCCTCCCGCTACTGTCGCACCACCTTCAATCCAACAACAACAGGCTAAACATGACACCTTCACCAGAGCCATCGTGCATCACCTGTCGGTAGCATCCATGACTTGACATCTCCGTATAAGACGTCGTGCATAGCATCCACTGGTGGCTTAACTTGTTGATGACAGGCACCGCCTGGCAACTCTGAAATACGCACATGTGTAACCCGTCGAGCCGCCTCAAACCCGGCCAGTTGATGGAAGGGACGTCCCATACCGCCACCAGTCACAGAAGGCCGTCACCACCCCGAGATCCGGACTCCGAGTCGCCCACACGACCCCGAAGTCTGCCGCCGTTGATGAAGAGGGGCCGCCACCCCAATTTCTGGTGCTACAGGGAGCACCCATCATCACGCCAGCCGCTGTGGTCGACCATACAACGGCAACCCCCACCGCGATCCCGCATCAAGCACCGTCAACGCTGGAGGAAGCTCCGGCCACCATCCACGTCCTGCGACGAGCCCAAACACGGGATCCCCAGATCCGCTGCCACAAGGACCCACCTCCTGGCCCATCATCCCCGATGGAGGGGACGCCGCCACCACTACCATGGTCGGATCTAGGCCAGCCGTCACCAATGCCAAGACTGGATACATGCTGAACATCGCCGCTGCCATCGGCCATGACCACCCCCACCACCATCCTCAGGCCACGCCTAGCCGATCTCCATGCCTGGCGCTATTAAACTCCACCCGCGCTGCTACCCACCGCCGTCGGGAACAGCGCCCATCGTGGATCGAGGGAGAGGCTGCCCCCATGGATCCAGCGCTGTCAGATGTCAGGTTCCGGCAAAACCCTCAAGGTTCGAACACCGGGGTGCACACGAAGATCTCCCCCTACCGATCGACGTCCTAGCTTCGCTAAGATCTCACGGACTAACTCGGCGAACTCGTAACAAAAAGGTCACAAGATTTATACTGGTTCGGGCCACCGTTGTGGTGTAATACCCTACTCGAGTGTGGTGGTGGTGGATTGCCTCTTGGGCTGAGGATGAACAATACAAGGGGAAGAATAGCCTCCTGAGGTGAGGTGTTCTTGTGGTAGGTGAGTGTGAGGATGAGTTGAGTGAGTTCCCGACCCCTTTTCTCCAACCATGGTGGCTAATCCTATTTATAGAGGCCCTGGTCCTCTCCCCAAATATTGAGCGGGAAGGAGCCAACAACGGCCAATTTGAAGGGGGACAGCTAGTACAACTTATCCTGACAAAAGAAGTCTTCGCCTGCAAAAGGCTTTGGTGGTGACGCCGCCTTGGGCTCCATAGTGACCTCCGTCTTGCCGTCCTGCTATTCTTGGTCTCGTTGCACTGATATGGAAATCTTTGCTTGAGGCCTTGCTACTCTGCGCCTGTGCTTGCTTCCTTAGCACCAAAGAGGAAACAAGGACACTGCGCGCTGGCGCCCGCTTGGCCTTGATCGTCATGGCTCACGTCATCGGAACGTCGCGAG
Organism: Triticum monococcum; assembly: GCA_034509565.1. Lineage (NCBI taxonomy): Eukaryota > Viridiplantae > Streptophyta > Magnoliopsida > Poales > Poaceae > Triticum > Triticum monococcum. The sequence goes on along the minus strand of CM067842.1, from coordinate 438,484,179 downwards.
GTTTTCCTGGCCTTGATCTCCCCGCCCCTCGCGAGCCGTCCTGGTGGGGCCGCTCCTGAGGAGGTCTTATGTCATCCGCCTCGCGAGGCTTAGCCCCTCGCGAGGGTCTTGAGTGCTTGTTGGTGAAGATGGGTCGTACGGGCCCGCTCACAGAGCCACGCCGTGGGCCGCAGGCAGGCAAGTCTAGGGACCGCCATTCCTAGAACGGCGACAGTAGCCCACGGGCCCAAGGCGCGCTCGGGCTTGGCTTCAAGGCGAAGCCAAAGGGCAAGTGCGGAGTGCCGCGGGCCCCAATAGCCTGCGGCCTTGGTCGACGCGTGGTGGTTGATTGGACATGGGTGTCTCCGCTTCGCCACGCAGCCTCGGCAACTGCCCGACTTGACAAAAGGCTGGCGTAGACAGCGCTTTCCTTCACTGCTTCCTTTCGCCTTGCTTAGATCCCCTTTCTTGCACCCTGCCTTTGAAATCTCCAGATCTACTCCCATCCTTCCTGCATCGGCGACCAATGGTGCCCCGGAGTGTCAAGCCCGCCTCGTCGCCAGCTTGGCACGAGCCAGCTCTCGACGCGCCCAACGTCTCGGAGAAGAACCTCGCCACCACGCGCTTGCTGATGGCGAGGGAAAGCAACGAGAAGGGGAAGACTGGACTCCGAGCCGGCTCCAACGTGCCGGAGCCCAAGGCAAGCACCTTCTTCCCCTTCTTCACGAGCAACATCGTCGCAGGGCTGGTTCCCTCCTTCTCCGACTTCTTTTACGAGGTCCTTGACCACTACGGGCTGCAGGCGTTGCATCTTCATCCCAACCCTATCCTTCTCTTATTGATCTTCGCCTACTACTGCGGTGCGTACCTCGATGTGATGTCGTCCGTGGCCCTCCTGCGCCACTTCTTCTTCCTCCGCGTCAAGGAGGGTCAAGCCTCCGGGTGTGTCAATTTCATCGCGGCCGGCAAGGACAACTCGATCTCGAAGACGAGGAAGAAAGCCGAAGGCTTCCAGAGCAAGTGGGCCATGGTGGATGCTAAATGCATCCACGCACACTTGACGCTGCCGACAGAGATGCCCCAGTCCGACAAGGGGTGGTCCTGCGCGAAGCTCACCGACGAGCGGGCGACGTTGGTGCTGGAGCAGATGAAGTCCGACCTGAAGCCGGGCAACGCGAAGGCGGCGAAGATTACAGGGGCCATGCTCCTGAGGGAATTCCTGATGCTGTGCATGGCCCCGCTTCAACCCGCACGCGCCCCTTGTGGGAGCATGGGGACGAAGAGGACAAGGTTCGCTTGAGCCCGAAGGCCTTGTCCGGCGAGGAGTTGCCACAGTTCTTCGCCTCCTGGTTGGGGACGACCAGGAGTACCCCTGAGCATCTTCACCCCCTTGTTTCGTCGTGAGGACGGGGCGCAGGTCGTGCCTTCCAGGCCAACTTTTGATGGATGCGGGCTGGTGCCACCGGCGCCTACCGGGGCCCCTGCGGTGCCGAAGCTGGTTGAGTTGTCTTCTGATGAGAGCCACGGGGAGGAAGAGGGGGAGGAGGAAGACTCGGAGGTGACCCCCGAAGGGATGGGGGAGACCTCCCCTTTGAGTAAAGATGACATCCTCCGCGCCTTTCCTGACGACTACAAGGTCGACGCCCGCCAGGAGGAGGGGGAGCTGCCCGTTATCCCGATGAAGGGTAGATCATCGCTGGTCTCCCGAGGTGTTACTCCCGCCTTGACGCCGTCGGAAGCTGCTTCCGCCCCTTCTGTTGTGCTATTTTCTGCTCCCGGAGTCTGCGCGCCCACTCCTCAGGCCCTAAAGCTCTCAAGCTTCAAGTTCACCAAGCGAAGGGTGGACTACGCTGTTGTGGACTAGTAAGTGCTTGAGCTTCATCTTGTTCTTGATTATGCTGCTGCCTCCTGACGTTCGTCCTTGTTTAACCAGGCTGCCGCCTTCAGCGAAGAAGAGGAAGGAGGGCACAGCGCCCATGCCTGGGACTGAACCATCTGTAGCGGCCGCACCCCCCTCTGTGGAGAAAGGAAACGACATCTCTCGTACCTCTCCGGCCTTGTCGCCCTCGCGAAGCTCGGAGGGGCGTCGTATGGAGGGGTCAGCCCCCAAGGCCCCGCGGGCTCCGGAAGTGCCAATGTCTGGTTCGGCTGCTGAGCTCCCGGATGTCGGATCACGGGTTCTGCCAAAACCCTCAAGGTTCGAACACTGGGGTGTGCGCAAAGATATCCCCCCTACCGATCCACGTCCTAGCTTGGCTAAGATCTTAGGAACTAACTCGACAACCTCACAACACAAGGGACACAAGATTTATACTAGTTCGGACCACCGTTGTGGTGTAATCCCCTACTCCAGTGTGGTGTGGTGGATTGCCTCTTGGGCTGAGGATGATTAGTACAAGGGGAAGAACAACCTCCTGATGAGAGGTGTTCTTTTGCTTGGTGAATTCATGGTTGTCCTGGTCTCTCTTGGCCAGACTGGTCTATCTATCCTCCCTCTTCCTCTAGCTATGGTGGTGGCTAGTCCTATTTATAGAGGCCCTGGTCCTCTCCCCAAATATTGAGCGGGAAGGGAGCCAACAACGGCCAATTCGAAGGGGGACAGCTAGTAGAGCTTATCCTGACAAAAGCAGTCTTCGCCTGTCAAAGGCTCTGGTGGTGACGCCATCTTGGGATCCACGGTGACCTCCGTCTTGCCGTCCTTCTGGTATTGGTCTTGTTGCACTGATATGGAAACCTTTGCTTGACGCCTCGGGAGTTCGCGCCTGCGCCTGCTTCCGTAGCACTGAAGAGGAAACAAGGACACTGTGCGCGCTGGCGCCTGCATGGCCTTGGTCATCATGGCTCACGTCACTGGAACCTCGCGAGGTTTGCCTAGCCTTGTACTCTCCGCCCCTCACGAGCCAGCCTGATGAGGCCGGTCCTGAGGAGGTCTTGTGTTGTCCGCCTCATGAGTGTCTTGAGTCTTTGCTGGTGAAGATAGGCCGTACGGGCCCGCTCGCAAAGCCACGCCGTGGGCCGCAGGCAGACAAGTCTGGGGACCCCAGTTCCCAGAACGCTGACAGTAGCCCCGAGGCCCAAGGCGTGCTCCGGCTTGGGTTCGAGGCGAAGCCAAAGGCCAAGTGAGGAGCGCCACGGGCCCCAATAGCCTGTGGCCTTGGTCGACGCATGGAGGTTGATTGTACGTGGGCGCCTCCGCTTCCCCACGCTGCCTTGATACCCGCCTGGCTAGACGACCACCGCGGTCTACACGGTTATTCTTCCATCGCCTGCGCCATTCTCCTCCAATTCCTCTGCTTCCCCCCGGACTCCGCTCCTCTTTCCAATCTGACCTTAGCTCTGCTCACTCCATCGCCATGGCGTCGACGCAAGCGGATAGGGGAAGAAGCCTCTGTCCTTCGGCCGGTGCGCCCCCGGCCGCCGAGCCCGCAATTAGCCGATCGCTGGTGCTCAACGATGAGGCTATCGGCAAGGTGCGTCCCATGCTCGCCTCCAGCTTCAATGAGTGGGGAAAGATGGTGGCTTGGCCTGCATCTCGTGCTCGCATTGACCGGGCGGCCACTGAGGTCCCCTTCTTCATCGACGCCATTTGGGCCGGCTTGGTCCCTCCTTTCTCCGCCTTCTTCAACGCCGTGCTTGCACATTATCAGATCAATATGTTGCACCTTGATCCTCAGTCAGTGATCCTTCTCGCCGCCTTCGCCTTTTTTGCGAGGCCATGATAGGCATTGCCCCTTCTGTGGCCCTTCTCCGTCACTTCTTTTCGCTGCACCTGGTTGATCCCCAACAGAGCTCAGGATGCCTAAGCTTTCAGGCCGTGGCAGCGATGGCTGGCGTGGGGATTGACTTCGAGCTCCCTCCATCCACGAGCGGGTTTCGGACACGATGGGTATTCGTCGATGTCGGAGTGCTCAGCCCCCTGCTTTCTTCTCCGTCAGCTCCCGCTATTCCCAGCTCCGGTTGGTGCCCTCAAAGGCTTACCGATCCGCGCCTTTCCCATGTCTGGCTTAGGCTGAGGTGGCTCAAGGATCTTGATATGACTGCACCTATGGTGGTGAAGGAGTTCATTCGGCGTCGGATCACCCCGCTTCAGTGCCACTCTCAACCGATGTGGGCCTTGCTCAACAGCAAGGACCACATGAGGCTTCAGGAGTCCGGGCTCCCTCTCGAGGCGCGGCGAACGATGCTCGTTGTCCTGACGAGCGTCCTGCTGCCTGATGACATGCTGAGGAAGAGTTGCCTTCTGTACCGCTGCTTGAACAAGGCAACATTCGCGGAACATATGGCCGCCTTTGATGAGTGGGGGCTGCGTCCAGTCGGCCTTGTGGGGCCTTGTGAGAACCCCATCATCATGGTTCCTCTCCTTGCTGCTGGCGCCGAGCTCACCCCAAGTGTGGATGCAGGGGGGCGAGCACCGCTGGGGGCTGATGGCGAAGGTGCCGAGATGCTGATTCCGCTCAGGGCTCCTGAGGCATCGTCCTTAGGAACTCGCGACTCTCGACCCGGGGTGGTGGTTGAGGAGGCGATGCAGCCCACATCTCCCGAGGCCGGGGCTCCTGAGACCTTGACAGATCGCTGCGAGGCAGGGCCTGACGGCTCCCCTGGGCTTGGCGCTCCTGAGACTTCCCCTTCGAGCGCTTCTCCTGTTGCGCCTCGTGTTGCCCGCCACGTCCAACGCTTCGGTCAGCTCTGCGTGGGCTTCGAAGAGCTCCACAAGAGGAAAGGGTCCCCAAGTAGCGGCACCTTCAGGCCGTTAAAGCGGAGGAAGTACATCACCGTTGACGAGTAAGTACCTTATCTTGGTGATTCTCCGCGTGTTGTTTCCCTTCCCGACTATATCTCTTCAGGATTCCTTCCGCCAAGGCTGCAAGATCTCCTAAGGAGCAGCCTCCTCTCTCCTCGCTTCTCCTGCCAGGCTCGAGCGCTTCAAGCCCGTGCTCTACTCATGGTGTGGAGTCAACCAGGGAAGCCGACCCGTCGACAAGGTGTCTCGAGCTTGCGCCTTTGCCGTCTTTTGTTCGTGGCCTTGCTCGGAGCACGGCAAGCGTGCCAAGGGTTCCTCCCCTGGTCGTGGACGACGACTGGTTGGCTTCGATCCTGGGGTCTTCAAGCAGCGGGCCTTCACTCGTTCGGGCCCCTCGTGAGGCCCGTCCCGCAAATGGGTGGATGCCAGCTCCCAGCCCCCTGCTGAGAGGGGGCGAGTCACTATAGGCCCCATCCGTGGTCCCCGCGGCGGAGGATGAAGTCAACAGCATGCTCGAGTCGGTGCGAGAAAGGAGCGTCGTTCGCCACGAGCTCTTTCAGGAGGCGATGGGCGCGATGAACCGGCTTGGTGAAGAGCTCGTGGATGTGGACACGCGCCTCGTGGCCGAGGGTCTTCGGCTGGTGGAGGAGCGGCATAAGTTAAAGATGGCCATCAACCTCGGGCGCCACCGGCGCGAGCTTGATAATGCGAAGGCCGAGGCTTCCCTCGCAGCCTCCCGTGAGGCCTGCTCCCGAGCTCTGGAAGAGGCTCGGGAAGCTAACCGTCGTCGCGAAGCCGCGGAGAAGCGCGCGTGGGAGCTCCAAGCCTGGAGCGCCGTCTTGGATCAGCAAGTGGAGGCGTGCAGGGCTGCCCTTGCGTCGTTGAGGGGGACGTCCGCCGAGGAGGAAGAGGTCCGGAAGCGCGAGAAGGCGCTGGTGCTGGAAGCCGTGGAGCGCAGCCTTGAACTCGAATGGCTGGAGACAAGGGAGCGTTAGGTTGCTCAGGCATAGGATGACATCAGCGCGCGCGAGGCTAGGGCCCAGGAGGAGGTCCATCGCCGGGTGGCCAAGGCTCACGCGGATCTTGAGAGCAGGCACGACCTGAAGCTAAAACTTGTGGAAGCTGGGGCCGCTGGTAGGACTGTTGCCCTCAAGTCCAGGTTGATCGAGGTGGAGCGGCGCGAGGAGGCCGCCGCAACCACCCTGGCCTCAGTGCAGGCTGAGCTGGCTTCCGCCTGCGCCGAGCTGCTCCCTCTTCGGCAGCGGGTCACCGACGCCGAGTCCGTCGTGTGGCAGAACAAGGAAGAAGTGCTTCAGCGGCGGACGTTGGAGCATGCACACGCCCCATGCTCCAGGACCTCAGGAATAGGGCCAAGACCGCCCTGGGCCATATCTGCGATTAGAATGCTCCTCATCCCCATGTGAATGACTATGCCAGCCACCTCCGCTTCTTTGCCGACGTGGTGACGCACCTGGAGAGCCGTTCCGAGAGGGCCCACCAACTTGTCGAAGAGAGGAGCCACGGCCTGCTCGGACGTGCGTTCTCCCAAGTCTTCAGCCATCTCCAGAACACTGACCCCAACTTTGACTTTGATGCCGCCATCGCTCCCGTACCCGAGGCCATCCGGGGTGACCTGTCGCGATGGGTGGAAGACAATGTGGACGTGCTGGTCATGGCCTTCACTTCCGACAAGGATGGGGTGGTGGTAGCAGCGGATGTGGGTGATGTGGTCGATGATGGGGATGGCGGCGCTGGTGGAGGTGATGGTGATACCATCGATGGTGGCAGCGATGCCACCAATGATGGCGGCGATGCCAGCGACGCGTCTAAGGGTGATCCGAGGGATGTTGTCACACCCACAATGTGGCTATATCTCCCACGTGTCGGGGCACGACTTAGAGGCATAGCTACATGGTAGGTTTGTCGCAAGAGGGGTAATCTTCACACAATCCCATGTACTAAATAACATAGGGATAAAGAGTTGGCTTACAATCGCCACTTCACACAAATACAAGTTAAATATACATCATCTAGAATACAATCAAGGTCTGACTACGGAACCAAAAATAAAAGAAGAAAACCCCAAATGCTAGATCCTCGATCGTCCCAACTGGGCTCCATTACTGATCAACAGGAAATGAAACAAAACAACAGAAAGATCTTCATCGAGCTCCCACTTGAGCTGGGTTGCGTCACCTGCACTGGTATCATCAGCACCTGCAACTGTTCGAAAGTATCTGTGAGTCATGAGGACTCAGCAATCTCACACCCGCGAGATCAAGACGATTTAAACTTATGGGTGGGATAGGGTAATGAGGTGGAGCTGCAGCACTAAGCAAATATGGTGGCTAACATACGCAAATGAGAGCGAGAAGAGAAGCAACACACGGTCGAGAAGCTAGAAGTGATCATGTGACTACTTACGTTCAAGCATAACACAAGAACCGTGTTCACTTCCCCGACTCCGCCGAGAAGAGACCATCACGGTTACACACGCGCTTGATGCATTTTAATTAAGTCAAGTGTCAAGTTCTCTACAACCGGACATTAACAAATTCCCATCTGCCACATAACCGCGTGCACGGCTTTCGAAAGTTCAAAACCCTGCAGGGGTGTCCCAACTTAGCCCATCACGAGCTCTCACGGTCAACGAAGGATATTCCTTGTCCCGGGAAGACCCGATCAGTCACGGAATCCCGGTTACAAGACATTTCGACAATGGTAAAACAAGACCAGCAAAGCCGCCCGATGTGCCGACAAATCCCGATAGGATTCGCACGTATCTCGTTCTCAGGGCACACTGGATAGGTCAAGCTACGAGTAAAACCAACCCTCAAGTTGCCATGAGGTGGCCCCGCAGGCTGCCCATTTTGGACCAACACTCAGAGGAGCATTGGCCCGGGGGGGATTAAAATAAAGATGACCCTAGGGCTCCCGGAAACCCAAGGGAAAAAGGCTTAGGTTGTTAGGCAAATGTGAAACCAAGGTTGGGCCTTGCTGGAGGAGTTTTATTCAAAGCGAACTGTCAAGGGGTTCCCATAACACACAACCGCGTAAGGACCGCAAAATTAAGGAACATAACACCGGTATGACGGAAACTAGGGCGGCAAGAGTGGAACAAAACACCAGGAATAAGGCCAAGCCTTCCACCCTTTACCAAGTATATGGATGCATTAATTAAAAATAAGAGATATTGTGATATGCAAACATATCCATGTTCCAACATGGAACAAACTTCAGCTTCACCTGCAACTAACAACTCTGTAAGAGGGGATGAGCAAAAGTGGTAACTTAGCCAAACAACGGTTTGCTAGGAAAGGTGTGTTAGAGGCTTGACATGGCAATATGGGAGGCATGATATAGCAAGTGGTAGGTAGCGTGACATAGCAATAGAGCGAACAACTAGCAAGCAAAGATAGAAGTGATTTCGAGGGTGTGGTCATCTTGCCTGAAATCCCACAAAGAAGAAGAACGAGTCCATGATGAAGACACACGGACGTAGTCGAACGAAACCTCACAACTCCGGAACGAAACTGAAGCTAACGCGAGAAGCAACCCAGAAAGAACAAAACAACATAGTAAACAACCATCACAAAAGCATGGCATGATGAACAACCAAGTATGATGCATTTCCGGTTTAAAGAGGCATGGCATGGCAAAATGCAACAAACAACACTACAAGTTAAGTGGAGCTCAATATGCAACGAGTTGCATATTGACGGAACACCACAACAATTATTTAGTTATCTCCCGTTTATGTACTCAACAAAATTAAATGTTGGTTAGCATGGCAAGGGGTGAAGCATAATAAAACTACTTAACTAGGCAAGTTTAAATGAGGCCGGAACAACAAACAACAAGTCCGGAGAATCCTCATATGCATATTTATGCATTTGGTACCGTTCTGCCCTAAACACAATTTTAGAGTTGTTAAACATGCAAAGTAAGCGAACCATGTTAAACTAGGCATTTTCCACCCAATTCACATATAAAGTTTATTTAAAACCGAGCTACGGTTATTTAGTTATGAAACAAATCATTTTAGCAAGGCATTTGAGCAAATTTAAACAAACAACATTACAAGCATTTCAAACATGGATAAAAGTTGGATAATATTAAACTAGACAAAATTCTAGTCATTTTACATATATAAATTATTTACATGCGATGCACGGTTGGTGAGTTAGGATATGCATGAAGTGCAAGGGCTTTTCTGCAAAACTGTAAAACACTGGAAAAAAGGAGAAAATTGCACAAAGGAAAAAAACACCTATGGGCCGAATCTAAAGCTCTCTGGGCTGGGGGAGCTTCTCACCATGAGCCAAGCCCAGTTCGGTGGGAGAAGGCCGGGCCTTGCGATCTGGCATGGGAGGCCGAGCGAGGCCGGGGTCAACGGGCGCCGGGGTCAACAATAGCTGCAGCGCTGCACTCTGCTCCTCTCGAGCAGCGTAGGGGAAGAAGAGGATGCAGCGGCAGGCTCGCACAATGTAGGACTTCGCGGGCGCAGGAACGGGGTGAAGCAAGGGGTTTCGGGCGGTCGTAATCCGGCCGTGGAGACGTGCTGACATCGAGGTCTGGCGGCGCTCGCGGGGTCTGGCGAGGACACGGCTTGAGGTAGAGTAGGGGCACCAGAGAAGGCAAGCAGCGACGGCGACTTGGACGGCACGAGGCTGAAGAAGGCGGGGCGCGGTGTTGGTGATGTGTGGGTGGTTCTCCGGCGACGAGGAACTTGGCAACGCCGGGGTCGAGGAAAACGCGAGGCGCGGCCATGGCTTCAGGCTCCACGGTTCCTGCAGGTCCAGAGAAAGGGGCGGGTGAGGGAAGGAGGAAGAGGAGCAGGGGAAGAAGAGGGAATATAGGGCCGTCTAGCCTGGAGCTGCTGCTACTGGCGGCGAAGGCGAGCTCCGGCTGGCGAGGGAATTGGCGAAGGAACGTCGGCATGCGGGAAGCACGAGAGGATGCGGGGTTGCCGCTCCTGCTTGGTGCGCGGGGAAGCACCGACGAGGAGGAGATGCTCGGGCGGCGGTTGGACAGGACTTGGCGACGATGACATCGGGGTTGAGGTCCTCGGCCGTGGGGTGTGGAAGGAGGAGCTCGTGCTCCTTGTTGCTGCTCGGGATGGCCTTCAGCCAAGCGGGCGACGGTGCACGGGCGAGAAGGAATAGAGGAGAAAACTCGGGCTCCTGCTGATCGAGAGAGCGAGGGAGGCTGCGGTTGTCCTTGGTGGATCAAGCAGAGGCCGGGTGAGGCTGGTCGATGATGGAATGGGCAGGAGAGGAAAACAAGGAGGGGGTGGATCTGGAGGCTGCAAGTGGATCAGGGAAGATCCCAAGGAAGAAGAGGACTGGCGGTGGCAGGTGAGGGGATTGATGGGACAAACTCCCTAGAAGTTAGGGTTGGCCATTATATATATTGCAATGAGATTAGGGGCTATTTGGACCCTCCGATTTAGATCGGACGGTCGAGATAAATAGGTTGGGGAGTCCAAATAAGGAAATGGAGATGCTTTAGGGATGTTGGGTGACGATCCGGACTCCACGGTCACGAGTGCCCGGTCGGGTTCGGGGAAGATTTTGGACGCGCGAGGGGGTCTGGGAACTGTGCGGAGAGAGGGGTCCGACAAAAGGCCACGGAGGCAAGGGGGGGTAGGAGGGGTTTTCGGAGCCTCCGATCGCGATCGATGGATCCGATCGAGAGGGAGGATAGGTAGGCCTAGGTGCGCTGGTTGTGACTGTGGAGGAGGCTGAGGGCTGCGGGGGAGAAGAGAGAGAGGCCGGACAGCAGTTTTTGGAGACCGAAAACGTCCGACGTTTTGAACCGACTATATTGTCGCTATAGTTATCCGTTGGGGTGTCAAACGGACTCCGAATGCGATGAAACTTGGCAGACATCCTATCTACACTATAACAACACCGCATGCCAACTTTCAACCCATTCCGAGAACATTCTCCGGCCACTTATAAAATACTATTTCGAAGGTGCCGCGGGCGCGTGCAAGTGTGGCTGGGCTCAGAACGGACAACAGAAAGAACGGGGAGACCAGGGCGGATGCAAGTTTCAGAAACATGATGATGCAATGCACATGATGACATGACAAGATGCAACACACAAGCGAAAGACAAGGCAACAACAACGCATAACTGGAAGACACCTGTCACATCGGTCTCGGGGCATCATAATACTCCACCAGTACAAGAGGATCTCGTCCCGAGATCTAGGATGGCACCGGGGAAACGGAAGAGGAAGAGAATAGGTAAAACTAAGTTGCTCCTTCGACAAATGAGTGAAATCAAAGAACCTTGAGAGGTTGAAAAAATTGAAAGAAAGAATGCAACGATGATGAACAAAGTTGAAAACACTCCGTTAGGAAAGAGGAACAAGGAATATTACGAGAACCTTGTAGGTTGAAAGACATAAGATAAGGGCTGCAATGGACAAGAAGTACATGCAAGCACTCCGGTAGAAATGAGATGTACAAGGAACGATAAAGATCAATTATGACAACACTCCGGTTAAAACAAGATAGAGAAGGAATAAGAATGATATAATTTGGGCAACACTCCGATTGAAATGAAAGTAATTGAACATGAACTTGGGAAGATTGGATGATACTTGACGAAATCAACAACACATTGCCTCCAGAACTACTGAAAGAATGGCACAATGGGTAAGAAAGATTTCAGGCAGCACTCCAGTTGAGAAGGGAGGCAAAACTTGATAAGATGAGAGAACTTGAAAAGAGGGCACGACACTCCGGTTGAATGGATAAGCAAAAGGAAAGAACATGATCTTTGGCAAAAATGGGAAGATGGATGAAGAGAGCAACATCACTATGCCTCCGGAATGAAAGAATAGAAGTTGAATCGTTGGCAAGGAAAGAATTGAGAAGAAAATGACAACTTCTGCCACACATGAGCTTGGAAAACACCCTTCCAAGAAGGTTATAACGGAGTTGTTGGAAAACCACTGACAAAACAAACTTGTAGTGGACTTATGGAGAACATCTCAAAACTATGAGGTGAAATTGTGGCACTACAGAAACAAAAGATTGGATTGATATGAACAAGGAGACGAGAAACTTATTTCACCGGGAGGATAAATGAAGAACTTGGGTCATTTATGAGCACCATAAATAGCAAAATTCCTTAGGGAAAGCTTTAGGTGAATATAACCCAAGATAACTCCAATGAAGAGGTTGATTGGTGAAAAGATGTCTTGAGTGAAGAGAAAATAATGGATTTAGATATGCCACTCTTGAAAACTTGTGAATCATGAAACACGAAGGGAAATAATCAACAATGACATAACACCACCTCAAATGATAAGGTAGAAATAATTGCACTTCGGAATGCAAGGTGAAGAATGCTTGAGCTCCTCAAAACAAGACATGTGTTGAACACCATGTTTAATTTTGAGTATAGCTTGGCAGATCTTAACTCCGAGAGAAATCTTGAAGAACAATTAAAGAATGAAAAGAATCCTTGACGAACCACCATGTAGCCTCCATGAAGAACTCCGGTAATAAAAGAATGATCAAAATGAAGTGAAGGATGCAAAGAATAAGATTGAAGCCTTGCAATGATTAGTTTGAGCTTTGAAATGATATAATTGAGAGATCTTGGAACTCCGGGAAAGTATGAAGCACTTGAACCGAGAATTTACCCATCGTGAACAAACTCCGGAAGATGAATCCATCACTTGGATGAAGCAAGAATAAGAATTATGTTATGCGTATCCTTCACCAATTTAAATTGATGACCAGCAACGGATTTGGCATACTACTTATTCTCGTAGAAAGTATTAAGATAGATATAGCACCAACTTGGGAAAATCTTCAACGAACCACCGGTAGGAATGAAACAATGAATGAATTAATATGATAACCATGGAATAGAATCTTGAGCAAACCACCATAAGAATTGAAAATGAAAGTAGCAAAGGCAGAATACACGGGGAAGAATTGGAAAACGAAAGATGATACTTGAGGGAATCTAGATACATGAGAACGAAGAGATCATGAACTTATAAGAGAATACTTGAATAATGCGCCAGTATGATTTGGAGAACGAGAGCAGAAAGCTGGAATGAATAATTCTGAGATGATGGGTTCCAGAGAATAAAACTGAAAAAAACTCCTGAATTGCTCCGGATGGGTGAAAAGAATTCTCACAATCGAAAACAACTATGAGAGGATGGCATAACGCTAGAACCATGAATCTTTGGAAGAACGGATATGATTGCAGAGAAGCTCTTCTTCGGTCTTCGAATGTTGAGAAAGATGACAAGAACCACCACTAAGAATTGTTTAGACACTCCGGGAGAATAAAAAACGAAGAGGTTGAGCCAACGATGAAAGAATTTGAAAGATGTTTGGGGAAAGACATATGACTGATGATAAATCATTCTTACGTCAAACTTTGAAAAGAATTTGAGGGTAGCTTCAGGGAAATAGAAGAGTCAGGTAAGATCCTGGAAAAGACCTATGGGTTAGGGCCCACTCAAAAGAAAACACCTTCGAATGATTACTTGAAAGGGAGAAAGCACCGGTTGATTTAAATGGCTTGAATGAGATTACATCCTCAAAAGAACTTGAGTGAATTGAGAATGGAAACTTGAATCTTCTGAGATATCTTCAGCACTTCGGATATGAATAGAGAGAGATGAACGATTAAGAGGTGCATTGGCATGAGAAAACATTTGAAATGAGGAAAGGTATATAATCAACACCAAAAGCTTGAATTGCATCCACCAGAGAAGAAAGAGAACGAAGAATGATGAACTTGAAGCTCCGTTAGCATCTTCCTGAGAATCACCAGATAAGAACATTGACGGAAAATAATGGAGAGACTTCACATCCATAAAATGGATACTTGATTCATAAATCTGAGTCCTTGAAGAAAAAGGGTGGGAGGGCGGGAAAACAAAGGCAACTTGGGGACAGATGAAACGAGCAACGTTAGGAAAACCGAGAGGTGATCTTGCGGATGTTGAAATGATCGGATCCACTTGACGAGAAACACGCTGGTTGAAAAGGATTGACATGACAATCTCGATTATCACAAAGGATTAGTATTCACATAGGAATATGAGAACACCGCTTAGGAAAGGTATGGAATCAACACTTGACATTGAAGCAACTCGAATACCACAACTCAAAACAAAACAAAGATTGGTTTGCAAAATAAGCCGGAAACAAATATATGATAGATCCCGTATCGTATCATGTATTTGTTGGAAAGATATTCTAGGAGCTACTTGAACTCCCACTTATAAACTCCCAAAACTTTCTGGTTATGCAATCAGGTGTTGGGGATATAGGGGAAGCATAATATCTCACCCAAACTAACAATCCCTACATCCAGCTGTATCCATCCTTCAACACATAACCAAGAAACCTTCGGAAATCATGTACCTCAACCTTCGAAAAGCATCCGTTATACGAGTTATGGCAATACTCCCAAACTCCTGCCCCAGTACTAGGTGGCGTCGAGGTTATCTCACCAACAACTGCATAAAAGAGATTTTCGATGTCGGCGAAACTCAGGTATTCCAGAACTGCAACGATAAAATTGTGACGACAACACCTCAGAGCTCAACTCCCCGGGACACTGCCACAACCCCTAAATGTCAGGAGGCACCAAGAACAATGTTCTCGTCACAAAACTGTCGGAACGATTCAAAGATACCCGCGTGATCCTAAAAAAATTCGTGAAATTTGAGGAGAGGAGAGTCAAAACTTCTACGTCAAGAGGCCTCACCAGAGCGACAAAGGGACTGAGGAGTAAAAAGAATCCTACTATCCGATATATATTATCCTAAGACTCAAAAACATTTGGTTCTTGACTCAACAACGTCAGCGATTCGATCAAGCAGGGGGCTCCTAAGTCGGGGATGGATCTGATTACCAACTTGTCACACCCATAATGCGGCTATATCTCCCACGTGTCGGGGCACGACTTAGAGGCATAGTCGCATGGTAGGTTTGTCGCAAGAGGGGTAATCTTCATACAATCCCATGTACCGAATAAGAAAGGGATAAAGAGTTGGTTTACACTCACCACTTCACAAAAATACAAGTTAAACGTACATCATCCAGAATACAATCAAGGTCCTACTATGGAACCAAAAATAAAATAAGAAAACCCCAAATGCTAGATCCCCAATCGTCCCAACTGGGCTCCACTACTGATCAACAGGAAACAAAACAAAACAATGGAAATATCTTCATCGAGCACCCATTTGAGCTGGGTTGCGTCACTTGCACTGGTATCATCGGCACCTGCAACTGTTCGGAAGTATCTATGAGTCACGAGGACTCAACAATCTCACACCCGCAAGATCAAGACGATTTAAGATTGTGGGTAGCATAGGGTAATGAGGTGGAGCTGCAGCACTAAGCATATATGGTGGCTAACATACGCAAATGAGAGCGAGAAGAGAAGCAACGCACGGTCGAGAAGCTAGAAGTGATCAAGAAGTGATCCTGAGACTACTTACGTCCAAGGTTGGGCCTTGCTAGAGGAGTTTTATTCAAAGCAATCTGTCAAGGGGTTCCCATAACACCCAACCGCGTAAGGAACGCAAAATCAAGGAACATAACACCGGTATGACGGAAACTAGGGTGGCAAGAGTGGAACAAAACACCAGGCATAAGGCCGAGCCTTCCACCCTTTACCAAGTATATAGATGCATTAATTAAAAATAAGAGATATTGTGATATCCCAACATATCAATGTTCCAACATGGAACAAACTTCAGCTTCACCTGCAACTACCAACGCCATAAGAGGGGCTGAGTAAAAGCGGTAACTTAGCCAAACAATGGTTTCCTGGGAAAGGTGTGTTAGAGGCTTGACATGGCAATATGGGAGGCATGATATAGCAAGTGGTAGGTAGCGCGACATAGCAATAGAGCGAACAACTAGCAAGAAAAGATAGAAGTGATTTCTAGGGTGTGGTCATCTTGCCTGAAATCCCGCAAAGAAGAACGAGTCCATGATGAAGACACACGGACGTAGTAGAACGAAACCTCACAACTCCTGAACAAAACCGAAGCTAACGCGAGAAGCAACCAGGAAAGAAGCAAACAACATAGTAAACAAGCATCACAAAAGCATGGCATGATGCACAACCAAGTATGATGCGTGTCTGTTTTAAAGAGGCATGGCATGGCAAAATGCAACAAACAACACTACAAGTTAAGTGGAGCTCAATATGCAACGAGTTGCACATTGACGCAACACCACAGCAATTATTTAGTTCTCTCTCGTTTAAGTACTCAACAAAACTAAATGTTGGTTAGCATGGCAAGGAGTGAAGCATAATAAAACTACTTAACTAGGCAAGTTTAAATGAGGCCGGAACAACAAACACCAAGTCTAGAGAATCCTCGTATGCACATTTATGGATTTGGTATTGTTCTGCCCTAAACAAAATTTTAGAGTTGTTAAACATGCAAAGTAAGTGAACCACGTTAAACTAGGCATTTTTCCACCCCATTCACATATAAAGTTTATTTAAAACCGAGCTACGTTTATTTAGTTATGAAATAAACCATTTTAGCAAGGCATTTGAAAAAATTTAAACAAACATCATTTTAGGCATTTCAAACATGGATAAAAGTTGGTTATTATTAAACTAGACAAAATTCTAGTCATTTTACATATATAAATTATTTACATGCGATGCACGGTTGGTGAGTTAGGATATGCATGAAGTGCAAGGGCTATTCTGCAAAACTGTAAAACACAGGAAAAAGGATAAAATCACACAACGGGACACCTACGGGTCGAATCTAAAGCTCTCTGGGCTGGGGGAGCTGCTCACCATGGGCCAAGCCCAGTTCGGTGGGAGGAGGCCGGGCCTAGCGATCTGGCATGGGAGGCCGAGCGAGGCCGGGGTCAACGGGCGCCGGGGTCAACAATAGTTGCAGCGCTGCGGTCTGCTCCTCTCGAGCAGCGCAGGGGAAGAAGAGGATGCAACGGCAGGCTTGGCGCGATGTAGGACTTCGCGGGCGCAGGAACGGGGTAAAGAAAGGGGTTTCGGGCGGTCGGAATCCGGCCGTGGAGACGTGCTGACGTCGAGGTGCGGCAGTGCTTGCGGGGTCCGGCAAGGACACGGCTTGAAGCGGAGCAGGGGCACCAGAGAAGGCAAGCGGCGACGGCGACTTGGACGGCACGAGGCTGAAGAAGGCAGGGCGCAGTGTGGGTGACGTGCGGGTAGTTCTCCGGTGATGAGGAACTTGGCAACGCCGAGGTCGAGGAAAGCGGGAGGCGCGGCCATGGCTTCGGGCTCCACGGTTCCTGCAGGTCCGGAGAGAGGGGCGCGTGAGGGAAGAAGGAAGAGGAGCAGGGGAAGAAGAGGGAATACAGGGCCGCCTGGCCTGGCGCTGCTGCTACTGGCGGCGAAGCCATGGCAGCGTGCGGGAAGCATGAGAGGATGCAGGGGTTGCGGCTCCTACTTGCTGTGCGGGGAAGCACCGACAAGGAGGAGATGCTTGGGCGGTGGCTGGACGGGACTTGGCGACGATGACGCCGGGGTTGGGGTCCTCGGTCACGGGGTGTTGAAGGAGAAGCTCGTGCTCCTTGTTGCTGCTCGGGATGGCCTTCAGCCAAGCGGGCGATGGTGCACGGGCGAGAAGGAACAGATGAGAAAACTCGAGCTCCTGCTGATCCAGAGAGCGAGGGAGGCTGCGGTTGTTCGTGGTGGATAAAGCAGAGGCCGGGTAAGGCTGGTCGGTGATGGAATGGGCAGGAGAGGAAAACGAGGAGGGAGGTGGATCTGGAGGCTGCGAGTGGATCGGGGAAGATCTCGAGGAAGAAGAGGACTGGCGGTGGCAGGTGAGGGGATTGATGGGACAAACTCCCTAGAAGTTAGGGTTGGCCATTATATATATTGCAATGAGATTAGGGGCTATTTGGACCCTCCGATTTAGATCGGACGGTCGAGATAAATAGGTTCGGGAGTCCAAATAAGGAAACGGAGATGCTTTAGGGATGTTGGTGACGATCCGGACTCAACGGTCACAAGTGCCCGGTTGGGTTTGGGGAAGATTTTGGACGTGCGAGGGGGTGTGAGAATTGTGCGGAGAGAGGGGTCCGACAAAAGGCCACGGAGGCAAGGTGGGGGGGGGGGGTCAGGAGGGGTTTTCGGAGCCTTCGATCGTGACCGATGGATCCGATTGAGAGGAGGGTAGGTAGGCCTAGGTGGGCTGGTTGTGACTGTGTAGGAGGCCGAGGGCTGCGGGAGAGAAGAGAGAGAGGCCCGACAGCAGTTTTCGGAGACCGAAAACGTCCGACGGTTTGACCGACTATATTGTCGCTATAGTTATCCGTTGGGGTGTCAAACAGACTCCGAATGCGATGAAACTTGGCAGGCAGCCTATCTACACTATAACAACACCGCATGCCAACTTTCAGCCCATTCCGAGAACATTCTCCGGCCACTTATAAAATACTATTTCGGAGGTGTCGCGGGCGCGTGCAAGTGTGGCTGGGCTCAGAATGGACAACGGAAAGAACAGGGAGACCGGGACGGATGCAAGTTTCAAAAACATGATGATGCAATGCACATGATGACATGACAAGATGCAACACACAAGCGAAAGACAAGGCAACAACAGCGCATAACTGGAAGACAGCTGGCACATCGGTCTCGGGGCGTCACAGATGCGACGAGCGACATGTCCGACTGATCACGTGCTTCCCAGCTATCTGTCCTCCACACAGAAGCTCGGGCGTAGCCCTTGAAGTTGTAAGAGCATTCTTTGGAGGGGAAGCCCCTCTTGTAAACTAGCTACTACCTTAATCTTGCCAGGTCAAATTGAATATGTATCTTCGTGACTCACGTACCCTGGGGCGAAGTTGCTGTTGCGGTTTACCTTAGCCTGGGCGAGCCTAAACCGACTCGTGAGGTTGGAAACTCTGGAGGAACTCGCCGAGATGCCCGAGGGGGCCGCGTGATAAGTGAGCGCTAGCCGGGGCGCGGCATGCGCGCGACGCGTGTGTGTCTTGCTCAGCCCCGCTCGCGAGGGGCATGAGAGGGAAGCAACAGGCGCGAACTCCAAAATAAGGCAAGAACCAGACAGTAGGAAATTGCTCGAACAAGAAAAGGCACCCCCGCATGCATCAGATGAAAACTCAACTCCAACTTAAATCCAAATCCAGAAGGCAAGGCTACAGAAAAAAGCGGATCCAAAGCAAATGGCCGCGTCCGACACCTAGTCTAGTCTTCTTGTCCTCAAGTCTTGTCACCAGCGCGGAGCTAAGTGCTGCCACTTGGACATGGGAGGGAGCCCCCGAGGCCCGAGGGTGGCACTCCTGAGACTCCGGGGCGTGTACAGCCCAGTTGTTATTACGTGAGAGTGTCACGGGCGGCGATCTTCACAGGCGCGAGCCTTACTTCATATCACCAGACGAGGGCCCCGCCTTGTGCCACCCCCACCACCGTTGGGACGACCGGAGACCAGGACGGCACCAAGGAGGGCAGAGGGGATGCCAGCGGCGCCCTCGGCGACCACGGGTCCTCTGCCGGGGGTAGGCTCTGGAGCACCTCCCCGGCAGAGGGCCTACCTCCGGGGGACACCTTGTTTCGCGCGGCGCTGGGGAGGGCCTTTGTCCCGGCTCCCTTCCTGCGGCTCCCAGCGCCCCCCCCCCTGGCGGGAGGGAGCCCGACGAGCTGGGACCGCCATCTGCTGCTGCGACCTGACCCCCCTGCGTACCATGGTTAGCGTAAGCCTGCTCCTGAGGATTAGTGGTACCTTGTAGCAGTTGTTGTTGGCGAGGCTTCCGGAGGGGTCCTGAAAGGCACCAGCTTCTAGCGCCTCCTCCTCCCAGCCCGGCTCAAGGAACGAGCCAGGGTCGTCTTCTAGCACGTACTCCTGGTCCACCATGTGGGGCACGCAGGCCTCCGAGGTCGCCGCCTCGAGGACCACGCCGTAGTGCCCCACACTCCATGTCGCCCGACCTAGCGTGACACCTCGAGGATGGTAGGCTTGCATCCCGCCTGGGCCGTAGGTGGCAGTGCCCGCGCCTAGCAGGGGTGGCGCGGGCGCGAGCGGGCGTGCAGTTCCGTTGGTTGCGCCGGTGTCGATGAAGCCTGGCGGTGCGCCCGCACGCGCGCGGGCGCGGCCTGCCATGCGACCCGGCCGTAGCTTGTGGTGTGAGCAGAGAACAAAAGGGTGGCGCTCCTGAAGCCACGGCATCCAGTAGCTCGGCGACGCGTTCCAGTAGCGCATCCCGGCCGCTCTCCATCAGCCGGCACCATAGCAGTTCCCGTGCCACCGGGAGCGCAGCTCAAATGTTTGCCTGCTCCCTCCGGGTGTGCGGTGCCGTTGTCGCGATGTGGCTTGCGGCCCTTGCAGCAGCTCGCACCTGTCGTGGAGTGAGGGCGGACGGCGCTTGGCCGCGCCGCCCGCCACCCGCAGTGTCTGGTGGCGATCGTGCCACTTGGAGCATGGGGTTGAGGTCTTCCTGGGCAGGCGGCGCCGTCCGGGCGGCTGACGTTGGTCCTTGAGTCACCGGACATCGGAACCGCAAAGCGTTGGTGAGTCGACCAGCGGGAGAGAAGCTCCGGCGCTCCCCTACCTGGCGCGCCAAATGTCGGATCACGGGTTCCGACAAAAACCTCAAGATTCGAACACTGGGGTGCGTGCAAAGATCTCCCCCTACCGATCCACGTCCTAGCTTGGCTAAGATCTTATGAACTGAATCGACAACCTCACAACACAAGGGACACAAGATTTATACTGGTTCGGGCCACCGTTGTGGTGTAATACCCTAATGTAGTGTGGTGTGGTGGATTGCCTCTTAGGCTGAGGATGATTAGTACAAGGGGCAGAACAGCCTCCTGAGGAGAGGTGTTCTTGTGCTTGATGAACTCGTGGTTGTCCTGGTCTCTCTTGGCCAGACTGGTCTATCTATCCTTCCTCTTCCTGTAGCTATGGTGGTGGCTAGTCCTATTTATAGAGGCCCTGGTCCTCTCCCCAAATATTGAGCGGGAAGGGAGCCAATAACGGCCAATTCGAAGGGGGACAACTAGTACATCGTATCCTGACAAAACAGTCTTCGTCTGTCAAAGGCTCTGGTGGTGACGCCGTCTTGGGCTCCACGGTGACCCCCGTCTTGCCGTCCTTCTGGTCTTGGTCTTGTTGCACTGATATGGAAACCTTTGCTTAACGCATCGGTACTCCGCGCCTGCGCCTACTTCCTTAGCACCGAAGAGGAAATAAGGACACTGTACACGCTGGCGCCCGCCTGGCCTTGGTCGTCATGGCTCACGTCACTGGAACCTCGCGAGGTTTGCCTGGCCTTGAACTCTCCGGCCCTCGTGAGCCAGCCTGATGAGGCCGCTCCTGAGGAGGTCTTGTGTTGTCTGCCTCGCGAGGCTTGGCCCCTCGCGGGGGTTTTGAGTCTTTGCTGGTGAAGATGGGCCGTACGGGCCCGCTCATAGAGCCACGCCGTGGGCCGCAGGCAGGCAAGTCTGGGGACCCCCGTTCCCAGAACGCCGACACCGGAGGCTCAGGAGCCCTTGGTCTCCCAAGCCCTGGCGACGACGTCGCCTCCTGCTGCTGCTGCACCATTACTCCCAGGTTCTTCTGCCTCTTCTACTGTCTTGGAGCGTGCCCTTTCAGAGATGACTCAGCTGCTGGAAGATCTCCTGGGCGCGGATCCGTGCCTGGTAGCCGGGCGCCTGGAGCTGGCCTCCAGCTGGCTTCGGTCCGACACAGCAGTCCGAGCGGCACTGGGCCAGTCTGCGACGACCTCCGAGAAGGAGAAGCGGGCCGTCGCTCAAGCTGCGGCCGATCGCGGGGCGGTGCTGAAGGACGTCGATGCCGCCCACGACCGCTGTCGGACGCTAGAGGACGAGCTGAAGACTCTGCGTGATGAGCGCGCTGAAGAAGCACGCGGCCGCCAGGCGAAGGAGGAGGAGATGAGGGCCCGGGAGGACGCCATCAAGAACCGCGACGCCGTGCTGGGAGAGTTGGCGAAGGCGCAGGCCACTAAACGCAGCCGGCTGGAGGAGCTGGAGCAGAAGGTGGAGGCAAAGGGGGTCGACCTTGACGCCAAGGCGAAGGTTCTGGTCGAGGACCGCGGGGCCTTCACGCTTCTGGAGAAGAGGTCTCGCGAGGCCCTGAAGTCACTCTATGAGAAGGGCTTGGAGAAGCCGTTGGCCACCAATGAGGACGGCCCCGCCCAGTTGCTTCCCTACTTGGTCGAGGCGCTTGAAGAAGTCGTGCGCGGCATCGGCTCCATGGCAGAGGCAGAGACTCGCGTCCTTTCCTCAGCCGAGCTGACGCGCGTCTTCAGCCACCTCCATTTTCCTGATCCTGCCGCCCGCCTTGACGAGCTGCTAGAGCCCGTGGCCGATGAATACTGCTCAGCTGCCGCCGCAGCCGTGAAAGGTCAGGTGGAAGCCCTGCTGGAGAAGAACCTTACCAAATGTCGGATGTCGGGTTCCGACAAAACCCTCAAGCTTCGAACACTGGGGTGCGTGCGGAGATCTCCCCCTACCGATCCACGTCCTACCTTCGCTAAGATCTCTCGGACTAACTCGACGAACTCGCAACACAAATGACACAAGATTTATACTGGTTCGGGCCACTGTTGTGGTGTAATACCCTACTCTAGTGTGGTGGTGGTGGATTGCCTCTTGGGCTGAGGATGAACAGTACAAGGGGAAGAACAACCTCCTCAGGTGAGGTGTTCTTGTGGTAGGTGAGTGTGAGGATGAGCTGAGTGAGTTCCCGACCCCTTTTCTCTTACTGTGGTGGCTAATCCTATTTATAGAGGCCCTGGTCCTCGCCCCAAATATTGAGCGGGAATGGAGCCAACAATGGCGTCCTCGCCCCAAATATTGAGCGGGAATGGAGCCAACAATGGCCAATTTGAAGGGGGACAGCTAGTACAACTTATCTTGACAAAAGCAGTCTTCGCCTGCAAAAGGCTCTGGTGGTGACGCCGCCTTGGGCTCCATAGTGACCTTCGTCTTACCGTCATGTTGGTCTTGGTCTCATTGCACTGATATGGAAACCTTTGCTTGACGCCTCGGTACTCCGCGTCCGCGCTTGTTTCCTTAGCACCAAAGAGGAAAGAAGGACACTGCGCGCTGGCGCCCGCCTAGCCTTGGTCGTCATGGCTCACGTCATCGGAACCTCGCGAGGTTTGCCTGGCCTTAATCTCTCCACCCCTCGCGAGTCGGCCGGGTGAAGCCGCTTCTGAGGAGGTCTTGTGATGTCCGCCTCGCGAGGCTTGGCCGAGGGTCTTGAGTGCTTGTTGGTGAAGATGGGCCGTATGGGCCCGCTCGCAAAACCACGCCGTGGGCCGCAGGCAGACAAGTCTAGGGACCCCCGTTCCCAGAACGCCGACAAATGCCCCTCGCCGCACACCCATGAGAGAGGATCAACCCTCCGCCACCGCCGGCCAACGCAGGGGCTTAGCCCAGTGCCAACCCCAGGCAGCAACGGAGGGGAAGGAGGGAGATCGAGGGGACCGCTGGCGGCTGGGCTGTCGCCTCCTTTATATGAGTAACACTAGAGCTACATAAAAGTAATTATGTGATTAACGTAATGAGCAACATGGAGGATTATGATTGGGGGTAAGGGGAGGAAGGGGCCCGTAACTGTCGGTGGATGTAGTATTTTTGCCTTTATATTCATATGGAGCACGGATGGCGATCGCCCATATGACAAGTGCTAGAGTTGCTGCAAGCTAGCTAGTACTCCCTCCGTCCTACAATATAAGAACGTTGTTGATACTCCCTCCATTCCATAATGTAGTGCTTCTTCTATCCATGTGCTTCAACTTTGACCGTAAATTTAACTACCAAGACCGATTGCGCCGGGAGCAAAAATTATATCAGTGAATTCGTATTCGAAAGAAGTTTTCAATTATATATTTTTTTTCTCCCGTCGCAGTTGGTCTCGTTGGTTAAATTTATGGTCAAAGTTGGACCTCGGGAAGCGCAGGCGCACTATATTTTGAAATGGAGGGAGTATTATATTAGTGTCAAAAACATTCTTTTATGTGGGACGAAGGGACTAGTATATATGAATGCAAGTATGAATGTCTATGCCCCGACCACCAACTATATATGTGGCTTGCGTTTAGGAACATTGAGATTATACATGATGGCGGTACTTGACTTGACGCCTGTCTCTCGTTACTTCTGCTTGGTTGCTTGTACTAGTAGGTAAAGTGTCAAGACAATTGTCCAAGACCTACCGTGTCACCTTTTTGACTGCATGTACCGATTGAATGTATAAACTCTGTCTCACCGCAAGACTAGCTAGCAAACAGCCTAGCCGGCAAATGTAATTTGAAGAGAAAAAACGACCGCACTTTACTTGAAGTGAAATTCATGTTGACATCAAAACAGAAAGAGTAGAATACCAACATGTCTACAGTACCGATCCGATGGCAGATTGCTTACCGGTGACCTACTACGTAGAGTAACGTACGTGTGGCCTACGTTGCTTGCTCTGTGCGTCTATCCCTGTCCCTCGTGAGGGCTGGGCCCCGGAGGCACCGGTACCACTCATCATCTGATCTCTAGCTACCTGCCATGTACTGTACATTTCGTTTTTTATTTTAGAAAATGTTTGTTTTTCTTCCTCCACCTGTCATCTGATCTCTAGCTACCTGCCATGTACTGTACATTTCGTTTTTTATTTTAGAAAATGTTTGTTTTTCTTCCTCCACCTGTTAGATATTGTCCAGTTGAGGGCATCTCCAACGCTCACAAACTGAACATCATATTTGTCCACGGACAGGAAATCAGTCCACAGACATGAATAAGGGAGCAGATCATCCAATGCTAATCACTATACGTTTGTCAGTAAAAGACAATTTGAAATTCAAATACGTCCGATCTATAGCGCGCGCCCAATTAGATTGACGTCGGATCACTTCATCGGTTGATCACAACAAATAAAGGCAAGTATGCTTAGTTTTTTACTTGCCTTATCACAAAAGAATAACAATACGGCAGTCCGTGCATTTTGCCCTGCCGGACCGTCAATCCGAGGCTCCACGCTCAATGTGTTGTTGTCGGCATGTGGGCCGCCTCGGCCTCGGCATCCACCCCCTTCTCCCCCCTTCTCCGCCCTCTCCAGCTCAACATCTTAAAACGAACGGCTTGCATAATCATTCTTGTGTCATCATCCAATTCCACCACCTTCAAGGTGAGCATCTTTGCATCCTCCGAAGCGGTTGTGATTTCCACCTTGACGTAGGCCTCCTCCCTCTTAGTCAAGATGTCTTCGAACCTCTCCATCATCTTGGCCACCACACCTTCTCGCTTCGCCTTCCCCTCCTCCCATTTTTCTCTCGAAACCCTCTTCTAACCTTGTTGGGCGGTTCATTTGTTTGGTCGGTTGGGTCACTGATTTCTTATTCGGTGCATTGGGTGACGGCCTTGGCAATGTATAGGTTCCACTTGGGTTGTCCATTCAAGTTCAACCAACAATGCATAACAGTAAAGTTTTTCTTTTCCAGCTTCTTGAACACAATACACACACGAGAAGGATGCAAAATAAAACATTGTCAACAATGCATATCTGACTGCAAATGATCTAGATAACAATGCATACATATCAGGTACAAAAACTATGCTTATCCGACTAGAAATGATGTAACAACCTGGATTTTTGCCATTTCCTTTTTCCTTTGATTTTCTGGGATTCCCTGTTTTGATTTGCTTTTCCATGGCGATGAGGGTCTGAAACTCGGGAAGATCATGTCTTTCTAGGTTTTCTAGTGGCTTGTCACCCTCATCATCATCTGAAGATCATCTCATTTCCATCCTTGACCTAACCCAAAATTCTTTTGTTGGTAATATTCCTTTTCTGATAAAGGAATAACCCTTTAAACCCTAGGTTGTGAAGAAACCTATATTTCTGTCAATCCTAAAATTCCCAAATAATTCTCATAAATTGTTTGGGTCATATCTTCCTCAAATATGGAAAAATATTTCATTGCCATACTCAAAATAATCCTCCAACAATTCTTTTCCTATTCTGTCCTAAATGGCACTTTGCAAAGGAAGTAATATTTTCCTTTTCCCAATTGACCTCAAACTCGTTGGACACCTTTTCCTGTCCATGTAATTGCCACATGCCAAAATTAAACTTTATTTGCCTAGCCAATCTTTCTCAGTGATTTTTCAAGGTTTCTGTCAAACAGAAGCCCATGTGAAGGAAGAACTAGCTAGGAGCATTCACATGAGTTGAAATTTGGCATGACTCTTCATGTACTCATATAATTAGCCTCCTCCAAATTTCAGCTCCATCCCTTGATCGATTTGAGCACATGACCAAATCTTTGATTCTGGCAATATTTTCAGGTTGTGAAGCAAGTGCAATTTATATTGCTTCATTAATAGTCAAAAAATACCAGATTGTTCTCCTACCCAAATAACTTCTCTCCACCAAATTTAGCACCTGTTCACCTAGCCAATAATTCTCCAAAATTCTTGCAAGATTCTGGTCAGTAAAGATAGCCGTGAAGCCAGTACCATTTTGGTGAATCCAATTGGTATGAAACTTATGCAGCATCTTTATATGATCAAATCATGAAGCCTTGCCAAATTTGAGATCAAATTTACACTCCATGTGAGTGCATCATCCAAATGTCAGTTCTGACGAGATTTGGCAGTTGCAAAGCAACTCCATTAATCCTTGATCCAAATCTTCTAAAAATTACCAGGTGAAAGTTCTTTTTACCCTAAACCCCGCAGACAAACTCTATGGCTCCAAAACCCTTCCTGTTGATCACTAGTGCTGACACAAATTTACTGCAGTAAACTTGAGAGGCTGCTTACCATTCAACCGGAGCTCTTTTCACCAATCTACCACCGCAGTTACAACCTACTTTGGAAGGACTATCGGCTAGACAACATTTTGGGTGCTGTAGAGCATTGAATGCCCTTGTTCACATGGTGACCACCACAATGGCGTGCCTATGTACGCGCTTTGTGTGTAGTGGCCGCATCCAGTAGCCCTTTATGCTTCGGCACCTCCCCCTCTCGTCGTCTTCGCGCCCGTAAATGTGTCTAACCATTTTACCTCATCGTTGCCACCCCTGGACAGCTCACCCGCACCGTCCGCTTACTCACCGACGCTCGCCGCCGAGCGCCCACGGGCGCACTATGGCTGACCGCGCCATAATGGCGTTTGGCCGCATCTCTCCTGCGCTCCCTTGGCCGCCACTTTCCCATGAGCTCTCACTCCTGTTCCCTCTCGCCGCCTTCCCCCCGAGCTCATGCGCATGGGCACGCGTCCCCGGTGCCGGACACGCGTCCGCGGCGACGACAGCTTAGCACCTCGCCCCGCGCCTATAAATGGCCTTCCCCGAGCTCTTCGAGCACAACACCAGCCTCACCCCACTCCAGCAAGCCACCCCGACCTCTTCCCCGAGCTCGAGCAGCTCTCCTCGACCCCCATCGCCGCCATGGCCGCCGCTCTGCTCGGCTCAAATCCGAGCACGGCAGCACTCCTCCCCTCCCCTTTCCACCACAAGTAGACCCTCCAGATCATACCGAACCTCCCCGTCTTCTCCGTTTCTCCCTGGAGCCAGCGTGGCCGCGGGCCACCGAAGTAGTCCGCCGCTGTGGTTCTCTGCATCCGTGGCGCGTCGTCGTTCCACACCTCTCCAGCGTGCGTGTGGCCACTGGACGGATGCGCCTCGTCTCCCTGACCATCCCGGTGGCCGTCGCCGGAGGTGGCCTGTGGCGCCGGAGCCCGTCGCCGGTGACGCGACCTCCCCTGCCTCCGCTGTCCCGTGTGGGAGCAGGGCGAGGAAGAAGAAGACAGAGGCCAGGCGGGCCCTCTTCTCCTCGCGGGCCCCGCCTAGCAGCCTCAGCGCGTTGACCTCAGGTGCCACCGTGCATAAGTGACGGGCCCCACCCACGTGGGACCCGCACGTCAGCATCACACGCCTCGATCCCGCCTCGGCCGACTGGATTAAGTGGAGGCGTACTCGGGCGAGTACATTTTCATCTTCGGGAAAGCGCATTTTCCCTCTGCTTCAGCTCAAAGTACGCTGCCGTTACAGAAAGCGTATTTCCTCTTTGTTTCAGGCCAGAATGTGTTTTCTTAAACAGAAAGCGTATTTCTAACTTTGCGCTTCTACCTTATCCACTAAGGGACTTGTTTGTGATGATATTTTTGTAGAAAAGTCCCTAAACTTCAACCCTTCATATCCTTTTAACCACAACTCCAAATGAGGTGAATCCAAAGCCCACTTTTTCGTCTCGTCGAGCCCGTTCTATTGGTTACATATTAATTATGGTTTGACACTGAAAATGACCTTTTTGCCCTTGCCCATAAAACAGCCCCTCCGAGAGAGAACTATTTCCGGCAAATCTTTCTGCGGTTTCACCGCACTTCTCCCCGGTGCCTTCTTCATCCCCAGGCAAGCCACAATACCCACTTGCATGATAGTCATGCAGTAGCCATGGTTTTCAACTTGAATATTTATTAAGTGTTTGATTGCTTAAAATATGGTTATAGTTGTTTCGGTAATGCTTATGGATTCATGCTTACTTACTTGCTATGTTGTTATGCACTTGGTTATCATGCCCTGCTAGTTGCTAGTATTCTTTATGCTTATGCATGCTAGTAGTATATGTTGATAGTGGTGATGGTCTTCAGTGCGTGACTGCCGTTTGTCTTGAGTACCGGTGTTATGCATGTTCCGTTGCATCGAGTTGGTTAAATGATTGCATGGTAGCTTTATTGATATGTCTTGCATGCCATTTATTGTTGATGCTAGTGGTCATGCTAGGTTTCAATTAGTATGTACTTATGTGGTTCATGCTAGTCAATATGCCATGTTTAGTTGGATATAATTCATTGTTGATATGGTGGATAGTTATGTGGTTCTCTCATGATTATGTTGATATCATGCTCATGCATTGTAATTGCATCATGTTATTTTATCATGGCTCAGCATATTGCATTCAAGTTTAACCAGATTAAATTGAACTTGAACAACTGTTGGCTGAGTCATGGTGCCACCATATCGAAACTGACCAGTGCAACCATGCTTACCTTTATGGGAAGGTCCTAACTGGGTCTATTGTCGTGCCTCTCGCCGGTGCCTCCAACGAGGGAAGGTTACGGGCGCGCGCTACCCTGATCAGGTAGGTGGACATAACCTTGTGTGCCGGTTGTTGTTGAGTATGGATCCTCGTCCCCGTTTGGGACCGTTTCGCCACGACGGTGGTCGTTGGCGCCTTTGGTAGGCACAGGGCCACCCAGGACCTAGCCCAAAGGGGAGTTGGTCGGAGTGGCCGGGATAGTGTCATGGCAATAGATCGGTTCTGTTGGAACGCCGTGTCCGCACGTATGGGAGTGCGAGACCATAGGTTCTGTAGTGTGGGTACAGTGCACTACCTCTGCAGAGTGCATATTAAATCTATCAATAGCCGTGCCCACGGATAAGGGCCCAGTTCGTGTCGGTCCCACCGTGAGTCAACAATATTAATAATAACTTGATTAATGACAACCCCGGTTCGGTGATGAAATAAGTTGGTTGTGACCGCCGGAAGGATCACCGTTTGAGATAAGTTGGTTGTGATCGCCGGAAGGATCACCGTTTGAGATAAGTTGGTTGTGATCGCTGGAAGGGTCATCGTTTGAGATAAGTTGGTTGTGATTGCCGGAAGGATCACCGTTTGAGATAAATTGGTTGTGATCGCCGGAATGATCACCGTGGTATCGAGGATAGCGAGTTGTTGGATATTCGTGATGTTGTGCGAGAATCATGGGTAAAGATCAAGCTCCTTGTGGTCATTTACTGATTACTACGGTATTGTTTATACCAAGCTTGATTTGATCCTGAGATGATCGTGTGATGTCCGAGGTTGGTAAGTGATGCATGTGCTGGTTACGAGGTAACCCGACCAGAATAAATGGTGCATGTAGTGTCATCATGTTGCATGCTAGTATCATCAGATTTATATGTTCTTGCCATGATCATATTGTTCTAGCAGTATTATGTTCATGTTGTTCATGCCATGTTATTCTGATGATCTCATGATAATCCCTGCTTAACCTGTAATTTCCATGCTGTTGTTTGTCTTGAATGCTTCTGGTTATTGTGAGCTTGCAAGTACATTCAATGTACTGACCTGGCGTGTCATGCCAGTTTGCAGGTCGTGCCTGGATTTCTTGCTTGTTTGGTGTTGTTCCTTAGTTCGCGAGCTAGGATAAACGTTCCAGCCAGAGTCCCTGTGGATTGGAGTTCTTCACCACCATTGTCGTTGTTCCGCTGCTAGAAGTTTTTCCGCTACTTCGAGTTGTTCTGCTGCTTGCATAGAGCAACTGAGGATGGCATAGTGTCGCCGTGCCGATGTTATTCATTGTAATATCGGAGACCTTGTATACATATCTGTGTAATAATAGAAAGCTGGTTTGTTCTATGCTAAGCAGTGTCGTATTCCAGAAGACTTCTTCTCGATCTCTGGGCTGGAATACGGGGCGTTCCGGTTTCTCTGAGCCGGGTTGCCACAGGCTTGGTATCAGAGCAGGTCTGGCTGTAGAGTGTCCTAGTCCGCTGGAACGTTAGAAAATGGTAGCATAGGGTCTGGTTGTTGCCCTTGCTTGCTGCATTTGGTTGTTGCATTTGTTTGCTGCATATAGTCTTACTTCGGTTACCATTAACCACTGCTTCATGCGTAGATGACAGTCAACTTCCATGAGTTCAGTGCTCTTCCCTTAGCTCCCGGTGCTGTTCCTATTGATTTCAGTCCCACTCCTGCACCTCTCAGCTTTGCCTCCCTCCTTGGCGACATGTGGCATAGTATTTATCCCCTCGGAGATCCACCTCATTATCAAATATTCCAGTTTTCTGCTGGAGGAGGAATTCGGGAATATGTTGTTCATGTTCATCTGCCAGCCCCGATTCCTGTCGGTAAGCGCACCTACAGTTTCCACGGTGGTTACAATGCTACTCCTGAGCGTGCCGTTTAGCTTGCCGCAATGGCAGGAGTCACCGGTCTTCGTCACCAAGAGAGCATGGTGCAGGAGAACCGTGCTTATCAATATTATCCCACCATCGCTGAGAATCCTAGGCGAATCCAATTTCCCTCCGTCAACCCTCAAGATGACCCGGTTATCCTAGCCATGTCTCGTTACATGACGGCTGAGTGTCTTCTTATTTCTGAGTTAGTCCGAGACGCCATTCGGGCCAGGAGATTGCTTGGTGTCGCTTTACCTCAGTCTCCGCCAGCTTCTCCAACTCCTCCGCCACGTCCATCCGGAGTTTCAGAGTCAGCGGTTCCACTCGCTACTCCCTTAGCTTCGTCGTCAGTTCACGAGCGTTTTCTCAAGCGTAGAATGTAGTCCTTCGTGTAGCGCATGCATCCGCCGTAGTATCATGCTTGTGTGTGTCTGTGTGGAGCAGCTTTGTAGCTTGTTTGTTGTGTGCTTTGTTGCAATAAATTGTTTTCTCGTGCTTCTTTGGTTTGAATCCTCGGTGTTACCCCCTTATGGAAATTATTTCTCGACCGACATCGAATCAGAAGGAGCCGTAAGCAGTACAGATATACACCAAGGAAGTCAGTCAAAATCAATGAGGTTTTCAGCCGACAGCATTGTATTGCAGACATCCGTCCGGATACAAATTGTATTTTGATCAGACTTTTAGCAACAAATACCTGTCAGAGATACACTTTATCGCAGCAAAGATTAAATCAGCAAGAGAACAAAATTGGATCGACAGCGCATTTCAAGTCAAAGGTATGGGCTATGCACAATGATTGAATGTGCCATAAGTTAAAATTAAAACATTGCGACACCCAGAAGTCAGTCCAATTGCACGGTGAATTCAGTAAGGACAGTCAGACAATTCTTGTCATATCAATAATCAGCTGCCGGACTGACAAATATAAATATATATGTATATATATATATGTGTGTGTGTGTGTGTGTGTGTGTGTGTGTGTGTGTGTGTGTGTCATTCCAATCACCAAGAAAATCAGTCCCATCCTTCTCCATGATGTATTGACGAAGTGTACAAAGATAAGGTTCCCAGTCTGCATCGATAGGGTATGAATGGATTCCCATGCAAGATATTCAGTCTTCTCAATAAAATACTGCAAAAGCTTCTGGCATAAGGTACCGAGTCTTCCCTAGCAAGTCTTTAAGGGGGGAAGCTTATGAGGTACAGTACCCCGATTTCCTCAATAAGATATCCACCGATGGCTTCGAGCATAAGCCCCCAAGCCTTCCTTAGCACGATACCCCGATTGCTTTCGAAAGCAAGCTGCCCAGTATTCTTCTGTACGACACTAATACAAGCCATTAAATTATGAATTGTCAGCATATGGCAGTGTTTTCCAAGTGGCAGATTTGCAAAAGTTTGGCCTGAAACAAAAAACAACAAGAACAAAGGTATGCCTTGAGAATCAGATATTAGTTCATTCAGTATGCTGCCAAGTCCATGCAAGTCTCTCAAGGAAGAATTCATGGTACACATCCGACCTCACTGGTTATTCATGAAACAAAAACCAGTGGGTGATGCCATAATCAACAAGTCTTGAAGGAAAGACAACATTGAGACCATAATCTTGGCAGTGATTATAAAAAACAGCCTCAGAAGGTCATATTATTAACCCTGTCACTGTCCGGCATAATTCACAACAGTATTGAGATCTGTATAACCACAAGTGAGCCGGATAAGTATACCGAGGCTCAAAACATGAACCAGACCAATGTATGCCGGTTATTATGTGAAAAATGTGCATGCCCAAGGCCGTCTTATTCCATGGCAAACCCAAGCAAAGATCCACCCAAGAAGAAGACTCCATTGTGGTACTGGACAGCTCAATATATTAACCTCAACACCCGCGATGGAGCTTTGCACAGACTGTTGTTCCCAGAGGGATACTGGCAACAATGAAGAATCATTGTGAAAACATATACTTTGAGGATCATTATCTCTCGCATAGGGGAAGCAATTAAAGGAATAACCTATGTGAATGGGATTCTTTGCCAAGATCACCGCCAGCCAAGTCTGCAAATCTTATCATCAGGAGATAGTGCATTTTTCTATCAGTCGCGACAAGCGACAGTCAAACCTTTGGAACAACCTGGATACTCAAGACTGTGAAGCCAGTCAAGATAAGTCAGAAACTCATGCAAGATGTCAGCATCTGTCAGCAAAAATAGATATGATCCACATCAATGTTTTGGAACCAGAAGGCATGTCTATATTCGAGGAATCCGATGCCTGGATAAAAGTGATTCGTTGTTCCATGGGAAGATATGTTCCCCAACTCCGTGGAATGATCTCGGTACTCGATACTAGAATAACATTTTCAGTAAGGATCAATATCAAGAAGGACAAGTATGTCCGTAAAAATAATATTTTGGATGCTAGCTCAGCCAAAGAAAATTTTAAGTCAGTATTAACAGGAACATCCGAGGTACATCATGTCAGAATGTCAGATCCAGTGAAGCAAACCACCCCAGATCAAGACAATCAGTCAGATCCAATCCAGTGCAAATATTATGAATAAAAGAAACCTGAGTTGGAAACAGTTTCTTCAAGTCAGAAAGATTATTTAATCCTGAGCAACCAAATCTCAAGGACGAGATTTCTTTAAAGGGGGAAGGTTTGTAACAACCTGGATTTTTGCCTTTTTCTTTTTCCTTTGATTTTCTGGGATTCCCTGTTTTGATTTGCTTTTCCATGGCTATGAGGGTCTGAAACTCGGGAAGATCATGTATTCCTAGGTTTTCTAGTGGCTTGTCACCCTCATCATCATCTCAAGATCATCTCATTTCCATCCTTGACCTAACCCAAAATTCTTTTGTTGGTAATATTCCTTTTCTGATAAAGGAATAACCCTTTAAACCCTAGGTTGTGAAGCAACCTATATTTCTGTCACTCCTAAAATTCCCAAATAATTCTCGTAAATTGTTTGGGTCATATCTTCCTCAAATATGGAAAAATATTTCATTCCCATGTTCAAAAATAATCCTCCAATAATTCTTTTCCTATTCTGTCCAAAATGGCACTTTGCAAAGGAAATGCTATTTTCCTTTTCCCAATTGACCTCACACTCCTTGGACACCTTTTCCTGTCCATATCATTGCCACATGCCAAAATTAAACTTTATTTGCCTAGCCAATCTTCTTCAGTGATTTTTCAAAGTTTCTGTCAAACAGAAGCACCTGTGAAGGAAGTACTAGGTAGGAGCATTCACATGAGTTGAAATTTGGCATGACTCTTCATGTGCTCATATAATTAGCATCCTCCAAATTTCAGCTCCATCCCTTGATCTATTTGAGCACAGGACCAAATCTTTGATTCTGGCAATATTTTCAGGTTGTGAAGCAAGTGCAGTTTATATTGCTTCATTAATTCTGAGAGAATACCAGATTGTTCTCCTACCCAAATAACTGCTCTCCACAAAATTTGTCACCTTTTCACCTAGCCAATAATTCTCCAAAATTCTTGCAAGATTCTGGTCAGTAAAGATAGCTGTGAAGCCAGTACCATTTTGGTGAATCCAATTGGTATGAAACTTATACAACATCTTTATATGATCAAATCATGAAGCATTGCCAAATTTGAGATCAAATTTACACTCCATGTGAGTGCATCATCCAAATCTTAGTTCTGACCAGATTTGGCAGTTGCAAAGCAACTCCATTAATCCTTGAATCAAATCTTCTCAAAATTACCAGGGTGAAAGTTCTTTTTACCCTAAACCTCGCAGACAAACTCTATGGCTCCGAAACCCTTTCTGTTGATCACTAGTGCTCACACAAGTTTACTGCAGTAAACTTGAGAGGCTGCTTACCATTCAACCGGAGCTCTTTTCACCAATCTACCACCGCAGTTACAACCTACTTTGGAAGGACTATCAGCTAGACAATGTTTTGGGTGCTGTTGAGCATTGAATGCCCTTGTTCACATGGTGACCACGACAATGGTGTGCCTGTGCACGTGCTCTGTGTGCAGTGGCCGTGTCTAGTAGCCGTTTGTGCTTCGACACCTCCCCCTCTCGTCGTCTTCTCGCCTATAAGTGTGTCTAACCGTTTTACCTCATCGTCGCCACCCCCTGGACAGCTCACCCCCACCGTCCACTTCCTCATCGACACTCGCCGTCGAGCGCCCATGGGCGCACTGTGGACGACCGTGCCATAATGGCGTTCGGCCGCGTCTCTCCTGCGCTCCCTTGGCCGCCTCTTCCCCATGAGCTCTCCCTCATGTTCCCTCTCGCCGCCTTCCCCCTGAGCTCATGCGCGTGGGCACACGTCAGCGGCGCCAGACACGCGTCCGTGGCGATGACAGCTTGGCACCTTGCCCCGTGCCTATAAATGGCCTTCCCCGAGCTCTTTGTGCACAACACCAGCCTCACCCCACTCCATCAAGCCTCCCCGACCCCCAACACCAGCCTTTCCCCGAGCTCGAGCAGCTCTCCTCGACCCCCATCGCCGCCATGGCCGTCGCTCTGCTCGGCTCAAATTCGAGCATGGCAGCACCCCTCCCCTCCCCTTTCCACCACAAGTAGATCCTCCAGATCATACCGAACCTCCCCGTCTTCTCCATTTCTCCCCGGAGCTAGCGTGGCCGCGCGCCACCGAAGTAGTCTACCGCCATGGTTCTCTGCATCCATGGCGCGTCGTCATTCCACACCTCTCCGGCGTGCGTGTGGCCACTGGATGGATGTGTCTCGTCTCCCTGACCATCCCGGTGGCCGCCGCGCCGCCGGAGGTGGCCTGTGGCGCCGGAGCCCGTCGCCGGTGACGCGCCCTCCCTTGCCTCCTCTGTCCCGTGCGGGCACAGGGCGAGGAAGAAGAAGACACAGGCCAGGCGGGCCCTCTTCTCCTTGCGGGCCCTGCCTGGCAGCCTCAGCGCATTGACCCCAGGTGCCAGCGTGGATAAGTGATGGGCCCCACCCACGTGGGACCCGCATGTCAGCGTCACACGCCCCGGTCCCACCTCGTCCGACTGGATTAAGTGGAGGCGTACTCGGGCGAGTACGTTTTCATCTTTGGGAAAGCGCATTTTCCCTCTGCTTTAGCTCAAAGTACGCTTCCTTTTACTGAAAGCGTATTTCCTCTCTGTTTCAGCCCAGAATGTGTTTTCTTAAACAGAAAGCGTATTTGTAACTTTGCGCTTCTGCCTTATCCACTCAGGGTCTTGTTTGTGATGATATTTTTGTAGAAAAGTCCCTGAACTTTAACCCTTCATATCTTTTTAACCACAACTCCAAATGAGGTGATGAATCCAAAGCCCACTTTTTCGTCTCGTCGAGCCCGTTCTGTTGGTTACATTTTCACTATGGGTTGACACTGTGAAAATGACCTTTTTTCCCTTCCCCGTAAAATGGCCCCTCCGAGAGAGAACTATTTCCGGCAAATCTTTCTGCGGCTTCACCGCACTTCTCCCCGGTGCCTTCTTCATCCCCAGGCAAGCCACAATACCCACTTGCATGGTAGTGATGCAGTAGCCATGGTTTTCAACTTGAATATTTATTAAGTGTTTGATTGCTTAACATATGGTTATAGTTGTTTCGGTAATACTTATGGGTTCATGCTTACTTACTTGCTATGTTGTCATGCCTTGCTAGTTGCTAGTATTCTTTATGCTTATGCTTGCTAGTAGTATAGTGGTGATGGTCTTCGGTGCATGACTGCCGTCTGTCCCGAGTACTGGTGTTATGCATGTTCAGTTGCATCCAGTTGGTTAAATGATTGCATGGTAGCTTTATTGATATGTCTTGCATGATATTTATTGTTCATGGTAGTGGTCATGCTAGGTTTCAATGAGTAGTATGTACTTATGAGGTTCATGCTAGTCAGTATGCCATGTTTAGTTGGATATAATTCATTGTTGATATGGTGGATAGTTATGTGGTTCTCTCATGATTATGTTGATATCATGCTCATGCATTGTAATTGCATCATGTTATTTTATATTGGCTCAGCATATTCCATTCAAGTTTAACCGGATTAAACTGAACTTGAACAACTGTTGGCAGAGTCATGGTGCCACCATATCGAAACTGACCAGTGCAACCACGCTTACCTTTATGGGATGGTCCTAACCGGGTCTATTGTCGTGCCTCTCGTCGGTGCCTCCAACGCGGGAAGGTTACGGGCGCGCGCTACCCTGATCAGGTAGTCGTACATAACCTTGTGTCCCCGTTGTTGTTGAGTATGGATTCTCGTCCCCGTTTGGGACCGTTTCGCCACGACGGTGGCCGTTGGTGCCTTTGGTAGGCACGAGGCCACCCAGGACCTAGCCCAAAGGGGAGTTGGTCGGAGTGGCCGGGAGAGTGTCATGGCAGTAGATTGGTTCCGTCGGAACGCCGTGTCCATATGTATGGGAGTGCGAGACCATGGGTTCCGTAGTGTGGGTACAGTGCACTACCTCTGCAGAGTGTATATTAAATCTATCGATAGCCGCGCCCGCGGATAAGGGCCCAGTTCGTGGCGGTCCCACCGTGAGTCAACAGTATTAATAATAACTTGATTAATTTCAACCCCGGTTCGGTGATGAAATAAGTCGGTTGTGATCGCCGGAAGGATCACCATTTGAGATAAGTTGGTTGTGATCGCCGGAAGGATCACCGTTTGAGATAAGTTGGTTGTGATCGCCGAAAGGATCACCGTTTGAGATAAGTTGGTTGTGCTCACCGGAAGGATCACTGTTTGAGATAAATTGGTTGTGATCGCTAGAATGATCACCGTGGTATCGAGGATACCGAGTTGTCGGATATTCATGATGTTGTCCGAGAATCATGGGTAAAGATCAAGCTCCTTGTGGTCATTTGCTGATTACTACGGTATTGTTTATACCAAGCTTGATTTGATCCTGAGATGATCATGTGATGTCTGAGGTTGGTTAGTGATGCATGTGCTGTTTACGAGGTAACCCGAGCAGAATAAATGGTGCATGTAGTGTCATCATGTTGCATGCTAGTATCATCAGATTTATATGTTGTTGCCATGATCCTATTGTTCTAGCAGTATTATGTTCATGTTGTTCATGCCATGTTATTCTAATGATCTCATGATAATTCCTGCTTAACCTGTAATTTCCATGTTGTTGTTTGTCTTGAATGCTTCTGGTTATTGTGAGCTTGCAAGTACATTCAATGTACTGACCTGGCGTGTCATGCCAGCAGGTAGGTCATGCCTGGATTGCTTGCTTGTTTGGTGCTGTTCCTGCGTTCACGAGCTAGGATAAACATTCCTGCCAGAGTCCCTGTGGATTGGAGTCCTTCACCACCATTGTCGTTGTTCCGCTGCTAGAAGTTTTTCCACTGCTTCAAGTTGTTCTGCTGCTTGCATAGAGCAACTGAGGATGGCGTAGTGTCACCGTGCCGATGTTATTCGTTGTAATATCGGAGACCTTGTATTCATATCCGTGTAATAATAGAAAGCTGGTTTGTTCTATGCTAAGCAGTGCCGTATTCCAGAAGATTCTCCTCGATCTCTGGGCTGGAATACGGGGCATTCCGGTTTCTCTGTGCCGGGGTGCCACAAATTATCTACACAACAATGCATATCCGACAAGTGATGTACACATATTAACCACTTTCTTGCTCGGTGATTTGCGCACAACTAGGCCACCACGCGATGAGTTGCCTCAAGTGGCCGCAATACTTCAACACTGCCTCTTAGATGGTGTACCATCGATGGTTGAGGGACTTTGATTCATGGTTGCGGATGACCGCATTGGAGTAGGGTGCGAAATGTCTGTGTTCATCGAACCAAGTGTGAATGTTGGTCCAAAAGGTTGTGCCCTTTTGCTCAGTGCCATGGATCAGATCGAGGCTAGTAGCCAACCGTGCATTGCACAACAGCTCGTCCTCCCGCATGTTGAAGCTTCCTCCTCTACGCATCTTCTTTGGATCGCCACCGAAATCATCCGGATCATCATCGTCCTCCACCTCCTGTTCGGTGTCCCAATCATGTTTTTGTGTGTCTGCACCCATCTGGGTGTAGTCCTACTGTGTACCCGACTGGGTGTAGGTGTTTGACTAGGTGTACTGTTGCGTGCCCGGCTGGTTGTAGCTGCCAGACTGGGTGGGCTTTGAGTCATCCACCTGCCCGTCCTAATAGGAACCTCCTTCTCCACCTCCCTCATGGATGATCTCATACATCTCCCCGTCCGCGTCATTGTACGCCGGCTCTCCCGCTTTAGGCATACCAGCGAACAGTGTGCGGACGCCCATCTGCTCCATGCCCGTCGTCCACGTATGGACAAGCGGCGGCGATGAACACCCAGAGAAAAGCAGCAGCGCTGCGTTAATGTTGATGATGAATGACACAACGGGGGATGCCAGGGACTCCCTACCCAGGTGCTAGGTAGCATACTGGTATGGAGTGTTGTAATGCTCTGGCCATGGCGACGTCTACACGATCGGCAAGGATCCATGGCCCGAGCCCCAACCTCCATCATGTAGGTCCTCCGGTGGCTTTCAGTTTCTTAATTTTTTTCCTCCTTTGCGGCCTTCGCTTTGACGTGATGATTTGGCCATGTTGCCATGTTGATCTTCTAGGTGAGCATGATGCTCGGATCCTCCACCACCTTTGTCCCTGACGAGGTCTCCTTCGGGTCCATGGGTCGGTGGCGAGAGGCAAGAAGAGAGTGGGGGAAAGGGTGGGAATTTGGTTGAGAGTTGCAGGATGGAAGAAGAGAGTGGGGGATTTTGCTACGAAAATAGTGCGGCGAGCAACAAAAGCGCGGGCTCCGCCTTAGTTTTCGGTAGGCCGGGAGTGTTGGAATCCTACATGGAAAGGCCCCTAGTTTGTTTCAACTTTGTGGGGATGTGATCCGGACTACTCCGCGGATCGGTGGGGGTCGGCGTTGGATGGTTTGGGGGGTCCCGACTGTTGCGCCCAGATGGATATGAGTGGTTTGAGGGTCGGCGTTGTGGATGCCCTGACGTCCACTAAAGAGTAAGTATGGTGATGTCTTCCTCTAATCTAATGAAGTGTAGGGCCTATAGTATAAGGGGTTCAAGTTTTTTTCTTTTCTTTCGACCAAGAAGGCGCCCAAGGGCTCCATTTATTAGCTTACGCGCATTTTACATAAAGGATCATGAATCCTTCAAGTAGAAAGTAGCTTAGAGCATGCAACATAATCGGGCAATGCATACCCTATGGCAGTGTTAGGGAAACTCCAACCAGACAAAACAAACGGACACGGTTTTGTCTGCTATTCATCCATTTGGGCCGGCTGGAGGCGCGTTGTTCGGCCACGTCCTCCCAAATCTGGCCGGTGCGCCCAACCAACCGATGCATTTTGTCTGCATGGTAGTATTTTTGGCAAGCAAATTTCTCTAAATTTAGGGCCGGTGGCCATAGTTCATGCTTATGTACGTGCCAGCGGCGGACATACATGCCAACCTACAAAAAATGCCATAGTTCATGTAGACACACTTGCCAACACACAAAAAACCAACCATAGTACATGCATCACAGCTGTGGTTCATGCCGGCACACATGTTGGCACACAAAAATGATGGCCCTCTCGGCCATAGTTCAATTGTCTAGCTAGAGCATCTCCTTCTACCTCCTCTTGAACCAAACCCTTCTCCTCATGGACACCTTGCTCAAGTCCACCGTCATGATCTCCACTTCCTTAGCCATTAGCACGAGTGCCACCCCTTTTCCTTTGGATTGGTCACCTCGAACTCGACATTCTTATTTTGTATCTCGATGTATGCCTTCATTTGCTCCTCTTTCTCTTGGCGCTTCCTCCCCTCCCTTGCTTCCTTTTGGGTCATGAACCCTTGCAAAGTTTCTTGCAAGGCGAATGTTGCCGCATCACGCTTCTCATCCAACTTGGAGTTGGTCTTCCCCCTCGGTCGCTTCTCTCCTTCACTATCCTCAGCGACGGTCCCAGGCCCTCCATTCTTATTTTGGGCGGCATATTGCTCCCTAAACTTTGGGCAATCACAAATGATCGCCCCCATGTTTAATGGCGTGTCCCAGTGTTGGGCCTTGAAGGCTTCCTAAGCTTGGTATGCCTATAAATGAAAATGAAGGCAACAATGTACATTCATATGCAATGGACATGAAAGCATCAATAAATAAGATACACACATATGAACATGGAGAAGAAACTTATACCATGTCTTTGATGCCTAGGCCACTCATGGGAAGGCCTTCGAAGCTCTCAAGGGTGGCATAAAACTTATCACACTCTAGTTGGATGAACCCCCGCCTCTTTGAGATGGACACATCGCCACGATGGCTCTCAAACTTGTAGGGCGGGAACTTCCTGTTGGGAACATAGCATGCAATTTCAAAAAATTTCCTACGATCACGCAAGATCTATCTAGGAGATGCATAACAACGAGAGGGGGAGAGTGTGTCCACGTACACTCGTAGACCGAAAGAGGAAGTGTTAGGTTAACGCGGTTGATGTAGTCGAACGTCTTCACGATCCAACCGATCTAGAACCGAACGTACGACACCTCCAAGTTCAGCAAACGTTCAGCTCGATGACGTCCCTCGAACTCTTGATCCAGAAGAGGGTCTAGGGGGAGTTTCGTCAGCACGATGGCGTGGTGACGGTGATGGTGATGTGATCCGCGCAGGGCTTCGCCTAAGCACTACGACGCTATGACCGAAGGAGTAAACTGTGGAGAGAGATGCCGCACATGGCTTGGAACAATAGCTGTGCTTCCAAGGGGTGCCCTGCCCACGTATATAAAGGAGGTAGAGGGAGGAGGCCGGCCCTAGGGGCGCGCCATAAGGGGGAGTCCTACTAGGACTCCCGTTCCTAGTAGGATTCGCCCTCCCCTTCTTTTCCTTCTCATGGAGGGGGAAAGGGGGGAAGGAGAGGGAGTAGGAGAAGGAAAGGGGAGTGGCGCCCCCTTCCCTAATCCAATTCGGCCTGCTCCCTTGTGGGGGCGCACCAGCCCCTTGTGGGCTGGTTAGCCTTCCTGCTATGGCCCATATATTTCCCCGGGGGGTTCCGGTAACCCCTTTGGTACTCCGGTATATACCCGTTACACTCCAGAATCCTTCCGGTGTCCGAATACTACCTTCCAATATATCAATCTTTACCTCTCAGCCATTTCGAGACTCCTCGCCATGTCCGTGATCTCATCCGGGTCTGCGAACAAACTTCGGTCACCAAAACACATAACTCATAATACAAATCGTCATTGAATGTTAAGCATGCGGACCCTACGGGGTCGAGAACTATGTAGACATGACCGAGACACATCTCCGGTCAATAACCAATAACGGAAGCTGGATGCTCATATTTGTTCCGACATATTCTACGAAGATCTTTATCAGTCAAACCGCAATAACAACATACGTCATTCCCTTTGTCATCAGTATGTTACTTGCCCGATATTCGATCGCCGGTATCCTTATACCTAGTTCAATCTCATTACCGGCAAGTACCTTTACTCATTCCATAGTGCATCATCCCACAACTAACTCATTAGTCACATTGCTTGCAAGGCTTAGAGTTATGTGCATTACCGAGAGGGCCCAAAGATACCTCTTCGATACTCGGAGTGACAAATCCTAATCTCGATCTATGCCAACCCAACAAACACCTTCGGAGACACCTGTAGAGCATCTTTATAATCACCCAGTTACATTGTGACGTTTGATAGCACACAAGGTGTTCCACCGGTATTCAGAAGTTGCATAATCTCATAGTCAGAGGAATATGTATAAGTCATGAAGAAAGCAATAGCAAAAAAACTTAACGATCATTATGCTAAGCTAATGGATGGGCCTTGTCCATCACATCATTCTCTAATGATGTGATCCCGTTCATCAAATGACATCACATGTCTATGGTTAGGAAACTTAACCATCTTTGATTAACGAGCTAGTCAAGTAGAGGCATACTAGGGACACTTTCTTTTGTCTATGTATTCACACATGTATCAAGTTTCCAGTTAATACAATTCTAGCATGAATAATAAACAGTTATCATGATATAAGGAAATATAAATAACAACTTTAATATTGCCTCTAGGGCATATTTCCTTGAGTCTCCCGCTTGCACTAGAGTCAATAATCTAGTTCACATCATCATGTGATTTAACACCAATAGTTCACATCTTTATGTGATTAGTTCATATCTCCATGCGACTAATACCCAAAGGTTTTACTAGAGTCAATAATCTAGTTCACAACGCTATGTGATTAACACCCAAGGAGTGATCTTGTTTTGCTTGTGAGAGAAATCTAGTCAACGGGTCTGCCACATTCAGAGCCGTATGTATTTTGCATTATTTTCAATGTCTACAATGCTCTGCACGGAGCTACTCTAGATAATTGCTCCCACTTTCAATATGTATCCAGATTGAGACTCAGAGTCATCCAGATCGATGTCAAAACTTGCATCAATGTAACTCTTTACGATGAACTTCTTGTCACCTCCATAACCGAGAAACATATCCTTATTCCACTAAGGATAATTTTGACTGATGTCCAGTGATCCACTCCTGAATCACTATTCTACCCTCTTGCCAAACTTATGGTGAGGTACACAATAGGTCTGGTACACAGCATAGCATACTTTATAGAACCTATGACTAAGGCATAGGGAATGACTTTTCATTCTCTTTCTATTTTCTGCCGTGGTCGGGTTTTGAGTCTTTACTCAACTTCACACCTTGCAACATAGTCAAGAACTCCTTCTTTGACTGTTCCATTTTTGAACTACTTCAAAAACTTGTCAAGGTATGTACTCATTGAAAAATTTATCAAGCGTCCTGATCTATCTCTATAGACCTTGATGCCCAATATGTAAGCAGCTTTACCGAGGTCTTTCATTGAAAACTTCTTATTCAAGTATCCTTTTGTGCTATCCAGAAATTCAGTATCATTTCCGATCAACAATATGTCATCCACATATAATATCAGAAATGCTACAGAGGTGCCACTCACTTTCTCGTAAATACAGGCTTCACCGCAAGTCTGTATAATACCATATGCTTTGATCACTTTATCAAAGAATATATTCCAACTCCGAGATGCTTGCACCATTTCATAGATGGATAGCTGGAGCTTGCCCACTTTGTTAGCACCTTTAGGATCGACAAAACCTTCTGGTTGCATCATATACAACTCTTCTTTAAGTAATCCATTAAGGAATGCAGTTTTGACATCCATTTGCCAGTTTTCATAAAATGCGGCAACTGCTAACATGATTCGGACAGACTTTTAAGCATTGATACGAGTGAGAAAATCTCATCGTAGTCAACACCTTGAACTCGTCGAAAACATTTTGCGACAATTCGAGCTTTGTGGATAGTAACACTACTATCAGCGCCCGTCTTCCTCTTGAAGATCCATTTATTCTCAATGACTCACCAATCATCGGGCAAGTAAATCAAAGTCCATACTTTGTTCACATACATGGATCCCATCTCAGATTTCATGGCCTTAAGCCATTTTGTGGAATCTAGA
Organism: Triticum monococcum; assembly: GCA_034509565.1. Classification (NCBI taxonomy): domain Eukaryota; kingdom Viridiplantae; phylum Streptophyta; class Magnoliopsida; order Poales; family Poaceae; genus Triticum; species Triticum monococcum. Next base: position 438,440,042 of record CM067842.1, on the reverse strand, counting down.
CTCATCATCGCTTCCTCATAGTTCGTGGGTTCGTCATGGTCTAGTAACATGACTTCTAGAACAGGATTACCGTACCACTCTGGTGTGGACCGTACTCTGGTTGACCTACGAGGTTTGGTAGTAAATTGATCTAAAGTTTCATGATCATCATCATTAGCTTCCTCACTAATTGGTGTAGGAATCACTGGAACTAATTTCTGTGATGAACTACTTTCCAATTCGGGAGAAGGTACAATTACCTCATCAAGTTCTACTTTCCTCCCACTCACTTCTTTCGAGAGAAACTTCTTCTCTAGAGAGGATCCATTCTTAGCAACGAATATCTTGCCTTCGGATCTATGATAGAAGGTGTACCCAACAGTTTCCTTTGGGTATCCTATGAAGACACATTTCTCCGATTTGGGTTCGAGCTTATCAGGTTGAAACTTTTTCACATAAGCATCACAACCCCAAACTTTAAGAAACGACAGCTTAGGTTTCTTGCTAAACCACTGTTCATATGGTGTTGTCTCAACCGATTTAGATGGTGCCCTATTTAACGTGAATGCAGCCGTCTCTAATGCATAACCCCAAAACTATACTGGTAAATCGGTAAGAGACATCATAGATCGCACCATATCTAATAAAGTATGGTTATGACGTTCGGACACACCATTACGCTGTGGTGTTCCAGATGGCGTGAGTTGTGAAACTATTCCACATTGTTTTAAATGAAGGCCAAACTCGTAACTCAAATATTCGTCTCCACGATCAGATTGCAGAAACTTTATTTTCTTGTTACAATGATTTTCCACTTCACTATGAAATTCTTTAAACTTTTCAAACGTTTCAGACTTATGTTTCAGCAAGTAGATATACCCATATCTACTCAAATCATCTATGAAGGTGAGAAAATAACGGTATCCACCGCGAGCCTCAATGTTCATTGGACCACATACATCAGTATGTATGATTTCCAGTAACTCTGTTGCTCGCTCCATTGTTCTGAAGAACGGAGTCTTAGTCATCTTGCCCATGAGGCATGGTTTGCAAGCATCGAATGATTCATAATCAAGTGATTCCAGAAGCCCATCAGCATGAAGTTTCTTCATGCGCTTTTCACCAATATGACCTAAACGGCAGTGCCACATATAAGTTGCACTATCATTATTAACTTTGCATCTTTTGGCTTCAATATTACGAGTATGTTTATCACTACGATCGAGATTCAATAAACCATTCAACTTGGGTGTATGACCTCAGAAGGTTTTATTGATGTAAACTGAATAACAATTATTATTTGTCTTAAATGAATAGCCGTATTGCAATAAACATAATCCAATCATATTATTCTCAACACAAACACCAAATAACATTTATTTTAGGTTCAACACTAATCCCGAAGGTAAAGGGAGTGTGCAATGGTGATCTTATCAACCTTGGAATCACTTCCAACTCACATCATCACCTCGCCCTTAGTCTCTATTTATTTTGCAACTCCTGTTTCGAGTTACTACTCTTAGCAACTGAACCAGTATCAAATACTGAGGGGTTGCTATAAACACTAGCAAAGTACACATCAATAACATGTATATCAAATATACTTTTGTTCACTTTGCCATCCTTCTTATCCGCCAAGTATCTAGGGCAGTTCCACTTCCAGTGACCATTTCCTTTGCAGGAGAAGCACTCAGTTCCAGGCTTGGGTCTAGCTTTGGGCTTCTTCATGGGAGCAGAAACTTGCTTGCTATTCTTCTTTGGAGTTCCTATTTCTTTGCATTTGCCCTTTTCTTTAAAGTAGTGGTCTTATTAACCATCAACACTTGATGTTATTTCTTGATTTCTACCTTCGCCGATTTCAGCATCGCGAAGAGCTTGGGAATTACTTTCGTCATCCCTTGCATATTATAGTTCATCACTAAGCTCTAGTAACTTGGTGATAGTGACTAGAGAACTTTGTCAATTACTATCTTATCTGGAAGATTAACTCCCACTCGATTCAAGGAATTGTAGTACCCAGACAATCTGAGCACATGCTCACTGGTTGAGCTATTCTCCTCCATCTTGTAGGCAAGGTACCGTGAGAGGTCTCATACCTCTCAACACGGGCATGAGTATGAAATACCAATTTCAACTCTTAGAACATCTTATATGCTCTGTGGCATTCAAAAACATTTTGAAGTCCCGGTTCTAAGCCGTAAAGCATGGCGCACTAAACTATTAAGTAGTCATCATACCGAGCTTTGTCAAACGTTCATAACGTCTGCATTTGCTCCTGCAATAGTTATGCCACCTAGCGGTGCATCAAGGACATAATTCTTCTGTGCAGCAACGAGGATAATCCTCAGATCACGGATCCAATCCGCATCATTGCTACTATCATCTTTCAACATAGTTTTCTCTAGGAACATATCATAAATAAAATGGGGAAGCTATACGCGAGCAATTGATCTAAAACATAGATATGCAAATACTATCAGGACTAAGTTCATGATAAATTAAAGTTCAATTAATCATATTAATTAAGATCTCCCACTTAGATAGACATCCCTCTAATCATCTAAGTGATCGCGTGATCCATATAAACTAAACCATGTACGATCAACACGTGAGATGGAGTAGTCTTCAATGGTGAACATCTCTATGTTGATCATATCTACTATGTGATTCAAGTTCGACCTTTCGGTCTCCAGTGTTCAGAGGCCATATCTTCATATGCTAGGCTCGTCAAGTTAAACCCGAGTACTCTGCATGTGAAAAACTGGCTTGCACCCGTTGTATGTAAACGTAGAGCTTATCACACCCGATCATCACGTGGTGTCTCAGAACGAAGAACTGTCGCAACGGTGCATACTCAGGGAGAACACTTATACCTTGAAATTTTAGCAAGGGATCATCTCATAAACATCACATGCAATCAAAATATGTGACATGATATGGCCATCATCATCTTGAGCCTTTGATCTCCATCTCCAAAGTACCATCATGATCTCCATCGTCACCGTCATGACACCATGATCTCTATCATCATGATCTCTATCAACGTGTCGTCACATGGTCATCTCGCCAACTGTTGCTTTTGCAACTATTGTTATCGCATAGCGATAAAGTAAAGCAATTATATGCCGCTTTCACCTTATGCAATAAAGAGACAACCATAAGGCTTCTACCAGTTGCCGATAACTTTAACAAAACATGATCATCTCATACAACAATTTATATATCATCGTGTCTTGACCATATCACATCACAACAAGCCCTACAAAAACAAGTTACACGTCCTCTACTTTGTTGTTGCTAGTTTTACGTGGCTGCTACGGGCTGAGCAAGAACCGTTCTTACCTAAACCACAACTCGATATAGTGATTGCTTTTTGATCTTCAGAAAGAACCCTATTCATTGAATCCGATTGAACTAAAGTTGGATAAACTGACACCCACCAGCCACCTATGTGCGAAGCACGTCGGTAGAACCAGTCTCGCGTAAGCGTACGTGTAATGTCGGTCTGAGCCGCTTCATCCAACAATACCACTGAATCAAGAATCAACTAGTGACGACAAGAAACATGTATATACCCACGCCCACAACTCCTTTCTGTTCTACTCATGCATATAACATCTACGCATAGACCTGGCTCTGATGCCACTGTTGAGGAACGTAGTAATTTCAAAAAATTCCTACGCACACGCAAGATCTATCATGGTGATGCATAGCAATGAGTGGGGAAGTGTGTCGTCCATGTACCCTCATAGACCATAAGCGGAAGCGTTATGACAACGTGGTTGATGTAGTCGCCTATCTTCACAATCCGACCGATCCTAGCACCAAAAGTACGGCACCTCCGCGATTTGCACATGTTCGGCTCAGTGACGTCCCACGAACTCTCGATCTAGCTGAGTGTCGAGGGAGAGCTTCGTTAGCACGACGGCGTGATGATGGTGATGATGAAGTTACCGGCGCAGGGCTTCGCCTAAGCACTACGATGATATGACCGAGGTGGATTATGGTGGAGGGGGGCACCGCACACGGCTAAGGGATCAATGATCGACTTGTGTACTAGGGTGCCCCCTGCACCCGTATATAAAGGAGCAAGGGGGGAGGCCAGACGGCACTAGGGCATGCCAAGGAGGGGAGGAGTCCTCCTTGTAGTAGGAGTAGGACCCCCCTTTCCTAGTCGAACTAGGAGGGGAAGGGGAAGGAAGGGAGAGGAAGAGGAGAAGGAAAGGGGGGTCGCGCCCCCTCCCTAGTCCAAGTCAAACTCCCTATAGGGAGGGGGCGCGGCTGCCCCTTGTGGGTTGCCTCCCCTCTTCCCTATGGCCCATGAAGGCCCAACTTCCCCCCCTGGGGAGGGGGGGGGGGTTCCGGTAACCCTCCGGCACTCCGGTTTTCTCCAAAATCACTCGGAACACTTCCGGTGTCCGAATATAGCCGTCCAATATATCAATCTTTATGTCTCGACCATTTTGAGACTCCTCGTCATGTCCGTGATCATATCCGGGACTCCGAAATACCTTCGGTATATCAAAACACATAAACTCATATTACCGATCGTCACCGGACATTAAGCGTGCGGACCCTACCGGTTCGAGAACTATGTAGACATGACCAAGACACGTCTCCGGTCAATAACCAATAGCAGAACCTGGATGTTCATATTGGCTCCCACATATTCTATGAAGATCTTTATTGGTCAAACCGCATAACGATATACGTCTTTCCCTTTGTCATCGGTATGTTACTTGCCCGAGATTCGATCGTCGATATCTCAATACCTAGTTCAATCTCATTACCGGCAAGTCTCTTTACTCGTTCCGTAATGCATCATCCCGCAACTAACTCATTAGTCACATTGCTTGCAAGGCTTATATTGATGTGCATTACCGAGAGGGCCCAGAGATACCTCTCCGACAATCGGAGTGACAAATCCTAATCTTGATCTATGCCAACTCAACAAACACCATATGAGACACCTATAGAGCACCTTTATAATCACCCAGTTACATTGTGACATTTGGTAGCACACAAAGTGTTCCTCTGGTATTCGGGAGTTGCATGATCTCATAGTCATAGGAACATGTATAAGTTATGGAGAAAGCAATAGCAACAAACTAAACAATCATCGTGCTAAGCTAAGGGATAGGTCAAGTCAATCACATCATTCTCTAATGATGTGATCTCGTTCATCAAATGACAACTATTGTCCATGGCTAGTAAACTTAACCATCTTTGGTTAACGAGCTAGTGAAGTAGAGGCATACTAGTGACACTCTGTTTGTCTATGTATTCACACATGTATCAAGTTTCTGGTTAATACAATTCTAGCATGAATAATAAACATTTATCATTATATAAGGAAATATTAATAACAACTTTATTATTGCCTCTAGGGCATATTTCCTTCATGCCCATGGTGGCCCATTAACTCCCCCCCCCGGGGGGGGGGGGGGTTCCGGTAACCCTCCGGCTCTCCAGTTTTATCCGTAACTCCCCGGAACACTTTCAATGTCCGAACAACATGGTCCAATATATCAATCTTTATGTCTCGACCATTTCGAGACTCCTCGTCATGTCCGTGATCACATCCGGGACTCCGAACAACCTTTGGTACATCAAATCACATAAACTCATAATACCAATCATCATCGAATGTTAAGCGTGCGGACCCTACGGGTTCGAGAACTATGTATACATGACCGACACACTTCTTTGGTCAATAACCAACAGCGAAACGTGGATGCTCATATTGGTTCCTACATATTCTGCGAAGATCTTTATCGGTCAAACCGCACAACAACATACGTTGTTCCCTGATACGTCCATTTTGCATCATGCTTTTATATCGATATTTATTGCATTATGGGCTGTTATTACACATTATGACACAATACCTATGCCTATTCTCTCTTATTTTACAAGGTTTGCACGAAGAGGGAGAATGCCGGCAGCTGGAATTGTGGGCTGGAAAAGGAGCAAATATTAGAGACCTATTCTGCACAACTCCAAAAGTCCTGAAACTCCACCGAAGTCAGTTTTGGAATATATAAAAAATATTGGGCGAAGAAAGCACCAAAGGGGGGCCACCCACCATCCACGAGGGTGGTGGCGCACCCCCTGCCTCGTGGGCCCCCTAGCAGGCCTCCGATGCCCATATTTTGCTATATGAAGTCTTTTTCCCTAGAAAAAATCATAAGCAAGCTTTCAGGATGAAGCGCCGCTGCCATGAGGCAGAACCTTGGGGGAACCAATCTAGGGCTCCGGCGGAGCTGTTCTGCCGAGGAAGCATCCCTCCGGGAGGGCGAAATCATCACCATCGATGCTCTCATCAGGAGGGGGTCAATCTCCATCAACATATTCACCAACACCATCTGATCTCAAACCCTAGTTCATCTCTTGTATCTAATTTGTGTCCCAAAACCTCAGATTGGTACCTGTGGGTTGCTAGTAGTGTTGATTACTCCTTGTAGTTGATGCTAGTTGGTTTATTTGGTGGAAGATCATATATTCATATCCTTAATGCACATTAATACCCCTCTGATTATGAACATGAATATGATTTGTGAGTAGTTATGTTTGTTCCCGAGGACATGGGAGAAGTCTTGCTATAAGTAGTCATGTGAATTTGGTATTCGTTCGATATTTTGATGAGATGTATGTTGTCTCTCCTCTAGTGGTGTCATGTGAATGTCGACCACATGACACTTCACCATTATTTGGGCATAGGGGAAGGCATTGGGAAGTAATAAGTATATGATGGGTTGCTAGAGTGACAGAAGCTTAAACCCTAGTTTATGCGTTGCTTCGTAAGGGGCTGATTTGGATCCACATGTTTCATGTTATGGTTAGGTTTACATTAATACTTCCTTTGTAGTTGCGGATGCTTGCAAGAGGGATTAATCATAAGTGGGATGCTTGTCCAAGTAAGGGCAGTACCAAGCACCGGTCAACCCACATATCAAATTATCAAAGTACCGAATGTGAATCATATGAGCGTGATGAAAACTAGCTTGACGATAATTCTCATGTGTCCTCGGGAGCGTTTTCCTTTATACAAGAGTTTGTCCAGGCTTGTCCTTTGCTACAAAAAGGATTGGGACACCTTGCTGCACCTTGTTTACTTTCATTACTTGTTTCCCACTACAAATTACCTTATCACAAAACTATCTGTTATCGATAATTTCAGTGCTTGCAGAGAATACCTTACTGAAAACTGCTTATCATTTCCTTCTGCTCCTCGTTGGGTTAGACACTCTTACTTATCGAAAGGACTACGATAGATCCGCTATACTTGTGGGTCATAAAGACTCTTTTCTGGTGCCGTTGCCATGGAGTGAAGCGCCTTTGGTAAGTGGAATTTGGTAAGGAAAAATTTATATAGTGTGCTGAAATTAACTGTCACTTGTTACTATGGAAAGTAATCCTTTGAGGGGCTTGCTATGGGTATCTTCACCCCAACCAGTAGAGAAAAGAGTTGCTCCTCAACCTACCGAACCTACTGAAAATCTTTACTTTGAAATTCCTTCGGGTATGATAAAGAAACTGCTAGTTAAACCTTTTACAAGAGATGGAACATTACATCCTGATTTGCACCTAATCTATGTGGATGAAGTTTGTGGATTATTTAAGCTTGCAGGTATACCCGAGGATGTTATCAAGAAGAAGGTCTTCTCTTTATCTTTTAAGGGAAAGGCATTGACATGGCTTAGGCTATGTGATGATATTGGATCATGGAACTACAACTGATTGAAATTAGAATTTCATCAGAAGTTTTATCCTATGCATCTGGTACATCGTGATCGTAATTATATATAATTTTTGGCCTCGTGAAGCATCGCTCAAGCTTGGGGGAGGCTTAAGTCAATGTTATATTCATGCCCCAATCATGAGCTCTCAAGAGAAATTATTATTCAAAATTTTTATGGTCAACTTTCTCTCAATAATCGCTCCATGCTCGATACTTCTTGTACTAGTTCTTTTATGATGAAGACTATTGAATTCAAATGGGATTTATTAGAAAGAATTAAATGCAACTCTGAAGATTGGGAACTCGACAAAGGTGAGGAGTCAGGTATAACACCTAAGTTTGATTGTGTTAAATATTTTATGGATACCGATGCTTTTCGTGAATTGAGCACTAAATATGGACTTGACTTTGAGATAGTAGCTTCTTTTTGTGAATCATTTGCTACTCATGTTGATCTCCCAAAGGAGAAGTGGCTTAAATATCATCCTCCCATTGAAGTAAAAGTAGTTGAACCTACTAAAGTTGAAGGAAAGACTATCACTTATAATGTTGATCCTATTGTACCTACCGCTTATATTGAGAACCCACCTTTCCCTGCTAGAATAAAGGATCATGCTAAAGCTTCAACTGTGGTTCATAAGAGTAATACTAGAACACCTACACCCTCTGAGCAAATTAAAGTTGAAACTAGTATTGCTATGGTTAAAGATCTCTTGTCCGATAATATCGATGGGCGTGTTATTTACTTATGTGATGAAGCTGCTAGAATTGCTAGACCCGATACTAAAAATAAACATAGACCTGTTGTTGGCATGCTTGTTTTTTCTGTTAAAATAGGAGATAATTGCTATCATGGCTTATGTGATATGGGTGCTAGTGCGAGTGCAATACGTCATTCTTTATATGAAGAAATTATGCATGATATTGCACCTGCTAAGATAGAAAGTATTAATGTTACAATTAAGCTTGCTAATAGAGATACTATTTCACCGATTGCGATTGTTAGAGATGTTGAAGTCTTGTGTGGGAAAGTTAAATATCCTACTGTTCTTCTGTTGTTGGTTCCCCACAAGATGACTTTTGTCCCATTATATTTGGTAGACCCTTCTTCAATACTGTTAATGCTAAGATAGACTACAAAAAGGATATTGTTTCTGTTGGTTTAGGGGATATGTCTCATGATTTTAATTTTGCTAAATTTCGTAGACAACCCCATGATAAATAATTTCCTAGTAAAGATGAAATTATTGGTCTTGCTTCTATTGCCGTGCCCCCTAATGATCCTTTAGAACAATATTTGTTAGACCATGAAAATGATATGTTTATGAATGAAAGAAGGGAAATAGATGAATTATTCTTTAAACCGGGACCTATTTTGAAACACAACTTGCGTGTTGATATTCTAGGGGATCCTCCTCCACCCAAGGGAGATCCCATGTTTGAGCTTAAACCATTACCTGATACTCTTAAATATGATTATCTTAATGAAAAGAAGATATATCCTGTTATTATTAGTGCTAACCTTTCAGAGCAAGATGAAGAGAAATTATTGAAAACTCTGAAGAAGCACCGTGCTGCTATTGGATATACTCTTGATGATATTAAGGGCATTAGTCCCACTCTATGCCAGCACAAATTAAGATTGGAAAAAGACGCTAAACCGGTTGTTGATCACCAACGACGATTAAATCCTAAGATGAAAGAAGTGGTAAGAAAAGAAATACTAAAGCTTCTGGAGGCAGGTATAATTTATCCTGTTGTTGATAGTCAGTGGGTAAGTCCTGTCCATTGTGTCCCTAAGAAAGGAGGTATTACTATTGTTCCTAATGATAAAGATGAATTGATCCCACAAAGAATTGTTACAGGTTATAGAATGGTAGTTGATTTCCGCAAAATAAATAAAGCTACTAAAAAGGATCATTACCCTTTACCTTTTATTGATGAAATGCTAGAAAGATTATCCAAACATACACATTTTTGCTTTCTAGACGGTTATTCTGGTTTCTCTCAAATACCTGTGTCAAAAGAGGATCAAGAAAAGACCACCTTTACTTGCCCTTTTGGTACCTTTGCTTATAGACGCATGCCTTTTGGTTTATGTAGTGCACCTGCTACCTTTCAAAGATGTATGCCTGCTATATTCTCTGACTTTTTTGAAAAGATTGTTGAGGTTTTCATGGATGGTTTCTCCGTATATGGAACTTCTTTTGATGATTGCTTAAGCAACATTGATCGAGTTTTGCAGAGATGTGAAGAAACTAATCTTGTCTTGAATTAGGAGAAGTGCCACTTTATGGTTAATGAAGGCATTGTCTTGGGGCATAAAATTTCCGAAAGAGGTATCGAAGTTGATAAAGCTAAAGTTGATGCTATTGAAAAGATGTTGTGTCGAAAGGACATTAAAGGTATAAGAAGTTTCCTTGGTCATGCTGGTTTTTATAGGAGGTTCATTAAAGACTTCTAAAAAATTTCTAGGCCTCTGACTAATCTTTTACAAAAAGATGTTCCTTTTGTCTTTGATGATGATTGTGTAGAAGCATTTGAAATACTTATGGAAGCCTTGATTTCTGCACCTATTCTTCAGCCTCTAGATTGGAATTTACCCTTTGGAATTATGTGTGATGCTAGTGATTATGCTGTAGGTGCTGTTCTAGGACAAAGAGTTGATAAGAAATTACATGTTATCCAATATGCTAGTAAAACTCTAGATAGTGCCCAAAGAAATTATGCTACTACTGAAAAGGAATTTTTAGCAGTTGTGTTTGCTTGTGATAAGTTCAGACCTTATATTGTTGATTCTAAAGTAACTGTTCACACTGATCATGCTGCTATTAAATATCTTATGGAAAAGAAAGATGCTAAACCTAGACTTATTAGATGGGTTCTCCTACTACAAGAATTTGATTTGCATATTATTGACTGAAAGGGAGCGGAGAACCCCGTTGGAGACAACTTGTCTAGGTTAGAGAATGTTCTTGATGACCCACTACCTATTGATGATAGCTTTCCTGATGAACAATTAGCTATCATAAATGCTTCTCGTACTGCTCCATGGTATGCTGATTATGCCAATTACATTGTTGCTAAATTTATACCACCTAGTTTCACAAACCAGCAAAAGAAAAAGTTTTTCTATGATTTAAGATATTACTTCTGGGATGGCCCACACCTTTATAAAGAAGGAGTAGATGGTGTTATTAGACGTTGTGTACCTGAGCATGAACAGGAACAGATCCTACGCAAGTGTCACTCCGAGGCTTATGGAGGGCACCATGCTGGAGATAGAACTGCACATAAGGCATATTGGGCCATTAAAGAGCTCAACTATGATTTCAAACTTGCTGGTGAGAAAAGACTATTTGACATTAGCTCACTTGATGAGTGTAGAACCCAGGCCTATGAAAATGCCAAACTGTTTAAAGAAAAAGTTAAAAGATGGCATGACAAGAGGACACAAAAAGGTGAGTTTAATGTAGGTGATTATGTATTGTTTTTCAACTCTCGTTTAAGATTTTTTGCAGGAAACCTCCTCTCTAAATGGGAAGGTCCTTATGTTATCGAGGAGGTCTATCGTTCCGGTGCCATAAAAATCAACAACTTCGAAGGCACAAATCCGAGGATGGTGAACGGTTAAACAATCAAACATTACATCTAAGGTAATCCTATAAATGTTGAAACTAATGTTATTGAAACCGTAACGTCGGAGGAGTATATAAGGGACACCTTCCAGAATGTTTCAGCCTCCGAAAAGGAAGAGGTATGTGGTACGATAAGTAAACCGACTCCAAAACAGTTCTAATAGCAATTTTCTTCGTTTTGGAATATTTAAGAAAATAAGAAAATAAGAAGCAATCCGGAAAGGACACGAGGCATCCACGAGGGTGGAGGGCGTGCCCCCTGCCTCGTGGGCACCTCGTGTGCCCTCTGGACTCCGTTTTCTTGCACGATACTTCTTCTGGTCAGTAAAAATTCATTATATGATCTCCCGAAGGTTTTCACCACCGTACCATGCAAATATCCTCTATTTTTGTTTCGAGTTGTTCTGCTGCAGATTTAGATCAAGATGTCTTCTCAAGATTCAGTTGGGGAGAGTCGGGTGTCTCACCCGACACTGGGGCCAGGAGCAAATAATGATGCTGACCACTTTGGCCATCAACGGAGGAAGATATGGAGGCCGACTTGAAAAGGATAGATGCCATGGAAGAGGATCAAGAAGTTACTTCTCGTTTCTGAGTCGGATTCATGATGGGGAAACTACAGAGCTTAGCTATTCCAAACTCGGTCATCCCTTCCAATGTTAGATTTCTTTCTTAGGAAATTATGAAAAAGGGTGTTACTTGTTCTCCCGCGGCTATGCAACATCCATGGGTGAAAGGAGCTTTAGCCATCACGGTCAAGCTCCATAAGGAAATAATGGACCTCAAGCAGCAAGTCAATAAGCTCGAGGAAGAGAATCGTATCCTGACGGGCATCATCGCTAAGAATATCACATCACCACCTCCAAAGAAAGAGACATAAATACATGGGTATGTGCACTCCCCTTGGCAACTGCCAAGCTTGGGGGAGTGCCCCGGTACCGTATCACCATCACACTCCTATCTTTACCATTTTCCTAGTTCGATCCTTTTGGTAATATCTTGATCTAGTAGAATAAAGTTTTAGTATGATTTAGTTTTGAGTTTTGCTTTATAATCCTTCTATGTAATCGAGTCCGTGAGCTATATATAATAAAGATTAGTTTTGAGTCAAGGGCTTGGTTATCTTGCTATGATCTTGATGGAATAAAAGTAAGGATAAAAAGACATAAAGAGATCATATTGATCTTGTGGAGAGTAATGACTTCTCATATAAAGAGTATGATGAATAAACGTTGTTGAGAGTTGACAAACATAGTTTTGGTCATCGTTGCAATTAATAGGAAGTGATAAAGAAAGAGAGGTTTTCACATATAAATATACTATCTTGGACATCTTTTATGATTGTGAGCACTCATTAAAATTTGACATGGTCAAAAGTTGATGTTGGACAAGGAAGGCAACATAATGGGTTATGTTTTCTTATATCCGAAATATATATATTTTCATGGATCACCCAACATGTTGAGCTTGCCTTTCCCCCTCATGCTAGCCAAATTCTTTGCACCAAGTAGAGATACTACTTGTGCTTCCAAATATCCTTAAACCCAGTTTTGCCATGAGAGTCCACCATATCTACCTATGGATTGTGTAAGATCCTTCAAGTAAGTTGTCATTGTTGCAAGCAATAAAAATTTCTCTTTAAATATGTGTGATCTATTAGTGTGGATAAAATAAGCTTTATACGATCTTGTGATGTGGAAGAAATAAAAGAGACGGACTGCATAATGAAGGTCCATATCACAAGTGGCAATATAAAGTGACGTTCTTTTGCATTAAGATTTCGTGCATCCAACCATAAAAACACATGACAACCTCTGCTCCCCTCTGCAAAGGGCCTATCCTTTATTTTTTGTCCTATACTTTATACAAGAGTCTTATAGGATTATATATATCGGAGAGTAGGATTCTTTTTACTCCTCAGTCCCTTCGTCGCTCTGGTGAGGCCTCCTGACATAGAGTTTTGACTCTTCTCTTCTCAAATTTCACTAAATTTTTTTAGGATCACGCGGGTATCTTGGAATCGTTCCGATGGTTTTGTGACGAGAACATTGTTCTTGGTGCCTGCTGACATTTAGGGGTTGTCGCAGTGTCCCGGGGAGTTGAGCTCCGAGGTGTTGTCGTCACAGTTTTTTTGTTGCAGTTCTGGAATACCCGAGTTCGCCGACATCGAAAATCTCCTTTATGCAGTTGTTGGTGAGATAACCTCGACGCCACCCAGTACTGGGGTGGGGTTCAGGAGTATTGCCATAACTCGTATAACGGATGCTTTTCGAAGGTTGAGGTAAATGATTTCCGAAGGTTTCTTGGTTATGTGTTGAAGGATGGATACAGCTGGATGTAGGATTTGCTAGTTTGGGTGAGATATTATGCTTCCCTTGTATCCCCACCACCTGATTGCAGAACTAGAAAGTTTCGGGAGTTTATAAGTGGGAATTCAAGTAGCCCTTAGGATATTTTTCCGACAGATGCATGATATGAGAATGGGGTTCAACGTCTAGTGGTCAACCTATCCATGGTTGGTTTTACAGTGGTCTCGTTGTGTCTTAAAGAGTCCTTGACTATGCTGACTCAGGGACGCTTCGTATGTCATGTGCACTACCTTGTACATGATGGTGTTGTACGATCGAGCCCGTGTGGGCCCCACCACGAAAACTTCGGACGAAATCTCTATCATATGTTTGTTTCGGCTTATACTGCAAGCCAATCCTTTGTTTTGTTTTGTTTTGAGTTGTGGTATTCGAGTTGCTTCAATGTCAAATGTTGATTCCATACCTTTCCTAAGAGGTGTTCTCATATTTCTATGTGAATACCAATCCTTCTTGGTCATCGAGTTTGTCATATCAATTTCTTTTCAAGCGGCGCACTTCTCGTCAAGTGGATCCGATCATTTCAAGTTTTGCAACATCCAATCTTAGTTTTCGTCAATGGTATTTGTTTCATCTGTCCCAAGTTTCCTTTGTTTTCCCGCCCTCCCACCCTTTTCCTTCAAGGAATCAGATTTCTAAATCAACTATCCAATTTATTCATGTGAAGTCTCTTCATCCTTTTCTTTCAAGTTTCGATCTGGTGATTTATCGTGGAGATTCTAACGGAGCTTCAAGTTCATCATTCATCGTTCTTTTTCTTCTCCGGTGGATTCAATTCAAGCTTTGTCGATCATATCATTTCCTCGGTTCAAATGCTTTCTCATGCCGGTGCACCTCTTGATCATCCACTTCTCGCCATTCATTTGTTCTGGAGTGCTGAAGATATCTCAGAAGATTCATGTTTCCATTCCCGATTCGTTCAAGTTATTCCGAGGTTGTTATCTCATTCAAGCCATTTAATTCAACTGGTGCAATCTCTATTTTCAAGCAATCTTTTCAACAGTGTGTCTTTTGAGTGGGCCCTAACCCACAGGTATTTTCCCAGGATCTTACCTAACTCTTCTAATTTCCCCGGGTTACTCTCTAATTCTTTTCCAAGTTTTATGTAAGAATGCGTTATCATCAGTCAAATGTCTTTCTCCAAGATCTTTCAAATTCTTTTCATCGTTGGCTCAACCTTTCTATTCGTCATCCCAGAGTATCTCAACAATTCATGATGGTGTTTCTTGTCGTCATTCTCAACATTTGAAGACCGAAGAAGAGTTTTTCCTCCATATCTTGCTCCATTCTCTTCAAGATTCATGGTGCTAGCCTTATGCCATCCTATCATAATTGTTTTCGATTGTGAGAATTCTTTTCACCCATCCGGAGCATATCAAGAGTCTTTCAGTTTGATTCTCCGAAGTCCATCATTTTGGGATTATTCATATTCAGCTTTCAGCTCTCGTTCTCCAAATCTTACCGGTGCATCATTCAAATTTCTCTAATCAGCCCAGGATCTCTTCTTTCACTTGTATCTAAATTCTCTCAAGCATCTTCGTTCATTTGCTAATTCTTCCTGGTGTTTCTTTATATTTTCTTCGTTCATTTTCAATTCTTACAGTGGTTCTTCCAAGATTCTTCTTCCTTCGTTTATCATATCAATGCATTCGTGCTTTCCAAATTCTACCGGTGGATCGTTGAGGACCTTCTCAAGTTCGTGCTATATCTCTCTTAATCCTTTCAACGAGAATAAGTAGTATGCCAAATCTGTTGCTGGTCATCAATTTAAATTCATGAAGGATAAGCATAATGTAATTCTTATTCTTCTTTCATCGAGTAAATTCAATTCCTTCTTTCCGGAGTGGCTCATCATATCACATTCTCGGTTCGAGATGCTTTATCTTTAATCTGGAGTTCCAAATTTTTCACTTACCTCATCGCGAAGCTCCATCTAAATCATCGCAAGGCTTCACCTTGTGTTTTCAACTTCTCTTTCCTTTCGTTTGATCATCCTTCTATTATCAAAGTTTTCATGGAGGTTCTACATAGTGGTTTAGCAAGGATTTGATTCCTTCTCAAAGTGCTCATCAAGATTCTTTTCAGAGGAGCTCAAGTATTTTTCATATTGCATTCCGAAGTGTAATTCCTTCTACCTTATCTGTTCAGGTGGTGTTATGTCATTTTGACAGTTTCCTTCATGTTTCATGATCGACAAGTTGTTCGAAATGACATATTTTAAAACCATCATTTTCAATTCGTTCATGAGATCCTTTGCAACCCATCAATCTCTTCATTGGAGTTATCTTGGGTTATATTTCACCTAAATCTTTTCCCTAAGGATTGATGCTATTTATGGTGCTTATAAATGACCCAAGTTCTTCATTTATCCTTTCGGGGAAATAAGTTTCTCGTCTCCTTGTTCATATCAATCCAATCTATTATTTTCCGTTAGTGGCAGAATTTCACCTCATAGTTTTGGGATGTTTTCCATAAGCCCACAACAAGCTTACTCTTTTCGATGTTGGTTTTCCAACAACTCCATTCGACCCTTCTCCTAAGGACGCCTTTTAAAGATCTTTGGTGACAGAAGTTGGCATTTTCTTCTCCACTATTTTATTTCAATGATCCATCTTCTATTCTCTCTTCCGGAGGCATTGTGATGTTTCTCTTTTCTCTCATCATCTCGAATGGTGATGATCATGTTCTTTTTGTGCTTATCCATTTAACCAGAGTGTTGTGACCTCTACACAAGTTCTTTTCATCTTATCAAGTTTCATATCACTTTTCAACCGGAGTGATGCACGAATTTGTTATTCCTGGTTTCTCTTTTCTAACGGAGTGCTTTCAACTTTGTTCATCTCCATTGTATTCTTTTCTCCAATTTGTTCAACCTCTCAAGGTTTGTGGTTTCACTCGTTTGTCCAAGAAGCAACTTAGTTTTACCTGTCATCTTCCTCTTCCTTTTCCCTCTGGTGCCATTCTAGATCTCGAGACAAGATCCTCTCGTAGTGTGGAGTGTTGTAACGCCCCGAGACCGATGTGCCAGGTGTCTTCCAGTTATTCGTGGTTGTTGCCTTATCATTTGTTTGCGTGTCATGCATTTCATATCATGTGCATCGCATTTGCATACATGTTCGTCTCTTGCATCCGAGCATTTTCCCCGTTGTCCGTTTTGCAATTCGGCACTCCTATGTCCTCCGGTGCCCTCCATTGCCTCTTTTCGTGTGCGGGTGTTAAACGTCCTCGGATTGGACCGAGATTTGGCAAGTGGCCTTGGTTAACTACCGGTAGACCGCCTGTCAAGTTCCATGCCATTTGGAGTTCGTTTGATACTCCAACGATTAACTGGGGAACCGTATAGGCCTTGTGTGTGTTGCATCCCAACACCATTTTCAAAGTGGCCTAAAACCCATCCAAACCCCTCCATCCTCTCGGTCGTTCGATCATGATCGCGTGGCCGAAAATCGCACCTCATTTGGACTCTCCTAGCTCCCTCTACCTATATATATGTGCCTCCCCGAATTTTTCGCGCAGATAAAACCCTAGATCCAACTCCCTCCGCGCCGCCGGACATGTCCGTCCGCGCCGGACGCGTCCACCCCGCCGCCACATTGCTTCGGCCAATGAGAGGCCGACACCTCAGCACCGCCGCTTCTCTCCTCCACTCCTAGGCTGTCACCTGTCCCGCCATGACCACATCGCCGTGCGGGCCCACCAGGCCCGAGGCCGGCCCGCCCGATCCGCGACCGGGCCTGAGTGCCTGAGCCCCCACGCCGGCATCACCCTGCCGCCTCCTCGTCGCTCGCTCTGCCTCGTCTTCTCGTCCGTCTCGCCGGAGCTTCGCCGCCGACTCCCCACCGCAGCGCCGTCGCTTCTCTGCCGCACCTCGTCGTCGGTTTCCCCGCCGCCGCGCGCCTCGCGATCGCCGCCCTTCGCCCGCTCCTCGCCGAAGCTCGACGCTCCTCGCCGTCCCGCGCGCCGTGCACCGTCCTTCCCGCTGGCGAACCTCGCCACCGGAGCCGCCGGATCCTCGCCGGAGGCCGCACCCTCGCCGGATCCGGGGAAGGGGGATGAGATCCACCAACCCCGGGAACCAAATGCCACCGTCCCGCGAACCAGATCCACCCCATCCCGGGATATCCCCATCCCGCGTTGACTTCTTCCAGAGGTTGATTTTTCCTCTAAGTCCCTTTTTCTGCATTATTTTCAGCCCTGTTCATCATGCCATAACTCCTCATCCATAGCTCCGTTTTGCACGTATGATATATCAAATTGTTCATCTGGTCGTCCTCTTAATTTTGTTCCATTGCACCATGCTTGTTTGGGTCCATGTTGATGCCCTAATTGCTGTTGCAAGAGTGCTTCGTAATGTTAGGTGCTGACTCTTATCAGTTTATAGGCATTTGTCATTTTTGCCATGATTATTGTGTGCTGCATTTGGTCATTAGCTCTACATGTGTTTTGTTATATGCCATGCCATCTTTACAGGGGTGTATGCCATGTATTTTTGTGATCAATGTGGTGACTAGAACAAGCATGCAAAGTAGCTCTCGTGATGTTGCTGATTTCAGGGACTTAGAATTCTTCTAAGTCATTTCCCTAATGTTACTTTTATGCTATGTATTCATGTTGCTACAGAGTGATCCATGCCTCTTTTGAGCATGTTCAGTAAGGATGATTTTGAGATATTGTTATGTTCTACCCATCCATGTCTTTGTTTGCAATTATGGAGTACCCTAGCATGACTCAATCTTGCTCTACTTTTGCTATAAAATGTTCCTGGCAGATTATTTACATGTTAATCAATTTTGGCAAGGTTGTTGTAGTTGATCCATGCATTCTATGAGATTGTTCTTGCCATGGTTAGCTTCTTGATCATGTCTTCTTGCTGGTAGTATGCTTAGCTTGTCATGCAATGCCTTGTGTTGAGTGCATCGAGCTCGCAAACATGCCTACGTAACACTGTTTCTGCCATGTCCAGTTTTTCTGCCAAGTCTGAATCTGTTAACGTAACTTGCTATGTTTACATGGGTGCCATCATGTTTTCTGTGCCCTTTTGACTTATGGTCAGTAAGGGACTTTTGTTATATGCGTTGTGTTGATTCATGCCATGCCTTGCTTTGCCATGATATGTTCCTGTAGCATCTTGTTATCTTACTCTAAACATTGCTTCCTGATGTTAATTCCTGACATGTTAGTATTTTCACTAAGTCTGTGATGTTGATATCTTTTGCCCTTTTGCCATGCTTGTTTGAACCTGCTCTTGTGTGATTTAGCCATAGCTCAGTGTTCATGTTTTGTCAAGCATCTTGAGTAGATCACTGCCATGTGCTTTGTTGTTATGTTGGAGTGAAGTAGCTTAGTTTCTTGTTGCATTCTAGATGGCATTGTGCTGTTAATCACAGAATTGTGCCATTCTTGTTTTGCTTGCCATTCGCAAACCGTGCATCCGGTTCCGGTGATCTTTATATCGATTTCAACCGAAATCAACTCATATATCCAGCGGCACTCTTGGTTTGCCAAGTTGAGGCCTGGTTCAATCTTCTCCTTCCGGAGCATGCATATGCATTGCATATCACATCCCGCATGTCATGCCATGTTTTGCATAATGTTGCTTGCACTTTGCACCGTGGTTGATTGTTGTTCCCTTTACTTGTGTTCTTCCTTTGGGTAGAGCCGGGAGATGAGTTCGTGTTCGAGGAACCCATTGAGTACGCTTACGAGGATCAAGCTTTCGTCTTCTCGGAGAACTTTGCAGGCAGATGACCATACCCTCGAAATCACTTCTATCTTTGCTTTCTAGTTGCTCGCTCAATTGCTATGCTGCGATACCTACCACTTGCTACATCATGCCTCCCATATTGCCATGTCAAGCCTCTAACCCACCTTTCCTAGCAAACCGTTGTTTGGCTATGTTACTGCTTTGCTCAGCCCTTCTTATAGTGTTGCTAGTTGCAGGTGAAGTTGGAGTTTGTTCCATGTTGGAACATGGATATTGTTGGGATATCACAATATCTCTTCTTGAATTAATGCATCTATATACTTGGTAAAGGTTGGAAGGCTCGGCCTTATGCCTGGTGTTTTGTTCCACTCTTGCCGCCCTAGTTTCCATCATACCGGTGTTATGTTCCTTGATTTTGCGTTCCTTACACGGTTGGGTTATAATGGGAACCCCTTGGCAGTTCGCTTCGAATAAAACTCTTCCAGCAAGGCCCAACCTTGGTTTAACTTTTGCCTAACAACCTATTACCCTTCCCTTGGGTCGGCCAACCCAAGGGTCATCTTTATTTTAACCCCCCCGGGCCAGTGCTTGTCTAAGCGTTGGTCCGAACCGAGCAGCCTGCGGGGCCACCTCGGGGCAACTCGAGGGTTGGTTTTACTCATAGCTTGACATATCCGGTGTTGCCCTGAGAACGAGATATGTGCAGCTCCTATCAGGATTGTTGGTGCATCGGGCGGCTTTGTTGGTCTTGTTTTACCATTGTCGAAATGTCTTGTAACCGGGATTCCGAGGCTGATCGGGTCTTCCCTCTAGAAGGAATATCCTTCGTTGACCATGAGAGCTTGTGATGGGCTAAGTTGGGACACCCATGCAGGGTTTTGAACTTTCAAAAGCCATGCCTGCGGTTATGGGCAGATGGTAATTTGTTAATGTCCAGTTGTAGAGAACTTGACACTTAACTTAATTAAAATGCATCAACCGCGTGTGTAGCCGTGACGGTCTCTTTCCGGCGGAGTCCGGGAAGTGAACACGGTTCTGGTGTTATGTTTGACGTAAGTAGTTTTAGGATCAGCTCTTGATCACTTCTAGTTCACGACCGTGCTTTGCTTCTCTTCTCACTCTCATTTGCATATGTTAGCCACCATATATGTGAGTGCTTGCTGCAGCTCCACCTCACTACCTTTTCCTTCCCATAAGCTTAAATAGTCTTGATCGCGAGGGTGTGAGATTGCTGAGTCCCCGTGACTCACAGATTACTTCCAAAACTAGTTGCAGGTGCCGATGATACCGTGCAGGTGACGCAACCGAGCTCAAGGAGGAGCTCGATGAAGATCGTGTTCGTTGTGTGGTTTAGTTTCAAGTTGATTAGTAGTGGAGCCCAGTCATGGGGATTGGGGATCTAGCATTAGGGGTAGTCTTCTTTTATTTTGGTTCCGTAGTCGAACCTTGATTTTATTCTGCATGTTGTAATGCTATATTTATGTATTGTGTGAAGTGGCGATTGTAAGCCAACTCTTTATCTCTTTCTTATTCAGTACATGGGATGTGTAAAGATTACCCCTCTTGCGACATGCCTACAATGCGGTTATGCCTCTAAGTCGTGCTCTGACACATGGGTGATATAGCCGCATCGTGGGTGTGACACCTTTTTACGTTTTATCCTTTGGCAAGCACTGTGTGTTGGAAAGATCCTGATATATATGGCTAATTGGATGTGGGTTTTTAGAAACTATTATTGTTGACATTACCCTTGAGGTAAAAGGTTGGGAGGCAAAACTATAAGCCCCTATCTTTCTCTGTGTCCGATTAAAACTCCATACCCATATATTGCATGAGTGTTAGCAACTGTGAAAGACAAAATGATAGTTGAGTATGTGGACTTGCTGAAAAGCTCTTATATTGACTCTTTCCGATGTTATGATAAATTACAATTGCTTCAATGACTGAGATTATAGTTTGTTAGTTTTCAATGAAGTTTCTGATTCATACTTACATTGTGAATAAGATTGTTACTTTAGCATAAGAAATCATATGACAATATATATATATGTGTGTGTGTGTGTGTGTTGCTGATCTAAGAATGATCATGATGCCCTCATGTCCGTATTTTATTTTATCGACACCTTTATCTCTAAACACGTGGACATATTTATCGTTATGGGCTTCCGCTTGAGGAGAAGTGAGGTCTAAGCTTGGGGGAGTTGATACGTCCATTTTGCATCATGCTTTTATATCGATATTTATTGCATTATGGGATGTTATTACACATTACTTCACAATACTTATGCCTATTCTCTCTTAATTTACAAGGTTTGCATGAAGAGGGAGAATGTTGGCAGCTGGAATTCTGGGCTGGAAAAGGATCAAATATTAGAGACCTATTCTGCACAACTCCAAAAGTCCTGAAAATCCATGGAAGTCAGTTTTGGAATATTCAAAAAATATTGGGCGAAGAAAGCACCAGAGGGGGGCCACCCACCATCCACAAGGGTGGGG
Organism: Triticum monococcum; assembly: GCA_034509565.1. Classification (NCBI taxonomy): domain Eukaryota; kingdom Viridiplantae; phylum Streptophyta; class Magnoliopsida; order Poales; family Poaceae; genus Triticum; species Triticum monococcum. The sequence goes on along the minus strand of CM067842.1, from coordinate 438,418,118 downwards.
GCGCGCCCTACCCCCTGGGCGTGCCACCCTGTCTCATGGGCCCCCTGGCAGGCCTCCGGTGCCCATCTTTTGCTATATGAAGTATTTCGCCCTGGAAAAAAATCATAAGCAAGCTTTCGGGATGAAGCACCGCTGCCAAGAGGCGGAACCTTGGTGGAACCAATCTAGGGCTCCGGCGGAGCTGTTCTGCCGGGGAAGCATCCCTTCGGGAGGGGGAAATCATCACCATCGATCCTCTCATCGGGAGTGTTGGGGAACACAGTAATTTCAAAAAATTTCCTACGCACACGCAAGATCATGGTTATGCATAGCCACGAGAGGGAAGAGTGTTCTCCACGTACCCTCATAGACCGTAAGTGGGAGCATTATGACAACGCGGTTGATGTAGTCGTAGGTCTTCGCAATCGACCGATCCTAGCACCGAAGGTACGGCACCTCCGTGATCTGCACACGTTCGGCTCGGTGACGTCCCATGAACTCACAATCTAGAAGAGTGTCGAGGGAGAGCTTCGTCAGCACGATGGCGTGATGACGGTGATGATGATGCTACTGGAACAGGGCTTCGCCTAAGCATCGCTACGATATGACCGAGGTGGATTATGGTGGAGGGGGGCACCACACACGGCTAAGAGATCAATGATCAACTTGTGTGTCTATGGGGTGCCCCCTCTCCCGTATATAAAGGAGTGGAGGAGGGGGAGGGTCGGCCCTCTACTATGGCGCACCCTAGGGAGTCCTACTCCCACCGGGAGTAGGATCCCCCCTTTCCAAGTAGGAGTAGGAGTGAAGGAAGGGAAGGAAAAGAGAAGGAAGGAGGGGGCGTCGCCCCCCCTAGTCCAATTCGGACTAGGCCTTGGGGGGGGGGGCGACCTGCCCTAGGCAGCCCCTCTCTCTTTCCCCTAAAGCCCAATAAGGCCCATATACTCCCCGGCGGGTTCCTGTAATCTCCCAGTACTCCGAAAAATGCCCGAACTCATCTGGAACCATTCCGATGTCCAAGCATAGGCTTCCAATATATCGATCTTTACGTCTTGACCACTTCGAGACTCCTCGTCATGTACATGATAAAATCCAGGACTCCGAACTACCTTCGGTTCATCAAAAACACATAAACTCATAATACCGATCATCACCAAACATTAAGCGTGTGGACCCTACGGGTTTGAGAACTATGTAGGCATGACCGAGACACGTCTCCAGTCAATAACCAATAGCAGAACCTGGATATTCATATTGGCTCCCACATATTCTATGAAGAACTTTATCAGTTAAACCACATAACAATATACGTTGTTCCCTTTGTCATCGGTATGTTACTTGCCTGAGATTCGATTGTCAGTATCTTAATACCTAATTCAATCTCGTTACCGGCAAGTCTCTTTACTCGTTCTGTAATGCATCATCCCACAACTAAGTCATTAGTCTCATTGCTTGCAAGGCTTATATTGATGTGCATTACCGAGAATGCCCAAAGATACCTCTCCGGCAATCAGAGTGACAAATCCTAATCTCGATCCATGCCAACTCAACAAACACCATCGGAGACACTTGTAGAGCACCTTTATAATCACCCAGTTACGTTGTGATGTTTGGTAGCACACAAAGTGTTCCTCCGGTATTCGGGAGTTGCATGATCTCATAGTCATAGGAACAAGTATAAGTTATGGAGAAAGCAACAACAACAAACTAAACGGTCACCGTGCTAAGCTAATGGATGGGTCAAGTCAATCACATCATTCTCTAAATATGTGATCCTGTTAATCAAATGACAACTCATGTCTATGGTTAGGAAACATAACCATCATTGATTCAACGAGCTAGTCAAGTAGAGGCATACTAGTGACATTCTGTTTGTCTATGTATTCACACATGTACTAAGTTTTAGGTTAATACAATTCTAGCATGAATAATAAACATTTATCATGATATAAGGAAATATAAATAACAACTTTATTATTGCCTTTAGGGCATATTTCATTCAGTCTCCCACTTGCACTAGAGTCAATAATCTAGTTCACATCGTCATGTGATTTCACATCAATAGTTCACTTCTTTATGTGATTAGTTCACATCTTCATGTGACCAATACCCAAAGGGTTTACTATAGTCAATAATCTAGTTCACATCGCCATGTGATTAACACCCAAATAGTGATCATGTTTTCCTTGTGAGAAAAGTTTAGTCTACGGGTCTGCAACATTCAGATCCGTATGTATTTTGCAAATTTCTATGTCTACAATACTCTGCACGGAGCTACTCTAGCCAATTGCTCCCACTTTCAATATGTATCTAGATCGAGACTTAGAGTCATCTAGATCGGTGTCAAAAGCTTGCATCGACGTAACTCTTTACGACGAACTCTTTTATCACCTCCATAACCGAGAAATATTTCCTTAGTCCTCTAATGATAATTTTGACCGCTATCCAGTGATCTACTCCTGGATCACTATTGTACTCCCTTGCCAAAATCATGCTAAGGTATACAATAGGTCTGGTACACAACATAGCATACTTTATTGAACCTATGACTGAGGCATAGGGAATGACTCTTCATTCTCTTTCTATTTTCTACCGTGGTCGGGTTTTGAGTCTTTACTCAACTTCACACCTTGCAACATAGACAAGAACTCCTTCTTTCACTGATCCATTTTGAAATCCTTCAAAATCTTGTCAAGGTACGTACTCATTGAAAAAACTTATCAAGTGTCTTGATCTATATCTATAGATCTTGATGCTCAATATGTAAGCAGCTTCACCAAGGTCTTTCTTTGAAAAACTCCTTTCAAACATTCCTTTATGCTTTCTAGAAAATTCTACATTATTTCCGATCAACAATATGTCATTCACATATACTTATCAGTAACGTTGTAGTGCTACCACTCACTTTCTTGTAAATACAGGCTTCACCGCAAGTCTGTATAAAACTATATGCTTTGATCAACTCATCAAAGCGCATATTCCAACTCCGAGATGTTTGCACCAGTCCATAGATGGATCGCTGGAGCTTGCACACTTTGTTAGCACCTTTAGGGTTGACAAAACCTTCTTGTTGTATCATATACAACTCTTCTTTAAGAAATCCATTAAGGAATGCAGGTTTGACATCCATTTCTCAGATTTCATAAAATGTGGCAATTGCTAACATGAATCGGACAGAGTTAAGCATCGCTATGAGTGAGAAAATCTCATCGTAATTAAGACCTTGAACTTGTCGAAAACTTTTTGCAACAATTCGAGCTTTGTAGATAGTAACACTACTATCAGCGTTCGTCTTCCTCTTGAAGATCCATTTATTCTCAATGGCTTGCCGATCATCGGGCAAGTCAACCAAAGTCCACACTTTGTTCTCATACATGGATCACATCTCAGATTTCATGGCCTCAAGACATTTCGCGAAATCTGGGCTCATCGTCGCTTCCTCATAGTTCGTAGGTTCGTCATGGTGTAGATATCACTAATTGGTGTAGATATCATTGGAACTGATCTATGTGATGAACTACTTTCCAATTCGGGAGAACGTACAATTACCTCATCAAGTTCTACTTTCCTCCCACTCACTTCTTTCGAGAGAAACTTCTTCTCTAGAAAGGATCCACTCTTAGCAACAAAGATCTTGCCTTCGGATCTGTGATAGAAGGTGTAACCAATAGTTTCTTGGGACATTTACATCTATGCCCCTAACTTGATCCCACTACTCAAATTTGCCCCTAATTTCGAAGGGTGCTCAAATTTGCCCCTCCGCCGTTAGTTGCCCTTATAGAAATGCCCTTCTGCGCCGTTACCGTCCGGTCAAAGGGCGTCAAAGGGCTTTGACCGTCTCGAAAAAAATAGCAAAAAAAAATCAAAAAAATCTGAAATTTTGTGGGATCGAGGATACTCAAGTGCGCAATGTGCGTGCAAATTTTCATGCTGTTTGGATACTCTAGGAGCTCATGGCAAAGGAAAAACAGTAAATATGTATGCCCGTGAATAGTAAATTCAAAAAAATAGCAAAAAAATTCAAAAAAATATGAATTTTTTTGGCATCCAAGCTGATCGGTTGCGCAAGGTGTGTGCAAAATTTTGTTGTGTTTGGACATTGTAGGAGCTCGTGAAAAAAAAACAAAATATGGCTCAGAAAAAACTTTGAAAAAATACACTATTTTGCGTTTTTTTGCTAGAGCTCCTCGCATGCCATTTGATAACAAAATTTTGCACACACCTTGCGCAACCGATCAGCTTGGATGCCAAAAAATTTCATATTTTTTTGAATTTGTTTGCTATTTTATTTGAATTTACTATTCATAGGCATATAGATTTATTGTTTTCTTTTGCCCTGAGCTCCTGGTATGTCTAAACATCGCGAAAATTGGCACGCACCTAACTATCTTTGATCCCACAAAATTTTAGATTTTTTTGAATTTTTTTGCTATTTTTTTCGAGGCGGTCAAAGCCCTTTGACCGGACGGTAACGGCGCAGAAGGGCATTTCTATAAGGACACCTAACGGCAGAGGGGCAAATTTGAGCACCCTTCAAAATTAAGGACAAATCTGAGTAGTGGGATCAAGTTAGGGGCACAAATGTAAATGGCCCTAGTTTCTTTTGGGTATCCTATTAAGACACACTTCTCTAATTTGGGTTTGAGCTTATCAAGCTGAAACTTTTTCACATAAGCATCGCAACCCCAAACTTTAAGAAACAACAACTTAGGTTTCTTGCTAAACCATAGTTTATACGGTGTCATCTCAACGGATTTTTAGATGGTGCCCTATTTAACGTGAATGCAGTTGTATCTAATGCATAACCCCAAAACGATAGTGGTAAATCGGTAAGAGACATCATAGTTCGCATCATATCTAATAAAGTACGGTTATGACATTCAGACACACCATTACGTTGTGGTGTTCCAGGTGGCGTGAATTGTGAAACTATTCGACATTGTTTCAACTGAAGGCCAAACTCGTAACTCAAATATTCTCCTCCATGATCAGATCGTAGAAATTTTATTTTCTTGTTACGATGATTTTCCACTTAAGTATGAAATTCTTTGAACTTTTCAAATGTTTCAGACTTATGTTTCATTATGTAGATATACCCATATATGCTCAAATCATCTGTGAAGGTCAGAAAATAACTATATCCATCGCGAGCCTCAACACTTATCGGATCACATACATCAGTATGTATTATTTCCAATAAGTCGGTTTCTTGCTCCAGTCTTCCGGAGAACAGAGTGTTAGTCATCTTGCCCGTGAGGCATGGTTCGCAAGCATGAAGTGATTCATAATCAAGTGATTCCAAAAGTCCACTAGCACGGAGTTTCTTCATGCGTTTACACCAATATGACCTAAACGACAGTGCCACATATAAGTTGCACTATCATTATTAACTTTGCATCTTTTGGCTTCAATATTATGAACATGTGTATTACTACGATCGAGATTCAATAAACCATTTATATTGAGTGTATGACCATAGAAGGTTTTATTCATGTAAATAGAACACCAATTATTCTTTGACTTAAATGAATAACCGTATTGCAATAAACATGACCTAATCATATTTATGCTCAACACAAACACCAAATAACATTTATTTTAGGTTCAACACTAGTCCCGAAGGTAAAGGGAGTGTGCGGTGGTGATCTTATTAACCTTGGAATCACTTCCAACTCACATGATCACCTCGCCTTTAACTAGTCTCTGTTTATTTTGCAACTCCCGTTTCGAGTTACTACTCTTAGCAACTGAACTAGTATTAAATACTGAGGGGTTGCTATAAACACTAGTAAAGTACACATCAATAACATGTATATCAAATATACCTTCGTTCACTTTGCCATCCTTCTTATCCGCCAAGTATCTAGGGTAGTTCCACTTCCAATGACCATTTCCTTTGCAGTAGAAGCACTCAGTTTCAGGATTGGGTCTATCTTTGGGCTTCTTCATGGGAGTGGCAACTTGCTTGCCATTATTCTTGAAGTTCCCTTTCTTTCCCTTGCCCTTTTACTTGAAACTAGTGGTTTTGTCAACCATGAACATTTGATTCTTTTCTTGATTTCTACCTTCATCGACTTCAGCATCATGAAGAGCTCGGGAATCATTTTCGTCATCCCTTGCATATTATAGTTCATCACGAAGTTACAGTAACTTGGTGATAGTGACTAGAGAACCCTGTCAATCACTATTTTATCTGGAAGATTAACTCCCACTTGATTCAAGTGATTGTAGTACTCAGACAATCTGAGCACATGCTCACTGGTTGAGCTATTCTCCTCCATCTTGTAGGCAAAGTACTTGTCAGAGGTCTCATACCTCTCGATTCGGGCATGAGTCTGAAATACCAATTTCAGCTCTTGGAACATCTTATATGCTCTGTGGCGTTTAAAACATTTTTGAAGTCCCAGTTCTAAGCCGTAAAGCATGGCGCACTAAAGTATCAAGTAGTCATCATATCGAGCTTGCCAAACGTTCATAACATCTGCATCTGCTCCTGCAATAGGTCTGTCACCTAGAGGTGCATCAAGGACATAATTCTTCTGTGCAGCAATGAGGACAATCCTCAGATCAAGAACCTAGTCCGCATCATTGCTACTATCATCTTTCAACATAGTTTTCTCTAGGAACATATCAAAAATAAACAGGAAGCTACATCGCGAGCTATTGATCTACAACATAGTTATGCAAGTACTATCAGGACTAAGTTCATGATAAATTAAGTTCAATTAATCATTTTACTTAAGAACTCCCACTTAGATAGACATCCCTCTAGTCATCTAAATGATCACGTGATCCATATCAACTAAACCGTGTCCGATCATCACGTGAGATGGAGAAGTTTTCAATGGTGAACATCACTATGTTGATCATATCTACTATATGATTCACGCTCGAGCATTTGGTCTCAGTGTTCCGAGGCCATATCTGCATATGCTAGGCTCGTCAAGTTAACCTGAGTATTCTGCTTGTGCAAAACTGGCTTGCACCCGTTGTATGTGAATGTAGAGCTTATCACACCCGATCATCACGTGGTGTCTCAGCACGAAGAACTGTCGCAATGGTGCTTACTCAGGGAGAACTCTTATACCTTGAAATTTTAGTGAGGGATCATCTCATAATGCTACCGTCGTACTAAGAAAAATAAGATGCATAAAAGATAAATATCACATGCAATCAAAAATATGTGACATGATATGGCCATCATCATCTTGTGCGTTTGATCTCCATCTCCAAAGTACCGTCATGATCTCCATCGTCACCGGCATGACACCACGATCTCCATCATCTTGATCTCTATCAACATGTCGTCACATGGTCGCCTTGCCAACTATTGCTTTTGCAACTATTGCTATCGCATAGCGATAAAGTAAAGCAATTGTATGGCGCTTGCATCTTATGCAATAAAGAGACAACCATAAGGCTCCTGCCAGTTGCCGATAACTTTACAAAACATGATCATCTTATACAACAATTTATATCTCATCACATCTTGACCATATCATATCACAACATGCCCTGCAAAAACAAGTTATACATCCTCTACTTTGTTGTTGCGAGTTTTACGTGGCTGCTACAGGCTGAGCAAGAACCGTTCTTACCTACGCATCAAAAACCACAATGCGGTATAGTGATTGCTTTTTGATCTTCAGAAAGAACCCTGTTCATTGAATCCGATTCGACTAAAGTTGGAGAAACTGACACCCACCAGCCACCTGTGTGTGAAGCACGTCGGTAGAACCAGTCTCGCGTAAGTGTACACGTAATGTTGGTCTGGGCCGCTTCATCCAACAATACCGTCGAATCAAGAAACAACTAGTGACGGCAAGCAATATGTATATACCCACGCCCACAACTCCTTTGTGTTCTACTCGTGCATATGACATTTACGCATAAACCTGGCTCGGATGCCACTATTGGGGAACGCGGTAATTTCAAAAAAATCCTACGCACACGCAAGATCATGGTGATTGTAAGTGCATCTAGTGCCACCCCTAGTTGGTTTGGAGTATTGACGACAAACCTGGTTGAGGGACTAATGTGTTTGTGAGAATTGCAGGATAACACAGGTAGTAGTCCCTCATTGATTCGGTTTACCTACCAAAGATGACCCCCAAAAATGCGTGAAGACATTGAAGACAATGGTGGTCTGTGAATATATTCACAACGAAGACTATGACATGAGAAGACATCGTATGAAGACTATGGAATACGAAGACATAGTTGTTTCGTAGTTTCCTTTTCTTCTTTGTTGAGTCATAGGAACCATCGCATTGTTAAGTGGGGTCCAAGTGAACAAAGTCAGAGTGACTGAAGTGATGCTCAACCAAATCCTATGTCTTTGAGTGAAGACAATGAGAGCAAATCTTATCCAGAGCTGGATGAGTCAGCTTTACTTGTAGCCCAAGTCAAGATGCTGCGTGCGTTTGAAATCTGACTGTTGGACACGTGTCAGTTCCTTAGTGACCAAGGGTCATTTTGGACAAATTAGGTTGGGTTGCCTCCTGGCTATAAATAGCCCACCCCCTACACCATAAATTGGTGGCTGCTCAGAGTTAGTGCACAGCTTTTGTCATTTGAGAGCAACCCACCTCCAAAGCATTTGAGAGAGAAATCCTTGCGAGGTCAAAGCCCTAAACACCCAGAGCCAAAGAGTGTTAGGCATCACTGAAGTCTTTGTCTGCGTGACCTGAAGACTTGTTACACTTCAGGATTGTGAATCCTCAAGTCGGTTAGGTGTCGCGTTTTGAGCATCCAAGAGTCATTGTGGATTGCCGGTGAATGAAGTCTGTGAAAGGTTTGGAGGTCTCCCTTGAAGACTTACCAGAGTGATTGGACGAGGACTGTGTGTCCTTAGCTCAAGGGGAATTAGGTGAAGACACGGTCTTCTGAGTTAAATCTCAGCATCCCTAACCAGATGTATTGTTGTCACGGCAACTGGAACTGGTCCAACAAATCCTTGTCCTCACCAAGCAACAGGTTCTATCCTTTACCTCTCTTTACTTACAGTTTGTCTTCATGAAGTCATTGCCTGCTTGCATGATCTGATTGACTTCATTGTGTGAAGACTGTTGTTGTTTGGCTTCATACTATCTTCCATCCTGATCCATACTACCTAGCTGATGATAGTCTTTGTGCTTTCACTTCATTGCTTACTTATCCATGGCTTATCTAGTGTAGTCTACCTTCCGCTGCATATCAATAGGTTCATTTCTACTGTTTGTCTTCAAAGCCCCCGTGTTTTGAATACTTTCATAAAAATCACCTATTCACCCCCTCTAGTCGATAACTAGCACTTTTAATTGGTATCAGAGCAAGGTGCTCCCTTGTTCTGTGTGATTTGGTTTAACTACCTGGAGTTTTAGCTATGTCGACTGCAGGGATAATCAAAGTCTCTACTGCATGCCCTATCTTCGATGGCACTGATTACCCCTACTGGAAGAATAAGATGCGCGTGCATCTTGAAGCAATTGATGTCGACCTCTGGTATGTCGTCAAGAATGGCGTTCCCAAGGCCGGTGAAGCTGTCACCCCTGCTGATGTCAAGAAGTTCATTCAACTGGATTATACTGCCAAGAACATCATATGTGGTCATCTGACCAATGGACAGTATGGTCGTGTGAGTGCTCTGGAAACTGCGACGCTAGTCTGGGACTGGCTCTCCAAGGTCAACGAAGGCGTCTCAACCCACAGAGACTCAAGGATCAGTGTTCTTCGCAACCTCTTCAACCGCTTCAAGAGAAATGCCAATGAGAATGTTCAGCTGACGTTTGATTGCCTCACTGACATCACAAATGAGATTCATCCACTCGGTGCCACTGAGATCACCAAGCATGAAATCGTCAAGACACTCTTGAGATCACTCGACAACTCATTTAACACCCTGGCCCTGATGATTCAAGAACACCATGAATTCAAGACTCTCGATCTGTCTGACATACTTGAGAGGCTCAACACACATGAGTTCCAGTTATCTGAGAAAATAGATATCTATGGTCCCAACTATGGTCGAACGTGCTTTGAAGGAAAAGGTTGTTTCCTCATCTGAAGAAGAATCTGACTGCAGTTCTGAGGATCCTGAAGACATTGGAAAGGAACTTGCCATGCTAGTGAAGAAGTTCCAGAGATTCACCAAGAAGAAAGGCTCCAGACAGTCTTCAAGATCAAGCTCAAGAAATGATGAAGCTTCCTCCCGTGACTACAAGAAGAGAACGTGCCGCAAGTGCAAGAAACCTGGTCACTATATCTCTGAATGTCCTCAATGGGACAATGAGAACAACAACAAGAAGAAGAGCAAGGAATATGATTATGATGACAAGAAGATGAAGAAATCCTCAAAGTATTCTTCCAAGTCTTCGTCGAAGTCTTCATCACACAAGAAGAGCTCATCCAGCAAGGCTCGTGCATTTGTTGGCAAGGAGATGGATTCAGAGGAGGAGTCTGCATCTGAGGAGGTGGAGATTGAGTCCGAAGAGGAATCTGATTCAGGCGTGGCAAGCCTGGCTCTAGCTTCAGCATACGTCGCCAAGTCCATGTTCAACACTGAAGACAATGGCCTCATCACCAATGCTGATGCTAATGATGAGGATGACTCTGCACCCACCTACTGCTTCATGGCACGTCGTGCCAAGGCAAACTCACGTGATGCTTACTATCAAACATCAAGTGAAGATGAATCTGAATGTGAATCTAAACCTAGCTACAAAACACTTGCTACAATTGCAACACGGCAACAGAATGCTATGGAACATATTAAAAAATTGCTAGACAAAAGCGATGACCTGTTGGACACGGAAATGACCCGATCTCAGTCCTTAATTGAAGACATTAAAAATCTTCATGTTAACTATGAAGAACTTGAAAGACGTCATGAAACGCACTCAACTACTCATGAAAATCTCTCCTATGATTATCTTCAAAGGAAGCAATAGCTTGAGAACTTGAGATCGGCTCATCAAGTTCTTGAAAAGGAGAACGAGTCACTCCGCGCTCAATAGATCAGTTCCGCTCAGGAAGGATTTGAACCACCATGTCTAAAATGCCTTGAGCGCGATAATGCTGCTTCTGTTGCTGGATGTCCTACTGCTACTACTGTTGCAATATCTTCAACTGCGGATGTGATAACTAACCTCTCTGCTGAGGATACCACTACTATTGCTGATGAGAATGCCAGGTTGAAGGCATTGCTTGAGACAGGAATGTACAAAAGTCTCAAAGGGCATCATACACTATGTGATGTCCACAAGAAATAGATTCTGAACCGAAACCCTAGGAAAGAGGGTGTTGGGTTCGAGAGGAAAATGAATGTTGATGGTTCTTACTGGAAGCCTGAACAGTACCCAAAAACCACATGGGTTGATGCAAAGGGACCTTCAGTGGATCCATCTAACTTATCTGTCTTCACTTGTGCTAACCCGATTATCATTGATGAATCCTTTGATGCAAACTATAAACTGTTTAAGAATCAGAATGGTGAAGTGTTTGCTAGGTATATTGGTACTAACTGCAGGAATGGACCACCTTTGAAGAAGATCTGGGTGCCCAAGAGTTGTCTTGAAAATCTTCAGGTGAATGTCATCATGACACCACCTAGGAAGAAGACAAACCCCAGACCAAAGGCTTCATACAGACAGAGGACTCACTAGAGTCACCCTAACACAAATGTTTTGCAGGGAAACCATACTCAGGCCTATGAATATGAGAGTGTTTCATCAAATCGCCATGTTCATAAGACCAAGAACTACTCTGCTTATTCTTATGTGTATTATTCACCTCCTGCAAGAATATTTGCTAGGGCTCCAAAGCCAAAGTTCTCAGATGCTGCACTTAGACTCATTGCTTCGAAGCCACCCCTGAAAATGTGGGTGGTTAAGAAAAGTTAATTCTCTTTTGCAGGGAAGGGTCTCCAGCCAGAAATCAAAGGCGTCTAATGCTTATGTTGGGGACCTAAAACATCTTGTGGTGCGCAAGATAAAATGCCCAAATGGTCTTATTATGTATTTTGTTCATAGTTTTCTTAATAGTCATCCTATCTACCCTAACCAGGATCTGAACTTTCATAATCCACTCGTTGGTCAAATGTTTATGCTTCACATTTCCCTTGGTGAAGCCTATCCCCCAAACTGCATTGTAGGGTATGATACCAAAGGCTTCTGAATGGATTATGGACAGTGGATTCACTAACCACATGACTCATGATCAAAGTCTTCTCATGGACTCAACCTTACGTCCATCTGACAATAGTCACATCACATTTGCTAACACTGGTAAAAGCAAGGTATTGGGTCTAGGTAGAGTTGCAATCTCAAAGGATCAACACATGGATAAGGTGATGCTTGTTGAATCCCTTGGTTTCAACTTAATGTCTATCTCAATGCTTGTTGAATATGGTAGTAATATTTGGAAAATATCGTTGTTGAGGGAGTCCTGGATTAGGGGGTGTTCGGATAGCCGGACTATACCTTCAGCCGGACTCCAGGACTATGAAGATACAAGATTGAAGACTTCGTCCCGTGTCCGGAAGGGACTTTCCTTGGCGTGGAAGGCAAGCTTGGCGATACGAATATTCAGATCTCCTACCATTGTAACCGACTCTATGTAACCCTAACCCTATGCAGTGTCTATATAAACCAGAGGGTTTTAGTCCGTAGGACAACATACACATCAACAATCATACCATAGGCTAGCTTCTGGGGTTTAGCCTCTTTGATCTCGTGGTAGATCTACTCTTGTACTACCCACATCATCAATATTAATCAAGCAGGACGTAGGGTTTTACCTCCATCGAGAGGGCCCGAACCTGGGTAAAACTTCATGTCCCTTGCCTCTTGTTACCATCCGGCCTAGACGCACAGTTCGGGACCCCCTACCCGAGATCCGCCGGTTTTGACACTGACATTGGTGCTTTCATTGAGAGTTCCTCCGTGTCGTCGCCGTCAGGCTCGATGGCTCCTACGATCATGTATAACGATGCAGTCCAGGGTGAGACCTTCCTCCCCGGACAGATCTTTGTCTTCGGCGGCTTTGCACTATGGGCCAATTCACTTGGCCACCTGGAGCAGATCGAAAGCTATGCCCCTGGCCGTCAGGTCAGATTTGGATGTTTAAACTACAGGGCTGACACCCGCTGGGACTTGATCTTCGACGGATTCGAGCCACTGCCGAGCGCGCCGCACTGTCCCGATAAGCATGATCTAGCTCTGCCGCCGAACGGTGCCCTGGAGGCCGCACCCGCATCTGCTCCGATCCTTAATTCGGAGCCAACTGCGCCGATCGAGGATGGGCGTTTGGACGCTGCCTCGGGGGCTGCGATCCCAACGGCGATTGAGCCGAACACCAGCTCCGCACTCCACGAGACTCATGACTCCAAGGAGCCAGACTCCTTTCCGGACTCCGAACCCTCCATGCCCGGCCAATTGAATCCGATTCGGCGCCGATCATGGAGTTTACTGCCGTGGACATCTTTCAGCACTCGCCTTTTGGCGATATTCTGAAGTCACTGAAGTCTCTCTCTTTATCAGGAGAGCCCTGGCCGGATTGCGACCAGCAATGTGGGGATTCGGACGATGAAGAAATTCAAAGCCCACCCACCACCCACTTTGTAGCCACTGTCGATGGTTTAACCGACATGCTCGACTTCGGCTCCGAAGACATCGATAGTATGGACGCCGATGAAGGAGACGGTGAAGAACCAGCGCCTATTGGGCCCTGGAACGCCACCTCATCATATGACGTATACATGGTGGACGCACCAAAAGATGATGACGAGGAGCGGAAGGATGCACCGAAGGCTTGTTCCCTCGAAAAGCAGTCAAAGCGGCGACGCAAGTGCCACCCCAAATCCTGCCTCGACAGAAATAGCGATCACACAGACCCAGCATTGGAGCAGGGCGAACCGCTGCCGGACAACGGCAATCCAGATAATCAAACCGAACAAACAAATCCTATCAAGGATAATTGTCCGGATGACATAACGCCGGACAGACACCCGGAGCAGCAGACTGCCCGTACAAGGCTTGTTGCCACCGCGAGGAGTCTGAAAAAGAAGAAGCAAAGGCTCAAGGCTGCGCAAGACACACTCCACATTAGATGGAGCAAAATACTCAACACAGCAGCGAGGTACGGCGACAATCGCCTCTCCAAGAGCTACCCAAAGCAGAAGCTGCTACCTGAATTCGATGAGGAGGCCTCAGACCCCCCACAACCAAATATCAAAGCAGCCACCTGGTCGGATAGACGACCCCTCTACAAACACAGAGCGGCATACAACGCCGCTCACAATACAATACACGACCCATGTGAAGGCTCGCACCCAACGGACGGCGCAACAAGATCCATCTATGGACCACGCAAGCGCGCCCCAGCATACAATGCAATACAACAAACATCCCAACAACGCGACACACCCAGCTACAGGGGTGCCGTACACCCCCTGTGTTTCACCGATGAGGTGTTGGACCATGAATTTCCAGAGGGATTCAAACCCGTAAACATAGAGGCATACGACGGAACAACAGACTCCGGAGTCTGGATTGAGGACTACATCCTTCACATCCATATGGCTCGAGGAGACGATCTCCACGCCATCAAGTACTTACCCCTCAAGCTCAAAGGGCAGCTCGTCACTGGCTCAAAGGCCTCCCCGAAAGCTCCATTGGAAGTTGGGAAGAGCTCGAAGACGCCTTTCGGGCAAATTTTCAAGGGACTTATGTCCGACCTTCGGATGCGGACGGTTTGAGTCATATAACTCAACAGCCCGGAGAGTCAGCCTGAAAGCTTTGGAACAGGTTTCTTACTAAAAAGAACCAGATTGTCAACGGTCCGGACGCTGAAGCCTTGGCAGCTTTCAAGCATAGCGTCCGCGACGAATGGCTCGCCAGACACCTCGGCCAAAATAAGCCAAGAACTATGGCCGCATTCACAAACCTCATGACCCGCTTTTGCATGGGTGAGGACAGCTGGCTAGCCAGATGCAGCACCAGCGACCCTAGTACATCCGAAGTTAGAGATGGAAACGGGAAATCACGGCGCAACAGCAATAGCAAACGCCTGATTAAAGAAGATAGCACGAAGGGCACAACAGTAAATGCCGGATTCAAAAGCTCTCGGCCAGGTCAAAAGCCGCCCCCTAAAGGCACCAGGGACAAACTGTCCAGCCTCAACAAAATTCTGGACCAAGTATGCCAGATCCATAGTACCCCTGGTAAACCCGCTAATCATACCCACAGAGAATGTTGGGTCTTCAAGCAGTCCGGCAAGCTCAACGCCGTACACAAGGGGGAGGATACACCAAGTGAAGACAAGGACGAGCCTCCCAAACAAGACACGGCGGAACAAAAGAAATTTCCACCAGAAGTCAAAATAGTAAACGTGTTACACGCGATCAGGGGAAAAAACAACACGGCACTCCCAGGAAAACATACCCAAGTGCCTGTCACCGCGAAGTCCTGCCACTTGTCATCTCAACCGATCACTTTCGACCATCACGATTACTCAGCAAGTATCCGGCACGCAGGATGGGCTGCCCTGGTATTAGACCCAGTAATTGACGGATATCACTTCACACAAGTCTTGATGGACGGCGGCAGTAGCCTAAACCTAATATATCAGGATACAATCTGCGGGATGGGGTTAGACCCAACACAAATTTGCCATAGCAATACTACCTTTAAAGGAGTAACGCCAGGCCCAGGGGCTCGTTGTACGGGCTCCCTCTCATTACAAGGTACATTCGGCTCCCCCGATAACTTCCGTCGCGAGCATTTAACTTTCCACATCGCTCCGTTTCAAAGTGGCTATCAAGCACTGCTCGGACGCGAAGCTTTCACTCGCTTTAATGCAATACCACACTACGCCTGCCTCACACTCAAGATGCCCGGTCCACGTGGCATCATTACAGTGCACGGAGATATCAAGCGCTCTCTGCGCACCGAAGAGAGTGAGGCTGCCTTGGCAGCCAAACATTAAAGGCGTCCTGACCAGCGATCGAGTCCGGCGCCGCTATTTACACCGAATAAGTGATCACACCCCTATTTGTCAATACAAGGGGCTCAACGCACGCAGACAAGTGGCAATTTGTTATCATCTTCAATTATACATGATTTCTTTAAAAACTGTCTTTTTGCATGACAACTTTTTCACTTAACTTCCTCTCTTTTACAAACGATCGTCGTGCTACACCCGTCCAGGATATGGCACAACGGAGACACAGGCGCAGATGTGTAGTAGGGACCCGCTCAAAGGATTCTTTTTAGATTAAGATCCCGCGTAAACCTTTCTTACTGTCTCTTGTTGATACATATCCACCATTGTGAAGGATGCTGACGTCTTGGCATGTGGCCACACCAGAACAATGCACGTACCTAGACACAAGGGGCTTCTTACAAAGGCCATTATTTAGGCCTGGTTTATACCACAAAGACCGAATACCTTAGGGAGTGTTCGGCGTCGCGAGTTTGGCCCTATATGCATCAGCTCCGAATCATTGTCTTTGGTCAAATGTTGGGTTTGCCCGACTCCTGTGTTTTGGTGCCTTACGTTCCGCTTTACTGGCTAAGGTAGCACCAGGAGAACTACTGCGATTGTGCCCTGGTTCATTCGGACGAGCACCTCAGTAGAGAAAGCTGAAAACTGACTGTCATGATATATCATGAGACTGGTCAACCACTCGATGACCTGTGGGAATGTTAGAATTCCTCCGCCTTAACGAAGGGCCGTTTTCCGGCCAGGCATGTACGCATCCCGAGATCGGGAGAGTGCGGAGCCACCAGGGGCTATCTAGTAGCCCCACTGTCAAACTCCTATGGCTAAGTGAAAGTGTTAAAGCATTATAGTCCGGTTTCCTCGCTCGCTCCGCTATCACCTCCTTAATAGGACCAAGACATTGGGTTTAGTGTGAACGCATGTTTTTGCTAGCACCTACACATTATATGCATGGGGGTTGAAGCCGACGATTGCAATCTTTCAGGTTATACACACGTATACGAAAACGGCCGCCCAGGAGGCATCATATTACTTTCAGGCAGAAGTATAAAAATAGCCTTATAAAACTCTATAAAAGCATTTCGCTTACAATGAGATTATATATCACTCAAACATAATATTTTTTGAGCACTACGTCTCTACCAAACGGGCACCCTCAAGAACTTCTTCAAAGTAGTGGTCAGCAGCCTTTCGACCTATGGCCGAATCCCGCGCTGCAACACTGGTAGCATCCATCTTCGCCCAGTATGCCTTGACACGGGCAAAGGCCATCCGTGCGCCCTCTATGCACGCCGACCTCTTCATCGCATCAATGCGCGGCACCACATCGAGTAACTGCTGCACCAAGCTAAAATAGCTGTTCGATTTTGACCCTTCTGGCCATAACTGATCCACAACAAACCTCATGGAGAGTCCGGACAACCTATTTAGTTCGGCCCATATGGCTAATTGGTTAGTCAATGAAAGTGGACGCTCGGGAGTATGGAATTGTCTCCAAAACAGCTAGTCTACTCCATGGTCCGTCTGAACCTGGAAGTACTTGGCCGCATCATCAGCGCTCGCTGCTAAATCCATATACACATCCTCCGAGCTCCACAGCCGATTCAGGGGGGCATACCGTGGATCTCCGAACTTCCTCCGCAACATAAAGGATTTCCCAGCTACAATATCCTCGGCTTCCCGCAGCTCCTCCTTCTTTGCCCTCATAGGAGAGCGGAGGTCCTTTCTCATCGTAGCAGCCTTCTCAAGGTCCGATGCCTTCGCCTGGTTTTCCTTTTCAAGAACCCGGCAACGGTCGGCGGCGGCTTTTAATTCTATGGCCATCTTGGACATCTTGTCTCGGCTCTCGTCATGTGCGGCCTTCTCGGCTTGCAACTCTTCGGCCGCCTTTAAAGCAGCCGCATTACCCAACCTCGCTTGTTCCTTGGCTCGGGGAAGTTCTGCCCGCAAGGCTTCAACAGTGGCAGCCCCATCTGCAGTCACAACATATTAAAGATACTGGCATCATGCTACTCTTCCTCTGTGACGTTCACCAAATAATGACACTTACCCTGTGCCTCGTCAAGCCTTTTGTTAACAAGCTCGATGTCGGCGTCTGCCGCATGCAACTGCCGTTCTAAATGGGCAAAGTCGCTAGTCCGGCTAGCCACCGGAGCTTCCATCACCTGCACATAGAGGCAGTATGGTTATTACCTGGGAATATGATCCTCTTTTCGTCGTTGTTTCCGACGACAACCAGAGTCTCAGGGGCTACTATCTACACAGGGCACACCTAGCATGTGCAGGACTATCGTACATTCTTTTACGTACCTCAAAACCTGTTAGTAGACTCATAAAAGCTTCATGCAATCCGCTTTCGGCGGACGATATTCTCTCCATCACCGTATCCATCAGCACACGGTGTTCATCTGAGATGGCCGCTCGCCCCACCAACTCCCTCAGCACATCCGATCGCACACTAGACGGTGCCGGACTCTTTTGTCTGCTCTCTTTGGGAGCCGGACACTGGGAGCTTTGGGGGTCAATGGGATTATCTTCTGGCCTCACCGGACTCGGAGAGGCCCTCCGCGACGACACTTCAGGGTCGCCCACTTCCGGAGCGGAGGAGTCCGGAGGAGGCGTTTTGCTCTCCATCATCTTTGGAAGAAGATCCCCCGAAGATGAGCTCATTTGAGAGGGCCTAAGGCCCGAACTGCAAAAATATATGCAGTGGTTATCTTCTCAGAAGAAAAAGATGGCATATCTGTACTATTAAAGTATTTCGGGTCACTTACGACTCGCAGGAGAATTGATCCCCTCGCGGACTTTGTGCGGCAACGGTGCCCCCCGAGGTAGGACCCTTTGTGGGAGACTTCTTCTCCCATTTGGAAGTTTTGGCTTTCGAATCCCCGGGCGTAGTTCTTTTCCTCTTCTGGTCATCTTCCTTCATGGAGACGCTCGCTCCCTCGGCTAGAATGGGCAGCGTTGAGGGCTCCGGGCAGGGTGCGGTCTGGAGCATCTTCTCCAATACCGGATTTTCCAAACCCTCGGGTAGGGGGGCCAAACACCGAATCAACTTCGCCTTTGTTAGCCAGTCCTGGTCAAAAAGCAAACTCTCAGAAATAACTTCGTAACAAAGGAGAGATAGTATTTTCGGCCGAAAGATGCCTTACCTATTCGGCAGCGCGGTTACTACTCAGGCCCACGTCCTCGGCGATTTCTAGACACTCCACCTGAGGTCCGAAGAATGACTTGTACATCTCCTCGTGCGTCAGGCCGAGAAAATTTTGAATGACATGCAGTCCCTCGGGATTGAATTCCCATAGGCAAAGAGGCCGGCGTTTGCAAGGCTGGACTTGACGAACCAGCATAACTTGTATTATCGCAACCAAACTGAAATCTCCATTGAAGAGATCCTGAATGCGGCTTTGCAGTATAGGCACGTCCTTGGCTGGGCCCCAGCTCAGGCCTCTACTGATCCATGACATCAGTTGTGGTGGAGGGCCCGAGCGGAAAATAGGGGCGACCGCCCACTTGGCACTTCTAGGAGCCGTGATGTAGAACCACTCCTGTTGCCACAATTCAGACACCTCTGGGATGGAACCTTTGGGCCACGGAGCTCCCATCATCTTGCGTATTGAGGCACCTCCACACGCTGCATGTTGCCCCTCGACCATCTTCGGCTTCACTTCAAAGGTCTTGAGCCACAAGCCAAAGTGAGGGGTAACTCGGAGGAAGGCCTCACACACTACAATAAATGGTGTGATTTGAAGAAAGGAGTCCGGAGCTAGATCATGGAAGTCTAGCCCGTAATAAAACATCAAACCCCTGACGAAAGGATCCAGAGCAAGGCCTAGACCTCAGAGGAAGTGGGAAACGAACACGACGTTCTCGTTGGGTTCGGGGGTAGGGACGACCTGCCCTCGGGAAGGCAGCCGATGCAAAATCTGGGCGGTCAGATATCTGGCCTCCCTCAACTTTTTTATGTCTTCTTCCGTGATGGAGGAAGGCACCCATCGGCCTTGAAGGCTAGATCCGGATATGCCTGAAGGTTCGGAGCACCTGACCTGAACTTCGGGCGCTTGAGCTTGCGGTGGGGGAAGGATTCGATTGAGCACGGGAGGGAAAAATAAAAGCCTGGTCCCTTTATAAAGAGGGTGAATATCAAGCGTCCTCTCTGTGTCCGTTTGGACTTGCCTATAATCTAGGAATCCTAGAAGCGGTTGGGTTACGCACGCCCGTATTGATGAGAATCCCAAAATAAGGGGACACGATCTCTGCTTTAATAAGACGTGCCAAGGAAACCGCCTCGCATAACGCACTGAGATGGGACAGTAAAACGGTTCGAATAAAGGCTTGGCCGTGGTGTGTCGCACCACGGAATACGTCGACAGATTAGATTTGTGTAAATATTATTTTCTCTATGGCAATATGTGGAAAACTTATTTTGCAGAGCCGGACACTACCTTTGTGTTCAAAATCTTCTGTGAAGTACTTGGAGGAGGAACCCGCCTTGCAATGCCGAAGACAATTTGCGCGCCGGACTCGTCGTCATTGAAGCATGGTTCAGGGGCTACTGAGGGAGTCCTGGATTAGGGGGTGTTCGGATAGCCGGATTATACCTTAAGCCAGACTCCAGGACTATGAAGATACAAGATTGAAGACTTCGTCCCGTGTCCGGAAGGGACTTTCCTTGGCGTGGAAGGCAAGCTTGGCGATACGGATATTCAGATCTCCTACCATTGTAACCGACTCTATGTAACCCTAACCCTATCCGGTGTTTATATAAACCGGAGGGTTTTAGTCCGTAGGATAACATACACATCAACAATCATACCACAGGCTAGCTTCTAGGGTTAGCCTCTCTAATCTCGTGGTAGATCTACTCTTGTACTACCCATATCATCAATATTAATCAAGCAGGACGTAGGGTTTGACTTCCATTGAGAGGGCCCGAACCTGGGTAAAACTTCGTGTCCCTTGCCTCCTGTTACCATCCGGCCTAGACGCACAGTTCGAGACCCCCTACCTGAGATCCGCCGGTTTTGACACCGATAGTTGCCTTGCGCTTATGGAATCTGACAAATCTCCAGTGTTTGAAGGGTACCGAAAAGATGATCTGTACATGGTAGATTTCTCAGCAGGACCACAGTTGGCCATATGTCTTCTAGAAAAAGCTTCAGAGTGCTGGCTATGGCATCGGAGGCTAGGGCATGCTGGCATGAGGAACTTATACACTCTCGCGAAGAAGAAAAACGTCGTAGGCATCGAGGGCGTCAAGTTCAAGAAGGATCATCTATGTGGTGCCTATGAAGCTGGAAAGATGACAAGGGCCAAACATCCCTCGAAGAGAATCATGACGACTTCTCAACCCTTCGAGCTGCTTCACATGGACTTATTTGGCCCTACTCACTACTCTACTCTCACTACCACTGCTTGCCTATATGGCTTCGTCATTGTTGATGATTACTCATGTACCTGGGTGCATATAATTCCCTACAAGACTGAAGTGTAGGATGTCTTCAGACAATTTGCCAATCGTTCCATGACGAACTATGGCATCAAGATCAAGCACATCAGAAGTGACAATGGCACAAAGTTCAAAAACACCGGTCTCGACACGTATCATGATACAATGGGCATCACTCATGAGTTCTCAGATCCATACACACCTCAGCAGAATGGCATCGTGGAGCGCAAGAACAGAACACTCACTGAGATGGCTCGAACGATGCCCGATGAGTATAAGACTCTAAGGAAGTTCTGGCCTGAAGCCATTGATACTGCATGCCACATCATCAACCATGTTTATCTTCACAAGCTTCTAAAGAAGAAATCATATGAGCTACTGACTGGTAAGAAGCCAAACGTAAGCTACTTCAGAGTATTTGGTGCTAGGTGCTGGATCAAGGATCCGCATCACACTTCAAAATTTGCACCAAAAGCACATGAAGGTTTTATGCTTGGTTACGGAAAGGATTCACACTCATACAGAGTCTTCAACCTCTTTCACTATAAAGTGGTTCAAACTGTGGATGTGCGGTTCGATGAAACTAACGGCTCGTAAAGAGAGCACCTGCCAAATGTGCTAGATGAAGTCTCACCAAGTGAATCCATCAAGCTTATGGGTACTGGATAAATCATACCTTCAGAGGCACAAGCTGAAGAAGAACTTATCATCTGCACCAAGTCAACCTGAAGACGCTGCTCAGCCTTAAACCAATGATGAAGACGAAGACAATGATCAGCAAGGGCAAAATCTTCGTCTAGTTCATCCTCGTGTTGCAAATTAAGTACAGATTGAGAAGATAATTGATAGCATCAATGCACCTGGTCCACTCACTCGTTCAAGAGCAAAAAAACTAGAAATTTTTTGTGGACACTTTGCATTTGTCTCTATATCTGAACACAAGAAAGTTGCTGAAGCCTTCATGGAACCTGAATGGATTCAAGCTATGCAAGAAGAGCTTCAACAGTTCGAGCTGAACAATGTATGGGAACTGGTCAAGCGTCCTGATCCTCGCAAGCACAATATCATAGGCACAAAATGGATCTATCGCAACAAACAAGATGAGCATGGTAAAGTTGTCAGAAACAAGGCTCGTCTTGTTGCTCAAGGATACACTCAAGTTGAAGGGATTGACTTCAATGAAACATTTGCTCCAGTGGCTAGGCTTGAAGCCATTCGCATACTACTAGCCTATGCTAACCATCACAATATCCTCCTGTACCAAATGGATGTGAAGAGTGCCTTTCTCAATGGCAAGATTGAAGAAGAAGTGTATGTTGCACATAACCACCTGGCTTTGAAGATCCAAAACATTCTGTTATGGTATACAAGCTCAATAAGGCACTGTATGGCCTCAAACAAGCCCCTCGTGCTTGGTATGACACACTCAAAGCCTTCATGAAGAGCAAAGGCTTCCAACCTAGTTCCCTGGATCCCACTCTCTTCACGAAGACATATTATGTGAACTGTTTGTGTGCCAGATCTATGTGGATGACATTATCTTCGGCTGCACTAACAAAAGATACAGCGATGAGTTTGGGCACATGATGCAAGAGCAATATCAGATGTCCATGATGGGTGAGCTGAAGTTCTTCCTTGGTCTTCAAATCCGTCAGCAAAGCAATGACATCTTCCTATCTCAAGATAAATACCTCAAAGATTGCCTTAAGAAGTTTGTAATGCAAGACTGCAAAGGATACACGACGCCAATGCCAACCAAAAGTCATCTGGGTCCCAACGACAATGGTAAAGAGTTTGATCAAAATGTATACTGCTACATGATTGGTTCTTTACTCTACTTGTGTGCATCTAGGCCAGATATAATGCTTAGCGTTTGCATGTGTGCCCGATTCCAAGCGGCACCAAAGGAGTCGCATCACTTAGCTGTGAAGCGAATTCTTGGATATTTGGCTTACACCCCAACACTAGGATTATGGTATCCAAAGGGCTCAAAGTTTGATCTAGTTCGATTCTTAGATGCTGATTATGCTCGTGACAAGGTTGATCGCAAGTCTACATCAGGCACATGTCACTTTCTTGGACGATCTCTTGTCTGTTGGTCTTCAAAGAAGCAGAACTGTGTGTCTCTCTCCACTGCTGAATCTGAATACATTGCTGCTGGATCTTGCTGTGCTCAGTTTCAATAGATGAAGCAAACTCTCAAGGACTATGGCATCCATCTGAAGCAAGTGCCACTCTACTGCGACAACGAAAGCGCAGTCAAGATTGCCAACAACCCAGTTCAACATTCGAAGACAAAGCACATTCAGATTCGTCATCACTTTCTCAGAGATCATGTCATGAAGGAAGATATTGATATCATTCATGTCAACACGGAAGAGCAATTGGCAAATATCTTCACAAAGCCCTTGGATGAGAAAAGGTTTTGCAAGTTGCGGTGTGAGCTAAATATCCTAGAATCCTCAAATGTCCTGTGATTGGACACACATCCTAACGCTTATGCATGTTGATGACTTAGATGTGCAACACACGAAGTAACATATATTTTCAATCAATGAAGACATACACTCTAAGTGTGAATACATTAATGCAGAATTTGACTTCGGAGCGCCACGATAATTATGTGCCGTGTCTGGGTCTAATATTTCCTATACGGTGGGTAACACCAGGACCAAATTCTTATTTGAAGTGTTTTTATTAGCGTCACATTTGCATAGTCTTCGCATTTGGTTTGTCTTCAACATTGATTTGTTTTTGAGTTTATCTTCACAATGTTGATTTAGTCTCATACTGATATATGCATATATTTGTGTTCTGTCCTCTACAACATTCACTTATAGCTATGTCTTCTTGCTCGAATCTTTTGATCTAAGTGAACGTGATCGGACCCTAACCCCCTCTATGCTTCTACCTCAGATTCTATCTATCCAAATCATGTGCATTCTATTGAAACCTGTCATTTGTCTTCTCTGAGTCCTTGTCAGCTGAAGACAAAGATAAATGTTTAACTCCATTTTTAATGCCATATAATTTTTGCCTGAATATCGAAGAAGCCGGAACGACCACCAGACAATCCAGGCATGCGTGGGAACATGGAACAATTTTCAATGAGTTGCATGCGTGCCATGTGTCCTTCAGATGTGAACCGCCAGGGGCACCTGCGTAATAACACTGTGTCGTCCCTGTCCTTATCAATACACACCTCACCGCGGTCATTATCTCTTCTTCCACCTCTTCTCCTCGCACCAAAACCCTAGGGCCTCCGCTAGCTCGCGTCGATGCCTGAGACGAAGCGCTTAGCTATCGCGACATCTTCGACGCCGTCCTCACGCCGGCCGAGGACCTTGTCCTCTTCGCCGCCTCCATAGGTGTCTTCCGTTGCCAAGTTAGGGCACGGGAGATTGAACTGCTCGGCCTCTCTCTCCATCTCGTCTAGCGGTTCGTCAAGCGGTAATTAAAACTTACTTTTTACTGCCTTTTTGATCCGTCAAATCCATTCACTTCATCCAAAAGTAGATTCTTCACTTTCATATCTGGATCTGTCCATGTCTGCATCTCATATCATGCCAAGTATATTCACTTATGCTTCACAACTATTTAGATTCCTCACTTGTACTTATTCATGGATTCGTAAAATTCTGGAACCGACTCTCTTCAAATAAGTGAATGTCTTCGCACTATGAGGTCTGTCTTCAAATTATTTATCTTCAGAATCTTCTGAGAATGCATATGACCTCTTCCCCTTCACTCGCACCTTAATGCTGTCACAGGTATATGTCCGTGGGGGAATCCCTTGGTTCTCATAGTCTGCATTCATTTGCAGAGTTTTTGCAGCGTCACATCAACTCTCCAGATGCCAGTTCCTGTCTGACCAGCAAGAGGAAGCCAATTACAGTCTCGAAGTCGTTCAATCTTAATCCAATGGCCACTGACAAGTCTATAAGGAAGGGCGGCAGGCAGCGCCATGGAGATAGAGCCAAGGATCTACCTCCAGATCTGTTTGAGCAATACAAGTCAGATCCCGAAGAAACCTATGGCGAGCGCAAATACCGAATCCAATGGATTCGAAGATACTGGGCAGAGCAATGGTTCATGTACAGATTTGTGACTGCTGAATATGCTGAAAAGAATGCCATCAAGGGCCCCTGGGGAGATATTCTATACAGAAATCTGCAGCCCAAGTGCAAGCCCGAAGCCATTGCTCAAGGCTTCTATCCATGCATGCTCTGAGGGCCACAGCCCGACAACACCGACCCATCATCTTTGTTGTGGTGTCGTGATGACAATCTCTTCAAGCACAACTATTAGTTTGCAAAAGAGTCAACAAGGAAGAACAAGAAGGACCTTGGACTCAATTTCAACCCTGGTCTGCCTGCTCCAAGGGCTGATAGCAGCTGCGATGCCAATCCCAATGAAATCGGTCCCTTCTACAACCTCGAAGGCCTCATCAGTCATATTTCTGTACAGGGGGCTACAGTGGATCACACAGCTGACGACGCAGATTCTGATGAAGCGCCAGCTCCACCTCAGTCGCAGAAGCAAAAGAAATCAAAAGCTTCGAAGCCCTCTGCTGCACCAAAAGCTTCACGCATGAAGCCATTGGCCAGTGCACCTCCAGAACCCAGTGTGCATTCTGAGGATCTGTCTCGTGTCTCCAAGAAGGCCGAGAAGACAAAGAAAACCAAGAAGCCCAAGAAGATTTCAGGGCATGAACTTACTCCAGCTGCCGTTCTGCGAAACAAAGATGAAACCATTGATCTATCAAGCGATGAAGATCTTGGTGATGATGCCCTTGAGCTGCTGATCAAGAGCGTCGCCTAATATTTTTTATATATTCCAAAATAATTCTCCATGAAGTTTCAGGACTTTTGGAGTTGTTCAGAATAGGTCTCTCAGATTTGCTCCTTTTCCAGTCCAGAATTCCAGCTGTCGGCATTCTCCCTCTTCATGTAAACCTTGTGAAATAAGAGAGAAAAGGCATAAGTATTGTGCTATATATAATGTGTAATAACAGCCCATAATGCAATAAATATCAATACAAAAGCATGCTGCAAAATGGACGTATCAGCACCCCTGGTGGGCACAAGACACGAGGGCGCGCCTGGCAGGTGGGCACAAGACACGAGGGCGCGCCTGGTACCTTCAGGACTCTGTTTTTCTTCCGTGTGCTTCTTTCCCAAGATAAAAAATCTTTATATACCCTCCCATACCTATTGACCACAGTATCGCGGAGAAATCTTCGGTTCTTCTTTCTTGTTGTTTTCTGTTAGATTTGTTAAACCATGCGTCATGTCTTCTCCCTCCCCCAACAACGTAGAAGAGGATGCTTGGTTGATGAAGATTGAATTGATGAGAGAAGAACCCAAAAAGCCTTCAAAGCGGACAAGAGCAAGGAAGCTAATGGAGATCAAGCCCCGGTGGTCGAGCAAGCCTTGCATGCTGAGGAGGAGGAAGAAGATATCCTTAAACCTTACTATGAGCATCTAACCCCCACTGAGATTGAAGCTTTTCAGATCATTGAAACGGTTCGTGTGCAAAATAAATATTTTACTCATGAAAAAAATATTCTATTGCACGAGCACATCATCACTCTCCAAAGCGTCAGCCGTAGATTGGAGTATCTTTTGATCCTGAAGGGATAAGATTACTACCACTTCATCACCACCGCCTCCTTCTTCATCACCAAAGAAAACTTGAGTATCGGGTATGGGCACTCCCCTTGGCTTGTGCCAACCTTGGGGGAGGTGTCCAGGTATTGTATCACCTCCACTATCTTTTTCCTTTATTTATGTTAGTTCGATCCTCAGTTATCTTTTGCTTTGGTTGAATAAAAGTTTAGTTTGAACCTTTCTTTTCGAGTGTTTGCTTAGTGATCTATCGCTATAATCGTGTGCGAGATATATAATAAAGTTTAGTTTGAGGTTTTGTTTTCTTTACTTTCATGTTCAATAGAAAGAAAGGAAATAAATGAAAAACATCATATGCTAATCTTATGGTAAGTAATGTGTCATGGGAAACCACAGTGACTTATGGGGCCATGAGCCCCTTTTGGTTCGGCATGGGGATGGGCACATTGCACAAAGAGCGGAGAAGCATAACACAGCACGACAGAGATCACACGGGAAGTTTTTACCCAGGTTCGGGCCGCCACGAGGCATAAAACCCTACTCCTGCTTTGGTGGATTGATGGTGGAAAATGATGGAAAAACGCTGCGCTCTTGCCTGACAAGGTGGCCTCGAGGTGAAAGTGGCTACGCGCGTATCAATGTGTGGGGGTCTAAATCCCTTCTATAGTTGCCATGGGCCTCATTTTATAGATCAAGGGGTCACCACGGTGGCAAATCAGTCTTTACATACTGATTAGATAGAAAATAGTGCTATCATACCTAACTCTATAGGCTGATAGAGCGCATTAAATGTGCCACTTAATGTCACATCATAGCTCGCCCGGCAGGCCCTGTCAGGCTGTTTTGCCAGCTTTGCGCCTGCTTGCTTGACACGTCTCAGAATGGGTGTCACTTGGAGGTGAGGGAGTCCTGGATTAAGGGGTCCTCGGGCGTCCGACCTGTGTGACATGGGTCGGACTATTGGGCCATGAAGATACAAGATAGAAGACTTCCTCCCGTGTCCGGATGGGACTCTCCTTTGCGTGGGAGGCAAGCTAGGTGTCTGTATGTTTCATTTCCTTTCTTTGTAACCGACTTTATATAACCCTAGGCCCCTACAGTGTCTATATAAACCAGAGGTTTTAGTCCGTAGAGACAATCACAACCATACATGCTAGACATCTAGGGTTTAGCCATTACGATCTCGTGGTAGATCAACTCTTGTAATCCTCATACTCATCAAGATCAATCAAGCATGATGTAGGGTATTATCTCCATCAAAAGGGCATGAACCTGGGTAAAACATCGTGTCCCCTGCCTCCTGTTAGCATCGACCTTAGACGCACAGTGCGGGACCCCCTACCCGAGATCCGCCGGTTTTGACACCGACATTGGTGCTTACATTGAGAGTTCCACTGTGACGTCGAAGTTAGGGTTGATGGCTCACCTTGTTATCAAAGACAGTATCACCTTCGGAGGAGCTCTGGCCTCAGGCCAAACCCTCCGGTTGGGCAGGTTTACCATGACCGCCCGTTCGGCCGTTAAGCCGGCGATGACTTCTCGGGTCATCGAAAATCGCCTCCGTGTTAACTCCGAATACTCTAGATGGATGGGTCCGCCGGAGTGGTTGTCTTTAAATGAACTCCTGGATCGCATCGCCGCCATGGGGGTCACTACTGACCATGACCAGATTGGGCTTAAACCCGATCACAGAGAAATCAAATCTCCGCCAATCACCCATCAGATAGCGGTCGGAGAAGAGTAAAACAATAATTCTTCCCCTATGCTGAAGATGAACTATGTTCGGATTTCTGAGCTCGAAGGGCCGGATACCCGTCTACGGAACGACACTCCCAGTCCCCCGAACTCGGATTCGGGCATTGGGCTTGAAAAATCATTCGACATCCCAGAGCCCGAACTAATAAGCTCGGAAGCTTCTCAAACTCCGGACTCCAAATTGGGTCAGGGTTTGGATTTAAAGCCACCCACCCACCACATGCAATATTCAACAAGAAATTTTGGTCATCCGGATATATGCGACCTCACGTGCATATGACGTCAGTCTTAGGAAACAGTCCATCTCTTTTGGGCTAGGTTCCTCCTTTTTAAAGACAAGATTAAAGATTGCCGCGACGAGGACGCGATTTCAGTATTATGCAATAATTGCACAGATGAAGGAATCCTTGACGCCATCAAATGCCGTTGCATATTACACTTTGCGGACTTGGCAACTATAGTATAGAAGTACGGCGCAATGGAAAGCGCCTGGAAAACTCAGACAGCTCGCTGGGAGCCACCGGTCTCCACCCAACCTCTCGAGCGAGCAAAACGGTTGCACCCTCGTAGGGCACCCGAACCCATGGTAAAGAAAACTAAACCCATTGCGGGACGTGGAACAGTTCTGGAGGGATGGCTCGATAGGCCATGGAAAATACACACGACACCGGATACCGTACCAATCCACAACCTTAGAGCATGTTGGATACTCTGGCAAGTAGCCAAGAGCGGCGAGGATATCCTCACCAAAAACACCGCGGAGAAACTCCCCCCGGAATTCGACGACCACAGAGCATTGACGGTCTTCGAGACTTTCGCTTCAAACAATCGGTGCAAGGGGGCACTCCGCGACCTCGCCGAAGTCTGCCAAGGCGCAACAATAAATCCCTGGAACTACACGGCCATAACTTTCAACGCCACTGACGAACCAAAAATCCAGTCAGTCTGGGCACCAACCGCCTTGGTCCTCAACCCAATTGTAGATGGATTTCGGCTCACTAAAGTGCTCATGGACGGCAGCAGCGGACTAAACCTCGTCTATGAGGACACACTGAAGAAAATGGAAATAGACAGGAGCCACATCGAGCATAGTAATACGACCTTCCAAGGGATCATTCCCAGCCAGGAGGCACGATGCGCAGGGAAAATTACACTCGACGTGGTATTCAGCACGCCGGAGAACTACCGGTCCGAAGAGATAACCTTCCAACTGGACCCTTTCAGCAGTGGATATCATGCCCTGTTAGGGCGAGATGCATTCACACGCTTTCAAGCTATACCTCATTACGGGTATATGAAGCTCAAGATGCTCGGGGCCAACGGTATTATCACTGTTGCTAGTGATACAGACATAGTCCTCCGCGCCAAAAACAAAACAGCATCCCTGGCCCTGTCTGAGGCCCTCGTGGCCGAAGAATTAACCGTACTACGCTCTATGGTGGATAGGGATGACATAATCCTTGATAAGCATCCCAAATCTACCTCCTTCAAACTAGCAGATGAAATAGCCAAATTTCAAGTCCACCCGACGGACCCCAAGAAGACAGATTCCATCAGGGTATAGCTGGACCCAACGGTTGATGCCGCACTACGAACGTTCCTGCGCGAGAACTGGGGCATATTTGCCTAGCACCCTTCTGATATGCCAGGAATCCCACGCAGGCTGGCCGAACACAGCCTCAATATGTTGAAGGGATACAAGCCGGTCAAGCAAACACTATGGCGCTTTTCTGAACCTAAAGGACAAGCCATGGGGGAGGAGCTAGCCAAGTTAATCGAGGCCGGATTCATCAGAGAGATAAAACACCTGGACTGGCAAGCAAACCTGGCGCCTGTGTGTCGATTTCAAAGACCTCAATAAGGCTTGCCCTAAGGATCCCTTCCCCCTCCCCCGCATCGATCATATTATTGATGCTACTGCAGGGCACGACTCACTGTGTTTCCTCGATGCATACTCCGGATACCATCAAATCAAAATGAAGGAGTCTGATCAAGCCGCAACAGCATTCATCACCCCATACAAGCCTTTCTGCTTCAACACTATGCCCTTTGGGCTTAACAACGCCGGCGCCACCTACCAACGCATGATTCAAAAATGCCTGGAGAAACAAATCGGAAGACAGTTGAAGCATAAGTGGATGACGTTGTCATCAAGACTAAGCACGTCGAGTCGTTAATAGACGACCTGCGTCTCACATTTGACAACCTCCGGACATATGACATCAAGCTCAATCCGGAAAAGTGTGTTTTCGGCGTTCCCGCTGGAAAATTGCTAGGCTTCATCATTTCCAATAGAGGAATCAAGGCAATTCCAGCCAAAATCCGAGCTTTGTCACAATTGGCTACACCAATAGACCTCAAATAGGTCCAAAAGCTAGCCGGATGCGTAGCAGCTTTAAGCCACTTTATCTCCAGACTAGGAGAAAAGGCATTGCCACTTTATCGCCTTTGCCGACGCACCAACCACTTCAAGTGGACGGATGAGGCAATGGCCGGACTGGAAGAAATAAAGGCTCTTTTAGCGAGCAACCCAGTCCTGGCCGCGCCAAACATTGGCGAACCAATGTTATTATACATATCTACAACTCACCAGGTGGTGAGCGCGGTGCTCGTTGTTGAGCGAGAGGAGGACGGACACAAATTCCCATTTCAGAAACCAGTACACTACATATCCACTGTTCTCACACCATGAAAATCCCGGTACCCTCATTACCAAAAGATAGCATATGCAGTCTTCATGGCATCCCGGAAGCTACGACACTACTTCCAGGAGTGCTCGATCACGGTGGCTTCCGAAGTACCACTCAATGACATAATAAACATCCGCGACGCTACGTGCCGGATTGCTAAGTGGCCCATTGAGCTCCTGCCATTCGATATAACATATAAACCACGCCGGGCCATCAAATCCCAAGTATTGGCCGACTTTTTCACCGAATGGACAGAGGCCGGACTCCCTAATGAGCACGACACATATTCTAACTGGGTCATTTACTTCGATGGCTCTAAAATGCTGGCCGGTTTAGGAGCAGGCGTCATTTTAACATCCCCCAATGGAGACACAGTCCAATACGTGCTCCAAATATTATACACAGACTCCAACAACGCAGCCGAATACGAGGCCTTATTGCACGGTATTCGGATGGCTACCTCCATGGGCATACAACGCCTGGAGGTGCGCGGGGATTCAAATCTTGCAATATCCCAAATAAATGGAGACTTCGGCGCCAAGGATCCAAAGATGGAGGCTTATTCCAACACCATACTCAAAATCTCAGCTCGGTTCGAGGGACTTGAGTTTCATCATGTGGCTCGAGAAAGCAATCAAGCGACGGATGCCTTGCTCGCATGGGCGCCAAGTGTGACCCCGTCCCGCCTAACATCTTTTTGGAAAGGCTCTTCAAGCCATCAAAGGTGTGGCAGGATGAGAGCGGCAACACTAGTCCTGATCCGATTATATACCTAGATTCCAAACACAACAACGATATCATCGGGGGCTCAGCCACCGAAATAACACCATCGGCCCATCTAATAATGGTGCTAATTGCCCCATGGACCAAATCCTTCTTGGCATACCTTAATAGGCGAGAGCTCCCCGAGGACCAGAATGAGGCTCGTTGCATTGTTCGACGCTCGATAGCCTACAAGGTCCATGACAGAGAGGTCTACAAGAAAAGTGCAACCGGAGTCCTTCAAAGATGTATCTCCGAAGAAGAGGGATGGGAGCTCTTGGCTGAAATCCATGCTGGTCTCGGCGCTCACCACGCCACGGCCCGGGCCTTGTAAGTAAGGCCTTCCATACAGGTTTCTTTTGGCCGACTGTCGGCGTTCTGGGAACGGGGGTCCCCAGACTTGCCTGCCTGCGGCCTGCGGCGTGGCTCAAGTGGGGGCCCAGCGCGGCCCATCTTCATCAACACGAGGCTCAAGACCCTCGCGAGGGGCCAAGCCTCGCGAGGCGGGCGACATGGCGTATCCTCAGGCACAGCCTCGTCAGGCTGGCTCGCGAGGAGGCGGAGAGTTCAAGGCGGAGTACCTCGCGAGGTGCCTGTGATGCAAGCCATGACGACATGGGGCACCAGGCGGGTGCCAGCGCACGCAGCGTCCCTCTTTCCTCTTTGGTGCAAGGGGGCAAGCGTATCAGTGGAGTACCGAGGCATCAGGCAAAAGTTTGCCACTTCGGTGCAACGAGACCAGGACGAGGAGGACTACGAGACGGAGGTCACCATGGAGCCCAACGCGGCGTCATCTCCAGAGCCTTTGGCAGGCGAATACTGCTTTTGTCAGGATAGATGTACTCGCTGCCCCCCTTCAAATTAGCCCGCCATTGTTGGATCCCTTCTCGCTCAATATTTGGGGAGAGGACCAGGGCCTCTATAAATAGGACTAGCCGCCCACATAGCAAAGGGTTCGATTCCTGGTTGTTCGGTCCGGGACGAGGACGAGAGAGAGAGAGAAAGCAGAGAGAGAGAGAGAGAGAGAGAGAGAAAGGGTGACTGAACTCTTCGTAGCGGTTCATCACCACAACCAAGAACAGACCATCGCGAGGCTGTTCTTCCTTGTATTGTTCGTCCTCACCAGCCCCAGGAGGCAATCCATCCACCACACACTGGAGTAGGGTATTACACCATATCGGTGGCCCGAACCAGTATAAATCTTGTGTCTTTCGTGCAGTTCTTTTAGTAGTTTAGATCCCATTGAGACGGAGAGGTTGGAGGTGAGATTTCCGCGCGCACCCCAGTGTTCGAACCTTAAGGGTCTGCCGGAACCCGAAATCCGACATTTGGCTCGCCAGGTAGGGGTGCGCCGGCATTCGTCTTCCACCGCTCCGCTCTCCTACGATCGTCGCGTCCATATCTGACGCTCGTCGAGCGCCGGGCCGCCATCGCTTCTCGCGTCGCCCAGACGGCCCCCGTCGGTGGGCGTCCTCGTCGTTCCCCGTCGCTCGCCATCAACGCCGCCACCGGCCCGGCGGGGGGCGAGCAGCAGAAATCGTCTCAGCACCCGTCCGTGCGGCAGGACGGCCGCACCGCCACTCCGTCACTCGCACCAGCTGGCTCTTTGTCCCGCGCGCTTCGCGCACCCTTGGAGGCTCGAGCTGCGCTCCTCGCGGCAAACGAGCTCCTGCGCTACCGTCCCGTCGACGACGTCTATGAAGAATGGCTCGACCGCGTCGCTGAGCTTGTCCGCACCGCAGGGGGCTCCTCCGTGCCGTCCGTCCCTCTGCGCCGCACTCCGCCCCGCGCCGCACTCTGCCCCGCGCGGGCAACGAAGCTCTGGAGGCGCGCCAGCCACCTCCTCTCCA
Source organism: Triticum monococcum (assembly GCA_034509565.1). Taxonomy (NCBI): domain Eukaryota; kingdom Viridiplantae; phylum Streptophyta; class Magnoliopsida; order Poales; family Poaceae; genus Triticum; species Triticum monococcum. The sequence goes on along the minus strand of CM067842.1, from coordinate 438,384,028 downwards.
AGAAGATGCCGTGGCTCCGAGGCGACTGGCCCCTGGGCAGAACCCGCTCTGCCAGGCGCCATCGCAACAAGAGCGGAGCTGCCAAGAAATCCCTTGCCCGCAGGGGGCTGCCCGGGCGCTCCCTACTCCGGCGTGCCGTGACCCTGCTCCAGCTCCAGCACATCAAGACCCCACCCTGCTCCTAGCTGCAGCACGTGGGGACCCTCAAGACCAAGCTCTCCACCAACCGAGGCCTTTTGTGGCCACCACGGGCTGCCACGCCTACACCACTGACCTGCGCAGCGTCGCGTGGCCCGGCAAGTTCAAGCCCGACCTGGCTCCTCGCTACAACGGCACAACTGACCCCGCGGAATTCCTCCAGCTCTATGAGCTGGGCATCGAGGCTGCCGGCGGGGATGAAAACGACATGGCGAACTGGTTCCCCATGGCGCTGAAGGAAGGGGCGCGAACCTGGCTCCTGAATCTGGCTCCAGGCACGATCTCCTCCTGGGACCAGATGCACGCCCGCTTCATCGCCAACTTCCAAGGTACTCGCGACCGGCCGCCTGCCGTGAGTGACATGCGCCGCATCAAGCAACAACCCGGAGAGACTCTGCAAAAGTACATCTAGCGCTTCAACAACGCGCGCCTCAAGATCCCCAGGGTGTCAGAGGAGGCCATCATCTCCGCCTTCTCTGATGGCATGCGTGACGTCAAGATGAAGGAGGAGCTGGCGATGCACGAAGACCTCTGCACCTCCCTGGAGCTGTTCAACTTGGCGAACAAGTGTGCCAGGGCTGAGGAGGAACGTCTTTGCCTCCTCGAGCTGCCTGCCGCGGACCCGGAAGAGAAGAAGCCCAAGGCCAAGGACGTGAAGCGCAAGGGGGCTGCCATGCTCGTAGCCGAACCGGACACCAAGCGGGGCAAGGATCTGCCCGAACCCTCTAGAGGCAGCCGGTACTGTGTTTACCACGACCTCCACACCCACAACACCAATGAATGCCAAGAGCTCCGCGCTGTGCGAGATGGAAGGATCGGCCGTCGCCCTGACCGTGCCGACCGGGGCTACGGCAGGGGAGGAGGAAGAAACCCAAGGCGCTGGGAAGACCGCGGCCCGCGCCAGGGGTGGCGCGACCAGCCTCGCAAGGACCGCTGGCGGGACCTGCCTCGTGAGGGGGACTGGAGAGACCAGCCTCGTGAGGACCGCCCTCATGGAAACGCAAGCCTACCTCCGCTGGCGCCTCCACCAAGAAGGAATGAAGACCGCCATAAGGACGAGGGGGCTGGGGGCTTCCAGGAGTCACGAGCGATCGCCTGCATCCTGGGCCGAGCCCAAGCCCCAGCCTCCCAACGTATCTTCAAGCAGTTTGCCCGCGAAGTGAATGCATCACTCCCCAAGCTCGAAGCAACGCGCCCCCTCAGGTGATCGGCATGCCCCATCACGTTCAGTTCGGCAGACCAGCTCAAGTGCGCGGCCACTGCAGGAGTCCTCCCGATGCTCTGCTCCCCGGTCATCAGCAACGTGCAGGTCACCAAGACCCTCATCGATGGTGGGGCAGGGCTCAGCGTCCTGTCCGTGGAAACATTCAACAACCTCCAAGTGCCCTACGACCAGCTTCAGCCAACCAGGCCTTTCTCCGGGATCACCGACGGTTCCACAATCCCGATCGGGCAGGTCCGCCTCCCTGTCACCTTCGGAGCCCGCAGCAACTACCGCACCGAGCTCATCGACTTTGACGTTGCCCACATCCGCCTGCCGTACAACGCCATCCTCGGGTACCCAGCGTTGGCCAAGCTCATGGCCGTGATCCACCACGGCTACAACGTCCTCAAGATGCCAGGAAGCAGCGGCGTCATCATGGTACCCTGTGAAGAGAGAGATGCAATGTGTTCCCTGGAGCCAGCCTTTCAGGCCGCGTCGCTAGAAGACCCAGATCGCGGAAGCAGGAGGCTTCCTGAGACCATCCCCAAGAAGAAGAAGACGTCGACAGGCTCAGTCCCTCAAGAGGCAGGCCCCTCAGGGCCCGTGCCTCCTTAGGAGGGCCCCCCCATCCATCGCATAGGGAAGCACGCTTGGCGCACTCCTCAGGCAGGGCTCGGGGGCCCTCACCTGGAGGGCCACCGACCTAGCCATGGTCACGAGGGAGGCGCTTGGGCACCATGTGGAGGCGTGCTTCGCAGCACGTTTCCCTCGAGAGGGAGCCAGGCGAGGACGATCAGACTAGCAAGAGTTCGTTGACGAGGCCATTCGAGAGCTACAGGAGACGAGGATCATGAGAGGTTGCTGCCGCTTGCCAGCCGTGGCCCCACATCCAGGCAAGTATGGTGGGCTGCGTGTCTGCGTTGATGTACCTAGGCTCAATCAAATCGCCACAACAGAGCGCCTCTGGCCCTTGCAAGTGGGGCGCTGCGGAGGTCCAACCCACAGCTATGTTTGCATGCCTTACGGCCTACCGAGCATGGTTGCGGCGTACCAGCGCCTCATGAGGGGCATCGTGGAGGCTCAGGAAGACAGGCGTTCCGCGGCTGTGGCGGAGGTGGAGACAGCTCGCGAGGAGTCACCAGCACCTCCGGAGCCTCCCGAGGCCCCGGGGCCTGGGGGCTTGTGAGGATCGGCTTCTGCAGCCCGTCAAGTCTGCTGCACCGACGCCACTACGCCGACGACATCCTCAGGTGACATCTTTCAAGTTCCGTTCTCAGCTGGGAGCACCCTCCCAGGGTTGCATCACTCCCAGGCCACGTGGGTCCGTCCCCGCGGCATGTATCTGCATTTACCTTTCCGTCGTTAGTTTGCCTTGTTGGGGGCGCCCCTCGGGCTGCGTCATCCCCAAGCCGTTCGGGCCAGCCCAGCGGCGTGTATCCCCCTAGTGTTTATTTCCAACTATGCATTGCCTATCATGCTTAGCTTCATGGAGCCTGTCCGCAGCATCTTCTCTTCCCATGTCGGCTACTTGCACGTTAAAGGGGGGGTGCCTGAGCATCGCGACTCAGGGCTCTTACTGGCTCTCCAGCCCTCACCATCTGGCCTTGTCCATGGCATCGCGACCTGGCATACCAGCGACGGCTGAGACAAGCTCGAGGGCCGGGACCCGTGGACGTAGAGTACCGGCATCTAACCAAATTTTGCAGGGACACATCTCAAGATACGGCCCAGTGCCGAGCGCAACCCGCCCAGAGGTAGGGCCTCGGGAGTCCCGCGCTGGCTCACGGGTACCCAGATACGCCTCGCCTACCTCAACCAGCAAGCTCCTGAGTGACTAACGATCAACTAATGGCCGTCGTGGCAACACCATCTTCTTTCTGTGATGACCCTGCATGATCCCTGGAGGGAACCGTGCAAGCCAAGGCCCTCACGAGGTTTCCTTCGCCCTCGCCCGCGCGAACCGCTTGCATGATAAAGGGGGGGCGCCTGAGCATCGCGACTCAGGGCTCTTACTGGCTCTCCAGTCCTCACCCTCTGGCCTTGTCCACGGCATCGCGACCTGGCATACCAGCAACGGCTGAGACAAGCTCGAGGGCCGGGACCCGAGGACGTAGAGTAGAAACGGGAGCAGAGGCGGGGAAGAAGGGGTCTCGTGAGGACCTTGCCGAGCATTTCCGCTCCTATCCCCACACGGACCCAGCGGCGCACCTGGAGCGGCCCCTGATCCTTAAGATAAGTCACCACCCACGGCACTGGTTGCTGCAGCACTACCCCCACACCTAAAGCGACTCCGTGCTAGCGACGTCGCTTCCCTTTCTCACTAAGTAATGGCTGCTTGTGCGCCAAAGGGGACCTCGTGAGCATCGCGACTCAGGGGCTCTTACCGGACCCCGGGTCGCTCACCTCCTGGCCTTGACCACGGCATCGCGACCTGGCATACCAGCGACGGCTGACGCCGCCTTGGGATTGGGACCTGTCGGCGTAGAGCACCAAGCCCTCGCCAGGTTCGAAAGGGAGAACTAAGCTATGACGGAGTCAGCAACTCACACGAATCCATAGCAAAGGTCATATATTAGCAAACGGAACTACAGACACCTTACAAGTCCCCACGGGGCGCATTTCGATTCCTCACAGGGAACAGATCCTAAGGAGTGCTAACTATATGGGCTCCTGCAGAAGATGCCTCTCCCCTGTCAACCCGCGTGGTTGCTAAGGCGCCACGTCCAATCAACCGCCACATGGCGTCCAAGGCCGCAGGCTGTTAGGGCCCGCAGTGCTTCGCCCTTGCCCTTTCGCCTCTCGGCACGGCCAAGTCCATGCGCGCCTTGCGCCCGGGGGCTACTGTCGGTGTTCTGGTAATGGGGGTCCCCAGACTTGCCTGCCTGCGGCCTGCGGCGTGGCTCAAGTGGGGGCCCAGCGCGGCCCATCTTCATCAACATGAGGCTCAAGACCCTCGCGAGGGGCCAAGCCTCGCGAGGCGGGCGACACGGCATATCCTCAGGCATAGCCTCGTCAGGCTGGCTCGCGAGGAGGCGGAGAGTTCAAGGCGGGGTACCTCGCGAGGTGCCTGTGACGCAAGCCATGACGACACGGGGCACCAGGCGGGTGCCAGCGTGCGCAGCGTCCCTCTTTCCTCTTTGGTGCAAGGGGGGCAAGCGTATCAGCGGAGTACCGAGGCATCAGGCAAAAGGTTGCCACCTCGGTGCAACGAGACCAGGACCAGGAGGACTACGAGACGGAGGTCACCATGGAGCCCAACGCGGCGTCATCTCCAGAGCCTTTGGCAGGCGAAGACTGCTTTTGTCAGGATAGATGTACTCACTGTCCCCCTTCAAATTAGCCCGCCATTGTTGGATCCCTTCCCGCTCAATATTTGGGGAGAGGAACAGGGCCTCTATAAATAGGACTAGCCGCCCACATAGCAAAGGGTTCGATTCCTGGTTGTTCGATCCGGGACGAGGACGAGAGAGAGAGAGAGAGAGAAAGCAGAGAGAGAGAGAGAGAGAAAGGGTGACTGAACTCTTCATAGCGGTTCATCACCACAGCCAAGAACAGACCCTCGCGAGGCTGTTCTTCCTTGTATTGTTCGTCCTCACCAGCCCCAGGAGGCAATCCATCCACCACACACTGGAGTAGGGTATTACACCATATCGGTGGCCCGAACCAGTATAAATCTTGTGTCTTTCGTGCAGTTCTTTTAGTAGTTTAGATCCCATTGAGACGGAGAGGTTGGAGGTGAGATTTCCGCGCGCATCCCAGTGTTCGAACCTTAAGGGTCTGCCGGAACCCGAAATCCGACACCGACGAACCGAGCAGATGCACAGGACCTGCTCCAACGTTGTGTCGGATGCCCGCTCTTCGCCAATCAGAGCCATATGCCACCTACTGCTTTACAAACAATCCCCATTACTTGGCCTTTTGTGGTCTGGGCGCTTGATATGGTAGGGCCCCTTATATGAGGAAGCCATAACAAAAAATATGTGCTAGTCATGGTAGATAAATTCACGAAATGGATAGAGGCCAAACCAGTGAAAACGGTCGAAGCTGGACCGGTGATAGACTTTATATCTGGTGTCGTGCACCGTTATGGTGTCCCACAAAGCATCATCACCGATAACGGTCATAGCCGACGAAGTGAAATCCTTGTGTGCTAAATTGGGCATTAAGCTCGATTACGCCTTCGTCTATCATCAACAAACAAACGGTCAAGTTGAACGAGCTAATGGTCTTGTTATGAGCAACATTAAGCCCAGACTAGTGCGGTCTTTGAAAGAATCAGACAAGCACTAGGTTGAGGAGCTCGACTCCGTACTCTGGGGGCTGCGGACCACGCCCAATCGCACTACCGGATACACACCATTCTTCATGGTGTACGACGCAGAGGCAGTCTTACCCTACGACATCATTCATGACTCACCTCGAGTGCGCATGTACAAAGAGAGAGAGAGAGAGAGAGAGAGAGAGAGAGAGAGGCTGAGCTTGATCGGCGGGACAGTCTAGATGACCTGGAGGAGGAGCGTGAGGTTGCAAAAGCCCGTTCTGCATTCTATCAACAACAGGCTCGCAGATACCAAAGCAGAGAAGTGCGGGCCAAGACTTATAATGTTGGTGAACTCGTTCTGCGCTTGCCATAAAAGAAAAATGACAAACTCAAGCCCAAGTGGGAGGCTCCCTTCATCATAGATGAGGTTCTCACTGGAGGAGTGTACCGCTTGCGTGATGCATCTGACAATCACCTAGAGCTGAACCTGTGGAATGTCGCAAGACTTCGAAGATTCTACACCTAGAGTCGTACTCTTTGTTTGTCTTCTTCTCCCTTTGTTTTCATTTTTTACCCTCTTTAATTTTTCTCTAGCTCTTTAGCTCTTGTGCGGCCAAACCACAGACCTATGATGTGCACATTCTTAAATGTATACACTCATAATGCCTGGGGGGCTACTTTTATAGAAGCTTTTTATTATTTTCCAAGCATCAAGCTCAACACATATGTGTCCTCTTCCACATATGTACCTTTTCTTCGCCATTATATGCATTGTTATGACTTAAGTTGTTGCCAAGCTGGGTTGCCTGGCTCCTGTGCTTATGCCCCATGTTCTCGTTTGTTCGGCTAGGGCATAAAGGGAGCACCTCTGTGATTGTTACAGCCGGGTCGTCCGGACATGTACCTCAGACTAGGTGAAGCCGAAAGCTAGCGTTCTTAAGGGAATATTCGGTCAGTGAACTAAAGATGTTTTACCTTCATCACACCATGAACCCCCAGATGTTACGTATACTATGATTTTTCAATCATAGTTCGGACATGCATACTAACGCATATCCGCCGAGGGAAAGGAACCCTTAATAGAACTATTCTCTCTGGAAGATGTTTCTTACAATCAACATGTAATATAACATAGCTAGCCAGATACAACTTGTCTGTTCAAGCAACTATGACCCCTACACCTGGTTTCCACGCATACCCCAGTCTATATTACCGTTACGGTATTCGGAAACACTCCGAGCCTTCGGGTCCAGAGGTCAAAGCGAAATGGTCTGCCATAACAATCATTTTACAATCCAACTAGGGACAAATTTGTCAATAGAAGTACATAGTCACTTAGACTCAAAAACATCTTCCTCCATGCCATCTAACAGGTTATCTAGCTGACAATCCTATTGGGAATACTTGGCGGCTATCTTTACTTGGTCATACACCAGACTAACTGGAATTTCTTTTCCATCTGACCCCCGAGGTCCAACTCGGGCCATATGATTCGGATCAAGGTTGGTGTACCACGTTTTTACCACGGCCCAGGCCTCTCGCGCACCTTCTTGGCAGGCCGATATCTTCCATAATCGGAAGCGCCGCCGAGCTCCTTGGAATAGCTTCACAAGCTCTTCCATACTTCCTGGAGGAGAGGCGGATGGCCACAAAGCTTTGGAAATGGTCCGCATTGCTTGCCGAGCTCGCTCATGCAGTTGGGACAGTTCTTGCAGCAGGTCACCTTGAGAGCCCGACATTTCCTCTTCGGGACGGCCAGTCAGCATACCTGCAGCATAAATCTGTTAGATCATTTCTTCGCTGAATTACATAAAGGTAAGGTCAAAAGCATACTGAATATGCCGCCTCGTAGCCTCCTATTCTCCTTGATGGCGTCAGCTAGTTGGGCTCGTACATCTTTTAGCTCTTCGCCCTTCAGGATGTTGGAATCCTACAACTTGTTCTTGTCGTCCGTGACCTGCGTCAGCACACGTTTGCCTGCCTCATGTTGCCTTTTCGCCTCCTGTTGACAAGCTTGGGTGATTTTCAGTTTCTCTCTTAGTTGATCTGGCGATCCTATCAGCGGAAGCACAACAGTATTAATATTACTGGTATATAATTATACTTTTTTCTTGATGGAAGGGAATATTACCAGGCGTTGCCTTCTTGGATTTCTCCAGTTCGGCGGTAACCGCAGCCAGCCGGGTCTGACACTTTTCCAGCTCTTGAGACATCAAGCTATTCTTCTCCCTGAGTTGCTGATTATACAATGATCCTTAAATCAGTTGTATCAACTGCTTCAAGTCTCGGGGGCTAGTGGTCTATGATTACCAACCTGTACTTACCCGCATATCTTTTAAATGTTGATCCATGACTCTGGTATGCCCGTCCCGAGCAGCTCGGATGTATGCATCAGCCGAGATGAAGGCATTAAATGCCTCTTTTGTAAAACCAGGATCACGAAGAGCGGCCCTCCGATGCCGATGATTCATGGTGCTCTCCACTTCAGAGTTCGTGACGGACATATCATTCGAATCCTTTGTAGAAGGACAATCTGGCGTCACTCCCATGTTAGCCCCCGTCCTTAGGCAGGGTCTAGAATCTGACTGGTGGAGACGCGACTAGCAGGATCCCCAGACATAGTCTGGTGAACAGGCTTCCTGATAAGATGCATCAGATAATGTTACAGTTCGATGTGACAGCCAGGAGGCATATTTAGAAAGCCATACCTCTTCAATGAAGGTTCGACCGTGTTATCGTCTGCCTTCCTCTTCGACGACTTGTTCGGCGCGGGCACCATGCTCCTATGAGATGCCTCTGGTGTAGCATGGCGCGCCAAGCGCCTCCCCTTTGGAACACGAGACAGTGTGGTGGGTGAGGTACAACGAGGAAGCTCTTTCGGAGAAGATGTCTCCTGATTACTTACATGTGAGGCAGGAAGGAGGCCGGGATAGTCAGCCATGATTGGCACTACTATGCCATCATAGCTCGTCTGGTAGAATACTCCCTCCTCAAGCTCTACAAATATGTCTGGATCCTCTTCGTATCGGGGGTCAAGGTCCCGGTTACGGTTCTCCGGCTGTGGACCAGGGCTGTAGATCCCCGCTATAACCTTCCGCCATTCCTGTTACAAATGGAAGGGTTAATGCCAATTAAGCATGACTCAGGGAGAGGATTGAGTAGAGTGATGGGATTAAAACTCACCCAGCTAGGAGGATTGTACATAGAAAATCCTTCCCGGAGTGTAAGACGAGTGAACTCCTCATTCTCCCCTATATACAGATCGGCTAGTATTGCGGCAAGGGTGGTAAGGGAATCCGGACCCTTTCGTCCACAGCGCGAGGCATCATCTTCCCCATTGTAGTGCCACATGGGAAGCCCCCTGAATTGGAGCGGCTGAACACCTCGCACTATGGAAGTGGCCATTACCTCGATTATTGATAATCCGGACTGGGCGAGTGTGCTTATCTTGCCCATTAATTGTTGGACTTCCGCACTATCTTCATCCTCGAGGCTCCGAGGGCGCCAACTATGGCTTTCTTCAATGCAGCATTGGTAAATTTAGGAAGGCCCATCCGGACTGGATCAGGGAGAGTGACGTCCTCGATATAGAACCACTCTGAGGGCCACTCTTCGGACGCCTTCTTTGCCGTGCCGGATAAGTATCCAGTCCCGGCTATGCGCCATATTTTGGCGCCACCCTCCTCAAATATAGATCCCTTTTGGGAGCGAGGGACGAGGCAGAACGGTTTCCTTGATAGCTCGAAGTGGGCCTCGCAGCACAGGAATAACTCACAAAGGGCAATGTAGCCCGTGATGTGCAGAATGGAACCCGGCGTGAGATTGTGCAGTTGGAGGCCATAATACTCCAGAAGGCCTCCAAGGAAGGGGTGTATTGGAAACTCGACACATCTTATTAAGAAGGATGTAAAGCACACTCGCTCCCTCGGCTGGATTGGGGAAATTTTCTACCAGGGCTTCGCCTGTAAAAGAGGTTAATCCTGCCCGGACAGGGACTAGATCCGCGGGGGGAGGAATCCTTGTGTTTGAAGCTTACTTAGCTGGCCATGGGATACTAAGCATTTCCCCCAATTCTCTTTTTCGGAGCCATGGGGGAGGGAGGAAGAACTGGGAACGCTACCCATGTTGGAATGGTTTCTCCTAGCAAGCTCTAAGGATTTTCTGCTCGATGTGGAATGGGATCTGAGATCCAGTCCCCTTATATAGGCACCCTTCTTACATGGCCAGGGTGGTATGTGCAAAAAGTACTCTAACCTTTTGTGTTTGCTTGACAAGTGGAAGCCAAAGCGGTGGAGGCACAGAAGCCAATGGGTACGACATTAAGTGGAAAGCCGAGTATGACTCTTCGGATCAAATGCATTGAAGTGTTCGGAGGAAGAACCCGCCTTGCAATGCCGAAGACTATCAGTGTGCCAGACACATCGTCATTGAAGCCTGGTTTGGGGCTACTGAGGGAGTCTTGGATTAAGGGGTCCTCGGGCGTCCGGCCTGTGTGACATGGGCCGGACTATTGGGCCACGAAGATACAAGATAGAAGACTTCCTCCCGTCTCCGGATGGGACTCTCCTTTGCATGGAGGCAAGCTAGCCGTCTGGATGTATTATTTCCTTTCTCAGTAACCTACTTTGTATAACCCTATTGTCGGTGTTCTGGGAACGGGGGTCCCCAGACTTGCCTACCTGCGGCCTGCGGCGTGGCTCAAAAGGGGGGCCCAGCACGGCCCTTCTTCACCAACACAAACTCAAGACGCTCGCGAGGGGCCAAGCCTCGTGGGGCAGATGACTCGGAGCTTGCTCAGGCACGGCCTCGTCGGGCTGGCTCATGAGGAGGCGGAGAGATCAAGGCGGGGTACCTCGCGAGGTGCCCGTGATGCAAGCCATGACGATTCAGGGCGCCAGGCGGGTGCCAGCCCGTGCAGCGTCCTCCTTTCCTCTTTGGTGCAAAGGGGGCAAGCGCAGCCGTGGAGTACCGAGGCATCAGGCAAAGGTTGCCATTTTGGCGAAACAAGACCAAGACCAGGAGGACTACGAGATGGAGGTGACCGTGGAGCCCAAGACGGCGTCATCACCAGAGATTTGCGCAGGCAGAGACTACTTTTGTCAGGATAGCTGATACTTGCTGTCCCCTTTCAAATTAGCCCGCCATTGTTGGCTCCCTTCCCGCTCGATATTTGGGAAGAGGACCAGGGCCTCTATAAATAGGACCAGCCACCCACAGAGCAAGGGGGTTGGGAGGTTGGAAGAAAGAGGCTCGTTAGAGGGGGTTCGATCAGTCGGTTGGTTGGAAGGAGAGAGAGAGAGAGAGAGAGAGAGAGAGAGAGAGAGAAAGGTGACTGAACTCCTTCCAGCAGTTCATCGCCCCAGCCAAGAACAGAACCTCGCGAGGCTGTTCTTCCTTGTATTGTTCATCATCATCAGCCCAGGAGGCAATCCACACACACACACTGGAGTAGGGTATTACACCACAACGGTGGCCCGAACCAGTATAAACCCTGTGTCTCTTGTGTTGTTCTTTCGATAGTTTAGATCCTAGCAAGGCGGAGGGGTGCAGGTAGGTAGGACGCGAAATATCCGCGCGCACCCCAGTGTTCGAACCTCAAGGGTCTGCCAGAACCCAAAATCCGACATTTGGCGCGCCAGGTAGGGGTGCTCCGGAATTCGTCTCCCACCACCCCGTTCTCCTCTGACCATCACGCTCATGTATGACGCTCGTCAGGCCCGCGCGGAGCGCCGGGCCGCCCTCGCTTCTCGCGTCGCCCAGACGGCCCCTGACGGCGGGCGTCCTTGCCGTTCCCCGTCACCTGCCGTCAACACTGCCACCGGCCCGGCGGGGGACGAGCAGCAAGCATCGTCCCAGCATCCGTCCGTGCGGCAAGACGGCCGCATCGCAACTCCCTCGCTCGCCCCAGCTGGATCTTCGTCCCGCGCGCTCCGCGCGCCCATGGAGGCTTGGGCTGCACTCATCGCAGCAAACGAGCTCCTGCGCTACCGTCCCGTCGATGACGTCTACGAAGAGTGGCTCGACCGCGTTGCCGAGCTCGTCTGCGCCGCAGGGGGCTCTTCCGCGCCGTCCGTTCCGCTGCACCGCACCCCGCCCCGCGCGGGCGAAGAGGCTCCGGTGGCGCCCCGGCCGCCTCCTCCTAAAGAAGACGCCATGGCTCCAAGGCGCCTGGCCCCTGGGCGTAACCCGCTCCGTCAGGTGCCAGCACAGCAAGAACAGAGCTGCCAAGAAGTCCCTCGCCCGCCAGAAGCTGCCCAGGCGCTCCCTGCTCCAGCACATTGCGACCATCCTCCTGCTCCAGCGCATGGGGACATGCAAGACCATGCTCTCCGTCACCCAAGGCCTCCCGTGGCCATAGGAGGCTGCCGCGCCTTCACCACCGAACTATGTAGCGTCGCGTGGCCCGGCAAGTTCAAGCCAGACCTGCCTCCTCGCTACGACGGCACGGCCGACCCTGCGGAGTTCCTCCAGCTCTACGAGCTGGGCATCGAAGCTACCAACGGAGATGAGAAGGTCATGGCGAATTGGTTTCCCATGGCGCTCAAGGATGGGGCCCGCACCTGGCTCCTGAACCTGGCTCCAGGCACAATGTCCTCTTGGGAAGAGATGCGCACCCGCTCCATCGCCAACTTCCAAGGTACTCGCGACCGGCCGCCCGCCGTGAGCGACATGCGCCGCATCAAGCAACAACCCGGGGAGACCCTGCAGAAGTACATCCAGCGCTTCAACAACACACGCCTCAAGATCCCCAAGGTGACTGAGGAGGCCATCATCTCAGCTTTCTCCAACAGCGTGCGCGACGTCAAGATGAAGGAGGAGCTGGCGATGCATGAAGACCTATGCACTTCCTTGGAGCTGTTCAACTTGGCAAACAAGTGTGCCAGGGCTGAGGAGGGGCGTCTCTCCCTCCTTGAGCTGCCTACCGCAGACCCAGAAGAGAAGAAGCTCAAGGCCAAGGATGTGAAGCACAAGGGAGCTGCAGTGCTTGCGGCAGAACCAGACACCAAGCGAGGCAGAGATCAGCCCGAACCTCCCAAGGGTAGCCGGTACTGCGTGTACCACGACCTCCACACCCACAACACCAACGAATGCCAAGAGCTTCGGGCTGTGCGAGAAGGAAGGATCGGCCGTCGTGCCGACCGCGGTGACCGGGGCTACGGTCAAGGAGGAGGAAGGAACACAGGATGCTGGGAAGACCGTGGCCCGCACCAGGGGTGGCGCGACCAACCTCGCGAGGATCGCTGGCAAGACCCGCCTCGCGAGGGAGGTTGGAGGGATCAGCCTCGCGAGGATCGCCCGCAAGGCAACGCAGGCCTCCCACCGCTGCCGCCGTAGCCAAGGAGAAATGAGGATTGCCACCAGGACGAGGAGGCTGGGGGCTTCCAGGAGCCACGCGCGATCGCCTGCATCGTGGGAGGGGCTCAAGCCCCAGCCTCTCAACGCATCTTCAAGCAGTTCGCCTGCGAAGTGAACACAGTCCTCCCCAGACTCGAAGCCACACGACCTCTCAGGTGGTCGGCGTGCGCCATCACGTTCAGCTCAGCAGATCAGCTCAAGTGTGCGGCAACAGCCGGTGTCCTCCCGATGCTTTGTTCCCCAATCATCAGCAACGTGGTGGTCACCAAGACCCTCATCGATGGCGGGGCAGGGCTCAACGTCCTCTCCGTGGAGACATTCAACAACCTCCAAGTGCCCTACAGCCAACTTCAGCCAACCAAGCCTTTCTCCGGAATCACCGACGGCTCCGCGGTCCCGATCCGGCAGGTCCGCCTCCCTGTCACCTTCGGGGCACGCGACAACTACCGCACCGAGCTCATTGACTTCGACGTTGCTCACATTTGCCTGCCACACAACGCCATCCTTGGGTACCCAGCGCTGGCCATGTTCATGGCCATAACTCACCACGGCTACAACGTCCTCAAGATGCCAGGAAGCGGCAGAGTCAGCATGGTACCCTGCGAGGAGAGGGATGCGGTGTGTTCCCTGGAGCGAGCCTTTCAGGCCGCATCACTGGAAGACCCAAATCACAGAAGCAGGAGGCTTCCCGAGGCCGCCCCCAAGAAGAAGAAGACATCGTCTGGCCTGGCCCCTCAGGAGGCAGGCCCCTCTAGGCCCGTTCCTGCCCAGGGGGAACCGCCTTCCATCGCATAGGAAAGCGCGCCCGGCGCCCACCTCAGGCAGGGCTCGGGGGCTCTCCCTTGGAGGGCCACCGACCTAGCTAGGGTCACGAGGGAGGCGCTTGGGCACCACATGGAGGCGTGTCTCGAAGCATGTTTCCCTCAAGAAGGAGCAAGGCAAGGAGATCCGGACCCTCATGAGTTCGTCAGCAAGGCCATCCAGGAGTTACAGGAGTCAAGAGTCATGAAAGGCGGCCGCCGCCTACCAGTGGTGGCACCCCATCTAGGCGAGGATGGCAGGCTGCGCGTCTGCATCGACGTACCAGGGCTCAACCGAGTCACCTCCCTGGAGCGCCTCTCGCCCTCGCGAGTGGGGCGCTGCGGAGGTCCGCCCCACAGCTATGTTCGCATGCCTTACGGCTTGCCGAGCGCGGCTGACACGTACCAGCACCTCATGAGGGGCGCCATGGAGGCACAAGAGGCCAGGCGCTCCACAGCCCTGGCGGGGATGGAGATTGTCCGCGAGGAGCCACCAGCGCCTCCGGAGCCACCCGAGGCCCCTAGGCCTGGGGGCTCATGAGGATTAGCTTCCGCAGCCCACCGAGTCTGCTACACCAACACCCCTTCGTCTTCAGCGTCAGCAGGTGACATCTTTCAACTTTCACTTCCAACTGGGAGCCCCCCCAGGGCTGCATTATTCCCGGGCCGCGTGGGTCCATCCCTGCGGCGTGTATCCCTCTTATTTCGCGTCGTTAGCTTACCTTGTTGGGGGCGCCACTCGAGCTGCATCACCCCCAAGTCGCTCGGGCCTGACCCAGTGATCTCCGCATTCCCAGCATCTATTTGAACGAATCCACTCCTTCGTGGCTAATGCGTTTTACCTAGTTGCCTGCTCAGCTGACGCCAACTAACGGAGCTGCTCCCAAATGGCACGACGCTTGCGCATGGGTCCGTCCCTGCAACACCGACAAACCTGGATGGCTGAGCTCTGGCCGCGGCAGCCCCGCATAGCGTCACCTCGTCAAGCCTTCAGTGCCTCACTACCCCTCAGAAGCAACCAACGGCTGGCCGTCAATTGTTATGCAACCCCTTGCTTTTTGTATGATGGACCTGCAGGACCTCTTGAAGGAGCTGCGTCAGGCGAGGCTCTTGTTGTGCCTCCTTCGCTCTCGTCCGCGCGAACCGCTTGCACGTTAAAGGGGGGGTGTCTGAGCATCGCGACTCAGGGCTCCTACTGGTTCTCCAGCTCTCACCCTCTGGCCTTGACCACGACATCGCGACCTGGCATACCAGCGATGACTGAGATTCGCTCGAGGGCCGGGACCCGAGGACGTAGAGCAGAAAGGGGAGCAAAGGCGAGAGGGGAGAGACACACGAGGACCTCGCCGAGCAACCCCGCGCCTGCCGATGCACGGACCCGGCCACACACCAGAGAGCGGCCCCTGATCCTCGAGATAAGTTATCGCCCGGAAGCGCCAGCTACCGTGGCACCATCACCGCACCTAATGCTATCCCTTGGTAGCGACGCCGCTCCCCTTTCTCACCAAACGATGGCTGCTTGGGTGCCAAAGGGGACCTCCTGAGCATCGCGACTCAGGGGCTCTTACCGGACCCCGGGTCGCTCACCTCCTGGCCTTGACCATGGCATCACGACCTGGAATACCAGTGACGGCTGAAGCCGCCTTGGGACTGGGACCTGTCGGCGTAGAGCACCAAGCCCTCGTGAGGTTCGAAAGGGAGGACCGAGCTAAGACAGGATGAGCAACTCGCGCAATTCGACGACAAGGGTTATATTAACAAAACAGGATCACAGGCACCTTACAAGCCCCCGCGGGGCATGTTTTTAGTTCCTCTCAGGGAACAGATCCTAAAGATACGCAAACTACACGCATCCCTACAAAAGACACCATCATCAACAGTAGGCCGTCAAGCATCGACGCCAACCCCATCTAGATCAGAGTCGGCGGCGGCCTGACGAGCCCGCCCTGCTCCAGGGGCGGCGCCGGCTCGGGGGCTCGTAGCTGTCGTCGCTCGTCTCCGGAGTCGCGAAGGGCTCGCCGGAGTCGCTGGAACCTCCGATGTCTCCACCGCCTAAGGAGCCGCCAAGGGAGCAGTTGGCGAGCCCAGTCCTCGTCGCAGCAGGGCCCTGGCCGCCTTCACTGGGGTAGCACTCCAGCCGGCGCCCGCTCGCATCGAAGACCTTGAAGAGCATCACCGAAGCACCATCGTAGTCCAAGTGGATCGCGAAGACGCCCCTTGACCTGCAAACCCGGGCAATCTCTCTCTAGCCTCGAGTCATGTAGACCTCGCCCGGGGCGACGACCGCGACCTCTGCCTTGGTCGCGAGGGTGCTGCAGCCGGCGTGCTGCAGCCAGAGCTCCAGGGGCTCCCCCTACGGGATGATGGAGGCGAAGAAGGGAGGCAGGCGGATCCAAGACTGAAGAGGAATGGCGACGTGGAGCACGAACTCTTGGGAGGAGCCCTCGGTGTTGACCCCAGGGGGGACGACCCACACCTTCATGACCCGTTGGCGCCGACGGTGGCGCCGCCCGTGGCCGTCAGCATCAACTCCTTCGGGGCCCTCGACGTGGGCGTACAATGGAAGCGGGAACCCCGGCGGCACCCGCTCGCCCCAAGGCCTCGACACCACCTGAAGGGCCCCCTCGTCCAGGCCACAGTGGAAAAGCCGTTTCTTCGGTGGGAGTGGGTCTCGTCCCTCTCGGGGAGCCTTTCCCTTCTCTGCCGTCGAGAACCGGCGGCTCGGAGCCATCACGGCAAGACGGAGCAAGAATCGGGAAGAAGGAGAAGCAAGCAGAGATGAACTGGAAGGGCGCATGTCGTTTCGTACTTATAGCCGGCGAAGGCCAACTGCCGACCTCCACGATCGCAGGTAATCATGACCCATTTTGCATGTAGGGACTTTCCAATCCGTGCGGTTGCCGAGGCGCCATGGGGAAGTGGAGACACCCACGTCCAATCAACCGCCATGCGGCGCCCAAGGCCGCAGGCTGTTAGGGCCCGCGGCGCTTCGCTCTTGCCCTTCCGCCTCCCTGCACGGCCAAGTCCGGGCGCGCCTTGGGCCCGGGGGCTACTGTCGGCGTTCTGGGAACGGGGGTCCCCAGACTTGCCTGCCTGCGGCGTGGCTCAAAAGGGGGGACCCAGCACGGCCCATCTTCACCAACACAAACTCAATACCCTCGCGAGGGGCCAAGCCTCGCGGGGCGGATGACGCGGAGCTTCCTCAGGCACGGCCTCGTCGGGCTGGCTCACGAGGAGGCGGAGAGATCAAGGCGGGGTACCTCGCGAGGTGCCCGTGATGCAAGCCATGACGACTCAGGGTGCCAGGCGGGTGCCAGCCCGCGCAGCGTCCTCCTTTCCTCTTTGGTGCAAAGGGGGCAAGCGCAACCGCGGAGTACTGAGGCATCAGGCAAAGGTTTCCATTTCGGCGCAACAAGACCAAGACCAGGAGGACTACGAGACGGAGGTCACCGTGGAGCCCAAGACGGTGTCATCACCAGAGCTTTGCGCAGGCGAAGACTACTTTTGTCAGGATAGTTGATACTTGTTGTCCCCTTTCAAATTAGCCCGCCATTGTTGGCTCCCTTCCCGCTCGATATTTAGGAAGAGGACCAGGGCCTCTATAAATAGGACCAGCCACCCACAGAGCAAGGAGGTTGGGAGGTTGGAAGAAAGAGGCTCGTTAGAGGGGGTTCGATCAGTCGGTTGGTTGGAAGCAGAGAGAGAGAGAGAGAGAGAGAGAGAGAGAGAGAGAGAAAGGTGACTGAACTCCTTCCAGCAATTCATCGCCCCAGCCAAGAACAGACCCTCGCGAGGCTGTTCTTCCTTGTATTGCTCATCATCATCAGCCCAAGAGGCAATCCACACACCACACACTGGAGTAGGGTATTACACCACAACGGTGGCCCGAACCAGTATAAACCCTGTGTCTCTTGTGTTGTTCTTTCGATAGTTTAGATCCTAGCAAGGCGGAGGGGTGCAGGTAGGTAGGAGGCGAAATCTCCGCGCGCACCCCAGTGTTCGAACATCAAGGGTCTGCCGGAACCCGAAATCAGACACTTATGCCCCTCCGGTGTCTATATAAACCGGAGGGTTTAGTCCGTAGAGACACTCACAACCATGCAGGCTAGACATCTAGGGTTTAGCCATTACGATCTCATGGTAGATCAACTCTTGTAATCCTCATACTCATCAAGATCAATCAAGAAGGATGTAGGGTATTACCTCCATCAAGAGGGCCCAAACCTGGGTAAAACATCGTGTCCCCTGCCTCCTGTTACCATCGACCTTAGACACACAGTTCGGGACCCCCTACCCGAGATCCGCCGGTTTTGACACCGACAGGAGGTATTTTTTGTAGGAAGTGGATGCCTTGTGGTAGGGAGCAGCCAGTTAGTCACTTAGGAGCTTGACACTGCGCTGATCGACGATTTGAGTCACTGTGAGGTGGTGTGGTGGAGTGGTTTGCCTCCATGAGCCCCGGTAGGCCTGCCAGGGCAATCTTGGAGGCTCGCTTCCGCGGTAACCCCAACCTCGCCAGGCTCGCCTGCCCGGCAAGGGAGGTTCTTCTCATAGTGGTATCTTGTCTCTCTGGCTAGTCTTGGTCTTCTTGATTTGCACTTCGATCCTTCAAGGAACTGATCCCTCGCGCTTTGATCTGATCTTGGTGTTGTAATCTTATTCTTGGGCCTTTTATCCGTGCACAAGTTAGGGGAAAACATATACCCCCGCTTGTGTTCCTCGACAGAAGCCCCCGGGCCCGAGCCATACGTGTCGCTGGGCACGTTGGGTTTGGCCCCAAACGGTGCATGGACACGTGGCAGGAGAACGTTGCGCGACGATTCGTCATGACAGCCAGTCAATCCAATGTACACTTCACGTAATTATTGCGAGGCGTGGGGGCGTGGGACTGTAGCATTTAATGTAAAAATGGTAACTTTGCTAAAGAGTCGCGCTCCCTTAAGAGGGGAAACACACAAAGGTACTGCTCATTCATCATCTGCATCGCCTCCCCATCATCTTCCTCCGCAAGCCAAGCAACCGCATGGTCCCTTCGCCCACATTCGCTGCCGATCCCCTTCCGATATCATTCCTTCCCTCCCGCTGTATCTTAGGGGATATGAGGAACAAAACTACTGCCAGGGGACAGCAGACGATCATCGCGAAGGCGGTGGCCATTGAGGGGAGCAAGAGGGCGACTAAGAGACATGATACGAAAAGGAGATGCCATCTTCTTCCTGTCAAACCTTCACGATGACATGCTACAGACGAGGTATGGATACATGTGGGGGAGGGAGGTCCCGAAGGGGCATGGCGCTCCTAAGGTCTTGACGAAGGGGAAGGAGGATCCACCTGATTCATACAGATTTTCTGTGCATATTTCACGTGCGGTCTCTGCCCTCCCTTCTCGGATTTCTTTGAGGCAATGATGGCAATCTATGGATTCCATCTCTTGGATTTCATGCCAAATGCAATGGCGTGCATGGCGATCTTTGCTCACTTGTGCGAGAATTTTATTGGGGTTGCCCCCAACGTTGATCTGTTTAGGCACTACTTTGTTCCGAGGGTGGAGAACACGAACCACCGCTCGGGGAACATAAGCTGGATGCCACGGGTAGTGCCAAGGGAGAACTGGGATTACATCTTCGGCCTACAACGCAACAGATGCGAGGAGTGGACGGAGATTGGTGTTGGATTCAGGTTGGGAAGGCTCCGGAGTTCTGCCACGCACGAACGGAATGCCTCGAGTGCGGTGCTGATTGGAGGGCGTTCGACCTCACTGAGGACAGGCTCCGCCCAGCGATAAACAAGATCACCTATCTGAAAGCTACCGGGCTAACTGTCGAGCATGTACACTACAAAAAAAGACACATCCGTGACATTTTGGGCCGAACGAATATTTTTTCTATCATGCTTATGACACTTCTATGACGATAATTGTGACAAAACCCGGTATCATCATAGATGTGGTGGGGTCCTACTTCTATGACAAAAAATCATGACAGAAAATGGGCTTTTCTTCCTGGGCGGGCCGAAGACGCAGCTGCATGACATTCTTTGGGCCGTCTATGACGGAAAAAACTGTGGTAGAAGCGAGTGCGAGGAAAATATCAGGGAGTTCCCGGTTACGGTGGGTGGTCAGGGGCCGAGCGATGAACAATGCGCGTTTCTCTCGTACGTGTGTGTGAGGCGTTGGGCTCTAACAGAACCCGAGCGATTGCGCCGCAGGCTACGCATTACTGAACCCGAGAGATTGATCGATCCCTTGCTGTTAACTCAACCCGAGTGATTCCTTTGCTACCGCTGCTAACTGAAGCTGATCGAACACTGCTGCCTCCTTCCCTTGATGAACAGTGAGCGTTGTTGAGGTGGTATGGATGAACAGTTCCCGGTTGGGGGTTGGATGAACAGGCCCCCATGGTAGTAGAGGCCGTTGCCGCCGGATGAACAGTACCCTGATCGATCGAGCCGGTGGATAAACAGGACCTCGTGGAGGGTTGGATGAATAGGACCCCATGGTGGGCTGGTTGAACAGTAGCCGGTGGAGGGCTGGTTGAACAGTAGTCGGTGGAGGGCTGGATGAACAGTATCCAGTGGAGGGGTGGTTGAACAGGACCCTGTGGAGATAGCTGGGTGAACAGTAGCCGGTGGAGGAGCAAGTGGTGGAGGCTGAATGAACAGGAGCCTGTGGATGAACAGTCGCATGTGGAGGCTGGAGGAGGTCGACGGTGGATGAACAGGAGCCCGTGGAGGCTGGAGGAGGTCGATGGTGGAGATGAACAGTATCCCGTGGAGTCTCGTTTTGCGGTACGCCACACCCCTCCCGATGAACAGGAGCCCCGTTTCGACCATAGCACTCCAACACAACTCCGTTTCCTCTGTTTTGCGGTATGCCACACCCCTCCCGATCAACAGGACCCCGTTTCGACCATAGGAAGTCCGTTTCCTCCGTTTTGCAGTACGCCAGACCCCTCCCGATGAACGGGATACCGTTTCCACCATGGCCGGTCGAACACAAGGTTGTTTCTTCCGTCCTACGGTACGCCAGGCCTTGTTTCCATTGGCTGTTCCGTCCAAGCCGGTTGGCTCCCAATGAACATGACGACGCATTCCGTTTTGACCCAGCTGGTTGCCTCCCCATGATCACGACGATGGCATAGCTTCTCCGTTCTGACCCAGCCATGTACACGAGCCCTGGCCATACGTATGCGCGAGTAGGCGTTCGAGACCCCGCCCGTATGTACGTATGTGGCCATATTTTATTTCTTGCACCCTAGCCGCTGTACGTACGTGTACATGCTACGTGCGCACCTCTACTACGACACGTGCACGCCTCCACATCGTCCAGTATGTACGTACACGTTCGCAACCAGAATGACAATGCTACGTATGCTTCGACCAGGTGGGTCCCGACTGTCAGGCACTTCCTTGCGTGCGAAGATGTAGCTGGTGGGTCCCACCAGTCAGGGGGAAATGTTTTTTTGTGAAATCATTATTTTTTGCGTAATAAGGAGGCACTTCCTTGCTGTGGCCATGGACCTACCTGTTTGCCTCTCCATGTACAGTACTCTTCCGATGGAAGTCCTTCCTTGACCACGTTGACCACGCCGCGCCGAGAGCACCAGGGAGCTGGACGACGGTGAGGCCTAGGAACGGGACGACGCGGAGTTGGGGAAGACGCGCTAGTGGATGCCCACGCAGAGGGGAGTACATGGGTGGACTGCTTCGGCTGCGGTGTGAGGCTGCCGTCGCCGGAGAATAATAGGAGGTGTGGGTGAGTATAGAGGGATGGCATGGCCAGCAGTGGCAGCACAGCCGGACACGGGAGGCATGAGCCGGCGGCACGGCCGACGCTTGTTTGGGCGGCTAGAGCAAGAAGACTAGAGGTTGAAGAAGCACTACGGTCGTTGGATGGACATCGTACGGTCACTGGAGCTAGAATCGTTCATATTGACTAAGTTGAGAAAGCCCTCCGTCCCCGTCATCTTAGTAGGCCCACAAGTCAGCCTCCATCTATGGTGGGTCCCAGCTAGCAGGGGGGTTCATTTTTTTGTGCGCAATAAGGAGGCACTTCCTTGCGTGCGAAGATATAGCTGGTGCGTCCGACCTGTCAGCGGGGGAACATTTTTTCATGAAATACAGAGGCCCTTCCAGTGGGTCCCAGCTGTCAGTTGGACGAATCATTATTTTGCGCATAATAAGGAGGCCTTTCCTTGTGTGCGGCCGTGGACCCAACTATCAGCCTCTCCACGTACAGTCCACTTCCGATGCATGTCGTTCGTTGACCACACCGCGCCGAGAGCACTTGGGTGGTGGATGACGACGAGGCCTAGGAAGGGAACGCCACGGAGCCAAGGTAGACTCGGCAGTTGTTTCCCATGCGGAGGGGAGTACGAGGGTTTACTGGTTCATCTGTCGTCGCCAGAGAATAACAGCGGGTGTGGGTGAGTAGAGGGATGGCTAGGCCAGTGATGGGAGTACGATGGGGCGGTGAGGCCCGCGTGGCAGCACAGCCATCCGTGGGAGGAGGAAGCAGGCGGTCTCGCCGGTGCTTGTTTGAGCGGCTGGAGCAGGAAGAGCAGAGATTGAAGAAGCACGACGGCCGTTGGATGGACATCCAACAGTCACTGCTTGTGCGTCAACCTTTTTTTAGGAAAGCCTCAAATCTGTGGAAAACAACATACAACCCATCTGCCATTATTTCTAATAATTTACAGCCCATTTTCTAATTCTTAAGGTTTTTTTGGAGCCCATATTCTTTTTGTTAGCATTACACCCCATATTGTGGCCATAGTTAAAAAATTATATGAAATTTTGCATATTTCGTTGTGGTCCGAACTGTTTTTAATCCCGAAATTTCGAGTCATATTCAAACTTATTTTAGAAATAAATGTATATCCATATAGAATCCAACAAATTGTCCACGCATAAAAATCAATGCAATTTAAAATCCCGAAATGAAATTTTTTTGAAACTAATTGCCGGTTTGATGTGTTTTAAAAATGTACAACCCATTTCTCATTACCGATAGGCCATTTTCTCGGCCAGCCGAATGAAGCTCTCCTCATCTTGCAAGATTTGCAGCCCAACATGCCTAACAAAGCGACTTACCTGACAAATCACAAAAAAGTGGGCTAGCCATTGTCAGAAAGAAAAAAAACTACTGGGCTGGTGTTTGGTAAACATAAAAGAAAAGGTTGTCTAGACAGGCCAGAGTGCCCTGCACAGCCTAGTTGACACCCTGCTTCCATCTCAAAAACAAATTAGATAAACGTCACTCCAATTATGGCGATTCATAAAAATTCCACCGCAATTTCCAAACTTTGGAAAATGTCACTGCAATTTTTGCAAACTCTGAAAAAAAACCACTGCAATTTTTGCAAACTTTGAAAAACGCCACTCCAGGCTTGGAAAAATGCCACTAGAAATGGCATGAAATGGCTTTTTTCCAAGTTTGGAAATTACAGTGGCATTCCTCGGAATCACCAGATTTGTAGTTGGCATTTATCAAATTAACCCAAAACAAAAATAACTGGGCGAGCTGTTGGGTCCCTGGTGTCAGCCGCTCGTTGTGCAATTCTCTCATTTATTGAGTACATTGACAATGGCTGTTATTACATATTATGTCACAATACTTATGCATATTCTCTCTTATTTTACAAGGTTTACATAAAGAGGGAGAATGCCGGCAGCTGGAATTCTGGGCTGGAAAAGGAGCAAATATTAGAGACCTATTCTGCATACCTCCAAAAGTCCCGAGACTTCATGGAAGTTATTTCTAGAATATATAAAAAAATATTGAGCGAAGAAAGTTCCATAGGGGGGCCACACCCTGACCACGAGGGTGGGGGGCGCGCCCTACCCCCTGGGCGCGCCCCCTGCCTCATGGGCCCCCTGGTGGCCTTCCGATTCCCATCTTCTGCTATATGAGGTCTTTCGTCCAAGAAAAAATCATAAGCAAGCTTACGGGACGAAACTCCGCCGCCACGAGGCGAAACCTTGGCGGAACCAATCTAGGGCTCCGGCGGAGTTGTTCTGCTGGGGAAACTTCCCTCCGGGAGGGGGAAATCATCACCATCGTCATCACCAATGATCCTATCACCGGGAGGGGGTCAATCTCCATCAACATCACCACCAGCACCATCTCATCTCAAACCCTAGTTCATCTCTTGTATCCAATCTTTGTATCCAAACCTCAGATTGGTACCTGTGGGTTGCTAGTAGTGTTGATTACTCCCTGTAGTTGATGCTAGTTGGTTTACTCAGTGGAAGATTATATGTTCAGATCCATTATGCATATTAATACCCCTCTGATTATGAACATGAATATGCTTTGTGAGTAGTTACGTTTGTTCCTGAGGACATGGGAGAAGTCTTGCTATTAGTAGTCATGTGAATTTGGTATTCGTTCGATATTTTGATGAGATGTATGTTGTTATCCCTCTAGTGGTGTCATGTGAACGTCGACTACATGACACTTCACCATTGTTTGGGCCTAGAGGGAGGCATTGGGAAGTAATAAGTAGAGGATGGGTTGCTAGAGTGACATAAGCTTAAACCCTAGTTTATGCGTTGCTTCATAGGGGCTGATTTGGATCCATATGTTTCATGCTATGGTTGGGTTTACCTTAATACTTCTTTTGTAGTTGCAGATGCTTGCAATATGATTTAATCATAAGTGGGATGTTTGTCCAAGTAAGGAAACCACCCAAGCACCGGTCCACCCACATATCAAATCATATGATCTTGATGAAAACTAGCTTGATGATAATTCCCATGTGTCCTCGGGAGCGCTTTCCTTCATATAAGTTTGTCCAGGCTTGTCCTTTGCGACCAAAGGGATTGGGCCATCTTGCTGCACCTTATTTACTTTTATTACTTTCTACTCGTTACAAATTACCTTATCACAAAACTATCTGTTACCGATAATTTCAGTGCTTGCAGAGAATACCTTACCGAAAACTACTTATCATTTCCTTCTGCTCCTTGTTGGGCTCAACACTCTTACTTATCAAAAGGACTACGATAGATCCCCTATACTTGTGGGTCATCAAGACTCTTTTCTAGCGTCGTTGCCGGGGAGTGAAGTGCCTTTGGTAGGTGGAATTTGGTAAGGAAAAATTTATATAGTGTGCAGAAATTTACTGTCACTTGTTACTATGGAACATAATCATTTGAGGGGTTTGTTCTAAGGAGTTTAAGTATTCTTCTTCTTACATTTCGAATTGCAATTCTTTCATATCTCATCTTTCGAGGTGGTGTTATGTCACTCTTGACAATTTCCCTTCGTGTGTCATGATTCAACAGTTAACAAGAATGAGATAGTTAAACCCATCAATTTCTTCGAGCATGAGCTCTTCTCAATCCATCAATCTATTCATTGGAATTATCTTGGGTTATATTTCACCTAAAGCCTTCCCTAAGGATTGTTGCTATCTATGGTGCTCATAAATAACCCAAGTCTTTCATTTATCCTCCCGGTGAAATAAGTTTCTCGTCTCCTTGTTCATATCAATCCAATCTATTGTTTCCGTTAGTGGCATAATTTCACCTCAGTTTTGAGATGTTCTCCATAAGCTCACATCAAGCTTATTATTTTCGTTGTTAATTCTTCCAACAACTCTGTTCAATTCATCTTTGTAAGGATGCTCTTTCTAATTCAATTATGGGAGAAGTTGACATTTTCTTCTCCGTTCATTTTCATTCATTGATCTATATTCTATTCATTCATCGGAGGCCTTGTCATATTGCTCTCTTCGAACCATCATCTTGTCATATCATGATCATATTCTTTTCCTTTCTGGTCCATTTAACAGGAGTGTTGTGTTCTCATTCAAGCTCTCTCACCTATCAACCTTTTTCCTCTCTTTTCAACCGGAGTGCTGTCTCAAATCTTTCTTACCCCTTGTGCCATTCTTTCAATAGTTCCGGAGGCAGTGTGTTGTTGATTTCGTCAAGTATCCTCTCATCTTGTCAAGATCATGTTTGATTCCTTCCATTTACAGTCGGAGTGCTGTCCAAATTATATCATTCTTATTCCGTCTTTATCTTGTTTTAACTAGAGTGTTGTGTCTATCATTCCTCTTCTAACATGAGTCTCATCCAAGTGCTTTCATTTTTGCCAAGTTCATAATATTGCCTTCCATTTCCAACTGGAGTGTTGTCGTAATTGATCTTTACTGTTCCTTGTACATCTTGTTTCAACCGGAGGGCTTGCATGTACTTCTTGTCCATTGCAACTTTTTTCTTATATCTTTCAACCTACAAGGTTCTAGTAATATTCCTTGTTCCTCTTTTCTAACAGAGCGTTTTCAACTTCATTCATCTCCGTTGTATTCTTTTCTCGAAATTGTTTAACCTCTCAAGGTTCATTGGTTTCACTCGCTTGTCAAGGAGGCAATTTAGTTTCACCTCTCCTCTTCCTTTTCATCTTCTCTCCGGTGCCATCCCTAGGATCTCGGGTCGAGATCCTCTTGTAGTGGTGGAGTGTTGTAACA
Organism: Triticum monococcum; assembly: GCA_034509565.1. Lineage (NCBI taxonomy): Eukaryota > Viridiplantae > Streptophyta > Magnoliopsida > Poales > Poaceae > Triticum > Triticum monococcum. The sequence continues at coordinate 438,357,733 of CM067842.1, read as the reverse complement.
CCCCGAGACCGTTGCGCCAGGTGTCTTCCAGTTTTTTTCACTATTGTTGCCTTGTCATTCGCTTACGTGTTGCATCTTGCCATGATCATGTTGAGTGCCTTGTCATATCTTTGCTTCTTTCACCATGCTTATTTCACTTGTTATGCCATGTGTTTGTATTTTGTCATCCTAGGTAGTTGCCAAAATCATCTCATATGCATTGTGGTTTTCATCTTGTTGTACTTGCACTATGTTTCTCTATGTTGCTAGCCCTATTCATATGTCCCGTGCATCATCACCTCCTTCCTTCTTCTTTCTTTCATTTTGACAAGTGACATTTTCCCCTCCTCCAAAAATGTTCATTCTTTTCGTGATGCTAGTGCACCTCATCCTTAATCTCTCTGCCAAATATCACCTCTTGTGTAATTGTTTTGGTTGGGTTTTAGAATGACCCAAGATTGAATGAAATTCAAACTTGATTTATTTTGCCACCTCTAAAAATATCCAAGGCAATTTTATCAAATAGAGTATAGTTCCAGGAGATTGAGGATATTTTTATATATGAAAAAACTCCTCTCCTAGCCCCCTGACCTTTTCTTTCATATTAATTGTTTATTAAATAAACAAGAAGTAAATGAAAAAGGAAAATGCTTTCCTGGGCTGGCCTCCAAGCGCAGCAGCTGCCGCGGCCCAGCAGAGCGTCCCCAGCCCGCTCACCACCCCACGGCCTCCCTGCTCCTGGTAAATTCCCACGCTGGCACTATTTTCACTTCGCCGGGCCCGCCTACCAGCCTCACTAGTTCACTCTTTCTCACACAGTAACTCGCACAGCCGAGCGAGGCACATGGCCACGGTGGCCGAGCCAGCCGCGCCCGCACCCCTATTTTAACCCCTCTTGGCGTCTGAGCCCTCCTAGGGTTTCCCTCTTCCTCTCTGGCCGCTGCCACCTCTTTCCCTTCCCCTGTTCCTTCTTCTTCCTCAAGAGCCAGAGAATAGAGAGCACCAACGAGAGCTTCGCCGGTGCCTGGGTGGTCGGAGGCCATCACAATTGTCTTCGGCATGTCCATCTTCTTCCTCGACGTCGACTACGTCTGTTCGGACTTCTTCCCTGAGCTAGGTCGCCTCCACTATGTCGTCATCGCCTTTGTCTTCCTCTTCGTCATAGACCCGAAGCCCCGCCAATCAACGCGTCCTCGCCCTAGCTGCACCACATCTTATCCTACGGGGCCTAGGTGAGCAGCCGCTCTTCCCAGCCTCGTTACCCTGTCGGTTCCATCATCGTAGCATCGTTCTGCGCGTGTCCAAAGACCCGTCGCCGCGCTCTCGCCATGCGGACGAAACAGAGTGTCCAGTTCTCTGTCCGCCTCCAGTCGCGTCTGGCACACAGCGCCAGCGCAGGCACGGCTACAGCCTCACATGTTTTCCACACGCCCACGCGCGCGGTTGCACGCACAAGGGCCTCTCGCCCAGCCATGTCTGCATCCGCCATCTGAATCCTTTACGCCATGGCCATGATCTCTGAGTTCTTTTGCACATGCGTAGCACCCACACGCTACAACACACACCCCACTTCGCCGCACCTACAGCCGGGTGGCCGCACACGCGTGGACTCCTCCCGCACGCGTTGTACCCTGCCCGGCAAGCCATGGTTTGCCTCTGCTATGCTCTGTTGCAAGCACCACATAGTTGCGCCCTTTTCCTTCTCTTGTATAGGATCCTCCAGCCTACATATTTCAACTTTGGCCGTTCTTCTTATTCATCACAAAGACTCATATAGCGCAGTGGTTAGCGCCTCTTTGTTCTAGTATGGAGACCAGAGATCGAATTAGGCTCTCCATATATTTTGGCCCGACCTTTTAATTTCCATGTGCCACTGACAATAGGGCCCCCACCATCATACACGCACAGCCCTTGCTCCCTTGCTCAATCCGGTCCCCGTTGACCGCGAGCATCGGATGGGTCATAACCGCCCCAAGCCAAGCGGCCTCCCTCCAACTCATGGGCCAAGCCCATGGTGAGACCCCCCTTCAGCCCCTCGTGCTCTGCCTTGCCTTTTAATTTTCGTGTGACACTGACAAATAGGGCCCCCACCGTCATACACGCACAGCCCCAGCTCCCTTGCTCGATCCTGTCCCCGTTGACCGCAAGCGTCGGCTGGGTCATAGCCGCGCCAGGCCTAGCGGCCTCTCTCCATCTCATGGGCCAAGCCCATGGTGAGACCCCCCCTTCAGCCCCTTGTGCTCTGTCATGTGGTGTTTTGTCAATATGCAATGGAGTTGCATATTGAGCTCCACTTAGCTTGTAGGATTGCTTGTGCATTTTGCCATGCCATGCCTCATTAAACCAGACATGCATCATACTTGTTTGTGCATCATGCCACGCTTATGTGATGGTTGTTTACTATGTTGTTTGCTTCTTTCCGGTGTTGCTTCTTCGGGTTAGTTCTGCTAATGTCGCGTTTGTGAGGATTCGTTCGACTTCGTCTATTTGTCTTCTTCATGGACTCGTTCTTCTTCCTTGCGGGATCTCAGGCAAGATGACCATACCCTCGAAATCACTTCTATCTTTTCTTGCTAGTTGTTCGCTCTGTTGCTATGCCACGCTCCCTACCACTTGCTATATCATGCCTCCCATATCGCCACGTCAAGCCTCTAGCCCACCTTTCCTAGCAAACCGTTGTTTGGCTATGTTACCGCTTTTGCTCAGCCCCTCTTATAGCATTGCTAGTTGCAGGTGAAGATTAAGTTTGTTCCTTGTTGGAACATGGATATGTTTGGGATATCACAATATCTCTTTTTTAATTAATGCATCTATATACTTGTTAATGATGGAAGGCTCGGCCTTATGCCTGGTGTTTTGTTCCACTCTAGCCACCCTACTTTCCGTCATACCGGTGTTATGTTCCTTGATTTTGCGTTCCTTACGCGGTTGGGTGTTATGGGAACCCCTTGATAGTTCGCTTTGAATAAAACCCCTCCAGCAAGGCCCAACCTTGGTTTTACCATTTGCCTCACCGCCACCTACTTTTCCCCTGGGAGTCGCGCTCCCAAGGGTCATCTTTATTTTAACCCCCCCTGGGCCAGTGCTTCTCTAAGTGTTGGTCTGAACCAGATCCACTTGCAGCGCCACCTCACGGAAACTTGAGGGCTGGTTTTAGCTGTACGTGGTGTTCATCCGGTGTTGCCCTGAGAACGAGATATGTGCAGCTCCTATCTAGATGTCGGCGCATCGGGCGGTCCAGCTGGTCTTGTTTTACCATTTTCGAAATGTCTTGTAACCAGGATTCCGAGTCTGATCGGGTCTTCCTAGGAGAAGGAATATCCTTCGTTGACCGTGAGAGCTTGTGATGGGCTAAGTTGGGACACCCCTGCAGGGTTTGAACTTCCGAAAGCCGTGCCCACGGCTATGTGGCAGATGGGAATTTGTTAATGTCCGGTTGTAGAGAACTTGACACTTGACTTAAATTAAAATGCATCAACCCCATGTGTAGCTGTGATGGTCTCTTTTCGGCGGAGTCCGGGAAGTGAACACCATTCTTGTGTTATGCTTGAACGTAAGTAGTTTCAGGATCACTTCTTGATCACTTCTAGCTTCTTGACCATTGCGTTGCTTCTCTTCTTGCTCTTATTTGCATATGTTAGCCACCATATATGTTTAGTTCTTGCTGTAGCTCCACCTCACTACCTTCTCCTACCCATAAGCTTAAATAGTCTTGATCTCGCGGGGGTGAGATTGTTGAGTCCTTGCGACTCACAGATACTTCCAAACAGTTGCAGGTGCTGACGATGCCAGTGCAGATGACGCAACCCAGCTCAAGTGGCTGCTCGACGAAGATCTTGATCGATGTTTTATGTCTTTTCCGGTTGATCAGTAGTGGAGCCCAGTTGGGACGATCGGGGATCTAGCAATTGGGGTTGTCTTCTTTTACTTTGGTTCCATAGTCGGACCTCTGATTGTACCTTCAATGATGTATGTTTAACTTGTATTTGTGTGAAGTGGCAATTGTAAGCCAACTCTTTATCCCTTTCTATTTAGTACATGGGATTGTGTGAAGATTACCCCTCTTGCAACAAACCTACCATGCGGCTATGCCTCTAAGTCGTGCCCCGATACGTGGGAGATATAGCCTCATTATGGGTGTTATAGGTTGGTAATCAGAGCCTTCCCCGACTTAGGAGCCCCCCTGCTTGATCGAATCGCTGACGTTGTTGAGTCTAGAAGAAAATGTTTTGAGTCTTATGATTATATATATGGGAGTAGGATTCTTTTTACTCCTCAGTCCCTTCGTCGCTCTAGTGAGGCCTCCTGATGTAGAAGTTTTGACTCTTCTATCCTCAAATTTCAGGAATTTTTTTTAGGATCACGCGGGTATCTTGGAATCATTCCGATGGTTTTATGACGAGAACATTGTTCTTGGTGCCTCCTGACATTTAGGGGTTGTGGCAGTGTCCTGGAATACCTGAGTTTCAAATGTTTTCTCATGTCGGTTTACCTCTTAATCATCCACTTCTCGCTATTCAATTTTTCCGGAGTGCTGAAGATATCTCAAAGATTCGTGTTTCCACTCTGTATTCATTCAAGCTCTTTCGAGATTGTTATCTCATTCAAGCCATTTAATTCAACCGGCGCATTCTCTCTTTTAAATCATTCAATGATGTTTCTTTTGAGGCCCTAACCCACATGTCTTTTCCTAGGATCTTACCTGACTCTTCTTTTCTTTTCCCAGAGTTAATCTCAAATTCTTTTCCAAGTTTGACGTAAGAATGAGTTATCATCAGTCAAATGCCTTCTCCAAGATCTTTCACATTCTTTTCATCGTTGGTTCAACCTTTCTATTTTTTCATTCCGGAGTGCCTCAACAATTCCTGGTGGTGTTTCTCGTCGTCATTCTCGGATTTTGAAGACCGACAAAGAGCTCCTCTTAAATTCTTAACCGTTACACTCGGAGATTCATGGTTCTAGCTTGATGCCATCCTCTCATAAATGTTTTCAATGTGAGAATTCTTTTCAACCATCCGGAGCAATTCAGGAGTCTTTTTAGTTTGATTCTCCGGAGCCCATCATCCCATAATTATTCATTCCACCTTTCAACTCTCGTTCTCCAAATCTTACCGGTGCATCAGTCAAGTATTTTCTAATCAGCTCCTGATCTCTTCATTCTCTTGTATCTAAATTTCCCCAAGTATGTTCGTTCATTTTCAAATTCTTACCGGTGATTCATCCATTTACTTCGTTCGTTTTCTATCCTTACGGTGGTTCGTTCAAGATTTCTCTTCCTTCATTATCATATCAATTTATTCGTTGGTTAAATCCTACCAGTGGTCCATTAAGTTCGTGCTATATCTCTCTTTAATCTTTTCAAGAAGAATAAGTAGTATGCCAAATCCATGCTTGTCATCAATCTAAATTGATGAAGGATAAGCATAATGTAATTCTTATTCTTGTTTCATCCAAGTGATTAATTCCTTATTCCAGAGATTCATCAAAATTCTTGATCTCATTTGTTCATCTTTCTTTCCGGAGTTCCAAGTTTTTTCTCGATTATATCATCGCGAAGCTCCATTTAATCCATGCAAGGATTCATCTTATTCTTTATCTATCCGGAGTTCTTTGAGAGTTTCTTCATGGTGGCTCGTCAAGGATTCTGTTCATTCTTCAATTGTTCTTCAAGATCTCTCTCGAAGTCATGACCCGCCAAGCTATACTCTAAAATAAACATGGTGGTCAACACATGTTTTGTTCTAAGGAGTTCAAGTATTCTTCTTCTTGCATTTCAAATTGCAATTCTTTCATATCTCATCTTTCGAGGTGGTGTTATGTCACTCTTGACAATTTCCATTCATATGTCATGATTCAACAGTTGACAAGAATGAGATAGTTAAACCCATCAATTTCTTCGAGCATGAGCTCTTCTCAATCCATCAATCTATTCAGTGGAATTATCTTGGGTTATATTTCACCTAAAGCATCCCTAAGGATTGTTTCTATCTATGGTGCTCATAAATGACTCAAGTCTTCCATTTATCCTCCCGGCGAAATAAGTTTCTCGTCTCCTTGTTCATATCAATCCAATCTATTGTTTCTATTAGTGGCAGAATTTCACCTCAGTTTTGAGATGTTCTCCATAAGCCCACATCAAGCTTATTCTTTTCATGGTTGATTCTTCCAACAACTCTGTTCAATTCATCTTTGTAAGGATGCTCTTTCTAATTCAATTATGGGAGAAGTTGAAATTTTCTTCTCCGTTCATTTTCTTTCATTGATCTATATTATATTCATTCATCGGAGGCCTTGTCATATTGCTCTCTTCGAACCATCATCTTGTCATATCATGATCATATTCTTTTCCTTTCTGGTCCATTTAACAGGAGTGTTGTGTTGCCATTCAAGTTCTCTCATCCTATCAAGTTTTTCCTCTCTTTTCAACCGGAGTGCTGTCTGAAATCTTTCTTACCCCTTGTGCCATTCTTTCAATAGTTCTAGAGGCAGTGTGTTGTTGATTTCATCAAGTATCCTCTCATCTTGTCAAGATCATGTTCGATTCCTTCCATTTACAGTCGGAGTGCTGTCCAAATTATATTATTCTTATTCTGTCTTTATGTTGTTTTAACCAGAGTGTTGTGTCTATCATTCCTCTTCGAACAGGAGTCTCATCCAAGTGCTTTCATTTTTGCGAAGTTCATATTATTGCCTTCCATTTCCAACCAGAGTGTTTTCGTAATTGATCTTTACTGTTCCTTGTGCATCTCGTTTCAACCAGAGTGCTTCCATGTACTTCTTATCCATTGCAACCTTTTTCTTATATCTTTCAACCTACAAGGTTCTAGTAATGTTCCTTGTTCCTCTTTTCTAACGGAGCGTTTTCAACTTCATTCATCTCCGTTGTATTCTTTTATCGAAATTGTTTAACCTCTCAAGGTTCATTGGTTTCACTCGCTTGTCATAGAGGCAATTTAGTTTTACATCCCCTCTTTCTTTTCAGCTTCTCTCCGGTGCCATCCCTAGGATCTCGGGTCGAGATCCTCTTGTAGTGGTGGAGTGTTGTAACGCCCCGTGACCGTTGTGCCTGGTGTCTTCCAGTTTTTTCGCTATTGTTGCCTTGTCATTCTCTTGTGTGTTGCATCTTGCCATGACCATGTTGAGTGCCTTGTCATATCTTTGCTTCTTTCACCATGATTATTTCACTTGTTATGCCATGTGTTTGCATTGTGCCATCCTAGGTTGTTGCCAAAATCATCTCATATGCATTGTGGTTTTCATCTTGTTGTACTTGCACTATGTTTCTCTATGTTGCTAGCCCTATGCATATGTCCCGTGCATCATCACCTCCTTCCTTCTTCTTTCTTTCATTTTGGCAAGTGACATTTTCCCTTCCTCCACAAATGTTCATTCTTTTCCTGATGCTAGTGCACCTCATCCTTAATCTCTTTGACAAATGTCACCTCTTTTGTAATTGTTTTGGTTGGGTTTTAAAATGACCCAAGTTTGAATGAAATTCAAACTTGATATATTTTGCCACCTCTAAAAATATCCAAGGCAATTTTATCAAATAGAGTATAGTTCCAGGAGACTGAGGATATTTTTATATCTGAAAAACTCCTCTTATAGCCCCCTGGCCTTTTATTTTATTGTAACTATTTATTTAAATAAGCAGGAAGTAAATGAAAAATGAAAGGGCTTTCCTGGGCTGGCCTCCAAGCGGAGCAGCTGCCGCGGCCTAGCAGCGCGTCCCCAGCCCGCTCACCACCCCGCGGCCTCCCTCCTGCTGGTAAATTCCCATGTTGGCACTGTTTTCACTTCGCCGGGCCGGCCTGCCAGCCTCACCAGTTCACTATTTTCTTCCACCTCGATCGCTCTCTCTCTCTCCCCCCCTCTCTCTCTCAGAGTAACTCGCACAGCCGACCGAGGCACATGGCCATGGTGGCCAAGCCAGCCGCTGTTGGGGAACGCAGTAATTTCAAAAAATTTCCTACGCACACGCAAGATCATGGTGATGCATAGCAACGAGGGGGAGAGTCTGATCTACGTACCCTTGTAGATCGCAACGGAAGCGTTGACACAACGTAGAGGAAGTAGTCGTACGTCTTCTTCCCGATCCGACCGATCCAAGCACCGTTACTCCGGCACCTCCGAGTTCTTAGCACACGTTCAGCTTGATGACGTTCCTCGGGCTCCGATCTAGCAAAGCGTCGAGGAACAGTTCCGTCAGCACGACGGCGTGGTGATGATCTTGATGTACTACCGACGCAGGGCTTCGCCTAAGCACTGTAACGGTATGATCGAGGTGGAATTTGGTGGCAGGGGGCACCGCACATGGCTAAGGAACGATCTCAAGGATCAACTTGTGTGTCTTGGGGTGTCCCCTGCCCCCGTATATAAAGGTTGGAGGGAGGGGGGCTGGCCGGCCAAAGAGGGGGAGCCCCTTTCACCTTTCCACAATGGCCCATGTAGGCCCATTCGGCTCCCGGGGGGTTCCGGTAACCCTCCCGGTAATCCGGTAAAATCCCGATTTCACCCGGAACACTTCCGATGTCCAAACATAGACTTCCAATATATCAATCTTTACGTCTCGACCATTTCGAGACTCCTCGTCATGTCCGTGATCTCATCCGGGACTCCGAACAACCTTCGGTACATCAAAATGCATAAACTCATAATAACTGTCATCGTAACGTTAAGCGTGCGGACCCTACGGTTCCAGAACAATGTAGACATGACCGAGACACGTCTCCGGTCAATAACCAATAGCGGGACCTGGATGCCCATATTGGCTCCTACATATTCTACGAAGATCTTTATCGGTCAGACCGCATAACAACATACGTTGTTCCCTTTGTCATCGGTATGTTACTTGCCCGAGATTCGATCGTCGGTATCCAATACCTAGTTCAATCTCGTTACTGGCAAGTCTCTTTACTCGTTCCGTAATACATCATCTCATAACTAACATCTTAGTTATTATGCTTGCAAGGCTTATGTGATGTGTATTACCGAGAGGGCCCAGAGATACCTCTCCGACAATCGGAGTGACAAACCCTAATCTCGAAATACGCCAACCCAACATCTACCATTGGAGACACCTGTAGTACTCCTTTATAATCACCCAGTTACGTTGTGACGTTTGGTAGTACCCGAAGAGTTCCTCCGGTAAACGGGAGTTGCATAATCTCATAGTTACAGGAACATGTATAAGTCATGAAGAAAGCAATAACAACATACTAAACGATCGGGTGCTAAGCTAATGGAATGGGTCATGTCAATCAGATCATTCAACTAATGATGTGACCTCGTTAATCAAATAACAACTCTTTGTTCATGGTTAGGAAACATAACCATCTTTGATTAACGAGCTAGTCTAGTAGAGGCATACTAGTGACACTCTGTTGGTCTATGTATTCACACATGTACTATGTTTCCGGTTAATACAATTCTAGCATGAATAATAAACATTTATCATGATATAAGGAAATAAATAATAACTTTATTATTGCCTCTAGGGCATATTTCCTTCAGTCTCCCACTTGCACTAGAGTCAATAATCTAGATTACACAGTAATGATTCTAACACCCATGGAGCCATGGTGCTGATCATGTTTTGCTCGTGGAAGAGGCTTAGTCAACGGGTCTGCAACATTCAGATCCGTATGTATCTTGCAAATCTCTATGTCTCCCACCTGGACTAAATCCCGGATGGAGTTGAAGCGTCTCTTGATGTGTTTGGTTCTTTTGTGAAATCTGGATTCCTTTGCCAAGGCAATTGCACCAGTATTGTCACAGAAGATTTTCATTGGACCCGATGCACTAGGTATGACACCTAGATCGGATATGAACTCCTTCATCCAGACTCCTTCGTTCGCTGCTTCCGAAGCAGCTATGTACTCCGCTTCACATGTAGATCCTGCTACGACGCTTTGTTTAGAACTGCACCAACTGACAGCTCCACCGTTTAAAGTAAACACGTATCCGGTTTGCGATTTAGAATCGTCCGGATCAGTGTCAGAGCTTGCATCAACGTAACCTCTTACAGTGAGCTCTTTGTCACCTCCATATACGAGAAACATATCCTTAGTCCTTTTCAGGTATTTCAGGATGTTCTTGACCGCTGCCCAGTGATCCACTCCTGGATTACTTTGGTACCTCCCTGCTAAACTTATAGCAAGGCACACATCAGGTCTGGTACACAGCATTGCATACATGATAGAGCCTATGGCTGAAGCATAGGGAACATCTTTCATTTTCTCTCTATCTTCTGCAGTGGTCGGGCATTGAGTCTGACTCAACTTCACACCTTGTAACACAGGCAAGAACCCTTTCTTTGCTTGATCCATTTTGAACTTCTTCAAAATCTTGTCAAGGTATGTGCTTTGTGAAAGTCCAATTAAGCGTTTTGATCTATCTCTATAGATCTTTATGCCTAATATGTAAGCAGCTTCCCCGAGGTCTTTCATCGAAAAACTTTTATTCAAGTATCCCTTTATGCTCCAGAAATTCTATATCATTTCTAATTAGTAATATGTCATCCACATATAATATCAGAAATGCTACAGAGCTCCCACTCACTTTCTTGTAAATACAGGCTTCTCCAAAAGTCTGTATAAACCCAAATGCTTTGATCACACTATCAAAGCGTTTATTCCAACTCCGAGATGCTTGCACCAGTCCATAAATGGATCGCTGGAGTTTGCACACTTTGTTAGCTCCCTTTCGATCGACAAAACCTTCTGGTTGCATCATATACAACTCTTCTTCCAGAAATCCATTCAGGAATGCGGTTTTTACATCCATTTGCCAAATTTCATAATCATAAAATGCGGCAATTGCTAACATGATTCTGACAGACTTAAGCATTGCTACGGGTGAGAAAGTCTCATCGTAGTCAACTCCTTGAACTTGTCGAAAACCTTTTGCGACAAGTCGAGCTTTGTAGACAGTAACATTACCATCAGCGTCAGTCTTTTTCTTAAAGATCCATTTATTCTCAATTGCTTGCCGATCATCGGGCAAGTCAACCAAAGTCCATACTTTGTTCTCATACATGGATCCCATCTCAGATTTCATGGCTTCAAGCCACTTTGCGGAATCTGGGCTCACCATCGCTTCTTCATAGTTCGTAGGTTCATCATGATCTAGTAGCATGACTTCCAGAACAGGATTACTGTACCACTCTGGTGCGGATCTTACTCTGGTTGATCTACGAGGTATAGTAGTATCTTGATCTAAAGTTTCATGATCATCATCATTAACTTCCTCTCTTATTGGTGTAGGTCTCACAGAAACAGTTTTCTGTGATGTACTATTTCCCAATAACGGAGTAGGTACAGTTACCTCGTCAAGTTCTACTTTCCTCCCACTCACTTCTTTCGAGAGAAACTCCTTCTCAAGAAAGTTTCCGAATTTAGCAACAAAAGTCTTGCCTTCGGATCTGTGATAGAAGGTGTATCCAATAGTTTCCTTTGGATATCCTATGAAGACACACTTCTCCGATTTGGGTTCGAGCTTATCAGGTTGAAGCTTTTTCACATAAGCATCGCAGCCCCAAACTTTAAGAAACGACAACTTTGGTTTCTTGCCAAACCACAGTTCATAAGGCGTCGTCTCAACGGATTTAGATGGTGCCCTATTTAACGTGAATGCGGCCGTCTCTAAAGCATAACCCCAAAATGATAGCGGTAAATCAGTAAGAGACATCATAGATCGCACCATATCTAAAAAGTACGATTACGACGTTCGGACACACCATTACGTTGTGGTGTTCCGGGTGGCGTGAGTTGCGAAACTATTCCACAATTTTTCAAATGTACACCAAACTCGTAACTCAAATATTCTCCTCCACGATCAGATCGTAGAAACTTTATTTTCTTGTTACGATGATTTTCAACTTCACTCTGAAATTCCTTGAACTTTTCAAATGTTTCAGACTTATGTTTCATTAAGTAGATATACCCATATCTGCTTAAATCATCTGTGAAGGTGAGAAAATAACGATATCCGCCACGAGCCTCAATATTCATCGGACCACATACATCGGTATGTATGATTTCCAATAAATCTGTTGCTCTCTCCATAGTACCGGAGACCGGTGTTTTAGTCATCTTGCCCATGAGGCACGGTTCGCAAGTACCAAGTGATTCATAATCAAGTGGTTCCAAAAGCCCATCAGCATGGAGTTTCTTCATGCGCTTTACACCGATATGACCTAAACGGCAGTGCCACAAATAAGTTGCACTATCATTATCAACTCTGCATCTTTTGGCTTCAACATTATGAATATGTGTATTACTACTATCGAGATTCAATAAGAATAGACCACTTTTCAAGGGTGCATGACCATAAAAGATATTACTCATATAAATAGAACAACCATTATTCTCTGATTTAAATGAATAACCGTCTCGCATCAAACAAGATCCAGATATAATGTTCATGCTCAACGCTGGCACCAAATAACAATTATTTAGGTCTAATATTAATCCCGAAGGTAGATGTAGAGGTAGCGTGCCGACCGCGATCACATCGACTTTGGAACCATTTCCCACGCGCATCGTCACCTCGTCCTTTGCTAGTGTCCGCTTATTCTGTAGTCCCTCTTTCGAGTTGCAAATATTAGCAACAAAACCAGTATCAAATACCCAGGTGCTACTGCGAGCATTAGTAAGGTACACATCAATAACATGTATATCACATATACCTTTGTTCACCTTGCCATCCTTCTTATCCGCCAAATACTTGGGGCAGTTCCGCTTCCAGTGACCAGTCTGCTTGCAGTAGAAGCACTCAGTTTCAGGCTTAGGTCCAGACTTGGGTTTCTTCTCTTGAGCAGCAACTTGCTTGCCGTTCTTCTTGAAGTTCCCCTTCTTCTTCCCTTTGCCCTTTTTCTTGAAACTAGTGGTTTTGTTAACCATCAACACTTGATGCTCCTTCTTGATTTCTACCTCTGCAGCTTTCAGCATAGCGAAGAGCTCGGAAATAGTCTTGTTCATCCCTTGCATATTATAGTTCATCACAAAGCTCTTGTAGCTTGGTGGCAGTGATTGGAGAATTCTGTCAATGATGCAATCATCCGGAAGTGTAACTCCCAATTGAATCAAGTGATTATTTTACCCAGACATTTTGAGTATATGCTCACTGACAGAACTGTTCTCCTCCATCTTGCAGCTATAGAACTTATTGGAGACTTCATATCTCTCAATCCGGGCATTTGCTTGAAATATTAACTTCAACTCCTGGAACATCTCATATGCTCCATGACGTTCAAAACGTCGTTGAAGTCCCGGTTCTAAGCCGTAAAGCATGGCACACTGAACTATTGAGTAGTCATCAGCTTTGCTCTGCCAGACGTTCATAACTTCTGGTGTTGCTCTTGCAGCAGGCCTGGCACTCAGCGGTGCTTCCAGGACGTAATTCTTCTGTGCAGCAATGAGGATAATCCTCAGGTTACGGACCCAGTCCGTGTAATTGCTACCATCATCTTTCAACTTTGCTTTCTCAAGGAACGCATTAAAATTCAACGGAACAACAGCACGAGCCATCTATCTACAATCAACATAAACAAGCAAGATACTATCAGGTACTAAGTTCATGATAATTTTTAAGTTCAGTTAATTTACTTAAGAACTCCCACTTAGATAGACATCCCTCTAATCCTCTAAGTGATCACGTGATCCAAATCAACTAAACCATAACCGATCATCATGTGAGATGGAGTAGTTTTCAATGGTGAACATCAATATGTTGATCATATCTACTATATGATTCACGCTCGACCTTTCGGTCTCCGTGTTCCGAGGCCATATCTGTATATGCTTGGCTCGTCAAGTATAACCTGAGTATTCCGCGTGTGCAACTGTTTTGCACCCGTTGTATTTGAACGTAGAGCCTATCACACCCGATCATCACGTGGTGTCTCAGCACGAAGAACTTTTGCAACGGTGCATACTCAGGGAGAACACTTCTTGATAATTTAGTGAGAGATCATCTTATAATGCTACCGTCAATCAAAGCAAGATAAGATGCATAAAAGGATAAACATCACATGCAATCAATATAAGTGATATGATATGGCCATCATCATCTTGTGCTTTGTGATCTCCATCTCCGAAGCACCGTCATGATCACCATCGTCACTGGTGCGACACCTTGATCTCCATCGTAGCATCGTTGTCGTCTCGCCAATCTTATGCTTCCACGACTATCACTACCGCTTAGCAATAAAGTAAAGCATTACATCGCGATTGCATTGCATACAATAAAGCGACAACCATATGGCTCCTGCCAGTTGCCGATAACGCGGTTACAAAACATGATCATCTCATACAATAAAATCAGCATCATGCCTTGACCATATCACATCACAACATGCCCTGCAAAAACAAGTTAGACGTCCTCTACTTTGTTGTTGCAAGTTTTACATGGCTGCTACGGGCTTAAGTAAGAACTCATCTCACCTACGCATCAAAACCACAACGATAGTTCGTCAAATAGACTCCGTTTTAACCTTCTCAAGGACCAGGCGTAGTCACACTTGGTTCAACTAAAGTTGGAGAGACAGTCTTCCGCAAGCCATCTATGTGCAAAGCACGTCGAGGGAACCGGTCTCGCGTAAGAGTACGCGTAAGGTTGGTCCGGATCGTCTCGTCCAACAATACCGCCGAACCAAAGTATGACATGCTGGTAGGCAGTATGACTTGTATCGCCCACAACTCACTTGTGTTCTACTCGTGCATATAACATCAAACCATAAAAACCTAGGCTCGGATGCCACTGTTGGGGAACGCAGTAATTTCAAAAATTTTCCTACGCACACGCAAGATCATGGTGATGCATAGCAACGAGGGGGAGAGTCTGATCTACGTACCCTTGTACATCGCAACGGAAGCGTTGACACAACATAGAGGAAGTAGTCGTACGTCTTCTTCCCGATCCGACCGATCCAAGCACCGTTACTCCGGCACCTCCGAGTTCTTAGCACACGTTTAGCTCGATGACGTTCCTCGGGCTCTGATCCAGCAAAGCGTCGAGGAAGAGTTCCGTCAGCACGACGGCGTGGTGATGATCTTGATGTACTACCGACGCAGGGCTTCGCCTAAGCACTGTAACGGTATGATCGAGGTGGAATTTGGTGGCAGGGGGCACCGCACACGGCTAAGGAACGATCTCAAGGATCAACTTGTGTGTCTTGGGGTGTCCCCTGCCCCCGTATATAAAGGTTGGAGGGAGGGGGGCTGGCCGGCCAAAGAGGGGGAGGCGCAGGAGGAGTCCTACTCCCACCGGGAGTAGGACTCCCCCCTCCAATCCTATTCCAACTAGGACTCCTTGGGAAAAAGGGAGAGGGAAAGAGAGAGAGGTAGCCGGCCACCTCTCCTAGTCCTAATAGGACTAGGGGAGGGGGGAGGTGCGCAGCCCTCCTTGGCAGCCCCTTTCACCTTTCCACAATGGCCCATGTAGGCCCATTTGGCTCCCGGGGGGTTCCGGTAACCCTCCCGGTAATCCGGTAAAATCCCGATTTCACCCGGAACACTTCCGATGTCCAAACATAGACTTCCAATATATCAATCTTTACGTCTCGACCATTTCGAGACTCCTCGTCATGTCCGTGATCTCATCCGGGACTCCGAACAACCTTCGGTACATCAAAATGCATAAACTCATAATAACTGTCATCGTAACGTTAAGCGTGCGGACCCTACGGTTCCAGAACAATGTAGACATGACCGAGACACGTCTCCGGTCAATAACCAATAGCGGGACCTGGATGCCCATATTGGCTCCTACATATTCTACGAAGATCTTTATCGGTCAGACCGCATAACAACATACGTTGTTCCCTTTGTCATCGGTATGTTACTTGCCCGAGATTCGATCGTCGGTATCCAATACCTAGTTCAATCTCGTTACTGGCAAGTCTCTTTACTCGTTCCGTAATACATCATCTCATAACTAACATCTTAGTTATTATGCTTGCAAGGCTTATGTGATGTGTATTACCGAGAGGGCCCAGAGATACCTCTCCGACAATCGGAGTGACAAACCCTAATCTCGAAATATGCCAACCCAACATCTACCATTGGAGACACCTGTAGTACTCCTTTATAATCACCCAGTTACGTTGTGACGTTTGGTAGTACCCAAAGTGTTCCTCCGGTAAACAGGAGTTGCATAATCTCATAGTTACAGGAACATGTATAAGTCATGAAGAAAGCAATAGCAACATACTAAACGATCGGGTGCTAAGCTAATGGAATGGGTCATGTCAATCAGATCATTCAACTAATGATGTGACCTCGTTAATCAAATAACAACTCTTTGTTCATGGTTAGGAAACATAACCATCTTTGATTAACGAGCTAGTCTAGTAGAGGCATACTAGTGACACTCTGTTGGTCTATGTATTCACACATGTATTATGTTTCCGGTTAATACAATTCTAGCATGAATAATAAACATTTATCATGATATAAGGAAATAAATAATAACTTTATTATTGCCTCTAGGGCATATTTCCTTTAGCCGCGCCCGCAACCCTATTTAAACCCCTCTTGGCGTCTGAGCCCTCCTAGGATTTCCCTCTTCCTCTCTCGCCGCCGCCACCTCTTTCCCTTCCCCTGTTCCTTCGTCTTCCTCAAGAGCCAGAGAAAAGAGAGCACCAACGAGAGCTTCGCTGATGCCTGCGTGGTCGGAGGCCATCACAGTCGTCTTCGGCATGTCCATCTTATTCCTCGACGTCGACTACGTCCGTTCAGACTTCTTCCCCGACCTAGGTCGCCTCCACTACGCCGTCGCCGCCTTTGTCTTCCTCTTCGTCTTGGACCCGAAGCCCCGCCAATCAATGCGTCCTCCCCCTCGCTGCACCAAATCTTGTCCTACGGGACCTAGGTCAGCAGCCGCTCCTCCCAGCCTCGTTACCTTGTCGGCTCCATCATCTTAGCATCGTTCTGCTCATGTCCGAAGAGCCGTCGCCATGATCTCGCCGTGCGGACGAAACAGAGTGTCTAGTTCTCTATCCGCGTCCAGTCGCGTCTAGCACATAGCGCCAGCGCACGCACGGCTGCACCCTCACAGGTTTTCCACACGCCCACGCGCGCGGTTGCACGCGCAAGGGCCTCTTGCCCAGCCATGTCTGCATCCGCCGTCTAAATCCTGTACGCCATGGCCTTGATCTCTGAGTTCTTTTGCACACGCGTAGCACCCACACGCTACAACACGCACCCCACTTCGCTGCACCTACAGCCGGGTGGCCGCACACGCGTGGACTCCTCCCGCACGCGCTGTACCCTGCCCAGTGAGCCACAGTTTCCCTCTGCTATGCTCCCTCGCGAGCACCACATAGCTGCGCACTTTTTTCTCTTGTATAGGATCCGCCAGCCTACATATTTCAATTTTGGTCGTTCTTCTTATTCATCACAAAGACTCCTATAGCGCGGTGGTTAGTGCCTCTTTGTTCTAGTATGGAGACCAGAGATCGAATCCTAGGCTCTGCATATATTTTGGCCTGGCCTTTTAATTTCCGTGTGCCACTATCGCCGTTCTGGGAACGGGGGTCCCCAGACTTGCCTGCCTGTGGCCTGCGGCGTGGCTCGAATGGGGGCCCAACATGGCCCATCTTCATCAAGCACAAGACTCAAGACCCTCGCGAGGGGCCAAGCCTCGCGAGGCGGACGACACGGCGCATCCTTAGGCGCAGCCTCCTCAGGCTGGCTCGCGAGAAGACGGATATATCAAGGCGGGGTGCCTCGTGAGGTGCCTGTGATGTAAGCCATGACGATCGAGGGCGCCAGGTGGGCGCCAGCGCGCGCAGCGTCCTCCTTTCCTCTTTGGTGCAAAGGGGGCAAGTGCAGCCGCGGAGTACCGAGGCATCAGGCAAAGGTTGCCATTTTGGTGCAACAAGACCAGGACCAAGCGGACTACAAGACGGAGGTCACCATGGAGCCCAGCACGGCGTCACCACAGAGTCTTTTGCAGGCGAAGACCACCTTTTGTCAGGATAAGAGTACTTGTTGTCCCCCTTCAAATTAGCCCGCCATTGTTGGCTCCCTTCCCACTCGATATTTGGGAAGAGGACCAGGGCCTCTATAAATAGGGACGGCCACCCACGTAGCAAAGGGTTCGGTTTTCATAGGGAAGCACACAGAGTAGGCCGGTCCGACTAGCAAGTAGAGAGAGAGAGAGAGAGAGAGAGAGAGAAGGTGACCGAACTCCTCCCAGCAGTTCATCGCACCAGCCAAGAACAGACCCTCGCGAGGCTGTTCTTCCTTGTATTGTTCATCATCACCAGCCCCCAAGAGGCAATCCAACCACCACACACTGGAGTAGGGTATGACACCACAATGGTGGCCCAAACCAGTATAAACCTTGTGTCTCTTGTGTGATTCCCTTAGTAGTTTAGATCTTTGCGAGACGGGGAGGTTGAGGACGTTATTTCCACGCGCACCCCAGTGTTCGAACCTTAAGGGTCTGCCGGAACCCGAAATCCGACATTTGGCGCGCCAGGTAGGGGTGCGCCGGAATCTGTCTTCCACCACTCCGTTCTCCTCCAACCGTCGCATCCATGTCCGACGCTCGTCGGGCCCGCGCTGAGCGCCGGGCCGCCATCGCTTCTCGGGTCGCCCAGACGGCCCCCGTCGGTGGGCGTCCTCGTCGTTCCCCGTCACCCGCCGTCAACGCCGCCACCGGCCCGGCGGGGGGCATGCAGCAGGAATCGTCTCAGCACCTGTCCGTGCGGCAAGACGGCCGCACCGCTACTCCATCACTCGCTCCAGTCGGTTCTTCGTCCCGTGCGCTCCGCACACCCTTGGAGGCTCGGGCTGCGCTCCTCACGGCAAACGAGCTCCTACGCTACCGTCTCGTCGACGACGTCTACGAAGAATGGCTCGACCGCGTCGCCGAGCTTGTCCGCGCCGCAGGGGGCTCTTCCGCGCCGTCCGTCCCTCTGCGCCGCACTCCGCCCCGCGCCGCACTCCGCCACGCGCGGGCAACGAAGCTCCAGAGGTGCACCAGCCGCCTCCCCTCCAAGAAGATGCCATGGCTCCAAGGTGCTTGGTCCCTGGGCGGAACCCACTCAGTCAGGCGCCAGCGCAGCAAGAGCGAAGCTGCCAAGAAGTTCCTCGCCCGCAAGGGGCTGCCAGGGCGCTCCCTGCTCCGGCACGCCGCGGCCCTGCTCTAGCTCCGGCGCGCCAAGACCCCGCCCTACTCCTAGCTGCAGCGCGTGGGGACCCTCAAGACCATGCTCTCCACCAACCGAGGCCTTTCGTGGCCACCGCGGGCTGCGATGCCTACACCACTGAGCTGCGCAGCGTCGCGTGGCCTGGCAAGTTCAAGCCCGACCTGCCTCCTCGCTACGACGGCACAACCGATCCCGCAGAGTTCCTCCAGCTCTATGAGCTAGGCATCGAGGCTGCCGGCGGGGATGAAAAGGTCATGGCGAACTGTTTCCCCATGGCGCTCAAGGAAGGAGCTCGAACCTGGCTCCTGAATCTGGCTCCAGGCACGATCTCCTCCTGGGACCAGATGCGCGCCCGCTTCATCGCCAACTTCCAAGGTACTCGCGACTGGCCGCCCGCCGTGAGCAACATGCACCGCATCAAGCAACAACCCGGAGAGACACTGCAAAAGTACATCCAGCGCTTCAACAGCGCGCGCCTCAAGATCCCCAAGGTGTCCGAGGAGGTCATCATCTCCGCCTTCTCCGACGGCGTGCGCGACGTCAAGATGAAGGAGTAGCTGGCGATGCACGAAGACCTCTACACCTCCCTGGAGCTGTTCAACTTGGCGAACAAGTGCGCCAGGGCTGAGGAGGGACGTCTCTCCCTCCTCGAGCTGCCTGCCGCGGACCCAGAAGAGAAGAAGCCCAAAGCCAAGGACGCGAAGCGCAAGGGGGCTGCCGTACTCGCGGCAGAACCAGACACCAAGCGGGGCAAGGATCTGCCCGAACCCTCCAGAGGCAGCCGGTACTGTGTGTACCATGACCTCCACAGCCACAACACCCACAAATGTCAAGAGCTCCGCGCCGTGCGAGAAGGAAGGATCGGCCGTCGCCCTGACCGTGCTGACCGGGGCTATGACTAGGGAGGAGGAAGAAACCCAGGACGCTGGGAAGATCGCGGCCTGCGCTCGGAGTGGCGTGACCAGCCTCGCGAGGACCACTGGCGGGACCTGCCTCGCGAGGGAGACTGGAGGGATCAGCCTCGCCAGGATCGCCCTCATGGCAATGCAGGCCTACCTCCGCTGCCGCCTCCACCAAGAAGGAACGAAGACCGCCATCAAGACGAGGGGGCTGGGGGCTTCCAGGAGCCGCACGCGATCGCCTGCATCCTGGGCGGAGCTCAAGCCCTAGCCTCCCAACGTATCTTCAAGCAGTTTGCCCGCGAAGTGAATGCAGTTCTCCCCAAGCTCAAAGCAACGGGCCCCCTCAGGTGGTCGGCGTGCCCCATCACGTTCAGCTCGGCAGACCAGCTCAAGTGCGCGGCCACTGCAGGAGTCCTCCCGATGCTCTGCTCCCCAGTCATCAGCAACGTGCTGGTCACCAAGACCCTCATTGATGGCGGGGCAGGGCTCAACGTCCTGTCCGTGGAAACATTCAACAATCTCCAAGTGCCCTACGAGCAGCTTCAGCCAACCAGGCCTTTCTCCGGGATCACTGACGGTTCCACAGTCCCGATCGGGCAGGTCCGCCTCCCTGTCACCTTCGGGGCTCGCAGCAACTACCGCACCGAGCTCATCGACTTCAACGTCGCCCACATCCTCCTGCCGTACAACGCCATCCTCGGGTACCCGGCGCTGGCCTAGTTTATGACTGCGACTCACCACGGCTACAACGTCCTCAAGATGCCAGGAAGTGGCGGCGTCATCACGGTGCCCTGTGAAGAGAAGGATGCAGTGTGTTCCCGGGAGAGAGCCTATCAGGTCGCGTCGCTAGAGGACCCAGATCGCGGAAGCAGGAGGCTTCCCGAGACCACCCCCAAGAAGAAGAAGACATCGTCAGGCTCGGCCCCTCAGGAGGCAGGCCCCTTAGGGCCCGTGTCTGCCCAGGGGGACCCTCCTTCCATCGCATAGGAAAGCGTGCCCGGCGCCCTCCTCAGGCAGGGCCCGGGGGCTCTCACCTGGAGGGCCACCGACCTAGCCAGGGTCACGAGGGAGGCGCTTGGGCACCGTGTGGAGGCGTGCTGCGCAGCATGTTTCCCTCGAGAGGGAGCCAGGCGAGGAAGATCAGACCAGCAAGAGTTCGTTGACGAGGCCATTGAAGAGCTACAGGAGACAAGGATCATGAGAGGTTGCCGCCGCTTGCCAGCCGTGGCCCCACATCCAGGCGAGGATGGTGGGCTGCGCGTCTGCGTCGACGTACTAGGGCTCAATCAGATCGCCACAACGGAGCGCCTCTGGCCCTTGCAAGTGGGGCGCTGCGGAGGTCCACCGCACAGCTATGTTCGCATGCCTTACGGCCTGCCGAGCATGGCTGCGGTGTACCAGCGCCTCATGAGGGGCATCGTGGAGGCTCAGGAAGACAGGTATTCCGCGGCCTTGGCGGAGATGGAGGCAGCTCGCGAGGAGTCACGAGCGCCTCCGAAGCCTCCCGAGGCCCCGGGGCCTGGGGGCTCGTGAGGATCGGCTTCTGCAGCCCGTCAAGTCTGCTGCACCAACGCCACTATGCCGACGACATCCTCAGGTGACATCTTTCAAGTTCCGTTCTCAGCTGGGAGCACCCTCCCAGGGTTGCATCACTCCCAGGCCGCGTGGGTCCGTCCCCGCGGCATGTATCTGCATTTACCTTTCCGTCGTTAGTTTGCCTTGTTGGGGGCGCCCCTCGGGCTGCATCATCCCCAAGCCGTTCGGGCCAGACCCAGCGGCGTGTATCCCCCTAGCGTTTATTTCCAACTATGCATTGCCTATCACGCTTAGCTGCATGGTGCCCGTCCGCGGCATCTTTTCTTCCCATGTCGGCCACTTGCACGTTAAAGGGGGGGTGCCTGAGCATCGCGACTCAGGGCTCTTACTAGCTCTCCAGCCCTCACCCTCTGGCATTGTCCATGGCATCGCGACCTGGCATACCAGCGATGGCTGAGGCAAGCTCGAGGGTCGGGACCCGAGGACGTAGAGTACCGACATCTAACCAAATTTTCCAGGGACACATCTCAAGATACGGCCCAGTGCCGGGCGCAACCTGCCCAGAGGTAGGGCCTCGTGAGTCCCGCGCTGGCTCACGGGTGCCCAGATACACCTCACCTAGCCCTACCGTGCCGGTCACGTGTCAGGGCGGGGCTGTATACTCCCCGGGGGCTCCTCCCGGAGGGGAGCCCCCTCCCACGTACGAGTGGAAGCACCATGCTCCGCGCTGGCTGACGACACTGCCGAGGAGCGGCTATGCCCGTACACATACGGAAGCGCTATGCTCCGCGCTGGTGATAAACAACTGAGGGTGGCCTCCGGGCCGCATTAACCTCAGGGAGCCCAGAGCTCAGTGGCTGGCCCTATCGCAACGCCTCCCCTCGGGAGCGCCGCACGAGGGGGCTGGGCGCGGGGGCTACGGCTGGGTCACGCCTAGACGTACGCCGCCCAGCCAGGCCCCTCGGGCCTGGTTCGTCGCGCGTCTCTCCCTGAGCGGAGCCAAAGTATGAAGGCCGTTTGCGCATCAAGGGGGACTCCTGAGCATCGCGACTCAGGAGCCTAACTGGTCCCGTAGCCCCTCACTCCATAGTTCCGAAAGGCTATGCGGGGTGAGGTACGCGCGGGGCCGGGCTCTGCAGACGTAGAACGGTAGCCACGCTTACATCTTGCCTCATCACCCGCTGTTCGCGCGTCAAGGGGGACTCCTGAGCATTGCGACTCAGGGGCCTTACTGGCTCCGTAGCCCCTCACTCCTTAGTTCCGAAAGGCTATGCTGGGTGAGGTACGCGCGAAGTCGGGCTCTGCAGACGTAGAACGGAAGACACGCCTACATCACGCTTCCCTACTTGTTGTTCGCGCGCCAAGGGGGACTCTTGAGCATCGCGACACAGGAGCCTAACTTGTCACGTGGCCCCTCACTCCTTTGGTCCCGTCCTGGTTTCCGATCGGGGCTAATGCTGGGTGAGGCATGCGCGGGGCCGGGCTCTGCCGGTGTAGAACACAAGCAAGTAGGGAAGAAAAGCATAAAATTCAAGGAACTTAAAAGCAAATATTACAGTCCATACTGTCGTCTCAATACCAAACACAAGTTTAAATGCCTCCCCGAGGCGTGGTTCATGTGCAGGAATTGAAAGAAGAACAGGGATGGAACGGAATCACTTGTCGGCGGTGAAGCTGTGCGGAGCGGCTTCGCCTCATGGAGCAACGGGGCCGGCAGCGCCTTGCCTTGGCTTGGTGCTGAAGGCCCGGAACTTCATCAGCAGCGCCTCCGAGCGCCCCTTCACGGCTTCGATAGCGGCGGCAGCACCCTCGCCACTCACCGGTTCCAGCAGGCCGTCGAGGTCGGCGTCGGGATCGCGAAGGTAGACGTGGGCGAAGACCCGCGTCAGCGCAGCAGAAGACAAGACGTGCGCCTCGGCCTCGGCCGCGGGGCCGATGCCAAGGGCGACATCCCCAAGGGCCTTAACCAGGAAGGGAAGCAGCTTGGCGGGGCCGTCCCCGTCACCGGCTAGCGGGCTGTCCAGGCCTCTCTCGTAAAGCATCTTCAGCGAAGCACGGGCATCTTTCTCCATGTCCGCGAAGGCCACGCGATCCTCGGCAAGAACCCGGGCCTTGGCGTCCAGCTCGGCCTTCATCGCCTCCAACTCCTTCTTCAACGCGCCTAAGTGGTAGCGGCGCTTCTTGAGCTTGGCCTCTTGGTCCTCGAGTGCCGCCTCGCGCGCCTTCGCCCCCTTCTCCAGCTCTTGGCACATGCGGACCTCCTCTGCAAGCTGGCTCCGCAGGCCTCGTAGCTCGTCCTCCAGCGCCTTGCAACGGCCGCGGACTTCGACCACATCTCCCAGGGATGCGTCACGAGCAGCCTTCGCTTCGAGGGTGGCTTCCCTCTCTCCGTCACAGGCCGTCGAGGCCTGAACCAACGCCGCCCGAATCGAAGCATCAGAGCGAATCCACCCCGAAGCCAGTTCCAGGCGCCCGGCCACCAGGCGAGGGTCGGCGCCGAGAAGATCCTGCCGCAGCCCGTCCAGTTCGGCGATGGCATGCTCCAAGATGGAAGAAGGAGGCGGAGAAACATCGGTAAGCCCCAAGAAAACAGGAGGGGCCGGGGAAGCTACGGTCACCGGAATGGGAGGAGAAAGTAGCGGCGGCAAGGCCGCAGTGTCCTGGAGCAGAGTCCGCTACGCCTCCACAGCCGTAGCAGCGGCGCCAGAATAGGGCACCTCCGGAGTCACTTGGGCCGTGGGGGCTGAGCTCGCCCCAGCCAGCTCAGCCAAGCCTCGTAAGGATGAACGGGCAGGAGAGGCCCGCGTAGCACGATCTCCCTCCCCTGCGGGCGAAGGCGTCGCCGCAGGTGGGACCTCAGGAGCCCCCTTCGGTTTCTTTGCTGCTGGCGCCAGCCTATCTAAGAGAAGCAATCATCAAGCCTCGTCGGCAGAACGAGGAACAAAAGATGAAGGATCAAGCACTTACGGGTCCTCGTGGGTGAGCTCGGGCAGCCTCCGGCCTAACTTGAAGCCTGACAGCTGGCTGGAAGGGTCGACCTCAGAAGCAGAAGGCGCATCCACGGTTCGCCCCGAAGCCGGGACGGACCCGCGGGAGATCAGCGCGGTCCTGTCCTTCTTCGGAATCGGGGGCGAGCTCCCGCTGCCCAGCACATCATCATCTTCGTCATCATCATCATCATCATCGCTCGGCGAAAGGCGAAGAGTACGGGGCGAGCGCCGAGGGAGGGGAGCCCTCGACTCTCTGTTGGTCGCCCCAGAGTCGGGCCCCTCTCCACGCTCCTCTTCGCCCTCCTCCTCATCGCTGGAGTCGCCGGAGGGCACATCCACCGGCCCTTCAGAGGCCAGCGCGGGCACGAGCCCGTCCCCGTTAAAAACGGGCATGGACTTCACCACCCGCTTCCAGTCGTCGCGAAGGAACAAGGGCTCGGGAGCGCCCTTCGGCCTTGCCACCTCGCCCCCGACCAGAGATTGGAGAACCGCGGTCACATCCTCTTCATCCGCAGCCTTGGGGCACGGATGAGGCCTCCACATTGGAGGAGAGTACTCCCGGAACGGGGCTAGCTGGTGCTCCAGGAACTCCTTCAGCAGCGACGTGCCAGTCAACTTCGCCATCGCCATGTTGGCCGGCCTCAGGTCCGCGTCCATCTTCTCCAACACCGGCTTCGCGCGGGGATGCATGAGCTCAGCTCGGCACCAGTCGCTGGTGCTCACGGGTTGCTCCATAGGCAAGATCAGCCGAGGGTGGATGCGCCCGACATCTGCCAAGACCCACTTGCTCCTGAAGCCCTCGATCCTCTTCCCGGGGTTCGAGATGACAATGGTGCCGCTATACGCGATGAAGCCTGCACACGCAGAAAGAGAGCTGCTGGTGATCCGGAGGTAGAAGTAGTGGCGCAGCAGGGCCACCGAAGGCTGCACCCCTACCTGGGCCTCGCAGTAGTAAGCGAAGATCGCCAGAAGGAGGACAGAGTTGGGGTGGAGATGCAGAGCCTGCAAGTCGTAATGGCGGAGGACGGAGAAGAAGAACTCGGAGAAGGGAGGCAACAAGCCCGCAGCAATGGAGCTCGCAAAGAGAGGATAAAAGGTGCTCCCTTGGTCCTCGGGGTGGCGGAGCCGGTCTTGAACAGCTCCATCCCGTTGACGTCCTACGCCATCGCCATCCGGCACAGCCGGGCGAAGCTCGCCTTGGACACATTCGGCGGATCCAAAGCAGGGGAGTACCAAGCCTTGGCCGGAGGCTGGCGAGGTGCCATGGCTTCCTAGGTCACGCAGCTGGAGTAGATCTGGAAGTTTAGAGGAAGAAAGGGAAGGCGCAAGAAAGGGGATCTGAGCGATGACCGGAGAGAGCAAAAGGCGAAGTCTGGGCAGATGCCGCTCCTTTACCAACCTGCGTGGTTGCTGAGGCACCCACGTCCAATCAACCGCCACGCGGCGCCCGAGGCCGCAGGCTGTTAGCGCCCGTGGCGCTTTGCCCTTACCCTTTCGCCTCTCGGCACGGCCAAGCCCATGCGCGCCACGGGCCCGGGGGCTACTATCGGCGTTCTGGGAACGGGGGTCCCCAGACTTGCCTGCCTGCTGTAGCGACCCGACCCGAATGGATCAAGTCTACTGTGCTCCGGTGTCATCCCTGGATTAGTAATGCTGACACCACACAGTACTTCGAAGGATTTATAACAGAGTGGCAATCACACACTTAGTACGACGATGTCTCCGAAGAGAACTTATTACAATAATATGGCTTAAGGCCATCTAATATCGATAACAGCGGAAGACTTGGAAGATAAATGGGTCCATCAACTCCAACGGCATCACTGAGTATAGAACCATGACCTAAAAGCACCTTAATCGTCGTCTGAAAAGTCTGCAACATTAACGTTGCAGCCCGAAATGGGTCAGCACATGGAATATGCTGGCAAGGTAACACATAGAGAATGATGGAATGAAACAGCTATACTATATGCATATTTGGCTGGTGGAAAGCTCTATTGTTACTGTTTTGCGTAAAGCCAATTTTTCCCTACTGCAAAGGAATAAATTTATTTAACTATCATGGTAGTTGTTAAACATTGAGAATGGTAGACAGCATCCTCAATCCCAATTAAAAGTAATCATTAAAACCCAACAATATTAATTAGAAGTAACATGATGAGATTCACATGATATTCAAGTACTAGATACTCAAGATTGTCCATAACCGGGGACACGGCTAATCATGATTAGTTTGTTACACTCTGCAGAGGTTTGCGCACTTTTCCCCACAAGACTCGATCGCCTCCGTTGGATTTCTCGCACTACCGGTGTTTGAGAAACGGATGACTGAGACATAGTCTTTCAGAAGCGCTAGCTCCTTACGATGGAGTAGACCGTACCACCTACATCCCCTACATCTGCTAGTCTACCCCTATAAGAGTTTGCACGACTTAGTCAACTATGCCAGAGCCCATATTGACTTGTGGTTGCACACGTAAGTATTTAGCATGAAAGATCTTATGATCCCTTTGAGCCTGGGTGGCGGTCCAAAATAAAACAGGCAAGTCCTGATAGACATCAGGTGCCTCAATCCACCCAGATGTGTGTTTAAGTTGCCACCTTAGATAAACCATTAAAATTATCAATCTCACATCTGTCATGGATATCACTCACCCAATCCACGTCTACTAGCATAGCATGGCCTAATAAGCAAACGTAGAAGTAACTCCCAAAGGTTTCATAATAAATAGGTAATAGGTACTACCTCATCTACTTCCCATCCCACAATTTAATTAGATCCTAATCATGCAATGTGTGAGGATGGATCTAATGCAATAAAACTGGGTTGTAGAAAAGGTATGATCAAAGTGTTACTTGCCTTGCTGATGATCCGCGAGTCCTAGAGATTCGAAGTAACAGGCGGCGCAATCCAGGTAATCTATCGCAGACAAACAACAAGCATACAATAAGTACTCATCTAATGCACAAGTAAAACTCGAACAAGAGATCGAACCAGATAGTTCAACTTAAGAACTCCGGTTGCAAAATGAGAAAGAACCGAACAAAGAAACCGAAAACAAACGGCGGAAAACAACTCGGTTCTAGCAAGTAGAAACTAGGTCAAACTTTACCGTAGCAAAACTTAGTTAAAGTTGATTAGTCGGAACGGCGGTTTCGAAACGAAACTCTAGGCGCTTGAATCACCTGATTCCGATAAACGAGCGAGAAGATAGACTAGAAACAAGATCGGATCTGAGATCGCGATCGCGGAATAAATCCGATGAAAATAAAAAGAAGAACGGTTAAACAAACGGATGTTCGTTAACCTAGAAGAATCTGGTGATCACGTTCGTTAGGACGAACGGTCCGGTGAACGGTTTCGAGGCAATTAAACCGGAAAAGAAAACGAATCCGATCTAGGGTTTCGGAGAAAAGAAAATCGAACGAAAAACCGATCTAGAAAACGAATCGGAAGAGAAGAAAAGAATCGGAACGATTTAGAAGAAAACCGATTCGAGGAAAAGAAGAGATGCGGCGCGGGGCTACCTTCGGCGAGGTCTTCGGCGAGGGGCTCCGGCGGTGGCGAGCAAGGCGGCGGCGGCGATGCACAAGGGCGGCGGCGGCGGTGACGCAGGGCGGCGGCGCAGGCAAGGTGCGGCGGCGGCGTGGGGCAAGGCGCGGCTTGGGGCTTGGGGTTTGAGGTGGGTTTAGAGGGGGGGTGTGAGTATTGATATAGGTGAGGGGAGAGGATACTTGGGGTAGGGGCAAGAAAAAGAGTAGGAAAAGGAATAGGAGAAGAGTCCTAAAAAAATAACAAGCGGAGTCCTAGAAGGACTAGGACGGCGGCGGCGGCTCCCTGGCGCCATGCGCCTGGCGCGCGCGCGCGGTGGCCTCCTGGCCTGGCCAGCGGCTTGGCTTGGGCCTTTGGCCCAGGCGCTGCAGATCTCTTTTTTTTAAACGGTTTCGCGCGCAGAAAAAAAAACAGAAAAGAGATCTAAACGAGATCCAAAATTACTAAAGTAAATTTTCCCCGACTCCTAAAATTGAGTCGAACAAAATGAACTTTTCTCCGGGCCTAAATTGCAATTTTTGAAAACACGCATTTTTCCCTATCCAAATAAAATGCAAAAGAAACTCCGATAAATCCAATAATCCTTTCTTCAAAATTTGAGAAGACTCAAATATGAAAAATAACGAAATCTCCAACTCTCTCCGAGGGTCCTTGAGTTGCGTGAAATTTCTAGGATCGGCAAAATGCAAGAAAATATGATATGCATGATGATCTAGTGTATAACATTCCAAATTGAAAATTTGGGATGTTACACCTGCGGCCTGCGGCGTGGCTCGAATGGGGCCCAACATGGCCCATCTTCATCAAGCACAAGACTCAAGACCCTCGCGAGGGGCCAAGCCTCGCGAGGCGGACGACACGGCGCATCCTCAGGCGCAGCCTCCTCAGGCTAGCTCGCGAGAAGATGGAGATATCAAGGCGGGGTGCCTCGTGAGGTGCCCGTGATGTAAGCCATGACGATCGAGGGCGCCAGGCGGGCGCTAGCGCGCGCAGCGTCCTCCTTTCCTCTTTGGTGCAAAGGGGGCAAGCGCAGCCGCGGAGTACCGAGGCATCAGGCAAAGGTTGCCGTTTTGGTGCAACAAGACTAGGACCAAGCGGACTACGAGACGGAGGTCACCATGGAGCCCAGCACGGCGTCACCGCAGAGTCTTTTGCAGGCAAAGACTGCCTTTTGTTAGGATAAGAGTACTTGCTGTCCCCCTTCAAATTAGCTCGCCATTGTTGGCTCCCTTCCCGCTCGATATTTGGGAAGAGGACCAGGGCCTCTATAAATAGGGATGGCCACCCACGTAGCAAAGGGTTCGGTTTTCGTAGGGAAGCACACAGAGTAGGCCGATCCGACTAGCAAGTAGAGAGAGAGAGAGAGAGAGAGAAGGTGACCGAACTCCTCTCAGCAGTTCGTCGCCCCAGCCAAGAACAGACCCTCGCGAGGTTGTTCTTCCTTCTATTGTTCATCATCACCAGCCCCCAAGAGGCAATCCATCCACCACACACTGGAGTAGGGTATTACACCACAATGGTGGCCCGAACCAGTATAAACCTTGTGTCTCTTGTGTGATTCCCTTAGTAGTTTAGATCTTTGCGAGACGGGGAGGTTGAGGATGTGATTTCCGCGTGCACCCCAGTGTTCGAACCTTAAGGGTCTGCCGGAACCCAAAATCCGACAGCCACTGACAATAGGGCCCCCACCATCATACACGCACAGCCCCAGCTCCCTTGCTCGACCAGGTCCCCGTTGACCGCGAGCATCGGCTAGGTCATAGCTGCGACAGGCCCAGCAGCCTCCTCTCCAACTCATGGGCCAAGCCCATGGTGAGACCCCCCTTCAGCCCCTTGTGCTCTATCGGGCCAGAAGTTTTGGCCCGTTTCATGTTTTGTCCCACAGAGCGATTTTCCTATATTCTAGAGAAAAACCAGTTTTACAAGAAGCCCCCTAGACTTCATGCACATTATAACTCATCATCCGTGCATCGGTTTAAAATGAATTATATATGAAATATGACTAGAATTTCATATAGTTTCATAATATGCCACTTTCATGAATGTTTAAATGTTTAAGATGTTGCTTGTTTAAATTTGCTCATATGCCATTCTAAAATGCTTTAATTCATAACTAAATAAACGTACCTCCAAACTTAACAAATTTTATATATAACCGGGTAGAAAATGCCTAGTTTAACATGGTGCAGTCTTCTTGCATGTTTAACAACTCTAAAATATGCTTTAGGACAGAACGGTGCCAAATCTAATATATGCTCATGAGGATTTCTCCGGACTTGTTGCTTGTTGTTCCGGCCTCATTTAAACTTGCCTAGATAGGTAGTTTTCATATGCTTCACCTCTTGCCTTGTTTAACAACATTTAATATTGTTGGGTACCTAAACTAGAGAGAACTAAATAAGTCACGTGGTATTTTGTCAATATGCAACGGAGTTGCATATTGAGCTCCACTTAATTTGTAGGATTGCTTGTGCATTTTTCCATGCCATGCCTCATTAAACCGGACATGCATCATACCTGTTTGTGCATCATGCCATGCTTATGTGATGGTTGTTTACTATGTTGTTTGCTTCTTTCCGGTGTTGCTTCTTCGGGTTAGTTCCGATTAGGTCGCGTTTGTGAGGATTCGTTCGACTTCGTCGGTTTGTCTTCTTCATGGACTCGTTCTTATT
Source organism: Triticum monococcum (assembly GCA_034509565.1). Lineage (NCBI taxonomy): Eukaryota > Viridiplantae > Streptophyta > Magnoliopsida > Poales > Poaceae > Triticum > Triticum monococcum. The sequence goes on along the minus strand of CM067842.1, from coordinate 438,326,942 downwards.
CCTTGTGGGATCTCATGCAAGATGACCATACCCTCGAAATCACTTCTATCTTTGCTTGCTAGTTGTTCACTCTATTGCTATGCTGCGCTCCCTACCACTTGCTATATCATGCCTCCCATATCATCATGTCAAGCCTCTAACCCACCTTTCCTAGCAAACTGTTGTTTGGCTATGTTACCGCTTTTGCTCAGCCCCTCTTATAGCGTTGCTAGTTGTAGGTGAAGATTAAGTTTGTTCCTTGTTGGAACATGGATATGTTTGGGATATCACAATATCTCTTATTTAATTAATGCATCTATAAACTTGGTAAAGGGTGGAAGGCTCGGCCTTATGCCTGGTGTTTTGTTCCACTCTTGCCGCCCTAGTTTCCGTCATACCAGTGTTATGTTCCTTGATTTTGTGTTCCTTTCGCGGTTGGGTGTTATGGGAAACCCTTGACAGTTCGCTTTGAATAAAACTCCTCCAGCAAGGCCCAACCTTGGTTTTACCATTTGCCTCACCGCCACCTACTTTTCCCTTGGGAGTCGCGCTCCCAAGGGTCATCTTTATTTTAACCCCCCGGGTCAGTGCTTCTCTAAGTGTTGGTCCGAACCAGATCCACTTGCGGCGCCACCTCGGGGAAACTTGAGGGCTGGCTTTAGCTATACGTAGTGTTCATCCGGTGTTGCCCTGAGAACGAGATATGTGCAACTCCTATCAGGATGTAGGCACATTGGGCGGTCTTGCTGGTCTTGTTTTACCATTGTTGAAATGTCTTGTCACCTGGATTCCGAGTCTGATCGGGTCTTCCTCGGAGAAGGAATATCCTTCATTGACCGTGAGAGCTTGTGATGGGCTAAGTTGGGATACCCCTGCAGGGTTTGAACTTTCAAAAGCCGTGCCCACGATTATGTGGCAGATGGGAATTTGTTAATGTCCGGTTGTAGAGAACTTGACACTTGACTTAAATTAAAATGCATCAACCGCGTGTGTAGCCGTGATGGTCTCTTTTCGGCGGAGTCTGGGAAGTGAACACGGTTCTTGCGTTATGCTTGAACATAAGTAGTTTCAGGATCACTTCTTGATCACTTCTAGCTTCTCGACCGTTGTGTTGCTTATCTTCTCGCTCTTATTTGCGTATGTTAGCCACCATATATGCTTAGTGCTTGCTGCAGCTCCACCTCACTACCTTCTCCTACCCATAAGCTTAAATGGTCTTGATCTCGCGGGTGTGAGATTGCCGAGTCCTCGCGACTCACAGATACTTACAAACAGTTGCAGGTGCCGACGATACCAGTGCATATGACGCAACCCAGCTCAAGTAGCCGCTCGATGAAGATCTTGATCAATGTTTTATGTCCTTTCCAGTTGATCAGTAGTGGAGCCCAGTTGGGATGATCGGGGATCTAGCAATCGGGGTTGTCTTCTTTTACTTTGGTTCCGTAGTCGGACCTTTGATTGTACCTTCGATGATGTATGTTTAACTTGTATTTGTGTGAAGTGGCGATTGCAAGCCAACTCTTCCTTTCTATTCAGTACATGGGATTGTGTGAAGATTACCCCTCTTGCGACATACCTACCATGCGGCTATGCCTCTAAGTTGTGCCCCGAGAAGTGGGAGATATAGCCACATTGTGGGTGTTACACTAATATTGCTATTGTTAAAGATCTCTTGGCTGATAATATTGATGGGCATGTTATTTACTTTTGTGATGAGACTGCTAGAATTGCTAAACCTGGTGCTAAAGATAAACATCGACCTGTGGTAGGCCTGCCTGTTATTTCTGTTAAAATAGGAGATCATTGTTATCATGGCTTGTGTGATATGGGTTCTAGTGCTAGTGCAATACCTATTTCCTTATACAAAGAAATTATGCATGATATTGCACCAGCTGAGATAGAAGATATAGATGTTACCGTTAAGCTTGCTAATAGAGATACTATTTCACCAATTGGGATTGTTAGAGATATTGAAGTCTTGTGTGGGAAGGTTAAATATCCTACTGATTTTCTTATTCTTGGTTCCCCACAAGATAGCTTTTGTCCCATTATATTTGGTAGACCCTTCTTGACTTCTGTTAATGCTAAGATAGACTGCAATAAGGATATTGTTTCTGTTGGTTTTGGGGATATGTCTCATGAGTTTAATTTTGCTAAATTTTTTAGACAACCCCGTGATGAGGAATTGCCTAATAAAGATGAAATTATTGGTCTTGCTTCTATTGTCGTGCCTCCTACTGATCCTTTAGAACAATATTTACTAGACCATGAAAATGATCAGTTCATGAATGAAAGACGGGAAATAGATGAAGTATTCTTTAGACAGGGACCTATTCCGAAACACAACTTCCCTATTGAAATCCTAAGGGATCCTCCTCCACCCAAGTGTGATCCCGTGTTTGAGCTTAAACCATTGCATGATACTCTTAAATATTCTTATCTTGATGAAAAGAAGATATATCCTATTATTATTAGTGCTAACCTTTCAGAGAACAAGGAAGAGGAATTATTGAAAACTCTGAAGAAGCACCGTGCTGCTATTGGATATACTCTTGATGATCTTAAGGGCATTAGTCCCACTCTATGTCAACACAAAATAAACTTAGAGAAAGACAACAAACCAGTTATTGATCACCAATGACGGTTGAATCCTAAGATGAAAGAAGTGGTAAGAAAAGAAATACTAAAGCTCCTTGAGGCAGGTATAATTTATCCCGTTGCTAAAAGTCAATGGGTAAGTCCTGTCCATTGTGTCCCTAAGAAGGGAGGTATCACTGTCGTTCCTAATGATAAAGATGAATTGATTCTGCAAAGAATTATTAGAGGTTCTAGGATGGTAATTGATTTCTGCAAATTAAATAAGGCTACTAAAAAAGATCATTACCCTTTGCCTTTTATTGATCAAATGCTAGAAAGATTATCCAAACATACACATTTTTGCTTTCTAGAAGGTTACTATGGCTTCTCTCAAATACCTGTGTCAGCTGATGATCAAGCAAAGACCACTTTTACTTGCCCTTTCGGTACTTTTTCTTATAGACGTATGCCTTTTGGTTTATGTAATGCACCTGCTACCTTTCAAAGATGCATGATGGCTATATTTTCTGACTTTTATGAAAAGATATGTGAGGTTTTCATGGACGATTTATCCGTTTATGGATCCTCTTTTTATGATTGCTTGAGCAACCTTGATCGAGTTTTGCAGAGATGTGAAGAAACTAATCTTGTCTTGAATTGGGAGAAGTGCCACTTTATGGTTAATGAAGGTATTGTCTCGGGGCATAAAATTTCTGAAAGAGGCATTGAAGTTGATAAAGCTAAAGTTGATGCTATTGAAAAGATGCCATGTCCCAAGGACATTAAAGATATAAGAAGCTTCCTCGGTCACGCCAGTTTTTATAGGAGGCTCATTAAGGACTTCTCAAAAATTTCTCGGCCTCTGACTAATCTATTACAAAAAGATATTCCTTTTGTCTTTGATGATGATTGTGTAGAAGCATTTGAAATACTTAAGAAAGCATTGATTTCTGCACCTATTGTTCAGCCACCTGATTGGAATTTACCCTTTGAAATTATGTGTGATGCTAATGATTATGATGTAGGTGCTGTTCTAGGGCAAAGAATTGGTAAGAAATTAAATGTTATTCAATATGCTAGTAAAACTCTAGACAATGCCCAGAGAAATTATGCTACTACTGAAAAGGAATTCTTAGAAGTTGTATTTGCTTGTTATAAGTTCAAACCTTATATTGTTGATTCTAAAGTAATTATTCACACTGATCATGCTGCTATTAAATACCTTATGGAAAAGAAAGATGCTAAACATAGGCTAATTAGATGGGTTCTCCTGCTACAAGAATTTGATTTGCGTATTATCGATAGAAAGGGAGCTGAGAACCCCGTTGCGGAGAACTTGTTAAGGTTAGAAAATGTTCTTGATGACCCACTACCTATTGATGATAGCTTTCCTGATGAACAATTAAATGTCATAAATGCTTCCCGAACTGCTCCATGGTATGCTGATTATGCTAATTATATTGTTTTTCTAAATTTATACCACCTAGTTTCACATACCACCAAAAGAAAAAGTTCTTGTATGATTTGAGACATTACTTTTGCGATGACCCACATCTTTATAAAGAAGGAGTAGATGGTATTATTAGACGTTCTGTACCTGAGCATGAACATGAATAGATCCTACGCAAGTGTCACTCCAAAGCTTATGGAGAACACCATGCTGGAGATAGAAATGCACACAAGGTATTGCAATCCAGTTTTTATTGGCCTACTCTCTTCAGGGATGCCCGTAAGTTTGTCTTGTCTTGTGATTAATGTCAAAGAATTGGTAATATTAGTAGATGTCAAGAAATTCCTATGAATTATTCACTTGTTATTGAACCATTTTATGTTTGGGGCTTTGATTATATGGGACCTTTTCCTTCCTCTAATGGGTATACACATATTTTAGTTGCTATTGATTATGTTACTAAGTGGGTAGAAGCTATTCCAACTAGTAGTGCTGATCATAACACCTCTATTAAGATGCTTAAATAAGTTATTTTCCATGGTTTGGAGTCCCTAGATATTTAATGACTGATGGTGGTTCACATTTTATTCATGGTGCCTGTGACGCCCGGGTAATTAAACTATAGTGAACCTCTGCTAATGATGCCACGTCACCTCGTTTATAGTTGCTAATCTCGAGTTAGTTCGAAACCGATTCAAATTTCAAATTCAAAAATAGGCAAACAATAAAAGTTTTCAAAATTTAAAACAAAAATGTTCGGTGGTTGCCAAATATTACAAAGATAATTATGGTGTATGGTTCACAATTTTATAAAATGCCTAAGTGTTTATAAATAAATAAAAACAGAAAAGAAAATAAATAAAAAGAAAACAGAAAGCAAATCAAAAAAAAAAAGGAAAAAAAAAAGGAAAGACCCCCCCCCACACTGGGCCTCGGCCCAGCTGCCCACCCACCCTCGGCCCAGCCGGTGGCCTGCCAGGCCGGCCCACCACCCCGTTCCCACATAACCCCCCGGAACCCTAGCCCGACCCCCACTTCCCCCCCCCCACTCCGAAAATATCTCCCTCCCCCCCCATCTCTCCCGATTGGATCGGGAGGAGACGGCCACCCCGACGCCGTCGTTGCCGGCCCCGCCGATCGCCTCCTCGTCCTCCTCCTCGCCGGTCTTCCCCGACCGCCCCCGAGCCCGCTGCCCCGTTCCCCTACTCCCCCTCCTCCCCGTGAGCTTCCCCCTTCGCCCTCCTCTCCCCCTAGGTCGCCTCGGGCGTCGCCGCACGATGCGCTTCGGCGCCACCGTCGCCCGCGCCGGGCCATCTCGCCCCGGCCCCTCACCGCTTCCCGTGCGACTCCCCTGCCGCTGCTCTACCTCCCCCCCCCCCTGCGCACGCGCCGCATCGCCCGCGCCCCGCGCGTGGACTCGCCCGCTCTGCCTCCCCCGCTCGGCTCCACCACGACCTTGCTCCGCGCTGCTCCTCCTCCTCCCCCCTGCTCGACGCGCCACCGCGCGCGCCCGGCGCTCGTCGCCGTGGCCACCGTGCGCGTGCGCCCCGTGCACGCCTCGCCGTCCCGCTCGTCGCGCCCGAACGCCCGCAACCTCGCGCTCTCCGTGCCTGGTCCGGCCGCACCGCCCACGGCCTCGGCAAGCCCCGACCCTCCTCTTGTCGTGCTGCCGCGGCTCCGCCGCCCCCCCCCAACCACGCTGCTGGCCCGCGCCGCGGCCAACCCCTCTCCGTCGACGCCCCGGCTCCGGCCGCTCCGGCCGCCGCGGCCGACGACTCCCCTGGCCGGTGCCCTGCTGCGTTGGGTCAGGGGCTCGGCCCGCTAACGGGCGCCCCGTGGCTCCTGCACCCGCGCGCCCAATGCGCCCGCACCCGTTAAGGCCCCCTGGGGCCACTGACAGAGGGGGCCCACGCCCCAGAACGTTTCTGTTAAAAAAAAAGGGAATAAAAAAAAATAATAATTAAAAAAAATATATAAAATAAATAATAATTGAAATAATTAAATAAACAATAATTAATTAATTAATTAATTAATTAATTGAGGAATTAATTAAGTTAATTAATTATAATTAAATTAACCTAATAACTAATTAAATTAATTAACTACTGTTAATTAACATAACTAATTTGTTAACTAAACTAATTAACCTAGTTAATTAGTTAATAGACAATGACATGTGGGTCCCACTGGACCCACCTGTCTGTTTGACTGGTCAACTGACCAGTTGACCTGCTGACATCACTTTGATGTCATGCTGACATCATCAGACACTATTCTGGATAATGTTTAATTAAATTAATTAAATAAATCCTAAAAATGATTTAAATCTTTTAAAATTAATATAAAATAAACCGTAACTCGGATCGAAAAACTTTGTACATGAAAGTTGCTCAGAACGACGAGACGATTCCGGATACGCATCCCGTTCGTCCACCACACCTCCCTAACCTATCGAACTCGCAACTTTCCCCCTCCGGTCCTCTGACCGAAAACGCAAAACATCGGGAATACTTCCCGGATGTCATCCCCCTTCACCGGTATCACCTACTACCACGTTAGGGCACGCCTAGCATCGTTACTTGTCATGTCATGCTTCACTAAGCATATGCTTGCATTATATTTATTGTTTCTTCCCCCTCTTCTCTCTCTAGACACCGAGACCGACGCCGCTGCTACCCCGTACGACTACGGAGTTGACGACCCCTCTCTCTTGCCAGATCAACCAGGCAAGCCCCCCCTTTGATCACCAGATATCGCCTACTCTTCTCCATACTGCTTGCATTAGAGTAGTGTAGCATGTTACTGCTTTCAGTTAATCCTATACTGCTGCATAGCCTGCCCTTGCTACTACTGTTGATACCTTTACCTGCTATCCTAAATGCTTAGTATAGGATGCTAGTTTATCATCAGTGGCCCTACATTCTTGTCCGTCTGCCAGGCTATACTATCGGGCCGTGATCACTCGGGAGGTGATCACGGGTATATACTTTATACTTTATACATGATACATGTGGTGACCAAAGTCGGGTTGGCTCGAGGAGTACCCGCGAGTGATTCACAGATTGGGGGCTGAAAGGACCTTTGTCCCGACGGCCCTCTGTGTGGATCTTTGTGGCGGAGCGACAGGGCAGGTTCCGACCACCTAGGAGAGAGGTGGGCCTGGCCCTGGTCGGTGTTCGCGGATACTTAACACGATTAACGAGATCTGGGTATTTGATCTGAGTCTGGCCATTTGGTCTATACGCACTAACCATCTACGTGGGAGCAGTTATGGGTATCCCGGCGTCGTGGTATCAGCCGAAGCCTTCGTGACGTCAGCGACTGAGTGGCGCGCGCCGGATTGGACTGGAAGGCCACTAGGCTAGGTCTGCTTTCGGCCGCGTTCGCAACGTGCAGGTGTGCAAAGGGCGATGGGCCCAGACCCCTGCGCCATAGGATTTAGACCGGCGTGCTGACCTCTCTGTTGTGCCTAGGTAGGGCTGCGACGTGTTGATCTTCCGAGGCCGGTCATGACCCAGGAAAGTGTGTCCGGCCAAATGGGATCGAGCGTGTTGGGGTATGTGGTGCACCCCTGCAGGGAAGTTTATCTATTCGAATAGCCGTGTCCCTCGGTAAAAGGACGACCCGGAGTTGTATCTTGACCTTATGACAACTAGAACCGGATACTTAATAAATCACACCCTTCCAAGTGCCAGATACAACCGGTGATCGCTCTCTCACAGGGCGACGAAGGGAGGATCATCGGTTAGGATTATGCTATACGATGCTACTTGGAGGACTTCAGTCTACTCTCTTCTACATGCTGCAAGACGGAGGCTGCCAGAAGCGTAGTCTTCGAAAGGATTAGTTATCCCCCTCTTATTCTGGCTTTCTGCAGTTCAGTCCACATATGATACCCTTACTCCATTTGATACCCATGCATATGTAGTGTAGCTCCTTGCTTGCGAGTACTTTGGATGAGTACTCACGGTTGCTTTCTCCCCCCTTTTCCCCCTTTCCTTTCTTTCTGGATGTCGCAACCAGATGTTGGAGCCCAGGAGCCAGACGCCACCGTCGACGACGACCCCTACACCGGAGGTGCCTACTACTACGTGATGCCCGCTGACGACGACCAGGAGTAGTTAGGAGGATCCCAGGCAGGAGGCCTGCGCCTCTTTCGATCTGTATCCCAGTTTGTGCTAGCCTTCTTAAGGCAAACTTGTTTAACTTATGTCTGTACTCAGATATTGTTGCTCCCGCTGACTCGTCTATGATCGAGCTCTTGTATTCGAGCCCTCGAGGCCCCTGGCTTGTAATATGATGCTTGTATGACTTTTTTTTTTTTTTATTTGTAGAGTTGTGTTGTGATATCTCCCCGTGAGTCCCTGATCTTGATCGTACACATTTGCGTGCATGATTAGTGTACGATTGAATCGGGGGCGTCACAAGTTGGTATCAGAGCCGACTGCCTGTAGGAATCCCCCTTCCACACTTCTTGGCCGAAGTCGAGTCTAGACATTGCAAAACTTTTTACTAACCTGGCTGTGTGCCTTACGGGCCCACGTCGCCATCGGGTGATACTAGGATCTTTTACTCCTCGACCTTTGCTCTGGGACTCTTAACTCTCTTCTACTCGGGTTAAACGAATTTACTAACTCTGACACTAGGATCCCGTTACGACATTCACCCCAAAGTTGGATAAGCCCTAGTTATTCTTTAGAGTAGTATTTGAACATTGTCCACCTTGTCATTTGACTCCTGTGAAAACATCTTTGTTTTCAGATGGAACCCACGAGGCAGGTCGTGCGCCACACGACGGCCATTGGTGCCTCAGGATCACCTGCTGTGTTGGTTGAGATGATGACCTATCTGGGTTATCGCTGGCACCCTGAGTACACCGTCTATGAGGAGTATCAGGATTTCAACCAGGAGCAGTACCGTGCCGTCGTCCACCTCTACTCTCGGGAGTATGACTCCACTACTGTGCTGCACACTGCTCATGGTGTTGGAGTGACTATCGATATGGCGGTCCACGATGCTGCTTATGCTGCTCTGACACGTCTTCGTGGCGAGTATCAGGAGTTGGACACCTCCCCCTTCAGGCATATTGCTATCGCATCCGATATTGGTGCGGAGGGTTACTACACTGCGGCCTACTCCACTGTCACCCGCGAGCCCTTCTACCATCAGAACCTGGTTCTGCATGCTGATGGTCTGGATCGAGCTAACCGAGCTCTTCGCCACGAGTTGTACACCACTCGTCAGCACCTCTACCGTGCTTTGACGATGTTACACCCCTTTGTTGGATCTGGGGAGCTGCCGCGTTCTGCTATCTACCCCGCCAGGACCGTGATGCCTCAGGGTGTCGGTTGGCCAGAGGTGGGAGGCTACTCTCCTGCCCTTGGTCCTCTCCTGCCACCTGAGCATCGGGTTCCGCACCAGAGTATCCACGGACCCCAGGCTACTCACGTGGAGGTCTTTCCTTCGCGTCACTACCAGCTGTCGGGCTACACCTACCTCCACAGTACCGCGTGGGACTGATGTAGACTTGCTTGTTAGTGTTAGATGCATTCGCCGCGAGCCTGTGTGCCGCCTATGATGTCTTAGTCTATGTATTGAACACTGGGTAACGAACTCTATGCATGATCTCTTTTGTAAGATATGCCGACTACTATGTGGTATCTATCGTGCTGCTTTCGTTGTGCTTGTTTCATCATGAATGATGCTTGATTTTACAATTCCTCGATGCTGAACTACCCCTGTTAAACACTGGCAGGATGGTTAGACCAGGTGGTCGTGGTCGTGGTGGCAACGCCCCACCACCGCCTGAGTACATGGCTGGTATGATCCAACAGTTTGAGCTGAACCGTCAGTTCATGGAGAATATGATGGCTCAGTTTCCTCGCCCCAATATGAACCAGCAGCCAACCCCAGTAACTCTGCAGGATTTCATGCGCCTGAACCCAACAGTGTACCGCAGCTCAACCCAGCCTCTGGATGCTGATGACTGGCTCCGTGACATCACCTATGAGATGGAGTCTGCTGATGTAGCCCCTGCCAGCTATGTCACCTTTGCTTCCTTCTTCCTAAAGGGACCCGCAGCTCAATGGTGGGACAGCCACAGGCGTACACTGCCAGCTGGAACAATCATCACCTGGCCAGACTTCCAAGCTGCCTTCCGTGCTCGCTTCATTCCTCAGGGAGTCATGGACCGGAAGAAGCGTGAGTTCCGCAACCTCACCCAAGGCAACAAAACTGTGGAAGCTTATCAACGGGAGTTTCTGGACTTGTCCCGCTATGCTGAAGAGGACATTGCAACTGATGCACGCAGACAGGAGGAGTTCCGGGATGGCCTTCAAGCTGACATCAAACTCGCACTTCTAGTGCATGACTTTGCTGATTTCGCCACTCTGGTGAACAAAGCCATCAATGTCGAAACTGGTCTGCAGGAATACCAGAGCTCTCACAGGCGCAGCCGTGACACGGGCTCATCTTCGGGCCCGTCCTCGCAGAAGCGCAGGATATGGATTCCCAACAGCGTGTACCAGCCTAATACACCTGCCCCAAGGCAGTCCTATGCTGCACCTCGTCTGCCTACGGCTCCAACTAGGCAGCCAAGGCTTCCAGCTCCACCACCACAAGCTCCTGTTCCCACTCCCAATAATGGATTGTGCTTCAGGTGTGGACAACCAGGACATCGTGCTAGGGAATGCAACCAGAACCCGAATCAACTGGCCCTTCCAGCAGCTGGCCGTGGAAACAACCAGCCCCGCAACAACAATGCCAAGTCTTATGGCCGCGTTCATGCCAACCATGTTGATCTGACCGAAGCCCAAGACCAGCCTGCTACCGTGATGGGTACACTCCTCGTAAATTCAGTACCAGCATCTGTCTTATTTGATACAGGGGCATCACATTCATTCATATCAGCTGAGTTTGCATTCATGCATGGCATTAAATACGAAGAGATGAACACTGCGATTGTGGTACACACCCCTGCGGGCCAGTGTCAAACCTCTATGGTTAGTCACAACGTCCCCGTTGAAATTGAAGGACTGGAATTCCTTGCCTCCCCCATCGTACTAAAATCCTGTAGCATCGACCTCATTCTGGGAATGGATTGGTTGAAAGTGCATACTGCTTCTATAGTTTGCGCCACTAAGGTCGTCCATCTGTTACACCCTTCTGACGAAATAATAGCTTACCAAGCTCATCTAGTTCAGAACGCCGAGGCACGACTTTATGCCTTGAATGCGTTGAACGCTGCACCACTCGAGGGCATTGAAAACATTCCCGTCGTTCGTGAATTCCAAGATGTCTTCCCAGAAGAACTTCCAGGGATTCCTCCTGCTAGAGCTGTCGAATTCATCATCGACTTGAAACCCGGCACCACCCCTATAGCTAAACGACCCTATAAGATGCCGCCGCATGAACTCATTGAGCTTAAGGAGGAAATCGACAAATCTCTTGTAAAAGGTTTCATTCGTCCAAGTTGCTCTCCTTGGGGAGCACCTTCTCTCTTTGTTAAGAAGAAGGATGGGACAAACCGATTAGTCCAAGACTACCGTCCTATAAACCAAGCTACCATTCAGAATAAATACCCACTTCCTCGGATCAATGATCTTTATGATCAGCTGGCTGGCTCATCAGTGTTCTCCAAACTCGACTTGAGGTTGGGTTACCACCAGATCCGTGTTCGTGAAGAGGACATTCCAAAAACCGCCTTCGTTACTCGGTATGGATCATACGAGTACACCGTCATGTCATTCGGCTTAACGAATGCTCCAGCCACCTTCTCTCGTCTGATGAATTATATATTCATGGATTACCTCGACAAGTTCGTCGTGGTTTATTTGGACGATATCCTTGTATTTTCCAAGAATAAGGAGGAGCATGCTGAACATCTTCGTCTTGTGCTGGAAAAACTTCGAGAGCATCAACTGTATGCTAAGTATTCCAAGTGTGAATTCTGGCTCCCCGAAGTAACCTATCTTGGGCATGTCATCTCCAAGGATGGTATTGCCGTCAACCCTGAACGAGTTCAGGCTATTCTCGATTGGACTCCCCCGAAGAACGTCAAGCAAGTCCGAAGTTTTCTCGGTCTCGCCAGCTATTGCCGTCGATTCGTCGAGAACTTCTCCAAGATTGCCAGGCCTCTGACTAATCTGTTACATAAGGGTGTCAAGTTCGACTGGACAGACAAGTGTCAGGAAAGTTTCCAGGCGCTCAAGGACAAATTGACTTCTGCCCCCGTGCTTGCACCACCTGATACTAAGAAGGACTTCGTCATTTACTGCGACGCTTCCCGTCAAGGATTAGGCTGTGTCCTAATGCAAGAGCGCAGAGTGATTGCTTATGCCTCTCGTCAATTGCGCCCTCACGAAGAAAACTATCCAGTTCACGACCTCGAGCTTGCTGCTGTCATTCATGCACTGAAGCAGTGGCGACATTACCTTCTCGGTAATCGTTGCGAGATCTTCACCGACCATCAAAGTCTGAAGTATCTGTTTACTCAGCCGGATTTGAACCTACGTCAGCAAAGATGGATGGAGACTGTTGCAGACTTTGACGTGGATATATCATATACCCCCGGCAAGGCTAATGTGATGGCTGATGCCTTGAGCCGCAAGTCTTACTGCAACCACCTCCAGGTTCATAAAGTTCAGCCCTCGCTTACCGAAGAATTTAGAAGGCTGAACCTCCATATTGTTCCTCCGGGATCACTCGCTCCCCCTCCCGAAGGTTTCCCCAAACAGAACCTCCATGTTGTTTCCAAGGGTTCTCTCAATACCCTGGTTGCGAAACCAGATCTTGTGGACACCATCAAATGGATACAGAAGTGTGACGATGAAGTCCTCAAGATTAAGCGCGACCTCAAAAGGGGAAAGCCCTCATTCTTCACGATCGCCGACGATGGCGCCTTGTATTTCAAAGGCCGCTTAGTGGTACCATGTTCGAAGAAAAACCTGGATAAGACTAAAAGGGTTATGCAAGAAGCCCATGACACGCCTCTGTCCATCCATCCTGGTAGTACCAAGATGTACCAGGATATTCGTCAAAGATTCTGGTGGTCTAATATGAAGCAGGACATTGCTCGTTATGTTGCGGAATGTGATGTTTGTCGCCGAATCAAAGCAGAGCATCAAAGGCCTGCTGGAACTCTGCAACCTATCTCTATTCCTGAATGGAAATGGGACCACGTTGAAATGGACTTCGTCACTGGATTTCCCAAATCTCAGAAAGGTAATGATGCTATTCTTGTCGTCATTGACCGGCTTTCCAAAGTTGCCCATTTTCTGGCGGTCAAAGAGACAATCACTGCTAGTCAGCTTGCTACTCTCTACATGGCCAGAATTGTTTCACTTCACGGTATTCCACTGGTTATCAGTTCAGACCGTGGCAGCCTATTCACTTCAAGGTTTTGGGCGAGTTTCCAAGAAGCTATGGGAACTCATCTGTCGTTCAGTACTGCGTTTCATCCTCAGTCGCAAGGACAGGTTGAACGTGTCAACCAAGTTCTCGAAGACATGCTTCGAGCTTGTGTAATCTCATTCGGCAAGTAATGGGAGGAATCTCTTCCATATGCCGAGTTCTCTTATAATAATAGCTATCAAGCTAGTCTGAAGATGTCCCCCTTCGAAGTGTTATATGGACGAAAGTGCCGAACCCCTCTGAACTGGTCAGAAACTGGGGAACGTCCACTCTTTGGTCCGGATATTATCCAACAGGCCGAAGAACAAGTTCGCATTATTCGCGAGAATCTCAAGACTGCTCAGTCACGTCAGAAAAGTCAGTATGACCGTCATCACCAAGACATGGTCTATCAACCTGGCGAAAAGGCTTATCTTCGAGTTACACCAATGAAGGGTGCTCACCGCTTCGGGATCAAAGGGAAGCTAGCTCCCCGCTATATTGGCCCATTCACTATTCTGGAAAGGCGTGGAAAGGTGGCATATCAACTGGAGCTTCCGCCGAACCTTTCTCAGGTTCACGATGTGTTCCATGTGTCACAACTCCGCCGTTGCTTCAAGGATCCAATCCGAGCGGTGGATCATGAAGTGCTCGAATTGCAACAGGACCTCTCTTATAAAGAGCATCCGGTCCGCATTCTTGACCAAGCTGAACGCCGCACACGTCAGAAGGCGATCAAATTCCTCAAGGTCCAGTGGTCGAATCACTCCGAGGACGAAGCCACCTGGGAACGCGAGGATCGCCTGCGTGATGAATACCCCGCATTGTTTCCTTCTACCTCCTAAATCTCGGGACGAGATTTCTTGTAGTGGAGGAGATTTGTGACGCCCGGGTAATTAAACTATAGTGAACCTCTGCTAATGATGCCACGTCACCTCGTTTATAGTTGCTAATCTCGAGTTAGTTCGAAACCGATTCAAATTTCAAATTCAAAAATAGGCAAACAATAAAAGTTTTCAAAATTTAAAACAAAAATGTTCGGTGGTTGCCAAATATTACAAAGATAATTATGGTGTATGGTTCACAATTTTATAAAATGCCTAAGTGTTTATAAATAAATAAAAACAGAAAAGAAAATAAATAAAAAGAAAACAGAAAGCAAATCAAAAAAAAAAAGGAAAAAAAAAAAGGAAAGACCCCCCCCCACACTGGGCCTCGGCCCAGCTGCCCACCCACCCTCGGCCCAGCCGGTGGCCTGCCAGGCCGGCCCACCACCCCGTTCCCACATAACCCCCCGGAACCCTAGCCCGACCCCCACTTCCCCCCCCCACTCCGAAAATATCTCCCTCCCCCCCCATCTCTCCCGATTGGATCGGGAGGAGACGGCCACCCCGACGCCGTCGTTGCCGGCCCCGCCGATCGCCTCCTCGTCCTCCTCCTCGCCGGTCTTCCCCGACCGCCCCCGAGCCCGCTGCCCCGTTCCCCTACTCCCCCTCCTCCCCGTGAGCTTCCCCCTTCGCCCTCCTCTCCCCCTAGGTCGCCTCGGGCGTCGCCGCACGATGCGCTTCGGCGCCACCGTCGCCCGCGCCGGGCCATCTCGCCCCGGCCCCTCACCGCTTCCCGTGCGACTCCCCTGCCGCTGCTCTACCTCCCCCCCCCCTGCGCACGCGCCGCATCGCCCGCGCCCCGCGCGTGGACTCGCCCGCTCTGCCTCCCCCGCTCGGCTCCACCACGACCTTGCTCCGCGCTGCTCCTCCTCCTCCCCCCTGCTCGACGCGCCACCGCGCGCGCCCGGCGCTCGTCGCCGTGGCCACCGTGCGCGTGCGCCCCGTGCACGCCTCGCCGTCCCGCTCGTCGCGCCCGAACGCCCGCAACCTCGCGCTCTCCGTGCCTGGTCCGGCCGCACCGCCCACGGCCTCGGCAAGCCCCGACCCTCCTCTTGTCGTGCTGCCGCGGCTCCGCCGCCCCCCCCCAACCACGCTGCTGGCCCGCGCCGCGGCCAACCCCTCTCCGTCGACGCCCCGGCTCCGGCCGCTCCGGCCGCCGCGGCCGACGACTCCCCTGGCCGGTGCCCTGCTGCGTTGGGTCAGGGGCTCGGCCCGCTAACGGGCGCCCCGTGGCTCCTGCACCCGCGCGCCCAATGCGCCCGCACCCGTTAAGGCCCCCTGGGGCCACTGACAGAGGGGGCCCACGCCCCAGAACGTTTCTGTTAAAAAAAAAAGGGAATAAAAAAAAATAATAATTAAAAAAAATATATAAAATAAATAATAATTGAAATAATTAAATAAACAATAATTAATTAATTAATTAATTAATTAATTGAGGAATTAATTAAGTTAATTAATTATAATTAAATTAACCTAATAACTAATTAAATTAATTAACTACTGTTAATTAACATAACTAATTTGTTAACTAAACTAATTAACCTAGTTAATTAGTTAATAGACAATGACATGTGGGTCCCACTGGACCCACCTGTCTGTTTGACTGGTCAACTGACCAGTTGACCTGCTGACATCACTTTGATGTCATGCTGACATCATCAGACACTATTCTGGATAATGTTTAATTAAATTAATTAAATAAATCCTAAAAATGATTTAAATCTTTTAAAATTAATATAAAATAAACCGTAACTCGGATCGAAAAACTTTGTACATGAAAGTTGCTCAGAACGACGAGACGATTCCGGATACGCATCCCGTTCGTCCACCACACCTCCCTAACCTATCGAACTCGCAACTTTCCCCCTCCGGTCCTCTGACCGAAAACGCAAAACATCGGGAATACTTCCCGGATGTCATCCCCCTTCACCGGTATCACCTACTACCACGTTAGGGCACGCCTAGCATCGTTACTTGTCATGTCATGCTTCACTAAGCATATGCTTGCATTATATTTATTGTTTCTTCCCCCTCTTCTCTCTCTAGACACCGAGACCGACGCCGCTGCTACCCCGTACGACTACGGAGTTGACGACCCCTCTCTCTTGCCAGATCAACCAGGCAAGCCCCCCCTTTGATCACCAGATATCGCCTACTCTTCTCCATACTGCTTGCATTAGAGTAGTGTAGCATGTTACTGCTTTCAGTTAATCCTATACTGCTGCATAGCCTGCCCTTGCTACTACTGTTGATACCTTTACCTGCTATCCTAAATGCTTAGTATAGGATGCTAGTTTATCATCAGTGGCCCTACATTCTTGTCCGTCTGCCAGGCTATACTATCGGGCCGTGATCACTCGGGAGGTGATCACGGGTATATACTTTATACTTTATACATGATACATGTGGTGACCAAAGTCGGGTTGGCTCGAGGAGTACCCGCGAGTGATTCACAGATTGGGGGCTGAAAGGACCTTTGTCCCGACGGCCCTCTGTGTGGATCTTTGTGGCGGAGCGACAGGGCAGGTTCCGACCACCTAGGAGAGAGGTGGGCCTGGCCCTGGTCGGTGTTCGCGGATACTTAACACGATTAACGAGATCTGGGTATTTGATCTGAGTCTGGCCATTTGGTCTATACGCACTAACCATCTACGTGGGAGCAGTTATGGGTATCCCGGCGTCGTGGTATCAGCCGAAGCCTTCGTGACGTCAGCGACTGAGTGGCGCGCGCCGGATTGGACTGGAAGGCCACTAGGCTAGGTCTGCTTTCGGCCGCGTTCGCAACGTGCAGGTGTGCAAAGGGCGATGGGCCCAGACCCCTGCGCCATAGGATTTAGACCGGCGTGCTGACCTCTCTGTTGTGCCTAGGTAGGGCTGCGACGTGTTGATCTTCCGAGGCCGGTCATGACCCAGGAAAGTGTGTCCGGCCAAATGGGATCGAGCGTGTTGGGGTATGTGGTGCACCCCTGCAGGGAAGTTTATCTATTCGAATAGCCGTGTCCCTCGGTAAAAGGACGACCCGGAGTTGTATCTTGACCTTATGACAACTAGAACCGGATACTTAATAAATCACACCCTTCCAAGTGCCAGATACAACCGGTGATCGCTCTCTCACAGGGCGACGAAGGGAGGATCATCGGTTAGGATTATGCTATACGATGCTACTTGGAGGACTTCAGTCTACTCTCTTCTACATGCTGCAAGACGGAGGCTGCCAGAAGCGTAGTCTTCGAAAGGATTAGTTATCCCCCTCTTATTCTGGCTTTCTGCAGTTCAGTCCACATATGATACCCTTACTCCATTTGATACCCATGCATATGTAGTGTAGCTCCTTGCTTGCGAGTACTTTGGATGAGTACTCACGGTTGCTTTCTCCCCCCTTTTCCCCCTTTCCTTTCTTTCTGGATGTCGCAACCAGATGTTGGAGCCCAGGAGCCAGACGCCACCGTCGACGACGACCCCTACACCGGAGGTGCCTACTACTACGTGATGCCCGCTGACGACGACCAGGAGTAGTTAGGAGGATCCCAGGCAGGAGGCCTGCGCCTCTTTCGATCTGTATCCCAGTTTGTGCTAGCCTTCTTAAGGCAAACTTGTTTAACTTATGTCTGTACTCAGATATTGTTGCTCCCGCTGACTCGTCTATGATCGAGCTCTTGTATTCGAGCCCTCGAGGCCCCTGGCTTGTAATATGATGCTTGTATGACTTTTTTTTTTTTTTATTTGTAGAGTTGTGTTGTGATATCTCCCCGTGAGTCCCTGATCTTGATCGTACACATTTGCGTGCATGATTAGTGTACGATTGAATCGGGGGCGTCACAGTGCCTTTTGTAAAATGCTTGCTAAGTATGATGTTAATCATAGAATTGCACCTCCATATCACCCATAGTCTAGTGGTCAAGTAGAATTAAGTAATAGAGAGCTCAAATTAATTTTGCAAAAGACTGTTAATAGATCTAGAAAGAATTGGTCGAAAAACTTGATGATGCATTATGGGCTTATAGAACTGCATATAAAAATCCTATGGGTATGTCTCCGTATAAAATGGTTTATGGCAAAGCATGTCACTTACCTCTTGAGCTAGAACATAAGGCATATTGGGCCATTAAAGAGCTCAATTATGATTTCAAACTTGCCGGTGAGAATAGGTTATTTGACATTAGCTCACTTGATGAATGGAGAACCCAAGCCTATGAAAATGCCAAGCTGTTTAAAGAAAAAGTTAAAAGATGGCACGATGAAAGGACAGAAAAGTGTGAGTTTAATGTAGGTGATTATGTATTGTTATACAACTCTCGTTTAAGATTGTTTGCAGGAAAACTTCTCTCTAAATGGGAAGGTCCTTATGTTATCGAGGAGGTCTATCGTTCCGGTGCCATAAAAATCAACAACTTTGAAGGCACAAATCCGAAGGTGGTGAACGGTCAAAGAATCAAACATTATATCTCAGGTAATCCCATAAATGTTGAAACTAATATTATTGAAACCGTAACCCCAGAGGAATACATAAGGGACACTTTCTGGAACGTTTTAGACTCCGAAAAGGAATAGGTACGTGGTACGGTAAGTAAACTGACTCCAAAACAGTTCTAATGGCAATATTTCTTCGTTTTGGAATATTTAAGAAAATAGGAAAATAAGAAGATGTCCGAAAAGAACACGAGGTTTCCACGACGGTGGGAGGCGCGCCCTACCCCCTGGGCGCACCCCCTGCCTCGTGGGCACCTCGTGCACTCTCCGGACTCCGTTTTCTTGCACGATACTTCTTTTGGTCGGTAAAATTTCATTATATAATATCCCGAAGGTTTTGACCACCGTATCACGCAAATATCCCCTGTCTTTGTTTCGAGCTATTCCTGCTGTAGATTAGAGCAATATGTTGTCCCAGGATTTAGAAGGAGAAGGCTATGTGGCTGATTACCTTGCAGATCCTAAGGTCTATGGGGACGTGGAGCATTGTGGTTGGACTACGGAAGAAGAGGACTATGAACCCAATGGAAAGGAGGAGACGAGCTCAGATGAAGATGAAGTCCCATTACCTCAACCTGGGGACATGCATGTGGAGTTCAAAAAGTCAAGCCTCCCAGATAGAGCAAAGAAACCTAAGGTCGAGTTTATCCCTTTTCGCCTCTTGCGGGAAAACAAACAAGAATTATGCAAGAAGATATTAAGCCTTGAGAAGGAGATCGATCACCTAAGGGATCAAAATTCTGTCCTCAAGCGCAAATTAAGGAAGAAGCCTACACCATCAACAAAACCATCACCTTCGCCAATAAAGAAGAACTGAGCATCGAGTATGGGCACTCCCCTTGGCAACTGCCAAGCTTGGGGGAGTGCCCAGGTATCATATCACCATCACTTTTATCTTTACCATTTTTCTTAGTTCGATCCTTTTGATAATATCTTGATCTAGTAGAATAAACTTTTAGTATGATCTAGTTGTGAGCTTTGCTTTATGATCCTTCTATGTAATCGAGTCCATGAGGTATATATAATAAAGATTAGTGTTGAGTCAAGGGCTTTATTATTTTGCTATGATGTTGAGAGAATAAAATAAAAGAGAAGAAATAAAACGAAACAAAGAGATCATATGGATTTTATGGAGAGTAATGAGCTCACATATAAAGAGTATGATGAATAAAACTTGTTGAGAGTTGACAAACATAGTTTTGGTCATCGTTGCAATTAATAGGAAGTAATAAAGAAAGAGAGGTTCACATATAAATATACTATCATGGACATCTTTTTTGATTGTGAGCACTCATTAAAGTATGACATGCTAAAGAGTTGACGTTGGACAAGGAAGACAACGTAATGGGTTATGTTTTCTTACATCTGAGATAAATTATATTGTCAAGGATCATCCAACATGTTGAGCTTGCCTTTCCCTCTCTTGCTAGACAATTTCTTTGCACCAAGTAGAGAAACTACTTGTGCTTCCAAATATCCCTAAACCCAGTTTTGCCATGAGAGTCCACCATATATACCTATGGATTGAGTAAGATGCTTCAAGTAAGTTGTCATTGGTGCAAGCAATAAAAATTACTCTCTAAATATGTATGACTTATTAATGTGGAGAAAATAAGATTTATATGATCTTGTGATGTGGAAGAAATAAAAGCGACGGACTGCATAATAAAGGTCCATATCACATGGCAATATAAAGTGGCGTTCTTCTGCATTAAGATTTTGTACATCCAACCATAAAAGTGCAAGACAACCTCTGCTTCCCTCTGTGAAGGGCCTATCTTTTACTTTTATCTTCTACCTTACATAAGAGTCATGGTGATCCTTTCCTTTTTACATTGTATCCTTTGGCAAGCACAATGTTGTAACACCCTGGATGTAATTTACCTTATCCGTATCCCAACTCTTGCCGTTTCCGGTCTAAGTTATTTTATTTTTCTCGGGTTCGGGTTTTTGTCTCCGTGTGTTGTTGCCTTTGTCATGCATCTCATATCATGTCATCATGTGCATTGCATTTTCCCCGTTGTGCATTTTGCATTCCGGCGCTCCTATCTCCTTCGGTGGTCTTTTCTACCTCTTTTCGTGTGTGGGGGTTTAAACATTTCTGGATTGGACCGAGACTTGTCATGCAGCCTTGGTTTACTACCGGTAGACCGCATGTCAAGTTTCGTGTCATTTGGACTTCATTTGATACTCCAACGGTTAACCGAGGGACCGAGAAGGCCTCGTTTGTGTCGCAGCCCAACACCCTTCACATTTGGCCCAAAACCCACCAAAACCCTCTCCATCATCTATCACGATCGCGTGGCCGAAAACCGCACTCCATTTGGAGTCTCCTAGCTCCCTCTACCTATAAATAGGCATCTCCCCCGAAATTTCGGATCAAACCCTAGATCCCTCTCCCCTCCGCACGGCCAGACGTGTCCG
This sequence comes from Triticum monococcum, assembly GCA_034509565.1. NCBI lineage: Eukaryota > Viridiplantae > Streptophyta > Magnoliopsida > Poales > Poaceae > Triticum > Triticum monococcum. Next base: position 438,305,765 of record CM067842.1, on the reverse strand, counting down.
CCTGCCGCCGGATGAAAAATCTCGCCGCCACCGCCACGTGGCATCACGCCATTCGCCGCCTCGTGCCCCACATCGCCGCCTGTCAGCGCTGGCCCGCCCGGCCCGCAGAGAGCCCCCGCCGCCCGGAGCCGCGCCGACCGCCCGGGCCTCTAACGCCCTCGCCGTGCCGCCCGCCTCCTCCTCGCCGGCATCGGTCTCGCCGCCCCGGCGCAACATGCACCTCGCCGCGCCTTGGCGCCACCGCATCGCCTCGCCGCTGCCTGACCTCGCCGAGCCGCCGCCCCACCTCACCGGTTACCTCGTCGCCGTCCTCGTCTACTCCGATCACCGACGAGCCCCTCGTCCATGGATCCGGCGATCTCCGTCCTCTCCGGCCATCTATAGTGTTTCTGGCGAACCTCGTTTTTCGTGCCGATCCCGATCCAGATCTGGAGAAACCCTAGTCGGGTTGACTTCTTCTCTAAGTCCTAGTTTTTTGCATTCTTCATCGCATCATAACTCATCATCCGTTGCTCCGATTTGAGTGTGTAGCATATCAAAATGTTCGTCTCAGAGAGTACATCATTTCATCTCATTGCATCATTTTCATTTGAGCTCATCTTGATTCCCGAAATGTGGTTGGAAGAGGGCTATGTGATATAATTGCCAGATCTGTTTCATCAAATAGATATTTGTCATTTTTGCCATGATTAATGTGTGCATGATATGCTCCTGAGCTCTACAAGAGTTTTGTTATATGCTATGCCATCTTTACAGAGGTGCTTACCATGTATTTTTGTGATATGTGTGGTGACTAGCACAAGCTTGCAAAGTAGCGTATTCGGTAAAGCTGATTTCAGGGACTTGGAATTTCTCTAAGTCCTTGTCCTGATTTTGTCATTATGCCGAGGATGTTGCTATTGATCCGTGCATGCTATGTTGTTGTTCTTGCCATGTATAGCTTCTATGATATGTATTCTTGATGGGTGTATGCTTAGTTTGTCATGACATGCTCTGTAGTGAGTGCATCAAGCTCGTAAACATGCCTACTCGTTAACAGATTTGCATGCTCCAGTTTTTCACCAAGTCTGTAATCTGATTATGTTTTTGCCATGTTCAGATGCTTGCAATTGTATTTTCTGATCCCTTTTGGCTCAAGGTCACTAAGGAACTTTTGTTATGTGCTTTGAGTAGCTTCGTGCCATGCCTTGCTTCGCCATGTAAAGTTCCTGTAGCATATAGTTTTCATGCTCCAAAGTGTGCTACCTGATGTTAAATTCCGGACTTGTGTTAATTTCACAAAGTCTGAAACCTGTTATCGTTTGCATTTTTTCCATGCTTGTTTGAACCTGTTAATGGATGAATTGGCCGTAGCTCAGGGTTCATCTTTTGTCAAGCTTCATGAGTGGATCCCTGCCATGTATTTTGTTGTCATGTTTGAGTGCTGTGGCATAATTATCTTGATGCCTTTAGATGGCTACTTGCTGATTATCACAGACCGGTGCCATATTTGTTTTGCTTGCCATTTCCAAACTGTGCATCCGATTCCGGTGATCTTTACTTCGATTTCAACCGAATTCACCTCACCTTTCCAGTGGCACTCTTGGATTTCCAAGTTGAGGCCACGTTCAATCATTCCTTGTCAAAACATGCATATGCATCACATACCGCACCCTGCATAGCATACCATGTTTGCATCATGTTTGCTTGAGCATTGCACGTGGTTGATTGTGTTCCTTTTGCTTGTTTGTCTTGTTTGAGTAGAGCTTAGAGATGAGTTCGTGAACGAGGAGCCCGTAGAGTTTGCTTACGAGGATCAAGTCAACTCTGACAACTTTGCAGGCAAGATGATCATACCCTCGAAATCACTTCTATCTTTGCTTGCTAGTTGCTCGTTCTTTTGCTATGCCTATGCTACGATGCTTACCACATGCTTATCATGCCTCCCAAATTGCCATGTCAAACCTCTAACCCACCATGTCCTAGCAAACCGTTGATTGGCTATGTTACCACTTTGCTCAGCCCCTCTTATAGCGTTGCTAGTTGCAGGTGAAGATTGGAGATCGTTCCTTGTTGGAACATTGTTTATTGTTGGGATATCACCATATTATCTTGTTATCTTAATGCATCCATATACTTGGTAAAGGGTGGAAGGCTCGGCCTTTTGCCTAGTTATTTCTTCCACCCTTGCTGCCCTAGTTTCCGTCATATCGGTGTTATGTTCCCGGATTTTGTGTTCCTTACGCAGTTGGGTGATAATGGGAACCCCTTGACAGTAAGCCTTGAATAAAACTCCTCCAGCAATGCCCAACCTTGGTTTTACCATTTGCCACCTAGCCTCTTTTTCCCTTGGGTTTCCGGAGCCCAAGGGTAATCTTTATTTAACCCCCTAGGCCAGTGCTCCTTTGAGTGTTGGTCCGACCGAGTAGACTGCGGGGCCACCTCGGGGCAACTTGAGGGTTGGTTTTACTTGTAGGATGTCTCATCTGAGTGTGCCCTGAGAATGAGCTATGTGCAGCTCCTATCGGGATTTGTCGGCACATTCGGGCGGTGTTGCTGGACTTGTTATACCATTGTCGAGGATGCCTTGTAGAACCGGGATACCGAGTCTGATCGGAATGCCTCGGGAGAAGGAATATCCTTCGTTGACCATGAGAGCTTGTGATGGGCTAGGTTGGAACTTCCCTGCAGGGATTTGAACTTTCGAAAGTCGTGCCCGCGGTTATGGGTAGATGGGAATTTGTTAATGTCCGGTTGTAGATAACATGAAACTTAACTTAATTAGAATGAATCAACCGCGTGTGTAACTGTGATGGTATCTTCTTGGCGGAGTCCAGGTGGTGAACATGGTGTTGGAGTAATGTTTGACGTAGGTTGTTCTAGGATCACTTCTTGATCATAGTTCTTCGTTCGTGCTTTGCCTTCTCTTCTTGCTCTCTTTTGCGAACAGGTTAGCACCATATATGTTAGTCGCTTGCTGCAGCTCCACATATTACCTTGCCTTACCTATAAGCTTAAATAGTCTTGATCGCGAGGGGGCGAGATTGCTGAGTCCCCGTGACTCACAGATTACTTCCAAACCAGATGCAGGGACCGATGATACCATTCCAGATGATGCGCTTGAGCTCAAGTGGGAGTTCGATGAAGACTCTCGTCATTACTATGTGTCTTTCCCAGATGATCCGTAGAGGTGCCCAGTTGGGGCGATCGGGGACCGTGTCGCATGTTGGGGTTGATCTTTATTTTGGTACCGTAGTCGGACTATGAGTGTATTGGATGATTGTAATGTTATTCATGTATTTGTGTGACGTGGCGAGTGTAAGCCAACTATGTATCCTTTACCCTTTTATATATTACATGGGTTGTTGTGAAGATTACCTTACTTGCGACATTGCTTTCAATGCGGTTATGCCTCTAAGTCGTGCTTCGACACGTAGGAGATATAGCCGCACCGAGGGCATTACAAGTTGGTAATCAGAGCCTTCCCCGACCTTAGGCGCCCCCCCCCCCTGCTTGATCGAATAGCTGGCGTTGTTGAGTCTAGAAAAATGTTTTGAGTCATTTAGGATTATATATATCGAAGAGTTTAGGAATTCTTTTTACTCCCCAGTCCCTTCATCGCTCTGGTAAGGCATCCTGAGGTAGAGTTTTGACTCTTCTCTTCTCAAATTTCACTAAAAAAAATTTTAGGATCACGCGGGTATCTTGGAATCGTTCCGATCTATTTGTGACGAGAACATTGTTCTTGGTTCCTCCTGTCATTTAGGGGTGGTGGCAGTGTCCCGGGGAGTTGAGCTCCGAGGTGTTGTCGTCACAATTTTATCGTTGCAGTTCTGGAATACTTGAGTTTAGTTTCGTCGACATAGAAAATCTCTTTTATGTAGTTGTTGGTGAGATAACCTCGACGCCACCCAGTACTGGGGCAGGAGTTCGGGAGTATTGCCATAACTTGTATAACGGATGCTTTTCGAAGGATGAGGTAGACGATTTCCAAAGTTTTTCTCGGTTATGTGTTGAAGGATGGATACAGCTGGATGTAGGATTTGCTAGATTTGGGTGAGATATTATGCTTCCCATGTATCCCCAACACCTAATTGCATAACCGGAAAGGTTCGGGAGTTTCATAGGTGGGAATTCTTGTAGCTCTAGTTCTTCTTCCGCGGATATTTGGTTTGGGATAGGGTAATCCTCACCGAGTATTCGTTCTTGTTCCGTACCTTGTTGGTTTTATTCTTCTACCTCAATTCTAAGTGGCTTCTCAATTTATGGATATGTGACCATTTCAATTGGAATGCATTCGTTCATTTTGTTCGGATGTGAAGACTATATGTTGCAATTTCAACCCGTTTGATTCAGCTTCAATATTTGTCTGTCAATGTGCTAATGGATGTCAACCTCTTCAGGATGGCTCCTCCAACGCGCACGACTCCGAATCCTGATCTTCCACCACCACCTCCACCTCCGGAGGCATGGCAAGCTGTGATGGCCGCTACCAATGCAAACACGCAGCTGATCATGCAACTTCTTCAAGAGCGCAACCAAGGGAACCAGGGCCAAGGCAATAATCAGAATCCATTTTCTACACTCAACCAGTTCCTTGCTAACCAGCCAAAGACCTTCAGCAATAGTGTTGAGGCAACAGACGCTGATGATCGGCTCATGGACATATGCAAGCATTTCGAGTGCAGTAACGTCAGGCCTAAGGACTTTGTCAAGTTCGCTTCCTTCCAACTCAAAGACTAAGCTGCAGACTGGTTTTAGCAGTACAAAGATTCCAAAGGAGGCCGTGTGATTACCTGGGATGAATTCCGTCAAGACTTCAAAGATCATCATATTCCTCAGAGCGTGGTTGAAAGCAAGCGTGAGGAATTCCGCAACCTGAAGCAAGGCTCTATGTCTGTCTACGAGTACAACAAGATGTTTTAGAAGCTCGCCCGTTTTGCTAAGCAGGACGTCCCTGACGAGAAGAGCATGATATACCAGTTCAGGGGTGGTCTCAGAGAAGAAATCCAGCTAGCTCTTGTCCTCTTTGAGCCCAAGAGGTACAATGAGTTTTACAACATGGCAATGATGCAAGAGACTGCTCAACTGAAGTGCGATGCTTCCAAGAAGCGAGTCAGAGATGCTACTCCTTCTTCCTCAACTCAAGTGGCTAAGCAGCAGAAGTATTGGCTTCCTCCTCCTCCGTTCCGTCAGCCTTATCAGCAGAAGAGCAAAGGTGGCAGTGGATCTTCCCGCCCACCCAACCCTGGCTTTCAGAACAAGACTTCGCCTCAAGCTCCAAGATCAAGTGCTCCGTATCGCCGTCCGCTTTCAGAGGTCACGTGCAACAAGTGCCAACAGAAGGGTCACTATGCCAACAAATGCTTCAATCAGAGGCGTCTCCCTCCTGCTCCTCCTGTGAGATCAGCAAGTATAGCTGTGGTCAAGCATAACCCCAAGTATGCCAAGGTCAACTTGATGAATGCAGCTCAGGCAGAGGACTCGTCAGATGTCATCATGGGTAACCTTCCTGTTAACGATGTTCCTACAAAAGTTCTTTTTGACACTGGTGCATCGCATTCTTTCTTGTCATTCCCATTTGCATCGAAGCACAATGTTGTTACTGAGGTTATGCCCAAAGTCATGCAAGTTGTTTCTCCCGGCAAGCTTTTGACTTCTAGTTTGGTTGCTCCTGATGTCTCTATCACGTTGGGCGACTACAAGTTTCTGTCCTCTCAAGTGGTCCTTGGAAACTCAGATATTGATCTTATTCTTGGAATGGATTGGCTTTCTAAGCACAAGTCTCATCTTGATTGTGCTACCAGGCAGATTCAATTGACTCATTCGTGTGAGGGTGTAATTGTCTTTGCCGCTCGGGATGATACAATCCGTCTATTTTCTCTCAATGAGAAGGGTGAACTGGATGCCATCTCTCAAATTCCAATCGTTTGAGAATATCAAGACGTCTTTCCAAAAGAGCTTCCAGGAATGCCTCCGCACCGGCCAATTGAATTCGTCATCGATCTTGAGCCTGGCACGTAACCTGTTTTCAAATGTCCTTACAAGCTTGGACCTGAAGAGTTGAAGGAGCTGAAGAAGCAACTAGATATTCAAGAGCGAATGGGTCTCATCCGACCTAGTTCTTCTCCGTGGGGTTGTGGAGTTCTTTTTGTGAAGAAGAAGGATGGAACAGACTGACTTTGTGTTGACTACTGTCCATTGAACAAGAAGACTATAAAGAACAAGTACCCACTTCCGAACATCAATGAGCTGTTCGAACAACTCAAAGGTACTCAAGTATTCTCCAAGCTTGATCTTCGTATGGGCTATCACCAGATTCGAATCCGTGAGCAAGATATTCCCAAGACGGCGTTCAGAACAAGCTATGGTTCATATGAATACACTGTCATGTCTTTTGGCCTCGTCAACGCTCCGCCGACTTTTTCTCGCATGATGAACTTCATCTTCAACGCCTACACAAATGACTTCGTCTTGGTCTACCTCGATGACATTCTGGTCTTTTCGAAGAACAAGGAAGATCATGCCAAGCACTTGTGTTTCATGCTCGATAAGCTCAGGGAACATCAGTTCTACGCCAAGTTCTCAAAGTGCGAGTTTTGGCTCGATGAGGTTCTCTATCTTGGGCATATCATCTCTGCCAAGGGCATAGCGGTGAATCCTGAGATGGTGTTTCCAATTGTGAATTGGGAACCACCTCAAAACGTGAAGCAACTCCGCAGCTTCCTTGGTCTCGCAAGCTACTGTCGAAGGTTCATTGAGAACTTTCCAAAGATCGCGAAGCCTCTTTCAAACCTTCTCCAGAAACACGTCAAGTACGTTTGGTCTCCTGAATGTGACATCGCTTTCAACACTTTGAAAGAGAAATTAGTCACTGCTCCAGTTCTGACTCCTCCTGATGAATCCAAACCGTTCGAGGTCTTCTGCGATGCCTCTCTTCAAGGTCTTGGTGTAGTGTTGATGCAAGAGAAGAAAGTTGTGGCTTATACCTCTCGCCATTTGAAGCCCAACGAGAAGAATTGCCCCACTCATGACCTCGAGTTGGCGGCAGTTGTGCATGCTCTTTCAACTTGGAGACATCTCTTATTGGGAAGAAAAGTGGACATCTTCACTGACCATAAGAGTCTCAAGTACATCTTCACTCAGCCTAATCTCAACCTCAGGCAGACTCGTTGGGCCGAAACGATTCAAGAGTATAATCTGAGCATTGAATATACTCCAGGCAAGGCCAATGTTATTGCTGACGCATTGAGCAGGAAGGCTTACTGCAACAGTCTGATTCTCAAGCCCTACCAACCCGAGCTTTGTGAAGCTTTCCGCAAACTCAATTTGCAAGTTGTTCCTCAAGGTTTCCTCGCCAACATTCAAATCTCTCCTACTTTGGAAGATCAGATTCACGAGGCTCAACTTCTTGATGCTGTGGTGAAGAAGGTGAAGATTGGGATTGCCAAGAGTCAACCCAAGTACAAGTGCTATCGCCTTGATGACAAGGATACTCTCTTCTTCGAGGATCGCATTGTGGTGCCTAAAGGTGACCTTCGTAAAGTCATTATGAACGAGGCTCACAATTCACTCCTCTCCATCCACCCTGGGAGTACGAAGATTTACCAGGACCTCAAGCAGGCTTATTGGTGGACTCGAATGAAGCACGGGATTGCTCAGTTCATGAATGAATGTGATGTCTGCAGAAGAGTGAAGGCAGAACACCAACGACCAGCTGGTCTCCTCCAACCTCTTGCCATTCCAGAATGGAAGTTTGACCACATTGAGATGGACTTCGTGATGGGATTTCCAAAGTCCAAGCATGGCAATGATGCTATATTCGTTGTCATCGACAAACTCACTAAAGTGGCTCACTTTCTGCCTATCAAAGAGTCTATCACTGCAGCTCAATTGGCGGAGCTGCATACCTCTCAGATTGTCTCTCTGCACGGTATTCCACAGTTGATCTCTTCAGACAAGGGCAGCATCTTTACCTCCATGTTTTGGGATTCTTTTCAGAAGGCCATGGGCACCAACATCCGTTTCAGCATAGCTTTTCATCCTCAAACTAGTGGCCAAGTCGAGCGTGTCAATCAGATTCTCGAAGATATGCTCAGGGCTTGCGTTATCTCTTTCGGTATGAAGTGGGAAGATTGTCTTCCATATGCCGAGTTCTCCTACAACAACAGTTTTCAAGCAAGTTTGGGCAAGGCCCCATTTGAAATTCTCTATGGCAGGAAGTGCCGTACTCCTCTTAACTGGTCAGAGACCGGTGAACGTCAACTTCTTGGAAATGACTTGATCATAGAGGCAGAGTAAATGTGCAAAGTCATTCGTGATAACCTCAAAGCAGCACAATCGCGTCAGAAGAGCTACAATGATAGTAAGCATCATGATTTGGCTTTCGAGATCGGAGACCATGTTTACCTCCGCGTTTCTCCAATGAAAGGTACTCGTCGCTTCGGTATCAAAGGGAAGCTTTCCCCTAGATACGTGGGTCCTTTCAAGATCGTGAGCAAGAGAGGCAATCTCGCCTATCCACTCGAGCTTCCCTCAAACTTTGCAAATGTGCACGACGTGTTCCATGTCTCTTAGCTCCGCAAGTGCTTCAAGACCCCGGACCGCACCGTCAACTTCGAAGACATTGATCTCCAAGAAGACCTCTCTTATCGTGAGCACCCAGTTGCTATTCTTGAAGAGACTGAACGCAAGACTCGCAATAAGTCAATCAAATTCCTCAAAGTCAAGTGGTCACACCATTCCGACGGTGAAGCCACCTGGGAACGCGAGGATCACCTCCGTTCTGAGTACCCGGCGTTTTTCCAGTCCTAGATCTCGGGACGAGATCCTTTCGTAGTGGTGGAGTGTTGTAACACCCCGGATGTAATTTACCATATCCGTATCCCAACTCTTGCTGTTTCCGGTCTAAGTTATTTTATTTTTCTCGGGTTCGGGTTTTTGTCTCCGTGTGTTGTTGCCTTTGTCATGCATCTCATATCATGTCATCCTGTGCATTGCATTTTCCCCGTTGTCTGTTTTGCATTCTGGCGCTCCTATCTCCTCCGGTGGTCCTTTCTACCTCTTTTCGTGTGTGGGGGTTTAAACATTTCCGGATTGGACCGAGACTTCTCATGCGGCCTTGGTTTACTACCGGTAGACCGCTTGTCAAGTTTCGTGTCATTTGGACTTCGTTTGATACTCCAACGGTTAACCGAGGGACCGAGAAGGCCTTGTTTGTGTTGCAGCCCAACACCCTTCCAATTTGGCCCAAAACCCACCTAAACCCTCTCCATCATCTAGAGCATTCGATCATGATCGCATGGCCGAAAAGCGCACTCCATTTGGAGTCTCCTAGCTCCCTCGAAATTTCAGATCAAACCCTAGATCCCTCTCCCCTCCGCGCGGCCGGACGTGTCTGCCTGCCGCCAGACGAAAAATCCCGCCGCCACCGCCACGTAGCATCACACCATTCGCCGGTTCGTGCCCCACATCGCCGCTTGTCAGCGCCGGCCCGCCCGGCCCATAGAGAGCCCCCGTGGCCCGGAGCCGCGCCGACCGCCCGGGCCTCCAGCGCCCTTGCCGCGCCGCCCGCCTCCTCCTCGCCGGCGTCGGCCTCGCTGCCCCGCCGCCACACGCACCTCGCCGCGCCCCGGCGCCACCGCATCGCCTCGCCGCCACCTGACCTCGCCGAGTCGCCGCCCCACCTCGCCGGTCACCTTGTCGCCGTCCTCGTCTAATCTGGTCACCAGCGAGCCCCTCGTCCACGGATCCGGCGAATTCCGTCCTCTCCGGCCATCTATAGTGTTTTCGGCGAACCTCGTTTTTCGTGCCGATCCCGATCCAGATCTGGAGAAACCCTCGTCGGGTTGACTTTTTCCCTAAGTCCCAGATTTTTTCCATTCTTCATCGCATCATAACTCATCATCCGTGGCTCCGGTTTGAGCCTGTACCATATCAAAATGTTCGTCTCAGAGAGTACATCATTTCATCTCATTGAATTATTTTCATTTGAGCTCATCTTGATGCCCGAAATGCGGTTGGAAGAGAGCTATGTGATATAATTGGCAGATCTGTTTCATCAAATAGATATTTGTCATTTTTGACATGATTAATGTGTGCATGATATGCTCCTGAGCTCTACATGAGTTTTGTTATATGCCATGCCATCTTTACATAGGTGCTTACCATGTATTTTTGTGATATGTGTCTTGACTAGCACAAGCTTGCAAACTAGCATATTCGGTAATGCTGATTTCAGGGACTTCGAATTTCTCTAAGTCCTTGTCCTGATTTTGTCATTATGCCATATGTTCATGTTGTTTCCTAGTGATCCGTCCCTCTTTTGAGGATGATCAGTAAGGATGATTTGTTAACATTGTGGTTCTCTATCCATCCATGTCTTTGTTTGCATTTATGGAGCACCCTAGCTTGAGTCAATCGAGCTCTACTTTTGCTATTTCGTGAATCCTGGTAAATTGTTGACTTGTTAGCGATTTTGCCGAGGATGTTGCTATTGATCCGTGCATGCTATGTTGTTGTTCTTGCCATGTATAGCTTCTATGATATGTATGCTTGATGGGTGTATGCTTAGTTTGTCATGACATGCTCTGTAGTGAGTGCATCGTGCTCGTAAACATGCCTACTCGTTAACAGATTTGCATGCTCCAGTTTTTCACCAAGTCTGTAATTTGATTATGTTTTTGCCATGTTCACATGCTTGCAAATGTATTTTCTGATCCCTTTTGGCTCAAGGTCACTAAGGGACTTTTGTTAAGTGCTTTGAGTAGGTTCATGCCATGCCATACTTTGCCATGTAAAGTTCCTGTAGCATATAGTTTTCATGCTCAAAAGTGTGCTACCTGATGTTAAATTATGGACTTGTGTTAATTTCACAAAGTCTGAAACCTGTTATCGTTTGCATTTTTGCCATGCTTGTTTGAACCTGTTAATGGATGAATTGGCCGTAACTCAGTGTTCATATTTTGTCAAGCTTCATGAGTGGATCCCTGCCATGTATTTTGTTGTCATGTTTGAGTGCTGTAGCATAATTATCTTGATGCTTTTAGATGGCTACTTGCTGATTATCGCAGACCGGTGCCATATTTGTTTTGCTTGCCATTTCCAAACCGTGCATCCGATTCCGGTGATCTTTATATCGATTTCAACCGAATTCACCTCACCTTTCCAGTGGCACTCTTGGATTTCCAAGTTGAGGCCAGATTCAATCATTCCTTGTCAAATCATGCATATGCATCACATACCGCATCCCGCATAGGACACCATGTTTGCAGCATGTTTGTTTGAGCATTGCACGTGGTTAATTGTGTTCCTTTTGCTTGTTTGTCTTGTTTGAGTAGAGCCGGGAGACGAGTTCATGAACGAGGAGCCCGTTGAGTTTGCTTACGAGGATCAAGTCAACTTTGACAACTTTGCAGGCAAGATGATCATACCCTCGAAATCACTTCTATCTTTGCTTGCTAGTTGCTCGCTCTTTTGCTATACCTATGCTACGATGCCTACCACTTGCTTATCATGCCTCCCAAATTGCCATGTCAAACCTCTAACCCACCATGTCCTAGCAAACCGTAGATTGGCTATGTTACCGCTTTGCTCAGCCCCTCTTATAGCGTTGCTAGTTGCAGGTGAAGATTCGAGATCGTTCCTTGTTGGAACATTGTTTATTGTTGGGATACCACCATATTATCTTGTTATCTTAATGCATCTATATACTTGGTAAAGGGTGGAAGGCTCGGCCTTTTTCCTAGTGTTTTGTTCCACTCTTGCCGCCCTAGTTTCCGTCATATCGGTGTTATGTTCCCAGATTTTGCGTTCCTTATGCGGTTGGGTGATAATGGGAACCCCTTGACAGTAAGCCTTGAATAAAACTCCTCCAGCAATGCCCAACCTTGGTTTTACCATTTGCCACCTAGCCTCTTTTTCCCTTGGGTTTCCGGAGCCCATGGGTCATCTTTATTTAACCCCCTGGGCCAGTGCTCCTCTGAGTGTTGGTCCGGCCAAGTAGACTACGGGGCCACCTCGGGGCAACTTGAGGGTTGGTTTTACTCATAGGATGTCTCATCTGAGTGTGCCCTTTGAACGAGATATGTGCAGCTCCTATCGGGATTTGTCGGCACATTCGGGCGGTGTTGCTGGACTTGTTTTACCATTGTCGAGGATGTCTTGTAGAACCGGGATGCCGAGTCTGATCAGAATGTCTCGAGAGAAGGAATATCCTTCGTTGACCGGGAGAGCTTGTGATGGGCTAAGTTGGGACTCCCCTGCAGGGATTTGAACTTTCGAAAGCTGTGCCCGCGGTTATGGGCAGATGGGAATTTGTTAATGTCCGGTTGTAGATAACATGGAACTTAACTTAATTAAAATGAATCAACCGTGTGTGTAACCGGGATGGTCTCTTCTCGGCGGAGTCCAGGAGGTGAACACGATGTTGGAGTAATGTTTGACGTAGGTTGTTCTAGGATCACTTCTTGATGATAGTTCTTCATTCGTGCTTTGCCTTCTCTTCTCGCTCTCTTTTGCGAACAGGTTAGCCACCATATGTGCTAGTCGCTTGCTGCAGCTCCAGATATTACCTTGCCTTACCTATAAGCTTAAATAGTCTTGATCGCAAGGGTATGAGATTGCTGAGTCCCCGTGACTCATAGATTACTTCCAAACCAAATGGAGGGACCAATGATACCATTCCAGATGATGAGCTTGAGCTCAAGTGGGAGTTCGATGAAGACTCTCGCCGTTACTATGTGTCTTTCCCAGATGATCAGTGGAGGTGCCTAGTTGGGGCGATCGGGGACCATGTCGCTTGTTGGGGTTGATCTTTTATTTTGATACCGTAGTCGGACCATGAGTGTATTGGATGATTGTAATGTTATTCATGTATTTGTGTGACATGGCGAGTGTAAGCCAACTATGTATCCTTTCCCCTTTTATATATTACATGGGTTGTTGTGAAGATTACCTTACTTGCGACATTGCTTTCAATGCGGTTATGCCTCTAAGTCGTGCTTCGACACGTCGGAGATATAGCCGCATCGAGGGCGTTACAACTGTGTTGGAAAGATCCTGATATATATATCTAATTGGATGTGAGTCTCCATGAACTATTATTATAAACATTACCCTTGAGGTAAAATGTTGGGAGGCAAAACTATAAGCCCCTATCTTTCTATGTGTCTGATTAAAACTTCATACCCATAAATATTGCGTGAGTGTTAGCAATTGTGAAAGACTAAAAGATGGTTGAGTATGTGGACTTGCTGAAAAGCTCTTATATTGACTCTTTCCTATGTTTCAATAAATTGCAATTGCCTCAATGACTAATATTAGAGTTTGTTGGTTCTCAATGAAGTTTATGATTCATACTTGAAATTGTGATTGAATTGTTACTCTAGCGTAAGATATCATATGACAATATATATAATAGACATAATAATATATATATATATATGTTGATGTTCTAAGAATGATCATGATGCCCTCATGTCCGTATTTTATTTTTATCGACACCTCTATCTCTAAACATGTGGACATATTTTTCGATTTCGGCTTTCTCTCGAGGACAAGCAAGGTCTAAGCTTGGGGGAGTTGATACGTCCATTTTGCATCATGCTTTTATATTGATATTTATTGCATTATGGGCTGTTATTAGACATTATGCCACAATACTTATGCCTATTCTCTCTTATTTTACAAGGTTTACATAAAGAGGGAGAATGCCGGCAGCTGGAATTCTGGGCTGGAAAAGGAGCAAATATTAAAGACCTATTTTGCACAGCTCCAAAAGTCCTAAAACTTCACAGAAGTTATTTCCAGAATATATATAAAATATTGAGCGAAGAAAGTTCCAGAGGGGGGCCACACTCTGACCACGAGGGTGGGGGGCGCGCCCTACCCCCCTGGGCGCGCGCCCTGCCTCGTGGGCCCCCTAGTGGCCCTCTGATGCCCATCTTCTGCTATATGAGGTCTTCGTCCAAGAAAAAATCATAAGAAAGCTTACGGGATGAAACTCCGCCGCCACGAGGCGGAACCTTGGCATAACCAATCTAGGGATCCGGTGGAGCTATTCTGCCGGGGAAACTTCCCTCTGGGAGGGGGAAATCATCACCATCATCATCACCAACGATCCTCTCATCAGGAGGGGGTCAATCTCCATCAACATCTTCACCAGCACCATCTCATCTCAAACCCAAGTCATCTCTTGTATCCAATCTTTGTATCCAAACCTCATATTGGTACCTGTGGGTTGCTAGTAGTGTTGATTACTCCTTGTAGGTGATGCTAGTTGGTTTACTCGGTGGAAGATTATATGTTCAGATCCATTATGCATATTAATACCCCTCTGATTATGAACATGAATATGCTTTGTGAGTAGTTACGTTTGTTCCTGGGGACATGGGAGAAGTCTTGCTATTAGTAGTCATGTGAATTTGGTATTCGTTCGATATTTTGATGAGATGTATGTTGTTATCCCTCTAGTGGTGTCATGTGAACGTCGACTACATGACACTTCACCATTGTTTGGGCCTAGAGGGTGGAATTGGGAAGTAATAAGTAGATGATGGGTTGCTAGAGTGACAGAAGCTTAAACCCTAGTTTATGCATTGCTTCGTAAGGGGCTGATTTGGATCCATATGTTTCATGCTATTGTTAGGTTTACCTTAATACTTCTTTTGTAGTTGCAGATGCTTGCAATAGGAGTTAATCATAGGTGGGATGTTTGTCCAAGTAAGGAAAGCACATAAGCACCGGTCCGCCCACATATCAAATTATCAAAGTACCGAACGCGAATCATATGATCGTGATGAAAACTAGCTTGACAATAATTCCCATGTGTCCTCGGGAGCGCTTTCCTTCATATAAGAGTTTGTCTAGGCTTGTCCTTTGATACAAAAAGGATTAGGCCATCTTGATGCACCTTATTTACTTTTATTAATTGCTACTCGTTACAAATTACCTTATCACAAAACTATCTGTTACCGATAATTTCAGTGCTTGCAGAGAATACCTTACTGAAAACTTCTTATCATTTCCTTCTGCTCCTCGTTGGGTTCGACACTCTTACTTATCAAAAGGACTACGATAGATCCCCTATACTTGTGGGTCATCAGTGTGTCACGGGAAACGTGACGGTCATCGTGGTCATCGGAATTCAATGCATAAGCAGGCATGGCATAGCGCGCCAGCTTGTCGTGGAAACTAGAAAAACGGAAATTATGATTGTGCCGTCCTGTCCCGGCCGTGCTGGGTCGCACGCCGGCATGACGGTCAAACGAGTGCACTCGAATCATCCAGATGAGGTACTCCCTCCTTGTCAAAAATGATTCCACCACTCATCGTCTACCTTGGATTGTGAGATTTTTGAATTAAGCCCTGCAAACCGGAAAGGAGGTAGTACATGCGTGATCCGCTATTTATTCGTGTAGGATCGAGTAGGTAATTTTTTGAATTGAGCCCTGCAAACCGGAAAGGAGGTAGTACGTGCATGATCTGCTATTTATCCATGTATGATCGAGTAGGTCGGATAGTGTACGTGTAGGATTGAGTAGGTCGGATGGTGTACGTGTAGGATCGCATTAGCTGATGAACATTCGCTGGGAGATAAGGCATTTGCGAATGTTTTTGCTGGCAATTTATTCAGATTCACATGGCAGTTTCTTCAGAGTAGCTTGTCAGTTTCTTCATAGGTAGGCATTTTTATTCAAAAAACCACCACTTCGAATCTTTCCTTGCAACTAAAACTGCCAGGAGCGCATTAGTAGGCTAGCTAGTGATTGATCAGTAACTTGTAAACACTGAGTGAACAGAAATAAGGAACTGTTAGTAACCTGAAAACACTAAGAATACAGAAATAAGGATCATGCTGTGCACAGCAGTAAGAGCTGATCCGTTCAAAATGTTCACACGAGACTCACATGCCTGGCATTGTAATATGTTCACATTAGTAGCCCAAATTCAAAACTAACTAGTACGATTCCCATACATAAGATCAACATGTGAATGCATCTCAATGATTCACATATCATATACAGATATGTAGCTCCAAAAGCAAAGATCTAGAAAAAACATCTGTTCTTCCTACTAACATGGATGCTTCTCTTGGCCAACATTCAGTGCAGAGTGAAAGAAAAATTTGTTTGTGAAGTCTACAGTTCCTCTTGCAAAAGTAAGTGGTTTCACCAACAGCTGGAACCATGAGAATGAACCGCACATGATGGAGGAACATCCACTGCAATATGATTTGGTCTTCTCTCGATCACACGGCGAGACTATTTTCGGAATACAAACTTTAACTTAGGGAAAATGATGTCCATTGTATAATCAGACCAAAGAAATGAAGCACCTAGTGTTGGCCAATAAATAGTACAATACTACTTTTCTGCAGTCCATGAAGTGACTATCCAATCGTTCTGTGTCTATTTTCAAATGGCACTGCATGGAATGACTATACTATTCTCTTGTGCAGTTCAACCAAAATAGCGGTCACTTTGTTTGTTTGCCAAATAGCAAAGGGCAAACATCTCTGTCTGCACAAATATCAAGCAGCTAGTAAACATATACCCCACCTTGTATTTTCGGTTTAAACACGTCTCTTCCGCTTAACATCTCTCATGTTTTGCATTGGAAAATTTGATACAGTCATGTTTTGCCCTGGACAATTTCATACTAGATTGATTTGCTCGTTCAGAGCAGAAATATAGTGCCTATTCTTCATCAGACCAAGGATATCCATGTTCGCAGTGATGGAAGAGGTGAAATCGATACAACCGAAATTGAGCATCCAACCATTGAATCCTGTCCTGCACCTCCAATGTAGGTCCACCCTGCCAATAAATTCACATGCAAACCACTAGTATTACTATCTAATGATAGTACAAAAAAGAGTAGCAAGATAGTTGCAAACCATGTACCTTCGTAATGAACAGGTCATAGTGCCATCAATTGGATATAAAGGTTTGGAAGAAAACATGCTCCTAATGTTGAACCATTTGGACATTTTGTGCAGTTCCACTAAAATCGAGCATCCCTGATTGCATAGATATTGAAAGTGTGATTACTATAAAAGTGGCACTAGTTGAAGCATAGACTCACAAATATAAGAATTCCAATTTATTAATGGGAAAAGGTAGCAAGACTGTTTCTAACCACCTGTTTGAAGGAATAAATAAGGCATCATCGGCTGATGTCAGGAAGACATACATAGTTTTTACTGAAAAATTGAGCCATTCCTGGCCTTTCCTCTTCTTTTAAGCATATTTTGCACAGTTCAACTAATAAAATACTATCACCGCCTTAACAATTCAGTGACACTGTACAAACGGAAATGACATAACATTACATCATGATGTGAGGTATGTAGTCGACAGGCATTAGAGACAAACATACAGACCTCCTACGATAACATAATGAACATTAATTTTAACAAAGGTGTGATTAGCTTAACTGGGATAATTTGAGTGAACTCTACACCCTATGTTCCTTAATATAAGACGTTTTCACAGTTCAATTTAAGGAACCAAAACATTTAGTATTTAGAAAAATAGGTAGTAGTTTTCTTGAGCACATATCTGGGAAAGCTTGCCAGACTTCATATATGTCCATACGCTAATGCATCACCATTCGAATAGTACAAATATAGACTAATCCAGTGGCTAGTGCAGCAGTAGAGTAGTTATTTTATTACAGGGTACAGTACAATGGTTTTACTAAACAGATTTCCATAAGCTCTAGCACTGGAAGATTTCTATACGAATTAACAATACAAAATGTAAAGGTAACAAGTTTCAGCATTGGTATAGTAGTTGTGCAAGAGCATTAAACCAAATACTAAAGTCTGAAGGTAACTAGCAATATTAACTAATGACAGTATAAAAAAGTGCAAACCATGTACCTTCAAGGTAAATATTACTCCCTCTGTCCTAAAATATAAGAACGTTTTTGACACTATGATAGTATCAAAAACGTTCTTATATTTTCAGATAGAGGGAGTATTAACTAACACGAGGTATGTAATTTATATGCATTAACAGTGCAAAAATATGAAGGTAGTAACAAGATTCGTCGTTGGTATACTGGTTGTGCAACAACATTAGAATGCATTAGCTGAAATATCTTTCATACATCCATAATCAATAGCTAACCCTGAAGTAATCCACTGACATTAAATGGCACTGCTTAAATTTATCGGTGGCATTAGACTAAGTGCGGCATTAGTTAAATGTGGCATCACTTTAGTAGTAGCATTGCTTGACTTGATAGCTGGCATTATACTAACAGCAAAAAAGTGGCAATAATAGCATGGCAGGCCCATTTGGACAGTGGCGCACCAGTACGATGTACCTCCACGGACGCATAGAGTGGTGAGGTAGGTATGGTTGCCAAGAGCAACAAATATCCAGGCAGCATATGTGGATTACATCCCATTTTGTTCTCTTTAGCTACTGATTTTCCCCTTTTCAACCTAGATGCGGGTTCGATGCCTAGTCTCTTGGACAGTGAAGTCTCCCTTCCTTTCCTTATTCAACCCAGACATGGATTAGTCTGCATGAAGCAGGGTTTCCTTTAATAGTGCAAGTTAAGGTTTTTGTCTGCGTGACCAGTAGAGCAGAGGATAACAAATTGGGAAGATGGTGGAGTGGAAAAAGATCCACATGCAGCGACATGGCAGACGGGGCAATAGAACAAGCATATGGTTCGAAAATAGGTAGCATACCTGAGGGTCGGCGGGAAGTTGCTTCGCTCGTGGTCGTCGGCCTCCGCACACACTATGTCAGCAAGCTTGGGGAAGGAGGCCATCCCGCGGGTGCTAGGTCTGAGAGGATGGCCTTGTCGTCGGTGCGTGACCATGCTCGCCGACAACGAGTGCGTCAACGCTGCACGTCCTTTTCTTCCTCAGTGGATCTGTGACCACTGATGAGGAGGGAGAGAGAGGCCGTCTTTTTTAGATCTGGAGAGAGGGTGATAGTGTGAGAACCAAGTGGGCAGCCATTAGCAAGAAAGCGCTGAAGCTCCAGCCTATATATCGTTTTATACTACCAATACTAGAGGTGGAGTAGTGGTAGAGTAGATAATATTTTCTCTACATACAGTACTAGTTAGTCCTACTTCAAAACTAAATGGCACGCCATTAAAAAATAAAAGGTCGATAACTAATGCGGCACCTCGGGCCAACGCGGGCAGATCGCATTTTGCACGAGAAATTACACACCATGTTTCGTTGACATGTGGTCCCGTTCCTACATGTCCATGAGACGACGACGAGTCCTTTTGTACAATTTCCAAACGGACGGCTATGTAGGCCGGGGCGCCTCTTCGTGTACCGTGGCAACCGTCCACTGACTCTTCGCCTTTCCCTCTCGATTTGGAACAGCTGTCGCACGCTCTTCCTCCCTCCTCCATTTTCCTTCACCCTTCCTTCTGCCATTGTTCGATCGTCTTCTCCAAGGAGGGAACAGGCCGGAAACGACCCAGTTATTCTTGCCCCGATCTGAAAGATGACATGGTGGATGAACTCATTGGTCAGTGCGACGTCATCACCCCGGCTAGCATGGTAGGTTCGTTCAAGACCATTCTCGACTCAACTAATAACATCATTACAAGGAACCTAAGGGTCCAGGAGCGATTTGATCTCCTCTATCTTCTTCATCGTGAACCTGGTCACTGGCGCGCGGACGACGCACGCCTCACCTTGTGCAAGTTGATGCCACTTGATAATGATACGTGTGATGTTAAGATGCCATCGCTTGAGGGTAAGGCTTGGGCAGGTGCAAATGGATATTGGGTTGTTTATATTGGGTCCAACTGCGAGTGGGAACTTGTGAATGTGTACACTCGTCACCGGGTTCCACTTCCAAAAATCTCAGACTGCCCAGAGGTTGAGCACACCGGTATTCTACGTACGTTCAACTACGATCATGGTGACTGTCATCTACAGAAGATAGCAATTTATCGAGTTCCCGACCGCTCTTGGGGTTATAGGAATGCTTGTGTTGTCGCTATCCTCGACAAGCTTGTTTCCATCCTTCATGGTTCGACTCGATGGATATTGCTCGAAAATCAGTTTCTATACACGGATGAGTACTGTGATGCAATTCAATACGAGGGTCTTGTGTTTGCTGCCACCACTCGTGGCACTATTCTTCCATGGAATCATCATGCTTTCGGTACGTTTGTCTTCCACTGTAATTATAATTGTTTCATCCACATGCATGCGGGTTAGAGTTCCCCTTTACTAATTAACCTTCTTGTCTTTCCAAGGCCTTATGAATATTCCACCACCTATATTTGAAAAAATTATAACCAAGGGGGATATGACAATGATGATGATCACGAGCATGGGGACCCATATACTCAGTGGCGCCTGGCAAATTATTCCGATGGATCACCGCTTCTTGTTTGTATACAGGGCACTACTGATGTTACTAAGGAAGCAGGTGTTGTCACCCATGGTCGCACTCTCCGGACCTATTCCTACATCTGTTGCAGGGTATTCGAGATGGATACTATTGTGCTAGTGCCAACACATTCTCCCTAGTTTAGTACTGCACTACAAAAAAATACACTTCCGTGATGATTTGTGTTTGTCAAAGTAGGTCACGTTTTTTGTCATGCATGTACATCCATGACAAATTTATGATAGAATCAAGATAGTCATACCTGTGCTATCGTAGAAGTGTTCCATGACATTAGCAAAATTATCATCATGGAAGTGTCCACTTCCATGACGATAAATCGTGCGTCACAGAAGTGCTTTCGTCAAGGGTGACCGACACGTGGCATCCACCGTAACGGAACGTCGTTAAGCTATCGGGTCGGGTTTTGGATCCGATAACCCGTTAACAACCCTGACCAATGGGGATTTTCCACGTGTAAAATCATCATTGGCTGGAGGAAACACGTGTCGGCTCATCGTCGGGACAGATGTCATCCACTCATTGGACAGAAGGCGCCTATGATACGTTGACACGTGGCACGGCCCAACAGAGGCCCATTCTTGTGAAAAGGCCAGCCCGTTTGACTTGGTCAAAAGGTGGCGGGCCGGCCCATGGAAAGCCTATCAACGGCCTGTTCACATCTAGCCCATTTACAGCCCGCTAACCCAAGGCTCATTACGCCCTATCCGAATTAGGCCCAGTAGCGTCATCTGGGCCATCCAATATGATTCCAGCCCGTTTTCACTTCTGGCCCATGTATGGCCCATGACGTCTTTCGGCCTATATGAGGCCCTATGTAACTCTTGGCCTATTAACGGTCCATGGTGAAACTGGCCCGTAATGAACAGTGTATCACTTTAAACCCATTAACGGCCCGTGGTGAAACTGGCCCGTAATGAACAGTGTATCACTTTATACCCATTAACGGCCCGTTATTCCGTTGGGCCGTCTCCAGCCCATGTTATCTTTCGGCCTTCTCAGAGCCCATTTATTCTTGGGCTCATTTCTAGCATTCGTTTACTTACGGCTCGTTACTGTCATTTTCTACTTGTGGGCCAAATTCAGCCCGTGGTTACAGTCGGCCCGTTTGTGGTCCGTTAATACGTTGGGCCGTTTTCATAGCGTCATCAAATACGGCCTATTAACGATGGACCATTATGGTCGGCCCATGAATGGATGATTCCAACTCTAGCCCGTTTACGGCCAGAATGCGGTCTGTTTGGCCCATGTTTGGCCAATCGATCATACGACCCGTATAAGGCCCATTGATGATACGACCCGTAGAAGGCCCATTGATGATACGGCCCGTAGAAGGCCCATTGTTTCTACGACCCATAGAAGGCCCACTGTTTCTACAGCCCGTAGAAGGCCCATTGTTTATACGGCCCGTAAAAGGCCCACTGTTTCTACGACCCATAGGAGGCCCAGTGTCACTACAGTAAATATTAGCCCATGATTATTGTGGCCTAGTTTTAAAAAATAGGTTATTGCAGCCATTAGCAAACCGCAGAAAAAGAACTGCACTGACTACAAGCAAACAAATAAACAAGACAACAAGGAAATAAATAAGCAAGCAACTTACACTAGGCTATCACAGCTATTACACATATTACATCCACTGGGCATCAAAGTTCACCACCAGTGCAAATATATGGAACACAACAGCATATAAACGCCGCAGCAAAACAAGTCCAGAACTGAAACCACTTCAGAAGAGCTCAAGAAACAATATCCTGGGTACCCATAGTGCTGGCAAGATGCTTAGCAAGCTTATTAACTTTCTCTTGTTTGGCACTTAAGTCCTCCAGCGCTTGCTGTTGCACCAGAAAGTATGCATCTGAATTCTACAGGGACTTCCTCAGTCCTTCGGCTTCTTGTCGCATAACATCTGATCGATGTCTTTCAACTTGAAGTTGAGAGTCAAGAAGCCGAACTGATTCAGGCAATGAGTTCGAAGAGCTGGTGCCAGCAGTGGTAGCCAGTAACTCGAACACTACATCAAGACAGGACTTTAGGGTTGTCTCAGTGTCTTCAATATAGTTTTTATCAGCTTTCTTGGAGACCAACAGGGATGTCTCACTATCTTGAACCTTATCTCATTACTTCCTTTACCATTGCATAACAAGGTACTCTTCTCCAATATTGTATCCGCGTTCTAAAAGAGAAACAAACAAACACATCTCAGGTTTACAATGTAGTATATGAAACTCATTTTGGTAATCCAGTTCAGTAGTAAGGTGGACAGGATAACAACATGAAACAAACATATATCTATGTAGTATGGTCACTGTATGGTCTATATCATTCTAGTTTATGTTGCCAAATCAAGATAGATACAGTTCGAATCATATCTATTTAAGACAAAGCAGCATGGACAGAATATAAGTGTGGGAAACTACACAGCAATAACAACACTCGTAATGTGCATGGCATGAGAAGTAACTGTTTATTCAATTGAAATTGAAATCAACATAGAGCAAGTTACAACAGCAAACAGCCAAACACATTGAAGAAACAGGTTTAAAACATACCTGTTGCGCCATTGGAGTTTCAATTGCATCCTTCAAATTTGAAATTAGTTGGTATCAGTAAATATAGTGATGCAAGAGCAAAGTAGTATGAACCATAGCTACAGAAACTGACCTGAGAACAATTCTTCTTCTGCTTTAAGCGTTGACTTCGGGTTCGGAGTGGTGGTCCTCGTGATTTGGGCACTGCAGTTGCCTTACTAACTGCTCGTGTTTGGGTGCTTTGTGGTGGAGACGGTGCTGTGTCAACGGGAACTGGGTGTCTATCTGCTGGGGTTGGGGTTAGAAGGGGTGTAGCTGGTTCTCTGTCCAACTGGGTAGGGGTACAATCTACATGAGTGTGGGTTATGTGTGGTGGGGCTGGTTCTTGGGCAAGTACAACCGTGGTTCTATCATCGACAGGTAGCATGATCTTTTCTGAAGACCGTGTTTTTACTCCCACAGATACTGCCATCACTCTCTCCAATTAAAATGGCTGATAAACAAGAAAAGTAATTGAATGTACAGACATTGTAAGATAGACAGGTGCAATGGATAGTAGGGAAGAAAACGGGGCATGAAATAATTCACATTTATGTTGTCTAAGAAAACAGAATAGCAGGACATAATTTCACAAATATGATGGCTAATTAAACAGGATAGCATGACACAATTTCACATGTATGATGGCTAACTAAACAGGATAGAATGACATAGTTCAAAATATGATGACTATGTAAACAGGATGACATGATATAACTATACGATGTGTCTATTAAAGTGGTTGGCAGGCCATAAATCACAAACATGCCGTCGATCGAAACATGATGGCATGATATAATTCACGGATAGAATGACATAATTTAAATATGATGACTATGTAAACAGGATGAGATGATATAACTATATTATGTCTTTAGAAAATGGGTTGGCATGCCATAATTCAGATACATGCTGTCTATGTAAACATCATGGCATGACATAATTCAAATATATGATTTATATACTAAGGAAGTGAGCAGAGGGCAATCGCATATATGATGTGTCTAAGGAGATGGCATTCAATATTGTGTATATGACATAAAAACTAAGCATTGCAATACAAGATATGCATTATATGAGTAATATAACCCTGCCAAATTTGAGCATACACCTCAGGGGGATAATAGGACTGGTCATTTGCCTCTGAATCCTCCTCTGAAGAGCTATCTGTAACCAGCAAGATATCTGCTTCAGCAGGTAGCATTGTCTGCTCTGAAGACCTTGTTTTCACTCCAGATTTCTCCATCACCAATTCAAATGGCTGATGCATAGGAAGAGCAGTTGAATATACAAACATTGTCGACAAAAGCAATGAGAAATACAAAAAAAGGACGGCATGATATAATTCACATATATGACGCTTGCCTAAACAACATGGCATTGCATAATTCACATACATAATGCCTTGCAACAAGATAACATTGCATAATTCACATATATAATGTCTTGCATCAAGATGGCATTGCATAATTCACATATATGGTAATTAGACACTAAACAGGTGGCATTCACACAAAGCATGTCTAAACTAAGCAAATGACATAGCAATGCAAGATACCATACGCACGATATGAGAAACATAACCCTGCCAAGTTAGGGCATGCAGCTCGGGGGGGGGGGGGTATGATTGGTCATCTGTCTCTGAATCCTCCTCTGAGGAGCTATCGGTAACCAGTAAGACATGCGCTTCGTTAGATAGCATTGTCTACTCTGAAGACCTTGTTTCCACTCCAGATTTTTCCATGGCCGTGCCAAATGGTTGATGCACAGGAAGAGTAATTGAATGTACTAAAATTGTTGACAAATTTAACATGTAATACAAAAATGATGGCATGATATAATTCACATATAAGATGACTGGCTAACCAGGGTGGCATTGCAAAATTCACATATATGATGCCTGGCTAGACAAGATGGCATTGCATGATTCACATATACGATAAAGAAACTAAACAGATGGCATTGACACAAAGCATGTCTAAACAAAGCAGATGACATCTTTAATGTATACAGTAAGCAATGCAAGGCACCATACGCATGATATTACTAACATCAGCATGCCAAGTTAGAGCGAAGACCTCATGGGGTAAATAGGAGTGGTCTTCTCCTTCTAAATCCCCCTCATAACAGTTATCTTCCTCTTGATTACAATCCGAAATGGGTGGAGGGGGGGCTGCCTTTGCGCCCACCATGGAACGACGTCTGCATGAAATTTTATTGCCATGCAAGGCTCGTCTCTTTCGCTCTACATGATCAGTTCCATTGTGTACAATAACTGGCATGCATAGGAATAAAACATAGTGAGATTATGTAAGGAGTGCATGCACAAATCCAGAGTGATGGTAGCAAACTGTGGATAGACCCAAAACCAATGATAGCAGGCAGATAATAGCTTTAGTTAAAAAATACAGATAATGGCTCCTTTAATGTTTGTTTGCACCCAACATGAAACTCATAGTAGACACCGGAGATTAACCAGATAGTAGACATATAGTACTGATTGCTGCCCCAATATGTACCCCACAACCATTTAAAAACTCAAGTTTCAG
This sequence comes from Triticum monococcum, assembly GCA_034509565.1. Classification (NCBI taxonomy): domain Eukaryota; kingdom Viridiplantae; phylum Streptophyta; class Magnoliopsida; order Poales; family Poaceae; genus Triticum; species Triticum monococcum. The sequence goes on along the minus strand of CM067842.1, from coordinate 438,280,262 downwards.
CATTAGTTTGGACCTGACTCGGAGTCTAATAGGTGAACACGACGATAATGTAGCATGTCATCATATTAAGCGACGCATAATGTAAGCAGACACGGAAGAGTGCGACCTCTCTTGCGGACCCGTGTAGTCCTCAAGGTCATCTGCTCAGTTGATGATGGTAATGCAGTTGTCGTGGCTGCCGGCGGCGGGGAAGAAGATCTGAGGCAGCGAAAGACAGTCTGGAGAGCGGATCCCTGCTGTGGTGAACCCTTCTGTCGTTGGAGCAGCTGAGCTGGGGTGGAACACAGCGCCGCAGGAGCAGGACAAACCACACAAGGTTTTCTTTGACACATATCTGTAACAGAAGTAATTGAGTAAGGGCTTGTTTGAATTTGAGGATTCTAACAATGCAAGGATAGGAAATAGACAGGAATAGGACAGGAATGCACGTGCAAAACAGAGAATTTAAAAACACAAGATTTCTGCCAATCTGGGTGTTTGATTCACAACAATTGGAAGATCACAGGATGCAAAAAAGCATGGTGAGATTAAGTCAAACAACAAGAAAATGTACGGTTATAATGCTATTATGCTACTACCTCTTAGTCTTGTGCTTGATGAATAGGAATATGAAAAGGCGGAGAAGTGGAAATTAGAATTCCTACAGTTTTTCTTTCACGGAGACACTCAAGGAACAAATCCTACAGTTTTCCTTTGCTCCATTCCTTTGCACCAAATTCATGAAAAGTAGTACCATAGGAAACGTTCCAATTCCGATGTTTTTCATTCACTTTTCCTTTCAAGCACTGGCGATTCTAGTAGGCAGGCTTGAGCCAGGAAAATCCTACACTAAAAAAATGTTTTTGTGCTACTTATATTACTTTGGACCCAGGCCACTGCCATACTAGCTCAACTCCCAGGCCCATCGACAAATGCACAGCTCAAACACGCAGAGATAAATAATGATGGCGTTCAAGAGAGTGCATCACGGATAGCTAAGTTGCCTGGTACCTCACTACTTTTCATATAGTAGGATAAAATAATCGTATTTCCCGTTACTACGAGTAAAAAAGAAGAAGCGGAGCAGAGCAGCAGCACCAATTGGGCCTTATCCTCCTAGTCAGGCCCAGTTAGCCTCGCGCCAGTGAGCCCAGTACGCCAGCCAGCCCGCTCGGACCCCCTCTCTCTGCCTTTTCTCACCTGCGCGCGCCCGCACCCCCGCTGGCCTCTCTCCACGTGGCGAAGCCGGCCCCAGGAGACAGCGTCTCAGGCTACCACCGCACCCACCTTTCTTCTTCCTCGGTCCCCCTTTGAGAGCGCGCACATGGCCACGGCCGAGAGCGTTGCTGCTCCAAACCCTTGATTCGTCCCCCCTTTGAGCCCCTCTCCATGTCCACTCGCCCCTAGGGTTTCCCCTGTTCCCTCTCGCCGCCGCTGCCAGGTGAGAGAGCCCCCAGATCCGCCGTGCCATCCACGTCCCGAGCACGCGAGCTCGTCGCCGTCGTGTTGTTCGACCACCTCCACCCCGGCGATCGTGTCCGTCTTCCTCCCCGATGTCGACTACGTCCCCGCCGTCCACTACTTCCCCTCGGGACGCCAAGACGGAGCCGTCTCCTTCCTCTTCTTCCCCGCGGTACCCGTAGGTGTTCGGTCACCATCGTGCTCGTCTCCGCCCTTCTCCCAGCCAACCGAGCACACGACAGTGCTCGTGGTAAGACCCTATGCAGTCTCGTGCCTTTCGCCCCCTTTTTTTTGCTTGCCGTAGCTGCTCCCGCGCCGTCCGCCCGAGTCGCCGCCGTCGGACCTCGTCTCCGGTGAGTGCTCCGTCCCCCGTTGCCCGTTTGCGTGTGTCAGCCGAGTTCTCCTCTCGTTATAGCTTCGTCCCACGCCCTTAGATGCTCGCGTAGCTGTCTGCTTGGTCGCATGCGTCCGCGCCGTCGCCGCCTCTCTAGCTCATCGCCGGCGTCGACTCCATCGTCGCGTGGTGCACCTAGCTGTACTCGCGGGCGCGGGATCCTTCCGCGATCCTGTTGCGCCCTTCCGCCGACCCGTAGGGCCACCGGAGCAACTCCGGCGAGTCCCCGCCATGCTCGGTCGCCGCCGACCCCCTCCTCTGTTTTCCCCTGCTCTCGCTCGCTTGCGTCACCGCCTTGTGGGCCTCAAGCTAGACCCACATGCCAGCCTCACTTCTCGCCAGGCCCACCGGCCAGCCGCACACTCGCACAGCCTCCTCTCACATGACAAGTGGGACCCACAGGCCCACCTGTCATCTTCACACCCCTTGTTTTACACCCATTCGGACAGCTTGCCATTTTGGGACCTTCTAGTTCGGGCCTTTTCCTTATCTGGTAAGTCCAGATCGGGACGTTTCCATTTTGGGCATTTTCCTTTTCTGTCTATTTCCTTTTTAGGCAGTATTCAACTTATTGCATTTGTGTTGATTTTCTACAGCAACCCCAATATATTATATATGTTTTTGGGGTAGAAAAATCCAATGAATCCAGTGGTTACCTTAGTTTATGCATTTGAGGAAGTTCCTCAACCTGTCTTTTTCCATCATGTTGATGTTTTGTCTTCTATGTGTTTATTCATGCAATCTTGCTTTGAGGTGGTTAAGCACCTGGTTAGCTTCATTTTCATGTATACTTCATGCTAGAACTTGTTCCATGCCATGACCTGGCTTGTAGTGAGTTAATCAAGCTTGTAAAGATGCCATGTTGAATCTGTTTTTGTCATGTCCTGGAATTTCTCTAAGTCTGTAATCTAGTTATGTTTTTGCCATGTTCGCATGCTTGCAATTGTATTTTCTAATCCCTTTTGGCTCAAGGTCACTAAGGGACTTTTGTAAAGTGCTTTGAGTAGCTTCATGTCATGCCTTGCTTTTCCATGTTAAGTTCCTGTAGCATATAGATTCATGCTCCAAAGTGTGCTACCTGATGTTAAATTCCAGACTTGTGTTAATTTCACTAAGTCTGAAACCTGTTATCGTTTGCATTTTTGCCATGCTTGTTTGAACCTGTTAATGGATGATTTAGCCGTAGCTTAGTGTTCATCTTTTGTCAAGATTCATGAGTGGATCCCTGCCATTTATTTTGTTGTCATGTTTGAGTGTTGTAGGATATTTATCTTAATGCATTTAGATGACTACTTGCTGTTTATCGCAAATCGGTGCCATATATTTTTTGCTTGCCATTTCCAAACCGTGTTTTTTCTCCGGCGATCCCCATGCCACAGCCCCGCCAACGCCCCTCCACCGTCGGTGACCACTGCCCCCATCCTGAACCCTAAGATAGATAGTAGGGTACCTCTCCGGCGAGCCCCCTCCCCGCTGCGGCTGGTTCTTCCTTCACCCCGGCGGCATCGGAGTGAAGTGTAGCTAAATCGGAGCAGCATTGCAAGCAAGAGCAAGAGCGAGAGCAGCAGCGCGAGCAAGAGCAATAGCAAGAGCAGACCAGGCAGGGGACCGAGAGCAAGAGCAGAGCAGCAACACGAGCGAGAGCAAAAGCAGCAGCAGGTCCTACTGATGTGGACGTCGCCGCTGAGCGAGCGACGCCGTGGAGGAAGTGGCCGGCGACGCCGCCGTGGATGGAGCCGCGACGTGTCGGCTCGGGACCGAGCACCGGCAGCACCGCGAGATCGAATCAAGAAGAAAATGCGGCAATTAGTGTACAACCTCTTTGGTGGCACCGATTAGGCCGCAGCTTTATCTGAGGAAGCGGTGATGATGATGCTCTTTCGGTGGTGCAGGTGAAGACGGCAGTGTGGGAATGGAGGTGGCGTGAAAGATGAGGGGAACGTCAGGGCAGTTCCTTGGAGGTGGATGAATGGGTGACTGAACCAGCGGGACGATAAGATCGACGACGGATCCTCATCTGGTATGGTGGATGAGGGACATCGAGGTGTTGCTCTGGACAACGTCGTCGGGGAAGAGGCTCCAGCTGGGTGGCGGACGGAGCAGGGTGTGGGGTTTCGTCGCTGGTTTTCGCGGCCTCGGTGTATGAATGGGTGGGCGGATGGGATGCCAGTGGGGAACTATGGCTTAGAGACGCGCTTGTTCGAAATGTGGGGTAAGTTACGAAAGTACCCCCACCGATTTGAGGCAGTTCTTTCGGTTTAGTGGTACCACAGGCATTTCTCGTGTCGGGATTTCACAGGAGGTGGGAGTTTTCGCACGCGTTGTAATTTCGGAATAGCAAGGCGCAGGTTGAGATGGAGGGAGTTGTCGGAGCACAACGAGACAAAGATATATCTTAAATATTCCGGGCTAACAAGGCGCGGGTTGAAGAGGCGGGAGTTTCGCAGCACGATAGACAGAGAGGCTAGCCTGAATTTTCTGCATAACAAGGCGCGGCTTGAAATTTCGGAAGAACAAGCTTAACGTGTACCCAAAAAAAGACAATTTGCACCTCAACACGCACAACATACACACAAACACCATTTAGACTAGAGTAAGGTACACGTGCATTGCACGCATGAGATTTGGCAACCAAAATATGAATAAATACCACATTATAGCATGCAAGCTTTGAGTCATATATGCATGATGTAGATGTTCGTTTAATTCTTATAGTTCATTTCATTCAGAATCATCTAGTTTTTATAAGAAAGCTAATCTATTTTAAGATTCATGGAATTGTGCGTCATAAGACATAAAGTAAAAACAAATAATGGCAAATCATGTAGAAAAACATTTGTGCAATTCTGATACGGAAGATTCTAGAACAAATAAGAAGTGCTTGTGTTTTTATGTTTGTGCATTATGCTTAAGTTCAACCATGGAGTCTTCTAGATTATATATGTGGGGAAATCTGGTGGAATCTAGATGATATCCAACGGCCAGTAGTGCTCAAATTTGCCATCTTTGGACCATCGGATTCGCCTCATCCAACGACCATCTTTCAAAGTTAAAGTTACCCGCACACAATATAACAAAATATAAAATATAATATATATATATAGGGGTATAGATATAGATATGTGATGCAAAAGCCGCCCATCATCTCCAATTAGAATAGTGTGTCCATGCACAGATGCGACGTGCCAAATGATGTCTGCCATCGGTATCTCAAATTCAAGTCAGTCTGACCTTATTCAATGTGTATACATTACAACATGCCCGTTTCCAAACCACACCGCGCAGATCTCTGTTATATTCATGCATGCATGGGTTTCAAACATCAGGATCTCTTATTCAAATATTGGAATTCAAATTTACATTGATTGTGACCTCACCTATTCAGCTATTCTTTTACACCCACATAGTAGTCTTCTCTTTATAATTGTACCACTAACTTTCTCTCATTCATGCATGCACACACACTACCAGTCGGCATTATCCATCGCACGCATGCAATCTTTTCTTCAGGTCGGTCTCCCATGAAGGCACACACCAACACACATCCCCCTCTACATCATATCGGGCATCCTTTATCTCTCACGCGTGCATGCACAATGATCTATGTTCCTCTATGTATGTGTGTATATAGCTAGGTCTTTCATAGTTTTCCACACAAACCGATCAATCGATATATCCAGTGAGGTCTCACCCTCTTTCCCACGTCCACATCGATCAATCTATACCTCTCTATATAGGATTAACATATATAGCTAATACACCCACATTAATTATGTATCCAATGTCCCCCTCTCATCATCCATACCTTCCGCTTCATCTCTTAGATGCGTGCACAATGGCGATGACAGGGGGCAGTAAGGGCCCTGCCCTCCTCCCCTCTAACATCACTATATATCAAGGCTAATATGAATGTGATCATTAGACAATTGCTGCTAAAAATGGTTTAACTTCATGAATTGACCCTCCTCGTAAAGGATTAGCAATGCTTGGCCCCCTAGCTCATTTATTTTTCATGGCTCCGCCACTACGCGCATCAGCGCACGCGTTCGCCCCCTCTCTCTAAATATCGATCTCGCACTTGTGCATTCCTTCATAGTCTCCCTCCACTCGGCCCCTCGCACCATCTTCTAGCCCCCCACCGGATTTTGCCACATGTACAATCTAGCAGACTCCATGGTTGAACTTAAGCATAATGCACAAACCTCAAAACAACAGTGGTTCTCTTTCGTTCTAGAATCTTCCGTATCATAACTTCCCAAACTTTTTTCTAGTTGAATTGCCATTATTTGTTTTTACTTTATGCTTTACAACGCACAATTCCATGAATCATAAAATAGATTAAGTGCTTCTTTGATTCAAAGGATTCTCAAAGGAATTTTGGAGGATTCTAATCATTAGGATTTTTTTCCTATCTTGGTTGTTTGATCCGTAGCATTGTAAACCATAGGAATTTTTCCATATGATTCATTTGCACTAGATTTCATAGGAAACATCCCATCCACTCAAACCTCTTTGAAATAATTCTATGTTTTTTCTATGCACAATCAAACACTCGTACAATCCTGTAGGATTCAAGACGACATTCCACTATAATCCCTTGTTTTTCCTATTCCCACGTTCTTAGATTTTTTATAAAAACTAATTGATTTTGAATGAGATGAACTATAAGAATTAAACGAAGGGCTACATCAGGCATATATGACTCAGAGCTTATATGCTACAGTGTGGTATTTATTCATAATTTGGTTGCATAATATGATGCGTGCAATGCACGTGTACCTTACTAGTACTTCGAGTATGTGCAAAACACGTAGTTTAGAATACCAATGGCATGCTACACAGTGTCTCTCTTACAGTTCATGAAGCCACATGGCACATGTGTAGGCGTTGTCGCAACCTCCTTGCGTGGATTGATCACAGTGAAGTGCTGCTGGTTCCAGAAGAACGTACTCGTCCTCCCTGAGCCATACTGGCGGTACATGCACGAAGCGAAGATGTGCACGCACGCCATGCACACACTCATTCCTCGCATGCACACGCGGGTACACGGGCGGACACAATTTTGTACCAAGATCCACCCCATGTGATAATTTGACGCGTGTAAAGTCGTTCACTTCATTGATGGTCAATTAATACAGCGCATGAAAATTGAGTGGACGTGAGGGCGGAAGAAAGACATTATTACTCCACTGCGCACATGAAATTTTTTGACAGTAACATAATATTTACGCATTTGAGCAGTGTAGTACTTGAAATTTATGTTCCGCTAAACTCATCGGGAGCCGTTTCGGGCCTCGAAACTAAAACCATCAATTAATCTTTGCCTTGTTCCCATCACATTCGAAAGCTGCTCACACATACTAGTAGTACGTACCAAACCTGAATGTGTTCCCACTATGCAGGTATTAGTACTACCTTTCCTCCTCATAAGTGCTTCTTCTTCGTCCGTCATTGCCATGGCCAGTGAGAAGAGCTCTAGGTCGAGAACTACTCATAACAAGGGAGCGGCAACCAAGGCTATGGAAAAAAAGAGGGCTCGCCACCATGCAGAGACCTCAAAAGACCTCTCACGGGCAGGCGATGGCTCCCAGGAGTGCCCTAGCCACGGAGGCAAACATGCCGAGCCGGCGGAGCTGGAGTCGTTATCCCTCGACGGCATGCCCGATCAGCTCAATAAGCAGAAGGAGTTCATCCAAGGCTTGATGGAGTTGCTGAAGGAGAGCCTCGACGACATGCCCGCTGAGCTCAATCAGCAGGGGGAGTTGACCGCCGGCTTGGTGATGCTGCTGAAGAAGAGCATTGCCTCAGAGAAGAAGGCAACCGGAGAAATCCTGCGACTTCGGGAGGACAATGCGAAGCTCTGCCACGAGATCGCCCTATTGAAGGAGATGAACATCGGATGGAAGAAGCTACATGAGAATAGTAGTTCCCCGATGAAGATGCTGCTGGCCCTCACCATGGAATAGAAGGAAGAGTTGACGAAGCTCCGCATCGAGCACCCGGCTGATGTCAAGGTACGTAATATGGTCGTGGAACAGATGATGAAGGCCCGCGTCGAAAGATGCCGCGTCATGGACACAATGATGAAGATGGCGGAGGAGACGCGCAAGGAGATGGAGGTCGTGGAGGCGATGAAGAAGCAGTTACGACTCCACGGCGAATTAGATCATTTGGGGTGATAATCTTCCTTCTTCTTTTGCACCTATGTTTCATCTTTTGCTTTGGGTTTTACGCTGCACGTGGCACGTCCTCTGCGAGGCATGAATAGAACAATGTTTTTTTGAGGGAATACATAGAACAATGCTAACAATGAGATGACTAGCAAATTAGATCATTTTATCGCCATATGGCACTGGGCTGCCGTGTTTCGTGCTCCTCCGTCGCAGTACTACTCCAGTGGAAAACTTGAGTATACCGCATGGTTCTTTGCTCCTCCTCGCTCATGTCGTCGGCGCATTTATACGAGCAGTCAAATCACAAGGCCCTGCCTTCCAGCAGTAATGAGCCGTCAAATCACAAAGGCATTCTCCTCTCATGAAACCGACCAAGCTAGACTGCCCCGCCCTCTAGCCTTTTAAAAAATGTATACTTTTGTATAGCAGTAGTATCGATGGATTGCGCCATGGAGCAAAACTTGAAATTAAAAAAGGTGGTACATATAGGGAGCGCTCGTCGCCAAATTATGCATATAGTACTATTAAAAAGGCTAGTCACAATAATGGTGTCCAGCACAACCCACCCCTCAAATAAAACTAAGAGGGTGCTTGGATACGTTTTAGTCCCATGACTAAAAGTAGTGGGACTAAAACATGCTAGCCTCACCCATGCTTGGATCCAAATACTAAAAAGGCTAAAATCAAGTTAATGAGCATTTATTATCCTCCAAACCCTCCAACCCAGAACTCGCCTGTGTTAAAGGAGAGGAGTTAAATGAGTAGAGAGAGGACTAATCCACATTTTAGTAGAGGTACCCCTGACTAAAAAAATTTAGTCTCAAGACTAGTTTTAGCCCCTCTTTGGTCAGGGGTGCTTGGAACTTTAGCCTCTTAAAGAGACTATTTTTAGACAGACTAAAATAAGTCCCTTGGATCCAAGCACCCTCTAAGCATCCTGGAATTCTTTGACAAAACTAAGCACCCTGAAATTCTTTGACAACTAAACTGCTGGCTATATGATGTTGGCCACATATATTGTACGTACATAATGTGAAGAAATGAGTGGTAGTACTATACCAACTAAAAGATGAAATGTAAGAAATACTAGTATGTACGTACTGAAGAGTTAAAGTAACGAGAAGAAACATAACATAGTTCTGCTGGGGGCTCAGCACAACACACCCCTCAAATTAAATTAAGCACACCATAAATTAAACTTTGCAACTATTCTGGTAGACACTACATTAGAACCACCATGAGCAATGACACTGCCACCTTACTCGGAGTCCTCGTCCACGTCCTCGACTTCGTCCTTGTCCCTCTTCCTCTTGGCCGATACTTCTTTGCTTGAACCGCACACTCGGCTGTTGCTCTTGATCCAAACCTTGTAGATATTGAAGCAAAGGTAGTCATCCATTATAGCGTAGTGGATGTGGTCTATATCTAGTACATTCCGCTGCCATACATGACGATGAAATGTGTAATGAGGTTTCTCCAGTTTACGTATGAAGGATGAACCATGGCTCCTGCCTGGGTCAGCGTTGAAGGCTGACGAGAGGACACCAGCCGATTCTTCTGGAGGTCGAAGGTGTTGCCTACAATGAGGCCTATCCGACGCAGGACTTCTTTGTCGTTACCAAAGTCTACAGTAACGAATTTCACTATTTTGTCCTTGAGGAAGTTCTTAAAATCCTCGCACTCAACGTCGGCATGGCATATGTGGTAGACCAAGCAAATGTTATGTACGCAAACCTGGATCACGGCAGGCTTCTTCCTCTCTTCGTCCTTTAGATCCTTCTCTCGTCCCAGGACTGTGGTGTACTCAACATCTAGCCCAGCGACCCACTCATCATCTGAGTTTTCGAACATGCGTCTGAAGCGAGAAAGGCATCCTTTCACCATCGCGGAAGAACGGGTGTAGATGACGTCGAACTCATCGCCGGTGATGGTTCTAACCTTGTACTCACCGCTGATCGTGGAGATTTGGGACGCCATGGATTTGGGAGGAGGGTTAGGATTAGTGGAACTACCGTAATGTGAATGGACGGGACGACTAGGAGTGAACCGTCGTAGTATTGAAGGACGTGCGGGGACGAGTAGGAGCGAACTGCCAGCGTGCGAACGACAGGGTAGTGTCTTTCCATTCTCCCATGATACGGGCTTCCAAGAGCCCTTGGATCTGAGATCGAATGGTTGCATGGCGTGATTCTAGACCTATGGGTGAATATCCTATCCTGGAGGGTTATTCTGCAAATTTTTAGCAAATTAGCATGCGACCGTTTGATCTCAGATCCAAGGGCTGCCAGCAGCCCGTATCATGGTCGCGCCTACCACGACCGTCGCATCGCTCGCGCGGTCGCGCCCTTGGAGATTTAACAAGGTGCGTTAGGCTATCTGATGTTGGCATGTCATACATAGTCATCACTTAGTCACTCATACTACAACAAGGTTGGCTATAAGTGTATTTTTTTACTCCTCTCTATCTCTTTCTTCGTACTCAAGGAAGAAACGGTGCTAAGCGCGTGTATTTATTGCATTTCCCAATGAGTGACCTCTTCCAATGAAATGGTGTTGCTAAGTTTGCTTCATTTAATTATCTATAGACTCAAAATTGTCTTTTCACCTAGGTACACACGCTTAGCACAGTTTCTTCCTTGGGTCACCAAACTAGTCTCTCTCTTCTTGATTAACTTGCCACATCAGACTTTATGCCTATGTGGCAAGCTTAAGCACATGTAGGAGCAAGTAAAAGTAAGTACAATAGTGCGCTTTACATGGCATTTTTGCATATGTGGAGGAAAGAGAGGCAAGGAAAAAGTGGAGAAGTGGGCTCTCATGCAAGAGCCAACCTCTACTACATGGTGGAGCATTGGGAGCGGCACCTGTATGGAGGTGGTCAGGAATCTGGGAGACTCACGCCGGTCATAGCGCCACAGTTAAAATGATAATGGCAAGTCAAATCATGGGGCCCCACCTGTCTAGCAGTAACTCGCTGTCAAATCACACAACCCTACGTTTGCAGCAGCCTACTCCCTCGTCTTCTCGCATCTCTGTCGAACCAACTAGGCGGAACTGCCCCGCCGCCTATCGCGCAGGAAAAGCCCCGCCCTCGACTTTTAAATAGTATTCAGTATACTAATTTTGTATCCATGGATTGCGCCCGCGCCATGGAGCAAAGCGTCTAGAAAACGGAGGAGAGACGGTGGTCTTGCAATAGAGAAGAGAGAGAGGCGATGCGGTGGTTTTGGAATGGAGATGATGGAGAGGAGAGGAGGTGGTTTTGCAATGTATAAGAGGGAGAGGAGAGTGTGGCAGTGATTTAGGATTGGACGAGAGGGCCGGCACGCTCTGACTGGATCAAAATCAAAATCAATTTACCCTTCAATTAAGAAAGCGACCCCACATTAACTAGTCTCCCTTTTATTCTGGGTCATAATTGACCATGATTTTTGCACATAAAATATATGTTATACGTTGTATACAAGGCCACTATCAAAATTACAATTTGCAACTATACAAGGCCACTAACATTAATCGAGGCAAAATTGATGGCGTTTGCCTCGTAATAGAACCTGAGGACATTAATATCCCTTGTGTGCATGCGGGAGTGAGAAGGTTAGCTTGCATTCCCAACATTAATCAACCAATGAGGAGTAAGAGGGTTGGCTTCTTGTGCTTGGGAGAGAAAACCACATTAATTAACACGACAATCAAGGTGACAAGCTAGCTTGCAACATTGACTTAAACATAGCATTGATTTTTACCTTGGTACCTATAATATGAGTTTGTAGCCTTATATACAAAAATGGAGGGAGTATAATTTGAAAGTACATTCAGATACGAACCAAACGATACAATTTTTGGTGACATGCATTCACATTTTGCTTGTCAAATACAGTACATGGTCAAACTTTGACCCAAAATACGCGAAACAACAAAAAATACTTCCAAGACCAGCGCCGCTCTTCCGCTCTTCTCCTCTTAAACCACCGCCGCTCCTCTCCTGTTCCAATCTAAATGCAGCGCCACTCCTCTCCTCTTCCATTTCAAAACCACCGCCCCTCCTCTCCTATTCCAGTCCAAAACCAGCGCCGCTCCTCTCCCATTCTAATACAAAACCAGTGCTGCTCCTCTCCTCTTCCATTCAAAAACCACCGCCGGCGTGTGAAGGTGCTGTGGAGAAGTAGATCGATGGAGGGGTACAACCAATACGTGAGGATCGCAGACGGCGACCCTGTGAAGCTAGCTAGGTTGTTGGAGATACAGTCTTGGTTTGACAACAAGGACCAACTAGCGGCAACGGAGACATCCATGGCCAAATATCTGCAACAGAGCGAAAAGGTGGCGATACTCCTGGAGGGAGTCACGCCGGAGTACATAGAACTGCTCCTCTGGGCCATCAAGCAAACAGATTCACCGAATCCGGTCATGAGGGAGCGGTGGTGGGAGTATCGATCCCAGATGGAGCGTCCACTAGAGATTGAAGGATCGAGCATCTATAGGGTGCCGTTTGTGAGGGTGTCCTGCCAGAGCGAGCTGGTGGAGTCTTCGTCGACCGAACCCAACTGCAAGAGGAGAAAAGAAGTTGGCCCGACGACGCATCCCCGCCATCGTCTCCCTCGCCGTTCACATCATCTCACGGGGCGGCTATCTGCCGCCGAGGAATAGGAGGGGGCTGCCCCCCCAGCCCAATAGTCGAGCAGGTTGTGAATTGTCAGGAGGAGCTTAGGGCTGTCAGTATTTGCAGGTTGTGAATTGTGTTTTGTGTTGTGTATTTTGAGAGTACTTTCAGATACGAATATCTTTTGAATTTCAGATTTGCAGTATTGATCATATAAAGTATTTTATGAATTCTAGAGATCTATTTTTGGCACTTAAAAAAATGTAGTTTCATAGGAGTATGAAAGTGCAGACAATGTGATTCTTAGAGAAGAAACTGCAAGTTCAGTTTCAGATAAGATACTGCAACTTTCAGAGGCAAAGCATTTATATTAACATGGCTGAGGGAGTCCTGGATTAGGGGGGTGTTCGGATAGCCGAACTATACCTTCAACCGGACTCCTGGACTATGAAGATACAAGATTGAAGACTTTGTCCCGTGTCCGGAAGGGACTTTCCTTGGCATGGAAGGCAAGCTTGGCAATACGGATATTTAGATCTCCTACCATTGTAACCGACTCTATGTAACCCTAACCCTCTCCGGTGTCTATATAAACCGGAGGGTTTTAGTTCGTAGGACAACATACACATCAACAATCATACCATAGGCTAGCTTCTAGGTTTTAGCCTCTCTGATCTCGTGGTAGATCTACTCTTGTACTACCCATATCATCAATATTAATCAAGCAGGACGTAGGGTTTTACCTCCATCGAGAGGGCCCGAACCTGGGTAAAACTTCGTGTCCCTTGCCTCCTGTTACCAACCATCCTAGACGCATAGTTCGGGACCCCCTACCCGAGATCCACCGGTTTTGACACCGACATTGGTGCTTTCATTGAGAGTTCCTCTTTGTCGTCGCCGTCAGGCTCGATGGCTCCGACAATCTTCAACAGCGATGCAGTCCAGGGTGAGACCTTCCTCCCCGGACAGATCTTCGTCTTCGGCGGCTTCGCACTGCGAGCCAATTCGCTTGGCCATCTGGAGCAGATCGAAAGCTACGCCCCTGGCCGTTAGGTCAGATTCGGATGTTTAAACTACACGGCTGACATCCGCGGGGACTTGATCCTCGACGGATTCGAGCCACTGCCGAGCGCGCCGCACTGTCCCGACGAGCATGACCTAGCGCTGTCGCCGAACAGTACCCTGGAGGCCGCACCCGCATTGGCTCCGATACTTAATTCGGAGCCAACTGCGGATCGAGGATGGGCGGTTGGGCGCCACCTTGGGGGCTGCGATCCCAACGTCAATTGAGCCGAACACCAGCCCCGTACTCGGCGAGACTCGTGACTCCAAGGAGCTGGACTCCTCTCCGGACTTCGAACCCTCCGCGCCCCTGTCAATCGAATCCGATTGGGCGCTGATCATGGAGTTCACTGCCGCGGACGTCTTTCAGCACTCGCCTTTTGGCGATATTCTGAAGGCACTTAAGTCTCTCTCTTTATCAGGAGAGCCCTGGCCGGACTACGGCCAGCATGGTTGGGATTCGGACGATTAAGAAATTCAAAGCCCACCCACCACCCACTTTGTAGCCACTATCGATGACTTAACCGACATGCTCGACTTCGAGTCCAAAGACATCAACGGTATGGATGCCGATGAAGGAGATGATGAAGAACCAGTGCCTACTAGGCCCTGGAAAGCCACCTTGTCGTATGACATATACATGGTGGACACCCCAAAAGAGGGAGATGGGGATGGAACAACGGAGGATGACCCCTCCAAGAAACAGCCTAAGCACCGACGTTAGCGGCGCCGCTCAAAATCCTGCCAAAACAAACATGGTGATTCCAGCACGGGAGATAATAATACTCCGGAAAGCGCTGAAGAAAACCCCCTCCAGCAAGATTTAGCACAGGAGGATGGTGAAACCAGCCCTCATGAGAGAGCGGCAGACAGAGAGGTCGAGGTCGAAAATTATATGCCTCCCTCCGAAGATGAGGCAAGCCTCGACAATGACGAATTCGTCATGCCAGAGGATCCCATCGAGCAAAAGCGTTTTCAACGCAGGCTTATGGGCATGGCAAGAAAAAACAGCAACAGCTCAGAGCTGATCAAGATTTGCTAGTCGACAGATGGACTGAAGTCCTTGCGGCCGAAGAGCATAAACTCAAACGCCCCTCCAAGAGCTACCCAAAGAGTAGGTTGCTACCCCAATTAGAGGAGGAAGCACTTGATGCGGCCGACCGGCCACCTCATGGCCGCGATAGAGAGGCCTCTCGGCCCTCCACTCAAGCCGCAACCCGTACCAAGGCACGGGAATATGCGCCGAACTTACGAGATATGTTGGAGGACAAGACTAGACAAACAAGATCGATCTAAGGATCGCGTGGGCGCCCCACGGCTCGAGATGGCATCCGTCACGCCGGCCACAAATTCGGCAGGGCCGAACACAGTAGACAAAGCTCATTGGAGCTACGTCGTGATATAGCCCAGTACAGAGGCGCCACACACCCACTCTGCTTCACAGACGAAATAATGGATCATCAAATCCCCGAGGGTTTCAAACCCGTAAACATCGAATCATATGATGGCACAACAGATCCTGCGGTATGGATCGAGGATTATCTCCTTCATATCCACATGGCCCGCGGCGATGATTTCCACGCCATCAAATACCTCCCACTCAAGCTTAAAGGACCATCTCGGCATTGGCTTAACAGCTTGCCAACAGGATCAATCAGTTGTTGGGAGGACCTGGAAGCCGCATTCCTTGACAATTTCCAGGGCACTTATGTGCGACCCCCAGACGCTGATGACCTAAGTCACGTAATTCAGCAGCCAGATGAATCGGCCAGGCAATTCTGGACATCGTTCCTAACAAAGAAAAATCAAATAGTCGACTGTCCGGACGCTGAGGCCCTAGCAACCTTCAAGCACAATATCCGTGACGAGTTGCTGGCCCGGCACCTTGGACAGGAAAAGCCGAAATCTATGGCAGCACTCACGACACTCATGTCCCGCTTTTGCGCAGGAGAAGACAACTGGCTTGCTCATATCAACAATATAACCAAGAACCCTGGTAATTCGGACACCAAGGATAGTAGTGGCAGGTCGCGTCGAACCAAGCACGCCGGACTTAACCTATGCCCCCAGGGGTCATGGGCCATCTCCCCAGGAACTCCTGCATGTTGCGTACGCGGCCGGTGAGCAGACCTAGCTACCTCCTTCAACAGGGCAGGAGCTTATGCAGTCCAACCCGGCACGCGCCGCTCAGTCGCTGACGTCTATTAAGCTTCGGCTGATGCATACGACGCAGAATGCCCATACTATGCCCACGTGATGGTTAGTGCTGTCAGGCCAGAGGCCCCACGGATCAAATATCCAAATCGTAGTGGACTAGGAACGCACGGTAACGGGCAGAGACTCATGATTGATGTGACCCCGTCGCCCCGTCTCGAGTACTTGCGGCAAGGGCTAAGAATGCCCGGCCACGCCTCGTAAGTATCTCGCGGGCACCTTCCAGGTCAACCCGACTCCACATCACTCGCTAATAAGCTCGCGCGGGTACCCCTCAGGGTCGACCCGTCTTTAGTAACATGGTTCAGTGTAAAGTCATAGTAACCATAGTAACTGTGTGTCTAACACCAAAGGGAAAACCCTAGGAATAACCCCCGGTGAATTCCACTCATTGTTGTCATCAAGGTGAACGTAAGAGGATCCACCCTCGAGGTTCACGTCTGATGGGTTGCACGACAGAGCCGTAACGAAAGTGGTTAAGGAGGAAATCACCCTCGATGACCTCGACTGTATAGCTACACTACGGAGATCTCATCAGGAGTGATGTAAGAGGTTGCACCCTCGGCACTCGATGGTAACTCTGTAGAGTCATACAACTAGGGGGGTGATGTGCGGTGTCGGGGCCTGGACATCGATCACGTGATCGAGTCATCGAACATACAGCGAGGCAACTGGGACAAGGTGGGGTCATTGATGGATCACTAACCAACCTATACTAAGCAGTTTAGGATAAGCAGGTAACAACAACAGGCTATGCATCAGAGTAGGATCATACAGAAAGCAGTAGCGGTTCTAATGCAAGCATGAGAAGGAAAGAAATGGGCGATATCAGAATGCTCAAGGGGGGTTTGCTTGCCTGGTTGCTCAGACAAGAAGGAGGGGTCGTCGGTGACGTAGTCGATCACAATGGCATCATCGGTCTCGGGGTCTACCAGAGAGAAGAGGGGGAAGAAACAGTAAATACAAAGCAAACAATGCAGCACAAGGCATAACATGATGACGGGCAGAGCTAGGGTTGCCCTAACGTAGTACTACACGTTGCAGACGGAGGGGATGAACATCCGAGGATGAATTCCCGGCGTTAGGTGGATTCTGGACAGATGAAAGAGAGGGGACGGTTCCATCTTCAGCATGCTCGGGGCATGTGACAGATGAACGGACCGCATATTCAGATTTGTTGGATTTTTCTGAGCAACTTTCATATAGATAACATTTTCATCGGAGTTACATATTATTTTCTATGAATTCCTAAAGATTTTCTTATTTTGTGGATTATTTTATTTACAGAAAATGATATATGATGTCAGCATGATGTCACAGTGACATCAGCAGGTCAACCAACGGCTGACCAGGTCAAACCTGACATGTGGGTCCAGTGGGTTCCACATGTCAGCGTCTGTGGCACTAAAAGTGGATTAAATTAACTAACAGAACTAGTTAGGGGTGTGGCCCCATTACTCAGTGACTGATTAGTGAATTAAACTAATTAACAGATTAATTAACATTTTATTTATTTATAAAACCTGTTAATTAGCGCACGGCCCACATGTCAGTGGGCAGAGTGCCTAGTCAGCAGTTGACCCAGTCAACTGGGACCCATGGGGCCCAGCAGCAGTGTCACAGGGGACCCACTTGTCATGCCACATCGGCGACAATCGGAGACTCGACGCCGGCGACCAAACTGCGGTGGCGCGGCCTCGGATGTGGCCGGAAAATGTGCTCCGGCCACCATTTTGCGCGCACTTGGGCGCGTTCTAAAGCGGAGACCAACAGGCGTCGAACTTTGGCGGTCTCGCGGCCAGGGAGGCTCCACGGCGACGACGACGAGCACGTCGGCGGCGGAGCTCGCGGGTGCGCTACGGCGAGCCGGCTGCGGTGCGAATTTGCGCGTGCATTCGGGCTCATTCGAGCATCACCTCATCATTCTAACCCAACGGCGCCGGCTATGGTGGTCGAAAGCCACGACGGCGACGAGCTCGGGCGGCGTACAAAAAAGTGGCGCAACGGCGAGCTAGCTACGGCGATGCATAGGGCACGAGGACAGGAAAGAGGGAGGGAGGAGCACACCGCGCGGCACACGGAGGCCGGTGAGAGGCTTAGTAGCAGCAGCAGGCGTCGCCGGAGATGAAGAATAACGACGGCAGTCGGAGATGGGGACGAAGGGGATACGGTGCTGCCACGCCTCCGAGCTCCAGCTGAGGCCACCGGTCGAAGAGTAGACCCCCGCGGTGCTCACCGACAGGGTCAGTGGGCGCGGGGCCGCGGGTGGCCGTGGCAACGACAGAGGACGGCGGCGACCGCGCTCGGGTGGTGGCTCTGAGAAGGAGGCGAGGCAACGGAACGAGCGGGGAGAGGGGATAGGGACTGGCGCGAGTGGGGGCGGCAGGGCAAGGGGGATGGGAGAGGGGAGCCCGAGGCGTCGGGGGTCTTATCCATCGTCGTCGACACCGACGAGGCGGCTCGGTGGCGACCGTGGGCACGGTCGGAGGAACAGGGAGGGGGGAAGGGCGACCCAGTGAGGAAGGTGGATGAGCTGGCCAGCTGGAGTGGGCCGGCCAGGTGGGTGTAGTCCATGGAGGGGGTAGAGGGCCTCTCCCACTTTTCCTTTCCCTTTTTGCTTTTTTTATTATTTTCAGCAGCTTTTGCATTTTCTTTTTTGTCAAAAATGACTTTGCAAAATTATGCCGCTGATCAAAACATATTCAAAGAATTAAGGTGCACTGCCACTAAAGGTTGGGAGGCTTTTGGAATAGTTTCCAATTTGATAAATTAAAAAGGGCATTTAATTTCTTGCTTAGGTCACTATTTTAAGTAGTTTAGGCCACTTAAAGCCTTTGCAAAAATGTTGGTTCACCACCAATATTAGTTGTGGAATATCTAGCACATGATGAACATTTTTGTTTTCATGAAAGAAGAGGCAATTATTTGACATGCAATTAGAATTAGAATTTGAAGCAGATTTTGGACAAGTGGCATTTTTGGCATGATGATCATGATGACATGACCTTCATTAGGGGAGATTACTGTAGTGTGATACTGGGGATGTTACAAATCTCCTCCACTACAAGAAATCTTGTCCCAAGATTTAAGTGGGGAAGTAAAGAGTAACTTCGGCTGAACTGACCCTTATAGGATTAATTGTCTGGTGAACAATGCAGGGAATGTGACAGAAGTGTCTCTCGAGTTGAAACTTAAGAAAACAACGAGAGCAAAATATGAAGGTACAATAGGAAGTTTCAAGCGAATGGACGAACGATCGATACCTGAACAGAGTGTGAGAAGGGGGTTCAAAGCATCGGGAATAGGTCATCTCTCGGACTGTGGCTCGTGAAAACACACAAAGCCAAGAGCAAATGATACTTCGGAATAAAGGATATACATGAGAGTCAGGTTCCGATCAAATATCCACATGATGGTTAGTGCTATCAGGCCAGAGGCCCCTCGGATCAAATATCCAAATCGTAGTGGATTAGGAACGCGTGGTAACGAGCAGAGACTCATGATCGATGTGACCCCGTCGCCCCGTCTCGAGTACTTGCGGCAAGGGCTAAGAATGCCCGGCCACGCCTCGTAAGTATCTCGCGGGCACCTTCCAGGTCAACCCGACTCCACATCACTCGCTAATAAGCTGTAACGCCCCGAGACCGATGTGCCAGGTGTCGTTCAGTTATTCGTTGTGGTTGCGTTGTCATTGCTTGCGTGTCATGCATTGCATATCATGTCATCATGCGCATTTCTTTTGCATACATGTTCGTCTCTTGCATCCGAGCTTTTCCCCGTTGTCCGTTTTGCAATCCGGCGTTCCGTTCTCCTCCGGTGGTCATTTCTACCTTCCTCTTGTGTGTGGGGATTAAACGTTTCCGGATTAGACTGATACTTGTCATGCGGCCTTGGATTACTATCGGTAGACCGCCTGTCAAGTTTCGTATCATTTGGACTTTGTTTGATACTCCAACGGTTAACCGAGGGACCGAGAAGGCCTCGTGTGTGTTGCAGCCCAACACCCTTCCATTTTGGCCCAAAACCCACCTAACTCTGCTCTATCATCTCGGTCGTTCGATCACGATCGCGTGGCCGCAAACCGCACCTCATTTGGACTCTCCTAGATCCCTCTACCTATAAAAGAGCACCCCTCCCCGAAATTTTAGATCATTTCACAGTCTAAACCCTAGATCCACTCCTCCCCGCGCCACCGGACGCTTCCGCGCTGCACCGGACATGTCCGCCCCCGCGCACCACCTCACACCAGCCAATCAGAAGCCGCCACATCGCCCCACTGCCGCTCTCCTCCAACCAAAGCGCGCCATGTCAGCGCCTGCGCCGCCCCACTTCGCCGCCGGCCCGCGGAGCCCATCCGGGGCCCGCGCGGGCCCCGTTTTCGCCGCCGCCGCACAGGAGCGCCCGACTCCCCTTTGCCATGCCGGATCTGCGCGCCGTCGCCGCCCCTTTGCCGTCCATCGCCGGAGCCGCGCCGCCACGCCAGAGGCTCCCGCTGGCCACCCGTGCCTCGTCGAAGCCCGTTCCCTCGCCGGCCTCCGTTCCTCGCGTCTTCGCGTGCTGCACCAACCCTCGCCGCCATGAATCCATGGAGCCGAGCTCCCATCTTCCTCCGCCGGACCGGACGCCGCCGTCCCCGCTTCCCCAGTGCCGTTCCCTCGCCGGCGTCGTGCTTCAGCCGCCGCCCTTTCCCTGATCCAGGCGGGATTGGGGGAGGACGACGAGCGCGCTTCGTTAACCCTCCTTGTGGGCCCTGTCAGCCTCTGCACCCGGCCCAGCCTCCGCACCAGGCCAGCTCCAGCGTGTGGGCCGCATCCAGCGAACCGAGTCCGGCCCAACGCAACGCCCAGCCCAGTCGGGTCAGATCCGCGATGCACCAGGCTCAGCGCCCCCCTGCTACGATCGGCCTGCCAGCGCGAGGCCCAGCTGCGCCCCTCGGTTGGCCTTCTCCAGCGAACCGGGCCGAGCCCATGGGTGAGCCGCCCCCTTCTCCTTTTGCCCTATGGATCCATGTGCAGTTTCGGCCCATAGCCATTTTTTTCCCAGATCTGCGATTTGCCCAATTATCCAGGAGTCAGCAGTTTTGCAGTTTAGTCCCTGTTCTTCATGCATTTAATATCTCACTAACAGTGCATCATATTAAAACAAACTTAATATGAAACTTGCTTAAAATTGTGTCTAGTTTCATAATATGTCACTTTCATCTATGTTTGAAATGTTTAAAATGATGATTGCATTATTTTTCTCCTATGCCATGCTAAAATGAATTAATTCATAGCTAAATAACCGTAGCTCCGATTTAAATAAACTCTATATGTAAATGGGGTAGAATTTTGCCTAGTTTATCATGGTGCACTCATCTTGCATGTTTAACAACTCTAAAATAATGTTTAGGGCAGAACAGTACCAAACCTTAAATTATGCATATGAGGATTTTCCGGATTTGTTGTTCGTTGCTTCCGGCCTCATTTAACCTTGACTAGATAGGTAGTTTACATTTGCTTCACCCTCTTGCCATGTTAATCAACATTTAATATTGTTGGGTACATAAACGAGAGAGAACTAAATAATTGACGTGGTGTTCCATCAATATGCATCTCGTTGCATATTGAGCTCCACTTAATTTGTAGGATTGCTTGTGCATTTTGCCATGCCATGCCTCTTTAAACTGGACATGCATCATACTTGATTGTGCATCATGCCATGTTGATGTGTTGGTTGTTTATTATGTTGTGTGCTTCTTTTCCAGTGATTGCTTCTTCGAGTTGGTTCCGGTAACGTCGAGTTTGTGAGGATCCGTTCGTCTACGTCCGTTTGTCTTCTTCATGGACTCGTTCTTCTTCCTTGCGGGATTTCAGGCAAGATGATCATACCCTCGAAATCACTACTATCTTTGCTATGCTAGTTTGCTCGCTCTTTTGCTATGCCATTGCTACGATGCCTACCACTTGCTTATCAGCCTCCCAAATTGCCATGTTTAGTCTCTAACCCACCATTGTCCTAGCAAACCGTTGACTGGCTATGTTACCGCTTTGCTCAGCCCCTCTTATAGCGTTGTTAGTTGGAGGTGAAGATTGGAGCCGTTCCTTGTTGGAACATTTGTTTACTTGTTGGGATATCACTATATATCTTATTTAATTAATGCATCTATATACTTGGTAAGGGTGGAAGGCTCGGCCTTATGCCTGGTGTTTTGTTCCACTCTTGCCGCCCTAGTTTCCGTCATAACGGTGTTATGTTCCCGGATTTTGCGTCCCTTACGCGGTTGGGCTATAATGGGAACCCCTTGACAGTTCGCCTTAAGTAAAGCTTCTCCAGCAATGCCCAACATTGGTTTTACCATTTGCCACCTAGCCTTTTCTTTCCCTTGGGTTCTGCAGACTCAAGGGTCATCATTATTTTAACCCCCCCGGGCCAGTGCTCCTCTGAGTGTTGGTCCAACTTGTCAGCCGCCGGTGGCCACTAGGGGCGACTCTGGGCTGGCCTACCGGAAGTTTGGACGATCCGGTGTGCCCTGAGAAAGAGATATGTGCAGCTCCTATCGGGATTTGTCGGCACATTCGGGCGGTGTTGCTGGTTTAGTTTTACCCTGTCGAAATGTCTTGTTGTACTGGGATACCAAGTCTGATCGGAATGTCTCGGGTGGAGGTCTATTCCTTCGTTGACCGTGAGAGCTTGTGATGGGCTAAGTTGGGACTCCCCTGCAGGGATTGAACTTTCAAAAGCCGTGCCCGCGGTTATGGGCAAATGGGAATTTGTTAACGTCCGGTTGTAGAAAACCTGAAGTTGACCTTAATTAAAATGAATCAACCGCGTGTGTAACCATGATGGTCTCTTTCCGGCGGAGTCCGGGAAGTGAACACGGTTGTTGGAGTTATGCTTGACGTAGGTTGTTATAGGATCACTTCTTGATCATACTTTTATCGACCGTGCTTTGCCTTCTCTTCTCGCTCTCATTTGCGTATGTTAGCCACCATATATGCTAGTCGCTTGCTGCAGCTCCACCTCATACCTTTACCTTACCCATAAGCTTAAATAGTCTGGATCACGAGGGTGCGAGATTGCCGAGTCCCCGTGGCTCACAGATACTTCCAAAACCAGCATGCAGGTGCCGATGAGACCGTGCAGATGACGCAACCAAGCTCAGGAGGAGCTCGATGAAGATCTTGTCCTTTGTGTTGTTTCGTTCTAGTTGATCAGTAGTGGAGCCCAGTTGGGGTCGATCGGGGACCTTTGTCGCATTTGGGGTTCTTCTTTTATTTTGGTTCCGTAGTCGGACCATGAGTGTATTTGATTGATGTAATGCTTTATTCATGTAATCGTGTGAACTGGCGATTGTAAGCCAACTATGTATCCTTTTCCTTATTATATTACATGGGTTGTGTGAAGATTACCTCACTTGCAACATATGCCTTCAATGCGATTATGCCTCTAAGTCATGCCTCGACACGTGGGAGATATAGTCGCATCGAGGGTGTTACAAGTTGGTAATCAGAGCCTTCCCCGACCTTAGGAGCCCCATTGCTTGATCGTTTTAGCGGCCGAGTTGTGTCTAGAAAAATGTTTTGAGTCATTTAGGAATTATATATCGGAGAGTTTAGGAATTCTTTTTACTTCTCAGTCTCCTCATCGCTCTGGTAAGGCCTCCTGACGTAGAGTTTTGACTCTTCTCTTCTCAAATTTCACTAAAAAAAAATTTAGGATCACGCGGGTATCTTGGAATCGTTCCGATGGTTTTATGATGAGAACATTGTCTTGGTGCCTCCGGTCAGGGGTTTAGTGGAAGTGTCCCGGGGAGTTGAGCTCTGAGGTGTTGTCGTCATAATTTTATCGTTGCAGTTCTGGAATACCTGAGTTTTGTGCACCTCTTAATAATTCTCTTCTCGCTATTCTATTATTCCGAAGTGCTCAAGATATCTCGAAGATTCGTGTTTCCACCCTACATTCGTTCAACCTATTTCGAGGATGTTATCTCATTCTAGTCATTTAATTCAACCAGTGCAATCTCTCTCTTTAAATCCTTTCAATGGTGTTTCTTTTGAGTGGGCCCTAACCCACAGGTCTTTTTCCAGGATCTTACCTGACTCCTCTTATTCTCCCGGAGATATCCTTAAAAATTCTTTTCGAAGTTGACGTAAGAATGAATTGCCATCAGTCAAATGTACTCAAATTCTTTTCATCGTTGGCTCAACCTTTCCATTATTGATTCCGGAGTGCCTCAACAATTCACAGTGGTGTTTCTCGTTGTCATTTCAAGACCGAAGAAGAGTTTCGCTTTAATCTTGCTCCATTCTCTTCAAGATTTGTGATTCTAGCTTGTTACCATCCTCTCATAATTATTTTTCGATTGTCAGAATTCTTTTCACCCATCCGGAGTAATTCAGAGTATTTTCAGTTTGATTCTCCGAAGCCTATCATCTCATAATTGTTCATTCCCAGCTTTCAGTTATCGTTCTCCTAATCTTACCGGTGCTTCGTTCAAGTGTTCTTTAATCGGCTCGTGATCTCTTCGTTCTCATGTATCTAAATTCTCTCAAGCATCTTCGTTCATTTGCTAAATTCTTACCGGTGTCTTGTTTATCTTTTCTTTGTGCATTTTTAATTCTTATGGTGGTTCGTTCAAGATTTCTCTTCTTTATCAATTTATCCGTTGCTTCTTAATCCTACCGGTGGTTCGTTCAAGACTTTCTCAAGTTTATGTTATATCTCTCTTAATCCTTTCTATGAGAATAAGTAGTATGCCAAATCCGTTGCTTCTCATCAATCTAAATTGGTGAAGGATAAGCACAATGTAATTCTTATTCTTCTTTCATCCAAGTGATTAATTCCTTATTCCGGAGGTTCACCAAATTCTCGGTTTCTATTGGTTCATCTTTTCTTTTCCGGAGTTCCAAGCTCTCTCAAATATATCGTCGCGGAGATCCATCTAAATCATTGCAAGGATTCACCTTGCATTTTCAATTTCTCTTTCTTTTTATTCTTTTGTTACCGGAGTTCTTCATGAAGATTCTACATGATGGTTCATAAAGGATTTAATCCCTTCTCGAAGTTTTTCATCGACATTCTTTTCTAAGGAGCTCAAGTATTCTTCATCTTGCAATCCGGAGTGCAATTCTTTCTACCATATTACCGGAGGTGGTATTGTGTCATTCTTGATAATTTGAGTTCATGTTTACATGATTCACATGCTGTCAAGATTGGGATATTTTAAATCCATCAACCTATTCGTTGGTATAGTCTTGGGTTATATTTCACCTAAAGCCTTCCCTAAGGATGGTTGTTATTATGGTGCTTGTATATGATCCAAGTTCTTCATTTATCCTCCCGGTGAAATAAGTTTCTCGTCTCTTTGTTCTTATCAATCCAATTCTTTTCCAGTGAGTGGCAGGTTGTCACCTCATAATTGAGTTGTATTCCATAAGACCATATCAAGCTTATTCTTTTCGTTGTTGGTTTTCTGACAACTCCGTTTGACCCTTGTCCTAAAGATGCCTTTTCAAGCTCTTTTGTGGCAGACGTTGGCATTTTCTTCTCTATTCTCCTATTTCAGTTATCTATCTTCTATTCTTTTGTTCCGGAGGCATTGTCATGTTGCTCTTTTCAACCCATCATCTCATTTTGTCAAAGATTATGTTCTTTTCATGCCTATCCATTTAACCGGAGTGTGGTGCCATTCTGCTCAAGTTCTTTTCGCCTTATCAAGTCTTGCATCCCTTTCTCAACCGGAGTGTCGTGTTTTCATGCCAGTTCTCTCATCTTATCAAGTTTTACATCCTTTCTCAACCGGAGTGCTGTCCGAGATATTTCTTACCCTTTGTTCCATCCATTCAATAGTTATGGAGGCAGTGTGTTGTGATTTCATCAAATATCTTCTCATCTTTTCAAGACCTTATTCAATTCCTCCTTCTTTTCATTCGGAGTGCTGCCCGAATTTGTTCTTCCTTGTTCCTCTTCCCTACCGAAGTGCATTCAACTTTGTCCTTCTTTGTTGCATTCTTCTTTCACTAGCTTAACCTCTCAAGGTTCTTTGGTTTCACTCGTTTGTCAAAGAAGCAACTTAGTTTTACCTCTCCTCTTTTCTCTTCCGTTTTCCCCCGGTGCCATTCTAGATCTCGGGACGAGATCCTCTCGTAGTGGTGGAGTGTTGTAACGCCCCGAGACCGATGTGCCAGGTGTCGTTCAGTTATTCGTTGTGGTTGCGTTGTCATTGCTTGCGTGTCATGCATTGCATATCATGTCATCATGCGCATTTCTTTTGCATACGTGTTCGTCTCTTGCATCCGAGCTTTTTCCCCGTTGTCCGTTTTGCAATCTGGTGTTCCGTTCTCCTCCGGTGGTCATTTCTACCTTCCTCTTGTGTGTGGGGATTAAACGTTTCCGTATTGGACCGATACTTGTCATGCGGCCTTGGATTACTATCGGTAGACCGCCTGTCAAGTTTCGTATCATTTGGACTTCGTTTGATACTCCAACGGTTAACCGAGGGACCGAGAAGGCCTCGTGTGTGTTGCAGCCCAACACCCTTCCATTTTGGCCCAAAACCCACCTAACTCTGCTCTATCATCTCGGTCGTTCGATCACGATCGCGTGGCCGCAAACCGCACCTCATTTGGACTCTCCTAGATCCCTCTACCTATAAAAGAGCACCCCTCCCCGAAATTTCAGATCATTTCGCAGTCTAAACCCTAGATCCACTCCTCCCCGCGCCACCGGACGTGTCCGCGCTGCACCGGACATGTCCGCCCCCGCGCGCCACCTCACACCAGCCAATCAGAAGCTGCCACATCGCCCCGCCGCCGCTCTCCTCCAACCACAGCGCGCCATGTCAGCGCCTGCGCCGCCCCACTTCGCCGCCGGCCCGCGGAGCCCATCCGGGACCCGCGCGCGCCCAGTTTTCGCCGCCGCCGCACAGGAGCGCCCGACTCCCCTTTGCCTTGCCGGATCTGCGCGCCGTCGCTGCCCCTTTGCCGGCCATCGCCGGAGCCGCGCCGCCGCGCCAGAGGCTCCCGCCGGCCCCCCGTGCCTCGTCGGAGCCCGTTCCCTCGCCGGTCTCCGTTCCTCGCGTCTTCGCGTGCTGCACCAACCCTCGCCGCCATGAATCCATGGAGCCGAGCTCCCATCTTCCTCCGCCGGACCGGATGCCGCCGTCCCCGCTTCCCCGGCGCCGTTCCCTCACCGGCGTCGTGCTTCAGCCGCCGCCCTTGCCCTGATCCAGGCGGGAGCGGGGGAGGACGACGAGCGCGCTTCATTGACCCTCCTTGTGGGCCCTGTCAGCCTCTGCACCCGGCGCAGCCTCCGCACCTGGCCACTCCAGCGCGTGGGTCGCATCCAGCGAACTGAGTCCGGCCCAGCGCAGCGCCCAGCCCAGTCGGGTCAGATCCGCGATGCACCAGGCTCAGCGCCCCCCTGCTACGATCGGCCTGCCAGCGCGAGGCCCAGCTGCGCCCCTCGGTTGGCCTTCTCCAGCGAACCGGGCCGAGCCCATGGGTGAGCTGCCCCTTCTCCTTTTGCCCTATGGATCCATGTGCAGTTTCGTCCCATAGCCATTTTTTCCAAGATCTGCGATTTGTCCAATTATCCAGGAGTCAGCAGTTTTGCAGTTTAGTCCCTGTTCTTCATGCATTTAATATCTCACTAACAGTGCATCATATTAAAACAAATTTAATATGAAACTTGCTTAAAATTGTGTCTAGTTTCATAATATGTCACTTTCATCTATGTTTGAAATGCTTAAAATGATGATTGCATTATTTTGCACCTATGCCATGCTAAAATGAATTAATTCATAGCTAAATAACCGTAGCTCCGATTTAAATAAACTTTATATGTAAATGGGGTAGACTTTTTCCTAGTTTATCATGGTGCACTCATCTTGCATGTTTAACAACTCTAAAATAATGTTTAGGGCAGAACAATACCAAACCTTAAATTATGCATATGAGGATTTTCCGGATTTGTTGTTCGTTGCTTCCGGCCTCATTTAACCTTGACTAGATAGGTAGTTTACATTTGCTTCACCCTCTTGTCATGTTAATCAACATTTAATATTGTTGGGTACATAAACGAGAGAGAACTAAATAATTGACGTGGTGTTTCGTCAATATGCAACTCGTTGCATATTGAGCTCCACTTAATTTGTAGGATTGCTTGTGCATTTTGCCATGCCATGCCTCTTTAAACCGGACATGCATCATACTTGATTGTGCATCATGCCATGTTGATCTGTTGGTTGTTTACTATGTTGTGTGCTTCTTTTCCGGTGATTGCTTCTTTGGGTTGGTTCCGGTAACGTCGAGTTTGTGAGGATCCGTTCGTCTACGTCCGTTTGTCTTCTTCATGGACTCGTTCTTCTTCCTTGCGGGATTTCAGGCAAGATGATCATACCCTCGAAATCACTACTATCTTTGCTATGCTAGTTTGCTCGCTCTTTTGCTATACCATTGCTACGATGCCTACCACTTGCTTGTCAGCCTCCCAAATTGCCATGTTCAGCCTCTAACCCACCATTGTCCTAGCAAACCGTTGACTGGCTATGTTACCGCTTTGCTCAGCCCCTCTTATAGCATTGTTAGTTGGAGGTGAAGATTGGAGCCGTTCCTTGTTGGAACATTTGTTTACTTGTTGGGATATCACTATATATCTTATTTAATTAATGCATCTATATACTTGTTAAGGGTGGAAGGCTCGGCCTTATGCCTGGTGTTTTGTTCCACTCTTGCCGCCCTAGTTTCCGTCATATCGGTGTTATGTTCCCGGATTTTTCGTCCCTTACGTGGTTGGGCTATAATGGGAACCCCTTGACAGTTCGCCTTAAGTAAAGCTTCTCCAGCAATGCCCAATATTGGTTTTACCATTTGCCACCTAGCCTTTTCTTTCCCTTGGGTTCTGCAGACTCAAGGGTCATCATTATTTTAACCCCCCCGAGCCAGTGCTCCTCTGAGTGTTGGTCCAACTTGTCAGCCGCCGGTGGCCACCAGGGGCAACTCTGGGCTGGCCTACCGGAAGTTTGGACGATCCGGTGGGCCCTGAGAAAGAGATATGTGCAGCTCCTATCGGGATTTGTCGGCACATTCGGGCGGTGTTGCTGGTTTAGTTTTACCCTGTCGAAATGTCTTGTTGTACTGGGATACCGAGTCTGATCGGGATGTCTCGGGTGGAGGTCTATTCCTTCGTTGACCGTGAGAGCTTGTGATGGGCTAAGTTGGGACTCCCCTGCAGGGATTGAACTTTCGAAAGCCGTGCCCGCAGTTATGGGCAGATGGGAATTTGTTAACGCCCGGTTGTAGAAAACCTGAAGTTGACCTTAATTAAAATGAATCAACCGTGTGTGTAACCGTGATGGTCTCTTTCCGGCGGAGTCCGGGAAGTGAACACGGTTGTTGGAGTTATGCTTGATGTAGGTTGTTATAGGATCACTTCTTGATCATACTTTTATCGACCGTGCTTTGCCTTCTCTTCTCGCTCTCATTTGCGTATGTTAGCCACCATATATGCTAGTCGCTTGCTGCAGCTCCACCTCATACCTTTACCTTACCCATAAGCTTAAATAGTCTGGATCACGAGGGTGCGAGATTGCCGAGTCCCCGTGGCTCACAGATACTTCCAAAACCAGCTTGCAGGTGCCGATGAGACCGTGCAGATGACGCAACCAAGCTCAGGAGGAGCTCGATGAAGATCTTGTCCTTTGTGTTGTTTCGTTCTAGTTGATCAGTAGTGGAGCCCAGTTGGGGTCGATCGGGGACCTTTGTCGCATTTGGGGTTCTTCTTTTATTTTGGTTCCATAGTCGGACCATGAGTGTATTTGATTGATGTAATGCTTTATTCATGTAATTGTGTGAAGTGGCGATTGTAAGACAACTATGTATCCTTTTCCTTATTATATTACATGGGTTGTGTGAAGATTACCTCACTTGCGACATATGCCTTCAATGCGATTATGCCTCTAAGTCGTGCCTCGACACATGGGAGATATAGTCGCATCGAGGGTGTTACATAAGCTCGCGCGGGTACCCCTCAGGGTCGACCCGTCTTCAGTAACATGGTTCAGTGTAAAGTCATAGTAACTGAGGGAGTCCTGGATTAGGGGGTGTTCGGATAGCCGAACTATACCTTCAACCGGACTCCTGGACTATGAAGATACAAGATTGAAGACTTCATCCCGTGTCCGGAAGGGACTTTCCTTGGCGTGGAAGGCAAGTTTGGCGATACGGATATTTAGATCTCCTACCATTGTAACCGATTCTATGTAACCCTAACCCTCTCCGGTGTCTATATAAACCAGAGGGTTTTAGTCCGTAGGACAACATACACATCAACAATCATACCATAGGCTAGCTTCTAGGTTTTAGCCTCTCTGATCTCGTGGTAGATCTACTCTTGTACTACCCATATGATCAATATTAATCACGCAGGACATAGGGTTTTATCTCCATCGAGAGGGCCCGAACCTGGGTAAAACTTCATGTCCCTTGCCTCCTGTTACCATCCAGCCTAGACGCACAGTTCGGGACCCCCTACCCGAGATCCGCCGGTTTTGACACCGACATTGTTGCTTTCATTGAGAGTTCCTCTATGTTATCGCCGTCAGGCTCGATGGGTCTGACGATCTTCAACAGCGATGCAATCCAGGGTGAGACCTTCCTTCCTGGACAGGTCTTCTTCTTCGGCGGCTTTGCACTGTGGGCCAATTCACTTGGCCATTTGGAGCAGATCGAAAGCTACGCCCCTGGCTGTCAGGTCAGATTCGGAAGTTTAAACTACACGGCTGACATCCGCGGGGACTTGATCTTCGACGGATTCGAGCCACTGCCGAGCGCGCCGCACTGTCCCGACGAGCATGATCTAGCTCTGCCGCCGAACAGTGCCCTGGAGGCCGCACCCGCATCGGCTCTGATCCTTAATTCGGAGCCAACTGCCCCGATCGAGGATGGGCGGTTGGATGCCGCCTCGGTGGCTGCGATCCCAATGGCGATTGAGCCGAACACCAGCGTCGTACTCTGCGAGACTCGTGACTCCAAGGATCCGGACTCCTCTCCGGGCTCCGAACCCTCCGTGCCCCTCCCGATCGAATCCGATTGGGCGCCGATCATGGAGTTCACTGTCGCGGACATCTTTCAGCACTCGCCTTTCGGCGATATTCTGAAGACACTGAGGTCTCTCTCTTTATCAGGAGAGCCCTAGCCGGACTACGGCCGGCAAGGTTGGGATTCGGACGATGAAGAAATTCAAAGCCCACCCAACACCCACTTTGTAGCCATTGTAGACGACTTAACCGACATGCTCGACTTCGACTCCGAAGACATCGACGGTATGGACGCCGATGAAGGAGATGATGAAGAACCAGTGCCTACTAGGCCCTGGAAAGCCACCTCGTCATATGACATACACATGGTGGACACCCCAAAAGAGGGAGATGGCGATGGAACAGCGGAGGATGACCCCTCCAAGAAACAGCCTAAGCGCCGATGTCAGCGGCGCCGCTCAAAATCCCGCCAAAACAAACATGGTGATTCCAGCACGGGAGATAATAATACTCCGGAAAGCGCCGAAGAAAACCCCCTCCAGCAAGATTTAGCATAGGAGGATGGAGAAACCAGCCCTCATGAGAGAGCGGCAGACAGAGAGGTCGAGGACGATAATTATATGCCTCCCTCCGAAGATGAGGCAAGCCTCGACGACGATGAATTCGTCGTGCCAGAGGATCCCGTCGAGAAAGAGCATTTTCAACGCAGGCTTATGGCCACTGCAAGAAGCCTCAAGAAAAAACAGCAACAGCTTAGAGCTGATCAAGATTTGCTAGTTGATAGGTGGACTGAAGTCCTTGCGGCCGAAGAGCATAAACTCGAACGCCCCTCCAAGAGCTACCCAAAGCACAGGTTGCTACCCCAATTAGAGGAGGAAGCACTTGATGCGACCGACCAGCCACCTCGTGGCCGCGACAGAGAGGCCTCTCGGCCCTCCACTCAAGCCGCACCCCGTACCAAGGCACGCGACTATGCGCCGAACTTACGAGATATGTTGGAGGACAAGGCAAGGCAAACAAGATCGATCTACAAATCGCGTGGGTGCCCCACAGCTCGAGACGGCAACCGTCACGCCAGCCACAAACTTGGCAGGGCCGAACACAGTAGACAAAGCTCATTGGAGCTACGTCATGATATAGCCCAGTAAAGAGGCGCCGCACACCCACTCTGCTTTATAGACGAAATAATGGATCATCAAATCCCCGAGGGTTTCAAACCCGTAAACATCGAATCATATAATGGCACAACAGATCCTGCGGTATGGATCGAGGATTATCTCCTTCATATCCACATGGCCCGCGGCGATGATTTCCACGCCATCAAATATCGCCCACTCAAGCCTAAAGGACCAGCTCGACATTGGCTTAACAACTTGCCAACAGGATCAATCAGTTGTTGGGAGGACCTAGAAGCCGCATTCCTCGACAATTTCCAGGGCACTTATGTGGGACCCCGAGACGCCGATGACCTAAGTCACGTAATTCAGCAGCCAGATGAATCGGCCAGGAAATTCTGGACACGGTTCCTAACAAAGAAAAATCAAATAGTCGACTGTCCGGACGCTGAGGCCCTAGCAGCCTTCAAGCACAATATCCATGACGAGTGGCTGGCTCGGCACCTTGGATAGGAAAAGCCGATATCTATGGCAGCACTCACGACACTCATGACCCACTTTTGCGCGGGAGAAGATAGCTGGCTTGCTCGTAGCAACAATATAACCAAGAACCTTGGTAATTTGGACACCAGGGACAGCAGTGGCAGGTCGCGTCGAACCAAGCAGAAGTGCCGCATTAACGACGACAATGCTGAGGATATGACAGTTATTGCAGGATTCGGAGGCTCTAAATCCGGTCAGCGGAAAAGGCCATTCAAAAGGAATCCTAGGGGCCCATCCAGTTTGGACCGAATACTCGACCGCTTATGCCAGATACATGGCACCCCCGAAAAGCCGGCCAATCACACTAACAAGGATTGTTGGGTGTTCAAGCAGGCAGACAAGTTAAACGCCGAAAACAAAGACAAGGGGCTGCATAGCAATGACGACGAGGAGCCCCGGCCGCTGAACAACAGGGGACAGAAGGGTTTTCCCCCACAAGTGCGGACGGTGAACATGATATACGCAACCCACATCCCCAAGAGGGAGCGGAAGCGCACGTTAAGGGACGTATACGCGAGAGAGCCAGTCGCCCCAAAGTTCAACCCATGGTCCTCCTGCCCGATCACCTTTGATCGAAGGGACCACCCCACTAGCACCCGTCACGGCGGCTTCGCCACATTGGTTCTAGACCCAATTATTGACGGATTTCATCTCACTAGAGTCCTTATGGACGGCGGCAGCAGCCTGACCCTGCTTTACCAGGATACAGTGCGGAAAATGGGCATAGATCCCTTGAGGATTAAGCTCACCAAAATGACCTTTAAAGGCGTAATACCAGGTGTAGAGGCCAACTGTACAGGCTTAGTCACACTTGAAGTGGTCTTCGGATCTCCGGATAATTTCTGAAGCGAGGAGTTAATCTTCGACATAGTCCCGTTTCGCAGTGGTTATCACGCACTACTCGGGCGAACCGCATTCGCTAAGTTCAATGCGGTACCGCATTATGCATACCTTAAGCTCAAGATGCCAGGCCCTCGAGGAGTAATTACGGTCAATGGAAACACCGAACGCTCCCTCCGAACGGAGGAGCACACGGCGGTCCTTGCAGCGGAAGTACAAAGCAGCCTCTCCAGGCATTTCTCCAGTCCGGCCACTAAATGAGCGGACACCGTCAAGCGCGCCCGGAGTAACCTACAACAAGACCGCCTGGCACAATCTGAGCAGGCGTAGCAATGCGGCCCCAACCCCAACCCTCACAAAAAGGTGACGTCAGTACTTCGCGTACATAACTACGCTCTAGAGATACCATGGGCACAGGGGGAGGGGCACCATCATGGCATGCCCAAAACACGGCTTCAACCATACCAGGGGCTGTCGATTTTCTAATTTTCTCTTACTTTCAGGACTCCATTCTTCGGACGGCCTGTTCGGCAGTTCAATTGCCGCACAAACAATGCAAGAACCAGGGAAGCAGACAAGCCACGCTGCATTACAGAACTCCCAGGTGGTCTCTATCACGAGCAGTATACCTATTTCGCATATTATTCCGCAGCTTGCCCCTGGACCGGACATGTTACATAGTCCAACCTTTTGCTTATCGCATTATTTGTATCGTTATGCTTTGATCGCAGCTCTTTTTAATAAACAATGCATAGCTTTTGTCTATTTTGCATTCTCTTTTTTTATATTTATATATGTTCCTTAACAGCATGTTGCACCCGTACACTTTGGTATGGCCAAAATACGCGAGGGGCTTCAGTACCCCTCAATATGGTGTGAGAAGTCCGAACACTTTATCAAGTGCGGCACCCCGAACTTATAGCATTATATGCATCGGCTCCGAATCATGTCTTGGGTCAATAGTTGGGTTTCCCCGGCTCCTATGTTTTGGTGCCTTACGTTCCGCTATATCAGCTAAGGTAGCACTAGGAGAACCACTGTGATTGTGCCCCGGTTGAGCTGGGTCGAGCACCTCGGTGGAGAAAGCTAAAACTGACCGGCATGATTAGGCGAGAGCTGGTCATTGTTCGCGAGGTTTTTTCAAGTCCCTAAAGACTTATGCCGCTTAGGGCGAGGAGCCGGCTCTGTTCGGCCAAGGCGTGGATAGCGCCCCGAACTCGGTCTTCCGAATACTAGGGGCTTCGCTGAAATTTAAAATTATAGAATTCTATGGCTAAGTGAGAGTGTTCACGCATTATAGTCCGATTGCCTCATTCGTTGGGCTGAGCGCCTCCCTCGAAGGACCCAAACATGGGAAAAAGAGCCCTTAGGTTTATCCGCGAACACCCCAGCACTAGCGGCACGGGGGAAGAAGCCGACGACTCGCCATCTCTCAGAATTGATAAACAGCCGCACAGAAGGTAATATTTTAAATTCAAACAGCATGGCTTAGCGCACATGAACAAGTTTTCAGCGCACAGGACAAAACGAGCGAGTTTTACTCAAAAATTACATCCATAGAACATTCATCCGCCACAAGGCAGGCATCCTTCAGAACATCCTTATAATAATTTTCGGGCTTGCGATGCTCTTTCCCTGGCGGTGGCCCGTCCTTCACAAGCTTCTCACCATCCAGCTTGCCCCAGTGCACCTTCGCACGGGCAAGGGCCCTACGGGCACCTTCAATGCAGACGGAGCGCTTGATGAGTTCGAGCCTTGGACAGGCCTCCACCAGCCGCCGCACCAGCCCGAAATAGCTCCCAGGCTGAGCCTCTCCAGGCCACAGCCGAACTATGAGGCCCTTCATGGCCTGTTCAGCCGCCTTGTGGAGCTCGACCAGTTGCTTCAACTGGTCGCTCAGGGGCACGGGGTGTCCGGCCTCAGCGTACTGAGACCAGAACACCTTCTCCGTCGAGCTACCCTCCTCGGCTCGATAGAATGCGGCGGCATCAGATATACTCCGGGGAAGATCTGCGAACGCGCCTGGAGAACTCCGGATTCGGGTAAGTAACAAGAAGCTCACGCTTATGTGTTTACTTTGCATAAAGAATGCCTTACCCGCTGTTATCTTCTTCACCTCATCCAACTCCTGGAGGGTCTTCTGGGATTCGGCCTTGGCAGACTTGGCACTTTCAGTAGCCGCCACGATCTCGGACGCTCGCGTCCTTGAGTCATGCTCCAAACTCTCATGTTTTTCCATGAGAGCCTGGAGCTCTTGCCGCACCTTGCCAACCTCGGCCTCATACTTTTCTCGCTCAGTGCGCTCCGCGGCCGACCTCTTCTCGGCCTCGAGCAACGCTTGCTTCAGGGTCGCCACCTCAGACGTGGCCCCTTCAATAGCCATGATACTCCTGTCATTTTTCGCAATTGCACCTTTTTATACACATTTATACAAGGTATTTCTTACCTTCACTGTCCTCGAGCTGCTTCTTGTCATGTCCGAGCTCTTGCTCGGACTTCTAGAGGTCCTGCTTTAGCACGTCCACTTCCGCAGTCAGTGAGGCGGACGCCAGCAGGGAAGCCTGCACACGCATATTGACTTCTTTTTGTTAGACTCTTGTGAATTTTATTTGATCTTCTATTCGGCTTTTCTTCCCGAATGCTAAACAGAGCATCAGGGGCTACTATCTGTGCGGTAATGTTATTTACACATTCTTTACTTACCTCAAAGCCTGTTAAAAGGCTTGTACAAGCTTCAGTTAGTCCGCTCCTGGCGGACTGAACCTTTTGGACCACTGCACTCATAATGGTGCGGTGCCCCTCGTCGATGGAGGCGCCTTGGAGCGCCTCCAACAGATTGTCCGGTGCCTCCAGTTGGACCGAGGTCGCCGGCGCGGTGGGCTTGCTCCTCTTGGAAGGAGGTCCCCCGCCGGACTCTGGAACCTTTGAAGGTTCCGGAGTGGTGTCCGGCCTAGGGCCAGACTTGGAGCCCTGGGGGGTTTCGTCCCCTTTACTCCTGGAGTCTGGGAGGTCGCCTTGCGGCGCCTCCAGGACCACCTCCTCCCGGATTGGAACCTGTTGGGACAACACTTCGGTGTCGTCCGTAGGGCGGGGGGAGGAAGCCGTCGGCAGCGAGTTCACGTCCGACGAGTCCAGTGAGCCGCTCGACGACGCGTCGAGCCGGTCTTTGGGTGGGCTGCATAAACATATTCAACATAAGGGAAAGTTGTGCAATAAACAAATACTATGAAATCACTCCGGTATCTGGATACTTACTATTTCGCCAGGGGCTTGGCCCTGGGCAGCCACTCCTCTTCACCGTTGTCCGTGTTGATGGAGTAGTCCGGAGGAGGGGTTCTCCCCTTCTTGGACCCTTCGGCCTCCCCAGTATGGGTGGCCTTCCTTTTCTTCCCTTCCCCGGCTGGAGGGGGAGGGGTTTCTTCTTCCTCCTCCTCGTCTTCACGGGAGGAATGCGTCTCGGAACCGTTGGATGATGGATCCGACGCCTCCTCGCGCCGGGCACTCTTTCGAGTCCCCGCGGCCTTTTTTGCGGCCTTCTTCTCCGGCACCGCATAGGGTGCCGGAACCAGCAGCTTTGCCAAGAGGGCATCGGCTGGGTCTTCGGGCAAAGGTGCTGGACAGTCGATCCGTTCGGACTTCCCTACCAATCCTGTCAAAGGTAAGGGAGCTTAGATCCCGCACAGAGTTGAACTATGAAAAACTAGTGCCCTGTAAAAGGTACAAAAAACTTACCACGCTAGCGTGACGCTGCGCGCTGTATCCGCGATCCTCGGTGCCTTTGAAGAGCACCTTCCAGGCATCTTCGTATGTCGTGTCAAAGAGCCTGCTCAGAGTTTGGTGCCGCGCCGGGTCAAACTCCCACAGGTTGAAAGCCCGTTGTTGACACGGGAGGATCAAGCGGATGAGCATAACCTAGACTACATTGACAAGCCTGAGCTGCTTGTTCACCAGGGATTGGATGCATGTTTGTAGTCCGGTCACCTCCTTTTTGCTGCCCCACGACAGGCCCGTCTCTTTCGAGGACGTGAGCCGCGTTGGGGGTCTGGACCGGAACTCGGGGCCTGCGACCCACTTAGGGTCGCGCGGCTCGGTGATGTAAAACCACCCCGATTGCCACCCCTTCAGGGTCTCCACAAAGGAGCCCTCGAGCCATAGGACGTTGGCCATCTTGCCCACCATGGCGCCTCCGCACTCCGCCTGGTTGCCGCGCACCACCTTCGGCTTGACGTTGAAAGTCTTGAGCCATAGGCCAAAATGGGGGCGGATGCGGAGGAAAGCCTCGCACACGACGATAAACGCTGAGATGTTGGGGACAAAATTCGGGGCCAGATCGTGGAAATCCAGGCCATAGTAGAACATGAGCCCCCGGATAAATGGATGGAGAGGAAAACCCAGTCCGTGGAGGAAATGGGGGAGGAACACCACCCTCTCATGGGGCCTGGGAGTGGGGATGAGCTGCCCCGTTTCGGGAAGCCAGTGCGCGATGTCGCTAGCCAGATATCCGGCCTTCCTCAGCTTTTTGATGTGTCCCTCCATGACGGAGGATAAAACATCCAGTTGCCTCTTGCTCCGGACATGACTGGAGAAGGTTGAGGTGGTAGTGCGGACTTGGGCGCTGGAGCTCTAGTGCGCAAGAATAGATAAGCAAAGGAGGAAGAAGGCATAGGTAAAAAGGTGGATCCTTATCCCCTTATATGGATGGACGCAACTACGTGTCCCTACCAGCCTGGTAAAACTCGCTTATCTCCCAAGCGCCGTAATCAATGGCGCGGTTGGGTTACCCACGCCCGTATTGATTAGAATCCCGGAATAAGGGGACACGATCTCTGCTTTAATAAGACGTGCCAAGGAAACCGCATCGCATAACGCGCTGAGATGGGACAGTAAAACGGTTCGAATAAAAGCTTGGCCATGGTGTGATGTCACACTATGCAGTGCGTCAGCAGATTAGATTTGTGTAAATATTATTCTCTCTATGGCAATGTGTGGAATCTTATTTTGCAGAGCCGGACACTACCTTTGTGTTCAAAATCTTCTATGAAGTACTTGGAGGAGGAACCCGCCTTGCAATGTCGAAGACAATTTGCGCGCCGGACTCATCGTCATTGAAGCCTGGTTCAGGGGCTACTGAGGGAGTCCTGGATTAGAGGTGTTCGGATAGACGAACTATACCTTCAAACGGACTCCTGGACTATGAAGATACAAGATTGAAGACTTCGTCCCATGTCCGGAAGGGACTTTCCTTGGTGTGGAAGGCAAGCTTGGCGATACGGATATTTAGATCTCCTACCATTGTAACTGACTCTATGTAACCCTAACCCTATCCGGTGTCTATATAAACCGGAGGGTTTTAGTCCGTAGGACAACGTACACATCAACAATCATACCATAGGCTCAATATTAATCCAGCAGGACGTAGGGTTTTACCTCCATCGAGAGGGCCCGAACCTGGGTAAAACTTCGTGTCCCTTGCCTCCTGTTACCATCCAGCCTAGACGCACAGTTCGGGACCCCCTACCCGAGATCCCCCGGTTTTGACACCGACAGTAACCATAGTAACTGTGTGTCTAACACCAAAGGCAAAACCTGAGGAATCACCCCCGGTGAATTCCACTCGCTGTTGTCATCA
The DNA here is from genome assembly GCA_034509565.1 of Triticum monococcum. Lineage (NCBI taxonomy): Eukaryota > Viridiplantae > Streptophyta > Magnoliopsida > Poales > Poaceae > Triticum > Triticum monococcum. The sequence continues at coordinate 438,241,230 of CM067842.1, read as the reverse complement.
AGGTGGATGTAAGAGGATCCACCCTCGAGGTTCACGTTTGATGGGTTGCACGACAGAGCCGTAACAGAAGTGGTTAAGGAGGAAATCACCCTCGATGACCTAGACCGTATAGCTACACTACGGAGATCTCATCAGGAGTGATGTAAGAGGTTCCACCCTCGGCACTCGATGGTAACTCTGCAGAGTCATACAACTAGGGGGTGATGTGCGGTGTCGGGGCCTGGACATCGATCACGTGATCGAGTCATCGAACATACAGCGAGGCAACAGGGACAAGGTGGGGTCACTGATGGATCACTAACAAACCTATACTAAGCAGTTTAGGATAAGCAGGTAACAACAACAGGCTATGCATCAGAGTAGGATCATACAGAAAGCAGTAGCAGTTCTAATGCAAGCATGAGAAGGAAAGAAATGGGCGATATCAGAATGCTCAAGGGGGGTTTGCTTGCTTGGTTGCTCAGACAAGGAGGGGTCATCGGTGACGTAGTCGATCACAGTGGCATCATCGGTCTCGGGGTCTACCGGAGAGAAGAGGGGGAAGAAACATTAAATACAGAGCAAATAATGCATCACAAGGCATAACATGACGATGAGCAAAGCTAGGGTTGCCCTAACGTAGTACTACACATTGTAGACGGAGGGGATAAACATCCGAGGATGAATTCCCGGCGCTAGGTGGATTCCGGACAGATGAAAGAGAGGGGACGGTTCCATGTTCAGCATGCTAGGGGCATGTGACAGATGAACGGACCGCGTATTCGGATTTGTTGGATTTTTCTGAGCAACTTTCATATAGAAAACATTTTCATCGGAGTTACGGATTATTTTCTATGAATTTCTAAAGATTTTCTTATATTCTAGATTTATTTCATTTACAGAAAATGATATATGATGTCGGCATGATGTCACAGTGACATCAGCAGGTCAACCGACGGCTGACCAGGTCAAACCTGACATGTGGGTCCAGTGGGTCCCACATGTCAGCGTCTGTGGCACTAAAAGTGGATTAAATTGACTAACAGAACTAGTTAGAGGTGTGGGCCCCATTAGTGAGTGACTAATTAGTGAATTAAACTAATTAATAGATTAATTAACATTTTATTTATTTATAAAACCTGTTAATTTGCGCATAGCCCACATGTCAGTGGGCAGAGTGCCTAGTCAGCAGTTGACCCAGTCAACTGGGACCCGTGGGGCCCAGCGGCAGTGTCACAGGGGACCCGCTTGTCAGGCCACACCGGTGACAACCGGAGACTCGACGCCGGCGACCAAACTGCGGCGGCGGGGCCTCGGATGTGGCCGGAAAATGTGCTCCGGCCACCATTTTGCGCGCACTTGGGCACATTCTAAAGCGGAGACCAAACCGCGTCGAACTGTGGCGGTCTCGCGGCCTGGGAGGCTCCACGGCGACGAAGGCGAGCACGTCGGTGGCGGAGCTCGCCGGTGCGCTACGGCGAGCCGGCTGCGGTGCGAATTTTCGCGCGCGTTCGGGCTCATTCGAACGCGGGGGCATCACCACGTCGTTCTAACCCAACGGCGCCAGCTATGGTGGTCGAAAGAGACGGCAGCGACGAGCTCGAGCGGCGGACAGAAAAGTGGCGCAGTGGCGAGCTAGCTACGGCGATGCACAGGGCGCGAGGAGAGGAAAGGAGGGAGGGAGGAGCTCACCGCGCAGCACACGGAGGCTGGTGAGAGGCTTAGTAGCAGCAGCAGGCATCACTGGAGATGAAGAAGAACGACGGCAGCCGGAGATGGGGACGAAGGGGATCCTGTGCTGCCACGCCTCTGAGCTCCAGCTTAGGCCACCGATCGAATGAGTAGACCCCCGCGGAGCTCACCGACAAGGTCAGCGGGCGCAGGGCCGCGAGTGGCCGCGACAATGACGGAGGACGGCGGCGACCGCGCTCGGGTGGTGGCTCTGAGAAGGAGGCGAGGCGACGGAGCGAGCGGAGAGAGGGGATAGGGACTGGCGCGAGTGGGGGCGGCAGGGCAAGTGAGAGGGGAGAGGGGAGCCTGAGGCGTCGGGGTCTTATCCCTCGTCGTCGACGCCGACGAGGCGGCTCGGTGGCGACCGTGGGCACGGTCGGACGAACTGGGAGGGGGGAAGGGCGACCCAGCGAGGAAGGTGGATGGGCTGGCCAGCTGGAGTGGGCCGCCTAGGTGGGTGTAGTCCAGGGAGGGGGTAGAGGGCCTCTCCCACTTTTCCTTTCCCTTTTTGCTTTTTTTATTATTTTCAGCAGCTTTTGCATTTTCCTTTTTGTCAAAAATGACCTTGCAAAATTATGCCACTGATCAAAACAAATTCAAAGAATTAAGGTGCACTTCCACAAAAGGTTGGGAGGCTTTTGGAATAGTTGCCAATTTTATAAATTAAAAAGGGCATTTAATTTATTGCTTAGGTCACTGTTTTAAGTAGTTTAGGCCACTTAAACCCTTTTCAAAAATGTTGGTTCACCACCAATATTAGTTGTGGAACATTTGGCACATGATGAACATTTTTGTTTTCATGAAAGAAGAAGCAAATATTTGACATGCAATCAGAATTAGAATTTGAAGCAGATTTTGGACAAGTGGCATTTTGGCATGATGATCATGATGATATGACCTTCATTAGGGGATATTACTGTAGTGTGATACCGGGGATGTTACAAATCTCCTCCACTACAAGAAATCTCATCCCGAGATTTCAGTGGGGAAGTAAAGAGTAACTTCGGGTGAACTGACCCTTATAGGATTAATTGTCTGGTGAACAATGCAGGGAATGTGATAGACGTGTCTCTCGAGTTGAAACTTAAGAAAACAACGAGAGAAAAATATGAAGGTACAATAGGAAGTTTCAAGCGAATGGACAAACGATCGATACCTGAACAGAGTGTGAGAAGGGGGTTGAGAGCATCGGGAATAGATCATATCTCGGACGATGGCTTGTGACAACACACAAAGCCAAGAGCAAATGATACTTTGGAATAAAGGATATACACGAGAGTCAGGTTCCAATCCTGTGGAACTGTGGGTTATGGGCCCACGTGATGGTTAGTGCTATAAGGCCAGAGGCCCCTCGGATCAAATATCCAAATCGTAGTGGATTAGGAACACGCGGTAACGAGCAGAGACTCACGATCTATGTGACCCCATCACCCCATCTCGAGTACTTGCGGCAAGGGCTAAGAATGCCCGACCACGCCTCGTAAGTATCTCGCGGGCACCTTCCAGGTCAACCCGACTCCACATCACTCGCTAATAAGCTCGCGCGGGTACCCCTCAGGGTCGACCCATCTTTAGTAACATGGTTTAATGTAAAGTCATAGTAACCATAGTAACTGTGTGTCTAACACCAAAGGGAAAACCCGAGGAATCACCCCCGGTGAATTCCACTCGCTGTTGTCATCAAGGTGAACGTAAGAGGATCCACCCTCGAGGTTCACGTTTGATGGGTTGCATGACAGAGCCGTAACGGAAGTGGTTAAGGAGGAAATCACCCTCGATGACCTCGACCGTATGGCCACACTACGGAGATCTCATTAGGAGTGATGTAAGAGGTTCCACCCTCGGCACTCGATGGTAACTCTGCAGAGTCATACAACTAGGGGGGTGATGTGCGGTGCCGGGGCCTAGACATCGATCACGTGATCGAGTCATCGAACAAACAGCGAGGCAACTGGGACAATGTGGGGTCACTGATGGATCACTAACCAACCTATACTAAGCAGTTTAGGATAAGCAGGTAACAACAACAGGCTATGCATCACAGTAGGATCATATAGAAAGCAGTAGCGGTTCTAATGCAAGCATGAGAAGGAAAGAAATGGGCGATATCGGAATGCTCAAGGGGGGTTTGCTTGCCTGGTTGCTCAGACAAGAAGGAAGGGTCGTCGGTGACGTAGTCGATCACAGTGGCATCATCAGTCTCGGGGTCTACCGGAGAGAAGAGGGGGAAGAAACATTAAATACAAAGCAAACATTGCATCACAAGGCATAACATGACAACGGGCAGAGCTAGGGTTGCCCTAACGTAGTACTACACGTTGTAGACGGAGGGGATAAACATCCGAGGATGAATTCCCGGCATTAGGTGGATTCTGGACAGATGAAAGAGAGGGGACGGGTCCATGTTCAGCATGCTAGGGGCATGTGACAGATGAACGGACCGCGTATTCGGATTCATTAGATTTTTCTGAGCAACTTTCATATAGAAAACATTTTCATCGGAGTTACGGATTATTTTCTATGAATTTCTAAAGATTTTCTTATTTCCTGGATTTATTTTATTTACAGAAAATGATATATGACATCAGCATGATGTCATAGTGACATCAGCAGGTCAACCGACGGCTGACCAGGTCAAACCTGACATGTGGGTCCAGTGGGTCCCACATGTCAGCGTCTATGGCACTAAAAGTGGATTAAATTGACTAATAGAACTTGTTAGGGGTGTGGGCCCCATTAGTTAGTGACTGATTAGTGAATTAAACTAATTAACAGATTAATTAACATTTTATTTATTTATAAAACCTGTTAATTAGCGCGCGGCCCACATGTCAGTGGGTAGAGTGCCTAGTCAGCAGTTGACCCAGTCAACTAGGACTCGTGGGGCCCAGCGGCAGTGTCACAGGGGACCCACTTGTCAGGCCACGTCGGCGACAACCGGAGACTCGACGCTGGGGTCCAAAGTGCAGCGGTGCGGCCTCGGATGTGGCCGGAAAATGTGCTCCGGCCACCATTTTGCGTGCACTTGGGCGCGTTCTAAAGCGGAGACCAAACCGCGTCGAACTGTGGCGGTCTCGCGGCCAGGGAGGCTCCACGGCGAAGACGGCGAGCACGTCGGTGGGTGTGCTACGGCAAGGCGGCTGCGGTGAAAATTTGCACGTGCGTTCGGGCTCATTCGAACGCAGGAGCAACACCACGTCGTTCTAACCCAACGGCGCCGGCTATGGTGGTCGAAAGCGACGGCAGCGACGAGCTTGGGCGGCAGACAGAAAAGTGGCGCAGCGGCGAGCTAGCTACGGCGATGCATAGGGCGCGAGGAGACGAAAGGAGGGAGGGAGGAGCTCACTGCGCAGCACACGGAGGCCGGTGAGAGGCTTAGTAGGAGCAGCAGGCGTCGCTGGAGATGAAGAAGAACGACGGCAGCCGGAGATGGGGACGACGGGGATCCGGTGCTGCCACGCCTCCGAGCTCCAGCTGAGGCCACCGGTCGAAGGAGTAGACCCCCACGGAGCTCACCGACAGGGCCAGCGGGCGCGGGGCTGCGGGTGGCTGCGACAACGACGGAGGATGGCGGCGACCACGCTTGGGTGGTGGCTCTGAGAAGGAGGCGAGGCGACGGAGCGAGCGGGGAGAGGGGATAGGGACTGGCGCGAGTGGGGGCGGCAGGGCAAGTGGGAGGGGAGAGGGGAGCCCGAGGCGTCGGGGGTCTTATCACTCGTCGTCGACGCCGACGAGGTGGCTCGGTGGCGACCGTGGGCATGGTTGGAGGAACAGGGAGGGGGGAAGGGCGACCCAGCGAGGAAGGTGGATGGGCTGGCCAGCTGGAGTGGGCCGGCCAGGTGGGTGTAGTCCAGGGAGGGGGTAGAGGGCCTCTCCCACTTTTCCTTTCCATTTTTGCTTTATTATTATTATTTTCAGCAGCTTTTGCATTTTCCTTTTTTGTCAAAAATGACTTTGCAAAATTATGCCAGTGATCAAAACAAATTCAAAGAATTAAGGTGCACTACCACAAAAGGTTGGGAGGCTTTTGGAATAGTTGCCAATTTTATAAATTAAAAAGGGCATTTAATTTATTGCTTAGGTCACTGTTTTAAGTAGTTTAGGCCACTTAAAGCCTTTGCAAAAATGTTGGTTCACCACCAATATTAGTTGTGGAATATTTGACACATGATGAACATTTTTGTTTTCATGATAGAAGAAGCAAATATTTGACATGTAATTGGAATTAGAATTTGAAGCAGATTTTGGACAAGTGGCATTTTGGCATGATGATCATGAAGACATGGCCTTTATTACGGGAGATTACTATAGTGTGATACTGGGGATGTTACACTCCGCTTGCTTACTGGTCGCCGCAGGCTGACATGGCCCCTCGGCTGAAGATCATGAAGGCTTCGCTGGACCCTCCTTGTGTCATTTGAGTGCTCTATCCGCTCTGCCTTTGGCACCGCTCGGGTGATTTGTGTTATTCAGAGAACTTGTTCGTCCACCCCCCTAGTTTGTAGCTTTTCTACCTTTGCTTTCGAACTCCTCTTTGAGCTGCTGTATCAGAATATGTTGTTGTTTCGTTCTCAGCAATGGAACCGGGGAGATGCTCCCTGTTTTTCTAAAAAAATATATTTTATATGTTATTATATATTATTTTTATTGTCATCATATGTTTAACATATAATTACATATGTAAGAAAACAATATCCCACATCTTATTAACTTATAAAAATAATTTCTTAACAAACAAAATCCTGGATTGTTTTGGCACGAAAATCCTAGTGATTGTTTACAAAAGCTTGGCAAGATTTAAGGACCAATGTAATAATATCACTTATTATATAAATATATTTATAATAAAATGCTCAACCCCTTTTTATTTTTTGATAACATTGCTGGCCCAACCCAACATTATAATTAGAATCAGCCCAGCAAAATCGTGTATTTCGAGAAAGTACAAATGGCCTGTAATTTTTTAGGAAATAAAATAAACGGGCCGTATGGACGCTACATCATTTGTTCACCCAGCCCAGCTAATGGCTGTAATTCAAAAAAAGGTCAAATTGACTGTAAATTCTACCGCGCAAAAAAGGCTGTAAATTCTGAAAAAATGGGTTGAAGAATACGTGCCACATTTTTGGAGGCTGAAATGTGGGCCAATAGGTCGAAGCCAATGCAAGTCGTTGTCAATTTAGTCAACAAATGATTCTGACATGTTAGCCGTTGGATTTACATCCAACGACCGGCATCCATCTTCAATCTCTCGTCTTCTTCCTCCAGCACCGCCGGGACCACCTCTCGCCTCCTGCTTCTAGCAGCTCTGCTTAGCACGCTTCGCTATGAAGCGCTACTCCGCCGTTGGCCAGGCCATCCCTCCACCCCTCCACACCTCGTGTTCTTCTCCACTGACTGCCGAACCACACCGCACTAGAACCAGTTAACCCTCGTACACCTCTCTGTATGCGACTCTACTCCCGCGTATTCCCATCTCCGGCTCGTTGCTGTCCGGGGCCTCGCCGTCGTCCACCACATTGGATGCGCTCGGCGCGGCGTGGTCAACGTGGTCAACGAACGACACCATCGGAAGTAGACTGTGTGTGGAGAGGCTGACAGCTGGGTCCACGTCCACACACAAGGAAATGCCTCCTTATTACACCCAAAATAATGGTTCCTCCACCTGACATCTGGGTCCCACCGGAAGGGCCTCTATACTTTGCGAAATAAAGTGCCCCCCGCTGACATGTCGGACCCACCAGCTATCTTCGCATGCAAGGAAGTGCCTCCTTATTACGCACAAAAAAATGAATATCCCCCCTGCCAGCTGGAACCCAGCATAGTGGGAGGCTGACTTGTGGGCCTACCAAGTTGACGGGGACGGAGGGCTTTGTCAACTTAGTCAATATGAACGATTCTAGCTCTTGTTATCGTACGATGTTCATCCAACGGCCGTAGTGCTTCTTCAACCTCTGGTCTTCTTGCTCCAGCCTCCCAAACTAGCGCCGGTCGTGCCGCGTGCTCCTGCCTCCCATGGCCAGCTGTGATGCCGCGGAGGACTCACCGCCCCCTACTACTCCCACCGCTGGCCAGACCATCCTTCTACTCACCCACACCCCCTGTTATTCTGCGGCGACAGCAGCCTCACACCGTTGCCGAACCAGTGAACCCTTGTAATCCTCTTCGCGTGGGGATCCACTGCTGTGTCTTCCCCGGCTCTGAGTCGTCCCCTTCCTAGTCCTCGCCGTCGTCCATCGCCCTGGTGCTCTCGGCGCGGTGTGGTCAATGTGGTCAACGACCCACTTCCATCAGAAGAGTACTGTACGTGGAGAGACTGACAGCTGGGTCCATGGAAACCGCAAGGAAGTGCCTCCTTATTACGCGGAAAATAATTATTCCTCCACCTGACAGCGGGGACCCACCGGACGGGTCACCAGTATTTTGCGAAAAATCGTTTCCCCCTGACTGCTGGGACCCACCATATGGGCCACTGTATTTCGCAAAAAAAAAACATTCCCCCCGCTGTCAGCTTGGACCCACCGGAAGTGCCTCCTTATTACGCACAAAAAAATGAATACTCCCCCGGCTAGCTGGGACCCACCTTGCTGGGAGGCTGACTTGTTGGCCTACTAAGTTGGCGGGGACGAAGGGCTTTGTCAACTTAGTCAATATGAACGATTCTAGCTCCAGTGGCCGTACGATGTCCATCCAACGGCCGTAGTGCTTCTTCAACCTCTGGTCTTCTTGCTCCAGTCGCCCAAAGCAGCGCCGGTCGTGCCGCATGCTCCTGCATCCCGCGGCCGGCTGTGCTGCCGCAGAGGCCTCACCACCCCTACTATACCAACCACTAGCCAGGCCCTGCGGTGACGGCAGCCTCACACCACAGCCGAACCAGCGAACCCTCATAGTCCTCTCCGCGTGGGCTTCCACTGCCGCGTCGTCCCCTTCCTAGGCCTCGCCGTCGTCCACCGCCGTGGTGCTCTCCGCGTGGCGTGGTCAACGTGGCCAAGGAACGACTTCCATCGGAAGAGTACTATACGTGGAGAGGCTGACAGCTGGGTCCACGGCCACAGCCCAGTTTGTTTTGTGATTTGCCAAGTAAGTCGCTTTGTCAGGCCTGTTGGGCTGCAAATCTTTCAAGACGAGGAGAGCTTTCATTCGGCTGGCCGAGAAAATGGCCCATCAGTAATGAGAAATGGGTTGTACATTTTTAAAACACATCAAACCGGCAATTAGTTTCAAATATCTTTTTTTTCATTTCAAGATTTTAAATTACATTAATTTTTATGCGTGGAGAATTTGTTGGATTTTATATTGATATACTTTTATTTTTAAAATCAGTTTGAATGTGAGGTGAAATTTCGGGATTAAAAACAGTTCTGACCGCACCGAAAAATTCAAAATTTCATGTAATTTTTTAACCGTTGCCACAATATGGGCTGTAATGCTAACAAAAAGAATATGGGCTCCAAAAAAACCTTAAGAATTAGCAAATGGCTCTAAATTATTAGAAATAATGGTAGATGGGCTGTATGCCATTTTCCACAGATTTGAGGATTTCCTAAAAAAAGGTTGACGCACAAGCACTGACTGTTGGATGTCCATCCAACGGCCGTCATGCTTCTTCACTCTGCTCTTCCTACTCCAGCCGCTCAAACAAGCACCGGCGGGACTGCCTACTCCCTCCTCCTCGCGGTCGGCTGTGCTGCCGCGCAGGCTTCACCGCCCGACTGTACTCCCATCGCTGGCCTAGCCATCCCTCTACTCACGCACACCTGCTGTTATTCTCCGTCGACGGCAGACGAACCAGTAAACCCTCGTACAGTCGTACTCCCCTCCGCGTGGGAAACAACTGCTGAGTCTTCCCTGCCTCCGTGTCGTCCCCTTCCAAGGCCTCGCCGTCGTCCACCGCCCTAGTGCTCTCGGGGCGATGTGGTCAACATGGTCAAGGAACGACTTCCATCGGACGTGGACTTTACATTGAGAGGCTGACAGCTGGGTCCACGGCCGCAGCAAGGAAGTGCCTCCTTATTACGCGGAAAATGATGATTCCTCCACCTGACAGCTGGGACCCACCAGATGGGCCACTGTATTTCACGAAAAAACGTTTCCTCCTGACTGCTGGGACCCACTAGCTACATCTTCGCATGCAAGGAAGTGCGTCCGGGCAAAAAAAATTGATTCGCCCCCTGACTGCTGGGACCGACCAGCTACATCTTCGCAGGCAAGGAAGTGCCTGACAGTCTGGACCCACCTGGTCGAAGCGTACGTAGCGTTGTCATTCTGGTCGCAAACGTGTACGTACATACTGGTCGATGTAGAGGCACGCACGTGTCGTAGTAGAGGTGCGCACGTGTCATAGTAGAGGCATGCACGTAGCATTTACACGTATGTACAGCGGCTAGGGTGCAAGAAATAAAATACGGCCACTTATGTGTACATAAGGGCGGGGTCTCGAATGCCTACTCGCGCATACGTACGGCCAGGGCTCGTGTACATGCCTGGGTCGGAACGGAGAAACAGCGGTGTCGTCGTGTTCATGGGGAGGCAACGGAATGCGTCGTGTTCATGGGGAGGAAACGGAATGCGTCATGTTCATGGGGAGGCAACGGAATGTGTCGTGCTCAGCGGGAGGGCATCGATGGAACAGGTGATGTAAATGAGGCCTGGCGTACTGCAGAACGGAGGAAACGGCCTTGTGTTCGACAAGCCACATTCGAAACGGGATCCTGTTCATCGGGAGGGGTCTGGCGTACCGCAAAATGGAGGAAACGGACCTCCTACGGTCGAAACGGGGGTCCTGTTGATCGGGAGGGGTGTGGCGAACCGCAAAATAGACGAAACGGACTTGTGTTGGAGCACTACGGTCGAAACGGGGGTCCTGTTCATTGGGAGGGGTGTGGCGTACCGCAAAACGGGACTCCACAGGATACTGTTCATCTCCACCGTCGACCTCCTCTAGCCTCCACGGGCTCCTGTTCATCCAGCCTCCACCGCGCGCTACTCCACCGGCTACTGTTCAACCACCCCTCCACCGTCTACTGTTCATCCAGCCCTCCACACCACGGGGTCCTGTTCAACCACCCCTCCACGGGCACCCCTCCACCATCTACTGTTCATCCAGCCCTCCATACCACGGGGTCATGTTCAACCACCCCTCCACCATCTACTGTTCATCTAGCTCTCCACACCACAGGGTCCTGTTCATCCACCCCTCCACGGGCACCCCTCCACCGTCTACTATTTATCCAGCCCTCCACCACACACGGGGTCCTGTTCATCCAGAGGCAACGCCACCGCTCACTGTTCATCCAAACCCCCCCGCAACACTCACTGTTCATCCCATCGATCGGCTTCATTTAGCAGTAGTAGCGAAGGAATCGCTCGATGGGGTTCAGTTAACAACCATCGATCGATCGCTCGGGTTCAGTAACGCGCAGCCTGCAGTGCAATCGCTCGGGTTCAGTTAGAGCCCAGCGCCTCGCTCGGGTTCAGTTCGAGCCAACGCCTCGCACACACGCGTGTACGTGTACGAGAGAAACGCGCATCGCTCGGCCCCCGACCTCCCACCATAACCGAGAACTCCCCGAAATTTTCCCCCCCCTCGCTTCTACCATGGTTTTTTCCGCCATGGACGGCCCAAAGAATGTCATGCAGCTGCGTCTTCGGCCCGCCCAGGACGAAAAGCCCATTTTCTGTCATGATTTTTTGTCATAGAAGTAGGAGCCCACCACATCTATGATGATACCGGGTTTTGTCGCAATTATCGTCATAGAAGTGTCATATGTATGACAGAAAAAAATTCATTCGGCCCAAAATGTCACGGATGTGTCTTTTTTTGTAGTGTTGATACTGTTGGAGGAAACTCGCTCTTCCTTGGACAAAACTATCCAATCATGGTGAAAGGCGATCCAACTGTTGTTGACACAACATTACTACCATTTATGAGAAGCAAATGTATCTATACCTCGGACATTGCTATGGTTCCCTATCGTGGCTATCACAATATGCATCCTGACATAGGCCGCTTCAGCCTGGATGATCAGTCCTGCGTTGGTCTCGAGATTGACAGTAGTTGCCCCTTCCTGGAGAATCACTTCTGTCTCAAAGCAAGCATTTCCAACACCGAGGATTGGTTGAGCTGAAGTTCATTTCATTGCTTGTTATTTGTTGTGTGATGAAAACTTTAGTATTTACTAGAATGTATCATCATTGTCGTTGTGGGTTCATGACCTATTGTATGTAATAAAATGATAGGCCTATGATAAACTTACTAAATTTATGAATGGCTTTCGAGTCACTTCTCTGAGTGGGTGCTGCGACGAGGCAAAAAATATTTTCCGAATACATAATTGTATGTGCTTTGCAACAGGTTATCGGATGAGTCCAATCAACAATAGTACTACTACTATTTGTACTAGCTTCACATGCTTCATACGTCGGGCGGGTGTTTTTACTGTAGCAGTGAATCCCATCATCCTAGGTCCTCGAATGAGTCCAGTAGAAATTGCATTCTGATGTTTGGGTTCAAACTTTCAAAACTGCTACACAATCTCTACGTCTACTTATACGTAATACAACAAGTTTTTAAACTTGAGACCAGCCACCCACTCTCACAAAGAACACTTTTGAACCTAGCACAGACTCCAGGAAATTTGGCCATAGTGTGAGGTGGGCCATATGTTAATGTGTTCGCTGTACGTAGCAGCACCTTGAATCCTCGATATAGATCAAGCATTCACGTCTAGGAGTACGGCACACGCCACCAGCACGACTTCCATCTAACACCATATTTCTTGGAGTTCATGCTATAGCTATCTCTTCAACCTCATCGTTTCTCTAACTCAGCCATCGCGTGGTGGGAGAGGTGGGGGCTTCCGATACTAGTCGGTTTCCTCAACTGCGGTCCCACTTGTAAGGCCAACTCCAACGCATGACCCCTAACGGACCTCCGTTTTGCCCGGATTCTGTCCGTTTGGGTAGGGCAATGGGGTCGTGTCTAGGCCATTTCTCAGATGCGGTGGGCGTGCGCCCAACGCGCAGATGCATCCCAGCCGCGTACATTTTTCTTTGCAAACACATATCTTTCTTTCATCATTGATTTTTGGTACATGGAAATACATCACCAAAATTGACTAGAAAGAAAGACCAAAGAAAACAAGAACAACAAGAATACATTTTAGAAGATATCCAACTTCCATAACTGTTCCTGTAAGTTGGATTAGTGCCTTCTTGATGCATTCATTGTTGATCTGCAAAGGCTCGATCTTGTGTGCTTCTTTCGTCTTCGAGTGTAAAGAAGTAGACCTTGCTTCCTCGCATCTAGTCTCGTGTCTAGCCTCTATTCTATCAACAAGTGCACTAGTCTCATCTCTAGCCTCTATGCTAGCCAAAAGTGCTACAACATCTACTAAATTGTGCCCTGTCAATATATCGATGTACTCTTCTTCCCAATACCAAAACTTGCATCCATTCTACAGAATAAAATTTTAAGTTAGCACAACAAGTATAGTCCGAGAGCACAACCGAAGCTAAAGTAGCACATACCCCATCGGTTGAGCACTTGATGAACACCCATCCGAGATGTTCCGGCGTTGTAGACACGTGGCGCAAGACCTTCTTTGGGCAGTCGTTGCACATAATGAGTGGCAATGGTGCGCCGACGAGCTTTTGGGCTAGCACCGAGCCCGGCCGATCGCCATTCATCTATCTGCCGGCGGACCACCGACAGTGTAGATCCGAGTGGCTAGAGGAGTCAGTACCTACATGCGGCCTTTCCAAGGCCTTCTGGCCTGGTGCCCAGCCAGTCCATGGTGCGGCGCGGCCTCCCACAACCGGGCAAGATCAAGCCCGACCGGATCCGCTCCAAATCTGGCTGCGGGTGCACAAAACATGTAGTCATGGTTGGGTAGCTCCGGGACGTCAAGGGAAAGGGGGCTGAGCGAGCGCGCATCCGAGCTGCACGCGCTGGAGTTGGCCTAGCGGCGTGGCGGACCAACCGTATGGGGATGGAAGCCATCTCGCACGGGCGCTAGGTCTGATAGGACAACCTTGTCGTAAGTGTGTGACCTCTGTGGCAACCGTCCTCTCCCCACTAGCCTCTTCTTTGACATGTGGTCCCGTTCCCACATGTCAATGAGACGACGGTGAGTCCTTTTGTATAATTTCCAAACGAACGTCTATGTAGGCCAGGGCACCTCTTTCTGTACCATGGCAACCGTCCACCAACTCTTCTCCTTTCCCTCTCAATTTGGAACTGTTGTCGCACGCTCTTCCTCCCTCCTCCATTTGCCTTCACCCTTCCTTCTGCCATTGTTCGATCGTCTTCTCCATGGAGGGAACAGACCAGAAACGGCCCCGTTATTCTTGCCCCGATCTGAATGATGACGTGGTGGAGGAACTCATTGATCAGTGCAACGTCATCACCTCGGCTAGCATGGCAGGTTCGTTCAAGACCATTCTCGACTCAACTAATAACATCATTACAACGAACCCAAGGGTCCAGGAATGGTTTGATCTCCCCTATCTTCTTCACTGTGACCCCGCTCACTAGTGCACGGATGACAGAGGCCTCTCCTTGTGCAAGTTGGTGCCGCTTGATAATGATATGTGTGATGTTAAGATGCCATCGCTTGAGGGTAAGGCTTGGGCAGACACAAATGGAGATTGGGTTGTTTATATTGGGTCCAACTGCGAGTGGGAACTTTTGAATGTGTACAATCATCACCGGGTTCCACTTCCAAAAATCTCAGACTTCCCAGAGGTTGAGCACACCGGTATTCTACGTATGTTCAACTATGATCATGGTGACTGTCGTCTACAGAAGATAGCAATTTGTCGAGTTCCCGACCGCTCTTGGGGTTATAGGAATGCTTGTGTTGTCGCTATCCTCGACAAGCTTGTTTCCATCCTTCATGGTTTGACTCGATGGATATTGCTCAAAAATCAGTTTCTATACACGGATGAGTACTGTGATGCAATTCAATACGAGGGTCTTGTGTTTGCTACCACCACTCGTGGCACTGTTTTTGCATGGAATCCTTATGCTTTCGGTACGTTTGTCTTCCACCGTAATTATAATTGTTTCATCCACATGCATGCGGGTTAGCTAGTTTCCCTTTACTAATTAACCTTCTTGTGTTTCCAAGGTCCTGTGAACATTCCACCACCTATACTTGAAAAAATTTATAACCATGGGCGAGTTAACGATCCTGATGATCACAAGGATGGGGAACCAGATAGGAGTACTCAATGGCGTTTGGCAACTTATTCCGATGGATCACCTCTTCTTGTATGTATATAGGGCACCACTGATGTGACTAAGGAAGCAGGTGTTGTCTCCCATGGTCGCACTCTCCGGACCTATTCCAACATCTGTTGCAGGGTATTCGGGATGGATACTACTGTGCTAGCGCCAAAACCTTCTCCCTAGTTTAGTATTGATACTCTTGGAGGAAACTCGCTCTTCCTTCGACAAAACTATCCAATCATGGTGAAAGGCGATCCAACTGTCGTTGACACAACATTACTACCATTTATGAGAAGCAATTGTATCTATACCTCAGACATTGCTATGCTTCCCTACCATGGCTATCACAATATGGGTCATGTAATAGGTCGCTTCAGCCTGGATGATCAGTCCTGCGTTGGTCTCGAGATTGACAGTAGCTGGCCCTTCCTAGACAAACTCTTCTTGTTCAAAGCAAGCGTTTCCAACACCGAGGAGTGGTTGAGCTGAAGTTCATTTCATTGCTTGTTATTTGTTGTGTGATCGTAACTTTAGTATTTACTAGAATGTTTTGTTGGAACTAATCTATAATCCAACATGTATCCTCGTTGTCATTGTGTGTTGATGACTTGTTGTATGTAATGAATGGTACATTTGCATATGCATGTCATAAACTCAGTTTATAATGGTTTTCGACTCACTTCTTGGAGTGTTAGTGCCATAGTAGTATAGCCAGCATCCATAGTAGTAAGTTGCCACATCACATAGATCCAACCTATACTTAGTTCTAGTTAGATCAACTAGAGCTAGGTGCCGCACGGAGGCCGAGAAATATGGTGATAGTGTGACTGTGTGAGGTGGGCTTGTACATAGTAGTATGATGTAGGCACATGGCTTGCCATGTTTCCTACTCCTCCGATCTAAATGTGGAGAAGATTTGGTCGAGTTCTTCCTTCTTTTGCCGACACGTGGGACATCCAGCATCCAGGTCGTGTCATGCAAGAAAATGGAGTGGTAGTTGAAGCCACGTGATGTGCATCTTGGGTTAAACTATAAATAGAATCTTACTACTCTTGAGTAACTCCAAAAGCGGCCACCAAAGGTTTTATTGGATTTGTTTTTCATCACGAGCACGTCGAGGTGAAAGATGTGTAGGTTCAGTGGGTCCTCTTGCGTTTTCACTAACATGTGGGACCGCATGTGAGCAAACAGACGATGGGCTCCGCGCATCTGTTGGCTGGCTGAGAAGAGAGATAGACGAGGGCTGAGCACAGACTCTAGGACATTTGTTCTACATAAACAGCACCTCGATATAGGCTCGATATAGTGGGGTGGCATGGGCCATAACTAGCATTCACGTCTAGTAGTACGACACACGCCACCCACATGGGTCCCATCCGACACCAATTTTCTTGGAGCCCGTGCTACAACCATCTCTTCTCCCTCTTGTTTTCTCAGCCATCGCGCTGTGGGAGGGGTGGAGGTTTGCCGATAGTTGGTTTGCTCAACTGTGGTCCCACTTGTAAGTGAAAATGCAACACAGCACGCATTCCCCCTTGAGCGGCGTGCGAGACCAACCGTGTGGGGGTGCGACGTACGCGAACACGGCAGGCTTTTCCTTTTGAACTTGTATCTTGTAAAATTTGGTTCTGCTCCATGGCGTGACCGATAGGTAGAAATAATGATTCTCCCTATACTAATGAGAATTTTGGTTCTGGCGCGGTTCATGCATGGAGTACGTACGAAAATTATGAAGTTGATGCGAAAGGTAAGATAATTACTAGTAGTACCATATACTACTACATGGATTTCACGGAAAGATAAAGATACATACGGATCTATCAACGACATCCTGACACCCTAGTGCGTCGAGTCACCAACCAAGGTGTGAGGAGCAGTGGCGTTGGTGGCAAGCTCAACGTGCTTCCGAACAATGTCGTCCAAGATTGTCCTCCTCTGGCACGTAGTAGTCCTTGTGGGCAATTTGCTCGTAGACATGGGTGATTATGTCGACAGTGTCTTGCTGCGCCAGGCGTTGCGCGGCGAGCGTGACCTCGAGATGGACATTCTCTGACGCGACGGCGGGCAGTCGCAGGGCCACCAGTGCATCGAAGAGGTTGTCATCATAGAAGCCGTTGAGGGTGGCAGGCATCGCGGAGCCTGGGCGCGTGGCCTGGAGGCATACGTCAAGGTCGTCTGCAAGCTTCTTGACGATGGTGAACTTGTCGAGGAAGCCGACGAGGACCTTCTCGAACAAGGAGACAAAGATGTCATCCAAGTGGCCTCTCGCCCTGGTGTCCTCAAGCACGACCTGGAGACGTTCCTCGGTGCCGGGCCGCAGGCCGGCGTCGTGGACCATCTGGCATAGTCGGCTGATGTTGGCGCTCATCGCGTCCATGGGTCTAGCTTCTAGTCAACTGAACTTGCGATTGGAGTGATCACTCTTGCCCTTGGTTAGGGTGTGTAGGTGCGTAGATTTTCATAGATTGGACTGGCGAGGAGAAGTGCAGACTGTGTTGCATTCACGTGTGTGTTGGCCATCTACTCCTCGGCCCTCTACTGCATCTTCCTTTGGGTGTATGATAGGTGGGCTAGCCACCTGTTGGGCCCACGAGTCATTCACCCAAACGCAGGTGCGGTAAGTTAATGAAGTTGCGTCCCCCTCCGTCCCAAAACACTTAGGCATGGTACATTAACTCCCTCCTCGTTTCTTATTTCATGACATATCAACCAATGAGAGATGTGGGCCGTGCATGCTTTCAGTGACTTGAGACTACCAAACATGACATGCAGTGGATAGTTTATTGCATGTAATCCTATTAATTAGCCAAAAGACATTAAGTTCTCTCGCTTTCCCCTTCGTCTTGGTCATGGTGCACAACCTAAGAGCATAGTTAATACTTAATAGTATAGCCAGCTGCTGGCTATATGATGTTGCCATGTCATAGTAGAGCCATCACTTGTAGCCACTCATACAATAAGGTTAGC
Organism: Triticum monococcum; assembly: GCA_034509565.1. Taxonomy (NCBI): domain Eukaryota; kingdom Viridiplantae; phylum Streptophyta; class Magnoliopsida; order Poales; family Poaceae; genus Triticum; species Triticum monococcum. The sequence continues at coordinate 438,223,322 of CM067842.1, read as the reverse complement.
TATAAGGCTGGCTATAAGAGTACTACCTTTTCTCATCTTCTCTCTTTCTCAATATTTATTGTATATCGGCCTAGGAATGCGCATATAGCTAGGCTCTTGCACGAGAGCCCACTCCTCTTTTTCACTTGCTCTAAGATGACTTAGACTAGCCACAGTGGGAGTAACTTTAGCACTAACATCGAGTCCAACTCAACAAATTTGCTTATGTGGCAATGAGTTAATGAGGAGAGACGTAGTTTGAGTAACTTAGCTAGTTATTACTATAACATCACATGTCCCAATGCAATATGAGTCTATAACCTAATAAATAAGGCTTTGCATGTTACCATACTTATGTTACTACCCACTATGAAAGGTAGAACTAGTGTATGTTACTCTTCATTGTGGCTAGTCATACACCTAGACGGAGGGAGTAGTCTCAAGTCATTGCATGCATACGCACCCCACGTCTCGTATTTGTATTGGGTGATTTCTTTTTTCGTGGCAAGAAACAGGGAACGGGGTGCGTAGTTAATGCACCGCGCATAAAAGTTTTGGGATTACTATTTTGTTTTCATAATGTGACTAATGCACCAGTACGGAGGGAGTAAAATAGTAGTATTTGATTGCAATTTTTTGTTGGTAGCTTACAAAGCTGAGCGCTCGGTGAGTATAATAGCAGTATGATTGATGAGACTTCAGATTTGAGCCATCTACCGGAAGGAATAAAACAATACACCATGTATTTCTTTACAGAGGGAGTAGTACATTTTTTGTGACATGCATTACTAGATATTGCTAGTCAAATACTAAATCCAGATGGACGTGGTAGTACTACTAAATCCATATGGTGGTCCTAGTACTAGTAGTAGTACTACCAATGTAGTGGCACTGTACTACCCGTTTGTCAAATTATTACGTGTTGCTCGTCGCAGTGAAGTGACAAGACCCTGCGCCGGAGATGAGACATGAGTATAGGCTCCATGTTCGGCATAACACATAAGTCAGCCTCACCGTCTGCAGTCACTATCATCATGGCTATAGAGCTAACATGCTTAAAACTAGCCATGTTCGACATAATTTCCCGTGCGTAGATGCCCGCATTGCACGGAACACCAAGATTGGGGGTGGACGGCGCCGACAGCAGCCATCGCGCCAGATTTTTCCAGGGCCTTCTAGATGTGGTGGGAGCAGATAAGGCTGATTGTGAGAGACAAGGAGTTGTTTGTAAATAGGGAACAAGTGCAGGCATCTTTTTGCAAAACTGGAGATGTTTGGTTTGTATGCGTCAGATCTAGGTCCGACGGCTATTGGTGAATGATGGCAGGCACAACATCATCACCAACTCAGGACCTCTTTGATTCGTAGGATTTTGAAAACGCAGGAATAGGACACGGCAATATTACAAGTTTCAAACTGATATTACAAATGTTAGGAGTAATGTTTCACCTACGAAGAGGGAATCTAGGAAGTTTATGTAAGAACTTTCGTTACTTTAGGTGGATGCAGCATTATTGTACAAACTAAAATCCACCGCCCTGATAAGTCACTAATGGGCAAATAATTTTTTGAGTCTCTGGCCGTATATGAGCTCGTGAGAGATAGCAGAGAGAGAAAGAGCTACTCCCTCTATTTGATAATGTAGTGCCAACATTTTTTTAAAGTCAAACTTTTGAAACTTTGACCAAGTTTATAAAGAAATTATTTATATCTACAATACTAAAGATAAATAATAGTATGAAGTAAGTACATGTTGTGATGAATCTAATGATCATTCCAGATGTAAATGTTTTTCTCCACATATACCTAGTCAAACTTATATGAGGTTTGACTTTTCAAAACATCCATATGCTTATGGACGTGAGAGAGTCCCTAACTGGAGAGAGAGAGCGAAATAGAAAGAGTGAGTGAAAAAAGTGTGTGTGCGTGTGTGAAAGAGACATGGCAACACACGATAGAGAAAAGGCGTTGTGTCTTATGCAAACATATCACACATGCATCTTCGACAATGGAAGCAAGGTGAGGAGATAGTATGTGGTTGTGTGCAACCAAGAGAGAAAGACCCCTAGCACGTGGCCAAGAGGGGTCTGACAAACAAGGGAGAGAGGTCGAGAGAGACGTACGGAGAAAATGCAGACATGGGAGAGAGTGTATGTTTGTCATAAAGAGATCCCCTGGAGATCGTGATGGGACTACATGGGTGGGAGATCGAGTGACAAGGTGTGTGCGATAGAAGATACCCTGAAAGATATCGAGATAGACGTATGGATGGAAGGAGACAATACGTGTGTTCTAGATGGCTAGTGAGAGATAATCATACTTAGGGGGGATTGCGTGCGCCTATGATGGAGTGAGGGATTATGGTACTTAGGGGGTGCGTGTCACATAGAGAGAGAACAAGGGCGGAGAGTGTTGGATGGGTCTATATGTAGGGTGAGCGAGACATTTGTATGTGTGAACCAGGGAGATATAAAGTTTGAGAGAGATAGAGGAGCCCCAATAAGGCTGAGTGGTGCGTCAGATAGCTGAGAGGGGGAAAGAGATATTCCATCCGCTCGATAATGCAGTACATGTAAATTTTTTAAAAGTCGAACTTTGAAAAACTTGATCAGGTTTACACAAATGTTATTTATATCTACAATACCAAAGATACATCATACGAAACTACATCTCATGATGAATCTAATGGTATATGTTTGCCGTTCTAGATGTAAATGTTTTTTCTCCACGTACATGGTCCAACTTTGTGATGTTTGACTTTTCAATAAATCTATATGCTATGGACCGAAGAGAGTGCCTAAGTGGAGAGAGATCAAGTGCATGTGACGGAGAATGAGGGAGTGTGCAAAAAGAGTATGTGTGTGAAAGAGAAAGGGACAACAAACGATAAATTAGAGTGAGAGTGTGTGTTTTTGTTTCTTATGCAAACATATCATGCATGCATCTCCGAGATAGAAAAGGGAGGTGAGGAGATACACGAAGATAGCTAGTGCATGATTGTTTGCAACGGAGAGAGACATCCCTATAGCACATGTCCAATAGAGGTCTGGCCAACAAGGAACAAAGGTCGAGAGGGACACATCGAGAACATGGACGCATGGGGAGGGAGAGAGGGTGTGTTTGTGATGGAGAGATCCCCTCGAGATCATGAGGGGACTATATGGGTGGGAGATCGAGGGAGGTGCGTGCGTGATAGAAAGATGCCCTGAGATAAATCATATAGACCATGCACATGTTTGTGATGGAGACTAAGATTAGCTAGTCATACACATATAGGGGGGACTGCGTGTGCCTACATTTGAGTGAGAGACCATCATACTTGGCTAGGCATGAGATTGTGTGTGTGTGCGTGTGAGATGGAGAGAGAACGAGGGAGAGAGATAGAGTATTAGATGGGTCTATCGAGTGCGAGTGAGATATGCATTTGTATGTGTGACTCGGGTAGATGGAGAGTTTGAGAGAGAGGGGGAAGAGCTCCGAGACGACAGAGTGGAGCGTGAGAGAGTTAAGGGCAATGAGCCAAGGAATTTGTGTGTGTACGATGAGTGCACCCAAGATATTTAGCTTGGACTAGAGAATCATCTGTAGTGTACGAGAGAGACCTATAGATGGGGTATATATGCATGCGAACTAGAAAGACCCCCCCCCCACACACACAAAGAGAGAGAGAGACAAAGAGAGTGGTAGGGACCAAAAAGGTTTGTGTGTTGGATGCGTGCGACAGAATTGAAGATTGTCGGCGAGAGAGAGATAGAGAGCAGGAGTCCGGGAGAGGGGGAGGTCACGTTTTATGCATCAAAGACTGATATAAACCATGTTTCGACATAAAATTGCATTCAAATATTTAAATTGGAGAACATGTTGTCTACAATCCACACATGAACGGAGATATGCGTATATCAAACAAGTTAATTAATTTGACTCTCAAGATGTTCATGGAGTACTATAATATTGTACAACATGCTACTCGATTGAGGTGTTTAATTTTGGATTTAGTTCACTATTTTGACTTGGTGAACGAGCTATTTCATTGAATCGAGATATTTCATTTTGGGTTTGATTCCTGTTTTTGAGTGCGTCAACAATTTGCCATATAGTAAATCGCTAGCAATGAGCATGTAAAAACACATTACTCCCGAGCATCATCTCTCCATCTAAAAAAGAAGTGGCAAGCTAATATTTCAAAATTTGATTCGAATCGACTTGGTAAGGTAGACATGGATGCTCGTTCTCCCAAAATTTTAATGAACCATTAAACACCCTCTGCTCGGTGGAATTTGCCCGAGAAAATAAATGGGAGACGCGAAATTACCGTTCTATGTGGGACACACATCAAATGGCATGTTGTACATCGAGGGTAGGTTTGTAACTTCATCCAAGCGCACCTTCTCCTCGGCCGAAATGACATGTGCCGAATAATTCATAAACCATGGTCGGCAAAACATCCTCTCCTCGCCCGAAATAGCTCGCACCCACTATTTCAAAACACGCTCTCCTCGCCCGAAATCGCTCGCGCCCACTATATTTGAAAACACACCCTCCTCGCCCGAAATCGCTCGCGCCCACCATATTTCAAAACACGCCCTCCTCGCCCGGAATCGCTCGCGCCCACTATTTGGGAGAAGCAAAGTTACTCTACTATCCCCGACCCTCAGTACACAGACCCAAGCCGAGACGCCTAAAGGCAGGGGTAGAACTGTAACTCCCCCCCACATTTTAGACAAATGCATCCGTAAGACATGGTTCCCCCTCCCAATTCCCCATTCATACCTCGTGGGCGCCAAATCACCTTCTCCCCGGAAGCTCCCTTCTCCCGAGCCGTGAAACCTCAGCCCCTCCCCCATGGTGCCCCCCACTGCAACAAATTCACAGCCGCCGTCCTCTCTAATCCCGGAGACGCTCCCGTTTGCCGTCATGCACTGGGCCATGTGCCTCTTACTCCGTGCTGCCGGAGCTGCCTCGACGATGGCCGCATGAACCGTACCGGAGCTGATTCACCCCCGTCGTTGTTCATGGCGCCAGAGCGGCTCCAACTTTGGACCCGTCCAGAGCCCCGGCGCTGCTTCCCCGTAGCCGTCGACCATCGCGACATCTCTTCTTCCCTTCTACAGGTAGCCACCGCAACCGCATCGGCCTCACCGACTAGGCAGCCTGAGCTGCCTGCTTCACCGGGCCGCCAGATAGGTCGCACCCTCATCTCAAATCACTTTATTTAGACGTTAGTTGTCTGAATATTTATTCTGGGGTAATTGATTCCCAATGGGAAGCAGCACCCCTCGAGCCGGCAGAGCTCCTAGGCTGCTGGTTTCCTGGTGTCTAACGTAAGGGTGCGGGGGCGCAAGTTCTCCGTGGAAGGAGCGCTTAGATGGCTATCTTAGAGTTGCGTGGGTTGAAGGTACTACCGCTGCCGGATCTGGATGACGGCGAGTCTTTGTGGATTGGCCCGGGGGCGGCGCAACCACGGCAGTGCGGTGGAGCAGGGAGCGGGGTTTTGGTCGGGGCAACGGACGGCGGAGGCAGGCTGCTCTGCCGGTGGTCGCTGGCTCTTCGGGGAAGATTCCAAACAATGTCAGTCGGCAGGCACAAGACGGCCATCAAGCCATCCGGCGTAGATCGGACAGTACCAAAATAAAATAAAATCGTGTGACCCCAATTTAGTCTTCAGTCAACAAATGTGTGACCACTCTCGTACCTTGCTGTTGATCTCTTAGGGTATTTCTTCAGATCAGAGAGATGTGTCATTCTTAACATTATGTGTTTTCTGCATCTTCAGCCACACCGTCTTCCGACTCACCGCAGCTGCTCCAACAAGGGAAGCATACACCAGAAGGGAGCTATAGTCCCTACTCAACAGCTCCCTGCATCGAATGCGCGTGCTCGACATGGACGACCACAACAACTGCAAGGCCATCGACAAGTCAGCACATGATGCTCACTCCTATGGATGGAGGTCAGATAGGTTGTGCCATCATCTTACTTGTGTGCAACATTTATGGCTTTTCTATTCATCTAAGCATGGAAAATAGATTATCACATTTCACTGTATATTCATGATGATCTCTTACAGGTCTTTTTCAGGAGTTAACGTTGTTCCATAGTTCAGCTAAGAGACTTTTTCTTTAGGTAACATTGTTCCATAGTTATCATCCATCAGCCAATGCTATCCCACAGGCTGGTGATTATAGTATTATACCACTTCTAGTATAACCTATCTTGTTCCTTAATACTTTTGTGTGCCATCTAGTTAATCTCGAGTACAAATGATACATATTCTGTATCTTTCATCTATGTTCTCCCTTTAGTTTTTGAGACCTGTTGCTGCTAGTTAACCCCAGTCCTACTATTTATGTCGTCTCCTACAGGCACTCATTACATAAATCTAACTACTAGTTGTCTTCCATGCATGTCAGATATAATTGCACACACTGATTTATCCACAAGAACCTCACGGAGCAATGTAACGGCCAACAAACTTGACGTCAATGATACCCAATATGATGGAACATGTAAAGGCACTTCTTCACAAGACTTGCAGAAAGATGATGAATCCTATTCACCCCATAAGGTCCTTGCTCTAACTTGGCCCTTGATATGGGTACAACATGCATATAATGTCCCGGAGTGCATCTACTCTATTGCACTGCCTTGTGCTTAGCCTGCTGATCATGCATGTAAATATGGCATGCCTTCCCGTTTTTCTGTACCTATTCACCATTCATGATAACATGTTTTCAAATTCAAGTACTGTCATTCTACTCTATCGCAATGCCATCTGCTTAGTTTGGACATCATGCTTCTCAATATCTTATGCATTTTTATTCATCAGTATGTACTTCATCTATCTACCATACCATGTTTGTTTACATTGAAGTGCTCTCTAGTGGTCTCTTGCAATGCCATCTTAGCTTCCCAATCATACACGCATATCTTGCCTTAGTGATTTTCTGTATGTATTCTGCTAGCATACAGTTTTACATTCAAGTAGTGTTTTTACACTGTTGTCCTGTCGTATCCCTAGCTCTTACATCATACTCCCTCCGTCCGGATTACATGTCGCAGAAATGGATAAAACTGGATGTATCTAGAACTGAAATACGCCTAGACCCATCCATTTATTTCCGGATGGAGGGAATACATGTCAATATGTCATGGCTTTCTATTCTTCAGTGCCTATTCCATCTCTGTTGTAGCATGTTTTATAGTTGAAGCACCATTCTTCTATATAAGGCATGCAAGGGGAAGACGTCTATGTTAGAATCTGAAGGGTTACAAACCATGTCTTTGCAAAAGATCCAAATGCCAGGAGATAATAAACCAACTCCAGTTTTCATAGATACTGCTCCAGCACAGAGAAACCCAACTCCCACTAATAATAACCAGATTCTAGTGGCCAAAGAACTAGTCTTCTCTAGTCCAGCAAAAATATGCCAACTTCTTTATAAGAAGCATGTGCGTATCCTCGCATTATGAAATTTTATAGCATTCTGATCATATTTTCTACATGTTTCTTACACATCTCTCTTCTGGAAAATAAGGTTAAGCGATAGAAGACTTCCTCCATTGGGATCGTATTCGAGGAAAATATCTTGCGGGAATTATCTGTGCTCCAATGCTGATTGTAAGTACCTGTTGTATATCACTATATTTTTATATCAGCGTGTATTTCGTTAATCTGCGTGAATCTAACCTTTATCTGATCTAAAATTAGTTGTAGCAAAATGTTAAAGGCGCCAATGTAGATTTTTGTAAGGAAAACTGCCTGGTAGTTTTGCATACTGAGCTACATGAGTGTACTATCTCATATCAGGCACATTACTGAATTGTAGTGTTGCTCTGGTTGCCTATTCATTCATCTTGTTAATGTTGCTTTCGTATTACCTTACCTGACTGATGATAGTTGTGCCATATTGTGTTAATTTGGTGTAGGCTAGTTGCCCAAATGTTTGTTGTGTCAATGTTGCTTTCCTATTATCTGACCTGGCCAATGATAGCAATGCTAGTGTGTTAATTTGGTGCAGGCTGCTGAAGATAAGAAAACAAACTTTGAAAACAGCAAGGAAACCCCATTGTTTCTTTCTAATAAATCTAGGCCAAGTAATATGGTAATAACTCATGATTAATCTATTTAGTGGTCGAGACACTCCCTACTATCAATAATACAAGCCTGCCAAAATCGCCATCTGAATTTGTTCAGTTTCCTCTGTCTCAAATGAAACGGAAAAAATGTATGTTTGTGAACTAATTAATGGCTGAAGCAGTGATGGAACGGTGGAGGAATCAGAGGTGCACATTCATGCGCAACAACAACTGATCAATGTTTTCAGAGACAGTGTAGCAAAGCAGCAAGAACTTGCCCACGTGCTTATGGGCGTCATCCCCGCTGAGGTTGCAGATTGTGACGTTGTAGATCATTAGGTTCTGTTCATTTATTTGCACTGGCATCAATCTTTGATTGCCCAGTGGATGTAATTTCCTGTAATATATGCTGGATGTGCAACGTTTTTCCCTGTATGTCATACCTTTGCTTGATCGGTTTTGGTCCTGTGCATAACTGCTCGTCGAAATGGGCTCAAATTATCTAAATGGGCCTAAAGCCATGTACGAACTTTAGTGGGCCCATTAAGTTAATGGGCCGTTACCAGGCCGAAAGTTAATGGTCAGCCCTCTTACCTCCCGGGTCGTTAACAGGCCGACATCAAAGTGGGCGACAGGTGGGCCCATTTGATTTCACGGGCCGTTAACAAGCTGTTACTAAGGTCGGGCTACATATGGCCCAACTATACTATGGGCCTTTAGCAGGCCGAAAGAGACAGCGGGCTCATACTGGACCATGAAGAGACCGATAAGAGGCTGAAAGTCAGGTCGTACAGTAAATGGCCCAACTGTGTTGTGGGCCTTTAGCAGGCCGAAAGAAAAACTGGGGTGGTATTGGACCATGAAGAGCATGGGCCGTTAAAAGGACAAAACTGAGGTCCGATTACAAATGGCCCAACTCATTTATGGGCCGTCAATAGGCTGAAAGGCACACCGGTCCGGGAATTGGCCCAACACTTAAATGGGTCGCTAAAAGGCCAAAACTAAGGTCTGACTACAAATGGCCCAACTCATTTATGGGCCGTCAACAGGCTGAAAGACACACCGGGCCGGAAATTGGCCCAACACTTAAATGGGTCGCTAAAAGGCTGAAAGATGCACATCCTGAAAATTGGCGCATCCCTTGAACGGGCCGTTAACAGGCTGAAATTACATCAGGCCGAAATTGAGCCCAAATATATAGCGGGCTGTTAACGGGCTCAAATTGACAATGGGCTGCAATGGTGTCAAATATTTAACGGGCTGTTGATGGGCTGAATTGGCACATCTCGTATGGGTCGTGGGATTAAATGGACCTGACACAAGTAGGCCTTATATGGGTCGGCCTGCTAATTTTTACTGGGGCGGCCTTTTTCACCGGAATGGGCCACTGTTGGGCCGTGCCACGTGTTGACCTATCATAGGCGCCTCCTGTCCAATGAGTGGATAACATCTGTCCCAACGGTGAGCCAACACGTGTTTCCTCCGGCCAATGAGAATTTCACACGTGGAAAATCCCCATTGGTCCGGGCTATTAACGGGTTATCAGATCCGAAACCAGGCCCGATAGCTTAACGGCGACCCATTACGGTGGATGCCACGTGTTGGTCACCCTTGACGAAAGCACTTTCATGACGCGCCATTTATCGTCATGGAAGTGGACACTTCCGTGATGATAATTTTGGTAATGTCATAGAACACTTCTACGACAGCACATGTATGACTATCTTGATTCTGTCATAAAATCGTCATGGATGTACATGCATGACAGAAAACGTGACCTACTATGACAAACATGTATCATCACGGAAGTGTATTTTTTTGTAGTGGTAGGGGCCGACTTTCTCCTCCGTCGAATTGCGCCACTGCAGTAGTGGGATAGATTTGCCTAGGAGTACAGAGATGTTGCAGACAGGATGAGATTGCTCCTTGGCCTGGCCAATAACCTGTTGGTATATGGCCATGCCTGGTTGTGTGGTCAGTTGTTCGGCCGCCCTGGGTTATTCAAACTACCGGCAAAGATCATCCCACTGAACATCGACTCTGCCAGGGATCAGATTCTGAAGTCGGTGCCAGATTGCAATGCTCACGGAGTTGCGAGCGATTGGCGATTGCCCACGCACGACGAAGAGCTGGAATGGGTTTCCACCCTGGTGGAGCGGGCCTCTAGAGTGGAGACCAGAGTGTACAAGCGCATCTCCATGGTGGAGGCAGCGTACATCAAGAAGCGGCTGGAGGAGGACAGGGCACTGAGGGCCACGGCGATGGCGAAGGCCAAGAAAGCGGTAGTGGGAAGGGGAAAGACTGAGGAGGGAGGCCCATCCCATGGAAGAGGCAAGGCGCATGCCTCAGAAGGGGTTGTCGAGGCTAATCCTACCGAGGGTAAGGGTGCCGAGGAAGATCCTTCCGGGATGGAGGCTCTGTACACCACGGTGACGGAGGCCCAGGATGGACAGTAGGTTGCGAAGGTAGAGGATCCCATGGAGGAGTGGCTTGCGGTAGGCCCTCAGGCTCCCTAGCTGGTCTTGGACCCATGTCCTCGTAAGCAGGCTGCAAATCAATGAGCGGTAGTCTCTGATCCTGCGCCTGCCGCCAAGAAGGCGAAGGAGGATGTATCCAAGAGCAGCGCCCCTGAAGCCGTGCGTAGGAATTCCCCTTGGTTTTCCGGGGCGAAGGTTCCTCTCGCCGAGCAGCCAGTAGCCATGGAAGATGTCCCCAGCGCCCGATCGAGTTCGAGTTCCTTGCAGAGCTCGTCTTCATCGGAGCACCTTATGTCCCGGCAAGAGTCGAAGCTGTTGGAGAGCTCCGTTCCCCCGCCCCAAAAGAGGAGCAGGGCCCCTACGCCTCCCATGGAGTTTGAGCTAAACTCCATGCTTATTGATGAAGAGTAAGGAAGAACACTCCCTCCCTTTCTCCTTCCCTTGTAGCAACTCCAGGATGTGTGCCTATATCTGGCAACTAATCTTGCTTCCCATTGCCGACAGGGAGGAGGAGGTAGAGACAGAGACCCTCGTCCATCGGACCAGGCGGATCAAACGCGTGAAGCCACCGATGACGATGGAGGGGACGTGCCCGGCAGGGAATAGCATGAGCGCCCCGATACCAAGCCCCAAACTCTGCCCCCGGCCCGAAAGCGCAGAGGAGATTCCTTCTGCCGGGGATGGTGGTGGAGAGCCCCCATACGTTGAGGTCACAGGAGGAGAGGGGACCATTCAAGACGAGCCCCCTTCGGGAGGGGCCGATCCCATATATTGCTAGAGTCGATGGATCCCCGCCAAGGGTCCCCACGGAAGAGTCCCCTCCAGGGCGACATCATGGTTCTCGAGGGAGGAGACGGCAATCCTAGCCCGGCAGCTGATGTTGCCGGGCAAACTAAACCTCCTACCCGGCAAACCTCCCCGGGTAGCTTATCTGCTTTTCTTATCATCCTTTCTCTTATCAGTTTGCTTTGTATACCTGATTCTGTACCCTTGCCATTGATTGCTGGATCTACTCGTAGCCCCTTTGAGCAAAGAGCTAGATTTGTTGGATGAGGTGGCCAGCATAGGAAGGATGCTGCCGAGGAGGCCGCCAAGATTGCCGCCATGGAAGGACAGGCACATGCTCCCGGGGGTGCTATGGGATTCCCGAAGGAGCCCGAGAAAACTCTTGGGAGCACGTCAGGGACGGGGGTTGTGTTTGAAGAGAAGATACCCCTCCAAACCATGGCCCCCTTCCCTCATTTGGTACCTCGGTAGAAATCCTGCCATCATCTTTGAGCAACTTGGCGCTGGTGCTCGCACAGCCTGGACTCGCAGCCCCTAGCTCATCAGTAGCGACAAGCACAGAACTGAATGAAGAGATTCAGCGCATACTGGCGTCGTTGTACCAAGGAGTCGAAGAGGTGGATGACTCCGTCGCCGTCGTCGTGGACCTATCCTTCATGGAGTCCGTGGCGGCGGGTCTCAAAGAGATGCGGGAGCGGCATGGTCGAAAGTGGCGGGAGCTCAAGGAGCAACGCCAGTCCGCCAACAAGGTCGATCAGAAGCTGAAGATAAAGGGATGGAGTTGCACGAATGGCACGGCAACAGTTCCAGGTCCTTCTAAGGAAGCAAGAAACAATCTTGATGATGAAGGATGACGTCATCACCTGGGAGACGCGCCTGGCAGGGCGCAAGGCGCTTTTGGATGCCAGGGAACGAAGTATTGCTGTTCGGGAGGAGAAACTCGAAGCCACCCTCCGCGCCAAGGATGACGAACTAGAGGCCCTAGTGTAGCAGCGCACCAAAGAACTGGGGGACAAACACAAGGCTGCCCTAGATGCCCTTACTATCGACTCAGCTGCTTAGTTGAAGAAGCTCGTCGATGACCTCGCCGCTGCCTCTACCGCCAAAGTGGACCTCGACTAGCAAGTGGTTGAGCTGACGGAGAATCTTACTCGGAGTACCAAGGAGGTCTTGGCCCTCAAGCAAGAGGCACAGAAAGCACAGTCCCTCCTGAAGGACACACAATCACAGCTTTCCTCCAAGAGCCAAAGCCTCGAGGCTGCCATCAAGGATCTAAAGGCCAGAATCGGCTCCTTGGAGAGCTCGAAAGAATCCGTCGAGGCTCGTGAGAAGCAGTTGTCGAAGGATCTGGACACAGCAAGGCGCCTCCGGAAGGACGCGGAGGACAAGCTCGAGAACCACTCTGGTCAAGTCGACCTCCGGATCAAAAGCTTGACCGACGTTGCTGGTCACCTTACTGCCCAAACCATGGCGATGGGCATGTGGGGCGGTCTACCCGGCCAACAAGCAGGAGGCCCCCAGCGCTAAACTTGGGGGTTTTCCTCAACGAGTTGATCGACAAGCTGAAGGTGCATGAAGAACGAAGAGTTGGCCGCTTCGTAACTAAGTCCCGGAAGCTTGCTTGCGATGCCCTCTTCATGGTCTTGAGCAACATTGCATGCCGCCATCCGGATCTCGACATTGCTGACAGTTTCAGGAAGCCAGCGAAGGGAGCTGATACGTCCATTTTGCATCATGCTTTTATATCGATATTTATTGCATTATGGGATGTTATTACAGATTATGTCACAATACTTATGCCTATTCTGTCTTATTCTACAAGGTTTACATGAAGAGGGAGAATGCCGGCAGCTAGAATTCTAGGCTGGAAAAGGAGAAAATATTAGAGACCTATTCTGTACAACATCAAAAGTCCTGAAACTTCACGGGACCACATTTCAGAATATATAAAAAATATTGGGTGACAGAAGTACCAGAGGGGGGCCACCGACCATCCATGAGGGTGGGGGAGCGCCCCCTGCCTCGTGGGCCCCTGGCAGCCCTCTGATGCCCATCTTTCTCTATATGGAGTCTTTTGTCGAGGAAATAATCATAAGCTAGCTCACGGGACGAAACTCTGCCACCACGAGGCGAAACCTTGGCGGAACCAATCTAGGGATCCGGTGAAGCTGTTTTGTCGGGAAAACTTCCCTCCGTAAGGGGAAATCATCATCATCGTCATCACCGATCCTCTCATCGGGAGGGGGTCAATCTCCATCAACATCTTCACCAGCACCATCTCATCTCAAACCCTAGTTCATCTCTTGTATCCAATCTTTGTCCCAAAGCCTCAGATTGGTACCTGTGGGTTGCTAGTAGTGTTGATTACTCCTTGTAGTTGATGCTAGTTGGTTTATTTGGTGGAAGATCATATGTTCAGATCCTTTATGCATATTAATACCCCTCTGATTATGAACATGAATATGATTTGTGAGTAGTTACGTTTGTTCCTGAGGACATGGGAGAAGTCTTGCTATAAGTAGTCATGTGAATTTGGTATTCGTTCGATATTTTGATGAGATGTATGTTGTCTCTCCTCTAGTGGTGTCATGTGAACGTCGACTACATGTCACTTCACCATTGTTTGGGCCTAGAGGAAGGCATTGGGAAGTAATAAGTAGATGATGGGTTGCTAGAGTGACAGAAGCTTAAACCATAGTTTATGAGTTGCTTCGTTAGGGGCTGATTTGGATCCATATGTTTCATGCTATGGTTAGGTTTACCTTAATACTTCTTTTGTAGTTGCGGATGCTTGCAATAGGGGTTAATCATAAGTGGGATGCTTGTCCAAGGAAGGGCAGTACCCAAGCACCAGTCCACCCACATATCAAATTATCAAAGTACCGAACGCGAATCGTATGAACGTGATGAAAACTAGCTTGACAATAATTCCCATGTGTCCTCGGGAGCGCTTTCCTTTATATAAGAGTTTGTCCAGGCTTGTCCTTTGCTACAAAAAGGATTGGGCCATCTTTCTGCACCTTATTTACTTTTATTACTTGTTACCCATTACAAATTACCTTATCACAAAACTATCTGTTACCGATAATTTCAATGCTTGCAGATAATACCTTACTGAAAACTGCTTATCATTTCCTTCTGCTCCTCGTTGGGTTTGACACTCTTACTTATCGAAAGGACTATGATAGATCGCCTACACTTGTGGGTCATCAAGACTCTTTTCTGGTGCCATTGCCGAGGAGTGAAGCGCCTTTGGTAGGTGGAATTTGGTAAGGAAAATTTTATATAGTGTGTTGAAATTTATTGTCACTTGTTACTATGGAACATAATCCTTTGAGGGGCTTATTCGGGGTATCTTCACCCCGACCAGTAGAGCAAAGAGTTGCTCCTCAACCTACTGAACCAACTGAAAATGTTACTTTGAAATTCCTTCGGGTATGATAGAGAAACATCTAGCTAATCCTTTCACATGTGATGGAACATTACATCCCGATTTGCACCTAATCTATGTGGATGAAGTTTGTGGATTATTAAAGCTTGCAGGTATGCCCGAGGATGTTATTAAGAAGAAGGTATTCCCTTTATATTTGAAGGGAAAGACATTGACATGGTTTAGGCTATGTGATGATATGGGATCATGGAACTACAACCAATTGAAATTGGAATTTCATCAGAAGTTTTATCCTATGCATCTTGTTCATCGTCATCATAATTATATATATAATTTTTGGCCTCACGAAGGAGAAAGCATCGCTGAAGCTTGGGGGACGCTTAAGTCAATGTTATATTTATGCCCCAATCATGAGCTCTCAAGAGAAATTATTATTCAAAAAATTTCTACTCGGCTTTCTCTCGATAATCGCTCCATGCTCGATACTTCTTGTACTGGCTCTTTTATGATGAAGACTATTAAATTCAAATGGGATTTATTGGAAAGATTAAATGCAACTCTAAAGATTGGGATCTCGATGAAGGTAAGGAGTCAGGTATAACACCTAAATTTGATTGTGTTAAATCTTTTATGGATACCGATGCTTTCCATGAATTTAGCACTAAATATGGACTTGACTCTGAGATAGTAGCTTCTTTCTGTGAATCCTTTGCTACTCATGTTGATCTCCCTAAGGATAAGTGGTTTAAATATAATCCTCCCACTGAAGTAAAAGTAGTTGCACCTATTAAAGTTGAAGAAAAGAATATCACATATAATGATCCTGTTGTTCCTACTGCTTATATTGTGAAATCACCTTTCCCTGTTAGAATAAAGGATCATGCTAAAGCTTCAACTGTAGTTCGTAAGAGTAATACTAGAACACCTACTCCCTCTGAGCAAATTAAAGTTGAACCTAGTGTTGCTATGGTTAAAGCTCTCTTGGCCAATAATATTGATGGGCATGTTATTTACTTTTGTGATGAAGCTGCTAGAATTGCTAGACCGATACTAAAAATAAACATAGACCTGTTGTAGGCATGCCTGTTATTTCTGTTAAAATAGGAGATCATTGTTATCATGGCTTATGTGATATGGGTGCTAGTGCAAGTGCAATACCTCATTCCTTATACAAAGAAATTATGCATGATATTTGTGACGCCCCCGATTTCACCGTAAACTAATCATACACGCAAATGTGTACGATCAAGATCGAGGACTCACAGGAAGATTTCACAACACAACTCTAGACACAAATTAAAATAATACAAGCTTTATATTGCAAGCCATGGGCCTCGAGGGCTTGAATACATAAGCTCTAAAACACAAGAGTCAGCGGAAGCAACAATATCTGAGTACAGACATGAGTTAAAGAAAGTTGCCTTAAGAAGGCTAGCACAAAAGCAGCAATGATCGAAAAGGCAAGGCCTCCTGCCTGGGAGCCTCCTAACTACTCCAAGTCGTCAACGGTCGTCACGTAGTAGTAGGCATCCTCCGGGTAGTAGTCATCATCAGTGGCATCGTTTGGCTCCTGGGATCCGTCATCTGGTCGCAACAATCGGGTATGGGGGAAAAGAAGTAGCAAAGCAACCGTGAGTACTCATCCAAAGTACTCGCAAGACTTACATCAGATCTAAACTAAGTATGCATATGTACCAAAGGAATGGGTTGTATCTGTGGACTAAACTGCAGAATGCCAGAAGGGAAGGGGAAAGCCTAGCCTATCGAAGACTAGCATCTTCTGGAAACCACCATCTTGCAGCAACACGAGGGAGTAGAGTAGCATAAAGTAAAGTAGTAGAAGTGTTATCAACCTCGGCCAGAGATCCTTTCTTGACTCCCTACGAGAAAGCAATCCCAGAGACATACCATCCAGTTATCATCTCATATCCAAGTCTGATCACAATCCATTTCTCATCACAAGTATCCAGTTCTAGTTGTATCGATCGGGATACAACTCCAACTGTCCGTTACCGTAGGACAGGCTATCGATAGATGTTTTCTTCCCTGCAGGGGTGCACCAACTTACCCACCATGCTCGATTAACTCCGGCCGGACACACTTTCCTGGGTTATGCCCGGCCTCGGTCAAACAATACGCCACAACCCGACCTAGGCTTAATAGAGAGGTCAGCACGCCGGACTAAACCTATACCCCCGGGGGTCATGGGCCATCTCCCCGGGAACTCTTGCACGTTGCGTGGGCGGCCGGTGAGCAGACCTAGCTACCTCCTTCAACAAGGCAGGCGCTTACACAGTCCGACCCGGCGTGCGCCGCTCAGTCGCTGACGTCTATTAAGCTTCGGCTGATGTATACGACGCAGAACGCCCATACTATGCCCACGTGATGGTTAGTGCTATCAGGCCAGAGGCCCCTCGGATCAAATATCCAAATCGTAGTGGATTAGGAATGTGCGGTAACAAGCAGAGACTCACAAAAGATGTGACCCCGTTGCCCCGTCTCGAGTACTTGTGGCAAGGGCTAAGAATGCCCGGCCACGCCTCGTAGTTATCTCACGGGCACCTTCCAGGTCAACCCGACTCCACATCACTCGCTATTAAGCTCGCCCGGGTACCCCTCAGGGTCGACCCGTCTTTAGTAACATGGCTCAGTGCAAAGTCATAGTAACCATAGTAACTGTGTGTCTAACACCAAGGAGAAAACCCGAGGAATCACCCCCGGTGAATTCCACTCGATGTTCTCATCGAGGTGAACGTAAGAGGATCCACCCTGGAGGTTCACATTTGATGGGTTGCACGACAGAGCCCTATCAGAAGTGGTTAAGGAGGAAATCACCCGCGATGACCTCGACTGTATAGCTACACTACGGAGATCTCTTTAGGAGTGATGTAAGAGGTTCCACCCTCGGCACTCGATGGTAACTCTGCAGAGTCGTACAACTAGGGGGGTGATGTGTGGTGTCGGGGCCTGGACGTCAATCACGTTGATCGAGTCATCGAACATAACGTGGGGCAACTGGGACAAGGTGGGGGTCACTGATGCATCAAAGTAGTGTCATACAGAAAGCAGTAGCAGTTCTAATGCAAGCATGAGAGGGAAAGAAATGGGCGATATCGGAATGCTCAAGGAGGGTTTGCTTGCCTGGTTGCTCTGGCAAGGAGGGGTCGTCGTCGACATAGTCGATCATAGGGGCGGCATCGGTCTCGGGGTCTACTGGAGAGAAGAGGGGGAAGAAACAGTAAATATAAAGCAAACATAGCATCACAAAGCATAACGTGGCAATATGCTGTGCCGGGAGTGACCTAACGTATGGCTACACGATGTAGGTGAAGGGGGGATTCAACCAGGAATGTATTCCCGGTTCCGGACCTGTGTCAAACGGATGACCGGAGGGGGAATGTCCCATGTTCAACATGCTAGGGGCATGTGACAGATGAACGGACCGCGTATTCGGATTCGTTGGATTTTTCTACGCAACTTCCATATAGAAAACATTTTCATCTGAGCTACGGTTTAATTGCTATGATTTTTCAAAGATTAAAGCATTTCCAGAAATTACTTAAATTAACAGAATTAACAGAAAAGGAAAATGACGTCAGCATTGCGTGGGGATGATGTCCGCGGTCAACAGACATGCTGACCAGGTCAAAACTGACATGTGGGACCCACATGTCATAGACAAAGAGCTAATTGAGTTTATTTTAATTAAACAGAGCTAATTAAGGGGGGTGGGCCCCGGTTGTCAGTGGCTGCTTAGGTTAATTAACCATTTTAAATTACACTAAAATTATTTAGCGAGTGGGGCCCACCTGTGATCGACAAGGGATGCCCAGTCAGCAAAGTTGACTGAGTCATCTTAGCCAACGGGGGCCCGCTGGCAGTGACGCAAGGGGGTGGCCCTGACCGGCCACGTCGGCAGGGAGCCGGAGAAGGCTCCGGCGACCTCTCCCGTGGCGGCACGACGCCGGAGATGGCCGGGATTCGCCTACAGGGGGCCAACACGGGCGCGGGCGGGCGCGTTCGAACGGGGAGAGCCCGCCGCGTTGCGTGGTGATGTCGGCCGGAACTGGAGCTGCCGAAAACGGCGCCGGGGACGAGTGGTGGCGGTGGTGGCGTTCGGGACCTCGTCGGGATCGCATTACGGGGCATGGGGAGGGGGCGCGGCCAGGTCCGGCCGAACGGTCGTTCGATGCCGCGTCGTTTGGTGGCAGTGGGAGCGACTGAGGTGGCCGGAGACAGCCGTTGCAACGACGGTAGGCGACGGCGGTGATCGGGCTTCGACGGGGACGGTGTTGCGGGGTGTTGCAAGACAAGCTAAGGGCACGGGCGGCTCCGCCGCGAGGCCCTGAGTGTGACGCGGGCCTCGGTTGAGCTTGACGGCGTCAGTAGCGACGGCGGGGAGCTCAGTGGCGGTGGTCGAGCTTCGATAGCTGCGGTGAGCGAGCTAGAGAGGGAGGCAGCCTACGTGAAAGAGGGAAGAGGAGGGCGAGCTCACCGAGAGGGCGCATGAGGGCCCGACGGTGGGTTTAGGAGCTGCAGCGGGCACCGTCGTTGAAGAAGACGACGGTGAGCCGAGGAAGAAGATGACGATGGGGTGGGCACTGTAGGGGCGACGAGCTCGAGTCCGTGGTCGGAGAAGATGTAGCTGGGCACGACAGCACTCGGGGACTTGTCGGACAGGGGCGGGGACAGCAGTGGCCGCGGTCAGCACGGCGTCGCGGCCAAGGACGCGCTCGGAAGCGGTGGATCTGAAGGAGGAGAGGAGAGGAGGACCAGGCGGAGTGGGCGAGGGGAAGTGTGAGTGGCGGCAGGTGAGGGGGAGGACTCGAGGCGTCGAGGGGGCGCTCTTATCCCCTCCCTTGTCGTCGACGGCGAGGCGGTCCGGTGGGGCTCGCCCCTTTTGCGACCCCGGTCGGGGAAAAGGGGGAGAAGGCGACCCGAGGAGGGGCTGGGCCGGACTAGCTGGAGTGGGCCGAGGCTCGGGCCAGGCACTGTGCACTTGGCCCAGTGCAAAGTGGCCTTGCTCTTTCTCTTTTATTTGACTTTTGCTCTTTTTAAGCTTTTCTATTTTAGCTATTATAGGCCATTTAGACAGTTTACAAAAATGTTGGTTCACCACCAAAATTGTCAAAAGAAAATTTGCCACATGATGAACATTTTAGTTTTCATGTTTGAGAAATTTTGAAATTCACTTAGAATTTGAATTTGAATTCAACTATAATAATGAAAGAGATATAAGACAATGATGACCAAACACTTGTTTAGCAAAATGATTAGCTTAACCCCAAGGGTTACTGTAGCATGACACTGGGGGTGTTACAAATCTCCTCCACTACAAGAAATCTCATCCCGAGATTTAAGAGGTGGAGTAAGGAAAAAGACTCGGGAAGGACGGAGCTCAACACAAGATAGGTACGCGGGGACTATGGCAGTGAACGCGACATAGAGGCATCTCTCGAGTTGAAACTTAAGAAAACAACAAGAGCAAAATATGAAGGTACAATAGGAAGTTTCAAGCGAATGGACAAACGATCGATACCTGAACAAAGTGTGAGAAGGGGGTTCAGAGCATCGGGAATAGATCATCTCTCGGACGGTGGCTCGTGACAACACACAAAGCCAAGAGAAAATGATACTTCGGAATAAAGGATATACAGGATAGTTAGGTTCCGATCCTGTGGAACTGTGGGTTATGGGCCCACCAGGTGGGTGAAAAAGCAGGAAGGGTGCTGACATCTTGTACGGTCATGATAGTAAGGCATGTCAGTGTGTAACCTGTCAGTTATGTCGGCAACAACGTCGGTACCAAGGGCGAGGGACGAAGAGAACCATTTTCCTGCTCGTTGAACGAGGCGGGCCATTAGGCAAAGTTCTCGTCCATCGGTGGCTACCGGAATGTCATCAACAATAGTAACATGGTCTTTACTGACAAAGTTGTACATTGAGGTGCTTACGTAAGCAGGAAATTATCTCTACTGAGATAAGTTTGTTTACCAGAAAGGTTAAACAAAAGAATGGAAAGGAAAATATGATTAGTATAGTAATCAGAACAATGGAAAGGAAAATGTGTTTAAACACATTTATCAGGAGTATATCATTCCCAACGACAAGCAGAGGATGATATCCATGACAGGATAGTAAGTAGACAACCAATTAGGTAAAGGGAAAGCAATTTCATGACATTACCCGTACAACAGTGTTTGGATAATTGATAAAGGAAATTTAATATCACGCTTCAAATGTTCTTATTGGAGATCGGATTACCACAGAAATGCTTCGAGATAGCATTCACATGGTTTCAAGCAAAGGTCAGACTCTGGATACACCAAGGATCCATCGGAAACAACTTAGAAAATAAGTAAAACAATTTTAGCAGGGAAAAGATGAGGGTGTGGCCAATGGGCTCAGTAGCAAACCATCGACATGCCAAAAAGGATGTATTCCCAAAATTAATATGATCAAGTTTGTGTTGGGGGGGAAGACAAGAATGTTGTTGATGCTGACATAAGTCATCGAGAGGCAATGATGGTATTTCTAGCCATGAATTCAATTGACATCTCTGAAGAAGCCAAAGTGTTGACGGTGATCAAGACAAATTTTGTCAAGAGACTCTATGAAGATGCCCTCAAGCAGAAAAGGGAGGACGAAGTGAAAGGCTATGAGAACCACGGATTTGACACAAGCTCAAAGTCAAGCTTGTTGTTCAAGGTGAAATGATAAGATGAGGAAGATCGACGTAAGATTAGCTCATAGTCGGAAGTTGCTCCGGGCATAAGGACCAGGTAGCACAGTTAAAAAGTTGACATGATAAAAGTATAGCTGATCAGGCTAGGAATGATGTGATGGGGTATAAAGCTTCCGAGTATCAAGTACTAGGTGTAATGCCAGAAGATAAATCGGAGTAGAGGTTGGACGGGGGAATGATTTGCAGAGGATAAGTAATTGTAACTTACCTAGTAAATGGGATCAAGGAGGAAATATGGTTGGGACCATAACTACAAAGGACCCAATTTACGATACCGGAAGAATTATTCAAATGATTAGATATCCTTGCGAGTAGCTTTCATGATAAGTCCCACACCGTGTCCGTGGGCATGAACACAAGGTTCAGGTTCGACTCCCACTTATACAATGCATAACCTTTCATTTTACTTCTCGCTCTTGATGAAGCTGTAGTATTGAAATTTTATCTGACGAAAAGTCAGCAGAGTATAACCCGCATAACTTTCGAGTTCACATAGATTAGGGAAGGCATAGGTTCAGCTCATCGGGGCATCTTAGGAACATATCTCATAAATTTCGAGAATAAATAACACAAGCTCGGTAGTAGAGCATGCTTGAGAAAGTGAAGGATACAATTTACCAAAAGCATTATGTCTCCGAGGAAAAGCTCACAAGCTTATTGAATATGAAGGACGTTGTCAGATAAAATCCGAAAAAAAGGGGGGTCTGGTGGTCCACAAGGGATCTGATGTGAGCATCAGTATTCAACCAGAGAAAGAAAGAATGCAAGGAGATCAGATTATAGAAACAACTGACTAACTCAAAGTTCAATTGCAAAGGGATTATGAATTCCAAGACAAGGGATCAGAAGCAATGCTCTGAATAGGGATGGATAGGTAGAATAGCCATAGGGGTACAATCGATGGCGATTTGATTGGTCGAGATCTTGCAGATGTTAAAATGACGTCTGAGCCGGAAGGATGAATTCTAGGATCTGATTGAGGACTGCGAGCATTCGCAACATATTGTATCAGTGAACTCAAAATGATAATGACAAAGGCTTACAATAAGATTACAAAACTTATGGTATTAACCATAATGCAAGCAAGCAAGAAATTCAAGAACAATAGGCTGTTGAGGATTTTCACAAGAATGAACGGTATTATGAAGACTTTTCTGAAGTACATGAATCAACTGAGGATGAGCGAATACTCGATAGGTGCACAGAGTTATCCGTAGGGGTATTTAGGTAACAAGGAACTGCATGGCAGTAAGCTCAAAGGATTCTCAGAAGAAAGGAGAGCAGTTCAGGGCATCTTGTAATAACAAGATCAATGGGATATAATGCAAGATTGGCAAGTGTGTGTAGTTATTCATAAGGATATTTCGGTGGTAGGGAATTGCAAAGGCAACAGGAACAAAGTCTCGAGAGAATATCGTAGAGTATCTTCCGAACCTTCTGATGCAGTAGGCGATTATCTGAAATAAGGGGCTCTCCGGGAGGAAGTAGTTACGAGATCCTAATGTTAGAGTTAGGAAAATTGTTTAACCCAAAAGGAAGAGAGATCAGAGTCCGAGAGCATAGACGAGGAATAAAACATCCTAATACCACCCAATGGCGACGTGGGCCCGTAAGCTACACAGCCAAGTTAGTAAAAAAATTGTAGTGACTAGACTCGACTTCATGCAAGGGGTTGGAAAGGGGGCTACCTACAGGCAGTCGGCTCTGATACCAACTTGTGATGCCCCCGATTTGACCCTACACTAAACATACACGCAAATGTGTACGATCAAGATCCAGGACTCACGGGAAGATATCACAACACAACTCTAGACACAAATTAAAATAATACAAGCTTTATATTACAAGCTAGGGGCCTCGAGGGCTCGAATACATAAGCTCGAAAACACAAGAGTCAGCGGAAGCAACAATATCTAAGTACAGACATGAGTTAAACAAAGTTGCCTTAAGAAGGCTAGCACAAAAGCAGCAACGATCGAAAAGGCAAGGCCTCCTGCCTGGGAGCCTCCTAACTACTCCAAGTCGTCAGCGGTCGTCACGTAGTAGTAGGCATCCTCCGGGTAGTAGTAGTCATCAGTGGTGTCGTCTGGCTCCTGGGATCCGTCATTTGGTTGCAACAATCGGGTATGGGGGAAAAGAAGTAGCAAAGCAACCGTGAGTACACATCCAAAGTACTCGCAAGACTTACATCAGATCTAAACTAAGTATGCATCTGTACCAAAGGAATGGGTTGTATCTGTGGACTAAATTGCAGAATGCCAGAAGGGAAAGGGAAAGCCTAGCCTATCGAAGACTAGCATCTTCTGGAAACCACCATCTTGCAGCAACATGAGGGAGTAGAGTAGCATAAAGTAAAGTAGTAGAAGTGTTATCAACCTCGGCCAGAGATCCTTTCTCGACTTCCTGCGAGAAAGCAATCCCAGAGCCATACCATCCACTTATCATCTCATATCCAAGTCTCATCACAATCCATTTCTCATCACAAGTATCTAGTTCTAGTTGTATCGATCGGGATACAACTCCAAGTGTCCGTTACCGTAGGACAGGCTATCGATAAATGTTTTCTTCCCTATAGGGGTGCACCAACTTACCCACCATGCTCGATTAACTCCGGCCGGATACACTTTCTTGGGTCATGCCCGACCTCGATCAAATAATACGCTGCAACCCGACCTAGGCTTAATAGAGAGGTCAGCACGCCGGACTAAACCTATGCCCCCAGGGGCATGGCCATCTCCCCGGGAACTCCTGCACGTTGTGTGGGCGGCCGGTGAGTAGACCTAGCTACCTCCTTCAACAAGGCAGGCGCTTACGCAGTCCAACCCGGCGCGCGCCGCTCAGTCGCTGATGTCTATTACGCTTCAGCTGATGTATACGACGTAGAACGCCCATACTATGCCCACGTGATGGTTAGTGCTATCAGGCCAGAGGCCCCTCGAATCAAATATCCAAATCGTTGTGTATTAGGAACGCACAGTAACAAGCAGAGAGTCGCAAAAGATGTGACCCCATTGCCCCATCTCGAGTACTTGTGGTAAGGGCTAAGAATGCCCGGCCACACCTCGTAGTTATCTCGTGGGCACCTTCCAGGTCAACCCGACTCCACGTTACTCGCTATTAAGCTCGCGCAGGTACCCCTCAGGGTCGACCCGTCTTTAGTAACATGGCTCAGTGCAAAGTCATAGTAACCATAGTAACTGAGTGTCTAACACCAAGGAGAAAACCCGAGGAATCACCCCCGGTGAATTCCACTCGATGTTGTCATCAAGGTGAACGTAAGAGGATCCACCCTCGAGGTTCACATTTGATGGGTTGCACGATAGAGCCCTAAAGGAAGTGGTTAAGGAGGAAATCACCCTCGATGACCTCGACCGTATAGCTACACTACGGAGATCTCATCAGGAGTGATGTAAGAGGTTCCACCCTCGGCACTCGATGGTAACTCTGCAGAGTCATACAACTAGGGGGTGATGTGTGGTGTCGGGGCCTGGACGTCGATCACGTTGATCGAGTCATCGAACATAAAGTGGGGCAACTGGGAAAAGGTGGGGGTCACTGATGGATCACTAACCAACCTATACTAAGCAGTTTAGGATAAGCAGGTAAGGTATAAAAGCAGGTAATAACAACGGGCTATGCATCAGAGTAGGATCATACAGAAAGCAATAACAGTTCTAATGCAAGCATGAGAGGGAGAGAAATGGGCGATATCGAAATGCTCAAGGAGGGTTTGCTTGCCTGGTTGCTCTGGCAAGGAGGGGTCGTCGTCGACGTAGTCGATCATAGGGGCGGCATCGGTCTCGGGATCTACCGGAGAGAAGAGGGGGAAGAAACAGTAAATATAAAGCAAACATAGCATCACAAAGCATAACATGGCAATATGTTCTGTCGGGAGTGACCTAACGTATGGCTACATGATGTAGGTGAAGGGGGGCTTCAACCAGGATTGTATTCCCGGTTCCGGACCTGTGTCAGACAGATGACTGGAGGGGGAATGTCCCATGTTCAGCATGCTAGGGGCATGTGACAGATGAACGGACCGAGTATTCGGATTCGTTGGATTTTTCTGAGCAACTTCCATATAGAAAACATTTTCATCCGAGCTACGGTTTAATTGCTATGATTTTTCAAAGATTAAAGCATTTCCAGAAATTATTTAAATTAACAGAATTAACAGACACGCTGACCAGGTCAAAACTGACCTGTGGGTCCACTGGGACCCACATGTCATAGACATAGATCTAATTGAGTTCATTTTAATTAAACAGAGCTATTTAAGGGGGTGGGCCCTGAGTTTCAGTGGCTGCTTAGGTTAATTAACCATTTTAAATTACACTAAAATTAATTAGCGAGTGGGGCCCGTCTGTCATCGACAAGGGATGCCCAGTCAGCAAAGTTGACTGAGTCATCTTAGCCAACAGGGGCCCGCGGGGCCCGCTAGCAGTGACCCAGGGGGGTGGCCCTGACCGGCCACGTCGGCAGGGCACTTCAGAAGGCTCCGGCGACCTCTCCCGCGGCGGCACGACACCGGAGATGGCCGGGATTCGCCTACAGGGGGCCAACACGGGCGCTGGCGGGTGCGTTCGAACGGGGAGAGCCCGCCGCGTCGCGTGGTGAGGCCGGCCGGAGCTGGAGCTGCCGGAAACGGCGCCGCCGACGAGTGGTGGCGGTGGTGGCGTTCGGGACCTCGTCGGGATCGCATTACGGGGCACGGGGAGGGGGTGTGGCCAGGTCCGTCTGAAAGGTCGTTCGATGCCGCATCGTTTGGTGGCGGCGGGAGCGACTGAGGTGGCCGGAGACGGCCGTTGCAACAATGGTAGGCGACGGCGGCGATCGGGCTTCGACGGGGACAGTGTTGCGGGGTGTGGCAAGACAAGCTAAGGGCACGGGCGGCTCCACCGCGAGGCCCTGAGCATGAAGCGGGGCTCGGTTGAGCTTGACGGCGTCAGTAGCGACGGCGGGGAGCTCAATGGCGGGGGTTGAGCTTCGGCAGCTGCGGTGAGCGAGCTAGAGAGGGAGGCGGCCTACGTGAAAGAGGGAAGAGGAGGGCGAGCTCACCGAGAGGGCGCACGATGGCCCGGCGGTGGGTTTAGGAGCTGCAGTGGGCACCGTCGTTGAAGAAGACGACGGTGAGCCGAGGAAGAAGATGACGACGGGGTGGGCGCTGTAGGGGCGACGAGCTCGAGTCCGTGGTCAGAGAAGATGCAGCTGGGCACGGCAGCACACGGGGACTCATCAGAGAGGGGCGGGGACAGCAGTGGCCGCGGTCAGCACGGCGTCACAGCCAAGGACGCGCTCGGAAGCGGTGGATCTGAAGGGGGGGAGGAGAGGAGGAGCAGGCGGAGTGGGCGAGGGGAAGTGGGAGTGGCGGCAGATGAGGGGGAGGACTCGAGGCGTCGAGGGGGCGCTCTTATCCCCTCCCTCGTCGTCGACGGCGAGGCGGTCCGGCGGGGCTCGCCCCTGTTGCGACCCCGGTCGGGGGAACAGGGGGAGAAGGCAACCCGAGGAGGGGCTGGGCCGGACTAGCTGGAGTGGGCCGAGGCTCGGGCCAGGCACTGTGCACTTGGCTCAGTGCACAGTGGTCTGTGCTCTTTCTCTTTTTTTACTTTTGCTTTTTTAAGCTTTTCTGTTTTAGCTATTGTAGGCCATTTAGAGTGTTTACAAAAATGTTGGTTCACCACCAAAATTGTCAAAAGAAAATTTGCCACATGATGAACATTTTAGTTTTCATGTTTGAGCAATTTTGAAATTCACTTAGAATTTGAATTTGAATTCAACTGGAATAATGAAAGAGATAGAAGACAATGATGACCAAACACTTGTTTAGCAAAATGATTAGCTTAACCCCAAGGGTTACTGTAGCATGACACTGGGGGTGTTACAATATTACACCTGCTGAGATAGAGGAAATTGATGTTACAATTAAGCTGGCCAACAGAGACACTATTTCACCAGTTGTGATTGTTAGAGATGTTGAAGTCTTCTGTGGGAAAGTTAAATATCCTACTGATTCTCTTGTTCTTGGTTCCCCACAAGACGACTTTTGTCCCATTATATTTGGTAGACCCTTGTTGAATACTGTCAATGATAAGATAGACTGCAAAAAGGATGTAGTTACTATTGGTTTGGGGGATATGTCTCATTAGTTTAATTTTGCTAAATTTCGTAGACAAGCCCATGATAAAGAATTGCCTAGTAAAGACGAAATTATTGGTCTTGCTTCTATTGCCGTGCCTCCTAGTGATCCTTTAGAACAATATTTGCTCGACCATGAAAATGATATGTTTATGAAGTATTCTTTAAACAGGGACCTATTTTGAAACACAACTTGCCTATTGAACTCCTAGGGAATCCTCCTCCACCCAAGGGTGATCTCGTGTTTGAGCTTAAGCCTTTACCTTCTACTCTTAAATATGCTTATCTTGATGATAAAGAGATAAGTCCTGTTATTATTAGTGCTAACCTTTCAGAGCATGAAGAAAAGAAATTATTGAAAACTCTGAAGAAGCACCGTGCTGCTATTGGATATACTCTTAATGATCTTAAGGGCATTAGTCCCACTCTATGCCAGCACAAAATAAAATTGGAGAAAGACACGAAACCGGTTATTGATCACCAATGACGGTTATGCTAAGATGAAAGAAGTGGCAAGAAAAGAAATACTAAAGCTTCTAGAGGCAGGTATAATTTATCCCGTTGCTGATAGTCAGTGGGTAAGCCCTGTCCACTTTGTCCCTAAGAAGGGAGGTATTACTATTGTTCCTAATGATAAAGATGAACTGATCCCACGAAGAATTGTTACAGTTTATAGAATGGTAATTTATTTCCTCACATTAAATAAAGCTACTAAAAAGGATCATTATCCTTTACCTTTTATTGATCAAATGCTAGAATGATTATCCAAACATACACATTTTTGCTTTCTAGATGGTTATTCTGGTTTCTCTCATATACCAAAAGAGGATCAAGAAAAGACAACTTTTACTTGCCCTTTCGGTACCTTTGCTTATAGATGTATGCCTTTTGGTTTATGCAATGCACCTGCTACCTTTCAAAGATGTATGACTGGTATATTCCCTGACTTTTGTGAAAAGATTGTTGAGGTATTCATGAATGATTTTTCTGTATATGGAACTTCTTTTGATGATTGCTTAAGCAACCTTGATCGAGTTTTGCAGAGATGTGAAGAAACTAATCTTGTCTTGAATTGGGAGAAGTGTCACTTTATGGTTAATGAAGATATTGTCTTGGGACACAAAATTTCTGAAAGAGGTCTTGAAGTTGATAAAGCTAAGGTTGATGCTATTGAAAAGATGTTGTGTCCTAAAGACATTAAAGGTATAAGAAGTTTCCTTGGTCATGCCAATTTTTATAGGAGGTTCATTAAGGACTTCTCTAAAATTTCTAGGCCCCTGACTAATCTCTTACAAAAATATTTTCCTTTTGTCTTTGATGATGATTGTGTAGAAGCATTTGAAATACTTAAGAAAGCTTTGATTTCTGCACCTATTGTTTAGCCTCCTGGTTGGAATTTACCATTTGAAATTATGTGTGATGCTAGTGATTATGCTGTAGGGGTTGTTCTAGGACAAAGGGTTGATAAGAAATTAAATGTTATCCAATATGCTAGTAAAGCTCTAGACAGTGCTGAAAGAAATTATGCTACTACTGAAAAGGAGTTTTTAGCAGTTGTATTTGCTTGTGATAAGTTCAGACCTTATATTGTTGATTCTAAAGTAACTGTTCACACTGATCATGCTGCTATTAAATATCTTATGGAAAAGAAAGATGCTAAACCTAGACTTATTAGATGGGTTCTATTGCTTCAAGAATTTGATTTGCATATTATTGATAGAAAGGGAGCTGAGAACCCCGTTGCAGACAACTTGCCTTTGATTATATGGGACCATTTCCTTCCTCTAATTGGTATACACATATTTTAGTTCCTATTGATTATGTTACTAAGTGGGTAGAAGCTATTCCAACTAGTAGTGCTGATCATAACGCCTCTATTAAGATGCGTAAAGAAGTTATTTTTCCTACGTTTGGAGTCCCTAGATATTTAATGACTGATGGTGGTTCACATTATATTCATGGTGCCTTTCGTAAGATGCTTGCTTATGATGTTAATCATAGAATTGCATCTCCATATCATCCACAGTCTAGTGGTCAAGTAGAATTGAGTAATAGAGAGCTTAAATTAATTTTGCAAAAGACTGTTAATAGATCTAGAAAGAATTATTCCAAGAAACTTGATGATGCATTATGGGCTTATAGAACTGCATATAAAAATCCTATGGGTATGTCTACGTATAAAATGGTTTATGGAAAAGCATGTCACTTACCTCTCGAACTAGAACATAAGGCATATTGGGCCATTAAAGAGCTCAATTATGATTTCAAACTTGCCGGTGAGAAGAGGCTTTTTGACATTAGCTCGCTTGATGAATGGAGAACCCAGGCCTATGAGAATGCCAAATTGTTTAAAGAAAAGGTTAAAAGCTCGCATGACAAAAGGATACAAAAACATGAGTTAAATGTAGGTGATTAGGTATTATTATATAACTCTGGTTTAAGATTTTTTGCAGGAAAACTCCTCTCTAAATGGGAAGGTCCTTACGTCATCGAGGAGGTCTATCGTTCTGGTGCCATAAAAATCAGCAACTTCGAAGGCACAAATCCGAGGGTGGTGAACGGTCAAAGAATCAATATTATATCTCAGGTAATCCCATAAATGTTGAAACTAATATTATTGAAACAATAACCCCGGGGGAATACATAAGGGACACTTTCCAGAACGTTTCAGACTCCGAAAAGGAATAGGTGTGAGGTACGGTAAGTAAACCGACTCCAAAACAAGTCTAATAGCAGTTTTTCTCCGTTTTGGAATATTTAAGAAAATAGGAAAATAAGAAGTAGTCCAGGAAGGACACGAGGCATCCACGAGGGTGGAGGGCGTGCCCTACCCCCTGGGCGCACCCCCTGCCTCGTGGGCACCTCGTGAGCTCTCCAGACTCTGTTTTCTTGCACGATACTTCTTTTGGTCGGTAAAAATTCATTATATAATCTCCCAAAGGTTATGACCACCATACCACGCAAATATACTCTGTTTTTGTTTCGAGTTGTTTCTGCTGCAGATCTTGAGCAAGATGTCATCTCAAGAGTCAGTCGGGGAGAGTCGGGTGCCTCATCCGATACCGGGGCCAAGAGCAAACAGC
This sequence comes from Triticum monococcum, assembly GCA_034509565.1. Taxonomy (NCBI): domain Eukaryota; kingdom Viridiplantae; phylum Streptophyta; class Magnoliopsida; order Poales; family Poaceae; genus Triticum; species Triticum monococcum. The sequence goes on along the minus strand of CM067842.1, from coordinate 438,192,650 downwards.
GATGCTGACCACTTTGGGCCATCAACTGAGGAAGAGATGGAGGCCAACTTGAAAATGATAGATGCCATGGAGGAGGATGAAGAAGTTACTTCTCGTTTCTGAGCCGGATTCACGATGGGGGAACTACAGAGCTCACCTATTCCAAACTCGGTCATCCCTTCCAATGTTAGATTTCTTTCTTATGAAAATATGAAAAAGAGTGTTACTTGTTCTCCCGCAGCTATGCAACATCCTTGGGTGAAAGGAGCTTTAGCCGTCACGTGCAAGCTCCGTAAGGAAAAAATGGACCTCAAGCAGCAAGTCAATAAGCTCGAGGAAGAGAATCGTATCCTGAGGGGCACCATTGCCAAGAATATTGCATTACCACCCCCGAACGAGGAGACGTAAACACATGGGTATGGGCACTCCCCTTGGCCACTGCCAAGCTTGGGGGAGTACCCCGGTATCGTATCACCATCACACTTTTATCTTTACCGTTTTTCTTAGTTCGATCCTTTTGGTAATATCTTGATCAAGTAGAATAAAATTTTAGTATGATCTAGTTTTGAGTTTTGCTTTATGATCCTTCTATGTAATCGAGTCCGTGAGCTATATATAATAAAGATTAGTGTCGAGTCAAGTGCTTGATTATCTTACTATGATCTTGAGGGAATAAAAATAAAAGAGATAGAATAAAACGAAATAAAGAGATCATATGGATCTTATGGAGAGTAATGACTTCACATGTAAAGAGTATGATGAATAAAAGTTGTTGAGAGTTGACAAACATAGTTTTGGTCACCGTTGCAATTAATAGAAAGTAATAAAGAAAGAGAGGTTTTCACATATAAATATACTATCTTGGACATCTTTTATGATTGTGAGCACTCATTAAAATATGACATGCTAAAGAGTTGATGTTGGACAAGGAAGACAATGTAATGGGTTATGTTTTCTTGCATCTGAAATAAATTTTATTGTCATGGATCATCCAAGATGTTGAGCTTGCCTTTCCCTCTCATGCTAGAAAAATTCTTTGCACCAAGTAGAGATACTACTTGTGCTTCCAAATATCCTTAAACCAAGTTTTGCCATGAGAGTCCACCATATCTACCTATGGATTGAGTAAGATCCTTTAATTAAGTTTTCATTGTTGCAAGCAATAAAAATTGCTCTCTAAATATGTATGATTTATTAGTGTGGAGAAAATAAGCTTTATACGATCTTGTGATGTGGAAGAAATAAAAGCGACGGACTGCATAAGAAAGGTTCATATCACAAGTGGCAATATAAAGTGACGTTCTTTGGCATTAAGATTTTGTGCATCCAACCATGAAAGCACATGACAACCTCTGCTTCCCTCTGCGAAGGGCCTATCTTTTATTCTTTTCTTATACTTCATGCAAGAGTCACTGTGATCTTCACCTTTCCTTTTTACATTTTATACTTTGGCAAGCACAATGTGTTGGAAAGATCCTGATATATATAGCTAATTGGATGTGAGTTTTCATGAACTATTATTGTTGACATTACCCTTGAGGTAAAAGGTTGGGATGCAAAACTATAAGCCCCAATCTTTCTCTGTGTCCGATTAAAACTTCACAACCATAAATATTGCATGAGTGTTAGCAATTATGAAAGACTAAATGATGGTTGAGTATGTGGACTTGCTGAAAAACTCTTATATTGACTCTTTCTGAGTTTATGACAAATTGCAATTGCTTCAATGACTGAGATTATAATTTGTTGGTTCTTAATAAAGTTGCTCATTCATACTTGAAATTGTGAATGAATTGTTACTTTAGCATAAGAAATCATATGACAATATTTATATATGTTGTTGTCCTAAGAATGATCATGATGCCCTCATGTCCGTATTTTATTTTATCAATGCCTCTGTCTCTAAACATGTGGACATATTTTTTGATATCGACTTTCGCTTGAGGACAAGCGAGGTCTAAGCTTGAGGGAGTTGATACGTCCATTTTGCATCATGTTTTAATATCGATATTTATTGCATTATGGGTTGTTATTACACATTATGTCACAATACGTGTGCCTATTCTCTCTTATTTTACAAGGTTTACATGAAGAGGGAGAACGCCGGCAGCTGGAATTTTGGGCTCGAAAAGGAGCAAATATTAGAGACCTATTCTGCACAACTCCAAAAGTCCTAAAACTTCATAGGAGCATGTTTTAGAATATATAAAAAATACTGGGCGAAAGAAGTACCAGAGGGGGGCCACCCACCATCCGCGAGGGTGTGGGGCACGCCCTACCACCCTGGGTGCGCCCCCTGCCTCTTGGGCCCCCTGGCAGCCCTCTGATGCCCATATTTGGCTATATGGAGTCTTTCGTCGAGGAAAAACTCATAATCTAGCTCACGGGACGAAACTCCGCCGCCATGAGGCGGAACCTTGGTGGAACCAATCTAGGGCTCGGGTGGACCTGTTCTGCCAGGGAAACTTCCCTCCGGGAGGGGGAAATCATCATCATTGTCATCACCATCGATCCTCTCATCGGGAGGGGGTCAATCTCCATCAACATCTTCACCATCACTATTTCATCTCAAACCCTAGTTCATCTCTTGTATCCAATCTATGTCCCAAAGACTCAGATTGGTACCTATGGGTTGCTAGTAGTGTTGATTACTCCTTGTAGTTTATGCTAGTTGGTTTATTTGGTGGAAGATCATATGTTTAGATCCTTTATGCATATTAATACCCCTCTGATTATGAACATGAATATGATTTGTGAGTAGTTACGTTTGTTCCTGAGGACATGGGAGAAGTCTTGCTATAAGTAGTCATGTGAATTTTGTATTCGTTCGATATTTTGATGAGATGTATGTTGTCTCTCCTCTAGTGGTGTCATGTGAATGTCGACTACATGACACTTCGCCATTGTTTGGGCCTAGAGGAAGGCATTGGGAAGTAATAAGTAGATGATGGGTTGCTAGAGTGACAGAAGCTTAAACCCTAGTTTATGAGTTGCTTCGTAAGGGGCTGATTTGGATCCATATATTTCATGTTATGGTTAGGTTTACCCTAATACTTCTTTTGTAGTTGCAGATGCTTTCAATAGGGGTTAATCATAAGTGGGATGCTTGTCCAAGGAAGGGCAGTACCCAAGCACCGGTCCACCCACATATCAAATTATCAAAGTACCGAACGCGAATCATATGAACGTGATGAAAACTAGCTTGACGATAATTCCCATGTGTCCTCGGGAGCGCTTTCCATTAGATAAGAGTTTGTCCGGGCTTGTCCTTTGCTACAAAAAGGATAGGGCCATCTTGTTGCACCTTATATACTTTTATTACTTGTTACCCATTACAAATTACCTTATCACGAAACTATCTGTTACCGATAATTTCAGTGCTTGCAGAGAATACCTTACTGAAAACTGCTTATCATTTCCTTCTACTCCTCGTTGGGTTCGACACTCTTACTTATCGAAAGGAATATGATAGATCCCCTACGCTTGTGGGTCATCAGGAGCAGACGTTTCCGCCGCCGGGAGAAAGCCGCCCCGCTCGCCGCCAGGGTCCTCGATGTCCCGGGAGCTTCACCAAGCCGCCAGGCCTAGCGCTGAACTTCCCTTGCCACCATGCTAGCCTGTAACCAAAAGAATGATGCATGTAATGTGTTTAGAGGTCGTTCTATTTATGCTTCATGTGGTGCTTGATACTTTTGCTTAATCTAAATTACATGTTTATCCCTTTTGAGGTTTATCCATGTAGTGTTTGTATGATTAGTCTCTACTGCACATTTAGGCTGCCTGCAGGTATCGTATTGCTGCAATAGTTGTAATGGTCTTGCCCTTAACAATTATTTTAGCGTGGATGCGTCCTGGTAGGTTTTTCCTCAATAGTTTCCGACGCAGCCACTCATTCTGCGAGCAGGCTCTGATCAGAACGAGTGTGCGGACAAGAACCTAGCAGAGGTACCATTTTGTCAAAGATTTCATCGCACGAACACTTCGGTACTCAAGGGGTAAACGAAAAATGTAAATCGAAAAGGAAATATGATAACGCGATGACGGCATGAACTTAGCTCTTATCTGTGTCCCCATCCAATACTTTCTGCCATGGCCGCTTGTTGGGCTAGTATGCTTTTGGGAAGGATCGTGTTGCACGTGCATCTATCTCCAGCCCCCGGTAGGGGTCGGTCAAAACCATCTATATATATTACAGGCGACAGGATAAGGTGTCGGGCACGACGAGTTTCTCTCCCCTTCTGTTCACGCCTTCTGAACAATCCAACGGCTATCGGCACAAAAGTCACGCCAACGCGGATGGCCTTGCCGGAGTGTACTTGCCAAGCCATCGATCAACGGATTCGTGATAACCCACAAGTATAGGGGATCGCAACAGTTTTTGTGGGTAGAGTATTCAACCCAAACTTATTGATTCGACACAAGGGGAGCCAATGAATATTCTCAAGTATTAGCAGCTGAGTTGTCAATTCAACCACACCTGGAAACTTAATATCTGCAATAAGGTATTTAGTAGCAAAGTAATATGATAGTAGTGGTAACAGTGGTAAAAGGTAACTGTAGCAAAAGTAATATTTTTGTGTTTTATAGTGATGATAACAATACCAACGGAAAAGTAAATAAGCGAAGAACAATATATGGAAAGCTCGTAGGCAATGGATCGGTGATGGAGAATTATGCTGGATGCGGTTCATCATGTAACAGTCATAACATAGCGTGACACAGAACTAGCTCCAATTCATCAATGTAATGTAGGCATGTATTCCGAATATAGTCATACATGCCTATGGAAAAGAACTTGCATGGCATCTTTTGTCCTACCCTCCCGTGGCAGCGGGGTCCTATTGGAAACTAAGAGATATTAAGGCCTCCTTTTAATAGAGTACCGGAACAAAGCATTAACACATAGTGAATACATGAACTCCTCAAACTACGGTCATCACCGGGAGTGGTCCCGACTATTGTCACTTCGAGGTTGCCGGATCATAACACATAGTATGTGACTATAGACTTGCAAGATAGGATTAAGAACTCTCATATATTGATGAAAGCATAATAAGTTCAGATCTGAAATCATGGCACTCGGGCCTTAATGACAAGCATTAAGCATAGCAAAGTCATAGCAACATCAATCTCAAAACATAGTGGACACTAGGGATCAAACCCTAACAAAAAATAACTCGATTACATGATAAATCTCATCCCAGCCATCATCGTTCGGCAAGCCTACGATGGAATTACTCACGCACAGTGGTGAGCGTCATGAAATTGGTGATCGGGGAAGGTTGATGATGATGATGGCGATGGATTCCCCCCTTCGGAGCCCCGAACGGACTCCAGATCAGCCCTCCCGAGAGAGTTTAGGGCTTGGCGGCGGCTCCGTATCATAAAACGCGATGAATCCTTCTCTCTGGTTTTTCTCCCTGAAAGTGAATATATGGAGTCAAGGTTGAGGTCAGTGGAGCGTCAGGGGGGCCACGAGGCAGGGGAGCGCGCCCAGGGGGGTAGGGCGTGCCCCCCACCCTCGTGGACAGGTGGAGGCCCCCCTGACCTAGATCTTCCTTCTAGTATTTTTTATATATTCCAAAATAATTCTCCGTTGATTTTCAGGTCATTCCGAGAACTTTTATTTCTGCACAAAAATAACACCATGGCAATTCTGCTGAAAATAGCGTTAGTCCGGGTTAGTTCCATTCAAATCATGCAAGTTAGAGTCCAAAACAAGGGCAAAAGTGTTTGGAAAAGTAGATACGACGGAGACGAATCAATTCGCACCGGCGCTCTACTCAGGACTTCCCTAAGCAGGGTAAGTGCTGAACCGAGTGTCGCGTGGGCTCATCGATGCCAACGACTCTAAAACCCAGAGTAGCTCGATTTTCAAAAAGCGAGAGAGAGAGAGAGAGAGAGAGAGAGAGAGAAACCATGTTCCCCTGCGCATCGCCCTCTTCCCCGAATGGGGTTCGCGGTGCACCCATGCTGCCTGATCCGCCTGGGGTGGTCTCGTTGCCCTATTTGTTGGCTTTCGTCGCTGTTGTGGCCACGACGGAAAGAGGCGATGGAGTTCGGACAGCACCAGAGGGGGAGCGTTGTTGTTCTCCCACTCCGTCTCTGCTCTTCTTCGCCTTCTCTCAGGCGCCATTAAACAATGACGTTGTTGATGGAGCAGGTGATGAAGCTGACGCGCTGCTTACGTTCTCGGGTTCGTGCAAGTGATCCTCCCTACCTAGCACGCCAAAGATGTCATGGGAAACCACGGCCACCTATGGGGCCATGAGCCCCTTCTGGTTCGGCGGGGGCATGGGCATGTTGCACAAAGAGCGGAGAAGCGTAACACAGCACGACAGAGATCGCACGGGCAGTTTTTACCCTGGTTCGGGCCGATGCGAGTCGTAAAACCCTACTCCTGCTTTGGTGGATTGATGGTGGAAAATGGTGGGAAAATGCAGCCCTCTTGCCCGACAAGGTTGCCTCGAGGCAAAAGTGGCTATGTGCGTATGAATGTGCGGGGGTCTGAATCCCTTCTACGGTTGCCATGGGCCTCGTTTTATAGATCAAGGGGTCACCATAGTGGCAAATTAGTCTTTACATACTCATTAGATAGAAAACAGTGCTATCATACCTAACTATGCAGGCTGATAGAGTGCATTAAATGCGCTGCTTAATGTCAGATCACAGCTCGCCCGGCAGGCCCTACCGGGCTGTTTTGCCAGCTTCGCGCCTACTTGCTTGACACATCTTAGGGCGGGTGTCGCTTGGAGGTATTTTCTGTAGGAAGTGGCTGCCATGTGGCTGGGAGCAGCCACTTAGTCACTTAGGAGATTGACACTGCACTACTCGATGACGTGCGTCACTGTGAGGTGGTGTGGTGGAGTGGTTTGCCTCCATGAGCCCCAGCAGGCCTGCCGGGGCGATCTTGGAGGCTCTCTTCTGGGGTAACCCCAACCTCGCCAGGCTCGCCTACCCGACAAGGGAGGTTCTTCTCGTAGTGGTAACTTGTCTCTCTGGCTAGTCTTGGTCTTCTTGATCTGCACTTTGATCCTTCAAAGACTGATCCATCATGCTTTGATCTGATCTTGGTGCTGTAATCTTATTCTTGGGCCTTTTGTCCATGCACAAGTCAGGGGAAAACATATACCCCAGCTTGTGTTCCCCGACATAATGACATCACATAAGGAAGAGCATAAGTAGAAAATTTTATTGGAGATTTACAAACATAGCATTGGTCAATGATGCAATTCATGAAAGAATTAATAAGGGAATAAAAGATTCACATGCAAATACACTATCTTGGACATCCTTTTGTGAATGTGAGCCCCATCAAAAGATTATATGCCAAAATTGTTGACGTTGGACAAGGAAGACAACGTAATGATTTATGTTTGTTCATATTCACATAGAAGTTATATTGTCATAGATCATTTAACATGCGGTGCTTGTCCCCCATCTTTGCTAGCCAAAAATTCTGCACTAAGTAGAGATACTACTTGTGTATCCAAAAACCCTTAAACCCAAATCTTGTTTTGAGAGTCCACCATACCTACCTATGGATTCAGTAAGATCCTTCATGTAAGTTGTCATCGGTGCAATCAGGCAACAAAAATTGCTTCTAGAAGTGTTGGATCATTTAGTGTAAGAGAAAATTGAGTGTTGTACGAACATGTGATGGCAATGAATAAAAGCGACAGACTGCATAATAAAGGTTGCTATCATAAGGGGCAATATAATGTGACGTTCTTTTGCACTAAGAGATTGAGCATACAACCAAAAAGCGCATGGCAACCTCTGCTTCCCTATGCGAAGGGCCTATATTTTACCTTTATGTATTTACTTTTATGCAAGAGTTAAAGTTTTTCTCTCTTTTCCTTTTTATTTTCTCTTTTAGCAAGCAGCATGTGGTGAGGAAAGATAGGTGATACGTCTCCAATGTATCTATAATTTTTGATTGTTCCATGCTGTTATATTATCAATATTGGATGTTTTATAATCATTTTATAGTCATTTTATATCATTTTTTGGTACTAACCTATTGACATAGTGCCAAGTGCCAGGTCCAGTTTTTCCATGTTTTTTACATCGCAGAAAATCAATATCAGATGGAGCCCAAATGCCACGAAACTTTACAGAGATTTTTTATGGACCAGAAGGAACATGTTCGGCCCTGGTTGCACCTGGGGGAGTCCCAAGGAGGGGAAAACCCACCAGGGCGCGCCAGGAGGCCTAGGCGTCCCTGGTGGGTTGTGCCCACCTCGGGTGCCCCCCGAACCGCCTCTTCACTCTATAAATACCCCAAAAATACCAGGACCCTAGAAGCGTCGATGAAATATTCATCCAGCCGCCACAGAGTCCAGAACCACCAGATCCAATCTAGACACCATCTCAGATGGGGTTAACCACCTCCATTGGTGCCTCTCCGATGATGCATGAGTAGTTCTTTGTAGACCTTTGGGTCCATAGTTAGTAGCTAGATGGCTTTCTCTGTCTCTCTCTCTCACTGAATTCACAATACAATGGTCTCTTGGAGATCCATATGATGTAACTATTTTTGAGGTGTGTTTGTTGGGATCTGATGAACTTTGAGTTTATGATCAGTCATATCTTTTTATATCCATGAACGTCATTTGAGTTTCTTTGATCTCTTATATGCATGATCTCTTATAGCCTCGTATTTCTTCTCCGATATTTGGGTTTTGTTTGGCCAACTTGATCTATTTATCTTGCAATGGGAAGAGGTGCCCGGTAGTGGGTTCGATCTTACGGTGCTAGATCCCAGTGCCAGAAAGGGAACAGACACGTATGTATCGTTGCTACTAAGGATAAAAAGGTGGGATCTATATCTACACAATAGATAAACGGATCTTTTCTACATCATGTCATTGTTTTTATTGCATTACTCTGTTTTTCCATGAACTTAATACACTAGATGCATGCTGGATTGCGGTTGATGTGTGGAGTAATAGTAGTAGATGCAGGCATGAGTCGGCTACAAATCTTGGACGTGATGCCTATGTAATGATCATTGCCTGGATATCTTCATAATTATTGGAGGTTCTATCAATTGCCCAACAGTAATTTGTTTACCCACCATTTGCTATCTTTCTCGAGAGAAGCAACTAGTGAAACGTACGGCCCCCGGGTCTTCTTTCTCATATATTTGCTTGCAGTCTACTTTTCCTTTGCATTTTTATTCAGATCTATTAAACCAAAAATACAAAAAATACTTTTCTGCACTTTTATTTACGATCTATTATTTCAATCTACTACCAATTTCTGGAATCGTTACCCAAAAGGGATTGACAACCCCTTTAACACTTCGGGTTGCGAGCTGTTGTTATTTGTGTGCAGGTGATGTTTACGTTGTGTTGCTTGGTTCTCCTACTGGTTTGATAACCTTGGTTTCATCACTGAAGGAAATACCTACCTTCTCTATGCTACATCATCCCTTCCTCCTTGGGGAAATACTGACATAGTCCTAGCAGACAGGAGTTTTCTGGCGCTATAGTCAGGGAGCAATCAAAGGAATTTCTGTCGCCGTTGCCGGGAAGGATCTTCAACATAACCAGGTTCCTAATCACAAATCTCATCTCCTCACAATTTACATTCTTTTCCATTTGCCTCTTGTTTTCCTCTCCCCCACTTCACAAAAATTTGCCATTTTATTCGCCCCTCTTTCTCCGTTTGCCGTTTTCTTGTCGGATCTATTTTTGTGTGTGTTCTTGTTCGCATAGTCATCATTCCTCAAAGAAAATATTATGGTGTTCCTTACACCAATAGTTTTCTTGAAATTGAGAAAAGTACTAAGGAATATATGACTACACAATTTGAGCATAATAAGTATTTTACCGAAGAACTTAAGGAACACTCTATTGTGCTTGATGCTATAACAAAACAACTTGATGATATTAGTAGAGAAGTTTGCAATCGCCAATCTAAGTATACCTTTGCTGAAAGTTTTTTAGGAAAAATATCCGATGCACAAGCTACTCTATTTAATCAAATGGCCGCTAAACCAATCTCACTAGAGGATAAAAGTGATGAATATCTTAAAATGATTGGTGTTTCCTCTATTGATTCCTTGTTTAGTAAAGTTAATATTGATGAAAAAGGGACCGGGGAAGAGTCAACTTTAGGTAGAAGGCGTCCCAATATTTTGGAGGGTGAAAATCTTGTTGAGAAAATTGATGAAAGTGGGTTTGGAGAGGTCAAAACTTTAGCTAGTGATGTGCCCACTCTTTTGGATTACAAAGACTTTAATTATGATAGTTTCTCTTTGATTGATTGTATTTCTTTGTTGCAATCCATGGTAAATTCACCCCATGCTTATGAGCAAAAAAAAGCTTTTACTAAACATATTGTTGATGCTATGATGAACGCTCTTGAAGAAAAATTGGAATTAGAAGTATCAATTCCTAGAAAATTGCATGATGAATGGGAAACTACTATCAAAGTCCAGATTAAAAAATTATGAGTGTTTTGCTTTGTGTGACTTGGGTGCTGGTGTTTCTACAATTCCGAAATCTTTATGTGATGTGCTTGGTCATACTAATCTTGAAGAGTGTTCCTTGAATTTACACTTGGCGGATTCTACTATTAAAAAGCCTATGGGAAGAATTAATGATGTTCTTATTATTGAAAATAGGAATTATGTGCCCATAGATTTTATTGTTCTTGATATTGATCGCAATCCGTCTTGTCCAATTATTCTTGGTAGACCGTTTTTACACACTATCGGTGTTGTGCTTGATATGAAATAGGCAATATTACGTTCCAATTTCCTTTGAGGAAGGGTATGGAACACTTTCCTAGAACTAGAATTAAGACACCTTATGAATCAATCATGAGTGCATCTTATGAATCTCGAACCGAAGATGACAAAACTTAGATCATTGCTTTATGCCTAGCTAAGGGTGTAAAACTATAGCGCTTGTTGGGAGGCAACCCAATGAATAAAATTTATTTTTGCTTTTTTGCTTCCTATTCTTGAGTGTTAGAACAATTATTCTACTTTTATGATTGTGTTTTCTATGTTTTAATTAGTGTTTGTGCCAAGTAAAGCCTTTAGGATCTTCTTGGGTGATAGTTGTTTGATCTTGCTGAAAAAACAAAAACTTTTACGCTCATGAAATTAATTTTCATTTTTTACCAAAGAGCGATAAAATACCCATTCCACTTGCAGTAGATCAATATACAAATTTCTCAGGTCTTCATAAGTTTTCAGGATTTTTGGAGTTACAGAAGTATTCGAAATAGTCAGATTGCTATAGATTGTTCTGTTTTGACAGATTCTATTTTCTTTGTGTTGTGTGCTTATTTTGATGGTTCTATGGTTTTCTTTGATGAGTTTTTGCCATAGAAAAGTTGGAATACAGTAGATATAATACAAAAACAAAATATGAATTGGTTTGATACAGCACTTAAAGTAGTGATTTATTATTCTTATACTAACGGATCTCACGAAGGTTTTGTTGAGTTTTGTGTGATTGGAGTTTTCAAGTTTTGGGTTATCTTACGATGGATGAAGGAAGGATGGAAGAGCCTAAGCTTAGTATTTTTGAAGAAATTCTCTCTTGCTTCACTTAGATTTATTTGAGAGTTAGTAAAATTTTGAAGAAATTCTCTCTTGCTTCACTTAAATTAATTTGAGAGAAAGAAAAATTTGTTATGCTCATGATCTTCACTTATATTTGTTTGAGCTTATGAAAAGCAACACATGAAAATTAGTCCCAAAGTGATAGATATCCAAGAAGGATAAAGAAAAAGAAATGTGTCATGAAGATCATTGGACAAGATAAACTTGATTCTTAGTAATAGTTTTGAGATATGATGATGTGATATGTGAGTGATGTAGATGAGTAACTGTGCTCTAGTAAGAATATTGGTGTTAAGGTTTGTGATTCCCTATGCAAGTACGAAAGTCAATAGTCATGCAATGAAATTATATCCTACTTATGGTGCATTATTCGGTGTTAATTATGCTTAATGCTTGCTTATGAGGTTATCCGTTTCTTGGTTGGGTCGCTTCCCAATCTTTTGCTAGCCTTCACTTTGCACCAAGTATGATCACTACTTGTGCATCCAAAAACCTTTAACCCAGTTTTGCCACATGAGTCCACTATATCTACCTATATGCGGTATTTTTTTTGTCGTTCTAAGCAAATTTGCATGTGCCATCTCTAATTTTCAAAATAAACTTCTCTTTTGTGTGTTTGTTTCGCTCGTGGAACGGTAACGAGTGGCTAATATTTTCCATGATATATGTGTTATTCTCAAGATGAGTGTTCATTCACTTGTCATTGAACGAGAGTAAGGCAAAGGTATTAGGGATGCCCAGTCCTGAAATGCAAAAAAAAATGAATTTACTTTATGTTGTCAAATAATAAATTCCTTGGAAAGTGTTGGTATGGAGGGCACCCGTGGATACGGTTAGCCATGGAAAGTGAAAGTTATGGTGGAAAAAGGAATAAACTTTATTTTTTGTTTGGGAGCCGCCTATGATATATCTATGCACGGAAAGTATTGGTGGGATGGATACACCTCGCAAGATGTTTTTATCTATAAGTTTTTCGCTTTGAGCTCTAGCACCTCTACAAATCCCTACTTCCCACCATGAAGGGCCTTTCTTTTACTTTATGCAATTTTTTTAATTTGAGTCTCCATCTTCTCTTATAAAAAGCACCAAATAGGAGGCAATATGATCGTACTTAAGTATAGGGTGTAGTTAATATTTGAGTGTGTTTCATGAATGGATCAATGTTTGAGCATGATGGGCTAGGGATAACTTATTTTGGCATTGATATTTTGAAAGACATGGTTGCTTGTTGATATGCTTGAGTATCTAAATTATTATGTCAAAACTAGACTATTGCTTTGAATCACATAGAAAGTCCAAATCTCCATGCTATAAAGAAAAGAAATATAATATGACATGCTAAACAGCACTCCACATAAAAAATCTGTTTTTATCACTTACCTACTCGAGGGGGAGTAGGAGTTAAGCTTGGGGATGCTGATACGTCTCCAACGTATCTATAAATTTTTATTGTTCCATGTTGTTATATTATCAATCTTGGATGTTTTATAATCATTTTATAGTCATTTAATATCATTTTTTGGTACTAACCTATTGACATAGTGCCAAGTGTCACTTCCTGTTTTTCCGTGTTTTTTACATCGCAAAAAATCAATATCAGACAGTGCCCAAATGCCACGAAACTTTACGGAGATTTTGTATGGACCAGAAGAAACATGTTGGGCCCTGGTTGCACCTGGGGGAGTCCCAAGGAGGGGAAAACCCACCAGGGCACGCCAGGAGGCCCAAGCACGCCCTTGTGGGTTGTGCCCACCTCGGGTGCCCCCCGAACCGCCTCTTTGCTCTATAAATACCCCAAAAATACTAGGACCCTAGAAGCGTCGATGAAATATTCATCCAGCCGCCATAGAGTCCAAAATCACCAGATCCAATCTAGACACCATCTCGGATGGGGTTCACCACCTCCATTGGTGCCTCTCCGATGATGCGTGAGTAGTTCTTTGTAGACCTTCGGGTCCGTAGTTAGTAGCTAGATGGCTTTCTCTCTCTCTCTCTCCCTCCCTCTCTCTCTCTCTCTCTCTCGCTGAATTCTCAATACAATGGTCTCTTGGAGATCCATATGATGTAACTCTTTTTGCGGTGTGTTTGTTGGGATCTGATGAACTTTGAGTTTATGATCAGTCATATCTTTTTATATCCATGAAAGTTATTTGAGTTTCTTTGATCTCTTATATGCATGATCTCTTATTGCCTTGTATTTCTTCTCCGATATTTGGGTTTTGTTTGGCCAACTTGATCTATTTATCTTGCAATGGGAAGAGGTGCCCGGTAGTGGGTTCGATCTTACGGTGCTTGATCCCATTGCCAGGAAGGGAACAAACACATATGTATCATTGCTACTAAGGATCAAAAGATGGGATCTATATCTATGCAATAGATAAACGGATCTTGTCTCCATCATGTCATCGTTCTTATTGCATTACTCCATTTTTCCATGAACTTAATACACTAGATGCATGCTGGATTGCGGTCGATGTGTGGAGTAATAGTAGTAGATGCAGGCAGGAGTTGGTCTACTAATCTTGGACGTGATGCCTATGTAATGATCATCACATGGATATCTTCATATTTATTTTAGATTCTATCAATTGCCCAACAGTAATTTGTTTACCCACCATTTTCTATCTTTCTTGAGAGAAGCCACTAGTGAAACATACGGCCCCCGGGTCTTCTTTCTCATATATTTGCTTGCGATCTACTTTTCCTTTGCATTTTTATTCAGATCTATTAAACCAAAAATACAAAAATACTTTGCCGCACTTTATTTTATTTACGATCTCTTATTTCAATCTACTACAAATTTCTGGAATCGTTACCCGAAAGGGATTGAGGGAGTCCTGGATTAGGGGGTCTCCGGACAGCCGGACTATCTCCATTGGCCGGACTGTTAGACTATGAAGATACAAGATTGATGACTTTGTCTCGTGTCCGTATGGGACTCTACTTGGTGTGTAAGGCAAGCTAGGCAATACGTATATGGATATCTCCTCCTTTGTAACCGACCTTGTGTAACCCTAACCCTCTCCGCTGTCTATATAAACCGAAGGGTTTTCGTCCGTAGGACAACAACCATAACATACAATCATACCATATGCTAGCTTCTAGGGTTTAGCCTGTCTGATCTCGTGGTAGATCTACTCTTGTACTACCCATATTATCAATATTAATCAAGCAGGACGTACGGTTTTACCTCCATCAAGAGGGCCCGAACCTGGGTAAAACATCATGTCCCCTGCCTCCTGTTACCATCCAGCCTAGACGCATAGTTCGGGACCCCCTACCCGAGATCCGCCGGTTTTGACACCAACATTGGTGCTTTCATTGAGAGTTCCTCTGTGTCGTCGCCGTTAGGCTTGATGGCTCCTACTATCATCGATAGCGATGCGGTCCAGGGTGAGACTTTTCTCCCCGGACAGATCTTCGTATTCGGCGGCTTCGCACTGCGGGCTAATTCGCTTGGCCATCTGGAGCAGATTGAAAGCTAAGCCCCTGGCCATCAGGTCAGATTTGGAAGTTTGAACTACATGGCTGACATCTGCGGAGATTTGATCTTCGACGGATTCGAGCCATAGCCGGGTGCGCCGCACTGTCGCGATGGGTATGACCTAGCTCTGCCGCCGAACAGTACCCCAGAGGCCGCGCCCGCATCATCTCCGACCCTTAGCTCGGAGCCAACTGTGCCAATTGAGGACGAGTGGTTAGACACCGCCTCAGGGGCTGCAGTCTCAACGGCGATCGAGCCGAACACCTTCCTAACCCTATGCACAGCTCTTGATTCCAAGGTGCCGGACTCTTTTTCTGACTCTCAACCATCCGCGCCCCTGCCGATCGAATCTGATTGGGCGCCGATCATGGAATTCACCGCCGCGGATATCTTTCAACACTCGCCCTTCGGTGACATTCTGAATTCACTAAGGTCTCTCTCTTTGTCAGGAGAGCCCTGGCCGGATTATGGCCAACAGGATTGGGATGCGGACGACAAAGAAATTCGACGCCCACCCACCACCCACTTCATAGCCACTGTCAATGATTTAACCGACATGCTCGACTTTGACTCTGAAGACATCGACGGTATGGACGGCGATGTAGGAGACGAACATGAACCAACACCTATAGGGCACTGGAAAGCCACCTCGTCATATGACATATACATGGTGGATACACCCAATGAAGGTAATGGCGACGAGATAGCGGAGGATGACCCCTCCAAGAAGCAACCCAAGCGCCGACGTCAGCGGCACCGCTCTAAGTCCCGCCAAAGCAAAAGTGGTGATACCGGCACAGGAGATAATAACACTCCGGATAGTGCCGAAGACAACAACAATCCCCTGTAGCAAGATTTAGAGCAGGAGGATGAAGGAGCCAGCTCTCCTGAGAGAGCGGCAAACAGAGAGGAGGAGGATAATCACATGCCCCCCTCCAAAGATGAGGCAAGCCTCGGCGAAGATGAATTCGCCGTGCCAGAGGATCCCGTCGAACAACAGCACTTCAAGCGCCGGCTTATGGCCACGGCAAATAGCCTGAAGAAAAAGCAGCAGCAGCTTCAAGATCAAGATCTGCTAGCTGACAAATGGACTGAAGTCCTTGCGGCTGAGGAATATAAACTCGAGCGCCCCTCCAAGAGTTACCCAAGGCGCAGGTTACTACCCCGACTGGAGGAAGAAGCGTATGATATGGCTGATCGGCCACCTCATGGCCACGATAGAGAGGCATTCCATCCAAAAGCTCAACCTCCACCCCAACGCCATTCAAATAAAAAGGCATGGGGAGATACGCCAGACCTGCGAGACATATTGGAGGATAAGGCAAAGCATTCAAGATCGATCTACGGATCATGAGGGCGCACCACTCTACGAGACGATAAACGTCATGCCGGATACAGTAAAAGCAAATCCGGCCTGGCCGAACACAGCGGGCAAGACCCATTCGAGCTGCGTCGCGATATAGCCCAATACAGAGGCACCGCACGCCCCTTATGCTTCACAGACGAAGTAATGGAACATCAATTCCCCGAAGGTTTCAAACCTGTAAATATTGAATCATATGACGGCACAACAGATCCCGCTGTATGGATTGAGGACTTCCTCCTCCACATCCACATGGCCCGCGGCGATGACTTACACGCCATCAAATACCTCCCACTAAAGCTCAAAGGACCAGTGCGGCATTGGCTTAACAGCTTGCCAGCGGACTCCATTAGCTGTTGGGAAGATCTGGAGGCCGCATTCCTCGACAACTTTCAGGGCACTTATGTGCGACCACCAGACGCCGATGATTTGAGCCACATAATTCAGCAGCCAGAAGAGTCAGCCAGGCAATTCTGGACTCGGTTCCTTACAAAGAAAAATCAAATCATCGACTGTCCGGATGCGGAGGCCGTAGCGGCTTTCAAGCACAACATCCAAGACGAGTGGCTAGCCTGGCACCTTTGTCAGGAAAAGCCAAAATCTATGGCAGCTCTCACGACGCTCATGACCCGCTTTTGTGCAGGAGAAGACAGCTGGTTAGCTCGCAGTAATAACATATCAAAGAACCATGGTACCTCAGATACCAAGGATGGCAATAGCAGGTCACGTCGCAACAAGCATAAGCGCCGCATTAACAGCGAAAATACTGAGGATACGACAGTCAATGCCGGATTCAAAGGCTCTAAACCCGGTCAGCGGAAAAAGCCATTCAAACAAAGTATGCCGGGTCCGTCCAGCTTGGATCGTATACTCGATCGCTTGTGTCAAATACACGGCACCCCAGACAAGCCAGCCAATCACACCAACAGGGATTGTTGGGTGTTCAAGCAGGCCGGTAAGTTAATTGCCGAAAATAAGGACAAGGGGCCGCATAGCGATGACGAGGAGGAGCCCCGACAGCCGCACACTAGAGGACAGAAGAGGTTTCCCCCGCAAGTGCGGACGGTGAACATGATATACGCAACCCACATCCCCAAGAGGGAGAGGAAGCGTGCGCTCAGGGACGTATATGCATTGGAGCCAGTTGCCCCAAAGTTCAACCCTTGGTCCTCCTGTCCGATCACCTTTGGTTGCAGGGACCACCCCACTAGTATCCGTCATGGCGGATTCGCCGCACTGGTCCTAGACCCAATCATCGACGGATTTCACCTCACTCGAGTCCTTATGGACGGCGACAGCAGCCTGAACCTGCTTTATCAGGACACGGTGCGCAAAATGGGTATAGACCTCTCAAGGATCAAACCCACAAAAACGACCTTTAAGGGCGTCATTCCAGGTGTAGGGGCCCATTGCACAGGCTCAATTACACTGGAAGTGGTCTTCGGATCCCCGGATAACTTCCGAAGTGAAGAGTTAATCTTCGATATAGTCCCATTCCGCAGTGGTTATCATGCGCTGCTCGGGCGAACCGCATTTGCTAGATTCAATGCGGTACCGCATTATGCATACCTCAAGCTCAAGATGCCAGGACCTCGCGGAGTTATTACTGTCAATGGAAACACAGAGCGCTCTCTTCGAACAGAGGAGCACACCGCGGCCCTCGCAGCAGAAGCGCAAAGCAGCCTCTCAAGGCAATCAACTAGTTCGGCACTTCACAGCCCGGACACCTTCAAGCGCGCTCGGGGCAATCAGAAAATAGACCGCCTGGCGTGATCTGAGCTCGCATAGCAATACGGCGGCCACCCCAATCCCAGCCCAACGGTGATATTCGTGCCGCGCGTACATAATTACGCATTAAAAATACCATGGGCACAGGTGGGGAGGGGGGCACAACTACGACACGCCCCAAAACGCGGCCTAAACCGCACTAGGGGCTTCCTGTTTGGTTATTTTTCTTTTTCTTTCAGGGCCTTAATCTCTGGAAACATTGTCTGGTAGAACTATTGCCGCACACATGATGCAGCAACCAAGGAGGCAGATAGCTACGTTATACCACGGAATTCCCAGGTTGATTACAGTAACGAGCGAAATATTCGATTTCATATCATTCCTCAGCTTGCCCTTGGAAGGGACATAGTCCTACTCTTTGCTTATCGCACTATCTGTATCACTCTGCTTTAATGCAATTTTTCAATAAACAATGCATGACATCACGACTATTATTGCATTCTTGTTATATATATATATATATATATATATATATATGTGTGTGTGTGTGTGTGTGTGTGTGTGTTCATTAATGACGCCTTGCAACCGTACACTCTGGTACGGCCAATACACTAGGGGCTTACGTACCCCACAATGCGGTGTGAAAAGTCCGAACACTTTCACAAGTGTGGCACTCTGAACTTATAGCATTATATGCATCAGCTCTGAATCATGTCTTTGGTCAAATGTTGGGTTTGCCCAGCTCCTATGTTTTGGTACCTTACGTTCCGCTCTATCGGCTAAGGTAGCACTAGGAGAACTACTGTGATTGTGCCCCGGTTCTGCTGGGTTCAGCACCTCAGTAGAGAAAGCTAAAACTAACTGTCATGATAAGGCGAGAGACTGGTCACTGTTCGGCGAGGTTTTTCGAGTCCCTAAAGACTTATGCCGCTTAAGGCAAGGGGCCGGCCCTGTCCGGCTTACAGGCGTGTATCGCGCCCCGAATTCGGCCTTCCAAATACCAGGGGCTTCACCGAAATTTAAAATTATAGAATTCTATGGCTAAGTGAGAGTGATAAAGCATTATTAGTCCGGTTGCCTTGTTCGTCGTGCTGAGAACCTCCCTCGAAGGACCCAAATATGGGAACAAGAGTGCTCAGGTTTATCCCGAACACCCCAGCACTTGTGGCATAGGGGCAGAAGCCGAGGACTAGCCATCTCTCAGATTGGATAAACATGCAAATAGAAGGTAATATTTTAAATTCAAACAAGCGTTGCATAGCGCATATGAAACAAGTTTTCATAAATATAGGATAAAACGAGCAAGTTTACTCAAATATTACATCTTTTGAACACTCATCCGCGATGAGACGGGCACCCGGCAAAACACCCTCGTAGTACGTCTCGGGGTGGCGGTGCTCCTTGCCCTCCGTCGGCCCCTCCTTGATCAGCTTCACGGCGTCTAGCTTGACCCACTGCAATTTCATACGGGCGAAAGCCCGACGTGCACCTTTAATGCAGACGGATCGCTTGACGACCTCCAGCCGTGGGCAGGCATCCACAACCCGCCTCACCAGGCCGAAGAAGTTGTTCGGAAGGGCATCGCCCGACCATAGCCGGACTATAAAACTCTTCATGGCCTGATCGGCCGCCTTATGTCGGTCGACCATCTGCTTCAGCTGGTCGCTCATTGGCACCGGATGTTCGGCCTCAGCATACTGAGACCAGAACAACTTCTCCGTCGAGCTTCCGTCCTCGGCCTGGTAAAATTGTGCGGCATCGGACACACTGTGGGGCAAATCTGCGAATGCTCCTGAAGAGCTCCGGATCCGGGTAAGTAATCGGTAATTAACTTTTACATGCTTGCTTTGCATATAGAAAGCCTTACCTGCTGCTATCTTCTTCATCGTGTCGATCTCTTGGAGGGCCTTTTGGGCTTCGGCCTTGGCACTCTTTGCGCTCTCAAGGGCCGCGGCAAGCTCAGACTCTCGCGTCTTCGAGTCAAGCTCCAACGCCTCATGCTTTGTCACGAGAGCCTGGAGCTCTTGTTGCACCTCGCCCACCTGAGCCTCGTGCTTCTCTCGCTCGGTGCGCTCCTTGGCTGTTGTATCTTCGGCCTTGGTTAGCGCTTGCTTCAGGGTCGCCACCTCGGTCGTGGCCCCTGGCAAACATACAATGATCCTGTCATTTTGCAATTGCGTCCTTTTTATATATACATTTCTATAGACAGGGTATTACTTACCCTTGTTCTCCTCGAGCTACCTCTTGGCAAGGCCGAGCTCTTTCTTGGACCCCTCGAGGTCCTGCTTCAGTACGGCGACCTCTACAGTTAGTGTGGCGGACGCCAGCAACGAAGCCTGTATATGCATATTGACACACTTATATTAGACTCCTGCGATATTATTTGATCCTTTGTTCGGCTTTTCTTTGTGAACACCGAACAAAGCATCAGGGGCTACTATCTATGCGGTAATATTTCTACTACATTTTAAAAAAACTTACCTCGAAGCCTATTAGAAGGCTGGCACAGGCTTCAGTCAATCCGCTCTTGGCGGATTGAACCTTCTGGATCACCGCACTCATGATAGTGTGGTGCTCCTCGTTGATGGAAGCGCTGCGAAGCGCTTCCAGCAGATTGTCTGGCACCTCTGGATGGACAGAGGTCACCGGCACAGGCGTCTTGCCCCCTTAGAAGGAGGCCGCCTGCCCGAGCCCGGAACCGCTGGAGGGTCTGGCGCAGTGTTCGGCTGAGGGCCGAACTCGGAGCTCTCGGCGGCCCCGTCCCCTCAGCTCCTGGAGTCCGGAAGGTCGCCTTGAGGCGCCTCCGGGACTGTCTCCCCTCGATCTGGTGCCTCTTGAGACAACACCTCGGCGTCGTCGGCAGGATGAGGGGAGGTGGCGGTCGGGACTGGATCGTTATCCATGTCCGACGAGCCTAGGGAGCCATCTGATGATACCTCGATATTGGCTCGTGGCGGCCTACATAATTATGTTCGGCGATTTGGGAAAGCAGTGTGACAAAGGAATCCTATGAGTTACTCTGGTATCCGAATACTTACGATCTCTCCGGGGGCTTGACCCTGGGCAACCACTCGTCTTCGCCTTCGTCGGCGGCGGTGGAACTCTCCGAAAGGAGAGTCCTTCCCTTCTTGGACCCTCCGGCCTCCCCAGTTGGGGCGGCCTTCCTTTTCTTGTCTCCCCCAGTCGGTGGGGGAGCATCTTCTTCTTCTTCTTCTTCTTCTTCTTCTTCTTCTTCTTCTTCTTCTTCTTCTTCCTCCTCCTCTTCGGGGGAAGAGTGCGCCGCAGAGTCATTGGACGGTGAGTCCAACGACGCCTGGCGTCAGGAACTCTTTCGGATTCCCTTGGCCTTCTTGGTCTTCTCCGGCACCTTGTAAGGAGCCGGAGTCAGCATCTTCGCCAGAAGAGCGTCTGCGGGGCCTTCGGGCAAAGGAGCCGGACAGTCGATCTGTCCGACCATCTTCTGCCAGTCCTGTCAAAGGTACGGGAGTTTAGATCCCGCATAGAGCCAATCTATAAAAATAAGTATCCTGTGAAAGGTAAAACAGCTTACCGCACTGGCTTGGCGTTTCGCGCTGAATCCGCGATCCTCAGTAATAGGGGGGACCTCGGCACTTTTAAACAGCACCCTCCAGGCATCTTCATGAGTTGTGTCGAAGAGCCTGTTCAGAGTTCGGTGCTGCGCTGGATTGAACTCCCACAAGTTGAACTCCCATTGTTGGCACGGGAGTATCCGGCGGATGAGCATAACTTGGACTATGTTGACAAGCTTGAGCTTCTTGTCCACCATGTTTTGAATACATGTTTGGAGTCCGGTCAGCTCTTTCGAATTACCCCAAGACAGGCCCTTCTCTTTCCAGGAGGTGAGCCGCGTGGGGATGCCAGATCGGAACTCGGGGGCTGCTACCCATGCAGGGTCGCGCGGCTCGATGATATAGAACCACCCCGATTGCCACCCCTTTATGGTTTCCACAAAGGAGCCCTCGAGCCATGTTATGTTGGGCATCTTGCCCACCATGGAGCCTCCGCACTCCACCTGGCGGCCGCCCACCACCTTCGTCTTGACATTGAAGGTCTTCAGCCATAAGCCGAAGTGGGGCTTGATGCGGAGGAAGGCCTCGCACACGACAATAAACACCGAGATGTTGAGGACGAAGTTCGGGGCCAGATCGTGGAAATCCAGGCCGTAATAGAACATGGGCCCCCGGACGAAGGGATGGAGAGGGAATCCCAGTCCGCGGAGGAAATGGGTGAGGAATACTACCCTCTCATGGGGCCTGGGGGTGGGGATGAGCTGCCCCTCATCTGGGAGCCGATGCGCGATGTCATCGGGCAGGTATCCGACTATCCTTAGTTTCTTGATGTCTCCCTCCGTGACGGAGGAGACCATCCACTTGCCTCCCGCTCCGGACATGATTGGAGAAGGTCGAGGTAGGAAGTGCGTACTTGGGCGCTAGAGCTCGACTGTACGAAAACGGATGAGCAAAGGAGGAAGAAGGCATGGATAGAAAGGTGAATCATTATCCCTTTATATGGGCGGATGAAACTAAGCGTCCCCACTCGCCTGATAAAACTCGCTTATCCCCCAAGCGCTGCAATTGATGGCGCGGTTGGGTTACCCACGCCCGTATTGATGAGAATCCCGTAATAAGGGGACACGATCTATGCTTTGACAAGACGTGTCGAAAAACTGCCTCGCGTTATGTGCGGGGCTGGTTAAAAGAAACGTTTCGAATAATCACCGGGCCATGACGTAACGTCATGCTGCCAAAACAAGCCAGCAAATTAGATCTGTGAAAATATTATTCTCTCTACGGTGTATTCGGAGAAGGAACCCGCCTTGCAATGCCGAAGACAATACTGCGCGCCGGACTCATCGTCATTGAAGCCTGGTTCAGGGGCTACTGAGGGAGTCCTGGATTAGGGGGTCTCTAGATAGCCGGACTATCTCCATTGGCCGGGCTATTAGACTATGAAGATACAAGATTGAAGACTTCGTCTCGTGTCCGGATGGGACTCTACTTGGCGTGGAAGGCAAGCTAGGCAATACGTATATGGATATCTCCTCCTTTGTAACCAACCGTGTGTAACCCTAACCCTCTCCGATGTCTATATAAACCGAAGGGTTTTGGTCCTTAGGACAACAACCATAACATACAATCATACCATAGGCTAGCTTCTAGGGTTTAGCCTCTTTGATCTCGTGGTAGATCTACTCTTGTACTACCCATATTATCAATATTAATCAAGAAGGACGTAGGGTTTTACCTCCATCAAGAGGTCCCGAACCTGGGTAAAACATCGTGTCCCCTGCCCCCTATTACCATCCGGCCTAGACGCACAGTTCGGGACCCCCTACCCAAGATCCGCCGGTTTTGACACCGACAGGGATTGACAACCCTTTTAATACTTCGGGTTGCGAGGTGTTGTTATTTGTGTGCAGGTACTATTTATGTTGTGTTGCTTTGTTCTCCTACTGGTTCGATAACCTTGGTTTCATCACTGAGGGAAATACCTACCTTCGTTGTGCTACATCATCCCTTCCTCTTTGGGGAAATACCGATGTAGTCCTAGCAGACAGGAGTTTTCTGGCGCTATAGTTAGGGAGCAATCGATAGGCACATATATCCAGTTGGATATGGGTGGCATGAGTTATTATTGTTGACATCACCCTTAAGGTGAATGTGTTGGGAGGAGAATCTATAAGCCCCTATCTTTCTATGTGTTTGGTTGAAACTTTTTGCTCATGTGTATGCGGTGAGTGTTAGCAATCATATATTACTATATGATGGCTGAGTGTGTGGACTGGCCATAAGGCTCCGATACTTGACCCTTCCTGAAAAGAGGATGAATTGTAATTGCAAAGTTGATTGATAATATAGTTTGTCGGTTTCCAATAGAGTTTATGCTTTATACTTCGATGTTGTGATGAATTGGTACTTGTTCATGAGAAGCTTATGATAGAAGTTCTATGATAAAGTTTTATGTTAAATTTTTTCGTTGCTATAATAATATACATGATGCTTCTATGTTCGTATTTTGTTTTTATCGATACCTCTCTCTTTCTCTCTCTCTCAAAGCATGTGGACATGTTTTCGATTTCAATTTTCACTTGAGGACAAGCGAGGTCTAAGCTTGGGGGAGTTGATACGTTGTTTTCCTATTGTTATTTATATTGTTTTTATGTATAATAATGCTTTTTGGAGTAATTATAATGCCTTTTCTGTCATAATATGCAAGGTTCACACAAAGAGGGAGAATACCGGCAGCTAGAATTCTGGAGCTGGAAAAGCTACGTCAAGCCACCTATTCTGCACAACTCCAAATGAGCTGAAACTTCATGAAGATTTGTTATGGAATATATAAGAATTATTGGAGTAAATAACTACCAGAGGCGTCTCACCAGGTGGGCACAACCCACCTGGGTGCGCCAAGGAGCCCAAACGCGCCCTGGTGGGTTGTGCCCTCCTCGGCCCACCTCCGGTGCCCCTCTTCTGGAATACAAGTCATTTTAACATAGAAAAAAATAAGGAGAGGACTTCCGGGACGAAGCGTTGTCGTCTCGAGGCGGAACTTGGGTAGGAGCACTCTTGCCCTCTGGAGGAGCGATTCCGCCAGGGGAACTTCCCTCCCGGAGGGGGAAATCATTGTTATAATCATCACCAACAACTCTCCCATCTTGGGGAGGGCAATCTCCATCAACATCACCATCTCCTCTCAAACCCTAGTTCATCTCTTGTGTTCAATCTTTGTACCAAAACCTTAGATTGGTGCTTGTGGGTGACTAGTAGTGTTGATTACATCTTGTAGCTGATTACTATATGGTTTATTTTGTGGAAGATTATACGTTCAGATCCATTATGCTATTTATATGTTCAGATCCATTATGCTATTTAATACCGCTCTGATCTTGAGCATGATTATCATTTGTGAGTAGTTACTTTTGTTCTTGAGGTCATTGGAGAAATCTTGCTGGATATGTGTTCGATATTTTGATGGTATGTATGTTTGATTCCCTTAGTGGTGTAATGTGAATGTCAACTACATGGCACTTCACCATATTTGGGCCTAAGGGAATGCATTGTAGAGTAGTTATTAGATGATGGGTTGCGAGAGTGACAGAAGCTTAAACCCTGATACATCTGTTTTGCATCATGCTTTTATATCAATATTTATTGCATTATGGGCTGTTATTACACATTATGTCACAATACTTATGCCTATTCTCTCTTATTTTACAAGGTTTACATAAAGAGGGAGAATGCCGGCAGCTGGGATTCTGGCTGGAAAAGGAGCAAATATTAGAGACCTATTCTGCACAGCTCCAAAAGTACTGAAACTTCACGGATGATGTTTTTCAAATATATATAAAAAACATTGAGCGCAAGAACTTCACCAGGGGGGCCACACCCTGCCCACGAGGGTGGGGGGCGCGCCCTACCCCCCTGGCGCGCCCCTACCTCGTGGGCCCCTGGTGGCCCTTCGGTGACCATCTTCTGCTATATGGACTCTTTCGATGGGAAAATAATCATAAGCCATCTTCTCGGACGAAACTCTGCCGCCACAAGGCAGAACATTGGCGGAGCCAATCTAGGATTCTGACGGGGTTGTTCTGCCGGGGAAACTTCCCTCCCGTAGGGGGAAATCATCGCCATCGTCGTCACCAACGCTCCTCTCATCGGGAGAGGGCAATCTCCATCAACATCTTCATCAGCACCATCTCATCTCAAAACCCTAGTTCATCTCTTGTATCCAATTCTTGTCTCCAAGTCCGGGATTGGTACTAGTAGGTTGCTAGTAGTGTTAATTACTCCTTGTAGTTGATGCTAATTGGTTTAATTGGTGGAAGATCATATGTTTAGATTCTATATGCACATTAATACCCCTCTGATTATGAACATGTTTATGCTTTGTGAGTAGTTACTTTTGTTCCTGAGGACATGGGAGAAGTCTTGCTATTAGTAGTGTGAATTTGGTACTCGTTCAATATTTTGATGAGATGTATGTTGTCTCTCCTCTAGTGGTGTTATGTGAACGTCGAGTACATGACACTTCACCATTATTTGGGCCTAGAGGGAGGCATTGGGAAGTAATAAGTAGATGATGGGTTGCTAGAGTGACAGAAGCTTAAAACCTAGTTTATGTGTTGCTTCGTAAGGGGCTGATTCAGATCCATATGTTTCATGCTATGGTTAGGTTTACCTTAATACTTTTGTTGTATTTGCGGATGCTTGCAATAGAGGTTAATCATAAGTGGGATGCTTGTCCAAGTAAGGGCAGTACCCAAGCACCGGTCCACCCACATACCAAATTATCAAAGTACCAAACGCGAATCATATGAGCGTGATGAAAACTAGCTTGACGATATTCCCATATGTCCTCGGGAGCGCTTTACATCATATAAGAGTTTGTCTAGGCTTATCCTTTGCTACAAAAGGATTGGGCCACCTTGCTGCACTTTATTTACTTTTGTTACTTGTTGCTCGTTACAAATTATCCTATCACAAAACTATCTGTTACCACTTATTTCAGTACTTGCAGAGAATACCTTGCTGGAAACCGCTTATCATTTCCTTCTGCTCCTCGTTGGGTTCGACACTCTTACTTATCGAAAGGACTACGATAGATCCCCTATACTTGTGGGTCATCAAGACTCTTT
This sequence comes from Triticum monococcum, assembly GCA_034509565.1. Lineage (NCBI taxonomy): Eukaryota > Viridiplantae > Streptophyta > Magnoliopsida > Poales > Poaceae > Triticum > Triticum monococcum. The sequence continues at coordinate 438,165,856 of CM067842.1, read as the reverse complement.
TCTGGTGTCATTGCCGAGGAGTGAAGCGCCTTTGGTAGGTGGAATTTGGTAAGGAAAAATTTATATAGTGTGCTGAAATTTACTGTCACTTGTTACTATGGAAAGTAATCCTTTGAGGGGCTTGTTCGGGGTATCTTAACCCCGACCAGTAGAGCAAAGAGTTGCTCCTCAACCTACTGAACCTACTAAAAATGAAAATGCTTGCTTTGAAATTCCTTTGGGTATGGTAGAAAAACTGCTAGCTAATCCTTTTTTGGGAGATGGAACAAAACATCCTGATGAGCATCTGATATATGTGGGTGAAGTTTGTGGATTATTTAAGCCTGCAGGTGTACCCAGAGATGTTGTTAAGAAGAAGGTCTTCCCTTTATCTTTGAGGGGAGATGCATCGACATGGTATAGGCTATGTGATGATATGGAGTCTTGGAACTACAAACGATTGAAATTGGAATTTCATCAAAAGTTTTATCCTATGCATCTTGTTCATCGTGATCGCAACTATATATATAATTTTTGGCCTCGCGAAGGAGAAAGCATCGCTCAAGCTTGGGGGAGGCTTAAATCAATGTTATATTCATGCCCCAATCATGAGCTCTCAAGAGAAATGATTATTAAAAAAATTTATGCTCGGCTTTCTGGTAACAATCGCATCATGCTAAAGCTTCAACTGTGGTTCGTAAAAGCAATATTAAAACATATACACCTCCTGAACAAGTTAAAGTTGAACCTAATATTGCTATTGTTAAAGGTCTCTTGTCTGATAATATAGATGGGCATTGTCATGGTATTCTCACGGGGGGTGCAAGACGACATATGCCACAAGGTGGCTTCATGTGAGGGCAAGACTGCTACCGGAATATCCAGGGACGGGTATGCGAGTACCACGCGCTAGTTTATCCAGGTTCGGGGCTCTCCGGAGAGATAACACCCCTACTCCTGCCTATCTGAATATATATCTGGGGTGTACATCAGGCAGTACAAAGTGCTCCTGGAGCTGTATCTGAGATCAATAGCAATGAGAGCTAGCTAGCTAGTGTGGCACATGTGCCTGGCCATGTGTGGCCGATGGAGTGTGATGCTCATACGTGTGTGTGTGGATGGGTGGATGGCTAGCTATATATAGTGGGAGCTAGCTTAGGATGTAAGCCATGTAGGCATGGTAGCTAGCTAGCTAGTGGCATGGTGGGGTGTCATCCTTGTCCCCTGGGTCACTTCATAAATAGTGCCCAGGGACAAGTGACACTGTACATGATGGCTGGGGTGTCATGTGAACAGTGTCGGGTACGGCCGCCATGTCGGGGTCGCGTCAGGCTGCAGTTGACTTTGGGCAGTCGGCCTGGTGGAGGAGTTGGCAGCCAGTAGTCGGCCTGGTGGAGGAGTCGGCAGCCAGCAGTCGGCCTGGTGGAGCAGTCGGCAGCCAGCAGTTGGCCTGGTGGAGCAGTCGGCAGCCAGCAGTCGGCCTGGAGCAGTCAGTAGCCAGAAGTCGGCCTGGTGGAGCAGTCGGCAACCAGCAGTCGGCCTGGTGGAGCAGTCGGCAGCCAACAGTCGGCCTGGTGGAGCAGTCAGGAGCCAGCAGTCGGCTTGGTGGAGCAGCCAGCAGCCAGCAGCCAGCAGTCAGCCGTCGGCTAGGTAGTTGGACTGAGGGGCTTTGCTAGCCCCGATGTCTTGAATTCTTATCTCGCCGTCTTCGGGGTATCCATGTCCAATTACTCCGACAGTAGCCCCCAAGCCTCCGGTCAACTTGGCAAAGTTGGGCGGAGGTTTTTTTGGCGAGTGTTCATGGAAATGATCATGAAAAAGACAAAGTTAGTCCACGCAGATATATCAAATGTTTGCTTTTAGCATTGCAAGTTTTATGCGGAGGGTGCTGACTCGGTTTCGTTCGAGCCCCCTTCAATCTTTTTCATGTTCCCTCCGCCTTTTGGCTTGTGCTCTCGCTCGCCGGACAGCCGCTCTGCGGTCTGTGGCTGAGAGTGGGCCGCAAAGTGGAGTGTACAGTACTCAGACTCTGGGAGTGGATTTAACCGAGCAGATACTCATAAAGGAAACGGTCGGGTCGCCCGAAGCATTTTTCTTCCCGGACGGTTTTCACGTGGGTTGCCTCCAGTGTTCACTCTTGCTAGTCGGACAGCCGCTCCGCGATCTGTGACTAAGAGTGGGCATTTGGTACCGCGCACGGTACTAAGCAGTCTGCGAGAACTAACGTCTCAGTCCAAGCGGCCAGCCCCCGAGCCAACTCTGGCTGGCGCCGGGGCGAACAGTGATGCAACTGTAATAAAATGCGGAGATAGCCCCCGAGCATCGCTCGGGGTTATCCGTGATTGCGCAGTGCAAAAAATAAGCGGGCGAGGAGCTCACATTCGTTTTCGTGTTGCCGAGGCGGAGTTTGCCGAAGACAGCCGGCGCGGCTCAATGCTTGCTGAGCGCGCCGGCGCACCCGCTGGGTGTAGTCTTCGAGCCTCCGGGTGCTCGAAGGGGGTCCCGGCCGGTCAGGCTCGACCGGCCAGGCGGCGATGCATCTTGCAGCACCTATTTTCTTCTTTTTCTCTTCTGCTGGCTGCTCGGAGCCGGACAAAACTCTTCTCTTGTCTGCAATCTTCGCGGGGGCGCGCCAACGCACCCACAGCATGTAGCCCCCGAGATTCGGGCCAACTGCTGAGCAGTCAGGCCGGATCTCCCGGCGACTATTTTGTCTTCTTCCTCACGGGGGCGCGTCAGCGCACCCGCTGGGTGTAGCCCCCGAGATTCAGGGCGACTACTGAGCAGTCGGGTGTCACACCCTAGCTAGTTCAAGCATTAGAGTGTGCATCGTGTTTAAATTTCTCTTAAATTTGAAATGGGGATGACAGAACCCCCAGCACCCCCCGTGGAACAACTAGGGTTTACTAAAAACTTTTTCAATGAACCTGAAATGCCCTTCTAAAACGCCCACCCTTTTTGTTTTGGGTTAAAACCCATGACAAAAATGGTGCACATTTTTCTAGGACATCTTAAGGTCATTGGATTAATTCTTATAGTATTTTCATGTGGGCATTTAAATGCTATAAAATATTTTAAATGCTCAAATAATGATAAACTAAAATGTTTGATGTTGGATATATTCTAAGCAGTAGCCATGATTAATTTTATGATTTTTGGAAATGCCCTGGCATTTTTAATATAGCTCTGAAGTTACAGAAATAATAGAATAAATGAAAAACAGAAATGAGAGATAGAACAGAGTTTTACCTGGCACAGCCCACCTAGCCCACCAGCACGGCCCAGTCCACTGGCTCCTGCCAGTCGTCCTCCTCCTCTCGCCAGGAGGACGAGAGGCGCGTGGCCGGCGCCCGCGGCCACACGCCGGCCACCTCCTGCTTCCGCCGACGCCCCGGACGCGCCTACGAGTGCCACGCACTCCCCCACGTCCCCCTCTCATTCTCCCCGCTCTCCCCGTGGCCCTCTCCCCCTCTCTGGCTCTCTCCCCATTCCCTGTCGAGCGCAACCGTCGCCGCCGACAAGCTCCATCGCAGCCACCGCCGTCCACTCGTTGCCTCGCCGTGCCAAGAAGCTCCGCCGTCATCCACTGCTTCGCCTTGACCCATCCCCGAGCGCTCGCTCACCCCGGAGACGCTGCACCGAGCTTGTTTTCAACCTCGGTCGCCGGAGATCCCCCTCGCCGCCCCGCTCGCTCCAGCTCTTCCCCAAGCTCGTTGTTCGCTCGCCTGCAACCGCAGTGAGCTACTAACCTTCTCCCCCTCTCCGTGCTAGCTCTCGTGCACCGTACGCGCCACCTCGAGTTCGCCCGAACGCTCCGCCGCGGAGCTCGTCGTCGACGAGGCTCCGGCCATGCCACGGCCACGCCACTTAGTCCACTAACCTCACCACATTTCGAGGAGTCTAACGCACCTTACCACGCGCCTCGCCGTGCCCCGCAGCCTCGGTTCCGAGCTCACCCGAGCTTTGGCCGCCGCCAAGGTCAACGCCGGCAATGTTTCCGGCCACCCCAGCTCCACCCACTGCCACCACTCGACGCGGCTCACTCCCCGCATCACGTAGATGGTCTCCGCCATCCTTTTGGTCACCGGAGTGCAAAACCCGCACCCCTCCTCCGTCCCTGGCCCTGCCGGCGACGAGCCCCGAGTCAACTCCGGCGAGTTTGACCCGGGTTGACCCCAGTTTGAATTCCCCTGACTCACTGACGTGTGGGCCCGAGGCCACTAATTAAACTAGATTAGTATTAGTTTAACACTAACTAAATTTAGTTAGTTAGTTGACACTGACAGATGGGACCCACAGGTCAGGGTTGACCTGGACCGTCTCAGTTGACCGCTGACGTCACACTAACGTCAGGCTGACGCAGTAAATCCTTTTCTGGATTTAGTCCTTAATAGGGAATTCCAGAAAATAGCCAAAACTTCTAAAAATCATAGAAAATCAACCATAGCTCCAAATCAAACAAGTTATATATGAAAAATGATCAAAAAAATTCAATCTATCCATCTGTAATGGTTTCATGCATGACAAAACAAGTTAACCTTGCCGTTTAAGCAAAATAAGATAACGCACTAATAAGGCTATGTTAAATGAGCTAACACTTGAATCTTTGATTCAAATGAGTTCATTCCTTCCTGTTTTAGCTTGCATTAGGCCAAGACACTTTCATTTTTCCATGTCATAGCATGCATCATATTGTTGCATATTGTCATGTGTTGATTATGTTTGGTGTGTCTTTCGTGGTTGGTTCTGCCTCCGAGGATAACCCCGAGTATCCGTCTGAAGGGCAGTACCCTACTACCACTACATCAGGCAAGCAACCCATTGATCATTTTGATAAAAACCATGTTCTCGCTTCTGCTCTTGTTTACTGCATTAAGACAACGTGATTCAAACTGATGTGTGCTACGGTAGTTGAAGCCTTATCCTCTGCATGACCTGTCATTGCCACAGTAACTAGATGAAACCTACTAGCATGTGCAGGAGTTGATTGAGCCATGTATGTGTTTCCTACCTTGCTATGCCTGCTATGCTTAGAGTTGTGTCAGGTCTGGTTCATCTCGATGATGGGCTAGAGTGAAATGATTATGTCGGTAATGTGAGGGATGTGTTGAACATGATTTGGTAAAGGTATCGATGAGAGGCCATCTAGGAGTACATGGTGGGTTGTTTCATTGAGACCGTCCATAAGAACTGAGATCTGTATGCGTGATTTAAGATTCAGCTACTACCACACATTGGGCCCTGAAATATGACCCTGCTTGACTTACGGACCCCTCTCATCCTCTGTCTAGGAGTTGCAACTAGTTTCTGGTGTTTGTAGGTTATGTGTTGGCGGCCGTGCGTAGCGCTGACCCTAGGGGTGGGCTATGATGCGGTAGATACATCGTGGCACGGTGTACCGAGTCGCCCGTTTGGTTTCTCGGGAACCCTGCACACATCGTTTGGGGCCGTTGAGGACACCCCGGCCGGATCTCCTTGCGGATGGAACCTGAATAGGCGATAAACCAGGACTAGAGACTTGTGAGGTTAGTTAGGTCGTGGTCTACACCCACATCGGCTTTCGCTTGAAGTCTGCTGAGCACATGTCATGTGCAGACGCTAAGTGGTGGAAACATGTATGACGAAGTACACCCCTGCAGGGTATAGAACTATTCGAATAGCCGCGTCCGCGGTAAAGGACTACTTGGTTGCCTATACAGTTCATAGACAAGCTAATGGATACTACTAAAAGACTCAAGATAAGTGTGAGTACCGAGGATGGCCCTCTCGTAGGCTGATGAGGGAGGATCCCCGGTGGAGTATTGTGTTGGTGAGTAGTGGACTCATGTGCGAAAACTATTTTACTAGTGGAGTTCCGTAGAATAGCTTAGCCAAGAGTGAAAGTTGGCTTGCTGCAATAACCCCACCACCTTCTTGAGAATGAGCATGTATAGTAGGTTCTGATGTAAGACTTGCTGAGTACCTTTGTACTCATGTTTGCTTAATTACTGTTTTCAGACAACAACACCGCCCCCTCCGATGGGTTTTATGTAGACCTCGACGTCGATGAGTAACTCGCCACCCAGGTGGTGACCCTGGCCATGGAGGGCCCTATGTAGATACACAGGCTTCGAGAAGCCTTCTTGCTTTCTAGTGTCTGTACTCAGACTATTTGCTTCGGCATGTGCTTGTATGCTTATATGACTTGAGTGTCGGGTCATGTGACCCCTATCTGTATGAACATGTTATGTATGGCTCTCTGGAGCCTTTAAATAAAGTACTTGAGTTGTAGAGTTTCGTTGTGATGCCATGTTGTATGTACTCATATCGGGCATATTGTGTGTATGATTGAAATGCTTGGTATGAGTGGGATCCGACAATCTAGTTGTTTATCCTTGGCAGCCTTTCTTATGGGGAAATGTAGTCTAGTGTTCCTCGATCCATAGTAGTCCGCTATAGCCCGGTTCACCGGAGTCCTGCTAGCCCAGCACTACTGCTCAGGACACTTGACTGGCCGGCATGTGTTTCACTTTGTTCCTATGTATGTCCCTTCGGGGAAATGTCTCGCGGTGACATCCGGAGTCCTGCCTAGCCTGCTACAGCTCGGGTTCCCCGGAGTCCTATTAGGCCAGTGCTACAACCCGGATTCACTCGCTGATGACCGACATGCTCGATGTGATTCATGTATGCCTGTCTCCATAGGTCTGCACCGCTTTGGGTTCACGACTAGCCATGTCGGCCGGGGTTCTCTGTCATATGGATGCTAGCGACACTATCATATACGTGAGCCAAAAGGTGCAAACGGTCCCGGGCCATGGTAGGGCGACACCCGTGGGGATACCGTGCGTGAGGCCGCAATGTGATATGAGGTGTTACCGGCTAGATCGATGTGACTTGGAATCGGGGTCCTGACAGCATTGGCATCAGAGCCGGACTGCCTGTAGGTTCGTTGAGCCAAACTGGTCGATGTCGAGTCTAGAAATGCTTTAGTTATATGTAGGGGAATTGATTGTGGGAGGGAACGTAAGGCTCTTTTTACTTCTTATCTTATGCCCTCTGATCTGAGTCATTCTCTTCTCATTCAACGTGGGTTAAGGACTAGGCTCTCTTCTTCTATCAGGTTCACGTCTTACTAATCTGTAGTAGCTTATAGGATTGTTGTTACAAGCCTTAGTATAGTTTCTACTACTTTTAGTATGTTGCCAGTTGAATCAGAACCTTGATATGATGTTGTTGAGTGGTATTGCAAACTATTGTGGATGTCTCAAATCTTGTTCTAAGCATTTACACCTATTATGCTGTCCAATTTTCCCTAGAAATTCTAATGCCTTTGTATTGTGGTTATGCTTTCAGATGGGCACTCGTGCTCAAAACCAAGTGGTTCGCCTGACCCGGTGCCTCGATGTGCCCGGTCATACTGCTATGTTAGTCCGGGTAATGATCGAGACGGGTTACCGTTGGTATCCCGAATACACTGTCGAAGAGCAGTTCAGAGACTTCAACCAGAGCCAGTACCTCTGTACCGTCAGGATATATCCCTCTTATCCTAGAGCCACTTAGCCCCTTCACTGTTCCTATGGACTCGGGGTTACTATTGAGATGGCTGTGCAGGATGCTGCCTATTCCATGATGACCATCATGCGAGTCCGGACTGGCCTGCTTCGGAACACCGACTTCCGTTATATGCCAGCTTCACTTCCGGGAGCGCAAGGGTATCTCCAGGCTATCTATGCTGACCCCACACATGAGGAGTCACTACTCTGCACCACTGCCGAGATGCTCGAGGATAAGGACCGCGAAAATTGGGCCTTGTGTATGGAGCTTTTTAACTCTCGTGCTGATCACTGGGCTACTTTGACTCGGTTTGCACCGGCGGTACAGGCAGGATACATGGATCTAAGGGATCTGTACCCTGTACAATCTGGATTGCCAGATGGTATGGAGTGGCGCGATGTGGGAGGCATCACCCCTCCTCGTGGTCCCCGTCTGCCACCACCTGTGGGACCAAGGCCACATCCGAGTCCCTTTGGTCTGCAGGTTCCGCAGGACCGTCTGTTCCCAGATGATCATGTTCCACTTCCAAGTTTTGGTGGCGACTTCTATGAGGATTACTATGGAGCCGTCTGAGCTAGTAGTAGTTTCACTAGTATTGTAGTAGTTGTATCTCCACTGTCCCGCGTGACTTGTGGAATATGACTTAGGAGTAATCAATTCCGGAGGTGTAGACAAATAATGTATAGGAGCTTGGAATGCCTTCGATGAGATGTAATGTCTTTCCCCATAGTTGTACTCTAGCCTGGGCTTGTACTAAACTATGTACGGCGTGTATGACCAATGGTATATATATGGCAGTTTCTATATTACCATATCGTGCAATGAACATCTTAGCATTCCATGTTATCCATTACATTCTGCACTTCCTTGCTAAGTTTGTGCCATCCTTATCTAAACCGTTGTCTTGTTTTCTCCTAGGATGGTCAACACCCACAGCAACCCTGTTGCCCCGGAGCAGGGGGAAGCTAGTGCAGCTAGGGGTGAAAATCTGCCTCACCCGCCTTCTCTGGCCGAAGTGATGCTGGAGGCGGACAGAAACAAGCGTGAGACTAACCGCCTGCTAGAGCGGATTGAGCAGAACACTGCACGCCATCAGTGAAATGACTTGGTGTCAATCAATGACTTTACCAAGCTGTACCCACCAAAGTTTAACCATTTCGTCGAGCCCCTCGACGCGGATGACTGGCTTCGCAGCATCACCCACAAGCTACATTCTGCCAACGTAGCCGAAGCCGATAAGGTTACTTATGCTGCATATCACCTCAAAGGCCCTGCTAGCCTTTGGTGGGAAAACTTTGAAGCTATGCACCCGGTCGGCCAAATCACTACTTGGGCTGAATTCAGTGAGGCTTTCCATGAGCATCACATTCCAGAAGGTCTCATAGATTGCAAGAGGGAAGAGTTCTGCAATTTCACCCAAGGAAGACTGACTGTGGATGCATATAGTCATGAATTTGGGAATCTGGCACGATATGCTCCTGAAGAAGTATCTACCGATGCTAAGAAGTAGGCAAGGTTCCACAAGGGACTTAGCCCTCAGCTTCGCCGCGATCTTCGTCTGCACGAGTGCACCTCCTTTCAGAAGTTGGTCAATAAAGCCATCAGTGCTGAGTCAGGCCAGTCTGACTATGATGCTTCACGCAAGCACACACATGATTTCGGCTCTTCATCCGGCTCTGGATCTCAGAAGCACCGGGTGTGGATTCCAAGCACGGCACTGCTACCCAGGTTCATTCCGAGGCCATCCTTTGAGGCTCCTCGTCCCAACCAGTAGTTTGCACCGCCCAAGCCCTATGGTGGCCCCGCTGCTAATGCTGCTCCACGTCCCAATGTTGTGACGTGTTTCAAGTGTGGAGAGCCGGGTCACTACAGCCGAGAGTGTCCCCAGAACAACAACCCCAATCAGTCTGGAAAGTCCGTTGGCCATGGTAAGCCAGCGGGAAAGACATTCTATGCCAAGCCGGTCACCACTGCATGTGGCCATGTCAACTATGTCTCAGCCGAGGAGGCTCATGAGGATCCTAACGTCGTCCTTGGTACACTCCTTGTTAATTGCCATCCGGCATCTGTTCTTTTCGATACTGGAGCATCTCATTCATTCATATCCGAGAACTATGCTCGATTGCATAACACGACATTCTGTGACATGCCCACTTCCATGGTAATTCAAACTCCGGGTTCCAAATGGCAAACTTCAAGACTAAGCCATGGGAACGAAATTCTTGTTGATAGACTTGTCTTTCTTGCATCTGTAATAGCTCTCAAGTCCTCAGACATTAACATCATCTTGTGTATGGACTGGATGTCAGCTCATTACGCTAAGATTGATTGTGCCACTAGAACCGTTCAACTTACTCACCCATCGGGCAAGACAGTCAATGTCTTAACTCGAGTGGCCAAGCGCCAACTTTACTCCCTAAATGCCAACCCCCTTCCAGACCTTGAGGATATACCGGTAGTCCGAGACTTTCCGGATGTCTTTCCAGAAGAACTGCCAGGTGTTCCACCTGACAGGGATGTCGAGTTCGTGATAGACCTTGTTCCAGGAACCGTTCCAATTTCTAGAAGACCCTATAAGATGGCACCCTTAGAACTAGCCGAGCTTAAGAACCAACTCGATGAGTCCTTGAAAAAGGGTTTCATCTATCCTAGTTCCTCTCCTTGGGCTTGCCCCGTCCTCTTCGTCAAGAAGAAGGATGGAACGGATCGGATGGTTGTAGATTACAGACCCGTCAACTTGGTCACCATCAAGAACAAGTATCCGCTTCCCAGGATCAACGATCTGTATGACCATCTCGCTGGATCCTCAGTCTTTTCCAAGATGGATTTGAGGTTGGGCTACCATCAAATCAAAATCAGAAATGGGGACATTCCCAAAATGGCCTTTGTTACTCGTTATGGCCAATACGAGTACATCGTTATGTCTTTCAGTTTAACCAATGCCCCAGCCACCTTCTCACGGTTAATGAACTCGGTCTTCATGGAGTATTTGGATAAATTTGTCGTAGTTTACCTCAATGACATACTCATCTACTCCAAGAATGAAGAGGAACATGCCGAACATCTAAGGCTGGTATTGATGAAACTTCGAGAGCATCGCCTTTATGCCAAATTCTCCAAGTGTGAATTTTGGTTGCCAGAAGTGACCTATCTAGGCCATGTAATCTCTGGTAAGGGTATTGCTGTCAATCCCGAGCAAGTTCAAGTTGTCCTTGATTGGACTCCACCTGAGACGGTCAAGCAAGTTCGGAGCTTCCTTGGCTTAGCGAGCTATTGCCGCCGCTTCGTCGAGAATTTCTCCAAGGTTGCTAAACCTCTAACTGAACTCCTCAAGAAAGATAAAAAGTTCGAGTGGACCCCACAGTGCGAGTTCAACTTTCAGGAACTGAAAAGACGCCTGACATCTGCTCCTGTACTGGTACCACCAGATTTCTCCAAGGACTTTATTATCTATTGTGATGCCTCGCGACAAGGACTAGGTTGCATACTCATGCAAGATCGTCAGGTAATTGCCTATGCTTCACGGCAATTACACCCACATGAGAAAAACTATCCCACACATGATCTAGAGCTTGCAGCTGTAGTCCATGCACCCAAAACTTGGCGACATTACCTCCTCGGTAATCGTTGCAAGATCTTCACCGATCACCAAAGTTTGAAGTATATCTTCACCCAACCGGATTTGAATCTTAGGCAACGACATTGGGTCGAGTTGATCTTGCATTACGACTTAGGAATAACTTACACCCCGGGCAAAGCCAATGTCATGGCTGATGCACTAAGTCGTAAGTCCTATTGTAACAATCTGATGTTACAACAAAGTCAACCACTTCTCCATGAGGAATTTCGTAAGCTTAATCTTCACATTGTTCCTCGAGGATTCCTATCCACCCTGGTGGCGAAGCCTAACCTTACGGATCAAATCATAGCTGCCCAGAAGCATGATAAGGGCATATTCCGGATTAAGGAAAACATTGCTAGCGGAGTTGCTAAATGTTTTTCCATGGATGAGCGAGGTGTTGTCTTCTTTGAAAACCGCTTGGTGTTTCCCAAGAAACAACATCTATGCCAGTTGATTCTTAAGGAAGCCCATGAATCCCCTCTCACCATTCATCCCGATAGTACTAAAATGTATCAAGACCTACGCCAGAGGTTTTGGTGGACTAGGATGAAGAGAGAAATCGCTCAATACATTGCTAATTGCGATGTTTGTTGTCGTGTTAAAGCAGAGCATCAACGGCCTGCTGGCACCCTTCAACCTTTGGCTATTCCTGAGTGGAAATGGGATAAAATCAGTATGGATTTCATCACTGGGTTTCCCAGGACCAAGAGAGGGAATAATGCCTTCTTCATCGTGATCGGCCGTCTTTCCAAAGTAGCCCATTTCCTACCTGTTCATGAGAGTATCACCGCTAGCCAGCTAGCTGACTTATACATCTCCTGAATAGTGTCTCTTCATGGTGTCCCATTGGAAATTAACTCAGACCATGGGAGTCTCTTCACCTCTCGCTTTTGGGAAAGTTTCCAAAATGCTATGGGAGCTCGTCTCTCTTTTAGCACCGCCTTCCATCCTCAATCAAGTGGTCAAGTAGAGACAGTCAATTAAATTCTAGAAGATATGCTCCGAGCTTCTGTCATCTCATTCGGAATGGGTTGGGAGAAATGCCTTCCATTCGTGGAGTTTGCTTATAACAATAGTTATCAAGCTAGCTTGGGCAAAGATCCTTTTGAAGTTCTCTATGGACGAAAATGTCGAACGCCTCTTAACTGGTCAGAAACCGGGGAAAGACAACTCTTTGGCCTGGATATGATTCAGGAAGCAGAAGAGCAGGTTCGTGTTATTCGTGAGAAATTTAAAACAGCCCAATCTCGTCAAAAGTGCCAATATGTCGGTGTACAAAAAGAGGGGTACACTTTTTGTACCCCTATAACTGTGCACGGGCAGTCTGAGCCATGGGCACCACCACACTGAGCAAGGCAAGGGAGGTGAGCCAAGGTAAGGCCGAAGCTCGAGAGAAGCAGAACGACGCCAAGACCAAGACCACAAAGAGCAAAGGAGATGGAATGGACCCCCCCCCCCATGGCAAGATCCTTGCCGGGAGGCGGTTTTAACAAACCCAGCAAGACCCTTGCCATGGCAGCTCGCCCCACACCTACGGAGTGAGTCACCCTTGAGTCCACTGCCCCCATGGGGCAAGGATTCGGGAGACGTACCCGTGGTGGCATGCAGATCCTTCTAAAGACATTCAAGATCAGATACACCCTTTAGAAGATGATGATCCTTGGCGGGATCCCAGCGAAGGAGGACCACAGGGCCCCCGGCAAGAGCCTTGCCAGGGATGACAACAGGTGCCACGGCAAGACCCTTGCCGGGGCCCCGGCAAGGCCCTTGCCCAGAACACCCATAGGGCCACCATCAGGCCCACGCTAGTCAAACCTCCACCGCCGTTCGCATGCAGCTGCTGACCCAACCAGCTGGGAAGGCACCTGCGTGGCGGCATGTGGATCTTCGTGGAGACCCACCACTGCACCACCTCAGCTGCCTGCCTGCCTACATGGCACCGTGGGCGCCGCTAGCCAGGGCGCGTGTCGACACGAGAGGGAGCGGCGACGGACGAGACAGGGCTCTCCCCCATCCCCGATAAAGCAGGGACACCTGGGCAAGGCGCATTAAATGCGCCTTGTCATGTAATGCAAGGGATAACCTCACATCACTGTACCCTTTGTCGGCGTTCTGGGAACGAGGGTCCCCAGACTTGCCTGCCTGCGGCCTGCGGCGTGGCTCGAATGGGGGCCCAACATGGCCCATCTTAATCAAGCACAAGACTCAAGACCCTCGCGAGGGGCCAAGCCTCGCGAGGCGGACGACACGGCGCATCCTCAGGCGCATCCTCCTTAGGCTGGCTCGCGAGAAGACGGAGATATCAAGGCGGGGTGCCTCGTGAGGTGCCCGTGACGTAAGCCATGACGATCGAGGGCGCCAGGCAGGCGCCAGCGCGCGCAGCGTCCTCCTTTCCTCTTTGGTGCAAAGGGGGCAAGCGCAGCCGCGGAGTACCGAGGCATCAGGCAAAGGTTGCCATTTCGATGCAACGAGACCAGGACCAAGCGGACTACGAGACGGAGGTCACCATGGAGCCCAGCACGGCGTCACCGTAGAGTCTTTTGCAGGCGAAGACCACCTTTAGTCAGGATAAGAGTACTTGTTGTCCCCCTTCAAATTAACCCGCCATTGTTGGCTCCTTTCCCGCTCGATATTTGGGAAGAGGACCAGGGCCTCTATAAATAGGGACGGCTACCCACGTAGCAAGGGGTTCGGTTTTCGTAGGGAAGCACACAGAGTAGGCCGATCCGACTAGCAAGTAGAGAGAGAGAGAGAAGGTGACCGAACTCCTCCCAGCAGTTCATCACCCCTGCCAAGAACAGACCCTCGCGATGCTGTTCTTCCTTGTATTGTTTATCATCACCAGCCCCCAAGAGGCAATCCATCCACCACACACTGGAGTAGGGTATTACACCACAATGGTGGCCCGAACCAGTATAAACCTTGTGTCTCTTGTGTGATTCCCTTAGTAGTTTAGATCTTTGTGAGACGGGGAGGTTGAGGACGTGATTTCTGTGCACACCACAGTATTCGAACCTTAAGGGTCTGCCGGAACCCGAAATCCGACATTTGGCATGCCAGGTAGGGGTGCGCCGGAATCTGTCTTCCACCACTCCGTTCTCCTCCGACCGTCGCATCCATGTCCAACGCTTGTCGGGCCTGCGCCGAGCGCCGGGCCACCATCGCTTCTCGCGTCGCCCAGACGGCCCCCGTCGGTGGGCGTCCTCGTCGTTCCCCATCGCCCGCCGTCAACGCCGCCACCGGCCCGGCGGGGGGCGAGCAGCAGGCATCGTCTCAGCACTCGTCCATGCGGCAAGACGGCCGCACCGCCACTCCATCACTCGCTCCAGCCGATCCTTCTCGGGCGTCGGGGGCGGATCATCCGACTCCCTAGGACAGATCCGGCTCCCGGTGACCTTCGGCACCTACGACAACTTCCGCACGGAGACGGTCGACTTCGACATCGCCCCCATCGGCCTTCCTTACAACGCCATCCTCGGCTACCCGGCACTGGCCCAGTTCATGGCCGCCACGCACCCGGCGTACAACCTCATGAAGATGCCTGGGAACAATGGTACCCTCACCGTGCGCGGGGACGCCCTGCGAGTAATCGAGCTCGCCTTCAAGACAGCGGCGTCGGCATGGCCCGCCAACGCGGAGGCCCCTGAGCCCAAGGGGGCCGCGCCCGCCAAGAAGAAGCAGTTATTCACCCAGGACAAGGCAGAGACCAAGCAGATACCCGTCGACGAGGACGGGTCCTCCAGTGCCACTTTCACCATAGGCGCCAACCTTGAGCCTGAGCAGGAGGAGGCCTTGGTCAAGTTCCTGCACTCGAATAAGAAGGTATTTGCTTGGGAGCCAAATGAGCTGGCGGGGATCCCCAGAAGTGTCATCGAGCATCACCTCAACGTGTGCCCAAATGTGCGCCCCGTGAAGCAGAAGGACAGGCGGCAGTCCACGGAGAAGCAGGCTTTCATCGCCCAAGGGACCCGCAAACTAGAGGCCGCCGGGGTCATTCGCGAGGTCCGATACCCGGATTGGTTGGCCAACCCTGTCATTGTGCCCAAGAAGGGGGGAAAGAACGCATGTGTGTTGACTTCACCAACCTCAACAAGGCATGCCCGCAAGATCCGTTCCCGCTCCCCCGCATCGACCAGATTGTCGATTCCACTGCGGAGTGCGACCTGCTATGCTTCTTGGACGTCTTCTCCGGGTATCACCAGATCAAGATGGTAGTGGAAGACGTTGAGAAGACCGCCTTCTTGACCCCATGCGGGGTATACTGCTATGCATGCATGCCGTTCGGACTGCGTAACGCAGGGGAAACCTTTCAGCGACTGATGCACATCACCTTGGGCCAGCAGCTCGAAAAGAATGTCGAAGCCTACGTTGATGACATTGTAGTAAAATCTCGGGAGGCCATGACTCTGATACAAGACCTGGAGGATACCTTCACGAGCCTCGACGCAGTAAACCTGCGGCTCAACCCGGAGAAATGTGTGTTTGGCGTCCCCTCGGGCAAGCTCTTGGGATTCCTCGTGTCCCATCGCGGCATCGAGGCCAACCCTGAGAAGGTCAAGGCGGTCGAAGACATGAGTCCACCAAAGACCCTCAGAGAAATGCAGAAGCTCACTAGGCGCGTGACCGTGCTAGGGTGCTTCATCTCCAAATTGGGGGAGCGAGCGCTGCCTTTCTTCCGGCTGATGAAGAGAAAGGGGCCCTTTGAATCGACTGAAGAGGCAGATAAGGCGTTTCAAGATCTCAAGAGGTACCTGACCAGTCCCCCAGTCATGGTGGCTTCGTGCCCTCGGGAGCCCCTACCGCTGTACCTCACCGCCACACCCTACTCCACCAGCACAGCCCTGGTGGCGGTTAGGGAGGAGCGCCAAGTCAAGGCCGCAGTGGCAGCCTGAGGCAGGACAAAACGGGAACAAGGAAAGCCCGCAGAAGCCGCAACCGCAGCTGAGGAGGGTCAGCTGCCGAGGAATGCACCGGGGGCAGGAGAGGCCGCCCGACCAGATGGTCCACCTCCCGAGGCCACGACGCCCCGTGAGGCGCCCTTACCTCCCGAGGGCGCGGCAAGCACAGATGCTCCCAGCCTTGTCGAGCACCTAGTTTACTTTGTTAGCATGGTGCTACGGGACGTGAGGGCACGGTACCCAATGCCTCAGAAGCTCCTCCTCGCGCTACTGGTAGCCTCGCGCAAGCTGCGTCACTACTTCCA
Source organism: Triticum monococcum (assembly GCA_034509565.1). NCBI lineage: Eukaryota > Viridiplantae > Streptophyta > Magnoliopsida > Poales > Poaceae > Triticum > Triticum monococcum. Next base: position 438,149,519 of record CM067842.1, on the reverse strand, counting down.
GGCTCATCCCATCAAAGTCGTCTCGTCATACCCCCTGGAGAGAGTGCTCAGGAGCCCTAACTCAGCCGGAAGGGTCGCTGAGTGGAACATAGAGCTGCAGGCGTTTCAGCTCGAGTTCAGCACAACCAGGGTCATCAAAGGAGCAGCGTTGGCTGATTTTGGGGCAGAATGGACGGAGGCACCAGGCCTCAAGGCCGACAAAGATCGGTCCCTCTCCCCGAGGAGCGAGGCGCCAGAAGGCTGGGTCATGCACTTCGATGGGGCGTTCTCCAGACATGGTGCTGGGGCTGGGGCGGTGCTTATATCGCCCACTCAGGACAAGCTCTACTACGCCGTACAACTCTATTTCCAGCAAGGTGAAAAGGTCTCCAACAACATAGCGGAGTATGAAGGTTTGATAGCAGGCTTGAAGGCCGTGGCAGCCCTGGGGGTGAAACGCCTCACCATTAAGGGCGATTCACAGCTCCTTGTTAATTTCTCCAACAAGGTGTATGAGCCAAAAGATGAACACATGGAAGCCTACCTTGTGGAGGTCCGCCGAATGGAGAAGCAGTTCTGGGGGTTGGAGTTGCAGCATGTGCCCCGTGGCACCAATCAGGAGGCCGACGACATCGCCAAACGGGCGTCCAGGCGGTTACCTCAGGAGCCTGGTGTCTTCGAGGAGTGGCTCTTCAAGCCCTCAGCCTTGCCGTCATTGTCAAACACGGCTCACCCTCGGGAGGAGCTCCCCCAGCCACCTGCCTCAGGAGCCCCGGTCTGTGGCCCGGCCTCAGGAGCACGCCTGCTCCTAAAGATGGAACCTCAGGAGGGGTGCTGGATCACGGAGCTCCGGAGTTACTTAACACAAGGGACCTTGCCGGAGAAGGAGGAGGAAGCGGAGCGTGTGGCATGGCAGGCCACGGCGTACTGCATCAAGGATGGAGAGCTCTACCGGAAGCGACCAAACGATGTATCCATGCGCTGCATCTCCAGGGAGCAAGGAAAGGAACTGCTGGAAGACATACACGGCGGAGACTGTGGACATCATTCATCATCACGGACCCTCATCGGCAAGGCGTTCTGCAGTGGGTTTTATTGGCCCACCGCGCTCAATGACGCCGTTGAACTGGTGAAAGCTTGTGAGGCCTGCCAGTTCCACGCCAAACAAATCCATCAGCCGGCAGGAGGCTTGCAGACTATACCCCTTTCGTGGCCATTCGCAGTGTGCGGGCTGGACATCCTGGGCCCGTTTCCTCGGGCGCCAGGGGGCTACCGCTACCTCTACGTCGCCGTGGAAAAGTTCACCAAGTGGGCTGAAGTGGAGGCCGTCTGCACCATCCCCGCGGGCTCCGCGGTCAAGTTCATCAGGGGCATCGTGAGCCGGTTCGGGGTGCCGAACCGCATCATCACAGACAACGGTTCGCAGTTCACTAGTAACCTCTTCAAAACATACTGTGCTAACCTTGGAACGCAGATATGCTATGCTTCAGTGGCGCACCCCCGAAGCAACGGCCAGGCCGAGCGAGCCAACGCGGAGGTCCTGAGGGGCCTCAAGACCAGGACGTTCAAGAAGAAGCTGGAGGCCTGCGGCCGAGGTTGGTACGACGAGCTGCAGTCCGTGCTGTGGTCCATCCGCACCACCGCGACCAAACCGACTGGGGAGACCCCATTCTTCCTGGTCTACGGAGCGGAAGCAGTCCTCCCTCACGAGGTCAGACGTCGCTCTGTGCGGGTCCTGGCGTTCGACGAGGCGCAGCAGGACGCCATGCGGGGGATGGACCTCGTGCTGGGGGAGGAACGTCGCCGGGAGGCCGCGCTGCGAGCGGCGAGGTATCGGCGAGATGATCTTCACAGGCACTCTCCTTGCTTCAGGGAGGGATTGCACAAGCTCTCTCCCATGTGGGAGGGCCCGTTCAAGGTTGTTCATGTTTCCAGGCCCGGCTTCGCGCGCTTGGAGACTCAAGAGGGAGTGCTAGTCCAGAACGCGTGGAACATCCAGCACCTCCGGAGGTTCTACCCCTAAAAAGGCCCAGAGCCTGTGAAGCAAGGCGAGTGCCTGTGAAGACCATCTCTTTGGAAAAAGGCCCAGAGCCTATGAAGCAAGGCGAGTGCCTGTGAAGATCATCTCTGTTTGGAAAGGCCCGGAGCCTATGAAGCAAGGCGAGTGCCTGTGAAGACCATCTCTTTGGAAAAAGGCCCAGAGCCTGTGAAGCAAGGCGAGTGCCTGTGAAGATCATCTCTTTTTGGAAAGGCCTGGAGCCTGTGAAGCAAGGCGAGCGCCTGTGAAGACCATCTCTTTGGAAAAAGGCCCAGAGCCTGTGAAGCAAGGTGAGTGCCTGTGAAGATCATCTCTTTTTGGAAAGGCCCGGAGCCTGTGAAGCAAGGCGAGTGCCTGTGAAGACCATCTCTTTGGAAAAAGGCCCAGAGCCTGTGAAGCAAGGAGAGTGCCTGTGAAGATCATCTCTTTTTGGAAAGGCCCGGAGCCTGTGAAGCAAGGCCAATGCCTGTGAAGCTCGCCGCCCCGTGACACCCTCACGTAATAATGAGTGGGGCTGTACACGCCCCGGAGTCTCACGAGCGCCGGCCTTAGGCCCTGGGGCTCCCTCCCACGCCCAGTGGAAGCACTTAGCTCCGCGCTGGTGAGAAGACATCGAAGACTAGATTAGGTGCCCGACGCGACTTTTTCATTTGCTTTCCGCAGTTGACGTGTTTGTTTGCATTTGGCGTCTTATTGAAGTTGTCGCTGTTGCTGATTTGTGGTTCGTCGATTTTCGCTCCTCGCTTTGGTTTCTCTCGTAAACTACCTCGCGAGGGATGGTGCTCGGACGTCCTCACGAGGGTTTCTACCCTAGCCGCAGGAAGGTTTTCACGACCCTGGCACATTACAGGAGCACCCCTTCTAGTCCGTGCCCCCTGGGCACCGCGACGCGCACACAGGGCCTGGGTCGGTCACCCCACCCCTCGGCAGGGGTCAAAAACTATCTACGCACAGGCGAGAAATCAAGAGGTGCAAAAATGAGGTCAAGGTAATAGCTAAAACGACAATGTTTCCCAACATGCCCCAAGGGGGGCTCCATGTAGCTGTTCTGTCTTACGCAGGGAACAAAAGAGAAAGGAAACAGACGAGCCCGGCGCAGCCCCCCTCACATTGGCCCACGGAGGCGACGCAGGCTGCCTCAGGGCCTCAGGCGGACTCCCTCTCGCGCTTCACCGGGGCACGACGGCGGGCGGACGAACCGCCACCTCCCATGCATGCTCGACGGCACGGGGGAGGACTGCTGCCACCGCTGGAGGAGTCGCTTGAGGAAGAGCTGACGAAGCTTGGGGAGTCGCGGACGCCACCATCCGCGCGGGCGCTATCTCCTCCATCGCCACCGGAGTGGGGCCCGCGGACGCGGTCGTCGTCCTCAGGGCAGCACCCTGCGCGACGACCATCTTCCCCAAACGCCCTCACATAGAGGGTGGCGTCGCCGTCGAACCTGAAGTGCAGAGCGCACCGACGCTCCAGGCCGCGAGCGTGGGTGAATGCCTGCCAACCACGAGTGAAGGCCAAGCCCCCGCTGGCTGAGACCTCCAGTGCAACCCACGAGGACCTGCTGCAGCAGCCCTCCGCCTGGAGCCAGAGGCCACCAGGAGCGCCGGCCGGGAGTTCACTAAGGAGGAAGCGAGGGAGCGGGAGCTGGGCGCGAGTCGGCTCCGCCAACCAGACGACGAACTCCGGCAGCGCCTGCACAGCGCGAAAGCGTGGCCTGGGAGAACGTGTGACCCAGGCGCGTCCTTCGGCTGCGGCGGCTCATCCGCCGCCACGCTAGGAGCCGCCCCCGTGGCCATCCAACGCGGACGGGGCGGCCACCGGATGCTTCCGAGGGCGCCCATGACCGCGCTTGGGCGCGGGAGAGGCTGAACCAACCTGGAGGGCCTTCCCCTTCTCTACAGCCGAGTACCTCCTCGATGGAGCCATCACACCAAGACGGAGCAACAACTGAGGCAGATGAGAGGGCAAGAAGAGATGGATCGGAAGGGCACGCGCGGTGCCGTACTTATAGCCGGCAAAGGCCAACCGCCGGCCTCCACGATCGTAGGTAATCATAACACGATCTGCATGCAGGGACTTGTCCAACTCGCACGATCACCAAGGCATCATGGGGAAGTGGAGTCGCCCACGTCCAATCAACCGCCACGCGGCGCCCGAGGCCGCGGGCTGTTAGGGCCCGCGGCGCTTCACCCTTGCCCTTTCGCCTCTCGGCACGGCCAAGTCTGTGCGCACCTTGGGCCCGGGGGCTACTGTCGGCGTTCTGGGAACGGGGGTCCCCAGACTTGCCTGCCTGCGGCCTGCGGCGTGGCTCGAATGGGGGCCCAACATGGCCCATCTTCATCAAGCAGAAGACTCAAGACCCTCACGAGGGGCCAAGCCTCGCGAGGCGGACGACACGGCGCATCCTCAGGCGCAGCCTCCTTAGGCTGGCTCGCGAGAAGACGGAGATATCAAGGCGGGGTGCCTCGTGAGGTGCCCGTGACGTAAGCCATGACGATCGAGGGCGCCAGGCGGGCGCCAGCGCGCGCAGCGTCCTCCTTTCCTCTTTGGTGCAAAGGGGGCAAGCGCAGCCGCGGAGTACCGAGGCATCAGGCAAAGGTTGCCATTTCGGTGCAACAAGACCAGGACCAAGCGGACTACGAGACGGAGGTCACCATGGAGCCCAGCACGGCGTCACCGCAGAGTCTTTTGCAGGCGAAGACCACCTTTAGTCAGGATAAGAGTACTTGTTGTCCCCCTTCAAATTAGCCCGCCATTGTTGGCTCCCTTCCCGCTCGATATTTGGGAAGAGGACCAGGGCCTCTATAAATAGGGACGGCCACCCACGTAGCAAGGGGTTCGGTTTTCGTAGGGAAGCACACAGAGTAGGCCGATCCGACTAGCAATTAGAGAGATAGAGAGAGAAGGTGACCGAACTCCTCCCAGCAGTTCATCACCCCTGCCAAGAACAGACCCTCGCGAGGCTGTTCTTCCTTGTATTGTTCGTCATCACCAGCCCCCAAGAGGCAATCCATCCACCACACACTGGAGTAGGGTATTACACCACAATGGTGGCCCGAACCAGTATAAACCTTGTGTCTCTTGTGTGATTCCCTTAGTAGTTTAGATCTTTGTGAGATGGGGAGGTTGAGGACATGATTTCCGCGTGCACCCCAGTGTTCGAACCTTAAGGGTCTGCCGGAACCCGAAATCCGACACCCTTTCCACCTCCTGTGTGCCACTATGGCAACCCCTTTCCTATAAAAGGAGGCCCGAGGCGACCAGGAGGAGGATTCGGCTTTTTGGAGCTCGTCACACCCCATAGCTAGCTCAAGAACACAAATATACAATCCACCAAAGCAGGAGTAGGGTTTTACGCATCCTTGCGGCCTGAACCTGGATAAACGAACCATGTGCTATCTGTTTGATCCGCTCTTCTCACGACCCGGCGCCCCGCAACCGTAGTAGGGATTCTTGTGATCCCATAGGTGTCGTTCCCACCGACATCTTTGGCACGCCAAGTAGGGGGCGCAGTTGTGAGAATCTGCTTTAGCAGTTAGTTCGACGCTTCTTCATCGTCATGGCGCCCAAGAAGAAGACGACGGTGGCGGTTGGCCCGTCGGAAGCCAGACATCCCTTCTGTCGTGGAATTGTCACGGCAGATGTCCTCATGGAAGGACTTAGTTGTGGAGCCATCACTACGGGTTAGCTTGAAGGGGTTAAACCGGACAAGGGGACACGAGAGTTTTATACTAGTTCGGCCCCTTCGATGAAGGTAAAAGCCTACGTCTAGTTGTGATTGGTATTGCTAGGGTTTCGAAGACCAGGGAGCGAATCCGCTTTGTCTGGCTTTGAGTTGTTGTTTCCTGTCCCTGAATCGCCGCCGGGTCACCCCTTTATATATTCAGGAGGATCCCGGCTGGTCTACAGAGTCCCAAGGATGGCTCATACAAGTGTCCGCCTCGGTCTCTTCTTTCTTATCTTACAATGCAAGTTTATACAAGCATGGCGGTTTACTATCATGGGCCCTAAACCGCCTGCGGGCTCTGGGCCTCTAAGCTTCATCCGTAAAGCGCCATCTTCTGGGTTTCCTTGGGCTTCAGTATAACTGCAGGTGAACCGGCCCCTCATGGGCGGTTTACCCTCAGTGGTTATATCCTCAACATTAGGCCCCAGATTGATTTGAACCTGTTCATGTCAGTCTTCAATCCTTAAACTTCTGGCAATTCTTGTAAACCGTCATATTGTCTTCTCCCCGTGAACTTTGATGAATCGCCATGACGTCATCTTCCGTTACTATAGTAAATCATTGTGATGCCATTCCTGTATAAAAAAGTTTTATAAAGATTCCCTTCTCTTTAATTAATTCCCGAAGATCGAGCCGACAGCTGCATCCTCTTTTGCCGCCTCCGATTCCTCGATTTTCGCGCCTGCTGTTTCATCCCACTTCCTTATAAATGAAATCGGGGTGCCTTCCATTTTCTCCCTTTCCAAACCGCATCGTCTTCCTCCTCGCGACCCGAAGACCTCAAGTGTCGCCGCCGCCGCCGTCGTTGATCTTCCAGTCCGCACCGACTCAGGCCATTCCATCGACCTGACTCTGACTAGAAATCGACGGCGAACCTCCGTAGCTCGTCCACATTCATGAATTCTTCTCCTTCCCCTTCTCAGATCTGCATTGGAACTTTTTGTTGAGTTCGTCGGCGGACATCGCCGCCCGATGCAAACCCTTGTTAGTTTTCACCTCCAATACCCTGTTTAGATTGTCAAAACAACGTAGAATTGCTGCAGCGATTGTTTGCGCTTATCTTGCATAAAAATAGATCTCATTTTCATTGTTTGTGTCGGATTTCGGGTTCCGGCAGACCCTTAAGGTTCGAACACTGGGGTGCACACGGAAATCTCGCCTTCAACCTCTCCGTCTCAAGGGGATCTAAACTACTAAAAGAACTGCACGAAAGACACAAGATTTATACTGGTTCGGGCCACCGATGTGGTGTAATACCCTACTCCAGTGTGTGGTGGATGGATTGCCTCCTGGGGCTGGTGTGGATGAACAACACAAGGAAGAACAGCCTCGCGAGGGTCTGTTCTTGGCTGTGGTGATGAACTGCTATGAAGAGTTCAGTCACCCTCTCTCTCTCTCTCAGATCCTGGACCGAACAACCAGGAATCGAACCCCTTGCTACGTGGGTGCCTAGTCCTATTTATAGAGGCCCTGGTCCTCTCCCCAAATATTGAGCAGGAAGGGATCCAACAATGGCGGGCTAATTTGAAGGGGGACAGTGAGTACATCTATCCTGACAAAAGCAGTCTTCGCCTGCCAAAGGCTCTGGTGATGACGCCACGCTGGACTCCATGGTGACCTCCATCTCGTAGTCCTCCTGGTCTTGGTCTCATTGAACCGAAGCGGCAACCTTTGCCCGATGCCTCGGTAATCCGCGGATACGCTTGCCCCCTTTGCACCAAAGAGGAAAGAGGGACGCTGCGCGCGCTGGCACCCGCCTGGTGCCCCGTGTCGTCATGGCTTGCGTCATGGGCACCTCGCGAGGTACCTCGCCTTGAACTCTCCGCCTCCTCGTGAGCCAGCCTGACGAGGCTGTGCCTGAGGATGCGCCGTGTCGTCCGCCTCACGAGGCATGGCCCCTCGCGAGGGTCTTGAGCCTCGTGTTGATGAAGATGGGCCGCGCTGGGCCCCCACTTGAGCCACGCCGCAGGCCGCAGGCAGGCAAGTCTGGGGACCCCCGTTCCCAGAACGCCGACAGTAGCCCCCGGGCCCAAGGCGCGCATGGACTTGGCTGTGCCGAGAGGCGAAAGGGCAAGGGCGAAGCGCCGCGGGCCCCAACAGCCTGCGGCCTCGGACGCCGCATGGCGGTTGATTGGACGTGGGTGCCTTAGTGACCGCGCGGGTTGGCAAGGGAGAGGCATCTTCCCAGACTTCGCCCTTGCTTTCTCCGGTTTCTGCTCAGATCCCCTTTCTTGCGCCTCCCCTTTCTTCCTCCAAACTTCCAGATCTGCTCCGGTTGCGCAACCTAGGAAGCCATGGCGCCTCGCAAGCCTCCGGCCGAAGCTTGGTATTACCCCGCTCTGGACCCGCCGACTGTGTCCAAGGCCACCTTTGCCCGGCTGTGCCGGATGGCGGCGGCGCAGGGCGTCGTCGGGAAGGAGGTGTTCAAGGTCGGCTCCGCCTCCCCTAAAGGTCGAGGGAGCACCTATTACCCTTTCTTTGTGAGCGCCATCGCAGCGGGCTTGGTGCCTCCCTTCTCCGAGTTCTTCTTCTCTGTCCTCCGCCATTACAACTTGCTGGCTCTGCATCTCCACCCCAACTCTGTCCTTCTCCTGGCGATCTTTGCTTACTACTGCGAGGCCCACGTAGGGGTGCAGCCCTCGGTGGCCTTGCTGCGCCACTACTTCTACCTCCGGACTACTGGCAGTTCTCCTTCCGCGTGCGCGAGCTTCGTCGCGCATGGCAGCACCATTACCATCTCGAGTCCCGGGAAGAGGGCTGATGGCTTCCGGAGCAAGTGGGTCTTGGTTGACACCGGGCGCGTCCACCCTCGGCTGATCCCGCCCACGGAGCAGGCCGTGAGCGCCAGTAACTGGTGCCGGGAGGAACTCGCGGATCCCTGCGCGAAGCCGGTGTTGGAGAAGATGGATGCGGACTTGAGGACAGCTAACATGGCGACGGCAAAGTTGACTGGTGCGTCATTTTTGAGGGAGTTCTTGGAGCAGCAGCTGGCTCCACTCCGGCAGTACTCTTCTCTGATGTGGAGGCCTCACCTGAGCCCCGGGCCCGCGGACGAAGAGGACATGAACGCGGTTCTTCAATCTCTGGTCGGGGGCACGGTGGCAAAGTTGGAGGGCGCTCCCGAGCCCTTGTCCCTTCGCAGCGACTGGGAGTAGGTGGTGAAGTCCATGCCTGTTTTCAACGGGGTCGGGCTCGTGCCCGTGGCGCCTTTTGAAGGACTGATGGATGTGCCCTCTGGTGACTCCAGCAAGGAAGAGGACGGAGAGGAGCGGGGAGAGGGGCCCGACTCCGGGGCGACTGACGGAGAGTCAAGGGCTCCCCTCCCTTGGCGCTCGCCCCGCACTCTCTGCCTATTGCCGAGTGATGATGATGATGATGATGACAATGTGCTGGGTAGCGGGAGCTCGCCCCCAATCCCGAAGAAGGACAGGACCGGGCTGGTCCCCCGCGGGCCTGCCCCTACCCCGGGGCAGTCCGCTGCCGCGCCTTCTGCTCCCAAGGTCGACCCTTCCAGCCGGCTGTTTGGGTTGAAGTTAGGCCGAAAGCTGCCTGAGCTCACCGGCGATGACTCGTAAGCACTTGATCCTTGTTCTCATGTTTCTCATTCTGCCGACGAGGCTTGATGATTGCTTCTCTTGTGTAGGCGGGCGCCCACGGCGAAGAAACAGAAGCGGGCTCCTGAGGCTCCATCCGCGGCAGCGCCCCCGCTTGTGAAAGGGGGCGATCGCAGTGCGTGGGCTTCTCCTGGTCGGTCGCCCTCAGGAGGTCTGGCCATGCTGGCGGGGGCGAGCTCAGCCCCCATGGCCCAGGTGACTCCTGAAGTGTCCTTGTCTGGCACCACTGCCACGGCTAGGGAGACGCAGTGAATGCTGGCTCGGGATTCGGCGGCCTTGCCGCCGCCACCTTCTCCTCCTGTTTTGCTGGCCACTGCTCCCTTAGCTCCTCCTGTCATCCTGGAGCGCGCCGAGGCTCCTCCGTCTTCTTCCTCCGTCTTGGAGCATGCTGCTGCTGAACTAGACCGGCTGCGTCAGGACCTTCTCGGCACCGACCCTAGCCTGGTGGCCGGGCGTCTGGAACTGGCTTCGGGGTGGATTCGCTCTCATGCTTCGATCCGGGCGGCGCTGGTTCATGCCTCGACGGCCTGCGACGAGGAGAAGCGGGCCGTCCTTGAGGCGAAGATTGCTCGTGATGCGGCCCTGGGGGAAGCGGTCCAGGCCCGCGACTGCTGCAAGGCGCTGGAGGACGAGCTGCAAGGCCTGCGGGGCCAACTTGCAGAGGAGGTTCGCCTTCGCCAAGAGCAGGAGAAGGGGGCGAAGGCGCGTGAGGCGGCGCTCGAGGACTCGGAGGCCAAGCTCAAGAAGCGCCGCGAGCGTCTAGGCGTGTGGAAGCAAGAGCTGGAGGCGACCAAGGCCGAGCTGGACGCCAAGGCTCAGGTCCTCGCCGAAGATCGCGTGGCCTTCGCGGACATGGATAAGGACGCCCGCGCTTCGCTGAAGATGCTTTACGAGAGCAGCCTGGACAGCCCGCTAGCTGGTGACGAGGATGGCCCCGCGAAGCTACTTCCCTTCCTGGTCAAGGCTCTTGGGGACGTCGTCCTGGGCATCGGCCCCGCGGCCGAGGCCAAGGCGCACATCCTGTCGTCTACCGCGCTGACACGGGTCTTCGCCCACGTCTACCTCCGTGATCCCAACACCGACCTCGACGCCCTGCTGGAACCGGTGAGCAGCGAGGGTGCTGCTGCCGCCGTCGAAGCCGTGAAGGGGCGCGCGGAGGCGCTGGTGGAGAAGTTTCGGGCCTTCAGCACCAGGCCGAAGCAAGGCGCTGCCGACCCTGCCGTTCCACAAGGCGAAACCAGCGCCGACGAGTGACTCCGTCCCATCCCTGCTCTTCTTTAGGTTCCTGCACATGCATCACGCCTCGAGGAGGCATTTAAACTTGCGTTTTGCATTGAGATTGACAGTATGGACTGTGATATTTGCTTTTAAGTTCCTTGGATTTTATGCTTTTCTTCCCTACTTGCTTGTGTTCTACACCGGCAGGGCCCGGCCCCGCGCATGCCTCACCCAGCATCAGCCCCGACCAGAAACCAAGACGGGACCAAAGGAGTGAGGGGCCACGTGACAAGTTAGGCTCCTGAGTCGCGATGCTCAGGAGTCCCCTTTGGCGCTCGAACAACAAGTAGGGAAGCGTGATGTAGGCGTGTTTTCCGTTCTACGTCTACAGAGCCCGACCCTGCGTGTACCTCACCCAGCATAGCCTTTCGGAACTAAGGAGTGAGGGGCTACGGAGCCAGTTAGGCTCCTGAGTCGCGATGCTCAGGAGTCCCCCTTGACACGCGAATAGCGGGTGATGAGGCGAGATGTAAGCGTGGCTACCGTTCTACGTCTGCAGAGCACGGCCCCGCGCGTACCTCTCCCAGCATAGCCTTTTGGAACTAAGGAGTGAGGGGCTACGGGACCAGTTAGGCCCATGGGTCGCGATGCCCAGGGGTCCCCCTTGACGCGCAAACGGCCTTCATACCTTGGCTCCGCTCGGGGAGAGACGCCCGGCGAACCAGGCCCGAGGGGCCTGGCTGGGCGGCGTACGTCTGGGCGTGACCCAGCCATAGCCCCCGTGCCCAGTCCCCTCGCACGGCGCTCCCGAGGGGAGGCGTTGCGATGAGGCCAGCCACTGAGCTCTGGGCTCCCTGAGGTTAACGCGGCCCGGAGGCCACCCTCAGTTGTTTATCACCAGCGCGGAGCATAGCGCTTCCGTATGTGTACGGGCATAGCCGCTCCTCGGCAGTGTCGTCAGCCAGCGCGGAGCATGGTGCTTCCACTGGTACGTGGGAGGGGGCTCCCCTCCGGGAGGAGCCCCCGGGGCGTATACAGCCCCGCCCTGACACGTGACCGGCACGGTAGTGCTGGGTGAGGTGTATCTGGGCACCCATGAGCCAGCGCGGGACTCACGAGGCCCTACCTCTGGGCGGGTTGCGCCCGGCACTGGGCGGTATCTTGAGATGTGTCCCTACAAAATTTGGTTAGATGCCGGTACTCTACGTCCTCGGGTCCCGGCCCTCGAGCTTGTCTTAGCCGTCGCTGGTACGCCAGGTCGCGATGCCATGGACAAGGCTAGAGGGTGACGGCTGGAGAGCCAGTAAGAGCCCTGAGTCGCGATGCTCAGGCACCCCCCCCCCTTTAACGTGCAAGTGGCCGACATGGGAAGAGAAGATGCCGCGGACGGGCACCATGCAGCTAAGCGTGATAGGCAATGCATAGTTGGAAATAAACACTAGGGGGATACACGCCGCTGGGTCTGGCCCGAACGGCTTGGGGATGATGTAGCCCGAGGGGCACCCCCAACAAGGCAAACTAACGACGGAAAGGTAAATGCAGATACATGCCGCGGGGATGGACCCACGCGGCCTGGGAGTGATGCAACCCTGGGAGGGTGCTCCCAGCTGAGAACGGAACTTGAAAGATGTCACCTGAGGATGTCGTCGGCGTAGTGGCGTTGGTGCAGCAGACTTGACGGGCTGCAGAAGCCGATCCTCATGAGCCCCCAGGCCCCGGGGCCTCGGGAGGCTCCGGAGGCGCTGATGACTCCTCGTGAGCTGCCTCCATCTCCTCCAAAGCCGCGGAACGCCTGTCTTCCTAAGCCTCCACGATGCCCCTCATGAGGCGCTGGTACGCCGCAGCCATACTTGGCAAGCCGTAAGGCATGCGAACATAGTTGTGGGGTGGACCTCCGCAGCGCCCCACTTGCGAGGGCCAGAGGCGCTCCGTCGTGGTGATCTAATTGAGCCCTGACACATCTACGCAGACGCGCAGCCCACCATCCTCGCCTGGATGTGGGGCCACAGCTGGCAAGCGGTAGCAACCTCTCATGATCCTTGTCTCCTGTAGCTCTCGAATGGCCTGGTCAACGAACTCTTGCTGGTCTGGTCTTCCTCGCATGGCTCCCTCCTGAGGGAAACGTGCTGCGAAGCACGCCTCCACATGGTGCCCAAGCGCCTCCCTCGCGACCCTGGCTAGGTCGGTGGCCCTCCAGGTGAGAGCCCCCGAGCCCTGCCTGAGGAGGGCGCCGGGCGCGCTTTCCTATGCGATGGATGGAGGGCCCTCCTGAGGGGGCACGGGCCCTGAGGGGCCTGCCTCCTGAGGGGCTGAGCCTGACGACGTCTTCTTCTTCTTGGGGGTGGTCTCAGGAAGCCTCCTGCTTCCGCGATCTGGGTCTTCTAGCGACGCGGCCTGAAAGGCTCGCTCCAGGGAACACACTGCATCTCTCTCTTCACAGGGCACCGTGATGACGCCGCCACTTCCTGGCATCTTGAGGACGTTGTAGCCGTGGTGGGTCACGGCCATGAACTTGGCCAGTGCTGGGTACTCGAGGATGGCGTTGTACGGCAGGCGGATGTTGGCGACGTCGAAGTCAATGAGCTCGGTGCAGTAGTTTCTGCGGGCTCCGAAGGTGACAGGGAGGCGGACCTGCCCGATCGGGACTGTGGAACCGTCGGTGATCCCGGAGAAAGGCCTGGTCGGCTGGAGCTGATCATAGCGCACTTGGAGGTTGTTGAATGTTTCCACAGACAGGACGTTGAGCCCTGCCCCGCCATCGATGAGGGTCTTGGTAACCTGCACGTTGCTAATGACTGGGGAGCAGAGCATCGGGAGGACTCCTGCAGTGGTTGCGCACTTGAGCTGGTCTGCCGAGCTGAACGTGATGGGGCAGGCCGACCACCTGAGGGGGCGCGTTGCTTCGAGCTTGGGGAGGGCTGCATTCACCTCGCGGGCAAACTGCTTGAAGATGCGTTGGGAGGCTGGGGCTTGAGCTCCGCCCAGGATGCAGGCGATCGCGCGCGGCTCCTGGAAGCCCCCAGCCCCTTCGTCTTGATGGCGGTCTTCGTTCCTTCTTGGTGGAGGCGGCAGCGGAGGTAGGCCTGCGTTGCCATGAGGGCGATCCTCACGAGGCTGGTCCCTCCAGTCTCCCTCGCGAGGCAGGTCCCGCCAGCGGTCCTCGCGAGGTTGGTTGCGCCACCCCTGGCGCGGGCCACGATCTTCCCAGCGTCCTGGGTTTCTTCCCCCTCCTCGGCCATAGCCCCGGTCAGCACGGTCAGGGCGACAGCCGATCCTTCCTTCTCGCACGGCACGGAGTTCTTGACATTCGTTGGTGTTGTGGGTGTGGAGGTCGTGGTACACACAGTACTGGCTGCCCCTGGAGGGTTCGGGCAGATCCTTGCCCCGCTTGGTGTCTGGTTCTGCGGCGAGTACGGCAGCCCCCTTGCGCTTCACGTCCTTGGCCTTGGGCTTCTTCTCTTCTGGGTCCGCGGCAGGCAGCTCGAGGAGGGAGAGACGTCCCTCCACAGCCCTGGCGCACTTGTTCGCCAAGTTGAACAGCTCCAAGGAGGTGCAGAGGTCTTCGTGCATCGCCAGCTCCTCCTTCATCTTGACGTCACGCACGCCGTCAGAGAAGGCGAAGATGATGGCCTCCTCTGACACCCTGGGGATCTTGAGGCGCGCACTGTTGAAGCGCTGGATGTACTTTTGCAGGGTCTCTCCGGGTTGTTGCTTGATGCGGCGCATGTCGCTCACGGCAGGCGGCCGGTCGCGAGTACCTTGGAAGTTGGCGATGAAGCGGGCGCGCATCTGGTCCCAGGAGGAGATCGTGCCTGGAGCCAGATTCAGGAGCCAGTTTCGCGCCCCTTCCTTTAGTGCCATGGGGAACTAGTTCGCCATGACCTTTTCATCCCCGCCGGCAGCCTCGATGCCCAGCTCATAGAGCTGGAGGAACTCTGCAGGATCGGTTGTGCCGTCGTAGCGAGGAGGCAGGTCGGGCTTGAACTTGCCGGGCCACGCGACACTGCGCAGCTCAGTGGTGTAGGCGTGGCAGCCCGCGGTGGCCACGAAAGGCCTCGGTTGGTGGAGAGCTTGGTCTTGAGGGTCCCCACGCACTGCAGCTAGGAGCAGGGCGGGGTCTTGACGCGCCGGAGCTGGAGCAGGGTCACGGCGTGCTGGAGCAGGGAGCGCCCTGGCAGCCCCCTGCGGGCAAGGGATTTCTTGGCAGCTTCGCTCTTGTTGCGATGGCGCCTGGCGGAGCGGGTTCCGCCCAGGGGCCAATTGCCTTGGAGCCACGGCATCTTCTTGGAGGGGAGGTGGCTGGTGCACCTCTGGAGCTTCGTTGCCCGCGCGGGGTGGAGTGCGGCGCAGAGGGGCGGACGACGCGGAAGAGCCCCCTGCGGCGCAGACAAGCTCGGCGACGCGGTTGAGCCATTCTTCGTAGACGTCGTCGACGGGACGGTAGTGCAGGAGCTCGTTTGCCGCGAGGAGCGCAGCTCGGGCCTCCAAGGGTGCGCGGAGCGCGCGGGACGAAGAGCTAGCTGGTGCGAGCAACGGAGTGGCGGTGCGGCTGTCTTACCGCACGGACGGGTGCTGAGACGATGCCTGCTGCTCGCCCCCCGCCGGGCCGGTGGCGGCGTTGACAGCGGGCGACGGGGAACGACGAGGACACCCACCGACGGGGGCCGTCTGGGCGACGCGAGAAGCGATGGCGGCCCGACGCTCGGCGCAGGCCCGACGAGCGTCAGACATGGATGCGACGGTCGGAGGAGAGCGGAGCGGTGGAAGACGAATTCCGACGCACCCCTACCTGGCGCGCCAAATGTCGGATTTCGGGTTCCGGCAGACCCTTAAGGTTCGAACACTGGGGTGCGCGCGGAAATCTCGCCTTCAACCTCTCCGTCTCGAGGGGATCTAAACTACTAAAGGAACTGCACGAAAGACACAAGATTTATACTGGTTCGGGCCACCGATGTGGTGTAATACCCTACTCCAGTGTGTGGTGGATGGATTGCCTCCTGGGGCTATTGTGGATGAACAATACAAGGAAGAACAGCCTCGCGAGGGTCTGTTCTTGGCTGTGGTGATGAACTGCTATGAAGAGTTCAGTCACCCTCTCTCTCTCTCTCAGATCCCGGACCGAACAACCAGGAATCGAACCCCCTTGCTACGTGGGTGGCTAGTCCTATTTATAGAGGCCCTGGTCCTCTCCCCAAATATTGAGCGGGAAGGGATCCAACAATGGCGGGCTAATTTGAAGGGGGGCAGCGAGTACATCTATCCTGACAAAAGCAGTCTTTGCCTACCAAAGGCTCTGGTGATGACGCCGCGCTGGACTCCATGGTGACCTCCATCTCGTAGTCCTCCTGGTCTTGGTCTCGTTGCACCGAAGCGGCAACCTTTGCCTGATGCCTCGGTACTCCATGGATACGCTTGCCCCCTTTGCACCAAAGAGGAAAGAGGGACGCTGCGCGCGCTGGCACCCGCCTGGTGCCCCGTGTCATCATGGCTTGCGTCATGGGCACCTCGCGAGGTACCCCGCCTTGAACTCTCCGCCTCCTCGCGAGCCAGCCTGACGAGGCTGTGCCTGAGGATGTGCCGTGTCATTCGCCTCGCGAGGCTTGGCCCCTCGCGATGGTCTTGAGCCTCGTGTTGATGAAGATGGGCCGTGCTGGGGCCCCACTTGAGCCACGCCGCAGGCAGGCAAGTCTGGGGACCCCCGTTCCCAGAACGCCGACAGTTTGGACACCCTCTTTGAGTGTATGAACTTCTCTGCGCTGTTTTAGGTCTAGAAATTTTTCCTTCCAGAGCGACCGTTTGATCCAAAATAATAATTGCAACTTGTGAAACCTGTTTGTTCCACACTTAACAAATTTCCAGCTTGGGGTTCTGCCTCCAAAAGGTGGTTTATCCTTTAGTGTTGATAATCCATCGTATGTCATTAGCCCTCTCTTAAACTGCCATCTAGACTTTGAACAGCCATGCCCGGTTCACCTTGAATTGCCGGTTTAACATTTTGACAAACACATACGAACCGCCAATCGTAAACCATCCATTTTCCTTTTACAGACTTTGTAAGATGACGAAGCAATTTGCTGCTTGCAACTGGGTTCCTTCTCGGATTATAGAAATGCAAATCAATGAATATATCACCACCGGCGCTTTGGCTTCAAAAAATGTCCTCCGTTGGCGAGTTCCTGCCCTGAGTGCCCCCCTGAACCTCAAGATGGAGAAGTGATTGTATTCTTGCAACATTTAGCTCGAGGTTTCAGTCCTCCCGGATCAAAAAATTTCTGTGATGTTCTTGCCAGGCTCCAACTTCATCCTCAAGATATTGGACCAAATTCGGTGTCCAACATATGCGATTTGCAAGTATTCTGCAAGGTTTATCTGCAAGAAGAACCAACTGTCGACCTCTTTCTAGATCTCTTTCACTTAAACCATCGGACGGAATTTTCTGATGGACCTAATACTGAACTTGGTGGTGTATCAATCCAAAAGAGGAAAGAGGTTGATTTTCCTCACGCCAAACTTCAGAGCCATCCAAAAGACTAGAACCAAACCTGGTTCTATTGTCAGAATACCGCCCCTGCTGGAGAGAATCCCTTGCCGGGCTACCGTCCACACTGGCTCAGTAATAATCACCCTTTACCTTAGAGATTGCCTGCCAAAGATCGACAAGCCTACACACCTCAACTCACCAAACTTTGGGCTCTTCTTGCCAACGGTTTAACCGGTGTTGACCTCGTCCGTTGCTGGATTTCATGGTGCATTCTTCCTTTAAGCCGCCGGCCCGGATTGATGTTCGAATACACCGGCAACACCAATGATCCTCAACGGTTTAATTCAATAGAACTGACGGATGATGAAGTCAGTGAAAGTGTAAAGAAAATACTCGATGAACCGCTCGCCGTATGTACTCAAATTGGTCTGCGTCCTTTTTACGCCTCCAACAAACCGCTAGGGGTAAATATTTTAACCTTGTACTTTTCCTTATCCTTCCCCGCTTTGACACGGCTATAATAATACTTTTGAGCAATCCCATAGGCCAGTAGCTCTTTTTGGAAAAACAAAGCTCAATACAAAGTAGCTAAGGCTCCTCGTAGTAATACCAAGGTCATCAAGAAAGCTGCCAAAAAGAAAACTGCTGAGTCTTCAGAACCACCAGAAGATGTCGATGACTCGGCTGAAGAGGTAAAGTTTGACTCCCTTGATTTCTATCCATATATTTTACTGACAATGATTATTTCCAGGATGATGCAGAGGCCATCCATGCAGATCATGTTGAGGTAATTTATCTTTCTTCTGACTTGGAACTTGTGCCGGTTCAACGATTTCGCCGTGCAGTTCGTAAAGTGAAATGCTCTCACCCTATTGCTCATTTGGATCAAAAACTTTCTTCGAAGACACAGCAAACCGAAGGGCGTCGCACAAACCGGCACAGTGGTCAACAGGTCACTTCTTCCGGTTTACCTCATATCCCAAACCGGAAATGTCGTCCAGAGGTTGCTTGTTCTTCTGAAAACATTATCTTTTGAAAGGTTTCCTCCGATGCCCTCTCAATTCATCTGATTCAAATTATCAGGCATCTTCTAATTCGTCTGGCGGTTCATCAACCACTCAGCTGCCTCCACTGAAAACCGTCCCTGGGTAAGTGTGTAGTCTTCCCTTCTCTTTCATAACTCAGTTGACCATGCTAATCTTTGTTTTAATATTAGTGCTCAAGCTCGTTTGAGTAAGAAGGCCAAGACCAGCGCCCCTACCGGTGAAGTTGAGCCGGAGAAAGCTCCTGAGGATCTTGATAAAAATCTCGATAATCTCATGGATGATTTTACCCTGCCAGAGCCAACTATCAATGCTAATCCGCCGGAAGCTGATCCGGCCATACATGAGGATACCTCAAGTCCACATGCTATGCCTGTAAGTCCGGCTGCTGATCCACTGAAGTCAAGTGCTAATCCGCCAAGCCCAGCCAAAGACGATGACGTTATTGTTACTGGGACTGCTTATACCGCTCCGGGTGATCCAGTTGTCTTCGCAAAACATACCGCCAAGGATGAGTTTATTTCAATGGGCAAGAGGAAGATGGAAACTGATATGTCAAAATATGCTAATCTTTCTGCCCAGGATCTTCATTCCGGTTTCTTGAACCGGCTTTATGCAAGTCGAGATAATGAGGCTGACTTGGTAAATCTGATGAAGGAACGTTATGAGGTAAACATTTTCCTCCTTATCTTTGTATTTTCACTGCCTTGTATCCTGTAGCCCCCAAGGGTCGGTTTAATTTGTAAAAACAAACCGGGACTTTGAATTAAGCAGTAAGAAAGAATTAATCTGCATTATCCCCCAAGTGCCAGGATTGAAACTTGTATGAATCCTTGGGACTTTGAATAAAATATTGAAATGCTCCTGTTGATTTTGGCAGGCTGACATAAACCATCAACGGACGCAGATTGTTGATCTTCAAGAAAGTATCAAATCTCACCAAGAAGAATCTTCCAAAGCCAAAGATGAATTTCAAGCCGCTTTAACTTCCATAGAACGACTGAAAGAAGAATTCGAGATGGAACGTGCAAACTGGGACACTGAAAAGGGGACATTGCTGAAACGGGCTGAAGACGCCGAATCTGCACTTAAACCGGTGGCAGAAGAGCTTTCTGGGTTAAAGTGCCAAGTGAACGCCATGACCTCCGCAGTATTTGGTAAGTACTCCTAGCAAAATATTTGAAATACCCATCTTGTAAGGTGCTGGTTGAAATATGAAATTCTTAATCCGTTGCAGGGAGCCGCATTACTCATCTGGGTTCAGATGTACGGATGAAGCTGAAAGCAGCATATACTCTTCTAGAACAACTTTACACTGGTGCTCAACGGGTTATCTGTGCAACCTCCTATGACAATCCGGCCCCAACACTGATCAAGGATACTCTAACAAGGCTATCCATGGTACCAGCACAACTAGAAGAGGTGAAGCGATCTGCTGCCAGGGCCGGCGCTTTGTTGGCACTGACCGGAGCCAAAGCATGGATAGCTGACTTGGATCCGGTTGACCTTGCCAAAGGCTTTCCAAGCACACAAGAAAACGGGACACATTTTGATGATGCAGCCCTTAAAAGAGTGACAAGGGAGATGCGTCCTCTGGCGAGTCAGCTGGCAGAAGATGCTAACTTGACGGTTCACCGGTCTTATTATGATGCCAATAACAAACGGGCTAACCCTGCCATTCCGGAGGCGCAAAATCTTATTCCAGGAATCCGTAAGCACACTTATGCCCCTGACATTGATCCGTCAGAACTTATCAGTGAAGAAGCTATCTTTCAAGCCTTAACCCGGATTGACTAGAGCACCACAAACTTCCAGCCGCTAGGTGGGGAAGAGGAGGCTGAACCAACGCCAGATGACCCATCAACTTCGCATCAACCTGGTAATGAGACTTGATCCAGCAATTAGAGTGATGCACTAGAAACCTTGTTCTGCTGGAAACACCATATTTTGGGCCTTCAAGCGCCTTGTAATAAGCTAGTGGAAATACTTTGATCCGTTGCCCTCGTGCAGTGTGATACACTTTGCGTTGATTTGTCATGAGAATTTCAGTACTGGCTTATGTATTTTTACAATATTATGCAATCCGTGTGCTTGCATAAGGAAAATCTGTCCAGGCGGTTTACCACCGGACGGGTCAAAATACCCAACACAACTTGGTAAGAAACTACGGTTGCAGTAATAATAAATCATACCTGTGATATAAAACATTGCTGTTGGTTTACCAATTGTGATTTGAAGAAAAGGTGAAAACCCAACTTCCACCATGCCATGTTGGCATATATGATATAAAACCGGGTTGTGATGAACACCGGCCGATTGCTGGAGACAAAGTGTCAAAGCCAGACCGGTTTTGAGGGATGCCGGATTACCTTTAATTGTATACTTTAACAGAAGATCCATAAGCCATACGGGGTTAAGAAACTCCGGTTTAACATAGACCTCACAAAAAACAAAAACTTGGCAGAAAAAAACAAACAAAAAACTGTAGTCGAGGCTTTTCGAGGGCTGCCAGGCCCAAATCGAGGCTTTTCATGGGCTGCCAGGCCACTGAGTTAAACCATTTTGGCAAAGCCTTTTAAGATGGCCCTCCAACTAACCAATCATCGTTTTAACTTTGACAAGTTCAGGGTCTCAATGAGGGTAACTGTCAAATGTTTGACGGGTCGTGCCAGGATTACCTGGATAGGAGTGGCTTACTTGATGAAGGCAGGTTAACCCGGGGTTTTAGGTGAATACACCAGGCTTCCAAGCCGTGGGTCGATACCCAGCTACAAGGGTCCTTTCAAACTCTTTGGTATTTGACGCAAAGAGCCCCCAAGTAACTTTGTGAGGTGTGCTCAATGGGTGCCTATGTTTGAGTTGTGCGTAGCAACAAGACTCTCTTTGGCCCCTTGGGTGTGAAGCTCCCAAGCTTTGTTGTGGCGTGATAGCTGCATCAGGAGGGTAGTAATGCTATGTTCTCTTTGGTGAATACACCTATGTTTGACCAGGAAGCCCCCATGTTAACAGATATTTGAAGAAAAAACGACAGAGGCCCTGCTTGATAGCAAGGATGCCGGTTTATTATATTAATCATAATATATACATTGTTGAAATATGTACATATGAAAAGCCTGTGGCTTCAAGTGTAATAAGGCCGTAGGAGAGCTATCTTCCATGGCCGCCGGGTCTCCTCCTCAGAGCTACGTGAGTCTTCTCGAACATCAATGAGGTAGTATGATCCGTTGTGCAGATTTTTGCTGACCACAAAAGGCCCTTCCCAAGGTGGGGATAACTTATGCATATCGGTCTGGTCTTGAATGAGCCGAAGTACCAAATTGCCTTCTTGAAAGGTTCTTGTCTTAACCCGCCGGCTGTGATAACGCCGCAGGTCTTGCTGATAAACCGCCGACCGAGCCAAAGCCATGTCTCGCTTCTCATCTAACAGGTCCAGCGCCTCTTGGCGTGCTTGCTCGTTATCCGCTTCAACATAATTCGCGACCCGGGGCGAGTCATGACGAATATCACTTGGGAGGACAGTCTTAGCCCCATAAACCAGGAAAAAGGGTGTATATCCTGTAGAACGGTTTGGGGTGGTATTTATGCTCCATAACAAAGATGGTAATTCCTCCACCCAACAACCCGGCGTCCGCTTCGAAGGGACCATGGGCCGAGGCTTGATACCCTTCAGGATTTCTTGATTCGCCCTCTCAGCTTGACCATTGGACTGGGGTGAGCCACGGACGCTACATCAAGCCGGATGTGCTCTCATTGGCAGAACTCCTCCATCTCACCTTTAGAAAGGTTCGTACCATTATCTGTGATGATGCTATGTGGAAAGCCGAAACGGAAAATAATCTTTTTGAGAAATTGAACCGCCGTGGCTGCATCACATTTACTGACGGGCTCCGCTTCAACCCATTTGGTGAACTTGTTAACCGCCACCAACAGGTGGGTCTTCTTATCCTTAGAACGCTTAAAGGGTCCAACCATGTCAAGCCCCCAAGTAGCAAACGGCCAAGTGATGGGGATCATGCGTAACTCCTGAGCAGGAACATGAGCACGACGTGAAAATTTCTGACAAGCGTCACACCGCTTTACCAAGTCTTCCGCATCAGAATGAGCTGTCAACCAGTAGAACCCGTGTCGGAAAGCCTTAGCAACCAAGGACATTGATCTGGCATGGTGACCGCAATCCCCTTCATGGATTTCCCGTAGAATCTCTTGTCCTTCTTCAGGAAAAACACAACGTTGGAATACGCCTGAAACGCTAGAAAGGTGCAACTCGCCATTGTGAATAACCATAGACTTGGACCGCCGGACTATCTGCCTGGCGAAAAGTTCGTCTTCTGGTAATTCACCCCGGTTCAGATACGCCAAATATGGAACCATCCAATCCGAAGTGGCATGTAAAACGGCTACCAACTGGGCCTCTAGATCAGGAACAGCTAAATCCTCCTCTGTAGGCAACTTTACAGACGGGTTATGCAAGATATCTAGAAAGGTATTAGGTGGTACCGGTTTACGCTGAGATCCTAGTCAGCTTAGAGCATCTGCTGCTTCATTCTTGCGTCGGTCGATGTGCTCCACCTGATAACCCTTAAAGTGACCTGCTACAATATCCACCTCGTGCCTATAAGCCGCCATGAGCGGGTCTTTAGAATCCCAAGTACCAGAAACTTGCTGAGCCACAAGATCAGAATCTCCAAAGCATCGAACCCGGCTTAAGTTCATTTCCTTAGCTACACGAAGACCGTGGAGCAAGGCCTCGTACTCCTCTGCATTGTTAGTACAAGGAACATTAAGCGGAGAACATAACAAATCTTATCTCCTCGAGGGGAAGTGAGGACAACTCCAGCCCCCGAGCCATCCAGCTGCCTGGATCCATCAAAGTGAATGGTCCAGTATGTATTATCCGGTTTGTCTTCTGGTGCCTGTAACTCGGTCCAATCATTGATGAAGTCCATAAGCGCCTGAGATTTGATGGCTGTTTGGGGTGTATACTTCAAACTATGGGGACCGAGCTTGATCGCCCACTTCGCAACTCGGCCAGTTGCCTCTCTATTCTGGATTATATCACCCAAGGGAGCAGAACTAACCACTGTAATAGGATGGCCTTGAAAATATTGCTTGAGTTTCCTACTTGCCATGAAAACTCCATACACTTGCTTCTGCCAATGCGGATATCTTTGCTTTGATTCGATCAGTACTTCATTGATATAATAAACTGGTCGTTGAACCGGATATTCTTTCCCAGCCTCCTTACGCTCAACCACAATCGCCACACTAACCGCTCGGGCATTGGCAGCCACGTACAACAGTAGAGGTTCATTATCAACTAGAGCAGCGAGGACTGGCGGTTCAGCTAGCTGCCGCTTCAACTCCTCGAATGCCGCATCAGCGGCGTCACTCGAGACGAATTTATCTGTTTTCTTCAACATCTGATACAGGGGAATCGCCTTCTCTCCCAAATGGCTGATAAATCGGCTGAGGGCTCCAATCCGGCCCGCCAGACGCTGAACATCATTGATACATGCCGGTTTAGCCAAGGATGTGATTGCTTTGATCTTTTCCGGATTTGCCTCAATACCTCTGTTAGACACAAGAAAACCCAAGAGTTTGCCTGCCGGAACACCAAAAACACATTTGTCCGGGTTGAGCATCATTTTGTAAACCCGAAGATTGTCAAACGTCTCTTTGAGATCATTTATCAGGGTTTCCTGCTTCCTGGATTTCACCACAATGTCATCCACATAGGCATGAACATTACGCCCGATCTGTTTGTGAAGACAATTTTGCACACAACGCTGGTAGGTTGCTTGGGCACTCTTGAGCCCAAAGGGCATAGAAACATAGCAGAAGGCTCCAAAGGGAGTGATGAAGGCTGTCTTCTCCTGGTCCTTCACTGCCATCTTAATCTGATGATAACCTGAATAAGCATCCAGGAAACTCAGGCGCTCACAACCCATCGTTGCATCAATGATCTGATCAATACGCGGGAGAGCGAAAGGATCTACCGGGCAAGCTTTATTCAAATCAGTGTAGTCTACACACATACGCCACGTGCCATTTTTCTTAAGAACAAGCACCGGATTAGCCAACCATTCGGGATGAAACACTTCGACAATAAACCCAGCCGCCAATAGCCGGGCTACCTCTTCGCCGATGGCCTTGTGTCTTTCTTCGTTAAAGCGGCGAAGGTACTGCTTGACTGGCTTAAACTTAGGATCAATATTTAGGGTGTGCTCAGCGAGTTCCCTCGGTACACCTGGCATGTCAGAAGGTTTCCATGCAAATATGTCCCGGTTCTCACGGATGAACTCGATGAGCGCGCTTTCCTATTTCGGATCCAGATTTGCACTGATACTAAACTGCTTGGATGAATCACCAGGGACGAAGTCAACAAGCTTAGTCTCATTAGCTGGTTTGAACGTCAGGGTCGGGTCATGTCCAGTCATAGGTTTCTTCAGAGGGGTCATATCCGCCGGATCAACATTGTCTTTATAGAATTTCAGCTCCTCTATGGCACAAACCGATTCTGCATAGGCCACTTCACCTTCCTCGCAATCCAAGGCAATCTTTCGGCTCCCATGTACTGTGATCGTCCCCTTATAACCTGGCATCTTGAGCTGTAGATAGACATAATAGGGCATCGCCATGAATTTCGCGTAAGCCGGCCGTCCAAATAATGCGTGATATGGACTCTGGATTTTCACCACTTCAAAGGTCAAAGTCTCAGACCTGGAATCAAACTCATCTCCAAACACAACTTCCAAAGCAATCTTTCCCACAGGGTAGGCCGATTTACCTGGTACCACACCATGAAAGATAGTGTTTGACGGTTTAAGATTCTTATCCGTCAAACCCATGCGACGAAAAGTCTCATAGTACAGGATGTTGATACTGCTCCCCCCATCCATCAGAACCTTGGTAAACTTATAGCCCCCCACTTGAGGCGCTACCACCAAGGCTAGTTGGCCCGGATTGTCAACCCGGGGCGGGTGATCCTCCCTGCTCCACACAATAGGCTGCTTCGACCATCGTAGATAATGTGGTACAGCCGGTTCAACAGTATTTACTGCCCTCTTGTGAAGTTTCTGATCCCGCTTGCACAAGCTGGTAGTGAATACATGATACTGTCCGCTGTTCAACTGCTTGGGGTGACTCTGATAACCTGACTATTGCTGATTCCCTTGGTTATTCTGCTGGTTATTACCATGGTTGTTCTGATGGCCCTGGTTGTTCTGAAATCCAGAGCTTGAACCGCCGCCCCCATGGAAACCTGGGCCTGAAGCGCCCGGTGGATCCTGATCATACCAGTATAAATCAGATTTTTTGAACTCCCTCATTATGTCACAATCTTTCCAAAGATGAGTGGAAGGGGCCTCCTTGGTTCCATGCTTCGGGCAGGGCTGGTTTAACAAATGCTCCAGATTCATGCCACGCTGGGGCGGCTTACCTTTGCGACGCTGCATATTTGTGTTAGCCACCAAATCTGAATTATCCGCTTTACGCTTACTATTATTCCCATGGCCCCCTTGGTTGTGGTGCTGCCCTTTTTCACCGCCGTTCTTCTTTCCCTTCTCCGGTTTGTCCTCCTCTGAATCCGGATCCTTGGTATGTGAATCGGCATACTTAACTAAAGTGGCCATGAGTGTTGACATGTCGTTGCAATGACGTTGGAGCCTTCCAAACTTCCGTTTCAATGGCTTGAAATGGCAATTGCCCTCCAACATTAATACTACGGTATCTGCATTAATACGATCTGACGAATGCAAAATCATCGAGACTCGTTTAACCCAATGGGTCATGGACTCCCCTTCCTCTTGGACACAAGCGGCCAGATCCACAATTGACATTGGCTGCTTGCACGTATCCTTGAAGTTCTGGATAAACCGGCACTTTAATTCGGCCCATGAGTCGATAGAGTTGGTTGGCAAGCTCTTCAACCATGTGCGGGCTGTTCCTTCCAGCATCATGGTGAAATATTTAGCACAAACCGCCTCATCCACATCTAACATCTCCATTGCCATCTCATAGCTCTCCACCCATGCCTCTGGCCACAAATCGGCGGTGTAATTTGGTACCTTACAAGGTCCCTTGAAATCCTTGGGCAATCGCACATTACACAGTGCGGGAGTTAAACATGGTACCCCTAGGTAACTGAACATTATCCCTGGCTCCACGGAGGCAGTGGGGTGAACCGGAGTATGATGTCGTGCTTCGTGTCGAGCTGTCAACTCGGCCCTCCCATCGTGCGCGGCCGTGGTCCACAACATCTTGCGCATTAGCACCTCCCCGGCCGGGTTGTTCTCCCGCGGAGAATTTCGGTGGCGTGCACTACTGGATACGGCCGGTTCGTCTTCCACGTGTCTGCTATAACTCCGGCTTGGACAGGGAGTGGAATGAATCCTCTCACGGCTGTGTGAATACGCTTGCTATTGATTCAGTGCTGTCTGAAGGAGATCTCTGGCCCGATGCGCTTCCACTGCAACTAGTGATTCGCCGTCGGTTGGGAGAGCCTCCAGGCGTGAAGCGGCGGCCACAATTTTATCCAACGGGTTGGAATAATGCCCGGGCGGCGTTGATGATACAACGTTGTTCTGGCGAGGCAGGTTTGTTGCGCGTGGCTGAACTGGCGCTCCTGCTTCCATTGCCCCCGCCCGGTTGGCGCGGGTTGGTTACCAGCTCCTGCACCTAGCATGTTGAAAAGATTTTGCGGCTCATAAACCGACGGGAGACGTGATCGGTACCTTCTTCTCATGACCTCTTCTGAAGCATTCTGATCTAGTCTAATCCGGTAAGCATGTGCTTCCAACTCGGCCCGCTCTGTGGCCATCCTGGCGTTCTCTGGTGCCAGGTCCGCTTTAGCCTGGGCTATCTGATCTTTCACTTTTAGAATCTCCGCATCGTGCTGATCCCTGGCTGCTGCGTCTACCTCCGTGGACATTAGCGACGCTAGAGCATCGAACAAATCAGACAAGACTTGGGCCGGAGGCGGCACCGAGCTTCCTGCACCTGCTAGCGTGGCCGTCGTTGAACCAGAGAGTACCGCTGCGGTGGTAGATGAATGAGGCGCCGGTCGTGTGCCGGCCATGAAGATAGCGGCCCGGTTTGGCAGACCGGGGGAATCCGGAATACTGTTGCCCTCGGATCCTCCCTCAATCCGGCCGTCATATAACTGGTAAAGCGATTCGGTTTCTCCGGAAGACTTGTCATCACTGCGGACTATGGTTTCTCCATCGGAGATCAGTTCCTCCTCATAACCCGAACCGTGGACGACACCCATGAAAACATGCCTGGCCTCAGGCTAAACCGGTGAAGAACTTGCATGCCGAGCCGTCTCAATGATGTCGGTGCAGGTGTCCGGCTCGGGGGCCCGTTCGCCAATCTTGCCGATGAAGACGTGAATCCCACCAAAGGGACCCGGTACCCGTATTCGATTGAATTAGCCTCGGGACCCCATCCTGCGTTGTCGATGTAGAGCTTGCCGCGGCGCCTCTTCGTCATCCGGCCCATAGCGTATCCCTTAAGTCCATCGAAGTTGCCCTTCAAGAAATCGAAACCATCATGTGATAGCCCCACGGTGGGCGCCAACTGTCGTGGAATTGTCACGGCAGATGTCCTCATGGAAGGACTTAGTCGTGGAGCCATCACTACGGGTTAGCTTGAAGGGGTTAAACTGGACAAGGGGACACGAGAGTTTTATACTAGTTCGGCCCCTTCGATGAAGGTAGAAGCCTACGTCTAGTTGTGATTGGTATTGCTGGGGTTTCGAACACCAGGGAGCGAATCCGCTTTGTCTGGCTTCGAGTTGTTGTTTCCTGTCCCTGAACCGCCGCCGGGTCACCCCTTTATATATTCAGGAGGATCCCGTCCGGTCTACAGAGTCCCGAGGATGGCTCATACAAGTGTCCGCCTTGGTCTCTTCTTTCTTATCTTACAATGCAAGTTTATACAATCATGGTGGTTTACTATCATGGGCCCTAAACCGCCTGCGGGCTCTGGGCCTCTAAGCTTCATCCGTAAAGCGCCATCTTGTAGGTTTCCTTGGGCTTCAGTATAACTTAAGGTGAACCGGCCCCTCCTGGGCGGTTTACCCTCAGTGGTTATATCCTCAACACCGTCCCGATGCGAGCGAGCGGCGGACCGGTCGCAGAAAGGACCCGGGGCGCCGTTCGCGAACACCAACACCGTCCCAGCAGCCGGAGTTTGGGAGGCGGTGAGGTTCGTGTGCCTGGTTACGGGCCGCACGCCGCCAAATCCAAAGACAGAGCCAGGCCCTCCGCGGGTGGCGCGGGGCCTTCCAAGATCGCTGCCACCCCGCTCGAAGGCGATGCGAGGGCCTCCAAGACTCCCACACCGGCGCCGACGGCGCGCTCCTCTCAAGAGGCGCGCGACGAACGGTGTAATCACGCCGAAGACCCCGGGCGTCGCCACGGGAAGAGCCCCGAGCGCCACTCCCGAGAGGTAGAAGACATGCCCGCTCGCCGAGGCGCTGGTGAAGATGGCATGTGACCACGGGGTCGTGATAGAGCTCCTTCTGACATGGTCAGAAGTCGAAGCGCATCGCGATCCGTGCAGGTTTCACTTCCACCAACGCCAGCAGAAGCCCTGGCGCGCGCAGTTGCTCCTCGATTTTCCTCCCACTACGGGGAAACTCGACGAATGGAGAGCCACTATCTGAAGCCTTGTTGCGGTGGCCAACAAAGACGAACCATGTCCGGTGGAGCCCCCGGGTCGACACTCCGACGGAGTCCCACGCACCAGTGGCAGGAAAGCTGGCGGCGCCGCGACCACCGTGCACTCGCCTCCTCCTCGCCCGGTACCGCGGACGCCAGCCCGTCGCGACGTTACGGGCGACAAAATCTCCATAGCGTCATCCGACCCGCGGACCCACTGTGACCAGCGCCAAGTCCTTCGGGAACGAGAACATGAAGACGCTCGAACCACTATCGAGCGCCGGCGTAGAGCGCGCCACCAGTCAGACAGGCGAGCAGGGCCTGCTATGAACCACCCGGCACCGGAGAGCCCTGGAGGCCTACCTTACGAGGTAGGCTATCCGGCTTTTACCCGTGAGCTGCGGCAGTTCCAGTGGCCCACTCACCGCACCTTCAAACCTGACGTGGGCGAAAAGTACAGCAGCAAGACCCACCCGTCCGAGTTCCTCAGCATCTACACCATTGCGATGCAAGCTGCCGGAGCCCGCGACGATAAGGTGCTTGTGAATTACTTTCCATTGGCTCTTAAACCCAACGCCATGTCATGGTTGATGCACTTGCCAGTAGACTCTATTTCCTCCTGGTCGGATTTGTGCCATGAGTTTGTGGGCGCCTTTACTGGAGGCCACCAAGCCCATGGCCAAGCAAGCGACCTGCACGTCATTCCCTAGAAGGGAGGCGAGAGTCTCCGCAAGTATATACAGAGGTTCAGCCGGATACAGTACAATATCCCTGATGTTCACCCTCCCACACCGTAAGATGCGCGAAGAGCTGGCAATGAACAAGGTGAAAGATGTAGCAGAACTCTATGTTCTTGCTGACAGATGTGCCCGGGCTGAAGAGGGAAGGAAGTACCCCGGCAAAGATGCCGGCGTGGAAACCGACTCCTCAGATGAAGACACTGCCGCCCCGGCGAAGAAGGGCCGGCGCCGCAACAAGAAGCGCAATGGTAAAGCCGTGCTTGCCGTCGAGGGATCTGATGACGCCGGCTCCACCAAGAAAACCAAGGCAGATGGCCTCGGCAAGGAAATTGCCGGATGTGTTGCCTGCCAGGCCTTGGCGGTTGCCGAGAAGCCAGGAAACTCCGACAAGCGATACTGCAAGATCCATCGCACCAAAGGCCATGCTCTCCAAGACTACCGACAGGTTGAGCTCCTCGCTGAGAAGTAGAGGGCTGAATATGAGAGGCGGGACAAGGAGAAGGGCCAAGACGGTGCTAAGGGGTCCGGCGAGAAGCGTGACGGCCAGGCGGGCCGTCACGGCAAAGATAAACAATAGGAGAGGCCCGCCCGGGGCCGTGACAAAAAGCCGGAAGACGACGGTCACGAAGAGGACGACGAATCCGACGACCAAGAGTTTCAGAAAGCTACAAAGGCCATGTGCATCGACGGCGGCGCCTCACTGCATACCTCTCACCGCCAGCTTAAACAGTGGGCGCGAGAGATTACAGTGGCAGAGCCGTCGTTTGATGCCCAAAGGCCGCTGAAGTGGTCTAGCACACCTATCATTTTTGACAATGAGGATCACCCTGATAGCACTACTGCAGTCGGGTGCTTGCCATTGTTGGTTTCACCAACAATACGCAACCTCAAGGTGACAAAGATGCTAGTCGATGGCGGGGCCGGTCTAAACTTGATCTCACCTGTCGTGATCGAGAAACTGCAGATTCCTGATGGAGACCTCGAAGAGACGGGCACGTTTCAGGGGTCAACCCGGGAAGAAGCCAACCTAAGGGAAAGGTCACACTACCCGTGACTTTTGGAAGCGATCTGAACTACAGGACGGACAGGACCGTGTTTGATGTTGCCAAGATCCCCTTGCCCTACAACGGGATCCTTGGCCGCCCAGCGCTGGCCAAGTTCATGGCGGCGTCACACTACGCCTACAACACCCTGAAGATGCCAGGAGCTGTGACGATCATCACCATCCCCTCCGATAAGAAAGATGCGCTGATTTGCACTGACAAACTATACCAGCAAGCAGTTGCAGCAGCTGCTGCCACTAGGGCACTTGCTCCTGCCGCTGGGACCCCGGGAGGGAAGAAGAAGAAGAAGAAGAAGACCGGTGAGACCTCGGACACCCACTTCGACAAGCGCACCTCTTCGGAGTGTAGCTCTCCCATCGAGGACGTGCCAGAGAGCTCCACCGACGGAAACAAGAAGCCGAGGGCCATATCGTCAGGAACCAAGAAGGTTTCTGCCAATGAGGACGGCACGGGAGGGGCTTTCACCATAAGCTCCACCCTTGACGACAAATAGGAAGACGCGCTCGTCACCTTCCTGCGGGCGAATGTCGATGTATTTGCGTGGCAAGCTTCCGACATCCCCGGCGTTCCCAGGAAGGTGATTGAGCACCACCTTGCTGTCTGTCCTCATGCGCGGCCCGTCAAGCAGAAGGTCAGAAAGCAAGCTTTGGAACGACAAGAGTTCATCACAGAGGAGATCCGGAAACTGGAAGCAGCGGGTTTGGTAAGAGGAGTGCTCCATCCAACGTGGTTGGCCAATCCGGTCGTAGTGCGCAAGGCTAATGGGAAGTGGAAGCTGTGTATTGATTACACAAATATCAATAAGGCTTGTCCTAAGGACCCCTTCCCATTGTCGCACATCGACCAGATTGTTGACTCCACAGCTGGGTGTGATTTGTTGTCATTCCTCGATGCCTACTCCGGCTACCACCAGATCATGACAAGAGAAGACAAAGAGAAAACAGCATTCATCACCCCATGTGGTACGTATTGTTTCATGCGGATGCCTTTCGGGCTGAAGAGTGCTGGTTCGACGTTTGCAAGGGCGGTTCAGATTGGTTTTGAACCCCAGCTCCATAGAAATATGGAAACTTATATGGATGACATAGTGGTCAAAACCAAGGACAGGGCAACCCTCATACCAGATTTGCAAGAAACATTTGCAAACCTGCGCAAGATCAATCTCAAGCTGAACCCTGAGAAGTGCGTCTTTGGCGTCCCGTCCGGCAAGCTTCTCGGGTTCTTTGTGTCACAGCGTGGGATAGAGGCCAATTCGGACAAGATCAAAGCTATAGAGCAGATTGAAGCACCCAAGCGAATCAAGGATGTGCGTTGGCTTGCTGGTTGCGTTGCCGCCATGGGCAGATTCATTTCCAAGTCTGCCGAGCGCACCCTTCCCTTTTTCAAGATCCTGAAAAAGGTGGGCCCGAGGGAGTGGACGCCAGAAGCCGAAGCAGCATTGCAAGATTTGAAGAAATACCTCTCCTCCGCGCCAATGCTAGTTGCGCCTAGGCCACAGGAGCCGTTGCTGCTATACCTCACAGCAACGAACCAGGTGGCCAGCGCCGCACTAGTGGCGTAGAGAGAGGTTGACGACGAGGTAATGGCAGCGACAGGTCCAGACACCACCAATGCAGAGGCGACACAGCCAGTTGAAGTGCCGCCAAAGAAGAAAATGATGCAGCACCCGGTCTACTTTGTTAGTTCCCTCCTGCAGGGAGCTAGATCAAGGTACTCCGGCGTGCAGAAACTGCTCTTCGGCCTTCTTATGTCCTCGAGGAAGCTGCGTCACTACTTCCAGGCACACGAGATCACTGTCGTCACTCGCCTCCCTCTACAACGGATATTGCACAATCAAGATGCAACGGGAAGAATTGTGGAATGGGCAGTGGAGCTGTCCAGCTTTGGCGTCAAGTTTGAAAGTACTTCGACGATTCAGAGCCGAGTCCTGGCGGAGTTTATCGCAGAATGGACCGCAACGCCTGACGAAGAAGCCCAAGAGACTGCTCTCCCCGGCAAGGAGGCAAGTTGCAGTTGGATCATGTACTTTGATGGAGCTTTCTCCTTACACGGTGTCGGGGCTGGCGTACTGCTTGTCGCGCCCACCGGAGAGCACCTCAAGTACGTGATCCAGATGCACTTCCCCAGGGAGGTGTCAACAAACAATACGGCAGAGTACGAAGGACTGCTTGCCGGTCTTAGGATCGCGGCAGACCTCGGAATCAGGAAGCTCATCGCCAGGGGCGACTCATAGCTCGTCGTCAAGCAAGTCAACAAGGACTACCAGAGCCCGTTGATGAAGGCCTGTGTCGATGAAGTGAGAAAGCTGGAAGAGCGTTTCGATGGTATACAGGCTGAATACGTTCCCTGAGCAGAGAACGATGTCGCCGATTACCTGTCAAAACGCGCTGCCCTCAAGCTACCTGTGGAACCAGGTACCTTTGTGCTCCAGCTAACTCAGCCATCCGTTGATCCATCAACAGAGCAGAACAAGAGGAGGAAATCAGGACCCGGCAAGTACTTTCCCGCCGAGCTCCCTGGAGCCGCCGGCAAGGATGTTGTTGGGGACACTGAGCCCGCCACGGGACGGCTAGCTCCGTCGGAGCGTCAAGCTCTTGCCGTCGAGACAGCCGCTCCTATAGCAGAGGAAATGCCTTTAGCCCTCGCTGTCAAGCCCCAGGCTCCAGCGTGGGCACAGCATACCGTCTGATTCCTCCAAACAGGGGAACTTCCTAAAGAGCAGGAAGAAGCGGAAAAAGTAGCCCGTCGCTCTACCATGTACCAGTTTGTCGATGACGTCTTGTACAGAAAGAGGCCGAACGGTGTGAAATTGAAGTGTATCCCTCGGGACGAAGGACTTGAGCTGTTGGCAGAGATAAACAGAGGCATATGTGGATCCCACATCGGGTCAAGGGCCCTTGTCGGCAAGGCATTACGGCAAGGCTTCTTCTGGCCCACCGCCCTCCAGGATGCGACGACACTAGTCACCAGGTGTGAAGCGTGTCAATTCCATTCAAAGAAGCTTCATCAGCCAGCTCAAGCCCTTCAAACCATTCCTCTCTCCTGGCCCTTCTCGGTCTGGGGGCTCGACATACTGGGCCCTTTCCCCCGTGCTGTCGGGGGCTTTGAGTACTTGTATGTTGCAATTGACAAGTTCACAAAGTGGCCGGAGGTGGAGGCAGTGAGGAAGGTCACAGCTCAGTCAGCCGTCAAGTTCTTCAAGGGACTAGTGTGCCGTTTTGGTGTACCCAACAGGGTCATCACCGACAACGGCACACAGTTCACAAGCCGCACCTTCATGCAGTATACCCAAGACCTCGGCAGCAAAGTCTGTTTTGCTTCCGTTGCTCACCCACGAAGCAATGGTCAAACTGAGAGGGCAAACGCTGAAGTACTGCGAGGCTTAAGGACCAAGACCTTTGACAGGCTACACAAGAGTGGAAGGCGCTGGATTGATGAGTTGCCGACGGTTCTTTGGTCGATCAGGACGATGCCAAATCGAGCCACCGGCCAGACACCTTTTGCCCCAGTATACGGGGCAGAAGCAGTTCTCCCCACTGAACTCATATACAGGTCACCTCAAGTGCTCGCTTATGATGAGCTTGAGCAAGAGCAACTGCGGCAAGATGACACAATGCTCCTTGAGGAAGATCGTCTTCGGGCGGCTGTGAGAGCAGCACGCTACCAGCAAGCCTTGCGCCGCTACCATAGCTGCAAGGTTCATGCCCGAGGCCTTGAGGAAGGCGACCTTGTCCTTCGGCGCGTTCAATCGGCCAAGAATTCCAGCAAGTTGACGCCAAAGTGGGAAGGCCCTTATCGGGTAATACGAGTCACCAGGCCCGGCGCAGTCCACCTGGAGACCGAAGATGCTGTTCCGGTGAGTAACTCCTGGAACATTGAGCATCTTCGCAAGTTTTACCCGTGAGGCGTGGCTTGCCAGGCCCCCCGGTGAGGCGCGGCTTGCCGGGTACAAGCATTGCCGATGATGCATGTAACCCTTTGTACAAAGCCAGGCGCAGACCCTGAGCATAAATAAATGAAGCGCTGGCACCCTAAGTTATAGCATGCATGCTAGGTCGAGTCTCGTCCTTGGTTAGGGTTGATAGTGCTTAGCGGCGAGTAACCCCTGGCTTAGAGGTCGAGTGTGCGTCTTTTTGCCGTTCTTTCGCCTTCTTTGGTTCGCAGGACTCACAGGTATCCTTGCCGGATCACTTGAGGACAAAAAAGAGAAGAGGGACAGACCAGCATCTAGACCCCGGCAAGCCAGTATTGCCGGGGGCTGCAAGAGCAAAGATTCACCCACGGCAAACCAGAGTTGCCAGGGGCTACAGCTTCAGATAAGTTCTTCATCCCTTATCATGCATTCCCTTATGGACTGAGGTATGTGAAACCTCGTTTTTTCCTAAAGCTACCGTGCTCCCCTAACTCTAGGCCCTAGGGCTCGTTCCTGGGGCCAGGTTAGGTCGTAGTCGCGGCAGCGAGAGGATGAAACAAGGAGCCTGAACCCACCTCATCCCTGCCTCCGCCAAAGGTGTGAGAAAGGTCGAGCGAAGTGGGGAGACGGCAAGGCCTATTGCCGGGCAAGGAAATGTTTATCTTAAAGATATCAAGGATTTACTCCTTGTCGTGGGTTCTACCCATAAACAAATGACCCGGCAAGCATCCCTTTTTCATTAAAAACATTCCACTCAGGTACAGTCCATAGGGAATGAAAAACATGAATGATGGGATTACAAGTTCTAAATTCAGCTAAGGCCCGAAGGCTTACAAACTAAAAAGAGATAAGATGCCCGTAATCCCTTTCTTGTCCCTGTCCTTAGGAGGCAGGTCAAGGAGGCGAAAAGGGCAAAAGGGGCACCTAGGCGAGCTACAGGTAGCAGAAGACACCAAGAGAACATCTCGGTGGCCGTCCGAAGGCTGGATGGTGATGGCGGCGCCGGAAGCAGAGCTCGAAGATGAGGCGGCAGGACGTCAACACGCGTCGAAGGCGTCGGTGCCCGCGTACTCCGATTTGACGGCCTTACCGCCCGCCCTCTTCCTCCTCCGCAGCCTCCCAATGCCAGCCATCCAAGGAGACGACCCCGAGAAGTTCAGGGAGTCGGCGACACGAATGATGGGGTCGCCGGTGCCGCACGGAGCGGCGCCGACACCTAATCGGACCCGTCATCCTGCCGGCTACTACCCTCGTCGTCACTGCCACTGTCCTCCTCATCACTCCGCCCGAGGAGGAGTCTTCACTATCAGAAGAGCTCTCCACGTAGCACCTTGCACGGGTCCCAAAGCACCCGAAGACCTTGACGGAGAGAAGGCCACCCTCCATCAACTTGAAATGGAGAGTGAGCCCCTCCATCAAGCGGTGGATATGGGCAAACGTCTTCCATCCCCGACAGAGATACATCACGTGAAGGGCGGGGAAGTCGACGCGGGCCCGCGGGCCACTGATCCCGCAGCCCCTCATGTGCAGCCACAACGACTACGGCGGATCCAGCTCCATCTCCCGCGCGAATGGAGTCGGGAGACGAAGGGGACGGCGAGGCGGCCGGCGCAGCCTGACAAAGAACTCGCAAGGGTCATCCCCAACGTGGCCCTCCATGGGGGGCGGAACTGCTGGCGGAGGCGAGGCCGGCGCGCCGCCCTGTCCTCCTCTTCCCCGAGCGCCTTGGCTTCGCCCACGGCCTCGCCCCCTCCCCCTTCCCCTCGCGGCTGGCTCTGCCACCGCGGGTGCAGGAGAAGGAGGGACGCGTTGTCGAGCGGCAACCCTCGCCGCCACCGTTGAAGGACCAGGATTCCCTCTCTCCATGGCGGATGGAAGAGGGGGGCAGAAGCTGAAGGAATGCGGGACGCCACCCCCCCCCTCCCGCTCTTTATAAAAGGAACGGGGTGGGGGCTCGGCCGCCCCGCTCAGCCAAACAAGACGCGAAAGGCGCAAGGAACTGGGACCGACCCGCCGCCCCAGCCCGCGGCGGCCCGGTTTCCCGCCTCCACCGTTCGCCACCCCAAGCGCATGAGAGCCACGTGGCAGGCGTGCAGGACCGAGGCGACGGGTGAGGCGACCTCTCCCCACCCCGTGATCGTGGGGAGTGGACGCCTTGAAGACCTCGCCTCGGCCCCGTTCAGTAAATGGGCCGCGCCTCCACACCTCCCTCCATTTATGGGGAAGGCACGAACAACCCCTTGACTACAACATGACGCATGCATGTAGAGCTCAGCCCCACGCATGCCGCCCACGTCACACCCCCACCCCCCCGCGTGCCGCGCCACACGCTGGAAGCATGGGAAGCGCGGCGCACGAAGAGACTTACCGCGGTAAAAACCGCCCCGCCTGCCCGCGCACCGTTTTTGGGCCTAGCCCAATGACGTGATTGCGCTTACGTGTGGCCCAGGCCCGGGGGCTCCTGTCGGTGTACAAAAAGAGGGGTACACTTTTTGTACCCCTAGAACTGTGCATGGGCAGTCTGAGCCACGGGCACCACCACACTGAGCAAGGCAAGGGAGGTGAGCCAAGGTAAGGCCGAAGCTCGAGAGAAGAAGAACGACGCCAAGACCAAGACCACAAAGAGCAAAGGAGACGAAGCAGACTCCCCCCCCCCCCCCGGCAAGATCCTTACCGGGAGGCGGTTTTAACAAACCCGGCAAGACCCTTGCCATGGCAGCTCGCCCCACACCTATGGAGTGAGTCACCCTTGAGTCCACTGCCCCCATGGGGCAAGGATTTGGGAGACGTCCCCGTGGTGGCATGCAGATCTTTGTGAAGACATTCAAGATCAGATACACCCTTTAGAAGATGATGATCCTTGGCGGGATCCCATCCAAGGAGGACCACAAGGCCCCCGGCAAGAGCCTTGCTGGGGATGACAACAGGTGCCACGACAAGACCCTTGCCGGGGCCCCGGCAAGGCCCTTGCCCAGAACACCCGTAGGGCCACCATCAGGCCCACGCTAGTCAAACCTCCACCGCCGTTCGCATGCAGCTGCCGACCCAACCAGCTGGGTAGGCACCTGCGTGGCAGCATGCGGATCTTCGTGGAGACCCACCACTGCGCCACCTCAGCTGCCTGCCTCCCTACATGGCACCACGGGCGCCGCTGGCCAGGGTGCGTGTCGACACGAGAGGGAGCGGCGACGGACGAGACAGGGCTCTCCCCCGTCCCCGATAAAGTAGGGACACCTGGGCAAGGCGCATTAAATGTGCCTTGTCATGTAATGCAAGGGATAACCTCACATCACTGTACCCTTTCCACCTCTTGTGTGCCACTGTGGCAACCCCTTTCCTATAAAAGGAGGCCCGAGGCGACCAGGAAGAGGATTAGGCTTTTTGGAGAACCTCACGCCCCATAGCTAGCTCAATAACACAAATATACAATCCACCAAAGCAGGAGTAGGGTTTTACGCATCCTTGCGGCCCGAACCTGGATAAACGAACCATGTGCTATCTGTTTGATCCGCTCTTCTCACGACCCCGCGCCCCGCAACCGTGGTAGGGATTCTTGTGATCCCATAGGTGTCGTTCCCACTGACACAATCTGATCGTAAACATAAGCTCATGACTTATGAAGTCGGCGAGAAGGCTTACCTTCGGGTTACTCCGTTAAAGGGAACCCATCGTTTCGGTATCAAAGGCAAATTGGCTCCTTGTTGTATCGGACCCTTTCGCATTCTTGCCAAACAAGGAGAAGTTGCCTACCAATTGGAACTACCTTCGCATCTTTCCAGAGTTCATGATGTCTTCCACGTTTCTCAACTCAGGTGTTGCTTTGCGGATCCTATCCGTTGAGTGCACCACGAAACGCTTGATCTACAAGATAACCTCTCATATCGGGAATATCCCGTACGTATCCTTGATCAAGCCGAGCGTACCACTCGACGCCATAATATCAAGTTTCTCAAGGTTCAATGGTCACACCATTCGGAGAAAGAAGCCACTTGGGAAAGGGAGGATCGTCTTCGACTCGAGTACCCCACCTTCTTCTCGGAGGATCCTAAATCTCGGGATGAGATT
This sequence comes from Triticum monococcum, assembly GCA_034509565.1. Lineage (NCBI taxonomy): Eukaryota > Viridiplantae > Streptophyta > Magnoliopsida > Poales > Poaceae > Triticum > Triticum monococcum. Next base: position 438,110,979 of record CM067842.1, on the reverse strand, counting down.
CTTTTGAGTGGGGGTGAGTTGTCACACCCTAGCTAGTTCAAGCATTAGAGTGTGCATCATGTTTAAATTTCTCTTAAATTTGAAATGGGGATGACAGAACCCCCAGCACCCCACCCCCTGGAACAACTAGGGTTTACTAAAAACTTTTTCAATGAACCTGAAATGCCCATCTAAAAAGCCAACCCTTTTTTTTGGGTTAAAACCCTTGACAAAAATGGTGCACATTTTTCTAGGACATCTGAAGGTCATTGGATTAATTCTTATAGTATTTGCATTTGGGCATTTAAATGCTATAAAATATTTTAAATGCTCAAATAATCATAAACTAAAATGTTTGTTGTTGGATATATTCTAAGCAGTAGCCATGATTAATTTTATGATTTTTGGAAATGCCCTGGCATTTTTAATAAAGCCCTGAAGTTACAGAAATAATAGAATAAATGAAAAACAGAAAGGAGAGAGAGAACAGAGTTTTACCTAGCGCAGCCCACCTAGCCCACCAGCACGACCCAGTCCACTGGCTCCTGCCAGTCGTCCTCCTCCACTCGCCAGGAGGACGAGAGGCGCGTGGCCGGCGCCCGCGGCCACACGCTGGCCACCTCCTGCTTCCGCCGACGCCCCGGTCGCGCCTACGAGTGCCACGCACTCCCCCACGTCCCCCTCTCATTCTCCCCACTCTCCCCGTCGCCCTCTCCCCCTCTCTGGCTCTCTCCCCAGTCCCTGCCGAGCGCAAACATCGCCACCGACAAGCTCCACCGCAGCCACCGCCGTCCACTTGTTGCATCGCCGTGCCAAGAAGCTCCGCCGTCGTCCACTGCTTCGCCTGGACCCATCCCCGAGCGCTCGCTCGCCCCGGAGACGCTGCACCGAGCTCGTTTTCAACCTCGGTCGTCGGAGATCCCCTCGCCGCCCCGCTCGCTCCAGCTCTTCCCCGAGCTCGTCGTTCGCTCCCCTGCAACCGCAGTAAGCTAGTGACATTCTCCCCCTCTCCGTGCTAGCTCTCGTGCACCGTACGCGCCGCCTCGACTTTGCCTGAATGCGCCGCCGTGGAGCTCGTCGTCGATGAGGCTCCGGCCATGCCACGGCCACGCCACTTAGTCCACTAACCTCACCATGTTTCCAGGAGTCTAATGCACCTTACCACGCGCCTCGCCGTGCCCCGCAGCCTCGGTTCCGAGCTCACCCGAGCTCCGGCCGCCGCCAAGGTCGACGCCGGCGACGTTTCCGGCCACCCCAGCTCCACCCACTGCCACCACTCGACGCGGCTCACTCCCCGCATCACGTAGATGGTCTCCGCCGTCCTTTTGGTTGCCGGAGTGCAAAACACGCACCCCTCAGCCGTACCTGGCCCTGCCGGCGACGAGCCCCGGGTCAACTCCGGCGAGTTTGACCCGGGTTGACCCCAGTTTGAATTCCCCTAACTCACTGACGTGTGGGCCTGAGGCCACTAATTAAACTAGATTAGTATTAGTATAACACTAACTAAATTTAGTTAGTTAGTTGACACTGACAGATGGGACCCACAGGTCAGGGTTGACCTAGACCGTCTCAGTTGACCGCCGACGTCACACTGACATCAGGCTGACGTAGTAAATCCTTTTCTGGATTTATTCTTTAATAGGGGATTCTAGAAAATAGCCAAAACTTCTAAAAAATCATAGAAAATCAACCATAGCTCCAAATCAAACAATTTATATATATAAAATGATCAGAAAAATTCAATCTATCCATCTGTAATGGTTTCATGCATGACAAAACAAGTTAAACTTGTTGTTTAAGCAAAATAAGATAATGCACTAATAAGGCTATGTTAAATGAGCTAACACTTGAATCTTTGATTCAAATGAGTTCATTCCTTCCTGTTTTAGCTTGCATTAGGCCAAGACACTTTCATTTTGCCATGTCATAGCATGCATCATATTGTTGCATATTTTCATGTGTTGATTATGTTCGGTGTGTCTTTCGTGGTAGTTTCTGCCTCCGAGGATAACCCCGAGTTTCCGTCTGAAGGGCAGTACCCTACTACCACTACATCAGGCAAGCAAACCATTGATCATTTCGATACAAAACATGTTCTCGCTTCTGCTCTACGGTAGTTGAACCCTTATCCTCTGCATGACCTGTCATTGCCACAGTAACTAGATGAAACCCATTAGCATGTGTAGGAGTTGATTGAGCCATGTATGTGTTTCCTACCTTGCTATTCCTGCTATGCTTAGAGTTGTGTCAGGTTTGGTTCATCTGGGTGATGGGCTAGAGTGAAATGATTATGTCGGTAATGTGAGGGATGTGTTGAACATGATTTGGTAAAGGTATCAATGAGAGGCCATGTAGGAGTACATGGTGGGTTGTTTCATTGAGACCGTCCATAAGAACTGAGATCTGTATGCGTGATTTAAGATTCAGCTACTACCACACATTGGGCCCTGAAATATGACCTCGCTCGACTTACGGACCCCTCTCGTCCTCTGTCCAGGAGTTGCAACTAGTTTCTGGTGTTTGTAGGTTATGTGTTGGCGGCCGTGCGTAGCGCTGACCATAGGGGTGGGCTATGATGCGGTAGATACATCGTGGCACGGTGTACCGATTCGCCCGTTTGGTGGCTCGGGAACCCTGCACACATCGTTTGGGGCCGTTGAGGACACCCCGGCCGGATCTCCTTGCGGATGGAACCTAAATAGGCGATAAACCTGGACTAGAGACTTGTGAGGTTAGTCAGGTCGTGGTCTACACCCATGTCGGCTTTCGCTTGAAGTCTGCCGAGCACATGTCGTGTGCAGACGCTAAGTGGTGGAAACATGTGTGACGAAGTACACCCCTGTAGGGTATAGAACTATTCAAATAGCCGCATCCGCGGTAAAGGACTACTTGGTTGCCTATACAGTTCATAGACAAGCTAATGGATACTAATAAAAGACTCAAGATAAGTGTGAGTACCGAGGATGGCCCTCTCGTAGGATGGCGAGGGAGGATCCCCGGTGGAGTATTGTGTTGGTGAGTAGTGGACTCGTGTGTGAAAACTAGTTTACTAGTGGAGTTCCGTAGAATAGCTTAGCCAAGAGTCAAAGCTGGCTTGCTACAATAACCCCACCACCTTCTTGAGAATGAGCATGTATAGTAGGTTCTGATGTAAGACTTGCTGAGTACCTTTGTACTCATGTTTGCTTAATTACTGTTTTCAGACGACAACACTGCCCCGTCCGATGGGTTTTATGTAGACCTCGACGTCGATGAGTAACTCGCCACCCAGGTGGTGACCCTCGCCATGGAGGGCCCTATGTAGATAGACAGGCTTCGAGAAGCCTTCTTGCTTTCTAGTGTCTGTACTCAGACTATTTGCTTTGGCATGTGCTTGTATGCTTGTATGACTTGAGTGTCGGGTCATGTGACCCCAATCTGTATGAACATGTTATGTATGGCTCTCTGGAGCCTTTAAATAAAGTACTTGAGTTGTAGAGTTTTGTTGTGATGCCATGTTGTATGTACTCATATCGGGCATATTGTGTGTATGATTGAAATGCTTGGTATGAGTGGGATCCGACAATCTAGTTGTTTATCCTTGGCAGCCTTTCTTATGGGGAAATGTATTCTAGTGTTCCTCGAGCCATAGTAGTCCGCTACAGCCCGGTTCATCGGAGTCCTGCTAGCCCAGCACTACTACTCAGGACACTTGACTGGTCGGCATGTGTTTCACTTTGTTCCTATGTCTGTCCCTTCGGGGAAATGTCTCGCGGTGACATCCGGAGTCCTGCCTAGCCTGCTACAGCCCGGGTTCCCCGGAGTCCTGTTAGCCCAGTGCTACAGCCCGGATTCACTCGCTGATGACCGACATGCTCGATGTGATTCATGTATGCCTGTCTCCATAGGTCTGCGCCGCTTTGGGTTCACGACTAGCCATCTCGGCCCAGGTTCTCTGTCATATGGATGCTAGCGACACTATCATATACGTGAGCCAAAAGGCGCAAACGGTCCCGGGCCATGGTAAGGCGACACCCGTGGGGATACCGTGTGTGAGGCTGCAATGTGATATGAGGTGTTACCGGCTAGAACGATGTGACTTGGAATCGGGGTCTTGACATCGGGCCGGATCTCCCGGCGACTACTTTGTCTTCTTCCTCGCGGGGGCGCGTCAGCGCACCCACTGGGTGTAGCCCCCGAGATTCGGGCCGACTGCTGAGCAGTCGGGCCGGATCTCCCGGCGACTACTTTGTCTTCTTCTTTTTCTTCTTCAGCCGGCTAGGCGGGCGGACCCCGACATAGCAGTCGGGCTCTTTGCAGCCGGCCAGGCAGCCAGCGGTCGGACGCACATCTGGTAGTCAGACGCACATTTCTTTCTTTCTCTTTTTTTTGTCCGACTACATGTCAGCAGCCGGACACCACCAGTCGGCCACTTTCTTTCTCTTTCTTTTGCCAAACAGCCAGCCCGTAGAGATTTCTCCAGCCGGCCACTGCGCAGTCGGGTTTTTTTTTTTTATTTTTTTTCTCTCAGCCAGCCATCGGGCAGATGGCCCCTTTTTCTTTGTCTCAGCCGGCCTCTCTTCTTTCTTTCTTTCTCTGTTCTGGGCACCCGGCCATACAGGCGGCTGGACCTGGAGCGCAGCAGCCGACAGCAGGGGGAAGCCGGGTGCGGGACGGAGCTGGCCGTTCGGGTGCGCGGCGCGATGCAGGCGCGGAGCAGCAGTCGGCCAAGGGCGACATGGACGGAGGAGTCCGGGATGCCGGGGAAGCCGGCGCACGGGAGCCGGCCAGCCGGGTTGCGGGAAGCCGGCGAGTGCAGGAGCCGGCAGGAGCGGAGGCGGAGCCGGCGCTGTGTGCGGAGCGGACGGAGGCGAGGGCACGGACCCACCCGGACACCGGGGAGCCGAAGTCGGTGCAGAGGACCCGGCGCGGGGCATCCGGCGGGGTGGAGTCGGGGCGGAGAGGCCGGACAAGGGGCCAAGCGGCGCCGACGCTGGCGACGGGAGGCCGAGTTCGGGGCGCGGGCGCGTAGGTGGCTAGAGGCGGGGGCCTGCAGGCGCAACCAGTCGGTGGAGGACCCCGGTGGTTGAGGCGATGAGGTGGCGGAGTTGGCGCACGGGCCCCGCGAAGCACCATCCGGACAATGGGGAGGCCGAGACGAGGCGAGGGCGGGGCCCAGGCCGCCGGGACACGAGGCGGAGCAGCCGGCCGAGCACAGCCAGGTCTCGGGCCGTCGCATCGTGGGTAGCCGGACGGAGCCGGCGGAGATGAGGTAGAGCCGGGCGCGGAGCCAGCCGACGATGAGGAGGGTCGGGCGCGGTCGAAGCAGAGGCCTGGCGGAGACAGACCCGGCAGCAGCAGAAGCCGGTGGGCGCGGAGCAGGCGGGGGCGGCCAGGTGGCCGCGGGCAGGGCCACGTGCGCGGAGAAGTCGGCACGGGAGCCGGGCCGGCCGGGTCGAGGAGGCGGCCAGCCGGCGCGGGGGGCACAGCGGACGACGACGTGATACTGTTGATGATTGCGGGTACTGCACGTGAACAGCACGAGCCCACGCAGCGACAGTGAATGTGGGATGGCCGTCGCGTCCGTGGTGTCCGATGGGACGCAGCGACGGGACGCGGCAGTTGACTTCGGGGCGAGCGGCTGTGCATGCACAGGGCTCATGGCGAGGTCGAGCGCTAGGCAAGGCGAAGCGTAGCAGCCAGGAGGCTGGGCTGGCCCTTTTCTTTTGTTGCATGAGAATGAGGGACGGAGCATGTACAGGGACACACGGCGCGTGCACGAAGCAGCAACAGAGAACGGCCAGGCGGCTCGTCGCGGATGAGGGAGCGGCAGCAGACCGAGAGACCGGCGGCTTGCGTGTGCGGTAGGCGGGGTGGCGACAGGCAGGGGCGCCTCTGGCGGGACTGTAATGAGCGATGGCCACAGGCGGAGCAGCATGTGACTGTGTGCTCGCAGGTGGGTGCGGTAGAGCTGGAGCAGCGCGCACGCGGGGCGCACCGACGGCAGCGCGTGGTGGAACACTGCCGCAACCACGGGGCTGGGCGTCGGGCCAAGGTAGGCAATTGTCTGGCCACTATCTGATTGATGTATGGCCACTATCCGACCAATGTACAGACTGTGTGGAACTCGTATCTGGCTATTTGTATGGGGTGTGGTTTGACCACTGTTGACTAGCATCTAGCTAGCTAGTGTGGATGATATATGGGGGAGTGAACATGCATTTCAGATGGAGCAAGGCGCAACGCGGAGGGGAGCATACACGAGCGGTGCGGGGATGGACGCGGCCGACCCAACGAGGCACCGTGCGCGGCGCGCGCACGGTTGGAAGGCTGGTGTTGTAGTGGTGGTGACGAAGATGACGAGGCCGACGGCGAAGACGCGCCACCCCTCGCGGCCGCTCCAGGGACGGTTCGATGTCGAGCCCCCGAGCGCTACCGGAGAGACGGCGCGACGCCGCGGCGGAGGTGATGAAGAAAAAGGGTCCCGCCCGGACTGCGAAACCGGCAGCAGCGCGGTAGCATAGTACCGCCCCAGGGTGGGCGCCAAATTTCGTGGTATTCTCACGGGGGGTGCAAGACGACATATGCCACAAGGTGGCTTCGTGTGAGGGCAAGACTGCTGCCGGAATATCCTGGGACGGGTATGCGAGTAGCATACCCTAGTTTACCCAGGTTCGGGGCTCTCCGGAGAGATAACACCCCTACTCCTCCATGTCTGAATATATATCTGGGGTGTACATCAGGCAGTACAAAGTGCTCCTGGAGCTGTATTTGAGATCAATAGCAATGAGAGCTAGCTAGCTAGTGTGGCACACGTGCCTGGCCATGTGTGGCCGAGGGAGTGTGATGCTCATATGTGTGTGTGTGGATGGGTGGATGGCTAGCTATATATAGTGGGAGCTAGCTTAGGATGTAAGCCATGTAGGCATGGTAGCTAGCTAGCTAGTTGCATGGTGGGGTGTTATCCTTGTCCCCTGGGTCACTTCATAAATAGTGCCCAGGGACAAGGGACACTGTACATGATGGCTGGGGTGTCACGTGAACAGTGCCGGGTACAGCCATCACGTCGGGGTCGCGTCAGGCTGCAGTTGACTTCGGGCAATTGGCCTGGTGGAGGAGTCGGCAGCCAGCAGTCGGCCTGGTGGAGGAGTCGGCAGCCAACAATCGGCCTGGTGGAGCAGTCGGCCTGGTGGAGTAGTCGGCAGCCAGCAGTCGGCCTGGTGAAGTAGTCAGTAGCCAGTAGTCAGCCTAGTGGAGCAGTCAGTAGCCAGTAGTCAGCCTGGTGGAGCAGTCGGCAGCCAGCAGTCGGCTTGGTGGAGCAGTCAGCAGCCAGCAGTTAGCCGCCGGCTAGGTAGTTGGACTGAGGGGCTTTGCTAGCCCCGATGTCTTGAATTCTTATCTCGCCGTCTTCGGGGTATCCGTGTTCAATTACTCCGACAGGCATGTTATTTATTTCTGTAATGAAACTGCTAGGATTGCTAAACCCTGTGATACAGATAAACTGAGACCTGTGGTAGGCATGCCTGTTATTTCTGTTAAAATAGGAAATCATTGCTATCATGGCTTATGTGATATGGGTTCTAGTGCTAGTGCAATACCTATTGACTTATACAAAGAAATTATGCATGACACTGCACCTATTGAGTTAGAAGATATTGATGTCACAATTAAACTTGCTAATAGAGATACTATTTCACCAATGGGAATTGTTAGAGATGTTGATGTCTTATGTGGGAAAACTAAATATCCCGCTGATTTTCTTGTTCTTGGTTCCCCACAAGATAGTTTTTGTCCCATTATATTTGGTAGAACCTTCTTAAATACTGTTAATGCTACCATAGATTGCAAAAGGGATGTTGTTACTGTCGGTTTAAATGATATGACTCATGAATTTAATTTTTCTAAATTTAGTAGACAACACCGTGAAGAAGAACTACCTAGTAAGGATGAAATTATTGGCCTTGCTTCTATTGCCGTACCTCCTAGTGATCCTTTGGAACAATATTTGCTAGCCCATGAAAATGACATGTTTATGAATGAAAGAAGGGAATTCGATGAAGTATTCTTTAAATAGGAACCTATTCTTAAGAACAATTTACTTGTTGAAATCCTAGGGGATCCTCCTCCACCCAAGGGTGATCCCGTGTTTGAGCTTAAACTGTTACCTGATACTCTTAAATATGATTATCTTGATGAGAAAAAGATATATCATGTTATTATTAGTGCTAACCTTTCAGAACATGAAGAAGAGAGATTATTAAAAACTCTGAAGAAGCACCGTGCTGCTATTGGGTATACTCTTGATGATCTTAAGGGCATTAGTCCCACTCTATGTCAACATAAAATTAATTTGGAAGAAGATGCTAAACCAGTTCGCGATCATCAACGTCGGCTGAATCCTAAAATGAAAGAAGTGGTAAGAACAGAGATACTAAAGCTCCTTGAGGCAAGTATAATTTATCCCATTGCTGATAGTAAGTGGGTAAGTCATATCCATTGTGTCCCTAAAAAGGGAGGTATTATTGTTGTTCCTAATGATAAAGATGAATTGATCCCTCAAAGAACTATTACTGGTTATAGGATGGTAATTGATTTCCGCAAATTAAATAAGGCTACTAAAAAAGATCATTACCCCTTACCTTTTATCGATCAAATGCTAGAAAGATTATCCAAACATACACATTTTTGCTTTCTAGATGGTTATTCTGGTTTCTCTCAAATACCTGTTGTCGGTGCCAAAACCGGCGGATCTCGGGTAGGGGGTCCCGAACTGTGCGTCTAGGCCGGATGGTAACAGGAGGCAGGGGACACGATGTTTTACCCAGGTTCGGGCCCTCTTGATGGAGGTAAAACCCTACGTCCTGCTTGATTAATATTGATGATATGGGTAGTACAAGAGTAGATCTACCACGAGATCAGAGAGGCTAAACCCTAGAAGCTAGCCTATGGTATGATTGTATGTTGTCATTGTTGTCCTACGGACTAAAACCCTCCGGTTTATATAGACACCGGAGAGGGTTAGGGTTACACAAGGTCGGTTACAAAGGAGGAGATATCCATATCCGTATTGCCTAGCATGCCTTCCATGCCAAGTAAAGTCCTATCCAGACACGAGATGAAGTCTTCAATCTTGTATCTTCATAGTCTAAAAGTCCGGCCAATGGAGATAGTCCGGCTGTCCGGAGACCCCCTAATCCAGGACTCCCTCAGTAGCCCCTGAACCAGGCTTCAATGACGATGAGTCCGGCGCGCAGTATTGTCTTCGGCATTGCAAGGCGGGTTCCTTCTCCGAATACATCACAGAAGAATTTGAATACGAGGATAGTGTCCGACCCTACAACATAAGTTCCACATACTTCTGTAGAGAGAATAATATTTTCGCAAATCTAATTTGCTAGCTTGTTTAGGCAGCATGACGTTATGTCATGGCCCGGTGATTATTCGAACCATTTTTCTTCAACCAGCTCCACACATAACGCGAGGCGGTTTCTTGACACGTCTTGTCAAAGCAGAGATCGTGTTCCCCCAATTATGGGATTCTCATTAATACGGTCGTGGGTAACCCAACCGTTTCTAGGACTCCTAGATTATAGGCAAGTCCCAAACGGCTACGGAGAGGACGCTTGATATTCATCCTCTTTATAAAGGGACAAAGTTTTCGCTTTTTCCCTCTCGTGCTCAATCGAACCCCTCCCCCACCTCGAGTTCTAACACCCAAAGCCCAGGTCAGGTGCTCCGGATCTTCAATCATGTCCGGATCCAGCCTTCAAGGCCGATGGATGCCCTGCTCCGTTATGGAAGAGGATATCAAGAAGTTGAGGGAGGCCAGATACCTGACCGCCAAGGTTTCGCATCAGCTGCCTGCTCGAGAGCGGGTCGTCCCTACTCCCGAGCCCAACGAGAACGTCGTGTTCGTCTCCCACTTCCTCCGAGGCCTAGGCCTCACTCTGGATCCCTTCATCAGGGGTTTGATGTTCTATTACGGGCTAGATTTCCACGATCTAGCTCCGGACTCCTTTCTCCACATCTCGACATTTATTGTCGTGTGTGAGGCCTTCCTCCGCATTACCCCTCACTTCGGCCTATGGCTCAAGACCTTTGAAGTGAAGCCGAAGATGATCGAGGGGCAACATGCAGCGTGCGGAGGCGCATCAATAGGCAAGATGGCAGGAGCTCCATGGCCGAAAGGTTCCTTTCCAGAGGTGTCCGAATTATGGCAACAGGAGTGGTTTTACGTCACGGCTCCCAGAAGTGTCAAGTGGGCGGCTGCCCCCGCCTTCCGCTCGGGCCCCCCACCACAACTGATGTCATGGATTAGCAGAGGTCTGAGCTGGGGTCCAGCCAAGGATGTGCCTATACTGCAAAGCCGCATTCAAGATCTCTTCGAGGGAGATTTTAATTTGGTTGTGGTAATGCAAGTTATGCTGGTTCGTCAAGTCCAGCCTTGCAAACACCGGCCCCTTCGCTTGTGGGAGTTCAACCCAGAAGGACCGCGTGCCATTCAAAGTTTCCTCGGCCTGACACACGAGGAGATGTACAAGTTATTCTTCGGACCGTCTGGATACTACCGAGGACGTGGGCCTGAGCAGTAACCGCGTCGCCGAACAAGTAAGAAATCCTCTAGCCAAACACACCGTCTTTTATTCATCATGAAGTTATTTCTGAGAGTTTGCTCCTTGACCAGGATTGGCTAACAAAGGCGAAGATGATTCGGTGTTTGGCCCCCCTCCCTGAGGGTTTGGAAAACCCGGTATTGGAAAAGATGCTCGAGCTCGCACCTTGCCCGGAGGCCTCGAAGGAAGATACAGGGGGAAATAATATGGGCAGACGCAGGCCCCCATCGCTGCCAGTTCCAACCGAGGGAATGAGCGCCTCCATGAAGGAGGATAACCAGGGGAGGAAAAGGACTGCTTCCGAGGATCCGGAAGCCGAGGCCTCCAAACGGGAGAAGAAGTCTCCAACAGAGGGTCCTGCCTCGGGGGGTGCTCTTGCCGCACAAAGTCCGCGGGGGGATCAGCCGTCCAACGAGTCGTAAGTGATCCAAAAAATGCTTTAATAGTGAAGGTATACTATCTTTCTTCTGAGAAAATGACCGCCGCATATATATTGCAGTTCGGGCCTTAGCCCCTCTCAGCTGAGCTCGTCTTCGGGGGATCTTCTTCCGGAGATGATGGAGAGCGAAACGCCTCCCCCGGACTCCTCCGCTCAAGAAGCGGGCGACCCCGAAGTGTCGTCACGGAGGGCCTCTTCGGATCCCGTGAGACCAGAAGATAATCCCATAGACCCCCGAAGTCCCCAGCATCCGGCTCTCGAAGAGAGCAAACAAAAGAGTCTGGCACCGTCTGGTATGTGGTCGGACGTTCTGAGGGAGCTGGTGGGGCGAGCGGCCATCTCAGAAGAACACCGTATGCTGATGGGTACGGTGGTGGAGAGAATTTCATCCGTCGAAAGCAGATTACATGAAGCCTTTATGAGTCTACTGACAGGCTTTGAGGTACGTGAGATAATATGTCATAGTATCGCACATGTTAGGTGTGCCCTGTGTAGATAGTAGCCCCTGAGACTCTGGTTGTCGTCGAGAACGGCGGCGAACAGAGGATCATAGTCCTAGGCAATAACCAGACTGCCTTTATGTGCAGGTGGTGGAAGCTCCGGTGGCTAGCCGGACTAGTGAGTTTGCCGAATTAAAACGGCAACTGGATGCGGCAGACGCCGACATCGAGCTTGTTAACAAGAGGCTTGACGAGGCATAGGGTAAGTGTTATTTTCTGGTGAATGCCACGTAGTAAGAGCAGCATGATGCTAGTATCTTTAATATGTTGTGACTGCAGATGGAGCTGCCACCGTGGAAACCTTGCGGACAGAACTTGCCCGAGCCAAGGAACAAGCGAGGATTAGTAATGCGGCTGCTTTGAAGGCGGGCGAAGAGTTGAAAGCCGAGAAGGCCACACATTGCGAGAGCAAAGAGAAGATGGCCAAGATGGCCGTAGAGTTAAAAGACACTACCGACCATTGCCGGCTCCTTGAGAAAGAAAACCGAGCAAAGGCAACGGACCATGAGAAGGCAACGATGGCGGACAAAGACACCCGCTCTGCTATGAGAGTGAAGAAGGAGGAGCTGCGGGAAGCTGGGGATATTGTGGCTGGGAAGCCCTTCATGCTATGGAGGAAGTTCGGAGATCCACGATATGCCCCTCTGGATCGGCTGTGGAGTTCGGCAGATGCATATATGGACTTGGCGGCAAGCACTGCCGATGCGGCCAAATACTTCCAAGGTCAAACAGATCGTGAGGTGGACAAGCTGTTCTAGTCGCAATTCAATGTTCTAGAGTGTCCGCTTCCATTGACTGATCAGCTAGCCGAATGGGCAAAACTAAATAGGTTGTCCGGACTCGCCATGAGGTCTGTCGTGGATCAGCTATGGCCGGAAAAGCCAAAGTCGAACAGTTATTTCAACTTAGTGCAGCAGTTCCTTGGTGCGGTGCCACGCATTAATGCGATGAAGAGGTCGGCGTGCATAGAAGGCTCACGGATGGCCCTTGCCCGTGTTAAAGCATACTGGGCGGAGATGGACGCTACCACTGTTGCGGCGCAGGGTTCGGCCATAGGCCGAGTGGCTGCCGAGCACTATTTCGAGGAGGTTCTCGAGGGTGCTCGTTTGATAGAGGCCCAGTGCTCGAAGAATATTATGTTCGAGTGATATGTGTTCCCATTGTAAACACAATGTTTTTACGAAATTTTATAAGGCTGTGTTTATACTCTTGCCTGAAAGTAATATGATGCCTCCTGTGCGGCCGTTTATGTATACATGTGTATAACCTGAAAGATTGCAATCGTCGGCTTCAGCCCCCACGCATATAATGCGAAGGTGCTCGCAAAAAACGCGTGTTCACACTTAACCCAATGTCTTGGTCCTATTAAGGAGGTGATAGCACAGCGAACGAGGCAACCGGACTATAATGCTTTAACACTTTCACTTAGCCATAGGAGTTTGATAGTGGGGCTACTAGATAGCCCCTGGTGGCTCCACACTCTCCCGATCTCGAGGTGCGTACATGCCTGGCCGGAAAACGGCCCTTCGTTAAAGCGGAGGAATTCTAACATTCCGATAGGTCATCGAGTGGTTGACCAATCTCACACTATATCATGACAGTCAGTTTTCGGCTTTCTCTACTGAGGTGCTCGTCCGGATGAACCAGGGCACAATCGCAGTAGTTCTCCGGGTGCTGCCTTAGCCGATAAAGCGAAACGTAAGGCACCAAAACACAGGAGCCAAGCAAACCCAACATTTGACCAAAGACAATGATTCGGAGCTGATGCATATAAGTCCAAACTCGCGACGCCGAACACTCCTTAAGGTATTCGGTCTTCATGGTATAAACCGGGCCTAAATAGTGCCATTTGTAAGAAGCCCCTTGTGTCCAGGTACGTGCATTATTCTGACATGGCCACATGCCAAGACGTCAGCATCCTTCTCAATTGTGCTGAGAATTTCGTGGATGTGTATCAACAAGAGATAGTAAAAAAGGTTTACACAGGGTCTTAATCTAAAAAGAATCCTTGGAGCGGGTCCCGCTGCACGTCTGCGCCTGTGTCTCCGTTGTGCCGTATCCTGGATGGGTGTAGCACGATGGTCATCTGTAAAAGAGAGGAACTTAGGTGAAAAAGTTTTCGTGCAAGAAGTTGGTTTTTTAAAGAAACCATGTATAACGAGAAATGAGTAGAAATTGCCACTTGTCTGCGCGCGTTGAGCCCCTTGTATTTGTAATAGGGGTGTGGCCATCAATCCGGTACAAATTGCATATAGCAGCGCTGGACTCGTCTAACCGCGTCCGTGGTCTTGACGACCTATCGAATGTTTTAGTTGGTGAGGCCATTTTTAGTATGCGGCTGCCAAGGCAGTCGCATTCTCTTCGGCGCGCAAAGATCACTTAATACTTCCATTCACTGTAATGATGCCACGTGGACCGGGCATCTTGAGCATGAGGGAAGCGTAATGCGGTATTGCATTAAAGCAAGCAAAAGCTTCGCGTCCAAGTAGTGCTTGATAACCGCATTGGAATGGAGCAATGTGGAAGGTTAAATGTCCGCTACGGGAGTTATCGGGGAAGCCGAATATAACCTTTAGTAGCAGGGAGCCCGTGCAGTGAGCCCCTGGGCCTAGCGTTACTCCTTTAAAGGTAGTGTTGCTATGGCAAATTTTTGTTGGGTCTATCCCCATTTCGCGGATTGTATCCTGGTATATCAGGTTTAAACTGCTACCACCATCCATCAGGACTCGTGCAAAGTGCTATCCGTCAATTATTGGTTCTAATACCAGGGGAGCCCATCCTACCCGTCGGATACTTGCTGAGTAATCACGATGGTCGAAAGTGATCGGTTGAGACGACCAGTGGTAGGGTTTCGCGGTGATAGGCCCTTGGGCATATTTATCTGGGAGGGCCGCTTTGCTTCCCTTGATCACATGTAATCCGTTGACTGTTTTGACTTCTAATGGAAACTTCTTTTGTTCCCCCGTGTCTTGCTTGAGAGGCTCATCCTCATCTTCGCTTGGTGTATCCTCCCCCTTGTGTACGGCGTTGAGCTTGCCGGACTGCTTGAAGACCCAACATTCTCTATGGGTATGATTAGCGGGTTTACTAGGGGTGCTATGGATCTGACATACTTCATCCAGAATTTTGTTCAGGCTGGACAGTTCATCTCTAGCTCCTTTAAAGGGCGGCTTTGCTGACCTGGCCGAGAGCTTTGGAATCCGGCGTGTACCGTCGTGCTCTTCGGGTTGTCTTCTTTATTCCAACGCTTATTATTTTTGCTGCGTCGGGATTTCCCGTTTTCATCTCTAACTTCGGATGTGCTTGGGTCGCTGGTGCTGCATCTGGCTAGCCAGCTGTTCTCACCTGCGCAAAAGCGGGTCATGAGGCTTGTTAATGCTGCCATTGTTCTCAGCTTTTTTTGGCCGAGGTGTCTAGCAAGCCATTCGTCGCGAACGCTATGCTTAAAAGTTGCCAAGGCTTCGGCGTCCGGGCAGTCAACTATTTGGTTCTTCTTAATAAGAAACCTGTTCCAAAGCTTTCGGGCTGACTCTCCGGGCTATTGAGTTATATGACTCAGATCGTCCGCATCCGGGGGTCGGACATAAGTCCCTTGAAAATTTGCCCGAAAAGCATCTTCGAGCTCTTCCTAGCTTCCAACGGAGTTTTCGGGGAGGCTTTTAAGCCAGTGCCGAGCTGGCCCTTTGAGCTTGAGGGGTAAGTACTTGATGGCGTGGAGATCATCTCCTCGAGCCATATGGATATGGAGGATGTAGTCCTCAATCCAGACCCCAGGGTCTGTTGTTCTGTCGTATGCTTCTATGTTTACGGGTTTGAATCCCTCTGGAAATTCATGGTCCAGCACCTCATCGGTGAAACATAGGGGGTGTGCGGAACCCCTGTATCTGGGTGTACTACGTTGTTCTGATGTTTGTTGTGTTACATCATATGTTGGGGCGTGCTTGTGTGGTCCATAGATCGATCTGGTTGCGCCGTCCTTTTGGTGCGAGCCCTCGTGTGGATCGCTTATTGGCTTGTGAGTGGAGTTGTTTGCCGCTCCATGCTGGCCGTGAGGTCGTCTATCCGGCTAGGTGGCCGTTTTGATTTTTGGTTGTGGGAGATCTAGGGCCTCCTCATCGAATTCGGGTAGCAACTTCCGCTTCGGGTAGCTCTTGGTGGGGCGATTACCACCATACTTCGCTGCTGTGTTGAGTACTTTACTCCATCTGATTTGGAGTGTGTCCTGCGCAGCCTTGAGCCTTTGCTTCTGCTTTTTCAGACTCCTCACGGTGGCAACAAGCCTTTGAGGGGCATTCTGCTGCTCCGGGCGCCTGTCCGGCGTTATGTCATCCGGACTATTATCTTTGACAGAATTGGTTTGTTCGGTTTGATTCTCTGTATTGCCATGGTCCGGCAGTGGTTCGCCCTGCTCCAACGTTGGGTCTGTATGATCGTTATTTCTGCCGAGGCGGGATTTGGGGCGGCGCTTACGCTGCCGCTTTGACTGCTTCTCGAGGGGACAAGCCTTCATTGCGTCCTTCCGTTCCTCGTCGTCGTCTTTTGGTGTGTCCACCATGTACACGTCATATGATGAGATGGACGTCCAGCGCCCTGTGGGCAGTGGTTCCTCTTCACCTCCCGCATCATCGTCCATACCGTCGATGTTTTCGGAGTCGAAGTCGAGCATGTCGGTTGAGTCATCGACATTGGCTACCAGGTGGGTGGTGGGTGGGCCTCGAATTTCTTCGTCGTCCGCATCCCAGTCCTGTCGGACATAGTTCGGCCAGGATTCTCCTAACAAGGAGAGAGACCTTAATGAGTTCAGTATGTCGCCAAAGGGCGAGTGCTGAAAAATATCCGCGGAGGTAAACTCCATGATCGGCGCCCAATCGGATTCGATAGGAACGGGCGCAGGCGGTTCGGAGTCCGTGGCCGGAGAAGGATCCCGCAATTTAACAACATGGCTCTCGTGCAAGGCAAGGTCGATGTTCGGCTCGATCGCCGTTGAGGGTAAGGCCTTCATGGCGGGGTCCATCCACCCATCCGCAGAAGGCACGACTGGCTCTGAATTGAGGATCAGAGCGACTGTCGGTGCGATCTCCTTAACACTGTCTGATGGGAGAGCTAAGTCATGCTCATCGTGACCGCGTGGCGCACAAGGCAGAGGCTCGAATCCGTCGAAGATCACATCTCCACAGATATCGGTCCTGTAGTCTAAGCTTCCAAACCTGACCAGATGGCCAGGGGCATGACTTTCCATCTGCTCCAGATGGCCAAGCGAATTGGCCCGCAATGCAAAGCCGCCGAGCACGAAGATCTGTCCGGGGAGAAAAGTCTCACCCTGGACCGGATCGCTATCGATGATAGTAGGAGCCATCAAGCCTAACAACGACGACACAGAGGAACTCTCAATGAAAGCACCAATGTCGGTGTCAAAACCGGTGGATCTCGGGTAGGGGGTCCCGAACTATGCGTCTAGGCCGGATGGTAACAGGAGGCAGGGGACATGATGTTTTACCCAAGTTCGGGCCCTCTTGATGGAGGTAAAACCCTACGTCCTGCTTGATTAATATTGATGATATGGGTAGTACAAGAGTAGATGTACCATGAGATCGGAGAGGCTAAACCCTAGAAGCTAGCCTATGGTATGATTGTATGTTGTCGTTGTTGTCCTACGGACTAAAACCCTCCGATTTATATAGACACCAAAGAGGGTTAGGGTTACACAAGGTCGGTTACAAAGGAGGAGATATCCATATCCGTATTTCCTAGCTTGCCTTCCACGCCAAGTAAAGTCCTATCCGGACACGAGATGAAGTCTTCAATCTTGTATCTTCATAGTCTAACAGTCCGGCCAATGGAGATAGTCCGGCTGTCCGGAGACCCCCTAATCCACGACTCCCTCGCCTGTGTGAGCCCAAGATCAATCAAAGACTACTTTTACATGCCCTTTTGGTACTTTTGATTATAGACGTATGCCTTTTGGTTTATGTAATGCACCTGCTACCTTTCAAAGATGCATGATGGCAATATTCTCTGATTTTTGTGAAAAGACTTGTGAGGTTTTCATGGATGACTTTTCCGTCTATGGATCTTCTTTTGATGATTGCTTGAGCAACCTTGATCGAGTTTTGCAGAGATGTGAAGAAACTAATCTTGTCTTGAATTGGGAAAAGTGCCACTTTATGGTTAATGAAAGTATTGTCTTGGGGCATAAAGTTTCTGAAAGAGGTATTGAAGTTGATAAAGCCAAGGTTGATGCTATTGAAAAGATGCCATGTCCCAAGGACATCAAAGGTATAAGAAGTTTTCTTGGTCATGCCGGTTTTTATAGGAGGTTCATCAAGGACTTCTCAAAAATCTCTCGGCCTCTGACTAATTTATTACAAAAAGATATACCATTTGTCTTTGATGATGATTGTGTAGAAGCATTTGAAATACTTAAGAAAGCATTGATCTCTGCACCTATTGTTCAGCCACTGATTGGAATTTACCCTTTGAAATTATGTGTGATGCTAGTTATTATGTTGTAGGTACTGTTCTACGACAAAGAGTTGATAAGAAACTAAATGTTATCCAATATGCTAGTAAAACTCTAGAAAATGCTCAAAGAAATTATGCTACTACTGAAAAAGAATTCTTAGCAGTTGTATTTGCTTGTGATAAGTTTAGGCCTTATATTGTTGATTCTAAAGTAACTATTCACATTGATCATGCTGCTATTAAATATCTTATGGAAAAGAAAGATGCTAAACCTAGACTTATTAGATGGGTTCTCTTGCTACAAGAATTTGATTTACATATTGTTGATAGAAAAGGAGCTGAGAACCCCGTTGCAGACAACTTGTTTAGGTTAGAAAATGTGCATGATGACCCACTACCTATTGATGATAGCTTTCCTGATGAGCAATTAAATGTCATAAATACTTCTCATACTGCTCCATGGTATGCTGATTATGCTAATTCTATTGTTGCTAAGTTTATACCACCTAGTTTCACATACCAGCAAAAGAAAAAGTTCTTCTATGATTTGAGGCATTACTTTTGGGATGCCCACATCTTTATAAAGAAGGAGTAGATGGTGTTATTAGATGTTGTGTACCTGAGCATGAACAGGAACAGATCCTACGCAAGTGTCACTCTGAAGCTTATGGAGGACACCATGCTGGAGATAGGACTGCACATAAGGTACTGCAATCTGGTTTTTATTGGCCTACTCTCTTCAAGGATGCCCGTAAGTTTGTATTATCTTGTGATGAATGTCAAGAATTGGTAATATTAGTAGACGTCAAGAAATGCCTATGAATTATTCACTTGTTATTGAACCATTTGACGTTTGGGGCTTTGACTATATGGGACCTTTTCCTTCCTCTAATGGTTATACACATATTTTAGTTGCTGTTGATTACGTTACTAAGTGGGTAGAAGCTATTCCAACTAGTAGTGCTGATCATAACACTTCTATTAAAATGCTTAAAGAAGTTATTTTTCCAAGGTTTGGAGTCCCTAGATATTTAATGACTGATGGTGGCTCACATTTTATTCATGGTGCTTTCCGTAAAATGCTTGCTAAATATGATGTTAATCATAGAATTGCATCTCCTTATCACCCTCAGTCTAGTGGTCAAGTAGAATTGAGCAATAGAGAACTCAAATTAATTTTGCAAAAGACTGTTAATAGGTCCAGAAAAAATTGGTCCAAGAAACTATATGATGCATTGTGGGCCTATAGAACTGCATATAAAAATCCTATGGGTATGTCTCCGTATAAAATGGTCTATGGAAAAGCATGTCACTTACCTCTTGAACTAGAACACAAGGCTTATTGGGCTATTAAAGAACTTAATTATGATTTTAAACTTGCCAGTGAAAAGAGGTTATTTGATATTACCTCACTTGATGAATGGAGAACCCAAGCTTACGAAAATGCCAACTTGTTTAAAGAAAAAGTTAAAAGATGGCATGATAAAAGGATACAAAAGCATGAGTTTAACGTAGGTGATTATGTATTGCTATACAACTCTCGTTTAAGATTTTTTGCAGGAAAACTTCTCTCTAAATGGGAAGGCCCTTACGTTATCGAGGAGGTCTATCGTTCCGGTGCCATAAAAACCAACAACTTCAAAGGCACAAATCCGAAGGTGGTGAACGGTCAAAGAATCAAACACTATATCTCAGGTAATCCCATAAATGTTGAAACCAATGTTATTGAAACCATAACCCCGGAGGAGTACATAAAGGACACTTTCCGGAACATTTCAGACTCCGAAAAGGAATAGGTATGTAGTACGGTAAGTAAACCGACTCCAAAATAGTTTTTAAGGCAATATTTCTCCGTTTTGGAATATTTAGAAAAATAGAAAAATAAGCAGCAGTCTGGAAAGGACACGAGGGTGGAGGGCGCGCCCTGGGCACGCCCCATACCTCGTGGGCACCTCGTGTGCTCTCCGGACTCCGTTTTCTTACAGGACATGTATTTTGGCCGGTAAAAATTCATTATATAACCTCCTAGGGGTTTTGACTCCCGTATCATGCAAAAATCTCCTGTCTTTGTTTCGAGCTGTTTTTCGGACAGATCTAGATTATCATGACGTCTCTAAGTGCTCCCAAGGACAAGTTCTTCGAGAAGGTCATCAACCCTTGCCTCGCGGAGGTGCAGCGACACCCTCAAACCATTGAGATGCGTGATGGGTTGCTGCACATCCGTGATGCTGAGGGACCGAAGGGGAACGGAAGCATGGAGACGAGTCTCGAAGCAATGGAGCAACAAGTTTTCAAGTGTCAGGGGATGGTGGAGCATGGACTCAACTCCAACTACATGATGATCGCAGAGTTCACCAACAAACACAAGCTGGATGCCGACAACATCGGGGAGACCATCTTCAAGCTTCATGAGAAAATCGAGCACCTTCAAGCTCAGATCTATGACCTGCAAAACCAAAACTGTGAGTATGAATATAGATTCAAAAGGATGAGTTTGGCTGCAGATTTGAGGATCTCGGAGACTCGGTCATCCTTCTATGATGGTGAGCATATGCCTTAGAAGAAGGACGACAAGCCTACGCCATCAACAAAATCACCACCGTCTCCTCCAACAAAGAAGAATTGAGTATCTGGTATGCGCACTCCACCTGGCAACTGCCAAGCTTGGGGGAGTGCCCCGGTATCGTATCACCATCACTTTTATCTTTACTGTTTATCTTAGTTCGATCCTTTTGGTAATATCTTGATCTAGTAGAATAAAAGTTCTTAGTATGATCTAGTTGTGAGTTTTGCTTTATTATCCTTCTATGTAATCGAGTCCATGAGTTATATAATAAAGATTATTGTTGAGTCAAGGGCTTGATTATTTTTACCATGATCCCTAGTGAATAAAAGAAAAGAGAAAGAAATAAAAAGAAACAAAGAGATCATGTGACTCTTATGGAGAGTAATGAGCTCACATAGGAAGAGTATGATGAATAAAAGTTATTGAGGGTTGACAAACATAGTTTTGGTCATCGTTGCAATTAATAGGAAGTAATAAAGAAAGAGAGGTCTTCACATATAAATATACTATCTTGGACATCTTTTTTGATTGTGAGCACTCATTAAAATATGACATGCTAAAGAGTTGACATTGGACAAGGAAGACAACGTAATGGGTTATGTTTTCTTACATCTGAGATGAATTATATTGTCTTGGATCTTCCAACATGATGAGCTTGCCTTTCCCCCTCATGCTAGCCAAATTCATTGCACCAAGTAGAGATACTACTTGTGCTTCCAAATACCCTTAAACCAGTTTTTCCATGAGAGTCCACCATACCTACCTATGGATTGTGTAAGATCCATCAAGTAAGTTGTCATTGGTGCAAGCAATAAAAATTTCTCTCTAAATATGTATGGTTGATTGGTGTGGAAGAAATAAGCTTTATACGATCGTGTGATATGGAAGTAATAAAAGCGACAGACTGCATAATAAAGGTCCATATCACAAGTGGCAATATAAAGTGATGTTCTTTCGCATTAGGATTTTGTGCATCCAACCATAAAAGCGCATGACAACCTCTGCTTCCCTCTGCGAAGGGCCTATCTTTTACTTTTATCTCCTATACTGCAAAAGAGTCATGGTGATCTTCACCCTTCCTTTTTACATTTTATCCTTTGGCAAGCACAATATGTTGGAAAGATCCTGGTATATATGGCTAATTGGATGTGGGTTTTCATGAACTATTACTGTTGACATTACCCTTGAGGTAAAATGTTGGGAGGCAAAACTATAAGCCCCTATCTTTCTCTGTGTCCGATTAAAACTCCATACCCATAAGTATTGCGTGAGTGTCAGCAATTGTGAAAGACTATATGATAGTTGAGTATGTGGACTTGCTGAAAAGCTCTTATACATTGACTCTTTCCTATGTTATGATAAATTGCAATTGCTTCAATGACTGAGATTATAGTTTGTCAGTTTTCAATGAAGTTTACGATTCATACTTGATATTGTGATTGAATTATTACTCTAGCATAAGATATCATATGACAAGAATTATATAAGTTGCTGCTCTAAGAATGATCATGATGCCCTCATGTCCGTATTTTATTTTTATCGACACCTTCATCTCTAAACATGTGGACATATTTTTCCATTTTGGCTTTTCGCTTGAGGACAAGCGAGGTCTAAGCTTGGGGGAGTTGATATGTCCATTTTGCATCATGCTTTTATATCAATATTTATTGCATTATGGGCTGTTATTACACATTGTGTCACAATACTTATGCCTATTCTCTCTTATTTTACAAGGTTTACATAAAGAGGGAGAATGCCGGCAGCTAGGATTCTGGCTGGAAAAGGAGAAAATATTAGAGACCTATTCTGCACAGCTTCAAAAGTCCTGAAACTTCACAAATGATGTTTTCCAAATATATAAAAAACATTGAGCGCAAGAACTTCACCAGGGGGGCACACCCTGCCCACGAGGGTGGGGGCGCGCCCTACCCTCGTGGGCCCCCTGGTGGCCCTCCGGTGACCATCTTCTACTATATGGACTCTTTCGATGGGAAAATAATCATAAGCCATCTTATCGGGTGAAACACCGCCGCCACGAGGTGGTACCTTGGCAGAGCCAATCTAGGGTTCTGACGGGGCTGTTCTGTCGAGGAAACTTCCCTCATAGAGGGTAAATCATCGCCATCGTCATCACCAATGCTCCTCTCATTTGGAGAGGTCCATCTCCATCAACATCTTCATCAGCACCATCTCATCTCAAAACGCTAGTTCATCTCTTGTATCCAATTCTTGTCTCCAAGTCCGGGATTGGTGCTAGTAGGTTGCTAGTAGTGTTAATTACTCCTTGTAGTTGATGCTAGTTGGTTTAATTGGTGGAAGATCATATGTTCAGATCCTATATGCACATTAATACCCCTCTGATTATGAACATGTTTATGCTTTGTGAGTAGTTACTTTTGTTCCTGAGGACATGGGAGAAGTCGTGCTATTAGTAGTCATGTGAATTTGGTATTCGTTCGATATTTTGATGAGATGTATGTTGTCTCTCCTCTAGTGGTGTTATGTGAACGTTGACTACATGAAACTTTACCATTATTTGGGCCTAGAGGAAGGCATTGGGAAGTAATAAGTAGATGATGGGTTGCTAGAGTGACAGAAGCTTAAACCCTAGTTTATGCGTTGCTTTGTAAGGGGCTGATTTGGATCCATATGTTTTATGCTATGGTTAGGTTTACCTTAATACTTTTTTGTATTTGCAGATGCTTGCAATAGAGGTTAATCATAAGTGGGATGCTTTTCCATGTAAGGGCAGCACCCAAGCACCGGTCCACCCACATACCAAATTATCAAAGTAACGAACGCGAATCAAACCCTAGTTTATGTGCTACTTCGTAAGGGGCTGATTTGGATCCAAAAGTATAATGCTATGGTTAGATTTTATCGTAATACTTTTCTCGTAGTTGTGGATCCTTGCGAGGGGGTTAACCGTAAGTAGGAGGTTTGTTCAAGTAAGAACAGCACCTAAGCACCGGTCCACCCACATATCAAATTATCAAAGTAGCGGACACAAATCAAACCAACATGGTGAAAGTGGCTAGATGAAATTCCCGTGTACCCTCAAGAACGCTTTGCTTCTCATAAGAGACCATTTTGGCCTACCCTTTGCCTCAAAAGAATTGGGCTACCTTGCTGCACTTTTTTTACCATTACCGTTACTTTCTCTCTACAAATTATCTTAGTATCAAACTACTCGTTACTTATAATTTCAGTGCTTGAAGAGAATACCTTGTTGAATACCACTTGTCATTTCCTTCTGCTCCTCATTGGGTTCGACACTCTTACTTATCGACAGACTACGAATGATCCCCCATACTTATGGGTCATCAGGTAACCAATGATGTAGACTTATGAGTCCTCCAAAATGTGTGGATGAGGTTCATGATATTGTTCTAAAAAATGAGAGAAAAATAGAGAAGGGGCAATGCTACTATCCTTTTACCACACATGTGCTTTAAAGTGGACCATGTTCTTCATACAAAGAGTCTCCCAATTTATCACTTTCATATACTAGTGGGAATTTTTCATTATAGAACTTGGCTTGTATATTACAATGATGGGCTTCCTCAAATGCCCGAGGTCTTCATGAGAAAGCAAGTTGGATGGATTCCCACTTTGTCCCAGTATTGAGCTTTCATACACTTATAGCTCTAGTGCATATGTTGCATGGGGAAAGTGCGTTATATCGACTAGAGGGGGGTGAATAGGCGATTTTTACAAATTCTTCATTGAGGAATTTCAGGGTGAGGAAATTCCTAAGCGACAAACTACTTAGCAGCCGAATAAGTACTCAGATGCAAGCATAACAGAGTAGTAGCACAGTCATCATGATGAAATGAAAACAAGCACAGAGTACATGTAGCATAAACACAGGATAAGCATGCTGAAGACAAACTGACTGAAGAAATAGGATTGAGGAAGTTGAGAAAGTCTTTAGTCAAAGTATTCAAACAATAACGATCAAGTACTTCTACATAGAAATGAGGAAATGAAAGGGTTGAGGAAATAGAACCAGTAGCTTGGTGAAGACAGTGATTTGGTAGAGCAGTTCCAACTATTGTGACAGTTGTATGTCTGGTTGGAGCGGCTAGATATTTAAACTGAGGACACATAGTCCTGGACACACGGTCCTCAGCGTATTCTCCTTGAGCTAAGGGCACACAGACCTCGCCCAGTCACTCGTGGTAAGTCTTCAAGTGACTTCCAAACCTTCACAGACTTGGTCACTCGGCGATCCACAATTTCCTCTTGGATGCTCTAGACCATGACGCCTAACCGTCTGGAGGATGCACAGTCCTCAAAGGTAACAAGCGTCAGTTCCACACAGGAACAATCTCTTCAGTGATGCTCAATCACTTTGGGTTTGTAGGTGTTTGGGTTTTGGTTTCCTCACTTGATGATTTTCACTCAAAGTCCTTGGAGGATGGGATGCTCTCAATGACAAGTGTCAGTTTCTCATGAAACAGCCAACCAGCTAGTGGTTGTAGGGGCGCCTATTTATAGCCTAGGGAGTAGCCCGACATGATAAGACATAAATGCCCTTCAATGATATGACTGTTAGGTGGGTAGATATTTTGGGACAGTTGGCGCATAGCACAGCAACGGTCGGAAATTTGAGCTCTCAAATTCCTCAGGGCTATCATGTTCCTCACTTGTAGGCAATCCACACCGGTGGATTCCTAACTCCTCAGTCAAAACAAATTCCTCGGACACTAGAAGATCTTCCTCTCTGTCACTGAAGAAGTTGACTGAACTGTATGAGCTTTCCAATGGCTTCACTCAAAAGGATTGGTAGGTGTAGGATATGAGCATCACTTGGAAACTTTTCCTTAGTTTTACCTTGACCCCCTTTAACAGTACGGTGTTTCCTATGACTCAAGAAAGAGAAAAATGAAACTACGAAAACAAGAGTCTTCATGCTTCATATTCCTCGCATGATTATCAAGTCTTTAGGATCACACCAATTTCTTCACTTTCAAAGTCTTCAGAAAGCCAAATTCTTTAGTTGAAGACATTCATTTTTAGGGGTCGACTTTCTCTGTAAATATCAAAGTCCTCATAGACTTATAGACCTGTGTACACTCACAAACATATTAGTCCCTTAACCTATAAGTCTTCAATACACCAAAATCACTAAGGGGCACTAGATGCACTTACACATGGAAATCCCTACTCCTCACATCGATATCAATTGAAAGGCCTCTCCATTGCCTGACGACCCACCGAGTTGATGCAAGACTTTCTTTCTTTTTGACTGGCCTTATGAATCTCTACCACCGCATTCTATTCCATCTGTAGTGATAATGTCCATGGCTCACGGTCATGTATTGAGTGGAGTTGAAAATGCTAAAGCGCATTAAAAAGTATAATACAATTGCTTGGTTTGACACCGGGGTCCTCATGATTTATATTTATGCGGTGAAGGTGGAGTCATGCCATACTTACACAATTCAAAGAGTAGGGATAACATTCGTTGAGCATTGTACATTTTAAAAAAGTAATGATTATGTTCTTGTATTCATGGATATTATTATGTTGATATCAATTAGTTCATCGTTTCTCAATATTTATACCGTAAAAAGATGACGTAATACACATGCTAGGTAGCATTCAACATCAAAAATTCTGTTTTTATCATTTACCTACTCAAGGACGAGCAAGAATTAAGCTTGGGGATGCTGATACATTTCCAGCATATCTATAATTTTTAATCATTTCATGATATTATATTATTGATCTTAGATACTTTATATGCAATTTTATATCATTTCTGGGAACTAACCTATTAACTCAGTGCCCAGTTGTCAGTGGTAAAATCGGCAGACTTCGGGGTAGGGGGTCCCGAGATGTGGATCTCGGATCAATGGTAACAGGAATGAAGGAGATGATGTTTACCCAGGTTCGGGCCCTCTCTATGGATGTAAAACCCTATGTCTTGCTCTTGTTTATATTGATGATGATGTATCGAGCACAGGCTTGATCTACCTTGAGGTCGTAAGGAAAGACCTAACTCTAGGGATAGGTGAATGTAATTATGTTCAAGTCCCTTCTATGGGCTAAACCCTTTGGCCTATATACACATCAGATAGGGCATCTAGGGTTACATGGTCGGTATCTAGGGGAGTGCATGGATGCAGTAGGAGATGTCTTGGAGTATACGCCAAGTCGTAGGTAGATGAGGTCTTGATCACGTCTATGTGTGTAGCTTCCGAAGTACATCCAATGGAGAATGAGGCCTACATGACTAGCCCGAAGACTATGGGCCAACTAGGTTGGCACCCCCTAGTCCGGGATGATGACCCACAAGTATAGGTGTTTGGGTTTGGGTTTTGGTTTCCTCACTTGATGATTTTCGCTCAAAGTCCTCGGAGGATGGGATTCTCTCAATGACAAGTGTCAGTTCCTCGTGAAGCAGCAAACTAGCTAGTGGTTGTAGGGGGCGCCTATTTATAGCCTAGGGATTAGCCCGACATGATAAGACATAAATTCCCTTCAATGATATGACCGTTAGGTGGGTAGATATTTTGGGACAGCTGGCGCGTAGCACAACAACGGTCGGAAATTTGAGCTCTCAAATTCCTTAGGGCTATCATGTTCCTCACTTGTAGGCAATCCACACCAATGAATTCCTAACTCCTCAGTCAGAGCAAATTCCTTGGAGACTAGAAGATCTTCCTCTCTGTCACTGAAGAAGTTGACTGAATTGTATGAGATTTCTAATGGCTTCACTCGAAAGGATTGGTAGGTGTAGGATATGAGCATCACTTGGAAACTTTTCCTTAGTTTTACCTTGACCCCCTTTAACAGTATGGTGTTTCCTATGACTCAAGAAAGAGAAAAACGAAACTACAAAAACAAGAGTCTTCACGCTTCATATTCCTCGCATGATTATGAAATCTTTTGGATCACACCAATTTCTTCACTTTCAAAGTCTTCAGAAAGCCAAATTCTTTAGTTGAAGACATTCATTTTTAGGGGTCGACTTTCTTTGTAAATATCAAACTCCTCATAAACTTATAGACCTGTGTACACTCACAAACATATTAGTCCCTTAACCTATAAGTCTTCAATACATCAAAATCACTAAGGGGCAATAGATGCACTTACACATGGAAATCCCTACTCCTTGCATCGATCAATTGAAAGGCCTCTCCATTGCCTAACGATCCGCCGAGTTGATGCGAGACTTTCTTTCTTTTTGACTTGCCTTATGAATCTCTGTAAGTGCATCAAGTGCCCCTTAGTGATTTTGGTGTATTGAAGACTTATAGGTTAAGGGACTAATGCGTTTGTGAGTGTACACAGGTCTATAAGTCTATGAGGAGTTTGATATTTACAGAGAAAGTCGACCCCTAAAAATGAAGTTCTTCGATTGAAGACTTTGAATTTCTGAAGACTCTGAAAGTGAAGAAATTGGCGTGACCTTGAAGACTTGGTATGCATTTGAGGAACATGAAGCGTGAAGACTTTTGTTTTTGTAGTTTCATTTTCTCTTTCTTGAGTCTTAGGAAACACCGTACTGTTAAACGGGGTCGAGGAAATACTAAGGAAAATTTTCCATGTGATGCTCAACTCAAAATCCTACACCTACAAATCCCTTCGAGTGAAGCCATTGGAAATGTCATACAGTTCAGTCATATTCTTCAGTGACAGAGACGAAGTTCTTTTGGTCTCTGAGGAATTTGTTCTGACTGAGGAGTTAGGAATTCGCCAGTGCGGATTGCCTACATAGTAAGGAACATGATAGCCCTGAGGAATTTGATACTCAAAATTCCGATAGTTGCTGTGCTATGCGCCAGTTGTCCCAAAATATCTACCCACCTAACGGTAATATCATTGAAGGGCATTTATGTCTTATCATGTCGGGCTGCTCCCTAGGCTATAAATAGCCGCCCCCTACAACCACTAGCTGGTTGGCTGCTCCGAGAGAAACTGACACTTGTCATTTGAGAGCATCCCATCCTCCGAGGACTTTGAGTGAAAATCATCAAGTGAGGAAAACCAAAACCCAAACCCAAACACCTACAAACCCCAAGTGATTGAGTATCACTGAAGAGATTGATCATGCGTGGATCCGACGCTTGTTACCTTTGAAGATTGTGCTTCTTCCAAACGGTTAGGCGTCAAGGTCTAGAACATCCAAGAGGAATTGTCGATTGCCGAGTGACCAAGTTTGTGAAGGTTCGGAAGTCACCTGAAGACTTACCACGAGTGATTGGGCGAGGTCTATGTGACCTTAGCTCAAGGATAATACGTTGAGGACTGTGTGTCCGGGACTGTGTGTCCTTAGGTTTAAATACCTAGCCGCTCCAACCAGATGTACAACTGAGACAGCAGTTGGAACTGGTCTACCAAATCGTTGTCTTCACCAAGCTCACTGGTTCTATTTCCTCAACTCTTTCATTTCCTCATAACTATGCTGAGTGCTTGTTCATATCTGTGTTTGAAGACTTTGACTGAAGACTTTCTCAATTTCTCAGTTCAATTTCTTCAGTCGGTTTATCTTCATCCTGTTTTATCCTGTGCTTACACGTTCTGTACTCTATGCCTATCTTCATTTCATCATGATGACTATGCTTGTGTTCTGTTATGTTTACTTTTGAGTAGTTATTCCGCTGCTAGTTGTTCTTCGCTAAGGAATTTTCTCACCTGCAAATTCCTCAGTGAAGAATTCATAAAAATCGCCTATTCACCCCCCCCCCCCCCTCTAGTCGATATAACGCACTTTCAATTGGTATTAGAGCAAGGTACTCCCTTGTTCTATGTGATTTTGGTTTAACCGCTTGGAGTTTTAGTTATGTCGACCGCAGGTATGATCAAGGTCTCTACTGGGTGTCCTACCTTCGATGGGACGGACTACCCCTACTGGAAGAATAAGATGCGAATGCATCTTGAGGCAATTAATAACGATCTCTGTTATGTTGTGGAAAATGGTGTTCCCTCAGTCACACCTTCTCTGAATGCTGCTAATGTGAAGAGATTCAAGAAACTCGATTCTCAAGCGAAGCATATCATATGTGGCCATCTAAGCAAAGGACAGTGTGGAAGAGTGAGTGCTTTGGAAACTGCTAAGCTTATCTAGGATAGGCTGTCCAAGGTGAATGAAGGAGTCTCAACACAGCGTGACTCTCGAGTTGATGTTCTTCGCAATCTCTTCAACGACTTCAAAAGACTCGAGAATGAAAATGTTCAACAAACCTTCGATCGCCTCACTGACATCTCAAATGAGCTTCAAGCACTTGGTGCCACTGACATCACCGACCATGAGGTGGTGAAGAAATTGCTGAGATCGCTTGATTCCTCATTTGATACTCTGGCATTGATGATACAAGAACGTGCTGATCAAAAGTTACTTGATCCCGCTGATATCCTCGACAGGCTAAATACTCATGAGTTCCAGCTTGCTGAAAAGAAAGATCTCTATGGTTCGAGCTATGGCAGATCACGTGCACTGAAGGCCAAGGAAGCATCTGAGTCTGAAGATGAAGACTCTGGTAGCAGCCTTGGTGATCCTAAATAACTAAGACATGAGCTAGCACTGCTCGTGAAGAAATTCCAGAAGTTCCCAAGACGTGGTCGCTTTGGAAGACCCTCAAGGAGCAATGATTCCTCATCCAGTGACTACAAGAAGAGGCTTTGTCACAAATGCAAGAAACCTGGACATTACATTCAAGATTGTCCTCGGTGGGAAAAGGAATCAAAGAAGAAGAAATACAAGGATTACAGTTCTAATGATGCAAAGAAAAAGAAGAAATCCTCAAAATCTTCATCATCAAAATCCTCAAAGTCTTCATCTCACAAGAAGAGCAGCTCCAAGAAGGCTCGGGCATTCATTGGCAAGGAAATGGACTCTGAGGTTGAATCTGAAGAAAATGAGGAAGAGGAGGCATCTGAGGAGTCCGGATCCAGTGTGGCGAGCCTAGCCCTCGCTACTGCATTTGTCAGCAAATCTATCTTCAACACTGAAGAAAATGACCTCACCAACAAGGCTGATGAAGGCAATGATGACTACGCTCCCACCTATTGCTTCATGGCAAAGGGTGCCAAGGTACTCAAATATACCTCCTCTGAATCAAGTGAGAATGAATCTGATGAAAACCTCAGGCCCAGCTATTCTAAACTTCCTAAGATTGCTGTAAAACAACAAAGGGCTTTTGAAAAGGTTCAAAACATGCTAGACAAAAGTGATGATATGTTGGGTGAAGAAATGGATCACACTAAAGCCTTGACTGAAAATCTTTAGAGACTTCAGACTAGGTTTGACAACCTTCAAGGTCATCATAACACTCTCTTATCTGATCATGAGAAGCTTTCTTATGAATTTCTTCAAAGAAAGCAAGATCTTGAAAAGCTAAAAGTGCGTTATGAAGATCTTCAGAAGGAGCGTGATTCATTACTTGCTCAACAAATCAGCGCTTCTTAGGAAGAATTTGTTCCTCCTTGTTTGAAATGCATTGAACGTGAATCTGCTAATTCTTCACCTGAATGTTCAAATGCTTCTAATGCTACAAATTCTTCACCTGCCACTGCTATCACTAATTCCTCATCTGAGGACACTGCTAGTATCACTGATAATGCAGGGCTGAAGGAATTGTACATGGCAGGCATGTACAAAAGCCTCAAAGGGCATCAGACTCTTTGTGATGTGCTTAAAAAGCATATCCTCAACAGGAACCCTAGGAAAGAGGGTATTGCTTTTGAGAGGAAACTCAATGCTGATGGTACATATTGGAAGCCTGAGCAGTACCCCAAAACCTCATGGGTTGCTGTAAAGGGACCTCCAGTTGATCCATCTAATGTATCTGGCTTTGCATGTGAATCTCCTCGTTCTGATGATGAGTCAATTGACTCCAACTATAAACTGTTCAAAAATCAGAATGGTGAAATATTTGCTAGATATGTTGGCACTAACTGCAGGAACGGTCCTCCTATGAAGAAAATCTGGGTTCCCAAAAGGTGCCTTGAAAGTCTTCAGGTGAATGTCCTCAGGACACCACCTATGAAGAATAGGAACCCTGGGTCAAATTCTTCATATGGACCAAATTCCTCAAAAGGATCAAAGTCCTCATATGAATATCATCGTGCTAACAACTCTGTTTCGCAGGGAAGAGCTAAGGGCTATTAATATGAGCATTATTCTTCTAATCATTATGTTCATAAGTCCTTGAAGAATTTCTCTGCTTATTCATATGCTTATCCTAACCCCTCTTATGTGAAACGAAATGGGTTGGCGTCTATGCCACCTTTCTCATATGGAGCTCGCAGAGTGATGAACTCTTTGCCACCCCTTCAGATGTGGGTGGTGAAGAAACAGAACTAATCTCTTCTGCAGGGTCAGGTCTCCAGACGAATGTAATCGTCTGAAGAATTTGCTGGAGACCTGAGAGTGCCTAATAGGACGCAGGCTAACCATGAAGAAATGAACTTTCATTTCTCACGTCCTCATACTGCTTTATCTGTTCTATTGCTTGATGAAATTGATCTAATGATTTGATGTCATATTCTTCACTGATGAAGTATATGAGTTCGTAAGCTGCACTAATTCATCTGTAGGATGATCAACCCAAAGCCACTGAGTGGGTCCTCGATAGTGGATATACAAATCACATGACTGTCGACAAGAATCTATTGATGGATGCTCCATTATCTCCGTCGCATCTGAAGCATATCATCTTTGCTGACAAAGGCAAAATTCAGGTATTGGGTCTAGGTAAGGTTGCGATCACAAAGGATCGACACATGGACAAAGTCATGCTTGTCGAGTCCTTAGGATACAACCTCATGTCTGTCTCAATGTTTTGCGACCTTGATATGGTTGTTGTCTTTGGAAAGTACCGTTGTGTTGTAGTTATGGAAGCTGAAAATTCCAAAGTCTTCGAAGGCTTTAGGAGAGGAGACCTGTATATTGTTGATTTCTCTACAGGACCACAACCAGCCGTGTGCCTACTTGCAAAAGCTTCAGAAGGCTGGTTCTGGCATCGACGACTTGGTCATCCAGCGAAGACTATCATGACCACCACGCATCCATTTGAATTGCTTCACATGGATCTCTTTGGTCCTAACCATTATTCTGCAGTCTCAAATGAGGCATCTCAATATGGCTTTGTTATTGTTGATGATTGCTCTCAATACACATGGGTACACATTGTTACTTACAAACATGAAGTGCAGGAAGTCTTCAAACGATTTTCCTCGAGGACTTCAACCAACTTTGGTGTGAAGATCAAGCACATCAGAAGTGACAATGGAACTGAGTTCAAGAATTCTAGTCTTGATGACTATCTTGATGAACTTGGTATTACTCATGAGTTATCTGCTCCTTATAATCCTCAGCAGAACGGCATCGTGGAGCGCAAGAACAGGACTCTTGCTGAGATGGCTCGCACTATGCTTGATGAATACAAAACGCCTCGTCATTTCTAGATTGAGGCAATTGATACTGCGTGCCACATCATCAACAGAGTATATCTTCACAAATTCTTCAAGAAGACGGCCTATGAACTCCTCACTGATAAGAAACCCAATGTAAGTTATTTCAAAGTCTTCGGTGCTAAATGCTGGATTAGAGATCCTCATCACAACTCAAAATCTACACCGAAAGCACATGAAGGTTTTATGCTTGGTTACAGAAAGGACTCGCACACCTACAGAGTCTTCAACAACGTTCTTCACAAGGTTGTTGAAACTGTAGATGTGCGGTTCAATGAAAGTAATGGCTCGCAAAGAGAGCACTTACCTTGTGTGATAGATGAACCACCACATGAGGAAACTATCAAGTTCAAGGCTACTGAGGATGTCATTCCTACTGAAGAATCTGCTGAAGAATTCATTCCAGAACATGAAGAACGTCGAGCTAATGCACCTGGAGAAAATACTGAAGAAAATGGTGCTGAAGAAAATGCCGATCAAATTCCTCAATGACAAATAGCTCATCCTCGCATTGCAAAAGAAGTGCAAGTTGAAAAGATCATCAATGACATTAAAGCGCCAGGTCCTCTCACACGCTCAAAAGATTCACATTTATCTAACTTTTGTGGGCACTATGATTTTGTCTCTATCACAGAGCCCACTAAGGTAGATGAAGCATTTCTGGAGCCTGAGTGGATTCAGGCCATGCAAGAAGAATTACATCAGTTCGAGCTCAACAACGTTTGGGAACTGGTCAAACTTCCAGATCCTCGCAAGCACAATATCATTGGCACAAAATGGATCTATCACAACAAGCAAGACAAAAATGGCCTTGTGGTAAGGAATAAGGCACGGCTTGTAGCTCAAGGCTATACACGGGTTGAAGGAATTGATTTCGATGAAACTTTTGCACCTGTTGCTAGACTTGAGGCTATTCGCATATTACTTGCGTATGCTAACCATCATGATATCACTTTATATCAAATGGATGTGAAAAGTGCATTCCTCAATGGTAAGCTTGAGGAAGAAGTATATGTTGCTCAACCCCCAGGTTTTGAAGATCCAAAGAATCTTGACAAAGTCTTCACACTCAATAAGGCCCTCTATGGCCTTAAGCAGGCCCCACGGGCATGGTATGATACTTTGAAGGAATTCCTTATGAAGAAAGGCTTCAAACCCGGTTCACTCGACCCTACTCTTTTCACTAAATCTTATGATGGTGAATTTTTTGTGTGCCAAATATATGTTGATGATATTATCTTTGGTTGTACTAACCAACGTTATAGTGATGAATTTGCCTATATGATGAGTGAAGAATATCAAATTTCTATGATGGGAGAGTTGAAATTCTTCTTAGGTCTTCAAATTCGTCAACAACGCAATGGCATATTCATATCTCAGGAGAAATACCTCAAGGACGTACTGAAGAAATTCGGCATGCAAGATTGCAAAGGCGTCAAAATTCCTATGCCCACAAATGGCCATCTGTGCACTGATGAAAATGGTATTAACTTCGATCATAAGGTATACCGCTCCATGATTGGTTCTTTATTGTACTTATGTGCATCTAGGCCAGATATTATGCTTAGTGTTTGCATGTGTGCCCGATTTCAAGCTACACCGAAGGAATCACACCATAAGGTTGTGAAGCATATTCTTCGATATCTAGCTCACACACCAACACTTGGATTATGTTACCCCAAGGGCTCGGCTTTTGATCTCATCGGATATTCTGACTCTGACTATGCTAGTGATCGTGTGGACCGCAAGTCAACATCTGGTACATGTCATTTCCTCGGACAATCTTTGGTCTGTTGATCCTCGAAGAAACAGAATCGCGTATCACTATCTACTGCTGAAGCTGAGTACATTGCCGCTGGTTCTTGCTGTGCTCAATTGCTATGGATGAAGCAAACTCTCAAGGACTATGGCGTCAACATGAAGAATGTGCCTCCCTTCTGTGTGCAATGAGAGTGCCATCAAGATTGCTCACAACCCAGTTCAGCACTCAAAGACAAAGCACATTCAGATTCATCATCATTTTCTTCGTGATCATGTGTTGAAGGGCGACATTTCTATTGAGCATGTGAAGACTGAAGAACAGCTAGCCGATATCTTCACAAAGCCCTTGGATGAGAAGAGATTTAGCAAGTTGCGGTGTGAGCTAAAAATCCTAGAATCTTCGAATGTTCTCTGAAAAGGACACTCATCCTAACACTTATGCAAAATTGATGACTTAGATGTGCAACACATGAAGAAACGTTTTTCTTCAATCAATGAAGAATAACACTCTAAGTGTGAAGAAATTAACGAAGAATTTGATTCTCAGAACCCTACGACAATTGGACGCGGTGTCTGAAATCATCATTCTTATACAGTGGGTCACGCCACCACCAAAAGTTGAAATTCCTCAGTTGTTCAAATTCTTCAACTTTGCATTGTCTTCACTGTTTCTGTCGTTTTTCTTCATTGGCTATATATATATATATGTGTGTGTGTGTGTGTGTGTGTGTGTGTGTGTGTGTGTGTGTGTGTGTGTGTGAGTTTATGTCCTCTACAACGTTCACTTATGGCTATTTCTTCAAGATGGTTTATCTACTAAGTGAATGTGATCGGACCCTTCCCCCTCTATGCTATACTCAACCCAATCTGTTCACAAATTCTGCATGTGCGTTCTATTTGAAACTCGTTCAAAATCTTCACTGTGTCCTTGTCAGCTGAAGAAATTGCGAACGGAACTTTAAAACCTATCTTATCTAAATTTTCGGTTTTGCCGCTCAAACCGTTCCGCATCCCACGAAATACTTATCTATTCACCCACGATCACACATGATCTCCACTTCTCAGAACGTGGGTGACACATGTCAAGAGAATGAGAAGGGTCAGGGGCACGTTCGTCCAAATTCTTCGTGTGAACAGTTTTTCACCGTGGCTATAAATACCCCCTTCCCCTTCCTCACTTCCTTTACTCCGCTCGACCTCTCTCCAGCTCGAGCTTCTCAAACCCTAGCGCTGCCGCTACTTCATCATCGCCGGTGAGGAAAAGCTTCACTGCCTCGACCTCATCGCCGTCATACTCGCGCTGGCCGCGGAAATCTCCACTCCGCCGCCGCCGTAGGTGTCTTCCTCCGCCAAGTTAGGGCGTGGAAGATCTGCACTGACGAACTTCACATCTCCACATACTAGTTCATAGTGTTCTTTGTCTAGGGTAATTAAAAGTTACTTTTACTGCCCTCTTTGATTGAAATGATTTCTACAAAATCCTTAAAGGTGTTTTTTTCATATCTTCACACACTAAAACACCTCACATGTCATCTGTTCTTGATTCGTTTCTCTAAGCTATGTTTTTCTTCAAGATTCCTCAAATGTGTGGATTTTCGATCTATACATCTCTGGAACCTAAGACAAAGAACGCTTAGTGAAATTCTTCAAGACTCATCTGATCAAATTCCTCAAACTTATTCTTTATATAAAACCTTCTGAGAACGCATATGACCTCTCCAAATTCCTCGCAACTATACTCTGTTCACAGGTACTCATGTCAGCTGCTGAATCAGTTTCTCATCAACTTAACTCATTTGCAGCGTTCCTCGAAGAAAAGTTGCATACCTCTTCAGAGAATTCAATTGTTCAAATTCCTCAACTGAAGAAAATGACTGATGGTAAAAAGCCACAGAAAGGAGGAAAGAAGCCAGAGGTTAACACAGCGTTTGAAATCCCTGATGACATCTATGCTGGGTACTGCACACCCCCTGAGGAAGATAAAAATCAGCGCAAGGTGCGCATTCAAAAGATTGAGAGGAGATGGGAAAGAGAGTGGAGGGAGTACAGATATGTCACTCCCAAGTATATGAAGAAATTTGCACTAAATCCTCCATGTCCAAGACCTCCGTTGGCATATGGCCAAATAGCTGGTCCCACTAGCCTCAAGCGCGGTGAGGATTATCCTGGTGAATGGGCCAAGCGCCATGCCAAGTTGGCCAAACAAGCAAAAGATGCAGTGAGGAAATTCAACGAAAACTCTGCTGCCGCTGCTGCTGTTGAGGCCTCTATAAAGCCAAAGAAGGCCATGCCTAAGAAGCCTGCTCATAAGCCCACTGCTTCACCAGCAATGCCCTCACGGCCAAGTTCCTCAGCTATGCCCTCACGGCCAGATTCCTCAAAGCCCTCAAGGCCAATTCCTCATGCTGCACCTGCTCCTCCAAAATCCTCAGATCCTCCAAAGTCCTCAGCTACTCTGACAAAGTCCTCTGCACATGTGCATCTTGCCACATGCCAAAGGACTACAGGCATCTCTATTGCCTCGGGAGCTTCAGCTAGTTCCTCAGTTGCACCCAATTCTTCAACGGGACCCTCTCTTCTGAAGACAAAGGCCACTGCTGGACAAGGCCCTCGCCCTAGTCCTCAGAAGAAGCAGGTCGCCTTCCAAGTGTCGTATGAAGAAGACGAAGCTGATGATGAAGAACTTGCTGAGATCATCATAGATAGGCAAGTCAGGGCCGCTAGAGCCAAAATCACAGATGTGCCACTTCTTTTGGATCCAAGGTTAATCCTCGACTATATTGATCTCTGGCACAAGGACCCAAACACTCCTATGCCTGATTTCAAGTTGACTCCTGGCCAAAGTCACATACTGACCCATTTCATCCAAGAAGAAAAATGGAAATATGAGAAGGCCAGGCAGATCAAGAAAGCGCAATGTAAGAAGGAGAAATTTCTAAAGAACAACGTTGTCACTATGACAACTGATGAACCTGTAAAAATCCAGTCTGAAATCAAAACCCTTAGCGATGAGTTAAATGCCTAGTATGCTGATTAGCAAGGAGCCAAGGTCAGGTTTGTTAAACTGATTGAGAAGTTCACCCCCAATGTTGTAGCTTCATCGCAACAGGAAATTCCTCAAGCTGAAGCATCTGCTCAGCTAACTGAAGAACATGCCAGCACTGCTCATGACTTTCAAGCTGCTGAAGAAAATGTGAGTTCCAGGGCTGATGACTGCATTCTAGCCGCTGAAGAAATTGCCAGGAAATCCACTAGTGGTGCGCCTGAAGAAAATGAAGAAGTTAGGGCAACTGCATCAGTTGTGCGTGAAGAAAATCAACCAGATTCCTCTGCTCCTCTTGCGCCTACACCAACTCCAATCCTTCCATCTGCATCAGATATGAAGAAGACCAAGGCTGAAGAGCGTGCAGCTGTGAAGAAAAGGAAAGCATCAGCTACTTCAGATTCTTTAGCTCCGAAGAAAATGAAGTCGATGACAAGTTCGTTCGAAAATCCCATTGATGCTGTTCCGATCTCAACCATGCCATCAAAGGACCTTGTTCCTTTTGATAAAGAATATGTGATCCCTAGCGGATCTGATGAAGAAAATCCTTATGCTGCTTCGCCAGAGCAGATGGATGAAGAAATTGAAGCGGATCAAATCCCTTCAACACCAGTTGTTTCCTCGCCTATGCCTCAGTTCACAGCTGAAGAGGCTAGCATTGAAGAAATGGGAGATGAAGATGTGGACATTGGCTGCACCATACCAGTGATGAATGATGACTTTTGAGAAAGTCAGCATCCCAACTCTCCACTGTTCACACCCTTACAACAAATACCTCAGTCCCCTGCACAAACTGTTCAAATGGGCTCTGAAGAAACTCACCCCACTTCGTTTGTACGTGAAGAAATTCCACCCACTAGTGCTGAAGAAACTGCTCCTGCTGAACATCTGAAGAAACAGACTGCCACTGAAGAGGAACCAGAAATTCCTCAGCCTGAAGAACCTGAGATTGTGATTCCTGAGGTTGTGATGCAACTCACTGACACTCCTCTACCCAAGCCAAAGGATCCATTCTCCAGGAAGCAAAAATTCAAGGCCGATGATTTCTTCGGCGAGCACGTATTATTCACAGACTACAACCCCTATGACTCTACTCGCATTAGGAAAAGGCGTTTCTGGACTGCCAGCCAGGCTAATTTCTATTCCTCGGTGTTGTTCAACAAAGACAAAATCTTCTACCATGAGCACATTCCTCACGTGGATATGGAATCTCTGCCGTGCTTCATGCCAGTCCTCAGTGTTCTTCACGACGCTGGACTGTTAAATTTCTGCACTGACATCTGTGATTGGAATGAAGAACTCATTCTTCAATTTTATGCGACGCTGCACATCACAGGAGATTCTAAAGATGTGAATTCATGGGTGCTGGACTGGATGTCTGAAAACACTCACTACACGGCACCAGGTACTGAATTGCTTCGTGCTTTACCACTCAGTCCTCCCCTTGAAGCTACTCATTGCATCTACAGTGAACCTGAGCTTACAAATCACTACATGCAAGTTCTGATGAAGCCTTTGAAGCCAGGTCAGGCCCCACGAACCAAATTCCTCGTTAAGGAATTACTATATGTGCCTCGGACTGTCTATCGCATTCTGACGAGGACAATGAGTCCCATCAAAGGCCACGACTCATCTACTGAGGAAATAGTTGGCATCATGAAGAATCTGCTATTCAACATCATACATAGCATTCCTATCAACTATCATGATTTCTTCATGAGGACTCTGGCAAATGCTGCACTTTCTCCATTTGAGCTGAAGCCTTATGCACCTTGGATTATGAGATTCCTCGGGACAAGGTCTTCACTCAACTACAAGGCTGATTTTCAGAATCACCTTAGCTATCTGCCCCTGATTGAAGTCCTCAAGCAGGCTTTTACTTCAACTAATGAAAAGGGCAAGGCCCCTGCAGTCATTGATGAAGGCATTCGTCCATTGGATGGTCAGTTTCGCAAAGCTGCATTTATTCCACCAATGATGACTCTGCCACACATGACTCTACTGCCAATGCACCCAAGTCTACTCCTCAAGCCACTGCTCCTCGTGTGATGACTGATCGTGAGCTTCTGCTTAGTCTTCACCAGAAGGTGGATCGAAACCATAAATGGTTTAAGCGTCAGTTTGGTTCATTTATTCACAACATGACTGCTACACACAATGCAGTGAAGAAAAACCATTACTACCTCCATGAAGTTTTCGGTCGCACCTGGGCCATTCTATCACATCTGTATGGTGAAGAAGATCTCAAGGTAATGGGTCTCAAGGAAGATTTTGACTGGTCTGCACCTCCACCGAAGAAATACAAGAAGGTCAAGGTTCCTCCTTTGGTGTCCAGCTCCTATTCTTCATCGCGCGACACCGACGAGCATGAAGACTTGGACGACACTTCAGCAGGCCCTTCCACGACAAACGACCCCAACAACGCTGGTGCTCCTTCATCAACTTGATATTCTTCAGGGGCGTTAGTCCTCATTTTCGATCCTTTTGGTCATTCGATGACAAAGGGGGAGAATTTTGAGTTAGTCTTCAAGCGGGTCTATCTATATGGGCGTTTTTCTTTTGCTAAGTTACAACTCTCGTTCTTCTGAAACTTTATTGGATCGAGTTGTAAACTTAAACTCGATGGTGCTCTAATATTTTGATGTGTTTTTCTGCATGCTTATTCCTCATATATGTTAATGCACGCATGCTGAATTACATCAGTCACCATATTTCATCATGCATTTCAAATTCCTCATTATGATATGTCAAATGCGTGTATGAATTACAAGATATATGGGGAGATCTCCATGATTCAACTCTTCAAGTGTGCATTACTTCAAATGCAAATTCCTCACTATGCACATCTTCAGGGGGAGTTCTTCTATATCTTGCAATCAAATTCCTCAATATTAGTATTTACACTTCATATGTTTATCCCCGTTGAAAACTTACCCTATATTGTCATCAATCACCAAAAAGGGGGAGATTGTAAGTGCAGCTAGTGCCCCTTAGTGATTTTGGTGTATTGAAGACTTATAGGTTAAGGGACTAATGCATTTGTGAGTGTACACGGGTCTATAAGTCTATGAGGAGTTTGATATTTACAGAGAAAGTCGACCCCTAAAAATGAAGTTCTTCGACTGAAGACTTTGAATTTCTGAAGACTTTCTGAAGACTCTGAAAGTGAAGAAATTGGTGTGACCTTGAAGATTTGGTATTCATTTGAGGAACATGAAGCATGAAGACTTTTGTTTTTGTAGTTTCATTTTCTCTTTCTTGAGTCTTAGTGTAACGCCCCGAGTCCGTTGCGCCAGGTGTCTTCCAGTTATTCGCTGTTGTTGCCTTGTCATTTGTTTGCGTGTCATGCATTTCATATCATGTCATCATGTGCATCGCATTTGCATACGTGTTCGTCTCATGCATCCGAGCTTTTTCCCCATTGTCCGTTTTGCAATCCGGCACTCCTATGTCATCCGGCGCCCCCTTCTGCCTCTTTTCGTGTGCGGGTGTTAAATGTTCTCAGATTGGACCGGGATTTGCAAAGCGGCTTGGTTTACTAACGGTAGACCGCCTGTCAAGTTTCGTGCCATTTGGAGTTCGTTTGATACTCCAACGGTTAACCGGGGAACCGTAAAGGCCTCGTGTGTGTTGCATCCCAACACCCCTCCAAAGTGGCCCAAAACCCTTCCAAACCCCCTCCATCCTCTCGGCCGTTCGATCATGATCGCGTGGCCGAAAACGGCACCCATTTGGACTCTCGTAGCTCCCTCTACCTATAAATATGTGCCTCCCCCTGAAAATTCATGGATGAACCCTAGTCTTCTTCATCCTCGCGCCGCCGGACACATCCGCGCCGAGCCGGACATGTCTGCCACCGCCCCTCATCCAATCAGATGTCGCCACATCACCACCGCCGCCCTCTCTCTCCTCCGCGCCCGCCGCGGCCCGCCCCGGGCCAGATCTGGGCCGCCGCCCCGCGCCCGCTCGCCGACGCTCCCGCCGCTCCATCGTCGGCGTTGGCCGCCGCGCGCCCACGCGCCTCCGCTGCCAACCACCACGCGTCGCCGGCCCCGCCACCGAGCCGCCTCCTCTCGCCGCATGCGCCGCTGCCCTTCGCCCAGCCGCCGCCTGGGATTATCCGCCGCCTGCGCCGCCGCGTGCTCCGCCGCCGAGCGCCGCCCGCGCCGCGCCGCTCCGGTCGCCAGCCACCGCTACCCTCACTGGAGCTCTGCCTCTGCCGGATCCGAAGAGGTGGACAAGATCCACCGGTCACGGGAACCAAACGCCTCCACTCCGTCCCGGAACCACTCCATCCCGTTGACTTTTCTCGGAGGTCTGTTTTTCTGCTAAGTCCCTAAGTCTGTGACATTTTGTGCCCATGTTCATCGCATCATAACTTCATTACCGTTGCTCCATTTTGCATG
This sequence comes from Triticum monococcum, assembly GCA_034509565.1. Taxonomy (NCBI): domain Eukaryota; kingdom Viridiplantae; phylum Streptophyta; class Magnoliopsida; order Poales; family Poaceae; genus Triticum; species Triticum monococcum. The sequence goes on along the minus strand of CM067842.1, from coordinate 438,068,805 downwards.
CATGATATATCAAAATGTTTACCATGATGTCCTATTCATTTTGTCCCATTGTTCCATGCTTGTTTGAGTCCATCTTGATGCCCTAATGACTGTTGCAAGAGTGCTTCATAATGTTAGTTCCTGTTTCTTATTAGTTTATGGGCATTTGTCATTTTTGCCATGATTATTGTGTGCTCCATATGAACTTGATCCCTACATGTGTTTTGGGCTATGCCATGCCATCTTTACAGGGTGTATGCCTTGTATTTTTGTGATCAATGTGGTGACTAGCACAAGCATGCAAAGTAGCTCTCATGATATTGCTGATTTCAGAGACTTAGAATTTTACTAAGTCTTTGTCTGCTGTTATTTTTATGCCATGTATTCATGTTGCTACAGAGTGATCCATGCCACTTTTGAGTATGTTCAGTAAGGATGATTTGGGAATATGATTGTGCTCTATCCATCAATGTCCTTGTTTGCATTTATGGAGTCCCCTAGAATGACTCAATCTTGCTCTACTTTTGCTATAAAATGTTCCTGGCAGATTGTTTACGTGTTAATCAATTTTGCCAAGGTTGTTGTAGTTGATCCATGCATGCTATGAGATTGTTCTTGCCATGGTTAGCTTCTCGATCATGTCTTCTTGTTGGTAGTATGCTTAGTTTGTCATGCAATGCCTTGTGTTGAGTGCATCGAGCTCGCAAACATGCCTTCATAATTCTGTTTATGCCATGTCCAGTTTTTTGCTAAGTTTGAATCTGTTAACGAAACTTGCTATGTTTACATGGGTGACATCATGTTTTCTGTGCCCTTTTGGCTTATGGTCAGTAAGTGACTTTTGTTATACGCTTTGAGTAGATTCATGCCATGCCTTTGTTTGCTATGTCATGTTCCTGTAGCATGTTGTTATCTTGCTCTAAACATGTCTTCCTGATGTTAATTCCTGGCATGTTAGTATTTTCACTAAGTCTGTGATGCTGATATCTTTTGCTCTTCTGCCATGCTTTTTTGAACCTGCTCTTGTGTGATTTAGCCATAGCTCAGTGTTCATCTTTTGTCAAGCATCTTGAGTAGATCACTGCCATGTACCTTGTTGCTATGTTGGAGTGCAGTAGCTTAGTTTCTTGTTGCATTCTAGATGGCATCGTGCTGTTAATCGCAGAATTGTGCCATTCTTGTTTTGCTTGCCATTTGCAAACCGTGCATCCGATTCCGGTGATCTTTATATCGATTGCGGCCGGAATCAACTCATCTTTCCAGTGGCACTCTTGGTTTGCCAAGTTGAGGCCTAGTTCAATCTTTTCCTTCCAGTACATGCATATGCATTGCATATCACATCCCGCATATCTTGCCATGTTGTGCATCATGTTGCTTGCGCATTGCACCGTGGTTGATGGTTGTTCCCTTTGATTGTGTTCTTGCTTTGGGTAGAGCTGGGAGACGATTACATGATCGAGGAACCCGTTGAGTACGCTTACGAGGATCAAGCTTACGTCAACTCGGAGAACTTTGCAGGCAAGATGACCATACCCTCAAAATCACTTCTATCTTTGCTTGCTAGTTGCTCGCTCTATTGCTATGCCACGATACCTACCACTTGCTATATCATGCCTCCCATATTGCCATGTCAAGCCTCTAACCCACTTTTCCTAGCAAACCGTTGTTTGGCTATGTTACCGCTTTGTTCAGCCCCTCTTATAGCGTTGCTAGTTGCAGGTGAAGATGGAGTTTGTTCCATGTTGGAACATGGATATTTGTTGGGATATCACAATATCTCTTATTTTAATTAATGCATCTATATACTTGGTAAAGGGTGGAAGGCTCGGCCTTATGCCTGGTGTTTTGTTCCACTCTTGCCGCCCTAGTTTCCGTTATACCGGTGTTATGTTCCTTGATTTTGTGTTCCTTACGCGGTTGGGTTATAATGGGAACCCCTTGACGGTTTGCCTTGAATAAAACTCCTCCAGCAAGGCCCAACCTTGGTTTTACATTTGCACTAACAACCTATCACCTTCCCTTGGGTTCTGCAGACTCAAGGGTCATCTTTATTTTAACCCACCCACCTACCCCCCCCCCCCCGGGGGGGGCAGTGCTTCTCTAAGTGTTGGTCCGACTTGAGCGATGTCCGGCACCCCCTGGGCAACCAGGGTCTATGCCAACCCGACATCTGGCTCATCCGGTGTGCCCTGAGAACGAGATATGTGCAGCTCCTATCGGGATTTGTCGGCACATCCGGGCGGCTTTGCTGGTCTTGTTTTACCATTGTCGAAATGTCTTGTAACCGGGATTCCGAGTCTGGTCGGGTCTTCCTGGGACAAGGAATATCCTTCGTTGACCGTGAGAGCTTGTGATGGGCTAAGTTGGGACACCCCTGCAAGGTTTTGAACTTTCGAAAGTCGTGCCCGCGGTTATGGGCAGATGGAAATTTGTTAATGTACGGTTGTAGATAACTTGGCACTTAACTTTATTAGAATGCATCAACCGCGTGTGTAACCGTGATGGTCTCTTTCCGACGGGGTCCGGGAAGTGAACACGGCTTTGGAGTTATGTTTGAACGTAGGCAGCTTCAGGATCACTTCTTGATCACTTCTAGTTCACGGCCGTGCTTTGCTTCTCTTTGTGCTCTCATTTGTGTAAGTTAGCCACCAGATATGCTAGTGCTTGCTGCAGCTCCACCTCACTACCTTTTCCTATCCATAAGCTTAAATAGTCTTGATCGCGAGGGTGTGAGATTTCTGCGTCCCCGTGGCTCACAGTTTACTTCCAAAACCAGTTGCAGGTGCCGTTGATACCAGTGCAGATGACGCAGCTGAGCTCAAGTGGGAGCTCGATGAAGAACGTGTTCGTTGTGTTGTTTTCGTTTCCTTTCGATCAGTAGTGGGGCCCAGTCGGGGCAATCGGGGATCTAGCATTAGGGGTGGTCTTTCTTTATTTTTGGTTCCATAGTCGGACCTTGATTGTATTCTGGATGATGTAATGCTATATTTATGTATTGTGTGAAGTGGCGATTGTAAGCCAACTCTTTATCCCATTCTTATTCAGTACAAGGGATGTGTAAAGATTACCCCTCTTGCGACATGCCTACTATGCGGTTATGCCTCTAAGTCATGCTCCGACACGTGGGAGATATAGCGCATCGTGGGTGTTACACTTAGGAAACACCATACTGTTAAAGGGGGTCGAGGAAATACTAAGGAAAATTTTCCATGTGATGCTCAACTCAAAATCCTACACCTACCAATCCCTTCGAGTGAAGCCATGGGAAATCTCATACAGTTCAGTCATATTCTTCAGTGACAGAGACGAAGTTCTTCTGGTCTCTGAGGAATTTGTTCTGACTAAGGAGTTAGGAATTCGCCAGTGCGGATTGCCTACATAGTAAGGAACATGATAGTCCCGAGGAATTTGATACTCAAAATTCCGGCCGTTGTTGTGTTATGCGAAAGTTGTCCCAAAATATCTACCCACCTAACGGTCATATCATTGAAGGGCATTTATGTCTTATCATGTTGGGCTGCTCCCTAGGCTATAAATAGCCACCCCCTACAACCACTAGCTGGTTGGCTGCTCCGAGAGAAACTGACACTTGTCATTTGAGAGCATCCCATCCTCCGACGACTTTGAGTGAAAATCATCAAGTGAGGAAAACCAAAACCCAAACCCAAACACCTACAAACCCCAAGTGATTGAGTATCACTGAAGAGATTGATCCTGCGTGGATCCGATGCTTGTTACCTTTGAAGACTATGCTTCTTCCAGACGGTTAGGCGTCAAGGTCTAGAACATCCAAGAGGAATTGTGGATCGCCGAGTGTCCAAGTTTGTGAAGGTTCGGAAGTCACCTGAAGAATTACCACGAGTGATTGGGCGAGGTCTGTGTGACCTTAGCTCAAGGAGAATACGGTGAGGACTATGTGTCCTCGTGTTTAAATACCTAGCCGCTCCAACCAGATGTACAACTGAGACAGCAGTTGGAACTGGTCTACCAAATCATTGTCTTCACCAAGCTCACTGGTTATATTTCCTCAACTCTTTCATTTCCTCATAACTGTGTTGAGTGCTTGTTCATATTTGTGTTTGAAGACTTTGACTGAAGACTTTCTCAATTTCCTTAGTTCAATTTCTTCAGTCGGTTTGTCTTCATCCTGTTTTATCATGTGCTTACGCGTTTTGTACTATGTGCCTGTCTTCATTTCATCATGATGACTATGCTTGTGTTCTGTTATGTTTATTTTTTGAGTACTTATTCCGCTACTAGTAGTTCTTCGCTAAGGAATTTCCTCACCTGCAAATTCATTAGTGAAGAATTCATAAAAATCGCCTCTTCACCCCCCTCTAGTCGATATAACGCACTTTCAATCTCTACCACCACATTCTATTCCATCTGTAGTGATAATGTCCATGGCTCACGATCATGTATTGAGTGGAGTTGAAAATGCTAAAGCGCATTAAAAAGTATAATACAATTGCTTGGTTTGACACCGGGGTCCTCATGATTTATATTTATGCGGTAAAGGTGGAGTCATGCCATACTTACACAATTCAATGAGTAGGGATAACATTCATTGAGCATTGTATATTTTGAAAAAGTAATGATTATGTTCTTGTATTCATGGATATTATTATGTTGATATCAATTAGTTCATCGTTTCTCAATATTTATACCGTAGAAAGATGACGTAATACACATGCTAGGTAGCATTCAACATCAAAAATTCTGTTTTTATCATTTACCTACTCGAGGACGAGCAAGAATTAAGCTTGGGGATGCTGATATGTTTCCAGCATATCTATAATTTTTAATCATTTCATGCTATTATATTATCGATCTTAGATACTTTATATGCAATTTTATATCATTTCTGGGAACTAAGCTATTAACTCAGTGCCCAGTTGTCAGTGGTAAAACCGGCAGACATCGGGGTAGGGGGTCCCAAGCTGTGGATCTCAGATCAATGGTAACGGGAATGAAGGAGATGATTTTTACCCAGGTTCGGGCCATCTCTATGAATGTAAAACCATATGTCTTGCTCTTGTTTATATTGATGATAATGTATCGAGCACAAGCTTGATCTACCTCGAGGTCGTAAGGAAAGACCTAACTCTAGGGACAGGTGAATGTAATTATGTTCAAGTCGCTTCTATGGGCCAAAACCTTTGGCCTATATACACGTCAGATAGGGCATATAGGGTTACATGGTCGGTATCTAGGGGAGCGCATGGATGCAGTAGGAGATGTCTTGGAGTATACGCCAAGTCGTAGGTACATGAGGTCTTGATCACGTCCATGTGTGTAGCTTCTGGAGTACATCCAATGGAGAATGAGGCCTACATGACTAGCCCAAAGACTATGGGCCGACTTGGTTGGCAGCCCCTAGTCCGGGATGATGACCCACAAGTATAGGGGATCTACCGTAGTCCTTTAGATAAGTAATAGTATCGAACCCAACGAGGAGCAGAAGGAAATGACAAGCGGTTTTCAGCAAGGTATTTTGTGCAGGCACTGCAATTATCGGTAACAGATAGTTTTATAGCAGGGTAATTTGTAACGGGTAACAAGTGACAAGTGTAAAAAGGTGCAGCAAGGTGGCCCCATCCTTTTTATTGCAAAGGATAAGCCTGGACGAACTCTTATATAAAGCAAAGCACTCCCGACGACACATGGGAATTACCGTCAAGTTAGTTTTCATCATGCTCATATGATTCGCGTTCGTTACTTTGATAATTTGATACGTGGGTGCATGGGTGCTTGGCTGTTGTCCTTACTTGGAAAAGCCTCCCACTTATGATTAACCCCTCTTGCAAACATCCGCAACTACGAAAGAAGAATTGAGATAAATCTAACCATAGCATGAAACATGTGGATCCAAATTAGCCCCTTACGAAGCAACGCATAAACTAGGGTTTAAGTTTCTGTCACTCTAGCAACCCATCATCTACTTACTACTTCCCAATGCTTCCACTAGGCCCAAATCATGGTGAAGTACTGAAGTGTCATGTAGTTGACATTCACATAACACCACTAGAGGAAAGACAACATACATCTCATCAAAATATCGAACGAATACCAAATTCACATGATTACTTATAACAAGACTTCTCCCATGTCCTCAGGAAAAAACGTAACTATTCACTAAGCATGTTAATGTTCAAGATCAGAGGGGTAATAAATATCATTAAGGATCTAAACATATGATTTTCCACCATAACCAACTAGCATCAACTACGAGGAGTAATCAACACTACTAGCAACCCACAGGTACCAATCTGATGTTTTGGGACAAAGATTGAATACAAGAGATGAACTAGGGTTTGAGAGGAGATGGTGCTGGTGAAGATGTTGATGAAGATTGACCCTCCCTCGATGAGAGGATCGTTGGTGATGATGATGGCTTCGATTTCCCCTTCCTAGAGGGAAGTTTCCCCGGCAGAATAGCTCCGCTAGAACCCTAGATTGCTTCTGCCCAGGTTCCGCCTCGAGACAGTGGTGCTTCGTCCCAAAAGCTGCCTTCTAATTTTTTTTTCTATGTCAAAACATTTCATATAGCAGAAGATGGGCACCAACCGATGGCCAGGGGGCCCACAAGCCCTAGGGGTAGGGCACGCCCCTGGGCTTGTGGCCACCTGGTGGGTCCCCTTTTGTTGTTTCTTCGCCCAATATTTTTTATATATTCCAAAATAATTCTCCGTAAAGTTTCAGGACATTTGGAGTTGTGCAGAATAGATATCTCAGATTTGCTCCTTTCCGTTCCAGAATTCTAGCTGTCGGCATTCTCTCTGTTCATATAAACCTTGTAAAATAAGAGAGAAAAGGCATAAGTATTGTAGCATAATGTGAAATAACAGCCCATAATGCAATAAATATCAATATAAAAGCATGATGCAAAATGGACGTATCATGGGAGACCGTCAATAGCCCCCGAACAGGTCTTCTATGCCGAGGACGGCCTCCTTGATGGGAACAACTTCGGATCCGAAGTACTTGGTTCGATAGACGAGTTACCTTCTTTGGTGATTCAAGATACCTTTCTTTCAAATGTCACCATGGAACACCCCTCGAAGGAGTAGCGTCCCCTGACCATGACCTAGTCGAACCCACTCGGCATCCGAAGACGTGATGTTGCTTAGCCTTGAAGGCCTACCGCGTAGGTGTGAACAATGTGCCTAGCCTGACAACTTTACCGAAGTGCCGCCACCCATGACTGGGCAGGCATTTACTTCTCACCCGAATCACGGTCCGAGGCACTCTTCTCATTGGAACGTCCCATCCATACGGAGATCATGCCCGTTTTCAAAGGGATATCATTAAGATTTTGTTTCTCCATATATGTATAACGACATAATTTACGGGTAGTGACGATTTCAATGGCGCAGCAGGAGGGACTCTTGGCCTTTTATCAGCCTATATAATAGCAAAGAGATAGCGACGGGAAAAGCACGCTCTCATTCCTCACTGCTTGCTGCCTCTCGAGCTCCAGCGCCAAGATCCAACCCCGACCCCATCTCGCGTAGCGCATCCTAACCTCCATGCCCAGCAATGGCAGATGCCAACCTCAAGGGGCATTGTATGGTTCATCCATCACGGAGGGCACCATCTTGGAGCTACGAAGTGCGGTGTACATCCCCACTAAGGTCAACACCTGAGTGCTGGATCCAAACCCGCGGGTACCCGCTCCCAATCCTGGGGAGAGGGTGGTCTTCGTCCCCCACCTCGTCAAAGGCCTGGAGTTCCCGTTGCACCCCTTCGTGCGCGGGATCATGTTCTTATGCGGGCTGGATTTCTGCCATCTAGCCCCAAATTATATCCTCCACCTCACCTCCTTCATTATAGTCTGGGAGGCCTTCCTCTCCATCGAGCCACACTTTGGATTGTGGTTGAAGATCTTCGGCATCAAGCCAAAATCCAGCGGCTCCAAGCTCGCAGAGTGCGGAGGGGCGCTGATTAGCAAGAACCAGAAGGTGCGCCGGTTCAAGGGCACATCATGGAGACCATAAAGGAGTGGCAATGCGAGTGGCTTTACATCACCGAGCCACTCCCTACCGGCCAGGCTGACGTCCCGGCGTTTTCGTCGGGACCTACGAAGAAGCTCATGTCTTGGAAGAAGAAGGGCATGGACGGGGCGAACCCAGGGGAGGTGAAGGCGCTGTCTGAGAAGATCAAGTTCTGGACCGACCAGAAGAACCTCCAACTGGTGGACGTGGTGAAACTGGGGTAAAAAGTAGATGGGTTTTGCGATTGTGTCTTGTTGTTTCAATTCCATGTATATAAGAGGCGACTGGACTTGCCGTGCAAGGAAAGGTTTAGATTCACGTCCAAAACCCTGGTTTGGGTCCAACTCGGAGTCCACACTTTCCAAAACTGTTCAGTTTAAAAGCTGGCTGCACCTTGCGGGTCACTTTTGAGGGAGTAAATGATCTCGGATGAAAGTGAGCCTGAAAGCAGTTTTAGCCGTTTCGACGAGATGAACAACTTTCATGTTGAACTTTTTTGATTTGTAGCCATCCTAAGGGGCGAATCGCTCGCGCAAAACAGATAATCAATGGGGCTGCCCATCAGACATCAGCTATATGCGTGTCTGATTGGGCGCGCCACATTTTGCTCATGGTAGGGCCGCACTCTGATTGCTCTAACTTTGGCATACGATATGGGATTAAGACGACTTTTATATTAAAATCAACCGTGTCTACAAGACGAAGACAATATGTGTAGAACACTTTCTCATATGAGGTCGTCTTGGATGCGTAATCAGCCGAACGGCACTCTGAATATCAAATCTTAGTGCTTCGAGCTCAACTTAGGCCCTCGAGATAAGATCGGATGGTGATGACCCAAACTTCAAAGATGATCATGTCGACAATATGAAACTTCTTCATATAGAGCACTTGTTCATTTGAGGCCATATTAATAATGTTTTCTTCCGTGCCAAAATCTGATTGCCAACAGTGTTGTACATGAAAAAGAGGCAGGGGCAGTAGGATACTAGGATATGTATTTATACGGGGACAAGGACGAAAATAAAAGGTGGAGAAGGATGAGATATGTATTTATAGGAGGACAAGAGGCATAGGTGCGGACATGAAGTTTCTGCTCGTGAGCTCATATGCCCCTATGCTAGAAGACTGTCGTCGAGAATTAAGTGAGTTCAGGAAAGCTTGTGTCGAGCTTTGTAATAGGGAATCTAACGTAGTATTACATGTGGTAGCTAGTTGGGGTCGTGAAAACCAGCTTTCGGCTTGGTTAGATTCAACCCCAAAGTTTATCGTTAAATTTCTTACAAACAATGTAGTCGTGACTTGAGTTTAGTAAAAGTAACTGGATGGTCATTCCGTCAAAAAATCATAAAAAAAGTAAACAAATTCAAAAATACTGGTAAACATATTTTTTTCGGGGAGGTGGGGGGGGGGGGGCAAACATTGAAGAATTCTGAATATACATGCAAATTTTCATGAAGAAATAACATTCCAGAAATGCTTTCCTAAGAAAAAGAAAATTGATGCTCCAAAAGGTCTGCTTCTTGGAGCATCAATTTTGGGTTTTTTACGAAGCATTTAAAATGTTTTTTTTCATAAAAACTTGCAAGCATATTAAGAATTCTTTAATGTTTATTAAAAAACCAGATTTTCTGTAAAAAAAATAATTATTTTTATTTTCAATTCACTAGGGTGCATATGAGCTCCCGAGTAGAATAGTACTTCAACATAGGTGCTTGTTATGCATGAAAGAAACCACGCGCTGGCGTGCAAGACCTCTTAATTGGCGCCTTCTGTGCCCAAATAAGTAGGCAGCGCTCACGCGCGCCATAGCGAGCCGCTGCCCAGCAGGGATGTCGTTCCCTAACTCGCTCATCGCCTTACTTTTTTTTAAACACCACCTCATCATATATTAATTAACCAAAGAACGTGTTTCAATCATTCATTACAGAGTTCATCACGTAGGACGGTACATCATTAACAAGAATCCCGTCCACTCTATTATCAAAATTAAACTTAGCTATTAGATGGGCCACCTCATTAATCGAATGCCTAATTTTTGACACTCTGAAGCTATCCATTAGCTTAGAAATACTCCATGCTTCCTTCTTCAGATCATGCAGAGCTGATCTATCATCAAATTCGTTTGGAAACATCGCCGCAATAAAAGCGCAGTCAGTCTCTAAAATTATAGGAGAATGAAGTGTCATACCTATGTAGAGACCACCAATGCAAACTCGGAGGTCCGCTTCCTCCACGCTACTACACCTCCCAATGTAGTCCCATGAAGATATCATCGCCCTATTTGTGTTTTTGTTATAAGGATTTGCTTTGATATGCTGATATGATTGACCAATTGACCATTGACTCGACCAATTGAGTGTTGACTCGGCTGTTAACCCTTGGAAAAGTTCATGAATTTAAAAGGTTTGCAGATTTAAAAATAAAGTTCACGAACATGCAAAAAGTTTGCAACTTCAAAAAAAGTTTGCGAAATTAAAAAGGGCATGCATTCGAAAAAGTTCGCTAATACAAGAAGAGTTTGTGAATTCAAAAAAAAGTATGTTCGCGATGTCAACAAAATTTCACAATTCCAAAAAATTTCATGAAAAGTTCAAAAAAATGAAAGGAGTTCTTAAGGTAGAAAAAAAGGAAATGGAATTTGGGGAAAAATTTCATTAAGTTGAGAAAAGTTCATGAAGTTGAGAAAAATTCACGAATTTGAAACAAGTTCAAAACTTGGAAAAGATCACAACTAGAAAAAAAAAGTGCACAAAAATGAAAAACAAATCATGAACTTGGAAAAATTCTGTGGATTCATAAAATGTTCACACTTGTTTTCTAAAAATTCACAAATTGAAGTTCACAATAATTAAAAAAATTCACAAAATTGGAAAAGGGTTCACGAAATCAAAATAAACATCAATTGATGAAAAGTTCACAAATTTTCAAGAGAAATTCATAAATTTGAAAAATACCATGAAATTTGAAAAAAGAAAGTCCACACATTTGAAAGAATGTAAAAAAATAAAAATAAAACAAAATGGAATAAAAATAGAAAAGGAATAACGTGTAAACCAAGGGAAAAACCCGCTATGGAAAAAACAAGAAAAACTTCCGAGAAACTAAAATACCTACAAAACCAGTGAAAAACACCTATAAATGACGCTTAAGGCGCCAAATATGAATTGGGGATGGCGTGCTGCCTTTCGAACTGTAGGTAAAACACCGAAATCACTAATTGAGTAGTACTTTTTTCAAGATCACTTTCATTTTCTCAAGTGCCAGAGTTTTCCTTTTTTTAATCCGTTTATTCAAAACGTTTTCTCTCTTAAACCACGCGTCCAAAATTAAACCGTTTTCACTGTTGGATTCCTTGGATCAAGATCTTCGAAACTAGATCCCATGTTAACAGGTTTTGACGAAGGACCAAGAAACTGCCTCTTATGGAAGGAAAGAATAGAAAAAACGTTTTTTCTGTTTCCGAGAGGTACGGTCGTGCCTCTCATAGAAGCAAAACCGTGTCTCTTATAGAAGAAAAAAATATGTTTTTTTCGTTTTCAATAGGCATGCCCGTGCCTCTCGTGGAATAAAAAACGTGCCTCACACGAAAGGAAAAAAGATAAAACTTGTTTTTTTTGTTTCCGGGAGGCACAACCATGCCTCTCACGAAAGCAAAACCGTACCTGTCACGAAAGGAAAATAAACGTGTTTTTCCCGTGACCGAGAGACACTCATGGAAGCAAAATTGTGCATCTTGTGAAAGGAAAAAATAAAACACATATTTTTTCATTTCCGAGAGGCACGGCCGTGCCTCTCGCGAAAACAAATCCATGCTTTTTGCGGAAGTAAAACCGTGCCTCTCGTGAAAAAAAATGTGTTTTTTCATGAAAAATAAAAAAATTCTCCAAAAGCTAAGAAAGACCGGTAAAAAACCAAAAAACCGAAAAAACCCCAGAAAAACATCTAAAATGCTGAAAACGTGTGTGAAAAATAAAAATAAAAATCCAGAGCACGACATGTGACGGCGACAGAGAGCGCGCCACTTGGCATGCTCTTAGTCCACCCCTAAGTGATCGTTGGGAGGCTTCCGGTGAAGCGCTTGTTGATCAGTTGCTGTCGTAAAAGACTCGTACAAGAAGGTAAAGGTGCTGTCTAGACTATAGGTCCATGTGATGGCCCAAAATACTCGAAAAAAACGCATACAGTGGTCGGTTTAATGGGCTTGGACTACTGTGCTGCGCTGATTCAGCGCACCGAGCGCGGAACAAGAATTGGGTTGTACTGGACCTGTATACTGTGCAGCCTACTGGAATAGTAAACTCCGGCTTTAATAAACAGCTCATCAGGAAGTAATTTGGCTAAATAAAATACCAAACAACCTCATAAAATACTAGGAACACACACTAAAATATTACTACAAATATAGAGTATAGTGAACATTGTTTCAAGCTCAAATATGAAATAAAATAGACATAAATTTTGATAAAATTTATTTTGGGCCTTATAACTCTTCCCTATTTTTTCTTCAAAATTACATTGAATAACAAAATTATATTTAAAATACTTCCCAATTCTCTTTCTATTGGAGGGGTCATATTGCCTTTTCTCATTTGATTTACGTTTTGAGTTGGATTTATTTTAAATACTAAAATCTAAATAAAACCCAATTACATATCAAAAATGGATATTTGGGAAGATATTTTCATGCCTCTCAATTTAAATATTTACTTAATTCTAAAAGTTTCAAATCGTTGTCAAGACTATATAACACCAAGCAATACAAGCAAAATTTAATTTAATATTGTTTAAATAATTAACATTCGCAATAAGGACGATAAGAAAACCGCGCGGCCACCCTGGGATTCATCCAACGGTCTCTGCACGATTTCATTCCTAGCATGCTCCTCATGGAGTAGAGACTGTAGATTACAAGACTCCATACACAAGACCTCTCTGTCATCCTCGCCACCCTGCAAGGAGAGAAGCGAGCATCCCAAAAGAATAGGTGCAAAGATGATAGGAAACAAGCATTCATTCACTCAAATCAAAGCTTACAAACGCACGACAATGTCAAAATTAATAGCTAGGTGGCCTAGAGGCTGGGAGCGTCGGGAGGGGGTGTGAGCGGCGTTGATGTTGTGACGACTATTGAACCGGAGACCGGGAGCTGCAAGGCTGCAAGCCCCACGGCTGTCGTCATGGTCTCACTAGTGCTTGCCGCTATCCGGGTTGCTGGCCCTGATGATGTGCTTGTCTGTGCCGTCATCATGAGTTGCTTGAGGGTGATGGCCTGTGGGGCTTCCTCCTCATCCAACGCTATTGCGAAGGCGGGATGGTTGTCTTTGATCTCCTCCGTTGATGTGGTGTTGAGGTTGGCCGTGTGTTTCCGGTCTTCATTACTGGTGGCGGGTGTTGCGAACTAGTAATTTCAAAAATTTCCTACGCACATGCAAGATCATGGTGATGCATAGCAACGAGAGGGGAGAGTGTTGTCCACGTACCCTCGTAGACCGAAAGCGGAAGCGTTAGCACAACGTGGTTGATGTAGTCGTACATCTTCATGGCCCGACCGATCAAGCACCGAAACTACGGCACCTCCGAGTTCTAGCACACGTTCAGCTCGATGACGATCCCCGGACTCCGATCCAGCAGAATGTCGGGGAAGAGTTCCGTCAACACGACGGCGTGGTGACGATCTTGATTTTCTACCATCGCAGGGCTTCGCCTAAGCACCGCTACAATATTATTGAGGATTATGGTGGAGGGGGGCACCGCACACGACTAAGAGATCAATGATCAATTGTTGTGTCTATGGGGTACCCCCTGCCCCCTATATAAAGGAGCAAGGGAGGGAGGCGGCCGGCCTAGGAGGAGGGCGCGCCAAGGAGGGAGTCATACTCCCACTGGGAGTAGGACTCCTCCTTCCCTTGTTGGAGTAGGAGAGAAGGAAAGAGGGGGAGAGGAACAAGGAAAAGTGGGCTGCACCCCTTGTCCAATTCGGACCAGAGGGGGGGGGCGCCTCCTTCCTTTTGGCCTCTCTCCTCTATTCCCGTATGGCCCAATAAGGCCCATATACTCCCCGGCGAATTTCCGTAACTCTCCGATACTCCGAAAAATACCCGAATCACTCGGAACCTTTCCGATGTCCGAATATAGTCGTCCAATATATCGATCTTTACGTCTCGACCATTTCGAGACTCCTCGTCATGTCCCCGATCTCATCCCGGACTCTGAACTCCTTCGGTACATCAAAACTCATAAACTCATAATATAACTGTCATCAAAACCTTAAGCGTGCGGACCCTACGGGTTCGAGAACAATGTAGACATGACCGAGACACGTCTCCGGTCAATAACCAATAGCGGAACCTGGATGCTCATATTGGCTCCCACATATTCTACGAAGATCTTTATCGGTCAGACCGCATAACAACATACGTTGTTCCCTTTGTCATCGGTATGTTACTTGCCCGAGATTCGATCGTCGGTATCTCAATACCTAGTTCAATCTCGTTACCGGCAAGTCTCTTTACTCGTTCCATAATACATCATCCTGCAACTAACTCATTAGTTGCAATGCTTGCAAGGCATAAGTGATGTGCATTACCAAGAGGGCCCAGAGATACCTCTCCGACAATCGGAGTGACAAATCCTAATCTCAAAATACGCCAACCCAACAAGTACCTTCGGAGACACCTGTAGAGCACCTTTATAATCACCCAGTTACGTTGTGATGTTTGGTTGCACACAAAGTGTTCTTCCGGTAAACGGGAGTTGCATAATCTCATAGTCATAGGAACATGTATAAGTCATGAAGAAAGCAATAGCAACAAACTAAACGATCAAGTGCTATGCTAACGGAATGGGTCAAGTCAATCACATCATCCTCCTAATGATGTGATCCCGTTAATCAAATGACAACTCATGTCTATGGTTAGGAAACATAACCATCTTTGATCAACGAGCTAGTCAAGTAGAGGCATACTAGTGACACTCTGTTTGTCTATGTATTCACACATGTATTATGTTTCCGGTTAATACAATTCTAGCATGAATAATAAACATTTATCATGATATAAGGAAATAAATAATAACTTTATTATTGCCTCTAGGGCATATTTCCTTCAATCTCCCACTTGCACTAGAGTCAATAATCCAGTTCACATCACCATGTGATTAAATATTAATAGTTCACATCACCATGTGATTAACACCCATAGTTCACATCGACATGTGACCAATCACCCAAAGGGTTTACTAGAGTCAATAATCTAGTTCACATCGCTATGTGATTAACACCCAAAGAGTACTAAGGTGTGATCATGTTTTGCTTGTGAGAGAAGTCTAGTCTACGAGTCTGCCACATTCAGATCCATATGTATTTTGCAAATTTCTATGTCAACAATGCTCTGCACGGAGCTACTTTAGCTAATTGCTCCCACTTTCAATATGTATCCAGATTGAGACTTTGAGTCATCTGGATCAGTGTCAAAACTTGCATCGACATAACCCTTTACGACGAACCTTTTGTCACCTCCATAATTGAGAAACATATCCTTATTCTGCTAAGGATAATTTTGACCGTTGTCCAGTGATCTACTCCTAGATCACTATTGTACTCCCTTGCCAAACTTATGGTGAGGTACACAATAGATATGGTACATAGCATGGCATACTTTATAGAACCTATGGCCAAGGCATAGGGAATGACTTTCATTCTCTTTCTATCTTCTGCCGTGGTCGGGCTTTGAGTCTTACTCAGTTTCACACCTTGTAACACACGCAAGAACTTTTTCTTTGACTGTTCCATTTTGAACTACTTCAAAATCTTGTCAAGGTATGTACTCATTGAAAAACTTATCAAGCGTCTTGATCTATCTCTATAGATCTTGATGCTCAATATGTAAGTAGTTTCACTGAGGTCTTTCTTTGAAAAAACTTCTTTCAAACATTCATTTATGCTTTGCAGAATAATTCTACATTATCTCCGATCAACAATATGTCATTCACATATACTTATCAGAAATGCTGCAGTGCTCCCACTCACTTTCTTGTAAATACATGCTTCACCGCAAGTCTGTATAAAACTATATGCTTTGATCAACTTATCAAAGAGTATATTCCAACTCCGAGATTCTTGCACCAGTCCATAGATGGATCGCTGGAGCTTGCATATTTTGTTAGCACCTTTAGGATTGACAAAACTTTCTTGTTGCATCATATACAACTCTTCTTTAATAAATCCATTAAGGAATGTATTTTTGTTTATCCATTTGCCAGATTTCATAAAATGTGGCAATTGCTAACATGATTCGGACAGACTTTAAGCATAGATACGAGTGAGAAACTCTCATCGTAGTCAACACCTTGAACTTGTCGAAAACCTTTTTGCGATAATTCTAGCTTTGTAGATAGTAACATTACTATCAGCGTCCGTCTTCCTCTTGAAGATCCATTTAATATCAATGGCTCGCCGATCAATGGGCAATTCAATCAAAGTCCATACTTTGTTCTCATACATGGATCTCATCTCAGATTTCATGGCCTCAAGCCATTTCGCAGAATCTGGGCTCATCATCGCTTCCTCATAGTTCGTAGGCTCATCATGGTCAAGTAACATGACCTCTAGAACAGGATTACCGTACCACTCTGGTGCGGATATCATTCTGGTTTACCTACGGGGTTCGGTAGTAACTTGATCTGAAGTTACATGATCATCATCATTAGCTTCCTCACTAATTGGTGTAGTAGTCACAGGAACAGATTTCAGTGATGAACTACTTTCCAATAAGGGAGCAGGTATAGTTACCTCATCAAGTTCTACTTTCCTCCCACTCACTTCTTTCGAGAGAAACTCCTTCTCTAGAAAGGATCCATTCTCAGCAATGAATAACTTGCCTTCGGATCTGTGATAGAAGGTGTACCCAACATTTTCTTTTGGGTATCCTATGAAGACGCACTTCTCCGATTTGGGTTTGAGCTTATTAGGTTGAAACTTTTTCACATAAGCATTGCAACCTCAAACTTTAAGAAATGACAGCTTAGGTTTCTTGCCAAACCATAGTCCATACGGTGTTGTCTCAACGGATTTAGATGGTGCCCTATTTAACGTGAATGTAGCTGTCTCTAATGCATAACCCCAAAACGATAGCGGTAAGTCAGTAAGAGACGTCATAGATCGCACCATATCTAATAAAGCACGGTTACGACGTTCGGACACACCATTACACTGTGGTGTTCTAGGTGGCGTGAGTAGTGAAACTATTTCACATTGTTTTAACTGAAGGCCAAACTCGTAACTCAAATATTTTACTTCTGCGATCATATCGTAGAAACTTTTATTTTGTTACGATGATTCTCCACTTCACTCTGAAATTCTTTGAACTTTTCAAATGTTTCAGACTTGTGTTTCATCAAGTAGATATACTCATATCTGCTCAAATCATCTATGAAGATCAGAAAATAATGATACCTGCCGCGAGGTTCAATATTCATCGCACCACATACATCAGTATGCATGATTTCCAACAAATCTGTTACTTGCTGCATTGTTCCGGAGAACGGAGTCTTAGTCATCTTGCCCATGAGGCATGGTTCGCAAGCATCAACTGATTCATAATCAAGTGATTCCAAAAGTCCATCATCATGGAGTTTCTTCATGCGCTTTACACCAATATGACCTAAACGGTAGTGCCACAAATAAGTTGCACTATCATTATTAACTTTGCATCTTTTGGTTTCAATATTATGAATATGTGTATCACTACGATCGAGATCCAACGAACCATTTTCATTGGGTGTGTAACCATATATGTAAACAGAACAACAATTTATTCTCTTACTTAAATGAATAACCGTATTGCAATAAACATGATCAAATCATATTCGTGCTCAATGCAAACACCAAATAACACTTATTTAGGTTCAACACTAATCCCGAAAGTATAGGGAGTGATGATGATCATATCAATCTTGGAACCACTTCCAACAACCATCGTCACTTCACCCTTGACTAGTCTATGTTCATTCTGCAACTCCCGTTTCGAGTTACTACTCTTAGCAGCTGAACCAGTATCAAATACCGAGGGGTTGCTACGAACACTAGTGAAGTACACATCAATAACATGTATATCAAATATACCTATGTTCACTTTGCCATCCTTCTTATCCGCCAATTACTTGGGATAGTTCCGCTTCCAGTGACCAGTCCCTTTGTAGTAGAAGCACTCAGTTTCAGGCTTAGGTCCAGAGTTGGGTTTTTCACTTGAGCAGCAACTTGCTTGCCGTTCTTCTTGAAGTTCCCCTTTCTTCCCTTTGTCCCTTTACTTGAAACTAGTGGTTTTGTTTACCATCAACACTTGATGCTTTTCTTGATTTCTACCTTCGTTGATTTCAGCATCACGAAGAGCTTGGGAATCGTTTCCGTTATCCCTTGCATATTATAGTTCATCACGAAGTTCTACTAACTTGGTGATGGTGACTAGAGAATTCTGTCAATCACTATTTTATCTGGAAGATTAACTCCCACTTGATTCAAGCGATTGTAGTACCCAGACAATCTGAGCACATGCTCACTGCTTGAGCTATTCTCCTCCATCTTTTATCTATAGAACTTGTTGGAGATTTCATATCTCTCAACTCGGGTATTTGCTTGAAATATTAACTTCAACTCCTGGAACATCTCATATGCTCCATGACGTTCAAAACGTCTTTGAAGTCCCGATTCTAAGCCGTTAAGCATGGTGCACTAAACTATCATGCAGTCATCATATTGAGCTAGCCAAACATTCATAATGTCTGCATCTACTCCTGCAATAGGTCTGTCACCTAGCGGTGCATCAAAGACATAATTCTTCTGTGCAGCAATGAGGATAATCCTCAGATCATGGATCCAATCCGCATCATTGCTACTAACATTTTTCAACTCAGTTTTCTCTAGGAACATATAAAAATTAAACGAGGAGCAACATCGCGAGCTATTGATCTACAACATAGATATGCTAATACTACCAGGACTAAGTTCATGATAAATTAAAGTTCAATTAATCATATTACTTAAGAACTCCCACTTAGATAGACATCCCTCGAATCTTCTAAGTGATCACGTGATCCATATTAACTAAACCATGTCCGATCATCACGTGAGATGGAGTAGTTTCAATAGTGAACATCACTATGTTGATCATATCTACTATATGATTCACGCTCGACCTTTCGGTCTCCGTGTTCCGAGGCCATATCTGCTATATGCTAGGCTCGTCAAGTTTAACCTGAGTATTCCGCGTGTGCAACTGTTTTGCATCCGTTGTATTTGAACGTAGAGCCTATCACACCCGATCATCACGTGGTGTCTCAGCACGAAGAACTTTCGCAACGGTGCATACTCAAGGAGAACACTTGATAATTAGTGAGAGATCATCTTATAAAGCTACCGTCGAACTAACAAAAATAAGATGTATAAAAGATAGACATCACATGCAATCAAAATATGTGACATGATATGGCCATCATCATCTTGTGCCTTTGATCTCCATCTCCAAAGCATCGTCATGATCTCCATCGTCACCGGCATGGCACCATGATCTCCATCATCTTGATCTATATCAATGTGTCGTCACATGGTTGTCTCGCCAACAATTGCTCTTGCAACGATTGCTATTGCATAGCGATAAAGTAAAGCAATTATTTGGCGCTTGCATCTTATGCAATAGAGAGATAACCATAAAGCTTTTTCCAGTTGCCGATAACTTCAACAAAACATGATCATCTCATACAACAACTTATATCTCATCACGTCTTGACCATATCACATCACAACATGCCCTGCGAAAACAAGTTAGACGTCCTCTACTTTGTTGTTGCAGGTTGTACGTGGCTGCTACGGGCTGAGCAAGAACCGTTCTTACCTATGCATCAAAACCACAACGATAGTTTGTCAAGTTGGTGTTGTTTTAACCTTCGCAAGGACCGGGCGTAGCCGCACTCGGTTCAACTAAAGTTGGAGAAACTGACATCTGCCAGCCACCTGTGTGCAAAGCACGTCGGTAGAACCAGTCTCGCGTAAGCGTACGCGTAATGTCGGTCCGGGCCGCTTCATCCAACAATACCGCCGAACCAAAGTATGACATGCTGGTAAGCAGTATAACTTATATCGCCGACAACTCACTTGTGTTCTACTCGTGCACAACATCAATGCATAAAACCTAGGCTCTGATACCACTGTTGGGGAACGTAGTAATTTCAAAAATTTCCTACGCACATGCAAGATCATGGTGATGCATAGCAACAAGAGGGGAGAGTGTTATCCACGTAACCTTGTAGACCGAAAGCGGAAGCGTTAGCACAACGCGGTTGATGTAGTCGTACGTCTTCACGGCCCGACTGATCAAGCACCAAAACTACGGCACCTCCGAGTTCTAGCACACGTTCAGCTCGATGACGATCCCTGGACTCCGATCCAGCAGAATGTCGGGGAAGAGTTCCGTCAGCACGACGGCGTGGTGACGATCTTGATGTTCTGCCGTCGCAGGGCTTCGCCTAAGCACCGCAACAATATTATCGAGGATTATGGTGGAGGAGGGCACCACACACGGCTAAGAGATCAATGATCAATTGTTGTGTCTATGGGGTACCCCCTGCCCCCGTATATAAAAGAGCAAGGGAGGGAGGCGGCCGGCATAGGAGGAGGGCGCGCCAAGGGGGGTGGGAGTAGGACTCCTCCTTCCCTTGTTGGAGTAGGAGAGAAGGAAAGAGGGGGAGAGGAACAAGGAAAAGTGGGCTGCACCCCTTGTCCAATTCAGACCAGAGGGGGCGTGTGCCTCCTTCCTTTTGGCCTCTCTCCTCTATTCCCGTATGGCCCAATAAGGCCCATATACTCCCCGGTGAATTCTCGTAACTCTCCGGTACTCCGAATAATACCCGAATCACTCGGAACCTTCCCGATGTCCGAATATAGTCGTCTAATATATCGATCTTTATGTCTCGACCATTTCGAGACTCCTCGTCATGTCCCCGATCTCATCCGGGACTCTGAACTCCTTCGGTACATCAAAACTCATAAACTCATAATATAACTGTCATCGAAACCTTAAGCGTGCGGACCCTACGGGTTCGAGAACAATGTAGACATGACCGAGACACGTCTCTGGTCAATAACCAATAGCGGAACCTGGATTCTCATATTGGCTCCCACATATTGTACGAAGATCTTTATCGCTCAGACAGCATAACAACATACGTTGTTCCCTTTGTCATCGGTATGTTACTTGCCCGAGATTCGGCCGTCGGTATCTCAATACCTAGTTCAATCTCGTTACCGGCAAGTCTCTTTACTCGTTCTGTAATACATCATCCTGCAACTAACTCATTAGTTGCAATGCTTGCAAGGCTTAAGTGATGTGCATTACCGAGAGGGCCCAGAGATATCTCTCCGACAATCGGAGTGACAAATCCTAATCTCGAAATACGCCAACCCAACAAGTACCTTCGGAGACACCTGTAGAGCACCTTTATAATCACCCAGTTACGTTGTGACGTTTGGTTGCACACAAAGTGTTCCTCCGGTAAACGGGAGTTGTGAAAGTGCGTTATATCGACTAGAGGGGGGGTGAATAGGCGATTTTTATGGAAGTCTTCAAAACGTGGAAGTTATGAAGACAAACAGAGTGGACAAGCCTATCACTATGCAGCGGAAGTTAGATTACACAACGCAAGCCATAGTCAAGTATACAATATAGTGAAAGCATAGTGACAAACAGCTTCAGTGTAATGAGGATCAGGTAGGAAGAAGTTATGAAGCCAAACAAATCATACAGTCAAGTTGTGAAGACAGAAG
Source organism: Triticum monococcum (assembly GCA_034509565.1). NCBI lineage: Eukaryota > Viridiplantae > Streptophyta > Magnoliopsida > Poales > Poaceae > Triticum > Triticum monococcum. The sequence goes on along the minus strand of CM067842.1, from coordinate 438,047,016 downwards.
ATAAAGCAAGCATGCAATGGCTTCACAATGCGTACTGGTAAGTAAAGGGAGGTGAAGATGAAACCAGTGACACGCTGAAGACAATGATTTGTTGGACCAGTTCCAGTTGCTGTGACAACTGTACGTCTGGTTGGAGCGGCTAGGTATTTAAACCAAAGGACACACAGTCCCGGACACCCAGTCCTGAACACGCAGCTCAGGACACCCAGTCCTCACCGTTTTCTCCTTGAGCTAAGGTCACACAGACCTCGCCCAATCACTCTGGTAAGTCTTCAAGGTAGACTCCCAAACCTTCACAGACTTCGTTCACCGGCAATCCACAATTTCTCTTGGATGCTCAGAACGCGGCGCCTAACCGTCTGGAGGATGCACAGTCCTCAAGTGTAATAAGTCTTCAGATCACTCAAACAAGAAGACTTAAGTGATGCCCAATTACTCTGGCTCTGGGTGGTTAGGGCTTTTCTCCTCGCTAGGGATTTTCTCTCAAAGGCTTCGAGGTGGGTTGCTCTCAAACGACAAAAGCCGTGCACTGAAATCTGAGCAGCCAACCATTTATGGTTGTAGGGGTGGACTATTTATAGCCACTTGGCAACCCGGCCTGATTTGTCCGAAATGACCCTGGGTCACTAAGGAACTGACACGTCTATCAACGGTCGAATTTTGAACTCACACGGCAACTTTACTTGGGCTACAAGTAAAGCTGACTTGTTTGACTCTGGACAAGATTTTCTCTCATTGTCTTCACTCGAAGACATAGGATTTGAATTAGGCATCACTTCAGTCATCCTGACTGGTTCTCTTGGACCCCACTTAACAGTACGGTGGTTCCTATGACACACCATGAATGAAGTAAAAACTACGAAGGATCTAAGTCTTCGAGTTCCATAAGCTTCATGGGGAGTCTTCACATGTCATTGTCTTCGACATGAATGTCTTCATAAACCACCATTGTCTTCAATGTCTTCGTACATTTTTAGGGGTCATCTCTGGTAGCTAAACCGAATCAATGAGGGACTTCTACCTGTGTTATCCTGCAATTCTCACAAACACATTAGTCCCTCAACTAGGTTTGTCGTCAATACTCCAAAACCAACTAGGGGTGGCACTAGATGCACTTACAATCTCCCCCTTTTTGGTGATTGATGACAAACTAGTTGAAGTTTTCAACGGGGAATATAATTTGTGAAATTGTAAAGGAATTGTCTTCATAAGCTGCAAGGGCTCCCCCTGAAGATGTGCATATAAGTGATTTGCTTCTGGAACGCAAATGCACATAGCAGGTTGTACTTGTGGGAATCCACTTCAACTTATGATGACAATCTACCACGCATGTAAAGGTATATGAAGAGAATGACATGCATAATGAGAAATGGACGTCCGCGAAATGATATAAGTGCGGAAATTATCGTCGTACATGCGGAATTTATCTTCGCAAAAACATAGTGGCAAACAAGTAGCAAACGACCATCAAGTTTAAGTGTTACAACTCGAAGAACCAAATGTAGCAAAACGAGAGTTGTAAGCACGAAGAAAAATGCAAAATATAAAGCACCCGCCCATATTATTGACCCGCTTGAAGACTATAAACATCATATGCTTCTCCCCCTTTTGTCAGTGATGACCAAAAAGGTTTGAAGACATAGAGTTTTCTACGCGTTCCCAGGCGCAGCAGGGTCGGTGGAGGCGTTTGGTGGTGCTGACGAGCTTGGTCCAGGGTCGACGCGCGCTGAAGAAGGTGGTGGTGATGTAGCGTCGTCTTCTTCCTCAATGATTTTTCCAGTCACTGTGGCAGCAGAGGAAGAGAACTCTGAATCTTCAAGCGACGGAGTTCCGCGCAGCACAGCTCTTCTGGGGGGTGTGGAGTCAAACTTGAATCTCTCTTTGAAGCCATCCTCTTGAAGTTCAGCTTCAGTGCACATCATGGTGAGGCCTTTCCAAGTGCGGCGACAGGTTTCATGTGCGACAAAGGCATTCTTGGTGGCTAGATTTCTGATGCGATTGACGTCTTGCATGATACTGCGCATCTGCCTTTTGAGCCAGTCGTGATGCCTATCTTGCTTTTGGTGTAGAGCCACAAGAAGTTCACGGTCATTGAGTGTACGAGCGCGTTTCTTGGGTCTCTGTGCAGCTGTGCTGTCAGTGGCTTTAGTTGATGCAGGGGCACGTGTGGTGCCAGCCATGGGATACACTCTGGAGATGGCTTCAACACCTTCATCATTCTGAGTGAAGCTCTGGTGTTCTGCATTCTGAAGACTTAATGGTTGTTTGGCAGGCTCAGGATATATTGCTTCAGCAGAGGTGTCCACATCGGGTAAGAAGATTCTATGGTTGTGGGCAGAGGGCTGATAGGAGATAGCAGAGTGGAGCTTGATTAGCCTCATAACCCATGGAGCATAAATCTTCAAACCAAAGAGATCTGAGCCAGACGCTGCAAGTTGGCGTATAAAGAGATCCTGAGCGTTGAAGCATTTGCCATGCAGGATACAGAAGATGAGAGTCTTCATGGCACCTTCAACCTTGGCATATCGAGAGTGCCCCTTAATGGGCCATAGAGTCCGCCTGACGATGTGATATATAGTTCTGGGCAGGTACTCTAAGTCTTCAATGAAGAACTCAGTTGGGTAAGGTGCATCAAGAGGAAATGGCTTCATCATTGAGAGCATCTGACTCATATTTGGCTCAGGTCGCTGAAATATGCTCTCAATTGCTTCAGCATGGAGTTGGCAGCCTTCTTCGAAGAGTTCGCCAGGAGTGGGTAGGCCGGTAAGCTCAATGATATCGAATGCATTGGCTTCATGATGGACATTTCCGGTCATCCACTCCAGGACCCAAGTCTTCGGATCTCTGTTGTAGCCTTTGATATGCAATGTGGCATAGAACTGGAGCAGAAGCTCTTCATTCCAGTGCTCTTCATCTGTGATAAACGGCAGCAGGCCAACTTGCTTGAAGCAATCCAGTGCTTCTTCCAGACCAGGCAGACCAGCAACAGCTTCAACCTCAAGGCGCTGGTGAGGAAAGATACGGCCTTGGTTGTATAGGACACAGGAGTAGTAGCTGCGCTGTGGGTAGCTCCAGAACCTATCTGATACAATCCGTTCCCATGAATAAGGGTTCTTGGAGCTGTTGAAGAAAGTGTTGTCTGCCCTGAAGCTATTGACGTTAAAGGAGCCAGGAGCTGATGCAGGACCTGGGAACCTTGGCAGTCGTGGGATTGGCTTCTGGACCTAGGGCCTGTGCGCAACATGATAGTTGAACTGTGGACCGGCAGCAGACTCAGGCACAGAAGGTTCAGAGGCAGTAGCTTCAGTGTCTCTTGAAGCTATTGGTTGGTCGGGCTCCACAATGGCTTCAGTGTTGGTTGTGGCAGCCGCAATAGTTTTAGCCTCAACACCTGTAGTGAGAGGGACGGATTCAGGTACGTTCTCCTTGAGAACTTCTTCTTGTTGGTGCGGGGGAGATGGAGCTTGAGGTTCTTCATGCTCTTCTTCATGTTCTTCGGCTGATGCAGTCGGAATGTCGTCAGCAGCCTGAGCCCTTGGCCCTTTGCGAAGCCTACGGAATGCAGGCGACGCCGGTGGAGTTGCAGTGGGCTGGGGCTCATTCTCTTCCTCCTGCGGGCGATCTGCCCACGATGCATCTTGGGTGATTGGCGTCAAGGGACGACCAATGCTGATCATTTCGCTTGTTTCAAGCTGAGGAAGGACGGCATCACCTTGCACATTGTCTTGGAGACCAATGTCTTCAGCAGCGTTGGGGTCGGCTGCTGGAATGTCTTCAGCGTGCGGAGCCTTTGTGAAAGCAGGCTCATGCACGGTCAGCTGACGATCTTCGTCAGGATAGCGGACGGAGAGGGGTTCGACTATCAGGGGCTCTGTGGGAGCAGCCCGAGATTTCTTGGTCTTGCGCTTCTTGATGGCGGGGTCAGAAGGAGAGGCTTCAGGGTGTTTCCTCTTCCTTGCTTCAGCTTCGGCTGTCCTTGTCTTCTTAAGCTCTGAAGCGGTTGAGTGGTGCTTTGGCTTCGAGCCAGTCTTGGCAGTGGGGAAGACGATCGGAACGGCTTCTTGCCTTGGTGCCTCTTGTTCAGCTACAGTGGGCTTCTTCTTTTTCTTCGCGGCCATCCTGGGGTCGATGCCGGGACGCCCAAGTGCCTTGCGCTTCTCGGCCTCATTGTAGGCCTGCACACAGAGGTCAGCCAAGGTCTTCATTCGCTCACGCGAACCCTGAGCTTCTGCATGTTTCTTCATAAAGTTTTCCTTCAACTCGTGCAGCATGACCTTGAAGTCCTTGACTTCTTGGACGCTGAGCTTGGCCATATTCTGCTTGAACTGAGCCTTTTCAAAATCAATCTTTTGCTTCAGTTCAACAATGCACTGGGCAATTGCAAGTTCTGAAGCAATAGCGCCTTGGAAGGCGACGCTGAGGCCAATGGGCAGCTGCAGATCATCGAAGCTGATATTGGGTGTATCAAACCACTCATCAATGAAGTTGTGGATGATTGCTGCATCAAACAGAGGCAAATTGTTGAAGATTTCAGCCTCCTCCTTGCTCTTGATGAGCTGTTCAAGAGCGTCATCGCCAAGATCTTCGTCACTGGACAGATCAATGGCATCGCTGCGCAGAATGGCAGCAGCTGTGAGCTCTTTGCCAGTGTGTGGCTGAGGCTTCTTGGCTTCTTGGGGCTTGGAGACTCGTGATAAGTCTTCAGACTGCACACTTGCTTCAGGAGGTGCAGTGGCCAATGGCTTCGCTCTGGAGATCTTGGGAGAAGCGGCTGGCTTTGAAGCTTTTGGCTTCTTCTTCGTCTGCTTCGGCTCCGGTGCAGCAGGAGCGTCATCAGACTCAGTGTCTGTTGGAGGGTCGTTCACAGCAGTCCCTTGGACTAGAATGCGAGTGATGAGGCCTTCAAGATTGGCATACGGCCCGATGATATTGGGATTTGCGTCGCGTGTGCCATCTGCCCTTGGTTTAGAGGGACCAGGGTTGAAGTCCAACCCCCACTCCTTCTTGTTTTGCTTCGCAGAGTTCTGAGCAAATTGGAAGTTGCACTTGAACAGAGTGTCATCGCGACACCAGAGAAGTGATGACGGATGTGCGTCAGCTAGCTGTGGTCCTCTGACCATGCATGGAAAGAAGCCTTGAGCAATGGCTTCGTCTCTGGACCGGGGTACGAGATTTTTGTACAATGCGTCTCCCCATGGTCTCTTGATGGCGCACTTTTCTGCATATTCCTTAGTGACGAAGCGGTATTGGAACCACTGCTCTGCCCAATATCTTCGAATCCATTGGATTCGTGTCTTGCGCTGACCATAGCTCTCTTTAGGATCAGTTTGGTACATTTCTGCCAAGTCATCAGGCAGATCTTTAGACGTTTCACCACGTCTCTGTCTGACTCCCTTCCTTGCTGGTTTTTCTGCTGCCATGAAGCTTAACTTGGAAGGCTTCAAGAGATTCAAAGTCTTCAAAGGCTTCCTTTTGCTTGACCAACAGGAACTCGCTTCGGGAGAATTGATGTGACGCTGTAAGAACTCTGCAAATGAATGCAGACTATGAGAACCAAAAGATTCTCCCACGGACATGTACCTGTGACAGCATTAAGGTGCGAGGGAAGGGGAAGAGGTCATATGCATTCTCAGAAGATTTTGAAGACAAATCAGTTTAGAAGATATTGACCTCATCATGCGAAGACATTCACTTCATAGAAAAGAAGTTGGTTCCAGATTTGTACGAACCCATAGATCAGTACAAGTGAGGAATCTAACTACTTCATGAAGAACAAGTGAATATACTAGGAAAGTTATGAGATGCAGATGAGAGAGATGAAACTTGTGTGAATAGAAACTTCTTATGGCAGAAAGTGACTGAGCTATAGGATCAAAAGAGGCTGTAAAAAGAGGTTTTATTTACCACACTTGGAACTGCTAGACGAGGTGAGAGTTGAGGCCGAGCAGTTCGATCCTCTGTGCCCTAACTTGGCGACGGAAGACACCTACGGCGACGGCGGAGAGACCGATGTCCGCAGTCGGCGTGAGAACGGCGTCGGAGAGATTGCGGCAGTGAAGCACTTCGTCGCCGGCGTCGTTGAGAGTTAGCGGTGGCGCTAGGGTTCGTGCGAGGGTGGAAGAAGGGATAATAACCGCAGTGAATCGTGTATTTATAGGGATAGGGGCGGCACTGCGCTATTACTCAGGTGCCCCTGGCGATTCGCATCAGATCAGTACGTGGCCAGCATGCGGTATTGTGGGGGCAGTTCCACACCCCACGCACGCCTTGTTTGTCGGGTGTCGTTCCTACTTCTCCCGATTTCTTGTTGATGTAATAACATTGAAAACAGTTTTAAAGTTTGTCTCTGTGTCTTCTGCTGACAAGGATGCAGTGAAGACATTCGACAGTTTCAATAGAATGCATACGACTTGGAGAGATAGAGTTTGAGGTAGGAAGCATGGAGAGGTTGGGGTCCGATCACATTCACTTAGTTCAAAAGATTCAAACAAGAAGACATAGCTATAAGTGAATGCTGTAGAGGACAGAACACCAGTACATATATATAGATAATCAACATAGTGAAGATAATCAAGAAGACATGTTGAGATTGAAGCCAAACCAAATGTGAAGACATAGCAAATGTAATGCCATAAGTGAAACACTTCAAGCAGGAATTTTGGTGGTGGCATTACCCACCGTATAGGAAGTATTAGACCCAGACACGGCGCACAATTATCATGGCGCTCCGAAGTCAAATTCCATGTTAATGTATTCACACTTAGAATGTATGTCTTCATTGATTGAAGATATACGTTACTTCGTGTGTTGCACATCTAAGTCATCAACATGCATAAGTGTTAGGATGTGTGCCTGATCACAGGACATTTGAGGATTCCAAGATATTTAGCTCACACCGTAACTTGCAAAATCTCTTCTCATCCAAGGGCTTGGTGAAGATATCTGCCAATTGCTCTTCAGTGTTGACGTGTATGATATCAATATCTTCCTTTGCAACATGATCTCTGAGAAAATGATGACGAATTTCAATGTGCTTTGTCTTCGAGTGCTGAACTGGGTTATTGGCGATCTTGATGGCGCTTTCGTTGTCGCAGTAAAGTGGCACTTGCTTCAGATGAATGCCATAATCCTTGAGGGTTTGCTTCATCCATAGAAGCTGAGCGCAGCAGGATCCAGCAGCAATGTATTCAGATTCAGCAGTGGAGAGAGATACACAGTTCTGCTTCTTTGAAGACCAACATACAAGTGATCGGCCCAGAAAGTGACATGTGCCTGACGTGGACTTCCGATCAACCTTGTCACCAGCATAATCAGCATCCGAAAATCCAACCAGATCAAACTCTGAGCCCTTTGGATACCATAACCCTAGAGTTGGGGTGTGAGCCAAATATCGAAGAATTCGCTTCACAGCTAAGTGATGCGACTCCTTTGGTGCCACTTGGAATCGAGCACACATGCAAACACTAAGCATAATATCTGGCCTAGATGCACATAAATAAAGCAAAGAACCAATCATGGAGCGGTATACCTTTTGATCGAACTCTTTATCATTGTTGTCAGGACCCAGATGATGTTTGGCTGGCATTGGTGTTGTGAAACCTTTGCAGTCTTGCAAACCGAACTTCTTCAGGCAATCTTTGAGATACTTCTCTTGAGATATGAAGATGCCATTGCGTTGTTGCCGTATCTGAAGACTGAGGAAGAATTTCAGCTCCCCCATCATAGACATCTGATATTGCTCTTGCATCATATATCTGAATTCCTCACTGTACTTCTGATTGGTGCAGCCGAAGATAATGTCATCCACATATATTTGGCACACAAATAGTTCACCATCATATGTCTTCGTGAAGAGTGTGGGATCTAGGGAACTAGGTATGAAGCCTTTGCTCTTCAGGAAGTATTTGAGTGTATCATACCAGGCCCGAGGGGCTTGTTTGAGGCCATATAGTGCCTTATTGAGCTTGTAAACCATGTCAGGATGTTTTGGATCTTCAAACCCAGGTGGTTGTGCAACATACACTTCTTCTTCAATTTTGCCATTGAGGAAGGCACTCTTCACATCCATTTGATACAGAATTATGTTGTGATGATTTGCATAGGCCAGCAGTATACGGATGGCTTCAAGTCTGGCCACAGGAGCAAATGTTTCATCGAAGTCAATGCCTTCCACTTGAGTATATCCTTGAGCAACAAGACGAGCCTTGTTTCTGACGATTTGACCATGCTCATCTTGCTTGTTGCGGTATATCCATTTGGTGCCTATTATGTTATGCTTCCGTGGATCAGGACGCTTAACCAACTCCCATACATTGTTCAGCTCAAACTGTTGAAGCTCTTCTTGCATAGCTTGAATCCATTCAGGTTCCATAAAAGCTTCATCAATTTTCTTGGGTTCTGTGATTGAAACGAATGCGAAGTGTCCGCAGAAATTTGCCAGTTGAGTTGCCCTTGAACGAGTCAGTGGACCAGGTGCATTGATGCTATCAATTATTCTGTCAATCTGCACTTCATTGGCAACACGAGGATGTAGGGGTCGAAGACTTTGCTCTTGCTGATCTCTGTTGTCATGGGGAGGAATGTCTTCAGGCTGAGCATTATCTTCGTGTGGATCAGGTGCTGAGATGATAAGTTATTCTTCAGGATGAGCTTCAGAAGGTATAATTTCTCAAGTTCCCATTAGCTTGATTGATTCACTGGCTGGAACTTCATCTAGCACATTTGGCAGTTGCTCTCTTTGTGACCCATTGGTCTCATCGAACCGCACATCCACTGTTTCAACCACTTTGTAGTGAAAGAGATTGAAGACTCTGTAGGAGTGCGAATCCTTTCCATATCCAAGCATAAAGCCCTCATGTGCTTTTGGAGCAAATTTTGAGGTGTGGTGAGGGTCCTTGATCCAGCATCTTGATGCAAATACTCTGAAGTAACTGACATTTGGCTTCTTGCCAGTTAGAAGTTCATAAGATGTCTTGTTCAGAAGCTTGTGAAGATATACACGGTTGATAGTATGGCATGCAGTGTCAATGGCTTCAGTCCAGAATTTTCTTGGAGTCTTGTACTCATCTAGCATTGTTCTGGCCATCTCAATGAGTGTTCTGTTCTTGCGTTCGACGATGCCATTCTGTTGTGGCGTGTACGGAGCTAAGAATTCATGAGTGATGCCCAATGTATCAAGATATGTGTCAAGGCCAGTGTTCTTGAATTCAGTGCCATTGTCACTTTTGATGTGCTTTATCTTGGCGCCATAATTGTTCATAGCCCGATTTGTGAAGCGTATGAATACATCCTGCACTTCAGTCTTGTAAAGGATTATGTGCACCCAAGTATATCTAGAGTAATCATCAACAATGACGAAGCAATAGAGGCAAGCAGTAGTGGAAAAAGTTGAGTAGTGAGTGGGACCAAAGAGATCCATGTCAAGCAGTTCGAAGGGTTGAGTAGTGGTCATGATTGTCTTCGAAGGATGTTTTGCCCTTGTCATCTTCCCTGCTTCACAGGCACCGCACAAGTGATCTTTCTTGAACTTGACGCCCTCGATGCCTATGACATGCTTCTTCTTCGCAAGGGTGTGGAGGTTCCTCATGCCAGCATGCCCAAGCCTTCGATGCCAAAGCCAGCATTCTGAAGCCTTTGCGAGAAGACATACTGCAAGCTGTGGCCCTGCTGAGAAATCTACTACGTACAAATCATCTTTCCGATACCCTTCAAACACTAGAGACTTGTCAGATTCCATTAGTACCAGGCAACGATATTTTCCAAAGATTACAATCATGTTCAAATCGCAAAGCATTGAGACAAACATTAAGTTGAAGCCAAGGGATTCAACAAACATGACTTTATCCAAGTGTTGATCCTTTGTGATTGCAACTCTACCTAGACCCAGTACCTTACTTTTACCAGTATCAGCAAATGTGATGTGGCTCTTGTCAGATGGACGTAAGGTTGAGTCCATAAAGAGACTTCTTTTGCCAGTCATGTGATTTGTACACCCACTGTCAATAATCCATTCTGAAGACTCTGAAGTCACTGGTGTCGTACCCTACAGTGCAGTTAGGGGGATAGGCTTCACGAAGAGTGTTGTGAAGCAAAAACATTTGACGAACCAGTGGATTATGAAAACTTAGATCCAGGTTAGGACAAGTAGGGAGAGTAGCATGCGATTCAGGTATGAAATACATAGTGATGCCATTCGGGCATTTGATCTTGCGCCCCACAAGATTTTTAAGGTCCCCAGCAATAGCGTTAGAAGATATTGGTTTTTTGCTGGAGACCCTTCCCTGCAAAAGAGAGTTAAGCTTTCTTAACCACCCACATCTTCAAGGGTGGCTTAGAAGCAATAAGTCTAAGTGCAGCATCTGAGAATTCTGGCTTTGGAGCCCTGGCAAACAGTCTAGCAGGTGGGCAATAGTACTCATAAGAATAGGCAGAATAGTTCTTGGTCATATGAGCATGACGGTTTGAAGAACCGCTCTCATATGCCTGAGCATGGTTTCCCTGCAAAACATTTGCGTTAGTGCGACTCAGGTGAGTCCTCTGCCTGTATGAAGCCTTTGGACCATATGAAGCCTTTGGTCTGAGGTTTGTCTTCTTCATGTGAGGTGTCATGAGGACATTCACAGGAAGATTCTCCAGACACGTTTTTGGAACCCAGATCTTCTTCATAGGCGGTCCATTCCTGTAGTTAGTACCAATGTACCTGGCAAATACTTCACCATTCTGATTTTTAAACAGTTTGTAGTTTGCATCAAAGGATTCATCAATGATAATAGGATCAGCACAAGTGAAGCCAGATAGATTGGATGGATCTGCTGAGGATTCCTTTGCAGCAACCCATGTGGTTTTGGGGTAATGCTCAGGTTTCTAGTAAGATCCATCTGCATTAATTTTCCTCACGAACCCAACACCCTCTTTCCTAGGGTTTCGGTTCAGAATCTGCTTCTGGAGGACATCACATAATGTCTGATGTCCTTTGAGACTTTTGTACATCCCTGTTTCAAGCAATGTCTTCAACCTAGCATTCTCATCAGCAATAGCAGTGGTATCCTCAGCAGAGGGGTTAGTTACCACTTCAACAGTTGAAGATATTTCAACAGCAGTAGCAGTGGAACATTCAACAACAGAATTGGCATTATCACGCTCAATGCATTTAAGGCATGGTGGTTCAAATCCTTCCTGAGCGGAACTGATCTGTTCGGCTCGAAGTGACTCGTTTTCCTTTTGAAGATCTTCATGATCCGCTCTCAACTTCTCAAGATCTTGCTTCTTTTGAAGATAATCATAGGAAAGCTTTTCATGAGTAGTTGAGAGAGTCTCAAGACGATCTTCGAGTTCCTGATACTTAACATGAAGATTTTTTATGTCTTCAATTAAGGATTCAGAACGAGTCATTTCAGCACCCAACAGATCATCGCTTCTGTCTAACAGTTTTTGAATATGTTCCATGGCCTTTTGTTGTTCAGTTGCAATTTTAGCAAGTGTTTTGTAGCTGGGTTTTGAATCACAATCAGAGTCATCGTCACTGGATGTTTGATAGTGAGTAGTGCGTGTGTTTACCTTGGCACCACGTGCCATGAAGCAGTAGGTAGGAGTAGAGTCGTCCTTGTCATTTGCATCGGTGTTGGTGATGAAGTCATTGTCTTCAGTGTTGAAGATGGACTTGGCGACGTAGGCTGTAGCCAGACTCGCAATGCCTGAATCAGACTCCTCCTCAGACTCCACCTCTGCCTCCTCAGAAGCGGACTCCTCCTCTGAATCCATTTCCTTGCCAACAAACGCACGAGCCTTGCCAGATGAACTCTTCTTATGTGATGAAGACTTTGAGGAAGACTTGGAAGAAGACTTTGAGTATTTCTTCTTTGTAACACCCTCGATGCGACTATATCTCCCACGTGTCGAGGCACGACTTAGAGGCATAATCGCATTGAAGGCAATGTCGCAAGTGAGGTAATCTTCGCACAACCCATGTAATGCAATAGGGGAAAAAATTACATAGTTGGCTTACAATCGCCACTTCAAACAACTACATAAATAAAACATTACATCAACCAAATACACTCATGGTCCGACTACGGAACCAAAATAAAAGAAGAGCCCCAAATGCGACAAAGGTCCCCGATCGACCCCAACTGGGCTCCACTACTGATCAACTAGAACGAAACAGCACAAAGGACAGAATCTTCATCGAGCTCCTCCTGAGCTTGGTTGCATCATCTGCTCGGACTCATCGGCACCTGCAAGCTGGTTTTGGAAGTAATCTGTGAGCCACAGGGACTCAGCAATCTCGCACCCTCGCGATCAAGACTATTTAAGCTTATGGGTAAGGTAAAGGTATGAGGTGGAGCTGCAGCAAGCGACTAGCATATATGGTGGCTAACATACGCAAATGAGAGCGAGAAGAGAAGGCAAAGCACGGTCGATAAAAGTATGATCAAGAAGTGATCCTGGACTACCTACGTCAAGCATAACTCCAACAACCGTGTTCACTTCCCGGACTCCGCCGGAAAGAGACCATCACGGTTACACACGCTGTTGATTCATTTTAATTAAGGTCGACTTCAGGTTTTCTACAACCGGACGTTAACAAATTCCCATCTGCCCATAACCGCGGGCACGGCTTTCGAAAGATCAAATCCCTGCAGGGGTGTCCCAACTTAGCCCATGACAAGCTCTCACGGTCAACGAAGGAATAGACCTCCACCCGAGACATTCCGATCAGGCTCGGTGTCCCAGTACAACAAGACATTTCGACAGGGTAAAACTAAACCAGCAACACCGCCCGAATGTGCCGACAAATCCCGATAGGAGCTGCACATATCTCTTTCTCAGGGCACACTCAGATTGTCTTAGGTATGGGTAAGCCAGCCCAGAGTTGCCCCTGGTGGCCACCGGCAGCTGACAGGTGGACCAACACTCAGAGGAGCACTGGCCCGGGGGGTAAAATAATGATGACCCTTGAGCCGGCCGACTCAAGGGAAGAAAAAGGCTAGGTGGCAAATGGTAAAACCAATGTTGGGCATTGCTGGAGAAGCTTTACTTAAGGCGAACTGTCAAGGGGTTCCCATTATAGCCCAACCGCGTAAGGGACGCAAAATCCGGGAACATAACACCGATATGACGGAAACTAGGGCGGCAAGAGTGGAACAAAACACCAGGCATAAGGCCGAGCCTCCCACCCTTTACCAAGTATATAGATGCATTAATTAAATAAGATATATAGTGATATCCCAACAAGTAAACAGGTTCCAACAAGGAACAACATCTCCATGTTCCAACAAGGAACAAACTTCAATCTTCACCTGCAACTAACAACGCTATAAGAGGGGCTGAGCAAAGCGGTAACATAGCCAATCAATAGTTTGCTAGGACAATGGTGGGTTAGAGGCTGAACATGGCAATTTGGGAGGCTGACAAGCAAGTGGTAGGCATCGTAGCAATGGCATAGCAAAAGAGCGAGCAAACTAGCATAGCAAAGATAGTAGTGATTTCGAGGGTATGATCATCTTGCCTGAAATCCCGCAAGGAAGAAGAACGAGTCCATGAAGAAGACAAATGGACGTAGATGAACGGGTCCTCACAAACTCGACGTTACCGGAACCAACCCGAAGAAGCAATCACCGAAAAAGAAGCACACAACATAGTAAACAACCAACACATGGACATGGCATGATGCGCAAACAAGAATGATGCATGTCCGGTTTAAAGAGGCATGGCATGGCAAAATGCACAAAACAATCCTACAAATTAAGTGGAGCTCAATATGCAACGAGTTGCATATTGACGCGAAACACCACATTCAAGTTATTTAGTTCTCTCCCGGTTATGTACTCAACAATATTAAATGTTATTAAGCATGGCAAGAGGTGAAGCATAAAAGAAACTATCTAACTAAGCAATTTAAATGGGGCCGGATATAACAAACAACAAATCCGGTAAATCCCCATATGCATTAGTAATTTATTGCAACAACAATTTAAACATTTTAATTGTTGTTATCATGATGCGGGTGACATGAACAAGTTTATGCATTTTTATTAAAAGTTGACAAGTGCATTAGGAAGCATATGTCATCGTGGCGGAAAGAAAGGATGCCACGGCAACGTTCCGGTTCCGGAAACTCGATTGAGATCCTGGTGCAAAAGAAAGTGCGACGGGAGCGTGACATGCGATAGAAGGTGGGGTGCTCCCGGTTACCGGGTTCCCACATAACGTGTGACAAGGTAAAAGAGAGCAACGTGCGCCGACAAATCGAGCACGGTGCAAGCACGAGCATCGCATACATAGCAAGCATTCGTTTCACGGATGTCGTCTCAGGTTATACCTTCAAAGCGTGCCAATGGGACGGTTCTCGTTCGGTGCCAAGTAGAGGAAGTAGACGTTCTCGAGACGTTCGTCGTGGAAGTAGTCGTACACGGCGATGGTAGTTGTACACGGGTCGTCGAGGGAAGTAGTGGTACTCGGCGATGGTAGAGGAAGTAGTTTGTTCATGCGACGGTATTCGAACTTGACGGTTCCGAGCTCTTCGAGGGTCGTCGTGGTACTCGGGGTCTTCGGACCCGCCGGTCTCGTTCTTGCGATGTTAGTTGAACTTGACATATCCGAGGGATCTGGGTGCCGTGGTGCTTGGCGTTCTTGACAATCCCGAAGATGGCGGTAGATGTACTTGGTGCAATATGGTCTTCGGGTACTTGACGACTCCGGACGGGGCAACAACTCATAGTCAAACTTGACGTTTCGGTGCTGTAGTGGAACGAACGTCCGTGTAGCCTTGCCGGTGTAGGTACTTGACGGTATCCGTGCGTAGAGGTACTTGGCAGGTTCATGTAGACGAACTTGAGGTACTCCGGGGCAGAGGTCGCGACGTTGCAACGATGGTCTCAGACGCTTCCAGATTGAAACAAGGCCGAGTGGCCTCGGGCATCGCAGATCAAAGCCGCGGTCGCACTCATCCTCCCGCGAGCAGAGACGAGGGCACCATGAAGACCTACGAGGAGGAGCAACAGCAAGGGCGTCGGGGAGGCCTGGTGCGGCGCCGGAGACGGAACGGGTGATGGGGTGGCGAGGTGACCAGAGGTGCGAGGAGGGGGTCCTGGTCGCGACAAGAGAAGGCAGCGGGGCGACGGCAACAGAGCTGCCATGGATGGCAACAACGCCATGGAAGGAGCAGGGGCGCGTCGGGGATGGCCGAGGACGGCTTGCGGAGGCCATGGCGAGGTCGAGATGGTGGCGGGGCTTAGGCGCCGAGGTGCACCGGCGGAGCGGCAGAGCTTGCCGGCGTCGGGGATGGAGCAGGAGAGGAGAGGTACCGGGCGGTGCGCGGCCACGGAGGAGAGGGAGGACGCGGCGGACACGGGGGAGTTGATGGAGATGGGCGATGCAGGATGGCAGCAGGACGGCAGCGACTGCGGCATCCATGGCGGGCACGAGCCTCCTGCGGTGGAGGCGACGAACGGGCGACGGTCGTTGCTAGAGGCGGGGAGGCCGGCGCGCTGGTGTGAGGGCTCCTGCGGGAGGAGGACAAGGGCTGAGCAGGACTCCATCCTGGTGCGGTTGGGTGGCGCTACAGAGGGAAAGAGAGGGGAGATGGGATCGGGACGAAGGAGGAAGAAGCGATGGAGATGGGGTTCGGGCGACGGGGTTTCTGGCGGCGCAAGGGAAGAGACAAAGGGGAGAGCGAGAGGGAGTGACCGGGCCTAGGGTTAGGAGGAGTTAGATGGGCCGGCTGGGCCTAGCAGGCCAGCCTAGGCTGGGCTAGCTACCACGCATAGAAGAGGAGGGAGAGAGAAAAGAGAAGGGCCTGACAGAAAAGAAAGGTTCTCCCTTTTTTTAATTCCAACACAAGAAGGGGAAAAAAGGAAGGTTACAAATTTATTTGAAGGGTCAAATAAATTCGAATCAAGCTAGAATTTGGCATGCGGCTACTAGGACATATATCAAAGCACCACAACTAGAATTGGAGTGAGCAAGATTGCAAAGTTTCAAATTAAAAGCATTTGAATTTAATTCAAATGTTTTGAAGAAGGGGGAATTTTGAAGTGCCCAAAAATGTTCGGGTTTTTGGTGAAGCTCCGGAAAGTGAAGAAATAATTTAGGGCAAAGTTTGAAGACCAAACTTGAAGCAGAAAAGACACGGAATTATTTTGCAAGTGTGTTTATGGGTGAATCCAAATTACTGGAATATTTAATATAGCTCTCTAAATATCGAGAGAATATGTTGTAAAGAGAACCACCATGCGAATTCCCTCGGTTTAAATGGATCGAAGACCCACACAAATTATTTAGTTGAGTTGCAACAATCAATGATATGATGGCATGATGACATGATGCAATGCACATGATGACATGACATGATGCAACACGCAAGCACATGACAACGCAACAACATCGAATAACTGCACGACACCTGGCACATCGGACTCGGGGCGTTACATTCTTCTTCTTATCGTCAGAGTCATATTCCTTGCTCTTCTTCTTCTTCTTTCTGCTCTCATTGTCCCATTGTGGACACTCAGAGATGAAGTGTCCAGTTTTCTTGCACTTGTGACATGTTTTCTTCTTGTAGTCATGAGCAGAAGCTTCATCATTTCTTGAGCTTGATCGTGAAGACTTTCTGAAGCCTTTCTTGTTGGTGAATTTCAGGAACTTCTTCACTAGCATTGCAAGTTCCCTTCCAATGTCTTCAGGATCATCAGAACTGCTGTCAGATTCTTCTTCAGATGAGGACACAGCTTTTGCCTTCAAGGCACGAGTTCGCCCATAGCTTGGACCGTACATATCTCTTTTCTCAGAAAGCTGAAACTCATGTGTGTTGAGCCTCTCAAGTATGTCAGACGGATCGAGTGTCTTGAAGTCTGGACGTTCTTGAATCATCAGGGCTAGGATGTCAAACGAACTATCAAGTGATCTCAGCAGCGTCTTGACGATTTCATGTTTGGTGATCTCAGTGGCGCCGAGGGCTTGAAGCTCATTTGTGATGTCAGTGAGCCGGTCAAATGTGTGCTGGACATTCTCATTGTCATTTCGCTTGAAGCGGTTGAAGAGGTTGCGAAGAACACTGATTCTCTGATCTCTCTGGGTTGAGATGCCTTCATTGACTTTGGAGAGCCAGTCCCAAACCAGCTTGGATGTCTTCAAGGCACTCACACGGCCGTACTGTCCCTTGGTCAGATGACCACAGATAATATTCTTAGTAGTAGAGTCCAGTTGAGTGAACTTCTTGACATCAGCAGCAGTGACACCTTCTCCAGCCTTGGGAACGCCGTTTTCGATGACATACTGAAAGTGCGTTATATCGACTAGAGGGGGGTGAATAGGCGATTTTTATGGAAGTCTTCAAAACGTGGAAGTTATGAAGACAAACAGAGTGGACAAGCCTATCACTATGCAGCGGAAGTTAGATTACACAACGCAAGCCGTAGTCAAGTATAAAATATAGTGAAAGCACAGTGACAAACAGCTTCAGTGTAATGAGGATCAGGTAGGAAGAAGTTATGAAGCCAAACAGATCATACAGACAAGTTGTGAAGACAGAAGACAAGGCAAGCATGCAATAGCTTCACAAAGTGTACTGGTAAGTAAAGGGAGGTAAAGATGAAACCAGTGACACGTTGAAGACAATGATATGTTGGACCAGTTCCAGTTGCTATGACAACTGTACGTCTGGTTGGAGCGGCTAGGTATTTAAACCAAAGGACACACAGTCCCGGACACCCAGTCCTGAACACGCAGCTCAGGACACCCAGTCCTCACCGTTTTCTCCTTGAGCTAAGGTCACACAGACCTCGCCCAATCACTCTGGTAAGTCTTCAAGGTAGACTCCCAAACCTTCACAGACTTCGTTCACCGGCAATCCACAATTTCTCTTGGATGCTCAGAACGCGACGCCTAACCGTCTGGAGGATGCACAGTCCTCAAGTGTAATAAGTCTTCAGATCACTCGGACATGAAGACTTAAGTGATGCCCAATTACTCTGGCTCTGGGTGGTTAGGGCTTTTCTCCACACTAGGGATTTTCTCTCAAAGGCTTCGAGGTGGGTTGCTCTCAAATGACAAAAGCCGTGCACTGAAATCTGAGCAGCCAACCGTTTATGGTTGTAGGGGTGGACTATTTATAGCCACTTGGCAACCCGACCTGATTTGTCCGAAATGACCCTGGGTCACTAAGGAACTGACACGTGTACTAACGGTCGGATTTCGAACTCTCGCGACAACTTTACTTGGGCTGCAAGTAAAGCTGACTTGTCTGACTTTGGACAAGATTTTTTTTCATTGTCTTCACTCGAAGACATAGGATTTGAATTAGGCATCACTTCAGTCATCCTGACTGGTTCTCTTGGACCCCACTTAACAGTATGGTGGTTCCTATGACACAACATGAATAAAGTAAAACTACGAAGGATCTAAGTCTTCGAGTTCCATAGGCTTCATAGGGAGTCTTCATATGTCATTGTCTTCGACATGAATGTCTTCATGAACCACCATTGTCTTCAATGTCTTCGTACATTTTTAGGGGTCATCTCTGGTAACTAAACCGAATCAATGAGGGACTTCTACCTGTGTTATCCTGCAATTCTCACAAACACATTAGGCCCTCAACTAGGTTTGTCGTCAATACTCCAAAACCAACTAGGGGTGGCACTAGATGCACTTACAATCTCCCCCTTTTTGGTGATTGATGACAAACTAGTTGAAGTTTTCAATGGGGAATATAATTTGTGAAATTGTAAAGGAATTGTCTTCATAAGCTGCAAGGGCTCCCCCTGAAGATGTGCATATAAGTGATTTGCTTCTGGAACGCAAATGCACATAGCAGATTGTATTTGTGGGAATCCACTTCAACTTATGATGACAATCCATCATGCATGTAAAGATATATGAAGATAATGATATGCATAATGAAAAATGGACGTCTGCGAAATGATATAAGTGCGGAAATTATCGCCGTACATGCGGAATTTATCTTCGCAAAAACACAGTGGCAAACATAGTAGCAGACGACCATCAAGTTTAAGTGTTACAACTCAAAGAACCAAATGTAGCAAAACGAGAGTTGTAAGCACGAAGCAAAATGCAAAATATAATAAAGCACCCGCCCTTATTATTGACCCGCTTGAAGACTATGAACATCATATGCTTCTCCCCCTTTTGTCAGTGATGACCAAAAAGGCTTGAAGACATAGAGTTTTCTACGCGTTCCCAGGCACAGCAGGGTCGGTGGAGGCGTTTGGTGGAGCTGGCGAGCTTGGTGTAGTGACGACGCGCACTGAAGAAGGTGGTGGTGATGTAGCGTCGTCTTCTTCCTCAATGATTTTTCCAGTCACTATGGCAGCAGAGGAAGAGAACTCTGATTCTTCAAGCGACGGAGTTCCACGCAGCACAGCTCTTCTGGGGGGAGTGGAGTCAAACTTGAATCTCTCTTTGAAGCCATCCTCTTGCAGTCCAGCTTCAGTGCACATCATGGTGAGGCCTTTCCAAGTGCGGCGACAGGTTTCATGTGCGACAAAGGCATTCTTTGTGGCCAGATTCCTGATGCGATTGACGTCTTGCATGATACTGCACATCTGCCGTTTGAGCCAGTCGTGATGCCTATCTTGCTTTTGGCGCAGAGCCACAAGAAGTTCACGGTCAGTGAGCGTACGAGCGCGTTTCTTGGGTCTCTGTGCAGCTGTGCTATCAGTGGCTTCAGTTGATGCAGGGGCACGTGTGGTGCCAGCCATTGGATAGACTCTAGAAATGGCTTCAACACCTTCATCATGCTAAGTGAAGCTCTGGTGTTCTGCATTCTGAAGACTTAATGGCTACTTGGCAGGCTCAGGATAAATCGGTTCAGCAGAGGTGTCCACATCAGGTAAGAAGATTATGTGGTTGCGGGCAGAGGGTTGATAGGATATAGCAGAGTGGAGCTTGATGAGCCTCATAACCCATGGAGCATAAATCTTCAGACCAAAGAGATCTGAGCCAGATGCTGCAAGTTGACGTATGAAGAGATCCTGGGCATTGAAGCATTTGCCATGCAGGATGCAGAAGATGAGAGTCTTCATGGCACCTTCAACCTTGGCATATCAAGAGTGCCCCTTAATGGGCCATAGAGTCCGCCTGACGATGTGATAGATAGTTCTGGGCAGGTACTTTAAGTCTTCAACGAAGAACTCGGTTGGGTAAGGTGCATCAGGAAGCAATGGCTTCATCATTGAGAGCACCTGACTCATATTTGGCTTAGGTCGCTGAAATATGCTCTCAACTGCTTCAGCATGGAGTTGGCAGCCTTCTTCGAAGAGTTCGCCAGGAGTGGGTAGGCCGGTGAGCTCAATGATATCGAATGCATTGGCCTCATGATGGACATTGCCGGTCATCCACTCCAGGACCCAAATCTTCGGATCTCTGTTGTAGCCTTTGATGTGCAGTGTGGCATAGAACTGGAGCAGAAGCTCTTCATTCTAGTGCTCTTCATCTGTGATAAACGGCAGCAGGCCAACTTGCTTGAAGCAGTCCAGTGCTTCTTCCAGACCAGGCAGACCAGCAATAGCGTCAACCTCAAGGCGCTGGTGTGGAAAGATACGGCCTTGGTTGTAGAGGACGCAGGAGTAGTAGCTGCGCTGTGGGTAGCTCCAGAACCTATCTGATACAATCCGTTCCCTTGAGTAAGGGTTCTTGGAGCGGTTGAAGAAGGTGTTATCTGCCCTGAAGCTATTGACATTAAAGGAGCCAGGAGCTGTTGCAGGACCTGGGAACCTTGGCAGTCGTGGGATTGGCTTCTGGACCTGGGGCCTGTGCGCAACATGATAGTTGAACTGTGGACCGGCAGTAGACTCAGGCACAGAAGGGTCAGAGGCAGTAGCTTCAGTATCTCTTGAAGTTGTTGGTTGGTCGGGCTCCACAAATGCTTCAGTATTGGGTGTGGCAGCCACAATGGTGTCAGCCTCATCACGTGTAGTGAGAGGGATGGCTTCAGGTACGTTCTCCTTGAGAACTTCTTCTTGTTGGTGCGGGGGAGATGGAGCTTGAGGTTCTTCATGCTCTTCTTCATGTTCTTCGGCTGATGCAGCCGGAATGTCGTCAGCAGTCTGAGCCCTTGGCCCTTTGCGAAGCCTACGGAATGCAGGCGACGCTGGTGGAGTTGCAGTGGGCTGGGGCTCATTCTCTTCCTCCTGTGGGCGATCTGCCCATGATGCATCTTGGGTGATTGGCGTCAAGGGACGACCAATGCTGATCATTTCGCTTGTTTCGAGTTGAGGAAGGACTGCATCACCTTGCACATTGTCTTGGAGACCAATGTCTTCAGCAGCGTTGGGGTCGGCTGCTGGAATGTCTTCAGCGTGCGGAGCCTCTGTGAAAGCAGGCTCATGCACGGTCAGCTGATGATCTTCGTGAGGAAAGCGAACAGAGAGGGGTTCGACTATCAAGGGCTCTGTGGGAGCAGCCCGAGACTTCTTGGTCTTGCGCTTCTTGATGGTGGGGTCTGAAGGAGAGGCTTCAGGGTGTTTCCTCTTCCTTGCTTCAGCTTCGGCTGTCCTTATCTTCTTAAGCTCTGAAGCGGTTGAGCGGTGCTTTGGCTTCGAGCCAGTCTTGGCAGTGGGGAAGACAATCGGAACAGCTTCTTGCCTTGGGGCCTCTTGTTCAGCCACAGCGGGCTCCTTCTTTTTCTTCGCGGCCATCCTGGGGTCGATGCTGGGACGCCCAAGTGCCTTTCGCTTCTCGGCCTCATTGTAGGCCTGCACACAGAGATCAGCCAAATTCTTCATGCGCTCACGCGAACCCTGAGCCTCTGCACGTTTCTGCATAAAGTTTTCCTTCAACTCGTGCAGCATGACTTTGAAGTCTTTGACTTCTTGGACGCTGAGCGTGGCCATGTTCTGCTTGAACTGAGCCTTTTCAAAATCTATCTTCTGCTTCAGTTCCACTATGCGCTGGGCAATTGCGAGTTCTGAAGCAATAGCTCCTTGGAAGGCTACGCTGAGGCCAATGGGCAGCTGCGGATCATCGAAGCTGATGTTGGGTGTATCAAACCACTCATCAATGAAGTTGTGGATGATTGCTGCATCGAACAGAGGCAGATTGTTGAAGATTTCAGCCTCCTCCTTGCTCTTGATTAGCTGCTCAAGAGCGTCATCGGCAAGATCTTCGTCACTTGACAGATCAATGGCCTCGCAGCGCAGAATGGCAGCGGCAGTGAGCTCTTTGCCAGTGTGTGGCTGAGGCTTCTTGGCTTCTTGGGGCTTGGAGACTCGTGATAAGTCTTCAGACTGCACACTTGCTTCAGGAGGTGCAGTGGCCAATGGCTTCGCTCTGGAGATCTTGGGAGAAGCGGCTGGCTTGGAAGCTTTTGGCTTCTTCTTCATCTGCTTCGGCTCCGGGGCAGCAGGAGCGTCATCAGACTCAGTGTCTGCTGGAGGGTCGTTCACGGCAGTCCCTTGGACTAGAATGCGAGTGATGAGGCCTTCGAGATTGGCATACGGCCCGATGACATTGGGATTTGCGTCGCGTGTGCCATCCGCCCTTGGCTTAGAGGGACCAGGGTTGAAGTCCAGCCCAAACTCCTTCTTGTTTTGCTTCGCAGAGTTTTGAGCAAATTGGAAGTTGCGCTTGAATAGATTGTCATCGCGACACCAGAGAAGGGATGATGGATGTGCGTCAGCTGGCTGTTGTCCCCTGACGATGCATGGAAAGAAGCCTTGAGCAATGGCTTCATCTCTGGTTCGGGGTACGAGGTTCTTGTACAGTGCATCTCCCCATGGTCTCTTGATGGTGCACTTCTCTGCATATTCCTTTGTGACGAAGCGGTATTGAAACCACTGCTCTGCCCAATATCTTCGAATCCATTGGATTCGTGTCTTGCGCTGACCATAGCTTTCTTCAGGATCAGTTTGGTACATTTCTGCCAAATCTTCAGGCAGATCTTTAGATGTTTCACCACGTCTCTGTCTGCCTCCCTTCCTTGCCATGAAGCTTAACTTGGAAGGCTTCAAGAGATTCAAAGTCTTCAAAGGCTTCCTTTTGCTTGACCAACAGGAACTTGCTTCGGGTGAATTGATGTGACGCTGTAGGAACTCTGCAAATGAATGCAGACTATGAGAACCAAAAGATTCTCCCACGGACATGTACCTGTGACAGCATTAAGGTGCGAGGGAAGGGGAAGAGGTCATATGCATTCTCAGAAGATTTTGAAGACAAATCAGTTTAGAAGATATTGACCTCATCATGCGAAGACATTCACTTTATAGAAAAGAAGTTGGTTCCAGATTTGTACTAACCTATAGATCAGTACAAGTGAGGAATCTAACTACTTCACGAAGAACAAGTGAATATACTAGGCAAGTTATGAGTTGCAGATGAGAGAGATGAAACTTGTGTGAATGGAAACCTCTTTTGGCAGAAAGTGATGGAGCTATAGGATCAAAAGAGGCTGTAAAAAGACTTGTTATTTACCAGACTAGGAACTGCTTGACGAGGTGAGAGTTGAGGCCGAGCAGTTAGATCCTCCATGCCCTAACTTGGCGACGGAAGACACCTACGGCGACGGCGGAGAGACCGATGTCCGCAGTCGGCGTGAGAATGGCGTCGGAGAGGTTGCGGCAGTGAAGCACTTCGTCGCCGGCGTCGTTGAGAGTTAGCGGTGGCTCTAGGGTTCGTGCGAGGCTGGAAGAAGAGATAATGACCGCAGTGAACGTGTATTTATAGGGATATGGGCGGCACTGCGCTATTACTCAGGTTCCCCTGGCGATTCGCATCTAATCAGTACGTGGCCAGCATGCGGAATTGTGGGGGCAGTTTCACCCCACGCACGCCTTGTTTGTCGGGAGCCGTTCCTACTCCTCCGGATTTCTTGTTGATGGAATAACATTGAAAGCAGTTTTAAAGTTTGTCTCTGTGCCTTCATCTGACAAGGATGCAGTGAAGACATTGGACAGTTTCAATAGAATGCATATGACTTGGAGAGATAGAGTTTGAGGTAGGAAGCATGGAGAGGGTAGGGTCCGATCACATTCACTTAGTTCAAAAGATTCAAACAAGAAGGCACAGCTATAAGTGAATGCTGTAGAGGACAGAACACCAGTACATATATGTAATCTACATAGTGAAGATAATCATGAAGACAAATTGAGATTGAAGCCAAACCAAATGTGAAAACATAGAAAATGTGACGCCTTGAGTGGAACACTTCAAACAGAAAATTTGGTGGTGGCGTTACCCACCGTATAGGAAGTATTAGACCCAGACACGTCACACAATTATCGTGGCGCTCCGAAGTCAAATTCCATGATAATGTATTCGCACTTAGAATGTATGTCTTCATTGATTGAAGATATACGTTACTTCGTGTGTTGCACATCTAAGTCATCAACATGCATAAGTGTTAGTATGTGTGCCTGATCACAGGACATTTGAGGATTCCAAGATATTTAGCTCACACCGTAACTTGCAAAATCTCTTCTCATCCAAGGGCTTGGTGAAGATATCTGCCAATTGCTCTTCAGTGTTGACGTGTATGATATCAATGTCTTCCTTTGCAACATGATCTCTGAGAAAATGATGACGAATTTCAATGTGCTTTGTCTTCGAGTGCTGAACTGGGTTGTTGGCGATCTTGATGGCGCTTTCATTGTCGCAGTAAAGTGGCACTTGCTTCAGATGAATGCTGTAATCCTTGAGGGTTTGCTTCATCCATAGAAGCTGAGCATAGCAAGATCCAGCAGCAATGTATTCAGATTCAGCAGTGGAGAGAGATACCAAGTTCTGCTTCTTTGAAGACCAACAGACAAGTGATCGGCCCAGAAAGTGACATGTGCCTGATGTGGACTTCCGATCAACCTTGTCAGCAGCGTAATCAGCATCCGAAAATCCAACCAGATCAAACTCTGAGCCCTTTGGATACCATAACCCTAGAGTTGGGGTGTGAGCCAAATATCGAAGAATTCGCTTCACAGCTAAGTGATGCGACTCCTTTGGTGCCGCTTGAAACCGAGCACACATGCAAACACTAAGGATAATATCTGGCCTAGATGCACATAAATAAAGTAAAGAACCAATCATGGAGCGGTATACCTTTTGATCGAACTCTTTACCATTGTCGTCAGGACCCAGATGATGTTTGGCTGGCATTGGTGTTGTGAAGCCTTTGCAGTCTTGCATACCGAACTTCTTCAGGCAATCTTTGAGATATTTCTCTTCAGATATGAAGATGCCATTGCGTTGTTGCCGTATCTGAAGACCGAGGAAGAATTTCAGCTCCCCCATCATAGACATCTGATATTGCTCTTGCATCATATATCCGAACTCCTCACTGTACTTCTGATTGGTGCAGCCGAAGATAATGTCATCCACATATATTTGACACACAAACAGTTCACCATCATATGTCTTCGTAAAGAGAGTGGGATCCAGGGAACCAGGTATGAAGCCTTTGCTCTTCAGGAAGTATTTGAGTGTATCATACCAGGCCCGAGGGGCTTGTTTGAGGCCATATAGTGCCTTTTTGAGCTTGTAAACCATGTCAGGATGTTTTGGATCTTCAAACCCAGGTGGTTGTGCAACATACACTTCTTCTTCAATTTTGCCATTGAGGAAGGAACTCTTTACATCCATTTGATACAGAATTATGTTGTGATGATTTGCATAGGCCAGCAGTATACGGATGGCTTCAAGTCTGGAAACAGGAGCAAATGTTTCATCGAAGTCAATGCCTTCCACTTGAGTATATCCTTGAGCAACGAGACGAGCCTTGTTTCTGATGACTTGGCCATGCTCATCTTGCTTGTTGCGGTATATCCATTTGGTGCCTATTATGTTATGCTTCCGTGGATCAGGACGCTTAACCAACTCCCATACATTGTTCAGCTCAAATTGTTGAAGCTCTTCTTGCATAGATTGAATCCATTCAGGTTCCATAAAGGCTTCATCAATTTTCTTGGGTTCTGTGATTGAAACGAATGCGAAGTGTCCGCAGAAGTTTGCCAGTTGAGTTGCCCTTGAACGAGTCAGTGGACCAGGTGCATTGATGCTATCAATTATTCTATCAATCTGCACTTCATTGGCAACACGAGGGTGTAGGGGTCGAAGACTTTGCTCTTGCTGATCTACGTTGTCATGGGAAGGAATGTCTTCAGGCTGAGCATTGTCTTCATGTGGATCAGGTGCTGAGATGATAAGTTCTTCTTCAGGATGAGCTTCAGAAGGTATAATTTCTCCAGTACCCATTAGCTTGATTGATTCACTGGCTGGAACTTCATCTAGCACATCTGGTAGTTGCTCTCTTTGTGACCCATTGGTCTCATCGAACCGCACATCCACTGTTTCAACCACTTTGTAGTGAAAGAGATTGAAGACTCTGTAGGAGTGCGAATCCTTTCCATATCCAAGCATGAAGCCCTCATGTGCTTTTGGAGCAAATTTTGAGGTGTGGTGAGGGTCCTTGATCCAGCATCTTGATCCAAATACTCTGAAGTAACTGACATTTGGCTTCTTGCCAGTCAGAAGTTCATAAGATGTCTTGTTCAGTAGCTTGTGAAGATATACACGGTTGATAGTATGGCATGCAGTGTCAATGGCTTCAGTCCAGAATTTTCTTGGTGTCTTGTACTCATCTAACATTGTTCTGGCCATTTCAATGAGTGTTCTGTTCTTGCGTTCGATGATGCCATTCTGTTGTGGCGTGTATGGAGCTGAGAATTCATGAGTGATGCCCAATGTATCAAGATATGTGTCAAGGCCAGTGTTCTTGAATTCTGTGCCATTGTCACTTCTGATGTGCTTAATCTTGGCACCATAATTGTTCATAGCCCGATTTGCGAAGCGTCTGAAGACATCCTGCACTTCAGTCTTGTAAAGGATTATGTGCACCCAAGTATATCTAGAGTAATCATCAACAATGACGAAGCCATAGAGGCAAGCAGTAGTGGAAAAAGTCGAGTAGTGAGTGGGACCAAAGAGATCCATGTGAAGCACTTCGAAGGGTTGAGTAGTGGTCATGATTGTCTTCGAAGGATGTTTTGCCCTTGTCATCTTCCCAGCTTCACAGGCACCGCATAAGTGATCTTTCTTGAACTTGACGCCCTCGATGCCTATGACATGCTTCTTCTTTGCAAGGGTGTGGAGGTTCCTCATGCCAGCATGCCCAAGTCTTCGATGCCAAAGCCAGCATTCTGAAGCCTTTGCGAGAAGACATACTGCAAGCTGTGGCCCTGCTGAGAAATCTATCACGTACAAATCATCTTTCCGATACCCTTCAAACACTAGAGACTTGTCAGATTCCATTAGTACCAGGCAACGATATTTTCCAAAGATTACAATCATGTTCAAATCGCAAAGCATTGAGACAGACATTAAGTTGAAGCCAAGGGATTCAACAAACATGACTTTATCCATGTGTTGATCCTTTGAGATTGCAACTCTACCTAAACCCAGTACCTTACTTTTACCAGTGTCAGCGAATGTGATGTGGCTCTTGTCAGATGGACGTAAGGTTGAGTCCATAAAGAGACTCCTTTTGCCAGTCATGTGATTTGTACACCCACTGTCAATAATCCATTCTGAAGACTCTGAAGTCGCTGGTGTCGTACCCTACAGTGCAGTTAGGGGGATAGGCTTCACCAAGAGTATTGTGAAGCAAAAACATTTGACGAACCAGTGGGTTATGAAAACTTAAATCCAGGTTAGGGTAAGTAGGGAGAGTAGCATGCGATTCAGGTATGAAATACATAGTGATGCCATTCGGGCATTTGATCTTGCGCCCCACAAGATTTTTAAGGTCCCCAGCAATAGCGTGAGAAGATTTTGGTTTTGTGCTGGAGACCTTTCCCTGCAAAAGAGAGTTAAGTTTTCTTAACCACCCACATCTTCAAGGGTGGCTTAGAAGCAATAAGTCTAAGTGCAGCATCTGAGAATTTTGGCTTTGGAGCCCTAGCAAACAGTCTAGCAGGTGGGCAATAGTACTCATAAGAATAGGCAGAATAGTTCTTGGTCATATGAGAATGACGGTTTGAAGAACCGCTCTCATATGCCTGAGCATGGTTTCCCTGCAGAACATTTGTGTTAGTGCGACTCAAGTGAGTCCTCTGCCTGGATGAAGCCTTTGGACCATATGAAGCCTTTGGTCTGAGGTTTGTCTTCTTCATGTGAGGTGTCATGAAGACATTCACAGGAAGATTCTCAAGACACGTTTTTGGAACCCAGATCTTCTTCATAGGCGGTCCATTCCTACAGTTAGTACCAATGTACCTGGCAAATACTTCACCATTCTGATTCTTAAACAGTTTATAGTTTGCATCAAAGGATTCATCAATGATAATAGGATTAGCACAAGTGAAGCCAGATAGATTGGATGGATCTGCTGAGGATTCCTTTGCAGCAACCCATGTGGTTTTGGGGTACTGCTCAGGTTTCCAGTAAGAGCCATCTGCATTAATTTTCCTCACGAACCCAACACCCTCTTTCCTAGGGTTTTGGTTCAGAATCTGCTTCTTGAGGACATCACATAATGTCTGATGTCCTTTGAGACTTTTGTACATCCCTGTTTCAAGCAATGTCTTCAACCTAGCATTCTCATCAGCAATAGCAGTGGTATTCTCAGCAGAGGGGTTAGTTACCACTTCAACAGTTGAAGATATTGCAACAGCAGTAGCAGTGGAACATTCAGCAACAGACATAGCATTATCACGCTCAATGCATTTAAGGCATGGTGGTTCAAATCCTTCCTGAGCAGAACTGATCTGTTCGGCTCGAAGTGACTCGTTTTCCTTTTGAAGATCTTCATGATCCGCTCTCAACTTCTCAAGATCTTGCTTCTTTTGAAGATAATCATAGGAAAGCTTTTCATGAGTAGTTGAGAGAGTCTCAAGACGATCTTCGAGTTCCTGATACTTAACATGAAGATTTTTTATGACTTCAATTAAGGATTCAGAACGAGTTATTTCAGCACCCAACAGATCATCGCTTCTGTCTAACAGTTTTTGAATATGCTCCATGGCCTTTTGTTGTTCAGTTGCAATTTTAGCAAGTGTTTTGTAGCTGGGTTTTGAATCACAATCAGAGTCATTGTCACTAGATGTTTGATAGTGAGTAGTGCATGTGTTTACCTTGGTACCACGTGCCATGAAGCAGTAGGTAGGAGTAGAGTCGTCCTTGTCATTTGCATCGGTGTTGGTGATGGAGTCATTGTCTTCAGTGTTGAAGATGGACTTGGCGACGTAGGCTGTAGCCAGACTCGCAATGCCTGAATCAGACTCCTCCTCAGACTCCACCTCTGCCTCCTCAGAAGCGGACTCTTCCTCTGAATCCATTTCCTTGCCAACAAACGCACGAGCCTTGCCAGATGAACTCTTCTTGTGTGATGAAGACTTTGAGGAAGACTTGGACGAAGACTTTGAGTATTTCTTCATCTTCTTATCGTCAGAGTCATATTCCGTGCTCTTCTTCTTCTTTCTGTTCTCATTGTCCCACTGTGGACACTCAGAGATGAAGTGTCCAGTTTTCTTGCACTTGTGACATGTTTTCTTCTTGTAGTCATGAGAAGAAGCTTCATCATTCCTTGAGCTTGATCGTGAAGACTTTCTGAAGCCTTTCTTCTTGGTGAATTTCTGGAACTTATTCACTAGCATTGCAAGTTCCCTTCCAATGTCTTCAAGATCATCAGAACTGCTGTCAGATTCTTCTTCAGATGAGGACACAGCTTTTGCCTTCAAGGCACGAGTTCGCCCATAGTTTGGACCGTAGATATCTCTTTTCTCAGAAAGCTGAAACTCATGTGTGTTGAGCCTCTCAAGTATGTCAGATGGATCGAGTGTCTTTAAGTCTGGACGTTCTTGAATCATCAGGGCTAGGATGTCAAATGAACTGTCAAGTGATCTTAGCAGCGTCTTGACGATTTCATGTTTGGTGATCTCAGTGGCGCCGAGGGCTTGAAGCTCATTTGTGATGTCAGTGAGCCGGTCAAATGTGTGTTGGACATTCTCATTGTCATTTCGCTTGAAGCGGTTGAAGAGATTGCGAAGAACACTGATTCTCTGATCTCTGTGGGTTGAGATGCCTTCATTGACCTTGGAGAGCCAGTCCCAAACCAGCTTGGATGTCTTCAAGGCACTCACACGGCCGTACTGTCCCTTGGTCAGATGACCACAGATAATATTCTTGGCAGTGGAGTCCAGTTGAGTGAACTTCTTGACATCAGCAGCAGTGACACCTTCTCCAGCCTTGGGAACGCCATTATCGACGACATACCATAGGTCGACGTCAATGGCTTCAAGATGCATGCGCATCTTATTCTTCCAGTAGGGATATTCAGTTCCATCGAAGACGGGGCACGCAGCGGAGACTTTAATTATCCCTGCAGTCGACATAGCTAAAACTCCAGGTGGTTAAACCGAATCACACAGAACAAGGGAGCACCTTGCTCTGATACCAATTGAAAGTGCGTTATATCGACTAGAGGGGGGGTGAATAGGCGATTTTTATGAAAGTCTTCAAAACGTGGAAGTTATGAAGACAAACAGAGTGGACAAGCCTATCACTATGCAGCGGAAGTTAGATTACACAACGCAAGCCATAGTCAAGTATACAATATAGTGAAAGCACAGTGACAAAAAGCTTCAGTGTAATGAGTATCAGGTAGGAAGAAGTTATGAAGCCAAACAAATCATACACTCAAGTTGTGAAGACAGAAAATAAAGCAAGCATGCAATGGCTTCACAATGCGTACTGGTAAGTAAAGGGAGGTGAAGATGAAACCAGTGACACACTAAAGACAATGATTTGTTGGACCAGTTCCAGTTGCTGTGACAACTGTACGTCTAGTTGGAGCGGCTAGTTATTTAAACCAAAGGACACACAGTCCCGGACACCCAGTCCTGAACACGCAGTTCAGGACACCCAGTCCTCACCGTTTTCTCCTTGAGCTAAGGTCACACAGACCTCGCCCAATCACTCTGGTAAGTCTTCAAGGTAGACTCCCAAATCTTCACAGACTTCGTTCACCGGCAATCCACAATTTCTCTTGGATGCTCAGAACGCGACGCCTAACCGTCTGGAGGATGCACAGTCCTCAAGTGTAATAAGTCTTCAGATCACTCAGACAAGAAGACTTAAGTGATGCCCAATTACTCTGGCTCTGGGTGGTTAGGGCTTTTCTCCTCGCTAGGGATTTTCTCTCAAAGGCTTCGAGGTGGGTTGCTCTCAAACGACAAAAGCCGTGCACTGAAATCTGAGCAGCCAACCGTTTATGGTTGTAGGGGTGGACTATTTATAGCCACTTGGCAACCCGACCTGATTTGTCCGAAATGACCCTGGGTCACTAAGGAACTGACACGTGTATCAACGGTCGAATTTCGAACTCACACGGCAACTTTACTTGGGCTACAAGTAAAGCTGACTTGTCTGACTCTGGACAAGATTTTCTCTCATTGTCTTCACTCGAAGACATAGGATTTGAATTAGGCATCACTTCAGTCATCCTGACTGGTTCTCTTGGACCCCACTTAATAGTACGGTGGTTCCTATGACACAACATGAATAAAGTAAAACTACGAAGGATCTAAGTCTTCAAGTTCCATAAGCTTCATAGGGAGTCTTCATATGTCATTGTCTTCGACATGAATGTCTTCATGAACAACCATTGTCTTCAATGTCTTCGTACATATTTAGGGGTCATCTCTGGTAACTAAACCGAATCAATGAGGGACTTCTACCTGTGTTATCCTGCAATTCTCACAAACACATTAGTCCCTCAACTAGGTTTGTCGTTAATACTCCAAAACCAACTAGGGGTGGCACTAGATGCACTTACACATACCATAGGTCGACATCAATGGCTTCAAGATGCATGCGCATCTTATTCTTCCAGTAGGGATATTCAGTTCCATCGAAGACGGGGCACGCAGCGGAGACTTTAATTATCCCTGCAGTCGACATAGCTAAAACTCCAGGTGGTTAAACCGAATCACACAGAACAAGGGAGCACCTTGCTCTGATACCAATTGAAAGTGCGTTATATCGACTAGAGGGGGGTGAATAGGCGATTTTTATGAAAGTCTTCAAAACGTGGAAGTTATGAAGACAAACAGAGTGGACAAGCCTATCACTATGCAACGGAAGTTAGATTACACAACGCAAGCCATAGTCAAGTATACAATATAGTGAAAGCACAGTGACAAAAAGCTTCAGTGTAATGAGGATCAGGTAAGAAGAAGTTATGAAGCCAAACAAATCATACAGTCAAGTTGTGAAGACAGAAAATAAAGCAAGCATGCAATGGCTTCACAATGCGTACTGGTAAGTAAAGGGAGGTGAAGATGAAACCAGTGACACACTGAAGGTAATGATTTGTTGGACCAGTTCCAGTTGCTGTGACAACTGTACGTCTGGTTGGAGCGGCTAGGTATTTAAACCAAAGGACACAGTCCCGGACACCCAGTCCTGAACACGCAGCTCAGGACACCCAGTCCTCACCGTTTTCTCCTTGAGCTAAGGTCACACAGACCTCGCCCAATCACTCTGGTAAGTCTTCAAGGTAGACTCCCAAACCTTCACAGACTTCGTTCACCGGCAATCCACAATTTCTCTTGGATGCTCAGAACGCGACGCCTAACCGTCTGGAGGATGCACAGTCCTCAAGTGTAATAAGTCTTCAGATCACTCAGACAAGAAGACTTAAGTGATGCCCAATTACTCTGGCTCTGGGTGGTTAGGGCTTTTCTCCTCGCTAGGGATTTTCTCTCAAAGGCTTCGAGGTGGGTTGCTCTCAAACGACAAAAGCCGTGCACTGAAATCTGAGCAGCCAACCGTTTATGGTTGTAGGGGTGGACTATTTATAGCCACTTGGCAACCCGACCTGATTTGTTCGAAATGACCCTGGGTCACTAAGGAACTGACACGTGTATCAACGGTCGAAATTCGAACTCACACGGAAACTTTACTTGGGCTACAAGTAAAGCTGACTTGTCTGACTCTGGACAAGATTTTCTCTCATTGTCTTCACTCGAAGACATAGGATTTGAATTAGGCATCACTTCAGTCATCCTGACTGGTTCTCTTGGACCCCACTTAACAGTACGGTGGTTCCTATGACACAACATGAATAAAGTAAAACTACGAAGGATCTAAGTCTTCGAGTTCCATAGGCTTCATAGGGAGTCTTCATATGTCATTGTCTTCGACATGAATGTCTTCATGAACCACCATTGTCTTCAATGTCTTCGTACATATTTAGGGGTCATCTCTGGTAACTAAACCGAATCAATGAGGGACTTCTACCTGTGTTATCCTGCAATTCTCACAAACACATTAGTCCCTCAACTATGTTTGTCGTCAATACTCCAAAACCAACTAGGGGTGGCACTAGATGCACTTACACATACCATAGGTCGACATCAATGGCTTCAAGATGCATGCGCATCTTATTCTTCCAGTAGGGATATTCAGTTCCATCGAAGACGGGGCACGCAGCGGAGACTTTAATTATCCCTGCAGTCGACATAGCTAAAACTCCAGGTGGTTAAACCGAATCACACAGAACAAGGGAGCACCTTGCTCTGATACCAATTGAAAGTGCGTTATATCGACTAGAGGGGGGTGAATAGGCGATTTTTATGAAAGTCTTCAAAACGTGGAAGTTATGAAGACAAACAGAGTGGACAAGCCTATCACTATGCAACGGAAGTTAGATTACACAACGCAAGCCATAGTCAAGTATACAATATAGTGAAAGCACAGTGACAAAAAGCTTCAGTGTAATGAGGATCAGGTAGGAAGAAGTTATGAAGCCAAACAAATCATACAGTTAAGTTGTGAAGACAGAAAATAAAGCAAGCATGCAATGGCTTCACAATGCGTACTGGTAAGTAAAGGGAGGTGAAGATGAAACCAGTGACACACTGAAGGTAATGATTTGTTGGACCAGTTCCAGTTGCTGTGACAACTGTACGTCTGGTTGGAGCGGCTAGGTATTTAAACCAAAGGACACACAGTCCCGGACACCCAGTCCTGAACACGCAGCTCAGGACACCCAGTCCTCACCGTTTTCTCCTTGAGCTAAGGTCACACAGACCTCGCCCAATCACTCTGGTAAGTCTTCAAGGTAGACTTCCAAACCTTCACAGACTTCGTTCACCGGCAATCCACAATTTCTCTTGGATGCTCAGAACGCGACGCCTAACCGTCTGGAGGATGCACAGTCCTCAAGTGTAATAAGTCTTCAGATCACTCAGACAAGAAGACTTAAGTGATGCCCAATTACTCTGGCTCTGGGTGGTTAGGGCTTTTCTCCTCGCTAGGGATTTTCTC
This sequence comes from Triticum monococcum, assembly GCA_034509565.1. Classification (NCBI taxonomy): domain Eukaryota; kingdom Viridiplantae; phylum Streptophyta; class Magnoliopsida; order Poales; family Poaceae; genus Triticum; species Triticum monococcum. Next base: position 438,012,750 of record CM067842.1, on the reverse strand, counting down.
TCAAAGGCTTCGAGGTGGGTTGCTCTCAAACGACAAAAGCCGTGCACTGAAATCTGAGCAGCCAACCGTTTATGGTTGTAGGGGTGGACTATTTATAGCCACTTGGCAACCCGACCTGATTTGTCCGAAATGACCCTGGGTCACTAAGGAACTGACACGTGTATCAACGGTCGAAATTCGAACTCACACGGCAACTTTACTTGGGCTACAAGTAAAGCTGACTTGTCTGACTCTGGACAAGATTTTCTCTCATTGTCTTCACTCGAAGACATAGGATTTGAATTAGGCATCACTTCAGTCATCCTGACTGGTTCTCTTGGACCCCACTTAACAGTACGGTGGTTCCTATGACACAACATGAATAAAGTAAAACTATGAAGGATCTAAGTCTTCGAGTTCCATAGGCTTCATAGGGAGTCTTCATATGTCATTGTCTTCGACATGAATGTCTTCATGAACCACCATTGTCTTCAATGTCTTCGTACATATTTAGGGGTCATCTCTGGTAACTAAACCGAATCAATGAGGGACTTCTACCTGTGTTATCCTGCAATTCTCACAAACACATTAGTCCCTCAACTAGGTTTGTCGTCAATACTCCAAAACCAACTAGGGGTGGCACTAGATGCACTTACAAGTTGCATAATCTCATAGTCATAGGAACATGTATAAGTCATGAAGAAAGCAATAGCAACAAACTAAATGATCAAGTGCTATGCTAACGGAATGGGTCAAGTCAATCACATCATTCTCCTAATGATGTGATCCCATTAATCAAATGACAACTCATGTCAATGGTTAGGAAACATAACCATCTTTGATCAACGAGCTAATCAAGTAGAGGCATACTAGTGACACTCTGTTTGTCTATGTATTCACACATGTATTATGTTTCCGGTTAATACAATTCTAGCATGAATAATAAACATTTATCATGATATAAGGAAATAAATAATAATTTTATTATTGCCTCTAGGGCATATTTCCTTCAGCGGGAGGGGCTCCTTGACCTTCGTGTCCGAGATGGAGATTATGGCCATGTTTGGATCCATAGGTTAGAGTTAGTTTGGGTTAGTTTGGACTCAACTAACCCAAAAATATCCAAACCGGAGGGTTAGTTTGGGTTAGATGCATCTAACCCATCCAAAAAAACCAACCCACCCAAGAGGTGATTATTTGGGTTAGTTCTTCTGGGGACCACTAAAAACACCTTTTTCTCTCGCTCTCCCTCCAGCAGATCCCTTCCCACTTCCTCAGCTTCTCGTCCTCTCCCTCCCTCCCTCTCACACCGCCCGTGAAGGTGCCTCACCGTATCCGCGCTCCATCTAACCCTCCCATCCAAACACCTCTTTGGTTAGAGTTAGTTCAGGGTTAGTTTAGAGTTAGAATCTAACTCTAACCTCTAACTGAGTTAGAGTATCCAAACAAGGCCTATGTCGGCTTCTCTGCTCTCCTCATTGGAGAGCGAGATAAGGTCGGCAGTGTCGACGATGCAGTCAAAGACAAAATCGTCGATGATGCGGTCTTGTAGGTTGTAGTTGACGTAGCAGTTGTCCCAGACCATGCCGACAAAGTATGTGGCTAGGCAGGCTGGTGGACCCCTACGAGGTCACCACAGTGCCTCGCCCACGATGCTAAGGCCTTGGCCTCAGGTGCCAGGGTTATTGGTTCTGGATCGTCACCCTCCGAGTCAGAGGTCGAGGTGAGGGCGTCGTGTAGTCCCACAGATCTGACCAATTTTCAATTTCTCAACTGATCTAGTTATGCAGGCATGTGTGGATCACCTGCTGGTATGTGGCTCCAGCGTTTTGGTGCCCAAACAAGCCCTATGAGCCAGAGGTTGGTGGCGAAGTTGCCACTAGGGTCGATGAAGTCACCGATGTGATCTGGTGGATCGGCGGGCCGCACATATGGAGGCTGTCGTGGCTGTTGACGACGAAGGCCATAGCACCGACATAAATCGTGTGGACATGGTGAGCCGATGGGTTGATGTCGACCCGGCCCCCATACCATTTGCGGTGAAGGCGAAAGAGACGAAATTAAGCTCTCTCTATCTCTCTCTCTCTCCTGATGGTAGGCAGTTGGGAGCCGAAAGAGATCTAATCTGGGATCGGTCTCCAGCTGACACGGCCATGCCCGATGCACCAACTGGCAGTGCATAATCCGGTCAGTACCCTTGGTAGGGTTGCTAACATGCCCAAAAGTACTAGATCAGAGGTCGCACATGGGTTTTATCTCAGTTCAGGCCTTTAGTGAGGAGTAACACCCTACATCCCGCTTGTTGTTATTATTCATGGTGGGTATGCCTCATGTGAGGGATTACAAGTGCTACCAAGAGTCTAGTCTACGAGAGTAGATGAGAATGAGAGCCCCGTAGCCTCCACCTTATATGCACAGTGAGGGCTAGGGTTTTACAGGAGGGAGATTCGATCTAGCTTGCTACAAGGATGGCTTGCGTACTAAGATGATCTATTGGTGTATATATGCTGCTCCAGGCTCCTCGTGGCTGTTAGAAACATGGTGGACCTTATCGGCCCCTTGGTAGGCCTGCTGCCGGGCTCCCCGTGAAGAACAAATCCCCGGTGTGTTACACCGTCACTATTGTTGTACTAGAGATATTTACATGTTATTCATGGATGAACTATGCTATTTTTTATAATTAGTTTGAATGTTGTTGGATGATTTAGTTAAACAGACGAAATATCATCTGTTTTATGTCAATTATGTCCAAACTTTGCTAAATTCCGTTGTGTTTGACGACATTCATCCATTGTTAAAATCTCATTTGAAATATATGCGTACATAGTTGAATGGCGGGCTCCCACATCACTTCCGCGGACTGGTCTCACCGATTTACGGACTGATATGGTGTCTGATGTGGAGTCAACGTCAGAGATACCTTTATCAACCATCGTACATGCTCTAGTTGGACTCTAAACATTCGCTACAAAGAACGCAAAAGTAAAAGTACAACAATGCCAGGAGTTGTTGGGTCTGCTTTGGTTCTTCGTTGGCAGTTGTTTTCTTTCTTTTCTTTTGTTGTTGTTATGGTGTTTCGGTCTAATTGTTTTTATAAATCAGGTCACCCTATATATTTTTGGAACATTCGCACAAGAGTTGTCAAATTCATTTATCCGAAGAAGGTATTATAAGGACATCCTCAAAGGCGGAATGCATCGCATAAAGGTGAGTGCCAAAAAGAAGAAAGGAAAACAAGGATGCTCAGTTTATTATGGAAAACCAGGCAAAAACCATAGCATTGCCTAGCTGGACTAGACCTAAAGCACCACAATACATACAAAAACGTTGGAAGGAGAAACCCCACAAGACGCCCGGTCGTGCACTCGAGCGCCTTTGTTGCTAACAGAGTGCATACCAACAACTGTCACATTGTACCGGACTGCCACGAGCATATCCACAAGCCTCAATGACACCGAAGAGGAATGATAAGTACGAAAAAGGGAAAACCTATGCCGCTCCGATTCCATGAGACTAGTTGACATAGCTCACCTGACGCTACTTGTATGTGAAGGTGTAACGCCCTCGATGCGGCTATATCTCCCACGTGTCGAGGCACGACTTAGAGGCATAACCGCATTGAAAGCAATGTCGCAAGTTAGGCAATCTTCACAACATCCCATGTAATATAGATAATAAAGGGGAGATAATAATTGGCTTACACTTGCCACGTCAATCAAGTACATAAATAGCATTACAACATTCAAACACTCATGGCCCGACTATGGCGCCAAAATAAAAGACAACCCAACATGCTACACGGTCCCGATCGCCCCAACTGGGCACCACTACTGATCATCAGGAAAAGAAACATAGTATCATTGAGAGTCCTCGTCGAACTCCCACTTGAGCTCAAGCGCGCCATCTGGAGCAGAATCATCAGGCCCTGCATCCGGTTTAATAGTAATTTGTGAGCCACAGGGACTCAGCAATCTCGCACCCTCACGATCAAGACTATTTAAGCTTAATAAGGCAAGGTAAATATATGTGGAGCTGCAGCAAGCGACTAGCATATATGGTGGCTAACCTGTTCGCAAAAGAGAGCGGGAAGAGGAGGCAAAGCGCGAGCAAGCAATCTAGAGAACAACCTGCGCAAGCATTACTCCAACACCGTGTCCACTTCCCGGACTCCACCGAGAAGAGGCCATCACGGTAACTCACACAGTTAATTCATTTTAATTAAGTTAAGGTTCAAGTTATCTACAACCGGACATTAACAAATTCCCATCTGCCCATAACCGCGGGCACGGCTTTCGAAAGTTCAAATCCCTGCAGGGGAGTCCCAACTTAGCCCATGACAAGCTCTCACGGTCAATGAAGGAATAGACCTCCTCCTGAGACGTTCCGATCAGACTCGGTACCTCGGTTCTTCAAGACACTTCGACAGGTTAAAACTAATCCAGCAACACCGCCCGAATGTGCCGACAAATCCCGATAGGAACTGCACATATCTATTTCTTAGGGCACACTCAGATTGTCTTAGGTACGGGTAGGCCAGCCCAAAGTTGCCCCTGGTGGCCACCGGCAGCTGACAGGTGGACCAACACTCAGAGGAGCACTGGCCCGAGGGGTTTAAAATAAGATGACCCTCGGGCTCCGGAAACCCAAGGGAAAAAAGAGGCTAGGTGGCAAATGGTAAAACCAAGGTTGGGCATTGCTGGAAAAGCTTTAATCAAGGCGAACTATCAAGGGGTTCCCATTATAACCCAACCGCGTAAGGAACGCAAAATCCGGGAACATAACACCGATATGACGGAAACTAGGGCGGCAAGAGTGGAACAAAACACTAGGCGAGAGGCCGAGACTTCCACCCTTTACCAAGTATATAGATGCATTAAGATAACATGGCAATATAATGATATCCCAACAAGTAAAATAATGTTCCAAAAAGGAACGGTCTCCAATCTTCACCTGCAACTAGCAACGCTATAAGAGGGCTGAGCAAAGCGGTAACATAGCCAATCAACGGTTTGCTAGGACATGGTGGGTTAGAGGCTGAACATGGCAATTTGGGAGGCTTGAAAGTAAGTGGTAGGCATCGTAGCATTGGCATAGCAAAAGAGCGAGCATCTAGCAAAGCAAAGATAGTAGTGATTTTGAGGGTATGATCATCTTGCTTGCAAAGTTGTCAGAGTTGACTGGATCCTCGAAAGCAAATTCAACGGGCTCCTCGTTAGCGAACTCATCTCCCGGCTCTACCCAAACAAGACAAACAAGCAACAAGGACACAATCACCACGTGCAAGGATCAAACAATATGATGCAAAGATGGTATGCTATGCGGGATGCAATATGTGATGCATATGCAAGATTTGACAAGGAATGCATGAACCTGGCCTCAACTTGGAAAACCAAGTGTGCCACTGGAAAGATGAGATGAAATCGCTTGAAAACGGTATAAAGATCACCGGAATCGGAGTTCCGGTTTGGAAATGGCAAGCAATTCAAATATGACACCGGTCTGCGATTTACAGCAAGTAGTCATCTAAATGCAACAAGATGAACATGCTACAGCACCCAAACATGGCAACAAAATAAATGGCAGGGATCTGCTCAAGATGCTTAACAAAAGACTAGCACTGAGCTACGGCCAATTCATCCATTAACAGGTTCAAACAAGCATGGCAAAAATGCATATGGTAAACAGATTTCAGACTTAGTGAAACTAACACTTGTCTGGAATTTCATATCAGATAGCACTCTTTGGAGCACCAAAACTACATGCTACAGGACCTGAACATGGAAAAGTAAAGCATGGCGTGGAGCTACTCAAAGAGCTTAACAAAAGTCCCTTAGTGACCTTGAGCCAAAAGGGATCATAAAATACATTTGCAACATTTGAACATGGCAAAAACATAATCAGTTCTCAGACTTTAGTGAAAACTGGAACATGCTGAAAACAGATATCAAGTAGGCATGTTTGCGAGCTCGATGCACTCACTACGGAGCAATACATGACAATATAAGCATACACCCATAAAGAATACACAAAATGCAAGCTAGGCATGGCAAGAACAATAACATAGCATGCACGGATCAACTACAACATCCTCGGCAAAATCGCTAACAAGTAGACAATCTGCCCAGATTCACAAAGTAGCAAAAGTAGAGCTCGATTGACTCAAGCTAGAGTGCTCCATAAATGCAAAAAAGACATGGATGGATAGAGCACTACAAGATTAAGAAAACATCCTTACTGATCATCCTCAAAAGAGGCACGGATAACTAGGAAACAACATGAACATATGGCCATATGAGATAAACAGTCCAAGGACTTAGTGGAAATGCTAAGTCCCTGAAATCAGCATTACCAAGTGCCTCACTTTGCAAGCTTGTGCTAGTCACCACACACATCACAAAAATACATGGGTTGCACCTATCGAAAGATGGCAAAACCCTTAACAAAACACATGTAGAACTCATGGGCATATCATGCACACAATAATCATGGCAAAAATGACAAGTATCTAAATGGAGCAGCAGATCTGACAATTATCTCAAGTAGCACTTTTCTAACAGCATTTCGGGCATCAAGATGAACTCAAATGAAAATGATGCAATGGAATGAAATGATGTGCTCTCTGAAGTGAACATTTTGATATGCTATATGCTCAAAACGGAGCTACGGATGAGGAGATACCTCACGATGAACAAGGGAATTTGAATCTGGAAAAACGGGGACTTAGAAGAAAATTTGGACCTCCCGATCTAGGGTTCGGTGGCACGTGACCCAAGGCAAGTCCGGCGAGGTCGCCGCGGCTCTGGCGAGCCCGATGGAGCGGCGGGGAGGCAGGGGAGGAGTAGATCCGGCCTTCTCCGGCCGGATCCGGCGGTGAGGAGGACGAGGCGGCGCCGGCGCGGTGTCGGCGGAGCGGGGCGGCGCGGTGTCGGCGGCCGGCGGCGAGGCGAACCGCGGCGGCGTGGCGGCGCCGACCGGCGAGGCGAAGGCGAAGGCGGCGAGGCAGCGGCGTCGGGCGGCGGCCGGGCCGCGGGGGCCCGCAGCGAACCGGGCGGGCCGCGGCAGGTGCGGACGGCGATATGGGGCGCCGGGTTGCCACGTGGCGCGCCCGGAGTGGCTGGCGGGGGGAGCGGACAATGTCCGTCGGTGGCGACTCTGTCCGGCGACGCGCGATGCTGATTTGGATCTAGGGTTTTTATCCGGGGGAAGGAGAAGGAGATTTTCGGGGGTGGTCTTTAAATAGGCATAGAGGGGGCTAGGAGAGTCCAAATGAGGTGCGGTTTTCGACCACGCGATCGTGATCGAACGCTCTAGATGATGGAGAGGGTTTTGGTGGTTTTGGGCCAAATTGGAGGGGTGTTGGGCTGCAACACACACAAGGCCTTTTCGGTCCCTCGGTTAACCGTTGGAGAATCAAACGAAGTCCAAATGGTACGAAACTTGATAGGCGGTCTACCGGTAGTAAACCAAGGTCGCTTGGCAAGTCTCGGTCCAATACGGAAATGTTTAATCCCCACACACGAAAGAAAGGTAGAAATGACCACCGGAGGAGAACGAAGCGCCGGAATGCAAAACGGACAACGGGGAAAATGCTCGAATGCATGAGATGAACACGTATGCAAATGCAATGCACATGATGACATGATATGAGATGCATGACAACGACAACAACACATGGAGAAAAAACCCGAACCCGAGAAAATAAAATAACTTAAGGCCAGAAACGGCAAGAGTTGGAATACATATTGGGTAAGTTACATCCGGGGTGTTACAACACTCTACCACTACGAAAGGATCTCGTCCCGAGATCTAGGACTGAAAGAACGCCGGGTACTCAGAACGGAGGTGATCCTCGCGTTCCCAGGTAGCTTCACGGTCGGAATGGTGTGACCACTTGACTTTGAGGAATTTGATTGACTTGTTGCGAGTCTTGCGTTCAGTCTCTTCGAGAATAGCAACTGGGTGCTCACGATAGGAGAGATCTTCTTGGAGCTCAATGTCCTCGAAGTTGACGGTGCGGTCAGGAGTCTTGAAGCACTTTCGGAGCTGAGAGACATGGAACACATCATGAACATTTGCAAAGTTTGAAGGAAGCTCGAGTTGATAGGCGAGATCGCCTCTCTTGCTGACGATCTTGAAAGGTCCGACATATCTAGGGGCAAGCTTCCCTTTGATACCGAAGCGATGAGTACCTTTCATAGGAGAGACACGGAGGTAAACATGATCTCCGATCTCGAAAACCAGATCATGGTGCTTACTATCATAGTATCTCTTCTGGTGGGATTGGGCTGCTTTGAGGTTATCTCGAATGACTTTGCACATTTCCTCTGCTTCTGTGATTAAGTCATTTCCCAAAAGCTGACGTTCACCGGTTTCGGACCAGTTGAGAGGGGTACGGCACTTCCTGCCATATAGAATTTCAAAGGGGGCCTTGCCCGAACTTGCTTGAAAACTGTTGTTGTAGGAGAATTCAGCATAAGGAAGACAATCCTCCCACTTCATGCCGAAGGAGATCACACAAGCCCTGAGCATATCTTCAAGAATCTGGTTGACACGCTCGACTTGACCGCTAGTTTGAGGATGGAAAGCTGTGCTGAAGCGGATGTTGGTGCCCATGGCCTTCTGAAAAGAATCCCAAAACTTGGAGGTAAAGATGCTGCCACGGTCTGAAGAGATCACTTGTGGAATACCGTGTAGAGAGACAATTCGAGAGGTATAGAGTTCCGCCAATTGAGCTGCAGTGATTGACTCTTTGATAGGCAGAAAATGAGCCACTTTAGTGAGTTTGTCAATGACAACGAATATAGCATCATTGCCACGTTTGGACTTTCGAAACCCAGTCACGAAGTCCATCTCAATGTGGTCAAACTTACTTTCTGGAATGGCAAGAGGTTGGAGGAGACCAGCTGGCCTTTGATGTTCTGCCTTCACTCTTTTGCAGACATCACATTCATTCACGAACTGAGCAATCTCGCGCTTCATTCGAGTCCACCAATAAGCCTGCTTGAGGTCCTGATACATCTTCGTGCTCCCAGGGTGGATGGAGAGGAGAGAATTGTGAGCCTCGTTCATGATCACTTTACGAAGGTCACCTTTGGGCACAACAATATGATCCTCGAAGAAGAGAGTATCCTTGTCATCAAGGCGGTAGCACTTGTACTTGGGTTGACTCTTGGCAATCCCAATCTTCACCTTTTTCACCATAGCATCAAGAAGTTGGGCATGGCGAATCTGGTCTTCCAAGGTAGGGGATACTTGAAGGTTGGTGAGGAAACCTTGAGGAACAACTTGCAGATTAAGTTTGCGGAAGGCTTCACAAAGCTCGGGTTGATAAGGCTTGAGAATAAGACTGTTGCAGTAAGCCTTCCTGCTCAATGCGTCAGCAATCACATTGGCCTTGCTTGGAGTATACTCGATACTCGGATTATACTCTTGAATCATTTCGACCCATCGAGTCTGCCTAAGGTTGAGATTAGACTGAGTGAAGATGTACTTGAGACTCTTGTGATTAGTGAAAATGTCCACTTTTCTTCCCAATAAGAGATGTCTCCAAGTCAAAAGAGCATGCACAACTACCGCCAACTCGAGATCATGAGTGGGGTAGTTCTTCTCATTGGGCTTCAACTGGCGAGAGGTATAAGCCACAACTTTCTTCTCTTGCATCAACACTGCGCCAAGACCTTGGAGAGAGGCATCACAAAAGACCTCATACGGCTTGGATTCATCAGGCGGAGTCAGAACTGGAGCAGTGACCAATTTTTTTTCAAAGTGTTGAAAGCAATGTCACACTCCGGAGACCAAACGTACTTGACGTGCTTCTGGAGAAGATTTGAGAGAGGCTTCGCGATCTTAGAAAAGTTTTCAACGAATCTTCGACAATAGCTTGCGAGACCGAGGAAGCTACAAAGTTGCTTCATGTTCTGAGGAGGTTCCCAATTCACAATTGCACACACCTTCTCAGGATTCACCGCAATGCCCTTGGCAGAGATGATATGACCAAGATAAAGAACCTCATTGAGCCAAAATTCGCACTTGGAGAACTTGGCGTAGAACTGATGTTCCCTCAACTTATCGAGTACCAAACGCAAGTGATTGGCGTGATCTTCCTTGTTCTTCGAGAAAACCAAAATGTCATCGAGATAGACCAAAACGAAGTCATTGGTGTAGGCGTTGAAGATGAAGTTCATCATGCGAGAGAACGTCGGAGGAGCGTTGACGAGTCCAAAAGACATGACAGTGTATTCATATGACCCATAGCTTGTCCTGAAGGCCGTCTTGGGAATATCTTGCTCACGGATTCGAATCTGATGATAACCCATACGAAGATCAAGCTTGGAGAATACTTTGGCACCTTTGAGTTGTTCGAACAGCTCGTTGATGTTGGGAAGTGGGTATTTGTTCTTGATAGTCTTCTTGTTCAATGGACGGTAATCAACACAAAGTCGGTCCGTTCCATCCTTCTTCTTCACAAAAAGAACACCACAACCCCACGGAGAAGAACTAGGCCGGATGAGACCCATTCTTTCTTGAATATCGAGTTGCTTCTTCAGCTCCTTCAACTCTTCAGGTCCGAGCTTGTAAGGACGCTTGCACACTGGTTCCGTGACAGGCTCAAGATCGATGACGAATTCAACTGGCCGGTGCGGAGGCATTCCTGGAAGCTCTTCTGGAAAGACGTCTTGATATTCGCAAACGATTGGAATCTGCAAGATGGCATCCAGTTCACCCTTCTCATTGAGAGAAAACAGACGGATGGTATCGTCACGAGCGGCAAAGACAATTACATCCTCAGACGAATGAGTCAATTGAATCTGCCTGGCTGCACAATCAAGCTGAGCCTTGTGCTTAGAAAGCCAATCCATTCCGAGAATAAGATCAATATCCGAGTCACCAAGAACCGTTGGAGAAGCCAGAAACTTGTAGTCACCCAAGGTGATAGTAACATCCGGAACAATGGAGTTAGCATGCATGCGCCTGCCGGGAGAGACAACTGCTAACGGATTAGGCAAAACTTGCGAAACCAATTCATGCCTAGATGTAAACGGTCTCGAGATGAAACAATGCGATGCACCCGTGTCAAAAAGAACTTTAGCTGGAATATCATTAACAGGAAGGTTACCCATGATGACATCTGACGAGTCCTCTGCCTGAGCTGCATTCATCAAGTTGACCTTGGCGTGCTTGGGGTTATGCTTGACCACAGCTGTACTTGCCGATCTCACGGGAGGAGCAGGAGGAAGACGCCTCTGGTTGAAACACTTGTTGGCATAGTGAACCTTCTGTTGGCACTTGTTGCACGTGACCTCTAAAAGCGGACGGTGATACGGAGCACTTGATCTTGGAGCTTGAGACAAAGTCTTGTTCTGAAAGCCAGGGTTGGGTGGGTGGGAAGATCCACTGCCACCTTTGCTCTTCTGATACGGCTGACGAAACGGAGGAGGAGGAAGCCAATACTCCTGGTGCTTGGCCACTTGAGTAGAGGAAGAAGGAGTAGCATCTCTGACTCGCTTCTTGGAAGCATCACACCTCAGTTGAGAGGCCTCTTGCTTTAATGCCATGTTGTAGAACTCGTCGTACCTCAAGGGCTCAAAGAGAACAAGAGCTAGCTGGATTTCTTCTCTGAGACCACCCCTGAACTGGTATATCATGCTCTTCTCATCAGGGACATCCTGCTTAGCAAAGCGGGCGAGCTTCTGGAACAACTTGTTGTAGTCATAGACAGACAAAGAGCCTTGCTTCAGGTTGCGGAATTCCTCACGCTTGCTTTCAGCCACGCTCTGAGGGATATGATGAGCTCTGAAATCTTGACGGAATTCATCCCAGGTAATAACACGTACTCCTCTGGAATCCTTGTACTGCTGGAACCATTCTGGAGCTTGGTCTTTGAGTTGGAAGGAAGCAAACTTGACAAAGTCCTCAGGCCTGACGTTACTGCACTCGAAATGCTTGCATAGATCCACGAGCCAATCGTCAGCATCAGTTGCCTCAACACAATTGCTGAAAGTCTTTGGCCCGTTAGCAAGGAACTGGTTGAGTGTAGCAAAGTGATTCTGATTGTTGCCTTGGTTCCCTTGGTTGCCTTGATTCGCTTGATTGCGCTCTTGAAGAATTTGCATGATCAACTGTGTGTTTGCATTGGTTGCGGCCATCACAGCTTGCCATGCCTCCGGAGGAGGTGGAGGTGGTGGCGGATCAGGATTCGGAGTCGTGCGCGTTGGAGGAGCCATCCTAAAGAGGTTGACATCCATTAGCACATTGATAGACAAATATTGAAGCTGAATCCAATGGAATGAAAATTGCAACATATAGTCTTCACATCCGAACAAAATGAACGAATGCATTCCTCTTGAAATGGTCACACATCCATAAATTGAGAAGCCACTTAGAATTTAGGTAGAGAAATAAATCAACAAGGTACGGATCAAGAACGAATACTCGGTAAGAAATCCCAATCTCAAATCAAATATCCGTGGAAGAAGAACTAGAGCTACAAGAATTCCCACCTATGAAACTCCCGAACCTTTCCGGTTATGCAATCAGGTGTTGGGGATACAGGGGAAGCATAATATCTCACCCAAATCTAGCAAATCCTACATCCAGCTGTATCCATCCTTCAACACATAACCGAGAAAAACTTCGGAAACCATCTACCTCAACCTTCGAAAAGCATCCGTTATACAAGTTATGGTGATACTCCCGAACTCCCGCCCCAGTACTGGGTGGCATCGAGGTTATCTCACCAACGAACTGCATAAAAGAGATTTTCGATGTCGGCGTACTAAACTCAGGTATTCCAGAACTGCAACGATAAAATTGTGACGACAACACCTCGGAGCTCAACTCCCCGGGACACTTCCACAAAACCCCTGATAGGAGGCACCAAGACAATGTTCTCGTCACAAAACCATCGGAACGGTTCCAAGATACCCGCGTGATCCTAAAAAATTTTTAGTGAAATTTGAGAAGAGAAGAGTCAAAACTCTACGTCAGGATGCCTTACCAGAGCGATGAGGAGACTGGGAAGCAAAATGAATTCCTAAACTCTCCGATATATAATTCCTAAATGACTCAAAACATTTTTCTAGACACAACTCGGCTGCTAAAAACGATCAATCAGTGGGGGCTCCTAAGGTCGGGGAAGGCTCTGACTACCAACTTGTAACGCCCTCGATGCGGCTATATCTCCCACGTGTCGAGGCACGACTTAGAGGCATAACCGCATTGAAAGCAATGTCGCAAGTTAGGCAATCTTCACAACATCCCATGTAATATAGATAATAAAAGGGGAGATAACATAGTTGGCTTACACTCGCCACGTCAATCAAGTACATAAATAGCATTACAACATTGAAACACTCATGGCCTGACTACGGTGCCAAAATAAAAGACAACCCAACATGCGACACGGTCCCGATCGCCCCAACTGGGCACCACTACTGATCATCAGGAAAAGAAACATAGTATCGTTGAGAGTCCGTCGAACTCCCACTTGAGCTCAAGCGCGCCATTTGGAGCGGAATCATCAGGCCCTGCATCCGGTTTAATAGTAATCTGTGAGCCACAGGGACTCAGCAATCTCGCACCCTCGCGATCAAGACTATTTAAGCTTAATAGGTAAGGCAAGGTAAATATATGTGGAGCTGCAGCAAGCGACTAGCATATATGGTGGCTAACCTGTTCGCAAAAGAGAGCGGGAAGAGGAGGCAAAGCGCGAGCGAGCAATCTAGAGAACAACCTGCGCAAGCATTACTCCAACACCGTGTCCACTTCCCGGACTCCGCCGAGAAGAGGCCATCACGGTAACTCACATAGTTGATTCATTTTAATTAAGTTAAGGTTCAAGTTATCTACAACCGAACATTAACAAATTCTCATCTGCCCATAACCGCGGGCACGGCTTTCGAAAGTTCAAATCCCTGCAGGGGAGTCCCAACTTAGCCCATGACAAGCTCTCACGGTCAACGAAGGAATAGACCTCCTCCCGAGACGTTCCGATCAGACTCGGTACCTCGGTTCTTCAAGACACTTCGACAGGTTAAAACTAATCCAGCAACACCGCACGAATGTGGCGACAAATCCCGATAGGAGATGCACATATCTCTTTCTCAGGGCACACTCAAATTGTCTTAGGTACGGGTAGGCCAGCCCAGAGTTGCCCCTGGTGGCCACCGGCAGCTGAAAGGTGGACCAACACTCAGAGGAGCACTGGCCCGGGGGGTTTAAAATAAGATGACCCTCGGGCTCCGGAAACCCAAGGGAAAAAAGAGGCTAGGTGGAAAATGGTAAAACCAAGGTTGGGCATTGCTGGAAAAGCTTTAATCAAGGCGAACTATCAAGGGGTTCCCATTATAACCCAACCGCGTAAGGAACGCAAAATTCGGGAACATAACACTGATATGATGGAAACTAGGGCGGCAAGAGTGGAACAAAACACTAGGCGAGAGGCTGAGCCTTCCACCCTTTACCAAGTATATAGATGCATTAAGATAACATGGCAATATAATGATATCCCAACAAGTAAAATAATGTTCCAAAAAGGAACGGTCTCCAATCTTCACCTGCAACTAGCAACGCTATAAGAGGGCTAAGCAAGCGGTAACATAGCCAATCAATGGTTTGCTAGGACATGGTGGGTTAGAGGCTGAACATGGCAATTTGGGAGGCTTGAAAGCAAGTGGTAGGCATCGTAGCATTGGCATAGCAAAAGAGCGAGCATCTAGCAAAGCAAAGATAGTACTGATTTCGAGGGTATGATCATCTTTCCTGCAAAGTTGTCAGAGTTGACTGGATCCTCGAAAGCAAACTCAACGGGCTCCTTATTAGCGAACTCGTCTCCCGGCTCTGCCCAAACAAGACAAACAAGCAACAAGGACACAATCAACCATGTGCAAGGATCAAACAATATGATGCAAAGATGGTATGCTATGCGGGATGCAATATGTGATGCATATGTAAGATTTGACAAGGAATGCATGAACCTGGCCTCAACTTGGAAAACCAAGTGTGCCACTGGAAAGATGAGATGAAATCGCTTGAAAACGATATAAAGATCACCGGAATCGGAGTTCCGGTTTGGAAATGGCAAGCAATTCAAATATGACACCGGTCTGCGATTTACAGCAAGTAGTCATCTAAATGCAACAAGATGAACATGCTACAACACCCAAACATGGCAATAAAATACATGATAGGGATCCGCTCAAGATGCTTAACAAAAGACTAGCACTGAGCTACGGCCAATTCATCCATTAACAGGTTCAAACAAGCATGGCAAAAATGCATATGGTAAACAGATTTCAGACTTAGTGAAATTAACACTTGTCTGGAATTTCAGATCAGATAGCACTCTTTGGAGCACCAAAACTACATGCTACAGGACCTGAACATGGCAAAGTAAAGCATGGCGTGGAGCTACTCAAAGAGCTTAACAAAAGTCCCTTAGTGACCTTGAGCCAAAAGGGATCAAAAAATACATTTGCAAGCATGTGAACATGGCAAAAACATAATCAGTTCTCAGACTTAGTGAAAACTGGAGCATGCTGAAAACAGATATCAAGTAGGCATGTTTGCGAGCTCGATGCACTCACTACGGAGCAAGACATGACAATATAAGCATACACCCATCAAGAATACACAAAATGCAAGCTAGGCATGGCAAGAACAATAACATAGCATGCACGGATCAACTACAACATCCTCGGCAAAATCACTAACAAGTAGACAATCTGCCCAGATTCACGAAGTAGCAAAAGTAGAGCTCGATTGACTCAAGCTAGGGTGCTCCATAAATGCAAAAAAGACATGGATGGATAGAGCACTATAAGATTAACAAAACATCCTTACTGATCATCCTCAAAAGAGGCACGGATCACTAGGAAACAACATGAACATATGGCATAATGATAAGAACAGATCAAGGACTTAGTGGAATTGCTAAGTCCCTGAAATCAGCATTAACGAATGCTCCACTTTGCAAGCTTGTGCTAGTCACCACACACATCACAAAAATACATAGGTTGCACCTCTGGATAGATGGCAAAACATATAACAAAACACATATAGAGCTCAGGGGCATATCATGCACACAATAATCATGGCAAAAATGACAAATATCTAACTGGAGCAGCAGATCTGACAGTTATCTCGATTAGCACTCTTCCAAGGACTTAGTGGAAATGCTAAGTCCCTGAAATCAGCATTACCAAGTGCCTCACTTTGCAAGCTTGTGCTAGTCACCACGCACATCACAAAAATACATGGGTTGCACCTCTGGAAAGATGGCAAAACCCTTAACAAAACACATGTAGAACTCATGGGCATATCATGCACACAATAATCATGGCAAAAATGACAAATATCTAAATGGAGCAGCAGATCTGACAATTATCTCAAGTAGCACTTTTCTAACAGCATTTCGGGCATCAAGATGAACTCAAATGAAAATGATGCAATGGAATGAAATGATGTGCTCTCTGAAGTGAACATTTTGATATGCTATATGCCCAAAACGGAGCTACGGATGAGGAGATACGACACGACGAACAAGGGCATTTGAATCTGGAAAAACGGGGACTTAGAAGAAAATTTGGACCTCCCGATCTAGGGTTCGGTGGCACGCGACCCGAGGCAAGTCCGGCGAGGTCGCCGCGGCTCCGGCGAGCCTGATGGAGCGGCGGGGAGGCAGGGGAGGAGTAGATCCGGCCTCCTCCGGCCGGATCCGGCGGCGAGGAGGACGAGGCGGCGTCGGAGCGGTGTCGGCGGAGCGGGGCGGCGCGGTGTCGGCGGCCGGCGGCGAGGCGAACCGCGGCGGCATGGCGGCGCCGGCCGGCGAGGCGAAGGCGGCGAGGCGGCGGCCGGGCCGCGGGGCCCCGCAGCGGGCCAGGCGGGCCGCGGCGGGTGCGGACGGCGATGTGGGGCGTCGAGTTGCCACGTGGCGCGCCCGGAGTGGTTGGCAGGGGGAGCAGACAATGTCCGTCGGTGGCGACTCTGTCCAGCGACGCGCGATGCTGATTTGGATCTGGGGTTTTTATCCGGGGGAAGGAGAAGGAGATTTTCGGGGGTGGTCTTTAAATAGGCATAGACGGGGCTAGGAGAGTCCAAATGAGGTGCGGTTTTCGGCCACACGATCGTGATCGAATGCTCTAGATGATGGAGTGGGTTTTGGTGGGTTTTGGGCCAAATTGGAGGGGTGTTGGGCTGCAACACACACGAGTTCTTCTCGGTCCCTCAGTTAACCGTTGGAGCATCAAACGAAGTCCAAATGGTATGAAACTTGACAGGCGGTCTACCGGTAGTAAACCAAGGTCACTTGGAAAGTCTCGGTCCAATCCGGAAATGTTTAATCCCCACACACGAAAGAAAGGTAGAAATGACCACCGGAGGAGAACGAAGCGCCGGAATGCAAAACAAACAACGGGGAAAATGCTTGAATGCATGAGATGAACACGTATGCAAATGCAATGCACATGATGACATGATATGAGATGCATGACAACGACAACAACACATGGAGACAAAACCCGAACCCGAGAAAATAAAATAACTTAAGGCCGGAAACGGCAAGAGTTGGAATACATATTGGGTAAGTTACATCCGGGGTGTTACAGAAGGGTTCTCCTGTTGCTCTCACCGCCGACCAAACAACCGACTCCAAATAGAAGCACCACTAACGACTCCACGCTCATCCTAACAATGACTGCTCCAGATCCACTGCACCACCACCAACTAAATGCTCCATCACCAGACTTGGCTCCAAAGAAAAACATGGATCAAGGAGGTGTCGGACCCCCTCGATGGCGCCTCCAACAAGAAAAATCACACCCGAGAGCATCATTCTCCATCAGCCCAGACCGAAGTCGAGCATGACTTTCATTGGGGGAAGCGAGCACCTATGCCAAGGACGACGTCTCCAACACACCACCACCAGACCGGAGGTGTGACGCCCCCGATTCAATCGTACACTAATCACACACACAAATGTGTACGATCAAGATCGGGGACTCACGAGAAGATATCACAACACAACTCTAAACCCAAATAAATTCATACAGGCTTTATATTACAAGCTGGGGGCCTCGAGGGCTCGAATACATCAGCTCGAATACAAATGAGTCAGTGGAAGCAACAATATCTGAGTACAGACATAAGTTAAACAAGTTTGCTTTAAGAAGGCTAGCACAAAAGTATCTATGATCGAAAAGGCAAGGCCTCCTACCTGGGAGCCTCCTAACTACTCCTGGTCGCCGACGGTCTCCACATAGTAGTAGGCTCCGTCGGGGTAGTAGTAGTCATCGGTGGTGGCATCTGACTCATGGACTTCGTCATTTGATCGCAACAATCGGGTAAATGGGAAAAGAGGTAGCAAAGCAACCGCGAATACTCATCCAAAGTACTCACAAGACTTACATCAGATCTAAGCTAAGTATGCATCAATATCAAAGGAAAGGGTTGTATCTGTGGACTGGACTGCAGTTTACCAGAAGAGAAGGGAAAGCCTAGCCTATCAAAGACTAGCATCTTGCGGCATTAGAAGAGTGCAGATTAGCATAATATAAAGTAATAGTATGTTGTAGTAACCACGCCTAGAGATTCTTCCTCGACTCCCGGCAGAAGGCAATCTCGGAGCCACATATCCATTTCATGCCTCAGCATCCAATTCTAGTTTTAAAGATCAGGATACAACTCTAAGTCGTCCTGTTACCATGGACACGGCTATTCGAATAGATTAACTTCCCTGCAGGGGTGCACCACATTACCCAACACGCTCGATCACTCTGGCCGGACACACTTTCCTGGGTCATGCCCGGCTTCGGAAGATCAACACGTCGTAGCCCTATCTAGGCTCAACAGAGAGGCCAGCACATCAGTCTACATCCTAAGCGTGCAGGGGTCTTGGGGCCATCGCCCTTTGCACTATTGCACATTGAGTGGGCGGCCTATGTCGTCCTGGCAACCTCCCTATACAAGGCAGGTGCTTACGCAGGCCACCCGGGCGCGCGCCGCTCAGTCGGTGACTTCTGAAGAGCTTCGGCTGATACATACGACGCCGAGTGCCCATATATGTTCCCGTGTGGTGGTTAGTGTGTATAGGTCAGTGGCCAACTCAGATCAAATACCCAAATTGTTGGTGTCTTGGGAGCGTGCGGTAAAGAGCAGAGACTCACAATCATGTGACCCCATCGCCCCATCTCGTGGACTTACGGCAAGGACCCGGAATGCCTGGTCGTGCCATGTAGAGATCTCGTGGGTACCCTCCAGGTCAACCCGACTGCACATCAACTCGTGGTACCCTCATGGTCAACCCGACTCGTAAGAGACCGTTAGGAACTCAGGTCCACCTCTACCGGGGTGGTACCGCCTGTCCCTCCAGTCCTATAGTAACAGTAAAACTCACGGGTGCCCCTCGGGGCCGACCCGTCTTTAACATGGTCCTGTGGTAAAGTCAAAGTAACCGTGTGTCCATAACATCAAGGGGGAAACCCGAGGAATCACCCTTGATGGATTCCCACTCAATATAACCATCAAGGTGAACTTAGGGGAATCACCCTCGAAGCTTCACTCTTGATGTGTTGCATGAAAGGGTCGTTAGCGGGAGTGGTGAAGAAGGAATCACCCTCCGTAGACCACGACCGATTAACTACACTACAGAGATCTCATCAGAAGTTCTATACGAGGTATCAACCTCGATACTCGATAGTAACCCTATAGTGTCGCACAACTAAGGGGGTGTGATGTGATGTGTCGGGCTCTGGACATCGATCATGTTGATCAAGTCATTGAACATAAAGCAGGGGCAACTGGGACAAGGTGAGGGGTCACTGGTGGATCACTGACCAACCTATACTAAGCAGTTCAGGATAAGCTGGTAAGGTAACAATTGCAGGTTACAAAATCAGGCTATGCATCATAATAGGATCATACAAAAGCAGTAGTGGTTCTAATGCAAGCATAAGACAGAAGGGAAATGAGCGATATCGAAATGATCAGGGGGGTTTGCTTGCCTGGAAGCTCTGCAGACAGATACAAACCCTCGGCGGTGAAGTAGTCTATCACCGGATCAACAACGGTCTCGGGGTCTACCAGAAAATAAGTAACAGAGGCGGAACACAATAAATAACAGAGCGATCAATAGCATCACAAAGCAATACATGGCCATATGTTGTGCTAGGGGTGACGTAACGCAGTGCTACACGTTAAAGACGGAGCGAGAAAACATCTGGGAATGTTTTCCTGGCTTTAGGCAGTTTTCGAACAGATGAAACAGAGGGGAAGGGTCCATGTTTGCAGTGTTAGAGGCATGTGGCAGGTATGTGGATGACATATTTGGATTCGTCTTATTTTTCTAGTAATTTCCATATATAAAATATTTTCATCCGAATTACGGTTTATTTTCTATTAATTTTTGTAAGTTTTAATGTTTTTAAATTACTATAATAGTCTTTTCCTATATATGTGTGTGTGTATATATATATATATATATATATATATATATATATATATATATATATAATTTCTCCCTAATAATAATGTACGGATTGACTTCGTGGGTTCACCGTCACATATTTTGACAAAAGAGTCCTATATTTTTTGATAATCTATATACCTACTACCCCACGGGCAAAATTTCCCCTCCCTACAGACCTGAGTTGGAGTCAAACTACACCTCCCAGTTGCCTTCCCAACCCCTTCAATAAATATCAATTTGAGAGGCGGAGGAGAAGCAGACAAGAAGGCTTGCCACGGACCTCCACTCGTGCTGCCAGGAGCTTCCGTGGGTCAAGTTGCTACCGTCCCAAGATCACCTGTTGTGCCGCTGCTCCGTTCCACACCGCCGGATCGACGCCGCCGATGACGTGTGGTGCTGCGATCACCCTGTTCAATACGAAGAATCGATGATGCTGATAAGTCGTATGATCGATTTCCCCTTGATTTCCTCAACCAGAAAAAGATCGAGATAACTCCGCTCCAGTCATCCGACCACGTCGACTTGCCGCAGTGCACGCCGACTGGGAGATGGGAGAACGCTCTCCAGCATTGGGTGTTCCGCAGCACATCCCAGCGGCTGGGGAACGGGAGCACACTCTCCTCCAGGGCATCCCAAACAGTGTCTTGGTTAGCGAGGGCCGCTGCTTCTTATCCGTGTTGCCGATCTGACTGCTCCACAAGCCCCTACTTCAGCGAAGATGTAGAGGCAGACGAGGTCGACGCGGGAGAAAAAGTCGTCAGGGGAGGCGGCGCTGCAGGGAAAGGAAGTCGAAGGACATGGCTGGGCTGTGAGGGGTCGCGCCAAGGGAGATCAGGGGAAGATGAGCTAACAGGCAGGTCAGAGAACCGGAGGAGCGCTCGTGTTTGACCCTGATGCGGGATTGCACAGGCAACAGAGCTGAGGGTGTAGGGAGCGAGGTGTTCGTGGCAATGGGGCTGAATGAAAGATGAAATTATTGACCGCTCGTTCTCTACAATTTGGATGAGAGACTACACTATGGTGCTACTACCTCCGGCTTGATTATTATATTTTCTGAAGTTGCGGTGTTGCGGTCGCTTGCTATCATACAAGGTGAGGGAGAGAAAGAGAGGGGGAGATTTTTCAAGATAAAAATATCTTTGTTTTGGGTTGTGCTGTCGGTGCTTGTTTGGTGCTGCTACTAATGCTACGGAAGAGATACCGACTGCTGGCACTGATTATAAGAGTTTCATGGTTGCTGTTTATTGCTACTAGATTGAGTGTTTTGTAAGCATTGTGCGTGAGGTTTGCATGATCAATAACATGTTCAACTGATTTCTGGTATTTATGAACTATATTGCTGGGATGCTTTCTTTTTCATTTTATTTTGTTACGCTAGATTTTCCGCGAAAGAAATATTATGAGAGGTGCAACGATTGCTAGAGTATGCCAATTTAGCCAGCTCTCACGTTAATGATTTTATACTTTTTATGTGGAAGTTAGGATTGGATAAAAGGAATACTTCAAGGCACACACATTTTTTTCCCTTAGAGGTAAACAACTGGATATATGCTTCTAAAATGACTTAGATGACATAACTATCAAAGAGGCCGAGATAAAAACAATAGTACCTAAAATGCATCTTTGCATAGGTTAAGTCTAGATGTTTATATCGTTACATCTTGGACGGTACAATGAGTTGCTCTAGAAAATTAAGATGCAAAAGTATGACGATTATCTTGATAGCCTAAAAAATATTGAGTATGTCGAGTTTAAATGGAGCCGGCCAATCCTAATTCATGGCCACTGGTCTTTGTTCGCACAGGTTAACGGTAAAAAAGAAAGTCGACAATGCTATCTAATGAGCATGATGATCCTAAGGGCACATATTTAATCTGCATGCATTAAAATATATATGCTCTACGAACCAATCTGTGGTTGGATGGTTAGAAGAAAAACAATACTCCAGCTCACAAGGGTACAAGTTCTAGACTTGGCACTTGTATTCGCATTTTCTTAGGTTTATTTCATGCCTTTCGGCAATGTGTATTTAATGGCAGGAGAAGTTTCCGTTGTCTATGAAGGTTTAGGTGACGATTTTGTCAATCTTTAGATAATGTGCCAACTCAGTCTCTCAAAGACGCTCATAAGGAGCATCTTACGAATTATCTTGATGCCGCTTTAATCTCCTTAATAATGCTTGCATGCTACCCAGCCGTGCCTTCCTTGGTGTCATTGACCACAATCTTGCACTCTGATGCTATGATCACATGTGATAGACAAAGATCAAGAGCAAGAGAAAGGGCGTCACGGAACGTCAACGCTTCCAAGGTTGCCGGATCTAAGACCCCCAAGCATTTCAATGCCGAGAATCCAAAATACGTGTCTACATCATCATTGCAAGAATATAGTATTAGCCTTCACACCCGTATGGGATGGGTTGGAGACCATGCCACCCTTCAGCCACTCCCTCCGGCTCAAGGAGCGGGCGGGGCAGGGCAGCATTGAAGCAAGCTAATAAACCTTCATATTTTGTTCACCTGTTAAGTAGCCCTATCTTACTTTCTTAACTACATAAATTTATATATGACATTGGTTGACGTATTAAAAAGTCCTCTTGTGAATTGATAAGCAGAAACTGGTGCACGAATCTAAATTATTTGGGAAACGAAGGAACTGTACTCTCGAATGGGAGAAAGACCCGAATAAATTGGAGACATAAGGAGAGATGGTGAACATAAAAATAGCATGCATGTTTTCTCCCGTTGCAACGCACGGGCATTTGTGCTAGTATCTCTCCCTAATAATAAAGTACGGGTTGACTCCGTGGGTTCACCGTCACAATGCGCTTTTTTCCGTGATTTTACGCTTTCATTTTGAATTTTATAACATATTCGAGGTGGTACTAAATTTTCTCTCTGCAACTCGATTGACCGGTATGTTCTCGTTTAGTTGGGCTGTGATCCAGTTGGGCCTTGGCCCGTCTCTCTATTCTGACCGCTACGTCTCTACGTTTCATTAAAAAACATACGTTTTATCCAAACGCTCAGCAGACAAGTGAAGGGCGGAGCTGTGGCAGAAGAGGCGGCGCGACGGAGCAGAAGGGGCGGAGCGACGGAGCAGGAGAAGATGGCCGAGAAGATGTTCAGGCGCGGCGCGGCGGGTGGAGAAGAGTTTTGGTGATGAGCTTGTGGTCGCGCTGGACCAGCTGCTGCAGCCCCCCTGCGCCGTCGCCGTGGGTCGCCTGCTTTCTGCTGCTTCGGTGCCGGCACCTGTCCCTGTGCGGTGTCGTGCTCAGGAATTTCGCGAAGAAGGCGGTTGTCGTTCTTGCGCGCGAGAAGGGCGTCGGACCTCGTTGGCGCTGCGAAGGGGGCACAGCTCAGTTTGGGTACGCCGTCGGCCAGCGCCGGCGGCGAGCATGCTCCACTGTGACCTGTCCGCCACAGCCAGTCCTCTCCCGCCTCCCCCGACGTAATCTTCTCAACCTCTGCATCTGCTCCCGTGTATGATTTGGATGGAATTGCAGTCTCCTTGTCCAACACAAATCGATTTGGATAGATTGCAGTCCGTGTCCTTGTCCAACGCAAATCAATGGAGCTGCCGACCCGGATTGTTGTTGGCTTCTATAAGAAGGGAGGGTCCTCGGCTCGAATCTCCATCAGGTCAATTTTGGACGAAGCATCCAATGTCGACACCGAGTTCGCTGCAGGAAGAAGCGCCGAGTTCGCCGGAGGTAGAAGAACCGTCGAGTTCGCCAAAGGTAGAAGAACAGTCGTCGAGCTATCCAATGTCGCCTGCGTC
Organism: Triticum monococcum; assembly: GCA_034509565.1. NCBI lineage: Eukaryota > Viridiplantae > Streptophyta > Magnoliopsida > Poales > Poaceae > Triticum > Triticum monococcum. The sequence goes on along the minus strand of CM067842.1, from coordinate 437,988,530 downwards.
GGCTACAGCAGAGGTATGTATCCCCTTGACCCCTGTTTTGAGTTATTTTTCTGTCCCCTGTTTCTCTGTGTACCTTCTAATATGGAGTTCAGAGGTAAAGATATTGTTGCGAAGTACGTCAGTTTAGATATTGTTGCCTTCTTGTGATTGTAGACACCCATGTTGTGTGGTTGGTCTGTTGAACGAAGCGCTGGAACTGTCAGCAATTCCTTCAGATAGTGTTGTTCTCTGAACAGAGAAAACAAAATTGGAACAGCTGTTGCCGTGGTTCTCATCTGGCCTTAGTTCCAGGTAGCAATAACAAGCTTTGCTTCCTAATTACCTCTGCTCCTAGCTAGCTAAAATTGCAACTGATACATGTATAGGTATACTAGCATATGTTGTGTCAGGTTAAAAGTCCCGAGAGATTTTGAACTACCGGTGGAGTGGAGATGGTGATTTGTAGTTCCACATTCTGTGCTAATACTTCGATGGATTGTCTGGTGCTAAGCCAAGTGTGTCTCAAAATCTTTTTCCCTCTGTACAATTCTCTGTTTGCGCTCCTCCTTACGGATCTGAGGTGAAAACAAAGCTGCAGATAGAGAAAGCAAAGCATAATGATAGATAGCTTCATGGTGTTTGTCCTATATTCAAACTGCATTTAGCTTCTAAGAATATGATATAATACATCAGAAAATAGTACAACGTGCAGGCATCTCAAAATTCCACTCCAAATGAAACACTTATTCCACTGAAAAAACACTCACTCCAAATAACTTTACCAAGGAATTGTTTGATCTATCCTTTGATGCGTCGGTTCTGATTCTGTTGCAATTGAATTTATGTTGAGATCGCGGAAGAATATTGTTCTACTTACGGAAGAATATTGTTCTACTTACGGTGATTAGAAGTTGGGTCCCAGGATATGAGCACGAAAGGAAAGAAACCAAAAGAAGAAATAAATTTTGATTGCGCTATTATGAGCAGGAAGTTTGAAACATAAATTCCGTTCGAGCGCACAAGGCAAGGAATTAAAGGGAAAAAAAGTCAAGGGTAAATGTCAACATATGTGTAGATAGATTCAATTCTACATGCAGGACCATGTGAGGCTATCCCCTGCACAAGGAGCGGCACTTTGCATTTCATAGGATTCAGATTTCAATAGACTATATAGGAGCAGATGGGGGCTTGGCGGAAAATGGGTGCATATCATGATAAACATTAAATTAAATAAACAATATTGTTGAACCTATGCTCGAGTAATATCAGATGTGCCTTGCTTGTACATGATCAAATGGAATTCGGCGGAAGTAAAGAATTTGTGCGTTAGTCACTTGAGCAACAATACGCATGAGACATAGGCCATTTTTTAGGCCACTTGCAAATCTGGCATTAACTAATTCCAGTGTAGATTATCAATGATTGCTCAGAACAGAAGATATGTTTTTTTTATAAATTTAAGCGTGTGTGTGTGTGTTCATTTTCCAAATTAAGGCTTACCAATATGACATATAGATGTAAGAAAATGATTGATTACCTTTTCTCCTTCTGTATAGATGATACCAAGCAATTGACTGAATTCATATCGGAAGGCGACTAATGTAACCATCTCAATCTTTTTGGATTAATGAGGGTGCAGAAATTGATGCAGTTCAATTTAAAGTAGGCTGATATATTGTAGTTTTATCCATAGTTATAAGAGTTTTGTTACCTTCGTGTTTTTGATCGAAGATTAATATGTCGGTGTTATATGCATTTTCTATTTAGCTAAAGATGTTTTAGTAAAATTTGTATGAAATTCATACTTGTCATCAAGTTTGCCAATAGAATAATGTATATGTCTTTATTACCCCGTTGCAACGCACGGGCATTTGTGCTAGTCTATCCCTAATAATAAAGCACGGATTGACTCCGTGGGTTCACCGTCACAATACGCTTCTTTCCGTAAACTTCCGCTTTCAATTTTTTCGCTCATATTATCCGAGGTGGTACTATTCATGTGCTTTTTAGTAAGTGAACCCCGCTATTAATTTGCTTTTTAGTAATTGGGCTGAATTTCATCCGACTGTCCTGCGTGGGCCAACCTGGGCCTTATTGGGGAGCAGCCAAAAACTAGGCGCTTGTGTGAGTTTCGAACTCACAGCCTCCCATGTGGGAGGCAGACTGGAGGGACTTCGCACATGGGGTGCTTCGTTTGGGCCGGCCCACGAAGGAGCAGCTACCCACGTGCGTTAGCCATTGCACCTCTAAACGCAAAAAACAGAGGGCGGTTGGAGAATCGAACTCCAAACCTACCATTTAGTACCCACGCGCACTAGCCATTGCACCACTAAATGTTATTTGCAAATGTTGAGCAGCAAACACTATAAGAACATAATCCACGACAGATCTAAACGTTTTCAGAAGTTCGAACACAGTTCATTCTTTTCTTTGCAGAAAAAACGCAGTTTATTTTCAAAACCTGTATCTTTTTTTGAACGTGGACTATTCCAAAAATAGCGAATAATTATTTTAAAATGTTGAACATTTTTTTGACCTGTGAACGAATTTTTGAAAAACAGCAAATCCTTTTTGTAATATTGAACAAATTTTGAAAAACAAGAACATTTCATAAAATTTAGATGAAAAAAAGAAAAGGCGAACATTTTTTGAAACTTGGAACAAAATTAGAAGAAAGCGAACATATTTTTGGATCTGGGAACAATTTTTGAGAAAGGAAACATTTTTTGTAACTCTGAACAAAATTTGGCAATCGAACATTATTTTGAATTGTGAACATTTTTTGAAAAAGCAAACAAGATTTGAAACTCAAACATTTTTTGAATTCATTTAAATAAGATTTCAAATGTGATTTTTTTTGAAAATCTGAACATATTTTGAAAATGTGAGCAAGTTTTGGAACTCGAACATTTTTTGAATTAATGGAAACAACGTTTGAAAATGTGAACAAAATTTTGAAAATGCGAAAAAGTTTTGAAACTCGAACATTTTTTAAATTAATAGGAAAACAATTTCAAAACGTGAACAAAAATTTGAAAATCTGAACATTTTTAAAAATGCGAACAAATTTTGAAACTCGAACATTTTTTGTATTAATAGAACAAGTTTCCTATATGTGAACAAACTTTTGAAAATCTGAACATTTTTTATTTTTTATCATTTATTGAATAACATGATCAAAATTCAATTTTTCCGAACATTATTTGAAATTTTGTACTAAATTTGAAATTCCAAACAAATTATGAAATTCTGAATTTATTTAGAATTGGAAACTGAAAAGGAAACAAAGAAGAACAGAAAAAGGAAAAAACGAAACAGAAAAAAAAATGAAAAACGAAACGAAACGAAAACAAAAAAGAAATGAAAGAACCGGTTTAGGAACCTTCTAGAAGATTCCTCAAACCGGAATAGACCGGCTAGAACCTCCTACTAGAAGCGTCCCGAAACAGGGAACGAAGAACACATGAACGGGCCGGGCCATCGCAACGCTAGATCGCGACCTCCCGTGCGAAAGGTCGACATCTTAACGCAGAATGCGTCATATAGGATTTTCCGGGAGCGAAGTCCGCAACCAGTAGAGCCAGCATGCCTGTCTGTTGAAAAACAAGGCTCTTTACCTAATAGTCTGTAATTAAGAGAATAATTAATGCAGGGAGGAACGCGCTTTGTGCATGGCTGGGGAAATTAAGAGGAATTGATCCCTAAGTAGTAAAAGGGATTGGTTTGGTGAGAGTCGGCCGTTTGGATTTGTGCCTCTGATGTGTTACCATGAAAGCATCACCAGAGGGATCGCAGCTGCCAGGACACGTACGTACATGACCAGCAGCGACCGGTGACCGACGTCCCCGAAGCGAGGTTCGCCGCGTATGGGCGGGATGAGGATTAGATTGGTATTCTTGATTTTGTTTATGGCAGTGAAAAAGGGATGTCCAAAAAGAGAAGAAGAGGGATGCTCATGCTTTGCATGGCTCTATGTAATTAGAGATTTACTAACGAAAGAAGAAAGCGCGGGGAGACTCATGCCCCACATTGGGACGACCGTAGAAGAGCCAGAATAGCATTAGGCGCATTATAAAAGAACAGAAATATAAGAATGGCTTTTTTGCAACCAAATTTACATTTTTTTTCTTCGAAAAATTATCTGATTGATCGAACCTCATTGCTGCAACCAGAATAGTACATGACACTGCAAGTGTGGTCGATGCTGCTGCAACCGGGACACGACGCACCTAGGCCGAACGACCTATATATGCATCTAGCGGAAGCACGCCAATGCAACACCAGTTGCCGGCTTGCCGCTATTCTTTTTCATTAGAAAAGTTGGACTGCCGTGTTGCAAAGCCGACTATGCATATCCTACAAGGATGGTTGGTGGTATTTTAAGTCGGAAGGATGAGCCGACTATGCATACTCTACAAGGACGGCTAGTGGTATTTTAAGTCAGAAGGACGACGTCGCAAAGCCGACCACATGAACACGGTAAGAACGACCGACATTGATGTAAAGTCAGACGTATATCATTGTGAGGTCAATCTATGTTACAACAAATTGTATGGCGTCCAATGCTATCATATCATGCATGTGGATATTTTGATGAACATGTCAATTTTCTCTCCCGTTGCAACGCACAGTCCCTTTTGCTAGTCTATCCCTAATAATAAAGCACAGATTGATTCCGTGGGTTCATCGTCACAACACGCTTTCTTCATATGAATTTATGCTTTCAGTTTAAATTTAAAGAATATATACGCGAGGTGGTACTAAAGCGTTGATAGATTTCGCTCGGATCGTTCGGCACCAAGAAAACAAACGAAACAACCCATCGAGAAAAGGCCAAGCGAAGAAACAGCCTATATCAACCGGGGAGCCTCTCCATCGTCATGTTCCACATGGGCACGCAGTTGAACTGGTACTTGACGTCGGTGGACGCTGAGGGTATCTCCAGCCGTTGGCCCCCCAAGACGCATAAAAATCGCCCCCTGGGGGCGAGCCAGCGATACACTCGGCGCCGGGGGCGGTTTTGCGCCAAGTCGTCGCCCCAGCTCGCCCCCACGCGCCGAAATTGGCCCACTTTGCAGCCCAATTTCGGCGAATAAACGGCCCATATGGGCAAGAATAGGCCCATATTCGGCGTGGTTTCGCCGTGTCTCGGTGTTCAATTATCAACACAATTATTTCTTATCACATATTTCATCACAGAAAAATCAAATACTTCAACAAAATAGTACAACAACAAATAGTTCAATACAAATTATATAGTTCAACAAATACAAACTCGTATTTCATCACACGGCGTCCCCCTTGAGCCTCCATAGGTGCTCAATCAGATCTTTCTGCAGTTGATGATGCACCTGTGGGTCTCGGATCTCCTGACGCATACTGAGATAGGCAGTCCAAGTTGTGTTGGGGAACGTAGCAGAAATTCAAAATTTTCCTACGTGTCACCAAGATCTATCTATGGAGAAACCAGCAACGAGGGGAAGAAGAGTGCATCTACATACCCTTGTAGATCGCTAGGCGGAAGCGTTCAAGAGAACGGGGTTGATGGAGTCGTACTCGTCGTGATCCAAATCACCGATGATCCTAGTGCCGAACGGACGGCACCTCCGCGTTCAACACACGTACAGCCTGGTGACGTCTCCCACGCCTTGATCCAGCAAGGAGAGAGGTAGAGGTTGAGTAAGACTCCATCCAGCAGCAGCACAACGGCGTGGTGGTGGTGGAGGAGCATGGCAATCCTGCAGGGCTTCGCGAAGCACCACGGGAGATGAGGAGAAGGAGAAAGAGAGGGAGGGCTGCACCAACAGGCAGAGATCAGATCGCGTGTCTTGGGCAGCCCCCAGGCCTCACTATATATAGGGGAGAGGGAGGAGGGTGCGCCTCCTCTAGGGTTCCCACCCCTAGGGGGCGGCAGCCCTAGATGGGAAAGGGGAGGCGGCCAAGAGGGGAGGGGGAGAGGGAGGCGCACCAGGATGGGCCCTAAGGCCCATACCCCCTTAGGAATTGCCCCCTTTCCACCTCTTAGGCGCCTTGGGCCCTTGTGGGGGGCGCACCAGCCCACCTGGGGCTAGTCCCCTCCCACACTTAGCCCACGCAAGCCTCCGGGGTTGGTGGCCCCACTTGGTGGACCCCCGGGACCCTCCCGGTGGTCCCGGTACGTTACCGATAAACCCCGAAACTTTTCCGGTGACCAAAACAGGACTTCCCATATATAAATCTTTACCTCCGGACCATTCCGGAACTCCTCGTGACGTCCAGGATCTCATCCGGGACTCCGAACAACATTCGGTAACCACATACAAACTTCCTTTATAACCCTAGCGTCATCGAACCTTAAGTGTGTAGACCCTACGGGTTCGGGAGACATGCAGACATGACCGAGACGTTCTCCGGTCAATAACCAATAGCGGGATCTGGATACCCATGTTGGCTCCCACATGTTCCACGATGATCTCATCGGATGAACCACGATGTCAAGGACTTAATCAATCCCGTATACAATTCCCTTTGTCTATCGGTATGATACTTGCCCGAGATTCGATCGTCGGTATCCCGATACCTTGCTCAATCTCGTTACCGGCAAGTCTCTTTACTCGTTCCGTAACACATCATCCCGTGATCAACTCCTTGATCACATTGTGCACATTATGATGATGTCCTACCGAGTGGGCCCAGAGATACCTCTCCGTCACACGGAGTGACAAATCCCAGTCTCGATTCGTGCCAACCCAACAGACACTTTCGGAGATACCTGTAGTGTACCTTTATAGCCACCCAGTTACGTTGTGACGTTTGGCACACCCAAAGCACTCCTACGGTATCCGGGAGTTGCACAATCTCATGGTCTAAGGAAATGATACTTGACATTAGAAAAGCTTTAGCATACGAACTACACGATCTAGTGCTATGCTTAGGATTGGGTCTTGTCCATCACATCATTCTCCTAATGATGTGATCCCGTTATCAACGACATCCAATGTCCATGGTCAGGAAACCGTAACCATCTATTGATCAACGAGCTTGTCAACTAGAGGCTTACTAGGGACATGGTGTTGTCTATGTATCCACACATGTATCTGAGTTTCCTATCAATACAATTCTAGCATGGATAATAAACGATTATCATGAACAAGGAAATATAATAATAACCAATTTATTATTGCCTCTAGGGCATATTTCCAACAGTCTCCCACTTGCACTAGAGTCAATAATCTAGTTCACATCGCCATGTGATTAACACTCACAGGTCACATCGCCATGTGACTAACACCCAAGAGTTTACTAGAGTCAGTAGTCTAGTTCACATCACTATGTGATTAACACTCAATGAGTTCTAGGTTTGATCATGTTGCTTGTGAGAGAGGTTTTAGTCAACGGGCCTGCAACATTCAGATCCGTATGTACTTCGCAAATTTCTATGTCATCTTGTAGATGCAACTACTACGCTACATTTGGAGCCATTTCAAATAACTGTTCTACTTGGAGCTATTCCAAATTGTTGCTCCATTATACGTATCCGGTATCTCTACTCAGAGCTATCCGGATAGGTGTTAAGCTTGCATCGACGTAACTCTTTACGACGAACTCTTTTACCACCTCCATAATCGAGAAAATTCCTTAGTCCACTAGTTACTAAGGATAACTTTGACCGCTGTCCTGTGATCCATTTCTTGGATCACTCATGTACCCTTGACTGACTCATGGCAAGGCACACTTCAGGTGTGGTACACAGCATAGCATACTGTAGAGCCTACGTCTTAAGCATAGGGGACGACCTTTGTCCTTTCTCTCTATTCTGCTGTGGTCGAGCTTTAAGTCTTAACTTCATACCTTACAACTCAGGCAAGAACTCCTTCTTTGACTGATCCATCTTGAACACCTTCAAGATCATGTCAAGGTATGTGCTCATTTGAAAGTACCATTAAGCGTTTTGATCTATCCTTATAGATCTTGATGCTCAATGTTCAAGTGGCTTAATCCAGGCTTTCCATTGAAAAACACTTTTCAAATAACCCTATATGCTTTCCAGATATTCTACATCATTTCTGGTCTATGATATGTCGACAACATATATTCATCAGAAATTCTATAGTGCTCCCACTCACTTCTTTGGAAATACAAGTTTCTCATAAACTTTGTATACACCAACATCTTTGATCATCTCATCAAAGCATACATTCCAACTCCGAGATGCTTACTCCAGTCCTTAGAAGGATTGCTGGAGCTTTGCATACTTATTAGCATCTTTCAAGATTGACAAAACCTTCCGGTTGTATCACATACAACCTTTCCTCAAGAAAATCGTCGAGGAAACAATGTTTTTGACATCCTATCTGCAAGATTTCATAAATAATGCAGTAATCGCTAATGTAATTCTAACAGACTCTTAGCATCACTACGAGTGAGAAAGTCTCATTGTAGTCAACTCCTTGAACTTGTCGGAAAACATCTTAACGACAAGCCGAGCTTTCTTAATGGTGATACTTACCATTATTGTCCGTCTTCCTTTTAAAATCCATATGTACTTAACAGCCTTACGACCATCAAGTAGTTCTTCCAAAGTCTACACTTTGTTTTCATATATGGATCCTCTCTCGAATTATATGGCCTCGAGCCATTTATCGGAATCCGGGCCCACCATTGCTTCTCCATAGCTCGTAGGTTCATTGTTGTCTAGCAACATGACTTCCAAGACAGGATTACGTACCACTCTGAAGTAGTATGCATCCTTGTCGTCCTACGAGGTTTGGGAGTGACTTGATCCGAAGTCTCATGATCAATATCATAAGCTTCCACTTCAATTGGTGTAGGTGCCACAGGAACAACTCTTTGTGCCCTGCTATACACTAGTTGAAGTGACGGTTCAATAACCTCATCAAGTCTCCACCATCCTCCCACTCAATTCTTTTGAGAGAAACTTTTCCTCGAGAAAGGACCCGATTCTAGAAACAATCCCTTATTGCTTTTGGATCTGAGACAGGAGGTATACCCAACTATTTTGGGTGTCCTATGAAGATGCATTTATCCGCTTTGGGTTCGAGCTTATCAACCTGAAACCTTTCCACATAAGCGTCGCAGCCCCAAACTTTTAAGAAATGACAGCTTAGGTTTCTCTAAACCATAGTTCATACGGTGTCATCTCATCGGAATTACGTGGTGCCCTATTTAAAGTGAATGTGGTTGTCTTTAATGCATAACCCATAAACTATTGTGGTAATTCGATAAGAGACATCATGGTATGCATCATATCCAATAGGGTGCAGTTATGATGTTCGGACACACCATCACACTATGGTGTTCCAGGCTGTATCAGTTGTGAAACAATTTCCACAATGTCTTAATTCTGTGCCAAACTCGTAATTCAGATATTCATCTCTATGATCATATCATAGATCTTTTATCCTCTTGTCACGACGATCTTTCAACTTCACCCTGAAATTACTTGAACCTTTCAATAATTCAGACTCGTGATTTATCAAGTAAATATACTCAACATCTACTCAACGGCGGCCGGAAACACCCAGCTGCTGTGGGAGGGGCTGGCGCTGCGAAGCGCTGCTATTTTCCGGCGGGGAATGGTTATCTAGCGGAGTAGGGCGGCGGCCGTCGCCATGATATAGCTAGTGGTGGCCGAGGGCGCGGGGGATGCGAGGCGAGTCGGGGGAAGAAAACCTTGACTTTTCCCCTGTTGGTGTGGGCCAGGCGTGCTTTTCCCTAGCGCGGAGCCCCCAACGGCTCCCCAGTGCGCCGGGTTCGGCCTGTGACCGCCGGGCAGAAAAAAGTCCAAACCGGCGATTTTCGGCGTCCTGAGGGCGTGACTGGGCCGTTTTTTCGGCGCCGGCGCCGAAAAAGTGGCCTGGGGAGGCCTGTTGGGACGAGACTTGCCTGCTCCCCTCCTGTGTGCCCATCTGTGCTCCCGCATACGTGGCTTGATTTGATTGGAACAAAATAAGGCCCGGCCCCACCCCCTTAAAATCAGGAGGGATGATTAGATTAGAAAGAAAAAAGAAAAAAAGACAGCCGTTGGATGAGGTGGGAGCACGAATGAGAGCACGGGAAGGGAACAGACAAGCCGGATCCGGCCTGTTGAAGGCGCGGCTGGAGATGCCCTTAGAAGCCGAAGTAGGCCCGCTTGCTGAGGAGCACTGTCGAGAGGTCCAACGGCGCGTCGAGCAAGGCCACGACGTGCCTGCTCCCGTTCTTGGCGACGTACGCCCGCGCGCGCCGCGATGCATCGTCGTAGTTGACCCAGACCATGTAGAAGTCGTCGTTGACTGTGGTGTCGATGGGGGCGAGCTGGATGCCGAAGGGCGTGAGCGAGGCGGCGTGGGTGGAGCGGTCGCCGTTCGCGTGTGGCCGACGTGGTTGTCGTCGAGGTCGTAGGGCTGCTTCACCGTGTCCGGCTCCACGGCCGTGAACCCGTTGGCGGGGTTGTCGTCCATGGACGCGTTGGTGAGGCCCAGGTACCCGCCGTGGCGGACGGGGGCAGGCCGCCGCCGCTGGACGCGATGACGAACGCGAGGCCTTCGCCCTTGCTTGTCGCGTTGGTGCGATAGAGGTTGATCCGGAACACGGTGGAGAAGGAGGCGACGTACCTGCCGCCGGCGGGTTCAGAGGCCCATAAGACGAACGGGGAGGAGAGGAAGACGTTGTCGGTCTGGTTGACGAGGAAGTTGTCGGGCCCGCTGGCGCTGTTGCTGTCCGAGGTGATCTGGAGCGTGTTCTGGGTGACGCTGGAGTTGCTGGCGAAGGTCAGGTTGGCGGGAAGCAGCACCAGCACCATGACCACCAGGGGTCACCGTTGCAAACGCCGCCAGGAGCCCAGGACATCTTGCTAGACGCCGGGGAGGAGGACTCCGGAAAGGCTCCCCGGGCTTCCTCTCGCTGGAGGCAAAGCCAGGCAGCTGCCGGCCTTCTGTTTCACTCTCTGCTGCATCTTGTTCTGGCTGGCAATGGTCGTCATCGGTGTGACCGTGCTCACCGTGTACCTCATCTACCGCCCACAGCCGCCGAAGCTCCGGTGACGGATGCGTCCCTGAACGCCGGGTATGTGGACGAGTTGACCGTCCCCGGTGGCCCGGCCCACGGCCTCGCGCTCAACGCCGACCCTCACCGCCCTGATCGCCATCACGCAGCCAGTATCGATCAACGATTTATTGGTTTATCCTGGTTGCGAAAGTTTGATCAGCCCTTCCACTATCGTGCATCCATAGAATAGTCCCACCTCGCTTCATTAGATCGAATCAGTCCAGTTTATATACATGTTGCTTAGCAAACCAACAAGCAAGCTTGGAAATCAAACAAGTAGAGGGCAAAAAGAGGGATTGGTGTGTCCAGATGGCGAGCTCCGGCGGAGGCCGGGTGATGCCTCTGGCTAGCTGAGCTAACATGCTACTGCTGACTCGTGGGATTTTTGCTCCTAATTAAACCTGGACGCACGCATGGCCTATGGCCGATCCGAACATCACATACATGTATGTCATGGCTGATCTGAAACAGAAAAAACCTGGTCGTCATTCCAATAATCAATCATGGAGCACGCATCAAATTAGCCTCATCAAGTCTCACACGTCGGTAGCTCACCTGAAACGGTGTCCAGAAAAAAGGTTTACCAGAGACGAACCCTGAATTGCATTGGAATAATTTCTCAAATATTGGTTTGTTCTTATCATTTTGTTCCAAACAGTGATTTCACTTTTTTGACTCATCGTTTTGTGTTGTTCGACTGTCTTGGATCAGCTTGCTTCTAATCGATACCTTAATAAACACATCAGCTACAATGCTTTCAGATACAGTATGTGAGACCAACTGATTTTATTTTTTCCATTTGTTGGAGACGTACTTTAAGGCTAGAGAGACATCAAGCTCGGAGACAACGACTCTGATGCGTGAAGTGTATGAAGGCTGCCTTTATAGGACGAAAACTACAGTGGATGCTTTTATTAAATTAGGCCATGTTGACATCGTAGTCCTTTTAGTTTCAATTGCATTTTAAAAGTCCTCATCTCATTTTAGTATACAATTTCAAAGTTTTTTTTATCTCTACTGTGAGTCTTGAAAACGGGTTCATTTAGTAGGAGGATGAGTCCATGCGGGGATAATAGTTTTTCACCCGTTGCAACACACGGGTATATTTTAATTGTACAATTTTGAACAAAAGATTGTAACTTCCACAATTTTCTTCTTCGGTTCCTGATTTTAGCTCATTGTTCATGTTTTTTCCTTTTTAGTGAAACTCTGGTAGACACGACGACTATGTTTACACAATCACAAGAACAATCATTAGAGAGGAAAGTAGCCATTTTTGCGGGATGAGTAACCATATTTGTGAGTTTTTAAGATACGGAGTGCACTAGATTTTTTTTAATATTACCTTCCTTTATCCATATTCATATAGAATTTGTCAAAATTGGACAGAAGAACGGGCCATGACCATTGATTTAACTTCATTTTTTTAGTTTCCTACTATTTTTCTAGCTAAGTGAAATATCTCTGAAGCTATGAAACTTACCTAGGCCCATGACTTGACTCTTTGTTGCAAATTCTAAATGAAGTACAAGCAGCCAATCTTTTTGAATGAATTTGTTGATGGTTTGAATGGTTATTCTTCACTATGGATGCATGGCTATTCTTGGGTTTGAGCCTTAGGCATGCATCAATGAGAAATAATTGCATTGTTTGTTAACAATTTAAACTGAAATCATTCATCAATTTTGATTGGAAATCTTATCCCAATACTTTTGATACTGTACTTCAATTTTGATAACAAAAATTGTTTCAAATTGCCATGTGGAAAATCAAGTAAGAGCATATCCATGTTTACTTATTAGTTTGTTTTCTGAGAATGGTACGGGATTTACAAACTGAAAAAACATTAATCGTTTGAAAATTATTTTAAACCAAAATCGTTTGAAATTTTTGTTATGATATGTTGTTTGACTGATTGCAATGTTGTTTTAGTGGTAATTTTTTTCAACTTCTAAGCATATATTTATTTTTTGTACATCCCTTTCTATCCCTATAATAATAATAATAATAATAATAATAATAATAATAATAATATATTATATTATATATATAATATATAATATATAATAATAATAATAATAATCTATCTCTAATAATAAAGCACGGATTGACTCCGTGGGTTCACCGTCACAATACGCTTCTTCCCTGAATTTACGCTTTCAGTTTTTTTCATCCATATTATTTTCTACATCCGAGGTGGTACTATTCATGTGATCAAGGGACTATTGCTTCTTATCCTGTAATTTCGTCTGTTTCGTCCGTCCGTTTGGTACGTTTACGCAAGTACGTGGTGTTTAACATGGGCCAACGAAGTCAATCTCGGCCTGGTAGAAACGAAACAAAAGAAATACATCTCCTCTCGCTCACCTTAAAAAAACATCTCCTCTCGCTCGCTCAGCGCCGCGGCCGACCCGATCTCTTACCTCGGCCGCCTCCTCTACTTCCTCCGTATCACTGTGTAACTCTGCTCGAGCACGCGCCTACGGAGTTTCTGACAGGGACTCCTTTGTCCGTTCTGCAAACCGAAGTCACGTATAAGAAGGCATGGAATCCCAAGTTCCGTGCGGCCAATCTTGTTGTTCGACCCGTGCTCGATATTGCCATACCGAAGCTATCAATCTCATCGTTCTGCCGACTTCACCGGAACACCTCTACATCCAAGCAATGCTTTCTTCGTTTGTTGCCCACACAACCCAGCGATAGGCCTCATCCGCCCTGCTTGCTCAATGCCGTCAAAATTGGTGCAGCCTCTGGAATCCCTCGAAAACGACTGCTGCTGTCGACCGGGGGATAGCAGCCCCGGCAAGGAGCATCGGTCGCCATCACGACCATCGTCCTCGAGCAGGGTGAGATATTGGTGCTCTGGGACAGGCTCTGGCTGCGATCCCCTCAATTGCAAGCTCAAGTCAGTCGCATCGCAGGTTGCAATCTCGCCTAGGACGCTTCTGAGTTCCGACACATCCCGCTTCACCTTCGGCACCGGCTTCGATGACGACACACGATGGGAATCGGTGCCTGGTCGTGCCCCGTTACTATTTTTGGTTGCGTCCCCGGTCATGGTCGCTGCGTCGAGCCAGCGCGCGGCGAAGCAGGTTCTGGTAGGTTCTGGTAGGTCTCCTCCCACGTTCAGCTACCACTGAATTGGAGAACCGGAGACACCTACTTGAGGATGTTGAAGCCCCCTGTGTGATTGGTGCAGATTGCGGGTTTGATGTTTTCTAGGGATTGTTTGGGAACCGACTGCACTTATTTTGGTTACAATCATCACCAAAAAATAGAGAATTTTTCTTTGGCTTGCATGTAGAGGCCGGCTCAATGTGTGTTTATCCATGGTCAAGAAGCAATGGAGGAGCATTGAGCACCACTTTTGTGATTTGTGCCCGGGAGCTCAATGTGTGGATGACTACTGAGATGTGTTCCAGCCCACTATATTTGGACCAAATTTGGTGGCGTACACCACGCGGCGAACTCCCGCTTGCTGCTGGTGTTTAGCAACACCCTACAAGCCAAGATCGTCATTGGTACATGCTCTTGGCGCGCGTGTACTGCCTCATCTGTAACAGCAAGTGACCTATTCTACACACCCAGCTTCCTGAACAAGAACGTCCCCTTGCATCACCCCTTTAATTTTGTCTTTCCATAGATTTTTTTTTATGTAGGGCAAGAATGTTTCCATCTGAATCCGAAACTGAACTTTGTAAGTATTTTCAATTTATTTTATTTCTTTCAGATTAGCAATGACTCCCCTTTTTAATTTCAATTTTAATTTTCATTTCCACACTTTGTTTGCTATTTTGTTAGGCCAACAACTATTCCACAGAAAAGGGAAACCGAGTAAATTTCCATTAGTTAATGGGTCTTAGTTTTGCTCTGTTACCGTTCTGTTTTACTTTTATGGTTATAACTAAACTAGAGGACTTGATTTGCACTTCAGTTAATGCAGATGGGATGACAAGGTTGACTGCATGAATTTTTCTCATTACAGTGCAGCGGTCCTTTGTTGAAGGATCCATCTCGATAAATTCTAAGTTATACAATTTTGGGTGTTCCTAGATACCCATGCAGGGGAGATAAAACTGCAGTTAAAGCTAGGTATATTTCAAATCCTATCTCGCATGGTCCAGACGTCCAGTTATCAGGAAATTTATTCCAAACACACATTTTCGTTTAGCTTTCTAGATAAGTTTCCTTACAATTTGTTGTTTGTGAATTAATATAGGTTGCAAGTATGCATATATGATTGTACTCTCTTTTTTAGGTTTATGTTATTGAATGTAGATCTGCATTTGATCTGTTCCACATGTATGTTTTTACTCAATGCACACATGTAGATCAGTCCATATGCTTAGAATCAGAGGTGCAGCAGGTTGGACGTCCTTTTAGGAGCAGTCGAGCAGAGGATCTTCATACCAACTTGGATGTATGTGGTTTTATGACACATAGACCTATTTCATGATTTTAATATTGTAATTTTACTGTATGTTTGGGGCTAAATATGTAGAATATTATGTTTGAAAAAAAATAACACATGCATATTGCTGACTAATGATAGTATGCCTTGCAGCATAGTACATGGTCCTGCTTTTGAGTGGACAACTGATCATGCCTATCTAGATCAAGGACTCATTGCAAGAAGAAATCAGGTGAAACAGAAGAGTACTGTGAGTTTCCTAGATCACTGACATATTATGCATACGAGCCATATGTGCTATAACTAGGTACTAATGGCAAGAAGGCCTGCTCTACTGGAAGATTCTCTCTCTTTCTATATAAACTGGAAAAATAGAGATTTAGAGAAAGAAAAAGTGAGGGCTATGAGGAGAGTTTGGACATGGGGTTATTTTCCCTGGTCTCACAAAAAATGAGATTGATCCAGGAAAATAGAAATAGAAATGTGTGAAAGTTTCGATCCAACTCATTTGAATTTAATTCAAATGGGTTTTAAATAAGAGTGGGTATTTGGAAGATCCAGAAAATGTTGTGATTTTGGTGAGGCCCCGATACATGTAGAAAGAATTATTGGCAAGGTTTTGAGAAAAAATATGTAGGTTTTGATGGAATTGGTTTGAGGAGTTTTTGGAAGATGAAAGTTCGGACAAGTTTGAATCAAATTCAAACAAGTTTTTTCCTCCCGTTGCCACGTGCGATCATGTTTACTACATCAATAACGGGGAATGTAAATTATATAACTGAACTTATTGTAATGAACTTCCGAAAAGAGCTTGCATCGAGCTCCAAGCTCCTGCTACATCTCGGGGTAACAGCTGACCGCACCCGCACGCGATGTTGTCCCACCGGGAACAACGACATGGAGAAGCTCTCACACCTTAGGCTCGGGCTTAGGTGCCTCGGACGCAAGTGGTGCTACTCGCAATAGCTCTTGCCTTGCCGCCGGTGGCAGCGACAGCCTCAGACGGCAAACCGCGTCTCACCCTATGTGACTCCTCTACGCGGCTGGCAGCGGCGCACAAGGAAGTACTGGAGAATGGGAAAAGATAAGGAAGTGCCCTTAGTAGAGCAGGGGTTAGGAAGATGAGTTCGTGGGCCCAAATAATTAAAAGAAAACTCTTCCCAACCAAACAACCAACTATCTATAAAAATTCCCCCAAAAATCACTTTTTACAAAAAAAATCATTTCAAAATGTACAACAGAAAAACATTATTTTCAAAAAATATATGTTAAAAAAGTTAATTTATAGAGAAATGTTCCAATTTTCATAAAAATGTTAACTATTCTTCAAATGGTGTTACATTTTCAATGAAAATATTAACTCTTATTAAAATAAGGAAATTTCCACGTTCAACATTATTATCAACATTTATTAAAAATGGATATGAAAAGGGTGCAAAATGACACACCAAGCAGGTTGTGCCCCTTTTTTATCGCCCGGTGCAACGCACGGGCATTTGTACTATATTAATATATATTATCTCTCTCTAATAATAAAACATGGATTGACTCCGTGGGTTCATCGTCACAATACGCTTTCTTTTCGTGATTTTACGCTTTCGGTTTTTATATTTCTTTGCAAAAAAACTTATTTTGTATCGTGTTATCCGAGGTGGTACTAAAAAAAATTATCCGTCCATAGAACAATCTGGCTCGTACCCGTCCTGCGGTGCCGGCCCAAAACAAATTGCCAATGGGCCGGATCGACCTCCCTAACCAGTAGGAAGGCACATTTCATAAAGAACGGCTGCTTCTTTAATAATCCCACCTCGCCCCCTTACCTCTTGATGAACCAGTTTATATACATCATTGATTTTAAACCTGCAAGCCGCCTTGAGAGTCTTTAAGGAAAGGGATGAGGAGCACCAATGCTATACGGGATGTTGTGTCCCCAACACGGGAGGAGGTGAAGCGGGACGGATGGGAGCAGGCGACGGGAGCAGGCAGGCCGACGGCTAATTCTTTATCTAACGGCTGACGCTATTTTCCTTCCCCGTGCGTCTTTTCTAGCAAAAAAAATCACGAAGCTTCCGTATTTCCGTTTGCCCCAATACGTATTCGCTCCTCCTCTATCTCTTTCCCTGCCGACAGTCGACCGTGGGGAGCGGAGGCATCGAGTGGATCGGCTACCTCCCCAAGGCGTCGTCGCGGCCTCCGGCGGGAGGTCCGTCGGCGTCCGCGCTCGTCCCAGATTTCGGCCTTCTCCCGCGGCAAGACCGGCTCCTCCTCTTGATTTGTCCTCGCGCAAGGGCCAGGTCTTGGAGTTGCCTGCGATGGGGGCAGCCATGGTGGAGCTCGGGTCGGGATAGTGGAGGTGGTGGTGGCTGTTGTGCCGCCACTGAAGACCACGGGCGGTGGCAGGGCAGAGGCCGCGGCGAGCGACGAGGGCGGCCGCCATCCAGCGGGTCGTCGCAGGCCCGACACCGGCCATGCGGCTACCGACCTAGCCTACTAGCGCCATGGTCAGTACGGCAACTCACCCTCAGCTCCCTTCCATCCTCCTCTCTATTGTTTTGTGCAGAATACAGATGTCTACTCTGGTTTCTTTTCCCTTCAGTTCACATCCGAGCAAGTCTACAGCTAGCTAGTACCAATTAAGCACACATGCACATCGGGGCCTTGCAAATTAATTTGTTCCATACAGTGATTCGTTAAAAGCTCAAATTATGTGAGTGCAAAATTATAGACCGAAATTAGTTTCTAAATGTCCTGGATACCTAGTTAGCTCAGTTTTAGTTGATAATTCCTTTCTATCACTGTTTTGCTGCGTAATGAAGGTGCTCAATTTTATATATTTTTAAAGATGTTTAAGTTTTGAGGCAACAAAATACATAGTTCAAACACAGTGGATTCGGACATGGGAATATCTTGCATTGCACAAAATGCTGATGGTGTTGTTTACTGGTTGAAAATAAACTGAAAGTTAATTAGCTACTGATGGTGATATTTGCATACAGGATGATGCCAGAAAGACGGTTCAACTAAGTGAACAAACTACTCCTTAGATCGATGCATGCAAAGTCGTATGGTTTGGCTCATCCTCATCCAGGTGACAGTGGCGCTCCATTACCATAGTGATCGACTAATGGTCTGTTTGTCAGGTTAGACAAACTAATATATGATGTTGGTAATAGTATAGTTTGTACCTGATGCTAACCAAGCCTATTCAATACAAGACAGATAAGACTATTTTTATATTTATCACAGTCACAAATTGCTTATTCAGTTAATTGCTGATTGATATAGATAGTCTCCTTCAATCCATGGTCGTATACTCATAGGTTCTAATAGAATTGCACAGAAGTACATGAAATAAAAATCTATAACATTGATTAAGCTGGCTTTTGTTGTTGGGAGAATGGTAGATTTTTTCCTGGGATCATCGTCGGGGTAGAGGTACCAACGGTAGGATTTTGTTGCTGGAGAAATGATAGATTCTGTCCGGGCATCATCATAGGGGTAGAAGTACCACTGGTAGGAGTCTGCTGTTGAAAGAATGATAGATTCTGCCCTGGCATCATCGTGGGGCTACAGGTACCAATGGTAGGATTCTGTTGTTGGAAGAATGGTAGATTCTGTCCTGCCATTATCATAGGGGTAGAAGTACCACTGGTAGGAGTCTGTTGTTGGAAGAATAATATATTCTGTCCTGGCATCATCGTAGGGGTCGACAGACCAATGGATTGTTGCAGACTTGAGTTGTAATGTGCTAAATAAGGGTAAGCATGACTTAGCGGAGCTCCCAGTTGAACCTACGCAGATAAATAGCAAAGCTTAGGTAACAGGTGATTGAAAAATGAGAAATAGTTTAATAATTAAACTTCTTATACCATTTGGGTTGGATTGTACTGTGGTAAATACCCAGGCATTTGGTTTGTCAAAGGCATTCCAGGTCGTTCTTGTAAAGAATTGATTGTCTTCTTTTTCTTCTTTGTTTTTGCGTTCTCCAAGCCACCAACGGGTCTTGCTGATCCTGGTACAATATTTTCTCTGAATTGACCCTATGAAGATTAACAGCAAAACTTAGTGTGGTTCAAGTTTAAAAAGGAGATAAAGTCAAAAAGCTTCGACTTCTTATACCATTAAGATTGGGTTATACGTAGGCATTTGATTTGTGAAAGGCATTTCAGGTTGTAGTTGTAAAGAATCATCTATCTTCTTTTTCTTTGTTGTTTTTGCTTTCTCCAAGCCACCAACGGGTCTTGCTGATCCTCGTACAGTCTTCTCCTTGACCTTCATACCTCTTGGCATGTGAAGCCCCTCGTTATGCTTTGAAACTCTAGTAGAGTCGATGTTCAGACCTGCAACCATATAGTTAAATGTAAGTCTTTGAATATACTCTATGCAACTAGTAGTATAGTATATAACTATATACCTTGCGAAACAGAGGAGTCACCCAAATCTGGATTTGGGTCTGGATCAACTCTAATTTTCAAGCTTTGCTCCACATCTCGTGCTAGCTGCTCTACACATTTAGCAGCCATATCATATGTTTCATCGGACTCTGCGGCGCGAGCAGCTATGTGGATAAACATTCTGCACAAGTCCTTGTAAAAGTTCGACATTCTTGCTTTTAGATCTTCATGCAGATTGCGATTGCTTGTTATCTCTAGCACTTTCGCATCAATTGTCCATCTTTTCAGTATATATTGTTCAGGGATATGCTTGATATTATTAATATCAAGTATCTTTAAACAATGAGAGCAGAGGATTCCAGCAAATTCAAACTTCTTGCAACTGCAATTGACCTTTTCTTCGTTTGGATAAAAACTGACAACATGCTCGCGCTGCGTTCCATGAAATTTTACTGTGTAAACCTTCTTCTCTTTATCACTTGAATCACAAAGAAATGTGTCATAGTTTAGGGTCCGAAGCACTTGCTCCTGAAACATCTTGAATATTGCGGGAGTATATGTAGTTGCGGCTTGCCTTAACACATAGCTACCTTCTGCCTTCAGCTTGGGAGTAGTTTGTGACGCCTTGAAGTCACACTTCACCTCTACAAATCTTTTATCCGCAACTAGACGCTCAAAATGCTCAAAAAAAGTAAGCATGTCATATTTAATACTAATGTACCGCTTTAGTTCATTATTCATGCTTTCACTTCTTTGGGTAGTGCTCATGTGGGCTGAGAATGTATTTCTGCCATACACTAGTGCCCATTGCTCCCTTTTCTCAAACAGCCTTTGCAGCCACATATTGTCACGGAGTCCATACCTGTCTAGCATTCTATTCCATTCATTTATAAAATCGTCTTCTTCCTCAATATCATAGATACAATGCTGGAAATCGGCATTGAACTTCTTATATTCTTCAACAACCCCAGCAAGGTGCTTGCAAGCATTTTGATTCATATGCCACACACAAAGTCTATGGTGAGACTGAGGAAGGACTTTACTGATTGCCTTGGCCATTGCTGCATCTTCATCAGTCAGAATAGTCCTTGGATGTTTCCCAGACATAGCTGTTAGAAATGTTCTAAAAAGCCAACCAAAACTTTCAGCAGTTTCATCATAGAGAAGTGTAGCACCAAAGACCATGGTTTTCTTGTGATTATTCACCCCAACAATCAAACCAAAGGGACGCCCATCATCTAGTTTCCTATATGTGGTGTCAAAGCATATAACATCACCAAACATTGCATAGTCTGATATCATTTTCGAATCAGCCCAGAAAATATTAGTTATCAGATCATCCTCATCAACTTGAATTGAATAGAAAAAATTGGCATCTTCTTTTACCTTCTTCTCCATGTATTCTAACACCCCCCCTGTGTCTCCTTTCTTTGCTTGCAGTGTTCTCTTAGAGTACAAACGATTTTTCATATCTTCGGGTGCAAACCCAAGATTTGGAAGTCCACATGCTTCTTTGGCCATAAGATCTATAGTTGCTTTATTTGAAATGCCCACAGACTTTGCGACTTCAGCGTTTGCTATTTGTGCTTCTGTGACTTTCCTTTGGGATCTTAAGTATAGGGCCATGTCTCCAGTAGCAAGAGGATGGTTATGTGCTGCCTCAAATTCGTACACATAATACAATCCATTTTTGAGACTTATCTTCATATGAGCTTGACAACCACATCGTGTTTCGGGCCTACTGTAACTGAAAGAATCCTCTCTGCTATCTTCAGCACGGAATCCTGTCAATTAAAGTAATTATCTTAGTGAAACCAAAAGTAATAGTAGTATAACCAAAACAAATTACAAGCAACCCATACCTTGACGGGAGCACGTAAATGTCCGTTGTTGTATTACAGTAGTATTCTTCACTTTATGGTGACTCCCTCTTCGGATGCTAAAACCAGTAGCTTTTGCATATTTGTTATAAAATGAGTAGGCCTCCTCTTCAGATAAAAATGTCATGTCAATCTTTGGTAACCTGTTGTCAGTACAATTTGTTGCAACATTTTCTTGCACGTCCTGTATGAATTAGTATTCAATTTTGTTAATGCACATTTTGACATATGTTGTATTGTGCTTACCATGCGTAATTTGACTGGATTTATGAAACACGGATTAAAAAAAGATTACCCATGTCATAACAGTATTATCAAACAATGTAGACTAATATGTATGGGCTGCTGTTTTATTAGAATATGCTGACTAAAGTATTAACTGAGTATTAAGCATCTATTTTGACATGTGCAGTTTCTTCATGTACCAGGCATAAGGCTAGTATAATTATAACCGATCCATAAGCTGTATCATCCTATACGAAGCAAAAACAGATGTTTTATGATCATGATCGACATTTTCAATTTTGTTTTCATCAGGAAGAATTAACAATCTACAATCATGAAGGCATTTTTGATCTTTATCAGCAGGGAAAATTAATCAGTAGATTCTATAAGGAAAAGAACAACGAAAAGAGATCATGAAGACTATACTTTTGGTCCCTGAGATTCATCACCGTCCTCATGGATTCGAGGATCGATGCTTGAGGAAGCCATGGGGAAGAAGATGCCCCTTTCCTTCAGCCCCTAGGTCGCCTTGCTTCTGCCCGATTGATGCACCTTAGTCTTGTGAATTTCCGTCTTCCTCCTGTTATTGAATTTGTTTGACGTGCTTCTGCCTTCTGCCCGATTGATGCACCTTAGCCTTGTGAATTTCCGTCTTCCTCCTGTTATTGAATTTGTTTGACGTGCTTCTGCCAAGGATCTTGCTCCTGATTGATGTGGGTGATGGTGAGATTTGCGTGTTTGTGTGTTTTCGTCTGGATTAACAAAGGTCTAAGAGGTTTGGCGCCCGAACCTCTTTGTTCTGTATGTTGGCGGCAAAAATTGAGATTAGCCTCATTTTCCCTCCAGATTAGTGCAGCGGGAGTCTTGCCAGGTATTACGGACAGATAACAGAGAGAGAGAGAGAGACGTGGATGGAGATAAGCTGTGCCAAGTATTACGAAAAGATAACAGACAGAGAATACGAGTTTTTGTAACGTGTTTTCTTTCGCTGGAAAAGGGGCGTGGGTGGAGATAAGCTGCCCAGCCGTCGGATGGAAAATAACTCGCTGGGAGCATGGATGGGAGCAGGCAAGCCCCGTCCAGCCAGGGGCCGGAGGGAAGGGAACAAATGAACAAATCATGATCATGAATTTCAGAAAATTCTGACCTGGCATGAGGACGCACGAGACGAGATCTGCCGGCGGCGCTCGCTCTGGTGGAAACGCGGGCGCCAACGACAGGCCTGCACATGATGGACACACGCCGGGAATTGAACTTTGACGGAGAGCCGGCTTGCAGCGCAACAAAATCCTGCTGCTGGCTGCTACGCCGTTGGGATGAGAAGAAAGATGGAGCGAGAGGGAGATAGATGGCCGATGGCCTGATTGATGCGTGTACATGCCGGCCGCTCGGCCCCAACACGTGACGTTTAGGACAAGATTAATAGCGCAAAAAAGCAAAATATCTTCCAAATTAAAAAAACTACATAACAAAAACCATTAGAATTCAAATCTTATAAGTGTTTTTAGACATCTCAAGTGGACTACACAAATATATATAGACATATTTTAATGTGTAAATTCACTCATTTTGCTTCGTATGCAGTCACTTGTTGTAATCTCTAAAAAAACTTAAATTTGAGAACGAAGGGAGTATTTTATAAAATACTTTAAATGAATTACTAAAGTCTCAAACAGTATGTAAAGGCATCTTTGACAACGTCCGCAACCGTCCAGGCCGTAAGGTCCGGACGTGTTTTGACTATATTGGTCCGCCAACCGGTCCGAATTTACTTTTTCCAACAATGTGAAAACAACCTGGAGAGTTTTGCGAGCGTCCGGACTGCTGTCATGCTCGATTCTATCTAACAATGACCCACCCAAAAACTCCTTCCCTTGCCCATACCCCATCCCACCTGAAATGGCCAGCGCCGCTCCAGAGCACCGGTGCCATATTCATGCCGGCTCATAGCGACGCGACCTCGCTGGCATTCTAGCATTGAAGCGGTGCCGGTCGTGAGCGTCGCCCGCATCGTTTCCCGATGCACGTGACTCTTCCGCGTTCAAATGACAGGCCGTCATTCCGCCTCCCTAAGTTAAACATGCACGGTTGTCGAGGAACCTACTCCGCCATTAACCACCTCAGCGCTTCTCCTGCCATTCATCGACTATTTAAACTCCATCCTCGGCTATAGCTGCATCCATCCTCCTCCTCGCGGCACCACATTCTTCATGGCCTCCTCGAGTTCCAAATCCATTTGGCACAACGTCTCGTCCGAGTAGAAGACGGAGATGCCACTATTGTTGCCGGCAAGCAGAAGGAGGTCGGAGCTGCGGACGTCCCAAAGGAAGAGCAATTGATGATGAGTCGCCGACACCCTCCTCGCCGGTCCATGTCAGCATCACCATGTGCTAGGCACGTGCTCACTACACCGAAATGGTGTTGGCCAAGCGGGAGGCCTTGTTCTGACAGGCGCAAGCCGACCAGGAGTACAACCTCCGCCTTCTCGACAAGAACCAACACGCGATGGAGTAACTCACCACTGGCACAACTATATTGCGCCAAACGTGGACCAGGTGGAGTAGGAGGTGTTGGTCGACTCATATCGCACCGCCTGTGAAATCCGCCGCAATCATCGGCGGTACCGCCAGCGTCAGGCGGAGACAGATGCGGCCTTCAAGGAGATCCATGAGGTGGCCAACAAAGTCTATGGCAAGAGCGAGGACGAGGACGACATTCCCAACTCCGCCACGACCATGAAGCCGGCGCGTCCACAAGCGCTGCCGGCAGCGAAGAAGGCTAGAGCATGGGATCTCGCCAGTGCTTGGGCCCCAGGAAGACCACCGCCCATTTCGCTCCCTCTAAAGCCAAGCTTGGCGGGCTCAAAATCGCCGGCCGATTAGCCACTTGCAAGTTGTGGAGGCGGAGACTACGAAGACATAGCTGGAGCTTCGGTTCCAATGCTCATGCCAGCCGGAAATGGAAAAACGTGTGTTGGCGGTCATTTGGACTAGGTTTAGAGTACGGTTTAGTTCAAATATATCCAAATATAATTAGTTTGTGCTGTTCTATATGAAAAGCATTCGGGTTTAATAAAAAATATTCAAGTATGAACGAATACTTTCTGATTTGTTTAAATATCCATCAAATTTGTTCATTTTCTTTAAATTTCTTTCGTGAAGAAGATTTTCTTAATTTTTTGCCCGTTGCAACGCACGGGCCCTTTTGCTAGTCTATCCCTAATAATAAAGCACGGATTGACTCCGTGGGTTCACCGTCACAATACGCTTTCTTTTCATGACATAATACGCTTTTACGATTTGTATAGACAAAATCGTAATATAAACGAGGTGGTACTAATTTGAGCCCGCACTTTGTTTTTACCAAAAAAACCTCTATTAAACCAAAACTACCAAACGAATCCTCCACCTCCTCCCCTGCTCTCGCCATCGCCCGCAGAGCTCCACCCAATCCCTCGCTCGCTCGGTGAGATCCAAGGCGGCCGCGTCGGCTGGGAGCGGACCCACGCGGGAGGAGGAGTTCGGCGAGCATGAGCTGGAGGTGGCAGCCATTCTCGCGGACCTGTCGTCCATCGTGCGGGCCAGCAGCAGGAGCAGGCGCGGCCGGAGATCCCCTCGTGGAGCCGGCGCCGGCCGAGGAAGGCCCTAGCGGCTCCGCCGGCCAAGAAGCCCGCGGCCGATAGCCCGGACACCCCGCTCTCCTTCCTCGACAACGACGAGGCGGCCGCAGCGCAGGACAAGGTGAGCCGCCGGGCGCGAGATCTGCACCCGCCCGCCTCCCTCCGCCAATTCGGCCTGCTTCGATTACAATTTCTTGCTGCTCGTTGACGTGTTCCTCCGCTCAGTCGGCGCAGGAGCGGCGCGGCGATTTTGACGAGTAGGAGATGGAGCGCGTCACAAGCACCTTGGCTGCACCCTGAGGTTATCCATCAGGCAAACTGTCATCGCACTGTCGTTCACGATGCTGCTCCCAAGCCTCCCGACGAGATTGTGCGAGTTGCAACTTACATGACGCAGATTCTTTTGCTATACTTCGGAAGCCGGCAATAGCAGCAGCAACGTCGACGCAGCCACGGGCTGGACAACACTTGATTAGCTTATTACTGCATCAATAATTTGTGCCTGTAGGACTCTTTCACAAATCATGTCAACGAGACTAGCAATTTGAAGAGGCTGCTGCACATGATATGAAGATATTGGCATATACAGTCCCAAACATAAGTTTCAAAATAGCAGGTCCGTTGTAGTAGTGAATTTTCCTAATGTAATGTAACCTCATTTGCATCTACCTAACCTTTCATCTTCAATTTTTGTATGCATCTGGGCCCAAGTAGTTAAATAGTACATTAGTGTAGACAAAGAAGAGTTGAGCTTCCAGTACGCCATTATAACCACCTTTCCTAACTAGCTCTCTCTGGTTGGTTGAAGGTGTGGAGTTTAGCCCTGTTCCGCTGTATGGAAAGCCATGACCTCCACACAGATGATGCAAGAGGAAACAAGCTAGACTCACAACTTTGGTTTTCAGGCATCTTCACCAACAAATATTACCCTGGTACTGACAGGTTGTTAGTATTATATAAGTATACTTGTTCAGCCTTTCCATGTGCTGGTCTGAATATCTAAACAAGGAAGCAGGCTCAGTTGCTCACCAACCTACTATTGCTGCCAACAAGTAGCCAGAAGCCCATAGAAGACATTTGCATTGATCACAGAAAAATGAAGTATTGAATTTGTAGGACATTGTCATCCTAATCTGGTTCCCACATATTCAAGATGTGGAGATTAGATCTTTGCTCCAACAAAGCCATGACCTTTAATTTTGTTGTTAATTTAACAGCTGTTTTGATTGTGCCGATCGATCGGCTTATAAGAGCCAATTTGGTTTCTTGTGAACTAGAGCATCCTATTTTTCATGATTATATTAAGAGCTTCCTATTTTTCATGATTATATTAAGAACTCACAGATCTCCTTCACAGCCACACCTAACCTGCACATCATCTAGATTCAAGAGAGCCCTACTACTGCATCCACCCTAAAATCAATGTAAAAACAAGGGAAGTTCTAACCCGATATCTCCGTCTCCTGTGAACAAATTTTAAGCCCGATTGATGGCAAGTGCATTGCATGTGTAAGTAATCTAGGTTGAACGTACTTGAGGTCTTCCATCACTTTTATTACTTGAATAGAAATTGTGCAGATTGCATGAACTACCCATTAATGGGCAGCTGATATATATGATGCTTGGTTCATAATAGCTACTTCAGGTTATCCCTTCTGCTATATTTTTCGTACTCCCTACTTTTGTGAGATCTGAACTGGTAGAGAAAACAGACCGGGATATTCGGTTCCTACCTAGAGATGCAGAGAGGACTTACACCGTGCATTGTTTTTTTACATGCATGCAGCATGTGCAACAAATTTACTACTATGGACTAAAAACAATCACCAACTAGCTGAATCAACGGACACTCTATGGGAAGGAGAACAAGCATACTAAATAACACGAAGCAGAGTAATTCCAAGATATTTTGAGAATTCATTGCAGTGGACTGTGTTGTGATTCGATTTTTCTTAACCTTGATAATATTGTCTTGGATTTGAAATGATGGTATACATTTATTCTTCTTCTTTTGTATAGTTGTGAAGACCAAACTTAGAAAATTGTACCGGTTGTGATTTCAATCGAGTTTGGGGCTTCTGTCAAATATAATTATGTTCCCTGCTGATTATAATTTTGTTCACGTAGATGCATGAAGTTTCTTGTTCGTTTTATTTGGAAATAATCTCGATTTATTCTACCGTCTTGATCGTAAAGCGACATTTTTCTCCTGACACTGTTCGCTGGTCACTGTGGTGAACCGAACAGCAAATTAAGGACTTTAGAGCCCGGCCGCAGACCTCACGGAGCACCAACGATAGCCTCAAGGTGATTCAGCAGAGCAAGGTGATGAGTACTCAGCTGGCTGGCCAATATCAATGACCTTATCGGCCGGCAAAGCGGAGACGGACGACCACGGTCCCGACCTTGCCAGCAGGCGGTGAGTCTTCTCCCTCTAAAACCTGATCGTGGATGCCCGACTAAGTCTGTTGAAACCTTTTTCACTTTGTCGCCGTGGATAGGAGACAATAAATGGGATCAAGGGAAGTTGGTCGGGCTCCAGCGGCACATGCTTACCACTGCTGACTGTTGCCAGGAAAGGTATGTTGGTTTGATTCTTTCAAGATCCCAAACTAAAACAAGTCACCTGTGACATTTGAATGATGCAAAGGTTTGTTGTCTCTTCCCAAGAAATTGTGTGCAGAGAAGCTGCCTTGATTTTACATGCTGAACCTATTTTTGCATAATCAAACACTGACGATAAGAGAGATGAATGTGCAGTATGCTAAATTTGGGTATCCAATTGCAAAAGAATTGGATTATTATTTACATTAGAAGCCAGGTTATCACTGTGTATTTTAAATTGATCGCTCATGGACCGCTCAATTGGCCATAAACACAACATAATTCGATCCCTCCCTTCAAATTGGCAACTAAAGGGAAGGTGAGTTAAAATGTCTCAGCCCCTGTGACCTGGCTGGTTATGTTTATGTTACATCCAATATTATGTGTACTCATTTGATCTAAGGTTATTTTTAATAACTTGTTTTTTTTGTCACGAACAAATCGATGAACCAGCGGTCCAACCGGTGACAGACGCAACAGTTCAGTTGTCCGTTCGGTTTTAAAAAATATAGTCCGATGGCCATGGTGGAAGAACACGACATGAAGTGCTTTGTATCCCGAGAACGACGAGGAGACATGAGCAGCCGGTGGCAGTGCTTCGCACTTCGAGCAGTAGGGATACTTGATCATAGGGAAAGGGAAGGGAGATGAGTTCGTGCTTGCATGACTTTTAGGGAAAGAGCGTGTGTATTGTACTTCTGTGTGCATGAAGTGTTTTGTTTGGGCCAAGCCCAAATAATGAAAATAAAACACTATCTCTAAAACTATTCAAATCCTTTTGCATTTATTATCTTCTGCAAATTCTAAATAAAATTTTGGTTTAGTTATTAAGCTTTTAAATTGTATACAACAATTTCACCGTCTGTATATACCACTCAGAACACATCCATCACTTCTCTTCCACCCGGTGATAGTGATAAGTCGAAGGAGGTGCCATAGAAGGACATGACTGACTTTCTCAACTCTATACTACATGGTCCAAACACCAACAATTCTTTTTTTACCCGATGATAGTGATAAGTCGAAGGAGGTGACATCGAAGGACATGACTATGACTTTCTCAACTCTATACTACATGGTCCAAACACTGACAATTCTTTTTTTACTGCAGACACCGAGCGTGTGTTTTTTAAGAGAAAGGTTGTATCAAATTGGCTTTTATTTCAAAAAATGTGAACATTTTTAAATATGTTCATCATTTTTATATTCAATATTTCCTAAAAATGTACCAATATTTTAAAAAATGTTGCATTTAAAAATATTTTCCAAAATTAAATAAATCAAAATTATTTTTAAATGTGTAACAAATGTGAATTGTAAAAAATCCCATTTAAAATGATTAAAAAAATTCAAAAATGTTACTTTTAAAATAAATAAATATTCATGTTCTCTCAAAAAGTAAAAAAACGATTGACAAATTATTCCATGCACAACTACTCTTTAATCAGATGAAGGGTGTTAAGGTGGCTTCTTTAAATCCACACTTTATACTCCGAAAAAGAGAATTGAACATAAGAAATGTTGCGCAATCGCACACACAAAGCAAATTTTGCTATTTTTTTGACCCGTTGCAATGCACGGACGACAATGGTGGCAAGCAAGAGAAGTGGAATCATAGACTAGGACGAGCAAGGATTTATTTCTCCCGTTGCAACGCACGGGCCCCTTTGCTAGTAATAATAAAGTACGGATTGACTCTGTGGGTTCACCGTCACAATACGCTTTCTTCCTATCAATTTACGTTTTTACTTTGAATTTAAAACATATATGCGAGGTGGTACTAATTCGGGAACCACGTCGCAAAATTTCCGTACATACATGATCTGTCCTGCACTACTACCTGGGCCTTGCCGTGAGATCGTCTCACATGGCTAAAGCGTTGCCACTTGGGCCTCAACCTCATAAGTCAGACCCGAACAGATACCGACGAGAGAAAAGGAAAAGGAAAGCCACCAGCGCCTCGCACGACCCTGCCCCTCGATCGCATATACAACTCCTTCCCGCCGCCACCTCCTGCCCCGCGCCGCCCGCCCCACACCGCCTCGATCGGGACCGCGTCCCTCCCCAAATGACAGCGATGATGGAGGGCACCGCCCAGCTCCTGGCCGACGGATTCGCTGGCTCCCCGCTCCTCGGGGCCAGCCCCTCCCCGTGTCGAGTCGAGCATCAACTTGGAGGCCCCTTGGGGCTGCCGCCGGTGCGGAAGTCCCGCGCGGCCGTGCGGGATGGTGACCGAGCGGCGGGGCCCGTGGTGCGACACTCGATGGATGGCTTGCACAACGCGGATGTCTGCTTCTCTCCCAGGAGGGCCATAGGCAGGTAAGGACGGACGGCGGCTGAGATTGGGTCTCGCCTTCTTCTCTGGTTAAGAAAAATTGGTTCTTTGGTGCGTTTTTCTGGGTGGGCGGCCTCGCTGAATTGGTTGCCTTTGTTTTCTGTGCCCATCTGTGTCATCGGATTGGATGGCGTCGGTGCCGCCGCAGCCACTACATGTCGGAGCTGTTGCAGGAGCACCAGAAGCTTGTCCTGTTCACACAGGTGCTACCAATCTGCATCAAACTGTTGGGCAACTGTGAGAGCCTCGATTCACTCCCTCGCCGCCGCCCGGTCTACCATTATTGGCCTAGGTTGGAATTTGTCCTCGCTGATTCGCCTTGGCCTGATTGCTTATGTTTCTCTCTTGTTGATGCAAACTTGCTCTGCTTGACTCTGTTTTGGCCTCAAGGCGTCTCACTTGTCACATATTGTTATCAACTCAGGTATGGTATCTGGAAAATCGTTATTCTACCAAGAGAACATTTCCTACTTTGGTTTCTAGGCAATATGAAAGTAATGAGTAAACATAACCCGCTGAAACAAAAACATGGTGAAGTAGCTGACTGTAGATTTTGCTTGGAGATGATAC
Organism: Triticum monococcum; assembly: GCA_034509565.1. Taxonomy (NCBI): domain Eukaryota; kingdom Viridiplantae; phylum Streptophyta; class Magnoliopsida; order Poales; family Poaceae; genus Triticum; species Triticum monococcum. The sequence continues at coordinate 437,957,485 of CM067842.1, read as the reverse complement.
TGTTCACTGTCCATATTTTGTTTGTACAGTGGCTATACTTTGTAACGCTAGCATGGATGTCTGTTATAAAATATACAGTATCTAGATTTTTGTTGGGTAAAGAAAATTGCAGCTCTGAATACTTTATATTTCCCAGTTGTTCTTAATTTTGGCAGTATGCATGGGAACGCTGGGATGACGTGTTTCAGAGAATTCAGTGACTTGGTTCAACTAGACAAGGATCATTTCAACGCAAAGGACTCTCATGTTACAGCCTATTGACCACTGCAGTGTGTACTCCTGAAATTGATAGCGAATGAAAGCGCCATAGACATTGCAGGGGAGATAAAATTTCTAGATGTTATTAGGTCTCACCAATTTGTACTGCTGTTCACTCTATAGTCTGGGATTAATTAGCTGTGCTGCAAGGATTCCAACTTTAAAAGCCATGCTGCAAGGACGAGTCCTCTGTATGATTCTTCAGTACAGTTCAAAATAAATCACGATGCAGAGCAGATTCAATCTTTTGATTTTAGACAACAAAGAGTTTCATTGCTCAAGGTCTTTGTTTGCCTTTTTAGGGGAGGTCTTTGTTTGCTTGGATTGATGCGCACGACTGACACAATTTACAACATTTTTTGACTGACGGCATAGACCATAGTTTCAGTTTTACAATGTTTCCAGAGAGAGTATAATACTGATGCACCATTTATTTCAGAGAAGAAAAAGGTTCCATGAGGGTGTCTATTACAAAAGTGGAGAAAGAGCTCGCCTACCATGCATGTTGCCTGGTCCGATGAGCAGTGCTACGCCAAGTGCCCTGTCAGAGTGCAGCCACACAACGCTGCCTGCTGTTGAGGACCCCGGAGCCTGGACAGGTAGCCACCACTGATATGATTTTTGGGAACTTGTTTTCTTCAGTAAATCAACTATTTGATGATGTATGCCAGTTAATACCATCCAAATTTTCTGCAGTTAGCTTGGCAACTTCCAGCCCCCCACCGCCTTTCTTGACAGCCACGGCACCCATCTTTTCGTCTATGCCTCATTGGATGCACTTCCATTGTATGTAATGTTAGATATACACAATCATAGATACATATATGATCTTCCACCTCGGCTCCTATACTGATAAGATTTGTGTTGATACATGATTCTCAACAAAGTGTGCTACCAAACTTTTTCACGAAAAGTGTAGTACCAGTTGGTGTGATATCATGTCCTTAGCAACGCCCCCGATGGAATGGCCACGACCATGTTGTTGCCTGGAGTCTTTTTTCATGATGATGTCGCTATTCGCCATCCCACAATTTATGCGGTGGAGCGTCAACGACCTCGGCGTGTTGCATGAGAAGACCATGAATATCGACAAGAAAGATGTAGGTGATGTGCTTGAATTCTTCTAGGATTTTTGAACTAGCGATTGATTTTTTTTTCCGCTATGTCATGTCATATCAATTTGTGTTGCATTGCACATGTGTCATACAGGTTGATCCAGGAAGGTGCAACACTGTGATGTGAGTTGAACACAAGCATGGCCTACAATCTCGTCGCCCACCATCCATGTGCCTTGCAAGCAGCAATTGTTCACATCCTTGATATTTGTCACTGCCCTCATCTCATCTATCCCGACAGTCTCAGTGTCCAGGCAAGGTATGTCTATGTCAGTTGAACCGTCACTCGAGTTACAACAATTCCAATCTTTTTCCTATATCTGCAATTGGGTGGTCTATGGTATGAATCAGTTTATAAGCAACCATGGTGTACATGAATCTCTGTTGGTGTGAACTGTCAAAAGCATTTCCTACTATTTCTACCTCTGTTTCATCTTCTAAATCTAGAGTCTAGACTTGGATATTATCTAGCAACAATCTGTTCATGAGAAAAGCATGGCCGAGAGTCATACTAGATGTATGCATAATACCAGGATAAGATATTTACCTTCGATTATCCCAGAAGGGAAACATAATACTAAACTACCATAAAATATATGTGAGGGCTTACATCATCATTGAGGTCAAATTTGTATCTTTATTATCACCCTGATAAAACATGGTTTTGCTAATTGACTTCATCTTATTTCAACTTTGTTAGTTCAGTTCACGTGCTTTGTTAGAGACCAACCCCAATGTGTATGCTACAACCACTGAAAGAAGTATGTTGCCTTGATTTTTTTAATTCAGTTAATTTGTATTAATTGTGTGGCATCATCATGCAAGGTAAATGCAGAGCTATACTTTCTATTCTCATGCCTTCTATTAAAATCATGCAGATGCTCCGGTCATCGTTGTTCATATGTTTTGACTCTTGTCGAGCCTCTTCTGTGAGGCACACATAGTTTGAGAGTATGCCTATGGCAATTTATCTATTTCCATGATTGAAGATACATTTTAAAATTGAACAAAACAAATTATATGAGAGGCATATGTTTTGTTTTTGCTGTCCCAAACTACACAGAGCCTTGCAAATTTCCAGGACTCTGTTTCCTCTTGGAACTCTCCTAACTGTGCATTCTTGATCATTGTCGAACATTGATCGACAGACTGCTCTGTTTACAAACTCTATTTTTTCTAGGTTTTCTTGTGAAAATTGATGATACCCCAATGCAGAGCCTTTTGTAGCCTTGTTGCTGGTGACAGATTTCAGACGATAACCTAAATGTAGGCATTAAACACAACAAGGTCAGGATATGATAATGGCCCAAGGCCGTGCCGACAAATCTGGAAATACTCTAGAACAAAATAATAATCTGGCAGTGGCCCAAGAGAGTTGTTAGTTCTTGGATTTTTATACCCTCATGTTAATACTTAACTGTTACAATTTTTATTGTTCTTCTCATTATATGTACCTAATAATGATTTAGTTCATTTCTGGATGCTTGGACTAAATCACTGCCAACTTTCTATAACTTACAGCCTTCGCTTCTTAAGGAATTGGAGCACTACACTCCCATTTGTTAATAGTTACACATGGTGTATGCCTGTATGAGTACTCAATGTTGTTGTCTGATGTCTTTACGTTTGTTTGAGCACCACACGATCTCATGAAAGATTTGTACTGCTCATCTTAGTCCAAACTGATGATGTTGTGTTTTTTGTTATGGCCTAGAGTGTATATGGTTATCAAAAGATAATGGAACGACACAAACAGTAGCGTCGTGGCTTAAAACCAGAAAAAAAAAAGATAGTCTAAAACAAAGGTTCAACCAACTCAGAATAATGATGATGTGTGCTCCACACTTGAGTACAATTACACTTCTCAAGTTTTCTCTTTGCGTGTCAATGTCAGTAACCATTCTGCTACTGCAACAAGAGAATCTAGCTGTATAAAACTCAAAAGCTAAGTCCTGAAATTCCTGATAGGAATACAAATTTGTGCTCTGAAACCAAATATGGAACTACTTGGTATACACTTTCATGCTTTTATTTTCTACTCCCTCCGCCTAAACATAAGTAATTTTAGATATTTCAATATAGACTACATACGAATGTATGTAGACATATTTTAGAATGTAGATTTGAGTAATATTCAAACAAAATGGTTTGCAGAGAACAGTGTTCAGTGACTTAGATAACTTTAGTGAGCTGATGGAGCGGTTTACTGGAATTTACAGTTGCACTATTACATGATCTGATGAGGAAGAGAAAAGAGAGGAGGGAATGGAAAATGGAGTGAGCTGATTGGAAGGGTGCCGAGTATGGTGCATACATGTCAGCGATGGTAGTCAGAATTTGATGCTGAGTGCTGATGGCGTGGTACGTGTTTGGAATTCAAAGTGTGCACGTGGGAGGGTTATGAATGACCTGTTTCGTTGATGGTGATAGTGTCCTTTTTTACAGGTATATTGTGATAATGTGTTTTGAGTGGAGACACAGGGACAGCGGGTAAAGGAAGAAGTAGAAGGGTGATTTGTGTCAAAGCACTAGAAGATAATGTCCCCATAAAATTGAATTAAAAAATTATTGCATAATGGCACAGGAGTAGGTTATATTTCATTTTTCGCCCGGTGCAACGCACAGGCATTTGTACTACTAATAATAAAGCACGATTTGACTCCGTGAGTTCATTGTCATAATACGCTTCTTTCTGTGAATTTACGCTTTCAATTTGAATTTAAAACATATACGCGAGGTGGTACTAAAAAACCGTTATACCAGTTTATATACGTGAAGTCAAGCTCGATCAAAATTTACATCCGTGTCGATCAAACAATCTGCTGGGCCCTCAAATCTCTCCACGGCTGGCCTCTCTTATGGGCCATGGATGGGCCTTTTATTTTGGACCGTGGGCCACGCTGGAAAAAAAATGTTAAAGTTGGAGATTGAACTCATGACTTCAAGTCCTATCAAATAGGCAGCGACTACGACCAACTCAGCTATCGTTATTTGATGTTCAATAATATCACCTCGCTCATTTAGATATACTTATACCAGTTTGTATAGGACATGGATGCTTCACGTAATATCAACAAGAAGCCTTACAGATAACGGTGTGAATTGTCGGTATGAAGGAAGGATGTATCTCCATATTTAACAAAATTGCGGGCTGTGTTTGGGGTATTAAAAAAGGAAGGATGAGGCTATTAAAAGGAAAGATTATGGGCTCCCTTGTGATGAGGGGGTATAAAGGAAGGAAGGAAGGATCTTCATGATCAAACGGAATTGTGGGCTGTTTTTGCGCTATAATGAGGGATTGGGCGAACTAAAAAGGAAGAATAAATTCCTGGAACGGAATTGTGGGATGTCTAATTCCTATTAAAAAGGAAATGATGAGGCGAACTAAAAGAAAGGATGGACCTTTGGGTTGCAAGTATATTCACATGTGCGATGATGGATGTGCACGCACATACCCGATATTTGACCGTGCTTTTTTCACGCCTTCAACAATTAGACCTCTTTTAGCCGAACACATACGAGCACAACAACAATAAAAATCCATTCAAATAAACACGAGCTTGACTCGCGCTTCGTGAATGATTAATTTTGCCTTTCATTCCATGTCAATTGTCTCAAGCCTACGTCGCATTTAATTTATGAATTTTTTAATTATTCACATCAATATACTCATCTAGATGTCGTCAACCTCCTAGACTATGTCCCAGGTCCGACCGTTATTCTTATTCCCGTGCACCGCGATCCATGCCATCCACAGACGTGAACTAGAGGTTGCAAATTCTATCATCACCTCGACGTAGTCATTGAAATGTCGCTCCTATGTAATATTTCGTGTCACTTTGTTAGACTGATTCATAAGAGTTTAGATCAGTGAGCCTCAAGTTATTACAGTTTCAAAGCTTTCTCACACCATGAACAGAATATCAATAGTTGACATTACTCCACTACTCCTTCAACCCCTTTCCTTCCAGAACTAGGAAATCCATGAACGCATTAATTGTTTTTGCAAAGAGAGTATGATTGAAAACACAAATCTAAACACGAGCTTGACTCGCGCTTCGTGAATGATTAATTTTGCCGTTCATTCCATGTCAATTGTCTCGAGCCTACGTCGCATTCAATTTATGAATTTTTAATTACACACACCAATATACTCATCTAGATGTCGTCAACCTCCTAGACTATGTCCCAGGTCTGACAATTATTCTTGTTGCCGTGCACCGCGATCCATGCCATCCACGGATGTGAACTAGAGGTTGCAAATTCTATCATCACCTTGACGTAGTCAGTGAAATGTCGCTCTTATGTAATATTTCGTGTCACTTTGTTAGACTGGTTTGTAAGAGTTTAGATCAGTGAGCCTCAAGTTATTACAGTTTCAAAGCTCTCTCACACCATGAACAGAATATCAATAGTTGACATTACTCCACTACTCCTTCAACCCCTTTCCTTCCAGAACTAGGAAATCCATGAACGCATTAATTGTTTTTGCAAAGACAGTATGGTTGAAAACACAAATTTTTTTGATTTTGGGAATAATTCACGTCGATCAAAAATTAATTAATTATTATTATATTAGTTTATGTTAAGAAAATTATTTTCTCCCGTTGCAACGCACGGGCATTTTTGCTAGTAATAATAAAGCACGGATTGACTCCGTGGGTTCACCGTCACAATACGCTTCTTCCCGTAAATTTGCGCTTTCAGTTTTTTTGCTCATATTATCCAAGGTGGTACTATTCATGTGCTTTTTAGTAATTGAACCCGCTATTAATTTGCTTTTTAGTAATTGGGCTGAATTTCGTCCGACTGTCCTGCGTGGGCCAACCTGGGCCTTATTGGAGAGCAGCCAAAAATTAGGCGCTTGTGTGGGGAGCAACTAGTTAACGAGCGCTCCTTAGGGAGCCTCACAACGATCAGCGCCACTTGGCGCGCTCTCAGCCATTCGCCACGTGTCGCGCTCTGGACGCTTTCTTCGGATTTTTTTATTATTTCTCCGCATGCGTTTCCGGCTTTTTAAACGGTTTTTTTCCAATTTTTTCGCCTTTTTTTATTTAAAACGTTTTATCTCTTAAACCGTGCGTCCAAATCTCGAACCGTTTTCACCATTGGATTCCTCGCGTCACGGTTTTGATTAACTTTTTTTTCAAGAAAAAAACCGGGCGAAAAACCCACACCGAGAGCACGGTTTTTTTCCTTTCCGAAAGAGGCACGCCCGTGCCTCTCGCAAAATCACAAACCGTGCCTCTCGTGGAAGCAAAACCGTGACTCTCGTGTAAGGAAAAAAAACAGAAAATGTGTTTTTTCGTTTCCGAGAGGCACGGTCGTGACTCTCGCAAAAGCACAACCGTGCGTTTCGCGAAAGCAAAACAGTGACTCTCGCGAAAGAAAAAAAACATAAAACACGTATTTTTTTCCCTTTCCGAGAGGCACGGCCGTGACTTTCGCGTAAGCACAACCGTGCCTCTCGCGGAAGCAAAACCGTGACTCTCACGAACGAAAAACAACAACAGAAAACGCGGCTTGTTTTTCCTTTCCGAGAGACACGGCCGTGACTCTCGTGAAAGCACAACCGTGCCTCTCGCGAAAGCAAAACCGTGACTCTCGCGAAAGAAAAAAAACAGAAAACGCGTTCTTTTTCGTTTCCAAGAGGCACGACCGTGACTATCGCTAAAGCACAACCGTGCCTCTCGCGGAAGAAAAACCGTGATTTTCACGAAAGAAAAAAAAAGAAAACGCATTTTTTCGCATAAATTTTTTTTTCGAATTTTTTTTATCGAAAAGCTAAGATAGACCGGGGGGAAACCGGGATCTACGAAAAAAGGGAAAACTCTCAGGTTGCGACAAGTGGCGTGCTACATGTGCACCACTTGTCGCGACCTGAAAAAGTGGAGTGTTCTTTGCAACGAGTACTACTTAATTAGTGATTTCGGCTTGTGTGAGTTTCGAACTCACAGCCTCCCATGTGGGAGAGAAGGGATCTCCTATCTGCCGTATTCTGCGTCAGACTGGAGGGGCTTCGCACATGGGGTGCTTCGTTTGGGCCGGCCCACGAAGGAGCAGCTACCCGCGTGCGCTAGCCATTGCACCACTAAACGCAAAAAATAGAGGGTGGTTGGAGAATCAAACTCAAGACCTCCCATTTAGTACCCGCGCGCACTAGCCATTGCACCACTAAATGTTATTTGCAAATATTGAGCAACAAACACTATAAGAACATAATCCACGATAGATCTAAACGTTTTTAGAAGTTCGAACACAGTTCATTCTTTTCTTTGTAGAAAAAATGCAGTTTATTTTCAAAATCTGTATCTTTTTTTGAACGTGTACTATTCCAAAAATAGCGAATAATTATTTTAAAATGTTGAACATTTTTTGACCTGTGAACAAATTTTTGAAAAACAGCAAATCCTTTTTGTAATGTTGAACAAATTTTGAAAAACAAGAACATTTCATAAAATTTAGATGAAAAAAAGAAAAAGCGAACATTTTTTGAAACTTGGAACAAAATTAGAAGAAAGCGAACATATTTTTGGATCTGGGAACAATTTTTGAGAAAGGGAACATTTTTTGTAACTCTGAACAAAATTTGGCAATCAAACATTATTTTGAATTGTGAACATTTTTTGAAAAAGCGAACAAGATTTGAAACTCAAACATTTTTTGAATTCATTTAAATAAGATTTCAAACGTGAATTTTTTTTGAAAATCTGAACATATTTTGAAAATGCGAGCACGTTTTGGAACTCGAACAGTTTTTGAATTAATGGAAACAACGTTTGAAAATGTGAACAAAATTTTGAAAATGCGAAAAAGTTTTGAAACTCGAACATTTTTTAAATTAATAGAAACAAAATTTCAAAACATGAACAAAAATTTGAAAATCTGAACATTTTTAAAAATGCGAACAAATTTTGAAACTCAAACATTTTTTGTATTAATAGAACAAGTTTCCTATATGTGAACAAAATTTTGAAAATCTGAACATTTTTTATTTTTTATCATTTATTGAATAACATGATCAAAATTCAATTTTTCCGAACATTATTTGAAATTTTGTACTAAATTTGAAATTCCAAACAAATTATGAAATTCTGAATTTATTTAAAATTGGAAACTGAAAAGGAAACAAAGAAGAACAGAAAAAGGAAAAAACAAAACAGAAAAGAAATGAAAAATGAAACGAAAAGAAAACAAAAAAGAAATAAAAGAACCGGTTTAGGAACCTTCTAGAAGATTCCTCAAACCGGAAAAGACCGGCTGGAACCTCCTACTAGAAGCGTCCCAAAACCGGGAACGAAGAACACATGAACGGGCCGGGCCATCGCAACGCTAGATCGTGACCTCCTGTGTAAAAGGTCGACATCTTGACGCAGAATGCGTCATATAGGATTTTCCGGGAGCGAAGTCCGCAACCAGTAGAGCCAGCATGACTGTCTGTTGAAAAACAAGGCTCTTTACCTAATAGTCTGTAATTAAGAGAATAATTAATGCAGGGAGGAACACGCTTTGTGCATAGCTGGGAAATTAAGAGGAATTGATCCCTAAGTAGTAAAAGGGATTGATTTGGTGAGAGTCGGCTGTTTGAATTTGTGCCTCTGATGTGTTATCATGAAAGCATCACCACAGGGATCGCAGCTGCCAGGACACGTACGTACGTGACCAACAACGACCGGTGACCGACGTCCCCGAAGCGAGCTTCGCCGCGTATGGGCGGGATGAGAATTAGATTGGTATTCTTGATTTTGTTTATGGCAGTGAAAAAGGAACGTTCAAAGAGAGAAGAAGAGGGATGCTCGTGCTTTGCATGGCTCTATGTAATTAGAGATTTACTAACAAAAGAAGAAAGCGTGGGAAGACTCATGCCCCACATTGAGACGACCGTAGGAGAGCCAGAATAGCATTTGGTGCATTATAAAAGAACGAAAATATAAGAATGTTTTTTTTGCAACCAAATTTATAAAAAAATTTCTTTGAAAAATTATCTGATTGATCGAACCTCATTGCTGCAACCAGAATAGTACATGACACTGCTAGTATGGTCGATGCTGCTGCAAGCGGGACACGGCGCACCTAGGCCGAACGGCCTATATATGCATCTAGCGGAAGCATGCCAATGCAACACCAGTTGCCGGCTTGCCGCTATTCTTTTTCATTAGAAAAGTTGGACTGCCGTGTTACGCTTTCTTCCTTTAAATTTACGCTTTTGTTTGAATTCAAAACATATAAGCGAGGTGGTACTACTAAAATTTGATACGTCCCGAACGAGCGAGGCGTAGATGCATCCTCATCCTGGCGACGACGGCATCCCCACTGGGCCGAGCCACAAAGGATTGTTTCTGTCCAGGATTATATACAAGGGAAAAACGTTTTTTTCCAACTTGGTCTCTGTCCATGCCACGCATTGTTGCGTCTACAAGTAGATCGATCGCGACGTGTCTCCGGTTGTGCAGCCTCCTGTTGTCTCAATTTTATTCCTCTCCCATCTACCCTCCTTTGCGCGGGCGAGTTCCTTCGACTGGGTGCCCTCCTTGCGCTGATGATAGGAGTTCTAGACGATTCTTGTATCTCTTGATGAGGAGACTGCTGAGAAGAGTTGATCGCCGGGCCTCGGCAAGGAGCGGGCCAGTGGGGCCGAGCAGCAACGCTTGGGTGGATTTCATGAAGAAGTGGATGCATCATTAAGGATGTGGCGATGGTGTTGTGGAAGCCGTCGCTGGTGTCGGAGATCCGTTGTTATGCGTGGTCCAACGGATGCACGATGGCGGCGCAGGACACTACTTCCGCATGATAGATACTACGCCATCTACACGTCCGTGAAGGAGGGTGAGACGTGCGCCGGTGGCTCTTCTGGGAGGTTATGGCGACCAGGATGGGGGGACAGAACGGCGCCTAGAGGTCGCCCTCGAGCACAGCCCGGCTCATCACAGCCGCCATCGTCTTCCGGATTTGCGCCAAGATCGACGGCTTGATGCAATTGACTTGCTTGCTAGCACGCATGGTACATACATGCATGTATCGGTACGAGAACATCACCATCAAGATATTGGTCTCCTCTAGCTTCTCTGTGTTAGTTCCGGCTCTGCAACAGAACTATTTTGTTTGTACCCATAAGTCATTGGTCTCGGTCAATCCATGCCAGGGACACTATCGCCATCATCAAGCAGAAGGATTCCTCGTCATTGTCAAACTGAACAGCGAGGCTTCATCTAATTTTTCATCTTGGGTCATGTTTATATTTGTCACATCTGGGATCCTCATCATTTTCGCCATTCAGTTCGTATTGATCATCAATTATTCAATCCATCCTAATCGGATCAGCCGGTTTGTTTTTCTCAACAGTCGTTGATCGTTTGATCATACATTAGAGTATTGATGTTATGACTTATACGTGAGGCAATTCTGTACTGTAGCTGATGCAATTTTGCAATCAATTTCTCCGGTCTAAAACATTTAATCTTGGTGTGTACTACTCATGGCATCTTTATTCTTTACTCCCTCCGTCCTATAATATAAGGGTGTTTTTGATACTGTACTAGTATGAAAAACGTTTTTATATTTTGGGACAGAGGGAGTAATAAATAGCATGACTTGGTTATCGCCTTTCAGTATTGTTCATCTTTCATGTTGATTAAAATTTTACTTGCACTGTTTGGTGGCCGTAATTAATTTACAAAAGTGCAGAGTAATTGTGCTAATGTGAAAGTCTGAGCAATTTTATTTTGGATCTAAGCACTTTAAATTTAGTTATATGGTGCAGATGTATTTGTTATAGTTTTAGTCAAGGTATACCCATTTTAATATACACATTTTATTGAACTTATCAGTCTATTTTTTGCACTAGCAACATTAAAGCAATACAAGGGAAGGAGCTTTTATAAATGCTTTCATTCATTTATTTGGTTTAATTAAGTGCTATTATATTCAAACTGACTCCTAGCGCTGGGGCTGCACACGAATGTGTATATTGCCAGCACACCCTCCTTGCTGTTGAGCATCGGTGCCACATCCTCCTCCGCTATTGCAAGGCAGCAACGGGGGCACAACGGCCATTACATCTCCATGGAGATGCAAGCAAGGAAGAAGAGAACCCCACAGTACAAAGCACGAACAAGTAAGTACGACTTAGATCCAAAAAGACAATCATGGTTTTTATTTTGATTTGTTCTAATCCATGCATCTGTCATTCATGTATCATTGATTCAGATTAAAACAATTATGTAATAATCAGAAAATAACCATGCACAAATGTGATATGTTTCTCAAGCATCGTGCTATTCGTCACCCTAGGTGACGAATAATTATTCTTCACCCCCTCTATTTTATCATCAATGCACCGTAATTTTATGTTTAGTAAGTTTTGTCTTATTTCTGACGTAAAAAGAGACCGTAAGAAAATATATAATCGTCGTAAAAAATATTTTATATTATGTAAAATTACAAACGGAAAAACATAATGTAAAATACACATAAACTGCAAATTTTCTTGTATTATGACTTATATTTTTATTTTCTTATGTCAAATTTTATGTAGTGAATCAATAAAAATGTAATTATTTGAATTCCAAACATAATTTAATTCTGAAATGATCATAAGATTACCTCGGGTGAAGAATAACTTATAGTGTTACTATTCATCACCCAGGGTGCAGAATAAGTTATTCTTCACCCGAGGTAATCTTACGATCATTTCATAATTGAATTACGTTTCAAATTCAAATAGTTATATTCCTATTGATTCACTACGTAAAATTTAACATAAAAAAATAAAAATAAATATCATAAGACAAGAAAATTTGCAGTTTATGTGTATTTTAGACTATGTTTTTACGTTTATAATTTTACATAACATAAAATATTTTTTACGGCAATTATATATATTTTTTACGGTTCCATTTTGCGTCGGAAATAAGACAAAACTTATGAAACGTAAAATTACGATGCATTGATGGTAAAATAGAGGGGGGTGAAGAATAACTATTCCTCACCCAGGGTGATATATATATATATATATATATATATATATATATATATATATATATATATATATATATAATGCAACTTTTGTATCTGGGATGGCTTATTTGATTGAGTTGTGATTCCTTGCTAATCAGGTCCTTTAATCGCAAGACTAACAATTATTTCAATTTCACTTAATCATCATTCTAACTTGAAACTTATCAAAACAATTCTAACTTTACAATATGTAAATGCAAGCTCACGTGTAATATAACTCACAGTGAAGCAGCCAAGCGCCGACACGACTGGGGTGGCATGTTGAACTAGAGAACTTGGACCTGTGGGGTCTTGAGCTCCCCCCTTTTTTGAACACATCTTGAGCCCTTCTTATATTGAACTAGATGCATGTAATTTTATTATCCCGATGCAACGCACGTGCATATTTACTAGTTTAATTTAAAAGTTAAACATGCCAGAATTCCCCTTGTACCCACTAGTTAGCTAGACTAGGTGTATGACAGCCGGGACCCAGGGGTCTAGTCAGCAGCAGTTGACCAGTCACAGTTGACTAGTCAACAGGGTCCAAGGGCCCACATGTAATAGACTCATATGCTAAACAAAACTTAACTGAAGTAGTAAAAACATCTAAAAAGAAGGGGGGCAATGGTCAGGGACTAATCCCCAATGAACAAAACCAGCCCCCGTCGTGCAGACGCTAGGCGGCGGCGCTAGCTGTAAGCGGCCGGAGGGGGCGACAGTGGCCAGAGGCTAGCGGGGCAAGCTGCAGCGGCGGTGGTAGTAGCAGCAGAGGGCAACAGCGATGGCAGTAGAGGGCAACAGCGATGGCAGTAGAGGGCGAGGGAGCGCTGGCAGGGGCTAGCGGGGTGCGACCAACAACGGGCGTGGGGGGCAGGGGCGGGGTGCAGCAACAGTGCAGCAGGAGGCAGCGACAGCAATAGTAAGCAGTGGCAGTAAGCGGGCAGCGGGGCGAACAGGGGAGCGGCCACTCGCACGCGGGGGCGCGGCCACTCGCATGACTGGCGGGGTGCAGGCGACAGCACAAGCGGGCGTGGCCATAGGAAGGAGCAAGCGGCAGGAGCAACACATACGTGTAAGTGGAAGCGGAAGTCCGACCATGGTGGACACCGGCGGCATACAACGCATATCGAAGGAAGAAAGAGGGGGAATCGACACAGGAGCTCACCGCGGAGCTCATGGACGAGGTTAGGGATCACAGGGGTGTCCGAATGTGACGGACTCAACGATGAAATGCAGCGGCCCTGGGAGAAGACGACGACGATGCCAAGTGTACGGGGCGTCCTAGCTCGAGCCCTTCGGCGAGGGTGAAGGAGACGGCGATGGCGGAGCTCCTGGATATCTTCTCAGGTGTTGAGCTGTACGGTGGCCGCGGTGGGCTATGACGACAATGGAAACCTTGGCTCGGCCTTGTGCGGGAGGGAGAGACGCGACGCGAGGATGAAGGGGGATAGGGTGGCGCTAGGGTTCCGGGGAGGGAGAGGGTGCTCGGGGTCTTATAGGGCGTCGGAGGGTGGCGGACGGCTGCCACCACGGCCATCGTGTCACGAATGGCCGCCATGCCCTGCCTCCTCTACAGAGGAGGGAGATGAGTGGGGGGAGAGGTGGGCTGGGTCTCCCATTTGTCAGATGGGCCAATATGCCCAGTAGTTTAGGTCCTCCCCCTTCTTCTTTTTTTATTTCTTGTTGTGCATTCATTTCTTTATTTTTATAGCAATGGATTTTTTTTAAATACGGAACTTGGTCCAAAATTAGTGTTGCAACTTTAGGCACTGCCACAAAAGTTTTGGGGGTTTATTTGAATTTGTTTTTATTTTGTTTAGAAAGGTAATTACTTAAATGGGGCTATTTTGGGTACTGTCTTCATATCCAGGGGCATTTTAAACCTTACAAAAATGTTTGTTAATGCATGACAATTATCTAATGAATATTTGCAACCTAATGAACATTTTTGTTGGACAGTTTGAAGAAATATAAATTTGAATTTGAATTTCAATTTGAATTTGAGTTCAATTTTGAGCAAGTGGTACTTAAGCTTGAAAACATGATGACTTGGCAATACTAGAGGGGAGATTACTGTAGCATGATTATCAGGGTGTTATAGGAGCAGCATACGCCACTTGCTGACCACATAGAACTAGCCGTAGCACCAACGATGGTGCAATCCCAGATCAACCCAAAGGCCTGATACGTCCATTTTGCATCATGCTTTTATATTGATATTTATTGCATTATGGGTTGTTATTACAGATTATAGCACAATACTTATGCCTTTTCTCTCTTATTTTACCAGGATTACTGATGACCCACAAGTATAGGGGATCTATCGTAGTCCTTTCGATAAGTAAGAGTGTCGAACCCAACAAGGAGCAGAAGGAAATGACAAGCGGTTTTCAGCAAGGTATTCTCGGCAAGTACTAAAATTATCGATGGCAGAAAGTTGTGTGATAAGATAATTCGTAACGGGTAACAGGCAACAAAAGTAACTAAGGTGCAGCAAGGTGGCCCAATCCTTTTCGTAGCAAAGGAGAAGCCTGACCGAACTCTTATATAAAGTAAAGCGCTCCCGAGTACACATGGGAATTGTTGTCAAGTTAGTTTTCATCAAGCTCATATGATTCGTGTTCGTTACTTTCATAATTTGATATGTGGGTGGACCGGTGCTTGGGTGCTGCCCTTCCTTGGACAAGCCTCCCACTTATGATTAATGCCTCTTGCAAGCATCCGTAACTATGAAAGAAGAATTAAGATAAATCTAACCATAGCATGAAACATATGGATCCAACCAGCCCCTTACGAAGCAATGCATAAACTAGGGTTTCAGCTTTTGTCACTCTAGCAACCCATCATCTACTTATTACTTCCCAATGCCTTCCCCTAGGCCCAAATAATGGTGAAGTGTCATGTCGTCGAGGTTCACATAACAACACTAGAGGAGAGACAACATACATCTCATCAAAATATCGAACGAATACCAAATTCACATGATTACTTATAACAAGACTTCTCCCATGTCCTCATAAACAAACGTAACTACTCACAAAGCATATTCATGTTCATAGTCAGAGGAGTATTAATTATCATTAAGGATCTGAACATATGATCTTCCACCGAATAAACCAACTAGCATCAACTACAAGGAGTAATCAACACTACTAGCAACCCATGGGTACCAATCTGAGGTTTTGAGACAAAGATAGGATACAAGAGATGAACTAGGGTTTGAGAGGAGATGGTGCTGGTGAAGATGTTGATGAAAATAGACCCCCTCTCGATGAGAGGATTGTTGGTGACGACGATGGCTTCGATTCCCCCCTCCCAAAGGGAAGATTTCCCCGACAGAACAGCTCCCCCGGAGCCCTAGAGTGGTTCTGCCCAAGTTCCGCCTCGAGACAGCGGCGCTTCATCCTGAAAGCTTCCTTCTGATTTTTTCCAGGTCAAAACACACCATATAGCAGAGGATGGGCGTCGGGGCCTACCAGGTGGCCCACAAGACCGGAGGGAGCCCCCGAGGGTAGGGTGCACCCTCCACCCTTGTGGATGGAAGGTGGCCCTCCTCTGGTGCTTTCTTCACGCAATATTTTTTATATATTCCAAAAATATGCTCCGTGAAGTTTCAGGACTTTTGGAGTTGTGCAGAATAGGTCTCTAATATTTGCTCCTATTCTAGTCCAGAATTCCAGCTGCCGGCATTCTCCCACTTCATGTAAACCTTATAAAATAAGAGAGAAAAGGCATAAGGATTGTGATATAATGTGTAATAACAGCCCATAATGCAATAAATATTGATATAAAAGCATGATGCAAAATTGATGTATCAACTCCCCCAAGCTTAGACCTCGCTTGTCCTCAAGCGAAAGCCGAAATCGAAAAATATGTCCACATGTTTAGAGATAGAGGTGTCGATAAAGTAAAATACGAACATGAGGGCATCATGATCATCTTTAGAACAACAACATATGTTGTCATATAATTTCTTATGCTAAAGTAACAATTCATTCACAAGGTAAAGTATGAATCGGAAACTTCATTGAAAACTAACAAACTATGGTCTCAGTCATTGAGGCAATTGCAATTTATCATAACATCAGAAAGAGTCAATATAAGAGTTTTCAGCAAGTCAACATACTCAACTATCATTTAGTCCTTCAGAATTGCTAACACTCACGCGATACTTATGGGTTCAAAGCTTCAATCGGACACATAAAAAGATAGGGGATTATAGTTTCGCCTCCCAACCTTTTACCTCAAGGGTAATGTCAATAATAGTACTTTATGATGACCTACATTCGAGTGGATATACATATGCGGATTTCTCCAACACATAGTGATTGGCAAAGGAAAACGTGTAAAAAGGAAAGGTGAAGATCACCATGACTCTTGCATAAGGGTAGAAGATAAAAGTAAAAGATAAGCCCTTCGCAGAGGGAAGCAGAGGTTGTCATGCGCTTTTATGGTTGGATGCACAAAATCTTAATGCAAAAGAACGTCACTTTATATTGCCGCTTGTGATAAAGAACTTTATTATGCAGCCCGTCACTTTTATTTCTTCCATATCACAAGTTCGTATAAAGCTTATTTTCCTCACACTAATAGATAATACATATTTAGAGAGCAATTTTTTATTGCTTGCACCGATGACAACTTACTTGAAGGATCTTTCTCAATCCATAGGTAGGTATGGTGGACTCTCATGGCAAAAATGGTTTAAGGGATGTTTGGAAGCACAAGTAGTATCTCTACTTGGTGAAAAGAATTTGGCTAGCAAGAGAAGGAAAGGCAAGCTCAACATGTTGGAGGATCCATGACAATATAACTTCTATTCGGATATAAGAAAACATAACTCATTATGTTGTCTTCCTTGTCCAACATCAACTTTTTAGCATGTCATATTTTAATGAGTGCCCACAATTACAAAAGATGTCCAAGATAGTATATTTATATGTGAAGCCTATCTTTCTTTATTACTTCCTATTAATTGCAACAATGACCAAAACTACGTTTGTCAACTCTCAACAACTTTTATTCATCATACTCTTTATATGTGAAGTCACTACTTCCCATAAGGTCAATATATGATCTTTTTATTTCTCTTTATTCTTTCTTTTATTTAATTCCCTCAAGATCATAGCAAGATAACAAAGCCCTCAACTCAAAACTACTCTTTATTATATATAACTCTGTAAGTGCATCTAGTGCCCCTTAGTGATTTTGGTGTATTGAAGACTTATATGTTAAGAGACTGATGCATTTGTGAGTGTACACATGTCTATAAGTCTATGAGGAGTTTGATATTTACAGAGAAAGTTGACCCCTAAAAATGAATGTCTTCAACTGAAGACTTTGGATTTCTGAAGACTTTGAAAGTGAAGAAATTGGTGTGACCGTGGAGACTTGATATTCATGTGAGGAACATGAAGCGTGAAGACTTTTGTTTTCGCAGTTTCATTTTCCCTTTCTTGAGTCATAGGAAACACCGTACTGTTAAAGGGGGTCGAGGTAAAACTAATGAAAAGTTTCCAGGTGATGCTCAACTCAAAATCCTACACCTACCAATCCCTTCGAGTGAAGCCATTGGAAATCTCATGCAGTTCAGTCAATTTCTTCAGTGACAGAGACGGAGTTCTTCTGCTCTTCGAGGAATTTGTTCTGACTGAGGAGTTAGGAATTCGCCAGTGCGGATTGCCTGCAAGTGAGGAACATGATAGCCCTGAGGAATTTGAACCTTAAATTTCCGCTGTTGTTGTGCTATGCGCCAGCTGTCCCAAAATATCTTATCCACCTAACAGTCATATCATTGAAGGGCATTTATGTCTTATCATGTCGGGCTGCTCCCTAGGCTATAAATAGCCGCCCCCTACAACCACTAGCTGGTTGGCTGCTCCGCGAGAAACTGACACTTGTCATTGAGAGCATCCCATCCTCCGAGGACTTTGAGCGAAAATCATCAAGTGAGGAAAAACCCAAAACCCCAAACCGAACACCTAAGAACCCAAGTGATTGAGCATCACTGAAGAGATTGCTCCTGTGTGGAACCGACGCTTGTTACCTTTGAGGACTGTGCATCCTCCAGATGGTTAGGCGTCATGGTCTAGAGCATCCAAGAGGAAATTGTGGATCGCCGGGTGACCGAGTTTGTGAAGGTATGGAAGTCACCTGAAGACTTACCACGAGTGATTGGATGAGGTCTGTGTGACCTTAGTTCAAGGAGAATACGGTGAGGATTGTGTGTCCGGGACTGTTTGTCCTCAGGTTTAAATACCTAGCCGCTCTAACCAGGCGTACAACTGTCACAACAGTTGGAACTGGTCTACCAAATCTTTGTCTTCACCGAGCTAACTGGTTCTATTTCCTCAACCCTTTCATTTCTTCATTACTGTGTTGTGCACCTGTTCATATCTGTTTGAAGACTTTGACTGAAGACATTCTCAATTTCCTCAGTTCAATTTCTTCAGTCTGTTTGTCTTCATTCTGTTTTATCATGTGCTTACGATTTTTGTACTCTGTGTTTGTTTCCAATTCATCATGAAGTCCATGCTTATGTTATGTCATGTCTGCATCTGAGTACTTATTCTATTGCAAGTAATTCTTTGCTTAGGAATTTCCTCACCCTGAAATTCCTCAGTGAAGAATTCATAAAAATCGCTTATTCACCCCCCTCTAGTCGACTTAACGCACTTTCAATTGGTATCAGAGCAAGGTACTCCCTTGTTCTGTGTGATTTTGGTTTAACCGCCTAGAGTTTCAGTTATGTCGACCGCAGGTATGATCAAGGTCTCTGCTGGGTATCCTACCGTCGATGGGACGGACTACCCCTACTGGAAGAATAAGATGCGCATGCATCTTGAGGCAATTGACAATGATCTCTGGTATGTTGTGGAAAATGGCGTTCCCTCTGTCACTCCTACCATCAATGCTGCAGATGTGAAGAGATTCAAGCAACTCGACTCTCAAGTGAAGAACATCATATGTGGCCATATGAGCAAAGGGCAGTATGGTAGAGTGAGTGCTTTAGAGACAGCAAAGCTTATCTTGGGCAGGCTGTCCATGGTCAACGAAGGAGTCTCAACACAGCATGACTCTCGAGTTGACGTTCTTCGCAATCTCTTCAACCGCTTCAAAAGACTTGACAATGAAAATGTTCAGCAAACCTTTGATTGCCTCACTAACATTTCAAATGAGCTTCAAGCACTTGGTGCCTCTGACATCACCGACCATGAGGTGGTGAAGAAATTGCTTTGATCGATTGATTTCTCATTTGAAACCCTTGCACTGATGATACAAGAACGTGCAGACTACAAGTCACTTGATCGCGCTGATATCCTCGAGAGGGTAAACACTCATGAGTTCCAGCTTGTTGAGAAGAGAGATCTCTATGAACTGAGCTATGGTAGATCATGAGCTCTAAAGGCCAAGGCAGTGTCTGAATCTGAAGGTGAAGATTCTGGTAGCAGCCTTGGTGATCCTGAAGAACTGATCCAGGAGCTAGCAATGCTCATGAGGAAATTCCATAAGTTCTCAAGACGTGGTCGTTTTGGAAAATCCTCAAGAAGTGATGACTTAACATCAGATTCCTCATCCCGTGATTACAAGAAGAGACTTTGCCACAAATGCAAAGACTTTGCCACAAATGCAAGAAACCCGATCACTACATTCAAGATTGTCCTAAGTGGGAAACGGAATCAAAGAAGAAGAAGTACAAGGACTACAGTTCTGATGATTCAAAGAAGAAGAAGAAATCTTCAAAGTCCTCTTTATCAAAACCTTCAAGGTCTTCATCTCACAAGAAGAGCAGCTCCAAGAAGGCTTGGGCATTCATTGGCAAGGAAATGGACTCTGAGGCTGAATCTGAAGAAAATGAGGAAGAGGAGGCATCTGAGGAGTCAGACTCTGGTGTGGCGAGCCTAGCCCTCGCTACTGCGTTCGTCAGCAAGTCCATCTTCAACTCTGAGGAAAAGGACCTCCCCAACACCACTAACGACGGCAATGATGACTACGCTCCCACCTATTGCTTCATGGCAAAAGGTGCAAAGGTACTCAAATATCCCTCCTCTGAATCAAGTGAGGATGAATCTGATGAAAACCTCAAGCCTAGCTATTCTAAACTTGCTAAGATTGCTGTGAAACAACAAAAAGCTCTTGAAAAGGTTCAAAATATGGTAGACAAAAGCGATGGTATGTTGGGTGAAGAAATGGATCACACTAAAACTTTGACTGAAAATCTTCAGAGACGTCATACTAAGTTTGATAACATTTAGAGTCATCATAACACTCTCTTATGTGATCATGAGAAGCTTTCTTATGAATTTCTTCAAAGAAAGCAAGATCTTGAGAAGTTAAGAGTGAGTTATGAAGATCTTCAGAAGGAGCATGATCCATTACTTGCTCAATAGATCAGCGCTACTCAGGAAGAATTTATTCCTCCATGTTTGAAGTGCATTGAACGTGAATCTGCTAATTCTTCACCTGAAAGTTCAAATGCTTCTATTGCTGCAAATTCTTCACCTGTCCATGCTATCACTAATTCCTCATTTGAGGATGCTACTAGTATCACTAACCATGTAGGGCTGAAGGAATTGCATGTGACAGGCATGTACAAAAGCCTCAAAGGGTATCAGGCTCTTTCTGATGTGCTTAAGAAGCAAATCCTCAACAAGAACCCTAGAAAAGAGGGTATTGCCTTTGAGAGGAAACTCAATGCTGATGGGACCTACTGGAAGCCTGAGCAGTATCCCAAAACCTCAGGGGTTGCTGCAAAGGGACCTTCAGTGGATCCATCTACTTTATCTGGCTTTACATGTGAATCTTCATATTCTTTTGATGAGTCATTTGACTCCAACTATAAGTTGTTCAAAAATCAGAATGGTGAAGTATTTGCTAGATATGTTGGCACTAACTGCAGGAACAGTCCTCCTATGAAGAAAATCTGGGTTCCCAAAAGGTGCCTTGAAAGTCTTCAGGTGAATGCCATCATGACACCACCTGTGAAGAATAGGAACCCCAGATCAAATTCTTCATATGGACCAAAGTCTTCATATGGATCCAAGTCCTCATACGGACCAAATTCCTCACATGGATCAAATTCTTCAAAAGGATCAAAGTCCTCATATGAACATCATCGTGCTAACACCTCTGTTTCGCAGGGAAAGGCTAAGGGTTATGGATATGTGCATTATTCCTCAAATCATTATGTTCATAAATCCTCGAAGAATTTCTCTACCTACTCATATGCTTACCCTAACCCCTATTATGTGAAACGAAGTGGATTGGCATCTATGCCACCTTTCTCTTATGGAGCTCGCAGGATGATGAACTCTTTACCACCCCTTCAGATGTGGGTGGTGAAGAAAAAGAACTAATCTCTTATGCAGGGTCAGGTCTCTAGACGAACCTAAACGTCTGAAGAATTTGCTGGAGACCTGAATATACTTGAAAGGACGCAAGCTAATCATGAAGAAATGAATTTTCATTTCTCGCGTCCTCATACTACTTTACCTATTCTATCGCTTGATGAAATTGATCTGATGAATTTGATATCATATTCTTCACTGATGAAGTATATGAGTTCGTAAGCTGCACTAATTCATCTGCAGGATGATCAACCCAAAGCCACTTAGTGGGTCCTCGACAGTGGATGTACAAATCACATGAGTGGTGACAGGAGCTTATTGATGGACACTGCTTTATCTCCATCGCATCTGAAGCATATCACCTATGCTGACAAAGGCAAAACCAAGGTATTGGGTCTAGGTAAGGTTGCAATCTCAAAGGATCGACACATGGACAAAGTCATGCTTGTCGAGTCCTTAGGATTCAACCTCATGTCGGTCTCAATGCTTTGTGATCTTGATACGGTTGTTGTCTTTAGCAAGTATCGTTGTGTTGTAATCATGGAAGCTGACAATTCCAAAGTCTTCGAAGGCTTTAGGAGAGGAGATTTGTATATTGTTGATTTCTCTACAGGACCACAACCAGCCACATGTCTACTTGGAAAAGCTTCAGAAGGCTGGCTATGGCATCGCTGACTTGGTCATGCTGGCATGAGGAACTTGCACACACTCGTGAAGAAGAAGCATGTCATTGGCATCGAGGGTGTCAAATTTCTCAAGGACCATTTGTGTGGAGCTCGTGAAGCCGGAAAGATGACCAAGGCCAAGCATCCCTCAAAGACCATCATGACTACCACTCATCCATTTGAATTGCTTCACATGGATCTCTTTCGCCCTACTCATTATGCCACATTTACTAATGCTGCATCTTTATATGGCTTTGTCATTGTTGATGACTATTCTCGTTATACATGGGTGCATATCATCACTTACAAAACTGAAGTGCAGGAAGTCTTCAAATGATTTTCCTCAAGGGCTTCGACCAACTTTGGTGTGAAGATCAAGCATATCAGAAGTGACAATGGAACTGAGTTCAAGAATACTGGTCTTGATGATTATCTTGATGAACTTGGTATTACTCACGAGTTATCTACTCCTTATACTCCTCAGCAGAATGGTGTCGTGGAGCGCAAGAACATGACTCTTGTTGAGATGGCTTGCACTATGCTTGATGAGTACAAGACACCTTCTCGCTTCTGGCCTGAGGCAATTGATACTGCGTGCCACATCATCAACAAGGTATTTATTCACAAATTCTTCAGAAAGACCTCATATGAACTCCTCACGGACAAGAAACCCAATGTGAGTTATTTCAAAGTCTTCGGTGCTAAATGTTGGATTAGAGATCCTCATCACAATTCTAAATTTGCAACGAAAGCACATGAAGGTTTTATGCTTGGTTATGGTAAGGACTCGCACACCTATAGACTCTTCAACACCTATCACCACAAGGTTGTTGAAACTATAGATGTGTGGTTTGATGAAACTAATGGCTCGCAAAAAGAGCACCTACCTCCTATGCTAGATGAAATACCACCTGAGGAATCCATTAAGTTCAAGGCTACTGAGGATGTCATTTCTACCGAAGAATCTGCTGAAGAAGTCATTCCAGAACGTGAAGAACATCATGTTGGCGCACCTAAAGAAAATGGCTCTGAAGGAAATGCTGAGCAAATTCCTCATCGTCAACTAGCTCATCCTCGCATTGCTAATGAAGTGCAGACTGAGAGAATCATCAATGACATCAAAGCACCAGGTCCTCTCATACACTCAAAAGCTTCACATTTGTCTAACTTTTGTGGGCACTTTGCTTTCGTCTCTATCACAGAGCCCACTAAGGTAGATGAAGCATTTCTGGAGCCTGAGTGGATTCAATCTATGCAAGAAGAATTACATCAGTTCGATCTCAACAATGTCTGGAAACTTGTCAAGCGACCAGACCCTCGCAAGCACAATATCATTGGCACCAAATGGATCTACCGTAACAAGCAATATGAAAATGGCCATGTGGTGAGGAATAAAGCATGGCTTGTAGCTCAAGGCTACACACAGGTTGAAGGAATAGATTTCGATGAAACTTTTGCACCTGTTGCTAGACTTGAAGCTATTTGCATATTACTTGCTTATGCTAACCATCATAATATCATCTTATATCAAATGGATGTGAAAAGTGCATTCCTCAATGGTAAGCTTGAGGAAGAAGTATATGTTGCTTAACCCCCAGGTTTTGAGGATCCAGAACATCATGACAAATTCTTCAGACTCAATAAGGCCCTCTATGGCCTCAAGCAGGCCCCTCGGGCATGGTATGATACCTTGAAGGAATTTCTCATGAAGAAAGGCTTCAAACCCGGTTCACTTGACCCAACTCTCTTCACCAAAGCTTATGATGATGAATTATTCGTGTGCCAAATATATGTTGATGATATCATCTTTCATTATGCTGACCAATGTTACAGTGATGAATTTGCCTATATGATGAGTGAAGAATATAAAATGTCTATGATGGGAGAATTGAAATTCTTCTTAGGTCTTCAGATTCGTCAACAACAAAACGACATCTTCATATCTTAGGAGAAATACCTCAAGGATGTATTGAGGAAATTCGGCATGCAAGATTGCAAAGGCGTCAAAATCCCTATGCCCACAAATGGCCATCTATCCACTGATGAAAATGGCATTGACTTCGATCAAAAGGTATACCGCTCCATGATTGGCTCTTTATTGTACTTATATGCATCTAGGCCAGATACTATGCTTAGTGTTTGCATGTGTGCCCGTTTTCAAGCGACACCGAAGGAATCACACCATAAGGCTGTGAAGCATATTCTTCGATATCTACCTCACACTCCAACACTTGGATTATGGTACCCCAAGGGGTCGGCTTTTGATCTCATTGGATATTCAGATTCTGACTATTTTGGTGATCGTGTGGACTGCAACTCAACATCAGGCACATGCCATTTCCTTGGACGATCCTTGGTCTGTTGGTCTTCGAAGAAACAGAACTGTGTATCACTTTCTACTGCTGAAGCTGAGTACACTGTTGCTGGTTTGTGCTGTGCTCAATTGCTATGGATGAAGCAAACTCTCAAGGACTACGGCATCAATGTGAAGAATGTGCCACTCTATTGTGACAATGAGAGTGCTATCAAGATTGCTCATAACCCAGTTCAACACTCGAAGACAAAGCACATTCAGATTCGTCATCATTTTCTTTGTGATCATGTGTTGAAAGGCAATATCTCCATCGAGCATGTGAAGACTGAAGAACAGCTAGCCGATATCTTCACAAAGCCCTTGGACGAGAAGATATTTAGCAAGTTGCGGTGTGAGCTAAATATCTTAGAATCTTCGAATGTCCTTTGAAAAGGACACACATCCTTACACCGATGCTAAATTGATGACTTAGATGTGCAACACATGAAGTAACGTTTCTCTTCAATCAATGAAGACTAATCCACTAAGTGTGAAGAAATTAACAAAGAATTTGATTCTCAGAGCCCTACGACAATTGAACGCGGAGTCTGAAATCAGCATTCTTATACGATGGGTTACGCCACCAACAAAAGTTGAAAATCTTCAATTTGAGTTTTTCTTCAGTCTTGAAATTCCTCAGTTGATTTTTTTCAACCTTGCAATGTCTTCACTCTCTCCGTCGTTTTTCTTCATTGAATATATATTATATATTAGTTTATATCCACTACAGCATTCACTTATAGCTATTTCTTCAAGTTGCATTTTCTTGCTAAGTGAATGTGATCGGACCCTTCCCCCTCTATGTTATACTCAACCCACTCTGTTCACAAATGCTTCGTGTGCGTTCTATTTGAAATCCGTTCAAAATCTTCACTGTGTCCTTGTCAGCTGAAAAATCTGCGAACGAAACTTTAAAATATTCTAATCTGAATTTTCGGCTGTTGCCGCCTAAACTGTTCCACATCCCAGAATAATACCTATTTATTCACCCATGATCTCTGACGATCTCCACCTCTCTGTACGTGGGTGACACATGTGACAAGGATGAGAAAGGTCAGGGGCACGTTCGTCCATTTTCCTCGGGCAAGCAGTTTTTCACCGTGGCTATAAATACCCCTTCCCTTCCTCAGTCTGTTTTTACTCTGCTCGACCTCACTCCCTCGCTCGAGCTCTCAAAACCTAGCGTCGCCGCTATTTCCATCGTCGCCGGTGAGGAAGAGCTTCGCAGCCTCGACCTCATCACCGTCGTACTCGCACCGGCCGTAGATTTCTTCACTGCGCCGCCGTAGCTGTCTTCCTCAACCAAGTTAGGGCGTGGAAGATCTGAACCGACGAGCTTCAAATCTACTATTCTCAGTTCGTCATGTTCTTCATCAAGGGTAATTAAAACCTACTTTTACCGCCCTTATTGATTCAAGTGATTTCTCCTAAATCTTCAAAAGGTGTTTATTCTTCAACCTACACACTCTAAATACCTCACACAAACATCTGTTCTTGATCTGTTTCCCTAAGCCATGTTTTTCTTCAAGATTCCTCAATTGTGTGGATTTTCAATCTATACAACTCTGGAACCTAAGACAAAGAACGCTTAGTGAAATTCCTCAAGATACATCTGGTCAAATTCCTCAAACTTGTTCTTATTTGCAAAAACTTCTGAGAACGCATATGACCTCTCCAAATTCTTCGCACCTATACTCTGTTCACAGGTACTCATGTCCGCTGCTGAATCACTAGGTTCTCATCAACTTAACTCATTTGCAGCGTTCCTTGAAGAAAACTGCATACCTCTTTAGAGAACTCAATAGTTCAAAATCCTTAGCTGAAGAAAATGGCAGATGGCAAGAAACCTCAGAAGGGAGGCAAGAGACTGGAAGTCAACACGGCATTTGAGATACCTGAGGACATTTATGAAGACTATTATACTCCTGATGAGGCTAAATATGGCAAGGAGAACAAAAATCAGCGCAAGGTGCGCATACAAAGGATAGAGAGGAGATGTGCACGGGAATGGAGGGAGTACAAGTATGTTACTCCTAAGTACATGAAGAAATTCGCTCTTCACCCTCCTTGCCCAAGACCTCCACTAGCACCTGGCCAAGAAGCTGATCCCACCAGCCTCAAGCGTGGTGAGGACTATTCTGATGAATGGGCAAGATGACAAGTGAAGCTAGCCAAAATGGCTAAAGAAGCAGTGAGGAAATTCAATGAAGACTCTGCTGCTGCTGCCACTGCTGAGGCCTCTGCTAGCAAGCCCAAGAAGGCTATGCCAAAGAAGACCGCACATAAGCCTAGTGCTTCTTCTTCAATGCCCTCACGGCCAAGCTCCTCAGCAATGCCCTCACGGCCCAGTTCTTCAAAGTCATCACCAAAAATTCCTCAAGCTGCCCTAGTTCCTCAAGTTCCAAAGTCATCAGCACCTGCGCATCTTGCCTCGTGTCAAAGGACCATATATGCAAATCAATTGCCTCAGGAGCCTCAGGAAGTTCTTCAGCTCCTCCGCAACCCTCAACAGGCCCCACTCTGATGAATACTAAGGCCACTTCTGGATAAGGCACTAGACCAAGTCCTCATAAGAAGCAGGTCGCCTTCCAAGTACCGTCCAACGATGACGAAGCTGATGATGAGGAACTCACTGAAATCATTAGAGACAGACAACAAAGGGCCGCTAGAGCCGAAGGCACTAATGTGCCATTGATGCTGGATCCAAAGTTGATCCTCGATTTTATTGACCTCTGGCACAAGGATCCCAACACTCCTATGCCTTCAACCTCACTCCTGGCCAAAGTCACATGCTGACCGCCTTCATTGGTGAAGAAAAGTGCAAATTTGAGAAGGCCAGGAAGTTGAAGAAAGCGTAGTACAAGAAGGAGTGCTATCTAAAGAAAAATGTTGTCAAGATGACAACTTATGAACTTGTGGCTACTCTATTTGAAATCAAAAACCTCAGTGATGAATTTGACACGTACCGTGCTGATTGGCTAGGAGCCAAAGTTAGATTCGTCAAGGTGGCTGAAGGCTTCACCACCAATATTACAGCCCCAACACAGCATGAATCTCCTCAGGATGAAGCTTCTGCTCAGCCGACTGAAGAACATGCCAGCACTACTGATGAAAATCATGTTGCTGATGAAACTGCTAGTACCAGGGCTGACGACACCATTGCAGCCCCTGATGACAATGCTAGGGAAACCACTAGTGTTGCGCCTAAGGAACAAGCCAGGCCAGCTGAAGCATCCCTCGCTGCGCCTGAAGAAACTGATAATGCCAGGGCAACTGCATCAGTTGCGCCTGAGGTTACTGAACCAATTTCCTCTACCCCTCCTGCACCAACGCCAAGTCTAGTTCTTCCTTCTGCATCAGAAGCGAAGAAAACCAAGGCCACGGAGCGAGCAGCAGTGAAGAAAAGAAAAGCATCTGCTTCATTAGATTCTTTAGCACTGAAGAAGATGAAGAAATTGACAAGCTCTTTTGAGAATTCAATTGATGCTATTCCAGTTTCAAGCATGCCATCAAAGGAACTCGTTCCCTTTGGTGAGGATTATGTGATCCCTAGCGGATCTGATGAATATGTTCCTTCTGCTGCTTCTTCAGAGTAGTTGGACAAAGAAATTGAAGCGGATAATATCACTTCAACCCCAGTCATCTCATCGCCTATGCCTTAGTTCACAGCGGAAGAGGCAGGTGTTGAAGAATTGAATGAAGAAGATGAAGACGTGGACATTGGGTGCTCCACTCTAGTGTTGAATGATGATTATTGGGATAGTTAGCACCCCAAGTCTCTGCTTTTCACACCACTGCAACAAATCCCTCAGTCCCCAGTGCACACTGAAGTTCAAATGGGTTCTGAAGATCATCACTCCACTCCTTCCATCCATGAAGAAATTCCAGCCACTAGTGCTGATGTCAATGTTGATGAAGAATTGAAGACCGAGGCTGCTACTGAAGCAGAAACTGAAATTCCTTAGCCTGTGGTTCCTGAGAATGTGATTCCTGAGGCTGTGATGACTTTGACTGACACTCCTCAGCCCAAGCCGAAGAATCCCTTCTCCAAGAAGCAAAAATTCAAGGCTGATGACTTCTTCCATGAGCATGTATTCTTCACAGCTTACAATCTGTATGACTCTGCTCGTCTAAGAAGGAAGCGTTTCTGGACCGCAAGTCAAGCCAACTTCTATTCTTCACTGCTTTTCAATAAGGACAAAGTATTTGATCATGCACATATTCCTCATGTGGACATGGAATCACTGCCTTGCTTCACACTAGTCCTCAGTGTTCTTCATGAAGCTGGGCCACTCAACTTCTACACCAACATCGTAGACTGGAATGAAGAACTAATCCTTCGGTTCTACGCGACGCTGCACATCACAGGAAATGCTGAAGATGTGAATTCTTGGGTGTTGGACTGGATGACCGATAACACTCATTTCAAAGCACTGGCCTATGAATTGCTTCATGCCCTGTCTGTCAGTCCTCTCCTTGAAGGTGCGCAGCTGATATATCATGAACCTGAGCTTTCAGATCACTACATGCAAGTGCTGATGAAACCGTTGAAGCCTGGTCAAGCCCCAAGGACCAAATTCCTCGTGAAGGAACTGTTGTATGTGTCATGGACTGTCTATCGCATTCTGACCAAGACGTTGAGTCCAATCAAAGGCCATGACTCGAATGAAGAAGAGGTCGTTGGCATCATGAAGAATCCACTTTTCAATATCATCCATGGAGTTCCAATCAACTACCATGATTTCTTCATGAGGACTCTAGCAATGTTGCATTATCGCCTTTTGAATTGAAGCCTTATGCTTCTTGGATTACGAGATTCCTCAGATGTAAGTCTTCAATCAATTACAAGGCTGATTTGCAGAATCACATCAGCTATTTGCCCCCAATTGAAGTCTTCAAGTGACCTATTTCCTCATCTGATGAGAAAGGCATTCGTCCATTGGATGGTCAGTTCCGCAAAGCTGCATCTTACTCCACCAATGATGACTCTGCCACAAATGACTCTGCCGCCAATGCTTCAAAGCAAAATCCTCAAGCCACAGCTCCAAGGATGTTGACTGATACGTCTACAACGTATCTATAATTTTTGATTGCTCCATGCTATATTATCTACTGTTTTGGACATTATTGGGCTTTATTATACACTTTTATATTATTTTTGGGGCTAACCTATTAACAAGAGCCCAGCCCAGAATTGCTTTTTTTTTGCGTATTTTAGGGTTTCGGAGAAAAGGAATATCAAACGGAATGAAACCTTCGGGGACGTGATTTTCTCACCGAACATGATCCAGGAGACTTGGACCCTATGTCAAGCAACCAACAGGGAGGCCACGAGGTAGGGGGCGCGCCTACCCCCCTAGGCGTGCCCTCCACCCTCGTGGGCCCCTGTTGCTCCACCGACGTACTTCTTCCTCCTATATATACCTACGTACCCCCAAACGATCAGATACGGAGCCAAAACCCTAATTCCACCGCCATAACTTTCTGTATCCACGAGATCCCATCTTGGGGCCTGTTCCGGAGCTCCGCCGGAGGGGGCATCGATCATGGAGGGATTCTACATCAACACCATAGCCTCTCCGATGAAGTGTGAGTAATTTACCTTAGACCTTCGGGTCCATATTTATTAGCTAGATGGCTTCTTCTCTCTTTTTGGATCTAAATACAATGTTCTCCCCCTCTCTTGTGGAGATCTATTCGATGTAATCTTCTTTTGCGGTGTGTTTGTTGAGACCGATGAATTGTGGGTTTATGATCAAGTTTATCTATGAACAATATTTGAATCTTCTCTGAATTCTTTTATGTATGATTGGTTATCTTTGCAAGTCTCTTTGAATTATCAGTTTGGTTTGGCCTACTAGATTGATCTTTCTTGCAATGGGAGAAGTGCTTAGCTTTGGGTTCAATCTTGCGGTGTCCTTTCCCAGTGACAGTAGGGGCAGCAAGGCACGTATTGTATTGTTGCCATCGAGGATAACAAGATGGGTTTTTTTATCATATTGCGTGAAGTTATCCCTCTACATCATGTCATCTTGCTTAAGGCATTACTCTGTTCTTATGAACTTAATACTCTAGATGCATGCTGGATAGCAGTCGATGTGTGGAGTAATAGTAGTAGATGCAGTCAGGAGTCGGTCTACTTGTCTTGGACGTGATGCCTATATACATGATCATACCTAGATATTCTCATAACTATGCTCAATTCTGTCAATTGCTCAACAGTAATTCATTCACCCACCGTAAAATACCTATGCTCTTGAGAGAAGCCACTAGTGAAATTATGGCCCCCGGGTCTATCTTCATAATATTAATCTTCCAATACTTAGTTATTTTCATTGCTTTTATTTTACATTGCATCTTTATCATAAAAATACCAAAAATATTATCTTATCATATCTATCAGATCTCACTCTCGTAAGTGACCATGTAGGGATTGACAACCCCTTATCGTGTTGGTTGCGAGGATTTATTTGTTTTGTGTAGGTGCGAGGGACTCGCGCGTAGCCTCCTACTAGATTGATACCTTTGTTCTAAAAAACTGAGGGAAATACTGACGCTACTTTGTTGCACCACCCTTTCCTCTTCAAGGGAAAACCAACGCAAGTGCTCAAGAGGTAGCATTGACTTATCATGAGCTTCTCCTCAGTCTTCACCAGAAGGTCGATCGCAACCACAAATGGGTCAAGCGTCGGTTCGGTTCAATTCTTCAGAACATGACCATCACTCAGATTTCAGTGAAGAAGAACCATTACTACCTCCATGAAGTATTTGATCGCACATGGGCTGTTCTATCTCATCTCTACGATGAAGATGATCTCAACAAGATGGGCTTCAAGAAGGACTTTGACTGGTCTCAACCACTGAGGGAGTCCTGGACTAGGGGGTCTCCGGACAGCCGGACTATATCCTTTGGCCGGACTGTTGGACTATGGAGATACAAGTTTGAAGACTTCATCCTGTGTCCGGATGGGACTCTACTTGGCATGGAAGGCAAGCTAGGCAATACGGATATGTATATATCCTCCTTTGTAACTGACCTTGTGAAACCCTAGCCTCCTCCAGTGTCTATATAAATCGGAGGGTTTTAGTCCGTAGGACAACAGACAATCATACCATAGGCTAGCTTCTAGGGTTTAGCCTCTTTGATCTCGTGGTAGATCAAATCTTGTACTATTCATATCATCAAGAACAATCAAGCAGGACATAGGGTATTACCTCCATCAAGAGGGCCCAAACCTGGGTAAACATCGTGTCCCCTACCTCCTGTCACCATCCGCCTTAGACGCACAGTTCGGGACCCCCTACCCGAGATCCGCCGGTTTTGACACCGACATTGGTGCTTTCATTGAGAGTTCCACTGTGTCGTCACCGTAAGGCTTGATGGCTCCTTCGATCATCGCTAGCGATGCGGTCCAGGGTGAGGCCTTCCTCCCCGGACAGATCTTCATATTCGGCGGCTTTGCACTGCGGGCCAATTCGCTTGGCCATCTGGAGCAAATCGAAAGCTACGCCCCTGGCCATCAGGTCAGATTTGGAAACTTTAACTACACGGCCGACATCCATGGAGACTTGATCTTCGACGGATTAGAGCCCATGCCGGACGTGCCGCACGGTCGCAACGAGCATGACATAACTCTGCCGTCGGACAGTGTTCGGGAGATCGCATCCGCAACTACTCCGGTCGTTAGCTCGGAGCAAATCGCGCCATCCGAGAGCGGAGGGATAGACCCCGCCATGGAGGACGCACTCTCAGTTGCGATAGAGCCAAATAATGACTTCACCCCTTACAAGAGCCGTGTCGCCGAACCACTGGATTCATCTCCGGCCACGGACTCCGAGCCGCTCACATCCGTGCCCGTCGAATCCGACTGGGCTCCAATTATGGAGTTCACCTCCGCGGATATCTTTCAGCACTCACCTTTTGGAGATGTGCTAAATTCATTAGGGTCTCTCTCCCTGTCTGGAGAACCTTGGCCAAACTATGTCCGGCTAGAATGGGATGCGGACAACGAAGAAATTCGCTGCCCACCCACCACCCACTTAGTAGCCACTGTCGACGACTTAACCGACATGCACGACTTCGACTCCGAAGACTTCGACGGTATGGACGACGAAGCCGGAGACGAACAGGAACCACCGCCCTTAGGGCGCTGGACCGCCATCTCATCATATGATATATACATGGTGGACACCCCCAAAGAAGGCAATGGCGATGAGACAGCGGAGGATGACCCCTCCAAGAAGCAACCCAAGCGCCGACATCAGCAGCGCCGCTCTAAGTCCCGCCACAGCAAGAGCAGTGATACCGGCACAGGAGATAATAACACTCCGGATAGCGCTGAAGACAACAACAATCCCCTCCAGCACGGTGTAGAGCTAGAGGACGGACAAGCTAGCCCTCCAGAGCAGACAACAGATGGAGAACCGGAGGAGGACAATTACATGCCTCCCTTCGAAGACGAGGGGAGCCTCGGCGACGACGAGTTTATCGTGCCTGAAGACCCCATCGAGCAAGAGCGCTTCAAGCGCCGGCTTATGGCCACGGCAAGTAGCCTTAAGAAAAAACAGCAACAGCTTCAAACTGATCAAGACCTGCTAGTAAAGAGGTGGACCGAAGTCCTTGCGGCCGAGGAGCATGAACTCGAGTGCCCGTCCAAGAGTTACCCAAAACGCAGGTGGCTACCTCACCTCGAGGAGGAAGCATTGAAACCTCATTCACCAGCGTACGACGTGGCTGATCGGCCACTACGCGGCAGAACCAGAGAGGCGTTTCAGCCTAAAGTTCAGACCGCACCCCGTCGCCACTCAGTCAAAAATATTAAGGCCCGGGGCAACACAGAGGACCTGCGTGATATCTTGGACAATAAGGCAAAAATCGCAAGGTCAATATACGGGACACGGGCACGTGCGCCCACACGAGACAACGATTGTCGCGTCGGATACACCAAGAGTAAATCCGGCCGGGCTGAATACAGCAGACAAGACTCCTACGAACTACGTCAGGATATAGCCCGGCACAGAGGTGCCGCACACCCCTTATGCTTCACTGATGAAGTTATGAATCATGAATTCCCGGAGGGTTTCAAACCCGTAAATATCGAATCATACGAGGGCACAACAGATCCCGCTGTATGGATTGAGAATTTCCTCCTTCATATCCACATGGCTCGCGGTGATGATCTACATGCCATCAAGTACCTCCCACTAAAACTCAAAGGACCAGCTCGACATTGGTTGAATAGCTTGCCAGCAGATTTCGTCGGCAGTTGGGAGGATCTAGAAGACACATTTCTTGACAACTTCCAGGGCACTTATGTGCGGCCACCGAATGCTGATGACTTGAGCCACATAACCCGGCAGCCAGGGGAATCGGCCAGACAATTCTGGACACGGTTCCTGACTAAGAAAAAACAAATTGTAGACTGTCTGGATGTAGAGGCCCTAGCGGCATTCAAGCATAACATCCGAGACGAATGGCTCGCCCGCCACCTCGGCCAGGAGAAGCCAAAATCTATGGCAGTCCTCATAACACTCATGACCCGCTTTTGCGCGGGCGAGGACAGCTGGCTGGCTCGCAGCAACAACACATCAAAGAATCCGGATACCTCGGATACCAAAGATGTTAACGGTAGGCAGCGTCGCAATAGACCAAAACGCCACAATAACGGCGATAACACCGAAGATACGGCAGTCAATGCCGGATTCAGAGGCTCTAGAATCGGTCAGCGGAAAAAGCCATTCAAAAGAAATACTCCGGCCCCGTCCAGTCTACATCACATACTGGATCGCTCGTGTCAAATCCATGGCACCCCCGACAAGCTAGCCAATCACACCAACAGAGAATGCTGGGTGTTCAAGCAGGACGACAAGTTAAATGCCAAAAACAAGGACGAGGGGCTACATAGCTATGACGAGGAGGAGCCCCGGCCGCCGAAACAGGAGGACAGAAGGGGTTTCCCCCACAAGTGAAGACGGTGAACACGATATACGCAACCCACATTCCCAAGAGGGAGCGGTAGCATGCACTAAGGGACGTCTATGTGATGGAGCCCGTCGCCCCAAAGTTCAACCCATGGTATGCTTGCCCGATCACCTTCGATCGCAGGGATCACCCCACTAGCATCCGTCATGGCGGATCCGCCGCACTGGTCCTAGACCCCATCATTGGCGGATTTCACCTCACTCGAGTCCTTATGGACGGCGGCAGCAGCCTAAACCTGCTTTATCAGGATACAGTGCGAAAAATGGGTATCGATCCCTCGAGGATCAAACCCAGCAAAACCACCTTTAAAGGCGTCATCTCAGGTGTAGAGGCCCATTGCACAGGCTCAATCACACTGGAAGTGGTCTTCGGATCACCGGATAACTTCCGAAGCGAAGAGTTAATCTTCGACATCGTCCCTTTTCGCAATGGCTATCATGCATTGCTCGGACGGACATCATTTGCAAAATTCAATGGAGTGCCGCATTACGCATACCTCAAGCTCAAGATGCCAGGACCTCGCGGGGTCACAACAGTAAATGGAAACACAGAACGCTCGCTCCGTATGGAAGAGCACACTGCGGCCCTTGCAGTAGAGGCACAAAGCAACCTGTTCAGGCAGACCACTCATTCGGCGTCACGCCCCCCGGACACCTTCAAGCGAGTCTAGAACAAGCCGCAACAGGATCGCCTGGCACGGTCAGAGCTCGTCTAGCAATTCGGCCCCCGTCCCAGTCCCAGTGAAGCGACAAAATCCATGCTGCGCGTACATAACTACGCATTAAAAATACCATGGACATAGGTGGGGGCACGATCAGGACACGCCCCGCATTGTGGCTTAACCACACTAGGGGCTGTATACCTTTGACATTCCTTTTCTCTTTCAGGGCCTAACTCTCTAGAAGCCCTTTCCGGCAGTATGATTGCCGGGCACATTCCGGAAGCGACAACCAAGCCGGCAAGAAGCTAAGATGAACACGGGAACCGCCAGGTGGTCTCTAGTAATAATTGATATACCCGCTTTTCACTATTTTATGCACAGCTTGCCTTGGGATAGGACATTTCAAATTGTCCTCCTTTATGCTTATTGCACTACTTGTACCAAGTATGCTTCGACGTATCATTTAAATAACAATGCATATCATTAATCTGTCATTGCATTATTTACGTTTTTCTCTTTCTCTTATATATGTCCATTTACGACAATCCGCACCTGCACGTGCAGGTGCGGTCAGTTCGCCAGGGGTCCTTGTTTACCCCATAATACGGCGCAAGAAGTCCGAACACTTCCGACAGTGCGGCACCCCGAACTTATAGCATTATATGCATCAGCTCCGAATCATGTCTTTGGTCAAATGTTGGGTTGCCCGGCTCCCATGCTTTGGTACCTTACGTTCCGCTATATCGGCTAAGGTAGCGGTGGGAGAACTACTGCGATTGTGTCCTGGTTCTTCTGGACGAGCACCTCAGTAGAGAAAGCCAAAAACTGACTGTCATGATAAGGCGAGAGACTGGTCGCTGTTTGAGAGGTCTCAAGTCCTTAAAGACTTTTTCCGCTTCGGGCGAGGAGTCGGCCTTGTCCGGCTTAGGCGTGTATAGCGCCCCAAATTCGGCCCATCGAATACTAGGGGCTTCGCCAAATATTTAAAATCATAGACTTCTATGGCTAAGTGGGAGTGATAAAGCATTATAGTCCGATTGCCTGGTTCGTTGTGCTGAACACCTCCCTTGAAGGACCCAAAATTGGGGTAAAGAGTGTTCAGATTTATCTCGAACACCCCAGTACTAGTTACATGGGGGTAGAAGCCGACGACTGGCCAACTCTCATATTTTATAAACGGCCGCACAGAAGGTAATATTTTAAATTAAGAAGGCGTCGCATGGTGCAAACGAACTTGTTTAATATTACAGGATCACATGGCATGTTCATTCAAAAATTACATCCTTGGCACACTCATCTGCCACTAAGCGGGAACCCTTCAGGACACTCTCATAATAATTTTTGGGGTAGCGATGCTCTTTGCCCTCCGGCGGCCCCTCCTTCATCAGCTTCACGGCGTCCAGCTTCGCCCAGTGCACCTTCGCCCGGGCAAAAGCCCTGCGTGCACCCTCGATGCAGACGGACCGCTTGATGACTTCAAGCCGTGGGCAGGCTTCCACTAGCCACCTCACTAGGCCGAAGTAGCTGCCGGATAGGGGCTCGCCAGGCCACATCCGGACTTTAAGGCCCCTCATGGCCTGTTCGGTCTCCTTGTGAAGCTCGACCAACTGCTTCAGCTAGTCGCTCAAGGGCACGGGGTGTTCGGTCCCAGTATACTGAGACCAGAACAACTTCTCCGTTGAGCTCCCCTCCTCAGCCCAGTAAAACTCCGCGGCATCCAGCACACTGCGGGGAAGATCTGCAAACGCTCCTGGAGAGCTCCGAACTCGGGTAAGAAAAACGAAAGTCTCCTTCACATGCTTGCTTTGCATATTGAATGCCTTACCCGCTGCTATCTTCTTCACCGCGTCAATCTTCTGAAGGGCCTTGTGGGCTTCGGCCTTGACGCTCCGGACGCTTTCAAGCGTCTGCGCGAGCTCGGACTCTCGCGTCTTGGAGTTAAGCTCCAAGGACTCGTGCTTTTTGGCAATAGCCTCGAGCTCTTGCTTCACCTCGCCTACTCGGGCTTCTTGTGTCTCCCATTCAATGCATTCTTTGCCCGCTTTGTCTTCGGCCTCAGACAATGCCTTCCTCACGGTCTCCACCTCGGTCATGGCCCCTAACAAATTCATGACGATCCTATTACTTCACACCCGAACTTCTTTTTAACTATATAGACAGGGGTATATTTTACCTTTGCTCTCTTCGAGCTGCCTCTTGGTAAGGCCGAGCTCGTCCTCGAACCGCTTCAGGGCCTGCTTCAGCGCAGAGACCTCCGCAGTATGTGCGGTAGCAGCCAGCAGTGAAGCCTGCACATCCACATAGACATACTCTAATTAGACTCCTGAGTTATCATTTGATCCTCTATTCGGTTTTTCTTCGCGAACACCGAACAGAGCATCAGGGGCTACTATCAATGCGGTAATATTTTCTTATATTTTGATTGCTTACCTCAAAGCCTGTTAGGAGGCTGGCGCAAGCTTCCGTCAGTCCGTTTTTGGCGGACTAACCTTCTCGACCACCGCACTTTTGATGGAAGCGCTGCGAAGCGCTTCCAGCAGGTTGTCCAGTGCCTCTGGTTGGACAGAGGACACCGGCACGGATGGTTGGCCCCCCTTGATGGGGGACCGCCTGCCGGAGTCCGGAACCATCGAAGGTTCCGGTGCAGTGTCCGACTGGGGCCCGAACTCGAAGCCCGTAGGAGCCTTGCTCCCTTGGTACCCAGGGTCCAGGAAGTCGCTGTCAGGCGCCCCCAGGACCACCTCCCCTTGGCTCGGTGCCTTTTGATACAACACCTCGGCGTTGTCCATAGGGCGAGAGGTGGAAGCAATCGGAAGAGAACCGCTGTTCATATCCGACGAGTCCAAAGAGCCGCTCGACGAAGGTACGTTAAGATGAGCTCGGGATGGACTGCATAATCATGTTCGGCATGAGGGTAGGCAGTACAATAAAACATACCATGAAGTACTACGGTGTCCGGACACTTACGATTTCGCCAAGGGCTTGACCCTGGGTAGCCACTCGTCGCCGCAGTCGGCGGTCGTCATGGCGCAGTCTGGAGGGAGGGTCCTTCCCTTCTTGGACCCTTCGACCTCCCCGGATGGGTCGACCTTCCTTTTCTTGTCTCCCCCGGCTGGGGGGAGAACTTTTCTCCTCCTCATTTCTGTGGGAGGAGTGCGCGTCGGAGTCATCGTCCGATGACTCCGATACAACCTTGCGCCGGAGACCCTTTCGGGTCCCCGTGGCCTTCTTCTTGGTATTCTTTTTCGGCACCTCGTAGGGTGCCGGAGTCAGCATCTTCGTCAGAAGAGCGTTTGCATGATCTTCGGGCAGCGGGGCTGGGCTGTCAAGCTGCTCTGCCGTCTCTATCCAGTCCTGTTAATGACATGGAAGTTCAGATCCTGCACACAACCAAACTGGGGAAAATAAATAACCTGAGAGATATAAAAACCTACCGGATTGGCACGGCGCTTTGCGCTGAGTCCGCGGTCCTCGGTGAGGGAGGGAGGCATCTCGGTGCTCTTGAACAACACCCTCCAGACGTCCTTGTGCGTCGTGTCATAGAGCTCTCGTAGTGTCTGGTGCTTGGCCGAGTCGAACTCCCACAAATTGAATGCCCGTCTTTGGCACGGAAGGATCCGGCGGAAGAGCATAACCTGGACCACATTGACAAGCTTGATTTTTCTGCTCGTCATGTTCTGGATGCAGGTCTGGAGTCCGGTCAGCTCTACCGAAGAACCCCAGGACATGCCCTTCTTTTTCCAGGAGGTGAGCCACGTGGGGATTCCGGATCGAAATTTGGGGGCCGCCACCCAGTTGGAGTCGTGCGGCTCGGTGATGTAGAACCACCCTGATTGCGACCCCTTTATGGTATCCACATAGGTGCCCTCGAGCCAGGTGACATTAGGCATCTTGCCCACCATGGCGCCTCCGCACTCTGCTTGCTGGCCTCCCACCACCTTCGGTTTGACATTGAAGGTTTTTAGCCATAGGCTGAAGTGGGGCCTGATGCAGAGGAAGGCCTCGCACAGGACGATAAACGCTGAGATGTTGAGGATGAAATTGGGGGCCAGATCATGAAAATCCAGCCCGTAGTAGAACATGAGCCCACGGACAAACGGGTGGAGAGGGAATCCCAGTCCACGGACGAAATGGGTAAGAAAAACTACCCTCTCACGGGGTTCGGGCGTTGGGATGATCTGCCCCGCATTCGGCAGCCGGTGCGCGATATCCGCAGCCAGGTATCCGGCTTCCCGTAACTCTTTGATGTTCTCCTCCGTGACAGAGGAGACCATCCACTTGCCTCCTGCTCCAGACATGCGGGAATGGGTAAGCTTGGGTGCTAGAGCCCAAGCTCACGTTCTTCGAGAAGAAGAACGTGAGCTTGGGCGCTAGAGCTTGAGTGTGCGGGAATGGGTAAGCGAGGAGGAGGAAGGCGTGGGTGAAAAAAGTAAATCTTTGTCCCTCTTATAAGGGCGGAAGAGGCGATGTGCCTCCCCACTTGCCTAGCAAAACCGCTTATTCCCCAGGTGCCGTAATTGATGACGCGGTTGGGTTACCCATGTCCGTATTGATGAGAATCCCGTGATAAGGGGAACACGATCTCTGCTTTGACAAGACGTGTCAAGAAAACCGCCTCGCAATATGTGCGGAGCTGGTTAAGAAAAGCGGTTCGAATAAAAACCGGGCCATGGCATGATGTCGTGCTGTCAAAACGTGTCAACAGATTAGATTCGTGGAAATGTTATTCTCTCTACGGTGGTATGTGGAACTTATTTTGCAGGGTCGGACACTATCCTTGTATTCAAGATCTTCAATGGTTTATTCAGAGGAGGAACCCGCCTTGCAATGCCGAACACAACACTGGGCGCCGGACTCATCGTCATTGAAGCCTGGTTCAGGGGCTACTAAAGGAGTCCTGGACTAGGGGGTCTCCGGGCAGCCGGACTATATCCTTTGGCCGGACTATTGGACTATGAAGATACAAGTTTGAAGACTTCGTCCCGTGTCCGGATGGGACTCTACTTGGCATGGAAGGCAAGCTAGGCAATACAGATATGTATATCTCCTCCTTTGTAACCGACCTTGTGTAACCCTAGCCTCCTCCGGTGTCTATATAAACCAGAGGGTTTTAGTCCGTAGGACAACAGACAATCATACCATAGGCTAACTTCTAGGGTTTAGCCTCTTAGATCTCGTGGTAGATTAACTCTTGTACTATTCATATCATCAAGAACAATCAAGCAGGATGTAGGGTATTACCTCCATCAAGAGGGCCCGAACCTGGGTAAACATCATGTCCCCTGCCTCTTGTTACCATCCGCCTTAGACGCACAGCTCGGGACCCCCTACCTGAGATCCGCCGGTTTTGACACCGACAACCACCTTCGAAGAAATTCAAGAAGGCCAAAGTTCCTCACTTGGTGGCTAGCTCCTATTCTTCATCTCGTGAGATAGATGAGCATGAAGATTTGGATGACACTACGGCAGGCCCTACTTCAACAACCGACTCCAACAACGCTGGCGCTCCTCCATCGTCTTCGTGATATTCTTCAGGGGCGTTAGTTCTCACTTCTCATCACTTTTGGTCATTCGATGACAAAGGGGGAGAAATTTTGAGTTAGTCTTCAAGCGGGTCTATATATATGGGCGTTTTTTTGCTAAGTTACAACTCTCATTTTTTTGAAGAATTTGTTTGACCAAGTTGTAATCTTAAACCCGATGGTGGTCTGCTACCTCTTGAGCACTGCATTGGTTTTCCCTTGAAGAGGAAAGGATGATGCAGCAAAGTAGCGTAAGTATTTCCCTCAGTTTTTGAGAACCAAGGTATCAATCCAGTAGGAGGCTACGCGCCAGTCCCTCGCACCTACACAAAACAAATAAATCCTCGCAACCAACGCGATAAGGGGTTGTCAATCCCTACACGGTCACTTACGAGAGTGAGATCTGATAGATATGATAAGATAATATTTTTGGTATTTTTATGATAAAGATGCAAAGTAAAATAAAAGGCAATGAAAATAACTAAGTGTTGGAAGATTAATATGATGAAGATAGACCCGGGGGCCATAGGTTTCACTAGTGGCTTCTTTCAAGAGCATAAGTATTTTACAGTGGGTGAACAAATTACCGTTGAGCAATTGACAGAATTGAGCATAGTTATGAGAATATCTAGGTATGATCATGTATATAGGCATCACGTCCAAGACAAGTAGACCAACTCCTGCCTGCATCTACTACTATTACTCCACACATCGACCGCTATCCAGCATGCATCTAGAGTATTAAGTTCAACAGAACAGAGTAACGCTTTAAGCAAGATGACATGATGTAGAGGGATAAATTCATGCAATATGATAAAAATCCCATCTTGTTATCCTCGATGGCAACAATACAATACGTGCCTTGCTGCCCCTACTGTCACTGGGAAAGGACACCGCAAGATTGAACCCAAAGCTAAGCACTTCTCCCATTGCAAGAAAGATCAAT
Source organism: Triticum monococcum (assembly GCA_034509565.1). Taxonomy (NCBI): domain Eukaryota; kingdom Viridiplantae; phylum Streptophyta; class Magnoliopsida; order Poales; family Poaceae; genus Triticum; species Triticum monococcum. The sequence goes on along the minus strand of CM067842.1, from coordinate 437,915,638 downwards.
CTAGTAGGCCAAACCAAACTGATAAATCGAAGAGACTTGCAAAGATAACCAATCATACATAAAAGAATTCAGAGAAGATTCAAATATTGTTTATAGATAAACTTGATCATAAACCCACAATTCATCGGTCTCAACAGACACACCGCAAAAGAAGATTACATCGAATAGATCTCCACAAGAGAGGGGGAGAACTTTGTATTGAGATCCAAAAAGAGAGAAGAAGCCATCTAGCTAATAACTATGGACTCGAAGGTCTGAGGTAAACTACTCACACTTCATCGGAGATGCTATGGTGTTGATGTAGAAGCCCTCCATGATCGATGCCCCCTCTGGCGGAGCTCCGGAACAGGCCCCAAGATGGGATCTCGTGGATACAGAAAGTTACGGCGGTGGAATTAGGGTTTTGGCTCCGTATCTGATTGTTTGGGGGGTACGTAGGTATATATAGGAGGAAGGAGTACGTCGGTGGAGCAACAGGGGCCCCACGAGGGTGGAGGGCGCGCCTGGGGGGGGGGGGGTAGGCGCGCCCCCTACCTCGTGGCTTCCCTGTTGGTTGCTTGACGTAGGGTCCAAGTCTCCTGGATCTTGTTCGTTGCAAAAATCACGTTCCCGAAGGTTTCATTCCATTTGACCTCCGTTTGATATTCCTTTTCTTTGAAACCCTAAAATAGGAAAAAACAGCAATTTTGGGCTGGGCCTCCGGTTAATAGGTTAGTCCCAAAAATAATATAAAAGTGGATAATAAAGCCCAATAATGTCCAAAGCAGAAGATAATATAGCATGGAGCAATCAAAAATTATATATACGTTGGAGATGTATCAAGCATCCCCAAGCTTAATTCCTGCTCGTCCTCGAGTAGGTAAATGATAAAAACATAATTTTTGATGTGGAATGCTACTTGGCATAATTTCAATGTAATTCTTTTTAATTGTGGCATGAATATTCAGATCCGAAAGATTCAAGATAAAAGTTTAATATTGACATAAAAATAGTAATACTTCAAGCATACTAACTAAGCAATAATGTCTTCTCAAAATAACATGGCCAAAGAAAGTTATCCCTACAAAATCATATAGTCTGGCTATGCTCTATCTTCACCACACAAAGTATTTAAATCATGCACAACCCCGATGACAAGCCAAGCAATTGTTTCATACTTTTGACATTCTAAAACTTTTTCAATCTACACGCAATACATGAGCGTGAGCCATGGACATAGCACTATAGGTGGAATAGAAAGGTGGTTGTGGAGAAGACAAAAAGGGAGAAGATTGTCTCACATCAACTAGGCGTATCAACGGGCTATGGATATGCCCATCAATAGATATCAATGTGAGTGAGTAGGGATTGCCATGCAATGGATGCACTAGAGCTATAAGTATATGAAAGCTCAAAAAGAAACTAAGTGGGTGTGCATCCAACTTGCTTGCTCACGAAGACCTAGGGCATTTTGAGGAAGCCCATCATTGGAATATACAAGCCAAGTTCTACAATGAAAAATTCCCACTAGTATATGAAAGTGATATCATAGGAGACTCTCTGTCATGAAGATCATGGTGCTACTTTGAAGCACAAGTGTGATAAAAGGATAGTAGCATTGTCCCTTCTCTCTTTTTCTCTCATATATTTCTTTTTTTATTTGGGCCTTTCCCCTTTTTATGGCCTCTTTTTCTTAATTTTTTTCGTCCGGAGTCTCATCCTGACTTGTGGGGGAATCATAGTCTCCATCATCCTTTCCTCACATGGGACAATGCTCTAAAAATGATGATCATCACACTTTTATTTACTTACAACTCAACAATTACAAGTCGATACTTAGAACAAAATATGACGCTATGTGAATGCCTCCGACGGTGTACCGGGATATGCAATGAATCTAGAGTGACATGTATGAAATAATTATGAACGATGGCTTTGCCACAAATACAATGTCAACTACATGATCATGCAAAGCAATATGACAATGATGAAGTGTGTCATAATAAACGGAACGGTGGTAAGTTGCATGGTAGTATATCTCGGAATGGCTATGGAAATGCCATGATAGGTAGGTATGGTGGCTGTTTTGACGAAGGTATATGGTGGGTGTATGATACCGGCGAAAGGTGTGCGGTATTAGAGAGGCTAGCAATGGTGGAAGGAAGAAAAGTGTGTATGATCCATGGACTCAACATTAGTCATAAAGAACTCATATACTTATTGCACAAATATAAAAGTTATCAAAGCAAAGTATTACGTGCATGCTCCTAGGGGGATAGATTGGTAGGAAAAGACCATCGCCTGTCCCCGACCGCCACTCATAAGGAAGACAATCAATAAATAAATCATGCTCCGACTTCATCACATAACGGTTCACCATACGTGCATGCTACGGGAATCACAAACTTCAACACAAGCATTTCTCAAATTCACAACTACTCAACTAGCACAACTCTAATATCACCATCTCCATATCTCAAAACAATTATCAAGTTTCAAACTTCTCTTAGTATTCAACACACTCATAAGAAAGTTTTACTAATCTTGTATACCTAGCATATTAGGATTATTTAAGAAAATTACCACGCTATTTAAGACTCCCAAAATAATCTAAGTGAAGCATGAGAGATCAATAGTTTCTATAAAACAAATCCACCGACGTGCTCTAAAAGATATAAGTGAAGCACTAGAGCAAAAACTATATAACTCAAAAGATATAAGTGAAGCACATAGAGTATTCTAATAATTTCCGAATCATGTGTGTCTCTCTCAAAAGGTGTGTACAGCAAACATGATTGTGGAAAACTAACAAATAAAGACTCAAATCATACAAGACACTCCAAGCAAAACACATATCATGTGGTGAATAAAAATATAGCTCCAAGTAAAGTTACCGATAGAAGTAGACGAAAGAGGGGATGCCTTCCGGGGCATCCCCAAGCTTTGGCTTTTTGGTGTCCTTATATTATCTTTGGGGTGCCATGGGCATCCCCAAGATTAGGCTCTTGCCACTCCTTGTTCCATAATCCATCAAATCTTTACCCAAAACTTGAAAACTTCACAACACAAAACTTAAAGTAGAAAATCTCGTGAGTTCCGTTAGCGAAAGAAAACAAAACACCACTTCAAGGTACTGTAATGAACTCATTCTTTATTTATATTGGTGTTAAACCTACTGTATTCCAACTTCTATATGGTTTATAAACTATTTTACTAGCCATAGATTCATCAAAATAAGTAAACAACACACGAAAAACAGAATCTGTCAAAAACAGAACAGTCTGTAGTACTCTGTAGCTAGCGCAAGATCTGGAACCCCAAAAATTCTAAAATAAATTTCTGGACGTGAGGAATTTATCTATTAATCATCTTCAAAAATAATTAACTAAATATCACTTTCAAAATAAAAATTCCAGCAGTTCTTGTGAGCGCTAAAGTTTCTGTTTTTTACAGCAAGTTCAACAAGACTTTCCCCAAGTCTTACCAACGGTTCTACTTGGCACAAACACTAATTGAACAGAAAAAACACAACCAAAACAGAGGCTAGATAAATTATTTATTACCAAACAGGAGCAAATAGCAAGGAATAAAAATAAAATTGGGTTCCCTCCCAACAAGCGCTATTGTTTAACGCCCCTAGCTAGGCATAAAAAGCAAGGATAGATCTAGGTATTGCCATCTTTGGTAGGCAATCCATAAGTGGCTCTCATAATAGATTCATAAGGTAATTTAATTTTCTTTCCAGAAAAGTGTTCCATGCCTTTCCTTAACGGAAATTGGAATCTAATATTTCCTTTCTTCATATCAATAATTGCACCAATCGTTCTAAGGAAAGGTCTACCAAGAATAATATGACATGAAGGATTGCAATCTATGTCAAGAACAATAAAATCTACGGTCACATAATTCCTATTTGCAACAATAAGAACATTATTAATTCTTCCCATAGGTTTCTTAATAGTGGAATCCGCAAGTTGCAAGTTTAGAGAGCAATCATCAAAATCACGGAATCCTAGCAAATCACATAAAGTCTTTGGAATCCTGGAAACACTAGCACCCAAATCACACAAAGCATAGCATTCATGATCTTTAATTTTAATTTTAATAGTTGGTTCCCACTCATCATAAAGTTTTCTAGGGATAGAAACTTTCAACTCAAGTTTTTCTTCATAAGATTGCATCAAAGCATCAACGATATGTTTAGTGAAAGCTTTATTTTGACTATAAGCATGAGGAGAATTTAGCATGGATTTTAACAAGGAAATACAATCTGTCAAAGTGCATCTATCATAATTAAATTCCTTGAAATCCAAAATAGTAGGTTCATTAACATCTAGAGTTTTGATCTCTTCAATCCCACTTTTATCAAATTTAGCATCAAGATCTAAAAACTCCGAATTTTTGGAACGCCTTCTAGGTAAAGGTGGATCATAGTCAGTCCCATCATTATCAAGATTCATATTGCAAAACAAATATTTAATAGGGGACACATCAATAACTTCTAGATCTTCATCTTTATTATCATGGAAACTAGAAGAACACGCTCTTATAAAGTAATCTTTCTTAGCACGCATACTAGAGGTTCTTTCTTTGCACTCATCAATGGAAATTCTCATGGCTTTGAGACTCTCATTGATATCATGCTTAGGTGGAATAGATCTAAGTTTCAAAGAATCGGCATCAAGAGAAATTCTATCAACGTTCCTAGCCAACTCATCAATCTTAAGCAATTTTTCTTCAATCAAAGCATTTAAATTCTTTTGCGAAGTAATAAATTCTTTAATATTAGATTCAAAATCAGAGGGCATCTTATTATAATTTCCATAAGAATTGTTGTAGGAATTACCATAATTATTAGAGGAATTACTAGGATACAGCCTAGGATTAAAGTTTCCTCTATACGCGTTGTTACCAAAATTATTCCTACCAACAAAATTCACATCCATAGATTCATTATTATTCTCAATCAAAGTAGACAAAGGCATATCATTAGGATCAGAAGAAACACTTTTATTAGCAAATAATTTCATAAGTTCATCCATCTTTCCACTCAAAACATTAATTTCTTCTATTGCATTTACTTTCTTATTAGTAGATCTTTTAGTGTGCCATTGAGAATAATTAACCATAATATTATCTAGGAGTTTAGTAGCTTCTCCTAAAGTGATTTCCATAAAAGTGCCTCCCGCGGCTGAATCTAAAAGATTTCTAGAAGCAAAATTCAATCCGGCATAAAAAGTTTGTATAATCATCCACAAATTCAAACCATGTGTTGAGCAATTACGTATCATTAATTTCATCCTCTCCCAAGCTTGTGCAACATGTTCATGATCAAGTTGCTTAAAATTCATAACATCGTTTCTAAGAGAGATGATCTTAGCGGGAGGAAAATACTTAGAGATAAAAGCATCTTTGCACTTATTCCAAGAATCACTACTATTTTTAGGCAAAGACGAAAACCAAGCTTTAGCACGATCTCTAAGCGAAAAAGGAAATAGTTTCAATTTAAAAATATCATTGTCCACATATTTCTTCTTTTGCATATCACACAAATCAACGAAGCTATTTAGATGGGTAGCGGCATCTTCAATAGGAAGGCCGGAAAACGGATCTTTCATGACAAGATTCAGCAAGGCATCATTAATTTCACAAGATTCAGCATCGGTAAGAGGAGCAATCAGAGTGCTAATAAAATCATTGTTGTTGGTATTGGTAAAGTCACACAATTTAGTGTTATCTTGAGCCATCGTGACAAGCAAGCAATCCAACACACAAGCAAATGAGGAACGGGCAAAAAAGGGCAAATAGAGAAAGAGAGGGAGGATAGAGAGAGAGGGCGAATAAAATGGAAAGGGTGAAGTGGGGAAGAGGAAAACGAGAGGCAACTGGCAAATAATGTAATACGGGAGATAAGGGTTTGTGATGGGTACTTGGTATGTTGACTTTTGCGTAGACCTCCCGGGCAACGGCACCAGAAATCCTTCTTGGTACCTCTTGAGCACTGCATTGGTTTTCCCTTGAAGAGGAAAGGGTGATGCAGCAAAGTAGCGTAAGTATTTCCCTCAGTTTTTGAGAACCAAGGTATCAATCCGGTAGGAGGCTACGCGCTAGTCCCTCACACCTACACAAAACAAATAAATCCTCGCAACCAACGCGATAAGGGGTTGTCAATCCCTACACGGTCACTTACGAGAGTGAGATCTGATAGATATGATACGATAATATTTTTGGTATTTTTATGATAAAGATGCAAACTAAAATAAAAGGCAATGAAAATAACTAAGTGTTGGAAGATTAAAATGATGAAGATAGACCCGGGGGCCATAGGTTTCACTAGTGGCTTCTTTCAAGAGCATAAGTATTTTACGGTGGGTGAACAAATTACTGTTGAACAATTGACAAAATTGAGCATAGTTATGAGAATATCTAGGTATGATCATGTATATAGGCATCACGTCCAAGACAAGTAGACCGACTCCTGCCTGCATCTACTACTATTACTCCACACATCGACCGCTATCCAGCATGCATCTAGAGTATTAAGTTCAAGAGAACAGAGTAACGCTTTAAGCAAGATGACATGATGTAGAGGGATAAATTCATGCAATATGGTAAAAACCCCATCTTGTTATCCTCGATGGCAACAATACAATACGTGCCTTGCTGCCCCTACTGTCACTGGGAAAGGACATCGCAAGATTGAACCCAAAGCTAGGCACTTCTCCCATTGCAAGGAATATCAATCTAGTAGGCCAAACCAAACTGATAATTCGAAGAGACTTGCAAAGATAACCAATCATACATAAAAGAATTCAGAGAAGATTCAAATATTGTTCATAGATAAACTTGAGCATAAACCCACTATTCACCGGTCTCAACAAACACACCGCAAAAGAAGATTACATCGAATAGATCTCCACAAGAGAGGGGGAGAACTTTGTATTGAGATCCAAAAAGAGAGAAGAAGCCATCTAGCCAATAACTATGGACCCGAAGGTCTGAGGTAAACTACTCACACTTCATCGGAGATGCTATGGTAATGATGTAGATGCCCTCCGTGATCGATGCCCCCTCCGGCGGAGCTCCGGAACAGGCCCCAAGATGGGATCTCGTGGATATAGAAAGTTATGGTGGTGGAATTAGGGTTTTGGCTCCGTATCTGATCGTTTGTGGGTACGTAGGTATATATAGGAGGAAGGAGTACGTCAGTGGAGCAACATGGGGCCCACAAGGGTGGAGGGCGCGCCTGGGGGGGGGGGGAGGGGTAGGCGCGCCCCCTACCTCGTGGCTTCCCTGTTGGTTGCTTTACGTAGGGTCCAAGTCTCCTGGATCTTGTTCGTTCCAAAAATCATGTTCCTGAAGGTTTCATTCAGTTTGATATTCCATTTCTTCAAAACCCTAAAATAGGCAAAAAAAACAGCAATTCTGGCTGGGCCTCCAGTTAATAGGTTAGTCCCAAAAATAATATAAAAGTGGATAATAAAGCCCAATAATGTCCAAAACATAAGATAATATAGCATGGAGCAATCAAAAATTATAGATACGTTGGAGACATATCATGGTCTGGTACTTTTGCTATGTTCTTCTACATGCTATTTCCTCATGTATGATAATGCTCGCATGCTGAATTAGATCAGTCACCATATTTCATCATGCATTTCAAATTCTTCATATCAGATGTTAAATGCGTGTATGAATTACAAGATATAGGGGGAGATCTCCACGGTTCTACTCTTCAAATTTGCATTGCTTCAAAAGCAAATTCCTCACTATGCACATCTTCAGGGTGAGTTCTTCTATATCTTGCAATCAAATTGCTCAATATCAGTATTTACACTTCATATGTTTATCCCTATTGAAAACTTAACCTATATTGTCATCAATCACCAAAAATGGGGAGATTTTAAGTGCATCTAGTGCCCCTTAGTGATTTTGGTGTATTGAAGACTTATAGGTTAAGAGACTGATGCGTTTGTGAGTGTACACATGTCTATAAGTCTATGAGGAGTTTGATATTTACAGAGAAAGTCGACCCCTAAAAATGAATGTCTTCAACTAAAGACTTTGGACTTCTGAAGACTTTCTGAAGACTTTGAAAGTGAAGAAATTGGTGTGACAATGGAGACTTGATATTCATGCGAGGAACATGAAGCGTGAAGACTTTTGTTTTCTTAGTTTCATTTTCTCTTTCTTGAGTCATAGGAAACACCGTACTTTTAAAGGTGGTCGAGGTAAAACTAAGTAAAAGTTTCCAGGTGATGCTCAACTCAAAATTTTGCACCTACCAATCCCTTCGAGTGAAGCCATTGAAAATCTCATACAATTCAGTCAATTTCTTAAGTGACAGAGACAAAGTTCTTCTGCTCTCTGAGGAATTTGTTCTGACTGAGGAGTTAGGAATTCGCCAGTGCGGATTGCCTGCAAGTGAGGAACATGATAGCCATGAGGAATTTGAACCTCAAATTTCTGGCTGTTGCTGTGCTATGCGCCAGCTGTCCCAAAATATCTTATCCACCTAACGGTCATATCATTGAAGGGAATTTATGTCTTAGCATGTCGGGCTGCTCCCTAGGCTATAAATAGCGACCCCCTACAACCACTAGCTGGTTGGCTGCTCCCGAGAACTGACACTTGTCATTGAGAGCATCCCATCCTCCGAGGACTTTGAGCGAAAATCATCAAGTGAGGAAAAACCCAAAACTCCAAACCAAACACCTAAGAACCAAAGTGATTGAGCATCACTGAAGAGATTTTTCCTGTGTGGAACTGGCGCTTGTTAACTTTTAGGACTGCGCATCCTCCGGGTGGTTAGGCATCATGGTCTACAACATCCAAGAGGAAATTGTGGATCACCGGGTGACCGAGTTTGTGAAGGTATGGAAGTCACCTGAAGACTTACCACGAGTGATTGGACGAGGTGTGTGTGACCTTAGTTCAAGGAGAATACGGTGAGGACTGTGTGTCCGGGACTATGTGTCCTCAGGTCTAAATACCTAGCCGCTCTAACCAGACGTACAACTGTCACAACAGTTGGAACTGGTCTACCAAATCTTTGTCTTCACCGAGCTAACTGGTTCTATTTCCTCAACCCTTTCATTTCTTCATTACTGTGTTGTGTACCTGTTCATATCTATTTGAAGACTTTGACTGAAGACATTCTCAATTTCCTCAGTTCAATTTCTTCAGTCTGTTTGTCTTCATTCTGTTTTATCTTGTGCTTACGCTTTCTGTACTCTGTGTTTGTTCCCAATTCATCATGAATTCTATGCTTATGTTATGTCATGTCTGCATCTGAGTACTTATTCCGCTGCAAGTAGTTCTTTTCTTAGGAATTTCCTCACCCTGAAATTCCCTAGTGAAGAATTCATAAAAATCGCCTATTCACCCCCCTCTAGTCGACTTAATGCACTTTCAAACTCAAGGAATTGATTACATAGATAGAGATCAAAACAAAACTCAAAGATAGATCATACTAAAACTTTATTCTACTAGATCATGATATAACCAAAAGGACCAAACTAAGAAAAACGATAAAGGTAAAGGTGTGATGGTGATACGATACCGGAGCACCTCCCCCAAGCTTGGCAGTTGCCAAGGGGAGTGCCCATACCCATGTATTTATGTCTCTTTCTTCGGAGGTGGTGATGATGGAGTTGTTGATGATGTAGGCTTGCCATCCATCTTCCAAGGCATAGGCTCACCATCATAGAAAGATGAACGAGTCTCCGGGATGCTCAAATCTGCAGCCAAACTCATCCTCTTAAACCTGTATTCATACTCACAGTGTTGGTTTTGCACGTCGTAGATCTGGGCTTGGAGATGCTTGATTTTCTCATGAAGCTTGAAGATGGCCTCCCTGATGTTCTTGGCATCCAGCTTGGGATTGTTGGTGAACTCAATCGTCATGTGATTAGAGTTGAGTCCATGTCCCACCATCCCTTGGCACTTGAAAACTTGCCGCTCCATTGCTTCGAGTCTTGTCTCCATGCTTTCAGTCTTCTTCCGCCCCTCAACACCGCGGATGTGCAGCACCCCCTCACACATCTCAATTGCTTGAGGGTGTCACAGCACCTCCGCAAGGTAGGGGTTGATGACCTTCTCGAAACACTTGTCCTTGGGGGCGCTTGGAGATGTCATGGTGATCTAGATCTGCCAGACAAATAGCTCAAAACAAAAAAGGAGATATTGTCATGGTACAGTGGTCAAAACCTTCGGGATATCATATAATGAATTTTTACCGACCAAAAGAAGTATTGTGCAAGAAAATGGAGTCCGGAGGGCACATGAGGTGGCCACAAGGAAGGGGGTGCGGCAGGGGGTAGGGCGCGCCCTCCACCCTTGTGGTCGCCTCATGTCTCTTTCAGACTACTTTTAATTTTCCTATTTTTTTAATATTCCAAAATAGAGTAAAATTGCCATTAGAACTGTTTTGGAGTCGGTTTACTTACCGTACCACATACATATTCCTTTTCGGAGCCTGGAACGTTCAGGAAAGTGTCCCTTATGTACTCCTCTGGTGTTACGGTGTCAATAATATTGGTCTCAATATTTATGGGAGTACCTGAGATATAATGTTTGATTCTTTGACCGCTTGCCACCTTAGCATTTGTGCCTTCGACGTCGTTGATCTTGATGGCACCAGAACGATAGACCTCCTTGATAATGTAAGGACCTTCCCATTTAGATAGAAGCTTTCCTGCAAAAAATCTTAAACGGGAGTTGTATAGAAAAACAAGATCACCTACATTTGACTCACGCTTTTGTATCCTTTTGTCATGCCATCTTTTAACTTTTTCTTTAAACAACTTGACATTCTCATAGGCTTGGGTTCTCCATTCATCAAGTGAGCTTATGTCAAATAACCTCTTCTCACCGACAAGTTTGAAGTCATAATTGAGCTATTTAATAGCCTAATAAGTTTTATTCCTAGTTCGAGAGGTAAGTGACAAGCTTTTCCATAAACCATTTTATACAGAGACATACCCATAAGATTCTTATAAGCAGTTCTATAAGCCTGTAATGCATCATCAAGTTTCTTAGAACAATTCTTTCTAGATCTATTAACAGTCTATTGTAAAATCAATTTAATCTCTCTATTTCTCAATTCTACTTGACCACTAGACTAAGGACGATATGGAGATGCAGTTCTATGGTTAACATCGTATTTAGCAAGCATTTTATGAAAAGCACCATGAATAAAATGTGAACCACCATCAGTCATTAGATACCTAGGAACTCCAAACCTCGGGAAAATAACTTCTTTAAGCATTTTAATAGAAGTTTTATGATCAGCACTACTAGTTGGAATAGCTTCTACCCACTTAGTAACGTAATCAACAACAACTAAAATATGTGTATATCCATTAGAGGAAGGAAAGGGTCCCATATAATCAAAGCCCCAAACATCAAATGGTTCAATAACAAGTGAATAATTCATAGGCATTTCCTGACGTCTACTAATATTACTGATTCTTTGGCATTCATCACAAGATAAGACAAACTTACGAGCATCCTTGAAGAGAGTAGGCCAATAAAAACCGGATTGCAATACCTTGTGTGCAGTTCTATCTCCAGCATGGTGTCCTCCATCAGACTCGGAGTGGCACGTGCATACGATCTGTCCCTGTTAATGCTCAGGAACACAACGTCTAATAACACCATCTACTCCTTCTTTATAAAGGTGTGGGTCATCCCAAAAGTAATGTCTTAAATCATAGAAACACTTTTTTGCTGGTATGTGAAACTTGGTGGTATAAATTTAGCAACAATGTAATTTGCATAATCAGCATACCAAGGAGTATTACGAGAAGCATTTATGAAAGCTAATTGTTCATCAAGAAAGCTATCATTAATAGGCAGTGGGTCATCAAGAACATTTTCTAACCTAGACAAGTTGTCTGCATCGGGGTTCTCAGCTCCCTTTCTATCAATAATATGCAAATCAAATTCTTGTAGCAAGAGAACCCATCTAATAAGTCTAGGTTTAGCATCTTTCTTTTCCAGAAGATATTTAATAGTAGCATGATCAGTGTAAAAAGTCACTTTGGAATCAACAATATAAGATCTGAACTTATCACAAGCAAAAACAACTGCTAAAAATTCCTTTTTCAGTAGTAACATAATTTCTCTCGGCGCTGTCTAGGGTTTTACTAGCATAATGAATGACATTCAACTTCTTATCAACTCTTTTCCCTAGAACAACACCAACAGTGTAATTGCTAGCATCACACGTAATTTCAAAGGGTAAATTCCAATAGGTGGTTAAACAATAGGTGCAGAAATCAAGGCTTTCTTAAGTATTTCAAATGCTTCTACACATTCATCATCAAAAACAAAAGGAACATCTTTTTGCAAAAGATTAGTGAGAGGCCTAAAATTTTTAGAGAAGTCTTTAATAAACCTCCTATAGAAACCAGCATGACCAAGGAAAGTTCTTATACCTTTGATATATTTAGGACACGTCATCTTTTCAATAGCATCTACTTTAGCTTTATCAACTTCAATACCTCTTTCATAAATTTTATGCCCCAAGACAATACCTTCATTAACCATAAAGTGGCACTTCTCCCAATTCAAGACAAGATTAGTTTCTTCACATCTCTGCAAAACTCGATCAAGGTTGCTTAAGCAATCATCAAAAGAAGTTCCATAAATGGAGAAATCATCCATGAAAACGTCAACAATCTTTTCACAAAAGCAGAGAATGTAGCAGTCATACATGTTTGAAATGTAGCAGGTGCATTGCATAAACCAAAAGGCATACATCTATAATCAAAAGTACCGAAAGGGCAAGTAAAAGTGGTATTTTCTTGGTCCGATTTTGACACGGGTATTTGAGAGAAACCATAATAACCATCTAGAAAGCAAAAATGTGTATGTTTGGATAGTCTTTCTAGAATTTGATCAATAAAAGGTAGATGGTAATGATCTTTCTTTGTATCTTTGTTTAATTTGTAGAAATCAAATACCATTCTATAACCTATAACAATTCTTTGTGGAATCAATTCATTCTTATCATTAGGAACAACAATAATACCTCCCTTCTTAGGGACACAATGAACATGACTTACCCATCTACTATCAGCAACAGGATAAATTATACCTGCCTCCAGAAGCTTTAGTATTTCATTTCTTACCACTTCTTTCATCTTAGGATTCAACCGTTGTTGGTGATAAACAACTGGTTTAGCATCATGCTCCAAATTAATTTTGTGTTGGCATAGAGTGGGACTAATGCCCTTAAGATCGTCCAGAGTATATCTAATAGTGGCACGGTGCTTCTTCAGAGTTTTCAACAATTTATTTTTGTTCATGCTCTGAAAGGTTAGCACTAATAATAATAAGATATATCTTCTTTTCATCAAGATAAGCATATTTCAGAGTATCCGGTAATTGTTTAAGCTAAAACACGGGATCACCCTTGGGTGGAGGGTGATCCCCAAGGATTTCAATAGACAAATTGTGTTTCAAAATAGGCCCTTGATTAAAGAATATTTCATATATTTCCCTTTTTCCATTCATAAACATATCATTTTCATCGTCTAGCAAATATTGTTCTAAAGGATCAGTAGAAGGCACGACAATAGAAGCAAGACCAATAATTTCATCCTTACTAGGAAATTCTTTATCATGGGGTTGTCTAGGAAATTTAGAGAAATTAAAATCATGAGACATATCCCCTAAACCAACAGTAACAATATATTTCTCGTAGTCTATCTTCGCATTAACAATATTGAAGAAAGGTTTGCCGAATATAATGGGACAACAATCATCTTGTGGGGAAGCAAGAACAAGAAAATCAGTAGGGTACTTTATTTCCCCACACAAAACTTCAACATCTCTAACAATCCCAATTGGCGATATAGTATCTCTATTAGCAAGCTTAATAGTAACATCAATATCTTCTATCTCAGCAGGTGCAATATCATTCATAATTTCTTTATATTTAAACCACTTATCCTTATGTGATGTGCCTTATGTGATGTGGGTGCTAGTGTGAGTGCAATTCCTTTTACTTTATATCAAGAAATTATGAATGATATTGCACTTGCCGAAATAGAAGATATTGATGTTACTATTAAGCTTGCTAATAGACATACTATATCACCAATTGGGATTGTTAGAGATGTTGAAGTCTTGTGTGGGAAAATAAAATATCCTACTGATTTTTAGTCTTGGTTCTCCACATGATGACTTTTGTCCCATTATATTTGGTATTCCTTTCTTGAACACTATCAATGCTAAGATAGACTGCGAGAAAGATATTGTTACTCATAACCCACAACTATAGGGGATCGCAACATATTTCGAGGGTAGAGTATTCAACCCAAATTTATAGATTCGACACAAGGGGAGCCAAACAATATTTGCAAGTATTAGCAGTTGAGTTGTCAATTCAACCACACCTGGAGATTAATTATCTGCAGAAAAGTGATCAGTAGCAAAGTAGTTTGATAGTTTTGATAGTAGTGACAACAGCGATAGTAACGGTAACAATGATAGCAGTATTTTTGTAGCAAGCGCAACAGTAATGATAGCTGTAGTAACTTAGCAAGAACAATATAAGATAAATTCGTAGGCATTGGATCGGTAATTTGTTGGATGATATTCATCATGTGACAGTCATAACCTAGGGCGATATGGCACTAGCTCCAGTTCATAAATATATTGTAGGCATGTATTTCGTAAATAGTCATATGTGCTTATGGAAAGAACTTGCATGACATCTTTTGTCCTACCCTCCCGTGTGTTGGGGAACGTAGAATGCAATTTCAAAAAAATTCCTACGATCACGCAAGATCTATCTAGGAGATACATCGCAACGAGAGGGGGAGAGTGTGTCCACGTACCCTCGTAGACCGAAAGCGGAAGCGTTAGTTTAACACGGTTGATGTAGTCAAATGTCTTCTCGATTCAATCGATCAAGTACCGAACGTACGACATCTCCGAGTTTTGCACACGTTCAGCTCGATGACATCCCTCGAACTCTTGATCCAGCAAAGTGTTGAGGGAGAGTTTCGTCAGCACGACGGCATGGTGATGGTGATGGTGAACTGATCCGCGCTGGGCTTCGCCTAAACACTACGACAGTATGACCGCAGGAGTAAGCGGTGGAGGGGGGCACCGCACACTGCTAAGAACAATTGATGTGCCTTAGAGGTGCCCCCTGCCCCTGTATATAAAGTAGGAGAGGGTAGGAGGCCGTCCTAGGTGCGCCCCCAAGTGGGGAGGAGTCCTACTAGGACTCCAAGTCCAATTCGGACCCCCTTCCTTTTATCGAAGAGGGAAAGGGGGAAGGAGAAGGAGAAGGAGAAGGAGAAGGAAAGGGGGAGCCGCCCCCTTCCCACACCAATTCGGACCCCTTCCAAGTGGGGGGCGCACAAGCCCCTTGTGGGCTCGTGTGCCTCCCTCCCAAGGCCCATGTGGTCCATTACTTCCTTCGGGGGGTTCCGGTAACCACCCGATACTTCGATAAATACCCGGAACACTCCGGAACCATTCCGGTGTCTGAATACTATCGTCCAATATATTAATCTTTACCTATCGACCATTTCGAGACTCCTCGTCATGCCCGTGATCTCATTTGGGACTCCGAACAATCTTCGGTCACCAAAACACATAACTCATAATACAAATTGTCATCAAACATTAAGCGTTCGGACCCTGCGGGTTTGAGAACTATGTACACATGACCGAGACACATCTCCGATCAATAACCAACAACGGAACCTGGTTGCTCATATTAGTTCCTACATATTCTATGAAGATCTTTATCGGTCAAACCGCAATGACAACATACGTTATTCCCTTTCTCATCGGTATGTTACTTGCCCAAGATTCGATCGTCGGTATCTTCATACCTAGTTGAGTCTCGTTACCGACAAGTCTCTTTACTCGTTCCGTAATGTATCATCCCGTAACTAACTCATTAGTAACATTGCTTACAAGTCTTACATGATGTGCATTACCGAGAGAGCCCAGCGATACCTCTCCGATACTCGGAGTGACATATCCTAATCATGATCTATGCCAACCCAACAAACATCTTCGGAGATAACTGTAGAGCATCTTTATAATGACCTAGTTATGCTGTGATGTTTGATAGCATACAAGGTATTCCTCCGGTATTTGGGTGTTCCATAATCTCATAGTCAAAAGAATATGTATAAGTCATGAAGAAAGCAATAGCAATAAAATTTAACGATCATTATACTAAGCTAGCGGGTGGGTCTTGTCCATCACATCATTCTCCTAATGATGTGATCCCATTCATCAAATGACAACGCATGTCTATGGTTAGGAAACTTAACCATCTTTGATTAACGAGCTAGTCTAGTAGAGGCATAGTAGGGACACTTTATTTTGTCTATGTATTCACACATTTATCAAGTTTCCAGTTAATACAATTCTAGCATGAATAATAAACATTTATCATGATATAAGGAAATATAAATAACAACTTTATTATTTCCTCTAGGGCATATTTCCTTCAGTCTCCCACTTGCACTAGAGTCAATAATCTAGATTACATTGTGATGATTCTAACACCCATCGAGTCTTGGTGTTGATCATGTTTTGCTCATGGAAGAGGCTTAGTCAACGGGTCTGCAACATTCAGATCCGTGTGTATTTTGCAAATCTCTATGTCTCCCTCCTTGACTTGATCATGGATGGAGTTAAAGCGTCTCTTGATGTGTTTGGTTCTCTTGTGAAATCTGCATTCCTTTGCCAAGGCAATTTCTCCTGTATTGTCATAAAAGATTTTCATTAGACCCGATGCACTAGGTATTACACCTAGATCGGATATGAACTCCTCCATCCAGACTCCTTCAGTTCTGCTTCCGAAGCAGCTATGTACGCCACTTCATAGGTAGATCTCGCCATGACGCTTTGCTTGGAACTGCACCAACTGACAGCTCCACCATTCAATATAAATAGGTATCCGGTTTGCGACTTAGAGTCATCCGGATCAGTGCGAAAGCTAGCATCAACATAACAATTTACGATGAGCCCTTTGTCACCTCCATAAATGAGAAACATATCCTTAGTCCTTTTCACGTATTTCAGGATGTTCTTGAATGCTGTCCAGTGATCCACTGCTCGATTACTTCAGTACCTCCCTGCTAAACTTATAGCAAGGCACACATCCGGTCTGGTACACAACATTGCATACATGATAGAACCTATGGTGGAGGCATAGGGAATGACTTTCATTTTCTCTCTATCTTCTGCAGTGGTCGGGCATTGAGTCTGACTCAACTTCACACCTTGTAACATAGGCAAGAACCCTTTCTTTGACTGATTCATTTTGAACTTCTTCAAAACTTTAGCAAGGTATGTGCTTTGTGAAAATCCAATTAAGCATCTTGATCTATCTCTATAGATCTTGTTACCCAATATATAAGCAGCTTTTCCGAGGTCTTTCATTGAAAAATTCTTATTCAAGTATCCTTATATGATATCCAGAAATACTATATCATTTCCAATCAATAATATGTCATCCACGTATAATATTAGAAATGCTATAGAGCTCCCACTCACTTTCTTGTAAATATAGGCTTCTCCGAAAGTCTGTATAAAACCATATGCTTTGATCGCACTATCAAAGCGTATATTCCAACTATGAGGTGCTTGCACTAGTCCATAAATGGATCGTTGGAGCATGCACACTTTGTTAGCACCTTTAGGATCGACAAAACCTTCTGGTTGCATCATATACAACTCTTCTTTAAGAAATCCATTAAGGAATGCAGTTTTAACGTCCATTCGCCAGATTTCATAATCATAAAATGCGGCAATTGCTAACATGATTCGGATAGACTTAAGCATCGCTACGGGTGAGAAAGTCTCATCGTAGTCAACTCCTTGAACTTGTAGAAAACCTTTTGCAACAAGTTGAGATTTGTAGATAGTAACATTACCATCAGCGTCAGTCTTCTTCTTGAAGACCCATTTATTCTCCATGGCTTGCCGATCATCGGGCAAGTCAACCAAAGTCCACACTTTGTTCTCATACATGGATCCCACTCAGATTTCATTGCCTCAAGCCATTTCGTGGAATCTGGGCTCATCATCACTTCCTCATAGTTCGTAGGTTCGTCATGGTCTAGTAACATGACTTCTAGAATAGGATTACCATACCACTTAGGTGCGGAATGTACTCTGGTTGACCTACGAGGTTCGGTAGTAACTTGATCTGAAGTTTCATGATCATCATCATTAGCTTCCACACTAATTGGTGTTGGCACCACAGGAACAGTTTTCTGTGATGAACTATTTTCCAATTCAAGAGAAGGTACAATTACCTCATCAAGTTCTACTTTTCTCCCACTCGCTTCTTTCGAGAGAAACTCCTTCTCTAGAAAGGTTCCATTCTTAGCAACAAATATCTTGCCTTCGGATCTATGATAGAAGGTGTACCCAATAGTTTCTTTTGGGTATCCTATGAAGGAGCACTTCTCCGATTTGGGTTTGAGCTTATCAAGCTGAAGCTTTTTCACATAAGCATCACAACCCCAAACTTTAAGAAACAACAGCTTAGGTTTCTTGCCAAACCACAGTTCGTACGATGTTGTCTCAACGGATTTAGATGGTGCCCTATTTAATGTGAATGCGTCTGTCTCTAATGCATAACCCCAAAAGGATAGTGGTAAATCGGTAAGAGACATCATAGACCGCACCATATCTAATAAAGTACGGTTACGACGTTCGGACACACCATTACACTGTGGTGTTCCAGGTGGCGTGAGCTGCGAAACTATTCCACATTGTTTTAAATGAAGACCAAACTCGTAACTCAAATATTCTCCTCCACGATCAGATCACAGAAACTTTATTTTCTTGTTATGATGATTTTCCACTTCACTCTGAAATTCTTTGAACTTTTCAAATGTTTCAGACTTGTGTTTCATGAAGTAGATATACCCATATCTGCTCAAATCATCTATGAAGGTCAGAAAATAACGATACCCGCCGCGAGCCTCAACACTCATCGGACCGCATACATCAGTATGTATTATTTTCAATAAGTCAGTTGCTCGCTTCATTGTTCCGGAGAACGGAGTCTTAGTCGTCTTGCCCATGAGGCATGGTTCACAAGCATCAAATGATTCATAATCAAGTGATTCCAAAAGTCCATCCGCATGGAGTTTCTTCATGCGCTTTGCACCAATATGACCTAAACGGCAGTGCCACAAATATGTTGCACTATAATTATCAACTTTGCATCTTTTGGCATCAATATTATGAATATGTGTATCACCATGATCGAGATTCAACAAAAATAGACCACTCATCAAGGGTGCATGACCATAAAAGATATTACTCATATAAATAGAACAACCATTATTCTCTGATTTAAATGAATAACCGTCTCACATCAAACAAGATCCAGATATGATGTTCATGCTTAAGCCTGGCACCAAATAACAATTATTCAGGTCTAAAACTAATCTCGAAGGTAGATGTAGAGGTAGCGTGCTGGCGGTGATCACATCGACCTTGGAACCATTTCGGACGCGCATCGTCACCGCTTCCTTAGCCAATCTTCGTTTAATCTGTAGCCCCTGTTTTGAGTTGGAAATATTAGCAACAGAACCAGTATCAAATACCCAGGCGCTACTACGAGCATTAGTAAGGTACACATCAATAACATGTATATCAAATATACCTTTGTTCACTTTGCCATCCTTCTTATCCGCCAAATAGTTGGGGCAGTTCCGCTTCTAGTGACCAGTCCCTTTGCAGTAGAAGCACTCAGTTTCAGGCTTAGGTCCAGACTCGGGCTTCTTCCTGGGAGTAGCAACTTGCTTGCCATTCTTCTTGGAGTTCCCTTCTTTCCTTTGCCCTTTTTCTTGAAACTAGTGGTCTTGTTAACCATCAACACTTGATGCTCCTTCTTGATTTCTACCACTGCGGCTTCGAGCATTGCGAAGAGCTTGGGAATAGTATTTTCCATCCCTTGCATATTATAGTTCATCACAAAGCCTTTGTAGCTTGGTGGCAGTGATTGAAGAACACTATCAATAACACTATAATCCGAAAGATTAACTCCCAGCTGAGTCAAGTGGCTATGGTACCCAGACATTCTGAGTATGCGTTCACTGAAAAAACTGTTCTCCTCCATATTGCAGCTATAGAACTTGTTGGAGACTTCATATCTCTCAACTCGGGCATTTGCTTGAAATATTAACTTTAACTCCTGGAACATCTCATATGTTTCATGACGTTCAAAACGTCTTCAAAGTCCAGATTCTAAGCCGTAAAGCATGGCATACTGAACTATCGAGTAGTCATCAGATCGAGCTTGCCAGACGTTCATAACATCAATAGTTGCTCCTATAGTAGGCCTTTCACCTAGCGGTGCATCAAGGACATAATTCTTCTGTGCAGCAATGAGGATAATCCTCAAGTTATGGACCCAGTCCATGTAGTTGCTACCATCATCTTTGAACTTAGATTTCTCTAGGAACGCATTAAAATTCAAGGGAATGGTAGCACAGGTCATTGATCTACTACATAGATATGCAAAAACTATCAGGACTAAGTTCATGATAAATTTAAGTTCAATTAATCATATTACTTGAGAACTCCCACTTAGATAGACATCCCTCGAGTCATCTAAATGATCATGTGATCCATATCAACTAAACCATGTCCGATCATCACGTGAGATGGAGTAGTTTTCAATGGTGAACATCTCTATTTTGATCATATCTACTATATGATTCACGTTCGACCTTTCAGTCTTAGTGTTCCGAGGCCATGTTTGTACATGCTAGGCTCGTCAAGTTTAACCCAAGTATTCCGCATGTGCAAAACTGTCTTGCACCCGTTGTATGTGAACGTAGAGCTTATCACACCCGATCATCATGTGGTGTCTCGGCACGATGAACTGTCGCAACAGTGCATACTCAGGGAGAACACTTGTACCTTGAAATTTTAGTGAGGGGTCAGCTTATAATGCTACCGCCGTACTAAGCAAAATAAGATGCATAAAAGATAAACATCACATGCAATCAAAATATGCGACATGATATGGTCATCATCATCTTGTGCCTTTGATCTCCATCTCCAAAGCACCGTTATGATCTCCATCGTCACCGGCTTGACACCTTGATCTCCATCATAGCGTCGTTGTCGTCTCACCAACTATTGCTTCTACAACTACCGCTAACGCATAGTGATAAAGTAAAGCAATTACTTGGCGATTGCATTTCATACAATAAAGCGATAACCATAAGGCTCTTGCCAGTTGCCGATAACTTTTACAAAACATGATCATCTCATACAATAACGTATATCACATCATGTCTTGACCATATCACATCACAACATGCCCTGCAAAAACAAGTTAGGCGTCCTCTACTTTGTTGTTGCAAGTTTTACGTGGCTGCTATGGGCTTCTAGTAAGAACCATTCTTACCTACGCTTCAAAACCACAATGATGTTTCATCAAGTTTGCTGTTTTAACATTCAACAAGGACCGGCCGTAGTCAAATTCGATTCAACTAAAGTTGGAGAAACAGACACCCGCCAGCCACCTTTATGCAAAACAAGTTGCATGTCTGTCGGTGGAACCGCTCTCATGTACGCGGTGATGTAAGGTTGGCCCGGGCCGCTTCGTCCAACAATACCGCCAAATCAAAATAAGACGTTGGTGGTAAGCAGTATCACTATGATCGCCCACAACTCTTTGTGTTCTACTCGTGCATATCATCTACGCATAGACCTGGCTCGGATGCCACTGTTGGGCAATGTAGCATGCAATTTCAAAAAAATTCCTACGATCACGCATGATCTATCTAGGAGACACATAACAACGAGAGGGGGAGAGTGTGTCCACATACCCTCGTAGACCAAAAGTGGAAGCGTTAGTTTAACGCGGTTGATGTAGTCGAACGTCTTCTCTGTTCAACTGATCAAGTACCGAACGTACGACACCTCCAAGTTTTGCACATGTTCAGCTCGATGACGTTGCTCGAACTCTTGATCCAACAAAGTGTCGAGGGAGAGTTTCGTCAGCATGATGGCATGGTGACGATGATGGTGAAGTGATCCGCGCAGGGCTTCGCCTAAGCACTACGACAATATGACCGGAGGAGTAAATGGTAGAGGGGGGCACCGCACACGGCTAAGAAAAATTGATGTGCCTTAGAGGTGCCCCCTGCCCCCGTATATAAAGGAGTAGAGGAGGCCGGCCTAGGCGTGCCCCCAAGTGGGGAGGAGTCCTACTAGGACTCCAAGTCCAATTCGGACCCCCTTCCTTTTACTGGAGAGGGAAAGGGGGGAAGGAGAAGGAAACGGGGGCACCACCCCCTTCCCCACTCTAATTCGGGCCCTTCCAAGTGGGGGAGCGCCAGTCCCTTGTGGGCTGGTGTGCCTCCCTCAAGGCCCACGTGGCCCATTACTTCCCCCGTGGGGTTCCGGTAACCTCCCGGTACTCCGATAAATACTCGAAGCACTCCGGAACCATTCCAGTGTTCGAATACTATTGTCCAATATATCAATCTTTACCCCACGACCATTTCGCGACTCCTCGTCATGTCTGTGATCTCATCCAGGACTCCAAACAATCTTCGGTCACCAAAAAACATAACTCATAATACAAATCGCCATCGAACGTTAAGCGTGCGGACCCTATGGGTTCGAGAACTATGTAGACATGACCGAGACACATCTGCGATCAATAACCAACAGCGGAACCTGGATGCTCATACAGGTTCCTACATATTCTACGAAGATCTTTATTGGTCAAACCGCAATGACAACATACATTATTCCCTTTGTCATCGATATGTTACTTGCCCGAGATTCGATCATCGGTATCTTCATACTCGTTCCGTAATGTATCATCCCATAACTAACTCATTAGTCACATTGCTTGCAAGGCTTATCATGATGTGCATTACCGAGAGGGCCCAGAGTTACCTCTCCGATACTCGGAGTGACAAATCCTAATCTCGATCTATGCCAACCCAACAAACACCTTCAGAGATACCTGTAGAGCATCTTTATAATCACCCAGTTATGTTGTGACGTTTGATATCACACAAGGTATTCCCCCAGTATTCGGGAGTTGCATAATCTCATAGTCAAAGGAATATGTATAAGTCATGAAGAAAGCAATAGCAATAAAACATAACGATCATTATGCTAAGCTAACGGATGGGTCTTGTCCATCGCATCATTCTCCTAATGATGTGATCCCGTTCATCAAATGACAACACATGTCTATGGTTAGGAAACTTAACCATCTTTGATTAATGAACTAGTCTAATAGTGGCATACTAGGGACACTTTGTTTTGTCTATGTATTCACACATGTATCAAGTTTCCGGTTAATACAATTCTAGCATGAATAATAAACATTTTTCATGATATAAGGAAATATAAATAACAAATTTATTATTGCCTCTAGGGCATACACTACTGCAGGATGCTGCTAACGTGACACTACGATCAGAGACCCTTTCACGAAACTGTGTGTGATGCATTAATCAGAAATGGGGATGTAAAAAACCATCAAAAAGGTGCAACACGTTTGATATGGAGGACGCATCAAACACGGTTCAGATTTTAGTTGCATGTGCGATCCAAGGTATACGGTCCAGTTCAATGAACCGTTTGCGATGAGGCGAAACAAAAGAAACGGGAAGCCCGATGAAGGTGTGTACGATGTACAACATACGGTTCACTCGGATGAACTATTTGTGATTAGGAGACACAAAAGAAACGGTCAGCCAGATCATGGTGTGTGCGATGTACATCATACGGTTCACTCGGATGAACAGTTTTTGATTAGGCAACACAAAAGAAACGGTGAGCCAGATCAAGGTGTGTGCGATGTATGACATGCGGTTCACCCGA
Organism: Triticum monococcum; assembly: GCA_034509565.1. Lineage (NCBI taxonomy): Eukaryota > Viridiplantae > Streptophyta > Magnoliopsida > Poales > Poaceae > Triticum > Triticum monococcum. Next base: position 437,891,791 of record CM067842.1, on the reverse strand, counting down.
ATGAACTGTTTGTATTGAGACAAGAGAACAGAAACGGTTCAATATAACAAATATCATAAATATTGCAAGGTTCAAATTCAAAGATTACAATGCCCAAATTCAAACATTTCAAACCACGTAATTTCTGAAAAGGAATCAGCCGCTGACAAGTCATGGATGGGTTTGACACAATAACTTCCAATTGCTTTGCCATATGCTCTTCCAATACAAAGTTTGGCATTTTTGGAGGCACTTCCATTCCGCAGTACCAGCTGCCTCTGATAATCATACCGTTGATCTTTCCTAATTAAATGTGTGTTCAACCTTAGTACCCTCAGCACCTTTGCTCTGGCAAGAAAGAACATGGCGAGCGTAATCTCCGGTGGGGTCCCTCAGTAGGAGTTCAAAGTAATATTTGAGAGATGCAGATCCAGGCATTCGATGTGATTGTTGTTATCAACATCTTCCATCGGGCTTAATATGCACTGCAAAAGAAGAGAATGTGTTAGTTCCTACATGCAGTTTTGAACACTGCTACACGCCCATTTGGTTTGCAAGATTTGTAAAATGCACCAACGTGCCATCTTTGATCTGTCATGATTAACATGGGCATTAATTTGATTACAATCTAGAAACATGTAGCCATCTTCACAAGAGGTTGGATTGGATGAAAAATTTCCCTAAGAAAACTAGTACAGATGAATCCAAAGGAGAAATGCTTATCGACGATTGTAACCATATGAATGAAGCAACCAATATGGGGTGGGGTGTATGTCCTAAAATCCTCCAATTTTCCTTCAAAAATTGTAGTACATAGTCATTGTAAACTTGGGAAAAGGTGCAAAAAATTGAACTCAATTATGGTTAACATTTAACAAGAAAGGAACATCACCTCGATATACAGCTTCTTCAGGCACGGAAAGCATCTCAGGTAACTGAAAACTTGGTCCAGGTTGGGGACGACAGATTCTAGTGCCAAGATCTTCACTGTGCCCAGAGTCTTGGTGAAGCTTCGCTTGATGATAGACGAACATACATCTTCAAAACTAGAAATAACGTTGATATCAGGAAGGAGAGGTATATAAGGCGACTGTTGTACCTGAAAGTTGTAGTATTTGACAAACGAGTAGCCCACCACTTTCAATTTTGGCGCAGAAATGACATTGATTCTTGTTGGACCTTGTTGATCAACTACAAGTAATCTCTGAAGTGAAGGTGTGTCCTAGATGACCATATTGTGGTCCACCTTTTGTGATCTCTCATTGCAGTAGCAACAACACACATAAATAGTGCGAGAGTCCTGGAGGTGACATGCAAGGTACTCGACCAATTCATCAACTGAAGACGAAGGAACTCGAGTGTAGTACAACCACGGAGCAGGCGCTCCATGTCATCCTTTGGGATGCGGACGACGACGAGCTCGAGGTGCTTCAGTCATGGTAGAAAAAGAGCGGGCACGTTATTAAGGGGGGGGGGGGAATGGCAGTTCATGAACTTGGCGAGGTGCAGCATGGGAGTGAAGTGGAGCGCGGACGTTGGCAGCAAGCTCATAAGCCCATCATTATAACTTAGCCATGGTGAGTGCCGAGGATCTGGGAGAATGCATCCAAGCTTTGGTGATAGCCATGGTAGAGCTTGTGGGCGTGGAGGAGGTCGACAGGGGTGCGGAGCCGTAGGGTGCGCCACCGCCAGGAAACGGCGGCTGTCCTCGCTCAATTTCTGATTGGGAGGATGGATATGATGACTATCAACATATCATCGGGGAGGTTTTTGATGAAGTCTAGGCCTGCTGGAGTCGCTTGCGGTTCTTTCTTGACCCGCCTTCGCTTGTTAGCAACCTCGTTCTCCACCTCGTAGGCGGGGACGGGAACCTCTGTCTCCATATTCACGCTGTGCTCCGGTGCTTCAGCAGCCTCGGCGTCGCCACTCTCTCCGATGGGGCGCTTTGGCAGCATCCTCGTACATTGACAGCTTTGATGACTCAGAGCGGCGTCGAGGATGCGGGCAAAGAGAGAGGAATTGTGTGTGTGGCGAGGATGGGGGGTGCGGCCGCTCGGCGGCGCCATTAATATAGACCAGTGGGAGCGATGCGGGCGGCGGTCCAAGGCTGTCTCGCTTCCCGGTGAGAACGACTGCTTAATCTCTAGTATGAATGAAATCTATGCTTAATTACTGAATTTTAGTTGCAAAAAATAGATAGTGATATTTATTTTTAGCTGCATATTTTGACAAATCGCAGTGTCTCTTGGCTTAGTGTCGAAGTCTGGCTTTAATTTGCAGACCATAATCTGAACCGTTTGCGTTGAAGAGATGCAGAGATCCTGCGTTGAACAGCTTGTACACTTCCCGATGAGCCTGCGCACCGGATTGCGCTTGCACGCCTCCCATTTAGTGAAGCAGCTGTCCACATGGCACCTCCTATAGTCACTAAAACCAAGACACATGGCGTCACATGAATGGTTAACCGAACACACACGGTTTGAATTATACAAACGTTTGAGAAATTAAAGTGGCAGCTTTTTTTTAAATGCCTTTGTTGGCTGTCATTATTCGAGTGCACCTTCTCTCAAAATGAACAGGACAAATACCACAGCATGTCGGGTGCCCTTCCATGATAGCATGCCAAGTTTCATGAATTTCAGATGAGTTTTGGATTTACTAGAATTTAAAAACCAGGCATCTCAATGTTTTTCCAGCAATCAACGGTGCCCTGGTGTTTGAAATTCATTCCCATTCTTGCATGGGACCTAGGCATGCACCCAAGGACACATATTTGATTTTTCAACCAATTTATATGCACTGGAGCATGGACATGTAGTTCAAATTTGAATTATGCACATAAATGCATTGAAAACTCAGTTAATGCATAAAAATGTCCAAACAAACCCTGAAAAATCACAAAAATTCACACAACACTCTTGTTGTTATATGTTGACACGAGAAAAAACTTGATAGCAATAAGAGGCAATGGATAACATTTCGTCCCCAAAGGTGGGATGTTCCCTACCAAAAACCATCATGCTTGTTGTGAGAAGCTCCGGTTTGTGAGAAGCATTATACCCCAACCTGCCCCAAATGGCACAAAATTTGTACCATGGCATGTTGATGCCGCTCCATGATAGCATGCCAAGTTTCATGAATTTCAGACGAGTTTTGGATTTACTACAATTTAAAAACCAGGCATCTCAATGTTTTGCCGGCAATCAACAGTGCCCTGGTGTTTGAAATTCATTCCCATTTCTTGCATGGGACCTAAGCATGCACCCAGGGACATAGATTTGATTTTTCAACCAATTTATATGCACTGGAGCATGCACATGTAGTTCAAATTTGAATTATGCACATAAATGCATTGAAAACTCAGTTAATGCATAAAAATGTCCAAACAAACCCTGAAAAATCACAAAAATTCACACAACACTCCTGTTGTTCTATGTTGACACGAGAAAAAAAACTTGAAAGCAATAAGAGGCAATGGATATCATTTCGTCCCCAAAGGTGGGATGTTCCCTACCGAAAACCATCATGCTTCACTACAAAAAAATACACTTCCGTGATGATACATGTTTGTCACAATAGGTCGCATTTTTTGTCATGCATGTACATCCATGACGATTTTATGACAGAATCAAGATAGTCATACCTGTGCTGTCGTAGAAGTGTTCCATGACATTACCAAAATTATCATCACGGAAGTGTCCACTTCCATGACGATAAATCGCGCGTCACAGAAGTGCTTTCGTCAAGGGTGACCGACACGTGGCATCCACCGTAATGGAACGCCGTTAAGCTATCGGGTCGGGTTTTGGATCCGATAACCCGTTAACAGCCCCGACCAATGGGGATTTTCCACGTGTAAAATCATCATTGGCTGGAGGAAACACGTGTCGGCTCACCATTGGGACCGATGTCATCCGCTCATTGGATCGAAGGCGCCTATGATACGGCGACATGTGGCACGGCCCAACAGAGGCTCATTCATGTGAAAAGGCCGGCCCGTTTGACTTGGTCAAAAGGTGGCGGGCCGGCCCACGGAAAGCCTGTTAACGGCCTGTTCGCATATAGCCCATTTACAGCCCGCTAACCCAGGGCCCGTTACGCCCTATCCGAATTACGCCCAGTAGCGTCATCTGGGTCATCCAATATGATTCAGCCCATTTTAACTTCCGGCCCATGTGTGGCCCATGACTTCTTTCGGCCCATATGAGGACCTTTGTAACTGTTGGCCCATTAACGACCCATGGTGAAACTGGCCCGTAATGAACATTGTATCACTTTATACCCATTAACGGCCCGTTATTCCATTGGGCCGTTTCCAGCCCAAGTTATCTTTCGGCCTTCTCAGGGCCCATTGATTCTTGGGCTCATTTGCAGCATTCGGTTACATATGGCCCGTTACTGTCATTTTCTGCTTGTGGGCCAAATTCAGCCCGTCGTTACATTCGGCCCGTTTGCGGACCGTTAATACGTTGGGCCGTTTTCATGTAAAAAAACCGTTGGGCTGTTTTCATAGAGTTATCAAATACGGCCTATTAACGGCCCGTTATGGTCCATGAATAGTACGACCCATGATTGGCGAAATGATGATATGCCTCGTAGAAGGCCCATGGATCCTACGGCCCGTATGAGGCCCATGGATAGTACGGCCCGTAGAAGGCCCATGGATCGTACGGCCGTAGAAGGCCCATGGACCCTACGGCCCATAGAAGGCCCATGGACCCTAAGGCCCGTATAGAAGGCCGATGGATCCTATGGCCGGACGAAGGCCCATGGATCATACGGCCTGCAGGAGGCCCATGGTTACAACAGTCCATCTGTTGCCATGATTATTTTGGCCTAGTTACCAAAAATAGGCTATTGTGGCCACTTGAAAAAAACAGAAAAAGAACTGCAGTGACTACAAGCAAACAACTAAACAAGACAATAAGGAAATAAATAAGCAAGCAATTAACGCTATTACACATATTACATCCACTAGGCATCAAAGTTCGCCACCAGTGCAAATATAGGGAACAAAGCAGCACATTACATACACTGGCCGTCAAAATTGGCCACCAGTGCAAATAAACGCGTGATGCGGAGCATCCCAAGGTCATCCCCATGGACCTACCATCGTCTCATCAAGTGCCTAGTAGACCCATGACTCGATCACGTGCAAGATCTCTTGAAACTGAGGTGACATCTTATAACACCCTCGATGCGACTATATCTCCCACGTGTCGAGGCACGACTTAGAGGCATAATCGCATTGAAGGCATATGTCGCAAGTTAGGCAATCTTCACAACATCCCATGTAATATAGATAATAAGAGGGGAGATAACATAGTTGGCTTACACTCGCCACGTCAATCAAGTACATAAATAGCATTACAACATTCAAACACTCATGGCCCGACTACGGCGCCAAAATAAAAGACAACCCAACATGTGACACGGTTCCGATCGCCCCAACTGGGCACCACTACTGATCATCAGGAAAAGAAATATAGTATCGCTGAGAGTCCTCATCGAACTCCCACTTGAGCTCAAGCACGCCATCTGGAGCGGTATCATCAGGCCCTGCATCTGGTGTAATAGTAATCTGTGAGCCACAGGGACTCAGCAATCTCGCACCCTAGCGATCAAGACTATTTGAGCTTAATAGGTAAGGCAAGGTAAATATATGTGGAGCTGCAGCAAGCGACTAGCATATATGGTGGCTATCCTGTTCGCAAAAGAGAGCGAGAAGAAGAGGCAAAGCGCGAACGGGCAATCTAGAGAACAACCTGCGCAAGCATTACTCCAACACTGTGTCCACTTCCCGGACTCCGCCAAGAAGAGGCCATCACGGTAACTCACACAGTTGATTCATTTTAATTAAGTTAATGTTTAAGTTATCTACAACCGGACATTAACAAATTCCCATCTGCCCATAACCGCGGGCATGGCTTTCGAAAGTTCAAATCCCTGCAGGGGAGTCCCAACTTAGCCCATGACAAGCTCTCACGGTCAACGAAGGAATAGACCTCCTCCCGAGACGTTCCGATCAGACTCGGTACCTCGGTTCTTCAAGACACTTCGATAGGTTAAAACAAGACCAGCAACACCGCCTGAATGTGCCGACAAATCCCGATAAGAGCTGCACATATCTCGTTCTCAGGGCACACTCAGATGAGACTAGCTATGAGTAAAACCAACCCTCAAGTTACCTCAAGGTGGCCCCGCAGGCAGCTCAGCCGGACCAACACTCAAAGGAGCACTGGCCCAGGGGGGGTGTTTAAAATAAGATGACCCTCGGGCTCCGAAAACCCAAGGGAAAAAGAGGCTAGGTGGCAAATGGTAAAACTAAGGTTGGGCATTGCTGGAAAAGCTTTAATCAAGGCGAACTATCAAGGGGTTCCCATTATAACCCAACCGCGTAAGGAACGCAAAATCCGGGAACATAACACCGATATGACGGAAACTAGGGCGGCAAGAGTGGAACAAAACACTAGGTGAGAGGCTGAGCCTTCCACCCTTTACCAAGTATATAGATGCATTAAGATAACATGGCAATATAATGATATCCCAACAAGTAAATAATGTTCCAACAAGGAACGGTCTCCAATCTTCACCTGCAACTAGCAACACTATAAGAGGGGCTGAGCAAAGCGGAACATAGACAATCAACGGTTTGCTAGGACATGGTGGGTTAGAGGCTGAACATGGCAATTTGGGAGGCTTGAAAGCAAGTGGTAGGCATCGTAGCATGGCATAGCAAAAGAGCGAGCATCTAGCAAAGCAAAGATAGTAGTGATTTCGAGGGTATGATCATCTTGCCTGCAAAGTTGTCAGAGTTGATTGGATCCTCGAAAGCAAACTCAACGGGCTCCTCATTAGCGAACTCGTCTCCCGGCTCTACCCAAACAAGACAAACAAGCAACAAGGACACAATCAACCACGTGCAAGGATCAAACAATATGATGCAAAGATGGTATGCTATGCGGGATGCAATATGTGATGCATATGCAAGATTTGACAAGGAATGCATGAACCTGGCCTCAACTTAGAAAACCAAGTGTGCCACTGGGAAGATTAGATGAAATCGCTTGAAAACGATATAAAGATCACCGGAAATGGAGTTACGGTTTGGAAATGGCAAGCGTTTCAAATATGACCACGTTCTGCGATTTACAGCAAGTAACCATCTAAATGCAACAAGATGAACATGCTACAGCACTCAAACATGGCATCAACATACATGGAAGGGATCCATTCAAGATGCTTAACAAAAGTCTAGCACTGAGCTACGGCCAATTCATCCATTAACAGGTTCAAACAAGCATGGCAAAAATGCATATGGTAAACAGATTTCAGACTTAGTAAATTAAGACTTGTCTGGAATTTCAGATCAGATAGCAATCTTCGGAGCAACAAAACTACATGCTACAGGACCTGAACATGGCAAAGTAAAGCTTGGCATGGAGCTACTCAAAGAGCTTAACAAAAGTCCCTTAGTGACCTTGAGCCAAAAGGGATCAGAAAATACATTTGCAAGCATGTGAACATGGCAAAAACATAATCAGTTCTCAGACTTAGTGAAAACTGGAGCATGCTGAAAACAGATATCAAGTAGGCATGTTTACGAGCTCGATTCACTCCCTACGGAGCAAGTCATGACAAGCTAAGCATACACCCATCGAGAATGCACAAAATGCAAGCTAGACATGGCAAGAACAATAACATAGCATGCACGGATCAACTACAACATCCTTGGCAAAATCGCTAACAAGTAGACAATCTACCCAGATTCACGAAGTAGCAAAAGTAGAGCTCGATTGCCTCAAGCTAGGGTGCCCCATAATTGCAAACAAAGACATGGATGGATATAGCACTACAAGGTTAACAAAACATCCTTACTGATCATCCTCAAAAGAGGCACGGATCACTAGGAAACAACATGAACATATGGCCATATGAGATAAACAGCCCAAGGACTTAGTGGAAATGCTAAGTCCCTGAAATCAGAATTACCAAGTGCCTCACTTTGCAAGCTTGTGCTAGTCATCACACACATCACAAAAAATACATGGGTTGCACCTCTGGATAGATGGCAAAACCCTTAACAAAACATATGTAGAGCTCATGGGCATATCATGCACACATGCTATATGCGCGAAACGGAGCTATGGATGCAAAGTTACGGCACAATGAACAGGGCAACATGAACTAGGGTTTCGGGCAAAAAGGTCAACCGAGGCGATTTGGATCTGAGATCTGCACATGGATCGAGGTCTTGCCAGAGATCACAGAGCTCGCCGGAGTTCATTGGCCGTAGCGGAGGAGGGACTCGCCGGGGTTGGGGAGGAGCGGCCGGAGCGCCGGGCGGTGGAGGACGACGTCCGCGGTGGGGCGGCGGACTCTGGGCGGTGGAGGAGAAGCCCGCCAGAGCGGGGCGGCGGCAGGCCGGCGAAGGGCGGCGAAGGGATGGCGGCAGTGGTCCGGCTTCGTTGCGGAGGAGGAGAGGCGGCGCGGGCGGACGGTTGGCGGCGCGCGATGGGCCTCGGGGGCCCCGTTTGGGCCTCCCGGGCCGGCGGCGGGGGAGTGGGCGCGGGCCACTTGGCGCCCGCTGATTGGCCGGAGGCGGCGGCGGGATTCGTCTGGTGGCGGGGTGGACGTGTCCGGTGGCGGCGGGGCAATTTTTTAGGGTTATGAAGGGAGATCCGGAATTTGGAGGAGGGGGTCTATATATAGAGGTAGAGGGAGCTAGGAGAGTACAAATGAGGTGCGGTTTTCGGCCACGCGATCGTGATGGACGCTCTAGATGATGGAGAGGGTTATGGTGGGTTTTGGGCCAAATTGGAGGGGTGTTGGGCTGCAACACACACGAGGCCTTTTCAGTCCCTTGGTTAACCGTTGGAGCATCAAACGAAGTCCAAATGGTACGAAACTTGACAGGCGGTCTACCGGTAGTAAACCAAGGCCGCTTGGCAAGTCTCGGTCCAATCTGGAAATGTTTAATCCCCACACACGAAAGAAAGGTAGAAATGACCATCGGAGGAGAACGAAGCGCCAGAATGCAAAACGGACAACGGAGAAAATGCTCGGATGCATGAGATGAATATGTATGCAAATGCAATGCACATGATGACATGATATGAGATGCATGACAACGATAACAACACACAGAGACAAAGACCCGAACCCGAGAAAATAAAATAACTTAAGGCCGAAAATGGCAAGAGTTGGATTACATATTGGGTCAATCATATCCGGGGTGTTACACATCTCTCCTCTCACAATTCCACTTCGATGCACATGAAGCATGGCTACTACCTCATATGGACACTTTGTGCATACTCAAGTACCATGGAGAAGTTAACGAGCAAGGACAAGAAGAAGAGGAAGATGGACGAGAAGACGGAGAAGAAGGAGGGCTGAAGGAAAAGTCCCAGCCACTGGACGACCGGCCGGGACCGGACGTCCGGCGGCTGAAGCACCAACGGACGTCCGGTCCAGACCGGACAACCGGTGCCCCGGCACCCGAAGAAAACGAGCGGACGTCCGGTCCGGACCAGACGACCGGCGCACCTGCACCCGAACCAAAGTCAGCGGAAGACCGACGTTTCCGGACGTCCGGCACCCCCATCATAGAGCAGAACCAGCGGACGTCCGGAGGACACCGGACGATCGGCTGCTCCTGAGACTCCGGACGTCCGGTCACCAGCGGACGTCCGGTACCTGGTTGCGTCCAGATTTGGGCCCGAGGCCCATGTACCCCTACTTTTGCCCCCATTTGCACTTAGACTATAAATAGACCTCTCCCACCTCCTTTCTAGGGTTAGCATTGGTTTAGCTCATTTTAGAGATAGAGCATTGCTCATCCATATCGGATCTACTCCACGAGAGAGACCGCGGCCCCTCTACGGAGAAGATCCACCTTGGATAGAAGACCCCTTTACAAGAAGATCCCCTTGTGGATTCAAGACCTCCTCACGGAGAAGAACCGGTTACCGTGTATTGTCCCTAGTTGTCCGTGGATTCGTGTATCGTTCTATGTACTTGAGAATCTAGCCCATGTGTGACTTATTCGTGTCGGTTTAGTGATTTCCTCTTGTGTTTTCCTTCCGTTCATCCTCGTGTTCTTCGTGTTTTCCCCGGGATCCGCTCCTTTCGTGAAAGATCGGGCGATTAGGGTCTCTACCCTACATCATCTTGGTACCTAGAGCAAGGTTGATCACGATTTCGGAGCACCCTCTTCGTTTTTCTAGCTTGATTTTGTTGTTTTTTGTCCTAATCCGAAAATCCCCACAAAAATAGCCCCAAAAAATTTTCTTGTGTTTGTGAGTTTTGATGATGTTTTGTTGGTTTTGATCCGTGAATTTGTTGTGTTGCAAGTGGATCTAGCCTTCCCCCACCATCTCCACCTCGAAATCCCTCCTAAAATCCCCAAAACCACCCCCGGATCTGAAATTTCGCATTGACCCCGACCACTGGACGACCGTCACTTCACCGGATGTCCGGCGACCCAGGAAGCACCGGGCGTCCGACCTTACCAGACGACTGGCAACCGGACATCCGTCCATTTTCGGACGACCGCTACTCTAAAACTGATTTCGCTCAAATTGTTGTTTGAGGCTTCCACCACATCATCCGCTACCCCACCACCGACTTCGGCAAACATTGCCAATATCCCAACCCACACCACCACTTAACTGCTACCTACTCCGACGATTTTAGTCGCACTTGGTTTTGAGAATTTGAGTTGCGGTACCGTATCCTTTTGTGTTTCGGCTATCTAGGTACGGTTCGACATCGACATCACCGCCGGTCATCTTCGCCACGGACGTGTCATCAACAATGACCAGTTCGACTACGACTTCGTATTCGTGCCACCATTTTGACACCATATCAGAAGCAAGACCGGTAACCTCATCTTGGTATTGGACATATCACTCTTGCCATTACATTGATAGCCATCATCACCTTACTCCTTTGCGTTGCTTACCCTTCGAGAGTAGTCATTGAGTATTGCCGGCAACGAGACTTGTGCAGATTAGTGATCATACTTCCCACAGCATACATACATACATCATTGTTGCCTATATTGGTATCATCTCTTGTGTCACAAAGTTGTCATCGCATACTCACTTGCTATCTTGGTTCGTCAAGCATTGCATGAGAAAAGAGCTCAAACATCAACGAGCCAACCAAGCTTTTAAGAAAAGAGGAAAGATAAGCAAAGAGCTTTTAAGGAAGAACCATAGCATCATACAACATTAAGATTGTCATACTCGATCATCTTGGATCATATCATAGAAACACCTTGCATAGAACATATTTGGGATAGAAGTCGTTGCATTTTTGCTAAGTAGGTTGTGCACAAGTTCTTGTATCCGCCTATCGTGCAATTGTGCTAGCGTCTCTCTAGTGTTGTGCAACAAGGGCATTTTTGTGGATTCCACATTTTGGCTCACCCTTGGTTGCACAACCCCACTTATCTTTTTGCGTGTGTGTTTCCGTGTATCGTATATGCTTGGTCTACTTGTTACATTGCATCTTGCGAATCTTCTCCAACATTATTGAATCTTGCTTACATTCACATTAAAAATTGTGCCACCATCCTAACCAAGCTCCACCATAAGCTTTTACTTGTGTAGGTGTGAGAAACCGACGAGAATTCGTACCAATTGGGCCATTTCCTTGTCCTACATTGGAGTGATCATCGATTCACGTTCAACTTCGGTCAAGGTACATTTGGTATTCATTCTTCTCTTTCTACCACTCACATTTGTCTTGGAATGATGGATAGGCCAAGTACTTCTACTAACCCACTCTTCATGGAGCAAGACGATGACATGAACTCCTTGGTCACCAAGAGTCACCTCTTTGGTGCACAACGTGCTTTGCATCAAGAGCAACAAGCTATGAGTGAACGCATCGACAACCTTGCCGCCGACTTGCGACTTTCCGAGCAACGTACAAGGGACTACTTCGACCACAAGCTCGACGATCACAAGCAAGAGAATGACGCAAGAATGGACGAGATTCACGCTTTGTTGCTCAACCGCTCTTCTTCCACTTCAAGAAGGAGCCGTTCAAGTTGCCATTCCGACTATACCCTCTCCGGCTCAAGTACACCGACATCGAACACTCTTCGTCGAGCCGCGCGCACCGACCGTCAAGCAAACCTCAATGCACTTTGAGACACCGACTCTCAAGAGCGCCGACGACGTCAAGCCGAAGAAGCCTTTGCGCTAGCTCGAGAACGGCAACAACAACGCCAACATGAAGAGGAAGAACGCGTGCGTCTACACCAAAATGCACAAGATGCCGAGGCTCAATGTCAAGAACAACAACTCCATGACTCTCAAGCACTTGAGGCGCAACAAGCTCTACGTGATGTGAGTCGAGCCGTTGCCGACCGAGGCCGACAAGCACGTGAACAAGAGGAAGCACTTCGCGAAGAACTTCATGAACGACGATTTCAAGCTCGCCTGCATCATCTAGTTCCTCCTCTAGCTCGATGCGCTCCTCCACAAGCTCGCCAAGACCATCAAGTTTATCAAGAGCATGAAGACAGTGGGAATCCTCTGCGACAAGAGCAACATGAGGTTGACAACCATCCGCGTCAAGGACACCACGAGTTGGGCAATCATCTACAACATGGGCGTCATCATCCCCGACCCCAACACAATGAAGAGCAACGCTACGGCAAGCTCAAGTTCACCATGCCCAAGTTCAACAGAAGCAACGATCCCGAAGAATACCTTTCATGGGCATTGAAAGTTGACAAGATCTTCCATTTGCACAATTATGAAGAAGAGAAGAAGATCGCGATGGCATCCCTTGAGTTCCAAGACTATGTCCTCATTTGGTGGGAACAAATCATAGAGCGCCGCGAGGCAAGAGGTGAACCACCCATCACTACTTGGGCACAAATGAAGGATGTCATGAGAGCACGCTTCGTGCCTAACTACTACAACCGCGACCTCTTCCAGAAACTCCAACAACTCAAGCAAGGAACCAAGAGCATTGAAGAATACTACAAGGAGATGGAGATTGCAATGATAAGAGCCAATGTCATGGAAGACGATGAACAAACAATGGCACGCTTCTTGAATGGCCTCAACCATCCCATCAAGAAGATCGCCGACTTCCAACCATACTCAAATCTCATCGAGCTAGTGCACCAGGCCACCAAAGCGGATCAACAAGTGCAAGATGATTTCAAGTATGCCAAGTTCTCGTCCAAGACCTACGGCTCCTCTTATGTCACACCCTAGTTTGTTCAAGCATTAGAGTGTGCATCATGTTTAAATTCCTTTTAAAATTGAAATGGGGATGACAGAACCCCCAGCACCCCCCTGGAACAACTAGGGTTTACTAAAAACTTTTCCAATGAACCTGAAATGCCCTTCTAAAAAGCCGCCCCTTTTTGTTTTGGGTTAGAACCTCTGACAAAAATGGTGCATATTTTTCTAGGCCATCAAAAGGTCATTGGATTAATCCTTATGGTATTTGCATTTGGGCATTTAAATGCTATAAAATATTTTAAATGCTCAAATAATCATAAACTAAAATGTTTGCTGTTGGATATATTCTAAGCAGTGGCCATGATTAATTTTATGATTTATGGTAATGCCCTGGTATTTTTAATAAAGCCCAACAGTTGCAGAAAAATAGATAAAAGAAAACAAATAAGAAAAATGAGAGAGAGAGAGAGAACTTACCAGGCACAGCCCACCAGCCCACCTGGCTCGGCCCAGCCGACTGGCCCTTGCCAGTCGTCCTCCTCCTCTCGCCAGGAGGATGAGGAGCGCGTGGCCGGCGCCCGCGGCCACACGCCGGCCACCTCCTGCTTCCGCTGACGCCTTGGAGGCGTCTAGGAGTGCCATGCCGACCCCCATGTCCCCCTCTCTTTCTTCCCACTCTCCCCGTGGCCTCTCTCCCTCTCTGGCTCCCTCCCCCTCTTCCTGCCGAGCGCAGTCGTCGCCGCCGACAAGCCTCACCGCAGCCACCGCCGTCCATTTGCTTCACCGACATGCCAGGAAGCTCCGCCGTCGTCGACTGCATCAAGTAGGCCGAGCCCTGTGCGCTCGCTCGCCCCAAAGACGCTGCACCGAGCTCGTTCTCAACTTCGGCCACCGAAGATCCGCCTCGACGCCCCGCTCGCTCCAGCCCTTCCCCGAGCTCGCCGATCGCTCCCCTGCAACCGCTGTGAGCTCCGCCACAGTTTCCCCCTCTCCCCATGCTCGCCCGCTTCCTCTAACCCCCTCTGCCATCGAGGCCGAGAGCTCGGCTCCGCCGGCCATGTCGCCGCCGTGGCCACAGTCGCATAAGCTCGAATCCGAGCATGCCTTTGTCTTCCACGCGCTCCCAGGAGCCTAACGCACCACTCCCCGCGCCTCGCCGTGCCCCGTAGCGCCGGGTTCATCCACGCCCGAACTTCGGCGACCGCCAAGGTCATCGCCGGCGTCGTTCCAAGCCTCCCCGAGCTCCACTTTCTCCACCAAATGACGCGGCTCGCTCCCCGCATCACGTAGCTGCTCTCCGCCGTCGATTTTGTCGCCGGAGACGCAAGCCCGAGCCCCTCCGCCGCTTCTGCCGTCGCCGGCGTCGAGCCGCCGGCGAGTTTGACTCAGTTTGACCCCTGTGCGGGCCCAGGTAGACCCCCCGGGTCTATGCTAGGTGGGGCCGGTCTGCTAATCAGTTTAAGATTAGTTTTAACTAATTCTAATTAGCTTAGACACTGACATGTGGGCCCAGGCCCCACTGACAGCTAATTAGTGTTAATCTAATTCTGTTAACTAGTTGTGACACTGACAGAGAGGGCCCACCAGTCGGGTTTGACCTGGCCGACCCAGTTGACCCGCTGATGTCACACCTATGTCATGCTGACGCATTAATTCAATTACTGGATTTATTCTTTAATAGGAAATTCTGAAAATAGTCAAAACTTCTAAAAATCATAGAAAATCAACCATAGCTCCAAATGCAAAGATTTATATATGAAAAATGATCAGAAAAATTCAATCTATCCATCTGTAATGGTTTCATGCATGACAAAACAAGTTAACCTTGCTGTTTAAGCAGAATAAGGTAATGCACTAATAAGGCCATGATTAATGAGCTAATATTTGAATCTTTGATTCAAATGAGTTCATCCCCTTCTGTTTTAGCTTGCATTAGGCCAAGACAGTTTCATCTTGCGATGTCATAGCATGCATCATATTGTTGCATATTGCCATGTGTTGATTATATTCGATGTGTCTTTCGTGGTAGGTTCTGCCTCCGAGGATAACCCCGAGTATCCGTCTGAAGGGAAGTACCCTACTACCTCTACAACAGGCAAGCAACCCATTGATCATTCCGATACAAACCCATATTCTCGCTTCTGCTCTTGTTTATTGCATTAAGACAACGCGATTCAAACTGCTGTGTGCTACGGTAGTTGAACCCTTATCCTCTGCATGACCTGTCATTGCCACAGTAACTAGATGAAACCCACTAGCATGTGTAGGAGTTGATTGAGCCATGTATGTGATTCCTACCTTGCTATGCCTGCTATGCTTAGAGTTGTGTCAGGTCTGGTTCATCTGGGTGATGGGCTAGAGTGATATGATTATGTCGTTAATGTGAGGGAAGTGTTGAACATGTTTTGGTAAAGGTATCGATGAGAGGCCATGTAGGAGTACATGGTGGGTTGTCTCATTGAGGCCGTCCCTAAGAACTGAGATCTGTATGTGTGATTTTAAGATTCAGCTACTACCATGCATTGGGATCCTTAATTGACCCTCTCGGCTTCTTAAATACCCTAGTACTCTGTCCAGGAGTTGCAAATAGTTTTTGGTGTTTGTAGGTTATCTGTTGGCGGCCGTGCGTAGCGCTGACCCTAGGGGTGGGCTATGTTGCAATAGATACACCGTGGCACGGTGTACCGAGTGACCCGTTTGGTGTCTCGGGAACCCTGTTCACATCGTTCGGGGCCATATGTGGAAACCTTGGCCGGACTCCCTGTGGATGGAACCTGGATAGGCGATAAACCTGGACTAGAGACTTAAGTGTTTTGGTAGGCCGTGGCCGACACCCCCGCTGGGCTTCCGCTTGAAGGTTGCCGAGTACATGTCGTGTAAACGGCGGTAAGTGGTGAAAGCGTGTATGAAGAAGTATACCCCTGCAGGGTTAACATCATCTATTCGAATAGCCGCATCCGCGATAAAGGACTACTTGGTTGCCTATACAGTTCATAGACAAGTTAATGGATACTACTAAAAATCTCAAGATAAGTGTGAGTACCGAGGATGGCCCTCTCGTAGGATGACGAGAGAGGATCCCCGGTGGAGTATTGTGTTGGTGAGTAGTGGACTCATGTGTGAAAACTATTTTACTAGTGGAGTTCCGTAGGATAGCTTAGCCAATAGTCAAAGCTGGCTTGCTGCAATAACCCCACCACCTTTTTGAGAATGAGCATGTATAGTAGGTTCTGCTGTAAGATTTGCTGAGTACCTTTGTACTCATGTTTGCTTAATTACTGTTTTCAGATGAAAACACTGCCCCCTCCGATGGGTTCTACGTAGACCTTGACATCGACGAGTGACTAGCCACCCAGGTGGTGATCCTGACCATGGAGGGCCCTATGTAGATAGACAGGCTTCGAGAAGCCTTCTTTCTTTCTAGTGTCTGCACTCAGACTAGTTGCTTCCGCATGTGCTTGTATGATTGTATGACTTGAGTGTCGGGTCATGTGACCCCTATCTGTATGAACATGTTATGTATGGCTCTCTGGAGCTTTTAAATAAAGTACTTGAGTTGTAGAGTTTTGTTGTGATGCCATGTTGTATGTATCATATCGGGCATATTGTATGTATGATTGAAATGCTTGGTATGAGTGGGATCCGACAATCTAGTTGTTTATCCTTGGCAGCCTTTCTTATGGGGAAATGTAGTCTAGTGTTCCTCGAGCCATAGTAGTCCGCTACAGCCCGGTTCACCGGAGTCCTGCTAGCCCAGCACTACTGCTCAGGACACTTGACTGGCCGGCATGTGTTTCACGTCGTTCCTATGTCTGTCCCTTCGGGGAAATGTCACGCGGTGACATCCGGAGTCCTGCCTAGCCTGCTATAGCCCGGGTTCCCCGGAGTCCTGATAGCCCAGTGCTACAGCCCCGAATCACTCGCTGATGACCGACATGCTCGATGTGATTCATGTATGCCTGTCTCCATAGGTCTGTGCCGCTTTGGGTTCACGACTAGCCATGTCGGCCCGGGTTCTCTGTCATATGGATGCTAGCGACACTACCATATACGTGAGCCAAAAGGCGCAAACAGTCCCGGGCCATGGTAAGGCGACACCCGTGGGATACCGTGCGTGAGGCCGCAAAGTGATATAAGGTGTTACCGGCTAGATCGATGTGACTATGGAATCGGGGTCCTGACATCTTATCAAGCTCCCGCGACTTCGGCAACTCCTACCTCAACTAGAGAATCACCAAGTACCGGCGACAAGTCGAGTTACAAGAAAGCTTCGTCAACTACAAGCCATCCTCCTACGAGCAACTTCAAGCCGAGAGCTTCTTCATCATCTACCCCAACCGATGAGACCGTCAAGACGAGTTCCTTCGAGTGTTTCACTTGCGGAGGCCGAGGCCACAAGTCCTACGAGTGCACCAACAAGCAAACCATCGTCTTCAACGACGATGGCACTTATGACTCCATGAGCGAAGGCGAAATGGAAGCCCTTGAGCAAGTCACCATGCACCGCCAAGTGAACAATAAAGAAGAACAAGTCTTTTGTGATGAAGACTCAAGTCCCGCACTTGTTGTCTCCAAAGTCTTGACCCTCCAACATCACCAAGAAGAAGACCAAAGATGCAACATATTCCACACCAAGGTTGGCATCAATGGACGATCCGCCAAGGTCATCATCGATGGAGGAAGTTGTCATAATCTTGCAAGTGAAGGACTTTGCTCCAAGCTCCAATTACCAAAGACGAAGCATCCACATCCATACAAAGTGCAATGGCTTAGCAACTCCGGCACTATCCAAGTCGAGCACCGAGTACAAGTATCCTTCAAGATCGGCGCCTACAAAGACACCTTGGAGTGCGACGTCGTTCCAATGACCGTTTGTCATATTCTCCTTGGACGGCCATGGCAATTTGATAGAGGAGTCGTAAACAACGGCCTAATGAACCACTACATCTTCAAAATGAAGGGCAAGGAGTACGTCCTCCGTCCAATGTCGCCAAGTCAAGTGATCGCCGACAAGCACGCCACCCATCATGGAGATCATAGTGAGGGAGCGAGCCACCAAAAAGAGAGTGAGCGCCACCAGCCAAAATCAAGTGCCGCCACGATGAGCGAAAACAAGAACCTAGTTCTATTTGCCACCAAACGTGAGATGAGAGATGTGTGTGAGAACCCATCTAGTGTCCTACACTACGTCCTCGTGTGCAAGGACAATGCCCCACAAACTAACACTTCTTACACTCTTCCTCTAGTGTTGTCTTCTCTTTTGCAGGAATTCCAAGATGTTTTCACCGATGAGCTACCTCCGGGACTACCTCCACTACGCGGCATTGCGCACCGCATCGACATCATCCCCGGAGCACCGCTTCCGAACAACGCTCCCTACCGCGTCAAGTTCTTGAGTTACTTTTGGAAGACCTTATGCGCCAAGCTCGGAATCATGTTACTCTTCTCCACGGCGTACCACCCTCAAACCGACGGCCAAACGGAGGTGACGAACCGTACACTCTCCACTCTACTACGAGTCTTAATCAAGAAGAACATCAAGGAGGGGGAGGAGTGCTTACCCATCGCCGAGTACGCCTACAACCGCGCAAGACACTCAACAACCGGCAAGTCTCCTTTCGAGGTCGTTTACGGATTCAACCCATTGTCACCATTGGACATTCTTCCTCTACCACTCCAAGAGCGCATCAATTTGGACGCAAGTGCGCGTATGACACATCTCAAGACAGTGCATGAACATACAAGAAACACCATCGAGCGCCAAGTTCAATGCCTTGCGACCAAGCTCAACTTCAACAAGCAACCTATGGTCTTCAACATTAGTGATCGAGTGTGGCTACACCTTCGCAAGGAACGCTTCCCCAACGAACGCAAGTCCAAGCTACTACCACAAGCCAATGGACCATTCAAGGTGCTTGCCCGCTACAACAACAACACATACAAGATCGACATCCCACGTGACAAGTACTCCGTGAGCGACATCTTCAACGTCAAAGATCTCTCCCGTACCATGGCGATGAGGATTTCGATCTGAGGTCAGATCTTCCCCAAGGGAGGGGAGATGATGCGGAGCATCCCAAGGTCATCCCCATGGACCTACCATCGTCTCATCAAGTGCCTAGTGGACCCATGACTCGATCACGTGCAAGAGCTCTTGAAACCGAGGTGACATCTCTCCTCTCACAGTTCCACTTTGATGCACATGAAGCATGGCTACTACCTCATATGGACACTCTGTGCATACTCAGGTACCATGGAGAAGCTAAGGAGCAAGGACAAGAAGAAGAGGAAGATGGACGAGAAGACGGAGAAGAAGGAGGGTTGAAGGAAAAGTCCCAGCCACTGGACGACCGGCCAGGACCGGACGTCCGATGCCTGAAGCACTAGCGGACGTCCGGTCCAGACCAGACGACGGGTGCCCCGGCACCCGAAGCAAACGAGCGAACGTCCGGTCCCGACCAGACGACCGGCGCACCTGCACCCGAACCAAACTCAGCGGAAGATCGACGTTTCCGGTCGTCTGACACCCCCATCACAGAGCAGAACTAGCGGATGTCCGGAGGACACTGGACGACCGGCCGCTCCTGAGACTCCGGACGTCCGGTCACCAGCGGATGTCCGGTACCTGGCTGCGTCCAGATTTGGGCCCGAGGCCATGTACCCCTACTTTCACCCCCATTTGCACTTAGACTATAAATAGACCTCTCCCATCTTCTTTCTAGGGTTAGCATTGGTTTAGCTCATTTTAGAGATAGAGCATTGCTCATCCATATCGGATCTACTCCACGAGAGAGACCGCGGCCCCTCTACGGAGAAGATCCACCTTGGATTCAAGACCCCTTTATGGGAAGATTCCCTTGTGGATTCAAGATCTCCTCGTGGAGAAGAACCGATTACCGTGTATCGTCCCTAGTTGTCCGTGGATTCGTGTATCATTCTATGTACTCGAGAATCTAGCCCATGTGTGACTTATTCGTGTCGGTTTAGTGATTTCCTCTTGTGTTTTCCTTCCGTTCATCCTCGTGTTCTTCGTGTTTTCCCCGGGATCCGCTCCTTTGAAAGATCGGGCGATTAGGGTCTCTACTCTACATCAACGCGGTGGCAAAACAAGAGCATAACTGAAACAACTTCAGAAGAGCTCAAGAAACGTTATCCTGGGTATCCACCATTCTGGCAATAAGCTTAGCAAGCTGATTAGCTTTGTCCTGTTTGGCGCTAAAATCCTCCAACGCTTGCTGTTGCACCAGAAGGTATGCATCTGAATGCTCCAGGGACTTCTGCAGTCCTTCCGCTTCTTGTCGCAGCACAGCTGATCGATGTCTTTCAGCTTGTAGTTGAGACTCAAGAAACCGAACTGATTCAAACAGTGAGTTTGAATAGCTTGTGCAAGCGGTAGTGGCCAGTAACTCGAACACTAAACCAAGACATGACTTTGTGGTTGTCTCGCTGTCCTCAAGATAGTCTTCCTTAGCTGTTTTATCAGCTTTGTTGGAGACCAACAAGGATGTGTCACTATCCTGAACCTTATCTGCATTACTTCCTTTACCATTGCTTAATAAGGCACTCTTCCCCAATATTCTGCCAGCATTCTAAAATAAGAAACAAGCAGACACATAACAAGTTTAGCATGTACTAGTATATGAAACTCATTTCGGTGAACCAGTTCATTAGTAAGGTGGACATGATTAAACTACCAAGTCTTCTATTGCCAAGTACTAGTACATAATAAAAGTATCAAACAAACATATATCTATGTCCTATGGTCACTGCATTGTCTTGCCAAATCAAAATAGAGACACGGTTCTAATCATATCAGTTCAAGACAAAGCAGTAGTGAAAGAATACAAAGCGTGGGAAACTACATGACACAACAAGATTTCAGATGGGTACCACGGGTCTACATGTACAACAACACTATTGGCTCTGTTGTGATGCTAGTAATGTGCATGATATGAAAGTCAACTGTATGCACAACTGAAATTGAAATCAACAGAGCTATTGATAAGAGCAAACCTGTTAGAGAAACATGCGTGAACATACCTGCTGTGCCATTGGAGTTTCAATTGGATCCTTCAATTTAAAAATAAGTTTGTATGAGTAAATACAGTGATACAAGAGCAAAGCAATCATAGTTTAAAAAGGCGCGCCTAAGCGAGCGCTTACGCACGCCTAGGCTCTAGGCGTTGGCAAAATGCATTGCGCATAACTACGCATAATCTGTGCATAACTGTGCATAAGCATGCGCTTTGGTCAGTAAAGTGCAAGGCGGTGGCAAAACACACAATTAACGCCTAGCGCTTTTTTAAACTATGATAGCAATGGAATCTTAAATTAGAATAGATGTTCTTCAGGTTTAGGCACTTGTTCTACATGAATAGAGTGCAGTAAGACGCAAGAATATAATACTTAAAAATAGAAAATGAGCTCATAGACCTTACCACATTCTTGGTTCGGGACCAGCACAGAACAAGGCGTTCCCAGTCATCGTCCAGTAAATGTGTCTTAGGAGAACGTAAGGGAATTTGATGAGTTTCTTTGCCGGTGAAGTACATTTTCTTCAGGTAATTCCGATACTGCCACCAAGCATTCTTGAAGATAGCAGAGGTATTAGCACAGGTTACCTCATCCTGAGTTTCCAAATTTGTCCTTCTCTATAGAGAAAAATGGGAAAATTTGCTGTATTATAACCATCATGGAGGTAGGATGTATGGGACGAAGCAAAGTAATTGCCATTTATAACATTACTTACACATAACTCCTGGACAAACACCTGCAACTAGCATTTTCCTTCATGTTTAGTACAATATTTCCAAGATGGGAAGATATGCACATACGATTTAACAACATCAAATGTGATAGATGCTAAACTACGATTAGCTGGTTGTGCTTCCTCCACAGGAATAGGCATACTAACTGGTGGAGTTGGGGTTCGCCGTGATAGTACTGGCCCTTTGGGCACTGGAGCTGCCTTACTAACTGCTCTTTTTTGGGAGCTCTGTGGTGGAGATGGTGCTGTGTCAGCAGGAACTGGGTTACTATCGGCTGGGGTTGGGGTTAGATTGGGTGAAGCTGGCTCTCTGTCCATCGCAGTAGGGGTACAATCTACGAGAGTTTGGGTTATGTGTGGTAGGGCTGCTTCTTGTGCATGTACAACCAGGGTTCTATCTCCACCAAGAGGTAGCACTGTTTTATTTGAAGACCGTGTTTTTAGTCCGCTAGATACTGGCATCACCCGCTCCAATTCAAATGGCTGATAAACAGGAAACATAGTTGAATGTACAGACATTGTATGAGAGACAAATGCAATAGATAGTGTGGAAAAAAGAGGGCATGAAATAGTTGACATGTATATTGTTTAACTAAAACAGATAGCATGACATAATTTCACATATATGATGTCTATCTAAACAAGATAACATAGCATAACATAATTCAATGATATGATGAATAACTAAACAGGATCGCATGACATAATTCACCTACATGTTATCTAAGTAATCAGGATCGCATCATTTAATTCACATATGTGATTTATATGCTAAACAGAGGGCATTTGATATGATGTCTGAACTAAGAACATGGTGTTGAATATTGTGTATATGATGTCTAAACTATGCAATGCAAGACACCGTATGCATGATATGAGAAGTAAACTGTGCCAAGTTAGAGATTACACCTCAGTGGGGGAATAGGACTGGCCATCTGTCTCTGAATCCATGTCTGAGGAGCTATCGGGACCCAACAAGAGATCTGCTTCGACACGTAGCACTGTCTGCTCTGAAGGCCTTATTTTCACTCCAGATTTTTCCATCTCCCACCCAAATGGTTGATTCACAGGAAGAGTAGTTTAATGTACAAACATTGTCGACAAATGGAAATGTAATGAAGAAAAGGATGGGCAAGATATCATTCAAATATATGATGGCTGGTTAAACAGGATGGCATTGCACATTTCACATATATTATGGCTGGCTAAAAGACATGAGACTGCATAATTCCCATATATGATATAGAAACTAAACATGTGGCATTATAGAACATGTCCAAACTAAGAAGATGACATATATGATGTCAAAAGTAGGCACTGCAAGGCAACATATGCATGATATGACTAACATCATCATGCCAAGGTAGAGCAAACACCTTGGGGGTAAATAGGAGTGGTCAGTGGCGTCTGAATCCGCCTCAGAACAGATACCTTCCTCTAGATTACAATCTGGAGAGGGGTGGGGAGGGTTTTCCATTGAACCCACCATGGAGCGATGTCTGCATGACATTGTATTGCCACGCAAAACTCTTCTCTTTTTCTCTACATGTTCAGCATGACCATGTACAATATCTGACATGCATACAAAAAAATATGGTGAGATTATGTAAGGAGAGCATGCAGAAATTTAGAGTGATGGTAACAACTAATGGATCGATGTTTTTCCGTTGAACCAAAATATCCCTAATGGATCGACATGAATGTATAGTAATAAGTGATGCAACAAGTGTACAACCTCTTTGCCGTAGCCATGTCGACCTCAGCATCATTGGGTTGGTCGCTGAAGCAGTTTAGGCAGAGGTAGCTGTCGGAGGTGTGGAGGAAGATCTGAGGAATCTGTAGACGGCGTCCAGGGCACTGCTCTATTGTGATGGATCATTCTGTCGTTGGAGCACTCCGGTGAGCCGTAAGACATCAGGGCTGAAGTAGCACAAGACAGACATCGTCAATCTCAAGTGGGATTCTAATAGCATCTCCAATAGATGATGTAAAATGGATGTAAAATTAACATCACCAAAAACCACCTGACTACAACAGATGAGGTAAAAACTGTTGACTCTGAACTTAATTGTCAAAACTGAAATTTACCGTGGAATCTGAATGCTACCGTCGAAACTGAACGCAATGGTAGCAGAGAGGCACTTGACATGTAGTTTAGGGAGGGCCTACAGTTCATCTTCAACCTGCACCCCCCTGAGCCGCCAGCCACCACTGGCCGAACCGCCGGCCCCAGCGCCGCCTCGCCGCCCCGAAACAACTCGCCACCGCCGCCCCGGCCAGCCCTCTAGGCCCTCCCCCCCACCCTGAACCCTAAGATAGATAGTGGGGTACCTCTCCAGTGAGCCCCCATCCCCGCTGCGGGTGGTTCTTCCTTAACTCCGGCGAGCCCCCCCAACCCCTGAAAATCGACTGACCCAAAAGTCGATTTAGTCGACTGAAGTGTGGCTTAATCGGAGCAGAGCAGCAGTACGAGCGAGGGGGAGAGCAGCAGCAGCAGCTGGGCGAGCGAGTGATCGAGCGAGAGCCGGAGCAACAGCAGAACCGCGAGCGAGCGAGCGAGAGCCGGAGCAGCAGCAGTAGATCCGGCTGGTATGGAAGCCGCCGCCGAAGGGGCCTCACACTAGGGGAGAGCCGCCATGGAGATGTCGCTCGCGCCGCCGACTTCAAGGTAGCCGCTCCATGGGGGTGCGGGATGGAGCATCATCGGCGCTGGGAGGTCGAGTTAAGGAGAAGGTGCGATGCGATGAGTGTACAACCTCTTTGGTGGCGCCGAGTAGGCCTCGGCTTCGTCCAAGGAGTCGGTGAGGATGCTGTGGTTCCGATGGAGCAGGTTAAGGCGGCGCTGTGGGGATGGAGCAGCCGCGATAGACGAGGCGATCGTCGGAGCAGCTTATTGGAGGTGGAGGACGGGCCGGCTGAACCGGCGGGACGGCGAGATGAACGACAGATCCTCATCCGGGAGGTGGACGAGGGACGTCGAGCTGTTGCGGTGGACGACGTCGTCGAGGAAGAGGCTCCGGCTGGGCAGCGGTGATGTGGCAGACGGAGGAGGGTGGGGTTTCTCGGCTGGAGCTGGGAGGTTATGGCGGCCTAGGATTTCGAATGGCGAAAAGGGGGCGATGGGAGGGGGTGAAGCATGATTTAGGGACACGCTTGTCCAAAATGTATTGTGTGTTACAAAAGTACACCCCCACCGATTTGAACTAGCGGCCCTTTCAGCTCAGGGTTAGAAGGGGGATTTCGCGTGTCGGGATTTGGCAGCTGGAGGGAGTTTTCACGCGCGTTGTAATTTCGGGATAGCAAGGCGCGGGTTGTGAAGGCGCCAGTTTTGGGAGCACGATATCTGAATTTTCGGGATATAACAAGACGTGGGTTGAATTTTAGGGACAAGCTTAACGTGCAGTAATATTTTACTTGTTCGTACCAAATCAATTCACACTTCCCTCAACCAAAAAGAGAACGAAAAAAATAAAACTATTCACACCACACAAAGAGGGAGTCTTGCCCCGTTTTACTATACAAATGCTATTCGAAGCTACTCCCTCCTTCCATCTATATAGGGCCTAATGCGTTTTTCGATGCTAACTTTGACCAAATATTAGAGCAATGATATATGACATGCAATTTACACAAAGCACACCGTTAAATTCATTTGTGAAAGGTTCTTTCAATGATATAATTTTCACATTGTGCAAGTCATGTACTATTAATCTTGTCAATAGTCAAAGGCGGTCTTAAACATCTCATTACGCCCTATATAGATGGAAGGAGGGAGTATGAATCCATGTTATGTCCGATTAAATTTTTTTTGCTTGCTGTATAATGCATGTAACCTACTCATACCAACATTTTAGTGCATTCCAAATGTCTGTACTACCGCTGCAATTCGAACTAAATTTGAATTCGTTTCTCTATTTCAATAAGAATCTACAATCATGATTGTTGCCAACTTCAACCATCATAGTTTCCTTGCTATCCGCTAGATATAAATCGGACGGCCTATAATGCAGGATGGCAGGCACACCATCATCAACAACTCCGTTTTTATAAGAGTAGAGATAAAATATATTAAATGTAGTATAACATGTTCATAACCACACCATGTGTATCACCGTTATATATATTCACACATGCGTCGGTTTGAGAAACACTATGATAAATTCTTCAAATATCCGAATTCGCTTTTTATAATGAAGTATATATGATCTCTATTCGTCTTTTACACCCACACAACCCTCTTATCTTTGTAGCTAGCGCTAACTTTCTCTTGTGCATGCACACTCCCGCATCCCTCTCACCCTTCCTCAGCATTCTCTAGCTCCATCACGCAAATTTGTCTTTTCACTTTAGGTCATTCACCCACGGTGTGTGTAGGCCCCCCAGCTCCTTCTTTACGGCACACATTGATCGATATGCCTCTCTAGCCAGGTGTGCCTAACAAAAACACAAGCTTCCCCTCTTCTCTTGTCACCGTCCATGCCTCACTCCCACCACTCTTTTCATCGTTCTCATACTCGCACACTCCTCCCCCTCGATATAGTATGCCTCTCATACCACCTCCTACATGCATCCCTCTCTTTCTATCCTTCTCCTCGTGCCTCATTTGCTTCTAACACACACATGCATGTATACCGATCGATCTCCCAACATATACCTAGATCGACTTTAACTACCCCCCATCGATCGACGTACCTCACAAGTTATGTCTCTCCTTTCTCTAACAAAGGGTGATTGATCTTCCTATGTAGTTACGTCTTCTTACCACAGCCACATCGTCCCCCCTCATAATTTGTGCATGCCTCCTGACCCGCCTCTCACACGCACGTGCACAGACAACAAGCAGCCATCTCCTCTCTTATTGATATTGTGGGTGTGCCCTCCATTTGTCTAGCAAGCCTATCCCACCATTTGTTAGAAGCAACTCCACTACCACCCCCTCCAACACTCTAGCTCTGTCTCTCTCCCAACCTTATTCCTCTCCTGCACATATGCATGGATGCCGATCGATCTCCCTTAATACATGAGGCAGATCGATCTCCTTAATACATGAGGTAGGCCTCTCTCCTCCTCCACACATATACCAGCCATTGTACCTCTATAGTTAATTGGGCCTCCCTCTTCCCCTACCACACACTGATAGTCGAGCGTTGCCGGTAGGTATCCATGCCACAGAGACAAACTGCACATGTCCCATCTCACGTTCTAGTAGGCCAGCCACTCTATATCTTTGACGTGGAAAGACACAAATTCGATGGCATTCTTTATCGATCACGCGCGCACACACACACACACATCATCCCTCTCTTCGATTCTATGGACACCTCAAGCCGATGATACCTCCACTCTCTTCTCGTGGATCGCCCCCTCTATATATATATGTTATATCCAGGACTCTATTTCACACACATTGCATATGTTACATTTTTTGATTGACCCCCCCCCCCAAAACTCTCAAGAACCAACACACAGTATCTCTCTAGGTTTGTATCTCTCTCACACAACCCCACGTAGGTGGTGTACGTATACAAGAAGAGAATAGGTGCACCGTGCACGTACTCACGCTTCGTGCCCAGCCACACCCGCGCGGGTACACGGTGGAGCTCATTTCTTTACGAAATGGCAGCCCACGTGCTAATTTGAACGCCTATAGCGGTTGTTTACCTAGGGAGGTTGTGTACCACGCGTGCACGAAACAAAGTTTGACTTGACGCGTTGCCGCGTTATTTCTAAATAAAGTTATAGCGCTCAATGGCACGTACATAGAATATAAAACAATTTTTATGGAGAAAAAGGTAGTCCGCTCACTATATACAATGGAGCCAGCCTGCCTGGTTTGTCACTCTTTAGAGTATCTTACACAAGGCTGCGATGGCCTCTCTCTCTTACCGTTGGTCACTGATCCGGCCGCATCCCGTCCGCCGGGGGAAAAGGAGTGCGGTGGCCTCTCTCTCTCTCACTGTTTGTCACTGATCCGGCCGCATCCCGTCCACCGGGGGAAAGGGAGGAAGTGCATCATTTCTCTGTTCGACGGCGCCGAGGCAGCACGTCCCGATCTGCGGTACACGTCGTTCTCTCTGACCAAGCTCCGGCGCGGCAGGGCCTACGCCACCTGCTCGTAGATTCCACCCGCCGCCGCTCACCTAGTTCCATCCCGACGACCTCCAGGTATCCCCTCCGGCCTTTCTCCACTGCCCGTCTTCCCACGTTGCTGCATGTGGATCTTCCATAGTTCTTTGCCCAAAACGTAGCTCGTCCGGCGTACTTTCCATATTGCATTCTTGTCCTCACACCGTTTTAGACAAACACAACTGTGTTGTTATCGTCCCTTAGGACAAGGAATATGCTTCTTTTTTGTCGTTGCATGTGTCATCAACTGTTATTGGCCCATTCTTGTTGCGCTGGCACCTAACGGAGCGGGTTCCGCCCAGGGGCCACGCGCCTTGGAGCCATGGCATCTTCTTGGAGAGGAGGCGGCTGGTGCACCTCTGGAGCTTCGTTGCCCGCGTGGGGCGGGGTGTGGCGCAGAGGAACGAACGGCGCGGAAGAGCCCCCTGCGGCGCGGACAAGCTCGGCGACGCGGTCGAGCCACTCTTCATAGACGTCGTCGACGGGACGGTAGCGCAGGAGCTCGTTTGCCGCGAGGAGCGCAGCTCGAGCCTCCAAGGGTGCATGGAGCGCGTGGGACGAAGAGCCAGCTGGTGCGAGCGATGGAGTAGCGGTGCGGCCGTCTTGGCGCACAGACGGGTGCTGAGACGACGCTTGCTGCTCGCCCCCTGCCGGGCCGGTGGCGGCGTTGACGGCGGGCGACGGGGAATGACGAGGACGCCCACTGACGGGGGCCGTCTGGGCGACGCGAGAAGCGATGGCGGCCCGGCACATGGACGCGACGGTCGGAGGGGAACGGAGTGGTGGAGGAAAGATTCCGGTGCACCCCTACCTGGCGCGCCAAAATGTCGGATTCAATGGGTTCCGACAGACCCTTAAGGTTTGAACACTGGGGTGCGCGCGGAGATCACGCCCTCTACCTCCCCGTCTCGCAAGGATCTAAACTACTAAAAGAACCGCACAAGTGACACAAGGTTTATACTGGTTCGGGCCACCATTGTGGTGTAATACCCTACTCCAGTGTGTGGTGGGTGGATTGCCTCTTGGGGCTGACGATGATGAACAATACAGGGAAGAACAGCCTCGCGAGGGTCTGTTCTTGGCTGGGGCGATGAACTGCCAGGAGGAGTTCAGTCACCCTTCTCTCTCTCTCACTTTCTCTCTGCTTGCGAACCGAATGAGCCGACCCCTTGCTATGCGAGTGGCTGGTCCTATTTATAGGCAAAGGTCCTAGGCCTCTTCCCAAATATTGAGCGGGAAGGGCGCCAACAATGGCGGGCTAATTTGAAGGGGAAGAGAAAGTACTCTTATCCTGACTAAAGTTGGTCTTCGCCTACGAAAGACTCTGCGGTGACGCCGTGCTGGGCTCCATGGTGACCTTCGTCTCGTAGTCCGCCTAGTCTTGGTCTTGTTGCACCGAAATGGCAACCTTTGCCTGATGCCTCGGTACTCCGCGGCTGCGCTTGCCCCTTTGCACCAAAGAGGAAAGAAGGACGCTGCGCGCGCTGGCGCCCGCCTGGCGCCCTGAGTCGTCTTGGCTTGCATCATGGGCACCTCGCGAGGTACCCCGCCTTGATATCTCCGCCTCCTCGCGAGCCAGCCTGATGAGGCTACGCCTGAGGATGCGCCATGTCGTCCGCCCCGCGAGGCTTGGCCCTTCGCGAGGGTCTTGAGTCTTGTGTTGATGAAGATGGGCCATGCTGGGCCTCCCTTGAGCCACGCCGCGGGCCGCAGGCAGGCAAGTCTGGGGACCCCCGTTCCCAGAACGCCGACAAAGGTGACCGGCTTCTATTTGTGTGTTTATTGTTTCATCTGTAGTCCTCTATTATCGTAATCACACTTAATATCTTTGGAAAAGGGATGCTCAGCTCTATTTTAGTGGAACTACACAAAATGATCGGAATGTTGCATGCTCCAGACAGCTACTTTTTTCCCAACATGCCTTGTTGATTTAGACAGAGCTGGGGGACGTTGCTGCCAATGAAAGCATGGATCAATTTTAATTTAACACCTTCTCACAACTCTGTCTTCAGTTGTGATGTAATTATTAGCTCGGATATGCTAATAATTGACATGCATTAGCAAGGAAGTTAGTTTTTTATTGTTTCCGAAAGAGCATCGATGGCAAGACACGCGAAACAAAAGCTGAAAGCTCACACCATTGTACAATTTCATGTTGTTGGAAAATTATTTGTATAGTACATCAATTATGTAAACAAATGATGGAAGCTTGATAGCATTGCCAGAAGCCTCTTCATCATCCGGGTCCATGTGCCATGCACAAAATTACACTCCTTCGTTCCTAAATATTTGTCTTTTTACAAATTTCAAATGGGCATATTTTAGAGTGTAGATTCACTCATTTTGCTTCGTATGTGTACTCCCTCCGTTCCTAAATATTCTATTCGTCTTTCTAGAGATTTCAACAAGTGACTACATAAAGAGCAAAATGAGTGAATCTACACTCTAAAATATGTCTATATACATCTGTATGTGCCAGTCCATTTGAAATCTCTAAAAAGACAAATATTTGAGTAGTCACTCGTTGAAATCTCTAGAAAGACAAATACTCCAGAGTATATTTAAGAACCGAGGGGGTAGTGCACAACCGCATGGGAGACTCAGCCCGGTCGTTGCGCCGCATTAATAGTGAGTAATGAGCATTCAAAGCATAAGCCCCACCTTTCCCATTGAAGTTGCTCTGAATAAGCAACCATCAATACGCTCTTCTTCGAATCCGCTCATACTACTCCATCCGTCACTGTTTATACATCGCGCTTCAGAAAAAAGAAAAAAAATCTGTGGGACCAAGGCGACTAGCGATCGGCCTGAAAAATAGCATTGGTAGTTATAGCACGACGTCGATTACTAGAGGGAATAATGCGTACACACATGCATGCAGTGCTTCCACCCCGGGTACACACATGCATGCACTTACTCCACTCCGTAGTAGTACAGTATGTGGAGAAAATTGTGGACTTGATTGCGGTTACCACGCCCTAATTAATTGAGCATTAAACCAAACACGTCTAAAGTCTCTCTGGTGGTGGAAATGCATTCGGAGAAATGCATCATAATGAAGCGCGCCCTGTAAACTGTGACGGAGGGAGGAGTAGTATGAAGGTGCAAAACCAAGTACGCGTATGGCTAGTCGGTCAACGCACCTCCTCTTGGCATATCAATGACATGTGGGACAGGAGTGTGAGCAAACCGATCTCAACTGATGGCAAAGAGCCAACCCGCCATTCCTTGAGAGAGACGAGGAGCGAGAACACACAGACGGGCTCGCACGGAGCCCAAGATATATTCGAGCATGGTTGGTTGACCGATATCATTCATTACATGTTGGGCTGTCATTTTCCGCCCTTCTCCGGAATAAACGTGTACTTTATCAGAGATAAAAAATAGGAGTACACACGCTCCACCATGCGGTTCTAGTAGTAGTACTACTCGTACTACTGCGCTTGGCTCTTCGCCTCTTCGTGAAGTCGAACAATGATGGTACTCCGCATGTTGGGTACTACAATGTATGCCTCTGACAATCTGACACCAAATGGACTGATGCATGTCCACCGAGGGTAGGTTGCACTAGCCAAAAGGCGTAAGCGAGCTTCACCTTGTCCTGCAAGCTTCTCCTCGTTCTGCGAGTTGACGGGACACACCAAAAAGTAGTGCTAGTCCATACTCCCTCCTTTCCGGTTAATATGGCTTAATCTTTTTTGCGGGTAAATGAGTGATGTAGGGTAGAACCCTAATCGCCCGATCTTTCATGAAAGGAGCGGATCCCGCGAAGAACACGAGGAACACGAGGGAAATCATGAGGGGAAACATGAGAGAATCACTCAACCAACAAGAAATAGTCACACATGTGCTAGATCCTCGAGTACAAAGGGGAAGATACACGATCCAAAGTCAACAACGGACGATACACAGTAACCAGTCTTCTCCGTGAGGAGGTCTTGAATCCACGGGGGGATCTTCCCTTAGAAAGGGGGCTTGAATCCAAAGGGATCTTCTCCGAAGAGGCCGCGGTCTCTCGCAAGGAGGAGATCCTAAATGGATGAGCGTAGCTCTATCTCTCAAATGAGCTATCACAATGCTAACCCTAACTAGGAGGAGGTGGGGGAGTATATATAGTGCTAGCCCACGAAGGGGTAAGTGAGAGGGGGGATACATGGCCCATTGGCCCGAGTCTTTGCACGCAGGCAGGCCGGAAGTTCCAGGTGGGGTCGAAGTTCCGGGCAGGTTCCAGCCGAGTTCCGGGCTATCCAGAGAGTTGGCATGCTCGGGGCAGGTCTGGACTCCGGGGTCAGAGGTTCCGGGAAGGTCGGAAGGTCCGGGGGCTGGAAGTTCCGGGCAGAGGCCAGAAGTTCCGGGCTTTCCAAAAGCTTGTCCTTGCTTCTTCTTCCTTCTCCTCTTCCATTCTTGGCCTTGGTCCTTGGATCCTCCATGGTCGTCTCGGTTGTACCTGAGTATATGCAAGGTCCATGCATGAGGTAGTAGCCATGTCTCATATGTGGAAAGTGACGGTTCGAAGAGGAGTGAGTTCACTTTGTGTCCAATGGCGTATGGTCGAGGTCTCATCATATGTCCTCTTGGGGCTTGGGGAGTAGTCGAAGTGTACATGGGGATGATCGTAGGATGCTCAGCATCATCTCCCCTCCCTTGGGAAAGATCCGACATCAGATTGAAAACCTCATCACCATGGAAATGGTTGTCGTGGACAGACTTGTAGTAGGACAAAGTGGAAGACATTGCTCTATCCAAGTACTCCGAGGTGTCTCCGGAGTGGTGTACATGCAAAAAGAGCAAACACAAGGGACACTCGGAAATACAATGGTTAGCTCACACAAAGTGTCCATCATGTAAGAATGAATCTGTGCAACAAGATTGTTCGTGACAAAGTGCATGAAGCTTATCAAGATGATCTAGAATGATATGCAAAGCATTCATGGGAGAAAATGCAATCAATGTGCACACAAATGTGTTGTGAATATGATCAATGCAACCACGGTGCAAAATGATGTCATAGAGAGACGGTTTATCACTAGCATGAATATGGCAATGGTTGCTCAAGATGAGTATGTGATCATGCAATTGATGATTGGTAATATGATCATGATGTATGAATATGCCATCAAGAAAGATCACAACAAATTTGCTAAGGAAATGCACAAGCTCATATATCATGGATGACATGGGAATACAAGATGCAACAAGGCAATCATAATGTGAGTCAATCCATGCATAATATGCAAATTTGTCATGTGTATGATATGTCCATTGAGCATGACATGGGTGAGCACAATCAACAAGTATGGAGGTGTTGGCATATGAATGCTCGATGTCGTTGCATGAGTGGAGGTTCGAAGGTGCCTCCAATAAGTCCAAGCGCTCCTCAATGTGAAGGTCCATAGAGTCAATCATCAATGTCGCTCCTCCGTTTGCGAGATGTACCATGTAGACAACAAGAAGGAAACAACAATGAAAGAGTGACCCATCCAATATGCATATTTGAGGATGGCTCAAAGAGAAGGAGTTCACCTTTAGGAGATTCTCGCAAATGTTGGTGTTGCACATCGTGTACGCCTTCACATGACCAAATTGTGTCATGAAGGTATCGCCTTGTGAATCCTTCAACATGAAAGAACATGACAAACACTTGGAAAAACAAATGAGGTTATCAGAGATGCAAAACCTATCATTCGTGTGGTAAAATACCCAACAAGTGGATGCATCATTCTCATCATAAGAAAGGACAAGGGAGCATTTCGTAGTATGGAGGCATATGATGTGAGAACAACCAAATAGAATCGGCGCAATCAAGCAAGCATGCATCACAAGTAAAGTGTCCAAGTCTCCAAGATCAATAATCATAGATGCAACAATTGGAGGCAAGCGACAATGAACAAAATATATCATGTGAGAGGCACGAGCATATATGTCATCAACCCAAGAAAGCGAGTAGGAGTTGAACATGGGTGATGCGACAAAGCAAGCAATCATGGTGATCAAGTCAAGCAAGCTAGTAGTGTGAAGATGCAACATACTAGAAGGAATCATGGCAAGCATGTCATGGGTGCAAATAGTGTGCATGAATAATTCACATGACATAGCACAAGCATGAAAGTAGGATATGAGCAAAATAGCATCAATAGCATGAGGCACATGATAAACATGGTAATAGCAACAAGGATCTCCACCAAGCATGCAAATACACATAGGAGTAGCATAATGGTGAATCATGGGTAGATGCAAGCAAGGGTCACAATTGCATGGCAAAGGCATAGAAGCAAGCATATCATGCAAAGTGAACATGGTAAAATGAGCAAGAAGCGAGAAGCAGTATATAGCCCAGAGCCGTGTGAGATCCAAGTGAGAGAGATGCGCGTAGTCGTTGCGCGAAGAGAGCGGCGGGAAGGGTAGTTCATGGGATCCCAAGTCATGTATGCTCTCAAGAGCTCGTTTCGTCAACTCTTGGGTTTGAGAGGTTGACGAGTATACATGAGTACCTACACAAAACAAAGACAAAGGGAAAATTGTGTGTGCGTGGTAGATGTACACATCATCCATCATGATGCGCACGTGCTTGTGTTGGTTAGCACAACATATCCAATGCTCAAATAAATGAGATGCGTGATATAGAAACATGTCATCAATTATGATAGGTTTGTTGTTATGTATAGCATAATGGAGGCTCAAATTGTGTAATGCATCACAAGAAATATGTAGAGCATTGTTATTCATGGAATGCATATGGTGCAAGCAATTATGAGAAACAAGCAATGTATGGAATGCATCAAAATATCTTAATATGTATGAGGAAACTATGGGAGTCTCCTCATGATCTTTAATGGTAACATCACACGGAGAATATTGACAACATCCAAAACAATACATATTTGGAACAATGTGATCATGGCATGACATAGTAGATGAATTGCACAAATCATGTAAAGGAAGCATGGCAATATCATCACATGAAAAACAAAAGCCAATGACCATCATCTCGTCATCTATGCCATAAGTGCAAATGGGATTTATGTGAATGGGGCATGCATAGTCACTATGTTGAGATTGAAAAGATGCAATATGGGATATCTCACTCATAGCATATGACAAGGTTAATGGATTGTCAAACATGATGTGACCAAAAGAATTTTCACATGATATCCTATGGAGCATAGCATCACAACTAGGCAAATCAACATGTTGATCATCATATTTATCATAAATAGGTAAGTCATGACATGAAGAAGTTGCACTAGCATGAAGCATGGGTATAGGTGTGTCAACATCATGCAAGCAATCATTCGTAAAATAGTCCACTAGTGGGACAAGAGAAGCACCATCACCTATGTTACCTTTGGAGCATGGCTCATGTGTTGTAGCCTTGTAGGTGAGGTGTCGAACACCGAGTCGTGGTCATCTTCATCTTGATGGAACCATGTGGGGGGTGCATCATCGTCCACCATGGCCATCATTGTTTCCATTGGAGGTATGGACTCGTCGAGGGTAGGCATGTCGTCATGTAGGATACCTAGCACCAAAGAAGAAAACACACTAGGAGTAGAGGTTAAGTCGTTAGAAATCAAAGTGGCCTCACATGCCGTGTCAACTACCTCACTCACTAAGTGTTGTGGCTCACTCACTCCCTCTCGGATGCTCTCACTCATATGGTTGGTGGAGTCACTCAAATGGCTCTCAACCTCACATAGGATGTGTGGCATGCTCTCAAGTGTGGGTCTAGTGGTGGTCACACTCATCTTCTCATAGGAAATGCTCTCAATGTCACGTGTGGTGGAGTCACTCATGTCACTCATGTGGTGGTGGCTCTCCTCACATGGCAATTGGGGCATCTTGTCACATGTCGTTGTCGGAGAGATGTTGGTGCAAATGTCTCCATGCTCAATCATGTCGTGGTCGTAGCCGTGGATGAAGGCCGAAGATGGCACATCATCACTCTCCTCGAAGACCAAAGATAAGGTCTCATGAGCGGTCTCGTAGCTTGACTCGGAGTATGAGTCCAATATGGGCGCCATCTTCATGTTGTTGAAGAGGTTCGTGCTCGTCGCCGTGGTCGAAGGGGATGGCCCTAGGTCGACCTTCTTGTCGCCGTCTTGTTGTAGGAGGTCCATATGATGTGGCACCTCATAGCTCGTCTCCATGACCGAAGGGAAATTCCCATGCTCGGCCATCTTCCTTGAGGGGCTTCCGAAGATGGAAGTGTCGCCCTCACTTGTAGGTGGTCGCCTTGCACTTGATGAAGTCAATGTAGGCGTACTCGTGGGAGTAGGCAAAGATGCCGTACATCCAAAGGCGAAGATGCCTTGATAGCACTTGGCGAAGATGCCGAAGTGGTTGTTGTAGCCGTAGCGTGCTCTTGGTGGTGCTTGTCTTGCGGTCTTCTCTTGTGGTCATGAAGTTTGGACTTGGCGTGAAGTAGGGCTTGTTGGGACTTGTAGGTAGGCGCATCTCGAGCATCTTCATGTTGATGGTGGCGGTGTCGCACTTGAGCTCGTAGTAGATGTTGTTCGTCGTCATTGTGCACATGTTGCTTGGAGGTGACATGCCCTTCATGACGAGATGGATCACAAACGTGATGGTGGTCGCCATGGAGTTGTGGACGTGGACGACTTGCGCTTGTGTCGCTTGGGCGCTCTGAAGAGGATCGATGTGCTTGCCGCCGCCTTGAAGATGACGAAGGGGAAGTAGACTTGATCAAGGACCGAATCTCCTCCAGCCTTGGATCTTGCTCCTCCTTTTGTGCGGAAAGCTTGTTGTCGATGTGGTCCCTTTTCCTCGCTTCGGAGTGGTGAATGTCAATGGAGAGGTTCTCGATGCGCTCTCGCAATCTTGATCGTGTGCCTTGCATTTATCATTGTAGATCGAAGATGGATGCTTTGGTGATGTAGTTGTTCATGCCGTCGTTGTTGTCGAAGACCGGATATGAAATGCCTTGCCTATCCATCACTCCAAGAGAAAAGTGTGAGTGGTAGAAAGAGAAGAATGAATACCAAATGTACCTTGACCGAAGTTGAAAGTGGAGCAATGATCACTCCAATGTGGACAAGGAAATAGCACAATTGGTACCAATTCTTGTCAGTCTCTCACACCTACACGAATAAGGCTTATGGTGGAGCTCGGTGAGGATAGTGGCACAAATTTTTTTATGCAAAATGTTAGCAAGAGTCAATAATGTTGAAAGAGATTCACAAATTCGCAAATGAAACAAGTAGACCAAAAGCAATATGTGGCACACGGAAACACACACACACGGATAGATAAATGGGGTCGTGCAACCAAGGAATGAGCTCAAAATGTGGAATCCACGGAAAATTCTCTTGTTGCACAACTCTAGAGAGATGCTAGCACGATTGCTTAATAGGCGGATACGACACTTGTGCACAACCTATAGGAGACAAAAATGCAACGACTTCTATTCCAAGTATGCTATGTATATATGGTTCCCGGTGTTATAATCCAAGATGATCTTATATGACAATGTGGTATGATGCTATGGCACTTGCTTACAAGCTCTTTGTTCACTCTTTTTCTTTGCTTAAAAGCTTTATTCTCTTTTTTCTTTGTATGGCCACTTTGCGAAATGCACAAATCAATATAGCTATTGTGTATATGCGGGAACAAACTTGAGGCACAAGAGATGATATGATGATACCAATATGATACCGATATGGTATGGTATGTATGTAATGGAAGGTGTAGACCACTAATGTGCACAAGTACTGTTGCCGGCAATACTCAAATGGCTAGTCTCGATAGGCAAGTGACGCAAAATGGTCTAGGGGTTATCAATGCAATGTTAAGGGAATATACATTGGAGGGATACCATGATACCAAGATGATATGGAGGTTACCGTCCGTGTCGATGATGAGTGGCGGTGATCTTGATGGAGATACCAAGATGATGGAGACTCATCCCTAAGTAGCCGAAACACCTTAGGAAACAGAAAAACCGTGAACTCAAAATCTCAAATGTCAAAATGGTGGTAGCGGGATGCGGTGGTGGTGTTGCGGAAGCTCAATAGGATTGCGGCAATGCAATGATGGGTTATGCGAGTAGGCAATGCGGAAGCGGAGGGTTATTGGGTTATGTGAGTCGGAGTTGGAAGCACGGTCCCTAAGTAGCCGAAACACCTTAGGAGACACAACTCACAACACAAACAAAACTGGGTTAGGTTGGGGTGGTGGAAGTGTGAGGTGGGCAAAACTATGCGGAAGTTATGTTGGTGGTGGTGGTTGATGAAGAAGCAACCGTCCCTAAGTAGCCTAGACACCTTAGGAGACTCAAATCACTCCTCAAGCAACCACATATGCAATGGAGAACAAAATTGGTTAGGTTGCGGAAGTCGGTGATGGTGTAGCGGATGATATGGTGGAAGGCCTGGGCAAAGATGCCAAAATTCCAAAAAAGAGATGGGGTCAAATGGTGGTGAAACCAATGTGTGGTCCTAGGGCACGTCGATAGCATCAAAACGAGCCAAAGAACACTCAAATCAGAGTTCGGAGCGAAAAGTGGTGACCAAAACGGTGAAAGAGGCTGATGCTGAAATTTCGGGGAAAGTTTTGCTTGGGCCAGAAGTTCCGGGCCTAGGACCGGAAGTCCCGGGGGGTGGCCGGAAGTTCCGGGGGTCGCGAAAAAAGTCTCGGGGAGGCCAGGGGATTTTGGGTAAACTCTTTGTTTAGCCCGGAAGTTCTGGGGTAAGGACGGAAGTTCCGGGGGAGTCCGGAAGTTCCGGGGGTCGTGGAATTTCTTTCGGGACGAACCCAAAATTCCAGATCTGAGAATGGGGGCGGAAAAACTCGTTTTCCAAGGTCAAAATTGGGAAGATTTTGTGGATAGAAATGGGGGAAAAGAAAGGGAATGCTAGATCCACTTGAGACACAACGAATCCATGGTTCAAAATCAACAAAACATCATTAAAACCATCAAATCACAAAAAAAATTGGGGCTATTTTTGGTGGGGATTTTCGAATTTAGGACGAAATCAACAAAATTAGGCTAGCAAACAAAGAGGGGAGGCTCCAAAATCATGATCAACGTGGCTCATGATGCCAAGATGATGTAGGGTAGAACCCTAATCGCCCGATCTTTCATGAAAGGAGCGGATCCCGCGAAGAACACGAGGAACATGAGGGGGAAAATGAGGGAAATCACGAGGGGAAACATGAGAGAATCACTCAACCAACAAGAAATAGTCACACATGTGCTAGATCCTCGAGTACAAAGAGGAAGATACACGATCCAAAGTTAACAACGGGCGATACACGGTAACCAGTCTTCTCCGTGAGGAGGTCTTGAATCCAAAGGGATCTTCTCCGAAGAGGCCGCGGTCTCTCGCAAGGAGGAGATCCTAAATGGATGAGCGTAGCTCTATCTCTCAAATGAGCTATCACAACGCTAACCCTAACTAGGAGGAGGTGGGGGAGTATATATAGTGCTAGCCCATGAAGGGGTAAGTGAGAGGGGGGATACATGGCCCCTTGGCCCGAGTCTTTGCACGCAGGCAGGCCAGAAGTTCCGGGTGGGGCCGGAAGTTCCGGGCAGGTTCCAGCCGAGTTCCGGGCTATCCAGAGAGTTGGCATGCTCGGAGCAGGTCTGGACTCCATGGTCGGAGGTTCCGGGAAGGTCGGAAGGTCCGGGGGCCGGAAGTTCGGGGCAGAGGCCGGAAGTTCTGGGCTTACCGAAAAAGGCTTTCGCCCCGCTTTATATATAAAGAAAATGCCCAAGCCAACATCCAACAAGGTTCAAGAACACACACGCACACACACGAAAGTTCCAGACAAATAAGTAACGATAGGGTTAATGCTGAGGGCACAGCTCAACAACCCTAAAAGAAAAACAAAGAGGCACACACGCTAGGAGAGACATAGTGTCTAGTCTGGCTCCGGAGGTGGTGGGGGGAGCGGGGGCGCCAGGCGGAAGGCCATCGAACGAAGGTCGGCGAGGAGGGTGCTGATGACGTCCCGGTCCTGTGGGCGGCTAAGCGGCCGCCAGAGCTGCAAGTAACCACACAATTTAAAGATGGAGTCAGTAGCACGCCGAAGAGGCACCTTCTGGATGACTAGCTTATTACGGACAGTCCATAGCGTCCAGGCAAGGATCCCCACGCAAAGCCATCTAATATGCCTGTAGCGAGGGGGAGATGCCTGAATTTCCGCAACCAGGTCAGGAACGTTGGTGTTGCGCCACTGGCCCCCAACCGTTTCGCGGAAACAGGACCAAAGGAACTGTGCCGTGTAGCACGAGAAGAAGATGTGGTTGGTATCCTCTACCATGCCGCACATGGGGAACATCACATCCCCAGGTCCGTGGCGTTTAAGGACCTCCACGCCGGACGGGAGGTGGCCGCGGATCCATTGCCACAGGAAAATCCTGATCTTCAGGGGCAGGCGGATGTCCCAAATCAAACTGAAGGGCTCGGGGGTCGTCGATGGAGCGATAGCCGCGTATAGGGATCTTGTGGAGAAGCGGCCGGAGGGTTCCAGTCGCCAGCAGATGGCGTCCGGAGAGTCGGTAACGTCTATCGGCAGGATGGCGATGTCCTGGAGTAGGGTATCCCAAGCCGCAATCTCAAGGGGGCCGAAGGGGCGGCAGAAAGCGAGGCGCCCTAAGTCAATAAGGGCTGTCTCGACAGAGAACCGAGGGTCTACCACAATGTCGAAGAGGACCGGAAATCGGGCAGCTAGGGGGGTGTCTCCCAGCCATCTATCAAGCCAGAACAGGGTCGAGGTCCCAGTACCCACCGAGATGGAAGTGCCAATGCGCAAAACATGCAGCAGCTGGACGATGGCTTGCCAAAACTGGGAGCCGCCAGAGCGCTGACAAAATGCGAGAGGCTGTCCACGCAGGTACTTGTTCTGGATTATCGTAAGCCAGAGACCCCCATCTCCATTGGCAATGCGCCAGAGCCAACGTGTCAGGAGGGCAATGTTCATGCGCCGGGAGGACAAAATCCCAAGACCGCCCTGATCCTTGGGTTTGCATATATCTGGCCAGCTGACCATGTGGTACTTCTGCTTATCCCCTTCGCCGGCCCAGTAGAATCTAGATTGGTATTTGGCAATCTCCTGGTGCAGGGTTTCATGGAGGCTATAGAAGCTCATGAGAAACCAAAGGAGGCTAGCAAGCGTAGAGTTGATAAGTATCACTCGGGCCGCCTTAGACAGCCAGCACCCTTTCCAAGGCTCAACGCGGTGTTGCATACGAGTCACCGTGGTGCGAGGATCAGCCACGGTGAGGCGCGAATCACTAATGGGGATCCCCAGATAGGTCGTGGGGAAAGAACCCAGCCGACAGTTTAGTCGGTTAGCGATGGCCTGTGCTTCCTCCAAGGGAACCCGAGGACCATCACTTCGCTCTTATCGAAGTTAATGGTTAGGCCCGACATTTGTTGGAAGCACAAGAGGAGGAACTTCAGGTTAGTAATATCTAGTGCGGATCCCTCAACCATTATAATGGTATCATCCGCATATTGTAGGAGGGAGACCCCTCCCCCTCCTACTAGGTGGGGAACTAAGCCGTGAATATGGCCAGCAGCCTTAGCCCTATCCAAGATTGATGCCAGGGCATCGACCACCATGTTGAACAAGAACGGCAAGAAGGGATCACCCTGACGTACCCCACAGAGGGTGGGAAAGTAGGGTCCAATGTCCCCGTTGATGTTTACCGCGGTCCGGCCACAGGAGACAAGCTGCATGACGCGGGTCACCCAACGATCGTCGAAGCCCTTGCGAAGCAGTACATCTCGCAGGAATGGCCAGTGGACCGTGTCATAGGCCTTATGAAAGTCTAGCTTTAGAAAGACCGTGCGATGGCATTTTACTTGGACCTCGTGTAGGACCTCGTGGAAAACTAACACGCCATCGGGAATGAATCGGCCTTGTATGAAGGCGGATTGATTCGGATGGGTGATCGTGTCAGCTAGAAGGGTCACCCTATTGGCGTACCCTTTGGCCAAGATCCAAAAGATCACGTTAATCACTGTGATTGGGCGGAACTGGCGAATATCCGAGGCGCCCGGGACCTTGGGGATGAGGGTCACGATCCCATAATTGAGACGTCCAAGGTCCATTGAGCCCGTATAGAATTCTTCGAACAGAGCCATGACCTCCGGCTTGATGGTATCCCAGAACGTTTTAAAGAACGTCACGGGCAAACCATCTGGACCTGGGGCCGAGGAGGGGTTCATCCCCTTAATGGCTGCAAGGACCTCGGCCTCATCTAAGGGGCCACTAATGCCGCGTTGGCCTCAGCCGAGACCAATTGCGCACCAGACCAAATGTCGGGGGCCAGATTAGCCCCACCCCGCGGGGTGGGGGTAAATAGGGCTTTATAGAAGCCATCTACATGGGTACGGTGGCCGAGGGGAGAACGATAGGGGTGTCGCCATCCCATAGGCAGTGGATGGAGTTACGACGACGCCGGCCGTTCGCCACCGCCTGAAAGTAGGCGGTGTTGGCATCTCCCCGAAGGACCCACCTCTGGGTGCCCCGAAGACGCCAGTAGGCTTCCTCGTCGGTGTAAATGGCGGATAGCTGGTCCTCCAGGTCGTAACGCAGCATCCACTCACCCGGGGAGATCCTGGTCGAGTCGGCGCGGGCGTCCAGGGCTTGGATAGCCAACAGGAGGGCCTTTTTGCGCTCTCTAAGATCCCGGCCAAGGTTTGCCCCCCAGCCCTTCATGAATTGGCGGGCAAGCTTGGCGCAGAAATGCCACGAGTCGATGGCGGACATGGATCGATGGGGAGCAGAGCGGGCAAAAATCCAGCGGGCGACAACAGCCTCCCGGAAGCCGGTCTGATTGAGCCAGAAGGGTTCAAACCGGAATCGCAGCGCGGTGGGGGGCCGCTCGTCAGCGGTGGAGAGGAGGAGGGGGACATGGTCGGATCCGATCCGGGTGACAGCCCGGAGCGAAGGCAGGGGGCAGCGTAATTCCCATTCCGGGGAAACTAGGACACGATCCAACACGGATTGTGTCGGGACAATCTGTCGGTTCGTCCAGGTGAACCTGGCACCCGTCCGATCAAGTTCGCGGAGCCCCAGCTCTGCGATCCAATCGTTGAATAGTTGCATCCGAGGAAGGTTGATCCGGTCATTATTCTTCTCATCCGGGGATCGGATGAGATTAAAGTCTCCGCCCACTAGAACTGGGAGGAGGGAGTTAGAGATCTTCAGCCGCAGCTCTGTTAGGAAGGCCGGGGAGCGGCGGCGGTCCGCCGGACCATAGACAATAATGACCTCCCATTTGAAATTTAGGGCGCGCTCGTAGATCTCCATACTAGCGAAGAATTCGCCCCGGTCCATGCCACCCACCTCAAAGGTGGCATCCTTTACCCCTAAGAGGATGCCGCCAGAGTGGCCTGAGGTGCCGCTAGAAGGGAGCCAGTGCCAAGCGAAGAGGTGGGAGCTAAGGCGCTCAAGCTCCTGAAGGGCGAACTCAGTGCGCAAGGTTTCCTCGATGGCGATGATGTCAATGCATTCGTCATGAATGTACTCTATGAGTTGGTGGAGACGACCATCATGGCCGAAGCCGCGGATGTTCCAGAACAGGGCCCGCATCTAAGCCCCCATCGGGGGGCTGCTTGACCCCAGAACACGGGAAGTGCTTTGCACACGGAGGGCTGCAGTGCGCGAACGGGTGCATCCGCGGACTATTCCGTCGGCCACCAGAGGGGCCAGGCCCGCGAGGAGGATGGGCGTCCCTTCAGGGGGCCGAAGCAGGCGGGCCGGGTCTCGGCAAGCTTGCCGTCCAGGATCTCTCGGGCCCTAATGGCCGCGATCTGTTCTAAGGGGGACCAAGTTCCCCCCTGAAAACTATGGCCGAGTCGTTGGCCACCTTAGCGAGGTGGCCAAGTGGAGCGGCCTCAAGAGCGGAAAATGAACAACTAGAGGAACTAGGAAGGTCGGAGTCCGCACCTGACTCGAGGTTCCGGACCACCGCGCGGAGCTCCGCGCGATCAGCGATGGACGGTGCCGGAGAGTCGGCCGGCCGTGCGGCCTCGAGGCGTGCGCTGCGGCGGGAGGACGTCACCGGCGTCGAGGTGGAGCGGGTCCGCCTGGCGTATGCCACCGTCGGAGGGGGGTGCGCGGAGGCCGGCGAGGACACGTCCACAGCCACCGAGGCGGACGGGGAGGTCGGCGAGGGGAGGAGGCCGACGGAGGCCACCGGCGGAGCGGACGGGTCGGCGAGCTCCCGGTTGGCACCGGCCGCGACCCCCGCGGGAGGTGGGGGCGAGGTAGGTGCAACGGGGACCTCACATCCGCCACCACCAGTGGGGGCCGGGGAGGTCGGGCCGGCGGGGGACGGAGGGTCCGGCCCCGGCGGCGAGGAGCGACGAGCGGAGACGGTGCAGGGGGAGCGAGGCGACGATGGAGGGGCGACGAGAAGCCCCACACTGGAGATGTCACTGGCCGACTCCGACGGAGACAGAGAGGGCCTGACCGTTGGGGTGGCCAAGCGGAGGGCCACCGTGAGGTCCGCGTCCGACACTCGAGTGCGCCCCGCCCCGGAGCCACCACGACCCGCTGGTGGGTTGGATGGCTCGCGGGAGGGGGAGCGGGAGTGCTCCGAGCCGTCCTCATCATCTCCTGGGTCGTCGAGGCGGGAATGGCGTGAGCGTCGGCGGTGGGAGTCGTCGGCATTAGCCGGGCCACCCCCCAGGTGGCTATCATCCGAGAAGCGGGGGCGGCCGACGTGGTTCGGGGGCTCGGGGCAGATCTTGAGGTCATAGCCATCGTCGTTGAAGAAGACTCGGATCGTGACATGGAGCTTGGAGGAGTCCAGGCATTTCACCTTGACCCGGACCTCCTCCTCCTTGCATAAGGAGAGCTCGTCGACCACCACCACCTTGCCAAGGATCTTCGACATGCTGCGAATGACTCGCTCAGACCGGGCCACATCTGGCAGGC
This sequence comes from Triticum monococcum, assembly GCA_034509565.1. Lineage (NCBI taxonomy): Eukaryota > Viridiplantae > Streptophyta > Magnoliopsida > Poales > Poaceae > Triticum > Triticum monococcum. The sequence continues at coordinate 437,846,794 of CM067842.1, read as the reverse complement.
CGGAGATGAGGAGCCATGTAGTGTCCAGGACAGCAACGGCCTTGGGATCCCAACGCGGCTCAGAATTGTTCACCAAAATGTCGTTGAGGGCCAGGGTGATGTTGTTGCTGCGGGTACAGAATCCCATACTCATGGCATCGGGGAAGATCACCGAGAAGGCGCTGGAGGCGGTGGGGGTCACCTGCCAGTCCCACGTGCATCTGCACAAGTGGTTGAGCTCGGCCTCAAGCAGCTCCGGGGTGGCGACGGCCTCGCCCACGACCGTCACAATCGCCATCTGCGAGGGGGAGGGAGGGGGGATCTCTGGCACCTCGATGTGGAAGAAGGCCATGTCCTCGATGCCGTGGCCATACATCATGATCTCCTCCGTCACCGGGCGATCCGGACAGAGAATCGCTGGATGCCCGAAATCCTTGCACAGGTAGCACATCGAGGGATTGGGGCAAGCCACCTGAAAGTGGCCGATCAGGCCACAGTTGAAGCACGGCGGGCTATCGGGAGGGGCATTGGAGCCCAGAGGGGGAGCTGCGGTGGTGGTGGATGCAGCAGCCTGAGGGCGCGGGGGGCCCTTCTTCTTCTTCTTCTTGGGCCCCTGGCGCCCCGGTTGCCATTACCGCCATTAGACGGCGGGAACGCAGCCTGGGTGTGGGGCGGTTGGTAGCGCCGTGTGGTCTGCGAGTTGTTGGAGTTGGCGACGGGCAGGGAACGGGGCGGGGAGCGGGACCGGTCCCGGCAATGGGTCGGCGACGGGGACCACGATCGCGAGGACGGCCGCGTCTCCCCAGCCGGCGACCACCCACGATCCCGGGACTCCTCCCTAGGGGAGGAGCGGCGAGCCGGGGACCGCGAGCGACGGTCGTCGCGGACCGGCGAGCGGCGCGAGGGGCGGGGGGAGGGGCGGCGAGATTAGCTCGTCGGGGAGCGCCGAGCCGGCCGGGAGGCGAGCTGCTGCCTTAGATCGTCTTCGCGGCATTGGCCATCGAGGGAGGGACAGGGAGGGTCGTGGCGGTCGTCTACCCGAAGCTTGGGGCGCCCCGCGTCATCCCCCCACTCCCGAGTTATGGGTGGTGAGGGGGGGGTGAAAGTGCAACTATCCCTAGGTGGTTTTGGTAACTCATAACAACATATAGCTCATTGAGCTAATGCTATTTCAAGATGATTATTTCAGGAAAGCTCAATGATTGGCATGGCATGGATGTGAAAGTGGAACCCTCAAAATGCTAAGGACAAAGAATTGGCTCAAGCTCAAAAGTTCAAGACTCTTCATTTTATATTTTAGTGATCCAAGATCACATTGAGTCTTTAGGAAAAGCCAATACTATCAAGGAGGGATGAGGTGTTGCTTAATGAGCCTCTTGCTTTATGTGCTTAATGATATGCTCCAAAATCCTCAGCTACTTTCCCATATCCACAAATGACCTAAACCCTAAGCCAAACTCGGTCATACCGATTCTTTCAATCCGGCGCCACCGAGTTTCACTTGTCATTTGCCACTGCCAAACCCTAGCAATTCGGTCCTACCGATAAGGATCTCGGTCTCACCGAGATGGGATTACAAACTCTCAGTTTCCCTTTCATAACTTTTCGGTCTCACCGAAAGAGCGAGTCGGTCCCACCGAGTTTGCCTGACCAACTCTCTAGTTAGCTTATTGCCAAACTCGGTCTCACCGAGTTTGTGCAATCGGTCTCACCGAGATTACGTTATGCCCAAACCCTAACCGAATCGGTCCTACCGAGTTGCATGTCAGTCCCACCGAAATTCCCAACGGTCACTAGATTTACTATTTCGGTCCGACCTAGTTTTCTGATTCGGTCCCACCGATATTGGTAAATTGTGTGTAACGGTTGGATTTTGTGTGGAGGCTATAAATACCCCTCCACCTCCTCTTCACTCATGGAGAGAGCCATCAGAACACATACACCATTCCAACTCATATGTTCTGAGAGAGAACCACCTACTCATGTGTTGAGACCAAGATATTCCATTCCAACTATATGAATCTTGATCTCTAGCCTTCCCCAAGTTGCTTTCCACTCAAATCTTCTTTCCACCAGATCCAAATCCTATGAGAGAGAGTTGAGTGTTGGGGAGACTATCATTTGAAGCACAAGAGCAAGGAGTTCATCATCAACACACCATTTGTTACTTCTTGGAGAGTGGTGTCTCCTAGATTGGCTAGGTGTCACTTGGGAGCCTCCGACAAGATTGTGGAGTTGAACCAAGGAGTTTGTAAGGGCAAGGAGATCGCCTACTTCGTGAAGATCTACCACTAGTGAGGCAAGTCCTTCATGGGCGATGGCCATGGTGGGATAGACAAGGTTGCTCCTTCGTGGACCCTTAGTGGGTGGAGCCCTCCGTGGACTCGCGCAACCGTTACCCTTCGTGTGTTGAAGTCTCCATCAATGTGGATGTAGGATAGCACCACCTATCCGAACCACGGGAAAAACATCCGTGTCTCCAATTGCGTTGGAATCCTCAAAACCCTTCCCTTTATATTCTTGCAAGTTGCATGCTTTACTTTCCGCTGCCAATATACTCTTTGCATGCTTGCTTGAATTGTGTGATGATTGCTTGACTTGCCCTAAGATAGGTAAAATCTGCCAAGAACTAAAATTGGGAAAAGGTTAAGTTTTTATTTGGTCAAGTAGTCTAATCACCCCCCCTCTAGACATACTTTCGATCCTACAAGTGGTATCAGAGCTTTAGTCTCCATTTGCCTTGATCTCCATAGCTTTTGGTGGTCATAGCCTTGGTTTCACAACCTAGGAGAGTATGGCGTCTAGCGAGGGAAATTATCACCGTAGAGGTCCTTACTTTGATGGTACTAATTTTGCTAGTTGGAAGCATAAAATGAAAATGCATATTCTTGGACATAACCCCGCCGTGTGGGCTATTGTTTGTGTTGGTTTGCAAGGTGAGTTCTTTGATGGGAGGGAACCAAACCATGAAGCTACCGCGGATGAGTTGAAGATGTTGCAATACAATGCTCAAGCTTGTGACATTCTCTTCAACGGATTGTGCCCCGAAGAATTCAACAAAATCAGCCGTCTTGAGAATGCAAAGGAAGTTTGGGACACTTTGATTGATATGCACCAAGGTACCGACTCCATCAAGGAATCCAAGTTGGATGTGCTCCAAAGTCAACTTGACAAGTTCAAGATGAAGGATGGTGAAGGTGTCGCCGAAATGTACTCTAGGCTTGCTCTCATCACAAATGAGATTGCCGGCTTAGGAAGTGAAGAGATGACCGATAGATTCATCATCAAGAAGATCCTAAGAGCCTTGGATGGGAAATATGATACCGTGTGCACATTGATTCAAATGATGCCCAATTACAAAGATCTCAAACCAACGGAAGTGATTGGAAGGATTGTTGCTCATGAGATGTCACTCAAGGATAAAGAGGAACTTCACAACAAATCAAGTGGTGCCTACAAAGCCTCATGTGAAGTCCCCACATCATCAAGTGAGAAACAAAACTTCAATGAAGAATTGAGCTTAATGGTGAAGAACTTCAACAAGTTCTACAAGAGTAGAAGCAAAGATAGAAGCTTCAGTCAAGGTCCTACAATGACAAAAGATCTTCTAGTCGAGAGCGAAACTGCTATAATTGTGGAAGACCCGGACACTATTCCAATGAGTGTACGGCTCCCTACAAGAGAAGAGAAGATTCTCCAAAAAGAAGAAGCAAAGAATCACCACCAAGAGAGAGAAGGAGTAGAGATGATCGTTATGAACGGAGATACTCACGAAGAAGCAAGGATTTGGAAAGGAAGGAAAAATCATCAAGGAGCTACACAAAACGAAGACATCAAGCTCATGTTGGTGAATGGGTATCCGGCTCCGACTCCGACAGCCACTCCGAGAGAAGTTATCACTCCGACTCCGAAGATACTCAAGATGAAGGTGTTGCCGGTCTAGCACTTGTGTCAACCAACTCCTACGACATATTTGACTCACCAAATGAAGGAATTGGAAGATGCTTCATGGCAATAGGTCCTAAGGTAACACACCCCGAGTATGTTGATTTTAATAGTGATGAAGATGACTTGTTAGGTGATGATGACTTGCTTGTTGACAACTCTAGTGATGAGTACTATGATGAAACATCAATTAATCACGCTAATCAAAATAAAACGAACGACAATGATAAGGAGAAGATTGAGGCTCTAACTAAAGAACTAAACACTCTTAAGTTAGCTCATGAAACTATCTTCGAAGATCATCGAGAACTTTTAAGAGCTCATGAGAAATTACGCTTTGAAAAGCTCAATCTTGAGCAAGAGCATGAGTTCTTAAAAGCAATCAATGATGATCTACGCAAGAAAAGTTCTTCTTACATTGCCAAGCGTTTACTATTATCCACTTACATGCCTCAAGTCAAGTCTAGTAACAAGAACAAGAAAGATTCTTCCTCTAGTAGTAACAATGATCATGCTAAATCCAACATTGTTGCTTCTAGTAGTTCTCTTGATTCCACTAATGATTCTCTTAGCCAAGTTACACTTGAGCAAGAAAATAGCTTATCGAAGGGGATTATAGAGAAAGGAGTGTACAAAAGCCTTGCCGGGAGTAAGCAATTCGAGGAAATTGTGCGCAAGCAAGGAATGCACCAGAAGAATCAAGGTGTTGGTTTTGAACGAAAGTTCAATGCCAATGGAGTTGAATGGGAAGAAGATCAATACCCCAAGACAAAGTTTGTTCCTCAACAAGAGAAGTATGACACCTCTTTCAAGGGGATACACGCTCAAGATGATCTTCCACCACAAGACTACAAGCAAAAAGGCAAGGACAAGCTTCAAGAGGAGATTGATGCATTTGAAGAAGCTCCTAAGACCTTAGTCAAGTGGATTCCCAAGACCACGTCAAGTTCCACTTCATCAAGTACGACTACAACTCCAAGGATTCCCATCAAGATGGTGTGGATCCAAAAGAAAAAGAACTAGAGAGTTCTTGAGGGTGACTCCGCCAACATATTTCACTCTCATCATTTTGGCAAGAACAAGTGCAATTAACTTCCACATCATGCACTAGTTCAAGGAGTCACAAACCCTCTTGTTGCTAAGACAAGGGACAAGGTAACCAAAATTTTTCATGGACATCATCTTGTGTATGGATCACTCTATGTCTATGGATATCCTTGTTTGTTCCTTGTGGGACTAACCCATGTAGGTATTGAAAGTGCAATTCACTCAAATGGATAGCTCCAAGTGATCTACATCAACATTGAGCATCCACATCTTCAACATCTACATGAAGTCATCATCGACAAAACCCAAGGTTAGTTCATCCCTCTCAGGGGGGATATCACATCTAGGGGGAGCTTTACTCTAAGACTTGAGCTAAAGCAACTCTAAAGATGTGAATACAACAATGCTTTATGTAAAAGTGGTAACCCCACTTGAGCTTAAACGATGAGTATGACCTACGATCAAGTGTTCTCACTTGACTCCTAAGTCAATATACTCATATATAGATGACCTAGTCATCGCAAATTGCTTGATAGATGCTAGAATTGATTGTGCATGCTTTGCCACATATTTCATTTGCCATCTTATTGTGTGAGCATGTTGGTTGCATATTTTATTCATTCGAGGACATCCACTTGTTGTTTTGATTGTTTGGCCTTATCTTCTTTTGCCAAGTGGATGGAGAAGAATGCCTAAGAACCTCCTCTAGCTATCTATGCTTTTCTCGTCTCAAACTCTATTCATGCTGCATCACAAAATTTGATCAAGTCAGATTCGAACCACTCTGTGTGAGGAGCGCTCGGAGTCCCCGATTCGTCATAGACTTAAACTTCCAAAACCTCTTTGTGATTCTCGGTCTGACCGATACCATACTTTCGGTCCTACCGAGATCATTAAGTTGATCTAGGTTTTCGATCTCGGTGCAACTGATTTGAACCACTCGGTCACATCGAGTTGCAATAACTGTATACAGTTTTGCATCTCGGTGCCACCGAGTTGTTCCACTCGGTCACACCGACAGGGTCGGGCTATATATAGTGACGGGCAGAATTTTGGAAATTTCTCCGAAACCTCTTCGCCCGTGCATAGCTTGCTCTACCTCCTGGGTCTCCGGATCGTCCTCCTCGCCGCCAGCAGCCTCCAGTCGCTAGTCTCCGTCGCCGTCAACGGAATTCTGCCCCGCCGTTGCCGCCGTAGTGAGTTTCCGCCAAACTAAGGTATGGACTCGATCTTTGTGCTATTCTCCAATCCGATTCCTAGCACATTGTGATCATCATGATTCTTGCCACGTTTGTTAAACTCCTATCCAGTCAATGAACTCGTAGATTAGGTTTAATTCAAAAATTTTAGGGTTAGGTTTCCGCCGAAACCATCTCGGACCCACCGAGTTGAAAAACTCGGTCCCACCGATTTGGCTTATGCCATTGCACAAGTAAAACTCGGTCTCACCGAGAATTACTTATCGGTGTGACCGATTTTGGAACTCTGTGAAACCCTAGCAGTCTCGGTGCCACCGAACTGTGACTCGGTCTGACCGAGTTCACTAGTTCTGGTGCCAAAACTGCTTCCGTGTCACCGAGTTTGAAAATCGGTAGATCCGAGATGATTTCAGTGGGAAACTAAAACTAAGTTTTTGAATTATTCTTTTGCAAAAATCTCTACATTTTTTGATGCTCATCCACTCTATCTCATCTATAATCTATTCACAGGGTCAGCAGTCAGAGTTTGCATCATGTCAGACCAGGGTGACAGCCAGAACTTGTCAGAGCAGCAAGTGCAGTTGAGTGAGGGCACTAGCTCCTCAAGTTCCTCAGATGATGGCAGCAGGAGCACGCCCAGCAATCTGCCTAAAGCTGCCACATGTCAGAGAAAGAAGAGAACCTCAGATTCTGAAGATGAGGATTATGTGGCAGAGGAGGAAGCCACCTCCAAGAGAGTTGAGCCAGCAGCAGTTACAAAGCCAGGGTTGAAGTTCAAAAGGCCAGCAGGCAGGCAGCCCATGTCTAAGGTTAGAGCTTCAACTGAGAAGCCTGCACCCACAGAGCCAGTTGCTGCTGAAGGCAAAAAGAGAAAGGAAAGGGTCAAGAAGACTGTAGCCAGAGTGCTTGGCAAGGCCTCCATCATGGTAGATGAGGAGGAAGAAGAAGAAGAGGTTGCTGCACCAGCACCCAAGGCTCCCAAGCTAATGGGAGATGCCATAAAATCAGGGGGAGCTGCTTCCAAGGCCAAGTCAGCTCCAAAGCCAAAGCCAAAGAGAAACACAAGAAGCATCCCAGCCACTGAAAAGAACAAGGCCCCAGTGCCTGAAGCTGCAGAGGAAGAGGAAGAGAATGTCCTTAGAAAGCTCAAGCCCAAGATCCCAGACCACAACGATGCTCATTCTGTGGCTGAGGATATGAAGCTCAGGAGAGATTCAGGGCTGAGGAAGTGGAGAGAAGCAGATCCGTATGCTTCTAGGAGAAGGACTGTAGTGGACTACAGATTTCACACCAAGGAGCAGCATGATTTCTATGAGATAGTGCTACTAGATAAGAAGCCCATTGTCTGCGATATGAGATGGGTAGATTGGCAGTATATCAAGGACAATGAAGAGTACTTCCCTAGAGTGCATGACAGCTTTAAGGCGTGTGGAGTAGAGGACTTTGTTGGGCAGAAGCTCACAGACTGGAACGAGGAACTCATAATGCAGTTCTACTCCACAACCCACTTTTATCCAGATGGTAGGATAACTTGGATGTCAGAGGGTACGAGGTACCAGTCCACAGTTGCTGAATGGGCTCAGCTGATCAACGCCCCAGAAGAGCAGGATGATGACTTGGACATTTATGCCAAGAAAAAGATGGACCACAACTCTATGTCCAACATGTACAAGGAGATTCGGAATGAAGCACTTGACACGTTCAAATTTGGCTCAGTGCACTATCTTCCGTCAGGACTGCCCACTATCAATTGGATACTGAGGCACACCCTATTGCCCAAGTCTGGAGATCACAAGATGATCAGAGGCCACACAATCAATTTGCTTCATGTCTTTGACGTGCCTCAAAAATTCAAAGTCATGAGTCTCATAGTGGAAACAATCAAGAGGACAGCAGCAGACCAGAAGAGGAGCTGTCGGTATGCCCCACAGATTCAGGAGCCCATCAACTCCAAGATGGGCACGGGCATATACCTCTTGGATAAGGAACACCTGCCCATCCGTCTAGATTTTGAAGATAAGCAAGTGGTCATGACTGAGAATGAGCCATCATCTGCCCAAGCACAAGCCAAGAAGGAGAAGGCGAAGAAGGAGAAAGCTGCCAGGATGCCTACTCAAGAGGAGGCATCTGAATATTTTCTGAAAACCAAACAAGAGCAGCTTGGTTACCTGATTGCGTCCACCCTGCAGATTGAGCAAGGACTAGTCACCCTAACTCAGAACCAGGCAAGCTTAGAGAGGATCATGGAATAAAGGTTCTATGATTTGGACATCAAGGTGACAGAGATACAGACTGCCGTGGAGCAGCTCCAGGATGACATGAATGAGAGGAGAGGCAGGACTACGACTGATGCTTTTGCCAGGGTGCCACGAGGCCCGAGGTCGTCTACAATGCCAGTTGCTGACACCAGAGCTACCACATTTGCGCCAGCCACAGCCTCAGTTCCACCAGCTCCAGCATCCACTTAAGTCTCAACTCCGACCACATCTACCGAAGGCTTCGTCCTTGGAGTGCTCCGGACTCCACCACCACCTGAAGATCAAGCCTGAGCGTCGACTTAGCACTATGCATTTTCTAGGAACTTTTTGGTAACTTCTTGCCAAAGGGGGAGAAAATGTATAGATCATAGGCTTCGAGAGAGAGAGTGTTGCTTTTATTCTCTCTTGTTTTATTTGGTGGTTTTTCGAACTTTATTTGCCTTTGTGTGAGATACAATGCCCTTATCTGTGTGAGACATCGATGACATGTGTTTGATCATAAGCTACACTTAATGTTTGCTTAATGCTATTATTAACTATCTATCTTATGTGATCACTCACTATTCTTGGTGATGAGTGCATGTATTTCAATATTATCATTTTTGAGCGCTCCGCCAAGATGTATGTGACATGGAAGAGTAACCCATGACTCTAACTCCTTGTGCATTTGCAGTCCAAAGCAAATTCTAAATATGCACAAATTTAGGGGGAGCTCTTATTTGTCACATACTTCTCAAAGCGACGATATATTTCTTGCTTATTATCATTTGTCGAAGCTTTGATCTATATGTTGTCATCAGTTACCAAAAAGGGGGAGATTGAAAGTGCAACTATCCCTAGGTGGTTTTGGTAATTCATAACAACATATAGCTCATTGAGCTAATGCTATTTCAAGATGATTATTTCAGGAAAGCTCAATGATTGGCATGGCATGGATGTGAAAGTGGAACCCTCAAAATGCTAAGGACAAAGAATTGGCTCAAGCTCAAAAGTTCAAGACTCTTCATTTTATATTTTAGTGATCCAAGATCACATTGAGTCTTTAGGAAAAGCCAATACTATCAAGGAGGGATGAGGTGTTGCTTAATGAGCCTCTTGCTTTATGTGCTTAATGATATGCTCCAAAATCCTCAGCTACTTTCCCATATCCACAAATGACCTAAACCCTAAGCCAAACTTGGTCATACCGATTCTTTCAATCCGGCGCCACCGAGTTTCACTTGTCATTTGCCACTGCCAAACCCTAGCAATTCGGTCCTACCGATAAGGATCTTGGTCTCACCGAGATGGGATTGTAAACTCTCTGTGTCCCTTTCGTAACTTTTCGATCTCACCGAAAGAGCGAGTCGGTCCCATCGAGTTTGCCTGACCAACTCTCTGGTTAGCTTATTGCCAAACTCGGTCTCACCAAGTTTGTGCAATCGGTCTCACCGAGATTACGTTATGCCCAAACCCTAACCGAATCAGTCCTACCGAGTTGCATGTCAGTCCCACCGAAATTCCCAACGGTCACTAGGTTTACTATTTTGGTCCGACCGAGTTTTCTGATTCGGTCCCACCGAGATTAGTAAATTGTGTGTAATGGTTGGATTTTGTGTGGAGGCTATAAATACCCCTCCACCTCCTCTTCACTCGTGGAGAGAGCCATCAGAACACATACACCATTCCAACTCATATGTTCTGAGAGAGAACCACCTACTCATGTGTTGAGACCAAGATATTCCATTCCAACCATATGAATCTTGATCTCTAGCCTTCCCCAAGTTGCTTTCCACTCAAATCTTCTTCCCACCAGATCCAAATCCTATGAGAGAGAGTTGAGTGTTGGGGAGACTATCATTTGAAGCACAAGAGCAAGGAGTTCATCATCAACACACCATTTGTTACTTCTTAGAGAGTGGTGTCTCCTAGATTGGCTAGGTGTCACTTGGGAGCCTCCGACAAGATTGTGGAGTTGAACCAAGGAGTTTGTAAGGGCAAGGAGATCGCCTACTTCATGAAGATCTACCGCTAGTGAGGCAAGTCCTTCGTGGGCGATGGCCATGGTGGGATAGACAAGGTTGCTTCTTCGTGGACCCTTCGTGGGTGGAGCCCTCCGTGGACTCGCGCAACCGTTACCCTTCGTGGGTTGAAGTCTCCATCAACATGGATGTAGGATAGCACCACCTATCCGAACCACGGGAAAAACATCCGTGTCTCCAATTGCGTTTGAATCCTCAAAACCCTTCCCTTTATATTCTTGCAAGTTGCATGCTTTACTTTCCACTGCCAATATACTCTTTGCATGCTTGCTTGAATTGTGTGATGATTTCTTGACTTGCCCTAAGATAGGTAAAATCTGCCAAGAACTAAAATTGGGAAAAGGTTAAGTTTTTATTTGGTCAAGTAGTCTAATCACCCCCCCTCTAGACATACTTTTGATCCTACAGGGGGGAAGCGGGCGGGAGGAGGACGGCGGCGCCGGCGAGAAGGGGTCGGGACGGGATGGTAGAGACCGGGGCGAGGCAGGGGGCTGGCGGCGCGGGAGGGGGAGGAGTGGGGGGCGTGGGAACCCTACGGGCGGCCAAATGGAACGCCTAAATGGGCCCTCGGTCGCCAGTGGGCGAGATTGGGCCAGGCGGGACAGATCCGGCCTGCCTAGCCGGCCCACCCCAGCCGCCGAGGTCGGTTTCCCATGGCCGAACCTGCACCCACCATCCTGAGGGGGGGGGGCCTGCAACCAGGCCCGTGGGCCGGTCCAGGATCATAGCGGCCCGGTACGACCGTCCTGGGGTGACCAAGCGGGGCGCTAGGGTTTTCCCGAGCACCGCCGCGGCGGCCGCCGGCGGGGGCGAATGGGGGTGGCGAGGGGAAGGCGAGGCGGTGGGCGGCCATGAGGTTGGGGCCCGACGGACCTACGTGAGGGGAAGAAGGGCCGGAAGGGGGTCTGACGGGAGAGGACCGGCGCGAGCTTGGGCAGGATCGCCGGAGTCGGACCGGCCGTAGAAGAGGAGGGTGGAGCAGAGGAGGGCACGGCCATGGTCGCGAGTTTCCAGGAGGCGAGAGCCGGGCCCCGGTCAGCGCGACCGGCAACACCCCAGCTGCCAGCGCGACGCCGCCGGGGGGGCAACCCCGACCCAAAGGCTGTGCCTTGCATCCCCCATGCCGGGGAGGCGGCAGGAGGAAGACGACGGTGCCGTCCCGACCCATGGGCGATCGAACTCCCACCCCAGGGAGTAGGGCCACCGACGAGGTCAGGTGGCGGCCGTGGTGGGGCCTTGGGGGGAACCCGATCCCGGCACACGACGGGGCGGCCAGCGGCAACGTCGTCGGCCTCGGCGATGTCGGCCCACAGCAGCCGCAGAGAGCCGGAGGAAGGGGCCGGCGAGGGGGCGGAGGAGGCGGACGCCGGCGGGGGGCGGGGCTCGAGGGCGGGGACGGGGGGGGGGGGGGGGAGGGCGGTGGCCGGGCAGCCGCAGCGCCCGCGTCGCCAGGGGCGTCGCCAGTCGCCAGAGCCATCTCCCTCTCCCAGTTCCGGGCTTTCCAAAAGCTTGTCCTTGCTTCTTATTCCTTCTCCTCTTCCATGCTTGGCCTTGGTCCTTGGATCCTCCATGGTCGTCTCGGTTGTACCTGAGTATATGCAAGGCCCATGCATGAGGTAGTAGCCATGTCTCATATGTGGAAAGTGACGGTTCGAAGAGGAGTGAGTTCACCTTGTGTCCAATGGCGTATGGTTGAGGTCTCATCGTATGTCCTCTTGGGGCTTGGGGAGTAGTCGAAGTGTACATGGGGATGATCATAGAATGCTCCGCATCAATGAGAGAGCTTTATTCATATATAAGCATTCTTAGGATGATCAGCCAAGACACTGGTCACTAGGAAGCGAGGTACCCCGCAAAAAAGAAGTAGGAAGCCAGGTGTTTCATCAAGCCAGCTCTCGGCCACATTCAAAGCGCAGCAAGCACGGTTCGCACGAAGATGCGCCGCAAGGTTTGCTGACCTGTTTACATGCTGAATAACAAAAAAAAGAGGAAATATTACCGAGCGCTACTATTTGTAACAGGATATGAGCCAAAATTAAGTGAGAATTGTGGCGAGTGTTCCATGCAATCAACTTCCATTATCACATGTGAGAACCCTCGAAGAGAACCAAATGTGTTGAAGATTGCTTTATCACATTTTAAAATTATAATAAGAGTGCAGAGGCTCCTCCATCCGGTTCCTAGTACTAGTATAGTACGTACCTTTATAGACTATAGTAGTAGTACTAGTAAACTTTGCGCTTGGCTGTTCGCCTATTCGGGAAGTCGAACAATAATAGCACTAGTAGTATAGTGTATGCTTCTGGCAATCTGACACCGAATTAACTGTTGCACGTCCACCGCGTGAGCGAGGGAGAGCTTGCATTAGTCAAAAGTTTCTCCTTGTCCTGCGAGCCACCGCGCGCAAGCTTCTCCCGTCCTACAACCTTCTCCTTGTTCGGCAAGTTGACAGGACACAGCAAAGTAATGCTAGTCCATACTGCCTCCTCTCTGGTTAATATGGCTTTATTTGAAACGAGATAAATACAGTGTTTGTCACTGTATATTTGTAAAAATACGGTCAGTGGACTTCATAATATGCTCATTGCGCTCAATATATATATATATATATATTCCGGTGTTTATACGGTCACTAGCTCACCCTGACTGAGTATGTGTGTGCATGCACGTGTAGGTTGAGCACTTGAGCGAGACCATGTGTGTTCCGTCGTGTGCTCGGACATGCATGCATTAGGGCGTCGCGCGCGTTTTTGTGTCCATATGTATGTGTGACTGTTGCATACACGTAGGGGAGTACGTGTAGGGGCCAGTAAGGAGCAGTCAAATCACACAGTAAGTTAGTCGGAAGAAGCAACCATCATTTCACTCTTGAATGACACGTACGCAATATAAAATGGTTGATATGGAGAGAAAAAGAAAACCACTATATATACACTAGCAGGAGCCTAAGCTACAAGCCTGCTTGCTTAGGTTGCTCTCTTCACAAGCATAGAACGACGGGACTGATCCCGCAGCTGGGGGGAAGGGAACAATGTTCTGCGTAGACGCGGTCGACATCGGCAAGGGAGAAAACCCACAGTCGGTGCGTCCCAATCGGGGGTCACCACGGTATGGGCCGATGTCGCGTCCCAACCGCCCTTCTATCTACAGCTCGACATCCCAGGTAGTCCATCTTCCTTTTGGAGCCGGCTTGCTCCACTATCATAGCTCCATCTCCATGTCAATCTTTCTCTACTTCTACCGGCTTCTACTTTTGATGAGTTTATGTCTCATGAACTAGTGCCAGTTCTAATCACACTTCTTCAATATCTTTGCCATCGGGGATGCTTAGGTCGATTTTGGTGGAACTGCACGAAAGCATCGTATGATCCGAGGGTGCCAGCTGTCTTTCCTTCGATAGGTTCTACCTGGCCAGGAAATTAAATCATGTTTAAGGTTTAGGGTTTAAGTCGTAGTGACCCCTGTCGTGGAGTTGACACGGTAGATGTCCTAGAGCAAGGACTTAGTCATAGGGCCATCGCACTAGGAAGCTTAAAGGGGTTAATCGGGACAAAGGACACACGAGAGAGTTTTTATACTAGTTCGGCCCCTTACGATGAAGGTAAAACCCTACGTCTAGTTGGGATTGGTATTGCAGAGGTTTCGATCTCCAAGAGGCTCAACTCACCGGCTTGGTTATCGACTTGGTTGTTTCTTGCCCTAAACCTTCACCGGGTCGTCCCCTTATATACACGGGTTGACGCCTGGTGGCCTACAGAGTCCCGGCCGGCTCATAATCGTGTCCGGCTCGGTGACTTCCTTTACATGCCTTTATTTACAAGTATTTCCTTACATATGGCGGTTTACAGTAGCCGGCCCCAGGCCTTTGGGCATTCTATACATTTAGTAAACTATCATCTTGAATGTTTATCAGGCTTCTTCTGTAACCCGCCATTTGAGCTGACCCGGCCCCTCCTGGGCGGGTCATACTGGTAGTAATATCCTCAACATTAGGCCCCAGGTTGACTTTGAACTTTGTTCTTTGTCAATCTTCAATACTTAGGTGGAATCCATCCATTGTCTGAAAACTTCTGTAACCCGCCGTGACGTCGTCTTCTAAAAACAGAAAAAACCTACATGACGTCATCTTCCAACGGATCTTTCATTTTTTAATGCCTTCCGAGAATCGAGGCGTCCGTTTAGTTGGATAATCATTATTCGGGTCTCCTTGATTTTCGCGCCCGCCTGTTCACGCACCCCCTTATAAATAGGTACCACTTAGGTCTTTTTTCATTCTCCTCCTTCGGTCGTCTTCCTCCTCTCACTACTTCGCTGCTACTCGAGCTCTGCCGCCGCCACCGCCGCAGATCTCCTCGTCTCCACCTCAGGCCGATGCATCGACCTGACTTGTCCAGAGAAAAACGCGACGAACCTTCGCAGTGAATCCATACCCGTAAGTCCCACCTTCTCAATCTTTTTAGATCTGCATTAGGGCTTTGCGAGTTCGTCGGTGTTCTTCATCGTTCTTCATGAATTGTCCTGGTAGTTCTTCCTCCGTAGCCTCTAGGGATCCAAAAAGGAAATATAACTTGCACGGTAGTTGTTTGGCATCCATTTTTGATAGCCGTAGATTCCTTTTTCTGTATAGATGCTTCGTTAGCTAATGAACTCGTCTGTACTAGACTTTTTAGGTCTGGAATTTTTTCTTTTTGGGACAACCATTTGATCCAAAATAATAATAACCGTTTAGTGAAACTTGTTTATGCAAACACATAGCAGGATCTCCTTTCTCGGAAAGTCTGTAGTCATGGCAGCTTATCACTCCGGCTTTCTTTTCCATATATGTCATTAGCCCTTAGTTAAGCCGTTGTTACTTGTTTTACAACTTCAACCTTTAACTGTTAATTGAACCGGCATGTTGTTTTTTCCTTTTCCAGTCCCTTGTACAACATGCTGTCAAAGACACCCACCGTCTGCAATTGGGTCCCCTCAACCATAACTGAGGAGCATCTGAAAGAGTTCTTCCTCATTGGATTTCTACCCTCAAGAAACATCATGTCTTATCGCGCTCCTGACCCGGAAGAAGAATGACCCAATCCGAAAGACGGTGAAGTGATCGTCTTTACTGATCACATGAACCCGGGCTTCTCACCGCCCGGCTCATAAATTTTCAGAGAAGTTCTTCATTTTTTCAAACTCCATCCTCAGGATATTGGGCCCAATTCCATATCCAATATTTGTAACTTCCAAGTGCTCTGTGAGGTATATCTTCAGCAAGAGCCGACTGTGGAACTATTTAGAGAGTACTTCTATCTGAACCGGCAGAACGAGTGCACCAATGGCCTTAGCTTAGAACATGGAGGCATCTCAATTCAGCGCCGGCAGGGTGCGATTTTCCCTCTCATAGTTTTACCAAGTCACCCAAAGGACTGGAACCAAACTTGGTTTTACTGTCAGGATATCTCACCCGCCAACGAGAAGCCACTGCCGGGTTACTGCCCCGATCGTCTTGACACCAAGTTCGCCCTGCCAGATAAACTTACCATTGCTAAACGCAAGAAGCTGCTTCCATCTATCAAAAGAATCAACAGTTTGTTGGGGAACGGTTTAACCGGAGTCGATCTAACCCGCTGCTGGATCTCATGGCGGATTATTCCATTAAGCCGTCATTCAAAGTTGATGTATGAATATGGTGGAGACCCGGACGACTCTCTCCGTCATACCCCGGTTCAACTAACCGAGGAGGATGTTGTCACAATGTCAAATGTTCTGGTGAATGCAAAGTATGAAGATTGCAGTGTTGTGGGGTTAAATCCCTTCTGTAAATTTAACCCGGTACCAGAAGTAAGGGCATTCTGATCTTTTTTTCCTTTGTATTTTGTCCAGCCGTATTGTTTATCACTGATCCTTCCTCTTGTCTTTGTAGGCCAACTCTGACTTTTGGAAAGTGAAATATGATCACGAAGCTTCCAAGAAGGCGAAACTTGCCGCCATAAAAGCCAAGAAATTGACCCGGAGAACGAAGAAGAACAAGAAAACCACCGTTGAAGATTTGAGGAAACTTGATGACACGTCTGACTCGGAGGTAGCCCTTGATTCCCTTGGCCAACTTTTTAACAATCTTATTGACACTGATCCTTACCAGGATGACACTGGGGCTAGTCAAGCTGGGGAAGCAAAGGTAACTATCATTTCCTCCGACTCAGAGCCCTTACCAAGACACAAAGTTCGACGAGTGATCCGTAAAGTAAGGTTTTCTAACCCTTTATCTCACTTGGAACCCAACTTTCATTTGAAAAAGCAACAACATGAAAGCCGCCGTGAAGTTGAGATTGAAGATGAACTGGGTATCATCCTTCAGCAGACCCCTCGGAAACGCCCGAACGAGGTTTACTTATTACTGTCCTTAAATTTTTTTAATGAATCCTGCCCCTTGCATTTCTTTTAACTCCTTTCTTTTACCTTTTCAGGAGGTGTCTCGTTCCTCAGGCGACTCATCACAAACACAATTTCCAGCTTTCAAGACCGCTCCTGGGTAATTAGAAATCCTCTTTTCTTCCGGGTTGATCAATTGTTATCTTGATGCTGACTATCCTGCAATATTTTTCCTTAGCGGTCAGGCTAAATCCAAGAAGGCGAAGGCAGCAAAACCAGCAGAAGACCCGCCAGTACTAGCATCTAAACCGGCTAGACCGCCTTCTCCATTATATGTCACCCCAGAAGACCCGCCTATTTTCAATGAAGCAAATCCTCTGGAGCCGTCCCTTGATAGAGCCACTATAAATCCTTTTATGGCTGGACCGTCAAGCTCAACTGACCCGCCGTCTCCACGTGTTCAAGATGTTCAAATTACTGGGAGCCGCTTTGTTGAGCCGGGGAATCCAACAGTGCTGGCTCGGTGCACAGCTAAGCAAGAAGCATTGGAGAGGCAGAAGGTTCGTCTTGATGTTGCCAACTATGACCGTCTTAATGCCAATGATATCTTATCCGGCTATCTCAGTCATGTACACTCCAGTCGTGATTCTGAGATCGAGATGGTCAAGCAGCTTCAGTTGAAGTATAAGGTACGTTGTTTCTGGTTTACCAATATTCCTTCAGCCCCCAAGTCTTCAGATTATGAGAGAAACAGAATAATCCTGTAGACTTAAAATATAGGCCGAGATTTTTACCTCTTAATCTTTTCCTGATATCGATAGAACGAAACTTCACCCATAGTCCCCAAGGACCGGTTTATTTTGATCATTAATGAATCGGTACTTCAGAACTTAAAACTATCTGCGAAATATTTAACACTCCGGTTTAACCTTGATAAATTTGCTGAACTGCATACATTAGCCCCCAAGTGCCAAGTGCTGTTACTTTGTTAAGGACTTGGGACTTCAAATATGTTGGTAGAGTCGTAAAAATTTGATTTGGCATACATTAGCCCCCAAG
This sequence comes from Triticum monococcum, assembly GCA_034509565.1. NCBI lineage: Eukaryota > Viridiplantae > Streptophyta > Magnoliopsida > Poales > Poaceae > Triticum > Triticum monococcum. The sequence goes on along the minus strand of CM067842.1, from coordinate 437,828,932 downwards.
TGTCAAGTAGTTTATTTGTAAAGTACTTGGGACTTGAATCTTGAATTTAAATACTGGAATGTGAAACCAAGTCTTGACTTATCTGAACATTTCACAAAATGCATTGTCTGAATTGAATTCTCAATTATCTGACGCAAAGACCCGGCTAGCAAGTCAAGAGTCTGAAATCAAATCTTCCACTTCCAAACTGCAAATGAGTCTTTCTGCAATGGAAAATTTGAAGACTAGCTTTGCTACCAAGGAGAAGGCTTGGGAAAATGAGAAAACACTCCGACCCGACGAGCTGAGACAGCCGAAACAGCTCTGAAAGAAATTTCAACAGAGCTGAATAGTTTGAAGGGCCGGGTGTCTCAGATGGTTGCTGCTATCTTTGGTAAGCTTCCTGAGTTGACCTTTCGTATAATTTTTGCCAAACCAGAATATGATCCGCCAACTTACTCTGTTGAAAATATATGCAGGTCCGCGAAGTAAGAATCTGAGCCAAGACCCGTTGATTAAACTGAAGGCAGTATACACCTTGGTTGAACAATTGTACACTGGTGCACAACAGGCTCTGGCCGCTATCTCTCCTAAAAATCAAGGACCCAAGCGGCTTAGCGATGTCCTGAAGAAGTTGTCCATCCTTCCGGCGAGATTCCAAGAAGTAAAATGCTCCTGCGCGCAAGCACGAGCTTTGACTACCCTAAGCCGCTCCAAGGCTTGGGTGCCAGGCCTAGACCCGACTGACGTAGAAAGAGGTTACCCTACTGTAAAGGAGGACGAGTCTCCGTTTGATCAGGATGATTTCGTAGCATGTGTACGTGAAGTACGGTCTCAGGCGACTAGTCTTGGAGAAGAGACCAATGTTGACAAGTACCAGCCGGGTTTTGATAGTGAAAATAAGAAGATGGCCACTCCTTCATACAAAGTAGCAGACCTGATCCCACCTGTGAGAGAAGATACCTTTGCTCCGGAAATTGACCCGATCGGCCTGATTGACGACGAAGCCGAATTTGTCGCCATGAACGGCTTTGATTGGTCAAAATCCAACTTCCAGCAAACAGAAGGTGGTGAACCGGCAAGGGAGGGACAATAATCATCTTCATAGGCTTATAAAGCCTTGTAATAACTTTAGTTGCTAAAACACCGCATGTTTGCTTATGCCATCGTGCATATAATATTTCTATGTGAATCTGCTTCTAGATGTCAATGTATGCATCGTTTAATGTTTGTCTCTGCGATATTTGAACTATGTTTCTGTGAATACAAGAAAAAGACTGGCAAGGCGGTCTAGAACCAAACGGGCGTAGACACCCTAATTCACAGCCGATATATTTTCCTCAATAAAGAACAGAGACAAATATATAGAAAGGATAGGGGTTAATACAAATTTTTGAGCTAATGCAACGAGTAAGCGCATATAAGTAGAAATCATACCTTGTCCTTGTTGATCCTTAGATCACTGGGTTTAATAATCCGGGTGGTGTACTTTGGATCCTTGAGCCACCGGCTTGAATAACCCGGGCTGCTGTGTTGTTCAATAATTAAGCCGGTGAAGACAACCAGGCTGTCTTATTTGAAATATTGAAACAACAAAAGCTAAAAGACAAGCAACAGATAATAAACATAATTTTAACTCTGTACTCAAAAGCTGGGGGTTTCTGATTCGAATACGATCAATAAACCGGACCAAAGGGGTTAAGCTAAGGTTCGAATACGACCATATAGCCCCCAGTGGCTTTGGTGTTGCGCTGATTAAGAGGGTGCCGACAGCTATGTTCTCCTTGGTTCGAATACGACCTATGTTTGAACGGGAAGCCCCCAAATGACCTTGAGAGGTTTTTAATGACCATGATTCGAATACGATCCAAGTCAGACTCAAAAGGGGTTAAGCTATGATTCGGATATGATCAAGAAGCCCCCAAGTGAGTTTGGCCTTGAGCCGATCAAGAGGGTTACGACAGCTATGTTCTCTTTGGTTCGAATACGACCTATGTTTGAACAGGAAGCCCCCAAGTGATCTTGAGATTTGCAGCTAGATTCGAATACGATCATAAGCCAGACTGAAAAGGTTAAACTTGATTCAAATATGATCAGCTCCTTAATAGTCATTGTAAGTAAGAAATAATAAAGATGTATAGTCTGTGAAAAGAAAGGAGACCGATGGTCTTACTTTATTGCTTATCATAATATATACAATGTGAACGTATGTACATGTTGAGAGCCGGTGGCTCAGGTGTAATATGGCCAAAGTTGAGCAATGTTCCATGGCCAGCGGGTCTCCTCTTCCGACTTACGTGAGTCTGCATGCTCTCGAACGTCAATGAGGTAGTAGGACCCATTGTTTAAATTTTTACTGACCACAAAGGGTCCTTCCCAAGGTGGGGATAACTTGTGTGCATCTGAAAGATCTTGGATGAGCCGGAGCACCAAGTCGCCTTCCTGAAAGGTCCTGGACTTAACCCGGCGGCTGTGATAACGACGCAGGTCCTGTTGATAAATTGCTGACCATGCTGCTGCTAAGTCTCTTTCTTCATCCAACAAGTCAAGTGCATCCTGTCTGGCTTTTTCATTGTTAGCTTAAACATAAGCCGCCATACGGGGCGAGTCATGATGGATGTCACTAGGCAACACTGCTTCTGCTCCATAAACCATGAAGAAGGGTGTGTAACCCGTAGACCTGTTGGGTGTAGTATTGATGCTCCATAACACTGAAGGCAACTCCTCTACCCAACATCCCGGCATTCGCTGTAAAGGAACCATAAGCCAGGGTTTTAGCCCTTTCAGAATTTCCTAATTGGCTCTCTCAGCTTGACCATTGGATTGAGGATGAGCTACAGAAGAAACATCAAGCCGGATGTGCTCTCACTGACAAAACTCTTCCATAGCCCCTTGGGACAGATTAGTGCCATTGTCTGTGATAATACTGTGTGGAAAACCGACACGGAACTTTACTTTTTTCATGAACTGAAACGCCATGGCTGCATCACACTTACTCACCAGCTCTGCCTCCACCCATTTGGTGAACTTATCAACATCCACCAAGAGATGTGTCTTTTTTATCCTTAGACCTTTTGAAAGGTCCCACCATGTCAAGCCCCCAGACTGCAAACGGCCAAGTGATTGGAATCATCCGGAGCTCTTGAGCCAGCACATGCGCTCGTCGTGCAAATTTTTGACATCAATCACATCTACTGACTAGATCTTCTGCATCAGCGTGAGCCGTCAACCAGTAAAAACCGTGATGAAACGCTTTGGCCACTAAAGATTTTGACCCGGCGTGATGACCGCAATCGCCTTCATGTGAAGGATTTCTTGACCTTCTTCGGGGGAAACACACCATTGAAACGCTCCAGAAACACTGCGATGAAATAACTCTCCATCCGAAATCATCATGGACTTAGATCGCCGGGTTATCTGCCGAGCCAGGGTCTCATCCGCTGGCAACTCTCCCCGGGACATGTAAGCCAAGAACGGCACCGTCCAATCTGGGATGACATGAAGAGCCGCCACCAACTGCGCCTCCGGGTCAGGAACAGCTAAATCTTCTTCTGTGGGCAACTTGACAGAGGGGTTATGCAAAACATCCAAAAAGGTGTTGGGTGGTACCGGCTTATGCTGAGACCCCAGCCGGCTTAAAGCATCCGCTGCTTCGTTCTTCCGATGGTCAATGTGTTCCACCTGATAACCTTTTAAATATCCTGGAACAGCATCGACCTCTCGGCAATAAGCCGCCATGAGAGGGTCTTTGGAATCCCACTTGCCAGATACCTGTTGAGCCACCAGATCTGAATCACCAAGACATCTGACCTGGCTCAAGCTCATCTCCATTGCCACTCGAAGACCATGGAGCAATGCTTCATACTCTGCTGCGTTGTTAGTGCATGGAAACATCAACCGTAACACATAACAAAATTTATCACCTCGTGGGGAAGTTAACACGACTCCAGCCCCCGAGCCTTCCAATTGCCTGGATCCATCAAAATGAATAGTCCAATATGTGTTGTCCGGCTTCTCTTCTAGCATCTGCATCTCTGTCCAGTCATTGATGAAGTCAACTAGGGTTTGAGACTTAATTGCAGTACGTGGAACATACTTCAGCCCATGAGACCCAAGCTCAATTGCCCACTTGGCAACTCGCCCTGTGGCTTCTCTGTTTTGAATAATGTCTCCCAAAGGAGCAGAGCTAACCACAGTGATTGGATGTCCCTGAAAGTAATGCTTAAGCTTTCGGCTTGCCATGAACACCCCATAAACAAGTTTCTGCCAATGTGGATATCATTGCTTAGACTCAATTAGTACTTAACTGACATAATAAAACGGCGGCTGAACCGGATGCTCTTTGCCAGCCTCCTTGCGCTCTACCACCATAGCCACACTAACAGCCCGTGAGTTGGCAGCCACGTATAGCAATAGCGGCTCTTTCTCAATTGGAGCAGCTAGGACCGGCGGCTCAGCCAGCTGTACCTTCAGATCCTCAAAAGCAGCGTTCGCAGCATCGCTCCAAACAAAAACATCTGTTTTTTCATCAACTGATACAGAGGCATAGCCTTTTCCTCCAACCGGCTTATGAAACGGCTCAAAGCAGCCACACGACCCGCCAGTCGTTGAAATTCACTGACACAGGTTGGTTTGGCTAAAGATGTAATTGCTTTGATTTTCTCCGGGTTAGCTTCAATACCTCGGTTAGACACCAGAAAACCCAAGAGCTTGACGGCTGGTACTCCAAAAACACACTTGGCCGGGTTAAGCATCATCTTGTAAACCCGAAGATTATCAAAAGTTTCCTTCAGGTCTATGACCAAGGTTTCCTCTTCCCTGGATTTCACCACTATATCATCCACATAGGCATGAACATTGCGCCCAATTTGATTGTGAAGACAAGTCTACACACACCGCTGGTAAGTCGCCTGGGCACTCTTAAGCCCAAAAGGCATAGACACATAGCAGAAAGCCCCAAAAGGAGTTATGAAAGCTGTCTTCCCTTGATCCTTGACTGCCATCTTAATCTGATGATAGACGGAGTAAGCATCTAAGAAGCTCAATCGTGCACAACCCGCCGTAGCATCAATGATCTGATCAATACGGGGAAGAGCAAAAGGATCAGCCGGACAAGCCTTGTTCAAATCTGTGTAATCCACACACATACGCCAGGTGCCATTCTTTTTGAGTACAAGCACCGGGTTAGCTAACCATTCTAGGTGAAAGACCTCCACAATGAACCCGGCTGCCAAGAGCCGGGCCACCTCTTCTTCGATGGCCTTGTGCCTTTCTTCATTGAACCACCGGAGAAACTGTCTGACAGGTTTGAACTTTGGATCGATATTAAGAGTGTGCTCAGCGAGTTCCCTCGGGACACCTGGCATATCTGAAGGTTTCCATGCAAAGATGTCCCGGTTCTCACGGATGAACTCGGTGAGCACACTTTCCTATTTCGGATCCAAGTTTGCGCTGATGATGAACTGCTTAGATGAATTGCTAGGCACAAAGTCAACCATCTTAGTGTCATCAGCTGATTTGAATTTTAAGTCCGGCTCATGCTCTATGGTTGGATTTTTTTAATGACGTCATGTCCGTCGGGTCAACGTGATCTTTGTAGAATTTCAACTCCTCTATTGCACAAACAGATTCAGCATAGGCAGCATCACCTTCTTCACATTCCAAAGCTATCTTCCGGCTCCCATGGACTATAATGGTGCCCTTGTGACCCGGCATCTTGAGCTGCAAATATACATAACATGGTCGAGCCATGAACTTGGCGTAAGCCGGCCGCCCAAACAGAGCATGATATGGGCTTTTGATCTTACCACTTCAAAGGTTAATTTTTCTGCTTTGGAGTCATACTCATCCCCAAAGGCTACTTCTAGCTCAATCTTACCAACTGGCTATGCCGATTTACCAGGTACCACACCATGAAAAACAGTGTTGGATTGTTTAAGATTTTTATCCGTCAATGCCATTCGGCGGAATGTCTCATAGTAGAGGATCTTGATGCTGCTGCCTCCATCCATGAGTACCTTAGTAAACTTGTACCCACCAACCTGAGGTGCTACCACCAACGCCAAGTGACCCAGATTATCAACCCGGGGCGGGTGATCTTCTCTGCTCCACACAATAGGCTGCTTCGACCAACGTAAATAACGTGGAATTGCCGGCTCAACAGCATTGATGGCCCTCTTGTGGAGTTTCTAGTCCCTCCTGCATAAACTGGTGGTAAAGACATGATACTGTCCGCTACTCAACTACTTCGGGTTGCTTTGATAGCCGGATTGCTGCTGCTACTGCTGCTTCCCTTGGTCGTGTAGCTGATTATATCCTCCTTGGTGACCAGGATAACCCTGACCATGAAAACCTCCTCCGCTTGAACCGGCGCCCGGGCCCTGTAAACCACCTCCACCTGAGCCGCCGCCTGGGCCGTGACCCCCATCAAATGCATTTGAATTTTTAAATTCCTTCATGATCGTGCAATCCTTCCACAAGTGGGTGGTTGGCTTCTCCCGGGTGCCGTGTTTTGGACAAGGTTCATTCAACAACTGCTCAAGGGTGGGGCCTGACCCGCCCGATCGAGGGGGTTGCCTGCCCTTGCGCCGCTGATTACCACCCTGTGCATTAGTATTAGCAACAAACTCATCAGCCTTACATTTATTACCTCCTTGATTCATCGGGTTATGCTGGTGACCCTTGCCATTGTCGTTCATCTTTCCCTTTGTTGCCTTTTCTTCATCAGACACCGGGTCCTTGGTGGTATCAGAGTCGGCATACTTGACAAGAGCTGCCATCAACGTCCCCATGTCATTACAGTCACGTTTAAGCCGCCCCAACTTCTACTTCAGAGGTTGAAAGCGGCAATTTTTCTCCAACATCAAAACTGCTGAGCCGGCATCCATCTTATCAGATGAATGTATTATCTCCTTGACCCGGCGCACCCAATGGGTTGTAGATTCTCCATCCTCTTGCTTGCAATTGGTTAGGTCCACAATCGACATTGGCTGCTTACACGTGTCCTTAAAATTCTGGATGAACCGTGCTTTCAACTCTGCCCATGAGCCGATAGAATTGGGTGGCAATCCCTTCAACCAGGTCCGAGCCGTTCCATCCAACATCATGGTAAAATACTTGGCCATTGGAGCATCGCTAACCTCCAACAACTCCATAGCCATCTCATAACTCTCAATCCAAGCCCCCGGCTGTAGGTCAGCCGTGTAATTAGGCACCTTACGAGGCCCCTTGAAATCCTCGAGCAACCGCTCATTGCGTATGGCTGGGACCAGGCAAGGCACGCCTCCGGTTCTTGTGGCCACTCCTGCCTCAACTGACGTTGTTGGATAAGCCGGAAAGGTTTGGTGAGCCACATGCTCTGCTGCTGTCTGAGCCGCCTGTTCCGCCTCTTGCCGAATCCTCTCCTGATCCGCCAAGTTAAGGGCTCCAGCCCGCACCGGCTCATGCCGATATGGCCGGTTGTGGCGTTGAGCATTACTTGACATCTCAGTGGACTCCATGTGCCTACTGTAACTCGGGCTCCGGCTTGGGCGAGGAGTTGAATGAATCCTATCTCGACTGTAGGAGTATGTATCTTGCTGGGCCAAAGCTATCTGAAGTAGTTCTCTTACCCTCCGGGTTTCGATTGCCGCTGGCGAGTCGCCTTCCATTGGGAGAGCCGCCAAACGAGCCGACACTGGGATGAGATTTTCCATAGGGTTAGAGAAGTGACCCGGGGGTGTTGATACATAACGAGGAGGAGCTGTATTCATGCGAGGCGGCTCCATGGTGCGTGGTTGAACTGGTGCACCGGGCGTTGTGACCCGGTTTGCCTCTGGCGGGTTGCTCCCCCCAGCTTTGGGTGTATGGAACAGGTTCCTCGGATCCAGTGTTAGAGGCAGACGCGACTGAGTTTTCTGATGCCTCCTCCTCATGACCTTGTTTGTTGCATTATGATCCACCGAGAGCCGGAAGGTTTCTGCTTGAAGCTGTTGAGCACGAGCATCCAAAGCTACTTGTTCTGCTGCCATCCGGGTTTCCTCCGCGGCTAGATTTTCCTTAGCTTGCACCATCTCCTCCCGCACGCGTGCTACTTCCGCGTCATGCTGGGCTTTATCCGTCGGTTCTACCGCGGCGGTTAACAGAGTCGTCAGCTTATCCATGAGGTCCATCAAAACCTGAGCCGGGGGGCGCGCGGGGTCTCCTGACCCGGCTGCTGCTGACCCGGTAGCTGCTGCTGCCGCTGCGGTGGAGTTCTGCCCGGGCTGCGTCCCCGCCAAGAAGACTCCGGCCCAATTCGGTGGCTCAAGGGGGTCCGGAATACCGCTGCCATCGGAACAACCCCCGAGCATGCCGTCTTGTAGTTGGTACAACGAGTCCGCCTCACCTGTTGATGATGCAGTATCAGAGCGGACGGCCGTCTCCCCGCCTTCCATTGATCCTTCGAAGTATTCACTGCCATGGATGCAGCCTACGAAGGCATGTTTCATGACAGATTGAACACGGGCAGACCCGGCGCGCTGAGCCGTTTCTATGAGGTTGGTGTGGACGTCCGGCTTAGGGCATGATTCGCCGATTCGGTCGGCGAAGACGTGAATTCGAGCCGGCCTCGGGGCCCCAGCCTTCGTCGTCGATGTAGAGTTGGCCGCGACGACTCTTGGTCTTCCGGCCCATAGCGTATCCCTTGAGCCCTTCGAAGTTGCCCTTCAAGAACTCAAATCCACCGCGCGCTAGCCCCACGGTGGGCGCCAACTGTCGTGGAGTTGACATGGCAGATGTCCTAGAGCAAGGACTTAGTCGTAGGGCCATCGCACTAGGAAGCTTAAAGGGGTTAATCGGGACAAAGGACACACGGGAGAGTTTCTATACTAGTTCGGCCCCTTATGATGAAGGTAAAAGCCTACGTCTAGTTGGGATTGGTATTGCAGAGGTTCAACTCGCCAGCTTGGTTATCGATTTTGTTGTTTCTTGCCCTCAACCGCCACTAGGTCGTCCCCGTATATACACGGGTTGATGCCTGGTGGCCTACAGAGTCCCGGCCGGCTCATAATCGTGTCCGGCTCGGTGACTTCCTTTACATGCCTTTCTTTACAAGTATTTCCTTACATACGGCGGTTTACAGTATCAGGCCTTAAGCCGGCCCCAGGCCTTTGGGCCTTCTATACATTTAGTAAACTATCATCTTGAATGTTTATCAGGCTTCTTCTGTAACCTGCCATTAGAGCTGACCCAGCCCCTCCTAGGTGGGTCATACTCGTAGTAATATCCTCAACAACCCCATTAGTAGTTTTTCTTTCGTACACGCTCTCACAACTTTTTTCTTTACTTGTGAAGTAAATATTGGCTATAATCTGTGAATCATTGAGATGCATCAGCATGCGTGTTAGTTTTCCTTTGTATTTGATGGAATGTTGTAACGGGGCAACCTTGGAATAGGAATGAAAATGGAGTCGAAAGTTTCCATTTTTCCAGAGAAAAAATGGAAACGGAGAGAAACCAACATTTCGTTCCGTTGGATCATGCCATCGAGAAAAACAAACGTTTAAATCACGTCTGTTGTGTTCGTGTCTCACCCTCCTCCACGGCTCAACCCCACACGGTCGCTCGACATGCCACTCACCGCAAACCGAGTATACGATAACTTTCCCGCCTGCTTGTCGATGGATCGCGCCATGGAGTACTAGCACTACTGGAAGAGATTGACGAGTTGGGGGAGGACAGCTAGCTGTAGCACGGACTCCCAAGAACTTTTTACATGCATGTTGTAGCCGGCTATTGCGACCTTTGAACGCGGAGCAGCTGCGTGCACCCGGAAGCGGCGTGGGCGACGCTCTCTCGGCCGGCGCGCCGCTTCAATGCCGGCGCCAGTGAGAGGTCACGTCTGCTCTGGCCGAGTATGAATGCGGCACTGACCGTTTCGGACGGGAAGCACGCGCGGGTGATGAAGAGGGTTCGGGTTGGTCAGGACCGGCCGTGGCAGCAGTCCGGACGTGCGCAAACAAGAGATGATGTACGTTAATATTGCTGCGTATATAATTAACAACGTAAATAATGTGCCAGTTGGACAAATATGATTGGAGATGGAGATGGAAATGGAAATGGAATTTTACATAAACACGGATACGCATGTCTATGTCTATGTGTGTGTGCGCGACGACTCTCGCGACCTGGAAGCGGGGGCGTGTTTTTGATCGAGTTTTCTTTCTTGTTACATTAGAAAATCAGTTTGTCTAATTCACATCTAGATTTTATTTAAGGATATCACATCTAAGCTCCCACAAGTATATAATGTAGCAACAAGAAACAAAAAAACTTGGAAAAAATAGACCAAAAACAGAGTGGACATCAACTTAGATGTGACATAACTATGTCACATCTAGATGTGTGATAGACAAACCCTTAAAAAATTGTCCGCCAGTTTTCGTTTCTTTTTTTCGGGAACGCGCGTATTCTATTTAAAACCACTGCTATGGAGAGATTTTTTTACTCCATTATAGCATCTTGTTTGATAGAGTTTCTCGTGTCTCGCTCTCTCACCCTCTCCATATCAAAACAAGATGACATTGTCCACTCTTTCTCTCCCCTCACTGGTGGTCACAGATCCGGCCGAATTCCGTCCGTTGCGGGAGGTGAGGAGGTGCAGTGTTGACATTGTTGCCGTCGGCGACGGAGGAAGCCGATGTGCACCGTCCTCTCGGAGCCGGCGCTGGCGCGGACGAATATCCTTCGCGCCCTTGTTCGCTGCCGTCGTGTGGGCAGATCCCGCCCGCCCGGCTAAATGACATCTCGCCCACCTGAGGTATAACTTCTTGTACTGGTCCAGCTCCCCAAGTCGTTGCGTGCCGGTTTTCTTCAATGTGACTACTCCCCAGCTCCCCATGCATAGTAGCTAGGGTTCGTCGGCTGGTCCAACATCACCTACTAGTACTATTATAGAGGAAATGCCACTCGAAAAGTTTTCTTGATTTAGGCCTCGGTGGAGGTATACATGTTGTTTCGACAAAAAAGTACATGGTGGTTGTGCGGTCATTGTCCATATGGTGGTAGTACTATCATTGGTTAAATGAAGAAATGCTTTTTTCTCGGGTATCTTCGTTTAGTTCCCATCAAGATAATTATGATGCTTCTGTTTGTTGGTGTACTTTTCATTAATTCTTATTGACAATTGAGATGTCGTTGCTAACCCTTTTTTATATTTTTGGAAACAGCGATGCGTGTCTCCATACCTGGGCATGTCTTCCTCAATTTTAGTGGAACTGCACAAAATTGGATGGCCATTGTTGTTCCGCCTCACTGTCCTCTGCCACGTTGTTCTTCCTTCCTCGAGCTTGATTACTGAGAAGAAATAGACCACAGTGAGGATTTGTCGAACTTCATAGGTGCCTCACCCAAACTTGATGCCAAATGGATGATGCATCACCACGATGACCTATCGATGCTCATGGTTGCGCCTCATGGTTGTGTCGGCTGGTGAAGCTGATCGATTTTCAATGAAAAACAAGATGTCTTCCATCAGTGCTCTTTGCTTGTTACGCACAAAGATGATATCCTTCGTCAGTTCACCTTGGTTGCGTTGGAGACGCAGTCGTCTTTCACGTTGGTGCAATTTTATCACACAATTGGATATGAACCAAATGTTTCCTCGAAGAAGGATCGACGTTGGTACTAAGAGCATAAGTTTTGTATTGATTTCTAAGCCTTCTCACAAATTTGACTCCAGCTCCCCTGTAATTTTATTTGTCCAGCTATTAACTTGGATTTAAAAAATGGTGTCGACTAAAAACCCGGATGGACGTAGTAGCCCTCCATTTTTATTTACTCTGCATATTAGATTTGACTGAAGTCAAACTTTGTAATACTCTCAAACCTTTCCGATAATTAAAATTCTTTATTTGTACACACTCTCACACGTTTCCGATAATTTGGCGCATGTGTGGTTGTTCACTTAAGGGAGGGTAGTGTACCACACGTGAAGGACAAGAAGTGCGACCAGGACGCGTGGGCGTGGATCGTTAGTTCATTGGAAGTAGTACTAGTTTTCTTCAGTATACATTAAATAAAGAGTTTCGTTTCGTACTTACACAATTTAAAACAATTGTTATGGAGAGAACAAGAAAACCACTCCACTATATATTAGTCGTATACATGAGAGTACTATATGGACGCAGCTTCATTGACTTAGTGCACCTGCCTTTGCATTTATGACAGGTGGGCCCAAAATGTGGCTGGCTCACCTGTCATACAGCCAAAAGCAGGTGCAGTGAAGGCATGGAGCTCAGTCCGTACTACAGTAGTATATATATAAGCGGGAGCCTCAACGCTTGTTCGCTAGGGTTTGCACTCTCCACACGCTCGCCGCACTACATATATGTTACACGCTGGAGGCTCCGCGTTCATTTGCTAGGGTTTGCTATATTCACAGTCTCTCACCCTCTCTTCACCAGATCTAAACAAGATTGCGTTAGGCTCTTGTCTCTCTCTCCCCCCTCACAGCTGGTGAAGAAGGCGTCCGTATCCCGTCGCACCGGGAAGGGGAGGAGGTGCATCGTTCACTCTATCGCCTTCGGCGAGGGAGGCAATCCACTGCCGGCTACACTGTTCTCTTTCACCCAGCGGTTGTGCGGGAGGGCCATCGACCCCTTCTTCCTCGCTGCCATACTTTAGTGTGGGCAGATCCGGCCTCCCGCCGGACGCCTTGCAACATCCCGACGACCCTAAGGTATAAGTTTCTTTAAAACCGTCGTTGCTCTAGCTGCATCTGGATCTTTTTCGATCTGTAGTCGAATCTAGGTCTTGGTTCAAAGAGGAAAGAAGGGTGCGGTGGGCTGGAGCAAGAATCTAGGATGTGGTTCAATGAGGAAAGGAGGGGAGGAAAGTAGTATAGACTGGCTATCCAGCCGCTTTGTAGGTCGAAAAGGGAAAAAGGGGGTAACCTAGTACACACATCTGTAAGAAACTGATCTCTTTGTTGAAAAGGGAAAGAAACTGGGGGGGTCGGGTAGTTTGTGCAGGACTAGATTTGCTACCCTCACATAGGAAGAAGGTTCAATGAGAACAAATATGGGACCACCGCATATATGCTGCTTGGCTACATACTCTGCATCACCCATTTATACGTGTGGACGCACATGGTGCTGGCATGTCCCATACAGCTATTTTGCTGTTGTTAATTTAAGAATGCCGCCGGAAAATTGAAGCAATGCCACTGTTAAAAGTAAATTACATTTTTTAACGAATGTTGTTTCAAGAGAATGTCTTTGTTAATATGAATCAATGCAACCGTTTTAGAAATGCCACTGTCCTACTTTGTTTTCCATCCAAGATAAGTTAGATGCTTCTTTCTGTCACCGTTTGTTTCATCCTCCTTTATCGGCAAGTAACTGTTTCCTTTTTTGCCTCTGTTAAAATAGGGGTATCGATTCAACTTGTTGCTATTGCGACATTTTGCTTCGCTACTTGAAACACTTATGTTTTAAGAGGGTTTTGTGCAGTTCAACTTGAATGTCACACCGGTGATTTTGCTTAATTTTGGTGGAACTGCACAAAAGGAGATCGAGATTTGTTTCCAGTCTTCGTGGCGAGTTGTTTCAAATCTTGGTCTCAACCACATGATGTGAAGTGTGCTTTGAGATGTTGTGCTACTTGTTTTCCTACTGTTTTAAATAAATGTTGAATTGAAGCTATTGTATTGATGTCTTTTCCCATTAAGTAGTGAACAAAAATGGGACCAACCCAGACATGATGCTTGTTGCTTTGTTACAACAAATTCAGCATCACACCCTTTATAAGCCAGTAATTGATGCCACTCTCAGAATTAACTACTGAATCTTATTTCAAAACTGCAACACTTGTTAGGGATTGGCGGGATTACCATTTTTGTGGCCGCATGTTTCATCCTCCTTTATTAGCCAGTAATTGATTCCTTTTTTGCCTCTGTTTAAACAAGGATATCTATTCAACTTGTTGCTATTGCAACATTTTACTTTGCTACGCGAAACACTTTGCTTGATTTCAGTGCAACTGCACAAAACGATATTGGATTTCCTATTCGTGTTGGCAGATTCGTATTTTATCTTGTCCGTCTCATGAAAGGTCAGTACATGCCTTCATCCACATGATTGTGTAGTGTGCTTTGAGATGTTGTGCTACATGTATTGGTACTGTTTTAAATAAATGTTGAATTGAAGCTATTGTATTGTTGTCTTTCCCCGTTAAGTAGTGAACAAAAATGGGACCAACCCAGACATGATGCTTGTTGCTTTGTTACAACAAACTCTGCATCACCCCCTTTATAAGTAGATGGAAGCACATACTGTTGTTGCGCCCACTCTCCCCTGGAACTGTTTATGCTTTTTGTTAATCTAATGCCGCTGGTAAAATTAAGCAATGCCACTCTCAGAATTAATTAACTACTGAATCTTAGTTCAAAACTGCAACACTTGTTAGGAACGGTACTATCCTGCTTTGTAGTTCTTTCTACATGTTTAACCAAGGTATTGTTAAGATAATGTCTCTGTTAAAATGAATCAGTTGCATTGTTTTAGGAATGGTATTTTTCTGCTTTGTCATTCTTTATACATGTTGAAACAAGGCATTGTTAAGATAATGTCTCAATCAATATGAATGAATCACACTGATGGAGAATTGCTACTCTCCTGCTTTGTTTCCCATTAAGATAAAGTAGATCAGTAGATGATTTTCTTCTGGGAGCACAAGTCATCAACCGTTATTTCTCAGTAATTGTTTCCCTTATACCTATTGTTGCTTACGCGGATATCAAAATTAAAGCTCGGTTTTATTCCGACTTCGATTTTAGTTGAACTGCACAAAAGGAGCCAATGTGTCCAAGGCAAACTGCTGCATTACTGGGTCCAGTTGGTCGTTCCACTTTGCAGAAAGAAGCAGTCACTGTTTGCGCTACATTACAGAAGGAATGATCGAGAAGCTTTACAGAGTATTATTAGACACCGGTGACATGACTAGTCTGCAGAGAACATTAGCAATTTCACAACACGTGGAGTGCCCTGGGCAAAAAGTGCCCAAACAAGTACAAGAAGCTACGACAGGACTCCATGATCATAGGCATTACATATTTTGAATGGGAAAAGCTTGTCAAAGTTTAATCACTGATGTTAGCAAGAAGACGTTAGTTTAATATATTGGAATTGGAAAACCTTGTCAAAATTTGCTCATTGATGTTAGCCAGAAGACATGCATTTGATATTTTTGAGTGGGATGCCCTTGCTGTGAGCAGCGTCGAGTGTTTTTTCTATTCCTGTGTTCAGTTTAGAAGTAAATAGTTACTCTGCTAAGATATTCCTGTGTTAAGAGTTTGTTCTGAATATTGTCTATGTAATGCCAGGCCTTGTGTTTGATTGCAAAGTTGAGCTTGGAATGTTGTGGCATGCGGCATCACGAGCTGTTCACTATGCCTCCTAAGAATAATTCTTCGTATTGTTTTGCATGTCGATCTAATGCCAGTGATTTGCTTGTTAAGAAGATCATCCTCTTCTGTTGTTTCCGTGCTTAAGAAGTTCATCGTCTGATGTTTCATTCATAGCCTATACGACAAGTCAGGTAGGTTAGACGTGAAACCATATGATCTTCCGACCAACTCATGATATTAGGCCGTGATTGGATCGTCGTTTTCCAACCAAAACCACTTGTAAAACTGACGCTTGTAAATTAAAGCAGATGGTCTCGGGCGAAGGCGCTTGGTTGGTCGATTCGACTAGTAAAATATCAGAAGTACTTCACACATGATAAAAACGCTGAACGACACTCGGACGATTGCTAATCCAACCGTTAGCTGCTGTTTTAGCCTTGCCCATGGATGGCATGATACGCACGTCATGCATGTATCGTCTGGTAATGTCGTCCATATAGTAGTGCTCGTAAAATATACACTGGTCTCTCAAATTACACGCGTAACCCGCCGGTTTTACTTACAGACCTCGGGCCCTTGGTTTCATTACGCCTGTATTTTACGCGTTGTTTCCGTTGACGAGTAAATTACACTTGTATGTTAATACAGGTTTGAAATAAACCAGAGCTCCCAAGCGCGGCCTTACCGTTTCATGCCGTCTCAGTTTCTCGAAGGTGCTCATAGGTGTCCGATGATCCTGGCTTCCTAAATGAGCAGCGGGCGCTGTATCAGACCATCCATAGGGCCCGCGAGGCCCTCTCCGTTGTCCTTCGAGTTGTTGTGCTCGCCGTGGCGCCGAGCATTGTTAACATCGTCAACGAACATGAGGATTCAGGAAATGACTTTATTTTGACTGGATGACACTAGGGACCCACTAGGGCCATAGCCGTACGTAAGCAGGTGCCTCCTTATTATGTACAACTATTTTTTTGCTTTCTCCTGGTTTCCTGACATCACGGTCCCACACCATTGTCAACCTATGTAGTCAATATAAACAAGAGAATTGCACAAGGTGCGGCCGATAGCCGGGACCAAGCAGGTCGAGCAGTATTTGTGTTTTTGAGGCGTGAGCACTGCAGAGTTTTTCTTGGCGATGATTTCGTTGTTGTTCAGAGGAGAGTAGGGTATTAACTGGGCGGGCTGTGGCCCGTCTAGCCCAGGCCAGATATCCAGCCCAGATACTAATTTTTTCAAGATGAAAATGGCTAGCCCAGCTATATGTCTTTCTGAGGAATACCCAGGCAAGGTCAACTTGTTATTCTCCGCCCCGCTGGGCTGCAAATCTTTCCTAGGAGGGATGCATTAGGCTTAATAGGAAAATGGGCTTTAAAAATAATAAATGGGATGTAATTATAAAAACTAGGCAGTAACTATATAAAAATGCACCAAACACGAAATTAGTTTATAAAATATTATTTATGGATTTTGAAAATCTTAAATTTTCTTTGTTGCGCGTGCAATGTTTCGTTGGATTTTTACATAATACAAATTTATATTTAATCTGACTAGAAATTTTGGGATAAAAATATTTCGGATCCCATCAAAATGTGGGAAATTTTATTGAATTTTGTCTTCAATGGTTGGTTGAAATTATTAATCGTTGTCCTAGCTAGAAAATGGATTGTACTTTTAACAAACTGTAAATGGGCTGTTGTAAATTCCATTAGAATTCAAAAGTGGGTTGTACATTCTTACAAAACGCAAATGGGCTATAAGTTCTCTGCCACACACTTGTGGGCCTACTAAGTGACACGTCCCCTAAAAAAATAAGTTGACGCGTATGCAAGGCTTTTTCAACTTATTATAACACACGGTTCTAGCAGCAGTGGCCGTTGGATGTCTATCCAATGGATGTCGTGCTTCTTCTTCAATCTCGGATATTCTTAGCTTCGGACGCCCAAAAAATGATTCCTCCCCTGACATCTGGGGCACACCGTTTCGGAGGCTGGCCTGTGGGCCTACTAAGTTGGAGCATACGAAGGGCTTTATCAACTTAGTCAATATAAACGATTCTAGCTTCAGTGACCGTACGATGTCCATCCAACGGCCGTAGTGCTTCTTCAACCTCTGGTCTTCTTGGTCCAGCCGCCCAAAGAAGCGCCGGTCGTGCCGCCTGCTCCTGCCTCCTGTGGCCGGCTGTGCTACCGCGGAGGCCTCACCGCCCCCATACTACTCCCACCACTGGCCAGACCATCCCTCCACTCACCCACACCCCCTGTTATTCTGTGGCGACGGCAGCCTCACACCGCAGCCAAACCAGTGAACCCTCATACTCCTCTCTGCGCGGGCTTCCACTGCTGTGTCTTCCCCGGCTCCGCGTCGTCCCCTTCCTAGGCCTCGCCGTCGTCCACCGCCCTGGTGCTCTCGGCGCGGCGTGGTCAACATGCTCAACGACCGACTTCCATCGGAAGAGTACTATACGTGGAGAGGCTGACAGCTGGGTCCATGGCGGCCGCAAGGAAGTGCCTCCTTATTACGCACAAAATAATTATTCCTCCACCTGACAGCGGGGACCCACTGGCGGGCCACCTTATTTCGCGAAAAAAATGTTTCCCCCTGACTGCTAGGACCCACCAGACGGGCCACCATATTTCGCGAAAAAACGCTCCCCCTGCTGTCAGCTCAGACCCACTGGAAGTGCCTCCTTATTACACACTAAAAATGAATACTCCCCCTGCTAACTTGGACCCACCTTGGTGGGAGGCTGACTTGTGGGCCTACTAAGTTGACGGGGACGGAGGGCTTTGTCAACTTAGTCAATATGAACGATTCTAGCTCCAGTGACCGTACGATGTCCATCCAACGGCTTTAGTGCTTCTTCAACCTCTGGTCTTCTTGCTCCAGCTGCCCAAAGCAGTGTTGGTCGTGCCGCCTGCTCCTGCCTCCCGTGGCCGGCTGTGCTGCCGCGGAGGCCTCACCGCCCCCTACTATTCCCACCGCTGGCCAGGCCCTGCAGTGACGGCAGCCTCACACCGTAGCCAAACGAGTGAACCCTCATACTCCTCTCCGCGTGGGCATCCACTGTCGCGTCTTCACCGGCTCCGCGTCGTCCCCTTCCTACGCCTCGCCGTCGTCCACTGCCCTGGTGCTCTCGGTGGGGCATGGTCAACGTGGTCAAGGAACGACTTCCGTTGGACATGGACTGTACGTGGAGAGGATGACAGTTGGGTCCACGGCGGCAGCAAGGAAGTGCCTCCTTATTATGCGGAAAATAATGATTCCTCCACCTGACAGCAGGGACCCACCGGACGGGCCATCGTATTTCAGGAAAAAAATTGTTTCCCCCTGACTGCTGGGACCCACCAGCTACACCTTCGCACCCAAGGAACTGTGTCCGAGCAAAAAAATGATTCGCCCCCTGACTGCTGGGACCCACCAGCTACATCTTCGCATGCAAGAAAGTGTGTTCGGGCAAAAAAACCAAAATGATTCGTCCCCCTGACTGCTGGGACCCACCAGCTACATCTTCGCAGGCAAGGAAGTGCCTGACAGTCGGGACCCACCTGGTCGAAGCGTACGTAGCGTTGTCATTCTGGTCGCGAACGTGTACCTACATATATACTGGTCGATGTAGAGGCGCGCACGTGTCGTAGTAGAGGCGCGTATTGCCCAGGATTGGTCGTCCACTGACGCCAATTGCCCAGGATGCTTCATGGGCGGATCGCCCCCAAGAGGAAGAAGAATCTGAGGCCCAGCCCACTCCGACTCCACGGGCGTCGTCTGCGTTACGCAGGCTTCGCAAAGGTCCAAGGCCTCAAGTACCACCAGTTCCCCCGTCTCACCAAAAAGCAGTTCTCATGGAGAACGTGCTTGTGTCCGACCCTCCAGCTCGTCAAGTGGAGGATGACAATCGTGAGGCTGCCACAACTAACAGTGAAGCTAATGTGGAGCCCTCCCCACCAAAAGCATCAGAAGACAGCGAAGCCACTGATCCTGACACTTCTGTTCCTGAGTCTGCTGTAGGTCCCTAGTTCGACTATCATGTTGAGCACAGGCCTCAGGTACAGAAGCCAATCCCAAGAATGCCAAGGTTCCCAAGTCCTGCATCAGCACCTGGCTCCTTCAACGTCAATGGCTTCAGGGCAGACAATACATTCTTCAATAGCTCCAAGAACCCCTACTCAAGGGAAAGGATTTCATCAGATCGGTTCTTGAGCTATCCTCAGCGAAGCTATTACTCATGCATACTGTACAACCAAGGTCGCATCTTCCCACATAAGCGCCTTGACGTTCAAGCTATAGCTGGTCTGCCCTGCCTAGAAGAAGCGTTGGACTGTTTCAAGCAAGTGGGACTGCTGCCATTCATTACTAACGAAGAGCATTGGAATGAAGAGCTGATGCTTCAATTCTATGCCACACTTCACATCAGAGGGTACAACAGAGATCCGAAGACTTGGGTCCTGGAGTGGATGACCGGCAATGTTCATCACGAAGCCAATGCATTTGACATCATTGAGCTTACTGGCTTGCCCACTCCTGGCGATCTCTTCGAGCAAGGCTGTCAACTGCATACTGAAGCTATTGAAAGCATCTTTCAGAGGCCTGAACCTGATATGAGTCAGATGCTCAGCATGATGAAGCCATTGCCCCAAGATGCTCCTTATCCCACAGAGTTCTTCGTTGAAGACCTTGAATATCTGCCACGAACCATCTATCACATCATCAGGCGGACTCTCTGGCCCATTAAAGGACACTCTCCAAATGCCAAGATTGAGGGTGCAATGAAGACTTTGATATTCTATATCCTTCATGGCAAATGCTTCAATGCACAGGATTTTTTCATACGCCAACTTGCCGCGTCAGGCTCTGACTTGTTTGGTTTGAAGTTCTATGCCCCTTGGGTAATGCGGCTGATCAAACTTCACTCTGCTATCTCGTATCAGCCCTCAGCCCGCAACCATCGGATCTTCTTGCCTGATGTGGATACCTCTGCTGAAGCCATCTATCCTGAGCCGGCCAAGCAACCTCTGAGTCTTCAGAATGCAGAACACCAGAGCTTCACTCAAAACATTGAAGGAATTGAAGCAGTCTCTCGAGTGTCTGCATTGGCTGGCACTACACGTGCACCACACCCTACTTCCACTAAAGCCACTGACAGCACAACTACTCCAAGACCCAAGAAGCGCACTCGTGTTCTCAATGACCGAGAGCTTCTTGTGTCCCTTCATCAGAAACAGGATCGACATCATGGCTGGCTCAAGCGACAGATGAAAAGCCTCTTGGTGGATGTCAATCGCATTCGAAATCTTGCCACCAAGAATGCTTTCGTTGCACATGAAACCTGTCGCCGCACATGGAAAGGACTCACAATGCTGTGTTCTGAAGCTGATCTTCAAGAGGATGGCTTCACAGAGGGATTCAAGTTTGACTCCACACCTCCTCGAAGGGTTGTGCTGCGAGGAACTCCATCACTTGAAGACTCTGAGTTCTCTTCCTCTACTGCCAGAGTGATTGCCAGAGTTATCGAGGATGAAGACGATGCTACATCACCGCCACCTCCTTCAGCACACGTCGACACTGCACCAAGCTCTTCAGCACCGCCAAACTACACCAACGACCCTGCTGCTCATGGGAACGAGTAGAAACTCTATGTCTTCAAACCTTTTTGGTCCTCACTGACAAAAGGGGGAGAAGCATATGAGGTTGATAGTCTTCAAGCGGGTCATTATGGGCGGGTGCTTTATAATTTGCTTCGTGCTTACAACTCTCGTTTTGCTACATTTGGTTCTTTGAGTTGTAACACTTAAACTCGATGGTCGTCTGCTACTTGTTTGCCACCTTGCTTTGCAAAGATAAATTCCGCATGTGCGACGATAAATTCCGCACTTCGATCATTCTGCAGACGTCCATTTTTAATTATGCATGTCATTATCTTCATATACTTTCACATGCATAGTGGAATGTCATCATAAGGTGAAGTGGATCTCCACAAGTACAACCTGCCATGTGCATTTCCATTCCAAAAGCAAATTACTTATATGCACATCTTCAGGGGGAGCCCTTGCAACTTATGAAGACAATTCCTTATCCATTAAAATTTCATAGACTATATTCCCCGTTGAAAACTTCAACTAGTTTGTCATCAATCACCAAAAAGGGGGAGATTGTAAGTGCATCTAGTGCCACCCCTAGTTGGTTTTGGAGTATTGACGACAAACCTAGTTGAGGGACTAATGTGTTTGTGAGAATTGCAGGATAACACAGGTAGAAGTCCCTCATTGATTCGGGTTTACTACCAGAGATGACCCCTAAAAATGTACGAAGACATTGATGTCAAAGGTGGTATATGAAGATATTCACATTGAAGACTATGACAAGAGAAGACACCACGTGAAGCCTACGGAACTCGAAGACTTAGATCTTTTGTAGTTCTCTTTCATTTGTGTTGAGTCATAGGAACCACCGTACTGTTATGTGGGGTCCAAGAGAACCAGTCAGAACGACTGAAGTGATGCCTAAACAAAAACCTATGTCTTCGAGTGAAGACTATGAGAGCAAATCTTGTCCAGAGTCGGACAAGTCAGCTTTGCTTGTAGCCCAAGTAAAGTTGCCGTGTGAGTTTGAAATCTGACCGTTGGAACACGTGTCAGTTCCTTAGAGACCCAGGGTCATTTCAGACAAATCAGGTCGGGTTGCCTAGTGGCTATAAATAGCCCACCCCCTACAACCATAAACGGTTGGCTGCTCAGATTTAGTGCACGGCTTTTGTCGTTTGAGAGCAACCCACCTCGAAGCCTTTGAGAGAGAATACCTAGCGAGGAAAAAGCCCTAACCACCCAGAGCCAGAGAGAATTGGGCATCACTTAAGTCTTCTTGTCTGAGTGATCTGAAGACTTATTACACTTGAGGACTGTGCATCCTCTAGCCGGTTAGGCGTCGCGTTCTGAGCATCCAAGAGTCATTGTGGATTGCCGATGAACGAAGTCTGTGAAGGTTTGGGAGTCTAACTTGAAGACTTACCAGAGTGATTGGGCGAGGTCTGTGTGACCTTAGCTCAAGGAGAATACGGTGAGGACTGGGTGTCCTGAGCTGCGGTTCTGGACTGGGTGTCCAGGACTGTGTGTCCTAAGGTTTAAATACATAGCCGCTCCAACCAGACGTACAGTTTCCACAGCAACTGGAACTGGTCCAACAAATCATTGTCTTCAACGAGTCACTGGTTTCATCTTCACTTCCCTTTACTTACTGATTACTCATTGTGAAGTCATTGCATGTCTGTTCTATCTTTTGTCTTCACAACATGAGTGTATGATCTGTTTGGCTTCATAATATCTTCCTACCTGATCCGTATTACACTGCAGCTATTTGTCACTGTGCTTTCACTCTGTTGATACTTGACCATGGCTTGCCTAGTGTAGTCGAACTTCCGATGCATAGTAATAGGCATATCTCTACCGTTTGTCTTCATAACTTCCACGTTTTGAAGACTTTCATAAAAATCACCTATTCACCCCCCCCCTCTAGTCGACATAATGCACTTTCAATTGGTATCAGAGAAAGGTGCTCCGTTGTTCTGTGTGATTCGGTTTAACCACCTGGAGTTTTAGCTATGTCGACTGCAGGGATAATTAAGGTCTCCGCTGCGTGCC
Organism: Triticum monococcum; assembly: GCA_034509565.1. Classification (NCBI taxonomy): domain Eukaryota; kingdom Viridiplantae; phylum Streptophyta; class Magnoliopsida; order Poales; family Poaceae; genus Triticum; species Triticum monococcum. Next base: position 437,805,961 of record CM067842.1, on the reverse strand, counting down.
CCGTCTTCGATGGAACTGAATATCCCTACTGGAAGAATAAGATGCGCATGCATCTTGAAGCCATTGACGTCGACCTATGGTATGTCATCGAGAACGGCGTTCCCAAAGCTGGAGAAGGTGTCACTGCTGCTGATGTCAAGAAGTTCGTTCAACTGGACTCTACTGCCAAGAATATCATCTGTGGTCATCTGACCAAAGGACAGTATGGCCGTGTGAGTGCTTTAAAGACATCCAAGCTGGTCTGGGACTGGCTCTCCAAGGTCAATGAAGGCATCTCAACCCAGAGAGATCAGAGAATCAGTGTCTTTCGTAACCTCTTCAACCGCTTCAAGCGAAATGACAATGAGAATGTCCAGCACACATTTGACCGACTCACTGACATCACAAATGAGCTTCAAGCCCTCGGCGCCACTGAGATCACCAAACATGAAATCGTCAAGACGCTGCTGAGATCACTTGATAGTTCATTTGACATCCTAGCCCTGATGATTCAAGAACGTCCTGATTTCAAGACACTCGATCCGTCTGACATACTTGAGAGGCTCAACACACATGAGTTTCAGCTCTCTGAGAAAAGAGATATCTACGGTCCAAACTATGGGCGAACTCGTGCCTTGAAGGGAAAAGTTGTTTCCTCGTCTGAAGAAGAATCTGACAGCAGTTCTGATGATCCTGAAGACATTGGAAGGGAACTTGCAATGCTTGTGAAGAAGTTCCAAAAATTCACCAAGAAGAAAGGCTTCAGAAAGTCTTCACGATCAAGCTCAAGGAATGATGAAGCTTCTGCTCATGACTACAAGAAGAAAACATGCCACAAGTGCAAGAAAACTGGACACTTCATCTCTGAGTGTCCACAGCGGGACAATGAGAACAGAAAGAAGAAGAAGAGCAAGGAATATGACTCTGACGACAACAACAAGAAGAAGAAATACTCAAAATCTTCTTCCAAGTCTTCCTCAAAGTCTTCATCACACAAGAAGAGCTCATCCGGCAAGGCACGTGCGTTTGTTGGCAAGGAAATGGATTCAGAGGAGGAGTCCGCTTCTGAAGAGGCAGAGGTGGAGTCTGAGGAGGAGTTTGATTCTGGCATTGCAAGTCTGGCTACAGCATACGTTGCCAAGTCCATCATCAACACTGAAGACAATGACTTCATCACCGACAACGATGCAAATGACAAGGACTACTCCGCTCCTACCTACTGCTTCAAGGCACGCGGTGCCAAGGTAAACACACGCACTACTCACTATCAAACATCTAGTGACGATGACTCTGATTGTGATTCAAAACCCAGCTACAAAACACTTGCTAAAATTGCAACTGAACAACAGAAAGCCATGGAACATATTCAAAAACTGTTAGACAGAAGCGATGATCTGTTGGGTGCTAAAATGACTCGATCTGAATCCTTAATTGAAGACATAAAAAATCTTCACGTTAAGTATTAGGAACTTGAAAGTCGTCATGATACTCTCTCAACAACTAATGAAAAGCTTTCCTATGATTATCTTCAAAGGAAGCAAGATCTTGAGAAATTGAGAGCGGCTCATGAAGATCTTCAAAAGGAAAACGAGTCACTTCGCGCCGAACAGATCAGTTCCGCTCAGGAAGGATTTGAACCACCATGTCTTAAATGCATTGAGCGTGATAATGCTACTTCTGTTGCTGAATGTTCCACTACTACTGCTGTTGCAATATCTTCAACTGTTGATGTGGTAACTAACCCCTCTGCTAAGGATACCACCGCTATTGCTGAGGAGAATGCTAGGTTGAAGACATTGCTTGAAACAGGGATGTACAAAAGTCTTAAAGGGCATCAGACATTATGTGATGTCCTCAAGAAGCAGATTCTGAACCGAAACCCAAGGAAAGAGGGTGTTGGGTTCGTAAGGAAAATGAATGCAGATGGCTCTTACTGGAAACCTGAGCAGTACCCCAAAACCAAGTGGGTTGCTGCAAAGGAACCTTCAGCAGATCCATCCAATTTATCTGGATTCACTTGTGCTAACCCCATTATCATTGATGAATCCTTTGATGCAAACTATGTACTGTTTAAGAATCAGAATGGTGAAGTGTTTGCCAGGTACATTGGTACTAACTGTAGGAATGGACCGCCTATGAAGAAGATCTGGGTTCCGAAAAGGTGTGTAGAAAATCTTCCTGTGAATGTCTTCATGACACCTCACATGAAGAAGACAAACCTCAGACCAAAGGCTTCATACGGTCCAAAGGCTTCATACAGACAGAGGACTCACCTGATTCGCACTAACGCAAATGTTTTGCAGGGAAACCACACTCAGGCATATGAATATGAGAGCGGTCCATCAAACCACCATGTTCATTTGAACAAGAATTATTCTGCCTATTCTTATGAGTACTATTGTCCACCTGCTAGACTATTTGCTAGGGCTCCAAAGCCAAAATTCTCAGATGCTGCACTTAGACTTATTGCTTCTAAGCCACCCTTGAAGATGTGGGTGGCTAAGAAAGCTTAACTCTCTTTTGCAGGGAAAGGTCTCCAGCAGAAAACCAAAATCTTCTGACGCCATTGCTGGGGACCTTATACATCTTGTAGGGCGCAAGATAAAATGTCCGAATGGCATCACTATGTACTTCGTTCCTAAATCGCATGCTACTCTCCCTATTAGTCCTAATCTGGATCTAAGTTTTCATAACCCACTGGTTCGTCAAATGTTTTTGCTTCACAATTCTCTTCGTGAAGCCTATCCCCCTAACTGCACTGTAGGGTACGACACCAACGTCTTCAGAATGGATTATTGACAGTGGGTGTACAAATCACATGACCGGAAAAAGAAGCCTTCTTATGGACTCAACCTTACGTCCATCCGACAAGAGTCACATCACATTCGCTGACACTAGTAAAAGTAAGGTATTGGGTCTAGGTAGAGTTGCAATCTCAAAGGATCAACACATGGATAAAGTCATGCTTGTTGAATCCCTTGGCTTCAACTTAATGTCTGTCTCAATGCTTTGCAATTTGAACATGATCGTAATATTTGGAAAATATCGTTGCCTGGTACTAATGGAATCTGACAAGTCTCTAGTGTTTGAAGGGTATGGAAAGATGATCTGTATGTGGTAGATTTCTCAGCAGGGCCACAGCTTGCAGTATGTCTTCTGGCAAAAGCTTCAGAATGCTGGCTTTGGCATCGGAGGCTTGGGCATGCTGGCATGAGGAACCTCCAGACCCTTGCAAAGAAGAAGCATGTCATAGGCATCGAGGGCGTCAAGTTCAAGAAAGATCATTTATGTGGTGCTTGTGAAGCAGGGAAGATGACGAGGGCAAAACATCCCTCGAGGACAATCATGACCACTACTCGACCCTTCGAACTGCTTCACATGGATCTTTTTGGTCCCACTCACTACTCAACTTTTACCACTACTACTTGCCTCTATGGATTTGTCATTGTTGATGATTACTCTAGATATACTTGGGTGCACATAATCCTTTACAAGACTGAAGTGCAGGATGTCTTCAGACGCTTTGCCAATCGAGCTATGAACAATTACGGCACCAAGATAAAGCACATCAGAAGTGACAATGGCACTGAATTCAAGAAAACTGGACTTGATACTTATCTTGATACCTTGGGCATCACACATGAATTCTCAGCCCCGTACATGCCACAGCAGAATGGCGTCGTCGAACGCAAGAACAGAACACTCATTGAGATGGCCAGAACGATGCTAGATGAATACAAGACTCCAAGAAAATTCTGGCCTGAAGCCATTGACACTGCATGCCATACAATCAATCGTGTTTATCTTCACAAGCTTCTGAACAAGACATCTTATGAACTCCTAACTGGCAAGAAGCCAAATGTCAGTTACTTCAGAGTATTTGGCGCAAGGTGCTGGATCAAGGACCCACACCACACCTCAAAGTTTGCACCAAAAGCACATGAGGGTTTTATGCTTGGATATGGAAAGGATTCGCACTCCTACAGAGTCTTCAATCTCTTTCATTACAAAGTGGTTGAAACAGTGGATGTGCGGTTCGATGAGACCAATGGTTCACAAAGAGAGCAACTGCCAAATGTGCTAGATGAGGTTCCATCTAGTGAATCAATCAAGCTAATGGGAACTGGAGAGATTATACCTTCTGAAGCTCATCCTGAAGAACTTATCATCTCCGCACATGATCCACATGAAGACATTCCTCCCAACAACAACACAGATCAGCAAGAGCAAAGTCTTCGCCCTGTACATCCTCGTGTTGCCAATGAAGTGCAGATTGACAGAATAATTGACTGCATCAATGCACCTGGTCCACTCACTCGTTCAAGGGCAACTCAGCTGGCAAATTTCTGTGGGCACTTCGCATTCGTCTCAATTATAGAACCCAAGAAAGTTGAAGAAGCCTTCATGGAACCTGAATGGATTCAAGCTATGCAAGAAGAGCTTCAACAGTTTGAGCTGAACAATGTATGGGAACTGGTCAAGCATCCTGATCCACGGAAGCACAATATAATAGGCACCAAATGGATATACCGCAACAAGCAAGATGAGCATGGACAAATTGTCAGAAACAAAGCTCGTCTCGTTGCTCAAGGATATACTCAAGTGGAAGGCATTGATTTCGATGAAACATTTGCTCCTGTGGGCAGACTTGAAGCCATACGTATACTGCTGGCCTATGCAAATCATCATAACATACTTCTATATCAAATGGATGTGAAGAGTGACTTTCTCAATGGCAAGATTGAAGAAGAAGTGTATGTTGCACAACCGCCTGGGTTTGAAGATCCAAAACATCCCGACATGGTATACAAGCTCAACAAGGCACTGTATGGCCTCACCTCGGGCCTGGTATGACACACTCAAATATTTCCTGAAGAGCAAAGGCTTCATACCTGGTTCCCTAGATCCCACTCTCTTCACGAAGACATATGATGGTGAACTGTTTGTGTGCCAAATTTATGTGGATGACATTATCTTCGGCTGCACCAATCAGAAGTACAGTGAAGAGTTTGGCTATATGATGCAAGAGCAATATCAGATGTCTATGATGGGGGAGCTGAAGTTCTTCCTCGGTCTTCAAATACGACAACAACGCAACGGCATCTTCATATCTCAAGAGAAGTATCTCAAAGAGTGCCTGAAGAAGTTTGGTATGCAAGACTGCAAAGGCTTCACAACACCAATGCCAGCCAAACATCATCTGGGTCCCGGCGACAATGGTAAAGAGTTCGATCAAAAGGTATACCGCTCCATGATTCGTTCTTTGCTTTATTTATGTGCATCTAGGCCAGATATTATGCTTAGTGTTTGCATGTGTGCTCGATTTCAAGCAGCACCAAAGGAGTCGCATCACTTAGCTGTGAAGCGAATTCTTCGATATTTGGCTCACACCCCAACTCTGGGATTTTGGTATCCAAAGGGCTCAGAGTTTGATCTGGTTGGATTCTCGGATGCTGATTATGCTGGTGACAAAGTTGATCGGAAGTCTACATGAGGCACATGCCACTTTCTGGGACGATCACTTGTATGTTGGTCCTCAAAGAAGCAGAACTGTGTATCCCTCTCCACTGCTGAATCTGAATACATTGCTGCTGGATCTTGCTGCGCTCGGCTTCTGTGGATGAAGCAAACTCTCAAGGACTATGGCATTCATCTGAAGCAAGTGCCACTTTACTGCGACAATGAAAGCGCCATCAAGATTGCAAACAACCCAGTTCAGCACTCGAAGACAAAGCACATAGAAATTCGTCATCATTTTCTCAGAGATCATGTTGTGAAGGAAGATATTGATATCATACACATCAACACTGAAGAGCAATTGGCTGATATCTTCACCAAGCCCTTGGATGAGAAGATATTTTGCAAGTTACGGTGTGAGCTAAATATCCTGGAATCCTCAAATGTCCTGTGATCAGGCACACATCCTAACACTTATGCATATTGATGACTTAGATGTGCAACACACGAAGTAACGTATATCTTCAATGAATGAAGACTTACATTCTAAGTGTGAATACATTAATGTGGAATTTGACTTCGGAGCGCCACGATAATTGTGCGCCGTGTCTGAGTCTAATACTTCCTATATGGTGGGTAACGCCACCACCAAATGTTCTATTTTGAAGTGTTTCACTCATGGCGTTACTTTGCAATGTCTTCACATTTGGTTTGGCTTCAATCTCAACATGTCTTCATGATTATCTTCACTATGTTGATTATATGGATATATATATATATACTAGTGTTCTGTCCTCTACAGCATTCACTTATTGCTATGTCTTCTTGTTTGAATCTTTTGAACTAAGTGAATGTGATCGGACCCTAACCTCTCTATGCTTTCTATCTCAAATTCTATCTCTCCAAGTCATATGCATTCTATTGAAACTGTCGAATGTCTTCTCTGCGCCCTTGACAGCAGAAGACACAGAGACAACCTTTAAGTCTGTTTTCAATGCTCATTTATCCACATGAAATCCGGAGAAGTAGGAACGACCACCCGACAATCCAGGCGTGCGTGGGACGTGGAACAACCCCCAAAAGTCCGCATGATGGCCACGTGTTACTCAGATGCGAATCGCCAGGGGCACCTGTGTAATAGCGCAGTGCCTCCCCTGTAACTATAAATACTCACTCACTGCGGTCATTATCCCTTCTTCCACCCTCGCACGAACCCTAGCGCCACCGCTAGCCCTCGACGACACCGGTGACGAAGCGCTTCGCTGCCTCAACCTCTCCGACGCCGTCTTCACGCCGATCGCGGACATCGTCCTCTCCGCCATCGCCGTAGGTGTCCTCCGTCACCAAGTTAGGGCATGGAAGATTGAACTGCTCGGCCTCATCTTCCACTCCGTCTAGCAGTTCCCAGTGTGGTAAATAAAACTTCTTTTTACGGCACCTATTGATCCTATGGTTTTGTCACTTTCTACCATAAGAAGTTTCTATTCACACAAGTTAGATCTCTCTCCAACTGCATCTCATAACATGCCTAGTATATTCACTTGTGCTTCACAAAGTAGTTAGATTCCTCACTTGTACTGATCTATGGGCTCGTACAAATCTGGAACCAACTTCTTATCTATGAGTGAATGTCTTTGCACGATGAGGTCAATGTCTTCTAAACTGATTTATCTTCAAAATATTCTGAGAATGCATATGACCTCTTCCCCTTCCCTCGCACCTTAATGCTGTCACAGGTACATGTCCGTGGGAGAATCCTTTGGTTCTCATAGTCTGCATTCATTTGCAGAATTCTTACAGCATCACATAAATTCTCCTGAAGCCAGTTCCTATTGGTCCAGCAAGAGAAAGCCTTTGAACATCTTGAAGCCTTTCAAGTTAAAGTTTATGGCTTCAGAGAAAGCAGCAAGGAAGGGGGGCAGACAGCGTCGTGGCAGAACATCCAAAGATCTGCATGATGAACTCGCAGAAATGTATAAGACAGATCCTGAAGAGGATTACAGTCAGCGCAAGACCCGAATCCAATGGATTCGAAGATATTGGGCAGAACAATGGTTCAAATACCGCTTCACAACCCAAGAGTATGCTGAGAAAAGTGCCATATAAAAACCATGGGGAGACATCCTATACAAGAATCTTCTTCCCAGGTCCAGAGATGAAGCTATTGCCCAAAGCTTCTATCCATGCATGGTCCATGGACCACAGCCTGCTGATGCACACTCGTCGTCACTGCTATGGTGTCGTGACGACAATCTGTTCAAGCGCAACTTCCAGTTTGCCCAAAACTCAGTGAAGCAGAACAAGAAGAAATTTGGGTTAGACTTCAACACTGGTCCCTCAGCACCAAGGGCAGATGGCACACGACATGCAGAACCCAATGTCATCGGTCCTTTCGCCAACCTTGAAGGCCTCATCACCTACATCTTGGTTCAAGGGACTGCACTGAATGAGCCTGCAGCTGACACTGAGTCTGATGACGCGCCTGCAGAGCCGAAGCCAAAGCAGTTTAAGAAGCCAAAAGCTTCAAAGCCGTCCCCTTCACCAAAAATCTCAAGGGCGAAGCCATTGGCAACTGCACCTCTTGAAGACAATGTGAAGTCTGAAGACTTATCACGCGTCTCCAAGCCCCAGAAGGCCAAGATGCCTCTGTCTCACACTAGCGAAGAGCTAACAGCTGCTGCCATTCTGCGCAACGACGCCATTGATCTGTCAAGTGATGAAGACCTTGCAGATGACGCTCTTGAGCAACTCATCAAGAGCAAAGAAGAAGCAGAAATCTTCAATAATCTGCCTCTCTTTGATGTCGCCATCATCCACAACTTCATTGACGAGTGGTTTGACACGCCAAACATCAGCTTTGAAGATCTGCAGCTACCCATTGGCCTCAGTGTCGCCTTCCATGGCGCCATTGCTTCAGAACTAGCCATCGCCCAGCGCGTTGTTGAGCTGAAGCAGAAGATTGACTATGAAAAGGCTCAGTTCAAGAAGCATATGGCCAAGCTCAGCGTGCAAGAAGTGAAGAACTTCAAGATCATGATGCACGAGCTCAAGGAAAACTTCCTGAAGAAACGCGCCGAAGCTCAGGGTTCGCGGGAGCGCATGAAGACTCTGGCTGACAGAAGTGTGCAAGCCTATAATGAGGCTGAAAAACGCAAGGCCCTTGGGCGTCCTGGCATTGACCCCAGGATGGCCGCAAATAAGAAGAAGAAGTCTGTTACAGCTGAACCCAATGCACCAAGGCAAGAAGAAGTTCCGATTGTCTTCCCAACTGCAATGACTGGCTCGAAGCCAAAGAGCCGGTCAACCGCTTCAGAGCTCAAGAAGACCAAGACTGCTGAGGCTGAAGCAAGGAAGAGAAAATATCCTGAAGCATCTGAAACTGCCCCCTCTAAGAAGAAGAGGAAGACCAAGAAAGATCGGGCTGCTCCCACAGAGCCCTTGATAGTTGAACCCCTTTCTATGGTCTATCCTGAAGCTGAATGCCAACTGACTGTCCATGAGCCTGCTTCCATAGAGGCTCATGAAGATGAAGACATTCCAGCAGCTGATCCCATCACTGCTGAAGACATTGGTCATCATGAAAATGTAGAAGATGACGTAGTCCTTCCTCAGTTTGAAAACAGCGAATTCATCAGCATTGGTCGTCCACTGACGCCAATTGCCCAGGATGCTTCATGGGCGGATGGCCCCCAAGAGGAAGAAGAATCTGAGGCCCAGTCCACTCTGACTCCACAGGCGTCGTCTGCGTTACGCAGGCTTCGCAAAGGTCCAAGGCCTCAAGTACCACCAGTTCCCCCGTCTCGCCAAAAAGCAGTTCTCACGGAGAACGTGCTTGTGTCCGACCCTCCAGCTCGTCAAGTGGAGGATGAAAATCGTAAGGCTGCCACAACTAACAGTGAAGCTAATGTGGAGCCCTCCCCACCAAAAGCATCAGAAGACAGCGAAGCCACTGATCCTGACACTTCTGTTCCTGAGTCTGCTGCAGGTCCCCAGTTCGACTATCATGTTGAGCACAGGCCTCAGGTACAGAAGCCAATCCCAAGAATGCCAAGGTTCCCAGGTCCTGCATCAGCACCTGGCTCCTTCAACGTCAATGGCTTCAGGGCAGACAATACATTCTTCAATAGCTCCAAGAACCCCTACTCAAGGGAAAGGATTTCATCAGATCGGTTCTGGAGCTATCCTCAGCGAAGCTATTACTCATGCATAATGTACAACCAAGGTCGCATCTTCCCACACAAGCGCCTTGATGTTGAAGCTATATCTGGTCTGCCCTGCCTAGAAGAAGCATTGGACTGTTTCAAGCAAGTGGGACTGCTGCCATTCATTACTGATGAAGAGCATTGGAATGAAGAGTTGATGCTTCAATTCTATGCCACACTTCACATCAGAGGGTACAACAGAGATCCGAAGACTTGGGTCCTGGAGTGGATGACCGGCAATGTTCATCACGAAGCCAATGCATTTGACATCATTGAGCTTGCTGGCTTGCCCACTCCTGGCGATCTCTTCGAGCAAGGCTGTCAACTGCATACTGAAGCTATTGAAAGCATATTTCAGAGGCCTGAACCTGATATGAGTCAGATGCTCAGCATGATGAAGCCATTGCCCCAAGATGCTCCTTATCCCACAGAGTTCTTCGTTGAAGACCTTGAATATCTGCCACGAACCATCTATCACATCATCAGGCGGACTCTTTGGCCCATTAAAGGACACTCTCCAAATGCCAAGATTGAGGGTGCAATGAAGACTTTGATATTCTATATCCTTCATGGCAAATGCTTCAATGCACAGGATTTTTTCATACGCCAACTTGCTGCGTCAGGCTCTGACTTGTTTGGTTTGAAGTTCTATGCCCCTTGGGTAATGCGGCTGATCAAACTTCACTCTGCTATCTCGTATCAGCCCTCAGCCCGCAACCATCGGATCTTCTTGCCTGATGTGGATACCTCTGCTGAAGCCATCTATCCTGAGCCGGCCAAGCAACCTCTGAGTCTTCAGAATGCAGAACACCAGAGCTTCACTCAAAACATTGAAGGAATTGAAGCAGTCTCTCGGGTGTATCCATTGGCTGGCACTACACGTGCACCACGCCCTGCTTCCACTGAAGCCACTGACAGCACAACTGCTCCAAGACCCAAGAAGCGCACTCGTGTTCTCAATGACCGAGAGCTTCTTGTGGCCCTTCATCAGAAACAGGATCGACATCATGACTGGCTCAAGCGACAGATGAAAAGCCTCTTGGTGGATGTCAATCGCATTTGAAATCTTGCCACCAAGAATGCTTTCGTTGCACATGAAACCTGTCGCCGCACATGGAAAGGACTCACAATGATGTGTTCTGAAGCTGATCTTCAAGAGGATGGCTTCACAGACCGATTCAAGTTTGACTCCACACCTCCTCGAAGGGCTGTGCTACGAGGAACTCCATCACTTGAAGACTCTGAGTTCTCTTCCTCTGCTGCCACAGTGACTGCCAGAGTTATCGAGGATGAAGACGATGCTACATCACCGCCACCTCCTTCAGCATGTGTCGACACCGCACCAAGCTCTTCAGCACCGCCAAACAACACCAACGACCCTGCTGCTCATGGGAACGAGTAGAAACTCTATGTCTTCAAACCTTTTTGGTCCTCACTAACAAAAGGGGGAGAAGCATATGAGGTTGATAGTCTTCAAGCGGGTCATTATGGGCGAGTGCTTTATACTTTGCTTCGTGCTTACAACTCTCATTTTGCTACATTTGGTTCTTTGAGTTGTAACACTTAAACTCGATGGTCGTCTGCTACTTGTTTGCCACCTTGCTTTGCAAAGATAAATTCCGCATGTGCGACGATAAATTCCGCACTTAGATCATTCTGCAGACGTCCATTTTTCATTATGCATGTCATTATCTTCATATACTTTCACATGCATAGTGGAGTGTCATCATAAGGTGAAGTGGATCTCCACAAGTACAACCTGCCATGTGCATTTGCATTCCAAAAGCAAATTACTTATATGCACATCTTCAGGGGGAGCCCTTGCAACTTATGAAGACAATTCCTTATCCTTTAAAATTTCACAGACTATATTCCCCGTTGAAAACTTCAACTAGTTTGTCATCAATCACCAAAAAGGGGGAGATTGTAAGTGCATCTAGTGCCACCCCTAGTTGGTTTTGGAGTATTGACGACAAACCTAGTTGAGGGACTAATGTGTTTGTGAGAATTGCGGGATAACACAGGTAGAAGTCCCTCATTGATTCGGTTTTACTACCAGGGATGACCCCTAAAAATGTACGAAGACATTGATGTCAATGGTGGTATATGAAGATATTCACATTGAAGACTATGACAAAAGAAGACACCACGTGAAGCCTATGGAACTCGAAGACTTAGATCTTTCGTAGTTCTCTTTCATTTGTGTTGAGTCATAGGAACCACCGTACTGTTAAGTGGGGTCCAAGAGAACCAGTCAGAACGACTGAAGTGATGCCTAAACAAAAACCTATGTCTTCGAGTGAAGACTATGAGAGCAAATCTTGTCCAGAGTCGGACAAGTCAGCTTTGCTTGTAGCCCAAGTAAAGTTGCCGTGTGAGTTTGAAATCTGACTGTTGGAACACGTGTCAGTTCCTTAGTGATCCAGGGTCATTTCGGACAAATCAGGTCGGGTTGCCTAGTGGCTATAAATAGCCCACCCCCTACAACCATAAACGGTTGGCTGCTCAGATTTAGTGCACGGCTTTTGTCGTTTGAGAGCAACCCACCTCGAAGCCTTTGAGAGAGAATACCTAGCGAGGAAAAAGCCCTAACCACCCAGAGCCAGAGAGAATTGGGCATCACTTAAGTCTTCTTGTCTGAGTGATCTGAAGACTTATTACACTTGAGGACTGTGCATCCTCCAGCCGGTTAGGCGTCGCGTTCTGAGCATCCAAGAGTCATTGTGGATTGCTGGTGAACGAAGTCTGTGAAGGTTTGGGAGTCTACCTTGAAGACTTACCAGAGTGATTGGGCGAGGTCTGTGTGACCTTAGCTCAAGGAGAATACGGTGAGGACTGGGTGTCCTGAGCTGTGGTTCAGGACTGGGTGTCCGGGACTGTGTGTCCTAAGATTTAAATACCTAGCCGCTCCAACTAGGCATACAGTTGTCACAACAACTAGAACTGGTCCAACAAATCATTGTCTTCAACGAGTCACTGGTTTCATCTTCACTTCCCTTTACTTACTGATTACTCATTGTGAAGTCATTGCATGTCTGTTCTATCTTTTGTCTTCACAACATGAGTGTATGATCTGTTTGGCTTCATAATATCTTCCTACCTGATCCGTATTACACTGCAGCTATTTGTCACTGTGCTTTCACTCTATTGATACTTGACCATGGCTTGCCTAGTGTAGTCTAACTTCCGCTGCATAGTAATAGGCATATCTCTACCGTTTGTCTTCATAACTGCCACGTTTTCAAGACTTTCATAAAAATCGCCTATTCATGCCCCCTCTAGTCGATATAACGCACTTTCAGTAACGCGTAGCCTGCAGTGCAATCATTCGGGTTCAGTTAGAGCCAACGCCTCACACACACGTGCATACGTGTACGAGAGAAACGTGCATCGCTCGGCCCCGACCTCCCACCGTAACGGGGAACTCCCCGAAATTTTCCTCCCCCTCTCTTCTACCATGATTTTTTCCATCATGGACGGCCCAAAGAATTTCATGCAGCTGCGTCCCCGGCCCGCCTAGGACGAAAAGCCCATTTTCTGTCATAATTTTTTGTCATAGAAGTAGGAGCCCACCACATCTATGATGATACGGGGTTTTGTCACAATTATCGTCATAGAAGTGTCATACGTATGACCGGAAAAAAATTCGTTCGGCCCAAAATGTCATGGATGTGTCTTTTTTTGTAGTGCTTGTTGTGAGAAGCTCCGGTTTGTGAGAAGCATATACCAAACCTGCCCCAAATGGGACAAAATTTGTACGATGGCATGTTGATTCCGCTCCATGATAGCATGCCAAGTTTCATGAATTTCAGACGAGTTTTGGATTTACTACAATTTAAAACCTGGCATCTCAATGTTTTGCCGGCAATCAACGGTTCCTTGGTGTTTGAAATTCATTCCCATTTATTGCATGGGACCTAAGCATGCACCCAAGGACACATATTTGATTTTTCAACCAATTTATATGCACTGGAGCATGCGCATGTAGTTCAAATTTGAATTATGTACATAAATGCATTGAAAGCTCAGTTAATGCATAAAATATCCAAACGAACCCCGAAAAATCACAAAAATTCACACAACACTCCTGTTGTTCCATGTTGACACAAGAAAAGAACTTGATAGCAATAAGAGGCAATGTATCTCATTTCGTCCCCAAAGGTGGGACGTACCCTACCAAAAACCATCGTGCTTGTCGTGAGAAGCTCCGGTTTGTGAGAACCATATACCCAAATAGCACAAAATTTGTACCACGGCATGTTGATCCCCCTCCATGATAGCGTGCCAAGTTTCATGAATTTCAGACGAGTTTTGGATTTACTACAATTTAAAAACCGGGCATCTCAATGTATTGCCGGCAATCAACGGTGCCCTGGTGTTTGAAATTCATTTCGATTTCTTGCATGGGACCTAAGCATGCACCCAGGGAGACATATTTGATTTTTCAACTAATTTATATGCACTGGAGCATGCGCATGTAGTTCAAATTTGAATTATGCACATAAATGCATTGAAAACTCAGTTAATGCATAAAAATGTCCAAAGAACCCCGAAAAATCACAAAAATTCACACAACACTCCTGTTGTTCTATGTTGACACGAGAAAAAAGTTAAAAGCAATAAGAAGCAATGGATATCGTTTCATCCACAAAGGTGGGATGTTCCCTACCGAAAACCATCATGCTTGTTGTGAGAAGCTCCGGTTTGTGAGAAGCATATACCCAAACCTGCCCCAAATGGGACAAAATTTGTACCACAGCATGTTGATGCCGCTCCATGATAGCATGCCAAGTTTCATAAATTTCAGACGAGTTTTGGCTTTACTACAATCTAAAAGCCAGACATCTCAATGTTTTCCCGTCAATCAATGGTGCCCTAGTGTTTGAAATTCATTCCCATTTCTTGCATGGGACCTAATCATGCACCTAAGGACATAGATTTGATTTTTCAACCAATTTATATGCACTGGAGCATGCGCATGTAGTTCAAATTTGAATTATGCACATAAATGCATTGAAAACTTAGTTAATGCATAAAAATGTCCAAATGAACCCCGAAAAATCACAAAAATTCACACAACACTCCTGTTGTTATATTTCGACGCGAGAAAAAAACTTGAAAGCAATAAGAGGCCATGGATATCATTTCATCTCCAAAAGGTGGGACGTTCCCTACCGAAAACCATCATGCTTGTTGTGAGAAGCTTGGGTTTGTGAGAAGAATATACCCAGACCTACCCCAAATGGGACAAAATTTGTACCACAACATCTTGATGCCACTCCATGATAGCATGCCAAGTTTCATGAATTGCAGACGAGTTTTGGAATTACTACAATTTAAAAACCAGGCATCTCAATGTTTTGCCGGCAATCAATGGTGCCCTGGTGTTTGAAATTCATTCCCATTTCTTGCATGGGACCTAAGCATGCACCCAAGGACACATATTTGATTTTTCAACCAATTTATATGCACTGGATCATGCGCATGTAGTTCAAATTTGAATTATGCACATAAATGCATTGAAAACTCACTTAATGCATTAAAATGTCCAAACGAACCCCGAAAAATCACAAAAATTCACACAACACACCTGTTGTTCTATGTTGACATGAGAAGAAACTTGAAAGCAATAAGAGGTAATGGATATCGTTTTGTCCCCAAAGATGGGACGTTCCCTACCGAAAACCATCATGCTTGTTATGAGAAGCTCCGGTTTGTGAGAAGCATATACCCAAACCTGCCCCAAATGGGACAAAATTTGTACCAGGGCATGTTGATGCTGCTCCATGATAGCATGCCAAGGTTCATGAATTTTAGACGAGTTTTGGATTTACTAGAATTCAAAAACTAGGCACCTCAATGTTTTTCCATCAATCAATGGTGCCATGGTGTTTGAAATTCATTCACATTTCTTGCATGGGACCTAAGCATGCACCCAAGGACAAAGATTTGATTTTTCAACGAATTTATATGCATTGGAGGATGTGCATGTAGTTCAAATTTGAATTATGCACATAAATGCATTGAAAACTCACTTAATGCATAAAAATGTCCGAACGAACCCTGAATAATTCCAATTCTTTTATGATCACTGTAGATAAATGGTCTAGCAATTCAAACACCGTCCATGGCCGCTGTGACCCCATTATGTATTTCAAATCAAGACCAAAAATCAAGTAGATCCCACACAGTTTATTATAACCAACCGTGTGAGATGCAGCACAAAATATCTTTGGACCGTGTCTGAATAAGGGACCATGTCTGATGACACTTTGCGCGCTAGTTTTTTGTCTGAAGCAATTCCAAATTTTTGGCTTCCGTGGAAATATCTACCTCCCAGCCCCCTCCCCCTTACCAAAAGCCACATTTCCCCTCTTTCTGCCTTCCTTTCCAAGTTGAAACCTTCACTCCTTGCTTGCAGCGCCGCCGCCTCCTCGCCGACGACCCTCCTTCACGCTGCTCGGCCTCACCTATCTAGGCTGGTAATACACACCCGAACCCCATGCTCCCCCTCCCTCCACATCCCACATGCCCCGACGGCCGGCGCGAGCGTAACACCTTCCACCCAAATCACCGACCCCTCCACCAAATAAGCACCGGCCTAAGCCATGGTGCATGCAGTATAGCCAGGACCTCAAGGAGCATTTGGCAGCGGAGAAGCAAATCACGGTCACACACGCGGATGAGGTCGCGATGGCTGCCATTCGTGCCGACCCACAGATCTTGGAGGAGCACCTCGCCGACGAGGCGACGCGGTTGGCTACTTTAAACGACAGTTCATGGTGTTTTCTCGAGGCCACCGTCGGTGCCTTCGACGAAGACTATGAGGTGTTTTCTCAGCGTGCACGTGCTTACCTCATCTCGAGAGCCAGCAGGTTGGTGCCCGGAGCGGCTCAGGCAACTCACCACTACAACGAGGGCACCCACGATGCGGAGGCCTCACCCTTTTCCATGTCCAAGGAGCCAATCATCATCGATATCTCTGACAATGAGGAGTAGCTTGTCTTATTAGCTCACTATAAGGACCCATGTTCAGTTTGCTAGCTACTGCCTTTCCTTAAGAAATTCTAGTGAATTGTGCTATCTACTTTTACCACGCAATCTTCTGCTATAGTGTATATGTTCTATATGTCATGCAATGTGGTGTTCAATTAACTACTTGGTTCAATTCTGCAAATGTGATGTTCAATTCTTCAGGGTGCAATATTTCCAAGTTGTTAAGCATGCTTGGTTTGGTTAACTATCTGATCTTCTATTAGGAGTATGTTATATTGTTCAATTGGTGTTTAGTTAACCGCTTGGTTCATTTGTTGTGGCTTGGTTCACTTGTTGTAGTGTTTAGTTAACTGATTGGTTCAATTCTGCAATGCGATGTTCAATTGTTGTGGCTGCATTCTGTTATTGTATACCATGTGAGGAATATCGAATTTGGTTGTACTAAATACATGAAAACTAATACAATTGATATATTTCCAAGTTGTTAAGCATGCTTGGTTTGGTTAACTATCTGATATTCTATTAGGAGTATGTTATATTGTTCAATTGGTGTTTAGTTAACTGCTTGGTTCATTTGTTGTTGCTTGGTTCACTTGTTATGGTGTTTAGTTAACTGCTTGGTTCAATTCTGCAATGCGATGTTCAATTGTTGTGGCTGCATTCTGTTATTGTATACCATGTGAGGAATAAATCAAATTTGGTTGTACTAAATACATGAGAAACAAATACAATTGCTATATTTCCAAGTTGTTAAGCATGCTTGGTTTGGTTAACTGTCTGATCTTCTATTAGGAGTATGTTATATTGTGCAATGTGGTGCTCAGTTAACGTTTGGTTCATTTGTTGTGGTGTTTAGTTAACTGCTTGGTTCAATTCTGCAATGAGATGTTCAATTGTTGTGGCTGCATTCTGTTACTATATACCATGTGAGGAATAAATCGAATTTGGCTGCACTTAATACATGAGAAACATATACAAGTGCTATATTTCCTAGTTCTTCATCATGCTTGGTTTGGATAAATGGGTTTTCCATGTGGCTTGAATTAATCTGATGAATCTGCAATGTGCTTATTTATCATCAACATATTTTACTGATATCATGCAAATCCTTACTTAACCTGATGACTAACTACCTTATATGTGTTGCAGGATAACAATGGCAAGCACTGAGGTTTACAAGATGGTACTAACTATTATACCCTGCCTTTTTGTATTCATTTACCCCATTTCCAATATAGAGAAGATATTTATGCACATCCTTGTTTTCAGGCTTTACTGATGATTATCTCTGAAACCACCTCTGTGGACAGGAGGCGAGGAAAGTTTTCATACAACACCCACGGTTCAATATTGAAGTGTTCCTGAAGAGGTCGAAGGATGGACGGTCAATCATCCACAGGAACTGGACTAAAGTTGTGTAGCGACCAGACCTCAAACAGTCTGATCTCTGTGCATTAGTGTCATCCCTAGATCGGTAATACTGACACGCACAGTACTTGAGGATTTATAACAGAATAGCAATCACACACTTATTACATCGAATATCTCAACAGAGAACTTATTACAATAAATATGGCTTAAGGCCATCTAATACGATAACAACGGAAGGCTTGGAAGATAAAGTGAGTCCATCAACTCCAACGACATCACTAAGTGAAAGACCATGACCTAAGGCTCCTTACTCGTCATCTGAAAAGTCTGCAACATGATATGTTGCAGCCCGAAACGGGCCAGCACATGGAATATGCTGGCGGTGTAACATAAGAGAGTAATGAACAGAATAATGCTATCACTACATGCATATATGGCTGGTGGAGGCTGTAGGGTTAATGTTTTGCGAAAAGCCAATTTTTTCCTACTACAAAGGAATATATTTTATTTAACTACAAAGTTGGTTGAAAACATTGAGAAGGTAAACCCCCTCTCAATCCCAATTAGGAGTAATTAATAACCCAATCCAATTTATATTAAGAGTGATGAGATCAACATGATAATCCAAGAACCAGATACCATGATTAGTTTGTACACTCTGCAGAGGTTTGTGCACTTTTCCCTACAAGACTCGATCTCCTCCGTTGGATTTCTTGCACTACATGATGTTTGAGAAATGGATGACCGAGACACAGTCTTTCCGAAGAGGTCCCCTTAACCGATAGATAGACATGTACACCTACAATCCCCTACATCTGCTAGTCCATCATGGAAAGGTTTCCCACAACTTAATCAACTATGCCAGAGCCCATATTGGCATGTGGCTGCACACGGAAGTTTCTAGCATGAATAATCTCATGGTCCCTTTGAGCCTGGGTGACAGTCCATAGGAGAATCACACGGTACCCCGGGATTTCCAAAAAAATAGGTAATCACTAGGTTCCCTAGGTGCCTCAATCCACCCAGATGTGTATTTAAGTTGCCACCTTAAGTTGAACCATTAATTAACAATCTCACATCTGTCATGGATACTCTCAAACCCAATCCACGTCTACGAGCATAGCATGGCAATATAAGCATAACGTAATAGTAACTCCCAAGGTTTGAATGCAGGGTAATAGGTTCCTACCTCATCAACTACTTCCCGATACCCACATGTTATCAGTTCCTAACCATGCAATGTTTGAGGGTAACTAATGCATAAAAACTGGGTATGAAAGGGATATGATCAAAGTGTTACTTGCCTTGCTGATGATCCATGAAACCTAGAGACTCGTAGTAGCACGCTTCACACTCGGGGTACTCTATCGCAAACAAAAAAGCATACAATAAACAATCAAGCAAGAGCACGGGTAAAACTCAAATAAGAGATCTAACCAAAAATTTCAACTTAAGAAGTCCGGTTTGCAAAAAGAATCAAATCAAACGAAGCAACAAAACTCAAACGGTGAAAGAAACAAGCTTCGTTTACTAATCTAGACTAAAGTCAAATTTTACAGTAGCAAAATCTTGTTTAAGTTGGTTAAACATAGAAGGGCTTTGAGACGAAACTCTAGGCACTTGAATCGCCTGATTCCGATAAACGAGCGAAAAGTTATACTAAAACGAAAATCGGATCAGAAATCGCGATAAAAAATAATCACGAAAAATCCCAGAAAAAGAAAAACTTACGAACAGGCTAACGAATGAACGTTCGCTATCTGCGGCTAAGCGGTGAAAACTATTCGTTAAAACGAACGTCCGGACAAACGTTCGGACAAACGTCCGCTAAATAACTAAACTGAAAAAAACGATCTAAAAATAAAAAAACGGAATCTAGGGTTTTCGAAAAAACCGATCGGTTTTCTCGAGAAAACCGAGGCGGCTACCTCTGGCGAAGTCCGGCGAGACAGCGGCGACGGCGGGGTCGGGTGGCAGCGGGTGGCGGTTCGGCGCGGGCGGCGGGGCGGCGCGGCGCGGGGCGGCATGCGGCGTCGGGCTGCGGGTGGTGGTGAGGCTCGGCGGCGCTAGGGTTAGGGCGGGTGGCGCGGCTGGTGGGCTCGGGGTCCGGGCCCCGGCTTATAAGGCCGGCCGGGCGGAGTCCCGGTCGGACACGACCCGTTAGGCGGTTTCCTTTTTTGAAAATAATTCCGACGTGCAAAAAAAGAAAGAAAAGAAGTAATAAATGGACTCCAAAAATCCCGAAATAAATTTTCCCCATCCTCTAAAAATAGGCCGGACAAGGTGAACATTTATTTGGGCCTAAAATGCAATTTTGGAAAACACATATTTTTCCTAATCCAAATAAAATAGCGAGAAAACTCCGAATAAAAATCTTATTTGATTTTAATATTAAGTCTTCGATATTTCTTTATTTTGAGGAAGTCATTTTATCCTCTCTCTTTTATTTTGATAAAAGAAATATGCGAAGAGAAAATAATTAAAATCAAACGATCCTCTTTTCAAAATTCGAGAAAACTCGGATATGAAAATAATGAAATCCCCAACTCTCTCCGTGGGTCCTTGAGTTGTGTAGAATTTCTCGGATCAACCAAAATGCAATAAAATATGATATGCAATGATGATCTAATGTATAACATTCCAAATTGAAAATTTGGGATGTTACAAGTTGCAAAGACCTTCAATATGAATGAAGGCTCAATATTCGCCTTCCGCTTCAGCAGTTTTCCAGATGAGATGCATCTCTCTATGTACCATCTATGTTGCTAATTTCGAAAGGTTCTAGATGTTGCATGTGAAACTTGCTACTGGT
This sequence comes from Triticum monococcum, assembly GCA_034509565.1. NCBI lineage: Eukaryota > Viridiplantae > Streptophyta > Magnoliopsida > Poales > Poaceae > Triticum > Triticum monococcum. The sequence continues at coordinate 437,785,144 of CM067842.1, read as the reverse complement.
GCAGTTGTGTAATGGGGTAGCTGAGTGCTGAAGCTATATCATGTTGTACTCTGATGTATTTCAATTATGAAATCCTGCTTCCTTAATATGGAAATGGAATATGTTATGTGCTTAATATGAATGTCAATTAAATTAGTAAATGGATCATTAATAATAGGGCAATTAGCCCGCTAATTGGCCAATTAGCTTGCTAATTGGGTTTTCCTATTGCAAACGATTAATTAGAAACCAATGTGGGCGATGACCTCAAGCAAAACACATAGTTTCTAGGAATAAACCGTGTTGGATCAATGAAGAATCACACACGACATTCTCTTCAAAACTATTTGCGTTACGCCACCTTGCGTAGACGTTTTCCTTGTAGTGACTATGTGGGATGTATATACAAATGGAGACGTTTAGTGCAGACTGACTGTGTGGGATGTACTTATGACCGGAAATGATTTCGCCTCTATAATTGTATTTTTTGAGCACTATTGTATGTATTTCTGTACTTGAGTGCTCGTTGTTCGCACACGGTCTCATTTTGCCGAGCGTGTGTGCCAGGAGGGCATATCCCCAACAGTTTCTGGGTCGTGTGGGAAGGACCCCCCTATCGCCCACACTCACTTGGCGACGGTTCTGAATGCCGTCGCGGAAAGGGGTTAAAAACCGTTTGTTTAGGACCGACGCGCACCAGTGATATTTCCTTCACCGTGGCAGCGGGGTCCAATTGGAAACTAAGGGATATTAAGGCCTCCTTTTAATAGAGAATATGAACAAAGCAATAACACATGGTGAATACATGAACTCCTCAAACTACGGTCATCACCGGGAGTGGTCCCGACTATTACGACTCCGGGGTTGCCAGATCATAACACGTAGTAGGTGACTATAACTAGCAAGATCGGATCTAGAACATGAATATAATGGTGATAACATAAACGGTTCAGATCTGAAATCATGTCACCCGGGCCCAAAGTGACAAGCATTAAGCATGGCAAAGTCATAGCAACATCAATCTCAGAACATAGTGGATACTAGGGATCAAGCCCTAACAAAACTAACTAGATTACATGATGAATATCATCCAGCTCATCACTGGCCAGCGAGCCTACGAAGGAATTACTCACTCCCGGTGGGGAGCATCATGGAATTGGCGATGCAGAAGGGTTGGTGATGATGAAGAACGAAGATCCCCCTCTCCGGAGCCCCAAACGGGCTCCAGATCTGGCCTCCCGATGAAGAATAGGAGGTGACGGCGGCTCCGTCTCGTGGATCACGATAATTCTTTCTCCCTTATTTTTTTTATGGTAAAATAGGATTTTATAGCATCGGTTTCAGGGTCTGTGGGGCCACCAGGTGGGGTCAACCCACCTGGGCGCGCCCTGGTGGGTTGTGCCCACCCAGGTGCCCCCTCAGGTGGCTCTTGGCTCCAGAAATTCTCTTTTATTGTATAAAAAATCCTCGCAAAGTTTCGTTCCATTCCGAGAACTTCTATTTCTGCACAAAAATAACACCATGGTAGTTCTCCTGAAAACAGTGTCAGTTCGGGGTTAGTTTCATTCAAATCATGCATATTAGAGTCCAAAACAAGAGGAAAAGCGTTAGGAAAAGTAGAGACGTTGGAGACGTATCAACTCCCGCAAGATTAGACCTTTGCTTGTCCTCAAGCAATTCAGTTGATAAATTGAAAATGAAAAGAAAAACTTTTACAAACTCTTTTGCTCTTGTTTGCATAAGTAAACTTAAACAACACCCAGGTTTTGAGCCACTATTATAACTAACCATGCCGACAATAACTCTTAAAGATTATATTAACTCATATCAATAACATAATCAGCTAGCGAGCAATAATAAGATATCTCAAACAGCAACACGTTGTCAAAACAACCATGATATAATATGACAATAGTGGTATATCGCTAGCCTTTCTGAGACCGCAAAACATAAATGCAGAGCACCTCCAAAGTTCTGAGCAGCGACTAAACATTGTAATTCGTGGTAGAAAAGATCAAGTCATGATGCACCAAACATTAGCTATACACAATGCATAAGCATGACAACAATGCTCTTAGGTTCTGGCGCTTATTTTAGAAGGTGATGACACAACATAAAAGTAAATAGATAGTCCCTTCGCAGAGGGAAGCAGTGATTTGTAGAGGTGCCAGAGCTCAAGTTTTTAAAACAGAGGTAAATGATATTTTGAGACATGCACTCTTCTTGTTTACTTCATGACCATCAGTTATCAACATCTTCCATGCTAAGCACGCTAGTGGCGGTTCCCAAGTGATAAAAGTAAATGTTTTGACTCCATTGGGAGTTTTTGTTTGATTATTTGTAAGCTTTTTCTGTTTGTAGTTTGGGACTGGGCATCCATATTACCGCCCTTTTCTCGTGCGATGGTGAGTGAATAAACACTCGACCTGAGAATAACCCGCTTAGCATGGAAGATATCGACCACCTCTCGTCATTCCGAGAACGATCCAGGCACACAAAAAGGATATTTATTTGAAATTTTAGAGGTGGCACATGCAAATTTACTTAGGACGGTAGGGTAATACCGCATATAGGTAGGTATGGTGGACTCATCTGGAATAACTTGGGTTCAAGGTTTTTGATGTACAAGCAGAATTCCCACTTAGTACAGGCGAAGGCTAGCAATTAGGTTGAGAAGCGGCCAACTAGAGAGCAACAACGGTCATGAACATGCATTGTGCATAAGTAACATTGGACACTAGCATGAGTAGGATATGAACACCATGAACATAAATATCATAGAGGCCATGTTGGTTTTGATTCAACTACATGCATGAACATGTGCCAAGTCAAGCCACTCGAACGTTCAGAGGAGGATATCATATCATCATACTACATCACAATCATTTTAATGCAATGTTGATATCCAAGATAAATCATTATCCACTCCCAGCTACTTATGCATGGCATGAGAAACTATAATCTCTAATTTTCATTGCAAACATGTTTAATCATAATGGACTGAAGCATGGATACTAGGTTAAACATATTTACAAAAACAAGTCGAGTTCATACCAGTTTCTCTCTGCCACGCCCAGTTCATCGAATATCGTCATTATTGCCTTTCACTTGCATGACCAACGATGTGAAAATAATAATAGTGCAAGAGTGCCATGGACTAAGCTGGAATCTGCAAACATTTTATTCAACCGGAGAAGACGAGGTAAAATGGGCTCTTTGTTAGATCAACAATTATGCAAATGAGAACCACTCAACATTTTCATCATGGTCTTCTCCTCGGTATGACTCAAATAAAAAGGAAAAGAAACTTAGAGAAGCACAATGAAATATTTTTTGGAGTTTTTGGTTTTCTTTAACAAGCAAATAAAAGGGAAAAACAAAAACAAGAAAAACTATTTACACGGGAAAGATCCCAACAAGCAAAAGAAGAAGAAGGAAATCTTTTTCATTTTTTTCTTTTTAGTACTACAACTAAGCAAGCATAGAAAGTAAACTAACTACAACTAATTTTTTTTTGTTTTGCTGAAGTTTTTCAAACACATGAGAAGAAAGCGAGAAAATAAATCTAACATGGATGATACAAGGAAAAAGTGGAGACACCGACAACTAGAATGAAATGTGTGAACATGAATGTAATGCCAGTGGGAATATGTACTCCCCCAAGCTTAGGCTCTTGGCCTAACTTTGTAGTCGATCAGAAGCCTATATAGTAGTCGGGGTGCTGAGGAGCGGGCATCTACAGATCCCACTACTGAGGCTCCTCCTCTGCTACAGCTTGGTCCTTCCGGTAGGCGATGACATCCGCAGGCATAATCCTATATCCGCTCCTGGCAATAGGATCAAACAGAGTAGGAGCAGGCAATGGAATAATATCACGAGTTCTCACACTAAAAACCAGGTTATATGGAATAGGGATGCTAGGATAATCGATAGCAGTAAACTGGTAGTGATCCATGGGCGCGAGGTCTAAGTGGACCTTGGGCAGAGAATAATCATGAAGGCGTATCTCAACATTAAATCGAGCCGCCAAACGAGTAGCAAAGATACCACCATGTATTTTACCCTTGGAATTATTAATGTGGAGGCGACGTGCCACAATAGCTCCCAAGCTATAAGTGTTGTCACCCTCTAGTGCATGACGTAAAACAGCAAGGACTGGTGAACTGAGTACACCCACCTTCTCTCTAGCAAGCAAGCATTTTGCAATGAAAAGAGCAAAATAATGAACAACAGGAAAATGCAAGCCAGCGGGAGTGCTAGCCAACACCCCTCTCTCATCTCCCACTGTCAAGGTATGATAAAAGGCCTCAAACTCTGCCGGCCTAGGCTCTACCAAACCACCATCAGCAGGAAGCAAGCATATTTCAAAAAATTCAGTAAGAGGTATATGATGGGGTTCAGCATATAAATTGAATTGCACCTCATGAGGATTATTCCTAGGAAGGAAATTAAAACTCTGAACAAAGGTGTTTGTGAGGAGATGATATTGTTCACATTCAGCTGCGATGAAGTCGGTGAGGCTGGCATTAGCAGCATATTGTGTAAACTCTTGCAGGATTCCAGCCTCTTCCATGAACGGGATATGCGGCCATTCGCACGGCCATACTTCCACCAACCTCCATGTCGGTGTCAAAACCGGCGGATCTCGGGTAGGGGGTCCCGAACTATCCGTCTAGGCTGGATGGTAACAGGGGGCAAGGGACACGAAGTTTTACCCAGGTTCGGGCCCTCTTGATGGAGGTAAAACCCTACGTCCTGCTTGATTAATATTGATGATATGGGTATTACAAGAGTAGATCTACCACGAGATTGGAGAGGCTAAACCCTAGAAGCTAGCCTATGGTATGATTGTTGTTCTGTATGTTGTCCTATGGACTAAAACCCTCCGGTTTATATAGACATCGGAGAGGGTTAGGGTTACATAGAGTCGGTTACAATGGTAGGAGATCTGCATATCCGTATCGCCAAGTGCCTTCCACGCCAAGGAAAGTCCCTCCCGGACACGGGACGAAGTCTTCAATCTTGTATCTTCATAGTCCAGGAGTCTGGCTGAAGGTATAGTCCGGCCATCCGGACACCCCCTAATCCAGGACTCCCTCAGTAGCCCCTGAACCAGGCTTCAATGACGACGAGTCCGGCGCGCAGATTGTCTTCGGCATTGCAAGGCGGGTTCCTCCTCCAAGTACTTCATAGAAGATTTTGAACACAAAGATAGTGTCCGGCTCTGCAAAATAAGTTTCCACATATTGCCATAGAGAGGATAATATTTACACAAATCTAATCTGCTGACGTATTCCGTAGTGTGACATCGCACCACGGCCATGCCTCTATTCAAATGGTTTTATTGTCCCACCTCAGCGTGTTATGCGAGGCGGTTTCCTTGGCATGTCTTGTTAAAGCAGAGATCGTGTCCCCTTATTCCGGGATTCTCATCAATACGGGCATGGGTAACCCAACTGCGCCATTGATTACGGCGCTTGGAGATAAGCGAGTTTTACCAGGCTGGTGGGGACACGTAGCTGCGTCCATCCATATAAGGGGATAATGATCCACCTTTTCACCTACGCCTTCTTCCTCCTTTGCCTATCCATTTTCACGCACTCGAGCTCCAGCACCCAAGTCTGCACCCCCACCTCAACCTTCTCCAGCCATGTCCGGAGCGGGAGGCAAGTGGATGGTCTCCTCCGTCATGGAGGGACACATCAAAAAACTGAGGAAGGCCGGATACTTGTCTAACGACATCACGTACCGGCTTCCGGAAGAGGGGCAGCTCCTCCCCACCCCAAGGCCCCATGAGAGGGTAGTGTTCCTTCCCCACTTCCTCCGCGGACTGGGATTTCCTATCCACCCATTCGTCCGGGGACTCATGTTCTACTAAGGCCTGGATTTCCATGATCTGGCCCCGAACTTCATCCTCAACATCTCGGCATTTATCGTCGTGTGCGAGGCTTTCCTCCGCATCCGCCCCCATTTCGGCCTATGGCTCAAGACTTTCAATGTCAAGCCAAAGGTGGTGCGCGGCAACCAGGCGGAGTGCAGAGGCGCCATGGTGGGAAAGATGCCCAACGTCTTATGGCTCGAGGGCACCTTTGTGGAGACCCTTAAGGGGTGGCAATTGGGGTGGTTTTACATCACCGAGCCGGGCGACCCTAAGTGGGTCGCAGCCCCCAAGTTCTGGTCCAGACCCCCAACGCAGCTCACATCCTGGAAAGAGACGGGCCTATCGTGGGGCAGCAAAGGAGAGGTGACTGGACTACAAACATGCATCCAAACCCTGGTGGACAAGCAGCTCAAGGTTGTCAACGTAGTCCAGGTTATGCTCATCCATCGGATCCTCCCGTGTCAACAACGGGTCTTCAATCTGTGGGAGTTCAACCCGGCGCAGCACCGAACTCTGAGCAGGCTCTTCGACACGACATACAAAGATGCCTGGAAGGTGCTTTTCAAGGGCGCCGAGGCTCCCGCGTCCGCTACCGAGGATCGCGGATTCAGCGCGCAGCGTCACGCTAACGCTGTAAGTTGTTTGTACCTTCTACAGGGTATTAGTTTTTCATAGCTTAACTCTATGCGGGATCTAAGCTCCCTTACCTTTGACAGGATTGGCAGGCGAAGTCCGGACAGATCGACTGTCCGGCTCCTTTGCCAGAAGACCCAGCCGATGCCCGCTTGGCGAAGCTGCTGGTTCCAGCACCCTATGCGGTGCCGGAGAAGAAGGCCATGAAGAAGGCCATGGGGACTTGAAAAAGTGCCCGACGCCCGGAGGTGTCGGGTTCATCATCCGACGGCTCCAAGGCGCGTTCCTCCTGTGAAGACGAGGAGGAGGAAGAAGAGACCTCTCCCCCTCCAGCAGGGGGAGAGAAGAAAAGGAAGGCCGCCCACACTGGGGAGGCCGAAGGGTCCAAGAAGGGGAAAACCCTTCCTCCGGACTACTCCACCAATGCCGACGACGGCGGAGAGGAGTGGCCGCTTAGGGCCAAGCCCCTGGCAAAATCATAAGTATCCCGATACTAGAGTAATTCATAGTATTCCTTTATTGCACAGCTTTCCCTTATGTCGAATATGATTATGCAGCCCACCCAAAGACTGGCTCGACGCGTCGTCGAGCGGTTCACTGGACTCGTCGGATGTGAATTCGCTTCCGACGGCTTCCTCCCCCCGCCCTACGGACGACGCTGAAGTGTTGTCCCAACAGGTTCCAAGCCAGGAGGAAGTGGTCCTGGAAGCACCGCAAGGCGACCTCCCAGACTCCAGGAGTAAAGGGGATAAAACCCCCAGGGCTCCAAGTCCGGCTCTAGGCCGGACACTGCTCCGAAACCTTCAAAGGTTCCAGAGTCCGGTGGGCGACCTCCTTCCAAAGGGAGCAAGCCCTCCGTGCCGGTGACCCCCGTCCAAACGGAGGTGCCGGACAATCTGTTGGAGGCGCTCGAAGGCGCCTCCATCGATGGGGAGCACCGCACCATTATGAGTGCAGTGTTCCAGAAGGTTCAGTCCGCCAAGAACGGACTGACTGAAGCTTGTGCTAGCCTTTTAACAGGCTTTGAGGTAAGTAAAGAATGTGTAAATAATATTACCACATAGACAGTAGCCCCTGATGCTCTGTTTGGCGTTCGGGAAGAAAAGCCGAATAGAGGATCAAATAAAATTTGCAGGAGTCTAACAAAAAGGAGTCAATATGCGTATGCAGGCTTCTCTGCTGGCCTCCGCCGCACTGACTGCGGAAGTGGACACGCTAAAGTAGAACCTCGAGCAGTCCGAGCAAGAGCTCGGGCATGCCAAGAAGTAGCTCGAGGACAAGGAAGGTAAGAAATACCTTGTTTAAATATATATAAAAAATGTGCAATTGCAAAAAATGACAGGATTATCATGGCTATTGTAGGGGCCACGTCTGAGGTGGTGACCCTTAAGCAGGCGCTGCTCGAGGCCGAGAAGAGGGCGCCCACGGAGCGCACCGAGCGGGAGAAGTATGAGGCCGAGGTTAGCAAGGTGCGGCAAGAGCTCCAGGCTCTCATGGAAAAACATGAGACTTTGGAGCTTGACTCAAAGACGCGAGCGTCCGAGATCGCGGTGGCTATTGAAAATGCCAAGTCTGCCAAGGCTGAATCCCAGAAGACCCTCCAGGAGTTCGATGAGGTGAAAAAGATAGTGGCGGGTAAGGCATTCTTTATGCAAAGCAAACATGTAAACGTGAGTTACTTGTTACTTACCCGAATCTGGAGCTCTCCAGGAGCATTCGCAGATCTTCCTCGTAGCGTGTCCGATGCCGCCGCATTCTATCAAGCCAAGGAGGGCAGCTCGACACAGAAGGTGTTCTGTTCTTAGTATGCTGAGGCCAGACACCCCATTACCCTGAGCGACCAGCTGAAGCAACTGGTCGAGCTCCACAAGGCGGCCGAACAGGCCATGAAGGGCCTCATAGTTCGGATGTGGCCTAGGGAGGCTCTGCCTGGGAGCTATTTTGGGCTGGTGCGGCGGCTAGTGGGCGCCTGTCCAAGGCTCGAAGTCATCAAGCGCTCCATCTGTATTGAAGGTGCACGTAGGGCCCTTGCCCGTGCTAAGGTGCACTGGGGCAAGCTGGATGCTGAGAAGCTTGTGAAGGACGGGCCACCGCCGGGGAAAGAGCATCGCAAGCCCGAGAATTATTATAAGGATGTTCTGAAGGGTGCCTGCCTTATGGCAGATGAATGTTCCAGGGATGTAATTTTTGAGTAAAACTCGCTCGTTTTGTCCTGTGCGCTGAAAACTTGTTCATATGCGCTAAGCAATGAAGTTGGAATTTAAAATATTACCTTATGTGCGACTGTTTATCAATTCTGAGAGATGGCGAGTCGTCGGCTTATGCCCCCGTGCCGCTAGTGCTGGGGTGTTTGGGGATAAACCTGAGCACTCTTTTTCCCATGTTTGGGTCCTTCGAGGGAGGCGCTCAGCACAACGAACAAGGCAATCGGACTATAATGCATGAACACTCTCACTTAGCCATAGAATTCTATAATTTTAAATTTCAGCGAAGCCCCTGGTATTTGGAAGACCGAGTTCGGGGCGCTATCCACGCCTTGGCCGGACAGAGCCGGCTCCTCGCTCTAAGCGGCATAAGTCTTTAGGGACTCGAAAAACCTCTCGAACAGCGACCAGCTCTCGCTTCATCATGACAGTCAGTTTTAGCTTTCTCTACTGAGGTGCTCGACCCAGCTCAACTGGGGCACAATCGCAGTAGTTCTCCTAGTGCTACCTTAGCCGATATAGCGGAACGTAAGGCACCAAAACATAGGACCCAGGCAAACCCAACTATTGACCCAAGACATGATTCGGAGCCGATGCATATAATGCTATAAGTTCGGGGTGCCGTACTTGTTAAAGTGTTCGAACTTCTCACACCATCTTGAGGGGTACTAAAGCCCCTGGCGTGTTTTGGCCGTACCAAAGTGTACGGGTGCAACATGTCGTTAAGGAATATATATTTGTAAAAAAAGTAATGCGAAAATAGACAAAAGCTATGCATTGTTTATTAAAAAGGGTTGCGATCAAAGCAGAACGATACAAATAATGCGATAAGCAAAAGGTTGGACTATTTAACATGTCCGTTCCAGGGGCAGGCTGCGAAATGGTATGCGAAACAGGTATACTGCTCGTGATAGAGACCACCTGGGAGTTCCGTAATGCGGCATGGCTTGTCTGCTTCCCTGGTTCTTGCATCGTTTGTGCGGCAATTGAACTGCCGAACATGCCTTCCGAAGAATGGAGTCCTGAAAGTAAGAGAAAATTAAAAAATCGGTAGCCCATGGTGCGGTTTAAGCCGTGTTTCGGGCGTGCCGTGATGGTGCCCCTCCCCCTGTACCCATGGTATTTCTAGAGCATAGTTATGTACGCGAGGTACTGGTGTTGCATTTTTGCGAGGGCTGGGGTTGGGGCCGCATTGCTACGCCTGCTCGGAACGTGCCAGGCGGTCTTGTTGTAGGTTACTCTGGGCGCGCTTGACGGTGTCCGGACGTTTAATGGCCGGACTGGAGAACTGCCTGGAGAGGTTGCTTTGTACTTCCGCTGCAAGGGCCGCCATGTGCTCCTTCGTTCGGAGGGAGCGTTCGGTGTTTCCATTGACCGTAATTACTCCTCGAGGGCCTGGCATCTTGAGCTTAAGGTATGCGTAGTGCGGTACCACATTGAACTTGGCGAATGCGGTTCGCCCGAGCAGTGCGTGATAGCCACTGCGGAATGGGACTATGTCGAAGATTAACTCATCGCTTCGGAAATTATCCGGAGATCCGAAGACCACTTCAAGTGTGACTGAGCCTGTACAGTTGGCCTCTACACCTGGTATTACACCTCTAAAGGTCGTTTTGGTGGGCTTAATCCTCGAGGGATCTATGCTCATTTTCCGCACTGTATCCTGGTAAAGCAGGTTCAGGCTGCTGCCGCCGTCCATAAGGACTCTAGTGAGATGAAATCCATCAATAATTGGGTCTAGAACCAATGCGGCGAATCCGCCATGACGGGTGCTAGTGGGATGGTCCCTTCGATCGAAGGTGATCGGGCAGGAGGACCATGGGTTGAACTTTGGGGCGACTGGCTCTACCGCGTATACGTCCCTTAACGCGCGCTTCCACTCCCTCTTGGGGATGTGGGTTGCGTATATCATGTTCATCGTCTGCACTTGTGGGGGAAACCCTTCTGTCCACTGTTGTTCGGCGGCCGGGGCTCTTCGTCGTCATCGCTATGCAACCCCTTGTCTTTATTTTTGGCATTTAACTTGCATGCCTGCTTGAACACCCAACAATCCCTGTTGGTGTGATTGGCCGGCTTTTCGGGGGTGCCATGTATCTGGCACAAGCGGTTGAGTATTTGGTCCAAACTGGACGGGCCCCTAGGATTTCTTTTGAATGGATTTTTCCGCTGACCGGATTTATAGCCTCTGAATCCGGCATTAACTGCTGTATCCTCGGCATTGTCGCTGTTAATGCGGCGCTTCTGCTTGTTGCGATGCGACCTGCCACTACTGTCCCTGGTATCCGAATTACCAGGGTTCTTAGTCATATTGTTGCTACGAGCAAGCCAGTTGTCTTCTCCCGCGCAAAAGCGGGTCATGAGTGTCGTGAGTGCTACCATAGATTTCGGCTTTTCCTGTCCAAGGTGTCGGGCAAGCCAATCATCACGGATATTGTGCTTGAAGGCTGCTAGGGCCTCTGCATCCGGACAGTCAACTATTTGATTTTTCTTTGTTAGGAACCATTTCCAGAATTGCCTGGCCGATTCCTCTGGCTGCTGAATTACATGGCTTAGGTCATCGGCGTCTGGTAGTCGCACATAAGTGCCCTGGAAATTGTCGAGGAATTCGGCTTACAGGTCCTCCCAACAACTGATTGATCCTGCTGGCAAGCTGTTAAGCCAATGCCGAGCTGGTCCTTTAAGCTTGAGTGGGAGGTATTTGATGGCATGGAGATCATCGTCGCGGGCCATGTGGATATGAAGGAGATAATCCTCGATCCATACCGCAGGATCTGTTGTGCCATTGTATGATTCGATGTTTACGGGTTTGAAACCCTCGGGGATTTGATGATCCATTACTTCGTCTGTGAAGCATAGTGGGTGTGCGGCGGCTCTGTACTGGGCTATATCACGACGTAGCTCCAATGAGCTTTGTCTACTGTGTTCGGCCCTACCGGATTTGTGTCCGGCGTAACGGTTATCATCTCGAGTCGTGGGGCGCCCACGCGATCTGTAGATCGATCTTGTTAGCCTTGCCTTGTCCTCCAACATATCTCACAGGTCTGGCGCATTTTCTCGTGCCTTGGTACGGGGTGCGGCTTGAGTGGAGGGTCGAGAGGCCTCTCTGTCGCGGCCACGAGGTGGCCGGTCGGCCATATCAAGTGCTGGTGATGTAGGTTTAAGTGCTTCCTCCTCTAATCGGGGTAGCTACCTGCGCTTTGGGTAGCTCTTGGAGGGGCGTTCGAGTTTATGCTCTTCAGCCGCAAGGACTTCAGTCCATCTGTCGACTAGCAAATCTTGATCAGCTCTAAGCTATTGCTATTTTTTCTTAAGGCTTCTTACCGTGGCCATAAACCTGCGTTGAAAATGCTCTTGCTCGACGGGATCCTCTAGCACGACAAATTCGTCGTCGTCGAGGCTTGCCTCGTCTTCAGAGGGAGGCATATAATTATCGTCCTCGACCTCTCTGTCTGCCGCTCTCTCATGAGGGCTAGCTTCTCCATCCTCCTGTGATGAATCTTGCTAGAGGGGGTTTTCTTCGGCACTCTCCGGAGTATTGTTATCTCCCGTGCTGGAATCACCGTATTTGCTTTGGCGGGATTTTGAGCGGCGCCGCTGACGCCGGCGCTTAGGCTGTTTCTTGGAGGGGTCATCCTCCGCTGCTCCATCGACATCTCCTTCTTTTGGGGTGTCCACCATGTATATGTCATATGACGAGGTGGCTTTCCAGGGCCCAATAGGCGCTGGTTCTTCATCGTCTCCTGCATCGGCATCCATACCGTCGATGTCTTCGGAGTCGAAGTCGAGCATGTCGGATAAATCGTCGTCAGTGGCTACAAAGTGGGAGGTGGGTGGGCTTTGAATTTCTTCATTGTCCGTATCCCAACCTTGTTGACAGTAGTCCGGCCAGGGCTCTCCTGATAAAGAGAGATATTGTAGTGTCTTCAGAATATCGCCGAAAGGCGGGTGCTGAAAGATGTCCATGGTAGTAAACTCCATGATCGGCGCCCAATCGGATTCGATCGGCAGGGGCGCAGAGGGTTCGGAGTCCGGAAAGGAGTCTGGCTCCTTGGAGTCACGAGTCTCGCGGAGTGCGGGGCTGGTGTTCGGCTCGATCGCCATTGGGATCGCAGCCCCCGAGGCGGTGTCCAACCACCCATCCTCGATCGGCGCAGTTGGCTCCGAATTAAGGGTCGAATCCGATGCGGGTGCGGCCTCCAGGGTACTGTTTGGCGGCAGAGCTAGATCATGCTCGTCGTTATAGTGCGGCGCGCTCGGCAGCGGCTCGAATCCGTTGAGGATCAAGTCCCCGCGGATGTCAGCCGTGTAGTTTAAACTTCCAAATCTGACCTGACAGCCAGGGGCATAGCTTTCGATCTGCTCCAGATGGCCAAGTGAATTGGCCCGTAGTGCGAAGCCACCGAAGAGGAAGATCTGTCCGGGGAGGAAGGTCTCACCCTGGACTGCATCGCTATTGATGATCGTAGGAGCCATCAAGCCTAACGGCAACGACACAGAGGAACTCTCAATGAAAGCACCAATGTCGGTGTCAAAACCGGCGGATCTCGGGTAGGGGGTCCCGAACTGTGCGTCTAGGCCATATGGTAACAGGGGGCAAGGGACACGAAGTTTTACCCAGGTTCGGGCCCTCTTGATGGAGGTAAAACCCTACATCATGCTTGATTAATATTGATGATATGGGTAGTACAAGAGTAGATCTACCACGAGATCGGAGAGGCTAAACCCTAGAAGCTAGCCTATGATATGATTGTTGTTCTGTATGTTGTCCTACGAACTAAAACCCTCCGGTTTATATAGACACCGGAGAGGGTTAGGGTTACATAGAGTTGGTTACAATGGTAGGAGATCTGCATATCCGTATCGCCAAGCTTGCCTTCCACGCCAAGGAAAGTCCCTCCCGGACACGGGATGAAGTCTTCAATCTTGTATCTTCATAGTCCAGGAGTCCGGCTGAAGGTATAGTCCGGCCATCCGGACACCCCCTAATCCAGGACTCCCTCACTCCGGTTATGGAGATCACTGTGAGATGACTCCCCAATAACTCCCTTGGAGTTCCTCTTGGAACCAAACTTCTTAAAGATATTCATGTTTTTCCTATGAACAAAATTCTGAAATTTTTAGTCCACAAAATTTTCTCAACAAAACTTTACAAGATTGATAGCAACTACTCATAGGGATACATAGAGGCCATAGCAAGCATTCAAATTACTTAGAAATCTAAGAATTCAACATGCAAGCTCATCTACAGCAGCACGAAGGGTAGCTAATTATTCAAAATATAAACCACTAAAATAAAAACTAATTGAACAACCGGAGGAGTCACATACCAAGCAGCAATCCCCTGAAACAGTTTCGGAAACGGAGCTTCGAGCAAAGAGATCGAAATCCATGGGTTTAAGAGCAAGAACACAGGAGAGAGAGCTATGAAGAATTTTTTTTTCTGGAGGTAGGTGATGATGTGGTGTAAAGAGATAAGTGAGGGGGCCCACGTGGAGACCACAACCCACCAGGGGGCGCCTGGGGGTCCTGGCACGCCCAGGTGGGTTGTGCCCACCTGGTGCACCTCCCTCTGATATTATTTGCCCCAGAAATTCTTAAATATTCAGGAAAAATTGTATTAAATTTTCAAGGCATTCTGAGAACTTTTATTTTTGGGTCATTTTCTATTGCACGGGAAACTCAGAAAACAGACAAAACATGGCATTTTATTTTATTTAACTAATAAAAACAGAAAACAAAAGGTAGGGACAGAAGGTAGTGCTTACTAAATTCATCAACTTCACACCTCTCAAAAATGATCCATTGATAAGGTTGATCATGTCTTATTAATAACCACTTTCGATTAGCATGAAACCGATGAACTTTCGTAAATCACTAAGTTACCTCAACGGGGATATGAATGTCCCCAACAATAAGCATTTCATATTTCTTTTTGGTAGTAGGTAGAGGTAGTTGAAAACTTCCAATAGTGATTGTCGGAGATTTTTCAATAACATTAATACCATTCACTTGGAATTGTTTCTTCGGAAAGTGCACCGTATGCTCATTACCATTGATATGAAAAGTGACATTGCTTTTATTGCAATCAATAACAGCCCCTGCAGTGTTCAAGAAGGCTCTACCAAGGACAATCGACATGTTGTCGTCCTCGGGCATCTCAAGTATAACAAAGTCAGTCAAAATAGCAACATTAGCAACAACAACGGGCACATCCTCACAAATACCGATAGGGATGGCAGTTGATTGGTTAGCCATTTGCAAAGATATTTCAGTAGGTCTAAGCTTATTCAAATCAAGTCTTTTATATAAATAGAAAGGCATAACACTAACACCAGCTCCCAAATCACATGAAGCAGTTTTCACATAATTACTTTCAATGGAGCAAGGTATAGTTGGTATTCTCGGATCTCCAAGTTTTTTAGGTATTCCATCCTTAAAAGTATAATTAGCAAGCATAGTGGATATTTCAGCTTCCGGTATTTTTCTATTATTGGTGATGATGTCTTTCATATACTTTGCATAAGGACGCATTTTAAGAATATCAGTCAAGCGAGTACGCAAAAAGACTAGCCTCAACATTTCAGCAAAGCGTTCAAATTCTTCATCATATTTTTTTAGTTGACTTAAGTGGAAAGGGCATAGGTTTTTGAACACACGGTTCTCTTTCCTTACCATGTTTTCTAGCAACAAAGTCTCTTTTATCATATCTTTTATTTTTAGGTTGTGGGTTATCAAGATCAACTGGAGGTTCTATCTCAACATCATTGTCTGGTTCTTCATTATTTGGTTGACTATCTTCCTAAACCTCGTCATTATCTTTTTCATTATCAGAAGGTGCATGTTCACTACCAGGTCGAGTTTCAGCATCAGAGATAGAGACTTCATTATCAGGAGGTTTTTCTACTTCAAGTTCACTAGAGGCATGCAAAGTCCTATCATTTTTCTTCTTCTTTTTCTTTTTAGAAGGACTAGGTGCATTAGTGTTAGCTCTTTGAGAGTCTTCTTCAATTATTTTTGGGTGTCCTTTAGGATAAAGTGGTTACTAAGTCATTTTACCTCATGTAGTTGCTACTCTAATAGCAAAGTCATGTATATTATTGTTTATTTCATCTAGCAACTCTCTTTGAGATTTAACAACTTGTTCTAACTGGGTCTAAACCATAGAAGCATGTTTTCCAACACCTCTAACATCATTTGAGATTCTAAATAACAAGTCACTCAAGCAAGCAATCATATCATAATTATATTTCAATTGTTTCATAACATTTGCATTGAAGTGATCTTGTTTTCTACTCTAGTTTTCAAACTCATTAAGGCATTGGCTAGGGTGCATATTATGAGTATTGTCGTTATCATTGAACGTCATTAGAGAATTTACCTCTACCACCTTAGGCAGTGGTGGTGTATTAAGCCCATGTATTTCTTCAATAGGAGGTAAATTTTTAACATCCTCGGCTTTAATACCTTTTTCCTTCATAGATTTCTTTGCCGCTTGCATATCTTTAGGATTGAGATATAATATACCCCTCTTCTTCGGAGTGGGTTTAGGCGGTGATTCAGAAGAGTCCAATCATCATAATTTTTCAATATGTTATTCAATAATTCCTCAGCTTGCCCAATAGTCCGTTCCCTGAAAACACAACCAGCACAACTATCTAGGAAATCCCTAGAAGCATCGGTTAGTCCATTATAGAAGATATCAAGTATTTCATTTTCCTTAAGAGGATGATCAGGCAAAGCATTAAGTAATTGGCAAAGCCTCCCCCAAGCTTGTGGGAGACTCTCTTCTTTAATTTGCACAAATTTAAATATTTTCTGCAAGGCATCTTGTTTCTTATGAGTAGGGAAATATTTTTCAGAGAAGTAATAAATCATATCCTAGGGACTACGCACACAACCAGGAGCAAGAGTATTGTACCAAGCTTTAGCATCACCCTTTAATGAGAATGGAAATAATTTGAGAATATAGTAATAGCTAGTTTTCTCATCATGAGTAAAAAAGGGTGCCTATGCCATTCAACTTAGTAAGATGTGTCACAATAGTTTCAGTTTCATAACCATGGAAAGGATCAGATTCAACCAAAGTAATTAACTCTGGGTCGACAGAGAATTCATAATATTTATCATCAATAAAAATAGGTGAAGTAGCAAACTTAGGATCATATTGCATTCTAGCATTCAGAGGTTTTTCTTTATACTTGCATAATAATTTCTCTAAATCATGTCTATCCTTACAAGCAAGAATGTCTCTCGGTGTCTCTTCATTCATAACTTAGCCTTCCGGTACCTTGGGCAATTCATATCTAGGAGGGCTAGTTCTAGTAGGTGTTTCAAGATTTTCAGTTTCAAGCTCATCATCAGATTCAACAACATCATGTTGTCTTACTCTAGCAATTTGTTCATCAAGAAAATCACCAAGTGGCACATCATTATCATCAAGCAAGGTACTAGCATCATCACAAGTATCATTCATAGCAGAAGTAGAATCATCAATAACTTGCGACATATCATGATTAATAGCATGTGGTGGTGTTGCAAGTTTACTTATAACAGAAGGTGAATCTAAAGCAGAACTGGATGGCAGTTCCTTACCTCCCCTCGTCTTAGAGGGATAAATCTTGGTCTTAGCATCCTTCAGATTCTTCATAGTGATAAATTGATAATAATCCCAAGTGACTCAACAAATATAGCTATGTTCCCCGGCAACAACGCCAGAAAAAGGTCTTGATAACCCACAAGTATAGGGGATCACAACAGTTTTTGAGGGTAGAGTATTCAACCCAAATTTATAGATTCGACACAAGGGGAGCCAAAGAATATTTGCAAGTATTAGCAGCTGAGTTGTCAATTCAACCACACCTGGAGATTAATTATCTGCAGCAAAGTGATCAGTAGCAAAGTAGTTTGATAGTTTTGATAGTAGTGACAGCAGCGATAGTAATGGTAACATTGATAGCAGTATTTTTGTAGCAAGCGCAACAGTAACAATAGCAATAGTAACTTAATTAGTAAGAACAATATAAGATAAATTCGTAGGCATTGGATCGGTAATTTGTTGGATGATATTCATCATGTGACAGTCATAACCTAGGGTGATACAGCACTAGCTCCAGTTCATAAATATAATGTAGGCATGTATTTCGTAAATAGTCATACGTGCTTATGGAAAGAACTTGCCTGACATCTTTTGTCCTACCCTCCCGTGGTAGCGGGGTCCAATTGGAAACTAAGGGATATTAAGGCCTCCTTTTAATAGAGAACCGGAAAAAGCATTAACACACGGTGAATACATGAACTCCTCAAACCACGGTCATCACTGGAAGTTGTCCCGACTCCCGACTATTGTCACTCTGGGGTTGCCGGATCATAACACATAGTAGGTGACTATAACTTGCAAGATCGGATCTAGAACATGAATATAATGGTGATAACATAAACGGTTCAGATCTGAAGTCATGGCACCCGGGCCCAAAGTGACAAGCATTAAGCATGGCAAAGTAATAACAACATCAATCTCAGAACATAGTGGATACTAGGGATCAATCCCTAACAAAACTAACTAGATTACATGATGAATCTGATCCAACTCCTCATCGACCAGCGAGCCTACGAAGGAATTACTTACTCCCGGTGTGGAGCATCATGGAATTGGCGATGGAGAAGGGTTGGCGATGACAAAGAACGAAGATCCCCCTCTCCGGAGCCCCAAACGGACTCCAGATCTGGCCTCCCGATGAAGAACAGGAGGTGACGGTGGCTCCATCTCGTGGTCGCGATAATTCTTTCTCCCTGATTTCTTTCTAGAAAAATAGGATTTTATAGCATCGGTTTCAGGGTCTGCGGGGCCACCAGGTGGGGACAACCCACCTGGGCGCGCTTGGGGGGGGCAAGCATGCCCTGGTGGGTTGTGCCCACCCAGGTGCCCCCCTCAGGTGGCTCTTGGCTCCAAAAATTCTCTTTTATTGTATAAAAACTCCTCGCAAAGTTTCATTCCATTCCGAGAACTTCTATTTCTGCACAAAAACAACACCATGGTAGTTCTGCTGAAAACAACATCAGTCTGGGGTTAGTTTAATTCAAAACATGCAAATTAGATTCCAAAACAAGAGGAAAAGCATTACGAAAAGTAGATACGTTGGAGACGTATCAGTTACTGTCGGTTTTGGGGATGTGTCTCATGATTTTAATTTCTCTAAATTTCGTAGACAACCCCATGATAAAGAATTGTGTGATGAGGATGAAATTATGGGTCTTGCTTCCATTGATGTGCCTCCTACTGATCCTTTAGAACAATATTTTCTAGACCATGAAAATGATATGTTTATGAATGAAAGAAAGGAATTAGATGAAATATTCTTTAATCAAACGCTTGTTTTGAAACACAATTTGCCTGTTGAAATCCTTGGAGATCCTCCTCCACCCAAGGGAGATCATGTGTTTGAGCTTAAGCAATTACCTGATACTTTGAAATATGCTTATCTTGATGAAAAGAAGATATATCATGTTATTATTAGTGCTAACCTTTCAGA
Organism: Triticum monococcum; assembly: GCA_034509565.1. Lineage (NCBI taxonomy): Eukaryota > Viridiplantae > Streptophyta > Magnoliopsida > Poales > Poaceae > Triticum > Triticum monococcum. The sequence continues at coordinate 437,765,918 of CM067842.1, read as the reverse complement.
GCATGAAGAAAGGAGATTATTGAGAACTCTGAAAAAGCACCGTGCCGCTATTGGATATACTCTTGATGATCTTAAGGGCATTAGTCCCACTCTATGTCGGTACAAAATTAATATGGAGCCTGATGCTAAACCAGTTGTTAATCGCCAACGATGGTTGAATCCAAAAATGAAAGAAGTGGTAAGAAATGAAATACTAGAGCTTCTAGAGGCAGGTATAATTTATCACATTGCTGATAGTAGGTGGGTAAGTCCCGTTCATTGTGTCCCGAAGAAGGGAGGTATTACTATTGTTCCTAATGATAAGAATGAATTGATTCCACAAAGAATTGTTATAGGTTATAGAATGGTAATTGATTTTTGCAAATTAAATAAAGCTACTAGAAAATATCATTACCCTCTACCTTTCATTGATCAAATGCTAGAAAGATTGTCCAAACATACACATTTTTTCTTTCTAGATGGTTATTCTGGTTTTTCTCAAATACCTGTGTCAAAGGGTACCAAGAAAAGACCACTTTTACTTGCCCTTTCTGTACCTTTGCTTATAGACGTATGCCTTTTGGTTTATGCAATGCACCTGCTACCTTTGAAAGATGTATGACTGCTATATTCTCTGACTTTGTGAAAAGATTGTTGAGGTTTTCATGGATGATTTTTCCGTTTATGGAACTTCTTTGGATGATTGCTTAAGCAACCTTGATCAAGTTTTGCAGAGATGTGAGGAAACTAATCTTGTCTTGAATTGGGAGAAGTGCCACTTTATGGTTAATGAAGGTATTATCTTGGGACATAAAATTTCTGAAAGAGGTATTGAAGTTGATAAAGTTAAAGTAGATGCTATCGAAAAGATACGGTGTCGTACAGATATCAAAGGTATAAGAATTTTCCTTGGTCATGCTAGTTTCTATAGGAGGTTTATTAAAGACTTCTCTAAAATTTCTAGGCCTCTCACTAATCTCTTGCAAAAATATGTTCCTTTTGTTTTTTATGATGATTGTGTTGAAGCATTTGAAATACTCAAGAAAGCCTTGATCTGCACCTATTGTTAAACCACCTGACTGGAATTTACCCTTTGAAATTATGTGTGATGCTAGTGATTATGTTGTTGGTGTTGTTCTAGGGCAAAGAGTTGATAAGAAGTTGAATGGTATTCATTATGCTAGTAAAACTCTAGACAGTGCCCAAAGAAATTATGCTACTACTGAAAAAGAATTTTTAGCGGTTGTTTTGGCTTGTGATAAGTTCAGATCTTATATTTTCGATTCTAAAGTAACTGTTCACACCGATCATGCTGCTATCAAATATCTTATGGAAAAGAAAGATGCTAAACCTAGACTTATTAGATGGGTACTCTTGCTACAAGAATTTGATTTGCATATTATTGATAGAAAGGGTGCTGAGAACACCGTAGCAGACAACTTGTCTAGGTTAGAAAATGTTCTTGATGACCCACTAACTATTGATGATAGCTTTCCAGATGAACAATTAGCAGTCATAAATGCTTCTCGTAATGCTCCATGGTATGCTAATTATGCTAATTACATTGTTCCTAAATTTATACCACCTAGTTTCACATACGAGCAAAAGAAAAGGTTTTCTATGGTTTAAGACATTACTTTTGGGATGACCCACACCTTTATAAAGAATGCGTAGATGGTGTTATTAGATGTTGTGTACTTGAGCATGAACATGAATAGATCCTATGCAAGTGTCACTCTGAGGCCTACGGAGGACACCATGCTGGAGATAGAACTGCGCACAAGGTATTACAATCTGGTTTTTATTGGCCTACTCTCTTCAAGGATGCCCGTAAGTTTGTCTTGTCTTGTGATGAATGCCAGAGAATTGGCAATATTAGTAGACGTCAGGAAATGCCTATGAATTATTCACTTGTTATTGAACGATTTGATGTTTGGGGCTTTGATTATATGGGACCCTTTCCTTCCTCTAATGGATATACACATATTTTAGTTGTTGTTGATTACGTTACTAAGTGGGTAGAAGCTATTCCAACTAGTAGTGCTGATCATAACACTTATATTAAAATGCTTAAAGAAGTTATTTTCCCGAGGTTTGGAGTTCCAAGGTACCTAATGACTGATGGTGGTTCACGTTTATTCATGGTGCTTTCCGTAAATTGCTTGCTAAGTATGATGTTGATCATAGAATTGCATCTCCATATCACCCTCAGTCTAGTGGTCAAGTAGAATTGAGCAATAGAGAAATTAAATTGATCTTGCAAAAGACTATTAATAGATCTAGAAAGAATAGGTCTAAGAAACTTGATGATGCATTATGGGCTTATAGAACTGCTTATAAGAACCCTATGGGTATGTCTTCATATAAAATGGTTTATGGAAAAGCTTGTCACTTACCTCTTGAATGAGAACATAAAGCTTATTGGGAAATCAAAGAGCTCAACTATGATTTCAAACTTGCCGGTGAAAAGAGGTTATTTGACATTAGCTCGCTTGATTAATGGAGAACCCAGGCCTATGAGAATGCCAAGTTGTTTAAAGAAAAATTTAAAAGATGGCATGACAAAATGATACACAGTGTGAGTTTAATGTAGGTGATCATGTTTTGCTATACAACTCGTGTTTAAGATTTTTTGCAGGAAAGCTTATCTCTAAATGGGAAGGTCCTTACATTGTCAAGGATGTCTATCGTTCCGGAGCCACCAAGATCAACAACGCCGAAGGCACAAATCTGAAGGTGGTAAACGGTCAAAGAATCAAACATTATATCTCAGGTACTCCCATAAATGTTGAGACCAATATAATTAAGGGTTTTTATCAGTTATGCCACCACTTGTGTCCCCCTACTCAGTTTTGCCACTAGAAATTTCAACTGCTCAAAAATGCCATCGCTTCATTAGACACATGCTCAAAAATGCCACTAAACACCATTATTGTGATCTCAAATCTCTTTTGCCATGTTATAATGACATAAATACCTATGAACCAACATGCCAGCTCTCCCTCTATCTCACTACAATAAAGTATGGGGCCCACTTGATCCCAATAGCGTTCTTATTTTCCTATAAAATTATTTGCTTGGTTACTCCTAACAAGTGGGGCCACACATATCATTGTGAGATAGAGAGAACTGACATGTGGGTCTAGGCTTATTTTTGTCATAGAACATGGTCAACGGGTTTGACGTAAAAATAACAATGTCTAATGGCATTTTGAGCAAACATCTAACAGAACGATGGCATTTTTGAGATATCTAATGGCATTTTGAGCAAGCATCTCACGGCTTGATGGCATTTTTGAGCAGTTGTAACTTCTAATGGCAAAACTGAGTAGTGGGACACAACTAGTGGCATAAATGATAAAAACCCTATAATTAATACCATAACACCGAAGGAGTACATATGGGATACTTTACAAAATGTTTCAGACTCCGAAAAGGAATAGGTTGTGGTACAGTAAGTAAACCGACTCCAAAACGTTGCCAATGGCATTTTTTCTCTGTTTTGAAATATTTAAAAAATTAGGAAAATTAAAAGTAGTCTGAAGGGTGCACGAGGAAGCGGCAAGGCAGGAGGGCGCGCCCTACCCCCCTGGGCGTGCCACTGTACCTTGTTGCCACCTCGTGTACCCTCCGGACTCAGTTTTCTTGCACAATTCTTCTTTTGGTCGGTAAAAATCCCGAAGGTTTTGACCACCGTACCACGAAAAATTCCGCTGTTCTTCGTTCGAGCTGTTTTTTGACAGATTTAGATCACCATGACATCCCCAAGCGCCCCAAGGACAAGTTTTCCGAGAAGGTCATCAACCCCTACGTTGTGGAGGTGCTGCAACACCCTCAAACCATTGAGATGCATGAGGGGGTGCTGCAGATCCGCGATGTTAAAGGGCCAAAGAAGACCAGAAGCATGGAGACAAGACTCGAAGCGATGGAGCGGCAAGTTTTCAAGTGTCAAGGGATGGTGGAACATGGACTCAACGCCAATCACTTGATGATCGCGGAATTTACCAATAATCACATGCTGGATGCTAAGAACATTGGGGAGGCCATCTTCAAGCTTCACAAGAAAATCGAGCATCTCCAAGCCCAGATCTACGACCTGCAAAACCGAAACTGTGAGTATGAATACAGATTTAAGAGGATGAGTTTGGTTGCAGATTTGAGGATCCGGGAGACTTGTTCATCCTTCTATGATGGTGAGCCTATGTGATAATCCCCAAGTGCAGGGAATCACCGTAGCAATTCCCAATGGTGGAAGTGATAAGTTTGGTGTGTCGAACCCACTAGGAGCTAAAGGTAAGATCAATATTCTCTCAAGCCCTATCTGCTACTAATACGACTCTACGTACACCAAACGTTTGCTTCCAACTAGAAACGAGAAATAAAACTACATTGTGGGTATGAAGATGATAACTTTGCATGATATCGGAGAGCTAAAACATAAAAGTAGGAGTTGTTATCATAAAGTTAGAATATATTACTAAATATTGTAAATAGCGAGTGTGGAATAATGATGGATCGGTGTGCGGAATTGTCCTAGGCAATTGTTAACAAGACCGATAGTTGTCATTGCAATTTCATATGAGGTAGAGGCATAAGCTAACATACTTTCTCTTCTTGGATCATATGCACTTATGATTGGAACTCTAGCAAGCATCCGCAACTACTAAAGATCATCAAGGTAAAACCCAACCATACCATTAAAGCATCAAGTCCCCTTTATCCCATACGCAACAACCCCCTTACTCGGGTTTATGCTTCTGTCACTCAAGCAACCCACTATAAGCGAATCATGAACATATTGCAATACCCTACAGCGGGAATCCCTCACGCTTGCGCTACACGGAGGGCACAATAGGACAACATCAAAATAAAACATACAACTCATACCAATCTAGATCATCAATCAACCCAAAGACAAAGGATATCTACTCAAAATATCATAGGATGGCAACACATCATTGGATCATAATATGTGGCATAAAGCACCATGTTCAAGTAGGGATTATAGTGGGGTGCGGGAGAGTGGACCGCGTAAAAGAGATGAGGATGGTGATGATGATGGTGATGGTGATGAAGACGATCACCGCGGCAATGATTCCCCTCCCGATGGCACTCCATGGCTACTGAGAGAGAGGAGGAGAGGTTCTCCCCCTTGTGCTTCCTCCTCCATGGCCTCCCCCTGGATGGAGAGAGGTTCTCCCTCTGGTCCTTGGCCTTCATGGTGATAATGGCCCCTCCGGGATCCTCCTCCATAGCCTCCGGTGATGATGGCCCCCTCCGGCAGGGTGCCAGAGAGGGCCTAGATTGATTTCTCGTGGCTACAGAGGACTGCGGCGGCGAAACTTCCGATCTAGGTTATTTTCTTTGGGTTTCTGTATTTATAGGAATTTTTGGCGTTGGTTTCATGTCAGGGGGGTCTCCGAGTCGTCCACGAGATAGGGGCCCACGCCCAGGGGGTGGGGCGCGCCCCCCATCCTCGTGGACGGCTCGGGACTCTTCTGGCCCAACTCTTTTACTCCGGGGGCTTCTTTTGGTCCATAAAATATCATCAAAAATTGGCACGTCAATTGGACTCCGTTTGGTATTCCTTTTCTGCACTACTCAAAAATAAGGGAAAAACAGAAACTGACACTGGGCTCTACATTAATAGGTTAGTCCCAAATATCATATAAAATTGCATATAAATGCATATTAAACATCTAAGATGGATAATATAATAGCATGAATACTTCATAAATTATAGATACGTTGGAGACGTATCAGCATCCCCAAGCTTAATTCCTGCTCATCCTTGAGTAGGTAAATGATAAAAGAAATAATTTATGAAGTGTGAATGCTATCAAGTGCATAAGTTTCATCAATGATTGTTCCAATCACTTTTTCTAGCATCATTATATATCATAACAGTAGCTCAACTCATGAAACTTATCATGATCAAGTAACAAGCTATTCACATGTTAAAGTATAGATCATAAACTTTCTTGAAAACTTACAAACCATGCTCTTAGTCATCGAACAGTTGCAATTCATGTTATTTTCGGGACGGGTCCATGTAAGAGCTTTGGTTCAGCAAACTTCACATACTCAACTATCATTTAATCTTTCACAATTGTTAACACTCATGTGATATTTATGGGTTCAAAGTTTTAATCGGACACAGAGAAAGGGGCTTATAGTTTTGCCTCCCAACCTTTTATCTCAGGGGTAATGTCAACAATAATAATTTACGAAAACCTATATCCAAGTGCTTGCCAAAGGGAAAGGTGATGATCACCATGACTCTTGTATAAAGTATAGGACAAAAATAAAAGATAGGCCCTTCGCAGAGGGAAGCAGAGGTTGTCATGTGTTTTTATGGTTGGATGCACGAAATCTTAGTGCAAAATAACGTCACTTTATATTGCCACTTGTGATATGGACCTTTATTATGCAGTCCGTCGCTTTTATTTGTTACACATCACAAGATCGTATAAAGCTTATTTTCTCCACACTAATAGATCATACATATTTAGAGAGAAATTTTTATTGCTTGCAACAATGACAACTTACTTGAAGGATCTTACTCAATCCATAGGTAGATATGGTGGACTCTCATGGCAAAACTGGGTTTAAGGATATTCGGAAGCACAAGTAGTATCTCTACTTGGTGCAAAGAATTTGGCTAGCATCAGCGGGAAGGCAAGCTCAACATGTTGGATGATCCAAGACAATATAACGTTTCGAATATAGGAAAACATAACCCTTTAAGTTGTCTTCCTTGTCCAACATCAACTTTTTAGCATGTCATATTTTAATGAGTGCTCACAATTACAAAAGATGTCCAAGATAGTATATTTATATGTGAAATCTCTCTTCCTTCGATATTCTTTCATGAATTGTTCAAGTGACCAATGCTGTGTTTGCTAACTTCCGGTAAATTTACTACCTATACTTATTATGTGTCAAGTCATTACTCCCCATATTGTAAGCATATGAAACGCATATAAATTCAGATTTATGATATTCAATTCATTCAACCGTTTACTCACAGGATATATGTGAAGCACGTGAGTAAATGACGAACTACTTCAAAAAGATATAAGTGAAGAACACTGAGTAGTCAAATAATTAACTAGCCATGGGAGGATTCTTTTTCATTCAAGATTTCAGATCCAATGATTTTATTCAAAAAGCAATTAAAATTTAAAATATGCTCCAAGCAAGACACATATCATGTGACGAATAAAAATATAGCTCCGAGTAAAGTATAATGATAGTTTTGAAGACGAAAGAGGGGGTATCTTCCGGGGCATCCCCAAGCTTACGCGCTTGATTCTTCCTTGAATATTACCTTGGTGTTCCTTGGTAATCCCCAAGCTTAGGGTATTTCCATTCCTTATTCTCCTCATATCGATATCTCAAGCTTGAAAACTTCAATCACACAAAACTTAACGGAACTTCATGAGATAGGTTAGTATGATAAAGAGTAAACCATTCACTTTGGTACTGTCAAAGACAAGGTTCTTAAATGTTCTCACACAATGCCTACTGTACCATATCATTTCTACAATTTATATTGAGAAATATAAGCCACAGAAACTAGAAAACAAGCAAACTATGCAATGAAAACAGAATCTGTCAGAAACAGAACAGTTTGTAATGATCTGAACACCAACCATACTTCTGCTACTCCAAAAATTCTGAAATAAATTGGTGGACGTGAGGAATTTGTCTATTAATCTTCTGAAAAAATAATCAACTCAATCTCACTCTTCTGTAAAATATGACAGCTAATCTCATGAGCGCAAAGTTTCTATTTTTTACAGCAAGATCACATTAACTTTCACCCAAGTCTTCCCAAAGGTCTTACTTGGCAATTTATTGAAACAAAAGCTATAAAACATGATTACTACAGTAGCTTAATCATGTAAACACACAAAAACAGTAAGGGTAAATTTTGGGTTGTCTCCCAACAAGCGCTTTTCTTTAATGCCTTTTAGCTAGGCATGATGATTTCAATGATGCTCACATAAAAGATAAGAATTGAAACATAAAGAGAGCATCATGAAGAATATGACTAGCACATCTAAACCTAACCCACTTCCTATGCCTAGGTATTTTGCGAGCACACAATTTATGTGAACAAGAGTCAACTAGCATAGGAAGGCAAAACAAGTATAACTTCAAAACTTTAAGCACATAGAGAGGAAACTTGATATTATTGCAACTCCTACAAGCATGTATTCCTCCCTCATAATAATTTTCAGTACCATCATGAATGAGTTAAAAAATATAACCATCACATAAAGCATTCTTTTCATGATCTACGAGCATATAAATGTTACTACTCTACACATAAGGAAAATTCACCTCATTCAGAATAGTGGGAGCAAACTTCTTCTAAATCCACTTTAGATGATAGTATTATTCATACTCCCAAATATATAATTGAAGTTCATGGAGCATTCTACAATTAATATAGACAAACCAATATCCAAGCTCAAAATGTAAGTGAAGCGCACGAAGCATTCTATAAAACCATACTCAAAAGATTTAAGTGAAGCACAAAGAGCAATTCTATATGATCATACTTAAAAGATATAAGTGAAGCACATGAAGTATTCTGTAAATCAATAAAGGCATATCTCATACTAGCATGGTTCTTAAAGGAAAAACAAAAACACAAAGGACACAAATTATGTGAACAAAACAAAAACTGAGGTATACCGATAATTGTTGAAGAAGAAAGATGGGATGCCAACCGGGGCATTCCCAAGCTTAGATGCTTGAGTATACTTGAAATATTTACTTGGGGTGCCTTGTGAATCCCCAGGCTTGAGCTCTTGCCTCTCTTTATTCTTCTCATATTGATAGCTCCTCAATCTTCGAACACTTCATCCACACAAAACTTTAACAAAAAACTTTGTGAGATCCGTTAGTGTAATAAAGCAAATCACTACCTTTAGGTACTGTTGCAAACTTATTCCAATTTCATATTAGAACTATATTGATTGTATTCCAACTTCACCATGGTTCATACCCCCCGATACTACCCATAGATTCATCAAAATAAGCGAACAACTCATAGAAAATAGAATCTGTCAAAAACAGGACAGTCTGTAGTAATCTGGAAGTTTAGTAAACATCTGTAACTCCAAAAAATTCTAAACAAATATGAAAATTTAAAAAAGTTGTACATACGTCATGTGAAAAACATTTCGGACCCATTTGACTTTCCAGTACAAAAGGTAAAATCACGCGCTACAGCCAAAGTTTCTGTTTTTGTACTGTACATAGTAAACAAGCAATCTAATCATCCTAAAACCGAAGCTTGGCACATTATTTTTATAATACAATGGATATATACAAGGGGATAATTATTTTTAGAGAAGCTTCCATGAAATTTTTTACATTGTTTCCGTGAGCATGAACACAAGTGTTCAAGGTCGACCCTCATTTCTCCAATGCATAACCTTCCAATCACTTCTCTTATTGAAAAACTTTTTAGGTATGAGAGGCAAGTAATTTTTTTGTATTTTTATTCTTTTAAATTTTTTTGTATGTTTTACCCACAACTAAACAGAAACAAAAAAGGAAAAACAAAATCTACTTAGTGAAGGAAGCAAACAAGCATACACAAGAATATCAACCCCACGCTATTGCTCCCCGGCAACGACGCCAGAAAAGAGCTTGATAATCCCCAAGTGCAGGGAATCATCGTAGCAATTCCCAATGGTGGAAGTGATAAGTATGGAGTGTCGAACCCACAAGGAGCTAAAAGTAAGATCAATATTCTCTCAAGCCCTATCTGCCACTGATACGACTCTATGTACACCAAACGTTTGCTTCCAACTAGAAACGAGAAATAGAACTATGTTGTGGGTATGAAGAGGATAACTTTGCATGATATCGGAGAGCTAAAACATAAAAGTAGGTGATGTTATCATAAATTTAGAATATATTACTAAATATTATAAATAGCGAGTGTGGAATAATGATGGATCGGTGTGCGGAATTGTCCTAGGCAATTGTTAATAAGACCGATAGTCGTCATTGCAATTTCATATGAGGGAGAGGCATAAGCTAACATACTTTATCTTATTGGATCATATGCACTTATGATTGGAACTCTAGCAAGCATCCGCAACTACTAAAGATCATTAAGGTAAAACCCAACCATAGCATTAAAGCATGAAGTCCCCTTTATCCCTTACGCAACAACCCCCTTACTCGGGTTTATGCTTCTGTCACTCAAGCAACCCACTATAAGCAAATCATGAATGTATTGCAACACCCTACAGTGTGAATCCCTCTTGCGCGACACGGAGGGCACAATAGGATAGTAGCAAAATAAAACATACAACTCATACCAATCTAGATCATCAATCAACCCAAAGACAAAGGATATCTACTCAAAACATCATAGGATGGCAACACATCATTGGATAATAATATGTGGCATAAAGCACCATGGTCAAGTAGGGATTACAGCAGGGTGCAGGAGAGTGGATCACGTAAAAGAGATGAGGATGGTGATGATGATGGTGATGTTGATGAAGACGATCACCGCGATGATGATTCCCCTCCCTATGGCACTCCGACGCCACAGAGAGAGAGAGAGGAGGAGAGGTTCTCCCCCTTGTGATTCCTCCTCCATGGCCTCCCCCTGGATGGGGAGAGGTTCTCCCTCTGGTCCTTGGCCTTCATGGTGATGATGGCCCCTCCAGGATCCTCCTCCATAGCCTCCGGTGATGATGGCCCCCTCCGGCAGGGTGCTAGAGAGGGCCTAGATTGATTTCTCGTGGCTACATAGGCTTGCGGCGGCGGAACTTCCGATCTAGGTTGTTTTCTGGGGGTTTCTGTATTTATAGGAATTTTTTGCGTCGGTTTCACGTTGGGGGTCTCCGATTCGTCCACGAGATAGGGGCCCAAGCCCAGGGGGTGGGGCGCGCCCCGGACGGCTCGGGACTCTTCTGGCCCAACTCTTTTACTCCGGGGCTTCTTTTGGTCCATAAAAAATCATCAAAAATTGGCACGTCAATTGGACTCTGTTTGGTATTCCTTTTCTGCAATACTCAAAAACAAGGGGAAAACAAAAACTGGCACTGGGCTCTAGGTTAATAGGTTAGTCCCAAAAAACATATAAAATAGCATATAAATGCATATAAAACATCTATGATGGATAATATAATAGCATGAATACTTCATAAATTATAGATACGTTGGAGACGTATCACTATGTCCTAGAAGATGGATGACAAGCCTACAACATCAACAACTCCATCATCACCACCTCCAAAGAAAGAGACATAAATACATGGGTATGGGCACTCCCCTTGGCTTGTGCCAAGCTTGGGGGAGGTGCCCCGGTATCGTATCACCACCACATCTTTATCTTTATGGTTTTTCTTAGTTCAGTCCTTTTGGTTATATCTTGATATAGTAGAATAAAGTTTTTAGTATGATCTAGTTTGAGTTTTTCTTTGAGATCTATCTATGTAATCGAGTCCGTGAGTTATATAATTAACAGTAGTTTTGAGTTGAGGGCTTTGCTTTCTTGCTATGATCTTGAGGGAATAAGAAAACTAAAGAATAAAAAGAAACAAAAATATCATATAATGATCTTATGGGAAGTGATGACTTCACATATGTAAGGGCATATTTATCCCTTAGTAGTTTTGGTGATTGATGAAAATGCTTTTGCGGACCAATCGTGTGCATTGAGCATATCAGATATATCATGTCTATGCACAAGACGATTTGGTGCCCCTCGAAGACTATTGAAGATGGTGTTTCTCTACATTTCGTTTCTTTTTGGTGGTTTGAGTCGTAGGAAAGCCGTACTATTAAGAGGGGGCCCACGTTGGAAAGGTTTGGGTGGAATCAACACGTACACGTCTGTTCCTTTTGCACCACCTTTCCTTTGGCTCTTTGGAGCATTCTCCGTTTCTCCGAATCTCTGCAAAAGGATTGACTTCGAGTGTTGCTGAACTGGGGCATGCGGTAGTACTGCGCCTCAGAGTAGTAGTACCGCAGGCCCCTGCGGTAGTACCGCAGGTGCTCGTGGTAGTACCGCTTCTCTGACGCAGTAGTACCATGGCCCCAGGTCTGGCTCAGCAACACGAGCTGAAGTAGGGGCGGATGTAATGTTTTACATCCGCGCCCTACGCGGTAGTACCGCTCCTGGCTTCCGGTACTACCGTGTCGGATTTTTGCATAGATTTAAACTCAGGGGAAGTTGCCACCGATGTATTTTTATATGTTTGTGCCTTCCCAAATCTTTACTATCCCTGCCTTGCGGTAGTACCGCAAGGGGGAGCGGTAGTACCACGCCAGCGGTTCTACCGCCCTCTGCTTCGTCGCATCAGGGTTGTTTTGGATACTGTTGCGTGGGCGGTAGTACTGCAGTGCCTTGTGGTAGTACTGCGGGCCCTAGTGGTAGTACTGTGTCTCTGGTGCGGTAGTACCGTGCGTTGCAGGCTGAGTTGGTGGATAACGGTTGGATTTGCTCTTCCACTATAAAAGGGAGTCATCTTCTCTGAGTTGACGTACCTCTTCCACCCCCAAGCTCCATTGTCGCTCTAAGCTTCATTTTCGCCCATTCTCTCTCCCTAGACAATCAAACTTGTTGATTTCCTAGGGATTGGTTGAGAAGGCCCCGATCTACACATCCACCAAGAGAAATTTTATTCCCCCCACTAATCCCTCGTGGATCTTGTTACCCTTGGGTGTTTGAGCACCCTAGACCATTGAGGTCATCGCTGAGCCATACTGCATTGTGGTGAAGCTTCCTAGTGTTGTTGGGAGCCTCCAATTAAGTTGTGGAGATTGCCCCAACCTTGTTTGTAAAGATTCGGTGGTCGCCTTCAAGGGCACCAATAGTGGAATCACGGCATCTCGCATTGTGTGAGGGCGTGAGGAGAATATGGTGGCCCTAGTGGCTTCTTGGGGAGCATTGTGCCTCCACACCACTCCAACGGAGACGTACTTCCTCTCAAAGGGAAGGAACTTTGGTAACACATCCTCGTCTTCACCGGCTCCACTCTTGGTTATGTCATCCCTTTACTCGTGCAAGCTTATCTTGTGTTACATCCCTTGCTTGCTTGTGTACTTTTTGCTGTTGAATCATATAGGTTGCTCACCTAGTTGCATATCTAGACAACCTACTTTGATTCAAAGTTTAAATTGGTAAAGAAAAGCTAAAAATTGTTAGTTGCCTATTCACCCCCCCCCCCTCTAGTCAACTATATCGGTCCTTTGAATTGGTATCAGAGCCTCGTCTCTTTATTAAGAACTTCGACGTCTGAATAGTATGGTTTACACCGTATAAGGTGAGGAGGAGCACCTTGGTGTGATTCCATTCTCGTCTACGGCCGATGGGGGAACCTCGGTCTCACGTGAGGAGCTCAATGTGGCCTTGGATACATTTAAAACCTCCATGACGGCCGAGGTCAAAGGCGTGCTTAAGGATTTTCTTGATGGACTTAAATTGTCCACCACACCATTGGAAGTGGTTGATCCCACTAACAAGGTGATGGTTGCTAACTCCGACAAGGGGGAAGCTTCTAGTGATAAAGTTCCTTTGTCTAGTGGTAAAAGTGGAAATGACATCTTTGCCCATGTGGAACCTACACTTACCTATGGAGGACCGATACCCTCCACTCATTTAAATCATGCCGGTTCTCCTCCTAAGATTGTGAAAATGAGGATTTTGATGCTTGGGTCTATCGCTTTAAATGTCATTTAAATCATGTTAATACTAAACTTTGGAGAATCATTGAGCAAGGTTTCTATCCGCATGACCCAAGCAACTTCACCCCAAGAGAAGCCGCGGATCATCAATTCAACGAGAATGCTCTCTTCATCATCCAAGATGCAATCCCACCCGAAGACATTGAGCATCTCTGACCTTTCACCATGGCAAAGGAAGCATGGTACCATGTTGTTTCCCTTTACAAGGGAAGTGCAAGCATTCAACGCTCCAACTATGAAGTGGTGCAAGATGAAGCCGATGAATTTGCTATGAATGAAGGTGAAGAACCTCGTGAGCTCTACCGGAGACTAACCACACTCGCGGCCTCACTCCGAGATCATGGGAGCAAGGATACAAATGACAATTGGATCAAGCGGAAATTTCTCAAAGCCATAATGCCTTACCATAAGGCCATGTCCTCCGTCATCCGTCAAAGGCCGGACTTCCACGCCTTGTCCTCAAGTGAAGTGTTGGATGAGTTTGTGGCAATGAGTATCTTGGACAAGACCGCCGACAATGCGGTGTTGCGTTCTCAAAGAGCAAAGAAGTCCAACCTTGCCTTGAAAGCCAAGGCTAGTGTGGAAGAAGAGGAGGAAGAGGAAGAAGAGGAGAGCAACCCCGAGGATACAAAATATGATTATCATGAGCACATGGCTCTCGCTTCAAGACAATTTTGGAGCAAGAAGAACTCAAGGCCCAACTTCAACAAGAGCAACTCAAGTGGTGCCAAGGGCAAGCAACATGTGAGGACTTGCTACAATTGTGGCAATGTGAGCCACTTTGTTGCAGAGTGCCCCTATGAGAAGAGGGAAGACAATGATGGCAAGCTCATCCGGAAGGACAAGGCCAAGTCTGTTCCCAACAAAAACCACTTCACCAAGAAGACTCCTCCCAAGTGATTGGTGGCACAAGAAGAGTAGAATGAGGATGATGATGATGAAGATGGTGAGACGGTTGCCATGGCCTCCGTGGCCATTGCAACAACCCCACGGGCATCCCTCTTTGACTCACCGAATGAGAACATCACCGCCAAGTGCCTCATGGATAAATCCACCAACAAGGTAACCCCAACACCAAAACTACCATCATTACTCATCCTTCTTTGACATATTTCATTGATGAAAGTGGGGGGTCCAGCATGGAGGAAAATGAGTTTGAGTCTTTTATGAGTAAGCTCAAGGGTAAATCCAAGAAGCACTTCGTTGCTCTCTTGGAACAACTTGGTGAAGCCAATGACATGATCGAGGCTCACGAAGACGCCATCTCTAAGATGGAGGGGCATAGTCATGACTATGCCGATGAGATATCGGATCTCTCTAATGCTCTTAAGGAAGAGCGTGGTCATCGCTTGGCTCTTGAGGAGTCACACAACGATGACCATGCTAAATTAAAGAAAGATCTTGATCATGCTCTTGTTGTGTCTCGTGTGCTAAATTCTGAGAAGGCCAAACTTGGGGTTGATCTTGCTAGACTCAAGGATGAGTTTGATATACTTAACAAGTCTCACAAGGCCTTGAAGAGTACTCATGCTAGTCTTAAAGAGTCTCATGATCAACTCCAAGTGAGGCTAACCAAGGAGAAAGCCACTTTTCCTCATATGGTTTTAACTGATAATGCAAATGCTACTAACCCTTGTTGTGAGCATGTGCATCTTGTTGAGGAGAATGCAAAGTTGAAGCAGCAACTTGAGAAAGGCCTTGTGTCATGCATACAAGGTGAGAAGAACCTCAACGATCTTTTGAGCAATCAAAAGGAAGTTGTGGGCAAGGAAGGGATTGGGTTCGCACCCAAGTCCAAGAACAAGAAGAAGAATGACAAGCCCAAACGACCTCCTCCTCTCATGCAAAATTTTGCCAAAGAGGGAGAGGGTGTCTCTAAGGAGAATAAGAACAATGTGAAGGGTGGTGGTGTTAAGAAGGGCAATGACACCCCTTCCAACAAAGCCGGTGACTTTAACCCTTCGTATGTGTTATGTCGTGCTAGTGATGGGCATGTTTATGCTAAATTGTTGGTTCTCCTTATGAGCACATTGAATGGTCTATTTGGGTTCCTAAGACCCTTGTCACTAACATCAAAGGACCCACTACAAAATGGGTACCTAAAACCAAGCATTGATCTCCTGTAGGTGTTTGCTTTCGGTGGGGGATCATGGTTGCTCAATAGTGGAGCCACTAATCATATGACCGGAAGCAAGGGCTTGGTGGTGGACGTGCACAAGATTCCATCCATGCCCACCAATGTCAGGTGGGATGATGCCTCATCCTCTAAGGTACTGGGGCTTGGCAAGGTTATCATTTCTCATGATCTCACGATCGAGAAGGTCATGCTTGTTGAGTCCCTTGCATACAATTTACTTTCCATTCGTAAACTTGCAATCATGGGCTTTGCCACTTTCTTTGATATTGATACTGTGGCCCTGTTGTGGAGCAAGACTCTTAAAGTGGCCTTTGTTGGGCATGTCGAGAACGGTCTCTATGTGATTAACTTTTTGGAGCGACCCACTACGACCGCGACATGCCTAATGGCTAAAGTTGACGTGGGTGGCTTTGGCATCACCGTTTAGCCCATGTCAATATGAGATCTTTGCAAAGTCTTCTCAAGGGGACCATGTTCGTGGACTAACAAATGTTAGTTTTGCCAAAGATCGTGCTTGTAGTGCTTGCATTGAAGGAAAGCTACATTAGAAGGCTCACCCTCCCACGACTATCATTTACTCAAATAGGCCTTTGGAGCTCCTTCACTTGGATCTCTTTGGGCCTCCATCCTTTGATAGCCTTGGGGTAGAAAGTATTGCTTGGTGATTGTGGATGACTATTCAAGATACACTTGGGTGTACTTCTTCAAGAGGAAGAGTGAGACCCAACAAACCGTCATTGACTTTGCAAATGAAGCTCAACATCAACACAATGCAAAGATCTTGACAATAAGAAGTAAAAATGGCACCGAGTTCAAGAACCACACCTTGGATGAGTTTCTCTGTGATGAGGGGATCAAGCATCAATATTCCGCACCTTACACCCCTCAACAAAATGGTGTAGCAGAGAGGAAGAACCGGACGTTGATGGATGCGGCAAGGACCATGATGGCGGAGTTCAAGTATCCATACAACTTTTGGGCCGAAGTCATCAAAACTACGTGTCATGCATGCAATCGTCTCTATCTCCGCAAAGGCTTGAACAAGAGTCCATATGAGATACTCACCGGTAACAAGCCCAACCTCGAGTACTTCCGGGTGTTCGGGTGTAAGTGTTTCATTCTCAAGAAAGGTGTTCGCTTGTGTAAATTCGAGGCTAGAGCTTATGAGGGCATATTTGTTGGTTATGCTACAAACTCTCATGCTTACCGTGTCCTCAATAAGTCGACGGGACTTATTGAGGAGACATGTAACGTGGAGTTTGATGAGAATAACGACTCCCAAGTGGAGCAAAGTGGCACTTGTGATGTAGGTGATTAAATTCCTCCCCAAGCCATAAGAAGAATGGGTGTTGGTTTTATCCTACCCACTGAGGAACCCCTTGTGGCCGAAGAAGAAGGACAATGTTCCACTCAAGTGTAACCATCACTAACCCAAGGCCCACACGCTTCCGGAGAACAAAGTGAAGGCCCTCAACCTCATGAACAAGACCAAGGGCAAGATCAACCTCAAGATGGTGTTGAACCACCAAGTGATGCCCAAGGTCAAGTTCTCTCCTTCGAGCAAGTTCAAGGTTAAGAGCAAGCTCAATATCAAGAACAAGCTCAAGACGACGCTCAAGATGATCAAGTAACAGCTCCTCAACTCACTCCCGAGGAGGAATTGGAGCATCGTGCCGCCAAGATTGCATCCAAGATCTCTACCAAGGGTCATCTCATGACAAATGTGATTGGAAGCATTCGAAAGGGGGTAAGCACTCGCAGATAATTGGCAAACTATTGTGAACATCACGCGTTTGTCTCCTGTGTTGAACCCCAAAAGGTCTATGAGGTGCTCGAAGATCCGGATTGGCTTAACACCATGCATGAAGAACTCAACAACTTCGAGCACAACAAGGTGTGGAGATTGGTGCCAAGGCCAACGGGGAACCATAATGTCATTGGAACCAAGTGGATATTCAAGAACAAGCAAGATGCTCATGGGATTATTGTCCACAACAAGGCTCTCTTGGTAGCATAAGGCTACTCCCAAGTCGAGGGTATCGACTATGGTGAAACCTTCGCACCCATTGCTCGCCTTGAATATATTCATTTGTTGATTGCTTATGCTTCTCATCATAACTTCAAGTTGCAACAAATGGATGTGAAGAGTGTTTTTCTTAATGGTCCTATTATTGAGTTGGTGTATGTCAAACAACCCCTCGGGTTCGAGGATCCCTATTTCCCTGATCATGTGTACCAACTCGATAAGGCACTCTACGGCCTTAAACAAGCCCCATGTGCGTGGTATGACCACCTTACCAAGTTGTTGCAAGATCGTGGGTTTGAGATTGGGAAAATCGACCCCACTCATTTTACTAAGAAGGTCAAAGGGAGTTGTTTGTGTCCGAACTATATGTTGATGACATTATCTTTGGTTCTCCTAACAAAGCTTTCAATGAGGAATTTTCCGCTCTCATGACCTCAAAGTTCAAGATGTCCATGACGGGAGAGTTGTAGTTCTTTCTCGGGTTCAAAATCAAGCAACAAAGAGAAGGAACCTTCATCAACCAAGCCAAATACACTCAATACATGCTCAAGAGATTCAACCTATGTGAAGTCAAGCCGGCTTGCACTCCAATGCCTGTCAAATGCCAACTTGACATAGATTCCAATGGTAAAGCGGTGGATCAAAAGGTATATCGCTCCATGATTGGCTCCTTGCTTTACCTTTGTGCATCTAGACCGGATATCATGTTGAGTGTGGGAATTTGTGCACGGTTTCAAGCCGCATCTAAGGAAAGTCACTTTGTGGCGGTCAAGCGAATCTTTCGATATTTGGCTCATACCCCAAACTTTGGCTTATGGTACCCAAGAGGACCAAACTTCAACCTCGTAGGCTATTCGGATTCTGATTGGGCGGGAGACAAAGTGCATAGGAAGTCAACTTCCGGAGGGTGCCAATTCCTTGGTTGCTCTTTGGTGAGTTGGTCTTCCAAGAAGCAAAGTTGTGTGTCTCTCTCATCCACCAAAGTGGAGTATGTGGCTGCTGGTAGTTGTTGCGCACAACTTCTATGGATGAGGCAAACTTTAAAGGATTACGGTGTCATTTGTTACAAAGTACCTCTTTGGTGTGACAATGAAAGTGCCATCAAGATTTCTCTCAACCCGGTGCAACACTTCAATACGAAGCATATTGAGATTCGGTATCACTTCATCCGGGATCATATTTGGCGAGGGGAGATCGAGCTCAACTATGTCAACACTCATGATAACCTTGCAGATATCTTCACGAAGCCTTTGGATGAAGCAAGATTTCACGAGTTAAGGCATGAACTAAATATCATTGATTCGAGCAATGTTGCTTGAACCCTTGCACACCCCACCCTACTCAATGTGTTATCTTGTTTAGGTGTAGGCTTGAACATAGGGGGAGTGTTGTTCTCTCAATGAAATCTCCCTCCCCCATTATGCATAAATTGATCAACTCTTTCACATTAGCCATTTGTGATGGTACTTGTGCTTCAAAGACAAGCTTTGGTCATGGGCCCAAGGATAATTCTTCGCGGTGCCATGCCAATTAACTCAAACATAGGTGGCTCCATCCACCACCCTCTCTTTGGAGAGGTTGTGTCTCGCGGTTGGTGCTTGTTGTCTTTTGCCTTCCCTTCTTCGTGCCGAGCTTGTGTTTGAGTTGCCTCGTGTGTTAGCTCGTTGGCGTATCCGTTCGCTTGAAGGTTGCATTGCAAAGGCTGTTTCCTCTCTTGTTTGTGAAACGTGCATTTCCTTGGGTTCATGGTACTACCTTGCCTTGCCACGGTACTACCGCAGGAGTTGTGCATGGTACTACCGCAACAAGCACGGCAGTAATTTTTTACTGCCGCTGGGAGAGCGGTACTACCGCCCCACGTGCGGTACTTCTGCCCAGGCGGTACTACCACGATGACCCGCAGTACTACCGCACAGTCGCGAGTGCGTAGGGGTTAAGAGCAGGCAGGGGGAGTTCCAACTCCCCCATACCCATTCAACTCTTCTTCTCCACATAGTCTCTCTCTCTCTCTCTCCTGCCCAAGAACGGTGTGGGAGAACCTAGCCGGATCTCCGTCTCCGGCTGCTCTCCTCGCATTCCGTCCGGTGGGATCATTCCCCACCATGTCCTCTTGCCATGGAACAAGGTTTCTCCCCAAATCCCTCTCTCTCCTTGTCTCGTTGTTTTGTCTCTAGGTTTTTGGGGAGATGCATGTTGTTCTTGAGATTTTAGGCCAAATCTTTGCAAGAGTAGGATGTAGGAGAGTAGTGATGCGTAGAGATGCTATTTGGTATGTTGCTACTTGGTAGTTCTGATCAACCATAGTACCGCTCCTTAGGCATGGATGTTCTCAGATCAATTTTTTGTTTTAGATCTAAACCCGAGCAGTACTACCGCTCCAGCCGTGTTCACCTCATACGGTACTACCGCTCCTCAGGAGGGGTACTACCGCACGAGGCGCGGAAGTAAAATTTTACTACCTCTCCAGGCGTGGTACTACCGTGCCATTCCGGCGCGGTACTACCGCGGCTGAGGAGCGGTACTACCGCGCGAGGCATGGAAGTAAAATTTTACTACCGCTCCAAGTGCGGTACTACCGTGCCATCCCAGCGCGGTACTACCGCGGCTGGAGCAGCAGTAAAATTTTAGTTCTGCACACTAGTGCGGTACTACCGTTGAGTCTGAACCTTCCCTATAGTAACTACCCAATGTTATTTCTACTTGTTTCATTTGTTTTGCTGTGGTCTTTGCATTGATCCTTCTCACTTTTTCTTGCGTGTCCTTGTGTTGTGTGTCATAGGTGGTGGCTCCGGTTCCAATGTCCATCGTTCGAACCCCGTTTGCGATATGGGCTTGAAGCATCTGCGCAACCAAGATGAAGTTCCAGAGGGCTCCAATGCCCCCCAATGCAGAACCAAGTGAACCGCAACCAAGATCAAGGATCCAACAATGGGCATGGATGAGATGCCACTAGCTGAGTTTGTCACTCACAGGAAGATCAACCCCTATGTGAATCCCCGTGCAAACTTCAGAGGGAATGAATTGTTCTGGACCAAGCAGCAAAATCTTATCTATCTGGATGTGATCAAGGCCAAGTAGAACATCTACGCGGACGTGCACTAGATTGGCATGCATCATATGAGGCAGGATAAGCACCGCGCCTATTTTGGTGAGGCTTTGGACCTGGTGGAGCAGTTTGGCATTGAGGACTTGATCACTTTCCACCTGGACTTTGACCCTGAGATTGTGGCTCAGTTCTTTGCCTTGGTCCACTTCCATACTAATGAGGAGTGGACCTTGACGTGGATGACAAATGGACAACAGCTGGATGCCAAGTGGAAGGACTTCATGGATCTGCTACAGGTTCATGATGAGGGGCTCGACAAGCCCGTTGGGTTCGCCCTCATGCCAACTCCGAGTCCGCCAACAAGAACAAGCTCCAGCCATACTATGTTGAGAAGCAGCTTCCCAGTGGCAAGAAGGCGTGGGTGCTGAACGCATTCCTTGACATCATGTATCGGATCTTCCGCAACACCCTCTTCCCACATATTGGTGACAAGGATAAGGTACATGCCTATCTCGTGGATATGTTGCTCATCTGTGAGGAGGCGCATCGTGTTCAGACGCAACCACTTGATGTCTCACATATCATGTGGTGTGAGCTACGGTTTGCGGTGTTCAACCGTAAGGTACCCATCTATGGTCCTTACCTGTTTCACCTGATTTTGAAGACTTGGGAGAAGCTCTATCCCAATGTTGAGTTTGAGGCCCCCGATTGGACCCATCATGAGCCCATCAAGCTCCGCGTCAAGCCTAAGTGGGCTAACACCACTACCTGTGCTGAGGCAGCGGCTGCTCAGATGGACGTATATGAGGATGAGATTGAGGAGGAGGAACAGGATGAGGACAACTCTGCTGGGTATGCTCCTCCCTCTACTGAGCCCTCATGGGCTAAGAAGCTGAAGGCCAAGATGAAGACTTTGTTCTATATGCAAGCCAAGGGGCAGTACAGGACCCATGTTGCTTCCAAGGAGAGTCATCGCCGCGACAAGAGGATCTTGAGGACGTTTGGCGAGGAGATATCCAATGGGTCCGAGAAGCACATCACTCCAGAGGGAGAATGGATGGCGAAGCAGGGCTACCAGTGGACTGAGTCTGAGGAGGAGACCATCCCCACTACCGAGACCGACGAGGTCCGTGACGAGTGATTGCTCCAGCTTGAGCTACCACATGTGTCGTAGGGGTCCTCTCTGCCTTTTTGGTGCCTCGATGCCAAAGGGGGAGAGAGTGTAGGGATTTGCGAGTCGTGTGTCATGTTTGCTTTCGTTCTGTTGGGCCTCGTTTGCTTTGGTTTGGTTTGTCGTGAGCCGTGTTCCCTTATCATATGGTGTAAGACATATGCACTCTATCGTATCTGATTGTCTTTCCTGCTTAGTAGCCCGTAAGCTTATGCTATCTTGTGCTAGTTAATTTAAGCTCATGTATTATCTTGTCTCTCTATTAGTATTAGTTACTCCTTTGCAAGATTTGCCTCGCCTATAAAATATAGGGGGAGTGTTGATCCTAGTATGTGTGTTGTGTACTCCAAAGCACATCTTCAGAGTGCACACATCTAGGGGGAGCCCGTCTATATTTTATATATGTTGGGTTTTCCTATGCTTTATTTATATTCCTATGTGCAAATCCCGTATTGTCATCAATCCACCAAAAAGGGGGAGATTGTAAGGGCATATTTATCCCTTAGTAGTTTTGGTGATTGATGACAATGCTTTTGCAGACTAATCGTGTGCACTGAGCATTTCAGATATATCATGTCTAGGCACAAGACGATTTGGTGCCCCTCGAAGACTATTGAAGATGACGTTTCTCTACATTTATTTTCAGTGGTTTGAGTCATAGGAAAGCCGTACTATTAAGAGGGGGTCCGCGTTGGAAAGGTTTGGGTGGAATCTACATGTACACGTCTGTTACTTTTGCACCACCTTTCCTTTGGCACTACGGAGCATTCTCCGTTTCTCTGAATCTCTACAAAAGGATTGACTTCGAGTGTTGCTGAACTGGGGCATGTGGTTTTATTGCTCCTCAAAGCAGTAGTACCGCAGGCCCCTGCAGTAGTACCGGCCTTGGGCGTGGTAGTACCGCAGGTGCTCGCGGTAGTACCGCTTCTCTGACGTGGTAGTACCGTGGCCTCAGGTCTGGCTCAGAAGCATGAGCGGAAGTAGGGGCGGATGTAATTTTTTACATCCGCGCCCTACGCGGTAGTATCGCTCCTGGCTTCCAGTACTACCGTGTCGGATTTTTGCACAGATCTAAACTCAGCAGAAGTTGCCATGGATGTATTTTTATATGTCCGTGCCTTCCCAAATCTGGACTATCCCTGCCTTGCGGTAGTACCGCGAGGAGGAGCGGTAGTAGCGCGCCAGCAGTTCTACCGCCCTCTGCTTCGTCGCATCAGGGCTGTTTTGGATACTGCTGCGTGGGCGGTAGTACTGCAGTGCCTTGCGGTAGTACCGCAGGCCCTAGCAGTAGTACCGTGTCTCCGGTGCAGTAGTACCATGCATCGTAGGCTGAGTTGGTGGATAACGGTTGGATTTGCTCTTCCACTATAAAAGGGAGTCATCTTCTCTGAGTTGACTTACCTCTTCCACCCCCAAGCTCCATTGTCGCTCTAAGCTTCATTTCGCCCGATCTCTCTCCCTAGACAATCAAACTTGTTGATTTCCTAGGGATTGGTTGAGAAGGCCCCGATCTACACATCCACCAAGAGAAATTTGATTCCCCCCACTAATCCCTCACGGATATTGTTACTCTTGGGTGTTTGAGCACCCTATATGGTTGAGGTCATCGCGGAGCCATAGTCCATTGTGGTGAAGCTTTGTGGTGTTGTTGGGAGCCTCCAATTAAGTTGTGGAGATTGCCCCAACCTTGTTTGTAAAGCTTCGGTCGCCGCCTTCAAGGGCACCAATAGTGGAATCACGGCATCTCGCAGTGTGTGAGGGCGTGAGGAGAATACGGTGGCCCTAGTGGCTTCGTGGGGAGCATTGTGCCTCCACACCGCTCCAACGGAGAGGTACTTCCTCTCAAAGGGAAGGAACTTTGGTAACACATCCTCGTCTTCACCGGCTCCACTCTTGGTTATCTCATCCCTTTACTCGTGCAAGCTTATCTTGTGTTACATCCCTTGCTTGCTTGTGTACTTATTGTTGTTGCATCATATAGATTGCTCACCTAGTTTCATATCTATACAACCTACTTTTATGCAAAGTTTAAATTGGTAAAGAAAAGCTAAAAATTGTTAGTTGCCTATTCACCCCCCCCCCCTAGTCAACTATATCGACCCTTTCAACATATAAGAAGTATGATGAATAAAATTTGTTGGGAGTTGACAAACATAGTTTTGGTCATGGTTGCAATTAATAGGAAGTGATAAAGAAAGAGAGGTTTCACATATAAATATATTATCTTGAACATCTTTTGTGATTGTGAGCACTCATTAAAATATGACATGCTAAAAAGTTGATGTTGAACAAGGAAGACAACATAATGAGTTATGCTTTCTTATATCCAAATAGAAGTTATATTGGCATGGATCCTCCAACATGTTGAGCTTGTTTTCCCCTCTTATGCTAGCCATGTCTCTTGCACTAAGTAGAGATACTACTTTTTCATCCAAACATCCCTCAAACCAGTTTTGCAATAAGAGTCCACCATTCCTACCTATGGATTGAGTAAGATCCTTCAAGTAAGTTGTCATCGGTGCAAGCAATAAAAATTGCTCTATGAATATGTATGATCTTTTAGTGTGAAGAAAATAAGCTTTATACGAACTTTTGATATGGAAGAAATAAAAGTGACAAACTGGATAATAAAGTTCTTTACCACAAGCGGCAATATAAAGTGACATTCTTTTGCATTAAGATTTTGTGCATCCAACTATGAAGCGCATGACAACCTCTGCTTCCCTCTGCGAAGGGCCTATCTTTTACTTCTATCATCTACACTTATACAAGAGTCATGGTGATCTTCGCCTTTCCTTTTTACACTTTTTCTTTTTGGCAAGCACTATGAGTTGGAGAAAGATCTAGATATATATATATCCACTCGGATATAGGTTTTCATAAAGTATTATTGTTGACATTACCCTTGAGGTAAAAGGTTGGGAGGTGAAACTATAAGTCCCTATCTTTCTCTGTGTCCGACTGAGGCTTTGAACCCATAAGTATCGCGTGAGTGTTAGCAATTATAAAAACTAAAATGATAGTTGAGTATGTGGACTTGCTAAAAAGCTCTTGAATTGACTCTTTCCGATGTTATGATAAATAGCAATTGCTTCAATGACTAAGATCATAGTTTGTTAGTTTTCAATAAAGTTTCTAATTCATACTTTACCTTGTGAACAAATTGTTACTTTAGCATAAGAAATTATATGACAATATATGTTGCTGCTCTAAATATGATCATGATGCCCTTATGTCCGTATTTTATTTTATCAACACATCTATCTCTAAACATGTGGACATATTTTTCGATTTCGGCTTTCGCTTGAGGACAAGCGAGGTCTAAGCTTGGAGGAGTTGATACGTCAATTTTGCATCATGCTTTTATATTGATATTTATTGCATTATGGGCTATTATTGCACATTATAGCACAATACTTATGCCTTTTCTCTCTTATTTTACAAGGATTAGATGAAGAGGGAGAATGCCGGCAGCTGGAATTCTGGACTGGAAAAGGAGCAAATCTGAGAGACCTATTCTGCACAAATCCAAAAGTCCTGAAGATTTATGAAGAATTATTTTGGAATATATAAAAAATATTGGGCGAAGAAAGTACCATAGGGGGGCCATCAGGTAGCCACAAGGGTGGGGGCGCGCCCTACCCCCTAGGCGCGCCCCTGCCTTGTGGGCCCCCTGGCAGGCCTCCGGTGCCCATATTTTGCTATATGGAGGGTTTTAACCTGGAAAAAAAATCAAGACGAAGCTTTCGAGACAAAGCGCCGCCGTCTAGAGGCGGAACTTGGGCACAACCAATCTAGGGCTCCGGCGGAGCTGTTCTGCCGGGTAAACTTCCCTCCTGGAGGGGGAAATCATCGCCACCGTCATCACCAACAATCCTATCATATAGAGGGGGTCAATCTCCATCAACATCTTCACCAGCACCATCTCCTCTCAAACCCTAGTTCATCTCTTGTATCCGATCTTTGTCTCAAAACCTCAGATTGGTACCTGTGGGTTGCTAGTAGTGTTGATTACTCCTTGTAGTTGATGTTAGTTGGTTTATTCGGTGGAAGATCATATGTTCAAATCCTTAATGATAATTAATACTCCCCTGATTATGAACATGAATATGCTTTGTGAGTAGTTACGTTTGTTCCTGAGGACATGGGAGAAGTCTTGTTATAAGTAATCATGTGAATTTGGTATCCGTTCGATATTTTGATGAGATGTATGTTGTCTCTCCTCTAGTGGTGTTATGTGAACATCGACTATATGACATTTCACCATGATTTGGGCCTAGGGGAAGGCATTAGGAAGTAATAAGTAGATGATGGGTTGCTAGAGTGACATAAACTTAAACCCTAGTTTATGTGTTGCTTCGTAAGGGGTTGATTTGGATCCATATGTTTCATGTTATGGTTAGATTTATCTTAATTCTTCTTTCCTAGTTGCGGATGCTTGCGAGAGGGGTTAATCATAAGTGGGAGGCTTGTCTAAGTAAAGGCAGCACCCAAGCACCGGTCCACCCACATATCAAATTATCAAAGTAACGAATGCGAATCATATGAGCATGATGAAAACTAGCTTGAAAATAATTACCATGTGTCATCGGGAGCGCTTTGCTTTATATAAGAGTTCGTCCAGACATGTCCTTTGCTATAAAAAGGATTGGGCCACCTTGCTGCACCTTAGTTACTTTTGTTACCTGTTACCCGTTATGAATTATCTTATCACACAATTATCTGTTACCGATAATTTCAATGGCAGAGAATACCTTGCTGGAAACCGCTTGTCATTTCCTTCTGCTCCTCATTGGGTTCGACACTCTTACTTATCGGAAGGACTACCATAGATCCCCTATACTTTTGGGTCATCAAGGTCCTGCCAAGACCACTCCACCACAGATCACAATCCAGACCTGGAGCCACCACGCAACCGCAAGGAGACAGTCATCGGCCGAGCCGCCTCCAGGCCCCTGACCGCCAGGGCGCCAGATCTGGCTGGTAAGGACCCGTCAGCTTCGGCTGCACCAAGCCAGAGGCCGCCCGCCGGGGGAGCCCGCCCTTCCCCGCAGCACACCACGACGATGACGTGCGCAACCGCGCTGCCCCTGGCCCCATGCCGCATGGGCCACGCCCAACAACTCCACCGCGTAGCCATCGCACACACTCGCAGCTGGACGGGTGATACGTCTCCAACGTATCTATAATTTTTGATTGCTCCATGCTATATTATCTACTGTTTTGGACTATATTGGGCTTTATTTTCCACTTTTATATTATTTTTAGGGCTAACCTATTAACCGGAGGCCTAGCCTAGAATTGCTGTTTTTTTGCCTATTTCAGTATTTCGGAGAAACAGAATATCAAACGGAGTCCAAGCGGAATAAAACCTTCGGGAACGTGATTTTCTCACCGAACGTGATCCAGGAGACTTGGACCCTACTCCAAGGAGTTAAAGAGGCGGTCATGAGGGTGGGGGTGCGCCCACCCCCCTAGGGCGCGCCCCCTGCCTCGTGGGCCCCTCAGTGTTCCACCGACGTACTCCTTCCTCCTATATATACCTACGTACCCCCAAACGACCAGAAAAGGAGCCAAAAACCTAATTCCACCGCCGCAACTTTCTGTATCCACGAGAGCCCATCTTGGGGCCTATTCCGGAGCTCTGCCGGAGAGGGCCGTCATCACGGAGGGCTTCTACATCATCATAGCCTCTCCGATGAAGTGTGAGTAGTTTACCTCAGACCTCCGGGTCCATAGTTAGTAGCTAGATGGCTTCTTCTCTCTTTTTGGATCTCAATACAAAGTTCTCCCCCTCTCTTGTGGAGATATATTCGATGTAATCTTCCTTTTGCGTTGTGTTTGTTGAGACCGATGAATTGTGGGTTTATGATCAAGTCTATCTATGAATAATATTTGAATCTTTGAATTCTTTTATGTATGATTGGTTATCTTTGCAAGTCTCTTCGAATTATCCGTTTGGTTTGGCCAACTAGATTGGTAGTTCTTGCCATGGGAGAGGTGCTTAGCTTTGGGTTCGATCTTGCGGTGTCCTTTCCCAGTGACAGAAGGGGCAGCAAGGCACGTATTGTATCGTTGCCATCGAGGATAACAAGATGGGGTTTATTTCATATTGCATGAATTTATCTCTCTACATCATGTCATCTTGCTTAAAGCGTTACTCTGTTTTTAACTTAATACTCTAGATGCATGCTGGATAGCGGTCGATGAGTGGAGTAATAGTAGTAGATGTAGAATCGTTTCGGTCTACTTGTCACGGACGTGATGCCTATATACATGATCATGCCTAGATATTCTCATAACTATGCTCAATTCTGTCAATTGCTCAACTGTAATTTGTTCACCCACCGTAGAATACTTATGCTCTTGAGAGAAGCCACTAGTGAAACCTATGGCCCCCAGGTCGATTCTCATCATATCAATCTCCATCACTTTAATCTTGCTTTGCTTTTTACTTTTCCTTTTACTTTTTACCTTGCATCTCTATACCAAAAATATTATATCTATCAGATCTCACTCTCGTAAGTGACCGTGAAGGGATTGACAACCCCTAATCGCGTTGGTTGCGAGTAGCTATCGTTTTGTGCAGGTATGAGGGACTTGAGTGTGGCCTCCTACTGGATTGATACCTTGGTTCTCAAAAACTGGGGGAAATACTTACGCTACTCTGCTGCATCATCCCTTCCTCTTCGAGGAAATCCAACGCCAGCTCAAGAGGTACCAACGGGCGCACGAACAGTCACCTCCATCTCCCAGGCGCGCCATGTCGCCACCCTTCTTGTCGCGCTGCACCGGCGAGGGCTGGGCGCCCACCCACCGCCTCCTCGGGGCCGGGTCGGACATTGTCGGTGTGCGCCCTCTGGCAGTGCGAGACAGGTGGGAGGCGGGGAGAAAAGGTGGCAGCGCTAGGGTTTCACCCCCCGTGTCGCCAGAGCGAGGGGACGCAGGGGTCAGGGGAAGGGGGACAAAGCGGGCAACACCTGTTGGTCACTCTGTATTTGTTTTTCATTTCTTATCTTGTAGTTTAAAAAAGGTACAGCTAGGCGGGCCTACTCCTAGCGCCTCGGTTGATGGCCTGGCAGGAGACTCTGGGCGTATGTATTGTTGCGGCGGCTGTGGTGGTGCACCGGCAATCTGATCTGGCCTGCTTGATACCGCTGTGGACGCGCATGATGCCGTCAGCTCTTCAGACTTTCAGTGGTTGTCGATACGACAGTGGTTGGCTGAGTGCAGCTCTAATCCGCTCGAAGGCCTACAGAAGGCATGCCACCGTTGGTGGATTGTTGGGCAGCTACTGATAACCCACAAGTATAGGGGATTGCAACAGTTTTCGAGGGTAGAGTATTCACCCAAATTTATTGATTCGACACAAGGGGAGCCAGAGAATATTCTCAAGTATTAGCAGCTGAGTTGTCAATTCAAC
The DNA here is from genome assembly GCA_034509565.1 of Triticum monococcum. Lineage (NCBI taxonomy): Eukaryota > Viridiplantae > Streptophyta > Magnoliopsida > Poales > Poaceae > Triticum > Triticum monococcum. The sequence goes on along the minus strand of CM067842.1, from coordinate 437,736,405 downwards.
CACACCTGGAAACTTAATATCTGCAGCAATGTATTTAGTAGCAAAGTAATATGATAGTAGTGGTAACAGTAAAAAAAGGTAACGGTAGCAAAAGTAATGTTTTTGGTATTTTGTAGTGATGATAGCAATAGCAACGGAAAAGTAAATAAGCGAAGAACAATATATGGAAAGCTCGTAGGCAATGGATCGGTGATGGAGAATTATGCCGGATGTGGTTCATCATGTAACAGTCATAACCTAGGGTGACACAGAACTAGCTCCAATTCATCAATGTAGTGTAGGCATGTATTCCGAATATAGTCATACGTGCTTATGGAAAAGAACTTGCATGACATCTTTTGTCCTACCCTCCCGTGGCAGCGGGGTCCTAATGGAAACTAAGGGATATTAAGGCCTCCTTTTAATAGAGTACCGGAACAAAGCATTAGCACATAGTGAATACATGAACTCCTCAAACTATGGTCATCACCGGTAAGTATCCCGATTATTGTCACTTCAGGGTTAACAGATCATAACACATAATAGGTGACTATAGACTTGCAAGATAGGATCAAGAACTCTCATATATTGATGAAAGCATAATAGGTTCAGATCTGAAATCATGGCACTCGGGCCCTAGTGACAAGCATTAAGCATAGCAAAGTCATAGAAACATCAATCTCAGAACATAGTGGATACTAGGGATCAAACCCTAACAAAACTAACTCGATTACATGATAGATCTCATCCAACCCATCACCGTCCAGCAAGCCTACGATGGAATTACTCACGCACGGCGGTGAGCATCATGAAATTGGTGATGGAGGATGGTTGATGATGACGATGGCGATGGATTCCCCTCTCCGAAGCCCCGAACGGACTCCAGATCAGCCCTGTGGAGAGGTTTTAGGGCTTGGTGGCGGCTCCGTATCGTAAAACGCGATGAATCCTTCTCTCTGATTTTTTTCTCTCTAAAACCAAATATATAGAGTTGGAGTTTAGGTCGGAGGAGCTCCAGGGGGCCCACGAGGTAGGGGGCGCGCCCCCCGCCCTCGTGGACAGGTGGTGGGCCCCCTAGTCTTCATATTTTGCAAGGATTTTTTATTATTTCCAAAAAGATGTTCCGTGAAGTTTTAGGTCATTCCGAGAACTTTTGTTTCTGCACATAAATAACACCATGGTAATTCTTCGGAAAACAGCGCCAGTCCGGGTTAGTTCCATTCAAATCATGCAAGTTAGAGTCCAAAACAAGGGCAAAAGTGTTTGGAAAAGTAGATACAGCGGAGACGTATCAACTCCCCCAAGCTTAAACCTTTGCTTGTCCTCAAGCAAATCAGTTGGCAAACTCTGTTTGCTCTTGTTGTTGTAAATATGTAAAGCCAGCATTCAAGTTTTCAGCAAAGATTATGACTAACAACATCCACAATAACGCATAGGTCTCAAGTTTACTCATATCAATGGCATAATAAACTAGCGAGCAATAATAATAAATCTTGGATGACAACACTTTCTCAAAACAATCATAATATGATATAACAAGATGGTATCTCGCTAGCCCTTTCTGAGACCGCAAAACATAAATGCGGAGCACCTTTAAAGATGAAGGACTGACTAGACATTGTAATTCATGGTAAAAGAGATCCAGTCAAGTCATACTCAATGTAAACTAACAGTAATGAATGCAAATGTCAGCGGTGCTCTCCAACTGGTGCTTTTTAATAAGAGGATGATGACTCAGCATAAAAGTAAATAGATAGGCCCTTCGCAGATGGAAGCAGGGATTTGTAGAGGTGCCAGAGCTCGGTTTTGAAATAGAGATGAATGCTATTTTGAGCGGTATACTTTCATTGTCAACATAACAACCAAGAGATGGCAATATCTTCCATGCTACACACATTATAGGCGGTTCCCAAACAGAATGGTAAAGTTTATACTCCCCCTCCACCAACAAGCATCAATCCATGGCTTGCTCGAAACAATGAGTGCCTCCAACTAACAAGAGTCCCAGGGGGAGTTTTGTTTGCAATTATTTTGATTTGATTTGCATAAAGCATGGGACTGGGCATCCCGGTGACCAGCCACTTTCTCGTGAGTGAGGAGCGGAGTCCACTCCTCTTGAGAATAACCCGCCTAACATGGAAGATACAGACAGCCCTAGTTGATACATGAGCTATTCGAGCATACAAAATAGGATATTTATTTGAAGGTTTAGAGTTTGGCACATACAAATTTACTTGGAACGGCAGGTAGATACCGTATATAGGTAGGTATGGTGGACTCATATGGAATAACTTTGGGGTTTATGGGATTGGATGCACAAGCAGTATTCCCGCTTAGTACAGGTGAAGGCTAGCAAAATACTGGGAACCGACCAGCTAGAGAGCGACAACAGTCATGAACATGCATTAAAATTAATCAACACCGAATGCAAGCATGAGTAGGATATAATCCACCATGAACATAAATATCGTGAAGGCTATATTGATTTTGTTTCAACTACATGCGTGAACATGTGCCAAGTCAAGTCACTTAAATCATTCAGAGGAGGATACCACCCTATCATACCACATCACAACCATTTTAATAGCATGTTGGCACGCAAGGTAAACCATTATAAGCTCCTAGCTAATCAAGCATGACACAAGAAACTATGATCTCTAGTTGTCATTGCAAACATGTTTATTCATAATAGGCTGAATCAGGAACGATGAACTAATCATATTTACAAAAACAAGAGAGGTCGAGTTCACACCCGCTTTTCTCATCTCAGTCAGTCCATCATATATCGTCATAATTGCCTTTCACTTGCACGACCGAATAGTGTGAATAATAATAGTGCACGTGCATTGGGCTAAGCTGGAATATGCAACCATTCAATAAACAGGAGAAGACAAGGCAATATGGGCTCTTTTGTCAGATCAACAATAATGCATATAAGAGCTACTTCAACAATTTAATTACAGTCTTCTCCTATCGACCCCCAAAGAAAAGAAAAGAAATAAAACTATTTACACAGGAAAGCTCCCAACAAGCAAAAGAAGAACGGGAAATCTTTTTGGGTTTTCTTTTTAATTACTACTACAAGCATGGAAAGTAAACTAATTAAAAGCTAAACTAATATTTTTTTTTGTTTTTCTTAAGGTTTTATTGAACACACAAGAAGAAAGCATAAAAAGGAAAATAAACTAGCATGCATGATACAATGAAAAAGTATGAGCACCGACATCTAGCAATGAGTGTGTGAACATGAATGTAATGTCGGTGAGAAATACGTACTCCCCCAAGCTTAGGCTTTTGGCTTAAGTTGGTCTATGGCCACGGCTGTCCTGGCGGATATCCATAGTAATAGTTGGGGTCGTACTGAGATGCAGCGGCTATCACCTCTTGAGCTGCAGCGTGGTGACGAGCGGCCTCCGCCTTCCTCTCGTACTCATCTGCCTCCTCTCTAGTAATAACATATCTTCCTTTTGCCTGATAATCAAAGAAGGCAGGAGCAGGGAGAGTAATACAGACAGCACGACGTTTGTCAAAGATTAAACGATAGTGGAGAGGTGATTCATTCCTCTCGACAAACTGGTGGTGAACCATAGCATTAAAGTCTAGGTAAGAAGGAGGTAATTCAATATCATCATTACGTATAGTTACACCAAGAAAATCAGCTAAGCGGGTTGCATAAATTCCACCAAAGAAATCTCCATTAAATCTATTCAGATGCAACCTACGTGCAACAATGGCTCCCAAATTATAAGATTTATCTCCCAACACAGCACTCCTAAGAATACTGAGGTCCCTATACTGAGGTCAGGGACACACATGTGACATGCTTCATCTTTACCGTTAATGCATCTACCTATGAAGAGAGCAAAATAATGTACAGCAGGAAAATGAATGCTCCTATGGTTGCTTGTGTTATATCTCTAGATTCCCCCACAGTTATACTAGCAAGAAAATCTCTAAATTCAAATTTGCGAGGTTCCCTGATACTACCCAATTGTGGAAGTTTGCAAGCAGTGGTAAAATCCTCTAAGTGCATAGTGTAAGATTTTTCATAGAGATCAAAGAGGACAGTTGGAGAATTACGTGAAGATGAAAATTTAAGCCTCCTCACAAAGGTACTAGTGAGATAGTGGTATTGGCGGCACTTTTCTTCCTTGAAGCTCACAAGATCGGCGTTACGCAAATATGCATTAAATTCTTCCTTAATTCCCGCTCGATCCATAAAGTTTTCCGAGGGCCATTCGCAAGGACGCACTGGGGCGTCTCTTGGTGGCTCTTCATCAGCATCACGCATTGCAAGCCAGGGACCTTGCTTCCTTGAAGAACCACCTTGGTACATTTTCCTAAGCATATTTCTTCCTCTGAAATTTTTAGTAACTTCAAAAATAAAAGTAAGCCAAACTCAATAATATTGATAGCAACCACTCATACAAGTGCCTAGAGCATATATCATGCATCAAAACTACTTGGAACCATATAAATTTGGCATGCAAGCTCAAGAACATGGTCACCTAGGCAACATAAATTTGCAATGAATAAAGCACTAGAACAAAAACTAATTGGACCAATGGAGGAGTCACATACCAAGGAACAATCTCCCCAAACAGTTTTGTGAGAGGTGCTTTGAGCAAGGAGATCGAAAATGGCAGCAAAATGAGCTTGGACTCGGGTTTGAGCTGGATATTCGTGTTTGAGGGAGGAAGAATGAGTGTGTGGGTGAAAGAATGAGTGGAGGAGGGCCACCGTGGGCCCACGAGGCAGGGGGGCGCGCCCAGGGGGGTAGGGCGCGCCCCTGACCCTCATGGCCAGGTGCCGGCTCCTCCTGCTGTGTTCTTAGTGCCAAATATTCTCAAATATTCCAAAAAATCATATTTAAATTTCAGGGCATTTGGAGAACTTTTATTTTCGAGGTATTTTTATATTGCACGGATAATTCAGATAACAAACAGAAAATACTTATTTTTATTTTATTTAATATAAATAACAGAAAGCAAAAGGAGGGTACAGAGAGTTGTGCCTTCAAGTTTCATCCATCTCATGCTCATCAAAAGGAATCCACTAACAAGGTTGATCGAGTCTTGTTAACGAACTCATTCCGAATAACATGGAACCGGAGAAATTTCGAATAACACTATGTTACCTCAACGGGGATATGCACATCCTCAATAATAAGAATATCATATTTCTTTTTGACAGTAGGTAGAGGAAATTCAAAACCTCCAAATATAATCGATGGAATTTTTCCAATAGAGTTGATACTATGGACTTGAGGTTGTTTCCTTGGAAAGTGTACCGTATGCTCATTACCATTAACATGAAAAGTGACATTGCCTTTGTTGCAATCAATAACAGCCCCTGTAGTATTCAAAAAGGGTCTTCCAAGAATAATAGACATACTATCGTCCTCGGGAGTATCAAGAATGACAAAGTCCGTTAAAATAGTAACGTTTGCAACTACAACAGGCACATCCTCACAAATACCGACAGGTATAGAGTTGATTTATTAGCCATTTGCAAAGATATTTCAGTAGGTGTCAACTTATTCAAATCAAGTCTATGATATAAATAGAGAGGCATAACACTAACACCGGCTCCAAGATCACATAAAGCAGTTTTAACATAATTTCTTTTAATGGACCATGGTATAGTGGGTACTCCGGGATCTCCAAGTTTCTTAGGCATTCCACCTTTAAAAGTATAATTAGCAAGCATGGTGGAAATTTCAGCTTCCATATCTTTCTCTTATTTGTAACAATTTCTTTCATATACTTAGCATAAGGATTCATTTTGAGCATATCAGTTAATCGCATACGCAAAAAGCTAGGTCTAGTCATTTCAGCAAAGCGCTCAAAATCCTCATCATCCTTTTTCTTGGATGGTTTGGGAGGAAAAGGCATGGGTTTCTGAACCGAAGGCTCTCTTTCCTTACTATGTTTCCTAGCAACAAAGTCTTTCTTATTATAACGTTGATTCTTTGATTGTGGGTTGTCAAGATCAACAGCAGGTTCAATTTCTATATCATTATCATTACCAGGTTGAGCATCATCATGAACATTATCATTAACATTATCACTAGTTTCAGGTTCATTACCAGATTGTGTTTCAGCATTAGAAATAGAAATATCATTTGGATTCTCAGGTGTTTCAGTAATAGGTTCACTAGAAGCATGCAAAGTCCTATCATTTTACTTTTTCTTCCTTTTAGAAGGACTAGGTGCATCTATATTATTTCTCTGAGAATCTTGCTCAATTCTCTTAGGGTGGCCTTCAGGATACAAAGGTTCCTGAGTCATTTTACCACCTCTAGTCATAACTCTAACAACATTATCATTATTCTTACTATTCAATTCATTGAGCAAATCATTTTGAGCCTTAAGTACTTGTTCTACTTGAGTGGTAACCATATAAGCATGTTTACTAATAAGTTTAAGTTCACCTTTGACATTATCCATATAATCACCCAAGTGTTCAAGCATATTTGAATTGTATTTCAATTGTCTACCAAAATAAGCATTAAAGTCTTCTTGCTTAGCCATAAATTTATCAAACTCATCTAAGCATGGGCTAGCAAACTTAGTAAATGGGATTTCAGCTTTATCATATCTATAGAGAGAATTTACCTTTACTACCTGTGTTGGGTTATCAGGACCATGTTTTTCTTCAAAGGTAATGGATTAAGATCATATGTTTCTTCAACAGGTGGTAAATTAAGACCATGTGTTTCTTCAATAGGAGGTAAATTCCTAACATCTTCGGCTTTAATACCTTTTGTTTCATAGATTTCTTTGCCTCTTGCATATCTTCAGGACTGAGAAATAGAACACCTCTTTTCTTCGAAGTTGGCTTAGGAATAGGATCAAGAGCTGGCTCAGGAAGTGTCCAATTATTTTCATTTGTCAACATATTATTCAATAGAATTTTAGCTTCATCCGGTGTTCTTTCCCTGAAAACAGAACCAGCACAACTATCCAGGTAATCTCTGGAAGCATCGGTTAGTCCATTATAAAAGATATCAAGCATTTCATTTTTCTTGAGAGGATGATCAGGCAAAGCATTAAGTAATCGGAGAAGCCTCCCCCAAGCTTGTGGGAGACTCTCTTCTTCAATTTGCACAAAATTATATATATCCCTTAAAGCAGCTTGTTTCTTATGAGCAGGGAAATATTTAGCAGAGAAGTAATAAATCATATCCTGGGGACTACGCACACAACCAGGATCAAGAGAATTAAACCATATCTTAGCATCACCCTTTAATGAGAATGGAAATATTTTAAGGATATAAAAGTAACGAGTTCTCTCATCATTAGTGAACGGGGTGGCTATATCATTTATTTTAGTAAGATGTGCCACAACAGTTTCAGATTCATAACCATGAAAAGGATTAGATTCAACCAAAGTAATTATATCAGGATCAACAGAGAATTCATTATCCTTATCAGTAACACAGATAAGTGAAGTAGCAAAAGCAGGGTCAGGTTTCATCCTAGCATTTAGAGATTGCTTATTCCATTTAGCTAATAACCTCTTAAGTTCGTATCTATCTTTGCAAGCTAAAATAGCTAGAGCAACTTCTTTTTCAAAAACATAACCCTCGGGAATAACAGGTGAGTCTTCATCATCACTTTCATCAATATTATCAGATTCAATATTTTCATTCTCTCTAACCCTAGCAAGTTGTTCATCAAGAAATTCACCAAGTGGCATAGTAGTATCAAGCATAGAAGTAGTTTCATCATAAGTATCATGCATAGAAGAAGTGGCATCATCAATAACATGTGACATATCAGAACGAATAGGAGAAGCAGGTTTAGGTGTCGCAAGCTTACTCAAAACAGAAGGTGAATCAAGTGCAGAGCTAGATGGCAGTTCCTTACCTCCCCTCGTAGTTGAGGGATAAATCTTGGTTTTTGGATCTCTCGAGTTCTTCATAATGATAAGCAGATATATATATCCCAAGTGACTCAAATAATAGAGCTATGCTCCCCGACAACGGCGCCAGAAAATAGTCTTGATAACCCACAAGTATAGGGGATCGCAATAGTTTTCGAGGGTAGAGTATTCAACCCAAATTTATTGATTCGACACAAGGGGAGCCAAAGAATATTCTCAAGTATTAGCAGTTGAGTTGTCAATTCAACCACACCTGAAAACTTAATATCTGCAGCAAAGTATTTAGTAGCAAAGTAATATGATAGTAGTGGTAACAGTAACAAAAGGTAACGGTAGCAAAAGTGATGTTTTTGGTATTTTGTAGTGATGATAGCAATAGCAACGGAAAAGTAAATAAGCGAAGAACAATATATGAAAAGCTCGTAGGCAATGGATCAGTGATGGAGAATTATGCCGGATGCGGTTCATCATGTAACAGTCATAACCTAGGGTGACACAGAACTAGCTCCAATTCATCAATGTAATGTAGGCATGTATTCCGAATATAGTCATACGTGCTTATCGAAAAGAACTTGCATGACATCTTTTGTCCTACCCTCCCATGGCAGCGGGGTCCTAATGGAAACTAAGGGATATTAAGGCCTCCTTTTAATAGAGTACCGGAACAAAGCATTAACACATAGTGAATACATGAACTCCTCAAACTATGGTCATCATCGGTAAGTATCCCGATTATTGTCACTTCGGGGTTAACGGATCATAACACATAATAGGTGACTATAGGCTTGCAAGATAGGATCAAGAACTCTCATATATTGATGAAAACATAATAGGTTCAGATCTGAAATCATGGCACTCGGGCCCTAGTGACAAGCATTAAGCATAGCAAAGTCATAGGAACATCAATCTCAGAACATAGTGGATACTAGGGATCAAACCCTAACAAAACTAACTCGATTACATGACAGATCTCATCCAACCCATCACCATCTAGCAAGCCTACGATGGAATTACTCACGCACGACGGTGAGCATCATGAAATTTGTGATGGGGGTGGTTGATGATGACGATGGCAACGGATTCCCCTCTCCGGAGCACCGAACGGACTCCAGATCAGCCCTCCCGAGAGGTTTTAGGGCTTGGCGGCGGCTCCGTATCGTAAAACGCGATGAACCCTTCTCTCTGATTTTTTTTCTCCCCGAAACCAAATATATAGAGTTGGAGTTTAGGTCGGAGGAGCTCCAGGGGGCCCACGAGGTAGGGGGGCACACCCCCCACCCTCGTGGACAGGTGGTGGGCCCCCTGGTCTTCATCTTTTGCAAGGATTTTTTATTATTTCCGAAAATATGTTCCATTTCAGGTCATTCCGAGAACTTTTGTTTCTGCACATAAATAACACCATGGTAATTCTGCTGAAAACAGCGTCAGTCTGGGTTAGTTCCATTCAAATCATGCAAGTTAGAGTCCAAAACAAGGGCAAAAGTGTTTGGAAAATTAGATACAACGGAGACATATCTGCTATAGACTGTGATTTGACGCAGAGGGTATGGACGCACAGCGGCGTGGTGGATTCTAGTCCAGTGCATTTAACCGCTGGGATCGTGGAAAGTGGCGGGGATAACACATGATTGACTTCGTTTTGGTGGTGCTTCTAGTATCCAGTCTTGAGCTCCGGGATGAAAATCCTAGGTCTAACCCAAGTTGGTTTTACCTGGCAATGGCGATGTTTTTGCATCGTTACCTTGTTGAAGGCATTGCATGGATATGCTCAGACTTGCTTCTTCAGGGTGAAAACCTAGATTCTGATCATTGGTGGTTGGATCCGGTGACGGCGGTGTTTGAGCATCGTTGCCTTTTTCGAAAAGGGGGGACTCCCCGGCCTCTACATCAAAACGATGCATACAGCCAACTTTATAAATAAGCAAATAGCTTCAACAAGGTCTTAAAGTCTCCAACGAAAGTAAATAAAAGCTCACAAAGAGCCAAAAGGCCAATAACAAAACTAGCCATAAGAAGCCACAACCGGTTGGCATAAGAGAGATAGGTAAACTAATTGCCTATCCTATTACATGACCGCCATCCAAACCGGTTGAAGATATCCCGAGCTACCATCTCCCATCAGATAGATCCCGTAACCAAACACTCCCTGGCCTCTGTCGGAGTGAGTAGCAACCACATACGGATCAACAAAGTGACTCAGAAGATAACCTGCAAAAATGAATATTTGTTGCTCTGTTAAAAACCAAATCATTTCTGTAGTTCCATACTTCCCATAATAAAGCACATGCTCCTACGCGAATGTGCCGTGCTGTTTCAGACTCTATCCCGTTAAGCCACGTTCCAAATAACATGCTAACAGAACTCGGAGGAGTAATATTAAAGGCAATATGGACCGTCCGCCATAAGACTTTTGCCAATGGGCACTCAAGAAAAAGGTGTTTGATGGTTTCATCCCGATCGCAGAAGCTACACCTAGTAGGTCCTGTCCAGTTACGCTTTACCAAATTATCCTTGGTCATGATTACTTGTTTATGTACAAACCACATAAACACTTTAATTTTCAAAGGAACTTTGACAGCCCAAACATATTTGGAACTAGGAATGGAGCTTGAATTGATAACATCAAGATACATTGATTTGACTGTAAACTCTCCAGACCTAGTAAGCTTCCAACGTAACTTGTCGGGTTGTTGAGAAAGCTGAACCTCCATCAGTCTACCCACTAGATGGAGCCACTCTTCCTAACGATTACCGGCTAGCGTCCTCCTGAACTGAATATTAGGGGGAGTGGATTGGAGTACCGTTGCAACGACCGCATCACGTCGTTGAACAATACGATACAGAGACGGATATTGAAGTGCAAGGGGGGTCTCTCCGAGCCAAGTATCCTCCCAGAATCATGTGGTAGAACCATTACCTATAATAAACTTTGTCCTATTAAAAAGGAAATTTGGCTCTCATAAGCCCTTTTCAAAAGGTTGAGTCAGTCGGCCTCGCTGTCACCTCGGACAAAGTTTTGGATTGAAGATACTTGCTACGAAGGATCTGTGCCTAAGTAGCACCAGTATCGATAGATAGCTTCGACAGCCACTTGCTGAGAAGACATCTGTTCTTGACCTCGAGGTTCTCAATGCCAAGACCCCTTGGTCTTTCGGTCGACAAATAATATCCCACTTGGAGAGTCTGTACTTTCTTTTTAGTTCATCGCTCTGCCAGAAGAATCGGGATCGATAGAAGTCCGGTCTTGTCCTAACTCCCACTGGGACCTCAAAGAACGATAAAAGAAACATAGGCATACTCGTGAGAACCGAATTAATCAGAATTAATCGGCCTCCGTAGGACATGAGCTTACCCTTCCAGCAACTCAATTTCTTTTCAAAGTGATCCTCGATACACTTCCATTCCCTGTTTGTCAGCTTACGATGGTGAATTGGTATACCTAAATACGTAAAAGGTAAAGTCCCCAACTTGCATCCAAACAATTGCCTATAAGCCTCTTGTTCCTCATTGGCTCTACCAAAATAGAAAAATTTGCTTTTGTGAAAGTTAATCTTTAACCCGGTCAATTGTTTAAATAAGAACAACACCGGCTTCACATTTCTTGCTTTTGCCAAGTCATGCTCCATAAAGATGATCGTATCATCAGTGTACTGTAAGATAGACACACCTGCATCGACTAGATGAGGCACCAATCCACCCACTTGACCAGCCTCCTTAGCCCTTCCTATAAGAATTGCCAACATATCAACTACGATGTTGAAAAAGATAGGAGACATTGGATCCCCTTGTCTCAGGCCCTTATGTGTCAGGAAGTAGTGACCTATGTCGTCATTCACTTTAATTCCAACACTCCCTTTTTGCGTGAAAGATTCTACCTGGCATCGCCAGGCTTCTTCAAAACCTTTCATACGCAAGGCCTGTTAAAGGAATGGCCATTTGACTTTATCGTACGCTTTCTCGAAATCCACTTTAAAAACAACTCCATCTAGTTTTTTCAAGTGAATTTCATGGAGCGTTTCATGAAGGACCACAACCCCTTCTAGGATGTTTCTGTACGGCATGAAAGCAGTTTGGGAATGCTGCACCACAGAATGCGCAATCTGTGTGAGCCTATTAGTCCCCACCTTAGTGAAAAATTTTAAACTAACATTGAGAAGACAGATCGGCCTGAACTGCTCAATTCTCACACCTATGTTTTCTTAGGAAGCAACGGTATTGTTCCAAAATTCAAGTGAAATAACTGAAGCTATCCAGAGAATAAATCATGGAACATCGGTAACAAATCCCCTTTAATATTATGCCAACACTTTTTATAGAATTCTGCTAGAAATCCATCCGGTCCTGGGGCCTTATTGTTTTTCATCTGTGTAATGGCATCAAACACCTCTTTCTCAGGAAACGGGGCTATCAAAATATCATTGTCATCAGCAGTGAGTTGAGGTACATCCTCAATCCTGGACTCATCCAGGGACACACAATTATCCTCCGGAGGCCCAAACAGCTGCTTGTAATATTCGGTAATGTATAATTTTAGGTTATCATGTCCTACAATTGTGCGTTCATCTTGTTCAAGCTGAAAGATTCTCTTCTTTCTGTGCTTGCCATTAGCAACCAAGTGAAAGAATTGAGTGTTCGCATCCCCCTGGACAACTTTGCGAGCCTTAGCTCGCGGCGCCCACTTTAATTCCTCTTCACGGAGAAGCTCTTTCAACCTCATCTCCGCTTCCAGTTTAGCATGCAGCTCCGTGGCTTGTAAAATTGTGGACTCGGCTTTTAATTCTAGGGACTGAATAAGTGTAAGAAGCCTTTCCTTCTCGACCTTATATATCCCACTAAGATGCTTGGCCTACCCACGCAAGAAACTTCTCAAATGCCTTATCTTATTCTGCTAGCGCTCAACCGAAGTCCTACCAACTACATCCTTAGTCCATTCCTTGGCTACCAGATCTAAGAAGCCTTCCCGTTCAAACCATGCCAACTCGAAAGAGAAGGAGCTTTTGTTCCCCATGTGGGTTGGCTCACCCGTGTCCAGAAATAAAGGCGTATGGTCAGAAATTCCACGTGTAAGTGCCTGGACCGTAACGAAAGGGAATTTCTGTTCCCACTCGACACTTGCTAAGACTCGATCCAGCTTCTCAAACGTTGGATTTGGCAAAGCATTATCCCAAGTAAATTTTCTACTCGAAAGCTCTATCTCTCTCAGATCCAAGCTTTCTATGATTGTGTTAAACATAAACGACCATCTGCCGTCGAAGTTATCATTGTTCTTTTCCTCTCTCCTCCTAATGATATTAAAATCTCCCCCAACCAGAATTGGGATCTGCTCAGAGCCGCAAATCCTAACAAGATCCGCCAAGAACTCTGTTTGAGCTCAGGCTGCACGGCACCATAAAACGCCACCAGAGCCCAATTAAACCCATCAGCTTTCGACCATACCCAAAACTTAACTGCAAAATCGCCCATCACTACACTTCGGACTTCCAACGAATCGCATCTCACTCCAAGTAAGATCCAACCCGATCTTCCTCTCGGAGGCAGGCAGTGCCAATCAAAATCGACACCTCCTGATAAAGTGTTGAGAAACTAGGGCGCAAAATTATCTCTACTAGTTTCTGAGAGAGCAATAAAAATCCAATTTATGCTCGATAGACGCATCAACAAGAAACCTTCTTTTAGCCAAGTCCTTCAGACCTCTTCTATTCCAAAAGATTCCTCTCATAATTCATCATGAAATTTTTTAGAAGTACGGATTCTAGCACTCCTACGCACCGCTGAAGAAGGGTAGATCTTCCGCTTCCATTTGTGTTTAGGTTTGTTTTGATCCTCCAGCCGGTCCTCACAACTGGGCTGAGTGGATCAAACTACTGCATCCTCAAAAGTGTCATCCTCTTCCCCTGACTCAGGAATGGATGGTGCAAGATCCGCACAAAAATTATCTAGCACCGTGACCCCCCAACACATCAATATCTGCATCAATCATGCGTTTTACCACTGCTAAGTTTTGAATAGTTTCCAATGCACGTTCCGCTTCCAAATCTAGGAGATCATTAACATAGTTGGAAATTTCACTATCATTACTACCTAGTGAAACTCCTAATTGGTGTGCATTATTAATAATCTCATTATTAGAAAAATGCAGAATAGAATTAGAGGTGTTGACCGACATACCAGTAGTGACCTCAATGTCACGAAGCTTGGCCGCCCTCATGGCGCACCGCTGCTACATGTCATCAACCTCCAGCTGATCCTGGAGACGACATCTCATCAGTCACCCCGCAGAGACCGGATCCGGAATCCCTCCAAAAGCGATGATCTCCTCCCGAGTGAACCCACTCGGAGGGAAGCCACGAGCGACCCCCCCCCCAGCACTTCGCGAAGCATGACCCCTCGAAAGGTCAGTAGGACCCTGGGGCACCGGTGCGCCGGGAGAGGGAGTCGCCAGAGCCACCTGCCCGAGCACCCCTCCCGCCCCAGCCCTCTGGCTAGGGGGGGTCATCGGTGCCAGTGTGGATGCGGCCTCACTGGCGCCAGAAGGGAAGAGGGAGTCGAGGCCTCCTGCCCCGGACCGCCTCCCCTAAGCTCATCCAGCATCAACATCTCCCGCGCCCCTAGGGAAGGAGAAAGGGCCGAAGCCACCTGCCCCGGACTCCCTCCCCTAGGGGCTCCCTCCAGAGTCGACGCCGACTCCTGAGGTAGAACCGCTGGGAGAGCGGGAGGGAGAGGAGCCACCTACTCAGGCTCCGCCTCCCACCCCCGACTGTAGTCATCGCCAAGAAACACCCCTCAAAACCTCCGAGCACAGGACTAAAAGCAACCTCAACCTCCAGGGTAGATAGCGTGCGCTCATACACGTCATCGGACTCCACTCGGTCACTCTAGAGTCTAGGAGGCACAGAAGCTGGCTCAAACGACCCAAACCTCAGAGACCTCGTAGGCAACGAAGAGGTTGGTGCCGTCTCGTCCCTAGGCCCCTTCTCGGGCGTTTGAGTCACGGGGCCCGATCCATTGGACTCCTCTCATCCAGCATCACCAGTCGGTGCCTCCTTGTCACCCGTGCTGTCATCACCCTCGTGCATATCTACATCAGTCCCAGCGATAGCCTCAGCAAAGAGATATGTATCCTCAAACTCAATCTCGAGATTAAAAATATGTCCCCTATATGTCCACTTGACCACATCAGGGACGAACTCAATGTCCAGGACACTCACCAGCAGTCGGGCCACCCCATGAGCGCGGGTAAAGGCCATATCCACTCTCTTAGTTTTCCCAACCAAAATACCCAAGCTAGCCACAACCCGAGCATCCTTGTAAGTGCATCTAGTGCCACCCCTAGTTGGTTTTGGAGTATTGACGACAAACCTAGTTGAGGGACTAATTTGTTTGTGAGAATTGCAGGATAACACAAGGAGAAGTCCCTCACTGATTCGGTTTTCCTACCAGAGATGACCCCTAAAAATGTATGAAGACACTGAAGTCAAAGGTGGTATGTGAAGACATTCACATTGAAGACTATGACAAGAGAAGACATCGCGTGAAGACTATGGAGCGCGAAGACTTAGCAGTTTCGTCGTTCTGTGTTTTTCTTTGTTGAGTCATAGGAACCGCCGTACTGTTAAGTGGGGTCCAAGAGAACCAGTCAGAATGACTAAAGTGATGCTTAACCAAAATCCTATTTCTTCGAGTGAAGACTATGAGAGCAAATCTTGTCCAGAGTTGGATAAGTCAGCTTTGCTTGTAGCCCAAGTCAAGTTGTCGTGTGTGTTTGAAATCTGACCGTTGGAACACGTGTCAGTTCCCTAGTGACCCAGGGTCATTTCGGAAAAATCAGGTCGGGTTGCCTAGTGGCTATAAATAGCCCACCCCCTACAACCTTAAACGGTTGGCTGCTCAGAGTTAGAGTACGGATTTTGTCGTTTGAGAGCAACCCACCTCAAAGCCTTTGAGAGAGAATTCCTTGCGAGGATAAAGCCCTAACCACCCAGAGCCAAAGAGTTTTAGGCATCACTTAAGTCTTCCTGTCTATGTGATCTGAAGACTTATTACACTTGAGGACTGTGAATCCTCCAGCCGGTTAGGTGTAGCGTTCTGAGCATCCAAGAGTCATTGTGGATTGCTGGTGAACAAAGTCTGTGAAGGTTTGGAAGTCTACCTTGAAGACTTGCCAGAGTAATTGGGCGAGGTCTGTGTGTCCTTAGCTCAAGGGGAATACGGTGAGGACTAAGGGTCCTGAGCTGCGTGTTCTGGACTGGGTGTTCGGGACTGTGTGTCCTCAGGTTTAAATACCTAGCCGCCCTAACCAGACGTACAGTTGTCACAGCAACTGGAACTGGTCCAACAAATCATTGTCTTCAACGAGTCACTGGTTTCATCCTTCCCTTCCCTTTACTTACTGTTGGTCCTTGTGAAGTCATTGTATGATTGCATTATCTTTTGTCTTCACTGAGTGACTGCTTGTTCTGATTGGCTTCACAATATCTTCCTACCTGATCTTTACTGCCTAGCTGCTATTAGTCATTGTGCTTTCACTTCATTGAATACTTGACAATGGTTTGCCTAGTGTAGTCTACCTCCCGCTGCATGGTAATAGGTTTATTTCTATCGTTTGTCTTTGAAACTTCCATGTTTTGAAGACTATCATAAAAATCGCCTATTCACCCTCCCCCCCCCTCTAGTCGATCACTAGCACTTTCAATTGGTATCAGAGCAAGGTACTCCCTTGTTCTGTGTGATTCGGTTTAACCACCTAGAGTTTTAGCTATGTCGACTGCAGGGATAATTAAAGTCTCCGCTGCGTGCCCCGTATTCGATGGAACTAAATATCCCTACTAGAAGAATAAGATGTGCATGCATCTTGAAGCCATTGATGTCGACCTATGGTATGTCATCAAGAATGGCGTTCCCAAGGCTGGAGAAGGTGTCACTGGTGCTGATGTCAAGAAGTTCGTTCAGCTGGACTCTACTGCCAAGAATATCATCTGTGGTCATCTGACCAAAGGATAGTATGGCCGCGTGAGTGCTTTGGAAACATCTAAGCTAGTCTAGGACTGGCTCTCCAAGGTCAACGAAGGTGTCTCAACCCAGGGAGATCAGAGAATCAGTGTCCTTCACAACCTATTCAACCGCTTCAAGAGAAATGACAATGAGAATGTCCAACTCACGTTTGATCGACTCATTGACATCACAAATGAGCTTCAAGCCCTCGGCGCCACTGAGATCACCAAGCATGAAGTCGTCAAGACAGTCCTGAGATCACTTGACAGTTCATTTGACACCCTAGCCCTGATGATTCAAGAACGTCCTGATTTCAAGACACTCGATCCGTCTGACATACTTGAGAGGCTCAACACACACGAATTTCAACTTTCTGAGAAAATAGACATCTACGGTCCCAACTATGGGGGAACTCGTGCCTTGAAGGCAAAAGTTGTCTCCTCATCTGAAGAAGAATCTGACAGCAGTTCTGATGATCCTGAAGACATTGGAAAGGAGCTTGCTATGCTTATGAAGAAGTTCCAAAAATTCACCAAGAAGAAAGGCTTCAGAAAGTATTCACGATCAAGCTCAAGGAATGATGAAGCTTCTGCTCATGACTACAAGAAGAGAACATGTCACAAGTGCAAGAAACCTGGCCACTACATCTTTGAGTGTCCACAGTGGGACAATGAGAACAAGAAGAAGAAGAAGAGCAAGGAGTATGACTCTGACGACAAGAAGAAGAAGAAGAAATACTCAAAGTCTTCTTCCAAGTCTTCCTCAAAGTCTTCATCACACAAGAAGAGCTCATCTGGCAAGGCACGTATGTTTGTTGGCAAGGAAATGGATTCTGAGGAGGAGTCTGCTTCTGAGGAGGCGGAGATGGAGTCTGAGAAGGAGTCCGATTTTGGTGTTGCGAGTCTGGCTACAGCATACGTTGCCAAGTCCATCTTCAACACTGAAGACATTGACTTCGTCACCGACACCGATGCAAATGACAAGGACTACTCCGCTCCTTCCTACTGCTTCATGGCACGCGATGCCAAGGTAAACACACGCACTACTCACTATCAAACATCTAGTGATGATGACTCTGATTGTGGTTCCAAACCCAGCTAGAAAACACTTGCTAAAATTGCAACTGAACAACAGAAAGCTATGGAACACATTCAAAAACTGTTAGACAAAAGCGATGATCTGTTAGACGCTTAAATGACTCGATCTCAGTCCTCAATTGAAGACATAAAAAATCTTCACGTTAAGTATGAGGAACTTGAAAGTCGTCATGAAATGCTCTCAACAACACATGAAAGGCTTTCCTATGATTATCTTCAAAGGAAGCAAGATCTTGAGAAATTGAGAGCGGCTCATGAAGATCTTCAAAAGGAAAATGAGTCACTTCGCCCCAAACAGATCAGTTCAGCTCAGGAAGGATTTGAACCACCATGTCTTAAATGCATTGAGCGTGATAATGCTACTTCTGTTGCTGAATGTTCTACTGCTGCTACTGTTGCAATATCTTCAACTGTTGATGTGGTAACTAACCCCTCTGCTGAGGATACCACTGCTATTGCTGATGAGAATGCTAGGTTGAAGACACTGCTTGAAACAGGGATGTACAAAAGTCTCAAAGGGCATCAGACACTATGTGATGTCCTCAAAAGGCAGATCCTGAACCGAAACCCTAGGAAAGAGGGTGTTGGGTTTGAAAGGAAAATGAATGCTGATGGCTCTTACTGGAAACCTGATCAGTACCCCAAAACCACATGGGTTGCTGCAAAGGAACCTTCAGTGGATCCATCCACCCTATCTGGCTTCACTTGTGCTAATCCCATTATTGTTGATGAATCCTTTGATGCAAACTATAAACTGTTTAAGAATCAGAATGGTGAAGTGTTTGCTAGGCATATTGGTACTAACTGCAGGAATGGACCGCCTATGAAGAAGATCTGGGTGCCGAAAAGGTGTTTGGAGAATCTTCCTGTGAATGTCATCATGACACCATAGGTGAAGAAGACAAACCCTAGACCACAGGCTTCATATGGTCCAAAGGCTTCATACGGACAGAGGACTCACCTGAGTCGCACTAACGCAAATGTTTTGCAGGGAAGCCATACTCAGGCCTATGAATATGAGTGTGGTTCATCAAACCGCCATGTTCATAAGACCAAGAACTATTCTGCTTATTCTTATGAGTACTATTGTCCACCTGCAAGACTTTTTGCTAGGGCTCCAAAGCCAAAGTTCTCAGATGCTGCACTTAGACTCATTGCTTCGAAGCCACCCTTGAAGATGTGGGTGGCTAAGAAAGCTTAACTCTCTTTTGCAGGGAAAGGTCTTCAGACGAAAACCAAAATCGTCTAATGCTATTGCTGGGGACCTTAAACATCTTGTAGGGCACAAGATCAACTGCCCAAATGGTCTTATTATGTACTTTGTTCCTGAATCGCTTGCTACTTGCCCTATCAGTCCTCATCTCGATCTAAGCTTTAATAATCCACTGGTTCGTCAAATGTTTTTGCTTCACAATTCTCTTCGTGAAGCCTATCCCCCTAACTGCACTGTAGGGTACGACACCATCAGCTTTAGAATGGATTATTGATAGTGGGTGTACCAATCACATGACTGGCAAGCGAAGCCTTCTCATGGACTCAACTTTACGTCCATCTGACAAAAGTCACATCACATTTGCTGACACTGGTAAAAGCAAGGTATTGGGTCTAGGTAGAGTTGCAATCTCAAAGGATCAACACATGGATAAAGTCATGCTTGTTGAATCCCTTGGTTTGAACTTAATGTCTGTCTCAATGCTTTGCGATTTAAACATGATTGTGATGTTTGGAAAATATCGTTGCCTTGTTCTAATGGAATCTAACAAGTCTCTAGTGTTTGAAGGGTATCGGAAAGATGATTTGTACGTGGTAGATTTCTCAGCAGGACCACAACTTGCCGTATGTCTTCTAGCAAAAGCTTCTGAATGCTGGCTCTGGCATCAGAGGCTAGGGCATGCTGGCATGAGGAACCTCCACACCCTTGCAAGGAAGAAGCATGTCATAGGCATCGAGGGCGTCAAGTTCAAGAAAGATCACTTATGCGGTGCCTGTGAAGCAGGAAAGATGACGAGGGCCAAGCATCCCTCGAAGACAATCATGACAACGACTCAACCCTTTGAACTGCTCCATATGGATCTTTTCGGTCCCACTCATTACTCAACTCTTACTACTACTGCTTGTCTCTATGGCTTTGTCATTGTTGATGATTATTCAAGATATACTTGGATGCATATAAACCTCTACAAGACTGAAGTGCAGGATGTCTTCAGACGCTTCGCCAATCGAGCAATGAACAACTATGGCGCCAAGATAAAGCATATCAGAAGTGAAAATGGCACTGAATTCAAGAACACTGGCCTAGATACATATCTTGATACCTTAGGCATCACACATGAATTCTCAGCTCCGTACACACCACAGCAGAATGGCGTCGTCGAACGCAAGAACAGAACACTTATTGAGATGGCCCGGACGATGCTTGATGAATACAAGACTCCAAGAAAGTTATGGCCTGAAGCCATTGATACTGCATGCCATATCATCAACCGTGTTTATCTTCACAAGCTTCTGAACAAGACATCCTATGAGCTCCTTACTGGCAAGAAGCCAAATGTCAGTTACTTCAGAGTATTTGGCGCCAGGTGTTGGATCAAGGATCCACATCACACTTCAAAATTTGCACCAAAAGCACATGAGGGTTTTATGCTTGGATATGGAAAGGATTCGCACTCCTACAGAGTCTTCAACCTTTTTCGCTATAAAGTGGTTGAAACAGTGGATGTGCGGTTTGATGAGACGAATGGCTCACAAAGAGAGCACCTGCCAAATGTGCTAGATGAAGTTCCATCCAGTGAATCAATCAAACTTATGGGTACTGGAGAAATCATACCGTCTGAAGCTCAGCCTGAAGAGGAACTTATCATCTCCGCACCTGATCAACCTGAAGACAATGCTCAGCCTGAAGACAATCCCTCTAACGATGACAATGATCAGCAAGAGCAAAATCTTCGTCCTATACATCCTCGTGTTGCAAATGAAGTATAAATTGAGAGAATAATTGATAGCATCAATGCACCAGGTCCACTCCCTCGTTCAAGGGCAACACAGCTAGCAAATTTCTGTGGGCACTTCGCATTTGTCTCAATATCTGAACCCAAGAAAGTTGAAGAAGTCTTCATGGAACCTGAATGGATTCAAGCTATGCAAGAAGAGCTTCAACAGTTTGAGCTGAATAATGTATGGGAACTGGTTAAGCGTCCTGATCCTCGCAAGCACAATATAATAGGCACAAAATGGATATATCGCAACAAGCAAGATGAGCATGGTCAAGTTGTCAGAAACTAAGCTCGACTCGTTGCTCAAGGGTACACTCAAGTTGAAGGGATTGACTTCGATGAAACATTTGCTCCTGTGGCTAGACTTGAAGCCGTACGCATACTACTGGCTTATGCAAATCATCATAATATTCTTCTATATCAAATGGATGTGAAGAGCGCTTATCTTAATGGCAAGATTGAAGAAGAAGTGTATGTTGCACAACCGCCTGGCTTTGAAGATCCAAAACATCCTGACATGGAGTACAAGCTCAACAAGGCACTGTACGGCCTCAAACAAGCCCCTCGGGCTTGGTATGACACACTCAAATACTTCCTGAAGAGCAAAGGCTTCAAACCTGGTTCCTTTGATCCCACTCTCTTCACGAAGACATGTGATGGTGAACTGTTTGTGTGCCAAATATATGTGGATGACATTATCTTCGGCTGCACCAATCAGAAATACACTGACGAGTTTGGATATATGATGCAAGAGCAATATCAGATGTCCATGATGGGTGAGCCGAAGTTCTTCCTTGGTCTTCAAATACGTCAGCAACGCAACGGCAACTTCATATCTCAAGAGAAGTATCTCAAAGATTGCCTGAAGAAATTTGGGATGCAAGACTGCAAAGGCTTCACAACTCCAATGCCAGCCAAACATCATCTGGGTCCCGACGACAATGGTAAAGAGTTCGATCAAAAGGTATACCGCTCCACGATTGGGTCTTTACTTTATCTATGTGCATCTAGGCCAGATATTATGCCTAGTGTTTGCAAGTGTGCTCGATTCCAAGTGGCACCAAAGGAATCGCATCACTTAGCTGTGAAGCGAATTCTTCGATATTTGGCTCACACCCCAACATTAGGGATCACTTAAGTCTTCCTGTCTGTGTGATCTGAAGACTTATTACACTTGAGGATTGTGAATCCTCCAGCCGGTTAGGCGTAGTGTTCTGAGCATCCAAGAGTCATTGTGGATCGCCGGTGAACGAAGTCTGTGAAGGTTTGGAAGTCTACCTTGAAGACTTACCAGAGTAATTGGGCGAGGTCTGCGTGACCTTAGCTCAAGGGGAATACGGTGAGGACTAAGGGTCCTGAGCTGCGTGTTCAGGATTGGGTGTTCGGGACTGTGTGTCCTCAGGTTTAAATACCTAGCCGCCCTAACCAGATGTACAGTTGTCATAGCAACTGGAACTGGTCCAACAAATCATTGTCTTCAACGAGTCACTGGTTTCATCCTTCCCTTCCCTTTACTTACTGTTGGTCCTTGTGAAGTCATTGTATGATTGCATTATCTTTTGTCTTTACTGAGTGACTGCTTGTTCTGATTGGCTTCACAATATCTTCCCACCTGATCTTTACTGCCTAGCTGCTATTAGTCATTGTGCTTTCACTTCATTGAATACTTGACTATGGTTTGCCTAGTGTAGTCTACCTTCCGCTGCATGGTAATAGGTTTATTTCTATCGTTTGTCTTCGAAACTTCCATGTTTTGAAGACTTTCATAAAAATCGCCTATTCACCCCCCCCCCCCTCTAGTCGATCACTAGCACTTTCAATCCTACACCGGCTCGGAGTGAGCCCCGGAAAATGAAGCAAAATCTGAGTGAGGGGCATGCCCTGTGGCTCAACCTTCTTCCACTCGTGGAACTCCAGAATACATTTTGTGCCAGGTACTCTGCATAGCCCAAAACTCAACAATCTCTGCAAATCTTCCACAGGGGGGAAGTCAACCCTGAACATGTTGGCCTCCATACTGACCTGTGATGACCCACAAGTATAGGGGATCTATCGTAGTCCTGTCAATAAGTAAGAGTGTCAAACCCAACGAGAAGCAGAAGGAAATGATAAGTGGTTTTCAGCAAGGTATTCTCTGCAAGTACTGAAATAAGTGGTAACAGATAGTTTTGTGATAAGATAGATTGTAACAAGCAACAAGTAACAAAAGTAAATAAAGTGAAGCAAGATGGCCCAATCCTTTTGTAGCAAAGGACAAGCCGGATGTAACGCCCCAAGAACGTTGCGCCAGGTGTCTTCAAGTTATTCGTTGTTGTTGCCTTGTCTTTTGCTTGCGTGTCGCATCTTGCCATGTCATCATCCGCATTGCATCATCATGTTTTTAAACTTGCATCCGTCCGGGTTTCCCCAGTTCTCTCTGTAGTCTGTTCCGAGTCCAGACACACTTGCACGCGCCCGCGGCATGTCCAAAATAGTATTTTATAAGTGGACAGGAAATGTTCTCGAATGGGATGAGAGTTGACGTGTGGTCTTATTATAGTGTAGATAGACCGCCTGTCAAGTTTCATCGCAGTTGGAGTTCGTTTGACGCCCCAACGGATAACTATAGCGGCAGTATAGCCGGTCTAACGTCGGACGTTTTCGGTCTCCGGAAACAGTCGCCGGGCCTCCCTCTCTTCTCTCCTCTCAGCTCGAGACCGTCTACACAGCCCACCTAGTCCATCCTCCTTCCCCTCTTCGCTTCCGGAGTTGTCCTATGCGACTGCACGGTCCGAAACCCTCTCTGCTCAGTGCATCAAAACCCCTCGCGCGCGCGTCCGAAAAGTTGTCCCGGACCCGACCCGGGCTGTTGCTACCGTTGAATCCGGATCATCCCCAAATGTCTACAAAACGTCACTGTTTTCTTATTTGGACTCCCTAGCTATTTTATCCGCGACCGTCCGTTTATGATCTGAGGGATCCGTTAGCCCCTAACCTATTTCCACCGCTATATATAATGGGCAACCCTAGATTTTAGGGGTTTGTCCCATCCATTCCCTCGGTCGCCGCCGCATCCTCCTCGTTTTCCTCAGCCACCAACCAGATCCACTCCTCTTGTCTTCCTCGAGATCCACCTCCCTAGATTTCAGCGCCACCCAACCTCCTTCCTCCTTTGGATTTCCTCCCGATTCAACCGGAGCTAACCAGCGCCAGCCACTTCTCGCCATCGATCCTTCCCACCAACCAGAGAGCCAGCCCTGCTCCTCGTGCCCGAGGCCTCCCGAGCCGCTCCTCGCCGGCAACCGGCAGGACCGTCGCCTCTGTTTTCCTTTCCATCCTCCTTTTTCCCCTATCTCTCTCTCTCGCTCACGCCATCTCTCTCCTTGTCTTTTCCCTACAGGTGCTTCTCGCGCCATGGCTGCAACCCGAGTCCGCCTGCCTCGCTCGATCTGGACCAGGAGGGTCCCGAGCATCTCCACCGTCGCCGTCTCAGAAACTGCAGGAGGCAAGCACCACGCCATGGCCTCCCCTGCTCGCCGACCGTGTTGTTGTCGTCATCTTCGCGCCCTTGCAGTCCCGGCCTTCCCCGCCGCCTCGTCTGCCTCCCCTGCATCACACCTCGTCGCTGGGAGCTCGCGCCGAGCCCGCCGTCGTCCTCTGCCCGGGAACGAGCTCGACGTCGTCCTCTGCTTCGCCTGCATGATCCCGCTGCTGCCTGCTTTGCTTCATCGAGCAGTGCCACCGCCGGAGTTCCTTGTCGCGGGGAACTACTTCCCAGACCCTCGGACGGCCCAGATCCGCCGCGCCCGCTGGTCCCCTGCCTCTGCATCATGCCTCTGCCTGTTTTCTGCATCGCCACGAAACTGCTACTGCTTCTGTTCTTCGTTCTTCAGTAACGAGCAGCAGCAGCTCGGTCGGTAGAGCCGCTCATTGACTGCGACCTCCAAGGCCCAGCGTCGCCCCCTGCCGCCCTCCCTCTTCATCGACCGGGCCTTGGCCCATGGTGAGCAGATCCCCAACGCCCCTCCTCTGTTCCTGCTTGGGCTTGGCCCGATTCGGCTACTGCTGATGTCCTGCGCCCAGTAGTTTCGGCCCGTGATGTGTTTTTCCTTGCCTGCGATTTTAGACATTATCCAGAGACTGCTGTTTTACAGAAAACTCCTTGTAGATCATGCATATAATAACTTAATAACCATGCATCGGTTTAAAACAAACTTAATATGAAAGTTGCTTAGAATTTTGTCTAGTTTAATAATATGCAACTTTCATCTATGTTTAAAATGTTTAAAATGATGTTTGACTAAATTTGCTCCTATGCCATGCTAATATGATTTAATTCATAATTAAATAACCGTAACTCAGAATTTAATAAACTTTATATGTAAATGGGGTAGAATTTTGCCTAGTTTAACATGGTGTACTCGTTTTGCATGTCTAACAACTCTAAAATATGGTTTAGGGCAGAACAGCACCAAATTTAAAAAATGCATATGGGGATTTACCGGAATTTGTTGTTTGTTGTTCCGGCCTCATTTAAACTTGCCTAGATAGGTAGTTTTCATTTGCTTAACTTCTTGCCATGCTAACAACATTTAATATTATTGGGTACATAAACGAGAGAGAACCAAATAAGTCATGTGGTGTTTTCTTCAATATGCAACTCCGTGGCATATTGAGCTCCACTTAATTTGTAGTGTTGTTTGTGCATGTTGCCATGCCATGCTTCATTAAACCGGACATGCATCATATTTGGTTGTGCATCATGTCATGCTTATGTGGTGGTTGTTTTACCATGATTGTTTGCTTCTTTTCGGTGTTGCTTCTTCGGGTTGGTTTCAATAACGTCGCGTTTGTGAGGACCCGTTCGTCTATATCCGTTTATCTTCTTCATGGACTCGTTCTTCTTCCTTGCGGGATTTCAGGCAAGATGATCATACCCTCGAAATCACTTCTATCTTTGCTTGCTAGATGCTCGCTCTTTTGCTATGCCTATGCTACGATACCTACCACTTGCTTATCATGCCTCCTATATTGTTGAACCAAGCCTCTAACCCACCTTGTCCTAGCAGACCATTGTTTGGCTATGTTACCGCTTTGCTCAGCCCCTCTTATAGCGTTGTTAGTTGTAGGTGAAGATTGAAGTTTGTTCCTTGTTGGAACATGGAGATGATGTTCCTTGTTGGAACATGTTTACTTGTTGGGATATCACAATATATCTTATTTAATTAATGCATCTATATACTTGGTAAAGGGTGGAAGGCTCGGCCTTATGCCTGGTGTTTTGTTCCCGGATTTTACGTTCCTTACGCAGTTGGGTATAATGGGAACCCCTTGACAGTTCGCTTTGAAAAAAACTCCTCCAACAAGGCCCAACATTGGTTTTACCATTCACCACCTAGCCTTTTCTTTCCCTTGGGTGGGCCTGCCCAAGGGTCATCTTTATTTACCCCCCCCCCCCCCGGCCAGTGCTCCTCTGAGTGTTGGTCCGAACTAAGCTGCATGCGGGGCCACCTCGGGGAAACTTGAGGGTTGGTTTTACTCGTAGCTAGTCTCATCTGAGTGTGCCCTGAGAACGAGATATGTGCAGCTCCTATCGGGATTTGTCGGCACATTCGGGCGGTGTTGCTGGACTTGTTTTACCATTGTCGAGGATGTCTTGTAGAACCGAGATACCAAGTCTGATCGGAATGTCACGGGAGGAGGTCTATTCCTTCGTTGACCGTGAGAGCTTGTGATGGGCTAAGTTGGGACACCCCTGCAGGGATTGGAACTTTCGAAAGCCGTGCCCGCGGTTATGGGCAGATGGGAATTTGTTAATGTCCGGTTGTAGAAAACCTGAAGTTGACCTTAATTAAAATACATCAACCGCGTGTGTAACCGTGATGGTCTCTTTCCGGCGGAGTCCGGGAAGTGAACACGGTGTTGGAGTTATGCTTGACGTAGGTTGTTCTAGGACCACTTCTTGATCATAGCTTCTCGATCATGCCTTGCCTCCTCTTCTCGCTCTCATTTGCGTATGTTAGCCACCATATACGCTAGTCGCTTGCTGCAGCTCCACCTCATACCTTTTACCTTACCCATAAGCTTAAATAGTCTTGATCGCGAGGGTGCGAGATTGCTGAGTCCTCGTGGCTCACAGATACTTCAAAAACCAGCTTGCAAGTGTCTATGAGACCGTGCAGATGACGCAACCCAGCTCAGGAGGAGCTCGTTGAAGATCTTGTCCTTTGTGTTGTTTCGTTCTAGTTGATCAGTAGTGGAGCCCAGTTGGGGTCGATCGGGGACCGTGTCGCATTTGGGGTTCTTCTTTTATTTTGGTTCCGTAGTCAGACCTTGATTGTATTTGGATGATGTAATGCTTTATTCATGTAATTGTGTGAAGTGGCGATTGTAATCCAACTATGTACCTCTTTCCCTTATGTATTACATGGGTTGTGTGAAGATTACCTCACTTGCGACATTGCTTTCAATGCGGTTATGCCTCTAAGTCGTGCTTCGACATGTGGGAGATATAGCCGCATCGAGGGCGTTACAAGTTGGTAATCAGAGCCTTCCCCGACCTTAGGAGCCCCCACTGATTGATCGTTTTTAGCAGCCGAGTTGTGTCTAGAAAAATGTTTTGAGTCATTTAGGAATTATATATCGGAGAGTTTAGGAATTCTTTTTTACTTCCCAGTCTCCTCATCGCTCTTGTAAGGCATCCTGACGTAGAGTTTTGACTCTTCTCTTCTCAAATTTCACAACAAAAAATTTAGGATCACGCGGGTATCTTGGAATCGTTCCGATGGTTTTGTGACGAGAACATTGTCTTGGTGCCTCCTGTCAGGGGTTTTGTGGAAGTGTCCCGGGGAATTGAGCTCCGAGGTGTTGTCGCCATAATTTTATCGTTGCAGTTCTGGAATACCTGAGTTTAGTACGCCGACATCGAAAATCTCTTTTATGCAGTTCGTTGGTGAGATAACCTCGACGCCACCCAGTACTGGGGCGGGAGTTCGGGAGTATTGCCATAACTTGTATTACGGATGCTTTTTTGAAGGTTGAGGTAGATGATTTCCGAAGGTTTCTTGGTTATGTGTTGAAGGATGGATACAGCTGGATGTAGGATTTGCTAGATTTGGGTGAGATATTATGCTTCCCCTGTATCCCCAACACCTGATTGCATAACCGGGAAAATTTCAGGAGTTTATAAGTGGGAATTCAAGTAGCTCTTAGGATATCTTTCCAACAGATGTATGATATGAAATTGGGGTTCGACGTCTAGTGGTCCGCCTATTCACGGTCGGTTTTACAGTGGTCTCATTGTGTCTTAAAGAGTCCTTGGCTATGCCAACTCGGGGACGCTTCGTATGTCATGTGCACTGCCTTGTACATGATGGTGTTGTACGATCGAGCCCGTGTAGGCCCCACCATGAAAACTTCGGACGAAATCTCTATCATATGTTTGTTCCGGCTTATTTTGCAAGCCAATCCTTTGTTTTTGTTTGGAGTTGTGGTATTTGAGTTGCTTCAATGTCAAGTGTTGATTCCATACCTTCCCCAAATGGTGTTCTCATACTCCGATGTGAATACTAATCCTTCTCGATAATCGAGATTGTTATGCCAATCTTGTTCTACCTGGCTGTCTCTCTTCAAGTGGATCTGATCACTTCAACATTCACAAGATCAATTATCAGTTCTTCGCAATGTTGTTTGTTTCATCCATCTCCAAGTTGTCTTTGTTTTTTCCCGCCCTCCCTCCCTTGTTTTTTCTTTAAGGACTCAGATTTCTTAATCGAGCATCCATCTTATTGATGTGAAGCCTCTCCATTCTTTTCCTTCAATGTTCTTATCCGGTGATTCTCATGAAGATACTAACAGGGCTTCTAGTTCATCATTCTTCTTTCTTTTATCTTCTCCGGTGGTTTCAAGTCAAGCTTTGTTGATCGTACCCCTTTCCTCATTTCAATTCCTTCTCATACCGGTGTACCTCATAACAATTCACTTCTCACTATTCATTTGTTCCAGCGTGCTCAAAGCTTTCTCAAAAGGCTCGTCTTGTCATTCAAGATTTGTTCAACCTATTTCGAGGTTGTTATCCCATTCAAGCCATTTAATTCAGCCGGTGCAATCTCTCCTTCAAATCGTTCAATGATGTTTCTTTGAGTGGGCCCTAACTCACAGGTCTTTTCCCAGGATTTTACCTGACTCTTCTTATTTTCCCGGAGCTACCCTCAAATTCATCTTAAAGTTTGACGTAAGAATGATTTATCATCAGTCACATGCTTTTCTTCAAGATCTTTCACATTCTTTTCATCATTGGCTCAACCTTTCCAATTTTAATTCCGGAGTACCTCAATAAATCATGGTGGTGTTTCTCATCGTCATTCTCGGTTTTTGAAGACCGAAGAAGAGTTTCTCTTTAACCTTGCTCCATTCTCTTCAAGACTCATGGTTCTAGCTTATTGCCATTCTCTCACCATTGTATTCATTTGTCAGTATTTCTTTTCACCCATCTGGAGCATTTCAAGAGTATTTAAGTTTGTTTTTCTACGAAGCCCATCATTTCAGAAGATTTTTTTGTTCTAGCTTTCAGCTCTCGTTCTCAAAATCTTACTGGTGCATCATTCAATATTCTCTAATTAGCTCGTGATCTCTTCGTTTCAGTGGTATCTAAATCCCCTCAAGTATCCTCACTCGTTCTCTAATTCTTCCCGGTGATTCATCCCTTTACTTTGTTCAGTTCCAATTCTTACGGTGGCTATTCAGGATTTTTTTCTTCCTTGCTATCATATCTATTTATTCGTTATCAATTCTTACGGTGGTTCGTTCAAGATTCTTCCTCCTTCGTTTATCATATCAATTCATTCATTGTTCTAATCCTACCGGTGGTTCGTTGAAGATCTTCCCAAGTTGGCGCGGCATCTATCTTAATCTTTTCTTCGAGAATAAATGGTGTGTCAAATTCATTGTTTGTCATCAATTTAAATTGGTGAAGGATACGCATAACATAATTCTTATTCTTGTTTCATCCAAGTGATTAATTCTTTATTCCGGAGGCTCATCAAATTCTCGGTTTCACTTGATCCATTTTGCTTTCCCGGAGTCCCAAGCTCTCGCAATTACATCACCACGGAGTTTCATCTAAATCATTACAAGGATTCACTTTGTGTTTTCAATTTCTCTTTCTTTTCGTTGGATCATTCCTTTTGTTTAACGAAGTTCTTCATGGAAGCTATACATGATGGTTCATCAAGGATTTATTTCCTTCTCCAAGTGTTCATCAAGATTCTTTTCAGAGGAGCTCAATCATTCTTCATTTTGTAATCCGGAGTGCAATTCTTTCTACCGTATCATTTGAGGAGGTATTATGTCATTCTTGATAATTTGAGTTCATGTTTCATGATTCACATGTTGTTAAGAATGAGATATTTTAAATCCATTAATCTCGTCATTGGAGTTATCTTGGGGTATATTTCACCTTAAGCTTTTCCTAAGGATTGTTGCTATTATGGTGCTCATAAATGACCCAAGTTCTTCATTTATCCTCCCGGTGAAACAATCTTCTCGTCTCCTTGTTCATATCAGTCCAATTTATCGTTTCCGTTAGTGGCAAAATTTCACCTGATAGTTTTGAGATGTTTTTTTCCATATGCCCACTACAAACTTATTCGTTTTGTCATTGGTCTTTCTCAACAACTCTGTTTTAACCTTCTTGGAAGGGTGCCTTCCAAGATCATTTGTGGCAGATGTTGTCATTTTCTTCTCAATTCCTTCTTTTTCATTTATCTATCGTCTATTTCTTTCTTCCGGAGGCATTGTGATGTTGCTCTCTTCAACTCATCTTCTTGTTTTGTCAGGATCATGTTCTTTCCTTTGCTTATCCATTCGACCGGAGTGTTGTGTTTTCATGCCAGTTCTCTCATCTTATCAAGTTTTACATCCTTTCTCAACCGGAGTGCTGTCTAAAATCGTTCTTACCCCCCTTGTGCCATTCTTTCAATAGTTCCGGAGGCAGTGTGTTGTTGATTTCACCAAGTATCTTCTCGTCTTATCAAGTTCTTATTCAATTCCTTTTCTTTTCAGTCAGAGTGTTGTCCAAATTATATCATTATTAATCCTTTTCTATCTTGTTTTAACCGGAGTGGTTTCAATATTTATCTTGCCCTTCAACCTCAAGGTTTTTTTCGCAATGTTCTTTGTTCCTCTTTTCTAAAGGAGTGTTTTTGACCTTGTTCACCTTCGTCGTATTCTGTCTCGAATTTGTTCAACCTCGCAAGGTTCTTTGGTTTCACTCATTCGTCAAAGAAGAAACTTAGTTTTACCTCTTCTCTTTTCCTTCTGTTTTTCCCTCCGGTGCCATTCTAGATCTCGGGACGAGATCCTCTCGTAGTGGTGGAGTGTTGTAACGCCCCGAGAACGTTGCGCCAGGTGTCTTCCAGTTATTTGCTGTTGTTGCCTTGTCTTTTGCTTGCGTGTCGCATCTTGCCATGTCATCATCCACATTGCATCATCATGTTTTTAAACTTGCATCCGTCCGGGTTTCCCTAGTTCTCTCTGTCGTCCGTTCCGAGTCCAGACACACTTGCACGCGCCCGCGGCATGTCCGAAATAGTATTTTATAAGTGTCCGGGAAATGTTCTCGGAATGGGATGAGAGTTGACGTGTGGTATTATTATAGTGTAGATAGACCGCCTATCAAGTTTCATCGCAGTTGGAGTTCGTTTGACGCCCCAACGGATAACTATAGCGGCAGTATAGCCGGTCTAACGTCGGACGTTTTCGGTCTCCGGAAACAGTCGCCGGGCCTCCCTCTCTTCTCTCCTCTCAGCTCGAGACCGTCTACACAGCCCACCTAGTCCATCCTCCTTCCCCTGTTCGCTTCCGGAGTTGTCCTATGCGACCACACGGTCCGAAACCGTCTCTGCTCAGTGCATCAAACCCCCTCGCGCGCGCGTCTGAAAAGTTGTCCCGGACCCGACCCGGGCTGTTGCTACCGTTGAATCCGGATCATCCCCAAACGTCTACAAAACATCACCGTTTTCTTATTTCGACTCCCTAGCTATTTTATCGGCGACCGTCCGTTTATGATCCGAGGGATCCGTTAGCCCCTAACCTATTTCCACCGCTATATATAATGGGCAACCCTAGATTTTAGGGGTTTGTCCCATCCATTCCCTCGGTCGCCGTCGCATCCTCCTCGTTTTCCTCAGCCACCAACCAGATCCACTCCTCTTGTCTTCCTCGAGATCCACCTCCCTAGATTTCAGCTCCACCCAACCTCCTTCCTCCTTTGGATTTCCTCCCGATTCAACCGGAGCCAACCAGCGCCAGCCACTTCTCGCCATAGATCCTTCCCACCAACCAGAGAGCCAGCCCCGCTCCTCGTGCCTGAGGCCTCCCGAGCCGCTCCTCGCCGGCAACCAGCAGGACCGTCGCCTATGTTTTCCTTTCCATCCTCCTTTTTCCCCTGTCTCTCTCTCTCTCGCTCACGCCATCTCTCTCCTTGTCTTTTCCCTACAGGTGCTTCCCGCGCCATGGCTGCAGCCCGAGTCCTCCTGCCTTGCTCGATCTGGACCAGGAGGGTCCCAAGCATCTCCACCATCGCTGTCTCAGAAACTGCAGGAGGCAAGCACCATGCCATGGCCTCCCCTTCCCGCCGACCGCATTGTTGTCGTTGTCTTCGCGCCCTTGCAGTCCCGGCCTTCCCTGCCGCCTCGTCTGCCTCCCCTGCATCACACCTCGTCGCTGGGAGCTCGCGCCGAGCCCGTCGTTGTCCTCTGCTCGGGAACGAGCTCGACGTCGTCCTCTGCTTCGCCCGCACGATCCTGCTACTGCCTGCTTCGCTTCATCGAGCAGTGCCACCGCCGGAGTTCCTCGTCGCCGGGAACCGCTTCCCCGACCCTCGGACGGCCCAGATCCGCCGCGCCCGCTGGTCCCCTGCCACTGCATCGTGCCTCTGCCTGTTTTCTGCATCGCCACGAAATTGCTACTGCTTCTGTTCTTCATTCTTCAGTAACGAGCAGCAGCAGCTCGCTCGGTAGAGCCGCTCGTTGACCGCGACCTCCAAGGCCCAGCGTCGCCCCCTGCCGGCCTCCCTCTTCACCGACCGGGCCTTGGCCCATGGTGAGCAGATCCCCAATGCCCCTCCTCTGTTCCTGCTTGGGCTTGGCCCGATTCGGGTACTGCTGATGTCCTGCGCCCAGTAGTTTCGGCCCGTGATGTGCTTTTCCTTGCCTGTGATTTTAGACATTATCCAGAGACTGCTGTTTTACAGAAAACTCCTTGTAGATCATGCATATAATAACTTAATAACCGTGCATCGGTTTAAAACAAACTTAATATGAAAGTTGCTTAGAATTTTGTCTAGTTTAATAATATGCAACTTTCATCTATGTTTAAAATGTTTAAAATGATGTTTGATTAAATTTGCTCCTATGCCATGCTAATATGATTTAATTCATAACTAAATAACTGTAACTCAGAATTTAATAAACTTTATATGTAAATGGGGTAGAATTTTGCCTAGTTTAACATGGTGTACTTGTTTTGCATGTTTAACAACTCTAAAATATGGTTTAGGGAAGAACAGCACCAAATCTAAAATATGCATATGGGGATTTCCCAGAATTTGTTGTTTGTTGTTCCGGCCTCATTTAAACTTGCCTAGATAGGTAGTTTTCATTTGCTTCACTTCTTGCCATGCTAACAACATTTAATCTTGTTGGGTACATAAACGAGAGAGAACCAAATAAGTCATGTGGTGTTTTCTTCAATATGCAACTCTGTGGCATATTGAGCTCCACTTAATTTGTAGTGTTGTTTGTGCATGTTGCCATGCCATGCTTCATTAAACCGGACATGCATCATATTTGGTTGTGCATCATGTCATGCTTATGTGGTGGTTGTTTTACCATGATTGTTTGCTTCTTTCCGGTGTTGCTTCTTCGGGTTGGTTCCGATAACGTCGCGTTTGTGAGGACCCGTTCGTCTACATCCGTTTGTCTTCTTCATGGACTCGTTCTTCTTCCTTGCGGGATTTCAGGCAAGATGATCATACCCTCGAAATCACTTCTATCTTTGCTTGCTAGATGCTCGCTCTTTTGCTATGCCTATGCTAGGATACCTACCACTTGCCTATCATGCCTCCTATATTGTTGAACCAAGCCTCTAACCCACCTTGTCCTAGCAAGCCATTGTTTGGCTATGTTACCGCTTTGCTCAGCCCCTCTTATAGCGTTGTTACTTGCAGGTGAAGATTGAAGTTTGTTCCTTGTTGGAACATGGAGATGATGTTCCTTGTTGGAACATGTTTACTTGTTGGGATATCACAATATATCTTATTTAATTAATGCATCTATATACTTGGTAAAGGGTGGAAGGCTTGGCCTTATGCCTGGTGTTTTGTTCCACTCTTGCAGCCCTAGTTTCCGTCATATCGGTGTTATGTTCCCGGATTTTGCGTTCCTTACGCGGTTGGGTATAATGGGAACCCCTTGATAGTTCGCTTTGAATAAAACTCCTCCAGCAAGGCCCAACATTGGTTTTACCATTCGCCACCTAGCCTTTTCTTTCCCTTGGGTAGGCCTGCCCAAGGGTCATCTTTATTTCCCCCTCCCCCCCCCCCCCCGGGCCAGTGCTCCTCTGAGTGTTGGTCCGAACTGAGCTGCCTGCGAGGCCACCTCGGGGAAACTTGAGGGTTGGTTTTACTCGTAGCTAGTCTCATCTGAGTGTGCCCTGAGAACGAGATATGTGCAGCTCCTATCGGGATTTGTCGGCACATTCGGGCGGTGTTGCTGGACTTGTTTTACCATTGTCGAGGATGTCTTGTAGAACCGGGATACGGAGCTGATCAGAATGTCTCGGGAGGAGGTCTATTCCTTCGTTGACCATGAGAGCTTGTGATGGGCTAAGTTGGGACACCCCTGCAGGGATTGGAACTTTCGAAAGCCGTGCCCGCGGTTATGGGCAGATGGGAATTTGTTAATGTCCGGTTGTAGAAAACCTGAAGTTGACCTTAATTAAAATACATCAACCGCGTGTGTAACCGTGATGGTCTCTTTCCGGCGGAGTGCGGGAAGTGAACACGGTGTTGGAGTTATGCTTGACGTAGGTTGTTCTAGGATCACTTCTTGATCATAGCTTCTCGATCGTGCCTTGCCTCCTCTTCTCGCTCTCATTTGCGTATGTTAGCCACCATATACGCTAGTCGCTTGCTGCAGCTCCACCTCATACCTTTTACCTTACCCATAAGCTTAAATAGTCTTGATCATGAGGGTGCGAGATTGCTGAGTCCCCGTGGCTCACAGATACTTCAAAAACCAGCTTGCAGGTGTTGATGAGACCGTGCAGATGACGCAACCCATCTCAGGAGGAGCTCGTTGAAGATCTTGTCCTTTGTGTTGTTTCGTTCTAGTTGATCAGTAGTGGAGCCCAGTTGGGGTCGATCGGGGACCGTGTCGCATTTGGGGTTCTTCTTTTATTTTGGTTCCGTAGTCGGACCTTGATTGTATTTGGATGATGTAATGCTTTATTCATGTAATTGTGTGAAGTGGCGATTGTAAGCCAAGTATGTACCTCTTTCCCTTATGTATTACTTGGGTTGTGTGAAGATTACCTCACTTGCGACATTGCTTTCAATGCGGTTATGCCTCTAAGTCGTGCTTCGACACATGGGAGATATAGCCGCATCGAGGGCGTTACACCGGAACAAACTCTTATAATAGGAAAAGCGCTCCCGAGGACACATGGGAATATCGTCAAGCTAGTTTTCATCACGTTCATATGATTCACGATCGATACTTTGATAATTTGATATGTGGGTGGACCGGTGCTTGGGTGTTGTTCTTACTTGAACAAGCATCCCACTTATGATTAACCTCTATTGCAAGCATCCGCAACTACAACAAAAGTATTAAGGTAAACCTAACCATAGCATAAAACATATGGATCCAAATCAACCCCTTACGAAGCAACGCATAAACTAGGGTTTAAGCTTCTGTCACTCTAGCAACCCATCATCTACTTATTACTTCCCAATGCCTTCCTATAGGCCCAAATAATGGTGAAGTGTTATGTAGTCGACGTTCACATAACACCACTAGAGGCTAGACAATATACATCTTATCAAAATATCAAATGAATACCAAATTCACATGACTACTCATAGCAAGACTTCTCCCTTGTCCTCAGGAACGAACGTAATTACTCACAAAGCATGTTCATGTTCATAATCAGAGGGGTAATAATATGCATATAGGATCTGAACATATGATCTTCCACCAATTAAACCAACTAGCATCAACTACAAGGAGTAATCAACACTACTAGCAACCTACTAGCACCAATCCCGGACTTTGAGACAAGAATTGGATGCAAGAGATGAACTAGGGTTTGGAGATGAGATGGTGCTGGTGAAGATGTTGATGGAGATTGCCCTCTCCCGATGAGAGGAGCGTTGGTGATGACGATGGTGATGATTTCCCCCTTCGGGAGGGAAGTATCCCCGGCAGAATAGCTCTGTCGGAGCTCTAGATTGGATCCGCCAAGGTTCCGCCTCGTGGCGGCGGAGTCTCGTCCCGAAAAGTTCCTCCCTCTTTTTTTCTCATCGAAAGACCTCATATAGGAGAAGATGGGCATCGGAGAGTCACCAGGGGGCCC
Source organism: Triticum monococcum (assembly GCA_034509565.1). NCBI lineage: Eukaryota > Viridiplantae > Streptophyta > Magnoliopsida > Poales > Poaceae > Triticum > Triticum monococcum. The sequence goes on along the minus strand of CM067842.1, from coordinate 437,699,843 downwards.
ACGAGGTAGGGGGTGCGCCCCCCACCCTCGTGAGAAGGGTGTGGGCCCCCTGGCCTTCATCTTTGGCGTGAGTTTTCCTTTATTTCTTTTAAGACGTTCCGTGGAGTTTCAGGACTTTTGGAGTTGCGCAGAATAGGTCTCTAATATTTGCTCCTTTTCTAGACCAGAATTCCAGCTGCCGGCATTCTCCCTCTTTATGTAAACCTTGTAAAATAAGAGAAAATAGCCATAAGTATTGTGACATAAAGTGAAAAAACAATCCATAATGCGATAAATATCGATATAAAAGCATGATGCAAAATGGACGTATCAACTCCCCCAAGCTTAGACCTCGCTTGTCCTCACGCGAAAAGCCGATAACAATAAATATGTCCTCATGTTTAGAGGTAAAGGCGTCGATAAAAAATAAAATACAGAGATGAAGGCATCATGATTATTCTCATAACAGCAACATATATAGATTTTGTCATATGATTACTTATGTTCAAGTGATGATCTATTCACAATGCAAAAGTATAAATCATAAACCTTATTGGGCTCCGACAAACTATAATCTCAGTCATTGAAGCAATTGCAATTTATCATAACATCGGAAAGAGTCTATGTTAGAGCTAAAAAGCAAGTCCACATACTAAACTATCATTTAGTCCTCCATAATTGCTAACACTCACGCGATACTTGTGGTTACGGAGTTTTAATCGGACATAGAGAAATATAGGGGCTTATAGTTTTGCCCCACAACCTTTTACCTCAAGGGTAATGTCAACAATAATGGTTCATGCTCCCCTACATCCAATTAGATATATATATCATGTTCTTTCCAACCTGCTGAGCTTGCCAAAGGATAAAATGAAAAAGAAAAGGTGAAGATCACCATGACTCTTGCATAAGGTAGAGGATAATAATAAAGGATAGGCCCTTCGCAGAGGGAAGCAGAGGTTGCCATGCGCTTTTATGGTTGGATATATAAAATCTCAATGCGAAAGAACGTCACTTTATATTGCCCCTTGTGATATGAACCTTTATTATGCAGTCTGTCACTTTTATTACTTCCACATCACAAGATCGTATAAAGCTTATTTCTCCCACACCAATCAATCATACATATTTAGAGCAATTTTTATTGCTTCGCACCGATGACAACTTACTTGAAGGATCTTACTCAATCCATAGGTAGATATGGTGGACTCTCATGGCAAAACTGGTTTAAGGATATTTGGAAGCACAAGTAGTATTTCTACTTGGTGCTGAGAATTTGGCCAGCATGAGGGGGAAAGGCAAGCTCAACAAGTTAGAGGATCCATGACAACATACTTTATCTCATATATAAGAAATAAATAACTCATTATGTTTTCTTCCTTGTCCAACATCAACTCTTTAGCATGTCATATTTTAATGAGTGCTCCCAATCATAAAAGATGTCAATGATAATATATCTATATGTGAAAACGTCTCTTTCCTTATTACTTCCTATTAATTGCAACAATGACCAAAGCTATGTCTGCTAACCTCCAACAACTTTTAATCATCATACTCTTTCTATATGAAGTCATTACTCTCAATAAGATCAATATGAACTCTTTGTTTATTTTTATTCCTTTTCTCCTTTCTTTTATTCACCCAAGATCATGGCAAAATAATCAAGCCCTTGACTCAACACTAATCTTTATTATATATAACTCACTGACTCGATTACATAGAGAGATCATAAAGCAAAACTCAAAACTAGATCATGCCATAAACTTTATTCTACTAGATCAAGATACTACTAATAGGATCGAACTTAAGAAAAACGATAAAGATAGGAGTTGTGATTGTGATACGATACCGGGGCACCTCCCCCAAGCTTGGCAGTTGCCAAGGGGAGTGCCCATACCCATGTGATCATGTCTCCTTCTTTGTTGTTGGTGTAATATTCTTGGCGATTATTCCTCTTAGGATACGGTTCTCCTCCTCGAGCTTATTGACTTGCTGGTTGAGGTCCATTATTTCCTTACAGAGGAAATTTGCGTGATACGGGAGTCAAAACCCCCGGGAGATTATATAATGAATTTTTACCAACCAAAATACGTAATGTGCTAGAAAACGGAGTCCGGAAGGCACATGAGGTGCTCACGAGGTAGGGGGCGCGCCCAGGGGGGTAGGGCGCGCCCACCACCCTCGTGGGGCCCTCGTGTCCTTCCCGGACTGCTAATTATTTTTCTATTTTTCTAAATATTCTAAAACGGAGAAATATTGCCTTAAAAATTGTTTTGGAGTCGGTTTACTTACCGTATCACATACCTATTCCTTTTCGGAGTCTGAAACGTTCCAGAAAGTGTCCCTTATGTATTCCTCTGGGGTTACGGTTTCAATAATATTGGTTTCAACATTTATGGGATTACCTGAGATATAATGTTTGATTCTTTGACCGTTTACCACATTCGGATTTGTGCCCTCGAAGTTGTTGATTTTTATGGCACCGGAACGATAGACCTCTTCGATAACATAGGCGCCTTCCCATTTAGAGAGAAGTTTTCCTAGAAAAAATCTTAAACGAGAGTTGTATAGCAATACATAATCACCTACATTGAACTCACTCTTTTGTATCCTTTTGTCATGCCATCTTTTAACTTTTTCTTTAAACAACTTGGCATTTTCATAAGCTTGGGTTCTCCATTCATCAAGTGAGCTAATATCAAATAACCTCTTTTCACCGGCAAGTTTAAAATCATAGTTGAGCTCTTTAATAGCCCAGTATGCCTTATGTTCTAGTTCGAGAGGTAAGTGACATGCTTTTCCATAAACCATTTTATACGGAGACATACCCATATGATTTTTGTATGCAGTTCTATAAGCCCATAATGCATCATCAAGTTTCTTAGACCAATTCTTTCTAGACCTATTAACAGTCTTTTGCAAAATTAATTTGAGCTCTCTATTTCTCAACTCTACTTGACCACTAGACTGAGGGTGATAAGGAGATGCAATTCTATGATTAACATCATATTTAGCAAGCATTTTATGGAAAGCACCATGAATAAAGTGTGAACCACCATCAGTCATTAAATATCTAGGGACTCCAAACCTTGGGAAAATAACTTCGTTAAGCATTTTAATAGAAGTGTTATGATCAGCACTACTAGTTGGAATAGCTTCTACCCACTTAGTAACGTAATCAACAGCAACTAGAATATGTGTGTATCCATTAGAGGCAGGAAAAGGTCCCATATAATCAAAGCCCCAAACATCAAACGGTTCAATAACAAGTGAATAATTCATAGGCATTTCTTGACGTCTACTAATATTACCAATTCTTTGACATTCATCACAAGACAAGACAAACTTACGGGCATCCTTGAAGAGAGTAGGCCAATAAAAACCAGATTGCAATACCTTATGTGCAGTTCTATCTCCAGCATGGTGTCCTCCATAAGACTCGGAATGACACTTGCGTAGGATCTGTTATTGTTCATGCTCAGGTACACAACGTCTAATAACACCATCTACTCCTTCTTTATAAAGATGTGGGTCATCCCAAAAGTAATGTCTCAAATCATAGTATTTTTTTCTTTTGTTGGTATGTGAAGCTAGGTGGTATAAATTTAGCAACAATATAATTAGCATAATCAGCATACCATGGAGTACTACGAGAAGTACTTATAACATTTAGTTGTTCATCAGGAAAGTCATCATTAATAGGTAGTGGGTCATCATGAACATTTTCTAACCTAGACAAGTTGTCTGCAACGGGGTTCTCAACTCCCTTTCTATCAACAATATTCAAATCAAATTCTTGTAGCAAGAGAACCCATCTAATAAGTCTAGGTTTAGCATCTTTCTTTTCCATAAGATATTTAATAGCAGCGTGATCAGTGTGAATAGTTACTTTAGAATCAACAATATAAGATCTGAACTTATCACAAGCAAATACAACTGCTAAAAGTTCTTTTTCAGTAGTAGCATAATTTATTTGAGCATTGTCTAGAGTCTTACTAGCATAATGAATAACATTCAATTTCTTATCAACTCTTTGCCCTAGAACAACACCTACAGCATAATCACTAGCATCACACATAATGTCAAAGGGTAGGTTCCAATCAGGTGGCTGAACAACAGGTGCAGAGACTAATGCTTTCTTAAGTATTTCAAATGCTTCTACACAATCATCATCAAAGACAAATGGTATATCTTTTTGCAATAAATTAGTCAGAGGCCGAGAAATTTTTGAGAAGTCCTTAATGAACCTCCTATAAAATCCAGCGTGACCAAGGAAACTTCTTATACCTTTGATGTCCTTGGGACATGGCATCTTTTCAATAGCATCAACCTTGCCTTTATCAACTTCAATACCTCTTTCAGAAACTTTGTGCCCCAAGACAATACCTTCATTAACCATAAAGTGGCACTTTTCCCAATTCAAGACAAGATTAGTTCCTTCACATCTCTACAAAACTCGATCAAGATTGCTCAAGCAATCATCAAAAGAGGAACCATAGACGGAAAAGTCGTCCATGAAAACCTCACAAATCTTATCACAAAAGTCAGAAAATATAGCCATCATGCATCTTTGAAACGTAGAAGGTGCATTACATAAACCAAAAGGCATACTTCTATAAGCAAAAGTACCAAAAGGGCATGTAAAAGTAGTCTTTGATTGATCTCTAGCCGACACAGGTATTTGAGAGAAACTAGAATAACTATCTAGAAAGCAATAGTGTGTATGTTTGCATAATCTTTCTAGCATTTGATCAATAAAAGGTAAGGGGTAATGATCTTTCTTAGTAGCTTTATTTAATTTGCGGAAATCAATTACCATCCTATAACATGTGATGATTCTTTGTGGAATCAATTCATCTTTATCATTAGGAACAACAGTAATACCTCCCTTCTTAGGGACGCAATGGACAGGACTTACCCATTCACTATCAGCAACGGGATAGATTATACTTGCCTTGTAACATCCCAAATTTTCAATTTGGAATGTTATACATTAGATCATCATGCATATCATATTTTCTTGCATTTTTGTTGATCCTAGAAATTTCACGCAACTCAAGGACCCTCGGAGAGAGTTGGAGATCTCGTTATTTTCATATTTGAGTCTTCTCAAATTTTGAAAAGAGGATCATTGGTTTTTCGGAGTTTATTTGCCTTTTATTTGGATAGGGAAAAATGCGAGTTTTCAAAAATTGCATTTTAGGCCCGGAGAAAAGTTCATTTTGTTCGACTCATTTTTAGGAGTCGGGGAAAATTTACTTTAGAAGTTTTGGAGTTCGTTTAGTTCTCTTTTCTGGGTTTTTTTCTGCGCGCGTAACCGTTTAAAAAAAAGATCCCGCAGTGCCCCTGGGCCAAAGGCCCAGCCGGCCGGGCCTCTCCCTCCCCATCGCGCGCGCGCAGGCGCCCAAGGCCGCCGCCGCCCCACTAGGTAGGAGTCCTAGTTGGACTCCGTTTGCCTTTTTTTAGGACTCCCTCTCCTACTCTTTTTCTTGCCCCCTCCCCCAAGCCTCCTCTCCTCTCCCCTCTTTATATACCCCCACACCCCCCCTCTAAACCCACACCAAAACCCCAAGCCCCAAGCCTCACCCCGCGCCGCGCCACTTGCCCCGCGCCGCCGCCGCCCCTTGCCCCGCGCCGCCGCCGCACCTTGCCCCGCGCCGCCGCCCTGCGTCACCGCCGCCGCCGCCCTTGGTCGCCGCCGCCGCCGGAGCCCTACGTCGCCGGAGCCTCGCCGAGGTACCGCGCCGCGTCTCTTTTCTTTTCCTCGGATCGGTTTTCTTCTAAATCTTTCCGATTCTTTTCTTCTCTAAACTGTTCCGGTTTTCTAGATCGGTTTTTCGTTCAGTTTTCTTTTCTCGAAACCCTAGATCGGATCCGTTTTCTTTTCCGATTTAGTTGCCTAGAGACCGTTCGCTGAACCGTTCGTCTTAACGAACGTGATCACCGGATTCTTCTAGGTTAATGAACGTCCGTTCGTTTAACCATTCTTCTTTTTCTTTTCGTCGGATTTATTCCGCGATCGCGATCTCAGATCCGATCTTCTTTCTAGTCTATCTTCTCGCTCGTTTATCGGAATCAGGTGATTCAAGCGCTTGGAGTTTCGTTTCGAAACTGCCATTCCGACTAATCAACTTAAACAAGTTTCTGCTATGGTAAAATTTGACCTAGTTTCAACTTGCTAGAACCGAGTTGTTTTCCCGCCGTTTGTTTTCGGTTTCTTTGTTCGGTTCTTTCTTCCTTTGCAACCGGAGTTCTTAAGTTGAACTTTCTGGTTCGATCTTTTGTTCGAGTTTTACCTGTGCATTAGATGAGTACTTATTGTATGCTTGTTGTTTGTCTGCGATAGATTACCCGGATTGCGCCGCTTGTTACTTCGAATCTCTAGGACTCGCGGATCATCAGCAAGGCAAGTAACACTTTGATCATACCTTTTCTACAACCCAGTTTTATTGCATTAGATCCATCGTCACACATTGCATGATTAGGGTCTAATTAAATTGTGGGATGGGAAGTAGATGAGGTAGTACCTATTACCTATTTATTATGAAACCTTTGGGAGTTACTTCTACGTTTGCTTATTATGCCATGCTATGCTAGTAGACGTGGATTGGGTGAGTGATATCCATGACAGATGTGAGATTGATAATTTTAATAGTTTATCTAAGGTGGCAACTTAAACACACATCTGGGTGGATTGAGGCACCTGATGTCTATCAGGACTTGCCTGTTTTATTTTGGACCGCCACCCAGGCTCAAAGGGATCATAAGATCTTTCATGCTAAATACTTACGTGTGCAGCCACAAGCCAATATGGGCTCTGGCATAGTTGACTAAGTCGTGCGAACTCTTATAGGGGTAGACTAGCAGATGTAGGGGATGTAGGTGGTACGGTCTACTCCATCGTAAGGTGCTAACGCTTCTGAAAGACTATGTCTCGGTCATCTGTTTCTCAAACACCATGTAGTGCGAGAAATCCAACGGAGGTGATCGAGTCTTGTGGGGAAAAGTGTGCAAACCTCTGCAGAGTGTAATAAACTAATCATGATTAGCCGTGTCCTCGGTTATGGACAATCTTGAGTATCTAGTGCTTGAATATCATGTGAATCTCATCATGTTACTTCTAATTAATATTGTTGGGTTTTTAATGATTATTTTTAATTGGGATTGAGAATGCTGTCAACCATTCTCAATGTTTAACAACCACCATGATAGTTAAATAAATTTATTCCTTTGCAGTAGGGAAAAACTGGCTTTACGCAAAACAATAACCATAGAGCTTTCCACCAGCCAAATATGCATATAGTATAGCTGTTTCATTCCATTACTCTCTATGTGTTACCTTGCCAGCATATTCCATGTGCTGACCCATTTCAGGCTGCAACGTTAATGTTGCAGACTTTTCAGACGATGATTAAGGTGCTTTTAGGTCGTGGTTCTATACTCAGTGATGCCGTTGGAGTTGATGGACCCATTTACCTTCCAAGTCTTCCGCTGTTGTCGACATTAGATGGCCTTAAGCCATATTTATTGTAATAAGTTCTCTTTTGAGACATCAATGTAATAAGTGTGTGATTGCCACTCTGCTATAAATCCTTCGAATTACTGTGTGGTGTCAGCATTACTGATCCAGGGATGACACCGGAGCACAGTAGACTTGATCCATTCGGGTCGGGTCGCCACAAAGATGGTATCAGAGCACACGCTGACTATAGGACACGACAACTAAGTTAAAGCCATAGATCACTATTCTCTCCTCATTTTCTAACTCCTCATCTTTTCTACTCTTTAGGATGAAGGACGCGAAGATTAAGTACGCTCAACCGGATGAAGGCACACCTTTTGGATTTCACTTGAAGGAAGTCACCAAGTACCTAAACATTGGATTACCAAGTTTCACGGGAACCTTCAACGCCACTCTGCCTGAAGAGGAGCGCTGGAAGATTCAAGCTCACGTTCCGGGAAGAACATTCGCGCCAATCACGAAGCCCATAGATAGTGTTTTCAATGCACCAACTTGGAGTCTAGGAAGGAGCATGGCAGCCCATATCACCATAGGACGCATTGGAGAAGTTTATCAAGAAGACCTCAAGGACACTATCTACCAGATTTGCGGACGCCGAGATGAACAATGGGAGTTAGTCACCACCAAGAAGGATAGATCCATTGCAGCATTCATCCAGGAGTTAAACCAGCACATTCAACGCCACGAGAACCAGATGTGCAATGATATGATAGAATTGAAGAATGCGAAGGCGAGGATCATCGAGCTAGAAGGAGAACTGAAGGCTACACGCAAGGACTACATGGACGAGATCGTAGCTCTAGCAAGGCACAACGTCGATCTTAAGCAGGAGATTGAAGAACTCAAGAGGAAGTTAGCATCCATGAAGGAAGATATGTACGTCGCATGTCCGGACAATTACATCATCATCGACGACACCGATTCGGATCCAAGTGAACCCGACTTTGAAGACGAAGCTGGAGCGGACATCATGGAGTCTTCCACCGGTTCAAATTTTTAGATGACCACCAAATATTAGTAGTATTTCCCCCATGTAAACACTATAGTTTGAGCACTTTTGTGATAGCTAGATCGATGTATGCCCTTGTTTGAATTGAATGAAGTGATTTTGTGTGAATTTGCTCATGTGCATTGGGGTAGTGTTTTCTCTTTAGACCTCATTCTATTCTTATTTCTCTTCTTTTCTAAACCCTCAGATGCCTCCGAGACGTGACAATGGATTTCCATCTGAGCTCACTCAGTTGATCCAGCAGCAGAATCAATTGATGCAGATGTTAGTTCAGAATCAGCAGAACAACAACAACAACAACCCACCACCACCACCACCCCATGTTGACCACTTAGCCCGTTTCCTTAGGCTGAATCCGCCGGTGTTTTCTAGTAGCATCGAGCCAATAGTAGTAGACGATTGGCTCCGTAAGATAGGAAGGGAGTTGACCACTGCAGGATGCACGGATGGTGAGAAAGTGAAGTTTGCCGCACATCATCTTGAAGGAACCGCGGCAGCATGGTGGGAGAATTTCACAGCCACTTTCCCAGTTGACACTGTCACATGGGATCAGTTCCAGCAAGCTTTCTGCACTGCACATGTTTCAGCTGGAGCTATGGCCATGAAGAAGCGTGAGTTTCGCAACTTACGCCAAGGAGGAAGGACAGTTGGCCAGTATGTTGACAACTTCAGCAAGTTAGCACGTTATGCCCTAGATGACGTTGCTACGGATGCAACTAAGCAGGAGAAGTTTCTGGAAGGTTAGAATGATGAGTTAAGCATGCAGTTGATGGTAGGAAGTTTCAACAACTACCAGGAGTTGGTAGATTGTGCCATCATGATTGAAGGGAAGCAACAGCAAATTGAGAACCGCAAGAGGAAGTATGGACAGGGGAAGTATAACTCTGGAGCCCAGCAGAAGCCCCGTTTTACCCCTAAATCGGGATTTTAGTTTCAGCATACCCATGGAGGAGGTAATTCGCACAACCACAATGGCCACAAGAATGGTAATGGGAATGGAGGAAGCAACGGCCAGAACCGGACCACCCCATCAACTCCAACCAAGAGAGATCTGAGTCAAGTCACCTGTTTCAAGTGTTCCAAGACCGGACATTATGCCAATGAATGTCCTGAAGGCCAGAATGGGAATGGCAACGGAAGCTCAGGGAAGAAGCCGAACCCTTTCAATAGGGGACAGGTGAACCATGTTAACGTGGAGGAGGTTGAAGATCAGCCTGATGCAGTGATCGGTAAGTTTTTGGTTAAGTCATTTACCGCACTCGTTCTTTTCGATACTGGTGCATCGCATTCATACGTATCAAGGGGATTTGTGGATAAATATAACCTGCCAACCCAAGCCCTTAGGTCACCCATGTTAGTAAGCTCACCAGGAGCGGAGTTTATGGCTAGACGATGGTGTGATCGGTTACCATTAAGGATTGGTAACTATGTTTTTCCCTCAGACCTAATAGTACTGGAATCTCAAGGATTGGATGTGATATTAGGCATGGATTGGTTATCAAAGTATGATGGGAATATTGAATGCGCTAGTAAGTCAATTTTGCTTACCACACCAGAAGGAAGACGGATCAAGTATGTATCACGACATGGATCAAATAAGAATCAAGTGAATTCTTTATCAGGAGTGGTGCAGGAAGAAGTACCAGTGGTAAAGGATTTTCCTGATGTATTTCCAGAAGAATTGCCAGGCATGCCACCGGATAGAGACATTGAGTTTTTGATTGAGTTATTGCCAGGCACTGGACCAATATCAAAGAGACCATACCGGATGCCAGCAAAGGATTTGGTGGAAATTAAGAATCAGATTAAGGAGTTGTTGGAGAAAGGTTACATTCGCCCAAGTTCTTCGCCTTGGGGATCACCCGTACTTCTAGTGGAGAAGAAGGATGGATCATTACGGATGGTTGTTGATTACCGTGGATTGAATGAAGTAACCATCAAGAACAAGTACCCACTGCCAATGATTAATGATCTGTTTGATCGTTTGCAAGGAGCTAAAGTGTTTTCCAAGATCGATTTGCGATCAGGGTACCACCAGTTGAAGATTCGAGAGCAGGACATACCTAAGACAGCATTCACCACAAGATATGGACTGTATGAGTATACCGTTATGTCATTTGGATTGACTAACGCGCCTGCCTATTTTATGAACCTGATGAACAAAGTGTTTATGGAGTTTTTGGATAAGTTTGTCGTAGTGTTCATTGATGATATCCTGGTTTATTCGAATAATGAAGAAGAGCATAAGGAACATTTGCGTTTGGTTTTGGAGAAACTAAGGGAACATCAGTTATATGCCAAATTTAGCAAATGTGAGTTTTGGTTGAAGGAAGTAGGATTCCTCGGACACGTTATATCCGGAGAAGGGATAGCAGTTGACCCCGCCAAGGTTGAGACCGTAACCGAATGGGAAGCACCAACGACAGTTGGAGAAATCCGGAGTTTTCTTGGACTCGCAGGATACTACCGGAGATTCATTGAGAACTTTTCAAAGATTGCGAAACCTATGACGGAGTTGTTGAAGAAGGATACCAAGTTCAATTGGACTGAGGAGTGTGAGGCTAGTTTTCAGGAGTTGAAGAAATGATTGGTTACCTCACCAGTGTTGATTTTGCCAGATCAGACCAAGGATTATGAGGTATATTGCGACGCTTCACGTCGAGGACTTGGAGCAGTGCTTATGCAGGAAGGAAGAGTTGTTTCATATGCTTCACGACAACTGAAACCTCATGACTTGAATTACGCCACCCATGATTTGGAGTTAGCAGCCGTAGTGCATGCATTGAAGACATGGAGACATTTTCTCATTGGAAATCATTGTGAGGTGTACACGGATCACAAGAGTTTGAAGTACATTTTCACGCAGAAGGAGTTGAATCTCAGACAAAGGAGATGGTTGGAGCTCATTAAGGATTATGATATGAGATTGCATTACCATCCCGGAAAAGCTAATGTAGTAGCTGGCGCATTGAGCCCTAAGAGCCATGTCAATACGTTAATGACGGGAGAAATACCCAAGGAGTTAGCAGAAAACCTTCGTGAACTAAGTTTGGAGATAGTTCCGAAAGGCTATGTAGCAGCATTGGAGATTCAGTCAACATTGATGGATAAAATCAGAGAGGCTCGGAAATCTGACAAGGAGATTGCTTCTATAAAGGAGAAACTAAGCAAAGGGAAAGCGAAGGGATTCTGTGAGGATGAGCACGATACCCTATGGTTTGAGGACCGTGTTTATGTGCCAAATGACCCGGAGATCAGGAACTTGATTCTACAAGAGGCACATGATTCACCATATTCGATTCACCCAGGAAATACCAAGATGTACTTGGATTTGAAGGAAACATTTTGGTGGACCGGAATGAAGAAGGATATTGCAGCATATGTAGCAGTTTGTGACGTATGTCATAGAGTGAAGGCAGAACATCAGAAGCCAGCCGGATTGTTGCAACCATTGCTGATACCCGAATGGAAGTGGGATAAGATAGGCATGGATTTTATCACAGGACTACCCAGGACGAAAGCAGGATATGACTCGATATGGGTGGTAGTTGATCGTTTGATGAAGGTAGCACATTTCATTCCAGTTAAGACCACGTACACCAGTGCTAAGTTGGCAAAGATATACATGACTAGGATCATTTGTTTGCATGGAGTTCCAAGGAGTATTGTATCAGACAGAGGAACCCAATTTACCTCAAAGTTTTGGAATCAGTTGCATGAAACTTTGGGAACCAGGCTAGAGTTCAGCACCGCTTTTCATCCGCAGTCCAGGCAGAAGAGCTACGCAGATTCTAAACGCAAGGAGACAGTTTACGAAACCGGAGACAGAGTTTATCTCCGAGTATCCCCACTTCGAGGAGTTAAGCGCTTTCGAGTTAAGGGAAAATTAGCACCACGTTTTGTTGGACCATATAAGATCTTGCAACATATGGGAGAAGTTGCTTATAAGTTGGAATTACCAGAGGGACTATCAGGAGTTCATGATGTATTCCATGTTTCTCAGCTGAAGAAATGTCACGCCGAGATGGCGGAGGTACCGCTAAGAGATACAGTGCCATTGGAAGCGATTCAGTTGAAGGACGACCTAACGTATGAAGAGAAATCAGTCAAGATTCTCGACTTTGCCAGCAGAGTTACCCACAGCAAGGTTATCAAGTTTTGCAAAGTCCAGTGGAACCACCACTCACAGGATGAAGCCACCTGGGAGAGAGAAGAAGATTTGCTCAAGGACCACCCTCACCTATTTTCTAGCCAACCCGAATCTCGAGGACGAGATTCATCTTAAGGGGGGTAGGTTTGTAACATCCCAAATTTTCAATTTGGAATGTTATACATTAGATCATCATGCATATCATAGTTTCTTGCATTTTTGTTGATCCTAGAAATTTCACGCAACTCAAGGACCCTCGGAGAGAGTTGGAGATTTCGTTATTTTCATATTTGAGTCTTCTCAAATTTTGAAAAGAGGATCATTGGTTTTTCGGAGTTTATTTGCCTTTTATTTGGATAGGGAAAAATGCGAGTTTTCAAAAATTGCATTTTAGGCCCGGAGAAAAGTTCATTTTGTTCGACTCATTTTTAGGAGTCGGAGAAAATTTACTTTAGAAGTTTTGGAGTTGGTTTAGTTCTCTTTTCTGTTTTTTTTTCTGCACGCGTAACCATTTAAAAAAAAGATCCCGCAGCGCCCCTGGGCCAAAGGCCCAGCCGGCCGGGCCTCTCCCTCCCCATCGCGCGCGCAGCCGCGCAGGCGCCCAAGGCCGCCGCCGCCCCACTAGGTAGGAGTCCTAGTTGGACTCTGTTTGCCTTTTTTTAGGACTCCCTCTCCTACTCTTTTTCTTGCCCCCTCCCCCAAGTCTCCTCTCCTCTCCCCTCTTTATATACCCCCACACCCCCCCCTCTAAACCCACACCAAAACCCCAAGCCCCAAGCCTCACCCCGCGCCGCGCCCCTTGCCCCGCGCCGTCGCCGCCCCTTGCCCCGCGCCGCCCCTTGCCCCGCACCGCCGCCGCACCTTGCCCCGCGCCGCCGCCCTGCGTCACCGCTGCCGCCGCCCTTGCTCGCCGCCGCCGCCGGAGCCCTACGTCGCCGGAGCCCCGCCGAGGTACCGTGCCACGTCTCTTTTCTTTTCCTCGGATCGGTTTTCTTCTAAATCTTTCCGATTCTTTTCTTCTCTAAACCGTTTCGGTTTTCTAGATTGGTTTTTCGTTCGGTTTTCTTTTCTCGAAACCCTAGATCGGATCTGTTTTCTTTTCCGATTTAGTTGCCTAGAGACCGTTCGCCAGACCATTCGTTTTAACGAACGTGATCACCGGATTCTTCTAGGTTAACGAACGTCCGTTCGTTTAACCGTTCTTCTTTTTCATTTCGTCGGATTTATTCCGCGATCGCGATCTCAGATCCGATCTTCTTTCTAGTCTATCTTCTCGCTCGTTTATCGGAATCAGGTGATTCAAGCGCTTGGAGTTTCATTTCGAAACCGCCGTTCCGACTAATCAACTTAAACAAGTTTCTGCTACGGTAAAATTTGACCTAGTTTCAACTTGCTAGAACCGAGTTGTTTTCCCGCCGTTTGTTTTCGGTTTCTTTGTTTGGTTCTTTCTTCCTTTGCTACCGGAGTTCTTAAGTTGAACTTTCTGGTTCGATCTTTTGTTCGAGTTTTACCTGTGCGTTAGATGAGTACTTATTGTATGCTTGTTGTTTGTCTGCGATAGATTACCCGGATTGCGCTGCTTGTTACTTCGAATCTCTAGGACTCGCGGATCATCAGCAAGGCAAGTAACACTTTGATCATACCTTTTCTACAACCCAGTTTTATTGCATTAGATCCATCCTCACACATTGCATGATTAGGGTCTAATTAAATTGTGGGATGGGAAGTAGATGAGGTAGTACCTATTACCTGTTTATTATGAAACCTTTGGGAGTTACTTCTACGTTTGCTTATTATGCCATGCTATGCTAGTAGACATGGATTGGGTGAGTGATATCCATGTCAGATGTGAGATTGATAATTTTAATGGTTTATCTAAGGTGGCAACTTAAACACACATCTGGGTGGATTGAGGCACCTGATGTCTATCAGGACTTGCCTGTTTTATTTTGGACCGCCACCCAGGCTCAAAGGGATCATAAGATCTTTCATGCTAAATACTTACGTGTGCGGCCACAAGACAATATGGGCTCTGGCATAGTTGACTAAGTCGTGCGAACTCTTATAGGGGTAGACTAGCAGATGTAGGGGATGTAGGTAGTACGGTCTACTCCATCGTAAGGTGCTAGCGCTTCTGAAAGACTATGTCTCGGTCATCCGTTTCTCAAACACCATGTAGTGCGAGAAATCCAACGGAGGCAATCGAGTCTTCTGGGGAAAAGTGCGCAAACCTCTGCAGAGTGTAATAAACTAATCATGATTAGCCGTGTCCCCGGTTATGGACAATCTTGAGTATCTAGTGCTTGAATATCATGTGAATCTCATCATGTTACTTCTAATTAATATTGTTGGGTTTTTAATGATTATTTTTAATTGGGATTGAGAATGCTGTCAACCATTCTCAATGTTTAACAACCACCATGATAGTTAAATAAATTTATTCCTTTGCAGTAGGGAAAAACTGGCTTTACGCAAAACAGTAACCATAGAGCTTTCCACTAGCCAAATATGCATATAGTATAGCTGTTTCATTGCATTACTCTCTATGTGTTACCTTGCCAGCATATTCCATGTGTTGACCCGTTTCAGGCTGCAACGTTAATGTTGCAGACTTTTCAGACGACGATTAAGGTGCTTTTAGGTCGTGGTTCTATACTCAGTGAAGCCGTTGGAGTTGATGGACCCATTTACCTTCCAAGTCTTCCGCTGTTGTCGACATTAGATGGCCTTAAGCCATATTTATTGTAATAAGTTCTCTTTTGAGACATCGATGTAATAAGTGTGTGATTGCCACTCTGATATAAATCCTTCGAAGTACTGTGTGGTGTCAACATTACTGATCCAGGGATGACACCGGAGCACAGTAGACTTGATCCATCCGGGTCGGGTCGCCACATGCCTCCAGAAGCTTTAGTATTTCTTTTCTTACCACTTCTTTCATTTTAGGATTCAGACATCGTTGAGGATCACGAACTGGTTTGGCATCTGCTTCCAAATTTATTTTATGTTGACATAGAGTGGGACTAATGCCCTTAAGATCATCAAGTGTATATCCAATAGCAGCACGATGCTTCTTCAGAGTTTTCAATAATCTTTCTTCTTCATGCTTTGAAAGGTTAGCACTAATAATAACAGGATATATCTTCTTTTCATCAAGATAAGCATATTTAAGATTATCAGGCAAGGGTTTGAGCTCAAACACGGGATCACCCTTGGGTGGAGGAGGATCCCCTAAAATTTCAACAGGCAAGTTGTGATGCAGAATAGGTTCCTGTTTAAAGAATACTTCATCTATTCCCCTTCTTTCATTCATGAACATATCATTTTCATGGTCTAGCAAATAATGTTCTAAAGGATCACTAGGAGGTACGGCAATAGAAGCAAGACCAATAATTTCATCCTTACTAGGTAATTCTTCCTCACGATGTTGTTTACTAAATTTAGAGAAATTAAACTCATGAACCATATCATCCAAACCAACAGTAACAATATTCTTAGTGCAGTCTATGGTAGCATTGACAGTATTTAAGAAGGGTCTACCAAATATAATTGGACAAAAGCTATCTTGCGGAGAAGTAAGAACAAGAAAATGAGCAGGATATTTAGTTTTCCCACACAAGACTTTAACATCTCTAAAAATTCCAATTGGTGCAATAGTATCTCTATTAGCAAGTTTAATAGTAACATTAATATCTTCTAACTCAACAGGTGGAGTTTCATTCTTAATTTCTTTGTATAAGTCATGAGGTATAGCACTAGCACTAGCACCCATATCACATAAGCCATGATAACAATGATCTCCTATTTTAACAGAAATAACAGGCACGCCTACCACAGGTCTATGTTTATCCTTATCACAAGGTTTAGCAATTCTAGCAGTTTCACCTTCGAACTGAATAACATGCCCATCAATATTATCAGACAAGGGATCTTTAACAATAGCAATATTAGGTTCTACTTTAACTTGCTTAGGAGGTGTATAAGTTCTAATATTGCTTTTACGAACAACAGTTGAAGCTTTAGCATGATCCTTTATTCTGATAGGGAAATGTGGTTTCTCAATATAAGAAGTAGGAACAATAGAATCATTATAAGTGGCAGTCTTTTCTTAAACTTTAATAGGTGCAGCTACTTTTACTTCTATGGGAGGATGATATTTAAACTACTTCTCCTTAGGGAGATCAACATAAGTAGCAAAAGATTCACAGAAAGAAGCTACTATCTTAGAGTCAAGTCCATATTTAGTGCTAAGCTTACGGAAAATATCGGTGTCCATAAAAGATTTAACACAATCAAACTTAGTTGTCATACCTGACTCCTTACCTTCGTCGAGGTCCCAATCTTTAGAGTTGCGTTTAATTCTATCCAATAAATTCCATCTGAATTCAATAGTCTTCATCATAAAAGAGCCAGCACAAGAAGTATCGAGCATGGTGCGATTGTTTTCAGAAAGCCGAGCATAAAAACTTTGCATAATTATTTATCTTGAGAGCTCATGATTGGGGCATGAATATAACATTGTTTTAAGCCTCCCCCAAGCTTGAGCGATGCTTTCTCCTTCGCGAGGCCAGAAATTATATATATAATTGCGATCACGATGAACAAGATGCATAGGGTAATACTATTGATGAAATTCCAGCTTCAATCTTTTGTAGTCCCACGATCTAATATCATCACATAGCCTATACCATATCAATGCGCCTCCCTTCAAAGATAAAGGGAAGACCTTCTTCTTAGCAACATCATCTAGTATACCTGCAAGCTTAAATAACCCACAAACTTCATCCACATATATTAAGTGCTCATCAGGATGCTTTGTTCCATCTCCTGTAAAAGGATTAGCTAGCAGTTTTTCTATCATACCCGAAGGATACTCATAAGGAATTTCATTTTCAATAGGTTCAGTAGGTTGAGGAGCAACTCTTTGCTCTACTGGATGGGGTGAAGATACCGCGAACAAGCCCCTCAGAAAATTACTTTCCATAGTAACAAGTGACAGTAAATTTCAGCACACTATATAAATTTTTCCTTACCAAATTCCACCTACCAAAGGTGCTACACTCCCCGACAATGGTGCCAGAAAAGAGTCTTGATGACCCACAAGTATAGGGGATCTATCGTAGTCCTTTCGATAAGTAAGAGTGTCGAACCCAACGAGGAGCAGAAGGAAATGATAAGCGGTTTTCAGCAAGGTATTCTCTGCAAGTACTAAAATAAGTGGTAACAGATAGTTTTGTGATAAGATAGATTGTAACGAGAAACAAGTAAAAAAAGTAAATAAAGTGCCACAAGATGGCCCAATCCTTTTGTAGCAAAGGACAAGCCGGAACAAACTCTTATAATAGGAAAAGCGCTCCCGAGGACACATGGGAATATCGTCAAGCTAGTTTTCATCACGTTCATATGATTCGCGTTCGATACTTTGATAATTTGATATGTCGGTGGACCGATGCTTGGGTGCTGTTCTTACTTGAACAAACATCCCACTTATGATTAACCTCTATTGCAAGCATCCGCAACTACAACAAAAGTATTAAGGTAAACTTAACCATAGCATGAAACATATGGATCCAAATCAGCCCCTTACGAAGCAATGCATAAACTAGGGTTTAAGCTTCTGTCACTCTAGCAACCCATCATCTACTTATTACTTCCCAATGCCTTCCTCTAGGCCCAAATAATGGTGAAGCGTTATGTAGTCGATGTTCACATAACACCACTAGAGGCTAGACAATATACATCTTATCAAAATATCAAACGAATACCAAATTCACATGACTACTCATAGCAAGACTTCTCCCTTGTCCTCAGGAACGAACGTAATTACTCACAAAGCATATTCATGTTCATAATCAGAGGGGTAATAATATGCATATAGGATCTGAACATGTGATCTTTCACCAATTAAACCAACTAGCATCAACTACAAGGAGTAATCAACACTACTAGCAACCTACTAGCACCAATCCTAGACTATGAGACAAGAATTGGATGCAAGAGATGAACTAGGGTTTGGAGATGAGATGATGCTGGTGAAGATGTTGATGGAGATTGCCCTCTCCCGATGAGAGGAGCGTTGGTGATGACGATGGTGATGATTTCCCCCTTCGGGAGGGAAGTATCCCCAGCAGAACAGCTCTTCCGGAGCTCTAGATTGGATCCGCCAAGGTTCCGCCTTGTGGCGGCGGAGTCTCGTCCCGAAAAGTTCCTCCCTCTTTTTTTCTCATCGAAAGACCTCATATAGGAGAAGATGGGCATCGGAGAGCCACCAGGGGGCCCACGAGGTAGGGGGCGCGCCCTAGGGGGGCGCCCCCCACCCTCGTGAGAAGGGTGTGGGCCCCCTGGCCTTCATCTTTGGCGTGGATTTTTCTTTATTTCTTTTAAGACGTTCCGTGGAGTTTCAGGACTTTTGGAGTTGCGCAGAATAGGTCTCTAATATTTGCTCCTTTTCCAGACCAGAATTCCAGCTGCCGACATTCTCCCTCTTTATGTATGTCGGAGTAATGGGACACGGATACCCCGAAGATGGCAAGATGATATTTCAAGACATCGAGGCTAGCAAAGCCCCTCAGTCCGACTGCCCGGCCGCTCCTGCCGGCTCCCCGTCCGACTGCGCCAACCAGCCGGCTACCGACTGCCGGCTGCCGACTACGCCAACCAGCCGGCTGCCGACTACGCCAACCAGCCGGCTGCCGACTGCAGCCCGACCCGACATCGACGAGACAACCGTACCGCGATGCCGTCATCTACAGTGTACCGTGTCCCCTGGGTACTGATTTATAAAGTATCCCAGGGGACAAGCATGACATGTACCATGCCTCTAGCCATGCCTACATGGCTTGGCATGTAAGCTACCCAAGGTAGCTTACATCCAACGCCACCACCAGCTAGCTTACATACTAAGCTACCTCACACTATATATATATACCACACATCCATCCATCCAGGGAGGATGGACGCTCACGCACACACACAAGCACTAGCTAGCAAGCCAGCTAGCTATCCATCCATCCATCCACATGAGCACACACACTCACGGCCATGAGCAAGGCCGGCCACTAGCATGCCTCGTATAGGCATTTACCAGATCAGATGCACTTAGTACTGATCCCAGATACAGCTCCAGGAGCACTTTGTACTGCCCGATGTACACCTCAGATATATACTCAGACATGCAGGAGTAGGGGTA
Source organism: Triticum monococcum (assembly GCA_034509565.1). Lineage (NCBI taxonomy): Eukaryota > Viridiplantae > Streptophyta > Magnoliopsida > Poales > Poaceae > Triticum > Triticum monococcum. Next base: position 437,679,994 of record CM067842.1, on the reverse strand, counting down.
TTATGTCTCCGGAGAGCCCCGAACCTGGGTAAACGACCACGTGCTACTCGCATACTCGCTCCCGGTCCTATCAGCAGCAGCCCTACCCACACACTAAGCCCTTGTGGCATCTATCGGCTCGCAAGCCCCCCGTGAGAAATACCACGACAGTTGGCGCCCACCGTGGGGCGGTACTACTACTATGCTACCGCGCTGCTGCTGGTTTCGCTGTCCGGGCGGGACCATCTTCGTCATCTCCGCCGCGGCGTCGCGCCGTCTCTCCGGTAGCGCTCGGGGGCTCGACTTCGACCCGCCCTCGGAGCGGCCGTGTGGGATGGCGCGTCCTCGCCGTCGGCTTCGCCATCTTCGTCTTCACCTACTCAGCACCGGCCGTCCGTCCGTGCGCGCGTGCGCCACGCGCGATGCTTCGTCTCGGTCGGCCGCGTCCGTCCACGTACTGCTCGCGTCTGCTTCCCTCCGTGTTGCGCCTTGCTCCGGCAAAAACACTCGTTTGTTCCTCCACATGCCATCTTTGCGAGCTAGCTAGATGCCAGTCAAAATCATGGTCAAACCATAGCCATACACTACACATAATCAGTCGGATACAAGTCGGACGCCTGCCCGTACACTCCAAAAATCCATCGCAGTACCGCCTCGCCATGGCTGCTCCTGCTGCGTCCTCGTGCTGCTTTGCTCGCCTCCACCCCGAGCACCAGCGGTGGTCGGGCGCCCGCTCCTCGACCGGCCCCTGTCCCTCTGCTATGCCTCCGGCCGGCTCCGCCTCGCCGCTGCAGCTGGCCGTGGCCGTGTCCTGCCTTCCGGTCCTGCATGCTCCGCCTGCTTCCCCAGCGCCGCCTGCGTCGCCCCCCCCCCCCCCCGCTGCTGACTTCTGGACCCCGTCCGCCTTGACTGGCTGCGGTGGCCGACTTCCTCTGTTCCGCGCGCGCTGGGTCGCTGCGCTCCGCCTTGCGCCGCACCCGGCCGGCCGACTCCTCACGCCTGCCGGCTCCCGTCGCGCCGGCTGCGGCCCTGTCCCGGCCTCCCGCGCCGTCTGCCGGGTCGCGGTGCTTCGGCCGGCCGCCCCGCGCCGCCTTGGCCGACTCCCGCGCCCCGAGTTCGGCCTCCCGTCGCCGACACCGCTTGGCCCCGCTTTCGACCTCTCTGCGCCGGCTCCTCCCCGCCGGGTGCTCTGCGCCGGGTCCCCTGCGCCGGATCCGGCTTCCCGCGACCCGGCCGGCCAGCTCCCGCGCCTCGGCTTCGACTGCTCTACGCGGACTCCGCCCGCCAGTGCGTCCGCGGGCCTGCGTCTGCCCTGCCCGCATGGCTACGTGCCTCGGCCGTCCCGCCTCGCCTCAGCCCCCGTGCGGGCTGGCTCCCACCACGCCGCGCCGGCTGCGGCCTTGCCCCGGCCTCCCGCGCCGTCTGCCGGGTCGCGGTGCTTCGGCCGGCCGCCCCGCGCCGCCTTGGCCGACTCGCTGCTCCTGCCGGCATCCACGCGTGCGGCCGGCTCGCCGCTCCAGCCGGCTGCGGCCTTGCCCCGGCCTCCCACGCCGTCTGCCGGGTCGCGGTGCTTCGGCCGGCCGCCCCGCGCCGCCTTGGCCGGCTCCCGCCTCGCGCCGCCTTGGCCGACTCGCTGCTCCTGCCGGCATCCACGCGCGCGGCCGGCTCGCCACTCCAGCCGGCTGCGGCCTTGCCCCGGCCTCCCGCGCCGTCTACCGGGTCGCGGTGCTTCGGTCGGCCGCCCCGCGCCGCCTTGGCCGGCTCCCGCCTCGCGCCGCCTTGGCCGACTCGCTGCTCCTGCCGGCATCCACGCGCGCGGCCGGCTCGCCGCTCCAGCCGGTGTCCGCATGCCCGTCCGCCTCCCGCCTCCCGCCCCGCGCCGACTGGTGCCCTCACAGGGCCGGCTGCCCAAGAAAAGTCAGGCCGGCTAAAGAAAAATAAGGTGTGTGTGCATCCGGCTGCCTAGAGCCGGGTAAAGAAAAGGCCGGGTGCCCACGGCCGGCTGACTGAAAAAAAGAGAGAAAGAGAGATGTGTGCGGCTGGAAAAGAGATGGTTGCCGGCTCGCTCCAAAAAAAATGCGTCCGACTGCCAGATATGCGTCCGACCATTGGCTACCTGGCTGGCTGCAAAGAGCCCGACTGCCGTGTCGGGGTCCCCCCTTCAGCCGTCTGAAGAAGAAAGAGAACAAGACAAAGTAGTTGCCGGAAGATCCGGCCCGACTGCTCAGCAGTCGGCCCGAATCTCGGGTGCTACACCCAGCGGGTGCGCTAACGCGCCCCCGCGAGAGAAGAAGACAAGGTAGTTGCCGGAAGATTCGGCCCGACTGCTCAGCAGTCGGCCCGAATCTCGGGGGCTACACCCAGCGGGTGCGCTGACGCGCCCCCACGAGAAAGAAGACAAAGTAGCTGCCGGAAGATCCGGCCCGACTGCTCAGAAGTCGGCCCTACACCCAGCGGGTGCGCCGGCGCACTCCGCGAGCGCCGAGTCACGCCGGCTATCTTCGACGACTACGACTACACGAAAATCAATGTGAGCTCCTCACCCGCATATTTTTGCACTACGCAAGCACGGATAACCCCGAGCGTTGCTCGGGGGCTGTCTCCGCATTTTATTACAGTAGCATCACTGTTTGCCCCGGCGCCAGCCAGAGTTGGCCCGGGGGCTGGCCGCTTGGCCTGAGACGTTAGTTCCCGCAGACGGCTTAGTACCGTGCGCGGTACCAAAGGCACACTCTTAGTCACAGACCGCAGAGCGGCTGCCGACTAGCAAGATTGAACGCTGGAGGCCACCCACGCGAAAAACGCCCGGGAAGAAAAACGATCGGGCGACCCGGCCATTTTCCTTTACAAGTATCTACTCGGTTGAATCTGCTCCCAGACTCTGAGTACTGTACACTCCACTTCGCGGCCCACTCTCAGCCACAGACCACAGAGCGGCTGTCCGGCAAGCAAGAGCACAGGCCAAAGAGTGGAGGGAACATGAAAAAGATTGAAGGGGGCTCGGACAAAACCGAGTCGGCACCCTCTGCATAAAACTTGCAAATGCTAAAAGCAAGCATATGATATATTTGCATGGACTAACTTTGTCCTTTTTTATGATCATTTCCATGAACATTTGCCAAAAAAACCTTCGCCCAACTTTGCCAAGTTGCCCGGAGGCTTGGGGGCTACTGTCAGGGTAATGGGACACGGATACCCCGAAGACGGCAAGATGATATTTCAAGACATCAGGGCTAGCAAAGCCCCTCAGTCCGACTGCCCGGCCGCTCCTGCCGGCTCCCCGTCCGACTGCGCCAACCAGCCGGCTACCGACTGCCGGCTGCCGACTACGCCAACCAGCCGGCTGCCGACTACGCCAACCAGTCGGCTGCCGACTGCAGCCCGACCCGACATCGACGAGACAACCGTACCGCGATGCCGTCATCTACAGTGTACCGCGTCCCCTGGGTACTGATTTATAAATTATCCCAGGGAACAAGCATGACATGTACCATGCCTCTAGCCATGCCTACATGGCTTGGCATGTAAGCTACCCAAGGTAGCTTACATCCAACGCCACCACCAGCTAGCTTACATACTAAGCTACCTCACACTATATATATACCACACATCCATCCATCCAGGGAGGATGGACGCTCACGCACACACACAAGCACTAGCTAGCAAGCTAGCTAGCTATCCATCCATCCACATGAGCACACACACTCACGGCCATGAGCATGGCCGGCCACTAGCATGCCTCGTATAGGCATTTACCAGATCAGATGCACTTAGTACTGATCCCAGATACAGCTCCAGGAGCACTTTGTACTGCCCGATGTACACCTCAGATATATACTCAGACATGCAGGAGTAGGGGTATTATCTCTCCGGAGAGACCCGAACCTGGGTAAACGATCGTGTGCTACTCGCATACTCGCTCCTGGTCCTATCAGCAGCAGCCCTACCCACACACTAAGCCCTTGTGGCATCTGTCGGCTCGCAAGCCCCCCGTGAGAAATACCACGACAATGTAAACCTTGTAAAATAAGAGAAAATAGCCATAAGTATTGTGACATAAAGTGAAATAATAGACCATTATACGATAAATATCGATATAAAAGCATGATGCAAAATGGACGTATCAACCAGCTCCCACTGGAAGTCACCTGGAGCTAACTCATGTAGCCTCTACACAATTTGTGCCTCAGATACATCTCCTTGGGTCACTTTCATGACCCCAGTGGTCAAACTCTGGGTCTCCTCAGGAATCTCTCTCGCATCCGGAGACTCAAAGAACATCAACTCAGCACAATATACTCCATACATTGTAAGAGTCGGAGCCTGATCACGCAAAAGCAGGCAAACCCCCATAACATGTGTTGGCTAACCGCGTGAATCACAAAGCTCCGCCACACACTCAGCGATAAAGTGGCCTCTCTCACCATAGCGATAGCACAACATTTTCTCCTTCTTACGCGCCCACTTGGACGCCCTCTCCGAGTCTGCCCTGTATGCCGCCTCAACGGTAGCCACAATCTCAAGTACCTCAGCGTTGGCCAGCGCCGTCACGGCATCCATAGCTCGAGTAGACAAATCCTGCGTCTGATCGGGATCGGCTGCCACGATAGAGGTCGTCTGCTCGATAACAACAGGTGGAGGGGGCTGCCTGTTATGGTACCGACCACGACCACCATGAGGACCCCGGCATCCACCTCGCTGCCAATAGTCAGGGCCTGATGCCCACTCAACAAAACCAACCGGAGGACCAAGAAAAGGTCTTTCAGCAGTCCCATCACTCTGCCAAGCATATCTGTGGCCACCTCCCGTCGATGATGAACCATGGTGTTGCCCGTCTCCATATGCATTATGACCATCGTCCCTGCACTGTCTCCGGGGTGGTTCAGTAGTTCCTCCAACATCCACGTTCTGATGCGGCGAAGCATGCGTCTGCGTCGGGCCTTGTCGCTTTTGCACCGGCCTCGCAACGTAGTGAGGCGGCGGCGCAGCCCGAGGATGAACACCGGTCATGCCGACCTGATTGGCTGGCGAAGCTGGCCTCGGACCATACACTCTGCCCCGCCCGGTAGAAGCAGTTCCAGCCGGGCTCGATACCGCCGACCGGGGTCCCAGAGGAAGCCCGCCCTGACCTGCTGAAAGGATCGATATGGTTGACTAGAGGGGGTGGATAGGCAACTAACAATTTTTAGCTTTTCTTTAACAATTTAAACTTTGCATCAAAGTAGGTTGTCTAGATATGCAACTAGGTGAGCAACCTATATGATGCAACAAGGATAGAAACACAAGCAAGCAAGAGATATAACACAAATAAGCTTGCACAAGTAAAGGCACGAGATAACCAAGAGTGGATACGGTGGATACGAGGATGTGTTACCGAAGTTCCTTCCATTTGAGGGGAAGTACGTCTCTGTTGGAGCGGTGTGGAGGCACAATGCTCCCCAAGAAGCCACTAGGGCCACCGTATTCTCCTCACGCCCTCACACAATGCGAGATGCCGTGATTCCACTATTGGTGCCCTTGGAGGCGGCGACCGAACCTTTACAAACAAGGTCGGGGCAATCTCCACAACTCAATTGGAGGCTCCCAACGACACCACGAAGCTTCACCACAATGGACTATGGCTTCGCGGTGACCTCAACCGTCTAGGATGCTCAAACACCCAAGAGTAACAAGATCCACAAGGGATTAGTGGGGGGAATCAAATTTCTCTTGGTGGAAGTGTGGATCGAGGCCTTCTCAACCACTCCCGAGCAAATCAACAAGTTTGATTGGCTAGGGAGTGAGATCGGGCAAAAATGGAGCTTAGAGCAACAATGGAGCTTAGGGTTGGAAGAGATAAGTCAACGGGGAAGAAGGGGACCCCTTTTATAGTGAGGGACAAAGATCCAACCGTTATCCACCTACCAGCCCGCGGCCAGCGGTACTACCACGCCAGGCCAGCGGTACTACCGTGGGGCCACGCGGTACTTCTGCTTGCTGCCAAGCGGTACTACCGCAAGGTCACGCGGTACAACCATGCAGGCCTGCGATACTACCGCTGCACCAGCAACAGCTAGGGAGGACCTGTAGCACAAGTGCTGGGGGCAGTACTTCCACGGGTACTACCGCTCCCCCTTGCGGTACTATCGCAAGGCAGGAACCCCCTAGCCTGGGAAGAGTGTGGATAAGGAAACATCCGTGCCTACTTCCGTAGAAAAATGGAAGAAGAAAAACCTGACATAGTACTACCGCCTGACAGCTGAGCACGGTACTACCGCGGAAGGAAAGCGGTACTACCGTGGTGGGCGCGGATGTAAAAAATTACATCCGCCCCTACTACCATGGGGGAGCGGTACTAGCCTGGTGGGCCATGGTAGTGCAGCTCCAGGGGAGCAGTACTACCATGGGCACCTGCGGTACTACCGCGCCGTAGCACGGTACTACCGCTCACCTGGGAGCAGTACTATCGCGAGTCACCACAGCAGCCAGAATCAAGGATGGAGGAAGCTCCAAGGAGCAAGGGAAAGGAGGGGACAAGGAAGAAACGTGTACGTGATGATTCCACCCAAGCCTTTCCAACGCGGACCCCCTCTTAATAGTACGGCTTTCCTACGACTCAAATCCACCAAAAAGAAACGTAGAAAAGACGCCGTCTTCAACAGTCTTCGAGGGGCACCCAACCATCTTGTGCCTAGCGATGAAACGTCTGGGATACTCAAGGCACACGATTAGTCCGCAAACGCATTGTCATCAATCACCAAAACACCTTAGGGATAAATATGCCCTTACAATCTCCCCCTTTTTGGTGGATTGATGACAACACGAGATTTGCATAAGGGAAATAATATTAAGCAAACGCAAACCCCTCCTCTCTAGAATATAGACGGGCTCCCCCTAGATGTGTGCCAACTAGATGGGTGCTTTGGACTGCACGGCACACATACTAGGATCAAAGCTCCCCCTATATTATAGAGACAAGGCATATCTTGCAATAGAAAGGCTAACACTAGACAAGATAGCACAAACATAAGTTAACTAAAATAGACTAGAGTGCATATGTCTTACACCATATGTAGGATAAGTCTCGAAGGCACAAACCACACAAAGGCAAACGAGGCAAAAGAGGTTCAAACGACAAAGCAAACACACCAAGCACGACACAATGCAAATCCCTACACTCTCTCCCCCTTTGGCATCGAGACATCAAAAAGGCAGAGAGGACACCTACACACACGGGGTGGCTCAGGCAGAGAAGTCATCCCACTGCTCCTCGTGCTCCTCGTCAGACTCAGCAGCGGGGATGGACTCCTCGATGTCCTCCTCTGAACTGGTCCACTTGTAACCCTGCTTCGCCATCCAAGCAGCCTCTGGCGTGATGACATCCTTAGAACCGCCAGAGACATCCTCTCCAAAGAGCCTCATAACCTTCTTGTCACGGCGGCGACTCTCCTTGTCTGCCACGTGAGTCATGTACTGTCCCTTTGCCTGCATGCAGAAGAGAGTCTTCATCTTGTCCTTTAACTTCTTGGCCCACGACGGCTCAGAGGAAGGTGTGGTAGACCTAGCAGCATGGTCCTCAGCAACATTCTCAGCACAAGCCTCCTCACCACCACCAGCCCTCCTAGCAGTAGAAGCCTCAGCATGGGTAGTAGTGTTGGCCCAGTTGGGCTTGACGCGGAGACTGATGGACTCATGCCGAATCCAGTCTGGAGCAAGAAACTCATCACCAGGGTACATCTTCTCCCAAGTTGTGGAGAGCAGCAGAAATAGGTACGGTCCATAGATAGATACCTTGCGGGTGAACACCGCAAACCGAAGCTCACACCACATGATGTGTGAGACATCAAGTGGCCGAGTCTGAGACGAACGTGCCTCCGCACACAGGAGCAACATGTCCACCAGATAGGAATGAACCTTGTCCTTGTCGCCAATGCATGGGAACAGAGTGTTGCGGAAGATGCGATGCATGATGTCTAGAAAGGATTTCAGTACCCAAGTCGACTTGCCATTGGGGAGCACCTTCTCAACAAGGAATGGCTGAAGCAAGTTCTTGTTAGCAGACTCAAAGTTGGTGTGGGGGCGAACACCAACAGGTGTGTGAAGCCCGTCATCAGGAATGTGAAGCCTATCCATGAACTCCTTCCATGTAGCAGATAGCTGACGGTTGTTGGTCATCCAGGTCATCCTCCGCTCATCCCCGGGGTGAAAGTAGACTGATGCAAAGAACTGACAAACAAGCTCAGGGTCATAGTCAAGGTGAAAGGAGATCACAGGCTCAATAGCAAACTGCTCCACCAAGTCTAGAGCCTCTCCAAAATAGTCACGAAACTTGTCCTTCCTCATGTGATTCATGTCTATCCACGAAGGTATTCTACTTGTTCTTGATCACATCCAGATAGATAAGAGCCTGCTGCTTGGTCCAAAACAACTCAGTGCCTCTGAGGACAACACGAGGATTCACATAGGGGTTGATCTTCCAGCATTCGACAAACTCATTGAGGGAAATCCCATCCATGCCCTTAGCAGGTTCCTTTTGCTTGCTGGCAGTGGTCTTGACATTGCGCTTGGGGGCATTGGAGCCCTCTGGTGCTTCATCTTGGGGATTGCGCAGACGCTTGGAGCCAGTGTCACGACTGGGATTGGGGCGGCGAGAGCCACCACCTGAGACACAAAACGCAAAACACACACGACAAGCAAGAAGGATCAATGCAAAGACCACAACACAGCAAAAGAAACATGTAGGGAGCACACAAGATAATTGCCATGCGAGAGATTTGACCCCTATGGTAGAACAGCCAAGTGCTGCGGTACTAAGATTATAGTACCGCTCCTAGTCGCGGTAGTACTGTGTAAGGTCACGATAGTACCGGGTCTGGGAGCGGTAGTAGGATCTTAGTGCCACAGCTAGCGCGGTAGTACCGCACCTTATGGGAGGTAGTACCGCACGAGCTAGCGCGGTAGTACCGCACCTGATGGGTGGTGGTACCGCACGAGCGGTAGTATCGCACGTGAGGCGCGGTAGTACCGCACCGCGTCAGATCCGAACATGTTCAAATCTGAGAAAGCCCGCGAAACCACGGCGGTACTACGGTTGGACAAATCTATCACAGGACAATATATCAAGTATAATTCCTACGCAACACGACTCTCCTACATCCTACTCTTGCATAGATTTGGCCTAAAATCTCAAGAACAACATGCATCTCCCCAAAAACCTAGAAGCGAGAGAACAACCAAGAAAGAGAGGGATTTGGGGAAAAACCTTGTTCCATGGCAAGAGGAAGTGGTGGGGAACGATCCCACCGGTCGGAATCCGAGGAGAGTGGCCGGAGACGGAGATCCGGCGAGGACCTCCGGCGCCATTCTTGAGCGGGAGAGAGAGAGAGAGAGAGACGTGGGGAGAGAGACAAATGAATGGGTATGGGGAGTTGGAACTCCCCTGCCCGAGTCATAACCCCCACGCCCACTCGACGGCGCGGTAGTACCGTGCGTCATCGCGGTAGTACCGCTCGGTGGAAGTACCGCACCTGAGCGATAGTACCGCTCTCCCGAGCGGTAGTACCGTGCCCTCTCAACGCGGTAGTACCGTGGGCTCAAAAAGTTGCAAGTTTCAAGCAGGTCTTTGCACGAAAACTTCGAGGCAACACGACACCACAAGACCACGCGACACACGAAGGCAGAAAGGCAAACGACAACACGAAACAACCACGAGACACCACCTCTCCAAAGAGAGGGCGGTGGCCGGAGCCACCTATGTTTGAGTCAATTGGTATGGCACCGTGAAGATTTATCCTTGGGCCCATGACCAAAACTCGTCTTTGAGGCACAAGTACCATCAAACATGGCTAATGTGAAAGACTTGATCAATTTATGCATAATGGGGGGAAGGAGAGTGTAACATCCCAAAATTCTAAATTTTGGAATGTTATAATAAATAGATAGATTTGATTGACGGTTTGATTGATTGACTGAAAGTGAGTGAATTCGAACTTTTTGAAAGTTAAATGAGAGGGAATAAAAGGACTTTCCCAAACTTTCACTTTTTGCATTTATGCTCTTCGTGAATTCAAATTCTTTTCAAATACAAAACCTAAGAGAGAAGATGACATGACGTCTTCCATTTAAATAAATGAAAAGGGTGTTTGAAAAATATTTGAATTCCATTGGGAAATATTTTCCAATTCAGAAACTTTATGCAACTCAATGATTTTCACGAGAGAAGATAAAATGACTTCTTCAAATTATGAAATATGAGTTGGGAGTTTTCAAAGATCACATTTAAAGTCCTTTTTGAATTTATTTTCAATTTGGAGTTATTTGAGTTTTATTCAAATTATTTTTCTCCAAAAATAAAATATATGGAAAATAGGGTAACATGATTCCCTACATTAGAAAATTGGAGAAAAATTAATTTGAAATCATTTTGGTATTTTTAAAATGATTTTTATTGGATTTTAATAGACCAGTAGCACTCTTTGATTTATCTGAATTTGTGTGGATTTTATTTGAAGTTATAAAAATGTTCACGTCGTAGAAAATATTTTTCTGAAAATTTTGATATATTATATGCCTATATAATATTTTTAGTTATTTCATTTTTTTTAATTATTTTAATTGTTTGAAAAATGTTTTAAAAAAAACTTTTCCCCGACGGGCCGGCCCAGTTAGCCAGCCAGGCCCAGCCCAGCCGCTGTCGTCCCCGACAGGGACTCCTCACGAGTCCATGTCGCCACAGCGGCTTGCAGTGGCCAACCCGGCCGCTCCGCGCCGCCTTGCCCCTCCTCCCATAAATACCGGGCAATGGGCCCCGTTTCTCCCCTGACCCCGTTCGCCGCCGCCTCCCTCTGCTCCCGCAGCCGCCCACGCCGCATCTCGCCGCCACGCCCTAGCCCCGCCGCCGCAGTAGCGCATCGCCGCCGCACCGCCGCCCGCTGCTGCTGCCCGCACTGCACTCCGCCCCGCCGCCCCGCGCCGCATCGCCCCGCGTCGCCGCTTGCTCTCCTGCGCCGCTGCCGCCGCCACGCCGGAGCGCGCTGCCCTCGCCGGAGTTAATCATCGTCGCTCGCCGGCCGTCAAGACGAACCGGTATAAACCGCCCGGTCCGGTTTATTGTTTTAGTTCGGTTTTCTTTTCGATTAGTTAGGTTTAGATCGGTTTTTATTTTTTTGTTAGAATTATTTAATGGACCTTCATTAGTTAGGGTTCGGTAGTGAACGAGTTCATTCGTTAGCGTTCTGTAGCGGGCGTTCACTCGGTAGAGTTTTTCCTTTTCCTTTTTATTTTAGTCAGGGACCTATCCGTAATTAGTTTCTTTACCGTTTAGCCCCTAATTTTCAAACCTTCATAACTTTTCGCTCGTTTGTCCAAATCCAACGAAACCAACGTCCACTTCTTCGTTATGATCCCCTCTATCCAGTAAAACAACTCAAACATGTTTTTGAAAACTTTAAAATTTGAATTAGACAAGATTTGAATTCAAACCTCGTTTGATCATAACTTGAGTTTCGTAACTCCGTTTGAGTTGATTCTTTTTGCAAATCGAAGCTCTTGACCTAAAATTTCTGATAAGGCCAAATTCACATAATTCTGGTACTGTTAGAAATTGTTTTATGTTGCAAGAGTTATTTGCTTGGTTTTGATGTTTTCCGAATCAACTTCTTCGATCTTTCTGGTCTTTTGAGTGATTGCTTATGTGTGGTTACTATTGCTTGATTACGATAGATTGACCGGAGTGTGACGAGTAGAGCTATCAAGACTTTTGAGTGCGAATCATCTTCATCAACATTGCAGGCAAGTTCACACTTTGATCATATCCCTTTCATACCCAGTTTTTATGCATTAGTTTCACCCTCAAACATTGCATGAGTAGGATTGATAATATGTGGGTATTGGGAAGTAGTTGATGAGGTAGGAACCTATTGCCCTGCATTCAAACCTTGGGAGTTACTATTACGTTATACTTATATTACCATGCTATGCTCGTAGACGGGGATTGGGTTTTTGAGAGTATTCATGACAGATGTGAGATTGTTAATTAATGGTTTACTTAAGGTGGCAACTTAAACACACATCTGGGTGGATTGAGGTACCTGGGTATTCCAGGATTGCCTGTCTAGGCGCCTAGGTAGACCAGGATTGCCTCTTTTTTTATGGACCGCCACCCAGGCTCAAAGGGATCATGAGATTTTTCATACTAGAAACTTCCGTGTGCAGCCACAAGCTATTATGGGCTCTAGCATAGTTGATTAAGTCGTGCGAACTCTTACAGGGTAGACTAGCAGATGTATGGGAAAGTAGGTGTAACGGTCTATCCATCGTAAGGTGCTAGCGCTTCTGAAAGACTATGTCTCGGTCATCCGTCTTCTCAAACACCATGTAGTGCGAGAAACCAAATGGAGGCGATCGAGTCTTGTGGCGAAATGTGCGCAAACCTCTGCAGATTGTATAAACTAATCATGATTAGCCATGTCCCCAGTTATGGACGTCTTGAGTATCTAGTTCTTGGATTATCCTGTTGATCTCATCACGTTACTTAAATAATTTGTTGGGTTGTTAATGATTACTATTAATTGGGATTGAGAATGCTGTCAACTATTCTCAATGTTTAACAACCACCATGGTAGTTAAATCAAAATTATTCCTTTGCAGTAGGGAAAAATTGGCTTTACGCAAAACTGTAACCATAGAGCTTTTCCACCAGCCAAATATGCATGTGGTGATAGCCTTAAATCATCATTATCCTGTGGTGTGAATTTGTCAGTACATTCAATGTACTGACCCTTTGTGGCTGCAACGTCTCATGTTGCAGGATATCTTACGACGAGTAAGTGATACGTTAGGGTTACGATTTCTACACTCAACTTTGTCATTGGTGTTGATGGGAATCCACAACCTTGTTACTTCCGCTATTTTGGATTGAGGTAATAGTATTTACGTTACTTTTACATGTGATTTACCTCTGTTATAAATCCTCGAGTACTGTGTGTGTCAGCATACCGATCCAGGGATGACACTTAAACATAGAGACTTGATCCATTCGGGTCGGGTCACTACAAGATGGTATCAGAGCACATGTTGACTGTAGGACGTGACCCTAGAAATTGGCAAACCCATAGGAAAGATTTTTTTTCTCTACAACTTTCCCTTTCAAAAGGATCTTTTACCTCTCTTCTCTTCTGAGCTTATTCAAATATTCCCTTTAGTGAGACCATGCCCCTTTCCCCTTTTGACCACACGAAGTTTCGGCTGATGAGACCACTTCAAGAAGTACAAGATATCGGACAACTAAGACCACTTCGGAATGAAGAGTATTTTTCGTGCATCTGAATAATGGAAACTACAACGGTTGAAGACCGAAGACAAGTAGAATTTGAAGGCCCTGTAGAATTTCTAGATTTGTATGACCTAGGAAGGCTACCCTATTGGAATTTTTCAGACTATGGAAGCCGTCAATACCCGAGATCAAGGTGTATCGGAGAAAGACCAAAACATGGAGCATGAGAACTCAAAGTTTTTTCAAGAAAACCCTAAGGCAGGAGATATGAATTATGGAATGATAGCTCATGGAAATGGCAAGAGCAGAAACACGGCTATCCAAGATTTTAACGCCCGCTTATGCTATTGCCACCGTGCTAAGTTAAGCATGCATTCCGTTGGAAGGATTGGTTGACAAAGGGCTAATGGAACACCTAATCAGCAAAAGATGAAGTTTTAAACTTAGCTGGTGTATCACCAAGATTTGGAGTAATACATCAAGAAGTTTAGGGTTGATCTGCAGGAAGTCGTATTTGACAAGAAAGCAGTTCGTCAAGAACACGGGACCCGGAAGCTGAAAGTAGCCAAGCTGGAGGAGCAAAACCTCGAGATACCAGAGATTCGTCGGGAACTGAAGGACAGTAGGACATGGTTCATGCCAAGGATGATGAAACCTAAAAGTTTGGGACGCAACTCCAGAATAATAAAGGATGCCATGAGAGACTTCGCGTCAACAGAGATGATCTGGCAAAAGAACTTGAGAAGACAAGCATGATCGGAAGAAGCCATTGGAGGCATGAACAAGACTCATAGAGCTTGATGACTTTGAAGATTTATTGACCTTTAGAAGACCAAACCCCAGTTATATCCCTACGTTAGATGCGACGAATTGTGAGTTGTCAATTGTTTGATGTTTTTTCGACAGCCACAATAAAAATCTGTCTTTTTAAAAACTATTGTTTGCATTGTGTGTATCCCTCTCTATCTCTCTTATCTCACCCCAAACCCATGGACCCAATAGAGGACGAATGGAGATGAACTCATGTTTTCCTGGACCGATAAGTCAATTGGAGACGGACCGATGGATTCAGAACATGGAGGATCACATAAAGGATAACCCTATAGTCGGAAAGGATATGACCCAGCATGCTCTTCAGTGCTTTGAAAGAGGTGCTGCTACTTGGTGGAGGATGTACCAAACCATCAATGGATGGCAAGGAGTAACCACTTGGAAAGAATTTAAGTTGACTCTGCCAAAGTCTCGGCTTGTGTCCCAGAAGTTGAAGCCTTATGGGAAGGATATGAAGAAACCTTGTGCATGCAAGATTTGTGGAGAAATAGGACACACCCATAAAGAACACAAGGATGAATGCCCTAATTGTGAAGGAATTCACCCAGTTGAAGAATGCCCAACTACGCAGATTACTTGTTTCTTGTGTGAAGGGACTATCCACTATCCTGCTCAGTGTCACATTTACCCCATGGTACAACGAACCATCCAGCAGAAGAAAGAAGAAATGAAAGGAGCCCTCATGGAAATTTTAGAAGAAGCTGTGATGGAGGACACACCTAAAGAGGACCCGAGTAAACCCTGCACTAAGTCTTGCTATTCATGTGGAGAAGAAGGTCACATCTCCCAAAATTGTTTGAATGGGGATCTAGTAGAATTCCCGACAGAGGAAGTAGAGTATGACCCACAAGAAATAGAAGCCATGATTGGCATGGAAAGGTCTAGGAAGAGAAGCAGATTGGATTCTAGGAAGGACCTGAGTCATATCACCTGTTACAGGTGCAAGGAGTCAGGGCACTACCTCAACAGTTGCCCAAAAAGGAAACCTCGATACTTTTCAGAAGTAATATGTTTTAGTTGTAATGGAGCAGGGCACTTTGCCGGAGAATGCCCCAAGGAGACGGAAACTTGTGCTAGATAGTTGAGTTTGCAACAAAAGAAACGGAGTAGTAGAAGTGAGAACATTTTCTTTTATATTGAGGTGTTGAGTTGAGACATGTAATGGAAAAGCGAGAGATTGTAATCACTTGAGAATGAATAAAGTTAGCATCGTTGGTACTGATATGGATTTTATGAGTTGTTACTCTATGAAGAAAGATTTTAACCATTTTGAGGATATGATAAATATGGTCTATGGAAGATTTGTGCATTTTAAGGGTGGTAGTACCCTGTAAGAACCGCTGACCCATGGAAAAGATAAGGATACTCCACTGAGTGGATTTCGGACAAAATGAATACGAGTTTTGTCTCGATATGTGTGATACCCCAAGAGTATGTAGGATAAAGTTGGAGACCATCAGTTGTTTGGACCAAATGTGATCAAGGAGTCAAAAGAGAATGTTAAGTTGATTCGAGATAGACCGGAGGTAGCTCAGTCCAGGCAGAAGAGTTATGCAGACTCAAAAAGAAAAGAAAAAAACTCAAGGAGGTAGTCTATGAAATTGGAGACAGAGCATGTCTTCGTGTGTCCCCTCTGCGAGGAGTTAAATGAATTGGAGTTAAGGGAAAGTTAGCCCCGAGATTTGTAGGACCATACCGAGTTTTGGAGCGTATGGTAGAAGTGGCCAACAAGTTGGAGTCACCCGAAGGACTGTCAGGAGTTCATGATGTGTTTCATGTTTCCCAGTTGAAGAAGTGCCATGCAGAGATGGCCAATATTCCCCTGTAAGGACGCTTGACCCTGGAAAGGATAATGATGTTCCACGAAGTGGAATATGGACTTCATAAGTATAAGTTTTTATCTCGATATGTGGGATAACCCACGAGGATGAAGAGATGAATTACTATTGGATATAAAGGAGGTATGATGTTGGTATTATGGAACGATTATAACTCCATGATAAGTTTGAGTAATCACGTCTTAGTCTTGTACAAATAGAAGGAAGGGAGACAATACAATTGGATGGATTTTAAGTATGCTAGGAAGCTGGAAGTTGGATGTTGGAATAATGATAAGTTGCCTAGAGGATAAGTTCAAGGTTTACAAGTGATGAGATGGGCCATAACCCACAGGCCCCAGGACCTGCCAAGAAGCAAGCACATTCTTGCTGAAGGAAAAAACCCTAAAAGAAGTTACGATTTTATCGACAGGCGATCTTATAGGAGTTACGCAAAACCTGAGAGTTGTGAAGGAACGATAGATGGTTGTTTGGCTTGCAGAATCTATGGATTTATCCGAACTTGGTTCATCGACAAGAGAAATTTTGCAATGCTTGTGAGGATGACCGAGTGTTAGAATGCGAGATTCACTAAAGCATATACAGGGAAATGATTTGGGTGCGGGATGGATTGATCACCATACCGACTTACTCTTATTGTTTGCCTTGCTATATGGGATGGAAAATCTGAGTGACTTGCCTATAGCAGAGAGACGACGATATTAAACCTTGTTAAACCTTAGAATGGTATAAGAATTTTTTCCCTTGTACAAGGCAGTTTTTGCCAACCGTAGGTTATACGGTGAGGATCAACCCAGACCCAGTTCGTGCAGGAGAAACCCTAAATTGTTAACCACCATGAGATATCGATAGTTATTTAGAATTGGCGCCAGACCCGTCAGCTAAGAAGACCCAATCTCGGAATAACCTTACCAAGAGGAAATGAGAGAAGAATTGAGGAAAAGGTTATGCCATTACCGGAAGAACCCAGAGAAAAGAATTATACTGAAGATCTGAGAAGACCGGCCCCGTCAAGAATAAGGATGGAGTATATGAGTATTGATGGGACCGTAACAATGTTTCTAAGAGTGGTAGCACCCCAGACCCTGTGTGATGATCGATGGATTTTGAGGAGACCCCCAAACCCTAACCTATTTCTTGCTAGCCTCTCCGAATCTCGAGGATGAGATTCATTTTAAGGGTGGTAGGTTTGTAACATCCCAAAATTCTAAATTTTGGAATGTTATAATAAATAGATAGATTTGATTGACGGTTTGATTGATTGACTGAAAGTGAGTGAATTCGAACTTCTTGAAAGTTAAATGAGAGGGAATAAAAGGACTTTCCCAAACTTTCACTTTTTGCATTTATGCTCTTCGTGAATTCAAATTCTTTTCAAATACAAAACCCTAGAGAGAAGATGACATGACTTCTTCCATTTAAATAAATGAAAAGGGTGTTTGAAAAATATTTGAATTCCATTGGGAAATATTTTCCAATTCAGAAACTTTATGCAACTCAATGATTTTCACGAGAGAAGATAAAATGACTTCTTCAAATTATGAAATATGAGTTGGGAGTTTTCAAAGATCACATTTAAAGTCCTTTTCGAATTTATTTTCAATTTAGAGTTATTTGAGTTTTATTCAAATTATTTTTCTCCAAAAATTAAATATATGGAAAATAGGGTAACATGATTCCCAACATTAGAAAATTGGAGAAAAATTAATTTGAAATCATTTTGGTATTTTTAAAATGATTTTTGTTGGATTTTAATAGACCAGTAGCACTCTTTGATTTATCTGAATTTATGTGGATTTTATTTGAAGTTATAAAAATGTTCACATCGTAGAAAATCTTTTTCTGAAAATTTTGATATATTATATGCCTATATAATATTTTTAGTTATTTCATTTTTTTATTTTAATTGTCTGAAAAATGTTTAAAAAAAACTTTTCCCCGACTGGGCCGGCCTAGCTAGCCAGCCAGGCCCAGCCCAGCCGCCGTCGTCCCCGACAGGGACTCCTCACAAGTCCATGTCGCCGCCGCCGCTCGCCGTGGCCAACCCGGCCGCTCCGCACCGCCTTGCCCCTCCTCCCATAAATACCGGGCACCGGGCCCCGTTTCTCCCCTAACCCCGTTCGCCGCCGCCTCCCTCTGCTCCCGCAGCCGCCCACGCCGCATCTCGCCGTCACGCCCTAGCCCCGCCGCCGCAGTAGCGCATCGCCGCCGCACCGCCGCCCGCTGCTGCTGCCCGCGCTGCACTCCGCCCCGCCGCCCCGCGCCGCATCGCCCCGCGTCGCCGCTTGCTCTCCTGCGCCGCTGCCGCCGCCGCGCTGGAGCGCGCTGCCCTCGCCGGAGTTAATCGCCGTCGCTCGCCACCGTCGAGACGAACCGGTATAAACCGCCCGGTCTGGTTTATTGTTTTAGTTCGGTTTTCTTTTCGGTTAGTTAGGTTTAGATCGGTTTTTATTTTTTTTGTTAGAATTATTTAATGGACGTTCATTAGTTAGGGTTCGGTAGTGAACGAGTTCATTCGTTAGCGTTTTGTAGCGGGCGTTCGCTCGGTAGAGTTTTTCCTTTTTCTTTTTATTTTAGTCAGGGACCTATCCGTAATTAGTTTCTTTACCGTTTAGCCCCTGATTTTCAAACCTTCATAACTTTTCGCTCGTTTGTCCAAATCCAACGAAACCAATGTCCACTTCTTCGTTATGATCCCCTTTATCCAGTAAAACAACTCAAACATGTTTTTGAAAACTTTAAATTTGAATTAGACCAGATTTGAATTGAAACCTCGTTTGATCATAACTTGAGTTTTGTAACTCCGTTTGAGTTTATTCTTTTTGCAAATCGAAGCTCTTGACCTAAACTTTCTGATAAGGCCAAATTCACATAATTTTGGTACTGTTAGAAATTGTTTTATGTTGCAAGAGCTATTTGCTTGGTTTTGTTGTTTTCCGAATCAACTTCTTCGATCTTTCTAGTCTTTTGAGTGATTGCTTATGTGTGGTTACTATTGCTTGATTACGATAGATTGGCCGGAGTGTGACGAGTAGAGCTATCAAGACTTTTGAGTGCGAATCATCTTCATCAACATTGCAGGCAAGTTCACACTTTGATCATATCCCTTTCATACCCGGTTTTTATGCATTAGTTTCACCCTCAAACATTACATGAGTAGGATTGATAACATGTGCGTAATGGGAAGTAGTTGATGAGGTAGGAACCTATTGCCCTGCATTCAAACCTTGGGAGTTACTATTACGTTATACTTATATTGCCATGCTATGCTCGTAGACGGGGATTGGGTTTTTGAGAGTATTCATGACAGATGTGAGATTGTTAATTAATGGTTTACTTAAGGTAGCAACTTAAACACACATCTGGGTGGATTGAGGTACCTGGGTATTCAAGGATTGCCTATCTAGGCACCTGGGTAGACCAGGATTGCCTGTTTTTTTTATGGACCGCCACCCAGGCTCAAAGGGATCATGAGATTTTTCATACTAGAAACTTCCGTGTGCAGCCACAAGCTATTATGGGCTCTAGCATAGTTGATTAAGTCGTGCGAACTCTTACAGGGTAGACTAGCAGATGTAGGGGAAAGTAGGTGTAATGGTCTATCCATCGTAAGGTGCTAGCGCTTCTGAAAGACTATGTCTCGGTCATCCGTCTTCTCAAACACCATGTAGTGCGAGAAACCAAACGGAGGCGATCGAGTCTTGTGGGGAAAAGTGTGCAAACCTCTACAGAGTGTATAAACTAATCATGATTAGTCGTGTCCCCGGTTATGGACGTCTTGAGTATCTAGTTCTTGGATTATCCTGTTGATCTCATCACGTTACTTAAATAATTTGTTGGGTTGTTAATGATTACTATTAATTGGGATTGAGAATGCTGTCAACCATTCTCAATGTTTAACAACCACCATGATAGTTAAATAAAATTTATTCCTTTGAAGTAGGGAAAAATTGGCTTTACGCAAAACTGTAAGCATAGAGCTTTTCCACCAGCCAAATATGCATGTAGTGATAACCTTAAATCATCATTATCCTCTGGTGTGAATTTGCTAGTACATTCAATGTACTGACCCTTTGTGGCTGCAACGACTCATGTTGCAGGATATCTTACGACGAGTAAGTGATACGTTAGGGTTACTATTTCTACACTCAACTTTGCCGTTGGTGTTGATGGGAATCCACAACCTTGTTACTTCCGCTATTTTGGATTGAGGTAATAGTATTTACATTACTTTTACATGTGATTTACCTCTGTTATAAATCCTTGAGTACTGTATGTGTCAGCATACCGATCCAGGGATGACACTTAAGCACAGAGACTTGATCCATTCGGGTCGGGTCACTATAGAGAGTTCATTGAGAGAACAACACTCCCCCTATGTCCATGCCTACATCTAAACAAGACAACAAGTTGAGTATGGTGGGGTGTGCAAGGGTTCAAGCAACATTGCTCGAATCAATGATATTTAGCTCATGCCTTAACTCGCTAAATCTTGCTTCATCCAAGGGTTCGTGAAAATATCTGCAAGGTTATCATGAGTGTTGACATAGTTGAGCTCGATCTCTCCTCGCCTAATGTGATCCCGGATGAAGTGATACCGAATCTCAATATGCTTCATCTTGAAGTGTTGCACCGGGTTGAGAGAGATCTTGATGGCACTTTCATTGTCACACCAAAGAGGCACTTTGTCACAAATGACACCGTAATCCTTTAAAGTTTGCCTCATCCATGAGTTGTGCACAACAACTACCGGCCGCCACATACTCCGCTTCGGTGGACGAGAGAGACACACAACTTTGCTTTTCGGAAGACCAACTTACCAAAGAGCAACCAAGGAATTGGCACCCTCCGGAAGTGGACTTCCTATCCACTTTGTCTCCCTCCCAATCGGAATCCGAATACCCTACTAGCTTGAAGTTTTCTCCTCTTGGGTACCATAAGCCAAAGTTTGGGGTATGAGCCAAATATCGAAAGATTCGTTTGACTGCCACATAGTGACTTCCTTAGGTGCGGCTTGAAACCGTGCACAAATTCCCACACTCAACATGATATCTGGTCTAGATGCACAAAGGTAAAGCAAGGAGCCTATCATGGAACAATATACCTTTTGATCCACCGCTTTACCATTGGGATCTATGTCAAGTTGGCACTTGGTGGGCATTGGAGTGGAAGCCGGCTTGACATCACTTAGCTTGAATCTCTTGAGCATGTCTTGAGTGTATTTGGCTTGGTTGATGAAGGTTCCTTCTCTTCTTTGCTTCACTTCGAACCCTAGAAAGAACTTCAACTCTCCCATGGAAGACATCTCGAACTTTGAGGTCATGAGAGCGGCAAATTCCTCATTGAAAGCTTTGTTAGGGGAACCAGAGATAATATCATCAACATATAATTGGCACACAAACAACTCCCCTTTGACCTTCTTAGTAAAAAGAGTGGGGTCGATTAGCCTAACTTCAAAACCACGGTCTTGTAACAACTCGGTAAGGTGGTCGTACCATGCACGTGGGGCTTGTTTAAGGCCATAGAGTGCCTTATCGAGTTGATACACATGATCGGGAAAGTAGGGATCCTCGAACCCGGGGGGTTGCTTGACATAAACCAATTCATTAATGGGACCATTAAGAAAAGCACTCTTCACATCCATTTATTGTAACTTAAATTTATGATGAGAAGCATATGCAATCAACATGCGAATGGATTCAAGACGAGCAACGGGAGCAAAGGTTTCACCGTAGTCGATACCCTCGACTTGGGAGTAGCCTTGTGCTACCAAACGAGCCTTGTTGCAAATGATAATCCCATGGGCATCTTGCTTGTTCTTAAATATCCACTTGGTTCCAATGACATTGTGGTTCGCCGTCGGTCTTGGCACCAATCTCCACACTTTGTTGCGCTCGAAGTTGTTGAGTTCTTCATGCATGGCATTGAGCCAATCCGGATCTTCGAGCACCTCATAGACCTTGTGGGGTTCAACACAAGAGACAAACGCGTGATGCTCACAATAGTTTGCTAATTGTCTACGAGTGCTTACCCCCTTTCTTAAGCTTCCAAGCACATTCGTCATGAGATGATCCTTGGTGGAGAGCTTGGAAGCAACCTTGGCGGCACGACGCTCCAATTCCTCCTCAGGGGTGAGACGAGGAGTGGTCACTTGATCATCTTGAGCGTCGTCTTGAGCTTGTTCTTGTTCTTGAACTTGCTCGGAGGAGAGAACTTGACCTTGGTCATCACTTGATGTGTCAACACCGTCTTGAGCATGATCTTGCCCTTGGTCTTGTTCTTGAGGATGAGGGCCTTCATGTTGTTCTTCGGAAGCGTGTGGGCCTTGGGTTGGTGATGGCTCCACTTGAGTGGAGCATTGTCCTTCTCGGCCACAAGGGGTTCCTCCATGGGTAGGATAAATCCAACACCCATTCTTCTTATGGCTTGAGGAGGAATTTCATCACCTACATCACAAGTGCCACTTTGCTCCACTTGGGAGCCGTTATTCTCATCAAACTCCACGTTACACGTCTCCTCAATAAGTCCCGTGGATTTATTGAGGACACAGTAAGCATGAGAGTTTGTAGCATAACCAACAAATATGCCCTCATAAGCTCTAGCCTCAAATTTAGACAACCGAACACCTTTCTTGAGAATGAAACACTTACACCCGAACACCCGAAAGTACTTGAGGTTGGGCTTGTTACCGGTGAGTATCTCATAAGGAGTCTTGTTCAAGCCCTTGCGAAGGTAGAGCCGATTGGATGCATGACACGCGGTGTTGATGGCTTCGGCCCAAAAGTTGTATGGAGACTTGAACTCCGCCATCATGGTCCTTGCCGCATCCATCAACGTCCGATTCTTCCTCTCCGCAACACCGTTTTGTTGAGGGGTGTAAGGTGCGGAATATTTATGCTTGATCCCCTCATCACTAAGAAACTCATACAAGGTGTAGTTCTTGAACTCGGTGCCGTTGTCACTTCTTATTGTCAAGATCTTTGCATTGTGTTGACGTTGTGCTTCATTTGCAAAGTCAATGACGGTTTGTTGAGTCTCGCTCTTCCTCTTGAAGAAATGCACCCAAGTGTATCTTGAGTAGTCATCCACAATCACCAAGCAATACTTCCTACCCCCAAGACTATCGAAGGATGGAGGCCCAAAGAGATCCAAGTGAGGGAGCTCCAAAGGCCTCTTTGAGTAAATGATAGTCGTGGGAGGGTGAGCCTTCTCATGTAGATTTCCTTCGATACAAGCATTGCAAGCACGATCTTTAGCAAAACTAACATTCGTTAGTCCACGGACATGGTCCCCCTTGAGAAGACTTTGCAAAGATCTCATATTGACATGGGCTAGACGGTGATGCCAAAGCCATCCCACATCAACTTTAGCCATTAGGCATGTCGCGGTCTTAGTGGGTCGCTCCAAAAAGTTAATCACATATAGACCGTTCTCGACATGCCCGACAAAGGCTACTTTAAGAGTCTTGATCCACAAGAGGGCCACGGTATCGATATCAAAGAAATTGGCAAAGCCCATGATTGCAAGTTGACGAACGGAAAGTAAATTGTATGCAAGGGACCCAACAAGCATGACCTTCTCGATCGTGAGATCATGAGAGATGACCACCTTGTCAAGTCCCAATACCTTAGAAGATGATGCGTCACCCCACTCGACATTGGTGGGCATAGATGGAATCTTGTGCACGTCCACCACCAAGTCCTTGCTTCCGGTCATATGATTTGTAGCTCCTCTATCGAGCAACCATGATCCCCCACCGGAAGCAAACACCTACAAGAGATCAATGCTTGGTTTTAGGTACCCATTTTGTAATGGGTCCTTTGATGTTAGTAACAAGGGTCTTTGGAACCCAAATAGACCATTCAATGTATTCATGAGGAGAACCAATGAATTTGGCCTAGACATGCCCATCACTAGCACGACATAACATATAAGAAGGATTAAAGTCGCCGGCTTTGATGAGAGGAGTGGCATTGCCCTTTTTGACTGCGCCACCCTTCGCATTGTTCTTATTCTCCCTGGAAGCACTCTCTCCCTCCTTCACAAAGGTTTGCATGAGAGGAGGAGGTCGTTTGGTCTTGTCATTCTTCTTCTTGTTCTTGGAGTCGGGCACGTACCCAACCCCTTCCTTGGCCACAACTCCCTTTTGGTTGATCAAGAGGTCGTTGAGGTTCTTCTTGCCTTGTATGCAAGTCGCAAGACCTATCTCAAGTTGCACCTTTAGCTTAGCGTTCTCCTCAACAAGATGCACATGCTCACAACACGGGTTAGTAGCATTTGCATTATCAATTAACATCATACGAGGAAAAGTGGCTTTTTCCTTGGTTAGCTTTACTTGAAGTTGATCATGAGACTCTTTGAGGCTAGCATGAGCACCCTTCAAGACCTTGTGAGCCTTGTCAAGTAGATCAAACTCCTCTTTGAGTCTAGCAAGATCAACCTCAAGTTCGGCCTTCTCGGAGTTTAGCACATGAGAAACAATGAGAACATGATCATAATCTTTCTTTAACTTAGCATGATCAACGTTGTGTGACTCCTCAAGAGCCAAACGAAGACCACGCTCTTCCTCAAGAGCATTGGAAAGATCTGAAATCTCATCGGCATAGTCACGACTATGCCCTTCCATCTTAGTGATGGTATCTTCGTGAGCCTCGGTCATGTCATTGGCTTCACCAAGTTGTTCCAAGAGAGCAACAAAGTGCTTCTTGGATTTACCCTTAAGTTTGCCCATAAAGGCCTCAAACTCATTTGCCTCCACATTAGCTCCCTCATGTTCATCAATGCTATCCGTCGAAGAAGGATGATTAATGATGGTAGTTTTGATGTTGGGGGTTACCTTGTTGGTGGCTTTAGCCACGAGGCACTTGGCGGTGATGCTCTCATTGGGTGAGTCGAAGAGAGACACCCGTGGAGTCGTCGCAATGGCAACTGAGGCCATGGCAGCCAACTCACCATCTTCATCATCGTCATCATCCTCATTGTACTCTTCTTGTACCACCAATGCCTTGGGAGGAGTCTTCTTGGTGAAGTTGCTCTTGTTGGGGAACGACTTGGCCTTGTCCTTTCGGATGAGCTTGGCACCATTGTCTTCCCTCTTCTCATACAGGCACTCCGCAACAAAATGACTCACACTGCCACAATTGTAGCAAGTCCTTACACATTGCTTGCTCTTCGTGCCACTTGAGTTGTTTTTCTTAAAGTTCGGCCTCGAGTTTTTCTTGCTCCAAAATTGCCTTGAAGCGAGTGCCATGTGTTCATGATATGCATACTTTGTATCTTTGGGGTTGGTCTCCTCTTCTTCCTCTTCTTCTTCTTCAACGGAGAGCTTGGCCTTCAATGCAAGGTTGGGCTTCTTTTCCCTTTGAGAATGAAAGACCGCATTGTCGGCGGTCTTGTCCAAAATGTTCATGGCCACAAACTCATCCAACACTTAGCTAGAGGTCAAAGTGTGGAAGTACGGTATTTGACGAATGACGGAGGACATGGCCTTGTGGTAGGGCATCATTGCCTTGAGGAATTTGCGCTTGATCCAATTGTCATCCGTGTCCTTGCTCCCATGATCTCGGAGTGAGACCGCGAGTTTGGTTACTCACCGATAAAGCTCACGAGGTTCTTCATCTTCTTTCATTGCAAACTCACCGGCCTCATCTTGCACCACTTCATAGTTGGAGCGTTGAATGCTTGCGCTTCCCCGGTAGAGAGAGACAACACAAAGCCATGCGTCTTTGGCCAAGGCGAAGGGCCGAAGATGAGGTAGGTGTTAGGGTGGGATTGCATCTTGAATGATGAAGAGAGCATTCTCGTTGAATTGATTGTCTGCGGCTTCTCGAGGAGTGAAGTTGCTTGGATCATGCGGATAGAAACCTTCTTCAATGATTCTCCAAAGATTAGTGTTCACATGATTTAAATGATATTTAAAGCGGTAAACCCAAGAATCAAAGTCCTCATTTTTCACAATCTTAGGGGGAGGACCAGCATGATTCAAATGAGTGGAAGGAACCGGTCCACCATAAACAAGTGGTGGTTCCACATGAGCAAAGATGCCGGTGCCATTCTTACCACTAGAAGAAGGAGCCTTTTCACTACTAGCTTCCCCCTTATCGGAGGTAGCATCCTCACCTTGTCGGTGGGATTACCCACTTTCAACGGTGCGGTGGATAGTTTAAGCCCTTCAAGGAATTTAGTAAACATGCTTTCAACCTCGGTCGTCCTGGAGGTTTTCAATGTCTCCAAGGCCACATTGAACTCCTCACAAGAGACCGAGGTTCCCCCATCGCCCGTAGACGAGATCGGATTCACACCATAGTGTTCCTCCACACCGTCTACGGTATCAACCATACTCTTCGGACGATAAAGTCCTTAATAAAGAGACGAGGCTCTGATACCAAATGAAAGGATCGATATGGTTGACTAGAGGGGGGGTGAATAGGCAACTAACAATTTTTAGCTTTTCTTTAACAATTTAAACTTTGCATCAAAGTAGGTTGTCTAGATATGCAACTAGGTGAGCAACCTATATGATGCAACAAGGATAGGAACACAAGCAAGCAAGAGATATAACACAAATAAGCTTGCACAAGTAAAGGCACGAGATAACCAAGAGTGGAGACGGTGGAGACGAGAATGTGTTACCGAAGTTCCTTCCCTTTGAGGGGAAGTACGTCTCCGTTGGAGCGGTGTGGAGGCACAATGCTCCCCAAGAAGCCACTAGGGCCACCGTATTCTCTTCACGCCCTCACACAATGCGAGATGTCGTGATTCCACTATTGGTGCCCTTCGAGGCGGCGACCGAACCTTTACAAACAAGGTTGGGGCAATCTCCACAACTCAATTGGAGGCTCCCAACGACACCACGAAGCTTCACCACAATGGACTATGGTTCCGCGGTGACCTCAACCGTCTAGGATGCTCAAACACCCAAGAGTAACAAAATCCGCAAGGGATTAGTGGGGGGAATCAAATTTCTCTTGGTGGAACTGTGGATCGAGGCCTTCTCAACCACTCCCGATCAAATCAACAAGTTTGATTGGCTAGGGAGTGAGATCGGGCAAAAATGGAGCTTAGAGCAACAATGGAGCTTATGGTTGGAAGAGATAAGTCAACGGGGAAGAAGGGGACCCCTTTTATAGCGAGGGACAAAGATCCAACCGTTATCCACCTACCAGCCCGCGGGCAGCGGTACTACCGTGCCAGGCCAGCGGTACTATGGTGGGGCCACGCGGTACTTCCGCTTGCTGCCAAGCGGTACTACTGCAAGGTCACGCGGTACAACCGTGCAGGCCTGCGGTACTACCGCTGCACCAGCAACAGCTAAGGAGGACCTATAGCACAAGTGCTGAGGGCGGTACTTCCGCGGGCGCGGTACTACCGCTCCCCCTTGCGGTACTACCGCAAGACAAGAACCCCCTAGCCTGGGAAGAGTGTGGATAAGGAAACATCCGTGCCTACTTCCGTAGAAAAACGGAAGAAGCAAAAACCCAACACAGTACTACCGCAGAGGGGCGGTACTACCGCCTGACAGCTGAGCACGGTACTACCGCGGAAGGAAAGCGGTACTACTATGGTGGGCGCGGATGTAAAAAATTACATCCGCCCCTACTACCGTGGGAGAGCGGTACTAGCCTGGTGGGCCACGGTAGTGTAGCTCCAGGGGAGCGGTACTACCGTGGGCACCTGCGGTACTACCGCGCCGCAGCATGGTACTACCGCTCACCTGGGAGCAGTACTACCGCGAGCCACCACAGCAACCAGAAACAAGGACGGAGGAAGCTCCAAGGCGCAAGGGAAAGGAGGGGACAAGGAAGAAACGTGCACGTGATGATTCCACCCAAACCTTTCCGACATGGACCCCCTCTTAATAGTACGGCTTTCCTACGACTCAAATCCACCAAAAAGAAACGTAGAAAAGACGCCGTCTTCAACAGTCTTCGAGGGTCACCCAACCGTCTTATGCCTAGCGATGAAATGTCTTGGATACTCAAGGCACACGATTAGTCCGCAAACACATTTTCATCAATCACCAAAACACCTTAGGGATAAATATGCCCTTACACCTGCTGTTGGCGTCGACGGCCTAGGCGCAGACGGCTGGGCACTGTGAGGCGGTCCGCCCCTCCCCGCTACCAGTACCATCAGCCGAGGGCCGGGCTCTCCACCTCCGCGTCCCACCGCGGCCTGCACCGGCCCGGCGACGACCGAAGGAGCCGCGGCGCCAGGCCCAGCCGGCGGCGGCGCAACTCCGCCACTACCAGCAGCGGTCACGGCCGGAGGAGGCTTCTTCCCTGCCCCCCCCCACCCCCCCCCCGCGCGTCCAGCCATCAGAAGGAGGAGAGGGATCCGTTTTGCCCGACCAGAACCACAGGGACGGAACCCAGACCTCCCACGCTGATGAACCCTAGCAAGCGATGGTGAAGCACACGTAGATCAATCCACCCGCGCGCTGCATGTGTCGGCGCCTATAATCTCCGTGGGTACCAGAATAGTCTGGGCCTCATACCCATCTATCTCCGGCCCAGCAGGATACGGCAAAAAACTTTTCGGACTGAGCCCACCGTGGCCCAAGATTGATTTCAAACGCGCCTCGCGAGCCGCCCTGATCCTGATCCCCGGGATCCCCGGCGTGACCGCCGCGGTCACCGCCGACGCTGAGACAGCCGCTTTCTGACGCCCCTTCCTCCTTGCCTTAACCGTAATTCAAGACTCCGGATGAATCAAATCGAAAAGCGTTAGATTCGGAAGACATACATTAGGCAGGGGGCCCTTCCATGGCCTGATCGTCATCGCCACCGTCCTCCGATGAACGACGCGACGAACCATCTCCTTCTTCTCTCCCGCGTGTAGTCCAACCCTAGCCGGATCGTCGGGTGGCAGGATCTTGTCGACCGTGGTGGGCACCTCGTCCTCGTCGTAGCCGGAGTTGAAGAACTCGTAAATAAGATCCGATGGCGTCGTCGACGGCGGGGATGCCGCCGACGCATCCCCGTCACCGTCCGCATCTTCTTCGTCGCAGTCGAGAAGCACCCAAAACCGGTCTCCGATCCGCCGACCATCACTAGGGGATGGGGCGGCTGCCCCTCGGTTGCCACCCCGGTCGCCTCTGGAGTTGCCACTCTGCCCCACGGTCGCCACTCTCTGAATCTGAATCTGTCCCCATCGTTGCCTTATTGAAGAACTTTTTCGTTCTCCTTGTGGTGTCAAGAGATGATTGATGCGGATATGGTCGTCGATGTAGTTTGTCGGTCGCTGTTTTGATTATAGATTTTTTTTACTCGCTTAGGCATAGCTTTGGTCTTGTATAACTTTGCTTTTTGCCAGCGTATTTTTCAGTGTGAGTATATTGGTGTTGTCTGTGTGTATCCTAACTATATAAAAATCAGATATGTACTCCTTGTGTCTGTATCTTCTTGATGCTTCATTTTAAGTCAATAAAATCTACTCCCTCTGTTTGTAATTACTTGTCTCAAAAATAAATGTATCTAAAACTAAATACATTCATTTTTTCGACAAGTAATTCCAAAGCGGAGGGAGTATCCTTTAACGAAAAAAATGCTCTACTCTCTCTTTCGTTTCGTCCTCTTGGCTTGAATGCGGTAGTTTTTAATGGGCTGGGCACTGCTGCTGCTGCCAATCCCCCTCTTCCGTTTACCAGCTCGCACCCAGAGAAAGAAACGGAGCGGGGACGCAAAGCCTTTCTGCTGTCTCCGAGGTGGGTGTGTGGAAGTGTGGAGTAGAGTGGAGAGTGGACTTTGGAGTCTGGCTCGACTCACGCCTACTCCGCCGCGTTTTTCTCCTCTCACTCACATCGCATCGCATCGCATCACATCACATAATTGCTTCTGCTTCGAACCACTCGAGCGTTTCTCCCCTCCCCTCCCCCTCCCCAGATGGTTTCTCTCTGACTTCTCGCAATTGCTAGGCTGAATCCATGGCTAAATGCTGCCTTCTGCCCCTGCCCATGCTCTTCCTGGCCCTGTCCGCGCTTCTCTTGCCGGCCGGGGCGGCGGCGGCGGCCTGCCACCCGGACGACCTCCGCGCGCTGCGGGCCTTCGCCGGGAACCTCACCGCCGGAGGGGACCTTCTCCTCCGCGCCGCGTGGTCCGGTCGCGGCGGCTCCTGCTGCGCCTGGGAAGGCGTGCGCTGCGACGGCGCCGGCGGCCGCGTCACGGCGCTTCGGCTCCCCGGGCGGGGGCTCGCGGGGCCCATCCCGGGGGACGCCCTTGCCGGCCTCCCGCGGCTCGCGGAGCTCGACCTCAGCCGCAACGCGCTCTCCGGCGGCGTATCCGCCGTCGCGGGCCTCGCCGGCCTCCGAGCCGCCGACCTCTCCGCGAATCTGCTCGTCGACTCGATCCCCGATCTCTCCGCGCTCCCGGGTCTGGTTGCCTTCAATGCCAGCAATAACTCTCTCTCCGGCGCGCTCGGGCCCGACCTATGCGCCGGCGCGCCGGCACTGCGGGTGCTCGACCTCTCCGCCAACCGCCTCACCGGCGCGCTCCCCTCGTCAGCCAACCCGCCGGCCTGCGCCGCCACGCTCCAGGAGCTCTTCCTCGGCGCCAACTCCTTTGCCGGCGCCCTCCCTGCCGCGCTCTTCGGCCTCGCCGGACTGCACAAGCTCTCCCTCGCCTCCAATGGGCTCGCCGGCCAGGTGAGCTCGCGCCTCCGCGAGCTAAAAAACCTCACCCTGCTGGATTTATCCGTGAACCGCTTATCTGGCCGGCTCCCGGACGTGTTCCGCGACCTAACGTCGCTGGAGCATTTCACTGCCCACTCCAATGACTTCTCAGGGTTGCTACCGCCGTCGCTGTCGTCGCTGTCGTCCCTACGCGACCTCAACCTCCGGAACAACTCCCTGTCCGGTCCGATTGCTCATGTCAACTTCTCTGGTATGCCAGTGCTTGTTTCTGTTGACCTCGCAACAAACCACCTGAATGGAACACTACCAGTTAGCTTGGCAGATTGCGATAAGCTCAAGTCGCTCAGCCTTGCCAGGAACAAATTGATGGGGCAATTGCCTGAGGATTACGGTCGTCTCAGGTCGCTCTCCATGCTGTCCTTGTCCAACAACAGCTTGCACAACATCTCAGGGGCGCTTACCGTGCTGCGCCGGTGTGAAAACCTTACCACACTGATTCTCACCAAGAATTTTGGTGGTGAGGAGCTGCCTGAAAATGGCAATGGGGGGTTCAACAGCCTGGAGGTGTTGGCTCTTGGCGATTGTGCTCTAAGGGGGAGGGTTCCGGAATGGCTGGCTCAGTGCGAGAAATTGGAGGTGCTTGATTTGTCCTGGAACCAATTGGTCGGCACCATCCCGTCGTGGATTGGTGAGCTTGACCACTTGAGCTACTTGGATCTCTCAAACAATTCATTGGTTGGCGAGGTACCCAAGAGTTTGACACAGCTGAAGGGCCTTATGACTGCCAGGAATTCTCAGGGTATGGCATTCACTAGCATGCCATTGTATGTGAAGCATAACAGGAGCACAAGCGGACGGCAATATAACCAGCTCTCGAATTTCCCACCGTCGTTGTTCTTGAATGACAATGGTCTGAATGGGACCATCTGGCCTGAGTTTGGAAATTTGAAGGAGCTGCATGTGATGGATCTGAGCAACAACTTCATGTCTGGGAGCATTCCTGATGCACTCTCCAAGATGGAGAATTTGGAGGTTCTTGATCTGTCATCCAATAATCTCACTGGATCGATTCCGTCGTCCCTGACAGATCTCACTTTCTTGTCTAAGTTCAGTGTGGCTCACAATCATTTGGTTGGGCCGATCCCCAATGGGGGGCAGTTCTTCACCTTCACAAACTCCAGTTTTGAGGGCAACCCTGGTTTATGCAGGTCAGTTTCCTGTAGCCTAAATCAGTCTGGGGAAACAAATGTTAACAATGAAATACAGCCTGCAACAAGCATCAGGAACAGGAAAAACAAAATACTTGGAGTGGCAGTCTGCATGGGGTTGGCACTTGCAGTAGTTTTGTGTGTTATTTTGGTTAACATTTCCAAAACGGAGGCCAGTGCTATCGATGAAGAAGACGACGCTGGGGGCGCTTGTCATGATTCATATTATTCCTACTCAAAGCCAGTGCTGTTCTTTCAGAATTCTGCCAAGGAGCTAACTGTTAGTGACCTCATTAGGTCGACTAACAACTTTGATCAAGCCAACATTATAGGGTGTGGTGGATTTGGTCTCGTGTACAAGGCCTACCTCCCAGACGGAACAAAAGCGGCAGTGAAGCGACTTTCTGGTGATTGTGGGCAGATGGAGAGGGAGTTCCGTGCCGAGGTGGAAGCGCTGTCCCAGGCTCAGCACAAGAATCTTGTAACGCTGAGAGGCTACTGCCGCCATGGAAGTGATAGGTTGCTCATCTACACATACATGGAGAACAGTAGCCTGGACTACTGGCTGCACGAGAGAGCGGATGGCGGTTACATGCTGAAATGGGAGTCAAGGCTCAAAATTGCTCAGGGTTCAGCCAGGGGATTAGCTTACTTGCACAAGGACTGCGAGCCGAACATCATCCACCGAGACGTGAAGTCAAGCAACATTCTTCTGAACGAGAACTTTGAGGCGCACCTGGCTGATTTCGGGCTAGCAAGGCTAATACAGCCCTATGACACTCATGTGACTACTGACCTAGTTGGCACCTTGGGTTACATACCACCTGAGTACAGCCAGTCACTGATCGCCACCCCGAAAGGGGACGTCTACAGCTTCGGTGTCGTCTTGCTGGAGCTTCTCACTGGTAGACGGCCCGTGGAAGTGTCGAAAGTCAAGGGATCCAGGGACTTGGTCTCCTGGGCACTCCAGATGAAATCTGAGAACAAGGAAGAGCAGATTTTCGACAGGCTGATTTGGAGCAAAGAGCATGAGAAGCAGCTGCTGTCTGTTCTCGAAACGGCATGCAGGTGCATCAGCACTGACCCTCGGCAGCGTCCATCCATAGAGCAAGTCGTTGTTTGGCTCGACAGCGTGTCACCGTAATACATCATGTTATTTTCCCAGTTCTCTTTTGGTCAATGTCTAGTTCTTTACATGGGTGGGTGATAAACAGTAGCAGCAGAGAAACTATCTGAGAACTATCAGTCTAGAAGATGGAGCTTATCTGGTGTAAATAACCGTGGTTTTCTTTCTTATAGACGTTGAACTGGCAGAGAATGACTACAAGTGCTGCCATTTCTTGCTGATGCTCTGCGTTTCAATGAAATTTCACCAAAATTTTCGGTCCCTATGAAAATGTTTCTGCAGACTGAATTTACGATTTCTCTCCTCTAGAAACTGATTTAAGGACAGCCATGTTGTTTTCAGAAATAAAAATGATGCTATCTCCGCCTTCGATTGTTACCAATCTCTTTTAGCTTGCATAATTGTTGGTACAAGCCGGTTGCCCTGTTCTTTTGCTTTCCAATGGCTGCTTATAGCCATGGCACTACGGTGCCCAAAATAAGCTTCATGTAATTGACCGCTTGGTCCCAGGCCCTGGCCTGTTTGAAATATATAAGGTAGAATCTCATCTACCTTTCATTTCAAAAAAAAAAAATTGTTGGTACAAGCTGTTTAGAGCAACTCTAGATGAGTCGCCATATGGCCTGATCGCCATAATAGCCTTTGATTTTTACCAATCTCTGTCAGCTTGCATAATTGTTGGTACAAGCTGTTTAGAGTAACAATAGTTTTTTTTTCGAAAAGGGAGGCTACCCGGCCTCTGCATCAGAAGGATGCATACGGTTACCTTTAAAAAAACAAATAGGTTCAATAAGGTCTTATAGTCTCGATAACAGTAAAGAAAAGCTCACAAAGAGCCAATAATAAAATAGCCAAAAAGCCACAGCCGGTTGGCAGAAGAAAGATTGGAAAACTAATTGCCTATCCTATTACATGATCGCCATTCAAACCGGTTGAAGATATTCCGTGCTACCATCTCCCACCGGATAGATTCAGTAACCAAACGCTCCTTGGCCTCCGTCGGAGTGAGTAGTGACCACATATGGATGAACGCTGTGGCGGGGAAGATAACCTGCAAAAAATGAATATTTGTTGTTCTGTTAATGACCAAATCATTTCTGCAGTTCTATACTGCCCATAATAAAGCACATACTCCTACGCGAATGTGGCTCGCTATTTCAGACTATCCCGTGAAGCCACGTTCCAAATAACGCGCTGATAGAACTCGGAGGAGTAATGTCAAAAGCTATGTGCACCGTCCGTCATAGAACCTTGGCCAACGGGGAATCCAGAAAGAGGTGTTTGATAGTTTCATCCCAATCACAAAAGCTACACCTAGTAGGTCCTGTCCAGTTACGCTTTGCCAGATTGTCCTTAGTTAAGATGACTTGTTTATGTACAAACCACATAAACACTTTAATTTTCAGCGGAACCTTGACTTTCCAAACATATTTGGAACTAGGAATGGAGCTAGAATTGATAACATCGAGATACATAGATGATACATAGATTTAAGTGTAAACTTCCCAGTCCTAGTAAGCTTCCAGCGCAACTGATAACTCTAGTAGAGTCGCCATATTATCATGATCCACCTAATAACCCAGTCCTAGTAAGCTTCCCAGTCCTAGTAAGCTCATGATTTAAGTGTAAACTTCCCGGTCCCAGTCTAGCAGAGGTCGCCATATCTCTAGTAGTTCCGCTCATGACAATTTTATGGATTTAAGTGTCCTAGTATTAGCTTCCCAGTCCCAATCCTAG
This sequence comes from Triticum monococcum, assembly GCA_034509565.1. Taxonomy (NCBI): domain Eukaryota; kingdom Viridiplantae; phylum Streptophyta; class Magnoliopsida; order Poales; family Poaceae; genus Triticum; species Triticum monococcum. The sequence continues at coordinate 437,645,394 of CM067842.1, read as the reverse complement.
TAAGCTTCCAACGCAACTGATAACTCTGCAATCGAGAGGCGTAAGCGTGGCCGCTTTTCTCATGATGAAGCGCGTCCTTTGATGGCCGCTCGTCGCCTCCTAATTGCCTTCTTAATGGCGGCCCCGACAGCCTATAAAAGGCCCCTGCTACCTCCCCCTCTCCCATTGCCCTCTTCGGTGCTCCTAATCTCTTTTCCCCACCACCATTCCACCTCTTCCTGTGCAAAACATGTTCCAAAAACCGTCGCCGTATGCCTGGACCCCTTCCGGGAGCAATTGAAAAGTGGGCTTTGCTGAGCTAGCGAGGGATGAGGCAGAAGGGAGCGGCAAATTTGGGACCACACGCCCGCCATCGCCATCGAAGCATGGCTGGACTAGGATGAGGGCGATGAGGCCGTCTTCCGGGGCAACGAGGCCCGCAATGTCGCCAATGCCGCCACAAAAACATATCTGGCCTGGGACGAGCGCGTCGAGGCCATCTTCCAAGGTTAAACTAGGCCCTGCCGGCGAATCCATCTTTCGCTGCCACAACTATTAGCTAATTAGTTTATATTTTAAATAAGTATCAGTTGTTCTATGATGTAAGTGGCAACAAGACTAATTTTTCGTCCAAAAAATTATAGTTGATGGAATGTGTTGTGAATTTTTTATTATGGGGAAAGACCATTGTAGTCAATGACAAGCCGAACCTACATGTAAGGAAAAAAATGTGAAGGCTGCCTTTTGGCGAATCTATGTTTGTGCATTGCTCGTCAACCTCCGTATCAATATAGAACACACTTCATATGTGATAAGGAGTCTGCCAATACAACTACTCTGCTAGAGTTGCTCTTATTGCAGCAATAGGCTGCCAAATATACTTTGTACTTCTAGATTTCTGATTATTGTTATTGGGTTTGCTCACAAGCGCAATTGTTTTGATGCATCAAATCCCCTGTGTAAAAAAATGAATAAAAATTGTACTTCGATTGAAAAAGGCAAAACGTGTGCGGATGAAATATGAGCTGACTAACCTTTGAACAAAATATGTGGCAAACAAAGCAAAGCCAGACAAGAGACCGTCCGATGTAGCTAGGGAATGAGCAAGAAAGATGGTCAAACATTTTAGCCATTCCATCCGCGGCAGGCACATGAGGGCGGCGGAGCGAGGTGGAAGGAGAAACAAATAGGGAGGGAGGAGGTAGTGATGACTAAATCTGGTCATACCTCGGGTCAAGTGGGCTCAACAAAGCCTGGTTTGAAAATACCCAAGCCCAAGCCTGGCTGCCTGGTGACAGTGTCCTGGATTTAGGGGTGCCAGCCACGTCGGTCTGCCAGTTATAGGCCTTGCCGAGGACCCCTAGATAACGGAAAATGGGCATGTTTATCATGACTTCCGGCGTACTCGAATGAAATCCTATGAAGACTTGGCGTACACTTCAAAACATGTTCAAATCATCAACACGTTTATTCTTAGGTAGGTTCTAAAAATTTTTATCCCTAATTGTAACCGACCTACATATAACCGTATGTACCCGTGGTCTCTATATAAGCTGAGGGGTTTAGCTTATAGGGTTAAGTTAGATATATTATGATACGATCTCAAGGTAGAGCATCATGTACTTTGTACTCCATCCAGAAAATATAATCAAGAGCGGGAGTAGGTTTTACCTCTTCGAGAGGGCCTGGACCTGGGTAAAACATCTTGTCCTCTTTTTCCTGTTATCATCTAGCTAAAATCACCAGCTCGCGACTCCCTACCCGAGAGCTATCGGATTTAATCCTGACATTGGTGGTCCATACAGATTCCGCGGTGTGGTCATAACAGCTTGATGGCTCATCTTGGGATCGACGACATCATTGGTTGTGGGAAGACCTTCTTCCATGGACAATTTTTTGTCTTCGGCAACGTCACCCTCTACGCCGATGCGACTGGCCACCTCGGTCAGATCAAGAATTTTGCTCCAGGTCGGACCATCAGGTTTGGGAACATGACGTACAATGTGGTCGCCCGTGGCGGGCTTGCATTTTCAGGCTGGGTGTCAGACCAGTCCGAGGACCCCGTTGACGTTGACGAGCCAACCTCGGATCAAGACCATGGCGCGGATCACTCATCGGATCTGGCTTTGAGATCAGAGCCGAACACTGCCTCGTCGGACAAGACATTGAGTTTGAACGACGAAACTCTCAAGGCTGTGTCGGATGGAACCTCGGCAAAACTTCACCTAAGCCTAGTCTTTGCTCATGACATGGGTGAAGTCGACACGTGCTTTTGGACGAGATGTTAGATCAGATTTAGAACCTCGCTATCTCAGACGATTAGACCTCGGTCTATGACCAGATCTAGGAAAAGTCCGGAGAGGTTGGAATTTTCAACCCAGCCTCCACCCACCTAGTCACTACCGTCGAGGACTTAACCGACGTTCTAGCATGTGCATCCAGCGAAGATGCCGACATGGATGAAGATGTCAATGAGATGTCAGACACTACATCACCGCCTGCCACCCTAACACAGGGAAGCGGGCAACTACCTCCACCTATGATGTCTACATGGTGGTTACACGGAGGAGGCAGTGGAAAACCCCCCAAGCGCCAACACAGAGGCCGCCATAATGGAGACACTGGCAGCACAAGGCAAGCAACGATGACGCCGAAAACGGTGACACTGCTGATAACAATGTCGTTCAAGATAGCGCTGATAACCAGAACTCTAGCAACGATGCCAGCGCTAGCAACAACAACCATGACGACGGGGTGATCAATGGGGACGATGACGACCTCGAGGACGTCGATTATTATCTGGAATCCAAGATGGATAGAATCCTCAGCCATGATGAATTCAATGTCATTAAGGATCCCCTTGAGGCGCCTTAGCTTGAACTTTGTGCGGGCGCTTGGCCAGCACGACCAAGAGCATCAAGCAGAAGACCCAATAGCTTAAGTCTGAACATGACCAACTTAATGATAGATGGGTCGAGCTCCTTAGAGCGAAGCAGGATCTTCAGGACAAGCGTGCGAAGACTGGGCTAATAAATTTACCCCTGAAGAAGTTTGCTTCCAGAGCTTCACGAGGAGGGCGAAGACAATGTGCTATCTAAGCGCGAGTAGGCCAAATAGCCTGACCGCCCTGTCGGGGCCGAGATAGGATAGTTGGTGGAAAAAAGAATATCCTTGAAGCCCCTTGACATCGAGGAGGAATAGATCTACCATATCCTCTAAAGAAATACGATAAGAGAGAGAAGCTTCCTCCAAGGCCAGCGGCTCCATCTCAGACGATTTACAAATCCAGGGAACACCCGCCTACTGGACAAACGGAATACCTGGCTTGGTTAGCCAAGAACGGTGATATATGCGATTATACGCATGACCGAAACGTAATCATGTCCAATGTTTGCCATGCTACAACCATGGTCTGAGGAGCCGCCCATCCCATGTGCTTCACAGACGAGGTGACGTAGCACTTGTTCCTAGAAGGGTTTAAACCCATTAATATCGAGTAGTACGATGGAACAACGGACCCCATCATATTGAATGGCGATTTTGTTGGAAATATGCCCTAGAGGCAATAATAAAGTTGTTATTATCATATCTCTTTGTTCTTGATAAATGTTTATTCTCCATGCTATAATTGTATTAACTTGAAACTCAAATACATGTGTTGATACATAAACAAACACTGTGTCCCTAGTGAGTCTCTACTAGACTAGCTCGTTGATTAAAGATGGTTATTGTTTCCTAATCATATACATGAGTCTTCATTTAATAACGATATCATATCATTAGGAGAATGATGTGATGGACAGACACAATCTTAAGCTTAGCATCTGATCGTGTCACTAAGTTGTAACATCCCAAATTTTCAATTTGGAATATTATACATAGGTCATCATATGCATATCATATTTTTTTGCATTTTGGTTGTGATCCTAAGAACCCTAAGCAACTCAAGGACCCACGGAGGGAGTTGGGGATTTTATGATTTTCATATTTGATTTTTTCTCAAATATTGAAAAGAGGGTCATTTTGATTTAATTATTTTTCTCCCCGAAATATTTCGTATAAAACTATATGAGAGGAGATAGCATGACTTCTCCAAAATAAAAGAAATATTGAAGGAAAAATGTTAATAATCAAATAAATAAGTTTATTTGGATTTTCTTGCCATTTTATTGGAATTAGGAAAATATGCATTTTTCAAAATTGCATTTTTAGGCCAAGAAAATGTTCACTTTGTTCTAAATATTTTAATTAAACGGTGAAAATTGTTTTTGGCATTTTTAGAAAAAAACTATATTTATTTAGGATTTTTCCTTTTCAGCGGTTTTGTTTAAAAAGAAGTTCCTGGACCAATCTAGGCCAAGGGCCTAGCCGGGCCAGCTTCGCCGCCACCTTCCCCCGCTCGCCCGCGTGCCGCTGCCAGACTCGAAGGGAGTCCGAGCCCCGCCCGACGCTGCCGACCCCCTCCCCAAGTCGGATCGCACCGCCGCCTCTTCCCCCCTTTAAATACCACCCAGCCCCCCTGGACCCGGAGCCGCCCCACCGCCTGTGTCGCACCTCGCCGCCGCAGCCTGCCTCGCCACCCCACGCCGTGCGCTGCTTGCCCCGCCGCCCCGTGCAGCCTGCCGCCGCGCCTCACCACCACGCCGCCACCCGCGCAGCCGCCCCGCCTCGCCGGAAAGCCACCGGAGCCGCGCCGGACCTCGCGTATCCGCCGCTCGGTTTTTTCAGTTTTAGGTAAAAACCGCTGGCTTTTCTTAGATACCCTAGATTGGTTTTTTTATTTATTTAGATCGGTTCGTTTTTCTCGGTTTAGTTTCGTTTGTGAACATTTGTTCGTTCGTTCATTTTAACGAATGCATTCGCCCGTTCATCTCTATTAACAAACGTTCGCGTCGTAGTCTTTTTCTTTTTTCTGCCAGGGACCTATTCGCGATTACTTTTATTGCAGATTAGCCCCTGATTTTCAAACCCTCGCAACTTTTTAACCGTTCATCCAAATCCAGTGAAACCAACGCCAATATCTTCGTCGCGAGCCCCTCTTCTGTTTAACCAACTTGAACAAGGTTTTGACAATTTAAAATTTGGTTTCAAGCAGATTTATTTTCGAAGTTCTTTTGACCGTAGTTTTAATTCCGTAGCTCCGATTTGACCTATCCTTTTTGCAAATTGAATCTCTTCAGTTGAATTTTCCGATTGGATCTTCTTATTTGAGTTTTACCCTTGCATCATTGCTTGAATGCTCATGTATGCTATTGTTTGTTTGCGATCGAATTCCCAGAGTGCGCAACATGCTACTACAAGTCTCTAGGTTTTGCGGATCATCAGCAAGGCAAGTAACACATTGATCATACTCTTTTCATACCCAGTTTTTATGCATTAGTTACCATCCTCAAACACTGCTTGAATAGGATGTGATTAACATGTGGGTATTGGAAGTAGATGATGAGGTAGAACCTATTGCCCTTTTTATTATCAAACCTTGGGAGTTACTTCTACGCTATGCTTATATTGCCATGCTATGCTCGTAGACGTGGATTGGGTTTGAGTGTTTCCATGACATATGTGAGATTGTTAATTAATGGTTAACTTAAGGTGGCTACTTAAATACACATCTGGGTGGATTGGTTGCGGACACCTAGAGAATCCAGTGTTGTCCAAGGATATCCCGGAGTACCCGTGTGATCATCCTATGGTTCGCCACCCAGGCTCAAAGGGATCATAAGATTATTCATGCTACAACCTTCCATGTGCAGCCACAAGCTATTATGGGCTCTAGCATAGTTGAGTATGTTGCATGACCTCTTTCAGTGGTAGACTAGCAGATGTAGGGGATGCAAGTTGGTACTGTCTACCCAGAGTAAAGAGTTAATGTTTCTGAAAGACTGTGTCTCGATCATCCGTTTCTCAAACACCATGTAATGCGAGAAATCCAACGAAGGAGATCGAGTCTTGTGGGGAAAAGTGTGCAAACCTCTGCAGAGTGTATAAACTAATCATGGTTAGCCGTGTCCCCGGTTATGGACATCTTGAGTATCTGGTTCTTGGATTTCATGTTGATCTCAACACTCTAATTAATTTGTTGGGGTTTTGTTGCTATCTAATTGGGATTGAGTTGGAGGAACCTTCTCAATGTTTAACAACTGCGATGATAGTTAAATAAAATATATTCCTTTGTTGTTGGGAAAAATTGGCTTTTCGCAAAACATTGTAACCATAGAGCCTCCACCAGCCATATATGCATGTAGTGATAGCCTTTATTCTGTTCATTGCTCTACTGTGTTGCTTTGCCAGCATATTCCATGTGCTGACCCATTTTGGGCTGCAACGTATCATGTTGCAGACTTTTCAGACGAAGAGTAAGGTGTGCTAGGTCGTTGTCATGCACTCAGCTATGCCGTTGGAGTTGATGGACTCACTTTGTCTTCCAAGCCTTCCACTGTTATCTTTTTCGATGGCCTTAAGCCATATTTATTGTAATAAATTCTCTTTTGAGACATTCGATGTAAGTGTGTGATTGAACTCTGTTATAAATCCTTCAAGTAATGTGTGTGTCGGCATTACCGATCCAGGGATGACACTTATGCACAGAGATTTGACCATCTGAGGTCGGATCGCTACAAGATGGTATCAGAGCACACGCTGACTATAGGACACAACCACTAAAATAAGCCATAGGTCACTCTTCTCTACTCATTTCTTACTCCTCTCCATTTTCTACTCTATAGGATGGCGGACTCAAGGAACAAGTTTGCACAACCGGATGAAGGCACACCCTTTGGACGACACTTGAAGGAAGTAACTAGGTACCTGAACATCGGAATACCAAGATTCATCGGGACCTACACCGCTACTTTACCAGAAGAGGAGCGTTGGATGATTAGAGTTCAAGTTCCAGGAAGGACATTCACACCAGTCACTGAGCCCATAGAGTTTTCCTTTGATGCACCAACCTGGAGTCTAGGAAAGAGCATGGCAGCCCACATCGCCATAGGACGCATCGGCGAAGTTTATCACAGGGATCTTAAGGACATCATCTACCAGATATGTGGGCACAGAGATGAGCAATGGGAGATGATCAACATCCGGAGGGACAGGTCCATTGCAGCCTTTATCCAGGAGTTAAACCAGCACATTCGTCGCCAGGAGAACCAGACATGCGCAAGCATGATAGATCTGAAGAAGTTGACGACTAGGAACATGGAGCTTGAAGAGGAACTCAAGTCTACACGCAATGGATACGAGGAGGAAATCACAATACTGGTGGAGAAGAATGATGACCTGACAAGGAAGCTAGGAGTATTCACGGGAGACCCCACGTCAGGAGGAGATGACGACCATCCCAAGGACTACATCATCATCGATGACACTGACTCCGACCCCGACAGTAGTGATGATGATTATGAAGACGAAGCTGGAGCGGATATCATGGAGTCTTCCACCGATCAAAATTTCTAGTCGACCACCATATTATTATTAGTATTTCCCCCCATGTATATAGTAGTAGTACGAGCACTGTAACGGTAGTTAGATCGTTTGTATGCCCTTGCTTGAATTGATTTGGTGTGATATGAATGTGTTTGTCTCATGTGCATATGGGTAGTGCTTTCTCACTAGACCCCATTCTATTCTAATCTCTCCCCTCTAAACCCATCAGATGCCTCCGAGACGTGACCCCGGATTTGCCTTCCCACCGGAGCTCACTCAGTTGATCCAACAGCAGAATACCCTGATGCAGTTGCTAGTCTAGAACCAAGGCAACAACAACAACAAGAATAACAGCAACCCACCGCCACCACCACCAGTTGACAACTTAGCCCGTTTTCTAAGGTTGCAGACGCCGGTGGTTTCCAGCAGCACCGAGCCAATAGTTGCTGATGATTGGCTACATAGGACTGGAAGGGAGTTCACCACTGCAGGTTGCACAAATGCTAAGAAGGCGCGTTTGGCCGCACATCAATTGGATGGACCTGCAGCCTCATTGTGGGAGAATTACACAGCCACTTTCCCTATAGCCAATGTCACTTGGGAGCAGTTTCAGCTAGCATTCCGCACTGCTCATGTCTCAACTGGAGCTATGAGCATGAAGAAGCGTGAGTTTCGCAACTTACGCCACGGAAACTGTACTATGGGGCAGTACATGGATGAGTTTAGCAAGTTAGCTCGCTATGCCCCAGATGATGTGGCCACAGATGTCGCGAAACATGAGAAGTTTATGGAAGGGCTGAATGATGAGATGAGTATGCAGTTGATGGTGGCAACATTCAACAACTATCAGGAGTTGGTAGACAAGGCTCTTATGATTGAAGGGAAGCAGCAGCAGATTGAGAGCCGCAAAAGGAAGTATGGACAAGGGAAGTACAATTCAGGAGCTCAGCAGAAGCCTCGTTTTACCCCGAACTCGGGAGGATATACCCATAACCATGGAGGCCATACCCACAATGGAGGAAGTTCGCATAATCATAGTGGCCCCAAGAATGGAAACGGGAATGGAATAGGCAGCAATCAGAGTCGCTCTAACCCAGCCACACCCGCCAAGAAGGATCTAAGTCACATTACTTGTATCAAGTGCGGGAAGACTGGACATTACGCCACTGAGTGTTCTGAAGAAAAGAATGGTAACGACAATGGAAGCTCTGGGAAGAAGCCCAACTAAGGGAGTCCTGGATTAGGGGGTCTTCGGACAGCCGGACTATATCCTTTGGCCAGACTGTTGGACTATGAAAATACAAGATTTCAGACTTTGTCCCGTGTCCGAATGGGACTCTACTTGGCGTGGAAGGCAAGCTAGGCAATACGGATATGTATATCTTCTCCTTTGTAACCGACCTTGTGTAACCCTAGCCCCCTCCGGTGTCTATATAAACTGGAGGGTTTTAGTCCGTAGGACAACATACAATCATACCATAGGATAGCTTCTAGGGTTTAGCCTCTCCGATCTCGTGGTAGATCAACTCTTGTACTACTCATATTATCAAGAATAATCAAGCAGGACGTAGGGTTTTACCTCCATCAAGAGGGCCCGAAACTGGGTAAAACATCGTGTTCCCTGCCTCCTGTTACCATCCGCCTTAGACGCACAGTTCGGGACCCCCTACCCAAGATCCGCCGGTTTTGACACCCACATTGGTGCTTTCATTGAGAGTTCCTCTGTGTCGTCACCGTTAGACTTGATGGCTCCTTCGATCATCGATAGCGATGCAGTCCAGGGTGAGACTTTTCTTCTCGGACAGATCTTTGTATTCGGCGGCTTCGCACTGCGGGCCAACTCGCTTGGCCACCTGGAGCAGATCGAGAGTTACGCCCCTGGCCACCAGGTCAGGTTTGGAAGCTTAAACTACACGGCCGACATCCGCGGAGACTTGATCTTCGACGGATTCGAGCCTCTGCCGAGTGCGCCGCACGGTCACGATGAGCATGATTTAGCTCTACCATCGGACAGTGTTCAGGAGACCGTACCGGCAACCGCTCCGACCCTCAATTCGGAGCCAATTGCGCCATCCATGGACGAGTGGATAGACCCCGCCATGGAGGACGTATTCTCAGTGGCGATCGAGCCGAATATCGACCTTACCCTTCATGGGAGCCGTGACGCCGAACTACCGGATTCTTCCCCGGCCACGGACTCTGAACCGCTTGCGCCCATGCCTGTCGAATCCGACTAAGCGCCGATCATGGAGTTCACCTCCACGGATATCTTTCAGCACTCGCCTTTCAGCGACATACTGAACTCATTAAGGTCTCTCTCCCTATCAGGAGAGTCCTGGCCGAACTATGTTCGGCAGGATTGGGATGCGGATGACGAAGAAATTCGCCGCCCACCCACCACCCACTTAGTAGCCACTGTAGACAATTTGACCGACATGCTCGACTTCAACTCTGAAGACATTGACGGTATGGATGACGATGCGGGAGACGAAGAGGAACCACTGCCCACAGGGCACTAGACAGCTACCTCATCATATGATATATACATGGTGGACACACCCAAAGAAGGCAATGGCGACGAGACAGCGGAGGATGACCCCTCGAAAAAGCAACCCAAGCGCCGACGTCAGCGGCGCCGCTCTAAGTCTAAGTCTCGCCAAAGCAAAAGCGGTGACACTAGCACAGGAGATAATAGCACTCTGGACAGTGCCGAAGATGACAACAATCCCCTCTAGCAAGATTTAGAGCAGGAGGATGGAGAAGCCAGCCCTCCCGAGAGAGCGGCAGATGGAGAGGCGGAGGACGATAATTACATGCCTCCCTCCGAAGACGAGGCAAGCCTCGACGATGATGAATTTGTCGTGCATGAGGATCCCGTTGAGCAAGAGCGCTTCAAGCGCCAGCTTATAGCCACGGCAAATAGCCTTAAGAAAAAGCAGCAACAGCTTCAAACTGATTAAGATTTGCTAGCTGACAGATGGACTGATGTCCTTGCGGACGAGGAATATAAATTCGAACGCCCCTCCAAGAGTTACCCAAAGCGCAGGTTGCTACCCCGACTGGAGGAGGAGGAGGAAGCATTAAAACCTACATCTCCAGCGTATGACGCAGCTGATCGGCCACGTCGTGGCCACGACCGAGAGGCATTTCAGCCAAAAGCTCAGCCCGCACCCCGATGCCACTCAAATAAAAATGTCAATGCATGGGAAAACACGCTCGACCTGCGAGTCGTATTGGAGGACAAAGCAAAACACACAAGATCAATCTACGGATCACGAGGGCGCGCCACCACGTGGGACGATAACCGTCATGCCGGATACAGTAAAAGCAAATTTGGCCGGGCCGAACACAGCGGACAAGACTCATTTGAGCTGCGTCGCGACATAGCCCAGTACAGAGGCGCCGCACACCCCCTATGCTTCACAGACGAAGTAATGGATCACCAAATCCCAGAGGGTTTCAAACCCGTAAATATAGAATCATACGATGGCACAACAGATCCCGCGGTATGGATCGAGGACTTCCTCCTGCACATCCACATGGCCCGTGGTGATGATCTACACGCCATCAAATACCTCCCACTTAAACTCAAAGGACTAGCTCGGCATTGGCTCAACAGCCTGCCAGCAGAATCCATTGGCTGTTGGGAAGATCTGAAAGCCGCATTCCTCGACAACTTCCAGGGCACTTATGTGCGACCACCAGATGCCGATGACTTGAGCCACATAATTCAGCAGCCAGAGGAATCGGCCAGGCAATTCTGGACACGGTTCCTGACAAAGAAAAATCAAATCATCGACTGTCCGGATGCGGAGGCCCTAGTAGCTTTTAAGCACAACATCCGCGACGAGTGGCTCGCCCGGCACCTTGGCCAGGAAAAGCCGAAATCTATGGCAGCCCTCACGACACTCATGACCCGCTTTTGCGCGGGAGAAGATGTTGGGGAATGTAGTAATTTCAAAATTTTCTTACGCACATGCAAGATCATGGTGATGCATAGCAACGAGAGGGGAGAGTGTTGTCTACGTACCCTCATAGACCGAAAGTGGAAGCGTTAGCACAACGCGGTTGATGTAGTCGTACGTCTTCACGATTCGACCGATCAAAGTACCGAACGCACGGCACCTCCGAGTTCAGCACACGTTCAGCTCGATGACGTCGCGCGAACTCCAATCCAGTAGAGCTTCACGGGAGAGTTCCATCAGCACGACGGCGTGGTGACGATGATGATGTTCTACCATTGCAGGGCTTCGCCTAAGCACCGCTACGATATGATCGAGGTGGATTATGGTGGAAGGGGGCACCGCACACGGCTAAGAGATCAAGAGATCAATTGTTGTGTCTATGGGGTGCCCCCTGGCCACGTATATAAAGGAGTGGAGGAGGAGGAGGCCGGCCAGGAGGAGGAGGCACGCCCAAGGGGGGGCAATCCTACTCCAAGTAGGTTTTGCCCCCCTTTCCTATTCCAACTAGGAGAGGGGAAAGGAGGAGGTGGAGAGAAGGAAGGAGAAGGGGGCCGCGCCCCCTTCCCTTTCCCAATTCGGATTGGGGCAAGGGGGGTTGCGCGCCACCTCCTGCTGCCTCTCCTCCTCCACTACTTTGGGCCCATGTGGCCCAATAACCCCCGGGGGGGTTCCGGTAACCCCCCGGTACTCCAGTATATATCTGATATTCCTCGGAACCATTCCGGTGTCCGAATATAGTTGTCCAATATATCAATCTTCATGTCTCGACCATTTCGAGACTCCTCGTCATGTCGGTGATCACATCCGAGACTCCGCACAACCTTCGGTACATCAAAACACATAAACTCATAATATAACCGACATCGAAACGTTAAGTGTGCGGACCTTACGGGTTCGAGAACTATGTAGACATGACCGAGACATGTCTCCGGTCAATAACCAATAGCGGAACCTGGATGCTCATATTGGCTCCCACATATTCTACGAAGATCTTTATCGGTCAGATCGCATAACAACATACGTTGTTCCCTTTGTCATCGGTATGTTACTTGCACGAGATTCGATCGTCGGTATCTTAATACCTAGTTCAATCTCGTTACCGGCAAGTCTCTTTACTCGTTCCATAATACATCATTCTGCAACTAACTCATTTAGTTGCAATGCTTGCAAGGCTTAGGTGATGTGCATTACCGAGAGGGCCCAGAGATACCTCTCCGACAATCGGAGTGACAAATCCTAATCTCGAAATACGCCAACCCAACAAGTACCTTTGGAGACACCTGTAGAGCACCTTTATAATCACCCAGTTACGTTGTGACGTTTGGTAGCCCACAAAGTGTTCCTCCGATAAACGGGAGTTGCATAATCTCATAGTCATAGGAACATGTATAAGTTATGAAGAAAGCAATAGCAAGAAACTAAATGATCAAGTGCCAAGCTAACGGAATGGGTCAAGTCAATCATATCATTCTCCTAATGATGTGATCCCGTTAATCAAATGACAACTCATGTCTATGGTTAGGAAACATAACCATCTTCGATCAACGAGCTAGTCACGTAGAGGCATACTAGTGACACTCTGTTTGTCTATGTATTCACACATGTATTATGTTTCCGGTTAATACAATTCTAGCATGAATAATAAACATTTATCATGATATAAGGAAATAAATAATAACTTTATTATTGCCTCTAGGGCATATTTCCTTCAGTCTCCCACTTGCACTAGAGTCAATAATCTAGATTACACCGTTATGATCCTAACACCCATGGAGCCTTGGTGTTGATCATGTTTTGCTCGTGGAAGAGGCTTAGTCAACGGGTCTGCAACATTTAGATCTATATGTATCTTGCAAATTTCTATGTCTCCCACCTGGACTAAATCCCGGATGGAATTGAAGCATCTCTTGGTGTGCTTGGTTCTCTTGTGAAATCTGGATTCCTTCGCTAAGGCAATTGCTCCAGTATTGTCACAAAAGATTTTCATTGGTCCCGATGCACTAGGTATGACACCTAGATCGGATATGAACTCCTTCATCCAGACTCCTTCATTTGTTGCTTCCGAAGCAGTTATGTACTCCGCTTCACATGTAGATCCCGCCATGACGCTTTGTTTAGAACTGCACCAACTGACAACTCCACCGTTCAATAAAAACACGTATCCGGTTTGCGATTTAGAATCGTCCGGATCAGTGTCAAAGCTTGCATCAACGTAACCATTTATGATGAGCTCTTTGTCACCTCCATAAACGAGAAACCTATCCTTAGTCCTTTTCGAGTACTTCAGGATGTTCTTGACCGCTGTCCAGTGATCCACTCCTGGATTACTTTGGTACCTCCCTGCTAGACTTATAGCAAGGCACATATCAGGTCTGGTACACAACATTGCATACATGATAGAGCCTATGGCTAAAGCATAGGGAACATCTTTCATTTTCTCTCTATCTTCTGCAGTGGTCGGACATTGAGTCTTACTCAACTTCACACCTTGTAACACAGGCAAGAACCCTTTCTTTGCTTGATCCATTTTGAACTTCTTCAAAACTTTGTCAAGGTATGTGCTTTGTGAAAGTCCAATTAAGTGTGTTGATCTATCTCTATAGATCTTAATGCCCAATATGTAAGCAACTTCACCGAGGTCTTTCATTGAAAAACTCTTATTCAAGTATCCCTTTATGCTATCCAGAAATTCTATATCATTTCCAATCAATAATATGTCATCCACATATAATATCAGAAATGCTACCGAGCTCCCACTCACTTTCTTGTAAATACAGGCTTCTCCAAAAGTCTGTATAAAACCAAATGCTTTGATTACACTATCAAAGTGTTTATTCCAACTCCGAGAGGCTTACACCAGTCCATAAATGGATCGCTGGAGCTTGCACACTTTGTTAGCTCCCTTTGGATCGACAAAACCTTCCGGTTGCATCATATACAAATCTTCTTCTAGAAATCCATTCAGGAATGCAGTTTTGACATCCATCTGCCAAATTTCATAATCATAAAATGCGGCAATCGCTAACATGATTCGGACAGACTTAAGCACCGCTACGGGTGAGAAAGTCTCATCGTAGTCAATCCCTTGAACTTGTCGAAACCCTTTCGCAACAAGTCGAGCTTTGTAAATAGTAACATTACCGTCAGCGTCAGTCTTCTTCTTGAAGATCCATTTATTCTCAATTGCTTGCCGATCAATGGGCAAGTCAACCAAAGTCCACACTTTGTTCTCATACATGGATCCCATCTCATATTTCATGGCTTCAAGCCATTTTGCGGAATCTGGGCTCACCATCGCTTCTTCATAGTTCATAGGTTCATCATGATCCAGTAGCATGACTTCCAGAACAGGATTACTGTACCACTCTGGCGCGGATCTTACTCTGGTTGATCTACGAGGTTCAGTAATAACTTGATCTAAAGTTTCATGATCATCATCATTAACTTCCTCACTAATTGGTATAGTTGTCACAGGAACCGGTTTCTGTGATGAGCTACTTTCCAATAAGGGAGCAGGTACGGTTACCTCATCAAGTTCTACTTTCCTCCCACTCACTTCTTTCGAGAGAAACTCCTTCTCTAGAAAGGATCCATTCTTAGCAACGAGTGTCTTGCCTTCGGATCTGTGATAAAAGGTGTACCCAACAGTCTCCTTTGGGTATCCTATGAAGACACATTTCTCCGATTTGGGTTCGAGCTTATCAGGTTGAAGCTTTTTCACATAAGCATCGCAGCCCCAAACTTTAAGAAACGACAACTTTGGTTTCTTGCCAAACCACAGTTTATAAGGCGTCGTCTCAACGAATTTCGATGGTGCCCTATTTAACGTGAATGCGGCCATCTCTAAAGCATAACCCCAAAACGATAGCGGTAAATCAGTAAGAGACATCATAGATCGCACCATATCTAGTAAAGTACGATTACGACGTTCGGACACACCATTACGCTGTGGTGTTCCGGGTGGCGTGAGTTGTGAAACTATTCCGCTTTGTTTCAAATGTAGACCAAACTCGTAACTCAAATATTCTCCTCCATGATCAGATCGTAGAAACTTTATTTTCTTGTTACGGTGATTTTCAACTTCACTCTGAAATTCTTTGAGCTTTTCAAATGTTTCAGATTTATGTTTCATCAAGTAGATATACCCATATCTGCTTAAATCATCTGTGAAGGTGAGAAAATAACGATATCCGCCACGAGCCTCAACATTCATCGGACCACATACATCTGTATGTATGATTTCCAACAAATCTATTGCTCTCTCCACAGTACCGGAGAACGACGTTTTAGTCATCTTGCCCATGCCATAATCAAGTGGCTCCAAAAGGTCATCAGTATGGAGTTTCTTCATGCGCTTTACACCGATATGACCTAAACGGCAGTGCCACAAATAAGTTGCACTATCATTATCAACTCTGCATCTTTTGGCTTCAACATTATGAATATGTGTATCACTACTATCGAGATTCATCAAAAATAGACCACTCTTCAAGGGTGCATGACCATAAAAGACATTACTCATATAAATAGAACAACCATTATTCTCTGATTTAAATGAATTACCGTCTCGCATCAAACAAGATCCAGATATAATGTTCATGCTCAACGCTGGCACCAAATAACAATTATTTAGGTCTAAAACTAATCCCGAAGGTAGATGTAGAGGTACCGTGCCGACCGCGATCACATCAACTTTGGATCCATTTCCCACGCGCATCGTCACCTCGTCATTGGCCAGTGTTCGCTTAATCCGTAGTCCCTGTT
Organism: Triticum monococcum; assembly: GCA_034509565.1. NCBI lineage: Eukaryota > Viridiplantae > Streptophyta > Magnoliopsida > Poales > Poaceae > Triticum > Triticum monococcum. The sequence goes on along the minus strand of CM067842.1, from coordinate 437,629,261 downwards.
TCGAGTTGCAAATATTAGCAACAGAACTAGTATCAAATACCCAGGTGCTACTGCGAGCTCTAGTAAGGTACACATCAATAACATGTATATAACATATACCTTTGTTCACCTTGCCATCCTTCTTATACGCCAAATACTTGGGGCAGTTCCGCTTCCAGTGAACAGTCTGCTTGAAGTAGAAGCACTCAGTTTCAGGCTTAGGTCCAGACTTGGGTTTCTTCTCCTGAGCAACAACTTGTTTGTTGTTCTTCTTGAAGTTCCCCTTCTCCTTCCCTTTGCCCTTTTCTTGAAACTGGCGGTCTTATTGACCATCAACACTTGATGCTCCTTCTTGATTTCTACCTCTGCAGCCTTTAGCATTGCGAAGAGCTCGGGAATCATCTTATCCATCCCTTGCATGTTATAGTTCATCACGAAGCTCTTGTAGCTTGGTGGCAGTGATTGAAGAACTCTGTCAATGACACTATCAACAAGAAGATTAACTCCCAGTTGAGTCAAGTGATTATGATACCCAGACATTTTGAGTATATGTTCACTGACAGAACTATTCTCCTCCATCTTGCAGCTATAGAACTTATTGGAGACTTCATATCTCTCAACCCGGGCATTTGCTTGAAATATTAACTTCAACTCCTGGAACATCTCATATGCTCCATGACGTTCAAAACGTCTTTGAAGTCCCGATTCTAAGCCATAAAGCATGGCACACTGAACTATTGAGTAGTCATCAGCTTTGCTCTGCCAGATGTTCATAACATCTGGTGTTGCTCCTGCAGCAGGCCTGGCACCCAGCGGTGCTTCCAGGACGTAATTCTTCTGTACAGCAATGAGGACAATCCTCAAGTTACGGACCCAGTCCGTGTAAATGCTACCATCATCTTTCAACTTTGCTTTCTCAAGGAACGCATTAAAATTCAACGGAACAACAACACGGGCCATCTATCTACAATCAAACGTAGACAAGCAAAATACTATCAGGTACCAAGTTCATGATAAATTTAAGTTCAATTAATCATATTACTTAAGAACTCCCACTTAGAAAGACATCCCTCTAATGTTCTAAGTGACCACGTGATCCAAATCAACTAAACCATAACCGATCATCACGTGAAATAGAGTAGCTTTCAATGGTGAACATCAATATGTTGATCATATCTACTATATGATTCACGCTCGACCTTTCGGTCTCAGTGTTCCAGGCCATATCTGCATATGCTAGGCTCGTCAAGTTTAACCTGAGTATTCTGCGTGTGCAAAAACTCGCTTGCACCCGTTGTAGATGGACGTAGAGCTTATCACACCCGATCATCACGTGGTGTATGACCACGACGAACTTTGGCAACGGTGCATACTCAGGGAGAACACTTTTATCTTGAAATTTAGCGAGAGATCATCTTATAATGCTATCGTCAATCAAAGCAAGATAAGATGCATAAAAGATAAACATCACATGCAATCAATATAAGTGATATGATATGGCCATCATCATCCTGTGCTTGTGATCTCCATCTCTAAAGCACCTTCATGATCACCATCATTACCGGCACGACACCTTGATCTCCATCGTAGCATCGTTGTTGTCTCGCCAATCTTATGCTTCCATGACTATCGCTACTGCTTAGTGATAAAGTAAAGCATTGCAGGGCGATTGCATTGCATACAATAAAGCGACAACCATATGGCTCCTGCCAGTTGCCGATAACTCGGTTACAAAACATGATCATCTCATACAATAAAATTTAGCATCACATCTTGACCATATCACATCACAACATGCCCTGCAAAAACAAGTTAGACGTCCTCTACTTTGTTGTTGCAAGTTTTGCGTGGCTGCTACGGGCTTAGCAAGAACCGTTCTTACCTACGCATCAAAACCACAATGATAGTTTGTCAAGTTGATGTTGTTTTAACCTTCGCAAGGACCGGGCGTAGCCACACTTGGTTCAACTAAAGTTGGAGAAACTGACACCCGCCAGCCACCTGTGTGCAAAGCACGTCGGTAGAACCAGTCTCTCATAAGCGTACGCGTAATATAGGTCCGGGCCGCTTCATCCAACAATACCACCGAACCAAAGTATGACATGCTGGTAAGCAGTATGACTTATATCGCCCACAACTCACCTGTTTTCTACTCGTGCATATAACATCAACGCATAAAACCTGGCTCGGATGCCACTGTTGGGGAACGTAGTAATATCAAAAATTTCCTACACACACGCAAGATCATGGTGATGCATAGCAACAAGAGGGGAGAGTGTTTTCTACATACCCTCGTAGACCGAAAGAGGAAGCGTTAGCACAACGCGGTTGATGTAGTCGTACGTCTTCACGATCCGACCGATCCAAGTACCGAACGCACGGCACCTCCGAGTTCAGCACACGTTCAGCTCGATGACGTCCCGCGAACTCCAATCTAGTAGAGCTTCACAGGAGAGTTCCGTCAACACGACGGTGTGGTGACGATGATGATGTTCTACTGTCACAGGGCTTCGCCTAAGCACCGCTATGATATGATCGAGGTGGATTATGGTGGAAGGGGGAACCGCACACGGCTAAGAGATCAAGAGATCAACTGTTGTGTCTATGGGATGCCCCCTGGCCACATATATAAAGGAGTGGAGGAGGAGGGGGCGGCCAAGAGGAGGAGGCGCGCCCAAGGGGGGGCAATCCTACTCCAAGTAGGTTTTGCCCCCCCTTTCCTATTCCAACTAGGAGAAGGGGAAAGGAGGAGGTGGAGAGAAGGAAGGAGAAGGGGGCCGCGCTCCTTCCCTTTCCCAATTCGGATTGGGGCAAGGGGGGCTGCGCGCCACCTCCTGCTGCCTCTCCTCTTCCACTACTTTGGGCCCATGAGGCCCAATAACCCCCGGGGGGTTCCGGTAACCCCCCGGTACTCTGGTATATATCTGATAACCCCCAGAACCATTCCGGTGTCCGAATATAGTCATCCAATATATCAACCTTCATGTCTCGACCATTTCGAGACTCCTCGTCATGTCCGTGATCACATCCGGGACTCCGAACAACCTTCGGTACATCAAAACTCATAAACTCATAATATAACCGTCATCGAAACGTTAAGCGGGCGGACCCTACGGGTTCGAGAACTATGTAGACATGACCGAGACATGTCTCCGGTCAATAACCAATAGCGGAACTTGGATGCTCATATTGGCTCCCACATATTCTATGAAGATCTTTATCGGTCAGACCGCATAACAACATATGTTGTTCCCTTTGTCATCAGTATGTTACTTGCCCGAGATTCGATCGTCGGTATCTCAATACCTAGTTCAATCTCGTTACCGGCAAGTCTCTTTACTCATTCTGTAATACATCATTCTGCAACTAACTCATTTAGTTGCAATGCTTAGGTGATGTGCATTACCGAGAGGGCCCAGAGATACCTCTCCGACAATCGGAGTGACAAATCCTAATCTCAAAATACGACAACCCAACAAGTACCTTTGGAGAGACCTGTAGAGCACCTTTATAATCACCCAGTTACGTTGTGACGTTTGGTAGCACACAAAGTGTTCCTCCGGTAAATGGGAGTTGCATAATCTCATAGTCATAGGAACATGTATAAGTTATGAAGAAAGCAATAGCAAGAAACTAAACGATCAAGTGCTAAGCTAACGGAATGGGTCAAGTCAATCATATCATTCTCCTAATGATGTGATCCCGTTAATCAAATGACAACTCATGTCTATGGTTAGGAAACATAACCATCTTCGATCAACGAGCTAGTCAAGTAGAGGCATACTAGTGACACTCTGTTTGTCTATGAATTCACACATGTATTATGTTTCCGGTTAATACAATTCTAGCATGAATAACAAACATTTATCATGATATAAGGAAATAAATAATAACTTTATTATTGCCTCTAGGGCAAATTTCCTTCAGAAGACAGCTGGCTGGCTCACAGCAATAACATATCAAAGAACCATGGTACTTCGGATACCAAGGATGGCAATGGCAGGTCACGTCGCAACAAACACAAGCATCGCATTAACAGCGACAATACCGAGGATACAGCAGTCAATGCCGGATTCAAAGGCTCTAAACCCGGTCAGCGGAAAAAGCCATTCAAAAGAAGCACTCCAAGCCCATCCAGTTTGGACCGAATACTCGATCGCTCGTGCCAAATACATGGCACCCCCGATAAGCCAGCCAACCACACCAACAGGGATTGTTGGGTGTTCAAGTAGGCCAGCAAGTTAAATGCTGAAAACAAAGATAAGGGGTCACATAGCGATGACGAGGAGGAGCCCCGGCAGCCGAACACCGGAGGACAGAAGAGGTTCCCCCCACAAGTGCGGACGGTGAACATGATATACGCAACCCACATCCCCAAGAGGGAGCGGAAGCGTGCGCTAAGGGACATATACGCGTTGGAGCCAATCGCCCCGAAGTTCAACCCATGGTCCTCCTGTCCGATCACCTTCGATCGCAGGGACTACCCCACTAGTATCCGTCACGGCAGATTCGCCGCACTAGTCCTAGACCCAATCATTGACGGATTCCACCTCACTCGAGTCCTTATGGATGGTGGCAGCAGCCTGAACCTGCTTTATCAGGACATAGTGTGCGAAATGGGTATAGACCCCTCAAGGATCAAACCCACAAAAACGACCTTCAAAGGCGTCATACTAGGTGTAGAGGCCCATTGCACAGGCTCAGTCACAGTGGAAGTGGTCTTTGGATCCCCGGATAACTTCCGAAGCGAGGAGTTAATCTTCGATATAGTCCCGTTCCGCAGTGGCTATCATGCACTGCTCGGACGAACCGCATTTGCGAGATTCAATGCGGTACTGCATTATGCATACCTCAAGCTCAAGATGCCAGGACCCCGGGGGGTCATCACAGTCAATGGAAACACAGAGCGCTCTCTCCGTACGGAGGAGCACACTGCGGCCCTCGCAGCAGAAGCGCAAAGCAGCCTCTTAAGGCAATCCACCAGTTCGGCGATTAAAGACCCGGACACCTTCAAGCGCGCCCGGAGTAATCGGCAACAAGACCGCCTGGCATGTTCTGAGCTCGCATAGCAATGCGGCCCCCACCCCAGTCCCAGCCAAACGGTGAAATCCGTGCCACACGTACATAATTACGCATTGAAAATACCATGGGCGCAGGTGGGGAGGGGGGCACGACTACCGCACTAGGGGCTTCCCGCTTTGTTATTTTTCTTTCTTTCAGGACTTTAATCTCTGGAAGCCCCGTCCGGCAGTACGATCGCCGGACACACGATACAGCAACCAAGGAGGCAGAAAGCTACGTCGCATCAAGGAATTCCCAGGTGGTCTCTAGTAACGAGTGAAATACCTGCTTTAAATACCATTCCTCAGCTTGCCCTTGGAGGGGACATGTCAAATAGTCCTACTTTTTGCTTATCGCACTACTTGTATCATTCTACTTCGACGCACCTTTTTGAATAAACAATGCATAGCACTATACTATTACCGCATTCTCTATTCTTCTTATATATATATACATACACACACACACACACACACACACACACACACACACACACACACACTATTCTGATCACGGGATCAGGATAATATTCTGATCACAACATGAACTTCCCGAGTAACGCGCTTGACCTTCCCCGAGTACTAGGTTGAACTTCAGCTAAAAGGTGTCCAAATGGGGCTTGCGATATACCGTTGGAAAGCTATGGACATCAGTATCATGACCCAAGTTAAATTTTTGGCAAAAGGTAAGCGGTTTAAGAGTAGTTTTGAAAACCGTTTTTTCTTCATACAAAAACGTGAATCGTATTTTCGATCGCATTTTTAAACCGTTTATCGGAATGAGGCAAATAATACGGCGTTGGAAAGCTGCTGCAAAACCGCTCCTTCCATATGTTGAAAGTTTTCTCTAATTCCCTACGGTTAAAGAGTAATTTGGAAAATCGTAGAATTTCGCAAACCGAACAGCCGAGTTCGTTTTTTGATGCCATTTCTAAACAGCTAATCCAATTGAGGCACATAATATGGCATTGGAAAGCTTATGAAAATGCACTACTTTTTCAAGTTAAAAGTTTTTTCTAATTTTGAACAGTTTAAAAGTAATTTAGAAAACGGTACAACTTCCACCAAGTTCTTATTTTTGAGCTAATTTTTTAACCGTATGTCCAAATGCAGCAAATGATATGGCGTTGGAAAGCTTGATCAAATGCGAAACTTTTTTGTATATATTGTTTCTCCTAATTCATTATGGTTTTATGTCAGTTTTGAAAATGGCTAAAAACGTATTTTTGCCGTAATTTATACAAACTTTATCGGAATGGGGCAAATAATATGCCGCTGAAAAGCTACGGAAAATTCGAAACTTTTTCATGTTGATGGTTTTCTCTGATTCCTAGCTGTTTTCAAGTAGTTACGAAAATGATGAGATCGTTCGTTCTGCCTTTATCGCGAAACAGATTCTTCGAAAATGCACCGCGTGAAGAACCTGAACTTATCGGCGTGTGTACCTGAACTTCACTCTGTTTTTCACGTGCTTTTTTTGCTCGTAGCTCTTCATCCACTCACCGAAATTGAGCAAGTGATACACCAATGGAAAGCTGTTGTAAACATGCAACTTTCCCGTGTTGATCATTTTTTCATACTCGCGACGATTTTAAAAGTTTTTCATCTGATATTCATTCAGTGTAGTAGGTGAACTTCTTGTTGTTTTCACGTTGAACTTCTGTGACGTATTTTTTCATTTGTAATTTTCTCATCCATTCGTCAAGTGTTACACAAATGGTATTTCTTTTGTATAAACTTCTCTCATAATATTTTTTTAACTTTCTCCGACGGAGGACTTCAACTTATATCAACAAACTTTTAGTCTTTGCTTTTTTTATTCTTTTTAATACAAAATGCACACCGTGTAGTACGTGAACTTCTGGCAGTTATCAAGCTGAACTTCTCCGGGTAAGTGAAAATATCTGAGTTTTTTATGAATATTAATCTGAATTTTCTTATTCTTTTTTATGAAATTTTGAAGCGCTCTATTTTTAAAAGTTGAACTTCTTTTTATTTCACTTTTTAACTTCTTGTTTCCATTCTTTAATAACGAGGAAAATCCGAGTTTTCTATAATCATCGAACTTCTCCATATTTTTAATTTGGACCTCTTAGTTTTATTTCTTAATCTTTTTAATGAAATTTGAAGCGCTCTATTTTTAAAAGTTGAAATTCTTGTTATTTTATTTTTGAACTTCTTGTTTCCATTTCTTTAATAACGAGGAAAATTTGAGTTTTTTATAATCATCGAACTTCTCCATCTTTTAATATGGACTTCTTGTTTTTTTTTCTTATTCTTTTTTATGAAATTTTGAAGTGCTTTGTTTTTAAAAGTTGAACTTCTTGTTATTTTATTTTTGAACTTCTTATTTTTCAAAATTGTTTGTCACTTCAAGTTCTAAAAAATCACAACTCTTCGATGTTTAACCTTGCATGTTTAAATTTATTTTTGAACTTGCTGAGATAACACACTTGACCTTCTCGAACACAACATTTTGACCTTCGCAAAACATAAATTGAAAGCCAAATTTTTGACCTACAGAGCATGTACATGTATATATCTAATTTTTCTTTACACATGACCCATTGGGACTATCATATTTATAGGAAATGTAGTTTTGAGGCTAAGGTAGGCCATCTCAAGAATACACAGGATGTGAGATCGCATACCCATGTTAATTTGCACCCCAAAAAATACACAGAAATCACACACCCCGTTCCTGAACTCTAACAATCTTCCTGCAACTTATGTGACCTTCTCCCTACCTCTATGGTGACCTTATCCCCTCCTCTGTGGTGACCTTTAAGAAACCAGAAAAATTGTCTTTTAATAAAACATTGAGCTTTTGTCTTGTTTCTTTAATTCAAACTTCTTGAATTGCCAAAGTTTTAATCTATTGGTGTTTCTTTTTGTGCGACCTTCCTCGGATTTAAGATTTTAGTTTTTCATTTTTTGCGTACTTTTTCACACGTGTTTTGAAAGAACTACCGTGCCTGTAAGAATTTTTGTTTGCTTTTTTGCTTTTGATTCTGAACTTCTACGTTTGATGTGTATTATGTTTGTTTTTGCCAAAAGCAACCTTTTTTGTGTGACATTATTTAACAAAACATGAGCTTCCACCCAAATTATAAGTACTTTTTTCTCCTAAGCGGATTAGAAGTGCTCAACGTAGAGGGATTCACATAAGGAAGAGGTGCAAAAAGAAACATAACACATTGGACTTGAACACGGAATGAAGAAGATCAACACACTGGACCGCAGCCATACTAATTACTGCAGAAATTTGTTTTTTCCATTTTTTCACGTACTAGATAGTTCCAATACATGACCTTTCCACACAATAATATGTGAACTTCTCGGAAGATAAATTTCATTGACCACTTTTTACACACAGAACGTACATGAAGGAGGTTGAAGATGTGCACGTGGGATGCATCAACATGTGGGAAAGTTTATTGTTACTAAATAGCACACAGAAATCAAACCCATTGGAAAGAGTTTTTGACCAAACTCAGAAGATACTTCAAGCATTCCTAGTATGGCCTTCGAACATGATTACAATAGTCAGCGGCTTGGTGATTTGCACTTCTGAAGAACAAAAAATAGAAATGATGTATCTGAAATACTACAACAAGTGTTAATTTGTTTTCCAACGGTAATAAAGGTGAACTTCATGCTTTTTCGTTCTGAACTTGTCTTATGGTTTTTATCACCTAATTGAACGCCTACGATTCATCATCTTGTATGTACTTGTTTTACTATAAAAGCTGAGAGAGATTTGCTGTGTAGTACAGTGATGTATAGCAGTAGTAGAACTTGTCATATAGTACTGGTAGAACTTCACGGTGACCGACGTATAGCTATAGTAGAACCGGGCATACAACGGTAGTGAAACCAAAATGTCTTCCTTTATGTTGCATCAACAAGTTGATTAGAGAGAGAAGAGAGCAACTTCTGTGCGGAAAAGAAAACATCACCAGCGAGTAGCAGGTGCTGCGTGCACGTGAGGTTAGTAGCAACAGAGAGAGTGGTGAACAAGCGTCCCAGGGGACACACGCGCACCCAGCACACCACACTGAAACACGCACGAACGAACCATAGAAGAACTTCAGCAAAGGATTCTAAAATCTGAACTTGGCACAAAATCATAGTAGAACGTCACAAAAATGTTTCTAAAATCTGAACTTGGCATGTAGGCTGTAGCCATACTATAATTTCCTCAACATCTGCACTAGCACTAGCATCTGCACATATCTAAAGCCATAGTAAAACATATCTCAAGTCTGAACCAAAGAGAGATTGCATTTTCCTGCTGCATCTGCACAAAAATTCGAACACATGGTTGAGAGCAATCACAGAGCGAACCTCATAGCTCCACTGCCAGTATAGTATGGCGTATATTTTTTGGAGCCTCTAATATGGGCAAGAAGGCGTAGGGGTTGTGCAGTTCAAATCTGCTCCATGGGGAAGAAATACATTGATAGAAGAAGCAGTACAGGAGGATCCTAGCCCTCTGCCTGCGTCCAGCCCGTCTCCCTCGTGTGTGTGCCTGATGGAGTCTAGGAGCAGCGCGAGAGAAGGCGAGCGTGGCCACCCCTGACCACCACCAACTTCTACTGCTGCTACCGCGAGCAGTGTTTCATGCTCGACGCGGACGGAGAGGGCCGCAGTAGCAGGTCTGCCATGCTGAAGGTCATCTACGGGGCTCCATGGAAATGGGGATCTTCTCCCCATCGCATCAGGAAGGAGAGACGGGACCTATTGCCGGCGGCGAAGCGCGGGAGGAAGGCGGGGGGTGGCGGCGGGATCCGATCTTGGGAGGGAGGGTGATGGCGACAGGCGCGCAGGGTATGGGGAGGAAGGCGATGGCGGGAGGCGCACCGGGGCTGGAGGTGCGGCGGTGGGAGGCGTGCCAGAGTAGGACGCTGCCGCGCATGCTGATGGTGGATCTGGTCGCGGGGGCGGCACGGCGGCCAGAACCACATGCAGGGGCGGCGCGGCGGCAAGACCCGGGCGCAGGTGGCACCGAGGCCAGATCCAGGCGATGGGGCGGTGCGACGAAGCCAGGGGCGGCGGGGATGGGGCAGAGGTGGTGCGAGAGGTGGGGGAGGTTGGGAAGGTCGTGATGGGCTGGTCGAACGCGTCTGATGGACCGGCCAGGTTTATTCTAGTTTCTGTTTTCAGGAGTTCGGGAAGAGTCGTCGGGCCCTTATAGGGCCGACTGTGATCAGAATAACTATTCTAATCCTGGGATTAGAATAGTGCTGTCCTATATATATATATATATATATATATATATATATATATATATATATATATATATATATATATATTCATTCATGACATTCAGCACCCGTACACTCTGGTACGGTCAATACGTCAGGGGCTTAAGCATACCCCGTAATACGGCGTGAGAAGTCCAAACACTTTTGATAATGCAGCACCCCGAACTTATAGCATTATATGCATCACGTCCGAATCATGTCTTGGATCAATAGTTGGGTTTGCCCAGCTCCCATGTTTTGGTACCTTACGTTCCGCTATATCGGCTAAGGTAGCACTGGGAGAACTGTTGCGGTTGTGCCCCGGTTCAGCTGGGCTAAGCACCTCAGTAGAGAAAGCTAAAACTGACTGTCATGATAAGGCGAGAGATGGTCGTTGTTCGAGAGGTCTCGAGTCCCTAAAGACTTATGCCGCTTAGAGCGAGGAGTCGGCTTTGTCCGGTTAAGGCGTGTATAGCGCCCCGAATTCGGCCTTCCGAATACTAGGGGCTTCGCCAAAATTTAAAATTGTAGACTTCTATGGTTAAGTGAGAGTGATAAAGCATTATAGTCTGGTTGCCTTGTTCGTTGCACTGAGCACCTCCCTCGAAGGACCCAACAATGGGGAAAAGAGTGCTCAGGTTTATCCCGAACACCCCAACACTCGTGGCATGGGGGCAGAAGCCGACGACTGGCCATCTCTCAGATTTGATAAACAGCCACACAGAAGGTAATATTTTAAATTCAAACAAGCGTTGCATAGCGCATATGAACAAGTTTTCATAATACAGGATCACACGAGCAAGTTTATTCAAAGATTACATCCTTCGCACACTCGTCTGCCACAAGACGGGCACCCTTCAGGACACCCTCATAATACATTTCGGGGTGGCGATGCTCCTTGCCCTGCGGCGGCCCCTCCTTCACCAACTTCTCAGCGTCCATCTTGGCCCAGTGCACCTTTGCACGGGCAAAAGCCCGGCGGGCACCTTCGATACAGACGGACCGCTTGATGACTTCCAGCCGTGGGCAGGCATCCACAAGCCGCCTCACCAGGCCGAAGTAGCTGTTGGGAAGGGAGTCGCCAGGCCACATCCGGACTATAAAGCCCTTCATGGCCTGTTCGGCCGCCTTGTGCAGCTCGACCAGTTGCTTCAGCTAGTCGCTCATAGGCATCGGGTGTTCGGTCCCAGTATATTGAGACCAGAAAAACTTCTCCGTTGAGCTTCCCTCCTTGGCCTGGTAATATTTCGCCGCATCTGATATGCTGCGGGGCAAATCTGCGAATGCTCCTGGAGAGCTCCAGACTCGGGTAAGTAACAAGTAATTTACTTTCACATGCTTGCTTTGCATATTGAATGCCTTACCTGCTGCTATCTTCCTCATTGCCTCAATCTCCTGGAGGGCCTTTTGGGCTTCAGCCTTGGCATGCTTTGTGCTCTCGAGAGACGCGGCAAGCTCGGACTCTCACTTCTTTGAGTCAAGCTCCAAAGCCTCGTGCTTCTTCACGAGAGCCTGGAGCTCTTGCTGCACCTCGCCCACCCGTGCCACTTGCTTTTCCCGCTCGGTGCGCTCCTTTGCCGCTTTGTTTTCGGCCTCGGACAACGCTTGCTTCAGGGTCGACACTTCGGTCGTGGCCCCTGGCACATTCATGATGATCCTGTCATTTCGCAACCACATTTTCTTTTATATATAGACAAGGTATTACTTACCTTTGTTCTCCTCGAGCTGCCTCTTGGCAAGGCCGAGCTCTTTCTCGGACCCCTCGAGGTCCTGCTTCAGTGCGGTGACCTCCGCAGTCAGTGCGGCAGAGGTCAGCAGCGAAGCCTACATACGCATACGGACATACTTATATTAGACTCCTGCAGATATTATTTGATCCTCTATTCGGCTTTTCTTTGTGAACACCAAATAGAGCATCAGGGGCTACTGTCTATGTGGTACTGTTTTCCCTATATTTTAAATACTTACCTCAAAGTCTGTTAGAAGGCTGGTACAGGCTTCAGTCAGTCCACTCTTGGCGGACTGAACCTTCTTGATCACCGCACTCATAATAGTGCGGTGCTCTTCATTGATGGAAGCACCGCGAAGCGCTCCCAGTAGGTTGTCCGGTGCCTCTAGATGGATAGAGGTCACCGGCACGGGCATCTTGCCCCTCTTGGAAGAGGGCCGCCTGCTCGAGTACGGAACCATTGGAGGTTCCGGCACGGTGTCCAGCTGAGGGCCGAACTTGGAGCCCCTGGGAGCCTTGCTCCCTTTCCTCCTGGAGTCCGGAAGGTCGCCTTGAGGCGCCTTCGGGATTGTCTCCCCCCGGCTCAGCGCCCCTTGAGACAATACCTCGGCATTGCCCGTAGGGCAAGGAGAGGAGGCGGTCGGAAGTGTATCACTATCCATGTCCGACGAGTCCAAGGAACCGCCCGACGAGGATACGGTGATACGGGCTTGGGGTGGACTTAATAAACATATTCGACATTAGGAGAAGCAGTGCAACAAAGGTATACTATGAGTTACTCTGGTATCCTAATACTTACGACTTCGCCAGGGGCTTGGCCCTGAGCAGCCACTCGTCTTCGCCATCGGCGGTGGTGGTGGAGCTGTTCGAAAGGAGAGTCCTTCCCTTCTTGGACCCTTCGGCCTCCCCGGTTGGGGCGGCCTTCCTTTTCTTGTCTCCCCCGGCTGGAGGGGGAGAATCTTCATCTTGCTTCTCCTCGTTTTCATGGGAGGAGTGCGTCTCGGAGTTACCGGACGATGAGTCCGATACCACCTGGCGCCGGGAACTCTTTCGGGTTCCCTTGGCCTTCTTCTTGGTCTTATCCGGCACCTCATAAGGAGGCGGAGTCCGCATCTGTGTCAGGAGAGCGTCCGCAAGGTCTTTGGGCAGAGGGGCCAGACAGTTGATCTGCTCCGAGGTCTCCACCCAGTCATGTCAAAGGCATGGGAGCTCAGACCCCGCACATGGTTAAGCTATGGGAAATAAATACCCTGCCAGATGTATAGAACTTACCGGATTCGCATGGCGATTCACGCTTAGCCCGCGGTCCTCGGTAAGAGAAGGAGGGACCTTGGCACCCTTGAATAGCACCTTCCAGACGTCCTTATGCGTCGTGTCGAAGAGCTCATGTAGAGTCTGGTGCTGGGCCGGGTCGAACTCCCATAAGTTGAAAGCCCGTTGTTGACACGGGAGGATCCGGCGGAAGAGCATGACCTGGACTATGTTGACAAGCTTAAGTTTCTTGCTTGTCATGTTCCGGATACACTTCTGGAGTCCGTCCAGCTCCACCGAAGAGCCCCAAGACAGGCCCTTCTCCTTCCAGGAAGTGAGCCGCGTGGGGACTCCGGATCGAAACTCGGGGGCCGCCACCCAGTTGGTGAAGCGTGGCTCGGTGATGTAGAACCACCCCGATTGCCACCCCTTTACGGTCTCCACAAAGGAGCCCTTGAGCCATGTAACGTTGGGCATTTTTCCCACCATGGCTCCGCTGCATTCTGCTTGTTGGCCGCCTACTACCTTCGGCTTGATATTGAAGGTCTTCAGCCATAGGCCGAAGTGGGGCCGGATGCGGAGGAAAGCCTCGCTCATGACGATGAACGCCGAGATGTTGAGGATGAAGTTCGGGGCCAGATCATGAAAGTCCAGCCCGTAATAGAACATGAGGCCACGGACGAATGGGTGGAGGGGAAACCCCAATCCGTGGACGAAATGGGGGAGGAAAACCACCCTTTCGTGAGGTTCCGGGGTAGGGACGACCTGCCCCGCGGCTGGCAGCCGGTGCGCGATATCCGCGGCTAAGTATCTGGCTTCATGTAGCTTTTTGATGTGTCCCTCCGTGACGGAGGAGGCCATCCACTTGCCTCCTGCTCCGGACATGTTTGGAGAGAGTTGGGGAGAAGGATGCGGACTTGGGCGCTGGAGCTCGAGTGCGCGAGAATGTATGAGCAAGGAGGAAGAAGGCGTGGATAGAAAAGGGTGAGATCTTATCCCTTTATAAGGGCGGACTAAACTATGCGCCCCCACTAGCCTGGTAAAACTCGCTTATCCCCCAAGCGCCGTAATTGATGGCGCGGTTGGATTACCCACGTCTGTATTGATGAGAATCCCGTAATAAGGGGAACATGATCTCTGCTTTGATAAGACATGTCAAGAAACCGCCTCGCGTTATGTGCGGGGCTGGTTAAAGAAAAACGGTTCAAACGATTGCCGGGCCGTGGCGTGATGTCATGCTGCCAAAACGTGTCAGCGGATTAGATTTGTGGAAATATTATTCTCTCTACGGTGGTATGTGGAACTTATTTTGTAGGGTCGGACACTATCCTTGTATTCAAACTCTTCCGTGGTGTATTCGGAGGAGAAACCCGCCTTGCAATGCCGAAGACAACACTGCGTGCCGGACTCATCGTCATTGAATCCTGGTTCAGGGGCTACTGAGAGAGTCCTGGATTAGGGGGTCTTCGGACAGACGGACTATATCCTTTGGCCGGACTGTTGGACTATGAAGATACAAGATTAAAGACTTCGTCCCGTGTCCGGATGGGACTCTACTTGGCGTGGAAGGCAAGCTAGGCAATACGGATATGTATATCTTCTCCTTTGTAACCGACCTTGTGTAACCCTAGCCCCCTCCGGTGTCTATATAAACTGGAGGGTTTTAGTCCGTAGGACAACATACAATCATACCATAGGCTAGCTTCTAGGGTTTAGCCTCTCCGATCTCGTGGTAGATCAACTCTTGTACTACTCATATTATCAAGAATAATCAAGCAGGACGTAGGGTTTTACCTCCATCAAGAGGGCCCGAACCTGGGTAAAACATCGTGTCCCCTGCCTCTTGTTACCATCCACCTTAGACGCACAGTTTGGGACCCCCTACCCGAGATCCGCCGGTTTTGACACCGACACCAACCCTTTCAACAGGGGACAAGTGAACCACGTGAACGTGGAGGAGGTTGAAGAGTGATATGTCTTCGTTGTATCTACTTTTCCAAACACTTTTGCCCTTGTTTTGGATTCTAACTTGCATGATTTGAATGGAACTAACCCGAACTGACGTTGTTTTCAGCAGAATTGCCATGGTGTTATTTTTGTGCAGAAATAAAAGTTCTCAGAATGACCTGAAAATCAACAGAGAATTATTTTGGAATATATAAAAAATACTGGAAGAAAGATCCACATCAGGGGGCCCACACCCTGTCCACGAGGGTGGGGGCGCGCCCTACCCCCCCTGGGCGCACCCCCTGCCTCGTGGGGCCCCTGACGCTCCACCGACCTCAACCTTGACTCCATATATTCACTTTCGGGGAGAAAAAAATCAGAGAAAATGATTCATCACGTTTTACGATACGGAGCCGCCGCCAAGACCTAAACTCTCTCGGGAGGGCTGATCTGGAGTCCGCTCGGGGCTCCGGAGAGGGGAATCCGTTGCCATCGTCATCATCAACCTTCCCCCATCACCAATTTCATGATGCTCACCACCGTGCGTGAGTAATTCCATCGTAGGCTTGCTGGACGGTGATGGGTTGGATGAGATTTATCATGTAATCGAGTTAGTTTTGTTAGGGTTTGATCCCTAGTATCCACTATGTTCTGAGATTGATGTTGCTATGACTTTGCTATGCTTAATGCTTGTCACTAGGGCCCGAGTGCCATGATTTCAGATCTGAACCTATTATGTTTTCATCAATATATGAGAGTTCTTGATCCTATCTTGCAAGTCTATAGTCACCTACTATGTGTTATGATCCGTTAACCCCGAAGTGACAATAATCGGGATACTTACCGGTGATGACCGTAGTTTGAGGAATTCATGTATTCACTATGTGTTAATGCTTTGGTCCGGTACTCTATTAAAAGGAGGCCTTAATATCCCTTAGTTTCCAATAGGACCCCGCTGCCACGGGAGGGTAGGACAAAAGATGTCATGCAAGTTCTTTTCCATAAGCATGTATGACTATATTCGGAATACATGCCTACATTACATTGATGAACTGGAGCTAGTTCTGTGTCACCCTAGGTTATGACTGTTACATGATCGATCGCATCCGGCATAATTCTCCATCACCGATCCAATGCCTACGAGCTTTTCCTATATTGTTCTTCGCTTATTTACTTTTCTGTTGCTACTATTACAATCACTACAAAACCCAAAAATATTACTTTTGCTACCAATACCTTTTGCTACCGTTACCACTACTATCATAGTACTTTGCTACTAAACACTTTGCTGCAGATATTAAGTTTCCAGGTGTGGTTAAATTGACAACTCAGCTACTAATACTTGAGAATATTCTTTGGATCCCCTTGTGTCAAATCAATAAATTTGGTTTGAATACTCTACCCTCGAAAACTGTTGCGATCCCCTATACTTGTGGGTTATCAAGAACATTTTCTGGCGCTATTGCCGGGAAGCATAGCTCTATTCTTTGAGTCACTTGGGATTTATATCTGCTTATCATTATGAAGAACTTGAAAGATGAAAGAACCAAGATTTTTCCCTCAACTACGAGGGGAGGTAAGGAACTGCCATCTAGCTCTGCACTTGATTCACCTTCTGTTTTGAGTAAGCTTGCGACACCTAAACCTCCTTCTGCTATTAATTCTGATATGTCGCATGTTATTGATGATGCCACTTCTGCTTTGCATGATACTTATGATGAAACTACTTATATGCTTGATACTACTGTGCCATTAGGTGAATTTCTTGATGAACAACTTGCTAGGGCTAGAGAGAATGAAATTATTGAAACTGATAATATTGATGAAAGTGATGATGAAGATTCTCCCCCTAGATATGAATTGCATGTTGTTCGTGAGGGTTATTGTTGGTGTCAAAACCGGCGGATCTCGGGTAGGGGTCCCGAACTGTGTGTCTAGGATCGATGGTAACAGGAGGCAGGGGACACGATGTTTACCCAGGTTCGGGCCATCTTGATGGAGGTAATACCCTACGTCCTACTTGATTGATATTGATGATATGAGTATTACAAGAGTTGATCTACCACGAGATCGGAGAGGCTAAAACCCTAGAAGCTAGCCTATGGTATGATTGTTGTATATAATCTATCGACTAGCCTGGCCTCAGTTTATATAATGCACCAGAGGCCTAGGATAACAAGAGTCCTAGCCGAATACGCCGGTGGGGAGGAGTCCTTGTCTTGATCACCAAGTCTTGTGGAATCTTCCATGTATGCGGCAGTTGTCCGAACTGGCCCATGAGTATACGGCCATGGGGGTCCTCGGCCCAATCTAACAGATCGGGAGACGACATGGTGAGTACCCCCTAGTCCAGGACACCGTCAGTAGCCCCCTGAACCGGTCTTCAAGTTAGGGACGCTCCTCGATTCTTCTGAACTATTCTTCATCGTCGGTTGTCGGTCTTGAAAACTGGTTCAACAAATCTTCTCATCTTCGATCTTGAGGATCGCCGAAATGCATTCGACGAGTTTGCACATTGGGTATCCGAGGAACCCCTTTAAGTTTCCGGCCTTTATCAATGCCTTGTTATTTTTATGCCACACCTCGGGTTTGAAGTTGTTCCCAGGAGGCAGTGTCCTCCTGCGTCCGAGCTCTAACGCCGGACTGCATTCGAGGTATCTTTTGCAGCCAAGCACCAATGTCGGATTGCTTCCGAGCTCCAACGCCGAAATGTATCCGAGCTCCAACGCCGAACTGTGTCCAAGCTCCAACACCGGACTATATCCAAGATGTCATAGATCATCTTGGTCCAAAAAAGTTGAAGGAGTTTAGCCGAGCTTAATGCTGGAAATGCCCTCTATGGAGCCAGCCACTAGCGCCCGAGCTTTATGCCGGACTGCTTCCGAGGTGGTGCACCACCCCGACTGTGGGCCAATTTTTTGTCAATATTTTTGATTGGTGCAATTTATTCTCTACCGAGATATATAGCCAGTAACCCTCAACGCGTGTATCGGTTTAAAACCCGAGATGCACTTGAAGCATGATGTAAGACCACTGATCCCAGTAGCTGCTGAGACTCGGGTTGATTTGCAAAATCGGCCTAAGGATCAAGTCCTAGCTTGGCAGAATACTTCGGGATACAAAAAGCGGCGTGCTCAGTCCTCGAGACTCAGGTTGGGTGCGGCCGACCAACCTGAGGATCATAATTTCCTCGGAACCTGTATTGCACTTAAAATTTTCTGCATTGGACAGGCAATGCAGTAGCCCCCGAGACACTGGTCGGGTGGCAACACCAAATCAGGGGATCGATGTGCCCCTTTAATATTTGTAAATAATAACCTGAAGCCCAGTAGCCCCGAGCCTTAATGCGGACACGGGTGGCCGAATTAAGGATCGATATCCATAGTAAAATCACAAATTATGTGTAATGACTCTATGTATCCAAGTACTTTACGTCATTAATGCTCGGATCCGCATTGTACAAAACTTTGTTGACCGACCATCGGCTTCCACCTCCTCGGCCAGTAGCCGAGGAGTGTTTGTCCTACTTTATAAAGCCTTTATGAGGGCAAAGATTTACGACAAAAAAGGCAATATGGACATACGGTTTTATAAACAAAGGTACGCAGAGAGATGTGTTATATTACTGTTTAACATAAGAAATGTCTTCCAAAGAAAATAGTCCCGCTATCGGTTCCTTTCTTTGGGTTGTCATGCTAAGCATGATCATGAAACCTCAGCTCTAATGTAAAAGCAAAATATCAAGGATTTAGTTTGGGAGGCCAGCTAATAGCCCTCGGTAGTGTTCGGCGACAGTCGAGGTCAAGCCGTAAACACTTCGGCCATTGTTATGAATGGCCCGTCATTTAACAGTCATCGGATCGCTGACCAGTTTACGCTTATTATGACAGTCAGTTTTCGGCTTTCTCCACTGAGGTGCTTAACCATGTGAGCTGGAAGCACAATCGCAGTGGTTCTCCCTTTGCACGCCTAGCCGAACAAAGTGGAACGTAGGAAGCCAGTGCAGGAGCCGGGCAACCCAACTATTGACCGAAGACACAATTCGAAACCGATGCATATATAGCAATATTCGAGAATGTTTTTGCCGAATCCCTAAAGGTGTCCGGCATTGCACTGCGAGACTAATGCTGGAAACACACAAATAGTTTAAAAGTGTCATAAGCTTGGAAAACCAAAAAACGTCAGTAAAAACTTGACGTCCGAACAAGATCACGTGTTCGGTGCCAATCCGAGAATTGGAAAAAATATTGTGCTTCTGTCGTGCTTTAACATGACACATCCGATCTCAAGACTTCATGCGGGTTAGCCTACGGCTTCAGGCTCCTCATCCCAAAGGCGGAGTACTTCTCCGAGGTCAATTTAGCAAACTAAACTCAAGCGGCTTTCAGAGAGAAGACAGGCTATCCGACTATTGACCATAAACTCGAGTCGAAAAAGGAGCGGTAGAAAAAGACTTTGCAACGATCAAGAAGAAAACACATTTACTATAAAATAGCTCATATAAATTTTAAGAGCCCCCAAGTGACTTGGGTAAAAGAATTTTATGTATAATGATTGTATGTACCGGAGTACTTATATCGTATATGTGTTCACCTGAACTTTAAACGCGTCTTAACCGACCATCGTCTTCTCCCTCTTCGGCCAAGGGCCGAAAAGTGTCATGTACTCCACCTGTCGAGAGTATCGACGGTGTTTCCGATGACCAGGCAATCAGGCCATAAGGCTGTAACAGACAAAGCGCGCTCAGGGAACTTATGTTATATTACTAACGAAGTGTAAGAAGCATCTTCGAAGAAAACAGTACCCCCACCGATACCTTTCTTCGATGCTCATTATTACTATGAGACTTGTGCAATAGATTTTTTGTACTCATGAGTTCCGTTGTGTGCCGACCATGATTGAAAACAATAAGAGCGCTAGCTTTCGGCTTCACCCAGTCTGAGGTCAGAGCTCGAATGACCCGGTCGTGGTAATCGCAGAGGTGCTCCCTTTACTCCCTAGATGAACAATCGGGAACGTAGGGGTAAGCACAGGAGCCAGGCAACCCAGCTTGCAAATCGCTTAGGTCAATATGGTGCATATTGTGGCGTAATACACGAACAAGGAACGAAGCCGTATAAGTATAATCATATGCAAGAGGAAAAGCTCCATCAAGGGAGCCCCCAAGTAAACGGGGTATTTGAATTTGTGCGTCACAAACAAAGTTTGGACAAGGAAATTTTTTACAAGCAACTTTTTTCCAAAAAAGTATAATGCTTGGTCGAACCGAACACAAGTTAAAAATTCAAAACTTTGAGCATGAAGGCAACTTAGCTGGTTAATGTGTTCGGTATTGATGACGCGGTCCGAGCTTGATGCGGGACAAGGTTCCATCCCCCAAGCCGGTCCCGAGTTGACGATACTGCCCAACCCGGATCATTTTCCTGTGCACAAAAAATAGTGCAAACCGAAGAAAATAGTAATAATAATAATTAAAAAATCGTTGCATAATAAATAATTTATGCAAAGTGAGTAATAAAAGAAATATGGCCTGGCGCCGAAGTCAATGTCGATGCACGGTGTTGGCGTGATGCGATAAAGGCGTGGCAAAGCCTGAATTCACAGGTCGGTCCGAGTTCCGGATGCGGCGTTCGCCGGACCATGTACGGAAACTGACCGAACGACCATGCGACCGTCGTTAATGCGGCCATCATTTGATAGACCTGTGTAAATATGATGAACAAACCAGAGTAATAATTCCTTGGGAAAAATGAACCCGAACAAGAAAAAAAATACTAGGACTAATAGCACCTGGTTTATTTGTCGTAGCTATCCGAAGAAAGGTGATTCCGAAAATTGGGACTCGATCCGCACACCCATTGTCTGATGGGCGATAAAGCGACGATATGGCGATGCTGGCAAAGGTTGGCTCGCCGAGGCAAAGCCCTCGGTCCAGCTAACGTGATGGAGCTAGTCGGCTAGTGACGCCGAAGTCTCCGAAGGAGGTTGATGAAGAGATGGCGAAGCCCCCGGTCCAGTCGAGATGTCGAAGTCTCGATGTCAGCCGATGAGTCGAAGTAGGTCGGCGTGATGGACACCAGCTTGAAGAAGCAATAGTGCGGCCCTGCCGATGCAGGTCATGACGTGGTCGATGTCGGCTTGATGAAGTGACCATGCGACGATGCCGGTATGCCCGCTCCGTGTAATCCGTGGGGCGGTGATGTTGGTGATGATTTATCCTTCACGATGCCGGACTCTTGTTCGGCTTGCCGAGATGATGATCCGAAGAAGTTGAGCTCGGCTCAACAAAGTGACGACGTGTCTAGCATAGGTCGGCAGCCTTGAAGCAATATTGCCGGACTGGTTTGACACCAGCATGATGATGAAGATGACCTCAGGGGAGGCTTAAAAATTTACGGTCACGTGTTTAAAAACAACACACAATACCCTAGAAGAAAATTCCTCTAAAAGGGTTGTCCAATATCACGTTCATAAAGAAACATGAATTCGGGTCGAATCCATATTCGCGCAGAAAATGGATCCGAAAATTGGTCCACTCATCGGAAGGTTCCCAGAGTTTTAACCGTCGGATCGAGTTGAAATTTGGGGGGGTGGTAGATACGGGAATTCCGCAGTAGATGAACGGTTGGATCTTCCAAAGGACCTCCGAGCTGGGCTCTGGAGACCACGCCCTAAACTCATCCAGATTCCCGTCCAGATTTGACAGGGCTCCGGTATATCATAGATTGTGGGAGATTCCTCCATCGGAACTCGACGAAATTTTGCATGGATGTTGTAGACGTAATTACGCACTATTCCACAGAAGCGATCGTCAAACCGATGCTTGAGGAGGTGGTGATGGCGAATACAAGTTCGCTGTCCAAAAAACAGCACGGCCGCCCGAGGGCAATGTTGACGTTGAGCCCTCGAGCTCCATGGATGACTCCTCTATGATCATGATAGAGATCGGAGTTGATGTTGAAAAAGGCCCCCATCCGAACATGATGATCGGAGATGGAGCACGGTCCTCGATCGAGCCAAGGTGACCAGTCGAGTCGGCGACGAAGATGCCGGCGTCACAGTTGACCTGCGGGCGAGCCATTGATTCTTTTGTTGATCACACAGCGGAACTCTCAATGAAAGCACCAATGTCGGTGTCAAAACCGGCGGATCTCGGGTAGGGGGTCCTGAACTGTGCGTTTAGGATCGATGGTAACAGGAGGCAGGGGACATGATGTTTACCCAGGTTCGGGCCCTCTTGATGGAGGTAATACCCTACATCCTGCTTGATTGATATTGAAGATATGAGTATTACAAGAGTTGATCTACCACGAGATCGGAGAGGCTAAAACCTAGAAGCTAGCCTATGGTATGATTGTTGTATATAATCTATCAACTAGCCTGGCCTCGGTTTATATAATGCACCAGAGACCTAGGATAACAAGAGTCCTAGCTGAATACGCCGGTGGGGAGGAGTCCTTGTCTTGATCACCAAGTCTTGTGGAATCTTCCATGTATGCGGCAGTTGTCCGAACTGGCCCATGAGTATACGGCCATGGGGGTCCTCGGCCCAATCTAACAGATCGGGAGATGACGTGGTGAGTACCCCCTAGTCCAGGACACTGTCAGTTATGTTATGGATGAATAATCTGCTAGAGACTTCTTAGCTTGCAATGATAGAAGTGATCTTAAGAAATTATTAGCTAAGGTTAAAGAAAAATCTCTGAATGCTAGAATGAAATATGATCCTGCTTATGCTACTTCAACTATCTTTATTACTGATAAGGATTATGATTTCTCTATTGATTCTGAGTTAATTACTTTGGTTCAATCTGATCCTTTCTATGGCTACGAATCTGAAACTGTTGTGGCACATCTTACTAAATTAAATGATATAGCTACCCTGTTCACTAATGATGAGAAAACTCGCTACTACTATATCCTTAAATTATTTCCGTTCTCATTAAAGGGTGATGCTAAGATATGGTTTAATTCTCTTGATCCTGGTTGTGTGCGTAATCCCCAGGATATGATTTACTACTTCTCTGCTAAATATTTCCCCGCTCATAAGAAACAAGCTGCTTTAAGGGAAATATAATTTTGTGCAAATTGAAGAAGAGAGTCTCCCACAAACTTGGGGGAGGCTTCTCCAATTACTTAATGCTTTGCTTGATCATCCTCTCAAGGAAAATGAAATACTTGATATCTTTTATAATGGACTAACCAATGCTTCCAAAGATTATCTGGATAGTTGTGCTGGTTATGTTTTCAGGGAAAGAACAGTTGATCAAGCTGAAATTCTATTGAATAATATGTTGACCAATGAAAATAATTGGACACTTCCCGAACCAAATCCTAAGCCAACTCCGAAGAAAAGGGGTATTCTATTTCTCAGTCCTGAAGATATACAAGAGGCAAAGAAATCTATGAAAGAAAAATGTATAAAAGCTGAAGATGTTAAGAATTTACCTTCTGTTGAAGAAATACATGGTATTAATTCATCACCTATTGAAGAAATACATGGTCTTGATAACCCGACACAGGTAGTAAAGGTAAATTCTCTCTATAGATTTGATGAAGGTGATATTCCTCGTAATAAGTCTGCTAGCCAATGCTTAGATGAGTTTGATAATTTTATTGTTAAACAAGAAAACTTCAATGCTTATGTTGGTAGACAATTGAAACGAAATGCTTATATGATTGAACACTTGAGTGATTATATGGCTAGTGTTAAAGGTGAACTTAAACTTATTAGTAAACATGCTTCTATGGTTACCACTTAAGTAGAACAAGTACTTAAAGCTTAGAATGATTTGCTTAATGAATTGAATAGTAAGAATAATGACTTTGCTGTTAGAGTTGCAACTAGAGGAGGTAAAGTGACTCAGGAACCTTTGTATCCTGAAGGCCATCCTAAGAGAATTGAGCAGGATTCTCAGAGAAATAACGTTGATGCACCTAGTCCTTCTAAAAGGAAGAGAAAGAAAAATGATAGGACTTTGCATGCTTCTAGTGAACCTGCAGTAGACACATGTGAGAATCCTAATGATATTTCTATCTCTGATGTTGAAACACAATCTGGTAATGAACATGAACCTAGTGATGATGTTAATGATGATGTTCATGTTGATGCTCAACCTAGTAATGATAAAGATGTAGAGATTGAACCTGCTGTTGATCTTGATAACCCACAATCAAAGAACCAACGTTATGATAAGAGAGACTTTGTTGCTAGGAAGCACAATAAAGAAAGAGAACCATGGGTTTAGAAATCCATGTCTTTTCCTCCTAAACCATCCAAGAAAAAGGATGATGAGGATTTTGAGCGCTTTACTGAAATAATTAGACCTATCTTTTTGCGTATGCGTTTGACTGATATGCTTAAAATGAATCCTTATGCTAAGTACATGAAGAAAATAGTTACTAATAAAAGAAAAATAGGAAGCTGAAATTTCCACCATGCTTGCTAATTATACTTTTAAGGGTGGAATACCAAAGAAACTTGGAGATCCAGGAGTACCAACTATACCATGCTCCATTAAAAGAAATTATGTTAAAACTGCTTTATGTGATCTTGAAGCCGGTGTTAGTGTTATGCCTCTCTTTTTATATCGTATACTTGATTTGAATAAGTTGACACCTACTGAAATATCTTTGCAAATGGCTGACAAATCAACTGCTATACATGTCGGTATTTGTGAGGATGTGCCTGTTGTGGTTGCAAACGTTACTATTTTAACGGATTTTGTTATTCTTGATATTCCCGAGGATGATAGTATGTCTATTATTCTTGGAAGACCCTTTTTGAATACTGCAGGGGCTATTATTGATTGCACCAAAAGCAATGTCACTTTTCATGTTAATGGTAATGAGTATACGGTACACTTTCTAAGGAAACAACCTCAAGTCCACAGTATCAATTCTATTGAAAAAATTTCAACAATTACTATTGGAGGTTTTTAATTTCCTCTTCCTACTGTCAAAAAGAAATATGATATTCTTATTGTTGGGGACATACATATCCCCATTGAGGTAACCTAGTGTTATTCGAAAATTCTCCGATTTCATGTTATTCGAAATGAGTTTGTTAACAAGACCTGATCTACCTTGTTAGTGGATTCCTTTTGATGAGCATGAGATGGATGAATTTAGAAAACACAACTCTCTGTACCCTCTTTTTTTTACTTTCTGTTATTTATATTAAATAAAGCAAAAATAGTATTTTTTTTTGTCTGCTTTTTGAATTATCCATGCAATAAAAAATACCCCGAAAATAAAAGTTCTCTAAATGCCCTGAAAATTAAATATGTTTTTTCTAGAATATTTGAGAATATCTGGCACTGAAAACACAGCAGGGTGAGCAGCCACGTGCCCATGCAGGTGGAGGGCGCGCCCCCTGCCTCGTGGACCCCATGTGGGTCCCCTCCACTTATTCCACCTACCACACACTCCTTTTTCCTCCCAAAAAAATCACTAACCAGCTCAAGCATGAGTTCTAGCTCATCTTGCTGCCATTTTCGATCTCCTGGTTAAAGCTCCATTCACAAAACTGCTTTGGGGGATTGTTCTTTGGTATGTGACTCCTCCACTGGTCCAATTAGTTTTTGTTCTAGTGCTTTATTTATTGCAAATTTTTGCTGCTTAGGTGACCCAGTTCTTGAGCTTGCATATCAAATTTATGTGGTCAAAAGTAGTTTTAATGCATGATATAGTCTCTAGGCACTTGTGGGAGTAGTTGCTATCAATTTTGTTGAGTTTGGTTCACTTTTATTTTGAAGTTACTAAAAATTTCGGAAATTTTCCAGAGGAAGAAATATGTTTGGGAAAATGTACCAATGTGGTTCTTCAAGGAAGAAAGGACCTAGACCCACAATACGCGATGCGGACGAGGAACCATCAAGAGACGCTCAAGTGTGGCCTTGTGAATGGCCGTCAGAGGATTTCATGATCCAAGCAGGAATCAAGGAGGAATTTGAAGCATATGTGCGTAATGCCGATCTTGAGAGCTTCGAGGCAGATAAGTGCCGCCAATACCTCTATTTAATTGATTCATTTGTGAGAAGATTTAAATTTTCATCATCACGCAATTCTCAAACTGTCCTGTTTGATATTTATGATAATTCTTATACCATGGACTTAGAAGATTTTAACACTGCTTGTAAACTCCCACACTGGGGTAATGTTAGTGAACCTCGCAAATCTGAATTTAGAGATTTTCTTGCTAGTATTACAGTGGGGGAATCTAGAGATGTAACACAAGCCACCATAGGGAGCATTCATTTTCTTGCTATACATTATTTTGCTCTCTCCATAGGAAGGTGCATAAATGGTAAAGATGAAGCATGTCACATGTGTGTACCTGATCTTAGAATTCTCGGGAGCGCTGTTTTAGGAGATAAACAATACAGCTTGGGGGCTATTGTTGCACGTAGGTTGCATAATAATCGTATTCATGGAGATTTCTTTGGTGGAATTTATGCAACTCGTATAGCTAACTTTCTTGAGATACCCATACGTGGAGATGATATTGAGTTGCCTCCTTCTTATCTTGATTATGATGCTATGGTTCTTCGTCAGTTTGTTGAGAGGAACGATCAGTTCCTACAGTACCGACTAATCTTTGACAGACGACGCACCTATCACGTCGCTCTCACTGCTCCTACTTTCTTTGACTTTCAGGCAAAGGGGAGATATGTTATAACCAGGGAGGAGGCAACTGAATACGAGAGGAGGGTGAAGACAGCTCGCCTCCAAGCTGCACCTCATCAGGCAATTGCCGCTGCATCTCAGTACGACCCCAGCTACAACTTTGGATATCCGTCAGGCCAGCCGTGGCCATAGACCAACTTAGGCCAAAAGCCTAAGCTTGGGGGAGTACGTATCTCTCACCGACATTACATTCATGTTCACACACTCATGCTAGTTGTTGGTGCTCATACTTTTCATTATAATATCCATGCTAGTTTATTTTCATTTTTATGCTTTCTTCTTATGTGTTTGATAAACCTTAATAAAAACAAAAAAAATTAGTTGTAGCTTTTAGTTAGTTTACTTTCCATGCCTTTACTGGTAGTAATTAAAAAGAAAACCCAAAAAGATTTATCGTTCTTCTTTTGCTTGTTGGGACATTTTCCGTGTAAATAGTTTTATTTCTTTTCTTGTTCTTTGGGGGTCGAGAGGAGAAGACCATAATGAAAATGTTGAGTGGCTCTTATATGCATTATTGTTGATCTAACAAGGAGCCCATATTACCTTGTCTTCTCTCTTGAATTGAATGCTTGTAGATTCCAGCTTAGTCCAATGCACG
The DNA here is from genome assembly GCA_034509565.1 of Triticum monococcum. Lineage (NCBI taxonomy): Eukaryota > Viridiplantae > Streptophyta > Magnoliopsida > Poales > Poaceae > Triticum > Triticum monococcum. Next base: position 437,601,763 of record CM067842.1, on the reverse strand, counting down.
TGCACTACTATTATTATCCACATCGTTCGGTCGTGCAAGTGAAAGGCAATAATGATGATTATATGATGAACTTATTGAGATGAGAAAAGCTGGCATGAACTCGGCCTCTCTTGTTTTTGTAAATATGATTAGTTCATCGTTCCTGATTCAGCCTATTATGAATAAACATGTTTGCAATGACAATTAGAGATTGTAGTTGCTTATGTCATGCTTAATTAGCTAGAAGCTTATAATGGTTTACCTTGTGTGCCAATATGCTATTAAAATGGTTGTGATATGGTATGATAGGGTGGTATCCTCTTTTGAACGAGTCGAGTGGCTTGACTTGGCACATGTTCACGCATGTAGTTGAAACAAAATCAACATAGCCTCTACGATATTTATGTTCATGGTGCATTATATCCTACTCATGCTTACATTCGATGTTGATTAATTTTAATGCATGTTCATGACTGTTGTCGCTCTCTAGCTGGTCTCTTCCTAGTCTTTTTCTAGCCTTCACTTGTACTAAGCGGGAATATTTCTTGTGCATCCAATTCCATAAACCCCAAAGTTATTCCATATGAGTCCATCATACCTACCTATACTAGCACTAGTAGAACGCCCGTGCGTTGCCACGGGCCAACAAATGGATCTATCATGAGCCCCAAAACTTTAACTCCTGGATCACTGTGTTATTACTTTGCTATGTTGTCAGGCCACTCCAAATTCACCTGGTGTTCGCTCCAAGTCTATCAATTTGTTGAGTCCCATCATCCCTAACATATGAATTGACAAATGAATTCAAGTCATTTAGCTTCAACTCTACATTGCCACCCAGCTCAAATTCACAGATATTTTTGCCATAGGCATTCTTATCATCCCTAACTTTAAAAGTCTTCCGACATTCCTCGTCCACTCCCTCCTAGAACTTATAGAGAGTTAAGTTTTAAGGCAAGGGCTGGGTGTAACAACCTTTAACTCCTCAAAATTTGAGTAGAATTTGGAGGGTCTTTTGAGGACTTAAATTTTAGGGGAAGCGCTTTAGATGCCCTTACTTATCAGATTACTTTTCCAAATCTAATAAATAATTTATTGTCAGGTCTTCTGTAATCTCTGTCCTCATACTATCTGCATTGAAGAAAGGATGAAAACGAAAGAAAGTTGTACTGCAACAAAACAACTATATCCTATTATTTGAGAGAGATTTTCCCTCGGTATTTGATGTCCCCTTGATAGGAGGGCATTTTCAATCCATGTCAAGTCCCGATAGGATTCATCCAACCTGAAATATATAGTACTATAAATGTTTTGTAGAATAGGGGAAATGTTTATATATATACACACACAAAGATGGTGTATGGATGGTTTTTCTGCAACACACTGAAGGAGAACATGTAGAGGCATTTTCTCTTCAGGAATATTTAATTTTCTCTATACAAGTTATCTTAATCTATAGATCAATGACATGGTTAAGTACTAAATTTCATGGATTCATGTAATATGCATCTTTTATCAGTTAGTACTTCTTTTTAGTACACATATAAGATTTGTCAGAAATCAAGCCTCGTAATGTTTGACCAACTTTATAGAAAAAGATACCAACATTCACAATGTGAAATCAATATCATTAGATGCGTCATGACTCTAATTTTCATATCATGTAACATTAGTATTGTTGATGTTGATATTTTTCCATATAATTATGGCCAAACTTTATGAAGTTTGACTTCGGACAATTCTTATATGCAGAGTAAAAAGGACCGAAGGGAGTACTAATTTGCAAATGAATCAAATGCAAAATAACAATAGATCACTTTACCATCCATTAAGCCGACAGTATCAACAATTACTGTTGGGGCTACCCAACAGTTATTCTGCTAAAAAAAGGTAGTCGACAAAACACATCAATCTAAGTTGTCGGCAAGACCTCTATAACTGTAACATCATAGCAGAGAGAGTAAAAAACTCAGGATGGCGAGTTCACAACAACCTTTGACAGTTTAGAAATCCATAAACATGATTGAAGACGCCTCACTTGTGTCATGATCTAGAGTCTCCAAAGAGAAAACAACTACTACCTGAGTTACGAAAAATACTTGGTTTTGTTGAAATAGCAACCCTGATGCCATTTTAACAATCTATCACCGGTTCAGTTAGTTCTATGGCATGAAAACCAAAGACAAAACTAAGGAAGTCCAAATAAATTTAATATTTGCCGTAAGCAACAAAACTAATTTTTTTCTCAATTTAGGTGTAAATTATATGTCAACCTGGAATTAGATATCTGTTATATAATTATTTTGCAGGCAACTGAATACTTAGAATATATAATACTCACCAATTTGGTGAAACAAATGAAAAGTACAGGATTGTTTAAACCCATGTTCAGAGCACAGAATTTCCTGGGATAGCCTATGCATTAAAAACAGGGCTAAGTATTAGACACAAGAGCATCATTGAATACAGATTTCAGCAAATAAATTACATGATGGGAGGCAGAAGCAAAGTGAAGTAGGGAACGAACAACTACGTACATGCTCCCTCTTTAATAATAGAGATCATCATTAAGCGCGTTGTTAGACAATTCAAAGCATTAGATCCTCAAGATATCACCTTTGTTTTACCTCGGTGAAAATTTCCAGTAATCCATGGCAATCAATAAAAATTTCCCTAATCATCTATCTTTAGTCATTGACAGAAATAAGAGGGAGGAAAATATAGAACCACCCTCACTTAAATCACCCAAGGTTGATGCGCGATGTGCCTGTCCAGAGACTCCAAAATGAGTCTAGTGTGAGCCTTCTCTCCTTTGACCTTCGGAGCCATCACGCCAGCTTCCGCCATGCACATGTCCTCCACGCACCCCCTTCCATCACTTCCTCGGCCTCTTCATTCTTTGGCGTAGGATCCTTTGTGTTCGCTTCTTTCTTGAGGCATCAAATAATGTATATCGTTGGACAAGAATTACAAGATATTTAGCACAAAGTGTTTGTTCATAATTGGCTTAGCAACAATTAAAAAACACTACATCTTCAATAAATGGTAAAATGCTTAAGAAGCAAGACATTTATAAGTAACTTTACCATCTCCTTCAACTGTCCTTTCTTCAGGAGCTCAGGGGCTCACTATCTGGGCGGTAAGCAGGCTGCCACGCAAAGATTCTGGATGCAAAAAGAAAGTAACAACATTTAGTAATTCAGCCATATTCCTAGTATCTACATATTAGTTTGTGTTAAAAAACAATGCACAAATCTTATCACTGCCGTTGTACCATTCCATCATGGTTGCAAGCTCCTTGTATTCAATGTTTTTGTCAATGTTCTCCTTTGACAAAAATATCCCTAAAATCATCTCTCCCCTCTTAGCATTAAGGAGTGATCTTGCAAATACAAAAGGTTTAGGGTATGAGCACCAAATATAAAATGGTAACTCGTAGCAATGATTTTCATAAAAAAGGTCACTGAATATAACAAATATAGGGCTATGCTATGCACTTATAATTAACAATTTTTTGACTGGTACTTATAATGAACAGCAGATAATAAAAAAACAGTATGTAAAGTTAAAATATGGAAAATAGTACTGAACTGGATGTATTAATATTTCAAAGAACTTATGGGGTATGAACATATTATTCGGAGGCATAAGGCCATGTCCAACGCTCAGCTGCCTGTTCAGACGCCTAAATAATAATTAATTAAATCAATTAGCATAGGCTAGGTTTCCCCGCCTCCAGCGTGGCAAATTTAGTAGGTGTCGTGTGTTACCATAGTAGCAACCAACCTGATTCACTTCCATGACCAAGTTGGCCATACCGAGGAAGTCCTGATGTACTGAATAGCACAGAAGAACTAAATACATCTTAAAAGAAATGACGAAGGAAAAACCCCACTAATTACAGCCAAAGCAGATAATAATCTAAAGTTGTTATCATGAGAAGATGATCAAAGCTTGCTTTATCTGAAAGAGAGAGAAAAACGTGCTAATCTTTAAGTTTAATAGTTTCAGGAAGGCCTTACAGTACGGAAGATCCCTCAACTGATGACAATTAGATAGTGAAGTCGGCACCACAAACAACATTAGTTGCTTTAGTAACAAGGCAGGGGAGTGGCGACACCTTAGTCCCTGCACCAAATTTGGAACAACACGGAGTCAGGGACAACACAAAAATAACAGCAGTGTAAGAACACAGTGGGAAAATGAGTTTCCCATATGGTCAAATTCCCATAAATTGTCAGAACTGTCCCATCGTCCTAAACAATATAAGTTATGTATGCTCATGTCATAAATATTTTTATTGGTTTCATTATCACCCAAACAGGTAGATTCTAAGAATAGGTGACAATATAAGTTGTATTTGCTGCACTTCTAGTTGTGTCATCTATCAACCATAAAAAAAGCAACAGGAGAGGGAGTCAACCACTCCTTAGTGAACTCGTCCCCAGCAGTCACCAAATACAAAGCACTTCCTTCGGTCACTCACGACCATCGGATGATTTCTTCCAACACCCGCTGCAATCATAGTGTATCTGCAGAACTGAGAACTGCTAATTAGCATTTAGAAACATGCCTATGAAACATGTAATGCCGTTGGTCTATTCAATTCATGTATGTTGGATGCTAGAAATAACAGTGGTGAGTATGAAACGTGACAAAAATTAAGCATTGACTCATACTTGATACCTGCAAGTCTGCAACCAAGAGTCTTGACACGCAAGAACAACAAGAACGGCGAACCTGCTCGAGTAGCCAGACGGAATTATGCAAGTTGCACTTGGAGATCCTCTCAGCGCTAACGAGCTGCCGGACCGGCAAGTGCAAGGTGCCCCTGCTCCTCTTGGCCCATCTGCGCCACAGCCTCCTGCGACATCTTGGGGACGAACTCCCTAGCCGTGACCTCCAGGACGACCTGCGATCGGCGTGCTCCCCGGGCAGCGGCGGCGGACGCGAGGAGATCGGCGAAGGAGAAGAGGTCAGCCGTGGCCGAGGCGCCCAGGAGGAGGTCGCAGCAGAGGAGGACCGGGAGCGCGACTGGGGCACACTGTCTGAAGGACTCGAAGCAGCCAACGCCGAGGAGGGAGAGACGGGCAGGGGCGAGCGACAAGCGCTCGGCGGCGGCACCTCTAGGATCTCGGCGCCGGCAAAGGGATCCATGATGGCGGCCAGGGCGTGGTTTCCGTCGATATAGCGAATAGATCAGCGGCGGCGAAAGGACCTGCGATAGGCGGCTGGAGCGTGGTTACAGTGTTGGCCTGGGTGAGGAATAGTTATTCTTCATCCCCTTTATTTTATCATCAATGCATCGTAATTTTACGTTTCATAAGTTTTGTCTTATATCGACGCAAAATGAAACCGTAAAAAAATATATAATTGCCGTAAAAAATATTTTATGTTATGTAAAATTACAAACGTAAAAACATAGTTTAAAATACACATAAACTGCAAATTTTCTTGCCTTATGATATTTATTTTTATTTTTTTATGTTAAATTTTACGTAGTGAATCAATAGGAATGTAACTATTTGAATTTGAAACGTAATTCAATTATGAAATGATCGTAAGATTACCTCGGGTGAAGAATAACTTATTCTGTACCCTGGATGATGAATAGTAACACTATATATATATATATATATATATATATATATATATATATATATATATATATATATATATCTTAAATAGAAAAGGTTGAAAATTTAACAACAAACTATCGTGTCTCATAAAGATTCATAATGTGACAACCACAAACACTGAACCCAATGCGGATGGACAGTGTTGCAAAAAAATTAGTACAGAAGGAGACCATTATTAATCCGATCTCTATACACAGATGTCATTATTTTTCCAGCTCATAGCAGTAGTAAACAATATACAGTACAACTCAAAGAGCAGGAGGGGAAAGTCCTTGAAAGTAGTGTTGTGCCCGAGCCTCCGAGGCAGCCGAGAAGAACCCCCTGCCACACATGTTCTTTAGAATGAAAATCCTATGGCAAGATTAATACAGATGACATTTACTACTTCTTCCAGTGGACACAAAAGATGTATGAAGATTAACTCCTTCGGCAACATCTAGAAATTCAATTAGCTCACTGCAAATCCATATAGCTTGTCCGACCAAATAAGTACAGGCCTCCAAATAGCCCATGATTTTGCTCCGAATTAAGATCTACTTTTCTGAAATTAGCCTGGGAGAAAACAATATAACCAGACAGGGAGATTGGGAAAAGAGAGAACCGAGTAGGTGGGGTGGGGAGGGGATGCGGACCATGGTGGGCTTGAGGAAGGGTGGCGGACGTCCCTGTCCAGCGCCACCACAAAGCGTACGTCCTGACGGCGGCGCGACGCACGGTGAGGGCCTTGGCGGCCTCCCACAGCTCCCACACCACCCACTCCTTCAGGTCGTGGAGCTCCCACACTGTCCATCCGCCTAACCTGCCCAGCCCCATAGCCCTTACTGTAGAAACATGCCTGGGGTGGGTGATGGAGACCGAGGGTCCCCTCTTGTCGGCCATGGATTGCCATGGCGGCCATGGCACACAAGCCGCGTGAACGCAGATTCGATCGGGAGCCCCTTCCTTGACGACCACGAGCGCGTCGCAGACGTGGAGATCCGCCGCCTAACCTTGGTGCGCGAGGACGCGAGGAGTGCATGCGTCGGGAGGATCGTGTCCAGGGCTTGCGTGAACGGCTTGGTCTTCGGCGGCCACCTCGAGCCCCTTCCGTCATGGCCGCGCGATCTCAGATCCGGGAGCCGCTTCCTTGACGAGCACGTGCGCTTCGCGGACGTGGAGCTTCGCCGCCTAACCTTGACGAGCAAGCGGATCCAACAATGGAGAGAAGGGTGGGAGCGGTGGAGGTGGCTGAGCGGGAGGGAAGCAGGGGCGGCGGCGGCGGCGGAGCGAGAGATGGGGCAGCGCCAGGGGTGGATCGAGAGGAGGGTTTTTTTCGTGCCAGGAGGGCGTCGTCCGATTTTTTGTTATACAACTAGTTGTGCATAGTTAACCTACGAAATTTTATAGATTTTTTTAGGACGAAAAAAACCAGCGAAGATGGGACGAAAATTGACCGGCGGAGACTACCAACTGCTTCATTAGGAGTAGAGATACTGTGTGTACCTGCCGTTTCAAGTAAATTTGTATGTGCCAAACTCTAAACCTTCAAATAAACATTCTCTTTTGTATGCTCGAATAACTCATGTATCAACTAGGGTTGTCTGTATCCTTCATGCTAGGCAGGTTATTCTCAAGAGAAGTGGACTCCGCTCCTCACTCACGAAAAAATGGCTGGTCACCGGGATGCCCAGTCTCATGCTTTATGCAAATCAAATCAAAATAACTGCAAACAAAACTCCCCCGGGACTCTTGTTAGTTGGAGGCACTCGTTGTTTCGAGCAAGCCATAGATTGATGCTTGTTGGTGGAGGGGGAGTATAAACTTTACCATTCTGTTTGGGAACTTCCTATAATGTGTGTACCATGGAAGATATCGAGATCTCTCGGTTGTTATGTTAACAATGAAAGTATACCGCTCAAAATATTATTCATATCTATTTCAAAACCGAGCTCTGGCACCTCTACAAATCTCTGCTTTCCTCTGCGAAGGGACTATCTATTTATTTTTATATTGAGTCATCATCCGCTTATTAAAAAGCACCAGTTGGAAAGCAACGCTGTCATTTGCATCCATTACTATTAGTTTACATTGAGTATGACTTGACTGGATCTCTTTTACCATGAATTACAATGTCTAGTCAGTCCTTGATCTTTAAAGGTGCTCTGCATTTATGTTTTGCGGTCTCAAAAAGGGCTAGCGAGATACCATCTTGTCATATCATATCATGATTATTTTGAGAAAGTGTTGTCATCCGAGATTTAGTATTATTGCTTGCTAGTTGATTATGCCATTGATATGAGTAAACATGAGACCTAAATGTTATTGTGAATATGGTTAGTTCATAATCTTTGCTGAAAACCTAAATGCTGGCTTTACATATTTACAACAACAAGAGCAAACAGAGTTTATAAAAGTATTTCTTTATCACTTTCAGTTTATCAACTGAATTGCTTGAGGACAAGCAAAGGTTTAAGCTTGGGGGAGTTGATATGTCTCCGTCATATCTACTTTTCCAAACACTTTTACCCTTGTTTTGGACTCTAACTTGCATGATTTGAATGGAACTAATCCGGACTGACGCTGTTTTCAGCAGAATTGCCGTGGTGTTATTTTTGTGCAGAAATAAAAGTTCGCGAAATGACATGAAAATCAACCGATAATTATTTTGGAATATATAAAAAATTCTGGAAGAAAGATCCATGTCAGGGGGCCACTGAAGGAAATATGCCCTAGAGGCAATAATAAAGTTATTATTTATTTCCTTATATCATGATAAATGTTTATTATTCATGCTAGAATTGTATTAACCGGAAACATAATACATGTGTGAATACATAGACAAACAGAGTGTCACTAGTATGCCTCTACTTGACTAGCTCGTTAATCAAAGATGGTTATGTTTCCTAACCATGAACAAAGAGTTGTTATTTGATTAACGAGGTCACATTATTAGTTGAATGATCTGATTGACATGACCCATTCCATTAGCTTAGCACCCGATCGTTTAGTATGTTGCTATTGCTTTCTTCATGACTTATACATGTTCCTATGACTATGAGATTATGCAACTCCCGTTTACCGGAGGAACACTTTGGGTACTACCAAACGTCACAACGTAACTGGGTGATTATAAAGGAGTACTACAGGTATCTCCAATGGTAGATGTTGGGTTGGCATATTTCGAGATTAGAATTTGTCACTCCGATTGTCGGAGAGGTATCTCTGGGCCCTCTCGGTAATACACATCACATAAGCCTTGCAAGCATTATAACTAAGATGTTAGTTGTGAGATGATGTATTACGGAATGAGTAAAGAGACTTGCCAGTAACGAGATTGAACTAGGTATTGGATACCGACGATCGAATCTCGGGAAAGTAACATACCGATGACAAAGGGAACAACGTATGTTGTTATGCGGTCTGACCGATAAAGATCTTCGTAGAATATGTAGGAGCCAATATGGGCATCCAGGTCCCGCTATTGGTTATTGACCGTAGACGTGTCTCGGTCATGTCTACATTGTTCTCGAACCGCAGGGTCCGCACGCTTAACGTTACGATGACAGTTATTATGAGTTTATGCATTTTGCTGTACCGAAGGTTGTTCGGAGTCCCGGATGTGATCACGGACATGACGAGGAGTTTTGAAATGGTCGAGACATAAAGATTGATATATTGAAAGCCTATGTTTGGACATCGAAAGTGTTCCGGGTGAAATCAGGAATTTTACCGGAGTACCGGGAGGTTACCGGAACCCCCCGGGAACCAAATGGGCCTTATTGGGCCTTAGTGGAAAGGTGAAAGGGGCAGCCCAAGGTGGGCTGCGCGCCTCCCCCCTCCCCTAGTCCTATTAGGACTAGGAGAGGTGGCCGGCCACCTCTCTCCCTCTCTTTCCACTTGGGAGTCCTATTAGGAATAGGATTGGGGGGGGGGAGTCCTACTCCCGGTAGGAGTAGGACTCCTCCTGCGCCTCCATAGTTGGCCGGCCAGCCCTCCCCCTGGCAACCTTTATATACGGGGGCAGGGGGCACCTCTAGACACACAAGTTGATCATTGAGATTGTTCCTTAGCCGTGTGCGGTGCCCCCTGCCACCAAATTCCACCTCGATCATATCGTTGTAGTGCTTAGGCGAAGCCCTACGTCGGTAGTACATCAAGATCGTCACCACGCCGTCATGCTGACGGAACTCCTCCCCGAAGCTTTGCTGGATCGGAGCCCGGGGATCGTCATCGAGCTGAACGTGTGCTAAGAACTCGGAGGTGCCGGAGTAACGGTGCTTGGATCGGTCGGATCGGGAAGAAGACGTACGACTACTTCCTCTACGTTGTGTCAACGCTTCCGTTGCGATCTACAAGGGTACGTAGATCAGACTCTCCCCCTCATTGCTATGCATCACCATGATCTTGCGTGTGCGTAGGAAATTTTTTGAAATTACTACGTTCCCCAACAGTGGTATCAGAGCCTAGGTTTTATGGTTTGATGTTATTTGCACGAGTAGAACACAAGTGAGTTGTGGGCGATACAAGTCATACTGCCTACCAGCATGTCATACTTTGGTTCGGCGGTATTGTTGGACGAGACGACCCGGACCAACCTTACGCGTACGCTTACGCGAGACCGGTTCCCTCGACGTGCTTTGCACATAGATGGCTTGCGGGCGACTGTCTCTCCAACTTTAGTTGAACCGAGTGTGGCTACGCCCGGTCCTTGAGAAGGTTAAAACGGAGTCTATTTGACAAACTATCGTTGTGGTTTTGATGCGTAGGTGAGATGAGTTCTTGCTTAAGCCCGTAGCAGGCACGTAAAACTTGCAACAACAAAGTAGAGGACGTCTAACTTGTTTTTGTAGGGCATGTTGTGATGTGATATGGTCAAGGCATGATGCTGATTTTATTGTATGAGATGATCATGTTTTGTAACCAAGTTATCGGCAACTGGCAGGAGCCATATGGTTGTCGCTTTATTGTATGCAATGCAATCGCGATGTAATGCTTTACTTTATTGCTAAGCGGTAGTGATAGTCGTGGAAGCATAAGATTGGCGAGACGACAACGATGCTATGATGGAGATCAAGGTGTCGCGCCGGTGACGATGGTGATCATGACGGTGCTTCGGAGATGGAGATCACAAGCACAAAATGATGATGGCCATATCATATCACTTATATTGATTGCATGCGATGTTTATCTTTTATGCATCTTATCTTGCTTTGATTGACGGTGGCATTATAAGATGATCTCTCACTAAATTATCAAGAAGTGTTCTCCCTGAGTATGCACCGTTGCCAAAGTTCGTCGTGCCCAGACACCACGTGATGATCGGGTGTGATAAGCTCTACGTCCATCTACAACGGGTGCAAGCCAGTTTTGCACACGCAGAATACTCAGGTTAAACTTGACGAGCCTAGCATATGCAGATATGGCCTCGGAACACAGAGACCGAAAGGTCGAGCGTGAATCATATAGTAGATATGATCAACATAACGATGTTCGCCATTGAAAACTACTCCATCTCACGTGATGATCGGTTATGGTTTAGTTGATTTGGATCACATGATCACTTAGAGGATTAGAGGGATGTCTATCTAAGTGGGAGTTCTTAAGTAATTTGATTAACTAAACTTAAACTTATCATGAACTTAGTACCTGATAGTATCTTGCTTGTTTATGTTGATTGTAGATAGATGGCTCGTGCTGTTGTTCCATTGAATTTTAATGCGTTCCTTGAGAAAGCAAAGTTGAAAGATGATGGTAGCAATTACACGGACTGGGTCCGTAACCTGAGGATTATCCTCATTGCTGCACAGAAGAATTACGTCCTGGAAGCACCGCTGGGTGCCAGACCTGCTGCTGGAGCAACACCAGATGTTATGAACGTCTGGCAGAGCAAAGCTGATGACTACTCGATAGTTCAGTGTGCCATGCTTTACGGCTTAGAATCGGGACTTCAACGACGTTTTGAACGTCATGGAGCATATGAGATGTTCCAGGAGTTGAAGTTAATATTTCAAGCAAATGCCCGAATTGAGAGATATGAAGTCTCCAATAAGTTCTATAGCTGCAAGATGGAGGAGAACAGTTCTGTCAGTGAGCATATACTCAAAATGTCTGGGTATAATAATCACTTGATTCAGATGGGAGTTAATCTTCCAGATGATTGCGTCATTGACAGAATTCTCCAATCACTGCCACCAAGCTACAAGAGGTTCGTGATGAACTATAATATGCAAGGGATGAACAAGACTATTCCCGAGCTCTTCGCAATGCTGAAAGCTGCGGAGGTAGAAATCAAGAAGGAGCATCAAGTGTTGATGGTCAACAAGACCACTAGTTTCAAGAAAAAGGGCAAAGGGAAGAAGAATGGGAACTTCAAGAAGAACAGCAAGCAAGTTGCTGCTCAGGAGAAGAAACCCAAGTCTGGACCTAAACCTGAAACTGAGTGCTTCTACTACAAGCAGACTGGTCACTGGAAGCGGAACTGCCCCAAGTATTTGGCGGATAAGAAGGATGGCAAGGTGAACAAAGGTATATGTGATATGCATGTTATTGATGTGTACCTTACTAGAGCTCGCAGTAGCACCTGGGTATTTGATACTGGTTCTGTTGCTAATATTTGCAACTCGAAACAGGGACTACGGAATAAGCGGACACTAGCAAAGGACGAGGTGACGATGCGCGTGGGAAACAGTTCCAAAGTCGATGTGATCGCGGTCGGCACGCTACCTCTACATCTACCTTCGGGATTAATATTAGACCTAAATAATTGTTATTTGGTGCCAGCGTTGAGCATGAACATTATATCTGGATCTTGTTTAATGCGAGACGGTTATTCATTTAAATCAGAGAATAATGGTTGTTCTATTTATATGAGTAATATCTTTTATGGTCATGCACCTTTGAAGAGTGGTCTATTTTTGATGAATCTCGATAGTAGTGATACACATATTCATAATGTTGAAACCAAAAGATGCAGAGTTGATAATGATAGTGCAACTTATTTGTGGCACTGCCGTTTAGGTCATATCGGTATAAAGCGCATGAAGAAACTCCATGCTGATGGGCTTTTGGAACCACTTGATTATGAATCACTTGGTACTTGCGAACCGTGCCTCATAGGCAAGATGACTAAAACACCGTTCTCCGGTACTATGGAGAGAGCAACAGATTTATTGGAAATCATACATACCGATGTATGTGGTCCGATGAATATTGAGGCTCGTGGCGGATATCGTTATTTTCTCACCTTCACAGATGATTTAAGCAGATATGGGTATATTTACTTAATGAAACACAAGTCTGAAACATTTGAAAAGTTTAAAGAATTTCAGAGTGAAGTTGAAAATCATCGTAACAAGAAAATAAAGTTTCTACGATCTGATCGTGGAGGAGAATATTTGAGTTACGAGTTTGGTGTACATTTGAAAAATTGTGGAATAGTTTCGCAACTCACGCCACCCGGAACACCACAGCGTAATGGTGTATCCGAACATCGTAATCGTACTTTACTAGATATGGTGCGATCTATGATGTCTCTTACTGATTTACCGCTATCATTTCTGGTTATGCTTTAGAGACGGCCGCATTCACGTTAAATAGGGCATCATCAAAATCCGTTGAGACGACGCCATATGAACTATGGTTTGGCAAGAAACCAAAGTTGTCGTTTCTTAAAGTTTGGGGCTGCGATGCTTATGTGAAAAAGCTTCAACCTGATAAGCTCGAACCCAAAGCGGAGAAATGTGTCTTCATAGGATACCCAAAGGAGACTGTTGGGTACACCTTCTATCACAGATCCGAAGGCAAGACATTCGTTGCTAAGAATGGATCATTTCTAGAGAAGGAGTTTCTCTCGAAAGAAGTGAATGGGAGGAAAGTAGAACTTGACGAGGTAACTGTACCTGCTCCCTTATTGGAAAATAGTACATCACAGAAAACTATTTCTGCGACACCTATACCAATTAGTGAGGAAGCTAATGATGATGATCATGAAACTTCAGGACAAGATACTACTGAACCACGTAGATCAACCAGAGTGAGATCCGCACCAGAGTGGTATGGTAATCCAATTCTGGAAGTCATGCTAGTTGATCATGATGAACCTACGAACTATGAAGAAGCGATGGTGAGCCCAGATTCCGCAAAGTGGCTTGAAGCCATGAAATCTAAGATGGGATCCATGTATGAGAACAAAGTATGGACTTTGGTTGACTTGCCCGATGATCGGCAAGCAATTGAGAATAAATGGATCTTCAAGAAAAAGACTGACGCTGACGGTAATATTACTGTCTATAAAGCTCGACTTGTCGCAAAAGGTTTTCGACAAGTTCAAGGGGTTGACTACGATGAGACCTTCTCACCCGTAGCGATGCTTAAGTCTGTCAGAATCATGTTAGCAATTGCCGCATTTTATGATTATGAAATTTGGCAGATGGATGTCAAAACTGCATTCCTGAATGGATTTCTGGAAGAAGAGTTGTATATGATGCAACCAGAAGGTTTTGTCGATCCAAAGGGAGCTAACAAAGTGTGTAAGCTCCAGCGATCCATTTATGGACTGGTGCAAGCCTCTCGGAGTTGGAATAAACGCTTTGATAGTGTGATCAAAGCATTTGGTTTTATACAGATGTTTGGAGAAGCCTGTATTTACAAGAAAGTGAGTGGGAGCTATGTAGCATTTCTGATATTATATGTGGATGACATATTGCTGATTGGAAATGATATAGAATTTCTGGATAGCATAAAGGGATACTTGAATAAAAGTTTTTCGATGAAAGACCTCGGGGAAGCTGCTTACATATTAGGCATAAAGATCTATAGAGATAGATCAAGACGCTTAATTGGACTTTCACAAAGCACATACCTTGACAAGATTTTGAAGAAGTTCAAAATGGATCAAGCAAAGAAAGGGTTCTTGCCTGTGTTACAAGGTGTGAAGTTGAGTCAGACTCAATGCCCGACCACTGCAGAAGATAGAGAGAAAAATGAAGGATGTTCCCTATGCTTCAGCCATAGGCTCTATCATGTATGCAATGCTGTGTACCAGACCTGATGTGTGCCTTGCTATAAGTTTAGCAGGGAGGTACCAAAGTAATCCAGGAGTGGATCACTGGACAGCGGTCAAGAACATCCCGAAATACCTGAAAAGGACTAAGGATATGTTTCTCGTATATGGAGGTGACAAAGAGCTCACCGTAAGAGGTTACGTTGATGCAAGCTTTGACACTGATCCGGACGATTCTAAATCGCAAACCGGATACGTGTTTACTTTAAACGGTGGAGCTGTCAGTTGGTGCAGTTCTAAACAAAGCGTCGTAGCGGGATCTACATGTGAAGCGGAGTACATAGCTACTTCGGAAGCAGCGAACGAAGGAGTCTGGATGAAGGAGTTCATATCTGATCTAGGTATCATACCTTGTGCATCGGGTCCAATGAAAATCTTTTGTGACAATACTGGTGCAATTGCCTTGGCAAAGAAATCCAGATTTCACAAAAGGACCAAACACATCAAGAGACGCTTCAACTCCATCCGGGATCTAGTCCAGGTGGGAGACATAGAGATTTGCAAGATACATACGGATCTGAATGTTGCAGACCCGTTGACTAAGCCTCTTCCACGAGCAAAACATGATCAGCACCAAGGCTCCATGGGTATTAGAATCATCACTGTGTAATCTAGATTATTGACTCTAGTGCAAGGTGGAGATTGAAGGAAATATGCCCTAGAGGCAATAATAAAGTTATTATTTATTTCCTTATATCATGATAAATGTTTATTATTCATGCTAGAATTGTATTAACCGGAAACATAATACATGTGTGAATACATAGACAAACAGAGTGTCACTAGTATGCCTCTACTTGACTAGCTTGTTAATCAAAGATGGTTATGTTTCCTAACCATGAACAAAGAGTTGTTATTTGATTAACGAGGTCACATCATTAGTTGAATGATCTGATTGACATGACCCATTCCATTAGCTTAGCACCCGATCATTTAGTATGTTGCTATTGCTTTCTTCATGACTTATACATGTTCCTATGACTATGAGATTATGCAACTCCCGTTTACCGGAGGAACACTTTGGGTACTACCAAACGTCACAACGTAACTGGGTGATTATAAAGGAGTACTACAGGTATCTCCAATGGTAGATGTTGGGTTGGCATATTTCGAGATTAGAATTTGTCACTCCGATTGTCGGAGAGGTATCTCTGGGCCCTCTCGGTAATACACATCACATAAGCCTTGCAAGCATTATAACTAAGATGTTAGTTGTGAGATGATGTATTACGGAATGAGTAAAGAGACTTGCCGGTAACGAGATTGAACTAGGTATTGGATACCGACGATCGAATCTCGGGCAAGTAACATACCGATGACAAAGGGAACAACGTATGTTGTTATGCGGTCTGACCGATAAAGATCTTCGTAGAATATGTAGGAGCCAATATGGGCATCCAGGTCCCGCTATTGGTTATTGACCGGAGACGTGTCTCGGTCATGTCTACATTGTTCTCGAACCGCAGGGTCCGCACGCTTAACGTTACGATGACAGTTATTATGAGTTCATGCATTTTGATGTACCGAAGGTTGTTCGGAGTCCCGGATGTGATCACGGACATGACGAGGAGTTTCGAAATGGTCGAGACATAAAGATTGATATATTGGAAGCCTATGTTTGGACATCGAAAGTGTTCCGGGTGAAATCGGGAATTTTACCGGAGTACCGGGAGGTTACCGGAACCCCCCGGGAACCAAATGGGCCTTATTGGGCCTTAGTGGAAAGGTGAAAGGGGCAGCCCAAGGTGGGCTGTGCGCCTCCCCCCTCCCCTAGTCCTATTAGGACTAGGAGAGGTGGCCGGCCACCTCTCTCCCTCTCTTTCCACTTGGGAGTCCTATTAGGAATAGGATTGGGGGGGGGGAGTCCTACTCCCGGTAGGAGTAGGACTCCTCCTGCGCCTCCATAGTTGGCCGGCCAGCCCTCCCCCTGGCAACCTTTATATACGGGGGCAGGGGGCACCTCTAGACACACAAGTTGATCATTGAGATCGTTCCTTAGCCGTGTGCGGTGCCCCTGCCACCAAATTCCACCTCGATCATATCGTTGTAGTGCTTAGGCGAAGCCCTACGTCGGTAGTACATCAAGATCGTCACCACGCCGTCGTGCTGACGGAACTCCTCCCCGAAGCTTTGCTGGATCGGAGCCCGGGGATCGTCATCGAGCTGAACGTGTGCTAAGAACTCGGAGGTGCCGGAGTAACGGTGCTTGGATCGGTCGGATCGGGAAGAAGACGTACGACTACTTCCTCTACGTTGTGTCAACGCTTCCGTTGCGATCTACAAGGGTACGTAGATCAGACTCTCCCCCTCGTTGCTATGCATCACCATGATCTTGCGTGTGCGTAGGAATTTTTTTGAAATTACTACGTTCCCCAACAGCCACACCCTGTCCACGAGGGTGGGGGGCGTGCCCTACCCCCCTAGGCGCGCCCCCTGCCTCGTGGGCCCCCTGACGCTCCACCGGCCTCAACCTTGACTCCATATATTCACTCTTTCGGGGAGAAACAAAATCAAAGAAAAGGATTCATCGCGTTTTACTATACGGAGCCTCCGCCAAGCCCTAAACTCTCTCGGGAGGTCTGATCTGCAGTCCGTTCGGGGCTTCGGAGAGGGGAATTCGTCGCCATCGTCATCATCAAGCTTCCTCCATCACCAATTTCATGATGCTCACCACCGTGCATGAGTAATTCCATCGTAGGCTTGCTGGACGGTGATGGGTTGGATGAGATTTATCATGTAGTTGAGTTAGTTTTGTTAGGGTTTGATCCCTTGTATCCACTATGTTCTGAGATTGATGTTGCTATGACTTTGCTATGCTTCATGCTTGTCACTAGGGCCCAAGTGCCATAATTCCAGATCTGAACCTATTATGTTTTCATCAATATATGAGAGTTCTTGATCCTATCTTGCAAGTCTATAGTCACCTATTATGTGTTATGATCCGTTAACCCCGAAGTGACAATAATTGGGATACTTACCGGTGATGACCGTAGTTTGAGGAGTTCATGTATTCACTATGTGTTAATGCTTTGGTCCGGTACTCTATTAAAAGGAGGCCGTAATATCCCTTAGTTTCCAATAGGACCCCGCTGCCACGGGAGGGTAGGACAAAAGATGGCATGCAAGTTCTTTTCCATAAGCCCATATGACTATATTCGGAATACATGCCTATATTACATTGATGAACTGGAGCTAGTTCTGTGTCACCCTAGGTTATGACTGTTACATGATCGATCGCATCCGACATAATTCTCCATCACCGATCCAATGCCTATGAGCTTTTCCTATATTGTTCTTCGCTTATTTACTTTTCCGTTGCTACTGTTACAATCACTACAAAACCCAAAAATAATTCTTTTGCTACCGATACCTTTTCCTACCGTTACCACGACTATCATATTACTTTGCTACTAAACACTTTGCTGCAGATATTAAATTTCCAGGTGTGGTTGAATTGACAACTCAGCTGCTAATACTTGAGAATATTCTTTGGCTCCCCTTGTGTCGAATAAATAAATTTGGGTTGAATACTCTACCCTCGAAAACTGTTGCGATCCCCTATACTTGTGGGTTATTCTTAATGGGATTATTTTTACACTTTTATATTATTTTTGGGACTAACCTATTAACCAGAGGCCCAGCCCAAATTGCTGTTTTTTGCCTACTTTAATGTTTCGCCGAAAAGGAATATCAAACGGAGTCCAAACAGAATGAAACCTTCAGGAGCGTTATTTTTGGAACAAACGTGATCCAGGGGACTTGGAGTGGACGTGAAGAAACAGTTGAGGAGGCCACGAGGGAGGGGGGCGCGCCCACCCCCTAGGCGCGCCCTCCACCCTTGTGGGCCCCTCGCTACTCCACCGACCTACTTCTTCCTCCTATATATATCCATATACCCCGAGAACATCCAGGAGCACCACGAAACCCTATTTCCACCGCCGTAACCTTCTATACCCAAGAGATCCCATCTTGGGGCCTTTTCTGGAGCTCCGTCGGAGGGGGCATTGATCACAGAGGGCCTCTACATCAACTCCATAGCTAGTAGCTAGATGGCTTATTCTCTCTCTTTGGATCTCAATACAAAGTTCTTCTCGATTCTCTTGGAGATCTATTCGATGTAATCTTCTTTTGCAGTGTGTTTGTCGAGATCCGATGAATTGTGGGTTTATGATCAAGTCTATCTATGAACAATATTTGAATCTCCTCTGAATTCTTTTATGTATGATTGGTTTATCTTTGCAAGTCTCTTCGAATTATGAGTTTGGTTTGGCCTACTAGATCGTTCTTTCTTGCAACGGGAGAAGTTCTTAGCTTTGGCTTCAATCTTGCGGTGATCGATCCCAATGACAGAAAGGGAAACTGCACGTATTGTATTGTTGCCATCGAGGATAAAAAGATGGGGTTTACATCATATTGCATGAGTTTATCCCTCTACATCATGTCATCTTGCTTAAGGTGTTACTTTGTTCTTATGAACTTAATAATCTAGATGCATGCTGGATAGCGGTCGATGTGTGGAGTAATAGTAGTAGATGCAGGCAGGAGTCGGTCTACTTGTCACGGACATGATGCTTATATACATGATCATGGCTAGATATTCTCATAATTATTCGCTTTTCTATCAATTGCTCGACAGTAATTTGTTCACCCACCGTAATACTTATGCTATATTGAGAGAAGCCACTAGTGAAATCTATGGCCCCCGGGTCTATTCTCCATCATACAAGTTTCCAATCTATTTTTTTGCAATCTTTACTTTCAATCTATATCATAAAAATACAAAAAAATATTTATCTTATTATTATCATCTCTATCAGATCTCACTCTTGCAAGTGGCCGTGAAGGGATTGACAACCACTTTATCGCGTTGGTTGTGAGATTCTTATTTGTTTGTGTAGGTACGAGGTGACTCGCGCGTGGTCTCACTACAAAAAAAGACACATCCATGACATTTTGGGCCAAACGAATTTTTTTGTCATACTTATGACACTTCTATGACAATAATTGTGACAAAACACGGTATCATCATAGATGTGGTGGGGTCCTACTTCTATGACAAAAAATCATGACAGAAAATGGGATTTTCGTCCTGGGCGGGCCGGAGACGTAGCTGCATGACATTCTTTGGGCCATCCATGACAGAAAAAATCATGATAGAAGCGAGGGTGAGGAAAATATCGGGGTGTTCCCGGTTACGGTGGGTGGTCGGGCCGAGCGATGCGCGTTTCTCTCGTACACGCACGCGCATGGGTCCGAGGCATTGGGCTCTAACTGAACCCGAGCGATTGCACTGCAGGCTACGCGTTACTGAACCCGAGCGATCGATCGATGGCTGTTAACTGAACACGATCGAGCGATTCCTTCGCTACTGCTGCTAACTGAAGCCGATCGATGCTGCCTGTGGATGAACAGTGAGCGTTGCTGGAGGGTTTGGATGAACAGTTCCCGGTGGGGGTGGATGAACAGGACCCCGTGGTGTTGCCTCTGGATGAACAGGACCCCGGTCGATCGAGCCGGTTGGGGCTGGATGAACAGGACCCCGTGGAGGGCAGGATGAACAGGACCACCTCATCGAGGGCCGGATGAACAATAGACGGTGGAGGGCTGGTTGAATAGTAGCCGGTGGAGTAGCGCGCTGTGGAGGCTAGATGAACAGGAGCCCGTGGATGAACAGTCACAGGTGGAGGCTGGAGGAGGTCGACGGTGGATGAACAGTAGCCCATGGAGGTTGGAGGGGGTCGACGGTGAAGATGGACAGTATCCTGTGGAGTCCTGTTTTGCGGTACGCCACACCCCTCCCGATGAACAGGGCCCCTGTTTCGACCGTAGCACTCCAACACAAGTCTGTTTCCTCTGTTTTGCGGTATGCCACACCCCTCCCGATCAACAGGACCCCCGTTTCGACCGTAGGAGGTCCATTTCCTTCGTTTTGCGGTACGCCAACTGTTGGGTAACGTAGTAATTTCGAAAATTTTCCTACGCACACGCAAGATCATGGTGATGCATAGCAACGAGGGGGAGAGTGTTGTCTACGTACCAACGCAGACCGACTGCGGAAGCGATCACACAACATAGAGGAAGTAGTCGTACGTCTTCTTCCCGATCCGACCGATCCAAGCACCGTTACTCCGGCACCTCCGAGTTCTTAGCACACGTTCAGCTCGATGACGATCCTCGGGCTCCGATCCAGCAAAGCGTCGAGGAAGAGTTCCGTCAGCACAACGGCGTGGTGACGATCTTGACGTACTACCGACGCAGGGCTTCGCCTAAGCTCTACAACGATATGACCTAGGTGGAATTTGGTGGCAGGGGGCACCGCACACGGCTAAGGAACGATCAACAATGATCAACTTGTGTGTCTATGGGGTGCCCCTGCCCCCGTATATAAAGGAGCAGGGGGAGGGGTTCGGCCGGCCAGGGAGAGGGGCGCAGGAGGAGTCCTACTCCTTCCGGGAGTAGGACTCCCCCCCCCAATCCTATTCCTAATAGGAATCCTCAAGGGGGAAAGAGAGAAGGGGTGGCCGGCCACCTTCCCTAGTCCTATTAGGACTAGGAAAGGGGGGAGGTGCGCAGCCCTCTATGGCAGCCCCTTTCACTTTTCCACTAAGGCCCAATAGGCCCATTTGCCTCCCGGGGGGTTCCGGTAACCCTCCCGGTATTCCGGTAAAATCCCGATTTCACCCGGAACACTTCCGATGTCCAAACATAGCCTTCCAATATATCAATCTTTACGTCTCGACCATTTCGAGACTCCTCGTCATGTCCGTGATCACATCCGGGACTCCGAACAACCTTCGGTACATCAAAATGCATAAACTCATAATAACTTGTCATCGTAACGTTAAGCGTGCGGACCCTACGGTTCGAGAACAATGTAGACATGACCGAGACATGTCTCCGGTCAATAACCAATAGCGGGACCTGGATGCCCATATTGGCTCCTACATATTCTAAGAAGATCTTTATCGGTCAGACCGCATAACAACATACGTTGTTCCCTTTGTCATCGGTATGTTACTTGCCCGAGATTCGATCGTCGGTATCCAATACCTAGTTCAATCTCGTTACTGGCAAGTCTCTTTACTCATTCCGTAATACATCATCTCATAACTAACATCTTAGTTATTATGCTTGCAAGGCTTATGTGATGTGTATTACCGAGAGGGCCCAGAGATACCTCTCCGACAATCGGAGTGACAAACCCTAATCTTGAAATACGCCAACCCAACATCTACCATTGGAGACACCTGTAGTACTCCTTTATAATCACCCAGTTACGTTGTGACATTTGGTAGTACCCAAAGTGTTCCTCCGGTAAACGGGAGTTGCATAATCTCATAGTTATAGGAACATGTATAAGTCATGAAGAAAGCAATAGCAACATACTAAACGATCGGGTGCTAAGCTAATGGAATGGGTCATGTCAATCAGATCATTCAACTAATGATGTGACCTCGTTAATCAAATAACAACTCTTTGTTCATGGTTAGGAAACATAACCATCTTTGATTAACGAGCTAGTTAAGTAGAGGCATACTAGTGACACTCTGTTGGTCTATGTATTCACACATGTATTATGTTTCCGGTTAATACAATTCTAGCATGAATAATAAACATTTATCATGATATAAGGAAATAAATAATAACTTTATTATTGCCTCTAGGGCATATTTCCTTCACCAACCCCCTCCCGATGAACAGGATCCCGTTTCGAATGTGGACGGTCGAACACAATGTCATTTCCTCTGTTCTGCGGTACGCCAGGCCTCGTTTCCATCGACTGTTCCGTCCAAGCCGGTTGGCTCCCACGCGTTCTGTTACCTCCCGATGAACACGACGCATTCCGTTGCCTCCCCATGAACACGAGGGCGACGCGGTTTCTCTGTTCTGACCCAGCCATGTACACGAGCCCTGGCCGTACGTACGCGCGAGTAGGCATTCGAGACCCCGCCCATATGTACGTACGTGGCCGTATTTACTTTCTTGCACCCTGGCCGCTGTACGTATGTGTACATGCTACGTGCGCGCCTCTACTACGACATGTGCGCGCCTCTACATCGACCAGTATGTACATACACATTCGCGACCAGAATGACAACGCTACATACGCTTCGACCAGGTGGGTCCCGACTGTCAAGCACTTCCTTGCGTGCGAAGATGTAGCTGGTGGGTCCCAGCAGTCAGGGGGGCGAATCGTTTTTTTGCCCGGACGCACTTCCTTGCGTGTGAAGATGTCGCTAGTAGGTCCCAGCAGTTAGTGGGGAAACATTTTTTTTGCGAAATACGGTTGCCCGTCCGATGGGTCCCTGCTGTCAGGTGGAGGAATCATTATTTTCTGCGTAATAAGGAGGCACTTCCTTGCTGCGGCCGTGGACCCAGCCGTCAGTCTCTCTACGTACAGTCCATGTCTGATGGAAGCCGTTCCTTGACCACATTGACCACGTCGCGCCGAGAGCACCAGGGCGGTGGACGACGGCGAGGCCTAGGAAGGGGACGACGCGGAGCCAGGGAAGACGCGGCAGTGGATGCCCACGCGTAGAGGTGTATGAGGGTTCGCTGGTTCGCTGCGGTGTGAGGCTGTCGTCGCCGCAGAATAACAGGGGGTGTGGGTGAGTAGAGGGATGGCATGGCCAGCGGTGGGAGTAGTAGGGGGCAGTGAGGCCCGCGTGACATCACAGCCGGCCACGGGAGGCAGGAGCACGAGTCACGACCGGCGCTGCTTTGGGCGGCTGGAACAAGAAGACCAGAGGTTGAAGAAGCACTACGGCCGTTGGATGGACATCGCACGGTCACTGGAGCTAGAATCGTTCATATTGACTAATTTGACAAAGCCCTCCGTCCCCGTCAACTTAGTTGGCCCACAAGTCAGCCTCCCACTATTGTGGGTCCCAGCTAGCAGGGGGTATTCATTTTTTTATGCGTAATAAGGAGGCACTTCCTTGCGTGCGAAGATATAGCTGGTGGGTCCGACCTGTCAGTGGTGGGAACATTTTTCGCGAAATACAGAGGCCCTTCCGGTGGGTCCCAGCTGTTAGGTGGAGGAATCATTATTTTGCGTGTAATAAGGAGGCATTTCCTTGCGTGCGGCCGTGGACCCAGCTGTCAGCCTCTCCACGCACAGTCTACTTCAGATGGTGTCATTCGTTGACCACGTTGACCACTCCGTGCCGAGCGCATCCAAGGTGGTGGATGATGGCGAGGCCCCGGACAGCAACGAGCCGGAGATGGGAAGATGTGGGAGTAGAGTCGCAGATGGAGAGGTGTACGAGGGTTAACTGGTTCTGGTGCGGTGTGGTTCCGCAGTCGGTGGAGAAGAACAGGAGGTGTGGAGGGTTGGAGGGATGGCTTGGCCAACGGTGGAGTAGTGCTTCACAGCGAAGCGTGCTAAGCAGAGCTGCTAGCAGCAGGAGGCGGCAACAGGTGGTCCCGACGGCGCTGGAGGAAGAAGACGAGAGATTGAAGATGGATGCCGATCGTTGGATGTAAATCCAACGGCTAACGATGTCAGAATCATTTGTTGACTAAGTTGACAACGACTTGCACTGGCTTCGACCTATTGGCCCACGTTCCAGCCTCCAAAAATGTGGCACGCATTCATCCCATTTTTTCAGAATTTATAGTCTTTTTTTGCTGGATAGAATTTACAGTCCATTTGATCTTTTTTTTTGAATTACAGTCCATTAGCTGGGTTGGTTGAACAAATAATGTAGCGTTCATGCGGCCCATTTATGTTTTTCCAAAAAAATATAGGCCATTTGCACTTTCTCGAAATACACGATTTTGCTGGGCTTATTCTAATTATAATGTTGGGGTGGGCGCAACAATGTTATCAAAAAATAAACAGGGGCTGGGCATTTTGTTATGTATATATTTAAATAATAAGTGATTTATTATTACATTGGTCCTTAAATCTTACCAAGTTTTTGTACACAATCACCAGGATTTTCGTTGCCAAAAAAATCCAAAATTTTATTGTCAAGAAATTATTTTTATAAGTTAATAAGACGTGGGATATTGTTTTCTTACATATGTAAGTATCTGTTAAATTTATGATGACAATAACAATAATATATAATGACATATAAAATAATTTAAATATATATAATGTAGTTAGAACGGACACATAAGTTGGACCAGGCGTTCCTATTCTTATATAAAAAAATAGAACAGACCTCTTTGTTTTCTTAAAAAAAACATAAATTGGGCTGCCGATGTTTCAGGAAAACTAAAACCTCGGATGGGAGGTCCATAGGCCGGTCGATACATGACGGCCCTCAAGAAAATACAAACATGCCTATGGACCTCCCATCCGAGGTCGTGGGCTGCGCATGTTAAAAAAGAAAGCCTAGACGGGGGCAGCCCAAAACCCAGCTCATACTTGCTGCCCTAGTGATAATAAATGATACCTTCCAGCTCCCCGGCTTCATTGTGGATTTATCTCCTATAGTAACTACGTTGAAGCACCTATAAAAATGTAACTATATTGACAAACCCGTGGGCCCCAACATCAGTATAGCATTAGGAGGAAGTATTTTTTCGATGAGGCACTTGCTTGCGTACGGCCATAGACCCGGTGGGTCCCGACTGTCCGCCTCTCCACGTACAGTCCTCTCCAGATTCCTCTCGTTTGTTCAGCATGTTCACAACGGCAGACAGCGGCGTCACGGCGAGCACACAAAGGCGCAGGAGAACATCCGACCACCTGAGGAAGTGCCTTATTAGTAACGAAACAACTGAACTAGCCTAGTGGCCGAGTGACACTACCCGAGAGCTGTTCCGCCCGGGTTCGATTCCCCCTGTGCAAAGAATTATCTCCAAATTTTTTGCCTCTGCCTTTATTGACATGTGGGTCCCAATTGTCATCTACGCATACCACATCCAACACTTGCCAAAACTTCATCCCTTGTTTTCTCTATTTTTCGCACACTCGACATTGTGTGGGCATCTTGAAAATAGCATATATTTTTGACTGTGCATCATATGAAGATGTGCTACGCATGAATGTTGATCAGCATGATGTTAACTGGCTGGTAGTTCCAGTTTTGACCATGAATAAAACTTCCAGCATGATGGTAACACTGTTTGAAAAGGCCGTGTTAATATAAATGCTCTGCCTATGAAAGTTGCAGTTTCTTATCTAAAACTGAAACTTGCAGTTTCTTCTCTGAGAATCACATTGTCTGCACTTTTATACTCCTGTGAAACTACATTTTTTAAGTGCTAAAATAGATCTCTAGAATTCATAAAATACTTTATATGCTCAATACTGCAAATCTGAAATTCAAAAGACATTCATATCTGAAAGTACTCTCAAAATACACAACACAAAACACAATTCACAACATGCAAATACTAACAACCCTAAGCTCCTCCTGACAATTCACAACCTGCCCGACTATTGGTCTGGGGGGGGGGGACAATCCCTCCTATTCCTCGGCGGCAGACAGCCGCCCCGTGAGACGATGTGAACGGCGAGGGAGAGGATGGCGGGGAAGCATCGTCGGGCCAACTGTTTTTTCTCCTCTTGCAGTTGGGTTCGGTCGACGAAGACTCCACCGGCTTGCTCTGGCACGACACCCTCACAAACGGCACCCTGTAGATGCTTGATCCTTCAATCTCTGGTGGATGCTCCATCTAGGATCGATACTCCCACCACCGCTCCCTCACGATCGGATTCGGTGAAGCTGTTTGCTCCATGGCCCAGAGAGCAGCTCTATGTACTCCCGCGCGACTCCCTCCGGGAATATCGCCGCCTTTTCTCTCTGTTACAGATATATGACCATGGATGTCGCCGCCGCCGCTAGTTGGTCCTTGTTGTCAAACCAGGATTGTATCTCCAACATCCTAGCTAGCTTCACAGGGTCACCGTCTCCGATCCTCACGTATCGGTTGTACTCCTCCATCAATCTACTTCTCCATAGTACCTTCACTCACCAGCGGTGGTTTTTGAATGGAAGAGGAGAGGAGTAGCGCTGGTTTTGGTTTATAACGGGAGAGGAGCGACGCTGGTTTTGGATTGGAACAGGAGAGGAGGGGTGGTGGTTTTGAAATGGAAGAGGAGAGGAGCGACGCTGGATTTAGATTGGAACAGGAGAGGAGCGGCGGTGGTTTAAGAGGAGAAGAGCGGAAGAGCGGCGCTGGTCTTCGAAGTATTTTTTTCTTTTGCGTATTTTGGGTCAAAGTTTGACCATGTACTGTATTTGACAAGCAAAATGTGAATGCATGTCACCAAAAATTGTATCGTTTGGTTTGTATCTGAATGTACTTTCAAATTATATTATTTTTGCAACGTATAACATATATTTTATTTGTGAAAATCATGGTCAATTATGACCTAGAATAAAAGGGAGACTAGTTAATGTGGGGTCGCTTTCTTAATTGAAGGGTAAATTGATTTTGATTTTGATCCAGTCACAGCGCGTCGGCCCTCTCGTCCAATCCTAAATCGCTGCCACACGCTCCTCTCCCTCTTCTCCATTGCAAAACCACCTCCTCTCCTCTCCATCATCTCCATTCCAAAACCACCATCTCGCCTCTCCCTCTTCTCCATTGCAAAATCACCTCCTCTCTCCTCGGACGAGGATTCCCTGACGTAGCCCATCCTGCCATTGAGACACTGACACATGGGTCCCACCAAGCGCGGGGCCCACCTGTCAGTGACCGAAAGGCAGGGGAACCTCTCCTTTCCATCATCTCCATTCCAAAACCACCGTCTCGCCTCTCCCTCTTCTCCATTTCAAAACCACCCCTCTCCTCTCCATCATGTCCATTCCAAAACCACCATCTCGCCTCTCCCTCTTCTCTATTGCAAGACCACCATCTCTCCTCCCATCTTCAAAAGCTAGCACTGGACCACTCAGAAGGACATCTATGGAGGGGATGCAGCAGCGAAACAAGCAGATCACTGGTGGCGACTAGGCAAAGTTAGCCATGTTGAAGGAGATCCTTACTTGGTTTGACAATGAGTGGGAGATTTCGAGGACGGTGAGGGCCATGTGGCAATGTATGCGAAAGAGCGAGACGGCGGTGATGAGGGTGCCGATCTACTCCTCGGCGGCAGGCACGCCGCAGTCCTTTGAGTTCATCGACTATCTCCTCTGGGCGATGGAGCAGACAGATTCGCCCAAGGTGAAAGTCAGGTGGAGGTGGTGGGTGTACAGGTCGAAGGTCGAGCACCCAGAGGATAACGAATCGATCGAGTACGGTGTGCCATTCGTGAGGGTGCAGAGCCAGCCGAAGCCACATGAGTATTCGTTCTCCCACCGCAAGAGGAGGCCGGATGGCGCGACGTCGCTTCCCCGCCGTTCTCCATGGTTCCCTCGATGCTCGCCCCGTTTCAACGGCGTCGGTACGGTTTAAGGTAAGCTTCGCACTAACCTAATCTTCCATCTGCTCATGCTTACAATCAGTGTGACAACTATTAAAAATCATGCTTACAATCAGTCTCCAAGTACTACGCCAATCACCCTAAAATAGCTCTGGACCTTTGGGTCAAAGTTGTGACACTGTGTACAAATAAACAAAAATAGATTGGTGCTTCTTTCAGAAAAGAGTACACCCCTAGAAAACTGCCAATATAAGCTACTAGTATTTTTTAAGTCTAAGCTACTAGTATTTGGTTAGAGGATTTGCTGCCGAGAAAGATCCATCCACAGTGAGCGCCACACATCCCACTGATGGTGGTTGATGCCAATGCTTAGATGGAGCAGGGTTGGTGTCAGTAATTTTTACTTGGCACCTCGCACTCTGCATATATGTCGGTTCCATCCGTACATTTGTGCAGTTCCACCAAAATGCAGCTGAATAACCCTGTTTGCACAGATAATGAAAAGGCGTGATTATAGTATAGTGGCACTAGTTGATGAAACATACACTAATAAACAGAAGAAAATATTACATCATACTGGAAATCGACCCAAGTCTCTATTTTTGTGCAGATCAACTAAAATTAAGCACCCCAGTTTGCAGAAACGCTTTGACATTAACAATGGGACTAGTTGATGAAACATACATTAACAAAGAGAAGCACTTTCTTTATCTACATTGGAAATGAAATGATAGAGAGGACACTCACTCTATTTTAACTATATTATTACTTCATTCTATCAGTGACACTAGGGTCGAGAAGGTGGCAAACGAGGTGTACCGTGCGTCGCAAGGATGAAGGTTGGGGGTGCTTAGACTGGGATGATGAGCTGGCTTTTTCAGTCCATATCTTCCCCCTGATGTTTCCGTGGTAGCATTTGGGTTGTAATCCAAACTTAGTCGAGCTGGTGCTGCATCCCCCTACCTGCCTAGCTTATGTGGCGAACTTGTCTCCTGCTAGTACTCAGTCCGTTCTAGTAGTAGTTGCATAACTGCCCATTTACACTGAGATGTTGTCGGATAATGGTTCTCTATGGTTGGGTTTCTTTAATGAAATCGGAGGGAACCCCCTCTTTCGATATATAAAAAAACAGTGGCACAACGGTGCCAAAACATTGCCTCAAATTAATAGTGCCACTAGATTAAGGTGCAAAATAATAACATTACTGCTTTATCATGGCAGTGCCAAAACAGTAGAACAAGAGCAGGATCAACATGCAGGATCTTTGGCAAACTGTCAGACCAAAAAGGAACATACCTCGTGATGGGAACCATATCTGCAGTCAACGCCATCGTAGAAGGGATGACACCAGTCACCAGCATGGATGATTTAACTCATGGGACCTTTTGGTGCAGTTCACCTAAAATGAAACAATGTCCCATGAGCTAGTAGCTTCTTCTTCTTCTTCTTTTAAGAAAAGGGCTCCAGCCCCAGTTCCATTTCCATCAGAAAACAAACCCACAAAGCTTCTTCTTCATTAGTTGTAATAAAATTGAGCTACATCAAGGTTGGTCGTGAAGCTCCTGGAGAGTAGGCGGACCAGGACAATTACATCTCTAACGAAAAGAAGCAACTTATCTTAATGGGAAATTTAGCAGGACATGAAAAAAAGTGACATTGATTCATATTACTGGAGGCATTACATTGAAAACAACTTTGGTTTAACATGTCCTTACTTTTAACAGTGCGACTGCTACATTTTACCAGTGGCATTACATAAGGGCAGCTCGGGGCAACAAACATCAGAAGAGGATATCTGGGTTGGTCCCATTTTTGTTTGGTATATAGCCACCTTATACTGTGTGAGGCTAGCAAATCTAGTGCTGGACTTACTCTATTGACTTGTCCCCCAGTCCCCACTTTCTTTCTTTTTTCAACCAATAGATTGGGTTTATATTGAGTTTGTACCGTGTTCCTTTTATTTCCCTACTAGACCTAGAGACCAGTTGGATAGCCAGTCTCTGCTACTTTTCGCCCCCGTTATTTCCTCTTTTGACCAAGTCCTAGATTCAGGTAACAAATCTTCCCCCACCCCCACCCCCTTTCTTCCTTGTTTGAACCAAGTACTACTAGATTCGAGTGAATGAACTAGTTTTACCTCTTAACAGTAAAAAATTAGGTGGTTTTCGGGGGGCTGAGAAATAGTAAAAGACACAAATGCAGTGACGTCAGGAGCTCGGGAAGTAGAGCAAGGCCGTTCCGAAGGAAGTTATACCCGAGGGTCGCCGGGATGTCGCTAGGTGGGCGACGAGAGGCCGGATCTTCCCATACTACGGCAGCGAGGAAGAAGGGGTGGGAGACCCTCCCTCGCCAGCGATGCTTGGGAGAGAATGGCAAGGCACACTGATCGGGACGCACCGGCAGTGGGTAAGAGCCGTCACCGAGGACGACCGCGTGAACGTTGCACCTTCTCACCTTCCCCGGCGGAGAGGATCTGGCTGGATCTGTGACCAGCGGTGAGTAGAGAGAGAGAGAGAGTGTGTGGCCACCACTGTTGTGTTTAGATCTGGAGAGGATGAGACAGTGTGAAGAGAGCAACACTGGCAAGCAAGCGTGGAGGCTCCTGCCTATATAGTGGAGTACTAGTTTTCTTTTGTCTACCGGCCGGAGCCGGCTTGACCTCGGCAATGACTGTCGAAAAGTCTTCATGCACATGCCCCGGAGGCACAGTTGTCATCATTTTGATATGAAGCACCGGATTATAACATATAACACGAAAAAATGCCACATGACAAGAAATCATAACCTCACTGCCCAAAGGAGACAAGATGAATCCCGACGGTCAAACTAGACAAGGATCAAAGCTCAAATTAAAGATAAACTCGTAGAAAAGGGGTCCGTCGATAGATGTCATAATTAACATAGCCGGCTTGACCTAGATGGCATCCGAGTAGTCTTCGTGCATGTGCCCCCAATGACTAGCCCAACTCAGTTGTCGCTGTTTAACCCTCGCAGTGATCCGAAGCACATGACCTAGATGACAAGAAACCTTCTTTTAGATTTCTCACCAGAACTACAACCCTGTACAACATAGCCTGCACGATATGTAGACGATAGCCAATCTATGCGTGTCTGCTGGAGTCTGGTCAGATGCATGGGCGAACAGATCTTCCATGTCTTGTAGGGATCGTCCAGGTACCAACATATGTACTTCTATTAACTCACCCGACTTGTAGGGCCGGGGAGTGTGCCTATGGTCGGTTCTCAATTGCGGTCCCACATGTGTGTGCAAATGCACTATGACGCGCGCTCCATTCGGAGAGCGGCGTGCCAGACCGACCGACCGTCTGGGGTGCGACGCGAATGTGACGGGCGTGCAGTATACTCCGTACATGTGTACCGCCGTTTTCTTGAGGCTTTGCTCCATGGCGCAATCCATGGATACAAAATTAGTATACTGTACTATTTAAAAGTCGAGGGCGGGGCTTTTCCCGCGCGGTAGGCGGGGCAGTTCCGCCTAGTCGGTTCGACAGAGACGTGAGAAGATGAGGGAGCAGGCTGCTACAAATGTAGGGCTGTGTGATTTGACGGTGAGTTACTGCTGGACAGGTGGTTCCCGGTGATTTGACTTGCCATTATCATTTTAACTGCGGCGCTACGACCCGCTTGAGTCTCCCGATTCCTGACCACCTCCATACAGGTGCCTCTCCCGATGCTCCA
Source organism: Triticum monococcum (assembly GCA_034509565.1). Classification (NCBI taxonomy): domain Eukaryota; kingdom Viridiplantae; phylum Streptophyta; class Magnoliopsida; order Poales; family Poaceae; genus Triticum; species Triticum monococcum. The sequence goes on along the minus strand of CM067842.1, from coordinate 437,570,079 downwards.
CCATGTAGAGGCTGGCTCTTGCTTGAGAGCCCACTCCTCCACTTTTTCCTTGCCTCTTTCCCCCACATATGCAAAAATGCCATGTAAAGTGGGCTTATAGCCCCCTATTGTACTTGATCCTATAGGTGCTAAGCCTGCCACATAGGCATAAAATCTGATGTGGCAAGTTAATTAAGAAGAGAGAGACTAGTTTGGTGACCCCAGGAAGAAACAGTGGTAAGCGCATGTACCTAGATGAAGAAAACTTAGAAACAAAAAACTAAGCACCTATGCATTGGGGACTTGAGTTGCTAAGCCATTTAATGCCCATAACACCTCATCTAAGCACCATTTCATTGGAAGAGGTCACTCCTTGGCAAATGCAATAAATACTACGAAGAAAGATATAGAGAGAAGTAAATACAAAATACTCTTATAGCCAACCTTATAGCTAACCTTGTTGTATGAGTGACTAAGTGATGACTATGTATGACATGCCAACATCAGATAGCCTAACGCACCGTGTTAAATCTCCAAGGACGCGACCGCGCGAGCGAGGTGACGGTCGTGGTAGGCGCGACCATGATACGGGCTGCTGGCAGCCCTTGGATCTGAGATCGAACGGTCGCATGCTAAGTTGCTAAAAATTTACAGAATAACCTTCCAGGATAGGATATTCACCCATAGATCTAGAATCACTCCATGCAACCGTTCGATCTCAGATCCAAGGGCTCTCGGAAGCCCGTATCATGGGAGAATGGAAAGCTTCGTATCACCTGTAATTTTCCCGATGCTTGACATGACATCGAAAGCCATTTAATTGGGCGTCGAGTAGACATGACATCTAATTGGGCCCCCATAGTACTGTGCATGAATCCATTTATCCACCAGGCAAGCCACTACCCTGCCATTCGCACGCGCCCCCACTCAATATTTTTACAATTGATAAACCGCTCCTAGTCGTCCCGTCCTTTCACATTAGGACAGTTCCACTAATCCTAACCCTCCTCCCAAATCCATGGCGTCCCAAATCTCCATGATCGGTGGTGAGTACAAGGTTAGAACCATCACCGGCGATGAGTTCTACGTCATCTACACCCGTTCTTCTGCAAAGGTCAAAGAATGCCTTGCTCGCTTCAAACGCATGTTTGAAAACTCAAATGATGAGTGGGTCGCTGGGCTAGATGTTGAGTACACCACAGTCGTGGGAAGCGAGAAGATTCTAAAGGAGGCAGAGAAGAAGAAGCCCGCCGTGATCCAGGTTTGCGTGCTTGACTTATTCTTGGTCTACCACATATGCCATGCCGACGTTGAGTTCTAGGATTTTAAGAATTTCCTCAAGGACGACCGAGTCATATTCGTTACTGTAGACTTTAGGAACGACAGGGATGTCCTGGATCGGATAGGCCTCGTTGTAGGCAACCCCTTCGACCTCCAGAAGAAAGGGCTGGCGCCCTCCCGTGATCAGCCTTCAATGCTGACCCTGGCAGGAGCCATGGTTCAACCTTCATATGGTACACTAAAGAAATCTCCATTCAAGTTTCATCATGCATGTGAGTGTAATGTACTAGATATAGACCACATCCGGCCACTACGCTGCAATGGATGGCTACCTTTGTTTCAATATCTACAAGGGTTGGATGAAGAGAAAGAGCCAAGTGTGCGGTTCAAGCAAAGAACTATCAGCCAAGAGGAAGAGGGACAAGTACGAAGTTGAGGACGTGGACGAGGAGTCCAAGTAAGGTGGCAGTGTTGTTGCTCATGGTGGTTCTAATGCAGTGTCTACCGGATTAGTTGCTTAGTTTAATTTCAGGTGTGCTTAGTTTTATTTGAGGGGTGTGTTGTGCTGAGCCCCCAGCAGAACTATGTTATGTTTCTTCTCGTTACATTTCGTACATTTCATCTTTTAGTTGGTATAGTACTACCACTCGTTTCTTCACATTATATACGTACAATATATATGGCCAACATCATATAGCCAGCGGTTTAGTTGTCAAAGAATTTCAGGGTGCTTAGTTTTGTCAAAGAATTCCAGGGTGCTTAGTTTTATTTGAGGGGTGTGTTGTGCTGGACACCATTAACTTATCATTGTGAGAATCGGCTTATTTTTGTCATGTAACATGGTCAACGGGTTTGATGTGAAAATAACAATGTCTAATGGCATTTCTGAGTAAACATCTAATTTAACGATGGCATTTTTTAGATATCTAATTGCATTTTTGAGCAGCCATCTCACGGATCGATGGCGTTTTTTGAGTAGTTGTAACTTCTAATGGAAGAACTGAGTAGTGATACACAACTAGTGGAATAAATAATAAGAACCCAAGAATTAAATAGGTATGCTAATTTATTTATTTCCTTATACCTTTGCGTGCGAAACAATATACGCTGCCTCCCCCAGATTTTCTTTACAGAGGCAACATAGAACTATATGAGTGCCCTGTTAAAATTTGGAATTATTCCGGGTTCGTTTGGCCTTTTTTATACATTAATTGAGTTTCTGGTCATTTAATGTGCATAATTCAAATTTGAACTACAAGCACATGCTCCCGTGCACCAAAGTTGATTGAAAAATCACATGTATGTCCTCGGGTGAATTTCTAGGTCACATGCAAGAAATGGGAATGAAATTCAAACATCTGGGCATCATGGTTTGACCGAGAACATTGAGAAGCTTGGTTTTAAAATTCTTGTAAATCCTAAACATGCCTGAAAATCATGAAACTTGGCATGGTGTCATGTCATGGTACTACCATGCTGTGGTAAATTTTTTTGCAGAATAGGAACACGTTTTGGTATAAGTTTCTTGCAAACCGGAGCTTCTCTCAAGAAGGCTCGTGGTTCTGAGAGGGAACGTGTCACCTTTGTGTTTATAATTCAAATTTTAAATACAAGCACATGCTCCAGTGCACCAAAGCTGGTTGAAAAATCACATGTGTGTCCTCGGGTAAATTTCTAGGTCCCATGCCAGAAATGGGAATGAAATTCAAACATCTGGGCGTCATGGCTCGGCTGGAAACATTGACAAACTTGGTTTTTTAATTCCTCTAAATCCGAAACACGCATTAAAATCATGAAACTTGGCTTGGTGTCATGACATGGCACCAACATGCTATGGTAATTTTGCTGTCCGATTTGTGAATGCGCACACATTAACAATTAACAAAGTCATCTTGGAACAAGTGTTGTCACGTCACAATCGGAAACACAAGTATTATTGAAACTGTGGGCGTTCTATTTACCATTTACGTGCCGCCACGCGTCCTCTTTTTTTATTAGCTAGGAGGCGCCGTGCAGGGTAGCTATTTGAGTACGGGAGACGTGCGGGCCCTTTGACCTCCATCTGCCGTCCACCTCTCTCCCAAGGTCTCCATTAATGGCGCCCGAGCCTCTGTTTAATGGCGTGGCAATGTCTCACTCGACTGAGATTTAAGAGAGAAAAAAGAAAATCTGAAAAGAAAATTTTGCACGGATCTTGATGTAAGATTTGACGGACCTATATAGCATCTACTGCGACTTATAGCAAGACTGATGAATATATATAAGGACGACGAGAGTGGATAATAATTGTCTTACATAATTAGGAAGATAATTAAAAAAGCCACATGCGGCTACGCCCGAAATACACAAGGGAAAAAGAAGAAGGAAGACGCATACAATGACCTGGCTCACTGATCTCTACTTTCTTTATGCGCTGCAGGTCACGGAGACTAGTTCTCGCGGCGGGCGATGATCTATTTCATCAGTTTCATGTACTTAATACGCTGCTTGGCAGCATCCATGGATTCCTCCACCAGCCTGTTGCGCTCGATGTGGAGCATGGCATTCTCGTCCATAAGTTTCTTGATGATGAGCCCGTCCTCTGCAACAAGGCAGCGGTCTTCTCCTCCCACTTCGCCCTTCCGGCGATCTTCGCCCTCAGCAGGTCACGCTCGCCCCGGAGCTTCGCATTGCCCTCCCCTATTTGCCGGATGACGCCGGTAGCCTCGTCCTGCATCCTCGTCCAGCCGAAGATCTGATCCATCTAGCTATGGACTATCGCATGAATGCACGTGTAAGAGTCCTCGCCTGCCTGCGAGAAATTTTCCCAGGCCGCTGCGGCACGGCAGGACCTCCCTGCTCCTTCGGCGGCGCGGCGGGACATCTCTGCTACTTCCACGGCGTGGTCGGACCAGTCTGCTACATTGACGGTGCGACGGGACCTCCGTGCCGCTTCGCCAGTGCGGCGGGACCTCTGTGCTGCTACTGCTGCGTGGCTGGACATGTCAGCTACTTTCGCGGCGAGGCAGGACATCTCTCATGCTTCCTCTTCCATGCTCACCTCTCCTTGGTGGAAATCTCTCGACCCAGAACTCACGCTGGCTATGGCTTGATTGACTTGATTGTTTTTTGTGGATGAGGAGTTGAGGAGGAATGTGCAGTCATCTTAGCATAGTAGTATTTATAACCGAGTACTACTAATACGCTCCTAAGTGGGAAACCGTTTAGGTTGTGATCGGTGTGAACAGGTTTGCAATTAAATATAGCATGGTAGTAGTAGTAATTTGGAATGTGATGAGACGCGCTCAAAATTTATTGACGGTTCTAGTTTCGAATTGCGGCACTATTCCCGGATGGTGTAACGTCGGCATGTTTTCTCGGCCGTGGTGTACCATATGCCATGGTACTAGTTCTTTTTCTACTGCTGTGTATGTGCAAAAACTGGCACCGTCGGATACATATCTTACGCTTGGTGTTCGACAGGAATAGCCTCGTGGCGAGCTATAGACTAGTCTTTTTTTAGACACATTACACCTATCTCTCGGGACTTCTCGCACGCACCATCATTGCTCCCTAGGTCGATGCCACCCACATACAGTTCTACTTTGAGAAGAGGTGCATGCACGCACTCGTCCTCTCTCACACACGGATCTGTAGCTACAAATTGTAGTGTTCTCAACCATCCGATTGGCTCTATCATAGGTTTCAAGTTGCTCCTTGGCCTTGAGATTGAGAAGTTTAAAACACGGAGGCTAAGATGGAGGCGCGAGGTTTTGGTTAATGTGCGGGCCACACACGGCACCAACACGACACGAGCTTCGTCTGCCTGGTGCGCATGCAGTCGGGTGAGTTGTCCAAGTATAGACACAACCAGGCCCTCGTAGGTATCCGCGCCTCGACTTTGGTTGGTCATAGTGGAGAGTAGCATAGACTAGTTACTAGTCTATGTTACTAGTACCTTCATAGTGGGTAGTGTCACATAGTATATGCATAATTTGGCGACCAGCGCTCTCTATATGTACCACCTTTTTTCTTTAATTACATCTTGTTAGTTTTGCTCCATGGCGCAATCCATAGATACTACTACTGTACAAATGTATACATTTTCTAAAAGGCTAGAGGGCGGGGCAGTCTAGCTTGGTCCTTTTCATGAGAGGCGAGGGCCTTTATGATTTGACGGCTCATTACAGCTGGAAGGTGGGGCCTTGTGATTTGACTGCTCGTATAAATGTGCCGACGACCTGAGGAGGACCAAAGAACCGTGTGGTATACTCAAGTTTTCCACTGGAGTATGACGGAGGAGCACGAAACACGGCAACCCAGTGCCATATCCTCTACTCTCTACTCTTATTATATATTACCAGCAAGAGGCATTGTTCTATTGGCGATAAAGAATGATCTAATTTGCTAGTCATCTCATTTTTAGCATTGTTCTATTCATGCCTCGCAGAGAAGGTGACATGTGCGGCCAAACACCCGAAGCAAAATAAGAAACACATGAGCAAAAGAAGAAGGAGGATTATCACCCCAAAAAAGAAGGAAGACGCACACACAAGTCTGGGGCGCTGTTCTCACTACATGAAGGGTTGCTGGCCGCGGAGTCGTAACCGCTTCTTCATTACCTCCACGACCTCCATCTCCTTGCGCGTCTCCTCCGCCATCTTCATCATTGTGTCCATGATGCGGGATTTCTCGACGCGAGCCTTCATCATCTGTTCCACGGTCGCATTACGTACCTTGACAGCAGCCGGGTACTCGATGCGGAGCTTCGCCAACTCCTCCTTCTGTTCCATGACGAGGGCCTGCAACATCTTCATCGAGGAACTACTATTCTCACGCAGCTTCTTCCAGCCGGCGTTGTCCTCCTTCAGCAGGTCGAGCTTGTGACAGAGCTCCGCCTTATCCTCCTGAAGTTGCAGGATTTCGCCGGTCGCCTTCTTCTCCGAGGCAATGCTCTTCTTCAGTAGCATCACCAAGCCGGCGGTCAACTACCCCTGCTCATTGAGCTCAGCGGGCATGTCGTCGAGGCTCTCCTTCAACAGCTCCACCAAGCCGTGGATGAACTCCTTCTGCTTATTGAGGTGCTTATTGAGCTGATCGGGCATGCTGTCGAGGGATAATGACTCCAGCGCCGCCACTCGGCATGTTTGCCTCTGCGTCTAGGGCGCTCCTGGGAGCCATCGCCTACCCGTGAGAGATCTTTTGAGGTCTCTGCGTGGCGGCGAGCCCTCTTTTTTTCCGTAGCCTTGGTTGCCGCTCCCTTGTTACGAGTAGTTCTCGACCTAGTGCTCTGCACACCGGCCATGGCAAGGACGGACAAACAAGGATGACTTATGAGGAGGAAGGTAGATTAATTTTCGGTTAGGTAGTTCCCCTTTTTATAACCTAAGTACTAGCACTAGTACTAAAGCCTGCATAGTGGGAACATGTTCAGGTTTGGTACGTACTGGTAGATGTGAGTAGGCTTGCACTTAATTGTAGCACTAGTACTTTCGAATGTGATGGGAACAAGGTAAAGATTAATTGATGGTTTTTGGTTTCGAGGCCCAAAATGGCTCCCGATGAGTTTAGTGGAACATAAATTTGTAGTAGACTACACTGCTCAGATGCGTAAATATTATGTTACTGTCAAAAATTGGCACAAAATACGAAGGAGACCAATGGAAGTACTACTAGCAACCCATGATTTAACTACTCACATGTGCGCAGTGGAGTAGTAATGTCTTTCTTCCGCCCTCACGTCCACTCAATTTGCATGCGCTGTATTAATTGACCATCAATGAAGTGAAGGACTTTACACACGTCAAATTATCACATGGGGTGGATCTTGGTACAAAATTGCGTCCGCCCGTGTACCCGCGTGTGCGTGTGAGGGAATGAGTACGTGTGTGGCGTGCGTGCACATCTTCGCTTCGTGCATGTACCGCCAGTGCAGCTCAGGGAGGACGAGTACATTCTTCTGGAACCAGCAGCACGTCACTGTGATCAATCCACACAAGGATGTCGCGACAACGCCTCCACATGTGCCATGTGGCTTCATGAACTGTAAGAGAGACACTGTGTAGCGTGCCATTGTGTTTTTCACATACTCGAAGTACTAGTAAGGTACACGTGCATTGCACGCGTCAGATTTTGCAACCAAATTATGAATAAATACCGCACTGTAGCATGTAAGCTCTGAGTCATATATGCCTGATGTAGACCATCGTTTAATTCTTATAGTTCATCTCATTCAAAATCAATTAGTTTTTATAAAAAAACCTAGGGCCTCTTTGATTCGTAGGATTTCCAAAACGCGGGAATAGGAAGAACATGGGATTAGAGTGGAATGTCGTCTTGAATCCTACAGGATGGTACGAGTGTTTGATCGTGCATAGAAAAAATGCAGAATTCTTTCAAAGAGGTTTGAGTGGATGGGATGTTTCCTATGAAATCTAGTGCAAATGAATTATATGGAAAAATTTCCTATGGTTTACAATCCTACGAATCAAACAACCAAGATAGGAAAAATTCCTAAGGATTAGAATCCTCCAAAATTCCTTCGAGAATCCTTTGAATCAAAGAAGCCCTTAATCTATTTTATGTTTCATGGAATTGTGCGTTGTAAAGCATAAAGTAAAAAACAAATAATGGTAATTCAACTATAAAAAAAGTTTGGGCAGTTATGATACAAAATATTCTAGAACAAAGGAGAACCACTGTTGTTTTGAGATTTGTGCATTATACTTAAGTTCAATCATGGAGTCTGCTAGATTGTACATGTGGCAAAATCCGGTGGGGGGCTAGAAGATGGTGCGAGGGGCCGAGTGGAGGGAGACTATGAAGGAGTGCACACCTGCGAGATCAATATTTAGAGAGAGGGGGCGAGAACGTGCGCTGTTGCGCGCAGTGGCGGAGCCATGAAAAATGTCCCATGAGCTAGGGGGCCAAGCATTGCTAATCCTTTACGAGGAGGGCCAATTCATCAACTTAAACCATTTTTACCAGCAATTGTCTAATGATCACATTCATATTAGCCTCGATATATAGTGATGTTAGAGGGGGGGCAGGGTCCTTACTGCCCCCTTTCTTCGCCATTGTGCGCGTGTCTGAGAGATGAAGCGGAAGGCATGGATGATGAGAGGGGGCGTTGGATATATAATTAATGTGGGTGTATTAGCTATATATGTAATCCTATATAGAGCGGTATACATTGATCAATCTGGACGTGGGAAAGAGGATGAGACCTCACTAGATATATAGATTGATCGGTTTATGTGGAAAACTATGAAAGACCTAGCTATATACACACACACATAGAGGAACATCGATCGTTGCACATCCACGTGAGAGATAAAGAATGCTCGATATGATCGAGATGGGGATGTGTGTGTGTGCCTTCATGGGAGACCGACCTGAAGAAAAAGATTGCATGTGTGTGATGGATAATGCCAACTGGTAGTGTGTGTGCATGCATGCACGAGAGAAAGTTAGTGGTACAACTATAAAGATAAGACCAATGTGTGGGTGTAAAAGACTAGGTGAGGTCATAATCAATGTAAAGTTGAATTCAAATATTTGAATAAGAGTTCATGATGTTTGAAACCCATGCATGCATGAATATAACGGAGATCTGAGCGGTGTGGTTTGGAAACGAGCATGTTGTAATGTATACACATTGAACAAGGTCAGACTGGTTTGAATTTGAGATACCGATGGCAGACATCGTTTGGCCACATTGCATCCGTGCATGGACACACTATTCTAATTGGAGATGATGGGTGGATTTTTCATCACATATCTATATCTATACACCTATATATATTATGTTATATATTTTTTATATAGCGTGCGGATAACTTTAACTTTGAAAGATGGTCGTTGGATGAGTCCAATCTGATGGTGCAGAGCTGGAAAATTTGAGCACTACTGGCCGTCGGATACCATATAGATTCCACCAGATTTTGCCACATGTACAATTTAGAAGACTCTATGGTTGAAGTTAAGCATAATGCACAAACCTCAAAACACAAGCACTTATTCTTTGTTCTAGAATCTTCTGTATCAGAATTGCCCAAATGTTTTTCTACATGATTTGTTTTTACTTTATGCCTTACAACGCACAATTCCATGAATCTTAAAATAGATTAGCTTTCTTATAAAAACTAGATGATTTTGAATGAAATGAACTATAAGAATTAAATGAACATCTACATCATGCATATATGACTCAAAGCTTACATACTATAATGTGGTATTTATTCATAATTTGGTTGCCAAATCTCATGCGTGCAATGGACGTGTACCTTACTAGTCTAAATGGTGTCTGTGTGTGTTGTGCGTGCAAAACACATTGTACGTAGGATATCATACTAGTCTAACTTGTCTTTTTTTCTTTTGGGTACACGTTAAGCTTGTTCTCCCAAAATTTCAAGCCGCGCCTTGTTATGCCGCAATTTCAAGCTAGCGTCTCTGTCTATCATGCTGCGAAACTCCCGCCTCTTCAACCCGCGCCTTGTTACCCCGAATTTTTTAAGATGAATCTTTGTCTCGTTGTGCTCTAACAACTCCCTCCATCTCAACCCGCACCTTGCTATTCCAAAATTACAACGCACGTGAAAACTCCCACCTCCTGTGAAATCCCGACACGTGAAATGCCCGTGATACCCCTGAACCGAAAGAACCGCCTCAAATCGGTGGGGGTACTTTCATAACGAACCCTGCATATTGGACAAGCGCGTCCCTAAGCCATGGTTCCCCACTCCCATCCCACCCGCCCACCCATTCGTACACTGAGGCCGGGAAACCTGCGAAGCCCCACACCCTCCTCCGTCCGCCACCTAGCCTGAGCCTATTCCCCGATGACGTCATCCACAACAACACCTCGATGTCCCTCGTCCACTGTACCGGATGAGGATCCGTCATCGATCTGGTCGTCCTGCCGGTTCAGCCATCCCGTACTCCACCTCCAAGGAGCTGCCCAGACGTTCCCCTCGTCTTTCGTGCCACCTCCATTCCCACACCGTCGTCTTCACCTGCACCACCGGAAGAGCATCATCATCACCATTTCCTCAGATGAAGCTGCAGCCTAATCGGCGCCACCAAAGAGGTTGTACACTAATTGCCGCATTTTCTTCTTGATTCGATCTCATGGTGCTGCCGGCGCTTGGTCCCGAGCCGACACGGCGCGGCTCCATCCACGGCGGCGTCGCCGGCCACTTCCTCCACGGTGTCGCTCCCTCGGCGGAGATGTCCACATCAGTAGGAGCTACTGCTGCTTTAGCTCTCACTCGCACCGATGCTCTGCTCTTGCTCTCGGTCCCCTGCCTGGTCTGCTCTTACTCGTGCTGCTACTCTCGCTCTTGCTCTTGCTTGCGATCCTGCTCCAATTTAGCTACACTTCAGTCAACTGAATCGACTTTTGGGTCAGCCGATTTTCAGGGGGTGGGGGAGGGGCTCGCCAGAGTTAAGGAAGAACCAGCCGCAGTGGGCAGGGGGCTCGCCGGAGAGGTACCGCACTATCTATCTTAGGGTTCGGGGTGGGGGCGGTGGTGGGGCGGTGGCGTGGGGATCGCCGGAGAAAAAGCTCAGCACGGGGGGGGGGCTACAGGGATGGCCGGGGCGGTGGCGGACCGGCGGTGGGGAGTGTTTTTGGGGTGGGCGGGGCGGCGCACCGTCGACCGCGGGCGGCGGGGGGCGGCTATTTGGCCGGTGGTGGCTGACGGCTTAGGGGGGTGGAGGTTGAAGATGAACTGCAGGCCCTTGATTTCGTATCCAACGGCTGCAAAATCGACTGACCAGAGATGAAAAAGTCAGTCGACTGACGTGTAGCCTCACCTCTAGTGCGTTTAGTTTCGACAGTAAAATTCAGTTTCGACAGCAAAATTCAGTTTCGACAGTTAAGTTTAGTTTCGACAGTTAAATTCAGTTTCGACAGTTAAGTTCAGAGATGAGCGGCTGTTGTATACATCTAGCACTTTGTGGTTATGTATTTTACGTCATCTATTGGAGATGCTATTAGAATTCCACTCAGGTTAACATTGTCTCTCTTGTCCTGCTTCAGCCTCGGCGTTGTACAACTCACCGGGGCTGCTCCAATGACGAAACCCTCCATCACAGCGAAACAGTACCTCAGGCTCCATCTCCAGACGCCTAAGATCTTCTTCCCCTCCTCTGACAGCCAAGTCAGCAGGAGCATCCTCACCGGCCAACCCAATCATGTTGAGATCGACATGGCTTCGCCAAAGAGGTTGTACACTTCTTGTGGTTTGACTTAATCTCACCATGCTTCTTTGCATCCTGTGATCTTGCTACCTCTTGAGCACTGCGTTGGTTTTCCCTTGAAGCAGAAAGGGTGATGCAGCAAAGCAGCGTAAGTATTTCCGTCAGTTTTTGAGAACCAAGGTATCAATCCAGTAGGAGATCACGCTCAAGTCCCACACACCTACACAAACAAATAAGAACCTCGCAACCAACGCGATAAAGGGGTTGTCAAGCCCTTCTCGGTCACTTACGAGAGTGAGATCTGATAGATATGATAAGATAATATTTTTGGTATTTTTATGATAAAGAGAAATAAAGATGCAAAGTAAAATAAACGGCAAAGGAAATAACTAAGTATTGGAAGATTAATATGATAGAAGATAGACCCACGGGCCATAGGTTTCACTAGTGGCTTCTCGCAAGAGCATAAGTATTACGGTGGGTAAACGAATTACTGTCGACAAATTGATAGAATTGAGCATAGTTATGAGAATATCTAGGTATGATCTTGTATATAGGCATCACATCCGAGACAAGTAGACTAAAACAATTCTGCATCTACTACTATTACTCCACACATCGACCGCTATCCAGCATGCATCTAGAGTATTAAGTTCAAGAGAACAGAGTAATGCTTTAAGCAAGATGACATGATGTAGAGGAATAAACTCATGCAATATGATATAAACCCCATCTTTTTATCCTCGATGGCAACAATACAATACGTATCGGTTCCCTTTCTGTCACTAGGATCAAACACCGCAAGATTGAACCCAAAGCTAAGCACTTCTCCCATTGCAAGAAAGATCAATCTAGTAGGCAAAACCAAACTAATAATTCAAAGAGACTTGCAAAGATAAACCAATCATACATAAAAGAATTCAGAGGAGAATCAAATATTGTTCATAGATAATCTGGATCATAAACCCACAATTCATCGGATCTCGACAAACACACCGCAAAAAGAAGATTACATCGAATAGATCTCCAAGAAAATCGAGGAGAACTTTGTATTGAGATCCAAAGAGAGAGAACAATCCATCTAGCTAATAACTATGGACCCGTGGGTCTGAAGTAAACTACTCACACATCATCGGAGAGGCCATGGAGTTGATGTAGAGGCCCTCCGTGATCATTGCCCCCTCCGACGGAGCTCCGGAAAAGGCCCTAAGATGGGATCTCTCGAGTACAGAAGGTTGCGGCGGTGGAATTAGGTTTTCGTGGTGCTCTTGGATGTTTGGGGGGGGGGGGGTACGTGGATATATATAGGAGGAAGAAGTACTTCGGTGGAGCAACAGAGGGCCCACGAGGGTGGAGGGCGCGCCCAGGGGGGTAGGCGCACCCCCTGCCTCGTGCCTTCCTCCCTTGTTTCTTGACGGCCACTCCAAGTCTCCTGGATCATGTTTGTTGAGAAAATCACGTTCCCGAAGGTTTCATTCCATTTGGACTCCGTTTGATATTCATTTTCTTCGAAACCCTAAAATAGGCAAAAAAAAACAATTTGGGTTCGGCCTCCGGTTAGTAGGTTAGTCCCAAAAATGATATAAAATTGTAAAATAAAGCCCACTAACATCCAAAATAGATAATATAATAGCATGGTGCAATCAAAAATTATAGATACGTTGGAGACGTATCAAGCATCCCCAGGCTTAATTCCTGCTCGTCCTTGAGTAGGTAAATGATAAAAGAAGAATTTTTGATGTGGAATGCTTTCTAACATATTTCTCAATGTAATTTTTCTTTAATGTGGCATGAATGTTCAGATCCATAAGATTCAAGATAAAAGTTTAATATTGACATAAAAATAATGATACTTCAAGCATACTAACTAAGCAATTATGTCTTCTCAAAATAACCTGGCCAAAGAAAGTTATCCCTACAAAATCATATAGTCTGGCTAAGCTCTATCTTCACCACACAAAATATTTAAATCGTGCACAACCCCGATGACAATCCAAACAATTGTTTCATACTTTTGATGTTCTCAAACTTTTTCTATCTTCACGCAATATATGAGCGTGAGCCATGGATATAGCACTATGGTGGAATAGAATGGTGGTTGTGGAGAAGACAAAAAAGGAGAAGATAGTCTCACATCAACTAGGCATATCAATGAGCTATGGAGATGCCCATTAATAGATATCAATGTGAGTGAGTAGGGTTTTCCATGCAACAGATGCACTAGAGCTATAAGTATATGAAATCTCAACAAAAGAAACTAAGTGGGTGTGCATCCAACTTGCTTGCTCACGAAGAACTAGGGCATTTTGAGGAAGCCCATCATTGGAATATACAAGCCAAGTTCTATAATGAAAAATTCCCACTAGTATATGAAAATGATATCATAGGAGTCTCTCTATATGAAGAACATGGTGCTACTTTGAAGCACAAGTGTGAAAAAAGGATAGTAACATTGTCCCTTCTCTCTTTTTCTCTCATTTTTTTATTTGGGCCTTCTTTTTTTGGCCTCTTTTTTCGTCCGGAGTCTCATCCCGACTTGTGGGGGAATCATAGTCTCCATCATCCTTTCCTCACTTGGGACAATGCTATAATAATGATGATCATCACACTTTATTTACTTACAACTCAAGAACTACAACTCAATACTTAGAATAAAATATGACTCTATGTGAATGCCTCCGTCGGTGTACCGAGATGTGCAATGATGCATGAGTGACATGTATGAAAATTATGAACGGTGGCTTTGCCACAAATACGATGTCAACTACATGATCATGCAAGCAATATGACAATGATGAAGCGTGTCATAATAACAGAACGATGGAAAGTTGCATGGCAATATATCTCGGAATGGCTATGGAAATGCCGTAATAGGTAGGTATGGTGGCTGTTTTGAGGAAGGTATATGGTGGGTTTATGGTACCGACGAAAGTTGCGCGATACTAGAGAGGCCAGCAATGGTGGAAGGGTGAGAGTGCGTATAATCCATGGAATCAACATTAGTCATAAAGAACTCACATACTTATTGCAAAAATCTATTAGTTATCGAAACAAAGTATTACGCGCATGCTCCTAGGGGGTAGATTGGTAGGAAAAGACCATCGCTCGTCCCCGACCACTACTCATAAGGAAGACAATCAATAAATAAATCATGCTCTGACTTCATCACATAACGGTTCACCATACGTGCATGCTACGGGAATCACAAACTTCAACACAAGTGTTTCTCAAATTCACAACTACTCAACTAGCATGACTCTAATATCACCATCTCCATATCTCAAAACAATTATCAAGTATCAAACTTCTCATAGTATTCAATGCACTTATATGAAAGTTTTTTATTATTGCCAGGTTGTTCTAAAGGACTCTCAAAATAATCTAAGTGAAGCATGACAGAACAATAATTTCTATAAAACAAATCCAACACCGTGCTCTAAAAGATATAAGTGAAGCACTAGAGCAAAAACTATATAGCTCAAAAGATATAAGTGAAGCACATTGAGTATTCTAATAAATTTCAAATCATGTGAGTCTCTCTCAAAACGTGTGTACAGCAAGGATGATTGTGGTAAACTAAAAAGCAAAGACTCGAATCATACAAGATGCTCCAAGCAAAACACATATCATGTGGTGAATAAAAATATAGCTCCAAGTAAAGTTACCGATAGACGAAGACGAAATAGGGGATGCCTTCCGGGGCATCCCCAAGCTTAGGCTTTTTGGTGTCCTTGAGTTTTACCTTGGGGTGCCATGGGCATCCCCAAGCTTAGGCTCCTGCCACTCCTTGCTCCATAATCCATCAAATCTTTACCCAAAACTTGAAAACTTCACAACACAAAACTCAAGATAGAAAATCTCGTGAGCTCCGTTAGCGAAAGAAAACAAAACACCACTTCAAGGTACTGTAATGAACTCATTCTTGATTTATATTGGTGTTAAACCTAATGTATTCCAACTTCTCTATGGTTTATAAACTCTTTTACTAGCCATAGATTCATCAAAATAAGCAAACAACACAAGAAAAACAGAATTTGTCAAAAACAGAACAGTCTGTAGTAATCTGTAGCTAACGCAAGTTCTGGAACCCCAAAAATTCTAAAATAAATTGCTGGACGTGAGGAATTATCTATTAATCGTCTGAAAAAAGAATTAACTAAATAGCACCTTTCAAATAAAAATGGCAGCAATTCTTGTGAGCGCTAAAGTTTCTGTTTTTTACAGCAAGATCAAAAAGACTTTCCCCAAGTCTTCCCAACGGTTCTACTTGGCACAAACACTAATTAAACACAAAAAACACAACCAAAACAGAGGCAAGGTAAATTATTTATTACTAAACAGGAGCAAAAAGCAAGGAATAAAAATAAAATTGTGTTGCCTCCCAACAAGCGCTATCGTTTAACGCCCCTAGCTAGGCATAAAAGCGAAGATAGATCTAGGTATTGCCATCTTTGGTAGGCAATCCATAAGTGGCTCTCATAATAGATTCATAAGGTAATTTAATTTTCTTTCTAGGGAAGTGTTCCATGCCTTTCCTTAATGGAAATTGGAATTTAATATTCCCTTCCTTCATATCAATAATTGCACCAATCGTTCTAAGGAAAGGTCTACCAAGAATAATAGGACATGAAGGATTGCAATCTATATCAAGAACAATGAAATCTACGGGCACATAGTTCCTATTTGCAACAATAAGAAAATCATTAATTCTTCCCATAGGTTTCTTAATAGTGAAGGAAATATGCCCTAGAGGCAATAATAAAGTTATTATTTATTTCCTTATATCATGATAAATGTTTATTATTCATGCTAGAATTGTATTAACCGGAAACATAATACATGTGTGAATACATAGACCAACAGAGTGTCACTAGTATGCCTCTACTTGACTAGCTCGTTAATCAAAGATGGTTATGTTTCCTAACCATGAACAAAAAGTTGTTATTTGATTAACGAGGTCACATCATTAGTTGAATGATCTGATTGACATGACCCATTCCATTAGCTTAGCACCCGATCGTTTAGTATGTTGCTATTGCTTTCTTCATGACTTATACATGTTCCTATAACTATGAGATTATGCAACTCCCGTTTATCGGAGGAACACTTTGGGTACTACCAAACGTCACAACGTAACTGGGTGATTATAAAGGAGTACTACAGGTGTCTCCAATGGTAGATGTTGGGTTGGCGTATTTCGAGATTAGGGTTTGTCACTCCGATTGTCGGAGAGGTATCTCTGGGCCCTCTCGGTAATACACATCACATAAGCCTTGCAAGCACAATAACTAAGATGTTAGTTATGAGATGATGTATTACGGAACGAGTAAAGAGACTTGCCAGTAACGAGATTGAACAAGGTATTGGATACCGACGATCGAATCTCGGGCAAGTAACATACCGATGACAAAGGGAACAACGTATGTTGTTATGCTGTCTGACCGATAAAGATCTTCGTAGAATATGTAGGAGCCAATATGGGCATCCAGGTCCCGCTATTGGTTATTGACCGGAGACGTGTCTCGGTCATGTCTACATTGTTCTCGAACCGTAGGGTCCGCACGCTTAACGTTACGATGACAGTTATTATGAGTTTATGCATTTTGATGTACCGAAGGTTGTTCGGAGTCCCGGATGAGATCACGGACATGACGAGGAGTCTCGAAATGGTCGAGACGTAAAGATTGATATATTGGAAGCCTATGTTTGGACATCGGAAGTGTTCCGGGTGAAATCGGGATTTTACCGGATTACCGGGAGGGTTACCGGAACCCCCCGGGAGCCAAATGGGCCAACATGGGCCTTAGTGGAAAGGTGAGAGGGCCGCCCACATAGGGCTGCGCCTCCCCCCCTCTCCCTAGTCCTATTAGGACTAGGAGAGGGGCCGGCCACCTCTCTCTCTCTCTCTCCTTTAAAGGATTCCTAGTTGGACTAGGATTGGAGGGGGGAGTCCTACTCCCGGTAGGAGTAGGACTCCTCTTGCGCCTCCCTCTCTTTGGCCGGCCAGCCCCCCTCCCTCCAACCTTTATATACGGGGGCAGGGGACACCCCAAGACACACAAGTTGATCCTTGAGATCGTTCCTTAGCCGTGTGCGGTGCCCCCTGCCACCAAATTCCACCTTGATCATACCGTTGTAGTGCTTAGGCGAAGCCCTGCGTCGGTAGTACATCAAGATCGTCACCACGCCGTCGTGCTGACGGAACTCTTCCTCGACGCTTTGCTGGATCGGAGCCCGAGGATCGTCATCGAGCTGAACGTGTGCTAAGAACTCGGAGGTGCCGGAGTAACGGTGCTTGGATCGGTCGGATCGGGAAGAAGACGTACGACTACTTCCTCTACGTTGTGTGATCGCTTCCGCAGTCGGTCTGCGTTGGTACGTAGACAACACTCTCCCCTTCGTTGCTATGCATCACCATGATCTTGCGTGTGCGTAGGAAAATTTTCGAAATTACTACGTTCCCCAACAGTGGCATCCGAGCCTAGGTTTTATGGTTTGATGTTATTTGCACGAGTAGAACACAAGTGAGTTGTGGGCAATACAAGTCATACTGCCTACCAGCATGTCATACTTTGGTTCGGCGGTATTGTTGGGTGAGACGATCCGGACCAACATTACGCGTACTCTTACGCGAGACCGGTTCCCTCGACGTGCTTTGCACATAGATGGCTTGCGGAAGACTGTCTCTCCAACTTTAGTTGAACCAAGTGTGACTACGCCCGGTCCTTGAGAAGGTTAAAACGGAGTCTATTTGACGAACTATCGTTGTGGTTTTGATGCGTAGGTGAGATGAGTTCTTACTTAAGCCCGTAGCAGCCACGTAAAACTTGCAACAACAAAGTAGAGGACGTCTAACTTGTTTTTGCAGGGTATGTTGTGATGTGATATGGTCAAGGCATGATGCTGATTTTATTGTATGAGATGATCATGTTTTGTAACCGAGTTATCGGCAACTGGCAGGAGCCATATGGTTGTCGCTTTATTGTATGCAATGCAATCGCGATGTAATGCTTTACTTTATTACTAAACGGTAGTGATAGTCGTGGAAGCATAAGATTGGCGAGACGACAACGATGCTACGATGGAGATCAAGGTGTCGCGCCGGTGACGATGGTGATCATGACGGTGCTTCGGAGATGGAGATCACAAGCACAAGATGATGATGGCCATATCATATCACTTATATTGATTGCATGTGATGTTTATCCCTTTTTATGCATCTTATCTTGCTTTGATTGACGGTAGCATTATAAGATGATCTCTCACTAAAATTATCAAGAAGTGTTCTCCCTGAGTATGCACCGTTGCCAAAGTTCTTCGTGCCCAGACACCACGTGATGATCGGGTGTGATAAGCTCTACGTTCAAATACAACGGGTGCAAAACAGTTGCACACGCAGAATACTCAGGTTATACTTGACGAGCCAAGCATATACAGATATGGCCTCGGAACACGGAGACCGAAAGGTCGAGCGTGAATCATATAGTAGATATGATTAACATGACGATGTTCACCATTGAAAACTACTCCATCTCACGTGATGATCGGTTATGGTTTAGTTGATTTGGATCACGTGATCACTTAGAGGATTAGAGGGATGTCTATCTAAGTGGGAGTTCTTGAGTAATATGATTAAATTGAACTTAAATTTATCATGAACTTAGTCCTGGTAGTATTTTGCAAATCATGTTGTAGATCAATAGCTCGCGTTGTTGCTTCCCTGTGTTTATTTTGATATGTTCCTAGAGAAAATTGTGTTGAAAGATGTTAGTAGCAATGATGCGGATTGGATCCGTGATCTGAGGTTTATCCTCATTGCTGCACAGAAGAATTATGTCCTTGATGCACCGCTAGGTGACAGACCTATTGCAAGGAGCAGATGCAGACGTTATGAACGTTTGGCTAGCTCAATATGATGACTACTTGATAGTTTAGTGCACCATGCTTAACGGCTTAGAATCGGGACTTCAAAGACGTTTTGAACGTCATGGAACATATGAGATGTTCCAGGAGTTGAAGTTAATATTTCAAGCAAATACCCGAGTTGAGAGATATGAAGTCTCCAACAAGTTCTATAGCTAAAAGATGGAGGAGAATCGCTCAACTAGTGAGCATGTGCCCAGATTGTCTGAGTACTACAATCACTTGAATCAAGTGGGAGTTAACCTTCCAGATAAGATAGTGATTGACAGAATTCTCTAGTCACCATCACCAAGTTAGTAGAACTTTGTGATGAACTATAATATGCAAGGGATGACAAAAGTAATTCCTAAGCTCTTCGTGATGCTGAAATCAACGAAGGTAGAAATCAAGAAAAACATCAAGTGTTGATGGTTGACAAGACCACTAGTTTGAAGAAAAGGGCAAAGGGAAGAAGGGGAACTTCAAGAAGAACGGCAAGCAAGTTGCTGCTCAAGTGAAGAAGCCCAAGTCTGATCCTAAGCCTGAGACTGAGTGATTCTACTGCAAAGGGACTGGTCACTGGAAGCGGAACTACCCCAAGTGATTGGCGGATAAGTAGGATGGCAAAGTGAACATAAGTATATTTGATATACATGTTATTGATGTGTACTATACTAGTGTTTATAGCAACCCCTCAGTATTTGATGCTGGTTCAGTTGCTAAGATTAGTAACTCGAAACGGGAGTTGCAGAATAAACAGAGACTAGTTAAGGGTGAAGTGACGATGTGTGCTGGAAGTAGTTCCAAGATTGATATGATCATCATCGCACACTCCCCTATACTTTCGGGATTAGTGTTGAACTTAAATAAGTGTTATTTGGTTTTTGCGTTGAGCATGAATATGATTTGATCATGTTTGTTGCAATACGGTTATTCATTAAAGTCAGAGAATAATTGTTGTTCTGTTTACATGAATAAAACCTTTAATGGTCATACACCCAATGAAACAAGTTCGTTGGATCTCGATCATAGTGATACATATATTTATAATATTGAAACCAAAAGATTCAAAGTTAATAATGATAGTGCAACTTATTTGTGGCACTGCCGTTTAGGTCATATTGGTATAAAGAGCATGAAGAAACTCCATGCTGATGGGCTTTCGGAATCACTTGATTATGAATCACTTGATGCTTGCGAACCATGCCTTTTGGGCAAGATGACTAAAAACGCCGTTCTTCGGAACAATGGAGTGAGCAACAGATTTGTTGGAAATCATACATACTGATGTATGTGGTCCGATGAAAATTGAGGCTCACGACAGGTATCATTATTTTCTGATCTTCACAGATGATTTGAGCAGATATGAGTATATCTACTTGATGAAACATAAGTCTGAAACATTTGAAAAGTTCAAAGAATTTCAGAGCGAAGTGGAAAATCATCGTGACAAGAAAATAAAAGTTTCTACGATATGATCGCAGAGGTAAAATATTTGAGTTACGAGTTTGGTCTTCAATTAAAACAATGTGGAATAGTTTCACAAAATCATGCCACATGGAACACCACAGCATAATGGTGTGTCCGAACGTCATAACCGTACTTTATTGGATATAGTGCAATCTATGATGTATCTTACCGATCTACCACTATCGTTTTGGGGTTATGCATTAGAGACAGCTGCATTCACGTTAAATAGGGCACCATCTAAATCCGTTGAGACGACACCGTGTGAACTATGGTTTGCCAAGAAACCTAAGCTGTCGTTTCTTAAAGTTTGGGGCTGCGATGCTTATGTGAAAAAGCTTCAACCTGATAAGCTCGAACCCAAATCGGAGAAATGTGTCTTCATAGGATATCCAAAGGAAACTATTGGATACACCTTCTATCACAAATCCGAAGGCAAGACTTTTGTTGCTAAATTCAGAAACTTTTTAGAGAAGGAGTTTCTCTCGAAAGAAGTGAGTGGGAGGAAAGTAGAACTTGACGAGGTAACTGTACCTGCTCCCTTATTGGAAAATAGTACATCACAGAAAACTGTTTCTGCGACACCTATACCAATCAGTGAGGAAGCTAATGATGATGATCATGAAGCTTCAGGACAAGATACTACTGAACCACGTAGATCAACCAGAGTGAGATCCGCACCAGAGTGGTACGGTAATCTAGTTCTGGAAGTCATGCTACTAGATCATGATGAACCTACGAACTATGAAGAAGCGACGGTGAGCCCAGATTCCGCAAAGTGGCTTGAGGCCATGAAATCTGAGATGGGATCCATGTATGAAAACAAAGTATGGACTTTGGTTGACTTGCCCGATGATCGGCAAGCAATTGAGAATAAATGGATCTTCAAGAAAAAGACTGACGCTGACGGTAATGTTACTGTCTATAAAGCTCGACTTGTCGCGAAAGGTTTTCGACAAGTTCAAGGGGTTGACTACGATGAGACCTTCTCACCCGTAGCGATGCTTAAGTCCGTCAGAATTATGTTAGCAATTGCCGCATTTTATGATTATGAAATATGGCAGATGGATGTCAAAACTGCATTCCTGAATGGATTTCTGGAAGAAGAGTTGTATATGATACAACCAGAAGGTTTTGTCGATCCAAAGGGAGCTAACAAAGTATGCAAACTCCAGCGATCCATTTATGGACTGGTGCAAGCATCTCGGAGTTGGAATAAACGCTTTGATAGTGTGATCAAAGCATTTGGCTTTATACAGACTTTTGGAGAAGCCTGTATTTACAAGAAAGTGAGTGGGAGCTCTGTAGCATTTCTGATATTATATGTGGATGACATATTGCTGATTGGAAATGATATAGAATTTCTGGATAGCATAAAGGGATACTTGAATAAAAGTTTTTCGATGAAAGACCTCGGGGAAGCTGCTTACATATTAGGCATAAAGATCTATAGAGATAGATCAAAACGCTTAATTGGACTTTCACAGAGCACATACCTTGACAAGATTTTGAAGAAGTTCAAAATGGATCAAGCAAAGAAAGGGTTCTTGCCTGTGTTACAAGGTGTGAAGTTGAGTCAGACTCAATGCCCGACCACTGCAGAAGATAGAGAGAAAATGAAAGATGTTCCCTATGCTTCAGCCATAGGCTCTATCATGTATGCGATGCTGTGTACCAGACCTGATGTGTGCCTTGCTATAAGTTTAGCAGGGAGGTACCATAGTGATCTAGGAGTAGATCACTAGACAGCGGTCAGAATTATCCTTAGTGAAATAAGGAAATGTTTCTCGATTATGGACGTGACAAAAAGGTTCGTCGTAAAGGGTTACGTCGATGCAAGTTTTTGACACTGATCCAGATGATTCTAAATCTGGATACATACTGAAAGTGGGAGCAATTAGCTAGAGTAGCTCCGTGTAGAGCATTGTAGACATAGAACTTGCAAAATACTTACGGATCTGAATGTGACAGACCCATTGACTAAAATTATCTCACAAGCAAAACATGATCACACCTTAGTACTCTTTGGGTGTTAATCACATAGTTATGTGAACTAGATTATTGACTCTAGTAAACCCTTTGAGTGTTGGTCACATGACGATGTGAACTATGGGTGTTAATCACATGGTGATGTGAACCATTGCTGCTAAATCACATGGCGATGTGAACTAGATTATTGACTCTAGTGCAAGTGGGAGACTGAAGGAAATATGCCCTAGAGGTAATAATAAAGTTATTATTTATTTCCTTATATCATGATAAATGTTTATTATTCATGCTAGAATTGTATTAACCGGAAACATAATACATGTGTGAATACATAGACCAACAGAGTGTCACTAGTATGCCTCTACTTGAGTAGCTCGTTAATCAAAGATGCTTATGTTTCCTAACCATGAACAAAAAGTTGTTATTTGATTAACGAGGTCACATAATTAGTTGAATGATCTGATTGACATGACCCATTCCATTAGCTTAGCACCCGATCGTTTAGTATGTTGCTATTGCTTTCTTCATGACTTATACATGTTCCTATAACTATGAGATTATGCAACTCCCGTTTACCGGAGGAACACTTTGGGTACTACCAAACGTCACAACGTAACTGGGTGATTATAAAGGAGTACTACAGGTGTCTCCAATGGTAGATGTTGGGTTGGCGTATTTCGAGATTAGGGTTTGTCACTCCGATTGTCGGAGAGGTATCTCTGGGCCCTCTCGGTAATACACATCACATAAGCCTTGCAAGCACAATAACTAAGATGTTAGTTATGAGATGATGTATTACGGAACGAGTAAAGAGACTTGCCAGTAACGAGATTGAACTAGGTATTGGATACGAACGATCGAATCTCGGGCAAGTAACATACCGATGACAAAGGGAACAACGTATGTTGTTATGCGGTCTGACCGATAAAGATCTTCGTAGAATATGTAGGAGCCAATATGGGCATCCAGGTCCCGCTATTGGTTATTGACCGGAGACGTGTCTCGGTCATGTCTACATTGTTCTTGAACCATAGGGTCCGCACGCTTAACGTTACGATGACAGTTATTATGAGTTTATGCATTTTGATGTACCGAAGGTTGTTCAGAGTCCCGGATGAGATCACGGACATGACGAGGAGTCTCGAAATGGTCGAGACATAAAGATTGATATATTGGAAGCCTATGTTTGGACATCGGAAGTGTTCCGGGTGAAATCGGGATTTTACCGGATTACCGGGAGGGTTACCGGAACCCCCCGGGAGCCAAATGGGCCAACATGGGCCTTAGTGGAAAGGTGAGAGGGACGCCCACATAGGGCTGCACCTCCCCCCTCTCCCTAGTCCTATTAGGACTAGGAGAGGGGCCGGCCACCTCTCTCTCTCTCTCTCCTTTAAAGGATTCCTAGTTGGACTAGGATTGGAGGGGGGAGTCCTACTCCCGGTAGGAGTAGGACTCCTCCTGCGCCTCCCTCTCTTTGGCCGGCCAGCCCCCCTCCCTCCAACCTTTATATACGGGGGCAGGGGACACCCCAAGACACACAAGTTGATCCTTGAGATCGTTCCTTAGCCATGTGCGGTGCCCCCTGCCACCAAATTCCACCTCGATCATACCGTTGTAGTGCTTAGGCGAAGCCCTGCGTCGGTAGTACATCAAGATCGTCACCACGCCATCGTGCTGACGGAACTCTTCCTCGACGCTTTGCTAGATCGGAGCCCGAGGATCGTCATCGAGCTGAACGTGTGCTAAGAGCTTGGAGGTGCCGGAGTAACGGTGCTTGGATCGGTCGGATCGGGAAGAAGACGTACGACTACTTCCTCTACGTTGTGTGATCGCTTCCGCAGTCGGTCTGCGTTGGTACGTAGACAACACTCTCCCCTTCGTTTCTATGCATCACCATGATCTTGCGTGTGCGTTGGAAAATTTTCGAAATTACTACGTTCCCCAACAAATAGTGGAATCCGCAAGGTGCAAGTTTAAAAAACAATCATCAAAATCATGGAAACCTAACAAATCACACAAAGTTTTTGGAATCGTGGAAACACTAGCATCCAAATCACACAAAGCATAACACTCATGATCTTTAATTTTAATTTTAATTATAGGTTCCCACTCATCATAAAGTTTTCTAGGAATAGAAACTTCCAACTCAAGTTTTTCTTCATAAGATTGCATCAAAGCATCAGCAATATGTTTAGTAAAAGCTTTATTTTGACTATAAGCATGAGGAGAATTTAGCACAGATTGCAAGGAAATACAATCTATCAAAGAGCAATTATCATAATTAAATTCCTTGAAATCCAAAATATTGGGTTCATTGATATTTAAAGTTTTGACCTCTTCAATCCCACTTTTAACAATTTTAGCATCAAGATCTAAAGACTCCGAATTTTTGGAAAGCCTTCTAGGTAAAGGTGGCTCATCTTCAGCCTATCATTATCAAGATTCATATTGCAAAACAAAGATTTAATAGGATACACATCAATAACTTTTAGATCTTCATCCTTATTATCGTGAAAATTAGAGGACCACGCTTTTATAAAGCAATCTTTCTTAGCACGCATCCTAGCGGTTCTTTCTTTGCAC
This sequence comes from Triticum monococcum, assembly GCA_034509565.1. Lineage (NCBI taxonomy): Eukaryota > Viridiplantae > Streptophyta > Magnoliopsida > Poales > Poaceae > Triticum > Triticum monococcum. The sequence continues at coordinate 437,544,696 of CM067842.1, read as the reverse complement.
TCATTAATGGAAATTCTCATGGCTTTGAGAGACTCATTGATATCATGCTTAGGTGGAATAGATCTAAGTTTCAAAGAATCAACATCAAGAGAAATTCTATCAACGTTCCTAGCCAACTCATCAATCTTAAGCAATTTTTCCCCAATCAAAGCTTTGAAACTCTTTTGCGAAGTGATAAATTCTTTAATATTAGATTCAAAATTAGAGGGCATCTTATTATAATTTCCATAAGAATTGTTGTATGAATTACCATAATTATTAGAGGAATTACTAGGAAACGGCCTAGAATTAAAATTACCTCTATACACGTTATTACCAAAATTGTTCCTACCAAAAAATTCACATCCATAGATTCATTATTATTCTAAATCAAAGTAGACAAAGGCATATCATTAGGATCGGTGGGAGCACTCTTATTAGCAAACAATTTCATAAGTTCATCCATCTTTCCACTCAAAACATTAATCTCTTCAATTGCATGCACTTTTTTACTAGTAGATCTTTCGGTGTGCCATTGAGAATAATTAACCATAATATTATCTAGGAGTTTGGTAGCTTCACCTAAAGTGATTTCCATAAAAGTGCCTCCCGCGACTGAATCTAAAAGATTTCTAGAAGCAAAATTCAATCCGGCATAAAAGTTTTGTATAATCATCCAAAGATTCAAACCATGTGATGGAAAACTACGCATCATTGATTTCATCCTCTCCCAAGATTGTGGAACATGTTCATGATCAAGTTGCTTAAAATTCATAATATCGTTTCTAAGAGAGAGGATCTTAGTGGGAGGAAAATACTTAGAGATAAAAGCATCTTTTCACTTATTCCATGAATCAATACTATTTTTAGGCAAAGACGAAAACCAAGCTTTAGCATGATCTCTAATCGAAAACGGAAATAGCTTCAATTTAACAATATCATTATCCACATCTTTCTTCTTTTGCATATCACATAAATCAACAAAGTTGTTTAGATGGGTAGCGGCATCTTCACTAGGAAGGCCAGAAAACGGATCTTTCATGACAAGATTCAGCAAAGCAGTATTAATTTCACAAGATTCAGCATCGATAAGAGGATAAATCGGAGTGCTAATAAAATAATTATTGTTGGTATTGGAAAAGTCACACAATTTAGTATTATCTTGAGCCATCGTGACAAGCAAGCAATCCAACACACAAGCAAACAAGAAACGGGCAAAAAGGGCAAATAGAAAAAGAGAAGGGGAACGGAGAGAGAGGGAGAGAGGAAAAGAGGGCGAATAAAACGGCAAGGGTGAAGTGGGAGAGAGGAAAACGAGAGGCAAATGGCAAATAATGTAATGCGAGGGATAAGAGTTTGTGATGGGTACTTGGTATATTTTGACTTGGTAATGGCGCCAGAAATGACTCGTTGTGGGAGTCAAATCTTGACTTGACTTGGCGCAAATCTCCCCGGCAACGGCGCCAGAAATCCTTCTTGCTGCCTCTTGAGCACTGCGTTGGTTTTCCCTTGAAGAGGAAAGGGTGATGTAGTAAATCAGCGTAAGTATTTCCCTCAGTTTTTGAGAACCAAGGTATCAATCCAGTAGGAGATCACGCTCAAGTCCCACACACCTACACGAACAAATAAGAACCTCACAACCAACGCGATAAAGGGGTTGTCAAGCTCTTCTCGGTCATTTACGAGAGTGAGATCTGATAAGATAATATTTTTGGTATTTTTATGATAAAGAGAAATAAAAAAATGCAAAATAAAATAAACAGCAAAGGAAATAACTAAGTATTGGAAGATTAATATGATAGAAGATAGACCCGGGGGCCAGAGGTTTCACTAGTGGCTTCTCTCAAGAGCATAAGTATTATGGTGGGTAAACGAATTACTATCGAGCAATTGATAGAATTGAGCATAGTTATGAGAATATCTAGGTATGATCATGTATATAGGCATCAGGTCCGGGACAAGTAGACCGAAACGATTCTGCATCTACTACTATTACTCCACACATCAACCTCTATCCAGCATGCATCTAGAGTATTAAGTTCAAAAGAACAAAGTAACGCTTTAAGTAAGAACAGAGTAACGTACCTAATAACTATGGACCCGTAGGTCCGAAGTAAACTACTCACACATCACCGGAGAGGCCATGGAGTTGATGTAGAGGCCCTTCGTGATCAATGCCCCCTCCGACGGAGCTCTGGAAAAGGCCCCGAGATGGGATCTCTCGACTATAGAAGGTTGCGGCGGTGGAATTAGGTGTTCGTGGTGCTCCTAGATGTTTGGGGGGTACGTGGATATATATATAGGAGGAAGAAGTACGTCGGTGGAGCAACGGAGGGCCCACGAGGGTGGAGGGTGCGCCCAGGGGGTAGGTGTGCCCCCCTGCCTTGTGCCTTCCTCCCTTGTTTCTTGACGGCCACTCCAAGTCTCCTGGATCACTTTTGTTGAGAAAATCACGTTCCCGAAGGTTTCATTCCATTTGGACTCCGTTTGATATTCCTTTTCTTCGAAACCCTAAAATAGGCAAAAAAACAGCAATTTGGGTTGGGCCTCCGGTTAGTAGGTTAGTCCCAAAAATGATATAAAAGTGTAAAATAAAGCCCATTAACATCCAAAATAGATAATATAATAGCATGGAGCAATAAAAAATTATAGATACGTTTGAGACATATCAGATCTTCCAATTCTTGTGAACCAAACAACCAGATTGGCAAAAATCCTATCTTTTTAAATTCTCTGTTTTGCACATGCATTCCTATCCTATTCATGTCTATTTCGTATCCCTGCATTGTTAGAATCTTCAAATTCAAACAAGCCCTTACACAATTACTTCTGTTACAGATATGTGTCAAGGAAAACCTTGTGTGGTTTGTCCTGCTCCTGCAGTGATGTGTTCCACCCCAGCTCAGCTGCTCCAACGACGAAAGGGTTCACCACAGCAAGGATCCGCTCTCTAGACTGTCTTCCGCCGCCTCAGATCTTCTTCCCCACCGCCGGCAGCCACGACAACTGCATTACCATCATCAACTGAGCAGATGACCTTGAGGACTACACGGGTCCACAAGAGAGGTCGCACTCTTCCGTGTCTGCTTACGCTATGCATTGCTTAATATCATGACATGCTACTTTATCGTCGTGTTCACCTATTAGACTCCGACTCATGTCCAAACTTATGCTGAAACTTGAGTTTTTAAATGTTTGTAGGGTACATATTGGGGCAGCAATCAGTACTATCTGTCTACTATCTGGTTAATCTCGGGTGTCTACTATGAGTTTCATGTTGGGTGCAAACAAACATTAAAGGAGCCATTATCTGTATTTTTTAACTAAAGCTATTATCTGCCTGCTATCATTTGTTTTGGGTCTATCCACAGTTTTCTACCATCACTCTGAATTTGTGCATGCACTCCTTACATAATCTCACTATGTTTTATTCCTATGCATGTCAGTTATTGTACACAATGGAACTGAACATGTAGAGCAAAAGAGGCGAGCCTTGCGTGGCAATAAAATTTCATGCAGATGTCGCTCCATGGTGGGCGCAAAGGCAGCCCCCCTCCACCCATTTCAGATCGTAATCAAGAGGAAGATAACTATTCTGAGGGGGATTCAGAAGCAGAAGACCACTCCTATTTACCCCATGAGGTCGTCGCTCTCACTTGGCATGCTGATGTTGGTAAAATCATGCATATGGTGCCTTGCATTGCTTATTGTATACATCAAAGATGTCATCTGCTTAGTTTAGACATGCTTTGTGTCAATGCCATCTGTTTAGTTTCTTTATCATATATGTGAATCATGCAATGCCATCTTGTTTAGCCAGGCATCATATATGTGAATTTTGCAATGCCACCTTGGTTAGCCAGTCATCTTATATGTGAATTATATCATGACATCATTTTTTATTACGTATTAAATTTGTCAACAATTTTAGTACATTCAATTACTCTTCCTGTGCATCAGCCATTCGGCACGGTCATGGAAAAATCTGGAGTGGAAACAAGGTCTTCAGAGCAGACAATGCTATCTGACGAAGCGCATGTCTTGCTGGTTACAGATAGCTCCTCAGAGGAGGATTCAGAGACAGATGACCAGTCCTATCCCCCCCCCCCCCCGAGGTGCATGCTCTAACTTGGCAGGGTTATGTTGCTCATATCGTGCGTATGGTATCTTGCATTGCTATGTCATTTGCTTAGTTTAGACATGCTTTGTGTGAATGCCACCTGTTTAGTGTCTAATTACCATATATGTGAATTATGCAATGCCATCTTGTTGCAAGACATTATATATGTGAATTATGCAATGCTATCTTGTTGCAAGGCATTATATATGTGAATTATGCAATGCCATGCTGTGTAGCCAAGCGTCATATATGTGAATTATATCATGCCGTCCTTTTTTGTATTTCTCATTGCTTTTGTCGACAATGTTTGTATATTCAACTGCTCTTCCTGTGCATCAGCCATTTGAATTGGTGATGGATAAGTCTGGAGTGAAAACAAGGTCTTCAGAGCAGACAATGCTAGCTGGTAAAGCAGATATCTTGCTGGTTACAGATAGCCCTTCAAAGGAGGATTCAGAGGCAGATGACCAGTCCTATTATCCCCCTGAGGTGTATGCTCAAACTTGGCAGTGTTATATTACTCATATCATGCATATGTTGTATTGTAATGCTTAGTTTTTACATCATATACACGATATTGAATGCCATCTCCTTAGTTGACACATCATATATGCGATTGCCCTATGCTCACTTCCTTAGTATATAAATCATATATTTGAATTATATCATGCCATGATGTTTACATAGACAACATGTATCTGAATTATGGCATGCCAACCCATTTTCTAAAGACATAATATAGTTATATCATCTCATCCTATTCACACTTCACATAGTCATCATATTTTGAATTATGCCATTCTATCCGTGAATTATATCATGCCATCATGTTTCCATCGACGGGATGTTTGTGATTTATGGCATGCCAACCACTTTAATAGACACATCGTATAGTTATATCATGTCATCCTGTTTACATAGTCATCATATTTTGAAGTATGTCATCCTATCCTGTTTAGTTAGCCATCATACATGTGAAATTGTGTCATGCTATCTTGTTTAATTAGCCATTATATATGTGAAATTATGTCATGCTATTCTGTTTGGTTAGACAACATAAATGTGAATTATTTCATGCCCTGTTTTCTTCCCTACTATCCATTGCACATGTCTATCTTACAATGTCTATACATTCAATTACTTTTCTTGTTTATCGGCCATTTCAATTGGAGGGGGTGATGGCAGTATCTGTGGGAGTAAAAACACGATCTTCAGAAAAGATCATGCTACCTGTCGATGGAGATAGAACCACGGTTGTACTTGCCCAAGAACCATCCCCACCACACATAACCCAGACTCACGCAGATTGTACCCCTACCTAGTTGGACAGAGAACCAGCTACACCCCTTCTAACCCCAACCCCAACAGATAGTAACCGAGTTCCCGTTGACACAGCACCATCTCCACCACAGAGCACCCAAACACGAGCAGTTAGTAAGGCAACTGCAGTGCCCAAAGCACGAGGACCACCACTCCGAACCCCAAGTTAATGCTTAAAGTAGAAGAAGAATTGTTCTCAGGCCAGGTTCTGTAGCTATGGTTCATACTACTCTGCTCTTGCATCACTGTATTTACTCATACCAACTAATTTCAAATTTGAAGGATACAATTGAAACTCCAATGGCGCAACAGGTATGTTTTAAACCTGCTTCTTTAACGTGTTTGTTGTTGTAACTTGCTCTATGTTGATTTCAGTTTCAATTAAATAAACAGTTATATTCTCATGCCATGCACCTTATAAGTGTTGTTATTGTTGTGTAGTTTCCACACTTATATTATGTCTAAGCTGCTTTGTCTTAAATAGATATGATTCGAACCGTATCTATCTTGATTTGGCAACATAAACTAGAATGATATAGACCATACAGTGACCATACTACATAGATATATGTTTGTTTCATGCTGTTATCCTGTCCACCTTACTATTGAACTGGTTTACCAAAATGAGTTTCATATACTACATTGTAAACCTGTGATGTGTTTGTTTGTTTCTCTTTTAGAATGCAGATAAAATATTGGAGAAGAGTACCCCGTTATGCAATGGTACATGAAGTAATGCAGATAAGGTTCAAGATAGTGAGACATCCCTATTGGTCTCCAAGAAAGATGATAAAAACTATATTGAAGACACTGAGACAACCCCAAAGTCCTGTCTTGATGTAGTGTTCGAGTTATTGGCTACTACTGCTGGCACCAGCTCTCCGAACTCGCTGCCTGAATCAGTTCGGCTTCTTGAGTCTCAACTTCAAGTTGAAAGACATCGATCAGATGTTATGCGACAGGAAGCCGAAGGACTGAGGAAGTCCCTGCAGAATTCAGATGCATACTTCTGGTGCAACAACAAGTGCTGGGGATTTAAGCGCCAAACAAGAGAAAGTTAATAAGCTTGCTAAGCATCTTGCCAGCATTATGGGTACCCAGGATATTGTTTCTTGAGCTCTTCTGAAGTGGTTACAGTTCTGGACTTGTTTTGCTGCGGCATTTATATGCTGCTTTGTTCCCTATATTTGCACTGGTGGCGAACTTTGATGCCCAGTGGATGTAATATGTGTAATAGCCGTGATAGCCTAGCGTAAGTTGCTTGCCTATTTATTTCCTTATTGTCTTGTTTATTTGTTTTCTTGTAGTCAGTGCAGTTCTTTTTCCGCGGTTTGCTAGTGGCCGCAATAACCTATTTTTTAAAACTAGGCCACATTAACCATGGGCTACATATTTACTGTAGTTAACATGGGCCTCCTACGGGCCGTAGAAACAATGGGCCTTCTACAGGGCGTAGAAATCATGGGCCTTATACCGGCCGTTGACACAATGGGCCTTCTACGGGCCGTATCATCAATGGGACTTCTACGGGCCGTATGATCGGTTGGCCAAACATGGGCCAATAACAAACCACATTATGCCCGTAAATGGGCTAGAGTTGAAATCATCCGTTCATGGGCCGACCATAATGGGCCATCGTTAGTCGGCCGTATTTGATGACGCTATAAAACGGCCCAACGTATTAATGGGCCACAAACGGGCCAACTGTAACCACGTGCTGAATTTGGCCCACAAGCAGAAAATGACAGTAACGGGCCGAAAGTAAACGAATGCTGGAAATGAGCCCAAGAATAAATGGGCCCTGAGAAGGCCGAAAGATAACATGGGTTGGAAATGGCCCAATGGAATAATCGGCCATTAATGGGTATAAAGTGATACTCTGTTCATTACAGGCCAGTTTTACCACGGGCCGTTAATGGGCTGAGGGTTACTAAGGGCCTCATATGGACCGAAAGACATCATGGGCCATACATGGGCCAGATGTTAAAACGGGGCTGGAATTATATTGGACGGCCCAGATGACGCTACTAGGCCTAATTCGGATAGGCCATAGACGGGCCCTGGGTTAGCGGGCTATAAATGGACTATATGCGAACACACCGTTAACAGGTTTGCCGTGGGCCGGCCCGCCACCTTTTGACCAAGTCAAACGAGCCGACCTTTTCACAGGAATGGGCCTCTATTGGGCCGTTCCACGTGTCGACGTATCATAGGCGCTTTGGGTCCAATGAGTGGATGACATCTGTCCCAACGGTGAGCCGACACGTGTTCCCTCCAGCCAATGATGATTTCACACGTGGAAAATCCCCATTGGTTGGGGCTGTTAACGGGTTATCGGATCCAAAACCGGACCCGATAGCTTAACGGCATTCCGTTACGGTGGCTGCCACGTGTCGGTCACCCTTGACGAAAGCACTTCTGTGACACGCGATTTATCGTCATGGAAGTGGACACTTCCGTGATGATAATTTTGGTAATGTCATGGAACACTTCTACGACAGCACAGGTATGACTATCTTGATTCTGTCATAAAATTGTCATGGATGTACATGCATGACAGGAAACGTGAACTACTGTGACAAACACGTATCATCACGGAAGTGTATTTTTTTTGTAGTGTCTCCTACTGGATTGATACCTTGGTTCTCTAAAACTGAGGGAAATACTTACGCTACTTTATTGCATCACCCTTTCCTCTTCAAGGGAAAACCAACGCAGTGCTCAAGAGGTAGCAAGAAGGATTTCTGGCGTCGTTGCCGGGGAGATCTACGCCAAGTCGAGACATACCAAGTACCCATCACAACTCTTATCCCTCGCATTCCATTATTTGCCATTTGCCTCTCGTTTTCCTCTCCCCCACTTCACCCTTCCCGTTTTATTCGCCCTTCTTTTGTTCGTCTTTCCATTTGCTTTGATGTCTTGGCTCGTTTGCTCGTTTGGTTGGAATAGTTGTTTATTTATTACTAAATAGAGAACCTAAGATCTATGGGTCCTGATCCGCTTGCTAATCTTTTTAAGAGATCCAATTATTATGAACCAATTGCTAGTGAGTTTTGTGCACTAGATTATCTTTATGAAGTTTTGCTTGAAATTCGTGAATCTAAAAATTGTGATGAAGTACTTTATGGAGTGATTCACGATGGATCTTTGAATAGAAAGCATGATTGCAATGATGATAGTATAAATTCTATTAATGTCAATTGTGCTTATAATATGCAAAACCCTAAGCTTGGGGATGCTAGTTTTGCTATGTCTACTACTTGTTGCAATGATCATGATTGGGGTGATTCTTCTTATGATCTTGAAAATTTATTTAAGCCCCATGATGAATACGAGATTGATTATAATGTTTGCAATAATATTGAAAGTGGGTTTGGAAGAGTGAAAACTTTATATCCCACATATTTGGAGAATGTTCAGTCTTATGAAGTTTTTGATAAAAGTGGGTTTGGAGAGGTCATGACTTTAGTTAATGTTAATCCCACTATTTTAGAAGAGTGTCAACTTTGCATACATGTGGATCGTGTTAAGAATATGTTTTGTGATAGCTATATTGTTGAATTTACTTATGATCCTACATGTAATTATTATGGGAGAGGAAAATATGGTTGTAGAAATTTTCATGTTACTAAATTACCTCTCGTTATGTTGAGATTGCTATTGTTTCTTTCCGCTTCCTTGCATATGCTAGTTTTTGCTTGCCTTGATAATTTGTTTGCCTATAAGATGCCTATGCATAGGAAGTATGTTAGACTTATATATGCTGGTCACGTGTTTTATGATGCTCTCTTTGTGCTTCAATTTGTGTCTTTCATGTGAGCATCGTTGAAATCTTTTGCCTAGCTAAAAGGCTTTAAAGAAAAGCGCTTGTTGGGAGACAACCCAATATTTTTCCTTGCTGTTATTCAATAAATAATTTATCTAGCCTATGTTTTGGTTGTGTTTTTGTGTTTAATTAGTGTTTGTGCCAAGTAGAACCGTTGGGAAGACTTGGGGAAAGTCTTTTTGATCTTGCTGTAAAAAACAGAAAGTTTAGCGCTCACGAGAATTGATGCCATTTTTTATTGGAGAGTGCTATTTAGTTAATTATTTTTGAATATGATTAATAGATAAATTCCTCACGTCCATCAATTTATTTTAGAATTTTTGAGGTTCCATAAGTTTGCGTTAGTTATAGATTACTACAGACTGTTCTATTTTTGACAGATTCTGTTTTTCGTGTGTTGTTTGCTTATTTTGATGAATCTATGGCTAGTAAAAGAGTTTATAAACCATAGAGAAGTTGGAATACAGTAGGTTTAACACCAATATAAATAAAGAATGAGTTCATTATAGTACCTTGAAGTGGTGTTTTGTTTTCTTTCGCTAACGGAGCTCATGAGATTTTCTGTTAAGTTTTGTGTTGTGAAGTTTTCAAGTTTTGGGTAAAGATTTGATGGATTATGGAACAAGGAGTGGCAAGAGCCTAAGCTTGGGGATGCCCAAGGAACCCCAAGGTAAAATAAAAGGACACCAAAAATCCTAAACTTGGGGATGCCCCGGAAGGCATCCCCTCTTTTGTCTTCGTTCATCGGTAACTTTACTTGAAGCTATATTTTTATTCACCACATGATATCTGTTTTGCTTGGAGCGTATTGTATGATTTGAGTCTTTGATTTTTAGTTTACCACAATTATCCTTGCTGTACACACCTTTTTAGAGAGACACACATGAATTGGAATTTATTAGAATACTCTATGTGCTTCACTTATATCTTTTGAGCTATATAATTTTTGCTCTAGTGCTTCACTTATATCTTTTAGAGCACGGTGGTGGTTTTATTTTATAGAAATAATTGATCTCTCATGCTTCACTTATATCATTTTGAGAGTCCTTTAGAACAACATGGCAATTTGCTTTTAGGCATAATAAAAACTTTCATATAAGTGCATTGAATACTATGAGAAGTTTGATACTTGATAATTGTTTTGAGATATGGAGATGGTGATATTAGAGTCATGCTAGTTGAGTAGTTGTGAATTTGAGAAATACTCGTGTTGAAGTTTGTGATTCCCGTAGCATGCACGTATGGTGAACCGTTATGTGATGAAGTCAGAGCATGATTTATTTATTGATTGCCTTCCTTATGAGTGGCGGTCGGGGATGAGCGATGGTCTTTTCCTACCAATCTACCCCCTAGGAGCATGCGCGTAGTACTTTGTTTCGATAACTAATAGATTTTTGCAATAAGTATGTGATTTATGTATGACTAGTGTTGAGTCAATGGATTATACGCATCCTCGCCTTTCCACCATTGCTAGCCTCTCTAGTATCGCGCAACTTTCACCGGTACCATAAACCCACCATATATCTTCCTCAAAACAGCCACCATACTTACCTATTATGGCATTTCCATAGCCATTCTGAGATATATTGCCATGCAACTTTCCACCGTTCCGTTATATTGACACGCTTCATCATTGTCATATTGCTTTGCATGATCATGTAGTTGACATCGTATTTGTGGCAAAGCAACCGTTCATAATTTTTTCATACATGTCATTCTTGATTCATTATCCCGGTACACCGCCGGAGGCATTCACATAGAGTCACATTTTGTTCCAATTCTTGAGTTGTAAGTAAAAAGAAGTGTGATGATCATCATTATTAGAGCATTGTCCCAGTGAGGAAAGGATGATGGAGACTATGATTCCCCCACAAGTCGGGATGAGACTCCGGACAAAAAAAGAAAAGAGGCCAAAAGAAAAAAAAAGGCCCAAATAAAAAAATGAGAGAAAAAGAGAGAAGGGACAATATTACTATCCTTTTTCCACACTTGTGCTTCAAAGTAGCACCATGATCTTCATGATAGAGAGTCTCCTATGTTGTCACCTTCATAAACTAGTGGGAATTTTACATTATAGAACTTGGCTTGTATATTCCAATGATGGGCTTCCTCAAATTGCCCTAGGTCTTCGTGAGCAAGCAAGTTGGATGCACACCCACTTAGTTTCTTTTGTTGAGCTTTCATACACTTATAACTCTAGTGCATTTGTTGCATGGCAATCCCTACTCACTCACATTGATATCTATTGATGGGCATCTCCATAGCCCATTAATACGCCTAGTTGATGTGAGACCATCTTCTCTTTTTTGTCTTCTCCACAACCACCATTCTATTCCACCTATAGTGCTATATCCATGGCTCACGCTCATATATTGCGTGAAGATTAAAAAGTTTGAGAACATCAAAAGTATGAAACAATTGCTTGGCTTGTCATCGGGGTTGTGCATGATTTAATATTTTGTGTGATGAAGATAGAGCATAGCCAGACTATATGATTTTGTAGGGATAACTTTCTTTGGCCATGTTATTTTGAGAAGACATGATTGCTTAGTTAGTATGCTTGAAGTATTATTATTTCTATGTCAATATTAAAATTTTATCTTGAATCTTTCGGATCTGAACATTCATGCCACAATAAAGAAATATTACATTGAGAAATATGTTAGGAAGCATTCCACATCAAAAATTCTGTTTTTATCATTTACCTACTCGAGGACGAGCAGGAATTAAGCTTGGGGATGCTTGATACGTCTCCAACGCAGCAGCACCGAGCCAATAGTTGCTGATGATTGGCTACGTAGGACTGGAAGGGAGTTGACCACTATAGGTTGCACAGATGCTGAGAAGGTGCGTTTGGCTGCACATCAATTGGATGGACCTGCAGCCTCATGGTGGGAGAATTACACAACCACTTTCCCTATAGCCAATGTCACTTGGGAGCAGTTTCAGCAAGCATTCCGCACTGCTCATGTCTCAACTGGAGCTATGAGCATGAAGAAGCTTGAGTTTCACAACTTACGTCATGGAAACGATACTATGGGGCAGTACGTGGATGATTTTAGCAAGTTAGCTCGCTATGCCCCAGATGATGTGGCCACAGATGCCGCGAAGCAGGAGAAGTTTATGGAAGGGCTGAATGAGGAGATGAGTATGCAGTTGATGGTGGCAACATTCAAAAACTACAAGGAGTTGGTAGACAAGGCTCTTATGATTGAAGGGAAGCAGAAGTAGATTGAGAGCCGCAAAAGGAAGTATGGACAAGGGAAGTACAATTCAGGAGCTCAGCAGAAGCCTCATTTTACCCCGAACTCGGGAGGATATACCCATAACCATGGAGGCCATACCCACAATGGAGGAAGTTCGCATAACCACAGTGGCCCCAAGAATGGAAATGGGAATGGAACAGGCAGCAATCAGAGTCGCTCTAACCCAGCTTTACTTGTTTCAAGTGCGGGAAGACTGGACACTACGCCACCGAGTGTTCTGAAGCAAAGAATGGTAACGACAATGGAAGCTCTAGGAAGAAGCCCAAACCTTTCAACAAGGAACAAGTGAACCACGTGAACATGGAGAAGGTTGAAGAGCAGCCAGATGTAGTTATCGGTAAGTTTTTGGTTAAGTCATTGACCGCTCTCGTTCTTCTTGATACTGGTGCATCGCATTCATACATTTCAAGGGGATTTGTGGACAAGTTTAAGTTACCCACCTTAGCCCTTAGGTCACCCATGCTAGTAAGTTCACCAGGAGCAGAGTATATGGCCAGCCGATGGTGCGATCGGATACCCTTAACCATTGGTAGCCATGTTTTCCCCTCAGACCTAATAATTTTGGAGTCACAAGGATTGGATGTGATACTAGGAATGGATTGGCTGTCGATGTATGGAGGAAACACCGATTGCGCCAGCAAGTCAATTTTGCTCACTACCCCGGAGGGAAAAAGGATCAAGTATGTGTACAGGCATGCGCCAAAGAGAACCCAAGTAAATTCCCTCTCAGGAGTTGTTCAGGAGGAAGTGCTGATAGTGAAGGATTATCCAGATGTATTTCCAGAGGAGCTACCAGGCATGCCGCCGGATCGAGACATTGAGTTTTTTGATAGAGCTATTTCCAGGCACCGGACCCATATCAAAGAGACCATATCGGATGCCCGCAAATGATCTGGAGGAGATTAAGAAGTAGATTAAGGAGTTATTGGAGAAAGGTTACATTCGGCGAAGTTCGTCACCATGGGGAGCCCCAGTGCTCTTGGTTGAGAAGAAGGATGGATCCTTGAGAATGGTTGTTGATTATCGGGCATTGAATGAAGTGATGATAAAGAACAACTACCCACTACCGATGATCAATGATTTGTTTGACCAGCTGCAAGGAGCTAAAGTATTCTCCAAGATCGATCTGCGATCAGGTTAACCACCTGCTGAAGATTCAAGAACAGGATATACCCAAGACAGCTTTCACCACAAGGTACGGGTTATATGAGTATACGGTTATGTCATTTGGATTGACTAATGCCCCAGCCTATTTCATGAGTATGATGAATAAGGTGTTCATGGAGTTCTTGGATAAGTTTGTCATGGTGTTCACTGATGATATTTTGGTATACTCGAAGAATGAAGAGGAACACAAGGAGCATTTGCTTTTAGTTCTCGAGAAGCTCAGGGAACATCAGTTATATGCCAAGTTCAGCAAATGCGAGTTTTGGTTGAAGGAAGTAGGATTTCTCGGACATGTTATATTAGGAGAAGGTATAGCAGTAGATCCTACTAAAGTGTAGTCTATCACTAATTGGCTAGCACCCACCTCAGTTGGATAGATCCATAGTTTTCTTGGACTCGCGGGATATTATCGGAGATTCATTGAGAATTTTTCTAAGATTGCGAAGCCTATGACGGAGTTGCTGAAGAAGGACACTAAGTTTAAATGGACAGATGAATGTGAGGCAAGTTTTCAGGAGTTGTAGAAACGTTTGGTTACAGCCCAGTGCTGATTCTGCCAGATATACGCAAAGATTTCCAAGTGTATTGCGACGCTTCTCGCTTAGGACTTGGAGGTGTACTTATGCAGGACGGAAGAGTTGTTTCATATGCCTCACGACAGCTTCGACCGCATGAGTTTAATTATGCCATGCATGATTTGGATTTAGCAGCTGTAGTGCATGCACTCAAGACCTGGAGACATTTTCTTATTGGAAATCGTTGTGATGTGTACATGGATCATAAGAGTTTGAAGTACATTTTCACACAGAAGGAGCTGAATCTCAGGCAAAGGAGATGGTTGGAGCTTATAAAAGATTATGATATGAAGCTGCACTATCATCCAGGCAAGGCCAATGTCGTAGCAGACACTTTGAGCGGGAAGAGTTATGCCAATACCCTCGTAAGCGGAGGATTACTAAAGGATTTGGCCGAAGATCTCAGGGAGCTTTGTTTGGAGATAGTCCCTAGAGGTTTTGTTGCAGCATTGGAAGTTCATTCAACATTATTGGGAAAAATTCGAGAAGCTCGGAAGGATGATAAGGAAATTGCTGAGATAAAAGAGAGGATGAGTAAAGGAAAAGCCAAAGATTTTCGTGAGGATGAGCACGACACCTTGTGGTTTGAGGACCGTGTTTATGTACCCAATAATGCAGAGATTAGGAAGTTGATACTTCAGGAAGCTCATGACTCGCCATACTCAATACACCCCGGAAACACCAAGATCTATTTGGATTTGAAGGAGCGTTTTTGGTGGACTGGTATGAAGAAGGATATTGCCGAGTATGTAGCCATATGTGATGTATGTCAGAGAGTGAAGGCAGAACATCAGAAGCCAGCAGGATTACTGCAGCCTATGCCGATACCCGAATGGAAGTGGGATAAGCTTGGCATGGATTTCATCACCGGATTGCCCAGGACCCGATCGGGATATGATTCTATTTGGGTAGTAGTGGATCGTTTGACCAAAGTGGCTCACTTTATCCCAGTGAAAACCACCTATACGAGTGCGAAGTTGGCCAAGATATATATGACCAGGATTGTATGTCTGCATGGAGTTCTGAGGACCATCATATCATATAGAGGAACATAGTTTAGCTCAAAGTTTTGGAATCAGCTGCACCAGACATTGGGTACCAGGCTAGAGTTTAGTACGTCCTTTCATCTGCAGACAGATGGGCAGACCGAGAGAGTCAATCAGATTCTGGAGGACATGTTGAGAGCTTGTGCGCTAGATTATGGATCTAGTTGGGGTGACAATTTGCCTTACGCGGAGTTCTCAGCTACCAGGCCTGTTTGAAGATGGCACCTTTCAAGGCCTTGTACGGAAGGAGGTGCAGGACACCGTTGATGTGGGATGAAGTTGGAGGCCGCCAGTTGTTTGGACCAGATTTGATCAAAGAGTCCGAAGAGAAGGTTAAGATGATTCACGATAGACTGAAGATAGCACAGTCCAGGCAGAAGAGTTATGCAGACTCAAAATGCAAGGAGGTAGTCTATGAAATTAGAGATAGAGCATATCTTTGAGTGTCATCTCTGCGAGGAGTTAAACGTTTTGGAGTTAAGGGAAAGTTAGCCCCGAGATTTATAGGACCATACCGAGTTTTGGAACGTATGGGAGAAGTTGCCTACAAGTTGGAGTTACCCGGAGGACTGTCAGGAGTTCATGATGTGTTCACGTTTCCCAGTTGAAGAAGTGCCATGCTGAGATGGCCGATATTCCTATGAGAGATACAGTGCCCTTGGAAGCAATTCAGTTGGATAGTGATTTAACCTATGAGCAGAAACCTGTCAAGATTCTCGAGTTTGCGAGCAGAGTTACTCGCAGCAAGGTTATCAAGTTTTGCAAAGTTCAGTGGAGCCACCATACCAAGGATGAAGCCACCTGGGAACGAGAGGAAGATCTACTGAAGGACCACCCACACCTATTTTCTAGCCAACCCGAATCTCGAGGGCGAGATTCACCTTAAGGGGGGTAGGTTTGTAACATCCCAAATTTTCAATTTGGAATGTTATACATAGGTCATCATATGCATATCATATTTTATTTGCATTGTGGTTGTGATCTAAGAATCCTAAGCAACTCAAGGACCCACGGAGAGAGTTGGGGATTTTAAGATTTTCATATTTGAATTTTACTCAAATATTGAAAAGAGGGTCATTTTGATTTAATTATTTTTCTCTCCGAAATATTTCATATAAAAATATATGAGAGGAGATAATATGACTTCTCCAAAATAAAAGAAATATTGGAGGAAAAATGTTAAAATCAAATAAATAAGTTTATTTGGATTTTATTGCTATTTTATTTGAATTAGAAAAATATGCATTTTTCGAAATTGCATTTTTAGGCCAAGAAAATGTTCACTTTGTTCTAAATATTTTATTTAGACGGTGAAAATTGGTTTTGGCATTTTTAGAAAAAATATATATTTATTTAGGATTTTTCTTCGGCGGTTTTGTTTAAAAAAAGTTCCTGGACCGAACGGGGCCAAGGGGCCACCCGGCCTAGCTTCGCCGCCGCCTTCCCCCGCTCACCCGCTTGCCGCCACCGGACTCGGAGGGAGTCCGAGCCTTGCCCGATGCTGCCGACCCCCTCCCCAAGTCGGACCCCGCCGCCGCCTCTCCCCCCCTTTAAATACCACCCGCCTTTTCCCTTGGACCCCGAGCCGCTCCGCCGCCTCCACCGCTGATGTCTACTACACAACCTTCTTCTTGTAGATGTTGTTGGGACTCCAAGTGTAGAGGTTTGTAGGACAGTAGCAAATTTCCCTCAAGTGGATGACCTAAGGTTTATCAATCTGTGGGAGGCATAGGATGAAGACGGTCTCTCTCAAACAACCCTGCAACCAAATAACAAAGAGTCTCTTGTGTCCCCAACACACCCAATACAATGGTAAATTGTATAAATGCACTAGTTCGGCAAAGAGATGGTGATGCAAGTGCAATATGGATGGAAGATATAGGTTTTTGTAATCTGAGAATATAAAAACAGCAAGTTAACTAATGATAAAAGTGAGCACAAACGGTATTGCAATGCTAGGAAACAAGGCCTAGGGTTCATACTTTCACTAGTGCAAGTTCTCTCAACAATAATAACATAATTGGATCATAGAACAATCCCTCAACATGCAACAAAGAGTCACTCCAAAGTCACTAATAGCGGAGAACAAACGAAGAGATTATTGTAGGGTACGAAACCACCTCAAAGTTATTCTTTCTAATCGATCTATTCAAGAGTTCGTACTAGAATAACACCTTAAGACACAAATCAACCAAAACCCTAATGTCACCTAGATACTCCAATGTCACCTCAAGTATCCGTGGGTATAATTATATGATATGCATCACACAATCTCAGATTCATCTATTTAACCAACACAAAGAACTTCAAAGAGTGCCCCAAAGTTTCTAACGGAGAGTCAAGACGAAAACATGTGCCAACCCCTATGCATAAGTTGATGAGGTCATGGAACTCGCAAGTTGATCACCAAAACATACATCAAGTGGATCACGTGATATTCCATTGTCACCACAGATAAGCACATGCAAGACATACATCAAGTGTTCTTAAATCCTTAAAGACTCAATCCGATAAGACAACTTCAAAGGGAAACTCAATTCATCACAAGAGAGTAGAGGGGGATAAACATCATAAGATCCAACTATAATAGCAAAGCTCTCGATATATTAAGATTGTGCCAAATCAAGAACACGAGAGAGAGATCAAACACATAGCTACTGGTACATACCCTCAGCCCCGAGGGAGAACTACTCCATCCTCGTCATGGAGAGCGTCGGGATGATGAAGATGGCCACCGGAGAGGGATTCCCCCCTCCGGCAGGGTGTTGAAACGGGTCTAGATTGGTTTTCGGTGGCTAGAGAGGCTTGCGGTGGAGGAACTCCCGATCTAGGTTTCTTTCTGGAAGTTTCAGTATATATAAGAGGTTTTGGCGTCGAGAACAAGTCAGGGGGGTCTCCGGGCTGTCCACGAGGTAGGGAGGCGCGCCCCCACCCTCGTGGGTAGCCCGGGACTCTTCTGGACAACTCTTTTACTCCATGGCCTTCTTCTGGTCCAAAAATAAGTTCCGTGAAGTTTCAGGTCTATTGGACTTCGTTTGATTTCCCTTTTCTGTAAAACTCAAAAACAAGAAAAAATAGAAACTGGCACTGGGCTCTAGGTTAATAGGTTAGTCCCAAAAATCATATAAAATAGCATATAAAATCTCCAAGGTTGAAAATATAATAGCATGGAACAATCAAAAATTATAGATACGTTGGAGACGTATCAAGCATCCCCAAGCTCAATTCCTGCTCGTCCTCGAGTAGGTAAATGATAAAAAGAGAATTTTTGATGTGGAATGCTACCTAACATATTTATCCATGTAATTCTCTTTATTGTGGCAAGAATATTTAGATCCATAAGATTCAAAACAAAAGTTTAATATTGACATAAAAATAATAATACTTCAAGCATACTAACTAAGCAGTCATGTCTTCTCAAAATAACATGGCCAAAAAAAGCTTATCCCTACAAAATCATATAGTTTGGCTATGCTTTATTTTCGTCACACAAAAATGCTCCCATCATGCACAACCCCGATGACAAGCCAAGCAATCATTTCATACTTTAGTAATCTCAAACTTTTTTCAACTTTCACGCAATACATGAGTGTGAGCCATGGACATAGGACTATGGGTCGAATAGAATATAATGATGGGGGTTGTGTGGAGAAGACAAAAAAGGAGAAAGTCTATCATTGACGCGGCTAATCAACAGGCTATGGAGAAGCCCATCAATTGATGCCAATGCGGGGAGTAGGGATTGCCATGTAACGGATGCACTAGAGCTATAAATGTACGAAAGCTCAACAAAAATAAACTAAGTGGGTGTGCATCCAACTTGCTTGCTCACGAAGACCTAGGGCATTTGAGGAAGCTGAAAGTGCTAGTTATCGACTAGAGGGGGGTGAATAGGCGATTTTTATGGAAGTCTTCAAAACAATGGGGCTTTGAAGACAAACAATAGAAATGAACCTATTGATATGCAGCGGAAGGTAGACTACACTAGGCAAGCCATAGTCAAGTAAGTAATGAAGTGAAAGCACGAAGACTATCAACAGCTAAGTAGTATGGATCGAGATGGAAGAAAGTATGAAACCAATCAACAACAGTCTTCACATAGTGAAGTCAATCATATCATGCAAGCACGCAATGACTTCACGAAGACAAATTGTAAGTAAAGAGAGAGGTAAGGATAGGACCAGTTGCTTGGTGAGGACAGGTATTTGTTGGACCAGTTCCAGTTGCTGTGACAATTGTACGTCTGGTTAGGGAGGCTGAGATTCAACTCAAAAGACCGTGTCTTCACCTTATTCCCCTTGAGCTAAGGACACACAGTCCTCGCCCAATCACTCTGGTAAGTCTTCAAGGTAGACTTCCAAACCTTCACAGACTTCGTTCACCGGCGATCCACAATGACTCTTGGATGCTCAGAACACGACGCCTAACCGGCTGGAGGATTCACAGTCCTCAAGTGTAACAAGTATTCAGATCACGCAGACAAAAAGACTTCGGTGATGCCTAACACTCTCTGGCTCTGGGTGTTTAGGGCTTTGTCCTCGCAAGGATTTCTCTCTCAAAGGCTTCGAGGTGGGTTGCTCTCAAACGACAAAAGCCGTGCACTAACTCTGAGCGGCCACCAATTTATGGTGTTGGGGTGTCGATGTGGAACGACACCTATGGGATCACAAGAATCCCTACTATGGTTGTCGAGGGGCAGGGTTGCGAGGAGAGCAGGGCTAGTAGACAGCACAAGGATCGTTTACCCAGGTTCGGCCGGCGAGGATGCGTAAAACCCTAGTCCTGCTTTGGTGGCTGTATTTCTGAGAGTTCTTGAGCTCTCGAACTAGCTGTGGTCAGCGTGTGGTTCCAAAGATCCTAACCCCCCCCCCCCCCTCGTCGCCTCGGGCCTCCTTTTATAGGAAAAAGGGGTTGCCACAGTGGCACACAGGAGGTCGAAAGGTCTACAGTGGCACGAGGTTATCCCTCGTATTACAGGACAAGGTGCATTTAATGCATCGCTTAGGTGTCCTCTTGCTTTATCGGGGACGGGGGCGAGGCCCGTCCCGTCCGTTGCTGCTCCTCCTCACTTTGACACGCGCCTTGGCCAGGGATGCGTGCGGTGCCATGTAGGCAGGTAGGCAGCTGAGTTGGCGCGGTGGTGGAGCCTTCACGAAGATCTGCATGCCGCCACGCAGGCGCTTGATGAGTTGGCCTGGGAGCTGCATGTTGCCACGCAGGTGCCCGCCCAGCTAGTTGGGCTGGCAGCTGCATGTGAACGGTGGTGGAAGCTTGGTTGACGTGGGCTTGGCTGTGGCCTGCTGGCGTCTTTGGCGAGGGCCTTGCCGGGTGGCCCGGCAAGGGTCTCGCCGTGGCGTGTTGTCGTCCCTGGCAAGGATCTTGCTAGGGGTCTCGTGGCCTTCCTTGGCAAGGATCTTGTCGAGGATCGTTGTCTTCTAATCTGATCTTGAATATGTCTTCACAAAGATCTACATGCCACCACAGGGGTGCCTTCCCGAGCCCTGGCCCCACGTTGATGATGGCACTGGGGGCCGTGGGCTCAAGGGTGGCTCGCTCTGTTGGTGCGGGGCGAGCTGCCTCGGCAAGATTCTTGCCGGGGCCGCTGAGGCCACCCGGCAAGGGTCTTGCCGGGGGAACTTGCTTCGTCCCTCTGCTCTTTGTGGTCTTGGCCTTGGCGTTGCTTTGATTGTCATGGGCTTCAATCTTACCTTGGTTCACCTCCCTCGTTCTGCTTGGTGTGGCCGTGGGCGCGGCTCTGACTGCCCGTGCACAGGAAAAAGGGGTACAAAGATGTGCCCCTTTTTTGTACACCGACAGGAGCCCCCGGGCCTGGGCCACACATAAGCACGACACGTTGTTGGGCCAGGCCCAAAATGGTGCGCGGGCAGGTGGGGCGGTTTTTACCGTGGTAAGATTCTTCGCGTGCTCCGCCTCCCACGACCCGCGCGCGTGGCGCGGCGTGGAGGGGTGTGCGTGACGTGGGCGGCATGCATGGGGCGGTTTCCACACGCATGCGTCACATCACAGTAAAGAGGCGTCTCGCGTCTTCCCCGTAAAAAGAGGGAGGCATGGAGGCGCGGCTCATTTACTGAGCGGGGTCGGGGTGCGGTCTTCAAGGCGTCCACTCCCCATGATCATGGGGTGGGGAGAGGTCGCCACACCCGTCCCCTCAGTTCTACACGTCTGCCACGCGTCTTTCATGTGCTTGTGGTGGCAAACGGTGGAGGCGAGAAACCGGGACGCCGCTGGTTGGGGCAGCGAGCTGATCCTGATTCCCCGCGCCCCCGGTGTCTGGAGTGGCCGAGCGGGGCGGCTGAGCCTCAACCCCGTTCCTTTATAAAGAGGAGGAAGGGGGAATGGCACCCCGCATTCTTCCATCTTCTACCTCCCTCTACTTCTGCTCCTTCCTTTCACCCGCCATGGAGAAAGGGAATCCTGGTCCTTCGACAGTGGCGGCGAGGGTCGCCGCTCGACAACGCGTCCCTCCCCCTTCTGAACCCGTGGTGGTGGAACCGACCGCGAGGGGAAGGGTGTGGTAGAGGCCGTAGCGCTCAGGGAAGAGGAGGACGGAGCGACACGCCAGCCTCGCCCTTGCCAATGATGCCCTTCCCAATGGAGGGCCACGTTGAAGACCAGCCTTGTGAGTTCTTCATCAGGCTTCGCCGGCCCCCGCGTCGTCGTCTTCGTCTCCCCACTCCATTCGCTCAGGTGATGAAGCGTGCCCCGCCCCAGACCATCAGGTTGGACATGAGGGGCCGCGGGAACGGGGGCACGTGGGTCGACGTCGACTTCCCGGCTCCTCGAGTTATGTATCTCCGCCGTGGATGGAAGACGTTCGCCCGCATCCATAGACTGACGGCGGGGCTCGTCCTCTACTTCAAGTTAATGGAGGACGGCCTGCTCTCCGTCAAGGTCTTCAGAAAGTTTGGAACTCGTCTCAAATGCTGCGTGGAGAGCTCCTCTGATGGAGATTCTGATGATGGAAGCTCGTCCTTGAGCGAGAGCGACGAGGAGGACAGCGGGGCGGACAGCGGGGACGAGTCCGACTAGGCATCAGACGCCCCGCGCTTGGGCGGGTGCGGCAACAGTAGCATCTGCACCTGGCCGCTCCTCTGACAGAAGCTAGCCGGGGGCAGGGCCGGCTCCTTGAACTCCTCGGGGCTGTCTCCTTGGGCGGCTGGCGTCGGGAGGCTGTGGAAGAGGAAGAGGGCGGGCGGCAAGGCCGTCAACTCGGAGTACGCGGGCACTGATGCCTTCATCGCGTATTGCCGGTCCTGCCGCCTCGTCTTCCAGCTCCTTTCCCGGCACCGTCATCACCGGTCAGCCCATGGGTGTCCACCGAGATGTTCTCTTGGTGCTTTCTGCTGCTCGTAGCTCGTCTAGGCGCCCCTTTTGCCCTTTCACCTCCTTGACCTGCCTCTTGAGGAGAGGGACAAGAAAGGGATTATGGGCATCTTATCTCTTTTTTAGTTTGTAAGCCTGCGGGCCTTTGTTAAATTTAAAACTTGTAATCCCCTTGCTCATGTTTTTCATCTCGCATGAACTGTACCTGTATGGGATGTTTTTAATGAAAAAGGGATGCTTGTCGGGTTTTTCGTTCGCGGGCAAATCCCGCGACAAGGAGTGAATCCTTGTTATTGTTTTAAGATAAACGTTTTTCGCCCGGTAACAGGCCTTGTCGTCCCCCCACTCCACTCGACCATTCTCGCGCTCTTGGCGGAGGCAGGGACGAAGTGGGCTTTAGGCTCCTCGCCCCACCTCCTTGCCACCGCGGCTACGACCAAATCCGGACCCAGGAAATAATCCCTAGGTATAGGAAAAAGGGGAGCATGGCAGTCTAGAGATAAAAACGAGGGTTCACATGCCCCAGTCCGGTTCCGAAATGCATGACACAGGATAAAAGACTTATCTGGATCCGCAGCCCTTGGCAATCTCATCTTGCCGCGGTTGGATCCTTGTGCTTGCAGCCCCCGGCAACTCTGGCTTGCCGGGGTCGGGGCGTCGGTCTGTTTCCTTCTTTCCGAGTAGCTCAACAGAAGTGCTCATGTGCCATCCGAACCAAAGGAGGACAGAAAAGGAACAGACAGACGCGCACTCAAACTCTAGGCTAGGGGTTAGTCACCGCTAAGCACTATCAACCCTAACCAAGGAAGAGACTCGACCTAGCATGCATGCTATAACTTAGGGCGCCGTCGCTTCGTTTATTTATGCTCAGGGTCTGCGCCTGGCTTTGTACAAAGGGTCACATGCCTTGTCGGCAAAGCTTGTACAAAAGGTGGCTTGCCGGGAGGCCCGGCAAGCCGCGCCTTATGGGTAAAACTTGCGAAGATGCTCGATGTTCCAGTAGTTGCTCACTGGGATGGCATCTTCGGTCTCCAGGCAGACTGCACCGGGCCTGGTGACTCGTATTACTCGATAAGGGCCTTCCCACTTCGGCGTCAACTTGTTGGAATTCTTGGCCGACTGAACACGCCGAAGAACAAGGTCGCCTTCCTCAAGGCTTCGGGCATGAACCTTGCGGCTATGATAGCGGCGCAAGGCTTGCTGGTAGCATGCCGCTCTCACAGCCGCCCGAAGATGATCTTCCTCAAGGAGCGTCGCGTCATCTTGGCGCAACGGCTCTTACTCAAGCTCATCATAAGCGAGCACTCGAGGTGACCCGTATATGAGTTCCGTGGGGAGAACTGCTTATGCCCCGTATACCAGGGCAAAAGGTGTCTGGCCGGTGGCTCGATTTGGCGTCGTCCTGATCGACCAAAGAACCGCCGGCAACTCATCAATCCAGCGCCTTCCACTCTTGTGCAGCTTGCCAAAGGTCTTCATTCTCAGGCCTCGCAACACTTCAGCATTTTCCCTCTCCGCTTGGCCGTTGCTCCGTGGATGTGCCACGGAAGGAAAACCGACTTTGTTGCCGAGGTCTTGGATGTACTACATGAAGGTGTGGCTTGTGAACTACGTGCCGTTGTCGGTGATGACTCTGTTTGGCACACCAAAATGGCAGACCAGTCCTTTGAAGAACTTGACGGCTGACCGAGCAGTCACCTTCCTCACTGCTTCCACTTTCGGGCACTTTGTGAACTTGTCGATTGCAACGTACAAGTACTCAAAGCCCCCGATAGCTCGGGGGAAAGGGCCCAGTATATCGAGCCCCCAGACTGAGAATGGCCAGGAGAGAGGGATTGTTTGAAGGGCTTGAGCCGGCTGATGAAGCTTCTTTGAATGGAACTGGCACGCTTCACACTTGGTTACTAGTGCCGTCGCATCCTGGAGGGCGGTGGGCCAGAAGAAACCTTTCCGGAATGCCTTCCCGGCAAGGGCCCTTGACCCTATGTGGGAGCCACATATGCCTCCATGTATCTCCGCCAACAACTCCAGTCCTTCCTCCCCGGGGATGCACTTGAGTTTCACACCGTTTGGCCTCCTCCAGTACAGTACGTCATCGACGAACTGGTACAGGTGGACTGACGAGCTACTTTCTCTGCTTCTTCCTGCTCCTCAGGAAGCTCCCCTGTTTGGAGGAAGTGGATGGTATGCTGCGCCCATGCTGGAGCCTGGGGCTCGACGGCAAGGACCAAAGGCATTTCTTCCGCCATGAGAGCGGTTGTCTCTATGGCCAGGGCTTGACGCCCTGTCGGAGCCAGTCGCTCTTGGGTAGGCTCAGCATCCGCGGCAGCACCCTTGCCGGCAGCCCCAGGGGGCTCGGTAGGAAAGTACTTGCTGGGACCTAATTTCCCCTGCTTGTTCTGCCCCGCTGATGGTTCAATAGATGGTTGAGTTAACCGGAGCAAAAAGGTACCTGGTTCCACAGGTAGCTTGAATGCGGCACGCTTTGACAGGTAATCGGCGATGTCGTTCTCCGCTCGGGGGACGTGCTCCGCCTGGATACCGTCAAAGTGTTCCTCCAGCTTCCTCACCTCATCTACGTAGGCTTCCATCAATGGGCTTTGATAACCCTTGTTGACCTGCCTGATAACGAGCTGCGAGTCGCCCCTGACGATGAGCTTCTTAACCCCAAGGTTTGCCGCGATCCTGAGACTGGCGAGCAATCCCTCGTACTCGGCGGTGTTGTTGGTGGACATCTCCCTGGGGAAGTGCATCTAGATCACGTACTTGAGATGTTCTCCGATGGGTGCGACAAGTAGCACACCGGCACCGGAGCCTTGCAGCGAGAAAGCCCCATCAAAGTACATGCAGTTGCGGTCTGCTTCCTTGTCGGGAGAGTGGTCTCCTGGATTTCTTCGTCAGGCGTCGAGGTCCATTCTGCGATGAATTCCGCCAAGACTCTGCTCTGAATTGTCGAGGTACTTTCAAACTTTAAACCGAAACTTGACAGCTCCAAGGCCCATTCCACAATCCTTCCGGTTGCGTCTGGGTTGTGCAGTACCAGTTGCAACGGGAGGCGGGTGATGACAGTGATCTCGTGGGCCTGGAAGTAGTGACGCAGCTTCCTCGAGGCCATAAGGAGGCCGAAGAGCAATTTTTGCATGACGTAATACCTCGACCTAGCCCCTTGCAAGAGGGAGCTGAAAAAGTAAACCGGGTGCTGCATCTTCTTCTTCTTTGGCACCACTTCACTCGACTGCGCGGGCATTGCCTTGGTAGCACCAGACTCCGCCGGGGGCTGCGCCTTGTCGGCACCAGGCCCTGCCGGGGGTATCTTTGGCTTGCCATCCGCTGGTTCTGCCGCCATTGCCGCCTCCTCGTCGACCTCCCTCTGTGCCACCAGTGCGGCGCTGACCACTTGATTCGTCACCGCCAGATACAGCAGCAACAACTCTTGTGGTTTAGGTGCAACCAGTATCAGCGTGGAGGAAAGGTATTTCTTCAGATCCTGCAGTGTTGCCTCGGCTTCTGGTGTCCACTCTATTGGGCCTACCTTCTTCCAGATTTTGAAGAAGGGAAGGGCGCGCCCGATGGACTTGGAGATGAACCGGCTCATGGCGGCAACGCAGCCGGTGAGCCGACGCACATCCTTGATCCGCTTGGGCGCCTCGATCTACTCAATAGCCTTGATCTTGTCTGGGTTTGCCTCGATCCCACGCTGTGACACAAAGAATCCGAGAAGCTTGCCGGACGGAACTCCGAAGACGCACTTCTCAGGGTTCAGCTTGAGGTTGATCTTGTGCAGGTTAGCAAATGTCTCTTCCAGATCTTGCACAAGAGTTGGCCCGTCCTTGGTTTTGACCACTATGTCATCCATGTAGGCCTCCATATTTCTATGGAGCTGAGGTTCAAAACCAATTTGGACTGCTCTTGCAAACGTTGAGCCGGCACTCTTCAACCCGAAAGGCATCCGTAAAAAGCAATATGTACCACATGGGGTGATGAATGCCGTCTTCTCTTCATCCTCTCTTGTCATGAAGATTTGGTGGTAGCCTGAGTAGGCATCGAGGAATGATAACAGATCACACCCGGCCGTGGAGTCAACAATCTGGTCGATGCGCGGCCACGGGAAGGGGTCCTTAGGGAAAGCCTTATTAATATATGTGTAATCAATACATAGCCTCCACTTCCCATTCGCCTTGCGCACCACTACTGGATTGGCCAACCACGTCGGGTGGAGCACCCCTCTCACCAAACCTACCGCTTCCAACTTCCTGATCTCCACTGTGATGAACTCCTGCCTTTCCAGAGCCTGCTTTCTGACCTTCTGCTTGACGGGCCGCGTGTGGGGGCAGACAACTTTCCATGCAAACACGTCGACATTTGCTCGCAGGAAGGTGACGAGCACGCCTTCCTATTTGCTGTCGAGGGTGGAGCCTGTGATGAAGGGCCCTCCTGTGCCATCCTCCCCGATGGGCACCTTCTTGGTCTGCGGCGGCTCGGCTTTGGATCTCTTGCTCTTGTCGGCAGAGCTCTCTGGCACGTCCTCAACGGTAGCACAACACTCCGAGGAGGTGCGCTTGCCGGAGTGGGTGCGAGAGGTCTTGTCGGGCTCCTTTTTCCCTCCCGGTCCGTCAGCGGCAGGAGCAGGTGCCTTGACGGCAGCTGCTGCAACTGCTTCCCGGTAGAGTTGGTCGGCGCAGATCAGTGCATCCTTCTTGTCAGAGGGGACGGAGATGATGGTCAATGGCCCGGGCATCTTTAGCATGTTGTAGGCGTAGTGTGACACTGACATGAACTTGGCCAATGCCGGGCGGCCGAGGATCCCGTTGTAGGGCAAGGGGATCTCAGCCACGTCGAAGACGATCCTCTCCGTCATGTAGTTCAACTCTCCTCCAAATGTCACGGGCAGTGTGACCTTTCCCTTCGGCTGGCTCCTCTCCGGATTGACCCCTTGAAACGTGCCCGTTTCCTCGAGGTCTCCATCAGGGATTTGCAACCTTTTGATCACGACAGGCGAGATTAGGTTCAGGCCGGCCCCGCCGTCAACCAACATCTTGCTCACCCTAAGGTTGCGTATTGTTGGCGAGACCAACAAAGGGAAACACCCGACTGCGGTAGTGCGGTCAGGGTGGTCCTCAGCGTCAAAGATGAGGGGCATGCTGGACCACTTCAGCGGCTTCTGAGCGTCGAACGGCGGCTCTATTACTGTAATCTCATGCGCCCACTTCTTGAGCTGGCGGTGAGAGGTATGCAGCGAGGCGCCGCCATCGACGCACATGGCCTCCATAGCCTTCTGGAACCCTTGCTCACCAAACTCGTCGTCTTCTTGTTTCTTGTTGCGGCCCTGGGCGGGCCTCTCTTGCTGGTTGTCCTTGCCGGGGCGGCCTCCTTGGCCGCCACGCTTCTTGCCGGATCCCTCAACACTGTCCTGGTCCTTCTCCTTGTTCCGCCTTTCGTACTCAGCATTTTGCTTCTCAGCAAGCAGCTCGACTTGTCGGTAGTTCTGGAGGTCATGGCCCTTGGTGCGGTGGATCTTGCAGTATTGCTTGCCGGAGCTTCCTGGCTTGTCGGTAGCCGCCAGGGCCCGGCATGCGGCGCACCCGGCAATCTCCTTGTCGGGGGCGTCTGCCTTGACCTTCTTGCTGGCACCGGTATCGTCAGATACCTCAACGGCAAGCACGGCCTTGCCTTTGCGTTTCCTGTTGCGACGTCGGCTCTTCTTCGTCGGGGTGGCGGCGTCTTCATCAGTAGAGTCGGTTTCCGCGCCGGCGTCTTCGCCGGGGTACTTCCTTCCCTCTTCAGCCCGGGCGCACCTATCGGCCAGAACGTAGAGCTTGTCACTTTGTTAACCTTGGTCATCGCCATCTCCTCGCGCATCTTGCGATTGCGTATGTTCTAGTGGAATGCGCTAATCACGGTGGAGGGATAAACGCCGGGGATGTTGTACTACACCCGGCTGAATCTCTGGATGTACTTGCGCAGGGTCTCCCCTTCCTTCTGGGGAATGATATGCAGATCACTGGCCTGGCCATGAGCTTGGTGGCCTCCTGTGAAGGCGCCAACAAACTCATGGCACAGATCTGACCAGGAAGAAATGGAATCCACCGGCAAGTGCATCAACCAAGACATCACATTGGGCTTGAGCGTCAGTGGGAAATAGTTGGCAAGCACCTTGTCATCGCGAGCCCCAGCGGCCTGCATCGCGATAGTGTAGATGCTGAGGAACTCGGACGGATGGGTCTTGCCAGTGTACTACTCGCTGATGTCGGGCTTGAACGAGCGGTGGGACGGCCACTGGAACTGCCTATGCTCACGGGTAAAAGCCGGGCAGCCCACCTCATAAGGTAGGCCGCCGGGGCCCCCCGATGCCGGGTGGTCCACAGCAGGTCCAGCCCGCTTGTCCGATTGGTGGCGCGTTTCGCGCCGGCACTCGACGGTGGTTCGAGCGTCTTCGTGAGCTCGCTCCCGAAGGACCTGGCACTGGTCACGGAGGGTCCGCGGGTCGGACGACGCTGTGGAGATGTTATCACAAGTGTCATCGCGATGGGCCGACGCCCGCGGCGGCTGGCGAGGAGGAGGAGAGTGCACCGTGGCCGCAGCTCCCCCGGTCGTCCCAGCCCCAACATGTGGTGGCTCGGTGGAGCGTCGGCCCGAGGTCCCCGCCGATCATGGATCGTCTTTGTTTGCGACCGCGACGAGGCTCCGGATGGTGTCCCTCCACTCGTCGAGCTTCTCCGCGGCAAGAGGGAAGTCGAGGAGCAGCTATGCACGCGCTAAAGCTTCCGCTGGCGTGGGCGGCGGCGACAGCTACGTGGATCGCGACGTGCTTCGACTTCTAACTACATAAGAAGGAGCTCCGTCACGACCCAGCGGTTGCGCGCCATTTTCGCCAGCGCTTCGGCGAGCGTGTTGAACCCCCTCATCTTGCCAATGACGCACAGGGCTCTTCCCACGGCAGTGCCCAGGGTCACCATCGTGGTGATGCTGCTCGACGCGCACACCATGGGAAGAACGCGCGGTGGTCGCCGGTGTAGGCGTCCTGGAGGTCGCCGCGCCGCCCGGAGGCGGCACAACAGCGCCCCTGGAGGGCCCCGCGCCGCCTGCGGGGGGGCCCAGCTCCGTCCTTGGATCCAGTGATGTGTAGCCAGTCATCTGGCACGTGAACAACGCCGCTGGCCAGGCTCCGACTACCTGGGCGATGTTGGTGCTCGCGGGCCACGGCCCGGGTCCTGTCTGCGACCGGTCCGCTGCCCGTCCGCACCGGCACGGGTCGTTCGGCTCCCAACGAATCGACCTCCGTGGCTGTCCTCTTCTTAGGGGCCATGGTGACGAGGAACTGCTAGGCTAACTACTAGACCAGATTCTCACAATTGCGCCCCCCTACCTGGCGCGCCAAGGATGTCGGTGTGGAACGACACCTATGGGATCACAAGAATCCCTACTACGGTTGCTGGGGGGCAGGGTTGCGAGGAGAGCAGGGCTAGTAGACAGCACAAGGATCGTTTACCCGGGTTCGGGCCGCGAGGATGCGTAAAACCCTAGTCCTGCTTTGGTGTGTGTATTTCTAAGAGTTCTTGAGCTCTCGAACTAGCTGTGGTCAGCGTGTGGTTCCAAATAGCCCAATCCCCCTCCTCGTCACCTCGGGCCTCCTTTCATAGGAAAAAGGGGTTGCCACAGTGGCACATAGGAGGTGGAAAGGTCTACAGTGACATGAGGTTATCCCTCGTATTACAGGACAAGGTGCATTTAATGCATCACTTAGGTGTCCTCTTGCTTTATCAGGGACGGGGGCGAGGCCCGTCCCGTCCGTCGCCACTCCTCCTCGCTTCGACACGTGCCTCGGCCAGGGATGCGTGCGGTGCCATGTAGGCAGGTAGGAAGCTGAGTTGGCGCGGTGGTGGAGCCTTCACGAAGATATGCATGCCGCCACGCAGGCGCTTGATGAGTTGGCCTGGGAGCTGCATGTTGCCACACAGGTGCCCGCCCAGCTGGTTGGGCTGGCAGCTGCATGTGAACGGTGGTGGAAGCTTGGTTGACGTGGGCTTGGCGGTGGCCTTGCCGGCGTCTTTGGCGAGGGCCTTGCCGGGTGGCCCGGCAAGGGTCTCGCCGTGGCGTGTTGTCGTCCCCGGCAAGGATCTTGTCGGGGGTCTGGTGGCCTTCCTTGGCAAGGATCTTGCCGAGGATCGTCGTCTTCTAATCTGATCTTGAATATGTCTTCACAAAGATCTACATGCCACCATAGGGGTGCCGTCCCGAGCCCTGGCCCCACGCTGATGATGGCACTGGGGGTCGTGGGCTCAAGGGTGGATCGCTCTATTGGTGCGGGGCGAGCTGCCCCGGCAAGAGTCTTGTCGGGGCCGCTGAGGCCACCCGGCAAGGGTCTTGCCGGGGGAACTTGCTTCGTCCCTCTACTCTTTGTGGTCTTGGCCTTGGCGTTGCTTTGATTGTCATGGGCTTCGATCTTACCTTGGTTCACCTCCCTCGTTCTGCTTGGTGTGGCCGTGGGCGCGGGTCTGACTGCCCATGCACAGGAAAAAGGGGTACAAAGATGCGCCCCTATTTTTGTACACCGACAAGGGGGTGGGCTATTTATAGCCACTAGGCAACCCGACCTGATTTGTCCGAAATGACCCTGGGTCACTAAGGAACTGACATGTGTTCCAACGGTCAGATTTCAAACACACGCGGCAGCTTGACTTGGGCTACAAGTAAAGCTGACTCATCCAGCTCTGGATAAGATTTGCTCTCATTGTCTTCGCTTGAAGACATAGGATTTGGTTGAGCATCACTTTAGTCACTCTGACTTTCCTCACTTGGACCCCACTTAACAGTACAGTGGTTCCTATGACTCAAAAAAGAAGAAAATGAAACTACGAATTAACTATGTCTTCGCGCTCCAAAGACTTCATGCGATGTCTTCTCATGTCATAGTCTTCAATGTGAATATCTTCACATACCACCATTATCTTCAATGTCTTCACACATTTTTAGGGGTCATCTCCAGTAGGTAAACCAAATCAATGAGGGACTACTACTTGTGTTATCATGCAATTCTCACAAACACATTAGTCCCTCAACCAGGTTTGTCGTCAATACTCCAAAACCAACTAGGGGTGGCACTAGATGCACTTACAATCTCCCCCCTTTTGGTGATTGATGACAAACTGGTTGAAGTTTTCAACGAGGATAAAAGTGTGTGAGATTGTAAAGGATTAAGATATTGTCTTCATAAGTAGCAAAAGGCTCCCCCTAAAGATGTGCATATGTGTATTTTGCTTTTGGAATGCAAATGCACATGGCAGGTTGTACTTGTGGAGATCCTCTTCAACTTATGAAGGCAATTCATCATGCATGATAAGATATAACGAAGATAATGACATGCATAATGAAAAATGGACGTCTGCAATATGACTTCGTGCGGGATTTATCGTCGCACATGCGGAATTTATCATCGCATCACATAAATGACAGAAAAAGTAGCAGACGACCATCAAGTTTAAGTGTTACAACTCAAAGAACCCAAATGTATCAAAAGCGAGAGTTGTAAACACTTGGCAAAAAGTATAGCAACCACCCATAGGGACCCGCTTGAAGACTATCAACTCATATGCTTCTCCCCCTTTTGTCAGTAAGGACCAAAAAGGTTTGAAGACATAGAGCTTCTAGTCGTTCCCATAAGGAGTAGGTGGTGAAGTAGCAGGGTCGTCGTTGAGGTTTGGTGGTGCAGAAGAACTTGGTGCAGTGTCGATACGTGCCGAAGTTGGAGGTTGTGAAGTAGCATCATCTTGGTCATCAATGACTCTCGCATTAACAGTTGCAGCCGAGGAGGAATAGTCAGAGTCTTCGAGTGAGGGAGTCTGATGCAAGTGAGCGTTCCGGGGAGGAGTGGTATCAAACTTGAATCTCTCCGTGAAGCCATCCTGTTGAAGTTCATCTTCAGAGCTCAGCAAAGTCAGACTCTTCCACGACCGGCTATAGGTTTGTAAATGCATCTAGTGCCACCCCTAGTTGGTTTTGGAGTATTGACGACAGACCTAGTTGAGGGACTAATGTGTTTGTGAGAATTGCAAGATAACACAGGTAGAAGTCCCTCATTGATTCGGTTTTCCTACCAGAGATGACCCCTAAAAATGTATGAAGACATTGATGTCAAAGGTGGTATATGAAGATATTCACATTGAAGACTATGACAAGAGAAGACGCCGCATGAAGCCTATGGATCTCGAAGACTTGGATCTTTCGTAGTTCTTTTTCTTCTGTGTTGAGTCATAGGAACCACCGTACTGTTAAGTGGGGTCCAAGAGAACCATTCAGAATGACTGAAGTGATGCTTAAACAAAACCTATGTCTTCGAGTGAAGACTATGAGAGCGAATCTTGTCTAGAGTCGCACAAGTCAGCTTTGCTTGTAGCCCAAGTAAAGTTGCCGTGTGAGTTTGAAATCTGACTGTTGGAACATGTGTCAGTTCCTTAGTGACCCAGGGTCATTTCGGACAAATCAGGTCGGGTTGCCTAGTGGCTATAAATAGCCCACCCCCTACAACCATAAACGGTTAGCTGCTCAGATTTAGAGTACGGCTTTTGTCGTTTGAGAGCAACCCACCTCGAAGCCTTTGAGAGAGAATTCCTTGCGAGGATAAAGCCCTAACCACCTAGAGAATTAGGCATCACTTAAGTCTTCTTATTTGTGTGATCTGAAGACTTATTACACTTGAGGACTGTGCATCCTCCAGCCGGTTAGGCGTCACGTTTTGAGCACCCAAGAGACATTGTGGATTGCCGGTGAACGAAGTCTGTGAAGGTTTGGGAGTCTACCTTGAAGACTTACCAGAGTGATTGGGCGAGGTCTGTGTGACCTTAGCTCAAGGGGAATACGGTGAGGACTGGGTGTCCTGAGCTGCGTGTTTAGGACTAGGTGTCCTAAGGTTTAAATACCTAGCCGCCCTAACCAGACGTACAGTTGTCACAGTAACTGGAACTGGTCCAACAAATCATTGTCCTCAACGAGTCACTGGTTTCATCCTTCCCTTCCCTTTACTTACTGTTACTCCTTGTGAAGTCATTGTATGTTTGCACTATCTTTTGTCTTCACTGAGTGACTGCGTGTTCTGTGTGGCTTCATAATATCTTCCTACCTGATCCTTACTACATTGCTGCTATTAGTCATTGTGCTCTCACTTCATTGAATACTTGACTATGGTTTGCCCAGTGTAGTCTATCTTCCGCTGCATGGTAATAGGTTTATTTCTATCGTTTGTCTTTGAAACTTCCACGTTTTGAAGACTTTCATAAAAATCGCCTATTCACCCCCCCTCTAGTCGATATAACGCACTTTCAATTGGTATCAGAGCAAGGTGCTCCCTTGTTCTGTGTGATTCGGTTTAACCACCTGGAGTTTTAGCTATGTCGACTACAGGGATAATTAAAGTCTCCGCTGCGTGCCCCGTCTTCGATGGAACTGAATATCCCTACTAGAAGAATAAGATGCACATGCATCTTGAAGCCATTGACGTCGACCTATAGTATGTCGTCAAGAACGACGTTCCCAAGGCTGGAGAAGGTGTCACTGCTGCTGATGTCAAGAAGTTCGTTCAACTGGACTCTACTGCCAAGAATATCATCTGTGGTCATCTGACCAAAGGACAGTATGGCCGTGTGAGTGCTTTGGAAACATATAAGCTAGTCTGGGACTGGCTCTCCAAGGTCAACGAAGGCATCTCAACCCAGAGAGATCAGAGAATCAGTGTCCTTCGCAACGTCTTCAACCGCTTCAAGCGAAATGAGAATGTCCAGCTCACGTTTGATCGACTCACTGACATCACAAATGAGCTTCAAGCCCTCGGCGCCACTGAGATCACCAAGCATGAAGTCGTCAAGACACTACTGAGATCACTTGACAGCTCATTTGACACCCTAGCCCTGATGATTCAAGAACGTCCTGATTTCAAGACACTCGATCCGTCTGACATACTTGAGAGGCTCAACACACATGAGTTTCAGCTTTCTGAGAAAAGAGATATCTACGGTCCAAACTATGGGCGAACTCGTGCCTTGAAGGCAAAAGCTGTCTCCTCATCTGAAGAAGAATCTAACAGCGGTTCTGATGATCCTGAAGACATTGGAAAGGAACTTGCTATTCTTGTGAAGAAGTTCCAAAAATTCACCAAGAAGAAAGGCTTCAGAAAGTCTTCACGATCAAGCTCAAGAAATGATGAAGCTTCTGCTCATGACTACAAGAAGAAAACATGCCACAAGTGCAAGAAAACTGGCCACTTCATCTCTGAGTGTCCGAAGTGGGACAATGAGAACAGAAAGAAGAAGAAGAGCAAGAAATATGACTCTGACGACAAGAAGAAGAAGAAATACTCAAAGTCTTCTTCCAAGTCTTCCTCAAAGTCTTCATCACACAAGAAGAGCTCATGTGGCAAGGCACGTGCGTTTGTTGGCAAGGAAATGGATTCAGAGGAGGAGTCCGCTTCTGAGGAGGCGGAGGTGGAGTCTGAGGAGGAGTCTGATTCTGGCGTTGCAAGTCTGGCTACAGCATACGTTGCCAAGTCCATCTTCAACACTGAAGACAATGACTTCACCACCAACACCGATGCAAATGACAAGTACTACTCTGCTCCTACCTACTGCTTCATGGCACGCGGTGCCAAGGTAAACACACGCACTACTCACTATCAAACATCTAGTGATGATGACTCTGATTATGGTTCAAGACCCAGCTACAAAACACTTGCTAAAATTGCAACTGAACAACAGAAAGCCATGGAACATATTCAAAAACTGTTAGACAAAAGCGATGATCTGTTGGGCGCTGAAATGACTCGATCTGAGTCCTTAATTGAAGACATAAAAAATCTTCACGTTAAGTATGAGGAACTTGAAAGTCATCATGAAATGCTCTCAACAACTCATGAAAAGCTTTCCTATGATTATCTTCAAAGGAAGCAAGATCTTGAGAAGTTGAGAGTGGCTCATGAAGATCTTCAAAAGGAAAATGTGTCACTTCGCGCCGAACAGATCAGTTCCGCTCAGGAAGGATTTGAACCACCATGTCTTAAATGCATTGAGCGTGATAATGCTACTTCTGTTGCTGAATGTTCTACTGCTGCTACTGTTGCAATATCTTCAACTGTTGATGTGGTAACTAACCCCTCTGCTGAGGATACCACTGCTATTGCTGATGAGAATGCTAGGTTGAAGACATTGCTTGAAACAGGGATGTACAAAAGCCTTAAAGGGCATCAGACACTATGTGATGTCCTCAAAAGGCAGATTCTGAACCAAAACCCGAGGAAAGAGGGTGTGGGGTTCGTAAGGAAAATGAATGCTGATGGCTCTTACTGGAAACCTAAACAGTACCCCAAAACCACATGGGTTGCTGCAAAGAAACCTTCAGCTGATCCATCCAATCTATCTGGCTTCACTTGTGCTAACCCCATTGTCATCGATGAATCCTTTGATGCAAACTATAAACTGTTCAAGAATCAGAATGGTGAAGTGTTTGCCAGGTACATTGGTACTAACTGCAGGAATGGACCACCTATGAAGAAGATCTGGGTGCCCAAAAGGTGTTTGGAAAATCTTCCTGTGAATGTCGTCATGACACCACAGATGAAGAAGACAAACCCCAGACCATAGGCTTCATACAGCCCAAAGGCTTCATACAGACAGAGGATTCACCTGAGTCGCACTAACGCAAATGTTTTGCAGGGAAACCATAGTCAGGCCTATGAATATGAGCGCGATTCATCGAACCGCCATGTTCATAAGACCAAATACTATTCTGCTTATTCTTATGAGTATTATTGTCCGCCTGCAAGACTTTTTGCTAGGCCTCCAAAGCCAAAGTTTTCAGACACTGCACTTAGACTTATCGCTTCTAAGCCACCCTTGAAGATGTGGGTGGTTAAGAAGGCTTAACTCTCTTTTGCAGGGAAAGGTCTCCAGCAGAAAAACAAAATCTTCTGACGCTATTGCTGGGGACCTTAAACATCTTGTAGGGCGCAAGATCAAATGCCCGAATGGTCTTACTATGTACTTCGTTCCTGAATCGCTTGCTACTCTCCCTATTAGTCCTAATCTGGATCTAAGCTTTCATAACCCACTGGTTCGTCAAATGTTTTTGCTTCACAATTCTCTTCGTGAAGCCTATCCCCCTAACTGCACTGTAGGGAACGACACCAGCGTCTTCAGAATGGATTATTGATAGTGGGTGTACAAATCACATGACTGGCAAAAGAAGCCTTCTTATGGACTCAACCTTACGTCCATCCGACAAGAGTCACATCACATTTGCCGACACTGGTAAAATTAAGGTACTGGGTCTAGGTAGAGTTGCAATCTCAAAGGATCAACACATGGATAAAGTCATGCTTGTTGAATCCCTTGGCTTCAACTTAATGTCTGTCTCAATGCTTTGCGATTTGAACATGATCGTAATATTTGGAAAATATCGCTGCCTTGTTCTAATGGAATCTGACAAGTCTCTAGTGTTTGAAGGGTATTGATAAGATGATTTGTACGTGGTAGATTTCTCAACAGGATCATAGCTTGCCGTATGTCTTCTAGCAAAAGCTTCCGAATGCTGGCTCTAACATCGGAGGCTTGGGCATGCTGGCATGAGGAACCTCCACACCCTTGCAAAGAAGAAGCATGTCATAGGCATCGAGGGTGTCAAGTTCAAGAAAGATCACTTATGCGGTGCCTGTGAAGCAGGAAAGATGACGAGGGCCAAACATCCCTCGAAGACAATCATGACTACTACTCGACCCTTCGAACTGCTTCACATGGATCTTTTCGGTCCCACTCATTACTCAACTCTTACTACTACTGCTTGTCTCTATGGCTTTGTCATTGTTGATGATTATTCTAGATATACTTGGGTGCACATAATCCTCTACAAGACTGAAGTGCAGGATGTCTTCTGACGCTTCGCCAATCGAGCAATGAACAACTATGGCGCCAAGATAAAGCACATCAGAAGTGACAATGGCACTGAATTCAAGAACACTGGCCTTGAAACATATCTTGATACCTTGGGCATCACACATGAATTCTCAGCCCCGTACGCGCCACAGCAGAATGGCGCCGTCGAACGCAAGAACAGAACACTCATTGAGATGGCCAGAACGATGCTAGATGAATACAAGACTCCAAGAAAATTCTGGCCTGAAGCCATTGATACTGCATGCCATACAATCAAACGTATTTATCTTCACAAGCTTCTGAACAAGACATCTTATGAGATCCTTACTGGCAAGAAGCCAAATGTCAGTTACTTCAGAGTATTTGGCGCCAGGTGCTGGATCAAGGACCCACATCACACTTCAAAGTTTGCACCAAAAGCACATGAGGGTTTTATGCTTGGATATGGAAAGGATTCGCACTCCTACAAAGTCTTCAACCTCTTTCATTATAAAGTGGTTGAAACAGTGGATGTGCGGTTCGATGAGACTAACGGTTCACAAAGAGAGCACCTGCCAAATGTGCTAGATGAAGTTCCATCCAGTGAATCAATCAAGTTAATGGGAACTGGAGAAATCATACCTTCTGAAGCTCAACCTGAAGAGGAACTTATCATCTCCGCACCAGACCAACCTGAAGACAATGCTCAACCTGAAGACAATCCCTCTAACAACGACAATGATCAGCAAGAGCAAAATCTTCGCCCTGTACATCCTCGTGTTGCCAATGAAGTGCAGATTGAGAAAATAATTGACAGCATCAATGCACCTGGTCCGCTCACTCGATCAAGGGCAACTCAGCTGGCAAATTTCTGTGGGCACTTCGCATTCGTCTCAATAACAGAACCCAAGAAAGTGGAAGAAGCCTTCATGGAACCTGAATGGATTCAAGCTATGCAAGAAGAGCTTCAACAGTTTGAGCTGAATAATGTATGGGAACTGGTTAAGCGTCCTGATCCTCGGAAGCACAACATAATAGGCACCAAATGGATATACCGCAACAAGCAAGATGAGCATGGTCAAGTTGTCAGAAACAAAGCTCGTCTCGTTGCCCAAGGATATACTCAAGTGGAAGGCATTCACTTTGATGAAACATTTGCTCCTGTGGCCAGACTTGAAGCCATACGCATACTGCTGGCCTATGCCAATCATCACAACATACTTCTATATCAAATGGATGTGAAGAGCGCCTTTCTCAATGGCAAGATTGAAGAAGAAGTGTATGTTGCACAGCCGCCTGGCTTTGAAGATCCAAAACATCCTGACATGGTATACAAGCTCAACAAGGCACTGTATGGCCTCAAACAAGCCCCTCGGGCCTGGTATGACACACTCAAATACTTCCTGAAGAGCAAAGGCTTCATACCTGGTTCCCTCGACCCCACTCTCTTCACGAAGACATATGATGGTGAACTGTTTGTGTGCCAAATATATGTGGATGACATTATCTTCGGCTGCACCAATCAGAAGTACAGTGAAGAGTTTGGATATATGATGCAAGAGCAATATCAGATGTCCATGATGGGAGAGCTGAAATTCTTCCTCGGTCTTCAAATACGACAGCAACGCAACGACATCTTCATATCTCAAGAGAAGTATCTCAAAGATTGTCTGAAGAAGTTCGGTATGCAAGACTGCAAAGGCTTCACGACTCCAATGCCAGCCAAGCATCATCTGGGTCCTGACGACAATGGTAAAGAGTTCGATCAAAAGGCATACCGCTCCATGATTGGTTCTTTGCTTTATCTATGTGCATCTAGGCCAGATATTATGCTTAGTGTTTGCATGTGTGCTCGATTTCAAGCGGCACCAAAGGAGTCGCATCACTTAGCTGTGAAGCAAATTCTTCGATATTTGGCTCACACCCCAACTCTAGGATTATGGTATCCAAAGGGCTCAGAGTTTGATCTGGTAGGATTCTCGGATGCTGATTATGCTGGTGACAAAGTGGATCGCAAGTCTACATCGGGCACATGTCACTTTGTGGGACGATCACTTGTATGTTGGTCTTCAAAGAAGCAGAACTGTGTATCTCTCTCCACTGCTGAATCTGAATACATTGCTGCTGGATCTTGCTGCGCTCAGCTTCTGTGGATGAAGCAAACACTCAAGGACTATGGCATTCATCTTAAGCAAGTGCCACTCTACTGCGACAACGAAAGCGCCATCAAGATTGCCAACAACCCAGTTCAGCACTCGAAGACAAAGCACATTGAAATTCGTCATCACTTTCTCAGAGATCATGTTGTGAAGGAAGATATTGATATCATACACGTCAACACTGAAGAGCAATTGGCAGATATCTTCACCAAGCCCTTGGATGAGAAGAGATTTTGCAAGTTACGATGTG
This sequence comes from Triticum monococcum, assembly GCA_034509565.1. Classification (NCBI taxonomy): domain Eukaryota; kingdom Viridiplantae; phylum Streptophyta; class Magnoliopsida; order Poales; family Poaceae; genus Triticum; species Triticum monococcum. Next base: position 437,504,753 of record CM067842.1, on the reverse strand, counting down.
AGCTAAATATCTTGGAATCCTCAAATGTCCCGTGATCAGGCACACATCCTAACACTTATGCATATTGATGACTTAGATGTGCAACACACGAAGTAAAGTATATCTTCAATCAATGAAGACATACATTCTAAGTGTGAATACATTAATGTGGAATTTGACTTCAGAGTGCCACGATAATTGTGCGCCGTGTCTGGGTCTAATACTTCCTATACGGTGGGTAACGCCACCACCAAATGTTCTGTTTGAAGTGTTTTACTCATGGCGTTACATTTGCCATGTCTTCACATTTGGTTTGACTTCAATCTCAACATGTCTTCATGATTATCTTCACTATGTTGATTATATATATATATACTAGTGTTTTGTCCTCTACAGCATTCACTTATAGCTATGTTTTTGTGTTGAATCTTTTGAACTAAGTGAATGTGATCGAACCCTAACCTCTCTATGCTTTCTATCTCAAACTCTATCTCTCCAAATCATATGCATTCTATTGAAACTTTCGAATGTCTTCTCTGCGTCCTTGTCAGCAGAAGATACAGAGACAAACATTAAGTCTGTTTTCAATTCTCATTCCTCCACATGAAACCCGGAGAAGTGGGAACGACAACCCGACAATCCAGGCGTGCGTGGGACATGGAACAAACCCCAATATGCTGCATGATGGCCACGTGTTCCTCAGATGCGAATCACCAGGGGCACCTGTGTAATAACGCAGTGCCACCCCTGTACCTATAAATACACACTTCACAACGGTCATTATCTCTTCTTCCACTCTCGCACGAACCCTAGCGCCACTGCTAGCCCTCGACGATGCCGGCGACGAAGCGCTTCGCTGCCGCAACCTCTCCGACACCGTCTTCACGCCGACCGCGGACATCGTCCTCTCTGCCGTCGCCGTAGGTGTCCTCCGTCGCCAAGTTAGGGCACGGAAGATCGAACTGCTCGGCCTCCTCTTCCACTCCATCTAGCAGTTCTTAGTGTGGTAAATAAAACTTCCTTTTTACGACCCCTTTGATCCTATGGCTTTGTCACTTTCTACCACAAGCAGTTTCTATTCACACAAGTTGGATCTCTTTCATACTGCATCTCATAACATGCCTAGTATATTCACTTATGCTTCACAAAGTAGTTAGATTCCTCACTTGTACTGATCTCTGGATTCGTACAAATCTGGAACCAACTCCTTATCTATGAGTGAATGTCTTCGCACGATGAGGTCAATGTATTCTAAACTGATTTATCTTCAAAATCTTTTGAGAATGCATATGACCTCTTCCCCTTCCCTCGCACCTTAATGCTGTCACAGGTACATGTCTGTGGGAGAATCCCTTGGTTCTCATAGTCTGCATTCATTTGCAGAATTCTTACAGCATCATATAAATTCTCCCGAAGCCAGTTCCTGTTTGTCCAGCAAGCGAAAACCTTTGAAGCCTTTGAACGTGTTGAAGCCATTCAGTTTGAAGTTCATGGCTGCAGAGAAATCAGTAAGGAAGGGTGGCAGACAGCGTCATGGGGGAACATCAAGAGATTTGTCTGATGACCTCTCAGAGCTTTACAAGACAGATCCCGAAGAGGATTACAATCAGCGCAAGACCCGAATCCAATGGATTCGAAGATATTGGGCAGAACAATGGTTCAAATACCGGTTTGTGACCCAGGAATATGCTGAGAAAAATGCCATCAAGAGACCGTGGGGAGACATCCTATACACGAATCTTCAACCCAGGTCCAGAGAAGAAGCCATTGAACAAGGCTTCTATCCCTGCATGGTCCGTGGGCCACAGCCTGCAGATGCACACCCATCGTCACTACTATGGTGTCGTGACGACAATCTGTTTAAGCGCAACTTCCAGTTTGCCAAGAACTCAGCGAAGCAGAACAAGAAGTCTTTGGGATTAGACTTCAACCCTGGTCCCTCTGCTCCAAGGGCTGACGGCACACGAGATGCAGAACCCAATGTCGTCGGTCCTTTCTACAACCTTGAAGGTCTCATCACCCATATCTTGGTTCAAGGGACAGCCGTGAATGAGCCTGCAGCTGACATTGAATCGGATGAAGCGACTGCAGCGCCGAAGCCAAAGAAGTTGAAGCAGCCTAAAGCTTCAAAGCCTGCCTCTTCACCAAAAATCTCACGGGCGAAGCCACTGGCAACTGCACCTCCTGAAGACAGTGTGCAGTCTGAAGATTTGTCACGCATATCCAAGCCCCAGAAGGTCAAGATGCCTCTGCCACACACCGGCCAAGAGCTAACAGCTGCTGCCATTTTGCACAATGATGCCATTGATCTGTCAAGTGATGAAGATCTTGCAGATGATGCTCTTGAGCAACTCATCAAGAGCAAAGAAGAAGCAGAAATCTTCAATGATCTGCCTCTCTTTGATGTAACAATCATCCACAACTTCATTGATGAGTGGTTTGACACGCCAAACATCAGCTTCGAAGATCTGCAACTACCCATTGGCCTCAGTGTCGCCTTCCATGGCGCCATTGCTTCAGAGTTAGCTATCGCCCAGCGCATTGTTGAACTGAAGCAGAAGATTGACTTTGAGAAATCTCAGTTCAAGAAGCATATGGCCAAGCTCAGCATGCAAGACGTGAAGAACTTCAAGGTTATGCTGCACGAGCTCAAGGAAGCCTTTCTCCAGAAACGTGCCGAAGCTCAAGGTTCTCGTGAGCGCATGAAGGTCCTGGCTGACAGGTGTGTGCAAGCCTACAATGAGGCTGAGAAGCGCAAGGCCCTTGGGCGTCCTGGCATCGACCCCAGGATGGCTGCCAAGAAGAAGAAGAAGCCCACTATGGCTGAACCCGACGCACCAAGGCAGGAAGCAGATCCCATTGTCTTCCCAACTGGCATGACTGGCCCGAAGCCAAAGGCCAGGTCAACCGCTTCAGAACTGAAGAAGACCAGGACTGCTGAGGCTGAAGCAAGGAAGAGGAAACATCCTGAAGCCTCTGCTACTACTCCCACCAAGAAGAAAAGAAAGACCAAGAAGGAACGGGCTGCTCCCACAGAGCCCTTGATTGTTGAACCCATTTCCATGATTCACCCTGACGCTGAACCACAAGAACGCCAACTAATTGTCCATGAGCCTGCTTTCACAGAGGCTCATGAAGCTGAAGACATTCCAGCAGCTGATCCCATCGCTGCTGAAAACATTGGTCACCATGACCATGTTGAAGATGATGCAGTCCTTCCTCAGCTAGAGCACCAACAGGTATCATCGCCTGTGCTAACGCACAGTGAACTCATCAGCATTGGTCGTCCTCTGACGCCAATTGCTCAGGATGCTTCATGGGCTGATCGCCCACAAGAGGAAGAAGACTTTGAGGCCCAGCCAACACCAACTCCACAGGCGTCGCCCGCGTTGCGCAGGCTTCGCAAAGGTCCAAGGCCTCAAGTCTCTGCATCTGAAGCTAAAACTGCTGAAGACATTCCGGCTGCATCAGCTAATGAAGAAGAAGTCCCACAAGCTGCTACTCCCCTGTCCCACCAAGAAGCGGTTCTCAAGGAGAACGTGATTGTGACCGACCCTCCAGCTCATCAAGTGGAGGTTGAAAATCTTGAGGCTGCCACCACCAACACCACTGAAGCCACTGACGCTGTCATGGCTGAAGCTAATGTGGAGCCCTCACCAACAAAAGCACCAGAAGTCAGCGAAGCCACTGATCCCGCTGCTTCTATTCCTGCGTCTGCTGCCGGTCCTCAGTTCGACTATCATGTTGAGCACAGGCCTCAGGTACAGAAGCCTATCCCAAGATTGCCCAGGTTCCCAGGTCATGCATCAGCACCTGGCTCCTTCAATATCAATGGCTTCAGAGCAGACAACACATTCTTCAATAGCTCCAGGAACCCCTACTCAAGGGAAAGAATATCATCTGATCGGTTCTGGAGCTATCCGTAGCGAAGCTATTACTCCTGCATTCTTTACAATCAAGGTCGCATCTTCCCACACAAGCGTCTTGACATTGAAGCAATAGCTGGTCTGCCCTGTCTGGAAGAAGCTCTGGATTGCTTCAAAGAGGTTGGATTGCTGCCGTTCGTCACTGACCAAGAGCATTGGAATGAAGAGTTACTGCTCCAATTTTATGCCACACTTCACATCCGCGGGTATAACAGAGATCCGAAGACTTGGGTCCTGGAGTGGATGACAGGAAACATTCATCACGAAGCCAAAGCCTTTGACATCATTGAGCTCACTGGTTTGCCCACTCCTGGCAATCTCTACGAACATGGCTGTCAGCTTCATAGTGAAGCTGTTGAGAGCATCTTTCAGAAGACTGAACCTAACCTGAGTCAGATGCTCAGTATGATGAAGCCATTGCCCCAAGATGCTGCATATCCCACGGAGTTCTTCGTTGAAGACCTAGAGTATCTGCCAAGGACCATTTATCACATTATAAGGCGAACTCTCTGGCCAATCAAAGGACATTCTCCACATGCCAAGCTGGATGGTGCAATGAAGACTTTGGTCTTCTATATTCTTCATGGAAAATGCTTCAATACACAGGATTTCTTCATTCGCCAACTTGCTGCGTCAGGCTCTGATCTGTTTGGCTTGAAGTTCTACGCCCCTTGGGTGATGCGGCTGATCAAACTTCACTCCGCTATCTCATATCATCCATCTGCCCGCAATCATCGGATCTTTTTGCCTGATGTGGATATGTCTATTGAAGCCATCTATCCCGAGCCTGTCAAGGAACCTCCAAGTCTTCAGAATGCAGAGCATCAAAGTTTTTCTCAGAATGTTGAAGGCATCGAAGCAGTAACTCGCGTGTATCCTTTGGCTGGCACTACACGTGCCCCGCATCCCGCTCTCACTGAAGCCACTGATAGCACCATTGCCCAACGACCCAAGAAGCGCACTCGTGTTCTCAATGACCGAGAGCTTCTGGTGGCTCTTCATCAGAAACAGGATAGGCATCATGACTGGCTGAAGCGTCAAATGGAAAGCCTCTTGGTGGATGTTAATCGCATTCGCAATCTTGCTACCAAGAATGCCTTTGTTGCTCATGAAACCTCTCGACGCACATGGAAAGGGATGACGCTGATGTGTTCTGAAGATGATCTTCAAGAGGATGGCTTCTCTGAGCGCTTCAAGTTTGACTCTACACCTCCTCGAAGGGCAGTGCTGCGACGAACTCCATCTCTTGAAGACTCCGAGTTCTCTTCCTCTGCTGCAACTGTGAATACCAGAGTGATCGAGGATGAAGACGATGCTACTTCACCGCCACCACCTTCAGCTCGCGTCGACACTGCTCCAAGTTCTTCTGCATCGCCGAACACCACTGACGACCCTGCTGCTTCACCTACTCTTCATGGGAATGAGTAGATGCTCTATGTCTTCGAACCTTTTTGGTCCTTACTGACAATAGGGGGAGAAGCATATGAGTTTGATAGTCTTCAAGCGGGTCCATATGGGCGGGTGCTTTATATTTTGCTTCGTGTTTACAACTCTTGTTTTGATACATTTGGTTCTTTGAGTTATAACACTTAAACTCGATGGTCGTCTGCTACTTATTTGCCACCTTGTGATGCGATGATAAATTCCGCATGTGCGACAATCAATTCCGCACTTAGATCATTTTGCAGACGTCCATTTTCCATTATGCATGTCATTATCTTCACATACCTTCACATGCATAGTGGATTGTCATCATAAGTTGAAGTGGATCTCCACAAGTACAACCTGCCATGTGCATTTGCATTCCAAAAGCAAATTACTTATATGCACATCTTCAGGGGGAGCCCTTGCAACTTATGAAGACAATTCCTTATCCTTTACAATTTCACATATTATATTCCCCGTTGAAAACTTCAACTAGTTTGTCATCAATCACCAAAAAGGGGGAGATCGTAAATGCATCTAGTGCCACCCCTAGTTGGTTTTGGAGTATTGACGACAAAACTAGTTGAGGGACTAATGTGTTTGTGATAATTGCAGGATAACACAGGTAGAAGTCCCTCATTGATTCGGTTTTCCTACCAGAGATGACCCCTAAAAATGTATGAAGACATTGATGTCAAAGGTGGTATATGAAGATATTCACATTAAAGACTATGACAAGAGAAGACACCGCATGAAGCCTATGGAGCTCGAAGACTTGGATCTTTCGTAGTTCTTTTTCTTCTGTGTTGAGTCATAGGAACCACCGTACTGTTAAGTGGGGTCCAAGAGAACCATTCAGAATGACTGAAGTGATGCTTAAACAAAACCTATGTCTTCGAGTGAAGACTATGAGAGCGAATCTTGTCCAGAGTCGGACAAGTCAGCTTTGTTTGTAGCCCAAGTAAAGTTGTCGTGTGAGTTTGAAATTTGACCGTTGGAACACGTGTCAGTTCCTTAGTGACCCAGGGTCATTTCGGACAAATCAGGTCGGGTTGCCTAGTGGCTATAAATAGCCCACCCCCTACAACCATAAACGGGTGGCTGCTCAGATTTAGAGTACGGCTTTTGTCGTTTGAGAGCAACCCACCTCGAAGCCTTTGAGAGGGAATTCCTTGCGAGGATAAAGCCCTAACCACCCAGAGCCAAAGAGAATTAGGCATCACTTAAGTCTTCTTGTTTGTGTGATCTGAAGACTTATTACACTTGAGGACTATGCATCCTCCAGCCGATTAGGCGTCGCGTTCTGAGCATCCAAGAGACATTGTGGATTGCCGGTGAACGAAGTCTGTGAAGGTTTGGGAGTCTACCTTGAAGACTTACCAGAGTGATTGAGCGAGGTCTGTGTGACCTTAGCTCAAGGGGAATACGGTGAGGACTGGGTGTCCTGAGTTGCGTGCTCAGGACTGGGTGTCCGGGACTGTGTGTCCTAAGGTTTAAATACCTAGCCGCCCTAACCAGACGTACAGTTGTCATAGCAACTGGAACTGGTCCAACAAATCATTGTCTTCAACGAGTCACTGGTTTCATCCTTCCCTTCCCTTTACTTACGGTTATTCCTTGTGAAGTCATTGTATGTTTGCACTATCTTTTGTCTTCACTGAGTGACTGCATGTTCTGTGTGGCTTCATAATATCTTCCTACCTGATCCTTACTACATTTCTGTTATTAGTCATTGTGCTCTCACTTCATTGAATACTTGACTATGGTTTGCCTAGTGTAGTCTATCTTCCGCTGCATGGTAATAGGTTTATTTCTATCGTTTGTCTTTGAAACTTCCACGTTTTGAAGACTTTCATAAAAATCGCCTATTCACCCCCCCTCTAGTCGATATAACGCACTCTCAAGGTTTCATGAGTGACAAAAGCATTCTTGGTGGCAAGGTTGCGAATGGGATTAACATCCACCAAGAGGCTCTACATCTGACGCTTGAGCCAGTCATGATGCTTATCATGTTTTTGATGCAGGGCGATGAGAAGCTCTCGGTCATTGAGAACACGAGATCGCTTCCAAGGCCTTTGAGCAATAGTGCTTTTGGTGGCTTAAGTATGGCCACAGTGAGGTGCACGTGTATTGCCAGCCAAAGGATAAACACGAGTGATGGCATGAACTCCTTCAATGGGCTGGGTGAAGCTCTGGTGATCAACACTGTGAAGATAAATTGGCTCCTTGGTAGGATCTGGGTATATGGCTTCAACTGACATATCAACCTCTGGCAAAAATATCAGATGGTTGCGTGTAGAAGGCTGATAGTAGACAGTTGAATGAAGCTTGATACGACGCATAACCTATGGAGCATAGAATTTCAGACCAAAGAGGTCAGAGCCAGATGCATCCAATTGCCTGATAAAGAAGTCTTGAGCATTGAAGCTGATACCATTGAAGATATAAAGGACCAAGGTCTTCATCGCTCCTTTAAGCTTCGCTGCAGAAGAATGTCCCTTGATGGGCCATAGAGTTTGCCTTATGATATGATAGATCGTTCAGGGCAGATACTCTAGGTCTTCAACAAAGAATTCTCTTGGGTATTCAGTGTCGCGTGGCAGAGGCTTCATCATGCTCAGCATTTGGCTCATGTTGGGCTATGGCTTGTGAAAAATGCTCTCCAAGGCATTGCGGTGAAGCTGACAACCAGGTTCAAAGAGTTCACCTGGAGTGGGCAGGCCTATGAGCTCAATGATATCTAGAGCTTTGGCTTCGTGGTGTGTATTGCCTGTCATCCACTCAAGGATCCAAGCCTTCGGATCCCTGTTGTAGCCGCGAATGTGGAGGGTAGCATAGAATTGTAGTAGAAGCTCTTCATCCAATGCTCTTTATCAGTCACAAAGTTCAGGAGACCAGCATCATGGAAACAGTCAAGAGCTTCTTCTAAGAAAGGCAGTCCAGCAATAGCTTCACTATCTAGACGCATATGGGGAAAGATGCGCCCTTGATCATAGAGAACACAGGAATAGTAACTGCGCTGCTGATAACTCCAGAACCGGTCAGATGAAATTCTTGGCTTGGAGTAGGAGTTCTTGGCACTATCAAAGAAAGTGTTGTGTGCAATGAAGCCATTTGCATTGAAAGATCTTGGTGAAGTTGCAGTACCTGGAAACCTTGGCAGCCTTGGCTTCGGCTTCTGGACCTGAGGCTTGTGCTCTACATGATAGTCAAATTGCAGACTGACAGCGGGTGGAGGAACCAGAATGGGCCATTTGAAAGTAACCAACTGAACATGATCAAATGCTTGCTCGATGGTGTGTGGCCTTGGAGGCGGTACAGGAGCAGTGGCAGTGGCATTAACTTAAGGCTGCAAATTTGCGTCAGGTGCAACATTGGCTTCAAGTGCATTCACTTCTGGCACCACATTAGCTTCATGCGCCACATTAGCTTCGGCCATGACAATGTCATTGGCTTCAGTTGAGTTGTTTGTGGCCGCCTCAGTATTGTCAACCTCCACTTGAGTAGTTGGAGGGTTGGACACGTTCTCCTCGAGAACAACTTCAGGGTTGGAAGAGGGTGTAGCAACACGTTCTTTTTCTTCTCTTGGTTCTTCTTGTTCATCGGCTGATGCTGGCGGAATGTCTTCAGCAGCATTGGCTTCAGACTCTGAGATGTTCGCAGTTGGAGAGGCTTCAGGAAACACTTGTCGTGAGACTGAGTGGTGGTGCTCTTCTCCTTCTGGAACACTCGATAGAGTGATTTGTGGCCTTGGTCCCTTGCGAAGCCTGCGAAGTGTGGGCGATGCCTTTGGAGAGGGAGTCGGCTGGACCACAAAGTCATCACCTTCAGGCACCGGAGTGGTGGCTTGAGGTGGGGGAGTACTTGGTGATTCTTGACGGGGGGAGTCTTGAGGGCGATCAGCCCATGAATCATCCTGAGCAATTGGCGTCAAAGGACGACCAATGCTGATGAGTTCGTTGTTCATCAGAACAGGTGATGATACCATTTTGTGCTCAATCTGAGGAAGGACTTCATCATCTTCTACATTGTCATGATGACCAATGTCTTCAGCTTCAGGAGCTGGAATGTCTTCAGCTTCAGGAGCCTCTGTGGAAGCAGGCTCATGAACTATTAACTAACGCTCTCGGTGTTCGTACGTAGGACGAGCAACTGAGATTGGCTTGACAACATGGGGCTTTGTGGGAGCAGCACGATCTTTCTTCTTTGTCTTTCTCTTCTTGGTCGGTGGAGCATCGTTAGTGGTTTTCTTGCTCTTGCGATTTCGGGCTTCGGCTTTAGCTGCCCTTGTTTTCTTGAGTTCTGAAGCAGCTGTGGGGTCCTTAGGCTTCATGCCTGTCATACTGGCAGGGAAGACAATGCTTGGAGCTTCCTGCCTTGATGCTTCAGCTTGGGCCATAGCAGGCTTCTTCTTCTTCTTAGCAGCCATTCTGGGGTCGATGCCAGGGCGCCCCAGAGCCTTGCGCTTTTCTGCTTCATTGTGAGCTTGAACACTTTTCTCCACAAAATACGTCATTCTCTCTCTTGAACCTTTTGCTTCCTGGCGTTTTTGGTGAAACTGCTCCTTGAGCTCATGTAGTGTCTGCTTGAAGCTTTGAACATTAGCCACGCTGAGGTTTGCCATGTTCCTCTTGAACTGAGCTTTCTCATAATCAATCTTGTTCTTCAGTTCAACAATCTTCTGAGCCAAAGCCATCTCAGTAGCAATGGCACTGTGGAAAGAGACACTGGTGCCAATTGGAAGCTCAAGGTCATCGAGGTTGATGCTGGGGTTTTCAAACCATTCATCAATGAAGTTGTTCAAGATATCCACATCAAACAGGGGTAGATCATTGAAGATCTCCGCCTCTTCCTTGCTCTTTATCAGTAGCTCAAGAGCGTCATCACCAAGATCATCGTCACTTGACAGATCAATGGCTTCGTTTTTGTTCCTCAAAACGGCAGCTGGGGTCAGTGCTTGACCGGAAATCTGGATGGGCTTCTTCTTCTTCTTCTCAGTCTTGGAGATGCGAGAGAGATCTTCAGACTGCACACTGGCTTCGGGAGGTGCAGTGGCCAGAGGCTTCGCACGCGAAGCTTTTGGTGCAGTGGAGGGCTTTGAAGCCTTTGGTTTCTTCTGCTTTTGTGGCTTGGGAGGAGCAGGCGCTTCATCAGGATCAACGTCGTCTACAGAGTGAGCCATCGCATCCCCTTGGACAACAATGTGAGAGATGAGACCTTCAAGGTTGTAGAAGGGGCCAACTTCATTGGGTTCGGCCTCACGTGTCCCGTCAGCATGTGGAGTAGATGGACCAGGGTTGAAGTCGAGGCCAAACTCCTTCTTGTTTTTCTTGGCAGATTCCTTGGCAAACTGAAGGTTGCGCTTGAATAGATTGTCGTCACGACATCATAACAGAGCAGATGGGTCGGCATTAGTAGGGTGAGGTCCATGGACCATGCAAGGGTAGAAGCCTTGAGCAATGGCTTCGGACTTGGACTTGGGTTGTAGACCTTTGTACATGATGTCTCCCCATGGTCTCTTGATGGCATTCTTCTCAGCATACTCAGCAGTGATGAATATGTATCTGTACCATTCCTCAGCCCAGTATCTTCGAATCCACTGGATTTGAGTCTTGCGTTCACCATAGGTTTCTTCCGGGTCAGTCTTGTACATTTCATACAGATCAGGTGGCAAATCTTTGGATGTATTCCCACGGCGCTGTCTGCCGCCCTTCCTGACTGATTTATCTGTCGTCATGAAGTGCAAAGTGAATGGCTTCAAAACTTGCAAAGGCTTCCTTCTGCTGGTCAGACAGGAACTGGCTTCGGGAGAATTGATGTGACGCTGTAAGAACTCTGCAAATGAATGCAGACTATGAGAACCAAGGGATTCTCCCACGAACATGTACCTGTGACAACATTAGAGATGCGAGGGAAGGGGAAGAGGTCATATGCATTCTCATAAGATTTTGAAGATAAATCAGTTTGAAGACATTGACCTCATAGCGCGAAGACATTCACTTATATGATGAGAGTTGGTTCCAGATTTGTACGAATCCAAGAATAAGTACAAGTGAGGAATCTAACCGTGTGTGAAGCATAAGTGAATATACTAGGCATATTATGAGATGCAGAACAGGATAGATCCAAATTTGTGGAGGCAAAAACCACTTGTGGTTGAAAAGGATGAATCTATCGGATCAAAAAGACAGTAAAAAGGAGGTTTTATTTACCACATGAAGAACTGCTAGATGGAGTAGAGAGGAAGCCAAGCAGTTCGATCTTCCATGCCCTAAATTGGCGACGGAAGACACCTACGGCGACGGCGGAGGAGACGAGGTCCACAGCTGGCGTGACGACGGCGTTGGTGAGGTCGCGGCAGCTAAGCGCTTCGTCACCGACATCGTCGAGAGCTAGCGGTGGCGCTAGGGTTTGTCTGAGGTGGAGAGGTGGAAGAAAGATTTTGATCACGATGTGATGTGCATTTATAGGGAGAGGGACATCACAGCGCAACTATGCAGGTGCCCCTAGCGGTTCACATCTAATGGACACATGGCGAACATGCAACACATTGGAAGTTGTTCCATGTTCCCACGCATGCTGGGTTTCAGGCAATAAGGATTGAGAATTTAAAACAGATTTAATGTTTGTCTCTGTATCTTCTGCTGACAAGGATGCAGAGAAGACATTCGATGGTTTCAATAGAATGCATATGATTTGGATAGATATATTTGAGAAGGAAGCATAGAGAGGTTAGGGTCCGATCACATTCACTTAGTTCAAAAGATTCAAACGAGAAGACATAGCTATAAGTGAATGCTGTAGAGGACAGAACACTAATATATGTATATATCAAAATAAGACCAAATCAACATTGTGAAGATAAACATGAAGTCATGTCAATATTGAAGACAAACCAAATGCGAAGACTTTGCAAATGTAACGCCAATAGAAAACACTCCAAACAAAAGTTTGGTGGTGGCGTTACCCAGCGTATAGGAAGTATTAGACCTAGACACGGCGCACAATTATCGTGGCGCTCCGAAGTCAAATTCCGCGTTAATGTATTCACACTTAGAGTGTAAGTCTTCATTAATTGAAGATATACGTTACTTTGTGTGTTGCACATCTAAGTCATCAACATGCATAAGTGTTAGGATGTGTGCCTAATCACAGGACATTTGAGGATTCCAAGATATTTAGCTCACGCCACAACTTGCAAAACCTTTTCTCATCCAAGGGCTTTGTGAAGATATCTGCTAGTTGCTCTTCAGTGTTGACATGAATGATATCAATATCTTCCTTCATGACATGATCTCTGAGAAAGTGATGACGAATTTCAATGTGCTTTGTCTTCGAGTGCTGAACTGGGTTGTTGGCAATCTTGATGGCGCTTTCATTGTCGCAGTAGAGTGGTACTTGCTTCAGATGGATGCCATAGTCTTTCAGTGTTTGCTTCATCCATAGAAGCTGAGCGCAGCAAGATCCAGCAGCAATGTATTCAGATTCAGCAGTGGAGAGAGATACACAGTTCTTCTTCTTTGAAGACCAACAAACAAGTGATCGTCCCAGAAAGTGACATGTGCCTGATGTAGACTTGCGATCCACCTTGTCACCAGCATAATCAGCATCTGAGAATCCAACTAGATCAAACTCTGAGCCCTTTGGATATCATAATCCTAATGTTGGGGTGTAGGCCAAATATCAAAGAATTTGCTTCACAGCTAAGTGATGCGATTCCTTTGGTGCCACTTGGAATTGGGCACACATGCAAACACTAAGCATTATACCTGGCCTAGATGCACATAAATAAAGTAAAGAACCAATCATGGAGCGGTATACCTTTTGATCAAACTCTTTACCATTGGTGTCAGGACCCAGATGACTTTTGGTTGGCATGGGCGTCGTGTATCCTTTGCAATCTTGCATTCCAAACTTCCTCAGGCAGTCTTTGAGATATTTTTCTTGAGATATGAAGATGCCATTGCTTTGCTGACGTATTTGAAGACCAAGGAAGAACTTCAGCTCACCCATCATGGACATTTAATATTGCTCTTGCATCATGTGTCCAAACTCATCACTGTATTTTTGATTAGTGCAGCCGAAGATAATGTCATCCACATATATTTGGCACACAAACAGTTCACCATCATATGTCTTCGTGAAGAGTGTGGGATCTAGGGAACCAGGTTTGAAGCCTTTGCTCTTCAGAAAATCTTTGAGTGTGTCATACCTAGCGCGAGGGGCTTGTTTGAGGCCATACAGTGCCTTATTGAGCTTGTATACCATATCAGGATGTTTTGGATCTTCAAAGCCAGGCGGTTGTGCAACATACACTTCTTTTTCAATCTTGCCATTGAGAAAGGCACTCTTCACATCCATTTGATACAGAAGGACATTATGATGATTTGCGTAGGCTAGCAGTATGCGAATGGCTTCAAGCCTAGCCAAGGGAGCAAATGTTTCATCAAAGTCAATCCCTTCAACTTGAGTGTATCCTTGAGCAACGAGACGAGCCTTGTTTCTGACAACCTGACCATGCTCATCTTGCTTGTTGCGATATATCCATTTAGTGCCTATGATACTGTGTTTACGAGGATCAGGACGCTTGAGCAATTCCCACACATTGTCAGGGCCGGCCCTGTGTTTCGAGAGGCCCTAGGCGAACTCGATGACATGGGCCCCTATGTCCTAAGTCCTAAGACAATATATATGTATGCGTGTGTTATATATATAACTTATTAAAAGTAACTTTCAATCACACATCTTTAGTTCAAAAGATGAGTATAATAATTCAAATGACTCCATCGAGAACAATAATAACCAAATTCGAACCGACTCCATAAAAAACAATGGTACTAAAAAGATTGCAAAATGAAACTAACATGACATGATTACCTCAAATAAGAACGAAATTAGACTGACTCCATCGGCAACAATAATACTTCAGTGCTTCAAAAAAATTTCTTCGGGCATTTCTTGATGTGAAGTCATTAAGGGCACAATCTAGAATTTTTAGATCACTTTCTTTCTTTTTCCTCCTTTTTTCAGCACCCGACAATTGCTTCTTCTTAGGTAACATGGCAGGCTAATGTCCTAAAATCATGAAGAAAAGATCAAAAGAGCATAAAAAAATTAGGAATTTATAGATCGGATGACTGGAACCCTAGACATGTTACATAGAATGACAAAAAATTGATAGATTGGATTACAATACGTACATACTAAATAAAGAATAAATAAACTAATGAGATTGTCAAATTGAGGTTTGGGGATGGACAGGAACATGGATGCGTACTTCTTTACTTCCAATCGGATGCATACTTGTATAGTTATTGTCGTATTGCCGTCGTGCCGAATGCCGGATGGCCGATTGGCCGGGCTGCCGCCTGCCTGCCGGACTGCTGTGTGGCGGCGCCGGCGAGTCGGCGAGGCGAGGGCGACGCAGCAAGGTCCAAGGGGAAAGGCGCTGAGCGAGCGAGAAGGCGGACGGGCGGGCGAGGGTGACGAACCTTCAAAGGAAACGTCGAAACAAGCATGAGTCACGGCGCCGCTTTGCCTACGCGTATCCATCAGCAATCGCTAGCTAGCTATATCTGGGCCGCCTAGCCCATCCTATTTATTTTCTTTAATTCTTTTGTAATTTTTTTACTTGCTTTTTGCTGGGCTATAGTATATGTATATACTCCATCATGTGCCCCCCCTCGCCTGGGCCCTGGGCCGTCGCCCCGTCGCCCATGCCCCAGGGCCGGCCCTGCACATTGTTCAGCTCGAACTGTTGAAACTCTTCTTGCATAGCTTGAATCCATTCAGGTTCCATGAAGGCTTCAACAACTTTCTTGGGTTCAGATATTGAGACAAATGCAAAGTGCCCACAGAAATTTGCTAGTTGTGTTGCTCTTGAACGAGTGAGTGGACCAGGTGCATTGATGCTATCAATTATCTTCTTAATCTGTACTTCATTTGCAACACGAGGATGAACTAGACGAAGATTTTGCTCTTGCTGATCATTGTCATCATTAGGAGGATTGTCTTCAGGCTGAGCATTGTCTTCAGGTTGATTAGGTGCAGAAATGATAAGTTCCTCTTCAGCCTGAGCTTCAGACGGTATGATTTCTCCAGTTCCCATAAGCTTGATGGATTCACTAGGTGGAACTTCATCTAGCACATTTGGCAGGTGCTCTCTTTGCGAGCCGTTAGTCCCATCAAACTGCACATCCATAGTTTCAACCACTTTATAGTGAAAGAGGTCGAAGGCTCTGTAGGAGTGTGAGTCCTTTCCGTAACCAAGCATAAAACCTTCATGTGCTTTCAGTGCAAATTTTGAAGTGTGATGTGGATCCTTGATCCAGCACCTAGCACCAAATACTCTGAAGTAACTGACATTTGGCTTCTTACCAGTAAGGAGTTCATAGGATGTCTTCTTTAGAATCTTGCGAAGATAAACACAGTTGATGACATGGCATGCAGTATCAATAGCTTCAGGCCAGAACTTTCTTGGAGTCTTGTATTCATCAAGCATCGTCCGAGCCATCTCAATGAGTGTTCTGTTCTTGCGCTCCATGATGCCATTTTGCTGAGGTGTGTACGGAGCTGAGAACTCATGAGTGATGCCCTATGTATCCAGGTAAAGGTCGAGGCCGGTGTTCTTGAACTCTGTGCCATTGTCACTTCTGATATGCTTGATCTTGACGCCATAGTTGTTCATGGCACGGTTGGCGAAGTGTCTGAAGACATCCTGCACTTCAGTCTTGTAGAGGATTATGTGCACCCATGTATATCTTGAATAATCATCAACAATGATGAAGCCATAGAGACAAGCAGTAGTAGTGAGAGTAGAGTAGTGAGTAGGGCTGAATAGGTCCATGTGTAGCAGTTCGAAGGGTTGAGTTGTAGTCATGATTGTCTTCGAGGGATGCTTGGCCCTCGTCATCTTTCCAGCTTCGCAGGCACCGCATAAGTGATCCTTCTTGAACTTGACACCCTCGATGCCTATGACGTGCTTCTTCTTCGCGAGAGTATGCAAGTTCCTCATGCCAGCATGCCCTAGCCTCCGATGCCAGAGCCAACACTTTGAAGCTTTTACAAGAAGACATACGGCAAGCTGTGGTCCTGCTGAGAAATCTACCATGTACAAATCATCTTTCCGATACCCTTCAAAGACTAGAGACTTGTCAGATTCCATTAGAACAAGGCAACGATATTTTCCAAATATCACAATCATGTTCAAATCGCAAAGCATTGAGACAGGCATTAATTTGAAGCCAAGGGATTCAACAAGCATCACTTTATCCATGTGCTGATCCTTTGAGATTGCAACTCTACCTAGACCCAATACCTTGCTTTTACCAGTGTCAGCAAATTTGATGTGACTCTTGTCAGATGGACGTAAGGTTGAGTCCATGAGAAGACTTCGATCACCAGTCATATGATTAGTGCATCCGCTGTCTATAATCCATTCTGAAGCATGAGGTGTCATACCCTACAGTACAGTTAGGGGGATAGGCTTCACCAAGAGTATTGTGAAGCATAAACATTTAACGCACAAGAAGATTATCAAAGCTCAGATCAAGATTAGGACTGATAGGATGAATGGCAAGCGATTCAGGAACAAAATACATAGTGAGACCATTTGGGCATTTTATCTTGCGCCCAACAGGATGTTTTAGGTCCCCAGCAATAGCATCTGACGCCTTTGATTTCCGGCTGGAGACCTTTCCCTGCAAAAGAGAGTCAGTTTTTCTTAGCCACCCACATCTTCAGGGGTGGCTTAGAAGCAATGAGTGTAAGTGCAGCATCTGAGAACTTCGGCTTTGGAGCCCTAGCAAATAGCCTTGCAGGAGGCGAATAGTACTCATATGGATAAGCAGAGTAGTTCTTAGTCTTATGAACATAGAGGTTTGATGATACGCGCTCATATTCATAAGTTGGAGTATGATTTTCCTGCAAAATATTGGCATTAGGGTGACTCAGGTGAGTCCTGTGTCTGTATGAAGCGTTTGGACCATATGAAGCCTTTGGTCTGGGGTTTGTCTTCTTCCCTTGTGGTGTCATGACGACATTCACAGGAAGATTCTCCAGACACCTTTTGGGCACCCATATTTTCTTCATAGGTGGCCCATTCCTACAGTTAGTACCAATATACCTGGCAAACACTTCACCATTCTGATTCTTAAACAGATTATAGTTTGCATCAAAGGATTCATCAATGATAATATGGTTAGCACAAGTGAAGCCAGATAGTGTGGATGGATCCACTGAAGGTTCCTTTGCAGCAACCCATGTGGTTTTGGGGTACTGCTTAGGCTTCCAGTAAGAACCATCAACATTCATTTTCCTCTCGAACCCAACACCCTCTTTCCTAGGGTTTCGGTTCAGAATTTGCTTTTTGAGGACATCACATAGTGTCTGATGCCCTTCGAGACTTTTGTTCATCCCTGTCTCAAGCAATGTCTTCAACCTAGCATTTTCATCAGCAATAGCAGTGGCATCCTCAGCAGAGGGGTTAGTTACCACATCAACAGTTGAAGATATTGCAACAGTAGCAGTAGTAGAACATTCAGCAACAGAAGTAGCGTTATCATGCTCAAGGCATTTTAGACATGGTGGTTCAAATCCTTCCTGAGCGGGACTGATCTGTTGAGCGTGAAGTGACTCGTTTTCTTTTTGAAGATCTTCATGAACTGCTCTCAATTTCTCAAGTTCTTGCTTCCTTTGAAGATAATCATAGGAAAGCTTTTCATGAGTAGTTGAGAGCGTTTCATGACGACTTTCAAGTTCCTCATACTTAACATGAAGATTTTTTATGTCTTCAATTAAGGACTGAGATCGGGTCATTTCCGCGTCCAACAGGTCATCGCTTTTGTCTAACAGTTTTTGAATATGTTCCATAGCTTTCTATTGTTCAGTTGCAATTTTAGCCAGTGTTTTGTAGCTGGGTTTGGATTCACAATCAGAGTCATCTTCACTTCATGCTTGAAAGTAAGCATCGCGTGAGTTTACCTTGGCACCACGTGCCATGAAGCAGTAGGTGGGAGCGGAGTCGTCCTTGTCATTAGCATCAGCGTAGGTGATGGAGCCATTGTCTTCAGTGTTGAAGATGGACTTGGCAACATAGGCTGTAGCTAGAGCCAGACTTGCAATGCCAGAGTCGGACTCCTCCTCAGACTCCACCTCCGCCTCCTCAGAAGCAGACTCCTCCTCTGAATCCATCTCCTTGCCAACAAAAGCACGAGCCTTGCCAGATGAGCTCTTCTTGTGTGATGAAGACTTTGATGAAGACTTTGAGGATTTCTTCTTGTTCTTATCATCAGAATCATATTCCTTGCTCTTCTTCTTCTTCTTCTTCTTCTTCTTCTTCTTCTTGTTTTCATTGTCCCACTGCGGACACTCTGAGATGTAGTGACCAGGTTTCTTGCACTTGTGGCATGTTCTCTTCATGTGGTCATGAGTAGAAGCTTCATCATTTCTTGAGTTGGATCGTGAAGACTTTCTGAAGCCTTTCTTCTTGGTGAATTTCTGGAACTTATTCACAAGCATAGCAAGCTCCTTTCCAATGTATTTAGGATCACCAGAACTGCAGTCAGATTCTTCTTCAGATGAGGAAACAACCTTTGCCTTCAAAGCGCGAGTTCGGCCATAGTTGGGACCATAGATATCTCTTTTCTCAGATTGCTGAAACTCATGTGTGTTGAGCCTGTCAAGTATGTCGGACGGATCGAGTGTCTTGAAGTCAGGGCGTTCTTGAATCATCAGGGCTGGGGTGTCAAACGAGCTGTCAAGTGATCTCAGGAGTGTCTTGACGATTTCATGCTTGGTGATCTCAGTGGCACCGAGAGCATGAAGCTCATTTGTGATGTCAGTGAGGCGATAAAACGTGAGCTGAACATTCTCATTCTCGTTTCTCTTGAAGCGGTTGAAGAGGTTGCGAAGGACAGTGATCGTTTGATCTCTCTGGGTTGAGACGCCTTCGTTGACCTTGGAGAGCCAGTCCCAGACTAGCTTCGACGTTTCCAGAGCACTCACACGGCCGTACTGTCCTTTGGTCAGATGACCACAGACGATGTTCTTGGCAGTAGAATCCAGTTGAACGAACTTCTTGACATCAGGCAGACTAAGGCATAGCCTAGTGCTGGGAAGGGGCTGATGCCTTCCCACCCACCCAGGTTCAAGGCATGGTACTTGCAATTTGGGTTTGTTGCACCAATTATACTGTATGGGGTTCCCTTACAGTCTTTCTGTCAAAAAACTTCTTGACATCAGCAGGGGTGACACCTTCACCAGTCTTGGGAACGCCGTTCTTGACGACATACCATAGATTGACATCAATGGCTTCAAGATGCATGCGCATCTTATTCTTCCAGTAGGGGTAATCAGTGCCATCGAAGACGGGTCACGCAGCGAAGACTTTGATTATCCCTACAGTCGACATAGCTAAAACTCCAGGTGGTTAAACCGAATCACACAGAACAAGGGAGTACCTTTCTCTAATACCAATTGAAAGTGCTAGTATCGACTAGAGGGGGCGAATAGGCGATTTTTATGAAAGTATTCAAAACATGGGGGCTTTGAAGACAAACAATAGAAATGAACTTATTGATATGCAGCGGAAGGTAGACTACACTAGGCAAGCCATAGTCAAGTAAGTAATGAAGTGAAAGCACGAAGACTATCAGCAGCTAAGTAGTATGGATCAAGATGGAAGAAAGTATGAAACCAATCAACAACAGTCTTCACATGGTGAAGTCAATCATATCATGCAAGCAGGCAATGACTTCACGAAGACAAACTATAAGTAAAGAGAGAGGTATGTATAGGACCAGTTGCTTGGTGAGGACAAGTATTTGTTGGACCAGTTCCAGTTGCTGTGACAACTGTACGTCTGGTTAGGGAGGTTGAGATTCAACTCAGAAGACCGCATCTTCACCTTATTCCCCTTGAGCTAAGGACACACAGTCCTCACCCAACCACTCTGGTAAGTCTTCAAGGTAGACTTCCAAACCTTCACAGACTTTGTTCACCGACGATCCACAATGACTCTTGGATGCTCAGAACGCGACGCCTAACTGGCTGGAGGATTCACGGTCCTCAAGTGTAACAAGTCTTCCGATCACACAGACAGAAAGACTTCAGTGATGCCTAACACTCTCTAGCTCTGGGTGTTTAGGGCTTTGTCCTTGCAAGTATTTCTCTCTCAAAGGCTTCGAGGTGGGTTACTATCAAACGACAAAAGCCGTGCACTAACTCTGAGCAGCCACCAATTTATGGTGTAGGTGGTGGGCTATTTATAGCCACTAGGCAACCCGACCTGATTTGTCCAAAATGACCCTGGGTCACCGAGGAACTGACACGTGTTCCAAACGGTCAGATTTCAAACACATGCGGCAGCTTGACTTGGGCTACAAGTAAAGCTGACTCATCCAGCTCTGGATAAGATTTGCTCTCATTGTCTTCGCTTGAAGACATAGGATTTGGTTGAGCATCACTTTAGTCACTCTGACTTTGTTCACTTGGACCCCACTTAACAGTACGGTGGTTCCCATGACTCAACAAAGAAGAAAATGAAACTATGAAACAACTATGTCTTCACGCTCCAAAGACTTCATGTGATGTCTTCTCATGTCATAGTCTTCAATGTGAATATCTTCACATACCACCATTATCTTCAATGTCTTCACACATTTTTAGGGGTCATCTCCGGTAGGGAAACCGAATTAATGAGGGACTACTACCTGTTTTATCCTGCAATTCTCACAAACACATTAGTCCCTCAACCAGGTTTGTCGTCAATACTCCAAAACCAACTAGGGGTGGCACTAGATGCACTTATAGAAGCCCATTGTTGGAATATACAAGCCAATTTCTATAATGAAAAATTCCCACTAGTATATGAAAGTGACAACATAAGAGACTCTCTATCATGAATATCATGGTGCTACTTTGAAGCACAAGTGTGGAAAAAGGATAGTAGCATTGTCCCTTCTTATTTCTTTTCTTTTTTTTTCTTTTTTTTCCTTTTTTATTTGGCCTTTCCCTTTTTTTATTTGGCCTTCCTTTTTTTTCTTTTTTTCGGGACAATGCTCTATTAATGATGATCATCACACTTCTATGTATTTACAACTCAAAGATTACAACTCGAGACTAGAACAAAGTATGACTCTATATGAATGCCTCCGTCGTTGTACCGGGAAGGGCAATGAATCAATAGTGACATGTATGATAAATTATGCATGGTGGCTTTGCCACAAATATGATGTCAACTACATGATCATGCAAGGCAATATGACAATGATGATGTGTGTCATGATGAACGGAACGGTGGAAATTTGCATGGCAATATATCTCGGAATGGCTATGGAAATTCCATAATAGGTAGGTATGGTGGCTGTTTTGAGGAAGATATAAGGAGGCCTATGTGTGATAGAGCGTATCATATCACGGGGTTTGGATGCACCGGTGAAGTTTGCACCAACTCTCGAGGTGAGAAAGGGCAATGCACGGTACCGAAGAGGCTAGCAATGATGGAAGGGTGAGAGTGCGTATAATCCATGGAATCAACATTAGTCATAAAGAACTCACATACTTATTGAAAAAATCTACAAGTCTTCAAAAACCAAGCACTACGCACATGCTCCTAGGGGAAAGATATAAGTGAAGATCAATGAGTAGTCGAATAATTATGCAACTATGTGAAGACTCTCTAACATTTAATAATTTCAGATCTTGGTATTTTATTCAAACAGCAAGCAAAAAAATGACGCTCCAAGCAAAACACATATCATGTGGTGAATAAAAATATAGCTCCAAGTAAAGTTACCGATGAACTAAGATGAAAGAGGGGATGCCTTCCGGGGCATCCCCAAGCTTAGGCTTTTGATTGTCCTTAAATATTACCTTGGGGTGCCTTGGGCATCCCAAAGCTTAGGCTCTTGCCACTCCTTATTCCATAGTCCATCGAATCTTTACCCAAAACTTGAAAACTTCACAACACAAAACTTAACAGAAAACTCGTAAGCTCCGTTAGTATAAGAAAATAAATCACCACTTAGGTACTATTTTGAACTCATTCTAAATTCATATTGGTGTACTATCTACTGTATTACAACTTATCTATGGTTCATACGCTCTGATACTACTCATAGATTAATCAATAAGCAAACAACACATAGAAAACAGAATCTGTCAAAAACAGAATAGTCTGTAGTAATCTGTAACTCTTGAATACTTCTGTAACTCCAAAAATCCTGAGAAATTAGGAAGTCCTAGGCAATTTATATAATGATCTACTTCAGTTGTAATTGGTATTTTATCGCTTTCTGGTAAAAAATTAAAATTATTTTCGTGAGCGCATACTTTATGTTTTTATCAGCACGATCAAACAACAATCACCCAAGAAGATCCTAAAGGCTTTACTTGGCACAAACACTAATTAAAACATAAAAAACACAATCATAAACAGAATCTAGATGAATTATTTATTACTAAACAGGAACAAAAATAAAAATTGGGTTGCCTCCCAACAAGCGCTATCGTTTAACGCCCCTAGCTAGGCATGATGATTTCAATGATGCTCACATAAAAGATAAGAATTGTAACATAAAGAGGGCATCATGAAGAATATGACTAGCACATTTAAGTCTAACCCTCTTCCTATGCATAGGGATTTTGTGAGCAAACAACTTGTGGGAACAAGAATCAACTTGCATAGGAAGGTAAAACAAGCATAACTTCAAGATTTTAAGCACATAGAGAGAAAACTTGATATTATTGCAATTCCTACAAGCATAAATTCCTCCCTCATAATAATTTTCAGTAGCATCATGAATGAATTAAACAATATAACCATCACATAAAGCATTATTTTCATGATCTACAAGCATAGGAAATTTACTACTCTCCACATAAGCAAGATTCTTCTCATTCGGAATAGTGGGAGTATCATAAGAAACTCGAATACTATAAATTGTTTCCACATTAAAAGAGTAATGTTCAGAAAAAGGGTAATCATAATCATGACAAGTTTTATAAATATAATCATCACTACTTTTTATAGCATAAGTGTCATCACAATAATCATCATAAGTAGCAACTTTGTCTTCATCATAATCGATTGAAACCTCTTCCAAGATAGTGGAATCATTACTAAATAAAGTCATGACCTCTCCAAATCCACTTTCATACTTATCATAATAAGATTCAACATCCTCCAAAATAGTGGGATCATTACTTCCTAAAGTTGACACTCTTCCAAACCCACTTTCATCAATATAATCATCATAAGTAGGGGGCATGCTATCATCATTATAAATTTGCATATCAAAACTTGGGAGACTAAAAATATCATCCTCATTAAACATAGCATTGAAGCTTGGGACAAACATTAATTGCAGCAAATATATTCTCAAAAACATTATCTTCATCAAACATAGCATCCCCAAGCTTGGGCCTTTTCATATCATAAGCATAATCACTCTCATCATTAATAGTATGGATAGCACCAATAGTATAGCAATTATCATCATCACAATGAGTAATAGGAGCAACATCATTTGGGAGAGATACCTTTCTACCTTTGCTTCTTTGTCTTTTCTTTTTCTTCTTCACATCATGTGTGGGTTCAATCCTCTTTTTGGAGCTCCTTATTAATGAGATTGGTTGAATAGAAGGCTCCTTCTCGTTACCCGATTCATCATAAGAAATAATAGGAGAATATTGGGAGGTCTCTTCCCTTTCATTAGTATTCTCTTCATCCTCTATTTGTTTTCTTTTCTTTATGTAATTGGCAATATAAGGATTTTCAATGCAATTCACCACACAATATATATAAATTTCTTCTAGATCAATAGCAAGGAATTTCTTGAGGTTATATTCTGGAATAAGCTTAGTTTGACGTTTCATTTCTTCATAACCCAAAAGCAAACTAAGTTCATTATGATGTGCAAGGGAAATCAAGTCATCACAATTTTTGCACACGATTCGATCATGAAACAATTTGCATTTGATATTTAAATGACCATGTTCATTGCAAAGTTCACAAGTATGGCTAAGATATTTTAAATTTTCAGCACTAACATCTATCCTTTCTTGTAACCATTTAGTTTCCAGATACTTATGCCTCTTGCAAATCTATTTTCCCTATTTGGTATGTACTTGCAAACTCTATGCACTCCACAAAAATTGACATGCTTATAAGAGATATTTTCATCATAACTAGTGCAATCATCATTAGTACTACGGATATTCAAAGGGTTCATACTAATAACATTGCAATCATGCTCATCATTCAAAGATTTAGTGCCAAACATTTTATAGACTTATTCTTCTAGCATTTGAGCACAATTTTCCTTTCCATCATTCTCACGAAAGATATTAAAGAGATGAAGCGTATGAGGAAAACTCAATTCCATTTTTTTGTAGTTTTCTTTTATAGACTAAACTAGTGATAAAACAAGAAACAAAAAGATTCGATTGCGAGATCTAAAGATATACCTTCAAGCACTCACCTCCCCGGCAACGGCGCCAGAAAAGAGCTTGATGTCTACTACACAACCTTCTTCTTGTAGACATTGTTGGGCCTCCAAGTGCAAAGGTATGTAGGACATTAGCAAATTTCCCTCAAGTGGATGACCTAAGGTTTATCAATCCGTGGGAGGCGTAGGATGAAGATGGTCTCTCTCAAACAACCCTACAACAAAATAACAAAGAGTCTCTTGTGTCCCCAACACACCCAATACAATGGTAATTTGTATAGGTGCAGTAGTTCGGCGAAGAGATGGTGATACAAGTGCAATATGGATAGTAGATAATAATTTTTGTAATCTGAAAATATAAAAACAGCAAGGTAACTAATGATAAAACTGAGCACAAACGGTATTGCAATGCATTGAAACAAGGCCTAGGGTTCATACTTTCACTAGTGCAAGTTCTCTCAACAATAATAACATAATTGGATCATATAACTATCCCTCAACATGCAACAAAGAGTCACTCCAAAGTCACTAATAGCGGAGAACAAACGAAGAGATTATGGTAGGGTATGAAACCACCTCAAAGTTATCCTTTCTGATCGATCTATTCAAGAGTCCGTAGTGAAATAACATGAAGCTATTCTTTCCGTTCAATCTATCATAGAGTTCATACTAGAAAAACACCTTAAGACACAAATAAACCAAAACCCTAATGTCACCTAGATACTCCAATGTCACCTCAAGTATTCGTGGGTATGATTATACGATATGCATCACATAATCTCAGATTCATCTATTCAACCAACACAAAGAACTTCAAAGAGTGCCCCAAAGTTTCTACCGAAGAGTCAAGACGAAAATGTGTGCCAACCCCTATGCATAAGTTCACGAGGTCATAGAATTCGCAAGTTGATCACCAAAACATACATCAAGTGGATCACGTGATATCCCATTATCACCACAGATAAGCACATGCAAGACATACATCAAGTGTTCTCAATCCGATAGGATAACTTCAAAGGGAAAACTCAATTCATTACAAGAGAGTAGAGGGGGAGAAACATCATAAGATCCAAATATAATAGCAAAGCTCGCGATACATCAAGATCGTACCACCTCAAGAACACGAGAGAGAGAGAGAGAGAGAGAGAGAGAGAGAGATCAAACACATAGCTACTGGTACATACCCTCAGCCCCGAGGCTGAACTACTCCCTCCCCGTCATGGAGAGCGTCGGGATGATGAAGATGGCCACCGGAGAGGGATTCCCCCCCCCCCTCCGGCAGGATGCCGGAACGGGTCTAGGTTGGTTTTTGGTGGCTACGGAGGCTTCTGGCGACGGAACTCCCGACCCATTCTGCTGTGCGATGTTTCTATGGTATGTTGATATATATATATATATAGGAGAAAGAAGTCGGTCAGAGGGGCCATGAGGCGGCCACGAGGAAGGGGGGCGCGCCTAGGGGGTAGGGCACGCCCCCACCCTCGTGGTGGCCTCGGGACTCTTCTGGCCCACCTCCGGTACTCTGTGGGTTTCTTCTGGTCAAAAAATGATCTCCGTGAAGTTTCACGTCATTTGGACTCCGTTTGATTTTCCTTTTCTGTGATACTTAAAAATAAGGAAAAAACAGAAACTGACACTGGGCTCTAGGTTAATAGGTTAGTCTAAAAATAATATAAAAGTGTATAATAAAGCCCATAAACATTCAAAACAGATAATATAATAGCATGGAACAACAAAAAATTATAGATACGTTGGAGACGTATCACGCACCTCGCCGCCGCAGCCGCCACCTGCCTCGCCGCCCCACGCCGCACCACCCCGCCGCCACCCGCGTAGTCGCCCCGCCTCGCCGGAAAGCCGCTGGAGCCGCACCGGACCTCGCGGATTCGCCGCCCGTTTTTTTTGTTTTAGGTAACCCCCCCGGTTTTTCTTAGAAACCCTAGATTGGTTTTTTTATTTATTTAGATCGGTTTGGTTTTTCTCGGTTTAGTTTCGTTTGTGAACTTTGTTCGCTCGCTCGTTTTAACGAATGCATTCGCCCATTCGTATCAGTTAACGAACATTCACGCCGTAGTCTTTTTCTCTTTCTTTTTCTGCCAGGGACCTATCCATGATTACTTTTATCGCAGATTAGCCCCTGATTTTCAAACCCTCGCAACTTTTTAACCGTTCGTCCAAATCCAGTGATACCAACGCCCAAATCTTCGTCGCGAGCCCCTCTTTCTGTTTAATCAACTTGAACAAGGTTTTGACAATTTAAAATTTGGTTTCAAGCAGATTTGTTTTCGAAGTTCTTTTGACCATAGTTTCAATTCCGTAGCTCCGATTTGACCGATCCTTTTTGCAAATCGAATCTCTTCAGTTGAATTTTCAGATTGGATCTTCTTATTTGAGTTTTACCCTTGCATCATTGCTTGAATGCTTATGTATGCTATTGTTTGTTTGCGATAGAATTCCCAGAGTGCGCGGCATGCTACTACGAGTCTCTAGGTTTTGCGGATCATCAGCAAGGCAAGTAACGCATTGATCATACTCTTTTCATACCCGGTTTTTATGCATTAGTTACCATCCTCAAACACTGCATGAATAGGATGTGATTAACATGTGGGTATTGGGAAGTAGATGATGAGGTAGAACCTATTACCCTTTTTTATTATCAAACCTTGGGAGTTACTTCTTCGCTATGCTTATATTGCCATGCTATGCTCGTAGACGTGGATTAGGTTTGAGTGTTTTCATGACAGATGTGAGATTGTTAATTATTGGTTAACTTAAGGTGGCTACTTAAATACACATCTGGGTGGATTGGTTGCGGGCACCTGGAGAATCCAGTGTTGTCCTAGGATATCCCGGAGTGCCCGTGTGATCATCCTATGGTTCGCCACCCAGGCTCAAAGGGATCATAAGATTATTCATGCTAGAAACTTCCGTGTGCAGCCACAAGCTATTATGGGCTCTAGCATAGTTGAGTATGTTGCATGACCTCTTTCAGTGGTAGACTAGCAGATGTAGGGGATGTAGGTTGGTACTGTCTACCCAAAGTAAAGAGTTAATGTTTCTGAAAGACTGTGTCTCGGTCATCCGTTTCTCAAACACCATGTAGTGCGAGAAATCCAACGGAGGAGATTGAGTCTTGTGGGGAAAAGTGCGCAAACCTCTACGGAGTGTATAAACTAACCATGGTTAGTCGTGTCCCCAGTTATGGACATCTTGAGTATATGGTTCTTGGATTTTCATTTGATCTCAACAATCTAATTAATTTGTTGGGGTTTTGTTACTATCTAATTGGGATTGAGTTGGAGGAACCTTCTCAATGTTTAACAACTACCATGATAGTTAAATAAAATATATTCCTTTGTTGTAGGAAAAAATTGGCTTTTCGCAAAACATTGTTACCATAGAGCCTCCACCAGCCATATATGCATGTAGTGATAGCCTTTATTCTGTTCATTGTTCTACTATGTTACATTGCCAACATATTCCATGTGCTGACCCGTTTCGGGCTGCAACATATCATGTTGCGGACTTTTTAGACGAAGAGTAAGGTGTGCTAGGTCGTTGTCATGCACTCAGCTATGTCATTGGAGTTTATGGACTCACTTTGTCTTCCAAGCCTTCTACTGTTATATTTTTAGACGGCCTTAAGACATATTTATTATAATAAGTTCTCTTTTGAGACATTTGATGTAATAAGTGTGTGTTTGAACTCTGTTATAAATCCTTCAAGTATTGTGTGTGTCAGCATTACCGATCCAGGGATGACACTTATGCACACAGATTTGACCATCTAAGGTCGGATCGCTACATAAGTTCAAATTGCTATAGCTTCCTTGGTTTCAAGTATCTATTCGTTAGACCATGAGATTATACCACTCCCTAATATCGGAAGAATGCCTTTTGGGTATCAATCGTTGCTTCGTAGCTGGGTGATCATAAAGGTTCTCTTCAGGTATCTTTGAAGTTACTAGTTGGGTTGCATGCATCAAGACTGAGATTTCTCACTCCATGTGACGGAGTGATTTCTCTGGGCCCTCTCCGTAATACAACATGCTAAGTAGCTTGCAAGCATGTGACTAATGTGCTTAGTCACGGGGATATTGTATTACAGAATGAGTAAAGAGAACTTGTCGATGACGAGATTGAACTAGGTATGGTGATACCGACGATCGAATCTCAAGCAAGTAAAATATGATGAGACAAAGGGAATGGAATACGAGATTGTGTCAATCCTTGACATTGTGGTTCAAACTAATAAATATCTTCATTTATTATGTGGGATTCATTATGGGCATCTAGGTCCTTCTATTGATTATTGATTGGAGAGTTGTCTCGATCATGTCTGCTTGTTCTCGAACCCGTATGGTCACACACTTAATGTTTGGTAATGCTAGGCTAGTAATGGGATATTCATAATGGTGAGACCGAAGATAGTTTGGAGTCTCAGATGAGATCTAAGATATCACGAGGAGCTTCAGAATGGTCTGGAGATAAAGTTTTATATAAGGGAAGTGGTTTTCAGAGTTCCAGAAAGTGTTTGTTTTTTTCTCGTATTTGTATCAGGAGATTCTAGAAGGTTTTAGGGGTCCCACAGTGGGGCCACCTACACCGGAGGGTCCACATGGACCCAAGGGTGGGCACACCAGCCCTACATGGGCTAGGCATACCAGCACCCTTGGCCCATGCGCCTAGTGTCGGTGTCAAAACCGGCAAACCTCGGGGTAGGGTGTCCCGAGCTGTGGATCTTGGATCGAGGGTAACATGAACGGAGGAGACGATGTTTACCCAGTTTTGGGCCCTCTTGATGGAGGCAAAACCCTACGTCCTGCTCTTGTTTATATTGATGAAGATGTATCAAGTACAGAGTTGATCTACCTCGAGATTGTAATGTGTGGACTGTCTCTAGGGCTAGGTGAATGATTTTGCTTTGATGTCCCCTCTATGGGCTAAACCCTATGGCTTATATACACGCTAGGGAGGGTATCTAGGGTTACAAGGTCGGTAGCTAGGAGCTAGGTGGCAGTAGAGATCTTGGAGTATACGTCAAGTCTTCGGGGGAGGTAATCTTGATCACGCCTCTTGTGTACGACCCCAGAAGTCCATCTTGATCATGAATGAAGGCTCGTCGACCCAACCCGAGGAGAATGGGTCGACTGGGTTAGTACCATGTTATCCAGGACACCGTCAGTAGCCTCCGGACTGGTCTTCTATGCTGAGGACGATCTTCCTGACGATAACAACCTCGGATCCGGAGTGCTTGGCTCGACAGACGAGTTCCTCCTCGTAATTTTTGAA
This sequence comes from Triticum monococcum, assembly GCA_034509565.1. Classification (NCBI taxonomy): domain Eukaryota; kingdom Viridiplantae; phylum Streptophyta; class Magnoliopsida; order Poales; family Poaceae; genus Triticum; species Triticum monococcum. Next base: position 437,474,683 of record CM067842.1, on the reverse strand, counting down.
CCATTCCTTCAAAGGAGCGATGCCTGTCGAAGCTCGACTGAACATGTACCCTCTACTCGAAGAGATTGGGTAGCTTCACCTCGAAGGCCAAACACCTCGGTATGAACGGTTCCACTTAGTATGACAACTTTATCGAAAGGGCTCACCACACGATAGGTCGAGCAGTTACTGCTCCCCTCAAATCGCGTCCCGAGGCAAACTTTTTACTGGCACGTCCCTTCGAGGTTGAGATTGTGCCCGTTTCCTCAGGGATATCATCAAGATATTGGTTCCTCCCATATGCTCAACGACATCTTTGATGGGAGTGGCAAGTTTGTCGGCACAACGAGGGGGGCCATTGGCCTTTTACTGGCCTATAAGAGAAAAGGGAGGACAACGCAACTGACTACGCTCCCATTCTCCCCACCTACTACTTCGTCTAGCTCCAGCGCCCAGATCCGATCTCGCATCCTTTTTCTCTAGCTAGTCCATCCTCCTTTGTCATCCATGGCTGAGACCCTTCAGGGCCACTGGGGTGGTTCCCCATTGTGACATATGTCACCATCCAAGAGCTACGCAACGCGGGGTATCTGACCACTGACATCGCCGCCCGTGCTCCAGTCGCTAGCTAGCAAGTGGCCGCTCCCTATGTTGGGGAGCGGGTAGTTTTCATCCCCCACCTCATCCGAGGGCTAGGGTTTCCGCTGAACCCTTTTGCGCATGGGGTGATGTTCTATTACGGGCTCAATTTTCATCATCTAGCCCCGAACTCCATTCTCCATCTCACCTCCTTCATCACAGTCCGTGAGGCATTCCTCCGCTACGAGCCACACTTTGGCCTATGGCTGAAGATCTTCGGGATCAAGCCAAAGTCCAGTGGCTCCGACCTCGCAGAGTGCGGAGGGGCCATGATCAGCAAAAACCAAGGGGGCGGATGGTTCAAGGGCATCTTCATTGAAACGGTGAAGGAGTGGCAGCAGGAGTGGTTTAATATCACCAAACCGCTCACCCCTGGCCAGGCCGAGGTCCCGGCCTTCTCAGTCGGGCCTCCGAAGAAGCTCAAGCTCTGTAAGGAGAAGGGCGTCACCTGGGGGAACCCGAAAGAGGTGGAGGACATGATCAAGAGGATCAAATGGTGGTCCACCATAGGTAAGATCGAGCTTGCTGACGTCGTCAACCGCTGCATGCTCCCGACTCTAGCTTTGGGCTGCCCCGATGTGGGCACAAAAGCTCGAGGACAGGGGCCCCCTCATTGCCTTCTTATGCTTCACCTTGGCTGCTATGTGGACAAAGCTCATGAAGCTGGCCAAGGACAAGATCCCCAAGGAAGGGGAGGGCCGTGGCCTCGAGGACGGCTATGAAGCCCCCCGGTAAGCTCTCTTACTCACCAGTTAACATTTCTATGCTCCGAATCAAGGAGTAGAATTTAACGAATTGTTATGCTTGACGCTTTGTAGAAGTGGCTGGCCGGGTACAAGGGGTGCGATGCCCGGCTCCACTACCAGAGGAGCCCATGACTCCCCTGCTCTCGGCGCTCTTGACCGAGGAGCCGCACGTGGTGGCCCCCAAAAGGACGAAGCCCCTGAAGGGCAAGGCAAGTGCTCGGGCTCGGGAGACCCCGGTCACCCGGTCCAAAGAGACCCACGCCTCCATCGCCCATGATGGCGACGTGAAGGAGGGTGATGTTGAAGAGATCCCTCCCCCGAAGGGAAAAGGGCGGCATCAGAGGATGCCGAAACCAGTATGCAGCCCAGGGGCTCAAAGAGGCCGAGGAGGACCTCAGCCAGGGTCGTCGGCAAGTTGCTAGAGAGGGTCGAGATCTCGGGCGACTCAGAAGAAGACCTCCTTGCACTGGGAAGGAAGAAACTGGCACCTCGAGGATAAGCCATCGTCTTTATATCCAGTCTTTTTATTTGACAAGTTCTTTTTAGCAAAGGAAAACTCATAAAGCGCCTTTTCTTACGTAGTCCGCCAAGGGTGACCCCAAGAGGTTCCCCGAGCGGATTGCCATCCGCCAGCGGGACTCTAGAGCCCGCTGCTCCTCCCCCGGCACATGACGGGCTAGGGGAGGCGACATCCACCCTGGCCCCCAACGTCAACATGACAAGGGTCGAAGAGGTGGCCATCTTGGCCGAGGTCAACCCACGGCCCAACAAGACTCGGGGGAGAAGGTCATCGAAGAGGGGCTGGGACAGTCATCGGTCCAGCCGATATCTGCTTCAGCTCCGCCACCGCAGGTGGAGGCTACTCGGACCGACACATCAGTACCCGGGTTCGAGGTCGTTCCTCCATCCCCGCCAACTGCCCAAGGACGGGCTGGCGTGGTGTGGACCGAGGAGATGGAGGAGGCCCTGAAGGGTTCCTCTATCAAGGAAGAGCATCGTGCCTTAATAGGCGTGGCGCTGTAGGGCTTGTGGTCTGCAGGGGCCGGCCTGCATGAGGTTTTTAAGAACCTCATTACGAGCTTGGAGGTATGCTCCTACCCTTTTATTTGGAACCCTAATCCACGCAGTAAAAATGAGATGAAACATACCCTCTCGTCCCCTCGAGGGGACGGATGATTCTCTACGTGTACTTGGCCGTTCATGGATGTCAATCTTGTGTGGGTCGCGGTCAGATCTGAATCTAGTAGATAACCCTGCTTCACAAATCACTCCAGCTGAAGGCGCGAGACTATGCAGCTGCCCCAACCACCTCTGATAGGGCCGCAAGGGCGCCTTGAGGAGCCTGCATCACTCGCCATGGGAGCTCTAGAGGATGGACTTGAGAGAAGGGGATGCTGGCACGATCGGTTTGGAAAGAAAGGGTTGGGCCGGTGTGGTAAATCGACACAAATAGCTCATAAATATAAAGGAGAAGAGACTGACACTTTGAAATTTCGCCATAAAGTGTCTCACTTCCCCGTAAAGGCACAGTTGCCAAGGTCGGGAACGAGAGCCACGTGTGGCGAATCCGGGTCCACTTGGCAGGACTGCTAGTGTTTGAAGACTCCTTAGAGGGGAATTCACCTGTCGAGCCGAAGACTCTGGATCGAAGACTAGCAAAGTTGTCTTCGGCGTCGAAGACCCGTTCAGGGGCCACTTACGGTGCCCTGGATTGGGGGGGGGGGGTGCTAACCTAGTCAGCCCATGATCCTCGGATTGGGCTGACGGGCCCTCATTCGTGATCAAGCTGCACTCCAGAGGTCGTACGCATGAGGCGCGATCAAGACTACCTCCACCGAAGACTTGATGTATACTCCTAGATCTCTGTCGCCGCCTTGCTCCTAGATACCGACCTTGTAACCTTAGATATATACCTTCCCTCGCGTATATATAAGCCATACGGTTTAGCCCGTAGGGGGAACACAACGCAAAAACCATTCACCTAGCCCTAGAGTTAGACCACACATTACGATCTCGAGCTAGATCAACTCTGTACTTGATACATATTCATCAATATAAACAAGAGCAAGTCGTAGGGTTTTACCTCCATCAAGAGCGCCCGAACCTGGATAAAAATCGTCTCCTTCGTTCATGTTACCCTCGATCCGAGATCCACAGCTCGGGACCCCCTACCCCGAGGTATGACAGCTTTGACACCGACACTACCACCAGCCTCCTTGGCGGTAGAAAAGGGTCAATTCCTGATTTTTTTAACTCGGGTTAGATCAGACTGCACTTTGCAAAAAAAAGTCAAAACACCAAATTTGATCGGTATATTATTGTCTTACATACAAAAGGTTAGAGCATCTCCACTCGCGCCCCCAACAGCCCCCCTAGGGCGACTTTTTTAGTGTCGGCGCCGAAAAAATAACCCAGTCGCGCCCCCAAGACATCGAAATCCGCCGGCTCGGCTTGTTTTTGGGCCTGGCGATCTCAAGCGGAACCAAGCACATTGGGGGCGACTGGGGGCTCCGGCGGAGGGAAAAACGCGTCTGGGCCACCTCTGTCAGGCGAAAACGCATCTTCCCGATCCACGCGCATGCCCCCTGCCGCCTTGCCGATCCCCCCCCACCGCCGCCAGAGAGGCCATTCCTCCGTCGGAAAAGAGAGAGGGTTCCACCGCGGTATCCTCCTCCTGTCCCTGGGCGAGCTTTCCGGCGCTTCGACCGTGCAGTGCGGGATACCGGCAGCTGCGCGCCTACCACACACTTCAGGTGTTTGTCGATTTGTCTGATCGGTGACGGAAACGAGCGACGAGGAGGCGCTCGCGGCACTGCTAGAGGAGGAAGCCGACGCCCAGGATAAAAGAGCATCGCATGGTCCTCACCGCCCCTGGCCAGCCTGCTCGCGAGCAATACAAAGCCTCGGCAAGGTGGCTCGACGCCGGGCCGGCTGAAGGCAAAGAACCAACATCGACTGGAAGGCTATTGCTTGCTCTACTCCGAGTACTTCTCCGACACTGCACTGCACAGCGACAAAGTATTTCGGCGCCGTTATCGAATTAGCCGAAAGCTCTTCCTCAGGATTGTGAATTCCATCAGGGAGTTCGATAACTACTTCAAGTGCAAGAAGGATTGCACGGGCACACTTGGATTCACCTCACTTCAGAAGTGCACGACAGCTATGAGGATGTTTGCAACGGAGCTCCCGGTGATTCACCGGAAGACTATGGGTGCATGGCCGAGTCCACGACTATTGAGTGTTTCTACAAGTTCTGCAGGGTAGTGGTGGCAGTGTTTGGACCGCAATACTTGGGATCACCCAATGTTAAAGACACTGCTCGGATCCTAGCACAGAATGCAACAAGAGGATTTCCAGGATGCTTGGAAGCATCGTCTGCATGCATTGGAAATGGAAAAACTTCCCATTTGCTTGGCAGGGGATGTACAAAGGTGCCAAAGGCGGTTGCAGTGTGGTACTTGAGGCAGTGGCCACACACGACCTATGGATTTGGCACTCCTTCTCTGGTATGCCAGAAACTCACAATGACACCAATGTACTGCAGTTCTCCCCTGTCTTTGCCAAGCTTGTGGAAGGTCATTCTCCTCCGATGAACTTTGAGTTCAATGAGTGGCACTACAACAAGGGATACTACCTAACAGATGTCATCTATCCAAGATGGTCCACATTTGTGAAGACTATCTCAAACCCTGTGCCAGGAGGCAAGAACTCCCACATTGCAAAGGTTCAGGAGGCTTGCAGAAAGGATGTCGAGCGGGCATTTGGTGTTCTCTAATCTCGATTTGCTGTTGTCCGGTACCCCGCTCAGACCTGGTCGAAAGATCAAATGTGGGACATCATGACTTGCTGTGTCATCTTGTACAACATGATCATTGAGAGCGAGCATGAAGAGCCAGTTTTTGACACTGAACCATATTACAGGCAGGGTCCTCTAGCCCAAGTTGATCACCACCTACTGGCAACCTGGACTGCCTTCCTCAATATGCGCCAGGAGATCCGAGACCCACTGGTGCATCAACAACTGTAGCAGGATCTGGTGGAGCACCTATGGAGGCTCAAGGGCAATGCCTAGCTCGACCTGTGATGAAATATGAGTTTTTATTTGTTGAACTATATAATTTGTATTGAGCTATTTGATTTCATTGATTTTCTGTGATGAACAATGTGATAAAAAATAGCTTTATACTGAATTTGTACCGAAGCACGCCGAGTATGAGCTAAAATTGATCAATTTGCGCTGATAGTCGGCTAGTTTTGCGTCAAAAATGGGCTGAATAGAGGGCCAATTTGCGCCGAAAGTGGGTCGAAATCGGTGCCTGGGCTAACCTGGGGGCGGCGGCTGGAACCAGATCGCCCCCAAGCCAGTTTTTTTTCTGTCGGTGCGCCCTCCGGGCGGCGCTATTTCTAGCCCTGGGGCCGAATGAGTGGAGATGCTTTTAAAACCACCCGCGTTTTTCTTTTGCGGCTGTTCTAACATACAATATATGTTTGATCACAAAATCTAAAACGAAGCTAGGCTTGAGTGCCAACGTAACATAAAACTTTGCCGAAAAAGAATCATAGTAGGGATTTCATCCAAGTGCGCTCGAGAAAAGGATTCTATCCAAAGCTGGACACGCACAAAAGGAGAGGGGGAGAGAGAGAGACTGAAACAGAAACAAACCCAAATCCAGGCCCAACAGCTGAAGCGGACACGCCCTTGTGCCCCGTCTTCCTCCTTGGGGGTCTCTTCCACGGGCAAAGCCGCCACCTGATGAAGAGCAAATCCGCCAAGAAGGCCGCCGACGAGGTACCGACCCTCTCTATCTCTCCCTCTCTCCGCCTCCCCTCTTTCCCCGCTTTACTTAGGGTTAGGAATTAGGAGACCTTTCTCGGTCGGATTCTAGATTTCTCTTTTGGTGCCGATTGCTTTTTTCATGGACTGAGAATCCAAGAATTTTATCGTACCAGCTGCTTAGATTTCAGACAGAGAATTAGCACGATGCCATGCCTGATTCTTCTTTATCGCGCTGTGTTCTTCGGGGATCCCCCCACTAACTGAAGCTTCTACCGTCATCTTGTTAGGATGAGGCCAAGTCCAAGAAGATCCGATCCTCGCGCGGCAAGCGTCGGAGTGTCCGCCACAGCCGCAGCCGCTCCCCTTCCCCCGACGGCTCCAGCTCCAGTTCCCCACCCCGCAAGCGCTCCAAGAAGCCCACCAAGAAGATTGTTGACAAGAGGAGCAAAAAGAGCAAGGGCAGTGGCAGCCGCCGCGGACGCCGCCGCAGCCTGAGTCCAAGCCGTAGCCCCAGCGGTAGCCCTTCCTCGGTGTCCAGGAGTCACCCCCGCCGCAGCCACCATAGCATTAGCAGCAGCAGTGCCTCAGACTCTGAGAGGTCAGTGAGCCCACTGCCCAAGAGCCACTCCAAAGATCCTAGGAAGAAGAAAGGAAGGGGGAGGGACAAGGATCGAAAGAGGAGGCGTGTACGGAGATCAAGGAGCTACTCGAGCAGTCCAGCCAGGAGTGGCAGTAGCCGGAGCAGGAGCAGGAGCAGGAGCAAGAGCAAAAGTAGGAAGCGGAGGGCGGACGGCACGAGACATCATGCAAGTAGGGACAGGGTTGTACAGGACTATGACAAGTGCCAGGATCCGCAGAATGAGAAGAGATCTGTTGAGGATGTTTATAGCGATGAGGACGCGGTTGCTGACGATTATGAGAAGAATGTGGAGCTGAAGGAGATGGAAAGCCCACCTTCCAAGGATGCTCATGAACCGGGTGAGATCTTACCTGTTAATTGTGAAAGCCCAGAGGTTGAGGAGGATTTGGAGCTCATTCTCAGGCAGAAAGCTCTTGAGAACTTCAGGAAGTTTAAGGGAGCCATGGCCATGGTAGGCAAGACAGAAAACAATGGTACAGGGAAGGAAGTACTAACAGATAGCCCCCAGAATACTGTCACAAAATTTCCTGAAGCAAGGTCTGCTGTTGCCCCTTTTCAGAGGCAGGGAAGCAATCTTGGAGTTGGCCACTCTACTCGATCACCTGAATTTGAAGATTTTGAGAACGGTAGAAGTCCTTGGAAGCAGGAAACGACTCACAGGGATAGATCACCTGGAATACTCGAGGCTGGTGATACTTGTGGTCCTACTCAACAGCTGGGAAGCGGACTAGAAGAGATACGTTCAACTTCTCATATCACTTCACATGATGGTAGGAATGGTGGTAGTGTAATGCAAAGGTTGGGAAGCACCCCGGCGAGTTCTGGTATTATAAAGCAAAGGTTAGGCATCAGCTCAGTGGTGAGTCCTGTGCAAGCAAGACCCAGAGTTAGATCAGTTGTGAGTATACCCTCCAGGGAAGGGCTTGATGACAGTACATTTACAACAATCCCTACAGCTTGTGAGAATCCTGCCTCTGTCGAAAGCAGTAGTGAAGTAAGACATTTTCCTGCTGAAATAAACAAGCTTGAAGGAATCGATGGAGATGATAGAAAGATTGGTGAAGCTTCAGTTCCTGAGAGCTCTGTTTTGTCGACTGACGCGGGCAAGAGCCAGGCAGCAGGGACCGAGGACAAAGATGGGTCTCAGTTTGAGAAGAGGACTTTCTCTAGGATGCATGATGGAGAGACAGTACAGGTGAGCGATAAAACTGCACTGTTGCTCTGTCTATCAAGTGCTTGAATCATCACAAGGTCAATCATATGCATTGTGTCTAACTGCCTTTCCTTACATTCTTCAGGTCAGCTACAAAGTCTACATACCAGCGACAAGCCCGCGACTTGCAAGGAGGAAGCTCCAGCGCTGAAGGCATCGAATGGACTTACATCTAGTCGTCATTAATCCCGTTGTCTACAGTTCAGTTATATAGCTGGATAAACTGTATTTTGTTCTTGTAGCACGTGAACTCCCTTTTGTTCCTTCTAGAAATCCTGCACGACTAATAGAAAACCTGCTCACGTCGTGACTACATCTTACTGCTCGATAGTAGCACACTTGGACAGAAGCTGTGATGGCTTAACATGATACAACCGTTGTTTATTTTTTGGGCAACTATACATCGTTGTTGAGCTGAAATATAGATGGCTGTGCTTTGCCAAATGAACTTCATCCCATATAGCAAAGCCATCCATTTTTACATGCACTTGGATTCTTGTAACCAGTAAACTTGCTCTTGGATCCTGTGATGCAGTGTACTGGTCTGCTACTTAAAACTGTTGCTGCCTTTTGTGGAGCAGGATATTGCAAGGAGCTATAGAGAAATGTTGTGTTTTGTGGTTTAAACTTTGCAACGATGGCATGCCTCGGAATAATCCGCGGTTTGGAGATTTATGTGCAGTTGCGGTTTGAAATGATGAAGATCATTGTTTATTTGGCGTTGATCACCGAAGGTGTATGTTTGCATCATGAGTAAATAGATGGGTTCCTATCTTGACCTTTTCTTTTCCACATTGGTTCATTTATTCAGTTTATTATGCGCTAGCCTGCCCAGCCCTGCTCAGATATTGAGGGTGAGAGAACCTGCATAGAACTCTGGTCCCAGCAGATGCGGCTGTAGAATTCAGCCCTTTTTTTAGAGAGAAGGTAGATATAATTCAGCTTTGCATCATATCTGAAATATTGAACTGACAGGCCGGTTTCATTGCAGAAACATTCTGTTGGAACTCGTGGGCTGCTGTAACAGTATATATGATTAGAGCGGTAGTAACAGATTAGGCAAGGCGCTCTTGGTGTCGTCCTGGGTTTCATGGCACAGAAAGATTTCCGAATTCGGACCTGGACAGATTTCGCCGTCAGTTCCGAGATCGAGGAGGGGAGGAGGGCCGGACCATGCAGGGAGTCTGGCTGTCCGTCGCTACAAGAGCAGCCCGTTCCGGCCTCCACCAAACCAACCAAGCAATCGAGCCAAACAAGCTCACCTTCCAACTGTATAGCTGCACGAGGGATCTCGGCGTGGCGCTTGCCGTCCTGCTCCTGCTGTTCATGCCCGGGGCGTCCGCGGTCGTCCCCAGCATCGACGCCACGCGGACCCGCCACCTGCCGCTGCCACCTGGACTGCTGCGCGGCCCGGAGAGCGTCGCCTTTGACGCCAAAGGCAACGGCCCATACAGCGGCGTCTCCGACGGCCGCGTCCTCAAGTGGAACGGCGACAGGCTCGGCTGGACGACGTACACTTACAGCCCTGGATAGTGGATACAGCAGCGAGGCGTGCACGGCGTCCGTCCGTCCGCTGGGCCTACGGTTTCACCTCAAGTCTGGCTACTTGTACATAGCCGACGACTACAAGGGGCTCACGAGGGTCGTGCCAGGAGGCGGGGAGGCGACGGTGCTTGTCACGGAGGCCGACGGCGCTCCTCTCCGCTTCACCAATGGCGTGGACGTTGACCAGGTGACCGGTGAAGTCTACTTCACCGACAGCTCTATGAAATATCAAAGGTCACAGCACGAGATGGTAACAAGAACCGGGGACTCGACAGGCCGCCTAATGAGATATGATCCACGGACAGGAAAAGTGATTGTGCTAAAGGCCGGCATCACTTACCCCAATGGTCTCGCCATCAGCGCTGATCGGACAAACCTCGTCATCTCATCGACCAGGCCGTGCAAGTTGTTGAGGTACTGGACCAAAGGTCCCAAGACAGGCACGATGGAACTGTTAACTGATCTACCGGGCTATCCTGATAATCTGAGGCCGGACAAGAGAGGAGGAAACTGGGTGGCATTACATCGTGAGAAGATAGAACTCCATTTTGGTGTCAGATAGACATCCACTTGCCTTGAGGATCGGCGCCGATGGAAAAATAATTGAGAAAATGAGGGGACCCAAGGCCAAGGGCATGGGGCCAGCAGAGGTGGTGGAATGGACAGGCGGCAGACTATTTGTGGGATCCGTCGAGCTTTCTTATGTTGCCACGGCCACACGCAAATAGAGATTAATTTAAGTTCTGTAAAGGCTTTGCATTGAGCTTGATCTTTTTTTCAATGTCATATTTTGCTTTCCTTTCCTATTTCATTTGTTCTATAAGTGCATTTTGTTAGATGAGTCTTAGTTAAACGCCGATTTCCTAGCGAGAGTTGTCTCCTCCGCCCTGTCACCGCAGTTCAGTACAATTGAGCCGTAGCCGAGTGATGAGCTGCCCCACCTTGGTTCGATCCTTCGGTCTCGTCAACAACTTCCATATAGCCGCAATATGATAACCTATTTGTACATAAGGTCAACAGGATGATGAAATAGCTTCCCTGTAAGAATATATAGTCAATTGTAAGAAACTACTTGAGACATATTGGTACTTCCTGGCCTCCAGTACGGCGCATCACTAGTAGGAAATGGGCCAGTAGTCCCGGTTCATAAGGGTCTGATGTCGCTTGAACTACGTCGGAATTTCCCCATAAAGGAAGGGATGATGGAGCACATCTACGGTAGGTATTTCCCCAGGTTATGAAACCAAGGTATCAATCCAGTAGGAGAACCAAGCAACACTATGTAAACGGTAACTACACACAAAGAACAAATACTTGCAATCCGACGCTTATGAGGGGTTGTCAATCCCTCTTACGGGTAACGGCGTGGAAAATTGTCAAGTTAACGGGATGAAATTGTGATAGATTGGATAAATAGATCTCAAATAAACGCGAAATAAAAGATGCAAATAAAATATGCAGCAAAGTATTTTTGGGTTTTTGGATTAATAGATCTAAAAATAAAAGTAAATAAAATAGGTCTCAAAGGAAAATAATAGATCGGAAATCAAATATGATAAAGAATAGACCAGAGGGTCGTAGATTTCACTAGTGGCATCTCTCAAGAAATAACACACAGTGGGTAAACAAATTACTATTGGGCAATTAATAAAACTTTAAATAATTACGACGATATTCTAGCAATGATCAATATATATGCATCACATCCAAGATTAGTAGACAGACTCCTGCCCGCATCTACTACTATTACTCCACACATCGACCGTTATCCAGCATACATCTAGTGTATTAAGTTCATGGAGAAACAGAGTAATGCAATAAGAACGATGACATGATGTAGACAAGATCTATTTATGTAGGAATAGACCCCATCTTGTTATCCTTAATAGCAGCGATCAATACGTGTCTTGCTGCCCTTTCTGTCACTTGAAAAGAATACCGCACGACCGAACCCATCACAAAACACCTCTTCCCATGACAAGAAAAATCGATCTAGTCGGCCTAACTAAACCAAAAATTCGAAGAAATACGAGGCTATAAATAATCATGCATATAAGAGATCAAAACTCAAATAACTTTCATGGATAAAATATATCTGATCATAAACTCAAAGTTCATCGGAACCCAACAAACACACCGCAAAAAAGAGTTACATCAAATAGATCTCCAAGAGACCATTGTATTGAGAATCAAAAGAGAGAGAGAGTAAGCCATCTAGCTACTGTCTACGGATCCGTAGGTCTACAATGAACTAGTCACGCATCATTGGAGAGGCACCAATGAGGATGATGAATCCCTCCGTGATGGTGTCTACATTGGCTCTCGTGGTTCTAGAACTTGCGGCGGCTGGAATTGTGTTTCGTCGACTCCCCTAAGGTTTCTGGAATATTTGGTTATTTATAGGGCGAAGAGGCGGTGCGGGAGGCCACCGAGGTGGGCACAACCCACCAGGGCGCGCCTGGGGCCCCAGGCGCGCCCACATGGGTTGTGCCCCCCTCAGGGAACCCCTCTCGTATTCTTTGGCCCATCTTGTGTCTTCCGGTCCAGAAAAGTTTTCCAAAAAGTTTCGCTGCGTTTGGACTCCATTTGGTATTGATTTTCTGTGATGTAAAAAAACAAGCAAAAAACAACAGCTAGCACTGGGCACTATGTCAATAGGTTAGTCCCCAAAAATGATATAAAGTGCTATAAAATGATTGTAAAACATCCAAGAATGATAATATAACAGCATGGAACAATAAAAAAATTATAGATATGTTGGAGACGTATTAGCATCCTCAAGCTTAATTCCTGCTCGTCCTCGAGTAGGTAAATAATAAAAACAGAATTTTTGATGTAGAATGCTGTCTAACATGTTCATCACATATTATTTTTTCTTTTGTAGTGTGGACATTTGGAATTTTATGTTATTCAAAGCAATAGTCTAGTTTTGCCATGAAGATTTCAATACTTAAGCATATCAACAAGCAACCATGTCTTTCAAAATATCAACACTAAAGAAAATTATCCCTAGCCCATCATGCTCAATCATGGATCCATTAATGAAACACACTCGCATATTAGCTGCATCCAATGCTCAAGTACGATCATAGTGACCCTTAGTTGGTGCTTTATAAGAGAAGATGGAGACTCAAGTAGAAAAAAATGCATAAAGTAAAAAAGAAAGACCCATCACAGAGGGAAGTAGGGATTTGTAGAGGTACTAGAGCTCAAAGCTTAAATTGAGAGATACATTTTTTTGAGAGGCATACTTTTCTCGTCAACGAAAACGACCGAGTAATTCCCAACACTTCCCATGCTAGATATATCATATGCGGTTTCCAAACAAAAAATAAAGTTTATTTCTTTTTTCCACTATTCTTTCACATTCCACGGCTATTCGTATCCATGGGTATCGTCCATATCAACACTTTCCAAGAAATTTATTATTTGACAACATAATGTAAATTTATTTTCATATCGGGACTGGGCATCCCTATTACCGTCGCACTCTCGTGCAATGACAAGTGGATAAACACTTATCTTGAGAATAACACACCCAGCATGGAAAATATTAGCCACCCTCTACCGCTTCATGAGCGGTACGAGCACAGAAAAAGAAAACTTATTTCGAAAATTTAGAGATGACACATACAAATTTGCTTAGAATGGCATGGGAATGCCGCATATAGGTAGGTATGGTGGACTCATATGGCAAAACCGGGTTTAAGGATTTTGGATGCACAAGTAGTATTTCTACTTAGTACAAGTGAAGGCCAGCAAATAGATTGAAAAGCATCCAACCAAGAAACGAAAAATCACATAAGCAAGCATTAAGCATAACTAACACCAAATAATGCACCACAAGTAGGATGTAATTTCATTGAATAACTATTGACTTTCGTGCTTGCATAAGGAATCACAAACCTTAACACCATTATTCTTACTAAAGCATAGTTACTCATCAACATGACTCACATATCACTATCATCATATCTCAAAACTATTACAAAGAATCAAGTTTTATATCCCTCTTGAATATCTATCACTTTAGGACTATTTTTATATGTTTCTTTTGATAAGCTCAAACAAATTTAAGTGAAGAACATGAGCATAAAATTTCTTCTCTCAAAATAATATAAGTGAAGCATGAGAGAACTTCTTCAAAAATTTTACTAACTCTCAAATAAAACTAAGTGAAGCATGAGAGCATTTCTTCAAAAATATTAAAGCACACCATGCTCAAAAAGATATAAGTGAAGCACTAGAGCAATTCCATAGCTCAAAAAATTTAAGTGAAGCACTAGAGCAATTCTAACAAATCATAGCATAATTTTGGCTCTTTCAAATAGGTGTGTCCAACAAGGATAGATGACACAAACTAAAAAGCAAAACAAGCAAATACTCAAATAATACAAGATGCTCCAAGCAAAATTCATGATATGTGATGAATAAAAATATAGGTCCAAGTAAAATACCGATGGTCATTAGAAGAAAGAGGGGATGCCTTCCGGGGCATCCCCAAGCTTAGTTACTTGTTTCTCTTTGGATAATAACTTGGGGTTCCATGTGCATCCCCAAGATTAGGCTCTTCTTACTCCTTATTCCTTCATCCATCGTGATATCACCCAAAACTTGAAAACTTCAATCACACAAAACTTAACAAAACCTTCGTGAGATCCATTAGTATAACAAAGCAAATCACCAGTGTAAGTACTATTGCAAACCCATTCATATTTTATTTTTTCGTTATACCTACAGTATTCCAACTTTACCATGGCTTATACCCTCCAATACAAACAATAGATTCATCAAAACAAGCACACAACGCAAAGAAAACAGAATCTGTCAAAAACGGAACGGTCTGTAGAAATCTGAAACCTTTGTATACTTCTGTAACTCCAAAAATTCTGAAAAATTAGGACAACGTAGGAAATTTGTATATCAATCCTATATAAAAATTTCAGAATTTTATCACGCTTCTGTGATTTATTAAAATTATTTTATTGGGCACAAAAGTTTCTGTTTTTCAACAAGATCAAATCAACTATCACCAAACATGATCCCAAAGAGTTTACTTGGCACAAAAACTAATTAAAACATGAAAAACACAATCATAATAGTATCATAATTGTGCAAACACTCAAAGACATAAAGAAAAATGCAAAATTTTATTAATTGGGTTGCCTCCCAACAAGCGCTATGATTTTATGTCCCTAGCTAGGCATAATGCATAGATTCAAGTCTTATCATTTTTCTCCTTATTTTCCTTAGTTGTGTTTTTGTCCGGAGGTTTTGCAAAAATAACTTGAAACACATTATCTATAGAAACTTTAGCATTATAGAGTTGCCCATCTACATATCCCCTTTGATTTCCGGCAACGATCCAAGAATAGTGTTGATTAGCATCATTCAAGACTTGTTGGATTATATCTAAAACGGGGATTTCCTTGCAACCCGACGCTTCTGAGGGGTTGTCAATCCCTCTTACGGGTAACGACATAGGAAATTGTCAAGTTGATGGGATAAAATTGTGATAGATTGGATAAAATAGATCACGAATGAGCGCGAAATAAAAGATGCAAATAAAATATGTAGCAAAGTATTTTTGGTGTTTTCAAATAATAGATCTGAAAATAAAAGCAAATAAAAATAGCTCTCAAAGGCAAATAATAGATCAGAAAGCAAATATGATAAAGAATAGACACGCGGCATAGATTTCACTAGTGGCTTCTCTCAAGAAATAGCACATGGTGGGTAAACAAATTACTGTTGGGAAATTGATAGAACTTCAAATAATTATGATGATATCTAGGAAATAATCAATATATAGGCATCAAGTCCAAGATTAGTAGACCGACTCCTGCCTGCATCTACTACTATTACTCCACACATCGACCGCTATCCAGCATGCATCTAGTGTATTAAGTTCATGGAAAAATGGAGTAATGCAATAAGAACGATGAGATGATGTAGACAAGATCTATTCATGTAGGAATAAATCCCATCTATTATCCTTAATAGTAGCGATCAAGACATGTCTTGTTGCCCCTTTTGTCACTTGAAAAAAATACCGCACGACCGAACCCATCACAAAGCACCTCTTCCCATGGCAAGAAAATCGATCTAGTCGTCGTAACTGAACCAAAGCTTCGAAGAAGAAATACGAGGCCATAAATAATTGTAGAAGGACAAGTATGGGCTGTGCAATCGCAATACATTGATCGGTGCACCAGGCATATATATATGAGTATAGAGGGGGCCACAACCTCAACTATACAGAGGAAACACGAGGTGGGCCCTATACACTACACATGTACGTAATATACTCAACACCCCCCGCAGTCGAAGCTGCGCCAGTGACGCAGAGACTGGAACGAAACTCGTCGAAGGTGGAAGTCGGCAGTGCCTTCGTCATCACATCGGTGAACTGTTGTGCAGTCGGAACATGGAGAACCGAATACATCCAAGGGCCACCTGCTCACGCACAAAGTGAATGCCCAGCTCAATGTGCTTAGTCCGGCGATGATGAACGGGGTTGGCGGAGAGGTACACCGCAGAGACGTTGTCGCAGTAGACAACCGTAGCCTGGGAGACATTGTGATGCAGCTCCTAAAGTAACTGTCGTAGCCAGGTGCACTCGGCAACATCGTTAGCCACAACTCGGTACTCAGCCTCCGCGCTGGAGCACGAAACCGTGGGTTGTCGCTTGGACGGCCACGAGATGAATGAAGGACCGAGGTAAACGCAGTAGCCAGAGGTGGACCGACGGGTGTCGGGGCAGCCAGCCCAGTCTGCGTCAGAATAGGCCACCATCTCCAGAGAAGTGGATGCCATGAGGGTGAGCCCAAGAGTCATCGTGCCACGAATGTAACAGAGGATCCGCTTCACGAGAGTCCAATGGGAGTGACGAGGGGCGTGCATGTGGAGACACACCTGCTGAACAACATACTAGAGATCTGGTCTGGTGAGAGTCAGATACCGAACAACACCGACTATAGACCGGTAGAAGGGAGCATCCGACGCTAGCGAGCCCTCAAGAGCAAAAACCTTGGCCTTCATGTCAACAGGAGTAGCAACAGGGTGACAGTTGAGCATGCCAGCACGCTCAAGGAGCTCATGCGCATACTTCTATTGTTGAAGAAAGAAGTCGTCCGGTCGCCGAACAACCTCAATGCCAAGGACATAATGTAGAGCACCCAAGTCCTTGATGGCAAACTCGTCACACAGCTGGAGAGTAATCTGCTGAAGAAGAGCTGTGGAGGAGGCTGTCAGGATAATGTCGTCGACGTAGAGGAGCAAATATGCAGTCGTGTCACCGTGACAATAGACAAACAGTGAGGCATCTGAGCGAGTGACGCTGAAACCCAGTGTCTGAAGAAACCCGGCGATCCGCTGGTACCAGGCGCGGGGTGCTTGCTTGAGCCCGTAGAGAGACCGGGACAACAAACATACATGGCCAGGAAGATATGCGTCGACGAAACCGGTGGGCTGCTCACAATTAACCTTCTCTTTAAGATGGCCATGGAGGAAGGCGTTGGAGACATCCATCTGATGAACTGGCCAGCCTCGGGACACCGCAAGCTGGAGGACGATGCAGATCGTGCCCGGTTTAACAACCGAGGCAAACGTCTCAGTGAAGTCAACTCCAGCGCGCTATCGTAAACCATGAACCACCCATCGAGCCTTGTAGCGATCAAGTGTACCATCCGAGCGGGTCTTGTGGCGAAAAACACACTTGTCGGTGATGACATTGGCACGAGGAGGCCGGGGAACCAGTGTCCAGGTGCGGTTCCGCTGGAGGGCGTCGAACTCTTCCTGCATCGCCACAAGCCAGTGAGGATCACAGAGGGCTACGCGAGCGAACGCGAGAAGAGGAGACGGCTCTGTGGTGGAGGCGGCGAGGTGGTACTCGTCGCTTGAGTACCGCAGGCTCGGATGGTGAACACCGGTCCTAGCCTATGTGACGGGGCTAGATGGCAACACCGGAGCGGCCGGCGTGGCGGGCGGCGACGGGGCCGGCCAGGCGGCAGTCGAAGCGGCCGAGTCTGCGGCGCCCGAGTCGGGGACGGTGGGTGAAGGGTGGGCGCTGGCCGAGGCGGCATGGTCGGCCGAGGAGGCCGAGAGGGCAGATGCTAGCGTGGGGGCACGAGACGCAACTCGTCCCACGACGCGAGGACCGCCAAAGCCCGGAGGCGGTCCGATAGCCGAGTGGGGCCGTCCACCTGACGAAGTCGCCGAAGGGCCGCCAGTGGCCGGCGGCGACGGGGTGACGAGGGGTACCTGCTGCTGAAACAGAAACACCTTCTCATCAAAGTAAACATGTCGAGAGGTGAAAACACGATGGGAGACGGGATCGTACTAGCGGTAGCCCTTAGTGTTGGGTGGGTAGCCGAGAAAGATGCAGGCAACGGAGCGGGGTGCAAGCTTATGAGGCACAGTGGCGGCGATGCTAGGGTAGCAGAACAGCCGAAGATGCGAAGCTCATCATAAGAGGGCGGTGCACCAAAGAGGAGGTGATGAGGTGCAAAGTTCCTGCGAGTGCGACATGGACGGATGTTAATGAGGAGTGAAGTGGTGGCGAGAGCATCAGGCCAAAAGCGAGGAGGCACATTGACGTGAAAGAGGAGAGTCCGAACATAGTCATTAAGTGTGTGAAGGATACGCTCAGCGCGACCGTTCTGCTGCGAGGTGTACGGGCAGGTGAGACGAAAAGTCGTTCCATGTGTGGTGAGGAGAGTACGAACAGCTAGGTTGTCGAACTCCTTCCCGTTATCTATTTAGAACACAAGAATGGGACGACCAAACTGCGTGAGAACATAGGATTAGAAGGCCGAGAGTGGATATAACACCCGACTTGCAGTGTAATGGGAAAGTCCACACATAATGCAAAAAATCATCAAGTATGACAAGATAATAAATATA
The DNA here is from genome assembly GCA_034509565.1 of Triticum monococcum. Classification (NCBI taxonomy): domain Eukaryota; kingdom Viridiplantae; phylum Streptophyta; class Magnoliopsida; order Poales; family Poaceae; genus Triticum; species Triticum monococcum. The sequence continues at coordinate 437,456,240 of CM067842.1, read as the reverse complement.
GCCCGTATTACTTGCAACAGGAGAGGTCCAAACATCACTATGAATTAACTCAAATGGGTACGATGCAACATGAGAAGAAGCCCTAAATGGAAGCCGAGCATGTTTGCCGAGGCGACATGCATGACACGAGTGATCCTCGTTCTTATTACACGAGAAAGAAAAACTCCAAAGTATATGACAAAGGGTGGCGGGATTGGGATGACCCAAGCGAGCGTGCCAAAGATCCACTCCGGTGGCGAGAGCGATAGGGGTGGCGGAGGTGGTGGAGGTGGCGGAGTGAACCAGGTAGAGCTCATAGGGGCTGTCATATCGGTGGAGTACCATCCGGGTGTGAGCGTCCTTAACAGAAAAACCACATTCATAAAACTCAACGGTAACAGGATTTTCACGTGTAAGAGAACGAACAGAAACAAGATTTTTAATATACTCAGGAGAAACTAAGACATTAGACATGGATATTGGAGTGGGATTAGACGAAAAATATGCATGACCTATGTGAGTGATAGGAAGAGAGGAGCCGTCACAGACGGTGATGCGAGCGGAAGTGTGGACGGGATAGGAGGTGTGGAGGTTACCGGGATAAGCGGCCATGTGTGCGGTAGTTCCAGTGTCCATATACCAGTCGCCGCCGCCGGTGTAGCTGGGTGGTGAGGGGGCGGTGTGAAGAGCCGCCAGAAGAGCCGGGTCCCATGGCGCCGGCGGAAGAGATTGCGGCAGGGCCATCAGGGGCAGCGGCGGTAGCCCCGGCTGGTTGTGGCTGCTGGCCGTAGGAGAGAGGCCCATAGGGCGCCGCATAGGGCTGGGACGCGACGTAGAATGCCTCGTGCGACGGTGGCTGAGCTCCGAGAATACCCGGGGTAGGGGCACGGGGAACCGGCATGGAGTAAGCATGTACGACGGCCGGTCCAGGGGTTCTCGCTGGCATACCATGGGGCCGGCTGGTAGGCCCGTTGTGGCGGGCGGGCAGGGTGCATATTTTCAATCTAATTCCACTCCAATATCCATGTCTAATGTCTTAGTTTCTCCTGAGCTTATTAAAAATCTTGTTTCTGTTTGTTCTCTTATGTGAAAATCCTATTACCGTTGAGTTTTACGAATGTGGTTTTTCTGTTAAGGATGCTCGCACCCGGATGGTACTCCACCGATATGACAGCCTCCATTGGCCGCCGGCTGGGGTGACGGGAAGGGGTCAGCCGGGGCGGGCGTGAAGCCGGGCGCCCGCGGCTCTATCGGCGTCAGGCACGGAGGTGGCGGGGCTTGGCCCCCATGGGGGCCGACGACGAGGGTGGTGTGGGTCGCCTGAGTCCGTGCCATCCTCATCCGGCGCTCCTCCAGCTTGAGGTACGCCACCACCTTAGCAAAAGTGGGCTGCGGGATGAGGGTGAGGTTGGAGGCGGCGTTCCTAAAATCCTTGTTGAGACCAGCGGTGAGGGTGCTGATGAGAAGCTCGTCGCTAACCGTCTCCCCGAGATCGTGGAGCTCATCGGCAAACTTTTTCAGGCGCATGAAAAAATCGTCGATGGACGAGTCAAGCCGCTGGCACCCGTAAAACTCGCCGTGGAGAAGGACCTTGCGCTGCTGCTTGTTGTCGGTGAAGAGGCCGTTGAGCTTGGTCCAAACGGCGTAGGCGTCGTTGTTGTCATCCACCACGGTGTGGAAAAGGTCGGTGGAGATGGTGAGGTAGAACCAGCGGACGATGGTGGCGTCCAGGATCATCCACTCCTCGTCGTGGATCATGAGAGCCGAGTCCACAGTGCCGTCGATGTGACCATGAAGGAGTTACTCGCGGAACACGAACGAAAAATACCGCTTCCAAGTGGAGTAGGAGGCGGTGGATTGATCAAGCTTCACCGGGACGCGCTCGTGGATGTTGAGGTCGCGGATGAGATTGACATCGGGACCAGCCAATGGGTTGGAGACGGTGGCGGAGGAGGAACTCCTGGCTAGGGTTAGGGTTTTGCGACGCATGGCGCGGCACGGGGGGGGGGGGGGGGGGCAGGTGCGGCGCGGGAGAGCGGCGTGGGGTGGAGGTGGTTGTGGCGTGGGAGAGCGATGTGGGTGGGAGGTGGTGGCAGCGCGATGAACGTGTAGCGTGGGTGGCAGGAAGGGGCCGAAGCGAGGCGGCGATCGGCGGCTGCGGCGGCTTGGAGAGGCTGCGGCCGCGGCGGGAGGCGCGGTGGTGGGAGGCGGCGGCGACCGAGGAGACGGCAGCGGCGCGTAGAGGCGCGCCGGCGGTGGCTTAGGGTTTAGGACCATGCTATGGTAGATACCATGTAGAAGGACACGTATGGGCTGTGCAATCGCAATACATTGATCAGTGCACTAGGCACGTATATATGAGTACAGAGGAGGCCACAACCTCAACTATACAGAGGAAACAAGAGGTGGGCCCTATACACAATATACACGTACATAATATAATCAACACTAATCATGCATATGAGAGATCAAAACTCAAATAACTATCATGGCTAAAATAGATCTGATCATAAACTCAAAGTTCATCGATCCCAACAAACACATCGCAAAAAAGAGTTACATCAAATAGATCTCCAAGAGACAATTGCATTGAGAATCAAAAGAAAGAGAGGAATCCATCTAGCTACTGTCCACGGCCCCGTAGGTCTACAATGAACTACTCACGCATCATCGGAGAGGCATCAATGAGGATGATGAACCCCTCCATGATGGTGTCTAGATTGGATCTCATGGTTCTCGAACTTGCGGCAACTGGAATTGTGTTTCGTCGACTCCCCTAGGGTTTCTGGAATATTTGGGTATTATAGGGCGAAGAGGCGGTGCGGGAGGCCACCGAGGTGGGCACAACCCACCAGGGCGCGCCCAGGTGGCTTGTGCCCCCCTCGGGGCACCCCTCTGGTACTTCTTTGGCCCATCTTGTGTCTTCTGGTCTAGAAAAATTCTCCAAAAAGTTTCGCTATGTTTGGACTCCATTTGGTATTGATTTTCCGCGTTGTAAAAAACAAGCAAAAAACAGCAACGGGCACTGGGCACTGGGCACTATGTCAATAGGTTAGTCCCAAAAAATGATATGAAGTTGCTTTAAAATAATTGTAAAACATCCAAGAATGATAATCTAATAGCATGGAAAAATCAAAAATTATAGATACGTTGGAGACGTATCAGCGGCCTCCTCGATCGGGGTCCTATTCATCCAGCGGCAACGTCCTCTAAGTACTACCATGGGGTCCCGTTCATCCAACCCCCACCGACAACTGTTCATCCAACCCCCAACAACGGTCATTGGTCATCAAGAGGTAGGTTCGATCGGCTTCACTCAACAACAGTAGCGAAGGAATCACTCGGGTTCAGTTAATAGCCAAGGGATCAATCGCTCGGGTTCAGTAACATAGCTAGTGCAATCGCTCGGGTTCAATAAGCGAACGCCTCGCTCGGGTTCAGTTAGAGCCCAATGCCTCGCACACACACGCGTACGTGTACGAGAGAAACACGCAAACTGATACGTCCATTTTGCATCATGCTTTTATATCGATATTTATTGCATTATGGGCTGTTATTACACATTATGTCACAATACTTATGCCTATTCTCTCTTATTTTACAAGGTTTACATGAAGAGGGAGAATGTCGGCAGCTGGGATTCTGGGCTGGAAGCGGAGCAAATATTAAAGACCTATTCTGCATAGCTCCAAAAGTCCTGAAACTTCACGGAAGTTATTTCCAGAATATATAAAAAATACTGAGCGCAAGAAGTACCAGAGGGGGGCCACCCACCAGCCACGAGGGTGGGGGGCGCGCCCTACCCCCTGGGCGCGCCCCCTGCCTCGTGGCCCCCCTGGTGGCCCTCCGATGCCCATCTTCTGCTATATGGAGTCTTTCGTCGAGGAAAAAATCATAAGCAAGCTTTCGGGATGAGACTTCGCCGCCATGAGGCCGAACCTTGGCAGAACCAATCTAGGGCTCCGGCGGAGCTGTTCTGCCGGGGAAACTTCCCTCCGGGAGGGGGAAATCATCACCATCGTCATCACCAACGATCCTCTCATCTGGAGCGGGTCAATCTCCATCAACATATTCACCAGTACCATCTCATCTCAAACCCTAGTTCATCTCTTGTATCCAATCTTTGTATCCAAAACTCAGATTGGTACCTGTGGGTTGCTAGTAGTGTTGATTACTCCTTATAGTTGATGCTAGTTGGTTTACTTGGTGGAAGATCATATGTTCAGATCCATTATGCATATTAATACCCCTCTAATTATGAACATGAATATGCTTTGTGAGTAGTTACGTTTGTTCCTGAGGACATGGGAGAAGTCTTGCTATTAGTAGTCATGTGAATTTGGTATTCGTTCGATATTTTGATGAGATGTATGTTGTCATCCCTCTAGTGGTATCATGTGAACGTCGACTACATGACACTTCACCATTGTTTGGGCCTAGAGGGAGACATTGAGAAGTAATAAGTAGATGATGGGTTGCTAGAGTGACAAAAGCTTAAACCCTAGTTTATGCGTTGCTTCATAAGGGACTGATTTGGATCCATATGTTTCATGCTATGGTTAGGTTTACCTTAATACTTCTGTTGTAGTTGCGGATGCTTGCAATGGGGGTTAATCATAAGTGGGATGCTTGTCCAAGTAAGGGCAGCACCCAAGCACCGGTCCACCCACATATCAATTTATCAAAGTACCGAATGCGAATCATATGATTGTGATGAAAACTAGCTTGACGATAATTCCTATGTGTCCTCAGGAGCGCTTTACTTCATATAAGAGTTTGTCCAGGCTTGTCCTTTGCTACAAAAAGGATTGGGCCATCTTGCTGCACCTTATTTACTTTTATTACTTGCTACTCGTTACAAATTACCTTATCACAAAACTATCTGCTACCGATAATTTCAGTGCTTGCAGAGAATACCTTGCTGAAAACGGCTTATCATTTCCTTCTGCTCCTCGTTGGGTTCGACACTCTTACTTATCGAAAAGGCTACGATAGATCCCCTACACTTGTGGGTCATTAAGACTCTTTTCTGGCGCTGTTGCCGGGGATTAAAGCAACTTTGGTAGGTGGAATTTGGCAAGGAAAATTTATATAGTGTGCTGAAATTTACTGTCACTTGTTACTATGGAAAGTAATCCTTTGAGGGGCTTGTTCGGGGTATCTTCACCCCGACCGGTAGAGCAAATAGTTGCTCCTCAACCTACCGGACCTACTGAAAATGAAAATGTTTACTTCAAAATTCCTTCGGGTATGATAGAGAAACTGCTAGCTAATCCTTTTGCAGGAGATGGAACATTGCATCCCGACTTACACTTAATCTATGTGGATGAAGTTTGTGGATTATTTAAACTTGCAGGTATGCCCGATGATGTTATGAAGAAGAAGGTCTTCCCTTTATCTTTGAAGGGAGATGCATTGACATGGTATATGTGAAAGTGCGTTATATCGACTAGAGGGGGGGTGAATAGGCGATTTTTATGAAATTCTTCACTGAGGAATTTGCCGGTGAGGAAATTCCTTAGCGAAGAACTACTAGCAGTGGAATAAGTACTCAAAAGTAAATGTAACAGAATACAAGCATAGTCATCATGATGAAATGAAGACAGGCACAGAGTACATGAAGCGTAATCACAGGATAACACAGGATGAAGACAAACAGACTGAAGAAATTGAACTGAGGAAATTGAGAAAGTCTTCAGTCAAAGTCTTCAAACACAGATATGAACAAACACACAACAAAGTTATGAGGAAATGGAAGAGTTTAGGGAATAGAACCAGTAAGCTTGGCGAAGACAAAGATTTGGTAGACCAGTTCCAGTTGCTGTCTCAGTTGTACGTCTGGTTGGAGCGGCTGAGTATTTAAACTCGAGGACACACAGTCCCGGACACCCAGTCCTGAACACGCAGCTCAGGACATCCAGTCCTCACCGTATTCTCCTTGAACTAAAGTCACACAGACCTCGTCCAATCACTCGTGGTAAGTCTTCAGGCGACTTCCAAACCTTCACAAACTCGGTCACTCGGCGATCCACAATTCCTCTTGGTTGCTCTAGACCATGACGCCTAACCGTCTGGAAGAAGCATAGTCTCCAAAGGTAACAAGCGTCGGATCCACTCAGGATCAATCTCTTTAGTGATGCTCAATCACTTGGGGTTTGTAGGTGTTTGGGTTTGGGTTTTTGGTTTTTCCTCACTTGATGATTTTCGCTTAAAGTTCTCAGAGGATGGGTTGCTCTCAAATGACAAGTGCCAGTTTCTCTCAGAGCAGCAAACCAGCTAGGGGTTGTAGGGGCGGCTATTTATAGCCTAGGGAGCAGCCCGACATGATAAGACATAAATGCCCTTCAATGATATGACCGTTAGGTGGATAGATATTTTGGGACAGCTGGCGCATAGCACAGCAACGGTCGGAATTTTGAGTAGCAAAATCCTCAGGGCTATCATGTTCCTCACTGTGTAGGCAATCCGCACTGGCGAATTCCTAACTCCTCAGTCAGGACAAATTCCTCAGAGACCAGAAGAACTTCGTCTCTGTCACTGAAGAAATTGACTGAATTGTATGAGATTTCCAATGGCTTCACTCGAAGGGATTGGTAGGTGTAGGATTTTGAGTTTGAGCATCACATGGAAATTTTTCCTTAGTATTTCCTCGACCCCCTTTAACAGTACGGTGTTTCCTATGACTCAAGAAAGAGAAAATGAAACTACGAAAACAAAAGTCTTCACGCTTCATATTCCTCGAATGAATACCAAGTCTTCACGGTCACACCATTTTCTTCACTTTCAAAGTCTTCATGAAAGTCTTCAGAAATACCAAAATCTTCAGTCAAAGATATTCATTTTTAGGGGTCGACTGTTCTTGTAAATATCAAACTCCTCATAGACTTATAGACCTGTGTGAACTCACAAACGCATTAGTCCCTTAACCTAGAAGTCTTCAATACACCAAAATCACTAAGGGGCACTAGATGCACGTACAATCTCCCCTTTTTTGGTGATTGATGACAATATAGGTTAAGTTTTCAACGGGGATAAACATATGAAGTGTAAATACGGACATTGAGGAATTTGATTGCAAGATATAGAAGAACTCCCCCTGAAGATGTGCATAGTGAGGAATTTGCTTTTGAAGCAATGCACACTTGAAGAGTTGAATCATGGAGATCTCCCCCTATATCTTGTAATTCATACACGCATTTAACATATAATATGAAGAATTTGAAATGCATGATGAAATATGGTGCCTGATGAAATTCAGCATGCATGCAATAATATTAACGAGGAATAAGCATGCAGAATGGTGCATCAAAAGTATCAAAGCATAGTGCATCAAAAGTATCAGAGCACCATCGGGTTTAAGATTACAACTCGATCCAATAAAGTTTCAGAAGAACGAGAGTTGTAACTTAGCAAAAAAAACGCCCATATAGTAGACCCGCTTGAAGACTAACTCATATTTCTCCCCCTTTGTCATCGAATGACCAAAAGGATCGAAAATGAGGACTAACGCCCCTGAAGATAATCATGTTGATGAAGGAGCGCTAGTGTTTTTGGGTTCATTTGTTGATGTAGGGCCTGCTGCAATGTCGTCCAAATCTTCATGTTCATCAATGTTGCGCGATGAAGAATATGAGCTGGCCACCAGAGAAGGAACCTTGACCTTCTTGAATTTCTTCGGTGGAGGTGCAGACCAGTCAAAATCTTCATTGAGACCCATGTTCTTCAGATCTTCTTCACCATACAGAGGTGACAGGATTGCCTAGGTGCGACCGAAGACTTGATGGAGGTAGAAGTGGTTTTTCTTCACTGCATTGTGTGTGGTAGTCATGTTGTGAAGAAGTGAACCAAACTGACGCTTAACCCATTTTTGATTTCGATCCACCTTTTGGTGAAGACTAAGCAGAAGTTCACGGTCAATCATCACGCGCAGAGCAGTGGCTTGAGGAGTGGACTTGGGTGCATTGGCAGAGTCATGTGTGGCAGAGTCATCATTGGTGGAATAAGATGCAGCTTTGCGAAACTGACCATCCAATGGACGAATGCCCTCATCTATTACAACTGGTGCCTTGCCCTTTCCATCAACTGAGGAATATGTCTGCTTGAGGACTTCAATGGGGGCAAGTAGCTGAGGTGATTCTGGAAATCATCTTTGTAGTTGAGTGAAGACCTTGTCCTGAGGAATCTCATGATCCAAGGTGCATAAGGCTTCAGCTCAAACGGAGACAGTGCAACATTGGCCATAGTCCTCATGAAGAAATCGTGATAATTGATAGGAATGCCATGAACGATGTTGAATACCAGATTCTTCATGATGCCAACAATTTCCTCATCAGATGAGTCATGGCCTTTGATGGGACTGATTGTCCTTGTAAGAATACGATAGACAGTTCTGGGCACGTATAGCAATTCCTTCACGAGGAATTTGGTTCTTGGTGCCTGACCTGGTTTCAAAGGTTTCATCAGCACCTGCATGTAATGATGTGTGAGCTCAGGTTCACTGTAGATGCATCGAGCTTCTTCAAGGGGAGGACTGAGTGGTAGAGCACGAAGCAATTCAGAGGCTGGTGCAGTGTAGTGAGTGTTTTCAGACATCCAGTCCAGCACCCATGAATTCACATCTTCAGCATCTCCGGTGATGTGCAGCGTTGCATAGAATTGAAGAATCAGTTCTTCATTCCAATCGTAGATGTCAGAGCAAAAGTTGAGCAGTCCTGCGTCGTGAAGAACACTGAGGACTGGTGCGAAGCACGGTAGAGATTCCATATCCACGTGAGGAATATGCTCATGGTAGAAGATCTTCTCCTTGTTGAACAGCACTGAGTAATAGAAATTGGCTTGACTAGCAGTCCAGAAACGCCTCTTCCTAATGCGAGCAGAGTCATATGGGTTGTAATCTTCGAAGAAGACGTGCTCACCGAAGAAATCACCAGCCTTGAACTTTTGCTTGCGTGAGAATGGATCCTTTGGCTTCGGCAGAGGAGTGTCAGTGAGTTGCATCACGACCTCAGGAATCTCAATCGCAGATTCTTCAGGCCGAGGAATTTCTGGTTCTCCTCAGTGGCAGTCTGCGTCGTTGGTTGTTCAGCAGCAGCAGTTTCTTCAGCGCTAGTGGCTGGAATTTCCTCATGGACAGATGCATTGGGATGAGTTTCTTCAGAGCCCATGTGTACATTTTGCATGGGGGCCTGAGGAATTTGCTGTAGAGGGGTGAACATTGGTGAGTTTGGATGCTGACTTTCCCAGAATTCATCACTGATTACGGGTGTGGAGCAGCCAATGTCCACATCTTCATCTTCCATTTCTTCAACGCCAGCCTCTTTAGCTGTGAACTGGGGCATAGGCAAGGAGATGATAGGTGTTGAAGGGACCGCATCCACTTCAATTTCTTCATCCAATGGTTCAGACGAAGCAGCAGAAGGAGTTTCTTCATCAGATCCGCTGGGGATCACATATTCTTCATCAAAAGGAACAAGGTCCTTTGATGGCCTGGTTGAGATGGGAACAACATCAATCGGATTTGCAAATGAGCTAGTCATAGGCTTCATTTTCTTCGGAGCTGAAGAATCTGAAGCAGCTGATGCTTTCCTTTTCTTCACTGCAGCACGCTCTGCAGCCTTGGTCTTCTTCACATCTGATGCAGATGGAAGGATTGGAGTTGAAGTTGGTGCAGGAGCAGCTGAGGAATCTGGTTGATTTTCTTGGCACAACTGATGCAGTTGTCCCGAGTTCTTCAGTTTCTTCAGGCACACCACTAGTGGGTGCCCTGGCACTTTCTTCAGCGGCTGGAATGCAGTCATCAGCCCTGGAACTCACATTATCTTCAGCAGCCTGATTGTCATCAGCGATGCTGGCATTTTCTTCAGTAGGCTGAGCAGATGCTTCAGCCTGAGGAATTTCCTGTTGCGTTGGGGCTGCAACATTGGAAGTGAAGTTATCCGCAAGTTTCACAAAACAAACCTTGGCTCCAAGCCAATCAGCGCGATATGCGTCAAAGTCATCACTGAGTTTCTTAATCTTAGTCTGAATAGTGACAAGTTCTTCAGTTGTCATAGAGACAACGTTTTTCTTCAGATAGCGCTCTTTCTTATACTGCGCTTTCTTGATCTGCCTGGCCTTCTTAAATTTCCACTTTTCTTCTTGAATGAAGTGGGTCAGCATGTGACTCTGGCCAAGAGTCAGCTTGAAGTCAGGCAATGGAGTGTTGGGGTCCTTGTGCCAATCATCAATGTAGTCGAGAATCAGCTTGGGATCCAAAAGCAGTGGCACCTCTGATCCCTTGGCTCTAGCGGCCCTAACTTGCCTGTCTCTGATGATTTCTACAAGTTCATCATCATCAGCTTCGTCTTCATCAGACGACACTTGGAAAGCGACTTGCTTGTTTTGAGGACTTGGGCGAGGACCTCGTCCAGCAGTGGCCTTTGTCTTCAGCAGTGAGGGGCGAACTGAGGAACTTGGTGCAGCTGAGGAACTAGCTGAGACACCTGAGGCAATGGAGATGCCGGCAGTCCTTTGGCACGAGGCAAGATGCACAGGTGCTGAAGACTTTGGAGGAACAGGAGCAGCATGAGGAATTTGTCGTGAGGACTTTGATGATTCTGGCCGTGAGGGCATTGCTGAGGAACTTGGCCCGCGCGCAGGCTTCTTAGACATAGCCTTCTTTGGCTTGACAGCAGAGGCCTCAGCAGAGGCAGCAGCAGCAACAGAGTCTTCATTGAATTTCTTCACTGCTTCCCTGGCTTGCTTAGCCATCTTGGCTTGGTGCTTGGCCCATTCATCAGGATAGTCCTCACCGCGCTTGAGGCTGGTGGGATCTGCTATTTGGCCAGGTGCCAATGGAGCTCTTGGGCATGGAGGATTGAGTGCGAATTTCTTCATGTACTTAGGAGTGACATATACGTACTCCCTCCATTCTCTTACCCATCTCCTCTCTATCCTCTGTTTGCGCACTTTGCGCTCATTCTTGGTTTCCTCAGTAGGTGTGCAGTACCCAGCATATATGTCATCAGGGATCTCAAACGCTGTATTTACCTCAGGCCTCTTTCCTCCCTTCTGTGGCTTCTTACCATCAACCATTTTCTTCAGTTGGGGAATTTAACCAATTGAATTCTCTGAAGAAGTATGCAACTTTTCTTCGAGGAACGCTGCAAATGAGTTAAGTTGATGAGAACCCAGTGATTCAGCAGCTGACATGTGTACCTGTGAACAGAGTATAGTTGCGAGGAATTTGGAGAGGTCATATGCATTCTCAGAAGGTTTTTCAAAAAGAACAAGTTTGAGGAATTTGACCAGATGAGTCTTGAAGAATTTTGCTAAGTTTTCTTTGTCTTAGGTTCTAGAGATGTGTAGATTAAAAATCCACACATTTGAGGAATCTTGAAGAAAATCATGGCTTAGAGAAATGAATCAAGAACGGATAATATGTGAGGTGCATTAGTGTGTGACTCTATGAAGAAAAACACCTTTGAAGATTTTGGAGATAATCATTCGAATCAACGAGGGTAGTAAAAGTGACTTTTAATTACCCTGGATGAAGAACACGACGAACTGGAGTGAGGAGATGTGAAGTTCGTCTGTGCAGATCTTCCATGCCCTAACTTGGCAGAGGAAGACGGCTATGGCGGCGGCGGAGTGAAGACGAGTACGTCGGCGACGAGGTCGAGGCAGTGAAGCTCTTCCTCACCGGCGGCGATGAAGTAGCAGCGGCGCTAGGGTTTGAGAAGCTCGAGCTGGAGAGAGAGGTCGAGCGAGTAAAAGAAGTGAGGAAGGGAAGGAGGGGTATTTATAGCCACGGTGAAAAACTGCTCGCCCGGAGAAATTGGACGAACGTGCCCCTGACCCTTCTCATTCGCATGACATGTGTCACCCACGCAGTGAGAGGTGGAGGTCGTGTTAGATCGTGGGTGAGTGGATAAGTGTATTGTGGGATGCGGAACGGTTTGAGCGGCAAAGCCGAAAATTTCGATAAGATAGGTTTTAAAGTTCCGTTCGCAATTTGTTCAGCTGACAAGGACACAGTGAAGATTTGGAACGAGTTTCAAATAGAACGCACATGAAGAATTTGTGAACAGATTGGGTTGAGTATAGCATAGAGGGGAAGGGTCCGATCACATTCACTTAGCAGAAAACCAACTTGAAGAAATAGCAATAAGTGAATGCTGTAGAGGACATAAACTCTCACACACACACACACACACACACACACACACACACACACACACACACACACACACACATATATATATATATATAGCCAATGAAGAAAAACGACGGGACACGTGAAGACAATGCAAAGTTGAAGAATATGAATAATTGAGGAATTTCAACTTTTGGTGGTGGCGTGACCCACCGTATAAGAATGATGATTTCAGACACCGCGTACAATTATCGTAGGGTTTTGAGAATCAAATTCTTCGTTAATTTATTCATACTAAGAGTGTTATTCTTCATTGATTGAAGAAAAACATTTCTTCATGTGTTGCACATCTAAGTCATCAATTTTGCATAAGTGTTAGGATGAGTGTCTTTTTCAAAGAACATTCGAAGATTCTAGGATATTTAGCTCACACCGCAACTTGCTAAATCTCTTCTCATCCAAGGGCTTTGTGAAGATATCGGCTAGCTGTTCTTCAGTCTTCACATGCTCAATAGAAATGTCGCCCTTCAACACATGATCACGAAGAAAATTGTGACGAATCTGAATGTGCTTTGTCTTCGAGTGCTGAACTGGGTTGTGAGCAATCTTGATGGCACTCTCATTGTCACAGAAGAGAGGCACATTCTTCATGTTGACGCCGTAGTCCTTGAGAGTTTGCTTCATCCATAGCAATTGGGCACAGCAAGAACCAGCGGCAATGTACTCAGCTTCAGTAGTAGATAGTGATACGCAGTTCTGTTTCTTCGAGGACCAACAGACCAAAGATCATCCGAGGAAATGACATGTACCCGATGTTGACTTGCGATCCACACGATCACCAGCATAGTCAGAGTCATAATATCCAACAAGATCAAAAGCCGAGCCCTTGGGGTACCATAATCCAAGTGTTGGTGTGTGAGCTAGATATCGAAGAATATGGTTCACAGCCTTATGGTGTGATTCCTTCGGTGTAGCTTGAAATCGGGCACACATGCAAACACTAAGCATTATATCTAGCCTAGATGCACATAAGTACAATAAGGAGCCTATCATGGAGTGGTATACCTTATGATCGAAGTCAATACCATTTTCATCAGTGCACAAATGGCCATTTGTGGGCATAGGAATTTTGACGCCTTTGCAATCTTGCATGCCGAATTTCCTCAGTACATCCTTGAGGTATTTCTCCTGAGAGATGAATATGCCATTGTGTTGTTGACGAATTTGAAGACCTAAGAAGAATTTCAACTCTCCCATCCTAGACATTTGATATTCTTCACTCATCATATAGGCAAATTCATCACTATAACGTTGGTCAGTACAACCAAAGGTAATATCATCAACATATACTTGGCACACAAACAATTCACCATCATAAGATTTAGTAAAAATAGTAGGGTCGAGTGAACCGGGTTTGAAGCCTTTCTTCATGAAGAGTTCCTTCAAGGTATCATACCAAGCCCGTGGGGCCTGCTTGAGGCCATAGAGGGCCTTGTTGAGTCTGAAGACTTTGTCAGGATTCTTTGGATCTTCAAAACCTGGGGGTTGAGCAACATATACTTCTTCCTCAGGCTTACCATTGAGGAATGCACTTTTCAGATCCATTTGATATAGAGTGATATCATGATGGTTAGCATAAGCAAGTAATATGCGAATAGCCTCAAGTCTAGCAACAGGTGCAAAAGTTTCATCAAAATCAATTCCTTCAACCTGTGTGTAGCCTTGAGCTACAAGCCGTGCCTTATTCCTCACCACAAGGCCATTTTCATCTTGCTTGTTGCGGTAGATCCACTTTGTGCCGATGATATTGTGCTTGCGAGGATCTGGACGTTTAACCAGTTCCCAGACATTGTTGAGCTCGAACTGATGTAATTCCTCTTGCATGGCCTGAATCCACTCAGGCTCCAGAAATGCTTCATCTACCTTAGTGGGCTCTGCAATAGAGACAAAAGCATACTGCCCACAAAAGTCAGACAAATGTGAAGCTTTTGAGCGTGTGAGAGGACCTGGCGCTTTGATGTCATTGGTGATCTTTTCAACTTGCACTTCTTTTGCAATGCGAGGATGAGCTGGTTGTCGTTGAAGAGTTTGATCAGCATTTTCTTTAGGTGCATTAGCTCGACGTTCTTCATGTTCTGGAATGAATTCTTCAGCAGATACTTCAGTAGGAATGACATCCTCAGTAGCCTTGAACTTGATAGTTTCCTCAGGTGCTAGTTCATCTATCACAGTAGGTAGGTGCTCTCTTTGCGAGCCATTAGTTTCATCGAACCGCACATCTACAGTTTCAACAACTTTGTGAAGAACGTTGCTGAAGACTCTGTAGGTGTGCGAGTCCTTTCCGTAACCAAGCATAAAACCTTCATGTGCTTTCGTTGCAAATTTTGAGTTGTGATGAGGATCTCTAATCCAACATTTAGCACCGAAGACTTTGAAATAACTTACATTGGGTTTCCTATCAGTGAGGAGTTCATAGGCAATCTTTTTGAAGAATTTGTGAAGATATACTCTGTTGATGATGTGGCATGCAGTATCAATTGCCTCAGTCCACAAACGACGAGACATTTTGTATTCATCAAGCATAGTGTGAGCCATCTCAGCAAGAGTCCTGTTCTTGCGCTCCACGGCGCCATTCTACTGAGGAGTGTAAGGAGCATATAACTCATGAGTAATACCAAGTTCATCAAGATAGTCATCGAGACCAGAATTCTTGAACTCAGTGCCACTGTCACTTCTGATGTGCTTGATCTTCACACCAAAGTTGGTTGAAGCCCTCGAGGAAAATCGTTTGAAGACTTCCTGCACTTCATGTTTGTAAGTAACAAGGTGTACCCATGTGTAGCGAGAATAATCATCAACAATAACAAAGCCATATTGAGATGCTTCATTTGAAATAGCAGAATAATGATTAGGACCAAAGAGATCCAAGTGAAGCAATTCAAACAGGCGAGTGTGGTCATGATAGTCTTCGCTGGATGCTTGGCCTTCGTCATCTTCCCAGCTTCACAGGCTCCGCATAGGTGATCCTTGAGGAATTTGACATTCTCAATGCCAATGACATGCTTCTTCTTCGCAAGCGTGTGCGAATTCCTCATGCCTGCATGACCAAGTCGTCGATGCCAGAGCCAACCTTCTGATGCTTTTGCAAGTAAGCACACGGCTGGTTGTGGTCCTGTAGAGAAATCAACGATATACAGGTCTCCTCTCCTAAAGCCTTTGAAGACTTCGTAATTGTCAGCTTCCATAACCACAACACAACGGTACTTGCCAAAGACAACAACCATATCAAGATCACAAAGCATTGAGACAGACATAAGGTTGTATCCTAAGGACACAACAAGCATGACTTTGTCCATGTGTCGATCCTTTGTAGTCGCAACCTTACCTAGACCCAATACCTGACTTTTGCCTTTGTCAGCAAAGATGATATGCTTCAGATGCGACTGAGATAATGGAGCATCCATCAATAGATTCTTGTCACCAGTCATGTGGTTTGTACATCCACTATCGAGGACCCACTCAGTGGCTTTGGGTTGATCATCCTGCAGATGAATTAGTGCAGCTTACAAACTCATATACTTCATCAGTGAAGAATATGACATCAATTCATCAGATCAATTTCATCAAGTAAAAGAACTAATAACGCAATATGAGGACGTGAGAAATGAAAGTTCATTTCTTCATGGTTAGCCTGCGTCCTTTCAGGCATTGCTCAGGCCTCCAGCAAATTCTTTAGACGATTACGTGTGTCTGGAGACCTGACCCTGCAGTAGAGATTAGTTCTTTTTCTACACCACCCACATCTAAAGGGGTGGCAAAGAGTTCATCATTCTGCGAGATCCATACGAGAAGGATGGCATAGAAGCCAGTCCATTTCGTTTCACATAAGAGGGGTTAGAGTAAGCATAAGAGTAAGCAGAGAAATTCTTCGAGGACTTATGGACATAATGATTTGAAGAATAATGCAAATATCCATAATCCTTAGATCTTCCCTATGAAACAGACGGGTTAGCATGATGACGTTCATATGAGGATGTTGATCCATATGAGGAATTTGATCTGGGGTTCCTATTCTTCACAGGTGGCGTCATGATGACATTCACCTGAAGATTTTCAAGGCATCTTTTGGGAACCCAGATTTTCTTCATAGGGGAGCCGTTCCTGCAGTTAGTGCCAACATATCTAGCAAATACTTCACCATTCTGATTTTTGAGCAGTTTATAGTTGGAGTCAATTGACTCATCATGAGAATGAGGAGATTCACATGCAAATCCAGATAAGTTAGATGGATCAACTGGAGGTCCCTTTGCAGCAACCCATGTAGTTTTGGGGTACTGCTCAGGCTTCCAATATGTACCATCAGCATTGAGTTTCCTCTCAAAGGCGATACCCTCTTTCCTAGGGTTCCTGTCGAGGATCTGCTTTTTAAGCACATCACAAAGAGCCCGATGCCCTTTGACGCTTTTGTACATGCCTATCGTGTACAATTCCTTTAGCCCTGCATCGTCAATGATACTAGCAATGTCCTCAGATGAGAAATTAGTGATAGCAGAGGCATGTGAAGAATTTGAAACATTAGCAGCATTTGAACATTCAGGTGAAGAATTAGCAGATTCACGTTCAATGCACTTCAAGCATGGAGGAACAAATTCTTCCTGAGAATCACTGATTTGTTGAGCAAGTAATGAATCACGCTCCTTCTGAAGATCTTCATAACTCACTCTTAGCTTTTCAAGATCTTGCTTTCTTTGAAGAAATTCATAAGAAAGCTTCTCATGATTGGACAAGAGAGTGTTATGTTGATCTTGAAGGGTGTCATACTTAGTATGAAGTCTCTGAAGACTTTCAGCCAAAGCTTTTGACTGATCCATTTCCTCACCCAACATATCATTGCTCTTGTAGCATATAGTGAGCTTTTTCTAAAGCTCTTTGTTGTTTAGTAGCAAGGGAAGCAAGTTTGACATAGCTGGGTCCAAATTCATCACCAGATTCATCATCACTGGACTCGGATAGGTAGCATTCAGTTACCTCAACATCTTTTACCATAAGGCATGATGCAGAAGATGATGATTCTGGTTCGAATGTCATCGTTTTGAGAGATTCCTTGAAGTCCTCAAACCAAGGATCATGACAGGTTCGATGACATTCATAGACCTCGGAGAGACGGTCCGAGATGAGCTTCGCATGATCGAGATGCATGATATTCCTGAACTGATTTTGTGACAGACTGGAGCAGATGACATCCTTCGCCGTGAGGTTGAGAAGAGTATACTTGCGAATGTCATCAGCATCCGCCATCTTGCACAAATCAGGCAGGCCAATCTCAGTGACGGTCCACAACTCGCTGTTCATCGCCATGAGGCATTTCTTCATCATGGCCTTCCACTTGGGATACTCGTGACCGTCAAAGATGGGGCATGTCACCTTCGTCATACCTGCGGTCGACATAACTAAAACTCCAGGCGGTTAAACCAAAATCACATAGAACAAGGCAGTACCTCGCTCTGATACCAATTGAAAGTGCGTTATATCGACTAGAGCGGGGGTGAATAGGCGATTTTTATGAAATTCTTCACTGAGGAATTTGCTAGTGAGGAAATTCCTTAGCGAAGAACTACTAGCAGCGGAATAAGTACTCAAAAGTAAACATAACAGAATACAAGCATAGTCATCATGATGAAATGAAGACAGGTACAGAGTACAGGAAGCGTAATCACAGGATAACACAGGATGAAGACAAACAGACTGAAGAAATTGAACTGAGGAAATTGAGAAAGTCTTCAGTCAAAGTCTTCAAACACAGATATGAACAAACACACAACACAGTTATGAGGAAATGGAAGAGTTGAGGGAATAGAACCAGTAAGCTTGGTGAAGACAAAGATTTGGTAGACCAGTTCCAACTGCTGTCTCAGTTGTACGTCTGGTTGGAGCGGCTGAGTATTTAAACTCGAGGACACACAGTCTCGGACACCCAGTCCTGAACACGCAGCTCAGGACACCCAGTCCTCACCGTATTCTCCTTGAACTAAGGTCACACAGACCTCGTCCAATCACTCGTGGTAAGTCTTCAGGCGACTTCCAAACCTTCACAAACTCGGTCACTCGGTGATCCACAATTCCTCTTGGATGCTCTAGACCATGACGCCTAACCGTCTGGAAGAAGCACAGTCTCCAAAGGTAACAAGCGTCGGATCCACTCAGGATCAATCTCTTCAGCGATGCTCAATCACTTGGGGTTTGTAGGTGTTTCGATTTTGGGTTTTTGGTTTTTCCTCACTTGATGATTTTCGCTCAAAGTCCTCAGAGGATGGGTTGCTCTCAAAGGACAAGTGTCAGTTTCTCTCGGAGCAGCCAACCAGCTAGTGGTTGTAGGGGGCGGCTATTTATAGCCTAGGGAGCAGCCCGACATGATAAGACATAAATGCCCTTCAATGATATGACCGTTAGGTGGATAGATATTTTGGGACAGCTGGCGCATAGCACAGCAACGGTCGGAATTTTGAGTAGCAAAATCCTCAGGGCTATCATGTTCCTCACTGTGTAGGCAATCCGCACTAGCGAATTCCTAACTCCTCAGTCAGGACAAATTCCTCAGAGACCAGAAGAACTTCATCTCTGTCACTGAAGAAATTGACTGAACTGTATGAGATTTCCAATGGCTTCACTTGAAGGGATTGGTAGGTGTAGGATTTTGAGTTTGAGCATCACATGGAAAATTTTCCTTAGTATTTCCTCGACCCCCTTTAACAGTACGGTGTTTCCTATGACTCAAGAAAGAGAAAATGAAACTACGTAAACAAAAGTCTTCACGCTTCATATTCCTCGAATGAATACCAAGTCTTCACGGTCACACCATTTTCTTCACTTTCAAAGTCTTCAGAAATACCAAAATCTTCAGTCGAAGATATTCATTTTTAGGGCTCGACTTTTCTTGTAAATATCAAACTCCTCATAGACTTATAGACCTGTGTACACTCACAAACGCATTAGTCCCTTAACCTATAAGTCTTCAATACACCAAAATCACTAAGGGGCACTAGATGCACTTACAGGTATGCCCGATGATGTTATGAAGAAGAAGGTCTTCCCTTTATCTTTGAAGGGAGATGCATTGACATGGTATATGCTATGTGATGATATGGGATCATGGGACTATAAGTGATTGAAATTGGAATTCCATCAGAAGTTTTATCCTATGCATATTGTTCATCGTGATCGTAATTATATATATAATTTTTGGCCTCGCGAAGGAGAAAGCATCACTCAAGCTTGGGGGAGGCTTAAGTCAATGTTATATTCATGCCCCAATCATGAGCTCTCAAGAGAAATGATTATTCAAAAATTTTATGCTCGGCTTTCTGACAACAATCAACCATGCTCGATACTTCTTGTATTGGTTCCTTTATCATGAAGACTATTGAATTCAAATGGAATTTATTGGAGAGAATTAAATGCAACTCTGAAGATTGGTATCTCGACGAAGGTAAGGAGTTAGGTATAACACCTAAGTTTGATTGTGTTAAATCTTTTATGGATACCGATGTTTTCCGTAAATTTAGCACTAAATATGGACTTGACTATGAGATAGTAGCTTCTTTCAGTGAATCCTTTGCTACTCATGTTGATCTCCCTAAGGATAAGTGGTTTAAATATAATCCTCCCATTGAAGTAAAAGTAGTTGCACCTATTAAAGTTGAAGAAAAGACTATCACTTATAATGATCCTGTTGTTCCTACTGCTTATGTTGAGAAACCACCTTTCCCTGTTAGAATAAAGGATCATGCTAAAGTTTCAACTGTAGTCAACAAAAGTAATATTAGGACACACAAACCCCCTGAGCAAGTTAAAGTTGAACCTAATCTTGCTATGGTTAAAGATCTCTTGGCCGATAATATTGATGGGCATGTTATTTACTTCTGTGATGAAGCTGCTAGAATTGCTAAACCTGGTGCTAAAGATAAACATAGACCTGTGGTAGGCATGCCTGTTATTTCTGTTAAAATAGGAGATCATTGTTATCATGGATTGTGTGATATGGTTGCTAGTGCAAGTGCAATACCTCATTCCTTATACAAAGAAATTATGTATGATATTGCACCTGTTGAGATAGAAGAGATTGATGTCACAATTAAGCTTACCAATAGAGACACTATTTCACTAGTTGGGATTGTTAGAGATGTTGAAGTCTTGTGTGGGAAAACTAAATATCCTGCTGATTTCCTTGTTCTTGGTTCCCCTCAAGATAGCTTTTGTCCCATTATATTTGGTAGAACCTTCTTGAATACTGTTAATACTGAGATAGATTGCAAGAAGGATGTTCTTACTATTGGTTTGGATTATATGTCTCATGAGTTTAATTTTTTTCGAAATTTCGTAGATAACCCCGTGATGAAGAATTGCCTAGTAAAGATGAAATTATTGGTCTTGCTTCTATTGTTGTGCCCCCTAATGATCCTTTAGAACAATATTTGCTAGAACATGAGAATGATATGTTTATGAATGAAAGAAGGGAAATAGATGAAGTATTCTTTAAACAAGGACCCATTCTGAAACACAATTTTCCTGTTGAAATCCTAGGGGATCCTCCTCCACCCAAGGGTGATCCCGTGTTTGAGCTTAAACCATTACCTGATACTCTTAAATATGCTTATGTTGGTGAAAAGAAGATATATCCTGTTATTATTAGTGCTAACCTTTCAAAGCATGAAGAAGGAAAATTATTGAAAACTCTGAAGAAGCACCATGCTGCTATTGGATATACTCTTGATGATCTTAAGGGCATTAGTCCCACTCTATGTCAACACAAAATAAATTTGGAGAAAGACGCCAAACCAGTTATTGATCACCAACCACGGCTGAATCCTAAGATGAAAGAAGCGGTAAGAAAAGAAATTAAAGCTCCTTGACGCAAGTATAATTTATCCCGTTGCTGATAGTAAGTGGGTAAGTCCTGTCCATTGTGTCCCTAAGAAGGGAGGTATTACTATTGTTCCTAATGATAAAGATGAATTGATCCCGCAAAGAATTATTACAGGTTATAGGATGGTAATTGATTTCTGCAAATTAAATAAAGCTACTAAAAAGATCATTACCCTTTGCCTTTTATTGATCAAATGCTAGAAAGATTATCCAAACATACACATTTTTGCTTTCTAGATGGTTACTCTGGCTTCTCTCAAATACCTGTGTCAGCTGATGATCAAGCAAAGACCACTTTTACTTGCCCTTTCGGTACTTTGATTATAGACGTATGCCTTTTTGTTTATGTAATGCATCTGCTACCTTTCAGATGCATGATGGCTATATTTTCTGACTTTTGTGAAAAGATATGTGAGGTTTTCATGGACGATTTCTCCGTTTATGGATCCTCTTTTAATGATTGCTTGAGCAACCTTGATTGAGTTTTGCAGAGATGTGAAGAAACTAATCTTATTTTGAATTGGGAGAAATGCCACTTTATGGTTAATGAAGGTATTGTCTAGGGGCATAAATTTTTTGAAATAGGCATTGAAGTTGATAAAGCTAAAGTTGATGCTATTGAAAAGATGCCGTGTCCCAAAGACATCAAAGGAATAAGAAGTTTCCTCAGTCACGCTGGTTTTTGTAGGAGGTTCATTAAGGACTTCTCAAAAATTTCTCGGCCTCTGACTAATCTATTACAAAAATATATTCCTTTTGTCTTTGATGATGATTGTGTAGAAGCATTTGAAATACTTAAGAAAGCATTGATTTCTGCACCTATTGTTCAGCCACCTGATTGGAATTTTCCCTTTGAAATTATGTGTGATGCTAGTGATTATGCTGTAGGGGCTGTTATAGGACAAAGAGTTGATAAGAAATTAAATGTTATTCAATATGCTAGTAAAACTCTAGACAATGCCCAGAGAAATTATGCTACTACTAAAAAGAATTTTTAGCAGTTGTTTTTGCTTGTGATAAGTTCAGACCTTATATTGTTGATTCTAAAGTAACTATTCACACTGATCATGCTGCTATTAAATACCTTATGGAAAATAAAGATGCTAAACCTAGACTTATTAGATGGGTTCTTTTGCTACAAGAATTTGATTTGCATATTATTGATAGAAAGGGAGCTGAGAACCCCGTTGCAGACAACTTGTCTAGGTTAGAAAATGTTCTTGATGACCTACTACCTATTGATGATAGCTTCCCTGATGAACAATTAAATGTCATAAATGCTTCTCGAACTGCTCCATGGTATGCTGATTATGCTAATTATATTGTTGCTAAATTTATACCACATAGTTTCACATACTAGCAAAAGAAAAAGTTCTTCTATGATTTGAGACATTACTTTTGGGATGACCCACATCTTTATAAAGAAGGAGTAGATGGTGTTATTAGACGTTGTGTACCTAAGCATGAACAGGAAAAGATCCTACGCAAGTGTCACTCCGAGGCTTATGGAGGACACCATGCTAGAGATAGAACTGCACATAAGGTATTGCAATCCGGTTTTTATTGGCCTACTCTCTTCAAGGATGCCCGTAAGTTTGTCTTGTCTTTTGATGAATGTCAAAGAATTGGTAATATTAGTAGACGTCAAGAAAAGCCTATGAATTATTCACTTGTTATCGAACCATTTAATGTTTGGGGCTTTGATTACATGGGACCTTTTCCTTTCTCTAATGGGTATACACATATTTTAGTTGTTGTTGATTGCGTTACTAAGTGGGTAGAAGCTATTCCAACTAGTAGTGCTGATCATAACACCTCTATTAAGATGCTTTAAGAAGTTATTTTTCCGAGGTTTGGAGTCCCTAGATATTTAATGACTGATGGTGGTTCACATTTTATTCATGTTGCCTTTCGTAAAATGCTTGCTAAGTATGATGTTAATCATAGAATTGCATCTCCTTATCACCCACAGTCTAGTGGTCAAGTAGAATTGAGTAATAGAGAGCTCAAATTAATTTTGCAAAAGACTGTTAATAGATCTCGAAATAATTGGTCCAAGAAACTTGATGATGCATTATGGTCCTATAGAATTGCATATAAAAATCCTATGGGTATTTCTCCGTATAAAATGGTTTATGGTAAAGCATGTCACTTACCTCTTGAATTAGAACATAAGGCATATTTGGATATTAAAGAGCTCAACTATGATTTTAAACTCGCCGGTGAGAAGAGGTTATTTGACATTAGCTCACTTGACGAATGGAGAACCCAAGCCTATGAAAATGCCAAATTGTTTAAAGAAAAAGTTAAAAGATGGCATGAAAAAAGGATACAAAAGCGTGAGTTTAATGTAGGTGATTATGTATTGCTATACAACTCTTGTTTAAGATTTTTTGCAGGCAAACTTCTCTCTAAATGGGAAGGTCCTTACGTTATCGAGGAGGTCTATCGTTTCAGTGCCATAAAAATCAACAACTTTGAAGGCACAAATCCAAAGGTGGTGAATGGTCAAAGAATTAAACATTATATCTCAGGTAATCCCATAA
This sequence comes from Triticum monococcum, assembly GCA_034509565.1. Taxonomy (NCBI): domain Eukaryota; kingdom Viridiplantae; phylum Streptophyta; class Magnoliopsida; order Poales; family Poaceae; genus Triticum; species Triticum monococcum. The sequence continues at coordinate 437,432,660 of CM067842.1, read as the reverse complement.
ATGTTGAAACTAACACTATTGAAACTGTAACCTCGGAGGAATACATAAGGGACACTTTCCGGAACGTTTCAGACTCCAAAAAGGAATAGGTATGTGGTACGGTGAGTAAAACGACTCCAAAACAGTTCTAATGGCAATTTTTCTCTATTTTGGAATATTTAGAAAAATAGGAAAATAAGAAGCAGACCAGAAAGGACACGAGGCTTCCACGAGGGTGGAGGGCACACCCTACCCCCTGGGCGCGCCCCCTGCCTCGTGGGCACCTCGTGCGCTCTCCGGACTCCATTTTCTTGCACAATACTTCTTTTGGTCAGTAAAAATTTATCATATAATCTCTCGAAGGTTTTGACCTCCGTATCACGCAAATATCTCCTGTCTTTGTTTCGAGCTGTCATGCTGCAGATTAGAGCAACATGTCGTCCCAGGATTTGGAAGGAGAAAGCTCTGTGGCTGATTACCTTGCAGATCCTAAGGTCTATGGGGATGTGGAGCATTGTGGTTGGACTACGGAAGAAGAAGAGGACTATGAACCCAAGGGAAAGGTGGAGACGAGCTCAGAAGAAGATGAAGTCCCATTACGTCAACCCGGGGACATGCATGTGGAGTTCAAAAAGTCAAGCCTCCCGGATAGAGTAAAGAAACCTAAGATCGAGTTTATCCCTTTTCGCCTCTTACAGGAAAACAAGAAGGAATTATGCAAAAAGATACTGAGCCTGGAGCAGGAGATCGATGACCTAAGGGACCAAAATTCTGTCCTCAAGCGCAAATTAAGGAAGAAGCCTACGCCATCAACAAAACCATCACCTTCTTCACCAACAAAGAAGAACTGAGCATCGGGTATGGGCACTCCCCTTGGCAACTACCAAGCTTGGGGGAGTGCCCGGGTATCGTATCACCATCACTTTTATCTTTACCATTTTTCTTAGTTCGATCCTTTTGATAATATATTGATCTAGTAAATAAAGTTTTAGTATGATCTAGTTGTGAGTTTTGCTTTATGATCCTTCTATGTAATCGAGTCCGTGAGCTATATATAATAAAGATTCGTGTTGAGTCAAGGGCTTGATGATTTTGCTATGATCTTGAGGGAATAAAATAAAAGAGAAGAAATAAAAAGAAATAAAGAGACCATATGGATCTTATGGAGAGTAATGAGCTCACATATAAAGAGTATGATGAATAAAAGTTGTTGAGAGTTGACAAACATAGTTTTGGTCATCGTTGCAATGAATAGGAAGTAATAAAGAAAGAGAGGTTCACATATAAATATACTATCTTGGACATATTTTATGATTGTGAGCACTCATTAAAGTATAACATGCTAAGAGTTGACATTGGACAAGGAAGACAACGTAATGAGTTATGTTTTCTTACATCTGAGATAAATTATATTATCATGGATCATCCAACATGTTGAGCTTGCCTTTCCCTCTCATGCTAGCCAATTTCTTTGCACCAAGTAGAGATACTACTTGTGCTTCCAAATATCCCTAAACCCAGTTTTGCCATGAGAGTCCACCATATCTACCTATGGATTGAGTAAGATCCTTCAAGTAAGTTGTCATCGGCAAGCAATAAAAATTGCTCTCTAAATATGTATGACTTATTAGTGTGGGTGAAAATAAGCTTTATACGATCTTGTGATATGGAAGAAATAAAAGCGACAGACTGCATAATAAAGGTCCATATCACAAGTGGCAATATAAAGTGACGTTCTTTCGCATTAAGATTTTTGTGCATCCAACTATAAAAGCGCATGACAACCTCTACTTCCCTGTGCGAAGGGCCTATCTTTTACTTTTATCTTCTACCTTACATAAGAGTCATGGTGATGTTCACCTTTCCTTTTTAGATTTTATCCTTTGGCAAGCACAATGTGTTGGAAAGATCATGATATACATAGCTAATTGGATGTGAGTCTTCATGAACTATTATTGTTGACATTACCCTTGAGGTAAAACGTTGGGAGGCAAAACTATAAGCCCCTATCTTTCTCTTCTTTCTCTGTGTCCGATTAAAACTTCATACCCATAAATATTGCGTGAGTGTTAGCAATTGTGAAAGACTAAAAGATGGTTGAGTATGTGGACTTGCTGAAAAGCTCTTATATTCACTCTTTCCTATGTTATGATAAATTGCAATTGCCTCAATGACTGGCATTAGAGTTTGTTGGTTCTCCATGAATTTTATGATTCATACTTGAAATTCTGATTGAATTGTTACTTTAGCATAAGAGATCATATGACAATATATATATATATATATATATATATGTTGTTGTTCGAAGAATGATCATGATGCCCTCATGTCCGTATTTTATTTTTATCGACACCTCTATCTCTAAACATGTGGACATATTTTTCGATTTCGGCTTTCGCTTGAGAACAAGCGAGGTCTAAGCTTGGGGGAGTTGATACGTCCATTTTACATCATGCTTTTATACCGATATTTATTGCATTATGGGTTGATATTACACATTATGTCACAATACTTATGCCTATTCTCTGTCGGGTGGTAGGTGCGATATATGCCAACGGGTGGCTTATCATTGTGGGAGCCAGTAAAACATCGCCGGTGCCTGGAAAGTGGGATGAGGCAAAGACATGCATGCTGGCGAATCTTACCCAACTTCGGGGCTCTCCGTGGAGATAACACCCCTACTGCTGCTCTGCGGGGTCTCCGCATGATCACTAGATGAACAGGTAGCTACACGATGCTCCTAGAGCTGTTTGGTGAGAGGAGGAAGAAGGGCACGGCTTGCTCGCTGCTTCTCCTTGTGTGGTGTCTAGAACTAGCAGGGATCAACCCTTTGCATGGGTGTCCCGGGGGGTTTATATAGGCCTACCCCCCGGGGGTACAATGGTAATCCAACTAGGCGCGGGGCCCAGCCGTCAGTGACTACGCTCGCCGGCTTCTGCGCCGACTGCTGGGGCCCGCCGGCTGGTGGGTCCCGCCGGCTGCCGGCTCCTCGGCCGACAGGCAGGTCCCACTGTTCAGGGCCTTGTCAGCGGCTGGTTACTGTTGCTCAATCCTGGTGACGAGGGCTTCGTCGAGGTAGGCGTGGCTACAGTGCCGCCGTCCGGCAAGTGATCACTGTAGCCTCAACGCGTCTTGTCTCCTTAAGGGGGCGTCTCCTTCATGGGAGGCGGCTGGCCGGCTGTGGAGAGCCGGCTTTGTCTTGGGCCGACTGGGGGACGCACGGCCGCCTTTGGGTGTCTCTCTGCCCGAAGGGGCCCACCGCCCGTGGGCCGTACTGGTAGTCCATCGTGGATGACATCAGGGTCAATGTGGCAACAGTGCCGCGCCAGACGGGTCATGGCCACCCGTACGGCACACTGTGCCAGTCGTGCTTCGGGATTCGGGGGTGGCAGGCTTCACTGTAGCCACACCCAGTCACATCGCCGTTAAGGGGATGCAAACTTTGAGGGTACGGTCTTGACCACTTAGTGGGAGCCGGCCTTCTTGCGGCCGGCTTCTCGAAGCCGGCCCTCCCGTGGCTTTCTTCACGAGGGCTAAAGTCGGGCCGCCTTCTGATAGCCGGCCTGGGAGACAGCCGGCAAGGGGAAGGCGGCCCATGTCTTGGGTCCTTGAGAGCCGGATGGGCTCGTAATTTTTTCAGAAGGGCCAGGGGAAGCCGGCTAGGCTACCCATGGCTATTTACTCCGACAGTAGTCCCCGAAGCTGATATTGCTTCGAGGCTGGTAAAGGGACGAGAAGCTTGGTCAGCTTCCTATCCTGAGGGGCCGGCTTTGCTGATGTGTGCCGACTTCGGAGAGCTCCGTTTCTTGCGGGCGGGAACGCGGTCGACCCGCGAGCTGACCGCAGGCTTTCCCGCGTGCCACGTGGCAGTGAAACCCTGCCAGCGCACGCGCGCGACGAGACGCCGTTGCAGGCCTGGGCCCGCCACTCCTAGGCCTCAGACCGAGCGCGGATCTTCTGCGGCCCACGCGGACCGCTCGCCTTCCCGCGGCGATTTTATTACGCCATTAGGGCGCAATAATCACGGGACATGGGGGAGTGGGCACAGTTGATCCCCACGTTCCCCCACGCCGTGCCTCCTCGGCTCCGCCGTGCGGTCTATAAGTAGGGGGGGGGAAGGGGAGCGGCAGAGGCTTCGCAAGCTCTCCCTCGCTCCGCCCCCTTTCGCCTTCATTCTTCTTCTTCTCGTTGCCGCAGCCACCCACCGCCGCACCGTTCCGCCGCCGCATCGCCTCGCTTCCATGGCGCTGTCGAGCTCATGGGATGGCTCCAACGTCCATGAGGACCACGTCGAGTTCCTCCGCCAGACGCAACGCCTGCCCGGCGAGAGCTTCGTGCGGGTCCGTCGAGCGCCGGAGAACGAGGTTTCGCCGGCACCGGAGGACGGCGAGCGGGTTATCTTCCGCTCGCACTGCCTGCGCGGCTTCGGCCTTCCGGCGAGCGGGTTCCTCTGTTCCTTCCTTGAGTTCTACAACCTTCAGCCGCATCACCTCACGCCCAACACGGTGATGGTGCTGTCGGCCTTCGTCACCCTCTGTGAAGGTTTCCTTGGGGTCCTCCCCACGCTTGAGCTCTGGGGGGAATTCTTCCAGAGCAAACTCGGCACCGTCGTCGCAGGCGTGCCCGCCCCTGCGGGGCCTATATCGCCATGAGGCGGTCGAGCGAGAACAACCCGTTCCCGCCCATCCCGCTGATCCAGTCGGTGAAGATCTGGCAGAAGTCGTACTTCTATGTGAAGAACGTCGCCCAGCAAGGCGACTACGTCAACCTGTCGGCTTACGTAGCCGGCCCGCCGGCTGGAAGGCAACCCTCGTGGAGCTTCCGGGCCCGGTCATTGTCTCAGGCCGGGAACGCAGCCGTTTCCCAGCTTCGGGTGATGATCCAGGCAGAAGGCCTGACCGGAGCCGACTTGGTGGCCGCCTTCGTGGAGCGCCGGGTACTTCCTCTCCAAAGCCGGCCTCACATGATTTGTCAGATGAGCGGCCGCTTCGACCCAAGCCGGCTGAGCACCAGGGAGATGCCTCATGCTGAAGTGTCGTACATGGTGAATTACATCTCCAACTGCAAGCTCGCCGAGGACTGGCGATACGGCAAGGCGCCGTACTCTCGCGCCAACCCTCCGCCCGTGGTAGGATTTTCTTTCTTTTCTCCTGTTGGTGGCCGACCTTATGATAGCCGGCCTCTGATTAGTTGGTTCTCCCCTAGCAGAACCCTCTCCTTCCACCGATGACCGGAGTCGCAGGGGTAGAGCGCCAGCTCGTCCCCGACCGCGCGGTGGACGACGCCGACGACCCGGACTTGGGAGCAGCCGCCATCGTGGGGGAAAGCGACGAGCCCGGAGGCGCGGGGCTCACGGCCGGCTTCGAGGACTGGCCGGATGATGCCGAGGTCGAAGTCGCTCCGCACCGCCAGCCGGCGCCTGATCACCAAGGCGCGAGCTCGTCCGCCGCGCCGGCTGCTCTCGGCGGCGCCCAGAAGCGCCGGGCCGTGTCGATCCTCTTCGGCAGCCGGCCAAAGAAGTCCAAGGCTTCCACAGCGGCGACCAAGCGAGATGAGGCGGCCGCGAAGGCGGCCCGCTTCCGCAAGGCGGTGAAGCAGCCGCAGACGATCTCAGTGTAAGTCGTCGAATGCTTGGACGCGTATTTTTTGTTGTTCTTTTCGATTGAAAACTCTTCTAAACCTTTCTTTGCTCGTCGGATAGGGCGCCGCTTTCCCTTGAGCGGGGTCCGGGCGGCTCCGTAGTCGGGCCGACTGGAGGGTCTTCAGGCTCCCGCCGCGTGGACCCCCGCGCCGACCTCAGGGAGGCCACGGAGCGGAACGCTCGTGAAGCGCGGGAGGAGCGGGAGGCGGAGGAGCGAAGGGCCGCCCAGGCGGCGAAGAAGCGGGCTGATGCGGCAGCCAAGGCCCGGGCGAAGGCGGCAACCGCGGAGACGGAGGCGGAGGTTTCGCACAACCAGCCTCTGCTGCTCGCCATTCCCCTCCGTGCCGTGGCCCCCAACATCCCAGTGCCCCCGTCGGAGGAAGTCGGCCAAGAGCCGCCGGCGATGGAGAGGAGGGAGGTCCAAGTGGCCTCCGTGGAAGGAACGCCGCTGACGGCGCCGACCGGAGCGGGCCAAGGCGGCCAATCTGCCGCGGCGCTAGAGCAGCCGGCCGGTGGAGAGCCGGCAGCAGGAGCCGGCCTCGAGGTGCAGTCGGCAATGCGCCGGCGGGCGGGGGGAGGCACCGCCGCGCCGGAGCTGCACCGAGTTACGGGTGCCGGCCAGACGGCGGAGGCCTTGGAGGCGGCCAGCACCGCCACGTCCGAGTGGACTCCTAGCGGGGGGACTGGCATGCTGAACGTGGCGGCCCAAGAGGTTCGGAACCGGCTTCAGGCCCAGGCCGCCTCGCTGCAGCAGTACACCCAAGAATTCCTAGCGACGCGGGCTGTCATCCGGGTGAGTCTCCTAGCCTTGTTTGTTTTGTTTTCTTGATTTCTTCCATGGGGGCGCGTCAGCGCACCCACTGGGTGTAGTCCCCGAGTTTCGAGTCGGCTGCTGCGCAGGCGGCTCGGAACTTACTAGGTCCTGACAACCATCTTATACCCGCCTCCTGTCTGTCCTTTCAGGAGTATCATGACCTCTGTGCTGCCGCCTTAAACTCCCAGGCTCAGGAGCTGGGCCGGAGAACCGAAGACCTGGTCAACAGCCAGAGTGCGTCCTTGTTTTCGTTCATCTCCTGTGGGGGCGCGTCAGCGCACCCACTGGGTGTAGTCCCCGAGATTCGGGCCGACTGCTGAGCAGTCGGGTCGGATCTTCCCTGACGACTTCTTCCTCATTGGTTTTTCTTTTGTCTTTCGTGCTTGCAGGGGCCAATGCCGACTTGAGGGGGAAGCTCAGCGAGGCGCAGGCCGCCCTTTGCGTCAAAGAAACCGAGCACGCCACCTTGGTCCTGGAGCGTGACCGCCTGGCCAAGAAGCTGGCTGACCAGGAGGAGAGCCACAAGGCGGCCCTGAAGGAAGCGCAGGATAGCGAAGCCGCCTTGAAGGCCGAGTTCGAGACTGAGGCGGCAGGTTGGGCTGAGACCAGGCAAGCGCTGGATGAAGGCTTCGGCCGTATTGAGGACTTGATCGATGGTAAGCCGCCTTCCTCGCTCCTTGCCTGGCCCTTGCTGCCTGATTTTTGCTCTGACTTGTGCTGCTTTTTATTCTCTATGCAGACTACTTCCCCGGCTACTCCTCCTTCGCCGCCCAAGCCATCGAGGCCCATCGCGAAGCGCGTCGTCAGGCGGGGGCCGACATCGCGCCGGACGCGAATCGGACGCTTGAGGAGCAGCTCTTGGCGGTCCAAGCGCGGCTGCAACCGGCTCATCGTATGCTCCGCCGCCTCCAGCGCGCCGGGGTGCAGGTGCTGGCCGCCCTCTGGCCCGGCGAGACGATTTCCCGCACCCTGAGCCGGACAGCCAACTGGCTGGAGGTTGCGGTTGGCCGCTTCGAGGCTTGGAAGGCGTCGGCGGCCCGGCTTGGAGCTGGGCGGGCGTTGGAGTTCGTCCGAGCTTGGTATCCAGGGCTGAACCTGGACCAACTGCGCACCTGGCGGCTCGAAGCCGACGCAGAGCTGGAGGAGGTGCGGCCGGCTATTGCTCAGCGCGCTTCGACGATCGCCGAGTGCACCGACATCAGCATCTTTGCACCTGAGATAAATGATGACGGCGTTGCCCAGCCGGAGGAGTGGTTCGGGCTGAACCCGGCGGCGGGCGAGGACTCGGCAGAGGAGATCGCCTCCAGCGACGAAGGTGAAGACGACAAAGAAGAGGAAGGCGGAGACGTCAAGCCGGCCGGTGGAACAGCCGGCCAGCCTCAGTCTGACCGTGCCTCCAGCAACGAGGCGCACACAAGCCCGTCCTCTGCGGGAGGCGGTGATCATGCCGAGGTTCGCCAGCCGGCCACTCCTCTAGCCGGCGCAGCCGTCTCCACCGACCTGCCCGGCTCGTCAGTCGCTCCGCCGGCTTAATCTGCCGTCCTTGTTTTTTCCTGTTTGTTGCCTTCTGAACAATTTTATTAAGCTTTCGCAGTTCCACCCACTAGGGGTGTATCGAAACTATGTTGAATGCTGTCCTCTTGGAGGTCTTTTATGTAAATATTATCGTGTGTATGTTTGGTTTCCCTTCACGTATGCTTTTTATCCTTAGGCTTTTTCCTTTGCCGCCTTCCCCTTTTGGGGAGGTAAGTACTCGAGCTTTCTTGGATTGAAGTGAAGTGAATGGAAGCCGACCGACCGACTACTCTAGTAGTCGGTCGGCGGTAGGAGGCAAACCGGCTTTCGTTATATTAGTCCATTAGTCCCTAGCCATTTTTCGTGTGGGCATCCTTTCCTGCTTTTAACTCTCGCCAGTCGGACAGCCGGTTCTTCGAACTACGACTTTTGGTCGAGAGAAAGCTTGGGTGCCGGCACGCTACTTGTCTGACTGCGGGTAGGACTTCTAATATAACTCTAGGCGGCTAGTCCCCGGGCCGACTAGTCGAACCCGGTGCCGGACGAAGAAAAAGTGAAAGTAATGACAAGGTCATAAGCATGATGTTCTTCATTCATAGATAAAAGATGGCAGTCCCCGAGCTCTCCTCGGGTGGCCTATTGTCTCGTACTTAGTACAAAAGTTAGCGTGATACATACTGCATTTCAACTGTAAAACCTTCGGAGGAGGTTGGCGTTCCATGGTCGTTCCGACTCCTTGCCGGAGTCGTCTCTCTTGCGTGCCTTGGGCTTCTGTGCGTCGATTAGGTAGTAGGAGTCATTGCCTAGAGCTCTGCTGATGACGAAAGGGCCTTCCCAAGGGGACGAGAGCTTGTGTTGGCCGGCTATCCACTGGATCAGCCGGAGCACAAGGTCGCCCTCTTGGAAGGATCTTGGCCTGACCTTCCGACTGTGGTAGCGGCGCAAACCCTGCTGGTAGATGGCAGATCGGCTAAGGGCAAACAGCCGGCCCTCTTCCAGCAGGTCGACGCTGTCTTCTCGTGCTTCCTTGGCCTCCGCCTCCGTGTACATGGTTACCCGAGGCGAGTCGAACTCGATGTCGGTTGGGATGACCGCCTCGGCACCATACACGAGGAAGAAAGGAGTGAAGCCGGCTGACTTGTTTGGAGTAGTGCGCAGACTCCAAAGGACAGCCGGTAGCTCATCGAGCCAACAGCCGGCTGAACACTCTAGTGGTACGACCAGTCGGGGCTTGATGCCGGAAAGGATGAGGCCATTGGCTCGCTCAACCTGGCCGTTTGACTGCGGGTGGGCAACGGACGCTAAGTCCAGCCGGATACCTTGCGTTGCGCAGAAACGTGCCAAGGCTCCCTTGGCAAAATTCATGCCATTGTCGGTGATGATGCTGTGTGGCACGCCGTACCGAGTTGTTATATCTGCAATGAATGTCACATCAGTCGGCCCATTCAGCTTCTTGATCGGTTTTGCCTCAATCCAGTTGGTGAATTTGTCCATGATGACGAGCAAATGTGTCATGCCGCTGCGCGCCGTCTTGAATGGGCCCACCATGTCCAGTCCCCAAACAGCGAAGGGCCAAGTTAGGGGAATGGTCTTGAGTGCTGAAGCCGGCATGTGTGGCTTGGAGCTGAAGAGTTGGCACCCTTTGCAATGTTTAACCAACTCTTTGGCGTCATCCAACGCAGTCGGCCAAAAGAAGCCATGGCAGAAGGCCTTGGTGACGAGTGATCTTGAGGCTGCATGGTGGCCGCATTCTCCTTGGTGGATGTCTCTGAGGATTGCAATGCCCTTCTCTTGCTCGACGCATCGCTGGAGGACTCCAGTGACACTGCGCTTGACGAGCTCTCTGTTGACAATTGTGTATGCTCCGACTCAGCATTGGACTTGTCTTGCCTCTGTCTCGTCAGCCGGCAGATCTTGGTTTATTAGGAAGTTGAGGATGGACTGAGCCCATGATGGAGCTGCGACTTCTTCTATTGCCAGTGTGGCTATTGCGACCAGGGCGGGTGGGCTGGGTGGTGAAATGCTGGAGTCGGCCGCCGGCTGTTGTGTTGGTACAGTCCTCGGGCCGACTACCGCAGTCCCTGAGCCGGGTGTGGCAGTCCCCGGGTCAGGCGTAACTACAGAAGTCCCCGAACCGGCTACTGAAGTCCCCGGGCCGACTGTTGAAGTCCCCGAGTCACTTGCTTGGTTCTTCGAGCCGGAGCCGACCGCGTCGGGGTCAGGCGGCACGAAGATGGAGTCGGACTCTGGAGACGGCTTGATGGACGGCTTGATGAGGCGTTGTAGAGAGACACCGGTTGGTATTGCTTGCCGAGTGGAGCCTATTCGAGCCAGGGCATCGGCCGGCTCGTTGTCGGCTCGCAGTACGTGGAGGAACTCGCATCCTTCAAAGTACCCACTGATTTGCTGAACAAGGAAGCGGTAGCTTGCCATGTTTGCGTCCTTGGCGTCCCAGTCGCCGGATGATTGCTGGACCACCAAGTCCGAGTCGCCATAACATAGGATCCGGCGAATGCCGAGTTCTTTGGCAAGCCGGAGCCCGTGTATGAGCGCCTCATACTCGGCTACATTGTTGGAGGCGGCAAAGTGAATCTGCAGCGTGTATCTGAGCTTGTCGCCTTTGGGAGAGGTAAGGACGACACCGGCTCCCAAGCCGGTGCGCATCTTGGACCCGTCGAAGTGCATGCGCCAATGAGTGGAGTCAAGAGCCGGCGGCAGGTACTGGGTCTCGGCCCAGTCGATGAGGAAGTCGGCCAGTGCTTGGGACTTGATGGTGGTGCGGGGCTGGTAGAAGATCGTGTAAGGGGCCAGCTCGATGGCCCATTTCGCCACCCGGCCAGATGCATCCCGGCTGCCTATGATCTCGGCCAGCGGGGCGGTGCATACGACCGTGATGGGATGCTCTTGAAAGTAGGGCTTCAGCTTCTTGGCAGTGAAGTACACGCCATAACACATCTTTTGGTAGTGCGGGTAGTTCTGCTTCGAGGCGGACAGTACCTCGCTCAAATAGTACACTGGCCTCTGGACCGACTGAGCTCGACCCTCTTCTGGGCGTTGGACTACGATGACGGTGCTGACCACCCGGCTGGTTGCAGCAATGTAGAGGAACATGGGCTCTTTCTCAGCCGGGGCCGCCAGGACAGGCGGTGTGGCCAGCACCTTCTTCAGCTCGTGAAAAGCTTGGTCGGCTTGGTCATTCCATTCGAAGTGCGTGGTATTCTTCATGAGGCGGTAGAGAGGGAGGGCTTTCTCTCCGAGCCGGCTGATGAAGCGGTTCAGGGAAGCCAAGAATCTAGTGAACTTCTGGACGTCCCGCAGCTTGGTGAGGATCGCCATTCTCTCAATGGCCTTGATCTTTACCGGGTTGCATTCGATGCAGTGTTCGGAGACCAGGAAGCCTAGGAGTTGGCCGGCTGGCACTCCGAACACGCATTTCTCGGGATTGAGCTTGATTTGGAATCGGCGCAGGTTCTCGAATGTTTCTTTGAGGTCTTCCAGCAAGGTGCCGCGCTTCTCCGTCTTCACCACAATGTTGTCTACGTAGACGTGAGCATTTCTGCCGAGTTGCTTGAGGAGGCACTTCTGCATGCAACGCTGAAAAGTGGCACCAGCATTTCTCAAGCCGAATGTCATAGTCAGGTAGCAGAAGGCTCCGAAGGGCATGATGAAGGCGGTCTTCAGGCGGTCAGCCGGATCTAACTTTATCTGGTGGTATCCTGAGTAAGTATCCAAGAAACTCAACAGCTCGCATCCGGCCGTGGAGTCTATCACTTGGTCAATCCTTGGCAGGGCAAAGGGATCTTTAGGGCAGGCCTTGTTGAGGCTCGTGTAGTCTATGCGCATGCGCCACTTGTTGTTCTTCTTTAGCATAAGGACCGGGTTGGCAAGCCATTCTGGAAAGAAAACTTCCATAATGAAGCCGGCTGCCAGAAGCCGGGCTATCTCTTCTCCCACAATCCTTCTTTTTTCCTCCGACAGTCGGCGGAGGGGTTGTTTGACTGGTTTTGTGTCTTCTCGGACGTGTAGTTTGTGCTCGGCGAATTCCTTCGAAACACCCGGCATGTCCTTGGGGGACCATGCGAAGATATCCCGATTCTCACGGAGGAAATAGGCGAGCTCGCCTTCCTATTTGCTGTTCAGGCCTGCCCCGACGACGGCAAACCTCTCGGGGTGCTCGGGGTCAAGAGGTATCTTCTTTGTCTCTTTGGCCGGCTGGAAAGATCCTTGGGCATCATACTCCTTGGGGTCGGGGGACAGGACCGACTGCTTGCCGGCCATGGCCACGACCCGGTCCAACACCATCTTCTCTTCGGCAATCACAAGGGACTCGGCCAGCCGGCTGCTGGCGGCAGTGCACTCGGAGGACTTCTTGTAATCGCCGGCTATGGTGATGAAGCCCTTGGTACTCGACATCTTCATCTTGAGGTATGCATAGTGGGGAACCGCCATGAACCTGGCCAAGGTAGGTCGGCCAAGCAACGCATGGTAGGGGCTCTCCAGGTCCACCACTTCAAACCAGATCGCTTCCCGGCGGAAATGCTCCTTGTCCCCAAAGAGTACATCAATCTTGATCTTGCCAATGGGGGCGCAGGATAAGCCGAGTACGATGCCATGGAACACTGTCCGAGTAGGCATGAGTTGCTTCGTCTTGACATTTAGCTTCTCCAGGGTGTCACGGTACAAGATGTTGATGCTGCTCCCGCCGTCTATCAACACACGGGAGAAACGGGCGGCGCGTCTGTCCGTTGCAAGGGTGGCATCTAGAACCAACGCATAAGAGCCGGGAGACGGCATCACCTCTGGGTGGTCGGCCCGGCTCCAGCTGATAGGTTTTTCTGACCAATGCATGTGCTCGGCGGGGTTGGCAGCGACCATGCTGACTTCCCGGTGCTCTCGGCGTTTGTCGCGCCGGTCTTCGGGCTGGCTTGTAAAGACGATATAGGCTGCATGCTCGTCAGGGAACTCATCATGCACGGCTCCGACTGCGGGCCGAGCGGCAGGCGGCGGCGGAGCTGGAGGCGGCGGGCCGGCAGGCGGAGGCGGTGCGAGCCCTTCGCCTTTGGAGATTCGGGTGAGCCAATGGCACTTCCGGGTTGTGTGGTTTGACGGTTTCGCGCCGCTGTGGAATTTGCACGGGGCGTCGAGAGTTTGTTCGTAGGAGAAGGCCGGCTACCAAGCCGGCCGGCCGCCCTTGGGTTTCTTGGGCGCGGGCCGCCCTTCGGGCGGCACGTCTTCGACTGTGGCCACCTGCCGACTGGCGGGAGGCGGCGCGGGGCCCTTGCGCTTGTGATCGTTCGGGTGTGGGCGTTGGCCGAAATCCCCAGCCGGCGTCTTGGGCGCCGGGTTGAGTACTTTCCCGGACGCGTCTACCCGGAGCTCAGTCTTCATCGAGGAGTCGACGGTGGCGTACTTGTCCGCTATGTCCAGAAGCTCGTCGAGGGTAGTCGGCTCGTCGCAGAGAAGCTTGTGCTTGAGGAGGGTGCCTTCTCGGCACCCGGCAGTGAAGTATTCTATGGCTTGCACCTCGTGCACCCCCTCGCAAGAATTGCGGAGGTCGGCCCAACGCGTGAGGTAGTCGCAAGTAGACTGGGCGGGGCCTTGTACGCACAAGGAGAGCTGTCTGGGCTTGGGAGCCCGCTTGTAGGTGTTGGTGAAGTTGCAGATGAAAGCTTCCGTGAAATCTAGCCAGCTGTTGATGCTGAAGGGCTTGAGGCTGTTGAGCCAGGTCCGCGCCTTGCCTTGCAGCATGAGGGGCACGTACTTCACGGCCACGCGCCTGTTGCCGTTGGCTATGCTAACCGCCGTGGAGTAGTCGATCAACCAATCTTCCGGCTTCACGGAGCCGTTGTACTTGGGCGTGTCTCTCGGGAGCGAGAACCCTTTGGGGAAAGGCTCATCGCGGATGCGGGGGCCGAAACTGTCGGATTTCGGGTTCCGGCAGACCCTTAAGGTTCGAACACTGGGGTGCGCATGGAGATCACGTCCTCAACCTCTCCGTCTCACAAGGATCTAAACTACTAAAGGAATCACACAAGAGATACAAGATTTATACTGGTTCAGGCCACCATTGTGGTGTAATACCCTACTCTAGTGTGTGGTGGATGGATTGCCTCTTGGGGGCTGGTGATGATGAACAATACAAGGAAGAACTGCCTCGCGAGGGGCTGTTCTTGGCTGGGGCGACGAACTGCTAGGAGGAGTTCGGTCACCTCTCTCTCTCTATCTCTCTCTACTTGCTAGCCGGACCAACTAGCTCTGCGAACCGACCGATCGAACCCCCCCTTGCTATGAGGGCGGCTGGTCCTATTTATAGGGGCCCTGGTCCTCTTCCCAAATATTGAGCGGGAAGGGAGCCAACAATGGCGGGCTAATTTGAAGGGGGACAGCGAGTACATCTATCCTGACAAAAGGTGGTCTTCGCCTGCGAAAGGCTCTGGCGATGATGCCGTGCTGGGCTCCATGGTGACCTCCGTCTCGTAGTCCACTTGGTCCTGGTATCGTTGCACCGAAATGGCAACCTTTGCCTGATGCCTCGGTATTCCGCGGCTGCGCTTGCCCCCCTTTGCACCAAAGAGGAAAGGAGGACGCTACGCGCGCTGGCGCCCGCCTGGCGCCCTTGATCGTCATGGCTTACGTCACGAGCACCTCACGAGGTACCCCGCCTTGATATCTCTGTCTCCTCGCGAGCCAGCCTGAGGAGGCGGCGCCTGAGGATGCGCCGTGTCGTCCGCCTCGCGAGGCTTGGCCCCTCGCGAGGGTCTTGAGTCTTGTGCTTGATGGAGATGGGCCATGTTGGGCCCCCACTCGAGCCTCGCCGCAGGCCGCAGGCAGGCAAGTCTGGGGACCCCCGTTCCCAGAACGCCGACAGTAGCCCCCGGGCCCAAGGCGCGCATAGACTTGGCCGTGCCGATAGGCGAAAGGGCAAGGGCGAAGCGCCGCGGGCCCTAACAGCCTGCGGCCTCGGGCGCCGTGTGGCGGTTGATTGGACGTGGGCGACTCCACTTCCCCATGATGCCTTGGTGATCGTGCGAGTTGGACAAGTCCCTGCATGCAGATCGTGTTATGATTACCTACGATCGTGGAGGCCGGCGGTTGGCCTTCACCGGCTATAAGTACGGCACCGCGCATGCCCTTCCGATCCATCTCTTCTTGCCCTCTCATCTGCCTCAGTTCTCGCTCCGTCTTGGTGAGATGGCTCCATCGAGGAGGTACTCGGCTGCAGAGAAGGGGAAGGCCCTCCAGGTTGGTTCTGCCTCTCCCCCGCCCAAGCGCGGTCGTGGGCGCCCTCGGAAGCATCCGGTGGCTGCCCCGGCCGCGTTCGGTGGCCACGGGGGCGGCTCCCAGCACGGCGGCGGACGAGCCGCCGCAGCCGAAGGACGCGCGTGGGTCGCGCGTTCTCCCAGGCCACACTTTCGCGCTGTGCAGGCGCTGCCGGAGTTCGTCGTCTGGTCGGCGGAGCCGACTCGCGCCCGGCTCCCGCTCCCTCGCTTCCTCGTTAGTGAACTCCCGACCGGCGCTCCTGGTGGCCTCTGGCTCCAGGCGGAGGGCTGCTGCAGCAGGTCCTCGTGGGTCGCGCTGGAGGTCTCCGCCAGCGGGGGCTTGGCCTTCACTCGTGGCTGGCAGGCGTTCGCCCGCGCTCGCGGCTTGGAGCGTCAGTGCACTCTGCACTTCAGGTTCGACGGCGACGCCACCCTCTATGTGAGGGTGTTTGGGGAAGATGGTCGCCGCGCGGGGTGCTGCCCTGAGGACGACGACCGCGTCCGAGGGCCCCGCTCTGGTGGCGATGGAGGAGATAACGCCCACGCGGATGGCGGCGTCCGTGACTCCCCAAGCTTCGTCAGCTCTTCCTCAAGCGACTCCTCCAGCGGTGGCAGCAGTCCTCCCCCGTGCCGTCGAGCTTGCTTGGGAGGTGGCGGTTCGTCCGCCCGCCGTTGTGCCCCGGTGAAGCGTGAGAGGGAGTCCGCCTGAGGCCCTGAGGCAGCCCGCATTGCCTCCACGGGCCAATGTGAGGGGGGGGGGCTGCGCCGGGCTCGTCTTTTTCCTTTCTCTTTTGTTCCCTGCGTAAGACAGAACAGCTGCAAGGAGCCCCCTTGGGGCGTGTTGGGAAACATTGCCGTTTTAGCTATTACCTTGACCTCATTTTTTGCACCTCTTGATTTCTCGCCTATGCGTAGATAGTTTTCGACCCCTGCCAGGGGGTGGGGCGACCGACCCAGGCCCTGTGTGCGCGTCGCGGTGCCCGAGGGGCACGGACTAGAAGGGGTGCTCCTGTAATGTGCCAGGGTCGTGAAAACCTTCCTGCGGCTAGGGCAGAAACCCTCGCGAGGACGTCTGAGCACCATCCCTCGCGAGGTTGTTTACGAGAGAAACCAAAGCGAGGAGCGAAAATCGATGAACCACAAATCATCAACAGTGACAACTTCAATAAGACTCCAAATGCAAACAAACACGTCAACTGCGGAAAGCAAATGAAAAGCCGCGTCCGGCACCTAATCTAGTCTTCGACGTCTTCTCACTAGCGCGGAGCTAAGTGCTGCCACTGGGCGTGGGAGGGAGCACCAGGGCCTGAGGCCGGCGCTCCTGAGACTCCGGGGCGTGTACAACCCCACTCATTATTACGTGAGAGTGTCACGGGGCGGCGAGCTTCACAGGCATTGGCCTTGCTTCACAGGCTCCGGGCCTTTTCCAAAGCGATAGCTTCACAGGCGCTCGCCTTGCTTCACAGGCTCTGGGCCTTTTTCCAAAGCGATGATCTTCACAGGCGCTCGCCTTGCTTCACAGGCTCCGGGCCTTTTTCCAAAGCGATGATCTTCACAGGCACTCGCATTGCTTCACAGGCTCCGGGCCTTTTTCCAAAGCGATGATCTTCACAGGCACTCGCCTTGCTTCACAGGCTCCGGGCCTTTTTCCAAAGCGATGATTTTCACAGGCACTCGCCTTGCTTCACCGGCTCCGGGCCTTTTTCCAAAGCGACGATCTTCACAGGCAGCACTCGCCTTGCTTCACAGGCTCCGGGCCTTTTTCCAAAGCGATGATCTTCACAGGCACTCGCCTTGCTTCACAGGCTCCGGGCCTTTTTCCAAAGCGATGATCTTCACAGGCACTCGCCTTGCTTCACAGGCTCTGGGCCTTTTAGGGGTAGAACCTCCGGAGGTGCTGGATGTTCCACGCGTTCTGGACCGGCACTCCCTCCTGAGTCTCCAAGCGCGCGGAGCCGGGCCTGGAAACATGAACAACCTTGAACGGGCCCTCCCACATGGGAGAGAGCTTGTGCAATGCCTTCCTGGAGAGGACCCACCTGAGCAGGAGGTCTCCTACCTCAAGGGTCCTGGGGCGGATGTTGCGGCAGTGGTACCGCCGCAGCGCTTGCTGATACCTCGCCGCTCGCAGCGCGGCCTCCCGGCGACGTTCTCCCCAACACGAGGTCTGTCCCCCGCATGGCGTCCTGCTGCGCCTCGTCGAACGCCAGGACCCGCGCGGAGTGACGTCTGACCTCATGAGGGAGGACTGCCTCCGCTCTGTAGACCAGGAAGAATGGGGTTTCTCCAGTCGGTTTGGTCGCGGTGGTGCGGATGGACCACAGCACGGACTGAAGCTCGTCGTACCAACCTCGGCCACAGGCCTCCAGCTTCTTCTTGAATGTTCTGGTCTTGAGGCCCCTCAGGACCTCCGCGTTGGCTCGCTCGGCCTGGCCGTTGCTTCGGGGGTGCGCCACTGAAGCGTAGCATATCTGTGTTCCAAGGTTAGCACAGTATGTTTTGAAGAGGTTACTGGTGAACTACGAACCATTGTCTGTGATGATGCGGTTCGGCACCCCGAACCGGCTCACGATGCCCCTGATGAACTTGACCGCGGAGCCAGCGGGGATGGTGCGGACTGCCTACACTTCAGCCCACTTGGTGAACTTGTCCACGGCAACGTAGAGGTAGCGGTAGCCCCCTGGCGCCCGAGGAAACGGGCCCAGGATGTCCAGCCCCCAGACTGCGAATGGCCACGAAAGGGGTATAGTCTGCAGGCCTCCCGCTGGCTGATGGATTTGCTTGGCGTGGAACTGGCAGGCCTCACAAGCTTTCACCAGTTCGACAGCGTCATTGAGTGTGGTGGGCCAATAAAACCCGCTGTGGAATGCCTTGCCGACGAGGGTCCATGATGATGAGTGATGTCCACAGTCTCCGCCGTGTATGTCTTCCAGCAGTTCCTTTCCTTGCTCCCTGGAGATGCAGCGCAGGGATACATCGTTTGGTCGCTTCCGGTAGAGCTCTCCATCCTTGATGCAGTACGCCGTGGCCTGCCATGCCACACGCTCCGCTTCCTCCTCCTTCTCCGGCAAGGTCCCTTGTGTTAAGTAACTCCGGAGCTCCGTGATCCAGCACCCCTCCTGAGGTTCCATCGTCAGGAGCAGGCGTTCTCCTGAGGCCGGGCCACAGACCGGGGCTCCTGAGGCAGGTGGCTGGGGGAGCTCCTCCCGAGGCTGAGCCGTGTTTGACAATGACGGCAAGGCTGAGGGCTTGAAGAGCCGCTCCTCGAAGACACCAGGCTCCTGAGGTAACCGCCTGGACGCCCGTTTGGCGATGTTGTCGGCCTCCTGATTGGTGCCACGGGGCACATGCTGCATCTCCAACCCCAGAACTGCTTCTCCATCCGGCGGACCTCCGCAAGGTAGGCTTCCATGTGTTCATCTTTTGGCTCATACACCTTGTTGGAGAAATTAACAAGGAGCTGCGAATCGCCCTTAATGGTGAGGCGTTTCACCCCCAGGGCTGGCGCGGCCTTCAAGCCCGCTATCAAACCTTCATACTCCACTATGTTGTTGGAGACCTTTTCACCTTGCTGGAAACAGAGCTGTACGGCGTAGTAGAGCTTGTCCTGAGTGGGCGATATAAGCACCGCCCCAGCCCCAGCACCATGTCTGGAGAACGCCCCGTCGAAGTGCATGACCCAGTCTTCTGGCGCCTCGCTCCCCGGGGAGAGGGAACGATCTTCGTCGGCCTTGAGGCCTGGTGCCTCCGTCCATTCTGCCACAAAATCCGCCAACGCTGCTCCTTTGATGACCCTGGTTGTGCTGAACTCGAGCTGAAACGCCTGCAGCTCTATGTTCCACTCAGCGACCGTTCCGACTGAGTTAGGGCTCCTAAGCACTCTCTCCAGGGGGTATGACGAGACGACTTTGATGGGATGAGCCTGGAAGTAGTGACGCAGCTTGCGCAAGGCTACCAGTAGCGCGAGGAGGAGCTTCTGAGGCATTGGGTACCGTGCCCTCGCGTCCCGTAGCACCGTGCTAACAAAGTAAACTGGGTGCTCGACAAGGCTGGGAGCATCTGTGGTTGCCGCGCCCTCGGGAGGTAAGGGCGCCTCACGGGGCGTCGTGGCCTCGGGAGGTGGACCATCCGGTCGGGCGGCCTCTCCGGCCCCCGGTGCATTCCTCGGCAGCTGACCCTCCTCAGCTGCGGTTGCGGCTTCTGCAGGCTTTCCTTGTTCCCGTTTTGTCCTGCCTCGGGCTGCCGCTGCGGCCTTGACTTGGCGCTCCTCCCTAACCGCCACCAGGGCTGCACTGGCGGAGTATGGTGTGGCGGCGAGGTACAACAGCAGGGGCTCCTGAGGGCGCGGAGCCACCATGACTGGGGGGCTGGTCAGGTACCTCTTGAGATCTTGAAACGCCTTATCTGCCTCTTCAGTCCATTCAAAGGGCCCCTTTCTCTTCATCAGCTGGAAGAAAGGCAGCGCTCGCTCCCCCAGTTTGGAGATGAAGCGCCCTAGCGCGGTCACGCGTCCAGTGAGCTTCTGCATTTCTCTGAGGGTCTTTGGTGGACTCATGTCTTCGACCGCCTTGACCTTCTTGGGGTTGGCCTCGATGCCGCGATGGGACACGAGGAATCCCAAGAGCTTGCCCAAGGAGACGCCAAACACACATTTCTCCGGGTTGAGCCGCAGGTTTACTGCGTCGAGGCTCGCGAAGGTCTCCTCCAGGTCTTGTATCAGGGTCTTGGTCTCCCGAGATTTTACTACAATGTCATCAACGTAGGCTTCGACATTCTTTCCGAGCTGTTGGCCCAAGGTGATGTGCATCAGTAGCTGAAAGGTTGCCCCTGCGTTACGCAGTCCGAACGACATGCATGTATAGCAGTATACCCCGCATGGGGTCAAGAAGGCGGTCTTCTCAACGTCTTCCACTGCCATTTTGATCTAGTGATACCCGGAGAAGGCGTCCAGGAAGCATAGGAGGTCGTACTCCGCAGTGGAATCGACAATCTGGTCGATGCGGGGGAGCGGGAACAGATCTTGCAGGCACGCCTTGTTGAGGTTGGTGAAGTCGACACACATGCGTTCTTTCCCCCCTTCTTGGGCACAACGACAAGGTTAGCCAACCAATCCGGGTATCAGACCTCGCGAATGACCCTGGTGGCTTCTAGTTTGCGGGTCTCTTGGGCGATGAAAGCCTGCTTCTCCGTGGACTGCCGCCTGGCCTTCTGCTTCATGGGGCGCACATTTGGGCACACGTTGAGGTGATGCTCAATGACACTTCTGGGGAACCCCGCCAGCTGATCTGGCTCCCAAGCAAATACCTTCTTATTTGAGCGCAGGAACTTGACCCAGGCCTCCTCCTACTCAGGCTCAAGGTTGGCGCCTATGGTGAAAGTGGCACTGGAGGACCCGTCCTCGTCGACGGGTATTTGCTTGGTCTCTGCCTTGTCCTGGGTGAATAACTGCTTCTTCTTGGCGGGCGCAGCCCCCTTGGGCTCAGGGGCGTCCGCGTTGGCGGGCCGTGCCGACGCCGCTGTCTTGAAGGTGAGCTCGAGTACTCGCAGGGCGTCCCCGGTGTCCCCACGCACGGTGAGGGTACCATTGTTCCCGGGCGTCTTCATGAGGTTATACGCCGGGTGCGTGGCGGCCATGAACTGGGCCAGTGCCGGGTAGCCGAGGATGGCGTTGTAAGGAAGGCCGATGGGGGCGATGTCGAAGTCGACCGTCTCCGTGCGGAAGTTGTCGTAGGTGCCGAAGGTCACCGGGAGCCGGATCTGTCCCAGGGAGTCGGATGATCCGCCCCCGACGCCCGAGAAGGATCGGCTGGGTCGCAGCCGCTCCCGGGGTATGCAGAAGAGGTCGAAAGTCTCGACCGAAAGCACGCTGAGGCCCGCGCCGCCGTCGATGAGGGTTCGAGTGACGGCCACCTGGCAGATGGTGGGGGTGCACAACAAGGGGAGCGCGCCTGAGCTGACCGGGTTGGTGGGGTGGTCCTCCGAGCTGAAGGTCAGATCGACCTCGCTCGCCGCCCGGTCCGGGGGAGCCCCCTGCCGTGCGGCAGCGGTGCTAACCCGACGGGCGAAAGGCTTGATGTGGCGACTTGTGGGCGGCGCCTGCGAGCCGCCCAGGAGGGCCGCAACGACCGAAGGCGTCGGTGTCGCGGTGCAGTTACTCTGTCGCGTAGGCGGATGCTGGGGTGGTGCTTGCAGCTCATTTCCCGCCGTGCCGGTGGTGGTGTTGACGGCGAGCGGCGGGGGACGACGAGAGCGCCCACCGGCGAGGGCCGCCGGGGCGGCGCGAGCCCGTCTGGCGCCGCACATGGTTGCGGCGGCCGGAGGAGGGCAGAGCGGTGGAAGACGGATCCAGGCGCACCCCTACCTGGCGCGCCAAATGTGGGATTTCGGGTTCCAGCAGACCCTTAAGGTTCGAACACTGGGGTGCGCGCGGAGATCACGTCCTCAACCTCTCCGCCTCACAAGGATCTAAACTACTAAAGGAATCACACAAGAGACACAAGATTTATACTAGTTCGGGCCACCATTGTGGTGTAATACCCTACTCCAGTGTGTGGTGGATGGATTGCCTCTTGGGGGCTGGTGATGATGAACAATACAAGGAAGAACTGCCTCGCGAGGGCTGTTCTTGGCTGGGGCGACGAACTGCTAGGAGGAGTTCGGTCACCTCTCTCTCTCTATCTCTCTCTACGTGCTAGCCGGACCAACTAGCTCTGCGAACCGACCGATCGAACCCCCCCTTGCTATGAGGGCGGCTGGTCCTATTTATAGGGGCCCTGGTCCTCTTCCCAAATATTGAGCGGGAAGGGAGCCAACAATGGCGGGCTAATTTGAAGGGGGACAGCGAGTACATCTATGCTGACAAAAGGTGGTCTTCGCGTGCGAAAGGCTCTGGCGATGACGCCATGCTGGGCTCCATGGTGACCTCCGTCTCGTAGTCCGCTTGGTCCTGGTCTCGTTGCACCGAAATGGCAACCTTTGCCTGATGCCTTGGTACTTCGTGGCTGCGCTGGCCCCCCTTTGCACCAAAGAGGAACGGAGGACGCTGCGCGCGCTGGCGCCCGCCTGGCACCCTCGATCGTCATGGCTTACGTCACGGGCACCTCGCGAGGTACCCCGCCTTGATATCTCCGTCTCCTCGCGAGCCAGCCTGAGGAGGCGGCGCCTGAGGATGCGCCGTGTTGTCCGCCTCGCGAGGGTCTTGAGTCTTGTGCTTGATGGAGATGGGCCATGTTGGGCCCCCACTCGAGCCTCGCCGCAGGCTGCAGGCAGGCAAGTCTGGGGACCCCCGTTCATAGAACGCCGACAGAAACAAGGCGGACCGACATCGTCTTCTTCTTCCTGCACCAGGGATCGCGCCAGGCGGTCAATCCGATGGCGGGCGTCATTCTCGCCGACTCCTTCGCGGCGACCTAGTCGGCCGCTGAGAGTCGGATGCGCCACAGGCGGCGGGGTGGGATATCTCTCTCCACAGGGCGGAGGAGGGTTGCCCCGCCATTCCACGGCCCCGGGATGGCCTTCTACGTCTCGCTCGATGGGGATGGCCTTCTGCGTCTCGCCCGGTGGTACAATGGTAATCCGACTAGGTGCGGGGCCCAGCCGTCAGTGACTAGCTCGCCGGCTTCTCGGCGACTGCTGGGGCCCGCCGGCTGCCGGCTCCTCGGCTGACAGGCAGGTCCCACTGTTCAGGGCCTTGTCGGCGGCTGGTTACTGTTGCTCAATCCTGGTGACGAGGGCTTCGTCGAGGTAGGCGTGGCTACAGTGCTGCCGTCCGGCAAGTGATCACTGTAGCCTCAACACGTCTTGTCTCCTTAAGGGGGCGTCTCCTTCATGGGAGGTGGCTGGCCGGCTGTGGAGAGCCGGCTTTTTCTTGGGCCGACTGGGGGACGCACGGCCGCCTCCCGGTGTGTCTCTGCCCGAAGGGGCCCACCGCCCGTGGGCCGTACTGGTAGTCCATCGTAGATGACATCAGGGTCAACGTGGCAACAGTGCCGCGCCGGATGGGTCATGGCCACCCGTACGGCGCACTGTGCCAGTCGTGCTTCGGGATTCGGGGGTGGCAGGCTTCACTCTAGCCACACCCAGTCACATCGCCGTTAAGGGGATGCAAACTTTGAGGGTACGGTCTTGACCACTTAGTGGGAGCCGGCTTCTTGGAGTCGGCCTTCTTGCGGCCGGCTTCTGGAAGCCGGCCCTCGCGTGGCTTTCTTCACGAGGGCTAAAGTCGGCCCGCCTTCTGATAGCCGGCCTGGGAGACAGCCGGCAAGGGGAAGGCGGCCGATGTCTTGGATCCTTGAGAGCCGGATGGGCTCGTAATTTTTTCAGAAGGGCCAGGGGAAGCCGGCTAGGCTACCCATGGCTATTTACTCCGACATTCTCTCTTATTTAACAAGGTTTACATGAAGAGGGAGAATGCCGACAGCTGGGATTCTGGGCTGGAAGAGGAGCAAATATTAGAGACCTATTCTGCACAGCTCCAAAAGTCCTGAAACTTCATGGAAGTTATTTCCAAAATATATAAAAAATACTGAGCGCAAGAAGTACCAGAGGGGGGCCACCCACCAGCCACGAGGGTGGGGGGCGCGCCCTACCCCCCTGGGCGCGCCCCCCTACCTCGTGGGCCCCCTGGTGGCCCTCCGATGCCCATCTTCTGCTATATGGAGTCTTTCGTCGAGGAAAAAAACATAAGCAAGCTTTCGGGACGAGACTCCGCCGCCACGAGGTGGAACCTTGGCGGAACTAATCTAGGGCTTCGGCGGAGCTGTTCTGCCGGGGAAACTTCCCCCCGGGAGGGGGAAATCATCACCATCGTCATCACCAACGATCCTCTCATAGGGAGGGGGTCAATCTCCATCAACATCTTCACCAGCACCATCTCAGCTCAAACCCTAGTTCATCTCTTGTATCCAATCTTTGTATCCAAACCTCAGATTGGTACCTGTGGGTTGCTAGTAGTGTTGATTACTCCTTGTAGTTGATGCTAGTTGGTTTACTTGGTGGAAGATCATATGTTCAGATCCATTATGCATATTAATACCCCATTGATTATGAACATGAATATGCTTTGTGAGTAGTTACATTTGTTCCTGAGGACATGGGAGAAGTCTTGCTATTAGTAGTCATGTGAATTTGGTATTCGTTCGATATTTTGATGAGATGTATGTTGTCATCCCTATAGTGGTGTCATGTGAACGTCGACTACATGACACTTCACCATTGTTTGGGCCTAGAGGGAGGCATTGGGAAGTAATAAGTAGATGATGGGTTGCTAGAGTGACAGAAGCTTAAACCCTAGTTTATGCGTTGCTTCGTAAGGGGCTGATTTGGATCCTTATGTTTCATGCTATGGTTAGGTTTACCTTAATACTTCTGTTGTAGTTGCGAATGCTTGCAATAGGGGTTAATCATAATTGGGATGCTTGTCCAAGTAAGGACAGTACCCAAGCACCGGTCCACCCACATATCAAATTATCAAAGTACCGAACGCGAATCATATGATCGTGATGAAAACTAGCTTGACCATAATTCCCATGTGTCCTCGGGAGCGCTGTACTTCATATAAGAGTTTGTCCAGGCTTATCCTTTGCTACAAAAAGGATTGGGCCATCTTGCTTCACGTTATTTACTTTTATTACTTGCTACTTGTTACAAATTACCTTACCACAAAACTATCTGCTACCGATAATTTCAGTGCTTGCAGAGAATACCTTGCTGAAAACCGCTTATCATTTCCTTCTGCTCCTCGTTGGGTCCGACACTCTTACTTATTGAAAAGCTACGATAGATCCCCTACACTTGTGGGTCATCACAAACCTCTGTGCATCGCTCGGCCCCGACCACCCACCGTAACCGGGTACTCCCCGATATTTTCCTCACCCTTGCTCCTACCACGATTTTTTCCGTCATGGACGGCCCAAAGAATGTCATGCAAGTGCGTCCCCGACCCGCCCAGGATGAAAAGCACATTTTCTGTCATGATTTTTTGGCATAGAAGTAGGAGCCCACCACATCTATGATGATACGTGGTTTTGTCACAATTATCTTCATAGAAGTGTCGTAAGCATGACAAGAAAAAAAATTCTTTCGGCCCATAATGTCATGGATGTGTCTTTTTTTGTAGTGATATAGTGCTCGTTTGAGAGGGTGACACATGCATTGGTTACCAGAATGAACGGTGGCGTTTGATACGACCGCACCAGTCATTTTAGTGCCTGTATGAAGGCAATAACACCTCAATCTGATTCATTTTCGATGTCCGAGGTCGATGAAGTGTTCTCTAACTGTTCATTTGCTTTCTAATTAGTATTAATTACCTCTGAAACACAATAGCCAGTAATTCTCTTTAGCAACTATGTTTTTACTTATTCCTTTTTGCCTATACCGAATCGATGTTTTTATTCGCGTGTTCTTTTTGCAGGGGCTTTGAACATATTTGGAGACATGTACGGTGTGATGCCAACCATACAAACATCCACACAAGACACTTGGTTGCTTCATCATAACAAACTTCATCAACAAGTGCCTGGTAATGTTTTCCAATTTGAACCTTGCTCAAAAAGTTGTTTAGTAGTGAGTCTCACCTTCGCTAAGATTTCTCTTTTAGTTAGGCACTTAGGAGCTGCACGCTTGTGTTTCATATCTTGTCTCGCACACTCTTCACTTACAACCTAGGAGTATTTGAAGCTCCTAGACAGAGTTTATCTTCTTGAGCAGGGTGCTTAGGTAGATGAACCGATCTTGTTGAGACAAATTTTTCTACCAATTGTGTTGCTAATCCTTTGTGCTGCAAAAAGAAAATGAAAACCCACTAAAGCAAAAAAATATTTTGTTTTCTCTTAGTTTTTCTCTAGCAGGTTCTATTGGAGGGAAACCACCAGACCACAACAAGGAAATCCATTGAGGCAAGGTCCATGTCTATTAGAAGAGAAGTCATATGCACCTTAATGGTAAAAGTTTCTAACCCTTGCTTATACGTATGCTTCGGGAGGTAACCACTTTTCACGCTCTCTGATAACCCACAAGTATAGGGGATCGCAACAATTTTTGAGGGTACAGTATTCAACCCAAATTTATTGATTCGACGCAAGGGGAGCCAAAGAATATTCTCAAGTATTAGCAGCTGAGTTTTCAATTCAACCACACCTGGAAACTTAATATCTGCAACAAAGTGTTTAGTCGCAAAGTAATATGATAGTAGCGGTATCGGTAGCAAAAGGTAATAGTGGCAAAAGTAATGTTTTTGGTATTTTGAAGTGATGATAGCAATAGCAACGGAAAAGTAAATAAGCGAAGAATAGTATGTGGAAAGCTCGTAGGCAATGGATCAGTGATGGAGAATTATGCCGGATGCGGTTCATCATCTAACAGTCATAACCTAGGGTGACATAGAACTAGTTCCAGTTCATTGATATAATGTAGGCATGTATTTCGAATATAGTCATACGTGCTTATGGAAAAGAACTTGCATGACATCTTTTGTCCTACCCTCCCGTGGCAGCGGGGTCCTTACGAAAACTAAGGGATATTAAGGCCTCCTTTTAATAGAGTACCGGAACAAAGCATTAACACATAGTGAATACATGAACTCTCAAACTACGGTCATCACCGATAAGTATCCCGATTATTGTCACTTCGGGGTTAACAGATGATAACACACAATAGGTGACTATAGACTTGCAAGATAGGATCAAGAACTCTCATATATTGATGAAAACATAATAGGTTTAGATCTGAAATCATGGCACTCGGGCCCTAGTGACAAGCATTAAGCATAGCAAAGTCATAGCAACATCAATCTCAGAACATAGTGGATACTAGGGATCAAACCCTAACAAAACTAACTTGATTACATGATAGATCCCATCCAACCCATCACCGTCCAGCAAGCCTACGATGGAATTAGTCATGCACGGCGGTGAGCATCATAAAATTGGTGATGGAGGATGGTTGATGATGATGATGGCGACGGATTCCCCTCTCCGGAGCCCCGAACAGACTCCAGATCAGCCCTCCCGAGAGGTTTTAGGGCTTGGCGGCGGCTCCGTATCGTAAAACGCAATGATTTCTTCTCTCTGATTTTTTTCTCCCCGAAACCAAATATATAGAGTTGGAGTTGGAGTCGGAGGAGCTCCAAGGGGCCCACGAGGTAGGGCCCCCCCACCCTCGTGGACAAGTGGTGGCCCCCCTGGCCTTCATCTTTTGCAAGGATTTTTTATATTTTCCGAAAAGGTGTTCCGTGAAGTTTCAGGTCATCCCGAGAACTTTTGTTTCTGCACATAAATAACACCATGGTAATTTTGCTGAAAATAGCGTCAGTCCGGGTTAGTTCCATTCAAATCATGCAAGTTAGAGTCCAAAACAAGGGCAAAAATGTTTGGAAAAGTAGATACGACGGAGATGTATCAACTCCCCCAAGCTTAAACCTTTGCTTGTCCTCAAGCAATTCAGTTGATAAACTGAAAGTGATAAAGAAAAACTTTTACAAACTCTATTTGCTCCTGTTGTTGTAAATATGTAAAGCCAGCATTCAAGTTTTCAGCAAAGATTATGACTAACCACATTCACAATAATGCTTAGGTCTCAAGTTTACTCATATCAATGACATAACCAACTAGCGAGCAATAATAATAAATCTCGGATGACAACACTTTCTCAAAACAATCATAATATGATATAACAAGATGGTATCTCGCTAGCTCTTTCTGAGACCGCAAAACATAAGTGTAGAGCACCTTTAATGATCAAGGACTGACTAGACATTGTAATTCATGGTAAAAGAGATCCAGTCAAGTCATACCCAATGTAAACTAACAATAATGAATGCAAATGACAGCGGTGCTCTCCAACTGGTGCTTTTTAATAAGAAGATGATGAGTCATCATAAAAGTAAATAGATAGGCCCTTCACAGAGGGAAGCAGGGATTTGTAGAGGTGCCATAGTTCGGTTTTGAAATAGAGGTGAATAATAATTTGAGCGGTATACTTTCATTGTCAACATAACAACCAAGAGATGGCGATATCTTCCATGCTACACACATTATAGGCGTTTCCCAAACAGAATGGTAAAGTTTATACTCCCCCTTCCACCAACAAGCATCAATCCATGGCTTGCTCGAAACACCAAGTGCCTCCAACTAACAAGAGTCCCAGGGGGAGTTTTGTTTGCAATTATTTTGATTTAGTTTGCATAAAGCATGGGACTGGGCATCCCGGTGACCAGCCACTTTCTCGTGAGTGAGGAGCGGAGTCCACTCCTCTTAAGAATAACCCGCCTAACATGGAAGATACAGACAACCCTAGTTGATACATGAGCTATTTGAGCATACAAAACAGGATATTTATTTGAAGGTTTAGAGTTTGGCACATACAGATCTACTTGGAACGGTAGGTAGATACCGTATATAGGTAGGTATGGTGGACTCATATGGAATAACTTTGAGGTTTATGGAGTTGGATGCACAAGCAGTATTCCCGCTTAGTACAAGTGAAGGCTAGCAAAAGTCTGGGAAGCGACCAGCTAGTGAGCGACAACAGTCATGAACATGCATTAAAATTAATCAACACCGAATGCAAGCATGCATGAGTAGGATATAATCCACCATGAACATAAATATCGTGAAGGCTATGTTGATTTTGTTTCAACTACATGCATGAACATGCGCCAAGTGAAGTCACTTACGTCATTGAGAGGAGGATACCACCCTATCATACCACATCATAACCATTTTAATAGCATGTTGGCATGCAAGGTAAACCATTATACGCTCCCAGCTAATCAAGCATGGCACAAGAAACTATGATCTCTAGTTGTCATTGCAAACATGTTTATTCATAATAGGCTGAATCAGGAACAGTGAACTAATCATATTTACAAAAACAAAAGAGGTCGAGTTCATACCAGCTTTTCTCATCTCAGTCAATCCATCATATATTGTCATAATTGCCTTTCACTTGCACGACCGAATGATGTGAATAATAATAATAGTGCGAGTGCATTGGACTAAGCTGGAATCTGCAAGCATTCGATAAACATGAGAAGACAAGGCAATATGGGCTCTTTTGTCAGATCAACAATTATGCATATAAGAGCCACTACAACAATTTAATTATGGTCTTCTCCTATCGACCCCCAAAGAAAAGAATAGAAATAAAACTATTTACACGGGAAAGCTCCCAACAAGCAAAAGAAGAACATGCAATCTTTTTGGGTTTTCTTTTTAATTACTACTACAAGCATGGAAAGTGAACTAATTAAAAGCTACAACTATTTTTTTGGTTTTTCTTATGGTTTATTAAACACACAAGAAGAAAGCATAATAAGGAAATAAACTAGCATGGATATTATAATGAAAAAGTATGAGCACCGACATCTCGCAATGAGTGTGTGAACATGAATGTAATGTCGGTGGGAAATACGTACTCCCCCAAGCTTAGGCTTTTGGCCTAAGTTGGTCTATGGCCACGGCCGGCCTGGCGGATATCCATAATAGTAGTTGGGGTCGTACTGCGATGCAACGGTTATCGCCCCCTGGGCTGCAGCGTGGCGACGAGCGGCCTCCGCTCTCCTCTCGTACTCATCTGCCTCCTCTCTGGTAATAACATATCTTCCTTTTTCCTGATAATCAAAGAAGGCAGGAGCAGGGAGAGTAATACGGACATCACGCCGTCTGTCAAAGATTAGTTGATACTGGAGAGGTGATTTGAGCAAGGAGATCAAAAATGGCAGCAAAACGAGCTTGGACTCGGGTTTGAGCTGGTTATTCGTGTTTGTGGGAGGAAGAAGGAGTGTGTGGGTGAAAGGATAAGTGGAGGAGGGCCACCATGGGCCCACGAGGCAGGGGGCGCGCCCAGGGGGGTAGGGCGCGCCCTTCACCCTCGTGGCCAGGTGGATGACCCCCCTGCTATGTTCTTAGTGCCAAATATTCTCAAATATTCTAGAAAAAATCATATTGAAATTTCAGGGCATTTGGAGAACTTTTATTTTCGGGGTATTTTTGTATTGCACGAATAATCAGATAGAAAAATACTTATTTTTATTTTATTTAATATAAGTAACAGAAAGTAAAAGTGGGGTACAGAAAGTTGTGCCTTCTAGTTTCATCCATCTCATGCTCATCAAAAGGAATCCACTAACAAGGTTGATCAGGTCTTGTTAACAAACTCATTCCGAATAACATGGAACCGGAGAAATTTCGAATAACACTATGTTACCTCAATGGGGATATGCACATCCCCAATAATAAGAATATCATATTTCTTCTTGACAGTAGGAAGAGGAAATTCAAAACCTCCAAATATAATCGATGGAATTTTTCCAATAGAGTTGATACTATGAACTTGAGGTTGTTTCCTCAAGAAGTGTACAGTATGCTCATTACCATTAACATGAAAAGTGACATTGACTTTAGTGCAGTCAATAATAGCCCCTGAAGTATTCAAAAAGGGTCTTCCAAGAATAATAGACATACTATCGTCCTCGGGAATATCAAGAATAACAAAGTCCGTTAAAATAGTAACGTTTGCAACTACAACAGGCACATCCTCACAAATACCGACAGGTATAGCAGTTGATTTATCAGCGATTTGCAAAGTTATTTCAGTAGGTGTCAACTTATTCAAATCAAGTCTACGATATAAAGAGAGAGGCATAACACTAACACCGTCTCCAAGATCACATAAAGCAGTTTTAACATAGTTTCTTTTAATGGAGCATGGTATAGTGGGTACCCCTGGATCTCCAAGTTTCTTTGGTATTCCACCTTCAAAAGTATAATTAGCAAGCATGATGGAAATTTCAGCTTCCGGTATCTTTCTTTTATTTGTAACAATTTCTTTCATGTACTTAGCATAAGGATTCATTTTGAAAATATCAGTTAATCGCATATGCAAAAAGATAGGTCTAATCATTTCAGCAAAGCGCTCAAAATCCTCATCATCCTTTTTCTTGGATGGTTTGGGAGGAAAAGGCATGGGTTTCTGAACCCGTGGTTCTCTTTCTTTATCGTGTTTCCTAGCAACAAAGTCTTTCTTATCATAACGTTGATTCTTTGATTGTGGGTTATCAAGATCAACAACATGTTCAATTTCTATATCATTATCATTACTAGGTCGAGCATCATCATGAACATTATCATTAACATTATCACTAGTTTCAGGTTCATTACCAGATTGTGTTTCAGCATCAGAAATAGAAATATCATTTGGATTCTCGGGTGTTTCAGTAATAGGTTCACTAGAAGCATGCAAAGTCCTATCATTTTTCTTTTTCTTCATTTTAGAAGGACTAGGTGTATCCATATTATTTCTCTGAGAATCTTGCTCAATTCTCTTAGGGTGGCCTTCAGGATACAAAGGTTCCCGAGTCATTCTACCACCTCTAGTCATAACTCTAACAACATTATCATTTTTCTTACTATTCAATTCATTGAGAAAGTCATCTTGAGCTTTAAGTACTTGTTCTACTTGAGTGGTAACCATAGAAGCTGTTGGGGAACGTAGTAATTTCAAAAAAATTCCTACACACACGCAAGATCATGGTGATGCATAGCAACGAGGGGAGAGTGTGATCTACGTACCCTTGTAGACCGACAGCGGAAGCATTATATCAACGCGGTTGATGTAGTCGAACGTCTTCACGATCCGACCGATCCAAGTACCGAAAGCACGGCACCTCCGAGTTCTGCACACGTAAGGCTCGGTGACGTCCTCGCCTTCTCGATCCAGCAAGAGGGGCGAAGTAGTAGATGAGTTCCGGCAGCACGACGGCATGGTGACGGTGTTGGTGAAGAACAATCTCCGCAGGGCTTCACCTAAGCACTACGAAAACTATGACGGAGGATAAACTAGAGGGAACAGGGTTGCCGGCACACGGCTTGGTGTTTCTTGATGTAACTTTGGTGCTAGCCCTGCCCCTCTATTTATATGTTGAGCCCTGGGGTCGAAACTTGGAGCAAAAGCCTCCTCAAAGTCGGTTTTGCCCGAAAGGCAAGAGTCCCACTCGGACTCCAGGACCAAACGCCACAAACCTTGGCGTCTGGCCCAGACGCCATGGGCCTCGGCATCTGGCCCAGGGCCAGACGCCAGGGTCTCCGGCGTTTGGCCCCCTGGCCTCCGCAAAACTCCTTTTGCACCGACTTATAGCCCTGTGGGCTTCACCCCTTGGCCTAACCATATCATCCAATATATGAATCTTTACCTCCGTACCATTCCGGAGCTCCTCGTCATGTCTGTGATCTCATCTGCGACTCCGAACAACATTCGGTCACCAACATACATAACTCACATAGTACTATATCGTCAACGAATGTTAAGCGTGCGGACCCTACGGGTTCGAGAACTATGTAGACATGACCGAGACACCTCTCTTGTCAATAACCAATAGCGGGACCTGGATGCCCATATTGGCTCCTACATATTCTACGAAGATCTTTATCGGTCAGACCGCATAACAACATACGTTGTTCCCTTTGTCATCGGTATGTTACTTGCCCGAGATTCGATCGTCGGTATCCAATACCTAGTTCAATCTCATTACTGGCAAGTCTCTTTACTCGTTCCGTAATACATCATCTTGCAACTAACTCATTAGTTGTAATGCTTGCAAGGCTTATGTGATGTGCATTACCGAGAGGGCCCAGAGATACCTCTCCGACAATCGGAGTGACAAATCCTAATCTCGAAATACGCCAACCCAACATCTACCTTTGGAGACACCTGTAATGCTCCTTTATAATCACCCAGTTACGTTGTGACATTTGGTAGCACCCAAAGTGTTCCTCCGGCAAACGGGAGTTGCATAATCTCATAGTCATAGGAACATGTATAAGTCATGAAGAAAGCAATAGCAACATACTAAACAATCGGGTGCTAAGCTAATGGAATGGGTCATGTCAATCAGATCATTCAACTAATGATGTGATCCCGTTAATCAAATAACAACTCTTTGTCCATGTTTAGGAAACATAACCATCTTTTATTAACGAGCTAGTCAAGTAGGGGCATACTAGTGACAATCTGTTTGTCTATGTATTCACACATGTATTATGTTTCCGGTTAATACAATTCTAGCATGAATAATAAACATTTATCATGATACAAGGAAATAAATAATAACTTTATTATTGCCTCTAGGGCATATTTCCTTCAGTCTCCCACTTGCACTAGAGTCAATAATCTAGATCACATCACCATGTGATTAACATCGATAGTTCACATCATCATGTGATTAACACCCATAGTTCACATCGCCAAGTGACCAATACCCAAAGTGTTTACTAGATTCAGTAATCTAGTTCACATCGCTATGTGATTAACACCCAAAGAGTACTAAGGTGTGATCATGTTTTGCTTGTGAGAGAATCTTAGTCAACGGGTCTGCCACATTCAGATCCACATGTATTTTGCAAATTTCTATGTCAACAATGCTCTGCATGGAGCTACTCTAGCTAATTGCTCCCACTTTCAATATGTATCTAGACCGAGACTTAGAGTCATCTAGATTAGTGTCAAAACTTGCATCGGCGTAACCCTTTACGACGAACCTTTTGTCACGTCCATAATCGAGAAACATATCCTTATTTCACTAAGGATAATTCTGACCGCTGTCCAGTGATCTACTCCTAGATCACTATTGTACTCCCTTGCCAAATCAGTGTAGGGTATAAAATAGATCTGGTATACAACATGACATACTTTATAGAACCTATGGCCAAGGCATAGGGAATGGCTTTCATTCTCTTTCTATCTTCTGCCGTGGTCGGGCTTTGAGTCTTACTCAACTTCACACCTTGTAATACAGGCAAGAACTCTTTCTTTGTCTGCTCCATTTTGAACTACTTCAAAATCTTGTCAAGGTATGTATTTATTGAAAAAACTTATCAAGCATCTTGATCTATCTCTATAGATCTTGATGCTCAATATGTAAGCAGCTTCACCGAAGTCTTTCTTTGAAAAACTCCTTTCAAACACTCCTTTATGCTTTACAGAATAATTCTACATTATTTCCGATCAACAATATGTCATTCACATATACTTTATCAGAAATGCTGTAGTGCTCCCACTCACTTTCTTGTAAATACAGGCTTCACCGCAAGTCTGTATAAAACTATATGCTTTGATCAACTTATCAAAGCGTCTATTCCAACTCTGAGATGCTTGCACCAATCCATAGATGAATCGCTGGAGCTTGCATATTTTGTTAGCACCTTTAGGATTGACAAAACCTACTGGTTGCATCATATACAACTCTTCTTTAAGAAATCCATTAAGGAATGCAGTTTTGTTTATCCATTTGCCAGATTTCATAAAATGCGGCAATTGCTAACATGATTCGGACAGACTTAAGCATAGATACGAGTGAGAAACTCTCATCGTAGTCAACACTTTGAACTTGTCGAAAACCTTTTGTGACAATTCTAGCTTTGTAGATAGTAACACTACTATCAACGTCCGTCTTCCTCTTGAAGATCCATTTATTTTCTATGGCTTGCCGATCATCGGGAAAGTCAACCAAAGTCCATACTTTGTTTTCATACATGAATCCCATCTCAGATTTCATGGCCTCAAGCCATTTTGCGGAATCTGGGCTCATCATCGCTTCCTCATAGTTCGCAAGTTCGTCATGGTCTAGTAACATGACTTCCAGAACAGGATTACTGTACCACTCTGGTGCGGATCTCACTCTGGTCTACCTACGAGATTCGGTAGTAACTTGATCTGAAGTTTTATGATCATCATCATTAGCTTCCTCACTAATTGGTGTAGTAGTCACAGGAACAGATTTCTGTGATGAACTACTTTCCAATAAGGGAGAAGGTACAATTACCTTATCAAGTTCTACTTTCCTCCCACTCACTTCTTTCGAGAGAAACTCCTTCTCTAGAAAGGATCCATTATAAGCAACGAATGTCTTGCCTTAGGATCTATGATAGAAGGTGTACCCAACAGTCTCCTTTTGGGTATCCTATGAAGACATATTTCTCCGATTTGGTTTTGAGCTTATCAGGATGAAACTTTTTCACATAAGCATCACAACCCCAAACTTTAAGAAACGACAACTTTGGTTTCTTGCTAAACCAAAGTTCAAATTGTGTCATCTCAACGGACTTAGATGGTGCCCCTTTATAACGTGAATGCAGCTGTCTCTAATGCATAACCCCAAAACTATAGTGGTAGATCGGTAAGAGACATCATAGATCGCACTATATCTAATAAAGTATGGTTATGACATTCGGACACACCATTACACTATGGTGTTCCAGGTGGCGTGAGTAGTGAAACTATTTCACGTTGTTTTAATTGAAGGCCAAACTCGTAACTCAAATATTTTACCTCTATGATCAGATCGTAGAAACTTCTATTTTCTTGTCATGATGATTTTTCACTTCACTCTGAAATTCTTTGAACTGTTCAAATGTTTCAGACTTATGTTTCATCAAGTAGATATCCCCATATCTGCTAAAATCATCTTGTGAAGGTCAGAAAATAATGATACCTGCTGTAAGCCTTAATATTCATTGGACCACATACATCAGTATGTATGATTTCCAACAAATTTGTTGCTTGCTTCATTGTTCCGGAGAACGGCGTTTTAGTCATCTTGCCCATGAGGCACGGTTCGCAAGCATCAACTGATTCATAATCAAGTGATTCCAAAAGCCCATCAGTATGGAGTTTCTTCATGCGCTTTACACCAATATGACCTAAACTGCAGTGCCACAAATAAATTGCACTATCATTATTAACTTTGCATCTTTTGGTTTCAATATTATGATTATGTGTATCACTACGATCGAGATCCAACGAACTATTTTCATTGGGTGTGTAACCATATAAGGTTTTATTCATGTAAACAGAACAACAATTTATTCTCTTACTTAAATGAATAACCGTATTACAATAAACATGGTCAAATCATATTCATGCTCAACGCAAAAACCAAATAACACTTATTCAGGTTCAACACTAATCCCGAAATTATAGGGGAGTGTGCGATGATGATCATATCAATCTTGGAACTACTTCCAACACACATCGTCACTTCACCCTTAACTAGTCTCTGTTTATTCTGCAACTCCTGTTTCGAGTTACTACTCTTAGCAACTGATCCAGTATCAAATACTGAGGGGTTGCTATAAACACTAGTAAAGTACACATCAATAACATGTATATCAAATATACTTATGTTCACTTTGCCATCCTTCTTATCCGCCAATCACTTGGGGTAGTTCCGCTTCTAGTGACCAGTCCCTTTGCAGTAGAAGCACTTAGTCTCAGGCTTAGGACCAGACTTGGGCTTCTTCACTTGAGCAGCAACTTGCTTGCCTGTTCTTCTTGAAGTTCCCCTTCTTCCCTTTGCCCTTTTCTTGAAACTAGTGGTCTTATTAACCATCAACACTTGATGTTTTTCTTGATTTCTACCTTCGTCGATTTCAGCATCACGAAGAGCTTGGGAATTATTTCCGTTATCCCTTGCATATTATAGTTCATCACGAATTTCTACTAACTTGGTGATGGTGACTAGAGAATTCTGTCAATCACTATCTTATCTTGAAGATTAACTCCCACTTGATTCAAGCGATTGTAGTACCCAGACAATCTGAGCACATGCTCACTAGTTGAGCGATTCTCCTCCATCTTTTAGCTATAGAACTTGTTGGAGACTTCATATCTCTCAACTCGGGTATTTGCTTGAAATATTAACTTCAACTCTTGGAACATCTCATATGGTCCATGACGTTCAAAACGTCTTTGAAGTCCCGATTCTAAGCCATTAAGCATGGTGCACTAAACTATCAAGTAGTCATCATATTGATCTAGCCAAACGTTCATAACGTCTGCATCTGCTCCTGCAATAGGTCTGTCACCTAGCGGTGCATCAAGGACATAATTCTTCTGTTTAGCAATGAGGATAAACCTCAGATCACGGATCCAATCCGCATCATTGCTACTAACATCTTTCAACACAATTTTCTCTAGGAACATATCAAAATAAACGTATGAAAGCAACAACGCGAGCTATTGATCTACAACATAGATATGCTAATACTACCAGGACTAAGTTCATGATAAATTAAAGTTCAATTAATCATATTACTTAAGAACTCCCACTTAGATAGACATCCCTCTAATCCTCTAAGTGATCACGTGATCCAAATCAACTAAACCATAACCGATCATCACGTGAGATGGAGTAGTTTTCAATGGTGAACATCGTTATGTTGATCATATCTACTATATGATTCACGCTCGACCTTTCAGTCTCCATGTTTCGAGGCCATATCTGCATATGCTAGGCTCGTCAAGTTTAACCTGAGTATTCCGCGTGTGCAAATGTTTTGCACCCGTTGTATTTGAACGTAGAGCCTATCACACCCGATCATCACGTGGTGTCTCAGCACGAAGAACTTTCGCAACGGTGCATACTCAGGGAGAACACTTC
Organism: Triticum monococcum; assembly: GCA_034509565.1. Taxonomy (NCBI): domain Eukaryota; kingdom Viridiplantae; phylum Streptophyta; class Magnoliopsida; order Poales; family Poaceae; genus Triticum; species Triticum monococcum. The sequence goes on along the minus strand of CM067842.1, from coordinate 437,395,017 downwards.
TTGATAATTAGTGAGAGATCATCTTATAATGCTACCGTCAATCAAAGCAAGATAAGATGCATAAAAGATAAACATCACATGCAATCAATATAAGTGATATGATATGGCCATCATCATCTTGTGCTTGTGATCTCCATCTCCGAAGCACCGTCATGATCACCATCGTCACCGGCACGACACCTTGATCTCCATTGTAGCATCGTTGTCGTCTCGCCAATCTTATGCTTCCACGACTATCGCTACCGTTTAGTGATAAAGTAAAGCATTACATCGCGATTGCATTGCATACAATAAAGCGACAACCATATGGCTCCTGCCAGTTGCCGATAACTCGGTTACAAAACATGATCATCTCATACAATAAAATTTAGCATCATGTCTTGACCATATCACATCACAACATGCCCTGCAAAAACAAGTTAGACGTCCTCTACTTTGTTGTTGCATGTTTTACGTGGCTGCTACGGGCTTAAGCAAGAACCAATCTCACCTACGCATCAAAACCACAACGATAGTTTGTCAAATAGACTCCGTTTTAACCTTCGCAAGGACCGGGCGTAGCCACACTCGGTTCAACTAAAGTTGGAGAGACAGTCGCCCGCAAGCCACCTGTGTGCAAAGCACGTCGGGGGAACTGGTCTCGCGTAAGCGTACGCGTAAGGTTGGTCCGGGTCGTCTCGTCCAACAATACCGCCGAACCAAAGTATGACATGCTGGTAGGCAGTATGACTTGTATCGCCCACAACTCACTTGTGTTCTACTCGTGCATATAACATCAAACCATAAAACCTAGGCTCTGATACCACTGTTGGGGAACGTAGTAATTTCAAAATATTCCTATGCACACGCAAGATCATGGTGATGCATAGCAACGAGGGGAGAATGTGATCTACGTACCCTTGTAGACCGACAGCGGAAGCGTTATATCAACGCGGTTGATGTAGTCGAAGGTCTTCATGATCCGACCGATCCAAGTACCGAAAGCACGGCACCTCCGAGTTCTGCACACGTACGGCTCGGTGACGTCCTCGCCTTCTCGATCCAGCAAGAGGGGCGAAGTAGTAGATGAGTTCCGGCAGCACGACGGCGTGGTGACGGTGTTGGTGAAGAACAATCTCCGCAGGGCTTCGCCTAAGCACTACGAAAACTATGACGGAGGATAAACTAGAGGGAACAGGGTTGCCGGCACACGGCTTGGTGTTTCTTGATGTATCTTTGGTGCTAGCCCTGCCCCTCTATTTATATGTTGAGCCCTGGGGTCGAAACTTGGAGCAAAAGCCTCCTCAAAGTTGGTTTTGCCCGAAAGGCAAGAGTCCCACTCGGACTCCAGGACCAAATGCCACAAACCTTGGCGTCTGGCCCAGACGCCATGGGCCTCGGCGTCTGGCCCAGGGCCAGACACCAGGGTCTCTGGCGTTTGGCCCCCTGGCCTCCGCAAAACTCCTTTTGCACCGACTTATAGCCCTGTGGGCTTGACCCCTTGGCCTAACCATATCATCCAATATATGAATCTTTACCTCCGGACAATTCCGGAGCTCCTCGTCATGTCTGTGATCTCATCCGGGACTCCGAACAACATTCGGTCACCAACATACATAACTCACATAGTACTATATCGTCAACGAACGTTAAGCGTGCGGACCCTACGGGTTCGAGAACTATGTAGACATGACCGAGACACCTCTCTTGTCAATAACCAATAGCGGGACCTGGATGCCCATATTGGCTCCTACATATTCTACGAAGATCTTTATCGGTCAGACCGCATAACAATATACGTTGTTCCCTTTGTCATCGGTATGTTATTTGCCCGAGATTCGATCATCGGTATCCAATATCTAGTTCAATCTCGTTACTGGCAAGTCTCTTTACTCGTTCCGTAATACATCATCTTGCAACTAACTCATTAGTTGTAATGCTTGCAAGGCTTATGTGATGTGCATTACCGAGAGGGCCCAGAGATACCTCTCCGACAATCGGAGTGACAAATCCTAATCTTGAAATACGCCAACCCAACATCTACCTTTGGAGACACCTGTAATGCTCCTTTATAATCACCCAGTTACGTTGTGACGTTTGGTAGCACCCAAAGTGTTCCTCCGGCAAACGGGAGTTGCATAATCTCATAGTCATAGGAACATGTATAAGTCATGAAGAAAGCAATAGCAACATACTAAACGATTGGGTGCTAAGCTAATGGAATGGGTCATGTCAATCAGATCATTCAACTAATGATGTGATCCCGTTAATCAAATAACAACTCTTTGTCCATGGTTAGGAAACATAACCATCTTTGATTAACGAGCTAGTCAAGTAGGGGCATACTAGTGACACTATGTTTGTCTATGTATTCACACATGTATTATGTTTCCGGTTAATACAATTCTAGCATGAATAATAAACATTTATCATGATACAAGGAAATAAATAATAACTTTATTATTGCCTCTAGGGCATATTTCCTTCAGAAGCATGTTTACTTAAGTTCACCTTTAACATTAGCCATATAATCACCCAAGTGCTGAAGCATATTTGAATTGTATTTCAATTGTCTACCAAAATAGGCATTAAAATCTTCTTGCTTAGCCATAAATTTATCAAACTCATCTAAGCATGGGCTAGCAAATTTAGTAAATGGGATTTCAGCTTTATCATATCTATGGAGAGAATTTACCTTTACTACCTGTGTCAGGTTATCAACATCATGAGTTTCCTCAATAGGTAATGGATCAGGATCATATGTTTCTTCAAGAGGCGGTAAATTAAGACCATGTATTTCTTCAATAGGAGGCAAATTCTTAACATCTTTGGCTTTAATACCTTTTTCTTTCATAGATTTCTTTGCCTCTTGCATATCTTCAGGACTGAGAAATAGAATACCTCTCTTCTTCAGAGTTGGTTTAGGAATAGGCTCAGGAACTGGCTCAGGAGGTGTCCAATTATTTTCATTTGTCAACATATTATTCAATAGAATTTCAGCTTCATCCGGTGTTCTTTCCCTGAAAACAGAACTAGCACAACTATCCAGGTAATCTCTGGAAGCATCGGTTAGTCCATTATAAAAGATATCAAGTATTTCATTTTTCTTAAGAGGATGATCAGGAAAAGCATTAAGTAACTTGAGAAGCCTCCCCCAAGCTTGTGGGAGACTCTCTTCTTCAATTTGCACAAAATTATATATATCCCTTAAAGCAGCTTGTTTCTTATGAGCAGGGAAATATTTAGCAGAGAAGTAATAAATCATATCCTGGGGACTACACACACAACCAGGATCAAGAGAATTAAACCATATCTTAGCATCACCCTTTAGTGAGAACGGAAATATTTTAAGGATATAAAAGTAACGAGTTCTCTCATCATTAGTAAAGAGGGTAGCGATATCATTTAATTTAGTAAGATGTGCCACAACAGTTTCAGATTCATAGCCATGAAAAGGATCAGATTCAACCATAGTAATTATATCAGGATCAACAGAGAATTCATAGTCCTTATCGGTAGCACAGATAGGTGAAGTAACAAAAGCAGGGTCAGGTTTCATTCTAGAATTTAGATATTTCTGAGTCCATTTAGCTAATAATCTCTTGAGTTCATATCTATCTTTGCAAGCTAAAATAGCTAAAGAAGCTTCTTTATCAAAAACATAACCCTTAGGAATAACAGGCAAGTCTTCATCATCAATTTAATCAATATTATCAGATTCAATATTTTCATTCTCTCTAGCCCTAGCAAGTTGTTCATCAAGAAATTTACCAAGTGGCACAGTAGTATCAAGCATAGAAGTAGTTTCATCATAAGTATCATGCATATCAGAAGTGACATCATCAATAACATGTGACATATCAGAATGAAAACAGAAGCAGGTTTAGGTGTTGCAAGCTTACTCATAACAGAAGGTGAATCAAGTGCAGAGTTAGATGGTAGTTCCTTACATCCCCTTGTAGTTGAGGGATAAATCTTGGTTTTTGCATCTCTCAAGTTCTTCATAATGATAAGCAGATATAAATCCCAAGTGACTCAAAGAATAGAGCTATGCTCCCTGGCAACGGCGCTAGAAAATAGTCTTGATAACCCACAAGTATAGGGGATCGCAACAGCTTTCGAGGGTAGAGTATTCAACCCAAATTTATTGATTCGACGCAAGGGGAGCCAAAGAATATTCTCAAGTATTAGCAGCTGAGTTGTCAATTCAACCACACCTGGAAACTTAATATCTGCAGCAAAGTGTTTAGTAGCAAAGTAATATGATAGTAGCGGTAACGGTAGCAAAATGTAATAGTGGCAAAAGTAATGTTTTTGGTATTTTGAAGTGATGATAGCAATAGCAACGGAAAAGTAAATAAGCGAAGAACAATATGTGGAAAGCTCGTAGGCAATGGATCAGTGATGGAGAATTATGCCGTATGTGGTTCATCATGTAACAGTCATAACCTAGGGTGACATAGAACTAGTTCCGGTTCATTGATATAATGTAGGCATGTATTCCAAATATAGTCATACGTGCTTATGGAAAAGAACTTGCATGACATCTCTTGTCCTACCCTTCCATGGCAGCGGGGTCCTTACGGAAACTAAGGGATATTAAGGCCTCCTTTTAATAGAGTACCCGAACAAAGCATTAACACATAGTGAATACATGAACTCCTCAAACTACGGTCATCACCGGTAAGTATCCCGATTATTGTCACTTCGGGGTTAACGGATCATAACACATATAGGTGACTATAGACTTGCAAGATAGGATCAAGAACTCTCATATATTGATGAAAACATAATAGGTTCAGATCTGAAATCATGGCACTCGGGCCCTAATGACAAGCATTAAGCATAGCAAAGTCATAGCAACATCAATCTCAGAACATAGTGGATACTAGGGATCAAACCCTAACAAAACTAACTCGATTACATGATAGATCCCATCCAACCCATCACCGTCCAGCAAGCCTACGATGGAATTACTCACGCACGGCGGAGAGCATCATGAAATTGGTGATGGAGGATGGTTTATGATGATGATGGCGATAGATTCCCCTCTCCGGAGCCCCGAACGGACTCCAGATCAGCCCTCCCGAGAGGTTTTAGGGCTTGGCGGCGGCTCCGTATCGTAAAATGCGATGATTTCTTCTCTCTGATTTTTTTCTCTCTGATTTTTTTCTCCCCGAAACCAAATATATAGAGTTGGAGTCGGAGGAGCTCCAGGGGCCCACGAGGTAGGGGGCGCGCCCCCCACCCTCGTGGACAGGTGGTGGTCCCCCTAGCCTTCATCTTTTGCAACTATTTTTTATATTTTCCAAAAAGGTGTTCCGTGAAGTTTCAGGTCATTCTGAGAACTTTTGTTTCTGCACATAAATAACACCATGGTAATTCTGCTGAAAACAGCGTCAGTCCGGGTTAGTTCCATTCAAATCATGCAAGTTAGAGTCCAAAACAAGGGCAAAAGTGTTGGAAAAGTAGATACGACGGAGACGTATCACTCTCTTTTAGTAACTGCATTTTATTTTCACTTACATAATTTTCCCTAGATTAGTCGTAAGCGTGGGGAGGTTATTTTTGCATGTGTGGTGTGTTGTGCAATGCTCTTGATCATATGGTTTTTGTGTATTAGTATGTCCCGCTATTTTGACATGCTTGCTTTGCACTTGTTTGACATAGCTTATGGGAATCTTGTTATCTTCTAAAAAACATTGCCATGTTCTTTTATCAAAAACCCAATAAAGGAGTCCTTTGAACTATTGCCTTTCTTTCACCTAATTAATTACATAAGTTGGGGACTCCAGTGGTGGCTTGATTAGCGATTGAATGATTGTAGAGGCTTTTCGTTGATGAACCCAACATCTTTGGTTGATACAGGACATGCAACGTGTTTTATCTCCGCCAATCTATCCCCTCGGGGCACTTAGCTTTTGAGTCTTATGCAACATGACATCACGATACTCTTGTGTAGTGTTTGAGTTCTTTGTGACTAAGGCAAATCCGAAAACCTTTTCATTTACGTTCATCTTTTATTGCTAGCCTCTATAGTACCGTGCATTGCCCACTCCCACATTGGGACTTGGAGCAAACTTTGCAGGTACATTCAAACTTGTGGGAGAACTTTATCTTGTTCTCCTACACACAAGACACCCCATCTCCACAAAACAGCCACCATACCTACCTACATGGCATTTTCAAAGCCATTCCGAGCATATCACCATGCACTACCATCATTTTAATTACATGACTAGAGACATGTTTTCATTTGCCTTGCATGAACATAGTATGGCTAGCTCGACATTTTCATGGCTTTTCCATTAATTGATGTCTATGCTACGTCAGATCATTTCACATATTGGTACACTGCCAGAGGCATTCATCATATAGAGTTTCTCTGGTGTTTTCACTTCTGATTTATATGATAACATTGAGTTGAAGTGAGTCATTATAAAAGTGTGATGATCATCATTATTAGAGCAAGCCCCAGTAAGGAAAAGAATGGTGGAGACTTATGAGTCCTCGAAAAAGTGGGATGAGGTCCATGAGAATGTTCTAAAAGAGAGAAATGTAAGAAAAACATAGAAAGAAAAGAAAAGAAAAATGAGAGCAAAAGAGAGAAGGAGAATCTACTATCCTTTTACCACACTTGTACTGCACCACTTCATGCATTGTAAAGTGGAAAGTTTCATCGGCTTTATGTTTCATACTAGTGGGGAACCTACACTATAGAATTTGGCTTGTATATTCCGATGATGAGCATCCTCAAAAGCTCGAGGTCTTCATGAGCAAGAAAGTTGGATGCTCCCTCACTTATTCCAGAGGAGAGATTTCACATATTCATAGCTCTATGTGCATCCTAGTTGCATGGTGATCCCTACTCCTTGCATTACCATCGATCATAAGGCCTTGTCCATTGCCTAATGGTTAGCTGCATTGATGTAAGACTTTATTTGTGTTTGACTTCTCAAAACCCTAGCAATTTTCTATCTTTCCCTTAAGTGCGAGGCATAGGCTTGCGCTCAGTACTAAGGTAGTTGATCGGTTGAATAACAAAGACATACGATCTTGCTGTTGTACCTGGTATGCCTCGGGTTGGTGTTTTTGAAGCGATCACTGATGCTTCATTTCTTTTGTCTTTGATTGTCATTGTTGTGCTCCTAAAATAATATTGGTCCTCTCTCTAAACCTTTGGCAATGCACATTTGGGCCCCTCAAAAATATTTTCCTATTTCTCAACCTCCATGGCAATGGAACTAAGAGGATAGCTTGTATTACTCCCTTGCTGGTTAACTTTTGCACATTTGCATGATGAACATGGATATCACTTTTGGGGTTTCGTTCAATGTATGCTTTAGAGTCGGTAGCATTGAGCTCTTTGTAGTCAACCTTTTTGCTTGAGGATGAGCAAGGTTTAAGCATGGGGAGGTTGATGGATCTATATTTTACACATTTTTAGAGGTCATTTGTTGCATGTTCTCTTTAGATATCATGTCCCATTGAACCAAATAGTTGCACATTATGCATGATTACCAGTATTTACACTTTACCTTGTGAGCATTGCACATTTAGTATTTTATTTGGTTTTTATTAGCTTTCTTTGGTTTCTTTGTTTCTATAGGTGTTTTGGAGCAACCTAGGATCAAGCACAATGAAAGTACCAAGGATGGGATTTATACAGAGTCAGCCCAGGGTTAGACAACCATTTCAAAGGCCGGAAAAGTCATTTTTTCCAAAGACCCAAATCAAGATCTAAGACCATAAATGCATCGGCGTCGTTCATACGAATCCAACGAGCCCAAGAATGTCAAATTTCGAGTTCACATGAACATTTGACAGCCGTTTTACCGGAGGAGTACAGATCAAAAGACGACGTTCCGAACGACCGCACACGGTTGTTTCGACGGTCGTTTGACATGCAGACAGCTCCGAAAGTTGCCCTTCAAGATGGGATTATTCACCGATTCTGTCCTCGTTCAATCCTATGGGATCCTTGACTCGTAAAGAATAGATTAGGAGAGGATTTGGCTCATTGTGAGCCCTTGGATGAAGCCCATCGAGAGGAGGCTAGGGAGGCTCTATATATGTCTCCCTAAACCCTAGCCGTCGCCATTCATCACCATCCATCTTATTCATCCACAACCATCTCCATTGTTGTACCAAGGGAAGGAAGGGACAACCACCAAGGGAAGAGCAGAAGGCTCCGCCACCATGAGCACATGCCCACACCGACACCATCACCGCCCTCATCACCACCGGCGGCGACATCTTCATCCCCATCTCCATCAACACCACCATGGCTTTTCCCTTCACCGGTTTGATGCCGGCTTGTAACTTGTCCCTATCTATAACACCCCCAGTGTCATGATATAGTAACCCTCCTTGGTTAAGCTAATCATTTTTTCTATAACAGTGCTTAGTCACCTTGATCAATATCTCATTTGAAATTCCACCTGTATTCCAATTCAAATAACAAGTGAAATACAAAATTTCTCAAACATGAAAACTAAAATGTTTAAGTTGTTGCAAATAATCTTTTGTTAATATTGGTGTTGAACCAACATTTTTTTAAAGTGTTTAAATGACCTTAAATCAATAAAACAATGGCTAAAGCAATAGATTAAATGCTTTTTAATTTATAAAAATACTAAACTATTGTATTTAAACCTCAACCCAAATGTGGTAGTGGCCTAAATTTATTAAACTAAATTAGGTGCAAGTTTTATAAATTATAAAACTATTTTGGTTTTAAAAGGATTTGGAAAACATAAGTTTTAAAAATATAAAGAAAAACTGTTTAAAAAGAAGAGAGAGAAAAAGTCAGAGCCCCCTGCTCCCTGGGCCTTAGCCCACTAGAGCCGGCCCATCCCACTTCCCCCTGCGGTCGTCTCCTCCCCCCAGCACTGCTCATCCGACCGGGGGGCCTGGTCGCCACCAAACCCCCTCGCCGGCAGCACCGTGGGAGAGGATAAGGCCGCCACCCTCGCCGCCCTCGCCCGCTCTCATCCACTCCCCCTCCCAGGCGTTCCCCTCTACAGTTCCGCCCCACTCCTGAATGCCTCGGTCGCCACTGTTGCCGTCGACCTCGCTGCCATCGTCGCCCCCACGCCGAGCTGGGAGGTCTAGCGGATTCGCCGTCATCTGCTTCCTCCTCCTCATGCATGGGATTAAGCTGGACCACCCCGCAGCTCGTCATATCGCCATCTCCCCGTGCACGTGCTTCTTTGCGCTGCCTCGACCTCGACGTTCTAGCGCGTTCCTGGCCTACCTGAGCTCGCCACTGACCCCCACCTTGTGAGCTGTGCCCGAGCCCCCCTTCTCCCTCTCGGTTTATCGCGTTGCCGAGTTGTCGGTCGCACGCACCACGGCCAGCTGCATCCACAACAACTCCTGACCACCCCCTGTTATAAACAGGATATTGGGGCAACTGCTCGACACCCTTGAGGGGTGCGGCTATCTCATTATATATAAGTACCAAAGGGTACAAGTACAAGTACAACACGTATACACAAGTCTACGTATACACATACAGTCTAACACCCTCCCTCAATCTTAACTGTGGCCTGAAGTACAAACTAAGTTAAGATTGCGCCTGCAGCCTACAAACTGTGGTTGTGGAAGAGGCTTCATGAAGATGTCAGCAAGCTGATCCTTTGATGATATAAACTTGATGCTAAGCAGCTTCTGTGCAACACGCTCTCGAACAAAGTGATAGTCAACCTCAATATGTTTTGTCCGAGCATGAAACACTGGGTTAGATGATAAGTATGTAGCACCAATGTTATCACACCAAAGCACTGGAGAATGACCCGAAGGAACTCGCAACTCCCTCAGCAAGGACTGAACCCAAATGATCTCAGCTGTTGCATCAGCAACTGCCTTGTACTCGGCTTCTGTGCTGCTGCGAGACACCGTAGCCTGCTTGCAAGCATTCCAGGCAATCAAGTTGGGGCCAAGAAACACTGCATACCCCCCCGTGGATCGCTGGTCATCAGGACTACCAGCCCAGTCTGCATCGGAGAAGGCTGAGATCTCATAAGACGGCACATGCTGGAGGAGCAAACCATGAGATGCAGTGAGACATATATAACGCAGAATGCGCTTCGCAGCTGACCAATGGGATGTTGTGGGTGCATGAAGAAACTGACAGACACGATTGACTGCATATGAGACGTCCGGTCTGGTGATAGTAAGATACTGCAGGCCTCCAACAAGACTATGGTACTCAGTGGCATCATCAGAGGAGAGAGGGTCTCCATCAAAAGCAGACAACCGATCAGTGGCAGACATAGGAGTAGTGACAGGTTTACACTGCAGCATACCAGCACAATGCAACAGATCCAGAGCGTACTTCTTCTGAGTAAGAGTGACTCCAGCAGAAGACCATGAAACCTCCAGACCAAGAAAGAAGTGCAGAGCACCAAGATCCTTGACAGCAAAATCACCACTCAATGCAGCCACAAGACGATCTGCTGCAGCATCTGAGGAACTGATGAGAATAATATCATCAACATAGACCAGCAAATACATCGTAACCTCAGGGCATTGAAGAAGAAACAGTGATGTGTCAGCAGTAGAAGGAATGAACCCAAGTGCTCGCAAAACCGAACCAAGACGTGCATGCCAGGCACGGGGAGCCTGCTTAAGACCACAGAGCGCCTTAAAAAGACGACAGAGATGATTAGGACGTGCAGGAGCCACAAACCCTGGTGGCTGACGCATGTAAACCTCCTCCTCCAGAACTCCATGCAAAAAGGCGTTCTGCACATCAAGCTGACGGAGAAACCATCCTCAAGTAACAGCAAGAGATAGTAGTATACGAATGGTAGTGGGCTTGATAACTGCACGGAACGTGTCTTCATAGTCAAGACCATACCTCTGTTTGAAGCCCTTAGCCACTAGCCTTTCCTTGTAACGCTCGATGGAACCATCAGCATGCCGTTTAACTTTAAACACCCACTTAGAGTCAATGACATTGACTCCAGACACTGGAGGAACAAGCTGCCAGGTGTCATTCTTCAGCAATGCTTGAAACTCCTGTTCCATCACGGCACGCCAGTGGGGAATATCTAGTGCAGCTTGAAAGTGGCGAGGCTCAGCAGTAGGATTAGCAGCAGCATGAGCCATGCACGCGGCGAGCCACGCAACAGTCCCATCGGTCCGAATCTTAGGCCGAAAGACACCGGTCTGGCTGCGCGTGCAATGACGAGGAGCAGCAGGTTGTGGTGGCGAGGCAGGGCATGATGCAGGCGACGAAAGAGGCGACCCCGAGTCGCCAGGGCTCACGCCAGAGCCACCGGGCGCCGGAGAGGCGGGCGGTGTGGCGCCCGACGCGGCCACGTCGCCCGGGTCCACGCCGGAGCCTCTGGGCGCAGAAGGAGCAGGCGATCCTGGGGTGGCCGGCCCATCGGGAGTCAAAGCCGGCCCATGGGAGCACGGCATGGCTGGCCCAGGAGCGACCTCCTGCGAGGCCAGTGCGGGCGACTCACATGAGGCGGGCGAGGGCGACGCTCGCAGAGCGGCATCGGGCGAGGCCCGCAAGGCAGCCGCGGGTGCAGCTCTCGCGGGTTGCGGAGTACCGCCCGGTATGCATGCCCCATGCACGCGATCGTCCTCCGGACACGCCGGTGCTTGTTCCTCAAGGAGCTCGAGACGAGCGCCACGGCCAACACCTGCAGCATGGTTAGGGAGCAACACAGGAGCATATGCAACATCCACAAATTGATCAGGCACAGGTGTGGTAGAAGAAGCGTCTGGCATAAGAGTGATAGAGGTGTTCGGAAGTGCACGAAAAGGAAACACATTCTCATCAAAAACAACATCACGAGAAATGTAAACGCGATTGGTGGGAACATGTAGGCATTTGTACCCTTTGTGAAGGGAACTATACCCAAGAAAAACACACTTTTTCGACCGAAACTCTAGCTTATGTTTATTATATGGACGCAAATGAGGCCAACAGGCACACCCGAAGACTTTGAGAAAGGTGTAGTCTGGGATTTCATGGAGCAAGAGTTCAAGTGGGGTTTTCATATTCAGTAGTCGTGAAGGCAGCCTATTGATCAAAAAACAGGCAGTGGAGAAAGCATCACTCCAGAACCTAAAGGGTACGGAGGCATGAGCTAATAAGGTGATGCCAGTTTCTACAAGGTGACGATGCTTACGTTCGGCAGTCCCATTCTGCTGATGTGTATGGGGGCAAGACACACGGTGGGTAATCCCAAGCTTGTTAAAGAACAAGTTGAGGTTGTGATATTCACCCCCCAGTCGCTTTGGACATGAATAATTTTCGGGCGAAGGAGACGCTCAACATGTGCTTGAAACTGGATAAACACATCAAACACATCAGATTTTTTCTTAATAAGATAGAGTCAGGTAAACCGACTGTAAGCATCAATGAAACTGACATAATAATTATGGCCACTAACAGACGTTTGGGCATGACCCCATACATCGGAAAAAATAAGCTCAAGAGGATGTTTCACAACACGACTAGACTCTGAAAACGGAAGTTGGTGACTCTTGCCCTGCTGACAGGCATCACAAATAGTTTCAGCAGTTTTATTTGACATAACTGGTAGCTCATGACGATGTAACACATGACGGACTATGGGAGCGGCAGGATGTCCAAGTCGCGCGTGCCAATGTGTAGGTGAGACATGAACGCCACTGAACGCCTGAGGAGAAAACTGCATGGGAGGTGCGGTTGGCGCGTCAAGTGCATAGAAGCCACAGTGAAGACGACCGCTAAGCAGAACGGCCCTTGTGTCCCGATCCTTGATAAAGAAACGAAAAGGGTGAAATTCAGCAAGGACATTATTGTCACGAGTAAGTTGTGGAACAGACAACAAACTATGTGAAGCAGTGGGAATACGAAGGATGTTAGACAAATGCAGTTGTCGTGAATTGTGTGCAAGAAGGGATGCCTGACCAACATGGGAGATGCGCATACCTGCTCCGTTGGCGGTGTGCACCTGATCATGACTGCGATATGGCTCCTGGACCGAGAGCTTGCTCATGTTGTTGGTGAGGTGGTTGGTGGCTCCCGTGTCCATGTACCACGAGGGATCAATCGAGTAGGATGGAGTACGCCCGTGCTCATGACCCACCACCGCAGCGGCCGCCTGTTTTTCATTCCCTTTGCCATTGTTGCCAAGGCCAAGGAAGTCTTGCTTGTAGCGGCGATGACAGCGAGAAGCTACGTGTCGCTCAATTCCACACAGCCTGGCACGCCTGCTGAGCACCACAACTGGGGCAGCAAGCCACCGGCCGTGACCCTCCTGTGATGGACGGCGCGGCGCCCCGTGAGGGCTGAGATGCGCCCGCCGGCTTGGTAGGGGGCGACGGCTTCTGCGATTTGCCACGGGTTGCGGCGTTAGCAGAGGCAAAACTCGGAGTAGATCGACGCGCTTTGATGCGCTGTTCGCGACCAAGGAGCCGCGCATACAGTTCCCGCGGCGGGAGAGGCGCCTCGCGCCCATGGACGTTCTCAATGAGATTGTCATAGTCATCATCGAGTCCATTGAGCACATGAGTGGTGAAGTCCTCATATCCAAGGGGCTAGCCAATGGAGGCCAGTGTGTCTGCAAGGCTTGACATCTTGTTGAAGTACTCCGTGATGGTGAGGCCTCCAAACTTGGTCTCCCCCAACTCTGTGCGGATAGAGTGAGCACGCGCCTGAGACTGAGAGGCAAAACTGCTGTGAAGTGCAGACCACGCCTCCCGGGATGTCGCGGCGAAGATGACAAGCGATGACACGCTCGGAGTTAGCAAGGACTGGATGGCCGAGAGTATCGCCTGGTCTTGGGCCACCCACACATGATGAGCCGGGTGATACGGTGGCGGGCACGAGATAGAGCCATCAACATAGCCCTCCAAGTAGCGACTCCGTAGGAGAGGTAGCACCTGCGCCCGCCAGGACAGATAGTTGTCCAGTGTAAGCTTCACCGGAAGTAGATGCGAGAAGTAGAACGACGACGGCGCCGGAGCATAACCCGCATGCGGACCCCTGTTCGGCACATCATGGGGAGCGAGGGCCAAGGACGCCTCGTAGCCAGGACCAGAAGGGGGATCAACCGGACCAGGCGGGGCCGCCGAAGACACGGCGGGTGCGGCGCCGTAGGCAGCGCCATAGGGCAACAACGCCGTCATCTGTGATGACGGAGGCGTCGGCCAGGTGGAAGGCATCGGTGGCGCGGTGCCGTAGGTTGGTGCAGGGGCGCCGTACCATGGAGCGTAGGTCGGGGCCGCGCCATAGTAGAGTGGAGAGGCACCGTAGGGTTGGGGAGCCGCCCCGTAGGTGGACAGCGCGGCGCCGCGAAGAGGTGGCGGCGCGAAGGCAAAGGTCGAGGGCGAGGTGCCGCCAGTGGCGATCGGCGGCTGGGGAAGGCCCGGCCCGCCCTACTCCTGCCCGCCCTGCCCGCCCTGTAGATGGCCTTCGGCAGGCAGCGACGGCTGCCGCCAAGCCGTGGCGAGCGGTGGGGGACGCGAGGAAGGGCGATGAGGGGGCGACCGGTGCGCCAGCAGGGGAAGAACCCGAGGCGGCGGCTGAGTGCGCGGTGGCCATCGGGCGAGGCGGCGTCGGCGCAGAAGCGATCGGCGGCGCAAGGGGTGCAGCGGAAGACGGGAAACCCTAGTCTAATACCATGTTATAAACATGATATTGGGGCAACTGCTCGACTCCCTTGAGGGGTGCGGCTATCTCATTATATATAAGTACCAAAGGGTACAAGTACAAGTACAACACGTATACACAAGTCTACGTATACACATACAGTCTAACACCCCCTGCGCCCGGCCGCTCCTCCCGCGTGCGCCCGCTGGAGCGTAGCCTCACATGTAACGCGGGCGCTGCCAAGAACTGCTACTTCCTCGCTGCTTCGGTATCCGGGAGTTGCATAATCTCATAGTCAAAGGAATATGTATAAGTCATGAAGAAAGCAATAGAATAAAACTTAACGATCATTATGCTAAGCTAACGGATGGGTCTTGTCCATCACATCATTCTCCTAATGACGTGATTCCGTTAATCAAATGACAACACATGTCTATGGTTAGGAAACTTAACCATCTTTGATCGACGAGCTAGTCTATTAGAGGCTTATTAGGGACATGGTGTTTTGTCTATGTATCCACACGTGTATCAAGTTTCCGGTTAATACAATTCTAGCATGCATAATAAACATTTATCATGATTTAAGGAAATATAAATAAAAACTTTATTATTGCCTCTAGGGCATATTTCCTTTAGTCTCCCACTTGCACTAGAGCCAATAATCTAGATTACATTGTAATGATTCTAACACCCATGGAGTCTTGGTGCTGATCATGTTTTGCTCGTGGAATAGGCTTAGTCCACGGGTCTGCCACATTCAGATCCGTATGTATTTTGCAAATCTCTATGTCTCCCTCCTTGACTTTATCACGCATGGAGTTGAAGCGTCTCTTGACGTGTTTGGTTCTTTTGTGAAATCTGGATTCCTTCGCCAAGGCAATTGCTCCAGTATTGTCACAAAAGATTTTCATTGGACCCGGTGCACTAGGTATTACACCTAGATCGGATATGAACTCCTTCATCCAGACTCTTCATTTGCTGCTTCCGAAGTAGCTATGTACCCCGCTTCACACGTAGATTCCGCCACAATGCTTTGTTTGGAACTGCACCAACTGACAGCTCCACCATTCACTATAAATACGTATCCGGTTTGTGACCTAGAGTCATGAAGATCAGTGTCAAAGCTAGCATCGACGTAACCATTTACGATGAGCTCTTTGTCACCTCCATAAACGAGAAACATATCCTTAGTCCTTTTCAGGTACTTTAGGATGTTCTTGACCACTGTCCAGTAATCCACTCATTAATTACTTTGGTACCTCCCTGCTAGACTTATAGCAAGGCGCACACCAGATCTGGTACACAACATTGCATACATGATAGAACCTATGGCTGAGGCATAGGGAATGACTTTCATGTTCTCTCTATCTTCTGCAAGGGTCGGGCATTGAGTCTGACTCAACTTCACACCTTGTAACACATGCAAGAACCCTTTCTTTGATCGATCCATTTTGAACTTATTCAAAACTTTATCAAGGTATCTGCTTTGTGAAAGTCCAATCAAGCATGTTGATCTATCTCTATAGATCTTGATGCCCAATATATAAGCAGCTTCACCGAGGTCTTTCATTGAAAAACTCTTATTCAAGTATCCTTTTATGCTATCCAGAAATTCTATATCATTTCCAATCAACAATATGTCATCCACATATAATATTAGAAATGCTATAGAGCTCCCACTCACTTTCTTGTAAATACAGGCTTCTCCAAAAGTCTGTATAAAACCATATGCTTTGATCACACTATCAAAGCATATATTCCAACTCTGAGATGCTTGCACCAGTCCATAAATGGATCTCTGGAGCTTGCACACTTTGTTAGCACCTTTAGGATCAACAAAACTTTATGGTCGCATCATATACAACTCTTCTTTGAGAAATCCATTAAGAAATGCAATTTTGACGTCCATTTGCCAGATTTCATAATCATAAAATGCGGCAATTGCTAACATGATTCAGACGGACTTAAGCATCACTACGGGTGATAAAGTCTCATCATAGTCAACTCCTTGACCTTGTTGAAAACCTTTCGCAACAAATCGAGCTTTGTAGACAGTAACATTACCATCAGCGTCAGTCTTCTTCTTGAAGATCCATTTATTCTCTATGGCTTGCCGATCATCGGGCAAGTCAACCAAAGTCCATACTTTGTTCTCATACATGGATCCTATCTCAGATTTCATGGCCTCAAGCCATTTTGCGGAATCTGGGCTCATCATCGCTTCCTCATAGTTCGTAGGTTCGTCATGGTCTAGTAACATGCCTTCCAGAACAGGATTACAGTACCACTCTAGTGCGGAACGTGCTCCGGTTGACCTACGAGGTTCGGTAGGAACTTGATCCGAAGTTTCATGATCATTATCATTAGCTTCCTCACTAGTTGGTGTAGGCATCATGGGAACGGTTTTCTGTGATGAGTTACTTTCCAATACAAGAGAAGGTACAATTACCTCATCAAGTGCTACTTTCCTCCCACTCACTTCTTTCGAGAGAAACTCCTTCTCTAGAAAGGTTCCATTCTTAGCAACAAAGATCTTGCCTTCAGATCTGTGATAGAAGGTGTACCCAACAGTTTCTTTTGGGTATCCTATGAAGACACACTTCTCCGATTTGGGTTCGAGCTTACCAGGATGAAGCTTTTTCACATAACCATCGCAACCCCAAACTTTAAGAAAGGACAGCTTAGGTTTGTTGCCAAACCATAGTTCATACGATGTCGTCTCAATGGATTTAGATGCTGCCCTATTTAAAGTGAAAGCAGCTGTCTCCAATGCATAACCCCAAAATGATAGTGGTAAATCGGTAAGAGACATCATAGATCGCACCATATCTAATAAAGTACGGTTACGATGTTCGGACACACCATTACACTGTGGTGTTCCAGGTGGCGTGAGTTGTGAAACTAGTCCACATTGTTTTAAATGAAGGCCAAACTCATAACTCAAATATTCGCCTCCGTGATTAGATCATAGAAACTTTATTTTCTTGTTACGATGATTCTGCACTTCACTTTGAAATTCTTTGAACTTTTCAAATGTTTCGGACTTGTGTTTCATTAAGTAGATATACCCATATCTGCTCAAATCATCTGTGAAGGTCAGAAAATAATGATACCTGCCATGAGCCTCAACACTCATCAGACCGCATACATCGGTATGTATTATTTCCAATAAGTCAGTGGCTCGCTCCATTGTTCTGAAGAATGGAGTTTTAGTCATCTTGCCCATGAGGCATAGTTCGCAAGCATCAAATGATTCATAATCAAGTGATTCCAAAAGTCCATCCGCATGGAGTTTCTTCATGCGCTTTACACCAATATGAGCTAAACGGCAGTGCCACAAATATGTTGCACTATCATTATCAACTTTGCATCTTTTGGCATCAATATTATGAATATGTGTATCACCACAATCGAGATTCAATAAAAATAGACCACTCTTCAAGGGTGCATGACCATAAAAGATATTACTCATATAAATAGAACAACAATTATTCTCTAATTTAAATGAATAACCGTCTCGCATCAAACAAGATCCAGATATAATGTTCATGCTCAACGCTAGCACCAAATAACAATTATTCAGGTCTAAAACTAATCTTGAAGGTAGATGTAGAGGTAGGGTGCCGACGGTGATCACTGTCGGCGTTCTCGGAACGGGGGTCCCTAGACTTGCCTGCCTTCGGCCCGTGGCGTGGCTCCACCAGCAGCCCTGTAGGGCCCATCTTCACCAGCAAACACTCAAGACCCTCGCGAGGAGTCCCAGACGGGTGCCAGCGCGCCCAGTGTCCTTGTTTCCTCTTTGGTGCTAAAGGGGCAAGCACAGGCGAGGAGTCCCGAGGCATCTGGCAAAGGTTTCCATATCGGTGCAACAGGACCAAGACCACCAGGACAGCAGGACAGAGGTCACCATGGAGCGCAAGACAGCGTCACCACCAGAGCCTTTGGCGGGCGAAGACTACTTTTGTCAGGATAGCTTATACTAGTTGCCCCCTTCAAATTGGCCGTTGTGGGATCCCTTCCCACCTAATATTTGGGGAGAGGACCCGGGCCTCTCTCTATATATAGGATTAGCCACCACCATGGAGGAGAGAGATCATCTTGGACCGGATCCATTCCACCAAGCCACCACACTCACCAAGCACAAGAGCACCTCTCCTCAGGAGGTTGTTCTTCCCTTGTAACTGTTCATCCTCGGCCCAAGAGGCAATCCATAACACCACACTGGAGTAGGGTATTACACCATATCAGTAGCCCGAACCAGTATAAACTCTTGTGTCTCTTGTTCATTGGGTTCGTCGAGCTTGGCCGTGAGATCATGATGTGTGCGAGCTAGAGAGGGGGAGAGATCTTCATGCACACCCCAGTGTTCGAACCTCAAGGGTTTTGCCGGAACCCGAAATCCGACATTTGGCGTGCCAGGTAGGGGTGCGCTTAAGCTTTCCCCTTCGTCAATCCGTGTTTCGCCACTCCACAAAGTTCATGGCCGCGCTCGTCGGGACCGCACTGAGCGCCGGGCCGCCCTCGCCACCCGTGTCGCTCAGACAGCTCCTGTCGGCAGGCCTCCCTGTCGTTCTCTGTCACCCGCCGCAAATGCCGCCACCGGCCCGGCGGCAAACAGGCAGCAAGCCTCCTCACTGCACCCGTCCGTGCGGCGAGATGGCTGCACCACCACGCCGTCACTGACTCCGGCTGGCTCATCGTCTCACGCTCGCCGCACACCCACCGACGCACAGGCCGCGCTGCTCATGGCATGCGAGCTCCTGTGCTACCTCCCGGTCGACGACCTCTACAAGGCCGAGCTCGTCAACGCCGCGGGGGGCTCTCCTGCACCATCCCTCTCGCTGCCTCTCCCGCCCCTAGCTGCGGGCGATGTGGCTCACGGAGCGCCTTCGCACCCTCCGCACCAAGATGGTGCCCTCGCGCCGAGGCATGCGGCTCATTGAGCGCCTCCCCCTCCTCCATGTCAAGACGACATCCTTGCTCCAAGATGTGCGATCCCGTAGCATGACCCACCGCCATGTGCCCGCGCACGAAGAAAGAAGCCGCCAAGATATCCCCCGTTTGCAAGAAAACAGTCAACCGCTCCCAACACCGCCACGTCAGGATCGCTTGCCACGACAGGGCCATGCACCACTTTCCATGGCGGCGCAGGGACACCAAGATCAAGCTCCGCCTCCACGGCAGGCCCCGGTGGCCACGGCAGGCTTCCGCGCCTTCACTCCCGAGTTGCGTAGCGTTGTCTGGCCGAGCAAGTTCAAGCCAGATCAGCCTCCTCGCTATGACGGCACCCCCGACCCTGCAGAGTTCTTGCAGCTCTACGAGCTGAGCATCGAGGCGGCCAACGGCGATGAAAAGGTCATGGAGAACTGGTTTCCCATGGCTCCCAAGGACGGTGCCCGCTCATGGCTCCAAAACCTGCCCCTGGGCTCGATCTCCTCCTGGGACCAGATGCGCGACAGCTTTGTCGCCAACTTCTAGGGCACTCGTGACCGCCCCCGGCCGCGGGTGACCTGCGCTGCATCAAGCAACAGCCGGGAGAGACCCTGCAGAAGTACATCCAACGCTTCAATAGCGTGCGCCTGAAGATCCCCAAGGTGACGAATGAGGCCATCATCTCAGCGTTTTCCAACGGCGTCTGCGACATCAAGGTGAAGGAGGAGCTCGCCATCCATGAGGAGCTGCGCACGAGTTTGGAGCTGTTCAACATAGCAACCAAGTGTGCAAGAGCTGAGGAGGGGCGCCTCTCCCTCGTCGAGCTCCCCATTGCGGATCCAGAGGAGAAGAAGGCCAAGGTCAAGGACATGAAGCTCTAGATCACAGGTCGAGTAGTCATCAGATCAAGCTTGCCAGACGTTCATAACATCAGCAGTTGCTCCTGTAGTAGGCCTTTCACCTAGTGGTGCATCAAGGACATAATTCTTCTGTGCAGCAATGAGGATAATCCTCAAGTTATGGACCCAGTCTGTGTAGTTGCTACCATCATCTTTCAACTAAGCTTTCTCTAGGAATGCATAAAAATTCAAGGGCACGGTAGCATGGGCCATTGATCTATAACATAGATATGCAAAAACTATCAGGACTAAGTTAATGATAAATTAAGTTCAATTAATCATATTACTTAAGAACTCCCACTTAGATAGACATCCCTCGAGTCATCTAAATGATCACGTGATCCATATCAACTAAACCATGTCCGATCATCACGTGAGATGGAGTAGTTTTCAATGGTGAACATCTCTATGTTGATCATATCTACTATATGATTCAAGTTCGACCTTTCGGTCTCCGGTGTTCCGAGGCCATGTCTGTACATGCTAGGCTCTTCAAGTTTAATCCGAGTATTCCGCATGTGCAAAACTGTCTTGCACCCATTGTATGTGAACGCAGAGCTTATCACACCTGATCATCACGTGGTGTCTCGGCACGACGAACTGTCGCAACGGTGCATACTCAAGGAGAACACTTATACCTTGAAATTTTAGTGAGGGGTCATCTTATAATGCTACCGCCGTACTAAGCAAAATAAGATGCATAAAAGATAAACATCACATGCAATCAAAATATGTGACATGATATGGCCATCATCATCTTGTGCCTTTGATCTCCATCTCCAAAGAACTGTCATGTACTCATGATCTCCATCGTCACCGTCTTGACACCTTGATCTCGCCGTTGTCGTCTCGCTAACTATTGCTTCTACAACTATCGCTAATGCATAGTGATAAAGTAAAGCAATTACATGGTGCTTGCATTTCATACAATAAAGCGACAACCATAAGGCTCCCGCCTGTTGCCGATAACTTTTACAAAACATGATCGTCTCATACAATAACGTGTATCACATCATGTCTTGACCATATCACATCACATCATGCCCTGCAAAAACAAGTTTGACGTCCTCTACTTTTTTGTTGCAAGTTTTACGTGGATGCTACGGGCTTCTAGTAAGAACCGTTCTTACCTACGCATCAAAACCACAATGGTGATTTATCAAGTTTGCTGTTTTAACCTTCAACAAGGACCGGTCGCAGTCAAATCCGATTCAACTAAAGTTGGAGAAACAGACGCCCGCTAGCCACCTTTATGCAAAACTAGTTACATGTCTGTCGGTGGAACCGGTCTCATGAACGTGGTCATGTAAGGTTTGTCCGGGCTGCTTCATCCAATAATACCGCCAAATCAAAAGAAGACATTCATGGTAAGCAGTATGACGATCACCGCCCACAACTCTTTGTGTTCTACTCGTGCATATCACCTACGCATAGACCTGGCTCGGATGCCACTGTTGGGAAACGTAGCATGCAATTTCAAGAAAAAATCCTACGCTCACGTAAGATCTATCTAGGAGATGCATAGCAACGAGAGGGGGATAGTGTGTCCATGTACCCTCGTAGACCGAAAGCAAAAGCGTTTGACAACGCGGTTTATGTAGTTGAACTTCTTCTCGTTTCGAATGATCTAGCACCTTACGTACGGCACCTCTAAGTTCTGCACACGTTCAACTCGATGGCGTCCCTCAAACTCTTGATCCACCAAAGTGTCAAGGGAGAGTTTTGTCACCATGACGGCGTGGTGACGGTGATGGTGAAGTGATCCGCGCAGGGCTTCGCCTAAGCACTACGACAATAGGACCGGAGGAGTAAACTATGGAGGGGGGGGGGGCGCCGCACACGGCTAACAGTTGTTTCTGTGTGTTGTAGGCTCCCCCACCCCACATATATATAGGTTGGAGGGGGGAAGAGGCAGCCAGGGGGTGCCCAAGTAGGCTGAATCCTACTTGGGCTCCCACCCCAATTTGCCCCCCTTACCATCTTTTCCGGAGAAGGAAGGAAAGGGGAGAGATGAGGGAAGGAAGGGGGTTGCCGAATTGCCCTCTTCCTTCTCTCTTCCCCTTTTCCTTCCCCCTTCCTATTCGGCCAGCAAGGGGGGCGCAGCAGCCCATGCTGGCTGCCGTGTTTCCCCTCTTGGCCCAATAGGCCCATATAGTTTGCTGGGGGTAGCCCGGAACCCCTTTCGGTGACCCGATACGCACCCGGTACCCCCGGAACACTTACGGTGTCCAAATACTATCGTCCTATATATGAATCTTTACCTCTCGACCATTTCCATACTCCTCATCATGGCCGCAATCTCAGCCGGGACTCCGAACAACATTCGGTCACCAAATCACATAACTCATATAATATAAATCGTCATCGAACGTTAAGCGTACAGACCCTACGGGTTCGAGAACTATGTAGACATGACGGAGACACCTCTCCGGTCAATAACTAATAGCGGAACCTGGATGCTCATATTGGCTCCCACATATTCTACGAAGATCTTTATCGGTCAAATCGTTATGACAACATACGTTTATTCCCTTTGTCATCGGTATGTTAGTTGCCCGAGATTCGATCGTCGGTATCTCCATACCTAGTTCAATCTCATTACCGGCAAGTCTCTTTACTCGTTTCGTAATGCATCATCCCGCAACTAACTCATTTGTCACATTGCTTGCAAGGCTTATTATGATGTGTATTACCAAGAGGGCCTAGAGATACCTCTCTGACACTCGGAGTGACAAATCCTAATCTCGATCTATGCCAACCCAATAAACACCTTTGGAGATACCTGTAGAGCATCTTTATAATCACCCAGTTATGTTGTGATGTTTGATGGCACACAACATATTCCTTCGGTATCCGGGAGTTGCATAATCTCATTGTCAAAGGAATATGTATAAGTCATGAAGAAAGCAATAGCAATAAAACTTAATGATCATTATGCTAAGCTAACGGATGGGTCTTGTCCATCACATCATTCTCCTAATGATGTGACCCCGTTAATCAAATGACAACACATGTCTATGGTTAGGAAACTTAACCATCTTTGATCAACGAGCTAGTCTAGTAGAGGCTTACTAGGGACATGGTGTTTTGTCTATGTATCCACACATGTATCAAGTTTTCTGTTAATACAATTCTAGCATGAATAGTAAACATTTATCATGTTATAAGGAAATATAAATAACAACTTTATTATTGCCTCTAGGGCATATTTCCTCCAGACTTTACCCCAGAACCATGAATGAAGTCGGGTCGGCCCTGATGGGTATCCGTGAGAGAATTGTGAAGTCGGGTTTACCGTGAGTGTACCCGCGAGTTGATGTGTAGTCGGGTTGATATGGAGGATACCCACGAGTTTTCCATGTGGCGCGGCCGGGCATTCTTCACACGACCGGGCATTCTTAGCCCTTGCTACAAGTCCGTGAGACGGGGCAATGACACCACATGTCATGGATCATTGATCATTACCGCGCTCCCAAGACACTAACGGTTTGGATATGTGATCCGAGTTGGCCTCTGACCTTTTTCGCACCACCACCACACGGGAATAAGTATGGGCACTCTACGTCGTATGTATCAGCCAAAAGCTCTTCGGACGTCAGCGATGGAGCGGCGCGCGCCCGGGTGGCCCACGTAAGCACTTGTCTTGTATAAGGAGGTTGCCATGACTGACACCGGCCTCCCTCACAACATGCAGGAGTGCAAAGTGTGATGGGCCCAAGAACCCTGCGCGGTTAGGGTGTAGACCGGCATGCTGGCCTCTCTGCTGAGCCAAGGTAGGACTACCACTAGTATGCGTCAGTGCTATACAAACGGTTTTTAACCCCTTTCTGCGATGGCATTCAGAACCGTCGCCAAGTGAGTGACGGTGATAGGGGGTCCTTCCCACACGACCTAGAAACCGTTGAGGATATGCCCTCCTGGCACACACGCTCGGCAAAATGAGGTCGTGTGGGACCGACGAGCGCTGAAATATGGTTATACGTATAGTAGTGCTAAAAAATACAATTATACATGCGAAATCGTTTCCGGTCGTAAGTACATCCCACACAGTCAGTCCCCGCTAAACGTTTCCGTTCGTATGATCATCCCACACAGTCGCTCCAAGGAAAATGTTTCCCTTCGCAGGTACATCACACACAATTTTCCCTGTTAAATCGTGTGTGGTAGCGTTGCCATTGCACACGATATTAACAATTTTATCATTTGCGTTATTGAATGCATCACACACGGTGCATAGAAGAAACTGTGTGGCAAAGGCTGTCCATCACACACCGTTTTTATGTGGTAAACGTTTGCGCAAGGTGGTCTAACGCAAACAATTTTCAAGAGGATGCCGTGTGTGCTATGGAGATTGATCGCACACGTAGTGGATCCTAGAAACGTGTCTGATCTCCACGTCCGTCGCAGATGTTTCGCTTTCACAAACCGTCTGTAGTGTAATCCGTAATTAATCCCTAATTTAAAAATCACATGTTTTGAATTTGAATGTAGGCAATCACTTATTTCATATCCAACCATGTTTATTACAAATATAGGTTCAACCACGAATGCATAATTCGATGCACAGGTACATACACTAAAGAACTATAGAAGCACCAAGTAAAGAATGATGAACCATAGTTGTACTAAAGACTGTAAAGAGAGAGGCAAAAGACATTATGGTCGCTGGAGAAGGTGAAGCAGAATGCCCATATTGTGCCCTCCTCCATGCGTAATGCGCGCATGACTCTAGGCCAACCCCTTGTGATGGTTGCCCGTCCATCCTTCACTATCTTCATTACGACTTCTCGATGCTCATTGTAGTTTGGATGAAATACTTTAACCTTCATTGTGTGTCCACCAATCATGTACTTTGCGAGGTAATCTTGAGTGAACTGCTTCGGGAACCACTGCAAAGGAAAAAGATTCAGACATTGTTGTCTAACAACTCATTATGGGCAGTAAAAAGAGAAGGCTGCAGAGTTTGTAGTTACCATCCAACAGCTCACTATTTTGTTGGATAGAGCATAAACAAATAATTTGCTTGCCACCATTCGTATCTTTTTGCTAATAATCCTTACAAGTTTCCTCACTTGATGCTTGTTCATGAATATCTCATTGCCCCATACACAAAAAGGGTCGATGCGTGGATCCTTGCCAAGGGCATATGTACCTACAAGCAACAAGTCAATATTATAAGCTAACAAGTGTCCAAGCCTAGATATATATGCACTACATTATGGAACGACGAGGGGAGTACAAGCTGAGGGATGAAGCTAACCTCGGCGGAAAATGGTGGCCACTCCCGTTGTTGTCCTGCATAAGTAGTGGAAAGGCATGATAAGTACAACAACCTTAACATCAAACAAATATAGCAAAGGTAAACAACATCATCTCCAAATGATAGCTTGAATGTGTTGGTTTCATCATGCTGTTCAAGCAGATATAAAATGGAAGGCAATGTTACCTACAGCAGGCTTAACAGCCATCAAATATTGCAATTCAAACTGGTATTGTTGAAAATGAATAGAACAAAGGTATTGCTGAAACATAACACTGGATAAATGTGTAAAACTAAAATAAATGGCATGTGTTAACTACACCAGGCATAACTGGAACCAAATATAGCCGTTCAAACTGGTATTGATGCAGTCGAGCAGCACAATTCGACTTGCACATAATGAACAACACATTGTGAATGACTGAAATAAACAAGGCATATATGATCAGTATAACAACCAAATATAGCCATTGAAAACTGGACAGTCTCACTGCAACCAACCTAACAAGCAAATGCAGATAAATAGGGCATATGCTTGAAAATTGGATAAATGCTCACTGCAACCAACCTAACAAGCAGATACAGATAAACAAGGCATCTGCTTGAAAACTGGGCGATTGCTAAAAAAAGCAACCTAACAACCAAATACAGATAAACAAGGCATCTGCTTGATAACTCGACAAATGCTCACTGCAACCAAACTAAGAACCAAATACATATAAACAAGGCATCTGCTCGATAACTGAAAAAATGCTCACTACAACCAACCTAACAACCAAATACAGATAAACAAGGCATCTACTCACTATAAACAACCAAATATAGCCATTCGTGAAACTAAAGTGGACAATTCATACTTAAACATCACATAGCCCTTTACATTTTTGCATAACTAAAATAATTAAACACGACACAGTTAAAGCACCGCATGACAAATGGTACTACAACAAAGGGTACGGGTTGGCAAGCTAGAAAAGGTAAGATTTGCTGATAGGATGTTGCCTCACATTTCATGGACGGGATCCTTCCGGTTGGAAGAGCACAGACCCATGGTGCGCTCTCTGATGTCACAGATGGGCTATTTCACCTTGGAAGAACCTTCGTGGGTGCCCTCCTCATGGTCGTGGTCGTGGTCGATGAGATCTGACTTGGCAATTGAGGATCCCAAGCCGATGCCGTAGAACGTATCCTTCAAAAATGAAAAAATGGGCTCGATGGCATATAAGGATCGCAAATCCTCGACCGCTTGATGGAGGATATCAATGGCAGGGCCGTCGAAGAGATCGACGATGGTTGAACCAGAGGGGTTGGGGGTGGACCACTTAACCTGTGACCTGACCCGCGTGAAGCCATTTCTGTCGACGAGCTTGATGTCATAGCCAGCTTTCCCGAGATACAGTAATACACTAGCTCGCTGACATGAAGCCTTCGGCATGGCAACATAGTCAATGTCTTCGCCGGCTTCCGTGATGACGTGTTGCTCCGGGATCGGCAGGTCGGGGTGATGACCCACAAGTGTAGGGGATCTATCGTAGCATTTTCGATAAGTAATAGTGTCGGACCCAATGAGGAGCAAAAGGAAATGATAAGCGGTTTTCAGCAAGGTATTCTCTGCAAGCACTGAAATTATCGGTAACCGATAGTTTTGTGATAAGGTAATTCGTAATGGGTAACAAGTAATAAAAGTAAATAAGGTGTAGCAATATGGCCCAATCCTTTTTGTAGGAAAGGACAAGCCTGGACAAACTCTTATATAAAGGAAAGCGCTCCCGAGGACACATGGGAATTATCATCAAGCTAGTTTTCACCACGCTCATATGATTCGCATTCGATACTTTGATAATTTGATATGTGAGTGGACCAGTGCTTGGGTACTGTCCTTACTTGGACAAGCATCCCACTTATGATTAATCCCTATTGCAAGAATCCGCAACTACAACAGAAGTATTAAGGTAAACCTAACCATAGCATGAAACATATGGATCCAAATCAACCCCTTACGAAGCAATGCATAAACTAGGGTGTAAGCTTCTGTCACTCTAGCAACCCATCATCTTCTTATTACTTCCCAATACCTTCCTCTAGGCCCAAATAATCGTGAAGTGTCATGTAGTCGACGTTCACATGACACCACTAGAGCAAAGACAACATACATCTCATCAAAATATCAAACAAATACCAAATTCACATGACTACTTATAACAAGACTTCTCCCATGTCCTCAGGAACAAACGTAACTACTCACAAATCATATTCATGTTCAAAATCAGAGGGGTATTAATATGCATAATGGATCTGAACATATGATCTTCCACCAAGTAAACCAACTAGCATCAACTACAAGGAGTAATCAATACTACTAGCAAACCGTAGGTACCAATCTAAGGTTTGGATACAAAGATTGGATATAAGAGATGAACTAGCGTTTGAGATGAGATGGTGCTGGTGAAGATGGTGATGGACATTGACCCCCTCCCGATGAGAGGATCGTTGGTTGCTACCTCTTGAGCACTACGTTGGTTGTCCCTTGAAGAGGAAAGGGTGATGCAGCAAAGTAGCGTAAGTATTTCCCTCAGTTTTGAGAACCAAGGTATCAATCCAGTAGGAGACTACACGCAAGTCCCTCGTACCTACACAAACAAATAAGAACCTCGCAACCAACACGATAAAGGGGTTGTCAATCCCTTCACGATCACTTACGAGAGTGAGATCTGATAGAGATAATAATGATAAGATAAATATTTTTGGTATTTTTATGATATAGGTTGAAAGTAAAGATTGCAAAATAAACGGTGCTAGAAATAACTTGTTGACGGGAGATTAATATAATGGTGAATAGACCCAGGGGCCATAGGTTTCACTAGTGGTTTCTCTCAAGATAGCATAAGTATTACGGTGGGTGAACAAATTAGTGTTGAGCAATTGATAGAAAAGCGAATAATTATGATAATATCTAGGCATGGTCATGTATATAGGCATCACGTCCGTGACAAGTAGACCAACTCCTGCCCGCATCTACTACTATTACTCCACACATCGACCGCTATCCAGCATGCATCTAGAGTATTAAGTTCATAAGAACAGAGTAACACATTAGGTAAGATGACATGATGCAGAGGGATAAACTCAAGCAATATGATGTAAACCCCATCTTTTTATCCTCGATGGCAACAATACAATACACATCATTTCCCTTTCTGTCACTGGGATCGAGCACCGCAAGATTGAACCCAAAGCTAAGCATGTCTCCCATTGCAAGAAAGATCAATCTAGTAGGCCAAACCAAACTGATAATTCGAAGAGACTTGCAAAGATAACCAACCATACATAAAAGATTTCAGAGAAGAATCAAATATTGTTCATAGATAGACTTGATCATAAACCCACAATTCATCAGATCTCGACAAACACACCGCAAAAAGAGTTACATCGAATAGATCTCCAAGAAGATCGAGGAGAACTTTGTATTGAGATTCAAAGAGAGAGAAGAAGCCATCTAGCTAATAGCTATGGACCCGAAGGTCTAAAGTAAACTACTCACACATCATCAGAGGGGCCATGGAGTTGATGTAGAGGCCCTCCGTGATCGATGCCCCCTCCGGCGGAGCTCCGGAAAGGCCCCAAGATGGGATCTCTTGTGTATAGAAGGTTGCAGTGGTGGAAATAGGGTTTCGTGGTGCTCCTGGATGTTTTCGGGGTATATGAACATATATAGGAGGAAGGAGTAGGTCGGTGGAGCCACGAGGGGCCAACGAGGGGGGAGGGCGTGCCCAAGGGGGGTAGGCGCGCCCCCTGCCTCGTGGCCACCTCGTTGGTTGCTTGATGTCTACTCCAAGTCCTCTGGATCATGTTTGTTCCAAGAACAACTCTCCCAAAGGTTTCATTCCGTTTGGATTCCTTTTGATATTCCTTTTCTGCGAAACACTGAAATAGGCAAAAAAACAGCAATTTGCACTGGGCCTTGGGTTAGTAGGTTAGTCCCAAAACTAATATAAAAGTGTAAAATAAAGCCCATTAACATCCAAAACAGATAATATAATAGCATGGAACAATTAAAAATTATAGATACGTTGGACATGTATCATTGGTGATGAGGATGGTGATGATTTCCCCCTCTCGGAGGGAAGTCTCCCCGGCAGAACAGCTCCGTCGGAGCCCTAGATTGGTTCCGCCAAGGTTCCACCTCGTGGTGGCAGAGTTTCGTCCCGTGAGTTTGCTTATGATTTTTTCCTCGACGAAAGACTCCATATAGCTAAATATGGGCATCAGAGGGCCACTAGGGGGCCCACGAGGCAGGGGGCGTGCCTAGGGGGTAGGGTGCCCCCACCCTCATGGATGGTGGGTGGCCCCCTCTGGTACTTCTTTCACCCAATATTTTTTATATATTCTGAAAATAATCCCCGTGGAGTTTCAGGACTTTTGGAGATGTGCAGAATAGGTATCTAATATTTGCTCCTTTTCCAGCCCAGAATTCCAGCTGCCGGCATTCCCCCTCTTCATGTAAACCTTGTAGAATAAGAGAGAAAAGGCATAAGTATTGTGACATAATGTGTAATAACAATCCATAATGCAATAAATATCGATATAAAAGCATGATGCAAAATGGACGTATCAACTCCCCCAAGCTTAGACCTCGCTTGTCCTCAAGCGAAAGCCAAAATCGAAAAATATGTCCACATGTTTAGAGATAGAGGTGTCGATAAAATAAAATACAGACATGAGGGCATCATGATCATTCTTAGAACAGCAATATATATATATATATATTGTCATATGATCTCTTATGCTAAAGTAACAATTCATTCACATACTCAAGTATGAATCAGAAACTTCATTGAAAACTAACAAACTATAATCTCAGTCATTAAAGCAATTGCAATTTATCATAACATAGGAAAGAGTCAAATATAAGAGCTTCTCAGCAAGTCCACATACTCAACCATCATTTAGTCTTTCACAATTGCTAACACTCACACGATATTTATGGTTATGAAGTTTTAATTGGACACAGAGAAAGATATGGGCTTATAGTTTTGCCTCCCAACTTTTTACCTCAAGGGTAATGTCAACAATAATAGTTCATGAAAACTCATATCCAATTAGCTATATATACCTGGATCTTTCCAACACATTGTGCTTGCCAAAGGATAAAATGTAAAAAGGAAAGGTGAAGATCACCGTGACTCTTGCATGAAGTATAAGACAAGAATAAAAGATAGGCCCTTCGCAGAGGGAAGCAGAGGTTGTCATGTGGTTTTATGGTTGGATGCACAAAATCTTAATGCGAAAGAACGTCACTTTATATTGCCACTTGTGATATGGACCTTTATTATGTAGTCCATCGCTTTTATTTTTTCCGCATCACAAGATCGTATAAAGCTTATTTTCTCCACACTAATAAATCATACATATTTAGAGCGCAAATTTTTATTGCTTGCAACGATGACAACTTACTTGAAGGATCTTACTCAATCCATAGGTAGATATGGTGGACTCTCATGGCAAACTAGGTTTAAGGATATTTGGAAGCACAAGTAGTATCTCTACTTGGTGCAAAGAAATTGACTAGCAAGAAAGGGAAAGGCAAGCTCAACATGTTGGATGATCCATGACAATATAATTTATCTCAGATGCAAGAAAACATAACCCATTACGTTGTCTTCCTTGTCCAATATCAACTCTTTAGCATGTCATATTTTAATGAGTGCTCACAATCATAAAAGATGTCCAAGATAGTATATTTATATGTGAAAACCTCTCTTTCTTTATTACTTCCTATTAATTGCAACGATGACCAAAACTATGTTTGTCAACTCTCGACAATTTTTATTCATCATACTCTTTATATGTGAAGTCATTAGTCTCCATAAGATCCATATGATCTCTTTATTTCTTTTTTATTTCTTCTCTTTTATTCTATTCCCTCAAGATCATAGCAAAATAATCAAGCCCCTGACTCAACACTAATCTTTATTATATATAGCTCGCGGACTCAATTACATAGAAGGATCATAAAGCAAAACTCACAACTAGATCATACTAAAACTTTATTCTACTAGATCAAGATATTACCAAAAGGATCAAACTAAGAAAAACGGAAAAGATAAAAGTGATGGTGATACGATATTGGGGCACTCCCCCAAGCTTGGCAGTTGCCAAGGGGAGTGCCCATACCATGTGTTTACGTTTCCTTCCTCGGAGGTGGTGATGATGGAGTTGTTGATGATGTAGGCTTGTCGTCCATCTTCCAAGGCATAGGCTCACCATCATAGAAGGATGATCGAGTCTCTGGGATCCTCAAATCTGCAGCCAAACTCATCCTCTTGAATCTATATTCATACTCATAGTTTTGGTTTTGCAGGTCATAGATCTGGGCTTGGAGGCGCTCGATTTTGTCGTGAAGCTTGAAGATGGCCTCCCCAATGTTCTTGTCATCCAGCTTGTGGTTGTTGGTGAACTCCATGATCATTATATGATTGGAGTCGAGTCCACGTTCCACCATCTCCTAGCACTTGAAAACTTGCTGCTCCAATGCCTTGAACCTTGTCTCCATGCTTCTGGTCCTCCTTAGTCCCTCAACATCGTGGATGTGCAGCAACCCCTCATGCATCTCAATGGTTTGAGGGTGTTGCAGCACCTCCGCGAGGTAGGGGTTGATGACCTTCTCGAAGAACTTGTCCCTGGGGGCACTTGAAGACGCCATGGTGATCAAGATCTGTCAGAAAAACAGCTCAAAACAATGACAGAAGATATTTGCGTGATTTGGTGGTAAAAATTTTCAGGAGATTATATAATCAATTTTTTCCGAACAAAAGAAGTATCATGCAAGAAAACGGAGTCCGAAGAGCACATGAGGTGCCCACGAGGCAGGGGGAGCGCCCAGGGGGTAGGGCGCGCCCTCCACCCTCGTGGAAGCCTTGTGTCCTTTCCGACTGCTTCTTATTTTCCTATTTTCTTAAATATTCCAAAACGGAGAAAATTGCCATTAGAACTGTTTTGGAGTCGGTTTACTTACCGTACCACATACCTATTCCTTTTCGGAGTCTGAAATGTTCTGGAAAGTGTCTCTTTTGTATTCCTCCAGGGTTACGGTTTCAATAACATTGGTTTCAACATTTATGGGATTACCTGAGATATAATGTTTGATTCTTTGACCGTTCACCACCCTCAGATTTGTGCCTTCGAAGTTGTTGATTTTTATGGCACTGGAATGATAGACCTCCTCGATGATGTAAGGACCTTCCCATTTAGAGAGGAGTTTGCCTGCAAAAAATCTTAAATGAGAGTTGTATAGTAATACATAATCACCTACATTAAACTCACGCTTTTGTATCCTTTTATCATGCTACCTTTTAACTTTTTCTTTAAACAGTTTGGCATTCTCATAAGCCTGGGTTCTCCATTCATCAAGTGAGCTAATGTCAAAAAGCCTCTTCTCACCGGCAAGTTTGAAGTCATAGTTGAGCTCTTTAATAGCCCAATATGCCTTATGTTCTAGTTCAAGAGGTAAGTGACATGCTTTACTATAAACCATTTTATACGGAGACATGCCCATAGGACTTTTATGCAGTTCTATAAGCCCATAATGCATCATCAAGTTTCTTGGACCAATTCTAGATCTATTAACAGTTTTTTGCAAAATTAAATTAAGCTCTCTATTGCTCAGTTCTACTTGACCACTAGACTGTGGGTGATAAGGAGATGCAATTCTATGATTAACGTCATACTTAGCAAGCATTTTACGAAAGGCACCATGAATAAAATGTGAACCACCATCAGTCATTAAATATCTAGGGACTCCAAACCTCAGAAAAATAACTTCTTTAAGCATCTTAATAGAGGTGTTATGATCAGCACTACTAGTTGGAATAGCTTCTACCCACTTAGTAACATAATCAACAGTAACTAAAATATGTGTATACCCATTAGAGGAAGGAAACAGTCCCATATAATCAAAACCCCAAACATCAAATGGTTCAATAACAAGTGGATAATTCATAGGCATTTCCTGACGTCTACTAATGTTACCAATTCTTTCACATTCATCACAAGACAAGACAAACTTACCAGCATCCTTGAAGAGAGTAGGCCAATAAAAACTGGATTACAATACCTTGTGTGCAGTTCTGTCTCTAGCATGGTGTTGTAACGCCCCGTATGTAACTTGCCATATTTGTATTCCAACCCTTGCCATTTTCGGCTCTAAGTTATGATATTCCCTCGTGGTTGGGTTTTGTCTTCGTTTTACTTTTTGTCCATGTCATGCATCTCTTATCATGTCATCATGTGCATCGCATTTGCATATGTGTTCGTCTCATGCATTCGAGCATTTTCCCCGTTGTCCGTTTTGCATTCCGGCACTCCTATGTCCTCCGGCGCCCCCTTTTGCCTCTTTTCGTGTGCGAGTGTTAAACGTTCTCGGATTGGACCGAGATTTTCCAAGCGGCCTTGGTTCACTACCGGTAGACCGCCTGTCAAGTTTCGTGCCATTTGGAGTTCGTTTGATACTCCAACGGTTAACCGAGGAACCGTAAAGGCCTCGTGTTCGTTGCAGCCCAACACCCCTCCAAAGTGGCCCAAAACCCATCCAAACCCCCTCCATCCTCTCGACCGTTTGATCACGATCGCGTGGCCGAAAGCCGCACCTCATTTGGACTCTCCTAGCTCCCTATACCTATAAATATGTGCATCTCCCCGAAAAATTCGGATCCCGGAACCCTAGCCCCGCTCGTCCACGTCGCCGGACACGTCCGCCACCGGCCGGACGCATCCGCCGCCGCACCCCAACCAATCGGGAGACGACACGTGGCTCTGCTCCGTTCCCCGCGCCGCCGGCCCGGCCGGCCCGAGGTCGGCCCCCGCGGCCCGGTCGCCGCCGCCCCGCTCCTCCGCCCGGTCGCCACCCCGCTCCTCCGCCCGGTCGCCGCCGCGTCCCTCGCCACGCCGCCGCATCGCCTCCTCACCGGCCGACCCGCTCCGCCGCCACCGCTTGCCAGCACGCCGCGCCGCCCTGCCGCGCCCAGCGGCGCCCCAAGCCAGATCCGGCCCGGATCCTGCCATCTCCGGCGACCCCCTCCTCTCCAGCGAGCTCCACCTTCTTCTCTGGCGAGCTCGCGCCTGCCTCGGTTCATGGACCCTGCAAACCCTAGATCTGTCTGGAGAGGTCCATTTTCACTAAGTCTTCGTCCCTGTTCTTTTTTTAAGCATTCTTCATCAGGCCATATCTCATCATCCATAGCTCCGTTTTGCGGGTGTGATATATCGAAATGTTCGTTAGGATGTGCTCTTCATTTCATTCCATTGCACGATGCTTGTTTGAGTCCATCTTGATGCCTAAAATGCTGTTGCAAGAGTGCTATAAAATGTTAGTTTCTGTTTCTTAACAGATTATGGGCATTTGTCATTTTGCCATGATTTTTGTGTGCCTCCTATGAACTTGAGCCCTACATGTGTTTTGGGCTATGCCATGCCATCTTTACATGGGTGTATGCCATGTATTTTTGGGATCAATGTGGTGACTAGCACAAGCATGCAAAGTAGCTCTCATGATGTTGCTGATTTCAGGGACTTAGAATTCTTCTAAGTCATTTCCCTGATGTTATTTTTATGCCATGTATTCATGTTGCTACAAAGTGATCCATGCCTCTTTTGAGCATGTTCAGTAAGGATGATTTTGAGATATTGTTATGTTATATCCATCCATGTCTTTGTTTGCAATTATGGAGTACCCTAGCATGACTCAATCTTGCTCTACTTTTGCTATAAAATGTTCCTGGCAGATTGTTTACGCGTTAATCAATTTTGCCGAGGTTGTTGTAGTTGATCCATGCATTCTATGAGATGGTTCTTGCCATGGTTAGCTTCTCGAACATGTCTTATTGCTGGGTGTATGCTTAGTTTGTCATGCAACGCCTTGTGGTGAGTGCATAGAGCTCGCAAACATGCCTACGTAACTCTATTTTGCCATGTCCAGTTTTTCTGCTAAGTCTGAATCTGTTAACGAAACTTGCTATGTTTACATGGGTGCCATCATATTTTCTGATCCTGTTTGGCTTATGGTCAGTAAGGACCTTTTTTATATGCTTTGAGTAGATTCATGCCATGCCTTGCTTTGCTATGTCCTGATCCTGTAGCATGTTGATATCTTGCTCCAAACATTGCTTCCTGATGTTAATTCCTGGCATGTTGTTATTTTCACTAAGTCTGTGATGCTGTTATCTTTTGCACTTTTGCCATGCCTGTTTGAACCTGCTATTGTGTGATTTAGCCGTAGCTCAGTGTCCATATTTTGTCAAGCATGTTGAGTAGATCACTGCCATGTGCTTTGTTGATATGTTGGAGTGCAGTAGCTTAGTTTCTTGTTGCATTTCAGATGGCATCGTGCTGTTAATCGCAGAATTGTGCCATTATTGCTTTGCTTGCCATTTGCAAACCGTGCATCCGATTCCAGTGATCTTTATATCGATTTTGACTGAAATCAACTCATCTTTCCAGCGGCGCTCTTGGTTTTCCAAGTTGAGGCCTGGTTCAATCTTTTCCTTCTGGAGCACGCATATGCATTGCATATTACATCCCGCATATCATGCCATGTTTTGCATCATGTTGCTTGTGCATTGCACCTTGGTTGATCGTGTTTCCCTTGCTTGTGTTCTTGCCTTGGGTAGAGTCTGGAGACGAGTACGTGATCGAAGAACCCGTTGAGTACGCTTACAACGATCAAGCTTACGTCAACTCGGAGAACTTTGCAGGCAAGATGACCATACCCTTGAAATCACTTCTATCTTTGCTTGCTAGTTGCTCGCTCTATTGCTATGCCTATGTCGCGATACCTACCACTTGCTATATCATGTCTCCCATATTGCCATGTCAAACCTCTAACCCACCTTGTCCTAGCAAACCGTTGTTTGGCTATGTTACCGCTTTGCTCAGCCCCTCTTATAGCGTTGCTAGCTGCAGGTGAAGATTGGAGTTTATTCCTTGTTGGAACATGTTTATTGTTGGGATATCATTATTATATCTTGTTTACTTTAATGCACCTATATACTTGGTAAAGGGTGGAAGGCTCAGCCTTATGCCTGGTGTTTTTTCCACTCTTACCGCCCTAGTTTCCGTCATACCGGTGTTATGTTCCTTGATTTTGCGTTCCTTACGTGGTTGGGTTATAATGGGAACCCCTTGAATAAAACTCCTCCAGCAAGGCCCAACCTTGGTTTTACCATTTGCGACCTAGCCTTTTTCCCTTGGGTTTCGCAAACTCAAGGGTCATCTTTATTTTAACCCCCCCGTGCCAGTGCTTCTCTAAGTGTTGGTCCAAACTGGGCGATGTCCGGCGCCCCCTGGGCAACCAGGGTTTATGCCAACCCGACGTCTTGCCCATCCGGTGTGCCCTGAGAACGAGATATGTGTAGCTCCTATCGGGATTTGTGGGCACATTTGGGTGGTCTCGCTGGTCTTGTTTTACCATTGTCAAAATGTCTTGTAACCGGGATTCCGAGTCTGATCGGGTCGTCCTGGGCTAAGTTGGGACACCCCTGCAGGGATTTGAACTTTAGAAAGACGTGCCCGTGGTTATGGGCAGATGCAAATTTGTTAATATCCGGTTGTAGAGAACTTGAAACTTAACTTAATTAAGATGAATCAACCGCGTGAGTAGCCGTGATGGTCTCTTTTCGGCGGAGTCCGGGAAGAGAACACGGTCTCATGTTATGCTTGAAGATAAGTAGTTCTAGGGTCACTTCTTGATCATAGATTCTCGACCGTGCTTTGCCTTCTCTTCTTGCTCTCATTTGTGCAAGTTAGCCACCATATATGCTAGTGCTTGCTGCAGCTCCACCTCACTACCTTTGCCTACCCATAAGCTTAAATAGTCTTGATCGCGAGGGTGTGAGATTGCTGAGTCCCCATGACTCACACATTACTTCCAAAACCAGATGCATGTGTCGATGATGCCATTCCAAGGGATGCGACTGAACTCAAGTGGGAGTTCGACGAGGACTCAGGACGTTACTACGTTTCCTTTCCAAACGATCAGTAATGGAGCCAGTTGGGGCGATCGGGGATCTTATGCATTTGGGGTTGTCTTTATTTTGGTTCCGTAGTCGGACCTTGATTGTATCTGGATGATGTAATGCTATATTTATGTATTGTGTGAAGTGACGATTGCAAGCCAACTCTATACCTTTTTCTAATTCAGTACATGGGATGTGTAAAGATTACCCCTCTTGCGACATGCTTACAATGTGGTTATGCTTCTAAGTTGTGCTCCGACACGTGGAAGATATAGCCGCATCATGGGTGTGACAAGTTGGTAATCAGAGCCTTCCCCAACTTAGGAGCCCCCCTGCTTGATCGAATCGTTGTTGTTGTTGAGTCTAGAAAAATGTTTTGAGTCTTATAGGATGATATATATCGGAGAGTAGGATTCTTTTTACTCCTCAGTCCCTTCGTCGCTCTGGTGAGGCATCCTGACGTAGAGTTTTGACTCTTCTCTTCTCAAATTTCACTAATAATTTTTTTAGGATCACGCGGGTATCTTGGAATCGTTCATATGGTTTTGTGACGAGAACATTGTTCTTGGTGCCTCCTGACATTTAGGGGTTGTGGCAGTGTCCCGGGGAGTTGAGCTCCGAGGTGTTGTCGTCACAATTTTATCGTTGCAGTTTTGGAATACCTGAGTTTCGCCGACATCGAAAATCTCTTTTATGCAGTTGTTGGTGAGATAACCTCGACGCCACCCAGTACTGGGGCGGGAGTTCGGGAGTATTGCCATAAATCGTATAATGTATGCTTTTCAAAGGTTGAGGGAAATGATTTCCGAAGGTTTCTTGGTTATGTGTTGAAGGATGGATACAGCTGGATGTAGGATTTGCTAGTTTTGGGTGAGATATTATGCTTCCCCTGTATCCCCAACACCTGATTGCATAACCGGAAAATTTCGGGAGTTTCATAGGTGGGAATTCATGTAGCTCTAGTATTTCTTCCACATATATTTGTGAAAGTGGGTTATATCGACTAGAGGGGGGGTGAATAGGCGATTTTTATGAATTCTTCACTGAGGAATTTGCAGGTGAGGAAATTCCATAGTGAAGAACTACTAGCAGCGGAATAAGTACTCAAAAGTAAACATAATAGAACACAAGCATAGTCATCATGATGAAATGAAGACAGGCACAGAGTACAGAAAGCGCAAGCACAGGATAACACGGGATGAAGACAAACAGACTGAAGAAATTGAACTAAGGAAATTGAGAAAATCTTCAGTCAAAGTCTTCAAACACAGATATGAACAAGAACACAACACAGTTATGAGGAAATGAAAGAGTTGAGGAAATAGAACTAGTAAGCTTGGTGAAGACAATGATTTGGTAGACCAGTTCCAACTGTTGTCTCAGTTGTACGTCTGGTTAGGGCGGCTAGGTATTTAAACCTAAGGACACACAGTCCCAGACACCCAGTCCTGAACACGCAGCTCAGGACACTCAGTCCTCATTGTATTCCCCTTGAGCTAAGGTCACACAGACCTCTCCCAATCACTCGTGGTAAGTCTTCAGGTGACTTCCGAACCTTCACAAACTTGGTCACTCGACGATCCACAATTCCTCTTGGATGCTCTAGACCATGACGCCTAACCGTCTGGAAGAAGCACAATCTTCAAAGGTAACAAGCGTCGGATCCATGCATGATCAACCTCTTCAGTGATGCTCAATCACTTGGGGTTTGTAGGTATTTGGGTTTGGGTTTTCCACACTTGATGATTTTTGCTCAAAGTCCTCGGAGGATGGGATGCTCTCAAATGACAAGTTTCAGTTTCTCTCGGAGCAGCCAACCAACTAGTGGTTGTAGGGGGCGGCTATTTATAGCCTAGGGAGCAGCCCGACATGATAAGACATAAATGCCCTTCAATGATAAGACCGTTAGGTGGATAGATATTTTGGGACAGCTGGCGCATAGCACAGCAACGGTCGGAATTTTGAGTGGCGAAATCCTCAGGGCTACCATGTTCCTCACTGTATAGGCAATCCGCACTGGCGAATTCCTAACTCCTCAGTCAGAACAAATTCCTCAGAGACCAGAAGAACTTCGTCTCTGTCACTGAAGAATATGACTGAACTGTATGAGATTTCCAATGGCTTCACTCGAAGGGATTGGTAGGTGTAGGATTTGAGTTGAGCATCACATGGAAAATTTTCATTAGTATTTCCTCAACCCCCTTTAACAGTACGGTGTTTCCTAAGACTCAAGAAAGAGAAAATGTAACTACAAAAACAAAGTCTTCACGCTTCATGTTCCTCAAATGAATACCAAGTCTTCAAGGTCACACCAATTTCTTCACTTTTAGAGTCTTCAGAAAGTCTTTAGAAATCCAAAGTCTTCAGTCGAAGAACTTCATTTTTAGGGGTCGACTTTCTCTATAAATATCAAACTCCTCATAGACTTATAGACCTGTGTACACTCGCAAAAACATTAGTCCCTTAACCTATAAGTCTTCAATACACCAGAATCACTAAGGGGCACTAGATGCACTTACAATCTCCCCCTTTTTGGTGATTGATGACAATATAGGTTAAGTTTTCAACAAGGATAAGCATATGAAGTGTAAATACTGATATTGAGGAATTTGATTGCAAGATATAGAAGAACTCCCCCTGAATATGTGCATGGCGAGGTATTTGCTTTTGAAGCATTGCACACTTGAAGAGTAGAATCATGGAGATCTCCCCCTATATCTTGTAATTCATACACACATTTGACATATCACAATGAAGAATTTGAAATGCATGATGAAATATGGTGACTGATGTAATTCAGCATGCGTGCATTAGCATATATGAGGAATAAGCATGCAGAAAAACATATCAAAAGTACAGAGCACCATCGGGTTTAAGTGTACAACTCGATCCAATAAAGTCTCAGAAGAACGAGAGTTGTAACTTCACAAAAAAACGCCCATATAGAAAGTCCCACTTGAAGACTAACTCAAAATTCTCCCCCTTTGTCATCAAATGACCAAAAGGATCGAATATGAGGACTAACGCCCCTGAAGAATATCAAGTTGATGAAGGAGCGCCAGCGTTGTTGGGGTCGTTTGTCGTGGAAGGGCCTTCTGCAGTGTCGTCCAAGTCTTCGTACTTGTCGGTATCGCTTGATGAAGAATATGAGATGGACACCAAAGAAGGAACCTTGACCTTCTTGAATTTCTTCGGTGGAGGTGCAGACCAGTCAAAATCTTCCTTGAGACCCATTTTCTTGAGATCTTCTTCACCATACAGATGTGATGGAATGGCCCAGGTGCGACCGAAAACTTCATGGAGGTAGTAATGATTTTTCTTCACTGCATTGTGCGTAGCAGTCATGTTGTGAAGAAATGAACCAAACTGACGCTTAACCCATTTATGATTTCGATCCACCTTCTGGTGAAGACTAAGCAGAAGCTCACGATCAGTCATCATACGAGGAGCAGTGGCTTGAGGAGTAGACTTGGGTGCATTGGCAGAGTCAAGTGTGGCAGAGTCATCATTGGTGGAATAAGATGCAGCTTTGCAAAACTGTCCATCCAATGGACGAATGCCTTCATCTATAACAGCTGGTGCCTTGCCCTTTTCATCAACAGAGGAATAGGTCCGCTTGAGGACTTCAATCAGGGGCAAGTAGCTGAGGTGATTCTAAAAATCAGCTTTGTTTTTGAGTGAAGACCTTGTCCTGAGGAATCTCATAATCTAAGATGCATAAGGCTTCAGCTCAAACGGAGAAAGTGCAACATTTGCCAGAGTCCTCATGAAGAAATCGTGATAATTAACAGGAATGCCATGAACGATATTGAATACCAGATTCTTCATGATGACAACAATTTCCTCATCAGATGAGTCGTGGCCTTTGATGGGACTCATTGTCCTTGTTAGAATGCGATAGACAGTTCTGGGCACATATAGTAATTCCTTCACGAGGAATTGGTTCATGGGGCCTGACCTGGCTTCAAAGGTTTCATCAGAACTTGCATGTAGTGATTTGTACGCTCAGGTTCACTGTAAATGCAACGAGCTTCTTCAAGGGGAGGACTGAGAGGAAGGCATGAAGCAATTCAGTAGCTAGTACTGTGTAATGAGTGTTCTCAGACATCCAGTTCAGCACCCATGAATTGACATCTTCAGAATCTCCTGTGATGTGCAGCGTCGAATAAAATTGAAGAATCAGTTCTTCATTCCAATCATAGATGTCAGAGCAGAAATTTAATAGTCCAGCGTCGTGAAGAACACTGAGGACTGGCATGAAGCACGGTAGGGATTCCATATCCACGTGAGGAATGTGCTCATGGTATAAGATTTTGTTTTTTTTGAACAACACTGAGGAATAGAAATTGGCTTGGCTGGCTGTCCAGAAACGCCTCTTCCTAACGCGAGCAGAGTCATAAGGGTTGTAGTCTGTGAAGAATACGTGCTCGCTGAAGAAATCATCAGCCTTGAATTTTTGCTTCCTGGAGAATGGATCCTTTGGCTCGGGTAGAGGAGTGTCAGTGAGTTGCATCACGACCTCAGGAATCTCAATCATAGGTTCTTCAGGCTGAGGAATTTCTGGTTCCTCTTCAGTGACAGTCTGCGTCTTCAGATATTCAGCAGCAGCAGTTTCTTCATCACTAGTGGCTGGAATTTCTTCACGTACAGATGAAGTGTGGTGAGTTTCTTCAGAGCCCATTTGAACAGTTTGTGCAGGGGACTGGGGTATTTGCTGCAATGGTGTGAACATTGGAGAGTTTGGATGCTGACTTTCCTAGAATTCATCACTCATCACTGGTGTGGAGCAGCCAACGTCTACATCTTCATCTTCCATTTCTTCAACGCCAGCCTCTTCAGCAGTGAACTGAGGCAGAGGCGAGGAAATGACAGGTGTTGAAGGGATCTCATCCACTTCAATTTCTTCATCCAACTACTCTAACGAAACATCATAAGGAGTTTCTTCATCAGATCCACTGGGGATCACATATTCTTCATCGAAAGGAACAAGGTCCTTTGATGGCATGGTAGAGAGAGGAACAACATCAATGGGATTTTCAAACGAGCTGGTCAAAGGCTTCATCTTCTTCGGAGCTGAAGAATCTGAAGTAGCTGATGCTTTCCTTTTCTTCACTGCTTCACGCTCTGCAGACTTGGTTTTTTGCACATCTGATGCAGATGGAAGGATCGGAGTTGGTGTTGGCGCAGGAGGAGCAGAGGAATCTGGTTGATTTTCTCCAGGCACAACTAATGCAGTTGCCCTGATTTCTTCATATTCTTCAGGCGCACCACTAGTGGATGCCCTGGCAATTGCTTCAGCGGCTGGTATGCAGTCATCGGCCCTGGAACTCACATTTTCTTCAGCAGCCTGATTTTCATTAGCGGTGTTGGCATGTTCTTCAGTCGGCTGAGCAGATGCTTCAGCCTGAGGAACTTCCTGTTGCGATGGGGCTGCAACATTTGAGGTGAAGTTTTCCGCAAGTTTCACAAAGCGCACCTTGGCTCCAAGTCAGTCAGCGCGGTATGCGTCAAATTCATCACTGAGTTTCTTGATCTCAGTTTGAACAGCGACATGTTCTTCAGTTGTCATAGAGTCAACGTTTTTCTTCAGATAGTGCTCCTTCTTGTACTGCGCTTTCATGATCTGCCTGGCCTTCTAATATTTCCATTTTTCTTCTTGTATGAAGTGGGTCAGCATGTGACTTTGGCCAGGAGTCAGCTTGAAGTCAGGCATGGGAGTGTTGGGGTCCTTGTGACAAACATCAATGTATTCGAGGATCAACTTTGGATCCAAAAGTAGTGGCACATCTGTTCCCTTGGCTCTAGCGGCCCTGACTTGCCTATCTCTGATGATTTCAACAAGTTCATCATCATCATCTTCGTCTTCTTCAGACGACACTTGGAAGGCGACCTGCTTCTTCTGAGGACTAGGGCAAGGACCTCGTCCAGCAGTGGCCTTTGTCTTTAGTAGAGAGGGTCCCATTGGAGAATTTGGTGCAGCTGAGGAACTAGCTGAAGCTCCTGAGGCAATTGAGACGCCTGTGGTCCTT
The DNA here is from genome assembly GCA_034509565.1 of Triticum monococcum. Taxonomy (NCBI): domain Eukaryota; kingdom Viridiplantae; phylum Streptophyta; class Magnoliopsida; order Poales; family Poaceae; genus Triticum; species Triticum monococcum. Next base: position 437,351,308 of record CM067842.1, on the reverse strand, counting down.
TGACACGTGGCGAGATGCACAAGTGCAGAGGACTTTGTTGGAGTAGTTGAGGACTTGTGAGGAGCTGAGGATTTGGGAGGAACAGGAGCAACATGAGAAGTTGGCCTTGAGGGCTTTGAAGATTCTGGCCGCGAGGGCATTGCTGAGTAACTTGGCCTTGAAAGCACTGAAGGTGAAGCACTTGGCTTGTGCGCAGGCTTCTTTGACATGGCCTTCTTAGGCTTGACAGAGGCCTCAGGGGCAGCAGAGTCTTCGTTGAATTTCCTCACAACTTCTTTGGCTTGTTTAGCCAACTTGGCTTGGCGCTTGGCCCATTCATCAGGATAATCCTCACCACGCTTGAGGCTGGTGGGATCAGCTATTTGGCCAGGTACCAATGGAGGTCTTGGGAATGGAGGATTGAGTGCGAATTTTTTCATGTATTTAGGAGTGACATATCTGTACTCTCTCCACTCTCTAGCCCATCTCCTCTCTATCTTCTGAATGCGCACCTTGCGCTGATTTTTGTCTTCCTCGGGAGGTGTGCAGTACCCAGCATATATATCATCAGGGATCTCAAACATTGTGTTGACCTCAGACCTCTTTCCTCCTTTCTGTGGCTTCTTACCGTCGGCCATTTTCTTCTATTGAGGAATTTGAATAATTGAATTCTCTGAAGAAGTATGCAACTTTTCTTCGAGGAATGCTGCAAATGAGTTAAGTTGATGAGAACCTAGTGATTCAGCAGCTCACATGAGTACCTCTGAATAGAGTATAGTTGCGAGGAATTTGGAGAGGTCATATGCGTTCTCAGAAGGTTTTATAAAGAACAAGTTTGAGGAATTTGACCAGATAAGTCTTGAAGAATTTCACTAAGCGTTCTTAGTCCTAGGTTCTAGAGTTGTACAGATCAGAAATCCGCACAATTGAGGAATCTTGAAGAGAAATTCGTAGCTTAGAGAAATGAATTAAGAACAAATGATATGAGAGGTGTTTTAGTGTGTGAAGATATGAAGAAAAACACCTTTGAAGATTTTGTAGATAATCATTCGAATGAACGAGGGCAGTAAAAGTAACTTTTGATTACCTTGAACGAAGAACACGACGAACTGGAGTGAGGAGATGTGAAGTTCGTCAGTGTGGATCTTCCACGCCCTGACTTGGCGGAGGAAGACAGCTACGGCGGCGGCGGAGTGAAGATTTCCGCGGCTGGCGCGAGTACGGCGGTGACGAGGTCGAGGCAGTGAAGCTCTTCCTCACCGGCGATGATGAAGTAGCGGCGGCGCTAGGGTTTGAGAAGCTCGAGCAAGGTCGAGCGGAGTAAAAGAAGTAAGGAAGGGGAGAGGGCTATTTATAGACACGGTGAAAACTATTCGCCTGAAGAATTTGGATGAACGTGCCCCCTGACCCTTCTCATTCTCATGACATGTGTCACCCACGTACTGAAAAGTGGAGATCGTGGGTGGGTGGATAAGTATGTCGTGGGATGCGGAACGGTTTGAGCGGCAATGCCAAAAATTGGATAAGATAAGTTAAAAGCTCTGTTCGCAATTTCTTCAGCTGACAAGGACACAGTGAAGATTTTGAGACAATGCAAAGTTGAAGAATTTGAACAACTGAGGAATTTCAACTTTTGGTGGTGGCGTGACCCACCGTATAAGAATGATGATTTCAGACACCGCGTACAATTATCGTAGGGTTATGAGAATCAAATTCTTCGTTAATTTCTTCACACTTAGAGTGTTATTCTTCATTGATTGAAGAAAAATGTTTCTTCATGTGTTGCACATCTAAGTCATCAATTTTGCATAAGTGTTAGGATCAGTGTCCTTTTCAAAGAACATTCGAAGATTCTAGGATATTTAGCTCACACCGCAACTTGCTAAATCTCTTCTCATCCAAGGGCTCTGTGAAGATATCGGCTAGCTGTTCCTCAGTCTTCACATGCTCAATAGAAATGTCGCCCTTCAACACATGATCACGAAGAAAATGATGACGAATCTGAATGTGCTTAGTCTTCGAGTGTTGAACTGGGTTGTGAGCAATCTTCAGGGCACTCTCATTGTCACAGAAGAGAGGCACATTCTTCATGTTGACGCCGTAGTCTTTGAGAGTTTGCTTCATCCATAGCAATTGAGCACAGCAAGAACCAGCGGCAATATACTCAGCTTCAGCAGTAGATAGTGATACGCAGTTCTGTTTCTTCAAGGACCAACAAACCAAAGATCGTCCAAGGAAATGACATGTACCAGATGTTGACTTGTGGTCCACACGATCACCAGCATAGTCAGAGTCAGAATATCCAATGAGATCAAAAGCTGAGCCCTTGGGGTACCATAATCCAAGTGTTGGTGTGTGAGCTAGATGTCGAAGAATATGCTTCACAACCATATGGTGTGATTCCTTCGGTGTAGCTTGAAATCGGGCACACATGCAAACACTAAGCATTATATCTGTCCTAGATGCACATAAGTACAATAAAGAACCAATCATGGGGCGGTATACCTTATGATCGAAGTCAATACCATTTTCATCAGTGCAGAGATGGCCATTTGTGGGCATAGGAATTTTGACGCCTTTGCAATCTTGCATGCCGAATTTCCTCAGTACATCCTTGAGGTATTTCTCCTAAGATATGAATATGCCATTGCGTTATTGACGAATTTGAAGACCTAAGAAGAATTTTAATTCTCCCATCATAGACATTTGATATTCACTCCCGTGGGGCCTACTTGAGGCCATAGAGGGCCTTGTAGAGTCTGAAGACTTTGTCAGGATTCTTTGGATCTTCAAAACCTGGGGGTTGAGCAACATATACTTCTTCCTCAAGCTTACCTTTGAGGAATGCACTTTTCACATCCATTTGATATAAAGTGATATCATGATGGTTAGCATAAGCAAGTAATATGTGAATAGCCTCAAGTCTAGCAACAAGTGCAAAAGTTTCATCGAAATCAATTCCTTCAACCTGTGTGTAGCCTTGAGCTACGAGCCGTGCCTTATTCCTCACCACAAGGCCATTTTCATATTGCTTGTTGCGGTAGATCCACTTTGTGCCAATGATATTGTGCTTGCGAGGATCTGGACGTTTGACCAGTTCCCAGACATTGTTGAGCTCAAACTGATATAATTCTTCTTGCATGGCCTGAATCCACTCAGGATCCAGAAATGCTTCATCTACCTTAGTGGGCTCTGTGATAGAGACAAAAGCATAGTGCCCACAAAAGTTAGATAAATGTGAAGCTTTTGAGCGTGTGAGAGGACCTGGCGCTTTGATGTCATTGATGATCTTTTCAACTTGCACTTCTTTTGCAATGCGAGGATGAGCTGGTTGTCGTTGAGGAATTTGATCAGCATTCTCTTCAGCACCATTTTCTTCAGTATTTTCTTCAGGTGCATTAGCTCAACGTTCTTCATGTTCTGGAATGAATTCTTCAGCAGATTCTTCAGTAGGAATGACATCCTCAGTAGCCTTGAACTTGACAGTTTCCTCGGGTGCTGGTTCATCTATCACAGTAGGTAGGTGCTCTCTTTGCGACCCATTAGTTTCATTGAACAGCACATCTACAGTTTCAACAACCTTGTGAAGAACGTTGTTGAAGACTCTGTAGGTGTGCGAGTCCTTTCCGTAACCAAGCATAACACCTTCATGTGCTTTCGGTGCAAATTTTGAGTTGTGATGAGGATCTCTAATCCAACATTTAGCACCGAAGACTTTGAAATAACTTACATTGGGTTTCTTATCAGTGAGGAGTTCATAGGCAGTCTTCTTGAAGAATTTGTGAAGATATACTCTGTTGATGATGTGGCACACATTATCAATTGCCTCAATCCAGAAACGACGAGGCGTTTTGTATTCATCAAGCATAGTGCGAGCCACCTCAGCAAGAGTCCTATTCTTGCGCTCCACGGCACCTTTCTGCTGAGGAGTATAAGGAGCATATAACTCATGAGTAATACCAAGTTCATCAAGATAGTCATCTAGACCAGAATTCTTGAACTCGGTTCCATTGTCACTTCTGATGTGCTTGATCTTCACACCAAAGTTGGTTGAAGCCCTCGAGGAAAATCGTTTGAAGACTTCCTACAGTTCATGTTTGTAAGTAACAATGTGTACCCATGTGTATCGAGAGTAGTCATCAACAATAACAAATCCATATAGAGATGCATCATTTGTAACAGCAGAATAATGATTAGGACCGAAGAGATCCATGTGAAGCAATTCAAATGGACGAGTAGTGGTCATGATAGTCTTTGCTGGATGCTTTGCCTTTGTCATCTTCCCAACTTCACAGGCTCCGCATAGGTGATCCTTGAGGAATTTGACATTCTCGATGCCAATGACATGCTTCTTCTTCGCAAGCATGTGCAAATTCCTCATGCCTGCATGACCAAGTCGTCGATGCCAGAGCCGGCCTTCTGAAGCTTTTGCAAGTAGGGACACAACTGGTTGTGGTCCTGTAGAGAAATCAACAATATACAGGTCTCCTCTCCTAAAGCCTTTGAAGACTTTGGAATTGTCAGCTTCCATAACCACAACACAACGGTACTTGCCAAAACAACAACCATATCAAGATCGCAAAGCATTGAGACAGACATGAGGTTGTATCCTAAGGACTCGACAAGCATGACTTTGTCCATGTGTCGATCCTTTGTGATCACAACCTTACCTAGACCCAATACCTGACTTTTGCCTTTGTCGGCAAAATGATATGCTTCAGATGCGATGGAGATAATGGAGCATCCATCAATAGATTCTTGTCACCAGTCATGTGATTTGTACATCCACTATCGAGGACCCAGTCAGTGGCTTTGGGTTGATCATCCTGCAGATGAATTAGTGCAACTTACGAACTCGTATACTTCATTAGTGAAGAATATGACATCAATTCATCAGATCAATTTCATCAAGCAAAAGAACAGATAAAGCAGTATGAGGACATGAGAAATGAAAGTTCATTTCTTCATGATTAGCCCGCGTCCTTTCAGGCATACTTAGGTCTCCAGCAGATTCTTCAGTCGATTACGTACATCTGGAGACCTGACCCCGCAAAAGAGATTAGTTCTTTTTCTTCACCACCAACATCTGAAGGGGTGGCAAAGAGTTCATCACTCTACGAGCTCCATACGAGAAAGGTGGCATAGAAGCCAGTCCATTTCGTTTCACATAAGAGGAGTTAGGATAAGCATATGAATAAGCAGAGAAATTCTTCGAGGACTTATGAACATGATGATTAGAAGAATAATGCTCATATTCATAGCCCTTAGCTCTTCCCTGTGAAACAGAGTTGTTAGCACAATGATATTCATATGAGGACTTGGATCCATATGAAGAATTAGGTCCATATGAAGAATTTGCTCTGGGGTTCCTATTCTTCACAGGTGGTGTCCTAAGGACATTCACCTAAAGACTTTCAAGGCACCTTTTGGGAACCCAGATTTTTTTCATAGGGGAACCATTCCTGCAGTTAGTGCCAACATATCTAGCAAATACTTCACCGTTCTGATTTTTGAACAGTTTATAGTTGGAGTCAAATGACTCATCATCAGAACGAGGAGATTCACATGCAAATCCAGATAAGTTAGGTGGATCAACTGGAGGTCCCTTTGCAGCAACCCATGTAGTTTTGGGGTACTGCTTAGGCTTCCAATATGTACCATCAGCATTGAGTTTCCTCTCAAAGGCAATACCCTCTTTCCTAGGGTTCCTGTTGGGGATTTGCTTTTTAAGCACATCACAAAGAGTCTGATGCCCTTTGAGGCTTTTGTACATGCCTGTCATGTACAATTCCTTCAGCCATGCATCGTTAGTGATAGTAGCAGTGTCCTCATATGAGGAATTAGTGATAGCAGAGGCAGGTGAAGAATTTGTAGCATTAGAAGCATTTGAACATTCAGGTGAAGAATTATCAGATTCACGCTCAATGCATTTCAAACAAGGAGGAACAAATTCTTCCGAAGAAGCGTTGATTTGTTGAGCAAGTAATGAATCGCGCTCCTTCTGAAGATCTTCATAACTCACTCTTAGCTTCTCAAGGTCTTGCTTTCTTTGAAGAAATTCATAAGAAAGCTTCTCATGATCAGATAAGATAGTGTTATGATGAGCTTGAAGGTTGTCAAACCTTGTCTGAAGTCTCTGAAGATTTTCGGTCAAGGCTTTAGTGCGATCCATTTCTTCACCCAACATATCATAACTTTTTTCTAGCATGTTTTGAACCTTTTCAAAAGCCCTTTGTTGTTTTTGCAGCAATCTTAGCAAGTTTAGAATAGCTGGGCTTAAGGTTTTCATCAGATTCATTCTCACTTGATTCAGAGGAGGTATATTTGAGTACCTTGGCACCCATTGCCATGAAGCAATAGGTGGGAGCGTAGTCATCATCGCCTTCATCAGCCTTGTTGGTGAGGTCATTTTCTTCAGTGTTGAAGATAGACTTGCTGACGAATGCAGTAGCGAGGGCGGCTGGCCACTCCGGATTCAGACTCCTCAGATGCCTCCTCTTCCTCATTTTCTTCAGATTCAGCCTCAGAGTTCATTTCCTTGCCAATGAATGCCCTAGCCTTCTTGGAGCTTCCCTTCTTGTGAGATGAGGATTTTGAGATTTTTGATGATTAATATTTTGAGGTTTTCTTCTTTTTCTTCGCATCATCAGAACTGTAATCCTTGTATTTATTCTTCTTCGATTCCTTTTCCCACTGAGGACAATCTTGAATGTAATGTCCAGGTTTCTTGCATTTGTGACAGAGCCTCCTCTTATAGTCACTGGATGAGGAATCATTGCTCCTTGAGGGTCTTCCAAAGTGACCACGTCTTGAGAACTTTTGGAACTTCTTCATGAGCAGTGCTAGCTCATGGCTTAGTTCTTCAGGATCACCAAGGCTGCTACCAGAGTCTTCATCTTCGGACTCAGATACTGCCTTGGCCTTCAGTGCACGTGATCTGCCATAGCTCGAACCATAGAGATCTCTTTTTTAGCTAGTTGGAACTCATGAGTATTTAGCCTCTCGAGAATATCAGAGGGATCAAGTGACTTGTAATCAGCACGTTCTTGTATCATCAATGCCAAAGTGTCAAATGAGGAATCAAGCGATCTCAGCAATTTCTTCACCACCTCATGGTCGGTGATGTCAGCAGCACCAAGTGCTTGAAGCTCATTTGAGATGTCAGTGAGGCGATCGAAGGTTTGTTGAACATTTTCATTATCGAGTCTTTTGAAGCGGTTCAAGATATTGCGAAGAACATCAACTTGAGAGTCACACTGTGTTGAGACTCCTTCATTCACTTTGGACAGTCTATCCCAGATAAGCTTAGCAGTTTCCAAAGCACTCACTCTTCCATACCATCCTTTGCTCAGATGGCCACATATGATATTCTTCGCTTGAGAATCGAGTTTCTTGAATCTCTTCACATCAGCAGCATTCGGAGAAGGTGTGACTGAGGGAACACCATTTTCCACAACATACCAGAGATCGTTATCAATTGCCTCAAGATGCATTCGCATCTTATTCTTCCAGTAGGGGTAGTCCGTCCCATCGAAGGTAGGACACCCAGCAGAGACCTTGATCATACCTGCGGTCGACATAACTAAAACTCCAGGCGGTTAAACCAAAATCACACAGAACAAGGGAGAACCTCGCTCTGATACCAATTGAAAGTGCGTTATATCGACTAGAGCGGGGGTGAATAGGCGATTTTTATGAATTCTTCACTGAGGAATTTGCAGGTGAGGAAATTCCTTAGCGAAGAACTACTAGTAGCATAATAACTACTCAAAAGTAAAGATAACAGAACACAAGCATAGTCATCATGATGAAATGAAGACAGACACAGAGTACGGAAAGCGTAAGCACATGATAACACATGATGAAGACAAACAGACTGAAGAAATTGAACTGAGGAAATTGAGAAAATCTTCAGTCAAAGTCTTCAAACACATATATGAACAAGCACACAACACAGTTATGAGGAAATGAAAGAGTTGAGGAAATAGAACTAGTAAGCTTGGTGAAGACAATTATTTGGTAGACCAGTTCCAACTACTGTCTCAGTTGTACGTCTGGTTAGGGCGGCTAGGTATTTAAACCTGAGGACACACAGTCCCGGACACCCAGTCCTGAACACGCAGCTCAGGACACTCAGTCCTCACCGTATTCCCCTTGATCTAAGGTCACACAGACCTCGCCCAATCACTCGTGGTAAGTCTTCAGGCGACTTCCGAACCTTCACAAACTTGGTCACTCGGCGATCCACAATTCCTCTTGGATGCTCTAGACCATGATGCCTAACCGTATGGAAGAAGCACAATCTTCAAAGGTAACAAGCGTCGGATCCATGCAGGATCAATCTCTTCAGTGATGCTCAATCACTTGGGGTTTGTAGGTGTTTGGGTTTGGGTTTTCCTCACTTGATGATTTTCGCTCAAAGTCCTCGGAGGATGGGATGCTCTCAAATGACAAGTGTCAGTTTCTCTTGGAGCAGCCAACCAGCTAGTGGTTGTAGGGGGAGGCTATTTATAGCCTAGGGAGCGGCCCGACATGATAAGATATAAATGCCCTTCAATGATAAGACCATTAGGTGGATAGATATTTTGGGACAGCTGGCGCATAGCACAGCAACGGTCGGAATTTTGAGTGGCGAAATCCTCAGGGCTATCATGTTCCTCACTGTGTAGGCAATCCGCACTGGCGAATTCCTAACTCCTCAGTCAGAACAAATTCCTCAGAGACCAGAAGAACTTCGTCTCTGTCACTGAAGAATATGACTGAACTGTATGAGATTTCCAATGGCTTCACTCGAAGGGATTGGTAGGTGTAGGATTTGAGTTGAGCATCACATGTAAATTTTGCCTTAGTATTTCCTCAACCCCCTTTAACAGTATGGTGTTTCCTAAGACTCAAGAAAGAGAAAATGAGACTACAAAAACAAAAGTCTTCACGCTTCATGTTCCTCAAATGAATACCAAGTCTTCAAGGTCACACCAATTTCTTCACTTTCAGAGTCTTCGGAAAGTCTTCAGAAATCCAAAGTCTTCAGTCGAAGAACTTCATTTTTAGGGGGCGACTTTCTATGTAAATATCAAAATCCTCATAGACTTATAGACCTATGTACACTCACAAACGCATTAGTCCCATAACCTATAAGTCTTCAATACACCAAAATCACTAAGGGGCACTAGATGCACTTACAATTTGGTTTGTGATTGGTAATCCTTACCAAGTATTTGTTCATATCCGTACCTTGTTGCTTTATTCATCTACCTCTATCTAAGTGGCTTCTCAATTTATGGAAGTGTGATCATTTACTTTGGATTTCATTCATTCATTTTTGTTCGAATGTTAAGGCTACATGTTGCAATTTCGATCCATTGATTCAGCTTGAATATATGTCTTTCAAGATGCTAGCAGATGTCACCCTCTTCAGGATGGCTCCTCCAACGCGTCAGAATCCGGAACCTCTGCCACCACCTCCACCTCCGGAGGCATGGCAAGCTGTGATGGCCGCTACCAACGCCAACACGCAGTTGATTATGCAACTCTTGCAAGAGCGCAACCAAGGAAATCAAGGCAATGGCAACAATCAAACTCAGTTTGCTACCCTCAATCAGTTCCTCGCAAACCAGTCGAAGTCTTTCAGTAACCGTGTCGAGGCAACAGACATTGACGATTGGCTCGTGGATATCTGCAAACATTTTGAGTGTAGCAACATCAGGCCTGAGGACTTTGTCAAGTTTGCTTCGTTCCAACTCAAAGACCAAGCTGCTGAGTGGTATCAACAATACAAAGATTCCAGAGGAGGTCGTGTGATTACCTGGGATGATTTCCGCCAAGACTTCAAAGCTCACCACATTCCTTAGAGTGTTGTTGAGAGTAAGCGTGAGGAGTTCTGCAATCTGAAGCAAGGCAGCTTGTCTGTTTACCAATACAATATCATGTTCCAGAGGCTCGCTCGCTTCGCCAAGCAAGACGTCCCTGACGAGAAGAGCATGATTTATCAATTCAGAGGTGGCCTCAGAGAAGATCTGCAACTAGCTCTTGTGCTTTTTGAGCCTAAAAAGTATGACGACTTCTATAATATGGCATTAAAGCAAGAGGCCGCTTAGCTAAAGTGCGATGCTTCTAAGAAGAGAGTCAGGGATGCAACTCCTTCTTCTTCTGCAACTCAAGTGGCAGCTAAGCAGCAAAAGTACTGGTTGCCTCCGCCTCCTCCGTTCCGTCAGCCTTATCAGCAGAAGAGCAAAGGTGGCAATGGATCTTCCCACCCACCCAACCCAGGCTTTTAGAACAAAGCTTCGTCTCTTGCTCCAAGGTCAAGTGCTCCGTATCACCATCCGCTCTTAGAGGTCACGTGCAACAAGTGTCAGCAGAAGGGTCACTATGCAAACAAATGCTTCAACCAGAGGCGTCTTCCGCCTCCTCCTCCCATGAGATCTACCAGCAATGCAGTGGTCAAGGATAATCCCAAGTCTGCAAAGGTCAACATGATGAACACAGCTCAGGCAGAGGACTCTTCAGAAGTGATCATGGGTAACCTTCCTGTTAATGATATTCCTGCAAGAGTTCTTTTTGATACTGGTGCATCTTTTTCATTCATATCGAAGCCTTTTGCATCCATGCACGATTTGCATACTGTCGATTTGCCTAAGCCGATAGCGGTTTCCTCTCCGGGTTTGTTCATGAACACAAAACTGATGGCTCCGGATGTTTCTATCAAGATGGGAGATTATAAATTTCTGTTCTCTCCAATGGTCCTTGGTAACTTGGATATTGATCTAATTCTCGAGATGGACTGGCTTTCTAAGCACAAGTCTCAACTTGATTGTGCTGCCAGGCAGATTCAATTGACACACTCGTCTGAGGATGTGATCATCAATGTAGCTCATGACGATACCATTCGACTGTTTTCTCTCAATGAGAAGGGCGATTTGAATGCCATCTCTCAAATTCCAGTCGTTTGTGAATATCAAGACGTCTTTCTAGAAGAGCTTCCAGGAATGCCTCCTCACCGGCCAGTTGAATTCGTCATTGGTCTCGAGCCTGGCACGGAACCTGTTTGCAAACGTCCTTACAAGCTTGGACAAGAAGAGTTGAAGGAGTTGAAGAAACAACTCGATATACAAGAGCGTATGGGTCTCATCCGACCAAGTTCTTCTCCATGGGGTTGTGGTGTTCTTTTTGTCAAGAAGAAGGATGGCACGGACCGACTTTGTGTCGACTACCGCCCATTGAACAAGAAGACCATAAAGAACAAGTACCCACTTCCCAACATCAATGAGCTTTTCAAACAACTCAAGGGTGCTCAAGTATTTTCCAAGCTTGCCCTTTGTATGGGCTATCATCAGATTCACATTCATGAACAAGACATCCCCAAGAGAGCATTCAGGACAAACTATGGGTCCTATGAATACACTGTCATGTCTTTCGGCCTTGTCAATGCTCCGCCAACGTTCTCTCGCATGATGAACTTCATCTTCAAGCCTTACACAAATGACTTCGTCTTGGTCTATCTTGATGAAATTTTGGTATTTTCCAAGAACAAGGAGGATCATGCCAAGCATTTGAGATTGGTGCTGGACAAACTCAGAGAACATCAGTTCTATGCGAAGTTTTCAAAGTGCGGGTTTTGGCTCGATGAGGTTCTCTACCTTGGGCATATCATCTCCGCCAAGGGCATAGCTGTTAATCCTGAGAAGGTGTCTGCAATTGTGAATTGGGAACCGCCTCAGAATGCGAAGCAACTCCGCAACTTCCTTGGGCTCGCAAGCTATTGTCGAAGATTCGTTGAGAATTTCTCTAAGATCACGAAGCCTCTTTCCAACCTTCTATAGAAGCATGTGAAGTATGTCTGGATGCCTGAATGTGACATCGCTTTCAACAACCTCAAAGAGAAGTTAGTCACAGCTCCAGTTCTGACTCCTCCTGATGAATCCAAACCATTTGAGGTTTTCTGTGATGCTTCCCTTGAAGACCTCGGTGTTGTGTTAATGCAAGAGAAGAAAGTTGTGGCCTATACCTCTCGCCAATTGAAGCCCAACGAAAAGAACTACCCCACTCATGACCTCGAGTTGGCGGCAGTTGTCCATGCTCTTTTAACATGGAGACATCTCTTGTTGGGAAGGAAAGTGGACATCTTCACTGATCATAAGAGTCTCAAGTACATCTTCACTCAGCCCAACCTCAACCTCAGACAGACTCGTTGGGTCGAAATGATTCAAGAGTATAATCTGAGTATTGAATATACTCCAGGAAGGCCAATGTAATTGCTGACGCTTTGAGCAGGAAGGCTTACTGCAACAGTTTGATTCTCAAGCCCTTCCAACCGGATCTTTGTGAAGCTTTCCGCAAACTTAATCTTCAAGTTGTTCCTCAAGGATTCCTTGCCAACCTCCAAGTCTCTCGTACTTTGGAAGATCAGATTCGTGAGGCTCAACTTCTTGATGCTATGGTGAAGATTGGATTGCCAAGAGCCAACCCAAGTATAAGTGCTATCGCCTTGATGACAAAGATACTCTATTCTTCGAGGATCGAATTGTTGTTCCTAAGGGTGACCTTCGTAAAGTCATTATGAACGAGGCTCACAATTCACTACTTTCTATTCATCCTGGAAGTACAAAGATGTACCATGACCTCAAGCAGTCGTATTGGTGGACTCGAATGAAGCGCGAGATTGCTCAGTTCGTGAATGAATGTGATGTCTGCAGAAGAGTGAAAGCAGAACACCAACGGCCAGCTGGTCTCCTCCAACCTCTTGCCATTCCATAATGGAAGTTTGATCATATTGAGATGGACTTCATGACTGGATTTCCCAAGTTTGAAGCATGGCAATGCTGCTATCTTTTTTGTCATCGACAAGCTCACTAAAGTGGCTCATTTTCTTCCTATCAAAGAATCTATCACAACAACTCAGTTGGCAGAGCTATATACCTCCGGGATTGTCTCTTTGCACGGCATTCCGCAATTGATATCTTCAGATCGTGGAAGCATCTTCACTTCAAAGTTCTAGGATTGCTTTCAGAAGGCCATGGGCACCAACATTCGCTTCAGCATAGCCTTTCATCCTCAAACTAGTGGCCAAGTCGAGCGAGTAAATCAAATTCTTGAAGATATGCTCAGGGCTTGTGTCATTTCTTTCGGTATGAAGTGGGAAGATTATCTTCCATATGCTGAGTTCTCCTACAACAACAGCTTCCAAGCGAGTTCGGGCAAGGCCCCATTCGATATTCTCTATGGCAGAAAGTGTCGTACTCCTCTTAATTGGTCAGAGACTGGTGAACGCCAACTTCTTGGCAATGACTTGATCACAGAGGCTGAAGAAATGTGCAAAGTCATTCGTGAAAATCTCAAAGCCGCGCAATCGCGCCAGAAGAGTTACTATGATAGCAAGCACCGTGACTTGGCTTTCGAGATCAGAGACCATGTCTACCTCCGCGTCTCTCCAATGAAAGGTACTCGTCGCTTCGGTATCAAAGGGAAGCTTTCCCCCGGATACGTGGGTCCTTTCAAGATCATTGGCAAAAGAGGCGATCTCGCCTATCAACTTGAGCTTCCGTCCAACTTTGTAAACGTGCATGACGTGTTTCATGTGTCTCAGCTTCGCAAGTGTTTCAAGACTCCTGACCGCACCATCAACTTCGAAGAGATTGATCTCCAAGAAGACATGTCTTATCATGAGCATCCTGTTGCTATTCTTGAAGAAACTGAGCGCAAAACTTGCAACAAGTCTATCAAATTCCTGAAAGTGAAGTGGTCACACCATTCCGAACGTGAAGCCACCTGGGAACGCGAGGACCACCTCCATTCCGAATATCCGGAGTTTTTCCAGTCCTATATCTCGGGACGAGATCCTTTCGTAGTAGTGGAGTGTTGTAACACCCCGTATGTAACTTGCCATATTTGTATTCCAACTCTTGCCATTTTCGGCTCTAGGTTATGATATTCCCTCGTGGTTGGGTTTTGTCTTCGTTTTGCTTTTTGTCCATGGCATGCATCTCTTATCATGTCATCATGTGCATCGCATTTGCATACGTGTTCGTCTCATGCATTCGAGCATTTTCCCCGTTGTCCGTTTTGCATTCCGGCAGTCCTATGTCCTCCGGCACCCTCTTTTGCCTCTTTTCATGTGCGAGTGTTAAACGTTCTCGGATTGGACCGAGATTTGCCAAGCGGCCCTTGTTCACTCCCGGTAGACCGCCTGTCAAGTTTCATGCCATTTGGTATTAGTTTGATACCCCAACGGTTAACCGAGGAACCGTAAAGGCCTCGTGTGTGTTGCAGCCCAACACCCCACCAAAGTGGCCCCAAACCCATCCAAACCCCCTCCATCCTCTGGGTCGTTCGATCATGATCGCGTGTTCGAAAACCGCACCTCATTTGGACTCTCCTACCTCTAACTATAAATATGTGAATCTCCCCGAAAAATTCGGATCCCGAAACCCTAGCGCTGCTCCTCCACGCCGCCGGACACGTCCGCCGCCGGCCGGACGCGTCCGCCACCACGCCCAGCCAATCGGGAGCCGACACATGGCTCCGCCCCGTTCCCCGCGCCGCCGGCCCGCCCGGCCCGAGGTCGGCCCCCGCGGCCCGGTCGTCGCCCCGCTCCTCCGCCCGGTCGCCGCCGCCTCCCTCGCCGCGCCGCCGCATCGCCTCCTCACCGGCCGACGCGCTCCGCCGCCGCCGCTTGCCGGCACGCCGCAACGCCCCGCCACCATCACCGCTCTGCCGCGCCCAACGGCACCCAAGCCAGATCCGGCTGGATCCGGCGAGATCCAGCCCAGACCCCGCCATCTCCAGCGACTCCCTCCTCTCCGGCGAGCTCCACCTTCCTCTCCGGCGATCTCGTGCCCGCCTCGGTTCGCGGACCCGGCAAACCCTAGATCTGTTCGGAGAGGTCCATTTTCACTAAGTCTTCGTCCCTGTTCTTTTTTTAAGCATTCTTCATGAGGCCATATCTCATCATCCGTAGCTTCGTTTTGCGCGTGTGATATATCGAAATGTTCGTTAGGATGTGCTATTCATTTCATTCCATTGTACCATGCTTGTTTGAGTCCATATTAACGCCTAAAATGATGTTGCAAGAGTGCTATAAAATGTTAGTTTCTGTTTCTTAACAGATTATGGGCATTTGTCATTTTTGCCATGATTGTTGTGTGCCTCCTATGAACTTGAGCCCTACATGTGTTTTGGGCTATGCCATGCCATCTTTACAAGGGTGTATGCCATGTATTTTTGTGATAAATGTGGTGACTAGCAAAAGCATGAAAAGTAGCTCTCATGATGTTGCTGATTTCAGGGACTTAGAATTCTTCTAAGTCATTTCCCTGATGTTATTTTTATGCCATGTATTCATGTTGCTACAGAGTGATACATGCCTCTTTTGAGCATGTTCAGTAAGGATGATTTTGAGATATTGTTATGTTCTATCCATCCATGTCTTTGTTTGCAATTATGGAGTACCCTAGCATGACTCAATCTTACTCTACTTTTGCTATAAAATGTTCCTGGCAGATTGTTTATGTGTTAATCAATTTTGCCGAGGTTGTTGTAGTTGATCCATGCATGCTATGAGATGGTTCTTGCCATGGTTAGCTTCTTGAACATGTCTTATTGCTGGGTGTATGCTTAGTTTGTCATGCAATGCCTTGTGGTGAGCGCATCGAGCTCGCAAACATGCCTACGTAACTCTGTTTTGCCATGTCCAGTTTTTTCTGCTAAGTCTGAATCTGTTAACGAAACTTGCTATGTTTACGTGGGTGCCATCATATTTTCTGATCCTTTTTGGCTTATGGTCAGTAAGGGACTTTTGTTATATGCTTTGACTAGATTCATGCCATGCCTTGCTTTGCTATGTCCTGATCCTGTAGCATGTTGATATCTTGCTCGAAACATTGCTTCCTCATGTTAATTCCTGGCATGTTGTTATTTTCACTAAGTATGTGATGCTATTATCTTTTGCACTTTTGCCATGCTTGTTTGAACCTGCTATTGTGTGATTTAGCGTAGCTCAGTGTTCATCTTTTGTCAAGCATCTTGAGTAGATCACTGCCATGTGCTTTGTTGATATTTTGGAGTGCAGTAGCTTAGTTTCTTGTTGCATTTTAGATGGCATCGTGCTGTTAATCGCAGAATTGTGCCATTATTGTTTTGCTTGCCATTTGCAAACCGTGCATCCGATCCCGGTGATCTTTATATCGATTTTGACCGAAATCAACTCATCTTTCCAGTGGCGCTCTTCGTTTTCGAAGTTGAGGCCTGGTTCAATCTTTTCCTTCCGGAGCACGCATATGCATTGCATATTACATCCCGCATATCATGCCATGTTTTGCATCTTGTTGCTTGTGCATTGCACCTTGGTTGATTGTGTTTACCTTGCTTGTGTTCTTGCCTTGGGTAGAGCTAGGAGACGAGTACGTGATCGAGGAACCCGTTGAGTATGCTTATGAGGATCAAGCTTACATCAACTCGGAGAACTTTGCAGGCAACATGACCATACCCTCGAAATCACTTCTATCTTTGCTTGCTAGTTGCTCGCTCTATTGCTATGCCTATGCCGCGATACCTACCACATGCTATATCATGCCTCCCATATTGCCATGTCAAACCTCTAACCCACCTTGTCCTAACAAACCGTTGTTTGGCTATGTTACCACTTTGCTCAGCCCCTCTTATAGCGTTGCTAGCTGCAGGTGAAGATTGGAGTTTGTTCCTTATTGGAACATGTTTATTGTTGGGATATCATTATTATATCTTGTTTACTTTAATGCACCTATATACTTGGTAAAGGGTGGAAGGCTAGGCCTTATGCCTGGTGTTTTGTTCCACTCTTACCTCCCTAGTTTCCGTCATACCGGTGTTATGTTCCTTGATTTTGCGTCCCTTACGCGGTTGGGTTATAATGGGAACCCCTTGATAGTTTGCCTTGAATAAAACTCCTCCAGCAAGGCCCAACCTTGGTTTTACCATTTGCCACCTAGCCTTTTCCCTTGGGTTTTGCGGACTCAAGGGTCATCTTTATTTTAACCCCCCCGGGCCAATGCTTCTCTAAGTGTTGGTCCAAACTAGGCGATGTCCGGTGCCCCTTGGGCAACTAGGGTTTATGCTAACCCGACGTCTTGCCCATCTGGTGTGCCCTGAGAACGAGATATGTGCAGCTCCTATCGGGATTTGTCGGCACATTCGGGTGGTCTTGCTGGTCTTGTTTTACCATTGTCGAGATGTCTTGTAACCGGGATTCCGAGTCTGATCGGGTCGTCCTGGGAGAAGGAATATCCTTCGTTGACCGTGAGAGCTTGTGATGGGCTAAGTTGAACTTTCGAAAGCCGTGCCCGCGGTTATGGGAAGATGGGAATTTGTTAATATCTGGTTGTAGAGAACTTGACACTTAACTTAATTAAAATGAATCAAGCGCGTGTGTAGCCGTGATGGTCTCTTTTCGGTAGAGTCCGGGAAGAGAACACGGTCTCATGTTATGCTTGAACGTAAGTAGTTCTAGGGTCACTTCTTGATCATAGATTCTCGACCGTGCTTTGCCTTCTCTTCTTGCTCTCATTTGCGTAAGTTAGCCACCATATATGCTAGTGCTTGCTGCAGCTCCACCTCACTACCTTTGCCTACGCATAAGCTTAAATAGTCTTGATCGCGAGGGTGTGAGATTGCCGAGTCCCCGTGACTCACACATTACTTCCAAAACCAGATGCAGGTGTTGATGATGCCATTCTAGGGGATGCGACTGAACTCAAGTGGAAGTTCGACGAGGACTCAGGACGTTACTATGTTTCCTTTCCAGACGATCAGTAATGGAGCCCAGTTGGGGCGATCGGGGATCTTATGCATTTGGGGTTGTCTTTATTTTGGTTTCATAGTCGGACCTTGATTGTATCTAGATGATGTAATGCTATATTTATGTATTGTGTGAAATGGCGATTGTAAGCCAACTCTGTACCTCTTTCTTATTCAGTACATGGGATGTGTAAAGATTACCCCTCTTGCGACATGCCTACAATGCGGTTATGCCTCTAAGTCTTGCTCCGACACGTGGGAGATATAGCCGCATCGTGGGTGTGACAGGTGTCCTCCATAAGCCTCGGAGTGACACTTGCGTAGGATCTATTCCTGTTCATGCTTAGGTACACAACGTCTAATAACACCATCCACTCCTTCTTTACAAAGATGTTGGTCATCCCAGAAGTAATGTCTTAAATCATAGAAGAACTTTTTCTTTTGCTGGTACGTCAAACTAGGTGGTATAAACTTAGCAACAATATAATTAGCATAATCAGCATAAAATGGAGCATTACGAGAAGCATTTATCACATCTAATTGTTCACCAGGAAAGCTATCATCAGTAGGTAGTGGGTCATCAAGAACATTCTCTAACCTAGACAAGTTGTCTGCAACGGGGTTCTCAGCTCCCTTTCTATCAATAATTTGCATATCAAATTCTTGTAGAAAGAGAACCCATCTAATAAGTCTAGGTTTAGCATCTTTCTTTTCCATAAGATATTTAATAGCAGCATGATCACTGTGAACAGTTACTTTAGAATCAACTATATAAGGTCTGAACTTATCACAAGCAAATACAACTGCTAAAAATTCTTTTTCAGTAGTAGCATAATTCCTCTGGGCACTGTCTAGAGTCTTACTAGCATATTGAATAACATTTAGTTTCTTATCAACCCTTTGTCCTAGAACAACCCCTACAACATAATCACTAGCATCACACATAATTTCAAATGGTAAATTCAAATCAGGAGGCTGAACAATAGGTGCAGAAACCAAAGCTTTCTTAAGTATTTCAAATGCTTCTACACAGTCATCATCAAAGACAACAGGAACATCTTTTTGTAAGAGATTAGTCAGAGGCCGGGAAATTTTAGAGAAGTCCTTAATGAACCTCCTATTGACCAAGGAAGCTTCTTATACCTTTAATGTCCTTAGGACACGACATCTTTTCAATAGCATCAACTTGAATACCTCTTTTAGAAATTTTATGCCCCAAGACAATACCTTCATTAACCATAAACTGGCACTTCTCCCAATTCAAGACAAGATTAGTTTCTTCACATCTCTGCAAAACTCCATCAAGGTTGCTTAAGTAATCATCAAAAGAAGTTCCATAAACGGAGAAATCATCCATGAAAACCTCAACAATCTTTTCACAAAATTCAGAGAATATAGCAATCATACATCTGTGAAAGGTAGCAGGTGCATTGCATAAACCAAAAGGCATACGTCTATAAGAAAAGCTACCAAAAGGGCAAGTAAAAGTTGTCTTTTCTTGATCCTCTTCTAACACAGGTATTTGAGAGAAACTAGAATAACCATCTAGAAAGCAAAAATGTGTGTGTTTGGATAATCTCTCTAGCATTTGATCAATAAAAGGTAAAGGGTAATGATCCTTTTTAGTAGCTTTATTTAATTTGCGGAAATCAATTACCATTCTATAACCTATGACAATTCTTTGTGGAATCAATTCATCTTTATGATTAGGAACAACAGTAATACCTCCCTTCTTAGGGACACAATGGACAGGACTTACCCACTGACTATCAGCAACGCGATAAATTATACCTGCCTCTAGAAGCTTTAGTATTTCTTTTCTTACCACTTCTTTCATCTTAGGATTTAATCGCCGTTGGTAATCAACAACCGGTTTAGCATCTTTCTCTGGTTTTATTTTGTGCTGGCATAGAGTGGGACTAATGCCCTTAAGATCATCAAGAGTATATCCAATAGCAGCACGGTGCTTCTTCAAAGTTTTCAATAATTTCTTTTCTTCATACTCTGAAAGGTAGCACTAATAATAACATGATATATCTCTTTCTCATCAAGATAAGCATATTTAAGAGTATCAGGTAAAGGCTTAAGCTCAAACACGGGATCACCCTTAGGTGGAGGAGGATCCCCTAAGATTTCAACAGGCAGTCGTGCTTCAAAATAGGTCTCTATTTGAAGAATACTTCATCTATTTCCCTTCTTTCATTCATAAACATATCATTTTCATGGTCTAGCAAATATTGTTCTAAAGGATTAGTAGGAGGCACAACATTATAAGCAAGACCAATAATTTCGTCTTTACTAGGCAATTCTTTATCATGTGGTTGTCTATGAAATTTAGCAAAATTAAATTCATGAGACATATCCCCCAAACCAACAGAAACAATAACCTTATTGTAGTCTATCTTAGCATTAACAGTATTCAAGAAGGGTCTACCAAATATAATGGGACAAAAATTATCTTGTGGGGAACCAAGAACAAGAAAATCAATAGGGTATTTAACTTTCCCACACAAGACTTCAACATCTCTGACAATCCCAACTGGTGAAATAGTATCTCTATTGGCAAGCTTAATTGTAACATCAATCTCTTCTATCTCAGCAGGTGCAATATCATGCATAATTTCTTTGTATAAGGAATGAGGTATTGCACTTGCACTAGCACCCATATCACATAAGCCATGAGAGCAATGATCTCCTATTTTAACAGAAATAACAGGCATGCCTACAACAGGTCTATGTTTACTTTTAGTATCAGGTCTAGCAATTCTAGCAGATTCATTGCAGAAGTAAATAACATGCCCATCAATATTATCGGACAAGAGATCTTTAACCATAGCAACACTAGGTTCAACTTTAATTTGCTTAGAGGGAGTCGGTGTTCTAGTATTACTCTTACGAACCACAATTGAAGCTTTAGCATGATCCTTTATTCTAACAGGGAAAAGTTGTTTCTCAATATTAGCAGTGGGAACAACAGGATCATTATAAGTGATAGTCTTTTCTTCAACTTTAATAGGTGCAACTACTTTTACTTCAATGGGAGGATTATATTTAAACCACTTCTCCTTAGGGAGATAAACATGAGTAGCAAAGGATTCACAGAAAGAAGCTACCATCTCAGAGTCAAGTCCATATTTAGTGCTAAATTCACAGAAACAATCGGTATCCATAAAAGATTTAACACAATCAAACTTAGGTGTTATACCTGACTCCTTACCTTCGTCGAGGTCCCAATCTTCAGAGTTGCGTTTAATTCTTTCCAATAAATCCCATTTGAATCCAATAGTCTTCATAATAAAAGATCCAGTACAAGAAGTATCGAGCATGGAGCGATCACTGAGAGAAAGCCGAGCATAACTTTTTTGAATAATTATTTCTTTTAAGAGCTCATGATTGGGGCATGAATATAACATTGACTTAAGCCTCCCCCAAGCTTGAGCGATGCTTTCTCCTTCATGAGGCCAAAAATTATATATATATATATATATATATATAATTACGATCACGATGAACAAGATGCATAGGATAAAACTTCTGATGAAATTCCAATTTCACTCGGTTGTAGTTCCATGATCCCATATCATCACATAGCCTAAACCATGTCATTGCCTCTCGCTTCAAAGATAAAGGGAAGACCTTCTTCTTGATAACATCCTCGGGTATACCTGCAAGCTTAAATAATCCACAAACTTCATCCACATAGATTAGGTGCAAATCGGGATGTAATGTTCCATCACTTGTGAAAGGATTAGCTAGCAGTTTCTCTATCATACCCGAAGGGATTTCAAAGTAAACATTTTCAGTAGGTTCAGTAGGTTGAGGAGAAACTCTTTGCTCTACTGGTCAGGGTGAAGATACCCCGAACAAGCCCCTCAAAGGATTATGTTCCATAGTAACAAGTGACAGTAAATTTCAGCACACTATATAAATTTTTCCTTACCAAATTCCACCTACCAAAGGCGCTCTACTCCCCAGCAACGGCAACAGAAAAGAGTCTTGATGACCCACAAGTGTAGGGGATCTATCGTAGCCTTTTCGATAAGTAAGAGTGTCGAACCCAACGAGGAGCAGAAGGAAATGATAAGCGGTTTTCAGCAAGGTATTCTCTGCAAGCACTGAAATTATCGGTAACAGATAGTTTTGTGATAAGGTAATTTGTAACGGGTAACAAGTAATAAAAGTAAATAAGATGTAGCAATATGGCCCAATCCTTTTTGTAGCAAAGGACAAGCCTGGACAAACTCTTATATAAATGAAAGCGCTCCCGAGGACACATGGGAATTATCATCAAGCTAGTTTTCATCACGCTCATATGATTCGTGTTCGGTACTTTGATAATTTGATATGTGGGTGGACTGGTGCTTGGGTACTGTCCTTACTTTGACAAGCATCCCACTTATGATTAATCCCTATTGCAAGCATCCACAACTACAATAGAAGTATTAAGGTAAACCTAACCATAGCATGAAACATATGGATCCAAATCAACCCCTTACGAAGCAACGCATAAACTAGGGTTTAAGATTCTGTCACTCTAGCAACCCATCATCTACTTATTACTTCCCAATGCCTTCCTCTAGGCCCAAATAATGGTGAAGTGTCATGTAGTTGACGTTCACATGACACCACTAGAGCAAAGACAACATACATCTCATCAAAATATCGAACGAAAACCAAATTCACATGAGTACTCATAGCAAGACTTCTCCCATGGCATCAAGAACAAATGTAACTACTCACAAATCATATTCATGTTCAAAATCAGAGGGGTATTAATATGCATAATGGATCTGAACATATGATCTTCCACCAAGTAAACCAACTAGCATCAACTACAAGGAGTAATCAATACTACTAGCAACCCACAGGTACCAATCTGAGGTTTGGATACAAAGATTGGATACAAGAGATGAACTAGGGTTTGAGATGAGATGGTGCTGGTGAAGATGTTGATGGAGATTGACCCCCTCCCGATGAGAGGATCGTTGGTGATGACGATGGTGATGATTTCCCCCTCCCGGAGGGAAGTTTCCCCTGCAGAACAGCTCCGCCGGAGCCCTAGATTGGTTCCACCAAGGTTCCGCCTCGTGGCGGCGGGGTTTCGTCCCGTGAGCTTGCTTATGATTTTTTCCTCGACGAAAGACTCCATATAGCCAATGATGGGCATGAGGGGGCCACCAGGGGGCCCACAAGGTAGGGGGCGCGCCCAGGGGGTAGGGCATGCCCCCACCCTCATGGACGGTGGGTGGCCCCCTCTGGTACTTCTTTCGCCCAATATTTTTATATTTTGAAAACAATTCCCGTGGAGTGTCAGGACTTTTGGAGATGTGTAGAATAAGTTGATACGTCTCCAACGTATCTATAATTTTTGATTGCTCCATGCTATATTATCTACTGTTTTGGACATCATTGGGCTTTATTTTCCACTTTTATATTATTTTTGGGACTAACCTATTAACCGGGGGCCAGCCCAGAATAGCTGTTTTTGCCTATTTTAGGGTTTCGAAGAAAAGGAATATCTAACGGAGTGCAAACGGAATGAAACCTTCGGGAACGTGATTTTCTCACCGAACATGATCCAGGAGACTTGGTCTAACGCCCTTGATGCGGCTATATCTCCCACGTGTCGAAGCACGACTTAGAGGCATAACCGCATTGAAAGCAATGTCGCAAGTGAGGTAATCTTCACACAACCCATGTAATACATAAGGGAAAGAGATACATAGCTGGCTTACAGTCGCCACTTCACACAATACATGAATAAAGCATTACATCATCCAGATACAAACAAGGTCCGACTACGGAACCAAAATAAAAGAAGACTACCCCAATAGCTACACAGATCCCTGATCGACCCCAACTGGGCTCCACTACTGATCAACTAGAACGAAACAACACAAAGGACAAGATCTTCATCGAGCTCCTCCTTGAGCTTGGTTGCGTCACCTGCTCGGTAACATCGGCACCTGCAAACTGGTTTTGGAAGTATCTGTGAGTCACGAGGACTCAGCAATCTCACACCCTCGCGACCAAGACTATTTAAGCTTATAGGATGGGTAAAAGGTATGAGGTGGAGCTGCAGCAAGCGACTAGCATATATGGTGGCTAACATACGTAAATGAGAGCGAGAAGAGAAGGCAAAGCACGGTCGAGAAACTATGATCAAGAAGTGATCCTAGAACAACCTACGTCAAGCATTACTCCAACACCGTGTTCACTTCCCGGACTCCGCCGAGAAGAGACCATCATGGTTACACACGCGGTTGATGTATTTCAATTAAGATCAACTTTAGGTTTTCTACAACCGGACATTAACAAATTCCCATCTGCCCATAACCGCGGGCACGGCTTTCAAAAGTTCAAATCCCTGCAGGGGTGTCCCAACTTAGCCCATCACAAGCTCTCACCGTCAACGAAGGATATTCCTTCTTCCAAGACATTCCGATCGGACTCGGCATCCAGGTTACAAGACATTTTGACAATGGTAAAACAAGACCAGCAAAGCCACCCGAATGTGCCGACAAATCCCGATAGGAGCTGCACATATCTCGTTCTCAGGGCACACCGGATTGTCCAAGGTTCCGGTAGGCCAGCCCAGAGTTTCCCCTGGTGGCCACCGGCAGCTAACAGGTTGGACCAACACTCAGAGGAGCACTGGCCCGGGGGGTTTAAATAAAGATGACCCTTGAGTCTGCAGAACCCAAGGGAAAGAAAAGGCTAGGTGGCGAATGGTAAAACCAATGTTGGGCCTTGTTGGAGGAGTTTTATTCAAGGCGAACTGTCAAGGGGTTCCCATTATAACCCAACCGCGTAAGGAACGCAAAATCCGGGAACATAACACCGATATGATGGAAACTAGGGCGGCAAGAGTGGAACAAAACACTAGGCATAAGGCCGAGCCTTCCACCCTTTACCAAGTATATAGATGCATTAATTAAATAATAGATATTGTGATATCCCAACAAGTAAACATGTTCCAACAAGGAACAACATCTCCATGTTCCAACAAGGAACAAACTTCATCTTCACCTGCAACTAACAACGCTATAAGAGGGGCTGAGCAAAGTGGTAACATAGCCAAACAACGGTTTGCTAGGACAAGGCGGGTTAGAGGCTTGGTTCAACAATATGGGAGGCATGATAAGCAAGTGGTAGGTATCGCAGCATAGGCATAGCAAAAGAGCGAGCAACTAGCAAGCAAAGATAGAAGTGATTTCGAGGGTATGGTCATCTTGCCTGAGATCCCGCAAGGAAGAAGAACGAGTCCATGAAGAAGACAAATGGACATAGTCGAACGGTTCCTCACAAACGCGACGTAATCGGAACCAACCCGAAGAAGCAACACCGGAAAGAAGCTCACATACATAGTAAACAACCACCACATGAACATGGCACGATGCACAAACAAGTATGATGCATGTCCGGTTTAATGAAGCATGGCATGGCAAAATGCACAAATAACCCTACGAATTAAGTGAAGCTCAACATGCAACTCCGTTGCATATTGACGAAACACCACATGACTTATTTAGTTCGATCTTGTTTATGTACTCAACAATATTAAATCTTGATTAACATGGCAAGAGGTGAAACATAATGAAACTATCTAACTAGGCAAGTTTAAATGAGGCCGGAACCACAAAACAACAAGTCCGGAAACTCCTCATGTGCATTTAGTAATTTAAGCTAACAACACTTTTAAACATTTTAATTGTTGTTATCATGATGCCGATGACATGTGCAAGTTTTATGCAAAATTTATGAAAAAGTTGATAAGAGTATATTAAGAAGCATTTGTCGTCGTGGTGGAAATGAAAAGGGGTGCCACGGCAACGATAACGAAACGGTGCCACGACAACGTCCCGGTTTCCGGTAACTCGATTGAGATGCTGGTGCAAAAGGAAAAGTGACGGGGGCGTGTCATGCAAGGATGGTGGGGTGCTCCCAGATACCGGGTCCCCACGGGTTAGCGGCAAAAGAGGAGGACCGAGCAAGTGACAACTCGGACACGGTGCAGACAACGGGTGCATCTCGAACATCACACAACATGCATTCGTTCCACGGGTCATCGTCTCGGCGGTTATACCTTTCGGAGCGTGCATTATCGGAATGGATCAAGTTCGCAGTGGAAGTAGGCGTTCTCGCGACGGTAGTGGAAGTAGTGGTCCTCGCTTCGTAGATGTTCACACTCCGTAGGTGTTCGGGGTCAAAACAAGGAACTTGACGTCCAAGGGTCTTCGAGGGTCGACGGTACATGTTCTGTAAACGTTCGAGCGACGGTAGTGGTACACGTTCATGGAGTAGGTCGTACACGTCGACGGTCTTATCGGAACCTTGTCAACATTCGCGATCCACCTTGGTGATCCGAAGGGGTACTTGGCATCATGGTACTTGGGTCTTCGGACTTGCCGGTCTCGGTTCTTGCGACAGTAGTTGTTCTCGTATCGTCGTGAAAGTAGTTGTACTCGGCGAATCCGCGTAGTCGTGCACGTACCAACATCAATCTTGGAGGGACACCGACGGCGTGGTACTTGGCGAATCCGGGAGACGGTACTTGACGATCCAGGTATGTGTCTTGATGGGCTCAACGATTCCAAGTGACATCGGCACACATCCACGGTAATCGTCCACTTGAAGGTGGTAGACGAAATGGCGATCCAGATACTTGGTGTGCCGCGAGCAACATTGTGGTGCAAAGGTCAGCGGTGGGCTCGAACACGAAAATGTTTCCGGGATGCGACATGGGAGATGGGACGCACGCAGCAGAGGCTAGCGGCAACGCAGGTCCACGGCCCCCGGCCAGAATGAGCAGGACAATGAGGAGGGCAGGGCGCAGGCACACCACGGAGGCCGGTGGTGCCATGGCCGCGCGGGTCAGGCAAGCTCATAGTCTCCAGGCGGAGGACACGGACGACAGCGGCCTACTGGTCGCCGGCAGGACGGCTGGAGTCGAGGAAGAAGGAGGCAGAGGCGTGGGGGTGCTCTGCGAGGAGAAGGAAGTGGAGAGGCGGCGCGGGAGGAACAGGGGCGCGTCGGGGAAAGGCTCGGTCGTCGCCGGCTGTGTTGGAGGGGATAGGGCGCGGGGCTCCTCCCCTGGCTCGAGGTGGAAGGGAGGAAAAGGGAGACAAAGGGAGGAAGAGCGAGGGGGGATCGGGACGAGCAGAGCGCTGGAGGGAGATGCGATGGGATCGGGTATGGGGCGCTGCCTCTCTCTCCTCTGGTGGCGCACATGAGGTAGGAAGGAAACGAGAGGGAGGTGGCGGCGCTACGGGAGGGAGAGGGAGCTGAGTGAGGAAGAGATGGATCGGGGAAGGGAGATGGATCGGGCAAGGCCCACGAGTCTAGGGTTAGGAGGGGCTGGGCCAATGGGCCTAGCCTCGGTGCAGATGGGCCGCGGGGATAGTGAGCGAGCTGGGCAGGTTGCAGCTGGGCTAGGAGGCCCAGCCGGCTCTTCTCCCTCTCCCATCTCCTTCTCTTTACAAAAAACAAAGAAATAAGAGAAGGGAAAAGAGAGAAGAGAAGGTTAGAGGAAGAATTTTGGCACGGGGATAATTTTCACGGACTCAGAAAAATGTGCACGGTCCTAGAAAATAGAAAAGGTCAAGTTTGAAAGATTAAATTCAAATTCCTTGCCCAAAAATGTTTTCTCAAAGTGCCCAAAAATGTTGAGAAATTAGGTGGAGCTCCGGAAAATGATGAAAGGAAATGTGGCAAAGTTAGAGGCCAAGAGTTGAAATAACAAAAGGCATTGGGATTTTTGCAAGTGTGTTAAGGTAATTCCACATAATTGGACTAATTACTATAGCTCTCTAAATATTGAGAGGATAAGTTGTAAAGAGAATCACCATGTGAATTCCCTCAATTTAAATGGATCAAAGATCCATGCCATTCGTTTAGTTGAGTTAAGAAAATAAATGACATGATGGCATCATGACATGATGCAATGCACATGATGCAATGATGAATGCAAAGAACCAAACAAATCACACGACGAAACCCGGAAACCCTGGAAGGCATCTAAAGCTCCGGTCTTGGGGCGTCACACTTGGACCCTACGTCAAGAAACAAAGGAGGAGGCCACGAGGTAGGGGGCGCGCCTACCCCCCTAGGCGCACCCTCCACCCTCGTGGGCCCCCTGTTGCTCCACCGACGTACTCCTTCCTCCTATATATACATACGTACCCCCAAACGATCAGATACGGAGCCAAAACCCTAATTCCACCGCCGTAACTTCCTGTATCCATGAGATCCCATCTTGGGGCCTATTTCGGAGCTCCACCGGAGTGGGTATCCATCACGAAGGGCTTCTACATCAACACCATAGCCTCTCCGATGAAGTGTGAGTAGTTTACCTCAGACCTTCGGGTCCATAGTTATTAGCTAGATGGCTTATTCTCTCTTTTTGGATCTCAATACAATGTCCCCCCCCTCTCTTGTGGAGAACTATTCAATGTAATCTTCTTTTTGCGGTGTGTTTGTTGAGACCGACGAATTGTGGGTTTATGATCAAGTCTATCTATGAACAATATTTGAATCTTCTCTGAATTCTTTTATGTATGATTGGTTATCTTTGCAAGTCTCTTCGAATTATCAGTTTGGTTTGGCCTACTAGATTGATCTTACTTGCAATGGGAGAAGTACTTAGCTTTGGGTTCAATCTTGCGGGTCCTTTCCCAGTGACAGTAGGGGCAGCAAGGCACGTATTGCATTGTTGCCATCGAGGATAACAAGTTGGTTTTTTTATCATATTGCATGAATTTATCCCTCTACATCATGTCATCTTGCTTAAGGCGTTACTCTGTTTTCATTAACTTAATACTCTAGATGCATGCTGGATAGCGGTCGATGAGTGGAGTAATAGTAGTACATGCAGGCAGGAGTCGGTCTACTTGTATCGGACGTGATGCCTATGTACATGATCATACCTAGATATTCTCATAACTATGCTCAATTCTGTCAATTGCTCAACAATAATTCGTTCACCCACCGTAGAATACTTATGCCTTGAGAGAAGCCACTAGTGAAACCTATGGCCCCCGGGTCTATCTTCATCATATTTATCTTCCAATACTTAGTTATTTCCTTTGCCTTTATTTTACTTTGCATCTTTATCAACAAAATACCAAAAATATTATCTTATCATATCTATCAGATCTCACTCTCGTAAGTGAACGTGAAGGGATTGGCAACCCCTTATCGCATTGGTTGCGAGGAGTTATTTGCTTTGTGCAGGTACTAGGGGACGCGCGCGCAACCTCCTACTGGATTGATACCTTGGTTCTCAAAAACTAAGGGAAATAATTACGCTACTTTGCTGCATCATCTTTTCCTCTTCGGGGAAATCCAACGCAGTGCTTAAGAGGTACCAAGAAGAATTTTTGGCGCCGTTGCCGGGGAGGTTCATGCAAGTCAAGATTTGACTTCCAACAACAAGACATTTCTGGCGTCTACGCAAAAGTCAACATGCCAAGTACCCATCACAATCCTTATCTCCCACATTACATTATTTGCCATTTGCCTCTCGTTTTCCTCTCGCTCACTTCACCCTTGCCGTTTTATTCGCCTTCTCTCTCTCTCTATCCTCCCTCTCTTTCTCTACTTGCCACCTTTTGCCTTTTTGCACTCTCTGTCGTCATGTCTGAAATTGGGGAAATTATTGTCGATATGGACAATAATAATATCATGAAAAATTCTGATGCTCCTGCTAAAGAACCCCCTATCTTACATACAAAAAAAATTCCGTGTTGGTAGTGGTAATATTATTGGAAAAGGAGTTATTCAAGATTTCTTTACTTGTGCCGGTGCTTTGCATTCTATGGGTAGTTCTATCCTTCATAGAACTAGTAGTCTTGCGGACGCTATTGCCATGCTTGTGGTTGAACTTGAAAGACAATTCATGCACACGCACCCTTGCATACAAAGGATTTTCCTAGAGTTTTCTAATATTGAGCATTCCTCTGTTAAGCGTGCCGCTACTCTCTTTTTGGCTCATGAGTTTAGATTCATAATAAAAGAGGCCGAAGAAATCTTTGCGCATTATAGGGTGGACGCTTGTCGTCCTCCCATAGAGGCTATCATTTTTGATCGAGAAGAAATAATGCGTTTTCAATCTCTAGACTATGTTGCTTTCAATGAAAATCTTAGAAAAAGGGTTCCTACCAATGTTTTAGTTGATATAATTTCTAAACTTAATGACGATTTGGCCATTCTAAATAATGAACTAGGATATTCTATTGAATATAGGCTCACAATGTTCTGTCAAAAGAATGCTTATAATGATGAATTGGTTGTGCAATACGAAGGGCCGAAGGAGGAACCTATACCTCCTAAACTTGATCTTGGGGACTTTTGTCCCATTAAATTTAGCCCTTTTGATTATTTTTGATTGCCTCGAAGAAAACTTGCTGCCGAACGTAGAGAATATGAAATGATTTTTAATGATCTATCTTACTATTATGGCAATACCTAGATCTATCCTTGCTTTTTATGCCTAGCTAGGGGCGTTAAACGATAGCGCTTGTTGGGAGGCAACCAAATTTTATTTTTATTCGTTTCTTTTTGCTCCTGTTTAGTAATAAATAATTTATCTAGCCTCTGTTTTTGTTGTGTTTTTTGTGTTTAATTAGTGTTTGTGCCAAGTAGAACCGTTGGGAAGACTTGGGGAAAGTCTTGATATCTTGCTGTAAAAAACAGAAACTTTAGCGCTCACGAGAACTGCTGCCATTTTTATTTGGAAAGTTCTATTTAGTTAATTATTTTTGAAGATGATTAATATATAAATTCCTCACGTCCATAAATTTATTTTAGAATTTTTGGGGTTCCAGATGTTGCGCTAGCTACAGATTACTACAGACTGTTCTGTTTTTGACAGATTCTGTTTTTCGTGTGTTGTTTGCTTATTTTGATGAATCTATGGCTAGTAAAATAGTTTATAAACCATATAGAAGTTGGAATACAGTAGGTTTAACACCAATATAAATAAAGAATGAGTTCATTACATTACCTTGAAGTGGTCTTTTGTTTTCTTTCGCTAACGGAGCTCACGAGATTTTCTACTTTAAGTTTTGTGTTGTGAAGTTTTCAAGTTTTGGGTAAAGATTTGATGGATTATGGAACAAGGAGTTGCAAGAGCCTAAGCTTGTGGATGCCCATGTCACCCCCAATATAATCTAAGGAAACCTAAAATCCAAAGCTTGGGGATGCCCCAGAAGGCATCCCCTCTTTCGTCTACTTCTATCGGTAACTTTACTTGGAGCTATATTTTTATTCACCACATGATATGTGTTTTGCTTGGAGCGTCTTGTATTATTTGAGTCTTTATTTGTTAGTTTACCACAATCATCCTTGATGTACACACCTTTTGATAGAGCCATACATGATTTGGAATTTGTTAGAATACTCTATGTGCTTCGCTTATATCTTTTGAGTTATATACTTTTGCTCTAGTACTTCACTTATATCTTTTAGAGCACGGTGGTGGATTTGTTTTATAGAAACTATTGATCTCTCATGCTTCACCTAGATTATTTTGAAAGACTTAAATAGCATGGTAATTTTCTTAAATAATCCTAATATGCTTGGTATTCAAGAATAATAAAACTTTCTTATGAGTGTGTTGAATACTATGAGAAGTTTGATGCTTGATAATTGTTTTGAGATATGAAGATGGTGATATTAAAGTTTTGCTAGTTGAGTAGTTGTGAATTTGAGAAATACTTGTGTTAAAGTTTGTGATTCCCATAGCATGCACGTATGGTGAACCATTATGTGATGAAGTCGGAGCATGATTTATTTATTGATTGTCTTCCTTATGAGTGGCGGTTGGGGACGAGCGATGGTCTTTTCCTACCTATCTATCCCCCTAGGAGCATGCGCGTAATACTTTGCTTTGATAACTTGTAGATTTTTTCAATAAGTATATGAGTTCTTTATGACTAATGTTGAGTCCATGGATTATACGCACTCTCACCCTTCCACCATTGCTAGCCTCTCTAATACCGCGCACCTTTCGCCGGTATCATACACCCACCATATACCTTCCTCAAAACAGCCACCATACCTACCTATTATGGCATTTCCATAGCCATTCCGAGATATATTGCCTTGCAATTTTCCACCATTCCGTTTATTATGACACACTCCATCATTGTCATATTGCTTAGCATGGTCATGTAGTTGACATCGTATTTGTGGCAAAGCCACCGTTCATAATTCTTTCATACATGTCACTCATGAGTCATTGCATATCCCGGCACACCACCGGAGGCATTCATATAGTCATATTTTGTTCTAAGTATCGAGTTGTAATTGTTGAGTTGTAAGAAAATAAAAGTGTGATGATCATCATTTGTAGAGCATTGTCCCAAGTGAGGAAAGGATGATGGAGACTATGATTCCCCCATAAGTCGGAATGAGACTCCGAACAAAAAATTTTAAAAAAAGGAAAGAAAAGAGGCCATAAAAAAAGAGAAAAGGCCCAAATAAAAAAATGAGAGAAAAAGAGAGAAGGGACAATGCTACTATCCTTTTACCACACTTGTGCTTCAAAGTAGCACCATGATCTTCATAGTAGAGAGTCTCTCATTTCGTCACTTTCATATATTAGTGGGAATTTTTCATTATAGAACTTGGCTTGTATATTCCAATGATGGGCTTCCTCAAATTGCCCTAAGGTCTTCATGAGCAAGCAAGTTGGATGCACACCCACTTAGTTCTTTTGTTGAGCTTTTATATACTTATAGCTCTAGTGCATCCATTGCATGGCAATCCCTACTCACTCACATTGATATCTATTGATGGGCATCTCCATAGCCCGTTGATACGCCTAGTTGATGTGAGACCATCTTCTCCCTTTTTGTCTTCTCCGCAACCACCATTCTATTCCACCTATAGTGTTATATCCATGGCTCACGCTCATGTATTGCATGAAGATTGAAAAAGTTTTGAGAATTTCAAAATTATGGAACAATTGCTTGGCTTGTCATCGGGGTTGTGCATGATTTAAATACTTTGTGTGGTGAAGATAGAGCATAGCCAGACTATATGATTTTGTAGGGATGACTTTCTTTGGCCATGTTATTTTGAGAAGACATGATTGCTTAGTTAGTATGCTTGAAGTATTATTATTTTATGTCAATATGAACTTTTATCTTGAATCTTCTGAATATGAATATTCATACCACAATTAAGAATAATTACATTAAAATTATGCCAAGTAGCATTCCACATCAAAAATTCTATTTTTATCATTTACCTACTCGAGGACGAGCAGGAATTAAGCTTGGGGATGCTTGATACGTCTCCAACATATCTATAATTTTTGATTGCTCCATGCTATATTATCTACTGTTTTGGACATTATTGGGCTTTATTTTCCACTTTTATATTAGTTTTGGGACTAGCCTATTAACCCGGAGGCCCAGCCCAGAATTGCTGTTTTTTTTGCCTATTTTAGGGTTTCAAAGAAAAGGAATATCAAAACGGAGTCCAAACGGAATGAAACCTTCGGGAACGTGATTTTCTCACCAAACATGATCCAGGAGACTTGGACCCTACGTCAAGAAACAAAGGAGGAGGCCATGAGGTAGGGGGGCGCGCCTACCCCCCTAGGCGCGCCCTCCACCCTCGTGGGCCCCTTGTTGCTCCACCGACATACTCCTTCCTCCTATATATACCTACGTACCCCCAAACGATCAGATACGGAGCCAAAACCCTAATTCCACCGCCGTAACTTCCTGTATCCATGAGATCCCATCTTGGGGCCTATTCCGGAGCTCCGCCGGAGGGGGTATCCATCACGGAGGGCTTCTACATCAACACCATAGCCTCTCCGATGAAGTGTGAGTAGTTTACCTCAGACCTTCGGGTCCATAGTTATTAGCTAGATGGCTTCTTCTCTCTTTTTGGATCTCAATACAATGTTCTCCCCCTCTCTCATGGAGAACTATTCGATGTAATCTTCTTTTTGCGGTGTGTTTGTTGAGACTGATGAATTGTGGGTTTATGATGAAGTCTATCTATGGACAATATTTGAATCTTCTCTGAATTCTTTTATGTATGATTGGTTATCTTTGCAAGTCTCTTCGAATTATCAGTTTGGTTTGGCCTACTAGATTGATCTTTCTTGCAATGGGAGAAGTGCTTAGCTTTGGGTTCAGTCTTGGGGTGTCCTTTCCCAGTGACAGTAGGGGCAGCAAGGCACGTATTGTATTGTTGCCATCGAGGATAACAAGATGGATTTTTATCGTATTGCATGAATTGATCCCTCTACATCATGTCATCTTGCTTAAGGCGTTACTCTGTTTTCATGAACTTAATACTCTAGATGCATGCTAGATAGAGGTCGATGAGTGGAGTAATAGTAGTAGATGCAGGCAGGAGTCGGTCTACTTGTCTCGGACGTGATGCCTATATACATGATCATACCTAGATATTCTCATAACTATGCTCAATTCTGTCAATTGCTCAACAGTAATTCGTTCACCCACCGTAGAATACTTATGCTCTTGAGAGAAGCCACTAGTGAAACCTATGGCCCCGGGGTCTATCTTCATCATATTCATCTTCAAATACTTAGTTATTTCCTTTGTTTTTTTACTTTTCCTTTATTTTACTTTGCATCTTTATCATAAAAATACCAAAAATATTATCTTAACGTATCTATCAGATCTCACTCTCGTAAGTGACCGTGAAGGGATTGACAACCCCTTATCTCATTGGTTGCGAGGAGTTATTTGCTTTGTGCAGGTACTAGGGGACGCGCGTGCAACCTCCTATTGGATTGATACCTTGGTTCTCAAAAACCGAGGGAAATACTTACGCTACTTTGCTGCATCATCCTTTCCTCTTCGGGGAAATCCAACACAGTGCTTAAGAGGTAGCATAAGTCTCTAATATTTGCTCCTTTTCCAGCCCATAATTCCAGCTGTCGGCATTGCCCCTCTTCATGTAAACCTTGTAAAATAAGAGAGAAAAGGCATAAGTATTGTGACATAATGTGTAATAACAACCCATAATGCAATAAATATCGATATAAAAGCATGATGCGAAATGGATGTATCACGGGGCGAACGACGGCCACCTCGCCAACGTCTGCCGGAGAGGCCATGATAAACCT
The DNA here is from genome assembly GCA_034509565.1 of Triticum monococcum. NCBI lineage: Eukaryota > Viridiplantae > Streptophyta > Magnoliopsida > Poales > Poaceae > Triticum > Triticum monococcum. The sequence continues at coordinate 437,316,444 of CM067842.1, read as the reverse complement.
CTTCTTGGCCGAACACTCGTCGGGCTCCCCGAAATACGTTGTCGAGCTTAGGCTGCGACATTCTGGAGCAGGGAATGTGGATCTGGCGGGGAGGGACGCTGCATGCCTCATCTAAAAACTCAGGGGAGTGGGGTGACGGTATGGGAATCACTGGGTAACCTGAACTATATTATCTAAGCTAGGAGAACCGGCAGGGGTTGGTGGTGGCACCAGCAGCGCCAGTGGTCGCCCCGAGCTAGGGTTCGAGTGGGGAGGGGGCCAGGTAGGGGGACTGTGGAGGGGGGTCGTCGGTGTCAAAACCGGCGGATCTCGGGTAGGCGGTCTCGAACTATGTGTCTAAGGCGGATGGCAACAGGAGGCAGGGGACACGATGTTTTACCCAAGTTCGGGCCCTCTTGATGAAGGTAAAACCCTACGTCCTGCTTGATTATTCTTGATAATATGAGTAGTACAAGAGTTGATCTACCATGAGATCGAAGAGGCTAAACCCTAGAAGCTAGCCTATGGTATGATTGTATGTTGTCCTACGGACTAAAACCCTCCGGTTTATATAGACACCAGAGGAGGCTAGGGTTACACAAGGTCAGTTACAAAGGAGGAGATATCCATATCCGTATTGCCTAGCTTGCCTTCCACGCCAAGTAGTGTAACGCCCACGATGCGGCTATATCTCCCACGTGTCGAAGCACGACTTAGAGGCATAACCGCATTGTAAGCAACGTCGCAAATGAGGTAATCTTCACAGAACCCATGTAATGAATAAAGGAAAAAGGTACATAGTTGGCTTACACCCGCCACATCACACAATAGCATAAATAACATTACATTCATCCAGATACAATCAAGGTTTGTCTATGGAACCAAAATAAAGAACAACCCCAAATGCGTCAAAGTCCCCGATCGCCCCAACTGGGCACCACTACTGATCGTCTGGAAAGGAAACGTAGTATCGTCCTGAGTCCTCATCGAACTCCCACTTGAGCTTATTCGAATCACCTGCAGCGGTATCACCGGTCCCTGCATGTGGTTTTGAAGTAATCTGCGAGTCACGGGGACTCAGCAATCTCACACCCTCGCGATCAAGACTATTTAAGCTTATAGGAAGGGTAAAAGGTATGAGGTGGAGCTGCAGCAAGCACTAGCATATATGGTGGCTAAACATACACAAGAGGGAGCGAGAAGAGAAGGCAAGGCACGGTCTATAAACTATGATCAAGAAGTTATCCTAGAACAACCTACTTTCAAGCATAACACGAGACCGTGTTCTCTTCCCGGACTCCGCCAAAAAGAGACCATCATGGCCACACACTCTGTTGATTCATTTTAATTAAGTAAAGTTTCAAGTTTTCTACAACCGGACATTAACAAATTCCCATCTGCCCATAACCGCGGGCACGGCTTTCGAAAGTTCAAATCCCTGCAGGGGTGTCCCAACTTAGCCCATCACAAGCTCTCACGGCCAATGAAGGATGTTCCTTCTCCCAAGACAATCCGATCAGATTCGGAATCCCGGTTACAAGACATCTCGACAACGGTAAAACTAAACCAGCAAAGCCACCCGAATGTGCCAACAAATCCCGATAGGAGCTGCACATATCTCGTTCTCATGGCACACCGGATTGTCCAAGGTTCCGGTAGGCCAGCCCAGAGTTGCCCCTGGTGGCCACCGGCAGCTGACAGGTTGGACCAACACTCAGAGGAGCACTGGCCCGGGGGTTTAAAATAAAGATGACCCTTGAGTCTGCGGAACCCAAGGGAAAAAGAGGCTAGGTGGCAAATGGTAAAACCAATGTTGGGCATTGCTGGAGGAGTTTTATTCAAGGCGAACTGTCAAGGGGTTCCCATTATAACCCAACCGTGTAAGGAACGCAAAATCAAGGAACATAATACCGGTATGACGGAAACTAGGGCGGCAAGAGTGGAACAGAACACCAGGCATAAGGCCGAGCCTTCTGCCCTTGACCAAGTGTATAGGCGCACTAAAATAGACAAGATATAATAATGATATCCCAACAATAAACATGTTCCAACAAGGAACAACTCCAATCTTCACCTGCATCTAGCAACGCTACAAGAGGGGCTGAGCAAAGCAGTAACATAGCCAAACAACGGTTTGCTAGGACAAGGTGGGTTAGAGGTTTGACATGGAAATATGGGAGGCATGATAAGCAAGTTGTAGGTATCGTAGCATAGGCATAGCAAAAGAGCAAGCATCTAGGAAGCAAAGATAGAAGTGATTTCGAGGGTATGGTCATCTTGCCTGCAAAGTTCTCTGAGTTGATGTTAACTTGATCCTCGTAAGCATACTCAACAGGCCCCTCGATCACGTACTCGTCTCCCGGCTCTACCCCAAGCAAGAACACAAGCAAAGGGAGACACAATCAACCACGTGCAATGCACAAGCAACATGATGCAAAGCATGGTATGATATGCGGGAAGTGAAATGCAATGCATATGCATGCTTCGGAAAGGAATGATTGAACCTGGCCTCAACTTGGGAATCCAAGAGTGCCACTGAAAAGAGGAGTTGATTTCGGTTGAAATCGATATAAAGATCACCGGATTCGGGTGCATGATTTGCAAATGACAAGCAAGACAAGATATGATGCAAACTGCTTAAACCAGCAACATGGCCACTTAGATGCAAAGTATAAATATGCTACAGCACCCAAACATATGAACAAAATGCATGGCAGTGATGTACATGAGATGCTCTACAAAACATGAACACTGAGCTAAATCTATATACCACTAGAGCATGACTAAAATAGCACGGCAAAAATGCAAAAGATGACAGTTTTACAGACTTGGTGAACATGCTAGACATAGCAGAAACAGCATCAGGTAGCCATGTTTAGAGCTAGCAAACAACATGCTACAGAAACATAACATAGCAAACAAAGGCATGACATGCTTGTACTAAATGCATTTAACAAAACTCCCTTACTGAACATGAGCCAAAAGGGCAAAGAAAATATTATTACACCCATGCAAACATAGCAAGTTTTATAAACAGATTCAGACTTGGTGAAATTTCAGGGCATGGCAAAACAGATTCATGTTGGCATGCTAACAAGCTTGATTAACTCCCTACATAGCATATCATGGCATGAAATAAATCTAGCATGGAGTAGGCATGAAAATGAAGCTATCCTTGTGCAAAACAACCTCATAGCATGCTTGAATTAAACCACACAAAAATGACAAGACAACATCATGATGTAAAATGACATGTTTATGAACTTGCTCAAATGCAAATACTAATGCCACCACTGGATTGGTGGGATTTTGCTACCCCAAAAACATATATAATATGTTGGGGTTGCTGTAGAAAAATCATCACAAGTGCAATAAGTTAAAAACTGCCCTAAATGGAATATGACAGATTTAGCATTTTTCCTTATTTGGAAACGTCCAGAAATGGATTTGCCCGAAAGGGAAAACCGGGACTTGCTGCTGATGCCATGCCCGATGATCCACCGCTTCAGGACCACGATTTTGTTGAACCAGCAGAAGTTGATGCAACAGGTCCTACTGATAAACCGGAAAGCCCGGTTCCAACTGATAATAGACCGTCAAGTCCAGTTAAGGTTGTTGATGACTCGTCGACTCCGGTAAAGGCTGCTGGTGTCAAGGAAGATGATGTTATAATTACTGGTGTTGGCCACACCACCCCTGGCAATCCTGTTGCATTATCAAAACAAAGTGCCAAGGAGGAACTCGCTGTCATGGGCAAAGGCAAGTGGAGCACAGACTTGTCAAGCTACGCCCACCTCAACGCCCAAGAACTTCATTGTGGTTTCTTAAACCGTCTATACACAAACCATGACTATGAAGATGGTTCAGTGAATCTGATGAAGGAGCGATATGAGGTAACTTCATAACTGTTTCTCTTTTATGTCCAAATTTTTAGTACCAACTCCAGTAGCCCCCAAGGGCCGATTTCTGATCCCTATCTAAACTGGGATTTTGCAATATCACAGCTCTTCCTGCTTATCTTCCAAGGGCCGGTTTATCTTTTGGGATGAACCGGTACTTTTAACTTTACAATCTTGAAACTTTTGTTAGTGTAGTCCCCAAGGGCCGATTTATCTTTCCAAGCTGAACCAGGAATTTTAACCAGTGTTACTTTGAGCAAACATACATTAGCCCCCAAGTGTTAAGAGTAATACTTGTATTGTGCTTGGGACTTGTTAAAAAAATTCTGATAATGAAGCAAATAGGCATTAGCCCCCAAGTGTCAAGTGTATAACTTGTTATGTGCTTGGGACTTTCCAAATTTCACTACCACCTCATAATATGTCTATCTCTTATAGGCTGAGATGAGCAAAAAGGAAGCCCAAACCGATGACCTACAAGAAAATATCAAAACCCAGCAAGCAGAGACCTCCAAAGCCAAAGAAGAACTGGCCAGTACCTTAGTAGCCATGGAGAAGCTAAAAGAATCTTTGAAGACGGAACATGCAAACTGGGGCATAGAAAAAGCTACTTTACAAAAAAGAGCCGAAGATGCGGAGGCAGCTCTTAAACCGGTGGCCGACGAGCTGACTGGTTTAAAGCGGCAGATCAATGCCATGACGTCTGCTGTTTTTGGTAACTACCTCACCTGAAGCTTTTCAATATACATTATCTCATCGGTTGCCGGTTTACTGATGATTGTAATGACACAGGAACTCGCATTACCCATCTGGGCTCTGACATGCGGATGAAGCTGAAGGCTGCCTATACACTTATAGATCAGCTATATTCCGGAGCTCAACGGGCCATTTGCACCGCAGCGCATAATAAACCGCCTCCAACCTTGATAAAAGAGACCATTGAGAAGCTGTCTATGCTGCCCGCCCGGTTAGATGAACTAAAAATATTAGCTGCCAGGTCAGGTGCGCTGACCGCGCTAATCCGGGCGAAGGCATGGATACCAGATCTTAAACCGTCAGATATAGGCCGAGGCTACCCTGGCATTAAGGAAGATGGCTCAAAATTTAACAATGATGATCTTTGAAGGATGACGAGGGAAATGCGCCCCATAGCAAGAAAATTGGCTGATGAAACAGATCTCTCTCATTATCAGCCGGTTTATGATTCTGACCAGAAAAGATATCTTGCGCCGACACATGATGTAGAAGATCTTATTCCGCCAATCCGTAAGCACATCTATGCCCCTAATGTTGACCCCTCAAACCTTATAAGTGACGAAGCTGTGTTCCAAGACTTAACTGGAATTGATTGGGCAACCATTGACTTCCAGCCACTTGGAAGAGGGGAGGAAGATGCCCCGGCGCAGGACGATCCGCAGTCGTCAACTCGGCCTAGTGACAAATCGTAATCCGGAGGCCGGTTTAGCGTTCGGTGCACTACCACCTTTGCCAAAAACAATTATTCTTTTGGGCATTAAAATGCCTTGTAATAGGCTAGTTGAAAACACTTGGTCTGCTATGCCGTCGCGCATACTTATTTTGCCTGATACTGTGAATCCACCATGCTTTAGGAGATATTATGTTTCATAACCCATAGCGGTGTTTATTCAAACTATTCCTGCATGCAATAAGTTTGAAAGTGTCCTAGCGGTTTACCGCTGGACGGGTCATGATGTCCAAATATATAGCCGGGGTTTGCAACCAAGGCTGTAAAAAGATAATCAAATATGAAAATAAATTATACCTGTGACATGGAATCACCATGCTGGTTGACCAACGTTTGTAGTGATGGCAACAACCCCAATCATGAATACTGATAACTCCTTCCATATTGTGCTGGTTTATGATAAAACCGTACCAGTTTATGACAAACATCGGGTTATCCGTATGTAACACTAGAGACTCATGGTCAAAACCAGACCGGGTTAATAAGCGCCGGATTATGCTTGATCATATACTAATAACTTGTAGTTGAAAGCTGAGTCGGGTTAATGAACGCCGGTTTAACAAAACCATTATAAATATCATCAAAGGAGAAAAAACTTAGCAAATAAAAGCATATGAAAACTTGTAGTCGAGGCTTTTCACGGGCTGTCAGGCCCCAAATTCGAGGCTTTTCATGGGCTGCCAGGCCTGTCGGTGTTCTTGGAACGGGGGTCCCCAGACTTGCCTGCCTGCGGCCCGTGGCGTGGCTGAGCCTGCAGGCCATACGGCCCATCTTCACCAACAAAGCATCCAAGACCCTCGCGAGGGTCCAAGCCGCGCGAGGCGGAAGACGCAAGACCTCCTCGGGAGTAGCCTAGCTAGGTAGGCTCATGAGGAGCGAAGATATCAAGGCGGGGCAAACCTCACGAGACCCTCATGACGTGAGCCATGACGCACGACACCAGGCGGGCGCCAGCACGCGCAGCGTCCTTGTTTCATCTTTGGTGCTAAGGAGGAAAGCGCAGGCGAGGAGTACATAGGCATCAGGCAAAGGTTGCCATATTAGTGCAATGAGACCAAGACCAGGAGGACGGCAAGACGGAGGTCATCGTGGAGCCCAAGACGGCATCACCACCAGAGCTTTTGGCAGGCTAAGACCACTTTTGTCAGGATAGCTTGTACTAGCCGTCCCCCCTTGAATTAGCCTGCCATTGTTGGCTCCCTTCCCGCTCGATATTTGGGAAGAGGACCAGGGCCAATATAAATAGGACTAGCCACCACCCTAGCAAGGGGGTGATGGGGTGACGGATCATTCAGACCACCCACACACACAAGCTCACCGAGCTCAAGAACACATCAACCTTAGGAGGCTGTTCTTCCCTTGTACTGTTCATCATCAGCCCTAGAGGCAATCCATCGCCACCACATTGGAGTAGGGTATGACACCACAATGGTGGCCCAAACCAGTATAAACCTCGTGTCTTTCTGTGTTGCGAGTTCGTCCTCGAGATCTTAGCGAGCTAGGGCGTAGATCGGCGGAGGGAAAGACTTCGTGCGCACCCCAGTGTTCGAACCTTAAGGGTTTGCCGGAACCCCACATCCGACATCTGACACACCAGGTAGGGGTGCACCGAGGCTCCTCTCCACCAACCTGTGCCCCACACCGCCGCACTACGCTCCCATGGTAGGTGCCCCGTCACCCACCTCTGCGGCCAACGCCAGGAGCAGGGAGTCTGGGTATCGAGCCCTGGCCCCCGCCCTGCACTGAGTGCAGTGGCCAGCCAAGTTCAAGCCAGAGATGCCGCCGCATTACGATGGTGCGGCAGACTCGGCGCCGTTCCTACTAGCGTACGAGGAGGCCGTCCTCGAAGCCGGAGGCGACGACAAGATCATGGCAAACTTGTTCCCCTGGCCCTCACCGGTGAGCCGCGCGCCTGGATGCTCAACCTCCCGGGATCCACGGTGACATCCTGGGGGAACTCCGCGACCTCTTCACTGCGCGCTACGCGGCGCCGGCACACCACGCAGTCGCGACACTGCTGCGTGGCTCCCAAGCACCTCCTTAAGATCGCCACGTCAAGCCTTTCGTCCGTCAGATTGGGGCAGCCTGCAAGCGCCCGGGGGCTCCGCCGGGTTGGGCTGCGCCGGAGGCCGACCTCACCATCGGCTCAGAAGACCACCCCGACTCCACCGCCGGCTCCGGGATGCTCCTGATGCTCTGCACGCCCACCATCTGCAATGTGGCCATCACCAAGACCCTCATCGATGGCGGCGCCGGCCTCAACTTGCTCTCCGTAGAAGCCTTCAGCCTCCTTCATGTGCCGCTCGAACGGATCGGCCTCGGCAAGCCCTTCATGGGAGTGGGTGGTGGAGCTGCCCACCCTCTGGGGCAAATCCACCTCCCTGTCACCTTTGGCACATGAGGCAACTATCACACGGAGCTGGTGGACTTTGACATCGCCCGCATCAGTCTCCCGTATAATGCCATCCTCGGGTACCCGGCTCTCGCTCAGTTCATGGCGGCGACTCACCCGGCCTACAACCTCATGAAGATGCTAGGGAGCAAGGGCGTCCTCACCATCAAGGGGGGGCGCTAAGGAGGCCGTGGCGGCGCTCAGGCTCGCCTTCAAGACCGCGGCAGCAGCACAGCCAGCCAGCGTCGGTACACCCGAGGCCAAGGAAACCGCGCCCACCAAGAAGAGGCAGCTATTCACTCAAGACAAGGCGGAGACCAAGCAGGTGCCGGTCGACGAGGACGGGTCCTCAAGAGCCACCTTCACCATAGGGACCGGCCTTGACCCAGGACAAGAAGAAGCTTTGGTGATATTTTTACGCGCGAACAAGGAGATATTCACGTGGGAGCCCAATCAGTTGGTAGGGGTCCCGAGAGAGGTAATCCAGCATCATCTAAGGGTGTGCCCCAACGTACGCCCCGTGAAGCAGCGAGCAAGACGGCAGTCCACTAAGAAGTAGGCCTTCATCGTCCAAGAGACACGCAAGCTGGAGGCGGCGGGTACCATCCGAGAAGTTCGATACCCCGAATGGCTGGCGAACCCCGTCGTAGTACCAAAGAAAGGCGGGAAGGAACGGATGTGCCTCGACTTCACCAACCTTAACAAAGCATGCCCCAAGATCCGTTCTTGCTTCCACACATCGATCAAATCGTCGACTCCACCGCCGAGTGCGACTTGCTATGCTTCCTGGATACATTCTCAGGATACCATCAAATCAAGATGGCGGTGGAGGATGTGGAGAAGACAGCCTTCCCGACACCATGCGGGGTGTACTGCTACACCTGCATGCCCTTCGGGCTGCGCAACGCTGGCACAACGTTTCAACGGTTGATGCAAATTTCCTTGGGGCGGCAGCTCGGCAGAAACACAAAGGCCTACGTTGATGACATAGTGGTCAAATCTCGCAAGGCTAGGACATTGATTCAAGACTTGGAGGAGACCTTCGAGAGCTTGCGCCAAGTGAACTTGAGGCTTAACCTGGAGAAGTGCATGTTTGGCGTCCCCTCCGGCAAGCTACTGGGGTTCCTCCTATCCCACAGAGGGATCGAGGCGAACCCGGAGAAGATCAAGGCCATCGAATACATGAGCCCACCACATACCCTCAAGGAAATGCAGAAACTAGCGGGGCGGGTGACCGTGTTAGGGCGCTTCATCTCCAAGCTAGGCGAGCGCGCCTTACCCTTCTTTAAGCTCATGAAGAAGAAGGGCCCGTTCGAGTGGACCCCGGAGGCCGACCGGGCCTTCCAAGACCTCAAGGAATACCTCACCAGCCCCCAGTGATGGTGGCATCGCGGCCTCTCGAGCCCCTGGTGCTCTACGTTGCCACCACCTCGTACTTCGCCAGCGCGGTGTTGGTGGGGTTCGGGAGGAGCGCCAAGACAAGGGTGCGCCGTGCCGAGCCAGAGCTGATGTAGCGCGGGGGCAAGAAGGAGGAGCAAAGCCATCAGCGGCAAAAGACCAAGCCCAGCGGGGCAACATCGCAGAAGCTCCTGAGGATGGTCGGGTCTTGGGAAACCCACCGCCTCAGGATATGCCACAATCTCCACGGGGCCCGAACCTCGACAGTATGCCAGCCCTTGTCGAGCACCCGGTGTACTTCGTCAGCACCATACTGCGGGACGCGAGGGCGCGCTACCCCATGCCACAAAAACTCCTGCTCGCTCTCATGGTGGCCTCACACAAGCTGAGGCACTACATCCAGGGCCACCCCATCAAGGTCGTCTCAGCCTACCCATTGGAGAGGGTGCATAGGAGCCCTAACTCAGCCGGAAGGGTCACTGAGTGGAACATCGAGTTGCAAGAATTCTAGCTGGAATTCAGCACTACCAGGGTCATCAAGGGAGCTGCGCTCACTGATTTTGTGGCGGAATGGACAGATGCCCGGGCTCTCGAGGAAGGAGAAGACCGGTCCACCTCCGCAGGAAGCAAGGCACCAGACGGCTGGGTCATGTATTTCGATGGCGCCTTCACGCATCAGGGCTCGGGGGCTGGAGCAGTGCTCATCTCGCCCACTCAGGACAAGCTCTACTATGCCGTGCAACTATGTTTTCAGCACGGCGAGAAGGTCTCCAACAACATGGCAGAATACGAAGGCCTCATAGGCGGCCTGAAGGCTGCGGCGGCTCTAGGGGTGAAGCGCCTCACCATCAAAGGCGACTCACAACTCCTCGTCAACTTTTCCAACAAGGTGTACGAGCCGAAGGACGAGCACATGGAGGCCTACCTCGCGGAGGTGCGCAAGATGGACAAGCAGTTCTCAGGCCTGGAGCTGCAGCACGTGCCCCGGGGCACCAACAAGGAAGCCGATGACATTGCCAGGCGAGCATCCAAGCGGCAACCGCAAGAGCCCAGCGTCTTCGAAGAGCGGCTCTTCAAGCCATCAGCTTCGCCACCCCTTTCAAGCATGACTCAGCCTCAGGAGGAACTCCCACAGCCCTCGGCCACGAGAGCCCCAGCCTGTGGCCCGACCTCAGGAGCTCGGCTGCTCTTGGTGCTCGAGCTCTGGAGGAGTGCTGGATTAAGGAATTCAAGGAGTACCTGATGCACGGGATCCTGCCGGAGAAGGAAGAGGACGCGGAGCGCGTGGCCCGGCAGGCCACGGCATACTGTATCCAAGACGGCGAGTGTCGGATTTCGGGTTCCGGCAGACCCTTAAGGTTCAAACACTGGGGTGCACACGGAAATCACGTCCTCAACCTCCCCGTCTCGCAAAGATCTAAACTACCGAAGGAATCACACAAGAGACACAAGATTTATACTGGTTCTGGTCACCATTGTGTTGTAATACCCTACTCCAGTGTGTGGTGGATGGATTGCCTCCTGGGGCTGGTGATGATGAACAGTACAAGGAAGAACTGCCTCGCGAGGGGCTATTCTTGGCTGGGGCGACGAACTGCTGGGAGGAGTTCTGTCACCTCTCTCTCTCTCTCTCTCTACTTGCTACCCGGACCAACTAACTCTGCGAACCGACCGATCAAACCGAACCCCTTGCTACGTGGGTGGCCGGTCCTATTTATAGGCAAAGGCCCTGGGCCTCTTCCCAAATATTGAGCGGGAAGGGCGCTAACAATGGCGGGCTAATTTGAAGGGGGATAGAAAGTACTCTTATCCTGACTAAAGGTGGTCTTCGCCTGCGAAAGACTTTGCGGTGACGCCGTGCTGGGCTCCATGGTAACCTCCGTCTCGTAGTTCACTTGGTCCTAGTCTTGTTGCATCGAAATGGCAACCTTTGCCTGATGCCTCGGTACTCCGCGGCTGCGCTTGCCCCCTTTGCACCAAAGAGGAAAGAAGGACGCTGCGCGCGCTGGCGCCCGCCTGGCACCCTCGATCGTCACTGCTTGCGTCATGGGCACCTCGCGAGGTACCCCGCCTTGATATCTCCGTCTCCTCGCGAGCCAGCCTGAAGAGGCTGCGCCTGAGGACGCGCCGTGTCGTCTGCCTCGCGAGGCTTGGCCCCTCGCGAGGGTCTTGAGTCTTGCGCTGATGAAGATGGGCCATGTTGGGCCCCCATTCGAGCCACGCCGCAGGCCGCAGGCAGGCAAGTCTGGGGACCCCCGTTCCCAGAACGCCGACAGTAGCCCCCGGGCCCGAGGCGCGCATGGGCTCGGCCGTGCCGAGAGGCGAAAGGGCAAGGGCGAAGCGCCGCGGGCCCTAACAGCCGGCGGCCTTGGGCGCCGCGTAGCGGTTGATTGGATGTGGGCGACTCCACTTCCCCATGACGCCTCGGTGATCGCGCGAGGTGGACAAGTCCCTGCATGCAAATCGTGTCATGATTACCTGTGATCGTGGAGGCCGGCGGTTGGCCTTCGCCGGCTATAAGTACTGTGCAGCGCGTGCCCTTCCAGTCCATCTCTCCTTGCTTTCTCCTCTTCCCCCGGTTCTTGCTTCGTCTTGGTGTGATGGCTCCATCGAGGAGGTACTCGGCCGTGGAGAAGGGGAAGGCCCTTCAGGGCGGTCCTGCCTCTCCCCTGCCCAAGCGCGGTCGTGGGCGTCCTCGAAAGCACCTGGTGCCCACCCCGGTAGCGTTTGGCGGTCATGCGGACGGCTCCCAGCGCGGCGGCGGGCGAGCCGCCGTGGCCGAGGGACGTGCCTGGGTTGCGCGCTCCCCCAAGCCGCGCTTTCGCGCTGTGCAAGTGCTGCCGGAGTTTGTGGTCTGGTCGGCGGAGCCAACCAGTACCGGCTCCCACTCCCTCGCTTCCTCCTTAGTGAACTCCCGGCCGGCGCTCCTGGCGGCCTCTAGCTCCAGGCGGAGGGCTGCTGCAGCAGGTCCTCATGGGTCGCGCTGGAGGTCTCCGCCAGCGGGGGCTTGGCCTTAACTCGTGGCTGGCAGGCGTTTGCCCGCGCTCGCGGCCTGGAGCGCCGGTGTACTCTGCACTTCAGGTTCGATGGCGACGCCACCCTCTATGTGAGGGTGTTTGGGGAAGATGGTCGCCGCGCGGGGTGTTGCCCTGAGGACGACGACCGCGTCCGGTGGCCCCGCTCTGATGGTGATGGAGGAGATAGCGCCCGTGCGGACGGCGGCGTCTGCGACTCCCCAAGGTTCGTCAACTCTTCCTCAAGCGACTCCTCCAGCGGTGGCAGCAGCCCACCCCCGCGCCATCGAGCTTGCTTGGGAGGTGGTGGTTTATCCGCCCGCCGCCGTGCCTAGGTGAAGCGCGAGAGGGAGTCCGCCTGAGGCCCGGAGGCAGCCCGCGTCGCCTCCGCGGGCCGGTGTAAGGAGGGCCGCGCCGGGCTCATCCTTTCCTTTTTCTTTTGTTTCCTGTGTAAGAAAAAATAGCTGCATGAAGCCCCGCTGGGGCGTGTTGGGAATTATCGCCGTTTTGGCCATTGCCTTGATCTTATTTTTGCGCCTCTTAACCATACGCCCGCGCGTAGATAGTTTTTGGCCCCTGCGGGGGGGGGGGGGGGGGGGACCGACCCAGGCCCTGCGTGCACGTCGCGGTGCCCGAGGGGCACGGACTAGAGGGGTGCTCTTGTAACGTGCCTGGGTCATGAAACCTTCCAGCGGCTAGAGCAGAAACGCTCGCGAGGGCGTTTGAGTACCACCCCTCGCGAGGTCGTTTGCGAGAGAAACCAAAGCAAGGAGCGAAAATCAACGAACCACAAATCAGCAACAGCGATAACTTCAATAAGACTCCAAATGCAAGTAAACACGTCAACTGCGGAAAGCAAATGAAAAAGCCGCGTCCGGCACCTAATCTAGTCTTCGACGTCTTCTCACCAGCGCGGAGCTAAGTGCTGCCACTGGGCGTGGGAGGGAGCCCCAGGGCCTGTGAAAGTGCAACTATCCCTAGGTGGTTTTGGTAATTCATAACAACATATAGCTTATTGAGCTAATGCTATTTCAAGATGATTATTTCAGGAAAGCTCAATGATTGGCATGGCATGGATGTGAAAGTGGAACCCTCAAAATGCTAAGGACAAAGAATTGGCTCAAGCTCAAAAGTTCAAGACTCTTCATTTTATATTTTAGTGATCCAAGATCACATTGAGTCTTTAGGACAAGCCAATACTAACAAGGAGGGATGAGGTGTTGCTTAATGAGCCTCTTGCTTTATGTGCTTGGTGATATGCACCAAAATCCTCAACCACTTTTCCATAGCCACAAATGACCTAAACACTAAGCCAAACTCGGTCATACCGATTCTTTCAATCCGGCGCCACCGAGTTTCACTTGTCATTTGCCACTGCCAAACCCTAGCAATTCAGTCCTACCGATAAGGATCTCGGTCTCACCGAGATGGGATTGCAAACTCTCTGTTTCCCTTTCGTAACTTTTCGGTCTCACCGAAAGAGCGAATCGGTCCCACCGACATTGCAATGTAAACTCTCTGTTCCCTTCTTGTAACTTTTCGGTCTCATCGAAAGAGCGAATCGGTCCCACCGACATTGCAATGTAAACTCTCTGTTTCCTTCTGGTAACTTTTCGGTCTCACCGAAAGAGCGAGTCGGTCCCACCGAGTTTGCCTGACCAACTCTCTGGTTAGCATATTGCCAAACTTGGTCTCACCGAGTTTGTGCAATCGGTCTCACCGAGATTACGTTATGCCCAAACCCTAACCGAATCGGTCCTACCGAGTTGCATGTCAGTCCCACCGAAATCTCTAACGGTCACTAGGTTTACTATTTCGGTCCGACCGAGTTTGTTTATTTGGTCCCACCGAGATTGGTAAATTGTGTGTAACTGTTGGATTTTGTGTGGAGGCTATATATACCCCTCCACCTCCTCTTCACTCGTGGAGAGAGCCACCAGAACACATACACCATTCCAACTCACATGTTCTAAGAGAGAACCACCTACTCATGTGTTGAGACCAAGATATTCCATTCCAGCCATATGAATCTTGATCTCTAGCCTTCCCCAAGTCGCTTTCCACTCAAATCTTCTTTCCACCAGATCCAAATCCTATGAGAGAGAGTTGAGTGTTGGGGAGACTATCATTTGAAGCACAAGAGCAAGGAGTTCATCATCAACACACCATTTGTTACTTCTTGGAGAGTGGTGTCTCCTAGATTGGCTAGGTGTCACTTGGGAGCCTCCGACAAGATTGTGGAGTTGAACCAAGGAGTTTTTAAGGGCAAGGAGATCGCCTACTTCGTGAAGATCTACTGCTAGTGAGGCAAGTCCTTCGTGGGTGATGGCCATGGTGGGATAGACAAGTTTGCTTCTTCGTGGACCCTTCGTGGGTGGAGCCCTCCGTGGACTCGCGCAACCGTTACCCTTCGTGGGTTGAAGTCTCCATCAACGTGGATGTAGGATAGCACCACCTATCCGAACCACGGGAAAACATCCGTGTCTCCAATTGCGTTTGAATCCTCAAAACCCTTCCCTTTACACTACAACAAGAACCCCCCTTCAGCAACGCATCTATGCGTTGTTGCATGTCCATATAATCGTTGCTACGGCCTACACCAACGGATTAATATGTCTTGCCGTTGGTGGCGTTGGAAAGGTCTACAACAACATATACACACGTGTTGGTAAACAATGTGAATAAGTTCTGCAAGGTAGCAACGTATTGAGTAAGAGCCTAACAACAATTCATATGTGTTGCTATCTACCCTGCACAAAAGGATATTCAAATGGATATGACATGTATTTAATATATTGCCATTGATAGTGATAAGGTCAATGGGGATCGTACTTAGGAGGCACCATATAATTAAGGGAAAGCTAATATATTAAATTTCCTCTGTTGTATTACAAAGAACATGATCGAAAGATTACAAGTTGTGATACCAATTAGTTGTAGCACAATTCTGGACCTTTCAATCATTATCTCAACTATTCTAAATTACAATTTTTAATAAGACTATCCAGCAGCAACACCATTCTCGACCTTGCAATCCGATGATAAGACTATCTAGCAGCAACACCATTCTCGACCTTGCAATCAACATCCGAGCCATGCATCGACAAAATATCTCAGGAATCTACAAAAGTAAAGAAATGAGATCAACTTACGGTAGAAAAAGGGTTAATAGAGCAGCAAAATTTAGAAGGGCAACAAACAAAGGTCGAAGGCTATGCGATAATTAATCCGGCTGCGTGACCAATAATTTGAACCTTTTTTAGTGGTCGTATCAACTGGTCAGATTTTGCTAATGTAGCATCAACTCTCACTACATGTACAACTCTATGGAAGAAAAACTACCATTAGTTTTTTAACCAGAGATTGCTTGACAACATAGAATATGCTCCCATAACTAGATATCATGTCATATTGCAGCACGTATTTTAATTATAATTTAAACACTAAAATAGATATCTAATTGATACCGAATAAACTCACAAAACCGAGACTAGTCAGATTTGGAAAGTATCACACGTCTGTGGCTAAAAGTAGATATTAGCATACTAAACTAACTCACCTCATTCTATAATTAAGTTTCATGATATTAATACAAATAGTGTTTTATATATAGGAAGCGAGGTAATGTAGTTTACACACAAAGTATTTGATGAATTATTTTACCTAATCTAGCCATGACAAGTCTTGTCTCACAGAAGCAGTATGAGGATTTCACATGCAAGAAAAGTGTTATTTGTACAACTTAGGTGGGAACAAAGATAGATATATGGTAGATAAGAAATAATATTCAGGATTGCAATTAGTAGTCCAATTTCCCTTTGTAGTGACAGAACTACAGTTACAAATTACATTGTAGTCTGTCACTAGTGATCTTCTATGTTTCAGTCCCAGGCATATTGACATCGAGCCAGTAGTGGTGCTAGGATTCACAAGCTGTGGTTTCAAAGTTATAAATTTAAATTACACATACACGAACTACACTAAAATGTAGTAAAACACAAGTGGCAAAACCTGAACCATGTGTTGTCCTTATGTCACAGTCACTATGTAACATGGTCACTACCTGGAATAATCCAGTTTCTGTAATCTGGAGATACAACATATGTATTCGTAATTTAGAAGACCACAAACCAATATTTCAAATGTATGTATACTGACATTAAAGTTACTCCATAGACAAACTAAGATCTCCATAAGCCAATACCATGGTTAGAATGGATAAGTCAAGAGAACATCATTACTAACACAAAGGTCTCGAGACCAAATGGTTCTCTAAATATGAACTCTCTTAAGATAATCTAAAATACAAAGAAATTTATGCACTTTGGTATTGCCAATATATTTAATAATAGATAAACTTTTGTTAGGCGAGATGGTTCAGAGTTTCCAGTAAAAGATTACTGTCAAAATTGAAAGGTACTTTTTCAACAGTGATTAGTTTTTTTCAACGAAAAAATTGTTGGAAACTTGAATACTGCATAGTCAGTTTCATACATGTACATGCATCTAACTTTTCTTAGTTGGCTGAACAACTATACTAGTACAAAATTAATAGCTGCTACTACACCTAGTAATATTCATATAAACTTCTAGCTATTGCATCTTGCATTGTACTGTAGGAATATGGCTAAGTTCGTATCAAGAAGTATAAATCAATAGACATACAAGAAACGCAAAACCATAGAGAGCCATAAAAAACTACAGTAAATGATGCCTGCACCAATGTGGCTTTAGAAATACGAACACATATATCAGCCTAGGTGACTGAGCTATGGTACTGAATTGGATGGGATGAGGCGGATGGCTAACTGACCGTACTGCACTACAAAATATCGTTGTAGAGCGGCCGTGCCACTTCTGTACATCTCGTAGTCATCACCCCAGGCTTGTGCATATGGAAGTCGCCGCACCACTGCTGTGCATCTGGGAACCACAAAAGAACCTCCGCTTTGTCGGCCCATCAAGTAGCGCCCTGCCCCTTGCACTATTGACATATGATCCAAATTTCTATCAAACAACAGCTAAACAAAGTGGCATTTATCTAAATTAATCAAGACAACTAGTGACAACCTGCACAAGGAGATCTAAATAGGAAACTGAAAGAAGCAAGCCTAACTTGTAGTAACTAAAAAGGAGAAGCTATATTTTGGCGGAACCTGGAGGGTAAAAAGAAAGGCACAACACAAATGAAGCCCTGGAAATCTCACCAAGCATTCAGAACATGACATCAACCAAACTGCATGACCGTGGACAATTCTGGCAGTACTGAGTTCTTATTGACTTCTCATAACTAAACACTGATTAGCTGAAAAAGGAAGAAAAAATGTGCATAAACTGAAGAAGCATATATCATCTTTTAGAGCCTCTTACTTTGCTTAGCTTTCTTCTAGCGGAGTAGATGCTGCCTCCCGGCGTAGCGCCACATGACCTTCCCCATCCTATCCACATCCCCGTCGCCCTGAACCGCATCTCCGACACCTTCGCATACACACACCATAGAAGGAATTAACAAACGCCCCCAAGGCAACAAAGTCAAAGAGAAAATCCATAAGAAGGCGAGAAGAACCTTGTGTGTCTTCGTCTTGTAGTTGTTCTGGGCGGTGACTGTAAAAATGGAGCGGGGCAGTGGGGCTTCCAGGGAGAGCGTGATGGTGCCGCTGGTGGGCATGGCCAGTGGTGCCCTGAGAGTTTTCTTGTCCAGCCGTGATCTATTCATCTACACACCGTGGCAGGGAAAACTCAAGGATCAAGTAGGAAAACCTAGATGCAGTGCCAAGCCAACGGCAGCGGGACGGTGGATCAGGTGAGATAGATGGAGGATTTGTGGTGGCGGCAGCGGTGGATCGGGTGAGAACGATGGAGGATTTGTGGTGGCGGCCCGCAATGAGATAAGTTCGTGTTGCCCCCCTTTTTCACATGCTTGGCCGTGTGATGTGGAGAAGGTGTAGATAATTAAGGAGGAGGTGGGCAGAGAGAGGAGGTTTTTTCTTTAGATTTAAGAGAGGAGGTTGACTATTCGTGGGGAGGTGGGGAGGTGGAGTCCAGGGCCCTTCAACGCATATGCCATCTCCGTTGCTAGATATGTGTTGCTATAGAGGGATTTTTGTTGTAGTGTTATATTCTTGCAAGTTGCATGCTTTACTTTCCGCTGCCAATATACTCTTTGCATGCTTGCTTGAATTGTGTGATGATTGCTTGACTTGTCCTAAGATAGTTAAAATCTGCCAAGAACTAAAATTGGGAAAAGGTTAAGTTTTTATTTGGTCAAGTAGTCTAATCACCCCCCTCTAGACATACTTTCGATCCTACAGCCTGAGGCCGGCGCTCCTGAGACTCCGGGGCGTGTACAGCCCCACTCGTTATTACGTGAGAGTGTCACGGGGCGGCGAGCTTCACAGGCATTGGCCTTGCTTCACAGGCTCCGGGCTTTCCAAACAGCGTTTGCTTCACAGGCACTCGCCTTGCTTCACAGGCTCTGGGCCATTCCAAAACACGATAGCTTCACAGGCACTCGCCTTGCTTCATAGGCTCTGGGCCTTTCAAAAATGCGATAGCTTCACAGGCACTCGCCTTGCTTCACAGGCGCTGGGCCTTTCCAAAATGCGATAGCTTCACAGGCACTCGCCTTGCTTCACAGGCTCTGGGCCTTTTCAGGGGTAGAACCTCCGGAGGTGCTGGATGTTCCATGCATTCTAGACTGGCACTCCCTCCTGAGTCTCCAAGCGCGCGGAGCCGGGCCTGGAAACATGAACAACCTTGAACGGGCCCTCCCACATGGGAGAGAGCTTGTGCAACCCCTCCCTGGAGAGAACCCGCCTGAGCATGAGGTCTCCTACCTCGAGAGTCCTGGGGCGGATGTTGCGGCAGTGATATCGCCGCAACGCCTGCTGATACCTCGCCGCTCGCAGCGCGGCCTCCCGGCGACGTTCCTCCCCCAGCACGAGGTCCATCCCCCGCATGGCGTCCTGCTGTGCCTCATCGAACGCCAGGACCCGCGCGGAGCGACGTCTGACCTCGTGAGGGAGGACTGCTTCCGCTCCGTAGACCAGGAAGAATGGGGTCTCCCCAGTCGGTTTGGTCGCGGTGGTGCGGATGGACCACAACACAGACTGCAGCTAGTCGTACCATCCTCTGCCACAGGCCTCCAGCTTCTTCTTGAACGTCCTGGTCTTGAGGCCCCTCAGGACCTCCGCATTGGCTCGCTCGGCCTGGCCGTTGCTTCAGGGGTGCGCCACTGAGGCGTAGCATATCTGCGTTCCAAGGTTAGCACAGTATGTTTTGAAGAGGTTACTGGTGAACTGCGAACCGTTGTCCGTGATGATGCGATTCGGCACCCCGAACCAGCTTACGATGCCCTTGATGAACTTGACCGCGGAACCCGCAGGGATGGCGCGGACAGCCTCCACTTCAGCCCACTTGGTGAATTTGTCCACGGCAACGTAGAGGTAGCGATAGCCCCCTGGCGCCCGAGGAAACGGGCCCAAAATGTCCAGCCCCCAGACCGCGAATGGCCACGAAAGGGGGATGGTCTGCAAGCCCCCTGCTAGCTGATGGATCTGCTTGGCGTGGAACTGGTAGGCTTCGCAAGCCTTTACCAATTCGATTGCGTCGCTGAGCGCGGTGGGCCAATAGAAACCGCTGTGGAATGCCTTGCCGATGAGGGTCCATGATGATGAGTGGTGCCCGCAGTCTCTGCCGTGTATGTCCTCCAGTAGTTCCTTTCCTTGTTCCCTGGAGATGCAACGCAGAAGTACATCGTTTGGTCGCTTCCGGTAGAGTTCTCCATCTTTGATGCAGTATGCCGTGGCCTGCCGCGCCACTCGCTCCGCTTCCTCCTCCCTCTCCGGCAAGGTCCCTTGCGCCAGGTAGCTCCGGAGCTCGGTGATCCAACAACCCTCCTGAGGTTCCATCGCCTGGAGCAGGCGCGCTCCTGAGGCCGGGCCACAAGTCGGAGCTCCCGAGGCAGGTGGCTGGGGGAGCTCTTCCAAGGCCTGAGCCGTGTTTGACAGTGACGACAGAGCTGAGGGCTTGAAGAGCCGCTCCTCGAAAACGCCAGGCTTCTGGGGTGACTGCCTGGACACGCGCTTGGCGATATCGTCGACCTCCTGATTGGTGCCACAAGGCACATGCTGCAGTTCCAGCCCCCAGAACTACTTTTCCATCCTGCGGACCTCTGCTAGGTAGGCCTCCATATGCTCATCCTTCGGCTCATACACCTTGTTGGAAAAGTTGACTAGGAGCTGCGAGTCGCCCTTGACGGTGAGGCGTTTCACTCCCAGGGCTACTGCGGCCTTCAACCCGGCTACCAGTCCCTCATATTCTGCAATGTTGTTGGAGACCTTTTCACCTTGCTGGAAACAGAGTTGCACGACATAGTAGAGCTTATCCTGAGTAGGTGATATCAGCACCGCACCAGCCCCCGCGCCGTGTCTGGAGAACGCCCCATCGAAGTACATGGCCCAGCCTTCCAGCGCCTCACTCCCTGAAGAGAGGGACCGATCCTCGTTGTCCCTGGGGCCTGGTGCCTCCGCCCATTCCGCTATGAAATCCGCCAATGCTGCTCCTTTGATGACCCTGGTTGTGCTGAACTCGAGCTGAAACGCCTGCAGCTCTATGTTCCACTCGGCGACCCTTCCGGCTGAATTTAGGCTCCTGAGTACTCTCTCCAGGGGGTACGATGAGACGACTTTGATGGGATGGGCCTGGAAGTAGTGACGCAGCTTGCGCGAGGCTACCAGTAGCGCGAGGAGGAGCTTCTGAGGCATTGGGTACCGTGCCCTCGCGTCCCGCAACACCGTGCTACCAAAGTAGACCGGGTGCTCAACAAGGCTGAGAGCATCCGCGGTCGCGACGCCCTCGGGAGGTGAGGGCGCCTCGCGAGGTGAAGTGACCTCGGGAGGCGATCCATCTGGGCGTGCGGCCTCTCCTACCTCCGGTACATTCTTCGTCAGCTGCCCCTCCTCCACTGCGGTCACGGCTTCCGCAGGCTCTCCTTGTTCCTGTTTTGCCTTGCCTCAGGCTGCCGCTGTGGTCTTGACCTGGCGTTCCTCCCTAACCGCCACCAGGGCTGCGTTGGCGGAGTAAGGAGTGGCGGCAAGGTAAAGCAGCAGGGGCTCCCGAGGGCGCGGAGCCACCATGACTGGGGGACTGGTCAGATACCTCTTGAGATCTTGAAACGCCTTATCTGCCTCTTCAGTCCATTCAAAGGGGCCCTTCTTCTTCATCAGCTGAAAGAAAGGCAGCGCTCGCTCTCCCAATTTGGAGATGAAGTGCCCTAGCACGGTCACGCGCCCAGTAAGCTTCTGCATCTCTCTGAGGGTCTTCGGCGGGCTCATGTCCTCAACCGCCTTGACCTTCTCGGGGCTGGCTTCGATGCCACGATGGGACACGAGGAACCCCAAAAGCTTGCCCGAGGGGACGCCAAACACACATTTCTCCGGGTTGAGCCGCAGGTTTACTGCGTCGAGGCTCGCGAAGGTCTCCTCCAGGTCCTGTATCAGGGTCTTGGCCTCCCGGGACTTCACTACAATGTCATCTATGTAGGCCTCGACATTCTTTGCGAGTTGGGGGCCCAAGGCGATGTGCATCAGCCGCTGAAAGGTTGCCCCTGCGTTGCGCAGCCCGAACAGCATGCATGTGTAGCAGTATACCCCGCACGGGGTCAAGAAGGCGGTCTTCTCTACGTCTTCTACCGCCATCTTGATCTGGTGATACCCGGAGAAGGCGTCCAGGAAGCATAGCAGGTCGCACTCCGCAGTGGAATCGACGATCTGGTCGATGCAGGGGAGTGGAAACGGATCTTGCGGGCATGCCTTGTTAAGGTTGGTGAAGTCGACACACATGCGCTCCTTCCCCCCTTTCTTGGGCACAACAACAGGGTTGGCCAACCAATCTGGGTATCGGACCTCGCGAATGACCCCAGCGGCTTCTAGCTTGCGGGTCTCTTGAACAATGAAGGCCTGCTTTTCCACGGACTGCCGCCTGGCCTTCTGCTTCACGGGGCGCACATTTGGGCACACGTTGAGGTGATGCTCGATGACACTCCTGGGGATCCCCGCCAGCTGGTCGGGCTCCCAAGCAAATACCTTCTTGTTTGCGCGGAAGAACTTGGCCAAGGCCCCCTCCTGCTCAGGCTCAAGGTTAGCGCCTATGGTGAAAGTGGCGCTGGAGGACCCATCCTCGTCGACGGGTATCTGCTTGGTCTCTGCCTTGTCCTGGCTGAACAACTGCTTCTTCTTGGCGGGCGCAGCCCCCATGGGCTTAGGGGTCTCCGCGTTGGCAGGCCGTGCCGACGCCGCTGTCTTGAAGGTGAGCTCGAGTACCCGCAGGGCGTCCCCGGTGTCCCCGCACACGGTGAGGGGGCCGTTGCTCCCGGGCATCTTCATGAGGTTGTATGCCAGGTGCGTGGGGGCCATGAACTGGGCCGGTGCCGGGTAGCCGAGGATGGCTTTGTAAGGGAGGCCGACGGGGGCGATGTCGAAGTTGACCGTCTCCGTGCGGAAGTTGTCGTAGGTGCCGAAGGTTACCGGGAGCCGGATCTGTCCCAGGGAGTCGGATGATCCGCCTCCGACGCCCGAGAAAGATCGGCTGGGCCGCAGCCGCTCCCGGGGTATGCAGAAGAGGTTCAAAGTCTCGACCGAAAGCACGCTGAGGCCCGCGCCTCCGTCAATGAGGGTTCTGGTGACGGCCACCTGGCAGATGGTGGGGGTGCACAACAAGGGGAGCGCGCCTGAGCCGACCGGGTTAGTGGGGTGGTCCTCTGAGCTAAAGGTCAAATCGACCTCGCTCGCCGCCCAGTCCGGGGGAGCCCCCTGTCGTGCGGCAGCGGTGCTAACCCGGCGGGAAAAAGGCTTTTCGTGGCGACTTGTGGGCGGCGCCTGCGAGCCGCCCAGGAGGGCCGCAACGACCGGAGGCATCGGTGCCGCAGTGCAGTTACTCCGTCGAGTAGGCGGATGCTTGGGTGGTGCTTGCAGCTCGTTTCCCGCCATGCCGGTGGCGGTGTTGATGGCGGGCGGCGGGGGACGACGAGGACACCCACCGGCGAGGGCCGCTGGGGCGGCGCGAGCCCGACTGGCGCCGCACATGGATGCGGCGGCCGGAGGAGGGCGGAGCGGTGGAGGACGGATCCCGGCGCACCCCTACCTGGCGCGCCAAATGTTGGATTTCGGGTTCCGGCAGACCCTTAAGGTTCGAACGCTGGGGTGCGCGAGGAAATCACGTCCTCAACCTCCCCGTCTCGCAAAGATCTAAACTACCAAAGGAATCACACAAGAGACACAAGATTTATACTGGTTCGGGCCACCATTGTGGTGTAATACCCTACTCCAGTGTGTGGTGGATGGATTGCCTCCTGGGGTTGGTGATGATGAATAGTACAAGGAAGAACTGCCTCGCGAGGGGCTATTCTCGGCTGGGGCGACGAACTGCTGGGAGGAGTTCTGTCACCCCTCTCTCTCTCTCTACTTGCTAGCCGGACCAACTAACTCTGCGAACCGACCGATCGAACCGAACCCCTTGCTATGTGGGTGGCCGGTCCTATTTATAGGCAAAGGCCCTGGGCCTCTTCCCAAATATTGAGCGGGAAGGGCGCCAACAATGGCGGGCTAATTTGAAGGGGCCACCAAGTACTCTTATCCTGACTAAAGGTGGTCTTCGCCTGTGAAAGACTCTGCGGTGACGTCGTGCTGGGCTCCATGGTGACCTCCGTCTCGTAGTCCGTTTGGTCCTGGTCTTGTTGCACCGAAATGGCAACCTTTGTCTAATGCCTCGGTACTCCGCGGCTGCGCTTGCCCCCTTTGCACCAAAGAGGAAAGAAGGATGTTGCGCACGCTGGCGCCCGCCTGGCACCCTCAATCGTCACTGCTTGCGTCATGGGCACCTCGCGAGGTACCCCGCCTTGATATCTCCGTCTCCTCGCGAGCCAGCCTGAAGAGGCTGCGCCTGAGGACGCGCCGTGTCGTCTGCCTCGCGAGGCTTGGCCCCTCGCGAGGGTCTTGAGTCTTGCACTGATGAAGATGGGCCATGTTGGGCCCGCATTCGAGCCACGCCGCAGGCCACAGGCAGGCAAATCTGGGGACCCCCGTTCCCAGAACGCCGATAGCAAGTTATACTGGAAACGACCAAACGACGTCACGCTGCACTGCATCTCCAGCAATCAAGGAAGGGAGTTGCTGATTGACATACACGACGGTGATTGCGGACATCACTCGTGTCATGGACCCTTGTCGGCAAGGTGTTCCGCAGTGGGTTCTATTGGCCTACAGCACTCAACGACGCGGCCGGGCTGGTGAAGTCCTGTGAAGCTTGCCAATTCCACACTAAGAAAATCCATCAGCCTGCTCAGGGCCTCCAAACCATCCTGCTCACATGGCCGTTGCGGTCTGCGGGCTGGACATCCTAGGCCCGTTTCCCCGGGCTCCAGGGGCTACCGCTATCTCTACGTCGCCATCGACAAGTTCACCAAGTGGGTGGAAGTGGAAGCCGTCTGTACCATTCGAGCCGGCTCTGCTATCAAGCTCATCAAGGGCCTCGTGAGCCGCTTCGAGGTCCCCAACCGCATCATCACAGATAACGGTTCGCAGTTTATAGCAACCTCTTCAAAACCTACTGTGCTATCCTTGGAACACAGATCTGCTACGCTTCGGTGGCACACCCCAGGAGTAACGGTCAGGTCGAGCGCGCTAACGCGGAGGTCCTGAGGGGCCTCAAGACCAGGACCTTCAAGAAGAAGTTGGAGGCCTGCGGCAGGGGCTGGCATGACGAGATCTAGTCCGTGTTGTGGTCCATCCGAACCACCGCCACCAAGCCAACAAGCGAGACTCCATTTTTCCTCGTCTATGGAGCTGAAGCAGTCCTCCCTCACGAGGTCAAGCATCGCTCCGCACGGGTCCTAGCGTTCGACGAAACGCAGCAGGACAC
This sequence comes from Triticum monococcum, assembly GCA_034509565.1. Taxonomy (NCBI): domain Eukaryota; kingdom Viridiplantae; phylum Streptophyta; class Magnoliopsida; order Poales; family Poaceae; genus Triticum; species Triticum monococcum. Next base: position 437,291,358 of record CM067842.1, on the reverse strand, counting down.
CATGTGGGGGATGGATCTCGTGTTGGGGGAGGAATGCCACCGCGAAGCCGCGCTGAGGGCAGCAAGGTACCAACAAGCGCTGTGGCGATACCACCGCCACAACATCCGCTCCAGGACGCTCGAGGTGGGCGACCTCGTCCTGAGGCGGGTCCTCTCCAGGGAAGGGATGCACAAGCTTTCGCCGATGTGGGAGGGCCCATTCAGGGTCGTCCATGTCTCCAGGCCGGGTGCAGTGCGCCTGGAGACGTAGGACGGGATACCTATCCAGAACGCCTGGAACACCCAGCACCTCCGGAAGTTCTATCCATGAAGCAAGGCCCAGAGCCTGAGAAGCAAGGCCCAGAGCCTGAGAAGAAAGGCCCAGAGCCTGTGAAGAAGGCCCTGTGCCTATGAAGAATCACCACCCATGAAACTCTCACGTAATAATGAGTGGGGTTGTACACGCCACGGAGTCTCAGGAGCGCCAGCCTAAGGCCCTGGGGCTCAGTCCCACGCCTAGTGGACAGCACTTAGCTCCGCGCTGGTGAGAAGACTTGAAGACTAGATTAGGTGCCAGACGCGGCTTTCCATTTGCTTTCCGTAGTCGACTCGCTTTTTCTCAATCAAAGTTTGCCTTTGGAGTTCCTTGCTGATTTGATTCCCTCGCCTCTCGCTGCACTTTTCCGGCTCGAATTTGCTCGTGTTCTCTCTCTCTCATGCCTCGCGAGGGGGCTAGGCAGGTGCCCTCGCGAGCATTTTTTCTCCTTTCTGCCTTCTCGCGAGCCACCCTAGTTCGATCCCAAAGGCCGGCGCACATCTCCTAGTCCATGCCCCTCGGGTACCGAAACACAAAGCGCCAGGTCAGGGCCAGGATGAACGGCAAATCTTTTAACACACTTCCTAACGAGTTTTTCGCAGTTCCTGAGCAAATGCAGGCCACCGAGGCAAGATGAATGCGAGGAAATAAACGCTTCGCGAGGAAGAGGGCGTCCTGAGTATACCAGTCTAAGTTATCTTTGCGCAAAATAACGACACAGTACGAGAACAGCATGCATACTGATATAACCAAGGAACCATAGTTTGATACACGCCCCCTGGGCCCATGCTTGTTTCGTTCTTGATGCAGGAAAAGAGCAAGACAAAATTAGTGTTGCAGCGATCCATAAGGACAGGCACCTAGCACTACCCCGAGCCTAGCCAGATCCTTCCTCATGCTTCATGGAGGTGCGGAGACGAGACGGCCCACTGCCGCCTTCAAAACAGGCGCGGCGGATGGGCATAGCCGCCACTGCTGGAGCTGTAGCTGGAGGAAGAGCCATCGTAGCTGGACGAGACACGATCACCAACGAGGGCGGGCTCGCCCTTGTCCTTGCCGTGACCGTCCCCAAGGACGAGTACCTCCTCACTGTCGTTTGCCTCGGGGTAGCACCTGGCACGGCGACCATCTTCCCCAAACACCCTCACATAAAGGGTCAACCTACCATCATACCTGAAGTGGAGGGTGCACCGCCTGCCCAGGCCGCGCGCGCGGGCGAATGTTTGCTAGCCGCGGGCCAGGGCTATGTTGCCCGTGATGGAAGTCTCGACCGCAACCCAAGAGGCCTTGCTGCAGCAGCCATCTGCCTACAACCATAGTCTGCCTAGACTAGAGGCTAGCAGTTTGCCGGTGAAGAAGCGCGGGAGTTAGAGCCAGTTGCCGGCCGGGTTCTCCGACCAGATGACGAACTCCGGCGACACCTCCGCCGTGTGGAAGCGCGGACGAGGAGGCCGCGCCGCCATGGCACGCCTCCCCTCATCAACTGGACCACCATGGCTGGGATGACCCACTCTGCATGCCGTGGCGCTGTCTCGACAATGGGCCACGGCGGGGGTCGTGTCATGTTTACGCGGGCGGCCACGGCCGCGCTTGGGCGCCGGGGAGTCGGGTCCCTTGCGAGGGGCTTTCCCCTTCTCGGCGGCGGAGAACTTCCTTCGTGGTGCCATGGGTGTCACTGCAAGTAATGGAGCGAGGAGGAAGGAGGAAGCAAGCAAGGAAGAGATGGGCAATGGGGGCTCTGCCCCCTCCCCATTTATAGCAAGGTGAGGCCAACCGACGTCTCCCATGATCGTAGGTAATGATGGTTTTTCTTGCATGTCGCGGGGACTTGGCAAGTCGAGTAGTTGCCGAGGCAACATGGGGAAGCGGAGACGCCCACATCCAATCATCCACCCTGCGTCAATCGAGGCAGCAGGATTTTGGGATCCGCGGCGCTCCGTACTTGGCCCTTGGCTTCGCCGTGAAGCCAAGGCCGAGCGCATCTTGTGCCCGGGGGCTACTGTCGGCGTTCTGGGAACAGGGGTCCCCAGACTTGCCTGCCTGCAGCCCGCGGCGTGGCGAGCCTGCAGGCTGTACGACCCATCTTCACCAACAAAGCATCCAAGACCCTCGCGAGGGTCCAAGCCTCGCGAGGTGGACGACGCAAGACCTCCTGGGGAGTAGCCTAGCTAGGCAGGCTCACGAGGAGCGGGGATATCAAGGCGGGGCAAATCTCACGAGACCCTCGTGACGTGAGCCATGACGCACGACACCAGGCGGGCGCCAGCGCGCAGCGTCCTTGTTTCCTCTATGGTGCTAAGGAGGCAAGAGCAGGCGAGGAGTACCGAGGCATCAGGCAAAGGTTTCCATATTGGTGCAACGAGACCAAGACCAGGAGGACGGCAAGACGGAGGTCATTATGGATCCCAAGATGGCGTCACCACCTGATCTTTAGGCACGCAAAGACCACTTTTGTCAGGATAGCTTGTACTAGTTGTCCCCCTTCGAATTAGCCCGCCATTGTTGGCTCCCTTCCCGCTCGATATTTGCGAAGAGGACCAGGGCCAATATAAATAGGACTAGCCACCACCCTAGCAAGGGGGCGATGGGGTGACAGATCATTCAGACCACCCACACACACAAGCTCACCGAGCTCAAGAACACCTCAACCTTAGGAGGCTGTTCTTCCCTTGTACTGTTCATCATCGGCCCTAGAGGAAGTCCACCACCACCACACTTGAGTAGGGTATTACACCACAATGGTGGCCCAAACCAGTATAAACCTCATGTCTTTCTGTGTTGCGAGTTCGTCGAGTTCGTCTGCGAGATCTTAGCGAGCTAGGGCGTAGATCGGTGGAGGGAAAGACTTCGCGCGCACCCAAGTGTTTGAACCTTAAGGGTTTGCCGAAACCCCACATCCGACAAGGCCGCTGAGTTAAACCATTTTACAAAGCCTTTTAAGATGGACCTCAATCTTTCACCAATCATCGTTTTAACTTTGACAAGTTTCGGGTCTATGAGATTGACTTGTCAAAAGTTCGGCGGGTCATACCAGGTTTACTTGGACGGAGTGGCTTACTTGAAAGGCATGCTAACCCGGGGTTTTAGGTGTACACACCAGGCTTCCAAGCTGTGGCTTGATAGCCTATTACAAGTGCAGATTCTGTGTTTATTGTTAAGCAAAGAATCCCCAAGCAATATTTTGAGCTGTGCTCAGTGGGTGCCTATGTTTGAGTTGTTCTTTTGCAACACTCTCTTTGGCCCCTAAGTAATTTGTTGGCTTTAAGCCGATCAAGAGGTGTAGCTGTGGTTCGAATATGACCAAGCCCCCAAGTGATTTGTATATAAAGCTGTACAAACTAAATCAAAGGGTAAACCGGACACTGCTTTATGAACAGAAGCCCCCGTGTGACCACACAAGATATAAGAAAAACAACAGATACCCCGCTTTAGCTGAGGCTCTGGTTTATTATATTGATTATAATATATACATTGTCATAACTATGTACATAAGAGGAGCATGTGGCTAAAGTATAGTAAGGCCGAAGATGAGCTATATTCCACGGCCGTTGGGTCTCCTCCTCCGATTTACGTGATTCTTTATGCTCTCGAACATCAATAAGGTAGTATGATCCGTTGTGCAGATTTTTGCTGACCACAAAAGGTCCTTCCCAAGGTGGGGACAACTTATGCATATCAGTCTGATCCTGGATAAGCCGGAGCACCAGATCGCCTTCTTAAAAACTTCTGGTCTTATCCCGGCGGCTGTGATAACGTCGTAGATCTTGTTGATAAATCGCCGAACGTACTGCTACAAGATCACGCTCCTCATCTAATAGGTCCAGTGAATCCTGACGTGCTTTCTCATTATCAGCTTCAACATAAGCCGCCACATGGGGCGAGTCATGACGGATGTCACTAGGGAGAACCGCCTCTGCCCCGTAAACCATGAAGAAGGGCGTGTAACCCGTAGATCTGTTCGGTGTGGTGTTGATACTCCATAAAACGGAAGGTAATTCCTCCACCCAACAGCCTGGCATCCGCTTTAAAGGAACCATAAGCCGGGGCTTGGTACCTCTCAAAATCTGTTGATTGGCTCTCTCTGCTTGACCATTAGATTGGGGGTGAGCCACCAATGATACGTCAAGCCGGATGTGCTCACGTTGACAAAATTCTTCAATAGCACCCTTGGACAGGTTAGTACCATTATCAGTTATGATGTTGTCTGGAAAACCAAACCGGAAAATCACCTTCTTGATGAATTGAACCGCCGTGGCTGCATCACACTTACTGACTGGTTCTGCTTCCACCCACTTAGTAAACTTGTCAACTGCCACCAACAGGTGAGTTTTCTTATCCTTGGATCTCTTAAAGGGCCCAACCATATCCAGCCCCCAAGTTGCAAACGGCCAAGTGATTGGAATCATCCTTAATTCTTGAGCCGGAACATGAGCGCGGCGTGCAAACTTCTGACAACCGTGACACCTCTTTACCAAATCCTCAGCATCCGCATGAGCCGTCAACCAATAGAAACTGTGATGGAAGGCCTTAGCTACCAAGGATTTTGAACCGGCATGGTGACCACAATCTCCTTTGTGGATCTCATGCAAAATCTCAGAGCCCTCTTGAGGAGACACACAATGCTGAAACACCCCTGTTACGCTGCAATGGTGCAACTCCCCCATTAATAATGGTCATTGACTTGGATCGCCGGATTATCTGCTGGGCCAAAGTTTCATCGTCTGGTAACTCGCCCGGTTCTTGTACGCCAGGTATGGGACTGTCCAATACGGGATAATGTGAAGAGCCGCCACCAATTGAGCCTTCGGGTCAGGAACTACCAAATCCTCCTCTGTAGGTATCTTGACAGACGGATTATGTAGCACATCCAGGAAAACATTGGGCGGCACCGGTTTACGTTGAGAGCCTAACCGACTTAAAGCGTCCACCGCTTCATTTTTCCGTCGATCTATATGGTCAACCTGATAACCCTTGAAATGACCAGCCACTATGTCCACCTCTCGCCGATACGCCGCCATAAGTGGATCCTTTGAATCCCAGGTGCCAGACACTTGTTGAGCCACCAGGTCCGAGTCACCAAAGCATTTAACCCGACTTAAATTCATCTCCTTAGCCATCCGAAGACCATGGAGTAATGCCTCATATTCAGCTGCATTTTTAGTGCAAGGGAACATTAAACGAAGAACATAACAAAATTTATCACCTCGTGGGAAGTTAATATGACTCCAGCCCCCGAGCCTTCCAATTGTCTGGACCCATCGAAATGAATAGTCCAATAAGTGTTATCTGGCTTTTCCTCCGGTGCCTGCAACTCTGTCCAATCATTGATGAAGTCCACAAGTGCTTGGGATTTGATTGCTGTTCGAGGCGTATATTTTAACCCATGAGGTCCATGCTCAATAGCCCATTTGGCAATCCGGCCAGTTGCTTCTCTATTTTGGATGATATCCCCCAAAGGGGCAGAACTGACCACAGTGATAGGATGACCCAGAAAATAGTGCTTGAGCTTCCAACTCGCCATGAAAACCCCATACACCAGCTTCTGCCAATGTGGGTACCTCTGCTTAGACTCAATAAGCACCTCACTGATATAATAAACCGGCCGTTGAACCGGATACTCCTTTCCAGCCTCCTTGCGCTCCACAACAATAGACACGCTAACAGCCCGGGCATTAGCAGCCACATATAACAACAAGGGCTCTTTATCAACGGGAGCAGCAAGGATAGGCGGCTCGGCTAGCTGTCGCTTTAGACTCTCAAAGGCTGCATTGGCGGCCTCACTCCAAACAAAGTCATCTGTCTTTTTTAGCATCTGATATAAGGGGATGGCCTTCTCCCCAAGGCGACTGATAAACCGCCTCAAAGCTGCAATCCGGCCTACCAGGCGTTGAACATCATTGATACACTTCGGTTTAGCCAAAGAGGTTATGCCCTTGATTTTCTCCGGATTAGCTTCAATGCCCCTGTTAGACACCAGAAAGCCCAAGAGCTTTCCTGTCGGTACACCAAAGACACACTTGGCCGGATTAAGCATCATTTTATAAACCTGAAGGTTATCAAAGGTCTCCTTCAAGTCATCTATCAATGTCTCATCCTTTCTGGATTTCACCACAATATCATCCACATAAGCATGAACATTGCGGTCAATCTGACTTTGAAGACAATTCTGCACATAGCGCTGATAAGTTGCCTGGGCACTCTTGATCCCAAAAGGCATAGATACATAGCAGACGGCTCCAAAAGGAGTTATAAAAGATGTCTTCTCCTGGTCTTTAACTGCCATTTTGATCTGATGGTAACCAAAGTATGCATCCAAAAAACTCAAAATCTCACAACCCGCCGTAGCATCAATGATTTGATCAATACGAGGGACAGCGGAAGAATCTGCCGGACAAGAGTTGTTCAAATCTGTGTAGTCCACACACATACGCCAAGTGTCATTCTTCTTAAGTACCAGCACCGGATTAGCCAACCACTCAGGATGAAATACTTCAATGATAAACCCAGCTGCCAAGAGCCTGGCTACCTCCTCACCAATGGCCTTGCATCTTTCTTCATTGAACCAGCGGAGAAATTGCTTAACTGGTTTAAACTTGGGGACAATATTGAGAGTGTGCTCAGTGAGTTCCCTCGGTACACCTCGCATGTCAGAGGGTTTCCATGCAAAGATGTCCCGGTTCTCACGGATGAACTCGATGAGCGCACTTTCCTATTTTAGATCCAAGTTAACAATGATGCTAAACTGCTGAGATGAATCGCCAGGAACAAAGTCAACCAGCTTAGTCTCATCATCCGATTTAAACTTTAAGGCTGGATCATGCTCTGTAGTTGGTTTCTTCAACGAAGTCATATCTTCCAGATCAACATTGTCCTTATAGAACTTCAACTCTTCCGTTGCACAAACTGACTCAGCATAAGCTGCATCACCCTCTTCACATTCCTTAGCGATCTTACAGCTTCCATGTGTCGTGATGGTTCCCTTGTGACCCGACATCTTGATTTGCAGATAAACATAACAGGGCCTTGCCATGAATTTGGCATAAGCCGGCCGTCCAAACAGGGCATGATATGGACTCTTGATTTTTACTAACTCAAAGGTTAATGTTTCTGATCTTGAGTTATGCTCATCTCCAAAAGCCACCTCCAGAGCTATCTTACCAACTGGGTACGCCGATTTACCAGGGACCACGCCATGAAAGACGGTGTTCGACGGTTTAAGATTCTTATCTGTGAACCCCATGCGACGGAAGGTTTCATAATAAAGGATATTGATACTGCTCCCTCCGTCCATGAGCACCTTGGTGAACTTGTACCCCCCAACCTAAGGTGCCACCACTAAGGCCAGATGACCCGGATTGTCAAACCGGGGAGGATGATCCTCTCAACTCCACACGATGGGTTGTTCAGACCAGCGCAGATAACGGTGCACCGCCGGTTCAACGGAGTTCACTGCCCTTTTATGAAGCTTCTAATCGCGCTTGCACAGACTTGTGGTGAAGACATGGTACTGCCCAATATTCAATTGCTTCGAGTTGCTCTGGTAACCCGACTGCTGCTGTTGCTGCTGGCTCCCTGATGATTATAACCACCTTGGTTGCCCTGATTGCCTTGATTGCCATGTCCGCTCTGATTACCGTGAAAACCTGAACCGGAACTGCCTCCACCGTAACCCGGCCCATGAGGTCCAGGGCCTGAACCGCCGCCCGGTCCATGATCATACCAAAAAAATCTGAATTTTTGAATTCCTGCATAATATAACAATCCTTCCAGAGGTGCGTGGCTGGCTTATCCCGCAACCCGTGCTTCGGGCAAGGCTGGTTTAACAGGTGAGACAGGCGCTTCGGATTGGGACTTGGTACCCCACCACACTGGGGCGGTTTACCCTTACGATGCTGGCCTTTGTCCTGTGTGTTGGTATTAGACACAAAATCTAAACTGCTATCCGCCTTACGCTTACCGCTGTTTCTGTGACCCGCCGGGTTTTGCTGCTGCCCTTTGGTGTTGCCGCTCTTCTTTCCCTTCCATGTCTTTTCATCGTCAGACTCGGGGTCCTTGGTACTATCCGAGTCGGCATACTTCACCAGAGCTGCCATAAGTGTTCCCATGTCATTGCAATGATGTTTGAGTCGTCCCAACTTCAAATTTAAAGGTGCAAACCGGCAGTTGCATTCCAATGTTAAAACTGTTGTATCAGTGTTGATGCGGTCTGATGAATGCAAAATCTCCGAAATCCGGCGCACCCAACGGGTTGTTGACTCTCCTTCCTCCTGGACACAGGCAGCTAAGTCCATAATTGACATGGGCTGCTTGCACATATCCTTGAAATTCTGGATAAACCAGGCCCTTAACTCGGCCCATGACCTAATGGAGTTAGCCGGCAGGTTTTTCAACCATGTGTGAGCTGTTCCTTCCAGCATCATGGTAAAGTATTTGGCACACGCCGCATCATCCACATCCAGCATCTCCATCGCCATCTCATAGCTTTCAACCCATGACTCGGGGGACAAATCGGCAGTGTAATTCGGCACCTTACGTGGGCCCTTGAAATCCTTGGGCAGCCGTACATTGTGTAGCACTGGTACGAGACACGGTACCCCCAAAGAACTGGAGGTAACCCCTGGTTCTACCGTCGTTGTTGGACGAACCGGAGTAAGTTGGCGGGCTTCATGTTGCACCACTAACTCGGTCTCTCGACGTGCCCTAGCGTGATCCACCACATCCTGAGCATCACCACCGCCACCCGCCGGGTTATGGTCACGGGGCGGATTGTGATTCCGCGCACTGCTTGATACGGCTGGTTCATCCATATGCCTGCTGTAACTTCGGCTCAGGCGGGGAGTAGAATGAATCCTTTTGCGGCTATATGAATAGGCCTGCTGCTAGGTCAAGGCCGTCTGAAGGAGATCCCTGGCCTGTCGTGTCTCAACTGCCACTGGGGACTCACCATTGATCGGGAGAGCTGCCAATCACGAAGCGGCGGCAACGATGTTATCCAAGGGGTTAGAGTAATGACCGGTAGGCGTTGAGACGTGTCGTGATGGGTCATCGTTCTGACGAGCCTGAGGGGGCGGATCCATCATGCGCGGCTGAACCGGCGCCCCTGTCCTTGGTGCCTCCGCCTAGTTTACCACTGGTTGGTTGCCGGTGCCTGCGCCTGGCGTGTAAAAGAGGTTTCTTCCGTCGTAAACTGGCGGCAGGTGAGATCGGTACCTTCTTTTCATGACATCATCTGACGCACTTTGGTCCAGCGTAAGCCGATAGGCCTGTGCCTCTAACTCGGCCCGCTCAGCGGCCATCCTGGTGTTCTCTGCTGCTAGATCCACCTTAGCTTGAGCTATCTGATCTTTTACCTTTGCAATCTCCGCATTATGCTGATTCAGGTTTGTCGCGTCAACCTCCGCCGCTAGCAATGTTGCCAAAGCATCGAACAAATCGGACAAAACCTGAGCCGGTGGCGGCTCAGAACCCCCCTGCTCCTGCTGGTGTTGCCGCTACTGAACCGGAAATCGCCGCTACAGCGATAGAAGAATGCTGCACCGATTGCGTACCGGCCATGAAGATCGCAACTCGGCTCAGTGGTTCAAGGAGGTCCGGAATACTGTCGCCATCGGAACCACCACTAATTCGGCCATCATGCAACTGATACAGCGACTCGATTTCTCCGGTTGAAGATTCGTCATCAGAGTAGACGACGGTTTCGCCACCAGATACCGATCTATCCTCAGATTCCGCTCCGTGGATGACTCCCACGAAGGCACGCTTCACGGCAGGCTGAACGCGAGCAGGTCTCGCACGCTGAACCATCTCGATGATGTCGGTGTAGATGTCCGGCTTAGGGCCCGGTTCACCGATCTTGCCAATGAAGATGTGTATTCCGCCAAAGGGGAGCCGGTACCCATACTCGATCGAGTCGGCCTTGGGGCCCTAGCCAGCGTCATCGATGTAGAGCTTGCCGCGACGACTCTTGGTCATCCAGCCCACAGCGTATCCCTTGAGTCCTTCGAAGTTGCCCTTCAAGAACTTGAAACCATCGTGCGGTGGCCCCATGGTGGGCGCCAACTGTCGTGGAATAGTCACGGCAGATGTCCTCATGAAAGGACTTATTCGTGGAGCCATCGCGACGGGTCAGCCTAAAGGGGTTAAAGCGTACAAGGGACGCAAGGAATTATACTGGTTCGGCCCCTTACGGTGAAGGTAAAAGCCTACGTCCAGTTGTGATGGAATTGCTTGGGTTTCGATGACCAGGGAGCGAATCCGCTTTGCCTGGCTCTCGAGCTATTGTTTGTTGTCCCTAAACCGCCGCAGGGTCGTCCCTTTATATACATAGGTTGACACCCGTCGGCTTACAGAATCCTGAGGCTGGCTCATAAACGTGTCCGGCTTGGTCTCTACTCTTTCTATCTTACATCACAAGCTTACATATCAACGTCAGTTTATGTCTGTAATCCTTAATCTGCCTTTGGGCCCTGGGCTTTCATAAGCGCCACCATCTTTGTCTTCATGGGATTCAAACACAATAACTCTTTATGGGGATAATCCGGCCTCTCCTAGCCGGTTTATGCCCAGCAGTAATATCCCCAACAACCCCGAAGGGAAAGAGGATCAAGTATGTATCCAGGCATGCGCCAAGGAGGACCCAAGTAAATTCCATCTCGGGAGTTGTTCTGGAAGAAGTGCATGTTGTGAAGGATTACCTGGATATATTTCTAGAGGAATTACCAGGCATGCTGCTAGATCGAGACATAGAGTTTTTGATAGAGTTGTTGCCAGGCATCGGACCAATGTCAAAGAGACTGTATCGGATGCCTACAAATGATCTGGAGGAAATCAAGAAGCAGATTAAACAGTTACTGGAGGAAGGTTATATCCGACCAAGTTCATCACCGTGGGGAGCCCCAGTACTCTTAGTTGAGAAGAAGGATGGATCTTTGAGAATGGTTGTTGATTATCGGGCATTGAATGATGTGACGACCAAGAACAAGTACCCACTACCGATGATCAATGATCAATTTCACCAGCTGCAAGGAGCTAAATTATTCTCCAAGATCGATCTTCGATCAGGATACTACCAGCTAAAGATCCGAGAACAGGATATACATAAGACAACTTTTACCACATGGTACGGGCTATATGAGTACACGGTCATGTCTTTTGGATTGACTAACGCCCCTGCCTATTTTATGAGTATGATGAATAAGGTGTTCATGGAGTTTTTGGATAAGTTTGTTGTGGTGTTCATTGATGACATTTTGATGTACTCGAATAATGAAGACGAATACAAGGAACATCTGCGATTAGTTCTCGAGAAGCTCAGAGAACATCAGCTATATGCCAAATTTAGCAAATGTGAGTTTTGGTTGAAGGAAGTTGGATTTCTTGGACATGCTATATCAGGATAAGGTATAGCAGTAGACCCTACCAAGGTTCAATCTGTCACTGAGTGGTTGGCACCCACCTCAGTAGGAGAGATCCGCAGTTTTCTGGGACTCGTAGGATATTATAGGAGATTCATTGAAATTTTTTCCAAAATTCCGAAACCCATGACAGAGTTGTTGAAGGACACCAAGTTCAAATGGACCAAAGATTGTGAAGCCAGTTTTGAGGAGTTGAAGAAACGTTTGGTTACACCCCCAGTGCTAATTCTTCCGGATATATGCAAGGATTTCCAAGTGTATTGCGACACTTCTCGCCTAGGACTTGGAGGTGTACTTATGCAGGACGGAAGAGTTGTTTCATATGCCTAACGGCAGCTTCGACTGTCGGCGTTCTGGGAACGGGGGTCCCCAGACTTGCCTGCCTGCGGCCCACATCGTGGCTCCACCAGGGGCCCTATACGGCCCATCTTCACCAGCAAACACTCAAGACCCTCGTGACGGGCCAAGCCTCGTGAGGCGGACGACGCAAGACCTCCTCAAGGGCGTCCTCACCAGGCCGGCTCGTGAGGGGCAGAGAGATCAAGGCAAGGGACACCTCACGAGGTTTGTGTGACGCAAGCCATGACGACTTGGAGCCAGGCGGGCGCCAGCACGTGTAGTGTCCTCGTTTCCTCTTTGGTGCTAAAGAGGCAGGCGCAGGCGAGGAGTCTTGAGGCATCAGGCAAAGGTTTCCATATTGGTGCAACAAGACCGAGATCAGCAGGACGACAGGACGGAGGTCACCATGGAGCCCAAGACGGCGTCACCACCAGAGCCTTTGGCAGGCAAAGGCTACTTTTGTCAGGATAACTTGTACTAGTTGTCCCCCTTCGAATTTGGCCGTTGTGGGATCCCTTCCCACTCAATATTTGGGAAGAGGACCGAGGCCTCTATAAATAGGACTAGCCACCACCATAGAGGGGGGATGGGATCGGGGCCATTCCATCCATAGCCTCGCACAAGTTCGCCAAGCACAAGAACACCTCTCCTCAGGAAGCTATTCTTCCCTTGTAACTATTCATCCTCAGCCCAAGAGGCAATCCACCACACCACATCGGTGGCCCAAACCAGTATAAACTCGTGTGTCTCGTGTTCTTTGGGTTCATCGAGCTAGGCCGTGAGATCATGGTGTGTGCGAGCTAGAGGGGGAGAGATCTTTGTGCGCACCGCAGTGTTCGAATCTCAAGGGTTTGGCCAGAACCCAAAATCCGACATTTGGCGGGCCAGGTAGGGGTGCACTGAAGCCTTCCCCTTTGTCAATCCGTGCTTTGCCACTCCACCAAGTTCATGGTCGAAGGTCGCTGGGCCACCCTCTCCACTCGTGTCGCTCAGATAGCCCCTGTCGGCAGGCCTCCCTGTCCTTATCCGTTACCTGCCGCCAACGCCGCCACTGGCCCGACGGAAATGAGCAGCAAGCCTCCTCACTTCACCCCACCATGCGGCGAGACGGCCGCACCGCCACCCCGTCGCTGACTCCGGCTGGCTCATCGTCTCACGCTCGCCGCGCACCCACGGACGCATAGGCCGCGTAGCTCATGGCACGCGAGCACCCGCGCTACCGCCCGGTCGACGACCTCTACAATGACTGGTTGGACCGCATCACCGAGCTCATCAGCGCCACAGGGGGCTCCCCTGCACCATCCCTCCCGCTGCCTCGCCCGCCCCCGGCTGCGGGCGATGAGGCTCACGGAGCGTCTCCGCCCCCTCCGCATCAATATGGCGCCCTCGAGCCAAGACGCATGGCTCATGGAGCGCCTCCGCCTCCTCCGCCTCAAGACGGCGTCCTGTCTCCAAGATGTGCGGTCCCACCGCGTGATCCACCGCGCCGTGTGCCCACGCACGAAGAAAGAAGCTGCCAAGAAGTTGCCCGTCCGCCAGAAAACGCTCCATCGCTCCCAGCACCACCATGTTAGGATCGCTTGCCGCGGCAGGGCCATGCGCCACTTGCCGTGGCGGCGCAGGGGCACCATGATCAAGCTCCGCCTCCACGACGGGCCCCATTGGCCACGACAGTCTGCTGTGCCTTCACTCCTGAGCTGTGTAGCATTGTCTGGACAGGCAATTTCAAGCCGGATCTGCCTCCTCGCTACGACAGCACCGCCGACCCTGCGGAGTTCTTGCAGCTCTACGAGCTGAGCATTGAGGCGACCAACGGCGATGAAAAGGTCATGGCGAACTGGTTTCCCATGGCTCTCAAGGACGGTGCTCGCTCATGGCTCCTGAACCTACCCCCGGGCTTGATCTCCTCTTGGATGAGATGCGCGACCCCTTTGTCGCCAACTTCCAGGGCACTCACGACCGCCCCCCCCCCCCGGCCGCGGGTGACCTGCGCCACATCAAGCAACAACCGGGAGACACCCTGTAGAAGTACATCCAACGCTTCAACAGCGTGCGTTGATGACCCACAAGTGTAGGGGATCTATCGTAGCCTTTTCGATAAGTAAGAGTGTCAAACCCAACAAGGAGCAGAAGGAAATGATAAGCAGTTTCAGCAAGGTATTCTCTACAAGCACTGAAATTGTCGGTAACAGATAGTTTTGTGATAAGGTAATTTGTAACGAGTAGCAAGTAATAAAAGTAAATAAGGTGCAACAAGATGGCCCAATCCTTTTTGTAGCAAAGGACAAGCCTGGACAAACTCTTATATGAAGTAAAGCGCTCCCGAGGACACATGGGAATTATCGTCAAGCTAGTTTTCATCACGTTCATATGATTCGCGTTCGGTAATTTGATAATTTGATATGTGGGTGGACCGGTGCTTGGGTACTGTCCTTCCTTGGACAAGCATCCCACTTATGATTAACCTCTATTGCAAGCATCGGCAACTACAACGGAAGTATTAAGGTAAACCTAACCATAGCATGAAACATATGTATCCAAATCGGCCCCTTATGAAGCAACGCATAAACTAGGGTTTAAGCTTCTGTCACTCTAGCAACCCATCATCTACTTATTACTTCCCAATGCCTTCCTTTAGGCCCAAACAATGGCGAAGTGGCATGTAGTCGACGTTCACATGACACCACTAGAGGAAAGACAACATACATCTCATCAAAATATCGAACGAATACCAAATTCACATGACTACTTATAGCAAGACTTCTCCCTTGTCCTCAGGAACAAACGTAACTACTCACAAAACATATTCATGTTCATAATCAGAGGGGTATTAATATGCATAATGGATCTGAACATATGATCTTCCACCAAGTAAACCAACTAGCATCAACTACAAGGAGTAATCAACACTACTAGCAACCCACAGGTACCAATCTGAGGTTTGGAAACAAAGATTGGATACAAGAGATGAACTAGGTTTTGAGATGAGATGGTGCTGGTGAAGATGTTGATGGAGATTGACCACCTCCTGATGAGAAGATCGTTGGTGATGACGATGCCGATGATTTACCCCTCCCGGAGGGAAGTTTCCCCGGCAGAACAGCTCTGCCGGAGCCCTAGATTGGTTCCGCCAAGGTTCTGCCTCGTGGCGGCGGAGTTTCTTCCCGAAAGCTTGCTTATGATTTTTTTCTCGGACAAAAGACTTCATATAGCAGAACATGGGCATCAGAGGGCCACCAGGGGGCCCACGAGATAGGGGGCGCGCCCCCACCCTCGTGGCCAGGGTGTGGGCCCCCTCTGGTACTTTCTTCACTCGGTATTTTTTGTTAATTCCAAAAATGATTTCCGTGAAGTTTCAGGACTTTTGGAGCTGTGCAGAATAGGTCTCTAATATTTGCTCCTTTTTCAGCCCAGAATTCCAGCTGCCAACATTCTCCCTCTTCAAGTAAACCTTGTAAAATAAGAGACAATAAGCATAAGTATTGTGACATAATGTGTAATAACAGCCCATAATGCAATAAATATCGATATAAAGCATGACGCAAAGTGGACGTATCATGCGTCTCAAGATCCCCAAGGTGACGAACGAGGCCATCATCTCAGTGTTTTCCGACGGCGTCCGCAACATCAAGATGAAGGAGGAGCTCGCCATCCATGAGGAGTTGTGCACAACTTTGGAGCTTTTCAACATAGCAACCAAGTGTGCAAGAGCTAAGGAGGGGCGCCTCTCCCTCCTTGAGCTCCCTGCTGCGGATCTAGAGGAGAAGAAGGCCAAGGTTAAGGACGTGAAGCACAAAGGGGTGGCCTTACTCACGGCAGAACCAAACACTAAGCGCGGTAGAGACCTCCCTAAGTCATCCAAGGGCAACCATATGTTCTGCGCCTTCCACAACATGCACAGCCACAACACCAATGACTGTCAAGAGCTCAAGGCCATTCGAGATGGACGCTTCGGTCGATGCCCCGAGCGCAATGACTGGGGCTACGGCCGAGGAGGTGGATGAGGTGGAGGACGTTGGGACGACCGCGGGCCCTGCCAGGAGTGGCGCGACTAGCCTCGTGAGGACCGCTGGCAGGACCAACCTCGTGAAAGCGCCTGGAGGGACTAGCCTGCCGAGGATCATCCTCGGGGCAACCCTGGTCTCCCTCTGCTGCCGCCACCACCAAGGAGGAACAACGACCACTGTCGGTGTTCTGGGAATGGGGGTCCCCAAACATGCCTGCCTGCGGCCTGCGGTGTGGCTCAAGTGGGGGCCCAGCGCGACCTATCTTCATCAGCTCAAGCTCAAGACCCTCGTGAGGGGCCAAGCCTCGCGGGGCGGACGGCAGGAAGCTTCCTCAGAGGCAGCCACATCAGGCAGGCTCGTGAGGAGGTGGAGAGATCAAGGCAGGGGTACCTCGCGAGGAGCCCGTGAGGCAAGCCATGACGATCGAGACCAGGCGGGCACCAGGCAGGCGCCGGCCTGCGCAGTGTCCTTGTTTCCCCTTTGGTGCAAAGGGGGCAAGCACAGGCCAAGGCATCGGGCAAAGGTTACCATTCCGGTGCAACGAGACCAAGACCAACAGAGCGGCAGGACGGAGGTCACCGTGGAGCCCAAGACGGCGTCACCACCAGTGCTTTTGGCAGTCGAAGACCACCTTTGGTCAGGATAACTTGTACTGGATGTTCCCCTTCAAAATGGCCAATTATTGGCGCCCTTCTCGCTCATTATTTGGGAAGAGGCCCAGGGCCTCTATAAATAGAGCTAGCCACCACAGAGAGAGGGAGAGACATGGAGAGATCGAGAGATAGAGACAGCTAGAGATCTGATACAGCCCTAGCAGAGTGAGAGTGAGAGGCGACTGAACTCACCCAAGCAGTTCATCGCACCAGCTCAAGAACACCTCTCGCGAGGCTGTTCTTCCCTTGTACCATTCATCATCAGCCCCTGAGGCAATCCACCACACCACACACTGGAGTAGGGTATTACACCACAACGGTGGCCCGAACCAGTATAAACCTCCTGTCCCTTGTGTTGTTCATTGTTTCCAGCTTAGATCACGCGAGGAGATCGGACGCAGATCGGTAGGGGAGAGATCTCCGCGCGCACCCCAGTGTTCGAACCTCAAGGGTCTGCCGGAACCCGAAATCTGACATTTGGCGCGCTAGGTAGGGGTGCACCGGAATCCTTCTTCCTCCATGTCACGTTCCGTCGCCTCGCCGTTCAGATGTCAAGCGACCCGGCTGCCAACGCCAACCACTTGGCGACCTCAACCTTGCGCCTCAGGTAGCCCGCGCTCCGCAGGGCACTGCAGGGCGTGGGCAACGCGGCCAGACGCCGCCTGCCCTCACACCACGGCAGGTGTGGGCCGCAGCAAGGGCCTCAAACCACGCCGCGGCCACGGCGCCGTACACCCTCTGGGAGCAAGCAAACTCTAGGGTCGCGCCCATGGAGGCCCGTGTCAGATTTCGGGTTCCGGCAGACCCTTAAGGTTCAAACACTGGGGTGCGCGCGGAGATTGCGTCTTCTACCTCTCCGTCTTGCAAAGATCTAGACTACTGAAAGAACTGCACAAGGGACACAAGGTTTATACTGGTTCGGGCCACCGTTGTGGTGTAATACCCTATTCTAGTGTGTGGTGGGTGGATTGCCTCTTGGGGCTAGTGATGATGAACAATACAAGGAAGAACAGCCTCGCGAGGGTCTGTTCTTGGCTGGGGTGATGAACTGCTGGGAGGAGTTCAGCCACCCTTTCTCTCTCTCTCTCTCTAACTCACTCACTGCCTTACTCTTACTCGCTGGACAACTCCTTTTTTCCCCTCTCCCCCTTGCTCTGTGGGCGGCTGGTCCTATTTATAGAGGCCCTGGTCCTATTCCCATATATCGAGCGGGAAGGGAGCCAACAATGGCGGGCTAATTTGAAGGGGGACAGCAAGTATCAACTATCTTGACAAAAGCAGTCTTCGCCTGCGCAAAGCTCTGGTGATGACGCCGTCTTGGGCTCCACGGTGACCTCCGTCTCGTAGTCCTCCTGGTCTTGGTCTCATTGCACCGAAATGGCAACCTTTGCCTGATGCCTCGGTACTCCGTGGCTGTGCTTGCCCCTTTGCACCAAAGAGGAAAGGAGGACGCTGCGCGGGCTGGCACCCGCATGGCGCCCTGAGTCATCATGGCTTGCGTCACGGGCACCTCGCGAGGTACCCTTCCTTGATCTCTCCGCCTCCTCGCGAGCCAGCCTGACGAGGCTGTGCCTGAGGAAGCTCCGTGTTGTCCGTCCCGTGAGGCTTGGCCCCTCGCGAGGGTCTTGAGTCTTGTGATGATGAAGATGAGCCGCGCTGGGCGCCCCTTTGAGCCACGCCGCAGGCAAGCAAGTCTGGGGACCCCCGTTCCCAGAACGCCGACAGTAGCCCCCGGGCCCAAGGCGCGCCCGGACTTGGCTGTGCTGAGAGGCGAAAGGGCAAGGGCGAAGCGCTGCGGGCCCTAATAGCCTGCGGCCTTGGGCGCGCGTGGCGGTTGATGGGACATGGGCGTCTCCGCTTCCCCATGACGCCTCGGTGATCGCACGAGTTGGACAAGTCCCTGCATGCAAATCGTGTCATGATTACCTGTGATCGCGGAGGCCGGCGGTTGGCCTTCACCGGCTATAAGTACAGGCCGGCACGCACCCTTCCAGTTCAAACCCCCTTGCTTCTCCTTTTTCTTCATGGCCCCGTCGAGGAGGTTCTCGGCCGCCGAGAAGGGGAAGGCTTGCCGGGTTGAGCCTGCCTCTCCCCCACCCAAGCGCGGCAGAGGGCGTCCTCACAAGCATCCGGCTCCCGCTTCCTCGCTTCCTCCTTGGCGAGCTCCCGGCCGGCGCCCCGGGCGGCCTCTGGCTCCAGGCCGATGGCTGCTGCAGCCGGGCCTCATGGGTCTCCCTGGAGGTCTCCGCGGCCGGGAGCCTGTCCCTGGCCCGCGGTTGGCAGACGTTTGCCCGTGCACGTGGCCTGGGAGTCGGTGCTGTCGGATTTCGGGTTCCGGCAGACCCTTGAGGTTCGAACACTGGGGTGCACACGGAAATCTCACCTCCAACCTCTCCGTCTAAATGGGATCTGAACTACTCAAAGAACTGCACGAAAGACACAAGATTTATACTGGTTCGGGCCACCGATATGGTGTAATACCCTACTCCAGTGTGTGGTGGATGGATTGCCTCCTGGGGATGGTGAGGACGAACAATACAAGGAAGAACAGCCTCACGAGGGTTTGTTCTTGGCTGTGGTGATGAACCGCTACGAAGAGTTCAGTCACCCTCTCTCTCTCTCTGCTTTCTCTCTCTCTCTCTCGTCCTCGTCCCGGACCAAACGACCAGGAATCGAACCCTTTGCTATGTGGGCGGCTAGTCCTATTTATAGAGGCCCTGGTCCTCTCCCCAAATATTGAGCGGGAAGGGATCCAACAATGGCGGGCTAATTTGAAGGGGGACAACGAGTACATCTATCCTGACAAAAGCAGTCTTCGCCTGCCAAAGGCTCTGGAGATGACGCCGCGTTGGGCTCCATGGTGACCTCTGTCTCGTAGTCCTCCTGGTCCTGGTCTTGTTGCACCGAAGTGGCAACCTTTTGCCTGATGCCTCGGTACTCCGCTGATACGCTTGCCCCCTTGAACCAAAGAGGAAAGAGGGACGCTGCGCGCGCTGGCACCCGCCTGGTGCCCTGTGTCGTCATGGCTTGCGTCATAGGCACCTCGCGAGGTACCTCGCCTTGAACTCTCCGCCTCCTCGCGAGCCAGCCTGACGAGGCTGTGCCTGAGGATGCGCCGTGTTGCCCGCCTCGCGAGGCTTGGCCCCTCGCGAGGGTCTTGAGCCTCGTGTTGATGGAGATGGGCCGCGCTGGGCCCCCACTTGAGCCACGCCGCAGGCAGGCAAGTCTGGGGACCCCCGTTCCCAGAACACCGACAGTAAGCCCCGGGGCCAAGGCACGCATGGACTTGGCCGTGCCGAGAGGCGAAAGGGCAAGGGCGAAGCGCCGCGGGCCCTAATAGCCTACGGCCTTGGACGCCGCGTGGCGGTTGATCGGACGTGGCGCCTCCGCTTCCCCATGACGCCTTGGTGATCGTGCGAGTTGGACAAGTCCCTGCATGCAGAACGTGTTATGATTACCTGTGATCGTGGAGACCGGCGGTTGGCCTTCACCGGCTACGGCACCGCTCGTGCCCGTCGGGTCCATCTCCTCTTGCTCTCTCCTTCACCTCAGTTCTTGCTCCGTCTTGGTGTGATGGCTCCGTCGAGGAGGTACTCGGCCGCAGAGAAGGGGAAGGCCCTCCAGGTCGGTCCTAGCTCTCCCCCATCCAAGCGCGGTCGCGGGCGCCCCCGGAAGCACCCGGTGGCCGCCCCAGCAGCTCCCAGCGGCCATGGAGGGGGCTCCCAGCGCGGCGGCGGGCAAGCCGCCGCAGCCGAAGGGTGCGCCTGGGTTGCGCGCTCCCCCAGGCCGCGCTTCCACGCCGGGCAGGCGCACCGGAATTCGTCGTTTGGTCGGCGGAGCCAGCTCGCGCCTGGCTCCCGCTCCCTCGCTTCCTCCTTGGCGAACTCCCGGCCGGCGCTCCTGGCGGCCTCTGGCTCCAGGCGGAGGGCTGCTGCAGCAGATCCTCATGGGTCGCATTGGAGGTCTCCGCCAGCGGGGGCTTGGTCTTCACCCGCGGCTGGCAGGCGTTTGCCCGTGCTCGTGGCCTGGAGCGTCGATGCACTCTGCACTTCAGGTTCGATGGCGACGCCACCCTCTACGTGAGGGTGTTTGGGGAAGATGGTCGCCGCGCGGGGTGCTGCCCAGAGGACGGTGACCGCGTCCGCGGGCCCTGCTCCGATGGTGATGGGGGAGATAGCGCCCGAGCGGGCGGCGGCGTCAGCGACTCCCCCAGCCTCCTCAGCTCTTCCTCAAGCGACTCCTCCAGTGGTGGCAGCAGTCCTCCCCCGCGCCGTCGGATCTGCCTAGGAGGTGGTGGTTCGTCCGTCTGCCGTCGTGCCCCGGCGCAGCGCAAGAGGGGGTCCGCCTGAGGCCCCGGGGCAGCCTGTGTCACCGCCGTGAGCCGATGCGGGTGGGGCGGCACCGGGCTCGTCTTTTCCCTTTCTCTTTTGTTCCCTGTGTAAGACAGAGCAGATGCATGGAGCCCCCTGGGGCCGTGTTGGGAAATGTTGCCGCTTCAGCTATTAGCTTGATCTCATTTTTGTACTTCCTGATTTCTCGCCTGTGCGTAGATAGCTTTCGACCCCGGCTGGGGGGTGGGGCGACTGACCCAGGCCCTGTGCGCGCGTCGTGGTGCCCGAGGGGCACGGACTAGGAGGGGTGCTCCTGTGATGCGCCAGGGCCGTGAAACCCGCATGTGGCTAGGGCAGAAACCCTCGCGAGGGTGCCTGAGCACCATCCCTCGCGAGGTTCACGAGAGAAACCAAAGCGAGGGGCGAAAATCGACAAACCATAAATCAGCAACAGCAATAACTCCAATAAGACTCCAACTGCAAACGAACACGTCAACTGCGGAAAGCAAATGGGAAAGCCGCGTCCGGCACCTAATCTAGTCTTCGACATCGTCTCACCAGCGCGGAGCTAAGTGCTGCCACTGGGCATGGGAGGGAGCCCCAGGGCCTGAGGCCGGCGCTCCTGAGACTCCGGGGCGTGTACAGCCCCACTCATTATTACGTGAGAGTGTCACGGGGCGGCGAGCTTCACAGGCATTGGCCTTGCTTCACAGGCTCTGGGCCTTTTTCCAAAGCGATGATCTTCACAGGCACTCGCCTTGCTTCACAGGCTCTGGGCCTTTCCAAAACGCGATAGCTTCACAGGCACTTGCCTTGCTTCACAGGCTCTGGGCCTTTCCAAAAAGAGATGGTCTTCACAGGGACTCGCCTTGCTTCACAGGCTCTGGGCCTTTCCAAAACACGATAGCTTCATAGGCACTCGCCTTGCTTCACAGGCTCTGGGCCTTTCCAAAAAGAGATGATCTTCACAGGCACTCGCCTTGCTTCACAGGCTCTGGGCCTTTTCAGGGGTAGAACCTCCGGAGGTGCTGGATGTTCCACGCATTCTGGACTGGCACTCCCTCGTGAGTCTCCAAGCGCGCGGAGCCGGGCCTGGAAACATGAACAACCTTGAACGGGCCCTCCCACATGGGAGAGATCTTGTGCAACCCCTCCCTGGAGAGAACCCGCCTGAGCACGAGGTCTCCTACCTCGAGAGCCCAGGGGCGGATGTTGCGGCAATGATATCGCCGCAACGCCTGTTGATACCTCGCTGCTCGCAGCGCGGCTTCCCGCCGTCGTTCCTCCCCCAACACGAGGTCGGACCCCCGCATGGCGTCCTGCTGCGCCTCGTCGAACGCCAGGACCCGCACGGAGTGACGTGTGACCTCGTGAGGGAGGACTGCCTCCGCTCCATAGACCAGGAAGAATGGGGTCTCTCCAGTCGGCTTGGTCGCGGTGGTGCGGATGGACCACAGCACGGATTGAAGCTCGTTGTACCAACCTCGGCCGCAGGCCTCCAGCTTCTTCTTGAACGTCCTGGTCTTGAGGCCTCTGACGACCTCTGCGTTGGCTCGCTCGGCCTGGTCGTTGCTTCGTGGGTGCGCCACGGAAGCGTAGCATATCTGCGTTCCAAGGTTAGCACAGTATGTTTTGAAGAGGTTACTGGTGAACTGCGAACTGTTGTCTGTGATGATGTGGTTCGGCACCCCGAACCGGCTCATGATGCCCCTGATGAACTTGACAGCGGAGCCCGCGGGGATGGTGCGGACGGCCTCCACTTCAGCCCACTTGGTGAACTTGTCCACGGCGATGTAGAGGTAGCGGTAGCCCCCTGGCGCCCGAGGAAACGGGCCCAGGATGTCCAGCCCCAGACTGCGAACGACCATGAAAGGGGTATAGTCTGCAGGCCTCCCGCCCAAGGTTGTCAGAATCGCGATTCTGTTATACGATTCTACGACTTTATGATCCAAACAAACCCCTATGATTCTACGATTTTAGTTCTTAGAATCTACGACTTTACGATCCTGATAGTGAAGATTCTACAATTTGCGATCCTACCATCAAAGCTTCGATCCGATTCAAAATCACGATTCTGACAACCTTGCTCCCGCCGGCTGATGGATTTGCTTGGTGTGGAACTGGCAGGCCTCACAAGCTCTCACCAGCTCTACGGCGTCATTGAGTGCGGTAGGCCAATAAAACCCACTGCGGAACGCCTTGCCGACGAGGGTCCGCGATGATGAGTGGTGCCCGCAGTCTCCGCCGTGTATGTCCTCCAGTAGTTCCTTTCCTTGCTCCCTGGAAACGCAGCGCAGGAGTACATCGTTTGGCCGCTTCCGGTAGAGTTCTCCGTCTCTGATGCAGTACGCAGTGGCCTGCCGCGCCACTCACTCCGCTTCCTCCTCCTTCTCCGGCATGGAACCTTGCATCAAGTAACTCTAGAGCTCGATAATCCAGCACTCCTCCTGAGCTTCCATTGTTAGGAGCAGGCGTGCTCCCGAGGTCAGGCCATAGACCGGGGCTCCTGAGGCAGGTGGCCGGGGGAGCTCCTCCCGAGGTTGAGCCGTGTTCGACAATGACGGCAAGGCTGAGGGCTTGAAGAGCTTCTCCTCGAAGATGCCAGGCTCCTGAGATAGCCGCCTGGATGCCCGCTTGGCGATGTCGTCGGCCTCCTGATTGGTGCCACGGGGCACATGCTGCAACTCCAACCCCCAGAACTGCTTCTCCATCCTGCGGACCTCCGCAAGGTAAGCTTCCATGTGCTCGTCTTTCGGCTCGTACACCTTGTTGGAGAAGTTCACGAGGAGCTGCGAATCGCCCTTAATGGTAAGGCGCTTCACCCCCAGGGCTGCCGCGCCCTTCAGGCCTGCTATTAGACCCTCGTATTCCGCTATGTTGTTGGAGACCTTTTCACCTTGTTGGAAGCAGAGCTGTACGGCATAGTAGAGCTTGTCCTGAGTGGGCGATATAAGCACCGCTCCAGCCCCATCACCATGTCTGGAGAACGCCCCATCAAAGTGCATGACCTAGCCTTCTGGCGCCTCGCTCCCCGGGAAGAGGGACTGATCCTCGTCGGCCTTGGGGCCTGGTGCCTCTGTCCATTCGGCCACAAAATCCACCAATGCCGCTCCTTTGATGACCCTGGTTGTGCTGAACTCGAGCTGAAGCGCCTGCAACTCTATGTTCCATTCAGCGACCCTTCCGGCTGAGTTAGGGCTCCTGAGCACTCTCTCCAGGGGGTATGACGAGACGACTTTGATGGGGTGAGCCTGGAAGTAGTGACGCAGCTTGCGCGAGGCTACCAGTAGCGCGAGGAGGAGCTTCTGAGGCATTGGGTACCGGGCCCTTGCGTCCCGTAGCACCGTGCTAACAAAGTAAACTGGGTGCTCGACAAGGCTAGGAGCATCTGTGGTTGCTGCGCCCTCGGGAGGTAAGGGCGCCTCACGAGGCGTTGTGGCCTCGGGAGGTGGACCATATGGTCGGGCGGCCTCTCGTGCCCCTGTTGCATTCCTTGGCAGCTGACCCTCCTCAGCTACGCGTGCGGCTTCTACAGTCTTTCCTTGTTCCCGTTTTGTCCTGCCTTGGGCTGCCGCTGCGGCCTTGACTTTATGCTCCTCCCTAACCGCCACCAGGGCTGCGCTGGCAGAGTAGGGTGTGGCGGTGAGGTACAGCAGTAGGGGCTCCTGAGGGCGTGGAGCCACCATGACTGGGGGACTAGTCAGGTACCTCTTGAGATCTTGAAACGCCTTATCTGCTTCTTCAGTCCACTCAAAGGCCCCTTTCTTCTTCATCAGCTGGAAGAAAGGCAGCGCTCGCTCCCCCAGTTTAGAG
Organism: Triticum monococcum; assembly: GCA_034509565.1. Lineage (NCBI taxonomy): Eukaryota > Viridiplantae > Streptophyta > Magnoliopsida > Poales > Poaceae > Triticum > Triticum monococcum. Next base: position 437,266,506 of record CM067842.1, on the reverse strand, counting down.
ATGAAGCGCCCTAGCGCGGTCACGCGCCCGGTGAGGTTCTGCATTTCTCTGAGGGTCTTTGGCGGGCTCATGTCCTCGACCGCTTTGACCTTCTCGGGGTTGGCCTCGATGCCACGATGGGACACGAGGAATCCCAAGAGCTTACCCGAGGGTACGCCAAACACACATTTCTCCGGGTTGAGCCGTAGGTTTACTGCGTCGAGGCTCGCGAAGGTCTCCTCCAGGTCTTGTATCAGGGTCTTGGCCTCCTGAGATTTTACTACAGTGTCATCAATGAAGGCTTCGACATTCTTTCCGAGCTGCTGGCCCAAGGTGATGTGCATCAGTCGCTGAAAGGTTGCCCCTGCGTTACGCAGCCCGAACGGCATGCATGTATAGCAGTATACCCCGCATGGGGTCAAGAAGGCGGTCTTCTCAACGTCTTCCACTGCCATCTTGATCTGGTGATACCCAGAGAAGGCGTCCAGGAAGCATAGCAGGTCGCACTCCGCAGTGGAATCGACAATCTGGTCGATGCGGGGGAGCGGGAACGGATCTTGCGGGCATGCCTTGTTGAGGCTGGTGAAGTCGACACACATGCGTTCCTTCCCCCCTTCTTGGGCACAACGACAGGGTTGGCCAACCAATCCGGGTATCGGACCTCGCGAATGACCCCGGCGGCCTCTAGCTTGCGAGTCTCTTGGGCGATGAAAGCCCGCTTCTCCGTGGACTGCCGCCTGGCCTTCTGCTTCACGAGGCGCACATTTGGGCACACGTTGAGGTGATGCTCGATGACGCTCCTGGGGATCCCCGCCAGCTGGTCGGGCTCCCAAGCAAATACCTTCTTATTCGCATGCAAGAACTTGACCAAGGCCTCCTCTTGCTCGGGCCCAAGGTTGGCGCGTATGGTGAAAGTGGCACTGGAGGATCCGTCCTCATTGACGGGTATCTTCTTGGTCTCTGCCTTGTCCTGGGTGAACAACTGCTTCTTCTTGGCGGGCGCAGCCCCCTTGGGATCAGGGGTCTCTACATTGGCGGGCCGTGCCGATGCTGCTGTCTTGAAGGCGAGCTCGAGTACTCGCAGGGCGTCCCCGGTGTCCCCGCGCACCGTGAGGGTACCATTGCTTCCGGGCATCTTCATGAGGTTGTATGCTGGATGCGTGGCGGCCATGAACTGGGCCAGTGCCGGGTAGCCGAGGATGGCGTTGTAAGGAACGCCGATGGGGGCGATGTCGAAGTCGACCGTCTCCGTGCGGAAGTTGTCGTGGGTGCCGAAGGTCACCGGGAGCCGGATGATCCGCCCCCGACGCCCGAGAAGGACCGGCTGGGTCGCAGCCGCTCCTGGGGTATGCGGAAAAGGTCGAAAGTCTTGACCGACAGCAAGTTGAGGCCCGCGCCGCCGTCAACGAGGGTCTGGGTGACGGCCACCTGACAGATGGTGGGGGTGCACAACAAGGGGAGCGCGCCCGAGCTGACCGGGTTGGCGGGGTGGTCCTTCGAGCTGAAGGTCAGATCAACCTCGCTCGCCGCCCAGTCAAGGGGAGCCCCCTGCCGCGCGGCATTGGTGCTAACCCGGCGGGCAAAAGACTTGACGTGGCGACTTGTGGGCGGCGCCTGCGAGCCGCCCAGGAGGGACGCAACGACCGGAGGCGTCAGTGGCGCGGTGCAGTTGCTCTGTCGCGTAGGGGATGCTGGGGTGGAGCTTGTAGCTCGCTTCCCGCCGAGCCGGTGGCGGTGTCGACGGCGGGCGGCGGGGGACGACGAGAGCGCCTGCCGGCGAGGGCCACCGGGGCGGCGCGAACCCGGCTGGCGCCGCGCATGGTTGCGGCGACTGAAGGAGGGCGGAGCGGTGGAAGACGAATTCCGGCGCACCCCTACCTGGCGTGCCAAATGTCGGATTTCGGGTTCCGGCAGACCCTTGAGGTTCGAACACTGGGGTGCGCGCGGAAATCTCACCTCCAACCTCTCCGTCTCAATGGGATCTGAACTACTCAAAGAACTGCACGAAAGACACAAGATTTATACTGGTTCGGGCCACCGATATGGTGTAATACCCTACTCCAGTGTGTGGTGGATGGATTGCCTCCTGGGGCTGGTGAGGATGAACAATACAAGGAAGAACAGCCTTGCGATGGTCTGTTCTTGGCTGTGGTGATGAACCGCTACGAAGAGTTCAGTCACCCTCTCTCTCTCTCTCTCTGCTTTCTCTCTCTCTCTCTCGTCCTCATCCCGGACCGAACGACCAAGAATCGAACCCTTTGCTATGTGGGCGGCTAGTCCTATTTATAGAGGCCCTGGTCCACTCCCCAAATATTGAGCGGGAAGGGATCCAACAATGGCGGGCTAATTTGAAGGGGGACAGCGAGTACATCTATCCTGACAAAGCAGTCTTCGCCTGCCAAAGGCTCTGGAGATGACGCCGCGTTGGGCTCCATGGTGACCTCCGTCTCGTAGTCCTCCTGGTCCTGGTCTTGTTGCACCGAAGTGGCAACCTTTTGCCTGATGCCTCGGTACTCCGCTGATACGCTTGCCCCCCTTGCACCAAAGAGGAAAGAGGGACGCTGCACGCGCGGGCACCCGCCTGGTGCCCCGTGTCGTCATGGCTTGCGTCATAGGCACCTCGCGAGGTACCTCGCCTTGAACTCCCCGCCTCCTCGCGAGCCAGCCTGACGAGGTTGTGCCTGAGGATGCGCCGTGTCGCCCGCCTCGCGAGGCTTGGCCCCTCGCGAGGTTCTTGAGCCTCGTGTTGATGGAGATGGGCCGCGCTGGGCCCCCACTTGAGCCACGCCGCAGGCCGCAGGCAGGCAAGTCTGGGGACCCCCGTTCCTAGAACGCCGACAGGTGCACCCTACACTTCAAGTTCGACGACGACGCCACCCTCTACGTGAAGGTGTTTGGGGAAGATGGTCGCCGCGCGGGGTGTTGCCCCGAGGGTGACGACCGCGGCTGGGAACCCAGCTCCGGTGATGCTGGAGGGAGCAGCGCTCATGCGGCTGGCGGCGTTCGGGGTTCCTCGAGCTTCTTTGATTCTCCTTCAGGCGGTGACTCCTCCAGCGGCGGCCGCGATCAGCCTCCACACCGTCGTATCTTCTTGGGGGGTGGCAACGTGTCCGCACGGCGCCGCGCCCTGGTGAAGCGCGAGAGGGAGTCCGCCTGAGCCCCGGAGGCAGCTCGGGCCTTCCCCGCGGGCCGGTGTGAGGCGAGCCGTGCCGGATTTGTTCTTCCTTTTCCCTTTTTCCTGCGTGGCAAAGACAATAGTGTGGAGCCCCGCGGGGGCGCATCTGGGTTATTGTTGTTAATCATCGTTTTGCTTTCGCTACCGTTCCTTCCGGCTATGTGCCCGAGCGTGGATAGTTCTCGACCCCGACCGTGGGGGGGGGGGCGACCGACCCAGGCCCTTTGTTTGTGTCGCGATGCCCGTGGGGCACGGACTGGAGGGGTGCTCCTGTAAGGGGCCCAGGTCGCGAACTCGTTGAATGACTAGGATAGGAACGCTCGCGAGGGCGCTCAGCTGCCCCCCTCGCGAGGCCCCGCGCAAGAGAAATCGAGGAAGGAGAGTGAAAAGCCGAAGAACCGCAAGGCAAAGACGGCAACAACTTCAATAAAACTTCAAATGAGAAGGAACAAGCCAACTGCGGAAAGCAAATGAAAAGCCGCGTTCGGCACCTAATCTAGTCTTCGACGTCTTCTCACCAGCGCGGAGCTAAGTGCTGCCACTGGGCGTGGGAGGGAGCCCCAGGGCCTGAGGCCGGCGCTCCTGAGACTCCGGGGCGTGTACAGCCCCAACTCATTATTACGTGAGAGTGTCACGGGCGGCGAGCTTCACATGCATTGGCCTTCTTCACAGGCTCCGGGCCTTTTCCAAAACGCGATAGCTTCACAAGCACTCGCCTTGCTTCATAGGCTCTGTGCCTTTTCAGGGGTAGAACCTACGGAGGTGCTGGATGTTCCATGCATTTTGGACCGGCACTCCCTCCTGTGTCTCCAAGCGCGCGGAGCCGGGCCTGGAAACATGAACAACCTTGAACGGGCCCTCCCACATGGGAGAGAGCTTGTGCAGTCCCTCCCTGGAGAGAACTCGCCTGAGCACGAGGTCTCCTACCTCAAGAGTCCTGGGACGGATGTTGCTGCAGTGATATCGCCACAGCGCTTGCAGGTACCTCGCCGCTTGCAGCGCGGCTTCTCGGCGACGTTCCTCCCCCAGCACGAGGTCCATCCCCCGCATGGCGTCCTATTGCGCCTCGTCGAACGCCAGGACCCGCGCGGAGCGACGTCTGACCTCGTGAGGGAGGACCGCTTCCACTCCGTAGACCAGGAAGAACGGGGTCTCTCCAGTCGGTTTGGTCGCGGTGGTGCGGATGGACCACAGCACGGACTGAAGCTCGTCGTACCAACCTCTGCCACAGGCCTCCAGCTTCTTCTTGAACGTCCTGGTCTTGAGGCCCCTCCTGACCTCCGCGTTTGCTCGCTCGGCCTGGCCATTGCTTCGGTGGTGCGCCACTGAGGCGTAGCATATCTGTGTTCCAAAGTTAGCACAGTATGTTTTGAAGAGGTTACTGGTGAACTACGAACCGTTGTCTGTGATGATGCGATTCGGCACCCCGAACCGGCTTACAATGCCCTTGATGAACTTGACCGCGGACCCCGCGGGAATGGTGCGGACAGCCTCTACTTCAGCCCACTTGGTGAATTTGTCCACGGCAACGTAGAGGTAGCGGTAGCCCCCTAGCGCCCGAGGAAATGGGCCCAAGATGTCTAGCCCCCAGACTGCGAATGGCCACGAAAGGGGGATAGTCTACAAGCCTCCTGCTGGCTGATGGATCTGCTTGGGGTGGAACTGGCAGGCTTCACAAGCTTTCACTAGTTCCACGGCGTCATTGAGCACAGTGGGCCAATAAAACCAACTGCGGAACGCCTTGCTGACTAGGGTCCGTGATGATGAATGATGTCCGCAGTCTCCGCCGTGTATATCTTCCAGTAGCTCCTTCCCTTGCTCCCTGGAGATGCAGCGCAGGGATACATCGTTTGGTCGCTTCCGATAGAGCTCTCCATCTTTGATGCAGTATGCCGTGGCCTGGCGTGCCACTCGCTCCGCTTCCTCCTCCTTCTCCGGCAGGGTCCCTTGCGTTGTCGGATTTCGGGTTCCGGCAGACCCTTAAGGTTCGAACACTGGGGTGCACGTGGAAATCTCACCTTCAACCTCTCCGTCTCAATGGGATCTAAACTACTAAAAGAGCTGCCCGAAAGACACAAGATTTATACTGGTTCGGGCCACCGATGTGGTGTAATACCCTACTCCAGTGTGTGGTGGATGGATTGCCTCCTGGGGCTGGTGAGGATGAACAATACAAGGAAGAACAGCCTCGCGAGGGTCTGTTCTTGGCTGAGGTGATGAACTGTTGTGTAGAGTTCGGTCACCCTCTCTCTCTATGCCTTTTCTCTCTCCCGTCGTCCGGACCAAACGACCAGGAATCCAACCCCTTGCTACGTGGGTGGCTGGTCCTATTTATAGAGGCCCTGGTCCTCTCCCCAAATATTGAGCGGGAAGGGATCCAACAATGGCGGGCTAATTTGAAGGGGGACAGCGAGTACATCTATCCTGACAAAAGCAGTCTTCGCCTGCCAAAGGCTCTGGTGATGACGCCGCGCTGGGCTCCATGGTGACCTCCGTCTCGTAGTCCTCCTGGCCTTGGTCTCGTTGCACCGAAGTGGCAACCTTTGCCTGATGCCTCGGTACTCCGCTGATACGCTTTCTCCCTTTGCACCAAAGAGGAAAGGGGGACGCTGCGTGCGCTGGCACCCGCCTGGTGCCCCGTGTCGTCATGGCTTGCGTCATAGGCACCTCGCGAGGTACCCCGCCTTGAACTCTCCGCCTCCTCGCGAGCCAGCCTGACAAGGCTGTGCCTGAGGATGCGCCGTGCCGTCCGCGTCGCGAGGCTTGGCCCCTTGTGAGGGTCTTGAGCCTCGTGTTGATGAAGATGGGCCGCGCTGGGCCCCCACTTGAGCCACGCTGCAGGCCGCAGGCAGGCAAGTCTGGGGACCCCCGTTCCCAGAACGCCGACATGCGTTAAGTAGCTCCGGAGCTCCGCGATCCAACATCCCTCCTGAGGTTCCATCGTCAGGAGCAGGCGTGCTCCTGAGGCCGGCCCACAGGTCGGAGCTCCTGAGACAGGTGGCTGGGGGAGCTCCTCCCGGGGCTGAGCCGTGTTTGATAATGACGGCAGGGCTGACGGCTTGAAGAGGCGCTTCTCGAAAACGCCAGGCTCCTGAGGTAACCGCCTGGACGCACATTTGGCGATGTCGTCGGCCTCCTGATTGGTGCCACGGGGCACATGCTGCAACTCCAACCCCCAGAACTGCTTCTCCATCCTGCGGACGTCCGCAAGGTAGGCTTCCATGTGCTCATCCTTCGGCCCGTACACCTTGTTGGAGAAATTTACAAGGAGCTGCGAATCGCCCTTGATGGTGAGACGTTTCACCCCCAGGGCAGTTGCAGCCTTCAAGCCCGCTATTAAACCTTCATACTCCGCTATGTTGTTGGAGACCTTTTCACCTTGCTGGAAACAGAGCTGCACAGCGTGATAGAGCTTGTCCTGAGTGGGCGATATAAGCACCGCCCCAGCCCCAGCGCCATGCCTGGAGAACGCCCCATCGAAGTGCATGACCCAGCCTTCTGGCGCCTCGCTTCTCGAGGATAGGGACCGATCCTCGTCAGCCTTGAGGCCTGGCGCCTCCGTCCATTCTGCCACAAAATCCGCCAATGCTGCTCCCTTGATGACTCTGGTCGTGCTGAATTCGAGCTGAAACACTTGCAGTTCTATGTTCCACTCAGCGACCCTTCCGGCTGAATTAGGGCTCCTGAGCACTCTCTCCAGGGGGTATGACGAGACGACCTTGATGGGGTGACCCTGGAAATAGTGTCGCAGCTTGCGCGAAGCCACCAGTAGCGCGAGGAGGATTTTCTGAGGCATGGGGTACCGTGCTCTTGCATCCCGCAGCACTATGCTGACGAAGTACACTGGGTGCTCAATGAGGCGGAGTGCGTCAGTGCTGGTGGCTCCTTCCGAAGACCGTGGCGCCTCTTGAGGCAATGAGGCCTCCTGAGACTGGCCATCTGGAAGAGGGGCCTCTTCCGCCTCTGGTGCGCCCCTCTGCGGCGGCTGATCCTCCTCAGCCGCGGTGGTGGTTTCTATAGGCCTTCCTTGTCCCTGTTCTGCCTTGTCCCGGGCTGCTGCCGTGGTTTTGATTTGGCGCTCCTCTCTGACTGCCACCAAGGCTGCGCTGGCGGAGTAGGGAGTGGCGGCGAGGTAAAGCACCAGGGGCTCCTGAGGCCGTGGTGCCACCATGACCGGTGGGCTGGTCTGGTATCTCTTGAGATCCTGGAACGCCTTGTCGGCCTCTTCAGTCCACTCGAAGGGCCCCTTTTTGTTCATTAGCTGGAAGAAGGGCAGGGCTCGTTCTCCCAACTTGGAGATGAAGTGCCCTAGCGCGGTCACGCGCCCCGTGAGCTTCTGCATTTCTCTGAGGGTCTTTGGCGGGCTCATGTCTTCCACCGCCTTGACCTTCTCTGGGTTAGCCTCGATGCCTCGGTGGGACACGAGGAAACCCAAGAGCTTGCCCGAGGGGACTCCGAACACACACTTCTCTGGGTTGAGCCGTAGGTTCACTGCGTTGAGGCTCGCGAAGGTTTCCTCCAAGTCTTGTATCAAGGTCCCGGCCTCCCGAGACTTTACCACAATGTCATCGACGTAAGCTTCAACATTCTTCCCGAGCTGCAGGCCCAAGGTGATGTGCATCAGCCGCAGAAAGGTCGCCCCTGCGTTACGCAGCCCGAATGGCATGCATGTGTAGCAGTATACCCCACACGGGGTTAGGAAGGCTGTCTTCTCGACGTCTTCTACCGCCATCTTGATCTGGTGATACCCAGAGAAGGCATCCAGGAAGCATAACAGGTCGCATTCCGTAGTGGAATCGATGATATGGTCGATGCGGGGGTGCGGGAACGGATCTTGCGGGCATGCTTTGTTGAGGTTGGTGAAGTCGACACACATACGCTCCTTCCCTCCCTTCTTTGGCACAACGACAGGGTTGGCCAACCAATCTGGGTATCGGACCTCGCGGATGACCCCAGTGGCCTCTAATTTGCGGGTCTCCTGGACGATGAAGGCCTGCTTTTCTGTGGACTACCGCCTGGCCTTCTGCTTCACAGGGCGCACGTTGGGGCACACATTGAGGTGATGCTCGATTACACTCCTGGGGATCCCTGCCAACTGGTCCGGCTCCCAAGCGAATACCTTCTTGTTTGCATGCAGGAACCCGACCAGGGCCTCCTCCAGCTCGGGTTCGAGGTGGGCGCCTATGGTGAAAGTGGCGTTGGTGGACCCGTCCTCATCGACGGGTATCTGCTTGGTTTCTGCCTTGTCTTGGGTGAACAGCTACTTCTTCTTGGCGGGTGTAGCCCCCTTGGGCCGGGGGGTCTCCAAGTCGGCGGGCTGTGCTGACACCGACGTCTTGAAGGCGAGCTTGAGCGCCCGCAGCGCGTCCCCGGTGTCCCCATGCACAGTGAGGACACCGCTGCTCCCGGGCATCTTCATGAGGTTGTACGCCGGGTGCGTCGCGGCCATGAATTGGGCCAGCGTGGGTAGCCGAGGATGGCGTTGTAAGGGAGGCCGATGGGGGCAACGTCGAAGTCAACCAGCTCCGTGCGGAAGTTGTGTAGGTGCCGAAGGTCACTGGGAGCCGGATCTGCCCCAAGGAACTGGACGACTTGCCCCCGACTCCTGAGAAGGGCCGGCTGGGTTGCAGCCGTTCCAGGGGTATGCGGAGGAGGTTGAAGGCCTCGACCGAGAGAACGCAGAGGCCCGCGCCGCCGTCAACGAGGGTTCTGGTGACGGCCACCTGGTAGATGGTGGGGGTGTACAACGTGGGGAGCACGCCCGAGCAGGCAGAGTTGGAGGGGTGGTCCTCCGAACTGAAGGTCAGGCCGGTCTCAGGCACCGTCTGATCTGGGGGAGCCCCCTGCCGCGTGGAAGCGGCGCTGACCCGGTGGATGAACGGCTTGACATGGTGACTTGTGGGCGGCGCCTGTGAGCCGCCCAGGAGGGCCGCGACGACCGGGGGTGTTGGTGTAGCGCGATGGGATGGCGCAGGAGAGCCCCCTGCGGCGCGGACGAGCTCGGTGACGGGTCGAGCCTTCCCTCGTAGACATCGTCGGCAGGGCGGTAGCGCAGGAGCTTGTTTGCCGTGATGAGTGCAGCCCGAGCTTCCATGGGCGCGCTAAGCGCGCGGGGCGAAGATCCAGCTGGGGCGAGCGTGGGAGTTCCGGTGCGGCCGTCTTGGCGCACGGATGGATGCCGAGATGATGCTTGCTGCTCGTCCCCCGCCGGGCCGGTGGCGGCATTGATGGCGGGCGACGGGGAATGACGAGGACGTCCGCCGACGGGCGCCGTTTGGGCGACACGGGAAGCGATGGCGGCCCGGCGCTCGGCGCGGGCCCGACGAGCGTCGGACATGGATGCGACGGTCGGAGGAGAACGGGGCGGTGGACGACGAATTCCGGTGCACCCCTACCTGGCGCGCCAAATGTAGGATTTCGGGTTCTGGCAGACCCTTAAGGTTCGAACACTGGGGTGCGCGCGGAGATTACGTCTTCTACCTCTCCGTCTCGCAAAGATCTAGACTATTGAAAGAACTGCACAAGGGACACAAGGTTTATACTGGTTCGGGCCACCGTTGTGGTGTAATACCCTACTCCAGTGTGTGGTGGGTGGATTGCCTCTTGGGACTGGTGATGATGAACAATACAAGGAAGAACAGCCTCGCGAGGGTTTGTTCTTGGCTAGGGTGATGAACTGCTGGGAGGAGTTCAGCCACCCTTTCTCTCTATCTAACTCACTCACTGCCTTACTCTTACTCGCCGGCCAACTCTTTTTTCCCCTCTCCCCCTTGCTCTGTGGGCGGCTGGTCCTATTTATAGAGGCCCTGGTCCTCTTCCCAAATATCGAGCGGGAAGGGAGCCAACAATGGTGGGCTAATTTGAAGGGGGACAGCAAGTATCAACTATCCTGACAAAAGCATTCTTCACCTGCACGAAGCTCTGGTGATGACGCCGTCTTGGGCTCCACGGTGACCTCCGTCTCGTAGTCCTCCTGGTCTTGGTCTCGTTGCACCGAAATGGCAACCTTTGCCTGATGCCTCGGTACTCCGCGGCTGCGATTGCCCCCTTTGCACCAAAGAGGAAAGGAGGACGCTGCGCGGGCTGGCACCCGCCTGGCGCCCTGAGTCGTCATGGCTTGCGTCACGGGCACCTCGCGAGGTACCCCGCCTTGATCTCTCTGCCTCCTCGCGAGCCAGCCTGGCGAGGTTGTGCCTGAGGAAGCTCCATGTCGTCCGCCCCGCGAGGCTTGGCCCCTCGCGAGGGTCTTGAGTCTTGTGTTGATGAAGATGAGCCGTGCTGGGCCCCCCTTTGAGCCACGCCGCAGGCCGCAGGCAGGCAAGTCTGGGGAGCCCCGTTCCCAGAACGCTGATAGCCCGAGAGCTGCTATGGTGCCGGCTGCTGAAGGGCGGCCGCGACGTGTTGCTGGAGCGAGTAGCCGAGCTCCTAGACGCTGCCGCCTCGGGAACACCTCCTTTCTGCGTCCTGCTGCCACCCCAGACCCCCGGCACGCCGTATGGCGGTGTCATGCGCACGCACGCAACTTCCAGCGAACTCCAGGGCCCTTTCAGCGTCAACACCTCCGCCAACACCGGGAGACAGGTCGCGCTGGCCTCTTCTCAGGCCAGCGAAGGGGTGCACGCCGCAGCCTTCAGCTTTGGCGGACCGCCGCGCCATCACCCCCAAGACGGTGCTCCAAGCCAGGCTGCATGGCATGCGGGGCGCTACGGCGAGGCGCACGGGGCGGTGGCCCCAGAAGCTTATGTGCCCCGCATGGTGGATCAGGGGTGCGCACTGGAAGAAGATCATGGCTCATTCCTCCGGCCAGGCTGGGGCGAGGAGACGCCAGGGGCTGAGCTCTTTCAGGAACCCCAGGAGAGCCTCGACAACCGCACCGGCGGCAGCAACTATCGGGTACCACTCATCCCTTAGGAGCAAGCTTATGCTAACCATGGGTCGCAGGAGATACAGGTCGCCGCAGCAGGTGGGTGCCCCAATTCTGCAGCCTCATACCCCTCAGGAGGAGGGAGCAGGGGGCTCCAGGAGAGGGGCTGAGATTCGGGTTCGTCCCCGCGGCGGTCAGAGCAAGCCGTTCTCAAGAGGTAGGCCCCCTGCCGGGGAGGTGCCCTAGGGCCTGCCCCCGGTAGGGGACCCGTGGTCGTCGGGGGAACCGCTGGCGACCGCTCTGCCCCATTGGCGTCGTCCTTGGTTTCTGGTTGCCGTCGATGGCAACAGAGTGACGCACAAGGCGGGGCCCTCGTCTGGCGATATGAAGCAAGGCCAGTACCTGTGAAGAAGGTGCAGTGCCTATGAAGCTCGCCGGCCGTGACACTCTCATGTAATAATGATTGGGGTTGTACATGCCCCGGAGTCTCCGGAGAGCCACCCTTGGGCCTCGTGGTCTCCCGCCCATGCCCAGTGGCAGCACTTAGCTCCGCGCTGGTGAGAAGACATCGAAGACTAGACTAGGTGCCGTACGCGGCCTTTTGCTTTTTCCTTTCCTTGTTGACAAAGTTCTTCGATTTGGATTTAAGTTGGATTTGAGCTCGATGCTTGCGTGCGTTTGGCGGAAGGGGTGTTTAGTCTCGTTCGAGCAATCTCTCGCGTTCTGGTTTCGGCTTTGCGTCCGAAGCTAGCATCGGCTACCCCCCTCGCGATCCCCTCGCGAGCCAGGCCGGGCCAGGCACGTTTACAACCAGGACCGCTGTTACCGCACCCTTTCCGGAGGTTTTCATCGCGGAATCTACAAGTTAATCAGAAGACACCCGAGGTGCGACGGACCCTGCAGGCCCGCTCAGGACTCGTCGGGGTCTGAAGGTACACAAGTCAGCTGACCCATCACCGGGCCAGCGGCTAAGTTCACACGCAACATTATGCTTACCAGGGTACTAATTGCAAACCTTTACATGAGGGGCTTCCCCTCCCAAAATGCTCTTACATTCTTCAGGGCCAAGCCCGAAACTTCTTCGTGCAGGATAAACAGCAGTGACATGCGGTCAGTTGGACATATCACTCACCACGTCTTCTTGGGCATCCTCGGAGGCGTCACTGGCGTCGTTGACATTGCCGCCGCCACCGCCAGCATCTCCGTCAGCGCCAGGCTCGTCCACAACACCGCCTTCATTGGCGGCCACTACCACGCCGTCATCATCAGACGCAAAGGCCCTGACGAGGGCGTCCACATTGTCCTCCATCCATCGCGTCAGGTCGCCCCGAACGGCTATGGGCACGGGTGCGATGGCAGCGTCGAAGTCGAAGTGGGGGTCCCTGCCCAGTAGATAGCTGAAGACGTGGGAGAATGCACGCCCGAGCAAGGCTCGGCTCCTCTCTTCGACAAGCTAACGGGACCTTTCGGAGCGGTTCTCCAGAAGCATCACCACATCGGTGAAAAATTGGAGGTTGCCAGCGTAGTTGACCTTGTGCGGCTCCTTAGGGGCAGCCTCGCAGATGTTGCCCAAAGCTGTGTTGGCCCTTTCTCTGAGCCTTTGAAGCATGGGGTCATGCTCACGCTCCAGAACCCGCCGCCGACGGATCTCGTCCTCATTCCGCTGCACGACGGCCTCGGCGTCGTCAACCCTCTGTTGGAGAAGAGGCTGCTCGGCCCGGGAAGAGGACAGCTCCGCCTGTGCCGCACTGAGGGCGGCTGCAGAGGAGTCCGCACGCCACGTCACTTCGGCCAGTTTGGCCCTGAGGGCTGCGGTCCTACCGTCAGCCTCGGCCTTGATCAGCCCCAACCTCATCTCGTATTCGCGCTCAAAGGCCGAGCAAGCTTCCGCCACGCGGCAATCGACTTCTTCCTGGGCCCGGGCTTCACGCGCGGCAACGTCATCCTCCGCCTGAGCCACCAGGCGCTCCCTCGTCTCCAACCACTCAAGATCAAGGCTGCGCTCGGCGGCCTCCAACGTCAGCGCCTCCTCGCACTTCAGAAGCTTCACCCGGTCAACAGGGGCCCCCTCCATTGACTAAAGGACCTCCTGGTGCAATTCCACTTGCTGCCCCCAAGGAATTGCTCCAGGCCTGGAGCTCCAATGCGCGCTCCTCCGCATCCTTGCGTCGTCGGTCTGCTTCCCGAGCCTCCTCGACGGACTGGGAGCAGGCCTCCCGCGAAGCTGCCAGCGATGCTTCAGCCTTTGCATTTTCAAGATCATGTTGGTGACGCGCGAGGGCGATGGCTACCTTTAGTTTGCGCCTCTCCTCAGCAAGGCGCAAGCCTTCGGCCTCGAGGCGCGCATCCTCGTCAGCAAGCTCTGCCTTGATCTGGCTCACCGCATCCCCCTGGAGGTACTCTTTGCGAAGGGCGCGTCGCTCCCGGACGCGCCTGAGCACGTCATCCACATCACCCTCTTCCACTGGAGCATGCGGAGGGCCCCGAGGCGGCAAGCCCCCTCCCGGCACGGAGCTGGGGCTGGCGCCCTAGCCATTGCTGAACGGACCTCTCTGGGAATCCGGCCTGGCATCGGTCCACCCACGGAGGAGGAGCCAAAGACAGACTTCAGCCATTCACCATCTATGATCAGAGGAGGAACGCGGTCGTTGCCACCCAAGGCCTCCTTTCTCTTGCGGAGGGCCACGAAGTCTACGCGGAACCGACCTAAGCGCTGAGCGCAGGGGTCGGCCTCTGGTGCGGAAGAAGCGTCAAGATGATCAGCGCTGGAGGAGTCAGCCTGGGGGGCGCCCTCAGGCGTCGCCTCGCGAGGAACGGCTAGGGCCTCGGGAGCCCCGGCCTCAGGAACCATAGGCCACGACTCCGCACCTGCCGCCGCTCCAGGGCGGGCTTCGGGAGACGCCGCCTTGGAGGCTTCTCGCGGCGTCGGCACCTCTACATCGGTTGCCTCAACTCCCGCCGGTTCTCGTCTCCCCGCCCTGTCGCCCGAGGAAGGACCGCTGTGGGCGGCAGGGGAAGCAACCACGGCGGCAGGGTTCTCGCGGGGCCCCATGAAGCCGGCCGGGCGCAGTCCCCACTCATCGAAGCCGGGCATCTGCCTCACAAAATCGGCCCTGGTGGAGCAAAGATACAAGAGGATACCATTGCTCCAAAGGCTGCCTAGGGAAGGATCGCCAGTCAAGACCCTGAGCACCGTCCGCAGCACTTCAGGCGCCAAGTCCTCCTCCTAAAGCCGCATGCGGTCTCTAAGCCCTGCAAAGTCCCACATCCGGCGAGAGTGGCGTTGGAGAGGAGCAATGCGACATTGGAGGAACTCCTTCACCACCTTGGGCGCTGACACATTGAGCGCCCTGAAACTCTGAAAGCGGCGCCAGACGAAGGCGAGCCGGGGGCTCGCGAGCACCTCATGATCCCAGCCTGGGTTGGGAACAGTGGGCGAGGTCGGGTGCGAGAGCAAAGGGTTGGGTACTCCGACATCCACGTACAGCCACCGCTCTCTAAACCTGGCCTCAGGAGAAGGAAGGCCAAAGTCAATCCCTGAAGCGGCCGTCTCTGGCACGGCGAAGAAGCTCACACACCCTGAGCACTGAGTGGGGTTGCTCAGGCGCAAGGAAAAGAAGTGGCGCAGCAGGGCAACGGAAGGAGGAGTGCCTATCATTGCCTCACAAACAAAAGCAAAGATAGCCAGAAGAGTAATGGACTCCGGCCCAAGGTGCATCATGCGGATCTTATAATGGAAGAGCACCGCATTGAAGAAGGCGGAAAAGGGGGGAACCAGACCCGCCCATAGGGCATCGGTGAAGAATCGGACCTCCATGATGATCCTATCAAGGGAGGCATGGGATGCAGGCTAGACTGTGGTCCTGCCGCACTCATTGAAGATCGTGGCAAGGGCGGAGCGGACCTTGTTTAAAGCTTCTGGATTGAGTATGATCGACCGAGCAACGGTTGGGGCCACCACCGGAGGTGTGCGGGGGTGGAGGCGCGGGCTTCTTTCGCCTTCCTTTCTTTGTCGGCACCATGGCGGTGAAGAGAGGGAAGAACTCGAGCCAGATTGGCGGCGGGGGCTGGAGCTCGAAGAAGAAGGAAAGGTAGGAGGCAAGCGAGTAGCGGAAAGGAGGAACAACTGTGTGCAACTACGGGTCCGCTTAGCGGGGCGCACAACAAGGCGTTGTGGGGAAGCGCAGACGCCCGCGTCCAATCAATCGCCACGCGGCGCCCAAAGCCGCAGGCTATTGGGGCCCGCGGCGTTTCGCGCTTGCATCTTTGCTTCCCTGCTAGGCCAAGCCTGGGCATGCCTTGGGCCCGGGGCTACTGTCGGCGTTCTAGGAATGGGGGTCCCCAAACTTGCCTACCTACGGCCTGCGGCGTGGCTCAAGTGGGGGCCCAGCACGGCCCATCTTCATCAGCTCAAGCTCAAGACCCTCGCGAGGGGCCAAGCCTCGCGGGGCGGACGACAGGAAGCTTCCTCAGAGGCAGCCACATCAGGCAGGCTCGCTAGGAGGCGGAGAGATCAAGGCAGGGGTACCTCGCGAGGAGCCCGTGACGCAAGCCATGATGATCGAGACCAGGCAGGCGCCGGCCTGTGCAGTGTCCTTGTTTCCCCTTTGGTGCAAAGGGGGCAAGAACATGCCAAGGCATCGGGCAAAGGTTACCATTCTGGTGCAACGAGACCAAGACCAACAGAGCGGCGGGACGGAGGTCACCGTGGAGCCCAAGACGGCGTCACCACTAGTGCTTTTGGCAGCCGAAGACCACCTTTGGTCAGGATAATTTTTACTAGATGTTCCCCTTCAAAATGGCCAATTGTTGGCGCCCTTCCCGCTCATTATTTGGGGAGAGGCCCAAGGCCTCTATAAATAGAGCTAGCCACCATAGAGAGAGGGAGAGACATGGAGAGATCGAGAGATAGAGACGGCTAGAGATCTGATAGAGCCCTAGCAAAGAGAGCGAGAGGCGACTGAACTCACCCAAGCAGTTCAACGCACCAGCTCAAGAACACCTCTCGCAAGGCTGTTCTTCCCTTGTACAATTCATCATCAGCCCCTGAGGCAATCCACCACACCACACACTGGAGTATGGTATTACACCACAACGGTGGCCTGAACCAGTATAAACCTCGTGTCCCTTGTGTTGTTCATTGTTTCCAGCTTAGATCACGCGAGGAGATCGGACGCAGATCGGTAGGGGAGAGATCTCCGCGCGCACCCCAGTGTTCGAACCTCATGGGTCTGCCAGAACCCGAAATCTGACAACCACTAGCAGGACGAAGGGGCTGGGGGCTTCCAGGAGCCGCACGCCATTACCTGCATCTTAGGTGGCGCTCAGGACCCAGCTTCCCAACGCATCTTCAAGCAGTTCTCTTGGAAGGTGAATGCAGCCCTCCCCAAGCTCGAGGCCACGCGCCCGCTCAGATGGTCCAAGTACGCCATCACCTTTAGCACGGCGGACCAGCTCAAATGTGCGGCAACCGCCAGCATTCTCCCGATGCTCTGTTCACCCATCATCAGCAATGTCCAAGTCACCAAGACCCTCATCAACGGCGGCGCAGGGCTCAGTGTCCTGTCCGTCGAGACGTTCGACAGCCTTCAAGTGCCATACGAACAGCTCCAGCCCACCAAGCCTTTCTCAAGGGTGACTTACGGCTCCACCACCCCGATAGGGCAAGTTCGTCTCCCTGTCACCTTCGGTCAGCGCGACAACTACCACACTGAGCTTGTCGACTTCGACGTCGCCCACATCCGCCTGTCGTATAATGCCATCCTCGGGTACCCAGTGCTAGCCAAATTCATGGCAGTCACCCACCATGGCTACAACGTCCTCAAGATGTTGGGAAGCGGCAGAATCATCACGGTCCCCTGCGAAGAAAGAGATACGGTATGCTCCCTCGAGCGCGCCTTCCAAGCTGCATCAATCGAAGACCCTTACAGTGCAGGTGTGCAGTACCTTCTAAGGCCAACCCCAAGAAGAAGAACCAGCTCCTCCGCACTGGGCCTCAGGGGAGCGGCGCCTCCAGCAGCGCCACCTCAGGATCGGCGCCCGCGCCTGGGGCGCCTCCCTCCCTCGCATAGGGAGGCACGCCCGGTGCCCTCCTCGGGCAGGGCTCGGGGGCTCTCTTCTGGAGGGCCTCAGACCTGGCCAACATCACGAGGGAGGTGCTTGGGCACCGCATGGAGGCGTGCTTCGCGGCATGTTTCCCTTAGGAGGGCACCGGGCGAGAAGCGCCCGATGCTCAGGAGTTCATCCTCAAGACCACTCAGGAGCTTCAGGAAGAAAGGGAAATACACGGCGACCGCCGCCCACCTGGCTCTACTCCCCACCCAGGCGAGGGTGGTGAGCTACGCGTCTGCATCGACATCCTGGGGCTCAACAGGAACGCATCTCAGGAGCACTTCTGGCCTTCGCATGCTGGCCGGTGTGAGGGTCCACCTCACAGCTACGCTCGCATGCCGTTCGGCCTGCCGAGCGTGGCATCTGCCTTCCAGCGCGACCTTAGGAGCATCCTGGCAGGTCAGGAGGCCAGGCACCACGCAGTCCTAGCAGAGATGGAGACGGTCCGCAGGAGGCCACATAAGCCTCCAGAGCCTCCCGAGACCCTGGGCCTCGACGGCTCGTGAGGGGCGACTTCTTTGCCATGCATCTTTAGCTACCCCAACACTCCTTCGACAAACAAACCAGGTGACATTTTCGAAGTTTATTTAGCTGGGAGCGCCCCCTGGGCCGCATCATTCCCAGGCCGCGTGGGTCTGTCCATGCAGCATGTATCCGCCTGCATCTTTAGTTCATCCTGCTGGGGGCGCCCCTCGGGCTGCATCATCCCCAGGCCGCTCGGGTCCGACTCAGTGGCATGTATCATTCTTGCATTTACCTAAGCTAGTTCGCTTTTCATGCATAATCTATCTATGGTCACCACTGCCTGCTTGATTATCGCCTGCCACGGGAACCTCTCATGCCGGCACACCGCTTGTGCTCGGGTCCGTCCCTGCGACGCTGACAAATTTGAGCGGTCGAGCTCTGGCTCTCGGCACGCCCGCGCACGTCACCTCACCAGACCCTCAGTGCCTTCACCTCCTTGCGAAGCAACCAGTGGTGGACCGGCAATCACCATGGCAATTTGTGCCCTTCCTCACGCTAACTTGCAGGAGCCTCTTGAGGACTATAGTGGGTGGTACCGCGGGCTCTCTCTCTTCTCCCATGCGATCCGCTCCCGCGTTAAAAGGGGGGTGAGGGAGTCCTGGATAAGGGGGTCTCCGGACAGCCGGACTATCTCCATTGGCCGGACTGTTAGACTATGAAGATACAAGATTGAAGACTTCGTCTCGTGTCCGGATGGGACTCAATTGGCGTGGAAGGAAAGCTAGGCAATACCGATATGGATATCTCCTCCTTTGTAACCGACCTTGTCTAACCCTAACCCTCTCCGGTGTCTATATAAACCGAAGGGTTTTAGTCCGTAGGACAACAATCACAACATACAATCATACCATAGGCTAGCTTCTAGGGTTTAGCCTCTCTGATCTCGTGGTAGATCTAATCTTTTACTACCCACATCATCAATATTAATCAAGCAGGACGTAGGGTTTTACCTCCATCAAGAGGGCCCGAACCTGGGTAAAACTTCGTGTCCCCTGCCTCGTGTTACCATCCGGCCTAGACGCACAGTTCGGGACCCCCTACCCAAGATCCGGCGGTTTTGACACCGACATTGGTGCTTTCATTGAGAGTTCCTCTGTGTCGTCACCGTTAGGCTTGATGGCTCCTACTATCATTGATAGTGATGCAGTCCAGGGTGAGACTTTTCTCCCCGAACAGATCTTCATATTCGGTGGCTTTGCACTGCGGGCTGATTCGCTTGGCCATCAGGAGCAGATTGAAAGCGACGCCCTGGCCATCAGATCAGATTTGGAAGTTTGAACTACACGGCCGACATCCGCGGAGACTTGATCTTCGACAGATTCGAGCCACAGCCGGGCGCGCCGCACTGTCGCGATGGGTATGACCTAGCTCTGCCGCTGAACAGTACCCCAGAGGCCGCGCCCGCATCAGCTCCGACCCTTAGTTCGGTGCCAACTGCGCCAATCGAGGACAGGTGGTTAGACACCGCCTCAGGGGCTGCAGTCTCAACGGCGATCGAGCCAAACACCAGCATAATCCTCTGTGCAGCCCGTGACTCCAAGGTGCCGGACTCTCTTTCTGACTCCGAACCACCCACGCCCCTGCCGATCGAATCCGATTGGGCGCCGATCATGGAATTCACCACCGCGGATATCTTTCAGCACTCGCCCTTCAGCGACATTCTGAATTCACTAAGGTCTCTCTCTTTGTCAGGAGAGCCCTGGCCGAATTATGGCCAACAGGATTGGGATGCGGACAACGAAGAAATTCGACGCCCACCCACCACGCACTTCGTAGCCACTGTCGATGATTTAACCGACATGCTCGACTTCGACTCCGAAGACATCGACGGTATGGACGACAATGTAGGAGACGAACATGAACTAGCACCTATAGGGCACTGGAAAGCCACATCGTCATATGACATATACATGGTGGATACACCCAACGAAGGCAATGGCGACGAGATAGCGGAGGATGACCCCTCCAAGAAGCAACCCAAGCACCAACGTTAGCGGTGCCACTCTAAGTCCCGCCAAAGCAAAAGTGGTGATACCGGCACAGGGGATAATAATACTCCGGATAGTGTCGAAGACAACAACAATCCCCTCCAGCAAGATTTAGAGCAGGAGGATGAAGGAGCCAACTCTCCCGAGAGAGCGGCAGACGGAGAGGAGGAGGATGATCACATGCCCCCCTCCGAAGACGAGGCAAGCCTCGGCGACGATGAATTCGCCGTCCCAGAGGATCCCGTCGAACAAGAGCGCTTCAAGCGCTGGCTTACGGCCACGGCAAATAGCCTAAAGAAAAAGCAGCAGCAGCTTCAAGCTGATCAAGATCTGCTAGCTGACAAATGGACTGAAGTCCTTGCGGCCGAGGAATATAAACCCGAGCGTCCCTCCAAGAGTTACCCAAGGCGCAGGTTACTTCCCCGACTGGAGGAAGAAGCGGATGATATGGCTGATCAGCCACCTCGTGGCCGCGATAGAGAGGCATTCTAGCCAAAAGCTCAGCCTCCACCCCAACGCCATTCAAATAAAAAGGCATGGGGAGATACGCCAGACATGCGAGACATATTGGAGGACAAGGCAAAGCATTCAAGATCGATCTACGGATCACAAGGGCGCACCACTCTGCGAGACGACAAACGTCACGCCGGATACAGTAAAAGCAAATCCGGTCGGGCCGAACACAGCGGGCAAGACCCATTCGAGCTGCGTCGAGATATAGCCCAATACAGAGCCGCCGCACACCCATTATGCTTCACAGACGAAGTAATGGAACATCAATTCCCAGAAGGCTTCAAACTGGTAAACATTGAATCATACGACAACACAACAGATCCCGCAGTATGGATTGAGGACTTTCTGCTCCACATCCACATGGCCCGTGGCGATGACTTACACACCATCAAATACCTCCCATTAAAGCTCAAAGGAACAGCGCGGCATTGGCTTAATAGCTTGCCAGCAGACTCCATTAGCTGCTGGGAAGATCTGGAAGCCGCATTCCTCGACAACTTTCAGGGCACTTATGTGCGACCACCGGACGCCGATGATTTAAGCCACATAATTCAGCAGCCAGAAGAGTCGGCCAGACAATTGTGGACTCGGTTCCTTACAAAGAAAAATCAAATCATCGACTGTCCGGATGCGGAGGCCTTAGCGGCTTTCAAGCACAACATCCAAGATGAGTGGCTAGCCCGGCACCTTGGTCAGGAAAAGCCGAAATCTATGGCAGCTCTCACGACGCTCATGACCTGCTTTTGTGCGGGAGAAGACAGCTGGCTGGCTCGTCGTAATAACATATCAAAGAACCATGGTACCTCAGATACCAAGGACGGCAATAGCAGGTCATGTCGCAACAAGCATAAGCGCCGCATTAACAGCGAAAATACTGAGGATACGGCAGTCAATGCCTGATTCAAAGGCTCTAAACCCGGTCAGTGGAAAAATCCATTCAAACAAAGTACGCCGGGTCCGTCCAGCTTGGACCGTATACTCAATCGCTCGTGTCAAATACACGGCACCCCAGACAAGCCAGCCAATCACACCAATAGGGATTGTTGGGTGTTCAAGCAGGCTGGCAAGTAAATTGCCGAAAACAAGGACAAGGGGCCGCATAGCGATGATGAGGAGGAACCCCGATAGCCGCACACTGGAGGACAGAAGAGGTTTCCCCTGCAAGTGCGGACGGTGAACATGATATACGCAACCCACATCCCCAAGAGGGAGCGGAAGCGTGTGCTCAGGGACGTATATGCGTTGGAGCCAGTCGCCCCAAAGTTCAACCCTTGGTCCTCCAGCCCGATCACCTTCGATCGCAGGGACCATCCCACTAGTATCCGTCATGGCGGATTCGCCGCACTGGTCCTAGACCCAATCATCGACGGATTTCACCTCACTCGAGTCCTTATGGATGGCGGCAGCAGCCTGAACCTGCTTTATCAGGACACAGTGCGCAAAATGGGTATAGACCCCTCAAGGATCAAACCCACAAAAACGACCTTTAAGGGTGTCATTCCAGGTGTAGAAGCCCATTGCACAGGCTCAATTACACTGGAAGTGGTCTTTGGATCCCCGGATAACTTCCGAAGCAAAGAGTTAATCTTTGATATAGTCTCGTTCCGCAGTGGTTATCACGCGTTGCTCGGGCGAACCGCATTTGCTAGATTCAATGCGGTACCACATTATGCATACCTCAAGCTCAAGATGCCAGGACCTCGCGTAGTTATTACAGTCAATGGGAACACAGAGCGCTCTCTCCGAACTGAGGAGCACACCGTGGCCCTTGCAGCAGAAGCACAAAGCAGCCTCTCAAGGCAATCAACCAGTTCGGTGCTTCAAAACCCAGATACCTTCAAGCGCGCTCGGGGAAATCGGCAAATAGACCGCCTGGCGTGATCTGAGCTCGCGTAGCAATGCGGCGGCCACCCCAATCCCAACCCAATGGTGTATTCGTACCGCGCGTACATAATTACGCATTAAAAATACCATGGGCTCAAGTGGGAAGGGGGGCACAACTGCGGCATGCCCCAAAACGCGGCATAAACCGCACTAGGGGCTTCCCGTTTGGTTATTTTTCTTTTTCTTTCAGGACCTTAATCTCTGGAAACACTGTCCGGCAGCACTGTTGCCGAACAGATGATGCAGCAACCAAGGAGGCAGACAGCTACGTTATACCACGGAATTCCCAGGTTGATTACAATAATGAATGAAATATTCAATTCAATATCATTCCTCAGCTTGCCCTTGGAAGGGACATAGTCCTACTCTTTGCTTATCGCACTATCTGTATCACTCTGCCTTAACGCAATTTTTTTAATAAATAATGCATGACATTACGACTATTATTGCATTCTTGTTATATATATGTGTGTGTGTGTGTGTGTGTGTGTGTGTGTTCATTAATGACGCCTTGCAACCGTACACTCTGGTACGGCCAATACACCAGGGGCTTACGTACCCCACAATGCGGTGTGAAAAGTCCGAACACTTTCACAAGTGCGGCACCCTGAACTTATAGCATTATATGCATCAGCTCTGAATCACGTCTTTGGTCAAATGTTGGGTTTGCTCGGCTCCTATGTTTTGGTACCTTATGTTCCGCTCTATCGGCTAAGGTAGCGCTAGGAGGACTACTGCAATTGTGCCCCGGTTCTGCCGGGCTGAGCACCTCAGTAGAGAAAGCTAAAACTGACTATCATGATAAGGCAAGAGACTGGTCGCTGTTCGGAGAGGTTTTTTGAGTCCCTAAAGACTTATGCCGCTTAGGGCCTGGGCCGGCCCTGTCCGGCTTACAGGCATGTATCGCGCCCCGAATTCGGCCTTCCGAATACTAGGGGCTTCACCGAAATTTAAAGTTATAGAATTCTATTGCTAAGTGAGAGTGATAAAGCATCATTAGTCCGGTTGCCTTGTTCATTGTGCTGAGCACCTCCCTCGAAGGACCCAAATATGGGAACAAGAGTGCTCAGGTTTATCCCGAACACCCCAGCACTCGTGGCATGGGGGCAGAAGCCGAGGACTAGCCATCTCTCAGATTGGATAAATAGCCAAATAGAAGGTAATATTTTAAATTCAAACAAGCGTTGTATAGCGCATATGAAACATGTTTTCATAAATACAGGATAAAACAAGCGAGTTTACTCAAATATTACATCTTTCGAGCACTCATCCGCAATGAGACGGGCACCCGGCAAAGACCCTCGTAGTACATCTCGGGGTGGCGGTGCTCCTTGCCCTCCGGCGGCCCCTCCTTGACTAGCTTCACGACGTCTAGCTTAACCCACTGCAATTTCACACGGGCAAAAGCCCGGCGTGCACCTTCAATGCAGACGGATCACTTGACGACCTCCAGCCGTGGGCAGGCATTGACAACCGCCTCACCAGGCCGAAGAAGCTGTTCGGAAGGGCGTCGCCAGGCCACAGCCGGACTATAAAGCCCTTCATGGCCTGATCGGCCACCTTATGTAGCTCGACCATTTGCTTCAGCTGTTCGCTCATCGGCACCGGATGTTCGGCCTCAGCATACTGAGACTAGAACAGCTTCTCTGTCGAGCTTCCGTTCTTGGCCTGGTAAAATTGTGCGGCATCGGACACACTGCGGGGAATCTGCGAATGCTCCTGAAGAGCTCCGGATCCGGGTAAGTAATCGATAATTTACTTTTACATGCTTGCTCTACATATAGAAAGCCTTAGCCACCGCTATCTTCTTCATCATGTCGATCTCTTGGAGGGCCTTTTGGGCTTCGGCCTTGGCACTTTTTGCGCTCTCGAGGGCCGCAACAAGCTCAGACTCCCGCGTCTTGGAGTCAAGCTCCAACGCCTCGTGCTTCGTCACGAGAGCGTGGAGCTCTTTCTACACCTCGCCCACCCGAGCCTCGTGCTTCTCTCGCTCGGTGCACTCCTGGTCCGCTTTATCATCGGCCTGGGATAGCGCTTGCTTCAGGGTCGCCACCTCGGTCGTGGCCCCTGACAAACATACAATGATCCTGTCATTTGGCAATCGCGTCCTTTTTCTTATATATACATATCTATAGACGGGGTATTACTTACCCTTGTTCCCTTGAGCTGCCTCTTAGTAAGGCCGAGCTCTTTTTGGGACACCTCGAGGGCCTGCTTCAGTACGGCGACCTCCGCAGTCAGTGTGGCGGACGCCTGCAGCGAAGCTTGCATATGCATATTGACATACTTATATTAGACTCTTGCGATATTATTTGATCCTCTGTTCGTCTTTTCTTTGTGAACACCGAACAAAGCATCAGGGGCTACTGTCTATGCGGTAATATTTCTACTACATTTTAAAACACTTACCTCGAAGCCTGTTAGAAGGCTGGCACAGGCTTCAGTCAATCCGCTCTTGGTGGACTGAACCTTCTTTATCACGCACTCATGATAGTGCGGTGCTCCTCGTCGATGGAAGCGCTGCGAAGCACTTCCAGTAGATTGTCTGGTGCCTCTGGATGGACAGAGGTCACCGGCACAGGCGTCTTTCCCCTCTTAGAAGGAGGCTGCCTGCCCAAGCCCGGAACCGCTGGAGGGTCCGCCACGGTGTTCGGCTGAGGGCCGAACTCGGAGCTCTCGGGGGCCCCATCCCCTCGGCTCCCGGAGTCCGGTAGGTTCCTTTGGGGCACCTCCGGGACTGTCTCCCCTCGATCTGGTTCCTCTTGAGACAACACCTCGGCGTTGTCAGCAGGATGGGGGGAGGTGGCGGTCAGGACCGGATCGCTATCCATGTCCGACGAGCCCAGGGAGCCGTCCGATGATACCTCGATATTGGCTCAGGGCGGCCTGCATAATTGTGTTTGGCGTTAGGGAAAGCAGTGTGACAAAGGAATCCTATGGGTAACTTTAGTATCCGAATACTTACGATCTCCCCAGGGGCTTGGCCCTGGGAAACCACTTGTCTTAGCTTTCGTCGGCGGCAGTGGAGCTGTCCGGAAGGAGAGTTCTTCCCTTCTTGGACCCTCCGGCCTCCCCAGTTGGGGCGGCCTTCCTTTTCTTGTCTTGCCTAGTCGGTGGGGGAGCATCTTCTTCCTCTTCCTCGTCTTCAGGGGAAGAGTGCGCCACAGAGTCATCGGACAGTGAGTCCGACGACGCCTGGCATCGGGAACTCTTTTGGGTTCCCTTGGCCTTCTTGGTCTTGTCCGACACCTTATAAGGGGCCGGAGTCAACATCTTCGTCAGAAGAGCGTCTGCGCAGCCTTCGGGCAAAGGAGCCGGACAGTCGATCTATCCGGCCATCTTCTGCCAGTCCTGTCAAAGGTCCAGGAGTTTAGATCCCGCATAGAGTCAATCTGTATAAAAAATAAGTATCCTGTGAAAGGTAAAGTAGCTTACCGCACTGGCTTGGCGCTTCGCGCTGAATCCGCGATCCTGAGTAACCGGGGGAGGGACCTCAGCACTTTTGAACAGTACCCTCCAGGCGTCTTCATGAGTCGTGTTGAAGACCCTGTTCAGAGTTCGGTGCTGCGCCGGATTGAACTCCCACAAGGTGAACTCCCATTGTTGGCATGGGAGTATCCGGCGGATGAGCATAACCTGGACTATGTTGACGAGCTTGAGCTTCTTGTCCACCATGTTTTGAATACATGTTTGGAGTCCGGTGTAACACCCTCGATGCGGCTATATCTTCCACGTGTCGAAGCACGACTTAGAGGCATAACCGCATTGAAAGCAATGCCGCAAGTGAGGTAATCTTCACACAACCCATGTAAAACATAAGGGAAGGAGATACATAGTTGGCTTACAATCGCCACTTCACACAATACATGAATAAAGCATTACAACATCCAAAGACAATCAAGGTCCGACTACGGAACCAAAATAAAAGAAGAACCCCAAATGTGACAAGGTCCCCGATCGACCCCAACTAGGCTCCACTACTGATCAACTAGAACGAAACAACATAAAGGACAAGATCTTCATCGAACTCCTCCTGAGCTTGGTTGCGTCATCTGCACGGACTCATCGGCACCTGCAAGCTGGTTTTGGAAGTATCTGTGATCCATGGGGACTCAGCAATCTCGCACCCTCGCGATCAAGACTATTTAAGCTTATGGGTAGGGTAAAGGTATGAGGTGGAGCTGCAGCAAGCGACTAGCATATATGGTGGCTAACCTATTCGCAAAAGAGAGCGAGAAGAGACGGCAAAGCACGATCGAGAAACTATGATCAAGAAGTGATCCTGGACTACCTACGTCAAGCATAACTCCAACACCGTGTTCACTTCCCGGACTCCGCCGGAAAGAGACCATCACGGTAACACACGCAGTTGATGTATTTTATTTAAGGTCATCTTGAGGTTTTCTACAACCGGACGTTAACAAATTCCCATCTGCCCATAACCGTGGGCACGGCTTTTGAAAGTTCAAATCCCTGCAGGGGTGTCCCAACTTAGCCCATCACAAGCTCTCACGGTCAACGAAGGAATAGACCTCCTCCCGAGACATTCCGATCAGACTCGGTATCCCGGTACTACAAGACATTTCGACAGGGTAAAACTAAACCAGCAACACCGCCTGAATGTGCCGACAAATCCCGATAGGAGCTGCACATATCTCTTTCTCAGGGCACACTCAGATTGTCTTAGGTACGGGTAGGCCAGCCCAGAGTTGCCCCTGGTGGCCACCGGGAGCTGACAGGTGGACCAACACTCAGAGGAGCACTGGCCCGGGGGGGTAAAATAATGATGACCCTTAGGAGCGCGACTCCCAAAGGAAAAGAAAAGGCTAGGTGGCAAATGGTAAAACCAATGTTGGGCATTGCAGGAGGAGTTTTACTCAAGGCGAACTGTCAAGGGGTTCCCATTATAGCCCAACCGCGTAAGGAACGCAAAATCCGGGAACATAACACCGATATGATGGAAACTAGGGCAGCAAGGGTGGAACAAAACACCAGGCATAAGGCTGAGCCTTCCACCCTTTACCAAGTATATAGATGCATTAATTAAATAAGATATATTGTGATATCCCAACAAGTAAACGTGTTCCAACAAGGAACAACATCTCCATATTCCAACAAGGAACAAACTTCAATCTTCACCTGCAACTAAGAACGCTATAAGAGGGGCTGAGCAAAGCGGTAACATAGCCAAACAACGCTTTGCTAGGACAAGGTGGGTTAGAGGCTTGGTTCAACTATATAGGAGGCATGATAAGCAAGTGGTAGGTATCGCAGCATAGGCATAGCAAAAGAGCGAGCAACTAAGAAAGCAAAGATAGAAGTGATTTCGAGGTTATGGTCATCTTGCCTGAAATCCCGCAAGGAAGAAGAACGAGTCCATGAAGAACACAAACGGACATAGTCGAACGGGTCCTCACAATCACGACGTTACGAGGACCAACCCGAAGAAGCAACACCGGAAAGAAGCACACAACATAGTAAACAACCACCACATAAGCATGGCATGATGCACAAACAATTATGATGTATGTCCGGTTTAATGAAGCATGGCATGGCAAAATGCACAAACAAAACTACAAGTTAAATGGAGCCCAATATGCATCGGGATGCATATTGACGGAACACCACAACAATTATTTAGTTCTCTCTCGGTTAGGTACTCAACAATATTAAATGTTGGTTAACATGGCAAAAGGTGAAGCATAACAAAACTACACCATCTCAACAATTTAAATGGGGCCGAATATAACAAATAACGAATCCGGTAATTCCCCATATGCATTAGTAATTTATTGCAACACCAATTTAAACATTTTAATTGTTGTAATCATGATGCGGATGACATGAACAAGTTTATGCAATTTTATGAAAAAGTTGACATGATGATGATATAGGGCACTTGGTCGCCACGACGGAAATAAAAGGGTGTCTTGGCGGCGAAAACGGAAACGGTGCCACGGCAATGTTTCGATGATCCGACAACTAGTTGAGATGCCGGTGCAAGAAACAAATGTGAGATGTGTGGAATGTGAAAGAGGTACGGGGAGTGATCCTGGATATCGGGTTTCCCACGTATCGGTGGCAAGGAAAATGAGTGACAAAACGGACACGGTGCGAACATGGCCAAACAGGAGCATATCATACAACACATCACAAGTATTTGTCCACGGCCGTCGTTTCGGTGGTTATACCTTTGAAGCGTGCGGTATTGCGGCAGTTCGAGTTCGTAGTGGAAGTAGTGGTACTCGCGGATCGTAGTGGAAGTAGAGGTTCGCGAGTCGAAGAGGAAGTAGACGTTCATGTTCGAGGAGCGGTAGGGGTACACGGTCGTCATCGAACTTGGCGTCACATTGTGTAGTCGTACACATTCCATAGATGTTCATGTCATCGGTGTCATGGTACTTGGGGTCTTCGGACTTTCCGGTCCCGTTCTTGCGACGGCAGTAGTGGTACTTGGCAAAATGCACGTCGACGGGAGTTGTTCTCGGTTCGTCGTGGTACTTGGCAATTTCGGAGATGGCGGAAGACGAACTTGGCAGTTCTCGTTGACCTAGTACTTGGCGTTATTTCCGGTTCGGTGATCGTTTTAGGCGTCGGGCGTCGAGGTCTCTGTCCATAGTGGTACTTGGTGAATTCCGAAACAGTCTTGGCGTCTTCACGCATAGGGGTACTTGTTCGTTTACTCCATGGTCTTGGCAGATCCATGCGATGGTAGTGGTACTCGCGAAGAGGTACTCAGCGATCGTCGTGTAGATGTTCACGTGCCTTCGGCGACATTAGGATGCATCTTGGCGGTCTCGTCTCGGTGTAGATGTACATGGAAAATGTAGTGGTACTCGGCAACTTGTCGAACCCAAGTGACTGTAACTGTTCTCGCGGACGAAGCCGGGAGGCGAAGGCAAAGCAACGCGGCGGCGGCTTGTGCTCACCAGTGAAGCAGCAGCAGAAGAAGAAGGTGGTGGTCAGCGGTAGGTGCTCGAGGCGAGAGGAGTAGAGGAACGCGGCGGGGTCGGCCCTGGCGTCACTTGACCAGGAAGATGGCGGAGGGATGCAGGATCCCACCGACGACGGCCTTGAGACGACGATGCCAAGGGTTCCCTGGACGGCATCCACGGGAGTTGCATAGAGGCGAGGTGGAAGGAGCTGGCGCCTGGGCGACGCAGGCTCCTAGTGGAGGTCGGCGGCAACGTCGCAGGCCGGCGGGGCACTTGAGGGTGCAGGGCTGTGCAGGGCTCATGCGACTGGAGAGGAAGGAGGGAGGCGACGACGTCGAGGAGGGTTGAGGGCGACGCAGAGAAGCAGGAGGAGAGGCAGGGGCGACGGTAGCCGGCGGGGGCGCGGGCTCACGATGGCCGCGGCGGGCCGGCCTGGCACTACGGGGACTGGCGGCCATGTGAGCTACTGCACCTGTCACAAACGACGACGGCGAACCCGCGAGATGAGGCGTCAGCGAGAGGAAGGAGAGGCCATGGATGGGGCGAGAGGAGAGAAGAGCGTGGGCGCGGGTGCTGGTGATGGGGATCGAGCGGGGAGCGAGAGAGGAGGATGGGATCGGGCAGCACGGTGCTGGAGGGAAGGGGATGGGATCATTGCGACCGGCTAGGGTTAGCAGTGGGGCTGCGGGACTCCTTGGGCCAGGGAGACCGGCCCATCAGAGAGGGTTAGGTAGGTTGGGCTAGCTGCGCAAATGGGCCGATCTAGATGGACAGACCCAAGAGGTTGGCTGGGCTGGCTCTCTTCTCTCTCCCTCTAATTTCTTTTACTTTTTTATTTCCTGATTTAACAAATAAACCGAGGAATAAGAAATGTAGAGAGAGATAGGAGAAGAATTTGAGCAGGGCGCCAATTTTCTTGGACTCATAAAAATGAGCTTGATCGAAGAAAAATACATTTGGCACCGTTTGGAAGGATTGCATTCGAACACATTTGAATGTGATTCAAATGAGTTTGAATTAGGAAAAAAAATTTGGAGAGTCCAAAATGTTCGGAATATTGGTGGAGCTCCGGAAAATGGAGAAAGGATAAAAGCAAAGTTTGGGGACCAAACTTGAAGCAAGAAAAGGCATGTGATTATTTGCAAGTGTGTTCATGGGTAAATCCAAAAGAATGGAAATATTTATAATAGCTCCCTAATAACGGGAGGATATGTTATAAAGAGAATCACCATGTGAATTCCCTTGGTTTAAATGGACCGAAGATCCATGCAATTTATTTAGTTGATTTTTTGAACAGGTTGCATGATGACATGATGCAATGCACATGATGCAAAGATGAAATGCAACGGACCAAACAAATCACACGACGAAACCCGGAAATTATGGAAGGCACCTGAAGCTCCGGTCTTGGGGCGTTACAACACTCCACCACTACAAGAGGATCTCATCCCGAGATCTAGGATGGCACCGGAGGAAAAACGGAAGAGAAAGAGAAGAGGTAAAACTAAGTTGCTTCTTGACAAAAGAGTGAAACCAAAGAACCTTGAAAGTTTAAACCATTTCGAGAAAAAGGATACAACGGAGATAAATGAAGTTGAGAGCACTTCGTTATGAAGGAGGAAGAAGGCAGAACAAATTCGGGCAACACTCCGGTTGTGAAGGGATGCAAGGCTTGATAAGATGAAAAGAACTTGAGCCGAGGGCACAACTCTCCGGTTAAATGGATAGGCATGAAAAGAAAATGATCTTTGACAAAACGAGATGATGGGTGAAAAGAACAACGTCACAATGCCTCGGCAAGAAAGAAATAGAATATAGATCATTGAAATAAAATAATGGAGAAGAAAAATCAACTTCTGCCACAAACGAGTTTGAAAAGGTATCCTTAGGAGAAAGGTCGAACGGAGTTGTTGGAAATCCAACCACGCAAGGAGTAAGCTAGTTGTGGGCTTATGGGAAAAACATCTCAAGATTATGAGGTGACAACCTGCCACTCATGGGAAAAGAATTGAATTGATATGACCAAGGAGACGAGAAAACTTATTTCTCCGGGAGGATAAATGAAGAACTTGGGTCATTTATAAGCACCATAAATAGCAAAAATCCTTAGGGAAAGCTTTAGGTGAAATATAACCCAAGATAACTCCAACGAAGGGATGGATGGATTTAAAAATACCTCATTCTTAACAACATGTGAATCATGAAGCATGAACTCAAATTATCAAGAATGACGTAATACCACCTCCAATGATGCGGAAGAAAGGAATTGCACTCCGGATTGCAAAATGAAGAATGCTTGAGCTCCTTAAAAGAATCTCAATGAAAACTTCGAGAAGGAAATAAATCCTTGATGAACCATCATGTAGAACCTTCATGAAGAACTCCGGTAAAAGAAAGGAATAAAAAAGAAAGAGAAGTTGAAAACTGAAGGTGAAACCTTGCAATGATTAGATGGATCTCCGTGATAATTAGAGCCTGGAACTCCGGGAAAGAAAAGATAAAGCATCTCGAACCAAGAATGTGATATGATGCACCTCCGGAATAAGGAATTAATCATTCGGATGAAACAAGAATAAGAATTACATTATGCTTATCCTTCACCAATTTAAATTGATGACAAGCAGCGGATTTGACATACTACTTATTCTCGTAGAGAGCATTAAGATAGATATAGCGCCAACTTGGGAAAATATTGAACGAACCACCGGTAGGATAGAAATAACAAATGAATCGATACAATAACAAAGGAAGAGAAATCTTGAACGAGCCACCGGTAAGAATTGAAAACGAACGAACTAAAAGGGGTGAATCACCGATAAGAATTTGAAAATGGAATTGGAAAAAGGCACAAATCGCTAGGAAGAATTATAAAATGAACGAAGATGCTTGAGAGGATTTAGATACATGAGAACGAAGAGAAGACGAGCCGATTAGAGATCACTTGAACGAAGCACCGGTAAGATTTAGAGTATTAGAGCTGAAAGCTGGAATGAATAAATATTAGATGGTGGGCTCCAGATAATCAAACTGAAAAGACTCCTGAATTACTCCGGATGGGTGAAAAGAAATCTCACAATCAAAAATAATTATGAGAGGATGGCAACAAACTAGAGCCACGAATCTTGAAGAGAATGAAGCAAGATATGGAGGAAAAACTCTTCTTCGGTCTTCAAAATCCGAGAATGACAACGAGAAACACCACCATGAATTGTTGAGGCACTTCGGAATGAAGAATGGAAAGGTTGAGCCACGATGAAAAGAATTTGAAAGATCTTGGAGAAAGGCATTTGACTGATGATAATTCATTCTTATGTCAAACTTGGAAAAGAATTTTTGAGGATAGCTCCGGGAGAATTAGAAGAGTCAGGTAAGATCCTAGAAAAAGACCTGTGGGTTAGGGCCCACTCAAAAGAAACGTTGTTGAACGATTTAAAGGAGAGATAGCACCGGTTGAATTAAATGGCTTGAATAAGATAGGACCTCGAAATAGCTTGAATGAATGCAGAGTGGAAAAAAACACGAATCTTCGAGATATCTTCAGCACTCCGGAACAAATGAATAGCGAGAGGTGAATGATAAAGAGCTGCACCAGTAAGAAAAGGTATTTGAAATGAGTAAAAAGGATATGATCCACAAGGCTTGGCTTGAATCCATCGGAGAAGAAAAAGAACAAAGAATGATAAACTTGAGACTCCGTTAGAATCTTCATGAGAATCACCGGATAAGAAACATTGACGGAAAAGGAATCAAGAGGCCTCGCATCAATAAGATGGATACTTGATTAAGATAACTGAGTCCTTGAAGAAAAACAAAGGGAGGGAGGGTGGGAAAAACAAAGACAATTTGGAATGGATGAAACGAACACCGTTGAGAAAAAATGATAATTTATCTTACTGATGTTCAAATGATCAGATCCACTTGAAGAGAAAACACGCCGGTTGAAAAGGGTTGACATGACAATCTCGATTACCAAGAAGGATTAGTATCCACATCAGAGTATGAGAACACCATTTGGGGAAGGTATGGAATAAACACTTGACATTGAAGCAACTCGAATACCACAACTCAAAACAAAACAAAGGATTGGCTTGCAGAATAAGCCGGAACAAACATATGATAGAGATTTCGTCCGAAGTTTTCGTGGTGGGGCCTACATGGGCTCGATCGTACAGCACCATCATGTACAAAGGCAGTGCACATGACATACGAAGCGTCCCCGAGTCGGCATAGCCAAGGACTCTTTAAGACACAACGAGACCACTATAAAACCGACCGTGGATAGGCGGACCACTAGACGTCGAACCCCAATTTCATATCATACATCTGTCGGAAAGATATCCTAAGAGCTACTTGAATTCCCACTTATAAACTCCCAAAAATTTCCCAGTTATGTAATCAAGTGTTGGGGATACAGGGGAAGCACAATATCTCACCCAAAACTAGCAAATCCTACATCCAGCTGTATCCATCCTTCAACACATAACCAAGAAACCTTCGGAAATCGTCTACCTCAACCTTCGAAAAGCATCCGTTATACAAGTTATGGCAATACTCCCGAACTCCCGCCCCATTACTGGGTGGCGTTGAGGTTATCTCACCAACAACTGCATAAAAGAGATTTTCGATGTCGGCGAAACTAAACTCAGGTATTCCAGAACTGCAATGATAAAATTGTGACGACAACACCTCGGAGCTCAACTCCCCGGGACACTGCCACAAAACCCCTAACAGGAGGCACCAAGACAATGTTCTCGTCACAAAACCATTGGAACGATTCCAAGATACCCGCGTGATCCTAAAAAAAATTTAGTGAAATTTGAGAAGAGAAGAGTCAAAACTCTACGTCAGGATGCCTAACCAGAGTGACGAAGGGACTGAGGAGTAAAAAGAATTCCTAAACTCTCCGATATATAATTCCTAAATGACTCAAGACATTTTTCTAGACACAACTTGGCTGCTAAAAACGATCAAGCAATGGGGCTCCTAAGGTCGGGGAAGGCTCTGAAACCAACTTGTAACGCCCTCGATGCGGCTATATCTCCCATGTGTCGAAGCACGACCTAGAGGCATAACCGCATTGAAAGCAATGTCGCAAGTGAGGTAATCTTCACACAACCCATGTAAAACATAAGGGAAAGAGATACATAGTTGGCTTACAATCGCCACTTCACACAATACATGAATAAAGCATTACAACATCCAAATACAATCAAGGTCCAACTACGGAACCAAAATAAAAGAAGAACCCCAAATGCGACAAGGTCCCCGATCGACCCCAACTGGGCTCCACTACTGATCAACTTGAATGAAACAACATAAAGGACAAGATCTTCATCGAACTCCTCCTGAGCTTGGTTGCGTCATCTGCACGGACTCATCGGCACCTGCAAGCTGGTTTTGGAAGTATCTGTGAGCCACGGGGACTCAGCAATCTCGCACCCTCGCGATCAAGACTATTTAAGCTTATGGGTAGGGTAAAGGTATGAGGTGGAGCTGCAGCAAGCGACTAGCATATATGGTGGCTAACCTGTTCGCAAAAGAGAGCGAGAAGAGACGGCAAAGCACGATCGAGAAACTATGATCAAGAAGTGATCCTGGACTACATACGTCAAGCATAACTCCAACACTGTGTTCACTTCCCGGACTCCACCGGAAAGAGACCATCACGGTAACACACGCGGTTGATGTATTTTATTTAAGGTCATCTTCAGGTTTTCTACAACCAGATGTTAACAAATTCCGATCTGCCCATAACCGCGGGCACGGCTTTCGAAAGTTCAAATCCCTGCAGGGGTGTCCCAACTGAGCCCATCACAAGCTCTCATGGTCAATGAAGGAATAGACCTCCTCCTGAGACATTTCGATCAGACTCGGTATCCCGGTACTACAAGACATTTCGACAGGGTAAAACTAAACCAGCAACACCGCCCGAATGTGCCAACAAATCCCGATAGGAGCTGCACATATCTCTTTCTCAGGGCACACTCAGATTGTCTTAGGTACTGGTAGGCCAGCCCAGAGATGCCCCTGGTGGCCACCGGCAGCTGACAGGTGGACCAACACTTAGAGGAGCACTGGCCTGGGGGGTAAAATAATGATGACCCTTAGGACCGCGACTCCCAAGGGAAAAGAAAAGGCTAGGTGGCAAATGGTAAAACCAATATTGGGCATTGCTGGAGGAGTTTTACTCAAGGCGAACTGTCAAGGGGTTCCCATTATAGCCCAACCGCGTAAGGAACGCAAAATCCGGGAACATAACACTGATATGACGGAAACTAGGGCGGCAAGGGTGGAACAAAACACCAGGCATAAGGCCGAGCCTTCCACCCTTTACCAAGTATATAGATGCATTAATTAAATAAGATATATTGTGATATCCCAACAAGTAAACGTGTTCCAACAAGGAACAACATCTCCATATTCCAACAAGGAACAAACTTCAATCTTCACCTGCAACTAACAACGCTATAAGAGGGGCTGAGCAAAGCGGTAACATAGCCAAACAACGGTTTGCTAGGACAAGGTGGGTTAGAGGCTTGGTTCAACAATATAGGAGGCATGATAAGCAAGTGGTAGGTATCGCAGCATAGGCATAGAAAAAGAGCGAGCAACTAAGCAAGCAAAGATAGAAGTGATTTCGAGGGTATGGTCATCTTGCCTGAAATCCGGCTGTCGGCGTTCTGGGAACGCGGGTCCCCAGACTTGCCTGCCTACGGCCTGCGGCGTGGCTCAAGTGGGAGCCCAGCGCGGCCCATCTTCATCAACACGAGGCTCAAGACCCTCGCGAGGGGCCAAGCCTCGCGAGGCGGACGACACGGCGCATCCTCAAGCACAGCCTCGTCAGGATGGCTCGTGAGGAGGCGGAGAGTTCAAGGCGGGGTACCTCGCGAGGTGCCCATGATGCAAGCCATGACGACACGGGGCACCAGGCGGGTGCCAGCGCGTGCAGCGTCCCTCTTTCCTCTTTGGTGCAAAGGGGGCAAGCGTATCCGCGGAGTACCGAGGCATCAGGCAAAGGTTGCCACTTCGGTGCAACGAGACCAAGACCAGGAGGACTACGAGATGGAGGTCACCATTGGGCCCAGTGCGGCGTCATCACTAGAACCTTTGGCAGGCGAAGACTACTTTTGTCAGGATAGATGTACTCGTTGTCCCCCTTCAAATTAGCCCGCCATTGTTGGACCCCTTCCCGCTCAATATTTGGGGAGAGGACTAGGGCCTCTATAAATAGGACTAGCCACCCACATAGCAAGGGGTTCGATTCCTGGTTGTTCGGTCCGGGATCTGAGAGAGAATGAGAGAGAAAGGTGACTGAACTCTTCATAGCAGTTCATCACCACAGCCAAGAATAGACCCTCGCAAGGCTGTTCTTCCTTGTATTGTTCATCCACACTAGCCCCAGGAGGCAATCCATCCACCACACACTGCAGTAGGGTATTACACCACATCTGTGGCCCGAACCAGTATAAATCTTGTGTCTTTCGTGCAGCTCTTTTAGTAGTTTAGATCCCATCGAGACGGAGAGGTTGAAGGCGACATTTCCGCGCGCACCCCAGTGTTCGAACCTTAAGGGTCTTCCAGAACCCGAAATCCGACATTTGGCACGCCAGGTAGGGGTGCGCCGGAATTCGTCCGCCACCACTCCGTGCCCCATCGCGTCTTCATCGCCATGCCCGGCGACCAGGAGGTCAACCTCGACCCGTGGGCTGCATGGCCCAAACGCGCGGAACCGCTCGCCTCGGGAGACCCCACGCCCCAGGCAGCTTGCGGTCCGCGGGCGATGCGGACAGGCTTCGGCAACTCTTACGCCGCGGCAGGCTCGGTCGGCAGCAAGGGACTCCAATCACGCTGCGACAACGACACCATACACCCGCCGGGAGCAGGCGAATTCGAGGGCCACGCTCACGGTGGCCCGAGAGCTACTACGGTGCAGGTTGCTAGAGGGCGGCCACGACGTGCTGCTAGAGCGAGTGGCGGACCTCCTGGGCTTCGCCGCCTCGGGGGCTCACCCCTTCTCCACCCAGCTCCCATCTCAAGCCCAGAGCGACCCACACAGGGACTCCGCGCGCGCCCGCAGGCTTCAAGGCTACTCCGACGCCAGCGAAGCTGTCAGCACCGGACCGGTGGCGGCGCTGCCCCCGCCCCCGGCCCGCAAAGGAGAAGGACTCGACGTGACCCGCGGCCCCGGAGGGCGGCCGCATTGCCACCCAGTGGCAGGCATGACAGGTGGGGCCGCATGGCATGCGGGGCGCCACGGCATGGCGTACGGGATGACGGCGACGGAAGAGTACGTGCCCCTCATGATGGACCAAGGACACCCTCACGAGGACGGGCAGGGCTCATGTAACGCCCTCGATGCGGCTATATCTCCCACGTGTCGAGGCACGACTTAGAGGCATAACCGCATTGAAAGCAATGTCGCAAGTCAGGAAATCATCACACATCCCATCTACATAAATAATATAAAGGGGAGGTACATAGTTGGCTTACACTCGCCACGTCACATCAAAGTACATAAATAACATCCATCATACAAATCACTCATGGCCCGACTACGGCGCCAAAATAGAAAACACCCCCCAACATGCGACAAGGCCCTGAATCTAGCCCCGATTGGGCACCACTACTGATCATCAGGAAAAAGACACATAGTAACGCTGAGAGTCCTCGTCGTACTCCCACTTGAGCTCAAGCGCGCCAACTGGAGCTGTATCATCTGTCCCTGCATCTGGTGTAATAGTAATCTGTGAGCCACAGGGACTCAGCAATCTCGCACCCTCGCGATCAAGACTATTAAAGCTTAATAGGTAGGAAAGGGGTAATGTATAAGTGGAGCTGCAGCAAGCGACTAGCATATATGGTGGCTAACTTATTCGCAAAAGAGAGCAAGAAGAGGAGGCAAAGCACGAGTGGAAAACTAGAGAGCAACCTGGGCAAGCATAACTCCAACACCGTGTCCGCTTCCCGGACTCCGCCGAGAAGAGGCCATCACGGCAACACACTCAGTTGATTCATTTTAATTAATTAAGGTTCAAGTTATCTACAACTGGACATTAACAAATTCCCATCTGCCCATAACCGCGGGCACGGCTTTCGAAATATCAATCCCTGCAGGGGGGTCCCAACTTAGCCCATAACAAGCTCTCACGGTCAACGAAGGAATAGACCTCCACCCAAGTCACACCGATCAGACTCGGTATCTCGGTACAACAAGACATTTCGACAGGTTAAAACAAGACCAGCAACACCGCCCGAATGTGCCGAAAAATCCCGATAGGAGCTGCACATATCTTGTTTTCAGGGCACACTCAGATGAGCCCTCCATACAACTAAAACCAAACCTCGAGTTTCCCCGAGGGGGCGCTGCACAGGACTCTAGTTCGGACCAACACTCAGAGGAGCACTGGCCCGTGGGGGGGCTAAAATAAAGATGACCGTCGGGCTCCGGAAACCCAAGGGAAAAAGGGGTAGGTGGCAAATAGTAAAACCAATGTTGGGCATTGCTGGAAAAGCTTTAATCAAGGTGAACTATCAAGGGGTTCCCATTATAGCCCAACCGCGTAAGGGACGCAACAATCCGGGAACATAACACCGATATGAAGGAAACTAGGGCGGCAAGAGTGGAACAAAACACTAGGCGAGAGGCCGAGCCTTCCACCCTTTACCAAGTATATAGATGCATTAAGATAACATGGAAATATAATGATATCCCAACAAGTAAATAAATGTTCCAACAAGGAACGGCTCCAATCTTCACCTGCAACTAGCAAGCTATAAGAAGGGCTGAGCAAAGCGGTAACATAGCCAATCAACGGTTTGCTAGGACAAAGGTGGGTTAGAGGCTCAATCATGGAAATTGGGAGGCTGACAAGCAAGTGGTAGGCATCATAGCAATGGCAAAGCAAAAGAGCAAGCAAACTAGCATAGCAAAGATAGTAGTGATTTCGAGGGTATGATCATCTTGCCTGCACAGTTGTCAGAGTTGACTGGATCCTCAAAAGCAAACTCAACGGGCTCCTCGTTAGCGAACTCACCTCCCGGCTCTACCCAACAACACAAACAAGCAACAAGGATACAATCAACCACGTGCAAGGGCAACCAATAATATGCAAAGATGGTATGCTATGCGGGATGCGATGCGGGATGCAAAATGCAAGACGTGACGGGACATGCATGAACCTGGCATCAACTTGGAAAACCAAGTGTGCCACTGGATAGAGGGGATGAAATCACCTGAAAACGATATAAAGATCATAGGAATCGGAGCTACAGTTTGGAAATGGCAAGCGTTTTACAAAATGAACCGGTCTGCGATTTACAGCATGTAGGCTCATAAATGCAACGAAATGAACATGCTACAGCCACCAAACATGATAACAAATTACATGGCAGGGATGTACACAAGATGCTTAATAAATCACTAGCATTGAGCCCTAGCCAAAATCATCCATTATGAGGTTCAAACAAGCATGGCAAAAACGAATAAGCAGAACAGATTTCAGACTTAGTGGAATTAACACTAGTCTGAAATTTCAGACCACGATGCTCTCTTCGGAGCAACAAATCAACATGATACACAACCTGAACATGGCAAGTAAGAACATGGCATGG
Source organism: Triticum monococcum (assembly GCA_034509565.1). Lineage (NCBI taxonomy): Eukaryota > Viridiplantae > Streptophyta > Magnoliopsida > Poales > Poaceae > Triticum > Triticum monococcum. The sequence goes on along the minus strand of CM067842.1, from coordinate 437,226,921 downwards.
AGCTACTCAACAAGCTTAACGAAACACCCAAAGTGACCTGGGGCCAAAAGGGTTCACAAAATACTCTAACGAGCACACGAACATAGATGAAACACAATCAGTTTTCAGACTTAGTGAAAACTGAGACATGCTGAAATTTAACTCATGAAGGCATGTAAACGAGCTCGATGCACTCACCATGGTGCAAGTCATAGCAAGGAAAGCATATATCCATAAAGAAGGCACAAAATGCTAGCTAGACATGGCAAGAACAATGGCATAGCATGCACGGATCACTAACAATAGCATCGGCAAAATCGCAAACAAGTTGACGATCTGCCCAGATTTACCACGAAGCAAAAGTAGAGCTCGATTGACTCAAGCTAGAGCACTCCACATATGCAAACAAAGACATGGATGGATAGAGCATAACATAAATATCAAAACTCCCTTACTGATCATCCTCAAAAGAGGCACGGATCACTAGGAAACAAGCTGAACATATGGCATCATTAACTAAAATATCCCAGACTTAGTGAAATCCACTAAGTCCCTGAAAACAGAATTCTCAGGTGCCTCTCTTTGCAAGCTTGCACAAGTCACCACACACATCCTAAAAATGCATGGGTGGCACCTCTGGAAATAAGACAAAATGCTTAACAATTCATCCCAAAGACTCACAGGCATATCATGCACACAATAATCATGGCAAAAATGACAAAAGTCTATGATGAACTAACGGATCTGCAATTTAACTCACGATGCCTCCTTCTAACAGCATTTTGGGCATCAATATGAACTCAAATGCAAATGATGCAATGGAATGAAATGATGTACATGTCGAGACGAACATTTTTATATATCATATGTCCAAAACAGAGCTACGGATGCGGAGATATGAACAGTCAAAGTATGCATAAAAATACGGAGATTAGGGTTTCGGGGAGAGAGGTCAACCCTCAGATCCAGATCCAGATCGGTTACTGTAGCGGCACGAGGATCGAGGATCGTCGCCGGAGAAGGCCGCGGCGACCGGACTTGTCGAGGACGCTGGAGTGAGGAGAGGAGGCCGGAGCTCGTGGCTGCGGTGGCCGGTGGGGTCCGGCCGCGGTCACCGGGGCGGCGAGGGCGCGTGGCGCCGGCGGGGAGGCGGCGTGGCGGCACCGGCCGGTGATGGCGGCGCGGCGGCCGGCCGGGAAGAGGACGGCGGCGCGGTCGACGGAGAGGCGCGGGGCGCTCGGGCCCGGGAGGCGGCGCACGGGGGCCGGGCGCGGGCCAGGCGGGCTCGGCGGCGGCGGTGTGGCCGGCTGCCATGTGTCAGGCGGCGGTTGGCTGCGGGCGTCGGCGGACGTGTGTCCGGGCCGGGACGGACATGTCCGGCTCGGCGCGGGGATTTTTTTTAGGGTTTCGGGGTGGAAGACGATCCGAAAACGGAGGGTGTCTAAATAGGCATAGAGGGAGCTAGGAGAGTCCAAATGAGGTGGGGTTTTCGGCCACGCGATCGTGATCGAACGCTCTAGGACATGGAGCGGAGTTTGGTGGGTTTTGGGCCAAATTGGAGGGGTGTTGGGCTGCAACACACACGAGGCCTTTTCGGTCCCTCGGTTAACCGTTGGAGTATCAAACGAAGTCCAAATGATACGAAACTTGACAGGCGGTCTACCAGTAGTAAACCAAGGCCGCATGGCAAGTCTCGGTCCAATCCGGAAATGTTTAATCCCCACACATGAAAGAAATCTAGAAATGGCCTCCGGAGGAGAACGAAGCGCCGGAATGCAAAACGGACAACGGGGAAAATGCTCGAATGCATGAGATGAACATGTATGCAAATGGAATGCACGTGATGACATGATATGAGATGCATGAAAACGAAAACAACACACGGAGACAAAGACCCGAACCCGAGAAATAAATATAACTTAATGCTGGGGACGACAAGAGTTGGAGTACAAATTGGGGAAGTTATATCTGGGGCGTTACAACACTCCACCACTACAAAAAGATCTCGTCGCGAGATCTAGGACTGAAAGAACTCCGGGTACTCAGAACGGAGGTGATCCTCGCGTTCCCAGGTAGCTTCACGGTTGGAATGGTGTGACCACTTGACTTTGAGAAATTTGATTGACTTGTTGTGAGTCCTGCGTTCAGTCTCTTCAAGGATTGCAGCTGGGTGCTCATGATAGGAGAGATCTTCTTGGAGCTCAATGTCCTCGAAGTTGACGGTGCGTTCAGGCGTCTTGAAGCACTTTCGGAGTTGGGAGACATGGAACACATCATGAACATTTGCAAAGTTTGAAGGAAGCTTGAGTTGATAGGCGAGGTCGCCTCTCTTGCTGACAATCTTGAAAGGTCCGACGTATCTGGGGGCAAGCTTCCCTTTGATACCGAAGCGACGAGTCCCTTTCATAGGAGAGACGCGGAGGTAAACATGATCTCCGATCTCGAAAGCCAAATCACGGTGCTTACTATCATAGTAGCTCTTCTGGTGGGATTGGGCTGCTTTGAGGTTATCACGAATGACCTTGCACATTTCTTCTGCCTTTGTGATTAAGTCAATACCCAGCAGCTGACGTTCACTGGTTTCAGACCAGTTGAGAGGGGTACGGCACTTCCTACCATACAGAATTTCAAATGGGGCCTTGCCCGAACTTGCTTGAAAACTGTTGTTGTATGAGAATTCAGCATAAGGAAGACAATCCTCCCACTTCATGCGGAAGGAGATAACACAAGCCCTGAGCATATCTTCAAGAATCTGGTTGACACGCTCGACTTGACCGCTTGTTTGAGGATGGAAAGCAGTGTTGAAGCGGATGTTGGTACCCATGGCCTTCTGAAAAGAATCCCAAAACTTGGAGGTAAAGATGCTGCCACGGTCTGAAGATATCACTTGAGGAATACCGTGCAGAGAGACAATTCGAGAGGTGTAGAGTTCCGCCAATTGAGCTGTAGTGATTGACTCTTCGATAGGCAGAAAGTGAGCCACTTTGGTGAGCTTGTCGATGACAATGAACATAGCATCATTGCCACGCTTGGACTTTGGAAACCCAGTCACGAAGTCCATTTCAATGTGGTCAAACTTCCTTTCTGGAATGGCAAGAGGTTGGAGGAGACCTGCTGGCCTTTGGTGTTCTGCCTTCACTCTTCTGCAGACATCACATTCATTCACGAATTGAGCGATCTCGCGCTTCATTCGAGTCCACCAATAAGTTTGCTTCAGATCCTGATACATCTTCGTGCTACCAGGGTGGATGGAGAGGAGAGAGTTGTGAGCCTCGTTCATGATCACTTTACGAAGTTCACCTTTGGGTACCACAATTCGATCCTCGAAGAAGAGAGTGTCCTTGTCATCAAGTCGGTAGCACATGTACTTGGACTGACTCTTTGTGATACCAATCTTCACCTTTTTCACCATAGCATCAAGAAGCTGGGCTTGGCGAATCTGGTCTTCCAGGGTAGGAGAAACTTGAAGGTTGGTGAGGAAACCTTGAGGAACAATTTGCAGATTAAGTTTGCGGAAAGCTTCACAAAGCTCGGGTTGATAAGGCTTGAGAATCAGACTGTTGCAATATGCTTTCCTGCTCAATGCGTCAACAATCACATTGGCCTTGCCTGGAGTATACTCGATACTCGGATTATACTCTTGAATCATTTCGACCCATCGAGTTTGCCTGAGGTTGAGATTAGGCTGAGTGAATATGTACTTGAGACTCTTGTGATCAGTGAAAATGTCCACTTTCCTTCCCAATAGAAGATGTCTCCAAGTCAACAAAGCATGCACAACTGCCGCCAACTCGAGATCATGAGTGGGGTAGTTCTTCTCATTAGGCTTCAACTGGCGAGAGGTATGAGCAACAACTTTCTTCTCTTGCATCAGTACAGCACCGAGACCTTGGAGAGAGGCATCACAAAAGACCTCGTACGGCTTGGTTTCATCAGGAGGAGTCAGAACTGGAGCAGTGATCAACTTCTCTTTCAAAGTGTTGAAAGCAATATCACACTCCGGAGACCAAACGTACTTGACGTGCTTCTGAAGAAGATTTGAGAGAGGCTTCGCAATCTTGGAAAAGTTTTCAACGAATCTTCGGCAGTAGCTTGCGAGACCGAGGAAGTTACGGAGTTGCTTCACGTTCTGAGGAGGTTCCCAATTAACAATTGCAGACACCTTCTCAGGATTCACGGCAATGCCCTTGGCAGAGATGATATGACCAAGATAAAGCACCTCATCGAGCCAAAATTCACACTTGGAGAACTTGGCGTAGAACTGATGTTCCCTGAGCTTGTCAAGAACCAAACGCAAGTGCTTGGCATGATCTTCCTTGTTCTTCGAGAAAACCAGAATGTCGTCGAGATAGACCAAAACGAAGTCATTGGTGTAGCGGTTGAAGATGGAGTTCATCATGCGAGAGAATGTTGGAGGAGCGTTGGCGAGGCCAAAAGACATGACAGTTTATTCATATGACCCATAGCTTGTCCTGAAAGCCGTCTTGGGAATATCTTGTTCACGAATACGAATCTGATGATAACCCATATGGAGATCAAGCTTGGAGAATACTTGGGCACCCTTGAGTTGTTCGAACAGCTCATTGATGTTGGGAAGTGGGTATTTGTTCTTGATGGTCTTCTTGTTCAATGGACGATAATCAACACAAAGTCGGTCCGTTCCATCCTTCTTCTTCACAAAAAGAACACCACAACCCCACGGAGAAGTACTAGGCCGAATGAGACCCATTCTTTCTTGAACATCGAGTTGTTTCTTCAACTCCTTCAACTCTCCGGGACCGAGCTTGTAGGGACGTTTGCACACAGGTTCCGTACCGGGCTCAAGTTCAATAACAAATTCAACCGGCCGGTGCGGAGGCATTCCTGGGAGTTCTTCTGGGAAGACGTCTTGATACTCACAAACAACCGGAATCTGCGAAATAGCATCCAATTCACCCTTCTCATTGAGAGAGAACAACCGGATGGTATCATCTCGAGCGGCAAAGAAAATGACATCCTCAGATGAATGAGTTAGTTGAATCTGCCTGGCTACACAATCGAGGTGAGCCTTGTGCTTAGAGAGCCAGTCCATCCCAAGAATAAGATCAATATCGGAATCATCAAGAACAATTGGGGAAGAAAGGAACTTGTAGTCGCCCAAGGTGATAGTAACATCCGGGACACAGAAATTAGCTGTCATTTGTTTGCCCGGTGACACAATTTGTAAAGAATTTTGCAGGTGCTGGTAATCGCAGTCGTACTTTGATGCAAAAGGTTTGGAAATGAAGCAATGCGATGCACCAGTGTCAAAAAGAACTTTTGCAGGAATATCGTTAACAGGAAGGTTACCCATGATCACATCTGACGAATCCTCTGCCTGAGCTGCGTTCATCAAGTTGACCTTGGCGAACTTGGGGTTATGCTTGACCACTGCTGTACTTGCTGATCTGACAGGAGGAGGAGGAGGAAGACACCTCTGGTTGAAACACTTGTTGGCATAGTGACCCTTCTGTTGGCACTTGTTGCACGTGACCTCTGAGAGCGGACGGTGGTACGGAGCACTCGATCTTGGAGCTTGAGACGAAGTCTTGTTCTGAAAGCCTGGGTTGGGTGGGTAGGAAGAACCACTGTCACCTTTGCTCTTCTGCTGATACGGCTGACGGAACAGAGGAGGAGGAAGCCAATACTTCTGCTGCTTGCCCACTTGAGTAGAGGAAGAAGGCGTAGTGTCTCTGACTCGCTTCCTGGAAGCATCACACCTCAACTGAGCAGCCTCTTGCTTCAGTGCCATGTTGTAGAACTCATCGTATCTCAGCGGCTCAAAGAGGACAAGAGCGAGCTGAATTTCTTCACGGAGACCACCCCTGAACTGATAGATCATGCTCTTCTCATCAGGAACATCCTGCTTGGCAAAACGGGCGAGCTTCTGGAACAACTTGTTGTAGTCATAGACAGACAAAGAGCCTTGCTTCAGATTGCGGAACTCCTCACGTTTGCTTTCAGTCACACTCTGAGGGATGTGATGAGCTCGGAAATCATGACGGAAATCATCCCAAGTGATCAAACGTCCACCTCTGGAATCCTTGTACTGCTGGAACCACTCTGCAGCCTGGTCTTTGAGCTGGAAAGAAGCGAACTTGACGAAATCTTCAGGCCTGACGTTGCTGCATTCAAAATGCTTGCCCTGATCCACTAGCCAATCGTCAGCATCGGTAGCCTCAACACAATTGCTGAACGTCTTTGGACCATTAGCGAGGAACTGGTTCAGAGTAGCAAAATGGTTCTGATTGTTGCCTTGATTCCCTTGACTACCTTGATTCCGCTCTTGGAGGATTTGCATGATCAACTATGTATTTGCATTGGTTGCAGCCATCACAGCTTGCCAAGCCTTCGGAGGAGGTGGAGGTGGTGGCGGATCAGGATTCGGAGTCGTGCGCGTTGGAGGAGCCATCCTGAAGAGGTTGACCACCATTAGCACACAAATAGTCAAATATTGAAGGTGAATCCAATGGAATGAAAATTGCAACATAAAGTCTTCACATCCGAACAAAATGAACGAATGCACTTCTCTTGAAGTGGTCACATATTCCTAAATTGCGAAGCCACGTAGAATCAGGTAGAAGAGGTACATCGACGAGGGATGGAATCAACATATGACTTCAAAGCAACTCGAATACCACAACTCCAAATAAAACCAAGGATTGGCTTGCGGAATAAGCCGGAACAAACATATGATAGAGATTTCATCCGAAGTTTTCGTGGTGGGACCTACACGGGCTCGATCATACAGCACCATCATGTACAAGGCAGTGCACATGACATACGAAGCGTCCCCGAGTCAGCATAGCCAAGGACTCTTTAAGACACAACGAGACCACTGTAAAATCGACCATGAATAGGCGAACCACTAGATGTCGAACCCCAATTTCATATCATACATCTGTCGGAAGGATATCCTAAGAGCTACTTGAATTCCCACCTATGAAAATCCCGAAACTTTCCGGTTATGCAATCAGGTGTTGGGGATACAGGGGAAGCATAATATCTCACCCAAACTAGCAAATCCTACATCCAGCTGTATCCATCCTTCAACACATAACCAAGAAACCTTCGGAAACCATCTACCTCAACCTTCGAAAAGCATCCATTACACAAGTTATGGTGATACTCCCGAACTCCCGCCCCAGTACTGGGTGGCGTCGAGGTTATCTCACCAACGAACTGCATAAAGGAGATTTTCGATGTCGCGAACATATCTCAAGTATACCAGAATTGCAACGATAAAATTATGATGACAACACCTCAGAGCTCAACTCCCCGGGACACTTCCACTAAACCCCTGACAGGAGGCACCAAGACAGTATTCTCATCATAAGCCATCGGAACAAATCCAAGATACTCGCGTGATCCTAAAAAAAATTGTGAAATTTGAGAAGAGAAGAGTCAAAACTCTACGTCAGGATGCCTTACCAGAGCGATGAGGAGACTAGGAAGTAAAAAGAATTCCTAAGCTCTCCGATATATAATTCCTAAAGGACTCAAAACATTTTACTAGACACAACTCGGCTGCTAAAAACGATCAAGCAATGGGGGCTCCTAAGGTCGGGGATGGCTCTGATTACAAACTTGTAACGCCCTCGATGCGTCTATATCTCCCACGTGTCGAGGCACGACTTAGAGGCATAACCGCATTGAAAGCAATGTCGCAAGTCAGGAAATCATCACACATCTCATGTACATAAATAATATAAAGGGGAGGTACATAGTTGGCTTACACTCGCCACGTCACATCAAAGTACATAAATAACATCCATCATACAAATCACTCATGGCCCGACTACGGCGCCAAAATAGAAAAGACCCCCAACATGCGACAAGGCCCTGAATCTAGCCCCGATTGGGCACCACTACTGATCATCAGGAAAAGACACATAGTAACGCTGAGAGTCCTCGTCGTACTCCCACTTGAGCTCAAGCGCGCCATCTGGAGCTGTATCATCTGTCCCTGCATCTGGTGTAATAGTAATCTGTGAGCCACAGGGACTCAGCAATCTCGCACCCTCGCGATCAAGACTATTTAAGCTTAATAGGTAGGAAAGGGGTAATGTATAGGTGGAGCTGCAGCAAGCGACTAGCATATATGGTGGCTAACTTATTCGCAAAAGAGAGAGAGAAGAGGAGGCAAAGCACGGGCGGAAAACTAGAGAGCAACCTGCGCAAGCATAACTCCAACGCCGTGTCCACTTCCCGGACTCCGCCGAGAAGAGGCCATCACGGCAACACACTCAGTTGATTCATTTTAATTAATTAAGGTTCAAGTTATCTACAACCGGACATTAACAAATTCCCATCTGCCCATAACCGCGGGCACGGCTTTCGAAAGATCAATCCCTGCAGGGGGGGTCCCAACTTAGCCCATAACAAGCTCTCACGGTCAATGAAGGAATAGACCTCCACCCAAGTCACACCGATCATACTCGGTATCTCGGTACAACAAGACATTTCGACAGGTTAAAACAAGACCAGCAACACCGCCCGAATGTGCCGACAAATCCTGATAGGAGCTGCACATATCTCGTTCTTAGGGCACACTCAGATGAGCTCTCCATACAACTAAAACCAAACCTCGAGTTTCCCCGAGGGGGCGCTGCACAGGACTCTAGTTCGGACCAACACTCAGAGGAGCACTGGCCCGTGGGGGGGCTAAAATAAAGATGACCCTCGGGCTCCGGAAACCCAAGGGAAAAAGGGGTAGGTGGCAAATGGTAAAACCAATGTTGGGCATTGCTGGAAAAGCTTTAATCAAGGCGAACTATCAAGGGGTTCCCTTTATAGCCCAACCGCGTAAGGGACGCAACAATCCGGGAACATAACACCGATATGACGGAAACTAGGGCGGCAAGAGTGGAACAAAACACTAGGCGAGAGGCTGAGCCTTCCACCCTTTACCAAGTATATATATGCATTAAGATAACATGGCAATATAATGATATCCCAACAAGTAAATAAATGTTCCAACAAGGAACGGCTCCAATCTTCACCTGCAACTAGCAAGCTATAAGAAGGGCTGAGCAAAACGGTAACATAGCCAATCAACGGTTTGCTAGGACAAAGGTGGGTTAGAGGCTCAATCATGGCAATTGGGAGGCTGACAAGCAAGTGGTAGGCATCGTAGCAATGGCAAAGCAAAAGAGCGAGCAAACTAGCATAGCAAAGATAGTGGTGATTTTGAGGGTATGATCATCTTGCCTGCACAGTTGTCAGAGTTGACTGGATCCTCAAAAGCAAACTCAACGGGCTCCTCGTTAGCGAACTCATCTCCCGGCTCTACCCAACAACACAAACAAGCAACAAGGATACAATCAACCACGTGCAAGGGCAACCAATAATATGCAAAGATGGTATGCTATGCGGGATGCGATGCGGGATGCAAAATGCAAGACGTGACGGGACATGCATGAACCTGGCCTCGACTTGGAAAACCAAGTGTGACACTGGATAGAGGGGATGAAATCACCTGAAAATGATATAAAGATCATAGGAATCGGAGCTACGGTTTGGAAATGGCAAGCGTTTTACGAAATGAACCGGTGTGCGATTTACAGCAAGTAGGCTCCTAAATGCAACGAAATGAACATGCTACAGCCACCAAACATGATAACAAAATACATGGCAGGGATGTACACAAGATGCTTAACAAATCACTAGCACTGAGCCCTAGCCAAAATCATCCATTATGAGGTTCAAACAAGCATGGCAAAAACGAATAAGCAAAACAGATTTCAGACTTGGTGGAATTAACACTAGTCTGAAATTTCAGACCACGATGCTCTCTTCGGAGCAACAAATCAACATGATACACAACCTGAACATGGCAAGTAAGAACATGGCATGGAGCTACTCAACAAGCTTAACTAAACACCCAAAGTGACCTGGGGCCAAAAGGGTTCACAAAATACTCTAACGAGCACACGAACATAGATGAAACACAATCAGTTTTCAGACTTAGTGAAAACTGAGACATGCTGAAATTTAACTCACGAAGGCATGTAAACGAGCTCGATGCACTCACCATGGTGCAAGTCATAGCAAGGCAAGAATATATCCATAAAGAAGGCACAAAATGCTAGCTAGACATGGCAAGAACAATGGCATAGCATGCACGGATCACTAACAATAGCATCGGCAAAATCGCAAACAAGTTGACGATATGCCCAGATTTACCACGAAGCAGAAGTAGAGCTCGATTGACTCAAGCTAGAGCACTCCACATATGCAAACAAAGACATGGATGGATAGAGCATAACATAAATATCAAAACTCCCTTACTGATCATTCTCAAAAGAGGCACGGATCACTAGGAAACAAGCTGAACATATGGCATCATGAACTAAAATATCCCAGACTTAGTGAAATCCACTAAGTCCCTGAAAACAGAATTCTCAGGTGCCTCTCTTTGCAAGCTTGCACAAGTCACCACACACATCCTAAAAATGCATGGGTGGCACCTCTGGAAAGAAGACAAAATGCTTAAAAATTCATCCCAAAGACTCACAGGCATATCATGCACACAATAATCATGGCAAAAATGACAAAAGTCTATGATGAACTAACGGATCTGCAATTTAACTCACGATGCCTCCTTCTAACAGAATTTTGGGCATCAAGATGAACTCAAATGCAAATGATGCAATGGAATGAAATGATGTACATGTCGAGACGAACATTTTGATATATCATATGTGCAAAACGGAGCTACGGATGCGGAGATCTGAACAGTCAAAGTATGCATAAAAATACGGAGATTAGGGTTTCGGGGAGAAAGGTTAACACTCAGATCTAGATCCAGATCGGTTACTATAGCGGCACGAGGATCGAGGATCATCGCCGGAGAAGGCCGCGGCGGCCGGACTTGTCGAGGACGCCGGAGTGAGGAGAGGAGGCCGGAGCTCGTGGCTGCGGTGGCCGGTGGGGTCCGGCCGCGGTCGCCGGGGCGGCGAGGGGGCGCGGCGCCGGCAGGGACGCGGCGTGGCGGTGCCGGCCGGCCGGGAAGAGGACGGCGGCCCGGTCGGCGGAGAGGCACGGGGTCCTCGGGCCCGGGAGGCGGCGCACGGGGGCCGGGCGCGGGCCAGGCGGGCTCGGCGGCGGCGGTGTGGCCGGCTACCACGTGCCAGGCGGCGGTTGGCTGCGGGCGTCGGCGGACGTGTGTCCTGGCCGGGAAGGACATGTCCGGCTCGGCGCGGGGATTTTTTTTAGGGTTTCGGGGTGGAAGACGATCCGAAAACGGAGGGTGTTTAAATAGGCATAGAGGGAGCTAGGAGAGTCCAAATGAGGTGCGGTTTTCGGCCACGCGATCGTGATCGAACCCTCTAGGACATGGAGCAGAGTTTGGTGGGTTTTGGGCCAAATTGGAGGGGTGCTGGGCTGCAACACACACGAGGCCTTTTTGGTCCCTCGTTAACCGTTGGAGTGTCAAACGAAGTCCAAATGATACGAAACTTGACAGGCGGTCTACCGGTAGTAAACCAAGGCCGCATGGCAAGTCTCGGTCCAATCCGGAAATGTTTAATCCCCACACACGAAAGAAAGCTAGAAATGGCCACCAGAGGAGAACGAAGCGCCGGCATGCAAAACGGACAATGGGGAAAATGCTCGAATGCATGAGATGAACATGTATGCAAATGCAATGCACGTGATGACATGATATGAGATGCATGAAAACGAAAACAACACACGGAGACAGAGACCCGAACCCGAGAAATAAATATAACCTAATGCCGGGGACGGCAAGAGTTGGAGTACAAATTGGGAAAGTTATATCTGGGGCGTTACAGCTCACTCCTCGGCCCCAGCTGGGGGACGAGGTGATGGAGGCTGAGCCCTTCCAGGCGCTCCAGGACGAGCCCGCTGGCCACGCTGGAGGCAGCGATCACCGGGCGCCACTAACTCTTCAGGGGCAGGTATATGCTAACCGTGGATGGCAGGAGGTGTAGGTCGCCGCGGCGAGCGGCTGCCCCGCTCCTACAGTCCCTCACCCCTCGGGAGGAGGGTGCAGGGGGCTGCAGGGGAGGGGCCGGGATCCGACATCACCACCACGGCGTTCAGAGCAAGGCGTTCTAAGGAAGTAGGCCCTCTGCTGGGGAGGTGCCTCAGGGCCTGCCCCTGGCAGAGGACCCGTGGTCGTCGGGGGAACCGCTGGCGACCGCTCTACCGCATCGGGCGGCGTCCTGGGTTCCGGTCGTTGCTGATGGCACTAGAGTGTGGCGCAAGGCGATGCCTTCGTCTGGCGATATGAAGCAAGGCCAGTACCTGTGAAGAAGGCCCAGTGCCAGTGAAGCTCGCCGCCCCGTGACACTCTCACGTAATAATGAGTGGGGTTGTACACGCCCCGGAGTCTCAGGGGTGCCGGCCTTAGGCCCTGGGGCTCCCTCCCACGCCCAGTGGACAGCACTTAGCTCTGCGCTGGTGAGAAGACGTCCAAGACTAGATTAGGTGCCGGACGCGGCCTTTTGTCTGCCTTTTTGTTGCCCTTCCCTTTGGTTGTAGCTTTTCTCTCACTGGATTTAAGTTGGATTCGAATTTGAGATTTGCGTGTGTTTGGGGGAGGGGTGCTTGTTCTCGCTCGAGCTGTTCTCGCGTTCTGGTTGCCGCTTCGTCATAGCTGCCTCCCCTCGCGAGCCCCTCACGAGCCGGGTCAGGCCAGGCTAGTGCGCAGCCCAGGCTGCCGCTGTTGCTCCCTCTCGGGAGGATTTTCGGGTGCCTACGGAGGATGTCCTATCCGGAAAAGGCCCAGAGCCTGTGAAGCAAGGCAAGTGCCTGTGAAGCTCTCGCGCTCGAGGAAAAGGCCCAGAGGCTGTGAAGCAAGGCGAGTGCCTGTGAAGCTCTCGCGCTCGAGGAAAAGGCCCAGAGCCTGTGAAGCAAGGCGAGTGCCTGTGAAGCTCCCGCGCTCGAGGAAAAGGCCTAGAGCCTGTGAAGCAAGGCGAGTGCCTGTGAAGCTCTCGCGCTCGAGGAAAAGGCCCAGAGCCTGTGAAGCAAGGCGAGTGCCTGTGAAGCTCTCGCGCTCGAGGAAAAGGCTCAGAGCCTGTGAAGCAAGGCGAGTGCCTGTGAAGCTCTCGCGCTCGAGGGAAAGGCCCGGAGCCTGCGAAGCAAGGCGAGTGCTTGTGAAGTCATCGCGTTCGGGAGAAGGCCCAGGGCACGTGGGGAAGGCCAACGCATGAGGAGTTTCTCATCAGCGACAACCTCACATCCTGAGGACCCAGCTAGAAAGCGCCCAAGGCGTCGCGCCCTCCTGCAAGCTGCCTCGGAACCAGTGTGGGACAAAGGTAAACCAGGCCACCGTCGGGCGCGAGCGCAATTTGGTTACTACTGATATGATAGACACAGGTTTTTACATGAGGGGCTTACCCTCCCAAAATGCTCTCACACACCACCAGGTCAAAAGCCTGAGTTCTATTCATGGAGAGTGAAAAAGACAGGAGCGATACGCTCTCAGTCAGACCAATCCCCCAATGCGTCCCCGGAAGCACCTCCTGAGCCCTCGCCGGAGTCGCCGAGCTTGCCATCGACGCCTGCGTCGCTGCCGGCGGTGTCAGGGCCGCTCGCCGCGCCATCCTCGTCAGCACCCACGACCACGTCGCTGTCGTCCGAAGTGAAGGCCCCGACGAGGGCGTCCACGTTATCCTCCACCCAGCGCGACAGGTCATCCCGGACGGCCTGGGGGACTGGGGCGATGACGGTGTTGAAGTCGAAGCGGGGATTCATGTTCTGAAGATGGCTGAAGACACGGGAGAAGGCGCGCTTGAGCAAGGCGCGGATCCTCTCCTCCACCAACCTGTCGGCCCTAACCGACCGCGCCTCCAGCTGCGCCACCACGGCGGTGAAGAACTATAGGTTACCGGTGTAGTTGATCGTGTGTGGCTCACCGACGGACGCCTTGCAGATGTTGCCCAAGGCCAAGTTGGCCCTCTCCCTGAGCGTGGTGAACATTGGGCCATGCGCGTGCTCCAGGAGCCGCCGCTGGCGTATTTCGTCGGTGTTCTGGCGCTCGACGGCCTCGGCCTCTGCCATCCATTGGCGAAGGCGGAGCACCTCAGCTTGAGAGGCGGCCAGTTCTTTCTGCGATGCCTCAAGGGCGGCCCGGGAGGCGTCGGCCAGCCGCATCGCCTCGTCCCGTTGGGTCCTCAGGGCTGCGGTTCTGCCTTCGGCTTCGACCCGGATCATCCCCAGCTTCCCCTCGAACTCACGCTCGAGGCCTTGGCGCGCCATCGCCACCCGATGACAAACCTCCTCCAGGACACGCGCTTCCCGCGCAGCGACGTCGTCCTCCGCCTGCGTCACTAGGCGCTCCCTCGTCTCCAGCCTCTCATACTCACGGGAGCGTTCAGCGGCCTCCAGCACCAATGCTTCCTCGCGCTTCTGAAGCTAAGCTGGGTCACCGGAGGCCACCTCCATCGACGCAAGGGCTGCCTCGCGCAGCTCCGCTTGCTCCTCCAACTCGTGGCATCGGGCCAGGAGCTCGTGAGCTCGCTCCTCCGCCGCCTCTCGCCACCCGTCAGCTCTCCGGGCCTCCTCGATGGCCTGGGAGCGGGCCACTCGGGAGGCCTCCAGTGACGCCTTCGCTTCTTCATCATCAAGGTCGCGTTGGCGGCGCACAAGGGCGACGGCGACCTCCAGCTCGCGCCTCCCTGCAGCTAGGTGCAGGCCCTCGGCCTCTAGGCGAGTATCTTTAGCGGCAAGCTCTTCCCCAAGCAGGTCCACCGCGTCGGCCGCTCGTCGAAGGAACCCCAAGCACATCTTCCACGTCATCATCCGCCCCAAGCGGGGGCTGCGGGTCATCATTCCCCCTCCGGGCAGGGGGCTGGGGGCTGGCGACCTCGCAACGGCCGGGCGCGCCACATCAGAAGCCCGACCAAGGGCCAGCCCGCCTCCAGATGAGGGGCGTAGGTGGCGCCTCAACCAGTCGCAGTCCAAGGCCAGACGGGAGGTACCCGACAGACTGGCTATCCCCTGAGAAGGCCCGCGAAGGAGAAGCGCGGGGAATGAAGGGCCACGGCGCACCTCGGGACGATCCGCCCCATTAGACGCCCTCACCACGAGGACAGAGCTGCTCGGAGCACCTGAGGATGGCGGAGGAGGCGAAGCCAAGGGAGGTGGTGCCTCGGCGACTCCCGCGATCTCAGTTGGAAGGGGCCTGCGGAGCAAGAATCAGCGAAAGCAACAAGAGGATCGGGAGTCAGAGAGGAAAAAGACTTACTCGTCAGTGGCGAAGTACTTCCTGTGCTTCAGCATGCGACAAGGGGAGTCAACACCCAGAGCCTCCCTCTTCCTCCGGAGGGCCTCGAAGTCCACGCGGAAGCGGCCCAAGAGAAGAGCGCAAGGATCAACCTGCCGCGAGGACGAGGCACTAGGACGGCCCGCGTCGGGAGCGCCAGCCTGGCGCGTGCCACCAATCACCTTGTCAGAAGTCGGGACCAGGGCCTCCAAGGCCCCAGCCCCGGGCGCTGGGAGCGGCTGCCTACCACCTTCAGCCGCAGCAGTACGGGCCTCAGGAGCTGTCTACTCACGAGCGGCATCGGGCGCTGCACCCTCCTCCAGAGCCGTCCCCTCACGAGCGGTGCACAACGCTGCCCCCTCCTCCGGAGCCTCCTCGGCCTCAGGCGCCTCCTGTCTCCCTTCTCTGCCGCTTGAGGAGGAGTCGCCTTGGCCGATTGGGAGGGGAGTCACCACTACAGGGTTCTCGCGAGGCCCTTGGAGACCAGCGGGGCACAGCCCCCACTCATCGAAGGCGGGCATCTGCTTCACGAAGTCAGCCTTTCTCTGACAAAGATATAGCAAGGCCCCGCCTTGCCGGATGTTGCCAGGATTGGGGTCCCCGGCCAAAGTCAGGAGCGTCGACTTCAGCGCCGCGGGAGCCAGGTCTTCTTCCTGGAGCCTCATGTCGTCCCCGCGCCCCCGGAAGGCCCACATTCAGCAAGAGTGCCACTGCAGGGGAGCGACACGGCACAACAGAAACTCCTTCACCACTTTGGGCGCTGTCACGCCGAGTTTCCTCAGGAGCGTGAAGCAGGGCCAGACGAAGACAAGCCAAGGGCTCTTCAGCGTCTCCTGGCCCCAACCCGAATTGGGGACGACAGGCGAGGTCGGCTCCGATAGCAGGGGGCTGGGCACCCCTGCGTCCACATACAACCACCGCTCGCGGAACCCGGCCGTGGGCTGGGGGAGTTGGAAGTCAATTCCAGACGCCTCGGACATAGGCTCGGCAGCAAAGCTCGTGCATGCCCAGCGCTGGGAAGGATCGACAAGACGCAGCGAGAAGAAGTGGCGTAGCAGGGCGACCGAAGGAGGGATGCCCACCATGGCTTCGCAAACGAAGGCAAAGACCAAAAGGAGGGTGATGGACTCAGGACTTAGATGCATTAAGTGGATCTGATAATGCGAAAGCACGGCATTGAAGAAATTGGAGAAAGGGGGAACCAGACCCGCCCACAAGGCATCGGTAAAACATGGGACCTCAGTGGTTGTCCTATCAATGGAGAAGTGGGACGCGGGCCAGGCAGTCGTCCTTCCGCACTCGTTGAAGACGGTGGCCAGGGACAAGCTGTCCCTGCCCAGGCACTCTTGGTTGAGCATAGTCGACCGGCCGACGAGGGGGGCCACCGTTGGCGGCGCACAAGACGAAGGCATGGGTTTCTCTGCTCTCTCCTTCCCCGTCGGAGCCCTGGCGATGGGAAGGAGGGGGGATTCGAGATTGGATTGAAGGCAGGGGTAGGCGCTCGAAAGAAGGAAGAACAGAGGACACCCGAGCAACAGGAAAGGGGACGGCTGTGTACAACTACCAGTCCGCCTAGCAGGGCGCACAATAAGGAAGCGTGGGGGAACGGTGCCGCCCACGTCCAGTCAACCGCCACGCGGCATGCAAGGCCGCAGGCTGTTAGGGACCGCGGCGCTTCGCCCTTGCCCTTTCGCCTCTCGGCATGGCCAAGTCCATGCGCGCCTTGGGCCCGGGGGCTACTGTCGGCGTTCTGGGAACGGGGGTCCCCAGACTTGCCTGCCTGTGGCCTGCGGCGTGGCTCAAGTGGGAGCCCAGCGCGGCCCATCTTCATCAACACGAGGCTCAAGACCCTCGCGAGGGGCCAAGCCTCATGAGGCGGACGACACGGCGCATCCTCAGGCACAGCCTCGTCAGGATGGCTCGCGAGGAGGCGGAGAGTTCAAGGCGGGGTACCTCGCGAGGTGCCCATGACACAAGCCATGACAACATGGGGCACCAGGCGGGTGCCAGCGCGCGCAGCGTCCCTCTTTCCTCTTTGGTGCAAAGGGGGCAAGCGTATCCACGGAGTACCGAGGCATCAGGCAAAGGTTGCCACTTCGGTGCAACGAGACCAAGACCAGGAGGACTACGAGACGGATGTCACCATGGAGCCCAGCGTGGCGTCATCACCAGAACCTTTGGCAGGCGAAGACTGCTTTTGTCAGGATAGATGTACTCGCTGTCCCCCTTCAAATTAGCCCACCATTGTTGGACCCCTTCCCACTCAATATTTGGGGAGAGGACCAGGGCCTCTATAAATAGGACTAGCCACCCACATAGCAAGGGGTTCGATTCCTGGTTGTTCGGTCCGGGATCTGAGAGAGAAAGAGAGAGAAAGGTGACTGAACTCTTCATAGCAGTTCATCACCACAGCCAAGAACAGACCCTCGCGACACTGCTCTTCCTTGTATTGTGAATCCACACCAGCCCCAGGAGGCAATCCATCCACCACACACTGGAGTAGGGTATTACACCACATCGGTGGCCCGAACCAGTATAAATCTTGTGTCTTTCGTGCAGCTCTTTTAGTAGTTTAGATCCCATCGAGACGGAGAGTTTGAAGGCGAGATTTCCGCGCACACCCCAGTGTTCGAACCTTAAGGGTCTGTTGGAACCCGAAATCCGACACCCGCAAGGAAGAAGAACGAGTCCATGAAGAAGACAAACGGACGTAGTCGAACGGGTCCTCACAATCACGACGTTACCGGGACCAACCCGAAGAAGCAACACCGGAAAGAAGCACACAACATAGTAAACAACCACCACATAAGCATGGCAAATGCACAAACAATTATGATGTATGTTCGGTTTAATGAAGCATGGCATGGCAAAATGCACAAACAAAACTACAAGTTAAACGGAGCCCAATATGCATCGGGATGCATATTGACGGAACACCACAACAATTATTTAGTTCTCTCTCGGTTAGGTACTCAACAATATTAAATGTTGGTTAACATGGCAAAAGGTGAAGCATAACAAAACTACACCATCTCAACAATTTAAATGGGGCCGAATATAACAAATAACGAATCCGGTAATTCCCCATATGCATTAGTAATTTATTGCAACACCAATTTAAACATTTTAATTGTTGTAATCATGATGCAGATCACATGAACAAGTTTATGCAATTTTATGAAAAAGTTGACATGATGATGATATAGGGCTTTTGGTCGCTACGATGGAAATAAAAGGGTGTCTTGGCGGCGAAAACGGAAACGGTGCCACGGCAATGTTCCGATGATCCGACAACTAGTTGACATGCCGGTGCAAGAAACAAATGTGAGATGTGTGGAATGTGAAAGAGGTACGGGGAGTGATCCCGGATACCGGGTTTCCCGACTATCGGTGGCAAGGAAAATGAGTGACAAAACGGACACGGTGCGAACATGGCCAAACAGGAGCATATCATACAACACATCACAAGTATTTGTCCACGGGCGTCGTTTCGGCGGTTATACCTTTGAAGCGTGCGGTATTGCGGTGGTTCGAGTTCGTAGTGGAAGTAGTGGTACTCGCGGATCGTAGTGGAAGTAGAGGTTCGCGAGTCGAAGAGGAAGTAGACGTTCATGTTCGAGGAGCGGTAGGGGTACACGGTCGTCATCGAACTTGGCGTCACATTGCGTAGTTGTACACATTCCATAGATGTTCATGTCATCGGTGTCGTGGTACTTGGGGTATTCGGACTTTCCGGTCCCGTTCTTGCGACGGCGGTAGTGGTACTTGGCAAAATGCACGTCGACGGTAGTTGTTCTCGGTTCATCGTGGTACTTGGCGATTTCGGAGACGCCGGAAGATGAACTTGGCGGTTCTCGTTGACCTAGTACTTGGCGTTATTTCCGGTTCGGTGATCGTTTTAGGCGTCGGGCGTCGAGGTCTCCGGCCGTAGTGGTACTTGGTGAATTCCGAAACTGTCTTGGCGTCTTCGCGCGTAGGGGTGCTTGTTCGTTTACTCCACGGTCTTGGTGGATCCACGCGATGGTAGTGGTACTCGCGAAGAGGTACTCGGCGATCGTCGTGGAGATGTCACGTGCCTTCGGCGACATCAGGATGCATCTTGGCGGTCTCGTCTCGGTGTAGATGTACATGGCAAATGTAGTGGTACTCGGTAACTTGTCGAACCCAACTGACTGTAACCGTTCTCGCGGACGAAGCCGGGAGGCGAAGGCAAAGCAACGCGGCGGCGGCCTATGCTCACCGGTGAAGCAGCAGCAGAAGACGAAGGTGGTGGCCAGCGGCAGGTGCTCGAGGCGAGAGGAGTAGAGGAACATGGTGGGGTCGGCCCTGGCGTCACTTGACCAGGAATATGGCGGAGGGACACAGGATCCCACCGGCGACGGCCTTGAGACAATGACGCCATGGGTTCCCTGGACGGCATCCACGGGATTTGCATAGAGGTGAGGTGGAAGGAGCTGGCGCCTGGGCGATGTAGGCTCCTGGTGGAGGTCGGCAGCGGTGTCGCAGGCCGGTGGGGCACTTGAGGGCGCAGGGCTGTGCAGGGCTCGTGCGATTGGAGAGGAAGGAGGGAGGAGATGACGTCGAGGAGGGTTGAGGGCGACGGTAGCCGGCGGGGGCGCAGGCTCGCGATGGCGGCGGCGGGCCGGCCTGGCACTACGGGGACTGGCGGCCATGTGAGCTGCTGCACCTGTCACAAACGACGACGGCGAACCCGCGAGATGAGGCGTCAGCGAGAGGAAGGAGAGGCCATGGATCGGGCGAGAGGAGGGAGGAGCGTGGGCGCGGGCGCTGGTGATGGGGATCAAGCTGGGAGCGAGAGAGGAGGATGGGATCGGGCAGCACGGCGCTGGAGGGAAGGAGATGGGATCGTTGCGATCGGCTAGGGTTAGCAGTGGGGCTGCGGGACTCCTTGGGCCAGGGAGGCCGGCCCATCAGAGAGGGTTAGGTAGGTTGGGCTAGCTGCGCAAATGGGCCGATCTAGATGGACAGACCCAAGAGTTTGGTTGGGCTGGCTCTCTTCTCTCTCCCTCTAATCTCTTTTACTTCTTTATTTCCTGATTTAACAAATAAACCGAGGAATAAGAAATGAAGAGAGAGATAGGAGAAGAATTTGAGCAAGGCGCCAATTTTCTTGGACTCATAAAAATGAGCTTGATCCAAGAAAAATACATTTGGCACCGTTTGGAAGGATTGAATTCGAACACATTTGAATGTGATTCAAATGAGTTTGAATTAGGAAAACATTTTTGGAGAGTCCAAAATGTTCGGAATATTGGTGGAGCTCCAGAAAATGGAGAAAGGATAAAAGCAAAGTTTGGGGACCAAACATGAAGCGAGAAAAGGCATGTGATTATTTGCAAGTGTGTTCATGGGTAAATCCAAAAGAATGGAAATATTTATAATAGCTCCCTAATAACGGGAGGATGTGTTATAAAGAGAATCACCATGTGAATTCCCTCGGTTTAAATGGACCGAAGATCCATGCAATTTATTTAGTTGAGTTTTTGAACGGGTTGCATGATGACATGATGCAATGCACATGATGCAAAGATGAAATGCAACGGACCAAAAAAATCACACGACGAACCCCGGAAATCATGGAAGGCACCTGAAGCTCCAGTCTTGGGGCGTTACATCCGGTCAGCTCTTTCGAACTACCCCAAGACAGGCCCTTCTCTTTCCAGGAGGTGATCCGCATGGGGATGCCAGATCAGAACTCGGGGGCCGCTACCCATGCGGGGTCGCGCGGCTCGGTGATACAGAACCACCCCGATTGCCACCCCTTTATGGTTTCCACAAAGGAGCCCTCGAGCCATGTTATGTTGGGCATCTTGCCCACCATGGCACCTCCGCACTCCGCCTGACGGCCGCCCACCACCTTGGGCTTGACATTGAAGGTCTTCAGCCATAAGCCGAAGTGGGGCTTGATGCGGAGGAAGGCCTCGCACACGACGATAAACGCCGAGATGTTGAGGATGAAGTTCGGGGCCAGATCGTGGAAATCAAGGACGTAATAAAATATGAGCCCCCGGATGAAGGGATGAAGAGGGAATCCCAGTCCGCAGAGGAAATGGGTGAGGAATACCACCATCTCATGGGGCCTGGGGGTGGGGATGAGCTGCCCCTCATCTGGAAGCCGGTGCGCGATGTCGTCGGGCAGGTATCCGGCTCTCCTTAGTTTCTTGATGTCTCCCTCCGTGACGGAGGAGACCATCCACTTGCCTCCCGCTCCGGACATGGTTGGAGAGGGTTGAGGTGGAAGTGAGGACTTGGGCGCTAGAGCTCGAGTGTGCGGGAGCGGATGAGCAAAGGAGGAAGAAGGCGTGGATAGAAAGGTGAATCCTTGTCCCTTTATATGGGCGGACGAAACCAAGCGTTCCCACTTGCCTGGTAAAACTCGCTTATCCCCCAAGCACCGCAATTGACAGCGCGGTTGGGTTACCCACGCCCGTATTGATGAGAATCCCGTAATAAGGGGACACGATCTCTGCTTTGACAAGACCTCTCAAAAAACTGCCTCGCGTTATGTGCGGGGCTGGTTAAGAGAAACGGTTCGAATAATCACCGAGCCATGATGTAACATCATGCTGCGAAAACAAGCCAGCAAATTAGATCTGCGAAAATATTATTCTCTCTACGGTGGAATGTGGAACTTATTTTGCAGGGTCGGACACTATCCTCGTATTCAAATTCTTCTGTGATGTATCCGGAGAAGGAACCCGCCTTGCAATGCCAAAGACAATACTGCATGCCAGACTCATCGTCATTGAAGCCTGGTTCAGGGGCTACTGAGGGAGTCCTGGATAAGGGGGTCTCCGGACAGCCGGACTATCTCCATTGGCCGGACTATTAGACTATGAAGATACAAGATTGAAGACTTCGTCTCGTGTCCGGATGGGACTCTACTTGGCGTGGAAGGCAAGCTAGGCAATACAGATATGGATATCTCCTCCTTTGTAACCGACCTTGTGTAACCCTAACCCTCTTCGGTGTCTATATAAACCAAAGGGTTTTAGTCCGTAGGACAACAATCACAACATACAATCATACCATAGGCTAGCTTCTAGGGTTTAGCCTCTCTGATCTCGTGGTAGATCTACTCTTGTACTACCCATATCATCAATATTAATCAAGAAGGACGTAGGGTTTTACCTCCATCAAGAGGGCCCGAACCTGGGTAAAACTTCGTGTCCCCTGCCTCCTATTACCATCCGGCCTAGATGCACAGTTCGGGACCCCCTACCCGAGATCCGCCGGTTTTGACACCGACAGGGGGCTTGTGAGCATCGTGACTCAGGAGCTCTTACTGGCTCTCTAGCCCTCGCCCCTTGGCCATGACCACGGCATCGTGACCTGGCATACCAGCGGCGGCTGAGCTCGCTCGAGGGCCGGGACCTGAGGACGTAGAGGACATAGAAGAGCGTGTAGAAGAGGGGGAGGCTTGCACGGGCCTAACCTAGCTACCCAACAGCGGTCGACGCCCAAGTCTGGCGCAACACAAGGAACCAGCCCCAAAATGCCAAGATAAGTCTCACGCCAGGATCAACCCAGCGCTACGGCATAAGATCCTCGCCTTTCGCTACCCTGCTGCGGCAACATCGCCTCCCTTTCCCATCCTCGGGTAGCTGCTTGCATGATAAAGGGGACCTCTTGAGCATCGCGTCTCAGGAGCTCTTACTGGACCTCGGGCCGCTCACCTCCTGGCCTTGACCACGGCATCGCGACCTGGCATACCAGCGACGGTTGTAGCCTGCCTGGGGACCGGGACCTGTCGGCGTAGAGCACCAAGCTGCCACGGGATTGGAAAGGGGAGACCGAGCCTTAGCAGGACATGCGTTTGCAAATTTTCACAATAGGGATAATATCGTCAAAAGACATTACAGACCCTTTACACGCCCCCACGGGGTCTGTTTCAATTCCTCGCAGGGAACAAAAAGAGGGGAGTTCCTAGGAGCACTATCTACACGCGCCAGACGTCATCGACGCCATCATCAGTGGGCCTCCGGAGGCCGGCACCAACCCCATCCATATCAGCGACGGCGGCGGCCGGACGCTGCAGCCTTGCTCCGGGCTCGGGGGCACATAGCTGTCGTCGCTTGTCTCCAGAGTCTCAACGAGCTCGAGGGAGTCGCTGGACCACCAGGAGTCACCACTGTCGTTGGAGGAGCTGGTGGCGACCCCAGTGGCAGGCTCGGCGTTGGCCGCTGCGCCATCCTGATGACCCCCTTCAGGGCAGCACTCCATGCGGCGGCCTTCCTCATCGAAGACCTTGAAGAACATCGTGGAGGCGCCGTCGTACTTGAAGTGGATGGCGGCGAGGGCGCCTTCCGCACGGCAGACTCGGGCGACCTTGCCCCACCCACGAGTCATGAAGATCTTCCCAGAGGAGACGGCTTCAACCTCCGCTCCAGTCGCCGGGGCATCGCAGTCGGCATGCTGCAACCAAAGCTCGAGGGGGCCCCTCGGCGGCATCTCGACGGTGAAGAACTGCGGGAAGCGAATCCAAGTGCGCGGGGACATCGCCGCCCACAACACAAATTCGTGCGAGGAGTCCATGGCATGGACCCTGGGGGCGAGGGCGTGCGTCACCGCGGTGTGGCGACCACGGCCCTAGCGCGGGCGGCGGTGCTCATCGCCCCTCCCTCCGGACCCCTCAGCGTGGGCGTACAAAGGCAGCGGATACTCGGGAGGTGGCCGCTCGTACCATGGCCACGACACTTCCGGCCTCACGACTATGTCATGACGTTGAGACAGCCTCTTCTTCGACGGAAGTGGCTCGGGCTCGTTAAGGGGAGTCTTGCCCTTCTCCACGGCTGAGAACCTCTGTATCGGCGCCATGGTCGATGCAAAAAGCGATGAAGTGAGGGAGAAGAAGGAGCAGGAGAAGCGAAGGAAGAGATGGGTGACAGGGGCTCTGGCCCCCTCTTCCCATTTATAGCCAAGGGGAGGCCAACCGCCGGCCTCCATGATCTAAGGTAATAATGATCTTTTCTACATGCAGCGAGGACTCGTCAAGTCAGGCAGTTGCCGAGGCAGCATGGGGAAGTGGAGATGCCTATGTCCAATCAGTCGCCATGCGCCAACCATGGTCGCAGGCTGTTGGGGTTCGCGGCGCTCCGCACTTGCCCTTTGGCTTCGCCTCGAAGCCATGTCCGAGCGCGCCTTGGGCCCGGGGGCTACTGTCGGCGTTCTGGGAACGGGGGTCCCCAGACTTGCCTGACTGCGGCCCACAGCGTGGCTACACCAGCGGCCCTATACGGCCCATCTTCACCAGCAAACACTCAAGAGCCTCGTGACGGGCCAGGCCTCGCAAGGCGGACGACGCAAGACCTCCTCAGGGGCGGCCTCACCAGGCCGGCTCGCGAGGGGCGGAGAGATCAAGGCAAGGGACACCTCGCGAGGTTTGTGTGACGCAAGCCATGACGACTGGAGCCAGGCGGGCGCCAGCATGCGCAGTGTCCTCGTTTCCTCTTTGGTGCTAAAGAGGCAGGCGCAGGCGAGGAGTCCCGAGGCATCAGGCAAAGGTTTACATATCGGTGCAACAAGACCAAGACCAGCAGGATGGCAGGATGGAGGTCATCGTGGAGCCCAAGACGGCATCACCACCAGAGCCTTTGGCAGGCGAAGACTACTTTTGTCAGGATAACTTGCACTAGTTGTCCCCCTTTGAATTTGGCTGTTGTGGGATCCCTTCCCGCTCAATATTTGGGAAGAGGACCGAGGCCTCTATAAATAGGACTAGCCACCACCGTAGAGGGGGGATGGGATCGGGGCCATTCCATCCATAGCCTCGCACAAGTTCGCCAAGCACAAGAACAACTCTCCTCAGGAGGCTGTTCTTTCGTTTTAACTGTTCATCCTCAGCCCAAGAGGCAATCCACCACACCACACTAGAGTAGGGTATTACACCACATCGGTGGCCCGAACCAGTATAAACTCTTGTGTCTCGTGTTCTTTGGGTTCGTCGAGCTAGGCCGTGAGATCATGGTGTGTGCGAGCTAGAGGGGGAGAGATCTTCGTGCTCACCCCAGTGTTCGAACCTCAAGGGTTTGCCAAAACCCGATATCCGACATCGACCTCATGAGTTGAATTATGCCACGCATGATTTGGAGTTAGCAGCCGTAGTGCATGCGCTCAAGACCTGGAGACATTTTCTTATTGGAAACAGTTGTGATGTATACATGGATCATAAGAATTTGAAGTATATCTTCATGCAGAAGGAGTTACATCTCAAGCAAAGGATATGGTTGGAGCTCATAAAGTATTATGATATGAAGTTACATTATCACCCAAGAAAGGCCAATGTCGTAGCAGACGCCTTGAGCCTCAAGAGTTATGCCAATACCCTCGTAAGAGGAGGCTTACCGCAGGAGTTAATTGACAATCTCAAGGAACTTCATTTGGAGATAGTTCCAAGAGGTTTTGTTGCAGCAATGGAGGTTCAGTCTACGTTATTGGGGAAGATTTGACAAGCTCAGAAGGATGATAAGGAAATTGCTGAGATAAAGGAGAAGATGAGCAAAGGAAAAGCCAACGGTTTTCGTGAGGATGAGCACGAAACTTTATGGTTTGAGGATCGTGTATATGTGCCCAATAACGCGGAGATCAGGAAGTTAATAATTCAGGAAGCTCATGACTCGCCATACTCGATTCACCCCAGAAACACCAAGATGTTTTTGGATTTGAAGGAATGTTTCTAGTGGACCGGTATGAAGAAGGATATTGTCGAGTATGTAGCGGTATGTGATGTATGTCAGAGAGTGAAGGCAGAGCATCAGAAGCCAGCAGGATTACTTCAGTCTATGCCGATACCCGAATGGAAGTGGGATAAACTTGGCATGGACTTTATCACTGGATTACCCAGGACCAGATCAGGTTATGATTCCATCTGGGTAGTAGTTGATCGCTTGACCAAAGTAGCTCACTTTATCCCCGTGAAAACCACTTATACGAGCGCGAAGTTGGCCAAGATATATATGACCAGGATCGTATGTCTGCATGGAGTTCTGAGGACCATTGTATCAGATAGAGGGACATAGTTTACCTCGATGTTTTGGAATCACCTGCACCAGACTTTGGGTACCAGGCTAGAGTTTAGTACAGCCTTTCATCCGCAAACAGGTGGACAGAACGAGAGAGTCAATCAGATTCTGGAAGACATGTTGAGAGCATGTGCGCTAGATTATGGGTCTAGCTGGGATGGTAATTTGCCTTATGCAGAGTTCTCATACAACAACAGCTATCACGCTAGTTTGAAGATGGCCCCTTTCGAAGCTTTGTATGGAAGAAGGTGTAGGACACTGTTGATGTGGGATGAAGTCGGAGACCGTTAGTTGTTTGGACCTGATTTAATCAAGGAATCTAAAGAGAAGGTTAAGTTGATTCGAGATAGACTGAAGGTAGCTCAGTCCAGGCAGAACGGTTATGCCGATACTAAATGCAAGGAGGTAGCCTATGAGATTGGAGACAGAGCATATCTTCGTGTGTCACCACTGCGAGGTGTTAAACGATTTGGAGTTAAGGGAAAGTTAGCCACGAGATTTGTAGGACCATATCCAGTTCTAGAATGTATGGGAGAAGTGGCCTACAAATTGGAATTACCAGAAGGATTGTCAGGAGTTCATGATGTGTTTCACGTTTCCCAGTTGAAGAAGTGCCATGCTGAGATGGCCGATATTCCTCTGAGAGATACAGTGCCCCTAGAAGCAATACAATTGGATAATGACCTAACCTACGAGGAGAAACCCATCAAGATTCTCGAGTTTGCCAGCCGAGTTACACACAGCAAGGTTATCAAGTTTTGCAAAGTCCAATGGAGCCACCATACCGAGGAAGAAGCCACCTGGGAGTGAGAAGAAGACCTACGGAAATACCACCCGCACCTATTATCTAGCCAACCCGAATCTCGAGAACGAGATTCATCTTAAGGGGGGTAGGTTTGTAACATCCCGATTTTTCAATTTGGAGGTTATATATAGGTCATCATATGCATATCATATTTTTCCTTGCATTTTGGGTCTGATCCTAGAAATCTTAAGCAACTCAAGGACCCAAGGAGAGAGTTGGAGATTTCACAAATTTTCATATTTGAATTTTCTCAAATTTGAAAAAAGGATCAATTTGATTTTAAATATTTTTCTCTCCAATTATCTCCAATAATAAAAATAAAAGAGAGAAGATAAAATGACTTCTTCAAAAGAGTGGAATATTGGAGAAGAACATTTAAAAATCAAATTATTATTTTATTTGTTATTTTATTTTAATTAGAAAAATAAGCATTTTTAAAAATTGCATTTTTAGGCGAGAAAAATGTTCACCTTGTTCTAAATATTAGATTTAGATCGTGAAAATTAATTTTGGTATTTTTTATAATTTTTTTATATTTTATTAGGATTTTTTCTTTCTGGAGAAATTTATTTTAAAAAAATTGTCGCCCGATTAGGCCGAAGGCCCAGCCGAGCCAGGCCGCCACGCCCCGCCGCCTTCCTCCCGGGCGGGAGGACTCCCACCGCCGCACGCTGCCGAGGGAGTCAGAGCCGGACTCCCCATCGCCGCCCCTGACGCACGTCGCCTCCCCCCTCGGGCTTTTGAAAGCCGAGCCCCGTCGCCACCCCCACCTCACCCCGTCGGCCGCAGCCGCCACGCCTCCTCGCCTCCGCAGCCGCGCCGCGCCCCTCCACCGCCTGCTGCTGCTGCCGACGCGCCGCCGCCGCCACCGACTGCCGCTGCCGGTGAAACCCCGCCCCGCCGACCGCTGGGGCCACGCCGGACTTGCAGTTGCCGCCGGCGTTTTTCTCTAGTTAACCGGTAAGAAAACCGCATGGTTTTTCCCCGATTTTCTCTCGGTTTATTTTTAGGGTTAGGGTTTTCTCGGTTTTCTGATCAGATCTAATTAGCGGACATTCCCCCGTTAGTCCATATTAGCGAACGGTTTTCGTCGGTTTAGATCTGTTATAGAACGTTTGTTCGTTAGGTTTTTTTCTTTTTATTTTATTTTTCGGCTAGGGACCTATCCATGAATACTTTTATCACAGGTTAATCCTTGATCTTCAAACCCTCGTTACTTTTTACTCGTTTGTCCAAATTCAGTGAAACCAACGCCAAAATCTTCGTCTTGTTCTCCTCTTTCTAGATATAATCAACTTGAGCATGGTTTTGACACATAAAATTTGGTTTCAAGCAGATTTGAATTCGAACTTCTTTTTTATCATAGTTTCTGTTTCGTAGCTCCGATTTGATTGATTCTTTTTACAAATAAAAGCTCTTCAGTTGAACTTTCAGTTTGGATATTCTCTTTCGAGTTTTCCCCTTGCATCTTATGTTTGAGTGCTTATGTATGCTATTGTTTGTTCATGATAGAGTTTCCGGAGTGCGAAGCGTGCTACTACGAGTCAGTAGGGTTTTCAGATCGTCAGCAAGGCAAGTAACACTTTCATCATAGCCCTTTACTACCCAGTTTTTATGCATTATTTTCAAGCCTCAAACACTGCATGGTTAGGACTTGATAACTTGTGGGTATTGGGAAGTAGTTGATGGGGTAGAACCTATTGTCTTGCATTCAAACCTGGGGAGTTACTATGTATACTTATACCGCTATGTTATGCTCGCAGACGTGGTTTGGATTTGAGAGTTTTCATGACAGATGTGAGAGATTATTGTTAACTAAGGTTTAACTTAAGGTGGCTGCTTTAATACACATCTGGGTGGATTGGTTTGGGGACACCTGGGGAACCCAACGTTGTCTAAGGAGATCCCGGGGAATCCGTGTGATCATCCTATGGTTTGCCACCCAGGCTCAAAGGGATCATTATATTATTCATGCAGGAAAATTCCATGTGCAGCCACAAGCCACTATGGGCTCTGGCATGGTTGAGTATGTTGTGTGACCTCGTAAAGTGGTAGACTAGTAGATGTAGGGGATGTATGTGGTACTGTCTACCCGTCGTAATGAGTTAACGCTTCTAAAAGACTGTGTCTTGGTCATCCGTTTCTCAAACATCATGCAGTCCGAGAAATAAAACGGAGGAGATCGAGTCTTGTGGGGAAAAGTGCACAAACCTCTGCAGAGTGTACAAACTAGTCATGATTAGCCGTGTCCCTGGTTATGGACATCTTGAGTATCTAGTGCTTGAATTATTATGTTGATCTCATCACTCTACTTTAATTAATTTGTTGGGTTATGGATTATTATTTTGGGATTGAGATGGGGTTAACATTCTCAATGTTTATCAATCAGCTTTGTTGTTAAATAAAATATATTCCTTTTCTGTAGGGAAAAACTAGCTTGTGCAAATGATAACCATAGAGACTACACCAGCCAAATATGCATATAGTTATAGTTGTTACATGTTCATTACTCTATAGTGTTATTTTGCCAGCATATTCCATGTGCTGACCTACACAGGCTACAATGTATTATGTTGTAGAGTTTTCAGATGAAGAGTAAGGTGTGCTAGGTCGTTGTCGTGCACTCAGCTATGCCGTTGGAGTTGATGGACTCAATTACCTTCGAAGCTTCCGCTGTTATCTTATTTAGATGGCCTTCAGCCATATTATTGTAATAAGTTCTCTTTTGAGACTTTCGATGTAATAAGTGTGTGATTGAACTCTGTTATAAATCCTCGAGTACTGTGTGTGTCAGTATTACTGATCCAGGGATGACACTTATACACATAGATTTGACCGTTTGAGGTCGGATCGCTACAACTTGGAAGGCAGCGCTTGCACGCTAATTTTACACACGAGTTTTCCTTACTCTTGTCATTATGTTCCTACTTTGCTTTGTATGATGGTAATAGTTCTGAGTCTGACTCGATGAAACAAAATTTTCATTTCCAATAACTATTCTTTGAATGCTTTTGACTATTCTAACTTGCCATGAAGTTGCAGTGAACTAAGTGGCTTCATCACAATCGGGGGTTGGATACACTCGGGGGCTATGCCTCACTTGAGGGCTGGTCACACGCGGGGGCTACACTACACCCGGGGGCTTGGCCACTAAAGAACTCAACTTAGCCAACAGTCTGATTTAGGACTAAATCCACTGTCATGGTGCACTCTTTGGAGAGTGCTCCTAGGCCTTTTCTCCTTATTACCTTAGCAAAGAAATCATAGGAAACCCCGATAGTTGTGGCAACCTTTCATCACCTACTAGCCTGCAGCCCGTCTGCCTAGTCGGCAAGAATAAAACCAAAGTAAACCAAGTGACCTAACGATGAATTGTGAAATATTCAAAGGGGAAAGAGCTAGAAAAGGGCAATTTCAAGTGCAGCAAAATTACTTAAGATAAAAGTGTTAAAATTGTAGCGTCACCCCCACCACCGATCGGGCTTAAAGTTTTACACCTTTAATTGGGATACCGAGACAATTTTAAACTATTTTTCACTCCTCAAGCTCAGGATCATCGTCAGTCATCTCCAGGAAGTCATCCAAGTCGACAAAGGACACCACTGGACTGGCAGCATAGTGGAACCTTGGGAAGATCTCTTCAAGGTCCACCTCTTCTCCTTGCTCGTCAATAGGGACGACATTCTTGACGTTGGAGAGGCCTTCATCAGTCAAAAGTGCCCTTGCACCCGAGTCAAAGTTGTTAAGGCTCCGGCCTGGGAAGATGACTCCTTCCACTACATGATGCATGTCAGGGCTTGAAGCAACCAAGTGGACAAGTTAGGGAAATCAACTAGGGCACGTGTGTCCAACCACATGGATGTACAAAACCCCTATGGAGCTGACTTCAGCTGCTCCAATAGACTGATCGTCTGCCCCAACCGGTCCTTAAGCACGGCCAAGCTCCTATCGAACTATCCAGAGTTGGAGATGGTAGACAGGGCGTCAGCCACTCAAGCATCCTCAGCTCCCACATCTGGGCAGTACTCTACAAAAAGAGTTCAATCACCTACACTGGCTAAGTCAATATAGTTCGGTGAATGTTCTTCTCTTCAGAGAGAAAATAAAAATCTAACAAAAGTTCTTCTCTTCTGAGAGAAAAGACTCAATGGAGAGAAGATGACTAGAGATGTGCAGGCAATCGGCGAGGGCTAGCCTGAAGGCGGCATCCATTTACCCAAGCAGGGTCATTGCCGCCTGGTGTTCAGCACTCACGTTGCACCACTTCTAAACCAGATCATCGAAGTCGTTGCCTTGGACTCAGTCGTTGATCTCCAAATGAAGTTGTTCTCCCTCATTAGGTCCTCGATAACCTTCTCCTAGTTTGGGAGAACTGCCACCGACTCCCTCGCCTCCTTGAGGGTCTCATCATAGTCATTCCAATAGGCCCCCAACACCATGACTGCAGATGTCGCAGACATTGTGCCCGTCAGTTAGGTCCTTAACCGCTAGTTTTCCCCACCCAAGGCAGTTGCATAAGTGACTAGTCGGCATAATGTTCCGGAAGTAAAAGAAAGAGGTGACCAAGTGGATTACCTCCTTCCCGATGGACCTCCTCCATGCAGTGATCTCCCAACTGCCTGGCCTCTTCCACCATCTTGAGGCACAAGTCCCTCTCATGCTCGAGCGCCGCGTCCATGAAGTTCAACAACGCCTACATGATCTCATCTGAAAAGCCAAAACTACAGGTTCATTAGCATCTCTAAAGACTCATCCTGACTATCATCAGTCGGCTCGAGCCTTGGGGGCTACGGCCACCGGTCACACTAATTGTGAACCCGGTGATGAAGCCACTATAAAGACTCAACCTGACTATCAGCAATCAGCTCGAGCCTTGGGGGATACTGCCACCGGTCTCACTGATCATGCACCCAGTGATGAAGTCACACTAAAGACTGCGAGCAATCAGCTCGAACCTTGGGGCTATAGCCACCGGTTGCACTTTTCATGCTCCTAGTGATGAACAAACTACATACAGGCTCCCACCTAGAGAGCCATGTCCATGAAGTTCAAGTATGGCTATATTCTCTACTAAGGAAAAAGCGGCACTTCCAAAGACCCTAACCAACTGCCAGCAGTTAGCCAGGGCCTTGGGGCTACACCCACCAGGTGCACTGCCCGTGCCCCCGGAACCAACTAAAAAGACTTGTTGCGAAAGAAGAAGAAAATTGTGGCCGAACTTACCTAGGCGTTCTTGTGGAGAGCCTTGCCCAGTTTCGCTAGCGCCAAGGCATCGAAGAGGTTCTTGTACGTCAACTCCTTCAGCATGCACTACAAAAAAACACTTCTGTGATGATACATGTTTGTCACAGTAGGTCATGTTTTCTGTCATGCATGTACATCCATGACGATTTTATGACAGAATCAAGATAGTCATACATGTGCTGTCGTAGAAGTGTTCCATGACATTACCAAAATTATCATCATGGAAGTGTCCACTTCCATGACGATAAATGGCGGTCATGGAAGTGCTTTCGTCAAGGGTGACCAACACGTGGCATCCACCATAACGGGTCGCTGTTAAGCTATCGGGTCCGGTTTTGGATCCGTTAACCCGCTAATAGCCCGGACCAATGAGGATTTTCCACGTGTAAAATTCTCATTGGCTGGAGGAAACACGTGTTGGCTCACCATTGGGACAGATGTCATCCATTCATTGGACAGGAGGCGCCTATGATACGTCGACACGTGGCACGGCCCAACAGAGGCCCATTCCGGTGAAAAGGCTGGCCCGTCCATTGGGACAGATGTCATCCATTCGTAAGTGCTTGTATGCATTGCATATATCCTTGCACACTCATGTGTTTTAGATGTGGTTTGGACCCATACTTGACATGATGATCACATTGGATAATCCTACAAATTTTATCGATCTACGACTTCATACCAATGCTATCTCGGTAACAAGTATTTACTTCATGCATATATATATATATATATATATATATATATATATATATAGAAATGGGGTCGACCTTGTGTAGGTTGCATCATGGCATGAATTTCTTGACTCATTCCTGTGATACTTGTTTCCTTTCTCAAAGCATCCCAATAAGGATCTCTTGTTTCTAGTTGTGATGTCTTTGATGGTTGCGTGTTTGGAGTTCAATAGTATACAATAAGATAATATTAAGCCATGTGTTGTGCTTTCAAGCAAAGATCTCATTGGTATATTTTATGACTCTTGTTTGGATATCTTATTCCTTCCTTTTGTAACTATTTCATGTGTACATCCTTCTTTGTGGATATATATCACCATGATTGTCATCTACCTAGAATCTTATACACGTGAGAGAAGTTACATCTCTAGTTGATATCCCTATTCTTTCATGTCCACTGTTTCATTCTCTTTTTATATCTTTGGTGGATCTGTGGAAGCATTCATTGTATGAGTGTGTGTCTTACCTCTTTGCATCTTAGTGCACTCATGTTTGGTGAAGTTTGTTGTCCTCGTGCTTGTCTTGACAAGCCTATTATTTCCTATCTTCACTGTGGGTTGTCACAAGCTTTGATTTTTAATTTGCTATTAGTGAGCTTGTGAACCCATTTGCTTGATGTGTGTGTGTGACCTACTTAACTTTGTCCGTGTGGGAAGGACATGTCTGGCACCTTGTATCTCATTTACTCAAGACTATGTTGTTGCTTAATTCTCATCCTTATATTAGTCTTCTCAAGTGCTTTGACGCGACTCGCTCACATCGTTTTGGTTGTGCCTATTATTAGGTTGCCTCATTTACATGTTGCTCAACCATATCTTTGTTGCAATTGCTAGGCTTCTTTTCTTATCTATGCTTGCTTGCAATTGTTTTGTGTTCCTATTGATTTTCAGGGAGTGATGATCCTATGTTGTGCACTTGTATCCAAATAAAAAAATCTAAATAGTGCACAAATCATGCGGAGCTTCTCTATTTTCATTAGAACACCAATTTGCTCAAATCATAATATTCTTTTATCCTTCTGGCTCATCAGATCTTTTTGATTGCTTGCGTCACTTTGTGTTATGCAGATGAGATCATATTATGCCATGTGCTTTGTGCCATGTGCCTTGCTATTATGCTAGGCTCAAAGTTGTATAATAGTGGATTCACCCGTGGATATCTTGTTCTTATCAATTACAACCTTTTTGTGTATACGGGTTTCTTTGTGGATACATATCATGATTATTATTGGCCACTTAGAAATTTTTATACATAATAAAGTTCATATCTTTCCTTGATATCATTCATTCCTTGCCGGGCACTTTGTGTGTTCCTTTTATTCGTATAGTGGCTTCGGTAAGAGGTTGTGTCGTAAGTGCTTGTATGCATTGCATATATCCTTGCACACTCATGTGTTTTGGATGTGGTTTGGACCCATACTTGACATGATGATCACATTGGATAATCCTATTTTATCTTGTCCAAAATATGTTGTTTGGATCTTTTGAATGTTTTCCTCCCATGTTTAATATTATTTTCATATCATACTGTCTTGTTGCATTCTAGATCCTATATATGGGTTGAGCTCCTCAAATTTTTCATCATTGAATATGTGCATTTGATTTCACTCACATTTTCGCGATATGAACACATTAAGGAGGAACTCAAACTATATTAGTCTTCTAGATTGTTTCATCCATTTTGGCATTTGTTGCCAATGGGGGAGAATTTTAGAGGGTTTAAGATAAGTATTTTGTGGTGCTTGTTGTCACTCATGCATACCTACCCTTGTTATATATTCTTGTTGCATGGATGTGTATTGTATATAGAGAAATCTTCTCCTAGTTTATGTCAACCAATATATGCAAAGACATTCAAAGTTCATTCACACATGCATATATTGTGGGGGAGTTTGCTCTATATACTATGGGTGTACTATCATCAAATGCTTGTGTAGTGTCTTGATGATAGTACAACCATCTCAAGTATACAGTTTCTCCTCGAATAAATTGCATGCTGGTTTAAAATTCATTATATAAACCCTCTTGTTGAGATTGTCATCAATTACCAAAATGGGAGAGATTGAAAGTAGCTGTAGTCCCCATGTGTGGTTTTGGTAATTGATGACAATCCTAATGGACTAATGTTTGCATTGAGTTATACATTTGAAGGAAAGTTCCATTTCCAATGCATGAGGAATATTGGATGAGCTGAAGGATGTTTGTTCCATGGTGATGCAAGAAGGAGGTAGAATGGATTCTAAATGAATGCCATATACATATTGTTGTGCATGCATCAAGCCTTATGGGTTGAACCATGATGGATCAAGATATTGAGAGAATGATTAAAGAGAAGAATTCTACATATGCTTCAAGATAGGATCATTATGAGATCATATGTTGAGTCATGGATTATTATGTCTTGAAGCAAGTAATTCAAGTAAAGAATTCATTGTGCCTCTCAAGATACTATGTTGGAGCATGAGAACGAGCAAATGAAGTCCAATATGATATTCAAGGAGAAACTTGATATGGTCATGGTGAATTGATATATTGGTTATTATGTCTTGAAGAAATGAAGCACGGTGAAGATATCAATAGGGTCTTCAAGACATCAATATTAATCATGGAGCAAAGATAAATGTTGGCCAAGATGAAGATCAAAGATTGACCTCTAAGATGGTCAACACACAAGTGCATATCATATGCCACACGAGATCTTGTGGTATGGTAAGAATTTATCGATTACGCTTTGTGTACTAACCCATACTATGTGTTGTCTATGTTGTGTGGGTCAGGTAATTCTCGTGAGCTTGCTTCTTATAAGAAAGCTTGGTGCTCTTCAAACTATATCATCAAGTAATTAATGTTGATGGACAAGTAAAGATGAAATGCCTTCGTGGAAGTGAACATTTGATTTTTCCCCAGAAAGTTTGTGAAGGTTTGGAGGCCACCTCAAGGTCTACCACTAGTGGTTGAGAAACGCCTTCGTGGTGTTGTCTCAAAGGGAGAATAGGGTGAGCCTTCGTGGCGTTGGTGTGCCTTCGTGGTAACATCCACCTCTCTAACGGTGACTAGCTTCCCTCCAAAGAAGTGAACATCGGGATGCATCCTCGTCTCCGTGTCTTCGGTTATTTCTAACACTAGCCACTACTTATGGTTTCCTTTCGTCTCTTGACCTTGCATTCACTATATATTGTTGTCCTCATTATATTGTGTTGGCTATTTCCTTGTAAAGATTATTTAGGCATACACTTTATATCCCGCGATTCATACTTGTTACCGTTGATATATCTTGTCATTAGTATGAATTGCTAACTTGTGTCATACACTTTCATATCTTGTGATATTGATCAAGTAAGTTTGTGTAACTTAGTTGTTCTTGTTAGTATCCTTGTTGTGTTCATCTTATTTCTAATAAGTTGTTGGTGCACTTAGTTGAGCCTAGTGTATTTAGGATTTGTGGTTGAAAAGTATCCTCTTAGTTTATTTCCGCATTAGGATTAAGCCAAATCCATAGAAGTTTTTAAAATGCCTATTCACCCCCCCCCCCTCTAGGCGACATCGTGGTCCATTCAATTGGTATCAGAGCCCGGTCCCTCCTTATTAGGCTTCACCGCCTAGAGAGTAACGATGCCGACTAGTGAACTAGTGCACAACAACACTTTTTATTTGGATGGCACAAATTATCACCTATGGAGAATTCGCCTGCTTTGTCACTTTCGGGCCATGGGTCCAATGCTTTGCGAATTGTTCTTATAGGAATTTCTATTGCTAAGGATGGACATTCTCCATCTATTGAGGATATGTATCTTGATTGTGATACTTCTCTTGTCATTCATCAAGCTTTAACATTTGAAGTGTTTAAGGCAGTCACGACTTGCAAGTCAGCTCATGAGACTTGGACCAAATTTGAAGATATATATGGTGGGTCCAATAGTGATGAAGACAATATTATTTTTGGGGAGTTAATGGAGGAGTTATCCAAATTTTTAAATCATGAGTAACTCTCTATTGCTTCCACCTCCAATTACTTGGACACTTCAATATCTTCCACTTAACCAACATGTGGCGTGCCACAAGGTAATGACATGGTGAGTGAAAAAATATCTTGTGATGATGGTGTTAAGCTCATTTGTGATGATATGCTTGATCTCCAATGTTGCCATGATAGAAATGCCTTGGTTTCCTCTAATTGTTCTATGACTAACCATGTAGAGGAAATCAAGAAAGATGAGGCATGCTTCATTGATGAAGAACCCTCTTCTCCAAAAGAATCATCATCAACCCCCTTTGTTCACATGTGCCTCATGGCAAGAGGTAATGACGAGGTATCATCTTCTCTTAGTGATAATGATGATAGTTGTAATGAGGATGATGATGATGACTTGACTCAAAATCTCTATGAGATTGGGAAAACTCTTCATAGAGCCAAAATAACACTTATAAAAGGTTCCAAGATGTTCTTGCTTGCTTTAAAAAACGTAATGACTTATTTCTAAATGAGCAAGCAAAAAGTGAACAACTTAAACATGAACTTGTTAAGCCTCATCAATGTCTTAGTGACTTGAGGTCTTTAAAAGAAGAGATTGAAGTTACTCATTCTAAACTTAAAGAGGATTTTGAGCACCTTGACCTTGGCTTGAAGAATGTCAAAGGAGAGCTCACCAAACTCTCTAAGTCCCATGAGGAACTTCAAGCTACTCATGCGGAGTCTCTAGTTTCTACATGCTCCTCTCATATTGATAATGATGCTTGTGCTACTAACTCTATCTTGTGTGAAGCATCGATGTTGAAAGAAAATGTTGAGCTAAGGACTCAACTTGATTTGCTAACTAGCAATTATAGGAAATTGGAAGAAATTTATGAAAAGCTCCCGGGCACTCATGAGGATCTTCTAATCTCTCATGATGGGCTAAAGTTAGCTCATGAGGCTATGTTCACCAAGGTAAAATAGTGTGAGTCTCATGTGGATATTAGCACATCTTCTACTCAAAATGCCTTATTGCCATGTGTTAGTCCTTGCAATTCCTCTCTACATGATATTGATACACCTCATGATGAATTGTTCACCTTGTCTTGTTGCTCTAACCATGAAGTTTCTACTTCCACTAGTCCTCTTGTTTCTAGTCTTGAAACTAACCATGTAGATGAAATTAATGAGCTCAAGTCCCAAGTCACTAGTTTGAAGAAAGACTTGGAGAAGTGCGATGATGGACATAGTTTTCACTCCAACAAGAAGAAATCCATGAACAAGAAAAGGGGGAAAGACCAAGCCAAGAACGAATCCAATATTTCTTGCTTTAAGTGCACAAAGGTTGGACATCATGTGAGATCTTGTCCATTGAAGAAAAGGGCTTATAATGGGAAGCTACATTGGAAGCGACCTCAAGCTCAACCTCAAGTTGAATAACGACCACTATCCAACGGTAACATCTCTAAGCCTCCAATTATCAGTGATCATTATTAACTTAGGAAGGATATTGATGGTAATATGTTTGCCAAGTATGTTGGTGCCCAAAGTGGTTTGAAAGTGGATAAGAACATTTGGGTTGCCAAGCCTATTGTTACTAACTTCTTAGGACCCAAGGTGGTTGGGGACCATCGAGCTCAAAATTGATCAATGGTTGTGTGGAGGGCATTGGAGACTTGTCTAGTTCATGAAGAAAAATGATTCTCACCATTCATTATGGTTCAAACCAAGTCAAGTGAATTATCATCATATTTGTCATTCCAATGCTCCTCGTGGTGGTAACTTGTATTTATATTGTCTACATTGAAAGTTACTAGCCCCATGCATGCTTAGGTTTTGTACCTAGCATGTGTTTGTATATGTTGTGTCTCCTAATATGCTTGATTTGTGTTATCTAGCATGTGTAGGTTGCGATACACATCATATATTTGTGTGTGTAGTCTCGAGCCTTCATTGCATTTTAGTTGCATCTTATTGGGCTCTTTTGAGATATTAATGGATCACCACATTATGGGGAGTGATATGCTTTGTGCATATCACAATCCTTGTTAAATGTGAACAATTATGGGATGCCACTTAGAATATATTGGAGATTATCTTATATCTCTGTGGCATGCCATGCCTTGTTTACATATGGCATTCTTGTGCGGTTTTGCCCATGGCTATCTTCACAATCATATTTGGAAAATCGTTTCATTAAAGCTATTCCAATTGTTGCTTTGCATGATGATCTATATAATTGTAATGTTAATAATATACTATCCAAGCATTGTGTTTATTTCTATACTCTCATGTTATGCTTGTGTTAGTATAGATGATTATGTACTTATGTGGTTTCTACGCCAAATGATAACTCAAAATACCATTTTGCTCGAGTTCATCTTATTGGTTTGTATGGAGTTATGGGAGTTTGTTATCTCATTGTTTATAGTATCCTATATCTACTTGAGTGATATATTCCTATGAGTATGTGTGCAATGCATATCTTATATGCTCATTGGTTTTCCTTGGTTCATATGTTGAACTTTGTGTGCTATCATATGTTGATTTGTCACTTTGATTTATTTTGGACAACATGAATGACTAGTGATGTTATTGGAAGTATTAATGGTTATGTGTTCATTTGTCCATTTTGTATCTCCCTGGATTTTGGTAGGCATGTGCATGCGTAGTTACTATGTGTAAATTCACATGCTTTGTTTGCTTTATTTGATCCCATATATATATGCTAAATCCATCAAATTCTTAATAGCTAAGATGTGCATGAAATTCAAATTCATATCGATATGCACATACTTAAGTGGTTTTACCCTATGTGGTGTAGTTATGCTAACTACTTCGGACCCAATAAGTTTGGGGACCATATTGTACTTCAAATGTTTTAGGTACATTTGAGAAGCATTGGGTGCTTGGCTTATTCATGAAGATGGTGGCACTACGAGGAAGTTAGAGCCAAGCTTGGAAATTTTATCGATCTACGACTTCATACCAATGCTATCTCGGTAACAAGTATTTACTTCATGCATATATATATATATATATATATATATATATATATATATATATATATATATATATAGAAATGGGGTCGACCTTGTGTAGGTTGCATCATGGCATGAATTTCTTGACTCATTCCTGTGATACTTGTTTCCTTTCTCAAAGCATCCCAATAAGGATCTCTTGTTTCTAGTTGTGATGTCTTTGATGGTTGCGTGTTTGGAGTTCAATAGTATACAATAAGATAATATTAAGCCATGTGTTGTGCTTTCAAGCAAAGATCTCATTGGTATATTTTATGACTCTTGTTTGGATATCTTATTCCTTCCTTTTGTAACTATTTCATGTGTACATCCTTCTTTGTGGATATATATCACCATGATTGTCATCTACCTAGAATCTTATACACGTGAGAGAAGTTACATCTCTAGTTGATATCCCTATTCTTTCATGTCCACTGTTTCATTCTCTTTTTATATCTTTGGTGGATCTGTGGAAGCATTCATTGTATGAGTGTGTGTCTTACCTCTTTGCATCTTAGTGCACTCATGTTTGGTGAAGTTTGTTGTCCTCGTGCTTGTCTTGACAAGCCTATTATTTCCTATCTTCACTGTGGGTTGTCACAAGCTTTGATTTTTAATTTGCTATTAGTGAGCTTGTGAACCCATTTGCTTGATGTGTGTGTGTGACCTACTTAACTTTGTCCGTGTGGGAAGGACATGTCTGGCACCTTGTATCTCATTTACTCAAGACTATGTTGTTGCTTAATTCTCATCCTTATATTAGTCTTCTCAAGTGCTTTGACGCGACTCGCTCACATCGTTTTGGTTGTGCCTATTATTAGGTTGCCTCATTTACATGTTGCTCAACCATATCTTTGTTGCAATTGCTAGGCTTCTTTTCTTATCTATGCTTGCTTGCAATTGTTTTGTGTTCCTATTGATTTTCAGGGAGTGATGATCCTATGTTGTGCACTTGTATCCAAATAAAAAAATCTAAATAGTGCACAAATCATGCGGAGCTTCTCTATTTTCATTAGAACACCAATTTGCTCAAATCATAATATTCTTTTATCCTTCTGGCTCATCAGATCTTTTTGATTGCTTGCGTCACTTTGTGTTATGCAGATGAGATCATATTATGCCATGTGCTTTGTGCCATGTGCCTTGCTATTATGCTAGGCTCAAAGTTGTATAATAGTGGATTCACCCGTGGATATCTTGTTCTTATCAATTACAACCTTTTTGTGTATACGGGTTTCTTTGTGGATACATATCATGATTATTATTGGCCACTTAGAAATTTTTATACATAATAAAGTTCATATCTTTCCTTGATATCATTCATTCCTTGCCGGGCACTTTGTGTGTTCCTTTTATTCGTATAGTGGCTTCGGTAAGAGGTTGTGTCGTAAGTGCTTGTATGCATTGCATATATCCTTGCACACTCATGTGTTTTGGATGTGGTTTGGACCCATACTTGACATGATGATCACATTGGATAATCCTATTTTATCTTGTCCAAAATATGTTGTTTGGATCTTTTGAATGTTTTCCTCCCATGTTTAATATTATTTTCATATCATACTGTCTTGTTGCATTCTAGATCCTATATATGGGTTGAGCTCCTCAAATTTTTCATCATTGAATATGTGCATTTGATTTCACTCACATTTTCGCGATATGAACACATTAAGGAGGAACTCAAACTATATTAGTCTTCTAGATTGTTTCATCCATTTTGGCATTTGTTGCCAATGGGGGAGAATTTTAGAGGGTTTAAGATAAGTATTTTGTGGTGCTTGTTGTCACTCATGCATACCTACCCTTGTTATATATTCTTGTTGCATGGATGTGTATTGTATATAGAGAAATCTTCTCCTAGTTTATGTCAACCAATATATGCAAAGACATTCAAAGTTCATTCACACATGCATATATTGTGGGGGAGTTTGCTCTATATACTATGGGTGTACTATCATCAAATGCTTGTGTAGTGTCTTGATGATAGTACAACCATCTCAAGTATACAGTTTCTCCTCGAATAAATTGCATGCTGGTTTAAAATTCATTATATAAACCCTCTTGTTGAGATTGTCATCAATTACCAAAATGGGAGAGATTGAAAGTAGCTGTAGTCCCCATGTGTGGTTTTGGTAATTGATGACAATCCTAATGGACTAATGTTTGCATTGAGTTATACATTTGAAGGAAAGTTCCATTTCCAATGCATGAGGAATATTGGATGAGCTGAAGGATGTTTGTTCCATGGTGATGCAAGAAGGAGGTAGAATGGATTCTAAATGAATGCCATATACATATTGTTGTGCATGCATCAAGCCTTATGGGTTGAACCATGATGGATCAAGATATTGAGAGAATGATTAAAGAGAAGAATTCTACATATGCTTGAAGATAGGATCATTATGAGATCATATGTTGAGTCATGGATTATTATGTCTTGAAGCAAGTAATTCAAGTAAAGAATTCATTGTGCCTCTCAAGATACTATGTTGGAGCATGAGAACGAGCAAATGATGTCCAATATAATATTCAAGGAGAAACTTGATATGGTCATGGTGAATTGATATATTGGTTATTATGTCTTGAAGAAATGAAGCATAGTGAAGATATCAATAGGGCCTTAAAGACATCAATATTAATCATGGACCAGAGATAAATGTTGACGAAGATGAAGATCAAAGATTGACCTCTAAGATGGTCAACACACAAGCGCATATCATACGCCACATGAGATCTTGTTGTACGGTAAGAATTTATCAATTGTGCTTTATGTACTAACCCATACTATGTGTTGTCTATGTTATGTGGGTTAGGTAATTCTCATGAGCTTGGTTCTTATAAGAAAGCTTGGTGCTCATCAAAGTATATCATCAAGTAATTAATGTTGATGGACAAGTTGAAGGAATATGCCCTAGAGGCAATAATAAAGTTATTATTTATTTCCTCATATCATGATAAGTGTTTATTATTCATGCTAGAATTGTATTAACCGGAAACATAATACATGTGTGAATACATAGACAAACAGATTGTCACTAGTATGCCTCTACTTGACTAGCTCGTTGATCAAAGATGGTTATGTTTCCTAACCATAGACATGAGTTGTCATTTGATTAATGGGGTCACATCATTAGGAGAATGATGTGATTGACTTGACCCATTCTGTTAGCTTAGCACGTGTTCGTTTAGTTTGTTGCTATTGCTTTCTTCATGACTTATACATGTTCCTATGACTATGAGATTATGCAACTCCCGTTTACCGGAGGAACACTTTGTGTGCTACCAAACGTCACAATGTAACTGGGTGATTATAAAGGTGCTCTACAGGTGTCTCCGAAGGTACTTGTTGGGTTGGCATATTTTGAGATTAGGATTTGTCACTTCGAATGTCAGAGAGGTATCTCTGGGCCCTCTCGGTAATGCACATCACTTAAGCCTTGCAAGCATTGCTACTAATGAGTTAGTTGCAGGATGATGTATTACAGAACGAGTAAAGAGACTTGCCGGTAACGAGATTGCACTAGGTATTGAGATACCGACGATCGAATCTCGGGCAAGTAACATACCGATGACAAAGGGAACAGCGTATGTTGTTATGCGGTTTGACCGATAAAGATCTTCGTAGAATATGTAGGAGCCAATATGAGCATCCAGGTTCCGCTATAGGCTATTGACCGGAGACGTGTCTCGGTCATGTCTACATAGTTCTCGAACCCGTAGGGTCCGCACGCTTAACGTTACGATGACAGTTATATTATGAGTTTATATGTTTTGATGTACCGAAGGTTGTTCGGAGTCCCAGATGTGATCACGGACATGACGAGGAGTCTCGAAATGGTCGAGACATGAATATTGATATATTGGAAGCCTATGTTTGGATATCGGAAGTGTTCCGGGTGAAATCAGGATTTTACCGGAGTACTGGGAGGTTACCTGAACCCCCCGGGAGGTAAATGGGCCTTAGTGGGCCTTTATGGAGAAGAGGAGAGGCGGCTAGGGCTGGGCCGTCTGCCCCTCCCCCCTAGTCCGAATAGGACAAGGAGAGGGGGCGGCGCCCCCCCCCCTTTCCTTCTCTCCCTCGTCTTTCCCCCTCCCGAATCCTATTCCAACTAGGAAAATGGGGGGAGTCCTACTCCCGATGGGAGTAGGACTCCTCCTGGCACGCCCTCTCCCTAGCCGGCCACCCCCCTTGCTCCTTTATATACGGGGGCAGGGGCACCCCATAGACACAACAATTGATCGTTTGATCTTTTAGCTGTGTGCGGTGCCTCCCTCCACCATAGTCCACCTCGATATTACTGTAGCGGTGCTTAGGCGAAGCCCTGCGTCGGTAGAACATCAACATCGTCACCACGCCGTCATGCTGACGAAACTCTCCCTCAACACTCGGCTGGATCAGAGTTCGAGGGACGTCATCGGGATGAATGTGTGCTGAACTCGGAGGTGTCGTACGTTTGGTACTTGATCGGTCGGATCGTGAAGACGTACGACTACATCAACCGCGTTGTGCTAATGCTTCCACTTTCGATCTACGAGGGTACGTGGACAACACTCTCCCCCCTCGTTGCTATGGATCACCATGATCTTGCGTGTGCGTAGGAAAATTTTGAAATTACTACGTTCCCCAACAGTGGCATCCGAGCCAGGTTTTATGCGTAGATGTCATATGCACGAGTAGAACACAAGTGAGTTGTGGGCGATATAAATCATACTGCTTACCAGCATGTCATACTTTGGTTCGGCGGTATTGTTGGATGAAGCGGCCCAGACCGACATTACGCGTACGCTTACGCGCGACTAGTTCTACCGACGTGCTTTGCACACAGGTGGCTGGCGGGTGTTAGTTTCTCCAACTTTAGTTGAACCGAGTGTGGCTACGCCCGGTCCTTGCAAAGGTTAAAACAGCACCAACTTGACAAACTATCGTTGTGTTTTGATGCGTAGGTAAGAACGGTTC
This sequence comes from Triticum monococcum, assembly GCA_034509565.1. Lineage (NCBI taxonomy): Eukaryota > Viridiplantae > Streptophyta > Magnoliopsida > Poales > Poaceae > Triticum > Triticum monococcum. The sequence goes on along the minus strand of CM067842.1, from coordinate 437,181,939 downwards.
TTGCTAAGCCCGTAGCAGCCACGTAAAACTTGCAACAACATAGTAGAGGATGTCTAACTTGTTTTTGCAGGGCATGTTGTGATGTGATATGGTCAAGACATGATGCTAAATTTTATTGTATGAGATGATCCTGTTTTGTAACTGAGTTATCAGCAACTGGTAGGAGCCATATGGTTGTCGCTTTATTGTATGCAATGCTTTACTTTATCACTAAGCGGTAGCGACAGTCATGGAAGCATAAGTTTGGCGAGACGACAACGATGCTACGATGGAGATCAAGGTGTCGCGCCGGTGACGATGGTGATCATGACGGTGCTTCGTAGATGGAGATCACAAGCACAAGATGATGATGGCCATATCATATCACTTATATTGATTGCATGTGATGTTTATCTTTTATGCATCTTATCTTGCTTTGATTGACGGTAGAATTATAAGATGATCTCTCACTAAATTTCAAGATAAAAGGTGTTCTCCCTGAGTATGCACCATTGCCAAAGTTCGTCGTGCCCAGACACCACGTGATGATCGGGTGTGATAAGCTCTACGTCCATCTACAACGGGTGCAAGCCAGTTTTGCACACGCAGAATACTCTGGTTAAGCTTGACGAGCCTAGCATATGCAGATATGGCCTCGGAGCACTAAGACCGAAAGGTCGAGCGTGAATCATATAGTAGATATGATCAACATAGTGATGTTCACCATTGAAAACTACTCCATTTCACGTGATGATCGGTTATGGTTTAGTTGATTTGGATCACGTGATCACTTAGAAGATTAGAGGGATGTCTTTCTAAGTGGGAGTTCTTAAGTAATATTATTAACTGAACTTAAATTTATCATGAACTTAGTACCTGATAGTATCTTGCTTGTCTATGGTTGATTGTAGATAGATGGCCCGTGTTGTTGTTCGTTGAATTTTAATGCGTTCCTTGAGAAAGCAAAGTTGAAAGATAATGGTAGGAATTACACGGACTGGGTCCGTAACTTGAGGATTATCCTCATTGCTGCTCAGAAGAATTACGTCCTGGAAGCACCGCTAGGTGTACCACCTGCGCCAGCAACTGCAGACATTGTGAATGCCTGGCAGTCACGTGTTGATGACTACTCGATAGTTCAGTGTGCCATGCTTTACGGCTTAGAACCGGGACTTCAATGACGTTTTGAACATCATGGAGCATATGATATGTTCCAGGAGTTGAAGTTAATATTTCAAAAGAATGCCCGGATTGAGAGATATGAAGTCTCCAATAAGTTCTATAGCTGCAAGATGGAGGAGAATAGTTCTGTCAGTGAGCATATACTCAAGATGTCTGGGTACTGCAATCACTTGATTCAACTAGGAGTTAATCTTCCAGATGATAGCGTCATTGACAGAATTCTCCAATCACTTCCACCAAGCTACAAGAGCTTTGTGATGAACCATAATATGCAAGGGATGGATAACACAATTCCCGAGCTCTTTGCAATGCTAAAAGCTGCGGAGGTAGAAATCAAGAAGGAGCATCAAGTGTTGATGGTCAGTAAGACCACCGGTTTCAAGAAGGGCAAAGGGAAGAAGAAGGGGAACTTCAAGAAGAACAGCAAGCAAGTTGCTGCTCAGGAGAAGAAACCCAAGTCTGGACCTAAGCCTGAGACTGAGTGCTTCTACTACAACCAGAATGGTCACTGGAAGCGGAACTGCCCCAAGTATTTGGCGGATAAGAAGGATGGCAAGGTGAACAAAGGTATATGCGATATACATGTTATTGATGTGTACCTTACTAGAGCTCGCAGTAGCACCTGGGTATTTGATAATGGTTATGTTGCTAATATTTGCAACTCGAAACAGGGACTGCGGATTAAGCGAACACTAGCAAAGGACGAGGTGACGATTCGCGTAGGAAATGGTTCCAAAGTCGATGTGATCGCGGTCGGCACGCTACCTCTACATCTACCTTCGGGATTAGTATTAGACCTAAATAATTGTTATTTGGTGCCAGCGTTGAGCATGAACATTATATTTGGATCTTGTTTGATGCGAGACGGTTATTCATTTAAATTAGAGAATAATGGTTGTTCTATTTATATGAGTAATATCTTTTATGGTCATGCACCCTTGAAGAGTGGTCTATTTTTGATGAATCTCGATAGTAGTGATACACAATTCATAATGTTGAAGCCAAAAGATGCTGAGTTGATAATGATAGTGCAACTTATTTGTGGCACCGCCGTTTAGGTCATATCGGTGTAAAGCGCATGAAGAAACTCCATACTGATGGACTTTTAGAACCACTTGATTATGAATCACTTGGTACTTGCGAACCGTGCCTCATGGGCAAGATGACTAAAATGTCATTCTCCTGTACTATGGACAGAGCAACAGATTTGTTGGAAATCATACATACAGATGTATGTGGTCCGATGAATGTTGAGGCTTGTGGCGGATATCGTTATTTTCTCACCTTCACAGATGATTTAAGCAGATATGGGCATATCTACTTGATGAAGCATAAGTCTGAAACATTTGAAAAGTTCAAAGAATTTCAGAGTGAAGTTGAAAATGATCGTAAAAAGAAAATAAAGTTTCTACGATCTGATCGTGGAGGAGAATATTTGAGTTACGAGTTTGGTCTACATTTGAAACAATGCGGAATAGTTTTGTTACTCACGCCACCCGGAACACCACAGCGTAATGGTGTGTCCGAACGTCGTAATCATACTTTACTAGATATGGTACGATCTATGATGTCTCTTACAGATATACCGCTATCATTTTGGGGTTATGCTTTAGAGACGGCCGCATTCACATTAAATACGGCACCATCGAAATCCGTTGAGACGACGCCTTATGAACTGATTTGGCAAGAAACCAAAGTTGTCATTTCTGAAAGTTTGGGGCTGCGATGCTTATGTGAAAAAGCTTCAACCTGATAAGCTTGAACCCTAAATTGGAGAAATGTGTCTTCATAGGATACCCAAAGGAAACTATTGGGTACACCTTCTATCACAGATCCGAAGGCAAGACATTCGTTGCTAAGAATGGATCCTTTCTAGAGAAGGAGTTTCTCTCGAAAGAAGTGAGTGGGAGAAAAGTGGAACTTTATGAGGTAACTATACCAGCTCCTCTACTGGAAAGTAGTTCATCACAGAAACCAGTTCCTGTGACGCCTACACCAATTAGTGAGGAAGTTAATGATGATGATCATGGAACTTCAGATCAAGTTACTACTGAACCTCGTAGATCAACCGGAGTAAGATCCGCACCAGAGTGGTATGGTAATCCTCTTCTGGAAGTCATGCTACTAGAACATGATGAACCTACGAACTATGAAGAAGCGATGGTGAGCCCAGATTCCGCAAAATGGCTTGAGGCCATGAAATCTGAGATGGGATACATGTATGAGAACAAAGTGTGGACTTTGGTTGACTTGCCCGATGATCGGCAAGCAATTGAGAATAAATGGATCTTCAAGAAGAAGACTGACACTGACGGTAATGTTACTGTCTACAAAGCTCGACTTGTTGCAAAAGGTTTTTGACAAGTTCAAGGGATTGACTACGATGAGACTTTCTCACCCGTAGTGATGCTTAAGTCTGTCCGAATCATGTTTGCAATTGCCGCATTTTATGATTATGAAATTTGGAAGATGGATGTCAAAACTGCATTCCTGAATGGATTTCTGGAAGAAGAGTTGTATATGATGCAACCAGAAGGTTTTTGTCGATCCAAAGGGAGCTAACAAAGTGTGCAAGCTCCAGTGATCGATTTATGGACTGGTGCAAGCCTCTCGGAGTTGGAATAAATGCTTTGATAGTGTGATCAAAGCATTTTGTTTTATACAGACTTTTGGAGAAGCCTGTATTTACAAGAAAGTGAGTGGGAGCTCTGTAGCATTTCTAATATTATATGTGGATGACATATTGTTGATTGGAAATGATATAGAAGTTCTGGATAGCATAAAGGGATACTTGAATAAGAGTTTTTGAATAAAAGACCTCGGTGAAGCTGCTTATATATTGGGCATCAAGATCTATAGAGATAGATCAAGACGCTTAATTGGACTTTCACAAAGCACATACCTTGACAAAGTTTTGAAGAAGTTCAAAATGGATCAAGCAAAGAAAGGGTTCTTGCCTGTGTTACAAGGTGTGAAGTTGAGTAAGACTCAATGCCCAACCACTGCAGAAGATAGAGAGAAAATGAAAGATGTTCCCTATGCTTCAGCCATAGGCTCTATCATGTATGCAATGTTGTGTACCAGACCTGATGTGTGCCTTGCTATAAGTCTAGCAAGGAGGTACCAAAGTAATCCAGGAGTGGATCACTGGACAGCGGTCAAGAACATCCTGAAATACCTGAAAAGGACTGAGGATATGTGTGGGAGTCCTGGATTAGGGGGTCTCCGGACAGCCGGACTATCTCCATTGGCCGAACTGTTAGACTATGAAGATACAAGATTGAAGACTTCGTCTCGTGTCTGGATGGGACTCTACTTGGCGTGGAAGGCAAGCTAGGCAATACGTATATGGATATCTCCTCTTTTGTAACCGACCTTGTGTAACCCTAATCCTCTCGGGTGTCTATATAAACCGGAGGGTTTTAGTCCGTACGATAACAATCACAACATACAATCATACCATAGGCTAGCTTCTAGGGTTTAGCCTCTCTGATCTCGTGGTAGATCTACTCTTGTAACACCCATATCATCAATATCAATCTAGCAGGACGTAGGGTTTTACCTCCATCAAGAGGGCCCGAACCTGGGTAAAACTTCATGTCCCTTGTCTCCTGTTACCATCCGGCCTAGACGCACAGTTCGGGACCCCCTACCCGAGATCCGCCAGTTTTGACACCAACATTGGTGCTTTCATTGAGAGTCCTCTGTGTCGTCACCGTTAGGCTTGATGGCTCCTACTATCATCGATAGCGATGCCGTCCAGGGTGAGACCTTTCTCCCTGGACAAATCTTCATATTCGGCGGCTTTGCACTACGGGCTAATTCTCTTGGCCATCTGGAGCAGATTGAAAGCTACGCCCCTGGCCATCAGGTCAGATTTGGAAGTTTGAACTACACGGCCGACATCCGCGGGGACTTGATCTTCGACGGATTCGAGCCATAGCCAGGCGCGCCACACTGTCTCGATGGGTATGACCTAGCACTGCCATCGGATGGTACTCCAGAGGCCGCGCCCACATCAGCTCCGACCCTTAGCTCGAAGCCAACTGCACCAATTGAGGACGGGTGGCTAGACACCGCCTCAGGGGCTACAGTCTCGACGGCGATCGAGCCGAACACCAGCATAATCCTCTGCGCAGCCCGTGACTCCAAGGTGCCGGACTCTCTTCCGGACCCCGAACCATCCGCGCCCCTGCCAATCGAATCCGAGTGGGCACCGATCATGGAATTCACCGCTGCGGATATCTTTCAGCATTCGCCCTTCGGCGACGTTCTAAATTCACTAAGGTCTCTCTCTTTGTCAGGAGAGCCCTGGCCAAATTATGGCCAACAGGACTGGGATGCGGACGACGAAGAAATTCAATGCCCATCCACCACCCACTTTGTAGCCACTGTCGATGATTTAACCGACATGCTTGACTTCAACCCCGCAGACATCGACGGTATGGACAACGATGCGGGAGGCAAAGATGAACCACCGCCCATAGGGCGCTGGACGTCCACTTCATCATATGACGTATACATGGTGGACACACCGAAAGAAGACGATGATGAGGAACGGAAGGACGCACCGAAGGCTTGCTCCCTCGAGAAGCAGTCAAAGCGGTGGTGCAAGCGCCGCCCCAAATCCCGCCTCGCCAGAAACAACGATCACACAAACCCAGCGTTGGAGCAGGGCGAACCATTGCCGGACCACGGCAATACGGAGAATAAAACCGAACAAACCAATTCTGTCAAACATAATAGTCCAGACGACACAATGCCGGACAGGCACCCGGAGCAGCAGAATACCTGTCAAAGGATTGTTGCCACCGCGAGGAGTCTAAAAAAGCAGAAGCAAAGGCTCAAGGCTGCGCAGGACACACTCCAAATCAGATGGAGTAAAGTACGCAACACAGCAGCAAAGTACGGCAACAATCGCCCCAGCAAGAGCTACCCAAAGCGGAAGTTGCTACCTGAATTCGATGAGGAGGCATCAGACCCCTCACAACCAAAAATCAAAACGGCCACCTGGCCAGATAGATGACCTGGCGGCCAACATCAAGCGGCAAACAACGCCACTCACAAGCCAATACGCGATCCACGCGAGGGCTCGCGCCAAAAGGATGGCGCAACCAGATCCATCTATGGACCACGCAAGCACGCCCCAGCTTACAATGTACCCCAACAAACATCCGAACAACGCGGCACACCCAGATACAGGGGTGCATCACACCCCCTATGTTTCACCGATGAGGTGATGGACCATGAATTTCCAGAGGGATTCAAACCCGTAAACATAGAGGCATACGACAGAACAACCGACCCTGGGGTCTGGATTGAGGATTATATCCACCATATCCATATGGCTCGAGGAGATGACCTCCACGCCATCAAGTACTTACCCCTCAAGCTCAAAGGGCCAGCCCGCCACTGGCTTAAAGGCCCCCCTGAAAACTCCATTGGAAGTTGGGAAGAGCTTGTAGACGCTTTTCGGACAAATTTTCAAGGAACTTATGTCCGACCTCCAAACGCGGACGATTTGAGCCATATAACTCAACAGCCCGGAGAGTCAGCCCGAAAACTTTGGAACAGGTTCCTTACTAAAAAGAACCAAATTTTTGACTGTCTGGACGCTGAAGCCTTGGCGGCGTTTAAACATAGCGTCCGTGACGAATGGCTCGCCAGACACCTCGGCCAAGAAAAGCCGAGAACAATGGCAGCATTAACAAGCCTCATGACCCGCTTTTGCGCGGGTGAGGACAGCTGGCTAGCCAGATGCAGCACCAACGACCCCAGTACATCCGAAGTTAGAGATGGAAACGGGAAATCATGGCGCAACAGCAACAACAAATGCCGGAACAAAGGAGACAGCACGAAGAGCACGGCAGTAAACGCCAGATTCAAAAGCTCTCGGCCAGGTCAGAAGCCGCCCTCTAAAGGCGCCAGAGACGAACTATCCAGCCTGAATAAAATTCTGGACCAAACATGTCAGGTCCATAGCACCCCTGGCAAACCAGCCAATCATACCCACAGACAATGTTGGGTCTTCAAGCAGTCCGGCAAGCTCAACGCCTTACACAAGGGAGAGGATACACCAAGCGAAGATGAGGATGAGCCTCTCAAGGGAGACGCTGGGGAACAAAAGAAATTTCCACCAAAAGTCAAAACAGTAAACGTGTTACACGTGATCAATGGAAGAAACAAAACGGCACTCCCAGAAAAATACGCCTGAAGGCCCATCACCGCAGAGTCCTGCCACTGGTCATCTCAACCAATCACTTTCGACCATCATGATTACTCAGCAAGTATCCGGCGTGTAGGATGGGCTTCCCTGGTATTAGACCCAATAATTGGCGGATACCGCTTCGCATGAGTCCTGATGGACGGTAGCAGCAGTCTAAACCTGATATACCAGGATACAATCCGCGAAATGGGGATAGACACAACAAAAATTTGCCATAGCAATATTACCTTTAAAGGAGTAACGCTAGGCCCAGAGGCTCGTTGCACGGTCTCCCTGCTACTAAAAGTTATATTCGGCCTCCCCGATAACTTCCGTAGCGAACATCTAACCTTCCACATCGCTTTGTTCCAAAGTGGCTATCAAGCACTACTTGGACGCGAAGCTTTCGCTCGCTTTAATGCAATACCACACTACGCTTCCCTCACACTCAAGATGCCCGGTCCACGTGGCATCATTACATTGAACGGAAGTATTAAGCGATCTCTGCGCGCCAAGAGCGTGCGACTGCCCTGGCAGCCGCACACTAAAAATTGCCCCACTAGCTAAAGCATTTAGCAGGCCGTCACGACCTTGGACACGGCTAGACGAGTCCGGCGCAGCCATATGCAATTTATACCGGATCAATAATCACACCCCTATTGCAAATACAAGGGGCTCCACGAGCGCAGACAAGCGGCTATTCTTACTTACCTAGAATTATAAATAATTTCTTTAAAAACTATCTTTTCGCACGACCGCTTTCTTCACCTCAGCTCCTCTCTTTTACAGATGATCATCGTGCTACACCCGTCCAGGATATGGCACAACGGAGACACAGGTGCAGATGTGCAGCAGGGACCCGCCCCAAGGATTCTTTTTAGATTAAGACCCTGCGTAAACCTTTTTTACTGTCTCTTGTTGATACATATCCACCAACTTCTCAGCAAAATTGAGAAGGATGCTGACGTCTTGGCATGTGGCCACGTCAGAAGAATGCACGTACCTGGACACAAGGGACTTCTTACAAGCGGCACTATTTCAGCCCGGTTTATACCATAAAGACCGAATACCTTAGGGAGTGTTCGGCGTCGCGAGTTCGGCCTTATATGCATCAGCTCCGAATCATTGTCTTTGGTCAAATGTTGGGTTTGCCCGGCTCCTGTGTTTTGGTGCCTTACATTCCGCTTTACCGGCTAAGGTAGCACCAGGAGAACTACTGCGATTGTGCCCTGGTTCATCCGGACGAGCGCCTCAGTAGAGAAAGCCGAAAACTGACTGTCATGATATAGCGTGAGACTGGTCAACCACTTGATGACCTATCGGAATGTTAGAATTCCTCCGCCTTAACGAAGGGCCGCTTTCCGGCCAGGCATATACGCACCCCGCGATCGAGAGAGTGCGGAGCCACCAGGGGCTATCTAGTAGCCCCACTGTCAAACTCCTATGGCTAAGTGAAAGTGTTCAAGCATTATAGTCCGGTTGCCTCGCTCGCTGCGCTATCACCTCCTTATCAGGACCAAGACATTGGGTTAAGTGTGAACACGCGTTTTTTGCGAGCACCTCCGCATTATATGCGTGGGGGTTGAAGCCGACGGCTGCAATCTTTCAGGTTATACACATGTATACATAAACGGCCGCATAGGAGGCATCATACTACTTCCAGGCAAAAGTATAAACACAGCCTTATAAAAACTTCATAAAAGCATTATGTTTACAATGAGAATACATATCACTCAAATATAATATTTTTTGAGCACTGGGCCTCTATCAAACAAGAACCCTCTAGAACTTCCTCGAAATAGTGTTCGGCAGCCACACGGCCTATGGCCGAACCCTGCGCCGCAACAGTGGTAGCGTCCATCTCCGCCCAGTATGCTTTAACACGGGCAAGGGCCATCCGCGAGCCTTCTATGCACGCCAACCTCTTCATCACATTAATGCGCGGCACCGCATCAAGGAGCTGTTGCACTAAGCCGAAATAGCTGTTTGGCTTAGGCCCTTCCGGCCATAGTTGATCCACAACAGACCTCATGGCGAGTCCGGACAACCTATTCAGTTCGGCCCATTCGGCTAGCTGGTCAGTCAATGAAAGCGGACGCTCTGGAACGTGGAATTGCGTCCAGAATAGCTAGTCCACTTCACGATCTGTCTGACCTTGGAAGTACTTGGCCGCATTGGCAGCGCTCGCCGCCAAATCCGTATACGCATCTGCCGAGCTCCACAGCCGATCCAAAGGGGTATACCATGGATCCCCGAACTTCCTCCGTAACATGAAGGGTTTTCCAGCCGCAATATCCCCAGCTTCCTGCAGCTCCTCCTTCTTCGCTCTCATAGCAGAACGGATGTCTTTGTCTGCCGCCGCGGCCTTCTCAAGATCCGTTGCCTTCGCTTGGTTCTCTTTCTCAAGGACTCGGCAACGGTCGGCAGTGTCTTTCAATTTTACGGCCATCTTGGACATCTTCTCTTGGCTCTTGCAATGTGCGGCCTTCTCGGCTTTCAACTCTTCGGCCGCCTTCAAAGCATCCGCATTATTACTCCTCGCTTGTTCCTTGGCTCGGGAAAGTTCCGCCCGCAAGGCTTCCACGGTGGCAGCTCCATCTGCAGTCACAACATATTAAAGATACTAGCATTATGCTTCTCTTACTATGTGGCGTTCACCGGATAATAACACTTACCCTGTGCCTCGTCAAGCCTCTTGTTAACATGCTCGATGTCGGCGTCTGCCGCATCCAGTTGCCGTTTTAATTGGGCAAACTCCCTAGTCCGGCTAGCCACTGGAGCTCCCACCACCTGCACATAAAGGCAGATTGGTTATTACCTGGGTATTTGATCCTCTGTTCACCGCCGTTCTTGACGACAACCAGATTCTCAGGGGCTACTATAACATGTGCAGTACTATCACATATTATCTCACAAACCTCAAAGAGTGTCAATAGCCTCATAAAGGCTTCATGTAATCCACTTTCAACGGACGAGATTCTCTCCATCACCGTACCCATCAGCGTACGGTGCTCTTCTGAGATGGCCGCTCGCCCCATCAACTCCCTCAGAATGTCTAACCGCACACCAAACGGTGTCGGACTCTTTTGTATGCTCTCTTCGGGAGCCGGACACTGGGGACCTTGGGGGTCTACGGGATTATCTTCTGGCCTCACCGGATCCGGAGAGGCCCTCCACGACGACACTTCGGGGTCGCCCGCTTCTGGAGCGGAGGAGTCTGGGGGAGGCATTTCGCTCTCCATCATCTCTGGAAGAAGATCCCCCGAAGACGAGCTCATTTGAGAGGGGTTTAGGCCCGAACTGCAAGATAGATGCGGTGGTTATTTTCTCAGAGGAAAAAGATGACATACCCTTACTACTAAAATATTTTGGATCACTTACGACTCGTTGGAGGGCTGATCCCCCCGTGGACTCTGCGCGGCAAAAGCACCCCCCAGGGCAGGACCCTCAGTGGGAGACCTCTTCTCCCGTTTGGAGGCTTCGGCTTCCGGATCCTCGGAAGCAGTCCTTTTCCTCCCCCGATCATCCTCCTTCGTGGAGACGCTCGCTCCCTCGGTTGGAGCGGATAGCAATGGGGGCCCGCGTCCGCCCATATTATCTCCCTCGGTATCTTCCTTCAAGGGCTCCGGACAAGGTGCGACCTCGAGTATCTTCTCCAATACCGGATTTTTCAAACCCTCAGGGAGGGGAGCCAAGCACCGGATCATCTTCGCCTTTGTTAGCCAGTCCTGGTCAAAAAGCGGACTCTTAGAAATAACTTCGAATAAAAGACAGCGTGTTCGGCGAGGGAGATTTCTTACTTGTTCGGCGGCACGGTTACTGCTCAGGCCCGCGTCCTCGGTGATATCTGGACATTCCACTTGGGGTCCGAAGAATGACTTGTACATCTCCTCGTGTGTCAGGCCGAGGAAACATTGAATGGCACGTGGCCCCTCTGGGTTGAACTCCCACAAACATAGGGACCGGCGTTTGCAAGGCTGGACTTGGCGAACCACCATAACTTGTATCACCGCAACCAAATTGAAATCTCCCTCGAAGAGATCTTGGATGCGGCTTTGCAGTATAGGCACGTCCTTGGCTGGACCCCAGCTCAGACCCCTGCTAATCCATGACATCAGTTGTGGTGGGGGGCCCGAGCGGAAAGCGGGGGCAGCCGCCCACTTGGTACTTCTGGGAGCCGTGATGTAAAACCACTCCCGTTGCCATAATTCGGGAACCTCTAGAAAGGAACCTCTCGGCCATGGAGCTCCTGCCATCTTGCCTATTGATGCACCTCTACACATTGCTTGTTGCCCCTCGAGCATCGTCAGCCTTACTTCAAAGGTCTTGAGCCACAGGCCAAAGTGAGGGGTAACACGGAGAAAGGCCTCACACACGACAATAAATGTCGTAATGTGGAGAAAGGAGTCCGGGGCTAGATCGTGGAAATCTAACTCGTAATAGAACATCAAGCCCCTGATGAAAGGATCCAGAGTGAGGCCTAGACCTCGGAGGAAGTGGGAGACGAACACAACATTCTCGTTGGGCTCAGGAGTAGGGACGACCTACCCTCTAGCAGGCAGCCGATGCAAAACCTCGGCGGTCAGATATCTGGCCTCCCTCAACTTCTTAATGTCCTCCTCCGTAACGGAAGAGGGCATCCATCGGCCTTGAAGGCTGGATCCGAACATGGTTGAAGGTCCGGAGCACCTAACCTGAGCTTTGGGTGTTAGAACTCGACGCGGGGGAAGGGTTTGGTTGAGCACGAGAGGGAAAAAGCGAAAACCTTGTCCCCTTATAAAGAGGGTGAATATCAAGCGTCCCCTCCGTAGCCATTTAGGACTTACCTATAATCTAGGAGTCCTAGACACGGTTGGGTTACCCACGAACCGCATTAATGAGAATCCCATAATTAGGGGAACACGATCTCCGCTTCGGCAAGACGTGTCAAGAAACTGCCTCGCGTTATGTGCGGGGCTGGTTAAATGAAACGGTTCGAATAATCACCGGGCCATGACATGACGTCAAGTTACCAAAATAAGCTGGCGGATTGGATCTGCAAAGACATTATTCTCTCTAAGGTGAAATGTGGAACTTATTTTGCAGGGTCGGACACTATCCTCGTATTCAAATTCTTCTGTGATGTATTTGGAGAAGGAACCCGCCTTGCAATGCCGAAGACAACTGCGCGCCGGACTCATCGTCATTGAAGCCCAGTTCAGGGGCTACTGTGGGAGTCCTAGATTAGGGGGTCTCCGGACAGCCGGACTATCTCCATTGGCCGGACTGTTAGACTATGAAGATACAAGATTGAAGACTTCGTCTCGTGTCCGGATGGGACTCTACTTGGCGTGGAAGGCAAGCTAGGCAATACATATATGGACATCTCCTCTTTTGTAACCGATCTTGTGTAACCCTAACCCTCTCCAGTGTCTATATAAACCAGAGGGTTTTAGTCCGTAGGACAACAATCACAACATACAGTCATACCATAGGCTAGCTTCTAGGGTTTAGCCTCTCTGATCTCGTGGTGGATCTACTCTTGTAACACCCATATCATCAATATCAATCAAGCAAGATGTAGGGTTTTACCTCCATTAAGAGGGCCCGAACCTGGGTAAAACTTCGTGTCCCTTGTCACATGTTACCATCCGGCCTAGACGCACAGTTCGGGACCCCCTACCTGTGATCCGCCGGTTTTGACACTGACAATATGTTTCTCGTATATGGAGGTGACAAAGAGCTCATCGTAAATGGTTACGTTGATGCAAGCTTTGACACTGATCTGGACGATTCTAAATCACAAACCGGATACGTGTTTACATTGAATGGTGGAGCTATCAGTTGGTGCAGTTCTAAACAAAGCGTTGTGGCGGGATCTACATGTGAAGCGGAGTACATAGCTGCTTCGGAAGCAGCAAATGAAGGAGTCTGGATGAAGGAGTTCATATCCGATCTAGGTGTCATACCTAGTGCGTCGGGTCCAATGAAAATCTTTTGTGACAATACTGGTGCAATTGCCTTGGCGAAGGAAACCAGATTTCACAAGAGAACCAAGCACATTAATAGACGCTTCAATTCCATCTGGGATTTAGTCCAGGTGGGAGACATAGAAATTTGCAAGATACATATGGATCTGAATGTTGCAGACCCGTTGACTAAGCCTCTTCCACGAGCAAAACATGATCAGCACCAAGGCTCCATGGGTGTTAGAATCATTACTGTGTAATCTAGATTATTGACTCTAGTGCAAGTGGGAGACTGAAGGAAATATGCCCTAGAGGCAATAATAAAATTACTATTTATTTCCTTATATCATGATAAATGTTTATTATTCATGCTAGAATTGTATTAACCGGAAACATAATACATGTGTGAATACATAGACAAACAGATTGTCACTAGTATGCATCTACTTGACTAGCTCGTTGATCAAAGATGGTTATGTTTCCTAACCATAGACATGAGTTGTCATTTGATTAATGGGGTCACATCATTAGTAGAATGATGTGATTGACTTGACCCATTCCGTTAGCTTAGCACTTGATCGTTTAGTTTGTTGCTATTGCTTTCTTCATGACTTATACATGTTCCTATGACTATGAGATTATGCAACTCCCGTTTACTAGAGGAAAACTTTGTGTGCTACCAAACGTCACAACGTAAATGGGTGATTATAAAGGTGCTCTACAGGTGTCTCCGAAGGTACTTGTTGGGTTGGCATATTTCAAGATTAGGATTTGTCACTCCGAATATCGGAGAGGTATCTCTGGGCCCTCTCGGTAATGCACATCACTTAAGCCTTGCAAGCATTGCTACTATTGAGTTAGTTGCGGGATGATGTATTACAGAACGAGTAAAGAGACTTGCCGGTAACGAGATTGAACAAGGTATTGAGATACCGATGATCGAATCTCGGGCAAGTAACATACCGATGACAAAGGGAACAACGTATGTTGTTATGTGGTTTGACCGATAAAGATCTTCATAGAATATGTAGGAGCCAATATGAGCATCCAGGTTCCGCTATTGGCTATTGACCGGAGACGTGTCTCGGTCATGTCTACATAGTTCTCAAACCCGTAGGGTCCGCACGCTTAATGTTACGATGACAGTTATATTATGAGTTTATATATTTTGATGTAGCAAAGGTTGTTCGGAGTCCCGGATGTGATCAGGGACATGACGAGGAGTCTCGAAATGGTTGAGACATGAAGATTGATATATTGGAAGCCTATGTTTGGATATCGGAAGTGTTCCGGGTGAAATCGGGATTTTACCAGAGTACCGGGAGGTTACCGGAACCCCCCGGGAGGTAAATGGGCCTTAGTGGGCCTTTATGGAGAAGAGGAGAGGCGGCCAGGGCTGGGCCACGCGCCCCTCCCCCTAGTCCGAATAGGACAAGGAGAGGGGGGCGCACCCCCCCCCTTTCCTTCTCTCCCTCCTCTTTCCCCCTCCCGAATCCTATTCCAACTAGGAAAAGGGGGGGAGTCCTACTCCCGGTGGGAGTAGGACTCCTCCTGGCGCGCCCTCTCTCTGGCCGGCCACACCCCCCCCCCCTTGCTCCTTTATATACGGGGGGCAGGGGGCACCCCATAGACACAACAATTGATCGTTTGATCTTTTAGCCGTGTGCGGTGCCCCCCTCCACCATATTCCACCTCGATATTACTGTAGCTATGCTTAGGCGAAGCCCTGCATCGGTAGAACATCAACATCGTCACCACGCCATCGTGCTGACGAAACTCTTCCTCAACACACGGCTGGATCGGAGTTCGAGGGACGTCATCGGGCTGAACGTGTGCTGAACTCGGAGGTGCCGTACGTTCGGCACTTGATCGGTCAGATCGTGAAGACGTGTGACTACATCACATTGTGCTAACGCTTCCGCTTTCGGTGTACGAGGGTACGTGGACAACACTCTCCCCTCTCGTTTCTATGCATCACCATGATCTTGTGTGTGCATAGGAAAATTTTGAAATTACTACGTTCCCCAACACAAGTAAAGATGAATGCAAAGCAAAGCTTCTCACATTGTGTATGGGGGAGCTACTTGAAGACTTCTCCAATGTCTTGCCTTCAACTTGAGCCATGAGGAAACATCAATATAGAGCTCAATTGAAAGGCTCTAGTCAAAGGTATTAGTTCCTTTGGCTTTAGATGTGAGGATCGATGGCCATCGAAAAGGATATATGCTCAAAAATGAGTTTTCGAAAGCTATCTAGTATAGTTCTTTTATGATTCTTGAGTTGTAGGGATCCCGCACTATTAAGAGGGGGTCAAAGGGGTTAGTGGTGGATTTGCTCAAGTCAACATCATCTATTTCTATTCTTCTCACATCATATTCCAACATAGGCATATTTAACTCCTATCCAATACAAATACAATATGCCTACATATCTCAAAAGAAAATCCAAAGCCAACTAAGTTCCCCAAAGTATATGTATATGTTGGGTAACGTAGTAATTTCAAAAAACTTCCTACGCACACACAAGATCATGGTGCTGCATAACAACGAGAGGGGAGAGTGTCGTCTACGTACCCATGTAGACCGTAAGCGGAAGCATTATGACAACGCGGTTGATGTAGTCATACGTCTTCACGATCGACCGATCCTCAGTACCGAACGTACGGCACCTCCGCATTCAGCAGGCGTTCAAATCAGTGACGTCTCGCGAACTCACGATCCAGTAGAGCTTCCGGGAAGAGCTTCGTCAGCACGACGGCGTGGTGATGGTGTTGATGAAGCTACCGATGCAGGGCTTCGCCTAAGCACCGCTACGATATGACCGAGGTGGATTATGGTGGAGGGCGGCACCGCACACGACTAAAAGATCAATGATCAATTGTTGTGTCTCCAAGGGGTGCCCCCCTCCCCGTATATAAAGGAGCGGGGGTGGGGGAGGGGACCGGCATCCTATGGCGCGCCCCATGAGGAGTCATACTCCCACCGGGAGTAGGACTCCCCCCTTCCAGGTAGGAGTAGGAGTAGGAGAGGAAGGGAGAGAAGAAGAGAAGGGAAGGGGGCGCCCCCCCTCCTTGTCCAATTCGGACTAGAGGGGAGGGGGCGCGCGGCTGCCCTAGCCGGCCCTCCTCTTCTCCCACTAAGGCCCATTAGGCCCAATATACTCCCGGGGGGGTTCCGATAACCCCCCGGTACTCTAGTATGTGTCTGAAACCTCCTGAAACACTTCCGGTGTCCAAACATAGTCGTCCAATATATCGATCTTTACATCTCGGCCATTTCGAGACTCCTCGTCATGTCCGTGATCATATCCGGGACTCCGAACTACCTTCGGTACATCAAAACATAAAAACTCATAATACCGATCGTCACAAAACTTTATGCGTGCGGACC
The DNA here is from genome assembly GCA_034509565.1 of Triticum monococcum. Lineage (NCBI taxonomy): Eukaryota > Viridiplantae > Streptophyta > Magnoliopsida > Poales > Poaceae > Triticum > Triticum monococcum. Next base: position 437,165,236 of record CM067842.1, on the reverse strand, counting down.
CTACGGGTTCGAGAACTATGTAGACATGCCCGAGACACGTCTCCCATCAATAATCAATAGCGGAACCGGGATGCTCATATTGGCTCCTACATATTCTACGAAGATCTTTATCGGTCAAACCGCATAACAACATACGTTGTTCCCTTTGTCATCGGTATGTTACTTGCCCGAGATTCGATCGTCGGTATCTCAATACCTAGTTCAATCTTGTTACCGACAAGTCTCTTTACTCGTTCCGTAATGCATCATCCTGTAACTAACTCATTAGTCACATTTCTTGCAAGTCTTATAGTGATGTGCATTACCGAGAGGGCCTAGAGATACCTCTCCGACAATCGGAGTGACAAATCCTATTCTTGATCTATGCCAACTCAACGAACACCATCGGAGACACCTGTAGAGCACCTTTATAATCACCATGTTACATTGTCACGTTTGGTAGCACACAAAGTGTTCTTCCATTAATCGAGAGTTGCATAATCTCATAGTCATATGAACAAGTATAAGTCATGAAGAAAGCAATAGCAGTAAACTAAACGATCAAGTGCTAAGCTAACGGAATGGGTCATGTCAATCACATCATTCTCCTAATGATGTGATCCCGTTGATCAAATGAAAACTCATGTCTATGGCTAGGAAACTCAACCATCTTTGATCAATGAGCTAGTCAAGTAGAGGCATACTAGTGACACTATGTTTGTCTATGTATTCACACATGTATTATGTTTCCGGTTAATACAATTCTAGAATGAATAATAAACATTTATCATGATATGAGGAAATAAATAATAACTTTATTATTGCCTCTAGGGCATATTTCCTTCAGTATAACCCTTGCATACTTTGCACACTCCATTTTGGATTATCTTGGGTGGTTCTCTATGTGAGGACCTGGAGTTTTTCCATAGCTTCAAAACGAGCCCAAGATCATCAAAATCGGAGTCCGGATGTAAAAGTTATGCGTGTTTCAGTTTTGGGGTTCCTGCTGTTTTTTAATGGCCGGATGTCCGGACTTCCGGGTCGCCCCGGATGTCCGGGATCCTCCCAGAAATACGGCCCGCAAATTCCAGAACCTGTTTTCAAATGTTGGTTGTGCCCGCCGAATGTCCGGCACTTTCTCGGATGTTCGGGGCCCCAGTTTTGGCCAGATGTCCGGGGCCTGTACTCCGGCCTCTGTTTTTCACATGCGTGTGTGTGCTTTTCTCAGCCGCCGGATGTCCGGCCCAACACAACCACTTACTCACAAATGGCTAGTTTTCTAGGCTTACTATATATACCCCTCTACCAATCCGGTAGAGGGTTGAGCAACACATTCATATGAACCCTAGAACACAAAAAGGCTCCCTCTCAGTTCTCCTACACCAAATCTTAGATGCATGAGAGATTCATGAGAGTTATTGAGAGATTTTCCAATCAAGTGATAGATCCACTCCCTCTCCCTCTTGTGACCAAAGGAATTCGTGATTTGAGCAAGTCTTGAGCATTTCCCCCTTGATCTTGTTACTCCTGGAGGTTGGAGACTCCTAGGTGGTAGGAGTGCTCCAATGAGGAATCAACTTGTGATTTGCCCCCAGAAAGTTTGTGAAGGTTTGGAGGCCGCCTCAAGGTCTACTACTAGTGGTTGAGAAACGCCTTCGTGGTGTTGCCTCAAAGGGAGAATAGGGTGAGCCTTCGCGGCGTTGGTGTGCCTTCATGGTAACATCCACCTCTTTAACGGTGACTAGCTTCCCTCCAAGGAAGTGAACATCGGGATACATCCTCATCTCCGTGTCTTCGGTTATTTCTAACCCTAGCCACTACTTGTGATTTACTTTGGTCTCTTGACCTTTCATTCACTATATATTGTTGTCCTCGTTATATTGTGTTGGCTATTTCCATGTAAAGATTATTTAGGCCTACACTTTATATCCCGCGATTCATACTTGTTACCATTGATATATCTTGTCATTAGTATGAATTGCTAACTTGTGTCATACACTTTCATATCTTGTGATATTGCTCAAGTAAGTTTGTGTAACTTACTTGTTCTTGTTAGTATCCTTGTTGTGATCATCTTATTTATAATAAGTTGTTGGTGCACTTAGTTGAGCCTAGTGTATTTAGGATTTGTGGTTGAAAAGTATCCTCTTAGTTTATTTCCGCATTAGGATTAAGCCAAATCCGTAGAACTTTTTAAAACGCCTATTCACCCCCCCCCCTAGGTGAAATTGTGGTCCTTTCACATGGTTATTGTGGCCTAGTTTTAAAAAAATAGGTTATTGCGGCCACTAGCAAACCGCGGGAAAAGAACTGCACTGACTACAAGAAAAGAAATAAACAAGACAACAAGGAAATAAATAAGTAAGCAACTTACGCTAGGTGATCACGGCTATTACACATATTATATCCACTGGGCATCAAAGTTCGCCACCAGTGCAAATATAGGGAACAAAGCAGCATATCATATACACTGGTTGTCAAAGTTGGAGACCAGTGCAAATAAACGCCGCAGGAAAACAAGTCTAGAACTGAAACCACTTCAGAAGAGCTCAAGAAACAATATCCTGGGTACCCATAATGCTTAGCAAGCTAATTAACTTTCTCTTGTTTGGCGCTTAAATCCTCTAGCACTTGCTATTGCACCAGAAAGTATGTATCTGAATTCTCCATGGACTTCCTCAGTCCTTCGGCTTCCTGTCGCATAACATCTGATCGATGTCTTTCAACTTGAAGTTGAGACTCAAGAAACCGAACTGATTCAAGCAGCGAGTTCAAAGAGCTGGTGCGAGCAGTAGTAGCCAGTAACTCAGACACTACATCAAGACGGGACTTTGGGGTTGTCTCGGTGTCTTCAATATAGTTTTTATTATCTTTCTTGGAGACCAATAGGGATGTCTCACTATCTTGAACCTTATCTTCATTACTTCCTTTACCATTTCATAACGGAGTACTCTTCTCCAATATTTTATCTGCATTCTAAAAGAGAAACAAACAAACACATCACAGGTTTACCATGTTGTATATGAAACTGATTTTGGTAAACCAGTTCAGTAGTAAGGTGGACAGGATAACAGCATGAAACAAACATATATCTATGTAGTATGGTCACTATATGGTCTATATCATTCTCGTTTATGTTGCCAAATCAAGATAGAGACAGTTTGAATCATATCTATTTAAGACAAAGCAGCATAGACAGAATATAAGTGTGGGAAAGTACACATCAATAAAAACACTTGTAATGTGCATGGCATGAGAACATAATTGTTTATTCAATTGAAACTGAAATCAACATAGAGCAAGTTACAACAGTAAACACGTTAAAGAAACAGGTTTGAAACATACCCGTTGCGCCATTGGAGTTTCAATTGCATCCTTCAAATTTGAAATTAGTTGGTATGAGTAAATACAATGATGCAAGAGCAAAGTAGTATGAACCATAGCTACAGAACCTGACCTGAGAACAATTCTTCTTCTGCTTTAAGCATTGACTTGGGGTTCATAGTGGTGGTCCTCATGCTTTGGGCACTGCGGTTGCCTTACTAACTGCTTGTGTTTGGTTGCTCTGTGGTGGAGACGGTGTTGTATCAATTGGAACTGGGTTACTATCTTCTGGGGTTGGGGTTAGAACGGGTGTAGATGGTTCTCTGTCCAACTGGGTAGGGGTACAATCTGTGTGAGTTTGGGTTATGTGTGGTGGGGCAGGTTCTTGGGCAAGTATAACCATGGTTCTATCTACATCGACAGGTAGCACGATCTTTTCTGAAGACCATGTTTTTACTCCCACAGATACTGCCATCACCCCCTCCGATTGAAATGGCTGATAAACAAGAAAAGTAATTGAATTTATAGACATTGTAAGATAGACAGGTGCAATGGATGGTAGGGAAGAAAACAGGGCATGAAATAATTCACATTTATGTTGTCTAACCTAATAGAATAGCAGGACATAATTTCACATATATGATGGCTAATTAAATAGGATAGCATGACACAATTTCACATGTATGATGGCTAACTAAACAGGATAGAATGACATACCTCAAAATATGATGACTATGTAAACAGGATGACATGATATAACTATACGATGTGTCTATTAAAGTGGTTCGCATGCCATAAATCACAAACATGCCGTCGATGGAAACATGATGGCATGATATAATTCACGGATAGAATGACATAATTCAAAATATGATGACTATGTAAACAGGATGAGATGATATAACTATATTATGTCTTTAGAAAATGGGTTGGCATGCCATAATTCAGATACATGCTGCCTATGTAAACATCATGGCATGATATAATTCAAATATATGATTTATATAATAAGCAAGTGAGCAGAGGGCAATCGCATATATGATGTGTCAACTAAGGAGATGTCATTCAATATTGTGTATATGATGTAAAAACTAAGCGTTGCAATACAACATATGCATGATATGAGTAATATAACCCTGCCAAGTTTGAGCATACACCTCAGGGGGATAACAGGACGGGTCATCTGCCTCTGAATCCTCCTCTGAAGAGCAATCTGTAACCAGCAAGATTTCTGCTTCAGCAGGTAGCATTGTCTGCTCTGAAGACCTTGTTGTCACTCCATATTTCTCCATCACCAATTCAGCTGATGCATAGGAAGAGCAGTTGAATATACAAACATTGTCGACAAATGCAACAAGAAATACAAACAAAGGACGGCATGATATAATTCACATATATGGCACTTGGCTAAACAGCATGGCATTGCATAATTCGCATATATAATGCCTTGCAACAAGGTAGCATTGCATAATTCACATATATGATGTCTTGCAACAAGATGGCATTGCATAATTCACATATATGGTAATTATACACTAAACAGGTGGCATTCACACAAAGCATGTCTAAACTAAGCAAATGACATAGCAAGGCAAGATACCATACGCACGATATGAGCAACATAACCCTGCCAAGTTAGAGCATGCACCTCAGTGGGGAAATAGGACTGGTCATATGTCTCTGAATCCTCCTCTGAGGAGCTATCCGTAACCAACAAGACATGCGCTTCATCAGATAGCATTGTCTACTCTGAAGACCTTGTTTCCACTCCATATTTTTTCATGATCGTGCCGAATGGCTGATGCACGGGAAGAGTAAATGAATGTACTAAAATTGTTAACAAATTTAACACATAATAAAAATGATGGCATGATATAATTCACATATAAGATGACTGGCTAACCAGGGTGGCATTGTAAAATTCACATATATGATATCTGGCTAAACAAGATGGCATTGCATGATTCACATATACGATAAAGAAACTAAACAGATGGCATTCACACAAAGCATGTGTAAACTAAGCAGATGACATATTTGATGTATAAAGTAAGCAATGCAAGGCACCATATGCATGATATTACCAACCTTAGCATGCCAAGTTAGAGCAAAGACCTCAGGGGGTAAATAGGAGTAGTCTTCTCCTTCTGAATCCCCCTCGGAACAGTTATCTTCCTCTTGATTACAATCCAAAACGGGTGGAGGGGGCTGCCTTTAAGCCCGCCATGGAGCGACATCTACATGAAATTTTATTGCCATCCAAAGCTCGCCTATTTTGCTCTACATGTTCAGTTCCATTGTGTACAATAACTGACATGCATAGGAATAAAACATAGTGAGATTATTTAAGGAGTGCATGCACAAATCCGGAGTGATGGTAGCAAACTGTGGATAAACCCAAAACCAATGATAGCAGGCAGATAATAGCTTTACTTAAAAAATACAGATAATGGCTCCTTTAATTTTGTTTGCACCCAACATGAAACTCATAGAAGACACCCGAGATTAACCAGATAGTAGACAGATAGTACTGATTGCTGCCCCAATATGTACCACACAACCATTTAAAAACTCAAGTTTCAGCATTAGTTTGGACCTGACTCGGAGTCTAATGGGTGAACACGACGATAAAATAGCATATCATCATATTAAGCAATGCATAACGTAAGCAGACACGGGAGAGTGCAACCTCTCTTGCGGACCCGTGTAGTCCTCAAGGTCATCTGCTCAGTTGATGATGGTAATGTCGTTGTCATGGCTGCCGGCAGCGGGGAAGAAGATCTGAGGCGGCGAAAGACAGTCTGGAGAGAGGATCCCTGCTGTGGTGAACCCTTCCGTCATTGGAGCAGCTGAGCTGGGGTGGAACACAACGCAACAGGAGCAGGACAAACCACACAAGGTTTTCTTTGACACATATCTGTAACATAAGTAATTGTGTAAAGGCTTGTTTGAATTTGAGGATTCTAACAATGCAGGGATAGTGTCGGGGATATACCCCGTGGTATGACCCGGCCGGAAGTATGACCTAGCCGGACTTGGCGACTCACTAGTAACCTGCCCTAACTTGGCGCCTCACAAAGTGACCCGCCCGGATCTCTCCACTCAGTGATGACCCGGCTGGGCCTGGTGACTCATTGGTAACCCGGCAGGCGGGTCAGAGGAGCGACAAGACCCGGTGGCCCAACGGGCGGTTCATGGAAGGCCGGCTTGTATTATGGTGGGCCGGCTTAAGAGAAAAGGCATAAGGAGTATTCCCTTACAAAGGAAGCAAGACTAGGACTCCACTTGTAATAGAGTAATCCTAATCCTACTAGGACTAGTCATGTAACCCGCCCCTTCAACTTATATAAGGAGGGGCAGGGCACCCCAAGAGGGAAAAGTTCCACAAGGTTTTCACAAGTTAGGTTTAGACAGACAACTCAATAGCTCCCGAGATAGAGCACCCTGATAATTGTGATCATCATCATGAATATCAATGAAGCGGGATGTAGGCTTTTACCTCCACCGTGAGGGGCCGAACCTGGGTAAAACCTCATGTCTCTCGTCCCACTCAACCCCTCTCAAGCTACCACATAGATGCGTTGGCCTCACGACTAAGTCCTTTCAACGAGGATATCTGTCGTGATAATTCCACGACAGTTGGTACCCACCGTGGGGCTAGGCGCACGGTGGTGTTGAGTTCTTGAAGGGAATTCTTAAGGGATCAAGAAGCTTGAGATATATCAGAAAAAGAAAAGAAGACGCAGAAGGATCTGTGGGCTCGACGAACAGTCGCATTAACGTGTGCGAATTTGAGATCAAGAGTATTATGATTGTGTGCGCCGCCGCGCGCATTGCTAGGTGATCCAACGAGTTTGACTCTCTGTTGATATGCCTCCGCACGTGACCAGGCAATCCATCCGGGTCACCGAAATTGATTGTTTTTTCAACTACATGGAGCGACGCATCAAGACGCCAGAAGATTTGATAGATCATTGTTGCCTAAGGCGATATGTTTCGTCGTGGCAAGTAGTACTACAGTGCTGGCTATGGTGTCACCTGAAGCCAAATCGGTTTTTTCTCTTGTCAACTCTGATTGCGACATGCATACATGGAATCTACCAGGAGGTTTAATTCAAGAATTAAGGAAGGAAAAGCTATTACGTGGGATTAGCACATGAATACAAAAAAAGGAGGGGGCCACCACGACCCGGAGGAGGAGTCAATGCTGCATGTCCAATCACGCTTCGCTTGCCTCTCCTAACGTTCTGCCTCTGACACGTTTTTTTTTCTCGGCCTCCATGTTGCGAACCGCGGCCTCGCGATGAGCCTCCATGGGAGAGTCGCCCAGCGCCATGAGCCGCCTGGTCGCCCTCCGGGCCATCCCGCGTCAATCCGCCGCAGCTGTCCACTGGCCATGACCCATCCCGTGTGGATCCGTTGCCGAATCGTCGGCCTTGCTCCACAAATTTATGTCGCGCCGCCTCTGAGCCGCTGGGTTTCAAGCCGCCACTGTCGGTGCTCACATCCGCACCTCTAAGCCGCGCCTCTCGCCGCTACCTGGGCTGCCTCTACGGGCCTGCCTGCCTCCGCCTCTGCTACGACCAAGCCGTCGCCCTTTCCTTATGTCGCCACCGACCGCCTGCACCCCACGCCTCTGGGTTGCCTTGCGTCGAGCTGCCGGAGAGCCGCCCCGCAGGGATCGCGTATTGGGCCACCGAGCTTCGCCTTTTGACTTGGGCCGCCCCATTTTGTCTCCATCACGGGTTGCTCGTGCCTCGCCGGCCCGGCCCGGGTCGCCACCGTTGAGCCGCCCGCTCCGAGCCGCCGTTGTTCCTGCAAGCCGGGCCCGCCTTTGAGCCGGCCGGCCTCCACCGTTGCCGCTTCGGCCTTGCTCTGAGTCACTGGGAGGTCTTCGCGCCGAGTCGCTTCAGACCTCCACCTTGGCCTCGCTCCTTCGCCTTGTCTGCACCAAGCCACCACTCGCCACCTCCGTGGTGAGCTACCATGCCAAGGCCTCCCCGCTGGCAGCACCCTTGCTATTGCACGACCTCAAACAGCCTGCCGTGAACGCCTCTGGGTCGCCGCCTCTTCGTCGAGCTTTAGTGATCACCTTGTCGGATCTTCCTTGCCTGCAAACTGGCCAAACAGCATGGCCCAGCGCTACATGCATGAGGCCGCCGCCTTGCCGCATCGCCTCAGCCTACATCTTATCGAAACCAACTATGGCCTGGAGATGGATTGGTCAAACCTCTACGACTTGGAGGAAGACTCGGCCATGGCTTGCTAGTGCCTCTGTACTGCCTCGCATCATCCGTCGACCCAGTGCCGGCGAGGAGCCGCCTGGCGCAGCCCTTGCCTCTAAGCCGCCGTCGCCATCATCCGTCCGCCGGAGTCGCCGTCTTCTGCTCCGAGTCAACTTGATGACCTCCGCCGAGTTGCCATCAGGGCCGTCCCTGTCAGGACCCCGATTCCAAGTCACATCGATCTAGCCGGTAACACCTCATATCACTTTGCGGCCTCACGCATGGTATCCCACGGGGGTCGCCTTACCATGGCCCGGGACCGTTTGCGCCTTTTGGCTCACGTATATGATAGTGTCGCTAGCATCCATATGACATAGAACCCGGGCCGACATGGCTAGTCGTGAAACCAAAGCGGCACTAACCTATGGGGACAGGCATACATGAATCATATCGAGCGTGTCGGTCAGCAGCGTGTGAATCCGGGCTGCAGCACTGGGCTAACAGGACTCCGGGAACCCGGGCTGTAGCAGGCTAGGCAGGACTCCGAATGTCACCGCGTGACATTTCCCCGAAGGGACAGACACATGAACGAAGGGAAACACATGCCGGCCAGCCAAGTGTCCTGAGCAGTAGTGCTGGGCTAGCAGGACTCCGGTGAATCGGGCTGTAGCAGACTACTATGGCTCATGGAAGCACTAGACTACATTTCCCCATAAGGGAGGCTGCCAAGGATAAACAACTAGATTGTCAGATCCCACACATACCAAGCATTTCAATCATACACACAATATGCTCGATATGTGTAAATACAACATGGCATCACAACATAACTCTACAACTCAATATTTATTCATTAGGCTCCGAGGAGCGAGATATTACAAACATGGGTCTCATGTCCCAACAATCATAGCATACAGGTCAAAGCACATGCAGAAGCTTAACATGTCTGAGAACAGACATCTACAAATGAAAAAGGCTAAGAAGCCTGACTATCTACCAGATCCTGTCGAGGGCACAAGATCGTAGCTGAGTTATCAAGCTAAACATCAAAGTCCACGCGGAACTACTAGCAAGACTGAAATCTCTCTGCAAAACATAAATTAAGCAAACGTGAGTACAAAGGTACTCAGCGAGACTTGCATCAGATCTAAACTACATATGCATCGGTATCATCAAAGGGGGGGTGGAGTTTAACTGCAGCAAGCCAGCTTTGACTCAGTGGCTAACCTGAACTACGATTGCAAGCAACTCTTTTGAGGTGGCGCACACGAGTCCACATATTCACCATTCAATACACCACTATGGATCCGCTCTCGTCTCCCTACGAGAAGGCCATCCATAGCACTCACACTTATCTTGCGAGTTTTAGAGTATCCACTTTCACTTGTCTATGAACTGTTATAGGTAACCCAGAAGTCCATTACCGTGGACACGGCTATTCGAATAGATGATGTTAACCCTGCAGGGGTGTACTTCTTCACACACGCTCTCACCACTTACCGCCGTTTACACGACATGTACTCAGCAACCTTCAAGCGGAAGCCCAACGAGGGTGTCGGCCACGGCCTACCTAAACACCTAAGTCTCTAGTCCAGGTTTATCGCCTATCCAGGTTCCATCCGCAGGGAGTCCGGCTGAGGTTTCCACATACGGCCCCGAACGATGTGTACAGGGTTCCGAGACACCAAACGGGAGCCCGGCATGCCCGGCCACGGTGTATCTACCGCAACATAGCCCACCCTGGGGTCAGCGCTACGCACGGCCGCCAACACATATCCTACAAACACCATAAACTAGTTGCAACTCCTGGACAGAGTACTAGGGTGATTAAAAAGCCGAGAGGGTCCATTCGTTTCGGGCCCAATGCGTGGTAGTAACTGTTTCATGGATCACAAACACAGAACTCAGTTCCTGAGGGCGGCTTCAGTGAGACAACCCACCATGTACTCCTACATGTCCTCTCACCTCTACCTTTACCAAATCTTGTTCACACACTTAGCTCACACACTGTAGGACATGTTTACACACCTCTGGTTCATCCCCGATGAACCAGACCTGACACGACTCTATGCAATAGCAGGCATGACAAACAAGCATGAATGAGTAGGCACATCAGGGCTCAAACAACTCTTACTCATGCTAGTGGGTTTCATCCATTTACAATGGCACTTCTGAAGATGATATAGCTCTTCATCGATGTCATCGCACTCATCGTCGGAAGCACGTCTATCGAGAGGGGATGAATACCGGCAACAGAGAGGAACACAATCAATGCAATGCAACAATTATGATGCATGATAATGTCATGGCAATATGCTGTTGATTGAGCTAATGCAACTAGCAACCATATTAAATGAAGTTGGTTTGAACCAAGGGTTCAAATTCAATCTCCATATGTGCTTATTTAAATGTCATTTATGCAAATTGCCCTATACAGCAACCCTAGGTTGTTCAAACATGCATGCAATTGCCATAAACAGATTTCTTGAATTTTTCTGATAATTTTTCATATATAATTTATCTTATTTGGAGTTACGGTTGATTTTCTATGATTTTTAGAAGTTTTGGGCATTTTCTGAAAATAAATAAATCATTTAGATTTATTTAAAATCCAGAAAAGGTTTACTGCGTTAGCATGACATAAGGGTGACATCATCAGATCAACTGTGGCTGGCCAGGTCAAACCTGGCCAGTGGGGCCCACTGGTCAATGACACACCGCTGGCATGAGTCACTGACGTGTGGGGCCGGTCAAAGGCCATGTCAGCAAGGTCAAAGCTGACGCGTGGGTCCCGCGGGGTTGGATTAGTTCTAACTAATTTCGTTAGCTGACTAACTAAACCGGTGGGGCCCGTGTGTAAGTGGGTCAGGGGGGTTAATTAGTGGGCGATTAGCCCTAGCTAGGTGGCCACGTCAGCGCACCGGCGGCTAGCCGCCGACGACCAAACGGGGCGGCGGAGGCGCTCGGGATTCACCGTCCGGCGACCGTTCGACTCGTGGTTTGGCCCCACGGGCTGCTAGACGTGCACCGCATCCATCGGAGCATGCGGCTAGGCGAGAGGAGGCCGGAAACGACGACTGCAATGACGGCTGGCGGCGGCCGGAGTTCGGCTTAGCACGGGCGAGGCGCTGCGCTAGTCTGACAAGCGAGCTAAGCGGCGGGGCGGATTCCTGGGAGCTCCAGGAGCACGCTAGTGCCACTGGACCGAGCGGAGATGCTCAGGAGCGAGGACATCATCGGCCATTGCGGACGGCGGCTTCGGTCGTTAGTGAAGCAGGGGCTATGGCATGAAAACGGGACAACGGAGAGGGGGGTTCGAGGGAGAGGCTTACAGCGGTTGCAGCGGTGCGGACGGCAAGCTCGGAGAACGCCAGGAGCGGTCGGGCGGCGAGATGGATCTCCGGTGACCGAGGAGGAAGAAGGGGTCGGGGACGGTGAGGCGAGGCACGTCCGCTCGTGCGGCTTGACGGAGACGATGTAGAGGTCGACGGAGGAGCTCCTTGGCGCGCCGGGGAGGCGAGGGGAGCACGGTGGCTGCGAGCTTCACGGTGGCGAGCGCTCGGCAGCGTCGGCCATGGCGATCAGAGGAGAGGGAGAGAGGGCAGAGGGGGAGAGTGAGACGTCCAGGGGTTCGGGGCGGCGCCGAAGAGAAAGCCCGAGGCGTCGCGGTGGCCTTGATGATGCAGGCGAGCAGGGAGGTGCGTGGCGCCGCGGGCGCGCGTGCGATGTCTCCCTCCTCTGCCTACTGGCAGAGGTGGAAGAAGACCAAGGCGCCCCTGGTGGGCTGGCCGATTCTGCTGGGCCACCAGGTAAGTGGGCCTCAGGTAAGCGCCAGGTTAGTCCTTCTCTCTCTCTTTTCTTATTTCTGTTTTATATTTTTTTTTTGTAATTGTGTTTGGATTTACTAAAAATGCCAGAGCAATTCCAAAAATCATGCAACTGACTATGGCCACTGTTTGGAATATTTCCAACAGTAAACATTTCAATTTGTGATTATTTGGGCATTTAAAATATTTTATAGGATTTAAATGCTCAAATGCAAATACTGTATGATTTAATTCAGTGACCCCCAATTGACCTGGAAAAATGTGCAATATTTTTGGCAGAGGTTCAAGACCAATCCAAAGATGATGAACATTTTAAAGGGGCATTTTGGGTTCACTGAAATGATTTTTATTTGGACCCTAGTTGAGTTTCATTTGCTGCTAGGGTTTATCAGCCCCCATTTCAAAATTAAAAGAGATTTAAATTGATGCATGATGCAATGCCACTAATTACAAGAAGTTTTCTAGGGCTGTGACAACTCACCCCAACTAAACAAGAATCTCGTCCCGAGATTCAAGACGTGAGGTAAGAAGACAGAGGGAACACCAATAAAGAATCGTCACGATCCGAATCCCCTTCTTGAAGATGTTGATTCATTGCATCATGTCGATCTTGACATCCTCGCTTTGAGGTCTTCATCCACGCGATGACGACGGAAAGAAACTCAACTAGGATTGATCTTCTCAAAGATCAAGCTAAACAATATCAACTCGCGGAACGAGATGTTGAAACATCTCAAGTTGAGACACAAAACACATCGAGAGGGATGGAAGAACAACGACGGGTTTTGATTTGGTGGGCAACAATTCCACGCCTAAATAGATGGTGAGGGGGTTTCAAAGTAGCGAGAAGTTATGTTGCCCATAATACCATACGGGGCACCTTAGTGAAGGTGACTCGTAGAGCTATTCCCTTTAGTGGCAAAAAGAATTACTTTTGATTCAGAGATCGTTGAAACTCTTCATACCAGCTTAAGGCAAGTTACAATTGATCATTTGAGATAGCTTGAAGAGATGGCTTACTTGGACTAGGATGGATGATGTGGACTACCTTGTTGAAGACAACGCAATGGATGATTTTTGCTTATCATCGGAAATGGATGGGACCTATGGTAAGTCCACTTTTGAAGATGATCATGAACAACAACTACTGAGGTGCAAGCTGGGAACAAAATGCAAATGTTGGGAATGATTCTAGTAACTGGGGAGAAGGTTCACCGGCAAAGGTGATTCCACCAATTGGATGGCTATCGAACAACTGAGAGAACGGAGCCACATTCCGGTTAACGACAACATCAGAACCTAGTGCCTGAGCGTGCTCTCAAGAACTTGAGCATTTCCATATTCATCAAGGTTTTACCAATATCCGTGTCAAGGATCCTGGCAACACAACATACCACCATGATGAATAGTGATGGATAATGCAGATGCAAAGGAAGATAACACATTCTCAGATTTCACCTTAGCGAGGTCAAGGAAACAAAATCTGGATGATCGACCGAGAGACATTTAGCACTCCGCTTCTAATGTTCTCCTTGATGTGCTAGGATAACCCATTTATTGATACGGTTTGGTATCTAGGACATCAAGTAAAGGTCGGACTTCGGGAGCACAAGAATCCATAAGGATTAACTACGGAGGTAAATCCTACGAAATCCTCATGGGGAGGTGGCCAACTTTCTTCAATCGAGATACTACGATAATAGGCCTTCCGGCTGGATGTGTTGGCCACGACATCCACTTTACCGGTTATCGAGGGACCAATATTATAGTTCTTGGGAAATGCTCCAACCATCATATCTGCCTGAGATTCAGATCTGGTTGGTGTCAGGATATTCCAGACTCATCGAGTCTAGAAACAAAATGAAAGTTTGCAACACAAATCGACGAGATGACATTGCGAGATTCTCAGGAAATGGACTATGGTAGTAAGCTCCAAAACATGAGCTGGTGCTGCTAAACACATGTGAACACGCTGTCCCAGACAAGCATGACCACATGGTGGTCTTACAATGAAACACTACCGAGTCCTGGTTGGGAACCATCATCAAGGATATCGAAGTCCTTGCATAAGTCATATGATTTGCTCTTATGGAGAACTTCTTCTCCCTGAACAAGTCAATCAGTGGCTTGGTGTGCTAGGGATACGTATGGAATGAAGATGATCAATCTATCAGACCATAGAGTACTTCGCACATGCATGACTGACTTGGGACGATTCCAAAGGAAGCAAAAACAATCTTTCTCGAATTCACGGCGACAACTTGCACCTAATGCACATGAAATTGGAGAAAGTCACTTCTTACACCAAACATGTATTTCATGAACGGGACATGAAGATAATGCTTACAAAAGTTTCTAACACTAACTTAGATGTTCAATCATGAATCATGGGGGAGACAACATGCTGCTGATGGGCTCAACAGCAACTCATCAAAATTTCCGTATCACTGGACTTCCACCATCATGTGAACATGGTGATAGCATTGGTCAGACCAAAAGATGTAATGGTGTATTCTCGAGGGATCAACCACGAGTAAGACAACACTACGAACATCGTTGGTTCTGATTTGACTCGACAATAGCCCATACTCAAGTCAAAGTTTTGACAAGAGAATAGATCCAACAACTGATCACGAGGACCAATTGGTGAAGATATCATCTTTCTTCAACACACACACACAAGGATATCCCTTAAGAGTTAACTAAGTAGATTAAGCTTTTATCTTCCAACTCTCCAAGTTGTTGTTTAGCTTAACCAACCAGCTCAGGGGGTAACCGACACAGATTTCTTGGAGAGTGGCTGGTTTACAAGAAACCAACTCGATCACGAGCTCAACATAGCGGTCAGGTGACAACCTGGTAATACTTCCGAGAAGATATTCGGAAAATCACGAACCACCGATAAGTTATTAAGCTCGAGAACAATCTTGCTTTTCAGGGCAAGATGATATGATCAAAAGAGTGAGGGATTGACACAATCCTAACTCATTGATCGAAGAGTGCACCAGGAAAAGTGGACTAGGTAGCACGATCAATCTTAGGATGATGATTTGATAACCATCACACTAAGAATGAGAATATTGTCCATTAACTACCAAGCAACACGGTTTCTAGGAATATAAATTTCACACATCATGGTTCACTTGTCAGCATTCCAGTTGCAACAACACGGGACCGAGGAATGAATAATGATAGCGAGAAGTATCACTGCGTCAAGAATTCATAAGAGGTGGTGCAATTCTCACGATAGTCCTGACATAAAAGGGGTAATACTCCAGGGTAGAACAGAGCAAAAGCTGGATGGCATTTGATCTGCAAAGCACAACTACTTTGACCCAATCCTGGATATGGATGAGGTACTGGAGTTTGTTTCTCCTAGTCATTCTGGAATAGAATGGCTTGACGGAACACATGAATAATAGGCATCGATAACATCAATGCACAACTACTCCTGACTATCAATTGATAGACGGGGGTCAGAATACAACTAGAGAGGAACAACTCAAAGGAACATATAATTTTTCTGAGTTATGGATGCATGGATTAGCATGTTATTTCTTCCGGATAACCCATGCAGAAAGGTAGGACTGGCAGATTCACAATGAAGAATGGAGAGCTCATCAAGAGCACTCTGGTTGTGATCTTATGGTTCAAAGAACTTCTGCCATAGGCGGTTCATAGTATTTGGAAGAAGGACATACCACGGACCTCGAGGACTAATGCAAGGGTTACTAATATCCTAAAGGAACTAGCAACACTATCAACAAGAGTAAAGTAGAGTGAATCTCGGGTTCAAGAACCCATGAATAGAATACCTACCGCTACATGGCATCACGGGATGCTTTTGAGAATAATGGCCAGAATCATCACATCGGAAACACAAAACACGGTTAGATTACTAGGTGACTCCCTAAACACCTAGGGTCATAATAATAGCTCCAACATATATGTCAAGGCCATAGAGTACCTCAACTGTCATGTAGTGTGATTAATCTGGCCCAAAAGGACATCAGGAACAGGAGGAAGGGATTTGCAAATGCATCAGACTATTTAGAAACCTGGGATGACTTGGACAGCATAACGGTTGTAAATGCTCAAAACGATTTGAGACATCCTGCAAAATGGTGGCATAACCACTCAACAAGACAATATCAAGGTTCCGAGATCAACTGACAACATACGGAAGTAGTAGGAACGGAACCGAGGCTTGAAACTATCAATTCTATAAGTCTATGGATTAGTAACATGTCATCCTGATAGATAGATGAGAAGGCCTAGCTCTTAATTCCCGTAGAAAAGAAGAGGATGACTTAGATTAGAGGGCATGAGGTATAAGGAGTAAAAAGAACTTTACGTTCCCTTCCACAATCAATTCCCCTACATAACTAAAGCATTTCTAGACACAACTTCGACCAGTTTGGCTTGGTAATCCTACAGGCAGTCAAGCTCTGATACCAACGCTGTCAGGACCCCGATTCCAAGTCACATCGATCTAGCCGGTAACACCTCATATCACTTTGCGGCCTCACGCATGGTATCCCACGGGGGTCGCCTTACCATGGCCCGGGACCGTTTGCGCCTTCTGGCTCACGTATATGATAGTGTCGCTGGCATCCATATGACAGAGAACCCGGGCCGACATGGCTAGTCGTGAAACCAAAGCGGCACTAACCTATGGGGACAGGCATACATGAATCATATCGAGCGTGTCGGTCAGCAACGTGTGAATCCGGGCTGCAGCACTGGGCTAACAGGACTCCGGGAACCCGAGCTGTAGCAGGCTAGGCAGGACTCCGGATGTCACCGCGTGACATTTCCCCGAAGGGACAGACACATGAACGAAGTGAAACACATGCCGGCCAGTCAAGTGTCCTGAGCAGTAGTGCTGGGCTAGCAGGACTCCGGTGAACCGGGCTGTAGCAGACTACTATGGCTCATGGAAGCACTAGACTACATTTCCCCATAAGGGAGGCTGCCAAGGATAAACAACTAGATTGTCGGATCCCACACATACCAAGCATTTCAATCATACACACAATATGCTCGATATGTGTAAATACAACATGGCATCACAACATAACTCTACAACTCAATATTTATTCATTAGGCTCCGAGGAGCGAGATATTACAAACATGGGTCTCATGTCCCAACAATCATAGCATACAGGTCAAAGCACATGCGGAAGCTTAACATGTCTGAGAAAAGACATCTACAAATGAAAAAGGCTAAGAAGCTTGACTATCTACCAGACCCTGTCGAGGGCACAAGATCGTAGCTGAGGTATCAAGCTAAACATCGAAGTCCACGCGGAACTACTAGCGAGACTGAAATCTCTCTGCAAAACATAAATTAAGCAAATGTGAGTACAAAGGTACTCAGCAAGACTTACATTAGATCTAAGCTACATATGCATCGGTATCATCAAAGGGGGGGTGGAGTTTAACTGCAGGAAGCCAGCTTTGACTCAGTGGCTAACCTGAACTACGATTGCAAGCAACTCTTTTGAGGTGGCGCACACGAGTCCACATATTCACCATTCAATACACCACTATGGATCCGCTCTCGTCTCCCTACAAGAAGGCCATCCATAGCACCCACACTTATCTTGCGAGTTTTAGAGTATCCACTTTCACTTGTCTATGAACTGTTATAGGTAACCCCGAAGTCCATTACCCGGACACGGCTATTCGAATAGATGATGTTAACCCTGCAGGGGTGTACTTCTTCACACACGCTCTCACCACTTACCGCCGTTTACACGACATGTACTCGGCAACCTTCAAGCGGAAGCCCAACGCGGGTGTCGGCCACGGCCTACCTAAACACCTAAGTCTCTAGTCCAGGTTTATCGCCTATCCTGGTTCCATCTGCAGGGAGTCCGGCCGAGGTTTCCACATACGGCCCCGAACGATGTGTACAGGGTTTTGAGACATCAAACGGGCGCCCGGCATGCCCGGCCATGGTGTATTTACCGCAACATAGCCCACCCCTAGGGTCAGCGCTACGCACGGCCGCCAACACATATCCTACAAACACCAGAAACTAGTTGCAACTCCTGGACAGAGTACTAGGGTGATTAAGAAGCCGAGAGGGTCCATTGGTTTCGGGCCCAATGCGTGGTAGTAAATGTTTCATGGATCACAAACACAGAACTCAGTTCCTGAGGACGGCTTCAGTGAGACAACCCACCATGTACTCCTACATGGCCTCTCACCGCTACCTTTACCAAATCATGTTCACACACTTAGTTCACACACTGTAGGACATGTTTACACACCTCCGGTTCATCCCCGATGAACCAGACCTGACACGACTCTATGCAATAGCAGGCATGACAAACAAGCATGAATGAGTAGGCACATCAGGGATCAAACAACTCCTACTCATGCTAGTGGGTTTCATCCATTTACTGTGGCAATGATAGGTCATGCAGAGGAAAGGGGTTCAACTACCGCGGCAAGTGACAGAGGAAACATGTTGTCCTAATGCAGTAAAAGAGAGCAGGAGCGAGAGGGTGGGATTGTATCGAAATGAACAAGGGGGTTTTGCTTGCCTGGCACTTCTGAAGATGATGCGATGACACCGATGAAGAGCTATATCATCTTCAGAAGTGCCAGGCAAGCAAAACCCCCTTGTTCATTTCGATACAATCCCACCCTCTCGCTCCTGCTCTCTTTTACTGCATTAGGACAACATGTTTCCTCTGTCACTTGCCGCGGTAGTTGAACCCCTTTCCTCTGCATGACCTGTCATTGCCACAGTAAATGGATGAAACCCACTAGCATGAGTAGGAGTTGTTTGAGCCCTGATGTGCCTACTCATTCATGCTTGTTTGTCATGCCTGCTATTGCATAGAGTCGTGTCAGGTCTGGTTCATCGGGGATGAACCGGAGGTGTGTAAACATGTCCTACAGTGTGTGAGCTAAGTGTGTGAACATGATTTGGTAAATGTAGCGGTGAGAGGCCATGTAGGAGTACATGGTGGGTTGTCTCACTGAAGGCGTCCTCAGGAACTGAGTTCTGTGTTTGTGATCCATGAAACATTTACTACCACGCATTGGGCCCGAAACCAATGGACCCTCTCGGCTTCTTAATCACCCTAGTACTCTGTCCAGGAGTTGCAACTAGTTTCTGGTGTTTGTAGGATATGTGTTGGCGGCCGTGCGTAGCGCTGACCCCAGGGGTGGGCTATGTTGCGGTAAATACACCATGGCCGGGCATGCCGGGCGCCCGTTTGGTGTCTCAGAACCCTGTACACATCGTTCGGGGCCGTATGTGGAAACCTCGGCCGGACTCCCTGCAGATGGAACCTGGATAGGCGATAAACCTGGACTAGAGACTTAGGTGTTTAGGTAGGCCGTGGCCGACACCCTCGTTGGGCTTCCGCTTGAAGGTTGCCGAGTACATGTCGTGTAAACGGCGGTAAGTGGTGAGAGCATGTGTGAAGAAGTACACCCCTGCAGGGTTAACATCATCTATTCGATTAGCCGTGTCCGCGGTAATGGACTTCTGGGTTACCTATAACAGTTCATAGACAAGTGAATGTGGATACTCTAAAACTCGCAAGATAAGTGTGAGTGATATGGATGGCCTTCTCGTAGGGAGACAAGAGCGGATCCAAAGTGGTGTATTGAATGGTGAATATGTGGACTCGTGTGCGCCACCTCAAAAGAGTTGCTTGCAATCGTAGTTCAGGTTAGCCACTGAGTCAAAGCTGGCTTGCTACAGTTAAACTCCACCCCCCCCCTTGATGATACCGATGCATATGTAGTTTAGATCTGATGTAAGTCTTGCTGAGTACCTTTGTACCCACGTTTGCTTAATTTATGTTTTGCAGAGAGATTTCAGTCTTGCTAGTAGTTCCGCGTGGACTTCGACGTTTAGCTTGATACCTTAGCTACGATCTTGTGCCCTCGACAGGATCTGGTAGATAGTCAGGCTTCTTAGCCTTTTTCATTTGTAGATGTCTTTTCTCAGACATGTTAAGCTTCCGCATGTGCTTTGACCTGTATGCTATGATTGTTGGGACATGAGACCCATGTTTGTAATATCTCGCTCCTCGGAGCCTAATGAATAAATATTGAGTTGTAGAGTTATGTTGTGATGCCATGTTGTATTTACACATATCGAGCATATTGTGTGTATGATTGAAATGCTTGGTATGTGTGGGATCCGACAATCTAGTTGTTTATCCTTGGCAGCCTCCCTTATGGGGAAATGTAGTCTAGTGCTTCCATGAGCCATAGTAGTCTGCTACAGCCCGGTTCACCGGAGTCCTGCTAGCCCAGCACTACTGCTCAGGACACTTGACTGGCCGGCATGTGTTTCACTTCGTTCATGTGTCTGTCCCTTCGAGGAAATGTCACGCGGTGACATCCGGAGTCCTGCCTAGCCTGCTACAGCCCGGGTTCCCGGAGTCCTGTTAGCCCAGTGCTGCAGCCCGGATTCACACGCTGCTGACCGACACGCTCGATATGATTCATGTATGCCTGTCCCCATAGGTTAGTGCCGCTTTGGTTTCACGACTAGCCATGTCGGCCCAGGTTCTCTGTCATATGGATGCTAGCGACACTATCATATACGTGAGCCAAAAGGCGCAAACGGTCCCGGGCCATGGTAAGGCGACCCCCGTGGGATACCGTGCGTGAGGCCGCAAAGTGATATGAGCTGTTACCGGCTAGATCGACATGACTTGGAATCAGGGTCCTAACAGCGTTCGGCCCAGCCCACCAGGGGCAGCCCCGTCTTCTACCTCTTGCCAGTAGGCAGTGGAGAAGCCGGGCATGACGCACGCCGTGGCCACGTCGCCCCGCCACCTCCTGCTTCCCTCCTCCTCGCTCTGGCCTCCCTGGACGCCGCCACGACGCCCCGGACCTCTCGCACTCTCTCTCGCTCTCCCTCCTCCCCTAGATCTCGCTCTCTCCCCCGCGCCCGAAGCACTGCCGTCGCCACCGGCCACCATTGCCGTAGCTACTGCCTCCCCCTTGCCCTCTCTCCATGTCTGCAAGCTCCGCTACGACCTCCTCCTCATCCCCGATGAGCCACGCACCGCCGGACGCCCTGCTGCTTCGCCATCGACCCGTCTTCTCCGCGCACGGCCGCCGGATCGCCATCGCCATTACGCCGCCGTCTGGTCCTCCCCGAGCTTGCTGAGCCTCCCTACCGACTCCATGTGAGCCCCTGCTTCCTTTACCCCTAACTCCATGCCCGTTTTCGAGCTCTAGCTGCCTCCTCCACCGGAGCCGAGACGCACCGCCGCACGAGCTCGACGCCGGCGACATTCCGGTGACCTTTTGGTCCCGAGCATGCGTCCAATGTGTTCGCCGCACCGCGTAGAAGCCATAGGCGCTAACCCCGCTTTGCCACGGCCCTTGTAGCCTCGACCCCGAGCTCACCCGAGCCTCGGCCGCCGCCCCGAGCTTCGCTCCGGCGAGCTCCGGCCGTCCCCGTTGCTGCTGCATGCCACCCTGGATGCGGGCGAGCCTCAGCTCCTCGCCCGTGGTCTCCGCCGCCCGAATGGTCGCCGGAGGGCGAATCATGCGCTCTCCGCCGCGTCTGCTGCCGCCGGTGACTAAACGCCGGCGCGTTAGCCCCAGTTGACCAGGGGGTTTGACCTCCCCTGGCTCAATGAC
The DNA here is from genome assembly GCA_034509565.1 of Triticum monococcum. Classification (NCBI taxonomy): domain Eukaryota; kingdom Viridiplantae; phylum Streptophyta; class Magnoliopsida; order Poales; family Poaceae; genus Triticum; species Triticum monococcum. The sequence goes on along the minus strand of CM067842.1, from coordinate 437,143,248 downwards.
AGGTGGGGCCCGACCCTGCTAATTCTAGTTTAGGATTAGTTTAAAGTTTAATTAACCTCTGTTAATTAACCTTTGACACTAACGGGTGGACCCCGCGCGTCAGGTTTGACCTGGTCAGCGCCGTTGACCGCTGACGCAGTGCTGACGTCATGCTGATGCAATTATTCATTTTCTGGAATTATTTTTAGACAGGAAATTCCAGAAAATGTTCAAAACTTCAAAAATTCATAGAAATTCAATTGTAGCTCAGATTGAAATAATTTATATATGAAAAATCAGAAAAATTCTATCTATCCATCTGTACCATTCTCATGCTTGACAAACCAACCTATACATGTTGTATATGTGAAAACACACTTATGGCATAATTAAGAGCTTATTTTGGAGTTGCATTTGAATCTTTAGTTCAAATGGACTTTAACCAAATGAATGCCAGTTGCATTAGCTCCAATAACATCACATCTTCATGCCATGTTCATGCATCATAATGTTGCATATGCTTGTGTTTGATTGCCGACACCGTTCCCTCTCGATAGGTCCTGCTCCGGAGACCGTTCCAGAGTACCTGTCTGAGGAGCAGTGCCTTCCTTGTTGTTCTACCAGGCAAGCAAACCCCCCCCCCCCCTTGTTCATTCTGATACAATCCTACTCTCTCGCTCCTGCTCTCTTTTATTGCATTAGGACAACAACGATTCAACAGCTACTTTATGCTGCGGTAGTTGAACCCATTCCTCTGCATGACCTGTCATTGCCACAGTAAATAGTTGAAACCCACTAGCATGTGTAGGAGTTGATTGAGCCATGTTGTGTTCCTACCATGCTTTGCCTGCTATTGCTTAGAGTATGTCAGGTCTGATTCATCGGGAATGAATTGGAGTGTTATGATATGTTCTGGTGCTGAGAGTTAAGCGTGTGAACACGATTTGGTAAAGGTAGCGGTGAGAGGCCATGTAGGAGTACATGGTGGGTTGTCTCATTGGGATCGTCCTTAAGAACTGAGTTCTGTGTAAGTTGTCCAATGACTAGCTACTACCACACATTGGGCTCCGGGCGCTCCAAGCTCTCTCGACTTATTAACCGCCTTGAGCTCTGTCCAGGAGTTGCAAATAGTTTCTGGTGTTTGTAGGTAGTGCTATTTTTCTACCGAGTGGCACCCAGCAGGGTGGGCTCGGGACAGACTAGGCACACGTGGCCCGGTGTACCGAGTGGCACCCGGATGGTGGGCTCCATGTACACATCGTTTGGGGCCGTGAGTGAAACCTCGGACGGATCTCCTTGCGGATGGAACCCGAATAGGCAATAAACCTGGACTAGAGTCTTGCGTGGTTAGTCAGGTCGTGGCCGACACCCTCGCCAGGCTTCCGCTTGAAGGTTGCCGAGATACATGACGTGTATATGATGATAAGTGGTGAGAGCGTGTGTGATGAAGTACACCCCTGCAGGGTTATCATGATCTATTCGAATAGCCGTGTCCTCGGTTATGGACTTCTTGGATGCTTACGTGGTACATAGACAACTTAAAGTGGATACTCTAAAATGCTCAAGACAAGTGTGAGTGCTATGGATGGCCTTCTCATAGGGAGACGAGATGAAGCCATAGTAGTGTATTGATGTGGTGATTAGTGGACTCGTGTGTGCTGCCTCATCTCAAAGAAGTTTCTCGTTGTCGTAGAACAGGATAGCCACTGAGTCAAAGCTGGCTTGCTACAACTAAACCCCACATTACCTTCTTGATACAAATTCATATATGATAGGATCTGATGTAAGTCTTGCTGAGTACCTTTGTACTCACGTTTGCTTTATTTATGTTTTGCAGATGAGACATCTGTCTTACTAGTAGTTCCGCTTGGACTTCGACGAGTAGCTTGTTACCTCAGCTACAATCTTGTACCCTTGGGAGGGTCTTGTAGATAGTCAGGCTTCTCGGCCTTTTTCTTTTGTAGTTGTCTGTACTCAGACATGTAATGCTTCCACTTGTTGCTTGTATGCTCTGAATGATGGGTCATGCGACCCTTGTTTGTATTTATGCTATGTGGCTTTTCTAAGCCTTTATCCATATGAGTTTGCGTTATGTTGTGATGCCATGTTGTACAACACATACTTGCATGTTATGCGTACGTGTGACGTGTATTGCTATGTGTGGGATCCGACAATCTAGTTGTTTATCCTTGGCAGTCTCTCTTATGGGGAAATGTAGTCTAGTGCTTCCTTGAGCCATAGTAGTCCGCTACAGCCGGTTCACCGGAGTCCTGCTAGCCCAGCACTACTGCTCAGGACACTTGACTGGCCGGCATGTGTTTCACTTCGTTCCTGTGTCTGTCCCTTCGGGGAAATGTCACGCGGTGACAACCGGAGTCCTGCCTAGCCTGCTACAGCCCGGGTTCCCCGGAGTCCTGTTAGCCCAGTGCTACAGCCCGGATTCACACGCTGCTGACCGACACGCTCGATGTGGATCATGTATGCCTGTTCCCATAGGATAGTGCCGCTTTGGGTTCACGACTAGCCATGTCAGCCCGGGTTCTCCGTCATATGGATGCTAGCGACACAATCATATACGCGAGCCAAAAGGCGCAAACGGTCCCGGGCCAGGGTAAGCCGACACCCGTGGGGATACCGTGCGTGAGGCCGCAAAGTGATATGAGGTGTTACCGGCTAGATCAATGTGATTTGGAATCGGGGTCCCGACAGCCTTTATTTAAATGTCATTTATGCAAATTGCCCTGTACAGCAACCCTAGGTTGTTCAAACATGCATGCAATTGCCATAAACAGATTCCTTGAATTTTTCTGATAATTTTCATATATAATTTATCTTATTTGGAGTTACGGTTGATTTTCTATGATTTTTAGAAGTTTTGGGCATTTTCTGAAAATAAATAAATCATTTAGATTTATTTAAAATCCAGAAAAGGTTTACTGCGTCAGCATGACATAAGGGTGACGTCATCAGATCAACTATGGCTGGCCAGGTCAAACCTGACCAGTGGGGCCCACTGGTCAATGACACACCGCTGGCATGAGTCACTGACGTGTGGGGCCGGTCAAAGGCCACGTCAGCAAGGTCAAAGCTGACATGTGGGTCCCGCGGGGTAGGATTAGTTCTAACTAATTTCGTTAGCTGACTAACTAAACCGGTGGGGCCCGTGTGTAAGTGGGTCAGGGGGGTTAATTAGTGGGCGATTAGCCCTAGCTAGGTGGCCACGTCAGCGCACCGGCGGCTAGCCGCCGGCGACCAAACGGGGCGGCGGAGGCGCTCGGGATTCGCCGTCCGGCGACCGTTCGACTCGCGGTTTGGCGCTACGGGCTACTAGACGTGCGCTGCATCCAACGGAGCATGCGGCTAGGCGAGAGGAGGCCGGAAACGACGACTGCAACGACGGCTGGCGGCGGCCGGAGTTCGACTTAGCACGGGCGAGGCGCTGCGCTAGTCTGACGAGCGAGCTAAGCGGCGGGGCGGATTCCTAGGAGCTCCAGGAGCACGCTGGTGCCACTGGACCGAGCGGAGATGCTTAGGAGCGAGGACATCATCGGCGATGGCGGACGGCGGCTTCGGTCGTCAGTGAAGCAGGGGCTACGGCGTGAAAACGGGACAACGGAGAGGGGGGTTCGAGGGAGAGGCTTACGGCGGTTGCAGCGGTGCGGACGGCAAGCTCGGAGGAGGCCAGGAGCGGTCGGGGCGGCGAGATGGATCTTCGGTGACCGAGGAGGAAGAAGGGGTCGGGGACGGTGAGGCGAGGCACGTCCGCTCGCGCGGCTTGACGGAGACGATGTTGAGATCGATGGAGGAGCTCCTTGGCGCGTCGGGGAGGCGAGGGGAGCACGGTGGCTGCGAGCTTCACGGTGGCGAGCGCTAGGCAGCGTCGGCCATGGCGATCAGAGGAGAGGGAGAGAGGGCAGAGGGGGAGAGTGAGACGTCCAGGGGTTCGGGGCGGCGCCAAAGAGAAAGCCCGAGGCGTCGCGGTGGCCTCGATGACGCAGGCGAGCAGGGAGGTGCGTGGCGCCGCGGGCGCGCGTGCGCTGTCTCCCTCCTCTGCCTACTGGCAGAGGTGGAAGAAGACCAAGGCACCCCTAGTGGGCTGGCCGAGTCTGCTGGGCCACCAGGTAAGTGGGCCTCAGGTAAGCGCCAGGTTAGTCCTTCTCTCTCTTTTCTTATTTTTGTTTTGTATTTTTTTTTGTAATTGTGTTTGGATTTACTAAAAATGCCAGAGCAATTCCAAAAATCATGCAACTGACTATGGCCACTGTTTGGAATATTTTCAATAGTAAACATTTCAGTTTGTGATTATTTAGGCATTTAAAATATTTTATAGGATTTAAATGCTCAAAAGCAAATACCGTATGATTCAATTCAGTGACCCCCAATTGACCTGGAAAAATGTGCAATATTTTTGGCAGAGGTTCAAGACCAATCCAAAGATGATGAACATTTTAGAAGGGCATTTTGGGTTCAGTGAAATGATTTTTATTTGGACCCTAGTTGAGTTTCATTTGCTGTTAGGATTTATCAGCCCCCATTTCAAAATTAAAAGAGATTGAAATTGATGCATGATGTAATGCCACTAATTACAGGAAGTTTTCTAGGGCTGTGATAGTCCCGCCTCGACTCATCCCGAGTCGCCCGCGCCCTCAATTCAAGTCGCCGCCGTGGTCTCAAGCTAGCTCTGTGTTGTTCCCATTCTGGGCCACCTCTGTATCACCAGCGCACCGGGCCACCGCGGGCCCGCCTCAACCTGCCATGACCCGCTGGCCTTGCTGTGGCTGTCCACGAGCCGCTGTTTCTAAAGCCGCTGACGCTCCCTGCCTTCGCAGCCTCGCCCTCGCACTGCTCAGACTCGCCATCACGCCTCCACCTTGCTGGTGAACCTCCGTCCACCTCCGTTGGATTCGATTGAGCCGCCACACCTTAAGCCGCCGGCCGGCTCTGCTTCACCTCCCTTCAGAGATGTTGCTCCCATCGCCCTTACTTAGTTTTTACCTCTAAGCTGCTGCATTGTTACATGCTCTCCTACTAACTGCTGTCTAGAGAAAGGGGACGTGGAGAGCTGGTCGTGATTCCTTTAAACTGCAGCAATACTACGATTGGTTATCCTGCAAAACAAGGAAGAAGCCATGGAACCTATCATGATCGACTCAAAAAGAAAGAAAGATGAATATTTGAAGCAGCGGAATTCCATGCAGTTCTGCTCATGCTGATTACATCAAGCATGCGGGTCTTCCTTTGAGCAAGCTTGCAAGGTATTACTACCATACAGTAAATTCTTTGAACACTGACTATTTGTTTGTATTTCCATTGCGATGTCAACAGCGAGCAGGGTGAGGCGGCGATGGTCGTCCGTGGCTGAATGGGCTGGCCCTGCTACCTGCACCACACCGTTGGCCCACCGCGAACAACGGCTGTTGTTTTCACTGTTTTCACAAACCAGCCACAACCGAGCTAGGATCATCCCACTTCGGAGAATCGACTGGACTATGGCTGTTTCGGTCAAAAAGGAAACTCATGGGCTCAAATTATCCAATAAAATTGATGGTGCTGCAACCACTACCGAGCAAAGTTCCATGCATGGATTCCAAAAACGTGATTGATGCCTTTTTTGATCCCCACCTAAGGACCAAGGGGTTTGGCTAATCTGTGAAGTGCTAGTCTGGCTAGTTAAATTGCAGTATATTTTTCAAGATTAAATTATCAAACACGGCATCTGGACGTAGCGTCCGTAGTTCATCTGATCTGGTCAAATTGTCGTACAGTCACTCATCTGAAAAGTATATCGGGTGATACCTTTCTAAATATATTTTATTAGCACATATTATTTTTGTCAAAAAACAATTACTTTGATCTGTATATTTTTATACAGGACAATCATTCACTACAAATATGGTCTATACCATGGGTATGGAGCACGGGCTGACAATATTCCGCCCGGCGATAGTCCGTAACATATTACCCGATGAATGGACATGCACAAGCCGCCGCCCGTGCGGCCCGGTCTACATCAACTAGCCGGGACTGCGCCTGTGATTGACTCGCTCGTCCGCGCGTCTTACCGCGCCTGCGATTGACTCGCCGTCCGCACCTGCTTACAATGTCGCAGTGACTCATCTAATCGTACCGCCTCTGATATTGCGGTCGTCTTTACCGTCTGTCTCTCGTGGCCTGGTCTACATCAACACACCGGGCCGCACCTGTCTGCATGAGCTATTTATTGAGTATAAGCAAGTTACTTCTCGGGTAGCCCGGTTTTCTTCCAATAATTTGGAGGCAAATTATCGTATATTATCAGCTGCCGTCTGCACTAGATGGCTCAATGGGCAGGCGCACAAGTCGCCGCCACTACAGTTTGGTTAACATCAAACAGCTAGTTGGGATGAATCATTGGCCGAGTTGCTGACATGGCTCATACGGGATCATTTATAACCCGTCGCAGTCACCTCAACCTTCTGTGAATTCTCCTCGAGTTATCAACACCAACAATATGCATCTTATGCTATGGTCAAATATGGAGAATCTCAAGTTGTCTTAAGACTCGGGGGCTACAATGATATGACTCGGCAAATGTTGTCGGTTTCCAGAGAATTCAAGAACCCGAGGACATTGGAGGGAAAGATAACCCGGTCCCAAAGGCTACTGCCATATTGATGAAAATTGAAAGGCCGTCAGAAAATTTCCGGCTTAAAAAGAAGATTCCGGCTCAACATCTGGTTCAAGAGAATCTGTCTCTCACGGAAGCTCTCAAATATCCGGTTTAAAATCTGGCTCAAGGGAAATATGTCTCCCACAAAGCTTTGAAGCTCTCAATATCCGGTTTAAAATTCCGGTTCAAGAAGAATTCATTACTCGCAAGTTCGAGTTCTCAGGAAAAATTAAAGGTTGCCAAAGAGATCTTGCTACCATGATGCGCGGTTTAAACATGGGTATCCTACCTTATTGGCTTGTCACATTATATAATCACTCCCGTGGCTTGACGCCCAAATTACAGGGATCAAAGAGAGTCTGGATGCATGGCACAGCTCAAATATTGGTCCCTGACGAGCACAAATTGTCAGTATGTCACTTGGGGGATTCCTGTTCAAACATAGGTGTATTCGACCAAAGAGAACATAGCGTGACTACCCTCTTGACCAAGTTTGTTCAAACATAGGCGTATTCGACCAAAGAGAACATAACCTTTCTGGGTCATCCTACCTGTAACTAGCTGCTTCAACTCCATCAGGTAATCCTGATTGACCCGCTGAACTCTTAACGATCAGTCTTTACGGCGTATTCGACCAAGATCTGAGCTCGTTAAGGTTAAAACGATGATTTATCATGTGAGAGCATGGCTTACAAATAGTTAGGATGGATCCAGGCTGCTAAATCCGCCTTCATTGAAACTTGGTTAAAATTGCCTGTTTGCATGCTGCTGCTCTGACCCTGCGTACTCCTGATAACTCTTTGAGCAAGACCTGACTTTATCTAGGTTCAAATGTCGATTGTGTACTGCGAGTGTCGGCTACAAAATGCGAGGATACTCCAGTGGCTCAGGCTATTTTCATTGAAGTATTATGTTATCATACACATGCATCATCATACATTGCATCATACACATGCATCATCATATATTGCATCATACATTGCATCATCATTACATCATTATAACATGCATCATATATGCATAGATATACCGGTTTATATTGCAGGAACCGGTTTTCAGGCCGGGTTATATTATTCAAATCTTTAATAGCCAACATGGCTGATTTTTATTATGGTTATCAATAACTAGTATTATGATTAAGGTTTTAAAAGTCGCTTCAGCGCAATGGCTATTATTTTATCAATGGATATAATTTATTCAACAATGGAAGAATAGTCCCGAGTCGTTGCAGGCTTACGACCCGGCACTTGGGGGCTACATTATTCAAGTTGACATTACATCAAATATGCAAGTCCCATGTCACTGCCAGCAGGCACCATGGCACTTGGGGGCTAATGCAGAGTCATTTTTTGCTCACCTTATTGAAGACCCGACTCATCACATTGTAATGAGCCGGCCCTTGGGGGCTACCAATTGCTCATGTCAACAATTCAAGGTACACAAATCTTAAATCCATTATATTGAAAGGTCCATTACTCAGTTGGAAGAGTACAAAGCTCTTAACCTTATGGACGTGGGTTCGAGCCCCATGGAGAGGATTACATCATATGATATTATTTTCAATGAAGTATATATAAAGTCCCAGCTCAGTATTATCTTACTAAGCCGGCCCTTGGGGGCTACACGTTGCTGTTCAAATCTACATGATTATATCTACAAAGTCCCTACTCATTATTGCTTAATGACCCGACCCTTGGGGGCTACATTTGGTTGAAGTTTTTATGGGCATCAGGCAATTACAAGTCCCAGGTTGCTGCAAGCATGACAACCCAGTACTTGGGGGCTACATATATGGAGTATTCAGTCTTTACTAGTGACTGAGATGAACAAACATGGATTTCTTCAAAGTGGCAATATTTATATTGAAGCAAGTCTTAAGTCATCACTTTGTTCTGCTCAAGACTTGGGAGCTATAGGTAATATCGATATAAGGGAGAAATATCTTCCAATTTTCAGTTTTGAGCAAACAAGATTGACCCGGTGTCTGCAACAATCATATGTCAATCCCTCAACATGCGGGAAAGAGTCACTCCAAAGTTCCTACCGCGGAGAACATAAGATGAAATTGCTTGTAGGGTACGAAACCACCTCAAAGTTATTCTTTCTGATCAATCCATTGAGCTATTCCTATAAGTGTCACAAACATCCCTAGAGCTCGCAGTAAAATAACACCATATGATACACATTAATCAACCCTAATGTCACCTAGATACTCCAATGTCACCACAAGTATCCGTGGGCCAATTATACGATATGCATCAAACAACTTCAGATTCATAATATTCAATCCAACATAAACAAGGACGTAAACGTGCATCAACCCCTATGCATATATTACCCAAATGTCACCTCGGGAATCCGCGAGTTGAGTGCCAAAACATACATCAAGTGAATCAATAGAACACCCCATTGTCACCACAGGTATCCCACGCAAGACATACATCAAGTGTTCTCAAATCCATAAAAGTATTCAATCCGATAATAGTGAAACCTCAAAGGTAAAACTCAATTCATCACAAAAAGATAGAGGGGGAGAAACACCATATGATCCAACTATAGTAACAAAGCTCGCGGTACATCAAGATCGTTCCAGATCAAGAACACGAGAGAGAGAGAGAGAGAGAGAGAGAGATCAAACACATAGCTACAGATACATACCCTCAGCCCCGAGGGTGAACTACTCCCTGCTCGTCATGGAGGCTAACAGGATGATGGATGTCGGATTTCGGGTTCCGGCAGACCCTTAAGGTTCGAACACTGGGGTGCGTGCGGAGATTACGCCTTCTACCTCCCCGCCTCGCAAAGATCTAAACTACTAAAAGAACTGCACAAGGGACACAAGATTTATACTGGTTCGGGCCACCGTTGTGGTGTAATACCCTACTCCAGTGTGTGGTTGGTGGATTGCCTCCTGGGGCTGATGATGATGAACAATACAAGGAAGAACAGCCTCGCGAGGGTCTGTTCTTGGCTGGGGTGATGAACTGCTAGGAGGAGTTCAGCCACCCTTCTCTTTCTCTCTCTCTTTCTCTCCCTTACTCTTACTAGCCAACCGAATGAACGAACCGAACCCCTTGCTACGTGGGCGGCTGGCCCTATTTATAGAGGCCCTGGTCCTCTTCCTAAATATTGAGCGGGAAGGGAGCCAACAATGGCGGGCTAATTTGAAGGCGGACAGCAAGTATCAACTAATCTGACAAAAGCAGTCTTCGCCTGTGCAAAGCTCCAGTGATGACGCCGTCTCGGGCTCCACGGTGACCTCCGTCTCGTAGTCCTCCTGGTCTTGGTCTCGTTGCACCAAAATGGCAACCTTTGCCTGATGCCTCGGTACTCCGCGGCTGCGCTTGCCCCCTTTGCACCAAAGAGGAAATAAGGACGCTGCGCGCGCTGGCACCCGCCTGGCGCCCTGAGTCGTCATGGCTTGCGTCACGGGGGACCTCGCGAGGTACACCGCCTTGATCTCTCCGCCTCCTCGCGAGCCAGCCTAACGAGGCCGTGCCTGAGGAAGCTCCATGTCGCCCGCCTCGCGAGGCTTGGCCCCTCGCGAGGGTCTTGAGTCTTGTGCTGATGAAGATGGGCCGTGCTGGGCCTCCCTTGAGCCACACCGCAGGCCACAGGCAGGCAAGTCTGGGGACCCCCGTTCCCAGAACGCCGACAATGGAGATGGCCTCCGGTGATGGTTTCCCCCTCCGGCAGGGTGCCGGAACGGGCTCCCGATTGGTTTTTTGTGGCTACAGAGGCTTGCGGTGGTGGACCTTCCGATCTAGGTTTCTTTCTGAAGGTTTCTATACTTATAGGAATTTTTGGCGTTGGAAACAAGTCAGGGGGTACCCGAGGAGCCCACAAGCCCGCATGGCGCGCCCCTGGCTTGTGGGCTCCTTGGGACTCTTCTGGTCCAGGTCCGGTGCTTCGGGGGTCTCTTTTGGTCCATAAAAAATCATCATTAATTTTCAGCCCATTCCGAGAACTTTTATTTCTGTACAAAAAATGACACAGCGGTAGTTCTGATGAAAACAACACCAGTCCGGGTTAGCTCTAATAAAATCATACAACCATATAAAATTATTGTAAACATGGCATGAATACTTCGTAAATTCTAGATACGTTGGAGACATATCAACATCCCCAAGCTTAATTCCTGCTCGTCCTCGAGTAGGTAAATGATAAAAGAAAGAATTTTATGAAGTGTAAATGCTACCTAGCATATTTATCAATGTAATCTTCTTTATTGTGGCATGAATGTTCAGATCCATAAGATTCAAAACACAAGTTTAATATTGATATAAAAACAATAATACTTCAAGCATACTAATAACGCAATCATTTCTTCTCAAAATAACATGGCCAAAGAAAGTTATCCCTAAAAAATCATATAGTCTGGCTATGATCCATCTTCATCACACAAAATATTTCATCATGCACAACCCGATGACAAGCCAAGCAATTGTTTCATACTTTTAATGTTCTCAAGCCTTTTCAACTTTCACACAATACATGAGCGTGAGCCATAGATATATCACTATAGGTGGAATAGAATATGGTGGAGGTTTTGAGGAGAATACAAAAAAGGAGAAAGTGTCACATCAACTAGGCAAATTAATGGGCTATGGAGATGCCCATCAATTTATATCGATGCAAGTGAGTAGGGATTGCCATGCAACAGATGCATTAGAGCTATAAGTGTATGAAAGCTCAAAAAGAGACTAAATGGGTGTGCATCCAACTCGCTTGCTCATGAAGACCTAGGGCAATTTGAGGAAGCCCATCATTGGAATATACAAGCCAAGTTCTATAATAAAAAATTCCCACCAGTATATGAAAGTGACAAAATAGGAGATTCTCTATCATGAAGACCATGGTGCTACTTTGAAGCACAAGTGTGGAAAAGAATAGTATCATTGTCCCTTCTCTCTTTTTCTCTCGTTTTTTTTATTTTCTCTTTTTCTTTGGGCTCCTTGGCCTCTTTTTTTTATTTGGGCTCTTTGGCCTCTCTTTTTTTAAGTCTGGAGTCTCATCCCGACTTGTGGGAGAATCATAGCCTCCATCATCCTTTCCTCACATGGGACAATGCTCTAAAAAATGATGACCATCACACTTTTATTTACTTACAACTCATGAATTAAAACTCGATACTAGAACAAAATATGACTCTATATGAATGCCTCCGGTGGTGTACTGGGATGTGCAATGATCAAGAGTGACATGTATAAAAAAAATATGAACAGTGGCCAAGCCACAAATATTATGCCAACTACATGATCATGCAAAGCAATATGACAATGATTGTATGGGTCATAATAAACGGAACCGTGGAAGTTGCATGGCAATATATCTCGGAATGGCTATGAAAATGCCATAATAGGTAGGTATGGTGGTTGTTTTGAGGAAGGGTAAATGGTGAGTTTAATGCACCGACGAAAGTTGCGTAGTACTAGAGAGGCTAGCAATGGTGGAAGGGTGAGAGTGTGTATAATCCATGGACTCAACATTAGTCATAAAGAACTCACATACTTATTGCAAAAATTTATTAGCCATCAAAACAAAGTACTACACACATGCTCCTAGGGGCGTAAATTGGTAGGAAAAGACCATCGCTCGTCCCCGACCGTCACTCATAAGGAAGAAAATCAAAAAATAAATCATGCTCCGACTTCATCACATAACGGTTCTATTGGGGAACGTAGTAATTTCAAAAAAAAATCCTACGCACACGCAAGATCATGGTGATGCATAGCGACGAGAGGGAAGAGTATCGTCCATGTACCCTCGTAGAACGTAAGCAGAAGTGTTATGAGAACGCGGTTGATGTAGTCAAACGTCTTCACGATCCGACCGATCCAAGTACTGAATGCATGGCACCTCCGAGTTCAGCACATGTTCAGCTCGATGATGTCCCACGAACTCCGATCCAGCAGAGCTTCACGGGAGAGTTCCGTCAGCATGACGGCGTGTTGACGGCGATGATGTTGCTACCAATGCAGGGCTTCGCCTAAGCACCGCTACGATATGATTGAGGTGGATTATGGTGGAGGGGGCACCGCACATGGCTAAGGGATCAATGATCAACTTGTGTGTCTAGAGGTGCCCCTGCCCCCGTATATAAAGGAGCAAGGGGGGAGGTCGTCCGGCCCTCTATGGCGTGCTAGGAGGAGGAGTCGTCCTTCTAATAGGAGTAGGACTCCCCTCTTTCCTACTCCTACTAGGAGGGGGAGAGGAAGGGGAAAGGGAGAAGGAAAGGTGGGCGCATAAAGTTTTCTAGGGATGGAAACTTCCAATTCAAGTTTTTCTTCATAAGATTGCATCAAGGCATCAACGATATGTTTAGTAAACGCTTTATTTTGACTATAAGCATGAGGAGAATTTAGCACGGATTGCAACAAGGAAATACAATCAATCAAAGAGCAATTTTCATAGTTAAATTCCTTGAAATCCATAATAGTGGGTTTAGCAACATCTAGGGTTTTAATTTCTTCAATCCCACTTTTATCAAATTTAGCATCAAGATCAAAAGATTCAGAATTCTTAGAACGCCTTCTAGGTAAAGGTGGATCATATTCAGTCCCATCATTATCAAGATTCATATTGCAAAACAAAGATTTAATAGGGGACACATCAATAACTTTTAGATCTTCATCATTATTTTCATAGCAACTCGGTTTAGCGACCATCTTATTAACTAAAGTAGCCTACTTATCTGAAATTTCAGAAGTTAATTTCTCAAGATGAGCAAGTTGGGATCTTAAACCATCGAATTCTTTAGACATATCATCAAGCTCTTTATTCATAAAACTCATAAAACTTTTCTATTCTTTAAGCTCGTTTCGGAAGAAACTATTATGTTCAAATTGCAAAACCATGAAACTCCTAACATTGCTTTCGATCTCTTCTAATCTTTTAAGGTGAAGGTCACCAAATTTAGTATTATCTTAAGCCATTATGACAAACAAGCAAACTAGCACACAAGCAAACAAAAAGCAAGCGGGCAAAAGGAGGCAAATAGAGAAAGAGAGGGAGGATAGAGAGAGAGGGCGAATAAAACGGCAAGGGTGAATTGGGGGGAGAGGAAAACAAGAGGCAAATGGCAAATAATGTAATGCGGGAGATAAGGGTATGTGATGGGTGCTTGGTATGTTGACTTTTGCGTAGACCTCCCCGACAACGGCGCCAGAAATGGCTCGTTGTCGGGAGTCAGATCTTGACTTGTGCGAACCTCCCCGGCAACAGCGCCAGAAATCCTTCTTGCTACCTCTTTTAGCACTGCGTTGGTTTTCCCCGAAGAGGAAGGGATGATGCAGCAAAGTAGCGTAAGTATTTCCCTCAGTTTTTTGAGAACCAAGGTATCAATCCAGTAGGAGGCTACACGCAAGTCCCTCGTACCTGCACAAAACAAATAAATCCTCGCAACCAACGCAAATAGGGGTTGTCAATCCCTATAGGGCCACTTACGAGAGTGAGATCTGATAGATATGATAAGATAATATTTTTGGTATTTTTATGATAAAGATGCAAAGTAAAATAAAAGAAAAGTAAATAGCAAAGTAAATAACTAAGTAGTAGGAGATTGATATGATAAAGATAGACCCGGGGGCCATAGGTTTCACTAGTGGCTTCTCTCGAGAGCATAAGTATTCTACGGTGGGTGAACAAATTACTGTTGAGCAATTGACAGAATTGAGCATAGTTATGAGAATATCTAGTTATGATCATGTATATAGGCATCACGTCCGAGACAAGTAGACCGACTCCTGCCTGCATCTACTACTATTACTCCAATCATCGACCGCTATCCAGCATGCATCTAGAGTATTAAGTTAAAAACAGAGTAACACCTTAAGCAAGATGACATGATGTAGAGGGATAGACTCATGCAATATGAAAAAAACCATCTTGTTATCCTTGATGGCAACAATACAATACGTGCCTTGCTGCCCTTACTGTCACGGGGAAAGGACACCGCAAGATTGAACCCAAAGCTAAGCACTTCTCCCATTGCAAGAAAGATCAATCTAGTAGGCCAAACCAAACTGATAATTCGAAGAGACTTGCAAAGATAACCAATCATACATAAAAGAATTCAGAGAAGATTCAAATATTATTCATAGATAGACTTGATCATAAACCCACAATTCATCGGTCTCAACAAACACACCGCAAAAAGAAGATTACATCGAATAGATCTCCACAAGAGAGGGGGAGAACATTGTATTGAGATCCAAAAAGAGAGAAGAAGCCATCTAGCTACTAACTATGGACCCGTAGGTCTGAAGTAAACTACTCACACTTCATCGGAGAGGCTATGGTGTTGATGTAGAAGCCCTCCGTGATCGATGCCCCCTCCGGCGGAGCTCCAGAACAGGCCCCAAGATGGGATCTCGTGGATACAGAAAGTTACGACGGTGGAATTAGGGTTTTGGCTCCGTATCTGATCGTTTGGGGGTATATAGGAGGAAGAAGTGCGTCGGTGGAGCAACAGGGGGGCCACGAGGGTGGAGGGCGCAGCTGGGGGGTAGGCGCGCCCCCCTACCTCATGGCCTCCTGTTAATTGGCTTGACATAGGGTCCAAGTCTCCTGGGTTGTATTCGGTGAGAAAATCACGTTCCCGAAGGTTTCATTCCGTTTGGACTCCGTTTGATATTCCTTTTCTTCGAAACCCTAAAACAGGCAAAAAAATAGCAATTCTGGGCTGGGCCTCCGGTTAATAGGTTAGTCCCAAAAATAATATAAAAGTGGATAATAAAGCCCAATAATGTCCAAAACAGTAGATAATATAGCATGGAGCAATCAAAAATTATAGATACGTTGGAGACGGGCAGCTCCTTGGAGGTGGAGGATGGGGTGGCTGAACGAGCGGGACGACGAGATCGACGACAGATCCTCATCCGGTACGGTGGATGAGGGACGTTGAGGTGTTGTTGTGGACGACGTCGTCAGGGAAGAGGCTCCGGCTGGGTGGCGGACGAAGGAGGGTGTGGGGCTTCACGGGTTTTCGCGGCCTCGGTGTTTGAATGGGTGGGCTGATGGGATGGGAGTGGGGAACCATGGCTTAGGGAGACGCTTGTCCAAAATGTGGGGTAAGTTATGAAAGTACCCCCACCGATTTGTGCTAGGCAGTTCTTTTGGTTCAGGTGTATCACGGGCATTTCGCGTGTCGGGATTTCGCAGGAGGTGGGAGTTTTCGCGCGCTTTTTAATTTTGGGATAGCAAGGCGCGGGTTGAGATAGAGGGAGTTTTCGGAGCACAACGAGACAAAGCTATGTCTTAAATATTTCAGGGTAACAAGGCGCGGGTTGAAGAGGCGAGAGTTTCGCAGCACAATAGACAGAGATGCTAGCTTGAAATTTCGGCATAACAAGGCGCGGCTTGAAATTTCAGGAGAACAAGCTTAATGTGTACCCCCAAAAAATACAATTCACACCTCATCACTAGAGAGAGCCATGTCCCATTTTACTATATTACTAGAAATGCATTCAAATACAACAAAAAAACTAAAAAAATCGGGACAACAAACATAACATGTATAGTACCAAGACAATTTGCACTTCCCTCAACAATAAAAAAACAATGTGTGTTGTCTAGCATATGGACTAAATTTGAGTACATTTTCCCTGTTTGAATGGGATTGTACTCAGGTTAGTTATACAACCATCTAAATATTATCTTCACAACACATGACATGAATATAGGAGAAGTAAATTCCTATATAAATACGAACTACATGTACATACGATCTCAAATTCAAATATATGTATCCATTTTATGTTGAATTCAAATCATTGTACATGTATGCTCTAGCTAGATATTTAGAATCTAAACCGTGTATGATACTACGTACAATGTGTTTAACACGCACAACACACACAGAAACCATTTAGACTAGTAAGGTACACGTGCATTGCACGCATGAGATTTGGCAACCAAATTATGAATAAATACCACATTATAGCATGTAAGCTTTGAGTCATATATGCATGATGTAGATGTTCATTTAATTATTATAGTTCATTTCATTCAAAATCATCTAGTTTTTATAAGAAAGCTAATCTATTTTAAGATTCATGGAATTGTGCGTTGTAAAGCATAAAGTAAAAACAAATAATGGCAAATCATGTAGAAAACACATTTGGGCAATTCTGATATGGAAGATTCTAAAACAAAGAAGAAGTGCTTGTGTTTTGAGGTTTGTGCATTATGCTTAAGTTCAACCATGGAGTCTTCTAGATTGTACATGTGGCAAAATCTGGTGGAAACTAGATGATATCTAATGGCCAGTAGTGCTCAAATTTCCCATCTCTGCACCATCGGATTGGCTTCATCCAATGACCATCTTTCAAAGTTAATTAAAGTTATACACACACTATATAAAAAATATATTATATAATATATAGGGGTATAGATATAGAAATGTGATGCGAAAGCCACCCATCATCTCCAATTAGAATAGTGTGTCCATGCACAGATGCAATGTGACCAAACGATGTGTGCCATCGGTATCTCAAATTCAAATAAGTCTGACCTTGTTCAATGTGTATACAGTACAACATGCTCATTTCCAAACCACACCAAGCATATCTCAGTTATATTAATGCATGCATGGGTTTCAAACATCATGATCTCTTATTCAAATATTTGAATTCAACTTTACATTGATTATGACCTCACCTAGTCTTTTACACCCACACAGTCGTCTTCTCTTTATAATTGTACCACTAACTTTCTCTCGTGCATGCAAGCACACACACTAGCAGTCGGCATTATCCATCGCTCACATGCAATCTTTTTCTTCCGGTCGGACTCCCATGCATGCACCCCCCCTCTCCATCATATCGGGCATTCTTTATCTCTCACGTGCATGCGCAATGATCAATGTTCCTCTATGTGTGTGTAGCTAGGTCTTTCATAGTTTTCCACACAAACTGATCAATCTATATATATAGTGAGGTCTCACCCTCTTTCCCACATCCACATCGATCAATCTATACCTCTCTCTATATAGGATTACATAGCTAATACACCCACATTGATTATATATCCAACGTCCCCCTCTCATCATCCATGCCTTCCGCGCAAGTGGCGAAGATAGGAGGCAGCAAGGGTTGTGCCCCCCTAACATCACTATATATCGAGGCTAATATGAATGTGATCATTAGACAATTGCTGGTAAAATGGTTTAAGTTGATGAATTGGTCCTCCTCATAAAGGATTAGCAATGCTTGGCCCCCTAGCTCATTTATTTTTCATGGCTCCGCCACTGCCTGCAGCAGCGCACGTTCTCGCCCCCTCTCTGTAAATATCGATCTCACACTTGTGCACTCCTTCATAGTCTCCCTCCACTTGGCCCCTCGCACCATCTTCTAGCCCCCACTGGATTTTGCCACAAGTACAATCTAGCAGACTCCATGGTTGAACTTAAGCATAATTCACAAACCTCAAAACACAAGTGCCTCTCCTTTCTTCTAGAATATTTCGTATCATAACTACCCAAACTTTTTTTCTAGTTGAATTCCCATTATTTGTTTTTACTTTATGCTTTATAACGCACAATTCCATGAATCATAAAATAGAATAAGGGCTTCTTTGATTCAAAGGATTCTGAGAGGAATTTTGGAGGATTCTAATCCTTAGGAATTTCTCCTATCTTGGTTGTTTGATTCGAAGGATTGTAAACCATAGGAATTTTTCCATAGGATTCATTTGCACTAGATTTGATAGGAAACATCCCATCCACTCAAACCTCTTTGAAAGAATCCTGCGTTTTTTATGCACAATCAAACACTCATACAATCCTGTAGGATTCAAGACAACATTCCACTCTAATCCCATGTTTTTCCTATTCCCGCGTTTTGGAAATCCTACAAATCAAAGAGGCCCTAGATTTTTTATAAAAACTAATTGATTTTGAATGAGATGAACTATAAGAATTAAACGAACGTCTACATCAAGCATATATGAATCAAAGCTTACATGCTATAGTGTGGTATTTATTCATAATTTGGTTGCCAAATCTGATGCGTGCAATGCACGTGTACCTTACTAGTACTTCGAGTATGTGCAAAACACGTAATTTAGAATTCCAATGGCACGCTACACAGTGTCTCTCTTATAGTTCATGAAGCCACATGGCACATGCGGAGGCATTGTCACGACCTCCTTATGTGGATTGATCATAGTGACATGCTGCTGGATCACAGTGACGTCCACGCACACACACGTGGGTACACGGGGGGACGCATTTTTTTACGAAGATCCACTCCATGTGATAATTTGACTCGTGTAAAGTCCTTCACTTCATTGATGGTCAATTAATACAGCGCATGCAAATTGAGTGGACGTGAGGGAGGAAGAAGCACATTACTACTCCACTGTGTGCATGCGAGTAGTTAAATCATGGGTTGCTACTTCCATTGGTCTCCTTCGTATTTTGTGCCAATTTTTGACCATATTTTTAAGTAACATAATATTTATGCATGACATAAAAAGTGGCACAAAAAAGGGGGCCAATAAACTAGGACGCAGGCAGCATGATCAATTTTTGCCAGGGCTACTGTTGGTGGCATTTGTATTTAAATATGGATGGAGTGGAGTAGTTACTATCTTTATCTTAGCCTCGTAGGGCTCTCCAAGTGCCTAGGCTCGCCTCCCCGCCTCGCCCACCGGATCTCACCATGGATAATCCCTTAGGTCCCAGGATACCGCGGACTGCCCTCTCGCTGCGGCCCGTAGCACTGCCACCTTTGAGCGAAACACACATGTGTTTTAGAGGGGATCCATTGCTCTAGAATCACATCTCGGTGGCGCAGGAGGACATGCCAGGGCTGCATTTTAGGTGGTGGGTAGCAATGGCAAATCGGATCATGGAAGCGTCGCATCGATTAGAGAGAATTTCCAAGGAGTTGCGCCCGGCGTAGCACAAGGCGGAGGCGCAAGTCGATCTCAAGGGAGAGGTGATGAGGGATGTCAGCATCTAGCAGCATCGCATTGATTTCGAGCTAGGGCTAATGGTAGAGATCATATTCACGGAGTCAACTGCGGAGGAAAGAACGCGCATGCCTGCGCAATGGCATGAGCAACCGGCGCAACTGTTCAAATGGGCAGTAGGAGAAGCCAAATCTCGGGACCAGTTGCGGTGGCGCTGCTGGGCATGCATCATAGGCGAGGTGAGCTGCCTCCTTCCCCGCCAGCGATGCAGTGACCTAGTAGTCGGTTGCTGCTGCAGTGAACTTGCAACGCCATGTTGGTTTGCAACCTTGACAATCACTCCATCTATATGTACTGTATTCCTGTGAAAATACTTGGTCATTTGAAAAAAAGATGGTAATTAGAATGCTTGGTCATGACAATCAACCGAAGCCACAACCAGAAGTCTCCATCGCGTAATACTTTACGGTCGGTCGCACCAACAGACGGTCGGTCGCACCCGCATCTTACCGAAGGGACATGCATCGGCTTGGTCTGACATGTAAGACCAGTTACATCACTGACTTGTGTGACCGCATTTGAGCAGTGTAGTACTCCCTCTATCTCAGTTTACAAGTCTTGCACGTGTACCTAGGTCATTAATTTGACCAACTTAATAAGAGGCATACATTACGAAAAATATATCATTACAAACTTCAAATATTATATTTTTTAATGATATATTTTTTATGTTAAACAATTTATTTTATATAAGTTACATTGATGACCTAGATACACGTGCAAGCCTTAAACTGAGATGGAGGGAGTACTTGAATTTTATGTTCCACTAAACTCATCGGGAGCCGTTTCGGACCTCGAAACCAAAACCATCCATTAATCTTTACCTTGTTCCCATCACATTCCAAAGTACTAGTGCTACCATTAAGTGCAAGCCTGCTCACACCTACTAGTACATACCAAACCTGAATGTGTTCCCACTATCCAGGTTTTAGTACTAGTGATAGTACTTAGGTTATAAAAAGGGGAACTACCTAACCAAAAATTACTCTACCTTCATCCTCATAAGTCCTTCTTCTTTGTCTGTCCTTGGCATGGCCGGTGTGTAGAGCTCTAGGTCGAGAACTACTCATAACAAGGGAGCGGCAACTAAGGCTACAGAAAAAAGAGGGCCCGTCGCCTCGCAGAGACCTCGAAAGATCTCTCACGGGCAGGCGATGGCTCCCAGGAGCGCCCTAGCCATGGAGGCGAACATGCCGGCATGCCCGATCAGCTCAATAAACACCTCAATAAGCAGAAGGATTTCATCCACGGCTTCGTGGAGCTGCTGAAGGAGAGCCTCGACGACATGCCCGCTGAGCTCAATGAGCAGGGGGAGTCGACCGCCGGCTTGGTCATGCTGCTGAAGAAGAACATTGCCTCAGAGAAGAAGGCGACCGGCGAAATCCTGCAACTTTAGGAGGACAAGGCGAAGCTCTGTCACGAGCTCGACCTACTGAAGGAGGAGAACGCCGGCTGGAAGAAGCTGCATGAGAATAGTAGTTCCTCGATGAAGATGTTGCAGGCCCTCGTCATGGAACAGAAGGAGGAGTTGGCGAATCGAGCACCCAGCTGCTGTCAAGGTACGTAATGTGGCCGTGGAACAGATGATGAAGGCTCGTGTCGAGAAATCCCGCGTCATGGACAGAATGAAGAAGATGGCGGAGGGGACGCACAAGGAGATGGAGGTTGTGGAGGCGATGAAGAAGTAGTAACGACTCCGCGGCCAGCAACCCTTCATGTAGTAGAGAGCAGCACCCCAGACTTGTGTGTGCATCTTCCTTCTTTTTGGGGGGTGATAATCTTCTTTCTTTTGCTCATGTGTTTCTTATTTTGCTTTGGGTGTTTCGGCACACGTGTCACGTTCTCTGCAAGGCATGAATAGAGAACAATGCTAACAATGAGATGACTAGCAAATTAGGTCATTTTTTATCGCCATATGGCACTGGGCTGTCGTGTTTCGTGCTCCTCCGTCGTACTACTTCAGTGGAAAACTTGAGTATACCGCACGGTTCTTTGCTCCTCCTCAGGTCATCGGCACATTTATATGAGCAGTCAAATCACAAGGCCCCGCCTTCCAGTAGTAATGAGCCGTCAAATCACAAAGGCACTCGCCTCTCTTGAAACCGACCAAGCTAGACTGCCCCGCCCTCTAGCCTTTTAAAAAATGTATACTTTTGTACAGTAGTAGTATCGATGGATCATGGACCAAAACTAACAAGATGAAATTAAAGAAAAAAGGTGGTACATATAGAGAGCGCTCGTCACCAAATTATGCATATAGTACTATTAAAAAATCTAGTACGTGCTTAAATGGGATGCTAAATTCTATTAAAGAAATTAGCATACCTATTTAATTCTTGGGTTCTTATTATTTATGCCACTAGTTGTGTATCACTACTCAGTTTTGTCATTAGAAGTTACAACTACTCAAAAATGCCATCGATCCATGAGATGCTTGCTCAAAAATGCAATTAGATATCTCAAAAATGCCATCGTTAAGTTAGATGTTTGCTCAAAAATGCCATTATACATTGTTATTTTCACGTCAAACGCAATGACCATGTTATATGAAAAAAATAAGACAATTCTCACAATGATAAGTGTGGCCTCGCTTGTCAGAAGTAACCAAGCGAATAATTTTACAGGAAAATAAGAACAATGTTGGGATCAAGTAGGCCCCACACTTTATTTTACTGTAGTGAGATAGAGGGAGAGCTGGCATGTTGGTCCATCGGTATTTATGTCATTATAGCATGGCCAAAGAGATTTGAATCACAATAATGGTGTCCAGCACAACACACCCCTCAAATAAAACTAAGCACCCTGCAATTCTTTGATAACTAAACTGCTAGCTATATGATGTTGGGCATATATATTGTACATATATAATGTGAAGAACGAGTTGTAGTACTATACCAACTAAAAGATGAACTTTAAGAAATACTAGTATGTACGTACTGAAGAGTTAAAGTAACAAGAAGGAACATAACATAGTTCTGCTGGGGGCTCAGCACAACACACCTCTCAAATAAAACTAAGCACACCTGAAATTAAACTAAGCAACTAATCTGGTAGACACTGCATTAGAACCACCATGAGCAACGACACTGCCACCTTACTCAGACTCCTTGTCCACGTGCTCGACTTTGTCCTTGTCCCTCTTCCTCTTGGTCGATACTTCTTTGCTTGAACCGCACACTTGGCTCTTGCTCTTCATCCAACCGTTGTAGATATTGAAACAAAGGTAGCCATCCATTGCAGCGTAGTGGATGTGGTCTATATCTAGTACATTCCACTGTCATGCACGATGAAACTTGAACGGAGATTTCTTCAGTGTACCTTACGAAGGATGAACCATGGCTCCTGCCAGGGTCGACATTGAAGGCTGATCATGGGAGGGCACCAGCCCATTCTTTTGGAGGTCGAAGGGGTTTCCTAAAACCAGGACTATCCGACCCAGGACATCCCTGTCATTCCTAAAGTCTACAGTAACGAATTTGACTCGGCCACCCTTGAGGAAGTTCTTAAATTCCTTGCACTCCACGTCGGCATGGCATATGTGGTAGACCAAGCATAAGTCATGCACGCAAACCTGGATCACGGCGGGCGTCTAGTTCTCTGCCTCCTTTAGATTCTTCTCGGTTTCCAGGACTGTGGTGTACTCAACATCTAGCCCAGTGACCCACTCATCCTTTGTTTTCGAACATGCGTATGAAGCGAGCAAGGCATTCTTTCACCTCCATAGAAGAACGGGTGTAGATGATGTCGAACTCATCACCGATGATGGTTCTAACCTTGTACTCACCGCCGATCATGGAGATTTGGGACGCCATGGATTTGGGAGGAGGGTTAGGATTAGTGGAACTGCCGTAATGTGAAAGGACGGGATGACTAGGAGCGAACTGCTGTAATGTTAAAGGACGTCCAGGGACGAGTAGGAGCGAATTGCCAACGGTTTTTCGATTGTAAAAATGCTGAGTGGGGCATGCGAATGGCAAGGTAGTGGCTTGCCTAGTGGATAAATGGATTCATGCACAGTACTATGGGGGGGCAATTAGATGTCATGTGTACTCGACGCCCAATTAAATGGCTTTCGATGTCATGTCAAGCGTCGGGAAAATTACAAGTGATACGAAGCTTTCCACTCTCCCATGATACGGGCTTCCGAGAGCCCTTGGATCTGAGATCGAATGGTTGCATGGCGTGATTCTAGACCTATCGGTGAATATCCTATCCTGGAGAGTTATTCTGCAAATTTTCAGCAACTTAGCATGCGACCGGTCGATCTCAGATCCAAGGGCTGCCAGCAGCCCGTATCATGGTCGCACCTACCACGAGTCCACGACCGTCGCCTCGCTCGCGCGGTCGCGCCCTTGGAGATTTAACACGGTGCGTTAGGCTATCTGATGTTGCCATGTCATACATAGTCATCACTTATACAACAAGGTTATCTATAAGGTTGGCTATAAGAGTATTTTTTACTTCTCTCTATCTCTTTCTTCGTAGTATTTATTGCATTTGCCAAGGAGTGACCTCTTCCAATGAAATGGTGCTTAGATGAGGTGCTAAGGGCATTAAATGGCTTAGGTACTCAAGTCCCCAATGCATAGGTGCTTAGTTTTTTGTTGCTAAGTTTGCTTCATTTAATTAGCTATAGACTCATAATTGTCTTTTCACCTAGGTACACGCGCTTAGCACTGTTCCTTCCTGGGATCACCAAAGTAGTCTCTGTCTTCTTACTAATTAACTTGCCACATCAGACTTTATGCCTATGTGGCAGGCTTAGCACCTGTACGAGCAAGTACAATAGTGGGCTATAAGCCCGCTTACATGGCATTTTTGCATATGTGGAGGAAAGAGGCAAGGAAAAAGTGGAGGAGTGGTCTCTCGTGCAAGAGCCAACCTCTACATGGTGGAGCATTGGGAGAGGCACCTGTATACCATGGAGGTGGTCAGAAATCGGGAGACTCATGCCAGTCGTAGCACCGCAGTTAAAATGATAATGGCAAGTCAAATCACGGGGCCCCACCTGTCCAGCAGTAACTCGCTGTCAAATCACACAACCCTACGTTTGCAGCAGCCTACTCCCTCATCTTCTCATGTCTCTGGAGAAGAGGGAGAGACGAGGCGGTGGTTTTGGAATGGAGATGATGGAGAGGAGAGGAGGTGGTTTTGCAATGGAGAAGAGGGAGAGGAGCGTGCGACAGCGATTTAGGATTGGACGAGAGGGTCGGCGTGCTGTGACTCGATCAAAATCAAAATCAATTTACCCTTCAGTTAAGAAAGAGACTCCACATTAACTAGTCTTCCTTTTATTCTGGGTCATAATTGACCATGATTTTCACAAATAAAGTATATGTTATACGTAGCAAAAATAATATAATTTGAAAGTACATTCAGATACGAACCAAATGATACAATTGTTGGTGAAATGCATTCACATTTTGCTTGTCAAACACAGTACATGGTCAAACTTTGACCCAAAATACGCAAAACAAAAAAAATACTTCCAAGACCAGCGTCGCTCCTCTCCTCATAAACCACCGGAGCTCCTCTCCTGTTCCAATCTAAATCCAGCGCCGCACCTCTCCTCTTCCATTTCAAAACTACCGTCCCTCCTCTCATGTTCCAATCCAAAACCAGCGTCGCTCCTCTCCCATTCTAATACAAAACTAGCATTGCTCCTCTCCTCTTCCATTCAAAAACCACCGCCGGCAAGTGAAGATGTTGTGGAGAAGTAGATCGATGGAGGAGTACAACCGATACGTGAGGATCACAGAGGGCGACCCTGTGAAGCTAGCTAGGATGTTGGAGATACAGTCTTGGTTTGACAACAAGGACCAACTAGCGGTGACGGCGACATCCATGGCCAAATATCTGCAACAGAACGAAAAGGCGGCGATACTCCCAAAGGGAGTCACGTGGGAGTACATAGAGTTGCTCCTTTCGTCCATGGAGCAAACAGATTCACCGAATCCGATCGTGAGGGAGCAGTGGTGGGAGTATCGATCCCAGATGGAGCATCCACCAGAGATTGAAGGATCGAGCGTCTACAAGGTGCCATTTGTGAGGGTGTCGTGCCAGAGCGAGCCGGTGGAGTCTTCGTCGACCGAACCCAACTGCAAGAGGAGAAAAGCAGTTGGCCCGACAACGCTTCCCCGCCATCCTCTCGCTCGCCGTTCACATCGTCTCATGGGGCGGCTGACTGCCACCGAGGAATAGGAGGGGACTGCCCCCCCCCCCCCAGCCCAATAGTCGGGCATGTTGTGAATTGTCAGGAGGAGCTTAGGGTTGTCAGTATTTGCAGGTTGTGAATTGTGTTTTGTGTTGTGTATTTTGAGAGTACTTTCATATATGAATGTCTTTTGAATTTCAGATTTGCAGTATTGAGCATATGAAGTATTTTATGAACTTTAGAGATCTATTTTTATCACTTAAGAAATGTACTTTCATAGGAGTACAAAAGTGCAGACAATGTGATTCTAAGAGAAGAAACTGCAAGTTTCAGTTTTAGATAAGAAACTGCAAGTTTAGTTTCAGATAAGAAACTACAACTTTCAAAGGCAGAGCATTTATATTAACACGGCCTTTCAAATAGGGATAACATCATGTTGGAAGTTTTATTCATGCTCGAAAATGGAACTACCAGCTAGTTAACATCACTGTTGAGGAAATCGTTAACTGGTAGCTGCTCGGTTGGCTCGCGAGTAAGAGATTAATCGGCTAACCAGCAAGTTAATCGGCCATTTAATTAATTAATCAGACGATTTTTCAGTTCATCGACTACTCGGTGACCCTACGAGTAGGGGTTAATCGGCAAGTTAACTGGTTAATCGGATGAATTCTTGAACAGGAGTTAACATCATGTTGATCAACATTCATGCATAGCACATCTTCATATGATGCACAGTCAAAAAGATATGCTATTTTCAAAATGCCCACACAATGTCGAGTGTGCGAAAAACAGAGAAAACGAGGGACGAAGTTTTGGTAAGTGTTGGACGTGATGTGCGTAGATGACAATGGGGACCCACATGTCAATAATGGAAGAGGCAAAAAATGGAGATATTTTCCCTGTATCAGGTGGAATCGAACCCGGGTGGCATAGCTGTCGGTAGTGTCACTTGTCCACTAGGCTAGTTCAGTACTTTCGTTACAAATAAGGCACTGCCTCGGGTGGTCCGATCTCCTCCTGTGCCTTTCTGTGCTTGCCGCGGCGCCGCTGTATGCCGTTATGAACATGCTGAACAAACGAGAGGAATCTAAAGAGGACTGTACATGGAGAGGCGGACACTTGGGACCCACCAGGTCTTTGGTCGTACACAAGCAAGTGGCGCATTGAAAAAATACTTCCTCTTAATGCGATACTGACGTTGGGGCCCACGGGTTTGTCAAAATAGTTACATTTTTTAGGTTCTTCAACATAGTTACTAAAGGAGAAAAATTCACAATGAAGTCGTGGAGCTGGCAGGTATCATTTATTATCACTGGGGTAGCAAGTATCAGTTGGGTTGTGGGCTGCCCCGTCTAGGCTTTTTTTTAACATGCGCAGCCCACGACATGTCGGTTTGTATTTTCTTCAGGGTCGTCATGTATCGACCGGCCTATGGACCTCCCATCTGAGGTGTTATTTTTCCTGAAACATCGGCAGCCCAATTTTTGTATTTTTTTTTGAAGAAAACGCAGAGGTCTGTTCTATTTTTCTATATAAGAATAGGAACGCCTGGTCCAACTTATGTTTCCTTCTAACTATATTATATTTAAATTATTTTATATGTTATTATATATTATTGTTATTGTCATTATATATTTAACAGATACTTACATATGTAAGAAAACAATATCCCACATCTTATTAACTTAAAAAATAATTTCTTAACAATGAATCCTGGGTTTTTTTGGCAATGAAAATCCTGGTGATTGTGTACAAAAGCTTGGTAAGATTGAAGGACCAATGTAATAATGAATCACTTATTATTTAAATATATTTATAACAAAATGCTCAGCCCATGTTTATTTTTTGATAACATTATTGCGCCCAACCCAACATTATAATTAGAATCAACCCATCAAAATCATGTATTTCGAGAAAGTGCAAATGGCCTGTAATTTTTTAGGAAAAAAATAAATGGGCTGCATGGACGCTACATTATTTGTTAACCCAGCCCAGCAAATGGACTATAATTCTAAAAAAAGAGATCAAATTTACTATAAATTCTGAAAAAAAATGGGTTGAATACGTGCCACATTTTTGGAGGCTGAAATGTGGGCCAATACGTCGAAGCAACGCAAGTCGTTGTCAACTTAGTCAACAAATGATTCTGGCATCGTTAGCCATTGGATTTACACCCAATGACCGGCATCAATCTTCAATCTCTCATCTTTTTCCTCCAGCGCCGTCGGGACCACCTGCTCCCGCCTCATGCTGCTAGTAGCTCTGCTTAGCACGCTTCGATGTGAAGCGCTACCCCACTGCCGGCCAGGCCATCCCCCACCCTTCCACACCTCCTGTTCTTCTCCCCAGACTGCTGAACCACACCGCACCAGAACCAGTTAACCCTCGTACACCTCTCCGTCTGCGACTCCACTCCCGCGTCTTCCCATCTCTGGCTCATTGCTGTCCGGGGCCTCGCCGTCGTCCACCACCATGGATGCGCTCTGCGCGGCATGGTCAACATGGTCAATGAATGACATCCATTGGAAGTGGACTGTACGTGGAGAGGCTAACAGCTGGGTCCATGGCCGCACACAAGGAAATGCCTCCTTATTATGCGCAAAATAATGATTCCTCCACCTGACATCTGGGATCCACCGGAAGGGCCTCTGTATTTCACGAAAAAAATGTTCCTGCCACTGACAGCTCGGATCCACCAGCTATATCTTCGCACGCAAGGAAGTGCTTCCTTATTACGCACAAAAAAAAGAATACTCCCCCTGCTAGCTGGGACCCACCATATGGGAGGCTGACTTGTGGGCCTACTAAGTTGACGCGGATGGAGGGCTTTCTCAACTTAGTCAATATGAACGATTCTAGCTCTAGTGACCGTACGATGTCCATCAAACGGCCGTAGTGATTCTTCAACCTCTGGTCTTCTTGCTCCAACCGCACAAAGCAGCGCTGGTCGTGTCGCGTGCTCCTGCCTCCCGTGGCCGGCTGTGATGCCGCGGAGGCCTCACCGCCCCCTACTACTCACACCGCTGGCCAGGCCCTGCGGCGACGGCAGCCTCACACAAAAGCCGAACCAATGAACCCTCGTACTCCTCTTTGCGTGGGCTTCCACTACCGCGTCTTCCCCGGCTCTGCGTCGTCCCCTTCCTAGGCCTCAACGTCGTCCACCGCCCTGGTGCTCTCAGCGTCGCGTGGTCAACATGGTCAATGAATGACATCCATCGGACGTGGACTGTACGTGGAGAGGCTGACAGCTGGGTCCATGGTCGCAGCAAGGAAGTGCCTCCTTATTACGCGGAAAATAATCATTCCTCCACCTGACAGCAGGGACCCATCGGACGGGCCACCGTATTTCGGGAAAAAATGTTTCCCCCTGACTGATGGGACCCACCAGCTACATCTTCGCACGCAAGGAAGTGCCTGGTAGTCGAGACCCACCTGGTCGAAGCGTACGTAGCGTTGTCATTCTGGTCGCGAACGTGTACGTACATATTGGTCGATCGGTGTGTCTGCAGGCTGCAGCGATGAACCGTGGCCGTGTAAGGAAGGGCACATGTCATAGTAGAGGCGCGCACGTGTCGTAGTAGAGGCGAGCATGTAGCATGTACACATACGTACAGCGGCCATGGTGCAAGAAAGTAAATACGGCGACGTACGTACATACGGGAGGGGTCTCGAACGCCTACTCGCGCATACGTACGGTCAAGGCTCGTGTACATGGCTGGGTCGGAACGGAGAAACTGTGTTGTCATCATGTTCATGGGGAGGCAATGAAATGTGTCGTGTTCATCAGGAGGCAACGGAACGTGTGCTGTTCATCGGGAGCCAACCGGCTTGGACGGAATAGCCGATGGAAACGAGGCCTGGCGTACCGCAGAATGGAGGAAACGGCCTTGTGTTCGAGCGGCCACGGTCGAAATGGGATCCTGTTCATCAGGAGGGGTCTGGCGTACCGCAAAACGGAGGAAACAGACTTCTCTTGGTCGAAACGGGGTCATGTTGATCGGAAGGGGTGTGGAGTACCGCAAAACAGAGGAAACGGACTTGTGTTGGAGTGCTACGGTTGAAACGGGGGTCCTGTTCATCGGGAGGGGTGTGGTGTACCACAAAACGGAACTCCACGAGATACTGTTCATCTCCAGCGTCGACCTCCTCCAGCCTCCACGGGCTACTGTTCATCCACCGTCAACCTCCTCCAGCCTCCACCTGTGACCTGTTCATCCACGGGCGACTATTCATCTAGCCTCCACCGCGTGCTCCTCCACCGGCTACTGTTCAACCAGCCCTCTCCACAGGGTCATGTTCAACCACCCCTCCATGGGCCACTCTTCATGCAGCCCTCCACCAGCTACTGTTCAACCAGCCCTCCACGGGGTCGTCCTGTTCATCCAGCTCTCCACGGGGTCCTGTTCATCCACCCCTCCACGGGGTCATGTCCATCCACCGGCTCGATCGATCGGGGGTACTGTTCATCCAGCGGCAACACCACGGGGTCTTGTTCATCCAACCCCCCACCGGGAACTGTTCATCCAAACCCCCAACAACGCTCACTGTTCATCAAGAGGCAGCATCGATCGGTTTCAGTTAGCAGCAGTAGCAGAGGAATCACTCGGCTTCAATTAACAGCAAGGGATCGATCGCTCGGGTTCAGTAACGTAGCTAGTGCAATCGCTCAGGTTCAGTTAGAGCCCAACGCCTCGCTCGGGTTCAGTTAGAGTGCAATGCCTCGCATACACACGCGTATGTACGAGAGAAACGCGCAGCTCTCGGCCCCTGACCACCCACCATAACTGAGAACTCCCCCGATTGTTTCCTCGCCCTCGCTTCTACCATGGTTTTTTCCGTCATGGACGGCCCAAAGAATGTCATGCAGTTGCATCTCCGGGCCGTCCAGGACGAAAAGCCCATTTTTCTGTCATGATTTTTTGTCATAGAAGTAGGAGCCCACCACATCTATGATGATACCAGGTTTTGTCACAATTATCCTCATAGAAGTGTCATAAGCATGACAGAAAAAAATAGTTCGGCCCAAAATGTCATGGATGTGTCTTTTTTGTAGTGATGTTGGCCCCGACATCATCAGTCTGACCCGATTGATCGGCATGTCGGCAAGATCCATGTCGACCGAGGGTAGCGGGGTTGTGCCAGAGCTGGTGTAAATGTCCCTCAGAGACATGGATGCTGGCAGCAGGGGCAGAAGGAGGAGTCGGGGCCAGAATGGCAGCGATAGACGGGCTCTTGGTTGGGGGAGCAACACTCGGCGAGACCATGGTCTGACGGTCTTCACTCGAGACAATCACAACTTCTTCAACAAGGGCAGCTTAAGCTAACTCGGGGTTCTATCTCTCTAGGGACGGGACAACATCCACATCCATGGGCTAGGGGTCTCTTCTTCACTCTGGTTGCCGGCACTCCCGGGCGCTGACGGTCCAAAATACTGTCACATCCCTCGATAGGGGTCCGAGCCGAGCTGGAAGTCTTCGATCGGAGGTCGCACAAAGGTTTTACCCAGGTTCGGGCCTTCGGGTAGTAATACCCTACATCTTGCTTGCTTTGATATTTCATGGTGGAGGGATACCTCATGTGAGGGGTTTACAATGGTGTTTGATATTGCTACTGAGAGTTGCTATCTTATATTAGATGGGATGAAAGCCTCCTGACCTCCCCTTATATAGGTGGAGGAGGTCGATGGTTTATGGGGGGTAGATGCAATATAGGGCGCCTCCGATCTTTGTCTTGCATGGCAGGAAGGTCCTTGATGCTACCCTGAGGGTTTCACCCAGAATTGGGCCTTGTGGCCCCTGGCAAGGCCTAGGGTCAGGCTCTTCTGAATGAGCCAACCCCAGTGTATGACACCATCAGTAGCCCTCAAGCGTGGCGGTGGTCGCAGAAGTGGTCTTTGAGACCCTCTAGCAGGCTCATGTCTTCCTCCGAACCTGGCCTATTGTGGTAGACGTGTCCTCCAAAGGGTTGCACACCCTGGTGGCATATTTTACTTTAGGCCGGATCGGAGCTCTACAGAGGGAATTGTCGGTGGTGTATCCCGGTAATTTTGGGCGTTGATGATGGTGCCATGATTCTCGCGTGCGCCTATCCCTTGCAAAACAGGAAACTACGCAAGGAGCATGGCACGTGTCGTGCTGCGAGGCGCGGCACTTCTTTCGGAGCGGCTATAAGAGGAGGAAAAATAAGGGGGTTTCAACTTCTCCCCACCTTTGCCCATTTTAACTCCCTTTTCCAACATTTGTCTCATCATGCATATCGTTAGCACTCCGCCTTGCTCCCCCGCCGCCAACTGATACGTCTCCAAAGTATCTATAATTTTTTATTGTTCCATGTTGTTATATTATCAATTTTGGATGTTTTACATTCATTTACTAGCAACTTTATATCATTTTTTGGGACTAACCTGTTGACATAGTGCCCAGTGCCAGTTCCTATTTTGGCTTGTTTTTTACTTTGCATAATATCCATATCAAATGAAGTCCAAATGCATCAAAACTTTTTGGAGATTTTTTTTCTACCCAGAAGATAGCCAGGAGGCCCAAGGAGTGCACCAGAGGGGCCCTGCGGGGCCCACTAGGCACCAGGGCGTGCCCTGGTGAGTAGTGGGGCCCATAGGCACCCCCTCCACTGCCTCTCAGCTCTATAAATACTCTAATGTTCCAGAAACCCTAGGGGAGTTGACGAAACACAATTCCAGCTGCCGCAAGTACCAGAACCACGAGATCCAATCTATTGGCCTTCTCCGGCACTCTGCCAGAGGGGTTCTTCATCATCACTGTTGCCCCTCTAATGATGCATGAGTAGTTCACCACAGACCTACGGGTCCGTAGGCAGTAGCTAGATGGCTTCTTCCCTATTTTTGATCTTCAATACAATGTTCTCCTCGATGTTCTTGAAGATCTATTTGATGTAATGACTTTTTGCGGTGTGTTTGTTGGGATCCGATGAATTGTGAGTTTATGATCAGTTCTATCTATGAATATTATTTGAGTCTTCTTTGAACTCTTTTATGCATGATCTTTATAGCCTCGTATTTCTTCTCCAAAACTTTGGTTTGGTTTGGCCAACTATACTGATTTTTATTGCAATGGGAAGAGATGCTTTGTGATGGGTTCGATCTTGTGGTGCTCATTCTCAGTAACAGAAGGAGACATGACACACATGTATCGTTGCCATTAAGGATAAAAAGATGGGGTATATTTCTACATGAATAGGTCTTGTCTACATCATGTAATCATTCTTATTGCATTACTCCTTTTTTCCATGAACTTAATAAACTAGATGCATGCTGGATAGCGGTCGATGTGTGGAGTAATAGTAGTAGATGCACGCAAGAGTCGGTCTACTAATCTCGGATGTGGTGCCTATATACATGATCATTGCCCTGGATATCATCATAATTATTTTCTCTTCTATTAATTGCCCAATAATAATTTGTTTACCCACTGTATGTTATTTTCTCGAGAGAAGCCACTACTGAAATCTAAGCCCCTCGGGTCTATTTCCTATCATATTGTTTTTAGAGCTCTTCTTCCAAAAAACGAAAAATACCTTGCTGCACTTTTTCTTTATTTATTTTATTTTGTGTTTTTGCCAAATCTATTTATCAAATCTCATACAATTTAATACCGATGAGGGATTGACAACCCCTCTTACGCATTGGGTTGCAAGTATTTGTTATTTGTGTGCATGTGTTTTTTACATAGTGTTGATTGGTTATTGTACTAATTGATAACCTTTGTTTCATAACTGAGGGAAATACTTACCGTTGATGTGCTGCATCATCCTCTCCTATTCGCGGAAATACCAATGCAGATACAAGCAATCAGGACGAATTTCTGGCGCCATTGCCGAGGAGACATCATCAACATCTATCAAGTACCCAATCACAAATCTCATCTCCTTGCAATTACTTTATTTTCCATTTGCCTCTCCTTTTCATCTCCCGCACTTCTAAAATGTTTTTGCAGTAATACAAAAATATTTTTCATTTGCCTTTCTCTCGTTCGATCTTTTGTTTGCGTGTGATCTTGTTTGCGTAGTCATGATGTCTCAAAGAAATTATTATGATGTTCCATATCCCAACATTCTGCTTGAGATTGACAAAAGTACCAAGGAATATATGACTATACAATTTGAGCATAATAAGTTTTTCACCGAAGAGCTTAAAAAACACTCTATTGTGCTAGATGCTGTGAGAAA
Organism: Triticum monococcum; assembly: GCA_034509565.1. Lineage (NCBI taxonomy): Eukaryota > Viridiplantae > Streptophyta > Magnoliopsida > Poales > Poaceae > Triticum > Triticum monococcum. Next base: position 437,109,289 of record CM067842.1, on the reverse strand, counting down.
ACAACTTGATCGTGTTAGTAGAGAAGTTTCTAATCTCCAATCTAAGTATGCTCGTACTTAAATTTTACTAGGTAAAATATCCGATGCACAAGCTACACTAAATAAAATGGCAGCTAAGCAAGTTTCTCTAGAGGATAGTAATGATGAGGATGTTAAGATGATTAGTGTTTCTGCTATTGATTCCTTGTTTAGTAATATTAAACTTGATGATAAAGGGACTGAAGAAGAGTTAACTTTAGCTAGAAGGCGTCCCCATAATTCGTAGGGTGAAAATCTTGTTGAAAAAATGATAAAAGTGGGTTTGAAGAGGTCAAAACTTTAACTAGTGACGTACCCACTCTCTTGGATTACAAAGACTTTAATTATGATAATTGCTCTTTGATTGAATGTATTTCTTTGTTGCAATCCATGTTAAATTTACCCAATGCCTATGAACAAAACATTACTAAACATATTGTAGAAGTGATGATGAAAGCTTTAGAAGAAAAGTTGGAATTAGGGATTTCAATTCCTTGAAAATTATATGATGAACAGGATCAGCGGATGACCACCGCCCATAGCTTGCTTAACTTCAGGTTTTATTTGGTCTTTGTGCAGTTGTGGAAAAAAAATTGGGCAGTGATCAGGTAGTTAGGGGGGATCATTCAAATAGTTCCGTTTAACTTCACTGGCTTTGCAGTTGGTCTGTGCGCCAACTCTTCAAATAGACTTCCATTTTATGTTTCACATAGTTCGCTTAACTTCCTAGTTGAACTTGGTCTCTACACCAATTGGCGCATTGGATGATCTAGTATGTTAACTTGAGAAATCAACAACAACAAGCATATTATGGCTTGTGTAGTGCTTTATACCCCTATATGATGTAGCATGTGACCTCAACACTCTAGCAGTCACAGGAGTGCCATCAGTTACGAAGATACAATCATGTAATAGCATGAACAAACTGGTATGGTTCACAACAATACAATCATGTCATGAACTAACAATTAGTATTGCTCAACTTGAAATATGGATACCATATGTAGCAAGTTTGTATCTTCAAAGATGTTTGACTGATGTGTGTCTTGATCATCTCTCCTATGAGCTCTCAAACCGCATACAAGACTTGCTTTAAATACTAGGAAATTGTCTCATTGGATGTCCTGAATGTTTTGTGACTCACTCTGAACCTCTGGTAATGACCTACAACATGAAGAAACGTTATTATTTGCTCTTCCACGGAGGTGTGGATGTTTATCTTTTAGCAACTCCCTCTCCCTACATGTCTTCACTAGCTTAACAAAGTGGGCTCTCCTCATTCGAAGCATGTTCATAGTTTTACATTGTTGTGGTTGTAAGATGTAGTTTACATTCATCATCATCTCCCTAACTCAAAGAAACATTGGAGTATATCACCATAGGAGCCAGTCATGAATTACAGCTATGAGTGTGATGCCTGAATCATAATCTTCATTTGTTTGTCCTAGTGAAATTAGTGTTCCCATACGTAACAGCGAAATAAACCGCACACCTTACCCAACAACTTAAAAGTGAAGGGATGGACGGTGTTTGTACCGATGCTTACTGATACGCCTCCAACGTATCTATAATTTATGAAGTATTCATGCCATGTTTGCAATAGTTTTATATGGTTTTGGTATGATTTTATTAGAACTAACCCGGACTAACGCTGTTTTCAGCAGAACTACCGTGGTGTCATTTTTTGTGCAGAAATAAAAGTTCTCGGAATGGGTTGAAAATTTATGGTGATTCTTTATGGACCAAACGAGACCCCCGAAGCACCGGAGCTGGACAAGAAGAGTCCCGAGGATCCCACAAGCCCTCGGGGTGTGCCCTGGGGGGTAGGGTGTGCCCCCTGGCTTGTTGACTCCTCGGGTACCCCCTGACTTGTTTCTGAAGCCAAAAATTCCTATAAATATAGAAACCTTCAGAAAGAAACCTAGATTGGAAGTTCCACCGCCACAAGCCTCTATAGCCACGAAAAACCAATTGGGAGCCCATTCCGGCACACTGCCTAAGGGGGAAACCATCACCAAAGGCCATCTTCATCATCGCGGTGGCCTCCATGGTGAGGAGGGAGTAGTTCACCCTCGGGGCTAAGGGTATGTACCAGTAGCTACGTGTTTGATCTATCTCTCTCTCTCTCTCTCTCTCTCTCTCGTGTTCTTGATTTGGCACAATCTTGATGTACCATGAGCTTTGTTACTATAGTTGGACCATATGGTGTTTCTCCCCCTCTATCTTCTTGTGATGAATTGAGTTTTACCTTTGAGGTTTCACTATTATCGAATTGAATACTATTACGGACTTGAGAACACTTGATTTATGTGTTGCATGGGATACTCGTGGTGACAATGGGGTGTTCTATTGATTCACTTGATGCATGTTTTGGCACTCAACTCGCTGATTCCCGAGGTAACATTGGGTAATCTATGAACAGGGATTGATGCACATTTTCGTCCTTGTTTCTCCGGTAGAAATCTTGGGGCACTCTTTGAGGTTCTTTGTGTTTGATTGAACATTATGAATCTGAAGTTGTTTAATGCATATCATATAATTAACCCACGGATACTTGTGGTGACATTGGAGTATCTAGGTGACATTAGGGTTGATTGATGTGTATCATATGGTGTTATTTTACTACGAACTCTAGGGTTGTTTGTGACACTTATAGGAATAGCTCAACGGATTGATCGGAAAGAATAAATTTGAGGTGGTTTCGTACCCTACAAGCAATTTCATCTTATGTTCTCCGTGATAGGAACTTTGGAGTGACTCTTTGTCGCGCGTTGAGGGATTGCCATATGATTTAATTATGTTACCATTGTTTAGAGAATTTGCACTAGTGAAAGTATGAACCCTAGGTCTTGTTTTCAAGCATTACAATATTGTTTTTGCTCACTTTTACTACTTGCTACCTTGCTTTTTATATTTTCATATTACAAAAACCTATATCTACTATCCGTATTACACTTGTATCACCATCTCTTCGCCGAACTAGTGCACCTATACAATTTACCATTGTATTGGGTTTGTTGGGGACACAAGAGACTCTTTGTTATTTGGTTGCAGGGTTGTTTGAGAGAGAACATCTTCATCCTACGCCTCCCACGGATTGATAAACCTTAGGTCATCCACTTGAGGGAAAATTGCTACTATCCTACAAAACTCTGCGCTTGCAGGCCCAACACGAGTCTACAAGAAGAAGGTTGCGTAGTAGACATCAAGCTCTTTTCTGGCGCTGTTGCCGCGGAGGTGAGTTCTTGAAGGTATATCTTTAGATCTTGCAATTGAATCTTTTAGTTTCTTATTTTAGCACTAGTTTGGTTTATAAAAGAAAACTACAAAAAAATAGAATTGAGGTTGCCTCATATGCTTGATCTTTTCAATGTCTTTCATGAAAATGATGGAAAGGAAAATTTTGTCAAAGTGTTAGTAGAAGAAGAAGTCAATAAAATGTTTGGCACTAAATCTTTGAATGATGAGCATGATTTCAATGTTGTTGGTATGAATTCTTTGAATATTCATGATGCTAGTGATATGCAAAACCATATGCTTGGAGATGATATGTTTGATGACGATGATATTTTTACTCCCCCAAGTTTTGATGAGAAAATTTGTTATGATGATAGCATGCCTCCTATTTATGATGATTATATTGATGAAAGTGGGTTTGGAAGAGTGCCAACTCTAGGTAGTATTGATCCCACTATTTTGGAGGGTGTTGAATCTTATATTATTTATGAAAGTGGATTTGGAGAGGTCATGACTTCATTTAGTGATGAATCCACTATTTTGGAAGAGGTTCCAATTGATTATGAGAAAAAAGTTGCTATCTATGATGATTATTGTGATGACATGTATGCTATAAAGAATAATGATAACCATGAAACTTGTCATCATGATTTTAATTTTCAATTAGAGTATGCCTCACATGATAGTTATTTTGTTGAGTTTGTTGCCACCACTATCCATGAGAATAAATTTGCTTATGTGGAGAGTAATAAAATTTCTATGCTTGTGGATCATGAAAAGAATGCTTTATGTGATAGTTATATTGTTGAATTCATTCATGATGTTACTAAAAATTATTATGAGAGAGGGATATATGCTTTTACTTATTGCAATAATATCAAGTTTCCTCTCTATGTGTTGAAAATCTTGAAGTTTTGCTTGTTTTTCCTTCATATGCTAGTTGATTCTCGCTCCCATAAATTGTTTGCTCACAAAATCCCTATGTATAGGAAGTGTGTTAGGATTAAATGTGCTTGCCATGTGATTCATGATGCTCTATTTGTGTTCCAATTCTTTACTTCTTTGTGAGCGTCATTGAAATTATCATGTCTAGCTAAAAGGCATTAAAGAATAGCGCTTGTTGGGAGACAACCAAATATTTATCCCTACTATTTTTGTGTGTTCATGTTTTATAGCTTTTTTCAATAAAGTGCCAAGTAATCCCTTTCGGACGGTCTATGGTGATAGTTCATTTGATCTTGCTGAAAAACAGAAACTTTTGCGCTCATTCCCAGAATTTTAGAAATTCACAGAAGCATTATTTTGATCTGCATTTTTTACACAAGATTGATATAGAAATTTCGTAGATTGTCCTAATGTTTTAGAATATTTGGAGTTACAGAAGTATATGAAGTTTCCAGATTACTACAGAGTGTTCTGTTTTTGATAGATTCTATTTTCATTGTGTTGTTTGCTTATTTTGATGAATCTATGGGTAGTATCGGATGGTATGAACCATAGAGAAGTAAGAATACAATATATATAACACCAATATAAATTTAGAATGAGTTCATAATAGTACCTAAGTGGTGATTTGCTTTATTATACTAACGGAGCTTACGAGTTTTCTGTTGAGTTTTGTGTTGTGAAGTTTTCAAGTTTTGGGTGAAGTTTCGATGGACTACAGAATAAGGAGTGGCAAGAGCCTAAGCTTGGGGATACCCAAGGCACCCCAAGGTAATATTCAAGGATACCCAAGCAACTAACCTTGGGGATGCCCCGGATGGCATCCCCTCTTTGGTCTTCAATCCATCAGTAAAATTACTTGAGGCTATATTTTTATTCACCACATGATATGAGTTTTACTTGGAGCGTCATTTTCTTTTGTTGAGATTTTCTTGCTGCTATTTAGAACAATGTTTTGTATCTATTAGTTCAATAAAAAGGTCAAGTATAGCCTTTAACATGCTTATCTTGCAAGTCTATATGTTGATGTTTTGAAAATATAAAGTTTTCTATCATTGTCTGAATATTTGTGAATAGTAAGAACATGATAGAATCTTGAAATTTTTACAAAATGAGTAACAAGAAATTTTCTACAGTGTGGTAATGTTTCAGAATTTTTGGAGTTAGGGAAGTATGATTACTCTTGCATTCTTTATAGACTGTTCTGTTTAGACAGATTGCTGCTATGTTTGCATATGTTTGCGTGTTTAGTGATTCTATTTGAGGATAGGAGTACTAAATATGCATAGGCATTTAGTATGCAATGTTAAATAATAATTTTAGTGATTTTCTACAGTAGAAAATAACAAGGTTATTGCATTGATTTATACTAACTTATCTCACGAGTTCTTGTTGAGTTTTGTGTGGATGAATTTTTTAAGATTTAGGGAAACCGTGAAGGAATTAAGGAGACACAAAAGATCAATCTTGGGGATGCCCAAGGCATACCTAATTAATATTTCAGAAGTCTTAAGCATCTAAGTTTGGGGATGCCCCGGTTGGCATCCCACCTTTCTTCTTCAACAATGATCGGTCAGTTCTGGTTGAACCTAAGTTTTTGCTTCTTCACATGATATGTGCTATCCTTGGAATGTAATTTTATTTTGTTTTGCTTGTTGTTTGAATAAAGTAGTTACGATCTGAAATTTTATTTATGAGAGAGTCTTCACACAGCTACATAATTATTCACTACTGAAGTCAGGCGCAGCTTGCGATCCAACAAGTACGACGGCTTCAGGACACATGCTCCCAGGGACACGCGTGTTGCCTCCTCCAAGGTTAGGCCTCGCCTTATGCCCTCGATTGGCTCTTCCAGTAATGTTCCTAGTCCCGATGATGCAGTCCCTCCTCCTACCCCAATTTCCACTTTAATGGAGATTGGTGTCAACAGATGTGCCATTCCTGAAGCAGAAATTACGCCTGAGGCTCTGCTTGCTACTCAGCTGACGGCTGACCCCTCTGATGAGCTGGGGCAGCCGGCCTCCCCTTCCCAGGAGTAACTTGATCTGCCATGGCACCCCTGCGCTGCTGGAACATCCTATCTTGGAACATCAGGGGTCTCAACTCTGAGAAGAAATAGCTGGCCCTCTCCAATGCCATCATCTCAAGTGGTTGTGCGGTAGTTTGCTTGCAGGAGACTAAAATGCCCGAAGTATCTTTTGTGTTCCTGAAAACTTGTTTCCCCAAACAATTTGATCGATTTGCTTTTGTTCCCTCCCGTGGATCCTCTGGTGGTATTCTTACTGTTTGGAAAAGCGCTTTATTTACGGGCACGATTATGTTCTCTGATGTTTTTGCGCTAGTGGTCAGTTTCGTCAGTACTCAGTCCTCGCAGACCTAGTCGCTCGCGAATATCTATGGACCATGTGAGGGCGATGATCGTTTGGCGTTTACTTCTTGGTTATACAACGTCCGCATTCACAATGACCATGATTGGTTACTCTTTGGTGATTTCAACTATATACGTGCGCCTGATAACCGTAATAAGCCGGGAGGGAATATGAATGGCATGCTTACTTTTAATGATATTATTCGCAAGCAACAACTGATTGAGCTCCCGATCCAAGGTCGATCCTTTACATGGAGTAACATGCAATCTGATCCACTGCTTGTACAATTAGATTGGTTCTTCACCTCTTTACATTGGACCCACTCGTACCCCAAAACTTTTGTGAAACCTCTTGGTAAGCCTGTTTCGGATCACATTCCATGCGTGGTTACCATTGAAACCAATATCCCTCGGAGTAAGCTCTTTCGCTTTGAATCATATTGGGTTTTGCACCCAGGGTTTATGGATGTGGTGCAACAAGCTTGGGACAAACCAGTGTTCAATAAAAATGCTGCAGCCACTCTTTCTCATAAATTCAAAACCCTCTGTCATGCGCTCAAGGCTTGGAGTAAGAACATCTCACGACTCGCTATTGCTATCGCTAACTGTAATGAGGTGCTTGCTGATATTGATGAACTGGAAAACAAGCGTAGCCTCACAATTCCGGAAGCAAACTTTAGGAAAATTCTTAAAGCTCACCTACTCGGGTTACTCAAATATCAGAAACTCTACTGGAAAAAGCAATGCACCATTCGTTGGATCAAATTTGGGGACGAAAACACAAAGTTTTTTCAAGCGATTGCAACTGAACGATATCGTAAGAACAATATTGCCTCATTCCGATCTGATGATGATCGTGTGATCAATGACCACCCTGGGAAAGAAGCTCTTTTGCATTCCACTTACAAGTCCAGACTTGGAACCACGGCTCAATGTGAAATGAAATTTGACTTGCCTGCTATCCTCCAATGAGCAAACAATCTGGATCTTCTTACTGAGCCTTTCACTCCAAAAGAAATCGATGGAGTAGTCAAGGAAATGCCACCCGATCGCGCTCCGGGGCCTGATGGATTCAGTGGTGCATTTCTAAAGGCTTGTTGGCCAATCATCAAACATGACTTCTACTTGCTCTGTTCTCAGTTCTATGAAGGAAACCTTGACATCACTAGCATCAATGATGGCCACATCACACTGATCCCCAAGGTGAATGCACCCATGACAGTTAATGATTACAGACCGATCACTTTGCTCAACTGTTGCCTAAAGCTACTGATGAAGCTACTAGCTAATCGATTGCAACGCATTATCCTTCAGCTAGTCCATCGAAACCAATATGGCTTCCTCAAGAGGAGAACCATACAAGATTGCCTTGCTTGGGCTTATCAATACATTTATCAATGCCAAGCATCTAGGAGGGCGACCATCCTGCTTAAACTTGATTTTGCCAAAGCTTTCGATACAGTGGCACATGCTCCCATGATTAACATAATGAGACATATTGGTTTCAATGAGCACTGGATATCCTGGATTAACTGCCTCTTCTCCTCCGGTCGATCTTCGGTCCTCTTGAATGGCATTCCCGGTCATCAATTCCCTTGCAAGTGTGGGGTCAGACAGGGTGACCCTCTGTCACCTTTAATCTTTGTCCTAGCTGCAGAGTTGCTTCAGGCAGCTATTAATGATGCTTTCCATCAAGGCCGTCTTGATCTTCCGATTCCTTGTGTTGGGCAAACTGACTACCCAGTCCTTCAGTATGCCGATGATATGCTTATTGTTCTCCCTGCATGCATGCGCCAAGCCACTCTGGTTAAGCAAATTTGGACTGATTATGCCTCCTCGATTGGCCTCAAGATCAACTTCCACAAATCCACGTTGATCCCGATTAATTTGGATGCCACTGCTACCGCCAATCTTGCTGGCATTTTTGGGTGTGCTGTGGGGACGATGCCATTTACTTATCTAGGACTCCCAATGGGCACCACTAGACCTACACTCCAAGAGTTTATGCCCCTGGTCTGCAGGTTAGAGCGACAATTAACACCCACTATTGCGTTGATGTCGTATGGTGGCAAGCTTTCTTGGTTAAATGCTTCGGTCACGTCCCTCCTAGTCTTTGCCATGTGTACTCTCAAATTTCCCCCGAAGCTCATTGAGATCCTTGACAAAATCAGACGCAGATGCCTCTAGACTAAAAAACAGAACAAGGCGATAAGTGTAACTCGCTGGCTGCTTGGGACCTGGTCTGTCGGCCAAAGAAGATAGGGGGATTAGTTGTGATCAATCTGAGAGTTCATAATGAGGCGTTGCTTCTAAAATTTCTCCACAAGTTTTACAACAAGCTCGATGTGCCCTGGGTCAACCTAACCTGGGATAACCATTACAATGACAAAATTCCGCATGCGGCTGATCCTGTTGGGTCGTTCTGGTGGAAGGACATTCTCAAACTGACTCACATCTATCGGGGTGTCTCTCGCGTTCAAATTGTTGATGGCTTGTCCGCATTATTTTGGAAAGATCTCTGGAAGGAAGAAGTGCTTCAAACCTCACATCCTCGTGCTTTCTCATTTGCCTTACATGAGGATCTTTCCGTGGCTGCCATGGTGAATCCTATGGACATGCATGCAACCTTTCATCTTCCTCTATCGCCCCTGGCTCTTAATGAGGTCCAAGACATTCAGCAACAAATAACGTGGACATCTCCGTCGACATCTCTGCATGACGTTTGGCACTACTCTTGGGGGGCTGCGCTATACAAGCCAAAGGACTACTACAACAATTACTTCAGGGATGGAGTTTCTCACCAAGCATTTCGCCAACTTTGGAAGTCAAGGTGCACTATGAAAATCAAAGTTTTTGGTTGACCTATGTTCCATGATCGACTCAACACTCGCAATATGCTGAAGAGGAGACATTACTACATTGGCGACAACTTTAATTGCGGCCTTTGCAATCACCTTGTTGAAGAGACAGTGGATCACATGATCTTCTCTTGCCCTTTTAGCCAAAGTTGCTGGACGAGACTCAACATTACTTGGCCAACTTTATCTTGCCGCCTTGACCTTCTTCAACACACCAAAGAAAGCTGGCCTAACCCATTCTTCTATGAAACGTTTCTAACCGCAGCGTGGAGCATTTGGAAAGAAAGGAACAATCAACACTTCAGGGGCTTGGCCCCCAGTATTGGATCCTGGCTCACAAGGTTTAAAGCAGACCTCTTTCTTCTGCAACATAGAGTTAAAGCAGCCCATAGAGCTGCGTTCATCACCTTTTGTACTTCTATTGTGTAACATACTCTTTCCCTTCTGTTGGAGCAGCCATACTCCTGGTTATGCTGACTCCTTGTGTGGTGTGTTGTAAGTTGATATGTCTATGTAAACCTCCCATTTATATAGATATATGATTATACAGTAGGGGTTTTCCCCCTACTGTCTTTCCTCCAAAAAAATTATTCAACTACTCATTGATCTTCACTTCTATCTTTTTGGAGTAGTTTGTCAGTTTCAAGAAGGATATAATAAAAACTATCATAAAGAGTAATAAATATATGAGAAGTTTGATTCCTTACATTTGTTTTGAGATATAAATATGGTGATTGTCGGGGTAAATAGCCATGGGTAGCCCAGCCGGCTTCCCCTGGCCCCTCAGAAAAAATTATGAGCCCATCCGGCTCATAAGGAGACTCAAGACCTGGGCCGCCTCCCCCCTAGCCGACTGCCATCTTTGCCGGCTTGGGGGGCGGCCCGCCCTTTTTACCCCCATGAAGAAAACTGTGGAGGGCCGGCTACGGCATGGCCGGCTACGGCAGGGCCGGCTATGGCAGGGCCGGCTATGGCACGGCCGGCTACCGCTGGGCCGGCTCCGATAAAGCAGTCAACGCCGTACCCGCGATGTACGCGTCCACTCTGTGATGATGAAGCGGGGCGTGGCTACAGTGGAGCCTGCCACCCCCAAAACCCGGAGCACGCCTGGTACAGCGCGTCGTGCGGGCAGCCGCGGCCCGCCCGGCGCGGCACTGTAGCCACGGCGGCTCTGACGCCTTCCACGACGGGCCACCAGCGTGGCCACCGAGGCGGTGGGCCCCTTCGGGCAGAGAGATGCCGAAGGCAGCCACACCCCCTCTCAAGCCAGCGAGACAGAGGGCCGGCTTCGCGTAGCCGGCCTGCCGCCTTCCTCGAAGGAGACGCCCATTAAGGAGACAAGAAGCGGCGGGGCTACAGTAATCGCCCACCAGGGCGGCGTTACTGTAGCCACGCTTACCCCGACCAAGCCTGCGTCAACGACATGGAGAAACAGTAACCAGCTGCCGACCAGGCCCTGGCCAGTGGGGCCGGCCTGTCGACCCAGGAGCCGGCAGCCAGCAGGACCCACCTGCCGGCGGGCCCTAGAAGCTGGCGAAGAAGCCGGCGAGCATAGTCACAGATAGCTGGGCCCCGCGCCCAGTCGGATTACCATTGTACCCCCGGGGGTAGGCCTATATAAACCCCCCGGTGCACCCATGCAAAGGGTTGGACTCTCTTTCTAGACATAGACACATACAAGGAGAAGAAGCAGGCTGAGCTAAGCCCTTCTTCCTCCTTCCACCCCAAACAGCTCAAGGAGCATTGTAGCCACCTGTGAACTTAGTAACCATGCGGAGACCCCGCAGAGCAGCAGTAGGGGTGTTATCTCCCCGGAGAGCCCTGAAGCTGGGTAAGATTCGCCGGCGTGCATGTTTACGCCTCATCCCGTTTCCAGGCACCGGCGACGTTCTATTGGCCCCCGCAATGATAAGCCACCCGTTGGCATATGTCGATCCTACCACCCGACATTTGGCGCCCACCGTGGGGCCAGGTGCACCGTCGTCCGGAGACCTATTCTGGACGAGAACCCTTTTCCTCCCTCGCGGGCGTAGCCAGCCTGGCTCGCCCGATGGCGCTTGCCGCGACACGCTGCATGGCGTCGCCGACGTCTGCGCGGCTAGCGGCCTCGCCAGCCTCTTCGACAAAGCCCGCATCTCCGACGAGCTCGCCTCCGATGCGGGCGCAGATCACCTCGCCAACCTCCTCAGCCAGCTCCACGTCTCCAGCGAGCCCGCTGCGGACCTGGAGTCGGTTGGCTCCACCGACCCGATGCCCGTCGACTCCGACGCGACATCCTACGACACCTTCCCCACCAACGTCACGGTTTACAACGACCCGCTCCCTCCGGCTGGCGATCGCGATTCTGATACCCCCGAGGTGATGGTTATCGGCCTCGACGGCCCGACTGACGAGGGCGCCCGCGACTCCCCGCACGCGGCAGCCCAAGACTTGTCCGTCCCCCTTCCGGCTGACGCCAGCGACGAAGTTCTGGAGGCACGCCGCCTCGCCCTCCTTGCGGAGGGCCGGCGGCTGGCCTCCGTTAGACGCCTCACCGAGGCCTACCAGCGCGAAGCTGACCGCGCCGCCTTCGGCACGCCGGCTCCGGCCGGCCCTAGCCGGGCCGGCGCTGTCAGGCAACACGGCGCCGTCATCGCCGACACGCTTGGGGTGGATCGCCCGGTCTACGCCACCCCGCTCAAGAACCTGCGCGTCGCCCAGGCGGCCGTAGACGAGTTGGACGGCTTGGAAGCCGAAGATCTCCCCCATATGACGCGGCACATCCAGCAACTAATCGATGCGGTCGCACGACGGCACGAGGCCGACGCCTGCGCGGGGAGCCCTCCCCCGCGCCGCGAGCACGGCACGACCTCCCGGTCGCCGACTACCAGCTACACCCGCGCGCGGCGCGAGAAAGAGCCGGCTTCCAGCCGAAGCCGGACCCAAGTCTCCATCGAGCGAGACGCGGACAGCCGCCCCCGAGCCATGGAATGGTGGGGCACCCCGCCTCCGCCTCGAGCTCGCGGAGAAAGATATCCTACCCCGCCTCCAGTGGCTCACCCGACTCTCAGCGGCCGGCTTGGTCGCCGGGAGGGAATCGGCGAAAACGACGCCCGCCACCGGATCGACCACCTGGCCCGATCCCTGGCGCTAGAAGAAGAAGACGATGTCGGCCCGCCTTGCTTCGGCCCCCGCATCCGCGACGAGCCCTTCCCCAAAGGGTTCTCGCTCCCAAGAGACACACCCAAGTATAACGGCTCGGTGAAGCCGGAAGACTGGCTGACCGACTACTCCACAGCCGTCAGCATCGCCAATGGCAACCGGCGCGTTGCCGTAAAGTACGTGCCCCTCATGCTGCAAGGCACGGCGCGGTCTTGGCTTAACAGCCTTAAGCCCCTCAGCATCAACAGCTGGGTGGACTTCACTGAAGCCTTCGTTCGCAACTTCACCAGCACCTACAAGCGGGCTCCCAAGCCCAGACAGCTGTCCCTGTGTGTACAGGGCCCAGCCGAGTCCACTCGCGACTACCTGACGCGTTGGGCCGAGCTCCGCAACTCCTGTGAGGGGGTGCACGAGGTGCAAGCCATCGAATACTTCACAGCCGGGTGCCGAGAGGGCACCCTTCTCAAGCACAAGCTTCTCTGCGATGAGCCGACTACCCTCGATGAGCTCCTAAACATCGCCGACAAGTACGCCACCGTCGACTCCTCGATGAAGACCGAGCTCCGGGTGGACGCATCCGGAAAGGTGCTCAATCCGGCGCCCAAAGCGCCGGCTGGAGACGGCGGCCGACGCCAACACCAGAACGATCAAAAATGCAAGGGCCCTGCGCCGCTTCCCGCCAGTCGGCAGGTGGCCACGGTCGAAGATGCGCCGCCTGAAGGGCGGCCCGCACCCAAGAAGCCCAAGGGCGGCAGGCCGGCTTGGCAGCCGGCCTTCTCCTACGAGCAAACCCTTGATGCCCCGTGCAAGTTCCACAGCGGCGCGAAGCCGTCCAACCACACGACCTGCAAATGCAACTGGCTCGCCCGAATCTCGAAGGGCGAGGGGCTCACGCCGACTCCGCCTGCCGGCCCGCCGCCGCCGGCTCCGCCGCCCAAAGCCGCCCGGCCCGCGGTCGACGCCGTGCAGGACGAGTTCCCCGACGAGCAAGCGTCTTATGTCGTCTTCACGAGCCAGCCCGAAGACCGGTGCAGCAAGCGCCAAGAGCAACAGGAGGTCAACATGGCCGCCACCAGCCCAGCCGGCCACATGCACTGGTCGGAGAAACCCATCAGCTGGAGCCGGGCCGACCACCCAGAGGTGATGCCTTCCCCCGGCTCCTACGCATTGGTCCTGGAGGCCACCCTCGCAACGGATACGCGCGCCGCACGCTTCTCCCGCGTGCTGATCGACGGCGGAAGCAGCATCAACATCCTGTACCGCGACACCATGGAGAAGCTGGGCATCAAGGCCAAGCAACTCGCGCCGACTCGAACGGTGTTCCACGGCATCGTACCCGGATTGTCCTGTGCCCCCATCGGCAAGCTCAAGATCGACGTGCTCTTTGGGAGCAAGGATCATTTCCGCCGGGAAGCAATCTGGTTCGAGGTGGTGGACCTGGAAAGCCCTTATCATGCCCTGCTTGGCCGACCCGCCTTGGCCAAGTTCATGGCAGTCCCCCACTATGCTTACCTCAAGATGAAGATACCGAGCTCCAAGGGCGTCATCACCATCGCCGGCGACTACAAGAAGTCCGCCGACTGCGCCGCGGCCAGCAGCCGGCTGGCTGAATCCCTCGTGATCGCTGCCGAGAGGAAGACGCTGGACCGGGTCGTGGCCCTGGCCAGCAAGCAGCTCAACCAACCCGCCGACTCCAAAGAGTATGATGCCCAAGGATCCTTCCAGCCGGCCAAGGAAACCAAGAAGATACTGCTCGACCCCGAGCACCCCGAGAGGTTTGCCGTCATTGGGGCGAGCTTGGATAGCAAATAGGAAGGCGAGCTCGCCGATTTCCTCCGTGAGAATCGGGATATCTTTGCATGGTCCCCCAAGGACATGCCGGGTGTTCCAAAGGATTTCGCCGAGCACAAATTGCACGTGCGGGAGGATGCTAAACCAGTCAAGCAGCCCCTCCGCCGACTGTCAGAAGAGAAGAGAAGGATCGTAGGGGAGGAGATAGCCCGGCTCCTCGCAGCCGGCTTCATCATGGAAGTTTTCTTCCCCGAATGGCTCGCGAACCCGGTTCTCGTGCTGAAAAAGAATAACAAGTGGCGCATGTGTATAGATTACACGAGCCTCAACAAAGCCTGCCCAAAAGATCCCTTCGCTCTGCCCAGAATTGATCAAGTGATAGACTCCACAGCCAGATGCGAGCTGTTGAGTTTTTTGGATGCCTACTCGGGATACCACCAGATCAAGCTGAACCCGGATGACCAACTGAAGACCGCCTTCATCACGCCGTTTGGAGCCTTCTGCTACCTGACCATGACGTTCGGCTTGAGGAATGTTGGCGCCACATTTCAGCGTTGCATGCAGAAGTGCCTCCTCACGCAACTCGGCAAGAATTCCCACGTTTACGTGGATGATGTTGTGGTGAAGACGGAGAAGCGTGGCACTCTGCTGGAAGACTTGAAGGAGACGTTCGAGAACCTGCGCCGGTTCCGGATCAAGCTCAACCCGGAGAAATGCGTGTTCGGAGTGCCAGCCGGCCAGCTCCTAGGCTTCCTGGTCTCTGAACGCGGCATAGAGTGCAACCCTGTGAAGATCAAGGCCATCGAGAGGATGGCGGTCCCAACCAAGCTCAGAGAGATTCAGAAGTTCACCGGGTGCCTGGCCTCTCTTAACCGCTTCATCAGCCGGCTTGGAGAAAAAGCTCTCCCCCTCTACCGCCTCATGAAGAAGAGCACTCACTTTGAGTGGAACGACCAGGCCGACCAAGCTTTCCACGAGCTGAAGAAAATGCTGTCCACGCCGCCTGTCTTGGCGGCACCGACCGAGAAGGAGCCCATGCTCCTATATATTGCCGCCACTAGCCGGGTGGTCAGCATCGTCATTGTGGTCGAACGCCCCGAAGAAGGCCGAGCCCAGCCGGTCCAAAGGCCGGTTTACTACCTGAGCGAGGTGCTGTCCGCCTCGAAGCAAAATTACCCGCACTATCAGAAGATGTGCTATGGCGTGTACTTCGCCGCCAAGAAGCTGAAGCCGTACTTTCAAGAGCATCCCATCACGGTCGTATGCACTGCCCCGCTTGCCAACATCATAGGCAGCCGGGATGCATCCGGCCGAGTGGCCAAATGGGCCATCGAGCTGGCCCCCTACACCATCTTCTACCAACCCCGCACCGCCATCAAGACGCAAGCGCTGGCCGACTTCCTCGTCGACTGGGCCGAGACCCAGTACTTACCACCGGCGCCCGACTCCACCCATTGGCGCATGCACTTTGACGGATCAAAGATGCGCACCGGCTTGGGAGCCGGCGTCGTCCTTACTTCTCCAAAGGGCGACAAGCTCAGATACACGCTGCAGATCCACTTCGCCGCCTCCAACAACGTAGCCGAGTACGAGGCGCTCATACACGGGCTCCGGCTTGCCAAGGAACTTGGCATTCGCCGGATCCTGTGCTATGGCGACTCGGATTTGGTGGTGCAGCAGTCTTCTGGCGACTGGGACGCCAAGGACGCGAACATGGCGAGCTACCGTTTCCTAGTGCAGCACATCAGCGGATACTTCGACGGGTGTGAGTTCCTTCACGTGCCGCGAGCCGACAACGAGCCAGCAGATGCTCTGGCCCGAATAGGCTCCACGCGGCAAGCAATACCAGCCGGCGTCGCCCTGCAGCGCCTCCTCAAGCCTTCAATCAAGCCGTCTCCGGAATCCGACTCCATTTTCGTGCCGCCTAACCCCGAGGGGGCTGGGTCCGGCTCGAAGAATCAAGCAGCCGGCCCGGGGACTTCAATATTCGGCTCGGGGACTGTAGTACCCGGCCCGGGGACTGCCGCACCCGGCCCGGGGACTGCAGTAGCCGGCCCGGGGACTGCAGTAGCCGGCCCGGGGACTTCTTCAGCACAGGAAGCGGCGGCCGACTCCAGCGCTGCACTGCCCAACCCGCCCACCCTGGTGGCTCTGGCCACATTGGTAGCTGAGGAGGTCGCCGCCACATCATGGGCCCAAACCATCCGCAACTTTTTGGTGAACCATGACCTGCCCGCTGACAAAAATGAAGCAAGACAAGTTTAGCGCCGGGCCGGAGCATACACAATCGTCAACAGAGAGCTTGTCAAGCGCAGCGCCACCGGAGTCTTGCAGCGATGCGTCGAGCAGGAGAAAGGCATCGCGATCCTCAGGGATATACACCAAGGAGAGTGCGGCCACCACGCCGCATCAAGATCACTGGTCGCCAAAGCCTTCCGCCACGGTTTCTTCTGGCCGACTGCTTTGGACGACGTCAAAGAGCTAGTCAAACACTGCAAAGGCTGCCAGCTTTTCAGCTCGCAGCAACACATGCCGGCTTCAGCACTCAAGACCATTCCCATCACCTGGCCCTTTGCCGTCTGGGGATTGGATATGGTGGGCCCATTCAAGACGGCGCGCGGCGGCATGACACATTTGCTCGTCGCCATTGACAAATTCACCAAGTGGATCGAGGCGAAGCCGATCAAGAAGCTGAATGGGCCGACTGCAGTGACCTTCATTGCAGATATAACAACCCGGTACGGCGTACCGCACAACATCATCACCGACAACAACACGAACTTTGCCAAAGGTGCCCTGGCACGGTTCTGCGCTGCGCAAGGTATCCGACTGGACCTTGCGTCAGTCGCCCACCCGCAGTCAAACGGCCAAATGGAGCGAGCAAATGGCCTCATTTTGTCCGGCATCAAGCCTCGACTGGTCGTACCCCTGGAGCGTTCAGCCGGCTGCTGGCTCGATGAGCTGCCGGCTGTCCTATGGAGTCTGCGCACTACTCCCAACAGATCAACCGGCTTCACTCCCTTCTTCCTTGTATATGGTGCCGAGGCGGTCATCCCAACAGACATCGAGTTCGACTCGCCTCAGGTAACCATGTATACGGAAGCGGAAGCCAAAGAAGCATGAGAAGACGGCGTCGACCTGCTGGAAGAGGCCCGGCTATTAGCCCTCAGCCGGTCCGCCATCTACCAGCAGGGTCTGCGCCGCTACCATAGCCGGAGGGTCCGCCCAAGATCCTTCCAGGAGGGCGACCTTGTGCTCCGGTTGATCCAGCGAACAGCCGGCCAGCACAAGCTCGCAGCCCCCTGGGAAGGCCCCTTCATCATCAGCAGAGCCTTGGGCAACGACGCCTACTACCTCATCGACGCGCAGAAGCCGAAGGCACGCAAGAGAGACGACTCCGGCAAGGAGTCGGAGCGACCATGGAACGCAAATCTCCTTCGGAAGTTTTACAGTTAAAGCGCAGTATGTGTCATGCCCACTTTTGTATTTAGTATAATACAGTAGGCTCCCCGAGAAAGACTCGGGGACTGCCACCCGTTGTTTTATGAACGAAAGTTATCATGCGTATGATATTACCTTTTCATATATTTTGTCCGGTACCGGGTCCGACGAGTCGGCCCGGGGACTGGCCGACTAGAGTTATATTAGGAGCCCTACCCGCAGTCAGACAAGTAATGTGCCGACACCCAGGCTTGGCTCTTGTCGAAACCGCAGCTCAAAGAACCGACTACACGGCTGGCAAGAGCCACTAGCCGAAAAGGGTACCCACATGAAAAACGGCTAGGGACCAAACAGGCTCGCATATATAACAAAAGCCGGCTGACTGCCTCACACCGACCGACTACCAGAGTAGCCGGCCGGCCGGCTTACATTCAGTCTACTTCAAATCCAAGAAAACTCAAGTACTTGCCTTCCCAAAGAGGGAAGGCGGCAAAGGAAAGAGCCTAAGGACAAAAAGTACACTCGGATGAACGCCAACACATGCATATATTAATATATTACACAAAAAGCCTCCAGAGAGGTCGACATCCCACATTGTTCGATACACCCCCAGTGGGTGGAATTGCAGAAACTTAAATTTGTCCAAAAAGAAAGACAGGGACAAAAAGAACGGCAGATCAAGCCGGCGGGGCCGCAGACGAGCTGGGTTAGGCGGCGGAAGTAGTCGCGCCGGCTGGAGGAGCAGCCGGCTGGCCAACCTCGGCTTGATCGTCGTCTCCGGCAGAGGGCGCGCTCCCGCGTGGCTCGTTGCTAGAGGCATGATCGGCTGGGGGACGGTCGGCCGCCCCACCAGTCGGCTCGGCGTCTTCGCTGTCCTCCTCCTCGTCGTCCTCGCCCTCGTCGCTGGAGGCGATCTCTTCCGCCGAGTCCTCGCCGTCCGCCGGGTTCAGCCCGAACCATTCCTCCGGCTGGGCAGCGCCATCGTCGTTGAGCTCCGGCGTGAAGACGCTGGTGTCGGTACACTCGGCGATCATCGAGGCGCGCTGCGCGATCGCCGGCCGCACCTCCTCCAGCTCGGCGTCGGCTTCCGACCGCCACGTCCGCAGCTGGTCCAGGCTTAGCCCTGGGTACCACGCGCGGACGAACTCCAGCGCGCGCCCGGCTCCAAGACAGGCCGCGGACGCCTTCCAGGCCTCGAAGCGGCCGACTGCGACTTCGAGCCAGTCGGCCGTCCGGCTTGGGGTCCGGGGAATTGTCTAGCCGGGCCAGAGCGCGGCCAGCATCGTCGCCCTGGCGCGTTGGAGCCGGTGGAGCAACCGGTGGGCCAGCTGCAGCCGCGCCTGGACGGCGATAAGCTGCTCCGACAACGTCCGGTTCGCATCCGGCGGAATCACAACCCCGGCCTGACGGCGCTCCTCGTGGTAGGCTTCGATGGCTTGGGCGGCAAGGACGGACTGGCCGGGGAAGTACTCTGCGCAAGACAGCAAACACAAGTCAAAACAAAACCATAGGCGGCCGGCAAATGGAAGAAGAGCAAGAAAGACAGCCTACCATCAATGAGATCCTCGACCCGGCCGAAGCCTTCTTCCAGCGCCCGGCGCGTCTCGGCCCAGCTCGCCTCCCTGGCCTCGAACTCTGCCCTCAGGGTAGCCTCGCCGTCCTGCGCCTTTTGCAGGGCCGCCTTGTGGCTCTCCTCTTGGTCGGCCAGTTTCGTCGCCAGGCGGTCGCGCTCTTGAGCCAAGTCAGCGTACTCGGCGTCCTTGGCACGAAGAGCGGCCTGCACCACGCCGAGTTCCCTCCGCAGGTCGGCGTTGGCCTCTGCACGAGCAAGAAATAAAGAGAAAAATCAGCAAAGGAAAAGTCGTCAAGTAAGATCCGACCCGACTGCGCTGCAGTCGGCCCGGATCTCGGGGACTACACCCAGTGGGTGCGCTGTCGCGCCCCCACGAGAAATTAATAATGACAAAACACTTACGCCGGCTGCTGGCGAGGTCTTCGGTCCTCCGCTTAGCTCCCGAGCCTGGGAGTTGAAGGCGGCCGCGCGAGAATTGTGATAATCCTGAAGATCAGAAAAAACAGTCAACATAGTCGTCTAGTAAGATCCGACCCGACTGCGCTGCAGTCGGCCCGGATCTCGGGGACTACACCCAGTGGGTGCGCTAGCGCGCCCCCATGGAAAAATTCAAAGGACCAGAGCGGTCAAGGAGTGAAGACTTACCCGGATTGCAGACCGCGTCGACAGAAACTCCTGAGTGAATTGCCTCAGGAGGCCGGCCTGTGCCTGCAGCCGGCTCCGAACCTCTTGAGCCACGACGTTCAGCTCGCCGCTCCCTCCGCTGGGAGCCCAGCCGGACGTTGCGGAGCTGGCCGCCTCCAAGGCGTCTGCCGTCCGCTCGGCCCCCGCGGCTCGGCGTGTGTCCGGCGGGGCCGTGCTCCCTCCGGCGGGCCGGCCCACCGCCAGCTCGATCTCAAGGCCGGCTCCGGCCTCGGGCGCGGCCCGGGCCAGCTCCTCCGGCACCGCCGACGATTGGCCGCCTTCGCCTGCTCCGGCTGGCGCTGCCGGCGACGTCCTCTCAACAGAAGCCCCGAGGACTTCGTCCCTCTGCACCGGCGGCTGCTCGGGGATAATCTCCTCCGCCGTGGGCAGAGGAATATCCGGATCCAAGGTCTGGAGGGGGATGGCAAGTAGCGGAGGCTGGCTACGCGCGCCTTCCGCCTCCGTCTCCGCGGCTGCCCGCTCCGACGGAGTTTCGGCCACCTCGCTCGCTCGCCCTGGCGCCGTCTGGGCGGCCTCTCGCTCCGCCGCCTCCCGCTCGGCCGCCTCCCTCTCTCGGCGCGCCTCGCGAGCGTTGCGCTCCGTGGCTGCGTCATGTTCGGCGCGGGGGTCCGCCCGGCGGGACCCTGAGGAACCGGCGCTCGGCCCGACCACGGAGCCGGCTGGGCCTCGCTCGAGGGAGAGCGGCGCCCTGCCCAGGAAATCAGAAAAGCATTCAAGGAAAGAAAACTTCAGAATAACAAGCACGCAAGCGGCTACTAGACTTACGCGGACACTGAGGGGGGCTTCTTCACCGCCTTCCGGAAGCGGGCCGCCTTCGCCGCCGCCTCCTCGCGCTTCATGGCCGCGGCGGAGGCCTTCGGCCTCTTCGGCCGGCTTCCGAAGAGCGGGAGCGCGGCCCGGCGCTTCCCCTTTCCACCACCGGCAGTCGGCGCGGCAGACGAGCTCGCGCCACGGCGGTCGGTTGCCGGCTGGTGGCGCGGGAGTTCTTCGGCTTCATAATCGTCCGGCCAGTCGTCGAAACTGGCCGAGAACCCGGTGCCACCGGGCTCGGCGGCGTCCCCCGTGGCGGCGTCCTCCATGGCGATGATGGAGAGATCCGGGTCGTCGGGGTCGTCCACCGTGCGGTCCGGGGCGTACTCTCGGTCGACTCCGGCTGCCCCGGCTGGCGGCGGGAGGAGAGGATTCTGATGAAGAGAAAAAAGAAAATAGCCGCCTGGTCAGAGGCCGACTAACCCAAGCCGGCAGACAACGAGAAGAAAAACTTACCACAGGCGGAGGATGGGCGCGGGAGTACGGCGCCTTGCCGAATTGCCACTCGTCGATGAGCTTCAAGTTGGCGACGTAGTTCGCCATCAGAGCCACCTCGGCATGGGGCATCTCCCATGTGCTCAGCCGGCAAGGATCGAACCGGCCACTCATTTGGCACATCATGTGCGGCCGGCTTTGAAGAGGCAAGATCCGGCGCTCGACGAAGGCGGTTACCAAGTCGGACGCGCGCAGACCTTCCGACTGGATCATCACCCGAAGCCGGGAGATGGAAGCGTTCCCCGCTGGAGACAGGGATTTCGACCGGTAGCCCCAGGTCCGCCGCCTCCCAGCCGGCGGGCCGGCTACGTAAGCCGGCAGGTTGACGTAGTCGCCGTGCCGGGCGACGTTCTTGACATAGAAATAAGACTTCTGCCATAGCTTGATATACTGGATCAGAGGAATGTGGGGGAAGGGGTTGTCGTCGCTTGCCCTCTTCATCGCGATGAAGGCGCCGCAGGGAGCCGGCACGCCGGCGGAGACGGTGCCGAGCTTGTTCTGGAACAGTTCCGCCCAGAGCTCTAGCGTCGGCAGCACCCCCAAGTACCCTTCGCAGAGCGTGACGAAGGCCGAGAGTTGCAGCACTGCGTTGGGCGTGACGTGGTGTGGTTGGAGGTTGTAGAACTCAAGAAAGGAACGCATGAAGCTGCTCGCCGGGAAGCCGAAGCCCCGGAGGAAGTGCGTGCGGAAGACGACGCGCTCGCCTTCCTCCGGCGCCGGCGAGACCTCCTTCGCGGGCGCCAGGCGCACCTGCACGAGGTTGGCGGCGGGCAGGCACCGGGTCTGGCGGAGGAACTCGATGTGGTCCTCGTGGACATTGGACCCGTCCCACGAGCTCGACAAAGCCAGCGACATGGCGGCGTGGGTGGCCTATGGCGCAAAACTGCGTCGGGCGCGAGGAAGAAGAAGAAGAGCAGGAGGGACGGGGAGCGGGGGAGCGAACAGGCCCGTGCCTCTCCCCCTCCCCTCCTACTTGTAGGCGCGTGCGCCAGAAACGAGGAGGCGCGGCGTGGGGGATCGTGGGGATCGATCGTGCCCATCTCCCCCACGCCCGCGTTAATTACACGCCCTGATGACGCGAGGTAACGGCCGCGGGGAGGCGAGCAGCCCCCTCGGGCCACAGAAGATCTGCGCCCGGGCCGAGGCCAGGGAGTGGCGGGCCCGGGCCTGCGGCGGCGTCCCGTCGCGCGTGTGCGACGGCAGGACTTCCCCGCCACGTGGCTCGTCGTGGGGCCCGCGGCTGGTCCGCGGGTTAACCACGGTCGCCCTGATAAAGAAAACCGCTCTAAAGTCGGCTGCAACGACGCAGTCGGCCCCTCACGGTATGAAGCCGGCCAAGCTTCCCGTCCTTCCGTCCGCCGCGAAGCTCGCCCGCCTTCGGGGACTACTGTCGGGGTAAATAGCCATGGGTAGCCCAGCCGGCTTCCCCTGGCCCCTCAGAAAAAATTATGAGCCCATCCGGCTCATAAGGAGACTCAAGACCTGGGCCGCCTCCCCCCTAGCCGACTGCCATCTTTGCCGGCTTGGGGGGCGGCCCGCCCTTTTTACCCCCATGAAGAAAATTGTGGAGGGCCGGCTACGGCAGGGCCGGCTATGGCACGGCCGGCTACCGCTGGGCCGGCTCCGATAAAGCAGTCAACACCGTACCCGCGATGTACGCGTCCACTCTGTGATGATGAAGCGGGGCGTGGCTACAGTGGAGCCTGCCACCCCCAAAACCCGGAGCACGCCTGGTACAGCGCGTCGTGCGGGCAGCCGCGGCCCGCCCGGCGCGGCACTGTAGCCACGGCGGCTCTGACACCTTCCACGACGGGCCACCAGCGTGGCCACCGAGGCGGTGGGCCCCTTCGGGCAGAGAGATGCCGAAGGCGGCCACACCCCCTCTCAAGCCAGCGAGACAGAGGACCGGCTTCGCGTAGCCGGCCTGCCGCCTTCCTCGAAGGAGACGCCCATTAAGGAGACAAGAAGCGGCGGGGCTACAGTAATCGCCCGCCAGGGCGGCGTTACTGTAGCCACGCTTACCCCGACCAAGCCTGCGTCAACGACATGGAGAAACAGTAACCAGCTGCCGACCAGGCCCTGGCCAGTGGGGCCGGCCTGTCGACCCAGGAGCCGGCAGCCGGCGGGACCCACCTGCCGGCGGGCCCCAGAAGCCGGCGGAGAAGCCGGCGAGCATAGTCACAGACAGCTGGGCCCCGCGCCCAGTCGGATTACCATTGTACCCCCGGGGGGTAAGCCTATATAAACCCCCCCGGTGCACCCATGCAAGGGGTTGGACTCTCTTTCTAGACATAAACACATACAAGGAGAAGAAGCAGGCTGAGCTAAGCCCTTCTTCCTCCTTCCACCCCAAACAGCTCAAGGAGCATTGTAGCCACCTGTGAACTTAGTAACCATGCGGAGACCCCGCAGAGCAACAGTAGGGGTGTTATCTCCCCGGAGAGCCCTGAAGCTGGGTAAGATTCGCCGGCGTGCAAGTTTACGCCTCATCCCGTTTCCAGGCACCGGCGACGTTCTATTGGCCCCCGCAATGATAAGCCACCCGTTGGCATATGTCGATCCTACCACCCGACAGTGATATTACAGTCATGCTAGTGAGTAATTGTCGATTGGTAGAAATACTTGTGTTAAAGTTTCTGATTCCCGTAGCATGCACATATGGTGAACCTGAAGGAAATATGCCCCAGAGGCAATAACAAAGTTATTATTTATTTCCTTATATCATGATAACTGTTTATTATTCATGCTAGAATTGTATTAACTGGAAACATGATACATGCGTGAATAGATAGACAAACAGAGTGTCACTAGTATGCCTCTACTTAACTAGCTCGTTGATCAAAGATGGTTATGTTTCCTAACCATAGACATGAGTTGTCATTTGATAAATGGGATCACATCATTAGGAGAATGATGTGATTGAATTGACCCATTTCGTCAGCTTAGCACTTGATCGTTTTAGTTTACTACTATTGCTTTCTTCATGACTTATACATGTTCCTATGACTATGAGATTATGTAACTCCCGATTACCGGAGGAACACTTTGTGTGCTACCAAACGTCACAACGTAACTGGGTGATTATAAAGGTGCTCTATTGGTGTCTCCGATGGTACTTGTTGAGTTGACATAGATCAAGATTAGGATTTGTCACTCCGATTGTCGGAGAGGTATCTCTGGGCCCACTCGGTAATGCACATCACTATAAGCCTTGCAAGCATTGTAACTAATGAGTTAGTTGCGGGATGATGCATTACAGAACGAGTAAAGAGACTTGTCGGTAACGAGATTGAACTAGGTATTGAGATACCGACGATCGAATCTCGGGCAAGTAACATACTGATGACAAAGGGAACAACGTATGTTGTTATGCGGTTTGACCGATAAAGATCTTCGTAGAATATGTGGGAGCCAATATGAACATCTAGGCTCCGCTATTGGTTATTGACCGGAGACGTATCTCGGTCATGTCTACATAGTTCTCGAACCCGTAGGGTCCGCACGCTTAAAGTTCGATGATGATCGGTATTATGAGTTTTTGTGTTTTGATGTACCGAATGTAGTTCGGAGTCCCGGATATGATCATGGACATGACGAGGGGTCTCTAAATGGTTGAGACGTAAAGATCGATATACTGGACGGCTATATTCGGACACCAGAAGTGTTCCAGGTGATTTCGGAGAAAACCTGAGTGCCGGAGGGTTACCGGAACCCCCCTCACCCCCGGGAGAAATAATGGGCCTTATGGGCCTTAGTGGAGAGAGAGAGGGATGGCCTAGGGCAGGCTGCGTGCCCCTCCCCTCTGGTCCGAATTGGACTAGGAGAGGGGGAGCGACGCCCCCCTTTGCTTCTCCCTCTCCCCCTTCCTTTCCCCCTCCTAGTAGGAGTAGGAAAGAGGGGAGTCCTACTCCTGCTAGAAGGAGGACTCCTCCTCCTGACGCGCCATAGAGGGCCGGCTGGCCTCCCCCCTTGCTCCTTTATATACGGGGGCAGGGGGCACCTCTAGACACACAAGTTGATCATTGATCCCTTAGTCGTGTGCGGTGGCCCTCTCCACCATAATCCACCTCGATCATATCATAGTGGTGCTTAGGCGAAGCCCTGCGTCAGTAGCAACATCATCATCGTCAACATGCCGTCGTGCTGACAGAACTCTCTCGTGAAGCTTTGCTGGATCGGAGTTCGTGGGACGTCATCGAGCTGAACGTGTGCTGAACTCGGAGGTGCCGTGCGTCCAGTACTTGGATCGGTCGGATCATGAAGATGTTCGACTACATCAACCGCGTTCTCATAATGCTTCCGCTTACGGTCTACGAGGGTACGTGGACGATACTCTTCCCTCTCGTTGCTATGAATCACCATGATCTTGCGTGTGTGTAGGAATTTTTTTGAAATTACTACGTTCCCCAACAGTGGCATCCGAGCCTGGTTTATGCGTAGATGTTATATGCACGAGTAGAACACAAGTGAGTTGTGGGCGATACAAGTCATACTGCTTACCAGCATGTCATACTTTGGTTCGGCGGTATTGTTGGATGAAGCGGCCCGGACCGACATTACGCGTACGCTTACGCGAGACTGGTTCTACCGACGTGCTTTGCACACAGGTGGCTGGCGGGTGTCAGTTTCTCCAACTTTATTTGAACCTAGTGTGGCTATGCCCGGTCCTTGAGAAGGTTAAAACAGCACTTACTTGACAAACTGTCGGTGTTCTGGGAACGGGGGTCCCCAGACTTGCCTGCCTGCGGCCTGCGGCGTGGCTCAAGTGGGGGGCCAGCGCGGCCCATCTTCATCAACACGAGGCTCAAGACCCTCGCGGGGGGCCAAGCCTCGCGAGGCGGACAACACGGCGCATCCTCAGGTAGAGCCTCGTCAGGCTGGCTCGCGAGGAGGCAGAGAGTTCAAGGCGGGGTACCTCGCGAGGTACCTATGAGGCAAGCCATGACGACACGGGGCACCAGGCGGGTGCCAGCGCGTGCAGCGTCCCTCTTTCCTCTTTGGTGCAAAGGGAGCAAGCGTATCAGCGGAGTACCGAAGCATCAGGCAAAGGTTGCCACTTCGGTGCAACGAGACCAAGGCCAGGAGGACTACGAGACGGAGGTCACCATGGAGCCCAGCGCGGCGTCATCACCAGAGCCTTTGGCAGGCGAAGACTGCTTTTGTCAGGATAAATGTACTCGTTGTCCCCCTTCAAATTAGCCCGCCATTGTTGGATCCCTTCCCGCTCAATATTTGGGGAGAGGACCAGGGCCTCTATAAATAGGACTAGCCACCCACATAGCAAAGGGGGGGTTGGGAGTTGTTCGGTCGGTTCGTTTGGTTCACAAGTAGAGAGAGAGAGAGAGAGAGAAAGAGGGTGACTAAACTCTTCACAACAGTTCATCACCACAGCCAAGAACAGACCCTCGCGAGGCTGTTCTTCCTTGTATTGTTCATCCTCACCAGCCCCAGGAGGCAATCCATCCACCACACACTGGAGTAGGGTATTACACCACATCGGTGGCCCGAACCAGTATAAATCTTGTGTCTTTCGTGCAGTTCTTTTAGTAGTTTAGATCCCCTCGAGATGGAGAGGTTGAAGGTGAGATTTCCGCACGCACCCTAGTGTTCGAACCTTAAGGGTCAGCCGGAACCTGAAATCCGACATTTGGCGCGCCAGGTAGGGGTGCGCCGGAATTCGTCTTCCACTGCTCTGCTCTCCTCCGATCGTCGCGTCCATGTCTGACGCTCGTCGAGCCCGCGCCGAGCGCCGGGCCGCCATCGCTTCTCGCGTCGCCCAGACGGCCCCCATCGGTGGGCGTCCTCGTCATTCCCCGTCTCCCGCCATCAACGCCGCCACCGGCCCGGCGGGGGGCGAGCAGCAGGCATCGTCTCAGCACCCGTCCATGCGGCAAGACGGTCGCACCGCCACTCTGTCACTCGCACCAGCTGGCTCTTCGTCCCGCGCGCTCCGCGCACCCTTGGAGGCTCGAGCTGCGCTCCTTGCGGCAAATGAGCTCCTGCGCTACCGTCCCGTCGACGACGTCTATGAAGAATGGCTCGACCGCGTCGCCAAGCTTGTCCGCGCCGCAGGGGGCTCTTCCGCGCCGTCCGTCCCTCTGCGCCGCACTCCGCCCCGCGCGGGCAACGAAGCTCTGGAGGCGCACCAGCCACCTCCTCTCCAAGAAGATGTCGTGGCTCCAAGGCGACTGGCCCCTGGGTGGAACCCGCTCCGCCAGGCGCCATCGCAACAAGAGCGAAGCTGCCAAGAAATCCCTAGCCCGCAGGGGGCTGCCCGGGCGCTCCCTGCTCCGGCACGCCACGACCCTGCTCCAGCTCCGGCACGTCAAGACCCCGCCCTACTCTTAGCTGCAGCGCATGGGGACCCTCAAGACCAAGCTCTCCACCAACCAAGGCCTTTCGTGGCCACCGCGGGCTGCCACGCCTACACCACTGAGCTGCGCAGTGTCGCGTGGCCCGGCAAGTTCAAGCCCGACCTGCCTCCTCGCTACGACGGCACAACTGACCCCGCGGAATTCCTCCAGCTCTATGAGCTGGGCATCGAGGCTGCCGACGGGGATGAAAAGGTCATGGCGAACTGGTTCCCCATGGCGCTGAAGGAAGGAGCGCGAACCTGGCTCCTGAATCTGGCTCCAGGCACGATCTCCTCCTGGGACCAGATGCGCGCCCGCTTCATCGCCAACTTCCAAGGTACTCGCGACCGGCCGCCTGCCGTGAGCGACATGCGCCGCATCAAGCAACAACCCAGAGAGACCCTGCAAAAGTACATCCAGCGCTTCAACAGCGCGCGCCTCAAGATCCCCAGGGTGTCAGAGGAGGCCATCATCTCCGCCTTCTCTGATGGTGTGCGTGACGTCAAGATGAAGGAGGAACTGGCGATGCACGAAGACCTCTGCACCTCCCTGGAGCTGTTCAACTTGGCGAACAAGTGCGCCAGGGCTGAGGAGGGACGTCTCTCCCTCCTCGAGCTGCCTGCCGCGGACCCAGAAGAGAATAAGCCCAAGGCCAAGGACGTGAAGCGCAAGGGGGCTGTCGTACTCGCGGCAGAGCCAGACACCAAGCGGGGCAAAGATCTGCCCGAACCCACCAGAGGCAGCCGGTACTGTGTGTACCATGACCTCCACACCCACAACACCAATGAATGTCAAGAGCTCCGCACCGTGCGAGAAGGAAGGATCGTCCGTCGCCCTGATCGTGCTGACCGGGGCTATGGCCGAGGAGGAGGAAGAAACCCAGGGTGCTGGGAAGACCGCGGCCCGCGCCAGGGGTGGCGCGACCAGCCTCGCGAGGACCGCTGGCAGGACCTGCCTCGTGAGGGGGACTGGAGAGACCAGCCTCGTGAGGACCGCCCTCATGGCAACGCAGGCCTACCTCCGCTGCCGCCTCCACCAAGAAGGAACGAAGACCGCCATCAAGACGAGGGGGCTGGGGGCTTCCAGGAGCCGCGCGCGATCACCTGCATCCTGGGCGGAGCTCAAGCCCCAGCCTCCCAACGTATCTTCAAGCAGTTTGCCCGTGAAGTGAATGCAGTTCTCCCCAAGCTCGAAGCAACGCGCCCCCTCAGGTGGTCGGCGTGCCCCATCACGTTCAGCTCGGCAGACCAGCTCAAGTGCGCAGCCACTGTGGGAGTCCTCCCGATGCTTTGCTCCCCGGTCATCAGCAACGTGCAGGTCACCAAGACCCTCATCGATGGTGGGGCAGGGCTCAGTGTCCTGTCCGTGGAAACATTCAACAACCTCCGAGTGCCCTATGACCAGCTTCAGCCAACCAGGCCTTTCTCCAGGACCACCGACGGTTCCACAATCCCGATCGGGCAGGTCCGCCTCCCTGTCACCTTCGGAGCCCGCAGCAACTACCGCACCGAGCTCATCGACTTTGACGTCGCCCACATCCGCCTGCCGTACAACGCCATCCTCGGGTACCCAGCGCTGGCCAAGTTCATGGCCATGACCCACCACGGCTACAACGTCCTCAAGATGCCAGGAAGTGGCGGCGTCATCACGGTGCCCTGTGAAGAGAGAGATGCAGTGTGTTCCCTGGAGCGAGCCTTTCAGGCCGCGTCGCTAGAAGACCCAGATCGCGGAAGCAGGAGGCTTCCTGAGACCACCCCCAAGAAGAAGAAGACGTCGTCAGGCTCAGCCCCTTAGGAGGCAGGCCCCTCAGGGCCCGTGCCCCCTCAGGAGGGTCCTCCATCCATCGCATAGGATAGCGCGCCCGGCGCCCTCCTCAGGCAGGGCTCGGGGGCTCTCACCTGGAGGGCCACCGGCCTAGCCAGGGTCACAAGGGAGGCGCTTGGGCACCATGTGGAGGCGTGCTTCGCAGCATGTTTCCCTCGAGAGGGAGCCAGGCGAGGAAGATCAGACCAGCAAGAGTTCATTGACGAGGCCATTCAAGAGCTGCAGGAGACAAGGATCATGAGAGGTTGCCGCCGCTTGCCCGCCGTGGCCCCACATCCAGGCGAGGATGGTGGGCTGCGCGTCTGCGTCGACGTACCAGGGCTCAATCAAATCGCCACAACAGAGCGCCTCTTGCCCTCGCAAGTGGGGCGCTGCGGAGGTCCACCCCACAGCTATGTTCGCATGCCTTACGGCCTGCCGAGCATGGCTGCGGCGTACCAGCGCCTCATGAGGGGCATCGTGGAGGCTCAGGAAGACAGGCATTCCGCGTCTCTGGCGGAGGTGGAGACAGCTTGCGACGAGTCACCAGTGCCTCCGGAGCCTCCCGAGGCCCCGGGGCCTGGGGGCTCGTGAGGATCGGCTTCTGCAGCCCGTCAAGTCTGCTGCACCAACGCCACTACGCCGACGACATCCTCAGGTGACATCTTTCAAGTTCCATTCTCAGCTGGGAGCACCCTCCCAGGGTTGCATCACTTCCAGGCCGTGTGGGTCCATCCCCGCGGCATGTATCTGCATTTACCCTTCCATCGTTAGTTTGCCTTGTTGGGGGCGCCCCTCGGGCTGCATCACCCCCAAGCCGTTCGGGCCAGACCCAGCGGCGTGTATCTCCATAGTGTTTATTTCCAACTATGCATTGCCTATCACGCTTAGCTGCCTGGTGCCCGTCCGCGGCATCTTCTCTTCCCATGTCGGCCACTTGCACGTTAAAGGGGGTGCCTGAGCATCACGACTCAGGGCTCTTACTGGCCCTCCAGCCCTCACCCTCTGGCCTTGTCCATGGCATCGCGACCTGGCATACCAGCGACGGCTGAGACAAGCTCGAGGGCCGGGACCCGAGGACGTAGAGTACCGGCATCTAACCAAATTTTGCAGGGACACATCTCAAGATATGGCCCAGTGCCGGCCGCAACCCGCCCAGAGGTAGGGCCTCGTGAGTCCCGCGCTGGCTCACGGGTGCCCAGATACACCTCACCTAGCTCTACCGTGCCGGTCACGTGTCAGGGCGGGGCTGTATACGCCCCGGGGGCTCCTCCCGGAGGGGAGCCCCCTCCCACGTACCAGTGGAAGCACCATGCTCCGCGCTGGCTGATGACACTACCGAGGAGTGGCTATGCCCGTACACATACAGAAGCGCTATGCTCCGCGCTGGTGATAAACAACTGAGGGTGGCCCCCGGGCCGCGTTAACCTCAGGGAGCCCAGAGCTCAGTGGCTGGCCTCATCGCAACGCCTCCCCTCGGGAGCGCCGCGCGAGGGGGCTGGGCACGGGGGCTACGCCTGGGTCACGCCCAGACGTACGCCGCCCAGCCAGGCCCCTTGGGCCTGGTTCGCCGCGCGTCTCTCCCCGAGCGGAGCCAAGGTACAAAGGCCGTTTGCGCGTTAAGGGGGACCCCTGGGCATCGCGACCCAGGGGCCTAACTGGTCCTGTAGCCCCTCACTCCTTAGTTCCAAAAGGCTATGCTGGGTGAGGTACGCGCGGGGCCGGGCTCTGCAGACGTAGAACGGTAGCCACGCTTACATCTCGCCTCATCACCCGCTGTTCGCGCCTCAAGGGGGACTCCTGAGCATCGTGGCTCAGGAGCCTAAATGGCTCCGTAGCCCCTCACTCCTTAATTCCGAAAGGCTATGCTGGGTGAGGTACGCGCGAGGTCGGGCTCTGCAGACGTAGAACGGAAAACACGCCTACATCACGCTTCCCTACTTGTTGTTCGAGCGCCAAAGGGGACTCCTGAGCATCGCGACTCAGGAGCCTAACTTGTCACGTGGCCCCTCACTCCTTTGGTCCCGTCCTGGTTTCCGGTCGGGGCTGATGCTGGGTGAGGCATGCGCGGGGCCGGGCCCTGCCGGCGTAGAACACAAGCAAGTAGGGAAGAAAAGCATAAAATCCAAGGAACTTAAAAGCAAATATTACAGTCCATACTGTCAGTCTCAATACCAAACGCAAGTTTAAATGCCTCCCTGAGGCGTGATGCATGTGCAGGAACCTAAAGAAGAGCAGGGACGGGATGGAGTCACTCGTCGGCGCTGGTTTCGCCTTGTGGAACAGCAGGGTCGGCAGCGCCTTGCTTCGGTCTGGTGCTGAAGGCCCGGAACTTCTCCAGCAGCGCCTCCGCGCGCCCCTTCATGGCTTCGACAGGGGCAGCATCACCCTCGCCGCTCACCGGCTCCAGCAGGGCATCGAGGTCGGTGTTGGGATCGCGGAGGTAGACGTGGGCAAAGACCCGTGTCAGCGCGGCAGAAGACAGGACGTGCGCCTCGGCCTCGGCCGCAGGGCCGATGCCGAGGACGACGTCCTCTAGAGCCTTGACCAGGAAGGGAAGCAGCTTGGCGGGGCCATCCTCGTCACCAACAAGCGGGCTGTCCAAGCCGCTCTCGTAAAGCATCTTCAGCGAAGCGCGAGCGTCCTTCTCCATGTCCGCGAAGGCCACGCGGTCTTCGGCGAGGACCTGAGCCTTGGCGTCCAGCTCGGCCTTCGTCGCCTCCAGCTCCTGCTTCCACACGTCTAGACGTTCGCGGCGCTTCTTGAGCTTGGCCTCCGAGTCCACGAGCGCCGCCTCACGCGCCTTCGCCCCCCTCTCCTGCTCTTGGCGAAGGCGAACCTCCTCCGCAAGCTGGCCCCGCAGGCCTTGCAGCTCGTCCTCCAACGCCTTGCGGCGGTCGCGGGCCTTGACCGCTTCCCTTAGGGCCGCGTCACGAGCAATCTTCGCCTCAAGGACGGCCCGCTTCTCCTCGTCGCAGGTCGTCGAAGCCTGAACCAGCGCCGCCCGGATCGAAGCATCAGAGCGAATCCACCCCGAAGCCAGTTCCAGACGCCCGGCCACCAAGCGAGGGTCGGCGCCGAGAAGGTCCTGGCGCAGCCGGTCCAGTTCAGCAGCAGCATGCTCCAAGACGGAGGAAGAAGACGGAGGAGCCTCGGCGCGCTCCAGGACGACAGGAGGAGCTGAGGGAGCAGTGGCCAGCAAAACGGGAGGAGAAGGTGGCGGCGGCAAGGCTGCCGAATCCCGAGCCAGCGTTCGCTGCGTCTCCCCAGCCGTGGCAGTGGCGCCAGACGAGGACACCTCAGGAGTCACCTGGGCCATGGGGGCTGAGCTTGCCCCCGCCAGAATGGCCAGACCCCCTGAGGGCGACCGACCAGGAGAAGACCGCGCACTGCGATCGCCCCCTTTCACAGGCGGGGGCGCTGCCGCGGATGGAGCCTCAGGAGCCCGCTTCAGTTTCTTCGCCGAAGGCGCCCACCTACTCAAGAGAAGCAATCATCAGGCCTCGTCGGCAGAATGAGAAACAAGAGAACAAGGATCAAGCGCTTATGGGTCATCGCCGGTGAGCTCAGGCAGCTTTCGGCCCAACTTCAAGCCAAACAGCCGGCTGGAAGGGTCGACCTTGGGAGCAGAAGGCGCGGCAGCGGACTGCCCCGGGGTAGGGGCAGGCCCGCGGGGGACCAGCCCGGTCCTGTCCTTCTTCGAGATCGGAGGTGAGCTCCCGCTACCCAGCACATCGTCGTCGTCATCATCATCATCATCGCTCGGTGATAGGCGGAGAGTACGGGGCGAGCGCCGAGGGAAGGGAGCCCTCGACTCTCCGTCAGTCGCCCCGGAGTCGGGCCCATCTCCCCGTTCCTCTTCGCCCTCCTCCTCGCTGGAGTCGCTGGAGGGCACGTCCACCAGTCCTTCAGAAGGCGCCACGGGCACGAGCCCGACCCCGTTGAAAACGGGCATGGACTTCACCACCTGCCCCCAGTCGCTGCGAAGAAACAAGGGCTCGGGAGCGCCCTCCAACCTTGCCGCCGTGCCCCGACCGCGTCCACGTCCTCTTCGTCCACAGGCACGGGGCTCAGATGAGGCCTCCACATCGGAGAAGAGTACTGCCGGAGTGGAGCCAGCTGCTGCTCCAAGAACTCCCTCAACAGTGACGCGCCAGTCAACTTCGCCGTTGCCATGTTGGCTGGCCTCAAGTCCGCATCCATCTTCTCCAACACCGGCTTCGCGCGGGGATCCGCGAGCTCCTCCCGGCACCAGTCACTGGCGCTCACGGCCTGCTCCTTGGGCAGGATCAGCCGAGGGTGGACGCGCCCAGCGTCAACCAAGACCCACTTGCTCCGGAAGCCTTCAGCCCTCTTCCCAGGATTCGAGATGGTAATGGTGCTGCCATGGGCGACGAAGCTCGCGCACGCGGAAGGAGAACTGCCAGTAATCCGGAGGTAGAAGTAGTGGCGCAGCAAGGCCACCGAGGGCTGCACCCCCACGTGGGCCTCGCAGTAGTAAGCAAAGATCGCCAGGAGAAGGACAGAGTTGGGGTGGAGATGCAGAGCCGGCAAGTTGTAGTGGCGGAGGACAGAGAAGAAGAATTCGGAGAAGGGAGGCACCAAGCCCGCTGCGATGGCGCTCACAAAGAAAGGGTAATAGGTGCTCCCTCGACCTTCAGGGGAGGCGGAGCCGACCTTGAACACCTCCGTCCCGATGACGCCCTGCGCCGCCGCCATCCGGCACAGCCGGGTAAAGGTGGCCTTGGACATAGTCAGCGGGTCCAGAGCGGGGAATACCAAGCTTCGGCCGGAGGCTTGCGAGGCGCCATGGCTTCCTAGGTCGCGCAACCAGAGTAGATCTGGAAGTTTGGAGGAAGAAAGGGGAGGCGCAAGAAAGGGGATCTGAGCAGCAACCGGAGAAAGCAAGGGCGAAGTCTGGGAAGGTGCCTCTCCCTTGTCAACCCGCGTGGTTGCTAAGGCGCCACGTCCAATCAGCCGCCACGCGGCGTCCGAGGCCGCAGGCTGTTAGGGCCCGCGGCGCTTCACCCTTGCCCTTTCGCCTCTCGGCATGGCCAAGTCCATGCGCGCCTTGGGCCCGGGGGCTACTGTCGGCGTTTTGGGAACGGGGGTCCCCAGACTTGCCTGCCTGCAGCCTGCGGCGTGGCTCAAGTGGGGGGGCAGCGCGGCCCATCTTCATCAACACGAGGCTCAAGACCC
This sequence comes from Triticum monococcum, assembly GCA_034509565.1. Taxonomy (NCBI): domain Eukaryota; kingdom Viridiplantae; phylum Streptophyta; class Magnoliopsida; order Poales; family Poaceae; genus Triticum; species Triticum monococcum. The sequence continues at coordinate 437,074,552 of CM067842.1, read as the reverse complement.
TCGAGAGGGGCCAAGCCTCGCGAGGCGGACGGCACGGCGCATCCTCAGGCACAGCCTCGTCAGGCTGGCTCGCGAGGAGGCGGAGAGTTCAAGGCGAGGTACCTCGCGAGGTACCTATGACGCAAGCCATGACGACACGGGGCACCAGGCGGGTGCCAGCGCGCGCAGTGTCCCTCTTTCCTCTTTGGTGCAAAGGGAGCAAGCCTATCAGTGGAGTACCGAGGCATCAGGCAAAGGTTGCCACTTCGGTGCAATGAGACCAAGGCCAGGAGGACTACGAGACGGAGGTCACCATGGAGCCCAGCGCGGCGTCATCACCAGAGCCTTTGGCAGGCGAAGACTGCTTTTGTCAGGATAAATGTACTCGCTGTCCCCCTTCAAATTAGCCCGCCATTGTTGGATCCCTTCCCACTCAATATTTGGGGAGAGGACCAGGGCCTCTATAAATAGGACTAGCCACCCACATAGCAAAGGGGGGGGGGGGGGTTGGGAGTTGTTCGGTCGGTTCGTTTGGTTCACAAGTAGAGAGAGAGAAAGAGGGTGACTAAACTCTTCACAACAGTTCATCACCACAGCCAAGAACAGACCCTCGCGAGGCTGTTCTTCCTTGTATTGTTCATCCTCACCAGCCCCAGGAGGCAATCCATCCACCACACACTAGAGTAGGGTATTACACCACATCGGTGGCCCGAACCAGTATAAATCTTGTGTCTTTCGTGCAGTTCTTTTAGTAGTTTAGATCCCCTCTAGACGGAGAGGTTGAAGGTGAGATTTCCGCGCGCACCCCAGTGTTCGAACCTTAAGGGTCAGCCGGAACCCGAAATCCGACACAAACTATCATTGTGGTTTTGATGCGTAGGTAAGAACGGTTCTTACTCAGCCCATAGCAGCCACGTAAAACTTGCAACAACAAAGTAGAGTACGTCTAACTTGTTTTTGCAGGGCATGTTGTGATGTGATATGGTCAAGACATGATGCTATATTTTGTTGTATGAGATGATCATGTTTTGTAACCGAGTTATCGGCAACTGGCAGGAGCCATATGGTTGTCGCTTTATTGTATGCAATACAATCTCCCTGTAATTGCTTTACTTTATCACTAAGTGGTAGCGATAGTCGTAGAAGCAATAGTTGGCGAGACGACAACGATGCTGCGATGGAGATCAAGGTGTCGCGCCAGTGACGATGGTGATCATGACGGTGCTTCGGAGATGGAGATCACAAGCACAAGATGATGATGGCCATATCATATCACTTATATTGATTGCATGTGATGTTTATCTTTTACGCATCTTATTTTGCTTAGATCGGCGGTAGCATTATAAGATGATCTCTCACTAAATTTCAAGGTACAAGTGTTCTCCCTGAGTATGCACCATTGCGAAAGTTCGTTGTGCCGAGACACCACGTGATGATCGGGTGTGATAAGCTCTACGTTCACATACAACGGGTGCAAGCCAGTTTTGCACATGCAGAATACTCGGATTAAACTTGACGAGCCTAGCATATGCAGATATGGCCTCGAAACACTGGAGACCAAAAGGTCGAGCGTGAATCATATAGAAGATATGATCAACATATTGATGTTCACCATTGAAAACTACTCCATCTCACGTGATGATCGGACATGGTTTAGTTGATATGGACCATGTGATCACTTAGATGATTAGAGGGATGTCTATCTAAGTGGGAGTTCTTTATATTTTGATTAAATGAACCTTAATTTATCATGAACTTAGTACCTGATAGTATTTTGCATGTCTCTGTTGTTGTAGATAGATGGCCCATGTTGTTGTTCCGTTGAATTTTAATGCGTTCCTTGAGAAAGCAAATTTGAAAGATGATGGTAGCAATTACACAGACTAGGTCCGTAACTTGAGGATTATCCTCATTGCTGCACAGAAGAATTACATCTTGAAAGCACCGCTAGGTGCCAAACCTGCTGCAGGAGCAACACATGATGTTATGAACGTCTGGCAGAGCAAAGCTGATGACTACTCGATAGTTCAGTGTGCCATGCTTTACGGCTTAGAACCGGGACTTCAACGACGTTTTGAACGTCATGGAGCATATGAGATGTTCCAGGAGTTGAAGATAATATTTCTAGCAAATGCCCGGATTGAGAGATATGAAGTCTCCAATAAGTTCTACAGCTGCAAGATGGAGGAGAATAGTTATGTCAGTGAACATATACTCAGAATGTCTGGGTACCATAACCACTTGACTCAACTGGGAGTTAATCTTCCTGTTGATAGTGTCATTGACAGAGTTCTTCATGAAGGAAATATGCCCTAGAGGCAATAATAAAGTTATTATTTATTTCCTTATATCATGATAAATGTTTATTATTCATGCTAGAATTGTATTAACCGGAAACATAATACATGCGTGAATACATAGACCAACAGAGTGTCACTAGTATGCCTCTACTTGACTAGCTCGTTAATCAAAGATGGTTATGTTTCCTAACCATGAACAAAGAGTTGTTATTTGATTAACGAGGTCACATCATTAGTTGAATGATCTGATTGACATGACCCATTCCATTAGCTTAGCACCCGATCGTTTAGTATGTTGCTATTGCTTTCTTCATGACTTATACATGTTCCTATAACTATGAGATTATGCAACTCCCGTTTACCGGAGGAACACTTTGGGTACTACCAAACGTCACAACGTAACTAGGTGATTATAAAGGAGTACTACAGGTGTCTCCAATGGTAGATGTTGGGTTGGCGTATTTCGAGATTAGGGTTTGTCACTCCGATTGTCGGAGAGGTATCTCTGGGCCCTCTCGGTAATACACATCACATAAGCCTTGCAAGCACAATAACTAAGATGTTAGTTATGAGATGATGTATTACGGAACGAGTAAAGAGACTTGCCAGTAACGAGATTGAACTAGGTATTGGATACCGACGATCGAATCTCGGGCAAGTAACATACCGATGACAAAGGGAACAACGTATGTTGTTATGCGGTCTGACCGATAAAGATCTTCGTAGAATATGTAGGAGCCAATATGGGCATCCAGGTCCCGCTATTGGTTATTGACCGGAGACGTGTCTCGGTCATGTCTACATTGTTCTCGAACCGTAGGGTCCGCACGCTTAACGTTACGATGACAGTTATTATGAGTTTATGCATTTTGATGTACCGAAGGTTGTTCGGAGTCCTGGATGTGATCACGGACATGACGAGGAGTCTCGAAATGGTCGAGACGTAAAGATTGATATATTGGAAGCCTATGTTTGGACATCGGAAGTGTTCCGGGTGAAATCGGGATTTTACCGGACTACCGGGAGGGTTACCGGAACCCCCCGGGAGCCAAATGGGCCAACATGGGCCTTAGTGGAAAGGTGAGAGGGCAGCCCACATAGGGCTGCGCCTCCCCCCCTCTCCCTAGTCCTATTAGGACTAGGAGAGGGGCCGGCCACCTCTCTCTCTCTCTCCCCTTTAAGGATTCCTAGTTGGACTAGGATTGGAAGGGGGAGTCCTACTCCCGGTAGGAGTAGGACTCCTCCTGCGCCTCCCTCTCTTTGGCCGGCCAGCCTCCCTCCCTCCATCCTTTATATACGGGGGCAGGGGACACCCCAAGACAGACAAGTTGATCCTTGAGATCGTTCCTTAGCCGTGTGCGGTGCCCCCTGCCACCAAATTCCACCTCGATCATATCGTTGTAGTGCTTAGGCGAAGCCCTGCGTCGGTAGTACATCAAGATCGTCACCACGCCGTCGTGCTGACGGAACTCCTCCTCGACGCTTTGCTGGATCGGAGCCCGAGGATCGTCATCGAGCTGAACGTGTGCTAAGAACTCGGAGGTGCCGGAGTAACGGTGCTTGGATCGGTCGGATCGGGAAGAAGACGTACGACTACTTCCTCTACGTTGTGTGATCGCTTCCGCAGTCGGTCTGCGTTGGTACGTAGACAACACTCTCCCCTCTCGTTGCTATGCATCACCATGATCTTGCGTGTGCGTAGGAAAATTTTCGAAATTACTACGTTCCCCAACACTTCAATCACTGCCACCAAGCTACAAGAGCTTCGTGATGAACTATAACATGCAAGGGATGAATAAAACAATTCCCGAGCTCTTCGCAATGCTAAAGGCTGCGGAGGTAGAAATCAAGAAGGAGCATCAAGTGTTGATGGTTAACAAGACCACCAGTTTCAAGAAAAAGGGTAAAGGAAAGAAGAAAGGGAACTTCAAGAAGAACGGAAAATAACTTGCCGCTCCAGAGAAGAAACCCAAGTCTGGACCTAAGCCTGAGACTAAGTGCTTCTACTGCAAACAGACTGGTCACTGGAAGCAGAACTGCCCCAAGTATTTGGCGGATAAGAAAGATGGCAAGATGAACAAAGGTATATGTGATATACATGTTATTGATGTGTACCTTACTAATTCTCGCAGTAGTGCCTGGGTATTTGATACTGGTTCTGTTGCTAATATTTGCAACTCGAAACAAGGACTACAGATTAAGCGAAGATTGGCAAGGACGAGGTGACGATGCGCGTGGGAAATGGTTCCAAAGTCGATGTGATCGCAGTCAGCACGCTACCTCTACATCTACCTTCGGGATTAGTATTAGACCTGAATAATTATTATTTGGTGCCAGCGTTAAGCATGAACATTATATCTAGATCTTGTTTGATGCGAGACGGTTATTCATTTAAATCAGAGAATAATGGTTGTTCTATTTATATGAGTAATATCTTTTATGGTCATGCACCCTTAAAGAGTGGTCTATTCTTTTTGAATCTCGATAGTGGAGATACACATATTCATAGTATTGAAGCTAAAAGATGCAGAGTTGATAATGATAGTGCAACTTATTTGTGGCACTGTCATTTAGGTCATATTGGTATAAAGCGCATGAAGAAACTCCATTCTGATGGACTTTTGGAATCACTTGATTATGAATCACTTGGTACTTGCGAACCGTGCCTCATGGGCAAGATGACTAAAACGTCGTTCTCTGGAACTATGGAGCGAGCAACAAATTTGTTGGAAATCATACATACTGATGTATGTGGTCCGATGAATATTGAGGCTCATGGCGGGTATCATTATTTTCTCACCTTCACTGATGATTTGAGAAGATATGGGTATATCTACTTCATGAAACATAAGTCTAAAACATTTGAAAAGTTCAAAGAATTTCAGAGTGAAGTGGAAAATCATCGTAACAAGAAAATAAAGTTTCTACGATCTGATCGTGGAGGAGAATATTTGAGTTACCAGTTTGGTCTTCATTTGAAACAATGCGGAATAGTTTCACAACTCACGCCACCCGGAACACCACAGCGTAATGGTGTGTCCGCATGTCGTAATCGTACTTTACTAGATATGGTACGATCTATGATGTCTCTTACTGATTTACCGCTATCGTTTCGGGGTTATGCTTTAGAGACAGCTGCATTCACGTTAAATAGGGCACCATCTAAATCCGTTGAGACGACTCCTAATGAACTGTGGTTTGGCAAGAAACCAAAGTTGTCGTTTCTTAAAGTTTGGGGATGCGATGCTTATGTGAGAATGCTTCAACCTGATAAGCTCAAACCCAAATCAGAGAAATGTGTCTTCATAGGATACCCAAAAGAGACAGTTGGGTACACCTTCTATCACAGATCTGAAGGCAAGACTTTTGTTGCTAAGAATGGATCCTTTCTAGAGAAGGAGTTTCTCTCGAAAGAAGTGAGTGGGAGGAAAGTAGAACTTGATGAGGTAACTGTACCTGCTCCCTTATTGGGAAGTAGTTCATCACAAAAACCGGTTTCTGTGACACATACACCAATTAGTGAGGAAGCTAACGATGATGATCATGAAACTTCAGATCAAGTTACTACCGAACCTCGTAGGTCAACCAGAGTAAGATCCGCACCAGAGTGGTACGGTAATCCTGCTTTGGAAGTCATGTTACTAGACCATGACGAACCTACCAACTCTGAGGAAGCAATGATGAGCCCAGATTCTGCAAAATGGCTTGAGGCCATGAAATCTCAGATGGGATCCATGTATGAGAACAAAGTGTGGACTTTGGTTGACTTTCTCGATGATCGGCAAGCTATCGAGAATAAATTGATCTTCAAGAAGAAGACAGACGTTGATGGTAATGTTACTGTCTACAAAGCTCGACTTGTTGCGAAAGGTTTTCGACAAGTTCAAGGAGTTGACTACGATGAGACCTTCTCACCCGTAGCGATGCTTAAGTTCGTCCGAATCATGTTAGCTATTGCCGCATTTTACGATTATGAAATTTGGCAAATGGATGTAAAGACTGCATTCCTGAATGGATTTCTGGAAGAAGAGTTGTATATGAGGCAACCTGAAGGTTTTATCGATCCAAAGGGTGCTAACAAAGTGCGCAAGCTCCAGCGATCCATTGATGGACTGGTGCAAGCCTCTCGGAGTTGGAATAAATGTTTTGATAGTTTGATCAAAGCATATGGTTTTATACAGACTTTTGGAGAAGCTTGTATTTACAAGAAAGTGAGTGGGAGCTCTGTAGCATTTCTAATATTATATGTGGATGACATATTATGATATAGAATTTCTAGATAGCATAAAAGGATACTTGAATAAGATTTTTTCAATGAAAGACCTCGGTGAAGCTGCTTACATATTGGGCATCAAGATCTATGGAGATAGATCAAGACGCTTAATTGGACTTTCACAAAGCACATACCTTGACAAAAGTTTTGAAGAAGTTCAAAATGGATCAGGCAAAGAAAGGATTCTTGCCTGTGTTACAAGGTGTGAAGTTGAGTAAAACTCAATGCCCGACCACTGCAGAAGATATAGAGAAAATGGAAGATGTTCCCTATGCTTCAGCCATAGGCTCTATCATGTATGCAATGCTGTGTACCAAACCTAATGTGTGCCTTGCTATTAGTTTAGCAGGGAGGTACCAAAGTAATCCAGGAGTGGATCACTGGACAGCGGTCAAGAACATCCTGAAATACCTGAAAAGGACTAAGGATATGTTTCTCGTTTATGGAGGTGACAAAGAGCTCATCGTAAATGGTTACGTTGATGCAAGCTTTGACACTGATCTGGACGATTCTAAATCACAAATCGGATACGTGTTTATATTGAACGGTGGAGCTGTCAGTTGGAGCAGTTCTAAACAAAGCGTCGTGGCGGGATCTACGTGTGAAGCAGAGTACATTGCTTCTTCGGAAGCAGCAAATGAAGGAGTCTGGATGAAGGAGTTCATATCCGATCTAGGTGTCATACCTAGTACATCGGGTCCAATGAAAATCTGTTGTGACAATACTGGTGCAATTGCCTTGGCAAAGGAATCCAGATTTAACAAGAGAATCAAGCACATCAAAAGACGCTTCAATTCCATCCGCGATCAAGTCCAGGTGGTAGACATAGAGATTTGCAAGATACATACGGATATGAATGTTGCAGACCCGTTGACTAAGCCTCTCTCACGAGCAAAACATGATCAGCACCAAGACTCCATGGGTGTTAGAATCATTACTATGTAATCTAGATTATTGACTCTAGTGCAAGTGGGAGACTGAAGGAAATATGCCCTAGAGGCAATAATAAAGTTATTATTTATTTCCTTATATCATGATAAATGTTTATTATTCATGCTAGAATTGTATTAACCGGAAACCTGATACATGTGTGAATACATGGACAAATAGAGTGTCACTAGTATGCCTCTACTTGACTAGCTCGTTGATCAAAGATGGTTATGTTTCCAAACCATAGACATTAGTTGTCATTTGATAAATAGGATCACATCATTAGGAGAATGATGTGATTGACTTGACCCATTTCGTCAGCTTAGCACTTGATCGTTTTAGTTTACTGCTATTGCTTTCTTCATGACCTATACATGTTCCTATGACTATGAGATTATGTAACTCCCGATTACCGGAGGAACACTTTGTGTGCTACCAAATGTCACAATGTAACTTGGTGATTATAAAGGTGCTCTACAGGTGTCTCTGATGGTACTTGTTGAGTTGACATAGATCAAGATTAGGATTTGTCACACCGATTGTCGGAGAGGTATCTCTGGGCCCACTCGGTAATGCACATCACTATAAGCCTTGCAAGCATTGTAACTAATGAGTTAGTTGCGGGATGATGCATTTGTTGGGGAACGTAGTAATTTCAAAAATTTCCAACGCACACGCAAGATCATGATGATGCATAGCAACGAGAGGGAAGAGTATCATCCACGTACCCTCGTAGACCGTAAGTGGAAGCGTTATGAAAACGCGGTTGATGTAGTCGAACGTCTTCACGATCCGACCGATCCAAGTACCGAACGCACGCACCTCCGAGTTCAGCACACGTTCAGCTCGATGATGTCCCACGAACTCCGATCCAGCAGAGCTTCATGGGAGAGTTCCGTCAGCATGACGGCGTTTTGACGGTGATGATGTTGCTACCGACGCAGGGCTTCGCGTAAGCACCGCTACGATATGATCGAGCTGGATTATGGTGGAGGGGGGCATGGCACACGGCTAAGGGATCAATGATCAACTTGTGTGTCTAGAGGTGCCCCCCTGCCCCCGTATATAAAGGAGCAAAGGGGGGAGGCCGGCCGGCCCTCTATGGCACGCCAGGAGGAGGAGTCCTCCTCCTAGTAGGAGGACTCCCCTCTTTCCTACTCCTACTAGGAGGGGGGAGGAAGGGGGGAGGGGGAAGGAAAGGGGGGCGCCCCCCCCCCCTCTCCTAGTCCAATTCGGAACAGAGAGGGAGGGGCACGCGGCCTGCCCTAGGCCAGCCCTCTCTCTCCACTAAAGCCCACAAGGCCCATTATTTCTCCCGGGGGGTTCCAGTAACCCTCCGGCACTCCGGTTTTCTGCGAAATCACTCGGAACACTTCCCGGTGTCCTAATATAGTCGTCCAATATATCGATCTTTACGTCTCGACCATTTCGAGACTCCTCGTCATGTACGTGATCATATCCTAGATTCTGAACTACCTTCGGTACATCAAAACACAAAAACTCATAATACCGATGGTCACTGAACTTTAAGCATGCGGACCCTATGGGTTCGAGAACTATGTAGACATGACCGAGACACGTCTCCGGTCAATAAATAATAGCGGAACCTAGATGTTCATATTGGCTCCCACATATTCTACGAAGATCTTTATCAGTCAAACCGCATAACAGCATACGTTGTTCCCTTTGTCGTCGGTATGTTACTTGCCCGAGATTCGATCGTCGGTATCTCAATACCTAGTTCAATCTCGTTATCGGCAAGTCTCTTTACTCGTTCTGTAATGCATCATCCCGTAACTAACTCATTAGTTACAATGCTTGCAAGGCTTATAGTGATGTGCATTACCGAGTGGGCCCAGAGATACCTCTCCATCAATCGGAGTGACAAATCCTAATCTTGATCTATGTCAACTCAACAAGTACCATCGGAGACACTTGTAGAGCACCTTTATAATCACCCAGTTACATTGTGACGTTTGGTAGAAATAAGTGTTCCTCTGGTAATCGGGAGTTACATAATATCATAGTCATAGGAACATGTATAAGTCATGAAGAAAGCAATAGCAGTAAACTAAAACGATCAAGTGCTAAGCTGACGAAATGGGTCAAGTCAATCACATCATTCTCCTAATGATGTGATCCCATTTATCAAATGACAACTCATGTCTATGGTTAGGAAACATAACCATCTTTGATCAACGAGCTAGTCAAGTAGAGGCATACTAGTGACACTCTGTTTGTCTATGTAGTCATACATGTATCATGTTTCTGGTTAATACAATTCTAGCATGAATAATAAACATTTATCATAATATAAGGAAATAAATAATAACTTTATTATTGCCTCTAGGGTATATTTCCTTCAGCATTACAGAACGAGTAAAGATACTTGCCGGTAACGAGATTGAACTAGGTATTGAGATACCGACGATCAAACCTCGGGCAAGTAACATACCGATGACAAAGGGAACAATGTATGCCGTTATGCAGTTTGACCGATAAAGATCTTCGTAGAATATGTGGGAGCCAATATGAACATCCAGGTTCCACTATTGGTTATTGACCGGAGACGTATCTCGGTCATGTGTACATAGTTCTCGAACCCATAGGGTCCGCACGCTTAAAGTTCGTTGACGATCGATATTATGAGTTTTTGTGTTTTGATGTATCGAAGGTAGTTCAGAGTCCCGGATATGATCACGGACATGACAAGGAGTCTCGAAATGGTCAAGACGTAAAGATCGATATACTGGACGACTATATTCGGACACCGGAAGTGTTCTGGGTGATTTCGGAGAAAACCGGAGTGCCTGAGGGTTAGCGGACCCCCCCCCCCCCCCCCGGGAAATAATGGGCCTTATGGGCCTTAGTGGAGAGAGAGAGGGCTGGCCTAGGGCAGGCCGCGCGCCCCTCCCCCTCTGGTCCGAATTGGACTAGGAGAGGAGGGGCGGCGCCCCCCTTTCCTTCTCCCTCTCCCCCTTCCTTTCCCCCTCCTAGTAGGAGTAGGAAAGAGGGGAGTCCTACTCCTACTAGAAGGAGGACGCATCCTCCTGGCGCGCCATAGAGGGACGGCCGGCCTCCCCCCCCCCTTGCTCCTTTATATACAGGGACAGGGGCACCTCTAGACACACAAGTTGATCATTGAGCCCTTAGCCGTGTGCGGTGCCCCCTCCACCATAATCCACCTTGATCATATCATAGCGGTGCTTAGGTGAAGCCCTGCGTCGGTAGTAACATCATCGCCGTCAACACGCTGTCGTGCTGACGTAACTCTCCCGTGAAGCTCTGCTGGATCGGAGTTCGTGGGACGTCATCAAGCTGAACATGTGCTGAACTCGGAGGTGCCATGCGTTCGGTACTTGGATCGGTCGGATCGTGAAGACGTTCGACTACATCAACCACGTTCTCATAACGCTTCCGCTTACGTTCTACGAGGTTACGTGGACGATACTCTTCCCTCTCGTTGTTATGCATCACCATGATCTTGCGTGTGCATAGGAATTTTTTTTGAAATTACTACGTTCCCCAATAGAACCGTTATGTGATGAAGTCGGAGCATGATTTATTTTTTGATTTTCTTCCTTATGAGTGACGGTCGGGGACGAGCGATGGTCTTTTCCTACCAATTTATCCCCCTAGGAGCATGTGTGTAGTACTTTGTTTCGATGGCTAATAAATTTTTGCAATAAGTATGTGAGTTCTTTATGACTAATGTTGAGTCCATGGATTATACGCACTCTCACCCTTCCACCATTGCTAGCCTCTCTAGTACTACGCAACTTTCGTCGGTGCATTAAACCCACCATTTACCCTTCCTCAAAACAGCCACCATACCTACCTATTATGGCATTTTCATATCCATTCCGAGATATATTGCCATGCAACTTCCACTGTTCCGTTTATTATGACACATACAATCATTGTCATATTGCTTTGCATGATCACGTAGTTGGCATAGTATTTGTGGCTTGGCCACCATTCATATTTTTTATACATGTCACTCTTGATCATTGCACATCCCAGTACACCACCGGAGGCATTCATATAGAGTCATATTTTGTTCTAGTATCGAGTTTTAATTCTTGAGTTGTAAGTAAATAAAAGTGTGATGATCATCATTTTTTAGAGCATTGTCCCATGTGAGGAAAGGATGATGGAGGCTATGATTCTCCCACAAGTTGGGATGAGACTCCGGACTTTAAAAAAAGAGGCCAAAGAGCCCAAATAAAAAAAGAGGCCAAGGAGCCCAAAGAAAAAGAGAAAATAAAAAAACGAGAGAAAAAAGAGAGAAGGGACAATGCTACTATCCGTTTCCACACTTGTGCTTCAAAGTAGCACCATGGTCTTCATGATAAAGAATCTCCTATTTTGTCACTTTCATATACTGCTGGGAATTTTTTATTATAGAACTTGGCTTGTATATTCCAATGATGGGCTTCCTCAAATTGCCCTAGGTCTTCGTGAGCAAGCGAGTTGGATGCACACCCATTTAGTCACTTTTTTGAGCTTTCATACACTTATAGCTCTAATGCATCTGTTGCATGGCAATCCCTACTCACTTGCATCGATATAAATTGATGGGCATCTCCATAGCCCATTAATTTGCCTAGTTGATGTGAGACTTTCTCCTTTTTTGTATTTTCCTCACAACCTCCACCATATTCTATTCCACCTATAGTGATATATCTATGGCTCACGCTCATGTATTGCGTGAAAGTTGGAAAGGCTTGAGAACATTAAAAGTATGAAACAATTGCTTGGCTTGTCATCAGATTGTGCATGATGAAATATTTTGTGTGATGAAGATGGAGCATAGCCAGACTATATGATTTTGTAGGGATAACTTTCTTTGGCCATGTTATTTTGAGAAGACATGATTGCGTTATTAGTATGCTTGAAGTATTATTGTTTTTATGTCAATATTAAACTTGTGTTTTGAATCTTATGGATCTGAACATTCATGCCACAATAAAGAAGATTACATTGATAAATATGCTAGGTAGCATTTACACTTCATAAAATTCTTTCTTTTATCATTTACCTACTCGAGGACGAGCAGGAATTAAGTTTGGGGCTGTTGATATGTCTCCAATGTATCTATAATTTATGAAGTATTCATGCCATGTTTACAATAATTTTATATGGTTTTGGTATGATTTTATCAGAACTAACCCGGACTGGTGTTGTTTTCATCAGAACTATCGTTGTCATTTTTTGTGCAGAAATAAAAGTTCTCAGAATGGGCTGAAAATTAACGGTGATTTTTTATGGACCAAAAGAGACCCCCGAAGCACCGGACCTAGACCAGAAGAGTCTCGAGGAGCCCACAAGCCTGGGGCACGCCATGCAGGCTTGTGGGCTCCTCGGGTACCCCCCTGACTTGTTTCCGATGCCAAAAATTCCTATAAATATAGAAACCTTCAGAAAGAAACCTAAATCGGAAGTTCCGCCGCCGCAAGTCTCTGTAGCCACGAAAAACCAATCGGGAGCCCGTTCCGGCACCCTGCCGGAGGGGGAAACCATCACCGGAGGCCATCTTCATCATCCCGGCAGCCTCCATGACAAGGAGGGAGTAGTTCACCCTCGGGGCTGAGGGTATGTACCAGTAGCTATGTGTTTGATATCTCTCTCTCTCGTGTTCTTGATCTGGCACGATCTTGATGTAGCGCGAGCTTTGTTACTATAGTTGGATCATATGGTGTTTCTCCCCCTCTATCTTTTTGTGATGAATTGAGTGTTGGGGAACGTAGCAGAATTTTAAAATTCTCTATGCATCACCAAGATCAATCTATGGAGTCATCTAGCAACGAGGGAGAAAGGAGTGCATCTACATACCCTTGTAGATCGCGCACGGAAGCGTTCAAGAGAACGGGGTTGATGGAGTCGTACTCGTCGTGATTCAAATCACCGATGACCAAGTGCCGAACGGATGACACCTCCGCGTTCAACACACGTACGGTTGGGAAGATGTCTCCTCCTTCTTGATCCAGCAAGGGGGGGGAGAGGTTGATGAAGATCCAGCAGCAGGACGGCGTGGTGGTGGAAGCAACGGTGATCTCGGCAGGGCTTCGCCAAGCGCAGGGAGATGGAGGAGTGTCACGGGAGGGAGAGGAAGAGGCCAGGGGCTTGCGTGCGGCTGCCCTCCCTCCCCCCACTATATATAGGGTCCCTAGGGGGGCGGCCAAGGGGTGCCTTGCCCCCCAAGGCAAGGGTGGCGCCCCCCACCCCTAGGGTTTCCAACCCTAGGCGTAGGGGGAGGCCCAAGGGGGGCGCACCAGCCCACTAGGGGCTGGTTCCCCTCCCACTTCAGCCCATGGGGCCCTCCGGGATAGGTGGCCCCACCCGGTGGACCCCGGGGAACCTTCCGGTGGTCCCCGTACAATACCGATTACCCCCGAAACCTTCCCGATGGCCGAAACTTGACTTCCTATATATAAATCTTCACCTCTGGACCATTCCGGAACTCCTCGTGACATCCAAGATCTCATCCAGGACTCCGAACAACTTTCGGGTTACCGTATACTAATATCTCAACAACCCTAGGGTCACCGAACCTTAAGTGTGTAGACCCTACGGGTTCGGGAGACATGCAGACATGACCGAGACGACTCTCCGGTCAATAACCAACAGCGGGATCTGGATACCCATGTTGGCTCCCACATGCTCCATGATGATCTCATCGGATGAACCACAATGTCGAGGATTCAATCAATCCGTATGCAATTCCCTTTGTCAATCGGTACGTTACTTGCCCGAGACTCGATCGTCGGTATCCCAATACCTCGTTCAATCTCGTTATCGGTGAGTCACTTTACTCGTACCGTAATGCATGATCCCGTGATCAACCACTTGATCACATTGAGCTCATTATGATGATGCATTACCGAGTGGGCCCAGAGATACCTCTCCGTCATGCGGAGTGACAAATCCCAGTCTCGATTCGTGCCAACCCAACAGACACTTTAGAAGATACCTGTAGTGTACCTTTATAGTCACCCAGTTACGTTGTGACGTTTGGCACACCCAAAGCACTCCTACGGTATCCGGGAGTTGCACAATCTCATGGTCTAAGGAATGATACTTGACATTCGGAAAAGCTACAACTAACGAACTACACGATCTTTGAGCTATGCTTAGGATTGGGTCTTGTCCATCACATCATTCTCCTAATGATGTGATCCCGTTATCAATGACATCCAATGTACATAGTCAGGAAACCATGACTATCTTTTGATCAACGAGCTAGTCAACTAGAGGCTCACTAGGGACGTGTTGTGGTCTATGTATTCACACATGTATTACGATTTCCGGATAACACAATTATAGCATGAACAATAGACAATTATCATGAACAAAGAAATATAATAATAACCATTTTATTATTGCCTCTAGGGCATATTTCCAACAGTCTCCCACTTGCACTAGAGTCAATAGTCTAGTTACATTGTGATGAATCGAACACCCATGCAGTTCTGGTGTTGATCATGTTTTACTCTAGGGAGAGGTTTAGTCAACGGATCTGCCACATTCAGGTCCGTATGTACTTTACAAATCTCTATGTCTCCATTTTGAACACTTTCAAGAATGGAGTTGAAGCGACGCTTGATATGCCTGGTCTTCCTGTGAAATCTGGGCTCCTTGGCAAGGGCAATAGCTCCAGTGTTGTCACAGAAGAGAGTCATCGGGCCCGACGCATCGGGTATGACTCCTAGGTCGGTAATGAACTCCTTCACCCAGACTGCTTCTTGTGCTGCCTCCGAGGCTGCCATGTACTCTGCTTCAAAATATACATGTATCCGGTTTGTGACTTAGAGTCATCCAGATCTGTGTCGAAGCTAGCATCGACGTAACCCTTTACGACGAGCTCTTCGTCACCTCCATAAATGAGAAACATATCCTTAGTCCTTTTTAGGTACTTCAGGATATTCTTGACCGCTGTCCAGTGTTCCATGCCGGGATTACTTTGGTACCTTCCTACCAAACTTACGGCAAGGTTTACATCAGGTCTGGTACACAGCATAGCATACATGATAGACCCTATAGCCGAGGCATAGGGGACGACACTCATCTTTTCTCTATCTTCTGCTGTGGTCGGGCATTGAGCCGTGCTCAATCTCGTACCTTGCAATACAGGCAAGAACCCCTTCTTTGACTGATCCATTTTGAACTTCTTCAATATATTGTCAAGGTACGTACTCTGTGAAAGACCAATGAGGCGTCTCGATCTATCTCTATAGATCTTGATGCCTAATATATAAGAAGCTTCTCCAAGATCCTTCATTGAAAAACACTTGTTCAAGTAGGCCTTTATGCTTTCCGAGAATTATATATCATTTCCCATCAGCAGTATGTCATCCACATACAATATGAGAAATGCTACAGAGCTCCCACTCACTTTCTTGTAAATGCAGGCTTCTCCATAAGTCTGCGTAAACCCAAATGCTTTGATCATCTCATCAAAACGAATGTTCCAACTCCAAGATGCTTGCACCAGACCATAAATCGAGCGTTGGAGCTTGCACACCTTGTCAGCATTCTTAGGATCGACAAAACCTTCTGGCTGCATCATATACAATTCTTCCTTAAGGAAACCATTAAGGAATGTCGTTTTGACATCCGTTTGCCATATCTCATAATCATAGAATGCGGCAATTGCTAACATGATTCGGACGGACTTCAGCTTCGCTACAAGTGAGAAAGTCTCATCGTAGTCAACCCCTTGAACTTGTCGATAACCCTTAGCGACAAGCAGAGCTTTATAGATGGTCACATTACCATCCGCGTCTGTCTTCTTCTTAAAGATCCATCTATTTTCTATGGCTCGCCGATCATCGGGCAAGTCAGTCAAAGTCCATACTTCATTTTCATACATGGATCCTATCTCGGATTTCATGGCTTCCAGCCATTTGTCGGAATCCGGGCCCGCCATCGCTTCTTCATAGTTCGAAGGTTTACCGTTGTCTAACAACATGATTTCCAAGACAGGGTTGCCGTACCACTCTGGTGCGGAACGTGTCCTCGTGGACCTACGAAGTTCAGTAGCAACTTGATCTGAAGTTTCATGATCATCATCATCAACTTCCTCTCTAGTCGGTGCTGGCACCTCAGGAACATTTTCTTGAGCTGCGTCACTTACTGGTTCAAGAGGTAATACTTCATCAAGTTCTACTTTCCTCCCACTTATTTCTTTTGAGAGAAACTCTTTCTCTAGAAAGGACCCATTCTTGGCAACAAAGATCTTGCCTTCGGATCTGAGGTAGAAGGTATACCCAATAGTTTCTTTGGGGTATCCTATGAAGACGCATTTTCTGATTTGGGTTCGAGCTTTTCAGGTTGAAGTTTCTTGACATAAGCATCGCATCCCCAAACTTTTAGAAATGACAACTTAGGTTTCTTCCCAAACCATAATTCGTACGGTGTCGTCTCAACGGATTTTGATGGAGCCCTATTTAAAGTGAATGCGGTAGTCTCTAAAGCATAGCCCCAAAATGACAGCGGTAGATCGGTAAGAGACATCATAGATCACACCATGTCCAATAGAGTGCGATTACGACGATCGGACACACCATTACGCTGAGGTGTTCCAGGCGGCGTGAGTTGTGAAACTATTCCACATTTTCTTAAGTGTGTGCCAAATTCGTGACTCAAGTATTCTCCCCCACGATCTGATCGTAAGAACTTGATTTTTCTGTCACGTTGATTCTCAACCTCACTCTAAAATTCCTTGAACTTTTCAGAGGTCTCAAACTTGTGTTTCATTAAGTAGACATACCCATATCTACTCAAGTCATCAGTGAGGGTGAGAACATAACGATAGCCACCGCGAGCCTCAACACTCATTGGACCGCACACATCAGTATGTATGATTTCCAATAAGTTGGTTGCTCGCCCCATTGTTCCTGAGAACGGAGTCTTGGTCATTTTACCCATGAGGCATGGTTCGCACGTGTCAAATGATTCGTAATCAAGAGACTCCAAAAGTCCATCTGCATGGAGCTTCTTCATGCGTTTGACACCTATGTGACCAAGGCGCAGTGCCACAAGTATGTGGGACTATCATTATCAACTTTACATCTTTTGGTATTCACACTATGAATATGTGTAACATTACGCTCGAGATTCATTAAGAATAAACCATTCACCATTGGAGCATGACCATAAAACATATCTCTCATATAAATAAAACAACCATTATTCTCGGATTTAAATGAGTAGCCATCTCGAATTAAACGAGATCCTGATACAATGTTCATGCTCAAAGCTGGCACTAAATAACAATTATTGAGGTTTAAAACTAATCCCGTAGGTAAATGTAGAGGTAGCGTGCCGACGGCGATCACATCGACCTTGGAACCATTCGCGACGCGCATCGTCACCTCGTCCTTCGCCAGTCTCCGCTTATTCCGCAGCTCCTGCTTTGAGTTACAAATGTGAGCAACCGCACCGGTATCAAATACCCAGGAGCTACTACGAGTACTGGTAAGGTACACATCAATCACATGTATATCACATATACCTTTAGTGTTGCCGGCCTTCTTGTCCACTAAGTATTTGGGGCAGTTCCGCTTCCAGTGACCACTTCCCTTGCAATAAAAGCACTCAGTCTCGGGCTTGGGTCCATTCTTTGGCTTCTTCCCGGCAGCTTGCTTACCGAGCGCGGCAACTCCCTTGCCGTCCTTCTTGAAGTTCTTCTTACCCTTGCCTTTCTTGAACTTAGTGGTTTTATTCACCATCAACACATGATGTTCCTTTTTGATTTCCACCTCTCCTGATTTCAGCATTGAATATACCTCAGGAATGGTCTTTTCCATCCCCTGCATATTGAAGTTCATCACAAAGCTCTTGTAGCTTGATGGAAGCGACTGAAGGATTATGTCAATGACCGCGTCATCCGGGAGATTAACTCCCAGCTGAGTCAAGCAGTTATGCAACCCAGACATTTTGAGTATGTGCTCACTAACAGAACTATTTTCCTCCATCTTACAGCTGAAGAACTTGTCGGAGACTTCATATCTCTCGACCCGGGCATGAGCTTGGAAATCCATTTTCAGCTCTTCGAACATCTCATATGCTCCGTGTCTCTCAAAACGCTTTTGGAGCCCCGGTTCTAAGCTGTAAAGCATGCCGCACTGAACAAGGGAGTAATCATCAGCACGTGATTGCCAAGCGTTCAGAACGTCTTGGTTCTCTGGGATGGGTGCGTCACCTAGCGGTGCTTCTAGGACATAATCTTTCTTGGCAGCTATGAGGATGATCCTCAGGTTCCGGACCCAGTCCATATAGTTGCTGCCATCATCTTTCAGCTTGGTTTTCTCTAGGAACGCGTTGAAGTTGAGGACAACATGGGCCATTTGATCTACAAGAAATATTGTAAAGATTTTAGACTAAGTTCATGATAATTAAGTTCATCTAATCAAATTATTCAATGAACTCCCACTCAGATAGACATCCCTCCAGTCATCTAAGTGAAACATGATCCGAGTTAACTAGGCCGTGTCCGATCATCACGTGATACGGACTAGCCAACATCGGTGAACATCTTCATGTTGATCATATCTTCTATATGACTCATGCTCGACCTTTCGGTCTTCCGTGTTCCGAGGCCATGTCTGTACATGCTAGGCTCGTCAAGTCAACCTAAGTGTATTGCGTGTGTAAACCTGGCTTACACCCGTTGTATTCGAACGTTAGAATCTATCACACCCGATCATCACGTGGTGCTTCAAAACAACGAACCTTCGCAACGGTGCACAGTTAGGGGGAACACTTTCTTGAAATTATTACGAGGGATCATCTTATTTAAGCTACCGTCGTTCTAAGCAAATAAGATGTAAAACATGATAAACATCACATGCAATCAAATAGTGACATGATATGGCCAATATCATTTGCTCCTTTTGATCTCCATCTTCGGGGCTCCATGATCATCGTTGTCACCGGCATGACACCATGATCTCCATCATCATGATCTCCATCATCGTATCTTCTTGAAGTTGTCTCGTCATCTATTACTTCTACTACTATGGCTAACGCTTTAGCGATAAAGTAAAGTAATTACATGACGTTTATGTTGACACGCAGGTCATAAATAAATAAAGACAACTCCTATGGCTCCTGCCGGTTGTCATACTCATCGACA
Organism: Triticum monococcum; assembly: GCA_034509565.1. NCBI lineage: Eukaryota > Viridiplantae > Streptophyta > Magnoliopsida > Poales > Poaceae > Triticum > Triticum monococcum. The sequence goes on along the minus strand of CM067842.1, from coordinate 437,054,931 downwards.
TGCAAGTCGTGATTCCTATTACAAGAACATTATCATCTCATACAACACATATATCATTCATCACATCCTTTGGCCATATCACATCACAAAACACTTGCTACAAAAACAAGTTAGACGTCCTCTAATTGTTGTTGCAAGTTTTTACGTGGCTGCTATAGGTTTCTAGCAAGAACGTTTCTTACCTACGCCAAAACCACAATGTGAATTGCCAATTTCTATTTACCCTTCATAAGGACCCTGTTCATCGAATCCGATCCGACTAAAGTGGGAGAGACAGACACCCGCCAGCCACCTTATGCAACTAGTGCATGTCAGTCGGTGGAACCGGTCTCATGTAAGCGTACGTGTAAGGTTGGTCCGGGCCGCTTCATCCCACAATGCCGCCGAATCAAGATAAGACTAGTAACGGCAAGATAATTGACAATATCGACGCCCACAACTGCTTTGTGTTCTACTCGTGCATAGTAACTACGCATAGACCTAGCTCTGATACCACTATTGGGGAACGTAGCAGAATTTTAAAATTTTCTACACATCACCAAGATCAATCTATGGAGTCATCTAGCAATGAGGGAGAACGGAGTTCATCTACATACCCTTGTAGATCGCGCGCGGAAGCATTCAAGAGAACGGGGTTGATGGAGTCGTACTCGTCGTGATTCAAATCACCGATGACCAAGTGCCGAACGGACGGCACCTCCGCGTTCAACACACGTACGGTTGGGAAGACGTCTCCTCCTTCTTGATCCAGCAAGGGGGAAGGAGAGGTTGATGAAGATCCAGCAGCACGACGGCGTGGTGGTGGAAGCAACGGTGATCTCGGCAGGGCTTCGCCAAGCGCAGGGAGACGGAGGAGTGTCACGGGGGGAGAGGGAGAGGCCAGGGGCTTGCGTGCGGCTACCCTCCCTCCTCCCCCCCCCCCACTATATATAGGGTCCCTAGGGTGGGCGCCGGCCCTAGGAGCTCCAATCTCCTAGGGGGGCGGCGGCCAAGGGGTGCCTTGCCCCCCAAGGCAAGGGTGGCGCCCCCCACCCCTAGGGTTTCCAACCCTAGGCGCAGGGGGAGGCCCAAGGGGGGCGCACCAGCCCACTAGGGGCTGGTTCCCCTCCCACTTCAGCCCATGGGGCCCTCCGGGATAGGTGGACCCATCTGATGGACCCCCGGGACCCTTCTGGTGGTCCCGGTACAATACCGATTACCCCCGAAACCTTCCCGATGGCCGAAACTTGACTTCCTATATATAAATATTCACCTCCGGGCCGTTCTGAAACTCCTCGTGACGTCCGGGATCTCATCCAGGACTCCGAACAACTTTCGGGTTACCATATACTAATATCTCAACAACCCTAGCGTCACCGAACCTTAAGTGTGTAGACCCTACGGGTTCGGGAGACATGCAGACATGACCGAGACGACTCTCCGGTCAATAACCAACAGCGGGATCTGGATACCCATGTTGGCTCCCACATGCTCCACGATGATCTCATCGGATGAACCACGATGTCGAGGATTCAATCAATCCGTATGCAATTCCCTTTGTCAATCGGTACGTTACTTGCCCGAGACTCGATCGTCGGTATCCCAATACCTCGTTCAATCTCGTTACCGGCGAGTCACTTTACTCGTACCGTAATGCATGATCCCGTGATCAACCACTTGATCACATTGAGCTCATTATGATGATGCATTACCGAGTGGGCCCAGAGATACCTCTCCGTCATGCGGAGTGACAAATCCCAGTCTCGATTCGTGCCAACCCAACAGACACTTTCGAAGATACCTGTAGTGTACCTTTATAGTCACCCAGTTACGTTGTGATTTGGCACACCCAAAGCACTCCTACGATATCCGAGAGTTGCACAATCTCATGGTATAAGGAATGATACTTGACATTCGGAAAAGCTACAGCTAACGAACTACACGATCTTTGAGCTATGCTTAGGATTGGGTCTTGTTCATCACATCATTCTCCTAATGATGTGATCCCGTTATCAATGACATCCAATGTCCATAGTCAGGAAACCATGACTATCTTTTGATCAACGAGCTAGTCAACTAGAGGCTCACTAGGGACGTGTTGTGGTCTATGTATTCACACATGTATTACGATTTCCGGATAACACAATTATAGCATGAACAATAGACAATTATCATGAACAAAGAAATATAATAATAACCATTTTATTATTGCCTCTAGGGCATATTTCCAACATTGAGTTTTACCTTGGAGGTTTCACTATTATCGGATTGAATACTTTAATGGATTTGAGAACACTTGATGTATGTCTTGCGTGGGATACCTATGGTGACAATGGGGTGTTCTATTGATTCACTTGATGTATGTTTTAGCACTCAACTCGCGGATTCCCGAGGTGGCATTGGGGTAATCTATGCATAGGGGTTGATGCACGTTTACGTTCTTGTTTCTCCGGTAGAAATCTTGGGGCACTCTTTGAGGTTCTTTATGTTGGATTGAATATTATGAATCTGAAGTTGTTTGATGCATATCGTATAATTGGCCCACGGATACTTGTGGTGACATTGGAGTATCTAGGTGACATTAGGGTTGATTAATGTGTATCATATTGTGTTATTTTACTGCGAGCTCTAGGGATGTTTGTGACACTTATAGGAATAGCTCAATGGATTGATCAGAAAGAATAACTTTGAGGTGGTTTCGTACCCTATAAGCAATTTTATCTTATGTTCTCCGTGATCGGAACTTTGGAGTGACTCTTTCCCGCATGTTGAGGGATTGACATATGATTTAATTATGTTATCATTGTTGAGAGAATTTGCACTAGTGAAAGTATGAACCCTAGGTCTTGTTTTCAAGCATTACAATATTGTTTTTGCTCACTTTTACTACTTGCTACCTTGCTTTTTTATATTTTCAGATTACAAAAACCTATATCTACTATCCGTATTACACTTGTATTACCATCTCTTCGCCGAACTAGTGCACCTATACAATTTACCATTGTATTGGGTTTGTTGGGAACACAAGAGACTCTTTGTTATTTGGTTGCAGGATTGTTTGAGAGAGACCATCTTCATCCTATGCCTCCCACGGATTGATAAACCTTAGGTCATCCACTTAAGGGAAAATTGCTACTGTCCTACAAAACTCTGCGCTTGGAGGCCCAACATGAGTCTACAAGAAGAAGGTTGCGTAATAGACATCACTTACCGTCATGGGAGACGGCAGTGACGGCCTGCCGGTGCTAAAGACAAGGAAGATGAGCCACGCCAGAGACAAGGCGGACGAGACAGAAGCGGTACCAGGATATCTGCTTTTAGTATCGGGTGTCTATAGGCCAACGCATCATATGTCTACATGCCAAGTTATCAAAAGGATACTTTTACACTTAGGCCCCCATTGGTTCCTCGTTTTGGAGCCCAATACACCTGTAAAATATACCCTTGTGAAATACAAACGAATGGGCCTCGCTTTGGTGCGTGGCATGTCGTTTTTTGGCTGTAAATTTTACACCGGTTTTCACACTTCCCCTCTATTAGGCCGGTATTCGATATAGACCAGCGCCTGTCGTTTTTCCCCACCTCACTTCTCGAGGCTTAGATTGAGGTTGCGCCGGGTGTCCACAAGGGGGTGAAGCGACGGTGTTCATGACGGCAACGTGGTGAGACGCCGAAGACGTTGGCCATGATGGGGGTTAGGCACGCCGACGGCAGTAACTCACTCCTGACCGCGGCGCGGAGACGACGACTCGCTCCTGGCCGTGATGGCGACGTTGGCCAGTAGTCGTGACCTGACCGTGACGGTGAATCGCTGCTCCTCCAAGTGGCCTCCTCTGTTAAGCCCTGCTTGTAAAGTCTCGTGTTGCAACCTGGGCGACATGCATTTTAGAAGCGGGTTGAAACCCGGAGCCAAGAACAGATTATAGCCGGATTGAAAATACCACGAAATGTATTTGGCCGAAGGCTGGTATAATACAGGTGTAAATTATTATAGGGGTGGCAGAAAAACTACATTCTAAAGGGATCTTAGAGTGTTTCAGTCACGAAGTGGAACGGCATGGGTCGGACTTGTCCCTGGGCCAAGTTCCAGTGTTCAGTACAGAATCGGAACAGAACGCACTCATTACCACCGAAACGAAAAATTCATTCCACTCCATTCCACCAACCAAACATAGAGATGTAACCGTTCCATTCCAACTCACTCTTCGTAGTAAACACAAAGATGGAACCATTCCATTCTTGTGGAATGTATCCATTCCATTCCATTCCACTTGGTTCTTCAACCAAACACATCCTTAATAGACCTGATTTTTTTTTTGGAAGGCTTAATGGACCTGTTTGAAGTAGGCACGAACAACCAAACACACCCATGACATACCCTAAAAAAACATGACATAGCCCATAGTCTAGCACAATCAGGCAAGCGTGAGTCTAGTGGGTTTATCGAGTCGATGCCTTCCTAAGCTTCAGCCTCGCTCGAGCGTGATTGTATGAGCGTTATTACCTGATCCATAAAGCTCACCCTTCCTTCAAAAAATATGCATATAGTAGAAAAAAATACTTAAGGTTTACAGTGAATTTAATAAAACTAACTTAGTGTTGTAGTAGATGTTACATGTATCTTTCTATGGGCTTTTCAGAGTAAGAAGTTTGATTTAGTTCAAAACTAGAAAGTTTACTGATTTACTTCCTTCATTTCAGAATATAAGATGTATTGGTTTCCATGCAAGTCAACCATTTAAATGTTTGACCAAAATTATAGAAAAATAACAATATCTACAATAACTAATAGATAAAATATAAAACTACTTCTCATGATGAATCAAATGATATAAATTTCACATTGTGGATATCGATATATTTTTCTAAAAAGTCAGTCAAACATGCACTCGTTTGACTTTCAAAAAGGATACACCTTATACAAAGGAACGGAGTAGTACACATTATTGGTACAATGACCAACACGGAAAGCAAATGAGATCCTTTCTATCTATCTTTTTCCATTGAATTAGACATGGAGCACAACCCTGTTTTAAGTTTTGCAAAAGCCCAGCACAAAAATACAAAAATATAATAAAATGGGCACAGCAAGAAAAGGAGTTCTCCAAGTTAATGGCTCTAAATAGGTAAAGCTATCTCCCTTCCCTTTCTGCTTCTATATACTAGAAGAATCTCGACTACCACTACCGAATAGTGATGGTATCAGTGATGGTATGAGCCCTAAACGATGACCTATGTCCCCTGCGTGTCAGTCACCTATAAACTTCCCTACAATGTACAGAGCACCAATTACCAGTCATACTTGGACCCTTTGTCTCGTTACTCGGCCACCAGTGACTGCCTGAGCGCCGAACTCTAGCACCCTCGGCCCGCCAATCCAGTCATCATCATCAGTGTCATCATCATCATCACCGCCGCCACGACCACCACGACCACGACCACCACCGCGTCCTCTTGTAACAGCCACTGGCCTTCTAACTTTCGACGAACTTCTTGGAGTCAGACGCTTCTTCTGGACCGTGGCAGAAGTATACAGTACGTAGTCCATGGAATCTTCTCGCAGCAATGTCTTGAAATCCTGTGCATCACAAGTCCCATCAGATGTTAAAGAGTTGTAGGATCATCAAAGCTCAGGCCCAATGCAATTACATTTTCAGAAATGCTACCTGGTACACGAGCGCTACATCCTGCAGGCAGCTCGGCAAACTGATGTTAGTGTTGTTAATGTTAAGCGGGATATTCTGCTTGGAGATTGCTTCACCAGGTTTTGGTGGATCCTTCAGAGAAAATGCCTGTATTGAAATTGGAAATATATCTATCATGCAACGTGTCTTCCGAGGACTAATTTCCAAACAAGGGAAAACACACACCTGACAGCGAGCATCAGTTAAACTGTAGACAATTTTCAAATGTCTCTTCAGTTTGAGAAGGAGCTGCAGAGCTATCGCATCATGGCAATCTTCCTGAAAACAAAGGCCTATTTAGTGGAAAATGAGATGCAAACATGCAAGGATTGCAACCATCTCCGCATCAGTTATATTCTACCAAAATCCCTCAACCCAAAACATATCAAGCTCACCTGAAGTTTGGCCATGTCGACATCTGACGTGCTGCATGAATTATTACGCATCTTTTCAGGACTATCTGCCAGATTCTGGTCAGGATATCCCCCAGGTTCATGCATAACATTATCCACCATATCTTGCTGACCCACCACATCTTGCTGACCCACCACATCTTGCTGACCCACCACATCTTGCTGACTCACCATATCTTGCTGACCCACCACATCTTGCTGCTGATCCATGGAAGTCCAATTCTTCAAATTAGCCTCAATTGCCCCGGCTCTAATTTGAATAACTCGGTTTATATCATAGACCAAGTAAAGTGGTTCATCAGGAGATGTGAAAGGGAGAGATGCAAGAACTTCTACACAGTAACTGCAATATTCACACAACTTGGAGAGTCAGATACCAAATATTAAGAATAAGAGGATCAACAGGCACATAACTAAATAACTTACACAAGAAAACCAATTGTGGGGTAACTCCGGCTGTCAGATATAAATTTGCGGACTATTGAGTGTACAAATTTGTTTCTTGAATTTCGATTTGCACGGATAAGACGATATATTCTGGAAATGCCAGGTTTAACAAATGCAATCGGATTTGATTTCATGTTGGTTGCCACCACGTTATGGTTGCTGACTATGGTCTCGAAGAATCTGAACGACATTTGTAGGCCATCACCTAAGCGGCTTTCAAAAAATGAAGGATACCTGCAAAATAACGCCAATAGGTCAGATCATTTTATCCAATAAAGAAATGGAGAAATGAGAAGTTGAGCCATCGTACTTTTCATTCATATTCATCAGCAAATGATGAGCCAACTTTGAGTTCCCCTCCATAGGGTCAGTTTCAAGTGCTATAAGGTGTGGAACACAAGTAATTGGATGAACTAAACCCTGGCGAAGAACAATTTCAACAATCTGCAAAAAAAAAAAAAAATCACTGTTTTCTACTCTAAAATGAAAAGCAGGAAAGTGCAGAAATCAGTTGAACTAATTCACCTTTAGTGCAGCATGGCGAACTTGATCGTTCATATCCAAGGATCTCTCAAGAATAGAATTCCAATACAACTGGATAATACCACCACAGATGTTGGTGTCTCCCGCTCCAGCAGCAACAGGCACTTCACTCCCACCATTAGTTGCATAGGGTACAGTAGGCTTGCCAGTACTGTCAGCCGTGAGTTGGCTTTCCGCATCACGGAGATACTCATAAAGGTTTTGCAATCCTTGAATCTGGTCAAGTAGGTCCAATTATATATAGAAAAAGCTACGCGGAGCAGAACCCATTACAGGAAAATGTCTATACCTTTAACCTATAATCGACATCAGAAGATAGTGATGCCTCTATCAGATTCAAAATATCTTTCCGTAGCATAAAATCAGGCTTTGCAATAAGTATGTATCCCAAAGCCTGCACGCACACATGAAAAATGTCATTTAATAAGGAAAATTTCATATAAAATATCCAAGCACCCTAAAGAACTAAAGCAACAGTCAAATAGACAGGTTAAGTTACTTGAGTCGTTGCATGTTTCTAGCTACGAGTATCATCAAGTCAAGCATTGAGTGTAATAATGCTGAGCACACACCTGCATAGCTCGAACCTTCAAGCTGAAATCATCCTTGCTGAGATACCTTCTCTTGAGCAATTCAAGAATCTTTGGAAAATCAAGTTGGTTTTCTGATGTTGCCAACAGTTTATAACCATATCTAAGGAGCAGGCCGAGACAGAATAATGATCGACCCAACACCTGAGTTTCAACAAGGCAAACTGTCAGCTCATCATATCTAAGCTACATGATAATTCTAAAAAGCACCAACCTACATGATATTGCAAGTAAAAGAAAGTAGGTAAAAGCAAGCAACATATGCAAATGTACTCAATAATCACATGTTCATCAAATTACTGCCACATAACACCATACAACTATGCCAACTGCCCAAAACTACTTCCAAAAGAATGTCCTAAACTATATTTCTAGAAGCTCCCACACCAGATGGGTTCTGGGGAGGATTATACGAGGCAAGACTACTTACCCCTGCACAGTGCAATGCAGAGAGGCTGCGTCGAATCTAGAACCTCTTGGCACAAGTGAGTACTTCACCACTCCATCAAACCCATCCTAAACTATGCTTATATGGTGTTATCACCAACAGTAGAGTTATCACCAACAATGGAAATTAAAATAAGTAGAGTTATCATAAAGAGAAGCTTATATGGTGTTACATGCTATGATGTAAATCTGTTTTGACTTTGAGACATACAAGGCACTAGAAAGGATGTAAATGAAGAGAACAATATAAGATTCAAATGTAGCATGCATAGTACATTTCAGATTGCAGTTCACTCAATCAATCAGGTAATCGTACAATACCTGACCATCAGAATTAGGACCTGACAGATGCTTGTAGAAAAGGTTAACGAGGTACTCCAACAACCTCGGACCTCTGCCTGCTGCATTGCTAAGGGCAGAAAGACACCTGTTCATGAAAATGAGCGATAGAGATAAGTAAACATGATCAACAGAAAAGCAAGCAAGCTCAATTATTCATGCAAGAATAAAATGAGATTTGCAGTATTGCATCTAATGTCAGATTTTCATTAGATAATACCCAAGATGCAGATTGTGATGATGCATGGAAAAGGTATGGATTACTTCACTTCTAGATATTATGAGGTGTAATTATGCATACTTGAAAAAGGTACAGACTACAGCATTTTGTGAGTGCTTAACCATGACAAGGGAGATTAGTTTTATGTTATTAACCTTTGTTGATTCGCAACAGTGTAACTTGAGTAGGTTAAGAGTCTGAACACTGACTTGCCCATGGAAGACAGACTCTGAGGCTTAGTTTAACTTCTAAATTGTCATTGCTTGATCAAAGAACTATATATAGGACAACTGACTTGCTCCGCAAGACCCAAACCTCTATCTGTAATTTCCTAACAAAGCTTATCCCTGTCTTTAAATTGATAACCAAAAAAATATCTTTCCTACCGGATAGAATTCTAACTTCATTTGATTTGTTCCTAGTTTCCTACTAACTAATCCAATCGCCATTTTACAGCTACTGCCAGGCTGCAGGGCCCAGAGCCACAACAACAAACAAACAAACAACAACAAAGCCTTTAGTCCCAAACAAGTTGGGGTAGGCTAGAGGTGAAACCCATAAGATCTCGCGACCAACTCATGGCTCTGGCACATGGATAGCAAGCTTCCACGCACCCCTGTCCATAGCTAATTCTTTGATGATACTCCAATCCTTCAGGTCTCTCTTAACGGACTCCTCCCATGTCAAATTCGGTCTACCCCGACCTCTCTTGACATTCTCCACACGCTTTAGCCGTCCGCTATGCACTGGAGCTTCTGGAGGCCTGCGCTGAGTATGCCCAAACCATCCCAGACGATGTTGGACAAGCTTCTTTTCAATTGGTGCTACCCCAACTCTATCTCGTATATCATCATTCCGGACTCGATCCTTCCTCGTGTGGCCACACATCCATCTCAACATACGCATCTCCGCCACACCTAACTGTTGAACATGTCGCCTTTTAGTCGGCCAACACTCGGCGCCATACAACATTGCGGGTCGAACCGCCGTCCTGTAGAACTTGCCTTTTAGCTTTTGTGGCACTCTCTTGTCACAAAGAATGCCAGAAGCTTTGCGCCACTTCATCCATCCGGCTTTGATTCGATGGTTCACATCTTCATCAATACCCCCATCCTCCTGCAGCATTGACCCCAAATATCGAAAGGTGTCCTTCTGAGGCACCACCTGCCCATCAAGGCTAACCTCCTCCTCACACCTAGTAGTACTGAAACCGCACATCATGTACTCGGTTTTAGTTCTACTAAGCCTAAACCCTTTCGATTCTAAGGTTTGTCTCCATAACTCTAACTTCCTATTTACCCCCGTCCGATTATCGTCAACCAGCACCACATCATCCGCAAAGAGCATACACCATGGGATATCTCCTTGTATATTCCTTGTGACCTCATCCATCACCAAGGCAAAAGGATAAGGGCTCAAAGCTGACCCCTGATGCAGTCCTATCTTAATCGGGAAGTCATCAGTGTCGACATCACTTGTTCGAACACTTGTCACAACATTATCGTACATGTCCTTGATGAGGGTAATGTACTTCGCTGGGACTTTGTGTTTCTCCAAGGCCCACCACACGACATTCCGCGGTATCTTACCATAGGCCTTCTCCAAGTCAATGAACACCATATGCAAGTCCTTCTTTTGCTCCCTATATCTCTCCATAAGTTGTCGTACCAAGAAAATGGCTTCCATGGTCGACCTCCCAGGCATGAAACCAAACTGATTTTTGGTCACGCTTGTCATTCTTCTTAAGCGGTGCTCAATGACTCTCCCATAGCTTCATTGTATGGCTCATCAGCTTAATTTCACGGTAATTAGTACAACTCTGAACATCCCCCTTGTTCTTGAAGATTGGTACTAATATACTCCATCTCCATTCTTCTGGCATCTTGTTTGCCCGAAAAATGAGGTTGAAAAGCTTGGTTAGCCATACTATCGCTATGTCCCCAAGGCCTTTCCACACCTCAATGGGGATACAATTAGGGCCCATCGCCTTGCCTCCTTTCATCCTTTTTAAAGCCTCCTTGACCTCAAACTCCTGGATTCGCCGCACAAAACGCATCAAAGGAGCCGTCCAGCTCAATGGTAGAACTCTCATCCTCCCCATTGAACAGCTTGTCGAAATACTCCCGACATCTATGCTTAACCTCCTCGTCCTTCACCAAGAGTTGGTCTGCTCCTTCCTTGATGCATTTGACTTGGCCAATATCCCTCGTCTTCCTCTCTCGGATCTTGGCCATCTTATAGATGTCCCTTTCGCCTTCCTTCATGCCTAACCGTTGGTAGAGGTCCTCATACGCCCGACCCCTTACTTCACTAACAGCTTGCTTTGCGGCCTTCTTCGCCATCTTGTACTTCTCTATGTTGTTTGCACTCCTATCCAGGTATAGGCGTCTGAAACAATCTTTCTTCTCTTTAATCGCCTTCTGGACATCATCATTCCACCACCAGGTATCCTTATCTTCGCTTCTCCTTCCCCTGGACACTTCAAACTCCTCCGAGGCCACCTTACGAATGCAAGTCGCCATCTTCATCCACACATTGTCTGCATCGCCTCCTTCCTCCCAAGGGCCCTCCTTAATGACCCTCTCCTTGAACGCCTGAGCTACCTCCCTCTTGAGCTTCCACCACTTCGTTCTAGCGACTTTGGCACGCTTATCCCGCTGGACACGAATCCAAAAGCGGAAGTCAGCAACCACCGGCTTATGCTGAGGTACAACACTCTCTCCAGATATCACCTTACAGTCGAGGCACGCACGCCTATCTTCTCTTCTCGAGAGGATGAAATCAATCTGGCTAGAGTGTTGGCCACTACTAAAAGTCACCAGATGTGATCCTCTCTTTCTAAAGAGGGTGTTAGCTACAATCATGTCGTAGGCTAGAGCAAAGCTTAAGACATCTTCTCCTTCTTGATTCCTGATGCCATAGCCAAAGCCCCCATGCACCCCTTCAAAACCTGTGTTAGATGTACCCACGTGGCTATTGAGGTCTCCTCCTATGAAGAGCTTCTCGCCAATCGGTACACTCCTAACCATGTCTTCCAGACCTTCCCAGAACTCCCTCTTTGTGTTCTCATTGTGGCCTACTTGCGGGGCATACGCGCTGATAACATTGAGAACTAAGTCCCCAACTATCAGCTTCACTAGGATAATCCGGTCCCCATGTCTCTTGACGTCTACCACTCCATACTTGAGGCTCTTGTTGAACTAAATGCCTACGCCATTTCTGTTTGCGGCCATCCCCATGTACCATAGCTTGAAGCCGGTATCCTCTACCTCCTTCGCCTTCTATCCCCTCCATTTGGTTTCCTGGACGCAAAGGATATCAACACCTCTCCTCACCGCTGCATCAACTAGCTCCCGAAGCTTCCCTGTCAGAGACCCTACGTTCCAGCTACCTAAGCGAATCCTCCTAGGCTCGGCTAGCTTCCTTACCCTTCGCACTCGTCGAGTCAAATGCGAAGACCCTTGCTCATTTTCCACTACATCCGGGCGCCGATGTAGCGCGCCACTAAGGATGCGACGTCCCGACCCTCGCTCACTTGCCACCGTATCCGGATCAAGATACGGCCCAGAGCCACGCCCATAAAAATTTATTTGAACTTTGGGATATTTACGACAGTCATATCTGCGTCTTTATTCGCTTTTTATATATTCATACAAATTTAGCTAAACATCATATCTAATTTTCCATGGCTATAAAAACTATGACCCAGTTTTTTTGTAAATGGGTATCGGATATGGTTTTGCCAGGATAAGTATGGTACCAGTCCATTTCTGTCCTATTTAGATTTTAAAAATGATGAATTTTTGGAGTAATGATGTGGCAGTTGCAAGATGAAACAATGTAAGGTAGACACTGTCAAAGTTCCTGATAAAAAAAACTAAAAGCAATGGAATGAATAAAATTACTTGATACAGGCATGTACAACAGTCAAAAAAGAGTGGCGAACTATCATCTGCTTCAGATCCTGCTCGAGTTCCTCAACCACAGTTTGTGGTGGCTTCCGTATGAGTGGAATAACAGCATCAATCACAAAAATTATACTTTCAAGTAACTGGGCAGTTGATTTGCTGTCGACCTGCAGATACAGAAGAGGCAGACTGTAATGTATTCGCCTAGCCCTTTACATTCACTTCCACAAAAGATATATCTCGGAATTTCATCGCGGCAAGGAAATGAAAGGAAAAACTTGAGAATCTTCTTGTTTCTAGTAGAAAAGGACATTCAAACTCACAATGCATAAATTATCACTTGCTCACATGAACAACAATATCATTTTTAAGAAGCATAATCAAAACCAAGGCTCTACCATTTTCAGTAAAGTTATGTAGTACCTATTAGGCTGTTACACATGACATTACAACTTGCCAATATAGACATTTATGCTCTACTGCTCATGTCTGCAGCACAACTAGTAGGGGAACGTGAAACAAAAATACAATTCAGAAGGCATGTGCATTTGTGCAGCAACAGAGCATGGGTGAACCCTGGCCATCAGAAAGAACAGGCAGGAATAACCCATGCATCACAATAGCATGTGAGGAGCTAAAATATAGGGTGTGTTTCATTTGAGCCCAAGGCAACCCCAACAAAAAATTGGCTAGAAATGCTTTGGTTGCCCCTGTTTTGGCCAATTTTGGCAGAAAAAAAAATGAGCTACAGTTGTTAAACTGGTAACATGGCTTTCAGGTCCAAAGCTATGGTAAGAAATATCGATGGCTTTCAGGTCCAACAGTCAAAAATCATAAAACCTCATTGTCATGTGCACGCCTGATCCCCATGCAAGTGACATAAGAGGGCTGCAACAGACTGGAATAAGAGTAATTCGGTTGTGATATTTCATCATCTACTCCCTCCGTTCCTAAATATAAGTCTTTTTAGAGATTACACTACGGACTACATACGGAGCAAAATGAGTGAATCTATACTCTAAAATATGTCTATATACATCCGTATGTAGTTTGTAGTGAAATCTCTAAAAAGACTTACATTTAGGAACGGAGGGAGTATAAGTTAGCCAGTAGTTTAGATTGGATTCCTCCCTTCGAATTAGAGATAAATTGTTAGGCTAACATCCATAAAAGAAGAGACATAAGCTACCGGTGGTATTAAGCAAAAACAACGAATTGTTCTTTCTCCCATCTACTTTTCAGCATCTCAGTCTATAATGTATAATCCCATCTTTCTAACAAAAACGTATCCCACTTCAGATGTCACCACTCAGCACTCCTTTGTGACGACATGACAAACATAGCCAGAAATCTCGAACTTTTTATTTCTTAACACTACCTGAAATGTGCTATAAGTATGTAATAAGCACAAATTACTTTTACAGGAGACGGCACATAGTTCAAGAGAAGGAAACCCATGCTCACCTTATTCTTAAGATACGGTTGAAGTGTCACAACAAACTGAGAGGGATCGGTAACTGGAGTGCAGAGGGTGGGATCCACGATGCAAAATGCTTGCAAGACAAGAACATAAGGAAGCGTGTGGATTTTGGTCTCATTATCAGCTCCCTCCTCAACCTTGACAACAAACATGATTAAGAACCAAACTCAATTATGCAAGATCTAGCTAGTGCAAAATTTTGGTCAGACAAATACCTGCAATATCCTTTCCAATAAGCGCCTGCATATCAATTCACATCGTTTCCGGAGCGATGTCATCATGGATGAGTTAATGCCTGCAGCCTTACTTGACTGCGGGAGGAACTCGAGAGTCAAACTGCGTTTTATAATGGTAATAAGGGGTTGATGATTGGGCATCTTTCTCAACATGTCAACAATTTGCTCTGTCTTTGTTGCGATCTCCATAGGAACTGAACTACCATCAGCAACCAAGTGTTTATGACTCCCAGATGGTTCATCGAACCACAGCTCATAAAATGTTTTGCATACAAGATCCTACAGAGAAAAAATGAAGATATGTTCAAAATAAACTAACATGGACAGTGAAAAGGAACTCAAAGCTTGCAGATTCAAAGATGTTGCATAGCACTTTTTGTGTCACATGCTTAACCTCTAATATCAGATTTACTTTTAAAGACATCATTGGTAAGGACACTAAAAGACATTTTGCAAGAGAGATTTCATGTGTAAAGAATTCCAGTCATTTACTTTATGTAATAAATATACAATTTTCCTGGTGAGGATGATTTCGATTTTGCAAATGTAGGAAATTTCACATGTAAGAGGGACTAGCTATCTGCCACTACTTTCTTTTGGTATACAGAAGACTGTTTCAGCTCATGCACCAACATACATATCTCACTGAAGTATGAAAACGACAATAAACGGAACATCTATAGTACAATATCAACTCTGGTATCATAACGTGCTGCCATGACTCAGGAGCACCAGTCAATGGTTTCGTACATAAACTTGCCTGTACACTTGATTCCTCGTCATTAACACGCGAAATAATCTCCACAAAGGCATGACTTGTATCCGCATTCGGATTTGAAGCACAAAGATCACGGATAATTTTGATCGCACGTTTGCGAACACTTACTCCAGTGTCCTTTATCCGTTCAGCGACTTTTTCAATATACTGTTAATGGGAAGATAAAAGGTTAGTTGCAGAAAAGCAATAACAGCACCCAAGAACATGTCATAACTCATAACTTCATAAGTCCACCAACCTTAAGACCCACATCAGGGTGTGAAGCAATATGCCTTCCAACAAGCTCAAGTGCAGCTTCACGAACAGAAATAGCTGAATCACAAAACCTTCCTTCAACAGCAGATTGGACACGTTTGTCACCCAATACCTCAGGATCAGCTTCAACTATACTGCTGACCTACACAGAATTAAGGCTAACTAGTGATGTCTAATGTCCAAATGAAAATGATGTACATCATATATAGTTTTAAAAGTTTGCGTATACTCACCGCTCTTAAGGCCTTTGCTCTTATCACAGGAGAATTTTCTCTCAAGCTAGCCTGATAAAACATTGGGTATTAATGCCGCAACATCTAACTAAAATCAAACATCGAGAAGCAATACATACCAAAAGGAGGGAAAGAATTTTGTCGAAACCCCGAGAGAACGAGTTCTTCTGGCCAAGTGCCAAGCAAATTTTCTTAGCCCAGTCTCTGGATAATGCCAAGCCACTTCCAGAATCTCGCAGAATCTCCTTAGATTTCAATCTGGCAAGATAGTAGATAATCTTCTCCTGAGAAGATATGTCTTCTTTGTACCACATGCAGAGATAGAACCTGCATACAAAATGGGAATCAATTTCCAGTGACATTTGGACAACAAAAACAAAGGTATCACACTACATACCATCTAGAAAACAGGTTCCCATCATCTTGTGGCCCAGCTTCCTGGAGATAATTCAAAAGTATTTGTTGAACAGTATCCACTGCTGTCACCTCATCAGGTATAGCAGTTTTTTTCTTATGTGCGGTAGATGCTCTTTTGCCCTTTTCTTTATTTTCTAGCTCATAGTATGACTGTAGCACACTGAGCTGTTGCTTGCAAAAGCATAAGGGGCAAACAGAATCACGCTGTAAGTTTTCCTGACTGCCAGCCCCCATACAATCTGAATGGAAACATCTCCCACATACATCACATGCCATATTTATACCTCTTCCACCAAGACAAACACAACATTTATTTTTCAAGATTTTTGAGCTATCATTCTCTGCATCAGTGAGCTCTTGCAGTATCCAAAGCTTCTCCTTGCTACAGATCACAGAATCACGCTTCAATCTTGATGCAATACCACCAAGAAGATCAATAGCAAAGCAGCGAGCAGAAGTGTCCTTTGATTTCAATCCAGCATTTTGGAGCAGCAACACACAGAGAACCTATACATAAGAATAGTACTTGTAGGCATTATGAAATAGATTACTTGAACTAGAATATTCCAATTGTGAATTTTGGTTACAAAAATGCATTAATGCTAAAGCAGCCCATAAACGACATTTACTATCTCAACAATAGCACTGTCAGTGCACAGTTTACCTCAAGTATAGGGGCAGCAGCTGGATACTCGGGCAAGTTTAGTACTGTTAGCAAGTCCTGAACAAGATTTTCTATAATCCCTTTGGCTTCTGACACATCTTGAGATTTAGCAGCAGTGAAACGTTGAAGCACATTGGTCCAGAAAAGGCAACAAGCCTCCGTTGCTGCTTCATGGCAGTTAATTGGATAATTAGCATCGACTGAGGCATCAATGATGGTGCTCCAATTTACTGTTCCCTTTAAGCTATCAGGAACATTTGCACTGAACTGAACCAAGTGAACTAGGAGGGCTGTTATCATCTGGATTTGCTTTTGTTCTTCGTCAGCTAGATGGTAAGTTCTAATAGCATTTTTTGAGAACTGCAACTTGCGGACAAGATTAAGTGTTTCATCAACCAAGTAACTCCTGTGTTGTGTGTATGATGAAAAAACCTGTGCAAGAGTTGAAAGGTAAGGAAGGAAATTATTTGGACAACTGAAAGGGTGGGAAATTGTGAGTCAATAAGCAAAGAGCTACCATGCAAATAACACCGATCGCCTTCAATTGTAAAAGCTGCATATTGTCCACCAAGAATGTAGTAAAGCAGGTTTTTGCTAACTGCAGGATACAACTATCTGATAAGCGCACCGTTGTGAGGAGTTCTTTAAGAAAGCCCAATATCAAGCACAGTTTCTGCACAGCAGAATATATAGAAGCAGAAACTCTGACAAAGAAAAGGACAACTGAACTGTATTAGTTCCCCACAAACACTTCATAAAAAACTAGAGAAGGGAAAAATCAAGCATAGATTAATCACATACTTGTTTGCAGAAGATTTCCTCGCACTTAAATTAGAAGCAGTGCGCCTCTTTTTGCTAGCTGGTCCATTTTCCATGTCGTCTTCATCTTCATCTCCTAGATTTGACCAAAAGAGAATATATTGAATGCTATAATCTGTGATGTACACACATAATTTAATCATGACATATAAGTTTAGTAACCACCAAATGGTCACCACAACTCACTAAAGCACTAAATTAGTACATGCAGGTATTAAATGCTATTCTGTGGTGTGCACACATAATTTAATCATGGCAGGCTTCCATTTTCTAAATTAAAAAAAAAAAGTTCAGTAACCACCAAATGGTCACCATGAAGCACTAAATTAGTACATACAGGTAAGCAGGGATAATAAATTTTTGGCAAAATTAAACAATCTTATTTTGAAGGAAATGACAAGGTACGATATATGCCCCGAGTCCCCAAGAACATGGATGTATATATCCAACTTAGAGAAATGTGAGTGCAGAACCATGAAAAGCCAAAGATAGTACTTGCAGAACTCCACAAGTGCATGTAGAATTGTGTATTTTTCAATGTTCAAAAGATGGTATAACAAGTACCATCATTAGTGACATTTCCAGCTGGCTTGTAGAGAGCTCGGAAGGTTGGGTTACTTGCAGCCATACAATCCATTATCTGATGTCTTGAGAAATCAATAATTCGCTCAATAAGCTGATTCAACCAAAGTTCTTATAGTCAGAAACCTCAACAATATGATTCATAACAAGATAGGCAGGAATTCAGAATGTGTGAACCTCTTCTCGATACAGCTGCTTTGGCATATCAGGGTTGGTCATGATTGCTAACGCCGCATGAATGGACTCCAAAGCAGAGAAGACTGAGTGTTCAGCATCTGCAGCATCAGGCTGAAGTCACCCAAGCACTAGTCAGACTACAATATGCAGCATCTTTTATTCAAAGAATACGGAGGGAAGGGCTATAGTGAATAACTCACATTTTCTCTCACGTCTATTGACAATCCTTGAGAACACCGGATCTGCCGGTCTATCACATGTAAGAGACAAGTAAGCGTATCCATGGGAATCTCATGCAACATCCCCTTTGATCGAACATATGTAATTTCATTTACAAGAACCTTCACATCATTCAGTGCAATTGATAGCCAATCATCACCATCTGCATTATCAGGGATTTCTGCTTTTCCACAGAAATCCTCCACCAGCTCACGGAAGTTGGCAATGACTTCTAGAATACATAATCCAAACTCGAATCAGCTGAATGTTTGAAGTAAAACAAGAGGAAGATGGGACATACATGAATTAAAAAAATAAACCTTGACTACTGGGAATGCTGGGGCCAGAACTTGAAGCAGAATTATCTTTCTTCCTCACTTTCGGTTTCCTTGAAGCAACTGAACCTGGTGAGAGTTCATTCTGCAACAGAAAGCATGTTAGCACAAAGACAAAGTGGTCAAAAGCAACTGAACATTGGTAAGACGCAAAACCATTGGTATCTAACATACATGAAGATCCTCTCGGTGTGAGCTGGTGTCATCTGGAGGGAATGCATGATCCTTCCGTGCTTTAGTCAGATTAGGTGCAAGATACTCGAATTGCTTCTCGCGTTCTTGATTTTGATATTCCTGACCATCAAGCAGACCTGAAAAACTTGACCAACGTAACACGGAATTACATAGTGAGACAAGAAAGCTTAATATAGAAATAATATGCAATGCATTAAAACTCCATATGTAAGCAGCATTTTTTTGTTAGGACAACAAATTGTGGGCTTGAATGTTAGGTTCAACAGAAGTTGCGCCGGGGTAGAACAAGCAGAGTATATACATTAGCACTGCACTAAAAATGTTTTTAAGTTGACATGACAATACTGAGGGCCAAACTAGCAAATTAGTACTCCTATAATATTGCCAGTATAAGAAGAGACAAAATGGAGAAAACTTGAAATTTTCTACTTCACAGTTCGCATGCGTTACACCAGGAACAGTTCACATAGAAGTGCCCAAAAATAACTTACAACAATAGCACACCATCCAATCTATCAACTTCTATAGAGCCATGTACCATCGATGTTATTAACAGAAAGCAAATTTCCAGAAAGAATCAACCATTTACTTTAAAAAGAGCTTCTTCACCCCAACTGCTCGGGAATCGAACCCTGGTCAGGAGCCACAACCTAGCTCATTACCACCAACGTAATTCTCGGGTTCAACTCTGGATAATAATTATTAATTAGCTTTCTTTTTTCTTTTCTACAAACTCGATGATCTGTGTATACCAGTTAGATTATATTATTTGCGTGTTTCCCGAAGACAAGGATCACCCAGGAGGACTAAAAAGGGCAGCCCGGTGTACTTAGCTCCTGCTGGCGCAGGGTCCAGGGAAGGGTCCGACCACTTTGGGTCTTTTGTATGCAGCCTTTCCCTACATTTCTGCACGAGGCTGTTTCCAGGACTCGAACCCGTGCCCTCATGGTCGGCAACAGCTTTACCGATGCGCTAAGGTTCAGGAGGACTGCTGAAATAGAAGGTAAGTAGCTGGAGCATAAAATATTTTTAGTGCATATGTATAAACATTTGCATTGAAAACCTACTAGCCTATAATGAATTGGCTCCATATAGACATCCTGCTGTTGCCATGTGGAATTTGCCATGCTCAAACATTTATCTGACACATTGCAGCAAACGCTCACAAGGCAAAGTAGGAACTTTAGAATCTAGATGGTTCTCGGTATAATATTTTTTTATCTGCTGGTACAGTAATAGAAGGACTAGAATTGTTCTGAGGATATGATAAATAAACCATAAATGGCACATTAAGCCGTAAAGGCCTGTTTGGTCATGCTACTTGATTATAACTCGAGGCGGTAACTCTATTTGCAAATGGTCAACTATTTGGGATGATCCCCATTGACAGGACGTTGACATAGCAGGCCAAAATGCTGATGCTGCATTCCCATTTTGAGCAGCAAACAAACATGCTGAAATAGATTTAAAAGAGTGACTGCAACGTTACCATATTAATCTAGAAAATAAGGCTGCTCCTTTTGTGCCTATTTGTTATGGATGCAACTTACCTCTATTGCACGGGGCATATATATGTGTACTTGTGGTACAAGGAAGGAAATGTAGACTAATACGAACTCCTAGACCAATACTAATACTCCTTAACACTATGATCTATCAAAAGCTTCATAGAGCCTGAATTAATAACCATGGTTTTAACAAGTTGCCGTGACCTAAGTATCTATGAAAGATAGGTGACTAACGCCCGGGCAACAACTGAAAAAACTCACTAAAAAGGAGACAATAATTAGTCGAAAACTGGTGATGGCCACTGGCCAGAGCTTCTGCACAAAGAGAGTATAAATAGAGCCAACATAGAATGGAGCATGGAGCTGTGTGGTGCTGCCATAGTCAGATGACAGAAGCCGTGAAGTGTGATGTTTGTGCATAAATGTTTGAGGAAGGCAAGAGTAAAGCGGGCATCAAATGGTTGGGCAAAAATTGATCTCTCCACTTGTACTACCATTAGTCTACTGAGGCCTAATCTGGGGACTTCAGTTACTATCCAAGCCATCAAAAGACATCGTTTAAACAAGTCCAAAGAGCTAGGTACCAAATGTGCTAGTGCCAACCATTAATTGAAATATATAGTCAGACTATTCATCACCCAGGATAAAGAATAACCTTTTTACGTCCTGTAAATTTTGTCTTACGTCCGAAGTGAAAAGAAAAGGTAAGAAAATGTATGCTGGTCGAAAAGGATATTTTACATGACATAAAATTACGAATGTAAAATATAGTACAAAATATACATATAAATGTAAATTTTGTGGTTTTATGACTCATATCTTACTTTCTTATACCGATTTTTGTGCAGTTAATCAATATGAACATAATTATTCGTATATAAAATGTAATGACGTAAGTAAACCTTGGGTGTAAAAAAACTTATTCAACACCCTGGGTGATGAATTGCATTACTATGTGTGTGTGTATATAGTTAAAATATAGCTTAAATTAGTGTTCATTCCACTTGTCGGTGTATATTTCCAGAATTCCAGCATGTTGCCTTCTATACGGTTCAAAAACTGTTAGAAAGAAACAGACATATTTTATAGCAGTAGTGCTAGGTATAGGTCATATATGCATCAAAATAACAAAAAAATAAAGGTTTTCAACAATAAAACTTACCTGCATATGCACTAAGTTACATAAATGAACAGGGAAGCCTTTGAATTAGTTCTGTTCCGGGAAGGAAACCCACTGCATACTGAATAAGTGAGCAATGCCAACACATGAGCGTGTCAAGGCGGCTAAGTGCAACAGTGGAGTGGTGGAACTACCACTAATACTTAAGCTAGGACTTGAGTGGCTTGATTTATCGTGAAGAGAACTATTTATATTATATGGGCCACTGCCAAAATAATATGGACCACTGGATGCTATTTCACCAAGCCCTGCAAATCAGACACCATAGTCCACATTCGAAAATGTTCAGGCAATATTAGGTCAAAGCGCTGTCTACCGTGCCAGTTAATTCATGGAGCTATAAGTATTTGAGGTACTGATATAGAGACATGTCCAATAAGAAAGATGAGGAAGCAGCAAATTCTGTACTGCATCACCTTATTAACGACCATACATCATCAGGGGCTAAACAGAAGCTCAGCACTGTGACATTCAGAAACCCTGTCCCCGACACGGAGCCACTGACATTTCAACTCCTAGCGTTACACGAAATGGCTTCTGACTAAATTCTGTTCAGTATGGACTCGAAAGCCACTAAATTCGGCTCTGCTTAGCTACATTGCATACGAAAAACAAAGTGATACACCACACTAGGTTTACCAAATAGTGGAATGGCGTGGCATAGCAGTTACTTTTTCCAACCAAATTCCATGGCACGAAACTGCGCTTGCTCAAAGAAATTTGACTTCTACCAGAGCAGCAACTCCAACACGAGCAACCACGATGCTACCTACCATGAAAATTCACACCAGCGCTCGGGCAGCATGATAGAGATACAGCAGCATATAAGCCCGGTCCAAGTAAAGTGATATCGAAGTACTGTTCATACAGGAGTTCGAGAGTTGAAGCTGGTAAGCTAGTACAGCAGCTATCAAGTCAACCACAGAAGCTAGTAACCTGAAGAGTCCAGACAAGTACCCTGTCCATTTCAATGGGCGGAAACATAACGAGCATTGTGTTACATGGGTAGCTAGCTAGCCGGAGCGGCCTAAGGAAGGCTGCGTTTACCTTGCAAAGGAGGAGGTTGGGGAGTGCGGGGCTTGAACTTGAAGGCGTCGGGGTTGTGCTTGAGCACCTCCCTCCAGAGCAAGGAGCACTCGCTGGGATCCACCGCGACGTGATCGGCTTCCGTGAAGCCCCTGCGTCGTTTACATGAAAATGGAACTCAGTGGGGCGAAATTCCCGGCGGGAGCAGCGAGCGAGCGAGCGAGAAGGGAAGGGGAGGGAAGGGTGACTAACAGGTGGGAGATGTCGGTGCTGGCGAGTATGCGGGCGATGGCAGCCGCCTGCATGATCATGTCGGGGCGGTCGGGCTCGGCGAGGGGCTCGTCGTGGTCGTGGAGGTCCGTGCCGAGCGTCGCAGGGAGGGTGGGGAGCGGCAGAGCGGCAGCGATCTCGGAGTGGACGGTGTTGGGCAGGCGGCAGGCGCGCTCGAAGCCGGCCCTCCCAGGCTCCCTCCCGTCGCCGTCGCCGGCGCCGGCCGGAAGGTCCATGGCCGGCGGGCAGGCGGGCGAAACCCTAGATCGATTTCGAACTGGAGAGGCTCCCAGCGAGCAAGGACTTGGAGGGCGCGTCGCTTACTCGGACGGAAAGGGGATTTTGTGTAGTTGCTTAGCTAAGCGTTTAGTACTTGGGCGGTGCTGCAAATTAGGAAGTTACGGTGGGTTGGCCGGACCGGAGAGAGGCCTCCGACGACCAATCTTGTGGGGGAAGGATGGAAAGCAGCCAGCCATTCAAGTCACGACGGCAGTAACATAGATGTGGTGGGGGTGGTAGGCACAGTAAAGAAATGTTTTGATGGGTTGGATTGGGTTGGGTGGGCCCAAACAAATTCAAAAGCTTTTGTTGTGGTGGGTTTCCAGATGTTTTTTTTTTAATTGTTTGGATCGCTTATCACATGTGTCATGTGGTACGGGTTTCAAGACTACTCTAAAAGAGCAAAAGCGTGTGTGTTTTGGTCCGTCAAACCGACGGGATTGTTCGCTTTTTACTCGCTTGGGTCAGTCGTGTCGCCCAACGGGTGGCTGACGCATTTTTTCGCGTTCAAAAAACAAATTCGAAAATATGTAGCTGGATTAAACATGACTAAACATTAAATGGACAGTCAACCGCGGGCCAAAGTCCACTTAATATTAAGAAAACATTAAGAAAAACTGATAACATGCCCGCACGCTACCCTAGGCCTTGTCATCGTTGTCGTTGTCGTCGTGGTCGCTGAGGTCGACGAAGGCTAGAGACGGCCCAGCCCACGGGAAGGCGGTCTCCCATGTCAGCCACGCCAACTCCTCCAGCGTCTGCTCTGACGGTAGCGTTGTTGTGTGATATGTCTCTAATGTATGTATAATTTTTTATTATTCCATGATATTATAGTAACAATCTCGAATGTTTTATATAACTTTTTGTGATGTTTTATATTATTTTTTGGACTAATCTATTAACCCAGTGCCAAATGTCAGTTGTTGTTTCTACTTGTTTTTGTTTTTCAATGACAGAAAGGGACAAGACACGTATTTGTATTGTTACCACTAAGGGTAAAACGACGAGGTTTATTCATATTGATTGGGTTTACTTTGTCTACATCATGTCATCTTGTTTAAGCCGTTACTCTATTTTTATTAACTTAGTACCCTAGATGTATGCTGGATAGCGGTCGGTGAATTGAGTAATAGTAATAGATGCAGGCAGGAGTCGGTCTATTTGTTTCGGACGTGATGTCTATATACATGATTATTGTCTTGAATATTATCATAACTATGTGTTTTTCTATGAATTGTCCAAAAGTAATTTGTTCACCCACAGTATGTTATGCGTTCGAGAGAAAAGTCTCTGGTGAAAACTATGGCCCCTGGGTCTACTTTTATCATATATATAAAGAAACCAGAATGTTCTCTGCTACAGTTTTGTATCTTTTATTTTGTTTTGCAATTTATCTATTTACCTATACAAGATTTGATCCTTGCAAATAACGAGTTCAAGGGGGATTGACAACCATCTTGCCTCGTTGAGTGGAAGTATTTGCTTTTGTGTGTGCAGGTGTTGTTCACGAAGCTTTGCGTGATTCTCCTACTTGATTGATACATTGATCCTCACTGAGGGAAAAACTTATCTCTATTGTGTTGCATCTCCTCTTCTTTTCGGGGAAAATCCCAACGCAGCTCACAAGTAGCACTATGAGGCGGGTGCGCTCCTCCTGCTCACGGTGCTCCTCCTCCTCCTCACGTGCCCCGCAAGTGTGGCGCTCCTCCTCCTCGCGCTCGGCCTGCATCTGGCGCGCAGTCAGCCCGCTCCTCCGCCAGCCGGTTCTGCCTCCATCGCTCGAGGTAGGTCGCCTACTGCTCCGGCGACATGTCCATGTGGACGGCTCACGCGCTCACCCACTCACAGACAATGCCAGTCTACACGTACGTCTATGGAGCGGGCTCCGTGGGTGTTGTGGACGTGCGCTTAGGCTTGGCCTTAGGCTCGAGGGCAGGCGGCAGTGGCGGGGGCTGGGCACAGTCCCCTGCCGCTGACAACGTGTGTCCTCCTCGCGTTGGCTCTCCTCTAGGGTGTGCTGCAGTGCCGCCTCCAGTGCGGCCTGGTAAGCCGCCTCCTCCTCCTCTGGCGCTACCTATAGGGTGGCGGCACGAAGCCAGGGTTAAACTGCATGCCGCCACGGTGGGCCACGGCGTGCTCTGTCGCGAATTAGACCTCCCGGTTAGGGGAGTCCGGCGTGTAGGCATGGAGACACCACTGCTCTGACATAAGAAGGGTGGGGCGCTTGCGCACCTCCTCTCTGTGCACCCACGGAGGCCGTGGCATCGCCGGCACCAGGATGCGGTGTGTGATGACCCACAAGTATAGGGGGTCAATTATAGCTCTTTTCGATAAGTAAGAGTGTCGGACCCAACAATGAGCAGAAGGAAATGACAAGTAGTTTTCAGTAAGGTAATACCTACAAGTGCTGAAATTGTAAGTAACTGGGTAGTTTGATAGCAAGATAATTTGTAACGGACAAGTAACGATATTAGTAACAAAAGTGCAGTAAGATAGTCCAATCCTTCTAAGGCAAAGGACATGCCAAAACGGTCTCTTATGATAAGCAAAGCGTTCTTGAGGGTACAAGGGATTTCATCTAGTCACTTTCATCATGTTGGTTTAATTCATGTTCGGTACTTTGATAATTTGATATGTGGGTGGACCGGTGCTTAGGTGTTGTTCTTATTTGAACAAACCTCCTACTTATGATTAACCCTTCCGCAAGCATCCGCAACTACAAGAAAAGTATTAAGAATAAATTCTAACCATAGCATTAAACTTTTGGATTCAATCGGTCCCTTACGGAATAGCGCATAAACTGGGATTTACGCTTCTGTCACTCTCGCAACCCATCATCTAATTGCTACTCCACAGTGCATTCCCTTAGGCCCAAATATGGTGAAGTGTCATGTAGTCGACGTTCACATGACACCATTAAGGGAATCACAACATACATACTATCAAAATATCAAACACATATCAAGTTCACATGATTACTTGCAACATGATTTCTCTCGTGACCTCAAGAACAAAAGTAACTAGTCATAAATGATAATCATGCTCAAAATCAGAGAGGTATTAAATAGCATATTGGATCTGAACATATAATCTTCCACCAAATAAACCATATAGTAATCAACTACAAGATGTAATCAACACTACTAGTCACCCACAAGCACCAATATATAGTTCCGGTAACAAGATTGAACACAAGAGATGAACTAGGATTTGAGATGAGATGGTGCTGTTGAAGATGTTGATGGAGATTGCCCTCCCCAAGATGGGAGAGTTGTTGGTGATGATGAGGACAATGATTTCCCCCTTCGAGAGGGAAGTTCCCCTGGTGGAATCGCTCCGCTAGAGGGCAAAAGTGCTCCTGCCCAAGTTCCGCCTCGAGACGGCGGCGCTCCGTCTCGAAAGTACCCTCCTTATTTTTTCTAGGTCAAAATGACTTATATACTAGAAGATGGGCACCGGAGGTGGGCCTGGGTGAGCACAACCCACCAGGGCGCGTCTGGGCTCCCTGGCGCGCCCACGTGGGTTGTGCCCACTTGGTGGGCCCTCTCTGGTAGTTATTTGCTCCAATATTCATCATATATTTGATAAAAAAATCTCTGTGAAGTTTCAGCTTGTTTGGAGTTGTGCAGAATAGGTGGCCTGACGTAGCTTTTCCAGATCCAAATTTCTAGCTGCCGGAATTCTCCCTCTTTGTGTATACCTTGCATATTATGAGAGAAAAGGCATTAGAATTACTCCAAAAAGCATTATTATGGATAAAAACATCATAAATAACAGTAGAAAAACATGATGCAAAATGGACGTATCAGTGTGTCCAAATGTCATCCGTGATGCAAAATGGACGTATCAGTGTGTCCAAATTCTAGCTGTCGGTATTCTCCCTCTTTGTGTGAACCTTGCATATTATGAGAAAAGACATTAGAATGACTCCAAAAGGCATTATTATGCATAAAAATATAGTAAAAACCAGTAGGTAAACATGAGGCAAAATGGACGTATTGTGACGCCCCCTGATTCAGTCGTACAATAATCATACACGCAAACGTGTACGATCAAGATCAGGGACTCACGGGAAAATATCACAACACAACTCTACAAATAAAATAAGTCATACAAGCATCATATTACAAGCCAGGGGCCTCAAGGGCTCGAATACAAGAGCTCGATCATAGACGAGTCAGCGGAAGCAACAATATCTGAGTACATACATAAGTTAAACAAGTTTGCTTTAAGAAGGCTAGCACAAACTGGGATACAGATCGAAAGAGGCGCAGGCCTCCTGCCTGGGATCCTGCTAAACTACTCCTGGTCGTCGTCAGCGGCCTGCACGTAGTAGTAGGCACCTCCCGAGTAGTAGCAGTCGTCATCGACAGTGGCGTCTGGCTCCTGGACTCCAACGTCTGGTCGCAACAATCGGGTATAGGAAGGGGGAAAGGGGGAGCAAAGCAACCGTGAGTACTCATCCAAAGTACTCGCAAGCAAGGAACTACACTACATATGTATGCATTGGTTTCAAATGAAAAAGGGGTATCATATGTGGACTGAACCGCGGAATGCCAGAATAAGAGGGGGATAGCTAGTCCTATTGAAGACTACGCTTCTGGTAATCTCCATCTTGCAGCAGAAGAAGAGAGTAGATGGTAAGTTCACCAAGTAACATCGCATAGCATAATCCTACCCGATGATCCTCCCCTCGTCGCCCTGTGAGAGAGCGATCACCGGTTGTATCTAGCACTTGGAAGGATGTGTTTTATTAAGTATCCGGTTCTAGTTGTCATAACGTCAAGGTACAACTCCAAGTCGTCATGTTACCGAAGATCACGGCTATTCGAATAGATTAACTTCCCTGCAAGGGTGCACCACATTTCCCAACACGCTCGATCCCCTTTGTCCGGACACACTTTTCTGGGTCATGCCCGGCCTCGGAAGACCAACACATCGCAGCCCCACCTAGGCACAATAGAGAGGTCAGCACGCCGGTCTAAATCCTATGGCGCAGGGGTCTGGGCCCATCGCCCATTGCACAACTGCACGTTGCGTACGCAGCCAGTGAGCAGACCTAGCCTCCCTTATACAAGAGCAGGCATTCCAGTCCAACCCGGCGCGCGCCGCTCAGTCGTTGACGTCACGAAGGCTTCGGCTGATACCACGATGTCGAGTGCCCATAACTGTTCCCGCGTAGTTGGTTAGTGCGTATAGGCCAGTAGCCAGACTCAGATCAAATACCCAGATCTCGTTAAGCGTGTTATTTTGAAGTAGCCGCGAACGCCGACTAGGGCCAGGCCCACCTCTCACCTAGGTGGTCTCCGCCTGCCCTGTCGCTCCGCCTCAAAGTAATAGTCGGGGGCCGTCGGGAACCTAGGCCCACCACTACCTGGGTGGAACCACCTGCCCCTTCAGCCCCCAACATCGGAATCACTTGCAGGTACTCAACGAGCCGACCCGACTTTAATCACAACATGTATAGTATGTATGTATAGTATATACCCGTGATCAACACCCGACGTGATCACGACCCGATAGTATAGCATGGCAGATTGACAAGAATGTAGGGCCACTGACGATAATCTAGCATCCTATACTAAGCATTTAGGATTGCAGGTAAGGTATCAACAGTTGTAGCAACAATGACAGGCTATGCATCAGAATAAGATTAACGGAAAGCAGTAACATGCTACACTACTCTAATGCAAGCAGTAGAGAGAAGAGTAGGCGATATATGGTGATCAAGGGGGGCTTGCCTGGTTGCTCTGGCAAGAAAGAGGGGTCGTCAACTGCGTAGTTGATCGGGGCACCAGCAGCGGCGTCAATCTCGCAGTCTATCAGAGAGAAGAGGGGGAAGAAACAATGAATATAATGCAAACAGATGCATGACATGACAAGTAGCAGTGCTAGGTGTGCCCTAACACGGTATGAGGTGATACCGGTGAAAGGGGGAAACATCCGGGAATATATCCCCGGTGTTTCGCGTTTTCGGACAAATGAATCGGAGGGGAAAAGTTGCGTGTTCGCTATGGTAGGGATGTGTGGCGGACGAACGGGTTGCGCATTAGGATTTGTCTCGTCGTTCTGAGACACTTTCATGTACAAAGTTTTTCCATCCGAGCTACGGTTTATTTTATATTGATTTTAAAAGACTTAAATCAATTTTAGCATTTTTTTTTAATTAATTTAATTCAACATTATCCAGAACAGTGCACGCTGACGTCAGCAGTCAACAGGGTTGACTGGTCAACCTGACCAGTGGGTCCTACTAGTCAGTGACACATTTTAATTATCCAATTTTAATTAACCTAATCAGGATTAATTAGGGGTGGGCCCCACTGTCATTGACTGATTAATTAATTAACTAACAATCCAATTAGTTTAGTTAATTGATTAGTTTAATTAATCAAAATTAATTAAGTTAATTAATTCTTTAATTAATTAATTAATTATTTTTAAATTATTTTTTGTAAACGTTCTGGGGGCAGCCCCACATGTCATTGGCCCTGGGGGCCTATCGGGTCCGGGCGACGGGCGCTTATCGGGTGCGGGCACCGCGCACCCGCACGGAGGCGACGGAGGGCGCTAGCGGGGCCGTGCCCACGGCACATCCAGGGGAGGGCGCCGATCGCGGCGAGGAGGCGGAGGCGCTGCGGGCCGTTGCGGGGCCACGCGGCTGGAGCGGCAAGGCGAGGAGCAGTGCAGGAGGGAGCGGAGCGCGGCGGACCTGGCGCGGTGAGGTGAAGCCAGGGCGGCGGGGCGCTAGGCAGTGAGGGCGAGCGGAAGCGGTGGCCCGCGGTGGAGGTAGGGGACACGAGGGGCCAGCAGCGGGCGGCGCCGGTGGAGGGCAGCGCCGGTGTAGGGCGGCGCGCGCGTGGCAGACGAGCGGGACGGCGCCGATGAGCGTTGGCAGCCGGGGGCGGGCGTTGCGTGGACGGCAGCGGCGAGTGGATGAAGGCGGGGCGCGGAGCGTCGGTGCGCGCAGTGCGGGGCGGGGCTCGGGGCGAGCAGAGGCACGGGGCATGGCGGAGGACGGCGTCGCGGAGGGGTGCTGCGGGCATGGCCGTGGCACGACAAGGAGGCGGGCGGCGCAGGGAGCAGCGGCGACGCGGGGCGAGCGGGGCGCGGGCAGCGCGCACTGTGCACGCGCGTCGGTGCGGGCAGGCGCGTCCAAGAGCAGGGGACGGCCATGGCGGCGGGAGCGGGTGCGGGCGGTGCGCACGCGCGAGGGAGTAGTAGGGCGCGACGCGGCAGCGGGTCTAGCAGCGGAGCAGCGCAGCCAGAGGGAAAGGAAAGAGGAGGGGGGTTCTCATGGAGGCGCGTAGGGGAGTGGCAGTGGAGCGCGGGGAGGAGGACGGAGACGACGGGCGATGACGGGGAGGCAGTCCGGCGGCGACGAACGAGGACGAGGCGGCGCGGCGAGGCGGCACCGGGTGGCGGCGAACAGTCTCCTCCTCTCGATCCCGATCCAATCGGGGGGGGAGGGTGAAGATATTTCGGGGGGGAGTGGGGTGTCGGTGTGTGTAGTGGGGGAGTGGGGGAGGATATGGGGTGCAGGGTGGGCCGGTTGGTTGGGCCAGGTGGGCCGGTGGCCTGCTGGGCCGGAGCCCCGGGTTTTTTCCCTTTTCTTTTTTGTTTGTTTTCTTTTCTTTTCTTTTACTTATATAATTTTCTGTTTTAAATCATTTTAAATTATTTAGGCATTTTATAAAAATGTGGTTATTACACCATATTTAGCTATGCAAAATATGGCACCTCCCGAATATTTTTGTTTTAAATTTTGAAAAACTTTTATTGTTGACATTAATTTGAATTTGAATTTTGAAAAGTTTTGATCCAACGCGATATTAACAACAGTAACCGGGGTGACGTGGCACCATTAACGTGGGATTACTGCAGCTTAATTACCTGGGCGTTACAAATCTCCTCCACTACAAGAAATCTCGTCCCGAGATTTTAGGAGGTAGAAGGAAACAGTGCAGGGTATTCATCACGCAGGAGATCCTCGCGTTCCCAAGTGGCTTCATCTTCAGAGTGATGCGACCAGTGTACTTTGAGGAATTTGATTACCTTCTGACATGTGCAGCGTTCAGCTTGGTCAAGAATGCGGACCGGATACTCTTTATAAGAGATGTCCTGTTGCAATTCGAGCACTTCATGATCCACTGCTCGGATTGGATCCTTGAAGCAATGGCAGAGCTGTGACACATGGAACACATCATGAACCTGAGAAAGGTTGGGTGGAGCTCCAGTTGATATGCCACTTTTCCACGCCTTTCGAGAATAGTGAATGGGCCAATATAGCGAGGAGCTAGCTTGCCCTTGATCCCAAAGCGGTGAGCACCCTTCATTGGTGTAACTCAAAGATACGCCTTTTCGCCAGGTTGATAGACCATGTCTTTGTGATGACGATCATACTGACTTTTCTGACGTGACTGAGCAGTCTTGAGATTCTCGCGAATAATGTGGACTTATTCTACGGCCTGTTGGATAATATCTGTACCGAAGAGTGGACGTTCCCAGTTTCTGACCAGTTCAGTGGGGTCCGACACTTCCGTCCATATAATACTTCGAAAGGGGACATCTTCAGACTAGCTTGATAGCTATTATTATAAGAGAACTCAGCATATGAAAGAGATTTCTCCCATTTCTTACCGAAGGAAATTACACAAGCTTGAAGCATGTCCTCAAGAACTTGGTTGACACGTTCAACTTGTCCTTGCGATTGAGGATGAAACGCCGTACTGAACGACAAATGAGTTCCCTTAACTTCTTGGAAACTTGCCCAGAATCTTGAAGTGAACAAGCTGCCACGGTCCGAACTGATAACCAGTGGAATATCGTGAAGTGAAACAATTTTGGACATGTAGAGAGTTGCAAGCTGACTAGCAGTGATTGTTTCTTTGACCGCCAGAAAATGTGCAACTTTAGAAAGCCGATCAATGACGACAAGAATAGCATCATTACCTTTTTGCGATTTGGGAAATCCAGTGACGAAGTCCATTTCAACATGGTCCCATTTCCATTTAGGAGTAGAGATATGTTGCAGAGTTCCAGCAGGCCTTTGATGTTCTGCTTTGATACGACGGCAAACATCACACTCAGCAACATAACGAGCAATGTCTTGCTTCATATTAGACCACCAGAATCTCTGACGGATGTCTTGATACATCTTTGTACTACCAGGATGGATATATAGAGGCATATCATGAGCTTCTTTCATAACCTTTTTAGTCCGATCCAGGTTTTTCCTCGAACATGGTACCACTAGGCGACCTTTGAAGTACAAGGCGCCATCATCGGCGATAGTGAAGAATGAGGGCTTTCCTTCTGCGAGATGGCGTTTAATCTTTTGGACTTCAGAGATCATAACCTTGAATAGTCTTTGTACCACCTACGAGATCTGGTACGACAGCCAGGGTATTTAGAGAACCCTTAGTAACAACACGAAGATTCATCTTTTGAAACTCTGGGGGAGGGGGAGCGAGTGCACCAGGAGGAACAATATGAAGGTTTAGCTTTCTAGATTCTTCGACAAGCGAGGGCTGAACTTTGTGAACCTGGAGGTGGTTGTAGTAAGACTTGCGGGTCAAGGCATCAGCCATTACATTAGCCTTGCCTGGGGTATAGGATATACCCACGTCAAAGTCTGCAGCAGTCTCCATCCATCTCTGCTGACGGAGGTTCAAGCCTGGTTGAGTAAACAGGTACTTCAGACTTTGGTGGTCGGTGAAGATCTCGCAATGATTACCGAGAAGGTAATGTCGCCACTGCTTTAGTGCATGAATGATGGCAGCAAGCTCGAGGTCGTGAACTGGGTAGTTTTTCTTCGTGAGGGCGCAGTTGACGAGAGGCATAAGCAATCACTCTGCACTCTTGCATTAGGACACAGCCTAATCCTTGACGGGAGGCGTCGTAGTAATTGACGAAGTCCTTCTTAGTATCAGGTGGAGCAAGCACTGGGGCAGAAGTTGAAAGTGCTAGTGATCGACTAGAGGGGGGGGGTGAATAGGCGATTTTTAAGAAAGTCTTCAAAACATGGGAGTTTCGAAGACAAACGATAGAAATAAACCTATTACCATGCAGCGGAAGGTAGACTACACTAAGCAAGCCATAGTCAAGTATTCAATGAAGTGAAAGCACAACGACTAATGGCAGCTAGGCAGTATTGATCAGGTAGGAAGATAGTATGAAGCCAATCAGAACAATCAGTCACTCAGTGAATACAAAAGATAATGCTAACAGACAATGACTTCACAAGGACCAAGTGTAAATAAAGAGATGGGAAGGATAGAACCAGTGACTCGTTGAAGACAATGATTTGTTGGACCAGTTCCAGTTGCTGTGACAACTGTACGTCTGGTTAGGGGGCTGAGATTCAACTCAGAAGACCGTGTCTTCACCTTATGCCCCTTGAGCTAAGGACACCCAGTCCTCGCCCAATCACTCTGGTAAGTCTTCAAGACAAACTTCCAAACCTTCACAGACTTCGTTCACCGGCGATCCACAATGACTCTTGGATGCTCAGAATGTGACGCCTAACCGGCTGGAGGATTCACAGTCCTCAAGTGTAATAAGTCTTCAGATCACACAAACAGGAAGACTTAAGTGATGCCTAACACTCTTTGGCTCTGGGTGTTTGGGGCTTTATCCTCGCAAGGAATTCTCTCTCAAAGGCTTCGAGGTGGGTTGCTCTCAAACGAAAAAAGCCGTATACTAACTCTGAGCAGCCAACCGTTTATGGTTGTAGGGGGTGGGCTATTTATAGCCACTAGGCAACCCAACCTGATTTGTCCGAAATGACCCTGGGTCACTAAGGAACTGACACATGTTCCAACGGTCAGATTTCAAACACACACGGCAACTTTACTTGGGCTACAAGCAAAGCTGACTTATCCAACTCTGGATAAGATTTGCTCTCATAGTCTTCGCTCGAAGACATAGGATTTTGGTTAAGCATCACTTCAGTCATTCTGACTGGTTCACTTGGACCCCACTTAACAGTACGGTGGTTCCTATGACTCAATGAAGAAGAAAAAGAACGACGAAACAACTAAGTCTTCGCGCTCCATAGTCTTCACACGATGTCTTCTCTTGTCATAGTCTTCAATGTGAATGTCTTCACATCCCACCTTTGACTTCAATGTCTTCATACATTTTTAGGGGTCATCTCTGGTAGGAAAACCGAATCAATGAGGGACTTCTACCTGTGTTATCCTGCAATTCTCACAAACACATTAGTCCCTCAACCAGGTTTGTCGTCAATACTCCAAAACCAACTATGGGTGGCACTAGATGCACTTACAATCTCCCCCTTTTTGGTGATTGATGACAAACTGGTTGAAGTTTTCAACGGGGAATAAAATATGTGAACTTGGAAAGGATAGGGTATTGTCATCATAAGTTGCAAAGGCTCCCCCTGAAGATGTGCATATAAGTAATTTGCTCTTGGAATGCAAATGCACATGGCAGGTTGTACTTGTGGAGATCCTCTTCAACCTATGATGACAATTCATCATGCATGATATGATGTAACGAAGATAATGACATGGATAATGAAAAATGGACGTCTGAAAAATGACCTAAGTGCGGAATTTAGCATCGCACGTGCGTAATTTATCATCGCATCACAGAATAGCAAATAAGTAGCAGACGACCATCGAGTTTAAGTGTTACAACTCAAAGAACCAAATGTATCGAAAAGCAAGCAATAGTTGTAAGCACTTGGAAAAATTAGCAAAAGGTAAAGCAACCACCCATATGGACCCGCTTGAAGACTATCAACTCATATGCCTCTCCCCCTTTTGTCAGTAAGGACCAAAAAGGTTTGAAAACATAGAGCGCCTACTCGTTCCCATGAGGTGCAGGCTAGGCAGCAGGGTCGTCGTTGAGGTCCGGTGGTGCAGAAGAACTTGGTGCAGTGTCGACACGCGCTGAAGTTGGAGGAGGTGAAGTTGCATCATCTTGGTCATCAATGACTCTGGCATTCACTGTCGCAGCTGAGGACGAATAGTCAGAGTCTTCAAGTGAGGGAGTCTGACGCAAGTGAGCATTCCTGGGAGGAGTTCAGTCAAACTTGAATCGTTCGGTGAAGCCATCGTCTTGCAGATCAGCTTCAGCACTAAGCAATGTCAAACTCTTCCACGACCTCCGATAGGTTTCATGAGTGACAAAGGCATTCTTGGTGGCAAGATTGCGAATGCGGTTGACATCCACCAAGAGGCTTTGCATCTGACGCTCAAGTCAGTCGTGATGTTTGTCTTGTTTCTGGTGTAGTGCGACGAGAAGCTCTTGGTCATTTAGAACACAAGATCGCCTTCGAGGCCTTTGTGCAATGGTGCTACCAGTGGCGTCAGTTTGAGCGCGAGGGGCACGTGTGTTGCCAGCGAGGGGATAAACACGAGAAACTGCCTGAACTCCTTCAATAGGCTGGGTGAAGCTTTGGTGATCAACATTGTGAAGATAAATGGGATCCTTAGCAGGCTCTGGGCAAATAGCTTCAACAGACAGATCAACCTCTGGCAAGAAGACAAGATGATTGCGCGCAGACGGCTGATAGTTGATTGTAGAGTGAAGCTTGATAAGGCGCATTACCCATGGAGCATAAAACTTCAGACCAAAAATGTCGAAGCCTGATGCAGCCAACTGCCTGATGAAGAAGTCTTGAGCATTGAAGATGATGCCATTAAAGATATAGAAAACCAAAGTCTTCATTGCTCCTTCAAGCTTCGCT
Source organism: Triticum monococcum (assembly GCA_034509565.1). Classification (NCBI taxonomy): domain Eukaryota; kingdom Viridiplantae; phylum Streptophyta; class Magnoliopsida; order Poales; family Poaceae; genus Triticum; species Triticum monococcum. Next base: position 437,018,990 of record CM067842.1, on the reverse strand, counting down.
GTAGATGAATGTCCTTTGACATGTCATAGAGTCTTTCTGATGATATGGTAAATGGTGTGAGGCAGATACTCTAGGTCTTCAACAAAGAATTTAGACGGGTATTCAGCGTCGTGAGGCAAAGGCTTCATCATGCTTAGCAATTGACTCATGTTGGGTTCTGGCCTCTGAAAAATGCTTTCCAAGGCATTCTGGTGTTGTTGACAACCTGGTTCATAGTATTCACCAGGAGTGGGCAGGCCTGTGAGCTCAATGATACCAAGAGCTTTGGCTTCATGATGGACATTGCCTGTCATCCACTCAAGGACCCAAGTATTTGGATCCTTGTTGTAGCCTTGAATGTGAAGAGTTGCATAGAACTGTAGCAGAAGCTCTTCATTCCAGTGTTCCTTATCTGTGACAAACTGCAGAAGTCCAGCGTCTCTGAAATAATCCAACGCTTCTTCAAGGCAGGCCAGGCCAGTTATGGCTTCAGTGTCGAGACGCATATGTGGAAATATGCGCCCTTGATTGTATAAGACGCAGGAATAGTAGCTGCGTTGCTGATAGCTCTAGAACAGATCTGATGAAATGCGAGGTTTGGTGTAAGGGTTCTTGGCGCTATTGAAGAAGGTGTTGTGTGCCACGAAGCCATTCACATTGAAGACCCTAGGTGAAGTTGCAGTTCCTGGGAATCGTGGAAGTCTTGGCTTGGGCTTCTAGATGGGAGGTCTGTGCTCGACATGATAGTCAAATTGTGGACCCACCGTAGGTGGAGGAGTCAGAATGGGCCATCGGACCATAACAGGCCGACCACGATCAAATGCCAGCTCAATGGTGTGACGTCGTGGAGGGGGAACATGAGCATTGGCATTGTCGTTGACATGGGCTTCAGGGGCCACATTGGCTTCAGGTGCTTGCACCTCAGGTGCTTCAGCAGTGGCTTCGGGCGCTGCAGTGGCTTCAGGCGCTTGTACTTCAGGCGCCACATTAGCTTCAGCCATGACAACGTCATTGGCTTCAGTGTTGATGTTGGTGGCCGCCTCAGGATTGTTAACCTCCACTTCAGAAGCTGGAGGGTCGGACACGTTCTCCTCGAGAACAACATCTTGGTGGAACGGGGGTGTAGCAACTCTTTCGACTTCAACTCTTGGTTCTTCTCTTTCATCGGCTGATGCAACCGGAATGTCTTCAGCGGTTTTGGCTTCAGACTCTGACACGTGCACAGTGGGAGTGACTTGGGGCCTCGGTCCTTTGCGAAGCCTGCGTAATGCTGGCGACGGTTGCAGAGATGGAGTTTGCTGGGCCTCAAAGTCATCGTCATCTTGCACGAGTGAGGTGACTTGTGGTTGGGGAGAACTTGGGGTGTCTTGTCGTTGTGGGTGATCAGCCCACGATGCATCCTGAGCAGTTGGCGTCAAAGGACGACCAATGCTGATGAATTCGCTGTGCGTGAGCACAGTCGATGATACCAACTGGTGCTCGATCTGAGGAAGGACTTCATCATCTTCAACATTGTCATGAGGACCAATGTCTTCAGCTGCGGTGGGGTCAACAACTGGATTGTCTTCAGCTTCATGAGCCTCTGTGGAAGCAGGCTCATGAACTACCACTTGGCGTTCTTGATTTTCAAACGCATGACGAGTCACTTAGATTGGCTCGACCTCAAGGGGCTCTGTGGGAGCAGCCCGATCTCTCTTCTTGGTTTTGTGTTTCTTAGTTGGAGGAGCATCATCAGTGGTGGCCTTGGTTTTGCGCTTTCTAGCTTCAGCTTCAACTGCCCTTGTTTTCTTCAGTTCTGAAGCCACTATGGGGACCTTAGGCTTCGAGCCTGTCATACTGGCTGGGAAGACAATTGGATGTACTTCCTGCCTTGGTGCTTCGGGTTCTGCCACAGCTGGCTTCTTCTTCTTGGCCGCCATTCTGGGGTTGATGCCTGGTCGCCCTAAGGCCTTGCGCTTTTCAGCTTCATTGTATCCCTGAACACATTTAGCAGTAAGATCCTTCATGCGCTCACGAGAACCTTTGGCTTCTTCGCGTTTGGTTCGGAATGCTTCTTTGAGCTCATGCATCATGACCTGGAAGTTCTGAATGTCTTCAACATTGAGCTTGGCCATATGCTTCTTGAACTGAGCTTTTTCATAATCTATCTTATGCTTCAGCTCGACAATTTTCTGAGCTAGAGCAAACTCAGCGGCAATGGCTCCATGGAAGGCGACGCTGAGGCCAATGGGAAGCTGAAGATCATCAAAACTAACATTTGGGTTGTCAAACCACTCATCAATGAACGTGTTGATGATTTCAACATCAAAGAGAGGAAGGTCATTGAAGATTTCTGCCTCTTGCTTGCTCTTGATCAACTGCTCAAGAGCATCATTGCCAAGGTCGTCGTCGCTGGACAAATCAATGGTGTCATTCTCATTGCGCAGAACAGCAGCAGGGGTCAGTGCTTGGCTGGTGGGTTGCATGGGCATCTTCACTTTGGAGGGCTTGGAGATGCGTGACAGATCTTCAGACTGCACACTGTGTTCAGGAGGTGCAGTGGCCAGAGGCTTCGCCCATGAAACCTTTGGTGCAGGGGCAGGCTTCGAAGCCTTAGTTTCTTCAGCTTCTTTGGCTTCAGTGGTGCAGATGCTTCGTCAGATTCATCATCGTCTGCAGGTTCATCCACGGCGGTCCCTTGAACCATAATATGAGTGATAAGACCTTCTAGGTTGTAGAAGGGCCCAACAAGATTGGGTTCAGCTTCGCGTGAGCCATCGGCATGAGGAGCAGAAGGACTTGGATTGAAGTCTAATCCCCGCGACTTCTTGTTTTCTTTGGCCGAGTTCCTGGCAAACTGAAGGTTGCGCTTGAACAGATTGTCGTCACGACACCATAGCAATGACGATGGGTTTGCATCTGCAGGCTGTGGTCCACGGACCATGCAGGGATAGATGCCTTGTTCAATGGCTTCAGCTCTGGACCTGGGGTTGAAGATTTCTGTATAGGATGTCTCCCCACGGTCGCTTGATGGCATTCTTCTCAGCATACTCCTGGGTCACGAACCTATACTTGAACCATTGTTCTGCCCAATATCTTCGAATCCATTGGATTCGAGTTTTCCGCTGATTGTAGTCCTCCTCCGGATCTGTTTTGTACAGCTCATAGAGGTCAGGAGGCAGATCTCTTGAGGTGTTACCACGGTGCTGTCTGCCACCCTTCCTTGCAGATTTTTCTGGTGCCATGAAGTTTAGACTGAAAGGCTTCAAAGTTGTCAAAGTCTTCCGTCTACTGGTCAAACAAGAACTGGCTTCAGGAGAATTTATATGATGCTGTAAGAACTCTGCAAATGAATGTAGACTATGAGAACCAAGGGATTCTCCCATGGACATGTGCCTGTGACAGCATTAAAGGTGCGAGGGAAGGGGAAAAGGTCATATGCATTCTCAGAAGATTTTTGAAGATAAATCAGTTTAGAAGACATTCACTCATAGGTAGAGAGTTGGTTCCAGATTTGTACGAATCCACGAATAAGTACAAGTGAGGAATCTAACTACTTTGTGAAGCATAAGTGAATATACTAGGCATGTTATGAGATGCAGTATGAGATAGATCCAACTTGTGGGAACAGAAACTACTTGTGGTTGAAAATGATGAATCTATCGGATCAAAAGGACTGTAAAAAGGAGGTTTTATTTACCACACGAGGAACTGCTAGACGGAGTGGGAGAGGAGGCCGAGCAGTTCGATCGTCCGTGCCCTAACTTGGCGACGGAGGACACCTACGGCGACGGCGGAGAAGACGATGTCCACGGCCGGCGTGAGGACGGCGTCGGTGAGGTCGTGGCAGCTAAGCGCTTCATGGCCGGCGTCGTCGAGGGCTAGCGGTGGCGCTAGGGTTTGTGCGAGAGTGGAAGAAGAGATAATGACTGGGGTGAGGCGAGCATTTATAGGAACAGGGACAGCACAGTGTTATTACACAGGTGCCCCTGGCGGTTCACATCTGAAGGACACGTGGCTATCATGCAACACATCGGAGGTTGTTCCACGTTCCCACGCATGCCTGGATTGTCGGGTGGTCGTTCCACTTCTCCGGGTTTCAGGTGGAAGGATTTAGCATTGAACACAAATTAATGTTTGTCTCTGTGTCTTCTGCTGACAAGGATGCAGAGAAGACATTTTGACAGTGTCAATAGAATGCATATGACTTGGATAGATAGACTTAGGATAGAAGCATAGAGGGGTTAGGGTCCGATCACATTCACTTAGTTCAAAAGATTCATCAAGAAGCCATAGTTATAAGTGAATGTTGTAGAGGACAGAAACCAAATCAGTACGTTGAAGATAAACGTGAAGCCATGTTAACACTGAAGACAAACAGAAAGTGAAGACTTTGCAAATGTAACGCCATGTGAGAAACACTTCTTAGGGAAGAATTTGGTGGTGGCGTTACCCACCGTATAGGAAGTATTAGACCCAGACACGGTGCACAATTATCGTGGCGCTCCGAAGTCAAATTCCACATTAATGTATTCACACTCAGAATGCAAGTCTTCATTGATTGAAGACATACGTTACTTCGTGTGTTGCACATCTAGGTCATCAACATGCACAAGTGTTAGGAAGTGTGCCTGATCACAGGACATTTGAGGACTCCAAGATATTTAGCTCACACCGTAACTTGCAAAACCTTTTCTCATCCAAGGGCTTTGTGAAGATATTTGCCAGTTGCTCTTCAGTGTTGACGTGTATCATATCAATATCTTCCTTCATGACATGATCTCTGAGAAAGTGATGACGAATTTCAATGTGCTTTGTCTTCGAGTGCTAAACTGGGTTGTTAGCAATCTTGATGGCGCTTTCGTTGTCGCAGTAGAGTGGCACTTGCTTCAGATGAATGCCATAGTCCTTGAGTGTTTGCTTCATCCATAGAAGCTGAGCGCAGCAAGATCCAGCAGCAATGTATTCAGATTCAGCAGTGGAGAGAGATACACAGTTCTGCTTCTTTGAAGACCAACATACAAGTGATCGTCCCAGAAAGTGACATGTGCCTGATGTAGACTTGCGATCCACTTTGTCACCAGCATAATCAGCATCCGAGAATCCAACTAGATCAAACTCTAAGCCCTTTGGATACCATAGTCCTAGTGTTGGGGTGTGAGCCAAATATCGAAGAATTCGCTTCAGAGCTAAGTGATGCGATTCCTTTGGTGCCGCTTGGAACCGGGCACACATGCAAACACTAAGCATGATATCTGGCCTAGATGCACATAAATAAAGCAAAGAACCAATCATGGAGCGGTATACCTTTTGATCGAACTCTTTACCATTATCGTTGGGATCCAGATGGTGTTTAGCTGGCATTGGCGTCGTGTAGCCTTTGCAGTCTTGCATTCCAAACTTCTTCAGGCAATCTTTGAGATATTTCTCCTGAGATATGAAGATGTCGTTACGTTGCTGTCGTATTGAAAGACAAAGGAAGAACTTCAGCTCACCCATCATGGACATCTGATATTGCTCTTGCATCATATATCCAAACTCATCGCTGTATTTCTGGTTGGTGCATCCGAAGATAATGTCATCCACATATATTTGGCACACAAACAATTCACCATCATATGTCTTCATGAAGAGAGTGGGATCCAGGGAACCAGGTTTGAAGCCTTTGCTCTTCAGGAAGTCTTTGAGTGTGTCATACCAAGCTCGAGGGGCTTGTTTGAGGCCATACAGTGCCTTGTTGAGCTTGTAAACCATGTCAGGATGTTTTGGATCTTCAAAGCCAGGTGGTTGTGCAACATACACTTCTTCTTCAATCTTGCCATTGAGAAAAGCGCTCTTCACATCCATTTGATACATAAGAATGTTATGATGATTTGCATAGGCCAGCAGTATGCGTATAGCTTCAAGCGAGGATCAGGACGCTTGACCAGTTCCCATACATTATTCAACTCAAACTGTTGAAGCTCTTCTTGCATAGCTTGAATCCATTCAGGTTCCATGAAGGCTTCATCAACTTTCTTAGGTTTAGATATTGAGACAAATGCGAAGTGCCCACAGAAATTTGCTAGTTGTGTTGCCCTTGAACGAGTGAGTGTACCTGGTGCATTGATGCTATCAATTATTCTCTCAATCTGTACTTCATTTGCAACACGAGGATGAACAGGACGAAGATTTTGCTCTTGCTGATCATTGTCATCGTTAGAAGGATTGTCTTTAGGCTGATCATTGTCTTCAGGTTGATCAGGTGCAGAGATGATGAGTTCCTCTTCAGGCTGAGCTTCAGACGGTATGATTTCTCCAGTTCCCATGATCTTGATGGTTTCACTGGATGGAACTTCATCTAGCACATTTGGCAGGTGCTCTCTTTGCGAGCCGTTAGTCTCATCGAACTGCACATCCACAGTTTCAACCACTTTATAGTGAAAGAGGTTGAAGACTCTGTAGGAGTGCGAGTCCTTTCCGTATCCAAGCATAAAACCTTCATGTGCTTTCGGTGCAAATTTTGAAGTGTGATGTGGATCCTTGATCCAGCACCTGGCACCAAATACTTTGAAGTAACTGACATTTGGCTTCTTACCAGTGAGGAGCTCATAGGATGTTTTGTTCAGAAGCTTGTGAAGATAAACACGGTTGATGATATGGCATGCAGTATCAATGGCTTCAGGCCAGAACTTTCTTGAAGTCTTGTATTCATCGAGCATCGTCCGGGCCATCTCAATAAGTGTTCTGTTCTTGCGTTCCACGATGCCATTCTGCCGCGGCGTGTACGGAGCTGAGAACTCATGAGTGATGCCCAAAGTATCAAGACAAGTGTCGAGGCCAGTGTTCTTGAATTCAGTGCCATTGTCACTTCTGATGTGCTTGATCTTGACGCCATAGTTGTTCATTGCTCGATTGGCGAAGCGTCTGAAGACATCCTGCACTTCAGTCTTGTAGAGGATTATATGCACCCATGTATATCTTGAATAATCATCAACAATGACGAAGCCATAGAGACAAGCAGTAGTAGTAAGAGTTGAGTAGTGAGTGGGACCGAAGAGGTCCATGTGTAGCAGTTCGAAGGGTTGAGTCGTTGTCATGATTGTCTTCGAGGGATGCTTGGCTCTCGTCATCTTTCAAGGTTCACAGGCACCGCATAGGTGATCTTTCTTGAACTTGACGCCCTCGATGCCTATGCCATGCTTCTTCTTTGCAAGAGTGTGCAAGTTCCTCATGCCAGCATGCCCTAGCCTCCGATGCCAGAGCCAGCATTCTGAAGCCTTTGCTAGAAGACATACGGCAAGCTGTGGTCCTGCTGAGAAATCTACCACGTACAAATCATCTTTCCGATACCCTTCAAAGACTAGAGACTTGTCAGATTCCATTAGAACGAGGCAACGATATTTTCCAAATATCACAATCATGTTTAAATCGCAAAGCATTGAGACAGACATTAAGTTGAAACCAAGAGATTCAACAAGCATCACTTTATCCATGTGTTGATCCCTTGAGATTGCAACTCTACCTAGACCCAATACCTTGCTTTTACCAGTATCAGCAAATGTGATGTGACTCTTGTCAGATGGACGTAAAGTTGAGTCCATGAGAAGACTTCGCTTGCCAGTCATGTGATTAGTACACCCACTATCAATAATCCATTCTGAAGCAGCTGGTGTCATACCCTACAGTGCAGTTAGGGGGATAGGATTCACAAAGAGAATTGTGAAGCATAAACATTTGATGAGCAAGTGGATTATGAAAGCTTAGATCGAGGTTAGGACTGATAGGGCAAGTAGCAAGCGATTCAGGAACAAAATACATAATAAGACCATTTGGGCATTTGATCTTGCGCCCTACAAGATGTTTAAGGTCCCCAGCAATAGCTTCAGACGAATTTGATTTTCGGATGGAGACCCTTCCCTGCAAAAGAGAGTTAAGCTTTCTTAGCCACCCACATCTTCAAGGGTGGCTTCGAAGCAATGAGTCTAAGTGCAGCATCTGAGAACTTTGGCTTTGGAGCCCTAGCAAATAGTCTTGCAGGTGGACAATAGTACTCATACGAATAAGCAGAGTAGTTCTTGGTCTTATGAACATGGCGGTTTGATGAAACACGCTCATATTCATAGGCCTGAGTATGGTTTCCCTGCAAAACATTTGCGTTAGTGCGACTCAGGTGAGTCCTTTGTCTGTATGAAGCCTTTGGACCATATGAAGCCTGTGGTCTAGGGTTTGTCTTCTTCACTTGTGGTGTCATAATGACATTCACAGGAAGATTCTCCAACCACTTTTTCGGCACCCAGACTTTCTTCATAGGTGGCCCATTCCTGCAGTTAGTACCAATATACCTAGCAAACACTTCACCATTCTGATTCTTAAACAGTTTATAGTTTGCATCAAAGGATTCATCAATAACAATGGGATTAGCACAAGTGAAGCCAGACAGGGTGGATGGATCCACTGAAGGTTCCTTTGCAGCAACACATGTGGTTTTGGGGTACTGCTCAGGTTTACAGTAAGAGCCATCAGCATTCATTTTCCTTTCGAACCCAAAACCCTCTTTCCTAGGGTTTCGGTTGAGGATTTGCCTTTTGAGGACATCACATAGTGTCTGATGCCCTTTGAGACTTTTGTACATCCTGTTTCAAGCAATGTCTTCAACCTAGCATTCTCATCAGCAATAGCAGTGGTATCCTCAGCCGAGGGATTAGTTACCACATCAATAGTTGAAGATATCACAATAGTAGCAGCAGTAGAACATCCAGCAATAGAAGTAGCATTGTCATGCTCAAAGCATTTAAGACATGGTGGTTCAAATCCTTCCTGAGCGGAACTGATCTGTTTGGCACGAAGTGACTCATTTTCCTTTTGAAGATCTTCATGAGCCGCTCTCAATTTCTCAAGATCTTGCTTCCTTTGAAGATAATCATAGGAAAGCTTTTCATGAGTTGTTGAGAGCGTTTCATGATGACTTTCAAGTTCCTCATACTTAACATGAAGATTTTTTATGTCTTCAATTAAGGACCGAGATCGAGTCATTTCAGCGTCTAACAGGTCATCGCTTTTGTCTAACAGTTTTTGAATATGTTCCATAGCTTTATGTTGTTCAGTTGTAATTTTAGCAAGTGTTTTGTAGCTGGGTTTGGAACCACAATCAGAGTCATCTTCACTGGATGTTTGATAGTGAGTAGTGCGTGTGTTTACCTTGGCACCGCGTGCCATGAAGTAGTAGGTGGGAGCGGAGTAGTCCTTGTCATTTGCATCGGCGTCGGTGATGAAGCCATTGTCTTCAGTGTTGAAGATGGACCTGGCAACGTATGCTGTAGCCAGACTTGCAACGCCAAAATCGGACTCCTCCTCAAACTCCACCTCCGCCTCCTCAGAAGCGGACTCCTCCTCCGAATCCATTTCCTTGCCAACAAACGCATGAGCCTTGCCAAATGAGCTCTTCTTGTGTGATGAATACTTTGAGGAAGACTTGGAAGAAGACTTTGAGTATTTCTTCTTCTTCTTGTCGTCAGAATCATACTCCTTACTCTTCTTCTTGTTGTTGTTCTCATTGTCCCACTGTGGACACTCAGAGATGTAGTGGCCAGGTTTCTTGCACTTGTGGCATGTTCTCTTCTTGTAGTCATGAGTAGAAACTTCATCATTCCTTGAACTTGATCGTGAAGACTTTATGAAGCCTTTCTTCTTGGTGAATTTTTGGAACTTCTTCACAAGCATAGCAAGCTCCTTTCCAATGTCTTCAGGATCATCAGAACTGCTGTCAGATTCTTCTTCAGATGAGGAGACAACTTTTGCCTTCAGGGCACGAGTTCGCCCATAGTTAGGACCGTAGATGTCTCTTTTCTCAAAAAGCTGAAACTCATGTGTGTTGAGCCTTTCAAGTATGTCAGACGGATCGAGTGTCTTAAAGTCAGGATGTTCTTGAATCATCAGGGCTAGGATGTCAAACGAGCTGTCAAGTGATCTCAGGAGTGTCTTGACGACTTCATGCTTGGTGATCTCAATAGTGCCAAGGGCTTGAAGTTCATTTGTGATGTCAGTGAGTCGATTAAACGTGAGCTGAACATTCTCATTGTCATTTATCTTGAAGCGGTTGAAGAGGTTGCGAAGGACACTGATTCTTTGATCTCTCTGGGTTGAGACGCCTTCGTTGACCTTGGAGAGCCAGTCCCAGATTAGCTTAGATGTTTCCAGAGCACTCACACGGCCATACTGTCCTTTGGTCAGATGACCACAGATGATGTTCTTGGCCGTGGAGTCCAGTTGAACGAACTTCTTGACATCAGCAGCGGTGACACCTTCACCAGCCTTGGGGACGCCATTCTTGACGACATACCAGAGGTCGACATCAATGGCTTCAAGATGCATGCACATCTTATTCTTCCAGTAGGGATATTCAGTTCCATCAAAGACTGGGCACGCAGCGGAGACTTTGATTATCCCTGCAGTCGACATAGCTAAAACTCCAGGTGGTTAAACTGAATCACACAGAACAAGGGAGTACCTTGCTCTGATACCAATTGAAAGTGCTAGTGATCGACTAGAGGGGGGTGAATAGGCGATTTTTAAGAAAGTCTTCAAAACATGGGAGTTTCGAAGACAAACGATAGAAATAAACCTATTACCATGCAGCGGAAGGTAGACTACACTAAGCAAGCCATAGTCAAGTATTCAATGAAGTGAAAGCACAACGACTAATGGCAGCTAGGCAGTATTGATCAGGTAGGAAGATAGTATGAAGCCAATCAGAACAAGCAGTCACTCAGTGAAGACAAAAGATAATGCTAACAGACAATGACTTCACAAGGACCAACTATAAATAAAGAGATGGGAAGGATAGAACCAGTGACTCGTTGAAGACAATGATTTGTTGGACCAGTTCCAGTTGCTGTGACAACTGTATGTCTGGTTAGGGAGGCTGAGATTCAACTCAGAAGACCGTGTCTTCACCTTATTCCGCTTGAGCTAAGGACACACAGTCCTTGCCCAATCACTCTGGTAAGTCTTCAAGGCAGACTTCCAAACCTTCACAGACTTCGTTCACCGGCAATCCACAATGACTCTTGGATGCTCAGAACGCGACGCCTAACCGGCTGGAGGATTCACAGTCCTCAAGTGTAATAAGTCTTCAGATCACACATACAAGAAGACTTAAGTGATGCCTAACACTCTTTGGCTCTGGGTGTTTAGGGCTTTATCCTTGCAAGGAATTCTCTCTTAAAGGCTTCGAGGTGGGTTGCTCTCAAACGACAAAAGCTGTATACTAACTCTGAGTAGCCAATCGTTTATGGTTGTAGGGGGTGGGCTATTTATAGCCACTAGGCAATCCGACCTGATTTGTCCAAAATGACCCTGGGTCACTAAGGAACTGACACATGTTCCAATGGTCAGATTTCAAACACACACAACAACTTTACTTGGGCTACAAGCAAAGCTGACTTATCCAACTCTGGATAAGATTTGCTCTCATAGTCTTCGCTCGAAGACATAGGATTTTGGTTAAGCATCACTTCAGTCATTCTGACTGGTTCACTTGGACCCCACTTAACAGTACGATGGTTCCTATGACTCAACGAAGAAGAAAAAGAACGACGAAACAACTAAGTCTTCGCGCTCCATAGTCTTCACACGATGTCTTCTCTTGTCATAGTCTTCAATGTGAATGTCTTCACATCCCACCTTTGACTTCAATGTCTTCATACATTTTTAGGGGTCATCTCTGGTAGGAAAACCGAATCAATGAGGGACTTCTACCTATGTTATCCTGCAATTCTCACAAACACATTAGTCCCTCAACCAGGTTTGTCGTCAATACTCCAAAACCAACTAGGGGTGGCATTAGATGCACTTACAGAAGTCAACTTGTCTTTGAGCGCCTGGAAACTTTCCTGACACTTGTCTGTCCATTGGAACTTGACACCCTTATGGAACAGATTAGTCAGAGGCCTAGCGATCTTGGAGAAGTTCTCGACGAATCGACGGCAATAGCTGGCGAGACCGAGAAAACTTCGGACTTGCTTGACATTCTTCGGAGGAGTCCAATCGAGAATAGCCTGAACTCGTTCAGGGTTGACGGCAATACCATCCTTGGAGATGACATGCCCAGGATAGGTTACTTTGGGGAGCCAGAATTCACACTTGGAATACTTAGCATACAGTTGATGCTCCCGTAGCTTTTCCAGCACAAGACGAAGATGTTCAGCATGTTCTTCTTTGTTCTTGGAAAATACAAGGATATCATCCAGGTAAACCACGACAAACTTGTCGAGGTAATCCATGAATATGTAGTTCATCATACGAGAGAAGGTGGCTGGAGCATTCGTTAAGCCGAATGACATGATGGTGTACTCATATGATCCATATCGAGTCACGAAGGCGGTCTTTGGGATAACCTCTTCACGAACACGGATCTGGTGGTAACCCAACCTCAAGTCGAGTTTGGAGAACACTGATGAACCAGCCAGTTGATCATAAAGATCATTGATTCGAGGGAGGGGGTATTTGTTCTGAATAGTGGCTTGGTTAATAGGACGATAGTCTTGGACTAATCGGTTCGTCCCATCCTTCTTCTTAACAAAGAGAGAAGGTGCTCCCCAAGGAGAGCAACTAGGGCGAATGAAACCTTTACTAAGAGATTTGTCGATTTCCTCCTTAAGCTCTATGAGTTCATGCGGCGGCATCTTGTAGGGTCGTTTGGCTATAGGGGTGGTGCCTGGTTTCAAGTCGATAATGAATTCGACAGCTCTAGCAGGGGGAATCCCTGGAAGTTCTTCCGGAAAGACGTCTTGGAATTCACGAATGATAGGAATGTTTTCAATGCCCTCGAGTGGTGCTTCGTTCAATGCATTCAAGGCATAAAGCAGTGCCTCGACATTTTGAACCAGATGAGCCTGGTAAGTAACTATTTCATCGGAAGGGTGTAGCAGATGGACGGTCTTAGTGGCGCAAACTATTGAAGCATTATGCGCTTTCAACCAATCCATCCCCAGAATGAGGTCGATGTTAGACGACTTCAGGATAATGGGAGAGGCATAGAATTCCAGCCCTTCGATTTCCATGGGGACATCGATGCCAACCATGGAGGTTTGACATTGTCCCACGTGGGTTTTTACCACTACCGAAGTGTTCATCTCCTCACATTTAACATCGTGCTTGTATGCAAAATCTTCTAACATGAATGAATGCGATGCTCCTAAATTGAATAAAACAGATGCAGGTACTGAATTTATGAGGAGTGTACCCATCATAGTAGCAGGCTGGTCTTGAGCTTCATTAAGATCAACGTGGTTGGCATGAACACGACCATAAGACATGGCATTGTTGTTGCGAGGCTGGTTGCTTCCATGGCCAGCTGCAGGGAGGGCCAGTTGATTTTGGTTCTGGTTGCATTCCCTAGCACGGTGTCCTGGTTGACCACACCTGAAGCACATACCATTATTGGGAGTGGGAACAGAAGCTCGGGGTGGTGGAGCTGGAAGTCTTGGCTGCCTAGTTGGTGGGGGAGGCAGTCGCGGTGCAGCATAGGACTGCCTTGGAGCAGGTGCAGTTGGCTGGTACATGCTGTTGGGAATCCATATCCTACGCTTTTGTGAGGACGGGCCCGAAGATGAGCCCGTGTCACGGTTGCGCCTATGAGAGCTCTGGTGTTCCTGTAGACCAGTTTCGACATTGATGGCCTTGTTCACCAAGGTGGCGAAATCAGTAAAGTCATGCACTAAAAGTGCGAGCTTGGTGTCGGCTTGGAGGCCATCATGGAACTTCTCCTATCTGCGTGCATCAGTTGCAATGTCTTCTTCAGCATAGCGGGACAAGTCCAGAAACTCCCGCTGATAAGCTTTGATAGTTTTGTTGCTCTGGGTGAGGTTGTGGAACTCGCGTGTAGGATCGAAAGTATGTCTAGAGGGGGGTGATTGGACTACTTGACCAAATAAAAACTTAACCTTTTCCCAATTTTAGTTCTTGGCAGTTTTTAGCTATCTTAGGACAAGTCAAGCAATCATTACACAATTCAAGCAAGCATGCAAAGAGTATATTGGCAGCGGAAAGTAAAGCATGCAACTTGCAAGAATATAAAGGGAAGGGTTTGGAGAATTCAAACGCTATTGGAGACACGGATGTTTTTCCCGTGGTTCGGATAGGTGGTGCTATCCTACATCCACGTTGATGGAGACTTCAACCCACGAAGGGTAACGGTTGCGCGAGTCCATGGAGGGCTCCACCCACGAAGGGTCCACGAAGAAGCAACCTTGTCTATCCCACCATGGCCATCGCCCACGAAGGACTTGCCTCACTAGCGGTAGATCTTCACGAAGTAGGCGATCTCCTTGCCCTTACAAACTCCTTGGTTCAACTCCACAATCTTGTCGGAGGCTCCCAAGTGACACCTAGCCAATCTAGGAGACACCACTCTCCAAGAAGTAACAAATGGTGTGTTGATGATGAACTCCTTGCTCCTGTGCTTCAAATGATAGTCTCCCCAACACTCAACTCTCTCTCATAGGATTTGGATCTGGTGGAAAGAAGATTTGAGTGGAAAGCAACTTGGGGAAGGCTAGAGATCAAGATTCATATGGTTGGAATGGAATATCTTGGTCTCAACACATGAGTAGGTGGTTCTCTTTCAGAACATATGAGTTGGAATGGTGTATGTGTTCTGATGGCTCTCTCCATGAGTGAAGAGGAGGTGGAGGGGTATTTATAGCCTCCACACAAAATCCAACCGTTACACACAATTTACCAATCTCGGTGGGACCGAATCAGAAAACTCGGTCGGACTGAAATAGTAAACCTAGTGACTGTTAGGAATTTCGGTGGGATTGACATGCAACTCGGTAGGACCGATTCGGTTAGGGTTTGGGCATAACGTAATCTCGGTGAGACCGATTGCACAAACTCGGTGAGACCGAGTTTGGCAATAAGCTAACCAGAGAGTTGGTCAAGTAAACTCGGTGGGACCGACTCGCTCTTTCGGTGAGACCGAAAAGTTACAAGAAGGAAACATAGAGTTTACATTGCATTCTCGGTGGGACCGATTCGCTCTTTCGGTGAGACCGAAAAGTTACGAAAGGGAAATGGAGAGTTTGCCAGCCCATCTCGGTGAGACCGAGATCCTTATCGGTAGGACCGAATTGCTAGGGTTTGGCAGTGGCAAATGACAAGTGAAACTCGGTGGCGCCGGAATGAAAGAATCGGTATGACCGAGTTTGGCTTAGGGTTTAGGTCATTTGTGGATATGGGAAAGTAGTTGAGGATTTTGGAGCATATCATTAAGCACATTAAGCAAGAGGCTCATTAAGCAACACCTCATCCCTCCTTGATAGTATTGGCTTTTCCTAAAGACTCAATGTGATCTTGGATCACTAAAATACAAAATGACGAGTCTTGAACTTTTGAGCTTGAGCCAATTCTTTGTCCTTAGCATTTTGAGGGTTCCACTTTCATATCCATGCCATGCCAATCATTGAGCTTTCCTGAAATAATCATCTTGAAATATCATTAGCTCAATGAGCTATATGTTGTTATGAATTACCAAAACCACCTAGGGAAAGTTGCACTTTCAATCTCCCCCTTTTTGGTAATTGATGACAACATATAGATCAAAGCTTCTACAAATGATAATAAGCATGAAATATATCATCGCTTTGAGAAGTATGTGATAAATAAGAGCTCCCCCTAAATTTGTGCATATTTAAAATTTGCTTTGGACTGCAAATGCACAAGGAGTTAGAATCATGGGTTACTCTTCCATGTCACATACATCTTGGTGGAGCGCTAAAAAATGATAAGATTGAAATACATGCACTCATCACCAAGAATAGTGAATGATCACAAAAGATAGATAGAATAATAATAGCAACCATTAAGCAAACATTAAGTGTAGCTTATGATCAAACACATGATCATCGATGTCTCACAAACATAAGGACGTAGTATCTCACACACAAGCAAACAAAGTTCGAAAAACCACCAAATAAAACAAGAGAGAATAAAAGCAACACTCTCTCTCGAAGCCTATGATCTATACATTTTCTCCCCCTTTGGCAAAAAGTTACCAAAAAGTTCCTAGAAAATGCATAGTGCTAAGTCGACGCTCAGGCTTGATCTTCAGGTGGTGGTGGAGTCCGGAGCACTCCAAGGACGAAGCCTTCGGTAGACGTGGTCGGAGTCGAGGCTGAAGTGGATGCTGGAGCTGGTGGAACTGAGGCTGTGGCTGGCGCAGACGTTGTAGCTCTGGTGTTAGCAACTGGCAGTGCAGACGACCTCGGACCTCGTGGCACCCTGGCAAAAGCATCATTCGTGGTCCTGCCTCTCCTCTCATTCATGTCCTCCTGGAGCTGCTCCACGGCAGTCTGTATCTCTGTCACCTTGATGTCCAAGTCATAGAACCTCTGTTCCATGATCCTCTCTAAGCTTGCCTAGTTCTAAGTCAGGGTGGCAAGTCCTTGCTCAATCCGCAGGGTGGACGCAATCAGGTAACCAAGCTGCTCTTGTTTGGTTTTCAGAAAGTAATCATATGCCTCCGCTTGAGTAGGCATCCTGGCAGCTTTCTCCTTCTTCGCCTTCTCCTTCTGAGCTTGTGCATGGGCAGATGATGGCTCATTCTCAGTCATGACCACTTGGTTATCTTCAAAATCTGGACGGATGGGCAGGTGTTCCTTATCCAAGAGGTATATGTCCGTGCCCATCTTGGAGTTGATGAGCTCCTGAATCTGTGGGGCATACCCACAGCTCCTCTTCTGGTCTGCTACTGTCCTCTTGATTGTTTCCACTATGAGACTCATGACTTTGAATTTTTGAGGCACGTCAAAGACATGAAGCAAATTGATCGCGTGACCTCTGATCATCTTGTGATCTCCAGACTTGGGCAGAAGAGTATGCCTAAGGATCCAGTTGATCGTAGGCAATCCTGACAGAAGATAGTGCACTGAGCCAAACTTGAACGTGTCAAGTGCTTCATTCGGAATCTCCTTGTACATGTGGGACATAGAGTTGTGGTCCATCTTCTTCTTGGCATAAATGTCCAAGTCATCATCCTGCTCCTCTGGGGCATTGATCAACTTCACCCATTCCTCAACAGTGGATTGGTACCTTGTTTCCCTCTGACATCCAAGTGATCCTGCCATCCGGATAAAAGTGTGCTGTGGAGTAGAATTGCATGATTAGCTCCTCGTTTCACTTTGTGAGCTTCTGCCCAACAAAGTCTGCCACTCCACACGCACTAAAACTGTCATATACTCCAGGGTAGTGTTCCTCATTCTCCTTCATGTAGGTCCAGTCGACCCATCTCATGTCACACACAATTGGCTTCTTGTCAAGCAAAACAGTCTCATAGAAATCCTGCTGCTCCTTGGTATGAAACCTGTAGTCCACTGCAGTCCTTCTCCTAGAAGCATACGGATCTGCTTCTCTCCACTTCCCCAGCCCTGAATCTCTCCTGAGCTTCATATCCTCAGCCACAGGAAGAGCATCGTTGTGGTCTGGGATCTTGGGCTTGAGCTTCCGAAGGACATTCTCTTCCTCTTCCTCTGCAGCTTCAAGCACTGGGGCCTTGTTCTTCTCAGTGGCTGGGATGCTTCTGGTGTTTCTCTTTGGTGCACTCTTAGGCTTAGATGCAGCCTTGGGTGCTTCCTTGGGCTTGGATGCAGTTGTCCCTGACCTTATGGCATCTCCTATAAGTTTGGCTGCCTTGGGTGCTGGTGCAGCAACCTCTTCTTCTTCCTCCTCATCTACCATGATGAAGGCCTTCCCAAGCACTCTGGCTACAGTCTTCTTCACTCTTTCTTTCCTCTTTTTGCACTCAGCAGCAACGGGCTCAATGGGAGCAGGCTTTACAATTGAAGCTCTAGCCTTTGACATGGGCTGCCTGCCTGCTGGCCTTTTGATTTTCAGGCCTGGCTTTGTGCCTTGAGCTGGCTCAACTCTCTTTGATGTGGCCTCTTCCTCTGCCACATAGTCTTCATCTTCAGAATCAGAAGTCCTCTTCTTTCTCTGACGTGTGGCAGCTTTAGGCAGGTTGCTGGGTGTGCTCCTGCTGCCATCATCTGAGGAACTTGAGGGGCTAGTGCCCTCACTCAACTGTACTTGCTGCTCTGACAAGTTTTGGCTGTCACTCTGGTCTGACATGATGCAAACTGACTGTTGACCCTGTGAATAGATTATAGATGAGATAGAGTGGATGAGCATCACAAAATGCAGAGATTTTTGCAAAAGAATAATTCAAAAACTTAGTTTTAGTTTCCCACTGAAATCATCTCGGATCTACAGATTTTCAAACTTGGTGACACCGAAGCAGTGTTGGCACCAGAACTAGTGAACTCGGTCAGACCGAGTCACAGTTCGGTGGCACCGAGACTGCTAGGGTTTCACAGAGTTCCAAAATCGGTCACACCGATAAGTAATTCTCGGTCAGACCGAGTTTTACTTGTGCAATGGCATAAGCCAAATCGGTGGGACCGAGTTTTTCAACTCGGTGGGTCCGAGATGGTTTTGGCGGAAACCTAACCCTAAAATTTTCGAATTAAACCTAATCTACGAGTTCATTGACTGGATAGGAGTTTATCAAACGTGGCAAGAATCATGATGATCACAATGTGCTAGGAATCGGATTAGAGAATAGCACAAAGATCGAGTCCATACCCTAGTTCGGTGGTGACTCGCTACGGCGGCAACGGTGGGGCAGAAATCCCATTGACGGCATGGAGACCAGCGACTTGAGGCTGCTGGCGGCGAGGAGGACTATCCGGAGACCCAGGAGGCAGAGCGAGCTATGCGCGGGCGAAGAGGTTTCGGAGAAATTTCCAAAATTCTGCCCGTCACTATATATAGCCCGACCCTGTCGGTGTGACCGAGTGGAACAACTCGGTGGCATCGAGATGCAAAACTGTATACAGTTATTGCAACTCGGTGTGACCGAGTGGTTCAAATCGGTTGCACCGAGATCGAAAACCTAGATCAACTTAATGATCTCGGTAGGACCGAAAGTATGGTATCGGTCAGACCGAGAATCACAAAGAGGTTTTGGAAGTTTAAGTCTATGACGAATCGGGGACTCCGAGCGCTCCTCACACAGAGTGGTTCGAATCTGACTTGATCAAATTTTGTGATGCAGCATGAATAGAGTTTGAGACGAGAAAATCATAGATAGCTAGAGGAGGTTCTTAGGCATTCTTGTCCATCCACTTGGCAAGAGAAGATAAAGCCAAACAATCAAAACAACAAGTGGATGTCCTCGAATGAGTAAAATATGCAACCAACATGCTCACACAATAAGATGGCAAATGAAATATGTGGCAAAGCATGCATAAACAATTCTAGCATCTATCAAGCAATTTACGATGACTAGGTCATCTATATATGAGTATATTGACTTAGGAGTCAAGTGAGAACACTTGATCGTAGGTCATACTCATCGTTTAAGCTCAAGTGGGGTTACCACTTTTACATAAAGCATTGTTGTATTCACATCTTTAGAGTTGCTTTAGCTCAAGTCTTAGAGTAAAGCTCCCCCTAGATGTGATATCCCCCC
The DNA here is from genome assembly GCA_034509565.1 of Triticum monococcum. Lineage (NCBI taxonomy): Eukaryota > Viridiplantae > Streptophyta > Magnoliopsida > Poales > Poaceae > Triticum > Triticum monococcum. The sequence continues at coordinate 436,999,522 of CM067842.1, read as the reverse complement.
TAAGAGGGATGAACTAACCTTGGGTTTTGTTGATGATGACTTCATGTAGATGTTGAAGATGTGGATGCTCAATGTTGATGTAGATCACTTGGAGCTATCCATTTGAGTGAATTGCACTTTCAATACCTACATGGGTTAGTCCCACAAGGAACAAACAAGGATATCCATAGACATAGAGTGATGCATACACAAGATGATGTCCATGAAAACTTTAGGTTACCTTGTCCCTTGTCTTACCAACAAGAGGGTTTGTGACTCCTTGAACTAGTGCATGATGTGGAAGTTGATTGCACTTGTTCTTGCCAAAATGATGAGAATGAAATATGTTGGTGGAGTCATCCTCAAGAACTCTCTAGTTCTTTTTCTTTTGGATCCACACCATCTTGATGGGAATCCTTGGAGTTGTAGTCGTACTTGATGAAGTGGAACTTGACGTGGTCTTGGGAATCCACTTGACTAAGGTCTTAGGAGCTTCTTCAAATGCATCAATCTCCTCTTGAAGCTTGTCCTTGCCTTTTTACTTGTAGTCTTGTGGTGGAAGATCATCTTGAGCTTGTGTCCCCTTGAAAGAAGTATCATACTTCTCTTGTTGAGGAACAAACTTTGTCTTGGGTATTGATCTTCTTCCCATTCAACTCCATTGGCATTGAACTTTCGTTCAAAACCAACACCTTGATTCTTCCGGTGCATTCCTTGCTTGCGCACAATTTCCTTGAATTGCTTACTCCCGGCAAGGCTTTTGTATACTCCTTTCTCTATGATCCCCTTCAATAAGCTATTTTCTTGCTCAAGTGTAACTTGGCTAAGAGAATCATTAGTGGAATCAAGAGAACTACTAGAAGCAACAATATTGGATTTAGCATGATCATTGTTACTACTAGAGGAAGAATCTTTCTTGTTCTTGTTACTAGACTTGACTTGAGGCATGTAAGTGGATAATAGTAAACGCTTGGCAATGTAAGAAGAACTTTTCTTGCGGAGATCATCATTGATTGCTTTTAAGAACTCATGCTCTTGCTCAAGATTGAGCTTTTCAAAGCATAATTTCTCATGAGCTCTTAAAAGTTCCCGATGATCTTCGAAGATAGTTTCATGAGCTAACTTAAGAGTGTTTAGTTCTTTAGTTAGAGCCTCAATCTTCTCCTTATCATTGTCATTCGTTTTAGCATGATTAATTGATGTTTCATCATAGTACTCATCACTAGAGTTGTCAACAAGCAAGTCATCATCACCTAACAAGTCATCTTCATCACTATTAAAATCAACATACTCGGGGTGTGTTACCTTAGGACCTTTGGTCATGAAGCATCTTCCAATTCCTTCATTTGGTGAGTCAAATATGTCGTAGGAGTTGGTTGACACAAGTGCTAGACCGGCAACACCTTCATCTTGAGTATCTTCGGAGTCGGAGTGATAACTTCTCTCGGAGTGGCTGTCGGAGTCGGAGCTGGATACCCATTCACCAACATGAGCTTGATGTCTTCGTTTTTTATAGCTCCTTGATGATTTTTCCTTCCTTTTCGAATCCTTGCTTCTTCGTGAGTATCTCCGTTCATAACGATCATCTCTACTCCTTCTCTCTCTTGGTGGTGATTCTTTGCTTCTTCTTTTTGGAGAATCTTCTCTTCTTTTGTAGGGAGCCATACACTCATTGGAATAGTGTCCGGGTCTTCCACAATTGTAGCAGTTTCGCTCTCGACTAGAAGATCTTTTGTCATTGTATGACCTTGACTTGAAGCATCTTTCTTTGCTTCTACTCTTGTAGAACTTGTTGAAGTTCTTCACCATTAAGCTCAATTCTTCATTGAAGGTTTGTTTCTCACTTGATGATGTGGGGACTTCACATGTGGCTTTGTAGGCACCACTTGATTTGTTGTGAAGTTCCTCTTTATCCTTGAGTGACATCTCATGAGCAACAATCCTTCCAATCACTTCCGTTGGCTTGAGATCTTTGTAATTGGGCATCATTTGAATCAATGTGCACACGGTATCATATTTCCCATCCAAGGCTCTTAGGATCTTGTTGATGACGAATCTATCGGTCATCTCTTCACTTCCTAAGCCGGCAATCTCATTTGTGATGAGAGCAAGCCTAGAGTACATTTCGGCGACACCTTCACCATCCTTCATCTTGAACTTGTCAAGTTGACTTTGGAGCACATCCAACTTGGATTCCTTGACGGAGTCGATACCTTCGTGCATATCAATCAAAGTGTCCCAAATTTCCTTTGCATTCTCAAGGCGGCTGATTTTGTTGAATTCTTCGGGGCACAATCCATTGAAGAGAATATCACAAGCTTGAGCATTGTATTGCAACATCTTCAACTCATCCGCGGCAGCTTCACGGTTTGGTTCCCTCCCATCAAAGAACTCAGCTTGCAAGCCAACACAAACAATAGCCCATACGGCAGGGTTATGTCCAAGAATATGCATTTTCATTTTATGCTTCCAACTAGCAAAATTAGTACCATCAAAGTAAGGACCTCTGCGGTGATAATTTCCCTCGCTAGATGCCATACTCTCCTAGGTTGTGAAACCAAGGCTATGACCACCAAAAGCTATGGAGATCAAGGCAAATGGAGACCAAAGCTCTGATACCACTTGTAGGATCAAAAGTATGTCTAGAGGGGGGTGATTAGACTACTTGACCAAATAAAAACTTAACCTTTTCCCAATTTTAGTTCTTGGCAGTTTTTAGCTATCTTAGGACAAGTCAAGCAATCATTACACAATTCAAGCAAGCATGCAAAGAGTATATTGGCAGCGAAAAGTAAAGCATGCAACTTGCAAGAATATAAAGGGAAGGGTTTGGAGAATTCAAACGCTATTGGAGACACAGATGTTTTTCCCGTGGTTCGGATAGGTGGTGCTATCCTACATCCACATTGATGGAGACTTCAACCCACGAAGGGTAACGGTTGCGTGAGTCCACGGAGGGCTCCACCCACGAAGGGTCCACGAAGAAGCAACCTTGTCTATCCCACCATGGCCATCACCCACGAAGGACTTGCCTCACTAGCGGTAGATCTTCACGAAGTAGGCGATCTCCTTGCCCTTACAAACTCCTTGGTTCAACTCCACAATCTTGTCGGAGGCTCCCAAGTGACACCTAGCCAATCTAGGAGACACCACTCTCCAAGAAGTAACAAATGGTGTGTTGATGATGAACTCCTTGCTCTTGTGCTTCAAATGATAGTCTCCCCAACACTCAACTCTCTCTCATAGGATTTGGATCTGGTGGAAAGAAAATTTGAGTGGAAAGCAACTTGGGGAAGGCTAGAGATGAAGATTCATATGGTTGGAATGGAATATCTTGGTCTCAACACATGAGTAGGTGGTTCTCTTTCAGAACATATGAGTTGGAATGGTGTATGTGTTCTGATGGCTCTCTCCACGAGTGAAGAGGAGGTGGAGGGGTATTTATAGCCTCCACACAAAATCCAACCGTTACACACAATTTACCAATCTCGGTGGGACCGAATCAGAAAACTCGGTCGGACCGAAATAGTAAACCTAGTGACCGTTAGGAATTTCGGTGGGACTGACATGCAACTCGGTAGGACCGATTCGGTTAGGGTTTGGGCATAACGTAATCTCGGTGAGACCGATTGCACAAACTCGGTGAGACCGAGTTTGGCAATAAGCTAACCAGAGAGTTGGTCAAGTAAACTCGGTGGGACCGACTCGCTCTTTCGGTGAGACCGAAAAGTTACAAGAAGGAAACATAGAGTTTACATTGCATTCTCGGTGGGACCGATTCGCTCTTTCGGTGAGACCGAAAAGTTACGAAAGGGAAACAGAGAGTTTGCAAGCCCATCTCGGTGAGACCGAGATCCTTATCGGTAGGACCGAATTGCTAGGGTTTGGCAGTGGCAAATGACAAGTGAAACTCGGTGGCGCCGGAATGAAAGAATCGGTATGACCGAGTTTGGCTTAGGGTTTAGGTCATTTGTGGATATGGGAAAGTAGCTGAGGATTTTGGAGCATATCATTAAGCACATTAAGCAAGAGGCTCATTAAGCAACACCTCATCCCTCCTTGATAGTATTGGCTTTTCCTGAAGACTCAATGTGATCTTGGATCACTAAAATACAAAATGAAGAGTCTTGAACTTTTGAGCTTGAGCCAATTCTTTGTCCTTAGCATTTTGAGGGTTCCACTTTCATATCCATGCCATGCCAATCATATCGTCTTGAAATATCATTAGCTCAATGAGCTATATGTTGTTATGAATTACCAAAACCACCTAGGGAAAGTTGCACTTTCATCGCGCTTCTTCCGGTCCATGACTCCCTAAGGAATGAAGCGGGCACGGAAAGCAGCTTGGAAGTTTGGCCAGGTGATGATTGTTCCAACTGGCAGAGTACGCCTATGGCTGTCCCACCATTGAGCAGCGGGTCCTTTCAGGAAGAAGGAAGCAAAGGTGACATTGCTGGCAGGGGCTACATCAGCAGACTCCATCTCATAGGTGATGTCATGGAGCCAGTCATCGGCATCCAGAGGCTGAGTTGAGCTGCGGTACACAGTTGGGTTAAGGCGCATGAAATCCTGCAGAGTCACTTGGGTTGGCTGCTGGTTCATACTGGGGCGAGGAAACTGAGCCATAATATTCTCCATGAACTGGTGATTCAGCTCAAACTGTTGCATCATCCCAGCCATGTACTCAGGCGGTGGTGGGGGATGGCCACCATGACCATGACCACCTGGTCTAACCATCCTGCTAATTTATAACAGGGGTAGTTCAGCATTGAGAAATTGCAAGGACAAGAATCATTCATGATGAAACATGCATAATGAAAGGAACACGATAGATACTACATAGTAGTTGGCATATCTTACAAAAGAGATCATGCATAGAGTTCGATACACAGAGTTCAGTACATAGCCTAAGAACATCATAGGAGGCATGCAGGCTCGCGGTGACTGCATCTAATAATAACAAGCAAGCCTACATTAGTCCCAGGAGGAACTGTGGAGGTAGGTGTAGCCTGACAGCTGGTAGTGACGCAACGGGAAGTCCTCCACGTGAGTAGCCTGGGGTCCGCGGATACTCTGGTGCGGAACCCAATGCGTAGGTGGCAGAGGAGGACCAAGTGCGGGAGAGTAGCCTCCCACATCTAGCCAGCCGACGCCCTGGGGCATCACGGTCCGGGCAGGGTAGATCACAGAATGCGATAGATCACCAGATCAGACAAAGGGGTGCAACAGTGTCAGAGCACGGTACACGTGCTGACATGTGGTGTACAACTCATGGTGAAGGGCTCGATTAGCTCTATCCATCCCATCAGCATGCAGAAACAGGTTCTGATGGTAGAAGGGTTCTCGGGTGACAGTGGAGTAGGCAGCAGTGTAGTATCCCTCCGCACCAACATTGGATGCGATAGCAATGTGCCTGAAAGGGGAGGTGTCCAACTCCCAATACTCTCCACGAAGACGTGTCAGAGCAGCATAAGCAGCATCATGGACCGCCATGTCGATAGTCACTCCAACACCATGAGCAATGTGCATCACGGTAGTGGAGTCATACTCCCGAGAGTAGAGGTGGACGATGGCACGGTACTGCTCCTGGTTGAAGTCCTGGTACTCCTCGTAGACGGTGTACTCAGGGTGCCAGCGATAACCCAGATAGGTCATCATCTCAACCAACACAACAGGTGATCCTAATGCACCAATGCCCGTCGTGTGGCGCACGACCTGTCTCGTGGGTTCCATATGAAAACAAAGATGTTTCAAAGGAGTCAAATGATAGTGTGGATAATGTTCAATATACTGTTCTAAAGAATAACTAGGGCTTATCCAACTTTGGGGTGAACGTGGTCACGGGATCCTAATGTTAGAGTTAGTAAAATCATTTAACCTGAGTAGAAGAGAGTTCAGAGTCCCAGAATAAAGATCGAGGAGTAAAATATCCTAATACCACCCAAATGGCGACGTGGGCCCATAAGACACACAACCAAGTTAGTAAAAAGTTTTGTAATGTTTACTTCGGCCAAGGAGTGTGGAAGGGGGATTCCTACAGGCAGTCGGCTCTGATACCAACTTGTGACGCTCCCGATTCAATCGTACACTAATCATACACGCAAACATGTACGATCAAGATCGGAGACTCACGGGAAGATATCACAACACAACTCTACAAAAAAAGTCATACAAGCATCATATTACAAGCCAGGGGCCTCGAGGGCTCGAATACAAGAGCTCGATCATAGACGAGTCAGTGGAAGCAACAATATCTGAGTACAGATATAAGTTAAACTAGTTTGCCTTAAGAAGGCTAGCACAAACTGGGATATAGATCGAAAGAGGCGCAGGCCTCCTGCCCGAGATCCTCCTAAACTACTCCTGGTCGTCGTCAGCGGCCTGCACGTAGTAGTAGGCACCTCTCGAGTAGTAGCAGTCGTCATTGATAGTGGCGTCTGGCTCCTGGACTCCAATGTCTGGTCGCAGCAATCGGGTATAGGAAGGGGGAAAAGGGGGAGCAAAGCAACCGTGAGTACTCATCCAAAGTACTCGCAAGCAAGGAACTACACTACATATGTATGCATTGGTTTCAAATAAAAAGGGGTATCATATGTGGACTGAACTGCAGAATGCCAGAATAAGAGGAGGATAGCTAGTCCTATCGACGACTATGCTTCTGGTAACCTCCATCTTGCAGCAGAAGAAGAGAGTGGATGGTAAGTTCACCAAGTAACATCGCATAGCATAATCCTACCCGATGATCCTCCCCTCGTCACCCTGTGAGAGAGAAATCACCGATTGTATCTGGCACTTGGAAGGATGTGTTTTTATTAAGTATCCGATTCTAGTTGTCATAAGGTCAAGGTACAACTCCAAGTCGTCCTGTTACTGAAGATCACGGCTATTCGAATAGATTAACTTCCCTGCAGGGGTGCACCATATTTCCCAACACGCTCAATCCCTTTTGTCCGGACACACTTTTCTGGGTCATGCCCGGCCTCGGAAGACCAACACGTCGCAACCCCACCTAGGCACAACAGAAAGGTCAGCATGCTGGTCTAAATCCTATGGCGCAGGGGTCTGGGCCCATCGCCCATTGCACACCTGCATGTTGCGTACGCGGCCGGTGAGCAGACCTAGCCTCCCTTATACAAGAGCAGGCGTTCCAGTCCAACCCGGCGCGCGCCGCTCAGTCGCTGACGTCACGAAGGCTTCGGCTGATACCACGACGTCGAGTGCCCATAACTGTTCCCACGTAGTTGGTTAGTGTGTATAGGCCAGTAGCCAGACTCAGATCAAATACCCAGATCTCGTTAAGCGTGTTATTTTGAAGTAACCGCGAACGCCGACTAGGGCCAGGCCCACCACTCACCTAGGTGATCTCCGCCTGCCCTGTCGCTCCCCCTCAAAGTAACAGTCGGGGGCCATCGGGAACCTAGGCCCACCACTACCTGGGTGGAACCACCTGCCCCTTCAGCCCCCAACATTGGAATCACTTGCGGGTACTCAACGAGCCGACCCGACTTTAGTCACCACATGTATAGTATGTATGTATAGTATATACCCGTGATCAACACCCGACGTGATCACGGCCCGATAGTATAACATGGCAGACTGACAAGAATGTAGGGCCACTGATGATAATCTAGCATCCTATACTAAGCATTTAGGATTGCAGGTAAGGTATCAACAGTTGTAGCAACAATGACATGCTATGCATCAGAATAGGATTAACGGAAAGCAATAACATGCTAAACTACTCTAATGCAAGCACTAGAGAGAAGAGTAGGCGATATCTGGTGATCAGGGGGGGCTTGCTTGGTTGCTCTGGCAAGAAAGAGGGGTCGTCAACAGCGTAGTCGATCGGGGCACCGGCAACGGCGTCAGTCTCATAATCTATCGGAGAGAAGAGGGGGAAGAAACAATGAATATAATGCAAACAGATGTATAGCGATGCATGACATGACAAGTAGCGGTGCTAGGTGTGCCCTAACGTGGTATGAGGTGATAACGTTGAAAGGGGGAAACATCCGGGAAAATATCCCCGATGTTTTGCGTTTTCGGACAGATGAATCGGAGGGGAAAAGTCGCGTGTTCGCTATGGTAGGGATGCGTGGCGGACGAACGGGTTGCGTATCCGGATTCGTCTCGTCGTTCTAAGCAACTCATGTACAAAGTTTTTCCATCCGAGCTACGGTTTATTTTATATTGATTTTAAAAGATTTAAATCAATTTTAGCATTTATTTAATTAATTTAATTCAACATTATCCAGAATAGTGCACGCTGATGTCAGCATGATGTCAGCAGTCAACAGGGTTAACTGGTCAACCTGACCAGTGGGTCCCACTGGCCAGTGACACATTTTAATTATCCAATTTTAATTAACCTAATCAAGATTAATTAGGGGTGGGCCCCACTATCATTGATTGACTAATTAATTAACTAACAGTTTAATTAGTTTAGTTAATTGATTAGTTTAATTAATCAAAATTAATTAAGTTAATTAATTCTTTAATTAATTAATTAATTATCTTTATTTATTATTTATTTTTTAATTCTTTTTTGTAAACGTTCTAGGAGCGGCCCCACAAGTCATTGGCCCTGGGGGCCTATCGGGTCCGGGCGACGGGCGTTTATCAGGTGCGGGCGCCGCGCACCTGCACGGAGGCGACGGAGGGCGCCAGCGGGGTTGTGCCCACGACGCGTCCAGGGGAGGGCGCCGGTCGCGGCGAGGAGGCGGAGGGGCTGCGGGGCCGCGCGGCTGGAGCGGCAAGGCGAGGAGCGGCGCAGGAGGGAGCGGAGCACGACGGACCCGGCGCGGTGAGGCGAAGCCAGGGCGGCGGGGCGCTAGGCAGTGAGGGCGAGCGATAGCGGTGGCCCGCGATGGAGGTAGGCGACGCGAGGGGCCAGCAGCGGGCGGCGCCGGTGGAGGGCAGCGCCGGCGTAAGGCGGCGCGCGCGTGGTAGACGAGCGGGACGACGCCGTCGAGCGTTGGCAGCCAAGGGCGAGCGCTGCATGGACGGCAGCGGCGAGTGGATGAAGGCGGTGCGCGGAGCGCCGATGTGCGTAGTATGGGGCGGGCCTCGGGGCGAGCGGAGGCACGAGGCATGGCGGAGGACGGCGTCGCAGAGGGGGCTGCGGGCATGGCTGTGGCACGGTAAGGAGGCGGTCGGCGCAGGGAGCAGCGGCGACACGGGGCGAGCAGGGCGCGGGCAGCGCGCGCGTCGGTTCGGGCAGGCGCGTCCAGGAGCAGGGGACGGCCACGGAGGCGGGAGCGGGTGCGGGTGGTGCACGCACGAGGGAGTAGTAGGGCGCGACGCGGCATCGGGTCTAGCGGCGGAGTAGCGCCGCCAGAGGGAAAGGGAAGAGAAGGGGGTTCTCACGGAGGCGCGTAGGGGAGTGGCAGTGGGCGCGGGGAGGAGGACGGAGACGACGGGCGAAGATGGGGAGGCAGTCCGGCGGTGACGAACGAGGACGAGGCGGTGCGGCGAGGCGGCACCGGGCGGCGGCGGTGAACGGTCTCCTCCTCTTGATCCCGATCCAATCGGGAGAGAGGGGGGAAGATATTTCGGGGGGAGTGGGGGTGTCAGTGTGTGTAGTGGGGGAGTGGGGGAGGATATGGGGTGCGGGGTGGGCCGGCCTGTTGGTTGGGCCAGGTGGGTCGGTGGCCTGCTCGGCCGGAGCCCCGGTTTTTTTTCCTTTCCTTTTTTGTTTGTTTTGTTTTCTTTTCTGTTACTTATATACTTTTCTGTTTTAAATCATTTTAAATTATTTATCCATTTTATAAAAATGTGGTTATTACACCATATTTACCTATGCAAAATATGGCACTTTTCAAACATTTTTGTTTTAAATTTTGAAAAACTTTTATTGTTGACATTAATTTGAATTTGAATTTTGAAAAGTTTTGATCCAACGCGATATTAACAACAGTAACCGGGGTGACGTGGCACCATTAACGTGGGATTATTGTAGCTTAATTACCCGGGCATTACACGTATCAACTCCCCCAAGTTTAGACCTCGCTTGTCCTCGAGCGAAAAACCAATATCGAAAAACATGTCGACATGCTTAGAGAGAGAGGTGTCGATAAAAACAAAATACGGACATAGAAGCATCATGTAGATCATTATAACAGCAACAAAATTAAACATAAGACTCTTATCATAGACTTCTCATGAATAAGTGACAATTCATCACACTATTGAAGTATAAAGCAAAAACTTTATTAAAAACCAACAAACTATGTTTTCAGTCAACTTTGCAACTATAATTCATCATCTTTTCAGGAAGGGTCACGTATCGGAGCCATTAGGCAAGTCCACATACCCATCATATAGTCTTCTATGATTCCTAACACTCACTGCGTACACATGAGTAAAACGTTTCAACCAGACACATAGAAAGATAGGGGCTTATATTTTGCCTCCCAACATATTCACCTCAAGGGTCTATGTGAATATAAACAAACATAAACCATTAAGTCGTCTTCCTTGTCCAACGTCAACAATTTTGGCATATAATATTTTGATGGGGGCTCACAATCACAAAAGATTTCTAGGATAATATGTTTATATGTGAATCTTCTCTTCCCTTATTAATTCTTTCATGAGTTGCAATGCTATGCTTGTCAATCTCTAATAAAATTTTCTACTTATACTTTTCCTTATGTGGTGTCATCACCTACCATAAGATTAGTATATGATCTTTTTCATAATTTCTTTCCTTTTAGTTAGTTCCTTTCTATTTTTCTTCTTTATTTCTTTTCTTTTAATTTGCAACATGAAAGTAAAGAAAGCAAACCTCAAACTAAACTTTATTATATATCTTGCACACGATTACAAGGATAGATCACTAAGCAAACTCTCGAAAAGAAATGATCGAACTAAACTTTTATTCATCAAAGCGAAAGATCGAACTAAAATAAGTAAAGGCAAAGGATAATGGGATGATATGATACCGGGGCACCTCCCCCAAGCTTGGCGGAAGCCAAGGGGAGTGCCCATACCCAATACTCAATTCTCTTTTGGTGATGAAGAAGATAATTGTGGTGATGAAGCGATCCTATCCTTAAGGATCAAGAGATTCTCCAATCGACGGATGACACTCCGGAGATGGATGATATGCTCTTGATGCAGAATATTTTCACGAGTGAGATACTTATTTTGCACGCAAACTGTTTCAATGATGCAAAAGGCTTCAATCTTAGTACGGGTAAGATGAGCAAGGTAAGGCTTAAGGATATCTTCTTCTTCCTCCTCGACCGGCAGTGCTTGTTCTTCCACCGAGGGTGGATCAACGGTAGCCTCCATTCCCTCGTCTCCCTTGACGGCGTCCGTAGGCTCCTCCTTTAGCTTGATCTTCATCAACCAAGCATCTTCTTCCATGTTGTTGTTGGAGGAGGAAGACATGATGCCTGGCTTGATAGATCTGGCCGAAAATAGCAAGAAAAGAGAACAGAGGATTTCTCCGCGATACGGTGATCAACAGGTTCGGGGAGTATATGAAGATTTTTTATTTTCCCATTTTTCTAAATATTCCAAAACTAACAAAAAATATTTTTGTGGATTTTTCGGAGTCCATTTACTTACCGTATTACGTACCTCCTTATTTTCACGATTCTTGAGTGTTCCGGAAGGACTCTTTTATGTGTTCTTCCAGTGTCAAAGTTTGGATAATATTACTTTCAACGTTAATGGGCATACCTGAGATATAATGTTTTATTTGTTGCCCATTAACAACCTTCCGGTTAGTACCTTCAGCATTATTTATTTTGATGGCTCCAGACTGATAAACCTCCTCGATAACATAGGGTCCTTCCCATTTTGCGAGGAGTTTCCTGCAAAGAATCTAAAACGAGAGTTGTACAAAAGAACATATTCTCCGACTTTAAACTCACGTTTTTGGATTCTTTTATCATGCCATATTTTAACCTTTTCTTTAAATAACTTAGCATTTTCATAAGCTTGGCTTCTCCATTCATCTAAAGAGCTAATATCAAATAACATCTTTTCACCAGCAAGTTTTGAAATCATAATTGAGTTCTTTGATGGCCCAATATGCTTTATGTTCTAACTCAAGAGGTAAATGACAAGCTTTTCCATAAACCATTTTATAAGGAGACATACCCATAGGATTTTTATATGCTATTCTATAAGCCCAAAGTGCATCATCTAATTTCTTAGACCAATTCTTCCTAGACCTATTGACAGTCTTTTGCAAAATTATTTTTATTTCTCTATTGCTAAGTTCAACTTGACCACTAGACTGAGGATGATAAGGTGATACAATTCTATGGTTAACATCATACTTGGCAAGCATTTTACGGAAAGCACCATGAATAAATTGTGAACCACTATCAGTCATTAAATATCTAGGGACTCCAAACCTTGGGGAAATAACTTCCTTAAGCATTTTAATAGAGGTGTTGTGATCAACATTATTGGTTGGAATAGCTTCTACCCATTTAGTAACATAATCAATAACAACCAAAATATGTGTATACCCATTAGAGGAAGGAAAAGGTCCCATGTAATCAAATCCCCAAACATCAAATGGTTCGACAACAAGTGAATAGTTCATAGACATTTCTTGACGCTTACCGATATTACCTATTCTTTGACATTCATCACAAGATAAGACGAACTTATGAGCATCCTTGAAGAGATTAGGCCAATAAAATCTAGATTACAATACCTCGTGAGCAGTTCTATCTCCAGCATGATGCCCTCCATAAGCTTCGGAGTGACATTTTCGTAGGATTTGTCCCTGTTCATGCTCAAGTACACAAAGTCTAATAATACCATCTACTCCTTCTTTATAAAGATGTGGGTCATCCCAAAAGTAATGTCTTAAATCATAGAAGATTTTTTTCTTTTGTTGGTATGTAAAGCCAGGTGGTAAATATTTAGCAACAACGCAATTAGCATAGTCAGCATACCAATGAGTATTATGAGCAACATTTATTGCAGCTAACTGCTCATCAGGAAAACTATCATCAATAGGTAGTGGGTCATCAGGCACATTTTCAAGCCTAGATAGGTTACCAGCTCCTTTTCTATCAGTGATATGTAAATCAAATTCTTGTAACAAGAGAACCCACTGAATAAGTCTAGGTTTAGCATCTTTCTTTTCCATAAGATATTTAATAGCAGCATAATCGGTGTGAACAATTACTTTGGAATCAACAATAAAAGGTCTGAATTTGTCACAAGCAAACACCACTGCTAAGAATTCTTTTTCAGTAGTTGCATAGTGCAGCGACCAGACCTCAAACAGTCCGATCTCTGTGCTTCAGTGTCATCCCTGGATCAGTAATGCTAACACGCACAGTACTTGAAGGATTTATAACAGAGTAGCAATCACACACTTATTACATCGAGTGTCTCAAAAGAGAACTTATTACAAATAATATGGCTTAAGGCCATCTAATAATGAAAACAACGGAAGGCTTGGAAGATAAGTGAGTCCATCAACTCCAACGGCATCACTGAGTATAGAACCACGACCTAAGGCTCCTTATTCGTCGTCTGAAAAGTCTGCAACATGAACGTTGCAGCCCGAAAACGGGTCAGAACATGGAATATGCTGGCAATGTAACACATCGAGAGTAGTGAACAGAAACAGACTATACTGCATGCACATATGGCTGGTGGAAAGCTCTATGGTTACAGTTTGCGTAAAGCCAATTTTTCCCTACTGCAAAGGAATAAATTTTATTTAACTATCATGGTGGTTGTTAAACATTGATATTGTAGACACCCTCTCAATCCCAATTAAACAACATTATTAAAACCCAACAAAATTAATTAAAGTCACATGATGAGATTCACATGATAATCCAAGTACTAGATACTCAAAACGTCCATAACCGGGGACACGGCTAATCATGATTAGTTTATACACTATGCAGAGGTTTGCGCACTTTTCCCCACAAGACTCGATCTCCTCCGTTGGAATTCTTGCACTACATGGTGTTTGAGAAACGGATGACCGAGACATAGTCTTTCAGAAGCGCTAGCACCTTACGATCGGGTAGACCGTTACACCTACTTTCCCCTACATCTGCTAGTCTACCACTATAAGAGTTCGCATGACTTAATCAACTATGCTAGAGCCCATAGTAGCTTGTGGCTGCACACGGAAGTTTCTAGCATGAATAATCTCATGATCCCTTTGAGCCTGGGTGGCGGTCCATAAAGAAAAACAGGCAATCGCTGGAATACCCAGGTGCCTCAATCCACCCAGATATGTATTTAAGTCACCACCTTAAGTTTAACCATTAATTAAACATTCTCACATCTATCATGAATACTCTTAAACCCAATCCACGTCTACAAGCATAGCATGGCATAAGCAAACGTAGAAGTAACTCCCAGGGTTTGATAATAAAACAAGTAATAGGTACTACCTCAACTACTTTCCAAAACCCACATATTAATCAGATCCTATTCATGCAATTGTTTGAGGATTGATCTAATGCAATAAAACTGGGTAGTAAGAGGTATGATCAAAGTGTTACTTGCCTTGCTGATGATCTGTGAAACCTAGAGATTCGAAGTAGCAAGCGGCGCACTCCGGGTACTCTAACGCAAACAAACAAACAAGCAAACAATAAGTACTCATCTAATGCACAGGTAAAACTCAAATAAGAATCTAACCAGAAAGTTCAACCTAAGAACTCTGGTTTGCAAAAAGAAACAAATCGAACGAAACAACGAAAGTCAGACAGCGAAAGAAATAAGCTCCGATTACTAATCTGGACCTAAGTTAAACTTTACAGAAGCAAAAACTTATTTGAGTTGGTTAAACGGAAAGAGGGTTTTGAGACGAAACTCTAGGCGTTGAATCGCCTGATTTCGATAAACGAGCGAAAAGTTAAACTAAAACGAAAATCGGATCAGAAATCGCAATAAAAAATAATCACGGAAAATCCGAGAAAAAAAAACTGACGAACAGAAAGTTCGTTAACTGAAACTAAACGGTGAACTCGTCTGTTAAAACGAACGAACGAGCGAACGCTCGCTAAATAAGTGAATTGATAAAACCGACCTAATAAAATAATGATAATAAAAGCTAGGGTTTTCAAAGAAAAACCGGATCAGTTTTCTTCAAAAAACCGGTGGCGGACGGCGCGGCTACCTCGTCGGACTACGGCGGGACTCAGGGCTTCGGCGAGGTGGGGCGGCGTCGGCGGCGGGCGGCGCGGCAAGCGGCGGCTGCAGCTTGGCCTGGCTCGGCTGGGCCTTCGGCCCAGTCGGGCGCGTGGTATTTAAAAAAAACTAATTCCGTCGAAACTAAGAAAAATTCTAGAAAATAAAATAAAATTCTAAAAATGCCAAAATAAATTTTCACCGCCTAAATAAAACATTTAGAACAAGATGAACATTTTCTTGGCCCTAAAATACAGTTTTGAAAAACGTGCATTTTTCCTAAATTCAGATAAACTAGCCAAAAACTCCGAAATAAAATCTTATTTGATTTTTTTATCAAATCCTCAATATTTCTTTATTTTTGGAAAGTCATTTTATTCCCTCTCCTATATTTTTATAATAGAAATAACTGAAGATAAAATAAATAAAATCAAATGATCCTATTTTCAAAATTTGAGAAAACTCAAATATGGAAATAACGAAATCCCCAACTCTCTCCGTAGGTCCTTGAGTTGCGTAGAATTTCTGGATCAGGCCAAAAGCAAATAAAATATGATATGCAGTGATGATCTAATGTATAACATTCCAAATTGAAAATTTGGGATGTTACAAACCTATCCCCCTTAAGATGAATCTCGCCCTCGAGATTCGGGTTGGCTAGAAAATAGGTGAGGGTGATCCTTTAGTAGATCTTCCTCTCGCTCCCAGGTGGCTTCATCCTCGGTGTGGTGGCTCCACTGAACTTTGCAAAACTTGATAACCTTGATGCGGGTGACTCGGCTGGCATACTCGAGAATCTTGACTGGTTTCTCCTCATAGGTCAAGTCACTATCCAACTGAATCGCTTCCAGTGGCACTGTATCTCTCAGCGGTATATCCGCCATCTCTGCGTGGCACTTCTTCAACTGGGAAACGTGGAACACGTCGTGAACTCCCGACAATCCATCAGGCAATTCCAACTTATAAGCAACTTCTCCCATGCGTTCCAAAACTTTGTATGGTCCCACAAAACGTGGCGCTAACTTTCCCTTAACTCCAAAGCGCTTAACTCCTCAAAGTGGAGATACATGAAGATAAACTCTATCTCCGGCTTCGTAAACTGTTTCCTTGCGTTTAGAATCTGCATAGCTCTTCTACCTAGACTGGGCTACCTTGAGCCTATCGCGAATCAACTTCACCTTCTGTTCAGACTCCTTAATCAAATCTGGTCCAAACAACTGGCGGTCTCCAACTTCATCCCACGACAATGTGGTTCTGCACCTTCTTCCGTACAAGGCTTCAAAAGGGGCCATCTTCAAACTGGATTGATAACTATTGTTGTAAGAGAACTCCGCATATGGCAAGTTGTCATCCCAACTAGATCCATAATCTAGCGCACAAGCTCTCAGCATATCCTCCAAAATTTGATTGACTCTCTCGGTCTGTCCATCAGTCTGTGGATGAAAAGCTATACTGGTCTCTAGTCTACTACCCAAAGTTTCGTGTAACTGATTCCAGAACTTTGAGGTAAACTGGGTTCCTCTATCTGATACAATGCTCCTCAGAACTCCATGCAGACATACGATCCTGGTCATGTATATCTTTGCCAACTTAGCACTGGTGTCAGTGGTCTTCACTGGGTTGAAATGAGCTACCTTCGTTAAGCGATCAACTACAACCCATATCGAGTCATAGCCTACACGGGTCCAGGGTAATCCCGTGATAAAATCCATGCCTAGCTTATCCCACTTCCACTCGGGTATCGGTAATGGCTGTAGCAATCCTGCTGGCTTCTGATGCTCTGCCTTCACTCTCTGATATACATCACAAAGTGCTACATATTCCGCAATATCCTTCTTCATTCCGGTCCACCAGAAAGTGTCTTTCAAATCCAAATACATCTTGGTGTTTCCTGGTGAATCGAGTACGGCGAATCATGGGCCTCTTGCAAAATTAGCTTCCTGCTCTCCGGGTCATTAGGCACATAAACGCGGTCCTCAAACCATAAGGTATCGTGTTCATCCTCACGAAATCCTTTAACTTTTCCCTTGCTCACCTTCTCCTTTATGGCGGCAATCTCCTTGTCGGTCTTTTGAGCTTCTCTGATCTTATCCATCAGAGTAGACTGAATCTCCAATGTTGCTACATAGCCTCTCGGAACTATCTCCAAACATAGCTCACGAAGATCCTCGGCTAACTCCTTTGGTAACTCTCCGGTCATTAGTGTGTTGACATGGCTCTTGCAGCTCAATGCGTCAGCTACTACGTTAGCCTTTCCAGGATGATAATGCAATCTCATATCATAATCCTTGATGAGCTCCAACCATCTCCTTTGCCTGAGATTCAACTCCTTCTGCATGAAGATGTACTTCAAACTCTTATGATCCGTGTACACCTCACAATGGTTTCCGATGAGAAAATGTCTCCAGGTCTTCAAAGTGTGCACTACGGCTGCTAACTCCAAGTCGTGTGTAGCATAATTCAACTCATGGGGCTTAAGTTGTCGTGAGGCATATGAAACAACTCTTCCTTCCTGCATAAGCACTACTCCAAGTCCTCGACGCGAAGCGTCGCAATATACCTCATAATCCTTGCGCTGATCTGGCAGAATCAACACTGGTGAGGTAACCAAACGTTTCTTCAACTCCTGGAAACTGGCCTCACATTCCTCAGTCCATTTGAACTTGGTATCCTTCTTCAACAACTCCGTCATAGGTTTTGCAATCTTCGAGAAATTTTCAATAAATCTCCGGTAGTATCCTGCTAGTCCAAGAAAACTCCGGATCTCTCCAACTGTTGTTGGGGCTTCCCAATTTGTCATAGTGACAACTTTGGCGGGATCTACAGCTATTCCTTCTTCGGATATAACATGTCCGAGGAATCCAACTTCCTTCAACCAAAACTCACATTTGCTGAACTTGGCGTATAACTGATGTTCTCTGAGCTTACCAAGTACCAAACGCAAATGTTCTTTATGTTCTTCTTCATTCTTTGAGTAAACCAGGATATCATCAATGAACACTACGACGAAATTATCCAAAAACTCCATAAACACTTTGTTCATCATGTTCATAAAATAGCCAGGTGCGTTAGTGAGACCAAATGACATAACGGTGTACTCATACAGCCCATACCTTGTGGTAAAAGCTGTCTTATGTATGTCCTGCTCTCGAATCTTCAACTGGTGGTATCCTGATCGCAAATCGATCTTGGAAAATACCTTAGCTCCTTGCAATTGGTCAAACAAATCATTGCTCATCGGCAGTGGGTACTTATTCTTGATCGTCACTTCATTCAATCCTCGATAATCAACAACCATCCTTAACGACCCATCCTTCTTTTCTACTAGAAGTACTGGTGATCCCCAAGGTGATGAACTTGGACAAATATATCCCTTATCCAGTAACTCCTTAATCTGCTTCTTAATCTCCTCCAAATCCTTTGCAGGCATTCTATACGGTCTCTTAGATATTGGTCCTGTGCCTGGCAAAAGCTCAATCAAAAGCTCAATGTCTCTATCCGATGGCATGCCTGGCAACTCTTCTGGAAATACATCCAGAAAATCCTTTACCACCGGTACCTCCTCCTGTACAACTCCTGCTAAGGAATTTACTTGTGTCCTATTCGGCACATGCCGTGATACATACTTGATCCTTCTTCCCTCTGGGGTGGTAAGCAAAATCGACTTACTGGTGCAATTGATGTTTCCTCCATACATCGATAGCCAATCCATACCCAGAATTACATACAAACCTTGCGATTCCAAAATGATCAAATCCGAGGGAAACACATGCCTACCTATACTCAATGGCACTTGAAAACATCCTTTACTGGCCATATACTCCGCTCCTGGTGAGCTTACTAACATAGGTGTTCTAAGAACCTTGGTGGGCAGTTTATACTTATCCACAAATCCCCTTGATATGTATGAATGCGATGCACTAGTATCAAAAAGAACGATTGCAGTAAATGACTTAACCAAAAAAAATACCTATTACTGCATCTGGCTGGGCTTCAACCTCCTCCACGTTAACGTGGTTCACCTGTCCCCTGTTGAAAGGGTTTGGCTTCTTCCCAGAGCTTCCATTGCCATTTCCATTCCGGGCTTCAGGACATTCATTGGCATAGTGTCCGGTCTTCTAACACTTATAACAAGTGACTTGGCTCAGGTCTCTCTTAGCTGGGGTTGATGGGTTGGTACAGTTCTGACCGTTGCTTCCCCCATTCCCATTACCATTCTTGGGTCCATTATGATTATGCGAACTCCCTCCTCCATGGGTATGCTGAAAATGTCCTCCCGATTTCGGGGTAAAATGTGGTTGTTGCTGAGCTCCTGAATTGTATTTCCCTTGTCCATACTTCCTCTTGCGGTTCTCAATCCGCTGTTGCTTCCCTTCTATCATAAGAGCACGATCTACCAACTCCTGGTAGTTCTTAAAAGTTGCTACCATCAACTGCATACTCAACTCATCATTCAGTCCTTCCAGAAACTTCTCCTGCTTAGCTGCATCCGTAGCAACGTCATCCGGGGCATAACGTGGATAACTTACTAAAGTTATCCACGTATTGGCCAACTGTCCGTCCTCCTTGGCGCAAGTTGCGAAACTCACGCTTCTTCATGGCCATAGCTCCTGCTGAAACATGGGTAGTACGGAAAGCCTGCTGAAATTGATCCCATGTGACAGTGTCGACATGATGAGTGGCTGTGAAATTCTCCCACCATGATGCTGCGGTTCCTTCAAGCTGATGTGCGGCAAAACGCACCTTTTCTGCATCTGTGCATCCTGCTGTGGTCAATTCTCTCCCTGTCTTGCGGAGCCAATCAACTGCCACTATCGGCTCGGTGCTACTGGAGAACACCGGCGGATTCAGTCTAAGGAAATGGGTTAAGTGATCAACAGGTGGTGGTGGTGGTGGGTTGTTGTTGTTGTTGTTATTCCCCTGATTCTGATTCTGGACTAGCAACTGCATCAATGCATTCTGCTGCTGGATCAACTGAGTGAGCTCCGGTGGGAAAGCAAATCCATTGTCATGTCTCGGAGGCATCTGAGGGTTTAGAAAAGATGAGAATATAGAATAGATTGAGGCCTAGAGAGAAAACACTACCCATATGCACATGAGGCAAAAGCAAACAAAATCACTTCATTCAAATCAACCAAGGGCATACAATCGGTCTAGAGCTAATGTTACAAAAGTGCTTGGACTATGCTATATACATGGTGGAATTCTACTACTGCTATGGTCGTCTACTAGAAAAGCTGCCCCGATGAAGACTCCATGATATCCGCTCCAGCTTCATCAACATAGTCATCATCTCTATCGTCTGGGTCCGAGTCGGTGTCGTCGATGATGATGTAGTTCTTTGGGCAAGTGGAATCGTCATCTTCTCCTCCTGGCGCGGGATCTCCCATGAAAACTCCTAGCTTCCTGGTCAGGTCATCATTCTTCTCCACTAATACTTCGATTTCCTCCATATAGTCTTTGCGGGTAGCCTTCAGTTCTTCCTCCAGCTCCGTGATTCTTGTCATCGCCTTCTTCAGAACTATCATGCCTGCGCACATCTGGTTCTCCTAACGTCGAATGTGCCGGTTTAACTCCTGGATAAAAGCTGCGATTGATCTATCCTTCCTGGTGCTGATCATCTCCCATTGCTCATATCGGCGCCTACAAATCTGGTAGATAGTATCCTTGAGATCATTGCGGTAAACTTCTCCAATACGTCCGATGGTGATGTGGGCTGCCATGCTCTTTCCTAGACTCCAGGTTGGTGCATCAAAGGAAAACTCTATGGGCTCGGTGACTGGCGTGAACGTCCTTCCTGTAACTTGAACTTGAATCATCCAGCGCCCCTCCTCGGGTAAAGTGGCATTGTAGTTCCCGGTGAAGCTTGGTACTCCGATGTTCAGGTACTTAGTGACTTCCTTCAGGTGGCGTCCAAAGGGTGTATCTTCATCCGGTTGCGTGAACTTGTTCCTTGCATCCGCCATCCTAAAAGAGTAGAAAAGATGAGAAGTCAGAATTGATAAGAGAGTGGTGATCTAGGTCTTTATCTTAGTGGTCGTGTCCTACAGTCAGCGTGTGCTCTGATACCATCTTGTAGCGACCAGACCTCAAACAGTCCGATCTCTATGCTCTAGTGTCATCCCTGGATCAGTAATGCTGACACACACAGTACTTGAAGGATTTATAACAGAGTAGCAATCACACACTTATTACATCGAGTGTCTCAAAAGAGAACTTATTACAAACAATATGGCTTAAGGCCATCTAATAATGATAACAGCGGAAGGCTTGGAAGATAAGTGAGTCCATCAACTCCAACGACATCACTGAGTATAGAACCACGACCTAAGGCTCCTTATTCGTCGTCTGAAAAGTCTGCAACATGAATGTTGCAGTCCGAAAACGGGTCAGCACATGGAATATGCTGGCAATGTAACACATAGAGAGTAGTGAACAGAAACATGATATACTACATGCATATATGGCTGGTGGAAAGCTCTATGGTACAGTTTGCGTAAAGCCAATTTTTCCCTACTGCAAAGGAATACATTTTATTTAACTATCATGGTGGTTGTTAAACATTGAGATTGTAGACACCCTCTCAATCCCAATTAAACAACATTATTAAAACCCAACAAAATTAATTAAAGTCACATGATGAGATTCACATGATAATCCAAGTACTAGATACTCAAAACGTCCATAACTGGGGACACGGCTAATCATGATTAGTTTATACACTATGCAGAGGTTTGCGCACTTTTCCCCACAAGACTCGATCTCCTCCGTTGTGATTCTCGCACTACATGGTGTTTGAGAAACGGATGACCGAGACATAGTCTTTCAGAAGCGCTAGCACCTTACGATCGGGTAGACCGTTACACCTACTTTCCCCTACATCTGCTAGTCTACCACTATAAGAGTTCGCACGACTTAATCAACTATGCTAGAGCCCATAGTAGCTTGTGGCTGCACACGGAAGTTTCTAGCATGAATAATCTCATGATCCCTTTGAGCCTGGGTGGCGGTCCATAAAGAAAAACAGGCAATTGCTGGAATACCCAGGTGCCTCAATCCACCCAGTTGTGTATTTAAGTCGCCACCTTAAGTTTAACCATTAATTAAACAATCTCACATCTGTCATGAATACTCTCAAACCCAATCCACGTCTACAAGCATAACATGGCATAAGCAAATGTAGAAGTAACTCCCAGGGTTTGATAATAAAACAGGTAATAGGTACTACCTCAACTACATCCCAAAACCCACATATTAATCAGATCCTATTCATGCAATTATTTGAGGATTGATATAATGCAATAAAACTGGGTAGTAAGAGGTATGATCAAAGTGTTACTTGCCTTGCTGATGATCCATGAAACCTAGAGATTCGAAGTAGCAAGTGGCGCACTCCAGGTACTCTAACGCAAACAAACAAGCAAGCAAACAATAAGTACTCATCTAATGCACAGGTAAAACTCAAATAATAGATCTAACCAGAAAGTTCAACTTAACAACTCCGGTTTGCAAAAAGAAACAAATCGAACGAAACAACGAAAGTCAGACGGCGAAAGAAACAAGCTTCGATTACTAATCTAGACCTAAGTCAAATTTTACAAAAGCAAAAACTTGTTTGAGTTGGTTAAACGGAAAGAGGGTTTCGAGACGAAACTCTAGGCGCTTGAATCGCCTGATTCCGATAAACGAGCGAAAAGTTAAACTAAAACGAAAATTGGATCAGAAATCACGATCAGAAATAATCGCGGAAAATCCGAGAAAAAGAAAAACTGACGAATAGATTAACGAACGAACTAAAACTAAACGGTGAACTCGTTCATTAAAACGAACGAACGAGCGAATGCTCGCTAAATAAGTGAACCGATAAAACCAATCTAATAAAATAATAATAATAATAAACCTAGGGTTTTCAAAGAAAAAACGGAATGGTTTTCTTCGGAAAACCGACAGTGGACGGCGCGACTACCTCGTCGGACTCGGGGCTCCGAAACTAAGAAAAATTCTAGAAAATGAAATAAAATTCTAAAAATGCCAAAATAAATTTTCACCGCCTAAATAAAACATTTGGAACGAGATGAACATTTTCTTGGCCCTAAAATGCAGTTTTGAAAAAAATGTGCAATTTTTCCTAAATTCAAATAAACTAGCAAAAACTCGGAAAGAAAATCTTATTTGATTTTTTTATCAAATCCTCAATATTTCTTTATTTTGGGAAAGTCATTTTATTCCCTCTCTTATATTTTTATAATAGAAATAATTGAAGATAAAATAAATAAAATCAAATGATCCTATTTTCAAAATTTGAGAAAACTCAAATATGAAAATAACGAAATCCCCAACTCTCTCCATGGGTCCTTGAGTTGCGTAGAATTTCTGGACCAGGCCAAAAGCAAATAAAATATGATATGCAGTGATGATCTAATGTATAACATTCCAAATTGAAAATTTGGGATGTTACACATAGTTTTTTGAGCACTATTTAGAGTTTTGCTAGCATAGTGAATAACATTCAATTTCTTGTCAACTCTTTGTCCTAGAACAGCACCAACAGCATAATCACTAGCATCACACATAATTTTAAAAGGCAAGTTCCAATCAGGTGGTTGAACAATAGGTGCAGAAATTAAGGCTTTCTTGAGTGTTTCAAAGGCTTCGAAACAATCATCATCAAAAACAAAAGGAATATCCTTTTGCAAAAGATTCGTAAGAGGCCTAGAAATTTCAGAAAAGGCTTTGATAAATCTCCTATAGAAACTAGCATGACCTAAGAAACTACGAATACCTTTTATATCTTTAGGACATGACATTTTCTCAATTGCATCAACCTTAGCTTTGTCCACTTCAATACCTCTTTCAGAAATTTTATGACCCAAGACATGCCTTCATTAACCATAAAGTGGCACTTCTCCCAATTCAAGACAAGATTTGTTTGTTCACATCTCTGCAAAACTTGATCAAGATTGCTTAAACAATCATCAAAAGACTTCCCATAAACAGAGAAGTCATCCATGAAAACCTCAACAATCTTTTAACAAAAGTCAGAGAATATAGCAGTCATACATCTTTGAAAGGTAGTAGGTGCATTAAATAAACCGAAAGGCATACGTCTATAAGCATAGGTTCCTAAGGGACAAGTAAAAGTGGTCTTTGCTTGATCAGGTTGAGAGACATGTATTTGTGAAAAACCAGAATATCCATCAAGGAAGCAAAAATGTGTGTGCTTCGATAATCTTTCAAGCATTTGATCAATAAAAGGCAGAGGGTAATGATCTTTTCTAGTTGCTTTGTTTAATTTTCTAAAATCAATTACCAATCTATAGCATGTAATAATTCTTTGTGGAATAAGTTCATTCTTATCATTAGGAACAATAATTATACCTCCTTTCTTAGGGACACATGAACAAGACTTACCCATCTACCGTCAGCTATAGGATAGATTATACCTACTTCTAGAATTTTTAAGATTTCCATTCTTACCACTTCCTTCATTTTCGGATTTAACCGACGTTGGTGATCGACAACGGGTTTAGCATCAGGTTCCATATTAATTTTGTGCTGACATAGCGTGGGACTAATTAATGCCCTTTAAATCATCAAGACTATATCCAATAGCAGCTCGATGATTCCTTAGAACTTTCAATAATCTTTCTTCTTCATGTTCTGAAAGGTTAGCACTAATAATAACATGATTTATCTTCTTTTCATCAAGATAAGCATATTTCAAAGTGTTTGGCAATTGTTTTAATTCAAACATGGGATCACCTTTAGGTGGAGGAGTACCTCCTAGAGTTTCAATAGGCAAATTGTGTTTAAGCAAAGGATGTTGTTCAAAGAAAATCTTATCTATTTCATTTCTTTCATGCATATGTAAATCATTTTCATGGTCTAGCAAATGTTGTTCTAAAGGATCAGTAGGTGGTACATCAATAGAAGCAAGACCAATTAATTCATCTTTACTAGGTAATTTTTTCATGAAGCTTTCTACTAAACTTGGAAAAATTAAACTCATGAGACTCATCACCAAAACTAACACCGACAGTTTGTTTCTCACGGTCTATTCTGGCATTAACGGTGTTCAAGAAAGGTCTACCAAAGATAATGGGACAAAAGTCATCTTGTGGGGAACCAAGAACAAGAAAATCAGTAGGGTATTTTATTTTCCCACACAAGACTTCAACATCTCTAACAATCCCAATTGGTGATATAGTGTCTCTATTAGCAAGTTTAATAGTTACATCGATGTCTTCTATCTCTGCAGGTGTTATGTCATTCATAATTTCTTGATATAAGTGAAGGAAATATGCCCTAGAGGCAATAATAAAGTTGTTATTTATATTTCCTTATTTCGTGATAAATGTTTATTATTCATGCTAGAATTGTATTAACCGGAAACTTAGTACACGTGTGAATACATAGACAAACAAAGTGTCCCTAGTGTGCCTCTAATTGACCAGCTCGTTAATCAAAGATGGTTAAGTTTCCTGACCATAGACATGTGTTATCATTTGATGAACGGGATCACATCATTAGAGAATGATGTGATGGAAAAGACCCATCCGTTAGCTTAGCATAATGATTGTTTAGTTTTTCTTCTATTGCTTTCTTCATGACTTATACATGTTCCTCATACTATGAGATTATGCAAATCCCAAATACCGGAGGAACACCTTGTGTGCTATCAAATGTCACAACGTAACTGGGTGATTATAAAGGTGCTCTACAGGTGTCTCTGATGGTGTTTGTTGAGTTGGCATAGATCGAGATTAGGATTTGTCGCTCCATGTATCGGAGAGGTATCTCTGGGCCCTCTCGGTAATGCACATCACTATGAGCCTTGCAAGCAATGTGACTAATGAGTTAGCCACGGGATGATGCATTACAGAACGAGTAAAGAGACTTGCCGGTGACGAGATTGAACTAGGTATGACGATACAGATGATCGAATCTCAGGCAAGTAACATACCGATGACAACGGGAACAACGTATGTTGTTATGCGGTTTGACCGATAAAGATCTTTGTAGAATATGTAGGAGCCAATATGAGCATCCAGGTTCCTCTATTGGTTATTGACCGGAGATATGTCTCGGTCAGGTCTACATAGTTCTCGAACCCGTAGGGTCCGCACGCTTAACGTTCGATGACGATTTGTATTATGAGTTTTGTGTTTTGATGAACCGAAGTTTGTCTGGAGTCCCGAATGAGATCACAAACATGAAGAGGAGTCTCGAAATGGTTGAGACATAAAGATTCATGTATTGGAAGGCTACATTCAGACACCGGAATGGTTCGGGTCATTTCGGATAAGTTTCGGAGTACGAGGGGTTACCGGACCCCCCCCCCCCCCCGAGAGGTTAATGGGCCACCATGGGACTTAGTAGAGAAGAGAGAGGGCCAGCCAGGTGGTGGCACGCACCCCCGCTTGCCCAGTCTGAATTGGACAAGGGGTGGGGGCGGCGCCCCCTCCTTCCTTCTCTCCTCTTCCTCCTTCCCTTCTTCTCCTACTTGGACTAGGAAAGGGGGCCGAATCCTACTTGGACCAGGAGTCCAAGTAGGACCCCCCCATGGCGCGCCCCCTAGGGCGAACCGCCTCTCCTCCCCCTTTATATACGTGGGAGGGGGGCACCCCAAAGGCACACAAACTCTTCTCTTAGCCGTGTGCGGTGCCCCCCTCCACAGTTACACACCTCGGTCATATCGTCATAGTGCTTAGGTGAAGCCATGCGCCGGTAACTTCATCATCACCATCATCACACCGTCGTGCTGACAGAACTCTCCCTCATCCTCAACTAGATCAAGAGATCGAGGGACATCATCGAGCTGAACATGTGCTGAACGCGGAGGTACCGTATGTTCGGTGCTTGGATCGGTTGGATCACGAAGACGTTTGACTACATGAATCGCGTTAATAAACGCTTCTGCTTTTATTCTACGAGGGTACGTGGACACACTCTCCCCTCTCATTGCTATGCATCTCCTAGATAGATCTTGCGTGATCGTAGGAATTGTTTTTGAAATACTGCGTTCCCCAACAGTGGCATCCAAGCCAGGTCTATGCGTAGATGTTATATGCATGAGTAGGACACAATGAGTTGTGGGCGATAATAGTCATACTGCTTACCAGCAACGTCTTACTTTGATTCGGCTGTATTGTTGGATGAAGCGGCCTGGACCGACATTACATGACCGCGTTCATGAGACTGGTTCTACCGACGTGCTTCGCACACAGGTGGCTAGCGGGTGTCTGTTTCTTCAGCTTTAGTTGAATCGAGTTTGACTACACCCGGTCCTTGTTGAAGGTTAAAACATCACACTTGACGAAAAATCATTGTGGTTTTGATGTGTAGGTAAGAACGGTTCTTGCTAGAAACCCGTAGCAGCCACATACAGCTTGCAACAACAAAGTAGAGGACGTCTAACTTGTTTTTTGCAGGGCATGTTGTGATGTGATATGGTCAAGACGTGATGATATAAATTGTTGTATGAGATTATCATGTTTTGTAACAGTTATCGGCAACTGGCAGGAGCCATATGGTTGTCGCTTTATTGTATGAAATTCAATCACCATGTAATTGCTTTACTTTATCACTAAGCGGTAGCGATAGTCGTAGAAGCAATAGTTGGCGAGACGACCATGATGCTACGATGGAGATCAAGGTGTCAAGCCGGTGACGATGGTGATCATGACGGTGCTTTGGAGATGGAGATCAAAGGCACAAAATGATGATGGCCATATCATATCACTTATTTTGATTGCATGTGATCTTTATCTTTTATGCATCTTATTTTGCTTAGTACAGCGGTAGCATTGTAAGATGACCCCTCACTGAATTTCAAGGTACAAGTGTTCTCCCTGAGTGTGCACCGTTGCTACAGTTCGACGTGCCGAGACACCACATGATGATCGGGTGTGATAAGCTCTACGTTCACATACAATAGGTGCAAGCTAGTTTTGCACAAGCAGAATACTCAGGTTAAACTTGACGAGCCTAGCATATGCAGATATGGCCTCGGAACACTAAGACCGAAAGGTTGAACGTGAATCATATAGTATATATGATCAACATAGTGATGTTCACCATTGAAAACTTCTCCATCTCACGTGATGATCGGACATGGTTTAGTTGATATGGATCACGTGATCATTTAGATGACTAGAGGGATGTCTATCTAAGTAGGAGTTCTTAAGTAATATGATTAATTGAATAATTTATCATGAACTTAGTACCTGATAGTATTTTGCATGTCTATGTTGTTGTAGATAAATGGCCCGTGCTACTGTTCCTTTGAATTTTAATGCGTTCCTAGAGAAAGCTAAGTTGAAAGATGTTGGTAGCAACTACACGGACTAGGTTCGTAACTTGAGGATTATCCTCATTGCTGCATTGAAGAATTACGTCCTGGAAGCACCGCTAGGTGCAAAGCCCACTGCAGGAGCAACACCAGATCTTATGAACGTCTGACAGAAAAGCTGATGACTACTCGATAGTTCAGTGTGCCATGCTTTACGGCTTAGAATCGATACTTCAACGACGTTTTGAACGTCATGGTGCATATGAGATGTTCCAGGAGTTGAAGTTAATATTTCAAGCAAATGCCCGGATTGAGAGATATGAAGTCTCCAATAAGTTCTACAGCTGTAAAATGGAGGAGAATAGTTCTGTTAGTGAACATATACTCAGAATGTCTGGGTATCACAACCACTTGACTCAACTGGGAGTTAATATTCCTGATGATAGTGTCATTTACAGAGTTCTTCAATCACTACCACTAAGCTACAAAAGCTTCGTGATGAACTATAATATGCAAGGGATGGATAAGACAATTCCCGAGCTCTTCGCAATGCTAAAAGCTGCGAAGGTAGAAATCTAGAAGGAGCATCAAGTGTTGATGGTCAACAAGACCACTAGTTTCAAGAAGAAGGGCAAATGGAAGAAGGGGAACTTCAAGAAGAATGGCAAGCAAGTTGCTACTCAAGTGAAGAAGCCCAAGTCTGGACCTAAGCCTGAGACTGAGTGCTTCTACTGCAAAGGGACTGGTCACTGGAAGCGGAACTGCCCCAAGTATTTGGCGGATAAGAAGGATGGCAAAGTGAAAAGTATATTTGATATACATGTTATTGATGTGTACCTTACTAATGCTCTTAGTAGCGCCTGGGTATTTGATACTCATTCTGTTGCTCATATTTGAACTCAAAACAGGGGATACGGATTAAACGAAGATTGGCTAAGGACGTGGTGATGACGCGCGTGGGAAATGGTTCCAAAGTCGATGTGATCGCCGTCGGCACGCTTCCTCCACATCTACCTTCGGGATTAGTTTTGGACCTGAATAATTGTTATTTGGTGCCACCGTTAAGCATGAACATTATAACCGGATCTTGTTTGATGCGAGACGGTTATTCATTTAAATCGGAGAATAATGGTTGTTCTATTTATATGAGTAATATCTTTTATGGTCATGCACACTTGATGAGTGGTCTATTTTTGTTGAATCTCGATAGTAGTGATACACATATTCATAGTATTGAAGCCAAAAGATACAAATTTAATAATGATAGTGCAACTTATTTGTGTCACTGCCGTTTAGGTCATATTGGTGTAAAGCGCATGAAGAAACTCCATGTTGATGGGCTTTTGGAATCACTTGATGCTTGCGAACCATGCCTCATGGGCAAGATGATTAAGACTCCGTTCTTCGGAACAATGGAGCGAGCAACAGACTTATTGGAAATAATACATACTCATGTATGCGGTACGATGAGTGTTGATGCTCGCGGCGGGTATCGTTATTTTTTGACCTTCACAGATGATTTGAGCAGATATGGGTATATCTACTTAATGAAACATAAGTCTGAAACATTTGAAAATTTTATAGAATTTCAGAGTGAAATGATCATCGTAACAAGAAAATACAGTTTCCACGATCTGATCGTGGAGGTGAATATTTGAGTTAGAGTTTGCTCTTCATTTGAAACAATGTGGAATAGTTTCGTAACTCATGCCACATGGAACACCACAACATAAGGGTGTGTCCGAATGTCAGAACCACACTTTATTAGATATGGTGCGATCTATGATGTCTCTTACTGATTTACCGCTATCGTTTTGGGGTTATGCTTTAGAGACGGTGATACGTCCATTTTGCATCATGCTTTTATATCGATATTTATTGCATTATGGGCTGTTATTACACATTATGTCACAATACTTATGCATATTCTCTCTAATCTTACAAGGTTTACATAAAGAGGGAGAATGTCGGCAGCTGGGATTCTGGGCTGGAAAAGGAGCAAATATTAGAGACCTATTCTGCACAGTTCCAAAAGTCCTGAAACTTCACGGAAGTTATTTTCAGAATATATAAAAAATACTAAGCGCAAGAAGTACTAGAGGGGGGCCACTCACCAGCCACGAGGGTGGGGGGCACGCCCTACCCCCCTGGGCGCGCCCTCTTGCCTCGTGGGACCCCTGGTGGCCCTCCGATGCCCATCTTCTGCTATATGGAGTCTTTCGTTGAGGAAAAAATCATAAGCAAGCTTTTAGGACTAGACTTCGCCGCCACGAGGCGGAACCTTGGTGGAACCAATCTAGGGCTCTGGCAGAGCTGTTCTGCCGGGGAAACTTCCCTCCGGGAGGGGGAAATCATCACCATCGTCATCACCAATGATCCTCTCATCGGGAGGGGGTCAATCTCCATCAACATCTTCACCAACACCATCTCCTCTCAAACCCTAGTTCATCTCTTGTATCCAATTCTTGTCTCTAAGTCTGGGATTGGTACCTGTAGGTTGCTGGTAGTGTTGATTACTCCTTATAGTTGATGCTAGCCGATTTATTTGGTGAAAGATCATATGTTCAGATCCTATATGCATATTAATACCCCTCTGATTATGAACATGAATATGCTTTGTGAGTAGTTACGTTTGTTCCTGAGGACATGGGAGAAGTCTTGCTATTAGTAGTCATGTGAATTTGGTATCCGTTCGATATTTTGATGAGATGTATGTTGTCTCTCATCTAGTGGTGTTATGTGAACGTCGACTACATGACACTTCACCATTATTTGGGCCCAGAGGAAGGCATTGGGAAGTAATAAGTATATGATGGGTTGCTAGAGTGACAGAAGCTTAAACCCTAGTTTATGCGTTGCTTCGTAAGGGGCTGATTTGGATCCATATGTTTCATGCTATGGTTAGGTTTACCTTAATACTTCTATTGTAGTTGCGGATGCTTGCAATGGGGGTTAATCATAAGTGGGATGCTTGTCCAAGTAAGGACATCACCCAAGCACCGGTCCACCCACATATCAGATTATCAAAGTACGGAACGCGAATCATATGAACGTGATGAAAACTAGCTTGACGATAATTCCCATGTGTCCTCGGGAGTGATTTTCTCTATATAAGAGTGTGTCCAGGCTTGTCCTTTGCTACAGAAAGGATTGGGCCACCTTTCTGCACTTTATTTACTTTTGTTACTTGTTGCTCGTTACAAATTATCTTATCACAAAACTATCTGTTACCTATAATTTCAGTGCTTGCAGAGAATACATTGCTGAAAACCATTTATCATTTCCTTCTGCTCCTCGTTGGGTTCGACACTCTTACTTATCGAAAGGACTACGATAGATCCCCTATACTTGTGGGTCATCAAGACTCTTTTCTGGCACCGTTGCCGGGGAGTGAAGCGCCTTTGGTAGGTGGAATTTGGTAAGGAAAAATTTATATAGTGTGCTGAAATTTGTTGTCATTTGTTACTATGGAAAGTAATCCTCTGAGGGGCTTGTTCGGGGTATCTTCACCTCGACCAGTAGAGCAAAGAGTTGCTCCTCAACCTACTCAACCTACTGAAAATGAAAATGTCTACTTTGAAATTCCTTCAGGTATGGTAGAAAAACTGCTAGCTAATCCTTTTGCAGGAGATGGAACATTACATCCTGATGAGCACCTTATATATGTGGATGAAGTTTGTGGATTATTTAAGCTTGTAGGTATGCCCGATGATGTTATCAAGAAGAAGGTATTCCCTTTATATTTGGAGGGAGATGCATTGACATGGTATAGGCTATGTGATGATATGGGATCATGGAACTACAAACGATTGAAATTGGAATTTCATCAGAAGTTTTATCTTATGCATCTTGTTCATCGTGATCGTAATTATATATATAATTTTTGGCCTCGCGAAGGAGAAAGCATCGCTCAAGCTTGGGGGAGGCTTAAATCAATGTTATATTCATGCCCCAATCATGAGCTCTCAAGAGATATGATTATTCAAAAATTTATGCTCGGCTTTCTAATAACAGTCGCACCATGCTCGATACTTCTTGTGCTGGCTCTTTTATGATAAAGACTATTGAATTCAAATGAGATTTATTGGAAAGAATTAAACACAACTCTGAAGATTGGGATCTCGATGAAGGTAAGGAGTCAGGTATGACACCTAAGTTTGATTGTGTTAAATCTTTTATGGATACCGATGTTTTCCATAAATTTAGCACTAAATATGGACTTGACTCTGAGATAGTAGCTTCTTTCTGTGAATCTTTTGCTACTCATGTTGATCTCCCTAAGGAGAAGTGGTTTAAATATCATCCTCCCATAGAAGTAAAAGTACCTGCACCTATTAAAGTTGAAGAAAAGACTATCACTTATAATGATCCTATTGTTCCTACTGCTTATGTTGAGAAACCGCCTTTTCCTGTTAGGATAGAATATCATGCTAAAGCTTCAACTGTGGTTCGTAAAAGCAATATTAGAACCTATACACCGCTTGAGCAAGTTAAAGTTGAACCTAATATTGCTATTGTTAAGGATCTCTTGGCTGATAATATTGATGGGCATGTTATTTATTTCTGTGATGAAACTGCTAGAATTGCTAAACCTTGTGCTAAAGATAAACATAAACCTGTGGTAGGCATGCCTGTTATTTCTGTTAAAATAGGAGATCATTGTTATTATGGCTTATGTGATATGGGTGCTAGTGCAATACCTATTGACTTATACAAAGAAATTATGCATGATATTGCACCTGCTGAGTTAGAAGATATTGATGTCACAATTAAACTTGTCAATAGAGATACTATTTCACCAATTGGGATTGTTAGAGATGTTGAAGTCTTGTGTGGGAAAACTAAATATCCTGCTGATTTTCTTGTTCTTGGTTCCCCACAAGATAGATTTTGTCCCATTATATTTGGTAGACCCTTCTTAAACACTGTTAATGCTAGGATAGACTGCAAAAAGGACGTTGTTACTATTGGTTTAGGTGATATGTTTCATGAGTTCAACTTTTCTAAATTTCGTAGACAACACCGTGAAGAGGAATTACCTAGTAAAGATGAAATTATTGGTCTTGCTTCTATTGCCGTACCTCCCAGTGATCCTTTAGAACAATATTTGCTAGACCATGAAAATGATATGTTTATGGATGAAAGAAGGGAAATAGATGAGTTGTTCTTTAAATAGGGACCTATTCTAAAACACAACTTGCCTATTGAAATCTTAGGGGATCCTCCTCCACCTAAGGGTTATCCCGTGTTTGAGCTTAAACCATTGCCTGATACTCTTAAATATGCTTATCTTGATGAAAAGAAGATATATCCTGTTATTATTGGTGCTAACCTTTCAGAGAAGGAGGAAGAAAAATTATTGAAAACTCTGAAGAAGCACCGTGCTGCTATTGGATATACTCTTGATTATCTTAAGGGCATTAGTCCCACTCTATGTCAACAGAAAATAAATTTGGAAAAAGATGCCAAACCAGTTATTGATCACCAACGACGACTGAATCCTAAGATGAAAGAAGTGGTAAGAAAAGAAATACTAAAACTCCTTGAGGCAGGTATAATTTATCCCATTGCTGATAGTCAGTGGGTAAGTCCTGTCCACTGTGTTCCTAAGAAGGGAGGTATTACTGCCGTTTCGAATGATAAAGATGAATTGATTCCACAAAGAATTATTACAGGTTATAGGATGGTAATTGATTTCCACAAATTAAATAAGGCTACTAACAAAGATCATTACCCCTTACCTTTATTAATCAAATGCTAGAAAGATTATCCAAACATACACATTTTTGCTTTCTAGATGGTTATTCTGGTTTCTCTCAAATACCTGTATCAACTGATGATCAATCTAAGACCACTTTTACTTGCCCTTTCGGTACTTTTGCTTATAGACGTATGCCTTTTGGTTTATGTAATGCACCTGCTACCTTTCAAAGATGCATGGTGGCTATATTTTCTGATTTTTGTGAAAAGATATGTGAGGTATTCATGGATGATTTCTCCGTTTATGGATCCTCTTTGATGATTGCTTAAGCAACCTTGATCGAGTTTTGCAGAGATGTGAAGAAATTAACCTTGTCTTGAATTGGGAGAAATGCCACTTTATGGTTAATGAAGGTATTGTCTTGGGGCACAAAGTTTCTAAAAGGGGCATTGAAGTTGATAAAGCTAAAGTTGATGCTATTGAAAAGATGTCGTGTCCCAAGGACATCAAAGGTATAAGAAGTTTCCTTGGTCATGCCGGCTTTTATAGGAGGTTCATTAAGGACTTCTCAAAAATTTCTCGGCCTCTGACTAATTTATTACAAAAAGATATACCATTCGTCTTTGATGATGACCGTGTAGAAGCATTTGAAACACTTAAGAAAGCATTAATCTCTACACCTATCGTTCAGCCACCTGATTGGAATTTACCTTTTGAAATTATGTGCGATGCTAGTGATTATGATGTAGGTGCTGTTCTAGGGCAAAGAGTTGATAAGAAACTAAATGTTATTTAATATGCTAGTAAAACTCTAGACAATGCCCAGAGAAATTATGCTACTACTGAAAAAGAATTCTTAGCAGTTGTATTTGCTTGTGATAAGTTCAGACTTTATATTGTTGATTCTAAAGTAACTATTCACACAGATCATGCTGCTATTAAATATCTTATAGAAAAGAAAGATTCTAAACCTAGAGTTATTAGATGGGTTCTCTTGCTACAAGAATTTGATTTGCGTATTATTGATAGAAAGGGAGCTAAGAACCCTGTTGCAGACAACTTGCCTAGGTTAGAGAATGTTCTTGATGACCCACTACCTATGGATGATAGCTTTCCTGATGAACAATTAAATGTCATAAATGCTTCTCGAAATGCTCCATGGTATGCTGATTATGCTAATTATATTGTTGCTAAATTTATACCACCTAGTTTCACATACCAACAAAAGAAAAAGTTCTTCTATGATTTGAGACATTACTTTTGGGATGACCCACATCTTTATAAAGAAGGAGTAGATGGTATTATTAGACGTTGTGTACCTGAGCATGAACAGGAACATATCCTATGCAAGTGTCACTCCGAGGCTTATGGAGGACACCATGCTGGAGATAGAACTGCACATAAGGTATTGCAACCCTGTTTTTATTGGCCTACTCTCTTCAAGGATGCTCGTAAGTTTTTCTTGTCTTGTGATGAATGTCAAAGAATTGGTAATATTAGTAGACGTCAAGAAATTCCTATGAATTATTCACTTGTTATTGAACCATTTGATGTTTGGGGCTTTGATTATATGGGACCTTTTCCTTCCTCTAATGGGTATACACATATCTTAGTTACTGTTGATTACGTTACTAAGTGGGTAGAAGCTATTCCAACTAGTAGTGCTGATCATAACACCTCTATTAAGATGCTTAAAAAAGTTATTTTTCTGAGGTTTGGAGTCCCTAGATATTTAACGACTGATGGTCGTTCACATTTTATTCATGGTGCCTTTCGTAAAATGCTTGCTAAGTATGACTTTAATCATAGAATTGCATCTCCTTATCACCCACAGTCTAGTGGTCAAGTAGAATTGAGCAACAGAGAGCTTAAATTAATTTTGCAAAAGACTGTTAATAGATATAGAAAGAATTGGTCCAAGAAACTTGATGATGCATTCTGGGCCTATAGAATTGCGTATAAAAATCCTATGGGTATGTCTCCGTATAAAATGGTTTATGGTAAAGCATGTCATTTACCTCTTGAGCTAGAACATAAGGCATATTGGGCCATTAAAGAGCTCAATTATGATTTCAAACTTGCCGGTGAGAAGAGGTTATTTGACATTAGCTCACTTGATGAATGGAGAACCCAAGCCTATGAGAATGCCAAATTGTTTAAAGAAAAAGTTAAAAGATGGCATGGCAAAAAAATACAAAAGCGTGAGTTTAACGTAGGTGATTATGTATTGCTATACAACTCTCATTTAAGATTTTTTGCAGGAAAGCTTCTCTCTAAATGGGAAGGTCCTTACGTTATCGAGGAGGTCTATCATTCCGATGCCATAAAAATCAACAACTTCGAAGGCACAAATCCGAAGGTGGTGAGCAGTCAAAGAATCAAACATTATATCTCAGGTAACCCTATAAATGTTGAAACCAATGTTATTAAAACCGTAACCCCGGAGGAATACACAAGGGACACTTTACGGAACGTTCCAGACTCTGAAAAGGAATAGGTACGTGGTACGATAAGTAAACCGACTCCAAAACAGTTCTAATGGCAATTTTTCTCCGTTTTGGAATATTTAGAAAAATAGAAAAATAAGAAGCAGTCCGGGAAGGACACGAGGGCTCCACGAGGGTGGAGGGTGCACCCTACCCCCTGGGCACGCCCCCTGCCTCGTGGGCACCTCATGCGCTCTTTGGACTCCGTTTTCTTGCACGTTACGTATTTTGGTTGGTAAAAAATCATTATATAATCTCCCAAAGGTTATGACTCCCGTATCACGCAATTATCCTCTGTTTGTGTTCCGAGCTATTGCTGCTTCAGATTAGATCAAGATGTCTTTGCAAGAGTCAGTCGGGGAGAGCCGGGTGTCTCATCCGGCATCGAGATCAATGACAAACAGCAATGCTGACCACTTTGGGCCAGCAACAGAGGAAGAGATGGAGGCTGATTTGAAGAGGATAGATGCCATGGAGGAGGATCAAGAAGTCACTTCTCGCTTCCAAGCTGGATTCACAATGGGGGAACTACAGAGCTCGGCTATCCCAAACTCGGTTATCCCTTCCAATGTTAGATTTCTTTCTTATGAAAATATGAAAAAGAGTGTCACTTGTTCTCCCGCAGCTATGCAACACCCTTGGGTGCAAGGAGCTTTGGCTGTTACAGGAAAGCTTCGAAAGGAAATAATGGACCTCAAGCAGCAAGTCAATAAGCTCGAGGAGGAGAATCGTATCCTGAGGGGCATCATCGCCAAGAATATCACATCACCATCCCCGAAAAAGGAGACATAATCACATGGGTATGGGCACTCCCCTTGGCAACTGCCAAGCTTGAGGGAGGTGCCCCGGTATCGTATCACCATCACCTTCATCTTTACCGTTTTTCTTAGTTCGATCCTTTTGATAATATTTTGATCTAGTAGAATAAAAGTTTTTAGTATGATCTAGTTTTGAGTTTTACTTTATGATCCCTCTATGTAATCGAGTCCGTGAGCTATATAATAAAGATTAGTGTTGAGTCAAGGGCTTGATGATTTTGCTATGATCTTGATGGAATAAAATAAACGAGAAGAAATAAAAAGAATAAAAGAGGTCATATGGATCTTATGGAGAGTAATGAGCTCACATATAAAGATATGATGAATAAAAGTTGTTAAGAGTTGACAAACATAGTTTTGGTCATAGTTGCAATTAATAGGAAGTAATAAAGAAAGAGAGGTCTTCACATATAAATATACTATCTCAGACATCTTTTATGATTGTGAGCACTCATTAAAATATGATATGCTAAAGAGTTGACATTGGACAAGGAAGACAACGTAATGGGTTATGTTTTCTTACATCTAAGATAAATTATATTGCCATGGATCATCCAACATGGTTGAGCTTGCCTTTCCCCCTCATCCTAGCTAAACTCTTTGCACCAAGTAGAGATACTACTTGTGCTTGCATATACCCTTAAACCCCATTTCGCCATGAGAGTCCACCATATCTACCTATGGGTTGAGTAAGATCCTTCAAGTAAGTTGTCATCGGTGCAAGCAATAAAAATTGCTCTCTAAATATGTATGACTTATTAGTGTGGGAGAAAATAAGCTTTATACGATCTTGTGATGTGGAAGAAATAAAAGCGACGGGCTGCATAATAAAGGTCCATATCACAAGTGGCAATATAAAGTGACGTTCTTTCGCATTAAGATTTTGTGTATCCAACCATAAAAGCGCATGACAACCTCTGCTTCCCTCTGCGAAGGGCCTATCTTTTACTTTTATCTCCCACCTTACATAAGAGTCATGGTGATCTTCACCTTTCCTTTTTACATTTTATCTTTTGGCAAGCACAATATGTTGGAAAGATCCTGGTATATATGGCTAATTGGATGTGAGTTTTCATGAACTATTATTGTTGACATTACCCTTGAGGTAAAACGTTGGGAGGCAAAACTATAAGCCCCTATCTTGTTAGCAATTGTGAAAGACTAAAAGATGGTTGAGTATGTGGACTTGCTGAAAAGCTCTTATATTGACTCTTTCCTATGTTATGATAAATTGCAATTGCTTCAATGACTGAGATTATAGTTTGTTAGTTTTCAATGAAGTTTATGATTCATACTTGAAAATGTGATTGAATTGTTACTCTAGCATAAGAGATCATATGACAATAATTATATAAGCTGATGTTCTAAGAATGATCATGATGCCCTCATGTCCGTATTTTATTTTTATCGACACCTCTATCTCTAAACATGTGGACATATTTTTCGAGTTTGGCTTTCGCTTGAGGACAAGCGAGGTCTAATCTTGGGGGAGTTGATACGTCCATTTTGCATCATGCTTTTATATCGATATTTATTGCATTATGGGCTGTTATTACACATTATGTCACAATACTTATGCATATTCTCTCTTATCTTACAAGGTTTACATAAAGAGGGAGAATGTCGGCAGCTGGGATTCTGGGCTGGAAAATGAGCAAATATTAGAGACCTATTCTGCACAGTTCCAAAAGTCCTGAAACTTCACGGAAGTTATTTTCAGAATATATAAAAAATACTGAGCGCAAGAAGTACTAGAGGGGGGCCACTCACCAGCCACAAGGGTGGGGGGCACGCCCTACCCCCCTGGGCGCGCCCTCTTGCCTCGTGGGACCCCTGGTGGCCCTCCGATGCCCATCTTCTGCTATATGGAGTCTTTCGTTGAGGAAAAAATCATAAGCAAGCTTTTAGGACTAGACTTCGCCGCCACGAGGCGGAACCTTGGCGGAACCAATCCAGGGCTCTGGCAGAGCTGTTCTGCCAGGGAAACTTCCCTCCGGGAGGGGGAAATCATCACCATCGTCATCACCAACGATCCTCTCATCGGGAGGGGGTCAATCTCCATCAACATCTTCACCAACACCATCTCCTCTCAAACCCTAGTTCATCTCTTGTATCCAATTCTTGTCTCTAAGTCTGGGATTGGTACCTGTAGGTTGCTAGTAGTGTTGATTACTCCTTGTAGTTGATGCTAGCCGATTTATTTGGTGAAAGATCATATGTTCAGATCCTATATGCATATTAATACCCCTCTGATTATGAACATGAATATGCTTTGTGAGTAGTTACGTTTGTTCCTGAGGACATGGGAGAAGTCTTGCTATTA
Organism: Triticum monococcum; assembly: GCA_034509565.1. NCBI lineage: Eukaryota > Viridiplantae > Streptophyta > Magnoliopsida > Poales > Poaceae > Triticum > Triticum monococcum. Next base: position 436,959,789 of record CM067842.1, on the reverse strand, counting down.
GTAGTCATGTGAATTTGGTATTCGTTCGATATTTTGATGAGATGTATGTTGTCTCTCCTCTAGTGGTGTTATGTGAACGTCGACTACATGACACTTCACCATTATTTGGGCCTAGAGGAAGGCATTGGGAAGTAATAAGTATATGATGGGTTGCTAGAGTGACAGAAGCTTAAACCCTAGTTTATGCGTTGCTTCGTAAGGGGCTGATTTGGATCCATATGTTTCATGCTATGGTTAGGTTTACCTTAATACTTCTATTGTAGTTGCGGATGCTTGCAATGGGGGTTAATCATAAGTGGGATGCTTGTCCAAGTAAGGACAACACCCAAGCACCGGTCCACCCAGATATCAGGTTATCAAAGTACCGAACGCGAATCATGTGAACGTGATGAAAACTAGCTTGATGATAATTCCCATGTGTCCTCGGGAGCGCTTTTCTCTATATAAGAGTTCGTCCAGGCTTGTCCATTGCTACAAAAAGGATTGGGCCACCTTGCTGCACTTTATTTACTTTTGTTACTTGTTGCTCATTACAAATTATCTTATCACAAAACTATCTGTTACCTATAATTTCAGTTCTTGCAGAGAATACCTTGCTGAAAACCGTTTATCATTTCCTTCTGCTCCTCATTGGGTTCGACACTCTTACTTATCGATAGGACTACGATAGATCCCCTATACGTGTGGGTCATCAGACGGCTGCATTCACGTTAAATAGGGCACCATCGAAATCCGTTGAGACGACACCATATGAACTGTGGTTTGGCAAGAAACTCAAGTTGTCATTTCTTAAAGTTTGGGGCTGGGATGCTTATGTGAAAAAGCTTCAACCTGATAAGCTCGAACCCAAATCGGAGAAATGTGTCTTCATAGGATACCCAAAGGAGACTATTGGGTACACCTTCTATCACAGATCCGAAGGCAAGATATTCGTTGCTAAGAATGGATCCTTTCTAGAGAAGGAGTTTCTCTCGAAAGAAGTGAGTGGGAGGAAAGTAGAACTTGATGAGGTAATTGTACCTTCTCCCTTATTGGAAGGTAGTTCATCACATAAATCAGTTCCAGTGATTCCTACACCAATTAGTGAGGAAGCTAATGATGATGATCATGAAACTTCCGATCAAGTTACTAGCGAACCTCGTAGGTCAACCAGAGTAAGATCCGCACCAGAGTGGTACAGTAATCCTGTTCTGGAGGTCATGTTACTTGACCATGAAGAACCTACGAATTATGAGGAAGTGATGATGAGCCTAGATTCCGCGAAATGACTTGAGGCCATGAAATCTGAGATGGGATCCATGCATGAGAACAAAGTATGGACTTTGGTTGACTTGCACGATGATCGACAAGCAATAGAGAATAAATGGATCTTCAAGAAGAAGACTGACACTGACGGTATTGTTACTGTCTACAAAGCTCGACTTGTTGCGAAAGGTTTTCGACAAGTTCAAGGAGTTGACTACGATGAGACCTTCTCACCTGTAGCGATGCTTAAGTCTGTCCGAATCATGTTAGCAATTGCCGCATTTTATGATTATGAAATTTGGAAAATGGATGTAAAAACTGCATTCCTTAATGGATATCTTAAAGAAGAGTTGTATATGATGCAACCAGAAGGTTTTGTCGATCCAAAAGGTACTAACAAAGTGTGCAAGCTCCAGCGATCCATTTATGGACTGGTGCAAGCCTCTCGAAGTTGGAGTATATGCCTTGATAGTGTGATCAAAGCATATGGTTTTATACAGACTTTTGGAGAAGCCTATATTTACAAGAAAGTGAGTGGGAGTTCTGTAGCATTTCTGATATTATATGTGGATGACATATTGTTGATCGGAAATGATACTGAATTTCTAAATGGCATAAAAGGATACTTGAATAAGAATTTTTCAATGAAAGACCTCAGTGAAGCTGCTTATATATTGGGCATCAAGATCTATAGAGATAGATCAAGACGCTTAATTGGACTTTCACAAAGCACATACCATGATAAAGTTTTGAAGAAGTTCAAAATGGACCAGGCAAAGAAAGGGTTCTTGCCTAAGTTACAAGGTGTGAAGTTGAGTCAGACTCAATGCCCGACCACTACAGAAGATAGAGAGAAAATGGAAGTCATTCCCTATGCCTCAACCATAGGTTCTATCATGTATGCAATGTTGTGTACGAGACCTGATGTGTGCCTTGCTATTAGTTTAGCAGGGAGGTGCCAAAGTAATGCAGGAGTGGATCACCGGATAGCGGTCAAGAACATCCTAAAATACCTAAAAAGCACTAAGGATATGTTTCTCGTTTATGGAGGTGACAAAGAGCTCATCTTAAACGGTTACATCGATGCAAGCTTTGACACTGATCCAGATGACTCTAAGTCGCAAACCGGATACGTATTTATATTGAATGGTGGAGCTGTCAGTTGGTATAGTTCCAAGCAGAGCATCGTGGCAGGATCTACGTGTGAAGCAGAGTACATGGCTGCTTTGGAAGCAGCAAATGAAGGAGTCTGGATGAAGGAGTTCATATCCGATCTAGGTGTAATACCTAGTGCATCAGGTACAATGAAAATCTTTTCTAACAATACTGGTGCAATTGCCTTGGCAAAGGAATCCAGGTTTCACAAGAGAACCAAGCACATCAAGAGACGCTTCAATTCCATCTACGATTAAGTCAAGGAGGGAGACATAGAGATTTGCAAGATACATATGGATGTGAATGTTGCAGACCCATTGACTAAGCCTCTCTCACGAGCAAAACATGATCAGCACCAAGACTCCATGGGTGTTAGAATCATTACTATGTAATCTAGATTATTGACTCTAGTGCAAGTGGGAGACTGAATAAAATATGCCCTAGAGGCAATAATAAAGTTGTTATTTATATTTCCTTATTTCATGATAAATGTTTATTATTCATGCTAGAATTGTATTAACTGGAAACTTAGTACATGTGTGAATACATAGACAAACAGAGTGGCCCTGGTGTGCCTCTACTTGACTAGCTCGTTAATAAAAGATGGTTAAGTTTCCTGACCATAGACAAGTGTTGTCATTTGATGAATGGGGTCACATCATTAGAGAATAATGTGATGGAAGATACCCATCCGTTAGCTTAGCATAATGATCGTTTAGACTTTCTGCTATTGCTTTCTTCATGACTTATACATGTTCCTCGGACTATGAGATTATGCAACTCCCGAATACCGGAGGAACACCTTGTGTGCTATTAAATGTCACAACGTAACTGGGTGATTATAAAGATGCTCCACAGGCGTCTCCAATGGTGTTTGTTGAGTTGCCATAGATCGAGATTAGGATTTCTCACTCTGTGTATCGGAGAGGTATCTCTGGGCCCTCTCGGTAATGCACATCACTATGAGCCTTGCAAGCAATGTGACTAATGAGTTAGTCACGGGGTGATGCATTACAGAACAAGTAAAGAGACTTGCCGGTGACGAGATTGAACTAGGTATGATGATACCGATGATTGAATCTCGAGCAAGTAACATATTGATGACAAAGGGAACAACGTATGTTGTTATGCGGTTTCACCAATAAAGATCTTCGTAGAATATGTAGGAGCCAATATGAGCATCCAGGTTCCGCTATTGGTTATTGACCGGAGATATGTCTCGGTCATGTCTACATAGTTCTTGAACCCATAGGGTCCGCACACTTAACATTCGATGACAATTTGTATTATGAGTTTCGTGTTTTGATGAACCAAAGTTTGTTCGGAGTCCCAGATGAGATCACGGACATGACGAGGAGTCTCTAAATGGTCGAGACATAAAGATTCATATCTTGGAAGGCTACATTCGGACACCGAAATGGTTCAGGTCGTTTCGGATAAGTTTCGGAGTACCGGGGGTTACCAGAACCCCCCGGGAGGTTAATGGGCCACCATGGGCCTTAGTGGAGAAGAGAGAGGGCTAGCCAGGAGGTGGCGCGCGCCCCCCTTGCCCAGTCCGAATTGGACAAGGGGTGAGGGAGGCGCCCCCTTGAAAGTGCAACTATCCCTGGGTGGTTTTGGTAATTCCTAACAACATATAGTTCATTGAGCTAATGCTATTTCAAGATAAACATTTCAGGAAAGCTCAGTGATTGGCATGGCATGGATGAGAAAAGTGGATCCCTCAAAATTCTAAGGACAAAGGATTGGCTCAAGCTCAAATCTCAGGACTCTACATATTTTCATTTTAAGTGATCCAAGATCACATTGAGTCCATAGGAAAAGCCAATACTATTAAGAGGGGATGAGGTGTTGCCTAATGGCTTAATTGCTCAAAGTGCTTAGTGATATGCTCCAAAAGCCCTCAACTACTTTCTCACATCCACATATGTTCCAAACCAAAAGTCAAACTCGGCCTCACCGAATCTTTCTATCCGGCGCCACCGAGTTCAGTTAACGTAGCCACTGCCAGAAACCCTAATCCATTCAGTCTCACCGATAGGGATCTCGGTCTCACCGAGATGGGATTGTAATCTCTCTGTTTCCCTTTGTAACGTTTCAGTCAAACCGAGATGAGCGATCGGTCCCACTGAGATTGCAATGCAAACTCTCTGTTTCCCTTCCATAACGTTTCGGTCCAACCGAGATGAGCGAATCGGTCCCACTGAGTTTGCCTAACCAACTCTCTGTTAGTCCATTACCAAAATCGGTCTCACCAAGTTTGTTTAATCGGTCTCACCGAGATTACGTTATGCGCTAACCCTAACAAAATCGCTCCCACCGAGTTGACATGTCGGTCCCACCGAAAATCCTAACGTTCACATTTTGAACTAAATCGGTATGACCGAGTTGTATGATTCGGTCCCACCGAGTTTGGTGATTTGTGTGTAACGGTTAGATTTTGTGTGGAGGCTATTTATACCCCTCCACCCACTCCTCATTAAAATGAGAGCCATCAGAACATGCCTACACTTCCAACATACATTTTCTGAGAGAGAACCACCTACACTTGTGTTGAGGTCAAGATATTCCATTCAACCACATGAATCTTGATCTCTAGCCTTCCCCAAGTCGCTTTCCACTCAAATCATCTTTCCACCAGATCCAAATCCTGTGTGAGAGAGTTGAGTGTTGGGGAGACCATCATTTGAAGCACAAGAGCAAGGAGTTCATCATCAACACACCATTTGTTACCTCTTGGAGAGTGGTGTCTCCTAGATTGGTTAGGTGTCACTTGGGAGCCTCCGTCAAGATTGTGGAGTTGAACCAAGGAGTTTGTAAGGGCAAGGAGATTGCCTACTTCGTGAAGATCTACCCAAGTGAGGCAAGTCCTTCGTGGGCGACGGCCATGGTGGGATAGACAAGGTTGCTTCTTCATGGACCCTTCGTGGGTGGAGCCCTCTGTGGACTCGTGCAGCCATTACCCTTCGGGGGTTGAAGTCTCTATCAACATGGATGTATGATAGCACCACCTATCAGAACCACGCCAAAAATCTCAGTGTCTCAAATTGCGTTTGCACACTCCAAACTCCGCCCTTTACCTTCATATGCAATTGTTTTACTTTCCGCTGCTATACTCTTAGAATTGCATGTGTGGGTTGATTTCTTGACTTGTGCTAAGTTGCTAAAATCTTCCTAGAACTAAAATTGGGAAAAGGCTAGATTTTTATTTGGTCAAGTAATCTAATCACCCCCCTCTAGACATACTTTCTATCCTATAAGTGGTATCAGAGCTTTGGTCTCCATTTGCTTTGATTTCCATAGCTTTGGTGGTCATAGCCTTGGTTTCACAACCTAGGAGAGTATGGCGTCTAGCGAGGGAAATTACCACTGTAGAGGTCCTTACTTCGATGGTACCAATTTTGCTAGTTGGAAGCATAAGATGAAAATGCATATTCTTGGACATAACCCCGCCGTTTGGGCTATTGTGTGTATTGGCCTGCAAGGTGAATTATTCGATGGGAGAGAACCAAACCGTGAAGCTACCATGGAAGAGTTGAAGATGCTACAATACAATGCTCAAGCTTGTGATATTCTCTTCAACGGATTATGCCCCGAAGAATTCAACAAAATCAGCCGTCTTGAGAATGCAAAGGAAATTTGGGATACTTTGATTGAAATGTACTCTAGGCTTGCTCTCATCACAAATGAGATTGCCGGCTTAGGAAGTGAAGAGATGACCGATAGATTCATCATCAAGAAGATCCTAAGAGCCTTGGGTGGAAAATATGATACCGTGTGCACATTGATCCAAATGATGCCCAATTACAAAGATCTCAAGCCAACGGAAGATATTAGAAGAATTGTTGCTCATGAGATGTCACTCAAGGATAAGGAAGAGCTTCACAACAAGTCAAGTGGTGCTTACAAAGCCTCATGTGATGCTACCACATCATCAAGTGAGAAGCAAATCTTCAATGAAGAATTGAGTCTAATGGTGAAGAACTTCAACAAGTTCTACAAGAGTAGAAGCAAGGAAAGAAGTTCCAAGTCAAGGTCCTACAATGACAAAAGATCTTCTAGTCGTGAGCGTAATTGCTACAATTGTGGAAGACCCGGACACTATTCCAATGAGTGTACGACTCCCTACAAAAGAAGAGAAGATTCTCCCTACAAAAGAAGAAGTAGAAGAGAAGAATCACCATCAAGAGAAAGAAGGAATAGAGATGATCGTTATGAACGAAGACCCTCTCAGAGAAGCAAGGACTCAGAAAGAAAGGACAAGTCATCAAGGAGCTAACAAAAAGAAGACATCAAGCTCATGTTGGTGAATGGGTATCCGGTTCTGACTCCGACGATCACTCCGAAAGAAGTTATCATTCCGACTCCGAATATACTCAAGATGAAGGTGTTGCCGGACTAGCACTTGTGACAACCAACTCCTTTGACATATTTGACTCACCAAATGAAGGAATTGGGAGATGCTTCATGGCTAAAGGTCCAAAGGTAACACACCCCGAGTATGTTGATTTCAATAGTGATGAAGATGATTTGCTAGGAGATGATGATTTACTTGTTTACAACTCTAGTTATGAAAACTATGTTGAGCTTGCTATTAATCATGATAATCAAGATAAAACGAATGACAATGATAAGAAGGAGATTGAGCGTCTAACTAAAGAACTAAACACTCTTAAGTTAGCTCATGAAACTACCTTGGAAGATCATCGAGAACTTTTAAAGACTCATGATAAGCTACGCTTTGAAAAGCTCAACCTTGAGCAAGAACACGAGTTTTTTAAAGGCAATCAATGATGATCTTCGCAAGAAAAGTTCTTCTTACATTGCCAAGCGTTTACTCTTGTCTACTTACATGCCACAAGTTAAATCTAGTAACAAGAACAAGAAAGATTCTTCATCTAGTAGTAACAACAATCATGCTAAATCCAATGTTGTTGCTTCTAGTAGCTCTCTTGATTCCACTAATGATTCTCTTAGCCAAGTTACTCTTGAGCAAGAAAATAGCTTATTGAAGGGAATTATAGAGAAAGGTGTTTACAAGAGCCTTGCCGGAAGTAAGCAATTTGAGGAAATTGTACGCAAGCAAGGAAGACACCGGAAGAATCAAGCTATTGGTTTTGAACGAAAGTTCAATGCCAATGGAGTTGAGTGAGAAGAAGATCAATACCCCAAGACGAAGTTTGTTCCTCAACAAGAGAAGTATGATACTACTTCTTTCAAAGGAACACAATCTCAAGATGATCTTCCACCACAAGACCTCAAGCAAAAAGGCAAGGACAAGCTTCAAGAGGAGATTGATGCATTTGAAGAAGCACCTAAGGCCTTGGTCAAGTGGGTTCCCAAGACTACATCAAGTTCTACTTCATCAAGTACGACTACAACTCTAAGGATTCCCATCAAGATGGTGTGGATCCCGAAGAAGAAGAACTAGAGAATTCTTGAGGGTGACTCCGCCAACCTACTTCACTCTTATCATTTGGCAAGGACAAGTGCAAACAACTTTCATATCTTGCACTAGTTCAAAGAGTCACAAACCCTCTTGTTGGTAAGGCAAGGGACAAGGTAACCTAATGCTCACATAGACATCACCTTGTGTACACATCACTCTATATCTATGGATATCCTTGTTTGTTCCTTGTGGGACTAACCCATGTAGGTATTGAAAGTGCAACTCATTCCAAAGGATTGCTCCGAATGATCTACATCAACATTGAGCATCCACATCTTCAACACCTACATGAAGTCATCATTGACAAAACCCAAGGTTAGTTGATCCCTCTTAGGGGGGATATCACATCTAGGGGGAGCTTTACTCTAATCAATTGAGCTAAAGCAACTCTAATGGTGTGAATACAACAATGCTTTATGTAAAAGTGACAACCCCACTTGCGCTTAAACGATGAGTATGACCTACGATCAAATGTTCTCATTTGACTCCTAAGTTAATATACTCATATATAGATGACCTAGTCATCGCCAAATTGCTTGTTAGATGCTAGAGTGTTTGTGCATGCTTTGCCACATATTTCTTTTGCCATCTTATTGTGTGAGCATGTTGGTTGCATATTTTACTCATTCGAGGATATCCATTTGTTGCTTTGTTTGTTTGGTCTTTTCTCTTTTGCCAAATGGATGGACAAGAATGCCTAAGAACTCCCTCTAGATATCTATGCTCTTCTCGTCTCAAACTCTATTCATGCTACATCACAAAGTTTGACCAAGTCAGATTCGAACCACTCTGTGTGAGGAGCACTCGGAGTTCCCGATTTGTCATAGACTTAAACTTCCAAAACCTCTTTGTGTATTTCGGTCTGACCGATTCATCCTTTCCAGTCCTACCGAGATCAGTTAGTTGATCTAGGTTTCCAATATCCGTGCAACCGATTAGAACCTTTTGGTCACACTGAGTTGCAGTAACTGCCTACAGTTTTGCATATCGGTGCCACCGAGTTGTTCCACTCGGTCTCACCTACAGGGTCAGGTTATATATACCGACGGGCCAAATTTTGGAAATTTTTCGAAAACCCTTCGCCCGCACATAACCTACTCTGCCACGTCGGGTCTCCGGATCATCCTCTCGTCGCCAGCGACCTCCCGCCGCTGGTCTTCGCCGCCGTCAACGGAAATCTGCCCTGGCGTTGCCGCCGTAGCAAGTTCGCCGCCAAACTAGGGTACGAACTTGATCTTTGTGCTAATCCATAACTCTGATTCTTAGCACATTGCTTTGCCATGATTCTTGCCACAAATGAAATCATCCTGTCCAGCGAAAACGTCCCGTAGATTAGTTTTGATTTGAAAATTTAGGGTTAGGTCTCCGCCGAATTCATCTCGGACCGACTGAGTTGTAGAAATCGGTCTCACCGATTTGGTTAGGCCATTGCACATGCGTTTTCGGTCTAACCGAAAATTAAAAATTGGTGTGACCGAGTTCAATTCTCTGTGAAACCCTAGCAGTCTTGGTGCCATCGAACAGTGACTCGGTCTGACCGAGTTCACTAGTTTAGGTTCCAAAAGCTGCTTCGGTATCACCGAGTTTACAAATCGGTAGATCCGAAATGCTTGCTATGAAGAACTAAAACTAAGTTTTGGAGTCAATTGTTTTGCAAAACTCCTGTACTTTGTGATGCTCATCTACTCTACCCCATCTATAATCTATTCACAGGGTCTGCTGACAGTTTGCCTACAAGATGTTTGATCAAAGTGATAGCCAGAACAAGTCTGAGGAGCAGGTTCAACTGAGTGAGGGCACTAGTCCCTCCAGTTCTTTTGATGATGGCAGCAGGAGCACACCAAGTAACTTGCCAAAGGCTGCTATCAGGACAAGGAAGAAGAGAACATCTGATTCAGAGGATGAAGATTATGTGGCTATTGAGGATGAGGCCACTTCAAAGAAAAAGGTGCTGAAAAAGGTGTATGGCTCAGCTGCTATAGTCAAGCCAGGGATGCATAAGAAGGCACCAGCAAAGAGAGTCCCTATGTCTAAGGCCAGAGCATCCACTGCTGAAACCTCCAAGCCATCTGAAGAGGCAGTTGGAGAAGGCAACAAAAGGAAGGAAAGTGTCAAGAAGACCACTGCTAGAGTGCTTGGGAGATCATCAATTATGAGGGATGATGATGAAGAGGAAGAGGATGCTGCACCAGCACCCAAAGCTCAAAAGCTTATGGGAGATGCAATCAGATCAGGGGCTGCTCCTTGTAAGCCCAAAGCTGCTCCCAAGGCAGCTACTCCAGCTCAGAAGCCCAAGAGAAGCACTAGAAACATTTCTGGTAAGGAAAAGAACAAGGCCCCTGTCGTGGAATTGTCACGGCAGATGTCCTTTTGCAAGGACTTGGTAGTGGATCCATCGCAACTAGGAAGCTTAAAGGGGTTAATCGGGACAAGGACACGCGAGGTTTATACTAGTTCAGCCCCTTACGGTGAAGGAAGGCCTACGTCTAGTTGGGTTGGAATTGCTTGAGGTTTCGATGACCAGGGAGCGAGATACGCTATGCCTGGCTCTCGATCAGTTGTCTCTCTCCCTAAGCCGCCAGCGGGTCGTCCCCTTATATACACGGGTCGACGCCCTACGGCTTACAGAGTCCCGGCCGGCTCATAAACAGTGTCCGGCTCGGTGACTAGTTACTTCTACCTTACAATACAAGTCACACCCTCATGGCGGTTTATCACCATGGGCCATAAATCGCCTGTGGGCCTTTAGACCCTTAACTGAACCGCCATCTTCACGTCTTGGTCTTGGGCTTCAGATGGGCTTCTCTTTGCGTAACCCGGCCCCTCTTGGGCGGCCTACATAAATAGTTATATCCCCAACATTAGGCCCCAGATTGATTTGAACCGGTTCATGTCAATCTTTAAAAACCTTATGAACTGGCCTTCAGTCTTCCGTTTTGTGCGGAAACTTTAACCCGCCGTGACGTCATCATCTGGATCCGGGTTAAATCTCCGTGACGTCATCTTCAATAAAACTCATATTTTATTCCGCCATATTCTCCAACGGATCTTTGCCTTTACTGACCATCCCGAGAATCGAGGTGTCAGGGCCGCTGGATAATGATGCTTTGGTCTCCTCGTGTCTCACGCCGTCTTTGTCGGCCCCTCCTTATAAATAGATGCGACCTGTAACATCCCAAATTTTCAATTTGGAATGTTATACATTAGATCATCATGCATATCATATTTTATCGTGCATTTTGGTTGATCCTAGAAATTCTACGCAACTCAATGACCCACGGAGAGAGTTGGGGATTTCGTTATTTTCATATTTGAGTTTTCTCAAATTTTGAGAATAGGATCATTTGATTTTATTTATTTTATCATCAATTATTTCTATTACAAAAATATGAGAGAGGGAATAAAATGACTTTCCCAAAATAAAGAAATATTGAGGATTTAATAATAAAATCAAATAAGATTTTATTTCAGAGTTTTTCGGGGTTTTATTTGAATTTAGGAAAAAAGTGCGTTTTTCAAAATTGCATTTAGGGCCCAAATAAATGTTCACCTTGTGCGGCTTGATTTTAGAAGCCCGTGAAAATTTATTTCAGAATTTTTGGAGTCCGTTTAGTATTTCTTTTTATTTTCTTCCGAGCGAAAAAAAAACGAACCAACTTCGGGTCGTACCCGAGCGGGACACCGCCGGGGGCAGCCTTTAAATAGCGCCGCCCCAGCCCATTAGCCCCGCCTCGATCCGCGTGCGCCGCCGGAGCCGCCGACGATCCCGCTGCCCGAGGTTCGTTGCGCCTCGTTTTCCGTGCCAAAAAAATAAAATTTCGGCGTTCGTCATTTTTCTTTTTCTTGGATTAAATCCGCGATTTTTCTGATCGCGATTCCTGATCTGATTTTCGTTTTAGTTTAACTTTTCGCTCGTTTATCGGAATTAGGAGATTCAAGCGCCTAGAGTTTCGTCTCAAAACCCTCTACTCGTTTAACCAACTTAAACAAGTTTTTGCTACTGTAAAATTCGCCCTAGATCCAGATTACTAGAACAAAGTTGTTTTCTTTCGCCGTTCGTCTCTCGTTGTTTCGTTCGATTTGATTCTTTTTGCCAACCGGAGTTCTTAAGTTGAACCTTCTGGTTAGATCTCTTATTTGAGTTTTACCTGTGCATTAGATGAGTACTTATTGTATGCTTGTTTGTTTGTCTGCGATAGAATACCCGGAGTGCGCCGCCTGTTACTTCGAATCGTTAGGTTTCGCGGATCATCAGCAAGGCAAGTAACACTTTGATCATACCTTTTCTACTACCCAGTTTTATTGCATTAGATCAATCCTCACACATTGCATGATTAGGATCTAATTAAATTGTGGGATGGGAAGTAGATGAGGTAGTACCTATTACCTGCTATTATCAAACCTTTGGGAGTTACTTCTGCGTTTTCTTATTATGCCATGCTATGCTAGTAGACGTGGATTGGGTGAGTGATATCCATGACAGATGTGAGTTTGTTAATTAATGGTTTATCTAAGGTGGCAACTTAAACACACATCTGGGTGGATTGAGGCACCTGGATATTCCAGGACTTGCCTGTTTTCTTTTGGACCGCCACCCAGGCTCAAAGGGATCATGAGACTATTTATACTAGAAACTTCCGTGTGCAGCCACACGCTATTATGGGCTCTAGCATAGTTGACTAAGTTGTGCGAACTCTTACAGTGGTAGACTAGCAGATGTAGGGGATGTAGGTGGTACGGTCTACCCGATCGTAAGGTGCTAGCGCTTCTGAAAGACTATGTCTCAGTCATCCGTCTTCTCAAACACCCTGTAGTGCGAGAAACCAAACGAAGGCGATCGAGTCTTGTGGGGAAAAGTGCGCAAACCTCTGCAGAGTATAATAAACTAATCATGGTTAGCCGTGTCCCCGGTTATGGACATCTTGAGTATCTAGTACTTGGATTTTCATGTGAATCTCAACAGGTTACTCTAAAATTAATTTTGTTGGGTTTTGTTAATGATGATTTTTAATTGGGATTGAGAATGCTGTCGACCATTCTCAATGTTTAACAACCACCATGATAGTTAAATAAAATTATTCCTTTGAAGTAGGGAAAATTGGCTTTACGCAAAACTGTAACCATAGAGCTTTCCACCAGCCAAATAAGCATATAGTATAGCTGTTTCATTCCATTACTCTCTATATGTTACCTTGCCAGCATATTCCATGTGCTGACCCGTTTTCGGGCTGCAACGTTAATGTTGCAGACTTTTCAGACGATGATTAAGGAGTTTTTAGGTCGTGGTCCTATACTCAGTGATGCCGTTGGAGTTGATGGACTCACTTATCTTCCAAGCCTTCCGCTGTTATAGTTATTAGATGGCCTTAAGCCATATTTATTGTAATAAGTTCTCTTTTGAGACACTCGATGTAATAAGTGTGTGATTGCTACTCTGCTATAAATCCTCTGAGTACTGTGTGGTGTCAGCATTACTGATCCAGGGATGACACCGGAGCACAGAGATCAGACTGTTTGAGGTCTGGTCGCTACAGAGATGGTATCAGGGCACACGCTGACTATAGGACACGACCACTAAGCACAAGACCTAGATCACTATTCACTCTCTTCTCTTCTGACCTCTCATCTTTTCTACTCTTTAGGATGGCGGATGCAAGGAACAAGTTCACGCAACCGGACGAAGATACACCCTTTGGACGCCACTTGAAGGAAGTCACTAGATACCCGAACATAGGAGTACCAAGCTTCACGGGAACCTACAACGCCACTTTACCTGAAGAAGAGCGCTGGATGATTCAAGTTCAAGTTCCAGGAAGGACGTTCATGCCAGTCACTGAGCCCATAGAGTTTTCTTTTGATGCACAAACTTGGAGTCTAGAAAAGAGCATGGTAGCTCACGTCGCCATGGGACGCACTGGAGAAGTCTACCGCAAGGATCTCAAGGATACTATCTACCAGATTTGTGGACGCCGAGATGAGCACTGGGAGATGATCAGCACCAGGAAGGATAGATCAATTGCAGCTTTTATCTAGGAGCTAAACCAGCACATTCGACGACAGGAGAACCAGATGTGCGCCGACATGATAGATCTGAAGAAGGCTAAGACTAGAATCAAGGAACTGGAGGAAGAACTCAAGGCTACACGTGAAGATTATGAAGAAGAAATTGAAGTATTGGTGGGGAAGAATGATGACCTGATCAAGAAGATTGGAATATTTATGGGAGACCCTACACCAGTAGATGAAGACGAAGAACCCAAGGAGATTAGCCCGGAAGACTACATCATCATCGACGGCACCGACTCGGAACAAGATAGTAGCGATGATGACTATGTTGATGAAGCTGGAGCAGATATTATGGAGTCTGCAACCGTAGAATATTTCTAGTAGACCACCACATCAGTTGTCACATCCCTAGTTTGGTATGGTCCTTGGCTTGCTTTGTGCATCATGTTTAATTTTCAAATGAAATTGAAATGGGGAAGTTGCAAACCCTAGCACCAAAGCAATTCAAATAGGTTCAAATTAAAAGTGGAATTTCAATGAACCCAAAATGCTTTTCAAAAATGTTCATGGTCTTTGGAAAATGTTGGGAACAACAACCAGAGGTGATGCACATTTTTCCTTCTCATTTTGGATTTTTGAATCAATGCTTAAATATTTGAATTGGAGCTGTTTACATTATATAAATATTTTTAATAGCTCCAAAAATGTTGGGAATTGGTGAGGGCCTCTAGAATATTATATCTAGATGCCACAATTATTTTCAACATTTATGGAAATGTTTTAACATTTCTTTAAATACAAAACAAATGTCAGAAATAGAAAAGGAAAACAGGAACAGAAAAAAAGGCTTACCTGTCCTTACCTGGCGGCCCAGCTGGCCAGCCCACCTGGCGGCCCAGCCCACCAGGGGCAGGGAGGTCTTCCTCCTCCCGCCAGGAGGACGCCGGGCGCGTGGCCGACGCACGCCGGCGCACGCCAGGCCACCTCCTGCTTCCCGCCGCTGCCACGACGCCCTGGCCCTTCCCTCGCGTCGCCATGCATCTCCCCGACCCCCTCTCACTCCCTCTCGCTCCTCCCCCCCTCCTCTGTCCTCTCCCCGCAGCGCCACCGAGCGCTGCCGTCGCCACCGCACGCTGTAGCCGTAGCCACCGTGCTCCCCTCGCCTCGTTGCTGTGTCCAGAAGCTCCGCCTCCTCCCTCTGAAGCTCTCCGCCGAGCCACAAGACGCCGGACGCCCTGTGGAACCGCCGTTGCCATCATCCTCCTCCTCGGGCGCCGCCGATCGCCGACTTCGATTCGCCATCGTCAGCGCCTCCCCGAGCCCACTGGCCTGCTCAGCAACTCCGCCGTGAGCTCCCCTTTCTCCTCCCCCTCTTCCCGAGCTCGTTTACGCCCCGTAGCCATCGCCCCCTTGTCGACCGAACCGCGCCGCCGCCCAAGCTCGTCGCCGGCGAAGCCCCAGTGACCAAATGGCCCCGCGCGTGCGTCCTTTACACTCGCAACAACCCGTGGAGCAACGCTAGCGCGAGAGCCAGCTTGTTTGCAAGCCACAGCGCTAATCCCGCACCCACCCGAACTCCAGCCGCCGCACTCGTCGTCGCCGGCGCCACTCCGGCCACTCCCCGGCCGCGCCACCACCACAGTTGGATGCGGACGAGCGCTCGCATCCCGTAGCTGCACTCCGCGCGCCAAATGGCACCCTGTAGCGCATTTCCGTGCCGCGCCGCCGCGCCCGGACTCGCCGGCGGCTAAACGCCGGCGGGCTGACCGTGTTTGACCCCCACAGCCGTTGACCTCTCCCCTCTCTGTCAATGACATGTGGGCCCGGCCCTGTTAAGTTTAATTAGGATTAGTTCAACGACTAATTAAACCCTGGTTAGCTAATTAAGTCACTAACTAGTGGGCCTGCCCAGTTAACTAGGACTAACTAACTTAGTTAGTTGACTGGGTCACTGACCAGTGGGACCCACTGGTCAGGTTTGACCTGGTCAGCCCGTTGACTCGCTTACGTCATGCTGACGTAGAGCTGACGCAATAATTGATTTCTGGTATTAATTTAAATCAGGAAATTCCAGAAAATAGTTAAAACTTCAAAAATTCATAGTAATTCAACCGTAACTCCAAATCAAATAAATTATATATGAAAAATTATCAAAAAAATGCAAGGAATCCATTTATGCCAGTTTCATGCATGAAAAACCAACTTATACCTGCTGTATAAGTGAAAACGTAATAATGGCATGTTATATACTTAAATTGGGGTTTGCATATGAACCCTTGGTTCATATGGACTTCAATCAAATTGATGCTAGATGCATTAGGGCAAATCATAGCATCTTTGAATGTCATCTTCATGCATCATATTGTTGCATATGGTTGTTTATTGATTGCCGGCACTGTTCCCTCTTGATAGGTTCTACTCCGGAAGGTGTCCCGAGTACCTGTCTGAGGAGCAGTGCTTCTTCGTGGATCTATCAGGCAAGCAAACCCCCTTGAGCATCTCGATAAAGTCCCACTCTCTCGCTTCTGCTCCTTTTACTGCATTAGGACAACAACGATTCAAACTGTTACTTTCTGCTGCGGTAGCTGAACCCATTCCTCTGCATGACCTGTCATTGCCACAGTAAATAGTTGAAACCCACTAGCATGAGTAGGAGTTGCTTGAGCCTTGATGTGCCTGCTCATCCATGCTTGTTTTCTTTATGCCAGCTATGCTTAGAGTTGTGTCAGGTCTGATTCATCGGAAATGAATCGGAGTGGTGAACATGTCCTACCGGTAAAGGCTAAGTGTGTGAACACGTTTTGGTAAAGGTAGCGATGAGAGGCCATGTAGGAGTACATGGTGGGTTGTCTCATTGGAACCGTCCTTAAGCACTGAGTTTTGTGTATGTTATCCAAGTCCAGTTACTACCACACATTGGGTTCCGGTTATCCGGCCCCTCTCGGCTTATTAACCCACTTGATCTCTGTCCAGGAGTTGCAACTAGTTTCTGGCGTTTGTAGGTAGTGCTACTTGTCTACCAGGTGGTGTCCGACGGGACGGGCTTGGGACAGACTAGGCACTATGGCACGGTGTACCAAGTGGCACCTGGATGGTGGGCTTGGGAACCCTGCACACATCGTTTGGGGCCGTGAGCGACACCCCGGCCGGATCTCCTTGCGGATGGAACCCGAATAGGCGATAAACCTGGACGAGAGACTTGTGTGGTTAGTCAGGTCATGGCCGACACCCTCGCCCGGCTTCCGCTTGAAGGTTGCCGAGGTACATGACGTGTACAAGGCTATAAGTGGCGAGAGCGTGTGTGAAGAAGTACCCCCTGCAGGGTCAATAATATCTATTCGAATAGCCGTTTTCCTCGGATATGGAAACTTGGAGGACTTATATAGTACATAGACAACTTGAAGTGGATACTCTAAAATAGGCAAGATAAGCGTGAGTGCTATGGATGGCCTTCTCGTAGGGAGACGGGAACGGATCCATAGTGGAGTATTGATATGGTGAAGTTGTGGACTCGTGTGCGTCTTCTCACCTCAAAGAAGTTTCTGTTACCCGTAGTATAGATTAGCCATTGAGTCAAAGCTGGCTTGCTGCTGTTAAACTCCACCACCCCCCTTTGTTGATAATGATGCATATGTAGATAGTTCTGAAGTAAGACTTGCTGAGTACCTTTGTACTCACGTTTGCTTATTTATGTTTTGCAGTTGGTTACACTAGTGGCTTCGACGAGTAGCTTGTATCCCAGCTACGATCTTGTACCCTTGGGAGGGTCGTGTTAGTCAGGCTTCTTAGTCTTTTTCTTTTGTAGTTGTCTGTACCCAGACATGTAATGCTTCCGCCTGTTGCTTGTATGCTCTGAATGATGGGTCATGTGACCCCTGTTTGTATTTATGCTATGTGGCTCTTCTGGGCCCTTATCTATATGAGTTTGAGTTATGTTGTGATGCCATGATGTACCGCACATACATGCATGTTATGCGTAGGTGTAACGTGTATTGCTATGTGTGGGATCCGACAATCTAGTTGTTTATCCTTCGCAGCCTTTCTTATGGGGAAATGTAGTCTAGTGTTCCTCGAGCCATAGTAGTCCGCTACAGCCCGGTTCACCGGAGTCCTGCTAGCCCAGTACTACTGTTCAGGACACTTGACTGGCCGGCATGTGTTTCACTTCGTCCCTATGTCTGTCCCTTGGGGGAAATGTCACATGGTGATCTCCGGAGTCCTGCCTAGCCTGCTACAGCCCGGGATCCCCGGAGTCCTGTTAGCCCGGTGCTACAGCCCGGAATCACTCGTTGATGACCGACATGTTCGATGCGATTCATGTATGCCTGTCTCCATAGGTCCGTGCCGCTTTGGGTTCACGACTAGCCATGTCGGCCCGAGTTCTCTGTCATATGGATGCTAGCGACACTGTCATATACGTGAGCCAAAATGCGCAAACGGTCCCGGGCCAGGTAAGATGGCACCCGTGGGAATACCGTGCGTGAGGCCGCAAAGTGATATGACGTGTTACATGCTAGATCGGTGTGACTTGGGATCGGGGTCCCGACAGACTTGGTATCAGAGCCTGACTGCCTGTAGGATTACCAAGCCAAACTGGTCGAAGTTGAGTCTAGAAATGCTTTAGTTACATAAGGGAATTGTTTGTGGAAGGGAACGTAAGGCTCTTTTTACCTCTTTACCTCATGTCATTCTTTCTGAGTCAGCCTCTTCTTTTCTACGAGGGTTAGGGCCTAGGCTTCTCCTCTATCTCTCAGGATGACGTGTTGCTAAACCGTAAAGTCTTAGGATTGTTGGGTTGTGTCTCAATACAGTTCTACTACTTCTGTGTGTCCTCAGTTTGACCCAGAACCTTGATATTATGATGCTGATTGATTATGCTATTCCTTTGATGATTGTCTCAAAAATCCTTTTGAGCATTTACAGTCGTTATGCTGCCGAAATTGTCCCAAGATTTCAAGACTTTCCAATGCTTTTGCATTACTTTCCGTATCCCTAGGTCGATGCTAATTCCATCCTTGTTTCTTTGGTTTCTGTGTCAGGATGTCGTCTGCTAACCGAGCTTCAGTTGCTCATAGCAAGAACCATGGAGATGGTAGGGACGAGGATCCTCCTGACCAGCCTTTGGTGGCAGAGTTCTTGTTAGCATCCGAGAGGAACAAGAGTGAGACTAACCGCTTGCTGGCACAGATTGAGCAGAACACCGCACATCAGCGTAAGAAGTTGGTTTCCATCACCGACTTCATTGGTCTGAAACCACCCACCTTCCATCATTCCATTGAGCCACTCGATGCGGATGACTGGCTCCGAAGCATCACTCACAAGTTGCATTCTGCGAACGTCGTTGTAAGTGACAAGGTCACCTATGCTACTTATCACTTGGAAGGACCTGCTAGTATTTGGTGGCAGAGCTTTGAAGCTATGCTTCCAGCTGGTCAGATTCCTACCTGGAGAGATTTCACCGAGGCTTTTCGTGAGCACCACATTCCTTAGGCTCTCTTTGACCACAAGAGGGAAGAGTTCTGTAATTTTACCCAGGGTAAGCTGCCTGTTGATGCTTATAGTAGGGAGTTTGGAAACCTCGCCCGCTATGCTACAGAAGAAGTGTCCACGGACGCTAAGAAGCAGGCTAGGTTCCGGAAGGGTCTCCACCCTAAGTTGCGTCGTGATCTCCACCTGCATCATTGTGATACTTTCCAGGCTCTTGTGAACAAGGCCATTAATGCAGAGACAGCTCAACT
The DNA here is from genome assembly GCA_034509565.1 of Triticum monococcum. NCBI lineage: Eukaryota > Viridiplantae > Streptophyta > Magnoliopsida > Poales > Poaceae > Triticum > Triticum monococcum. The sequence continues at coordinate 436,940,196 of CM067842.1, read as the reverse complement.
CACTTACGAGGAGTCTCGTAAGCACAACCGTGATCTGGGTTCTTCCTCCCGCTCTAGCTCTCAGAAGCGACGGATTTGGATTCCAAACTCGGCTCTTCCACCTCGATATGCACCGAGGCCATCCTATGTGGCGCCTCACCCAACCCAGCAACATGCTCCACTCAGGCCTATTAGTGGACCACTTGCCAACGTAGGTCCACGTCCTACCTCAGGAACTTGCTTTACCTGCGGAGAACCAGGACACTATGCACGTGACTGCCCTCAGTCCAGTTATGCTCCACCCCAGTATGAGAGGTGTGTTGGCCGTGAAAAGCCATCAGTCAAGATGATCAGTACCAAGCCAGCCTCCATTGAACGAGCATGTGTGCACCATGTCTCAGCTTCAGAAGTTCCAGATGATCCCGATGTCGTACTGGGTACACTTCTTGTCAATTGTCACCCAGCTTCAGTTCTGTTTGATACTGGAGCATCCCACTCCTTCATATCTGAAGGTTACGCTCGGTTGCACGACATGTCATTTTGTGGTATGCCAACTCCACTAATAATCCAGACTCCTGGTTCCTAATGGCAAACCTCCAAGGTAAGCCATGGTAATGAAATCCTTGTTGATAGACTGGTTTTCCTTGCTTCTTTGATATCTCTCAAGTCCTCAGATATTAACATCATCTTGGGTATGGACTGGATGACAGCTCATCATGCCAAGATCGATTGTTACACCAGATCTGTTCAACTTACATATCCATCTGGCAAAATAGTCACTGTCTCCACTAGAGTTGCAAGGCGTCAACTCTATTCTCTTAATGCCAGCCCTCTTCCAGACCTTGAAGATATTCTGGTAGTCCGTGACTTCCCGGATGTCTTTCCAGAAGAACTGCCAGGTGTCCCACCTGACAGAGATGTAGAGTTTGTCATAGAACTTATCTCAGGAACTGTTCCAATCTCTAGAAGACCATACAAGATGGCACCTTTGGAGTTAGCCGAGCTTAAGAAACAACTCGATGAATCCTTGCAAAAGGGTTTCATCCGTCCTAGTTCTTCTCCCTGGGCTTGCCCCGTTCTCTTCGTCAAGAAGAAGGATGGTTCAGATCGAATGGTTGTAGATTATCGTCCCGTTAATTTGGTCACGATAAAGAACAAGTATCCGCTCCCCAGGATCAACGACCTGTATGATCAGCTCGCTGGATCCTCAGTCTTTTCCAAGATGGATTTGAGGTTAGGCTACCACCAAATCAAGATCAGAAACGGGGACATCCCCAAAACGGCCTTTGTCACTCGTTATGGTCAATACGAGTACACCGTGATGTCTTTCGGCCTAACCAATGCCCCAGCTACTTTCTCCCGCTTGATGAACTCGATCTTTATGGAGTACTTAGATAAGTTCGTCGTGGTTTATCTCGATGATATTCTTATTTACTCGAAGAACGAGGAAGAGCATGCCGAACATCTTAGGCTTGTGTTAGAAAAACTCAGAGAGCATCGTCTATATGCCAAGTTCTCCAAGTGTGAATTCTGGTTGCCAGAAGTAACCTATTTAGGCCACGTGATCTCCGGTAAGGGCATTGCTGTAAATCCCGAGAGAGTCAAAGTCGTTCTCGATTGGACTCCACCCGAAACAGTCAAACAAGTTAGGAGTTTCCTCGGTCTAGCCAGTTATTGTCGCCTCTTCGTTGAAAATTTCTCCAAGGTGGCCAAACCCCTCACGGAGCTTCTCAAGAAAGATAAAAGGTTTGAGTGGACCCCACAGTGTGAGCACAGTTTTCAGGAACTGAAAAGACGCCTGACTTCTGCGCCCATACTAGTGCCACCGGATTTCACTAAAGACTTTGTTATCTATTGCGATGCTTCGCGTCAAGGACTAGGTTGAATTCTTATGCAGGATCGTCATGTGATTGCCTATGCATCTCGACAGTTGCATCCACATGAGGAAAATTATCCTACACATGATCTGGAGCTTGCAGCCGTAGTCTATGCACTTAAGACCTGGCGACATTACCTTCTTGGTAACCGTTGCGAAATCTACACCGACCATCAGAGTCTCAAGTATATCTTCACCCAACCGGATCTGAATCTCAGACAGAGACGTTGGTTGGAGTTGATCTCGGATTACGACTTAGGAATCACCTACACCCTAGGCAAAGCCAATGTCATGGCTGATGCTTTAAGCCGTAAATCCTATTGCAACAACCTCATGTTGCAACATTGTCAACCGCCCCTCCATGAGGAATTCTGTAAGCTTAACCTTCACATAGCTCCTCATGGTTTCCTTTCTACCTTGGTGGCGAAACCTACCCTTACGGATCAGATCATAGAGGCTCAGAAGCACGATACGGGAATCTCCCGGATCAAGAAGAATATTTCCAAGGGAGTTGCTGGTTGTTTCTCCATGGATGAACGAGGTGTTGTTTACTTTGGTAACCGTTTGGTGGTTCCCAAATGTCAACAGATGCAGCAACTGATCCTTAAGGAGGCCCATGAATCCCCTCTCACGATTCATCCCGGTAGTACAAAGATGTATCAGGACCTACGCCAGAGGTTCTGGTGGACTAGGATGAAGAGAGAAATCGCTCAGTATATTGCCAACTGTGACGTTTGTCGTCGCGTTAAGGCAGAGCATCAAAGACCTGCTGGCACCCTTCAACCTTTAGCTATTCCCGAGTGGAAATGGGACAAAGTTGGTATGGACTTCATCACCGGCTTTCCCCGGACCAAGAAAGGAAATAATGCTATCTTCGTAGTCATTGATCGTCTTTCCAAAGTGGCTCACTTCCTACCTGTTCGAGAGAGTATCACTGCTAGTCAGCTCGCTGACTTATATATCTCCCGAATAGTGTCACTCCATGGTGTTCCACTAGAGATCAATTCAGACCGTGGCAGTCTTTTCACCTCTCATTTCTGGAAAAGTTTCCAAACTGCCATGGGCACCCATCTTTCTTTCAGTACCGCTTTCCACCCTCAATCAAGTGGTCAGGTGGAAAGGGTCAACCAAATTCTCGAAGACATGCTTAGAGCTTGCGTTATCTCATTCGGTATGGATTGGGAGAAATGTCTTCCCTTTGCCGAGTTTTCTTATAACAATAGCTACCAATCCAGTCTTAAGAAAGCACCCTTCGAGATCCTGTATGGACGAAGATGTCGAACACCTTTGAACTGGTCAGAAACCGGCGAAAGACAATTCTTTGGACCGGATATGATCCAGGAGGCCGAAGAGCAAGTTCGCATCATTCGTGAGAATTTGAAAACAGCCCAATCTCGTCAAAAGAGCTAGTATGACCGTCGCCATAAGGAAGTGGCTTATGAAGTTGGCGACAAGGCTTACCTTCGGGTTACTCCTTTGAAGGGTACCCATCGTTTCGGTATCAAGGGCAAGTTGGCTCCTCGTTACATCGGTCCTTTTCGCATTCTCGCTAAACGAGGAGAGGTTGCCTACCAGTTGGAACTACCCCCACATCTTTCTCGAGTTCATGATGTTTTCCACGTCTCTCAACTCAGGCGTTGCTTCTCGGATCCCATCCGCGGAGTGGACCACGAAACGCTTGATCTCCAAGATAACCTCACTTATCGAGAGTACCCCATTCACATTCTGGATCAAGCAGAGCGTGTCACTCGACGTCATAACATCAAGTTTCTCAAGGTTCAATAGTCTCATCATACCGAGAGAGAAGCTACTTGGGAGCGAGAAGATTGTCTTCGACTTGAGTACCCCGCTTTCTTTCCGCCAACTCCTGAATCTCGGGACGAGATTTCTTCGAGTGGGGGCGAGTTGTCACATCCCTAGTTTGGTATGGTCCTTGGCTTGCTTTGTGCATCATGTTTAATTTTCAAATGAAATTGAAATGGGGAAGTTGCAAACCCTAGCACCAAAGCAATTCAAATAGGTTCAAATTAAAAGTGGAATTTCAATGAACCCAAAATGCTTTTCAAAAATGTTCATGGTCTTTGGAAAATGTTGGGAACAACAACCAGAGGTGATGCACATTTTTCCTTCTCATTTTGGATTTTTGAATCAATGCTTAAATATTTGAATTGGAGCTGTTTAAATTATATAAATATTTTTAATAGCTCCAAAAATGTTGGGAATTGGTGAGGGCCTCTAGAATATTATATCTAGATGCCACAATTATTTTCAACATTTATGGAAATGTTTTAACATTTCTTTAAATACAAAACAAATGTCAGAAATAGAAAAGAAAAACAGGAACAGAAAAAAGGCTTACCTGTCCTTACCTGGCGGCCCAGCTGGCCAGCCCACCTGGCGGCCCAGCCCACCAGGGGCAGGGAGGTCTTCCTCCTCCCGCCAGGAGGACGCCGGGCGTGTGGCCGACGCACGCCGGCGCACGCCAGGCCACCTCCTGCTTCCCGCCGCTGCCACGACGCCCTGGCCCTTCCCTCGCGTCGCCACGCATCTCCCCGACCCCCCTCTCACTCCCTCTCGCTCCTCCCCCCTCCTCTGTCCTCTCCCCGCAGCGCCACCGAGCGCTACCGTCGCCACCGCACGCTGTAGCCGTAGCCACCGTGCTCCCCTCGCCTCGTTGCTGTGTCCAGAAGCTCCGCCTCCTCCCTCTGAAGCTCTCCGCCGAGCCACAAGACGCCGGACGCCCTGTGGAACCGCCGTTGCCATCATCCTCCTCCTCGGGCGCCGCCGATCGCCGACTTCGATTCGCCATCGTCAGCGCCTCCCCGAGCCCACTGGCCTGCTCAGCAACTCCGCCGTGAGCTCCCCTTTCTCCTCCCCCTCTTCCCGAGCTCGTTTACGCCCCGTAGCCATCGCCCCCTTGTAGACCGAACCGCGCCGCCGCCCAAGCTCGTCGCCGGCGAAGCCCCGGTGACCAAATGGCCCCGCGCGTGCGTCCTTTACACTCGCAACAACCCGTGGAGCAACGCTAGCGCGAGAGCCAGCTTGTTTGCAAGCCGCAGCGCTAATCCCGCACCCACCCGAACTCCGGCCGCCGCACTTGTCATCGCCGGCGCCACTCCGGCCACTCCCCGGCCGCGCCACCACCACAGTTGGATGCGGACGAGCGCCCGCATCCCGTAGCTGCACTCTGCGCGCCAAATGGCACCCTGTAGCGCATTTCCGTGCCGCGCCGCCGCGCCCGGACTCGCCGGCGGCTAAACGCCGGTGGGCTGACCGTGTCTGACCCCCACAGCCGTTGACCTCTCCCCTCTCTGTCAATGACATGTGGGCCCGGCCCTGTTAAGTTTAATTAGGATTAGTTCAACGACTAATTAAACCCTGGTTAGCTAATTAAGTCACTGACTAGTGGGCCTGCCCAGTTAACTAGGACTAACTAACTTAGTTAGTTGACTGGGTCACTGACCAGTGGGACCCACTGGTCAGGTTTGACCTGGTCAGCCCGTTGACTCGCTTACGTCATGCTGACGTAGAGCTGATGCAATAATTGATTTCTGGTATTAATTTAAATCAGGAAATTCCAGAAAATAGTTAAAACTTCAAAATTCATAGTAATTCAACCGTAACTCCAAATCAAATAAATTATATATGAAAAATTATCAAAAAAATGCAAGGAATCCATTTATGCCAGTTTCATGCATGAAAAACCAACTTATACCTGCTGTATAAGTGAAAACGTAATAATGGCATGTTATATACTTAAATTGGGGTTTGCATATGAACCCTTGGTTCATATGGACTTCAATCAAATTGATGCTAGATGCATTAGGGCAAATCATAGCATCTTTGAATGTCATCTTCATGCATCATATTGTTGCATATGGTTGTTTATTGATTGCCGGCACCGTTCCCTCTCGATAGGTTCTACTCTGGAAGGTGTCCCGAGTACCTGTCTGAGGAGCAGTGCTTCTTCGTGGATCTATCAGGCAAGCAAACCCCCTTGAGCATCTCAATAAAGTCCCACTCTCTCGCTTATGCTCCTTTTACTGCATTAGGACAACAACGATTCAAACTATTACTTTCTGCTGCGGTAGCGGAACCCATTCCTCTGCATGACCTGTCATTGCCACAGTAAATAGTTGAAACCCACTAGCATGAGTAGGAGTTGCTTGAGCCTTGATGTGCCTGCTCATCCATGCTTGTTTTCTTTATGCCAGCTATGCTTAGAGTTGTGTCAGGTCTGATTCATCGGAAATGAATCGGAGTGGTGAACATGTCCTACCGGTAAAGGCTAAGTGTGTGAACACGTTTTGGTAAAGGTAGCGATGAGAGGCCATGTAGGAGTACATGGTGGGTTGTCTCATTGGAACCGTCCTTAAGCACTGAGTTCTGTGTATGTTATCCAAGTCCAGTTACTACCACACATTGGGTTCCGATTATCCGGCCCCTCTCGGCTTATTAACCCACTTGATCTCTGTCCAGGAGTTGCAACTAGTTTCTGGCGTTTGTAGGTAGTGCTACTTGTCTACCAGGTGGTGTCCGACGGGACGGGCTTGGGACAGACTAGGCACTGTAGCACGGTGTACCAAGTGGCACCCGGATGGTGGGCTTGGGAACCCTGCACACATCGTTTGGGGCCGTGCGCGACACCCCGGCCGGATCTCCTTGCGGATGGAACCCGAATAGGCGATAAACCTGGACGAGAGACTTGTGTGGTTAGTCAGGTCGTGGCCGACACCCTCGCCCGGCTTCCGCTTGAAGGTTGCCGAGGTACATGACGTGTACAGGGCTATAAGTGGCGAGAGCGTGTGTGAAGAAGTACCCCCTGCAGGGTCAATAATATCTATTCGAATAGCCGTTTTCCTCGGATATGGAAACTTGGAGGACTTATATAGTACATAGACAACTTGAAGTGGATACTCTAAAATAGGCAAGATAAGCGTGAGTGCTATGGATGGCCTTCTTGTAGGGAGACGGGAACGGATCCATAGTGGAGTATTGATATGGTGAAGTTGTGGACTCGTGTGCGTCTTCTCACCTCAAAGAAGTTTCTGTTACCCGTAGTATAGATTAGCCATTGAGTCAAAGCTGGCTTGCTGCTGTTAAACTCCACCACCCCCCTTTGTTGATAATGATGCATATGTAGATAGTTCTGAAGTAAGACTTGCTGAGTACCTTTGTACTCACGTTTGCTTATTTATGTTTTGCAGTTGGTTACACTAGTGGCTTCGACGAGTAGCTTGTATCCCAGCTACGATCTTGTACCCTTGGGAGGGTCGTGTTAGTCAGGCTTCTTAGTCTTTTTCTTTTGTAGTTGTCTGTACCCAGACATGTAATGCTTCCGCTTGTTGCTTGTATGCTCTGAATGATGGGTCATGTGACCCCTGTTTGTATTTATGCTATGTGGCTCTTCTGGGCCCTTATCTATATGAGTTTGAGTTATGTTGTGATGCCATGATGTACCGCACATACATGCATGTTATGCGTACGTGTAACGTGTATTGCTATGTGTGGGATCCGACAATCTAGTTGTTTATCCTTCGCAGCCTTTCTTATGGGGAAATGTAGTCTAGTGTTCCTCGAGCCATAGTAGTCCGCTACAGCCCGGTTCACCAGAGTCCTGCTAGCCCAGTACTACTGTTCAGGACACTTGACTGGCCGGCATGTGTTTCACTTCGTCCCTATGTCTGTCCCTTGGGGGAAATGTCACATGGTGATCTCCGGAGTCCTGCCTAGCCTGCTACAGCCCGGGATCCCCGGAGTCCTGTTAGCCCAGTGCTACAGCCCGGAATCACTCGTTGATGACCGACATGTTCGATGCGATTCATGTATGCCTGTCTCCATAGGTCCGTGCCGCTTTGGGTTCACGACTAGCCATGTCGGCCCGGGTTCTCTGTCATATGGATGCTAGCGACACTGTCATATACGTGAGCCAAAATGCGCAAACGGTCCCGGGCCAGGTAAGGTGGCACCCGTGGGAATACCGTGCGTGAGGCCGCAAAGTGATATGACGTGTTACATGCTAGATCGGTGTGACTTGGGATCGGGGTCCCGACATCAGTAGTTGTAATCCACCATGTAAATATAGTAGTCCGAGCACTTTTGCGATAGTTAGATCGATTGTATGCCTTTGTTTGATTGAATGAAGTGAATTGTTTGCTTTTGCCTCATGTGCATATGGGTAGTGTTTTCTCTTTAGACCCCCTCTATTCTTATATCTCATCTTTTCTAAACCCTTAGATGCCTCCGAGACGTGACCCCGGATTTACCTTTCCACCGGAACTCACCCAGTTGATCCAGCAGCAGAACACATTGATGCAGTTGCTAGTCCAGAATCAGAATCAGGGGAACAACAACAACAACCCACCACCACCACCACCTGTTGACCACTTAGCCCATTTTCTTAGGCTGAATCTGCCGGTGTTTTCCAGTAGCACCGAGCCGATAGTAGCAGATGATTGGCTCCACAAGACAGCTAGGGAGTTGACCACAACAGGATGCACAGATGCGGAGAAGGTGAAGTTTGCCGCACATCAGCTAGAAGGACCCGTAGCATCCTGGTGGGAGAATTTCACAGCCACTTTCCCTGTAGACACTGTCACATGGGACCAGTTTCAGCAAGCTTTTCGTACTGCACATGTTTCAGCAGGAGCTATGGCCATGAAGAAGCGTGAGTTTCGCAACTTGCGCCAAGGAGGACGGGCAGTTGGCCAGTATGTGGAGGACTTTAGTAAGTTAGCACGTTATGCCCCAGATGACGTTGCTACGGATGCAGCCAAGCAGGAGAAGTTTCTGGAAGGACTGAATGATGAGTTGAGCATGCAGTTGATGGTAGCCACCTTCAACAACTACCAGGAGTTGGTAGATCGTGCTCTTATGATTGAAGGGAAGCAGCAGCAAATTGAGAACCGCAAGAGGAAGTATGGACAAGGAAAGTACAATTCAGGAGCTTAGCAGAAGCCACGTTTTACCCCTAGACCGGGAGGACATTTTCAGCATACCCATGGAGGAGGTAGCTCGCACAATCACAATGGCACCAAGAATTGTAATGGCAATGGAGGAAGCAACGGCCAGAACTGCACCAACCCCAGCCAAGAAGGACCTAAGCCAAGTCACTTGCTTTAAGTGTTCGAAGACAGTACATTATGCCAATGAATGTCCTGAATTACAAAATGGAAATGGCAATGGAAGTTCTGGGAAGAAGCCGAACCCTTTTAACAGGGGATAGGTGAACCAAGTTAGCGTGGAGGAGGTTGAAGCTCAGCCCGATGCAGTAATAGATAAGTTTTTGGTTAAGTCATTTACTGCACTTGTTCTTTTTGATACTGGCGCATCGCATTCATACATCTCAAGGGGATTTGTGGATAAGTATAACCTACCAACCCAAGCCCTTAGGTCACCCATGTTAGTAACCTCGCCCGGAGAAGAATATGTGGCTAGTCTATGGTGTGATCGGTTACCATTAAGGATTGGTAACTATGTTTTTCCCTCAGACCTAATAGTATTGGAATCTCAAGGATTGGATGTGATATTAGGCATGGATTGGTTATCAAAGTATGAAGGGAATATTGAATGTGCTAGTAAGTCTATTTTGCTTACCACTCCAGAAGGGAGAAGGATCAAGTATGTATCCCGGCATGTGCCCAAGAGGACTCAAGTAAATTGCCTAACAGGAGTTGTGCAGGAGGAAGTACCAGTGGTAAGGGATTTTCCTGATGTATTTCCAGAGGAGTTGCCAGGCATGCCACTGGATAGACATATTGAGTTTTTGATTGAGCTATTGCCAGGCACAGGGCCAATATCAAAGAGACCATATAGGATGCCAGCAAAGGATTTGGTGGAAATTAAGAAGCAGATTAAGAAGTTACTGGATAAAGGATATATTCGCCCAAGTTCTTCGCCTTGCGGATTGCCAGTACTACTAGTGGAGAAGAAGGATGGATCATTAAGGATGGTTGTTGATTATCAAGGATTGAATGAAGTAACGATCAAGAACAAGTACCCACTACCAATGATCAATGATCTGTTTGATCGATTGCAAGGATCTAAGGTATTTTCCAAGATCGATCTGCGATCAGGATACCACCAGTTGAAGATTTGAGAACATGATATTCCGAAGACAGCTTTTACCACTAGGTATGGGCTGTATGAGTATACCGTTATGTCATTTGGTCTGACTAACGCACCAGCCTATTTTATGAACATGATGAACAAAGTGTTTATGGAGTTTTTGGATAAGTTCATCGTAGTGTTCATTGATGATATCCTAGTTTATTCGAAGAATGAAGAGGAACATAAGGAGCATTTGCGTTTGGTACTTGGAAAGCTCAGAGAACATCAATTATATGCCAAGTTCAGCAAATGTGAGTTTTGGTTGAAGGAAGTAGGATTCCTCGGACACGTTATATCTGGAGAAGGTATAGCAGTTGATCCCACTAAAAGTTGAAACCGTGACCAAGTGGGAAGCCCCAACAATAGTTGGAGAGATCCGGAGTTTTCTTGGACTCGCAGGATACTACCGGAGATTCATTGAGAATTTTTCAAAGATTGCGAAGCCTATGAATGAGTTGTTGAAGAAAGATACCAAGTTCATATGGACAGAGGAATGTGAGGATAGTTTCTAGGAGTTGAAGAAATGTTTGGTTACCTCACCAGTGTTGATTTTGCCAGACCAGACCAAGGATTATGAGGTGTATTGCGACGCTTCATGTCAAGGACTTGGAGCAGTGCTTATGCAGGAAGGGAGAGTTGTTTCCTATGCCTCAAGACAACTGAAACCTCATGAGTTAACTTATGCTACGCATGATTTGGAGTTAGCAGCCGTAGTACATGCCTTGAAGACATGGAGACATTTCCTCATTGGAAATCATTGTGAGGTGTACACGGATCATAAGAGTTTGAAGTACATTTTCACACAGAAGGAGTTGAATCTCAGACAAAGGAGATGGTTAGATCTTATCAAGGATTATGATATGAAATTGCAATACCATCCCAGAAAGGCTAATGTAGTAGCTGACGCATTAAGCCGTAAGAGCCATGTCAATACGTTAATGACAGGAGAAATACCCAAGGAGTTAGCAGAAAATCTTCGTGAACTATGTTTGGAAATAGTTTCGAGAGGCTATGTAGCAGCATTGGAGATTCAGTCAACTTTGATGGATAAAATTAGGGAAGCTCAGAAGACTGACAAAGAGATTGCCGCTATAAAGGAGAAACTGAGCAAAGGAAAAGCTAAAGGATTTCATGAGGATGAGCACGACACCCTATGGTTTGAAGACCGTGTTTATGTGCCCAATGACCCGGAGATCAGGAAGTTGATTTTGCAAGAGGCACATGACTCACCGTATTCAATTCACCAAGAAATACCAAGATGTATTTGGATTTGAAGGATATTTTCTGGTGGACCGGAATGAAAAAAGATATTGCGGAGTATGTAGCAGTTTGTGATGTATGCCAGAGAGTAAAGGCAGAGCATCAGAAGCCAGCAGGATTGTTACAACCATTGCCAATTCCTGAGTGGAAGTGGGATAAGCTAGGCATGGATTTTATCATGGGATTGCCCAGGACTCGTTCAAGCTATGACTCAATTTGGGTTGTAGTTGATCGATTGACGAAAGTAGCTCATTTCATCCCAGTAAAGACCACTTATACCAGTGCTAAGTTGGCAAAGATATACATGACCAGGATCGTATGTCCGCATGGAGTTCCAAGGAGTATCATATCGGATAGAGGAACCCAGTTTACCTCAAAGTTCTGGAAGCAGTTGCATGAAACTTTGGGAACCAGGCTAGAATTCAGTACAGCTTTTCATCCGCAAACAGATGGACAGACCGAGAGAGTCAATCAGATTTTGGAGGATATGCTGAGAGCTTGTGCGCTAGATTATGGATCTAGTTGGGACGATAATTTGCCATATGCAGAGTTCTCTTACAACAACAGTTACCAAACTAGTTTAAAGATGGCCCCTTTCGAAGCCTTGTACGGAAGGAGGTGCAGGACACCGTTGTCATGGGACGAAGTTGGAGACCGCTAGTTGTTTGGTCCTGACTTGATTAAAGAGTCTGAACAAAAGGTGAAGCTGATTCGTGATAGGCTCAAGGTAGCCCAGTCCAGACAGAAGAGTTATGCAGATTCTAAACGCAAGGAGACAGTTTACGAAGTCGGAGATAGAGCTTATCTTCGAGTATCTCCACTTCGGGGAACAAAGCATTTTGGAGTTAAAGGGAAGTTAGCGCCACGATTTGTAGGACCATATCGAGTTTTGGAGCGTATGGGAGAAGTGGCCTACAAGTTGGAATTGCCTGAAGGATTGTCAGGAGTTCATGATGTGTTCCACGTTTCTCAGTTAAAGAAATGTCACGCGGAGATGGCTGGCATACCGTTGAGAGACACAGTGCCTTTGGAAACTATTCAGTTGGATAACGATTTGACGTATGAGGAGAAACCAGTCAAAATCCTCGATTTTGCCAGCCGAGTCACTCGCAGCAAGGTTATCAAGTTTTGCAAAGTTCAGTGGAGCCACCACATGGAGGATGAAGCCACCTGGGAGCGAGAGGAAGATTTGCTCAAAGACCACCCTCACCTATTTTCTAGCCAACCTGAATCTTGAGGGCGAGATTCATCTTAAGGGGGGTAGGTTTGTAACATCCCAAACTTTCAATTTGGAATGTTATACATTAGATCATCATGCATATCATATTTTATCGTGCATTTTGGTTGATCCTAGAAATTCTACGCAACTCAATGACCCACGGAGAGAGTTGGGGATTTCTTTATTTTCATATTTGAGTTTTCTCAAATTTTGAGACTAGGATCATTTGATTTTATTTATTTTATCATCAATTATTTATATTACAAAAATATGAGAGATGGAATAAAATGACTTTCCCAAAATAAAGAAATATTGAGGATTTAATAATAAAATCAAATAAGATTTTATTTCGGAGTTTTTCAGTGTTTTATTTGAATTTAGGAAAAAAGTGCTTTTTCAAAATTGCATTTAGGGCCCAAATAAATGTTCACCTTGTGCGGCTTGATTTTAGAAGCCCGTGAAAATTTATTTTGGAATTTTTGGAGTCTGTTTAGTATTTCTTTTTATTTTCTTCCGAGCAGAATAAAAAAACGAACCGACTTCGGGCCGTACCCGAGCGGGACACCGCTCGGGGACAGCCTTTAAATAGCGCCGCCCCGAGCTGCCCCAGCCCATCAGCCCAGCCTCGATCCGCGCGCGCCGCCGGAGCCGCCGCCGACGATCCCGCCGCCCAAGGTTCGTCGCGCCTCGTTTTCCGTGCCGAAAAAAAGAGGGAAAAAAATTTCGACGTTCGTCATTTTTCTTTTTCTCGGATTAAATCCGTGATTTTTCTGATCGCGATTCCTGATCCGATTTTCGTTTTAGTTTAACTTTTCCCTCGTTTATCGGAATCAGGCGATTCAAGCACCTAGAGTTTCGTCTTGAAACCTTCTATTCGTTTAACCAACTTAAACAAGTTTTTGCTACTGTAAAATTTGCCCTAGATCCAGATTACTAGAACGGAGTTGTTTTCTTTCGCCGTTCGTCTTTTGTTGTTTCATTCAATTTGATTCTTTTTGCCAACCGGAGTTCTTAAGTTGAACCTTCTCGTTAGATCTCTTATTTGAGTTTTACCTGTGCATTAGATGAGTACTTATTGTATGCTTGTTTGTTTGTCTGCGATAGAATACCCGGAGTGCGCCGCCTGTTACTTCGAATCGTTAGGTTTCGCGGATCAACAACAAGGCAAGTAACACTTTGATCATACCTTTTCTACTACCTAGTTTTATTGCATTAGATCAATCCTCACACATTGCATGATTAGGATCTAATTAAATTGTGGGATGGGAAGTAGATGAGGTAGTACCTATTACCTGTTATTATCAAACCTTTGGGAGTTACTTCTGCATTTGCTTATTATGCCATGCTATGCTAGTAGACGTGGATTGGGTGAGTGATATCCATGATAGATGTGAGTTTGTTAATTAATGGTTTATCTAAGGTGGAAACTTAAACACACATCTGGGTGGATTGAGGCACCTGGATATTCCAGGACTTGCCTGTTTTCTTTTGGACCGCCACCCAGGCTCAAAGGGATCATGAGACTATTCATACTAGAAACTTCCGTGTGCAGCCACAAGCTATTATGGGCTCTAGCATAGTTGACTAAGTTGTGCGAAATCTTACAGTGGTAGACTAGAAGATGTAGGGGATGTAGGTGGTACGATCTACCCGATCGTAAGGTGCTAGCGCTTATGAAAGACTATGTCTCGGTCATCCGTCTTCTCAAACACCCTGTAGTGCGAGAAACCAAACGGAGGCGATCGAGTCTTGTGGGGAAAAGTGCGCAAACCTCTGTAGAGTGTAATAAACTAATCATGGTTAGCCGTGTCCCCGGTTATTGACATCTTGAGTATCTAGTACTTGGATTTTCATGTGAATCTCAACAGGTTACTCTAAAATTAATTTTGTTGGGTTTTGTTAATGATGATTTTTAATTGGGATTGAGAATGCTGTCAACCATTCTCAATGTTTAACAACCACCATGATAGTTAAATAAAGTTATTCCTTTGAAGTAGGGAAAATTGGCTTTACGCAAAACTGTAACCATAGAGCTTTCCACCAGCCAAATATGCATATAGTATAGCTGTTTCATTCCATTACTCTCTATGTGTTACCTTGCCAGCATAGTCCATGTGCTGACCCGTTTTCGGGCTGCAACGTTAATGTTGCAGACTTTTTAGACGACGATTAAGGAGTTTTTAGGTCGTGGTTCTATACTCAGTGATGCCGTTGGAGTTGATGGACTCACTTATCTTTCGAGCCTTCCGCTGTTATCGTTATTAGATGGCCTTAAGCCATATTTATTGTAATAAGTTCTCTTTTGAGACACTCGATGTAATAAGTGTGTGATTGCTACTCTGCTATAAATCCTCCGAGTACTGTGTGGTGTCAGCATTACTGATCCAGGGATGACACCGGAGCACAGAGATCAGACTGTTTGAGGTCTGGTCGATACACGACCTAGGCCTTTTTCATTTCCTTCAGTCGTCTTCCTCCTCGCACCTCTTTCTTTGTTGCTCAAGCTCCGCCGTCGAACTCCTCGTCTTCACCAACTCAGGCCGCTGCATCACCCTGATTCTGACCAGAAAACGACGGTGACCCTCCGCAGCTCTTGCGCATCTGTGAGTTCCTCCTTTTCCCCTTTCTCAGATCTGCATTGAAACTGTCTTGAGTTCGTCGGTGTTCTTCGTCGCCCGACGCAGATCTCCATTAGTTTTCACCTCCAATGCCTTGTTCAGATTATAAAAACAACATAGAACTACTATGGAAATATTTGTGCTTATCCTGTATAAGAACAGATCTCATTTCCCTTGTTTTGGAAACCCTCCGCGAGTATATGATCTTCTTTGTACTGTTCTTAGGTCTAGAAATATTTTCCTTTTCAGAACATCGTTTGATCCAAAATAATGATTGCAACTTGTGAAACCTGTTTGTTCCACACTTAGCCAAAAAACTGCATCTGTTGACTCTGTTTTAGCCATAGTAATTCATGTGACTGGTTTAAGATAATACCGGTTGTCAGCACCGCTTACTTCTGGCGACTTAAGAAAAACTTTAATCATCTTTAATACCTGCAGCTGTTAAACATTATCACATAGTTACCTATATGTCATTAGGCCCCTTCTTAAGCCGCCATCTTAAATAACCCAATAATGCTTATTCTCCAGGTTATAATAAACCGAAAAATTTCCTTTATCTTGTTGTAGGCTTCAATTTACCCAATGGCACCCAAAGCTGTTAAACCTCCGGTTACCTGCAACTGGGTCCCATCCATTGTTACAGAGAGCAAACTGTCCGAGTTTGTAAAGTCTGGCCATCTGCCCAAAAAGGATGTCATGTCTTATCATGCTCCTGGCCCGTTTGAGGAGAAACCTCAACCCAAGGAAGGGGAGGTGATCATTTTTACCGATCACATGAGCCGGGGATTTGCTCCTCCCGGTTCAAAATTCTTTAGAGATGCTTTGCACTTCTTTGACTTAAGACCTCAAGACATCGGGCCCAATTCCGTGTCAAATATCTGCAACTTCCAAGTTTTCTGTGAGGTCTACCTTGGAGAAGAACCCAACCTACTTTTGTTCAGGGAATTGTTCTATTTGAACCGGCAGAATGAGCGGGCCAACGGGCCTAGTCTGGAGCTTGGTGGCATATCAATTCAAAGGCGGAGAGACTGCCTGTTCCCTTATGCTGAATTGCCGAGTCATCCAAAGGACTGGAACCAGACATGGTTCTACTGCCAAGATACTTCTCCGGCTGGTGAAAACCCGCTGCCCGGCTTCCGTGCATTGCGCCTTGAATCTACTCACCCGCTGCCGGATAAGTTGACTACTATTGAACGTCTGCCACTCACCCCCAAGATCAAGAAGATTAAAGCTCTTTTAGGGAACGGCTTAGATGGCATTGACCTGGTCCGAGTCTGGGTTGCTTAGAGAATAATCCCGTTAAGCCGCCGCCCCGGCTTAATGTGTAATTATCCAGGCGAGAAAGATGACCCTCAGCGTCATAGTCATGATGACTTACCAGATGACGTAGTGGAAGCTAAAACTCAATCTTTGTTGAAAGAGGGTATAGTGAATAGTAACGCCTTCGGCTTACGACCTTTTTGCAAGAAGAACCCGGCTCCTGCAGTAAGTTTCCAGCCGTCGGGTTATTTTTTATCATGTTATACCGTATTCTTACGCATAACCCTTTATAACCTTTTACAGGCAAATGATGACTTCTGGAAAATCCAATATGATCATGAAGCGGCCAAGCAAGCCGGGGTGGCCAAGAGAGCCGGAAAGAAAACCACCAAGCCCACCACTTCAAGGAAAAGGAAGCCAAGCACTTCTGAGCTGTTTCAGCTTGATGATTCTGATGATAATGAGGAAGAGGTAACTTTTTAATTTCCCTTTCTCCTTTATCACTAACTTACTGATATTAACCTTCTTTCAGGAAGACACGGGTAACAGCCAACCTGTTGAGGAAGAGGTAACTATAATCTCCTTCGACTCCGAGCTTCGGCCGCGTCAGAAAATTCGAAGAGTAACACGGAAAGTAAGATTTTCACATCCTTTGGCTTACCAAGACCCTGACTTTCTTTTGAAGCAACAGCAATTTGAAAACCGGAGGCAGACCCGGACCAGCAAGGATGCAGAGCTATCCTCCGGCTTGCCTGACACAACCCGGAAGCGTCGGACTGAGGTTATCTCCAATTTATACCCTTTTTTACCTTTGGCGGGTCTAATCCGTCAACCTCTCAATTCATCTGACTCCAATTACCAGGATACCTGTCCTTCATCCGGCGAGTCCATGCAATCAAACATGCCGGCTTTTAAGACTGCCCCTGGGTAATATCAATTTATTCACCTTATGTTTTCCTTTCTTCATGTTTCTTTACTCATTTCTCTGCTTTGCCCACAGCGTGCAAGTTAAGCCCAGGAAGAAAACCAAGAAGGATAAGCCGGCCCAAACCCCTGTGGTGACTGAACCGGAATAGGGTATAGCTGCTCCCGACTCTTCCACACATCAGCCGCCGCTTGAACCGGCTCAAGACATTGCAGCACCAACTTTTGACCCACCTGCTGAAGATATTCTTGATGGTTCTGTTAACCCGGAGGCACCTAGCCCAGTCAAAGCGGCTGACCCAGAAGTGGAGTTTCTCAAGGCTCAATTCGTTGAGCCGGCCAGGCCCACCGTCCTTGCCAAATGCTCGGCTAAAGAGGAGCTGCTAGAACGCCGTAAGGCCAAGATGGATATCACCGACTATACTCATTTGAGTATTGGAGAGATCGTCTCGGGCTATATCAACCAGGTGCAAAGCAGCCGTGACCTGGAAATTGACATGGTGAAGCAAATACAGCAAAAATCTGAGGTATGACTTATGCTTCCTTACTTTCAATCATACTTACTGTACCAGCCCCCAAGTCTATTTCTTATGAATAAATATGCTATAGACTTAGAAAAATTGTTAGAACTGCTTGCCCGGCTTAAAGAAAAAACATTTAAACTGGATGTAACATAATACCTTTAACTTGCGATACACATTAGCCCCCAAGTGCCAAGTATCTTTGCTTGCAAAGTATTTGGGACTTAATATCCAGGACCGGCTTAATAATTTAGAAAGCTTCGGTATACATTAGCCCCCAAGTGTCAAGTATCTTTGCTTGCAAAGTGCTTGGGACTTAATATTATTTACCGTAATCTTGACTACTATCCGGTGCAATGCAGGCCACCATAAGTCAATTTGAATCGGAGATTGCTGACCTGAAGAACCGTCTAGCAGCCCAGGAAAGTGAAATTGAAAAGGCCAACTCCAAATTTGAATTCAGCGTCTCTGAACAAGAGAAGCTGAAGAAAAATTTTGAGTCAGAGAAGAAAATTTGGACTGACGAAAAGGCCGGACTGGTGACCCGGGCCGAGACAGCGGAGGCGTCGCTGGCAAACGCAATAGCTGAACTGACCGGCTTACAACGCCAGATATCTCGGATGACCTCAGCGATCTTTGGTAAGTTATCTTAAGCAAGCATTAAATATTGTAAGTATTCCTTCAATTGTTACCTGAGGTTTACCTTATACTTACCAATACAGGCCCCAGGAGCACAAACCTTAAGCAGAATACGCTGATCAAATTAAAGGCGGTGTATACTCTAGTAGAGCAACTGTACATCGGGTCACAACGTGCCTTGGCCGTTGTAGCCTTATCAAATGATGTGCCCCACCTCTTGCAAGATGTGTTACAACGGCTTGCTGTACTTCCTCAGCGGATTCAAGAGTTGAGATGGGCCCAAGAAAGAGCCGGAGAAATAGCCGCTTTGAGTCGGGCCAAAGCCTGGTTACCAGAGCTAGACCCGCCCGACATCGCTCTTGGGTATCCAAGTTTAAAGGAGGATGGCACTCCATTTGATGAAAAGGATTTCACCACCTGCGTGAGGGATATACGCCCTGTGGCCACTCAAATTGGAAACAACACTGACCTCACCAAGTGTCAGCCGGGTTATGACAAGGAGAATCGGAGAATCCCTACGCCACATTATGACAATGTCAGCTTGATCCCTCCAATCCGTAAGCACACCTTTGCTCCAGAAGTCGACCCAACCGGTTTAATAGATGATGAAGCTGAGTTTGAGGCCTTGAGTGGCATTGACTGGGCCTCATCATCCTTCCAGGACAAGGCAGCCGGCGGAGAGGCGGAGAAGGATAACCCGGAAGCTTCAAGTCAACCCCAAGAGTAGATTGCCGGGCGCCACCTGCTTATGTCGTTGTAGAAAAACAATGCCGCATCATTCAGACTCGGGGAGTCTTGTAACAGGGTAGAAAAATACTTTGAGTTTTGCTATGCCTTTGCGCATGCTTATGGCCCTTAATACTTGCATAAGCCATCGTCACTATGCACTTTGCAGTTTATATGAATCTGTTATGTCCTTTGCAGAAATGTCTTGCATTGCCCTGTGATGCTTATGGCTGCTTTTCTGGCTTATATAAGCCAACCCCTGAGGGTAATTTTAACTCCTGAAAATTGGCACATAAAAGTTCACCTGGTACTTAACAACCTGATGTAACCAATATTAATCCTGGAGGATTGCAATGTACTCCATTGTATTTTCAAGAGGGTCATAAGATATCCAATATTGATACTTGTAAAATATGATAAACAAAATTCAAGGGTTTCTGATTCGAATACGATCAGTGAACCGTTCCAAAGGGGTTGAGCTAAGATTCGAATACGATCTATTAGCCCCCAGTGGCTGTGGCGATGCCGATCAAGTGGGTATCGACAACTATATTCTCTTTGGTTCGAATTCGACCTATGTTTGAACAGGAAGCCCCCAAGTGACCATAAGAGTTGTTTAATGACGCTGATTCGAATACGATCCATGTCAGACCCAAAGGGGTTAAGGATGATTCAAATATGATCAAGAAGCCCCCAAGTGGGTTTGGCAGTATGCCGATCAAGTGGGTATCGACAGCTATGTTCTCTTTGGTTCGAATACGACCTATGTTTGAACAGGAAGCCCCCAAGTGATCACGGCTAGATTCAGATATGATCATAAGTCGGACCAAAGGAAAGCCGGATTCAGATATGATCCGCTTCTCCTTGGTTATCTCCACCACCTGACAAAGAAAACACACACACCTTTTTTGGTAGTGGAAAAAAGGACAGAGGTCCTGCTTTATTGCTTTATGTAATATACATAGTATAAATATATACACATGAGAGCGGATGGCTCAAGTATAATAAGGCCGAAGATGAGCGATATTCCATGGCCGACGGGTCTCCTCCTCCGACTTACGTGAGTCTTTGTGCTCCCGAACGTCGATAAGGTAGTATGATCCGTTGTTCAAATTCTTGCTGACCACAAAGGGTCCTTCCCAAGGAGGGGATAGCTTGTGCATGTCAGATTGATCCTGGACGAGTCGGAGCACTAAGTCGCCTTCCTGAAAGGTTCTGGACTTAACCCGGCGGCTGTGGTAGCGGCGCAGGTCTTGCTGGTAAATCGCCGAGCGGGCTATTGCCAAGTCTCGCTTTTCATCCAACAGGTCAAGTGCGTCTTGCCGAGCTTTTTCGTTGTCTTCCTCAACATAAGCCGCCACACGGGGTGAGTCATGATGGATGTCACTTGGCAGGACCGCCTCTGCTCCATACACCATAAAGAAAGGCATGTAACCTGTAGATCTGTTAGGTGTAGTATTGATGCTCCAAAGTACAGAAGGTAACTCCTCCACCCAACAACCCGGTGTCCGCTGCAAGGGGACCAAGAGCCGGGGCTCGATACCCCTCAGGATTTCTTGATTAGCTCGTTCTGCTTGACCATTGGATTGAGGGTGAGCCACAGCTGAAATGTCAAGCCGGATATGCTCTCGTTGACAGAACTCTTCCATAGCTCCTTTGGAGAGGTTAGTGCCATTATCAGTTATGATGCCATGTGGAAAACCAAAGCGAAAAATCACCTTTTTCATAAACTGGACTGCCGTGGCTGCATCACACTTACTGACTGGCTCCGCCTCCACCCACTTTGTGAACTTGTCAACCGCCACCAAGAGGTGCGTATTTTTATCCTTAGACCTTTTGAAAGGCCTGACCATATCAAGCCCCCAGACTGCAAACGACCAAGTAATTGGAATCATTCTTAATTCTTGAGCCAGCACATGGGCTCGTCGTGAGAATTTCTGACACCCGTCACATTTACTGACCAGGTCTTCTGCATCAGCATGAGCCGTCAGCCAATAAAACCCATGACGGAAAGCTTTGGCCACAAGAGATTTTGAGCCGGCGTGATGACCACAATCGCCTTCATGAATCTCACGCAGGATCTCCTGACCTTCTGTAGGTGACACGCAATGTTGAAACGCTCCAGTGATGCTGCAGTGATGTAACTCGCCATTGACAATTGTCATAGACTTGGACCGCCGGACGATTTGTCTTGCCAAGGTCTCATCTTCAGGCAACTCTCCCCGGGTCATGTAAGCCAAATAAGGCACTGTCCAATCCGGGATAATGTGGAGAGCCGCCACCAGCTGTGCCTCCGGGTCTGGTATTGCCAGATCTTCTTCTGTAGGTAACTTAACAGAAGGATTATGCAAAACATCAAGAAAGGTGTTAGGCGGCACCGGCTTACGCTGAGATCCCAGTCGGCTTAAGGCATCAGCCGCCTCATTCTTCCTTTGATCAATGTGTTCCACCACATAACCCTTGAAATGTCCAGCCATAGCATCGACTTCACGATGGTAAGCTGCCATAAGGGGATCTTTAGAGTCCCACCTGCCTGACACCTGTTGAGCCACAAGGTCTGACTCTCCCAAGCATTTTACCTGGCTTAAGTTCATCTCTTTGGCCATCCGGAGACCATGGAGTAGGGCCTCGTACTCAGCTGCATTGTTAGTACAAGGAAACATAAGCCGGAGCACATAACAAAATTTGTCACCTCGAGGGGAAGTTAACACGACTCCAGCCCCCGAGCCTTCCAACTGTCTCGACCCATCAAAGTGAATAGTCCAATAAGTGTTATCGGGCTTCTCCTCAGGTGCCTGTAGCTCTGTCCAGTCATTGATGAAATACACCAAAGCTTGAGACTTAATGGCAGTGCGTGGTACGTACTTCAGACCATGAGACCCGAGCTCGATGGCCCACTTGGCGACTCGTCCTGTAGCCTCTCTGTTCTGAATAATGTCTCCCAAGGGGGCAGAGATTACCACAGTGATAGGGTGACCTTGGAAGTATTGCTTCAGCTTCCGACTTGCCATGAACACCCCGTAAACAAGTTTCTGCCAATGAGGATATCTTTGTTTTGACTCGATGAGTACCTCACTGACATAATAAACCGGTCGCTGAACCGGATGTTCCTTACCAGCCTCCTTGCGCTCTACCACAATTGCCACACTAACGGCTCGTGAATTAGCAGCCACATATAATAGCAAAGGCTCTTTGTCAATGGGAGCTGCAAGAACTGGCGGCTCAGATAACTGCCTCTTCAAATCCTCAAAGGCAGCATTAGCAGCATTACTCCAAACAAAGGTGTCTGCCTTCTTCATCAATTGGTACAGCGGTAGGGCCTTCTCACCTAACCGGCTTATGAACCGGCTTAAAGCGGCAACATGACCCGCCAGTCGCTGAACATCATTGATACATGTCGGTTCAGCTAAAGAAGTGATTTCCTTAATCTTCTCCGGATTAGCCTCGATGCCCCTGTTTGAGACCAAGAATCCCAAAAGCTTGCCTGCAGGCACACCAAATACACACTTCTCCGTGTTAAGCATCATTTTGTAAACCCAGAGATTGTCAAAGGTTTCCTGAGATCAGATATCAAGGTTTCTGCCTCTCTGGATTTCACCACTATGTCATCCACATAAGCATGAACATTGCGCCCAATCTGATTGTGGAGACAATTCTGTACACACCGTTGATAAGTCGCCTGGGCACTCTTGAGCCCAAAAGGCATAGACACATAGCAGAAGGCTTCAAACGGAGTGATGAAAGCCGTCTTCTCCTGGTCCTTAACTGCCATCTTGATCTGATGATAACCAGAGTAAGCATCCAAAAAGATCAAACACGCACAACCCGCTGTAGCATCAATGATTTGATCAATACGGGGGAGAGCAAAAGGATCAGCCGGACAAGCCTTATTTAAGTCCGTGTAATCCACACACATCCGCCAGGTGCCATTTTTCTTGAGCACGAGCACCGGGTTAGCCAACCACTCCGGGTGAAAAACTTCGACAATGAACCCAGTCACCAAGAGCCGGGCGACCTCTTCTCCTATAGCTTTTCGTCGTTCCTCATTGAACCACCGCAGAAACTGCCTGACCGGCTTATACTTCGGATCAATATTAAGAGTGTGCTTAGTGAGTCCTCTCGGTACACCCGGCATGTCAGAAGGCTTCCATGCAAAGATGTCCCGGTTCTCACGGATGAACTCGATGAGCGCGCTTTCCTATTTAGGATCCAAGTTGGCACTGATGCTGAATTGCTTAGATGAATCGCCCGGAGTAAAATCAACAAGCTTAGTCTCTGCAGCCAATTTAAACTTCATGGCCGGGTCATGCTCCCTAGTCGGCTTCTTGAGGGAGGTCATATCCGCCGGGTCAACGTTATCTTGATAAAATTTGAGCTCCTCTGCTGCACAGACAGACTCGGCATAAGCCGCATCGCCTTCTTCACACTCCAGGGCCACCTTTCGGCTTCCATGCACAGTGATGGTACCCTTGTAACCCAGCATCTTGAGCTGTAAATAAACATAACACGGCCGCGCCATGAACTTGGCATAAGCCGGCCGCCCGAACAAAGCATGATATGGACTCTTGATTTTGACCACTTCAAAAGTTAACTTTTCCGCCCTAGAATCATGCTCGTCTCCAAAGGCCACCTCTAGTTCAATCTTACCTACAAGATACGCCGATTTACCAGGCACCACTCCATGGAAGACGGTGTTGGAAGTCTTTAAATTCTTGTCAGTTAAGCCCATGCGCTGAAAGGTCTCGTAATAGAGCATGTTGATGCTGCTACCTCCATCCATGAGCACCTTAGTAAATTTATAACCACCAACCTGCGGTGCCACCACCAGGGCCAGTTGACCCGGATTATCAACCCGGGGAGGGTGATCCTCCCTGCTCCAGACAATAGGCTGTTCCGACCACCTCAAGTAACGAGGGACTGCCGGCTCAACAAAATTCACAGCCCTCTTATGAACTTTCTGATCACGTTTACACAAACTTGTGGTGAACACATGATATTGCCCACTGTTTAGCTATTTTGGATGGCTCTGATAACCCGACTGCTGCTGCTGCTGACCTCCTTGACTAGACTGCTATTGATTATAACCACCCTGGCTTCCCTGAAAACCGGATCCTGAACCGCCACCCGGGCCATGAAAGCCGCCAGCTCCTGAGCCACCGTCTGGGCCTTGATTGCCATCAAACGTATTAGAATTCTTGAAAGCTTTCATGATTGCGCAATCCTTCCATAAATGAGTCGCTAGTCGTTCCCGAGTGCCGTGTTTCGGGCAGGGCTCATTGAGTAGTTGCTCAAGAGATGGACCTGACCCACCAAACCGGGGTGGCTTTCCTTTGCGCTTCTGATTGTTACCCTGTGCATTGGCCACAAATTCTGGGTTACCGTCCGCCTTACGCTTATTACCTCCTTGACTTGCCCGGTTATGCTGCTGACCCTTTCCATTACCGTTCTTCTTTCCCTTCCCTATCTTTTCCTCATCAGACGCGGGATCCTTGGTACTATCAGAATCGGCATACTTGACTAAAGCCGCCATCAGCGTCCCCATATTGTTGCAATCATGCTTAAGGCGCCCCAGTTTCTGTCTCAGAGGTTCAAAGCGGCAATTCTTCTCCAGCATGAGAACTGCTGAGCCGGCATCCATCTTGTCACACGAATGTATTATATCTTTGACCCGGCGCACCCAATGAGTCATAGATTCACCTTCCTCCTGCTTACAATTTGTCAGGTCCACAATTGACATAGACTGCTTGCAAGTGTCCTTGAAGTTCTGGATGAAACGGGCCTTTAGCTCCGCCCATGAACTAATGGAATTGGGTGGCAAACCCTTTAACCAAGAACGGGCCGTTCCATCCAACATCATGGTGAAGTATTTAGCCATCGCTTCATCACTAACCTCCAGCAGCTCCATAGCCATCTCGTAACTTTCAATCCACGCCCCAGGCTATAAATCGGCCGTATAATTCGGCACCTTTCGAGGTCCCTTGAAATCCTTGGGCAGACGTACATTACGTAGAGCCGGTACGAGACAAGGAACTCCTCCGGTTCTAGTAGCAACTCCTGCCTCAACGGAAGTCGTCGGGTAAGCCGGTGAGTTCTGTTGGGCTGCTAGCTGAGCCGCTAGCTGAGCGCCCGCTCGTCCTCCTGACGTATCTAATCCTGAACCGTGTTATACCCGCCGGGTTGGTTCCGGCGCTGAGCGCTACTTGACAAGGCCTCTGACTCCATGTGTCTACTGTAACTCGGGCTCCGGTTTTGATGAGGCAGAGCTAACAGGGCGGAGGAGTTGAGTGAATCCTGTCACGGCTGTAGGAGTAGGTCTCTTGCTAAGCCAGGGCTGTTTGGACAAGTTCCCTGATCTTCCGGGTTTCCACCGCTGTCGGATCATCCCCATCTACTGGGAGAGCCGCCAAGCATGCTGATGCTGTGATTAAGTTGTCCATGGGGTTGGAGAAGTGACCCTGTGGTATTGGTATGTAATTGGGCGGTGCTATATTGCCGTGAGGAGGTGCCGTCACCTGAGGCTGGACTGGACCTCCCGCTCCGGATGTCATAAGCTGATTTGCACCCGGCGGGTTACTTGGGCCGGCCCCGGGTGTAGCACAGAGATTCCGAGGATCATAATTCTGAGGTAAATGGGACTGAGTTTTCTGATGTCTCCTCCTCATTACCTCATTAGATGCGTTCAAGCTCAACGTGAGCTGAAAGGCCTCTGCCTGAAGTTGCTGCGCCCGTACGTCCAAAGCCGCCCGCTCTGTGGCTAATCTAGTATCTTTAGCTGCTAAGGTTTCCTTAGCCCGGGCGATCTCATCGCGAACCTGTGCCACCTCTGCCTCATGCTCAGATTGGTTCGCCGGGACGACTGTAGCAGTTATCAAGGCCGTAAGTTTATCCATGAGATCCATCAGCACCTGAGCCGGTGAGCGCACAGGGCCTCCTGCCCCGGCTGCTCCTAATCCGGACGTTATCCCCGCTGAAGCCGTAGAATTTTGGCCGGGTTGAGTACCAGCCATGAAGACTCCTGCCCAGTTTGGCGACTCTGAGGGGTCCGGAATAGTGCTGCCACCAGAACAGCCCCCAAGCACACCATCTTGAACTTGATACAGCGAATCTGTTGAGCCGGCGGACGAATCACCATCAGAGAGGACGGCCGGCTCACCATCACCTTCAGCTCACTCAGATAGTTCACCTCCATGGATGCAAACCACAAAGGCACGCTTCACGATGGGTTGAGCCCGGGCGAGTTTCGCATGCTGAGCCGTCTCGACGAGGTCGGTGTAGCTGTCCGGCTCAGGGCCCGGCTCACCAATCCGGCCGATGAAGACGTGAATTCCGCCAAAGGGGACCCGGTACCCGTACTCAATTGAGCCGGCGTCGGGGCCCCAGCCTTCGTCGTCGATGTAGATCTTGCTGCGACGACTCTTGGTCATCCGGCCAACTGCATATCCGTTGAGCCCTTTGAAGCTGCCCTTCAAGAACTCAAATCCACCATGCGCTGGCCCCATGGTGGGCGCCAACTATCATGGAATTGTCACGGCAGATGTCCATTTGCAAGGACTTAGTAGTGGAGCCATCGCAACTAGGAAGCTTAAAGGGGTTAAACGGGACAAGGACATGCGAGGTTTATACTAGTTCAGCCCCTTACGGTGAAGGAAGGCCTACGTCTAGTTGGGTTGGAATTGCTTGAGGTTTCGATGACCAGGGAGCGAGATATGCTATGCCTGGCTCTCGATCAGTTGTCTCTCTCCCTAAGCCGCTAGCGGGTCGTCCCCTTATATACACGGGTCGACGCCCTACGGCTTACAGAGTCCTGGCCGGCTCATAAACAGTGTCCGGCTCGGTGACAAGTTACTTCTACCTTACAATACAAGTCACGCCCTCATGGCGGTTTATCACCATGGGCCATAAATCGCCCGTGGGCCTTTAGACCCTTTACTGAACCGCCATCTTCACGTCTTGGCCTTGGGCTTCAGATGGGCTTCTCTTTGCGTAACCCGGCCCCTCCTGGGTGGCTTACATAAATATTTATATCCCCAACAGCCCCAATGCCTGAAGCTGCTGAAGAAGAAGATGACTCAGTTGTGTTGAGGAAGCTGAAACCCAAGATCCCCGACCATAATGATGCTCATCCAGTTGCAGAAAACATGAAAATCAGGAAGGATGCAGGATTGAGACTATGGAGATAGTCTGATCCATATGCTATCAGGAGAAGAACTGCTGTGGACTACAGGTTTCACACTAAGGAACAACAAGACTTCTGTGAGACAGTGTTGCTTGACAAGAAGCCCATTGTATGTGATATGAAATGGGTGGATTGGGAATACATCTAGAAGAATGAAGATCACTATCCTGGAGTGTATGACATCTTCAAGGCACGTGGAGTTGATGAATTCGTTGCACAAAAGCTCACCAAGTGGAATGATGAGCTGATCATGTAGTTCTACTCCACTGCCCATTTCTATCTAGATGGGAAGATCGTTTGGATGTCTGAGGGTACCAGGTACCAATCTTCTGTTGATGAATGGGCTCAGTTGATCAATGCCCCAAAAGAAAGTGAGGATGACTTGGATGTTTATGATGAGAAGAAGAAAGACCACAACACTATGGCCAACATGTACAAAGAGATCCCAGATGCTGCTTTGGATACACATAAGTTTGAATCTGTCCACTACTTGTTGTCTGGTCTGCCTACCATAAACTGGATTCTAAGGCACACACTGCTACCCAAGTCAGGTGATCACAAGATGATCAGAGGACATGCTATAAACTTGTTGCACATATCTGATGTCCCACAGAATTTCAAGGTCACGAGTTTGATTGTTGAGACAATCAAGAGGACTGCTGCTGACCAGAAGAGAAGTCGTGGGTATGCCCCACAAATTCAAGAGCTCATCAACTCAAAGATGGGCACATGCACATATCTTTTGGATAAGGAGCACCTGCCCATCTACCCTGTTTTTGAAGAGAATACTATTTTAATGACTAAGGAAGATCCATCATCTGTGCAAGCACATGAGAAGAGAGAGAAGGCAAGGGCAAAGAAAGCTGCAAGGATGCCAACTGCTGAAGAGGCATCTCAAGCCTTCTTGAATACCAAGAAAGATCAGCTTGGATATCTAATTCAAGCTACACTAAGGATTGAGAAGGGCTTGGCCACCCTGACTCAGAACCAGGAGAGTTTGGAGAGGATCGTTGAGCAGAAATTCTATGATCTGGATGTCAAGGTAACTGAGATTCAATCTGCAATTGAGCAGCTACAGGAGGAAGCAGAGGAGAAGAAGGGCAAGTCTACCACTGATGCTTTAAAGCGAGTGCCACGAGGTCCAAGGTCTGCTGCAGTGCCAGTCATAGATACTAGAGCTTCAGTGTCAGCACCAGCAGCCACAGCTCCAGTGCCACCTCTAGCACCCACTCCATCAGCTCCAACTACTTCATCGGAAGCTTTCATCCTTGGATTCCTATCAACACCACCTCCCGAAAATGAAGCCTGAGAGTCGTTTAGCACTATGAATTTTGAACTTTTTGGTAACTTGTTGCCAAAGGGGGAGAAAAATGTATAGATCATAGGCTTCGAGAGAGAGTGTTGTTCTTTTATCTCTCTTGCTATTTTGGTTGAACTTCTTTATTGAGTGCTTGTGTGAGATACTTTATGTCCTTGTGAGATACTTGTTGATCATGTGGTTGATCATATGCTACCATTAATGTTTGGTTGAATGATGCTATCCTTTATATTCCATACATGATCATTCACTTGCTTGGTGATGAGTGCATGCTTTTAATCTCTATCATTTTGAGCGCTCCACCAAGATGTATATGACATGGAAGAGTAAGCCATGATCCTAATCGATTGTGCATTTGCATTCAAAAGCAAATTTTAAGTAATGCACAAATTTAGGGGGAGCTCTTGCTTATCACATACTTCTCAAAGAGATGATGTTTTTACAATCTTATTTATCATTTGTTGAAGCTTTGATCTATATGTTGTCATCAATTACCAAAAAGGGGGAGATTGAAAGTGCAACTATCCCTGGGTGGTTTTGGTAATTCCTAACAACATATAGTTCATTGAGCTAATGCTATTTCAAGATAAACATTTCAGGAAAGCTCAGTGATTGGCATGGCATGGATGAGAAAAGTGGATCCCTCAAAATTCTAAGGACAAAGGATTGGCTCAAGCTCAAAGCTCAGGACTCTACATATTTTCATTTTAAGTGATCCAAGATCACATTGAGTCCATAGGAAAAGCCAATACTATTAAGAGGGGATGAGGTGTTGCCGAATGGCTTACTTGCTCAAAGTGCTTAGTGATATGCTCCAAAAGCCCTCAACTACTTTTTCACATCCACATATGTTCCAAACCAAAAGTCAAACTCGGCCCCACCGAATCTTTCTATCCGGCGCCACCGAGTTCAGTTAACATAGCCACTGCCAGAAACCCTAATCCATTCGGTCACACCGATAGGGATCTCGGTCTCACCGAGATGGAATTGTAATCTCTCTGTTTCCCTTTGTAACGTTTCGGTCAAACCGAGATGAGCGATCGGTCCCACCGAGATTGCAATGCAAACTCTTTGTTTCCCTTCTATAACGTTTCGGTCCAACCGAGATGGGCGAATCGGTCCCACCGAGTTTGCCTGACCAACTCTTTGTTAGTCCATTACCAAAATCGGTCTCACCGAGTTTGTGTAATCGGTCTCACCGAGATTACGTTATGCCCTAACCCTAACAAAATAGGTCCCACTGAGTTGACATGTCGGTCCCACCGAAAATCGTAACGTTCACATTTTGAACTAAATCGGTATGACCGAGTTGTATGATTCGGTCCCACCGAGTTTGGTGATTTGTGTGTAACGGTTAGATTTTGTGTGGAGGCTATTTATACCCCTCCACCCATTCCTCATTAAAATGAGAGCCATCAGAACATGCCTACACTTCCAACATACATTTTCTGAGAGAGAACCACCTACACTTGTGTTGAGGTCAAGATATTCCATTCCAACCACATGAATCTTGATCTCTAGCCTTCCCCAGGTCGCTTTCCACTCAAATCATCTTTCCACCAAATCCAAATCCTGTGAGAGAGAGTTGAATGTTGGGGAGACTATCATTTGAAGCACAAGAGCAAGGAGTTCATCATCAACACACCATTTGTTACCTCTTGGAGAGTGGTGTCTCCTAGATTTGTTAGGTGTCACATGGGAACCTCCATCAAGATTGTGGAGTTGAACCAAGGAGTTTGTAAGGGCAAGGAGATAGCCTACTTCGTGAAGATCTACCCGAGTGAGGCAAGTCCTTCATGGGCGACATCCATGGTGGGATAGACAAGGTTGCTTCTTCGTGGACCCTTCGTGGGTGGAGCCCTCCATGGACTCGCGTAGCCGTTACCCTTCGTGGGTTGAAGTCTCCATCAACGTGGATGTACGATAGCACCACCTATCGGAACCACGCCAAAATTCTCCGTGTCTCAAATTGCGTTTGCACACTCCAAACTCCTCCCTTTACCTTCGTATGCAATTGTTTTACTTTCCGCCGCTATACTCTTAGAATTGCATGTGTTGGTTGATTGCTTGTCTTGTGCTAAGTTGCTAAAATCTGCCTAGAACTAAAATTGGGAAAAGGCTAGATTTTTATTTGGTCAAGTAGTCTAATCACCCCCCTCTAGACATACTTTCGATCCTACACCCCTCCTTCCCTCTCTCCTCTTCCTCCTTCCCTTCTTCTCCTACTTGGACTAGGAAATGGGGGGGACCGAATCCTACTTGGACCGGGAGTCCAAGTAGGACTCCCCCCATGGCGCGCCCCCTAGGGCCGGCCACCTCTCCTCCCCCTTTATATACGTGGGAGGGGGGCACCCCAAAGGCACAAAAAGTCTTCTCTTAGATGTGTGCGGTGCCCTCCTCCATAGTTACACACCCCGGTCATATCGTCGTAGTGCTTAGGCGAAGCCCTGCGCCAGTAACTTCATCATCACCGTCATCACGCTGTTGTGCTAATGGAACTCTCCCTCGTCCTAAACTGGATCAAGAGATCGAGGGATGTCATCGTGCTGAATGTGTGCTAAACGCGGAGGTACCGTACATTCGGTGCTTGGACCGGTTGGATCGCGAAGACGTTTGACTACATCAACCACATTACTAAACGCTTCCGCTTTCGGTCTATGAGGGTACGTGGACACACTCTCCCCTCTCGTTGCTATGCATCTCCTAGATACCGCGTTCCCTAACAATAAGGTGTAAGGAATAGCACTCACGCTAGCACCTATGTTAGATAAACCATGATAATAGTGATCTCCTATTTTAACTGAGACAACAGGCATGCCAACAACAGGTCTATGCTTATGCTTTTTATCAGGTTTGGCAATTCTAGCAGCTTCTTCGCAGAAGTAAATAACATGCCCATCCATATCTTCTTCCAAGATATCTTTAACCATAGCAATACTAGGTTCTACTTTGATTTGTTCATCAGGTTTAGGTGTTCTAATATAGCTTTTATTAACCACAGTTGAAACTTTAGCATGTTCCTTTATCCTAATACCCATGACAATATAATTTATTTCAAATATAAGAAAACATAACCCATTACGTTGTCTTCCTTGTCCAACATCAACTTTTTAGCATGTCATATTTTAATGAGGGCTCACAATCATAAAAGATGTCCAAGATAGTATATTTATATGTGAAAACCTCTCTTTCTTTATTACTTCCTATTAATTGCAACGATGACCAAAACTATGTTTGTTAGCTCTCAACAACTTTTATTCATCGTACTCTTTATATGTGAAGTCATTACTCTCCATAAGATCAATATGATCTCTTTATTTATTTTTATTCTTTCTTTCTTCTATTTAATTTCCCTCTAGATCATAGCAAGAAAGCAAAGACCTTATCTCAAAACTATTCTTTATTATATATCTCACAGACTCGATGACATAGAGGGAACATAAAGCAAAACTCAAAGCTAGATCATACTAAAACTTTATTCTACTAGATGAAGATATAACCAAAAGGACCGAACTAAGAAAAAGGTAAAGATAGAAGTGCGATGGTGATACGATACGGGGCACCTCCCCCAAGCTTGGCAGTTGCCAAGGGGAGTGCCCATACCCGATACTCAGTTCTCCTTTGGTGGTAGTGATGATGGAGTTGTTGATGACAATTGTGTCTTCAAATTTTTCATATTGTAGTTGAGGAGAGCAATTTCCTCCTTTAAATCATCGACCTCCAACTCTAGCTTCAAGATCTTGTCACATAAATCTTCTTTGCTCTTCTGCCGAAAACAAGAAGGAATAGATCGGTTATTAGGCCAGTTAGCCCTCTTAGGGAGACTAGACTTCTTGAACTTCATGTGCATATCCCCAGGTTGAGGTAGAGGAACATCCTCCTCCTCCGAACTTGAATCATCGATCCTCATCAAATGATCATCCTCCTCATCATCCGTAGTTCGACCATAAGGAGATAGGTCCCGATAGGTCTTTGGGCCAGCAATGAGATGTGAGAAATAGTTCTTTCCATCGGAGTCTTGTGAGGACATCTAGCTCTAAATCTGCTGCAGAAACAACTCAAAACAAAAACAGAGGATTGTGTCATGGTACGGTGGTCAAAACCTTCGGGAGATTATATAATGAATATTTACCGACCAAAAGAAGTATCGTGCAAGAAAACAGAGTCCGGAGGGCACACGAGGTGCCCACGAGGCAGGGGGCGCCCAGGGGGTAGGGCGCGCCCTCCACCCTCGTGGATGCCTCGTGTCCTTTCTGGACTGCTTCTTATTTTCCTATTTTCTTAAATATTCCGAAACAGAGAAAAATGCTATTATAACTGTTTTGGAGTCGGTTTACTTACCGTACCACATATCTATTCCTTTTCAGAGTCTGAAATGTTCTGGAAAGTGTCCCTTATGTATTCCTCTAGGGTTACGGTATCGATAACATTGGTTTCAACATTTATGGGATTACCTGAGATATAATGTTTGATTCTTTGACCGTTCACCACCTTTGGATTTGTGCCTTCGAAGTTGTTGATTTTTATGGCACTGGAACGATAGACCTCCTCGATAACGTAAGGACCTTCCCATTTAGAAAGGAGTTTTCCTGCAAAAAATCTTAAACGAGAGTTGTATAATAGGACATAATCACCTAAAATAAACTCACGCTTTTGTATCCTTTTGTCATGCGATCTTTTAACTTTTTCTTTAAACAATTTGGCATTCTCACAGGCCTGGGTTCTCCACTCATCAAGTGAGCTAATGTCAAATAGTCTCTTCTCAGCGGCAAGTTTGAAATCATAATTGAGCTCTTTAATGGCCCAATATGCCTTATGTTCTAGTTCGAGAGGTAAGTGACATGCTTTTCCATAAACCATTTTATATGGAGACATACCCATAGGATCTTTATATGCAGTTCTATAGGCCCATAATGCATCATCAAGTTTCTTGGACCAATTCTTTCTAGATCTATTAACAGTATTTTGCAAAATTAATTTAATCTCTCTATTACTTAGTTCTACTTGACCACTAGACTGTGGGTGGTATGGAGATGCAATTCTATGATTAACATCATACTTAGCAAGCATTTTACGAAAAGAACCATGAATAAAATGTGAACCACCATCAGTCATTAAATATCTAGGGACTCCAAACCTTGGAAAAATAACTTCTTTAAGCATCTTAATAGAGGTGTTATGATCAGCACTACTAGTTGGAATAGCTTCTACCCACTTAGTAACATCTACTACTATTACTCCACACATCGACCGCTATCCAGCATGCATCTAGAGTATTAAGTTCAAGAGAACAGAGTAACCCTTTAAGCAAGATGACATGATGTAGAGGGATAAACTCATGCAATATGATGAAAACCCCATCTTGTTATCCTCGATGGCAACAATACAATATGTGCCTTGCTGCCCCTACTGTCACTGGGAAAGGACACCGCAAGATTTAACCCAAAGCTAAGCACTTCTCCCATTGCAAGAAAGATCAATCTAGTAGGCCAAACCAAACTGATAATTCGAAGAGACTTGCAAAGATAACCAATCATACATAAAAGAATTCAGAGAAGATTCAAATATTTTTCATAGATAAACTTGATCATAAACCCACAATTCATCGATCTCAACAAACACACCGCAAAAGAAGATTACATCGAATAGATCTCCACAAGAGAGGGGGAGAACTTTGTATTGAGATCCAAAAAGAGAGAAGAAGCCATCTAGCTAATAACTATGGACCCGAAGGTCTAAGGTAGACTACTCACACTTCATCGGAGAGGCTATGGTGTTGATGTAGAAGCCCTCTGTGATCGATGCCCCCTCCAGCGGAGCTCCGAAACAGGCCCCAAGATGGGATCTCGTGGATACAGAAAGTTACGGCGGTGGAATTAGGGTTTTGGCTCCGTATCTGATTGTTTGGGGGTATGTAGGTGTATATAGGAGGAAGAAGTATGTCGGTGGAGCAAAAGGGGGCCCACGAGGGTGGAGGGCGCGCCTCGGGGGGTAGGCGCGCCCCCTACCTCGTGGCCTCCCTGTTGGTTGCTTGACGTAGGGTCCAAGTCTCCTGGGTCTTGTTCGTTCCAAAAATCACGTTCCCGAAGGTTTCATTCTGTTTGGGCTCCGTTTGATATTCCTTTTCTTCGAAACCCTAAAATAGGCAAAAACAGCAATTCTAGGCTGGGCCTCCGGTTAATAGGTTAGTCCCAGAAATAATATAAAAGTGGATAATAAAGCCCAATAATGTCGAAAACAGAAAATAATATAGCATGGAGCAATCAAAAATTATAGATGCGTTGGAGACGTATGATTCATCACAAGACAAGACAAACTTATGGGCATCTTTGAAAAGAGTAGGCCAATAAAAACCGGATTGCAATACCTTATGTGCAGTTCTATCTCCAGCATGGTGTCCTCCATAAGACTCGGAGTGACACTTGCGTAGGATTTGTTCCTGTTCATGCTCAGGTACACAACGTCTAATAAAACCATCTACTCCTTTATAAATGTGTGGGTCATCCCAGAAGTAATGTCTTAAATCATAGAAAACCTTTTTCTTTTGCTGGTATGTGAAACTAGGTGGTATAAATTTAGCAACAATGTAATTAGCATAATCAGCATACCATGGAGTAGTACAAGAAGCATTTATGACAGCTAATTGTTCATCAAGAAAACTATCATCAATAGGGAGTGGGTCATCAAGAACATTCTCTAACCTAGACAATGTCGGTGTTCTAGGAACGGGGGTCCCTAGACTTGCCTGCCTGCGGCCTGCGGCGTGGCTCAAAGGGGGGCCCAGCACGACCCATCTTCACCAACACAAACCCAAGACCCTGGCGAGGGGCCAAGTCTCGCGGGGCGGACGACGCGGAGTTTCCTCAAGCATGGCCTCATCAGGCTGGCTCGCGAGGAGGCGGAGAGATCAAGGCGGGGCACCTCCCGAGGTGCCCGTGACGCAAGCCATGATGACCAAGGGCGCCAGGCGGGTGCCAGCCCGCGCAGTGTCCTCCTTTCCCCTTTGGTGCAAAGGGGGCAAGCGCAGCCGCGGAGTACCGAGGCATCAGGCAAAGGTTGCCATTTTGGTGCAACGAGACCAAGACCAGGAGGACTGCAAGACGGAGGTCATCGTGGAGCCGAAGACGGCGTCACCACCAGAGCTTTGTGCAGGCGAAGACTACTTTTGTCAGGATAGCTGGTACTAGCTGTCCCCTTTCAAATTAGCCCGCCATTGTTGGCTCCCTTCCCGCTCGATATTTGGGAAGAGGACCAGGGCCTCTATAAATAGGACCAGCCACCCGCAAGATGAGAGCGGAGAGCCAGAGGCAGCCAGCAGAGAGGTTAGGGTTTAGAGCTAGGAGATCGAAATCCGAGAGAGAGAGAAGGGTGACTGAACTCCTCCCAGCAGTTCATTGCCCCATCCAAGAACAGACCCTCGCGAGGCTGTTCTTCCTTGTATTGTTCACCATCATCATCAGCCCAAGAGGCAATCCACCACACCACACACTGGAGTAGGGTATTACACCACAACGGTGGCCCGAACCAGTATAAACCCTGTGTCTCTTGTGTTGTTCTTTCCATGGCTCAGATCTTAGCAAGGCGGAGGGGTGCAGGTAGGTAGGAGGCGAAATCTCCGCGCGCACCCCAGTGTTCGAACCTCAAGGGTCAGTCGGAACCCGAAATCCAACATTTGGCGCGCCAGGTAGGGTGCGCCGGAATTCGTCTTCCACCACCCCGTTCTCCTCCGACCATTGTGCCCATGTCTGACACTCGTCGGGCCCGCGCCGAGCGCCGGGCTGCTCTCGCTTCCCGCGTCGCCCAGACGGCGCTTGTCGGCGGGTGTCCTCACCGTTCCCCGTCACCTGCCGTCAACGCCGCCACCGGCCCGGCGGGGGACGAGCAGCAAGCATCGTCTCAGCATCCGTCTGTGCGGCAAGACGGCCGCACCGCAACTCCCTCGCTCACCCCGGCTGGTTCTTCGTCCCGCGCGCTCCGCGCACCCATGGAGGCTCGAGCTGCGCTCATCGCGGCAAACGAGCTCCTGCGCTACCGTCCCGTCGATGACGTCTACGAAGAATGGCTCGACCGCATCGCCGAGCTCGTCCGCGCCGCAGGGGGCTCTCCTGCGCCGTCCGCTCCGCTGCACCGCCCCCCGCCTCGCGCGGGCGACGAAGCTCCGGTGGCGCCCCGGCCGCCTCCTCCTCAGGAAGGCGCCATGGCTCCAAGGCGCGTGGTCCCTGGGCGGAACCTGCTCCGTTAGGTGCCAGCGCGGCAAGAGCAGAGCTGCCAAGAAGTCCCTCGCCCGCAAGAAGCTGCCCGGGCGCTCCCTGCTCCAGCATGTCGCAACCATGCTCCTGCTCCCGCACGTCAAGACCCCGCGCTGCTCCCAGCTGCAGCGCGTGGAGGCATGGAAGACCAAGCTCTCCGTCACCCAAGGCCTCCCGTGGGCACAGTAGGCTGCCGCGCCTTCACCATCGAGCTACGCAGCGTCGCGTGGCCCGGCAAGTTCAAGCCAGACCTACCTCCTCGTTACGACGGCACGGCTGACCCTGTGGAGTTCCTCCAGCTCTACGAGCTGGGCATCGAAGCTGCCAACGGAGACGAGAAGGTCATGGCGAACTGGTTTCCCATGGCGCTCAAGGACGGGGCCCGCACCTGGCTCCTGAACCTGGCTCCAGGCACGATCTTCTCCTGGGACGAGATGCGCACCCGCTTCATCGCCAACTTCCAAGGTACTCGCGACCGGCCTCCCGCCGTGAGCGACATGCGCCACATCAAGCAACAACCCGGGGAGACCCTGCAGAAGTACATCTAGCGCTTTAACAACGCACGCCTCAAGATTACCAAGGTGACTGAGGAGGCCATCATCTCAGCCTTCTCCGACGGCGTGCGCGATGTCAAGATGAAGGAGGAGCTGGCGATGCATGAAGACCTGTGCACTTCCTTGGAGATGTTCAACTTGGCAAACAAGTGCGCCAGGGCTGAGGAAGGGCGTCTCTCCCTCCTCGAGCTACCTGCCGCAGACCCAGAAGAGAAGAAGCCCAAGGCCAAGGATGTGAAGCGCAAGGGGGCTGCCGTGCTCGCGGCAGAACCAGACACCAAGCGGGGCAGAGATCAGCCCGAACCTTCCAAGGGCAGTCGGTACTGTGTGTACCACAACCTCCACACCCACAACACCAACGAATGTCAAGAACTCCGAGCCGTGCGAGAAGGAAGGATCGGCCGTCGCCCCGACCGCGGTGACCAGGGATACGGTCGAGGAGGAGGAAGGAACGCAGGACGCTAGGAAGACCATGGCCCGCGCCAAGGGTGGCGCGATCAACCTCGCGAGGATCGCTGGCAAGACCCGCCTCGCGAGGGAGACAGGATGGATCAGCCTCGCGAGGATCGCCCGCAAGGCAACGCAGGCCTCCCTCCGCTACCGCCACAACCAAGGAGAAACGAGAACTGCCACCAGGACGAGGGGGCTGGGGGCTTCCAGGAGCCGCGCGCGATCGCCTGCATCCTAGGCGGGGCTCAAGCCCCAACCTCTCAACGCATCTTCAAGCAGTTCGCCCGCGAAGTGAATGCAGTCCTCCCCAGGCTCGAAGCCACGCGCCCTCTCAGGTGGTCAGCGTGCGCCATCACGTTCAGCTCAGCAGATCAGCTCAAGTGTGCGGCTACAGCCGGAGTCCTCCCGATGCTTTGTTCCCCAATCATCAGCAACGTGGTGGTCACCAAGACCCTCATCGATGGCGGGGCAGGGCTCAACGTCCTATCCGTGGAAACATTCAACAATCTCCAAGTGCCCTACAGCCAAGTTCAGCCAACCAAGCGTTTCTCCGGAATCACCGACGGCTCCACGGTCCCGATTGGGCAGGTCCGCCTCCCTGTCACCTTCGGGGCACGCGACAACTACCGCACCGAGCTCATCGACTTCGACGTCGCTCACATTCGCCTGCCGTACAATGCCATCCTTGGGTACCCAGCGCTGGCCAAGTTCATGGCCGTAACTCACCACGGCTACAACGTCCTCAAGATGCCAGGAAGTGGCGGAGTCATCATGGTGCCCTGTGAAGAGAAGGACGTGGTGTGTTCCCTGGAACGGGCCTTTCAGGCCGCGTCACTGGAAGACCCGGATCGCGGAAGCAGGAGGCTACCTGAGACCGCCCCCGAGAAGGAGAAGACATCGTCTGGCCCAGCCCCTCAGGAGGCAGGCCCCTCTGGGCCCGTGCCTGCCCAGGGGGAACCTCCTTCCATCGCATAGGAAAGCGTGCCCGACGCCCTCCTCAGGCAAGGCTCGGGGGCTCTCCCCTGGAGGGCCACCGACCTTGCTAGGGTCACGAGGGAGGCGCTTGGGCACCACATGGAGGCGTGTTTCGAAGCACGTTTCCCTCAAGAAGGAGCAAGGCAAGGAAAGCCAGACCCTCAGGAGTTCGTCATCAAGGCCATTCAAGAGCTACAGGAGTCAAGAGTCATGAAAGGCGGCCCCGCCCACCAGCAGTGGCTCCCCATCCAGGCGAGGATGGTGGGCTGCGCGTCTGCATCGACATACCAGGGCTCAACCGAGTCGCCTCTCTGGAGTGCCTCTGGCCCTCGCAAGTGGGGCGCTGCGGAGGTCCCCCCACAGCTATGTTCGCATGCCTTACGGCTTGCCGAACGCGGCTGCCACGTACTAGCGCCTCATGAGGGGCATCACGGAGTCACGGGAG
The DNA here is from genome assembly GCA_034509565.1 of Triticum monococcum. NCBI lineage: Eukaryota > Viridiplantae > Streptophyta > Magnoliopsida > Poales > Poaceae > Triticum > Triticum monococcum. Next base: position 436,900,895 of record CM067842.1, on the reverse strand, counting down.
GCCAGGCGTTCCGCAGCCCTGGCGGAGATGGAGATGGTCCGCGAGGAGCCGCCAGCGCCCCCGGAGCCTCCCGAGGCCCCTGGGCCTGGAGGCTCGTGAGGATCGGCTTCCGCAGCCCACCGAGTCTACTACACCAACACCCCTTCGTCCTCAATGTCATCAGGTGACATCTTTCAAGTTTCACTTCCAGCTGGGAGCGCCCCCCAGGGCTGCATTATTCCCAGGCCGCGTGGGTCCGTCCCTACGGCATGTATCCCTGTCATTTCATGTTGTTAGCTTACCTTGTTGGGGCGCCCCTCGGGCTGCATGATCCCCAAGTCGCTCGGGCCTGACCCAGTGATGTCCGCCTTCCCAGCATCTATTTAAATGAATCCACTCCTCCACGGCTAATGTGCTTGACCTAGTTGCCCGCTCAACTGACGGAACTGCTCCCAAACGGCACGACGCTTGTGCATGGGTCCGTCCCTGCAACGCCGACAAACCTGAATGGCTGAGCTCTGGCCGCGGCAGCCCCGCATGGCGCCACCTCGCCAAGCCTTCAGTGCCTCATTACCCCTTGGAAGCAACCAACGGCTGACTGTCAATGGTCATGGCAACCCCCTCGTTTTTTCTATGATGGATCTACAGGACCTCATGAAGGAGCTGTGTCAGGCGAGGCCCTTGCGGTGTCTCCTTCACTCTCGTCCGCACGAACTGCTTGCACGTTAAAGGGGGGTGCCTGAGCATCGCGACTCAGGGCTCCTACTGGCTCTCCAGCCCTCACCCTCTGGCCTTGTCCATGGCATCATGACCTGGCATACCAGCGACGGCTGAGACTCGCTCGAGGGCTGGGACCCGAGGACGTAGAGCAGAAAGTGGAGCAAGGGAGAGAGGGGAGGGACACACGAGGACCTCGCCGAGCAACCTCGCGCCTGCCGATGCACGGACCCGGCGACAGACCAGAGAGCGGCCCCTGATTCTCGAGATAAGTCACCACCCGGAAGCGCCAGCTACCGTGGCATCATCCCCGCACCTAATGCAATCCCGTCTTAGCGATGCCGCTCTCCTTTCTCACCGAACGACGGCTGATTGAGCGCCAAAGGGGATCTCCTGAGCATCGTGACTCAGGGGCTCTTACCGGACTCCAGGTCGCTCACCTCCTGGCCTTGACCACGGCATCGCGACCTGGCATACCAGCGATGGCTGAAGCTGCCTTGGGACTGGGACCTGTCAGCGCAGAGCACCAAGCCCTCGTGAGGTTCGAAAGGAAGGACTGAGCTAAGATGGAATGAGCAACTCGCACAATTCTACGACAAGGGTTATATTAACAAAATAGGATCATAGGAACCTTACAAGCCCCCACGGGGTGCATCTTTGATTCCTCGCAGGGAACAGATCCTAAAGGGACACTAACTATGCGCGCCCCTGCAAAAGACGCCATCATCAACAGTGGGCCATCAAGCACCGGCGCCAACCCCATCCAGATCAGAGTCAACGGCGGCCTGACGAGCCCGCCCTGCTCCAGGAGCGGCGCCGGCTCGGGGGCTCGTAGCTGTCGTCGCTCGTCTCCGGAGTCGCGAAGAGCTTGCTGGAGTTGCTGGAACCTCCGACGCCTCCACCGCCTGAGGAGCCGCCAAGGGAGCGGTTGGCGGGCCCAGTCCTCGTCGCAACAGGGTCCTGTCCACCTCTCCCGGAGCAGCACTCCAGCCGGCGCCCGTTCGCATCGAAGACCTTGAAGAACATCACCGAAGCACCGTCGTACTCCAAGTGGATCGCGAGGGCGCCTCTTGTCCTGCAAACCCGGGCGACTTCACTCCAGCCCCGTGTCATGAAGACCTCGCCCGGGGCAACAACCGCGACCTCAGCCTTGGTCGTGAGGGTGCAGCAGCCGGCGTGCTGCAGCCAAAGCTCCAGGAGTTCTCCCTGCGGGATGATGGAGGTGAAGAAGGGAGGAAGGCGCATCCAAGACTAAGGAGGCGTGGCGACGTGGAACACGAACTCTCGGGAGGAGCCCTCGGTGTGGACCCCAAGGGGTACGACCCACACCTTCGTGACTCGTCGACACCGACGGTGATGCAGCCCGCGGCGATCAGCATCAGCTCCTTCAGGGCCCTCGATGTGGGCGTACAAGGGAAGCGGGAACCCCGGCGGTGCCTGCTCGCACCAAGGCCTCGACACCACCTGATGGGCCCCCTCGTCCGGGCCACAGAGGACGAGCCGTTTCTTCGGCGGGAGCGGGTCTGGTTCCTCTCGGGGAGCCTTCCCCTTCTCTGCTGTCGAGAACCGGCGGATCGGAACCATCGCTGCAAGATGGAGCAAGGACCGGGAAGAAGGAGAAGCAAGGAGGGATGGACTGGAAGGGCGCGCGTTGTTCCGTACTTATGGCCGGCGAAGGCCAACCACCGACCTCCATGATCGCAGGTAATCATGACCCGCTTTGCATGCAGGGACTTGTCCAATCCGTGCAGTTGCCGAGGCGCCATGGGGAAGTGGAGACGCCCACGTCCAATCAACCACCATGCGGCGCCTAAGGCCGCAGGCTGTTAGGGCCCGCGGCGCTTCGCTCTTGCCCTTCCGCCTCCCTGCACGGCCAAGTCCGGGCGCGCCTTGGGCCCGGGGGCTACTGTCAGCGTTCTGGGAACGGGGGTCCCCAGACTTGCCTACCTGCGGCCTGTGGCGTGGCTCAAAGGGGGGCCCAGCACAACCCATCTTCACCAACACAGACCCAAGACCCTCGCGAGGGGCCAAGCCTCGCGGGGCGGATGACGCGGAGCTTCCTCAGCCACGGCCTCATCAGGCTGGCTTGCGAGGAGGCGGAGAGATCAAGGCGGGGTACCTCCCGAGGTGCCCGTGACGCAAGCCATGACGACCAAGGGCGCCAGGCGGGTGCCAGCCCGCGTAGTGTCCTCCTTTCCCCTTTGGTGCAAAGGGGGCAAGCGCAGCCGCGGAGTACCGAGGCATTAGGCAAAGGTTGCCATTTCGGTGCAACGAGACCAAGACCAGGAAGACTGCAAGACGGAGGTCATCGTGGAGCCCAAGACAGCGTCACCACCAGAGCTTTGTGCAGGCGAAGACTACTTTTGTCAGGATAGCGGGTACTAGCCGTCCCCTTTCAAATTAGCCCGCCATTGTTGGCTCCCTTCCCGCTCGATATTTGGGAAGAGGACCAGGGCCTCTATAAATAGGACCAGCCACCCGCAAGATGAGAGTGGAGACCAGAGGCAGCCAGCAGAGAGGTTAGGGTTTAGATCTAGGAGATCGAAATCTGAGAGAGAGAGAGAGAGAGAAGGGTGACTGAACTCCTCCCAGCAGTTCATCGCCCCAGCCAAGAACAGACCCTCGCGAGGCTGTTCTTCCTTGTATTGTTCATCATCATCAGCCCAAGAGGCAATCCACCACACCACACACTGGAGTAGGGTATTACACCACAACGGTGGCCCGAACCAGTATAAACCCTGTGTCTCTTGTGTTGTTCTTTCCATAGCTCAGATCTTAGCAAGGTGGAGGGGTGCAGGTAGGTAGGAGGCGAAATCTCCGCGCGCACCCCAGTGTTCGAACCTCGAGGGTCAGCCGGAACCCGAAATCCGACAGACAAGTTGTCTACGACGAGGTTCTCAGCTCCCTTTCTATCAATAATATGTAAATCAAATTCTTGTAGCAAGAGAACCCATCTAATAAGTCTAGGTTTAGCATCTTTATTTTCCATAAGGTATTTAATAGCAGCATGATCAGTGTGAACAGTTACTTTAGAATCAACAACATAAGGTCTGAACTTATCACAAGCAAATACAACTGCTAAAAATTCTTTTTCACAGTAGCATAATTTCACTATGCATTGTCTAGAGTTTTACTAGCATATTGGATAACATCTAATTTCTTATCAACTCTTTGTCCTATAACAGCACCTACAACATAATCACTAGCATCACACATAATTTCAAAGGGTAAATTCCAATCAGGTGGCTGAACAATAGGTGCAGAAATCAAGGCTTTCTTAAGTATTTCAAATGCTTCTACACAATCATCATCAAAGACAAAAGGAACATCTTTTTGTAAGAGATTAGTCAGAGGCCTAGAAATTTTTAAGAAGTCTTTAATGAACCTCCTATAAAAACCGGCATGACCAAGGAAACTTCTTATACCTTTGATGTCCTTAGGACACGACATCTTTTCAATAGCATCAACTTTTGCTCTATGAACTTCAATCCCTCTTTCAGAAATTTTATGCCCCAAGACAATATCTTCATTAACCATAAAGTGGCACTTCTCCCAATTCAAGACAAGATTAGTTTCTTCACATCTCTGCAAAACTCGATCAAGGTTGCTTAAGCAATCATCAAAAGAAGTTCCATACACGGAGAAATCATCCATGAAAACCTCAACAATCTTTTCACAAAAGTCAGAGAATATAGCAGTCATACATCTTTGAAAGGTAGCAGGTGCATTACACAAACCAAAATGCATATGTCTATAAGCAAAGGTACCAGAAGGGCAAGTAAAAGTGGTCTTTTCCTGATCCTCTTTTGACACAGGTATTTGAGAGAAACCAGAATAACCATCTAGAAATAAAAAATGTGTATGTTTGGATAATCTTTTTAGCATTTGATCAATAAGAGGTAAAAGGTAATGATCCTTTCTAGTAGATTTATTTAATTTGTGGAAGTCAATTACCATTCTATAACCTGTAACAATTCTTTGTGGGATCAATTCATCTTTATCATTAGGAACAACAGTAATACCTCCCTTCTTAGGGACACGATGGACATGACTTACCCACTGACTATCAGTAACATGATAAATTATACCTGCCTCCATAAGCTTTAGTATTTCATTTCTTACCACTTCTTTCATCTTAGGATTCAACCATAGTTGGTGATCAACAACTGGTTTAACATCTTTCTCCAATTTTATTTTGTGCTGGCATAGAGTGGGACTAATGCCCTTAAGATCATGAAGATTATATCTAATAGCAGCACATTGCTTCTTCAGAGTTTTCAATAATTTCTCTTCTTCCTGCTATGAAAGGTTAGCACTAATAATAATAGGATATATCTTCTTTTCATCAAGATAAGCATATTTAAGAGTATCTGGTAATGGTTTAAGCTCAAACACGGGATCACCCTTGGGTGGAGGAGGATCCCCTAGAATTTCAACAGGCAAGTTGTGTTTCAAAATAGGTCCCTGTTTAAAGAATACTTCATCTATTTCCCTTCTTTCATTCATAAACATATCATTTTCATGGTCTAGCAAATATTGTTCTAAAGGATCGTTAGGAGGCATAGCAATAGAAGCAAGACCAATAATTTCATCTTTACTAGGCAATTCTTTATCATGGGGTTGTCTATGAAATTTAGCAAAATTAAAATCATGAGACATACCCCCTAAACCAACAGTAACAATATCCTTTTTGCGGTCTATCTTAGCATTAACAGTATTCAAGAAGGGTCTACCAAATATAATGGAACAAAAGTCATCTTGTGGGGAACTAAGAACAAGAAAATCAGTAGGATATTTAACTTTCTCACACAAGACTTCAACATCTCTAACAATCCCAACTGGTAAAATAGTATCTCTATTGCCAAGCTTAATTGTAACATCAATACCTTCTATCTCAGCAGGTGCAATATCATGCATAATTTCTTCGCATAAGGAATGAGGTATTGCACTCGCACTAGCACCCATGTCACATAAGCCATGATAGCAATGATCTCCTATTTTAACATAAACAACATGCATGCCTACAACAGGTCTATGTTTATTTTTAGTATCAGGTCTAGCAATTCTAGCAGCTTCATCACAGAAGTAAATAACATGCCCATCAATAGTATCAACCAAGAGATCTTTAACCATAGCAATACTAGGTTTAACTTTAATTTGCTCAGGGGGTATAGGTGTTCTAGCATTACTATTATGAACCATAGTTGAAGCTTTAGCATGATCCTTTATTCTAACAGGGGAAGGTGGTTTCGCAATATAAGCAGCATGAACAATAGGATCAACATTATAAGTGATAGCCTTTTTGTCGGTGTTCTAGGAACGGGGGTCCCCAGACTTGCCTGCCTGCGGCCCACGGCGTGGCTCTGCGAGCGGGCCCGTACGGCCCATCTTTGCCAGCAAGGACTCAAGACCCTCGCGAGGGGCCAAGCCTCGCGAGGCGGAAGACACAAGACCTCCTCGGGAGCGGCCTCACCAGGCTGGCTCGCGAGGGGTGGAGAGATCAAGGCAAGACAAACCTCGCAAGGTTCCAATGACGTGAGCCATGACGATCGAGACCAGGCGGGCGCCAGCGTGCACAGTGTCCTTGTTTTCTCTTTGGTGCTAAAGAGGCAAGCGTAGACGCAGAGTACCGAGGCGTCAATCAAAGGTTTCCATATCGGTGCAACGAGACCAAGACCAGTAGGACGGCAAGACGGAGGTCACAGTGGAGCCCAAGACGGCGTCACCACCAGAGCCTTTGGCAAGCAAAGACTACTTTTGGTAGGATAAGCTGTACTAGCTGTCCCCTTTCAAATTGGCCGTTGTTGGCTCCGTTCCCGCTCAATATTTGGGGAGAGGACCAGGGCCTCTATAAATAGGACTAGCCACCACATTAGAGGGAGGGATCCATCCGGACAACCACAAGTTCACCAAGCATAATAACACCTCTCCTCAAGAGGCTGTTCTTCCCCTTGTACTGTTCATCCTCAGCCCAAGAGGCAATCCACCACCACCACACTGGAGTAGGGTATTACACCGCAATGGTGGCCCGAACCAGTATAAATCTTGTGTCCCTTGTGTTGTGAGTTCGTCGAGTTAGCTTCAGAGATCGTGCAAGGTTGAGGGCGTGAGTTGGTAGGGGGAGATCTTCGCGTGCACCCCAGTGTTCGAACCTTAAGGGTTTTGCCGGAACCCGAAATCCGAAATTTGGCACGCCAAGTAGGGGTGCGTCGAAGCTTTCCTTCCGTCGCTCCGCGTTCCACCGCTTCGTCGCAACCATGTCGGACGCTCGTCGCGCCCGAGCTGAGCGCCAGGCTGCCCTCGCCGCACGCGTCGCCCAGGCGGCTCCTGTCGACGGGCCTCCCCATCGTTCTCCGTCACCCGCCGCCAATGCCACCACCGACCTCACGGGGAACGAGCAGCAAGCATCCTCGTTGCACCCTCGGTGCGGCGGGACGGTCACACCGCCACTCCATCGCTGACCCCCGCCGATTCCTCATCTCACGCTCCCACGGATGTGCGGGCCGTGCTACTCATGGCACGCAAGCTCATGCGTTACCGCCCAGTCGACGACCTCCACAAGTATTGGCTGGACCGCATCGCCCAGCTCGTCAGCACTGCAGGGGGCTCCCCTGCACCGTCCCTCTTGCTGCCTCGTCCACCGCCGTCTACTGGCGACGTAGCTCATGCAACACCTCCACCACCTCTGCACCAAGACGGCACCCTAGTGCCAAGGCGCGCGGCTCCGCGGCGCGACCTGCCACGCCAAGCGCCCGCGCGTGAAGAAAGAAGCTGTCAAGAAGTTCCTCGACCGCAAGAGAATGCTCCACCACTCCCCGCACCGCCGCGTCAGGATCGCTTGCCGCGGCAGGGCCATGTGCCGCTTGCCGTGGTGGCACGCGAGCGCCAAGACCAGGCTCCACCTCCACGGCAGGCCCTGGTGACTACGGTCGGTTGCCGCGCCTTCACCCCTGAGCTGCGTAGCGTCACATGGCCAGGCAAGTTCAAGCCAGACGTACCTTCGCGCTACGATGGCACCCCCGACCCCGCCGAGTTCCTGCAGCTCTACGAGCTGAGCATCGAGGCGGCCAACAGCGACGAGAAAGTCATGGCGAACTGGTTCCCTATGGCTCTCAAGGATGGCGCACGCTCATGGCTACTGAACCTGCCTCCAGGCTCCATCTCTTCCTGGAATGAGATGCGTGACCGCTTCGTCGCCAACTTCCAGGGCACTCGCGACCGCCCCCCGACCGCGGGTGATCTACGCCGCGTCAAGCAACTATCGGGAGAGACCCTCCAGAAGTACATTCAGCGCTTCAACAATGTTCGTCTCAAGATCCCCAAGGTGATGGACGAGGCCATCATCTCTGCGTTCTCCGATGGCGTCCGTGACGTCAAGCTGAAGGAGGAGCTCGCCATCCACAAGGAGCTGTGCACATCCCTGGAGCTGTTCAACGTGGCGACCAAGTGCGCAAGGGCTGAGGAAGGGCGCCTTTCCCTCCTCGAGCCCCGAGCTGCCGACCCGGAGGAGAAGAAATCCAAGGCCAAGGACGTGAAGCGCAAGGGACTCGCCGTGCTCGCGGTGGAGCCGAACACGAAGCGCGGAAGGGACCAGCCTGAGTCATCCAAGGGCAGCCGACTGTTCTGCGCCTTCCACAACATGCACAGCCACAACACCAACGATTGTCAAGAGCTCTGGGCCATTCGCGACGGACGCTTTGGTCGATGCCCCGAGCGCAACGACCGAGGCTATGGCCGAGGAGGAGGACGTGGTGGAGGATGCTGGGACGACCATGGCCCATGCCAGGAGTGGTGCGACCGACCTCGTGAGGAGCGCTGGCAAGATCAGCCTCGCGAGGGCGCCTAGAGGGATCAGCCTCGCGAGGATCACCCTCAAGGCAACCCCAGTCTTCCTCCATTGCCGCCACCACCAAGAAGGAACGACGACCACCATCAAGATGAGGCGGCTAGGGGCTTCCAGGAGCCGCGTGCTATCGCCTGCATCTTGGGTGGAGCTCAATCCCCAGCCTCATAGCGTATCTTCAAGCAGTTTGCTTGCGAGGTGAACGCGGTCCTCCCCAAGCTTGAGGCCACTCGCCCGCTCAGGTGGTCCAAGTGTGCCGTCACTTTTAGTTCAGCAGATCAGCTCAAGTGCGCGGCTGCCACTGGCGCTCTCCCAATTGTTTGTTCACCCATCATCAGCAGCGTGCAAGTCACCAAGACCCTCATCGACAGCGGCACAGGGCTCAACGTCCTGTCTGTCGAGACGTTCGACAACCTACAAGTGCCCTATGATCAGCTTCAGCCCACTAAAACCTTCTCAGGAGTGACCGATGGATCCACCACGCCGATAGGTCAGGTCCGCCTCCCAGTCACCTTCGGAGAACGCAACAACTACTGCACCGAGCTTATCGACTTCGATGTCGCCCCACATCCGTCTGCCGTACAATGCCATCCTCGGGTATCCAGCCCTGGCCAAGTTCATGGCAGTGACGCACCATGGCTACAACATCCTCAAGATGCCAGGGAGCGGTAGGATCATCACAGTCCCCTGCGAAGAAAGAGATGCGGTGTGCTCCCTCGAGCGCGCCTTCCAAGTAGCGTCAATCAAAGACCCCGGCAAAAATGCAGCTCGATACCCTCCTTAGGTCGTCCCCAAGAAGAAGAAGCAGCTACTCCATGCCGGACCTCGGGAGGGCAGCGCCGCAAGTGGTACCTCGTCAGGATCAGCGCCCGCACCCGGGCAGGGCTCGGGGGCTCTCTTCTGGCGGGCCTTAGACCTTGCCAACATCACGAGGGAGGCGCTCGGGCACCACTTGGAGGCGTGCTTCGTGACACGTCTCCCTCAGGAGGACACTGTGCAAGGAGCGCCCGACGCTCAGGAGTTCATCACCAAGGTATCTCAGGAGCTTCAGGAAGCAAGAGCAATACGCGGCGACCGCCGCCCACCTGGCGTCGCTCCCCACCCATGCGAGGGTGGTGAGCTGCGCGTCTGCATCGACATCCCAGGGCTCAACCGAGCCGCATCTCAGGAGTGCTTCTGGCCTTCGCGTGTTGGGCGCTGCGAAGGCCCACCTCACAGCTATGTTCGCATGCCGTTCGGCCTGCCGAGCGTGGCTGCTGCCTTCCAGCGCAACCCGCGGAGCGTCATGGCCGGTCAGGAGGCCAGGCACCACGCAGTCCTGGCGGAGATGGCGACGGTCCTCAAGGAACCGCCTGGACCCCCAGAGCCTCCCGAGGCTCAGGGCCACGATGGGTCGTCAGGAGCAACCCCTTCATCGCGTAGCTTCTGCTTCCTCAACAACCCTTCATCAACGGGATCAGGTGACACTTTCCAAGTTTATTTAGCGGGGAGCACCCCTAGGGCTGCATCATTCCCAGGCCACGTGGGTCCATCCCTGTGGCATGTATCCCTTCTTTTTATGTCTTTAGCTTACCTCGCTGGGGCACCCCTCGGGCTGTATTGTCCCCAAGCCGCTCGGGCCTGACCCAGTGGCACATATCGTTCATGCATTTACCTGAGCTAGTTTGCCTTCCATGCTTAATCTATCTATGACTATCACATGCTTGATTGTCGCCCACCACGGGAGCCGCGCGTCGGTCGTCTTTCTTCAGGACCCTTCGCGTGAGAGGGTTAGGCACAACGTCTGTGCTCGGGCCCATCCCTGCAGCGTTGATAAATCCAATGGCTGAGCTCTGTCTAGTGGGCCGGCCCCGTTCACATCACCTCCTGGGGCCGTTGGTACTTGGCTTTCTCACGTGATAACCTCAGGAGATTCGTTCGGTGCAGGTTGTCTGACCACCTCGCAGGACCACCACAGCCATCAAGAATCAAGACCAGGCGCAACCCTCCTTGAGGTAGGGCCTCGTGAGTCCCGCGCTGGCTCACGAGTGCCTAGACACACTTCGGCTAGCCCTGCCGTGCAAGCCATGTATCAGGGTAGGGCTGTACATGCCCCGGGGGCTCTCCATAGTAGGGAGTCCCCTCCCACGTACCAGTGGAAGCACCATGCTCCGCGCTGGCAGTCGACACTGCCGAGGAGCAGCTATGCTCGTGCAAGTGTGGAAGCGCCATGGTCTGTCCTAGTGATAAACAACCGAGGGCGGCCTCACGGCTGTATCAACCTCAGGGAGCCTCTGGGGTCGGTGTCTGGCCTCATCACAACGCCTCCCCTCAAGAGAGCCGTGCGAGGGGGCTGGGCACGGGGGCTGCGCTCGGGTCACGCCCAAGCGTACGCCACCCCGCCAGGTCCCTCGGACCTGGTCGTCGCGCGCCCCTCCCGAGCCGAGCCTCGGCGAGGACAAAGGTATGAAGGTTGTTTGCACGTCAAGGGGGACTCCTGAGCATCGCGACTCAGGAGACTAACTAGTCACATAGCCCCTCACTCCTTGGTTTCGTCCTAGTCTCCGGTCAGCCCAATGGCGGTTGAGGTATGAGCGGGGTCGGGCCCTGTCGACATAGAACACTAGATCTATCCCCGTGTCTCTTTCCTATAAGCTGTTTGCGCGTCAAGGGGGACTCTTGAGCATCGTGATTCAGGAGCCTAACTGGTCACGTAGCCCCTCACTCCTTGGGCTCGTCCTGGTCTCCAGATGACCCAACGGTGGCTGAGGTAGGCACACGGCCCAGCTCTGTCGACGTAGAACGTAAAGCAAATGGGAAGGAAATCGCAAAATCTCAAGGCAAATATTACAAGACATATTGTTCTCCGAATATCAAACACAAGTTTAAACGCCTCCACGAGGCATGCTACATGCTGCAGGAGTTTCAATAGGAAAGGAGTCGCAAGCCAGTCACCCTGGATACCGCTGGCACCCGCAAGAGGCGCCCCCTCCTGGGTGGTGTCGCCTTCACCTGCACCATCGGTCGAAGGTGCGGGGGTGAAGGCATCGAACTTCTTCAGCAGGGCTACCACCTGACCTTTCACGGCTGCGGCCGTGGCTGCGTAGTGTTCATCAACCGCGGGCTCCAGGAGCTTGTCAAGGCGGGCGGCATGATCGCGAAGATGAAGGTGGCTAAAGACGCGTGTCAGCGCGGCTGAAGAAAGGACGTGAGCCTCTTCCTCTGCCATGGGGCCGATGCCGCTCACGACTTCCTCAAGTGCCTCGACCTAGTAGGGAAGCAACTGGGCAGGTCCGTCCTCATCGGTGGCCAGCGGCTTCTCCAAGCCCTTCTCATAGAGTGTCTTCAGAGCCTTGCAAGACCTCTTTTCGAGAAGCGTGAAGGCTGCGCGGTCCTCGGCCAGAACCTTCCTCTTGGCTTCAAGTTCGGCTTTCTCTGCCTGCACCTTTTGCTCTAGCTCCTCTAGCCGGCCGCGCTCAGCAGCCTGCGCCTGCGCCAGCTGCTCCAGCTCGGCGTCGCGACCCTTGACGGCGTCCTCCCGGGCCTTCATCCTCTCTTCCTCCGCCTTACGGCCACGGGCATCTTCAGCACGCTCTTCACGCAGGATCTTCAGCTCAGCCTCTAGCACCCGGCAACGACCTTGGGTGACCTCGACGTCCTTCAGCGCTACCTCGCGAGCAACTGCTACCTGAGCTGCGGCTCGCTTCTCCCCCTCAGAGGTCGCCGCGACCTGGCTCAGCGCTGCTGATATGTCTCCAATGTATCTATAATTTTTGATTGCTCCATGCTATATTATCTATTGTTTTGGACTATATTGGGCTTTATTTTCCACTTTTATATTATTTTTGGGACTAACCTATTAACCGGAGGCCCAGCCCAGAATTACTGTTTTTTTGCCTATTTCAGTGTTTTGGATAAACGGAATATCAAACGGAGTCCAAACAGAATAAAATCTTCGGAAACGTGATTTTCTCACCGAATGTGATCCAGGAGACTTGGACCCTAATGCAAGGGATCAACAAGGTGGTCATGAGGGTGGGGGGCACGCCCCCCAGGGCGCGGCCCCTGCCTCGTGGCCCCTCGGTGCTCCACCGACGTACTCCTTCCTCCTATATATACACACGTACCACCAAACGATTAGAACAGGAGCCAAAAACCTAATTCCACCGCCGCAACTTTCTGTATCCACGAGATCCCATCTTGGGGCCTGTTCCAGAGCTCCGCCGGAAGAGGGCCGTCATCACGGAGGGCTTCTACATCATCCTAGCCCCTCCGATGAAGTGTGAGTAGTTTACCTCAGACCTTCGGGTCCATAGTTAGTAGCTAGATGGCTTCTTCTCTCTCTTTGAATCTCAATACAAAGTTCTCCCCCTCTCTCGTGGAGATCTATTCGATGTAATCTTCTTTTTGCGGTGTGTTTGTTGAGACCGATGAATTGTGGGTTTATGATCAAGTCTATCTATGAATAATATTTGAATCTTCTCTGAATTCTTTTATGTGTGATTGGTTATCTTTGCAAGTCTCTTCGAATTATCCGTTTGGTTTGGCCAACTGGATTGGTAGTTCTTGCCGTGGGAGAAGTGCTTAGCTTTGGGTTCGATCTTGCGGTGTCCTTACCCAGTGACAGAAGGGGCAGCAAGGCACGTATTGTATCGTTGCCATCGAGGATAACAAGATGGGGTTTATTTCATATTGCATGAATTTATCTCTCTACATCATGTCATCTTGCTTAAGGCGTTACTCTGTTTTTAACTTAATACTCTAGATGCATGTCGGATAGCGGTCGATGAGTGGAGTAATAGTAGTAGATGCAGAATCATTTCAATCTACTTGTCACGGACGTGATGCCTATATACATGATCATGCCTAGATATTCTCATAATTATGCTCAATTCTATCAATTGCTCAACAGTAATTTGTTCACCCACCGTAGAATACTTATGCTCTTGAGAGAAGCCACTAGTGAAACCTATGGCCCCCGGGTCTATTCTCATCATATCAATCTCCATCACTTTTATATTGTTTTGCTATTTACTTTGCTTTTACTTTTTACTTTGCATCTTTATATCAAAAATACCAAAAATATTCTATCTATCAGATCTCACTCTCGTAAGTGACCGTGAAGGGCTTGACAACCCCTAATCGCGTTGGTTGCGAGTAGCTATCGCTTTGTGCAGGTACGAGGGACTTGAGCGTGGGCTCCTACTGGATTGATACCTTGGTTCTCAAAAACTGAGGGAAATACTTACGCTACTCTGCTGCATCATCCCTTCCTCTTCGGGGAAAACCAACACAAGCTCAAGACGTAGCAAGAAGGATTTCTGGCACCGTTGCCGGGGAGTCTACGCAAAAAGTCAATATACCAAGTACCCATCACAATCCCTATCTCTCGCATTACATTATTTGCCATTTGCCTCTCGTTTTCCTCTCCCCCCAATTCACCCTTGCCGTTTTATTCGCCCTCTCTCTCTCTCTCTCTCTCTCTCTCTCTATCCTCCCTCTCTGTTTGCCTCTTTTGTCCGCTTGCTTTTTGTTTGCTCGTGTGTTAGATTTCTTGTTTGTCGCGATGGCTCAAGAAACTACTAAATTGTGTGACTTCACCAATACCAATAATAATGATTTCCTTAGCACTCCGATTGCTCCTCTTACCGATGCTGAATCTTGTGAAATTAATACTGCTTTATTGAATCTTGTTATGAAAGATCAATTCGCCGGCCTTCCTAGTGAAGATGCCGCTACTCATCTGAATAGCTTCGTTGATTTATGTGATATGCAAAAGAAAAAAAGATGTCAATAATGATGTCGTTAAATTGAAGCTATTTCCTTTTTCGCTTAGAGATCGTGCTAAAGCTTGGTTTTCGTCCTTGCCTAAGAATAGTATAGATTCATGGAACAAGTGCAAAGATGCTTTTATCTCTAAGTATTTTCCTCCCGCTAAGATCATCTCTCTTAGAAACGATATAATGAACTTCAAACAACTTGATCATGAACATGTTGCACAAGCTTGGGAGAGAATGAAATTAATGATATGTAATTGCCCTACTCATGGTTTGAATTTGTGGATGATTATACAAAACTTTTATGCCGGATTGAATTTTGCTTCTAGAAATCTTTTAGATTCGACTGCGGGAGGCACTTTTATGGAAATCACTTTAGGAGATGCTACTAAACTCCAAGATAATATTATGGTTAATTATTCTCAATGTCATACTGAAAGAACTTCTAATAAAAAAGTGCATGTGATAGAAGAAATTAATGTGTTGAGTGGAAAGATGGATGAACTTATGAAATTATTTGCTACTAAGAGTGTTTCTTCCGATCCTAATGATATGCCTTTTTCTACTTTGATTGAGAATAATAATGAATCTATGGATGTGAATTTTGTTGGTAGGAATAATTTTGGTAACAACGCTTATAGAGGGAATTTTAATCCTAGGCCATATCCTAGTAATCCTTCTAATAATTATGGGAATTCCTACAACAACTCTTATGGAAATTATAATAAGATGCCCTCTGATTTTGAATCTAATATTAAAGAATTTATTTCTTTGCAAAAGAATTTTAATGCTATGATTGAAGAAAAATTGCTTAAGATTGATGATTTGGCTAGAAACGTTGATAGAATTGCTCTTGATGTTGATGCTTTGAAACTTAGATCTATTCCACCTAAGCATGATATTAATGAGTCTCTAAAATCCATTTGAATTTCAATTGATGAGTGTAAGGAAAGAACCGCTAGGATGCATGCTTCCAAAGATGCCTATATTAAAGCGTGTTCTTCCAATTCCTATGAAAATCAAGATGAAGATCTAAAAGCTATTGATGTGTCTCCAATTAAATCTTTATTTTTCAATATGAATCTTGATGAAACTGAATATGATCTTCCTTTACCTAGAAGGCGTTCTAAAAATTTGGGGTATTTAGATTTTAATGATGAAATTGATGAAAGTGGGATTGAAAGAAATAAAAATCTAGATGTTGCTAAACCCACTATATTGGATTTCAAGGAATTTAATTATGAAAGTTGCTCTTTGATTGATTGTATTTCCTTGTTGCAATTCGTGCTAAATTCTCCACATGCTTATAGTCGAAATAAAGCCTTCACCGAACATATTGTTGATGCCTTGATGCAATCTTATGAAAAAAACTTGAATTGCAAGTTTCTATCCCTAGAAAACTCTATGATGAGTGGGAACCAACTATTAAAATTAAAATTAAAGATCATGAGTTTTATGCTTTGTGTGATTTGGGTGCTAGTGTCTCTACTATTCCCAAGACTTTGTGTGATTTACTAGATTTCCGTAACTTTGATGATTGCTCTCTAAACTTGCATCTTGCGGATTCCACTATTAAGAAACCTATGTGAAGGATTAATGATGTTCTTATTGTTGAAAATAGGAATTATGTGCCCGTAGATTTCATTGTTCTTGATATAGATTGCAATCCTTCTTGGTAGACCTTTCCTTAGAACGGTTGGTGCGATTATTGATATGAAGGAAGGGAATATTAGATTTCAATTTCCATTAAAAAATGGCATGGAACACTTTCCAAGAAAGAAAATAAAATTACCATATGAAACTATCATGAGAGCCACTTATGGATTGCCTAGCAAAGATGGCAATACCTAGATCTATTCTTGCTCGTTATGCCTAGCTAGGGGCGTTAAACGATAGCGCTTGTTGGGAGGCAACCCAATTTTATTTTTATTCCTTGCTTTTTGCTCCTGTTTAGTAATAAATAAATTATTTAGCCTCTGTTTTGGTTGTGTTTTTTGTGTTTAATTAGTGTTTGTGCCAAGTAGAACCGTTGGGAAGACTTGGGGAAAGTCTTGTTGAACTTGCTGTAAAAAACAGAAACTTTAGCGCTCACGAGAACTGCTGTCATTTTTATTTGAAGAGTGCTATTTAGTTAATTATTTTTGCAGATGATTAATAGATAAATTACTCACGTCCAGAAATTTATTTTAGAATTTTTGGGGTTCCAGATCTTGCGCTAGCTACAGATTACTACATACTGTTCTGTTTTTGACAGATTCTGTTTTTCGTGTGCTGTTTGCTTATTTTGATGAATCTATGGCTAGTAAAATAGTTTATAATCCATAAAGAAGTTGGAATACAGTAGGTTTAACACCAATATAAATAAATAATGAGTTCATTACAGTACCTTGAAGTGGTCTTTTGTTTTCTTTCGCTAACGGAGCTCACGAGTTTTCTATTTTGAGTTTTGTGTTGTGAAGTTTTCATGTTTTGGGTGAATTCTTTTGATGGATCATGGAACAAGGAGTGGAAAGAGCCTAAGCTTGGGGATTCCCATGGAAACCCCAAGATAATCCAAGGACACCAAAAATTTAAAGCTTGGGGATGCCCCCGGAAGGCATCCCCTCTTTCGTCCACTTCCATCGGTAATTTACTTGGAGCTATATTTTTATTCACCCACATGATATGTGTTTTGCTTGGAGCGTCTTGTATTATTTGTGTCTTTGTTTCTTAGTATGCCACAATCATCCTTGCTGTACACACCTTTTGAGAGAGCCATACATGAATTAAAATTTGATAGAATACTCTATGTGCTTCACTTATATCCTTTGAGCTAGATAATTTTGCTCTATGTGCTTCACTTATATCTTTTGAACGTTATAATTTTGCTCTATGTGCTTCACTTAGATATTTTAGAGCACGGTGGTGGATATGTTTTAAAGAAACTATTAATCTCTTGTGCTTCACTTAAATTAATTTGAGAGTCTCTTAATATCATGGTAATTTTCCTAATAATAATATGCTTGGTATTCAAGATTTGTGAAACTCTCTTTTGAGTGTGTTGAATACTAAGAAAAGATTGAAGCATGATAATTGTTTTGAGTTATGGAGGTGATAATATTAAAGTCATGCTAGTTGAGTAGTTGTGAATTTAAAGAATACTTGTGTTAAAGTTTGTGATTCTCGTAGCATGCACGTATGGTGAACCGTTATGTGATGAAGTCGGAGCATGATTTATTTATTGATTGTCTTCCTTATGAGTGGCGGTCGGGGATGAGCGATGGTCTTTTCCTACCAATCTATCCCCCTAGGAGCATGCGCGTAATACTTTTCTTTGATAACTTCTACATTTTTGCAATAAGTATATGATTTCTTTATGACTAATGTTGAGTCCATGGATTATACGCACTCTCACCCTTCCACCATTGCTAGCCTCTATAATACCGCGCAACTTTCGTCGGTATCATACACCTACCATATACCTTCCTCAAAACAACCACCATACCTACCTATTATGGCATTTCCATAGCCATTCCGAGATATATTACCATGCAACTTTCCACCATCTAGTTCATCATGACACACTTCATCATTGTCATATTGCAAATCCCGGCACACCGCCGGATGCATTCACATAGAGTCATATTTTGTTCTAACTATCGAGTTGTAATTGTTGAGTTATAAGAAAAATAAAAGTGTGATGATCATCATTATTAGAGCATTGTCCTAGTGAGGAAAGAATGATGGAGACTATGATCCCCCCATAAGTCGGGATGAGACTCCGGATGAAAAAAAGAGGCCATAAAAAAAGAGAAAAGGCCCAAACAAAAAAATGATGAGAGAAAAAGAGAGAAGGGACAATGTTACTATCCTTTTACTACACCTGTGCTTCAAAGTAGCACCATGATCTTCATAGTAGAGAGTCTCCCATGTTATCACTTTCATATACTAGTGGGAATTTTTCATTATAGAACTTGGCTTGTATATTCCAATGATGGGCTTCCTCAAATTGCCCTAGGTCTTCATGAGCAAGCAAGTTGGATGCACACCCCCTTAGTTTCTTTTTGAGCTTTCATATACTTATAGCTCTAATGCATCCGTTGCATGGCAATCCCTACTCACTCACATTGATATCTATTGATGGGCATCTCCATAGCTCGTTGATATGCCTAGTTGATGTGAGACTATCTTCTCCTTTTTGTCTTCTCCACAACCACCATTCTATTCCACCTATAGTGCTATATCCATGGCTCACGCTCATGTATTGCGTGAAGATTGAAAAAGTTTTGAAAAAGTTAGAGTATGAAACAATTGCTTGGCTTGTCATCGGGGTTGTGCATGATTTAAATACTTTGTGTGGGGAAGATGGAGCATAGCCAGACTATATGATTTTGTAGGGATAACTTTCTTTGGCCATGTTATTTTGAGAAGACATAATTGCTTTGTTAGTATGCTTGAAGTATTATTATTTTCTATATCAATATAAACTTTTATCTTGAATCTTTCTAATCTGAATATTCATACCACAATTAAGTAGATTTGCATTGAAATTATGCCAAGTAGCACTCCGCATCAAAAATTCTCTTTTTATCATTTACCTACTCGAGGACGAGCAGGAATTAAGCTTGGGGATGCCTGATACGTCTCCAACGTATCTATAATTTTTGAGTACTCCATGATATATTAACTACTGTTTTGGACTATATTGGGCTTTATTTTCCACTTTTATATTATTTTTGGGACTAACCTATTAACCGGAGGCCCAGCCCAGAATTGCTATTTTTTTTGCCTATTTCAGTGTTTCGGATAAACGGAATATCAAATGGAGTCCAAACAGAATAAAATCTTCAGAAATGTGATTTTCTCACCGAATGTGATCCAGGAGACTTGGACCCTATTGCAAGGGATCAACGAGGTGGTCATGAGGGTGGGGGGCGCACCCCCCCTAGGGCGCGCCCCCTACCTCGTGGGCCCCTAGGTGCTCCACCGACGTACTCCTTCCTCCTATATATACACACGTACCCCCAAACGATCAGAACAGGAGCCAAAAACCTAATTCCAACGCTGCAACTTTCTGTATCCACGAGATCCCATCTTGGGGCCTGTTCCGGAGCTCCGCCGGAAGAGGGCCGTCATCACGGAGGGCTTCTACATCATCCTAGCCCCTCCAATGAAGTGTGAGTAGTTTACCTCAGACCTTCGGGTCCATAGTTAGTAGCTATATGGCTTCTTCTCTCTCTCTTTGAATCTCAATACAAAGTTCTCCCCCTCTCTCGTGGAGATCTATTCGATGTAATCTTATTTTTGCGGTGTGTTTGTTGAGACCGATGAATTGTGGGTTTATGATCAAGTCTATCTATGAATAATATTTGAATCTTCTCTGAATTCTTTTATGTATGATTGGTTATCTTTGCAAGTCTCTTCGAATTATCCGTTTGGTTTGGCCAACTAGATTGGTAGTTCTTGCCATGGGAGAAGTGCTTAGCTTTGGGTTCGATCTTGCGGTGTCCTTACCCAGTGACAGAAGGGGCAGCAAGGCACGTATTGTATCGTTGCCATCGAGGATAATAAGATGGGGTTTATTTCATATTGCATGAATTTATCTCTCTACATCATGTCATCTTGCTTAAGGCGTTACTCTGTTTTAACTTAATACTCTAGATGCATGCTGGATAGCGGTCGATGAGTGGAGTAATAGTAGTAGATGCCGAATCATTTCGATCTACTTGTCACGGACGTGATGCCTATATACATGATCATTCCTAGATATTCTCATAATTATGCTCAATTCTATCAATTGCTCAACAGTAATTTGTTCACCCACCGTAGAATACTTATGCTCTTGAGAGAAGCCACTATTGAAACCTATGGCCCCCGAGTCTATTCTCATCATATCAATCTCCATCACTTTTATATTGTTTTGCTATTTACTTTGCTTTTACTTTTTACTTTGCATCTTTATATCAAAAATACCAAAAATATTCTATCTATCAGATCTCACTCTCCAAAGTGACTGTGAAGGGCTTGACAACCCCTAATCGCGTTGGTTGCGAGTAGCTATCGCTTTGTGCAGGTACGAGGGACTTGAGTGTGGGCTCCTACTGGATTGATACCTTGGTTCTCAAAAACTGAGGAAAATACTTACGCTACTCTGCTGCATCATCCCTTCCTCTTCGGGGAAAACCAACGCAAGCTCAAGACGTAGCAGCTGCCCAAACGGACACATCAGAATGGAGCCAACCAGAGACTAGCTCCAGATACCCAGCTGCCAGGAGGGGTTCGGCGCTCTAGAGATCTTCTCATAGCTGGGCCATCTCAGAAAGGCCCCGCTCCAGGACATCAGGAGAAGCAGAGGAACCCGGGGCCGGCAACACGGCAGAAGGAGGAGGAAGAGGCGTCGTCGTCACCATGGCCTGGGAGGCTGGAAGCTCCTGAGCCTCTTGGACCTCAGTACCCGAGCTAGACTCTGGCACTTCCCAAGTCAGCGGGGCCTCGGGGGCTGACTTCTCCCGAGGATGCTCCACCCAGCCTCGTGAGGATGATCGGGCTGGAGAAGAACGAGCACCATCCCCACCTTTGCTCATGGAGAGAGGCACAGCCGCAGGAGCTGACCTGGGCTCATGCAGCACCACCTCGCTCTCCCTTCTCTTCTTCGCCGTAAGCGTCGGCCTAGTTTCACAACAAGGAAGAAGAGTCAGAAACAAGCATCAGCAGCAAGAACAAGGCAGAACGAGAACACTTACTGATCCACTGCAGCGTAGTCCCTCCGCTTCGGGAGCCTAAAGCTGGAGAGCTTCGCGACCCGAGGCGCGGGCGCGCCAGCTCCGGAAGCAGAAGCAGGAGCAGCAGCTGAGCCGAAAGCGGCTCCGGGTGGCGCCAGAATAGAAGCAGCATCCCGGGAGATCAGTGTCGATCAGTCCCTCATCGGGATTGCGAGCGGCTCTCCTTTCTCCTGGCGAGCGTCAGCCTCGTCGTCGTCAGGAAGGGTGCGGAGGATGTCAGCTTTGCTCAAGGGGGAAGTCTCACCCGTCCCTTCAGGGGGTCACCTCCGAGTCTTCTTCCTCCTCCTCTTCCTCTTCCGCCCCGCGGGACTCACCAGAAGACAGCTCCACCAGCGTCGACACCGCGGGGGCCCCGGCGGTACCAGCCCTCGCCCATCAAAGGTCGGCCTGGCGGCCACGACCTGCGCCCCGTCCTTGCGGCGGAACAAGGGAGTGAGGAAATTCGGCGAGTACTCCTGGTCGTCCCCGACCAGGAGGTGGAGAGCCGCAGCCACATCATCGGATAAGGCTTTCGGGCTCAGAGGAACCTTGTCCTCTTTGTTCCCAAGCTCCCACAAGGGGCACGTACGCGCCTGAAGTGGGGCTATGCGCAGCATCAGGAATTCCCTCAGAAGCATGGCCCCTATCACCTTCGCCGCCTTCGAGTTGCCCGGCTTCAGGTCGGTGTACATCTGCTCCAGCACCAACATCGCTCGCTCATCAGTGAGCTTCACGCGAGACCACCCCTTGTTGGACTGGGGCATCTCCGTCGGCAGTGTCAAGCGTGGGTGGATGCACTTAGCGTCCATCATGGCCCACTTGCTCCTGAAGCCATCGGCCTTCTTCCCCGTCTTCGAGATCGAGTTGGCCTTGCCGGCCACAATGAAATTGGCACACCCGGAGGTATGGCCCTCGTGGATGCGGAGGAAGAAGAAGTTGCGCAGCAGACCCACGGACGACATCACGCCGAGGTACGCCTTGTAGTAGTAGGCGAAGATCGACAAGAGAAGGATAGAGTTGGGATGAAGATGCAGCGCCTGCAGCCTGTAGTGGTCAAGGACCTTGTAAAAGAACTCAGAGAAGGGGGGAACCAGCCCTGCAACGATGCTGCTCGTGAAGAAGGGGAAGAAGGTGCTTCCCTCGGGCTCCGGCACGTCGGAGCCGGCCCGGAGCCCAGTCTTCCCCTTCTCGTTGCTTTCCCCCACCGCCAGCAAGCGCGTGTTGGCGAGATTCTTCTCCAAGGCATTGGGTGCGTCGAGAGCTGGCTCGTACCAAGCCGGCGATGAGGCGGGCTTGACCCTCCGGGGCGCCATTGGTTGCTAATACGGAGGAGATGGGAGTAGATCTGGAGATTTCGGAAGTGAGGAGCAAGAAAGGGGATCTGGAGCAAGACGAAAGGAAGCAGTGAAGGCAAGCGCTATCTACGCCAGCCTTTTGATAGTCGGGCAGTTGCCGAGGCAATGTGGGAAGCTAAGACGCCCATGTCCAATCAACCGCCACGCGTCGACCAAGGCCGCAGGCTATTGGGGCCCGCGGCGCTCCGCGCTTGCCCTTTGGCTTCGCCTCGAAGCCAAGCCCGAGCGCGCCTTGGGCCCGAGGGCTACCGTCGGTGTTGTGGGAACAGGGGTCCCCAGACTTGCATGCCTGCGGCCCATGGTGTGGCTCTGCGAGCGGCCCCGTATGGCCCATCTTCACTAGCAAGGACTCAAGACCCTCGCGAGGGGGCCAAGCCTCGTGAGGCGGATGACATAAAACCTCCTCGGGAGCGGCCTCACCAGGCTGGCTCGCGAGGGGCGGAGAGATCAAGGCAAGGCAAACCTCGCGAGGTTCCAATGACATGAGCCATGAAGATCGAGACCGGGCGGGCGCCAGCATGCATAGTGTCCTTGTTTCCTCTTTGGTGCCAAGGAGGCAAGCGCAGACGCAGAGTATCGAGGCATCAAGCAAAGGTTTCCATATCGGTGCAACGAGACCAAGACCAGCAAGACGGCAAGACGAAGGTCACCATGGAGCCCAAGATGGCATCACCACCAGAGCCTTTGGCAGGCAAAGACTACTTTTGTCAGGATAAGCTTCACTAGCCGTCCCCTTTAGAATTGGCCGTTGTGGCTCCCTTCCCGCTCAATATTTGGGGAGAGGACCAGGGCCTCTATAAATAGGACTAGCCACCACATTAGAGGGAGGGATCCATCCGAACAACCACAAGTTCACCAAGCATAAGAACACCTCTCCTCAGGAGGCTGTTCTTCCCCTTCTACTGTTCATCCTCAGCCCAAGAGGCAATCCACCACCACCACACTGGAGTAGGGTATTACACCGCAATGGTGGCCCGAACCAGTATAAATCTTGTGTCCCTTGTGTTGTGAGTTCATCGAGTTAGCTTCAGAGATCGTGGTGAGGTTGAGGGCATGAGTTGGTAGGGGGAGATCTTCGCGTGCACCCTAGTGTTCGAACCTTAAGGGTTTTGCCGGAACCCAAAATCCGACACTTTTCTTCAGCTTTAATAGGTTCAACTAC
The DNA here is from genome assembly GCA_034509565.1 of Triticum monococcum. Lineage (NCBI taxonomy): Eukaryota > Viridiplantae > Streptophyta > Magnoliopsida > Poales > Poaceae > Triticum > Triticum monococcum. Next base: position 436,877,343 of record CM067842.1, on the reverse strand, counting down.
TTTTACTTCAATGGGAGGATGATATTTAAACCACTTCTCCTCAGGGAGATCAACATGAGTAGCAAATGATTCACAGAAAGAAGCTACTATCTCAGAGTCAAGTCCATATTTAGTGCTAAATTCATGAAAAGCATTGGTATCCATAAAAGATTTAACACAATCAAACTTAGGTGTTATACTTGACTCCTTACCTTTGTCGAGTTCCCAATCTTGAGAGTTGTGTTTAATTCTTTCCAATAAATCCCATCCGAATTCAATAGTCTTCATCATAAAAGAACCAGTACAAGAAGTATCGAGCATGGAGCGATTATTGAGAGAAAGCCGAGCATAAATTTTTTGAATAATAATTTCTCTTAAGAGCTCATGATTGGGGCATGAATATAACATTGACTTCAGCCTCCCCCAAGCTTGAGCGATACTTTCTCCTTCATGAGGCCAAAAATTATATATATAATTACGATCACAATGAACCAGATGCATAGGATAAAACTTCTGATGAAATTCCAATTTCAATCGGTTGTAGTTCCATGATCCAATATCATCACGTAGCCTAAACCATGTCAATGCCTTTCCCTTCAAAGATAAAGGGAAGATCTTCTTCTTGATAACATCCTCGGGCATACCTGCAAGCTTAAATAATCCACAAACTTCATCCACATAGATTAGGTGCATATCGGGATGTAATGTTCCATCTCCTGTAAAAGGATTAGCTAGCAGTTTCTCTATCATACCTGAAGGAATTTCAAAGTAAACATTTTCAGCAGGTTCAGTTGGTTGAGGAGTAGCTCTTTGCTCTACTGGTCGGGGTGAAGATACCCTGAACAAGCCCCTCAAAGGATTATTTTCCATAGTAACAAGTGATAGTAAATTTCAACACACTATATAAATTTTTTCCTTACCAAATTCCACCTACCAAAGGCGCTTCACTCCCCGGAAACGACGCCAGAAAAGAGTCTTGATGACCCACAAGTATAGGGGATCTATCGTAGTCCTTTCGGTAAGTAAGAGTGTCGAACCCAACGAGGAGCAGAAGGAAATGATAAACGGTTTTCAGCAAGGTATTCGCTGCAAGCACTGAAATTATCGGTAACAGATAGTTTTGTGATAACGTAATTGGTAACGAGTAACAAGTAACAAGTGTAAAAAAAGTGCAGCAAGATGGCCCAATCCTTTTTGTAGGAAGGACAAGCCTGGACAAACTCTTATATGAAGTAAAGCGCTCCCGAGGACACATGGGAATTATCGTCAAGCTAGTTTTCATCACGATCATATGATTTGCGTTCGGTACTTTAATAATTTGATATGTGGGTGGACCGGTGCTTGGGTACTGTCCTTACTTGGACAAGCATCCCACTTATGATTAACCCCTATTTCAAGCATCCGCAACTACAATAGAAGTATTAAGGTAAACCTAACCATATCATGAAACATATGGATCCAAATCAGCCCCTTATGAAGCAACGCATAAACTAGGGTTTAAGCTTCTGTCACTCTAGCAACCCATCATCTACTTATTACTTCCCAATGCCTCCCTCTAGGCCCTAACAATGGTGAAGTTTCATGTAGTCGATGTTCACATGACACCACTAGAGGGATGACAACATACATCTCATCAAAATATCGAACGAATACCAAATTCACATGACTACTAATAATAAGACTTCTCCCATGTCCTCAGGAACAAACGTAACTACTCACAAAACATATTCATGTTCATAATCAGAGGGGTATTAATATGCATAATGGATCTGGACATATGATCTTCCACCAAGTAAACCAACTAGAATCAACTACAAGGAGTAATCAACACTACTAGCAACCCACAGGTACCAATCTGAGATTTGGATACAAAGATTGGATACAAGAGATGAACTATGGTTTGAGATGAGATGGTGCTGGTGAAGATGTTGGTGGAGATTGACCCCCTCCCGATGAGAGGATCAATGGTGATGACGATGGTGATGATTTCCCCCTCCCGGAGGGATGTTTCCCTGGCATAACAGCTCCGCCGAAGCCCTAGATTGGTTCCGCAAGGTTCCGCCTCGATACGGCGGCGCTTCGTCCTGAAAACTTTCTTATGATTTTTTCCAGGGCAAAAGACGCCTTATACCAGAAGATGGGCATCGGGGGGCTTCCAGGTGGCCCACGAGGCAGGGGGAGCACCCAGGGGGTAGGGCACGCCCTTCGCCCTCGTGGACGGTGGGTAGCCCCCCTCTGGTGCTTTCTTTGCCCAATATTTTTGATATATTCCAAAACTGACTTTCGTGGAGTTTCAGGACTTTTGGAGTTGTGTAGAATAGGTCTCTAATATTTGCTCCTTTTCCAGTCCAGAATTCCAGCTGCCGGCATTCTCCCTCTTCATGTAAACCTTGTAAAATAAGAGAGAAAAGGAATAAGTATTGTGACATAATGTGTGATAACAACCCATAATGCAATAAATATCGATATAAAAGCATGATGCATAATGGACGTATCATCTTTACCTCTGATTCTTAGCACAAAGTCAATGCCATGATTCCTACCAAGTATGAGATCATTCTATCCAACAAAAACTTCCTTTAGATTAGTTTTGACTCAAAAATTTAGGGTTAGGTTTCCGCCGAACTCATCTGGGACCTACCGAGTTATAGAAATCGGTCTCACCGATTTGGCTTAGGCCATTGCACTTGTAACTTTCGGTCTGACCGAAACTTTCAAATCGGTGTGGTCGAGTTCAACTCTTAGTGAAACCCTGGCAACCTCAGATTCACCGAACTTTGTCTTGGTCTGACCGAATTCACTAGTTCAGACTCCAATATTGCTTCGGTGGCACCGATTTTAACAAATCGGTAGCTCTAAAATGCCTTCTTTGGAAAACTAAAACTAAGTTTTTGACTCAATTGTTTTGCAAAAACTCCGCACTTTGTGATGCTCATCCACTCTATCTCAACTACATCTATTCACAGGGTCAGCTCTCAGTTTGCAGTGTCAGAAATGTCTGATCAGAGTGATAGCCAGAACAAGTCTGAGGAGCAAGTTAACATGAGTGAGGGCACTAGTCCCTCTGACAGCTATGATGATGGGAGCAGAAGTACTCATAGCAACCTGCCTAAGGCTGCTACTAGACAGAGGAAGAAGAGAAACTCAGACTCTGAAGATGAAGATCATGTTGCTGCTGAGGAGGTCAGCTCCAAGAAGAAAGTTGTCAAGAAGGAATTTGGTACAACATCTTCAACTAAGCCTGGTATGCACAAGAAGGCTCCTGCCAAGAGAGTGCCCACTTCAAAGGCCAGAGCCTCAACTATTGAAGCCTCCAAATCAACTGAAGAAAAGGCTGCTGGTGAGGGCAAGAAGAGGTAGGAAAGGGCCAACAAGACTATGAAAAGAGTTATTGGAAAGCCCTCAATGATGATCCAATCAGATGAGGAAGAGGAAGAAGAGGATGTTGCACCAGCATCAAAGACTTAGAAGCTGATGGGAGATGCCATCAAGTCTGGGGCTGCTCCATCAAAGCCCAAGACTGCCCCCAAAGCTGCTGCTCCAGCCACCAAGTCTGCACCTAAGAGATCCACCAGGAATATACCAGCTGCTGAGAAGAACAAGGCCCCAGTGCCTGAAATATAAGAAGGAGGAGGTGAAGCCCAAGTGTTCAGAAAGTTGAAGCCCAAGATCCCTGATCATGATGACAATCACGTAGTGGCTGAAAACATGAAGGAGAGAAAGGATGCAGGTCTCATATTGTGGAGACAATCAGACCCTTATGCTGTGAGGAGAAGGACTAATGTGCACTACAAATTTCACACAAAGGAACAACAGGACTTCTATGAGACCATGCTCCTGGACAAGAAGCCCATAGTGTGTGACATGAAGTGGGTTGATTGGAAGTACATCGACAACAATGAAGACCACTTCCCTGGAGTACATGAGAGCTTCAGACTCAATGGAGTAGACACCTTTGTGGTTCAGAAGTTGACCAAGTGGAATGATGAGCTCTTTATGCAGTTCTATTCAACAGATCACTTCTACCCTGATGGAAGGATTGTATGGATGACTGAAGGAACAAGATATCAGTCTACTATTGCTGAGTGGGCCAAGCTGATCAATGCCCCTGCAAAGCATGAGGATGACATTGGTGTCTATGCTAAACCTAGGAAGGGTCACAACTCCATGGCCAACATGTACAAGGGGATACCTGACAAAGCCTTGGAGACACACAAGCTAGGATCAGTGTATTACGTGTTGTCTGGACTGGCCACCATGAACACCATTTTGAGGCACACCTTGCTGCCCAAATCAGGAGATCACAGGATGATCAGAGGCCACTCCATCAACTTGCTTTAGATGTTTGATGTGCCCCAGAAATTCAAAGTGATGAGTTTTATTGTTGAAACCATCAAGAAAACTACAACAGACCAAAAGAGATCACGTGGGTATGCTCCACACATTCAGATGCTCATCAACTCCAAGATGGGCAAAGGCATGTATCTCTTGGACAAAGAGCACCTTCCCTTGAGGCCTGATCATGAGGACAACACAATTGTTATGGATGCTTCCGATCCTACATTTGTAGAGGCTCAAGAGAAGAGGGAGAAGGCAAAAGCAGAGAAGGCAGCCAAGGTGCCAAGTGCTGAAGAAGCTTCACAAGTTTTTCTCAAGTCAAAACAAGACCACTTGGCTATCTCATTCAAGCCACTTTGAGGACTGAGAAAGGTTTGGCCAACCTGACTCAGAATCAAGAGAGTCTTGAGAGAATTTTGAGACCAAACTTCATGACTTGGATGTCAAAGTGACTGAGATTCAGACTTCTGTGGAGAAGATCCAAGAAGAGCTCATGGATAGGAGTGACAAGACCACCATTGATGCATATCAAAGGGTGCCCAGAAGGCAGAGGTCTATAGCAGTGCCGGTGATAGACACCAGAGCTACACCTTCAGCACCTACAGCCACCGTTTCAGTTGCCCCTCCGGTTGCAACTCCACTAGCTCCTACTACCTCTGTATATGCATTTGTTGCAGGACTCCTCTCCATGCCACCTCCCTAAGATCAACCTTAGAGAGCTGCATAGCACTGTGCATTTTCAAGATTTTTGGTAACTTGTTGCCAAAGGGGGAGAAAGTGTATAGATCATAGGCAGAGAGAGAGAGAGAGAGAGAGTTTTGCTTCTGTTTTCCTCTCTTGCTACTTATTTGTTTGCTTGCTTGGATGATAGTTTATGGTTGTGTGTGTGAGATACTTGTATGGTCATGTGTTTGATCATATCATGCTTTAATGTTTGTGCTTTGGATGATGATATTATCTATCTCTCATGTATGATCATTCACTTTGTCTTGGTGATGAGTGTATATTTCATATTCTATCATTTTTACTGCTCCACCAAGATGTGTGTGACATGGAAGAGTAACCCATGATCCTAATCGATTGTGCATTTGCATTCAAAAGCAAATTTTAAATAATGCACAAATTTAGGGGGAGCTCTTGCTTATCACATAATTCTCAAAGCGACGATGTGTTTCATTCTTATTATTCTTTGTCGAAGCTTTGATCTATATGTTGTCATCAATTACCAAAAAGGGGGAGATTGAAAGTGCAACTAATCCTTGGTGGTTTTGGTAATTATTAAGAACATATAGCTCATTGAACTAATATTCATTCAAGATAATCTTTTCAGAAAGTTCAGTGATTGGCATGGCATGGACTAGAGATATGGACCACTCAAAATGCTAAGGACACATATTGGCACAAGCTCAAGACTCTACATTTTCATTTTAGTGATCCAAGATCACATTGAGTCCATAGGAAAAGCCAATACTATTAAAAGGGGATGAAGTGTTGCTTAATGGCTTGCTTGCTCAAAATGCTTAGTGATATGCTCCAAAAGCCCCCAACCACTTTCTCATATCCACATATGTCCCAAAGAAAAGTCAAACTCGGCCCACCAATTTGATCTATCCGGCGTCACCGAGTTCATTTGACATAGCCATAGCCAGAAACCCTAATCAGTTTGGTCTCACCGATAGGGATCTCGATCTCATCGAGATGGGATTGCAAACTCTCTGTTTCCCTTCGTAAAGTTTCGGTCTAACCGAGATGAGCGATTGGTCCCACTGAGTTCGCAATGCAAACTCTCTGTTTCCTCTTCGTAATGTTTCGGTCTCACCAAAATGAGCAATCGGTCCCACCGAGTTTGCCTGACCAACTCTCTATTTGCCTATTACTGAAATCAGTCTCACCAAGTTCATGTGACCAGTCTCACCGAGATTATGTTATGCCCTAACCCTAACACAATCGTTCCCACCGAAAAGCCTAACGTTCACATTTTCAACTAAATCGGTCTGACCGAGTTTAAGTATTCAGTCCCACCGAGTTTGGTAAATTGTGTGTAATGGTTAGATTTTGTGTGGAGGCTATATATACCCCTCCTCCCTTCCTCCATTCATGGAGAGAGCAATCAGAACGTGCCTACACTTCCACCATTCATTTTCTGAGAGAGAACCACCTACTCATGTGTTGTGACCAAGACATTCCAAGCCAACCACAAGAATCTTGATCTCTAGCCTACCCCTAGTTGCTTTCCACTCAAATCATCTTTCCACCATATTCAAATCCGTGAGAGAGAGAGAGTTGAGTGTTCGGGAGACTATCATTTGAAGCACAAGAGCAAGGAGTTCATCATCAACACACCATCCATTACCTTATGGAGAGTGGTGTCTCCTAGATTGGTTAGGTGTCACTTGGGAGCCTCCATCAAGATTGTGGAGTTGAACCAAGGAGTTTGTAAGGGCAAGTAGATTGCCTACTTCATGAGGATCTACCCAAGTGAGGCTAGTCCTTCGTGGGCGATGGCCATGGTGTGATAGACAAGGTTGCTTCTTTGTGGACCCTTCGTGGTTGGAGCCCTCCGTGGACTCGCGCAACCGTTACCCTTCGTGGGTTGAAGTCTCCATCAACGTGGATGTACGATAGCATCACCTATCGGAACCACACCAAAAATATCCGTGTCTACATTGCATTTGCTCCCTCTAAACTCCTCCCCTTTACCTTCATATGCAATGATTTACATTCCGCTACTATACTCTTAGAATTGCATGTTTAGGTTGATTGCTTGAATTGTGATAATTTGCTAAAATCTGCCAAGACTTCAAATTGGGAAAAGGCTAGATTTTTATTTGGTCAAGTAGTCTAATCACCCCCTCTAGACATACTTTCAATCCTACAGTCGATCAACCAAAGCTCGAGCTCATGCATTGTCAGGATTCCCTCCCACATGCTCGGATTGCTGGGTTCAACCTACATCGTGCCTTGCGTATCTCGTCCTTAACTACCCTGCCTTCATGGTTCTTGTCTGTATTGAGAGGTAGGCACCACATCTAAATTGTACATTATTCTATATTGAAAACACACATCACCCCTTCCCAATGCACATTAATTTGGGACGCGTGCAAGAGGTGCTGGTTTTCTGGTCCCTCTCGTGCGATTTTTATGATGGTTCAATCTATTGGCCCAAGGGGTTTATCGACAACAACAATTGTCGTTTGACCAAACGATAGATTCATTGGTCCGTCTTATGGTAGGTCATGGCGACATGCATGTATGACCAAAGTATCATTACACGCATCCGCCCCACTGACACAAAGTGGGAGGTGGTGGTGGGGGGGAAGCATCCTAGCTATCTACAACATTATGTCATTATAGATATATCCAAGGATGCTTTCGGGTTTGCGAGGCAGGTGCCACCAAAGTTGTGCATGTTGGGAAACGTAGCACGCAATTTCAAAAAACTCCTATGCTCATGCAAGATCTATCTAGGAGATGCATAGAAATGAGGGGGAGAGTGTGTCTATGTACCCTTGTAGACCGTAAGCGGAACCGTTTGACAACACGATTAATGTAGTCGAACTTCTTCTAGCTCTGACCGATCAAGTACCAAACGCATGACACCTCTGAGTTCTGCACATGTTCAGCTCGGTGACGTCCCTCGCCTTCTTGATCCAGCAAGACGTCGAGTTAGTAGATGAGTTCCATCAGCATGACGGCATGGTGACGGTGATGGTGAAGTGATCCTTGCAGGGCTTCGCCTAAGCACCATGAAGATATGACCGAGGGTGTAAACTATGGAGGGGGGCGCCGCACACGGCTAGGCAATTGTCTGTTGTGTGCTAGGTGCCCCCTTCCTCATATATATAGGTGGGAGGGAGGAGCAGCCATAGGAGGTGCCCAAGTAGGAGGAATCCTACCTCGAGTCCCTCCCAAGCCGCGCGCCCCCTGCCATATATAACCGAGAGGGAAGGAAAGAGGAGGGGAGAGGGAAGGAAGTAGGAACCCCAATCCACACTTTCCTTGCCCTCCCCTCGTTCCTTATCCTCCTCATAGGGCTGGCCTCTATAGGGGCGCACCAGGGCTGTTGTGTTCCCTCACTTGGCCCATAAGGCCCATATCTTTGCCGGGGGTGCCCGAAACTCCTTTCCGGTGACCCGATAAATACCTGGTACCCTCCAGAACACTTCTGGTGTCTGAATACCATCGTCCTATATATCAATCTTTACCTCCCGACCATTTTGAGACTCCTCATCATGTCCGTTATCTCATCTGGGACTCCGAACAACATTCGGTCACCAAATCACATAAGTCATATAATAAAAAATTGTCATCGAATATTAAGCGTGCGGACCCTACGGGTTCGAGAACTATGTAGACATGACCAAGACACCTCTCCGGTCAATAACCAATAGCAGAACCTGGATGCTCATATTGGCCCCTACATATTCTACGAAGATCTTTATCGGTTGAACCATTTATGACAACATACGTTATTCCCTTTGTCATCGATATGTTACTTGCCCGAGATTCGATCGTCGGTATCCTCATACCTAGTTCAATCTCGTTATCGGCAAGTCTCTTTAATCGTTCCATAATACATCATCCTGCAACTAACTCATTAGTCACTTTGCTTGCAAGGCTTCTTATGATGTGTATTACCGAGAGGGCCCAATGATACCTCTCCGATACTCGTGAAAAATACTGATCTCGATCTATGCTAACCCAACAAACACCTTCGGAGATACCTTTAGAGCATCTTTATAATTACCCAGTTACATTGTGACGTTTGGTAGAACACAATGTATTCCTCCGGTATCCAGGAGTTGCATAATCTCATAGTCGAAGGAATATGTATTTGACATGAAGAAAGCAATATGCTAAGCTGTCATGCTGCTGACACATGTATATCAAAACTAGAGTGTTTATATTTCAAGCACGTGAACAAGTATTATTCTACTACTTTGGATCCATTGCAACACACGAGCCAGCACATTGGTAGTAGTAGTGTCTATCTCTATCTCTAGAGGCCTTCCCTCGTTCATCCTTTTCTCTCACAAGATAAACTACTTATACAAATGCATCTTGATGTTCCGTGGTGACAAACCAGGGGACTTGTTTCGTATGGGACACATCCTATGATATGCTCCCTCTCTCCCAGTTTATTTGTTTTGAATCTTTTCATTTTATAAGTTTCAAATTCAAATTTAGAGGGGCAGTGGGGCCGAGAGGGGTGAGCCGCAGGTCGGGGGACGTGTGGTGTCATGGGTTCGTGCGGCGTCGTGGGAATCACGTGTGGCTGTGGTAGAAACTTGATGCTCGTCGCATTTAAGGTGGCCCACATGTCATGAACACAAAGGCAGAGGGGCGGTGCGGCCGAGAGGGGTGAGGCGCACGTCGGGGGATGTGGTGTCGTGGGTTGGAGCGGTGTCGTGGGAATCGTGAGTGGCAGTGGATGAAACATGATGGTCACCATAGTTGAACTTCCATGGACAAGCTGTCATGTCTACGGACACATGCATTGCATACTGATCACTGGAAGGAGTAGTACAGAAAGCTAGGCAGATAAATAGTTCCTTATAGTCAAGCGGACCCACGCTACTACTTGTTCCAAAGACATGCACACCATCGAAATAGTTCATCTATATCAATATACATAGAGAGGGAATATTTCTTTTACAAGAGAGGAAATAGTTCATCCATCCATAATTCCCTGCTGCTAGTGCATCATCATCTTCTTGTTGTTGTTCTCATTTTTTGTGGGAGACGGCTTCGCAACAAGCTCTCTGGACCTTGCAGCTATCTCGAAACTCACACGGGCATCGAGGGCAGCATGTTTTATCCGCTCGTACGTCAAGGGATAATTCTCCCATCCAGACGACCTTAATGCGAGCGTCTCATCACCCTTTTGAAGATTTGTTCCGAGCACAAAATTTTCTATGTTGAATAGGGATGGTGTCGGTTTATCACAATCTTCTACATGAATTTTTATTCTGGTTTGTAGGTCAGCGATGCTTTTCAAATCAAAGTTGTACGACTCCAACTTCTATTTGTCCCCTGCGATGGTTGCCCCATAGATGTATATGTCCTCCCGAGACAAGAAATCATGAAGCTCACCTGGTATGGAGGGCGCGTGTATGATGTGGTACACCAAAACATCATCTTCGAGGCACAGCTGAAGGACAGCGGCGCGTTGGATCTTCCCAGTGGCACGCTCCGTGTACTCTGCGTCGAGACCGATGACATTCATCTCCACCTTTTGGAGGGAGTTGGATACATTGTTGATCCACTTCTGAACAACCCTTGGGTGGTCGGTGACTGTGGCAACTATGCTCAACGAGCCTTCGATGAGGACATGTTGGACGCTAAAAACCTGCATCTCGATCTCTTTCGCCATTTGGAACCGCTGTACCAGAGGGCTATGGTTTGGAGAATTAGGATTAGATGGCTAGTCTAACTGAAGAAGATGATTATTTATAGGGGCTTCAGAATTACTCCAGGAGGATGTGAAGAGGTTAAAACACTGTGAATGCAGTGTGGTTTGGATGCAAATTAACATCAAGGAGTAGTGAAAAAGCCGAGGAAAATCGGTTCTCGATGGAGAAGTAAATGGGAGAAGTTATGCGCATGCATGAGGAGAGCTGCGGTGGTTTGACTGTTGCATGGAATGGATTGGACGGGCTCTTCAGTTGCCTTTTCTCTCTCCCATGCACACAGAATGGCCCACTCATATGCTGCAGTTTATTGGCTGGAGTCTGGCTGCAGCTGCTCATGCGTATGCTAATTAATGTTGTGAAGGCGGGGCATGGAGGGAAATGGGCGCATGCAAAAGGGTATATATGTAGACTAATTAGAGAAATACTGAAAAAGTTATGCGCAGACAAAAGAGGACCGGAGGGAGTACTACTCATGTTCCTACTACAGTTAAGGAATATGCGGTTATCCTCAAAAAAGAAAAGCCCTTCTTTGCGCTTCCACATGCACGAGAATTTGGTTCTGCTCGCAATATGGATGATAGCTGGAGGATGAAGTGAACCCAGAGGCATGCTAGCACGGGAGTGTACTCATGTTCCTACTACTCCTATTACTAGTAGTAGTACAACTGTGGTACACTTGATGGTCAAAATACTATTATTCATCCGGTCCTCACAGTGAAGTGACAAGACCCTGCGCCCGAGGTGACACCAGTCCAGGCAGCGTGTCCGGGTTACCAAAGCCAGCCTCACATTGTGCACTGTGTAGTCACTGTCACCGCCGTTGTATATCATGCCTTGCCTCGTCTCCCTCTCCCCTAGCACCACTCCATATCCATCTCCGTCTCGCCGGAGATCCTGAGGCCACTCTTCATTATCTCACTGTGCCCCCGCATACCCTCACCTCGCTCGCCTCCCCCAGGACCACTATTCCCTCGCTAGCCACTCCAGCACCGACAGCCTTCTCCTCCGTAAATCAAGCCCCCCCCCAAAACCCCACCTTCCAAACTCCACCATGGCCAAACGCGAACCGCGCATGATCCATATGAGCCGCGATTGGAGCAACCGCCCCAGTGACGTCCTCGACCTCTGTTGTTCGTGGATGGATATGTTGAGCGCCCTGCAGCTGGCTACATGCTCGAGGGGCATGCACACAACCATCATCGAAGCGAGGCCAAAGCTTTTCAAGACACCCTGCTTGCTGCTATCTGGTCTTGCGAGATTGGCTCACCATGATACGGAGGCGTACATGATGCCCCTCGACTTCAATCTGATCTCCATTAGCCGAAACTTCTTTGCAGGTATGTAGTAGGTCGTCGTACATAATTTCCCTGGACTTCGATCCGATCACCATCGCCTAAAACTTCTTGGCAGGTATGTACTGGGTCGGCATGAACTCCCACTGGATGGCTGCCTTCAGAGATGACGGTAAAAAGTTGGTGCTCATGAACTTCCAGACCTCCCATGAGATTATCCTCCCTTCGTTGGATTATATATAGTTTTACCATCGCGGTCCTAGTCATCTAGATTACCACGTCAGTTGGACGGACCTTGTTTTGTAGAAGATTGTAATCTGCCAAGTGCCCACACGACATGCGAATTACGCAGACTTCAGGCTAATTGCCTTGTTCGACCGTGGACTCTCCTATCTTTACGCCAGTGCCTTCTTTAGCTAGAGACAACTCAGCTCGCAGTGGATCATCGTCAAAGCTGATACACACTTCTGTGATGCTATTGAACACAATGGCATCATCTACGCGATCGACAAAGCAGATGGCACCACGTATTGCTGGGACGACGCGTGTAAGTTGTTTCCGTCTCATGTTAATGATGACGCCATGGCACTGTTTGAACTTTTTGTGATGATTGGCATATCCCTATTTGAGCAGAATTTGAGTAGAACTATGGCAATGTATTAGAGACACCGGAAATCAGCTATATTTGGAATGAGTTAATTCATGCAGTTGTCATCATGTCATTACAGCCAATTTGTACCCCTGAATAATCAAACGGTTAGGAATATATGGATATTCTCCTTATGTTAAAGTAATCTATATACTACTACTAAATATGAGTGTGTATCAATGGCCATGTTGGTTTCCTCATTTTCATGATGTAGAAACATGTACCACGCTGTTGGTTTCATCTAACCATACATTAGGGAAGTAAATGTGCATATGGAGATCTCTATATTTGGAAGTAGTGAAATCCTATAATGCTTACTATATGTACATACCTATATTCGCCCTTTAGCAATCAATGGCTAGAATAATATCCTCACAAAAAATTTGCCCACAGAACACGAGTATATAACAATGCATGGTCTATTAGTTACCTTGAAGAATTTGTTTGAGAGGATAGAACATGATTCCATAACATGCATGACATGGTAGTTTCCTGTGAAGAATCGATTGCGAGATAACATGAGTATAACCATGCATGGCACTTCTATATTTTTGAACCCAGCCTATATTTTCCTCCCAGTTCCAACAGGGACATATCAATGTTGTTTCTTGCATTATCCTACTCATACTATGAACAATGCTGATCTTACATTAACAATGCCTGTCCTTTTTAATATGATGCAGTGTCCCTATAGTTACTGCCCTTTGTAATCACACCACCTTTGCCAAAAACAGGGAAGCACAACTGGTTCCTCGCTCGATTAGATGACGGCAAAAGACTGATGATCATTCGGACACATGAGCTAGAAAAGTTATATTGCAAAAAACCCACTATATACAACCACCGTGAAATACGTGAGTATCCGGACAGTGGCTGTTACGTCTATGAGCAGGATACCAGCTTGTTGGGGCCTTTAGGATTTTTTAGTTGGAGGCGGGTAAACAGCCTTGGTTCACACTCTCTGTTTCTCAGACTCAGTTATCCGATTAACCAGGAGATCACCGTTGGCAAGGACCTTGATGGCAGAGAGGCTCTATTTGCTATGGAAAACTATGTCTACACGGCGAGCCCTAGGAGTTTGGGAGCAAACTCCCCTGATTGTCAACGATACAGCCTACAGCCAAAAGAAGGTGAGAATGAGAAAGGCATCCAGATTAACTTTGATCCTTGGATGTCCCAATTACGACAGGCAGTGATGTGGTTCAAGCCTTCAGGTTGATAGGTAATTGGGTTGTTGCGTCGAAAGGGTGGAGTACTGGTGTCTCCGGATCATTGGTCGCTGAAGCGGGGCTACAAATTATGATGATGTTGGATCATCTCTTCGAATGACTTTATTGTCTTTGCTGTTTGTTCTGGATGGGTAGTTCTTTCTTTTGTTATGCATATTCCTTGTCATTTGGTCATCCTCGTCTATGTTACTCTTACTATGTAATAGTTGCCTCTGTTTAGAATGTCATTCTCGTCTGGATCACGAGAGTCTGAGCGCTACAGATGGGTGCGTTTTGGTGGTGTAGCAAGACTTCTTATGAACTATCATGTCTTGCTGTTTATGTCAGTAGTAGTCACTAGTCAGTGTTTGAATGTTGTATATATCGTTGTTTAGAACTGTTTATTGTCACGAACTACTGGTGGGCTAAATGAGGGCATCACCATTCTCCAGTGTTCAGAGTGTATCTCCTTTTTTCAAGTTATATAATTTGAGCTCAGTGTCTTTTCGATGATGTACACTTGTTTGGGCCAGTGAGGTGTCGCTAAATATGGGCCGAGTAGTAACGCAATGCCAAACAGGTCAATTGTGACTATTAGGCCGGGCTCTCAAAAGATCCCAAAAAAGGCCGGGCTCTCCAAAAAATAAAGAATAAGGACTCTTAGGCCGACATGTGGGCACCACCGGTGTTTTCATGCACTTGCGCACCGAGAGCATATTGGCGCATGTTCGAAATTCAAGCTACCTTTTCATCCCCAATCTCCCACCCCTCCCCCACCTCTGGAATCTCGATTCCTACTCCAGTTCCCCCAAATCCCCCTCCTGTACTCCTTGTACTCAAGCTCACTATCATGTCGCCGGTCAACGCGGATCTCCGAGCCGGAGATCCTGAGGTCTGTCCTGCCTTTGGTCGCTGCGTGCTGTCGCTCAACAGTGGCATGGCGGCGCTTGATGACCAGTTTGCCGGCAAAGTGCTGATGGTAACCATCAACGGTGACCGGCCTCCCGTCTCGCCGGATGACCTTGTCAAAGCTCTTGGCATTGCGCACGACATCCAAATAAGTGACTTGCTCATCGAAGTCTGTCCGCCACCGGCTGATTTCTTCGTCAGGTTCCGGACAACTTTCGACTGCAGTCGTGTGTTCGAATCTTCCCGGTGTTTTTTCTGCGATGGCGCGCTGGTGAGCTTTGATTGGTGGCACCCAGGATGGGGCTTGGTGCCCTCTGAGCTTGAGTTTTTAACAAAGCTTACCTTCCACGGCATGCCTCGATGTGCTTGGAACAGCGAGTCCATGAATGAGCTTATCAACGACCTTGGAGGTGAGCTTGTAAGTATGTTTGTTCCTCCAGACAGCTGGGCTCTGACGGTTATGGCATGGATGAAGAAGCCGTCCACCATACCAAAGGTGATTGGTGTTGAGATACCGGTGCAGGAACCGGGGTTGTACTATTCGTCGCCACCAAGGCCGTCGCGGACCATGTTAGGGATGTACCTGTATTGAGTGTTCGTGCTTGTCGAAGAAGTCGTCAATCCATCAATCGAAGTCCTTCCGCCGCCGCTGGTGCCAGGGTCCGTCGACGACGTCCATTACAGGAGTCAACGTCAGACTTTCCCCGTGTTGCTCGGAATGATGGATGGCCCAGGGCCTACTCCATCGCGCGGCGGAGGCCACTGCTTCTTTGGGAGAAGAGGCAGGGCTGGCTGCCTGGATGTGCTCTAATTTGAGGTAACAACTGAATCTTGTCAGATACTAGTTAAATCCGAGCTATGGGTGTGAAGCACTGATGTGCCAATACATTTGATTGTGACCTGTTCTAATTTTGTACCTGAACTTTTTTTAGAAAAGGCTATACGTCAACTAATGTGCTAGCAGAAGTTATTGTGTTGTCTGTCTGTTTTCTTTCCACAAGATTCAAGGGATGAACCGTTATGTACGAGTTCATTGGTTTCAACATTGCCCTACTCGTAGTGATCCACTGCTTCCATCCTGATTGTGCCGCCTGCGTGAAATTTTTGCATGCAAGTTCAGTGTGCTATGATGTTCTATATGATTGTGTCAACTATATAAGTTTTTACTGAGCATCAGCAATGCATATGGCTGAAAGTTGTATTTACGAGCATCGACCGATGGGTCTCTCTCTCTCACACACACACACACACGCACACATGCACAAGTGGGACCCGTTGAATTATTTCTTTGCTTGTGACAGCTTTTAATTAGGTTCCACTGTAATCTAACTTTTTTCTTAAGTTATTACTTGAGCTCAGTGACTTCAAAAAGTTGTACAGAAGCCTTGTTTGGGCCTTTCTGGCGTCGCTGAATGTGGGCCGAGTAGCCATGTTAGGTTGAACTGTACTACACAGGCCTTTTTTCCAACATCAGCAATGCAATTGGGCCGACAGTTGTACACAATATCCTGGTCAACTTGTTATTCTCCGCCCCGCTGGGCTGCAAATTTTCCTAGGAGGTATGCATTAGGCTTAACAAGAAAATGGACTTTAAGAAATAATAAATGGGATGTAATTATAATAACTGGGCAGTAACTATAAAAAATGCACCAAACACGTAATTAGTTTAAAAATATATTATTTTTGGAATTTGAAAATTTTAATTTCATTACTTGTTGCGTGCGCAATATTTTGTTGGATTTTAACGTAATACAACTTTATTTTGAAATTATATTTAATCTGACTAGAAATTACGGATAAAAATAATTCGGATTCCATAAAAATGTGGGAATTGTTTTTGAATTCTATTTTGAGCGGTTGGTTGAAATTATTAATCATTGTCCTAGCTAGAAAATGGGCTATACTTTTAACAAACTGTAAATGGGCTGTAGTAAATTCCATTAGAATTAAAAAAATGGGCTGTACATTCTTACAAATCGCAAATGGGCTATACGTTCTCTGCCACACACTTGTGGGCCTTCTAAGTTGACGCGTCCCCTAAAAAACTAAGTTGACGCGTATGCAAGGCTTTGTCAACAACACACGGTTCTGGCAGCTGTGGCCGTTGGATATCCATCCAACGGATGTGGTGCTTCTTCTCCAATCTTGGATATTCTTACTTCAGCCACCCAAAAAATGATTCCTCCCCCTGACATCTGGGCGCACCGTTTCGGAGGCTGACCTATGGGCCTACTAAGTTGAGCGTGCCAAGGGCTTTGTCAACTTAGTCAATATAAATGATTCTAGCTGCAGTGACCGTACGATGTCCATCCAACGGCCGTAGTGCTTCTTCAACCTCTGGTGTTCTTGCTCCAGCCAACCAAAGCAGCATCGGTCGTGCCGCGTGCTCCTGCCTCCCGTGGCCGGCTGTGATGCCACGGAGGCCTCACTGCCCCCTACTACTCCCACCGCTGGCCAGGCCATCCCTCTACTCACCCACACCCCCTGTTATTCTGCGGCGACATCAGCCTCACACCGCAGCCGAACCAATGAACCCTACGACTCCTCTCCACGCGGGCTTCCACTATCACGTCTTCCCCGATTCCACGTCGTGCCCTTCCTAGGCCTCCTCGTCGTCCACCGCCCTGGTGCTCTCGGCGCGGCGTGGTCAACGTGGTCAAGGAACGGCTTCCATTGGACGTGGACTGTACGTGAAGAGGCTGACAGCTGGGTCCACGACGGCAGCAAGGAAGTGCCTCCTTATTATGTGGAAAATAATGATTCCTCCACCTGACAGCAGGGACCCACCGGACAGGCCACCGTATTGCGCGAAAAAACGTTCCCCCCACTGTCAGCTCGGACCCACCGGAAGTGCCTCCTTATTACGCAAAAAAAATGAATACTACCCCTGCTGGTCGGGGCCCACCTTGGTGGGAGGCTAACTTGTGGGCCTACTAAGTTGACGGGGACAGAGTGCTTTGTCAACTTAGTCAATATGAACGATTCTAGCTCCAATGACCGTACGATGTCCATCCAATGGCCGTAGTGCTTCTTCAACCCCTAGTCTTCTTGCTCTAGCCGCCCAAAGCAGCGCCGGTCATGCCGCATGCTCCTGCCTCCCGTGGCCGGCTGTGTTGCCGCGGAGGCCTCACCGCCCCTACTATTCCCACCGCTGGCCAGGCCCTGCGGCGACGGCAGCCTCACACCGCAGCCGAACCAGTGAATCCTCGTACTCCTCTCCGTGCGGGCTTCCACTACCGCGTCTTCCCCGGCTCCATGTCGTCCACTTCCAAGGCCTCGCCGTCATCCACCGCCCTGGTGCTCTCGGCGCGGCGTGGTCAACGTTGTAACGCCCCAGATATAACTTTCCCAATTTGTACTCTAACTCTTGCCGTTCCGGCGTTAAGTCATATTTATTTCTTGGGTTCGGGTCCTTGTCTCCGCGTGTTGTTTTCATTTTCGTGCATCTCATATCATGTCATCACGTGCATTGCATTTGCATACATGTTCATCTCATGCATTCGAGCATTTTCCCCGTTGTCCGTTTTGCATTCCGGCGCTTCGTTCTCCTCCGGTGGTCATTTCGAGCTTTCTTTTGTGTGTGGGGATTAAACATTTCTGGATTGGACCGAGACTTGCCATGCGGCCTTGGTTTACTACCGGTAGACCGCCTGTCAAATTTCGTACCATTTGGACTTCGTTTGATACTCCAATGGTTAACCGAGGGACCGAAAAGGCCTCGTGTGTGTTGCAGCCCAACACCCCTCCATTTTGTCCCAAAACCCACCAAACTCTGCTCCTTGTCCTAGAGCGTTCGATCACGATCACGTGGCCGAAAACCGCAGCTCATTTGGACTCTCCTAGCCCCCCCTATGCCTATATATACACCCCCTCCGTTTTCGGATCTCCCCTCTCCCCGAAACCCTAAAATCAGCTCCCGTCGCCGCCGGACGTGTCCGAATCGGGCCGAACACGTCCGCCCGATCCGCCGCTGCCAATCAGCCGCCGCCACATATCCCCGGGGGCGGGACCGCTTCGCCGCCGCCGCCCGAGGCCCGCCCGGCCCACGCGGTTCCCCCGCGGGCCCGTTCGCCGCCGCCCGCGCCTCCTAGCTCCCAGCGCCCCGCGCCGCCGCCTCCCTCGGCTCCGGTGGCCGGCGCCGCCGCACGCCATCGCCGCCCCGAGCCGGCGCACCCGGCTCCGCCACCCGGCGCCCTGCCACCACCACCACCCGAGAGCCGCGCCGCCCCGCCCGGCCTCGCCGCGGCCGCCCGAGCCGGCCTCGCCTCCCTCCTCCGCCGGCCTCGCCTCCCTCCTCCGCCGGCGGCCTCGGATCCGGCGCCGATGAACCTCGTCGCGCGCACCCAGCTACAGTGCCGTGAACAGTACCGAAACCCTAGATCTGGGTTGACTTTCCCTCTTCTCCCCCATATTTTTATGCATACTTTGACTGATCATATCTCCGCATCCGTAGCTCCATTTTGGACATATGATATATCAAAATGTTCGTCTGGACATGTACATCATTTCATTCCATTGCACAATTTGCATTTGAGTTCATCTTGATGCCCAAAATTCTGTTAGAAGGAGGCTTCGTGAGTTAAATTGCAGATCCGTTAGTTCATCATAGACTTTTGTCATTTTTGCCATGATTATTGTGTGCATGATATGCCTGTGAGTCTTTGGGATGAGTTGTTAAGCATTTTGTCTTCTTTCCAGAGGTGCCACCCATGCATTTTTAGGATGTGTGTGGTGACTTGTGCAAGCTTGCAAAGAGAGGCACCTGAGAATTCTGTTTTCAGGGACTTAGTGGATTTCACTAAGTCTGGGATATTTTAGTTCATGATGCCATATGTTCAGCTTGTTTCCTAGTGATCCGTGCCTCTTTTGAGGATGATCAGTAAGGGAGTTTTGATATTCATGTTATGCTCTATCCATCCATGTCTTTGTTTGCATATGTGGAGTGCTCTAGATTGAGTCAATCGAGCTCTACTTTTGCTTCGTGGTAAATCTGGGCAGATCGTCAACTTGTTTGCGATTTTGCCGATGCTATTGTTAGTGTTCCATGCATGCTATGCCATTGTTCTTGCCATGTGTAGCTAGCATTTTGTGTCTTATTTATGGATATATGCTTGCCTTGCCATGACTTGCACCGTAGTGAGTGCATCGAGCTCGTTTACATGCCCTCATGAGTTATAATTTCAGCATGTCTCAGTTTTCACTAAGTCTGAAAACTGATTGTGCGTGAGCTATGTTCGTGTGCTCGTTAGAGTATTTTGTGAACCCTTTTGGCCCCAGGTCACTTTGGGTGTTTTGTTAAGCTTGTTGAGTAGCTCCATGCCATGTTCTTACTTGTCATGTTCAGGTAATGTATCATGTTGTTTTGCTTCTCCGAAGAGAGCATCGTGGTCTAAAATTTCAGACTAGTGTTAATTTCACAAAGTCTGAAATCTGTCTTGCTTATTCGTTTTTGCCATACTTGTTTGAACCTCATAATGGATGAATTTGGCCATGTCTCAGTGTTAGTGTTTTGATAAGCATATTGTGTACATCCCTGCCATTTATTTTGTTGTCATGTTTGGTGGCTGTAGCATGTTCATTTCGTTGCATTTAGGTGCCTACTTGCTGTAAATCGCAGATCGGTTCATTTCGTAAAACGCTTGCCATTTCCAAACCGTAGCTCCGATTCCTATGATCTTTATATCATTTTCAGGTGATTTCATCCCCTCTATCCAGTGGCACACTTGGTTTTCCAAGTTGAGGCCAGGTTCATGCATTTCCTGTCATGTATTGCATTTTGCATCCCGCATCGCATCCCGCATAGCATACCATCTTTGCATCTCATTGTTTGTCCTTGCACGTGGTTGATTGTATCCTTGTTGCTTGTTTGTGTTGTTGGGTAGAGTCGGGAGATGACTTCGCTAACGAGGAGCCCGTTGAGTTTGCTTGTGAGGATCCAGTCAACTCTGACAACTGTGCAGGCAAGATGATCATACCCTCGAAATCACTACTATCTTTGCTATGCTAGTTTGCTCGCTCTTTTGCTATGCCAATGCTACGATGCCTACCACTTGCTTGTCAGCCTCCCAATTGCCATGATTGAGCCTCTAACCCACCATTGTCCTAGCAAACCGTTGATTGGCTATGTTACCGCTTTGCTCAGCCCCCTTCTTATAGCGTTGTTAGTTGCAGGTGAAGATTGGAGCCGTTCCTTGTTGGAACATTTATTTACTTGTTGGGATATCACTATATTGCCATGTTATCTTAATGCATCTATATACTTGGTAAAGGGTGGAAGGCTCGGCCTCTCGCCTAGTGTTTTGTTCCACTCTTGCCGCCCTAGTTTCCGTCATATCGGTGTTATGTTCCCGGATTGTTGCGTCCCTTACGCGGTTGGGCTATAATGGGAACCCCTTGATAGTTCGCCTTCATTAAAGCTTTTCCAGCAATGCCCAACATTGGTTTTACCATTTTCCACCTAGCCTCTTTTTCCCTTGGGTTTTCAGAGCCCGAGGGTCATCTTACTTTAACCCCCCGGGGCCAGTGCTCCTCTGAGTGTTGGTCCAAACCGTCAGCCGCCGGTGGCTACCAGGGGCAACTCTGGGCTGGCCTACCGGAAGTTTGGACAATCTGAGTGTGCCCTAAGAAAGAGATATGTGCAGCTCCTATCGGGATTTGTCGGCACATTCGGGCGGTGTTGCTGGACTTGTTTTGACCTGTCGAATCATCTTGTTGTACCGAGATACCGAGTCTGATCGGTGTGTCTTGGGTGGAGGTCTATTCCTTTGTTGACCGTGAGAGCTTGTTATGGGCTAAATTGGGACCCCCCTACAGGGATTGATCTTTCGAAAGCCGTGCCCGCGGTTATGGGCAGATGGGAATTTGTTAATGTCCGGTTGTAGATAACTTGAACCTTAATTAATTAAAATGAATCAACTGAGTGTGTTGCCGTGATGGCCTCTTCTCGGCGGAGTCCGGGAAGTGGACACGGTGTTGGAGTTATGTTTGCGCAGGTTGCTCTCTAGTTCCTCACTCGCGCCTTGCTCTCTCTTCTCGCTCTCTTTTGCGAATAAGTTAGCCACCATATATGCTAGTCGCTTGCTGCAGCTCCACTTATACATTACCCCCTTTCCTACCTATTAAGCTTAAATAGTCTTGATCACGAGGGTGCGAGATTGCTGAGTCCCTGTGGCTCACAGATTACTATTACACCAGATGCAGGGACAGATGATACAGCTCCAGATGGCGCGCTTGAGCTCAAGTGGGAGTACGACGAGGACTCTCAACGTTACTATGTGTCTTTTCCTGATGATCAGTAGTGGAGCCCAGTTGGGGTGATCGGGACCTATGTCGCTTCTTCGGTTATCTTTTATTTTGGCGCCGTAGTCGGGCCATGAGTGTTTGGATGATGTATGTTATTTATGTACTTTGATGTGATGTGGCGAGTGTAAGCCAACTATGTTCCTCCCCTTTATATTATTTATGTACATGGGATGTGTGATGATTTCCTAACTTGCGACATTGCTTTCAATGCGGTTTTGCCTCTAAGTCGTGCCTCGACACGTGGGAGATATAGCCGCATCGAGGGCGTTACAAGTTGGTAATCAGAGCCTTCCCCGACCTTAGGAGCCCCCATTGCTTGATCGTTTTTAGCAGCCGAGTTGTGTCTAGAAAAAATGTTTTGAGTCATCTAGGAATTATATATCGGAGAGCTTAGGAATTCTTTTTTACTTCCCAGTCTCCTCATCGCTCTGGTAAGGCATCCCGACATAGAGTTTTGACTCTTCTCTTCTAAAATTTCTCTAAAATAATTTTTAGGATCACGCGAGTATCTTGGATTTGTTCTGATGGCTTATGATGAGAATACTGTCTTGGTGCCTCCTGTCAGGGGTTTAGTGGAAGTGTCTCGGGGAGTTGAGCTCTGAGGTGTTGTCATCATAATTTTATCGTTGCAATTCTGGTATACTTGAGATATGTTCGCGACATCGAAAATCTCCTTTATGCAGTTCATTGGTGAGATAACCTCGACGCCACCCAGTACTGGGGCGGGAGTTCGGGAGTATCGCCATAACTTGTATAACGGATGCTTTTCGAAGGTTGAGGTAGATGGTTTCTGAAGGTTTCTTGGTTATGTGTTGAAGGATGGATACAGCAGGATGTAGGATTTGCTAGTTTGGGTGAGATATTATGCTTCCCCTGTATCCCCAACACCTGATTGCATAACTGGAAAGTTTCGGGAGTTTCATAGGTGGGAATTCAAGTAGCTCTTAGGATATCTTTCCGACAAATGTATGATATGAAATTGGGGTTCGACGTCTAGTGGTTTGCCTATTCACGGTCAATTTTACAGTGGTCTCGTTGTGTCTTAAAGAGTCCTTGGCTATGCTGAATCGGGGACGCTTCGTATGTCATGTGCACTGCTTGTACATGATGGTGCTGTACGATCGAGCCCGTGTAGGTCCCACCACGAAAACTTCGGACGAAATCTCTATCATATGTTTGTTCCGGCTTATTTCGCAAGTCAATCCTTGGTTTTATTTTGAGTAGTGGTATTCGAGTTGCTTCGAAGTCATATGTTGATTCCACCCCTTGTTGATTTACCTCTTCTACCTAATTCTACGTGGCTTCGCAATTTAGGGATATGTGACCACTTCAAGAGAAGTGCATTCGTTCATTTTGTTCGGATGTGAAGACTTTATGTTGCAATTTTCATTTCGTTGGATTCATCTTCAATATTTGTCTATTTGTGTGCTAATGGTGGTCAACCTCTTCAGGATGGCTCCTCCAACGCGCACGACTCTGAATCCTGATCCGCCACCACCTCCACCTCCTCCGGAGGCTTGGCAAGCTGTGATGGCCACAACCAATGCAAATACACAGTTGATCATGCAAATCCTCCAAGAGCGCAATCAAGGTAGTCAAGGGAATCAAGGCAACAATCAGAACCATTTTGCTACTCTGAACCAGTTCCTCGCTAATGGTCCAAAGACGTTCGACAATTGTGTTGAGGCTACCGATGCTGACGATTGGCTAGTGGATCTGGGCAAGCATTTTGAATGCAGCAACATTGGGCATGAAGATTTCGTCAAGTTCACTTCTTTCCAGCTCAAAGATCAGGCTGCAGAGTGGTTCCAGCAGTACAAGGATTCCAGAGGTGGACGTTTGATCACTTGGGATGATTTCCGTCGTGATTTCCGAGCTCATCACATCCCTCAGAGTGTGACTGAAAGCAAACGTGAGGAGTTCCGCAATCTGAAACAAGGCTCTTTGTCTGTCTATGACTACAACAAGTTGTTCCAGAAGCTCGCCCGTTTTGCCAAGCAGGATGTTCCTGATGAGAAGAGCATGATCTATCAGTTCAGGGGTGGTCTCCGTGAAGAAATTCAGCTCGCTCTTGTCCTCTTTGAGCCGCTGAGATACGATGAGTTCTACAACATGGCACTGAAACAAGAGGCTGCTCAGTTGAGGTGTGATGCTTCCAGGAAGCGAGTCAGAGACACTACACCTTCTTCCTCTACTCAAGTGGCCAAGCAACAGAAGTATTGGCTTCCTCCTCCTCCGTTCCGTCAGCCGTATCAGCAGAAGAGCAAAGGTGGCAGTGGTTCTTCCCACCCACCCAAACCAGGCTTTCAGAACAAGACTTCGTCTCAAGCTCCAAGATCGAGTGCTCCGTACCACCGTCCGCTTTCAGAGGTCACGTGCAACAAGTGCCAACAGAAGGGTCACTACGCCAACAAGTGTTTCAACCAGAGGCGTCTTCCTCCTCCTCCTCCTGTCAGATCGGCAAGTACAGCAGTGGTCAAGCATAACCCCAAGCACGCCAAGGTCAACTTGATGAACGCAGCTCAGGCAGAGGATTCGTCAGATGTCATCATGGGTAACCTTCCTGTTAACGATGTTCCCACTAAAGTACTTTTTGATACTGGTGCATCGCATTGTTTCATCTCGAAGCCTTTTGCATCTAAGCATGAGTTGATTTCCCAAGCTATGCATAGTCCGTTAGCAGTGGTCTCTCCTGGTAAATGTTTGCTCCCCAACCACGAGATTCCAGATATTTCCATCATGTTGGGTGATTTCAAGTTTCTGGCTTCTCCAATGGTTCTTGGTAATTCGGATATCGATCTTATTCTCGGGATGGACTGGCTCTCTAAGCATAAAGCTCAGCTTGATTGTGCAGCCAGGCAGATTCAACTGACTCATTCGTCTGAGGATGTCATTCTCTTTGCCGCTCATGATAATACAATCTGGCTGTTTTCTCTCAACGAGAAGGGTGAATTGGATGCTATTTCGCAGATTCCGGTTGTTTGTGAGTATCAAGACGTCTTCCTAGAAGAGCTCCCAGGAATGCCTCCGCACCGGCCCGTTGAATTTGTTATTGAACTTGAGCCCGACACGGAACCTGTGTGCAAACGTCCTTACAAGCTCGGCCCTGAAGAGTTGAAGGAGTTGAAGAAACAACTCGATGTTCAAGAAAGAATGGGTCTCATTCGGCCTAGTACTTCTCCGTGGGGTTGTGGTGTTCTTTTTGTGAAGAAGAAGGATGGAACGGACCGACTTTGTGTTGATTATCGTCCATTGAACAAGAAGACCATCAAAAACAAATACCCACTTCCCAACATCAATGAGCTGTTCGAACAACTCAAGGGTGCCCAAGTATTCTCCAAGCTTGATCTCCGTATGGGTTATCATCAGATTCGAATCAGGCAGCAAGATATTCCCAAGACGGCGTTCAGAACAAGCTATGGGTCATATGAATACACTGTCATGTCTTTTGGCCTCGCCAACGCTCCTCCGACGTTCTCTCCCATGATGAACTTCATCTTCAACCCCTACACCAATGACTTCGTTTTGGTCTATCTCGACGACATTCTGGTTTTCTCGAAGAACAAGGAAGATCATGCCAAGCACTTGCATTTGGTTCTTGACAAGCTCAGGGAACATCAGTTCTACGCCAAGTTCTCCAAGTGTGAATTTTGGCTCGATGAGGTTCTTTATCTTGGCCATATCATCTCTGCCAAGGGCATTGCTGTTGGGGAACGTAGTTATTTCGAAAAATTTCCTACGCACACGCAAGATCATGGTGATGCATAGCAACGAGAGGGAGAGTATTGTCTACGTAACAACGCAGACCGACTGCGGAAGCGATCTCACAACGTAGAGGAAGTAGTCGTACGTCTTCTTCCCGATCCGACCGATCCAAGCACCGTTACTCCGGCACCTCCGAGTTCTTAGCACACGTTCAGCTCGATGACGATCCTCGGGCTCCGATCCAGCAAAGCGTCGAGGAAGAGTTCCGTCAGCACAATGGCGTGGTGACGATCTTGATGTACTACCGACGTAGGGCTTCGCCTAAGCTCTACAACGATATGACCGAGGTGGAATTTGGTGGCAGGGGGCACCGCACACGGCTAAGGAACGATCAACAATGATCAACTTTTGTGTCTATGGGGTGCCCCCTGCCCCCGTATATAAAGGAGCAGGGGGAGGGGTTCGGCCGGCCAGGGAGAGAGGCGCACGGGGAGTCCCACTCCTACCGGGAGTAGGACTCCCCCCCAATCCTATTCCTAATAGGACTCCTCAAAGAGAAGAGAGAAGAGAGGGGGGCCCGCCCCTTCTCCTAGTCCTAATAGGACTAGGGAAGGGGGGAGGCGCGCAGCCCTTGTGGGCAGCCTCTTTTCACTTTTCCACTAAGGCCCAATAGGCCCATTTGCCTCCCGGGGGGTTCCGGTAACCCTCCCGGTATTCCGGTAAAATCCCGATTTCACCCGGAACACTTCCGGTGTCCAAACATAGGCTTCCAATATATCAATCTTTACATCTCGACCATTTCTAGACTCCTCGTCATGTCCGTGATCACATCCGGGACTCCGAACAACCTTCGGTACATCAAAATGCATAAACTCATAATAACTGTCATCGTAACGTTAAGCGTGCGGACCCTACGGTTCGAGAACAATGTGGACATGACCGAGACACGTCTCCGGTCAATAACCAATAGCGGGACCTGGATGCCCATATTGGCTCCCACACATTCTACGAAGATCTTTATCGGTCAGACCGCATAACAACATACGTTGTTCCCTTTGTCATCGGTATGTTACTTGTCCGAGATTCGATCGTCGGTATCCAATACCTAGTTCAATCTCGTTACTGGCAAGTCTCTTTACTCGTTCCGTAATACATCATCTCATAACTAACATCTTAGTTATTATGCTTGCAAGGCTTATGTGATGTGTATTACCGAGAGGGCCCAGAGATACCTCTCCGACAATCGGAGTGACAAACCCTAATCTCGAAATACGCCAACCCAACATCTACCATTGGAGACACCTGTAGTACTCCTTTATAATCACCCAGTTACGTTGTGACGTTTGGTAGTACCCAAAGTGTTCCTCCGGTAAACGGGAGTTGCATAATCTCATAGTTATAGGAACATGTATAAGTCATGAAGAAAGCAATAGCAACATACTAAACGATCGGGTGCTAAGCTAATGGAATGGGTCATGTTAATCAGATCATTCAACTAATGATGTGACCTCGTTAATCAAATAACAACTCTTTGTTCATGGTTAGGAAACATAACCATCTTTGATTAACGAGCTAGTCAAGTAGAGGCATACTAGTGACACTCTATTGGTCTATGTATTCACACATGTATTATGTTTCCGGTTAATACAATTCTAGCATGAATAATAAACATTTATCATGATATAAGGAAATAAATAATAACTTTATTATTGCCTCTAGGGCATATTTCCTTCAGTCTCCCACTTGCACTAGAGTCAATAATCTAGATTACACAGTAATGATTCTAACACCCATGGAGCCTTGGTGCTGATCATGTTTTGCTCGTGGAAGAGGCTTAGTCAACGGGTCTGCAACATTCAGATCCGTATGTATCTTGCAAATCTCTATGTCTCCCACCTGGACTAAATCCCGGATGGAGTTGAAGCGTCTCTTGATGTGTTTGGTTCTTTTGTGAAATCTGGATTCCTTTGCCAAGGCAATTGCACCAGTATTGTCACAGAAGATTTTCATTGGACCCGATGCACTAGGTATGACACCTAGATCGGATATGAACTCCTTCATCCAGACTCCTTCATTCGCTGCTTCCGAAGCAGCTATGTACTCCGCTTCACATGTAGATCCCGCTACGACGCTTTGTTTAGAACTGCACCAACTGACAGCTCCACCGTTTAAAGTAAACACGTATCCGGTTTGCGATTTTGAATCGTCCGGATCAGTGTCAAAGCTTGCATCAACGTAACCTCTTACGGTGAGCTCTTTGTCACCTCCATATACGAGAAACATATCCTTAGTCCTTTTCAGGTATTTCAGGATGTTCTTGACCGCTGTCCAGTGATCCACTCCTGGATTACTTTGGTACCTCCCTGCTAAACTTATAGCAAGGCACACATCAGGTCTGGTACACAGCATTGCATACATGATAGAGCCTATGGCTGAAGCATAGGGAACATCTTTCATTTTCTCTCTATCTTCTGCAGTGGTCGGGTATTGAGTCTGACTCAACTTCACACCTTGTAACACAGGCAAGAACCCTTTCTTTGCTTGATCCATTTTGAACTTCTTCAAAATCTTGTCAAGGTATGTGCTTTGTGAAAGTCCAATTAAGCGTTTTGATCTATCTCTATAGATCTTTATGCCTAATATGTAAGCAGCTTCCCCGAGGTCTTTCATCGAAAAACTTTTATTCAAGTATCCCTTTATGCTATCCAGAAATTCTATATCATTTCCAATTAGCAATATGTCGTCCACATATAATATCAGAAATGCTACAGAGCTCCCACTCACTTTCTTGTAAATACAGGCTTCTCCAAAAGTCTGTATAAAGCCAAATGCTTTGATCACACTATCAAAGCGTTTATTCCAACTCCGAGATGCTTGCACCAGTCCATAAATGGATCGCTGGAGTTTGCACACTTTGTTAGCTCCCTTTGGATCGACAAAACCTTCTGGTTGCATCATATACAACTCTTCTTCCAGAAATCCATTCAGGAATGTAGTTTTGACATCCATTTGCCATATTTCATAATCATAAAATGCAGCAATTGCTAACATAATTCTGACGGGCTTAAGCATCGCTACGGGTGAGAAGGTCTCATCGTAGTCAACCCCTTGAACTTGTCGAAAACCTTTTGCGACAAGTCGAGCTTTATAGACAGTAATATTACCGTCAGCGTCAGTCTTTTTCTTGAAGATCCATTGAATCTCAATTGCTTGCCGATCATCGGGCAAGTCAACCAAAGTCCATACTTTGTTCTCATACATGGATCCCATCTCAGATTTCATGGCCTCAAGCCACTTTGCGGAATCTGGGCTCACCATCGCTTCTTCATAGTTCGTAGGTTCATCATGATCTAGTAGCATGACTTCCAGAACTGGATTACCGTACCAATCTGGTGCGGATCTCACTCTGGTTGATCTACGTGGTTCAGTAGTATCTTGTCCTGAAGTTTCATGATCATCATCATTAGCTCCCTCACTAATTGGTATAGGTGTCGCAGAAACAGTTTTCTGTGATGTACTAATTTCCAATAAGGGAGCAGGTATAGTTACCTCATCAAGTTCTACTTTCCTCCCACTCACTTCTTTCGAGAGAAACTCCTTCTCTAGAAATGATCCATTCTTAGCAACGAATGTCTTGCCTTCGGATCTGTGGTAGAAGGTATACCCAACAGTTTCCTTTGGGTATCCTATGAAGACACATTTCTCCGCTTTGGGTTCGAGCTTATCAGGTTGAAGCTTTTTCACATAAGCATCGCAGCCCCAAACTTTAAGAAACGACAACTTTGGTTTCTTGCCAAACCATAGTTCATAAGGCGTCGTCTCAACGGATTTTGATGGTGCCCTATTTAACGTGAATGCGGCCGTCTCTAAAGCATAACCCCAAAACAATAGCGGTAAATCAGTAAGAGACATCATAGATCGCACCATATCTAGTAAAGTACGATTACGATGTTCGGACACACCATTACGCTGTGGTGTTCCGGGTGGCGTGAGTTGCGAAACTATTCCACAATTTTTCAAATGTATACCAAACTCGTAACTCAAATATTCTCCTCCACGATCAGATCGTAGAAACTTTATTTTCTTGTTACGATGATTTTCAACTTCACTCTGAAATTCCTTGAACTTTTCAAATGTTTCAGACTTATGTTTCATTAAGTAGATATACCCATATCTGCTTAAATCATCTGTGAAGGTGAGAAAATAACGATATCCGCCACGAGCCTCAATATTCATCGGACCACATACATCGGTATGTATGATTTCCAATAAATCTGTTGCTCTCTCCATAGTACCGGAGAACGGTGTTTTAGTCATCTTGCCTATGAGGCACGGTTCGCAAGTACCAAGTGATTCATAATCAAGTGGTTCCAAAAGCCCATCAGTATGGAGTTTCTTCATGCGCTTTACACCGATATGACCTAAACGGCAGTGCCACAAATAAGTTGCACTATCATTATCAACTCTGCATCTTTTGGCTTCTACATTATGAATATGTGTGTCACTACTATCGAGATTCAATAAGAATAGACCACTCTTCAAGGGTGCATGACCATAAAAGATATTACTCATATAAATAAAACAACCATTATTCTCTGATTTAAATGAATAACCGTCTCGCATCAAACAAGATCCAGATATAATGTTCATGCTCAACGCTGGCACCAAATAACAATTATTTAGGTCTAATATTAATCCCGAAGGTAGATGTAGAGGTAGCGTGCCGACCGCGATCACATCGACTTTGGAACCGTTTCCCACGCGCATCGTCACCTCGTCCTTTGCTAGCGTCCGCTTATTCCGTAGTCCCTGTTTCGAGTTGCAAATATTAGCAACAGAACCAGTATCAAATACCCAGGTGCTACTGCGAGCTCTAGTAAGGTACACATCAATAACATGTATATCACATATACCTTTGTTCACCTTGCCATCCTTCTTATCCGCCAAATACTTGGGGCAGTTCCGCTTCCAGTGACCAGTCTACTTGCAGTAGAAGCACTCAGTTTCAGGCTTAGGTCCAGACTTGGGTTTCTTCTCCTGAGCAGCAACTTGCTTGCTGTTCTTCTTGAAGTTCCCCTTCTTCTTCCCTTTGCCCTTTTTCTTGAAACCAGCGGTTTTGTTAACCATCAACACTTGATGCTCCTTCTTGATTTCTACCTCCGCAGCTTTCAGCATTGCAAAGAGCTCGGGAATAGTCTTGTTCATCC
The DNA here is from genome assembly GCA_034509565.1 of Triticum monococcum. Classification (NCBI taxonomy): domain Eukaryota; kingdom Viridiplantae; phylum Streptophyta; class Magnoliopsida; order Poales; family Poaceae; genus Triticum; species Triticum monococcum. The sequence continues at coordinate 436,846,341 of CM067842.1, read as the reverse complement.
CTTGCATATTATAGTTCATCACGAAGCTCTTGTAGCTTGGTGGCAGTGATTGGAGAATTCTGTCAATGACGCAATCATCTGGAAGATTAACTCCCATCTGAATCAAGTGATTATTATACCCAGACATTTTGAGTATATGCTCACTGACACAACTGTTCTCCTCCATCTTGCAGCTATAGAACTTATTGGAGACTTCATATCTCTCAATTCGGGCATTTGCTTGAAATATTAACTTCAACTCCTGGAACATCTCATATGCTCCATGACGTTCAAAACGTCGTTGAAGTCCCGATTCTAAGCCGTAAAGCATGGCACACTGAACTATCGAGTAGTCATCAGCTTTGCTCTGCCAGACGTTCATAACATCTGGCGTTGCTCCAGCAGCAGGCCTGGCACCCAGCGGCGCTTCCAGGACGTAATTCTTCTATGCAGCAATGAGGATAATCCTCAGGTTACGGACCCAGTCCGTGTAATTGCTACCATCATCTTTCAACTTTGTTTTCTCAGGGAACGCATTAAAATTCAACGGAACAACAGCACGAGCCATCTATCTACAATCAACATAACAAGCAAGATACTATCAGGTACTAAGTTCATGATAAGTTTAAGTTCAGTTAATCAAATTACTTAGGAACTCCCACTTAGATAGACATCCCTCTAATCCTCTAAGTGATCACGTGATCCAAATCAACTAAACCATAACCGATCATCACGTGAGATGGAGTAGTTTTCAATGGTGAACATCGTCATGTTGATCATATCTACTATATGATTCACGCTCGACCTTTCGGTCTCTGTGTTCCGAGGCCATATCTGCATATGCTAGGCTCGTTAAGTTTAACCTGAGTATTCTGCGTGTGCAAAACTGGCTTGCACCCGTTGTAGATGGACGTAGAGCTTATCACACCCGATCATCACGTGGTGTCTGGGCACGACGAACTTTGGCAACGGTGCATACTCAGGGAGAACACTTCTTGATAATTTAGTGAGAGATCATCTTATAATGCTACCGTCAATCAAAGCAAGATAAGATGCATAAAAGGATAAACATCACATGCAATCAATATAAGTGATATGATATGGCCATCATCATCTTGTGCTTGTGATCTCCATCTCCGAAGCACCGTCATGATCACCATCGTCACCGGCGCGACACCTTGATCTTCATCGTAGCATCGTTGTCGTCTCGCCAATCTTATGCTTCCACGACTATCACTACCGCTTAGTAATAAAGTAAAGCATTACATCGCGATTTCATTGCATACAATAAAGCGACAACCATATGGCTCCTGCCAGTTGCCGATAACTCGGTTACAAAACATGATCATCTCATACAATAAAATCAGCATCATGCCTTGACCATATCACATCACAACATGCCCTGCAAAAACAAGTTAGACGTCCTCTACTTTGTTGTTGCAAGTTTTACGTGGCTGCTACGGGCTTAAGTAAGAACTCATCTCACCTACGCATCAAAACCACAACGATAGTTCGTCAAATAGACTCTGTTTTAACCTTCTCAAGGACCGGGCGTAGTCACACTTGGTTCAACTAAAGTTGGAGAGACAGTCTTCCGCAAGCCATCTATGTGCAAAGCACGTCGAGGGAACCGGTCTCGCGTAAGAGTACGCGTAAGGTTGGTCCGGATCGTCTCACCCAACAATACCGCCGAACCAAAGTATGACATGCTGGTAGGCAGTATGACTTGTATCGCCCACAACTCACTTGTGTTCTACTCATGCAAATAACATCAAACCATAAAACCTAGGCTCGGATGCCACTGTTGGGGAACATAGTTATTTCGAAAATTTTCCTACGCATACGCAAGATCATGGTGATGCATAGCAACGAGGGGGAGAGTATTGTCTACGTACCAACGCAGACCGACTGCGGAAGCGATCTCACAACGTAGAGGAAGTAGTCGTACGTCTTCTTCCCGATCCGACCAATCCAAGCACCGTTACTCCGGCACCTCCGAGTTCTTAGCACACGTTCAGCTCGATGACGATCCTCGGGCTCCGATCTAGCAAAGCGTCGAGGAAGAGTTCCGTCAGCACAACGGCGTGGTGACGATCTTGATGTACTACTGACGCAGGGCTTCGCCTAAGCTCTACAACGATATGACCAAGGTGGAATTTGGTGGCAGGGGGCACCGCACACGGCTAAGGAACGATCAACAATGATCAACTTGTGTGTCTATGGGGTGCCCCCTGCCCCCGTATATAAAGGAGCAGGGGGAGGGGTTCGGCCGGCCAGGGAGAGAGGCGCAGGGGGAGTCCCACTCCTACCGGGAGTAGGACTCCCCCCAATCCTATTCCTAATAGGACTCCTCAAAGAGAAGAGAGAAGAGAGGGGGGCCGGCCCCTTCTCCTAGTCCTAATAGGACTAGGGAAGGGGGGAGGTGCGCAGCCCTTGTGGGCAGCCTCTTTTCACTTTCCCACTAAGGCCCAATAGGCCCATTTGCCTCCCGGGGGGTTCCGGTAACCCTCCCGGTATTCCGGTAAAATCCCGATTTCACCCGGAACACTTCCGGTATCCAAACATAGGCTTCCAATATATCAATCTTTACGTCTCGACCATTTCGAGACTCCTCGTCATGTCCGTGATCACATCCGGGACTCTGAACAACCTTCGGTACATCAAAATGCATAAACTCATAATAACTGTCATCGTAACGTTAAGCGTGCGGACCCTACGGTTCGAGAACAATGTGGACATGACCGAGACACGTCTTTGGTCAATAAACAATAGCGGGACCTGGATGCCCATATTGGCTCCCACACATTCTACGAAGATCTTTATCGGTCAGACTGCATAACAACATACGTTGTTCCCTTTGTCATCGGTATGTTACTTGTCCGAGATTCGATCGTCGGTATCCAATACCTAGTTCAATCTCGTTACTGGCAAGTCTCTTTACTCGTTCCGTAATACATCATCTCATAACTAACATCTTAGTTATTATGCTTGCAAGGCTTATGTGATGTGTATTACCGAGAGGGCCCAGAGATACCTCTCCGACAATCGGAGTGACAAACCCTAATCTCGAAATACGCCAACCCAACATCTACCATTGGAGACACCTGTAGTACTCCTTTATAATCACCCAGTTACGTTGTGACGTTTGGTAGTACCCAAAGTGTTCCTCCGGTAAACAGGAGTTGCATAATCTCATAGTTATAGGAACATGTATAAGTCATGAAGAAAGCAATAGCAACATACTAAACGGTCGGGTGCTAAGCTAATGGAATGGGTCATGTCAATCATATCATTCAACTAATGATGTGACCTCGTTAATCAAATAACAACTCTTTGTTCATGGTTAGGAAACATAACCATCTTTGATTAACGAGCTAGTCAAGTAGAGGCATACTAGTGACACTCTGTTGGTCTATGTATTCACACATGTATTATGTTTCCGGTTAATACAATTCTAGCATGAATAATAAACATTTATCATGATATAAGGAAATAAATAATAACTTTATTATTGCCTCTAGGGCATATTTCCTTCAATTGTCGTGAATCCTGAGAAGGTGTCTGCAATTGTTAATTGGGAACCTCCTCAGAACGTGAAGCAACTCCGTAGCTTCCTCGGTCTCGCAAGCTACTGCCGAAGATTCGTTGAAAACTTTTCTAAGATCGCGAAGCCTCTCTCAAATCTTCTCCAGAAGCACGTCAAGTACGTTTGGTCTCCGGAGTGTGATATTGCTTTCAACACTTTGAAAGAGAAGTTGATCACTGCTCCAGTTCTGACTCCGCCTGATGAAACCAAGCCGTACGAGGTCTTTTGTGATGCCTCTCTCCAAGGTCTTGGTGTTGTACTGATGCAGGAGAAGAAAGTTGTTGCTTATACCTCTCGCCAGTTGAAGCCTAATGAGAAGAACTACCGCACTCATGATCTCGAGTTGGCGGCAGTTGTGCATGCTTTGTTGACTTGGAGACATCTTCTATTGGGAAGGAAAGTGGATATTTTCACTGATCACAAGAGTCTCAAGTACATCTTCACTCAGCCTAATCTCAACCTCAGGCAGACTTGATGGGTCGAAATGATTCAAGAGTATAATCCGAGTATCGAGTATACTCTAGGCAAGGCCAATGTGATTGCTGACGCTTTGAGCAGAAAAGCATATTGCAACAGTCTGATTCTCAAGCCTTATCAACCCGAGCTTTGTGAAGCTTTCCGCAAACTTAATCTGCAAATTGTTCCTCAAGGTTTCCTCGCCAACCTTCAAGTCTCTCCTACCTTGGAAGACCAAATTCTACAAGCCCAGCTTCTTGATGCTATGGTGAAAAAGGTGAAGATTGGTATCGCAAAGAGTCAGTCCAAATACAAGTGCTACCGCCTTGATGACAAGGACACTCTCTTCTTCGAGGATCGAATTGTGGTACCCAAAGGTGAACTTCGTAAAGTGATCATGAACGAGGCTCACAACTCTCTCCTCTCCATCCACCCTGGGAGCACGAAGATGTATCAGGATCTCAAGAAAACTTATTGGTGGACTCGAATGAAGCGCGAGATCGCTCAATTCGTGAATGAATGTGATGTCTGTAGAAGAGTGAAGGTAGAACACCAAAGGCCAGCAGGTCTCCTCCAACCTCTTGCCATTCCAGAATGGAAGTTTGACCACATTGAAATGGACTTCGTGACTGGGTTTCCAAAGTCCAAGCGTGGCAATGATGCTATATTCGTTGTCCTCGACAAGCTCACCAAAGTGGCTCACTTTCTGCCTATCAAAGAGTCAATCACTGCAGCTCAATTGGCGGAACTCTATACCTCTCGAATTGTCTCTCTGCACGGTATTCCTCAAGTGATATCTTCAGACCGTGGCAGCATCTTTACCTCCAAGTTTTGGGATTCCTTTCAGAAGGCCATGGGCACCAACATCCGCTTCAGCACTGCTTTCCATCCTCAAACAAGCGGTCAAGTCGAGCGTGTCAACCAGATTCTTGAAGATATGCTCAGGGCTTGTGTTATCTCCTTCGGCATGAAGTGGGAGGATTGTCTTCCTTATGCTGAATTCTCATACAACAACAGCTTTCAAGCAAGTTCGGGCAAGGCCCCATTTGAAATTCTGTATGGTAGGAAGTGACGTACACCTCTCAACTGGTCTGAAACCGGTGAACGTCAGCTGCTGGGTAATGACTTAATCACAGAGGCAGAAGAAATGTGCAAGGTCATTCGTGATAACCTCAAAGCAGCCCAATCCCGCCAGAAGAGCTACTATGATAGTAAGCACCGTGATTTGGCTTTCGAGATCGGAGATCATGTTTACCTCCGCGTCTCTCCTATGAAAGGGACTCGTCGCTTCGGTATCAAAGGGAAGCTTGCCCCTAGATACGTCGGACCTTTCAAGATTGTCAGCAAGAGAGGCGACCTCGCCTATCAACTCGAGCTTCCTTCAAACTTTGCAAATGTTCATGATGTGTTCCATGTCTCCCAACTCCGAAAGTGCTTCAAGGCGCCTGAGCGCACCGTCAACTTCGAGGACATTGAGCTCCAAGAAGATCTCTCCTATCGTGAGCACCCAGTTGCAATCCTTGAAGAGACTGAACGCAGGACTCGCAACAAGTCAATCAAATTTCTCAAAGTCAAGTGGTCACACCATTCCGACCATGAAGCCACCTGGGAACGCGAGGATCACCTCCGTTCTGAGTACCCGGAGTTCTTTCAGTCCTAGATCTTGGGACGAGATCTTTTCGTAGTGGTGGAGTGTTGTAACGCCCCAGATATAACTTTCCCAATTTGTACTCCAACTCTTGCCGTTCTGGCGTTAAGTCATATTTATTTCTCGGGTTCGGGGCTTTGTCTCCGCGTGTTGTTTTCGTTTTCGTGCATCTCATATCATGTCATCACGTGCATTGCATTTTCATACATGTTCATCTCACGCATTCGAGCATTTTCCCCGATGTCCGTTTTGCATTTCGGCGCTTCGTTCTCCTCCGGTGGTCATTTCGAGCTTTCTTTCGTGTGTGGGGATTAAACATTTCCGGATTGGACTAAGACTTGCCATGCGGCCTTGGTTTACTACCGGTAGACCGCCTGTCAAGTTTCGTACCATTTGGACTTCGTTTGATACTCCAACGGTTAACCGAGGGACCGAAAAGGCCTCGTGTGTGTTGCAGCCCAACACCCCTCCATTTTGGCCCAAAACCCACCAAACTCTGCTCCTTGTCCTAGAGCGTTCGATCACGATCGCGTGGCCAAAAACCGTACCTCATTTGGACTCTCCTAGCTCCCCCTATGCCTATATATACACCCCCTCCGTTTTTGGATCTCCCCTCTCCCCGAAACCCTAAAATCAGCTCCCGTCGCCGCCGGACGTGTCCGAATCGGGCCGGACACGTCCGCCTGATCCGCCGCCGCCACCTGTCCCCGGGGGCGGGACCGCTTCGCCGCCGCCGCCCGAGGCCCGCCCGGCCCACGCGGGCCCGTTCGCCGCCGCCCGCGCCTCCTAGCTCCTAGCGCCCCGCGTCGCCGCCTCCCTCGGCTCCGGTGGCCGGCCCCGCCGCACGCCATCGCCGCCCTGAGCCGGCGCACCCGGCTCCGCCACCCGGCGCCCTGCCACCACCACCACCCGAGAGCCGCGCCGCGCCGCCCGGCCTCGCCTCCCTCCTCCGCCGGCGGCATCGGATCCGGCGCCGACGAACCTCGTCGCGTGCGCCCAGCTACAGTGCCGTGAACAGTACCAAAACCCTAGATTTGGGTTGACTTTCCCTCTTCTCCCCCGTATTTTTATGCATACTTTGACTGATCATATCTCCGCATCCGTAGCTCCGTTTTGGACATATGATATATCAAAATGTTCGTCTCGACATGTACATCATTTCATTCCATTGCATCATTTGCATTTGAGTTCATTGTGATGCCCAAAATGCTGTTAGAAGGAGGCTTCGTGAGTTAAATTGCAGATCCGTTAGTTCATCATAGACTTTTGTCATTTTTGCCATGATTATTGTGTGCATGATATGCCTGTGAGTCTTTGGGATGAGTTGTTAAGCATTTTGTCTTCTTTCCAGAGGTGCCACCCATGCATTTTTAGGATGTGTGTGGTGACTTATGCAAGCTTGCAAAGAGAGGCACCTGAGAATTCTGTTTTCAGGGACTTAGTGGTTTTCACTAAGTCTGGGATATTTTAGTTCATGATGCCATATGTTCAGCTTGTTTCCTAGTGATCCGTGCCTCTTTTGAGGATGATCAGTAAGGGAGTTTTGATATTCATGTTATGCTCTATCCATCCATGTCTTTGTTTGCATATGTGGAGTGCTCTAGATTGAGTCAATCGAGCTCTACTTTTGCTTCGTGGTAAATCTGGGCAGATCATCAACTTGTTTGCGATTTTGCCGATGCTATTGTTAGTGATCCGTGCATGCTATGCCATTGTTCTTGCCATGTGTAGCTAGCATTTTGTGTCTTCTTTATGGATATATGCTTGCCTTGCCATGACTTGCACTGTAGTAAGTGCATCGAGCTCGTTTACATGCCCTCGTGAGTTATAATTTCAGCATGTCTCAGTTTTCACTAAGTCTGAAAACTGATTGTGCGTGAGCTATGTTCGTGTGCTCGTTAGAGTATTTTGTGAACCCTTTTGGCCCCAGGTCACTTTGGGTGTTTTGTTAAGCTTGTTGAGTAGCTCCATGCCATGTTCTTACTTGTCATGTTCAGGTTATGTATCATGTTGTTTTGCTGCTCCGAAGAGAGCATCGTGGTCTGAAATTTCAGACTAGTGTTAATTTCACTAAGTCTGAAATCTGTTTTGCTTATTCGTTTTTGCCATGCTTGTTTGAACCTCATAATGGATGAATTTGGCCATGGATCAGTGCTAGTGTTTTGATAAGCATCTTGTGTACATCCCTGCCATGTATTTTGTTGTCATGTTTGGTGGCTGTAGCATGTTCATTTCGTTGCATTTAGGTGCCTACTTGCTGTAAATCGCAGATCGGTTCATTTCGTAAAACGCTTGCCATTTCCAAACCGTAGCTCCAATTCCTATGATCTTTATATCATTTTCAGGTGATTTCATCCCCTCTATCCAGTGGCACACTTGGTTTTCCAAGTTGAGGCCAGGTTCATGCATTTCCTATCACGTCTTGCATTTTGCATCCCGCATCGCATCCCGCATAGCATACCATCTTTGCATCTCATTGTTTGTCCTTGCACGTGGTTGATTGTATCCTTGTTGCTTCTTTGTGTTCTTGGGTAGAGCCGGGAGACGAGTTCGCTAACGAGGAGCCCGTTGAGTTTGCTTGTGAGGATCCAGTCAACTCTGACAACTGTGCAGGCAAGATGATCATACCCTCGAAATCACTACTATCTTTGCTATGCTAGTTTGCTCGCTCTTTTGCTATGCCAATGCTACGATGCCTACCACTTGCTTGTTAGCCTCCCAATTGCCATGATTGAGCCTCTAACCCACCATTGTCCTAGCAAACCGTTGATTGGCTATGTTACCGCTTTGCTCAGCCCCCTTCTTATAGCGTTGTTAGTTGCAGGTGAAGATTGGAGCCGTTCCTTGTTGGAACATTTATTTACTTGTTGGGATATCACTATATTGCCATGTTATCTTAATGCATCTATATACTTGGTAAAGGGTGGAAGGCTCGGCCTCTCGCCTAGTGTTTTGTTCCACTCTTGCCGCCCTAGTTTCCGTCATATCGGTGTTATGTTCCCGGATTGTTGCGTCCCTTACGCGGTTGGGCTATAATGGGAACCCCTTGATAGTTCGCCTTGATTAAAGCTTTTCCAGCAATGCCCAACATTGGTTTTACCATTTGCCACCTAGCCTCTTTTTCCCTTGGGTTTCCGGAGCCCGAGGGTCATCTTACTTTAACCCCCCGGGGCCAGTGCTCCTCTGAGTGTTGGTCCAAACCGTCAGCCACCGGTGGGTACCAGGGGCAACTCTGGGCTGGCCTACCGGAAGTTTGGACAATCTGAGTGTGCCCTGAGAAAGAGATATGTGCAGATCCTATCAGGATTTGTCGGCACATTCGGGCAATGTTGATGGACTTGTTTTGACCTGTCGAATCATCTTGTTGTATCGAGATACCGAGTCTGATCGTTGTGTCTTGGGTGGAGGTCTATTCCTTTGTTGACTGTGAGAGCTTGTTATGGGCTAAGTTGGGACCCCCTGCAGGGATTGATCTTTCGAAAGCCGTGCCTGCGGTTATGGGTAGATAGGAATTTGTTAATGTCCGGTTGTAGATAAGTTGAACCTTAATTAATTAAAATGAATCAACTGAGTGTGTTGCCGTGATGGCCTCTTCTCGGTGGAGTCCGGGAAGTGGACACGGTGTTGGAGTTATATTTGTGCAGGTTGCTCTCTAGTTCCTCGCTCGCGCCTTGCTCTCTCTTCTCGCTCTCTTTTACGAATAAGTTAGCCACCATATATGCTAGTCGCTTGCTGCAGCTCCACTTATACATTACCCCCTTTCCTACCTATTAAGCTTAAATAGTCTTGATTGCGAGGGTGCGAGATTGCTGAGTCCCTGTGGCTCACAGATTACTATTACACCAGATGTAGGGACAGATGATACAGCTCCAGATGGCGCGCTTGAGCTCAAGTGGGAGTACGACGAGGACTCTCAGCGTTACTATGTGTCTTTTCCTGATGATCAGTAGTGGAGCCCAGTTGGGGTGATCGGGACCTATGTCGCTTGTTGGGTTATCTTTTATTTTGGCACCGTAGTCGGTCCATGAGTGTTTGGATGATGTATGTTATTTATGTACTTTGATGTGACGTGGCGAGTGTAAGCCAACTATGTTCCTCCCCTTTATATTATTTATGTACATGGGATGTGTGATGATTTCCTAACTTGCGACATTGCTTTCAATGCGGTTATGCCTCTAAGTCGTGCCTCGACACGTGGGAGATATAGCCGCATCGAGGGTGTTACAAACGTGGTCAAGGAACGGCTTCCATCGGACGTGGACTGTACGTGGAGAGGCTGACAACTAGGTCTACGACCGCACCAAGGAAGTGCCTCCTTATTACGCGCAAAATAATTATTCCTCCACCTCACAGCGGGGACCCACCGGACGGGCCACCGTATTTCACGAAAAAAACGTTTCCCCCTGACTGCTGGGACCCACCAGCTACATCTTCGCACGCAAGGAAGTGTGTCCGGGCAAAAAAAAGATTCGCCCCCCTGACTGCTAGGACCCACCAACTATATCTTTGCACGCAAGGAATTGCCTGATAGTTGGGACCCACCTGGTCGAAGCGTATGTAGCGTTGTCATTCTGGTCGCGAACGTGTACGTACATACTAGTCAATGTAGAGCGTGCACGTGTCGTAGTTGAGGCACGCATGTAGCATGTACACGTACGTACAACGACCAGTGTGCAAGAAACAAAATATGGCCACGTACGTACATCCGGGCAGGGTCTCGAACGCCTACTCGCGCATACGTATGGCTAGGGCTCGTGTACATGGCTGGGTCGGAACGGAGAAACAACGTCGTCGTCATGTTCATGGGGAGCCAACCGGCTAGGTCGGAACGGAATGCGTCGTCGTGTTCATCGGGAGGGCTTGGACAGAACAACCGATGGAAACGAGGCATGGCGTACCGCAGAACAGAGGAAACGGCCTTGTGTTCGACCGGCCACGGTCGAGACAGGATCCTATTCATCGGGAGGGGTCTGGTGTACCGCAAAATGGAGGAAACAGACCTCCTACGATCGAAACGGGGGTCCTATTGATCGGGAGGGGTGTGGCGTACCACAAAACGGGACTCCACGGGATACTATTCATCTCCACCGTCGACCCCCTCCAGCCTCCACGGGCTACTGTTCATCCACCGTCGACCTCCTCCAGCCTCCACCTGCGACTGTTCATCCACGGGCTCCTGTTCATCCAGCCTTCACCGCGCGCTACTCCGCCGGCTATTGTTCAACCAGCCCTCTCCACAGGCTCCTGTTCAACCACCCCTCCACGGGCTACTGTTCATCCAGCCCTCCACCGTCTATTGTTCATCCTGCCCTCCATGGGGTGGTCCTGTTCATCCAGCCCTCCACGGGGTCCTATTCATCCAGCCCCAACCGGCTCGATCGATCGGGGTCCTGTTCATCCAGAGGCAACACCACGGGGTCCTGTTCATCCACCCCCACCGGGAACTGTTCATCCAAACCCCCCAACAACACTCACTTTTCATCCAGAGGCAGCATCGATCGGCTTCAGTTAGCAGTTGTAGCAAAGGAATCGCTTGATCGGGTTTAGTTAACAGCCATCGATCGATCGCTCGGGTTCAGTAACGCGTAGCCTGCTGTGCAATCGCTCGGGTTCAGTTAGAGCCCAACGCCTCGCATGCGTGTACGAAACGCGCATCGCTCGGCCCCGACCACCCACCATAACCAGGAACACCCCGATATTTTTCTCGCCCTCGCTTCTACCATGGTTTTTTCCATCATGGACGGCCCAAAGAATGTCATGCAGCCGCGTCTCTGGCCCGCCCAGGACGAAAAGCCCATTTTCTGTCATGATTTCTCATCATAGAAGTAGGACCCCACCACATCTATGATGATACCGTGTTTTGTCACAATTATTGTCATAGAAGTGTCATCAGTATGACAGAAAAAAATTTCGTTCGCCCAAAATGTCACGGATGTGTCTTTTTTTGTAGTGTTCATTATCATTATCAGGAGGTTTCTCTATTTCAGGTTCACTAGGAGCATGCAAAGTCCTATCATTTTTCTTCTTCTCTTTCTTTTTAGAAGAACTAGGTGCAGTGGTGTTGTTCCTTTGTGAATCATGTTCAATTCTTTTTGTGTGTCCCTCAGGATAAAGTGGTTCCTGAGTCATTTTACCTCCTCTAGTTGCAACTCTAACAGCAAAGTCATGTATATTATTATTCATTTCATCAAGCAACTCTCTTTGAGATTTAGGAACTTGTTCTAACCGAGTTTGAACCATAGGAGCATGCTTTCCAACACCTCTAACATCATTTGAGATTCTAAATAACAAGTCACTCAAGCGAGCAATCATATCAGAATTGTATTTCAATTATTTCATAACATTTGCATTGAAGTGATCTTGTTTTCTAATATAGTTTTCCAACTCATAAAGGCATTGGCTAGGGTGCATATTGCGAGGATTGTCATTATCATTGAACTTCATTAAAGAATTTACCTCTACCACCTTAGGCAGTGGTGGTGTATTAAGCCCATGTATTTCTTCAAAGGAGGTAAATTTTTGACATCCTCAGCTTTAATACCTTTTTCCTTCATATATTTCTTTGCCTCTTGCATATCTTCAGGACTAAGATATAATATACCCCTCTTCTTCAGAGTGGGTTTAACCGGTTGTTCTGGAAGAGTCCAATCATCATAATTTTTCAATATATTATTCAATAATTCTTCAGCTTGCCCAACAGTTCTTTCCCTAAAAACACAACCAGCACAACTATCTAGGAAATCCCTAGAAGCATCGATTAGTCCATTATAGAAGATATCAAGTATTTCATTTTTCTTAAGAGGATGATCAGGCAAAGCATTAAGTAACTGGCAAAGCCTCCCCCAAGCTTGTGGGAGGCTCTCTTCTTTAATTTGCACAAAGTTTAATATTTCATGTAAACCAACTTGTTTCTAATGAGCAGGGAAATATTTTCCAGAGAAGTAATGAATCATATCCTAGGGACTACATACACAACCAGGGGAGAGAGTATTGTACCAAGCTTTAGCATCACCCTTTAATGAGAACGGAAATAATTTGAGAATAAAGTAATAGCGAGTTTTCTCATCATGAGTAAAAAGGGTGGCTATGTCATTCAACTTAGTAAGATGTGCCACAACGATTTCAGTTCCATAACCATGGAAAGGATCAGATTCAACCAAAGTAATTAACTCTGGGTTGATAGAGAATTCATAATCCTTATCATCTATAAAGATTGGTGAAGTAGCAAACTTAGGATCATATTTCATTCTAGCATTCAGAGATTTTTCTTTATACTTGCATAATAATTTCTCTAGATCATCTCTATCCCTACAAGCAAGAATATCTCTAGTTGTCTCCTCATTCATAACATAACCTTCCCGCACCTTAGGCAATTCATATCTAGGAAGGCTAGTTCTAGCAGGTGTTTCAGGAGTTTTAGTTTCAAGCTCATCATCAGATTCAACAACATCATGTTGTATTACTCTAGCAATTTGTTCATCAAGAAATTCACCAAGTGGCACATCATCATTATCAAGCAAGGTACTAGCATCACCATAATTATCATTTATAGAAGAAGTAGCATCATCAATAACTTGTGACATATCAGGATTAATAGCATGTGGTGGTATTGCAAGTTTACTTATAACAAAAGGTGAATCTAAAGCAGAACTGGATGGCAGTTCCTTACCTCCCCTCATATTAGAGGGAAAAATCTTAGTCTTTGCATCCTTAAGATTCTTCATAGTGATAAATTGACAATAATCCCAAGTGACCCAACAAATATAGCTATGCTCCCCGGCAACAGCGCTAGAAAAAGGTCTTGATAACCCACAAGTATAGGGGATGGCAACCGTTTTCGAGGGTAGAGTATTCAACCCAAATTTATAGATTCGACACAAGGGGAGCCAAAGAATATTTGAAGGTATTAGCAACTGACTTGTCAATTCAACCACACCTGGAGATTAATTATCTGTAGCAACGTGATAAGTAGCAAAGCAATATGATAGTTTTGATAATAGTGACAGCAGTAACAGTAACGGTAACAGTAATAACAGTAGTTTTGTAACAAGTGCAATAGTAACAACAGTAGTAACTTAGCAAGAACAATGTAAGATAAATTCGTAGACATTGGATCAGTGACTTGTTGGATGATATTCATCATGAGACGGTTATAACCTAGGGCGATACGAAATAGCTCCAGTTCATCACTATAATGTAGGTATGTATTCCGTAAATAGTCATACATGCTTATGGAAAGAACTTGCATGACATCTTTTGTCCTACCCTCCCATGGCAGCGGGGTCCTACTGGAAACTAAGGGATATTAAGGCCTCCTTTTAATAGAGAACCGGAACAAAGCATTAACACATGGTGAATACGTGAACTCCTCAAACTATGGTCATCACCGGGAGTGGTCCCGACTATTGTCACTCCGGGATTTCCGGATCATAACACATAGTAGGTGACTATAACTTGCAAGATTGGATCTAGAACATGGATATAATGGTGATAACATAAATGGTTTAGATGTGAAATCATGGCACCCGGGCCCAAAGTGACAAGCATTAAGCATGGCAAGGTCATAGCAACATCAATCTTGGAACATAGTGGATACTAGGGATCATGCCCTAACAAAACTAACTCGATTACATGATGAATCTCATCCAACTCCTCACGGACCAGCGAGCCTACGAAGGAATTACTCACTCCTGGTGGGGAGCATCATGTAATTGGCGATGGAGAAGGGTTGGTGATGATGAAGAACGAGGATCCCCCTCTCTAGAGACCCAAACGGACTCTAGATCTGGCCTCCCAACGAAGAACAGGAGGTGACGGCGGCTCCGTCTCGTGGATCGGGATAATTCTTTCTCCTTGATTTTTCTGGAAAAATAGGATTTTATAGCGTCGGTTTCAGGGTCTGCGAGGCCACCAGGTGGGGACAACCCACCTGGGGACGCCAGGAGGGGGCGCCCTGGTGGGTTGTGCCCACCCAGGTGCCCCCCTCCGGTGGATCTTGGCTCCAGAAATTCTTATTTATTGTATAAAAAATCCTCACAAAGTTTCGTTCCATTTCGAGAACTTTTATTTCGGCACAAAGCAACACCATGGTAGTTCTGCTGAAAACAGCGTCAGTCCGGGGTTAGTTTCATTCAAATCATGCAAATTAGAGTCCAAAACAAGAGGAAAAGCGTTAGGAAAAGTAGATACGTTGGAGACGTATCATAGACCAGCTAGCTAGAAAAATAAAAAGAAACTACCCTCCTTGAGCGTTGCAAAAATCGGTGGTTCCGCCACTTTTCCTTATTATCATACACACATATTATTATTGGACCGTGCATGATCTTGGCCACTCCTGCCTCGCATTAATTCCTTTACCCAAATTTTAGTAGTCGTCGTACTTCAACCATCCCCCACACTCCTACAACACCGACCTTATAGTAAAATTGCAGTAGCCGAGGCATTTGAATTGTCGCCCTCCCTCGTCCAACATCATCTCCACCCACCATTACTAAAATTTCCAGTAGCTGCGGTGTATCCTCAAACACCCCCCTCCACTATCCCCCAACCTGGCCCCCTCCCCCCTCGAGCCCCACCTCGCGGGCGCCACTGACGCCGCCGCCAACCCCTGCCGGTCTGCCCATTCCTCCTAGCTTAGATAATAAAGTTCAGGTTACGCAGCGATTCCCATACCGTCGCCCCACTCCCCTGAGTTTTTAGATGAGGCCTGCGGTGTCCCTCCCCGTCAGATCCACATCCCCTGCTCCAGAATGTCGCAGCCTAAGCTCGACCACGTATCGCGGGGAGCCTAACGAGCATTCGGCCAAGAAGAGGTTTATCATGGCCTCTCCGGCGGACGTTGGCTAGGTGACCGCCATTCGCCCCGACCTGTCGATCCTGAAGCAACACGTCACCGTGGAAGCCGTCGAAGACGGTGACTATGTTGCCATGCCAAAGGCTTCATGTCAGCAGGCTAGTGTATTACTGTATATCGGGAAAGCTGGCTATGACATCAAGCTCGTCGACTGCGACGACTTCACGCGAGCCATGTCATAGGTTAAGTGGTTCATCCCCAACCCCTATGGTTCAACCGCCGTCGATCTCTTCGACGGCCCTGCCGCTGATCTCCTCCGCCAAGTGGTCAAGGATTTGCGATCCTTATATGCCATCGAGACCATTTTGTCATTTTTGAAGGACACGTTCTATGGCGGCGGCTTGGGATCCTCAATTGCTGAGTCAAATCTCATCGACCATGAGGAGGGCACCCACAAAGGTTCTTCCAAGGTGAAACAACCCATCTATGACATCAGAGAGTGCACCATGGGTCTGTTCTCTTCCAACTAGAAGGATACCGTCCATGAAATGTGAGGCAACATCCTATCAGCAAATCTTACCTTTTCTAGCTTGCCAACCCGTCCCTTTGTTGTAGTAGCATTTTCCGTGCGGTGCTTTAACTATGCCGTGTTTAATTATTCCAGTTATGCAAAAATGTATTGTTCAATAGGGCTATGTGATGTTTAAGTATGAATTTTCCACTTCAGTTTCACGAATGGCTATATTTGGTTGTTTACACTGAGCAGATGCCTTGTTTATATGTATTTGGTTGTTAGGTTGCTTGCAGTGAGCATTTTTCCAGTTATCAAGCAAATGCCTTGTTTATATGTATTTGGTTCTTAGTTTGGTTGCAGTGAGCATTTGTCCAGTTATCAAG
Organism: Triticum monococcum; assembly: GCA_034509565.1. Lineage (NCBI taxonomy): Eukaryota > Viridiplantae > Streptophyta > Magnoliopsida > Poales > Poaceae > Triticum > Triticum monococcum. Next base: position 436,829,982 of record CM067842.1, on the reverse strand, counting down.
CAGATGCCTTGTTTATATGTATTTGGTTGTTAGGTTACTTTTTTTAGCATTTGTCCAGTTTTCAAGCAGAAGCCTTGTTTATCTGTATTTGCTTGTTAGGTTGGTTGCAGTGAGCATTTTCCCAATTTTCAAGCATATGCCCTATTTATCTGTATTTGCTTGTTAGGTTAGTTGCAGTGAGCATTTGTCCAGTTTTCAAGCATATGCCCTATTTATCTGCATTTGCTTGTTAGGTTGGTTGCAGTGAGCATTTGTCCAATTTTCAAGCATATGCCATGTTTATCTGTATTTGCTTGTTAGGTTGGTTGCAGTGAGACTCTGTCCAGTTTTCAATGGCTATATTTGGTTGTTATACTGATCATTGATGACCCACAAGTATAGGGATCTATCGTAGTCCTTTCGATAAGTAAGAGTGTCGAACCCAATGAGGAGCAGAAGGAAATGACAAGCGGTTTTCAGCAAGGTATTCTCTGCAAGCACTGAAATTATCGGTAACAGATAGTTTTGTGATAAGATAATTCGTAACGGGTAACAAGTAAATAAAGTAACTAAGGTGCAGCAAGGTGTCCCAATCCTTTTTTCAGCAAAGGACAAGCCTGGAAGAACTCTTATATAAAGCAAAGCGCTCCCGAGGACATATGGGAATTGTTGTCAAGTTAGTATTCATCATGCTCATATGGTTTACGTTTGTTACTTTGATAATTTGATATGTGGGTGGACCGGTGCATGGGTGCTGCCCTTCCTTGCACAAGCCTCCCACTTATGATTAACCCCTCTCGCAAGCATCCGCAACTACGAAAGAAGAATTAAGGTAAACCTAACCATAGCATGAAACATATGGATCCAAATCAGCACCTTACGAAGCAACGCATAAACTAGGGTTTAAGCTTCTGTCACTCTAGCAACCCATCATCTACTTATTACTTCCCAATGCCTTCCCCTAGGCCCAAATAATGGTGAAGTGTCATGTAGTCGATGTTCACATAACACCACTAGAGGAGAGACAACATACATCTCATCAAAATATCGAACGAATACCAAATTCACATGATTACTTATAACAAGACTTCTCCCATGTCCTCAGGAACAAACGTAACTACTCACAAAGCATATTCATATTCATAATCATAGGAGTATTAATTATCATTAAGGATCTGAAAATATAATCTTCCACCAGATAAACCAGCTAGCATCAACTACAAGGAGTAATCAACACTACTAGCAACCCACAGGTACCAATCTGAGGTTTTGGGACCAAGATGTAATACAAGAGATGAACTAGGGTTTGAGAAGAGATGGTGCTAGTGAAGATGTTGATGGAGATTGACCCCCTCTCGATGAGAGGATCGATGGTGATGACGATGGCGGCGATTTCCCCCTCCCGAAGGGATGTTTCCAAGGCAGAACAACTCCATCGGAGCCCTAGATTGGTTCTGCCTAGGTTCTGCCTCGAGACGGCGGCGCTTCGTCCCGAAAGCTTCCCTCTAATTTTTTCCAGGTCAAAACACACCATATAGCCAAATATGAGCACCGGAGGCCTGCTAGGGGGCCCACAAGGTCGGGGGCGCGCCCAGGCGGTAGGGCGCGCCCTCCACCCTTGTGGCTGGCTGTTGGCCCCCCTCTGGTACTTTCTTCGCCCAATATTTTTTATATATTCTAAAAACATGTTCCGTGATGTTTTAGGACTTTTCGAGTTGCGCAAAGTAGGTCTCTAATATTTGCTCCTTTTCCAGTCCAGAATTCCAGCTACCGGCATTCTCCCTCTTCATGTAAACCTTATAAAATAAGAGAGAATAGGCATAAGTATTGTGATATAATGTGTAATAATAGCCCGTAATGCAATAAATATCAATATAAAAGCATGATGCAAAATGGACGTATCAATCATTTATGCCTTTTTTATTTTATTCATTCATAATGTGTTGTTCATTATGTGCAAGTCGGAACTGTGTCGCTCGACTGCATCAATACCAGTTTGAACGGCTATATTTGGTTCTAGTTATGCCTGGTGTAGTTAACACATGCCCTTTATTTCAGTTTTACACATTTATCCAGTGTGATGTTTAATCATTACCTATGTTCTATTCATTTTCAACAATACCAATTTGAATTGCAATATTTGATGGTTGTAAAGTCTGTTGTCGGTAACATTGCCTTCCATTTTATATCTACTTTAACAACATGCTGAAAGCAACACATTCAAGCTATCATTTGGAGATGATGTTGTTTACCTTTGCTATATTTGTTTGATGTTAAGGTTGTTGTACTTATCATGCCTTTCCACTCTTATGCAGGACAACAACGGGAGTGGCCATCATTTTCCACCGAGGTTAGCTTCATCCCTTGGCTTGTACTCCTCCGGTCATTCCATAATGTAGTGAATATAGATCCAGGCTTGGACACTTGTTAGCTAGGGGGTAGGCGCGCCCCACCCTCGTGGACAGGGTGTGGCCCCCCTGGCCTTGATTCTTTCGCCAATATTTTTTATATATTTCAAAAATATTCTCCGTTGATTTTCAGCTCATTCCAAGAGCTTTTATTTCTCCACAAAAATAACACCATGGCAATTCTGCTGAAAACAGCGTCAGTCCGGGTTAGTTCCATTCAAATCATGCAAGTTAGAGTCCAAAACAAGGGCAAAACTGTTTGGAAAAGTAGATACGTTGGAGATGTATGAACTCCCCCAAGCTTAAACCTTTGCTTGTCCTCAAGCAATTCAGTCGAAAAACTAAAAGTGATAAAGAAAAGCTTCTACAAACTCTGTTTGCTCTTGTTGTTGTAAATATGTAAAGCCAGCATTCAAGTTTTCAGCAAAGATTGTGAACTAACCATATTCACAATAACATTGAGGCCTCATGTTTACTCATATCAATGGCAATCAACTAGCGAGCAATAATAATAAATCTCGGATGACAACACTTTCTCAAAACAATCATAATATGATATAACAAGATGGTATCTCGCTAGCCCTTTCTGAGACTGCAAAACATAAATGCAGAGCACCCCTGAAGATCAAAGGCTGACTGGAAATTGTAATTCATGGTAAAAGAGATCCAGTCAGAGTCGTACTCAATGTAAACTAATAATAATACATGCAAATGACAACGGTGCTCTCCAATTGGTGCTTTTTAATAAGAGGATGATGACTCAACATAAAAGTAAATAGATAAGCCCTTCGCAGAGGGAAGCAGGGATTTGTAGAGGTGCGAGAGCTCGGTTTTGAAATAGAGATGAATAATATTTTGAGCGGTATTGTAACACCCCGGATATGACTTTCCCAATTTGTAATCCAACTCTTGCCGTTTTCGGCTTTAAGTTAATTTATTTTCTCGGGTTCGGGTTTTTGTCTCCGTGTGTTGTTTTCGTTGTCATGCATTTCATATCATGTCATCATGTGCATTGCATTTGCATACGTGTTCATCTCATGCATTCGAGCATTTTCCCCGTTGTCCGTTTTGCATTCCGGTGCTTCGTTCTCCTCCGGTGGTCATTTCTAGCTTTCTTTCGTGTGTGGGGATTAAACATTTCCGGATTGGACCGAGATTTGTCATGCGGCCTTGGTTTACTACCGGTAGACCGCCTGTCAAGTTTTGTATCATTTGGACTTCGTTTGATACTCCAACGGTTAACCGATGGATCGAAAAGGCCTCGTGTGTGTTGCAGCCCAACACCCATCCAATTTGGCCCAAAACCCACCAAACTCTGCTCCATCATCTAGAGTGTTCGATCATGATCGCGTGGCCGAAAACCGCACCTCATTTGGACTCTCCTAGCTCCCCCTATGCCTATATATACACCCCCCTCCAAAAATTCGCGGTGCAATCCACCCCTAACCCTAGTCTCCCCTTCATCCGCGCGCCGGACATGTCCGCCCGGCGCCGGACACGTCTGCCGCCGCCCCCTCGCCCTCTCCCGTCGCGCCACATGGCAGCTGCCGGCCGCCCCGCGCCGAGGCCCGGAGAGCCCACGGCGGGCCCTCCCGGCCCGATTCCTCCGCCGCCAAGCCGCCTTGCCTCCCGCCGCCTCCTTCCCCGAGGCCGGTGACCCGGGCCCTCGCCGTGCCTCCACACTCGGCCATCGCCACCCCACCGCCGCACTCGGCCATCGCCGCCCCGGGCCGCGCCCTTCACCGGCGCCCGCACGCCCGCCGCCGGGGAGCGCCGCGCCGCGCGCCGCCGACCTCCCTCGCCGCCTCCCCGAGCTCCGGCCTCCCCCCGCTCCGATTCCGGCGAAGCTCCGACGTTCAACCTCGGCTTCCGCACGCGTGAACAGTACCTTCTATAGTAACCCGATCCGGATCTCAGATCTGAAAAACCCTAGGGTTGACTTTTCCCCTCTCCCATCATTTTTTATGCAATCTTTGACCTGTGATATCTCCGCATCCGTAGCTCCGTTTTGGACATATAGTATATCAAAATGTTCGTCTCAATGAGTACATCATTTAATTCCATTGCATCATTTTCATTAGAGTTCATCTTGATGCCCGAAATGCTGTTAGAAGAGGGCTTCGTGAGTTAATTGTCAGATCTGCTAGTTCATCTTAGACTTTTGTCATTTTTGCCATGATTGTTGTGTGCATGATATGCCATGGTGCTCTTCATATGTTTTGTTAAGGGTTTTGTCATCTTTCCAGAGGTGCAACCCATGTATTTTTGTGATGTGTGTGGTGCTTGATGCAAGCTTGCAAAGTGAGGCACTTGGTAAATCTGTTTTCAGTGACTTAGTGATTTCACCAAGTCTTGGGATTGTTTAGTCATGATGCCATATGTTCGTGTTGTTTCCTAGTGATCCGTGCCTCTTTTGAGGATGATAAGTAAAGGAGTTTTGTTAATATTGTAGTGCTCTATCCATCCATGTCTTTGTTTGCATATATGGGGTACTCTAGCTTGAGTCAATCGAGCTCTACTTTTGCTTCGTTGTGAATCTGGGCAGATCGTCAACTTGTTTGCGATTTTGCCGATGTTATTGTAGTTGATCCGTGCATGCTATTACATTGTTCTTGCCATGTCTAGCTTGCATTTTGTGCCTTCTAAATGGATGTATGCTTGTCTTGCCATGACTTGCACCGTAGTGAGTGCATCGAGCTCGTTAACATGCCTTCGTGAGTTATGTTTCAGCATGTCCTAGTTTTCCCTAAGTCTGAAAACTGTTTATGTTTTAGCTATGTTCGTGTGCTTGTTAGTATATTTTGTGATCCCTTTTGGCTCAAGGTCACTGAGGGACTTTTGTTAAGCTTGTTGAGTAGCTCCATGACATGTCTTTCTTTGTCATGTTCAGGTCCTGTAGCATGTCATTTTGTTGCTCCGAAGAGGGCTTCATGATCTGAAATTGCAGACAAGTGTTAATTTCACTAAGTCTGAGATCTGTTTACCATTTGCGTTTTTGCCATGCTTGTTTGGACCTCTTAATGGATGAATTAGCCGTAGCTCAGTGCTAGTCTTTTGTTAAGCATCTTGAATGCTTCCCTGCCATGTATTTTGATGCCATGTTTGAGTGCTGTAGCATGTTCATCTCATTGCATTTAGATGCCTACTTGCTGTAAATCGCAGACCGGTGTCATATTTGAAACGCTTGCCATTTCCAAACCGTAACTCCGATTCCGGCGTTCTTTATATCGTTTTCAAGCGATTTCATCTCATCTTTCCAGTGGCACACTTGGTTTTCCAAGTTGAGGCCAGGTTCATGCATTTCCTGTCATATCTTGCATATGCATCCCGCATTGCATCCCGCATAGCATACCATCATTGCATCTTATTGTTTGAGCTTGCACGTGGTTGATTGTGTTCTTGTTGCTTGTTTGTATTGTTTGGGTAGATCCGGGAGACGAGTTCGCTAACGAGGAGCCCGTTGAGTTTGCTTTCGAGGATCCAGTCAACTCTGACAACTTTGCAGGCAAGATGATCATACCCTCGAAATCACTACTATCTTTGCTATGCTAGTTTGCTCGCTCTTTTGCTATGCCATTGCTACGATGCCTACCACTTGCTTGTCAGCCTCCCAAATCGCCATGTTCAGCTTCTAACCCACCATTTTCCTAGCAAACCGTTGATTGGCTATGTTACCGCTTTGCTCAGCCCCTCTTATAGCGTTGTTAGTTGCAGGTGAAGATTGGAAACTGTTCCTTGTTGGAACATTTATTTACTTGTTGGGATATCATTATATTGCCATGTTATCTTATTGCACCTATATACTTGGTAAAGGGTGGAAGGCTCGGCCTCTCGCCTAGTGTTTTGTTCCACTCTTGCCGCCCTAGTTTCCGTCATATCGGTGTTATGTTCCCGGATTTTGCGTTCCTTACGCGGTTGGGTGATAATGGGAACCCCTTGATAGTTCGCCTTGATTAAAGCTTTTCCAGCAATGCCCAACATTGGTTTTACCATTTGCCACCTAGCCTCTTTTCCCTTGGGTTTCCAGAGCCCGAGGGTCATCTTATTTTAAACCCCCCCAGGCCAGTGCTCCTCTGAGTGTTGGTCCAACTCGTCAGCCGCCGGTGGCTACCAGGGGCAACTCTGGGCTGGCCTACCGGAAGTTTGGACAATCTGAGTATGCCCTGAGAAAGAGATATGTGCAGCTCCTATCAGGATTTGTCGGCACATTCGGGCGGTGTTGCTGGTCTTGTTTTAACCTGTCGAAATGTCTTGTTGTATCGGGATACCGAGTCTGATCGGAATGTCTCGGGTGGAGGTCTATTCCTTCGTTGACCATGAGAGCTTGTCGTGGGCTAAGTTGGGACTCCCCTGCAGGGATTGAACTTTTGAAAGCCGTGCCCGCGATTATGCGAAGATGGGAATTTGTTAATGTCCAGTTGTAGATAACTTGAACCTTAATTTAATTAAAATGAATCAACTGTGTGTGTTACCGTGATGGCCTCTTCTCGGCGGAGTCCGGGAAGTGGACACGGTGTTGGAGTAATGTTTGCGCAGGTTGCCCTCTAGTTTCTCGCTCGCGCTTTGCTCCTCTTCTCGCTCTCTTTTGCGAATAAGTTAGCCACCATATATGCTAGTCGCTTGCTGCAGCTCCACATATATTTACCTTACCCCACCTTTTAAGCTTAAATAGTCTTGATCGCGAGGGTGCGAGATTGCTGAGTCCCTGTGGCTCACAGATTACAATTACACTAGATGCAGGGCCAGATGATACAGCTCCAGATGGCGCGCTTGAGCTCAAGTGGGAGTACGACGAGGACTCTCAGTGTTACTATGTTTCTTTTCCTGATGATCAGTAGTGGTGCCCAGTTGGGGTGATCGGGACCATGTCGCTTGTTGGGTTGTCTTTTATTTTGGCGACGTAGTCGGGCCATGAGTGTTTGGATGATGTATGTTATTTATGTACTTGGTTGACGTGGCGAGTGTAAGCCAACTATGTTGTCCCTTTTCATTATCTATAATACATGGGATGTTTGTGATGATTACCCGACTTGCGACATATGCCTTCAATGCGATTATGCCTCTAAGTCGTGCCTCGACACGTGGGGGATATAGTCGCATCGAGGGTGTTACAGGTATACTTTCATTGTCAACATAACAACCGAGAGATCTCGATATCTTCCATGCTACACACATTATAGGCGGTTCCCAAGCAGAATGGTAAAGTTTATACCCCCCCACCACCAACAAGCATCAATCTATGGCTTGCCCGAAACAACGGGTGCCTCCAACTAACAACAATCCTGGGGGAGTTCTGTTTGCAATTATTTTGATTTGATTTGAGCATGGGACTGGGCATCCCGGTGACCAGCCATTTTCTTGTGAGTGAGGAGCGAAGTCCACTCCTCTTGAGAATAACCCGCCTAGCATGGAAGATACAGACAATCCTAGTTGATACATGAGCTATTCAAGCATACAAAATAGAATTTTTATTTGAAGGTTTAGAGTTTGGCACATACAAATTTACTTGGGACGACATGTAGATACCGCATATAGGAAGGTATTGTGGACTCATATGGGATAACTTTGGGGTTTATGAAGTAGGATGCACAAGCAGTATTCCCGCTTAGTACAAGTGAAGGCTAGAAAGAGACTAGGAAGCGACCAGCTAGAGAGTGACAACAGCCATGAACATGCATTAAAATTAATCAACACTGAATGCAAGCATGAGTAGGATATAAATCACCATGAACATAAATATCGTGGAGGCTATGTTGATTTTGTTTGTACTACATGCGTGAACATGTGCCAAGTCAATCCACTCAAATCGTTCAAAGGAGGATACCACCCTATCATACCACATTACAAACATTTTAATAGCATGTTGGCACGCAAGGTAAACCATTATAAACTCCTAGCAAATTAGGCATGGCATGAGCAACTATAATCTCTAATTGTCATTGCAAACATGTTTCATTCATAATAGGCTGAATCAGGAGCCATGAACTAATCATATTTACAAAAACAAGAGAGGTCGAGTTCATACCAACTTTTCTCATCTCAATCAGCTCATCATATATCGTCATTATTTCCTTTCACTTGCACAACTGAATAGTGTGGATAATAATAAGGGTGCGCGTGCATTGGATTAAGATAGAATCTGCAAGCATTCAATACAAGGGAGAAGACAAGGTAATATGGGCTCTTTGTTAGATCAACAATAATGCATATGAGAGCCACTCAACATTTTCATCATGGTCTTCTCCTCTCGACCCCCAAAGAAAAGAAACAAAACCATTTACATGGGAAGGCTCCCAACAAGCAAAAGAAGAACGAGAAATATTTTTGGGTTTTCTTTTTAATTACTACTACTACATGCATGGAAAGTAAACTAACTAAAAGCTACAACTAATTTTTTTGGCTTTTCTTAAAGGTTTTCAACACACAAGAAAGCTTAAAATAGAAAATAAACTAACATGAATGATACATTGAAAAAGTATGAGCATCGACAATTGCCACGAGTGTGTGAACATGAATGTAATGTGGGTGAGGAATAAATACTCCCCCAAGCTTAGGCTTTTGGCCTAAGTTAGTCTATAGCCACGGCTGGCCTGGTGGAAATCCAAAGTTGTAACTGGGATCATACTGGGATGCAGCAACTATTGCCTCACGAGCTGTTGCTTGGAGGCGGGCTGCCTCCGTCCTCCTCTCGTACTCGTTCGCCTCCTCCCTGGTTATAACATATCTCCCTTTTGTCTGAAAATCAAAGAAAGTAGGAGCAGGGAGAGCAACATGGACGGTGTGCCGTCTGTCAAAGATTAGTCGGTACTGGAGGAACTGATCGTTCCTCTCAACAAACTGATGATGGACCATAGCATTACAATATACATAAGCAGGAGACAACTCAATATCATCCCCGCGTATGGGTATATCAAGAAAGTTAGCTACACGAGTTGCATAAATTCCACCAAACAAATCTCCAGTTATACTGTTATTATGCAACCTACGTGCAAGAATGGCCCCCAAGTTATATTGTCTATCTCCTAATACAGTACTCTTGAGAACACTAAGATCCAGAACACACATATGACATGCCTCATCCTTACCATTTATGCATCTACCTATAAAGAGAGCAAAATAATGTATGGCAGGAAAATGAATGCTTCCTATGGTAGCTTGTGTGATTTCTCTAGATTCCCCCACATTGATACTAGCAAGAAATAAATTCAGATTTGCGAGGTTCACTAGCACTACCCCACTGCGGGAGTTTACAAGCAGTATTAAAATCTTCTAAGTCCATGGTATATGATTTATCATAAAGATCAAATAGGACAGTGTGAGAATTGCGTGATGATGTAAATTTAAACCTTCTCACAAATGAATCAGTTAAATAGAGGTATTGTTGACACTTATCTGGCACGAAGCTCTCAAGATCAGTGTTACACACATATGCGTCAAATTCTTCCTTGATGCATGCATGGACCATGAAATCCTCTGACGGCCATTCACAAGCCCACACTTGAGCTTCCCTTGGTAGTTCATTGTCTGGCTCACGTATTGCGGGCCTTGGGCCTTGCTTCCTTGAGGAACAACCTTGGTACATTTTCCTAAACATATTTCTTCCTCTAAAAAATTTCTAAAATTTTTAGTAACTTAAAAATAAAAGTGAACCAAACTCAACAAGATTGATAGCAACTACTCCTACAAGTGTCTAGAGGCTATATCATGCATTAAAACTACTTTTGAACAAATACATTTGACATGCAAGCTCAAGAACAGGGTCACCTAAGCAACAAAAATTTATAATAAATAAAGCACTAGAACAAAAACTAATTGGACCATTGGAGGAGTCACATACCGAAGAACAACCCCCAAAGCAGTTTTGTGAATGGAGCTTTGAGCAAGGGGATCGAAAATGGTAGCAAGATGAGCTAGAACACGGGTTTGAGCTGGTGGATGATTTTTTCTAGAGGAAGACGAAGTGTGTGGGTGCAAGAATAAGTGGAGGGGACCCATGTGGGGTCCATGAGGCAGAGGGGCGCGCCTAGGGGGGTAGGGCGCGCCCTCCACCCTCGTTGGCACATGGTGGGTCCCCCTGGTGTGTCTTCAGTGCCAATAATTCTTAAATATTCCGGAAAAATCATATTAAATTTTCAGAGCATTTGGAGAACTTTTATTTTTGGGGTATTTTTTATTGCAAGGATAATTCAGAAAACAGACAAAAATAGTATTTTTACTTTATTTAATATAGATAACAGAAAGTAAAAAAAGAGGGTATAGAAGGTTGTGCTTTCTAACTTCATCCATCTCATGCTCATCTAAAGGAATCCACTAACAAGGTTGATCAAGTCTTGTTAACAAACTCATTCCGAATCGCATGAGACCGGAGAAATTTTGAATAACACTAGGTTACCTCAACGGGGATATGCACATCCCCAACAATAAGAATATCATATTTCCTCTTGACAGTAGGAAGAGGAAATTCAAAACCTCCAATAGTAATTGTTGAGATTTTTCCAATAGAATTGATACTATGGACTTGAGGTTGTTTCCTCGGAAAGTGTACCGTATGCTCATTACCATTAACATGAAAAGTGACATTGCCTTTGTTGCAATCAATAACAGCCCCTGCAGTATTCAAAAAGGGTCTACCAAGGATAATCGACATACTATCGTCCTCGGGAATATCAAGAATAACAAAGTCCGTTAAAATAGTAAGGTTTGCAACCACAATAGGCACATCCTCGCAAATACCGACAGGTATAGCAGTTGATTTATCAGCCATTTGCAAGGATATTTCAGTAGGTGTCAACTTATTCAAATCAAGTCTACGATATAAAGAGAGAGGCATAACACTAACACCGGCTCCAAGATCACATAAATCAGTTTTAACATAGTTTCTTTTAATAGAGCATGGTATAGTTGGTACTCCTGGGTCTCCTAGTTTCTTAGGTATTCCACCCTTAAAAGTGTAATTAGCAAGCATGGTGGAAATTTCAGCTTCTGGTATCTTTCTTTTATTAGTAACAATATCTTTCATGTACTTAGCATAAGGATTCATTTTAAGCATATCAGTCAACCGCATACGCAAAAAGATAGGTCTAATCATTTCAACAAAGCGCTCAAAATCCTCATCATCCTTTTTCTTGGATGGTTTAGGAGGAAAAGGCATGGGTTTCTGAACCCATGGTTCTCTTTCTTTACCGTGCTTCCTGGCAACAAAGTCTCCTTTATCATAATGTTGATTCTTTGATTATGGGTAATCAAGATCAACAGCAGGTTCAATCTCTACATCATTGTTATTGCTAGGTTGAGCATCAACATGAACATCATCATTAACATTATCACTAGGTTCATGTTCATTACCAGATTGTGTTTCAGCATCAGAAATAGAAATATCATTGGGATTCTCAGGTGTGTCAACAACAGGTTCACTAGAAGCACGCAAAGTCCTATCATTTTTTCTTTTTCTTCATCTTAGAAGAACTAGGTGCATCAATATTAGTTCTCTGAGAATCTTTCTCAATTCTTTTAGGGTGGCCCTCAGGATACAAAGGTTCCTAAGTCATTTTACCCCCTCTAGTCATAACTCTAACAACATTATCATTTTCTTATTATTTAATTCATTGAGGAAATCATTCTGAGCCTTAAGTATTTGTCCTACTTGAGTGGTAACCATAGAAGCACGTTTACTAATAAGTTTAAGTTCACCTTTAACTCTAGACATATAATCACTCAAGTGTTCAATCATATAAGCATTACGTTTCAATTGTCTACCAACAAAAGCATTGAAGTTTTCTTGTTTAACAATAAAATTATCAAACTCATCTAAGCATTGGCTAGCAGACTTATAACGAGGAATATCACCCTCATCAAATCTATAGAGAGAATTTACCTTTACTAACTACGTCGGGTTATCAAGACCATGTATTTCTTCAATAGGTGGTAAATTCTTAATATCTTCAGCTTTAATACCTTTTCCTTTCATAGATTTCTTTGCCTCTTGCATATCTTCAGGACTGAGAAAGAGAATACCCCTTTTCTTCGGAGTTGGATTAGGAGTTGGTTCAGGAAGTGTCCAATCATTTTCATTACTCAACATATTATTCAATAGCAATTCAGCTTGATCAACTATTCTTTCCCAGAAAACACAGCCAGCGCAACTATCCAGGTGGTCTCTGGAAGCATCAGTTAGTCCATTATAAAAGATATCAAGTTGTGGGAGACTCTCTTTTTCAATTTGCACAAAATTATATATTTCCCTTAAGGCAGCTTGTTTCTTATGAGCGGGGAAATATTTAGCAGAGAAGTAATAAATCATATCCTAGGGACTACGCACACAACCAGGATCAAGAGAATTAAACCATGTTTTAGCATCACCTTTTAATGAGAACGGAAACAACTTAAGGATAAAGTAATAGCGACTTTTCTCATCGTGAGTAAACAGGGTGTCTTTATCATTTAATTTAGTAAGATGTGCCACAACAGTTTCAGATTCATAGCCATAGAAAGGATCAGATTCAACCAAAGTAATTAACTCAGGATCGACAGAGAAATCATAATCCTTATCGGATATAAAGATAGGCGAAGTAGCAAAAGCAGGGTCATATTTCATTCTAGCATTCAAGGATTTTTCTTTAAGCTTAGCTAATAATTTCTTAAGATCAGATCTATCATTGCAAGCTAAGAAGTCTCTAGTAGTTTCTTCAACCATAACATAACCCTCAGGCATAACAGGCAATTCATATCTAGGGGGAGAATCTTCATCATCACTTTCATCAATATTCTCAGTTTCAATAATTTCATTCTCTCTAACCCTAGCAAGTTGTTCATCAAGAAATTCACCTAGTGGCAAAGTATTATCAAGCATAGAAGTAGTTTCATTATGTATCATGCAAAGCAGAAGTGGCATCATCAATAACATGCGACATATCAGAATGAATAGCAGGAGTAGGTGTCGCAAGTTTACTCAAAACAGAAGGTGAATCAAGTGCAGAGCTAGATGGCAGTTCCTTATCTCCCCTCGTAGTTGAGGGAAAAATCTAAGTTCTTCATAGTGATCAGCAGATATAAATCCCAGGTGACTCAAAGAATAGAGCTATGCTCCCCGGCAACGCCGCCAGAAAATAGTCTTGATAACCCACAAGTATAGGGGATCGCAATAGTTTTCGAGGGTAGAGTATTCAACCCAAATTTATTGATTCAACACAAGGGGAGCCAAAGAATATTCTCAAGTATTAGCAGCCGAGTTTTCAATTCAACCACACTTGGAAACTTAATATCTGCAGCAAAGTATTTAGTAGAAAAGTAATATGATAGTAGCGGTAACAGTAGCAAAAGTAACGGTAGCAGTTTTGGTTTCATAGTGATTGTAACAGTAGCAACGGAAAAGTAAATAAGCGAAGAACAATATGTGAAAAGCTCGTAGGCAATGGATAAGTGATGGATAATTATGTCGGATGTGATTCCTCATCCAATAATTATAACATAGGGTGACACAGAACTAGCTCCAGTTCATCAATGTAATGTAGGCATGTATTCCGAATATAGTCATACGTGCTTATGGAAAAGAACTTGCATGACATCTTTTGTCCTACCCTCCCGTGGCAGCGGAGTCCTATTGGAAACTAAGGGATATTAAGGCCTCCTTTTAATAGAATATCGGACCAAAGCATTAACACTTAGTGAATACATGAACTCCTCAAACTACGGTCATCACCGGCAAGTATCCCGATTATTGTCACTTCGGGGTTAACGGATCATAACACATAATAGGTGACTATAGACTTGCAAGATACGATCAAGAACTCACATATATTCATGAAAACATAATAGGTTCAGATCTGAAATCATGGCACTCGGGCCCTAGTGACAAGCATTAAGCATAGCCAAGTCATAGCAACATCAATCTTAGAACATAATGGATACTAGGGATCAAACCCTAACAAACCTAACTCGATTACATGATAAATCTCATCCAACCCATCACCATCCAGCAATCCTATGATGGAATTACTCATGCACGGCGGTGAGCATCATGAAATTGGTGATGGAGGAAGGTTGATGATGATGATGGCGACGGATTCCCCCTCTCCAGAGCCCCGAACGGACTCCAGATCAGCCCTCCCGAGAGAGTATAGGGCTTGGCGGCGGCTCTGTATCGTAAAACGCGATGAATCCTTCTCCCTAATTTTTTTCTCCCCGAACGTGAATATATGGAGTTGGAGTTGAGGTCGGTGAAGCACCAGGGGGCCCACGAGGCAGGGGGCGCGCCCAGGGGGTAGGCGCGCCCCCACCCTCATGGACAGGGTGTGGCCCCCTGGCCTTGATTCTTTCGCCAGTATTTTTTATATATTCCAAAAATATTCTCCGTTGATTTTCAGGTCATTCCAAGAACTTTAATTTCTGCACAAAAATAACACCTTGGCAATTCTGCTGAAAACAGCGCCAGTCCAGATTAGTTCCATTCAAATCATGCAAGTTAGAGTGCAAAACAAGGGCAAACGTGTTTGGAAAAGTAGATACGTTGGAGACGTATCAACTCCCCCATGCTTAAACCTTTACTTGTCCTCAAGCAATTCAGTTGACAAACTAAAAGTGATAAAGAAAAAATTTTACAAACTCTGTTTGATCTTGTTCTTGCAAATATGTAAAGCTAGCATTCAAGTTTTCAGCAAAGATTATGAACTAACCATATTCACAATAACATTTAGGTCTCATGTTTACTCATATCAATGGCATAATCAACTTGCGAGCAATAATAATAAATCTCAGATGAAAACACTTTCTCAAAACATTCATAACATGATATAACAAGATGGTATCTCGCTAGCCCTTTCTGAGACCGCAAAATATAAATGCAGAGCAGTCCTGAAGATCAAGGACTGACTAGACATTGTAATTCATGATGAAAGAGATCCAGTCATACTCAATGTAAATTAATAGCAATGCATGCGAATGACAGAGGTGCTCTCCAACTGGTGCTTTTTAATAAGAGGATGATGACTCAACATAAAAGTAAAATAGATAGGCCCTTCGCAGAGGGAAGCAGGGATTTGCAGAGCGCCGGAGCTCGAGTTTTGAAACAGAGATAAATAATATTTTGAGTGGCATACTTTCATTTTCAACATAACAACCAAGAGATCTCGATATCTTCCATGCTACACACATTATAGGAGGTTCCCAAACAGAATGGTAAATTTTATACTCCTCCACCACCAACAAACATCAATCCATGACTTGTCCGAAACAACGGGTGCCTCCAACCAACAACAATCCTAAGGGAGTTTTGTTTGCAACTATTTTGATTTGAGCATGGGACTGGGCATCCCGGTTACCAGCCATTTTCTCACGAGTGATGAGCGGAGTCCACTCATCGTGAGAATTACCCACCTAGCATGGAAGATATAGATAGCCCTAGTTGATACATGAGCTATTCGAGCATACAAAATAGAATTTTATTTGAAGGTTTAGAGTTTGGCACATACAAATTTACTTGGAACGGCAGGTAAATACCGCTTATAGGAAGGTTGGTAGACTCATATGGAATAACTTTGGGGTTTGTGGGAGTGGATGCACAAGCAGCATTCCCGCTTAGTACAAGTGAAGGATAGAAAGAGACTGGGAAGCGACCAACTAGAGAGCGACAACAGTCATGAACATGCATTAAGATTAATCAACAATGAGTGCAAGCATGAATAGGATATAAATCACCATGAACATAAATATCGTGGAGGCTATGTTGATTTTGTTTCAACTACATGAACATGTGCCAAGTCAAGCCACTCGAATCGTTCAAAGGAGGATACCATCCTATCATACCACATCACAACCATTTTAATAACATGTTGGCACACAAGGTAAACTATTATAAACTCCTATCTAATTACGCATGGCATGGGCAACTATAATCTCTAATTGTCATCGCAAACATGCTTCATTCATAATAGGCTGAATCAGGAACGATGAACTAATCATATTTACAAAAACAAGATAGGCCGAGTTCATACCAGCTTCTCTCATCTCAATCAGTCCATCATATATCATCATTAATGCCTTTCACTCGCACGATTAAATGGTGTGGATAATAATAATAGTGCACGTGCATCGGACTAAGCTGGAATCTGCAAGCATTTAATACAAGGGAGAATACAATGTAATATGGGCTCTTGTTTAAATCAACAATAATGCATATGAGAGCCACTTAACATTTTCATCATGGTCTTCTCCTCTCGACCCCGAAAGAATAAGAAAGGAAATAAAACTATTTACACAGAAAAGCTCCCAACAAGCAAAAGAAGAACGAGAAATCTTTTTGGTTTTTTTAATTGCTACTACTACAGGCATGAAAGTAAACTAGCTAAAAGCTGCAACTATTTTTTTTGTTTTTCTTAAGGTTTTTTCAAACACACAAGAAGAAGGCTTAGAAAGAAAATAAACTAGCATGGATAGTACATTGAAAAAGTACAAGCACCGACAACTAGAATGAGTGTGTGAACATGACTGTAATATCGGTGAGAAATACGTACTCCCCCAAGCTTACGCTTTTGGCCTAAGTTGGTCTATGCCCACGGATCGAAGCTACTCCCTCCGGTGTACTGAGGAGGGTCCTCAGGGTGCCACTGGTTGGCGATCTCCCCTGGATCACACTAATAAGCGGACTGTCGATAAGGGTCAAGTGGTGGCTCAGCCTCATGCTCTAGGACTTGTGTCAGCCTTTAGTATGCATAAATGGCCTCGGACAGGATGAGGTACGTGCCTGAAAGTATGTTAAACAAAGAGGGTGTAGGCAGGGTAATAATATCACAGTGAGTTTTATCAAATATTAGATCTCTCCCTAATAATAAAGCACGGATTGAGTCTCCAGGTTCACTGTCACAATACGCTTCTTCCCGTGAATTTACGTTTTCAATTTTTTTCACTTATATCATTTTCTACATCCGATGTGGTACTAAAAACGATGGGCGCGTCTACAGGGCGGCCGGCTGCCCAATAGAGCGATCCAGCGGCCGGTCAAGTACATGTCCCTTTCACGTTTAGAAAAAGAAAACAAAGGAAACAGCCACTCGTCCCACCGTTTTGGCAGCCGCTGCATGCATGCGTCTAGTGCTTGCATGTTGATGCATTAATGTTCCTCACGTTCCTCTTTTGTGCATTAATTTTTGGTTTTCAAAATTATAAAAGACATATCTTTTAAACCACATGTCGAAATTCAGATCTGTTTTCACCGTTGAAACCCTCGCGACATGCTCTTCAAAAGTAGATCCCGCATGGGGATGTTTCGACGAACTAGTCTTCCTGCCAACTAAACATCAATATGTGTGCAACTAGACTACATGTTGTGCCAACTGAGCATATGTGTGTGCCAATAGGCTTTTTGCCAACTAAACATCAATATGTATGCAACTAGACTACATTCCCCCGCCAACTGAGCTTATGTCTGTGTCAATAGTCCTGCCAACTAAACATCAATGTGTGTGCAACTAGACTACATTGCCGCGCCAACTAAGCATATATGTGTGTAACTAGTCCTGTCAACTAAATATCAATGTGTGTGCAACTAGAGTATATTGCCGTGTCAATTGCGCATATGTGTGTGTAACTAGTGTCCTGCTAACTAAACATCAATATGTGTGCAACTAGACTAAATTAGAAGCCAGCTGAGCATATGCGTGCGCAACTAGTCCTTCTGGCAGCTAAACATCAATGTGTGTGTAACTGACTATATTATAAGCCAACTAAACATCAATGTGTGTACAATTAGACTAAATTATAAGCCAACCGATTTTAAAAAAAGTTGCACCATGTAATACTAAAGTTGCACGATACAGTATTTTAATTGCATTATATAGCACCAAAATTGGCATCAAAAAATTTTCGTCGAAACATATCCATGCGGGATCTAGATTTAAAAATCTTGTCGCGATGAGTCCAACGATGAAAACGGAACTGAATTCCGACGTGTAGTTTAAAAGATATGGCTTTAAAAGAATTTGAAATCCCAAAATAAAAATACGTGGATCTGTTTTTTCTAACTGATGAGACTAGTGTGACCACATTTAATGTCAGTACCCACATGCACTACGAGACAAAAAAATACACATGCATGTGTGTGGCAGACGCGGCCACTCGGGAACACCAAATAGCGCGCGCGGCCACTTTTTAAATTTTAGGAAAAACGATTCGTACGATTGTCCACGAATCTATACTTCTATATCTATATCTATACTATTATTAAACAAGCGAACATTATCTTTTCTAAACGCACCCCGTCAAGCGTACAGGCAACAACACAGAGTAATTAGAGCCTCACGATCAGTCCCGTTTGTTTAAATCTAACCGTTAACACATCAACTAACTCTCACCAAAGTAGATTTAGCAATTTAAGCGGGCGGACGAAAACTCTGCCATCCGCATCCGCTGATCCCACTAATCCATCCGCTCCGCTAATCCCTCCGTCGTTTCCTCCCCTCCCTTCGTCACTTCCTCCACTGCCAAAAATCCCTGCCGCTGGTGCAGGCACACAGCCTGTACGCGCCGGTCATCGCCACCGCTCCTCTGCTCCGCCGGCCGTCCATGCCCAAACCATGCCTCCTGCCCTCCACATCTCCCCACACGGCACCGCCTCCGTCGGCCCTCCACGCCCCATTTCCCATGCCAGAGGTGCCCCCTTCTCCTCACTTCCTCGGTCGAGATGCCGCCGCCCAACCACAGCATCCCACCCGCGGGCCTCTTCGGTGCCCCTCACCCGCCTCCCTCCCGGTGCTCCCTCTCACCGCTCCCTTCTCGGTGCCCACCAGCCGTCCTCCCGGCGATCCCCATTCCACCCCACGAAGACAAAGTCAAGACGGCAGCAGACGCCCGCATCGCCGGCTCGGCGCACTTCGCTGGCCAACAACCACCGCGGGCGCTCTCTGATCCCTTCGCGCGACAACAGCAACGGGTGCCCCAATCCCCTCCATGCGTCCGTGCACTCCGCCTGGGAGTTGCTTTGTTGCCAGGTACGTTTGGCCATGCCGGCGGCCGTGACGCGTGATGCTCTATGGTTAGGAATGACTTACTTTGCATGAACTGCTTAGCTCGTGAGTTTTGCATCAGCCTCTTAGAGCAAGGCCATGTGCATATTAATTCATCTCAAGCTATTGGGGATCGTTCTTCAGTAAAACAAATTTGTACTATATCGCACTTCAGTTTAATTGGTGCGTCACAACTATTCATTTTAGGAGAGTCAAGACTTCTATCTCATAAGATATTCAATGGATATTTTGTGAAATTATTCTACCTCGGTGTTTGTCCAGAAGAAACAAACTCATGTGACTGATATTCAGTAGCCTTATAGTAGCTATTTGTGAGTGAGTTCGCCTGCATTACTAATGTTAATTGTGGCTTTCGCAGGTTCAGGAAGAGCTATTTTGTGCACATGAGTTGCTATTGGCAGTGGACAGATTGGAATGGGGAGAGCTTAGAGAAAAAAGTGAGCGGTTCAATTTTATGTGATGGGAATGTTCACAAGGCATCTTAAATTTTGGAGAGATATAAACCCATAAGAAACTCAGAATTGTGCTTGTTCACAGCATTCTTTCAGTGATTAGTAGTTGATTTGTTTTGCAAAACAATTATATTGTAGGTTAACTTGTCTATATATTGCTTCACATTTGTGTGTTTTAAGGTGAATTCAGTACAGATTGTGGTAGCTAGAGCAGGTGAATGTTTGTGACTGCTACCTACAAGCATCAAGTAATCGTACCAAGATTGCTTTGGTGTCGTGGTCCGATAAACATCAAACATTTGTATGCCGATTGGTAACAGGCCGATTTAGAGTGGATAATCTACCGGTTTGGGGACTGACAAGTAAAAAATTATGGGTAATCAAGGTAAATGCTCACCCAAAGGGCAACAAATTGGTTATCGTTTTAACAGCAGCCGGACAAAAGGTCCATTTTCAAAGCATTGTTTGAACTGGAATGGTCGATTTCTTTCTGCAGAATATAGTGCTGGTTTACGTGGATAAGATGTCTTGGTATTTTTGTTTAGTGAGAAATGCATCTTCGTTCAGCCTTTCATTTATGTTTTCTGAACATAGGTCATGATTCCGAACGAAGAGAGTGAATCTCGAATAGTAAAGATGGTATTGCCCCATATAACTACAGTGCAATTATACTGGAAAATGCAGGTTCATCTTTGTGGAGTTATACTGTGCAATGTAGGTTCATCTTTGTGCAGTAATACTGCCATCGTGTCCTATAACTACTGGAACCTATGACTACAGTGTAGTTATACTGGAACCTATAACTACTGTGCAATGTAGGTTGTTCTTTGTGCAGTTATACTGCCTCCTAATCCAACCTTCACTTTGTTGATCCTGAAGCATGAAAGCATATTATGTAGTATGATCTGCAGCCTTTTCAGCACTGTTTTAATTTTCTTTTTTTCTCTTTTTTCATTTCCAGTTCTTGCTCTCTAACCTGGTTCTCAGCTAATGTACGGTTGTCCCCCCTTCTTAATGCAATGGCAGAACTACTTCTTGTTATGGTAAAAAATCAAGTAAAAATACAACATCTTGATTTGACTCTTATAAAATAAAATAAAAATATTCATATTGGTAACCATTTCTTGTAGCATTGTTGATGTTCTTTCGTTCGCTGTTTTATGTTTTCACAGTTTGATGATGGTATTTTTTTGTGTAGATTTAAAAGAGATCAAGAATGAAGAATGATGTTCTGGATCTGTGCAATGATGACATTAACAGGGGAATTGCATAAATGGGGTAATTCAATTTTTGATTTAGTCACTTGCAAAACTAGGTAACAGAACTTTGCACTATCACAATATTGTTGCTTTGATACTGATTTGTCATCGTCAGTGTCGATGTGGGGCGTATGAGGCACAGAGATGACGCTGATCGCCAGCGATTAGCAGTCGAGGAGCGATACTCCGGCCGGCGCCAACACGCCATCCCTCAGCCCGCTCTGCTCGGTGCCGGTCTTGCCGTCTGCGTTGGAGAAGCAGCTGCAGATCAGGATGCGCCGGGAGATCGCCGCGCTCGGGCTGCAGCTGGGCAAGATGAGCATCACGTCCTGGGCCAGCAAGGAGGATCACATATGAACCAAGACCGGACAAGAGCTCCGGCAAAGAAGACGAGGTGAAGGAGTTCGAAGCTTGAGCTGCAGCATGGGCAGAGTCCAAGAAGTGTAAACTCGCATCAAGGCACGAACAAAATCACCACGTATGTCTCATGGTTTTTGTGCCTAATTGTTTCACTCAGAAAACCGTATTTTCTTCTCAATCTTATGTTGTTTTGGTCATGATGGCTCAGATATCAAAGGAAGGAGGTGACGATACATGAGTGGGAGAACTGCCAGAAATCCAATTTCGAAGCCAAGATGAATGCACGGATCCATTGGCATGTGTACCACACATCCCCTCACTAATTCTATCAGTGTCATTCTTAACAAGGTAAGTATGATTGCCTATTCTCTGATTTTCTTAATTGATCTTTGGTCCTTGATCCCTAATGTCGTTATATTTTATTGATTTTATAAATGATCTCAAACAGGAACATACCATTTTTAGGCTACAGTTCCTATAACTTGCCTTGTCAATTTGATAAAATTACATGTGTGATGGAGGTTGTAACTTATTACAGTTTACATTGTCAGAATTCTTTAAACCCTATGTCGATCCTCACTATCTTTGAAACAATCTGATTTCTGTGTCATTGCTAAGCATATGTATATATTTGGTGTGCTGGATTTTCTGATGTAAGAGGAAGCTATTCGACAATCCTGCTCAAGTTGGTATAGATTAGATCGATTTTATTCAGTAAATATTTATGCTTGATAGATGAAAGCCTCCCTCTTCTGCCCTTCTTTTCTCCATCCTCTGTAGGTCGCGAGCACATGTGAATCGTTGTCGTCAAGAGCATGATTGTGACATCATTACTATACGTGATGCAGCGCAAAAGGATGTTGTCAGGAGGTACAAACACATTTAGTCATTTCCTATTATTTTCCTTTCCCGTTTTCGCTGTCATATACAAAGTATCTCCCACTGTAACGCACAGCCAAATTTGTATTATTGAAAGTTTTAATCATCCTTGTTGCAGTTAAGTGTTCAAGCGAAATCTCTAGCCAAGTTTCCTTTGTTGTTGTGTTGAATTTTGGGGAAAGGCGGCGAAGCAGCTCGTGGCATCTGTGTCGCACCTGCTCCGCCGCTGCCTTGACTCGCCGACGACATCGCCCGTTGGGCTGCAGGGGTGCAAGATGACCATGGGGCCCATTGCATGGGTGCTGAGTATGCTTGATTTCCATGTCGGAGGCGAAGGCCCTAGAGCTTGGTGGCTTGTGTGTGATGTTTTTTTCCTCCCGTTGCAACACATCGATTGATTTATTCATGCATCCATCGATTTACTCTGAATTTTCTTCAGTCATCAAATATTAACTGGATTGACTCGTGGATATGCAGTGTGACAAGTCGTGTGAGATGAAGGTGGTGAACCATCTCAATATGAAGCCAAGTATGTGGTGGATTTGCCATGGATGATGGTAGACCGGTAAGGTTTAAAGTTTGAGTTGTCAAATTTTGTGTCACCGAGCTCCTGGACGGTCAAACCTATAAAGTTCAGTTAAGATTTAGACTACATATGGATTCCTGTTTGTTGCCAACAATGCTATAATCACGCTAACTATGTGCATGGAGTGTACTAGAGATGATGCAAAAATTGCTTGCAGATAGGCGGCTGGGTGCATGAATAATTGTCAAGGTGGCCGAAGCTAGCGCTATTTTTGTTGGACTGAAGGAATTGTATAAGGTATTTCGAGGCTCCCTGGTAGTGGAGATTGACTACGCAGTGGGGAAAGGAGCTAGGGGTTGATTTTGTAAGCAGATCATTGTCCGACCCAATTATTGTTGATATTAAATCTGCGAAGCTCCCGGAGACCTTATGGTTGCGGATGGTGTCGCGGACCAATTACATGCTCTGCTCTGGAAGGAAAACAATGCAGCCTTGACGTCGGCCTAAGTCTTGATGTAATCCTCAAAAGAGATATTGCTTGCAGATTGGTTATATAGAAACATGCATGTTGTAGGTCTGTTAATTTTAGTTTTGGAATACTAAGATCTGTTCAGATGCTTTCCTTATTCTTATGGCTAAAAAATTCACAAGATAGTGACTGAAATACGTTGGTTTTACTCAACTTGCTGCTGCTTGATTAGTACTCAATCAAGATGAGGGTGACCATGATAACTGGTGTTGAGTATAGGTACATGCACTGAATTTTCCATTGTGCCAAAACTAACACATCAGAATCTTTCAATTTGGTGCTACCATATTTCAAAGTAAGAACACGATGATCCACAGGAATCTTATTATGTAGGCATATGTAATCTCAGTTTTTTACTCTGTATAAACTATGATAGGAGTAGGCCCACATAAATGTGTATCCAGTTTTGCCTTCTACTGATCTATGACAAAGGGGATGTGCTGGACTAACTGGCCATTCCTATTAAAACAAAAGAGTGGAACTGACAATTTTTCAAACAATAGAGGTTGTCTTTCATATGGATTTTATTATTAGATACTTGCAGATGTGTTTTGCTTCCTTAGATCATGTTTGATTCTTAAAAATTTAGATGTTTCATGTAACTATCAATTATGCAACTTGCAGTCCGTGTACATTCTTTTTTATCTGCTCTAAAAAAATATTTCGGTTTATAAGCATCATACATTTTAGTCTATAAGTAAGATTATGAGTTGATCCAGTGTCGTAAACAATTCAGTTGAACATGTTTGTTCTATCAGTTTTAGGCAACAATTCACGTGCATACAAAGTTTGATTCCATGTGAAGTCAATGATTGATTTTTTTTATTGAATTCTTCAGTTTGTTTGGTGAAGCCACATTCAGCAAAGAAGATATGTTTATTCATGGGAATTAATTTTCGCAGGGAATATCCATCCATCCATGCATAGGACTAACAATCTCAATTCTTTAACAATGTGCACTTGGCCTCTACTCTGTCGTGCGTAGAGATAAGGCTGGGACATCTATTGTTTTTTGTACAATCTTACACTGTAAAATAATTTGTGGTAGCAAACATGTTAACAAGGGCGCAAGTTTTTTCATACATAATTTCAGAAGTACTACATCCGTTTGTAAATATGTGACATTTTGGTAGTCTACAGAGGGAGTACTATAAAAAAATTGGCTGATTTCCCTAAGTAAATAATGGCTAAAGTTTTCTGAACCATTTATTTCTGAGCTACGGAGGAGAACAAATATGATTCATGGTATATTGTAATGATTTAACGGCAAAACGTTACATGACAAAAATATTGCACCACTACAATATCTATGCCACTAGCCTGATATTCGCATCACGCATTGTCCCGTTGCAACGCACAGGCATTTTTGCTAGTTATACTTAAGCATCTTCTTCTTACTTTTAACAATAAAATCATGTGCATAAACTGAATAGCAAAGATCAGTATGTGAAAAGCTCGCAGGCAATGGATCAATGATGGATAATTATGTTGGATGCAATTCCTCATGCAACAGTTATAACACAGGGTGACACAGAACTAGCTCCAGTTCATCAATATAATGTAGGCATGTATTCAGAATATAGTCATACATGCTTATGGAAAAGAACTTGCATGACATATTTTGTCCCACCCTCCCGTGGCAGCGGGGTCCTATTGGAAACTAAGGGATATTAAGGCCTCCTTTTAATAGAGTACCGGACCAAAGCATTAACAGTTAGTGAATACATGAACTCCTCAAACTACGGTCATCATCGGGAGTGATCCCAATTATTGTCACATTGGGGTTGTCGGATCATAACACATAGTAGGTGACTATTGACTTGCAAGATAGGATCAAGAACTCACATATATTAATGAAAACATAATAGGTTCAAATCTGAAATCATGGCACTCGGGCCCTAGTGACAAGCATTAAGCATAGCAAAGTCATAACAACATCATTCTTAGAACATAATGGATACTAGGGATCAAACCCTAACAAAACTAACTCGATTACATGGTAAATCTCATCCAACCCATCACCATCCAACAAGCCTACAATGGAATTACTCACGCACGGCGGCGAGCATCATGAAATTGGTAATGGAGGATGGTCGATGATGACGATGGCGACGGATTCCCCTCTCCGGAGCCCTGAATGGACTCTAGATCATCCCTCCCGAGGAAGATTAGGGCTTGGCGGCGGCTCCGTATCGTAAAACATGATGAATCCTTCTCTCTGATTTTTTTC
Source organism: Triticum monococcum (assembly GCA_034509565.1). Classification (NCBI taxonomy): domain Eukaryota; kingdom Viridiplantae; phylum Streptophyta; class Magnoliopsida; order Poales; family Poaceae; genus Triticum; species Triticum monococcum. The sequence goes on along the minus strand of CM067842.1, from coordinate 436,804,345 downwards.
TCCCCGAACGTGAATATATAGAGTTGGAGTTGAGGTCGGTGGAGTCTCAGGGGGCTCACGAGGCAGGGGGGCTCGCCCTGCACCCTTATGGACAGGGTGTGGGCCCACCTAATGCTGATTCTTTCACCAGTATTTTTTATTAATTCCAAAACGTGTCTCCGTGGATTTTCAGGTCATTCTGAGAACTTTTATTTCTGCACAAAAATAACACCATGGCAATTCTGCTGAAAACAGCGTCAGTCCGGGTTAGTTCCATTCAAATCATGCAATTTAGAGTCCAAAATAAGGGCAAAAGTGTTTGGAAAAGTAGATACGTTGGAGACGTATCAGTCCCCAACAAGGTGTTGGGAGATTACAATTATGTAGGAGCTATCTTTCTATCAACTTTATCCTTTTGATAAGTGCTTCTGGAAGACCATTTTTTGTATGTATAGTAAGTGCTAAAATTCTCCATGGGTAAGCCACAATCGAGGCAGGAATAATCAAATGCTCACAAACTAAATTCCACGGCATTATACATTCCGATGGATTTTATCCTATCCTCGCGATGATTTGCTCTTAGATCAATAATCTGAGGAATCTACTCTACAAATGCATGATTCTTTATAGAAGTTAGACACATTGGATCATCTCCATGATGCATCAGATTGCACCACGAAATATTTGAATATTACATGTAATGGTTGAATTGGATCACATATATCTCCCGTACAAGGAAATCTAGTGGCTCATTAATACGTCTCTGACGTATTGCTACTTGTGATCCACATTGGTATTTCCCTGAAGAGGATAGTATGATGCAGCACAATGATGACCCACAAGTATAGGGGATCTATCGTAATCCTTTTGATAAGTAAGATTTTCAAACCCAACGAGGAGCAGAAGGAAATGATAAACGGTTTTCAGCAAGGTATTCTCTGCAAGCACTGAAATTATCGGTAACAGATAGTTTTGTGATAAGGTAATTGGTAACGAGTAACAAGTAACAAGTGTAAATAAAGTGCATCAAGATGGCCTAATCCTTTCTGTAGAAAAGGACAAGCCTGGACAAACTCTTATGTGAAGTAAAGCGCTCCCGAGGACACATGGGAATTATTGTCAAGCTAGTTTTCATCACGATCATATGATTCGCGTTCGGTACTTTGATAATTTGATATGTGGGTGCACCGGTGCTTGGGTACTGTCCTTACTTGGACAAGCATCCCACTTATGATTAACCCCTATCGCAACCATCCGCAACTACAACAGAAGTATTAAGGTAAACCTAACCATAGCATGAAACATATGGATCCAAATCAGCCCCTTACGAAGCAACACATAAACTAGGGTTTAAGCTTCTGTCACTCTAGCAACCCATCATCTACTTATTACTTCCTAATGCCTGCTTCTAGGCCCAAACAATGGTGAAGTGTCATGTAGTCGACGTTCACATGACACCACTAGAGGGATGACAACATACATCTCATCAAAATACCGAACGAATACCAAATTCACATGACTACTAATAGCAAGACATCTCCCATGTCCTCAGGAACAAACGTAACTACTCACAAAACATATTCATGTTCATAATCAGAGGGGTATTAATATGCATAATGGATCTGAACATATGATCTTCCACCAAGTAAACCAACTAGCATCAACTACAAGGAGTAATCAACACTACTAGCAACCCACAGATACCAATCTGAGGTTTGGATACAAAGGTTGGATACAAGAGATGAACTAGGGTTTGAGATGAGATGGTGCTGGTGAAGATGTTGATGGAGATTGACCCGCTTCCGATGAGAGGATTGTTGGTGATGACGATGGTGATGATTTCCCCCTCCCGGAGGGAAGTTTCCCCGACAGAACAGCTCCACCAGAGCCCTAGATTGGTTCCTCCTCATGGGGCGGAGTCTCGTCCCGAAAGCTTGCTTATGATTTTTTCCCCGACGAAAGACTCCATATAGCAGAAGATGGGCATCGGAGGGCCACCAAGGGGCCCACGAGGCAGGGGGCGCGCCCAGGGGGTTAGGGCGCGCCCCCACCCTCGTGGCCAGGGTGTGGCCCCCTCTGGAACTTCTTGCGCTCAGTATTTTTTATATATTATGGAAATAGCTTCCGTGAAGTTTCAGGACTTTTGGAGCTGTGCAGAATAGGTCTCTAATATTTGCTCCTTTTCCAGCCCAGAATCCCAGCTGCCGGTATTCTCCCTCTTTATGTAAACCTTGTAAAATAAGAGAGAATAGGCATAAGTATTGTGACATAATGTGTAATAACAGCCCATAATGCAATAAATATCGATATAAAAGCATGATGCAAAATGGATGTATCAACTCCCCCAAGCTTATACCTCGCTTGTCCTCAAGCGAAAGCCGAAGTCGAAAATATGTCCACATGTTTAGAGATAGAGGTGTCGATAAAAATAAAATACAGACATAAGAGCTTTTCAGAACAACAATATATATATATATATATATATATATATATATTATCATATGATCTCTTATGCTAAAGTAACAATTCAATCACAATTTTAAGTATGAATCATACACTTCATTGAGAACCAACAACCTCTAATCTCAGTCATTGAGGCAATTGTAATTTATCATAACATAGGAAAGAGTGAATATAAGAACTTTCAGCAAGTCCACATACTCAACCATCTTTTAGTCTTTCACAATTGCTGACGCTCATGCAATACTTATGGGTATGGAGTTTTAATCGGACACAGAGAAATATAGGGGCTTATAGTTTTGCCATCCAACGTTTTACCTTAAGGGTAATGTCAACAATAATAGTTCATGAAGACTCACATCCAATTAGCTATATATATCAGGATCTTTCCAACATATTGCGCTTGCTAAAGGATAAAATGTAAAAAGGAAAGGTGAAGATCACCATGACTCTTATATAAGGTAGAAGATAAAAGCAAAAAATAGGCCCTTCGCAGAGGGAAGCAGAGGTTGTCATGCGCTTTTATGGGTGGATGCACAAAATCTTAATGCAAAAGAACGTCACTTTATATTGCCACTTGTGATATGGACCTTTATTATGCAGTCTGTCGCTTTTATTTCTTCCACAGCACAAGATCGTATAAATCTTATTTTCTCCCACACTATAAGTCATACATAATTAGAGAGCAAATTTTTACACAACTTACTTGAAGGATCTTACTCAATCCATAGGTAGATATGATGGACTCTCGTGGCAAAACTGGGTTTAGGGATATTTGGAGGCACAAATAGTGTCTCTACTTGGTGCAAAGAAATTGGCTAGCAAGAGAGGGGAAGGCAAGCTCAACATGTTGGATGATCCATGATAATATAATTTATCTCAGATGAAAGAAAACATAACCCATTACGTTGCCTTCCTTGTCCAACGTCAACTCTTTAGCATATCATACTTTAATGAGTGCTCACAATCATAAAAGATGTCCAAGATAGTATATTTATATGTGAGCCTCTCTTTCTTTATTACTTCTTATTAATTGCAACGTTGACCAAAACTATGTTTGTCAACTCTCAACAACTTTTATTCATCACACTCTTATATGTGAAGTCATTACTCTCCATAAGATCCATATGATCTCTTTGTTTCTTTTTATTCTTTCTTTTTTTATTCCCTCAAGATCATAGCCAAATAATCAAGCCCTTGACTCAACACTAATATTTATTATATATAGCTCACGGACTCAATTACATAGAAGGATCATAAAGCAAAACTCACAACTAGATCATACTAAAACTTTATTCTACTAGATCAGGATATTATCAAAAGGATCGAACTAAGAAAAATGGTAAAGATAAAAGTGATGGTGATACGATACCAGGGCACTCCCCCAAGCTTAGCAGTTGCCAAGGGGATACCAGTGTGATTATATTTATTTCTTTGTTGGTGAAGAAGGTGGAGTTGTTGATGAGGGGTAGTCACACATCGAGCGTAGGAGGTCCTCCAACTTGCGGATAATGCCCTTGAGTGCGATGATATGCTCCTTCAACAAAATATTTACACGTGTGAGATACTTGTTTTGTATACGAGCTAACTCAATCATCTTGAAAGCTTCGATCTTAGTTGGGGTAAGAAGATTGTGATCAAGTTGAAGGATGTCTTCTGCTGTCGGATCCTGGTCCTCCGTGGCCTTCTTGATCCCTTCATCCTTGTTGACCTCCATGGATCCTTCCCTCTTTAGTTCTATCTTCATTAGCCAAGCATCATTGTCACCATTGTTGGAGGAGGGGGTCGACATGATGCCTGGCCTTGACAACCCTGACAGAAGATAGCTCGAAACAAAGACAAGAGATATTGCGTGATACGGTGGTCAAAACCTTTGGCAGATTATATAATGAATTTTTACCGACCAAAAGAAGTATCTTGCAAGAAAACGGAGTCCGGAAGGCACACGAAGTGCCCACGAGGTAGGGGGCGCACCCAGGGGGTAGGGCACGCCTCCCACCCTCGTGGAAGCTTCGTGTCCTTTCTGGTCTGCTTATTCTTATTTTCCTATTTTCTTAAATATTCCAAAACGAAGAAATATTGCAATTAGAACTGTTTTGGAGTCAGTATACTTACCGTGCCATGTACCAATTCCTTTTCGGAGTTTGAAACATTCCAAAAAGTGTCCCTTATGTATTCCTCCAGGGTTACGGTTTCAATAATATCAGTTTCAACATTTATAGGATTACCTGAGATATAATGTTTAATTCTTTGACCGTTCACCACCTTCGGATTTGTGCCTTCGAAGTTGTTGATTTTTATGGCACCGGAACGATAGACCTCCTCGATAACGTAAGGACCTTCCCATTTAGAGAGAAGTTTGCCTGCAAAAAATCTTAAACGAGAGTTGTATAGCAATACATAATCACCTACATTGAACTCACACTTTTGTATCCTTTTATCATGCCATCTTTTAACCTTTTCTTTAAACAGCTTGGCATTTTCATAAGCCTGGGTTCTCCATTCATCAAGTGAGCTAATGTCAAATAACCTCTTCTCACCGGCAAGTTTAAAATCATAGTTGAGCTCTTTAATAGCCCAATATGCCTTATGTTCTAATTCAAGAGGTAAGTGAAATGCTTTACCATAAACCATTTTATACGGAGACATAGCCATAGGGTTTTTATATGCAGTTCTATAAGCCCATAATGCATCATCAAGTTTCTTGGACCAATTCTTTCTAGATCTGTTAACAGTCTTTTGCAAAATTAGTTTGAGCTCTCTGTTACTTAATTCTACTTGACCACTAGACTGTGGGTGATAAGGATATGCAATTCTATGATTAACATCGTACTTAGCAAGCATTTTATGAAAGGCACCATGAATAAAGTGTGAACCACCATTAATCATTAAATATCCAGGGACTCCAAACCTCGGGAAAATAACTTCTTTAAGCATCTTAATATAGGTGTTATGATCAACACTACTAGATGGAATAGCTTCTACCCACTTAGTAACGTAATCAACATCAACTAAAATATGTGTATACCCATTAGAGGAAGGAAAAGGTCCCATATAATCAAAGCCCCAAACATCAAATGGTTCAATAACAAGTGAATAGTTCATAGGCATTTCTTGACGTCTACTAATATTACCAATTCTTTGACATTCATCACAAGACAAGACAAACTTACGGTCATCCTTGAAGAGAGTAGGCCAATAAAAACCGGATTGCAATACCTTATGTTGGGGAACGTAGTAATTTCAAAAAAATTCCTACGCACACGCAAGATCATGGTGATGCATAGCAACGAGGGGGAGAGTCTGATCTACGTACCCTTGTAGATCGCAATGGAAGCATTGACACAACGTAGAGGAAGTAGTCGTACGCCTTCTTCCCGATCCGACCGATCCAAGCACCGTTACTCCGGCACCTCCGAGTTCTTAGCACACGTACAGCTCGATGACGATCCCTGGGCTCCGATCCAGCAAAGCTTCGGGGAGGAGTTCCGTCAGCACGACGGCGTGATGACGATCTTGATGTTCTACCGACGCAGGGCTTCGCCTAAGCACTACAACGATATGATCGAGGTGGAATATGGTGGCAGGGGGCACCGCACACGGCTAAGGAACGATCTCAATGATCAACTTGTGTGTCTAGAGGTTCCCCTACCTCCGTATATAAAGGAGCCAAGGGGGAGGGTGCGGCCGGCCAGGAGGAGGGCGCAGGAGGAGTCCTACTCCTACCGGGAGTAGGACTCCCCCCCAATCCTAGTTGGACTAGGATTCCCCGAGGGGGAAAGAGAGAGAGGGGGGCTGGCCACCTCTCCTAGTCCTAATAGGACTAGGGGAGGGGGGAGGCGCGCGGCCACCTTGGGCTGCCCCTTTCTCCTTTCCACTAAAGCCCATTAAGGCCCATATGGCTCCCGGGGGGTTCCGGTAACCTTCCGATACTCCGGTAAAATCCCGATTTCACCCGGAACACTTCCGATATCCAAATATAGGCTTCCAATATATCAATCTTTATGTCTCGACCATTTCGAGACTCCTCGTCATGTCCGTGATCACATCCGGGACTCCGAACTAACTTCGGTACATCAAAATGCATAAACTCATAATAACTGTCATCGTAACGTTAAGCGTGCGGACCCTACGGTTCGAGAACAATGTAGACATGACTGAGACACATCTCCGGTCAATAACCAATAGCGGGACCTGGATGCCCATATTGGCTCCTACATATTCTACGAAGATCTTTATCGGTCAGACCGCATAACAACATACGCTGTTCCCTTTGTCATCAGTATGTTACTTGCCCGAGATTCGATCGTCGGTATCCAATACCTAGTTCAATCTCGTTACCGGCAAGTCTCTTTACTCGTTCCTTAATACATCATCTCGCAACTAAATCATTAGTCACAATGCTTGCAAGGCTTATGTGATGTGCATTACCGAGAGGGCCCAGAGATACCTCTCTGACAATCGGAGTGACAAATCCTAATCTCGAAATACGCCAACCCAACATCTACCTTTGGAGACACCTGTAGAGCTCCTTCATAATCACCCAGTTACGTTGTGACGTTTGGTAGCACACAAAGTGTTCCTCCGGTAAACGGGAGTTGCATAATCTCATAGTCATAGGAACATGTATAAGTCATGAAGAAAGCAATAGCAACATACTAAACGATCGGGTGCTAAGCTAATGAAATGGGTCATGTCAATCAGATCATTCAACTAATGATGTGACCTCGTTAATCAAATAACAACACATTGTTCATGGTTAGGAAACATAACCATCTTTGATTAATGAGCTAGTCAAGTAGAGGCATACTAGTGACACTAAGTTTGTCTATGTATTCACACATGTATTATGTTTCCGGTTAATACAATTCTAGCATGAATAATAAACATTTATCATGATATAAGGAAATAAATAATAACTTTATTATTGCCTCTAGGGAATATTTACTTCAGTCTCCCACTTGCACTAGAGTCAATAATCTAGATTACACAGTAATGATTCTAACACCCATGGAGCCTTGGTGCTGATCATGTTTTGCTCGTGGAAGAGGCTTAGTCAACGGGTCTGCAATATTCAGATCCGTATGTATCTTGCAAATCTCTATGTCTCCCACCTGGACTAGATCCCGGATGGAATTGAAGCGTCTCTTGATGTGTTTGGTCCTCTTGTGAAATCTGGATTCCTTTGCCAAGGCAATTGCACCAGTATTGTCACAAAAGATTTTCATTGGACCCGATGCACTAGGTATGACACCTAGATCGGATATGAACTCCTTCATCCAGACTCCTTCGTTTGCTGCTTCCGAAGCAGCTATGTACTCCGCTTCACATGTAGATCCCGCTACAACGCTTTGTTTAGAATTGCACCAACTGACAGCTCCACCGTTTAATGTAAACACGTATCCGGTTTGCGATTTAGAATCGTCCGGATCAGTGTCAAAGCTTGCATCAACATAACCTTTTACGGTGAGCTCTTTGTCACCTCCATATACGAGAAACATATCCTTAGTCCTTTTCAGGTATTTCAGGATGTTCTTTACCGCTGTCCAGTGATCCACTCCTGGATTACTTTGGTACCTCCCTGCTAAACTTATTGCAAGGCACACGTCAGGTCTGGTACACAGCATTGCATACATGATAGAGCCTATGGCTGAAGCATAGGGAACATCTTTCATTTTCTCTCTATCTTCTGCAGTGGTCGGGCATTGAGTCTGACTCAACTTCACACCTTGTAACACAGGCAAGAACCCTTTCTTTGCTTGATCCATTTTGAACTTCTTCAAAATTTTGTCAAGGTATGTGCTTTGTGAAAGTACAATCAAGCGTCTTGATCTATCTCTATAGATCTTTATGCCTAATATGTAAGCAGCTTCACCGAGGTCTTTCATTGAAAAACTCTTATTCAAGTATGCCTTTATGCTATCCAGAAATTCTATATCATTTCCAATCAGCAATATGTCATCCACATATAATATCAGAAATGCTACAGAGCTCCCACTCACTTTCTTGTAAATACAGGCTTCTCCAAAAGTCTGTATAAAACCAAATGCTTTGATCACACTATCAAAGCGTTTATTCGAACTCTGAGAGGCTTGCACCAGTCCATAAATGGATTGCTGGAGCTTGCACACTTTGTTAGCTCCCTTTGGATCGACAAAACCTTCCGGTTGCATCATATACAACTCTTCTTCCAGAAATCCATTCAGGAATGCAGTTTTGACATCCATCTGCCAAATTTCATAATTATGAAACGCGGCAATTGCTAACATGATTCGGACAGACTTAAGCATCGCTACGGGTGAGAAGGTCTCATCGTAGTCAACCCCTTGAACTTGTCGAAAACCTTTTGCGACAAGTCGAGCTTTATAGATAGTAACATTACCGTCAGCGTCAGTCTTTTTCTTGAAGATCCATTTATTCTCAATTGCTTGCCGATCATCGGGCAAGTCAACCAAAGTCCATACTTTGTTCTCATACATGGATCCCATCTCAGATTTCATGGCTTCAAGCCACTTTGCGGAATCTGGGCTCACCATCGCTTCTTCATAGTTCGTAGGTTCATCATGATCTAGTAGCATGACTTACAGAACTGGATTACCGTACCATTCTGGCGTGGATCTTACTCTGGTTGATCTATGAGGTTCAGTAGTATCTTGTTCTGAAGTTTCATGATCATTATCATTAACTTCCTCACTTATTGGTGTAGGTGTCGCAGAAACAATTTTTTGTGATGTACTACTTTCCAACAAGGGAGCAGGTACAGTTACCTCGTCAAGTTCTACTTTCCTCCCACTCACTTCTTTCGAGAGAAACTCCTTCTCAAGAAAGTTTCTGAATTTAGCAACAAAAGTCTTGCCTTCGGATCTGTGATAGAAGGTGTATCCAATAGTTTCCTTTGGATATCCTATGAAGACACATTTCTCAGATTTGGGTTCGAGCTTATCAGGTTGAAGCTTTTTCACATAAGCATCGCACCCCCAAACTTTCAGAAACGACAACTTTGGTTTCTTGCCAAACCATAGTTCATAAGGCTTCGTCTCAACGGATTTTGATGGTGCCCTATTTAACATGAATGCGGCCGTCTCTAGAGCGTATCCCCAAAACGATAGCGGTAAATCAGTAAGAGACATCATAGATCGCACCATATCTAGTAAAGTACGATTACGACGTTCGGACACACCATTACGCTGTGGTGTTCCGGGTGGCGTGAGTTGCGAAACTATTCCACAATTTTTCAAATGTACACCAAACTCGTAACTCAAATATTCTCCTCCACGATCAGATCGTAGAAACTTTATTTTCTTGTTACGATGATTTTCCACTTCACTCTGAAATTCTTTGAACTTTTCAAATGTTTCAGACTTATGTTTCATTAAGTAGATATACCCATATCTGCTTAAATCATCTGTGAAGGTGAGAAAATAACGATATCCGCCACGAGCCTCAATATTCATCGGACCACATACATCTGTATGTATGATTTCCAACAAATTTGTTGCTCTCTCCATAGTACCGGAGAACGGTGTTTTAGTCATCTTGCCCATGAGGCACGGTTCGCAAGTACCAAGTGATTCATAATCAAGTGGTTCCAAAAGTCCATCAGTATGGAGTTTCTTCATGCGCTTTACACCGATATGACCTAAACGGCAGTGCCACAAATAAGTTGCACTATCATTATCAACTCTGCGTTTTTTGGCTTCTACATTATGAATATGTGTATCACTACTATCGAGATTCAACAAGAATAGACCACTCTTCAAGGGTGCATGACCATAAAAGATATTACTCATATAAATAGAACAACCATTATTCTCTGATTTAAATGAATAACCGTCTCGCATTAAACAAGAACCAGATATAATGTTCATGCTCAACGCTGGCACCAAATAACAATTATTTAGGTCTAATACTAATCCCAAAGGTAGATGTAGAGGTAGCGTGCCGACTGCGATCACATTGACTTTGGAGCCGTTTCCCACGCGCATCGTCACCTCGTCCTTAGCCAATCTTCGCTTAATCCGTAGTCCCTGTTTCGAGTTGCAAATATTAGCAACAGAACCAGTATCAAATACCCAGGTGCTACTGCGAGCATTAGTAAGGTACACATCAATAACATGTATATCACATATACCTTTGTTCACCTTGCCATCCTTCTTATCCGCCAAATACTTGGGGCAGTTCCGCTTCTAGTGACCAGTCTGCTTGCAGTAGAAGCACTCAGTTTCAGGCTTAGGTCCAGACTTGGGTTTCTTCTCCTGAGCAGCAACTTGCTTGCCGTTCTTCTTGAAGTTCCCCTTCTTCTTCCCTTTGCCGTTTTTCTTGAACCTAGTGGTTTTGTTAACCATCAACACTTGATGCTCCTTTTTGATTTCTACCTCCGCAGCTTTCAGCATTGCGAAGAGCTCGGGAATAGTCTTGTTCATCCCTTGCATATTATAGTTCATCATGAAGCTCTTGTAGCTTGGTGGCAGTGATTGGAGAATTCTGTCAATGACGCAATCATCTGGAAGATTAACTCCCAATTGAATCAAGTGATTATTATACCCAGACATTTTGAGTATATGCTCACTGACAGAACTGTTCTCTTCCATCTTGCAGCTATAGAACTTATTGGAGACTTCATATCTCTCAATCCGGGCATTTGCTTGAAATATTAACTTCAACTCCTGGAACATCTCATATGCTCCATGACGTTCAAAACGTCGTTGAAGTCCCGATTCTAAGCCGTAAAGCATGGCACACTGAACTATCGAGTAGTCATCAGCTTTGCTCTGCCAGACGTTCATAACATCTGGTGTTGCTCCAGCAGCAGGCCTGGCACCCAGCGGTGCTTCCAGGACGTAATTCTTCTGTGCAGCAATGAGGATAATCCTCAAGTTACGGACCCAGTCCGTGTAATTGCTACCATCATCTTTCAATTTTGCTTTCTCAAGGAACGCATTAAAATTCAACGGAACAACAGCACGAGCCATCTATCTACAATCAACATAAACAAGCAAGATACTATCAGGTACTAAGTTCATGATAAATTTAAGTTCAATTAATCATATTACTTAAGAACTCCCACTTAGATAGACATCCCTGTAATCCTCTAAGTGATCACGTGATCCAAATCAACTAAACCATGTCCGATCATCACGTGAGATGGAGTATTTTCATTGGTGAACATCATTATGTTGATCATATCTACTATATGATTCACGCTCGACCTTTCGGTCTCCGTATTCCGAGGCCATATCTGTATATGCTTGGCTCGTTAAGTATAACCTGAGTATTCCGCGTGTGCAACTGTTTTGCACCCGTTGTATTTGAATGTAGAGCCTATCACACCCGATCATCACGTGGTGTCTCAGCACGAAGAACTTTCGCAACGGTGCATACTCAGGGAGAACACTTCTTGATAATTTAGTGAGAGATCATCTTATAATGCTACCGTCAATCAAAGCAAGATAAGATGCATAAAAGATAAACATCACATGCAATCAATATAAGTGATATGATATGGCCATCATCATCTTGTGCTTGTGATCTCCATCTCCGAAGCACCGTCATGATCACCATCGTCACTGGCGCGACACCTTGATCTCCATCATAGCATCGTTGTCGTCTCGCCAATCTTATGCTTCCACGACTATCGCTACCGCTTAGTGATAAAGTAAAGCATTACATCGCGATTGCATTGCATACAATAAAGCGACAACCATATGGCTCCTACCAGTTGCCGATAACTCGGTTACAAAACATGATCATCTCATACAATAAAATTTAGCATCATGTCTTGACCATATCACATCACAACATGCCCTGCAAAAACAAGTTAGACGTCCTCTACTTTGTTGTTGCAAGTTTTACGTGGCTGCTACAGGCTTAAGCAAGAACCAATCTCACCTACGCATCAAAACCACAACGATAGTTTGTCAAATAGACTCCGTTTTAACCTTCGCAAGGACCGGGCGTAGCCACACTCGGTTCAACTAAAGTTGGAGAGACAGTCGCCCGCAAGCCACTTGTGTGCAAAGCACGTCGGGAGAACCGGTCTCGCGTAAGCGTACGCGTAAGGTTGGTCCGGGTCGTCTCGTCCAACAATACCGCCGAACCAAAGTATGACATGCTGGTAGGCAGTATGACTTATATCGCCCACAACTCACTTGTGTTCTACTCGTGCAAATAACATCAAACCATAAAACCTAGGCTCGGATGCCACTGTTGGGGAACGTAGTAATTTCAAAAAAATTCCTACGCACACGCAAGATCATGGTGATGCATAGCAACGAGGGGGAGAGTCTGATCTACATACCCTTGTAGATCGCAACAGAAGCGTTGACACAACGTAGAGGAAGTAGTCGTACGTCTTCTTCCTAATCCGACTGATCCAAGCACCGTTACTCCGGCACCTCCGAGTTCTTAGCACACGTACAGCTCGATGACGATCCCCGGGCTCCGATCCAACAAAGCTTCGGGGAGGAGTTCCGTCAGCACGACGGCGCGATGACGATCTTGATGTTCTACCGACGCAGGGCTTCGCCTAAGCACTACAATGATATGATCGAGGTGGAATATGGTGGCAGGGGGCACCGCACACGGCTAAGGAACGATCTCAATGATCAACTTGTGTGTCTAGAGGTGCCCCTGCCTCCATATATAAAGGAGCCAAGGGGGAGGGTGCGGCCGGCCAGGAGGAGGGCGCGGGAGGAGACCTACTCCTACCGGGAGTAGGACTCCCCCCCCAATCCTAGTTGGACTAGGATTCCCCGAGGGGGAAAGAGAGAGAGGGGGGCCGGCCACCTCTCCTAGTCCTAATAGGACTAGGGGAGGGGGGAGGCGCGCGGCCACCTTGGGCTGCCCCTTTCTCCTTTCCACTAAAGCCCATTAAGGCCCATATGGCTCCCGGGGGGTTCCGGTAACCTCCCGGTACTCCGGTAAAATCCCGATTTCACCCGGAACACTTCCGATATCCAAATATAGGCTTCCAATATATCAATCTTTATGTCTCGACCATTTCGAGACTCCTCGTCATGTCAGTGATCACATCCGGGACTCCGAACTAACTTCGGTACATCAAAATGCATAAACTCATAATAACTGTCATCGTAACGTTAAGCGTGCGGACCCTACGGTTCGAGAACAATGTAGACATGACTGAGACACATCTCCGGTCAATAACCAATAGCGGGACCTGGATGCCCATATTGGCTCCTACATATTCTACGAAGATCTTTATCGGTCAGACCGCATAACAACATACGTTGTTCCCTTTGTCATCGGTATGTTACTTGCTCGAGATTCGATCGTCGGTATCCAATACCTAGTTCAATCTCATTACCGGCAAGTCTCTTTACTCGTTCCATAATACATCATCTCGCAACTAAATCATTAGTCACAATGCTTGCAAGGCTTATGTGATGTGCATTACCGAGAGGGCCCAGAGATACCTCTCTGACAATCGGAGTGACAAATCCTAATCTCGAAATACGCCAACCCAACATCTACCTTTGGAGACACCTGTAGAGCTCCTTTATAATCACCCAGTTATGTTGTGACGTTTGGTAGCACACAAAGTGTTCCTCCGGTAAACGGGAGTTGCATAATCTCATAGTCATAGGAACATGTATAAGTCATGAAGAAAGCAATAGCAACATACTAAACGATCGGGTGCTAAGCTAATGAAATGGGTCATGTCAATCAGATTCTTCAACTAATGATGTGACCTCGTTAATCAAATAACAACACATTGTTCATGGTTAGGAAACATAACCATCTTTGATTAATGAGCTAGTCAAGTAGAGGCATATTAGTGACACTAAGTTTTCTATGTATTCACACATGTATTATGTTTCCGGTTAATACAATTCTAGCATGAATAATAAACATTTATCATGATATAAGGAAATAAATAATAACTTTATTATTGCCTCTAGGGCATATTTCCTTCACCTTATGTGCAGTTCTATCTCCAGCATGGTGTCCTCCATAAGCCTCGGAGTGACACTTGCGCAGGATCTGTTCCTGTTCATGCTCAGGTACACAACATCTAATAATACCATCCACTCCTTCTTTATAAAGATGTGGGTCATCCCAAAAGTAATGTCTCAAATCATAGAAGAACCTTTTCTTTTGCTGGTATGTGAAACTAGGTGGTATAAATTTAGCAACAATGTAATTAGCATAATCAGCATACCATGGAGCAGTACGAGAAGCATTTACGACATTTAATTGTTCACCAGGAAAGCTATCATCAATAGGTAGTGGGTCATCAAGAACATTTTCTAACCTAGACAAGTTGTCTACAACGGGGTTCTCAGCTCCCTTTTTATCAATAATATGCAAATCAAATTCTTGTAGCAAGAGAACCCATCTTATAAGTCTGGGTTTAGCATCTTTATTTTCCATAAGATATTTAATAGCGGCATGATCAGTGTGAATAGTTACTTTAGAATCAACAATATAAGGTCTGAACTTATCACAAGCAAATACAACTGCTAAGAATTCTTTTTCAGTAGTAGCATAATTTCTCTGGGCATTGTCTAGAGTTTTACTAGCATATTGAATAACATTTAATTTCTTATCAACTCTTTGCCCTAGAACAACACCTACAGCATAATCACTAGCGTCACACATAATTTCAAAGGGTAAATTCCAATCAGGTGGCTGAACAATAGGTGCAGAAATCAATGCTTTCTTAAGTATTTCAAATGCTTCTACACAATCATCATCAAAGACAAAAGGAATATCTTTTTGTAATAGGTTAGTTAATGGTCGATAAATTTTTGAGAAGTCCTTAATGAACCTCCTATAAAAACTGGCATGACCAATGAAGCTTCTTATACCTTTAATGTCCTTGGGACATGGCATCTTTGCAATAGCATCAACTTTAGCTTTATCAACTTCAATACCTCTTTCAGAAATTTTATGCCCCAAGACAATACCTTCATTAACCATAAAGTGGCATTTCTCCCAATTCAAGACAAGATTAGTTTCTTCACATCTCTGCAAAACTCGATCAGGGTTGCTCAAGCAATCATCAAAAGAGGATCCATAAACGGAGAAATCGTCCATGAAAACCTCACATATCTTTTCACGAAAGTCAGAGAATATAGTCATCATGCATCTTTGAAAGGTAGCAGGTGCATTACATAAACCAAAAAGCATACGTCTATAAGCAAAAGTACCGAAAGGGCAAGTAAAAGTGGTCTTTGATTGATCATCAGCTGACACATGTATTTGAGAGAAGCCAGAGTAACCATCTAGAAATCAAAAATGTGTGTGTTTGGATAATCTTTCTAGCATTTGATCAATAAAAGGTAAGGGTGTAACATCCCAAATTTTCAATTTGGAATGTTATACATTAGATCATCAATGCATATCATATTTCTTTTGCATTTTGGTTGATCCTTGAAATTCTACGCAACTCAATGACCCACGGAGAGAGTTGGGGATTTCGATATTTTCATATTTGAGTTCTCTCAAATTTTGAGAATAGGATCATTTGATTTTATTTATTTTATCATCAATTATTTCTAATACAGAAATATGAGAGAGGGAATAAAATGACTTTCCCAAAATAAATAAATATTGAGGATTTAATAATAAAATCAAATAAGATTTTATTTTGGAGTTTTTCGGTGTTTTATTTGAAATTAGGAAAAATGCGTTTTTCAAATTTGCATTTAGGTCCCAAATAAATGTTCACCTTGTGAGGCTTGAATTTAGAAGCCCGTGAAAATTTATTTCGGAAATTTTGGAGTCAGTTTAGTATTTCTTTTTTCTTTTATTCCAAGCGGATTATTAAAAAAAAACGCGCCGCGCGCCGACTGGGCCTAGGCCGAGCCGACGGCCCACCCCGCCGCCTGCGTCTCCCTCCAGGAGACCGGAGTCGCGCCACCGCCTGAGTCCGGCTCGGGGCCGCCGCCGTGCCCCCTCCCCCAAGGCAGCACCCCCCTCTCTTAAATACCGAGCCGCCCCGCCGCCCCTCACCTCACCCGCCCCGCCGCACGCCAAGCCGCAGCCGCCCCGCCGCCTGCGCTGCTGCCGCCGCCGCCGCACGCCACACGCCGCTGCCGCCGCAGCTGCGCCGCCCCGCCGCCCCGCATAGCCGCCGCCGCTGGAGCCCCGCCCCGCCCGCCGGAGTACCTCACCGGAGGTATAGCCGCGGCTGTTCGCCGTTCGGTTTTTTTATAAAAAAACCGCCTCGGTTTTTTTCGAAACCCTAGATCGGTTTATTTTTTTCTCTGGTTTATTTAATTAGTGAGCGTTCACCGATTCGTTCGTTTTAACGAACGCGTTCATCGTTTAGTTTCAGATAACGAACGTTCATTCGTTAATCTGTTCTTCGTTTTTCTTTTTCTCGGATTAAATCCGTGATTTTTCTGATCGCGATTTTTGATCCGATTTTCGTTTTAGTTTATCTTTTCGCTCGTTTATCGGAATCAGGCGATTCAAGCGCCTAGGGATTCGTCTCGAACCCCTGTATCCATTTAACCAACCTAAACAAGATTTTGATACTGTAAATTGTTCCCTAGATCCAGATTGCTAGAACGAAGTTGTTTTCTTTCACCGTTTGTCTTTCGATGCTTCGTTCGGTTTGATTCTTTTGCCAACCGGAGTTCTTTAGTTGAACCTTCTGGTTAGATCTCTTATTTGAGTTTTACCCGTGCATTAGATGAGTACTTATTGTATGCTCGTTTGTTTGTTTGCGATAGAGTATCCGGAGTGCGCCGCCTATTACTTCGAATCGCTAGGTTTCCTGGATCATCAGCAAGGCAAGTAACACTTTGATCATACCTTTTCTACTATCCAGTTTTATTGCATTAGATCAATCCTCACACATTGCATGATTAGGATCTAATTAAATTGTGGGATGGGAAGTAGATGAGGTAGTACCTATTACGTGTTATTATCAAACCTTTGGGAGTTACTTCTACGTTTGCTTGTTATGCCATGCTATGCTAGTAGACGTGGATCCGGTGAGTGATATCCATGATAGATGTGAGATTGTTAAATTAATGGTTTATCTAAGGTGGCAACTTAAACACACATCTGGGTGGATTGAGGCACCTGGGTATTCCAGGACTTGCCTGTTTTCTTTTGGACCGCCACCCAGGCTCAAAGGGATCATAAGACTATTCATACTAGAAACTTCCGTGTGCTGCCACAAGCTATTATGGGCTCTAGCATAGTTGACTAAGTTGTGCGAACTCTTACAGTGGTAGACTAGCAGATGTAGGGGATGTAGGTGGTACGGTCTACCCGATCGTAAGGTGTTAGTGCTTCTGAAAGACTATGTCTCGGTCATCCGTCTTCTCAAACACCCTGTAGTGCGAGAAACCAAACGGAGGCGATCGAGTCTTGTGGGGAAAAGTGCGCAAACCTCTGCAGAGTGTAACAAACTAATCATGGTTAGCCGTGTCCCCGGTTATGGACATCTTGAGTATCTAATACTTGGATTAGCATGTGAATCTCAACATGTTACTCTAAATTAATTTTTGTTGGGTTATGTAATGATGATGCTTAATTGGGATTGAGAATGATGTCAACCATTCTCAATGTTTAACAACTACCATGATAGTTAAATAAAATTATTCCTTTGAAGTAGGGAAAAATTGGCTTTACGCAAAAATTGTAACCATAGAGCTTTCAACCAGCCAAATATGCATATAGTATAGCTGTTTCATTCCATTAGTCTCTATGTGTTACCTTGCCAGCATATTCCATGTGCTGACCCGTTTTTGGGCTGCAACGTTAATGTTGCAGACTTTTCAGACGACAATTAAGGAGTTTTTAGGTCGTGGTTCTATACTCAGTGATGCCGTTGGAGTTGATGGACTCACTTACCTTCCAAGCCTTCCGCTTTTATCGTTATTAGATGGCCTTAAGCCATATTTATTGTAATAAGTTCTCTTCTGAGACACTCGATGTAATAAGTGTGTGATTGCCACTCTGTTATAAATCCTCCGAGTACTGTGTGGTGTCAGCATTACTGATCCAGGGATGACACCGGAGCACAGAGATCAGACTGTTTGAGGTCTGGTCGCTATAGAGATGGTATCAGAGCACACGCTGACTGTAGGACACGACCACTAAGCTAAAAGACCTAGATCACTATTCACTCTCTTCTCTTCTGACTTCTCATCTTTTCTACTCTTTAGGATGGCGGATGCAAGGAACAAGTTCACATAACCAGATGAAGATATACCCTTTGGACGACACTTGAAGGAAGTAACTAGATACCTGAACATAGGCGTACCAAGCTTCACGGGAACCTACAACGCCACTTTACTTGAAGAAGAGCGCTGGATGATTCAAGTTCAAGTTCCAGGAAGGACGTTCATGCCAGTCACTGAGCCCATAGAGTTTTCATTTGATGCACCAACTTGGAGTCTAGGAAAGAGCATGGCGGCTCACATCGCCATCGGACGCATTGGAGAAGTCTACCACAAGGATCTCAAGGATACTATCTACCAGATTTGTGGGTGCCGAGATGAACACTGGGAGATGATCAGCACCAGGAAAGATAGATCAATCGCAGCTTTTATCCAGGAATTAAACCAGCACATTCGACGCTAGGAGGACCAGATGTGTGCCGACATGATAGATCTGAAGAAGGCTAAGACTAGAATCAAGGAACCGGAGGAAGAACTCAAGGCTACACGTGAAGATTATGAAGAAGAAATTGAAGTATTGGTGGAGAAGAATGACGACCTGATCAAGAAGATTGGAATATTTATGGGAGGCCCGACACCAGTAGATGAAGATGAAGAACCCAAGGAAATTAACCCAGAAGACTACATCATCATCGACGGCACCAACTCGGAACCAGACAGTAGCGATGATGACTATGTTGATGAAGCTGGAGCAGATATCATGGAGTCAACGACCGAAGAATATTTCTAGTAGACCACCTCCTCAGTAGTAGTAGTCCACCATGTAAATATAGTAGCCCAAGCACTTTTGCGATAGTTAGATCGATTGTATGCCCTTGTTTGATTGAATGAAGTGAATTGTTTGCTTTTGCCTCATGTGCATACGGGTAGTGTTTTCTCTTTAGACCCCCCTCTATTCTTACATCTCATCTTTTCTAAACCCTCAGATGCCTCCGAGACGTGACCCCGGATTTGCATTTCCACCGGAGCTCACCCAGTTGATCCAGCAGCAGAACACATTGATGCAGTTGCTAGTCCAGAATCAGAATCAGGGGAACAACAACAACAACCCACCACCACCACCACCACCTGTTGACCACTTAGCCCGTTTTCTTAGGTTGAATCCGCCAGTGTTTTCCAGTAGCACCGAGCCGATAGTAGCAGATGATTGGCTCCGCAAGACAGCTAGGGAGTTGACCACAGCAGGATGCACAGATGCGGAGAAGGTAAAATTTGCCGCACATCAGCTAGAAGGGCCCGCAGCATCATGGTGGGAGAATTTCACAGCCACTTTCCCAGTCGACACTGTCACATGGGACCAGTTTCAGCAGGCGATCTGTACTGCCCATGTTTCAGCAGGAGCTATGGCCATGAAGAAGCGTGAGTTTCGTAACTTGCGCCAAGGAGGACGGACAGTTGGCCAGTATGTGGAGGAATTTAGTAAGTTAGCACGTTATGCCCCAGATGACGTCGCTACAGATGCAGCTAAGCAAGAGAAGTTTCTAGAAGGACTGAATGATGAGTTGAGCATGCAGTTGATGGTAGCCACCTTCAACAACTACCAGGAGTTGGTAGATCGTGCTCTTATGATTGAAGGGAAGCAACAGCAAATTGAGAATCGCAAGAGGAAGTATGGACAAGGAAAGTACAATTCAGGAGCTCAGCAGAAGCCACGTTTTACCCCTAGACCAGGAGGACATTTTCAACATACCCATGGAGGAGGTAGCTCGCACAATCACAATGGCACCAAGAATGGTAATGGCAATGGAGGAAGCAACGGCCAGAACCGCACCAACCCCTCAACCCCAGCCAAGAAGGACTTGAGCCAAGTCACTTGCTATAAGTGTTCGAAGACCGGACATTATGCCAATGAATGTCCTAAAGGCCAAAATGGCAATGGAAGTTCTGGGAAGAAGCCGAACCCTTTCAACAGGGGACAGGTGAACCACGTTAGCGTGGAGGAGGTTGAAGCTCAGCCCGATGCAGTAATAGGTAAGTTTTTGGTTAAGTCATTTACTGCACTAGTTCTTTTTGATACTGGTGCATCGCATTCATACATCTCAAGGGGATTTGTGGATAAGTATAACCTATCAACCCAAGGCCTTAGGTCACCCATGTTAGTAACCTCACCCTGAGCAGAATATGTGGCTAGACTATGGTGTGATCGGTTACCATTAAGGATTGGTAACTATGTTTTTCCCTCTGACCTAATAGTATTGGAATCTCAAGGACTGGATGTGATATTAGGCATGGATTGGTTATCAAAGTATGAAGGGAATATTGAATGTGCTAGTAAGTCAATTTTGCTTACTACCCCAGAAGGGAGAAGGATCAAGTATGTATCCTGGCATGTGCCAAAGAGGGCCCAGGTAAATTGCCTAACAGGAGTTGTGCAGGAAGAAGTACCAGTGGTAAGGGAATTCCTAGATGTATTTCCAGAAGAGTTGCCAGGCATGCCACCGGATAGAGATATTGAGTTTTTGATTGAGCTATTGCCAGGCACAGGGCCAATATCAAAGAGACCATATAGGATGCCAGCAAAGGATTTGGTGGAAATTAAGAAGCAGATTAAGGAGTTATTGGATAAGGGATATATTCGCCCAAGTTCTTCACCTTGGGGACCGCCAGTACTTCTAGTAGAGAAGAAGGATGGATCGTTAATGATGGTTGTTGATTATCGAGGATTGAATGAAGTAACGATCAAGAACAAGTACCCATTACCAATGATCAACGATCTGTTTGATCGATTGCAAGGAGCTAAGGTATTTTCCAAGATTGATCTGCGATCAGGATACCACCAGTTGAAGATTCGGGAACATGATATTCCGAAGACAGCTTTTACTACCAGATATGGGCTGTATGAGTATACCATTATGTCATTTGGTCTGACTAACGCACCTGCCTATTTTATGAACATGATGAACAAAGTGTTTATGGAGTTTTTGGATAAGTTCGTCGTAGTGTTCATTGATGATATCCTGGTTTATTCGAAGAATGAAGAGGAACATAAGGAGCATTTGCGTTTGGTACTTGGAAAGCTCAGAGAACATCAATTATATGCCAAGTTCAGCAAATGTGAGTTTTGGTTGAAGGAAGTAGGATTCCTCGGACATGTTATATCTGGAGAAGGCATAGCAGTAGATCCCGCTAAAGTTGAAATCATGACCACGTGGGAAGCCCCAACAACAGTTGGAGAGATCCGGAGTTTTCTTGGACTCGCAGGATACTACCGGAGATTTATTGAGAATTTCTCAAAGATTGCGAAGCCTATGGCTGAGTTATTGAAGAAGGATACCAAGTTCATATGGACAGAGGAGTGTGAGGCTAGTTTCCAGGAGTTGAAGAAACGTTTGATTACCTCACCAGTGTTGATTTTGCCAGACCAGACCAAAGATTATGAGGTGTACTGCGACGCTTCACGTCAAGGACTTTGAGCAGTGCTTATGCAGGAAGGGAGAGTTGTTTCATATGCCTCAAGACAACTGAATCCTCATGAGTTGAATTATGCCATGCATGATTTGGAGTTAGCAGCCGTAGTGCATGCGTTGAAAACATGGAGACATTTTCTCATTGGTAATCATTGTGAGGTGTACACGGATCATAAGAGTTTGAAGTACATTTTCACCCAGAAGGAGTTGAATCTCAGACAAAGGAGATGGTTGGAGCTTATCAAGGATTATGATATGAAATTTCATTATCACCCCGGAAAGGCTAATGTAGTAGCTGATGCATTAAGCCGCAAGAGCCATGTCAATACATTAATGACGGGAGAAATACCCAAGGAGTTAGCAAAAAATCTTCGTGAACTATGTTTGGAAATAGTTCCGAGAGGCTATGTAGCAGCATTGGAGATTCAGTCAACTTTGATGGATAGAATCAGAGAAGCTTAGAAAGCTGACAAAGAGATTACCGCTATAAAAGAGAAACTAAGCAAAGGAAAAGCTAAAGGATTTCGTGAGGATGAACACGACACCCTATGGTTTGAAGACCGCGTTTACGTGCCCAATGACCCGGAGATCAGGAAGTTGATACTGCAAGAGGCACACGACTCACCATATTCGATTCACCCAGGAAACACCAAGATGTATTTGGATTTGAAGGATATTTTCCGGTGGACCGAAATGAAGAAGGATATTGCGGAGTCTGTAGCAGTTTGTGATGTATGCTAGAGAGTAAAGGCAGAGCATCAGAAGCCAGCAGGATTGTTACAACCATTGCCGATACCCGAATGGAAGTGGGATAAGCTAGGCATGGATTTTATCATGGGATTGCCCAGGACTCGTTCAGGCTATGACTCAATTTGGGTTGTAGTCGATCGATTGACGAAAGTAGCTCATTTCATCCCAGTAAAGACCACTTACACCAGTGCTAAGTTGGCAAAGATATACATGACCAGGATCGTATGTCTGCATGGAGTTCCAAGGAGTATCGTATCAGATAGAGGAACCCAGTTTACCTCAAAGTTCTGGAAGCAGTTGCATGAAACTTTGGGAACCAGGCTAGAATTCAGTACAACTTTTCATCCACAGACAGATGGACAGACCGAGAGAGTCAATCAAATTTTGGAGGATATGCTGAGAGCTTGTGCGCTAGATTATGGATCTAGTTGGGACGACAATTTGCCATATGAAGAGTTCTCTTACAACAACAGTTACCAAACCAGTTTAAAGATGGCCCCTTTTGAAGCCTTGTACGGAAGGAGGTGCAGGACACCGTTGTCATGGGACGAAGTTGGAGACCGTCAGTTGTTTGGTCCTGACTTGATTAAAGAGTCTGAACAGAAGGAGAAGTTGATTCGCGATAGGCTCAAGGTAGCCCAGTCCAGACAGAAGAGTTATGCGGATTCTAAACGCAAGGAGACAGTTTACGAAGTTGGAGATAGAGCTTATCTTCGAGTATCTCCACTTCGGGGAACAAAGCGTTTTGGAGTTAAAGGGAAGTTAGCAACACGATTTGTAGGACCATATCGAGTATTGGAACGTATGGGGGAAGTAGCCTACAAGTTGGAATTGCCCGAAGGATTGTCAGGAGTTCATGATGTGTTCCACGTTTCTCAGCTGAAGAAGTGTCACGCGGAGATGGCTGACATACCGTTGAGAGATACAGTGCCTTTGGAAACTATTCAGTTGGATAACGATTTGACCTACGAGGAGAAGCCAGTTAAGATCCTCGAGTTTGCCAACCGAGTTACTCGCAGCAAGGTTATCAAGTTTTGAAAAGTTCAGTGGAGCCACCACTCAGAGGATGAAGCCACCTGGGAGCGAGAGGAAGATTTGTTCAAGGACCACCCTCACCTATTTTCTAGCCAACCCGAATCTCGAGGGCGAGATTCATCTTAAGGGGGGTAGGTTTGTAACATCCCAAATTTTCAATTTGGAATGTTATACATTAGATCATCAATGCATATCATATTTCTTTTGCATTTTGGTTGATCCTAGAAATTCTACGCAACTCAATGACCCACGTAGAGAGTTGGGGATTTCGATATTTTCATATTTGAGTTCTCTCAAATTTTGAGAATAGGATCATTTGATTTTATTTATTTTATCATCAATTATTTCTAATACAGAAATATGAGAGAGGGAATAAAATGAATTTTCCAAAATAAATAAATATTGAGGATTTAATAATAAAATCAAATAAGATTTTATTTCAGAGTTTTTCGGTGTTTTATTTGAAATTAGGAAAAAAATGCGTTTTTTCAAATTTGCATTTAGGTCCCAAATAAATGTTCACCTTGTGAGGCTTGATTTTAGAAGCCCGTGAAAATTTATTTAGGAAATTTTGGAGTTCGTTTAGTATTTCTTTTCTTCCGAGCGGAATATTTAAAAAAAACGCGTCGCGCGCCGACTGGGCCAAGGCCCAGCCGACGGCCCACCCCGCCGCCTGCGTCTCCCTCCAGGAGACCAGAGTCACGCCACCGCCCGAGTCCGGCTCGGGGCCGCCGCCGTGCCCCCTCCCCCAAGGCAGCACCCCCCGCTCTTAAATACCGAGCCGCCCCGCCGCCCCTCACCTCACCCCGCCCCGCCGCCCGCCAAGCCGCCGCCGCCCCGCCGCCTGCGCTGCTGCGCCGCCCCGCCGCCCCGCATAGCCGCCGCCTCCGCCGGAGCCCCGCCCCGCCCGCCGGAGTACCTCGCCGGAGGTATAGCCGCCGCCGTTCGTCGTTCGGTTTTTTTTATTAAAAAAACTACCTCGGTTTTTTTCGAAACCCTAGATCGGTTTATTTTTATCTCTGGTTTATTTAATTAGTG
The DNA here is from genome assembly GCA_034509565.1 of Triticum monococcum. Lineage (NCBI taxonomy): Eukaryota > Viridiplantae > Streptophyta > Magnoliopsida > Poales > Poaceae > Triticum > Triticum monococcum. Next base: position 436,779,516 of record CM067842.1, on the reverse strand, counting down.
AACGTTCACCGATTCATTTGTTTTAACGAACGCGTTCATCGTTTAGTTTCAGATAACGAACGTTTGTTCGTTAATCTGTTCTTCGTTTTTCTTTTTCTCGGATTAAATCCGCGATTTTTCTGATCGTGATTTCTGATTCGATTTTCGTTTTAGTTTATCTTTTCGCTCGTTTATCGGAATCAGACGATTCAAGCGCCTAGGGATTTGTCTCGAAACCCTGTATCCATTTAACCAACCTAAACAAGATTTTGATATTGTAAAATTTTCCCTAGATCCAGATTGCTAGAACGAAGTTGTTTTCTTTTGCCGTTTGTCTTTCGATGCTCCATTCGGTTTGATTCTTTTGCCAACCGGAGTTCTTAAGTTGAACCTTCTGGTTAGATCTCTTATTTGAGTTTTACCTGTGCATTAGATGAGTACTTATTGTATGCTCGTTTGTTTGTTTGCGATAGAGTATCCGGAGTGCGCCGCCTGTTACTTCGAATCACTAGGTTTCCCGAATCATCAGCAAGGCAAGTAACACTTTGATCATACCTTTTCTACTACCCAGTTTTATTGCATTAGATCAATTCTCACACATTGCATGATTAGGATCTAATTAAATTGTGGGATGGGAAGTAGATGAGGTAGTACCTATTACCTGTTATTATCAAACCTTTGGGAGTTACTTCTACGTTTGCTTGTTATGCCATGCTATGCTAGTAGATGTGGATTGGGTGAGTGATATCCATGACAGATGTGAGATTGTTAAATTAATGGTTTATCTAACGTGGCAACTTAAACACACATCTGGGTGGATTGAGGCACCTGGGTATTCCAGGACTTGCCTGTTTTCTTTTGGACCGCCACCCAGGCTCAAAGGGATCATAAGACTATTCATACTAGAAACTTCCGTGTGCAGCCACAAGCTATTATGGGCTCTAGCATAGTTGACTAAGTTGTGCGAACTCTTACAGTGGTAGACTAGCAGATGTAGGGGATGTAGGTGGTACGGTCTACCCGATCGTAAGGTGCTAGTGCTTCTGAAAGACTATGTCTCGGTCATCCGTCTTCTCAAACACCCTGTAGTGCAAGAAACAAAACGGAGGCGATCGAGTCTTGTGGGGAAAAGTGCGCAAACCTCTGCAGAGTGTAACAAACTAATCATGGTTAGCCGTGTCCCCGGTTATGGACATCTTGAGTATCTAGTACTTGGATTATCATGTGAATCTCAACATGTTACTCTAAATTAATTTTTGTTGGGTTATGCTTAATGATAATGCTTATTTGGGATTGAGAATGCTGTCAACCATTCTCAATGTTTAACAACTACCATGATAGTTAAATAAAATTATTCCTTTGAAGTAGGGAAAAATTGACTTTACGCAAAAACTGTAACCATAGAGCTTTCCACCAGCCAAATATGCATATAGTATAGCTGTTTCATTCCATTACTCTCTATGTGTTACCTTGCCAGCATATTCCATGTGCTGACCCGTTTTCGGGCTGCAACGTTAATGTTGCAGACTTTTCAGACGACGATTAAGGAGTTTTTAGGTCGTGGTTCTATACTCAGTGATGCCGTTGGAGTTGATGGACTCACTTATCTTTCGAGCCTTCCGCTGTTATCGTTATTAGATGGCCTTAAGCCATATTTATTGTAATAAGTTCTCTTCTGAGACACTTGATGTAATAAGTGTGTGATTGCCACTCTGCTATAAATCCTCCAAGTACTGTGTGGTGTCAGCATTACTGATCCAGGGATGACACCGGAGCACAGAGATCAGACTGTTTGAGGTCTAGTCGCTACAAAGGGGTAATGATCTTTTTTAGTAGCCTTATTTAATTTGCGGAAATCAATTACCATCCTATAACCTGTAATAATTCTTTGCGGAATCAATTCATCTTTATCATTAGGAACAACAGTAATACCTCCCTTCTTAGGGACACAATGAATAGGACTTACCCACTGACTATCAGCAACGGAATAAATTATACCTGCCTCAAGGAGCTTTAATATTTCTTTTCTTACCACTTCTTTCATCTTAGGATTCAGCCGTCGTTGATGATCAATAACTGGTTTGGCGTCTTCCACCAAATTTATTTTGTGTTGACATAGAGTGGGACTAATGCCCTTAAGATCATCAAGAGTATATCCAATAGCAGCACGGTGCTTCTTTGGTGTTTTCAATAATTTCTCTTCCTCCTTCTCTGAAAGGTTAGCACTAATAATAATAGGATATATTTTCTTTTCATTAAGATAAGCATATTTAAGAGTATCAGGTAATGGTTTAAGCTCAAACACGGGATCACCCTTGGGTGGAGGATGATCCCCTAGGATTTCAATAGGCAAGTTGTGTTTCAGAATAGGTCCCTGTTTAAAGAATACTTCATATATTTCCCTTCTTTCATTCATGAACATATCGTTTTCATGGTCTAGCAAGTATTGTTCTAATGGATCAGTAGGAGGCATGGCAATAGAAGCAAGACCAATAATTTCATCTTTAGTAGGTAATTCCTTATCATAGGATTGTCTACGAAATTTAGCAAAATTAAACTCATGAGACATATCCCCTAAACCAACAGAAACAATATCCTTATTGCAGTCTATTTTAGCATTGACAGTATTCAAGAAGGGTCTACCAAATATAATGGGACAAAAGCTATCTTGTGGGGAACCAAGAACAAGAAAATCAGCAGGATATTTAACCTTCCCACACAAGACTTCAACATCTCTAACAATCCCAACTGGTGAAATAGTATCTCTATTGGCAAGCTTAATGGTAACATCAATACCTTCTATCTTAGCTGGTGCAATATCATGCATAATTTCTCTGTATAAGGAAATAGGTATTGCACTAGCACTAGCACCCATATCACATAAGCCATTATAACAATGATCTCCTATTTTAACATAAATAACATGCATGCCTACCACAGGTCTATTTTTATCTTTAGCATCAGGTCTAGCAATTCTAGCAGCTTCATCACAGAAGTAAATAACATGCCCATCAATATTATCAGCCAAGAGATCTTTAACCATATCAATTTTAGGTTCAACTTTAATTTTCTCAGGGGGTTTAGGTGTCTTAATATTACTTTTGTTGACCACAGTTGAAGCTTTAGCATGATTCTTTATTCTAACAGGAAAAGGTGGTTTCTCAACATAAGCAGTAGGAACAACAAGATCATTATAAGTGATAGTCTTTTCTGCAACTTTAATAGGTTCAACTACTTTTACTTCTATGGGAGGATTATATTTAAGCCACTTCTCCTTAGGGAGGTCAACATGAGTAGAAAAAGATTCACAGAAAGAAGCTACTATCTCAAAGTCAAGTCCATATTTAGTGCTAAATTTACGGAAAACATCGGTATCCATAAAAGATTTAACACAATCAAACTTAAGTGTTATACCTGACTCCTTACCTTCATCGAGATCCCAATCTTCAGAGTTGCGTTTAATTCTCTCCAATAAATTCCATTTGAATTCAATAGTCTTCATCATAAAGGAACCAGTACAAGAAGTATCGAGCATGGAGCGATTGTTGTCAGAAAGCCGAGCATAAATTTTTTGAATAATCATTTCTCTTGAGAGCTCATGATTGGGGCATGAGTATAACATTGACTTAAGCCTCCCCCAAGCTTGAGCGATGCTTTCTCCTTCGCGAGGCCAAAAATTATATATATAATTACGATCACGATGAACAAGATGCATAAGATAAAACCTCTGATGGAATTCCAATTTCAACCGTTTGTAGTCCCACGATCCCATATCATCACATAGCCTATACCATGTCAATACATCTGCCTTCAAAGATAAATGGAAGACCTTCTTCTTGATAACATCATCGGGCATACCTGCAAGCTTAAATAATCCACAAACTTCATCCACATAGATTAAGTGTAAGTCGGGATGCAATGTTCCATTTCCTGCAAAAGGATTAGCTAGCAGTTTCTCTATCATACCCGAAGGAATTTCAAAGAAAAAAATTCATTTTCAGTAGGTCCAGTAGGTTGAGGAGTAACTAATTGTGGTTCCGGACGAGTTGAAGATACCCCGAACATACCCCTCAAAGGATTATGTTCCATAGTAACAAGTGACAGTAAATTTCAGCACACTATATAAAATTTTCCTTACCAAATTCCACCTACCAAAGGCGCTTCACTCCCTGGCAATGGCGCCAGAAAAGAGTCTTGATGACCCACAATTATAGGGGATCTATCGTAGTCCTTTCGATAAGTAAGAGTGTCGAACCCAACGAGGAGCAGAAGGAAATGATAAACGGTTTTCAACAAGGTATTCGCTGCAAGCACTGAAATTATCGGTAACAGATAGTTTTGTGATAAGGTAATTGGTAACGAGTAACAAGTAACAAGTGTAAAAAAAGTGCAGCAAGATGGCCCAATCCTTTTTGTAGAAAGGACAAGCCTGGACAAACTCTTATATGAAGTAAAGCGCTCCCGAGGACACATGGGAATTATCGTCAAGCTAGTTTTCATCACGATCATATGATTTGCGTTCGGTACTTTAATAATTTGATATGTGGGTGGACCGGTGCTTGGGTACTGTCCTTACTTGGACAAGCATCCCACTTATGATTAACCCCTATTTCAAGCATCCGCAATTACAATAGAAGTATTAAGGTAAACCTAACCATATCATGAAACATATGGATCCAAATCAGCCCCTTATGAAGCAACGCATAAACTAGGGTTTAAGCTTCTGTCACTCTAGCAACCCATCATCTACTTATTACTTCCCAATGCCTCCCTCTAGGCCCTAACAATGGTGAAGTTTCATGTAGTCGATGTTCACATGACACCACTAGAGGGATGACAACATACATCTCATCAAAATATCGAACGAATACCAAATTCACATGACTACTAATAATAAGACTTCTCCCATGTCCTCAGGAACAAACGTAACTACTCACAAAACATATTCATGTTCATAATCAGAGGGGTATTAATATGCATAATGGATCTGAACATATGATCTTCCACCAAGTAAACCAACTAGAATCAACTACAAGGAGTAATCAACACTACTAGCAACCCACAGGTACCAATCTGAGATTTGGATACAAAGATTGGATACAAGAGATGAACTATGGTTTGAGATGAGATGGTGATGGTGAAGATGTTGATGGAGATTGACCCCCTCCCGATGAGAGGATCGTTGGTGATGATGATGGTGATGGTTTCCCCCTCCCGGAGGGAAGTTTCCCCGGCAGAACAGCTTCGCGAGAGCCCTAGATTGGTTCCGCCTCGTGGTAGGGGAGTCTCGTCCCGAAAGCTTGCTTATGATTTTTTCCTCGACGAAAGACTCCATATAGCGGAAGATGGGCATCGGAGGGCCACCAGGGGGCCCACGAGGCAGGGGGCGCGCCCAGGGGGGTAGGGCGCGCCCCCACCCTCGTGGCTAGGGTGTGGCCCCCCTCTGAAACTTCTTGCACTCAGTATTTTATATATATTCTGGAAATAGCTTCCGTGAAGTTTCAGGACTTTTGGAGCTGTGCAGAATAGGTCTCTAATATTTGCTCCTTTTCAGCCCAGAATCCCAGCTGCCAGCATTCTCCCTCTTTATGTAAACCTTGTAAAATAAGAGAGAATAGGCATAAGTATTGTGACATAATGTGTAATAATAACCCATAATGCAATAAATATCGATATAAAAGCATGATGCAAAATGGACGTATCACACAATAGAGGTAAGTATTTCCCTCAGTTATGAAACCAAGGTTATCAATCCAGTAGGAGAACCAAGCAACACTATGTAAACAACACCTGCATGCACATAAACAACAAATACTTGCAACCCAACGCGTAATAGGGGTTGTCAATCCCTCAACGGTACTGAGATAGATTAAATTGTATAGGTTTCGATAAATAGGTTTGACAAAAATACAAAATAAAATAAAGAAAGAAAAATTGCAGCAAGGTATTTTTTATTTAATATGATAGGAAATAAACCTAGGGCCATAGTTTTCACTAGAGGCTTCTCTCGAGGAAATAGCATATGGTTGGTAAACAAATTACTGTTGGGAAATTCATAGAAAAGCAAATGATTACGACGATATCCAAGGCAATGATCATGTATATGGGCATCATGTCCAAGATTAGTAGACCGACTCCTTCCTACATCTACTACTATTACTCCACACATCGACCGCTATCTAGCATGCATCTAGTGTATTAAGTTCATGAAAAATGGAGTAATGCAATAAGAACGATGACATGATGTAGACAAGATAAACTCATGTATGAATACACCCCATCTTGTTACCCTTAATAGCAACGATACATGCGTGTCATGTCTCTTTCTCTCAGTGAGATTGACCACCGCAAGATCGAACCCATCACAAAGCACCTCTTCCCATGGCAAGATAAATCAATCTCGTTGGCCAAACCAAACCAATAAACCGGAGAAGAAATACGAGGCTATAACAATCATGCATAAAAAGAGTTCAAAGAAGACTCAAATAATATTCATGGATAGATCTGATCATAAAATCACAATTCATCGGATCCCAACAAACACGCCACAAAAAAGAGTTACATCAAATAGATCTCCAAGAACATCGAGGAGAACATTGTATTGAAGATCAAAAAGAGAGAGGAAGCCATCTAGCTACTAACTATGGACCCATAGGTCTGTGGTAAACTACTCACGCATCATCACAGGGAAACAAGGAGGATGAAGAACCCCTCCGTGGTCGTTGCCCCGTCCAGCAGAGTGCTAGAAAAGGCCTCTAGATTGGATCTCATGGTTTTGGAACTTGCGCCAGCGGAAAAAAAGTATTCCGTCGACTACCCTAGGGTTTGCGGGATTTTAGAGTATTTATAGAGGCGGAGGTAGGTCAAGGCGGTGCTCGTGGGCTCGACTACCCACACGGCGTGCTGGAGGCCCCTGGCACGCCCTAGTGCCTACCGGGCCCCATGAGCGTCCTCTCGTGTCCTCCAGAATCTTCCTGGGTGTCTTCTTGCCAGAAAAAAATCTCCAAAAAGTTTCATGGCATTTGGACTTCGTTTGGTATTGATATTCTACAAAGTAAAAAACAAGCAATAAACAACAATTGGCACTGGGCACTATGTCAATAGGTTAGTCCCAAAAAAGATATATGCTAGTAAATGTATATAAAACATCCAAGATTGATAATATAACCGCATGGAACAATAAAAAATTATAGATACGTTGAAGATGTATCACATATTTATATTTTTGATTGTTTCATGCCCTTATTCTACTATTTTCACATACTTTCGGCAACAATTTATATGATTTCTAGGCTAATCTAGTGCCCAGTGCTAGTTCTTGTTTTTTTGCATGTTTTTGTATTTCATAGAAAATCCATATCCAACGAAGTCGAATCGCGATAAAAAGTTATGATGATTTTTTAGGGAATATGTGGGATTTTTTGGCGCAATAATCAACAGAACAGGTGGCCCATAGGCCCCACAAGCTCAAGGGGCACACCCCCTGCACTTGTTGCCATCTCATAAGTTAGTTGGGGTGTCCTTCGCATGCAAGGAAACTAATATCCGGAGAAAAATCCCCTCAAAATTTCAGCCCAATCAAAGTTTGGATATTTAAGAAACGGTGTTCGGCTAGAAATTTTAGGAACGCTAAACATAGAAGAAACAGAGAGAGATCTAATCTATGGGGCTCCCGCCCCTCGGGGGCCATGGTGGCCAAGGACCAGAGGGGGTACCTTCTCCCATGTAGGGGGAGGCCAAGGAAGAAGACGGAGGGGGCCTCTCCTCCCCTCTCTTCCAGTGTGGCACCGGAGCACCACAGGGTGAATCATCGTGACGACGATCTACATCAACAACTTCATCGCCGTCAACACAAACTTTCTCCCCCTCCATGCAATAGTGTAAACCTTTTTTCCTGATGTACTCTCTACTTAAACATAGTGCTTTATGCCACATATTATTATCCAATGATGTGTTGCCATCCTATGATGTTTGAGTACATTCCTTTTGTCCTATGGGTTGATTGATGATCGTGATTGGTTTGCGTTACGTGTTTTATTTTGGTGTTGTCCAATGGTGTCCTCCGTGCCGCGCACACGTGTGGGATTCCCGTTGGAGGGTGTTGCAATATGTTCATAATTTTCTAACTGACTGAGTTGTGTGAGCGACAAAGACACAAACTTAGTTAAATAGGTTGTTCCGTATGTGATTAAAGAGAACTTTACACTTAAAGCTATGGTTGTGTCTTTACCTTAATGAACTTTAGTATTTGCGGATGCTATCTAGAGTTCAAATTACAAGTGCATGTGATCCAAGTAAGGAAATTATGTTAGCTTATGCCTCTCCCTCGTATAAAACTGGAATAATGATTACCGATCTAGATATAAATTTCCTATGGACAAATCCTTCTCATTGTTCTACAAAAACTCTCTACTAAAACAATAATCAACTTTTATTATCTCGCAAAGTACTTCTAGTTTTATTCTTGCAAAGTAGTTTAATTCTTTTTCTAGGTAAAGAAAATGTTGGTGTGTGTAGAGTTGTATCGATGGTCGGTAGAACTTGAAGGGAATATAAACTCTGCCTTTAGCTCCTCGTTGGGGTCAACACACTTACTTATCAAAAAAGGCTAAAAATGATCCCATATACTTGTGGGTTATCAAGATATTTTCTGGCACCGCTACCAGGGAGCAATAGTGTGGGGTGAACATTCTCGTGTGCGCTTGTTGGCTTTACCTCTAACTAGATTTTATTTCTTATTCTAAGTTGTTTTATATCTTTAATTATGGATATGGAACACGGAATACCGAAAAAGGTGTACTTGCTACTCATGGAGATGAGGAACCTCCTAAAACCCTCTATGATGGTTATGTGGAAAACATTAAATATTACTTTGATAATCCCGATAAATCCCCTTCGTGCTTACTGAAGGATGAACGCTATGATCCCTTGGATTAGTTCGAAATATCCCTTTTTGATGAACTTGATGCTTGCTATGCTTATGGACATGATGCCAATATGAATGATGCTTATGGAGATGAACTTGTTATAGTTCCTTATGTCAAAAATGAAATTGTTGCTATTGCACCCATGCATGATGGTCCTATTATCTTTTCGAATTCTCCCAACAATACTATATTGGAGAAGTTTGCTCTTCCTAAGGATTATTGATGGTTGCATTTTGCTATTGCACATGATGATTTTGACGGATATAATATGCATGTGCCTGCTGCTCTACTTGCAATTATTATGAGAGAGGAACTACATCTCCACCTCTCTATGTTTCTAGCGTGATAAAATTGCAAGAAACTGCTTACACTATGTATCGACCTTTATTATGTGTGCATTAATTGTTCTTTTATCACATGAAGAGAGTTATACTTTGTTGTTCTATGATGTATGTTGCTTTGTGCTCACTACTAAATTACAAATCACTATTAATTTAAATTGGCTTTGATACACCTTGGAATCCGGGTGGATCAATTACTTGAGCACTTTATGCCTACCTTAATGGATTTAAAGAAAGCGTCGCATGAGAGACAACCCAAAAGAGAGTCATTTTATTCTGTTATGTGCTCATAAAAATTTCAAAAAACAAAAATATATAGAGGGGAACCTAAATTTTTTTCAAGAAGAAAAATGAAGTGAGAAAGACGAGCACCGTTGAAGTGGGGGACGTCCTTGTACTTTGTTCATGCACATGAAAACTTTGTGAACCTTAATCATAGAAAATTTTCAACAAAAATAATTACCCCCTTGTACAAATCCATTGTATTATAAAAATATTGTGCCAAGATTTACCTTTAAGGTGTTTAAATTGCTTGTTTGGTATGTGCTTTGCAGAAATAAAAACTTTGGTTGTAGTGTTTGAATTTTCATGTTTTACAGGAACATCAACATTTTCTAAAAAAATACACATTACTGCTATGCAAATTGTTTATTACGTCCTTATGTTTCAGAATTTTTTGAGGTACAAAAGTATATTTTTCATCTGTATCTTTACAGGGTGACCTATTTTCACATATTTCTGTTATAGTTTATTTATCTGCTTGTGTTTGCAATTTTGTCAGGACCCATTGACGTGGGAGCATTAGAGTTGTGTTAGAATATAGTAGGTAATATTGGATTATAATTATACAATATGGTTATAGCGTATTTTGTTTTTCCTTTTCTTTTTGTGCACCATGCTGGTATGAGATAGTCCTTGGTTGATTTATAGAATTCTCTTTGCACTTCACTTATATCTTTTGAGTATGACTTTATAGAACGCTTCATCTGCTTCACTTATATCTTTTGAAGTTTGGATGCTCGCTTTTCTACATTGGGAACACCGTTATTTGTAGAATGCTCTTTTGATTCACTTATATTCATTAGAGCTTGGCCATGTATTTTGTAGAAAAAATTAAACTCTCATGCTTCACTTATATCTATTTTGAGAGTTATCGGGAATTGGTTACTCACATTGTTAGTCATAAAAACCTGCATAAAACTTGTAGATCATTGAATATGATATGTTCGATTTCTTGTAATAGTTTTGCGATATTAAGATTGTAATATGTGGGTGTACTAGTTGATAATTATAGTTTAGTAAGATATTGATATTAAGGTTGTGATTTTATACTCATTAAAGTGTCGGTCATGGCATGGCTAAGAAGTTGGAGCGTAATATCCCTGATTGAAATCCTTTGTGTTGTCCAGATCGGTGGCGCACGATGGTTAACTCCTTCCAACCTCCTCCCTAGGGGCATGCGACTAGTACTTTACTTTGACGACATTCCAAACGATCGCAATGGTCGTTTGAGCGCCCGTATGAAGGGAACAACACCTCCAATTGATTCATTTTCGATGCCTGAGGTCGACGAGGTGTTTTCTAACGAATTATTTGCTTTGTAATTAGTGTTAATTAGCTTTGAAACTCCATAGCCAATAATTCTATTTAGCAACTATTTTTTCCTTTATTTCTTTTTACCGGTTGGGTATACGAACTACGGAAGTCAATGTTTTTATTTCATGTGTTATTTTTGCAGGGGCATGGATTTTATGTGGTGAAGTATACGATATGGTGCCAACGGTATGAAGATCCACAAAAAAACACTTGGTTGCTTCATCAGAACAAACTTCAACTACAAGTGCCCGGTAAAGTTTTTCAAAACGAACCTTGCTCAAATAAAAATTGCTTAGTGCAGAGTCTCTCACCTTATGTGAGGATCAACCTTTTTAATTAGGCACTTAGGAGACTTGTATTTTATATTTTGTCTCGCACGCACTCCATACCAACCTAGGAGCTACCAGAATTCCTAGACCTAGTTTGTTGACTTAAGCGAGGTGCTTAGGTTGATGACCGATCATATGAGGCATATATTTTTATCACTTGTGTTCTAATCCATTGTGTTACAAAAAATGAAAAGCACAAAAATATTTTGTTTTCCTTTTAGTTTGTTTTCAGCAGGTTCTATCCGAGGGCAGCCACTCACTACAGGAATCGTCTTCTTTGCCGTCTGTCGCGGTTGACAGCAAATGACCGGAAAGCTGATGGCAGACCTCTTTGCCGTCTGCCGCCGCTGATGGCAGACCTCTTTGCCGTCCACGTAAAACCATCCTCAGGATCCTCTGGCTCCTGGACTCCAACGTCTGGTTGCGACATCCGAGAAAAATGGAAAAGAGGGAGCAAAGCAACCATGAGTACTCATCCAAAGTACTCGCAAGCAAGGATCTACACTACATATGCATGGGTATCTATGTAAAGGGGCAATATCGGTGGACTGAACTACAGAATGCCAGAATAAGAGGGAGATAGCTAGTCCTATCGAAGACTACGCTTCTAGCAGCCTCCATCTTGCAGCATGTAGAAGAGAGTAGATGGTAAGTTCACCAAGTAACAACGTATAGCATAATCCTACCCAACGATCCTCTCCTCGCCACCCTGTGAGAGAGCGATCATCGGGTTGTATCTGGCACTTGAAAGGGTGTGTTTTATTAAGTGTCTGGTTCTAGTTGTCATAAGGTCGGAATACAACTCCGGGTCGTCCTTTTACCAAGGGACATGACTATTCGAATAGATAAACTTTCCTGCAGGGATGCACCACATTACCCAACATGCTCGATCCCTCTGGCCGGGCACACTTTCCTGGGTCATTCCCGGCCTCGGAAGATCAACACGTCGCAGCCTTACCTAGACACAACAGAGAGGTCGGCACGCCAGTCTAAATCCTATGCAGGCAGGGGTGTGGGCCCATCGCCCATTGCACACTTGCACGTTGCATACGCGACTAGTAAGCAGACCTAGCCTCCCTAATACAAGAGCAGACGTTCCAGTCCAATCCGGCGCGCGCCGCTCAGTCGCTGACGTCAAGAATGCTTCGGCTGATACAACGACGTCGAGTGCCCGTAACTATTCCCGCGTAGTTGGTTAGTGCGTATAGGCCAGTGGCCAGACTCAGATCAAATATCCAGATCTCGTTAAGCATGTTATTTGAAGTATCCGCGGACGCCAACCAGGGACCAGGCCCACCTGTCTCCTAGGTGATCGCAACCTGCCCTATCGCTCCGCCACAAAGTAACCACTAGGGGGCTGTTGGGAACCCAGGCCCACCACTACCTGGGTGGAACCACCTGCCCCTTCAGCCCCCATCTCCGAATCATCAACATAAGTATGTAATAGTATAGTATATACCCGTGATCACCTCCCGAGTGATCACGGCCCAGTAGTATAGCATGGCAGACGAACAAGAGTGTGAGGCCACTAATGATAAACTAGCATCCTATACTAAGCATTTAGGATTGCAGGTAAAGGTAACAACAGAAGTAACAACGACAGGCTATGCAGCAGAATGGGTTCATCTGAAAGCGGTAACATCTACACTACTCTAATGCAAGGAGTAGAGGGAAAGAGTAGGTGATATTGGGATGAACAGGGGGCTTGCCTGGTTGCTCTGGCAAGAAGGAGGGGTCGTCATCGATGTAGTCGATCACAGGGGTATCGGTAGCGGTCTCGGGGTCTACCGGAAAGAAGTAACGAAGGGGAAACACAATAAATAACAGATCAATCAAAGTATCATAAAGCATAACAAGTCAATACGCGTTGCGAGGGGTGATCTAACACAGGGATAGATGATACCGGCGAAGGGGGAAAACATCCGGAAAAGTATTCCTGATGTTTGACGTTTTCAGACAAACGAATCGAAGGGGCATTATTGCATCTTTGCTATGCTAGAGACGCGTGAGAGACGAACGGACTGCGCATTCGGATTCGTCTCATCGTTCTGAGCAACTTTCATGTATAAAGTATTTTCATCCGAGTTACAGATTATTTTATATGAATTATCAAAGTTTATTGCATTTTCAGAATTTGTTTTAATTCGTTTTTAAGGAAATTGCTAAGTGCACACAACAGCAGCTTAGCTACAGTGGCTTACAAGTGGGGTCCAACGGCTGGGTTGACCCAGTCAACATTTGACTGGTCAACACGTGAATAGTAAAAGTGGGTCCTGCATGTCATAGGCTTGTATATTTTTATTTGTTTTAACCTTTAATTAGCAACAGGTCCACATGTCATTTGGCTATTTACCTAAAAAATAAATAAATCTAACTTATTTAAAGGGGCCGACATGTCATCTACTACTAGACTAACTTAGCACCAATTGTAAATCCTAATCTAAACTAGTGCTAAATAAACAAGGGCCGGCCACACACGGATATGGCACCGCCGGCCACACACACAGCGCGCGCACACACACGGTACACACACAACGCACGCGCACGCACACGCGCGCGCCTCTCACGGCCTTGGACATGGCCATGGCCAGCTGCAACAGGAGCAGTCGTTTAGGAGTAGCAGCAGCAACGCTGGCGAAGCTAGGTAGGAACTGCTGGGGGGCAAAGCTAAATCATGGGTGTTTGGGGGTGTAAATTGCTAAAAAAATCTCATCTAAGCCCTTTCTTAAAAAAAATCTTCTTAGTTTGGTCCAAAGTTGGGGGGGGGGGGGGGGGGGGGGGGGGGGGGGCCACAGCACCCCCAGGCTTGCACATAGCTCCGCCACTGAGCAGCAACAACTTGCATCAGTGGCGGCAGCGGCGTTGGAGGCATAAAGCAGCGGCAGCAAACAGCAACGGAGTAGCAACCAGCAGTTAAGCATGAGCAGCATAGCCAGCAGCAGGCGGGCGCAGCAGGGGAGCGCGGCAGCGAACGGCAGCGGGCGCACATGACGCACGGGGCCCGGGCGGCCAAGGCAACAGGCGAGTGTGGGGCATGACCAGGGCGCGGCGGGTGCATGCACACGCGGCCGGACACGGCCAGGGATGCGACTACATGTGGACGAACATGGCTGCGGGCATGTAGCTTCAGGCACGATGGGACGAGCAGTCTACGGCATCGGATCAAAGGGGAAAACAGGGGATATGGAGGAGAAGCTCACTACGAGCTCGATGGAGAGGTCGGGGAGGTCGGAGGTGGACCGGAGTGGCGGGAATCGACGGCGAACGATGACGATGTACATGATGAAGATGGTGGCGATGGCGAGTGTATAGGGAGGCTCCGCTCGAGTTGATGCTTAGGATGGACGAGGTCGATAGCACCGGTCCTCCTAGACGCGTCCTCAAGGCTTTGGGAGGCCGGTGGCCGCGACTACCTTGACGACCATGGCGAACCGATCTCGTGCGTGAAGGAACTAAAGGGGCCGATGTGAGAGGAGGGAGGAAGGAGGACTAGGGTTGAGATGGGATCCCGGGGGCCTGGCCACGCTCTTATCCAATAGAGGGGCCGGGGAGATGGCCGCACGTGGCTGGGGGTGCCATGGATGCCCGCCACGGCTGTCTCCTCACTGTAGTGAGGTAGGGGATGAGTCCCAGTTGGGTTGGGCCTGTCACGTAGCGGTTGGCCCAAATTGAAAAGACTAGTTAACGAGCGCTTCTTCGGAAGCCTCGCAACGATCAGCGTCACTTGGGACGCTCTCAGCCATTTGACACGTGTCGCACTTTGGACGCTTTTTTTGGATTTTGTTTTTTTATTTTTCCGCACGTGTTTTCGGTTTTTTAAACGGTTTTTTTCGATTTTTTTGACATTTTGGTTTTCCCCTGGTCTTACTTAGCTTTTTGATCAAAAGAAAATTTGAATTTTTTTGCGTGAAAAAACATGTTTTTTTCCCTTTCGCAAAAGTCACGGTTTTTCTTTCGCGAGAGGCACGGTTGTGCTTTAGCAAGAGTCACGGCCGTGCCTTTCGAAAACGAAAAAAAATACGTTTTCTGTTTTTTCTTCTTTCGCGAGAGTTACGGTTTTGCTTTCGCGAGAGACACGGTTATACTTTCGCGAGAGTCATGGCCGTGCCTCTCGAAAAGGGAAAAACAAAACGCGTTTTTTGTTTTTTGTTTTCTTTCGGGAGAGTCACGGTTTTGCTTCCGCGAGAGGCACGGTTGTGCTTTCGCGAAAGTCACGGCCGTGCCTCTCGGAAAGGGAAAAAAATACGCGTTTTCTGTTTTTTTTTCTTTCGCGAGAGGCACGGTTGTGCTTTCGCGAGAGTCACGGCCGTGCCTCTCGGAAAGGAAAAAAACGTGTTTTCTGTTTTTTTTCCTTCCACGAGAGTCACGGTTTTGCTTCCACGAGAGGCACGGTTGTGATTTCGCGAGAGGCACGGACGTGTCTCTTTCAGAAAGGGAAAAAACCATGCTCCCGGTCTGGTTTTTTCGCCCGGTTTTTTGTCCGGTTTTTTCGTGAAAAAAAATCGTCAAAACCGATCAACATGGGATCTAGTTTTGAAGATCTCGACGCAAGGAATCCAACGGTGAAAACGGTTCAAGATTTGGACGCACGGTTTAAGAGATAAAACGTTTTGAATAAACGGATCTACGAAAAAAGGAAAAACTCCCAGGTTGCGACAAGTGGCACACTGCATGTGCGCCACTTGTCGCGACCTGGGAAAGTGGAGTGCTCTTTGCAACGAGTACTCCTTAATTTGTGATTTCGGTCTTTTCTTATTCCTGTTTTGTATTTTCTCGGATGCTTCCATTTTATTTTTAGTTAGTAAATGATTTTTGTTACTCATGAAACTTCACACAAAAATTACACACAATATTTATAGACCACAAACAAAGTCTCACAATGTTTGGAGATGCATACGTATTTGTTTTATTTTGAAAAGGCCAAAAATATTTGTCAATGGACCACTTTAATATTTCCCTAGGGATACATTTCTGAGTCAGATGAAGTGGGTTCCACATGAAAATGATTAGTGGAATTTATAGAATATTGTGAACATTAAAGATTTTTTTAAGAAATAAATATTTTGGCTTTATTTTAAAACTGAATTTGAACCAAACTGAGAGTGGGATTATTTTCTAAATGCAACTTAATTATGATGATCATGATGACATGGCACATTAGCATGTGGTCACTGTAGCATGACACTGGGGGTGTTACAAACCTCCTCTACTACAAGAATTCTCGTCCTGAGATTTAAGAGGGGAAGTGAGGGGGAAGAGATTTGGTTACGAAATTCCAACGAGTGTTCTCGATCTTGGTTGCTCTTCTCGAAGAGGTCGATCCATTATGTTGATGTCTTCATTTCTCTGCTTTAGGTCATCATGATGAAGTCGACATCCTTTCTTCGGGAACTCCGTCGTACTTACGGTAGAATAAGGCGTGGTTATTCTGGGAGAACGGACCTCTGCAAGGTTGACTATCTGGTAGCTAACATCGGGGAAGGTGGCGGAAAGTAACTCTCGAACTGAAACTTAAGAAAATATCGAGAGCAAAGTAAGAAGGTACCATGAGAAGTTTCAAGTGGGTAGGAAATCGTTCGTTGCCTGCAACAGAGTGTGAAAGGGTTCAGAGCAATGGGAATATGTATTGTGTCTGATACTAGAACTGATTATCTTTCGGAAGGTGGCTCGTGAAGTACTTGCAAAGCCACACGTGAGGAATAACCTTGGAAACAGGAGGGTACAGGAGAGTCAAGTTTTGATCCTGTGGAACTATGGGTTATGGGCCCGCCATGTGGGTTAAAAGTAGGGAGGGCGTTGTCATCATGCACAAACATGATAGCAAGGAATGTTAGAGAAGAGACTGTCAGTTAAGTCGACAACAACATCGGTACCAAGGGAGAGGGACGAAGAGAACCATTTTCTTACTCGTTGAAACAAGGCGGACCAATAGGCAAAGTTCTCGTCCATCGGTGGTTACCGTACTGTCGACAATAATAGTAACAAGGTCTTACTGACACGGTTGTACAACAAGGTGTTTACATAAGCAGAAGAGTATTACTACATAGATCATATAGATCACAAGAAAGGTTAAGAACAACAATGGCAAGGAAAATTTGATTATCAATTTAAACAAAACAATGGAAAGGAAAATGTGTTTAAACACATATTCCATGGGTATATCCTTCCCAAGGACAAGCGGAGCATGATATCCAGAAAGTAGAAAACCATTTAGGTAAGGGAGAGAAATTTCATGACATTACCCATACAACAGTGTTTGGATAATTGATAAGGAAAATTTAGCATAGTGCTTCCAATGTTCTTGTTGACGATTATATTGATTACCACAGCCATGCTTCGGGATAGCATTGGCATGGTCATCATGTAAAGGACAGACTTTGGATACATAAAGGGTCCACCAGGAGCAACTAATAGAATAAGTCTTACAATTTCCTCATGGAAGAATGGCTAACCTTGCTAAAAATGGAAACTATAACAATAGTTCCTCTGGCCAGGTGTGCTAGGCATGACATCACCTTACCGGGTCATATATAGACCAATGTTATAACTCTTGAAAAATGTTCCAATCATCATATCGGACCGATATTTAGATCTGATTGGTGGTCAGGATACCACGGACTCAGGATGCCTGAGAAGATAATGTGCAACACAAATTGACGAGATGACATTGTACGATCCTCGGGAAATGTACTATGGAAGTGAGTTCTGAAACAAGAGTTCATCATTAAATCAATGAGAGGGTGAGGAGGTGGCTGATGGACTCAGCAACAATTCATTGAGATTTCCAAAAAGATGGATTTCCATGATTATGTGAACAAGGAGATACCATTTGTTAGATCAAATGATATAATGATGTATGCTCGAGGAGAACATCCATGAGCAAACATTGGTTGAAAGGTGCACCCGAAATATTGGCTTAGGTAGCATGATCAATGTTAGTATGGTGATCTGATAACCAATACACGAAGAATGAAACTATCATTCATAACTTACAAGCAATAGGGTTGCTAGCTAGAAGTTTTGAATTCACACATCATAGTCCAATTGTCGGTATTCCGGTTAGAAACAACCGGGGGACCAAGGAATGAACGGAGATGGCGAGAAGTAATACTATATCAAGAATTCTCAAGAGGTGGAGAAATTCTCACAACATCCTTGACATAAAAGATGGTAATATGCCAAGGTAGAACATAACACAAGCTAGATAGCAAGGAAATCAAGTTACAACACAAAACATGAACAAGTTTGTGTTGAAGGGAAGGCAATAATGTTGTCGATGATAACACAAATTATCAAGGGAAAGGATGGTATTTCTCATCATGAATTCAATTGATATCCTGGAAGAGCTCAGAATGTTGATGATGATCACGACAAATTTTGTCGACAGATTTCATGAAGATGCAATCGACCGATGATGACATCAAGTCAAAGGAATGATGAAGCAAAAGGTTATTGGAACCATGGGTACGACACAAACTCGAAATCAAGTTTGTTGTTCAAGGAGAAATGATATGACGAGCAAGACCGGCATAGGCTTAACTCATCGTCAAAAACTGTGCTCTGAGAAGGATGACCAGGTAGCACAGTTAAAATTTAGCACGATGATGATATAGCCGATCAAGCTAGGAATGACTTGAAGGATTATTAAACTCATAAGAAACAAAAATTACTTAGGGTTATCGAATCGGAATGCGGAATCGGTTCACATATCGGTGTCCTTGGTTGACGACAACCCATAACCCAGGAAAATTGGAAGTGAGAAATAAAAATTGATGAAGAACCCATAAGAATTTATGCGGTTCCAAGATATTCTCAAGATACCAGAGTGTAATACTCGATGGTAGATCAAAGTAAAGGTTGGACATGTGCATTGATCTGCAGAAGACAAGTACTTCAACTTGTCTGAGAAAAGGAATCAAAGAATATCAATATGGCCGAAACTACGATTGCAAAAGACTAGATCCCAGATATAAGATGAACTTATACCAAGGGAATAATTAATTTAAGAGTATCTTCCATGATAAGGTCTACATTGTGTCCATGGGCATGAACACAAAGTTCAAGGTTGACTCCCACTTATCCAATGCATGACCATTCATTCACTACTCTATTAAAATGAGTTGAGTGTGAAAACCTACCTGGGTAATTACCAGAGGATTATGACCCGTGAAAACCTTTTGGGTTCACACAGATTAAGGAAGGCATAGGTTCAACCCATTACCGTATCTTAGAAACCTATACCACGAACTACAGGAGTAATGGACACAAGCTCAAAAGCGGAGCATGGTTGACAAAAGGAGAGGGTACAATTTACCACTACCATTATGTATCAGGGAAAGAACTTCTCGAGGTTTTTGCATACGAAGGACACTATCGGATGATAATTCAACAAAGGATCTGACGGTCCATAGCGGAGTTGATGTGAGTATCGGTACTCAATCAGAGGAAGAAAGAACGCAAATGCATCGGTTTATAGAATGACTGAATAATTCGACGTTTAAATAACAAAGGAATTATGATCTTCAAGTCAAGGGATCAGAAGTGACACTCTGATTAGGAATGGATAAGTTGAATAGCATTAGGGATACAATCAACAACAATTTGATTGGTTGAGAACCAACTCCTGTTTAAAATGACGTCTGAGCCGGAAGGATGAATTCTAGGATTTGATCAAGGACTGCGAGCATTTGTAACATAATGAATCAACAGACTCAAAATGACAATGACAAAGGATGCCAATAAGATTACCAGACTTATGGGATTAATCATAATGCAAGCAAGCAAGAATTTCAAGAGCAATAGGCTGTTGAGGATTTTTTGGAAGATCGAATGGTATTTCGAAGACTTTTGTGAAATACTTGAATCAAGTGGGGATGAGCGGATGATAACCCACAAGTATAGGGGATCGCAACAGTTTTCGAGGGTAGAGTATTCAACCCAAATTTATTGATTCGACACAAGGGGAGCCAAAGAATATTCTCAAGTATTAGCAGCTGAGTTGTCAATTCAACCACACCTGGAAACTTAATATCTGCAGCAAAGTATTTAGTAGCAAAGTAATATGATAGTAGTGGTAATAGTAACAAAAGGTAACAATAGCAAAAGTAATGCTTTTGGTCTTTTGTAGTGATGATAGCAATAGCAACAGAAAAGTAAATAAGCGAAGAACAATATATGGAAAGCTCGTAGGCAATGGATCAGTGATGGAGAATTATGCCGGATGTGATTCATCATGTAACAGTCATAACCTAGGTTGACACATAACTAGCTCCAATTCATCAATGTAATGTAGGCATGTATTCTGAATATAGTCATACGTGCTTATGGAGAAGAACTTGCATGACATCTTTTGTCCTACCCTCCCGTGGCAGTGGGGTCCTAATGGAAACTAAGGGATATTAAGGCCTCCTTTTTATAGAGTACCGGAACAAAGCATTAGCACATAGTGAATACATGAACTCCTCAAACTATGGTCATCACCGACAAGTATCCCGATTATTGTCACTTCGGGGTTAATGGATCATAACACATAATAGGTGACTATAGACTTGCAAGATAGGATCAAGAACTCTCATATATTGATGAAAACATAAATAGGTTCAGATCTGAAATCATGACACTCGGGCCCTAGTGACAAGCATTAAGCATATCAAAGTCATAGCAACATCAATCTCAGAACATAGTGGATACTAGGGATCAAACCCTAACAAAACTAACTCGATTACATGATAAATCTCATCCAACCCATTACCGTCCAGCAAGCCTACGATGGAATTACTCAAGCACGGCGGTGAGCATCATGAAATTGGTGATGGAGGATGGTTGATGATGACGATGGTGACGGATTCCCCTCTCCGGAGCCCCGAATGGACTCCAGATCAGCCCTCCCGGGAGGTTTTAGGGCTTGGCGGCGGCTCTATATCGTAAAACGCGATGAATCCTTCTGTTTGTTTTTTCCTCCCCGAAAGCAAATATATAGAGTTGGAGTTGAGGTCGGAGGAGCTCCAGGGGGCCCACGAGGTAGGGGCGCGCCCTAGGGGGGCAAGCGTGCCCCCACCCTCATGGACAGGTGGTGGGCCTCCTGGTCTTCATCTTTTGCAAGGATTTTTTATTATTTCCGAATAGATGTTCCGTGAAGTTTCAGGTCATTCCAAGAACTTTTGTTTCTGCACATAAATAACACCATAGCAATTCTGCTGAAAACAGTGTCAGTCCGGGTTAGTTCCATTCAAATCATGCAAGTTAGAGTCCAAAACAAGGGCAAAAGTGTTTGGAAAAGTAGATACGACAGAGACGTATCAACTCCCCCAAGCTTAAACCTTTGCTTGTCCTCAAGCAATTCAGTTGATAAACTGAAAGTGATAAAGAAAAACTTTTACAAACTCTGTTTGCTCTCGTTGTTGTAAACATGTAAAGCCAACATTCAAGTTTTCAGCAAAGATTATGACTAACCACATTCACAATAACGCTTAGGTCTCAAGTTTACTCATATCAATGGCATAATCAACTAGCGGGCAATAATAATAAATCTCGGATGACAACACTTTCTCAAAACAACCATAATATGATATAACAAGATGGTATCTTGCTAGCCCTTTCTGAGACCGCAAAACATAAATGCAGAGCACCTTTAAAGATCAAGGACTGACTAGACATTGTAATTCATGGTGAAAGAGATCCAGTCAAGTCATACTCAATGTAAACTAACAGTAATGAATGCAAATGACAGCGGTGCTCTCCAACTGGTGCTTTTTAATAAGAGGATGATGACTCAGCATAAAAGTAAATAGATAGGCCCTTCACAGAGGGAAGCAGGGATTTGTAGAGGTTCGAGAGCTCGGTTTTGAAATAGAGATGAATAATATTTTGAGCGGTATACTTTCATTGTCAACATAACAACCAAGAGATGGCGATATCTTCCATGCTACACACATTATAGGCGGTTCCCAAACAGAATGGTAAAGTTTATACTCCCCTCCACCAACAAGCATCAATCCATGGCTTTCTCGAAACAACGAGTGTCTCCAACTAACAAGAGTCCCAGGGGGAGTTTTGTTTGCAATTATTTTGATTTGATTTGCATAAAGCATGGGACTGGGCATCCCGGTGACCAGCCACTTTCTCGTGAGTGAGGAGCGGAGTCCACTCCTCTTGAGAATAACTCGCCTAACATGGAAGATACAGACAGCCCTAGTTGATACATGAGCTATTCGAGCATACAAAACAGGATATTTATTTGAAGGTTTAGAGTTTGGCACATACAAATTTACTTGGAATGGCAGGTAGATACCGTATATAGGTAGGTATGGTGGACTCATATGGAATAACTTTGGGGTTTATGGGATTGGATGCACAAGCAGTATTCCCGCTTAGTACAGGTGAAGGCCAGAAAAAGACTGGGAAGCGACCAGCTAGAGAGTGACAACAGTCATGAACATGCATTAAAATTAATCAACACCGAATGCAAGCATGAGTAGGATATAATGCACCATGAACATAAATATCGTAGATGCTATGTTGATTTTGTTTCAACTACATGCGTGAACATGTGCCAAGTCAAGCCACTCGAATCGTTCAAAAGAGGATACCACCCTATCATACCTCATCACAACCATTTTAATAGCATGTTGGCACGCAAGGTAAACCATTATAAGCTCCTAGCTAATCAAGCATGGCACAAGAAACTATGATCTCTAGTTGTCATTGCAAACATGTTTATTCATAATAGGCTGAATCAGGAACGATGAACTAATCATATTTACAAAAACAAGAGAGGTAGAGTTCATGCCCACTTTTCTCATCTCAGTCAGTCCATCATATATCGTCATAATTGCCTTTCACTTGCACGACTGAATGATGTGAATAATATTAAGAGTGCACGTGCATTGGACTAAGCTGGAATCTGCAAGCATTCAATAAACAGGAGAAGAGAAGGCAATATGGGCTCTTTGTCAGATCAATAATAATGCATGTAAGAGCCACTTCAACAATTTAATTATGGTCTTCTCCTATCGACCCCGAAGAAAAGAAAAGAAATAAAACTGTTTACACGGGAAAGCTCCCAACAAGCAAAAGAAGAACAGGAAATCTTTTTGGGTTTTCTTTTTAATTACTACTACAAGCATGAAAAGTAAACTAATTAAAAGCTACAACTAATTTTTTTTGGTTTTTCTTAAGGTTTATTAAACACACAAGAAGAAAGCATAAAAAGGAAAATAAAAGCAATATGATCTCTAGTTGTCATTGCAAACATGTTTATTCATAATAGGCTGAATCAGGAACGATGAACTAATCATATTTACAAAAACAAGAGAGGTAGAGTTCATGCCCACTTTTCTCATCTCAGTCAGTCCATCATATATCGTCATAATTGCCTTTCACTTGCACGACCGAATGATGTGAATAATATTAAGAGTGCACGTGCATTGGACTAAGCTGGAATCTGCAAGCATTCAATAAACAGGAGAAGAGAAGGCAATATGGGCTCTTTTTGTTAGATCAACAATAATGCATATAAGAGCCACTCAACATTTTCTTTATGGTCTTCTCCTATCGACCCCCAAGGAAAAGAAAAGAAATAAAACTATTTACACGAGAAAGCTCCCAACAAGCAAAAGAAGAACAAGAATTATTTTTGGGTTTTCTTTTTAATTACTACTACAAGCATGGAAAGTAAACTAATTAAAAGCTACAACTAAATTTTTTTGGTTTTTATTAAGGTTTATCAAACACACAAGAAGAAAGCATAAAAAGGGAAATAAACTAGCATGGATGATACAATGAAAAAGTATGAGCACCGACATCTAGCAATGAGTGTGTGAACATGAATATAATGTCGGTGGGAAATACGTACTCCCCCAGGCTTAGGCTTTTGGGCTAAGTTGGTCTATGGCCACGGCTAGCCTGGCAGATATCCATAATAATAGTTGGGGTCGTACTGCGATGAAGCGGCTATCGCCTCCTGAGCTGCAGCATGGCGACGAGCGGCCTCAGCCCTCCTCTTGTACTCATCTGCCTCCTCTCTGGTAATAACACACCTTCCTTTTTCCTGGTAACCAAAGAAGGCAGGAGCAGGGAGAGTAATACGGACAGCACGCCGTCTGTCAAAGATTAGTTGATACTGGAGAGGTGATTCACTCCTCTCAACAAACTGGTGGTGAACCATAGCATTAAAATCTAGGTAAGCAGGAGGCAATTCAATATCATCCTCGCGTATGGTCACATCGAGAAAATTAGCTAAGCGGGTTGCATAAATTCCACCAAAGAAATCTCCATTAAATCTATTAATATGCAACCTACGTGCAACAATGGCTCCCAAATTATAAGATTTATCTCCCAACACATCACTCCTAAGAATACTGAGGTCAGGGACACACATGTGACATGCTTCATCTTTACTGTTAATGCATCTACCTATGAAGAGAGCAAAATAATGTATAGCAGGAAAATGAATGCTTCCTATGGTAGCTTGTGTTATATCTCTAGATTCCCCTATAGTTATACTAGCAAGAAAATCTCTAAATTCAGATTTGCGAGGTTCCCTGACACTACCCCATTGTGGAAGTTTGCAAGCAGTGGTAAAATCCTCTAAGTCCATAGTATAAGAATTTTCATAAAGATCAAACATGACAGTTGGAGAATTACGTGAAGATGAAAATTAAAACCTCCTTACAAAGGAACTAGTGATATATTTGTACTAGCGGCACTTTTCTTCCTCGAAGCTCACAAGATCAGCGTTACACAAATATGCGTTAAATTCTTCCTTAATTCTCGCTCGATCCATAAAGTTTTCCAAAGGCCATTCACAAGGGTGCACTGGAGCGTCTCTTGGTGGCTCATCATCAGCATCATGCATTGCAAGCCTGGGTCCTTGCTTCCTTGAAGAACCACCTCGGTACATTTTCCCAAGCATATTTCTTCCTCTGAATTTTTTTTGAAATTTTTAGTAACTTCAAAATAAAAGTAAACCAAACTCAACAAAATTGATAGCAACTACTCCTACAAGTGCCTAGAGCCTATATCATGCCTCAAAACTACTTTTGACCATATAAATTTGACATGCAAGCTCAAGAACAGGGTCACCTAAGCAGCACAAATTTGCAATGAATAAAGCACTAGAACGAAAACTAATTGGACCAATGGAGGAGTCACATACCAAGGAACAATCTCCCCAAGCAGTTTTGTGAGAGGTGCTTTGAGCAAGGAGATCGAAAATGGCAGCAAAATGAGCTTGGACTCGGGTTTGAGTTGGATATTTGTGTTTGTGGGAGGAAGAAGAAGTGTGTGGGTGCAGGAATAAGTGGAGGAGGGCCACCGTGGGCCCACGAGGCAGGGGGGCGCGCCCAGGGGGGTAGGGCGCGCCCCTGACCCTCGTGGCCAGGTGACAGCTCCTCCTGCTGTGTTCTCAGTGCCAAATATTCTCAAATATTCTAGAAAAAATCATATTTAAATTTCAGGGCATTTGGAGAACTTTTATTTTCGGGGTATTTTTATATTGCACGGATAATTCAGATAACAGACAGAAAAATACTATTTTTATTTTATTTAAAATAAATAACAGAAAGTAAAAGTAGGGTACAGAAGGTTGTGCCTTCTAGTTTCATCCATCTCATGCTCATCAAAAGGAATCCACTAACAAGGTTGATCAAGTCTTGTTAAGGAACTCATTCCGAATAACATGGAACCGGAGAAATTTCGAATAACACTATGTCACCTCAACGGGGATATGCACATCCCCAATAATAAGAATATCGTATTTCTTCTTGACAGTAGGAAGAGGAAATTCAAAACCTCCAAAAATAATCGATGGAATTTTTCCAATAGAATTGATACTATGGACTTGAGGTTGTTTCCTCGGAAAGGGTACCGTATGCTCATTACCATTAACATGAAAAGTGACATGGCCTTTGGTGCAATCAATAACAGCCCCTGCAATATTCAAAAAGGGTCTTCCAAGAATAATAGACATACTATCGTCCTCGGGAATATCAAGAATAACAAAGTTCGTTAAAATAGTAACGTTTGCAACCACAACAGGCACATCCTCACAAATACCGACGGGTATAGCAGTTGATTTATCAGCCATTTGCAAAGATATTTCAGTAGGTGTCAACTTATTCAAATCAAGTCTACGATATAAAGAGAGAGGCAGAACACTAACATCGGCTCCAAGATCACATAAAACAGTTTTAACATAATTTCTTTTAATGGAGCATGGTATAGTTGGTACACCGGGATCTCCAAGTTTCTTTGGTATTCCACCCTTAAAAGTATAATTAGCAAGCATGGTGGAAATTTCAGCTTCCGATATCTTTCTTTTATTAGTAACAATTTCTTTCATGTACTTAGCATAATGATTCATTTTAAGCATATCAATTAATCGCATACGCAAAAAGATAGGTCTAATCATTTCAGCAAAGCGCTCAAAATCCTCATCATCCTTTTTCTTGGATGGTTTGGGAGGAAAAGGCATGGGTTTCTGAACCCATGGTTCTCTTTCTTTACCATGTTTCCTAGCAACAAAGTCTTTCTTATCATAACGTTGATTCTTTGATTGTGGGTTATCAAGATCAACAGCAGGTTCAATTTCTATATCATTATCATTACTAGGTTGAGCATGATCATGAACATTATCACTAGTTTTAGGTTCGTTGCCAGATTGTGTTTTAGCATCAGAAATAGAAATATCATTTGGATTCTCAGGTGTTTCAGTAATAGGTTTACTAGAAGCATGCAAAGTCCTATCATTTTTCTTTTTCTTCCTATTAGAAGGACTAGGTGCACCTATATTATTTCTCTGAGAATCTTGCTCAATTCTATTAGGATGGCCTTCAGGATACAAAGGTTCCTGAGTCATTTTACCACCTCTAGTCATAACTCTAATAGCATTATCATTATTCTTAATATTCAATTCATTGAGAAAATCATTTTGAGCCTTAAGTACTTGTTCTACTTGAGTGGTAACCATAGAAGCATGTTTACTAATAAGTTTAAGTTCACCTTTAACATTAGCCATATAATCACCCAAGTGTTCAAGCATATTTGAATTGTATTTCAATGGTCTACCAAAATAAGTATTAAAGTCTTCTTGCTTAGCCATAAATTTATCAAACTCATCTAAGCATGGGCTAGCAAACTTAGTAAATGGGATTTTAGCTTTATCATATCTATAGAGAGAATTTACCTTTACTACCTGTGTCGGGTTATTAAGACCATGTATTTCTTCAATAGGTAATGGATTAAGATCATATGTTTCTTCAACAGGCGGTAAATTAAGACCATGTATTTCTTCAATAGGAGGTAAATTCTTAACATCTTCATCTTTAATACCTTTTTCTTTCATAGATTTCTTTGCCTCTTGCATATCTTCAGGACTGAGAAATAGAACACCCCTCTTCTTCGGAGTTGGTTTAGGAATAGGCTCAGGAGTTGGTTCAGGATCTGGTTCAAGAAGTGTCCAATTATTTTCATTTGTCAACATATTATTCAATAGAATTTCAGCTTCATCCGGCGTTCTTTCCCTGAAAACAGAACCAACACAACTATCCAGGTAATCTCTGGAGGCATCGGTTAGTCCATTACAAAAGATATCAAGTATTTCATTTTTCTTAAGAGGATGATCAGGCAAAGCATTAAGTAATTGGAGAAGCCTCCCCCAAGCTTGTGGGAGACTCTCTTCTTCAATTTGCACAAAATTATATATATCCCTTAAAGCAGCTTGTTTCTTATGAGCAGGGAAATATTTAGCAGAGAAGTAATAAATCATATCCTGGGGACTACGCACACAACCAGGATCAAGATAATTAAACCATATTTTAGCATCACCCTTTAATGAGAATAGAAATATTTTAAGGATATAAAAGTAACTAGTTCTCTCATCATTAGTGAACAGGGTGGCTATATCATTTAATTTAGTAAGATGTGCCACAACAGTTTTAGATTCATAGCCATGAAAAGGATCAGATTCAACCAAAGTGATTATATCAGGATCAATAGAGAATTCATAATCCTTATCAGTAACAAAGACAGATGAAGTAGCAAAAGCAGGCTCAGGTTTCATCCTAGCATTTAGAGATTGCTTATTCCATTTAGCTAATAACCTCTTAAGTTCATAACTATCTTTGCAAGCTAAAATAGCTAAAGAAGCTTCTTTGTCAAAAACATAACCCTTAGGAATAACGGGCAAGTCTTCATCATCACTTTCATCAATATTATCAGATTCAATATTTTCATTCTCTCTAACCCTAGCAAGTTGTTCATCAAGAAATTCACCAAGTGGCACAGTAGTACCAAGCATAGAAGTAGTTTCATCATAAGTATCATGCATAGCAGAAGTGGCATCATCAATAACATGTGACATATCAGAACGAATAGCAGAAGCAGGTTTAGGTGTCGCAAGCTTACTCAAAACAGAAGGTGAATCAAGTGCGGAGCTAGATGGCAGTTCATTACCTCCCCTCGTAGTTGAGGGATAAAACGTGGTTTTTGGATCTCTCAAGTTCTTCATAATGATATGCAAATATATATCCCAAGTGACTCAAAGAATAGAGCTATGCTCCCCGGCGACGGCGCTAGAAAATAGTCTTGATAACCCACAAGTATAGGGGATTACAATAGTTTTCGAGGGTACAGTATTCAACCCAAATTTATTGATTTGACACAAGGGGAGCCAAAGAATATTCTCAAGTATTAGCAGCTGAGTTGTCAATTCAACCACACCTGGAAACTTAATATCTGCAGCAAAGTATTTAGTAGCAAAGTAATATGATAGTAGTGGTAGCAGTAACAAAAGGTAACAGTAGCAAAAGTAATGTTTTTGGCATTTTGTAGTGATGATAACAATAGCAATGGAAAAGTAAATAATCGAAGACCAATATCTGGAAAGCTCGTAGGCAATGGATCAGTGATGGAGAATTATGTCGGATGCGGTTCATCATGTAACAGTCATAACCTATGGTGACACAGAACTGGCTCCAATTCATCAATGTAATGTAGGCATGTATTCCGAATATAGTCATACATGCTTATGGAAAAGAACTTGCATGACATCTTTTGTCCAACCCTCCCGTGGCAGCGGGGTCCTAATGGAAACTAAGGGATATTAAGGCCTCCTTTTAATAGAGTACCGGAATAAAGCATTAGCACATAGTGAATACATGAACTCCTCAAACTATGGTCATCACCGGTAAGTATCCCCATTATTGTCACTTCGGGGTTAACGGATCATAACACATAATAGGTGACTATAGACTTGCAAGATAGGATCAAGAACTCTCTTCTATTGATGAAAACATAATAGGTTCAGATCTGAAATCATGGCACTCGGGCCCTAGTGACAAGCATTAAGCCTAGCAAAGTCATAGCAACGTCAATCTCAGAACCTAGTGGATACTAAGGATCAAACCGTAACAAAACTAACTCGATTACATGATAAATATCATCCAACCCATCATCGTCTAGCAAGCCTACGATGGAATTACTCGCGCACGGCGGTGAGCATCATGAAATTGTTGATGGAGGATGGTTGATGATGACGATGGCGACGGATTCCCCTCTCCGGAGCCCCGAACGGACTCCAGATCAGCCCTCCCAAGAGGTTTTAGGGCTTGGTGGCGGCTCCGTATCGTAAAACGCGATGAATGCCTTCTCTCTGATTTTTTCCTCCCTGAAAGCAAATATATAGAGTTGGAGTTGAGGTCAGAGGAGCTCCAGGGGGCCCACGAGGTAGGGGGCGCGCCCTAGGGGGGCAGGCGCACCCCCCACCCTCGTGGACAGGTGGTGGCCCCCCTGGTCTTCATCTTTTGCAAGGATTTTTTATTATTTCCGAATAGATGTTCCGTGAAGTTTCAGGTCATTCCAACAACTTTTGTTTCTGCACATAAATAACACCATAGCAATTCTGCTGAAAACAGCGTCAGTCCAGGTTAGTTCCATTCAAATCATCAAAGTTAGAGTCCAAAACAAGGGCAAAAGTGTTTGGAAAGGTAGATACGACGGATACGTATCAGCGGATACTCGATAAGTGCAAGAAATTACCCGTAGGGGTATTCAGGTGGCAAAGAACTGCAAGGCAGTAGGCACAAAGTATTCTCGGAACAATAGAGAGAATTTCGGGGTATCTTGTAATAACCAGATCAACTGGGAATAAAAATAAGAACGACAGGTGTATGTATTTATCTATAGGGATATTTCGGTGCTAGGGAATTGCAAAAGCAACAGGCACAAAGTCTCGAGAGAACATCAGAGAGTATCTTCGGAATGCTTCTGTGCACCAAGCAATTAACTGGAGTGAGGGGCTCACAAAGCAAAATCATTTAACCCGAATAGAAGAGAGATCAGAGTCCCTGAGTACAGACGAGGAATAAAAGATCCTAATACCACCCAAATGGCAATGTGGGCCCACAAGCCACACAGCCATGTTCGTAAAAGTTTTGTAATGTCCAGACTCAACTTCGGCCAAGGAGTTGGAAAGGGGGATTCCTACAGGCAGTCGGTTCTGATACCAACTTGTGACGCCCCCGATTTGACCATGCACTAATCATGCGCTCAAATGTGTATGACCAAGATCAGGGACTCACTGGAAGATATCACAACACAACTCTAGACACAAATTAAAGATCATACAAGCTTCATATTACAAGCCAGGGGCCTCGAGGGCTCGAATACATAAGCTCGATCATAAACAAGTCAGCGGAAGCAACAATATCTGGGTACATACATAAGTTAAACAAGTTTGCCTTAATAAGGCTAGCACAAAAGTAGCAATGATCGAAAAGGCAAGGCCTCCTGCCTGGGACCTCCTAACTACTCCTCGAAGCCGAACTCCACGTAGAACCATCCTCGGGATCCTCTGGCTCCTGGACTCCAACATTTTGTTGCGACATCCGAGAAAAATGGAAAAGGGGGAAAAGAGGGAGCAAAGCAACCGTGTGTACTCATCCAAAGTACTCGCAAGCAAGGATCTACACTACATATGCATGGTATCTGTGTAAAGGGGCAATATCGGTGGACTAAACTACAGAATGTCAGAATAAGAGGGGGACAGCTAGTCCTATCGAATACTACGCTTCTAGCAGCCTCCATCTTGCAACATGTAGAAGAGAGTAGATGGTAAGTTCACCAAGTAACAACGTATAGCATAATCCTACCCAACGATCCTCTCCTCGTCACCCTGTGAGAGAGCGATCACCGGGTTGTATCTGGCACTTGAAATAGTGTGCTTTGTAAAGTATCCGATTCTAGTTGTCATAAGGCCGGAATACAACTCCGGGTCGTCCTTTTACCGAGGGACATGACTATTCAAATAGATAAACTTCCCTGCAGGGGTGCACCACATTACCCAACACACTCGATCCCTCTGGCCGGGCACACTTTCCTGGGTCATACCTGGCCTTAGAAGATCAACATGTCGCAACCCTACCTAGGCACAACAGAGAGGTCAGCACGCCAGTCTAAATCCTATGCATGCAGGGGTTTGGGACCATTGCCCATTGCACACCTGCACGTTGCATACGCGGCTGGTAAGAAGACCTAGCCTCCCTAATACAAGAGCAGGCGTTCCAATCCAATCCAGCGCGCGCCGCCCAGTCACTGATGTCAAGAAGGCTTCGGCTGGTACCACGACGTCGAGTGCCCATAACTATTCCCGCATAGTTGGTTAGTGCGTATAGGCCAGTGGCCAGACTCAGATCAAATATCCAGATCTCGTTAAGCATGTTATTTGAAGTATCCGCGGAGGCGACCAGGGACCAGGCCCACCTGTCTCCTAGATGGTCGCAACATGTCCTGTCGCTCCGCCACAAAGTAGCCATCAGGGGGCTATCGGGAACCCAGGCCCACCACTACCTGGGTGGAACCACCTGCCCCTTCAGCCCCCATCTCCGAATCATCAACATAAGTATGTAATAGTATAGTATGTACCCGTTGTCAATGTCAAAACCGGCGGATCTCGGGTATGGGGTTCCAAACTGTGCGTCTAAGGCAGATGGTAATAGGAGGCAGGGGACACGATGTTTTACCTAGGTTCGGTCCCTCTTGATGGAGGTAAAACCCTACGTCCTGCATGATTTATTCTTGATAATATGTGTAGTACAAGAGTTGATCTACCACGAGATCGGAGAGGCTAAACCCTAGGAGCTAGCCTATGGTATGATTGTATGTTGTCCTATGGACTAAAACCCTCCGGTTTATATAGACACCGAAGGGGGCTAGGGTTACACAAGGTCGGTTACAAAGGAGGAGATATACATATCCGTATTGCCTAGCTTGCCTTCCACGCCAAGTAGAGTCCCATCCGGACACGGGACGAAGTCTTCAATCTTGTATCTTCGTAGTCCATCAGTCCGGCCAAAGGATATAATTCGGCTGTCCGGATACCCCCTAATCCAGGACTCCCTCAGTAGCCCCCTAACCAGGCTTCAATGACGATGAGTCCGGCGCGCAGTGTTGTCTTCGGCATTGCAAGGCGGGTTCTTCTCCAAATTTCGAACTTTTGTTAAGCAGTGTCCGGCCCCATAAATGTTGGACCTCTTGGCTTCTGCGCCCAATAAGGGCTATCTCCCACGCGCTGAATGAATACGAGGCGCCAGGGTGTTTTTACATTCGCCCCCTAGCCAGATAAATAAATTGTCTATTAAAGGGATGGGGATTCTTAGATCCAATCCATACCATCCTCCCCCAGCGAGAATCCATCGAAGCGCGCTTCGGAAAGATCCACTCCAGCATGGCCGACCTCCGCAGCTCCTTGAAAGTGCAACTATCCCTAGGCGGTTTTGGTAATTCATAACAACATATAGCTCATTGAGCTAATGCTATTTCAAGATGATTATTTCAGGAAAGCTCAATCATTGGCATGGCATGGACGTGAAAGTGGAACCCTCAAAATGCTAAGGACAAAGAATTGGCTCAAGCTCAAAAGTTCAAGACTCTTCATTTTATATTTTAGTGATCCAAGATCACATTGAGTCTTTAGGAAAAGCCAATACTATCAAGGAGGGATGAGGTGTTGCTTAACGAGCCTCTTGCTTTATGTGCTTAATGATATGCTCCAAAATCCTCGGCTACTTTCCCATATCCACAAATGACCTAAACCCTAAGCCAAACTCGGTCATACCGATTCTTTCAATCCGGCGCCACCGAGTTTCACTTGTCATTTGCCACTGCCAAACACTAGCAATTCGGTCCTACCGATAAGGATCTCGGTCTCACCGAGATGGGATTGCAAACTCTCTGTTTCCCTTTCGTAACTTTTTGGTCTCACCGAAAGAGCGAATCGGTCCCACTGAGATTGCAATGTAAACTCTATGTTTCCTTCTTGTAACTTTTCGGTCTTACCGAAAGAGCGAGTCGGTCCCACCGAGTTTGCCTGACCAACTCTGGTTAGCTTATTGCCAAACTCGGTCTCACCGAGTTTGTGCAATCGGTCTCACCGAGATTATGTTATGCCCAAACCCTAACCGAATCGGTCCTACCGACTTGCATGTCAGTCCCACCGAAATTCCTAACGGTCACTAGGTTTACTATTTTGGTCCGACCGAGTTTTCTGATTCGGTCTGACCGAGATTGATAAATTGTGTGTAACGGTTGGATTTTGTGTGGAGGCTATAAATACCCCTCCACCTCCTCTTCACTCGTGGAGAGAGCCATCAGAACACATAGACCATTCCAACTCATATGTTCTGAGAGAGAACCACCTACTCATGTGTTGAGACCAAGATATTCCATTCCAACCATATGAATCTTGATCTCTAGCCTTCCCCAAGTTGCTTTCCACTCAAATCTTCTTTCCACCAGATCCAAATCCTATGAGATAGAGTTGAGTGTTGGGGAGACTATCATTTGAAGCACAAGAGCAAGGAGTTCATCATCAACACACCATTTGTTACTTCTTGGAGAGTGGTGTCTCCTAGATTGGCTAGGTGTCACTTGGGAGCCTCCGACAAGATTGTGGAGTTGAACCAAGGAGTTTGTAAGGGCAAGGAGATCGCCTACTTCGTGAAGATCTACCGCTAGTGAGGCAAGTCCTTCGTGGGCGATGGCCATGGTGGGATAGACAAGGTTGCTTCTTCGTGGACCCTTCGTGGGTGGAGCCCTCCGTGGACTCGCGCAACCGTTACCCTTCATGGCTTGAAGTCTCCATCAACGTGGATGTAGGATAGCACCACCTATCCGAACCACGGGAAAAACATCCGTGTCTCCAATTGCGTTTGAATCCTCAAAACCCTTCCCTTTATATTCTTGCAAGTTGCATGCTTTACTTTCCGCTGCCAATATACTCTTTGCATGCTTGCTTGAATTGTGTGATGATTGCTTGACTTGCCCTAAGATAGGTAAAATCTGCCAAGAACTAAAATTGGGAAAAGGTTAAGTTTTTATTTGGTCAAGTAGTCTAATCACCCCCCTCTAGACATACTTTCGATCCTACAAGTGGTATCAGAGCTTTGGTCTCCATTTGCCTTGATCTCCATAGCTTTTGGTGGTCATAGCCTTGGTTTCACAACCTAGGAGAGTATGGCGTCTAGCAAGGGAAATTATCACCATACAGGTCCTTACTTTGATGGTACTAATTTTGCTAGTTGGAAGCATAAAATGAAAATGCATATTCTTGGACATAACCCCACCGTATGGGCTATTGTTTGTGTTGGTTTGCAAGGTGAGTTCTTTGATGGGAGGGAACCAAACCGCGAAGCTACCGCGGATGAGTTGAAGATGTTGCAATACAATGCTCAAGCTTGTGATATTCTCTTCAACGGATTGTGCCCCGAAGAATTCAACAAAATCAGCCGTCTTGAGAATGCAAAAGAAATTTGGGACACTTTGAATGATATGCACGAAGGTACCGACTCCGTCAAGGAATCCAAGTTGGATGTGCTCCAAAGTCAACTTGACAAGTTCAAGATGAAGGATGGTGAAGGTGTCGCCGAAATGTACTCTAGGCTTACTCTCATCACAAATGAGATTGCCGGCTTAGGAAGTGAAGAGATGACCGATAGATTCATCATCAAGAAGATCCTAAGAGCCTTGGATGGGAAATATGATACCGTGTGCACATTGATTCAAATGGTGCCCAATTACAAAGATCTCAAACCAACGGAAGTGATTGGAAGGATTGTTGCTCATGAGATGTCACTCAAGGATAAAGAGGAACTTCACAACAAATCAAGTGGTGCCTACAAAGCCTCATGTGAAGTCCCCACATCATCAAGTGAGAAACAAAACTTCAATGAAGAATTGAGCTTAATAGTGAAGAACTTCAACAAGTTCTACAAGAGTAGAAGCAAAGATAGAAGCTTCAAGTCAAGGTCCTACAATGACAAAAGATCTTCTAGTCGAGAGCGAAACTGCTATAATTGTGCAAGACCCGGACACTATTCCAATGAGTGTACGGCTCCCTATAAGAGAAGAGAAGATTCTCCAAAAAGAAGAAGCAAAGAATCACCACCAAGAGAGAGAAGGAGTAGAGATGATCGTTATGAACGGAGATACTCACGGAGAAGCAAGGATTCGGAAAGGAAGGAAAAATCATCAAGGAGCTACACAAAACGAAGACATCAAGCTCATGTTGGTGAATGGGTATCCGGATCCGACTCCGACAGCCACTCCGAGAGAAGTTATCACTCCGACTCCGAAGATACTCAAGATGAAGGTGTTGCCGGTCTAGCACTTGTGTCAACCAACTCCTACGACATATTTGACTCACCAAATGAAGGAATTGGAAGATGCTTCATGGCCAAAGGTCCTAAGGTAACACACCCCGAGTATGTTGATTTTAATAGTGATGAAGATGACGTGTTAGGTGATGATGACTTGCTTGTTGACAACTCTAGTGATGAGTACTATGATGAAACATCAATTAATCACGCCAGTCAAAATAAAACGAATGACAATGATAAGGAGAAGATTGAGGCTGTAACTAAAGAACTAAGCACTCTTAAGTTAGCTCATGAAACTATCTTCGAAGATCATCGAGAACTTTTAAGAGCTCATGAGAAATTACGCTTTGAAAAGCTCAATCTTGAGCAAGAGCATGAGTTCTTAAAAGCAATCAATGATGATCTCGGCAAGAAAAGTTCTTCTTACATTGCCAAGCGTTTACTATTATCCACTTACATGCCTCAAGTCAAGTCTAGTAACAATAACAAGAAAGATTCTTCCTCTAGTAGTAACAATGATCATGCTAAATCCAATATTGTTGCTTCTAGTAGTTCTCTTGATTCCACTAATAATTCTCTTAGCCAAGTTACACTTGAGCAAGAAAATAGATTATTGAAGGGGATTATAGAGAAAGGAGTGTACAAAAGCCTTGTCGGGAGTAAACAATTCGAGGAAATTGTGCGCAAGCAAGGAATGCACCGGAAGAATCAAGGTGTTGGTTTTGAACGAAAGTTCAATGCCAATGGAGTTGAATGGGAAGAAGATCAATACCCCAAGACAAAGTTTGTTCCTCTACAAGAGAAGTATGACACCTCTTTCAAGGGGATACAAGCTCAAGATGATCTTCCACCACAAGACTACAAGCAAAAAGGCAAGGACAAGCTTCAAGAGGAGATTGATGCATTTGAAGAAGCTCCTAAGACCTTAGTCAAGTGGATTCCCAAGACCATGTCAAGTTCCACTTCATCAAGTACGACTATAACTCCAAGGATTCCCGTCAAGATGGTGTGGATCCAAAAGAAAAAGAACTAGAGAGTTCTTGAGGGTGACTCCACCAACATATTTCATTCTCATCATTTTGGCAAGAACAAGTGCAATCAACTTCCACATCATGCACTAGTTCAAGGAGTCACAAACCCTCTTGTTGGTAAGATAAGGGACAAGGTAACCTAAAGTTTTCATGGACATCATCTTGTGTATGCATCACTCTATGTCTATGGATATCCTTGGTTGTTCCTTGTGGGACTAACCCATGTAGGTATTGAAAGTGCAATTCACTCAAATGGATAGCTCCAAGTGATCTACATCAACATTGAGCATCCACATCTTCAACATCTACATGAAGTCATCATTGACAAAACCCAAGGTTAGTTCATCCCTCTTAAGGGGGATATCACATCTAGGGGGAGCTTTACTCTAAGACTTGAGCTAAAGCAACTCTAAAGATGTGAATACAACAATGCTTTATGTAAAAGTGGTAACCCCACTTGAGCTTAAACGATGAGTATGACCTATGATAAAGTGTTCTCACTTGACTCCTAAGTCAATATACTCATATATAGATGACCTAGTCATCGCAAATTGCTTGATAGATGCTAGAATTGATTGTGCATGCTTTGCCACATATTTCATTTGCCATCTTATTGTGTGAGCATGTTGGTTGCATATTTTACTCATTCGAGGACATCCACTTGTTGTTTTGATTGTTTGGCTTTATCTTCTTTTGCCAAGTGGATGGACAAGAATGCCTAAGAACCTCCTCTAGCTATCTATGCTTTTCTCGTCTCAAACTCTATTCATGCTGCATCACAAAATTTGATCAAGTCAGATTCGAACCACTCTGTGTGAGGAGCGCTCGGAGTCCCCGATTCGTCATAGACTTAAACTTCCAAAACCTCTTTGTGATTCTCGGTCTAACCGATACCACACTTTCGGTCCTACCGAGATCATTAAGTTGATCTAGGTTTTCGATCTCGGTGCAACCGATTTGAACCACTCGGTCACACCGAGTTGCAATAACTGTATATAGTTTTGCATCTCGGTGCCACCGAGTTGTTCCACTCGGTCACACCGATAGGGTCGGGCTATATATAGTGACGGGCAGAATTTTGGAAATTTCTCCGAAACCTCTTCGCCCGCGCATAGCTCGCTCTGCCTCCTGGGTCTCCGGATCGTCCTCCTCGCCGCCAGCAGCCTCCAGTCGCTGGTCTCCGTCGTCGTCAATGGAATTCTGCCCCGCCGTTGCCGCCATAGAGAGTCTCCGCCAAACTAGGGTATGGACTCGATCTTCGTGCTATTCTCCAATCCGATTCCTAGCACATTGTGTTCATCATGATTCTTGCCACGTTTGATAAACTCCTATCCAGTCAATGAACTCGTAGATTAGGTTTAATTCGAAAATTTTAGGGTTAGGTTTCCGCCGAAACCATCTTGGACCCACCGAGTTGAAAAACTCGGTCCCACCGATTTGGCTTATGCCATTGCATAAGTAAAACTCGGTCTGACCGAGAATTACTTATCGGTGTGACCGATTTTGGAACTTTGTGAAACCCTAGCAGTCTCGGTGCCACCGAACCGTGACTCGGTCTGACCGAGTTCACTAGTTCTGGTGCCAAAACTGTTTCGGTGTCACCGAGTTTGAAAATCGGTAGATCCGAGATGATTTCAGTGGGAAACTAAAACTAAGTTTTTGAATTATTCTTTTGCAAAAATCTCTGCATTTTGTGATGCTCATCCACTCTATCTCATCTATAATCTATTCACAGGGTCAGCAGTCAGAGTTTGCATCATGTCAGACCAGAGTGACAGCCAGAACTTGTCAGAGCAGCAAGTGCAGTTGAGTGAGGGCACTAGCCCCTCAAGTTCCTCAGATGATGGCAGCAGGAGCACTCCCAGCAATCTGCCTAAAGCTGCCACACGTCAGAGAAAGAAGAGAACCTCTGATTTTGAAGATGAGGACTATGTGGCAGAGGAGGAAGCCACCTCCAAGAGAGTTGAGCCAGCAGCAGTTACAAAGCCAGGGTTGAAGTTCAAAAGGCCAGCAGGCAGGCAGCCCATGTCTAAGGTTAGAGCTTCAACTGAGAAGCCTGCACCCACAGAGCCAGTTGCTGCTGAAGGCAAAAAGAGGAAGGAAAGGGTCAAGAAGACTGTAGCCATAGTGCTTGGCAAGGCCTCCATCATGGTAGATGAGGAGGAAGAAGAAGAGGTTGCTGCACCAGCACCCAAGGCACCCAAGCTAATAGGTGATGCCATAAAATCAGGGGGAGCTGCTTCCAAGGCCAAGTCAGCTCCAAAGCCAAAGCCAAAGAGAAACACAAGAAGCATCCCAGCCACTGAAAAGAACAAGGCCCCAGTGCCTGAAGCTGCAGAGGAAGAGGAAGAGAATGTCCTTAGAAAGCTCAAGCCCAAGATCCCAGACCACAACGATGCTCATCCTGTGGTTGAGGATATGAAGCTCAGGAGAGATTCAGGGTTGAGGAAGTGGAGAGAAGCAGATCCGTATGCTTCTAGGAGAAGGACTGCAGTGAACTACATATTTCACACCAAGGAGCAGCAGGATTTCTATGAGATAGTGCTGCTAGATAAGAAGCCCATTGTCTGTGATATGAGATGGGTCGATTGGCAGTATATCAAGGACAATGAAGAGTACTTCCCTGGAGTGCAGGACAGCTTTAAGGCATGTGGAGTAGAGGACTTTGTTGGGCAGAAGCTCACAAAGTGGAACGAGGAACTCATAATGCAGTTCTACTCCACAGCCCATTTTTATCCAGATGGTAGGATAACTTGGATGTCAGAGGGTACAAGGTACCAGTCCACAGTTGCTGAATGGGCTCAGCTGATCAACGCCCCAGAAGAGCAGGATGATGACTTGGACATTTATGCCAAGAAAAAGATGGACCACAACTCTATGTCCAACATGTACAAGGAGATTCCGAATGAAGCACTTGACACGTTCAAATTTGGCTCAGTGCACTATCTTCTATCAGGACTGCCCACCATCAACTGGATTCTAAGGCACACCTTATTGC
Organism: Triticum monococcum; assembly: GCA_034509565.1. Taxonomy (NCBI): domain Eukaryota; kingdom Viridiplantae; phylum Streptophyta; class Magnoliopsida; order Poales; family Poaceae; genus Triticum; species Triticum monococcum. The sequence goes on along the minus strand of CM067842.1, from coordinate 436,739,665 downwards.
CCAAATCTGGAGATCACAAGATGATCAGAGGCCACGCAATCAACTTGCTTCATATCTTTGACGTGCCTCAGAAATTCAAGGTGATGAGCCTAATGGTAGAGACCATTAAGAGGACAGCAGCAGACCGGAAGAGGAGCTGTGGATATGCCCCATAGATTCAGGAGCTCATCAACTCCAAGATGGGCACGGGCATATACCTCTTGGATAAGGAACATCTGCCCATCCGTCCAGATCTTGAAGATAACCAAGTGGTCATGACTGATGAGCCATCATCTGCCCAAGCACAAGCCAAGAAGGAGAAGGCGAAGAAGGAGAAAGCTGCCAGGATGCCTACTCAAGAGGAGGCATCTGAATATTTTCTGAAAACCAAACAAGAGCAGCTTGGTTACCTGATTGCGTCCACCCTGCGGATTGAGCAAGGACTAGCCACCCTAACTCAGAACCAGGCAAGCTTAGAGAGGATCATGGAATAGAGGTTCTATGATTTGGACATCAAGGTGACAGAGATACAAACTGCCGTGGAGCAGCTCCAGGATGACATGAATGAGAGGAGAGGCAGGACTACGACTGATGCTTTTGCCAGGGTGCCACGAGGTCCGAGGTCATCTGCAATGCCAGTTGCTGACACCAGAGCTACCACATCTGCGCCAGCCACAGCCTCAGTTCCACCAGCTCCAGCATCCACTTCAGCCTCAACTCCGACCACGTCTACCGAAGGCTTCGTCCTTGGAGTGCTCCGGACTCCACCACCACCTGAAGATCAAGCCTGAGCGTCGACTTAGCACTATGCATTTTCTAGGAACTTTTTGGTAACTTGTTTCCAAAGGGGGAGAAAATGTATAGACCATAGGCTTCGAGAGAGAGTGTTGCTTTTATTCTCTCTTGTTTTATTTGGTGGTTTTTCGAACTTTGTTTGCTTGTGTGTGAGATACTATGTCATTGTCTGTGAGACATCGATGATCATGTGTTTGATCATAAGCTACACGTAATGTTTGCTTAATGCTATTATTATTCTATCTATCTTATGTGATCACTCACTATTCTTGGTGATGAGTGCATGTATTTCAATCTTATCATTTTTGAGCGCTCCACCAAGATGTATGTGACATGGAAGAGTAACCCATGACTCTAACTCCTTGTGCATTTGCAGTCCAAAGCAAATTCTAAATATGCACAAATTTAGGGGGAGCTCTTATTTGTCACATACTTCTCAAAGCGACGATATATTTCATGCTTATTATCATTTGTCGAAGCTTTGATCTATATGTTGTCATCAATTACCAAAAAGGGGGAGATTGAAAGTGCAACTATCCCTAGGTGGTTTTGGTAATTCATAACAACATATAGCTCATTGAGCTAATGCTATTTCAAGATGATTATTTCAGGAAAGCTCAATGATTGGCATGGCATGGATGTGAAAGTGGAACCCTCAAAATGCTAAGGACAAAGAATTGGCTCAAGCTCAAAAGTTCAAGACTCTTCATTTTATATTTTAGTGATCCAAGATCACATTGAGTCTTTAGGAAAAGCCAATACTATCAAGGAGGGATGAGGTGTTGCTTAATGTGCCTCTTGCTTTATGTGCTTAATGATATGCTCCAAAATCCTCAGATACTTTCCCATATCCACAAATGACCTAAACCCTAAGCCAAACTCGGTCATACCGATTCTTTCAATCCGGCGCCACCGAGTTTCACTTGTCATTTGCCACTGCCAAACCCTAGCAATTCGGTCCTACCGATAAGGATCTCGGTCTCACCGAGATGGGATTGCAAACTCTCTGTTTCCCTTTCGTAACTTTTCGGTCTCACCGAAAGAGCGAATCGGTCCCACCGAGATTGCAATGTAAACTCTATGTTTCCTTCTTGTAACTTTTCGGTCTCACCGAAAGAGCGAGTCGGTCCCACCGAGTTTGCCTGACCAACTCTCTGGTTAGCTTATTGCCAAACTCGGTCTCACCGAGTTTGTGCAATCGGTCTCACCGAGATTACGTTATGCCCAAACCCTAACCGAATCGGTCCTACTGAGTTGCATGTCAGTCCCACCGAAATTCCTAACGGTCACTAGGTTTACTATTTCGGTCCAACCGAGTTTTATGATTCGGTCCCACCGAGATTGATAAATTGTGTGTAACGGTTGGATTTTGTGTGGAGGCTATAAATACCCCTCCACCTCCTCTTCACTCGTGGAGAGAGCCATCAGAACACATACACCATTCCAACTCATATGTTCTGAGAGAGAACCGCCTACTCATGTGTTGAGACCAAGATATTCCATTCCAACCATATGAATCTTGATCTCTAGCCTTCCCCAAGTTGCTTTCCACTCAAATCTTCTTTCCACCAGATCCAAATCCTATGAGAGAGAGTTGAGTGTTGGGGAGACTATCATTTGAAGCACAAGAGCAAGGAGTTCATCATCAACACACCATTTGTTACTTCTTGGAGAGTGGTGTCTCCTAGATTGGCTAGGTGTCACTTGGGAGCCTCCGACAAGATTGTGGAGTTGAACCAAGGAGTTTGTAAGGGCAAGGAGATCGCCTACTTCGTGAAGATCTACCGCTAGTGAGGCAAGTCCTTCGTGGGCGATGGCCATGGTGGGATACACAAGGTTGCTTCTTCGTGGACCCTTCGTGGGTGGAGCCCTCCGTGGACTCGCGAAACTGTTACCCTTCGTGGGTTGAAGTCTCCATCAATGTGGATGTAGGATAGCACCACCTATCCGAACCATGGGAAAAACATCCGTGTCTCCAATTGCGTTTGAATCCTCAAAACCCTTCCCTTTATATTCTTGCAAGTTGCATGCTTTACTTTCCGCTGCCAATATACTCTTTGCATGCTTGCTTGAATTGTGTGATGATTGCTTGACTTGCCCTAAGATAGGTAAAATCTGCCAAGAACTAAAATTGGGAAAAGGTTAAGTTTTTATTTGGTCAAGTAGTCTAATCACCCCCCTCTAGACATACTTTCGATCCTACACTCCTCCTCCCGCCCCCGTAGCCCTAAGCCCGGTGATTGGGAGAGGTGTTCAGTCCCACACAGTCGATTAGTCGAACTGCAGACTAAGGGATTTCTCCCTCCAGCGTATATGGTGCCTGTCCGAGCCGGGCTAGCCACCTACAATGGCGGGGAGCAAGTGGAGAGCTTTCCCAGCCCCTCTACAGGGGAGCGGGTATGCCTTGTTCCTTATTTATTGAGGGGACTCGGATTTCCAATTCATCCGTTCCTCCGCGGGCTCCTGGAGTTTTACGGCCTCCAACTGCATAATTTCACCCCTGCTTCCATTTTACACATCGCCGGCTATGTTGCCCTCTGCGAGTTATTCCTAAGCTGCGAGGCTCATTTCGAGCTGTGGAAAAAGTTATTTTGCCTCGTCCCTCGCACACAGAAGGGGTCACTTTAGCAAGTGGGCGGAGCCGAAATATGGCGCATCGCCGAAACCGGATACCTGTCCGGTACTCCGAAGAAGACGTTCAAAGACTGGCCTTCGGAATGGTTTTATATGGAGGACGTCCCCCTTCTGGGCCCTGTTCGGCGGGGTCTTCCTGAGTTCATCAATGCTCCTCTGAAGAAATGCCGAAGTTGGCGCCCACGGAGCCCCCAGGAGGAAGATAACGGAGAAGTCCTTTACCTGATGAACCAGATTAAAGCGCTGGCTCAATCAGGATTGACAGTAATCGAGGTTATGTCAATATGCATAATGCGGGGAGTGCAACCACTTCAATATCGAGGGCACCCCTTGTGGTGTTTTAACGGGGAAGATGACGCCACCCGTTGCGGGCGTAAGGGTTCGGACAACGCTGCCGCTTTAGCAAAAATTATGTCTGAATTCTTCAAGGGAGAGGAAGAGGAGTTCATCCGCATCAAGCCACGAGATGGATTCTGCATGTAAAACCCTCCAAGCTAGGTGAGTTATATCTCCTTACTCCCATTCTCCCCGCATTCTTTGTCGTAGGTACTCACCTTGCCATTTTGCGGTAGGAACTGCGAAAAGCCGTAAGGGAGGTCAGCAGCCCATCTCCACAACCAGAGGACCCTGACCGGGCCCTCGGTCCCGGACTCGAAGAAGATCCGGTCATATTCGTGGAGCTGATAGACTAGCAGTTCTATCAATTAAGCTGTGATGACACCATGGTGGCCATTACGGCCGACTATCCCGGACTGCTTCCTGCGTCGCACGTAAGAAAAACCAAAAATCCCAACTCCAAAAACTAGGATCCCCTTTTAGACACTTCACCTACCATATACATATGGTGTTTTACAGGGAAGGCATTCGGGACGCCATGCCGAACCCACAGCAACTCACCAATAAGAGGCACCGAGGCCGGGCAGGCCAAAAAGGAAGGCGGTCAGGACGGAGACGCCGGCGCAGAGGTATGATAGAAACCCCGCTCCGTGGTTGTCGTCTTTCTTGAAATGTAATGATGTCCATGTTTCTTTAACGGAAAAACGCTCGCCGGAATATGTCCGGTGAGGCTGCCGATCACGCTTCCACTAGTCGGGCTCCAGGACCGGACATAGAGACGGAAGCCGACATGGGGCAGACGCCAGATACTCCCCCTACAGAGGATGCGGATAGGCTATCCGCTACAAATTCAAAAGTGGAGAGCGCCATGAATCATAGGCATCGTCGGGCCGTACTCCGCGATGCTTGCTTCTCACCAGAGGCATTTGATGCCTCCAATTCTGGAGAGGCGTACCTCCGTGCTGCTCAAAATGGTCTAGCCAGAGCCACGGACCAGTATGTAAAGGATGTACGGGTAACCAAATCTGACGATTATATGTATCAGTAGCCCCTGAGACTTGAAACTGTTAGCAGAACTGATTTAAGGATCATCTTATTGTGCAGGTTCTTATGGAGAAGAATACTCGACTGTCACAGGAGCTAGAGGAATGCAAGACCCAACTTCGGGCCGCTGTTGCCACATTGAAGAAACCTAAAAAGTCCCTAGCTGGTAACATTTCTTTCAAAGAATGATAGGTACCATATAGCGTGCGGCATGGCTGCAGATCTAACAATAGATGTTGCAGATGAATCCGGAGAGAATCCGGAGGACCAGCATGCCGTATGACAGCTAAAGGCTGGCAAACGCGCGTTGACTGAGGTCAGGCGGGAGAAAAACAATCTCCAAGATGCCAATACCAAGTTGAGCGTGGAACTGAAAGATGTTCGAGCCCAGCTTGCGGACTCCGAGAAGGAGAATAAGCGGCTTCGACGCGGCATTTTTAGTAAGTGCTTGAACGAACCCTTAAAAAGGGGTCGGTAGAGAAGCCGACTAACAAAGTTATGTCTGCAGGTATGCTGACGGGTCGTCCCACGGAGGAGATGCCCGGGTCTGCGGGTGATCTTCTATCCGAGCTCTCACAACTGCACGAACAAGTTCGGCAGGTGATGCAAGGTGTTGCCCAGGCCTTGTGGTCAGCCGTCTCCCTGCCAGAAGGCATTGGAGAGCTTGCGGAGAAGCTCAAGGGAGCACGGCGGCACTTCCGATTATGGAAGATATCGGCCTAACGTCAAGGTGCCAGGAAAGCCTGGGCCATGGTGAAGATGCGGTATACCAAGACTGACCCGAACCACATGGCCGAGGTCGGACCTATGGGGCCCGATGGGAAAGGGATCCCCGTTAGCTTAGTGTATGGGCAAGTAGAATTAGCCGCAAAGTATTCCCAACAGGATTGTAGGCCAGACCGCCTGTTCGATGGTATAGAAGATGAATTTAGTCAGTCTACATGACTATGTAATTAAAGTGACATGTATAATGCCTTCTAGCCGGATTGTAGATCATTTGTCATGGCGGACCTTTTTGCTTCAACCTCAGGACCCGATAGTCCGGAGTGTTTCCGAATACCCGCCCAGTTATATAAGAACCGGGGTATGCGTGGAAACCAGGCGTAGGGGTCATTAGTGCTTGAACAGACAAGTGCCCAGCTAGTTATGTTATATTACATGGGTAGTAAGAAACATCTTCCAGGGAGAATAGTTCCGTTAAGGGTTCCTTTCGCTGGGTATGCATGCCCTAAAGTGCACGTCCGTACTGCGAGAGGAAACGCAGGCAAAAACATCTGGGGGCACATATGGAAAATAAATAAAAAATCATCTTTTGTTCGCCAACCGAATATTCCCTTATGAACGCTAGCTTTCGGCTTCACCCAGTCTGAGGTACACATCCGGCTGACCCGGCAGTAACAATCGCAGAGGTGCTCCCCTTATTCCCCAGCCGAATTAACAGGAACGTAGGGCATAAATACAAGAGCCAGGCAACCCAGCTTGGCCAAAACTTAAGTCATATCGATGCATATAGTGGCGAAGAAAAGGTACATGCGGAAGAATAACACATGTGCGGGGCGTGAAGCCCGGATAGATAATTAAGCTTCTGTGTAAGAAGCCCCTAGGTATAATGAGCGCAGTTAGCGCATCTATAATGTGCAAGTGAGGCACAAGTTGGCCCTTGAAGGCCTAGAGAAAGAATTAAAGAAAGAAAGAGAAAAAATACAGATAATGTATATGCAAAAAATGGACAGAGTTAGGAGACGAACATAGAGTCCGGCGCTAGGCGTAGAATCTTCGGAGCCTGCCTACGTTCCATGGGTTCGGCTCAAGTCGATTATTCGATGCATCCCACAGACGGTATGTACCACCGGTCAGAACTTGGTCAATAATGAAGGGACCTTCCCATTTGGGCTCGAGCTTGGACTTTTTCTTCTCCGACAGGCGTAGAACTAACTCGCCAATGTTATAAGTTTTGGCCCGTACTTCTCTGCTTTGGTATCTGCGAGCCTGTTGCTGATAAAATGCGGAACGGGCTTTTGCCACGTCGCGCTCCTCCTCCAGGGTGTCTAAACTGTCCTACCGATCGAGCTCGGCTTCTCTTTCTTCGTACATGCGCACTCGAGGTGAGTCATGAATTATGTCGCAGGGCAGAACTGCCTTTGCGCCGTACACCATAAAGAAGGGTGTATATCCGGAAGTGCGATTCGGCGTGGTCCACAGCCCCCAGAGTACGGAGTCGAGATCCTCTACCCAATGCGTGTTAGACTCCTTTAAGGACCGCAATAATCTGGGTTTAATGCCGCTCATGATAAGACCATTTGCTCGCTCAACTTGGCCGTTGGTTTGTGGGTGATAGACAGAAGCATAATCGAGCTTGATGCCCATGTTGCTGCACCAGGGTTTTACCTCGTCGGCCGTGAAGTTCGTGCCGTTGTCAGTGATGATGCTGTGGGGGACGCCATAACGGCGTACAACCCCGGATATGAAGTCTATCACCGGTCCGGATTCAGCTATTTTAACAGGTTTGGCTTCTATCCATTTGGTGAATTTATCCACCATGACCAGTAAGTATTTTTTCTTATGGGTTCCCCCTTTAAGGGGTCCAACCATGTCAAGCCCCCAGACCGCGAAAGGCCAGGTAATGGGGATTGTTTGGAGGGCGGTGGGTGGCATATGGCTTTGGTTTGCAAAAAGCTGGCAACCGGCGCAGCGTTGGACCAAGTCCTGTGCGTCTGCCCGGGTCGTCGGCCAATAAAAACCTGTACGGAAGGCCTTGCTTACAAGGGCCCGGGCTGCGGCGTAGTGGCCACCGAGTCCGGCGTGAATTTCTGCCAAATGCTTCCGCCCTTCCTCTTTGGAGATGCACCTTTGAAGGACTCCGGTAGTGCTTTTCTTATATAGCTCTCCCTCGTGGACCCTGTAGGCTCTAGATCACCGCACTATGCATCGTGCCTCATTTTGGTCCTTAAGAAGTTCCTGTCTAGTTAGGTAGGCCAGGAATGGTTCTGTCCACGGGGCGATGACGGCCATTATTATGTGGGCTGAAGGTGTTATTTTGGTGGCAGAGCCTCCGATTATGTTAGAGTGTTCGGTATCGGGTATTTTGGCCGGGTCCGGACTATTGTTACCGGTGTCCCCTTCCCATACCACCGATGGCTTAAACAACCTCTCCAAAAAGATGTTGGGGGGACCGCGTCATGTTTTGCACTGATGCGGGCGAGGATATCCGCCGCCTGATTATTTTCCCGAGCCACATGGTGAAATTCGAGCCCCTCGAACCGAGCTGACATCTTTAGGATGGCGTTTCGATAGGCCGCCATCATCGGATCCTTGGCATTGAAGTCTCTATTTATTTGGGATATTGCGAGGTTTGAATCCCCACGCACCTCCAGGCGTTGAATGCCCATGGAGACTGCCATCCAAAGACCATGCAACGTGGCTTCATATTCGGCTGCGTTGTTGGAGTCTGTATACAGTATCTGTAGTATGTACTGAACGGTATCTCCGGCTGGGGACCTCAGGACGACGCCAGCCCCCAGACCGACTAGCATTTTGGAGCCGTCGAAGTGCATGATCCAATTGGAGTACGCGATGTACTCTTTAGGGAGTTCGGCTTCCGTCCATTCGGCGACAAAGTCGGCCAATACTTGCGATTTAATGGCTCGCCGAGGTTTGTATGTTATGTCGAACGGGAGGAGCTCAATGGCCCATTTGGCAATCCGGCCCGTGGCGTCGCGGTTGTTTATAATATCATTAAGTGGCACTTCCGAGGCTACTATAATCGAACACTCTTGAAAGTAGTGTCGCAGCTTCCGGGATGCCATGAATACCGCATAGGCTATCTTTTGATAATGTGAGTACCGTGATTTGCATGGAGTGAGGATAGTGGATACATAATATACCGGCTTTTAAAGAGGGAATTTATGTCCGTACGCTTCTCGTTCGTCGACGAGCACTGCGCTTACAACCTGATTAGTTGCCGCAATGTATAACAACATTGGTTCACCAATGTTTGGCGTGGCCAGGGTTGGGTTGGTTGCCAGTATGGCTTTTATTTCTTCCAATCTGCCTGTGGCGGCGTCCGTCCACTCGAAGTGTTCGGTGCGCCGAAGGAGGCAATAAAGGGGTAATGCCTTTTCTCCTAAGCGGGAGATAAAGCGGCTTAGAGCCGCCACACATCCAGTTAATTTCTGGATTTGTTTGAGATCTGTTGGGGTAGCCAACTGTGAAAAAGCTCGAATTTTGGCCGGATTAGCTTCAATTCCTCTACTGGAGACAATGAAGCCCAGGAGCTTTCCGGCTGGTACGCCGAAAACGCATTTTCTGGATTGAGCTTGATGTCGTATGTTCGGAGGTTGTCGAATATGAGCCTCAAGTCGTCTATTAGAGAGTCGATGTGCTTGGTTTTGATGACCACATCATCTACGTATGCCTCTACTGTTTTGCCGACCTGTTTCTCCAGACATGTCTGAATCATGCGCTGATACGTTGCGTCGGCGTTTTTGAGCCCGAAAGGCATTGTGTTGAAATAGAATGGGCCGTATGGTGTGATAAATGCTGTTGCGGCTTGGCCGGACTCCGCCATCTTGATTTGGTGGTAGCCGGAGTATGCGTCGAGGAAACACAATGACTCGTGTCCTGTGGTAGCATTGATAATTTGATCAATGCGGGGAGGGGGAAGGGATCCTTTGGCCAAGCTTTGTTGAGGTCCTTGAAATCGACACATAGGCGCCAGGATTTGTCCTTCTTTGGTACCATCACCAGGTTTGCTAGCCAGTTCGGGTGTTTTATTTCTCTAATGAATCAGGCCTCCAATAACTTGGCTAGTTCCTCTCCCATAGCTTGTCTCTTAGGTTCAGGGAAACGCCTAAGAGCCTGCTTGACCGGCTTGAATCCCTTTAGGATATTGAGGCTGTGCTCGGCCAGCCTGCGTGGGATTCCTGGCATGTCTGAGGGATGCCAAGCGAATATGTCCCAATTCTCGCGCAGGAACTCCCGTAGTGCGGCGTCCACGACTGGTGAGGGAGTCCTGGATTAGGGGGTGTTCGGATAGCTGAACTATACCTTCAGCCGGACTCCTGGACTATGAAGATACAAGATTGAAGACTTCGTCCCGTGTCCGGAAGGGACTTTCCTTGGTGCGGAAGGCAAGCTTGGCGCTACGGATATTCAGATCTCCTACCATTGTAACCGACTCTATGTAACCCTAACCCTATCCGGTGTCTATATAAACCGAAGGGTTTTAGTAAGTAGGACAACATACACATCAACAATCATACCATAGGCTAGCTTCTAGGGTTTAGCCTCTCTGATCTCGTGGTAGATCTACTCTTGTACTACCCATATCATAAATATTAATCAAGCAGGACATAGGGTTTTACCTCCATCGAGAGGGCCCGAACCTGGGTAAAACTTCGTGTCCCCTGCCTCCTCTTACCATCCGGCCTAGACGCATAGTTCGGGACCCCCTACCCGAGATCCGCTGGTTTTGACACCGACATTGGTGCTTTCATTGAGAGTTCCTCTGTGTCGTCGCTGTCAGGCACGATGGCTCCTACGATCTTCAACGGCGATGTAGTCCATGGTGAGACCTTCCTCCCCAGACAGATCTTCGTCTTCGGCGGCTTCGCATTGTGAGCCAATTCACTTGGCCATCTGGAGCAGATCGAAAGCTACGCCCCTGGCCGTCAGGTCAGATTCGGAAGTTTTAACTACACGGTTGACATCCGCAGGGACTTGATCTTCGACGGATTCGAGCCACTGCCGAGCGCGCCGCACTGTCCCGACAAGCATGATCTAGCTCTGGCGCCGAACAGTGCCCTGGAGGCCACACCCGCATTGGCTCCGGTCCCTAATTCGGAGCCAACTGCGCTGATCAAGGATGGGCGGTTGGACGCCACCTCAGGGGCTGCGATCCCAACGGCGATTGAGCCGAACACCAGCCCCGCACTCCGCGAGACTCATGACTCCAAGGAGCCGGACTCCTTTCCGGACTCCGAACCCTCCGCGCCCCGGCCTATAATCCGATTGGGCGCCAATCATGGAGTTCACTGCCGCGGACATCTTTCAGCACTCGCCTTTTGGCGATATTCTGAAGTCACTGAAGTCTCTCTCTTTATCAGGAGACCCCTGGCCGGACTACGGCCAGCGAGGTTGGGATTCGGACGATGAAGAAATTCAAAGCCCACCCACCACCCACTTTGTAGCCATTGTCGACGACTTAACCGACATGCTCGACTTCGACTACGAAGACATCGACGGTATGGACGCCGATGAAGGATATAATGAAGAACCAGCGCCTACTAGGCCCTGGAAAGCCACCTCGTCGTATGACATATACATGGTGGACACCCCAAAAGAGGGAGATGGCGATGGAACAGCGGAGGATGACCCCTCCAAGAAACAGCCTAAGCGCCGACGTCAGCGGCGCTGCTCAAAATCCCGCCAAAACAAACATGGTGATTCCAGCACGGGAGATAATAACACTCCGGAAAGCGCCGAAGAAAACCCCCTCCAGCAAGATTTAGCACACGAGGATGGAGAAACCAGCCCTCATGAGAGAGCGGCAGACAGAGAGGTCAAGGACGATAATTATATGCCTCCCTCCGAAGACGAGGCAAGCCTCGACGATGACGAATTCGTCGTGCCAGAGGATCCCATCGAGTAAGAGCGTTTTCAACGCAGGCTTATGGCCACGGCAAGAAGCCTCAAGAAAAAACAGCAACAGCTCAGAGCTGATCAAGATTTGCTAGTTGACAGATGGACAGAAGTCCTTGCGGCCGAAGAGCATAAACTCGAACGCCCCTCCAAGGGCTACCCAAAGCGTAGGTTGCTACCCCAATTAGAGGAGGAAGCACCTGATGCGGCCGACCGGCCACCTCGTGGCCGCGATAGAGAGGCCTCTCGGTCCTCCACTCAAGCCGCACCCCGTACCAAGGCACGGGACTATGCGCCGGACTTACGAGATATGTTGGAGGACAAGGCTAAACAAACAAGATCGATCTACGGATCACGTGGGCGCCCCACGGCTCGAGATGGCATCCGTCACGCCGGCCACAAATTCGGCAGGACCGAACACAGTAGACAAGGCTCACTGGAGCTACGTCAGGATATAGCCCAGTACAGAGGCGCCGCACACCCACTCTGCTTCACAGATGAAATAATGGATCATCAAATCCCCGAGGGTTTCAAACCCGTAAACATCGAATCATATGATGGCACAACAGATCCTGTGGTATGGATTGAGGATTATCTCCTTCATATCCATATGGCCCACGGCGATGATTTCCACGCCATCAAATACCTCCCACTCAAGCTTAAAGGACCAGCTCGGCATTGGCTTAATAGCTTGCCAACAGGATCAATCAGTTGTTGGGAGGACCTAGAAGCCGCATTCCTCGACAATTTCCAGGGCACTTATGTGCAACCCCCAGACGCTGATGACCTAAGCCACGTAATTCAGCAGCCAGATGAATCGGCCAGGCAATTCTGGACACGGTTCTTAACAAAGAAAAATCAAATAGTCGACTGTCCGGACGCTGAGGCCCTAGCAGCCTTCAAGCACAATATCCGCGACGAGTGGCTAGCCCGGCACCTTGGACAGGAAAAGCCGAAATCTATGGCAGCACTCATGACACTCATGACCTGCTTTTGCACGGGAGAAGACAGCTGGCTTGCTCGTAGAAACAATATAACCAAAAACCCTGGTAATTCGGACACCGGGGACAGTGGTGGCAGGTCGCGTCGAACCAAGCAGAAGCGCCGCATTAACGGCGACAATGCTGAGGATACGGCAGTTAATGCCGAATTCAGAGGCTCTAAATCCGGTCAGCGGAAGAAGCCATTCAAAAGGAATCCTAGGGGCCCATCCAATTTGGACCGAATACTCGACCGCTTATGCCAGATACATGGCAGCCCTGAAAAGCCGGCCAATCACACCAACAGGGATTGTTGGGTGTTCAAGCAGGCAGGCAAGCTAAACGCTGAAAACAAAGACAAGGGGCTGCATAGCGATGACGACGAGGAGCCCCGGCAGCCGAACAACAGGGGACAGAAGGGTTTTCCCCACAAGTGCGGACGGTGAACATGATATACGCAACCCACATCCCCAAGAGGGAGCGGAAGCGCGCGTTAAGGGACGTATACGCGATAGAGCCAGTCGCCCCAAAGTTCAACCCATGGTCCTCCTGCCCGACCACCTTTGATCGAAGGGACCACCCCACTAGCACCCGTCACGGTGGCTTCGCCGCATTGGTTCTAGACCCAATTATTGACGGATTTCATCTCACTAGAGTCCTTATGGACGGCGACAGCATCCTGAACCTGCTTTACCAGGATACAGTGCGGAAAATGGGCATAGATCCCTCGAGGATTAAGCCCACCAAAACGACCTTTAAAGGCGTAATACCAGGTGTAGAGGCCAACTGTACAGGCTCAGTCACATTTGAAGTGGTCTTCGGATCTCCGGATAATTTCCGAAGCGAGGAGTTAATCTTCGACATAGTCCCGTTTCGCAGTGGTTATCATGCACTGCTCGGGCGAACCGCATTCGCTAAGTTCAATGCGGTACCGCATTACACATACCTTAAGCTCAAGATGCCAGGCCCTCAAGGAGTAATTACGGTCAATGGAAACACCGGACGCTCCCTCCGAACGGAGGAGCACACGGCAGCCCTTGCGGCGGAAGTTCAAAGCAGCCTCTTTAGGCAGTTCTCCAGTCCGGCCACTAAACGACCGGACACCGTCAAGTGCGCCCGGAGTAACCTACAACAAGACCGCATGGCACGATCCGAGCAGGCGTAGCAATGCGGCCCCAACCCCAACCCTCGCAAAAAGGCGACGCCAGTACTTCGCGTACATAACTACGCTCTAGAGATACCATGGGCACAGGGGGAGGGGCACCACCACGGCGTGCCCGAAACACAACTTAAACCGCACTAGAGGCTGCCGATTTTTTAAATTTTCTCCTACTTTCAGGACTCCACTCTTCGGAAGGCCTGTTCGGCAGTTCAGTTGCCGCACAAACGATGCAAGAACCAGGGAAGCAGCCAAGCCACGCCGCATTACGGAACTCCCAGGTGGTCTCTATCATGAGCAGTATACCTGTTTCGCACATTATTCCGCAGCTTGCCCCTGGAGCGGACATGTTACATAGTCCAACCTTTTGCTTATCGCATTATTTGTATCGTTCTGCTTTGATCGCAGCTCTTTTTAATAAACAATGCATAGCTTTTGTCTATTTTTGCATTACTTTTTTATATATTTATATATGTTCCTTAACGACATGTTGCACCCGTACACTTTGGTACGGCCAAAATACGCCAGGGGCTTCCGTACCCCTCAACATGGTGTGAGAAGTTCGAACACTTTAACAAGTACGGCACCCCGAACTTATAGCATTATATGCATCGGTTCCGAATCATGTCTTGGGTCAATAGTTGGGTTTGCCCGGCTCCTATGTTTTGGTGCCTTACGTTCCGCTATATCGGCTAAGGTAGCACTAGGAGAACCACTGCGATTGTGCCCCGGTTGAGCTGGGTCGAGCACCTCAGTGGAGAAAGCTAAAACTGACCGTCATGATGAGGCGAGAGCTGGTCGCTGTTCAAGAGGTTTTTTCGAGTCCCTAAAGACTTATGCCACCTAGGGCGAGGAGCCGGCTCTGTCCGGCCAAGGCGTGGTTAGCGCCCCGAACTCGGTCTTCCGAATACTAGGGGCTTCGCCGAAATTTAAAATTATAGAATTCTATGGCTAAGTGAGAGTGTTCACGCATTATAGTACGATTGCCTCGTTCGTCAGGCTGAGCGCCTCCCTCGAAGGACCTAAATATGGGAAAAAGAGCGCCCAGGTTTATCCCCGAACACCCCAGCACTAGCGGCAAGGGGGCAGAAGCCGACGACTCGCCATGTCTCAGTATTGATAAACAGTCGCACAGAAGGTAATATTTTAAATTCAAACAGCATTGCTTAAACGCATATGAACAAGTTTTCAGCGCACAGGACAAAACGAGCGAGTTTTACTCAAAAATTACATCCATAGAACATTCCTCCGCCACAAGGTGGGCACCCTTTAGAACATCCTTATAATAATTTTCGGGCTTACGATGCTCTTTCCCCGGCGGTGGCCCGTCCTTCACAAGCTTCTCAGCATCCAGCTTGCCCCAGTGCACCTTCGCACGAGCAAGGGCCCTACGGGCACCTTCAATACAGACGGAGCGCTTGATGACTTCGAGCCTTGGGCAGGCCTCCACCAGCTGCCGCACCAGCCCGAAATAGCTCCCACGCTGAGCCTCTCCAGGCCACAGCCAAACTATGAGGCCCTTCATGGCCTGTTCGGCCGCCTTGTGGAGCTCGACTAGTTGCTTCAACTGGTCGCTCAGGGGCACGGGGTGTCCGGCCTCAGCGTACTGAGACCAGAACACCTTCTCCGTCGAGCTGCCCTCCTCGGCTCGATAGAATGCGGCGGCATCAGATACACTCCGGGGAAGGTCTGCGAACACGCCTGGAGAACTCCGGATTCGGGTAAGTAACAAGTAACTCACGCTTATGTGTTTACTTTGCATAAAGAATGCCTTACCCGCCGCTATCTTCTTCACCTCATCCAACTCCTGGAGGGTCTTCTGGGATTCGGCCTTGGCAGACTTGGCACTTTCAGTAGCCACCGCGAGCTCGGACGTTCGCGTCCTTGAGTCACACTCCAAACTCTCATGTTTTTCCAAGAGAGCTTGGAGCTCTTGCCGCACCTTGCCAACCTCGGCCTCATACGTTTCTCGCTCAACGCGCTCCGCGGCCGACCTATTCTCGGCCTCGAGCAGCGCTTGCTTCAGGGTCGCCACCTCAGACGTGGCCCCTACAATAGCCACGATAATCCTGTCATTTTTTGCAATTGCACCTTTTTATATATACATATATTTAATTTAAACAAGGTATTTCTTACCTTCATTGTCTTCGAGCTGCTTCTTGGCACGTCCGAGCTCTTGCTCGGACCGCTCGAGGTTCTGCTTTAGCACGTCCACTTCCGCAGTCAGTGCGGCGGACGCCAGAAGGGAATCCTGCACACGCATATTGACTCTTTTTAGACTCCTGCGATTTTTATTTGATCCTCTATTCGGCTTGTCTTTCCGAACGCCAAACAGAGCATCAGGGGCTACTGTCTATGCGGTAATGTTTTTACACATTCTTTACTTGTCGGATTTCGGGTTCCAGCAGACCCTTGAGGTTCGAACACTGGGGTGCGCACGGAGATTTCGCCTTCTACCTACCTGCACCCCTCCGCCTCGCTAAGATCTAAGCTATGGGAAGAACAGCACAAGAGACACAGGGTTTATACTGGTTCGGGCCACCGTTGTGGTGTAATACCCTACTCCAGTGTATGGTGTAGTGGGTTGCCTCTTGGGCTGATGATGATGAGCAATACAAGGAAGAACAGCCTCGTGAGGGTCTGTTCTTGGCTGAGGGGATGAACTGCTAGGAGGAGTTTAGTCACCCTTCTCTCTCTCTCTCTTCTCAATTCTCTCTCCGATTCCCCCCCTTCTACTCTGTGGGTGGCTGGTCCTATTTATAGGCAAAGGCCCTGGGCCTCTTCCCAAATATTGAGCGGGAAGGGCACCAACAATTGGCCATTTTGAAGGGGAACATCTGGTATACTTATCCTGACTAAAGTTGGTCCTCGCCTGCCAAAGGCTCTGGTGGTGACGCTGGCTTGGGCTCCACAATGACTTCCTTCCTGCCGTTGGGCCGGTCTTGGTCTTGTTGCACCGAAATAGGTGCCTTTGCTTGATGCTCTCGCCTGCACTTGCTCCCTTTGCACCAAAGAAGAAAGGAGGACACTACGCGGGCTGGCGCCCGCCTGGCACCCTTGGTCGTCATAGCTTGCGTCACGGGCACCTCGTGAGGTACCCCGCCTTGTTCTCTCCGCCTCCTCGCGAACCAACCTGATGAGGCTGTGCCTGAGGAAGCTCTGTGTCGTCCGCCCCGCGAGGCTTGGCCCCTCGCGAGGGTCTTGGGTCTGTGTTGAT
This sequence comes from Triticum monococcum, assembly GCA_034509565.1. NCBI lineage: Eukaryota > Viridiplantae > Streptophyta > Magnoliopsida > Poales > Poaceae > Triticum > Triticum monococcum. The sequence goes on along the minus strand of CM067842.1, from coordinate 436,722,882 downwards.
GAAGACGGGCCGTGCTGGGCCCCCTTTGAGCCACGCCGCAGGCAGGCAAGTCTGGGGACCCCCATTCCCAGAACGCCGACAGTAGCCCCCGGGCCCAAGGCGCGCCCGGACTTGGCCGTGCAGGGAGGCGAAAGGGCAAGGGCGAAGCGCCGTGGGCCCTAACAGCCTGCGGCCTTGGGCGCCGCGTGGCGGTTGATTGGGCGTGGGCGGCACTGTTCCCCCACGCCCCCCTTATTTTGCGCCATGCTAGGTGGACTCGTAGTCGTACACAGCTGCTCCCCTTTCTGTTGCTCGAGCGTCCTCTGTCCTTCCTCCGCTCGAACTCCAACTTCTGTTTTCAACCTAATCTCAAACCTTCCCCCCCCCTTCCCATCGCCATGGCTTCGACGAAGAAGGGAAGAGTGGAGAAACCCATGCCTCCGCCTTGCTCGCCGCTGTTGGCGGCCCCCACCGAGGGCTTGGGCAAGGTCAGCTCGGCTCTAGCCACTATCTTCAACGAATGCGGGAGGACGACGGCCTGGCCCGCGTCTCACTTCTCCATCGACAGGATAGTCACCGAGGTCCAGTATTTCACCGACACCCTGTGGGCGGGTCTGGTTCCCCCCTTTTCTGATTTCTTCAATGTCGTGCTTTCCCATTATCAGATCCACATGATGCATCTGGGTCCTGAATCCATCACCCTTCTTTCGGTCTTCGCCTTTGTTTGCGAGGCAATGATGGGCATCCTTCCTTCGGTTGTCTTGCTGCGCCACTTCTTCTCTCTGCGTCTTGTCGACCCTACCCAATGCTTGGTGTGCGTGAGCTTCGCTGCCGCGTCTGAGACAGCGGCCTCAGGGATTGACTTCAGGCTCCCTCCGCCAGCGGCTGGGTTCCGCGAGCGGTGGCTGTATGTGGATGTAGGGGTGCCCAGCCCCCTGCTATCGGAGCCAACTTCGCCTGCTGTCCCCAATTTGGGCTGGGGCCAGGAGACGCTTGAGAGCCCCCGGCTCGTCTTCGTCTGGCACCGCTTCGCGTTCTTGAGGTTGCTTGGCGTGACAGCGCCCAAGGTGGTGAAGGTGTTCCTGCTACGCCGCATTGCTCCTCTCCAACGCCACTCCCGCCGGATGTGGGCCTTCAGCGGGCGTGATGATCGTATGAGGCTCCAGGAAGAGGACCTGATGCCTGAAGTGCTGAGGACAGCGCTCTTGATCCTGACTGGGGACCCCAACCCTGGCAGCATCCAGCAGGGAGGGGCCTTGCTGTACCTCTGCCAGAACAGGGGCGATTTTGTGAATTAGATGCCTATCTTTGATGAGTGGGGGCCACGCCCCGCCGGCCTCAAGGGGCCTCGCGAGAACCCAGTGATGGTGACTGCCCTTCTAGTCGACCAAGGCGACTCTTCCTCAAGTGGCGGAGCAGGGAGGCATGAGGCACCAGAGGCCGAGGGGGCTCCCGGCGGGGTGACAGCGCCAGGCAATGCTCATGAGGGAGCAGCTCTTGGGGCCCGTGCCGCTGAGGCTGAGGGTGGCAAGCAGCTGCCCTCAGCGCCTGCGACTAAGGCCCCTGAGGCTCCAGCCGCTTCTCTTGGCGAGGCGATTGGCAACGCGCATCAGGCAGGCGCCCCTGACGCGGATCACCTTGATGCTCCGTCTTCATCGCAGGTTGATCCCTGCGCTCAACTCTTGGGCCTCTTCCGCGTGGACTTTGAGGCCCTCCGGAAGAGAAGGGAGGCCCTGGGCGACGATTACCCTTGTCGCCTGCTGAAGCGCAGGAAGTACTTCGCCACTAATGAGTAAGCCTTCTCCTTTCCCAGCTCCTGATCCTTCTGTTGCTTTTTACTGATCCTTGCTCCGCAGGCCCCTTCCAGCCGAGCTCGCGGAGACGGTTGAGGTGCCGTCCCCCTTGGCTTCGCCCCTCCACCGTCCTCAAGCGCTCCGAGCAGCAGAGCCCTTGTGGTGAGGGCGATCGGAGAGGCGAACCGTCCCGAGGCGCATCGTGGCCCTGCGCACCTCGCGATCCTCCTTCACGGGCCTTCTCGTGGCATAGCCAGCCTGCCGTGGGCTTCTCGCCTGGTCGTGGACTGCGATTGGCTGAGGCGCTCCCTACGCTCTTCATCTGGGGACAGGCTGGCTCCAGGCCGGGCTTCTGGCATGGCGTGCCCGGCCGCCGCGAGGGTGCGAGCCCCCAGCCCCCTGCCCGGAGGGGGAGTGCTGATTCATGGCCCCCGGCGCTTGCTTGGGGCAGATGATGGTGTGAAAGACGTGCTCGAGCGCGCCCGGGAGCGTCGCGCTCTTCGCCAAGGATTCCTTCGAAGGGCGGCTGACGCGGTGAGCCTGCTTGGTGAGGAGCTTGCTGATGAAGACGCGCGCCTTGAGGCCGAGGGCCTGCGCCTGGCTGCAGAGAGGCGCGAGCTGGAGGGCGCCATCGCCCTTGCGCGCTGTCAGCGCGATCTTGACGACGTAGAGGCTAAGGCGTCGCTGGTGGCCTCTCGGGAGGCCCGATCTTGGGCCGCTGAGGAGGCCCGGAAAGCTGACCGGCGGCGAGAGGCGGCGGAGGAGCGGGCTCGGGAGCTCCTGGCCTGGTGCCACCCACTGGAGGAGCAAGTGGAGCTGCGCGAGGCAGCCCTCGCGTCGATGAAGGTGGCCTCTGGCGACCCAGCAGAGCTCCAGAAGTGTGAGGAGGCGCTGACGCTGGAAGCCACCGAACATACCTGCGAGTACGAGCGTCTGGAGACGAGGGAGCGCTTGGTGACGCAGGTGGAGTATGATGTCGCTGCACGGGAAGCCCGTGTCCTGGAGGAGGTCAGACGTCGGGTGGCGATGGCGCGCTTGAACCTCGAGCACGAGTTCGAGGAGAGGCTGGGGTTGATCCGGGCCGAGGCTGAAGGTAGGACTGCTGCCTTGAGGGTCAAGCTGGAGGAATCGACGTGGCGGGCCGATGCTTTTTGGGGCGCCCTTGAGGTAGCGCAAGGGGAGTCAACCACCTCCCAGGCCGAGGTGCTCCTTCTTCGCCAGCGGGTGGAGGAGGCTGAGGTCGTTGCGCGCCAGAATGCGGACGAGATACGTCAGCGGCGGACCTGGAGCATGAGCACGGCCCCATGCTCACCATGCTCCGGGAGAGAGCCAACACAGCCTTGGGCAACATCTACGAGGCGGCTGTTGGCGAGCCGCACGCAGTCAACTACGCTGGCAACCTTCAGTTCTTCACCGACGTGGTGACGCAGCTGGAGGCGCGGTCGGTCAGGACTGACAGGTTGGTGGAGGAGAGGAGTCGCGCCCTGCTCGGGCGCGCCTTTTCTCACGTCTTCAGCCATCTCCGGAACATGGATCCCCACTTCGATTTCGACGCCGCCATCGCCCCAGTCCCCCAGGCCGTCCGAGATGACCTGGCGCACTAGGTGGAAGACAATGTGGATGCTCTTGTCACGGCCTTCGCTTCAGACAACGACGGCGTGACCGTGGCTGCCGACGAGGGCGGTGTGGTGAACGGCCCTGCCGCCGCTGGCGGCGACGCAGACAGCGATGGCGAGTCCAACGACGCCAGCAACAGTTCGGGTGGTGCTCCTGAGGACGCATTGGGGGATTTATCCGACTGATTGTGCATCGTTCCTGCTTCCTTACCCTGCATGAATAGAACTCAGGTTTTGGCCTGATGGCTGTGAGAGCATTTTGGAGGGGGAGCCCCTCATGTAAAACTTGTGTTCATCGTATTAGCAGACGTTACATTGCCCATGCGCCCGCGCCAAGTGGTTGGCTTAAGCGACACGCTAGTCAGCTAGTTTACCTTTGTCCCGGGCGGGCCGTGAGGTAGCCTGTGGGAGGCTGTGGTGTCCCGAGTGTTCCCTGATCGAATCCGTAGGATCTGCAGTAAAAAAACCCTCCTGAGAGGACGCGGCGGTGGCAGTCTGGGCTGCGCGCAAGCTGGGCCTGACCCGGCTCGCGAGGGGCTCACGAGGGAAGGCAGCTGAGGCGAAGTGGTAATCAAAACGCGAGAAATTGCTCGAACGAGACTAAGCACCCCTTCCCCGAACACACGCAAATCTCAAATTCGAATCCAACTTAAATCCAGCGTGGGAAAGTGACAACCAAAGGGAAAAGCAATGAAAGCAGACAAAAGGCCACGTCCGGCACCTAATCTAGTCTTGGACGTCTTCTCACCAGCGCGGAGCTAAGTGCTGCCACTGGGCGTGGGAGGGAGCCCCAGGGCTGAGGCCGGCACCCCTGAGACTCCAGGGCGTGTACAGCCCCACTCATTATTACGTGAGAATGTCACGGGGCGGCGAGCTTCACAGGCACTGGGCCTTCTTCACAGGTACCGGCCTTGCTTCATATCGCCAGACGAGGGCCCCGCCTTGCGCCACACTCTAGTGCCATCAATGACGACCGAAAACCAGGATGCCACCGATGGGGTAGAGCGGTCGCCAGCGGTTCCCCCGACGACCACGGGTCCTCCGCCAGGGGCAGGCCCTAAGGCACCTCCCCAGCAGAGGCCTACCTCCTGAAAACACCTTGCTCCGAACGCCGCGGTGGTGATGTCGGATCTCGGCCCCTCTCCTGCAGCCCCCTGCGCCCTCCTCCCGAGGGGTAGGAGACTGTGGGAGCGGGGCCGCTGCTCGCTGTGGTGACCTGCACCTCCTGCGATCCATGATTAGCGTATGCCTGCTCCTGAGGAATTAGCGGTACCCGATAATCGTTGCCTCCAGCATGGCCGGTGGGACCGTCCCGGGGCTCCTGGAAGGGCTCAGCTTCTGGCGCCTCGCCCCCCCCCCAGCTCGGGCTGAGGAGCGAGCCTTGTTCGCCCTCGTGAGGGTGTCCTTGGTTCATCATGAGGGGCACATATTCTTCTGGCGTCGTCATCCCGAAGGCCACACCGTAGTGCTCCGCGTGCCACGCAGTCCTGCTTGACGCGCCCACCGTGGGGTGGTCGCGCGACTATCCACTGGGGCCATGGGTCGCGTCGAGTCCTTCTTCTTCGCGGACCAGGAGCGGGGGCAGCGCCGCCGCCGGTCCGGTGCCAACAGCTTCGCCGGCGTTGGGGTAGCCTTGGAGCCCGCGGGCGCGCGCGGAGCCCCCGCGTGGGCTGCCCTGGGCTTGAGATGGGAGCTGGGTGCAGAAGGGGTGAGCCCCCGAGGCGGCGAAGCCCAGGAGCTCTGCCACCCGCTCCAGTAGCACGTCGCGGCCGCCCTCCAGCAGCCTGCACTGCAGCAGCTCTCGGGCCACCGTGAGCACGGCCCTCGAGTTCGCCTGCTCCCGGCGGGTGTATGATGTCGTGGTCGCAGCGCGATTGGAGGGCCTTGCTACCGACCGCGCCTGCCGCGGTGTGAGAGCTGTTGAAGCCTGTCCGCGTCGCCCGCGGCCCGCAGCGCCCTGCGGACCGCGAGCTGCCTGGGGCACGGGGTCACCCGAGGTGAGCGGCTCTGCATGGGCGGGCCACGCCGCCCATCGAACTGGGTTGCCCGCCTGGTCGCCGGACATGGTGATGACGACGCGACGGGACACGAAGCGGTAGAAGGTGGATTCCGGCGCACCCCTACCTGGCGTGCCAAATGTCGGATTTCGGGTTCCGGCAGATCCTTGAGGTTCGAACACTGGGGTGCGCGCGGAGATTTCGCCTTCTACCTACCTGCACCCCTCCGCCTCACTAAGATCTAAGCTATGGGAAGAACAGCACAAGAGACACAGGGTTTATACTGGTTCAGGCCACCGTTGTGGTGTAATACCCTACTCCAGTGTATGGTGTAGTGGATTGCCTCTTGGGCTGATGATGATGAGCAATACAAGGAAGAACAGCCTCGCGAGGGTCTGTTCTTGGCTGAGGGGATGAACTGCTAGCAGGAGTTCGGTCACCCTTCTCTCTCTCTCTTCTCGATTCTCTCTCCGATTTCCCCCCTTCTACCCTGTGGGTGGCTAGTTCTATTTATAGGCAAAGTCCCTGGGCCTCTTCCCAAATATAGAGCGGGAAGGGCGCCAACAATTGGGCATTTTGAAGGGGAACATCTGGTACACTTATCCTGACTAAAGTTGGTCCTCGCCTGCCAAAGGCTCTAGTGGTGACGTTGGCTTGGGCTCCACAATGACTTCCTTCCTGCCGTTGGGCCAGTCTTGGTCTCGTTGCACCGAAATGGGTGCCTTTGCTTGATGCTCTCGCCTCCCCTTGCTCCCTTTGCACCAAAGAGGAAAGGAGGACACTGCGCGGGCTGGCGCCCGCCTGGCACCCTTGGTTGTCATAGCTTGCGTCACGGGCACCTCGTGAGGTACCCCGCCTTGTTCTCTCCGCCTCCTCACGAGCCAGCCTGATGAGGCCGTGCCTGAGGAAGCTCCGTGTCGTCCGCCCCGCGAGGCTTGGCCCCTCGCGAGGGTCTTGGGTCTGTGTTGATGAAGACGGGCCGTGCTGGGCCCCCTTTGAGCCACGCCGTAGGCCGCAAGCAGGCAAGTCTGGGGACCCCCGTTCCCAGAACGCCGACATTACTTACCTCAAAGCCTGTTAAAAGGCTTGTACAAGCTTCAGTCAGTCCACTCTTGGCGGACTGAACCTTCTGGATCACCGCACTCATGATAGTGCGGTGCCCCTCGTTGATGGAGGCGCCTTGGAGCGCCTCCAACATATTGTCCGGCGCCTCCGATTGGACGGAGGTCGCCGTCACGGCGGGCTTGCTCCTCTTGGAAGGAGGTTCCCCGTCGGACTCTGGAACCTTTGAAGGTTCCGGAGCGGTGTCCGGCCTAGGGCCGGACTTGGAGCCCCGGGGGGTTTCGTCCCCTTTACTCCTGGAGTCCGGGAGGTCGCCTTGCGGCGCCTCCAGGACCACCTCCTCCCGGATTGGACCCTGTTGGGACAACACTTCGGTGTCATCCGTAGGGTGGGGGGAGGAAGCCGTCGGTAGCGAGTTCACGTCCGACGAGTCCAGTGAGCCGCTCGACGACGCGTCGAGCCGGTCTTTGGGTGGGCTGCATAAACATATTCGACATAAGGGAAAGCTGTGCAATAAACAAATACTATGAAATCACTCCGGTATCTGGATACTTACGATTTCGCCAGGGGCTCGGCCCTGGGCGGCCACTCCTCTTCACCGTCGTCGGCGTTGGTGGAGTAGTCCGGAGGAGGGATTCTCCCCTTCTTGGACCCTTCAGCCTCCCCAGTTGGGGCGGCCTTTCTTTTCTTCCCTTCCCCCGCTGGAGGGGGAAGGGGTCTCTTCTTCCTCCTCCTCATCTTCGTGGGAGGAGTGCGTGTCGGAACCGTCGGATGATGGATCCGACGCCTCCTGGCGCCGGGCACTCTTTCGAGTCCCCACGGCCTTTTTCGCAGCCTTCTTCTTCGGCACCACATAGGGTGCCGGAACCAGCAGCTTCGCCAAGAGGGCGTCCGCTGGGCCTTCGGGCAAAGGAGCCGGACAGTTGATCTGTCCGGACTTCGCCTGCCAATCCTGTCAAAGGTAAGGGAGCTTAGATCCCGCACAGAGTTGAAATATGAAAAACTAGTGCCCTGTAAAAGGTACAAAAAACTTTCCGCGCTAGCGTGACGCTGCACGCTGTATCCGCGGTCCTCGGTAGCAGATGCGGGAGCCTCGGCGCCTTTGAAAAGCCCCTTCCAGGCATCTTTGTACGTCGTGTCGAAGAGCCTGCTCAGAGTTTGGTGCCGCGCCGAATCGAACTCCCACAGGTTGAAAGCCCATTGTTGACACGGGAGGATCAGGCGGATGAGCATAACCTGGACTACGTTGACAAGCCTGAGTTGCTTGTTCACCAGGGATTGGATGCATGTTTGTAGTCCGGTCACCTCCTTTTGCCTGCCCCATGATAGGCCCGTCTCTTTCCAAGACATGAGCCGTGTTGGGGGGCCGGACCGGAACTCGGGGGCTGCGACCCACTTAGGGTCGCGCGGCTCGGTGACGTAGAACCACCCCGATTGCCACCCCTTCAGGGTCTCCACAAAGGAGCCCTCGAGCCATAGGACGTTGGCCATCTTGCCAACCATGGCCCCGCCGCATTCAAGGAATTGAACATGAGGCAAAGAAGATGGCTAGAGTTGATCAAGGATTATGACCTCAGTGTTCAATACCACCCAGGGAAGGCCAATGTGGTAGCAGACGCATTAAGAAGGAAGGCTTGTTCCTTGAATGCTATGCTTAAGGAAAAGCTACCCGCCTTGTATGAAGAACTTGAAAGCTTCGGGTTGGAACTGGTTGTACCAGGATTCTTAGCCAACCTCGAAGTCAAGCCTACCCTGATGAATGATATTAAGGAAGCTCAGAAGGGACACGAAAGTATTGAAGGCATCAAGAGGAAGATCAAGGCAGGGAAGGCCCCAGGATTCTCAGAGGATGAGCAAGGAATTGTGTGGTTTGGGAATCGCATTTGCGTACCCAACAAGATTGAGCTCAAGAATTTGATCTTGCTAGAAGCTCATGACACCCCGTATTCCATCCACCCCGGAGGAACCAAGATGTATCAAGACCTAAAGGAAAGATTCTGGTGGCATGGCATGAAGAGAGAGATAGCCACTTTCGTCGCTAAATGTGACATATGCCAAAGGGTCAAAGCTGAATATCAGCGACCTGCTGGATTGCTCCAACCACTCAAGGTTCCCGAGTGGAAATGGGATCAAGTCGGAATGGATTGCATCACTGGACTACCTAGGTCAAACAAGGGACATGACTCCATCTGGGTCATAGTCGATCACCTGACTAAGGTAGCCCATTTCATTCCTGTGAAGACCACTTATGAGGGAAATCAGCTAGCCAGCCTCTACATCAACAGAATCATAAGCCTTCATGGTGTTCCCAAGGAGATTGTGTCAGACCGGAGGCCAGACAGAACAAGTGAATCCGATACTCGAAGATATGCTCGAGCCTGTGTCTTAGCATATGGAGCTAAGAGGGAAGATTGCCTCCCTTTCGCCGAGTTCTCCTACAACAATAGTTATCAGTCAAGCCTTCAAGATGGCACCATTTAAGGTGTTGTACGGGCGCAAGTGCCGCACACCCCTCAATTGGTCAGAAACCGGAGAAGGACTAATATTTGGGCCAGAGATCCTCTGTGAAGCAGAAGAGCAAGTTCAGCTAGTCAGAGAACAACTGAAGGCCGCTAAGTCCAGACAGAAGAGCTATGCTGACACTCGTCGCTGACAAGTAGACTTACAAGTCGGAGACCATGTATACCTACGAGTGACTCCTCTTAAGGGAACCAAGAGTTTCCACGTTAGGGGAAACTCGCACCTAGATTTATCAGCCCCTTCGAGATCACCGCACGACGTGGAGAAGTGGCTTACCAGTTGGAACTACCACCTGAGTTACCCATTGTGCACCACGTTTTTCCACACGACACCACTCCGGAAGTGTTTCCCACTTCCTATCTAGCCCGATCTCTGCAAGGACATCAATCACCGAACCATCGACCTCCAACCCATTATGACCTATGTGAGAGACCCCAATTGCAATCTCGATCAAGCAGGACGACAAACACGAAGCCACGCCATCGAGTACTTCAAGGTTCAATGGAGCACCAAACGGAAGCAGAAGCAGTATGAGGACGTGAAGACTACCCCAAATCCAAGTTTCCATGATCCTTTCCGCGCCTAGTCTGGGAATCTCGGGGACGAGATTCTTGTAAGGGGGGTAGGTCTGTCACACCCTGATTTTCATGCCTCAACACTTAAGCTATCTAATCATGATAAAATGAGGTTTTACAAAAACTTTTGAGTGTTTTGGACCTTGCCTTGTTTGGATTTTGTCTGTTGTTTGCAAGTGCTCTAAAAATCAAATAAATCCTCCAACTCCCATACTTCATCTCCTTGATCCAAAACCTTTTCCCAATGATCATACCATGTTTATAGAGTAATATAATATCTCCTTACAAAAATAATTTGGCCAAAAAGTATTTTTAAAAATTAGTTTTTCCAAAACCCCTTGAATTGATATTTGCACTGCAAGTACTTGATTTGAGGTGTGAAAAACCTTTCCAAAAATTTATTTGAAACCTATTAGATATAGGACTCCCATAAACCACAAAAATATGATTTTAAAAGTTATTTTCCTATTTTATTTAAAAGCTTTTTCTTAAGGCCAGAAATGGTCTTTAATAGGGAAAAATTATTTTAATGTTTCAAAAATATTTGAGAAAATTTAGGGAAACTCAATGGACATATATTGTCCATATATAAGAGTTTCAACACATGGTCATGTTCAAAATATTGGTCAAATCCCTCAAAAACCATTTCTGCCCATTTCGAGGATTTGAAATATTTCTACAGGAAATATTTTCATAAAAATCCAAGAAAATTCCAGCCTGTCAAATATGACATGTTTGATGATCTTGCCAAGTATCATGTCATGGAGAATAGTAAAACCCCATGAAATCCCCTCAAAACCGTTTCTGTCCATTCTAAAGTTTGAGCAACTTTACATTGCCAAACATGTCCAAATGCTCTCAAACTTGGTGCACTTGCTCAAATGGTGTAATAATGCATCTAGACCAAATGGCACAAGTTGGAGAGAATTTTTATCCTGATCAAAGTACGCCAAACCCTTTGTCCAGAACCAAATTTGAACAACTCTACATTGGAAACTTTCTCCTTTTGATCTCAACTTTTGTGGACATGTTCATAACCTCAAATGATGACACTACAGAGCTGGTATCAGAGCCATCCTGACTGTAGGAAGCCTTAGTTAGCATGGTCGTTAGTTACGGTAAAACTATTTCCAAAACTACTACTAGTTTTCAAAACTATCTACACTTCTCTTCCCATCTCAGTTTTTCGAAAACTAAGGTATACTTTCCCTATCGATCTCTTCCCTTCAAAACTATTGCAAGCGGTCGCTAGCACCCTCAAGCCCTGACCACGGGATTCCTTGTAATCCTCGTGGACAATCTAGAAGGAGTACACCTTGCCAAACACTCACCCACATCTCCTGAACACAAGATTGGCGACATCACAACAAGACGATACCAATAGAAGATACATCCTCGAGGGATGAGGACCTGAAGACCCAAGAGATGGTGACACCCTTGACACTGCCCCAAGATGATGCAACCTTAGCCTACGACGATCAGGGCATAGGATATGCAAGATCATGATAGACATCGCTAATGGAGCAATCATGTCCTTACCGTTGTTGTATCGGCAACCACCGGTGAATGAGAACCTCACCATTTGGTCCGCCTCACTATAGTGAGCAGGAAGACGGTTCTCTTCATCCCCAGCTCTTGGTGTCGATGTTGTCATCAACGTAACCGATGTGTTGGGCCTCTATTATGCCTTGTCAATACCATTGTATAAGGGGTTACCTACTTGGTACCATCGACGCCTTAGAAGACAAAAGGGTTCGTCATGATTAAGAAGACAATAGAAGACCGAGTCAATGCCTGCTACGAGGAGCCACCTTCACCCCATCACTTCAAAAGGCGAGAAGTTGTTGAAGACTCTTCAGGCTCAACCCAGATCGTTTCATCAAACAACTACAAGAGACGTAGCAACACCTGAGGAAAACTCACAAGACTGCATGAGGCATGAAGTAAGGCACGACTATTGAGTCCGAGAACCCCTAGGGTAGCATGAGTCGTGTACCCCCTATGCGCAGTCGAGTCCGTATGATGGTTCGAATAGAACCAAGATTGTGTGTTGTTTGTTTTTATTTGTTTGTGTTTGATAACAGTCGCCCTTTTTGCCCTAGGCAACAAGTATGCAACTATATCACCTGCCTTATTTTGTTGTTTGTGTTTGGCCCTTTTTGGCACTTGTTCGTTTGCACTTGCACTATAGAACCCCCTTTTTTTTGGCATTCCCCTCCTCTATGCTACTTTTCCCTCGCATCTATTTCATCAACTGAAGATCAGCAAGACAAGATGCACCAAGGATTCTACTTCGGCGACCAACTAGCGCTGAAGAACTTTTCTACAGCCTCCCTGACCAAGTGAAACCCCGTAGAATTATGTTTAACCCTCCAGACTAGAAACCCATTCTTAGACCCTTCGAGACTTCACGAGATACCCCAGCTCAGTCCTTAACCATGTGCTTAACCCATAGAATTGCAAGAGAACCAGTTAAGCCTCCGTAACCTTGCTTATCACTGGGTTCATTATGGAACTAGTGGACATAGTGAACGGGCACATTGTCATCCTAGTATATCCCAAGAGTTGATGCTTTCGATGGTATAAGGTTATTTGTTTAAAGGACTGGATAGAACAGTTGGCATTTCAGGAACCGTGCTTAAGGATATGGTGACAAACGTTCGCTCGCACACTAGAATCCTTGAAACCCTTAAGCCCCACCAAGCCACGATATGGTCGGATCCTGACCTTGGGCTTTGGCTCTAGATCGATAAGACCTTGGCCAATGCTCAACTGTGACCATCACCAATGCCTCAACCCATTTTACGTACCCCATAGACTTCATGGAGTGCTTGGACAAGTTAGTTGTCATCCTTCCTTGATGACATATTTGTCTACCCAAAGACGGAAGAAGAATCACTGGGCTGGTGAAGAAAACATTTGAAGACCGCCATGCCAAGGAGGAAGTCAGAAGCTTCCTCGGACTCGCGGGATATTACCGCAGGTTCGTTGAAGGATTCTCAAGCATTGCGCGACCCTTGACTCAACTCTTGAAGAAGGACAAGAAGTTTGAATGGACGCTGAAGTGTGAGGAAAGCTTCCAGGAGCTGAAGAAGAGACTGACCACCGCCCCAGTTCTGGCCACACCAGATCTACACAAGGAGTTTGTGATATATTGTGATGCGTCAAGAACCAGACTGGGAGGTGTTCTGATGCAAGAAGGCAGAGTCGTAGCTTACCTTTCAAGGCAGCTACGGCCTCATGAAGAGAACTATGCTACTCACGACCTTGAGTTGGCAGCTGTAGTTCATGCCCTGAAAACATGGCGACATTACCTCCTAGGGAAGCAGTGTGAGATATACACGGTGAAAGATCGTGGATGTCGCCTAGAGGGGGGGGGGTGAATAGGCGTTTTAAAATAATTACGGTTTAGGCTTGAACAAATGCGGAATAAACCTAGCGGTTAATTTGTCAAGCACAAAACCTAAAACAACTAGGCTCACCTATGCGCACCAACAACTTATGCTAAGCAAGATAAGCAACTATGTGATAGCAAGATATATGACAAGAAACAATATGGCTATCACAAAGTAAAGTGCATAAGTAAAGGGGCTCGGGTAAGAGATAACCGAGGCATGCGGAGACGATGATGTATCCCGAAGTTCACACCCTTGCGGATGCTAATCTCCGTTTGGAGCGGTGTGGAGGCACAATGCTCCCCAAGAAGCCACTAGGGCCACCGTAATCTCCTCACGCCCTCGCACAATGCAAGATGCCGTGATTCCACTAAGGGACCCTTGAGGGCGGTCACCGAACCCATACAAATGGCAACCCTTGGGGGCGGTCACCGAACCCGTAAACTTTGGCAACCCTTGGGGGCGGTCACCGGTACCCGTCAAATTGCTCGGGGCGATCTCCACAACCTAATTGGAGACCCCGATGCTTTCCCGGAGCTTTGCACCACAATGATTGAGCTCCGAACACCAACAACCGTCTAGGGCGCCCAAGCACCCAAGAGGAACAAGCTCAAGGGTACCAAGCACCCAAGAGTAATAAGCTTCTCAACTTTTAACTTCCACGTATCACGTGGAGAACTCAAACCGATGCACCAAATGCAATGGCAAGGGCACATGGAGTGCCCAAGTCCTTCTCACTCAAATCCCACCGAAGCAACTAATGCTAGGGAGGAAAGTGAGGGGAAGAACAAGAAAGAGAACACCAAGAACTCCAAGATCTAGATCCAAGGGGTTCCCCTCACATAGAGGAGAAAGTGATTGGTGGAAATGTGGATCTAGATCTCCTCTCTCTTTTCCCTTAAAAACTAGCAAGAATCCATGGAGGGATTGAGAGTTAGCAAGCTCGAAGAAGGTCAACAATGGGGGAAGAACACGAGCTCAAAAGATTGGGGTTCAACGGGGAAGAAGACCCCCTTTTATAGGAGGGGGAAAATCCAACCGTTAACCCTCACTCAGCCCCGCAGAGAGCGGTACTACCACGGAGGTAGGGCGGTACTACCGCTCCCCCTCAGCGGTACTGCCGCGCCAGAAGAAAAGGGGCTGGGGCTGGGACCCAGAGCGGTACTACCGCGGAGGTAGGGCGGTACTACCGCTCACAAGCAGCACTACCGCCACTACTACCGCAACAAGTACCGCAAAACCCGACATGAGAAAATGCGCACTCGAATCGAAGCAGAAGGAGCACGAAGCCACAACGGTACTGCGGCTGAGCCCAGCAAGCGGTACTACCGCTCCGAGGAGCGGTACTACCGCTTAGTGGACTGTAGCCGTACTACCACTCCAACCACTGTGTCGAGGCGGTAGGAGCACGGATCCGCAGAGGCACTGCTGCTGAGGCCACCAAGCGGTACTACCGCTCCGAGGAGCGGTACTGCCGCTTAGTGAGCCTCAGCGGTACTACCGCTGTGGCCCGCGGTACTACCGCTGGGTCCAGGAGAAAAACCACACTCCAGAAAACCAGAACTGCCATAACTTCTGCATATGAACTCCGAATTGAGCAAACTCAAGCTTGTTGAAAACAAGACGACGAGTAGCATCAAAAGCTGGTTATAGTAAGAAGAGGCAGGGGAGGTATGCCAACAAATAGAGGAGTGAAACCTCCAACCGAGAAGAACCGGCAAAACCTCCAACATCGAAAACATCATAGAAGATGCATGCGAACTCCGTTTTCGATGAACTCAAGCTTGTCATCAAGATGACCATAAGCTCTAAGACTCACAAAGAGAACCAAACAAGAACCAAGAAAGATGATGCAAGGATGCAAAGGTTTGAGCTCTCAACGAACGATACGATCAAGCTACTCATCGAGGGCCCCCCTTGATAGTACAGCAATCGATCCTATAACCCGGTCTCCCAACTACCATCATGAGACCGGTAAAATAGAAAACCTATCAAGGGCAAACCTTTGCCTTGCACATGGTCCACTTGAGCTAGATGATGACGATCTTGATTCCCTCAAGTTGGACCACCTTTCTTGATTGGGTTGACTCGATGAAGACTAGTTGATTGCTCCCCCATACTCCACTATGGGTGAGCCAGTCTTCCGCACATCTTCACAAGTCCATTGTCACCACAAAGGACGGCAAGCTTCAAGCATTTGATCTCTTCGTGATACTCCACTTGAACTTGCACACCGCAACCTAACCCCACAAAGAACTCTCACGAAGACCATGGGTTAGTACATAAAGCGTAATTGACAATGCTTACCATACCATGGGATCACTTGATCCCTCTCGGTACATCTTCTACGCTTTGTGGGTTGATCAACTTGATTCACTCTTTAACTTAGTCTTGATCAACCTCTCACAAGACCAATCTTTAGGTAATTCCTTGAATAGCACCTTGGTCGACACAAACTCTCCTTGAAACCAACACATGTACTCCAAGAAAAGCCTCTGGACAAAACCTTCAAATATAACTCAAGGCAACCATTAGTCCATAGAGATTGTCATCAATTACCAAAACCAAACATGGGGGCACCGTATGTTCTTTCACACGGATCACAAAAGTCTGAAGTGTATTTTCACTCAAAAGGAATTGAACATGAGGCAAAGAAGATGGCTAGAGTTGATCAAGGATTATGACCTCAGTGTTCAATACCACCCCGGGAAGGCCAATGTGGTAGCAGACGCATTAAGCAGGAAGGCTTGTTCCTTGAATGCTATGCTTAAGGAAAAGCTACCCGCCTTGTATGAAGAACTTGAAAGCTTCGGGTTGGAACTGGTTGTACCAGGATTCTTAGCCAACCTCGAAGTCAAGCCTACCCTGATGAATGATATTAAGGAAGCTCAGAAGGGACACGAAAGTATTGAAGGCATCAAGAGGAAGATCAAGGCAGGGAAGGCCCCAGGATTCTCAGAGGATGAGCAAGGAATTGTGTGGTTTGGGAATCGCATTTGCGTACCCAACAAGATTGAGCTCAAGAATTTGATCTTGCTAGAAGCTCATGACACCCCGTATTCCATCCACCCCGGAGGAACCAAGATGTATCAAGACCTAAAGGAAAGATTCTGGTGGCATGGCATGAAGAGAGAGATAGCCACTTTCGTCGCTAAATGTGACATATGCCAAAGGGTCAAAGCTGAATATCAGCGACCTGCTGGATTGCTCCAACCACTCAAGGTTCCCGAGTGGAAATGGGATCAAGTCGGAATGGATTGCATCACTGGACTACCTAGGTCAAACAAGGGACATGACTCCATCTGGGTCATAGTCGATCACCTGACTAAGGTAGCCCATTTCATTCCTGTGAAGACCACTTATGAGGGAAATCAGCTAGCCAGCCTCTACATCAACAGAATCATAAGCCTTCATGGTGTTCCCAAGGAGATTGTGTCAGACCGGAGGCCAGACAGAACAAGTGAATCCGATACTCGAAGATATGCTCGAGCCTGTGTCTTAGCATATGGAGCTAAGAGGGAAGATTGCCTCCCTTTCGCCGAGTTCTCCTACAACAATAGTTATCAGTCAAGCCTTCAAGATGGCACCATTTGAGGTGTTGTACGGGCGCAAGTGCCGCACACCCCTCAATTGGTCAGAAACCGGAGAAGGACTAATATTTGGGCCAGAGATCCTCTGTGAAGCAGAAGAGCAAGTTCAGCTAGTCAGAGAACAACTGAAGGCCACTAAGTCCAGACAGAAGAGCTATGCTGACACTCGTCGCCGACAAGTAGACTTACAAGTCGGAGACCATGTATACCTACGAGTGACTCCTCTTAAGGGAACCAAGAGTTTCCACGTTAGGGGAAACTCGCACCTAGATTTATCAGCCCCTTCGAGATCACCGCACGACGTGGAGAAGTGGCTTACCAGTTGGAACTACCACCTGAGTTACCCATTGTGCACCACGTTTTTCCACACGACACCACTCCGGAAGTGTTTCCCACTTCCTATCTAGCCCGATCTCTGCAAGGACATCAATCACCGAACCATCGACCTCCAACCCATTATGACCTATGTGAGAGACCCCAATTGCAATCTCGATCAAGCAGGACGACAAACACGAAGCCACGCCATCGAGTACTTCAAGGTTCAATGGAGCACCAAACGGAAGCAGAAGCAGTATGAGGACGTGAAGACTACCCCAAATCCAAGTTTCCATGATCCTTTCCGCGCCTAGTCTGGGAATCTCGGGGACGAGATTCTTGTAAGGGGGGTAGGTCTGTCACACCCTGATTTTCATGCCTCAACACTTAAGCTATCTAATCATGATAAAATGAGGTTTTACAAAAACTTTTGAGTGTTTTGGACCTTGCCTTGTTTGGATTTTGTCTGTTGTTTGCAAGTGCTCTAAAAATCAAATAAATCCTCCAACTCCCATACTTCATCTCCTTGATCCAAAACCTTTTCCCAATGATCATACCATGTTTATAGAGTAATATAATATCTCCTTACAAAAATAATTTGGCCAAAAAGTATTTTTAAAAATTAGTTTTTCCAAAACCCCTTGAATTGATATTTGCACTGCAAGTACTTGATTTGAGGTGTGAAAAACCTTTCCAAAAATTTATTTGAAACCTATTAGATATAGGACTCCCATAAACCACAAAAATATGATTTTAAAAGTTATTTTCCTATTTTATTTAAAAGCTTTTTCTTAAGGCCAGAAATGGTCTTTAATAGGGAAAAATTATTTTAATGTTTCAAAAATATTTGAGAAAATTTAGGGAAACTCAATGGACATATATTGTCCATATATAAGAGTTTCAACACATGGTCATGTTCAAAATATTGGTCAAATCCCTCAAAAACCATTTCTGCCCATTTCGAGGATTTGAAATATTTCTACAGGAAATATTTTCATAAAAATCCAAGAAAATTCCAGCCTGTCAAATATGACATGTTTGATGATCTTGCCAAGTATCATGTCATGGAGAATAGTAAAACCCCATGAAATCCCCTCAAAACCGTTTCTGTCCATTCTAAAGTTTGAGCAACTTTACATTGCCAAACATGTCCAAATGCTCTCAAACTTGGTGCACTTGCTCAAATGGTGTAATAATGCATCTAGACCAAATGGCACAAGTTGGAGAGAATTTTTATCCTGATCAAAGTACGCCAAACCCTTTGTCCAGAACCAAATTTGAACAACTCTACATTGGAAACTTTCTCCTTTTGATCTCAGCTTTTGTGGACATGTTCATAACCTCAAATGATGACACTACACCAAGTGGTGCATCATGGAGAATTGATTTGCATGACTAAATCTTGGTAAAACCATTCCTACTAATTTCTAGGGTTTACCAAAGTTACATTGGCAACTTTTTCCAAATAAGCTCAAATTTGGTGGTACACCCTATTTCTAAGTTCCATTCCACCCTGTTAATTCTCATGGCAATTGGAGTTCATTTTCCTGCCCAAACCATTATCAAACACCTTCTGACATTTTGCTAAAACAACTGTTTTGACCTCTTCCACTATTCTTGGATAGCTCAAATTTTTACCACAGCTCCTCCTAGTCCCCTTGCACCTCCTGTAGCAATGGCAAACCCATAGCTCAATTATTGGAAGGGTAAAACCCCATTTTCTCTCTCTGGACGGCCCCATTTCCCCCTCTCTCAACCTCCCTCCTCACTCCAGTGGCCACCAGGGCATCCAATGCCCCTCCCCACTTGTTTACTACCCCTAGCACTACCAGACAATAGTGGCCGCGCCCACATTGCCAAAACAATGGCCATGCCGGCCAAAGGCGCGCTCTGGAGCGCGCTACAGTGCGACCTAGCACTGTAGCCGCCCTCTGCCCGATGCTCCCGTCGACCTTGGGCGCCGGGAACGTGTCCCCCGAGGCCGCCTCGACGTGCGTGACACGCTATGTGGTCGGCCCCCTCCTTCTTCTCCCTCCTGCTGCCTCCTTTCGCACGCGCGCCGGCCGCCCAAGAGCTCCAATGGCCGAGCTCACACGCGCGATCCTCTGGCCCTTCCCCGCTCCTTCTCTCCCTTCCCCTGGCCGTAGACCATCTCTACAAACGCCCCGGACACGCACACACGAGCCCCCGTGACCCCAAGCATCGGCAACGACCTCGCCGGTGCACTCGTCCACGGTGCACCATCGCCCCGCCACATAAGGCCGTCCCAGGCCCTCCTCTCTGCTCCATTTGCTCTCTCTCTCTCTCTCTCTCTCTCTCTCTCTCTTGTGCACCCCCTGGACCAAGCCATTCCTCCTCCCGCGCCCTCCAACTTCGTCCATGGCCGGAGCCGAGCCACCGGACTCCGCCTAAATTCGCGCCCACCTCTCCTCCTCCTTCCCTCTGGACTGCACCAGAGCACTACCACCATCACCGCGAGCCCCTCCCGGTCTTCTCCCTCTCCTCCCCGTGGCTGTTCCGTGGAGTTCCATCACCACCGCCAGCCTCGTCCGCCGCGGTCGACGCCCTGCTCGACCCGATGCCCCTGGGCGGCCGTGCCACCCACGGTTGGACGCGTCTGGGTCCCCTGAGCACGCCGGTGTGCCGGGCATCGCCGGAGGTGGCCTGTGCCGCCGGAGCCCACGTCCGCAAGCGTTCGGCCCTGCCTCCCCTGCCCCGCGTCTGTTCGAGTGGGAGGTGGGGGACGAACCCGACATGTGGGCCCCGCGCGTCAGCGGCACAGTGGGGCGGGCCCATAAGTTAAGTGGACGCGGGCTCTGCCTGCTGACGCCTTCGCTCGGGGAAGGCGTATTTCCCCCGAGTACGCCTTCGACGTGGCCCTTCCCGCGCGCAGCTGAGCCACTGGGCCGGCCCGCTGCCTATCCCTCGCCAAGTGCGCAGGATAAGGGTAAAACCCTTCCCCTTTTTCCTTTTTCTTTTTCTGTAGACTTGTAAAATCCATAAACAATTCAAATTAACTCCAAATTTGATGATTCAAATTTCTTGTGACTCCATAAATCATGATCTACTTGTTGGTGCTATTTGTACATTTTTCCAAAAACTTTCTCTTCACAAATATTTATCAAATCCTATTTTTCCTATTTCCGTGATGAACTTTAGAAAATCACAGAGAGCCCATTTTTGATCCAAATACCATGATTCAAATTCCTAGATGTTTCTAAGTTCAAAACTTAGTTTTTGAACATTTTTACTAATACTTTTAGTATCACCTCAAATAATGGTCTATTTCTTCATATTTGTCAACTTTGTAAATTCATAGGAAAGTCATTTAAACTCCAAATCCAGTGAAACCAATTCCTAGATGCTTCTAAAATCATCCCTTGCTAAATGGGTGCCTTTTCTCATTTTCCAAAATAATTCTTCTGTACACTTCTTGCAAATCCATAAACCCCTTGATTCTATGATATCAAAATGTTTAGAAATATCCATTGATCCACTTCCACTGAAATCACCTTGGTCATTCCTCATATGACCACAGGCATCCTAGAAAAGTCCAACTCTCATTTTTAGAGCACTTTTATTTTCTGTCTTGTTGTGTTGCTTATTGTGGTTGCTTTCAACGATAGTTGACGAAGTAGATGAAGTGCTTGGAGTTGGACCAGAGATATTTGAAGACCTCGAAGACTTTGTTAAAACAGGCAAGCAGCCCTTTGACCATGACTAAGAAACCTCTTTTTATGCATATCATATAGCACCTTACTATTGTTGCATCGGAATCATGTGAGAGGGGAGCCACCTTGGTGGGTTGCCCTTGTCTCCTCCTTATTGATACTTGCATTTGTGCATGACCCTACCTCCTTATGAGGGTTATGCCGGTGGGAATAGATAGGATGCTAAGTAGTTGCTACGCAAATGGGCGGGAGTATGCATGGTGATGAGGCAAAGTATTTTCAAAGGACTTTTCGAAAACCCCGTCGGGTGCCACTTATGCCCGAGGGAGATGATGAAATGGGTAACCACTTGATGATGAAGTGGTGTACCGAGGCAAGTGTGTGTATTGTTTTCGAAAACGGATTGGTTTAAGTTGCGACCGTTATTCCAACCTTACATGTGCAACCACTCTACCCTTATATGGGAAAGGGCATTATTGATTACCTAGGCCGATACTAGCTTGGAGCCCGCATTACTAGTGACGGGAGAGTTGTTGGTGCGCTCTCTTAGGACGGGGTCGTACCAGGTAGGGCGGCCAAGAACATTTTTATGGGGCACCGGACACACCGTTGGTACCCCGTGCCAGTGGTATGTGATGAATATAGGAGCGAGGCTCCACAATTTTAAGTTGTGAAATGTTGGGCACGGGGGTTACTACCAATCGAGTGGACTCCATGTTAGTGTCGTCTAGGGAAAGATAGTGATCGGGTGCTTACCCCGGGTACTTGAGGTACCGCGGGTCGTGGATGACACGGAAGTTCCCCGGATCTTGTGGGTAAAGTGTGCAACCTCTGCAGAGTGTAAAACTATTCGAATAGCCGTGTCCACGGTCAAGGACAGTTGGGTAACCGCTCTTGGGCTACGTCCACTTGTTTTTAACCAGTGTGTGTGAGAAGAACTCCTCGGGTCAAGTTAAAGGACTTGACATGGCTGAGTTGGGTTGGTGCCCACTCCTTTTATGGTGATACCATTACTTGGGTCAAGTCAAAGGACTTGACATGATTGAGTTGGGTTGGTGCCCACTCTATCTATGTTGATATCTGTAACCTGTTCTTATGGTTACTCAAATTCTCCTGATGCATGCCTTACGAGCTGTTGAACATGTCATTGCACTCAAAAACCAGCTCTTCGCAAAAATTTACCTATATCATGCATTGTTGTACCTTGACCCAAAACATGGGTTGCTTGCGAGTACATTCAAAGTACTCATTGGCTTGCCACTGGTTATTTTATTGGCCAGGCATGAAAGAACAGGATATGACGAAGAATACTTCGGTGACGAACATGCAAGCTAGGACGCTTCCCAGTCAGAATGCCTGTAGGGTTAAGGCAGATGGCATGGGTCCCAGTTGTCGACGAAGATTTCCGCTGCGATGTTATACTCAAGACTTGACCATAATGGTCCTACTTGTGTAATACGGTATGTATGGATGTAAGACTCTTGTTATTCAGCTTCTGTGTGTTCAGTGATCATTGATCTCTGGGATCACTGTGCACGTGCATTCGGAGATCTCGACCTATGAGTCGGGGTCCCCACACTAACCCTATCTGGTGTCTATATAAACCGGAGGGTTTTAGTCCGTAGGACAACATACACATCAATAATCATACCATAGGCTAGCTTCTAGGGTTTAGCCTCTCTGATCTCATGGTAGATCTACTCTTGTACTACCCATATCATCAATATTAATCAAGCAGGACGTAGGGTTTTACCTCCATCTAGAGGGCCCGAACCTGGGTAAAACTTCGTGTCCCCTGCCTCCTATTACCATCCGGCCTAGACGCACAGTTCGGGACCCCCTACCCGAGATCCGCCGGTTTTGACACCGACAACGGGGTTTAACTGTGCCTCGATGGAGGCTGTTTTTGTAGGGTCCGTTGGGTGGACTTGGAATTTGACTATTTCATCTGCTGGCTTAAAAGAGGTGGACTTGGATCTCTTGTCGAGTATCACGTCGTCCCTGTCCACTGTGGAGCGTAGCGCAGTTAATTCCTTGGCCGAAAGGGCTTCGGATAATGCCTCGAGGGCCAATGCGGCTGTTTTGTTTTCGGCGCGGAGTGCTGTGTCCGGATCACTACCAAGAGTGATGATTCAGTTCGGCTTGAGCATTTTGAGCTTCATGTACCCATAATGGGGTATGGCTTGGAAGATCGTGAACGCCTCTCGTCACAAAAGGGCGTGGTATCCACTACTGAACGGGGCCACTTGGAATGTAATTTCTTCGGACCTATAGTTCTCCGGCGTGCCGAATACCACATCTAGTGTGATTTTCCCAGCACAGCATGCTTCCCGACTGGGGATAATTCCTCTGAAGGTTGTGCTGCTTTGCTCAATGTGGTTCCAGTCTATTTCCATTTTTTGAAGAGTTACCTCGTAGATGAGGTTTAATCCACTGCCGCCGTCCATGAGTACTTTGGTGAGTCGAAAGCCGTCCACAATTTGACGGAGGACCAGTGCAGCTGGTGCTCGGGCTGTTCAGAATTTAGGTTCGTCACTGGAATTGAAGGTAATAGCCGTGTCGCTCCATGGATTTATTGCTGCTACATGGCAGATTTCGGCAATGCCGCGGAGTGTTCGCTTGCACCTATTATTTGATGCGAAGGTCTCAAAGACTGTTAATACCGTATTGTTATCCCTGGGATGGTGCTCTGTGGCATCTGGGATGAGAAGATCCTCGCCGCTTTTGGCCACCTGCCGAAGTATCCAACATGCTCTAAGGCTGTGTTTTGGTATGGTATCTGTTGTACTATGAATTTTGCAGGGTCCGTTGAGCCATCCCTCCAATACGGTTCCACGCCCTGTAGAGGGTTTTTGCTTCTTTGTAATTAACTCGGGTGTCTTATGATAGTGTACCCTTTTACTTCGGACTAGGTGTATATTCGGAGCCGGATTATCCCAAAATTTTGTTTCGGTTTTCCAGCACTTTCCATCTCACAGTACTTTCATACTATGGACGCCAAGTCGGCGAAGCGTGATATGTCACAGCGACTTATGGCGTTAAGGATTCCCTTGTCCGTGCAGTTATTGCAGAAAAGTGAGACTGCGTCTTCCTCGCGGCAGTCCTTAACCTTGTTCATCACAAGGAGGAATCTGGCCGAAATATGATGTACTGTTTCATGGGGATCTTGCCTGATGTGTGAAAGATCGTTTATGTCTGGGTGGGTGGGTGGGTTTGAGTCTGAACCCCTGCCCGATCTGAGACCCAGGGACCGAGGAGTTTCCGATCTTGGAAGTTCGGATTTCGGGATGTTGCCCGATGAGTCTGGCCCGCTGCCTGACTCTAGGTTCATGGCTTGGGTGATGTCCTCCTGTAAACGTGTATCCGGCTCGGAGAGCTCAGGAATCCGGACATAGTTAGTCCTCAAGATAGAGGAAGAATCGCCGCATTGTTCCTCCACCACCGCAACATGATGGGTGACTGGTGGAGAGTTAATCTCCCTTTGATCGGGTTTAAGCCCAATCCGATCATAGTCCGTAGCGACTCCCAAGGCGGCGATGCGATCCAAGAGCTCGTTTAAGGAAGATAGCTCCATTGGATCCATCTGCTCGGCGAATTCCGAGCCGACGTGGAGGTTGTTTTCGATGACCCGAGAAGTCATCGTCGGTGCAGCAGCCGAACAGGCGGTCATGATGAAACTGCCTAGCCCGAGAGTTTGGCCGACAGCCAGGGCTCCCCCGGCGATAATGTTGTTTTTAACAACGAGATGAGGCATCCTTCCTTACAACAACGACACAGAGGAACTCTCAATGAAAGCACCAATGTCGGTGTCAAAACTGGCGGATCTCGGGTAGGGGGTTCCGAACTGTGCGTCTAAGGCGGATGGTAACAGGAGGCAGGGGACACGATGTTTTACCCAGGTTCGGGCCCTCTTGATGGAGGTAAAACCCTACGTCCTGCTTGATTTATTCTTGATAATATGGGTAGTACAAGAGTTGATCTACCACGAGATCGGAGAGGCTAAACCCTAGGAGCTACCCTATGGTATGATTGTATGTTGTCCTACGGACTAAAACCCTCCGGTTTATATAGGCACCGGAGGGGTCTAGGGTTACACAAGGTCGGTTACAAACGAGGAGATATACATATCCGTATTGCCTAGCTTGCCTTCCACGCCAAGTAGAGTCCCATCCGGACACGGGACGAAGTGTTTAATCTTGTATCTTCATAGTCCATCAGTCCGGCCAAAGGATATAATTCGGCTGTCCGGATACCCCCTAATCCAGCACCCCCTCACCCGTGATCACCTCCCGAGTGATCACGGCCCAGTAGTATAGCATGACAGACGAACAAGAGTGTGAGGCCACTAATGATAAACTAGCATCCTATACTAAGCATTTAGGATTGCAGGTAAAAGTAACAACAGAAGTAACAAGAACATGCTATGCAGCAGAATAGGTTCATCCGAAAGCAGTAAAAGCTACACTACTCTAATGCAAGCAGTAGAGGGAAAGAGTAGGCGATATCGGGATGAACAAGGGGGGCTTGCCTGGTTGCTCTGGCAAGAAGGAGGGGTCGTCGTCGATGTAGTCGATCACAGGGGTATCGGCAGCAGTCTCGGGGTCTACCAGAAAGAAGTAACAGAGGGGGAACCCAATAAATAATAGAGCAATCAAAGTATCACAAAGCATAACAAGGCAATACACGATGCTAGGGGTGATCTAACACAGGGATAGCTGATACCGGCAAAGGGGGGAAACATCCGGAAAAGTATTCCCGGTGTTTACTATTTTCAGACAGACGAATCGAAGGGGGATTATTGCATGTTTGCTATGCTAGGGACACGTGAGAGACAAACTGACTATGCATTCGGATTCGGTTCATCGTTCTGAGCAACTTTCATGTATAAAGTATTTTCATTCGAGTTACATATTATTTTATATGAAACATCCAAGTTTATTGCGTTTTCAGAATTTGTTTTAATTCGTTTTTAATGAAATTGCTAAATCCACACAGCAGCAGCATAGCTACAATGGCTTACAAGTGGGGTCCAATGGCTGGGTTGACCCAGTCAACATTTGACTGGTTAACACGTGAATAGTAAAAGTGGGTCCTGCATGTCATAGGCTTGTATATTTTTATTTGTTTTAACCTTTAATTAGCAGCAGGGTCCACATGTCATTTGGCTATTTACCTAAAAAATAAATGTAACTTATTTAAAGGGGCCTACGTGTCATCTACTACTAGACTAACTTAGCATTAATTGTAAATCCTAATCTAAACTAGTGCTAATTAAACAAGGGCTGACCACACAAGGATGTGGCACCGCTGGCCACACACACAACGCGCGCACACACACAACGCACACACACACACACGCCTCACGGCCTTGGACATGGCCATGGCCAGCTGCAACAGGAGCAGCCGTTTAGGAGCAGCAGCGACAACAACGTGCATCAGTGGGGGTAGCGGCGTTGGAGGCATAAAGCAGCGGCAGCAAACAGCAGCGGAGTAGCAACCAGCAGTTAAGCATGAGCAGCACAGCCAGCAGCAGATCAGCAGTAGCAGGCGGTCGCAGCACGGCAGCGAACGGCAGCGGGCGCGCACGGCGCACGGGGCGCGGGCGGCCAAGGCAATAGGCGAGTGCGGGGCATGGCCAGGGCACGACGGGTGCACGCACGCGCGGCCGGACACGGCAGGGATGCGACTACAGGTGGACGGACATGGCTGCGGGCATGTAGCTTCGGGCACGATGGGACGAGCAGTCTATGGCGTTGGATCGAAGGGGAAAACAGGGGAGATGGAGGAGAATCTCACTACGAGCTCGATAGCGAGGTCGGGGAGGTCGGAGGTGGACCGGAATGGCGGGAATTGATGGCGGACTATGGCGATGTACATGCTGAAGATGGTGGCGATGGCCAGTGTAAAGGGCGGCTCCGCTCGAGTTAATGCTCATTATGGACGAGGTCGATAGCGGCGGTCCTCCTGGACCCGGCCTCAAGGCTTGGGGAGGCCGGTGGCCGCGACTACCTTGACGACCATGGCGAACCGATCTCGTGCATGAAGGAACCAAAGGGGCCGATGCGAGGAGAGGGAGGAAGGAGGACTAGGGTTGAGATGGGATCCAGGGGGCCTGGCCACGCTCTTGTCCAACACAGGGGCCGGGGAGATGGCCGCACGTGGCTGGGGGCGCCATGGATGCCCGCCACCGCTGTCTCCTCACTGTAGCGTGGTAGGGGATGAGTCCCGGTTGGGCTGGGCCTATTATGTAGCGGTTGGCCCAAATTGAAAAGAGTCTTTTCTTATTCCTATTTTGTATTTTCTCAGATGCTTCCATTTTATTTTTAGTTAGTAAATGATTTTTGTTACTCATGAAACTTCACACAAAAATTACACACAATATTTATAGACCACAAACAAAGTCTCACAATGTTTGGAGAGGCCAAAAATATTTGTCGATGGACCACTTTAATATTTCCCTAAGGATTAATTTCTGAGTCAGATGAAGTGGGTTCCACATGAAAGTGATCAATGGAATTTATACAATATTGTGAACATTAAAGAATTTTTTTAAGAAATAAATATGTTGGCTTTATTGTAAAACTGAATTTGAACCAAATTGAGAGTGGGATTATTTTCTAAATGCAACTTAATTATGATGATCATGATGACATGGCACATTAGCATGTGGTCACTATAGCATGACACTGGGGGTGTTACAAAGAGAATATACTACATCTGAATCATAAACCGAACGAGGGCTGACGGGGAAAGATATCAAGACCATGGCACTATGTATATCAACCAATCATACAAGTAAGAAAATTATATAAGTAACTATACAAGATCATGTCTTCCTGTGTTTTATAGTGGCTTGTCATCCTCTTCATCATCCCAAGATCATGTCATTTCCATCCTTGACCTAACCCAAAATTCTTTTGTTGGGAATATTCCTTTTCTGATAAAGGAATAACCCTTAAAACCCTAGGTTGTGAAGCAACCTATATTTCTGTCACTCCTAAAATTCCAAAATAATTCTCATAATTTTTTTGGGTCCTATCTTGCTCAAATATGGAAAAATATTTCGTTGCCATGTTAAAAAATAATCCTCCAATAATTATTTACCTATTCTGTCCTAAATGGCACTTTGCAAAGGAAGTGCTATTTATATTTGCTTTATTGGCCCCAAACTTCTTGGACAACTTTTCATGTCCATATCATTGGCTCATGCCAAAATTCAACTCAAGTTGCCAAGTAAATATTCCTGAGGAATTTTTCAAAGTTCCTGTCTGAGGGAAGTGATCGTGAAGGAAGTACAAGCTAGGCATATCCAAATGAGTTGCAATTTTTCAAGGTCCTTCCTATGGTCAAATAATGAATCTCCACCAAATATGAGCTCATGTAACTCATCTATGTGAGATCAGCCCCAAATCTTAGTTTCTGGACAGATTTTCAGTTTGTGAAGCAACTATATTTTATATTGCTTCATTTAAGCTGAAAATTTACCAGGACATGCTTCTACCTATATAAACTCCCTCCACCAAGTTTTACCTCAATTGGTTAATCCAATTGCCCTGTGTAATTTTCCAAGATTCTGTCCAGAATGAAGCTTTGTGAAGCAAGTGCCACTTTGGTATTTCCAAATGGCATGAAACTTTTATAGCAGTTTCATATCATCATATAACCCCTCTATGCCAGATTTTAGCTCACAGAGATCAATTATGTGAGTGCATCATCCATATCCCTCATTCTGGCCAGTATTGCACTTTCTACTGCAACCCCATCTAAACTCCTCCTCTTAGTCTGATTTTTGGTGATCAACATCACCTTAGTATGTGATCATCATCAGACAAACTAGTTACCATGTTACCTTGCTGGTTTAACCACATGAAGTTACAAACACCATCTTACTGATTTACTTTTGGAACTAAGTGCAAATCTCTTCTTTGCCCCTGGACTGATTTATTTCCTCATTTTGACTGAGGGCACCAAGGTCCATCCACTGGACATGGTTGGCCACGCCAAAGAGCGCCGCTTGCACTAGTGCGCGTGGTGATCACGCTTGCGTCATGCCTGCAGGCATGCTCTGGCTTGTTCCGGCCACTATGCTCGTCTCCACCCTCTTCGTCTCGACCTCCATTCATGTCAGGAGCTCGCCCATGCTCGATTGCGTCGCCCTGCATCGGTGCTTTGTTGTGGTACCCCATCAATGCGTCGCAAACGCCATGCCCGTGCCATGCCCTGCCTCTGCCCGCCATTAAAGCTTGGTAGGGAGCTCGCCCGTGAGCTCGAGAAGCCTCCCCTCGGCTATATAAGCACGACCCGAGTCCCTCCGCACCTCACCAGCCTCTCCCCTAGCCTCCTCGCCCACCAGAACCCTCGGCCCGCTCCTCTTTTCGCCGAGTTAATTGCAGGGAAGTACCACACTTGGGGCAGTTGTAACGAGTCAGTACCACTATTCAGATTTTTTGCAAGTCAGTACCACGTTTGAGGCTAGTCGTTGCAATACGGGCTAAGCCGCGTATAACTCTGTATTGACGCTGTATCTGACAACCCGACCCCACCAGTCAGTTGACCAGCCGCCGAACCGGTGCGTCGCTCGGCAGGCTAGGATGGACCCGGCTTGGTCGGTCTTGGCTCGGTCGAACCCTAGCAGTTCTCTCCTCTCCCTCTCCCTCTCCCTCTCCTCGCGATGGGTAGTCTGGGCGGCGGCGGCGGTGGCGGTGGCTGGAGTAGCGGTGGCGTTGTGGGCGGGTACGGAGACCTCCCCGGACTTGGGAGCAATGCGCACAGAGGAATCGAAGTCGAGGGTGGGGATTCCAGTTTGTCAGGTTACTACAATGACGACGACGAGGGCATGGAGGCGCCACTGTCCATGGAGCAGCGACTGCGGCTGGCTGAGATCTGGGTGGCCAACCCTACCACGAGCCATCACTGGAGCCATGGATTGGGTGGCCTGCTTTAAGTGCTCTCTCCTCTCCCTCTCTACTCTCTGTGCCATGATTCAGGCTAGGGTTAGGTTTACTGAACTGAAAATGTGCAATTTTGTTGTCCATTGTAGTTTGGATGATGCTGTTTGGGATGTTAGGATTCATTTCGATGCTCAGCATAATTTGGATAGGAAGATATGCAACTCAGATGTCACATGTTTGAATTTGTATGCACTGATGTGAACACAAGGATTTAACTTCAGTGATGAATTGTACCACATGGGTAATACAGGCATAGGAGTGCAGAGAGAGCATGGCCTAGATTTGATAGACACAAACATCAAGTTGTAGGAAATTAAGAAGCAGAATGAGGACAATTTAGTTCTGAACTTGTTAGTCAGGGCCACATCATTTGTCAGTACTGCATCTCATGTTAGTGAGGAAAAATTAGCCACAATTTTATATCAAGAACCTATTGTGTATGATCTAAGAGATCCTCCTGTGCTTGTTGTTAATGATAATGGTGTTGTTTATGAGAGTCAAAGAAGCAACAGTAGTGCACTAGTACAACCTACTGGTATGTGCACACAAGAGAGCAGAAATGTTAGCTTAAGTAAGCTCAAATCTGTGATGGAAGAAGAGGAAGAGGAGGGATATAAGAGTAGTGATGACTCTCAAGGGGCATATGGCGGTGACAACAACCCTTTCTGCATGAAGAAGTACAGGATTGCTGAAGACACAGAGATAATAGAGGGAAAGAGGCTAGCAGATGAAGAACTAGAAGAGGATGAAGATTCAGATGAAGAAACAAATGAATATTCAGATAAGGAACAACTACACTATGAGGGTGACACTGAGGTTGAGGAGTTGTTTGAGATTGAGGAGGATGAGGAGGAAGATTCTGAGAAGGAGAAGGAACCACCCATGAAAGCAGCTGGTAAAAAGAGGCAAAAGCTGTCAGTTAGGAGAGGGCCCACCAGTAGGACACATTCTAATGTGTTAGAGGAATTGAAACCAGATTTCAGACCACATCAGATGAAGAAGATACTGGGTTGCTATTGGATAGTGAAGATGATCAATTTGAGCCACTAGCATTTGTCCTACCAAAAGGAAGGAATAGTAGGGCATTGAAAAGTCCAACAAGGATATGGTATAATGAAAAACTGGAGCAACCACATCAACAGTTATGTATGCACATGTGTTTCAAAAATCAGCAACAATTCAGAGATGCTCTATTGAGCTTGCACATTACACAGGCCAGAAATTTCAGGTATCATAAAAACTCAGACAAAAGGATAATTGTTTGCTGCAAACAAGAGCATTGTCAGTTCTTCATAGTTGGAGCAGTTATCAAAGGGGAGAAGACATTTTCAATAAAAAAATGAGGCTACAGCACACTTGCCCTAGCAGTACAGAGACATCAAGGGTTAGTGCAAAGTGGCTTGCACAGACATATGAGTCACTGTTTAGGTCTGATCCAAACACAAGTATTTTGACTCTGATTGACAACTGCAATGAGAAGTATGGTGTTGATGTGCCCAAGCACATGGCTTATAGGGCCAAAAACCTTGCTGTAGAGGCTGTTTTAGGAGAGCACAAGAAACAGTATCCCAGGCTGAGGGACTATGCTCAAACAATCATGGATACAAACCCTGGGAGTAGAGTTATAGTTACAACTGTAACTCCAAAACCTACTACAAAAATACCACATCCAGGACCAAGGTTTCATGCTATGTTCTTCTGCATCAATGGAGCAAGGGAGGGCTTTTTCTTAGTGGATGCAGACCATTCATAGGTTAGTGACATGTTTTATATGCTTTATTTTAGTGCTTTATTTAGTAGGTTAGTGACATGTACAGCTTAAGTATGTTTAGTAGTGTTATATAATGAATGAACTTGCTCGTTGCTTTTATATGACATATATAGAATTGTGTATCCATTCTTGTAGATGACATATATAGAATAGTTTGATAGTTTCATATAGTTACTGAATTTGATCTTACAAATGCAATATAGGTGTTGATGGCTGCTTTATTAAGCTCACCACTGGAGCTCAAATACTTGCTGCCACTGGTAGAGATGGCAACAACAACATTTTCCCACTGGCATTTGGTATTGTTGGACAAGAGGATACAGCAAATTGGTGTTGGTTTCTGCACCAACTTAAGATATGTCTAGGAGGAAAAGTTGGACAATTTGGAACTTATACTATCATGTCTGATAGACAGAAGGTATGAATGCATCCCCTTGTTTATCTTTATGCAAATTTGGTCCTTATACTATGATGTCAGTAGCTTAGTATGATATGCTATGTCAACAGGGCCTACTAAATGCAATTAATCAAGTATTTCCAAACTGCCACCAAAGATTTTGCCTTAAGCACTTGTATGCAAACTTCCAGAATGCTGTGTTTAGGGGAGAAGATCTTAAGAAATGCATGGATAATGCTAGTTATGCTTATAACCAACACAAGTTTGACATTGCAATGAATGATCTAAAAAATGAGAGTGAGGAAGCTTGGAAGTGGCTGAGTGGAATACATGCAAGATTCTGGGCTAGGCATGCTTTTGATACAAACTGTAAGACAGACTTGGTTGTTAACAACCTATCTGAGGTGTTCAACAAGTACATCCTTGATTTTAGGAAAAAACCCATTAGGACTATGATTGATGGTATTAAGAATAAGCAGATGGTGAGGTGGCATAGGAATAGAGAGAGTGGAAAGGCAGCTCTGTGGGAGATCACACCCCATTATGCTGAGAAGTTAGAGGTGGAAAAGGAAAGGGCCAGATTATGTAAACCCATTCAAGCTGGTGTTAATCTATGGCAAGTAACCAGTGGGCAGCAAACACATGCTGTCAACTTGGAACTTCATACATGTGGTTGCAGAAAGTGGGACCTGAGTGGCACACCATGCAACCATGCAATATCAGCAATTAACAAGGCAAAAAGGTTTCCAGAGGACTATGTGTGCAAATTCTTAAAAAACCATTTTACCTAGCAGCATATGAACCAATGATATATCCTGTTCCTGGTGAACATGATTGGACAAAGACAACAGGACCAGACATAGAGCCACCTAAATTTCATGTGAAGAAGGGAAGAAGGAAAGAGAAGAGGATAAAGGGCAGATTTGAGGTTCCAAAGCCAAAAGAGAGTTCAAGAATGGCCACTATAACATGCAGCAACTGTGGGCTCCAAGGCCATAGATATACCAGCTACAGCAAACAATTGAAACCAGAGTTGGCTTTGAGAAAAAATAAGCATGTGGTAAGCACCTTGTTAACTAGTACTATATATGTTCTGTATTTATTGTATGTTTCCTTCTCTTCATGTTTCCTTCATTTTTGCAAGGTATCTAGAAGATCAAGGAATGTTGATGAAGCACAAGCAGCACCAGCAAGAGCATAGGCTGCACAGGCTGCACCAGCAAGAGCACAGGCTGCACCAGGAAGAGCACCAGCAAGAGCACAGGTTGCACCAGGAAGAGCACATCCTTATGCAAGGCATGGTGCTGCAAGGCATTCAAGGCCATTCTCTACACCAAGAGCTGCTGCTGGGAGTTCTGCTACTGGGGCTTCCACTTCTGGTGCTTCCACTTCTGCTGGCCCTACAAGTCATACTGGATGGATGGCCTTTTTTACTGCAAGTGGAAATACCTAACTGTCATGTCTCATGTTTCTAAACTATGTCAGTTATGACCAAGATATGAGGGGGCAAGTTATTTATGTTTCAAAACAGTTATCATTTTGGGTTGACATGCTTTCTGGAGGAGTACTCTTTCTATTATGTATGAGTCATGTTTCTAAACTATATCAGTGATGCCCCAAGAGATGAGGGGCAAGTTATGTATGCTATCTGTTAGAGTACTCTATCTGTTATTATTCATGAATCTAAACTATGTCAGTTATGCCCCAATATAGCCAAAGTTTTAGTCTTTAGGGGTTGTCGACGTCGACGGAACCTAAAATAGCCAAAGTTTTAGTCTTTAGGGGTTGTCGACGTCGACGGAACCCAAAATAGCCAAAGTTTTAGACTTTAGGGGTTGTCAACATCGACGGAACCCAATATAGCCAAATTTTTAGTCTTTAGGGGTTGTCGACGTCGACGGAACCCAAAATAGCCAAAGTTTTAGTCTTTAGGGGTTGTCGACGTCGACGGAACCTAAAATAGCCAAAGTTTTAGTCTTTAGGGGTTGTCGACGTCGACGGAACCCAAAATAGCCAAAGTTTTAGACTTTAGGGGTTGTCGACGTCGATGGAACCTAAAATAGCCAAAGTTTTAGTCTTTAGGGGTTGTCGACGTCGACGGAACCCAAAATAGCCAAAGTTTTAGTCTTTAGGGGTTGTCGACGTCAACGGAACCCAACATGCCAAAGTTTTAGTCCTTAGGGGTTGTCGACGTTGACGGAACCCAATATAGCCAAAGTTTTAGTCCTTAGGGGTCGTCGACATCGACGGAACCCAAAATAGCCAAAGTTTTAGACTTTAGGGGTTGTCAACATTGACGGAACCCAATATAGCCAAAGTGTAGTCTTTAGGGATTGTCGACGTCGACGGAACCCAAAATAGCCAAAGTGTAGTCTTTAGGGATTGTCGACATCGACGGAACCCAACATAGCCAAAATTTAGACTATAGGGGTTGTCAACATCGACGGAACCCAATATAGCTTTTCCATTCTATCTATCTATCTACCTATCTATCTACATCCATGAAACAAAGATGACAAAACTTCTTAACTTCACCATTCTATGAAGCATATATGAAGTCCAACTAATAGATCCACACAGAACATAACCATAATAGATTCTTACAGCAACATACTGGAGTTCAACATAGTTCATAACTTCTAACAGACCCATAATTCAAACTGGAGTTCAACATACTGGAGTTCAACATACTTAATAGATTCTTACAGAACCATACACACATATAGAACAGATCCATTGATACTACTTCATAAAAGTTCAGCTAAGCAGCCTCTTCATCTTGTTCATTCATCCAAGATGGCCTGGCTCCCCTTCATCTTCTGCTTGTTCTTCTCCTCTGCCTTCAACATATCAGCAATCTGAAGCTTGAGCTGAGCCCTGTCTTTAGTGAGCTTGTCATGTCCCTTTTTCAGATCACCAATGTGATCCTTCAGCTTCAGATTCTCTTGGGTGAGCTCTTCCTGAGACTTAGTGACTTCATCAACCTGCATCAGCTTCAGATTCCCTTGCTTGAGCTTCTCCATAGACTTAGTTAGTTCTTCAACCTGGAACTGCAAGTTCCTCATGGCTGCACTATGCACTTCCTTCTCTTTCAAATGGTTGAACTTCATGTTCCTGATGACAGTGCCTTGGGCTTTTGTCAGGTTCATCAGGACTTCATACTTCCCTTGCAGCTTGAATATCTCTGCATCTTTCTTCTCCATCTCAGTCTTCATAACTGAGACAACTGAGTTGGTCACCTCAGCTTTCCTCTCCTCTGCACTCTCCATCTTAGACTGCAAATATCTGAAATCCAGCACCCTATCCTCTTGGGCATTCAAAAGTTGATGAACATCTTCAACTAATTTGTCATAGTTAGCCTCCAGTTTATTTTTTCTTCTGTCAAATTGTGAATAGTGAGTGAACTCTCCAGGTTATCCTTCCTCCTATCACTCCTACTATCTTGATACATTTCCCATAGCTTCAACAATGCATTCTGCATTGTAGGAGGCCACTCTGGGTCAACCCATTCAACAGAGCCACAGTTCTGACCTTCCTGCAATATATTCAGCACCTATATTTGTTAAAGGATTTGATTGTAAAGAACATCACAACTACACTAAATATTACAATTAAAGAATATGATCTTAAGTAAAGAACTAAAGAACAACAGAACTAACTAACTAAAGAACAACACAGCATGTGCACGGCAACCAAATCACATAGCCACGTTATTTAATCATAACAAAAAGTACATCAACTATAAAGCACTCATAAAGCACTAAACTATCAGGATCAAAGCTTAAACAATGCTGTGCACTCGAAACTAAGCTCTTGGCCACATATTAAATTAACATATGCCTACTCCAATGACCAGCATCAGTGCATCAATACTAGTAATTGGATAAAGAATGGCAATCAGAAGAAGATAATCTAACTTGGACCAAACTACTACTAATTAAAAATATTGTGGGGCTACTACCAACTCATTCTAATAAACAGAACATAGAAAGTGCAGAATCTTACTTTCAGAGGACAGGCTAAGAACCTCCTGTCCTTGTCAAATCCCTCAAAGGCTACACGCCTCTCACATGGCAGCCCATGGTGCTGGCAGGGAACAATGGTTTCAGTCTCAATGCCCATGTAGTCTTGGTCTTCAATGCTGGCAGGGATCTGTAGTAGCAAAATGAACCAAAACCCCCCAAATCAAAGATCAAACCCCCAAAGCAGGAACACTAACCCTAACCCTAGCTAAACCACTAACCCGGTACAACATGCTGTCGTCATCGGAGGAGTTCATATACTGCAGGCTGGAGTAGTCGTCGCTGCTCTCATCCTCGTGGACCATGGCGCGGTGGCGGCGGGGGAATGCGCGGCGGTCGGCGGCGAATCAGCGGGTGAGAGCTCGAGCGGGGCGAGGGCTAGGGTTCGTGGGGAGTGAGTGAGTTGGGTTCGAGGGAGTTGGGTTCGACCAGGTAGACCGACCGAGCCGGTTCGGCGGCTGGTCAACTAACTGGTGGGGCCGGGTTGTCAGATACAGCGTCAATACAGAGTTATACGCGGCTTAGCCCGTATTGCAACGACTAGCCTCAACCGTGGTACTGACTTGCAAAAAATCTGAATAGTGATACTGACTCGTTACAGCTGCCCCAAGTGTGGTACTTCCCTGCAATTAACTCCTTTTCGCCGGAGGTTGCCATGGCCGCCTCGGCCTCGGCATGGTTCTGGTCAACCTGAGCCTCCTCTCGCCTCCCCTCCACGTACACTGTCTCCCCCTTGTTCCACTCAGCCGCCCTCCCACTTGTCCATCGCCGGAGCGCCTTGCTTCGCCGAGTAACTCCACCGCCGAGCTCTTTGTAACTTCCTCCGTCGCCGCGGCCTCCCCTCCTCTCCACTCCTCCCCGGCGCTCCTTCTACCTCTGAATGGGACTGCCTCATCGCCACGAACCCGTAGGTGGTCTCTGCTCGCTCGGGAGTGGCCAGGCCTGGTCAGGCCCTTCGTCGGAGTCCGTCGCCTTCGCCTCTATCCTAGCAAGCCACAGCCGCACTTGCCTCTCCCCGGCGGTGCTGCTGCTCCAGGAGGGAGCGGCGCACCGCCCCGCGCCCACCGGTGGCCTCGGCTCGGCCGGAGACCGCCTGAGCCGGCCGGCCCAGCGCCGGCAGCGCCCTGCCCGGCCTCCTCTGCTCTCTGTCGTGAGCGAGCACGAGCGCGGGAGGAAGAAGACGAGGCCAGCGCACCTGTCGCTGGGCCCCGCCTACCCCCCGACCCCACGCGTAAGTGACACAAGCCCGGGCCCAGGTGCAATAAGTGGAGACGTCTTTATGAAATATGTTTTCGTTTTGAGAAAGCATACTCTATATCTACTGCCGCTAAAAATACGTTTCCCTTCACAGAAAACGTAATCTACCCGAAGACGCTTTCTGTTTTTCCACCAGGGGCCTGTTTGCTGAAAAAGTTTCACCGATAGGTCCCTGATATTCTACACCTCATAACTCCGCAACCGTAACTCCGATCAAGGTGAAACCAGCGCTCGCTTATTCGTCTCGTCGAGCTCTATCTTTTGGTAACATTTTCACCAGATGGTTTCACAGTGAAAGTGACCATTTTGCCCTTGCCTCTAATCAGCCCCCTCCGAGAACGTACCGTCCGACGTTTCGTTCCGCGACTTCATCGCACTTCTTCCTGGAGTCTCCGTCACCCCAGGCAAGCCACAATACCCACTTGCATGATAGTCATGGTTTTCAACTTGAATATTTATTAAATGTTTGCTTGCTTAAAATATGGTTATAGTTGCTTCAGTAATGCTTATGGGTTCATGCTTACTTTCTTGCTATGTTGTTATGCACTTGGTTGTCATGCCCTGCTAGTTGCTAGTATTATTTTCATATGCTTATGCTTGCTAGTAGTATATGTTGATGTTGGTAATGGTCTTCGGTGCATGACTGCCGCCTGTCCCGGGTACCGTTGTTATGCATGTTCCATTGCACCCAGTTGGTTAAATGCTTGCATGATGGCATTGTCGATATGTTCTTGCATGATGTTTATTGTTGATGCTAGTGGTCATGTTATGCTATGAGTAGTTTTGTACTGGTAATATTCATACTCTTCATTATGCCATGCTCAGTTGGAGATGATTCATTGTTGATATGGTGGCTAGTTATGTTGCACCCGTGCTTATATTCATATCATGCTCATACATTGTAATTGTATCATGTTATTTTATCATGGCTCAGCATATTTGCATTCAAGTTTAACCAGATTAAATTGAACTTGAACACCTGTTGGCTGACTCTTGGTGCCCCCATATCGAACTGACCAGTGCAACCACACTTACCTTTATGGGAAGGTCCTAACTGGGTCTATCGTCGTGCCTCTCGCCGGTGCCTCCAACTAGGGAAGGTTATGGCTGTGCGGTACCATGGCCCGGTAAGCAGACATAACCTTGTGTGCCCGTTGTTGTTATTATTATGGATCCGGTCCCCATGAGGGACGTTTGGCCACGACGGTGGTCGTTGTGTCTTTGGTAGACATGGGGCCACCCAGGACTAGCCCAGTTGGGAGTGGGTCGGAGTGGCCGGGAGAGTGTCATGACAATAGATCAGTTTTGTCGGAATGCCGTTGGTCCATCCGAATGGGAGTGCGAGGCCATGGGTTCCGTAGTGTGGATATAGTGTACTAACCTCTGCAGAGTGTATATTAAATCCATCGATAGCCGCGCCCGCGGATAAGGGCCCAGTTTGTAGTTGGTCACACTGTGAGTCAACAGTAATAATAATAATGTGCTTAATAACAACTCCGGTTCGATGATGAGATAAGTTGGTTGTGATCGCCAGAAGGATCACTATTTGAGACCAAGTGTTGGTCATGGTTGTGATCGTCGGAATGATCACCGTGGTATCGAGGATAACGAGTTGTTGGATATTCGTGATGTGCGAGAATCGTGGGTAAAGATCAAGCTCCTTGTGGTCATTTGATGATAACTACGGTATTGTTTATACCAAGCTTGATTTGATCCTGAGATGGTCGTGTAATGTACGAAGTTGGTAAGTGATGCATGTGATGGTTACGAGGTAACCCGAGCAGAATAAATGGTACATATAGTGTCATCATGTTGCATGCTGGCATCGTCAGATTTATATGTTCATGTCATGCTCCTATTGTTCTAGCAGTATTATGTTCATGTTGTTCATGCCATGACCATATTGTTCTAGGAGTATTATGTTCATGTTGTTCATGCCATGATCATATTGTTCTAGCGATATTATGTTCATGTCGTTCATGCCAAGTTATTCTGATGATCTCATGATAATTCCTGATTAACCTGCAATTGCCATGTTGTTGTTTGTCTTGAATGCTTCTGGTTATTGTGAGCTTGCAAGTACATTCAATGTACTGACCTAGCGTCTCATGCTAGCTTGCATGCCGTGCCTGGATTGCTTGCTTGTTTGGTGTTGTTCCCGTGTTCGCGAGCTAGGATAAACATTCCAGCTAGAGTCGGAGTCCATCATCGCCGTTTGTTGTTCCGCTGCCAGTAGTTGTCCCGCTGCTTCGATTTGTTATGCTGCTTGTATAAGAGCAACCGTGGTTGGCGTAGTGCACCGTGCCGATATTATTCATTGTAATGTCAGAACCCTTGTATTAATATCCGTGTTGTAATAGAGAGCTGGTTTGTTCTATACTAAGCAGTGCCGTATTCCAAAAGACATCACCTCGATCTCTGGGCTGGAATACAGGGCGTTCCGGTTTTCTCTGAGTCGAGGTGCCACACTGTCTCATCATGAGTGATTGATGAGGGATACAAAAGAGCATTAGTTTGATGTACGAACATGGTTAATAGACATATGTAGTATGTATCAAAAACAGGAAGGCATGTCATTATCAAAGTTATAATGTGTTAAGTAAGCAGATGCAATTTAACCAAATTGGAAGCAATACAAGCTAGACACCATATGCAACATGCAACCACATTTGACAACGCGAATTAAAGCAAGCATCTGAGATGGTTGTGTGTAGAAATTGAGATCATCAACTGCAGAGCTACGTTTACTGTCTCCATCTGCTGACACTACACTCTTTAGAGCGCTGAAACACTTAGTGCTTATCTTTGAATTACACTGGAGCGACTTCTGTCTTTTCTTTTGTGTATTCATCAACACTGTGTCAGAGTCTGAAATACCCATGCATAAAAAATAAGAGTGTGAGTATGGGTGAAGTGTGTGCACAAGTAGTATAGTGTAAAAGTAGCAGATAGCAGGTCAGTGAGAAATAAATGATGGGAGACATATGATAGCTCTACAACATGCATGGCAGACGAAATTACTAGATTCTAGGATTTTGAAATATGAGCACATGGATGGCTGGGAAATGCAGATGCTCCTCCAGCACACCACATGGTGTGGTCCTATGAAAATAACAGTCGACTGAAAACAAATAGGTCAGTCCATTTTTTCTTCACCGTCCGATGTACAAAGAACGGGCAGATCGCCTTCATCTACCTCCAGCCAGTCAGTGTTACGATCTTCCTCGAAACGCCAGCGACCACCGGCTCAGTCCCCTACCTCCACCCTCCCCTCGACGTCACTGCACCGCCCCCCGGCCATCCCTTCAAGCCCCATCGACCTCTAGATCAGGCGCAAGAAGCTCCTGCGCCCCACACCCCTATGATACACACGGATGCACCGCTTCCCCGGCGAACAGACGGACTAGGTGCTTTGTGCGCCTAAGCGGGTGCTGCTTCTTTTAATTGTGATTCAACTGACCCTGGATTGAAATCCAGGCGGGCTACTAACCTCTAGCCAAGGTGAAATAGTAAATTGGAGGAAACCTTGTGCATATAGTATCTCGAAGAAGATGCAGTAAGAAGCGCTCAACTAGTTTCTTTCGTGGGATGAATATGGTGTGAGCAGAGACATAAGACTTGCATGAATAAGGGAAGAGGAGTACCTCTTTTCTGCTGGCAGTGTTGTGTCCTCCTGTTTTTCCAACGATCTTCTTATGGTTCGGTGGAAACGAGAAGTTGTGGACAACGATGGAGCCTTGGACGAACCCATGGCCAAGTTGTTGAGTGTGGTGCGGTGGCCGTCTGTCGGCGACGGGGAACCATATCGAGGTGGCGAACGATGGCGCAGCGAGAACAGCTCTGGTGCGGTGGATGGGTGGGACAGTGGAGCAGCAGCAGTGATGCGCAGGATGGCGTGGTCGAAGTGGTTCTGGTATGGCGCACGTTGGCATTGGCGTCATGGAGCCAGCTCTACCTCGGCTTCAGCTGCTAAGTCCTTGAGGGCGTTGCAGTTGCGGTTGCGTTGGACGACGACGTCGGGGTCCTGGCTCCGGCGTGATGGAGGAGCGTGGCGGTGGATTGGGCGTGATGGGGTGGAGGACGGAGGAGGCCGGGGTTTCGTGGCTGGTGGAGAGGGCGTTTTGGTGCCCATGGAGTATGAATGGGGAAACGGAGGGATGGTGAACTAAGGGGGAACAATGTTTTGGTTTGGGACGCGCTTGTTTGAAATTTGGGGAAAGTTACAAACTTTGCCCCCATCTAAAATTTTGGACATATTGTGGGTTGGGGGTAAGACAGTAATCTCAGGTGTCCCAAATGGTGGGCGGGGTAGATTTCGGCCGAGCGCATGTCTGTTTAGGCGCCCATGACATATGAATGCTTCTTGGAGGCGGTTGAGACTGGCGTCTTGGTGAAGTTAGAAACCTACCCTGATTTAGACCTTTGGACATCAGGCCGATAGGCTACACGGGCCAGAGTCAGGATAGTAATTTTCTACCAACAAACATTAGTTTCGCGCGGTTTCGGGTGACCAGAGGCTTATTTGGCACTTCGTTCAATATTTGGGAGTAGAAGCATTAACGTTTTTTGTTCTCTTGTATTGAACTTTTAGGATTTGTCAAATTCACAAATCTTGACTCTTGAAAATCCTAAAACTACGATTATTTTGGAATGGAGGGGGTACATTTGAATATACATTGTACACGAGTATATATTAGTAAAAAATATGCAACTTACCTTAGTTCATGCATGGTTCCAGATATAATCTCCTTGATTGCAAAAAAATAGTTAGACATGCGTATGAATATATATCATGTTCAAGCGCACAACAAAGATTGATGCCCCCTTTTAGATCTGATTTACAAATGCCATTATCTCATATTCAAATAGATGAATGCACTTCCTATGAATTCGAATCTTCAAAAAACCCTTTATGTTGAATTCAACATGTATTCTATTTCATAGCTAGCAATTTGGAATGTATCCTTGTAAGTGACAAATGTATAAAGTGCTTCACACTAACAACATGGAGTGCACTAATTAATGTTTATATATGAATTGCAAAAGCAATGCATTGCCTGTATTTCAAACTGCTCTCACTCTATGGATCGATAATATGAAATAAACACATGCACATGCTAGAATTAAATAGAGTATGGGTGTCTGATAGATCAATTTTCGTTCATATGCAAATTGCAAAATTCAGGATCTCATCCAAAAATAATAATGCCATTTATATTTTAATTTAATGCGTAGAACTGCCTTTTACACGTAGATGCACTATGCCTCGCCCCGTTCTCACACACACGCTATATCTCTCTCTATCTAACGCATAAGTGCACACACTTTATATACATCGACATTTCTCTTTCACA
Source organism: Triticum monococcum (assembly GCA_034509565.1). Taxonomy (NCBI): domain Eukaryota; kingdom Viridiplantae; phylum Streptophyta; class Magnoliopsida; order Poales; family Poaceae; genus Triticum; species Triticum monococcum. Next base: position 436,680,617 of record CM067842.1, on the reverse strand, counting down.
CATGCTCACAATCTCTCCCAGGGTGCCGGGGTGTCTCTCGCACACACTCTATATATCTCCCTCTCTCTTTCTGACTACTATGTACCACTCTTTTCACTAATCTCAATTGGAAAACACTATTTCTCTCACATGCATATATACACACGCACGGTCTCTACTAGCCCTCTATACGCACTTACATGTGCCTACGTGTCTCCCGCATGCACATTATCTTTAGGCCTCTCTCGCACACATTGCACCCCCCCCCCCAAGAAAGGCCTCTCTCTTAGTAGTTGGCAGATATGATTCCATCAGATCATTCGGTAGGCTATCCCTCACTGTTAGGCTGGATGGTAATACGAGGCAAAGTTTTACCAAGTCCGGGCCCTTGGAGTTGAGGAAAAAGCCTACTCCTGGTATTATATATTAGTGATAGGGGTGTGTACAAAGTACACATGAATAGGCATTGTGCGTATGTGTACTATCGACGAACTAGCCCCCGGGCTTCTATAACATACTCGGGGCCTAGGGTTACAAATCATATATAGTCGGCTTATCATCAGTGGGGATAGAGTCCTCCGCGACTCTGGTAGCTTCGTCTTGTATGCCGAGTCCTCCACATGGATCTTCGTATAATGCGTCTTTGTCCAACCTATGTGGCGCAGGATGGAACCGACCCATGAGTCCTCATGTTGACCCACCACAACTAGAAATGATGTTCCCACCCCAACTAGAAATGATGTGTCCACCACACCACACACGCAATCGGCCACTAAGAAAATAAGCATATACAATAGTAAAGTGTTATACATGAAAGTTAATTGGATGGTGAATCCAAAAACATTTGTTCTGCATTATGAATGTTTATATTTTCTCCTAAAATATTAGTCACGGAAAAGATAAACGAAGGGCATATCTCTCCTTGTATTCACCGGACACCCCCTCTTTCTACACCACTTTCACGTACGCACACAAACTATCTCTCGGCCCTCTAAAAGTATGCATGCCCCTGACACATTCACGCGTGACGGTCACTGTATTTCAAGTGAAAGCACTATACGGTCACTGGACTTCAGAATATGCTCATTACAGTCACCGTATACGTTCTCGTGGTGATCACACGGTATCTAGCTCATGATACGTCTCCGTATTTTGTTGATAACACTAACAGACATTGTATTTGATGCGTGCTCCATATTTTGTTGACGACACTTATGGTCATTGTATTCGAAGCAAAAGCACAATATGGTCACTAGACTTCAGAATAAGCTCATCACAGTCACCACATACATTTTGTGGTGCTAACCAACCTGTGGTTGGATAGTTAGGAGGACAGTGGTTTCCCGAGCCCACCAGGGTTAAAGTCTTGGTGCTCGCATTTATCCTGGGTTAATTTTAGTATTTTCTGGCGATGTGCGTTTAGTGGGAGGAGATGTTCCCCTCGACTATGAGGCACCTATGGTGACTGAGGGAGTCCCATATCGATGATCGTACCGCATTGAAATCATTAAGGTCTCTCTCCTTGTCAGGAGAGTCCTGGCCAAACTACGTCCGGCAGGATTGGGATGCGGATGACGAAGAAATTAGCCGCCCACCCACCACCCACTTAGTAGCCATTGTCGATGACTTAACCGACATGCTCGACTTTGACTCCGAAGACATCGATGGTATGGACGACGATGTGGGAGGCGAAGAGGAATCACTGCCCACAGGGCACTGGACAACCACCTCATCATATGACATATACATGGTGGACACTCCCAAAGAAGGCAATGGCGACGGGACAACGGAGGATGACCCCTCCAAGAAGCAACCCAAGCACCGGCGACAGCGGTGCCGCTCTAAGTCCCGCCAAGGCAAAAGCGGTGATACCGGCACCGGAGATAATAGCACTCTAGACAGTGCCGAAGGCAACAACAACCCCCTCCAGCAAGATTTAGAGCAGGAGGATGGAAAGTCCAGCCCTCCTGAGAGAGCGGCAGATGGAGAGGCGGAGGATGATAATTACATGCCTCCCTCAGAAGAGGAGGCAAGCCTCGACGACGACAAATTCGTCGTGCCAGAGGATCCCGTCGAACAGGAGCGCTTCAAGCGCCGGCTTATAGCCATGGCAAATAGCCTTAAGAAAAAGCAGCAGCAGCTTCAAGCTGATCAAGATTTGCAAGCTGACAGATGGACTTAAGTCCTGGTGGCCGCAGAATATAAACTCGAACGCCCCTCCAAGGGTTACCCAAAGTGCAGGTTGCTACCCCGACTGTCCTGATGGGCGGCGAATTTCTTCGTCATCTGCATCCCAATCCTGCCGGACGTAGTTCGGCCAGGACTCTCCTGACAAGGAGAGAGACCTTAATGAGTTCAATGCGGTATGATCTTTCCCACATCAGGCAAGAGCCCCATGAAATAGTACATCATTATTGGGCCAGATTCGTCCTTGAGATGAACAAGGTTAAGGACTGCCGCGAGGAAGACGCAGTCTCACTTTTCTGCAATAACTGCACGGACATGGGAATCCTTAACGCCATAAGTCGCCATGACATATCATGCTTTGCCAACTTGGCGTCCATAGTACGAAAGTACTGTGCGATGGAAAGTGCCTGGAAAACCGAAATGAAATTTTGGGATAATCCAGCTCCGTATACGCACCCAGTCCGAGGTAAAAGGGTGCACTATCATAAGACACCCGAGTTCATTACAAAGAAGCAAAAACCCTCTACGGGGCATGGAACCATATTGGAGGGATGGCTTAACGGACCCTACAAAATTCATAGCACAGCGGATACAATACCAACGCACAACCTTAGAGCATGTTGGATACTCCGGCAGGTGGCCAAAAGCGGTGAGGATCTTCTTATCCCAAATGCCACAAAGCACCATCCCGTGGATAACAATACGGTGTTAACAGTCTTTGAGACCTTCGCGTCAAATAATAGGCGCAAGCGAACACTCCGTAGCATGGCCAAAATCTGCCACGTAGCAGCAATAAATCCATGGAGTGACACGGCTATTACCTTCAATGCCTGTGACGAACCTAAATTCCGAACAGCCCGAGCACCAGCCGGACTGGTCCTCAGTCCAATCATGGACGGCTTTCGACTCACCAAAGTACTCATGGACGGCGGCAGCGGATTAAACCTCATCTATGAGGAAACTCTTCAAAAAATGGAAATAGACTGGAACCGCATTGAGCAAAGTAGCACAACCTTCAGAGGAATCATACCCAGTCGGGAGGCACGATGCGCTGGGAAAATCACACAAGATGTGGTATTCGGTACGCCAGAGAACTATAGGTCCGAAGAAATTACATTTCAAGTGGCCCCGTTCAGTAGTGGATACCACGCCCTTTTAGGACGTGAGGCGTTCACGATCTTCCAAGCCGTACCCCATTATGGGCACATGAAGCTCAAAATGCCTGGGCCCAACGGAACCATCACTCTCGCCAGTGATCCGTACACAACACTCCGCGCTAAAAACAAAACAGCCGCACTGGCCCTCGAGGCATTATCCGAAGCCCTCTCGGCCGAGGAATTAACCACGCTACACTCCACAGTGGACAAGGATGATGTGATACTCGACAAGAGATCCAAGTCCACCTCTTTTAAACCAGCGGATAAAATAGTCAAATTCCAAGTCCACCCAACGGACCCTACAAAAACAGCCTCCATCGGGGCACAGTTAAACCACGTCGTTGATGCCGCACTACGAGAGTTCCTGCACGAGAATTGAGACATATTCGCCTGGCATCCCTCAGACATGCCAGGAATCCCACGTAGGCTGGTCGAGCATAGCCTCAATATCCTAAAGGGATTCAAGCCGGTCAAGCAAGATCTTCGGCATTTCTCCGAACCTAAGAGACATGCCATGGGAGAGGAACTAGCCAAGTTATTGGATGCCAGATTCATCAGAGAAATAAAACACCCGGACTGGCTAGCAAACCTGGTGATGGTACCAAAGAAGGATAAATCCTGGCGCCTTTGTGTCGATTTCAAGGACCTCAATAAAGCTTGCCCAAAGGATCCCTTCCCCCTCCCCCGCATCGATCAAATTATTGATGCTACCGCAGGACACGAGTCATTGTGTTTCCTCAACACATACTCCGGTTACCACCAAATCAAGATGGCGGAGTCCGACCAAGCCGCAACGGCATTCATCACACCATACGGCCCTTTTGTTTCAACACAATGCCTTTTGGGCTCAAAAACGCCGGCGCAACATATCAGCGCATGATTCAGACATGTCTGGAAAACAAATCGGCAAAACAGTAGAGGCATACGTAGACGATGTGGTCGTCAAAACCAAATACGTCGACTCTTTGATAGACGACTTGAGGCTCACATTCGACAACCTCCGAACATACAACATCAAGCTCAATCCGGAAAAATGCGTTTTCGGCGTACTAGCCGGAAAACTCCTGGGTTTCATTGTCTCCAGTAGGGGTATTGAAGCTAATCCGGCCAAAATCCGAGCTTTGTCACAGTTGGCTACCCAACAGACCTCAAACAAATCCAGAAGTTAACTGGATGTGTGGCGGCTCTAAGCCGCTTTATCTCTCGCTTAGGAGAAAAGGCATTACCCCTTTATCGCCTCCTTCGGCGCACCGAACACTTCGAGTGGACGGACGCTGACACAACCGGATTGGAAGAAATAAAAGCCATACTGGCAACCAACCCAATCCTGGCCGCGGAAAACATCGGCGAACCAATGCTATTATACATGGCGGCAACTCATCAAGTTGTAAGCGCAGTGCTAGTCGTCGAACAAGATGCAGACGGGCATAAATTCCCTCTTCAAAAGCCGGTATATTATGTATCCACCGTTCTCACTCCATGCAAATCACGATACCCACATTATCAAAAGATATCCTATGCGGTATTCATGGCATCCCGAAAACTATGACACTACTTTCAAGAGTGTTCAATTACAGTAGCCTCGGAGATGATATTATTAACAACCGCGATGCCACGGGCCAGATTGCCAAATGGGCCATCGAGCTCCTCCCGTTCCACATAACATACAAACCTTGGCGAGCCATTAAATCGCAAGTATTGGCCGACTTTGTCGCCGAATGGACGGAAGCCGAACTCCCTAAAGAGTACGACGCATATTCCAATTGGATTATGCACTTCGACGGCTCCAAAATGCTGGCTGGACTGGGGGCTGGCGTCATCCTGACGTCCCCAACCGGAGATATAGTTCAATACGTACTGCAGATACTGTATACAGACTCCAACAATGCAGCTGAATACGAAGCCATGTTACATGGTCTTCGGATGGCAGTTTCCATGGGCATTCAGCGCCTGGAGGTGCGTGGGGATTCGAACCTCGCAATATCCCGAATAAATGGAGACTTTGATGCCAAGGATCCGAATATGGCGGCCTATCATAACGCCGTCCTAAAGATCTCAGCTCAGTTCGAGGGGCTCGAATTTCACCATGTGGCTCAGGAAAACAATCAGGCGGCGGATATCCTCGCCCGCATCGGCGCAAAACGCGATGCGGTCCCCCCAATATATTCTTAGAGAGGTTGTTTAAGCCATCCGTGGTATGGGAGGGGGACACCGGCAATATTAGTCCGGACCCGGCCACAACACTCGATACCGAACACTCTGACATAATCGGAGGCTCCGCCACCGAAACAACACCTTCAACCCACGTAATAACGGCCATGATAGCCCCGTGGACAGAACCATTCCTGGCCTACCTAACTAGGCAGGAACTTCCGGAGGACCAAAATGAGGCATGCTGCATAGTGCGGCGATCTAAGGCCTATAGGGTCCATGAGGGAGAACTGTATAAAAAAGCACTACCGGAGTCCTTCAAAGGTGCATCTCCGAAGAGGAAGGGCGGAACCTTTTGGCAGAAATTCACGCCGGACTCGGCGGTGACCACGTTGCAGCCTGGGCTCTTGTAAGCAAGGCCTTCCGTATAGGATTCTATTGGCCGACAGCCCGGGTAGACACACATGACCTGGTCCAACGCTGCGCCGGTTGCCAGCTTTTTGCAAATCAAAGCCACATGCCATCCACCACCCTCCAAACCATCCCCATCACTTGGCCCTTTGCGGTCTGGGGGCTTGACATGGTTGGACCCCTTAAAGGGGGAACCCACAAGAAAAAATACTTACTAGTCATGGTAGATAAATTCACCAAATGGATAGAAGCCAAACCTGTCAAAACAGCTGAATCCGGACCGGTGATAGACTTCATATCCGGGGTCGTACACCGTTATGGAGTCCCCCACAGCATCATCACTGACAACGGCACGAACTTCACGGCCGATGAGGTAAAACTCTGGTGCAGCAAAATGGGCATCAAGCTCGATTATGCTTTAGTCTATCACCCACAAACCAATGGCCAAGTCGAGCGAGCAAACAGTCTTATAATGAGCGGCATTAAAACCAGGCTAGTGCGGTCCTTAACGGAGTCTAACCCGCACTGGGTAGAGGAGCTCGACTCCGTACTCAGGGGACTGCGGACCATGCCTAACCGTAGTACCGGATATACACCCTTCTTTATGGTGTACGGCGCAGAGGCAGTCTTGCCCTGTGACATAATTCATGACTCACCTCGAGTGCGCATGTACGAAGAAAGAGAAGCTGGGCTCGATCGGCAGGACAGTCTGGACACCCTGGAGGAGGAGCGCGACGTGGCAAAAGCCCGTTCCGCATTTTATCAGCAACAGGCTCGCAGATACCAAAGCAGAGAAGTAAGGACCAAAACTTATAATGTTGGCGAATTAGTTCTACGCCTGCCGGATAAGAAAAAGAACAAGCTTGAGCCCAAATGGGAAGGTCCCTTCATTATTGACCAAGTTCTGACCGGTGGAGCGTACCGTCTGCGGGATGCATCGAATAATCGACTCGAACCGAACCCATGGAACGTGGCCAGGCTCTGAAGATTCTATGCCTAGCGCTGGACTCTATGTTCGTCTCCTTCCTCTGTCCATTTTTTGTATATACATTATCTGCCTTGTTTTTCTTTCCCTCTTTCTTTTATTCCTTCTCTAGGCCTTCAAAGGCCAACTTGTGCCTCACTTGCACATTATAGATGCGCTAGCCGCGCTCATCATACCTGGGGGCTTCTTTCACAGAAGTTTAATTATTTATCTGGGCCTTGTGCCCCGCACATGTGTTAGGCTTCCGCATGTACCTTTTTTCCCCATTATAAGCATCGATATGACTTAAGTTTTGGCCAAGCTGGGTTGCCTGGCTCTTGTATTTATGCGCTATGTTCTCATTAATTCGGCTAGGGCATAAGGGGAGCACCTCTACGATTGTTACTGCCGGGTCAGCCGGATGTGTACCTCAGACTGGGTGAAGCCGAAAGCTAGCGTTCTTAAGGGAATATTCGATCGGTGAACAAAAGATGGTTTTTATTTATTTTCCATATCTGCCCCGAGATGTTTTTTCCCGCGTTCCTCATCGCAGTCTGGACATGCACCTTAGGCCATGCGTACCCAGGGAAAGGAACCCTTAAATGAACTATTCTCCCTGGAAGATGTTTCTTACTACCCATGTAAAACATAACTAGTTGGGCACTTGTCCGTTCAAGCACTAATGACCCCTACGCCTGGTCTCCACACATACACCGGTTCTTATATAACTGAGAGGGTATTCGGATATACTCCGGACTATCGGGTCTCGAGGTTGAAGCGAAAAGGTCCGCCAAGACAAATGATCTACAATCCGGCTAGAAGGCATTATACATGTCACTTTAATTACATAATCATGCAGACTGACTAAATTCCTCTTCTATACCATCTAACAGGCGGTCTAGCCTACAATCCTGTTGGGAATACTTTGCGGCTAATTCTACTTGCCCATAAACTAAGCTAACGGGGATCTCTTTTCCGTCAGGCCCCACAGGTCCGACCTCGGCCATGTGATTTGGGTCAGCCTTGGTATACCGCATCTTCACCATGGCTTAGGCTTCTCTGGCACCTTGACGGCAGGCCAATATCTTCCATAATCGGAAGCGCTGCCGCGCTCCCTTGAGCTTCTCCGTAAGCTCTCCAACGCCTTTTGGTAGGGAGACGGATGGCCACAAGGCCTGGGCAACACCTTGCATCACCTGCCGAACTTGTTCGTGCAGATGTGAGAGCTTGGATAGAAGATCACCCGCAGACCCGAGCATTTGCTCCTCGGGACGACCCGTCAGCATACCTACAGACATAACGCTGTTAGTCGGCTTCTTCGCCGAACTCCTTCAAAAGGATTCGTTCAAGCACTTACTGAAAATGCCGCGTCGAAGCCGCTTATTCTCCTTCTCGGAGTCTGCAAGCTGGGCTCGAACGTCTTTTAGTTCCATGCTCAGCTTGATATTGGCATCTTGGAGATTGTTTTTCTCCTGCCTAACCTTAGTCAGCACGTGTTTGCCAGCCTCTAGCTATCGCACGACATGCTGGTCGTCCGGATTTTCTCCAGATTCATCTGCAACATCTATTGTTAGATCTGCAGCCACGCCGCACACTATATGGCAACCATCATTCTTTAAAGTAAATGTTACCAGTGGGGACTTTTTCGGTTCCTTCAATGCGGCAACAGCGCCCCGCAGTTGGGTCCTGCATTCCTCCAACTCCTGTGACAGCCTAGTACTCTTCTCTATAAGAACCTGCACAATAAAGATGATCCTTAAATCAGTTCTGCTAACCGTTTCAAGTCTCAGGGGCTACTGATACACATAAATCGTCAGATTTACTTACCCATACATCCTTTACATACTGATCCGTGGCTCTGGCTAGACCATCTTGAGCAGCACGGAGGTACGCCTCTCCAGAATTGAAGGCATCAAATGCCTCTGGTGAGAAACAAGCGTCGCGGAGTACGGCCCGGCGGCGCCTATGATTCATGGCACTTTCCACTTCTGAGTTTGTAGCGGATAATCTATCTGCATCCTCTGTAGGGGGATTATCCGGCGCCCGCCCCATATCGGCTTCCGCCTCTATATCTGGTCCTGGCGCCCGACTGGTGGAAGCGTGATTAGCAACATCGCCGGACATATTCCGGCGATCGTTTTTTCTATTAAAGAAACACGAGTGTCATTATGTTTCGAGAAAGACGACAACCACGGAGCGGGGTTTCTATTATACCTTTGCACCGACGTCTCCGTCCTGACCACCTTCCTTTTTGGCCTGCCCGGCCTGGGTGCCTCTTGTTGGTGAGTTGCTGCGGGTTCGGCAGGGTGTCCCGAATGCCTTCCCTGTAAAAATGCCATATGCATATGGTAGGTGAAGTGTCTAACAGGGGATCCTAGTTTTTGGAGTTGGGAATTTTTTGGTTTTCTTACGTGCGATGCAGGAAGCAGTCCGGGATAGTCGGCTGTAATGGCCACCATGGCATCATTGCAGCTTAGCTGATAGAACTGTCGGTCTTTCAGCTCCACGAATATAACCGGATCTTCTTCGAGTCCAGAGTCGAGGGCCCGGTCAGGGTCCTCTAGTTGTGGAGAAGGGCTGATGACCTCCTTTATGGCTTTTCGCAGTTCCTGCCGCAAAGTGGCAAGGTGAATATTTACGACAAAGAATGCGGGAAAAATGGGAGTAAGGAGATATAACTTACCCAGCTTGGAGGATTGTACATGGATAATCCATCCCGTGGCTTGATGTGGATGAACTCCTCTTCCTCTCCCTTGAACAATTCGGACATAATTTTTGCTAAAGCGGCAGCATTGTCCGGACCCTTACGCCCGCAGCGGGTGGCATCATCCGTCCCGTTAAAACACCACAAGGGGTGCCCACGATATTGAAGTGGTTGCACTCCCCGCATTATGCAAATCGACATAACTTCGATTACTTTCAATCCTGATTGAGCCAGTGATTTAATCCGGTTCATCAGGTAGAGGACTTCTCCATTGTCTTCCACCTGGGGGCTCCGTGGGCGCCAACTTCGGCGTTTCTTCAGAGGGGCATTACTGAACTCAGGACGACCCCGCCGAACAGGGTCTGGAAGGGGAACATCCTCCATGTAAAACCATTCCGAAGGCCAGCCTTCGGACGACTTCTTCGGGGTACCGGACAGGTATCCAGTACCGGCGATGCGCCATATGTCGGCTCCGCCCACTTGATAAAGTGACCCCCCCTTTGTGTGTGAGGGACGAGCCAAAATAGCCTTTTCCACAGCTCGAAGTGAGCCTCGCAGCCCAGGAACAACTCACAGAGAGCAATATAGCCGGCGATGTGTAGAATGGAGGCAGGGGTGAAATTGTGTAGTTGGAGGTCGTAGAACTCCAAGAGCCCGTGGAGGAACAGATGAATTGGAAATCTGAGTCCCCTTAATAAATAGGGAACAAGGCAGACCCGCTCCCCCATAGAGGGACTGGGGAAGCTCTCCGCTTGCTCCCCGCCATTGTAGGTGGCAAGCCCGGCTCGAACGGGCACCATGTATGCTGGAGGAAGGAATCCCTTAGTCTGCAGTTCGATGAATCGACTGTGTGGGACGGAACACCTCTCCCAATCACCGGGCATAGGGCTACGGGGCCGGAGGAGGAGCTGCAGAGGTCGGCCATGCTGGAATGGATCTTTCCGAAGCACGCTCTGATGGATTCTCGCTGGGGGAGGATGGTGTGGATCGGATCTGAGAATCCCCGTTCTTTTAATAGACAAATTATTTATCAGGCTAGGGGGGCGAACGTAAAAACGCCCTGGTGCCTCGTATTCATTCGACGCGTGGAAAATAGCCCTTATTGGGCACAGAAGCCAAGAGGTCCAAACATTTAAGGGGTCGGACACTGCTTTACAAACGTTCAAAATATGGAGAAGAACCCGCCTTGCAATGCCGAAGACAACACGGCGTGCCGGACTCGTCGTCATTGAAGCCTGGTTCGGGAGCTACTGAGGGTGTCCTGGATTAGGGGGTATCCGGACAGCCGGATTATATCCTTTGGCCGGACTATTGGACTATGAAGATACAAGATTGAAGACTTCGTCTTGTGTCCAGATGGGACTCTACTTGGCGTGGAAGGCAAGCTAGGAAATACGGATATGTATATCTCCTCCTTTGTAACCGACATTGTGTAACCCTAGCCCCCTCCGGTGTCTATATAAACCGGAGGGTTTTAGTCCGTAGGACAACATACAATCATACCATAGGCTAGCTTCTAGGGTTTAGCCTCTCCGGTCTCGTGGTAGATCAACTCTTGTAATACTCATATCATCAAGAATAAATCAAGCAGGACGTAGGGTTTTACCTCCATCAAGAGGGCCCGAACCTGGGTAAAACATCGTGTCCCCAGCCTCCTGTTACCATCCACCTTAGACGCACAGTTCGGGACCCCCTACCCGAGATCCGCCGGTTTTGACACCGATAGTGACTTCGTAAAATATCAAGATCATATGCTGGCTCACTCTCTGGAAGGTGATCATAGGGGTAGGGTCTAGTGTGTGTGCTTATAGAGGTGAGTTCTTGCGCGTATATATGAGTGCTTGCGTCTGTACCATGTTAAAAAAATACATGTCGTGATTATACGGTCACTGGCTCACTCGTACAACTTTGTATTCTGTTGATGACACAATCAATTGACCAGTCAAACGTTCCACGTGGCGCAACTAGCGTTGCACCATCGGCGCGCGTAACCGTGGGGCCCACCTGTCAGCGCGTATATGAAAGAAAGAAATGGTAGTTTGAGTCTGTACCATGTTAATAAAATACATTTTAGGGTGATCATATGGTCACTGGCTCACCATATAGCTCCGTAATTTGTTGATGACACAATCAATTGACCAGTCAAACGGTCCACATTAAGCAGCGCACGTTATCATAGGGCCCACCCGTTAGCACGTATATGAAAGACAGAAATGGTAGTAAATTAGTGGTTGGTGGGGATTCGAAGTCGTGAGACCTCTGGTTGGCAGTCGCCGGCGGTGGGGGCGGTGATTTGGCGGTCGCGTGGGGATCGCTGGAGAAAAAGCTCGGTGCCGGGGAGGGCTAGAGGGATGGCCGGGGCAGCGGCGGACCGGCGGTGGGGAGTGGTTTCGGGGCGGCGGCGGACCGACGGTGGGGAGTGGTTTCGGGGTGGGCGGGGTGGCATGGACCGGCGGTTCGGCCGGTGGTGGCTGGCGGCTCAGGGGGGTGGAGGTTGAAGATAACCTGCAGGCCCTTGATTTCGTATCCAATGGCTGGAAAATCGACTGACCAAAGATGAAAAAGTCAGTCGACTGACGTGTAGCCTCACCCCGCACATACACATGCACGCACGCAACACTCGCATGAACACACGCACGCATGCAGGCGTGCAACACTGACACGTACACATGCATGCATGCAGGCATGCAACACTGACACGTACACATGCACTCACGAATACACGCACGCACGCACACATGCATGCAACACTCAGATGTACACATGCATGCACGCAACACTCGCACGCCTGCATGCACACAGCACACGACGCAAGACACACGCTCAACCTATACATGCATGCACCCTTTGTTAAGGACGTGGATTGTTATGGGTATTAATCAATCTTATCTGTGATAAGCAGAACATTGATGTTTGCAGCGGTCTTTATGAATCACTACGTATCGAACGGGCTATCAACTATATATGAAAATCTTAAAATTCTCTTACATTATATAGTAGCCTTATCTACATGAAATAGATGATGTCACACTCAATGAACAATCATCAGTTTATGAAATGCCCGCTTCTGACCGCCCTGGCCCACCAAAAGTTCCTCTACCGTGCACTGCCTGCGTTGGGTCACTGACATCCACGCCATGTACCCAAAGAGCCCACACGTCAGTGGAAGAACAGAGTGGTGTCGTACGTCAGAGTCGAGAGCGCCGCTCGCTACACGCCCGGCTGAACACGCCTCCTTGCCGCATTCAAACACCTCCGTGAAACCCGTGCGGAAGCCGAGAAACCCACTCTGGACACATGTCCGTTCATGACCGGGCCGGCATTGAACACAACGCCGGCCGAGCTCCTTCCGTCCGTCGTCTATTTAATATCCTATTTAAACGAGGCCAGACACCGGCCAGGAATCGCACACCTTCGCCTCTCCCCTATCTCCTCCTTCACCATTTTGTCCACTCTTATAATGGCTTATGAAGAGTAGTTTATCCGGCATCCAAGCCAGCTGGGTAGCCCGCCGAGCCCGTTGGATATGAGCTATGCAGCTCGCTGATCCACCTCCCTCCCCTCGCTCCATGGAGCCAGTTGCCGCCCAAGCCGGCGCGCGGTTCAACAACTCGCCGCTCCAGGACAGCTCGATGAGGAGCGGCGAGCTGCTCCACGCCAGCACAGCGGGGAGCATGGGCATCGTCGCTGCCGTCCACACCGCCGCCTCGTATCACGCCTCCCGTGTCTTCGACCGCCTCTCCCATTTTTGTGGCCGAGACTCCCATGCCTGCGGCCACGCCATGCAAGTAGTGATAGAAGCCAGGTGCACGGAGAGCGATGAGTCGGTGGCCAGCGCCTTCGCGTCCGCCGCCATCATCCAGGAGAAGTAGAACATGGGAGAACGTCGCCGCTTGGGTCCCATGAAGGCCACCGTGGAGGCGACGCCAGTGTACACAGCAGGTGTCTTGCCAGATCCTTTTTTCGAGGACCTTCGTCGACCCTGCATGGGCTCCACGGAAGCGGAGAAGCCCCCTTCCACCTCCATCTTGGGCATCAACCAACGATGTCAGTTGGGCAGTGGGGAAGCGAGCCGTCCTTTGTGCTAAAGCATATACCTCCCGGGCTCCCAGCAGTCCGGGGATCGTGCTGCCGGACATGAGGAAGACAAATGGATCGGCGGGCGACCATTTAGTCTAGGTATTATTATAAATGTGCTGCTCAGAAGTAGCACCGCTTAGTTGATTTGAATGTAGTGAAATCCATCATGTTTGTCTAAAAATCCGGTATTTTATATGAATTTCGTCATTGTTTTTATGAAATATCGCCGTGTTTGCATGAATTTCATCTGGTTGGTTGAGTTGCTGTCAGAATGTGTGCGGCTACAGTTGGATGGCGTAATTTGTGGGTCGTCGGTCGGTCTGCGGCCGGCTCGAGCGGCGTGGTGGGACAAAAAAAAGCACAGCTCGTGCGAGCTTGTCTCCATCGCGCACGTTGGAGGATGCATGAGCACCCGAGCCATTCCTCGTTCATCGATGGCAAAGGCACCGGTGGAAAAAAGGGTCGCCAATATTTTGGCTACCCCGGGCAAGATCCAAATGGCCCCTCCCAGCACATTCAAATCCCTTGTTCGCCGTGAAATTTTGCCATGTGTTGTTTTCATGGACTAGCAAGAAGCACGTGCATTGCACATAACATCAAGATGCTTTTTTTACAAAACACCTGTTGTGCTTGACCCATGCAGGAGTAATCCCATGTGTAAAAACTAATGATATCTCGAGAATTTTATCGGAAAAATGGTATCTCGAGAATTTCATCGAAAACATGAAAGATGAGAGATAAGGTGAGGAGGAGTGGGGCGTGGTGGTGACTGGTGGACGGACTGGGCGGAGCCATGGGAATGGACGGCGCCGGCAGGCGGTAGCGGCCACCATGCTAGATTGTTCCAGAGACATCCTTTTTTAATTGCTCTGCAATGAGGTTGTGGGAGATAAGGATGAACGAGGCAAGGCCTTATCTGTAAATTTGGAGAGAGGTGCGAGTATATTTTGTAAAATTGTCATAGTTTGCTTTCTATCCATCAGATATAGATCGGACGGTCCATATTACAAGATGGCAGGCACACCATCATCACCAACTCGGTTTTTATAAGAGTAGAGACAGAGATATTTCGCTGTGTGAAAACAAATTTAAATATGAACACATAATCGGTGTCCGCGGTCTTCTGCCGGGAGCCTGGGACACAGTTGGATGGCCTCATGGTAGTAGTAGTGTAGAGTACTACTAGTACTACTAGCTAGTGACTGTTTACTACTGTATCTACGTACTCATTCCTATACATGCATGTGTTAGCAGTATAATGACCACATACATATTTGATGGTAATATTTGTGTAAGTTGGATGTCATATTATTTCTGTAACATGTGGTCAAAGTTAGCCTCCAAAACACATTTTATACCCTATATGGCTTGAGGGAGTACATGCATTGCTGAGGTTTCTCTTAATCCTTGCATGCAACATTTTTATTGACGCTTGAAATGTGAACATGTGAATGGGATGGACTACTACAACCCTTCCAAAAGAACTGTAGTACTAATGGTATCGTACTCCCTCTGTTCACCATCTCACATGCATAGTTTTTTCATTTGATAAGAGGCAAAGCATGTGGGGCATACCTTAGAGGCAAGGCTCTATACATTGGAGATGCATTGTACGTATTACTTTTGATGTGTCCCATTAACTCATAGAACGAGGAGAAGCTTGCTTAGTATGCCGTCTCCCCCACCCACAGGCGCGGTGGCTCGCAAGACGAGGTGAAGCTTGCTTACTAGTACGCCTTACGCCCGCTCCCTCGCCCACGCACGCGGTGGCTCGCAGGACGAGGAGAAATTTTTACTACTCACTCCATTTACTCCTCGTTCGTACCTTAGTTAGGGAGATTATCATATTGTTTGAAATATGTCTTTTAGTAGTGTCGACGTTCTGGGAACGGGGGTCCTCGGACTTGCCTGCCTGCGGCCTGCGGCGTGGCTCAATTGGGGGCCCAGCATGGCCCATCTTCATAAGCTCAAGCTCAAGACCCTCGCGAGGGTCCAAGCCTCGTGGGGCGGACGACAGGAAGCTTCCTCAGAGGCGGCCCCATCCGGCAGGCTCGCGAGGAGGCGGAGAGATCAAGGCAGGGGTACCTCATGAGGAACTCATGACGCAAGCCATGACGATCGAGACCAGGCGGGTGCCAGGCGGGCGCCGGCCTGCGCAGTGTCCTTGTTTCCCCTTTGGTGCAAAGGGGGCAAGCACATGCTAAGGCATCAGGCAAAGGTTGCCATTCCGGTGCAATGAGACCAAGACCAGCAGAGCGGCAGGACGGAGGTCACCGTGGAGCCCAAGACGGCGTCACCACCAGTGCTTTTGGCAGCCGAAGACCACCTTTGGCCAGGATAGCTTGTACTAAATGTTCCCCTTCAAAATGGCCAATTGTTTGCGCCCTTCACACTCATTATTTGGGGAGAGGCCCAAGGCCTTTATAAATAGAGCTATCCACCACAGAGTAGGAGGGGGGACATCGAGGGGACATCTAGAGATCTGGTAGAACCCTAGCAGAGAGAAAGAGAGGCGACTGAACTCACCCTAGCAGTTCATCGCACCAGCTCAAGAACACCCCTCGCGAGGCTGTTCTTCCTTTGTACTGATCCTCATCAGCCCCTGAGGCAATCCACCACACCACACACTGGAGTAGGGTATTACACCACAACGGTGGCCCGAACCAGTATAAACCTTGTGTCCCTTGTGTTGTTCGTTGTTTCCAGCTCAAATCACGCGAGGAGATTGGGCGTAGATCGGTAGGGGAGAGATCTCCATGAGCACCCCAGTGTTCGAACCTCAAGGGTCTGCCGGAACCCGAAATCCAACATTTGGCACACCAGGTAGGGGTGCGCCGGAATCTTTCTTCCGCCATTCGCGTGTGATCTTTCGTCGTGTCCATGGCTGACGCTCGTCGGGCTCGTGCTGAGCGCCGGGCTGCTCTCGCCACCCGCGTCGCCCAGACGGCGCCCGTCGGCGAACGTCCTTGTCGTTCCCCGTCGCCTCCCGCCAACGCCGCCACCGGCCCGGCGGGGAACGAGCAGCAGGCCTCCTCCCAGCATCCTTTGGTGCGGCGGGAGGGCCGCACCGCCACACCGTCGCTGACTCCAGCCGCTTCATCGTCCCACGCCCGTCGCGCCCCCACAGACACGCACGCCGCGCTGCTCCTGGCAAGAGAACACTTGCACTACCGCCCCTTCGACGACCTCTACAAAGACTGGCTCACCCGCATCACCGAGCTCGTCAGTGCCACAGGGGGCTCCCCTTTGCCGTCCCTCTCGCTGCCTCACCCTCCATTCCGCACAGGAGGCGAGGATCAGGAGGTGCCTCCACCTCCTCCTCCCCAAGGAGGCGCCCTGGCTCCAAGGCGCGCGGCCCCAGGGCGAGACCCTCTGCGTTCGGCGCCTGCGCAGCAAGAAAGGAGCTGCCAAGAGATTCCTCGTCCTCAAGAAGGCGCTCGCGCGCTCTCGGTGCCGGCGCGCAAAGATCGCGTCCCTGCACCTCCACGCCAAGACCCCGCGCTGCTCCAGGCGGCGGCGCACGGTAATCCCCACGAGCAAGCCCAGTACCAGCAAAAGGCACCGGTGGCCACAGCAGGCTGCCGTGCTCTCACCCCCGAGCTGCGCGGCATCGCATGGCCAGGAAAGTTCAAGCCTGACCTGCCCCCTCGCTATGATGGGACGGCGGACCCTGCGGCGTTCCTGCAACTCTACGACCTATGCATCGAAGCTGCCAATGGAGACGAAAGGGTCATGGCGAACTGGTTCCCCATGGCGCTCAAGGATGGGGCCCACACCTGGCTCCTGAACCTGGCTCATGGCACAATCTCCTCCTGGGACGAGATGCGCACTCGCTTCATCACCAACTTCCAGGGCACTCGCGACCGGCCCCCGGCCGTGAGCGATCTGCGCCGCATCAAGCAGCAGCAAGGGGAAACCCTGCAGAAATACATCCAGCGCTTCAACAACGCTCGCCTCAAGATCCCCAAGGTGACTGAAGAAGACATCATCTCGGCCTTCTCCGATGGCGTACGCAACGTCAAGATGAAGGAGGAGCTAGCAATCCATGGAGACCTGTGCACATCCCTGGAGCTGTTCAACTTGGTGACCAAGTGCGCTAGGGCTGAGGAAGGGCGCCTTTCCCTCCTCGAGCTCCTGGTAGCCGACCCAGAAGAAAAGAAGCCCAAGGCCAAGGACGTGAAGCGCAAGGGGGCTGCCGTGCTTACAGCGGAGCCAGACACCAAGCGAGGCAGGGATCAACCTGAGTCATCCAAAGGAAGCCGGTACTGCGTGTACCATGACCTCCACACCCACAACACCAACGAATGTCAAGGGCCCAGGGCCATGAGAGATGGACGTGTCGGCCGACGCCCCGAGCACAACGACAGGGGCTATGGCCGAGGAGGAGGAAGAGGTGGCGGATGATGGGAAGACCGTGGCCCTCGCCAAGGGTGGCGTGACCGACCTCGTGAGGATCACTGGCAGGACCAGCCTCGTGAGGGAGGCTGGAGAGATCAGCCTCGTGAGGATCGCCCGTGTGGCAATGCAGGCCTTCCTCCTCTGCCGCCACCGCCAAGGAGGAACGAAGACCAACATCAGGACAAGGGGCTGGGGGCTCCCAGGAGCCGCGCGCGATCGCTTGCATCTTGGGTGGTGCGCAGGCCCCAGCCTCACAATGCATCTTCAAGCAGTTTGCTCGCAAGGTGAATGCAGTCCTCCCCAAGCTTGAGGCCACGCACCCTCTCAGGTGGTCCGCGTGCGCTATCACGTTCAACTCAGCGGATCAGCTCAAGTGCGCGGCAACGGCCGGAGTCCTCCCTATGCTTTGCTCCCCAGTCATCAGCAACATGCAGGTCACCAGGACCCTCATTGACGGTGGAGCAGGACTCAACGTCCAGTCCGTCGAGACGTTTGACAATCTCCAAGTGCCGTACGATCAGCTTCAGCCAACCAAGCCCTTCTCAGGAGTCACTGATGGTTCCACTATTCCGATAGGGCAGGTTCGCCTTCCAGTCACCTTCGGGCAGCGCAACAACTACCGCACCGAGCTCATCGACTTCGACGTCGCCCACATCCGTCTGCCATACAATGCCATCCTCGGGTACCCAACCCTGGCAAAGTTCATGGCAGTGACTCACCATGGATACAATGTCCTCAAGATGCCAGGAAGTGGTGGAGTCATCACCGTACCCTGTGAAGAAAGGGACACAGTGTGTTCGCTTGAGCGCGCGTTCCAAGCCGCAGCAATCAAAGACCCGGACCGCGGAAACGGAAGACTTCCCGAGGCGACCCCCAAGAAGAAGAAGGCTTCGCCTGGCCCAAGCCATCAAGAGGCTGGCGCCTTCGGAGGTGTTGGGTCAGGATCTGCGCCCAATCAGGGAGCGTCACCCTCTCTTGCATAGGAAAGCGCGCCCGGCGCCCTCCTTAGGCAGGGCTCGGGGGCTCTTTCTTGGAGAGCCGCCGACTTTGCCAAGGTCGCGAGGGAGGCGCTCAGGCACCACTTGGCGGGGTGCTTCCAGGCACGTTTCCCTCAGGAAGGTACAAGGCAAGGAAGACCAAACCCTCAGGAGTTCATCGCAAGCAACACTCAGGAGCTACAGGAGTCGAGAGTCATGTGCGGCAGCCGCCGCTTGCCTGCCATGACCCAACATCCAGGAGAGGATGGTGGGTTGCGCGTCTGCATCAACTTACCGGGGCTCAACCGAGCCGCGTCTCAGGAGCACCTCTGGCCTTCGCACGTGGGGCGCTGCGAGGGTCCACCTCACAGCTACGTTCGCATGCCTTTCGACCTGCCGAACGCAGTCGCCGCTCATCAGCGCTTGCTGAGGAGCATTCTGGAGGCTCAGGAGGTCATGCATCGTGCGGTCCTGGCAGAGATGGAGATGGCTCTCGGAGACCCACCTATGCCCCCGGAGCCTCCCGAGGTCCTTGGGCCTGGGGGCTCGTGAGGGTCGGTGTCTTCATCGCGCATCGCCTTCTTCTTCAACACCACTTCATCTTCAATAGCACCAGGTGACATCTTTCCAAGTTCCGCTTTTAGCTGGGAGCGCCCACAGGGCTGCATCATTCCCAGGCCGCGTGGGTCCGTCCCTGCGGCATGTATCCGTTTTGCTTATGCTCTTTACTTACCTTGTCGGGGGCGCCCCTCGGGCTGCATCATCCCCGAGCTACTCGGGCCTGGCCCTGCAGCGTTTGCTTTGCCTGCGTCTATTTAAAATGAATTTGCTCTTTCGCACTCGATTATCACCTGCTGCTTATCGCGGACTTCTCCGCTTTCATGCAAAGCGCTTGCACGTTAAAAGGGGGGTGCCTAAGCATCGCGACTCATGGGCTCCTACTGGCTCTCCAGCCCTCACCCCCTGGCCTTGACCCACGGCATCGCGACCTGTCATGCCAGCGGCGGCTGAGCTAGCTCAAGGGCCGGGACCTAAGGACGTAGAGCATTTGCATTCTAACCACCCTGCAGGAACACACCATTGATAAAGGCCCAGAGCCAGGCGCAACCCGCCTCGATGTAGGGCCTCGTGAGTCCCGCGCTGGCTCACGAGTACCCAGATACACCTCTCCTAGCCCTACCGTGCCGGCCACGTGTCAGGGCGGGGCTGTACACGCCCCGGGGTCTCCTCCCGGAGGGGAGCCCCCTCCCATGTACCAGTGGAAGCACCATGCTCCGCGCTGGCTGACGACATTGCCGAG
This sequence comes from Triticum monococcum, assembly GCA_034509565.1. Classification (NCBI taxonomy): domain Eukaryota; kingdom Viridiplantae; phylum Streptophyta; class Magnoliopsida; order Poales; family Poaceae; genus Triticum; species Triticum monococcum. Next base: position 436,660,309 of record CM067842.1, on the reverse strand, counting down.
GAGCGGCTATGCCCGTACACATACGGAAGCGCTATGGTCCGCGCTGGTGATAAACAACTGAGGGCGGCCTCCGACCGTACCAACCTCAGGGAGCCCAGAGCTCGGTGTCCGGCACCATCGCAACGCCTCCCCTCGGGAGCGCCACGCGAGGGGTCTGGACACGGGGGCTATGCTCGGGCCTCGCCCGGGCGTACGCCGCCCAGCCAGGTCCCCCGGACCTGGTCGTCGTGCGCCCCTCCCCGAGCGGAGCCAAGGTATGGAAACCCGTTTGAACGTCAAGGGGGACTCCTGAGCATCGCGACTCAGGAGCCTAACTTGCCCCATAGCCCCTCACTCCTTAGTCCCGTCTTGGTTTCCGGTCGGGGTTAACGCTGCGTGAGGTACGCGCGGGGCCGGGCCCTGCCGACGCAGAACGATCAATCCACTCCTCGTTTCCCCCTTTCCTACTTGTTGCTTGTGCGTCAAGGGGGACTCCTGAGCATGGCGACTCAGGAGCCTAACTTTCCACGTAGCCCCTCACTCCTTAGTCCTGTCCTAGTTTCCGGTCGGGGCTAACGCTGGGTGAGGTATGCGTGGGGCCGGGCCCTGCCGACGTAGAGCGCGAGCAAGTAGGGGAGAAAAATGCAAATTCCAGGAAATTCAAAGCAAATATTACAAGCTATAGATTGTTTTAGGACGCCAAACACAAGTTTAAACACCTCCGCGAGGCATGGTGCGTGTTGCAGGAATAAAAACAGGACAGAAGCTGCAAAGGGATCACTCTCCAGTGGCGCCGCCTCTTGGGGCCGCGGAGCTGGCGGCACCGCGCCCGGGCAAGATGCTGAAGGTGAGGAACCTCCCCAACAAAGCTTCGGCTCAGCCTTTCACGGCCTCAGCGGCAGCGGCGGCAAGGTCGCCGCTCACGGGCTCCAGCAGGCTGTCGAGGTCGACGCTGGGGTCGCGTAGGTAGACGTGGCTGAGGACACGCGTCAGCGCCGTCGAAGACAGGGCATGCGCCTCGGCCTCGGCCGTGGGGCCAAGGCCGTCTACAACATCTTCAAGCGCATGGACCAGGAAGGGGAGCAGCTTGGCGGGGCCGTCCTCCGCGCCGGCCAGCGGCTCCACCAAGCCGCTCTCGTAAAGCGTCTTCAGCGCGGCACGAGCCCTCTTCTCCATCTTCGCGAAGGCCACCTGATCCTCCGCCAGGACCTTCACCTTGGCGTCCAGCTCGACCCTCTCCGCCTGCAGCGACCGCTCCGGCATCTCCAGTTCACCGTGGCGGTCATCGAGCTTGGCGTCCCGGTCCTTGATGGCAGCCTCCCGAGCCTTCATCTCCTTCTCTTTCTCCTGGCGGCTGTGGACCTCCTTGGCGAGCTCGTCGCGCAGGCCTTGCAGCTCGACCTCCAGCTCCTTGCAGTGAGCCTTGGCAGCCGCAACATCGCCCAGGGCAGCGTCGCGGGCGGCCTTGGCTTGGTTGGCGGCCTGCTTCTCCCCATCGGAGGCCGCCACGGCCTGGCTCAGCGCTGCTCGGACAGAGGCAGCAGAACGGGCCCAGCCAGAAGCTAGCTCGAGGCGCCCGGCCGCTAGGCGAGGATCCGCGCTCAGAAGATCCTCCCGCAGCTGGCTCAGTTCACTGGCGACCTGGTCCAGGACGGCGGCAGAGGAAGCAGAAGAAGCAGGAACCGGCGGAGCGGGCGAAGAAGACGGCGGCGTGATCACGGCTTGGTAGGAAGGAACCCCCTGGGCCTTGGACGCCCCGGCTGCAGCATCGAGTGCAGTCGACTCCAGGGACAGCGGGGCCACGGGGGCTGGCTCCTCGCCAAGGTGCCCCAGACGGCCTCGCGAGGACGATCGGACCAGGGAGGCGCGAGCCGCGCCATCTTCCTCCCCAGCGGACGAAGGCACCGCCCCAGCAGATGGACGCGCCCCAAGCGGAGCCGAAGAAGCCCCTCTCAACCTCTTCGCCGTAGGCGCCGGCCTGACAAGAGAATATGGACGTCAAGCCTCGGCGGCAGAAACCAAGCAAAGCGGGAATCAAGCACTTACCGGTCGTTGCTCGCAGACCCAAGCAACTTCCGGCCGAACTTGAAGCCCGAGAGCCTGCAGCTTGGGTCAGCCTTGGGAGGCCCGGAAGCAGAAGCCACGTCGGGAGGGCTGGAGCTGGCTTCAGACCGCCCAGGGATCGGAGCAGGCCCTAGGGGAACCAGCCCCGACCTGCCCTTCCTTGTGTCCAAGGGAGAGTCCTCCCCTCCTCGCCCGGCGCCAGCATCGTCGTCATCCGGCATGGAGCGGAGGGCCCGAGACCTGAGCCGAGGGAAGGACTCCCCCGACTCCTCGCCAGTCGCCTCGAAGACGGATTCTTCCTCCTCCGCCTCTTCTTTCTCCTCACTCTCGCTGGAGCTGCCGGAGGACACGTCCACCATCGCCAGCGCTGCAAGATCCTCGGGAGCTACCCCGGGCACCAGCCCCTCACCGTTGAAGGTGGGCATGGTGTTCACCACCTGCTCCTAGTCGTCGCGAAGGAACAGGGGGACGGGGGCACCCACCGGCTTCGCCACGTCTCCCCCAACCAAGGATTGGAGGGCCGCGACCAGATTCTCATCGGTCATGGCCTCCGAGCTCAGGCGCAAGGCGGCGTCCGCTTCCCCAAGCCTCCACAACGGGAGCGAGTGCTCCTGGAGTGGAGCCACCTGGTGCTCCAAGAACTCCCTCAGGAGCGTGGCTCCAGTCAGCTTCGCCGCCCCAAGTTACTTGGCCTCAGGTCCGCGTCCATCCTCTTCAGTACCGCCCTCGCACAGGGGTTGACAAGCTCCGCGCGGGACCACGCGTTGACGGCCTTGGGCTGCCCCGTAGGCAGCACCAAACGGGGGTGGAGACACCCGACATCCCACCATGACCCACTTGCTCCGAAAGCCTTCGATCCTCTTCCCAGGCTTCGAGATGGCATTGGAATTGGAGTACGCGATGAAGCTCGAACATGCGGAAACATGGACACCAGAAACCCAGAGGGAAAAGTAGTGGCGCAGCAAGGCCACCGAGGGCTTTACCCCGACATGAGCCTCACAGTAGTAGGCAAAGATTGCTAGGAGAAGAACAGAGTTGGGGTGGAGATGCAGAGCCTGCAAGTTGTACTGGCGGAGAACAGCAAAGAAGAACTCAGAGAAAGGAGGCACTAGACCGGCGACAATGGCGCTCACAAAGAGCGGATAGAAGGTGCTCCCCTTGGCTTCAGGCTGGTCGGAGCCGGCCTTGAGCACAGTCGCCCCCTTGCTTCCCTGCGCCACCGTCATCAGGCGCATAAGGGCGAGATTCTTCTCCGACAGGTTCGGAGAATCCAGGGCCGGCGAGTACCAGGCCTCGGTCGGGGACTTGCGAGGCGCCATGGCGTGCCGGATGAGAAGGATTGAGACAGATCTGCAGGATTTCAGAAGCAAGAAGGAGGAGAGCGAGAAAGGGGATCTGGACCGAGGCGAAGGAGAACAAAGCAAGTAAGTCTGGCTCGGGCACCTCTTTTGTCAGATGGGCAGTTGCCGAGTCGTCGTGGGTAGCACAGACGCCCACGTCCAATCAATCGCCATGTGGCGCCCAAGGCTGCAGGCTGTTAGGGCCCACGGCGCTTCTCGCTTGCCCCTTCGCTTCCCTGCTAGGCCAAGCCCGGGCACGCCTTGGGCCCGAGGGCTACTGTCGGCGTTCTGTGTATGGGGGTCCCCAGACTTGCCTGCCTACGGCCTGCGGCGTGGCTCAAGTGGGGGCCCAGCGCGGCCCATCTTCATCTGCTCAAGCTCAAGACCCTCGCGAGGGGCCAAGCCTCGCGGGGAGGACGATAGGAAGCTTCCTCAGAGGCGGCCCCATCCGGCAGGCTCGCGAGGAGGCGGAGAGATCAAGGCAGGGGTACCTCGCGAGGAACTCGTGACGCAAGCCATGACAATCGAGACCAGGCGGGCCCCAGGCGGGCACCGGCCTGTGCAGTGTCCTTGTTTCCCCTTTGGTGCAAAGGGGGCAAGCACAGGCCAAGGCATCAGGCAAAGGTTGCCATTCCGGTGCAATGAGACCAAGACCAGCAGAGCAGCAGGACGGAGGTCACCGTGGAGCCCAAGACGGCGTCACCACCAGTGCTTTTGGCAGCCGAAGACCACCTTTGGTCAGGATAACTTGTACTACATGTTCCCCTTCAAAATGGCCAATTGTTGGCGCCCTTCCCGCTCATTATTTGGGGAGAGGCCCAGGGCCTCTATAAATAGAGCTAGCCACCACAGAGTAGGGGGGGACATCGAGGGGACATCTAGAGATCTGGTAGAACCCTAGCAGAGAGAAAGAGAGGCGACTGAACTCACCCTAGCAGTTCATCGCACCAGCTCAAGAACACCTCTCGCGAGGCTGTTCTTCCTTTGTACTGATCCTCATCAGCCCCTGAGGCAATCTACCACACCACACACTGGCGTAGAGTATTACACCACAACGGTGGCCCGAACCAGTATAAACCTTGTGTCCCTTGTGTTGTTCGTTGTTTCCAGCTCAAATCACGCGAGGAGATTGGGCGTAGATTGGTAGGGGAGAGATCTCCGTGCGCACCCCAGTGTTTGAACCTCAAGGGTCTGCCGGAACCCGAAATCCGAGAAGTAGTAGTAGGGGTAGTACAGTGGTATACATAGGAGTAGTACTACATCAATTTCCTTGGAGTCCGTGGTGCAGCAAGCTACCCTAGGCTATGTTACTACTCCCTCCTTTTTGGTTTATGGCTCAATTTCAAAATTTCTCCAACAAATTAGATGGTGAGTGGTGGAATTAATTTCGTAGTTTGCACAAGTAATCAGTACGCTCATTTTTCTCAAGAAGTTATGTTTACCGAGGCATTAATTAGAACGAATGCATGCATGGCCACTAAATTTCCATGAACTTCTACATGCATTGGTGAGTTTTCTCTTGACACTACATGCATCGGGTGATTTAACGCACCTGGAAATCCAAACATGTGATGGTACTACTACTAGTAGAATTGAGACTTATAAAACGGAAAAAACGAATTTTTAGATGAGCCCTATAAACCGGAAAGGAGGGAGTAGTAAGTAGTACTACCTCCATAGTGGGTACGTACTCCGTATAAAATCAGATTTTCCCAAAACTAAGTCGCTCAACCTTTATTTGCTTGTTTCCCTTCCTACCTCGTTGCCTCGAACAGACTATGCCAAACTCCCCTGCCTTCCGCACGGGAAAAGACCCGTCCTCGCCTTTTTTAGTCCGGGTTTGTATCGATGGATCGCGCGAAGCAGCAAAAACCAAGCCGTGTCTTGTACTCCTCCGTTGACGCTCGCTTTCATGAATTATGTACTTCCTCTCACCGACATGTGCGACATATAGCAATCGGGTTGACATGTCATGCACCAAAGAACAGTGCAGAACAGCAGGGGGACGCACCCTAGTCGTACCACCCCAGTAGTAGTAATGAGCAATGAGACGTCAAATCACAATGCCGCACCTTTCCAGATGGACGAAGCAACCATTATTTCACACTTCGTTGAATCCTCTTCGCCATCATCTCCTTCAAGAAAACCAAGTATTGCTTCTGCCATTATTTTGCCTCAAGTGGGATGCGCATCGCCTTGGTACATCATGACACGTGGAACCACATGACAGGCCTTGCTCCCCCGCTCACCGCTCTGTAAAATCACCTCATTTTTATTACTTCCTCCATATCGGTTTACAGGGCATGCACGTCGTTCTAGGTTGAGAATTTAACTGGCTATATATGTGATGAACAGAGTATATGTTTAGAAACTACATCCGCTCACTACTGTAGGATGCTTCTAACGCGACACTACGATTAGAGACCCTTCGACGAAATTGTGTGCGATGCCATAATCACAAACGGTGGTGTAAAAAATCATCAAAAAAGGTGCAAAACGTTTGCGATGGAGGATGCATCAAACACGGTTTAGATTTTAGTTGCGTGTGTGATTCAGGGCATACAGTTCAGTCCAATTAACCGTTTTCGATGAGGAGTAACAAAAGAAACGGGCAGCCAGATGAAGCCGTGTGTGATGTACAACATATGGTTCACTTAGATGAACTGTTTGTGATTAGGCAACACAAAAGAAATGGGCAGCCAGATGAAGGTGTGTGCGATATACAACATACGGTTCACTCGGATGTACTGTTTGTGATTAGGCAACACAAAAGAAACGGTCAGCCAGATCAACGTGTCTGTGATTGAGGGCATACGCTTCAGAAGGATTAACTGTTTGCGATTAGGCAACAGAACATAAACGGGTAAGCCAGATCAAAGTGTTTGCGATTGATGGCATACACTTCACATGGATGAACCGTTTGCGGTTAGCCACAACAAACTGAAACGGTTAGATAGATCAACGTGTGTGCGCTAGACGGGCACATCCATTCTAATTAAAAGAAGTGTGCGCGATGGTAATAATGAGCGCGCATGGTTGTTGGAACAAGATGTGTGCTGACATTGCCTATTGCGGTGCACCCTATGGTGCAAACGCCATGTACGCGGCCCAGAAGGCGTACGTGCCCATGTTACGCCTTCCGGGAATAGTGCCGCACTTATAACCGTCAGTAAATTTTGAGCATGCGTCCCATCACAAAAAAATTTAGAACAACAGGGAGGCCGCCCGCGTCTCGTCACATTCTGAATTGCAAACCTGTTCACATCGATCAAAACCTAAACGGTTTCCCACTTAGGAGCGTATTACTATGCGGCTATAAATACTACTACTCCAAGATGACTGCACATTCCTCCTCAACTCCTCATCCACAAAAAGTCAAAAACAAACAAGTCATTCATCGTCGTTCCCTTGCGTCCGCCATGGCCAGCGTGAGTTCTAGATCGAGAGATTGCCACCAGGGAGAGGCGAGCCTGGAAGCGGAAGCACGAGAGATGTCCCGCCTCGCCGCGAAAGCAGCCAACATGTCCCGCTGTAGGGCCATAGCAGCAGAGAGGTCACGCCTCACTGCCGAAGCAGCACGGAGGACCCGCCGTGCCTTCGATGCAGCAGACTGGTCCGTCCCGCGCCGCGGAAGCGGAAGAGATGTCCCGCCACGCCGTGAATGCAGCAGAGATGTCCTCCCGCGCCGTGGAGTCTTGGGAAAATGTGTCGCAGGCAGGCGATGACTCTTACAAACGCATGGGTGCCCTCGTCCTTAGGCAGGTGGATCAGATCTCCAGGTGGGCGAGGTTGTAGGATGACATGAAAGCCTCGTTTGAACAGTCTACCGACGTCACCCGGCAACTAAATGAGATCAATGCGAAGCTCCGGGTCGAGCGCGACCTGCTGAGGGCGAAGATCGTCGGAAGTGCGGAGCAGCAGGAGCAGACCACTGCCTTGTTGAAGAGGACCGGTGTCATCGCCGAGAAACTTATGGACGAGAATGCCATGCTGCGCATCGAGTGCAGAAGGCTGGTGAAGGCATTTGTGGATGCTCTCAATCAGCATCTTGAGGACAAGAAAGAGCTCGTCGCCGCTCGCCACGGAGACTGGTTCCCGCGGCCTACAGCAACGCATCAAGAAAGTAGAGATCAGCGAGCCATATCGTTGTCTTCCTTCTTCATTTGCCCTTGTGTATTTCGGGTGTTGCCACATGTGGCTTTTTAAAATTATGTTTCTAAATATGTAAGACAATTATTATCCAATGTCACCGTCCTTATATTCATCATGCTTGCTATAAGTCGTAGTCGATGGTATATAGGTCCATCAGATCTTACATCAAGATCCGTGCAAAACTTTCTTTTCAGATTTTCATTTTTCTCTCTTAAATGTCAGTCTAGTGAGACATATAGCCACGCCGTAGAACAGGTGCTCGGGCGCCATTAATGGAGACGTTGGGAGGGAGGTGCGCGGTGGGTAGCGGTCAGAGGGCTCTCCTCCGAATGATCACGCGCAGGGGTCTGATCGCATGCCTCCCGTACTCAAATAGCTACCCCGCACGACACCTCCTAGCCAATTAAAAAATGGGACGCGTGGCCGCATGTAATTGGTTAGTCGAACGCCCAGGGTTTCAGTAATACTTGTGTTTCCTATTTGTAACGTGACATCACTTGTTCCAAAATGACTTTGTTGATTGTTAATGTGTGCGCCTTTGCAAATCGGATAGAAAAATTACCACAACATGTTGGTGCCATGTCATGATACCATGCCAAGTTTCATGATTTTCAGGCGTGTTTTGGAATTACAGGAATTAAAAAACCAAGTTTCTTAATCTTTCCGGCCGATCTACGACGCCCAGATGTTTGAATTTCACTCACATCTCTTGCATGGGACATAGAAATTCACCCAAGGACACGCATGTGATTTTTCAAACAACTTTGGTGCACTGGAGCCTGTGCTCGTAGTTCAAATTTGAATTATGCATATTAAATTCCCAGAAACTCAATTAATGTATAAAAAAGGTCAAACGAACCCGGAATAATTCAAAAATTTAGCATGATACTTCTATTTGGTCTAATCTGGCTGTGTTAAAAAATTTAGGCGGGAGAAGGCAGTGTACGTATGTCGTTTCGCACACGGAGGTGACATGTTCCCTCTCGGAACCACGAGCCTTGTTGAGGGAAGCGCCGGTTTGCAAGAAGCTTACACCAAAGCTTCTCCCAATTCAGCCAAAAAAAATTCCGCAGCATGTTTGTGCCATGTCATGACACCATGCCAAGTTTCATGATTTTCAGGCGTGTTTTGGAATTACAGGAATTAAAAAACCAAGTTTCTCAATCTTTCCGGCCGAGCCACGACACCCAGATGTTTGAGTTTCAGTCCCATCTCTTGCATGGGACCTAGAAATTCACCCAAGGACGCACATGTGATTTTTTAAACAACTTTGGTGCATTGGAGCCTGTGCTTTTATTTTAAATTTGAATTGTGCACATTAAATGTGCAGAAACTCAATTAATGTATAAACAAGGCCAAACGAACCCGGAATAATTCCAAAATTTGGCACGACACTTCTATTTGGTCTAATCTAGCTGTGTAAAAAACTTAAGGCGGGAGAAGGCAATGTACGTATGTCGTTTCCCACACGGAGGTGACACGTTCCCTCTTGGAACCACGAGCCTTCTTGAGGGAAGCTCCGATTTGCAAGAAGCTTACACCAAAGCTTGTCCCAATTCGGCCAAAGAAATTACCGCAACATGTTGGTACCATGTCATGACACCATGCCAAGTTTCATGATTTTCACGCGTGTTTTGGATTTACAGGAATTAAAAAACCAAGTTTCTCAATCTTTCCGGCCAAGCCACGATGCCCAGATGTTTGAATTTCACTCCCATCTCTTGCATGTGACCTAGAAATTCACCCAAGGACACAGATGTGATTTTTCAAACAACTTTGGTTCACTGGAGCATGTGCTCGTAGTTCAAATTTGAATTATGCACATTAAATGCCCAGAAACACAATTAATGTATAAAAAAGGCCCAACGAACATGTAATAATTCCAAATTTTAGCATGATACTTCTATTTGGTCTAATCTGCCAGTGTACAAAAATTAAGGCGGGAGAAGGCCGTGTACGTATGTCGTTCCGCACACAGAGGTGACACGTTCCCTCTTAGAACTACGAGCCTTCTTGAGGGAAGCTCCGGTTTGCAAGAAGCTTACACCAAAGCTTGTCCCAATTCGGCCAAAAAAATTACCGTAGCATGTTGGTGCCATGTCATGACACCATGCCAAGTTTCATGATTTTCGGACGTGTTTTGGCATTATGGGAATTAAAAAACAAAGTTTCTCAATCTTTCCGGCCGAGCCATGACGCCCAAATGTTTGAATTTCACTCCCATCTCTTGCATGGGACCTAGAAATTCACCCAAGGACACACATGTGATTTTTCAAACAACTTTGGTGCACTGGAGCATGTGCTTGTAGTTCAAATTTGAATTATGCACATTAAAGGCTTAGAAACTCAATTAATGTATAAAAAGGCCAAACGAACATGGAATAATTCCAAAATTTAGCACGATACTTATATTTGGTCTAATCACGTATGTCATTTCGCACACGGAGGTGACACGTTACTTCTCGGAACCACGAGCCTTCTTGAGGGAAGCTCTGGTTTGCAAGAAGCTTACACCAAAGCTTGTCCCAATTCGGCTAAAAAATTTACTGCAACATGTTGGTGCCATGTCATGACACCATGCCAAGTTTCATGATTTTTAGCCGTGTTTTGGATTTACAGGAATTAAAAAACCAAATTTCTCAATCATTTTGGCCAAGCCACGACGCCGAGATGTTTGAATTTTATTCCCATTTCTTGCATGGGACCTATAAATTCACCCAAAGACACACACGTGATTTTTCATCAAACTTTGGTGCATTGGAGCATGTGCTTGTAGGTCAAATTTGAATTATGCACATTAAATGCCCTGAAACTCAATTAATGCATAAAAATGCCAAATGAACCCGGAATAATTCCAAATTTAAACACGACACTCATGTACTAGTTGCATGTTCACTGTACGTAAATGTTCTAGCAATTCAAACACCATCATTTCCCTCAATAACCCCATTTTGTCTGTCAAAACATAATGAAAAAAAATCAGATATACCACAAATAGTTTACTAGAAAGAATCGTGTCGGATGCGATATAAAATATCTTGTGGCACCGTCTTGTCTGGCTTACGCATGAAGCTTCATCGTCTACAGTCCACCGCCCCTACTTGAACCACACTTGCGTGCCAATTTCTCGCGGCACCGAGCGAATTTTTTTTGCCACCGCAGAAATATCTATCTCCCCGCCCCCTCCCTCCTACCAAAAGCCACATTTCCACTGTTCATCCTTGCTTTCCAAGTTCAAACCTTCACTGCTGCTTACTGGCAGCTCAGCCTCGTCGCGGTCGACCCTTCTTCTTGCGGCGCTGCCTCCTCGCCAGCTACCCTTCTTCTTGTAGCGTCGCCTCCTCGCCGGCGACCCTTCTTCTTACATCGCCGCCTCCTCGCCAGCGACCCTTCTTCTTATTGCGCGGCCTCCTCGCCGCTGACCCTTCTTCTTAGTATGCGGCCTCCTCGCCACCGACCCTTCTTCTTGCTGCGCGGCCTCGTCGATATGGTCAGGTAATCCACACCCCATCCACGCCATCCTGCTCCTTTCCCGTCCCACATGCCCCGACTGACGGAGCGACACCTTCCACCGAAATCACTGCCCCCTCCTCCAATTAAGCGCTGCCCACAGCCATTTTACACGCAGTATAACGTGGAGCTGAGTAGCATGCGGCCGCACGCGCGAACGAGGTCGCTATGGCCGCCATGCGTGTCGACCGCCAGATCTTGGAGGAGCACACTAGTGCAGAACCGGGCAATAGCACCGGTTCATAAGGCCCTTTAGTGCCGGTTCGGTAACCGGCACTAAAGTAAGTGTGGGCACTAAAGCCCCCCCCCCCTTAGTACCGGTTCAGCACGAACCGGTGCTAAAGGGCAACCACGTGGCACGAGCCAGCTCCGGGGGCAGGGAGCCCTTTAGTACCGGTTGGTGACACCAACCGGTATTAAAAGGTTGGGGGGTTTTGGGTTTATGATTTCTTTTTCATTTAATTTTGTGTTTTCCATTTAATTCTTTTTTGTTTGCTGGTATTTTATGATACTACATATTGTACACGTTATGCATATATATAAATAGAATTTCTAGTAGAATCGATCATATATATATATATATATGTATATATATATATCATCGAATGTCTCACAACCACCATTAATTAATTCACACATATATACACACATGTATATATGTATATATATATATACAATTAGCTAGCTATATACAATTTCTCCTAATTGGTGCCTTCGGAGCCAGTGACATTAGCCTAATTGGTGCCTTCGGAGCATGATAACAATTGGAAGTGGTTCATGGGGGCAGTAGCGGGTAAAAGTATTCTCCTTTGGGATCTATGACCTGGTCGAGCAAAAATCCCACTATTTCCTCTTGAATTGCTTCTATGCGGTCCTCTGGTAGGAGCTTCTCCCGCACCTCTTTGAACTGTTAAGAAGGAGATCAATATGCATGTGTATTAGTTGTGTGACTAGATATCGATAATGGTGTAAAAATTGTGAATAGTGTTCTGACAAACGTACCCACTCCTGTCTTTGAGATTTGCTCCTTTCGGACGCCATCATGCGACTGCTTCAGGGCCTTTACGAGAATGGAATTTGATCAGATGATAATTAATCAAGCATGATAATTAAAGAGATGGCAGCTAGCTAGTACTACTTAATTACTTACCATGGGTCGATACCATTTTAGATTTTGTTTCCATGGGCCATGAGTGGCCCTAATGAACTTTGCCCAAGCCCTGCCCGCCGACAAAGAAAATGAATAAATGGGTTATTAAATAGTTGTTATCAAGAAATGACGAACTAATTAAATAGGCCGAGATATAGTTAATAATGATTGAAATTACCTGTTGACTATCCCCTTCACGATGGTGTAGTCAGTTGGTTTCTTAAGTAGTGAGTCTAGTACTTCAACTGTTCCTTCATCAACTTTAATGATTAACAAGATCCAGTGAAATCTGCATGCACACACGTTTGCATGTCTTAATTAAGCGGGCATATATAAGCAAAAACATGTAGCTAGCTAGTAGGCAAAAACAGAATTTGTAGTACAAGACAGTGTGACTCACTCGAAGTTGTAAGGAAGTAGTATATCTTCATTGTATTTGAGGCACTTGAAGAACTCTAGCATGCTTTCCTCTACACTTTTTTCATAATATGGATCTAATTTCCATGTGTATTCATTAATGGTATTTGGGTCAACGAACCCAATGCCATAGCATCCACCTTTTTTCATTTCATAAATCTTCATCCTGCATATACCACAGAAAAGAATATAGTGAGGATAATTACAGGTAATGATTGATCAAAATGATCACTACAGCTAGCTTGCGACTTAAATTACAGAAAGAAATCACTTATAAACAATAGCAACTGATGATAGATTTGTCGAGTGCGTCTTGAATGTATGACTGAAATAGTTCTGAATACTCAACGGACATAGCTTTCTCATGGTAGTAACGATCCTTCTTGACATTCACCATGAGGGACTCTCGATTGGAAAACTTGGTAATGTCCATGTACCATTGATGCAATTCATACATTCTCGTTGGGAGCTTCTTGACCTCGTCTGGCTCGACCAAAGGTTGGCCCCAGACATATTTCCATTTTATTTCCTCCTCTCTAGTCGGAGACATGGGCTCGATATCGAGGATTTGTCCAACAGTGATCATGAGGTTTTTAGCCTGCTCAATATGCTCCTCGGTTATTACCACATCGCCCAGCCCGGGAACGTTAACGGTTTGCCCACAATAATATTGGGCGTGCGTACTCTCATGTGTTGTTGGCACAACAAGTGGGGGGATTGATTGCGCCGCCTGTTCTCCCAGCTGGGGAACGGTTTTACCGCATGTTTTGCCACCTGATTTGCTCGAGCTCGAGCTCGCCTCTTTCTGTAGACGTGCTCGATTTAACTTCCTGAGGTGGCGCTCATAGTCTGTGTCAACAGGCTTGCGAGCTGGTGCTCTAGCCATACGAATGAAGTGGTCAATCTTTTCCTCAGGCACTTTCTCCCTTGGCGGCGGTGGCGGTTTCGGTGCAAAATGGGCTTCCACCTAGGCCTTCGATATGGTTGCGTTTTCCTCCTCAGGCTTGTCATAAGGCCTCTGCGGAAGAGGCGCGAGGCTGCTTGGACCATATTGAAATCGCTTGCCTCTGCCTGTACCTCCAGTACTACCTCGACTTGTACCGCTACGCACCATAGCTGAGGCGGCTCTCTTCCGTGATTGCTGAGGCGGCGAATACGGCTGACGTGGCTGAGTTGGAAGAGGAGTGGCCTGAAGCTGTGCCGGACTTGGAGGAGGAGTGGCCTGACACTTTGCCGGACTTGGAGGAGGAGGAGTGGCCTGAAGCTGTGCCGAACTTGGAGGAGGAGTGCACTGACGCGTTGGTGGACTTGGAGGAGCGGGAGTCGGATGACGCGTTGTCGGTGGCCTTCGAAAGAAGATGCAATCCTTTCTCCATAGGATGATACGATGGTTGGTGAGGGAGTCCTGGATTAGGGGGTGTCCGGATGGCTGGACTATACCTTCAGCCGGACTCCTGGACTATGAAGATACAAGATTGAAGACTTCGTCCCATGTCCGGGAGGGACTTTCCTTGGCGTGGAAGGCAAGCTTGGCAATACGGATATGTGGATCTCCTACCATTGTAACCGACTCTATGTAACCCTAACCCTATCCGGTGTCTATATAAACCGGAGGGTTTTAGTCCGTAGGACAACACATTCATACAACAATCATACCATAGGCTAGCTTCTAGGGTTTAGCCTCTCTGATCTCGTGGTAGATCTACTCTTGTACTACCCATATCATCAATATTAATCAAGCAGGACGTAGGGTTTTACCTCCATCAAGAGGGCCCGAACCTGGGTAAAACTTTGTGTCCCTTGCCTCCTGTTACCATCCGGCCTAGACACACAGTTCGGGACCCCCTACCCGAGATCCGCCGGTTTTGACACCGACATTGGTGCTTTCATTGAGAGTTCCTCTGTGTCATCGCCGTCAGGCTTGATGGCTCCTACTATCACCAATAGCGATGCAGTCCAGGGTGAGACCTTCCCCCCCGGACAGATCTTCGTCTGCGGCGGCTTTGCACTGCGGGCCAATTCACTTGGCCGTCTGGAGCAGATCGAAAGCTATGCCCCTGGCCGTCAGGTCAGATTTGGAAGTTTAAACTACACGACTGACATCCGCGGGGACTTGATCTTCGACGGATTCGAGCCACTGCCGAGCGCGTCGCACTGTCACGACGAGCATGATCTATCTTTGCCGCCGAACAGTGCCCTGAAGGCCGCACCCGCATCAGCTTCGACCTTTAATTCGGAGCCAACTGCGCCGATCGAGGATGGGTGGTTGGACGCCGCCTCGGGGGCTGCGATCCCAACGGCGATCGAGCCGAACACCAGCCCCGTACTCCGCGAGACTTGTGACTCCAAGGAGCTGGACTCCTCTCCGGACTCCGAACCCTCCGCACCCGTGCCGATCGAATCCGATTGGGCGCTGATCATGGAGTTTACTACCGCGGACATCTTTCAGCACTCGCCTTTTGGCGATATTCTGAAGACACTAAAGTCTCTCTCTTTATTAGGAGAGCCCTGGCCGGACTACGGTCAGCAAGGTTGGGATATGGACGATGAAGAAATTCAAAGCCCACCCACCACCCACTTTATAGCCACTGTCGACGATTTAACCGACATGCTCGACTTCGACTCTGAAGATATCGACGGTATGGACACCGATGCAGGAGACGGTGAAGAACCAGCGCCTATTGAGCCCTGGAAAGCCACCTCGTCATATGACGTATACATGGTGGACGCACCAAAAGATGGCGACGAGGAGCGGAAGGACACACCGAAGGCTTGTTCCCTTGAGAAGCAGTCAAAGCGGCGACGCAAGCGCCACCCCAAATCCTGCCTCGACAGAAATAACAATCACACAGACCCAGCGCCGGAGCAGGGCGAACCGCTGCCGGACAACGGCAATCTGGATAATCAAACCGAACAAACAAATTCTATCAAGGATAATAGTCCGGACGACATAACGCCGGACAGGCACCCGGAGCAGCAGAATGCCCATAAAAGGCTTGTTGCCACCGCGAGGGGTCTTAAAAAGCAGAAGCAAAGGCTCAAGGTTGCGCAAGACACACTCCAAATCAGATGGAGTAAAATACTCAACACAGCAGCGAGGTACGGCGACAATCGTCCCTCCAAGAGCTACCCAAAGCGGAAGCTGCTACCTAAATTCGATGAGGATGCCTCAGACCCTCCACAACCAAACATCAAAGCAGCCACCTGGCCGGATAGACGACCCCTCTACCAACACAGAGCGGCATATAACGCCACTCACAATACAACACGCGGCCCATGCGAGGGCTCGCACCCAAAGGACGGCGCAACAAGATCCATCTATGGACCACGCAAGCGCGCCCCAGCATACAATGCAATACAACAAACATCTGAACAATGCGGTACACCCAACTACAGGGGTGCCACACACCCCCTATGTTTCACCTATGAGGTGCTGGACCATGAATTTCTAGAGGGATTCAAACCCGTAAACATAGAGGCATACGACAGAACAACAGACCCTAGGGTCTGGATTGAGGACTACATCCTTCATATCCATATGGCTCGAGGAGATGATCTCCACGCCATCAAGTACTTACCCCTCAAGCTCAAAGGGCCAGCTCGTCACTGGCTGAAAGGCCTCCTCGAAAGCTCCATTGGAAGTTGGGAAGAATCATCTTGAAATAGCATTAGCTCAATGAGCTATATGTTGTTATGAATTACCAAAACCACCTAGGGATAGTTGCACTTTCAATCTCCCCCTTTTTGGTAATTGATGACAACATATAGATCAAAGCTTCGACAAATGATAATGAGCATGAAATATATCGTCGCTTTGAGAAGTATGTGACAAATAAGAGCTCCCCCTAAATTTGTGCATATTTAGAATTTGCTTTGGACTGCAAATGCACAAGGAGTTAGAGTCATGGGTTACTCTTCCATGTCACATACATCTTGGTGGAGCGCTCAAAAATGATAAGATTGAAATGCATGCACTCATCACCAAGAATAGTGAGTGATCACATAAGATAGATAGAATAATAATAGCATTAAGCAAACATTAAGTGTAGCTTATGATCAAACACATGATCATCGATGTCTCACGGATAAAGACATAGTATCTCACACACAAGCAAACAAAGTTCGAAAAACCACCAAATAAAACAAGAGAGAATAAAAGCAACACTCTCTCTTGAAGCCTATGATCTATACATTTTCTCCCCCTTTGGCCACAAGTTACCAAAAAGTTCCTAGAAAATGCATAGTGCTAAGTCGACGCTCAGGCTTGATCTTCAGGTGGTGGTGGAGTCTGGAGCACTCCAAGGACGAAGCCTTCGGTAGACATGGTCGGAGTTGAGACTGAAGTGGATGCTGGAGCTGGTGGAACTGAGGCTGTGGCTGTCGCAGATGTGGTAGCTCTGGTGTCAGCAACTGGCATTGCAGACGACCTCGGACCTCGTGGCACCCTGGCAAAAGCATCAGTTGTAGTCCTGCCTCTCCTCTCATTCATGTCATCCTGGAGCTGCTCCACGGCAGTCTGTATCTCTGTCACCTTGATGTACAAATCATAGAACCTCTGTTCCATGATCCTCTCTAAGCTTGCCTGGTTCTGAGTTAGGGTGGCTAGTCCTTGCTCAATCCGCAGGGTGGACGCAATCAGGTAACCAAGCTACTCTTGTTTGGTTTTCAGAAAATATTCAGATGCCTCCTCTTGAGTAGGCATCCTGGCAGCTTTCTCCTTCTTCGCCTTCTCCTTCTTGGCTTGTGCTTGGGTAGATGATGGCTCATTCTCAGTCATGACCACTTGGTTATCTTCAAAATCTAGACGGATGGGCAGGTGTTCCTTATCCAAGAGGTATATGCCCGTGCCCATCTTGGAGTTGATGAGCTCCTGAATCTGTGGGGCATATCCACAGCTCCTCTTCTGGTCTGCTGCTGTCCTCTTAATGGTCTCTACCATTAGGCTCATCACCTTGAATTTCTGAGGCACGTCAAAGATATGAAGCAAGTTGATTGTGTGGCCTCTGATCATCTTGTGATCTCTAGATTTGGGCAATAAGGTGTGCCTTAGAATCCAGTTGATAGTGGGCAGTCCTGATAGAAGATAGTGCACTGAGCCAAATTTGAAGTGTCAAGTGCTTCATTCAGAATCTCCTTGTACATGTTGGACATAGAGTTGTGGTCCATCTTTTTCTTGGCATAAATGTCCAAGTCATCATCCTGCTCTTCTGGGGCGTTGATCAGCTGAGCCCATTCAGCAACTGTGGACTGGTACCTCGTACCTTCTGACATCCATACAATCCTGCCATCTGGATAAAAATGTGCTGTGGAGTAGAATTGCATGATTAGCTCCTCGTTCCACTTTGTGAGCTTCTGCCCAACAAAGTCTGCAACTCCACACGCACTAAAGCTGTCATACACTCCAGGATAGTGTTCCTCATTTTCCTTCATGTAGGTCCAGTCGACCCATCTCATGTCACATACTATTGGCTTCTTGTCAAGCAAAACTGTCTCATAGAAATCCTGCTGCTCCTTGGTGTGAAATCTGTAGTCCACTGCAGTCCTTCTCCTAGAAGCATACGGATCTGCTTCTCTCCACTTCCTCAGCCCTGAATCTCTCCTGAGCTTCATATCCTCAGCCATAGGATGAGCATCGTTGTGGTCTGGGATCTTGGGCTTGAGCTTTCTAAGGACATTCTCTTCCTCTTCCTATGCAGCTTCAGGCACTGGGGCCTTGTTCTTTTCAGTGGCTGGGATGCTTCTTGTGTTTCTCTTTGGCTTTGGCTTTGGAGCTGACTTGGCCTTGGAAGCAACTCCCCCTGATTTTATGGCATCACCCATTAGCTTGGGTGCCTTGGGTGCTGGTGTAGCAACCTCTTCTTCTTCCTCCTCATCTTCCATGACGGAGGCCTTGCCAAGCACTCTGGCTACAGTCTTCTTGACCCTTTCCTTCCTCTTTTTGCCTTCAGCAGCAACTGGCTCTGTGGATGCAGGCTTCTCAGTTGAAGCTCTAACCTTAGACATGGGTTGCCTGCCTGTTGGCCTTTTGAACTTCAACCCTGGCTTTGTAACTGTTGCTGGCTCAACTCTCTTGGAGGTGGCTTCCTCCTCTGCCACATAATCCTCATCTTCAGAATCTGAGGTTCTCTTCTTTCTTTGACGTGTGGCAGCTTTAGGCAGATTGCTGGGAGTGCTCCTGCTGCCATCATCTGAGGAACTTGAGGGGCTAGTGCCCACACTCAACTGCACTTGCTGCTCTGACAGGTTCTGGCTGTCACTCTGGTCTGACATGATGCAAACTCTGACTGCTGACCCTATGAATAGATTATAGATGAGATAGAGTGGATGAGCATCACAAAATGCAGAGATTTTTGCAAAAGAATAATTCAAAAACTTAGTTTTAGTTTCCCACTGAAATCATCTCAGATCTACCGATTTTCAAACTCGGTGACACCGAAACAGTTTTGGCACCAGAACTAGTGAACTCGATCAGACCGAGTCACAGTTCGGTGGCACCGAGACTGCTAGGGTTTCACAGAGTTCCAAAATCGGTCACACCGATAAGTAATTCTCGGTCAGACCGAGTTTTACTTGTGCAATGGCATAAGCCAAATCGGTGGGACCGAGTTTTTCAACTCGGTGGGTCCGAGATGGTTTCGGGCGAAACCTAACCCTAAAATTTTCGAATTAAACCTAATCTACGAGTTCATTGACTGGATAGGAGTTTATCAAACATGGCAAGAATCATGATGATCACAATGTGCTAGGAATCGGATTGGAGAATAGCACAAAGATCGAGTCCATACCCTATTTCGGCGGAGACTCGCTACGGCGGCAACGGCGGGGCAGAATTCCGTTGACGGCGACGGAGACCAGCGACTGGAGGCTGCTGGCGGCGAGGAGGACGATCCGGAGACCCAGGAGGCAGAGCGAGCTATGCGCGGGCGAAGAGGTTTCGGAGAAATTTCCAAAATTCTGCCCGTCACTATATATAGCCCGACCCTGTCGGTGTGACCGAGTGGAACAACTCGGTGGCACCGAGATGCAAAACTGTATACAGTTATTGCAACTCGGTGTGACCGAGTGGTTCAAATCGGTTGCACCGAGATCGAAAACCTAGATCAACTTAATGATCTCGGTAGGACCGAAAGTATGGTATCGGTCAGACCGAGAATCACAAAGAGGTTTTGGAAGTTTAAGTCTATGACGAATCGGGGACTCGGAGCGCTCCTCACACAAAGTGGTTCGAATCTGACTTGATCAAGTTTTGTGATGCAGCATGAATAGAGTTTGAGACGAGAAAAGCATAGATAGCTAGAGGAGGTTCTTAGGCATTCTTGTCCATCCACTTGGCAAAAGAAGATAAAGCCAAACAATCAAAACAACAAGTGGATGTCCTCGAATGAGTAAAATATGCAACCAGCATGCTCACACAATAAGATGGCAAATGAAATATGTGGCAAAGCATGCACAATCAATTCTAGCATCTATCAAGCAATTTGCGATGACTAGGTCATCTATATATGAGTATATTGACTTAGGAGTCAAGTGAGAACACTTGATCGTAGGTCATACTCATCGTTTAAGCTCAAGTGGGGTTACCACTTTTACATAAAGCATTGTCGTATTCACATCTTTAGAGTTGCTTTACCTCAAGTCTTAGAGTAAATCTCCCCCTAGATGTGATATCCCCCCTAAGAGGGATGAACTAACCTTGGGTTTTGTCGATGATGACTTCATGTAGATGTTGAAGATGTGGATGCTCAATGTTGATGTAGATCACTTGGAGCTATCCATTTGAGTGAATTGCACTTTCAATACCTACATGGGTTAGTCCCACAAGGAACAAACAAGGATATCCATAGACATAGAGTGATGCATACACAAGATGATGTCCATGAAAACTTTTGGTTACCTTGTCCCTTGTCTTACCAACAAGAGGGTTTGTGACTCCTTGAACTAGTGCATGATGTGGAAGTTGATTGCACTTGTTCTTGCCAAAATGATGAGAGTGAAATATGTTGGCGGAGTCACCCTCAAGAACTCTCTAGTTCTTTTTCTTTTGGATCCGCACCATCTTGATGGGAATCCTTGGAGTTTTAGTCGTACTTGATGAAGTGGAACTTGACGTGGTCTTGGGAATCCACTTGACCAAGGTCTTAGGAGCTTCTTCAAATGCATCAATCTCCTCTTGAAGCTTGTCCTTGCCTTTTTGCTTGTAGTCTTGTGGTGGAAGATCATCTTGAGCTTGTATCCCCTTGAAAGAGGTGGACTTCTCTTGTTGAGGAACAAACTTTGTCTTGGGGTATTGATCTTCTTCCCATTCAACTCCATTGGCATTGAACTTTCGTTCAAAACCAACACCTTGATTCTTCTGGTGCATTCCTTGCTTGCGCACAATTTCCTTGAATTGCTTACTCCCGGCAAGGCTTTTGTACACTCCTTTCTCTATAATCCCCTTCAATAAGCTATTTTCTTGCTCAAGTGTAACTTGGCTAAGAGAATCATTAGTGGAATCAAGAGAACTACTAGAAGCAACAATATTGGATTTAGCATGATCATTGTTACTACTAGAGGAAGAATCTTTCTTGTTCTTGTTACTAGACTTGACTTGAGGCATGTAAGTGGATAATAGTAAACGCTTGGCAATGGAAGAAGAACTTTTCTTGCGGAGATCATCATTGATTGCTTTTAAGAACTCATGCTCTTGCTCAAGATTGAGCTTTTCAAAGCGTAATTTCTCATGAGCTCTTAAAAGTTCTCGATGATCTTCGAAGATAGTTTCATGAGCTAACTTAAGAGTGTTTAGTTCTTTAGTTAGAGCCTCAATCTTCTCCTTATCATTGTCATTCGTTTTATTTTGGTTAGCGTGATTAATTGATGTTTCATCATAGTACTCATCACTAGAGTTGTCAACAAGCAAGTCATCATCACCTAACAAGTCATCTTCGTCACTATTAAAATCAACATACTCGGAGTGTGTTACCTTAGGACCTTTGGCCATGAAGCATCTTCCAATTCCTTCATTTGGTGAGTCAAATATGTCGTAGGAGTTGGTTGACACAAGTGCTAGACCGGCAACACCTTCATCTTGAGTATCTCCGGAGTCGGAGTGATAACTTCTCTCGGAGTGGCTGTCGGAGTCGGAGCCGGATACCCATTCACCAACATGAGCTTGATGTCTTCGTTTTGTGTAGCTCCTTGATGATTTTTCCTTCCTTTCCGAATCCTTGCTTCTCCGTGAGTATCTCCGTTCATAACGATCATCTCTACTCCTTCTCTCTCTTGGTGGTGATTCTTTGCTTCTTCTTTTTGGAGAATCTTCTCTTCTCTTGTAGGGAGCCGTACACTCATTGGAATAGTGTTCGGGTCTTCCACAATTATAGCAGTTTCGCTCTCGACTAGAAGATCTTTTGTCATTGTAGGACCTTGACTTGAAGCTTCTATCTTTGCTTCTACTCTTGTAGAACTTGTTGAAGTTCTTCACCATTAAGCTCAATTCTTCATTGAAGTTTTGTTTCTCACTTGATGATGTGGGGACTTCACATGAGGCTTTGTAGGCACCACTTGATTTGTTGTGAAGTTCCTCTTTATCCTTGAGTGACATCTCATGAGCAACAATCCTTCCAATCACTTCCGTTGGTTTGAGATCTTTGTAATTGGGCATCATTTGAATCAATGTGCACATGGTATCATATTTCCCATCCAAGGCTCTTAGGATCTTCTTGATGATGAATCTATCGGTCATCTCTTCACTTCCTAAGCCGGTAATCTCATTTGTGATGAGAGCAATCCTAGAGTACATTTCGGCGACACCTTCACCATCCTTCATCTTGAACTTGTCAAGTTGACTTTGGAGCACATCCAACTTGGATTCCTTGACGGAGTCGGTACCTTCGTGCATATCAATTAAAGTGTCCCAAATTTCTTTTTCATTCTCAAGACGGCTGATTTTGTTGAATTCTTTGGGGCACAATCCGTTGAAGATAATATCACAAGCTTGAGCGTTGTATTGCAACATCTTCAACTCATCCGCGGTAGCTTCATGGTTTGGTTCCCTCCCATCAAAGAACTCACCTTGCAAACCAACACAAACAATAGCCCATACGGCGGGGTTATGTCCAAGAATATGCATTTTCATTTTATGCTTCCAACTAGCAAAATTAGTACCATCAAAGTAAGGACCTCTACGGTGATAATTTCCCTCGCTAGATGCCATACTCTCCTAGGTTGTGAAACCAAGGCTATGACCACCAAAAGCTATGGAGATCAAGGCAAATGGAGACCAAAGCTCTAATACCACTTGTAGGATCGGAAGTATGTCTAGAGGGGGGTGATTAGACTACTTGACCAAATAAAAACTTAACCTTTTCCCAATTTTAGTTCTTGGCAGATTTTACCTATCTTAGGGCAAGTCAAGCAACCATCACACAATTCAAGCAAGCATGCAAAGAGTATATTGGCAGCGGAAAGTGAAGCATGCAACTTGCAAGAATATAAAGGGAAGGGTTTTGAGGATTCAAATGCAATTGGAAACACGGATGTTTTTCCCGTGGTTCGGATAGGTGGTGCTATCCTACATCCACGTTGATGGAGACTTCAACCCATGAAGGGTAACGGTTGCGCGAGTCCACGGAGGGCTCCACCCACGAAGGGTCCATGAAGAAGCAACCTTGTCTATCCCACCATGGCCATCGCCCATGAAGGACTTGCCTCACTAGCGGTAGATCTTCATGAAGTAGGCGATCTCCTTGCCCTTACAAACTACTTGGTTCAACTCCACAATCTTGTCGGAGGCTCCCAAGTGACACCTAGCCAATCTAGGAGACACCACTCTCCAAGAAGTAACAAATGGTGTGTTGATGATGAACTCCTTGCTCTTGTGCTTCAAATGATAGTCTCCCCAACACTCAACTCTCTCTCATAGGATTTGGATCTGGTGGAAAGAAGATTTGAGTGGAAAGCAACTTGGGGAAGGCTAGAGATCAAGATTCATATGGTTGGAATGGAATATCTTGGTCTCAACACATGAGTAGGTGGTTCTCTCTCAGAACATATGAGTTGGAATGGTGTATGTGTTCTGATGGCTCTCTCCATGAGTGAAGAGGAGGTGGAGGGGTATTTATAGCCTCCACACAAAATCCAACCGTTACACACAATTTATCAATCTCGGTGGGACCGAATCAGAAAACTCGGTCGGACCGAAATAGTAAACCTAGTGACCGTTAGGAATTTCGGTGGGACTCACATGCAACTCGGTAGGACCGATTCGGTTAGGGTTTGGGCATAACGTAATCTCGGTGAGACCGATTGCACAAACTCGGTGAGACCGAGTTTGGCAATAAGCTAACCAGAGAGTTGGTCAGGCAAACTCGGTGGGACCGACTCGCTCTTTCAGTGAGACCGAAAAGTTACAAGAAGGAAACATAGAGTTTACATTGCAATCTCGGTGGGACCGATTCGCTCTTTCGGTGAGACCAAAAAGTTACGAAAGGGAAACAAAGAGTTTGCAATCCCATCTCGGTGAGACCGAGATCCTTATCGGTAGGACCGAATTGCTAGGGTTTGGCAGTGGCAAATGACAAGTGAAACTCAGTGGCGCCGGATAGATAGAATCGGTATGACCGAGTTTGGCTTAGGGTTTAGGTCATTTGTGGATATGGGAAATAGCTGAGGATTTTGGAGCATATCATTAAGCACATAAAGCAAGAGGCTCATTAAGCAACACCTCATCCCTCCTTGATAGTATTGGCTTTTCCTAAAGACTCAATGTGATCTTGGATCACTAAAATATAAAATGAAGAGTCATGAACTTTTGAGCTTGAGCCAATTCTTTGTCCTTAGCATTTTGAGGGTTCCACTTTCACATCCATGCCATGCCAATCATTGAGCTTTCCTGAAATAATCATCTTGAAATAGCATTAGCTCAATGAGCTATATGTTGTTATGAATTACCAAAACCACCTAGGGATAGTTGCACTTTCAGCGGGGTGCGTCAGGTGGGCTGTGGGGGTCGGGTCCCCCGGCTTATATAGCCTTCCCGGGCCGGTGTCTAGGTCGGACACGGCCCGTAGGTCGGTTCGCAGTTTTTTTTAATTATTCCGCTCGGAAGAAAAATAAAAAGAAATACTAAACGGACTCCAAAAATTCTGAAATAAATTTTCACGGGCTTCTAAAATCAAGTCGCACAAGGTGAACATTTATTTGGGACCTAAATGCAATTTTGAAAAACGCACATTTTTCTTAAATTCAAATAAAACACCGAAAAACTCCCAAATAAAATCTTATTTGATTTTATTATTAAATCCTCAATATTTCTTTATTTTGGGAAAGTCATTTTATTCCCTATCTCATATTTTTGTAATAGAAATAATTGATGGTAAAATAAATAAAATCAAATGATCCTATTCTCAAAATTTGAGAAAACTCAAATATGAAAATAACGAAATCCCCAACTCTCTCCGTGGGTCATTGAGTTGCGTAGAATTTCTAGGATAAACCAAAACGCAAAATAAAATATGATATGCAATGATGATCTAATGTATAACATTCCAAATTGAAAATTTGGGATGTTACACAATTGTAGATATGGAAGGCATTAACAGGTCATTCTTGTTGTTGCAAATAAATGTGGTGAAGATAGAGGAATATGCTAGGAAGGCAAGGTATCTTCGGCCTAATTATCTTACTTCAATACTTCAGTGTCAACGTCTGCAAAGCAAAAGAACTATATATAAGACAGGTTAACTCATTTTATCCAATATGCACATCAGACAACTCAGGTTGAGTCAAAGTTCTTAAACCTCGTCTGACTATTGGACAGAACACACATCAGGAAGGTTCAGATAACAAATCGAGTTTGCACCTTTAGATAGAATTGGCCATGGGAAGTGAAACTTTTCAGCTCAGATAGTATCTTGCATTGGCATTAGCAAACGTGTTATGAGACCAGATGTCCAGCATGCACATAGTCCTATTAGTGATTTTACGTAACAAAGATAGTGAACTCGTAGCAGCCTGTACATATTTACTATGAGTAAAACTACTCATCTGACATATTCCCTCCGTCCGGAACTACTTGTCACGAAAATGGATGAAAATGGATGTATCTAGAACTAACATACGTCTAGATACATCCATTTTCCTGACAAGTATTTCTGGACGGAGGGAGTACAAAACAAAATCATGTATAATTTTGTTTACAGCAAAGTACTTAGACAGTGCAACAAACTGAGCAAAGTATCCCACTTATGCCTTGGATGGATCGTTTTGCAAGGACACATACAATATATGCAGAGAGGGTGAATGATCTAAGAGAGAGGCGGTGGCGGCTTACTATGGGCTCGCACTTGCATGCGGCGTTGCTCCGACTACATGGAGATGAATAGCTTCGAGAAGCCCCTTTATTAGTATGCATATGAAAACCATGACACCGTGCTTAGGAGATACACAAAATCATTTCCTTTAGTCTTCCTTTGCATCTGTCAATCATGCAATCTATTTTCATGGAGTAAAAAACTGTTGGGGAACATAGCAGAATTTTTAAAATTTTCTACGCATCACCAAGATCAATTTATGGAGTCATCAAGCAACGAGGGAGAGAGGAGTGCATCTACATACCCTTGTAGATCACGAGCGGAAGCGTTCAAGAGAACAGGGTTGATGGAGTCGTACTCGACGTGATCCGAATCACCGAAGATCCTAGCGCCGAACGGACAGCACCTCCGCGTTCAGCACACGTACAGAGCAAGGACATCTCCCGCGCCTTGATCCAGCAAGGAGGAGGGAGAGGTTGAGGAAGAGGGCTCCAACAGCAGCACGACAGCGTGGTGGTGGTGAAGCTGCAGTACTCCGGCAGGGCTTCGCCAAGCTCTTATGGAGGAGGAGAAGTGGCACCCCCATGATAATCTAAGGACACCTAAAAGCCAAAGCTTGGGGATGCCCCGGAAGGCATCCCCTCTTTTCGTCTACTTCTATCGGTAACTTTACTTGGAGCTATATTTTTATTCACCACATGATATGTGCTTTGCTTGGAGCGTCTTGTATGATTTGAGTCTATGCTTTTTAGTTTACCACAATCATCCTTGCTGTACACACCCTTTGAGAGAGCCATACATGATTTGAAATTTGTTAGAATACTCTATGTGCTTCGCTTATATCATTTGAGTTATATAGTTTTGCTCTAGTACTTCACTTATATATTTTAGAGCACGGTGGTGGATTTGTTTTATAGAAACTATTGATCTCTCATGCTCCACTTAGATTATTTTGAGAGTCTTAAATAGCATGGTAATTTGCTTAAATAATCTAATATGCTAGGTGTTCAAGATTAATAATTTTTTTTTCTTTTGAGTGTTTTGAATACTAAGAGAAGTTTGATGCTTGATGATTCTTTTGAGATATGGAGGTAATATATCGTGCTAGTTGAGTAGTTGTGAATTTGAGAAATGCTTGTGTTGAAGTTTGCAAGTCCCGTAGCATGCACGTATGGTAAACATTATGTAACAAATTTGAAACATGAGGTGTTATTTGATTGTCTTCCTTATGAGTGGCGGTCGGGGACGAGTGATGGTCTTTTCCTACCAATCTATCCCCCTAGGAGCATGCGCGTAGTGCTTGGTTTTTGATGACTTGTAGATTTTTGCAATAAGTATGTGAGTTCTTTATGACTAATGTTGAGTCCATAGATTATACGCACTCTCACCCTTCCATCATTGCTGGCCTCTTCGGTACCGTGCATTGCCCTTTCTCACATTGAGAGTTGGTGCAAACTTCGCCGGTGCATCCAAACCCCGTGATATGATACACTCTTTCACACATAAACCTCCTTATATTTTCCTCAAAACAGCCACCATACCTACCTATTATGGCATTTCCATAGCCGTTCCGAGATATATTGCCATGTAACTTTCCACCATTCCGTTTATCATGACACATTCATCATTGTCATATTGCTTAGCATGATCATGTAGTTGACATACTATTTGTGGTAAAGCCACCGTTCATAATTATTTCATACATGTCACTCTTGGTTCATTGCATATCCTGGTACACCGTCGGAGGCATACATATAGAGTCATATCTTGTTCTAAGTATCGAGTTGTAATTATTGAGTTGTAAGTAAATAGAAGTGTGATGACCATCATTCATATAGCATTGTCCTACAAAAAGAGAGAGAAAGGCCAAATAAAAAAAGAAAGGCCAAACAAATAAAAAAAGGGGGCAATGCTACTATCCTTTTTCCACACTTGTGCTTCAAAGTAGCACCATAATCTTCGTGATAGAGGGTCTTTTGTTTTGTCACTTTCATATACTAGTGGGAATTTTTCATTATAGAACTTGGCTTTTGTATTCCAACAATGGGCCTCCTCAAGTGCCCTAGGTCTTCGTGAGCAAGCAAGTTGGATGCACACCCACCTAGTTTCTTTCGTTGAGCTTTCATACATTTATAGCTCTAGTGCATCCGTTGCATGGCAATCCCTACTCCTTGCATTAACATCAATCGATGGGCATCTCCATAGCCCATTGATTAGCCTCGTTGATGTGAGACTTTCTCCATTTTTTTGTCTTCTCCACATAACCCCCATCATCATATTCTATTCCACCCATAGTGCTATATCCATGGCTCGCGCTCATATATTGCGTGAAAGTTTATAGGTTTGAGATTACTAAAGTATGAAACAATTGCTTGGCTTGTCATCGGGGTTGTGCATGACGAGAGCATTCTTGTGTGACGAAGATGGAGCATGACTATACTATATGATTTTGTAGGGATGAACTTTCTTTGGCCATGTTATTTTGAGCGGACATAATTGCTTAGTTAGTATGCTTGAAGTATTATTATTTTTATGGCAATATGAACTTTAATCTTGAATCTTTCGGATATAAATATTCATACCACAATTAAGAAGAATTACATTAAAATTATGCCAAGTAGAACTCCGCATCAAAAATTCTGTTTTATTACCTACTCGAGGACAAGCAGGAATTAAGCTTGGGGATGCTTGATACGTCTCCAACGTATCTATAATTTTTTATTGCTCCATGCTATATTATCTACTGTTTTGAACATTATTGGGCTTTATTATCCACTTTTATATTATTTTTTGGACTAACCTATTAACCGGAGGCCCAGCTCAGAATTGCTGTTTTTTGGCCTATTTTAGGGTTTCGAAGAAAAGGAATATCAAACGGAGTCCAAACGGAATGAAACCTTCGGGAACATGATTTTCTCACCGAACATGATCCGGGAGACTTGGACCCTACATCAAGAAACAAAGGAGGAGGCCACGAGGTAGGGGGCGAGCCTACCCCCCCCCCCCCCAGGCATGCCCTCCACCCTCGTGGGCCCCCCGTTGCTCCATCGACGTACTCCTTCCTCCTATATATACCTACGTACCCCCAAACGATCAGATACGGAGCCAAAACCCTAATTCCACTGCCGCAACTTTCTGTATCCACGAGATCCCATCTTGGGGCCTATTCCGGAGCTCCGCCGGAGGGGGTATCCATCACGGAGGGATTCTACATCATCACCATAGCCCCTCCGATGAAGTGTGAGTAGTTCACCTCAGACCTACGGGACCATAGTTATTAGCTAGATGGCTTCTTCTCTCTTTTTGGATCTCAATACAATGTTCTCCCCCTCTCTTGTGGAGATCTATTCGATGTAATCTTCTTTTTGCGGTGTGTTTGTTGAGACCAATGAATTGTGGGTTTATGATCAAGTCTATCTATGAACAATATTTGAATCTTCTCTGAATTCTTTTATGTATGATTGGTTATATTTGCAAGTCTCTTCGAATTATCAGTTTGGTTTGGCCTACTAGATTGATCTTTCTTGCAATAGGAGAAGTGCTTAGCTTTGGGTTCAATCTTGCGGTGTCCTTTCCCAGTGACAGTAGGGGCAGCAAGGCACGTATTGTATCGTTGCCATCAAGGATAACAAGATGGGGTTTTCATCATATTGCATGAGTTTATCCCTCTACATCATGTCATCTTACTTAAGGCGTTACTCTGTTTTCATGCACTTAATACTCTAGATGCATGCTGGATAGCGGTCGATGAGTGGAGTAATAGTAGTAGATGCAGGCAGGAGTCAGTCTACTTGTCTCGGACGTGATGCCTATATACATGATCATACCTAGATATTCTCATAATTATGTTATGCTCAATTCTGCCAATTGCTCAATAGTAATTCGTTCACCCACCGTAGAATACTTATGCTCTTGAGAGAAGCCACTAGTGAACCTATGGCCCCCGGGTCTACCTTCATCATATTAATCTTCCAATACTTAGTTATTTCCTTTGCTATTTACTTTGCTTTTATTTTACTTTGCATCTTTATCATAAAAATACCAAAAATATTATCTTATCATATCTGTCAGATCTCACTCTCGTAAGTGGCCGTGTAGGGATTGACAACCCCTTATCGCGTTGGTTGCGAGGATTTATTTGTTTTGTGCAGGTACGAGGGACTCGTGCGTAGCCTCCTACTGGATTGATACCTTGGTTCTCAAAAACTGAGGGAAATACTTACGCTACTTTATTGCATCATCCCTTCCTCTTCGGGGAAAAACCAACGCAGTGCTCAAGAGGTAGAAAGAAGGATTTATGGCACCGTTGCCGGGGAGTCTACGTAAAGTTCAATATACCAAGTACCCATCACAATCCCTATCTCCCGCATTACATTATTTGCCATTTGCCTCTCGTTTTCCTCTCCCCCACTTCACCCTTGTCGTTTTATTCGCTCTCTCTCTCTCTATCCTCCATCTCTTCCCCATTTGCCTCTTTTTGCCCGCTTGCTTTTTGTTTGCTTGTGTGTTGGATTTCTTTCTTGTCTCGATGGCTCTACCCCGATCTGGTGATCTTCACCTTAAAAGGTTAGAAGAAATCGAAAACAACGTTAGGAGTTTTATGGTCTTGCAATTCGAGCATAATAGCTTCTTTAGAAACGAGCTTAAGGAACAAAAAAGTTTTATGAATAAATAGCTCGATGATATGTCTAAAGAATTTGATGGTTTAAGATCCCAAATTGCTCATCTTGAGAAATTGACTGCTGAAATTTCGGATAAGCAGCCTACCTTAGTTAATAGGATGGCCGCTAAACCGGATCCCTATGAAAATAAAGATGAAGATCTAAAAGTTATTGATGTGTCCCCTATTAAATCTTTGTTTTGCAATATGAATCTTAATAACGATGGGACTGAATATGATCCACCTTTACCTAGAAGGCATTCCAAGAATTCGGAGTTTTTATATCTTGATGCTAAAATTGATGAAAGTGTGATCGAAGAAATTAAAACCCTAGATGTTGCTAAACCCACTATTTTGGATTTTTAGGAATTTAATTATGAAAATTGCTCTTTGATTGATTGTATTTCCTTGTTGCAATCCGTGCTAAATTCACCTCACGCTTATAGTCAAAATAAAGCGTTCACTAAACATATCATTGATGCCTTGATGCAATCTTATGAAGAAAAACTTGAATTGGAAGTTTCTATCCCTAGAAAACTTTATGATGAGTAGGAACCAACTATTAAAATTAAGAATAAAGATCATGAGTTCTATGCTTTATGTGATTTGGGTGCTAGTGTTTCCATGATTCCAAAGACTTTGTGCGATTTGTTAGGTTTCCGTGATTTCGATGATTGCTCTCTAAACTTGCATCTTGCGGATTCCACTATTAAGAAACCTATGGGAAGAATTAATGATGTCATTATTGTTGCAAACAGGAATTATGTACCCGTAGATTTTATTGTTCTAGACATAGATTGCAATCCTTCATGTCCTATTATTCTCGGTAGACCTTTCCTTGGAACAATTGGTGCAATTATTGATATGAAGGAAGGAAATATTAGATTCCAATTTCCGTTAAGGAAAGGCATGGAACACTTTCCTAGAAAGAAAATTAAATTACCTTATGAATCTATTATGAAAGCCACTTATGGATTGCCTACCAAAGATGGTGATACCTAGATCTATCCTTGCTTTTTATGCCTAGCTAGGGGCGTTAAACGATAGCGCTTGTTGGGAGGCAACCCAATTTTATTTTTATTACTTGCTTTTTACTCCTGTTTAGTAATAAATAATTTATCTAGCCTCTGTTTAGGTTGTGTTTTTTGTGTTTAATTAGTGTTTGTGCCAAGTAGAACCGTTGGGAAGACTTGGGGAAAGTCTTGATATCTTGCTATAAAAAACAGAAACTTTAGCGCTCACGTGAACTGCTGCCATTTTTATTTGGAAGGTGCTATTTAGTTAATTATTTTTGCAGATGAATAATAGATAAATTCTTCACGTCCATCAGTTTATTTTATAATTTTTGGGGTTCCAGATCTTGCGCTAGCTACAGATTACTACAGACTGTTCTGTTTTTGCCAGATTCTGTTTTTCGTGTGTTGTTTGCTTATTTTGATGAATCTATGGCTAGTAAAATAGTTTATAAACCATAAATAAGTTGGAATACAGTAGGTTTAACACCAATATAAATAAAGAATGAGATAATTACAGTACCTTTAAGTGGTCTTTTGTTTTCTTTCGCTAACGGGGCTCACGAGATTTTCTACTTTAAGTTTTGTGTTGTGAAGTTTTCAAGTTTTGGGTAAAGATTTGATGGATTATGGAACAAGGAGTGGCAAGAGCCTAAGCTTGGGGATGCCCATGGCACCCCCAAGATAATCTAAGGACACCTAAAAGCCAATGCTTGGGGATGCCCCGGAAGGCATCCCCTCTTTTCGTCTACTTCTATCTGTAACTTTACTTGGAGCTATATTTTTATTCACCACATGATATGTGCTTTGCTTGGAGCGTCTTGTATGATTTGAGTCTATGCTTTTTAGTTTACCACAATCATCCTTGCTGTACACACCCTTTGAGAGAGCCATACATGATTTGGATTTTGTTAGAATACTCTATGTGTTTCGCTTATATCATTTGAGTTATATAGTTTTGCTCTAGTACTTCACTTATATATTTTAGAGCCCGGTGGTGGATTTGTTTTATAGAAACTATTGATCACTCATGATCCACTTAGATTATTTTGAGAGTCTTAAATAGCATGGTAATTTGCTTAAATAATCCTAATATGCTAGGTGTTCAAGATTAATAAAATTTTTCTTTTGAGTGTTTTGAATACTAAGAGAAGTTTGATGCTTGATGATTGTTTTGAGATATGGAGGTAATAATATCAAAGTCATGCTAGTTGAGTAGTTGTGAATTTGAGAAATGCTTGTGTTGAAGTTTGCAAGTCCCGTAGCATGCACGTATGGTAAACGTTATGTAACAAATTTGAAACATGAGGTGTTATTTGATTGTCTTCCTTATGAGTGGCGGTCGGGGACGAGAGATGGTCTTTTCCTACCAATCTATCCCCCTAGGAGCATGCGCATAGTGCTTGGTTTTTGATGACTTGTAGATTTTTGCAATAAGTATGTGAGTTCTTTATGACTAATGTTGAGTCCATGGATTATACGCACTCTCACCTTTCCATCATTGCTAGCCTCTTCGGTATCATGCATTGCCCTTTCTCACATTGAGAGTTGGTGCAAACTTCGCCGGTGCATCCAAACCCCGTGATATGATACGCTCTTTCACACATAAACCTCCTTATATCTTCCTCAAAACAGCCACCATACCTACCTATTATGGCATTTCCATAGCCATTCCGAGATATATTGCCATGCAACTTTCCACCATTCCGTTTATCATGACACATTCATCATTGTCATATTGCTTAGCATGATCATGTAGTTGACATAGTATTTGTGGCAAAGCCACCATTCATAATTCTTTCATACATGTCACTCTTGGTTCATTGCATGTCCCGGTACACCGCCGGAGGCATTCATATAGAGTCATATCTTGTTCTAAGTATCGAGTTGTAATTCTTGAGTTGTAAGTAAATAGAATTGTGATGACCATCATTCATAGAGCATTGTCCTAAAAAAGAAAGAAATGCCGAACAAATAAAAAAAGGGGGGACAATGCTACTATCTTTTTTCCACACTTGTGCTTCAAAGTAGCACCGTAATCTTCATGATAGAGAGTCTTTTGTTTTGTCACTTTCATATACTAGTGGGAATTTTTCATTATAGAACTTGGCTTGTATATTCCAACAATGGGCCTCCTCAAGTGCCCTAGGTCTTCGTGAGCAAGCAAGTTGGATGCACACCCACTTAGTTTCTTTTGTTGAGCTTTCATACATTTATAGCTCTAGTGCATCCGTTCCATGGCAATCCCTACTCCTTGCATAAACATCAATCGAAGGGCATCTCCATAGCCCATTGATTAGCCTCGTTGATGTGAGACTTTCTCCTTTTTTTGTCTTCTCCACATAACCCCCATCATCATATTCTATTCCACCCATAGTGCTATATCTATGGCTCGCGCTCATATATTGCGTGAAAGTTTATAGGTTTGAGATTAATAAAGTATGAAACAATTGCTTGGCTTGTCATCGGGGTTGTGCATGATGAGAGCATTCTTGTGTGACAAAAATGTTGCATGACTAAACTATATGATTTTGTAGGGATGAACTTTCTTTGACCATGTTATTTTGAGAGGACATAATTGCTTAATTAGTATGCTTGAAGTATTATTATTTTTATGTCAATATGAACTTTTATCTTGAATCTTTCGGATCTGAATATTCATACCAAGAATCACATTAAAATTATGCCAAGTAGCACTCCGCATCAAAAATTCTATTTTTATCATTTACCTACTCGAGGACGAGCAGGAATTAAGCTTGGGGATGCTTGATACGTCTCCAACGTATCTATAATTTTTGATTGCTCCATGCTATATTATCTACCGTTTTCGACATTATTGGGCTTTATTATCCACTTTTATATTATTTTTAGGACTAACCTATTAACCGGAGGCCCAGCCCAGAATTGTTGTTTTTTGCCAATTTTAGGGTTTTGAAGAAAAGGAATGTCAAACGGAGTCCAAACGGAATGAAACCTTCGGGAACGTGATTTTCTCACCAAACATGATCCGGGAGACTTGGACCCTACGTCAAGAAACAAAGGAGGAGGCCACGAGGTAGGGGGCGCGCCTACCCCCCCCCCCCCCCCCCAGGCGCACCCTCCACCCTCGTGGGCCCCCTGTTGCTCCACCGACGTACTCCTTCCTCCTATATATACCTACGTACCCCCAAACGATCAGATACGGAGCCAAAACACTAATTCCACCGCCGCAAATTTCTGTATCCACGAGATCCCATCTTGGGGCCTGTTCTGGAGCTCCGCCGGAGGGGGTATCCATCACGGGGGGATTCTATATCATCACCATAGCCCCTCCGATGAAGTGTGAGTAGTTCACCTCAGATCTACGGGTCCATAGTTATTAGCTAGATGGCTTCTTCTCTCTTTTTGGATCTCAATACAATGTTCTCCCCCTCTCTTGTGGAGATCTATTCGATGTAATCTTCTTTTTGCGGTGTGTTTGTTGAGACCGATGAATTGTGGGTTTATGATCAAGTCGATCTATGAACAATATTTGAATCTTCTCTGAATTCTTTTATGTATGATTGGTTATATTTGCAAGTCTCTTCAAATTATCAGTTTGGTTTGGCCTACTAGATTGATCTTTCTTGCAATAGGAGAAGTGCTTAGCTTTGGGTTCAATCTTGTGGTGTCCTTTCCCAGTGACAGTAGGGGCAGCAAGGCACGTATTGTATTGTTGCCATCGAGGATAACAAGATGGGGTTTTCATCATATTGCATGAGTTTATCCCTCTACATCATGTCATCTTGCTTAAGGCGTTACTATGTTTTCATGAACTTAATACTCTAGATGCATGCTGGATAGCGGTCGATGAGTGGAGTAATAGTAGTAGATGCAGGCAGGAGTCAGTCTACTTGTCTCGGACATGATGTCTATATAAATGATCATACCTAGATATTCTCATAACTATGCTCAATTCTGTCAATTGCTCAGCAGTAATTCGTTCACCCACCATAGAATACTTATGCTCTTGAGAGAAGCCACTAGTGAAACCTATGGTCCCCGGGTCTACCTTCATCATATTAATCTTCCAATACTTAGTTATTTCCTTTGCTATTTACTTTGCTTTTATTTTACTTTGCATCTTTATCATAAAAATACCAAAAATATTATCTTATCATATCTATCAGATCTTACTCTCGTAAGTGGCCGTGTAGGGATTGACAACCCCTTATCGCGTTGTTTGCAAGGATTTATTTGTTTTGTGCAGGTATGAGGGACTTGCGTGTAGCCTCGTACTGGATTGATACCTTGCTTGTCAAAAACTGAGGGAAATACTTACGCTACTTTGCTGCATCATCCCTTCCTCTTTGGGGAAAAACCAACGCAGTGCTCAAGAGGTAGCATTCTACAGCTGCAAGATGGAGAAGAATAGTTCTGTCAGTGAACATATACTCAGAATGTCTGGGTACCATAATCAATTGACTCAGCTAGGAGTTAATCTTCCGGTTGATAGTGCCATTGACAGAGTTCTTCAATCACTGCCAGCAAGCTACAAGAGCTTCATGATGAACTATAATATGCAAGGGATGGATAAGACGATTCCCGAGCTCTTCGCAATGCTAAAGGCTGTGGAGGTGGAAATCAAGAGGGATCATCAAGTGTTGATGGTCAACAAGACCACCAGTTTCAAGAAAAAGGGTAAAGGGAAGAAGAAAGGGAACTTCAAGAAGAACAGCAAACAAGTTGCTGCTCAAGAGAAGAAACCCAAGTCTGTACCTAAGCCTAAGACCGAGTGCTTCTACTGCAAAGGGACTGGTCACTGGAAGCGGAACTGCCCCAAGTATTTGGCGGATAAGAAGGATGGCAAGGTGAACAAAGGTATATGTGATATACATGTTATTGATGTGTACCTTACTAGAGCTCGCAGTAGCACCTGGGTATTTGATACTAGTTCTGTTGCTAATATTTGCAACTCAAAACAGGGACTACGGATTAAGCGAAGACTGGCTAAGGACGAGGTGACAATGCGCGTGGGAAATGGTTCCAAAGTCGATGTGATCGCCGTCGAGACGCTACCTCTACATCTACCTTCGGGATTAGTTTCAGACCTAAATAATTGTTATTTGGTGCCAGCGTTAAGCATGAACATTATATCTGGATCTTGTTTGATGCAAGACTGTTATTCATTTAAATATGAGAATAATGGTTGTTCTATTTATATGAGTGATATCTTTTATGGTCATGCACCCTTGAAGAGTGGTCTATTTGTATTGAATCTCGATAGTAGTGATGCACATATTCATAATGTTGAAGCCAAAAGATGTAGAGTTGATAATGATAGTGCTACTTATTTGTGGCACTGCCGTTTGGGTCATATTGGTGTAAAGCGCATGAAGAAACTTCATACTGATGGACTTCTGGAATCACTTGATTATGAATCACTTGGTACTTGTGAACCATGCCTCATGGGCAAGATGACTAAAACGCCGTTCTCCGGAACAATGGAGCGAGCAACGGATTTGTTGGAAATCATACATACTGATGTATGTGGTCCAATGAATATTGAGGCTCGCGGCGAGTATCGTTATTTTCTCACCTTCACGGATGATTTGAGCAGATATGGGTATATCTACTTAATGAAACATAAGTCTGAAACATTTGAAAAGTTCATAGAATTTCAGAGTGAAGTGGAAAATCATCGTAACAAGAAAATAAAGTTTCTACGATCTGATCGTGGAGGAGAATATTTGAGTTACGAGTTTGGTCTACATTTGAAACAATGTGGAATAGTTTCGCAACTCACGCCACCCGGAACACCACGGCATAATGGTGTGTCCGAACGTCATAATCGTACTTTACTAGATATGGTGCGATCTATGATGTCTCTTACTGATTTACCGCTATCATTTTGGGGTTATGCTTTAGAGATGGCTGCATTCATGTTAAATAGGGCACCATCGAAATCCGTTGAAACGACGCCTTATGAAATGTGGTTTGGCAAGAAACCAAAGTTGTCGTTTCTTAAAGTTTGGGGTTGCGATGCTTATGTGAAAAAGCTTCAACCTGATAAGCTCGAACCCAAATCGGAGAAATGTGTCTTCATAGGATACCCAAAAGAGACTGTTGGGTACACCTTCTATCACAAATCCGAAGGCAAGACATTTGTTGCTAAGAATGGATCCTTTCTAGAGAAGGAGTTTCTCTCGAAAGAAGTGAGTGGGGGGAAAGTAGAACTTGATGAGGTAACTGTACCTGCTCCCTTATTGGAGAGTAGTTCATCACAGAAACCGGTTCCTGTGACACCTACACCAATTAGTGAGGAAGCTAATGATGATGATCATGAAACTTCATATCAAGTTACTACTGAACCTCATAGGTCAACCAGAGTAAGATCCGCACCAGAGTGGTCGGTAATCCTATTCTAGAGGTCATGTTACTTGACCATGAAGAGCCTACGAACTACGAGGAAGCGATGATGAGCCCAGATTCCGCAAAATGGCTTGAAGCCATGAAATCTGAGATGGGATCCATGCATGAGAACAAAGTATGGACTTTGGTTGACTTGCCCGATGATCGGCAAGCCATCGAGAATAAATGGATCTTCAAGAAGAAGACTGACGCTGACGGTAATGTTACTGTCTACGAAGCTCGACTTGTCGTGAAAGGTTTTCGACAAGTTCAAGGAGTTGACTATGAGACCTTCTCACCCATAGCGATGCTTAAGTCCATCTGAATCATGTTAGCAATTGCCGCATTTTATGATTATGAAATTTGGCAAATGGATGTAAAGACTGCATTCCTGAATGGATTTCTGGAAGAAGAGTTGTATATGATGCAACCTGAAGGTTTTATCAATCCAAAGGGTACTAACAAAGTGTGCAAGCTCCAGCGATCAATTTATGGACTTGCCCAAGCCTCTCGGAGTTGGAATAAACGTTTTGATAGTGTGATCAAAGCATATGGTTTTATACTGACTTTTGGAGAAGCCTGTATTTACAAGAAAGTGAGTGGGAGCTCTGTAGCATTTCTAATATTATATGTAGATGACATATTGTTGATTGGAAATGATATTGAATTTCTGGATAGCATAAAAAGATACTTGAATAAGAGTTTTTCAATGAAAGACCTCGGTGAAGCTGCGTATATATTGGGCATCAAGATCTATAGAGATAGATCAAGACGCTTAATTGGACTTTCACAAAGCACATACCTTGATAAAGTTTTGAAGAAGTTCAAAATGGATCAATCTAAGAAAGGGTTCTTGCCTGTGTTACAAGGTGTGAAGTTGAGTAAGACTCAATGCCCGACCACTGCAGAAGATAGAGAGAAAATGAAAAGTGTTCCCTATGCTTCAGCCATAGGCTCTATCATGTATGCAATGGTGTGTACCAGACCTGATGTGTGCCTTGCTATTAGTTTAGCAGGGAGGTACCAAAGTAATCTAGGAGTGGATCACTGGACAACGGTCAAGAACATCCTGAAGTACCTAAAGAGGACTAAGGATATGTTTCTCATTTATGGAGGTGACAAAGAGCTCGTCGTAAATGGTTACGTCGATGCAAGCTTTGACATTGATCCGGACGATTCTAAATTGCAAACCGGATACATGTTTATATTGAACGGTGGAGCTGTCAGTTAGTGTAGTTCTAAACAAAGCGTCGTGGCGGGATCTACGTATGAAGCGGAGTACATAGCTGCTTCGGAAGCAGCAAATGAAGGAGTCTCGATGAAGAGTTCATATCCGATCTAGGTGCCATACCTAGTGCATTGGGTCCAATGAAAATCTTTTGTGACAATACTGGTGCAATTGCCTTGGCAAAGGAATCCAGATTTCACAAGAGAACCAAGCACATCAAGAGACGCTTCAATTCCATCCGGGATCAAGTCTAGGTGGGAGACATAGAGATTTGCAAGATACATACGGATCTAAATGTTGCGGACCCGTTGACTAAGCCTCTCTCACGAGCAAAACATGATCAGCACCAAGGCTCCATGGGTGTTAGAATCATTACTGTGTAATCTAGATTATTGACTCTAGCGCAAGTGGGAGACTGAAGGGAATATGCCCTAGAGGCAATAATAAAGTTATTATTTATTTCCTTATTTCATGATCAATGTTTATTATCCATTCTAGAATTGTATTAACCAGAAACATAATACATGTGTGAATACATAGACAAACATAGTGTCACCAATATGCCTCTACTTGACTAGCTCGTTGATCAAAGATGGTTATGTTTCCTAACCATAGACATGAGTTGTCATTTGATTAACGGGATCACATCATTAGAAGAATGATATGATTGACTTGACCCATTCCGTTAGCTTAGCACTTGACCGTTTTAGTTTACTGTTATTGCTTTCTTCATGACTTATACATGTTCCTATGACTATGAGATTATGCAACTCCCGATTACCGGAGGAACACTTTGTGTGCTACCAAACGTCACAACGTAACTGGGTGATTATAAAGGTGCTCTATAGGTGTCTCCGATGGTACTTGTTGAGTTGGCATAGATTAGGATTTGTCACTCCGATTGTCGGAGAGGTATCTCTGGGCCCTCTCGGTAATGCACATCACTATAAGCCTTGCAAGCAATGTGACTAATGAGTTAGTTGCAGGGTGTTGCATTACGGAACGAGTAAAGAGACTTGTCGGTAACGAGATTGAACTAGGTATTGAGATACTGATGATCGAATCTCGGGCAAGTAACATATCGATGACAAAGGGAACAACGTATGTTGTTATGCGGTTTGACCGATAAAGATCTTCGTAGAATATGTAGGAACCAATATGAGCATCCAGGTTCTGCTATTGGTTATTGACCGGAGACATGTCTCGGTCATGTCTACATAGTTCTCGAACCCGTAGGGTCCGCACGCTTAAAGTTCTGTGGCGATCGATATTATGAGTTTTTGTGTTTTGATGTACCGAAGGTAGTTCGGAGTCCCGGATATGATCACGGACATGACGAGGAGTCTCGAAATGGTCGAGACGTAAAGATCGATATATTGGATGACTATGTTCAGATACCGGAAGTGTTTCGGGAGGTCTCGGACATTTACCCGAGTACTGGGGGGTTACCGGAACCCCTCGGGGAGTATATTGGGCCTAATGAGCCTTAGTGGGAGAAGAGGAGGGGCGGCCAAGGACAGCCGCGCGTCCCCTCCCCCTCTAGTCCGAATTGGACAAGGAGGGGGGGGGGCGGCGCCCCCCTTTCCTTCTCTTCCCCCTCTCCCTTCCTTCTCCTCTCCTACTCCAACTAGGAAAAGAGGGAGTCCTACTCCCGGTGGGAGTAGGACTCCCCCCTTGGCGCGCCCTCCTCCTTGGCCGGCCGCCTCCCCCTAGCTCCTTTATATACGGGGGCAGGGGGCACCCCATAGACACAACAATTGATATGTTGATCTCTTAGCCGTGTGCGGTGCCCCCTCCACCATAATCCACCCCGGTTATATCATAGCGGTGCTTAGGCGAAGCACTGCGTTGGTATCTTCATCAACATCGTCACCACGCCGTCATGCTAACGAAACTCTTCCCCGAGCTCTACTGGATCGTGAGTTCGCTGGACGTCACCGAGCTGAACGTGTGCTGAACGCGGAGGTGCCGTACGTTCGGTGCAGAGGATCGGTCGATCATGAAGACGTACGACTACATCAACCGTGTTATTATAACGCTTCCGCTTAATGGTCTACGAGGGTACGTGGACGACACTCTCCCCTCTCATTGCTATGCATCACCATGATCTTGTGTGTGCGTAGGAT
Organism: Triticum monococcum; assembly: GCA_034509565.1. Taxonomy (NCBI): domain Eukaryota; kingdom Viridiplantae; phylum Streptophyta; class Magnoliopsida; order Poales; family Poaceae; genus Triticum; species Triticum monococcum. Next base: position 436,619,006 of record CM067842.1, on the reverse strand, counting down.
TTTTTTGAAATTACTACGTTCCCCAACAATATCTTGTTCATGTTTTATTTTGAGATGATTTTTTTCATATATTATATTTCTTTATATCACTTCAGGAGGTGAAGAATGAGAAACTGAAGGCTATTGTGGAGTAAAGAGCCTCAAGGAGAAACTGGAAAACAGACAGATGAGCCGCGGCAGAAGGTCTGTCATGTATGCTTCTATGCGCCACAAATTTTCAACCCTCCTTACATTAATTCGTCATGTGACTGTACTTGTGTAGAGTGAGGTGGTCAGTAATGGCAGGACTGAAACCGACATGCCATGACCTTGTTCTAGAGGACAACGTCATGCTCGCCAACAATAGTGTTTCTAGGGATGTGATCTACATCAGCGATGAGGCCATGTGGGTGACCTTATTGCTTGCAAAATATTTATCTCTACTATTGATCTCTACTATTAAAGGGGAGTTGGTAGTCTCGTCTCACCCCAGGTTTTTCTCTCCCACATCCACCTCCCCCTTTGGTTTCCTGTTGATATGAGGCCCCTTCCACCATTCTTTTAATATTCCACTGGTCTTCTCCCTTCCATCTTTTTTACGCTCCTCTCTTCTCTTGATTACCCCAACATCGTCGCCTCATGGGTCTCCTGCCACCCCCCTCTTTCCTATTTGATCCTCACCTTCCCTGCCGGTTACCGCATTTGGGATTAGACTCATGATCATCATCCTTGAGAAAAAATAAATAGCAACCGTAGTGGAAGGAGTTGGCATGCAGTGGCATTCTTTCTTCAATAAGGCTTAACACTACTTGTGTCTACCTCGAAATTACAAGCCAATCCACAATAAGGCTTAAATAGCTACTGGGTTGTTCATTTATTTTTATTTTCTCTCCAGGGAACAATGTTTTGCTCCCGAGTGGAAGGAGAGGACATGCAATGTCATTTTCATAGCTGGAGGCAAGGTTGAGGAAGTTGAATCAGGTTACGCTTTGGCAATACCCACCCGTACGGATTCGAAGAATTACCAAGATGCCTTCATATTTTGTATTGTGTGCTGGAATTGTCTTTCAACAAGGCTTGCATTGATGCTTTTATCTAAAAGCATGTTATATTTAGCGGTTTGTTTGCAAAACTTATTCAGAATTAAGTGATGGCTGTGATACAAAAATTTAACCATCACAACTTCTTTCAATTGTATTCAGAAATCATTGAGGCTATAAAAAGCTTCCTTCTGCTCTAAGATATCATGCCCTGGATTTATGTGATGATAGCAATATGTGTGAACCAATATGACACCAAGGAACTTTTGGGTTTATATGATAGAAGTGCACGAGTGTCTTTGCCTAATTATTATTCCGTATTATTTTGCTCCGAAGGTATGCTTTCTCATCTATATCTCTTCATTTTGCTTGCGGGTGTGCTTCCTTTATTTCTTTTCCTCGTTTGACTTCATTGCTTACAGTTTGAGCTTGGTCACAATGATAAGGGTGATACAAAGGCATTCCTCCATTCTTTAGCTCAGATTCAGGCTCTCTAATATATGCAGGGAGTGTGATCAATAAATGTCAGAGTAATATAAAGTTGTCAAATTGGCAAAATATGCATAAGACTTTGTAACACAAGCCGCAATCTCTATGTAGCTATTTACTTCATTTGGAGAATTCACTTCATGACAGGGCATGGTGCGCTGTAGAAGCTTGTTGTATATTTTATTTACCTTGCTTTACATATTTATATATTGCGAACAATTAATCCAAATAAATAATCTTTATCACAAATGGGAAATAAGATTGCTTTTCTTCAACTTAATACATGTGTCTACTTTCTAATATAAAATTAGACTTTTCTGTTATTGTATTCATTCCAATGAAGAAACATGACCTGGCCCATTAAACTTCACGTCCTACAGTCAGGATGGAGACTTTGTTCTCTCTTCATGTAGACCATCATATATAGAAGAAATTGCAACATTGTGATATCAAATAATTATTCACTCATTGGTCAATGAAATTGCTGAAGCGTGTGATAGATCTGCGATGCGAAGTATGCATTATAGCCCGTAGCAACGCACGGGCGTTCCACTAGTTAGGAGTAGAAATTTCATTATAAACACTCCTACTACTTTTGAGGTGCAATTATAAATGGGAAAAGCTGGTGGTCAACCGACCAATGTTTTCTCTCACGTCCACCGCATCCTGCACTTGCCACACGTCTTCATGGGCCCAGCATACCATATCTCTCCTTCATCCTTATCTCTAGTGAAACGTTGGTCACAGATGTTCTTTCTCCAATCCATGTGTTGACCTAGCTTTCACCCGAAGGCTCATCTCATCTCACCATGCACAGTGTTTTCGTAACCTACTCTCATTCTTGCAACTAGGCACATGTTGCAGTCCGCCCAGAAGGGAGGCGCGAGAGAAGGCGACGACAACAACATAATTCTGCCAGTTGTGGGCACCCGGCCACGGCGGAGCGACAAGGCTGGTCGGGCCCGAGCGGTCGATGAACATGAGGCTGGGACCATGGTGTAGTCATCCCTGGCGGATGATGCGCGTTCGCCTCGCCGCCTCTGCCGCGGCGCGAGCCCGCCAAAGGTCCCCGTCACCGGCGGCAAAGCAGGCGCAACCGTTGTTTCAGGAATTGTTTCTGCAACGCGGCCGTTGTTTCAGGAATTGTTTCTGCAACGCGACCGTTGTTTCAGGAATTGTTTCTGCAATCTCCAAATTTTTGCAACATGGTAGTTGTTTCTGCAACGCGGCCGTTGTTTCAAGAATTGTTTCTGCAATCTTCAAATTTTTGCAACATGGTAGTTGTTTCTGCAACGCAGCCGTTGTTTCAGGAATTGCTTCTGCAACGCGGCCGTTGTTTCAGGAATTGTTTCTGCAACACGATCATTGTTTCAGGATTATTTCTGCAATGCGGCCGTTGTTTCTGCATCTGGTTTGTTGTTTCTGAAGGAAATATGCCCTAGAGGCAATAATAAAGTTATTATTTATTTCCTTATATCATGATAAATGTTTATTATTCATGTTCTAATTGTATTAACCGGAAACATAATACATGTGTGAATACATAGACAAACAGAGTGCCACTAGTATGCCTCTACTTGACTAGCTCGTTGATCAAAGATGGTTATGTTTTCTAACCATAGACATGAGTTGTCATTTGATTAACGGGATCACATCATTAGGAGAATGATGTGATTGACTTGACCCATTCCGTTAACTTAGCACTTGATCATTTAGTTTGTTGCTATTGCTTTCTTCATGACTTATACATGTTCCTATGGCTATGAGATTATGTAACTCCCGTTTACCAGAGGAACACTTTGTGTGCTACCAAACATCACAACGTAACTGGGTGATTATAAAGGTGCTCTACAGGTGTCTCCGAAGGTACTTGTTGGGTTGGCGTATTTCGAGATTAGGATTTGTCACTTTGATTGTCGAAGAGGTATCTCTGGGCCCACTCGGTAATGCACATCACTATAAGCCTTGCAAGCATTGCAACTAATGAGTTAGTTGCGGGATGATGTGTTACGGAATGAGTAAAGAGACTTGCCGGTGACGAGATTGAACTAGGTATTGAGATACCGACGATCGAATCTCGGGCAAGTAACATACCGATGACAAAGGGAACAACGTATATTGTTATGCTGTTTGACCGATAAAGATCTTCGTAGAATATGTAGGAGCCAATATGAGCATCCAGGTTCCGCTATTGGTTATTGACCGAAGACGTGTCTCGGTCATGTCTACATAGTTCTCGAACCCGTAGGGTCCGCACGCTTAAAGTTCGATGACAGTTATATTATGAGTTTATGTGTTTTGATGTACCGAAGGAGTTCGGAGTCCCGGATGAGATCGGAGACATGACGAGAAGTCTCAAAATGGTCGAGACGTAAAGATCGATATATTGGACGACTATATTCGGACATCGGAAAGGTTCCGAGTGATTCGGGTATTTTCGGGAGTACCGGGGAGTTACGGGAATTCGTATTGGGCCTTAATTGGCCATACGGGAAAGGAGAGAAAGGCCTCAAAGGGTGGCCGCACCCCTCCCCATGGGCTGGTCCGAATTGGACTAGGGAGGGGGGGTGCCCCCTTCCTTCCTTCTCCTTTTCCCTTGCCTTTCCTTCCCTCCTACTCCTACTACATGGAAGGGCTCCTAGTTCTACTAGGAAAAGGGGAATCCTACTCCCGGTGGGAGTAGGACTCCCCTAGGGCGCGCCATAGAGAGGGCCAGCCCTCCCCCTCCTCCACTCCTTTATATACGGGGGCAGGGGGCACCCCAAAGACACAACAATTGATCGTTTGATCTTTTAGCCGTGTACGGTGCCCCCTCCACCATAATCCACCTCGATCATATCGTAGCGGTGTTTAGGCGAAGCCCTGCGTCGGTAGAACATCATCATCGTCACCACACCGTCGTGCTGACAAAACTCTCCCTCAACACTCGGCTGGGTCGGAGTTCGAGGGACGTCATCGAGTTGAACATGTGCAGAACTCGAAGGTGTCGTGCATTCGGTACTTGATCGGTCAGATCGTGAAGACGTACGACTACATGAACCGCGTTGTGCTAACGCTTCCGCTTTCGGTCTACGAGGATACGTGGACAACACTCTCCCCTCTCATTGCTATGTATCACCATGATCTTGCGTGCGCGTAGGAAAATTTTGAAATTACTACATTCCCCAACAGTGGTATCAGAGCCAGGTTTTATGCGTAGATGTCATATGCACGAGTAGAACACAAGTGAGTTGTGGGCGATATAAGTCATACTGTTTACCATCATGTCATACTTTGGTTCGGCGGTATTTTTGGATGAAGCGGCCTGGACCGACATTACGCCTACGCTTATGCGAGACTGGTTCTACCGACGTACTTTGCACACAGGTGGCTGGCGGGTGTCAGTTTCTCCAACTTTAGTTGAACTGAGTGTGGCTACGCCCGGTCCTTGCGAAGGTTAAAACAGCACCAACTTGATGAACTATTGTTGTGGTTTTGATGCGTAGGTAAGAACGGTTCTTGCTCAGCCCGTAGCAGCCACGTAAAAACTTGCAACAACAAAGTAGAGGACATCTAACTTGTTTCCGCAGGGCATGTTGTGATGTGATATGGTCAAGACGTGATGAGATATAAGTTGTTGTATGAGATGATCATGTTTGTTGAAGTTATCGGCAATTGGCAGAAGCCTTATGGTTGTCTCTTTATTGCATAAGATGCAAATGCCAAATAATTGCTTTACTTTATCGCTATGCGATAGCAATAGTTGCAAGAGCAATAGTTGGCGAGACGACCATGTGACGACACATTGATATAGATCAAGATGATGGAGATCATGGTGTCATGCCGGTGACGATGTAGATCATGACGATGCTTTGGACATAGAGATCAAAGGCACAAGATGATGATGGCCATATCATGTCACAGATTTTGATTGCATGTGATGTTTATCTTTTATATGTCCTATTTTGCTTAGTTTGACAGTAGCTTTATAAGATGACCCCTTACTAAAATTTCACGGTATAAGTGTTCTCCCTGAGTATGCACCGTTGCCAAAGTTCGTCGTGCCCAGACACCACGTGATGATCGGGTGTGATAAGCTCTACGTCCATCTACAACGGGTGCAAGCCAGTTTTGCACACGCAGAATACTCAGGTTAAACTTGATGAGCCTAGCATATGCAGATATGGCCTCGGAACACGGAGACCGAAAGGTCGAGCGTGAATCATATAGTAGATATGATCAACATAGTGATGTTCACCAATGAAACTACTCCATCTCACGTGATGATCGGACATGGTTTAGTTGATTTGGATCACGTGATCACTTAGAGGATTAGAGGGATGTCCATCTAAGTGGGAGTTCTTAAGTAATATGATTAAATTGAACTTGAATTTATCATGAACTTAGTCCTGGTAGTATTAGCATATCTATGTTGTAAATCAATAGCTCGCGTTTAGCTCCCCTGTTTTTTTTGATATGTTCCTAGAGAAAACTGAGTTGAAAGATGTTAGTAGCAATGATGCGGATAGGATCCGTGATCTGAGCACTATCCTCATTGCTGCACAGAAGAATTATGTCCTTGATGCACCGCAAGGTGACTGACCTATTGCAGGAGCAGATGCAGACGTTATGAATGTTTGGCTAGCTCAATATGATGACTACTTGATAGTTTAGTGCACCATGCTTAACAGCTTAGAATCGGGATTTCAAAGACGTTTTGAACGTCATGGACCATATGAGATGTTCCAAGAGTTGAAATTAATATTTCAAGAAAATATCTGAGTTGAGAGATATGAAGTCTCCAACAAGTTCTATTGCTAAAAGATGGAAGAGAATAGCTCAAGCAGTGAGCATGTGCTCAGATTGTCTGGGTACTACAATCGCTTGAATCAAGTGGGAGTTAATCTTCCAGATAAAATAGTGATTGACTGAATTCTCTAGTCACCATCACCAAGTTAGTAGAACTTCGTGATGAACTATAATATGCAAGGGATAACGTAAACTATTCCCAAGCTCTTCGTGATGCTGAAATCGACGAAGGTAGAAATCAAGAAAAAAACATCAAGTGTTGATGGTTGACAAGACCACTAGTTTCAAGAAAAAGGGCAAAGGGAAGAAGGGGAACTTCAAGAAGAACGGCAAACAAGTTGCTGCTCAAGTGAAAAAACCCAAGTCTGGACCTAAGCCTGAAACTGAGTGCTTCTACTGCAAAGGGACTGGTCATTGGAAGCGAAACTACCCCAAGTAATTGGCGGATAAGAAGGATGGCAAAGTGAACATAGGTATATTTGATATACATGTTATTGATGTGTACTTTACTAAATGTTTATAGCAACCCCTTAGTATTTGATACTAGTTCAGTTGCTAAGAATAGTAACTCGAAACGGGAGTTGCAGAATAAACAGAAACTAGTAAAGGGTGAGGTGACGATGTGTGTTGGAAGCAGTTCCAAGATTGATATGATCATCATCGCACACTCCCTATACTTTTGGGATTAGTGTTGAACCTAAATAAGTGTTATTTGGTGTTTGCGTTGAGCATGAATATGATTTGATCATGTTTATTGCAACACAGTTATTCATTTAAGTTAGAGAATAATTGTTGTTCTGTTTACATGAATGAAACCTTATATGGTTACACACCCAATGAAAATGGTTCATTGGATCTCGATCGTAGTGATACACATATTCATAATATTGAAGCCAAAAGATGCAAAGTTAATAATGATAGTGCAGCTTATTTATGGCACTGCCGTTTAGGTCATATTGGTGTAAAGCGCATGAAACTACATGCTGATGGGCTTTTGGAATCACTTGATTACGAATCACTTGATGCTTGCGAACCATGTCTCTTGGGCAAGATGACTAAAACTCCGTTCTCCGGAACAATGGAGCGAGCAACAGATTTGTTGGAAATCATACATACTGATGTATGTGGTCCGATGAATATTGAGGCTCGCGGCACGTATCGTTATTTTCTGACCTTCACAGATGATTTGAGCAGATATGGGTATATCTACTTGATGAAACATAAAGTTTGAAACATTTGAAAAGTTCATATAATTTCAGAGTGAAATGGAAAATCATTGTAACAAGAAAATAAAGTTTCTACGATCTGATCGTGGAGGAGAATATTTGAGTTACGAGTTTGGTCTTCATTTGAAAACAATGTGAAATAGTTTCACTACTCACGCCACCTGGAACACCACAGTGTAATGGTGTGTCCGAACGTCGTAACCATACTTTATTAGATATGGTGTGATCTATGATGTCTCTTACCGATTTACCACTATCATTTTGGGGTTATGCATTAGGGACAACTACATTCACGTTAAATAGGGCATCATCTAAATCCGTTGAGATGACACCGTATGAACTATGGTTTGGCAAGAAACCTAAGTTGTCGTTTCTTAAAGTTTGAGGTTGCAATGCTTATGTGAAAAAGTTTCAACCTGATAAGCTCAAACCCAAATCGGAGAAGTGCGTCTTCATAGGATACCCAAAAGAAAATGTTGGGTACACCTTCTATCACAAATCCGAAGGCAAGATATTCATTGCTGAGAATGGATCCTTTTTAGAGAAGGAGTTTCTCCCGAAAGAAGTGAGTGGGAGGAAAGTAGAACTTGATGAGGTAACTGTACCTACTCCCTTATTGGAAAGTAGTTCATCACAGAAATCTATTCCTGTGACTACTATACCAATTAGTGAGGAAGCTAATGATGATGATCGTGTAACTTCAGATCAAGTTACTACCGAACCTTGTAGGTAAACCAGAGTGAGATCCGCACCAGAGTGGTACGGTAATCCTGTTCTGGAGGTCATGTTACTTGACCATGACGAACCTACGAACTATGAGGAAGCGATGATGAGCCTAGATTCCACGAAATGGCTCGAGGCCATGAAATCTGAGATGAGATCCATGTATGAGAACAAAGTATGGACTTTGATTGACTTGCCCAATGATAGGTGAGCCATTGAGATTAAATGGATCTTCAAGAGGAAGACGAACGCTGATAGTAGTGTTACTATCTACAAAGCTAGAATTGTCGCAAAAAAGGTTTTTGACAAGTTCAAGGTGTTGACTACGATGAGAGTTTCTCACTCGTATCTATGCTTAAGTCTGTCCGAATCATATTAGCAATTGCCACATTTTATGAAATCTGGCAAATGGATAAACAAAACTACACTCCTTAATGGATTTATTAAAGAAGAGTTGTATATGATGCAACGAGAAAGTTTTGTCAATCCTAAAGGTGCTAACAAAATATGCAAACTCCAGCGATCCATCTATGGACTGGTGCAAGCATCTCGGAGTTGGAATATATGCTTTGATAAGTTGATCAAAGCATATAGTTTTATATAGACTTGCGGTGAAGCCTGTATTTACAATAAAGTGAGTGGGAGCACTACATCATTTCTGATAAGTATATGTGAATGACATATTGTTGATTGGAGATAATGTAGAATTATTCTGCAAAGCATAAAGGAGTGTTTGAAAGGAGTTTTTCAAAGAAAGACCTCGGTGAAGCTGCTTACATATTGAGCATCAAGATCTATAAAGATAGATCAAGACGCTTGATAAGTTTTTTCAATGAGTACATACCTTGACAAGATTTTGAAGTAGTTCAAAATGGAACAGTCAAAGAAGGAGTTCTTGCCTGTGTTACAAGGTGTGAAGTTGAGTAAGACTCAAAGCCTGACCACAGCAGAAGATAGAAAGAGAATGAAAGTCATTCCCTATGCCTTGGCCATAGGTTCTATAAAATATGCCATGTTGTGTACCAGACCTATTGTATACCCTGCCCTGAGTTTGGCAAGGGAGTACAATAGTGATCTAGGAGTAGATCACTGTACATTGGTCAAAATTGTCCTTGGTGGAATAAGGATATGTTTCTCGATTATGGAGGTGACAAAAGGTTCATCGTAAAGGGTTACGTCGATGCAAGTTTTGACACTGATCCAGATGACTCTAAGTCTCAATCTGGATACATATTGAAAGTGGGAGCAATTAGCTAGAGTAGCTCCGTGCAGAGCATTGTTGACACAGAAATTTGCAAAATACATACGGATCTAAATATGGCAGACCCGTTGACTAAACTTCCCTCACAAGCAAAACATGATCACACCTTAGTACTCTTTGGGTATTAATCACATAGCGATGTGAACTAGATTATTAACTCTAGTAAACCCTTTGGGTGTTGGTCACATGACGATGTGAACTATGCCTGTTAATCACATGGTGATGTGAACTATTGATGTTAAATCACATGGCGATGTGAACTATATTATCGACTCTAGTGCAAGTGGGAGACTGAAGGAAATATGCCCTAGAGGCAATAATAAAGTTATTATTTATTTCCTTATATCATGATAAATGTTTATTATTCATGTTATAATTGTATTAACCGGAAACATAATACATGTGTGAATACATAGACAAACAGAGTGTCACTAGTATGCCTCTACTTGACTAGCTCGTTGATCAAAGATGGTTATGTTTCCCAACCATAGACATGAGTTGTCATTTGATTAACGGGATCACATCATTAGGAGAATGATGTGATTGACTTGACCCATTCCGTTATCTTAGCACTTGATCATTTAGTTTGTTGCTATTGCTTTCTTCATGACTTATACATGTTCCTATGACTATGAGATTATGCAACTCCTGTTTACCAGAGGAACACTTTGTGTGCTACCAAACGTCACAACGTAACTGGGTGATTATAAAGGTGCTCTACAGGTGTCTCCGAAGGTACTTGTTGGGTTGGCGTATTTCGAGATTAGGATTTGTCACTCCGATTGTCGAAGAGGTATCTCTGGGCCCACTCGGTAATGCACATCACTATAAGCCTTGCAAACATTGCAACTAATGAGTTAGTTGCAGGATGATGTGTTACGGAACGAGTAAAGAGACTTTCCGGTGACGAGATTGAACTAGGTATTGAGATACCGACGATCGAATCTCGGGCAAGTAACATACCGATCACAAAGGGAACAACGTATGTTGTTATGCGGTTTGACCGATAAAGATCTTCGTAGAATATGTAGGAGCCAATATGAGCATCCAGGTTCCGCTATTGGTTATTGACCGGAGACGTGTCTCGGTCATGTCTACATGTTCTCGAACCCGTAGGGTCCGCACGCTTAAAGTTCGATGACAGTTATATTATGAGTTTATGTGTTTTGATGTACCGAAGGCGTTCGGAGTCCCGGATGAGATCAGGGACATGACGAGGAGTCTCGAAATGGTCGAGACGTAAAGATCGATATATTGGACGACTATATACGGACATCGGAAAGGTTCCGAGTGATTCGGCTATTTTCGGGAGTACGGGGGAGTTACGGGAATTCGTATTGGGCCTTAATGGGCCATACGGGAAAGGAGAGAAAGGCCTCAAAGGGTGGCCGCACCCCTCCCCATGGGCTGGTCCGAATTGGACTAGGGAGGGGGGGTGCCCCCTTCCTTCCTTCTCCTTTTCCCTTTCCTTTCCTTCCCTCCTACTCCTACTACATGGAAGGGCTCCTAGTTCTACTAGGAAAAGGGGAATCCTACTCCCGGTGGGAGTAGGACTCCCCTAGGGCGCGCCATAGAGAGGGCCGACCCTCCCCCTCCTCCACTCCTTTATATACGGGGGCAAGGGCACCCCAAAGACACAATAATTGATCGTTTGATTTTTTAGCCGTGTGCGGTGCCCCCCCCCACCATAATCCAGCTCGATCATATCGTAGCGGTGTTTAGGCGAAGCCCTGCGTCGGTAGAACATCATCATTGTCACCACGCCGTCGTGCTGACAAAACTCTCCCTCAACACTCGGCTGGATCGGAGTTCGAGGGACGTCATCGAGTTGAATGTGTGCAGAACTCAAAGGTGCCGTGCGTTCGGTACTTGATCGGTCGGATCGTGAAGACGTACGACTACATCAACCGCGTTGTGCTTCCGCTTCCGCTTTCGGTCTACGAGGGTACGTGGACAACACTCTCCCCTCTCGTTGCTATGCATCAACATGATATTGCGTGCGCGTAGGAAATTTTTGAAATTACTACGTTCCCCAATAGTTTCAGGAATTAGTGTGTCGAGAAGGCGACGAGGCACGTGCGAGGAGTTAGATCGGACGGCTCACGCATAGAGATCTGATGGCTGTCGAGGTGGTGGAAGTTTACTAGACGTCTACCGGTAGACACGTAGCGCTCCCTATTATAAATGGGCGCTGCTAGGCGTCCGGCGGCCGATGTTTAGATTTATCCGTCGCCTCGACGGCCATTGGATACCCGAGCTGATAGCCGTCTGATCCGGTGTCCGCGCCCCGCATGCTCATTTGTTATTTTCCACAATAAACGCTCTGTTGCAGAAACAAGACAGTATTGACATGACCCCGACTGAGCTGCGCCCCGCGCGCCGCCCCCGCCAACCCACCGCAAAATCAGTCCGCCGTCGGCGTGTAGGAGCTACTCTATCTAGTTGCGAAACCTCCTATTATCTAATTTCCCGCAACAAGAGCTTTGTTGCGAAACTTTCTCATCTCTAATTCCCTGCAACAAATGCTTTGTTGCGAAAACTCTTTTTCTCTAATTTTCTGTAACAAGTCCCTTGTTGCAAAAACTCTTATTCTCTAAGTTTATGCAACAAAACCCTTTGTTGCAAAAATTGAAAAGACATCTCATGCCGCGCCTAATTTTGTGTAACAAGACCCTTGCTACAAAAATTGCAACAACATCTCTGGCTGCGTCGCGCAGTCTTTGTTGTCGCCGTTCCGCAACAACGTTGTTGTTTCAGAAACATCAACAACGTTGCAAAGCTTGTAAACACGCTGCGCATGGGCTGGGGCGGATCAAGCAGGGAGGGCTCCTCTGACACCGCCGCCGCTGCCGCCGATGGAGAGGCCGTGCACTCGACGCGCGCCGCTGGAGCACCGTTCGAACCACACGGATCTCAGGAACTGCCGCTGACGGCGGTGGGTGGCTCGGCGATCCCAATCTAGATGCAGGGGCAGGAGAGCTGTGAGCGGCGGGGCGGCCGGCTGCCTGGCGTGAGCGGCGGCGGCTGCCGGTTTTCCAACGCCTCGCCTGATCTACCGCAGAAGAAAAGAGATGCAAGAGAAAGATATTAGAATCGCAGGGAAGAAGACGATGCAGTTGCCTAGCTGCAGGAAACGGACACGGGTGTGGGGATGCTCTTAACCGTCTGATCAACTTTCAATCTGACCGACATTCGCCCCCGATCCGTCGGTTGAAGGTAAGCTTTTCCCATTATAAATACTGTTTGAAAATTTCCTTAAAAAGAAAGAAAAAAACTCTTTGAAAGAAAAATTCCCCGGAAGTCGATTGCATGTGGGTCCTATAGTTGGATCTATAGCTGTCTCCCACGCAACCCTAAAAAAAAAGCCGTCTCCCACGCAATTTTCTTCAGTGGCTCGAACGCCACGCGACCCACGCATAAATTCACCTCGGAGCGGAAACTGAAGAAACCCAAACAGGAGCGGAAAGCAGCGGCGGCGGCGATGGCGGGCGGTGACCGGGAGAGGGATGTCGAGGAGGAGACGCGCAACCAGATGATGCAGAACCTCTTCGGCGACCAGTCTGAGGACGAAGAGGAGGACGACCCCATCGAGGTCGCCGACGATGACGACCAGGGGCCGCCACAGCAGATGCAGCGCCATCGCCAAGTTCTGGACCAAGAGGAGGACGAGGAGGAAGAAGACGAGGGACGCAGCCACGGCCCTGCCCACGACGCCTACCACTCGGTAACACACATCCAGTCCCCTTCTCGCCGTGATTGATCTCCCCTGCTCTACTCCCTCAATCCCCATCCTGGGCTAGGGCTTAGTTTTCTCTTTGGGGAGCTGTCGATTCGAAGCCTCGAGACCGGGCCCAAAATTGCTCGAGAAATTGTGGGCTTATGTTTTTAATTGATCCTGGGAAATCTAACTGAAACATTTTGAAGTAGAAATTTGTAATTTTAGGCGAGGTGGAGAATTGTAGGCGCGTGCATGCGCCAGCTTGCTGATTGTTGTGTGATGCAATCTCTGTATATCCTGGGAATTTTGTATAGCAACTAGCAAGTGATTGGAACAACGATGACTGTTACTTTTAAAATGATCTTTAAAACTGGAATGTTGGTCTTGCTAAAGAGTTAAAGATATGCTCTTGTAGATTTCCTCATATCCCTAATTCTGCGTCAACATTGGTTAAGCTATCTGATGTGACATTTTCTTACTGATATGTGATATGTTTATCCAGGAAGAAGGGGAGGGTGAGGCAGAGAATGGTGGGGAAGGAGAAGCGGAAGGAGAAGGTGAGAGTGAGGGCCAACTTGGAATGGAAGAGGAAAGTGAAACAGAGGCCCATCCTGCTGATCTTGATCAAGGAGAAAGTGACCCGGAAAAGGTTCAGAGCTCACCAGAAAGAGAACTGAGTGATGGGGTGATGCAAACTGACGCAAGAGGCATGGACAGTGAAGAAGATGGCTACGAGCAGCAGGCGGTTCCCAGTAGAAGAAGGGAAGTTGTTGCCTCTGAATCTGAGGGGTCTGAAGATAATTATTATGCTGGTCAAGCTCCTGAAGATGAGGAAGCTCCTCAAAGGAAACCAAGGCAAGGAAAACTAGAATGCTACTTTGTTAAATATTATGCGTTTTATGCTTGCTAGACCTGACATTACTAAGTAATTTGTTGCATGGTTGACTAAATGATTCATTATTTCGGCAGTGCATTCATATTCTTCTCTTATGTAGATCCTTCCTAATAGTGTAGCGACTCATAAGAATCACAATCTCATTGTGCAGCTCGCCAATGGAGGAAGAGAGAGATCATGAAGTTGTCCGTGATGTGTTTGGTGATAGTGATGAAGATGAACCTGCTCCTTATCATGCCCCGGATGAAATTGACGAAGATTCCAATGTAAGATTCAAATCCTGAATTCTTCCTTTTCTGTTCATTCAGTAAAATATAGAAATTCCAGATCTCCAGAAGCGATCTTAGTCACAGTTATGAGTCTAGACAGCAATGCGTAGTTGCTTACTGGATGATAAGGATAATGCGGTACATGTTAGTGTAACTGAGTTTTTTTTATCGACACAGAACAGTGGCGAATATGGTGGTCTTTTATCTCATTTTACCCTTGTATTTGCCATTTTGTGCTTCCCTAAATAAATCTTAGCTTAACTAAGTAGTCATGTGAACAACTTAAACCTTCTGCGTTTCTTGCATTTGTTCTGCATGAATATTGATCTGTGCTTCCAATCAGGTTTGATAATTTTTCCCATCTATCACACATTATCTTGTTATTTAAAGCCTTTTCATCTCTAGGCACACAATAAATTTCCCTTGTTCTCTTCTTCTGTAGCCTATGGAGGATGAATTGCAATATGAGAAAGACTTGCAGCCAGATGACGTCGTGGCTGATGATGATATACGATATGATTCAGATGACAACCGTGAGCCAAAAACAAAAGAGAAGCCAGTTGGTCCACCGTTGAACTTGGTGGTTCCACGTCAGCAGCCACCAGCACGACCGGACAGAGTGAGTTAACTACACATTTAAATCTTGCCTTTCAGTCTCTCTCTCCCTCTCTGCGAGGGATGCCTTTCAGTCTCTGTTCTCTTTTTTTCTGATGATATGGTTGAGTACTGGTGCATGTGGTTTATCATTTGATGGTTGATTACTGTTTGATATCTGTAGACAGCAGTCTCTTGGCTTTTGAAGTCTAATAGCGATATTATCTTGTCTATATATAAGCCTGTTCTCTTAAGCTCAGCCTATTTGCTTTATCACATCCATCCAACAATTTTATTTTAACGTTGCATGCCTTTTTCTGTTGTGCATGGTGTACATGCACATCATTCTTTATTATTCTTTGCTATCTATTACTTAATAGTCTAACGGGTGATGTTTTGTTTTACACCTGGTATACACCTGCCCGGTATAATAAAATGACGAGGAAATAACTCGTGCTGTGATGATTGATGAGCAACATTGTTGGAGGAAATAATTCGTGTGTGATGATTGATGAACAACATTCTTGTACTTGATGGTGAAAACATTTTGGTCTAGATACATATCCTTATCATAGGTCATCTCATGTTCTATGGGCTTTGGTAAGAATGACAGAATGTTATGAGCCATGCTGAATAGGTTTGCACTTCTGCAGCTATTCAGGCAGGGTTTTGTTACCTAATGATTTCTTATCTTGTAGATGAACGTGATCAAGGTATCAAACATAATGGGGATTGATCCGAGGCCTTTTGATCCCAAAACATATGTGGAAGAAGATGTTTACGTTACAGATGAATCTGGGACCAAGAAAAAAATACGACTGGAGGACAATATTGTGCGGTGGAGAACTGTCAAGAATTCTGATGGCACCACATCAGTAAGTGGGAACATTTTTCATGCAGCAATGTAGTATTATGAAATCATTTGGTGTTACAGTCAGTTACAAACTTATGTTTACATTGCCATATTTTCAAATTCTCTCTCCTTAGTTGATATGGCATTCCTATCTAGATTATGTCACTACTCTACTTATGACATCATGATGGTTTCATTGATCTTCTATGTTCTTTCAATTTGGCGATGTTCTTGTTTTCCTTGCAGCTATCTTTTCCCTCCACCTTGAAGACCTATGCACGTGATGCATTTTAGTCTGCGATGTTTTGCTGCTGTATTACTGAGATTTGTTTTCCCTGCCGATAATTGAAGCTTTGCACATTGATTTCTTGCAGGTTGAAAGTAATGCACGCTTTGTCAAATGGAAAGATGGAACCATGCAGCTGCTGATTGGTAATGAAGTTCTTGATATATCCGTACATGAAGCAAATCATGATCAGTCCCATCTGTTTCTGAGGAGTGGGAAGGTAAACTATTTCTTGTCTGCTTTCCAATTGCATTTCGTACCGCCTCTTTGTTCATCTATACTCTCAACATCATCCACAATAAGTTTCACTGGCCTGATTAATTTTGAATCATAATGCAGGGAGTTCTACAATCACAAGGAAGACTTCTACAGAAAATGAGATTTATGCCATCTTCCTTGTCTTCAAAGTCACATCGTTTATTAACCGCTCTTGTTGATTCTCAGAATAAGAAAACTGTTAAGATGCAAAAGTGGTATGATGCTAAGGATCCTGAGAGAGTGAAGCAGGAAAAAGAAAGGGTAACCAAAACTCCACTGTTTAGTCCTGTGGTTGAATATGCTCATTGACTTGTCCATGATTTGTGTTTGCCGAACTTAGCTGCTTAAGCTAAGGCTCCTATGTCAGATATAAAAACACTAGTGTCTTGTTACATGTCCACTTTCCATGTATCTCTCTTACTGATAGGCTGATAGCCATAGGGGCTTGCCATGTTCTCCACATGTATGTTTCTTTTTCCCTAAGATAGTTGAATTACTACTTCCTAGTAGGGTCTGCAGCGCTTCATGCTGGTGCTGGGAACCTCATGAAGAGCGTGTTTTTACCATATTAAGCCTACAAATACAATGTTCCCCATTATCAGAGAACAAAAAATGGGTGGCTGTTTCACCAGAAGAACAGAATCCAGCCCAGCCCGGCCCTTTGCTCTGCTTGTCCTCTCTCTGCTTGATCTTCAAATTCCTGCTTTCCTTCCCTGCTGGATCACGGTACTTGCTGGTTGTGGATAAACCCTATTGGACGTTCGGTCATCCCTTAGCAGCTTCCCTTCTCAGAACATTGGACGAGTCCGACAGTTTTATTTGTGTTTCCCCGTTTCTGTAGCCATGAAACTAATGGGAGTATGAGTTCTAAGATCAGAAACCTGTAGAAATTTGTACTCACTCCTCTAAACAACCATTTGACACACGAAACCCCTTGCTTTCATGAATCCGTTGCAGACACATGAGAAAATTGACCTTTAAATGTATTGCCTAAGTCATCTATTAATCAATGTTGCCCCCCACTTAGTTTGGTCTGAAGCTCTGCCATTGCATACATACCAACACATAAGTCAACATTAATAAACCCGTTTTGTTTTGTAGAGTTTGAGCTTGACTGGTTCAGAAGTTCTTCTCTGTGTTTCTTGTTCCATTCAGTAAGTGTCAGCCTAGCCTAACTAATCTAAGGGTAGGGTCTAGAAGTTCTTGTACTCATGATTCGATGTAATCTGATGATTATGGTTAGGGGTTCTCAACCCGGTTTGGATACAAGCTATGGAAACCGATGCATATGGCCGTAGTTCATTTCCTTAACTAGCTCCAACCACGTCGGCGAAACCAGTACGAAGAGAAAATGAGTAATGGATTCAACAGGTTGAGTCTGTGACCGTATTTGAAGTATTGAACACCCTGAATTGTCCATAGCGTTCAGTGTGACACAGTACAGCCAACACTCCAAACATCAAATCAAGTGAAGTTGCCATTTATGAAGGTGTAACAATAAATTGTGATTCTTGTCCCATTCTGGAGGCATATTAATCGTGTTTATTGCTGACCTCTTTTTCCGTTTTCCCCCACCAAAACCGATTTTGTATGCATTTTCAGCAAAGTTTTTCCTTTTTCACTGACATAGTAATTATGCAGGCTGAGGGCCAAAGTATTAGAGCTCATTCAATTCTTCAACGCAAACGAGAAAAGGTGAACCGCAAATACACACAACCTGCCAGGCAAAGAAGGCAGCTTTCTCCAGGGTTTTTGGAAGATGCATTAGATGAGGTGGGTTGTTGTTTCCCTGCTTTTTGCCAATTAAGAAGATTATGGTACAACTAGCTATTCTGGTATATACAGTGTTAGTTTTAGGAATAAATGATATACAATGTAAGCACAGTTTCTCTTGATCTACACTAGTAAATGTCATTTAACAATCACCAATCATTTAGATCTAACTGTATATTTCTTTTATATTTTAATCACAGATCTAGTGTGAACTTATTAAAGCTTACTCTAGGTCATACTATGGGAAGTTTAGTTCTGTATGAAATTCATTTCATGCTTCCCTAGTTTACTCCAACTCTTTGGGTTACCTTCTTGAGTGTACATATGCGATTCTTGCCTAGGTGGGTAATTTTATTCTGATAGTGTCATGTTGCCATGGGATCTGGAGATACATGCTCAGTAGCTGTTTTTGTAAGACTAGAGAGTATGAAGTGCTGTGCTGGTTTACTTGCCTGGATAACTTTTTCTTAGATTGAACATGACAATAAGTGAGGTTGTATTTGTGGGCTGTGGGTGACTACTGTGTCTTGGGACATGAATGTTGTTCTTGTGTGTTACTAGCTCTGCTCTTCCGGGTAGTAGCGGAATGTGGCAAGAATTCATTGAACATATACTTTTGGCAGGATGAGGAGACTGACAACCACTACAGCTCTCGGCGAATGGCATCTCGTGGTCGTTTTGAGGATGACTTGGAGGCTGAAGCACTAGGTGAAAGGCGTATAATTAACGCAAAGAAGGTGGATAACTGGGCAAAGATGCATTCTCATTTGAACAAATTTATTACTGTCAATGCTTACATGTATTCTGTGCACATTCTCAGTCGAATATGAGCAGAGGTGTTCCTCGCAAACCATCCTTCCCTCCTTCTCGCCCGGCGAGACGCCAGGAGTACTCTGAGAGTGAAAGGGAGGAGTCAGAGTATGAAACTGAAGGCGAGGACATTGAGCACTCGCCCACCGGTGGAAGGGAAGAGCTGGACGAGGAGGATGAATATGAGGAAGACCCGGAGCCTATGTCAGATGAAGGAATCCAGGTAAGATGCCACTGCCTCAAACTCCAGTTTTCCTTTTACAAAGTAGGTAGTGTGGTAAACTGCAGTAACCATCCAATTTAGCAAGAGTCAGGTCCTCTTACCTGGCATACACGGTAAAGAATTAGGTAGTTCAATAGCAGGCAAACACAAGATTGCTTGTAACTCTGACATTAGGAATACGGTCACCAATTTGAATTGAAATTTTAGATGTCAGACTTTGTAGATGATTTTCTTTCGCTCTGCTGCCGCGTTGATCTGAGAGTGAGATGGTAACCAGAACAGAAGGAAGACCATGATTTCCATTTAACCTGTCATTCAGTCATGGCCGTCTGACTACTCAATGGAGGAAAGATGGTAATAATGTTAATCAAACTGGAACTGGTTGTGCAGGAACCAAAGCGGAAGAGAGAGTCAGCAGTGGGCGGGAGCCAAAGGCGCAGGGAGGTGGACTCGGACGAGGATTCCCCGCCGAGGAAACAGGCTGCGACTGTTCATCGCCGGAAGGGCGTTGTTTTTGAAAGTGACGACGAAGACGAGTGAATGAGAAAATAGAAATTCGCAAACGTACATTCGTCTCTGCTGCCAAAAGTGTTGTTAAATATTGGATGGGCTATGTGTGAATGTTGTTCATTTAGAAACAAAAAAAGAAGTTGTCAGTTGTCCGTTATTCGGTGCCCAGGTGCAGATCATGAACAGTAAATTCAAATAAAATAGCAAAATAATTCAAAATAATCTGATATTTTTGGCATCAGAGATGCTTGAATGTGGAAAATTTTGTGGCGAAATGACATTTGAGGAGCTCTTGAGAAAAAAAATTGTGAGAGAAACTTAAAAAAACACTGTTTGGAGCAGATTTTTTTTGTCGAGACTTCCTTCAATGTCATTTTGCCATGAAAATTTGCACACCCTAACGCACCTAAGCATCTTCTATGCCAAAAAATGCCATTTTTTTTGAATTTACTGTTCATCCAGTGCACATGGCACTCTCACACTAGAGCATCTTTGAGGGGAAAGAAAAAGTTTTTCCTTCTGCATTTACTGTTCATCGGTGCACGTGGCGCTTTGGCCGAATAATCGACTAAAGTGGGAAGTGCCGTGTTTATAAGTACTCATATTTTTGTTTTCTTGAGACAAAGTACTCCTATATATTGTCAGTGGCCTACGCCATGCGTGCTGCTTCACTATTGGGCCAGCTGGCGCATGTGGGCTGGCGTGTAAACTGTTTTGGTGTGCCTGTTATCTTGAAGCCTCAGCCAGTGGTAGGGCATCCCTTGGCAATGCCTGCATAAAAGAAAGAAGTATATATTTCACCCCCTGGCGTGGCAGACGAATAGCCCCTTAAACTCGAATTTGTACGATTTACACCTTAAAATCCTCAAAACCGGATAAACATTTGTCACTGAAACAAGTATGCTCTGCTTCTCTAAACAAAAGATAGTGATCAGGGTGCACATGACATGCGTCAAATGCCGGTTCAAGGCTAAAAATCGGATAAAAATGGGGCTAGTTGCCTTGATATATGTGTGCTGTACTTTGCTTCGCCGGGTTCATATACTCTGCCATATCACTATCAGTTCAGGCTTCGTACCGATAAGTACTGTGATTTTGTAGAAGTGGAGTGTATTGAGATACAAGGAGATGACATGGGCTGGCTGAAGGTGATGAGAGATGGGGTGGCCGCCATAAAAAAGCCAAAGCCAGCACCGAAGCTACAAACCTCACTACCGGCTGAAACATCACCACCAGAGACTCAAACACCAAAGCAGCAACCAGTGAGCCGACCAGTGAGGGAGGTGCGTGGGAGCAGCATGCAGCCGAGCAGATGGACACCAACAAACCCCCAACCCCCCTCCAGCAAACCCCTTTCTCACGTACCCTGAAATCCCTAAATCATCAACGAAGCATACAGAGAGATGGGTAGTCGGGTTCGCATCACGTACATGGATGCGGCGGTTTTGCCCTTGACGGCGACGACGAGCAGAAGGAAGCAGAGGAGGCAACCCGACTGGAAAGAGGAGGGTTCGATGCATTCAACCGGTCCGATGCAACCAAGCCATGTCAGCAGGCATAACTCTCAATACCCGTCATAAAGCTGCGCCACGTCAATTAGCAGTGTCTCAAAACCGGTTTATATCGAACCAAAATCGGCTAAGGGGGAAATTTATCCGGTTTTAAGGATTTTAGGGTCAAAATTATATCAAATTGGAGTTCACGGGGTTATTTGTCCTCTGGCCACATTTGAGGGTGAAATATAGACTTTTTTTCTGTATAAAACGCGCAACAAAGCTTTTGTCCACACAAAAGCTTTTTATGTTTTTTCCAACGCAAACTTCCTGACGCATACGACGTAAACTTTTCTATGCACACACGTAATAAAAAACAGTTTTCCCACTAGTCGGCAAGACAGGTTAGCCATCATAAAAACAACAGTCAACAAAAAAAAATAGTCTTCCCACGCAACAACATTAATAGAATACCAAAGATCGGCGTCCAAGTGAGCGGAATTAGCGCGATGTTGCTGGTCTCGCGTCTCTTGCGACGCCTTAAAACTGTGATCATAGGTTGGTTGGCAACATACCTTTTTTGAACACAGTGCAGAGGCAAGCGCTCATATATACGCTCACACAATCACCCTTATGAACGCACACAAGCACACCTACCTCTTTGAGCATTTCTGAAAGATTGAACCGACATATTATTTTGACATTTTATGAAGTCACAAGGAGCCTAAAATAAATTCAGGATAAATGTGAGAATTGATTGGCTGAGGATGCCAGTGTCCACCCAACCAGGTCGTTGATTCGCGGCTGCCAACATACTTGGAGAGCAGCGGTGGCGGCTAGCATCCTCGACGAATGCCATAGACATGGACCTTCATGCTGCACCGTAGTGGTAGCAAGCAACGTGCACTAGCGGCGAGATCGTGGCCTCTTGGCACGCGAGCCGAACGTTCATCGTGGCAGCAACGACGTCATCCAACTCAAGGCACGACGGCATGGCCTCGACCTCCCTACATGGAGATGCACATGATCACAACGGTAGCCTCGGCGACGCCCACGGTGTGAACTGCTCCATCTTTCGCTCTGCGACAACCAGAGCCAAACGCGAAACGCGCCGGCGGACACACAAGTCGCTGAAGCGCATCGGCGCCATCGATGGGAGGAAGTGCAAGCATGCACAGATTGGCAGCTTGCAACGACTAGGGCAGCAATCAGGTTCGCCTCAAAATCAATCATCTCTTTCTTTAGAAAATCAATCTTCTCTTTCTTTAGAAAATCAATCCCTTCGTCTAAACAATTGAATCACGTATTTCCTAGAATCCGAAGCATGCATAATTAAAAAACAAATCTGAAGCATGCACACCGGTTGAACCATGTCTTTCCAACTCTGAAGCATGCACTTGATTTCATGCAAAAGAAAAATCGAGAGCATGCACCTGATTTAATGGAAATTATTGTTGGTCGCGTACAAGAATCGGTTTCACTTTCCCGAAAAAAGAAGAAGAAAAGAACCGGTTTCACTGCTGGTCTATAAATCAGTCATTTCATTCACTCAACATTAGAAAAATTGAAAGGTAAGCAAATTGAGAGAATTTGAGCACCTCGACCCGAGCGGAAGTGTGATGTGTCTGGAAACTTGGGATCGTTTCTAAACGCATGTTTGAGCAATAGAGATCAAGAGGACAAAAAAAAGGAGAAGAACACAATTTCGTTTTCAGGATAGATTAGCATCAACACACTCGAGGTCATGGAGGCCGCCGTGCAGGAACTGTTTTTTTTTTTTTTTGCGGGAGGTGCAGAAACTGTTCGTGAAGACAGACCCCATGTCAACTTCTGTCGGGGTTCTACGCTCATCCAGTTGGGGAAGGTGCACACCAACAACAACCCGTCGGGGAAGCACCACTACAAACTGCAATGTTTTATAAAACAAAAACCTACAAACAATGCCATGTCACTGTTACAATTTTTCTCAATCGCCAGGACTTTAGGAAATTCAATTGTGTAAATTTGTCTTGGGATTTTTTACATTTTTTTTCTAACATGGCCTTCAGTCATCAGAATGTTTATTCTATATCTGTCATATGACCAATATAACATTTTGCAAAATTTTCCATGCTTTAAAGGACAAAATCACTAAATTTATCATGATTTAGGAACACAAATTTTTCTAAAATTTCCATGTTTGTGTATAAATTTTCCATGAGTTAAAGAACAAATTCCTAATTTTGCATTGAGTGCCATGCCTTTTCATGTACATACAGATAGTTGCCATTACTTTAGCGATTTTTCATCACACTCCTATTGTTTTTATGGCAAATTTTAGTATACGGTGATGGTAGCTCCACATAACTTAGGATGTCAACTTTTCGAACTCTAACTCTAGGCTTTTGGGAATAATAATACTCCTCATCAAACTCTGTCGTTTTGATGATTTTTTTAGTATATGGTCATGATAGCTCCACATAACTTAGGATGGCAAATTTTCCATCATGTTCGGAAACAAAAGAAAATAAAAAATTGTCATGCGAAACACCACAACAATTTCTGAGCTTGCCAACATGTATGGACAGAAAAACATTCTAAATTTTTGATGTGTCTATTGCAAACTTTTTCTAAAATTTCCATGCCTGAGAAAATGATTTTTTTCTAAAGTTGTCATGATATAAGTTACAACATTTTTTTTTTTCAAAATTTCCATGTTTGCAATATTTTCAAGGGTTTTCATACAAACAAATAGACTTGCCTTGATGTACAACTACATTTGCCATGTGGCCATTACATATTTATCCATCCATGTTTTTTTAAGCTTTGCCATTCCATTGTCACATTTTTTTAATTTTCCATGATTTTAGGAAATTAAATTGTCTAAATTGGGCATGCAATTTTTTTACAATCTTTCCAACCTTGCCTTCGTTCATAAAAAAATTCTATATATTTCATGTGACCAATATTAACATTTTTCAAAAATTGACATTATTTAGAGGACAGAATCCCTACACTTTCCATGATTTAGGAACACCAAAATTTCTAATTTGCAACATGCCTGCATAAATTTGCCATGAGTTATTGGAAAATTTTGAAATTTTGCCTTGAGTGTCATGCTTTTTTTATGTGCCTATAGATAGTCGCCATTACTCTAACAAATACCTTTACCATATTCTACACACTTTGTTGTTTTGATGGCAAATTTTAGTAAATTGTTTCCATATAGGTTTTGTACAAACTTTTCCGTTTTGTTAGTTTGTATAGATGGCAAGCAGTTCTGGTAACAACAAAGTTATTCCCGTGGCAAATTGTTTTTTATGTAGTATGCAATTAGAGACCCCCCATGGCACGTATACACATGTCATTGCAACTGCACATGTGAGGCAAATTGTAGAAATTTTCTCTAATTCATGGTAAATTTAGATAATCTTTGCACTCTCACATGGAAAGTTTAGAAGAAAAAAAATCTATCTATATCATGGCAAATGTAGGAATACTGCGTACTAGTCACATGGCAAATCTAGAAATTTTCTTTTTTTTAAATCATTACAAAATTTAGAAAGTTCACAAAAACATCCCAAAATTCTAAATTTTGTAATGTTATAATAAATAGATAGATAGATTGATTGTTTGATTGATTGACTGAAAGTGAGTGAATTCGAAACTTTTGAAAGTTAAATGAGAGGGAATAAAAGGACTTTCCCAAACTTTCATATTTGCTTTCCGATCTCCGTGAATTAAAATTCTTTTCAACCCAAAATCCTAGAGAGAAGATGACATGACTTCTTCCATTTAAATTAAATGAAAAGGGTTGTTGAAAATATTTGAATTTCATTTGGAAAATATTTCCAATTCAGAAACTTTAAGCAACTCAATGATTTTCATGAGAGAAGATAAAATGACTTCTTCAAATTATATGAAATATGAGTTGGGAGTTTCAAAGAATTAAATTCAATAGTTCTTTTGAATTTATTTTCTTTTTGGAGTTATTTGAGTTTTATTCAAATTATTTTTCTCCAAAAATAAATATATGGAAATTAGGGTAACATGATTCCCTACATTAGAAAATTGAAGAAAAATTAATTTCAAATCATTTTGGTATTTTTAAAATGATTTTAGTTGGATTTTATTAGACCAGGAGCACTGTTTGAGTTATTAGAAAATGTATGTATTTTATTAAATGTTAGAAAAATGTTCACCATGTAGAAAATCTTTTTCTGAAAATTTTGGTATATTATATGCCTATATAATATTTTTAGTTATTTTTGTTTTTATTATTTAGTTCTCTGAAAAAAAATGTTAAAAAAGAACTTCCCGCCGAACTGGGCCGGCCCAACAGGCCAAGCCCAGCCCAGCGCGCCGCTCCTCTCCTTCCCGAGCGGGAGTCCCGCTCGGGCACGCCGCCGCACTGCCATGGCCGCCGTGGTCGCCCCGGCCTCCTCCTTGCCCCTCGCCCACGCCGTTGCCTCGCCCTCCCCTATAAATCCCGCAGCCGCCGCCTCCCCTCTCCTCCTCTCGCTGCTCGCGCCGCCCGTGCCGCCCCCCATCTCGCTGCCGCCGCACGCCGCAGACCCGCGCCGCCGCCTTGCTTCGCCGCCCGCGCCGCTCCTCGCCTGCTAGCGCTGCCGCCCGCGTCGACCGCTACCACTGCCTGCGTCGCACCCCGCCGCCCGCGCTGCTGTAGCCTCGCCGGAGCTCGCCGCCCTCGCCGGAGCCGCCGCTCCACCGATCTAAACCGCCGCCGCCGGTTTATTTGGCCCAACCGGTATAAACCGAGAAAACCCACCGGTTTTTTTATATATGTAGTTCGATTTTTTTCTTAGTACGGTTTATTCTTTTGGTTTTGTTAGATAGCGAGCGTTCACCCATTTAGATCTGTAGCGAACGGTTTTCGTCCTTTAAGCGTTCTGTAGCGAACGTTCGTGCGGTAGCGTTTCTCTTTTTCTTTTTATTTTAGATTTTCTGCCAGGGACCCGTTTGTGAATAATTATTTATAGATTAGTCCCTGATTTTCAAATGACTATAACTTTTTACCCGTTAGTCCAAATCCAACGAAACCAACGCTCACATCTTCGTTATGATCTCCTCTAACCATTGATCCAACTCAAACATGTTTTTGAAAAGTTTAAAATTTGAATTAGATCAGATTTGAATTCAAACTTCGTTTGATCATAACTTGAGTTTCGTAGCTCCGTTTGAGTTGATTCTTTTTGCAAATCGAAGCTCTTGACCTAAATTTTATGATAAGGCCAAATTCACATAATTTTGGTACTGTTAGAAATTGTTTTATGTTGCAAGAGATATTTGCTTGGTTTTGATGTTTTCCGAATCGACTTCTTCGATCTTTCTGGTATTTTGAGTGATTGCTTATGTGTGGTTACAATTGCTTGATTACGATAGATTGACCAGAGTGTGACGAGTAGAGCTATCAAGATTTTTGAGTGCGAATCATCTTCATCAACATTGCAGGCAAGTTCACACTTTGATCATATCCCCTTCATACCCAGTTTTCATTGCATTAGATCAAACCTCAAACATTGCATGATTAGGATCTAATTAAATTGTGGGATTGGGAAGTAGTTGATGAGGTAGTACCTATTACCTGTTTATTGTCAAACCTTTGGGAGTTACTTCTGCGTTTGCTTATTATGCCATGCTATGCTAGTAGACGTGGATTGGGTGAGTGATATCCATGACAGATGTGAGATTGATAATTAAGGGTTTCTCTAAGGTGGCAACTTAAACACACATCTGGGTGGATTGAGGCACCTGGGTATTCCAGGACTTGCCTGTTTTCTTTTGGACCGCCACCCAGGCTCAAAGGGATCATGAGATTATTCATACTAGAAACTTCCGTGTGCAGCCACAAGCCATTATGGGCTCTGGCATAGTTGAGTAAGTCGTGCGAACTCTTACAGGGTAGACTAGCAGATGTAGGGGAAAGTAGGTGTACCGGTCTATCCATCGTAAGGTGCTAGTGCTTTTGAAAGACTGTGTCTCGGTCATCCGTTTCTGAAACACCATGTAGTGCGAGAAATCCAACGGAGGCGATCGAGTCTTGTGGGGAAAAGTGCGCAAACCTCTGCAGAGTGTAACAAACTAATCATGATTAGCCATGTCCCCGGTTATGGACGTCTTGAGTATCTAGTTCTTGGATTATCCTGTTGATCTCATCACGTTACTTTAATTAATTTGTTGGGTTTTAAATGATGATGCTTAATTGGGATTGAGAATGTTGTCAACCATTCTCAATGTTCAACAACCACCATGATAGTTAAATAAATTATATTCCTTTGCAGTAGGGAAAAATTGGCTTTTCGCAAAAACCTTATAACCATAGAGATTTTCCACCAGCCAAATATGCATGTAGTGATAGCCTTTATTCATCATTCTCTATGGTGTGAATTTGCCAGTACATTCAATGTACTGACCCTTTGTGGCTGC
The DNA here is from genome assembly GCA_034509565.1 of Triticum monococcum. NCBI lineage: Eukaryota > Viridiplantae > Streptophyta > Magnoliopsida > Poales > Poaceae > Triticum > Triticum monococcum. Next base: position 436,591,392 of record CM067842.1, on the reverse strand, counting down.
AACGTCTCATGTTGCAGGATTATCTTACGACGAGTAAGTGATACGTTAGGGTTATGATTTCTACAGTCAACTTTGCCGTTGGTGTTGATGGGAATCCACAACCTTGTTACTTCCGCTATTTTGGATTGAGGTAATAGTATTTACGTTACTTTTACATGTGATTTACCTCTGTTATAAATCCTCGAGTACTGTGTGTGTCAGCATACCGATCCAAGGATGACACTTAAGCACAGAGACTTGATCCATTCGGGTTGGGTCGCTACAAGATGGTATCAGAGCACATGTTGACTGTAGGACGTGACCCTAGAAACTGGCAAGCCGATAGCAAAGATTTTTCTCTACAACTTTCCCTTTCAAAAAGACCTTTTACCTCTCTTCTCTTGTGAGCTTATTCAAAAATTCCCTTTAGTGAGACCATACCCCCTTTTCGCTTTTGACCACACGAAGATTCGACTGATGAGACCACTCCAAGAAGTATAAGATATCGGACAACTAAGACCACTTCGGAATGAAGAGTATTTTCCGTGCATCTGAATAATGGAAACTACAACGGTTGAAGACCGAAGACAAGTAGAATTTGAAGGCCCTGAAGAATTCCCAGATTTGTATGACCTAGGAAGGCTACCCTTATGGAACTTGGCAGACTAAGGAAGCCGTCAATACCCGAGATCAAGGTGTATCGGAGAAAGACCGGAGCATGTAGAGTGAAGAACTCAAGGATTTGTCAAGAAAACCCGAAGGCAGGAGATATCAACTATGGAATGATAGCTCATGGAAATGACAAGAGCAGAAACACAGCTATCCATGAAGTTATCTCCCACTTATGCTATTGTCATCGTGCTGAGTTAAGCATGCATATGCATGGAAGGATTGGATGGTAGAAGGCTGATGGAGCATCTATCAGCAAGAGGTGAAGTTTTGACCTTAGCTAGTGTATCACCAGGATCTGGAGTGTTACATCAAGAAGTTAAGATGGACCTTTAGGAAGCTATATTTGACCAGGAGCATTTCGTGGAGAACTCAGGATCCTGAAGATGAGAGTAGCCAAGCTGGAGGAGCTACAACCTCGAGATACCGGAGATTTGTCAGGAACTGAAGGACAGTAGGACATGGTTTATGCCAAGGATGCTGAAACCTAGAAGCTGGAATGCAAGTCCAGAAATATTAAAGGACGTCACGAGAGATTTCGCGTCAACAAAGATGATCTAACAAAAGAATTTTAGAAGGACAAGCATGATCAGAAGAAGCCATTGGAGGCATGAACAAGACTTGAAGAGTTTGACGACGTTGACCTTTAGAAGACCAAACCCCTGTTATATACCTACGTTAGATGCGACGATTGTGAGCTGTCATTTGTTTGATGTTTTTCCGACAGCCACAGATAAAATCTGTCTTTTTCAAAACTTTTGTTTGTATTGTGTGTATCCCTCTCCCTCTCTCTTTTCTTACCCCAAACCCACATGGACCGAATAGATGATGAATGGAGATGAGCTTATATTTTCTGGACCGATGAGTCAATTGGAGACGGACCAATGGATTCAGAACATGGAGGATCACATGAAGAATAACCCTATAGTCGGAAAGGATACGACCCAGCACGCTCTGCAGTGCTTTGAAAGAGGTGCTGCTACTTGGTGGAGGATGTACCAAACCATCCATGGATCGCAAGGAGTAACCACTTGGAAAGAATTTAAGTTGACTTTGCCAAAGGCTCGGTTTGTGTCCCAGAAGTTGAAGCCTTATGGAAAGGATATGAAGAAACCTTGTGCATGCAAGATTTGTGGAGAAATAGGACACACCCATAAAGAACCAAGGATGAATGCCCTAATTGCGAAGGAAGTCACCCAGTTGAAGAATGCCCCACTAGGCAGATTACTTGTTTCTTGCGTGAAGGGATTACCCACTATCCCGCTCAGTGTCACATTTACCCCATGGTACAACGAACCATCCAGCAGAAGAAAGAAGTAATGAAAGGAGCCCTCATGGAAATTTTAGAAGTTCTGATGAAGAGATGGGGGACACACCTAAAGAGGACCCGAGTAAACCCTGCACTAAGTCTTGCTATTCATGTGGAGAAGAAGGACACATCTCCCAAAATTGTTTGAATGGGGATCTAGTAGAATTCCCGATGGAGGTGAAGAAAATATGCCCTAGAGGCAATAATAAAGTTATTATTTATTTCCTTATATCATGATAAATGTTTATTATTCATGCTAGAATTGTATTAACCGGAAACATAATACATGTGTGAATACATAGACAAACAGAGTGTCACTAGTATGCCTCTACTTGACTAGCTCGTTAATCAAAGATGGTTATGTTTCTTAACCATGGACAAAAGAGTTGTTATTTGATTAACGAGGTCACATCATTAGTTGAATGATCTGATTGACATGACCCATTCCATTAGCTTAGCACCCGATCATTTAGTATGTTGCTATTGCTTTCTTCATGACTTATACATGTTCCTATGACTATGAGATTATGCAACTCCCATTTGCCGGAGGAACACTTTGGGTGCTACCAAACGTCACAACGTAAATGGGTGATTATAAAGGAGCATTACAGGTGTCTCCAAAGGTAGATGTTGGGTTGGCGTATTTCAAGATTAGGATTTGTCACTCCGATTGTCGGAGGGGTATCTCTGGGCCCTCTCGGTAATGCACATCACCTAAGCCTTGCAAGCATTGCAACTAATATGTTAGTTGTGAGATGATGTATCACGGAACGAGTAAAGAGACTTGCCGGTAACAAGATTGAACTAGGTATTGGGATACCGACGATCGAATCTCGGGCAAGTAACATACCGATGACAAAGGGAACAACGTATGTTGTTATGCGGTCTGACCGATAAAGATCTTCGTAGAATATGTAGGAGCCAATATGAGCATCCAGGTCCCGCTATTGGTTATTGACTGGAGACGTGTCTCGGTCATGTCTACATTGTTCTCGAACCGTAGGGTCCGCACGCTTAAGGTTTCGATGACAGATATATTATGAGTTTATGAGTTTTGATGTACCGAAGGAGTTCGGAGTCCCGGATGAGATCGGGAACATGACGAGGAGTCTCAAAATGGTCGAGACATAAAGATCGATATATTGGACGACTATATTCGGACGTCGGAAAGGTTCCGAGTGATTCGGGTATTTTTCGGAGTACCAGGTAGTTACGGGAGAAGTAATGGGCCTTGATGGGCTTTAGTGGGAAGAGGAAAAAGGCTGCTGCGCCCCCCTCCCCTCTAGTCCGAATTGGACTAGGGAAAAGGGGGCCGGCCACCTTTCCTACTCCTCCACTTCCTTCTCCCTTCCCCCCCTCTTGGTGGACTCCTACTAGGACTTGGAGTCCTAGTAGGACTCCACACCTGGCGCGCCTAGCCTTGGCCGGCCTCCTCCTCCTCCATCCTTTATATACAGGGGCAGGGGGCACCCCATAGACATACAAGTTGATCATTGAGATTGTTCCTTAGCCGTGTGCGGTGCCCCCTGCCACCAAATTCCACCTTGATCATACCGTTGTAGTGCTTAGGCGAAGCCCTGCGTCGGTAGTACGTCAAGATCGTCACCACGCCGTCATGCTGACGGAACTCTTCCTCGACGCTTTGCTGGATCGGAGCCCGAGGATCATCATCGAGCTGAACGTGTGCTAAGAACTCAGAGGTGCCGGAGTAATGGTGCTTGGATCGGTCGGATCGGGAAGAAGACGTACGACTACTTCCTCTACGTTGTGTCAACGCTTCCGTTGTGATCTACAAGGGTACGTAGATCAGACTCTCCCCCTCGTTGCTATGCATCACCATGATCTTGCGTGTGCGTAGGAATTTTTTTGAAATTACTACATTCCCCAACAGTGGCATCCGAGCCTAGGTTTTATGGTTTGATGTTATTTGCACGAGTAGAACACAAGTGAGTTGTGGGCGATATAAGTCATACTGCCTACCAGCATGTCATACTTTGGTTCGGCGGTATTGTTGGATGAAGCGGCCCGGACCGACATTACGCGTACGCTTACGCGAGACCGGTTCTCCCGACGTGCTTTGCACATAGGTGGCTTACGGGTGACAGTTTCTCCAACTTTAGTTGAACCGAGTGTGGCTACGCCCGGTCCTTGCGAAGGTTAAAACGGAGTCTATTTGACAAACTATCGTTGTGGTTTTGATGCGTAGGTGAGATGAGTTCTTGCTTAAGCCCGTAGCAGCCACGTAAAACATGCAACAACGAAGTAGAGGACGTCTAACTTGTTTTTGCAGGGCATGTTGTGATGTGATATGGTCAAGACATGATGCTAAATTTTATTGTATGAGATGATCATGTTTTGTAACCGAGTTATCGGCAACTGGCAGGAGCCATATGGTTGTCGCTTTATTGTATGCAATGCAATCACGATGTAATGCTTTACTTTATCACTAAGCGGTAGCGATAGTCGTGGAAGCATAAGATTGGCGAGACGACAACGATGCTACGATGGAGATCAAGGTGTCGCGCCGGTGACGATGGTGATCATGACGGTGCTTCGGAGATGGAGATCACAAGCACAAGATGATGATGGCCATATCATATCACTTATATTGATTGCATGTGATGTTTATCTTTTTATGCATCTTATTTTGCTTAGTTTGACAGTAGCATTTTAAGATGATCTCTCACTAATTATCAAGAAGTGTTCTCCCTGAGTATGCACCGTTGCCAAAGTTCGTCGTGCCCAGACACCACGTGATGATCGGGTGTGATAAGCTCTACGTCCATCTACAACGGGTGCAAGCCAGTTTTGCACACGCAGAATACTCAGGTTAAACTTGACGAGCCTAGCATATGCAGATATGGCCTCGGAACACGGAGACCGAAAGGTCGAGCGTGAATCATATAGTAGATATGATCAACATAGTGATGTTCACCAATGAAACTACTCCATCTCACGTGATGATCGGACATGGTTTAGTTGATTTGGATCACGTGATCACTTAGAGGATTAGAGGGATGTCCATCTAAGTGGGAGTTCTTAAGTAATATGATTAAATTGAACTTGAATTTATCATGAACTTAGTCCTGGTAGTATTTTGCAAATCATGTTGTAGATCAATAGCTCGCGTTGTTGCTTCCCTATGTTTATTTTGATATGTTCCTAGAGAAAAACTATGTTGAAAGATGTTAGTAGCAATGATGCGGACTGGATCCGTGATATGAGGTTTATCCTCATTGCTGCACAGAAAAATTATGTCCTTGGTGCACCGCTAGGTGACAGACCTATTGCAGGAGCAGATGCAGACGTTATGAACATTTGGCTAGCTCAATATGATAACTACTTGATAGTTTAGTGCACCATGCTTAACGGCTTAGAATCGGGACTTCAAAGACGTTTTGAACGTCATGGACCATATGAGATGTTCCAGGAGTTGAAGTTAATATTTCAAGCAAATACCCGAGTTGAAAGATATGAAGTCTCCAACAAGTTCTATAGCTAAAAGATGGAGGAGAATCGCTCAACTAGTGAGCATGTGCTCAGATTGTCTGGGTACTACAATCGCTTGAATCAAGTGGGAGTTAATCTTCCAGATAAGATAGTGATTGACAGAATTCTCTAGTCACCATCACCAAGTTAGTAGAACTTCGTGATGAACTATAGTATGCAAGGGATGACGAAAACGACTCCCGAGCTTTTCATGATGATGAAATCGATGAAGGTAGAAATCAAGAAAAACATCAAGTGTTGATGGTAGACAAGACCACTAGTTTCAAGAAAAGGGCAGAGGGAAGAAGGGGAACTTCAAAAAGAACAGCAAGCAAGTTGCTGCTCAAGTGAAGAAGCCCAAGTATGGACCTAAGCCGGAGACTGAGTGCTTCTAATGCAAAGAGACTGGTCACTGGAAGCGGAACTACCCCAAGTGATTGGCAGATAAGAAGGATGGCAAGGTGAACATAAGTATATTTGATATACATGTTATTGATGTGTACTTTACTAGTGTTTATAGCAACCCCTCAGTATTTGATACTAGTTCAGTTGCTAAGATTAGTAACTCGAAACGGGAGTTGCAGAATGAACAGAGACTAGTTAAGGGTGAAGTGACGATGTGTGTTGGAAGTGGTTCCAAGATTGATATGATCATCATCGCACACTCCCTATACTTTTGGGATTAGTGTTGAACCTAAATAAGTGTTATTTGGTGTTTGCGTTGAGCATGAATATGATTTGATCATGTTTATTGTAATACGGTTATTCATTTAAGTAAAGGAATAAATTGTTGTTCTGTTTACATGAGTAAAACCTTATATGGTTACAAACCCAATGAAAATAGTTCATTGGATCTCGATCTTAGTGATACACATATTCATAATATTGAAACCAAAAGATGCGAAGTTAATAATGATAGTGCAACTTATTTGTGGCACTGCCGTTTAGGTCATATTGGTGTAAAGCGCATGAAGAAACTCCATGCTGATGGGATTTTGGAATCACTTGATTATGAATCACTTGATGCTTGCGAACCATGCCTTATGGGCAAGATGACTAAAATGCCGTTCTCCAGAACAATGAAGCAAGCAACAGATTTGTTGGAAAACATACATAATGATGTATGTGGTCCGATGAATATTAAGGCTTACAGCAGGTATCATTATTTTCTGACCTTCACAAGATGATTTGAGCAGATATGGGGATATCTACTTGATGAAACATAAGTCTGAAACATTTGAACAGTTCAAAGAATTTCAGAGTGAAGTGGAAAATCATTGTGACAAGAAAATAAAAGTTTCTAGATATGATCGCAGAGGTAAAATATTTGAGTTACGAGTTTGGTCTTCAATTAAAACAATGTGGAATAGTTTCACAAATTCGTGACACCCGAAACACCACAGCATAATGGTGTGTCTGAATGTCATAGCCGTACTTTATTAGATATAGTGAAAATCTATGATGTTTCTTATCGATTTACCACTATCGTTTTGAGGTTATGCATTAAAGACAGCTGCATTCACGTTAAAAAAGGGGCACCATCTAAGTCCGTTGAGACGACACAATCTGAACTGTGGTTTAGCAAGAAACCAAAGTTGCCGTTTCTTAAAGTTTGGGGTTGTGATGCTTATGTGAAAAAGTTTCATCCTGATAAGCTCAAAACCAAATCGGAGAAATATGTCTTCATAGGATACCCAAAAGGAGACTGTTGGGTACACCTTCTATCACAGATCCTAAGGCAAGACATTCGTTGCTTATAATGGATCCTTTCTAGAGAAGGAGTTTCTCTCGAAAGAAGTGAGTGGGAGGAAAGTAGAACTTGATAAGGTAATTGTACCTTCTCCCTTATTGGAAATTAGTTCATCACAGAAATCTGTTCCTGTGACTACTACACCAATTAGTGAGGAAGCTAATGATGATGATCATAAAACTTCAGATCAAGTTACTACCGAATCTCGTAGGTAAACCAGAGTGAGATCTGCACCAGAGTGGTACAGTAATCCTGTTCTGGAGGTCATGTTACTTGACCATGACGAACCTACGAACTATGAGGAAGCGATGATGAGCCCAGATTCCGCGAAATGGTTTGAGCCCATGAAATCTGAGATATGATCCATGTATGAGAACAAAGTTTGGACTTTGGTTGACTTGCCCGATGATCGGCAAGCAATTGAGAATAAATGGATCTTCAAGAAGAAGACGGACGCTGATAGTAGTGTTACTATCTACAAAGCTAGAATTGTCGCAAAAGGTTTTTGACAAGTTCAAGGTGTTGACTACGATGAGAGCTTCTCACTCGTATCTATGCTTGAGTCTGTCCGAATCATGTTAGTAATTGCCGCATTTTATGAAATCTGGCAAACGGATAAACAAAACTGCATTCCTTAATGGATTTATCAAAGAAGAGTTGTATATGATACAACCAGAAGGTTTTGTCAATCCGAAAGGTGCTAACAAAATGTGCAAGCTCCAGCGATCCATCTATGGATTGGTGCAAGCATCTCGGAGTTGGAATATACGCTTTGATGAGTTGATCAAAGCATATAGTTTTATACAGACTTGCGGTGAAGCCTGTATTTACAAGGAAGTGAGTGGGAGCACTACAACATTTCTGATAAAGTATATGTGAATGACATATTATTGATCGGAAATAATGTAGAATTATTCTGTAAAGCATAAAGGAGTATTTGAAAGGAGTTTTTTCAAAGAAAGACTTCCGTGAAGCTGCTTACATATTGAGCTTCAAGATATATAAAGATAGATCAAGACGCTTGATAAGTTTTTTCAATGAGTACATACCTTGACAAGATTTTGAAGTAGTTAAAAAATGGAGCAGTCAAAGAAAGAGTTCTTGCCTGTATTACAAGGTGTGAAGTTGAGTAAGACTCAAAGCCCGACCACGGCAGAAGATAGAAAGAGAATGAAAGTCATTCCCTATGCCTCAGTCATAGGTTCTATAAAGTATGCCATACTGTATACCAGATCTATTGTATACCCTGCATTGATTTGGCAAGGGAGTATAATAGTGATCTAGGAGTAGATCACTGGACAGCGGTCAGAATTATCCTTAGTGAAATAAGGATATGTTTCTCGATTATGGACGTGACAAAAAGGTTCGTCGTAAGGGGTTACGTCGATGCAAGTTTTTGACACTGATCCAGATGAATCTAAAGTCTCAATCTGGATACATATTGAAAGTGGGAGCAATTAGCTAGAGTAGCTCCATGTAGAGCATTGTAGACATAGAACTTGCAAAATACTTACGGATCTGAATATGACAGACCCGTTGACTAAAATTATCTCACAAGCAAAACATGATCACACCTTAGTACTCTTTGGGTGTTAATCACATAGATATGTGAACTAGATTACTGACTCTAGTAAACCCTTTGAGTGTTGGTCACATGACGATGTGAACTATGGGTGTTAATCACATGGTGATGTGAACTATTGCTGTTAAATCACATGGCGATGTGAACTACATTATTGACTCTAGTGCAAGTGGGAGACTGAAGGAAATATGCCCTAGAGGCAATAATAAAGTTATTATTTATTTCCTTATATCATGATAAATGTTTATTATTCATGCTAGAATTGTATTAACCGGAAACATAATACATGTGTGAATACATAGACAAACAGAGTGTCACTAGTATGCCTCTACTTGACTAGCTCGTTAATCAAAGATGGTTATGTTTCCTAACCATGGACAAAAGAGTTGTTATTTGATTAATGAGGTCACATCATTAGTTGAATGATCTGATTGACATGACCCATTCCATTAGCTTAGCACCCGATCGTTTAGTATGTTGCTATTGCTTTCTTCATGACTTATACATGTTCCTATGACTATGAGATTATGCAACTCCCGTTTGCCGGAGGAACACTTTGGGTGCTACCAAACGTCACAACGTAAATGGGTGATTATAAAGGAGCATTACAGGTGTCTCCAAAGGTAGATGTTGGGTTGGCGTATTTCAAGATTAGGATTTGTCACTCCGATTGTCGGAGAGGTATCTCTGGGCCCTCTCGGTAATGCACATCACCTAAGCCTTGCAAGCATTGCAACTAATATGTTAGTTGTGAGATGATGTATCACGGAACGAGTAAAGAGACTTGCCGGTAACGAGATTAAACTAGGTATTGGGATACCGACGATCGAATCTCGGGCAAGTAACATACCGATGACAAAGGGAACAACGTATGTTGTTATGCGGTCTGACCGATAAAGATCTTTGTAGAATATGTAGGAACCAATATGGGCATCCAGGTCCCGCTGTTGGTTATTGACTGGAGACGTGTCTCGGTCATGTCTACATTGTTCTCAAACCGTAGGGTCCGCACGCTTAAGGTTTCGATGACAGATATATTATGAGTTTATGAGTTTTGATGTACCAAAGGAGTTTTGAGTCCCGGATGAGATCGGGGACATGACGAGGAGTCTCGAAATGGTCGAGACGTAAAGATCGATATATTGGACGACTATATTCGGACGTCGGAAAGGTTCCGAGTGATTCGGGTATTTTTCGGAGTATCGGGTAGTTACGGGAGAAGTAATGGACCTTGATGGGCTTTAGTGGGAGGAGGAAAAAGGCTGCTGCGCCCCCTCCCCTCTAGTCCGAATTGGACTAGGGAAAAGGGGGCCGGCCACCTTTCCTACTCCTCCACTTCCTTCTCCCTTCCTCCCCTCTTGGTGGACTCCTACTAGGACTTGGAGTCCTAGTAGGACTCCACACCTGGCGCGCCTAGCTTTGGCCGGCCTCCTCCTCCTTCATCCTTTATATACAGGGGCAGGGGGCACCCCATAGACACACAAGTTGATCATTGAGATCGTTCCTTAGCCGTGTGCGGTGCCCCCTGCCACCAAATTCCACCTCGATCATACCGTTGTAGTGCTTAGGCGAAGCCCTGCGTCGGTAGTACATCAAGATCGTCACCACGCCGTCGTGCTGACGGAACTCTTCCTCGATGCTTTGCTGGATCGGAGCCCGAGGATCGTCATCGAGCTAAACGTGGGCTAAGAACTCGGAGGTGCCGGAGTAACGGTGCTTGGATCGGTCGGATCGGGAAGAAGACATACGACTACTTCCTCTACGTTGTGTCAACGCTTCCGTTGCGATCTACAAGGGTACGTAGATCAGACTCTCCCCCTCGTTGCTATGCATCACCATGATCTTGCGTGTGCGTAGGATTTTTTTTGAAATTACTACGTTCCCCAACAGGAGGAAGTAGAGTATGACCCACAGGAAATAGAAGCCCTGATTGGAATGGAAAGGTCCAGGAAGAGAAACCGATTGGAGCCCAGGAGGAACCTGAGTCATATCATCTGTTATAGATGCAAGGAGTCAGGGCACTACCTCAACAGTTGCCCAAAAAGGAAACCTCGATACTTGTCAGAAGTAATATGTTTTAGTTGTAATGGAGCAGGGCACTTTGCCAGAGAATGCCCCAAGGAGAAGGAAACTTGTGCTAGATAGTTGAGTTTGCAACAAAAGAAATGGAGTAGTAGAAGTGAGAACAATTTATTTTCTATTGAGGTGTTGAGTTGAGACATGTAATGGAGGAGCAATAGATAGTAATCATTTGAGAATGAATAAAGTAGCATCGTAGGTACTGACATGGGTTTTATGAGTTGTTACTCTATGAAGAAGAATTTTGGCCATTTTGAGGATATGAGAAATATGGTCTATGGAAGATTTGTGCATTTTAAGGGTGGTAGTACCCTGTAAGAACCCTTGAACCCTGGAAAAGATAAGGATACTCCACTGAGTGGATTTCGGACAAAAGGAATACGAGTTTTGTCTCGATATGTGTGATGCCCCAAGAGTATGTGGGATGAAGTTGGAGACGTCAGTTGTTTGGACCAAATGTGATCAAGGAGTCAGAAGAGAATGTTAAGTTGATTCAAGATAGACTGAAGGTAGCTCAGTCCAGGCAGAAGAGTTATGCAGACTCAAAAACTCAAGGAGGTAGTCTATGAGATTGGAGACAGAGCATGCCTTCGTCCCCTCTGCGAGGAGTTAAATGAATTGGAGTTAAGGGAAAGTTAGCCCCGAGATTTGTAGGACCATACAGAGTTTTGGAGCGTATGGGAGAAGTGGCCAACAAGTTGGAGTCACCCGAAGGACTGTCAGGAGTTCATGATGTGTTTCACGTTTCCCAGTTGAAGAAGTGCCATGCAGAGATGGCCAATATTCCCCTGTAAGGACGCTTGACCCTGGAAAGGATAATGATGTTCCACGAAGTAGAGTATGGACTTCATAAGTATAAATTTTAACTCAGTATAAGGGATATCCCAAGAGGATGAATAGATAAATTACTATTGGATATAAAGGAGGTATGATGTTGGAAATATGGATCAATGAAAATTCCATGATGAGTCTGAGTAATCATGTCCTAGTTTGGTGCTAGTAGAAGGAAGGAAGACAATACAATTAGATGGATTTTAAGTATGCTAGGAAGCTGGAAGTTGGATGTTGGAATAACGATAAGTTGCCCAGAGGATAAGTTCAAGGTTTGCAAGTGATGAGATGGGCCATAACCCACAGGCCCCAGGACCTGCCCAGAAGCAAGCACATTCTTTCTGAAGGAAAAACCCTGGAAGAAGTTACGATTTTATCGACAGGCGATCTTATAGGAGTTACGCAAAACCTGAGAGTTTGAAGGAATGATAGATGGTTGTTTGGCTTGCAGAATCTATGGATTTATCCGAACTTCGTTCATCGACAAGAGAAATTCTGCAATGCTTGTGAGGATGACCGAGTGTTAGTATGCGAGATTCGCTAAACCATATACAAGGTAATGATTTGGGTGCGGGATGGATTGATCACCATACCGACTTACTCTTATTATTCGCCTTGCTATGTGGGATGGTAAATCTGAGTGACTTATAGTAAAGAGACGACGATCAAAACCCTGTTTAAACCTTAGAATGGTATAAGTATTTTTCCCTTGTACACGGCAGTTGTTGCCAACCGTAGGTTATACGGTGAGATTCAACCCAGACCCATTTCCTGCAGGAGAAACCATAAATTGTTGACCACCATGAGATATTGATAGTTGTTTAGTTTTGGTACCAAACACGTCAGCTAAGAAGACCCAATCTCGGAATAACCTTACCAAGAGGAAAGGACAGAAGAATTGAGGAAAATGTTATGCCACTACCGAAATAGCCAGAGAATTATATAGAAAAGACCGGCACTGTCAAGAATAAGGATGGAGTATATGAGTTTTGATGGAACCATAACCATGCTTTTAAGGGTGGTAGCACCCCAGACCCCGGAGACGATTGATGAAATTTTGAGGAGACCCCAAACCCTAACCTATTTCTTCTAGCCTCTCCGAATCTCGAGGACGAGATTCATTTTAAGGGTGGTAGGTTTGTAACATCCCAAAATTCTAAAATTTGGAATGTTATAATAAATAGATAGATTGATTGATTGTTTGATTGATTGACTGAAAGTGAGTGAATTCGAAACTTTTGAAAGTTAAATGAGAGGGAATAAAAGGACTTTCCCAAACTTTCATATTTGCTTTCTGATCTCGGCGAATTCAAATTCTTTTCAACCCAAAATCCTAGAGAGAAGATGACATGACTTCTTCCATTTAAATTAAATGAAAAGGGTTGTTGAAAATATTTGAATTTCATTTGGAAAATATTTCAGAATTCTTGGAGAATATTCAAATACCACAAAGTGCCAGCTATATTAGGGTAATTATGTTAGAATTAAGCCGGATAGCTTCTCACTTGCTATGGCTTGGACCTTTTATGGCGGATCTCGGCGCACAGACTCCTTTTTTCTATATTTTTAGAGAGAGAGAATTAATATATGATCTATTTGAAGCTTCAGAAACTTTAAGCAACTCAATGATTTTCATGAGAGAAGATAAAATGACTTCTTCAAATTATATGAAATATGAGTTGGGAGTTTCAAAGAATTAAATTCAATAGTTCTTTTGAATTTATTTTCTTTTTGGAGTTATTTGAGTTTTATTCAAATTATTTTTCTCCAAAAATAAAATATACGGAAATTAGGGTGACATGATTCCCTACATTAGAAAATTGGAGAAAAATTAATTTGAAATCATTTTGGTATTTTTAAAATGATTTTAGTTGGATTTTATTAGACCAGGAGCACTGTTTGAGTTATTAGAAAATGTATGTATTTTATTAAATGTTAGAAAATGTTCACCGTGTAGAAAATCTTTTTTTGAAAATTTTGGTATATTATATGCCTATATAATATTTTTTAGTTATTTTTGTTTTTATTATTTAGTTCTCTGAAAAAATGTAAAAAAAAACTTCCCGCCGAACTGGGCCGGCCCAACAGGCCAAGCCCAGCCCAGCGCGCCGCTCCTCTCCTTCCCGAGTGGGAGTCCCTCTCGGGCACGCCACCGCACCGCCATGGCCGCCGTGGTCGCCCCGGCCTCCTCCTTGCCGCTCGCCCACGCCATTGCCTCGCCCTCCCCTATAAATCCCGCAGCTGCCGCCTCCCCTCTCCTCCTCTCGCTGCTCGCGCCGCCCCCCATCTCGCCGCCGCCGCACGCCGCAGACCCGCGCCGCCGCCTTGCTTCGCCGCTCGTGCCGCTCCTTGCCTGCTAGCGCTGCCACCCACGCCGACCGCTGCCACCGCCTGCGCCGCACCCCGCCGCCCGCGCTGCTGTAGCCTCGCCGGAGCTCGCCGCCCTTGCCGGAGCCGCCGCTCCACCGATCTAAACCGCCGCCGCCGATTTATTTGCCCCAACCGGTATAAACCGAGAAAACCCACCGGTGTTTTTATATATGTAGTTCGTTTTTTTTCTTAGTACAGTTTATTCTTTTGGTTTTGTTAGATAGCGAGCGTTCACCCGTTTAGATCTGTAGTGAACGGTTTTCGTCCTTTAAGCGTTCTGTAGCGAACGTTCGTGCGGTAGCGTTTCTCTTTTTCTTTTTATTTTAGATTTTCTTCCAGGGACCTGTTTGTGAATAATTATTTACAAATTAGTCCCTGATTTTCAAATGACTATAAATTTTTACCCGTTAGTCCAAATCCAACGAAACCAACACTCACATCTTCGTTATGATCTCCTCTAACCATTAATCCAACTCAAACATGTTTTTGAAAAGTTTAAAATTTGAATTAGATCAGATTTGAATTCAAACTTCGTTTGATCATAACTTGAGTTTCGTAGCTCCGTTTGAGTTGATTCTTTTTGCAAATCGAAGCTCTTGACCTAAATTTTCTGATAAGGCCAAATTCACATAATTTTGGTACTGTTAGAAATTGTTTTATCTTGCAAGAGATATTTGCTTGGTTTTGATGTTTTCCGAATCGACTTCTTCGATCTTTCTGGTCTTTTGAGTGATTGCTTATGTGTGGTTACAATTGCTTGATTATGATAGATTGACCGGAGTGTGACGAGTAGAGCTATCAAGATTTTTGAGTGCGAATCATCTTCATCGACATTGCATGCAAGTTCACACTTTGATCATATCCCCTTCATACCCAGTTTTCATTGCATTAGATCAAACCTCAAACATTGCTTGATTAGGATCTAATTAAATTGTGGGATTGGGAAGTAGTTGATGAGGTAGTACCTATTACCTGTTTATTGTCAAACCTTTGGGAGTTACTTCTGCGTTTTCTTATTATGCCATGCTATGCTAGTAGACGTGGATTGGGTGAGTGATAACCATGACAGATGTGAGATTGATAATTAAGGGTTTGTCTAAGGTGGCAACTTAAACACACATCTGAGTGGATTGAGGCACCTGGGTATTCCAGGACTTGCCTGTTTTCTTTTGGACCGCCACCCAGGCTCAAAGGGATCATGAGATTATTCATACTAGAAACTTCCGTGTGCAGCCACAAGCCATTATGGGCTCTGGCATAGTTGAGTAAGTCGTGCGAACTCTTACAGGGTAGACTAGCAGATGTACGAGAAAGTAGGTGTACCGGTCTATCCATCGTAAGTTGCTAGTGCTTCTGAAAGACTGTGTCTCGGTCATCCGTTTCTCAAACACCATGTAGTGCGAGAAATCCAACGGAGGCGATCGAGTCTTGTGGGGAAAAGTGCGCAAACCTCTGCAGAGTGTAACAAACTAATCATGATTAGCCATGTCCCCGGTTATGGACGTCTTGAGTATCTAGTTCTTGGATTATCCTGTTGATCTCATCACGTTACTTTAATTAATTTGTTGGGTTTTAAATGATGATGCTTAATTGGGATTGAGAATGCTGTCAACCATTCTCAATGTTCAACAACCACCATGATAGTTAAATAAATTATATTCCTTTGCAGTAGGGAAAAATTGGCTTTTCGCAAAAACCTTATAACCATAGAGCTTTTCCACCAGCCAAATATGCATGTAGTGATAGCCTTTATTCATCATTCTCTACGGTGTGAATTTGCCAGTACATTCAATGTACTGACCCTTTGTGGCTGCAACGTCTCATATTGCAGGATTATCTTACGACGAGTAAGTGATACGTTAGGGTTACGATTTCTACACTCAACTTTGCCGTTGGTGTTGATGGGAATCCACAACCTTGTTACTTCCGCTATTTTGGATTGAGGTAATGGTATTTATGTTACTTTATACATGTGATTTACCTCTGGTATAAATCCTCGAGTACTATGTGTGTCAGCATACCGACCCGAATGGATCAAGTCTCTGTGCTTAAGTGTCATCCGTGGATCGGTATGCTGACACACACAGTACTCGAGGATTTATAACAGAGGTAAATCACATGTATAAAGTAACGGAAATACCATTACCTCAATCCATATAGCGGAAGCAACAAGGTTGTGGATTCCCATCAACACCAACGGCAAAGTTGAGTGTAGAAATCGTAACCCTAACGTATCACTTACTCGTCGTAAGAAACCTGCAACATGACATGTTGCATCCCGAAACAGGTCAGTACATTGAATGTACTGGCAAATTCACACCATGGAGAAAATGATGAACAATGGCTATCACTACATGCATATATGGCTGGTGGAAAAACTCTATGGTTATAATGTTTTTGCGAAAAGCCAATTTTTCCCTACTGCAAAGGAATAAAATTTATTTAACTATCATGGTGGTTGTTAAACATTGAGAATGGTTGACAGCATTCTCAATCCCAATTAAGCATCATCATGAAAACCCAACAAAATTAATTAAAGTAACGTGATGAGATCAACAGGATAATCCAAGAACTAGATACTCAAGATGTCCATAACCGGGGACACGGCTAATCATGATTAGTTTGTACACTCTGCAAAGGTTTGCGCACTTTTCCCCACGAGACTCGATCTCCTCCGTTGGTTTTCTCGCACTACATGGTGTTTGAGAAATGGATGACCGAGACATAGTCTTTCAGAAGCGCTAGCACCTTACGTTGCATAGACAGGTACACCTACTTTCCCCTATATCTGCTAGTCTACCCTGTAAGAGTTCGCACGACTTACTCAACTATGCCAGAGCCCATAATGGCTTGTGACTGCACACGGAAGTTTCTAGCATGAATAATCTCATGATCCCTTTGAGCCTGGGTGGCGGTCCAAAAGAAAAACAGGCAAGTCCTGGATTACCCAAGTGCCTAAACAGGCAATCCTAGAATAACCAGGTGCCTCAATCCACCCAGATGTGTGTTTAAGTTGCCACCTTAAGTAAACCATTAATTTAAAATCTCACATCTGTCATGGATACTCTCAAAACCCAATCCACGTCTACGAGCATAGCATGGCAATGTAAGCATGACGTAATAGTAACTCCCAGGGGTTTGGTAATAAACAGGTAATAGGTACTACCTCATCTACTTCCCAAAACCCACATATTAATCAGATCCTAATCATGCAGTTGTTTGAGAATTGATCTAATGCAATAAAACTGGGCAATAGAGGTATGATCAAAGTGTGAACTTGCCTTGCTGATGATCCGCGAAACCTAACAATTCGAAGTAACAGGCGGCGCACTCCGGGTACTCTATCGCAGACAAACAAACAAGCATACAATAAGTACTCATCTAATGCACAGGTAAAACTCAAATAAGAGAGTTAACCAGAAGGTTCAACTTAAGAACTCCGGTTGGCAAAAGAAATCAAATCGAACGAAGCAAAGAAAGTCAAACGGCGAAAGAAAACAACTTCGTTCTAGTAATCTAAATATAAGTCAAATTTTACAGTAGCAAAAACTTGTTTGAGTTGATTATTCGGATAGAGGGTTTCGAGACGAAACTCCAGGCGCTTGAATCGCCTGATTCCGATAAACGAGCGAAAAGATAAACGAAAACGAAAATCAGATCAGGAATCGCGATCAGAAAAATCGTGGATTTAATCCGACGAAAAAGGAAAACAACGAACGGATTTTTTTTAGAACGGCACAGAAAAACGAGGCGGCGGCGAACCTCGGGCGGCGCGCGGCTCCGGCGGGTCGGCGGCGGCGGCGGGGCTGGGGCGCTAGGGTTTGGGGCTGGGGCGGCTGGGCTCTCGGGCCCCGGGCGGCGCCTTATAAAGGCCTCGGCCAGGCGGAGTCCTGGCCGAGTACGACCCAAAGTCGGTTCCCCTTTTTTTTACGCTCGGAAGAAAAATAAAAAGAAATACTAAACGGACTCCAAAAATCCCGAAATAAATTTTACCGGGCTTCTAAAATCAAGCCCGACAAAGTGAACATTTATTTGGGCCCTAAATGCAATTTTGAAAAACGCGCATTTTTCCTAAATTCAAATAAAAATATCGAAAAACTCCGAAATAAATCTTATTTGATTTTTTTATTAGACCCTCAATATTTTTATATTTTGGGAAAGTCATTTTATTCCCTCTCGCATATTTTTGTAATAGAAATAATTGATGATAAAATAAATAAAATCAAATGATCCTATTCTCAAAATTTGAGAAAACTCAAATGTGAGAATAACGAAATCCCCAACTATCTCCGTGGGTCCTTGAGTTGCTTAGAATTTTCTAGGATCAAAACCCAAAAGCAAATAAAATATGATATGCATGATGACCTAATGTATAACATTCCAAATTGGAAATTTGGGATGTTACAAACCTACCCCCCTTTAAAATGAATCTCGCCCTCGAGATTCGGGTTGGCTAGAAAATAGGTGAGGGTGGTCTTTGAGCAAATCTTCCTCTCGTTCCCAGGTGGCTTCATCCTCCGTGTGGTGACTCCACTGAACCTTGCAAAACTTGATAACTTTGCTGCGGGTAACTCGGCTGGCAAACTCGAGGATCTTAACTGGTTTCTCCTTGTAGGTCAAATCATTATCCAACTGAATAGTTTCCAAAGGCACAGTATCTCTTAACGGTACGTCAGCCATCTCCGCGTGACACTTCTTTAACTGAGAAACATGGAACACATCATGAACTCCTGACAATTCTTCGGGCAATTCCAACTTGTAGGCCACTTCTCCCATACACTCCAAGATTCGATATGGTCCTACAAATCGTGGCGCTAACTTCCCTTTAACTCCAAAACGCTTTGTTCCTCGAAGTGGAGATACTCGAAGATAAGCTCTGTCTCCAACTTCGTAAACTGTCTCCTTGCATTTAGAATCTGCTTAACTCTTTTGTCTGGACTGGGCTACCTTGAGCCTATCGCGAATCAACTTCACTTTCTATTCAGACTCCTTAATCAAGTCAGGTCCAAACAACTGACGGTCTCCAACTTCGTCCCATGACAATGGTGTCCTGCACCTCCTTCCGTACAAAGCTTCGAAAGGGGCCATCTTCAAACTGGTTTGGTAACTGTTGTTGTAAGAGAACTCTGCATATGGAAAATTATCGTCCCAACTAGATCCATAATCTAGCGCACAAGCTCTCAGCATATCTTCCAAAATCTGATTGATTCTCTTGGTCTGTCCATCTATCTGTGGATGAAAAGCTGTACTGAATTCTAGCCTGGTTCCCAAAGTTTCGTGCAACTGCTTCCAGAACTTTGAGGTAAACTGGGTTCCTCTATCTGATACGATACTCCTCGGAACTCCATGCAGACATACTATTCTGGCCATGTATATTTTTGCCAACTTAGCACTGGTATAAGTGGTCTTTACTGGGATGAAATGAGCTACTTTCGTCAATCGATCGACTACAACCCAAATCGAGTCATAGCCTGAACGAGTCCTAGGCATTCCCGTGATAAAATCCATGCCTATCTTATCCCACTTCCATTCGGGTATTGGCAATGGTTGTAACAATCCTGCTGGCTTCTGATGCTCTGCCTTTACTCTCTGGCATACATCACAAACTGCTACATACTCTGCTATGTCTTTCTTCATTCCGGTCCACCAGAAAATATCCTTCAAATCCAGATAGATCTTGGTATTCCCTGGGTGAATCGAATAGGGTGAATCATGTGCCTCTTGCAGAATTAACTTCCTGATCTCTGGGTCATTGGGCACATAGACACGGTCTTCAAACCATGGGGTATCGTGCTCATCCTCGCGAAATCCTTTAGCTTTTCCTTCTCTCATTTTCTCCTTTATGGAAGCAATCTCCTTGTCAATCTTCTGAGGTTCCCTGATTCTGTCCATCAAAGTTGACTGAATTTCCAACGCTGCTACATAGCCTCTCGGAACTATTTCCAAACATAGTTCATGAAGGTTTTCTGCTAACTCCTTGGGTATTTCCCCCGTCATTAACGTATTGACATGGCTCTTACGGCTTAATGCGTCAGCTACTACATTAGCCTTTCCAGGGTGATAATGCAATTTCATATCATAATCCTTGATGAGCTCCAACCATCTCCTTTGTCTGAGATTCAACTCCTTCTGTGTGAAAATGTACTTCAAACTCTTATGGTCCGTGTACACCTCACAATGATTTCCAATGAGGAAATGTCTCCATGTCTTCAAAGCATGCACTACGGCTGCTAACTCCAAATCATGCGTAGCGTAATTCATCTCATGGGGCTTCAGTTGTCTTGAGGCATATGAAACGACTCTCCCTTCCTGCATAAGCACCGCTCCAAGTCCTCGACGTGAAGCGTCGCAATACACCTCATAATCCTTGGTCTGGTCTGGCAAAATCAACACTGGTGAGGTAACCAAGCGTTTCTTCAACTCCTGGAAACTAGCCTCACACTGCTCAGTCCATATGAATTTGGTATCTTTCTTCAACAACTCTGTCATAGGCTTCGCAATCTTTGAGAAATTCTCAATAAACCTCCAGTAGTATCCTGCGAGTCCAAGAAAACTCCGGATCTCTCCAACTGTTGTTGGGGCTTCCCACTTGGTCACGGTTTCAACTTTAGCGGGATCTATTGCTATACCTTCTCCAGATATAACATGTCCGAGGAATCCTACTTCCTTCAACCAAAACTCACATTTGCTGAACTTGGCATATAATTGATGTTCTCTGAGCTTTCCAAGTACCAAACGCAAATGCTCCTTATGCTCCTCTTCATTCTTTGAATAAACCAGGATATCATCTATGAACACTACGACGAACTTATCCAAAAACTCCATAAACACTTTGTTCATCATGTTCATAAAATAGGCAGGCACGTTAGTCAAACCAAATGACATAAAGGTATACTCATACAGCCCATACCTGGTGGTAAATGCTGTCTTAGGAATATCCTGTTCTCGAATCTTCAACTGGTGGTACCCTGATCGCAAATCGATCTTGGAAAATACCTTTGCTCCTTGCAATCAATCAAACAGATCGTTGATCATTGGTAGTGGGTACTTGTTCTTGATCGTTACTTCATTCAATCCTCGATAATCAACAACCATCCTTAACGATCCATCCTTCTTCTCCACTAGTAGTACTGGTGATCCCCAAGGTGAAGAACTTGGGCGAATATATCCCTTATCCAGTAATTCCTTAATCTGTTTCTTGATTTCCACCAAATCCTTTGCTGGCATCCTATATGGTCTCTTTGATATTGGCCCAGTGCCTGGCAATAGCTCAATCAAAAACTCAATATCTCTATCCGGTGGCATGCCTGGCAACTCCTCTAGAAATACATCAGGAAAATCCCTTACCACTGATACTTCCTCCTGCACAACTCCTGTTAGGCAATTTACTTGGGTCCTTTTGGGCACATGCCGGGATACATACTTGATCCTTCTCCCTTCGGGTGTGGTAAGCAAAATTGACTTACTAGCACAATCGATGTTTCCTCCATACATCGACAGCCAATCCATACCAAGAATCACATCCACACCTTGAGATTCCAGAATAATTAAATCTGTTGGGAAAACATGCCGTCCTATACTTAATGGCACTTGAAAGCATCCTTGACTGGCCATGTACTCTGCTCCTGGTGAGCTTACTAGCATAGGTGTTTTAAGAACCCTAGTGGGTAGGCTATATTTTTCCACAAATCCCCTTGATATGTATGAATGTGATGCACCAGTATCAAAAAGAACGAGTGCAGTAATTGACTTAACCAAAAACTTACCTATTACTGCATCGGGCTGAGCTTCAACTTCCTCCACATTAACGTGGTTCACTTGTCCCCTGTTGAAAGGGTTCGGCTTCTTTCCAGAGCTTCCATTGCCGTTTTGTCCTTCAGGACATTCATTGGCATAATGTCCGGTCTTGGAACACTTGAAACAGGTGACTTGGCTCAGGTCCTTCTTGGCTGGGGTTGATGGGTTGTTGCGGTTCTGGCCATTGCTTCCTCCATTCCCATTACCATTCTTGGTGACATTGTGATTGTGCGAGCTACCTACTCCATGGGTATGCTGAAAATGTCCTCCCGGTCTAGGGGTAAAACGTGGCTTCTGCTGAGCTCCTGAATTATACTTTCCTTGTCCATACTTCCTCTTGCGGTTCTCAATTTGCTGCTGCTTCCCTTCAATCATAAGAGCACAATCTACCAACTCCTGGTAGTTGTTGAAGGTGGCTACCATCAACTGCATACTCAACTCATCATTCAGTCCTTCCAGGAACTTCTCCTGCTTAGCTGCGTCCGTAGCAACGCCATCTGGGGCATAACGTGCTAGCTTACTAAACTCCTCCACATACTGGCCAACTGTCCGTCCTCCTTGGCGCAAGTTACGAAACTCACGCTTCTTCATAGTCATTGCTCCTGCTGAAACATGGGCAGTACGGAAAGCCTGCTGAAACTGGTCCCATGTGATAGTATCGACTGGGAAGGTGGCTATGAAATTCTCCCACCATGATGCGGCGGGTCCTTCTAACTGATGTGCGGCAAACTTCACCTTCTCCGCATCTGTGCATCCTGCCGTGGTCAACTCCCTAGCTGTCTTGCAGAGCCAATCATCTGCTAATATCGGCTCGGTGCTACTGGAAAACACCGGCGGAATCAGCCTAAGAAAACGGGCTAAGTGGTCAACAGGTGGTGGGGGTGGGTTGTTGTTGTTGTTCCCCTGATTCTGATTCTGAACTAGCAACTGCATCAAGGTGTTCTGCTGCTGGATCAACTGGGTGAGCTTCGGCGGAAAAGTAAATCCGGGGTCACGTCTCAGAGGCATCTGAGGGTTTTAGAAAAGATGAGAGATAAGATTAGAGGGGGTCTAAAGAGAAAACACTACGAGGCAAAAGCAAACAATTCACTTCATTCAAACAAACAAAGGCATACAATCGATCTAGCTATCGCAAAGTGCTCGGACTACTATATTTACATGGTGGACTACTACTACTACTACTACTGATGAGGTGGTCTACTAGAAATATTCTACGGTTGTAGACTCCATGATATCTGCTCCTGCTTCATCAACATAGTCATCATCGCTACTATCTGCTTCCGAGTCGGTGCCGTCGATGATGATGTAGTCTTCCGGGCTAATCTCCTTGGGTTCTTCGTCTTCATCTACTGGTGTCGGGCCTCCCATAAATACTGCTAGCTTCATAGTTAGGTCGGCATTCTTATCCACCAATACTTCTATTTCTTCTTCATAATCTTCACGTGTAGCCTTGATTTCTTCCTCCAGTTCCTTGATTCTAGTCTTAGCCTTCTTCAGATCTATCATGTTGGCGCACATCTGATTCTCCTGTCGTCGAATGTGCTGGTTTAACTCCTGGATAAAAGCTGCAATTGATCTATCCTTCCTGGTGCTAATCATCTCCCAGTGTTCATCTCGGCGCCCACAAATCTGGTAGATAGTATCCTTGAGATCTTCGCGGTAGACTTTCCAATGCGTCCCATGGCGATGTGAGCTGCCATACTCTTTCCCAGACTCCAAGTTGGTGCGTCAAAAGAAAACTCTATGGGCTCAGTGACTGGCATGAACGTCCTTCCTGGAACTTGAACTTGAATCATCCAACGCTCTTCTTCAGGTAAAGTGGCGTTGTAGGTTCCCGTGAAGCTTGGTACTCCTATGTTCAGGTATCTAGTGACTTCATTCAAGTGGCGTCCAAAGGGTGTATCTTCGTCTGGTTGGGTGAACTTGTTCCTTGCATCCGCCATCTTAAAGAGTAGAAAAGATGAGAAGTCAGAAGAGAAGAGAGTGAGTAGTGATCTAGGTCTTTAGCTTAGTGGTCGTGTCTACAGTCAGCGTGTGCGCTGATACCATCTCTGTAGCGACCCGACCCGAATGGATCAAGTCTCTGTGCTTAAGTGTCATCCCTGGATCGGTATGCTGACACACACAATACTCGAGGGTTTATAATAGAGGTAAATCACATGTATAAAGTAACGTAAATACCATTACCTCAATCCATATAGCGGAAGCAACAAGGTTGTGGATTCCCATCAACACCAACGGCAAAGTTGAGTGTAGAAATCATAACCCTAACGTATCACTTACTCGTTGTAAGAAACCTGCAACATGAGACGTTGCAGCCCGAAATGTGTCAGTACATTGAATGTACTGGCAAATTCACACCATGGAGAAAATGATGAACAATGGCTATCACTACATGCATATATGGCTGGTGGAAAAACTCTATGGTTATAATGTTTTTGCGAAAAGCCAATTTTTCCCTACTGCAAAGGAATAAAATTTATTTAACTATCATGGTGGTTGTTGAACATTGAGAATGGTTGATAACATTCTCAATCCCAATTAAGCATCATCATTAAAACCCAACAAAATTAATTAAAGTAACATGATGAGATCAACAAGATAATCCAAGAACTAGATACTCAAGATGTCCATAACCGGGGACACGGCTAATCATGATTAGTTTGTACACTCTGCAGAGGTTTGCGTACTTTTCCCCACAATACTCGATCTCCTCCGTTGGTTTTCTCGCACTACATGGTGTTTGAGAAACGGATGACTGAGACATAGTCTTTCAGAAGCGCTAGCACCTTACGTTGGATAGACCGGTACACCTACTTTCCCCTACATCTGCTAGTCTACCCTGTAAGAGTTCGCATGACTTAGTCAACTATTCCAGAGCCCATAATGGCTTATGACTGCACACGGAAGTTTCTAGCATGAATAATCTCATGATCCCTTTGAGCCTGGGTGGCGGTCCAAAAGAAAAACAAGCAAGTCCTGGATTACCCAGGTGCCTAAACAGGCAATCCTAGAATAACCAGGTGCCTCAATCCACCCAGATGTGTGTTTAAGTTGCCACCTTAAGTAAACCATTAATTAAAAATCTCACATCTGTCATGGATACTCTCAAAACCCAATCCACGTCTACGAGCATAGCATGGCAATGTAAGCATGACGTAATAGTAACTCCCAGGGGTTTGATAATAAACAGGTAATATGTACTACCTCATCTACTTCCCAAAACCCATATATTAATCAGATCCTAATCATGCAGTTGTTTGAGAATTCATCTAATGCAATAAAACTGGGTAATAGAGGTGTGATCAAAGTGTGAACTTGCCTTGCTGATGATCCACGAAACCTAACGATTTGAAGTAACATGCGGCGCACTCCGGGTACTTTATCGCAGACAAATGAACAAGCATACAATAAGTACTCATCTAATGCACAGGTAAAACTCAAATAAGAGAGTTAACCAGAAGGTTCAGCTTAAGAACTCCGGTTGGCAAAAGAAATCAAATCGAACGAAGCAAAGAAAGTCAAACGGCGAAAGAAAACAACTTCGTTCTAGTAATCTGAATCTAAGTCAAATTTTACAGTAGCAAAAACTTGTTTGAGTTGATTATTCGGATAGAGGGTTTCGAGACGAAACTCCAGGCGCTTGAATCGCCTGATTCCGATAAACGAGCGAAAAGATAAACGAAAACGAAAATTGGATCAGGAATCGCGATCAGAAAAATCGCGGATTTAATCCGACTAAAAAGGTAAACGACGAACGGATTTTTTTAGAACGGCACGGAAAAACGAGGCGGCGGCGAACCTCGGGCGGCGCGCGGCTCCGGCGGGTCAGCGGCGGGGCGGCGGTGGTGGCGGGGCTGGGGCGCTAGGGTTTGGGGCTGGGGCGGCTGGGCTCTCGGGCCCCGGGCGGCGCCTTATAAAGGCCTCGGCCAGGCGGAGTCCTGGCCGAGTACGGCCCAAAGTCGGTTCTTTTTTTTACGCTCGGAAGAAAAATAAAAAGAAATACTAAACGGACGCCAAAAATCCCGAAATAAATTTTACCGGGCTTCTAAAATCAAGCCCGACAAAGTGAACATTTATTTGGGCCCTAAATGCAATTTTGAAAAACGCGCATTTTTCCTAAATTCAAATAAAAATATTGAAAAACTCCGAAATAAATCTTATTTGATTTTTTTATTAGACCCTCAATATTTCTATATTTTGGGAAAGTCATTTTATTCCCTCTCGCATATTTTTGTAATAGAAATAATTGATGATAAAATAAATAAAATCAAATGATCCTATTCTCAAAATTTGAGAAAACTCAAATGTGAGAATAACGAAATCCCCAACTCTCTCCGTGGGTCCTTGAGTTGCTTAGAATTTTTTAGGATCAAAACCCAAAAGCAAATAAAATATGATATGCATGATGACCTAATGTATAACATTCCAAATTGGAAATTTGGGATGTTACACATGACAACTTCTAAAATTTACTTATACAAATCTTGGAAACTTGTACAAATTTTATTCTCTAAACCATGGCAAGTATTTATTTTGAACTTTTAAAAACCCTCAAATACATGGCAAGCCTCCATTACTACCTCAGTGACAGCGCGCCCTCCTGGGTGGCCAAGAAATGCCTCGCGAGGGCAGAGAGTAGTGCAACGCGGCACACATGGCGGCGTTCACGAAGTCATACGTCACGTTAGCATGGGTCCTCACGGGCCCTGCGCTCATGGAGGTGTGGGTCCTGGATCGTTCCAGGACTACCAAGCATACCACCCCTCGCTGCCGGCATTATGTCAATAACCAGTTCCTCCAACTGGGTTGTCCGAGTCTGAGTGCTTTGCCAGGCTCCAAGGGAAGGGCGGACGCCGCATGGCGGAGTCCATGGCCTACCGTCGACACTAGACGGAGGCGACCGAGCATCTACGCCAGGCGAAAGGAGCCGAGTGACGAATGTGATGCGAATGTTGCACAGGGATGCCACGACGCCTAGAGGGCCTTCCATCATTGGAAGGACGACAACGACATCCTCGATGGCGACGAGGATGGTGGCGTGAACGTCGACAGAGTTAGTCAAGACAACCATGCCTACGAGGTCACGGTCCGATACGTTGCTTAGTTTAGGTCACAATTAGTTTGAAGTTGTTAAAATTTGTCCTTTTTATTGTAAATATATCAAAATTTAACAAATTTCATCCGTTTTATCATGAATTTTGTCTGTGTTTGTGTTTAAAACATTTAATCGAGTCGGGCATGTGATGCCCACGATTGAATGCCCGATGCCATACCCACTGTCCATAAACACGTCTATATATCTATGAACATTTGATACTATTTATTTGATATAATCTTGTTGGAGTTGTCCTTACTTATAACTTTATTTTCTCCATTCAACAAGAAAGACCAAAGACTGCGTCACCATGGCTCATCATCTATGAATGACACGCGTGTGGATATAGGGTTTCCGATGGACATAGCATCATGGACTTGGTCCAGAGCGGTGGCTATCTTGCTCAGTTGGAAGGTCGGCCCCACTGCACAACACGTGCTACTCGAAGCACACCAAATGGACCCTACGCCAACACCTGGGGACCCACCTGTCAAATGCTGCGCCAACTCGCTCGCCTAGATTCCTCACTCTCAAAAGAAAGGAAAAGACCTGCTTGCCTATTTTTTCTTTTTAAGGGCTCTGCCTGGCCTCTTATTCTTTTGTGATGGCATGCAGAGGAGATATACACTTGGGGGCTGCGCTCACATGCCACACGACCCCCAACATGACAGTGTCCAACACAAGGAGGAGAACTTGCTGGCCTATTTTGTCATTTTCCTTTTGTTTTTTGTGGTGGCATGCAAAGAAGATATACACTTTAGGGTTGTGCTCATGTGTGGCGCGGACCCCAACACGACAGTGTCCAATACATGGAAGAGAAGCTATTGCGGCCCACACTTGCAAAGCTAACAACCCTTTCTTGGAAACTTCCTTTACTCTTTTTGTTTGGAATTATACTATGAGAGTTTTTGTCTTTTTAAGGAAAAGATGAGAGTTATGAACAAATGGACAAGCATACTTGCACCATCCCTTCCTTCACCCTTTCTTCTTTTCTTTATTTCTTTCTTTACGCTTCTCTTTCCAACAACCAACACCAAGAAAAGTTGTTGACTCCTGATATTAGTCAAGGTAACAATGTGGAGAGAAAATAGTCAAGATAATGTAGTCATAACTTATATCGGACCATACACATTATCATACTATTATTTTTCTTCTCAGTTCTTTGTAGTTGATAAAATTGTTGGGTAACGTTGCATTGGAAACAAAAAAATTCTATGCACACGCAAGATATATCCATGGATATGCATAGCTACGAGAGGGGGAGAGCATCTTCATACCCTTGAAGATCGCTAAGAGGAAGTGTTTATCAACACGGTTGATGTAGTCATCCACCTTCGTGATCTGTCCCGATCAAGTACCAAATGTACGACACCTCTGCATTCAACACATGTTCAGGTCGGTGATGTCCTCTCCTTCTTGATCCAGCAAGAGGGATGAAGTAGTAGGTGAGTTCTGGCAGCACGACAACATGGTGACGGTGGTGGTGAAGAACAATCTCCACAGGGCTTCGCCAAGCACAACGAAAACTAGACGGATGATAAACTAGAGGGGGCAGCACTACAAAAAAAGACACATACGTGACATTTTGGGCTGAATGAATTTTTTTCTGTCATACATATGACACTTCTATGACGATAATTGTGACAAAACCCGGTATCATCATAGATGTGGTGGGCTCCTACTTCTATGACAAAAAATCATGACAGAAAATGGGCTTTTCATCCTGGGCGGGCCGGAGACGCAGCTCCATGACATTCTTTGGGCCGTCCATGACGGAAAAAACCGTGGTAGAAGCGAGGGCGAGGAAAATTTCAGGGAGTTCCTGGTTACTGTGGGAGGTCGGGGGCCGAGCGATGCGCGTTTCTCTCATACACGTACGCGCGTGTGTGCGAGGCGTTGGCTCTAACTGAACCCGAGCGAGGTGTTGGGCTCTAACTGAACCCGAGCGATTGCACTGCAGGCTACGCGTTACTGAACCCGAGCGATCGATCGATGGCTGTTAACTGAACCCGATCGAGTGATTCCTTCGCTATTGCTGCTAACTGAAGCCGATCGATTGGATGAATAGTGAGCATTGCGGGGGGAGGGGGGTTGGATGAACAGTGAGCGGTGGCATTGCCTCTGGATGAATAGGACCCCGTGGTGTGGAGGGCTGGATGAACAGTAGACGGTGGAGGGGTGCCCGTGGAGGGGTGGTTGAACAAGCCCGTGTGGTGTGGAGGGCTGGATAACAGTAGACGATGGAGGGGTGCCCGTGGAGGGGTGGTTGAACAGTAGCCGGTGGAGTAGCGCGCGGTGGAGGCTGGATGAACAGGAGCCCGTGGAGGCTGGAGGAGGTCGACGGTGGAGATGAACAGTATCCCGTGGAGTCCCGTTTTGCGGTACGCCACACCCCTCCCGATGAACAGGACCCCCGTTTCGATCGTAGGAGGTCCGTTTCGTCCGTTTTGCGGTACGCCACACCCTTCCCGATCAACAGGACTCCCGTTTCAACCGTAGGAGGTCCGTTTCGTCCGTTTTGCGGTACGCCACACCCCTCCCGATCAACAGGACCCCCGTTTCGACCGTAGGAGGTCCGTTTCCTCCGTTTTGCGGTACGCCACACCCCTCCCGATTAACATGACCCCCGTTTCAATTGTAGGAGTTCCGTTTCCTCCGTTCCGTGGTACGCCAAGCCTCGTTTCCATCGCCTGTTCCGTCCAAGCCCTCCCGATGAACACGACCACGCATTCCGTTCCGACGCAGCCGGTTGGCTCCCACGCGTTCTGTTGCCTCCCGATGAACACGACGCATTTCGTTGCCTCCCGATGAACACGACGCATTCCGTTGCCTCCCCATGAACATGACGCATTCCGTTGCCTCCCCATGAACACGATGACGACGCTGTTTCTCCGTTCCCACCCAGCCATGTACACGAGCCCTGGCCGTACGTATGCGCGAGTAGGCGTTCGAGACCCCGCCCGTATGTACACATACGTGGCCGTATTTTCTGTCTTGCACCCCGACCGCTGTACGTACGTGTACATGCTATGTGCGCGCCTCTACTACGACACGTGCGCGCCTCTACATTGACCAGTATGTACGTACACATTCATGACCAGAATGACAACGCTACGTACGCTTCGACCAGGTGGGTCTCGACTGTCAGGCACTTCCTTGCGTGCGAAGATGTAGCTGGTGGGTCCCAGCAGTCAGGGGGGCGAATCGTTTTGTTTTTTTGCCCAGACGCACTTCCTTGCGTGCGAAGGTGTAGCTGGTGGGTCCCAGTAGTCAGGGGGGAAACATTTTTTTCGCGAAATACGGTGGTCTGTCTGGTGGGTCCCCGCTGTCAGGTGAAGGAATAATTATTTTGCACGTAATAAGGAGGCACTTCCTTGCTGCGGCCGTGGACCCAGCTGTCAGTCTCTCCACGTACAGTCCACATCCGATGGAAGCCGTTCCTTGACCACGTTGACCATGCCGCACCGAGAGCACGAGGGCGGTGGACGACGGCGAGGCCTAGGAAGGGGACGACGCGGAGTCGGGGAAGACGCGACAGTGGATGCCCACGCGTAGAGGAGTACGAGGGTTCACTGGTTCGCTGCAGTGTGAGGCTGCCGTCGCCACAGAATAACAGAGGGTGTGGGTGAGTAGAGGGATGGCCTGGCCAGCAGTGGGAGTAGTAGGGGGCGGTGAGGCCTCCGCCACATCGCAGCTGGCCACGGTAGGCAAGAGCATGAGGCACGACCGGCGCTGGTTTGGGCGGCTGGATCAAGAAGACCAGATGTTGAAGAAGCACTACGGTCGTTGGATGGACATCGTATGGTCACTGGAGCTAGAATCGTGCATATTTACTAAGTTGACAAAGCCCTCCGTCCCCGTGAACTTAGTAGGCCCACAAGTCAGCCTGCCACTATATTGGGTCCCAGCTAACAGGGGGAGTATTCATTTTTTTGTGCGTAATAAGGAGGCACTTCCTTGCGTGCGAAGATATAGCTGGTGGGTCTGAGCTGTCAGCGGCGGTAATGTTTTTTTTGCAAAATACAGAGGCCCTTTCGGTGGGTCCTTGATGTCAGGTGGAGGAATAATGATTTTGCGCGTAATAAGGAGGCATTTCCTTTCGTGCGGCCATGGACCCAGCTGTCGGCCTCTCCACGTACAGTCCACTTCAGATGCATGTCGGTCGTTGACCATGTTGACCAGGCCGCGCCGAGAGCAACAGAGCGGTGGACGACGGCGAGGCCTAGGAAGGGAACGACACGGAGGCAGGGAAGAGTCGGCAGTTGTTTCCCACGCGGAGGAGAGTACGACTGTATGAGGGTTTACTGGTTCGTCTGCCGTCGCCAGAGAATAACAGCAGGTGTGGGTGAGTAGAGGGATGGCTAGGCCAGCGATGGGAGTATGGTGGGGTGGTGAGGCCTGCGCGGCAGCAGAGCCGGCCATGGGGAGGAGGGAGCAGGTAGTCCCGCCGGCGCTTGTTTGAGCGGCTGGAGCAGGAAGAGCAGAGATTGAAGAAGCACGACGGCCGTTGGATGGACATCGTACGGTCACTGGAGCTAGAATCGTTCATATTGACTAAGTTGACAAAGCCCTCCGTTCCCATCAACTTAGTAGGCCCAGAAGTCAGCCTCCCACCATGGTGGGTCCCAGCTAGCAGGGGAAGTATTCATTTTTATGTGCGTAATAAGGAGGCACTTCCGGTGGGTCCGAGCTGACAGTGGGGGGAAAGTTTTTTTCACGAAATACGGTGGTCCGTCCGGTGGGTCCCAGCAGTCAGGGGCAAACGTTTTTTTTCATGAAATACGGTGGCCCATCCGGTGGGTCCCAGCAGTCAGGGGGAAACGTTTTTTCCGCGAAATACCGGTGGCCCGTCCGGTGGGTCCCTGCTGTCAGGTGGAGGAATAATTATTTTGCGTATAATAAGGAGACACTTCCTTGCGACTGCCATGGACCCAGCTGTCAGCCTCTCCATGTACAGTACTCTTCCGATGGAAGTCGGTCGTTGGCCACATTGACCACGCCGCGCTGAGAGCACCACGACGGTGAACGACGGCGAGGCCTAGGAAGGGGACGACGCGGAGCCGGGGAAGACGCGGCAGTAGATGCCCACGCGGAGAGGAGTACGAGGGTTCACTCGTTTGGCTGCGGTGTGAGGCCTCCATCGCCGCAGAATAACAGGGAGAGTGGGTGAGTGGAGGGATGGCCTGGCCAGCGGTGGGAGTAGTATGGGGACGGTGAGGCCTCCGCGGCAGCACAACCGGCCATGGGAGGCAGGAGCATGCGGCACGACCGGCGCTGCTTTGGGCGGCTGGGACAAGAAGACCAGAGGTTGAAGCACTATGACCGTTGGATGGACATCGTTGACCACGCCGCGCCGAGAGCACCAGGGCGGTGGACTACGGCGAGGCCTACGAAGGGAATGACACGGAGCTGGGGAAGACACGGCAGTGGCTGCCCATGCGGTGGAGAGTATGAGGGTTGACTGGTTCAGCTGCCGTTGCCGGAAAATAACATGAGGTGTGGGTGAGTAGAGGGATAGACAGGCCAGGGATACGAGTATGATGGGCCGTTAGGCCTGCCCGACAGCATTGCCGGCCATGGGAGGCAGGAGCAGGCGGTTCCGACGACGCTGGTTTGGGCGGCTGGGGCAGGAAGATCAGAGACTGAAGAAGCACAATTGCTGTTAGATTGACATATAGCGGTCTGACGCTGGTAGAGTCGATTGTTGACTAAGTTTCTTTTTTGAGAAACCTTGTGTATGCATGAACTTAGTAGGCCCACAAGTCAGCCTTCAAATCTGTGGCAGACAACAGAAAGCCCATTTGCTATTTTTTATAATTTGTAGCCCATTTGCTAATTCTTAAGTAATTTATTACAGCCCATTTTCTGCCCAGGACCATGGTCAAAAAGTTCAGCCTTATTTTGCAAATTTCGGTGGAGTCCGAACTGTTGTAATCCCAAAATGATAAACATTTTTTAAGAATTTATTGATTTGCTAAAAAAATCATTTTGTTTTTGTAAGCAAATAAGACGTGGGATAATTGAGTTGGTTTAAGAGAAAATCAGTGGTAAAAAAATCAGCGCTGGGTGGGAAAAACAACAAAAATAAGGATGTAAATATGAAAAAGGAATTTTTATGTGTTTTCAATATAATGATACGTGTATATGAACTAGTAAAACTATAGGTAGAGATTAGAAAACGGATGTAGGACATGCGTTTGAAGAGGAAAATAGAACTGGGCTGTGTGTTTGATTCAGTAAAAAAAACTGCCTGCGGATGTTGTAAGACAAAATATAATTAACGCTGGCAGGCCATAGGCCAGTAGATACCTGTTGGATCTTTGTGCCCCGTTGTCGTCATAGGCTGGGCCTGTTAAAAACAAAACCAACCCTGGGCAGTCTACAACCCAGTTGAAACTTGCTCGACATGAAAAAACAATATACGTGCTCAATAAACGAGAGAATTATGCAAGTACAGACTGATAATTAGGATGCAACACGGATATTGTTTTTTATCATGATAATAAGTGCATGCACTTGTTTAAAAAAATGGAGAACTGGGAATTCGAACGGCGGGTGCTTATGCTACCCATCAAATAAAAATCAGGTGCCTGAAAATTCGTTTCGAAACAAATGATTCAGCTTTATATCCAGGTCGACCCTCGGCATGATGGTTGGAAGCAAATGCAAGTTCATACCAAAAGATCATTAACAACAATACCAACTTGCGGACGACAAGGTAGTACAACTACCAATAGCAAACTAACTTATAATCTTTTTACTCCTGGCTCTAGTGTTCCTCTGGTAGAAAATCTTGCGGAGGACCAGCTCCCGCTCCTTCTCTTGCTCCAAGTCCCCGAGGTGGTACTGGTGCATCACCCAGTTGGTTCTCTGCTGGTCGAAGTTCTTGTTGGTGTGCAGCACCAGAACCTTTTTTGCTGCCTGTTTGCCGACCGTTGACCATCACCGGCAAGGTATTGCCGGTCTTGTGCCACATCGCATGCATGCCGCACTCCGACTGTATCTTGCGACGCGTTCACGTGCCCCTTTTGAACGCTCTGGAATTGCGCTGGAAGAAATGCTTCCTTAAGCCACTCAGTGTGATACCTGCATTATTGTGGAATACAGGTTTTAGTGTACCTAGTTGGCATTTTCATAACATCTTTGGCATGTTGCAGTCACTTGTTTCACTTTTTATTAACTGTCAAATTGTAATTGCTTCACCAGGTCTGCATCTAAAATGAAAAATAGAGCTATAAACAAAGGAATATATTTGTGCAAGTAGACGGCTGATCGATGTCTTACCTGGAAGTTTCTCAGGTTGAGTGTAGCATATGCCGTGCTCGCTGTCGATGGTTGGTATGAACAAATCGATGAGAGACTGAAATCTCGTGCTGTCAGCACTCACTTTGGCCTCAAGGTGCTCGATCAGCTCCTGATCCGTGGGATCGAACTTGACGCCAGCCGGCAGCACCGGCCAATCCTTCTTCGACTTGCATCGGTAATTCCAGTTATATGGTACTCAATGTATGATCAATCGACTGTTTTAAGTGAATGATGAAAGATTTCGACAGATAAGTGGTACTCCAAATCTGAAGTCCAGAATACCCGAACACGCCGCCGGGATTCTTGTGTCACCTCACGCGCAGCGTGTTGTCACGTCAATTCAATGTGTGGACATGATGAATAATTTGACCGACGTATACTAGTACTGCTACTATACTACTTACTAGTCGTATTTAGTGTCACAATTTATACATAGGTTTAAGTAACAAGTACACACTTGAAGCCTAACTGATATATATATATATATATATATATATATATATATATATATATATATATATGGCTTCTACACAGCATCTCCATCATCATTATCAGTACATCCTACGCAGGTGAGTTAGGATGCACTTGATCCTAGGAAGGTATCTATCCTTCAAACCCGAGGAGTGTTTCAAACTAACAACAGTACATAATATCCAACAAAAGAGGATCGTGCTACAGCAGCAGAATACATGGCTCAGTCTAGATATCAGCACGAATCAAGTTGTGCATATTTGCTGTTGGCATGAACCACATCGTCGCATGTCGGTTTTGCAAAAGCCATCCATTACATGGAAGCTTGATTCCTTTCACACAGTGAAGATTATCTAGAAACAAGCTGTGTCGACGAATCTCTGGATATGGTGATTCATGAAACCCATGGTATGATGTGTAAACACAGCCCTCCCTCGCGAATGGAAGTTGCATAGCACAGTAATCATCGCCGGTGATATGATCGATGATTGGTTGGATGATCGGATAATTGAGCCCGAGGAATAAGGAGTGGTTGCCGAGGTTGTAAACCCGCCTCCAGTTGAATACGCCTGGCCCAATGGAGCTGGGATCTTTCTCAAACACGAAGCAACCATAGCCATCAATGTCACGAACGCCCCACGCATTGTACTGCATGTGGTTTGATGTAATGGTTTGGTCAATTTGGTACGTGCGAATGAGCATCAAATGACCGCCGTCAGCTGAACGAGCGATAAACCACCACCCATCGGCTGGTATGATTCCAGGTCCTGGAGTCATGAAGGCTAGCGCATTTGCGTCTGCTGCAACAATTCAAATTGGAGACCAAAAGGACAAAAATAAACAATCATGTTCAGAGTATGTGTGGAATTAAGATTATTATAACAGTGACACATATCATAGACAGAGAATTGCAATGTCGTGGTCATAATCATACCCCAAGTTAAAAATAAATAAGCCAATGGCTTTCATATTCTAGCAATATGTCATGGTTCAAACATCATGTAACAATGAGAGGAAAACAACTATGACAGCGCCTACTCATATTCTACCATAGCACTTACTACTACTGTTCTCATATCAAGTCTAAGCAATAACATGTGTTGTTATAAAAATCTTGTAAACGAGAGTAACATATAGCAATCATGATGTTATGCTCATAATATGTATTCTAACAATCATTAGATGCCAATTGTTCTCATATCAACTCTAACAATAACATGTGTGGTCATAAAAATCTAGGAAATGAGCGGAACATATAGCAATGATGTGGTCTCAGACATGCTATGCATTCTAAATTTGTAACAAATGAACAGGAAGTCGTATTCATAAGGTAAAGATGAGATGAGATAGAACAATTACACGACGATAGATTCCACCAGTATAGGCAGCCAATCTATGCGTCGACCGCGTAAACGATGCCATCGTGCACTATAGCATCAGACAGAAATGTTGTCTCAATAGGATTGATGATGAGCCATAACCATGTATGGCGACCGGATTCCAGATAGACTAATCCCATGTTGAACAAGGCAATGAGCTTGTAATCCATGTAGTCTTCTGATGGTGTGGGCACTTCACAGATTACAACTTTCTGCAAACAGAGGTCGAGCCAAAAGCTTGACGCGTCTCGTGCGTAGTAGGCAGGAGTGTTTGGCGGGCCGCGAGGCTTGATGGCGGCGGTATCCAACGATGGAAGGGTGATCTCTCGCTGGGTGTAGATATCCACGAGACGCCACAGACTACCGGTGTGGTGGATGAGGACGATCTAGTTGGCCTTCATGCCCGCCCAGTAGTGGCCGCGCATGAAGGATAGGTGGACGGGTAGTGGTAGCATGTCGAGGGGCACCACGGCAACCTCCGTAGGATCGTCAAGTCGGTGTCTGGGCCACCTGCGAGGATCGGGCATCAGCAAGCAGGGTGTCTTGAAAAGAGCCGGCCGGTTGCAGACGAGTAGACGATACAAAGACACCGAGCATGCGGCCAGACGGACGGTGCTGAGTAGGTCCATACGACTACAGATCCGCTCCAAGAGAACATCGGGGAGGGAATTCCAATCGCGGCTCTGCGTGTCAGTCGGTTCTGCCATTGGGGTTTTCGGTGCCTGTGAGCCAGCGGGGAAGTGGATTCGGGCGGGCGAGCGAAGAAGCTTCTTGTTGTGTGGCCGAGCAGTGAGCGGAGGGATATGGTATGCGCGAGCTACCAAGGAAGATGGCGCGGGCAGGCGAGCAGTGAGCGGGGGTAAATGGTGTGCGGCCGACGATGGGGAAGAGAGGAGGAAGAAGAAGAGAGGAGGAAGAAGAGATGGCAGTACTGGGTAAGGCTGATTTAGTAACACCAACACGCTGGTTCAGCTTATTAATTATGTGTCCCATCTGCTGCAGCGTGTATTGTCACTTCACTGCGAAGACTAGTTGAATAGTTCTCTCTGACTGAGATGGGGAATAATGGATCGCGAGGACTTCCTTTCTACAGTATCCCTATGCCTCTACGCCCACTTCACTCATTTTGCTCCGTATGTAGTCACTTGTTGAAATCTGTAGAAAGACAAATACTCCATATTTGGGAACAGAGGGAGGCTTTTACTCCGTACTATTTGGGAGCAGAGGGAGTATCACCATATGGAGGGAACAGAGGAAGTTTGAAATATGAACATGTCAATGGGAGGGAGTAAGCCCCATGCATGCATGCATGCAGCATGCAACACTCACACGTATACATGGACGCACGCAACACTCACGCACCCATGCGGCACACATCACACGACGCAACACACACGCTCACGCTCAAGTGCTCAACCTACTCCCTACGTCCGTGAAAGACTGTACATTTAGAGATTTACACATTGACCAGGGCATAATTAACGCCCAAAAGTAGCAGACTTATGTGTGCATGCGACCATTGAGATAAGAAGATTAAATGAAGGCTGTTGCATGCTGTAATTAAGGATAGACATGTAGCCTATACCTACAGCACAAGTTGGTGCATTAGTCAATCAATATCGATTTAGATTAAAGGCTAAATGCATTGGAAGTGTAGATGTACATCATGTACTACACTCTTTGTTTTATAGCCGATGTACACTCTTTGTTGGAAGACTGAGGGAGGACACGTGCATGCACTCACATACACAGCTAGGGCGGTTCGCGCGCAAGGGTTGGACTCGTGTCGCACCTGCGTAAAGTTTTGTTTAACTGATTTCTTTGCTCTGCCAACTGACAGGTGGGACCCAGAAACCAGGTGACAATTTAACCAGTCAACAAAGTGCCACGTCGACTATGTGGCCGGTCGGTAGGGTGCAATACGGTGCTCTACGATGAGCTAGTGATCGTATAATCGCCGCAAAACTATATATAGTGACCGTAAAGAGCGTATTGTTACATACGTTGACCGCCAGTGTATTTTTCTTGTTTTAAATTAAGCCATATTAATCGGAAAGGACGCAGTATGGGCTACTACTACTAGTACTAGTACTGCTTTGATGTGTCCCATCAACTCGCCGAACGAGGAGAAGCTTGCTTACTATGCCTCTCCCTCGCCCACGCATGGTGTGGTTCGCAGGACGAGGAGAGGGTTTTGACTACAGCGCCCTCTCCCTCTCCCTCTCCCTTGCCCTCGCCCTCGCGGTGGACGTGCAGCAGTTCAATCGGTATCAGATTGCCAGAAGCATATTGTACTGTAGTATCATCATTGTTGGACCTTCCGAAGAGGCGAAGAGCCAAGTGCAAGGTTCACACGAGTACGAACTGTTGAATCTCCCGAAGAGGCAAAGAGCCAAGCGCAAGGTTTTATAGGAGTTGTCATCCTAGTAGGAGTGTACTACAACTATAGCGAACGATGCTACTGTATGATGCCGCCACGTCACGTATATCCAAAGCTGTGCCACCTTTTTTTCTCAAAGAGCATGTTGGAGCCCGTGCAACAACCACACAAGTTGCACGTACACATAAAACATTTACTAGTAATAAATTCTAAAGGACAAATGCCAGTATGCCACACAAGTTCATCTCCAATTCATGTGATAAATTTGTGCACGACTAGTCTACATATATTCACAACCCTACTGTTCACAATTACCGTACTCCACTTACACTTTATAGATGGGCTACATGTCCTCCTCCAGGTTCCAGTCCCAGGTGTTCTTCATGGATGAAACGATCCATAGCGGTGGGCAATGGGAATCATTGTCGCAGCTTTCTAGTCCAGTTCCACACGATGGAGACTCATCCAAGCTGAAGACACAACCAAGCTTCATGAACGGCAGGCCTTCCGTGTCATGCACGGAAGGTGGCATCCGCTTCACAATGGGGTAGCTGTCCCCGATGAAAAGCGAGTACTCTCCAAGAGTGTTCCTTGGCACCCACGTAGCATCACGGGGGTCGAACTCGACGCCGTTCATCTGGTACACGCGGCATCCCAGATCTGGACACATGGTGACGTACATAGTCAAGGTCCATGCATAATAATGTTGTGCTCAAATATGGCGGTCAGTAATACTATGCAGCAAATAGTACTACTCCGGTATATAGGAAGTAAAATAACCAGCTTGTTATATATAGCCACTCTTGGCTACATGGATGAGATAGTAAGACATGGAAAAACAAAAATGGTGGCAGCTAGTGGGTTCAAGTCTTCAAGGGCCTAGCTAGCTATACGCGTCCTCCAAGGTAAAAACTACTCCTACTAGTACTACAAAGTATACTACTAGTACAACAATGAAAGAGAAGGCGAGAGGGTTAAAAAATGGAATACCTGGGTAGATGGTGACGGTTCGATCGTGGTAGATTGTGTGACCATGTTGCACATCAGTGGTACCATGGGTAACGACTGCTAAGATAGTTGATCCCAATATGCCAAAGTCAGCTACAAGGTTTCAGGTTAGACCAAATCGCGGATGCAAATGCACATCCAGGATCGGCGATCTTATTTTGATCAGGGGATGACTGGTCCCTGCAAAATAATGGAGTACCGTTAGGGATGCAAATGATGGTTTGTGCATTCCGTTTGTAATCTCCCGTACCGTAGGATGGCAACGAGATGAAACAAGTCCCCTGGCTTGTCACCGCGAAGATGCGGCCTAGATGGCGCACGGCGTCTTCGAATGTGTAGGGGTACGAATCTGCCACCGCCAACATGCGCCAGCCTCTGCCGTTACTGCCTCTTGCATTGATGGCAATCCTTATGTCGAACACCGCGATGAGATAGTAATTGTTGTAGCCGTGTCGCTTTGTCGGCGGGTCCGCAATTGCTATCTTCTTCAATATCATGTAGGCATCATCACACATATTCAAGCCCAGCCAGTCCGGAAGGCCGATCCCAATGGTGGAGAAGGGGTCTACCAGAACGGCCGCACTGCTGTGGATGTTGTGCAAAATGACGGTGGTATCCGGCCGGAGGTATGCAAGCCAATCTTTGTTGGCACCGACCCAGACCTATATATAAGACGGTGGGCAGCGGAGAAATTACGGGATGGAAATGGAATAACTAAGTACTACATGATCAAACTCCATTACTGACCTGCTCATCGGATAAAATCCGACTACCTCTCAACGTCAGCAACTCTAGCAGAGTCAACGTGCAACCATGGCCAGGGAGTGGTGGACTGTTCGAAGGATTGTCCCATAGAAGAACCTTCTCCTTGAGGACGCATGGAAGACCAACAAGCATGGCCTTTTCCCAAGCCTGTTTAAGCAGCGTCTTGAAAAAGTTGGTGCAGGAAGCACCGAGTCTTGCGGCAGTGAGGACGTCGGAGCGGTGTGCGATTTCTCCCAGAGGATCGTCGTCCAAGGTCTCCCAGCCCCGACGAGTAGGAGAACCGCCTGGCGAATCCATGGGAGCAGCGACGAACTGCCTTCTTTTCGGGGGGAGGGGAACTGGCGAGGAGGAGATAAGAGCGTAGTAACCGCAGGGCCTCGTCCCTTCCAACTGTAGATCGTTCCTCAGCGAAGGGGTGAGGCTATTATTTACTACTAGTACTAGCATTATGGAACATTATGGGATTGCATTATACTGTAAATAATAGCACTAGTAAGAAATTTTTGGCACTAGGTAGTAGTTTTTGGCATGGATTAAGAAATTTTGGGTATGTTTTTGCCATTTTATACACGCCAACTAGTGTCAAAAAACGTCTTACATTATGTGACGGAGGAGTACGTACTCGTACTGTAGCAGTACTAGTACTACTTTTCTCAACTAGTAGTGCGATGTACTGTACTTCTAGTCTAGTCTAGTATAGTGCACCAGTTTTGAACTCTTGAATCTCAGGGCCAAGGAGCTACAGTTGGAAGTGTAGGGTACTACTGTTCTCTAGAACCATCATTGTACTATCAATGCAGGGGAAGTACACCTGCGTAGTGGCCTAGTGGGTACTCTCGGTGCTCTATTCAGCCGCTCCTCTCATGTAGCTGGCCTACTCAGCCGCTCCTCTCACGCACACACTAGCAGCCTGTTTATCAGCGACGGTTACTACGGGGGCAAAACATTTGAGTTATTTGATACAGTGAGACTAGGCTTTTCGCTTCCATTTGTGGAGGTGTAATGGATCTCGTCGAACTTTGTTAGTATTTCCTTCTTTATGAATGAGATGAAGCAAAGCTTTTGCCTCCGTTTCAAAAAAAACACGTCAAGAGGAATTTCTTTTATAGTAGAGCCGATAATGGAGTGAAGTCCATGCGTGCAACGACACAAGCTACAGAGTAGTAGTAGAGCACTTTACGTACAGAGCCATATTGCACAGTTCCCAATGCCCCGCCAGGCTTTTCTGGCTCCTTGGGCTTAATTGGGAGGCGCTAGTTTAAATATGCTACTAGCTGATGAGGAAGCTACAAGCGAGGTGCGGCTAGGGCGAGCACGCGAGCCACGGGATGCTGGGAAGGAAAACCCGTTCACGTGGCTAGGCTGTCCAGTGCACCCAGATTGTGGGGCCGCACGTCCGTTTGACTTCAAAACTCAAACTGCCCGTGTAAAATATTGGCTCGCAACAAAGTGTAGTAGTACTATTTTTAAAAAAGGCTGCCGTGCGTTCGGCCGGGATCGAACCCACAAAACGAGGTATACACTCCCGCGACCACTAGTAGTACTCGTTGGAGTACAACGCAACCTAGAATCTCCTTTTGTCGCTAGTAGTACGTACATTGTTCCTTACAAGAAACCCCTAAGAGCATGGTTAATAGTATAGCCAGCTGCTGGCTATAAGCCAGTGCCATGTCATCTACAGCCCATCTTATAGCCAACATGTACAATAATAGATCAAAAGAGTGTACTACTTTTTTTATTATGTGGCCCACTTCTCATTCTCACAAAGTGCCTAGGAGCACGTGCTAGAGCTGGCTCTTCACGAAGAGCCCGCTTACCTTCTCTCTCCTGTTCTCTTTCCTCCAACTAAGCAGAAATATACTAGTTTATTTCTTATAGCCCGCTGACTCGGCTCTATTTTACTTGCTCTAATAATGCAAGAAACCACTAAAATGCCAAGAAACTACTACCACTTGCATACGTGGCAGACTTAAGATAAGACTACCTTATCAACCATTGTACATGCTCTTAACAACAAAAATCCTCGAGTGACCTCCTACCTCCGGCCCGTCCACCTAGTCATCCTCGGCCATGGGACGCAGCTACCGCCGCCGGCAGAAGGCGAGGTCAAAACCGCCGGTGGTGCGGGGCCCATGTTGTGGCAGCCCGGATGCCAGCTCCGTCCGGCGCTCGCGGCCGCTAGCTAGCCAAGATAGCTCCGTCCAGCTGCTTGTCTGCAAGGTTTGCTAGCTAGATTGGCACGGCAGCGCAGCGGCTTGCTCGTGCGCGCCGCGCTAAGG
Source organism: Triticum monococcum (assembly GCA_034509565.1). Taxonomy (NCBI): domain Eukaryota; kingdom Viridiplantae; phylum Streptophyta; class Magnoliopsida; order Poales; family Poaceae; genus Triticum; species Triticum monococcum. The sequence goes on along the minus strand of CM067842.1, from coordinate 436,548,852 downwards.
CCAACCATCTGGCTCGAGCGAAGGGCAGCGCGGTGGCTTGCTCGCTCATGAGTCACGCTCGGGCCAGCCTGCCAACCCGTGCGGAGGCCAGCGCGGTGCCCGGCCCGTCCGGCGGAGCGGCGGCCAACTCGCTCATTACCGGCGCCACCGACGAACACGCATCAGTACTGTTTGAAGTAATGTTCAGGAAAAATAATGATTTGAGGGGGAATAACAGGATAGAAGGTCAGATGTGGGTCCCTCGTGTCAACGGTCAAACAAAATGTGTTGGTTTAAGCTGCCTCGTCAGCACGGACGTGTGGGCCAACCCTGTCATAAATGGGTTTAAACGAACCTAATCGGTAGGAGTACTAGGTAGTTTTTGGCATGGATTAAGAAATTTTGCGTATGTTTTTGCTATTTTTTGTACAATAGATTCTCCCTAGGTGTCTGTGTCAAAACCGGTGGATCTCGGGTAGCGGGTCCCGAACTGTGCGTCTAGGCTGGATGGTAGCAGGAGGCAAGGGACATGATGTTTTACCCAGGTTCGGGCCCTCTTGATGGAGGTGAAACCCTACGTCCTGCTTGATTAATATTGATGATATAGGTAGTACAAGAGTAGATCTACCACGAGATCAGAGAGGCTAAACCCTAGAAGCTAGCCTATGGTATGATTGTATGTTGTGATTGTTGTCCTACAGACTAAAACCCTTCGGTTTATATAGACACCGGAGAGGGTTAGGGTTACACAAGGTCGGTTACAAAGGAGGAGATATCCATATTCGTATTGCCTAGCTTGCCTTCCACGCCAAGTAGAGTCCCATCCGGACACGAGATGAAGTCTTCAATCTTGTATCTTCATAGTCTAACAGTCCGGCCAATGGAGATAGTCCGGCTGTCTGGAGACCCCCTAATCCATGACTCCCTCAGTAGCCCCTGAACCAGGCTTCAATGATGATGAGTCCGGCGCGCAATATTATCTTGGCATTGCAAGGCGGGTTCCTTCTCCGAATACATCACAGAAGAATTTGAATACGAGGATAGTGTCCGACCCTGCAAAATAAGTTCCACATTCCACCGCAGAGAGAATAATTTTTTCGCAGATCGAATTTGCTGGCTTGTTTTGGCAGCATGACGTTATGTCATGGCCCGGTGATTATTCAAACCGTTTCTTTTAACCAGCTCCACACATAACGCGAGGTGGTTTCTTGACACGTCTTGCCGAAGCGGAGATCGTGTTCCCCCAATTACGGGAGTCTCATTAATGCGGTCGTGGGTAACCCAACCGTGTCTAGGACTCCTAGATTATAGGCAAGTCCCAAACGGCTACGGAGAGGACGCTTGATATTCACCCCCTTTATAAGGGGACAATGTTTTCGCTTTTTCCCTCTCGTGCTCAATCGAACCCTTCCCCCGCCTCGAGTTCTAACACCCAAAGCCCAGGTTAGGTGCTCCGGATCTTCAACCATGTCCGGATCCAGCCTTCAAGGCCGATGGATGCCCTCCTCCGTTACGGAAGAGGACATTAAGAAGTTGAGGGAGGCCAGATACCTGACCGCCGAGGTTTCGCATCGGCTGCCTGCTCGAGGGCAGATCGTCCCTACTCCCGAACCCAACGAGAACGTTGTGTTCGTCTCCCACTTCCTCCGAGGTCTAGGCCTCACTCTGGATCCTTTTGTCAGGGGTTTGATGTTCTATTACGGGCTAGATTTCCATGATCTAGCTCCGGACTCCTTTCTCCACATCTAGACATTTATTGTCGTGTGTGAGGCCTTCCTCCGCGTTACCCCTCACTTCGGCCTGTGGCTCAAGACCTTTGAAGTAAAGCCGAAGATGATCGAGGGGCAACATGCAGCGTGCGGAGGTGCATCAATAGGCAAGATGGCAGGAGCTCCATGGCCAAAAGGTTCCTTTCCAGAGGTGTCCGAATTATGGCAATGGGAGTGGTTTTACGTCACGGCTCCCAGAAGTGCCAAGTGGGCGGCTGCCCCCACTTTCCGCTCGGGCCCCCACCACAACTGATGTCATGGATTAGCAGAGGTCTGAGCTGGGGTCCAGCCAAGGACGTGCCAATCCTGCAAAGCCGCATCCGAGATCTCTTTGAGGGAGATTTTAATTTGGTTGCGGTAATACAAGTTATGCTGGTTCGTCAAGTCCAGCCTTGCAAATGCCGGCCCCTTCGCTTGTGGGAGTTCAACCCAGAGGGACCACATGCCATTCAAAGTTTCCTCGGCCTGACGCACGAGGAGATGTACAAGTCATTCTTCGGACCTCAAGTAGAATGTCCGGATATTACCGAGGACGTGGGCCTGAGCAGTAACCGCGCCGCCGAACAAGTAAGAAATCCTCTAGCCGAACACACTATATTTTATTCGAAGTTATTTCTGAGAGTTTGCTTTTTGACCAGGACTGGCTAACAAAGGCGAAGATGATTCGGTGTTTCGCCCCCCTCCCTGAGGGTTTGGAAAATCCGGTATTGGAAAAGATGCTCGAGGTCGCACCTTGCCCGGAGCCCTTGAAGGAAGATACCGGGGGGATAATACGGGCGGACACGGGCCCCCATCGCTACCCGTTCCAACTGAGGGAACGAGCGTCTCCACGAAGGAGGACGACCGGGGGAGGAAAAGGACTGCTTCCAAGGATTCGGAAGCCGAAGCCTCCAAACGGGAGAAGAAGTCTCCCACAGAGGGTCCTGCCTCGGGGGTGCTTTTGCTGCACAAAGTCCGCGGGGGGATCAGCCCTCCAACGAGTCATAAGTGATCCAAAATACTTTAGTAGTAAAGGTATGCTATCTTTTTTCTCTAAGAAAATAACCACCGCATATATCTTGCAGTTCGGGCCTTAGCCCCTCTCAAATGAGCTCGTCTTCGGGGGATCTTCTTCCAGAGATGATGGAGAGAGAAACGCCTCCCCCGGACTCCTCTGCTCCAGAAGCGGGCGACCCCGAAGTGTCGTCATGGAGGGCCTCTCCGGATCCGGTGAGGCCAGAAGATAATCCCGTAGACCCCCGAAGTCCCTAGTGTCCGGCTCCCGAAGAGAGCATACAAAAGAGTCCGGCCCCGTCTGGTGTGCGGTCGGACGTTCTGAGGGAGTTGGTGGGGCGAGCGGCCATCTCAGAAGAACACCATATGCTGATGGGTACGGTGATGGAGAGAATCTCGTCCGCCGAAAGCGGATTACATGAAGCCTTTATGTTTCTACTGACAGGCTTTGAGGTACGTGAGATAATATGTGATAGTACTGCACATGTTAGGTGTGCCCTGTGTAGATAGTAGCCCCTGAGACTCTGGTTGTCGTCGAGAACGGCGGCGAACAGAGGATCATATTCCTAGGCAATAACCAGACTGCCCCTATGTGCAGGTGGTGGAAGCTCCGGTGGCTAGCCGGACTAGTGAGTTTGCCAAATTAAAACGGCAACTGGATGCGGCAGATGCCGACATCGAGCTTGTTAACAAGAGGCTTGACGAGGCACATGGTAAGTGTTATTATCCGATGAACGCCACATAGTAAGAGCAGCATGATGCCAATATCTTTAAATGTTGTGACTGCAGATGGAGCTGCCACCGTAGAAGCCTTGCGGGCAGAACTTGCCCGAGCCAAGGAACAAGCGAGGATTAGTAATGCGGCTGCTTTGAAGGCGGCCGAAGAGTTGAAAGCCGAGAAGGCCGCACATTGCGAGAGCCAAGAGAATATGGCCAAGATGGCCGTAGAATTAAAAGACACTGCCGACCATTGTCGGGTCCTTGAAAAAGAAAACTGAGCGAAGGCAACGGACCTTGAGAAGGCCGCGGCGGCGGACAAAGACACCCGTTCTGCTATGAGAGCGAAGAAGGAGGAGCTGCGGGAAGCCGGGGATATTGCGGCTGGGAAACCCTTCATGTTACGGAGGAAGTTCGGAGATCCACGGTATGCCCCTCTGGATCGGCTGTGGAGTTCGACAGATGCGTATATGGATTTGGCGGCGAGCGCTGCCGATGCAGCCAAGTATTTCCAAGGTCAGACAGATCGTGAAGTGGACAAGCTGTTCTGGACGCAATTCCACGTTCCCAAGCGTCCGCTTACATTGACTGACCAGCTAGCCGAATGGGCCGAACTGAATAGGTTGTCCGGACTCGCCATGAGGTCTGTTGTGGACCAGCTATGGCCGGAAAGGCCAAAGCCAAACAACTATTTCAGGTTAGTGCAGCAGTTCCTTGATGCGGTGCCGCGCATTAATGCCATGAAGAGGTCGGCGTGCATAGAAGGCTCGCGGATGGCCCTTGCCCGTGTTAAAGCATACTGGGCGGAGATGGACGCTACCACTGTTGCGGTGCAGGGTTCGGCCATAGGCCGGGTGGCTGTCGAGCACTATTTCGAGGAGGTTCTCGAGGGTGCTCGTTTGATAGAGGCCTAGTGCTCGAAGAATATTATGTTTGAGTGATATGTATTCTCATTGTAAGCACAATGCTTTTATGAAGTTTTTATAAGGTTATGTTTATACTTTTGCCTGAAAGTAGTATGATGCCTCATGCGCGGCCGTTTATGTATACATGTGTATAACCTGAAAGATTGCAGCCGTCGGCTTCAACCCCCACGCATATAATGCGGAGGTGCTCGCAAAAAAATGCGTGTTCACACTTAACCCAATGTCTGGGTCCTATTAAGGAGGTGATAGCGTAGCGAGCGAGGCAACCGGACTATAATGCTTTAACACTTTCACTTAGCCATAGGAGTTTGACAGTGGGGCTACTAGATAGCCCCTGGTGGCTCCGCACTCTCCCAATCGCGGGGTGTGTACATGCCTGGCCAGAAAACGGCCCTTCGTTAAGGCGGAGGAATTCTAACATTCCGATAGGTCACCGAGTGGTTGACCAGTCTCGCGCTATATCATGACAGTCAGTTTTCGGCCTTCTCTACTGAGGTGCTCGTCCGGATGAACCACGGCACAATCGTAGTAGTTCTCCTGGTGCTACCTTAGCCGGTAAAACGGAACGTAAGGCACCAAAACATAGGAGCCGGGCAAACCCACCATTTGACCAAAGACAATGATTCGGAGCTGATGCATATAAGTCCAAACTCGCGACGCCGAACACTCCCTAAGGTATTCGGTCTTTATGGTATAAACCGGGCCTAAATAGTGCCCTTCGTAAGAAGCCCCTTGTGTCCAGGTACATGCATTATTCTGACGTGGCCACATGCCAAGACGTCAGCATCCTTCTCAACTGTGCTGAGAATTCGGTGGATATGTATCAACAAGAGACAGTAAAAAAGGTTTACGCAGGGTCTTAATCTAAAAAGAATCCTTGGAGCGGGTCCCTGCTGCACGTCTGCGCCTGTGTCTCCGTTGTGCCGTATCCTGGACGGGTGTAGCACGATGATCATCTGTAAAAGAGAGGAACTTAGGTGAAAAAGTTGTCGTGCAAAAGGATAGTTTTTAAGGGAACCAAGTATAATTCAAGATGAGTAAAAAATTGCCACTTGTCTGCGCGCGTTGAGCCCCTTGTATAGGGGTGTGACCATTGATCCGGTATGAATTACATATAGCTATGCCGGATTCATCTAACCATGTCTGAGGTCTTGACGACCTGTTAAATGCTTTAGTTGGTGAGGCTGTTTTTAGTGTGCGGCTGCCAAGGCAGCCGCACTCTCTTCGGCGCACAAAGATCGCTTATTATTTCCGTTTACTGTAATGATGCCACGTGGACCGGGCATCTTGAGTGTGAGGGAAGCATAGTGCGGTATTGCATTAAAGTGAGCGAAAGCTTCGCGTCCGAGTAGTGCTTGATAGCCACTTTGGAACGAAGCGATGTGGAAGGTTAAATGTTCGCTACGGAAGTTATCGGGGGAGCTGAATATAACTTTTAGCAGCAGGGAGCCCGTGCAATGAGCCCCTGGGCCTAGCGTTACTCCTTGAAAGGTAGTATTGCTATGGCAATTTTTTGTTGGGTCTATCCCCATTTCGCAGATTGTATCCTGATATATCAGGTTTAGACTGCTGCCACCGTCCATCAGGACTCGTGTGAAGTGATATTCGTCAATTATTGGGTCTAATACCAGGGCAGCCCATCCTGCACGCCGGATACTTGGTGAGTAATCACGATGGTCGAAAGTGATCGGTTGAGACGACCAGTGGCAGGACTCCGCGGTGATAGGCCCTTGGGCATATTTTTCTAGGAGTGTCGTTTTGTTTCTTCCCTTGATCACGTGTAACACGTTTACTGTTTTGACTTATGGTGGAAATTTCTTTTGTTCCCCAGTGTCTTGCTTGAGAGGCTCATCCTCGTCTTTGCTTGGTGTATCCTCCCCCTTGTGTACGGCGTTGAGCTTACCGGACTGCTTGAAGACCCAACATTCTCTGTGGGTATGATTAGCAAGTTTACCAGGGGTGCTATGGATCTGACATATTTGGTCCAGAATTTTGTTTAGGCTGGACAGTTCGTCTCTGGCGCCTTTAGAGGGCGGCTTTTGCTGACCTGGCCGAGCGCTTTTGAATCCGGCGTTTACTGTCGTGCTCTTCGTGTTGTCTTCTTTATTCCGGCATTTGTTACTGCTGTTGCGCCATGATTTCCCGTTTCCATCTCTAACTTTAGATGTACTGGGGTCGCTAGTGCTGCATCTGGCTAGCCAGCTGTCCTCACCCGTGCAAAAGCGGGTCATGAGGCTTGCTAATACTACCATTGTTCTCAGCTTTTCTTGGCCGAGGTGTCTCGCGAGCCATTCGTCACGGACACTATGCTTAAAAGCTGCCAAGGCTTCGGTGTCCGGATAGTCGACAATTTGGTTCTTTTTAGTAAGAAACCTGTTCCAAAGTTTTCGAGCTGACTATCCGGGCTGTTGAGTTATATGACTCAAATCGTCCGCGTCCGGAGGTCGGACATAAGTCCCTTGGAAATTTGCCCGGAAAGCGTCTTCGAGCTCTTCCCAGCTTCCAATGGAGTTTTCGGGGAGGCCTTTAAGCCAGTGACGAGCTAGCCCTTTGAGCTTGAGGGGTAAGTACTTGATGGCGTGGAGATCATCTCCTCAAGCCATATGGATATGGAGGATATAATCCTCAATCCAGACCCGAGGGTCTGTTGTTCCGTCGTATGCCTCCATGTTTACGGGTTTGAATCCCTTTGGAAATTCATGGTCCAGCACCTCATCGGTGAAACATAGGGGGTGTGCGGCACCCCTGTATCTAGGTGTACCGCGTTGTTCGAATGTTTGTTGTGTTACATTGTATGCTGGGGCGCGCTTGCGTGGTCCATAGATGGATCTGGTTGCGCCGTCCTTTTGGTGCGAGCCCTCGCGTGGATCGCGTATTGGCTTGTGAGTGGCGTTGTTTGCCGCTCGATGTTGGCCGTGAGGTCGTCTATACCAGGTGGCTGTTTTGATTTTTGGTTGTGGGGGGTCCGAGGCCTCCTCATCGAATTTAGGTAGCAACTTCCGCTTTGGGTAGCTCTTGGTGGGGTGACTGTCGTCGTACCTCGCTGTTGTGTTGAGTATTTTACTCCATCTGAGTTGGAGTGTGTCTTGCGCAGCCTTGAGCCTTTGCTTCTGCTTTTTCAGACTCCTCACGGTGGCAACAAGCCTTTGACGGGCATTCTGCTGCTCCGGGTGCCTGTCCGGCGTTATGTCGTCCGAACTATTATCTTTGACAGAATTGGTTTGTTCGGTTTGGTTCTCCGTATTGCCGTGGTCCGGCAGTGGTTTGCCCTGCTCCAACGCTGGGTCTGTATGATCGTTATTTCTGCCGAGGCGGGATTTGGGGCGGTGCTTGCGCCGCCGCTTTGACTGCTTCTCGAGGGAACAAGCCTTCGGTGCGTCCTTCCATTCCTCCTCGTCGTCTTCTTTTGGTGTGTCCACCATGTATACGTCATATGATGAAGTGGATGTCCAGCGCCCTGTGGGCGGTGGTTCCTCTTCGCCTCCCGCATCGTCGTCCATACCGTCGATATCTTCGGAGTCGAAGTAGAGCATGTCGGTTGAGTCATCGACAGTGGCTATTAAGTGGGTGGTGGGTGGGCGTCGAATTTCTTCGTCGTCCGCATCCCAATCCTGTTGGCCATAATCCGGCCAGGGCCCTCCTGACAAAGAGAGAGACCTTAGTGAATTCAGAATGTCGCCGAAGGGCGAGTGCTGAAAGATATCCGCGGCGGTGAATTCCATGATCGGCGCCCAATCGGATTCGATTGGCAGGGGCGCGGGCGGTTCGGAGTCAGAAAAAGAGTCCGGCACCTTGGAGTCACGGGCTGCGCAGAGGGGTATGCTGGTGTTCGGCTCGATCGCCGTTGAGACTGCAGCCCCTGAGGCGGTGTCTAACCACCCGTCCTCGATTGGCGCAGTTGGCTCCGAACTAAGGGTCGGAGCTGATGCGGGCACGGCTTCTGGGGTACTGTTCGGCGGCAGAGCTAGGTCATACCCATCGCGACAGTGCGGCGCACCCGGCTGTGGCTCGAATTCGTCGAAGATCAAGTCTCCGCGGATGTCAGCCGTGCAGTTCAAACTTCCAAATCTAACCTGATGGCTAGGGGCGTAGCTTTCAATCTGCTCCAGATGGCCAAGCGAATTAGCCCGCAGTGCAAAGCCGCCGAATACGAAGATCTGTCTGGGGAGAAAAGTCTCACCCTGGACGGCATCGCTATCGATGATAGTAGGAGCCATCAAGCCTAACGGCGACGACACAGAGGAACTCTCAATGAAAACACCAATGTCGGTGTCAAAACCGGCGGATCTCGGGTAGGGGGTCCCGAACTGTGCGTCTAGGCTGGATGGTAACAGGAGGCAAGGGACACGATGTTTTACCCAGGTTCAGGCCCTCTTGATGGAGGTAAAACCCTACGTCCTGCTTGACTAATATTGATGATATAGGTAGTACAAGAGTAGATCTACCACGAGATCAGAGAGGCTAAACCCTAGAAGCTAGCCTATGGTATGATTGTATGTTGTGATTGTTGTCCTACGGACTAAAACCCTTCGGTTTATATAGACACCGGAGAGGGTTAGGGTTACACAAGGTCGGTTACAAAGGAGGAGATATCCATATTCGTATTGCCTAGCTTGCCTTCCACGCCAAGTAGAGTCCCATCCGGACACGAGACGAAGTCTTCAATCTTGTATCTTCATAGTCTAACAGTCCGGCCAATGGAGATAGCCCAGCTGTCCGGAGACCCCCTAATCCAGGACTCCCTCACTAGGGCTGGTTGAAAGTGGTAGTTTTTTGTTAAATACTCTACATATTGTAAGTAGGAGTGAAAGTTAAGCTTTGGAAGCCAATAAGCAAGGCTAGTTACATAGTGCATATGTGTACATGATTGAAAGTAAATATCAACCATGAGTGGCTAATATCTTGATGGAAAACTCGAAACTATGGAATACTAGGAAAAATGCATGGTTGGAAATACTAGCAATGTTCCTCTCCGTTGCAACGAATCATAATTAGAATAGTACTTATTCACAAACTTGGTACAAAACACTCTAATTTTGATATACATATGTCACTAGAGATATATTATGTTTCAATTAGAATATATTCCTTGGGCTGTTTTGGTGAGGTCAGGGAGGGATGTGGTTGGTTTTAAGATACTAATTATGGGTTTTTCTGCAAATTGGTAAACAAGTGGGATGTTCGTGAGAAAAGGCAACAACTTACCTCACAATCGTTAGATGTAGATCTAATGGTCAGAAACGACGGATGGCAGACACACCAGCATCACCAACTTAGTCTTGTGTAGGAGTACTAGCAAGATCCGTGCATTGCACGGAACATCAAGATGCATTTTTTTTATAAAACACTTCTTGTGATTGACCCTTGCAGGAGTAATCCCATGTGTAAAAACTAATGATATCTCGAGAAATATGAGATAAGGTGAAGAGGAGTGGGGTGTGGTGGTGGTTGGTGGTCAGACTGAGCGGAGGCATGGGGATTGACGACGCCGGCAGCGGCCACCAGGCCAGTTTGTTCCAGAGGCTTCCTTTCTTAATTGCTCAACAATGAGGTTTGTTGGAGATAAGGATGAACGAGGGAAGGCTTTGTCTGCAAATGTGGAGAGGGGTGCAGATATCTTTTAGTTTAATTTCCATCTGCCAGATATAGATCGGGCGGTCTATATTGCAAGATGGCACATGTACCATCATCACCAACTCGGTTTTTTATAAGAGAAGAAATATAAGTATGGAGATACAAACGTATTATCAATACTTGCTTCCGTAAACTAGCATCTACATTCTATTCAACGCCTCGGCATGTGGGGCCTTAGCACAATGACTTCTCGACTGTGTAAAACAAAGATTTCCTCGTCGCCGACAAGGAGGGGGTGACAGCAGCACGCTTTTTGGCTTGCTCTAGTCCTAGTAGTCATACTAGGTGGTCTAAGCACGTGTAGATTTATTCTTTTTCACGTCTCGTGTTCGCCATACTGCCACGACTTTTGATGAATAGATGGTAAGTTATTCATGAGGAAACTCTTGTTGAGCGTGTTTGCGAGAGAGAGAGAGATAGTGTGCGTGTGTGATATGTTAGAGACTGAGGCAATGATAACAAATTCTTTGTGTGTGTGTGTGTGGAGGATAGAGAGAGACATGTACATGGGGCTTTGTGTTGTGTAATGTGGAGACACATATACATAATTAGAGAGTGAGTGTGTGAGATACACATGTGGACATGAGGAGAGACGAGGATCCAGATAAATGGGTGTTTGTGCGTGTCTGTGTGTGTTTGTGCACGCATTTGTGTGTGAGAGGGAGAGAGTGTATGTGGAGTAGAGAGACCACTAATGATGTAAACCTAGTATAAGGGAAGGGGGAATGGTGTGACATGTGTAGTAGCGAGATTGCACGGGTGCAGGCGGGGGGAGCAGACTATTTGGAAGAGACATCGAGTGTGTGTGTGGGGGGGGGGAGAGGGGTGTGAGAGCGAGAGAAAGAGAGAGCTAGCGGCGGAGAGAGAGAGAGAGAGAGAGAGAGAGAGAGAGAGGAAGAGAGGGGGCGAGAGGGGTCATTTGTGTCCATAAATGGCGTATAGATAGGGAGACAATGTTGATGTTGTCTGAAATTGGCCTATGAACGAAGATGCAAGGGAAGCGAGTCATCGTGTGTGTGATATGGACTTCATGAGAGATCTAGAATAGATGGTGTAGAGAACAATGTGCGAAATCGAGAACGATTATACATTAGGGAGCTATGCAAAGAGTCACGACATATATGTATACAGGGAAGGAGCTGGGGCGGGTCCGCATGTGGGAGAGATACAAAGAGGAGAGTGGTGCACAAGGAGACAAAGTGTGCTTGTTTGCAGTGGGGGTGGTGTGTGAGGTGAGTGCGCGAGAACCACATAACTAGGGAGATAGACGTTTGGGGGCGACGTTTTGTGTGTATGGGAAATATACACTCTACATAGTGCGTGTGCTTGGGTAAGAGAGTTAGCAGGAGACCTAGAGAGTGAGGGAAGAGATGTGTGCATGCCCGAGAGATAAAGTGATAGAGACCTATGTTGGGGTCCGGACTTTACAAGAGAGAGGGGTGTTAATGTGCTCGTGTGTTGGTGTTTGGGGGAGAGAACGACTTCTCTATGTGTGTGTGTGGTGGTGGGGGGGGGGTTGACTTCAGATAAAGAGTGAGGTGTATATATTTGAGGGACTTTAGCGTAATTGAGATATTGTGCACTTATGGTTGATCAATTTGTTTCACAGTTTGTACTATGAGATAACGATACTTTTGAACATGCGTGATATACCTTGATGTGCCAGAATTACAAACCTAAGATTGGAATTTTGGAATTCGACTCCATCATTAGCTTTTGTAATTCATTTAAATGGAGGTACATTTTTTAAGCCGGGATTTCGTGATTTCAAATTCATATATCAAACCTAGAGATATACACATACGGGCATGTTCAAACTTTATAATCATCCACTTTATTCATACACATACACATTTTTGCTTTTGTCATCATATTTAGGATAAACACATTTGGAATTTCATTTGAATTGGACCATATGATGGTATTTGCTTGTAGTAGCTCAATGATCCATATTTTAATTGAATGGACAATCTAAGTTTCGAGTTGGAGACATTGATTTTCAAAACTTGCACATTTTTTGCGTGCAAAACAAACAAATTGTCGGCCATGATATCATAGTCGGCCGTACAAGAGCAGAATACTTATAATTTTAGGCGCCAAAAGCTTTCAAACTTCCCGCTCACATCGAAATATCACGCGCCCGAAAGTTAAGCCATGCGATATTCCTGTTTTACCCCTGCCACATGAACGGAAAAGGGCTGCTTTGGTAACTCCATTGTTTTCCCCTCTTTGCCCCCAACATTCTTCCCCAGAGCCCCTCCCCTTCCCCTCCCGCACTCCCAACCAAGGCAAGCCGCCGAATCTAGTCCTCCGCCGCAGCGGTGGACCTCACACCCCTCCGGATCTACCTTCCGCACCTTGGAACCCCCAACTGCCAACTCACCACTTCACCAGAGCCGCTTCAGCGACTGGCTTGTGCACCACTCCAGATCTCCTTGACCACCATCATGGTCCACCGCACCGAATATGCTTAACCGGGGCCCTCGTCCACCACAGCGTAGGCCCTTCACTGACTCCCTCGTCCGCCCCTTCGCTGGCCCTTCATACAAGCCCTCGTCCGCCGCAACAGATCCACCTCACCGAAAGCACTGTACAACGCACCCACCGAAGCCTTCGTCCACTACACCGGACCCACTCCACGGACGCCATATTCAACTCCACCGGCCCTGCTTTACCGACGCCGCAGCCTCATCAGGTTATTTCGATTTGTACTCCTTCGGTTTTTCTCTTTATCGTGCAACTGTTCGCTTACCACAGATGAGCTTTCTTGTATGTCGAAAGGCGCCGCGACCGTAGCACCGGAGCCGCTTCAGCGACGGCGACAACCGACCCAAACTCAACTGCAACACGAGCACCATCGATGATCCTTAGCTATCAAGTATGACAATGATACCCATACGCCACCAAGAATCATGTACTATTATCCAGCGGCCGGCGCCTACGTTCACTTTCCTAGCATAATCACCGCACCTTTGAATTTCTTCAGGGCATCATTCAGTTTTTCATGAGATGCGTTATTTTTCTTGCACCTGTAGGGCCATACTTCTGGCAGTGAACATGTTACATGTGCTAAATTACATACCAGTGCACATATAGTTAATATGCTTTAGTTTTGTTCTGATGCCACCTGTTGGTTATATCAGACTGCTTAATGTTCTCTATGCTTAATTACACATCAGCAAACTAGCATGTGGTTCCGCTGCTTTTTGTTTGTTTTACCCTACATTTTCTGATGCTAGCTATTACATCACTGCTCCGAGCCTCTGTTCATTACTTTTTTGTGTGTTCTTGATCTTCCCAAGTTGCATGACTAATTTGATGCTTCTATTAATTATGGAGCTGCCAACCCCATCAAGCAAAATATTTGTTCTTTTGGGGCTGGCACCTCGAACAAGCATAAAAATAGAGGGAAGCAGATATATTGTCGTGTATGCACACACCCTTCTTTCATTAGTTTAGATGAACCATTGATGATCAATTCGGACCAGTGCATGCGATTAAAATTAATTTTACCTAAATAGACGGTGCAGAATAAACTACAACAACTAGATTTGCAACCACGGGATGCTGACGATATCTTCAAAGAACATTGCAATAGCAGCTAGGCTTCACATCAACATATGGTAAGCCAGTGTGTTTTAGTACATGTGAAATGTAATGCGAGTGGGCTGCTTTCTTGGCTTGTGCCCTCAACGTGTAATCCTACCGAATTACAAATAGTTCAGTTGTCTGCTTTGCTGTATTGCTTGATTCGAATGCTTATTTGTTGTTACGCTATACCTGAATTGGCCAATATGTCAGCAGTGCCTGCTGTACTATCGTAAAGAAATGCATGCCTATTTCATTTAAGTCCTTAACTTTTCCTCTCAACCTCATCACAAGACTGTCTTCGTAGTTTATATGAGGCCACACTGTTAAGTGCTTTCTCAGATTATTTCAACTGCTTAGATGCCTTGGCAACTTAAATATAGCGGTTGTACACTCCCTTTCAACTAGGGATATCAACTGGGTCCCATTTAATCCCGATTAAAGTCCACTAGTGGTATGATAGTTCAAAAGAGTTTTTATTTTTTGAGGAAAATGAACTAGGGAGGTAGCAAAAACTAACTAGATGGGACTGGCAGATGTCGTTTATTTGCCACTTACATCCCTAGTTTCATCTTACCATTTTAATTTCTTTTCGGCTGATGCTTCTTCGAACCATTTAAATATAGTTTGCCATGCTCGGCAATAATTCGTCTGTCGTTTACCATGTAAGCTTACTGCCTGGATCATACGATAACTATCTCTTACTGATGTCCAGCGGAAACCTTTCAGGATGCTGTTCATACTAGGACACAATGTACAACCCAGAATCTATTTGTGGAAGCAGTGCGCCATCCATGTTACCAGATGGTAGCAGTTCAGAGGCAACACCGCCGGAGAGCAGTCTGAGCACAGATATTATAGTGCTTGAGGCTCTACTAGAGGCAAAAAGAGATGGTGTGGCTGCCATGAATGAGGTAATCTTTATCTTGAGGCTGGAAATTACGGAATTAGCGGCACGCATTATGCAAGCAACCCAAGAATTGGAGGAAGTAAGAATGTTGCATTTCATGACGGAGGAGGTCCTGCTGTTTCTGCTATCTGAAGCCCAAGGTAATCCCGGTTCTTCTTTAGATACCAGTTGAAATTGTCATTAGATTATTGTACTTGCATGTTGTGTCATGTCTCTGTATGGATTATGTTGCAAGACCCCCTATGTTGTCCATGTGTTGTAATGATCCGAATTTTTTAGGCGAGGTAATCCTCAGTACTTGTATGATTGACATAAGGTGAACTATTTTTTGTGTGAGCATATTGTATTGGATGAAATAACTGTTTGACTCAGAGTGTATCCAACCTACTGAATTCGAAGTTCACAACATTTCTAAATCATAATCATATATAAAGGTGGAATAAATCTTTGTTGTGGTTTTGAAGAAATAAATAACAAAACGTATAATTATCTGTGGATATTCGTAATCGAATACAAATTGGATTTGAATTTAGTTTGCCAGGTCCCAGGGCAAACGTGAATGCTAATTATCCCAAGTTTTGAACGAAGCGGCTAAACACCCACTATAATTTGTGGGCTGCCCGAAGCAAGTGTTTGCGAGATGGAAATTACTATCTACCCCTGACACTTGACATCCTTATCGACCGGATTTACACTGCTGTGGATAGGGGTAGACTAGTAACTTCAATGAGACATGACACGACGGCCTCTGAGCCCATTCAGACACGGTGGGCGCCAAACATGGGCGGCAAAACACATTTGATTCAAGCTCGTCCGAAACACATGTGTCTCTTCCTCCATTTCCCCATTCACACACGGTGGGCGGCAAAACAAACTCTCCTCGTCCGAAATCGATGTAGGCCAATATTTTAAATAGGGGCAGATGTGTAACTTCCATCAGACGTGACACAACCGCTGTAACGCCCTTGATGCGGCTATATGTCCCATGTGTCGAGGCACGACTTAGAGGCATAGCCGCATTGAAAGCAATGTCGCAAGTCGGGAAATCATCACACATCCCATGTACATAAATAGTATAAAGGGGAATAACATAGTTGGCTTACACTCGCCACGTCACATCAAAGTACATAAATAACATCCATCATACAATCACTCATGGCCCGACTACGGTGCCAAAATAGAAAAGACCCCCAACATGCGACAAGGCCCTGAATCTAACCCCGAATAGGCACCACTACTGATCATCAGGAAAAGACACATAGTAACGCTGAGAGTCCTCGTCGTACTCCCACTTGAGCTCGAGCGCGCCATCTGGAGCTGTATCATCTGTCCCTGCATCTGGTGTAATAGTAATCTGTGAGCCACAGGGACTCAGCAATCTCGCACCCTCGCGATCAGGACTATTTAAGCTTAATAGGTAGGAAAGGGGTAATGTATAAGTGGAGCTGCAGCAAGCGACTAGCATATATGGTGGCTAACTTATTCGCAAAAGAGAGCGAGAAGAGGAGGCAAAGAACGAGCGAGAAACTAGAGAGCAACCTGCGCAAACATAACTCCAACGCCGTGTCCACTTCCCGGACTCCGCCGAGAAGAGGCCATCACGGCAACACACTCAGTTGATTCATTTTAATTAATTAAGGTTCAAGTTATCTACAACCAGACATTAACAAATTCCCATCTGCCCATAACCGTGGGCACGGCTTTCGAAAGATCAATCCCTGCAGGGGGTCCCAACTTAGCCCATAACAAGCTCTCACGGTCAACGAAGGAATAGACCTCCACCCAAGACACACCGATCAGACTCGGTATCCCGGTACAACAAGATGATTCGACAGGTTAAAACAAGTCCAGCAACACCGCCCGAATGTGCCGACAAATCCTGATAGGAGCTGCACATATCTCTTTCTCAGGGCACACTCAGATTTTCTAAACTTCCGGTAGGCCAGCCCAGAGTTGCCCCTGGTGGCCACCGGCGGCTGACGTTCCGGACCAACACTCAGAGGAGCGCTGGCCCGTGCGGGGGCTAAAATAAAGATGACCCTCGGGCTCCGGAAACCCAAGGGAAAAAGGGGTAGGTGGAAAATGGTAAAACCAATCTTGGGCATTGCTGGAAAAGCTTTAATCAAGGCGAACTATCAAGGGGTTCCCATTATAGCCCAACCGCGTAAGGGACGCAACAATCCGGGAACATAACACCGATATGACGAAAACTAGGGCGGCAAGAGTGGAACAAAACACTAGGCGAGAGGCCGAGCCTTCCACCCTTTACCAAGTATATAGATGAATTAAGATAACATATCAATATAATGATATCCCAACAAATAAATAAATGTTCCAACAAGGAACGGCTCCAATCTTCACCTGCAACTAGCAACGCTATAAGAAGGGGGCTGAGCAAAGCGGTAACATAGCCAATCAACGGTTTGCTAGGACAATGGTGGGTTAGAGGCTCAATCATGGAAATTGGGAGGCTGACAAGCAAGTGGTAGGCATCATAGCATTGGCAAAGCAAAAGAGCGAGCAAACTAGCATAGCAAAGATAGTAGTGATTTCGAGGGTATGATCATCTTGCCTGCACAGTTGTCAGAGTTGACTGGATCCTCAAAAGCAAACTCAACGGGCTCCTCGTTAGCGAACTCGTCTCCTGGCTCTACGCAACAACACAAACAAGCAACAAGGATACAATCAACCACGTGCAAACTCAAGCAATAAGATGCAAATGATGGTATGCTATGCGGGATGCGATGCGGGATGCAAAATGCAAGACGTGACAGGAAATGCATGAACCTGGCCTCAACTTGGATAACCAAGTGTGCCACTGGATAGGTGGGAATAAATCACCTGAAAACGATATAAAGATCATAGGAATCGGAGCTACGGTTTGGAAATGGCAAGCGTTTTACGAAACGAACCGATCTGCAATTTACAGCAAGTAGGCTCCTAAATGCAACAAAATGAACATGCTACGGCCACCAAACATGAAAACAAAATACATGGCAGGGATGTACACAAGATGCTTAACAAATCACTAGGACTGAGACATAGGCAAATTCATCCATTAAGGGGTCCAAACAAGCATGGTAAAACTGAATAAGCAAAACAGATTTCAGACTTAGCGAAATTAACGCTAGTCTAAAATTTCAGACCACGATGCTCTCTTCGGAGCAGCAAAACAACATGAAACATAACCTGAACATGGCAAGTAAGAACATGGCATGGAGCTACTCAACAAGCTTAACAAAACACCCAAAATGACCTGGGGCCAAAAGGGTTCACAAAATACTCTAACGAGCACACGAACATCGATAAACACAATCAGTTTTCAGACTTAGTGAAAACTGAGACATGCTGAAATTATAACTCACGGAGGCATGTAAACGAGCTCGATGCACTCACTACGGTGCAAGTCATGGCAAGGCAAGCATATATCCATAAATAAGGCACAAAATTCTAGCTAGACATGGCAAGAACAATAGCATAGCATGCACGAGTCACTAGCAATGGCATCGGCAAAATCGCAAAAGAGTTCACGATCTGCCCAAATTAACAACGATGCAAAAGTTGAGCTCGATTGAGTCAACCTAGGGTGCTCCATCATAACAAGAAAAGACATGGATGGATAGATCATAACAAGAATAACAAATCACTCTTACTGATCATCCTCAAAAGAGGCACGGATCCCTAGGAAACAAGCTGGACATATAGCATCATGAACTAAAACATCCCAGACTTAGTGAAAATCACTAAGTCCCTGAAATCAGCAATCTCAGGTACCCCTCTTGGCAAGCTTGCACAAGACAACACACACATCCTGAAAATGCATGGGTGGCACCTCTGGAAAGAATACAAAATGCTTAACAATTCATCCCAAAGGGGCACAGGCATATCATGCACACAATAATCATGGCAAAAATGACAAATGACAATGTTGAGCTAACGGATCTGCAATTTAACTCATGATGCCTCCTCCTAATAGCATTTTGGGCATCAAGATGAACTCAAATGCAAATGATGCAATGGAATGAAATGATGTACTCGTCAAGTCAAAGATTTTGATATATTATATGTCCAAAACGGAGCTACGGATGCGGAGATACGAGCAGTCAAACATGGCATGAAAATTAGGGTTTCGGGAGGAGAAAGTCAACCGTGAGGAAATAGATCTCAGATCTGGCACTGTTCACGCCGGCGCGGGGTTCGAGGATCGCTGGAGCTGAGGTCGTGGTGGCCGGATCCGAGGCCGCCGGCGTCGGGGGAGGCGTGGAGGAGGGTGGCGCGGCACCCTCCGGCGAGGAGAAGGCGGCGGGGCGCCGGAGCAGGGCGGCGGCGCGCCGGCGTCGAGTCGGCGGAGCGGAGCAGGTGGCCGGCGCCGGCGAAGGGCGGCGAGGAGCTGGCCGGGCGCGGGGAAGACGAGGCGGCGCGGGCGGCGGCGTGTGGCCCGGGAGGCGGCGCGGGAGGGCCCGCCCTGGGCTTCGGCGGGCCGGCGGTTGCGGGGCGGCGATGTGGTCCCGCGGGGGACACGTGGCGGCGGCGGGTTGGATGGCGGCGGCGGGCGGACGCGTCCGGCTCCGTCCGGACGTGTCCGGTGGCGGCGGGAGGAGTGGATCTAGGGTTTAGGGGTGTTTGACCCGGGATTTTTGAGGGGGGTGTATATATAGGCATAGAGGGAGCTAGGAGAGTCCAAATGAGGTGCGGTTTTCGGCCACGCAATCGTGATCGAACGACCAAGACGATGGAGCAGAGTTTGGTGGGTTTTGGGCCAAATTGGAGGGGTGTTGGGCTGCAACACACACGAGGCCTTTTCGGTCCCTCGGTTAACCGTTGGAGTATCAAACGAAGTCCAAATGACCCGAAACTTGACAGGCGGTCTACCGGTAGTAAATCAAGGCCGCATGGCAAGTCTTGGTCCAATCCGGAAATGTTTAATCCCCACACACGAAAGAAAGCTAGAAATGGCCACCGGAGGAGAACGAAGCGCCGGAATGCAAAACGGACAACGGGGAAAATGCTCGAATGCATGAGATGAACATGTATGCAAATGCAATGCACGTGATGACAAGATATGAGATGCACGAAAACAAAAACAACACACGGAGACAAAGACCCAAACCCGGGGAATAAATATAACTTAATGCCGGAAACGGCAAGAGTTGGAGTACAAATTGGGAAAGTCATATCTGGGGCGTTACAACCGCCCTACCTGTCAGCCCCATTCATACACCGTGGGCGCCAACCGTGGGCGGCAAAACAACCTCTCCTCGCCCGAAATAGTTACCGACAAATATTTGGGAGATGCGATATTACCGTCCTATTCCCAACCGATGCGATGTCCGAAATTTTAAACGGGGATAAGTTCGTAACTTTCCCCCATTTCAGAGAAGCGTGTCCCAAAGTTTGAGATCCCCCTCCCCTCCATTTCCCCATTCATACACCATCGGCAGCACGACAACCTCCGCACTGCGGCCAGCCTCCTCTGTCCGCCACCCCATCCTCCACCTTGCTGGAGCCGCTACCCTTACCCCGTCGTCCACTGCAAGAGATGGACGTCTCTCATACACGATGCTGGACCAGGATCCTTTCATCGCCTCCTCTCGCTTCATCGGCGCCATCGTCCACCTTGCCGTTGCCGCTCCTACGACCGCCTCATCCACGGCAACATGATATATCCCCCGACCCGCCCGTCTGCCGTCTAAAGTCTTCTTCCCCGCCGCCGATAGCCATCGCATCCGCAGCACCCTCAACGTATCAGCATAGGCCTACACGGCGTCGCAAGAGAGGTGGTACTCTTCCATATGTGCTTAAGGTATTGATCTCACCCGGAAAATAGATCGTAATTTGTTTACTGTACTTTTCTTGTCCGTACCAAATCATAGTGGCTAGTTGAAAGCAAACATTGGTTGCGAAGTAGCTTTGTCTGGTTTGCACCTTCAGATCCGCCATGGCACGGGCACTATACTCGTAAAGCTTATGGTTTCCCCCTTTATATTCACTACCATCATCGTAGGTGCTTCGTGTCGTGCTAGCACTGCTCCTCAAGACCTCAACCCAAAGCTTACGTGTTGAAATACGAATATGATATGATGCTCATATCACTAAAACAGAGAACGTTTAATTGGTCACCTAATGTTCCTATATTCATTTCGAAAAGCATGTGCGCCACCCACTGGTCCAGCTAGTTCCACTTTCCTGATTTTTCTCTTGATGCTTAGGGTTTTCCCCTTTTATCTACTCTACTATGATCTGCGTAGGTGCTTTCTATCGTACTAGCATTACTCCACCCTTCAAGCTAAACAACACAACAATCAGAATTCGAAAGCTTAGTTGTTCAAATATGATTGTGATATGTGTCGGTGTACTAGAGTAGGGGTACCCTAGTATCCCGAACTTGTGCACGGGCAGTCGCAGCGTCCCGCGGCAAGGCTTGCCGGGTGACCGCCAAGGTCCTCCATGGTTCCTTTGGAGCCATTCAAGAACAAAGTATCCAAGACCCCGGCAAGAGGAGCTTGCTGGGAAGGAGACAAGACCCCGGCAAGAGGAGCTTGCCGGGCAGGCCAACCAAGGCATCTCAAGGAACTTACCGCGACGCACCACGCGTCCCGGCAAGGCCCGGTGAGCGACAAGCTCCCGGATGCGACAAGACAACAACCGCGGCAAGGCGCTTGCCGCGGCAAGCCTCCACTCTGTACCTGCGCTCCAGCACATCCACCAACGTGTCGCTCTGGGACCCTTCCAGGCGTACGTGGCGGGAAGCTGTGCAGCCAGAGGTACACGGTGGCAAGCGGCGCTGACAAGATTGCCATCATGGCAAGCAGAGGCGTCCCTGGCAGTCCCTTTCTGCACCGTCTAGGCGACACAGACAGGCATTTAATGCCCTTGTCCCCTGCCGTCAGGGTTAGGTATGATAACACTGTAGTAGGCGGCGGTGCCAACCGCCATGCCTTTTCCATTTTTGCCCTCATCTATGTTGCCACCTGTCGGTGACCCCTTAGACATATAAAAGGAGGCCCATGCGCAACATAGAGGGGGTCGGACAATCATTCTCACGCTCGGTCTGGCTAGCTGCTGGTGTGTAATGTAGCAATCAGCGCTCCCGAGCAAGAAACCAATACAAACACAAAGCAGGAGTAGGGTTTTACGCATCCGTGCAGCCCGAACCTGGGTAAACTGATCGCATTGCTCGTGCGCTTCGCCTCGATCTGCTCTTCGTGCTCTCTCCGCCCCCTGCCGAACCGAAAGGGGCTCGGTCCGCCGTGGCCCCATAGGTGTCCGTGGGATCAGCACCCCCGACATCTTTGGCGCGCCAGGTAGGGGTGCGTCGAGGTTGTGTGAACCTGATCTAGCGTTCGCGCGAGCCAAATCTTCATCGTCTTCATCGACATGCCGCCGAAGAAGAAGGCTTCGGAGGCGGCTGCTCCGTCCGCGCCAAGCCCACCATCGCCGGAGCAAACAGCTGGTGGGGTAGACGCCGGCGGGAGAACGGGCGTCGACGAGGGAGCTCATGGGGCTGCCAGGTCCAAGGACAAGACTGCGCTGCACATCGGCGGCGCAGCCGGCTCCCACAAGATCAGCATGCGCGCCAATGTGCCGGCGCGAGCGGGGCACGGTCGCCTGGACGAGATACTGCTCCTTCTAACGTAGTTAGAAGTCCGAGCATATCCCGTTCCTCGCACCGTTCGCCGCCGCCGGCCGCCACTCCGGCAGAAGCTTTGGCGCGAGCTCAACTGCTCCTAGACTACCCTCCAGCGGCAGACAAGATCGACGACTGGAGGGCCACCATCCAGAGTCTCATCAGCTTCGCCAACAGTGACAACCCACGGCAGCCGAGCACTTCGTTGCCGCCGCAAGCCAGCCAGGCACGAGCCGGTGGCGACAAGACCGGTGGGGGTGCAACCACTGTGCACTCTCCGCCACAAAGGCCGATATCGCCGACTTGTCGGATCCACCACGACAGCGACTACACCGTGTCATTAGATCCACGAGTTCGTCGCGACCAGCACCAAGTTCTGCACGAATGACAACAAGAAGACGCTCGTACTCGCATCGAGCGCCAAAGAGAAGCGCGGCGTCAATCAGACCTGCGCGCTGGGCCCTCTGTCGACATGCATGCGCCAGGGGAACCAGGTGACTTGCCGTATGCGGTAGGTTGCCCTGCGTTTACCCGTGAGCTGCGGCAAGTCCAGTGGCCCAGCCAGAAGAATTTCAAGCCAGACGTACCAGAGAAGTACGACAGCAAGTCGCACCCGTCGGAGTTCCTCAGCGTCTACACCATCGCGGTGCAGGCTGCCGGGGGGCGAGACGACAAGGTCCTTGCCAACTACTTCCCACTGGTGCTCAAGCCTGACGTCAGGTCCTGGCTCATGCACTTGCCGGACAACTCCATATCCTCTTGGGCAGATCTGTGCCACCAGTTTGTCGGCGCCTTTACAGGCGGCCACAAACCTCATGGCCAAGAGAGTGACCTTCACCTGCTCGCCCAGAAGGAAGGAGAGCCCCTGCACAAGTACATTCAGAGATTCAGCCGTGTACAGCGCAACATCCCAGATATCCACCCTACCGCGGTCATCAGCATGTTCCATCAGAACATGCGTAACCGCAGGATGCGGGAGGAGATGGCGATGTGCAGGATCAGAGACGTTAGTGAGCTCTATGCCCTGGCCGACAAGTGTGCACATGCTGAGGAAGGGAGGAAACTCCCCGGAGAGAGTACAGGAGCTGGAGGATCTGACAGCGAAGATGCTGCCTTGGCAAAGAAAAACCGGCGGTGCAATAACAGGAAGAAGAAAGGCAAAGAGGTGCTAGTCGTCGAGCAGTCCGGCAATGAAGGTGGCGCCAAGAAAGCCAAAGTTGGTAGCTCCGGCAAGGAAGTTGCCGCATGCACCAACTGCCAGGCTGTGGCGGCCACCGACAAGCAAGACGGCACCGACAAGCAGTACTGCAAGATCCACCGCACCAAGGGCCATGACCTCCAGAGCTGCAAGAAGGTCGAGCAGCTTGTCCAGCAGCAAAAAGCTGAGTACGAGCGGTGCGACAAGGAGAGGGCCCAAGGAGGCGCTGGAGAAGCCGGAAAGAAGCATGCTGGCCGGGGAGGACGCCGCGGCAAGGCCAAACAGCGGCAAGGAGACAGACCTCCCCGCGGCCGCGACAAGGATGAAGACGACGACGACGAAGACATGGATGATGTCGAGAACACTGAGCAGGAGTTCCCGAAAGCCACAGAGGTCTTGTGCGTTGACAGCGGTGCTTCTCTGCATACTTCCCACCGCGAACTCAAATAGTGGGCGTGGGAAGTCAATGCGGCAGAACCACCTGTCGAATCGCGCAAGCTTCTGAAATGGTCCAACACGCCTATCATCTTTGATATTGAGGACCACCCTGATCGCACAACTGCGGTCGGGTGCTTGCCGTTGTTGGTTTCACCAACTATCCGCAACCTCAAGGTCACTAAGATGCTAGTTGACGGCGGGGCCGTCTTAAACCTGATCTCCTCCGCTGTACTCCAGAAACTCCAGATCCCTGACAGCGAGCTCGAAGAGACCGGCACATTCCAAGGAATTAACCCGGGAAGGAGCAAGCCGAAGGGGAAGGTCACGTTGCCGGTAACATTTGGCAGCGAGATGAACTTCAGGACTGAGAGGGTCACTTTTGACGTTGCCGATTTTCCATTACCTTACAATGGGATACTCGGCCGTCCAGCACTCGCCAAATTCATGGCAGCCTCTCACTACGCATACAACATGCTCAAGATGCCAGACCCGATAAGCGTCATCTCTGTCCCTGGCGACAAGAAAGATGCTCTTATATGTGCCGACAAGATCTACCGGGAAGCAGCAGTCGCAACAGATCGCAAGACACTTGCCGCTGAAGCTCTCGGGGGGAAGAAGAAGACCAAGTCCGACAAGAGCTCTGATGCCCACTCCGGCAAGCGCACCTCTTCGGAGTGTTGCGCTACCGTCGAGGACGCACCATCGAGCTCCACCGGCAAGTGTAAGAAGGCAATGGTAGCTTCGCCACATACTAAGAAGGTGTCCGCCAAGGAGGACGGCACTGGTGGTACCTTCACCATCAGTGCCACTCTCGACCCTAAATAGGAAAGCGCGCTCATTGCTTTCCTGCGGGCGAATGTCCACGTGTTTGTGTGGCAACCGTCTGACATCCCCGGTGTTCCCAGGAAAGTAATTGAGCACCATCTTGCCGTTTGTCCTCATGCGCGGCCCGTCAAGCAGAAGGTCAGGAAGCAAGCAGTGGAGCGCCAAGAATTTATAGCAGAAGAAATCAAGAAGTTGGAAGCAGCAGGCCTTGTCAGAGGAGTGCTCCATCCTACGTGGTTGGCCAATCCTGTAGTCGTGCGCAAGGCAAACGGGAAATGGAGGCTTTGTATTGACTTTACTGATGTTAATAAAGCTTGTCCCAAAGACCCATTTCCCTTGCCGCGCATTGACCAGATTGTCGACTCCACAGCCGGATGTGACTTGCTGTCATTTCTTGATGCATACTCAGGATACCACCAAATCTTCATGGCAGAAGAGGATGAGGAGAAAACCGCATTCATTATTCCATGTGGCATGTACTGTTTCATACGGATGCCTTTCGGATTAAAGAATGCTGGTTCAACATTTGCAAGAGTAGTCCATGTCGCTCTTAAGCTGCAAATACACAGAAATGTGGAGGCCTACATGGATGATATAGTGGTCAAGAGCAAGGACAGGGCAACTCTGATTCAAGATTTAGATGAGACTTTTGCAAATCTGTGCAAGATCAACCTCAAGCTCAACCCCGAGAAGTGTGTGTTTGGAGTCCCTTCCGGCAAGCTTCTCGGGTTCTTTGTGTCTCAGCGAGGAATTGAAGCCAATCCCGACAAGATCAAGGCCATTGAGCAGATCGAAGCACCAAAGCGCGTCAAGGATGTACGAAAGCTTGCCGGTTGCGTGGCTGCTCTCAGCAGGTTTATTTCTCGGTCTGCTGAGCGCGCCCTACCGTTTTTCAGAATTTTGAAAAAGGCAGGTCCAATG
This sequence comes from Triticum monococcum, assembly GCA_034509565.1. NCBI lineage: Eukaryota > Viridiplantae > Streptophyta > Magnoliopsida > Poales > Poaceae > Triticum > Triticum monococcum. Next base: position 436,523,327 of record CM067842.1, on the reverse strand, counting down.
AAATGGCCTCCGGAAGCGGAGGCTGCGCTGCAGGACTTGAAGAGATACCTGTCCTCCACTCCAACACTTGTCGCACCTAAGCCGCAAGAGAAGTTGCTGCTATACATAGCAGCAACCAATCAAGTGGTTAGTGCTGCGTTAGTGGCAGAGAGGGAGGCAGATGACGAGCCAGCGACCGCGGCAAGCGCATCCAGCGACAAGCAGGGGGCTTCCCCGACAAGCTCTGGTCCCGACAAGGATGGATCTGCGCAGGTGCGCGAAGAGATGCAGAAGAGTATGGTGCAGCGCCCAGTTTACTTTGTCAGTTCCCTTCTACAGGGGGCTAGGTCAAGGTACTCTGGTGTGCAGAAATTGCTTTTCGGCCTTCTCATGGCCTCGAGAAAGCTGCGCCATTACTTCCAAGCACATGAGATCACAGTTGTCACTCGCTTTCCGCTGAAGAGGATACTGCAGAATCCAGAAGCGACAGGCAGGATGGTTGCGTGGGCACTGGAACTGTCAAGCTTTGGCCTCAAGTTTGAGAGTACTTCAACTATCCAAAGCAGAGCATTGGCAGAATTCATAGCAGAGTGGACGCCAACACCAGATGAAGAAATTCCAGAAACGAGCATCCCCATCAAGGAGGCAAGCAAAGAGTGGCTCATGTACTTTGACGGTGCCTTCTCGCTGCAAGGCGCCGGTGCTAGCGTGCTGCTTGTCGCACCCATCGGAGAGCACCTCAAGTACGTAGTCCAGATGCACTTTCCCAAGGAGCAAGCGACACACAATACTGCAGAGTATGAAGGCTTGCTTGCCGGTCTCAGGATCGCGGCAGACCTTGGGATCAAGAAGCTCATTGTCAGGGGTGACTCGCAGCTTGTCGTCCGCCAAGTAAACAAGAATTATCAAAGTCTGTTGATGGAAGCCTATGTTGACGAAGTGAGAAAGCTAGAAGGGCACTTTGACGGCCTGCAAATGGAGCATGTTCCAAGAGCTCAGAACGACATTGCCGATGGCCTATCAAAGTGCGCCGCACTTAAGTTACCTGTGGAACCAGGGATTTTTGTGCTCAAGCTGGCTCAACCGTCCGTAACGCCGTCAACTGGACAGAGCAAGAAGAGGAAGTTGATTTCTGGTGACTATTTTCCGACAGAGCTTCCCGAAGCCGCCACCAAGAAGGTCCCCAAGATCAACACCAAGAGTGTTGAGGAGCAGTCTGCTCCGGCAAGCCCTAGGGTTTGTTCCGTCGAAGCAGACGCTCCCGACAAGTTTTGCTCCGGCAAGCTTGCCGGGGAACGTCAAGCTCCGGCAGAGCCGCAGGTTCTTGCCATAGAAGCGGATGTTCCCGCAGCCGCAGATATGCCTTTAGTCCTTGTTGTCGAGCCGCAAGCTCCAACATGGGCACAACAGATTATCCGTTTCCTTCAGACAGGAGAACTTCCCGAAGAGCAAGAAGAAGCGGAAAGAGTAGCCCGGCAGTCAAGTATGTACCAGTTTGTCGACAGCATACTGTACAGAAGAAGACTCAACGGTGTGAAATTGAAGTGTATTCCTCGGGAAGATGGACAAAAGCTGTTGGCAGAGATACATGGAGGCATATGTGGTCACCACATTGGCGCAAGAGCACTTGCTGGCAAAGCATTCCGGCAAGGCTTCTTTTGGCCGACAGCCCTCCAGGATGCAACTGCACAAGTAACCAAGTGTGAAGCGTGCCAGTTCCATTCCAAGCAGATAAACCAGCCAGCTCAAGCTCTCCAGACGATCCCTTTATCCTGGCCATTTTCAGTCTGGGGGCTCGATATCCTCGGCCCCTTTCCTCGAGCAGTCAGGGGCTTTGAGTACTTGTACGTTGCAATCGACAAGTTCACAAAGTCGCCGGAAGTAGAACCAGTGAGGAAGGTGACAGCATAGTCAGGAGTCAAGTTCTTCAGGTCGATTGTTTGCCATTTTGGGATCCCTAACAGGATAATTACCGATAATGGTACGCAATTTACGAGCCGCACCTTCATGCAGTATGTCCAAGATCTTGGCGCCAAGGTCTGCTTCGCTTCTGTTGCACACCCGAGAAGCAACGGTCAAGCGGAGAGGGCAAATGCTGAAGTGCTGCACGGGCTCAAGACCAGAACTTTCGACAGGCTGCACAAGTGCGGAAGAAACTGGATTGAGGAGCTGTCGGTGGTTCTTTGGTCGATCAGGACGACGCCAAATCGAGCCACTGGCCAGACACCTTTCGCTCTATTCTATGAAGCAGAGGCAGTTCTCCCCACGGAACTCGTATACGGGTCACCTCGAGTGCTCGCTTACGATGAGCTTGAGCAAGAGCAGCTGCGACAAGATGACGCGCTGCTCCTTGAGGAAGACCGTCTTCAGGCTGCTGTGCGAGCCGCTCGCTACCAGCAAGCTTTGCGTCGCTACCATAGCCGCAAAGTCAATGCCAGAAGTCTCGAGGAAGGCGACCTTGTTCTTCGGCGCGTTCAGTCCGCCAAGAATTCCAACAAGTTGACGCCAAAGTGGGAAGGCCCATACCGGGTGAAACGAGTCACTAGGCCTGGCTCTGTCCGCCTGGAGACCGAAGATGGCATCCCAGTGAGCAACTCCTGGAATATTGAACATCTTCGCAAGTTTTACCCGTAGGGCGCGGTTGCCGGAACCCGTTCCGGCAACCACCTTTTGTACAAGTCTTGCCGCTGTTGCATGTAATCCTTTGTACAAAGCCGGGCGCAGATCCCGTGCATAAAGCTTATGTGCTCCGCACACCTTGTCGATTTCATGTTTTTTATTATTTGCATGTGTTATCTGACACTTTGTGCAGCACTTACCCCCGGTAAGCAACAACGAGCCATAAGGCTCCATATCTTTATTTTCTTCTCTTTTTTTTTCTCAAGGAAAGGAAGGTTCCCTCGCGCACAAGTTTGCCGGGGGGAAGGAGAAGATACGGTATGGACCAGGCGTCGTTCAAGAAGGTTTCGCCTTGCCGGGAAGCAAACAACAGAAAAGATAAGTTGCCAAAGTTTGAGCAATCAGATTCCCTTTAAATTTTTAACTTATTTTCCTTGAACGACCGTGCTTTGTATGGAAAACCTGTGCGCGAAGGAACCAACTCGTAGCTAGTTGCGCCCTTACTGTTGTTTCGAGTCCGCTCAACAACTTAAGTGAGCTGCGACTAGCTGCGACAAGGTTTCTTGTCGGCTGCGGCACCGCCAGCAGGCTGCTGACGTTCCGCACTCAGCGCTCGCGGCAAAGGTGCCTGCGCCGGCAAGTTCCCTAAAAGCGTAGGGTAAAAACATACAAAGGAAGGAATCAAGTAAAGGAAATAACATTGCAATCATTGCACAGAATAAAGTTATATTACAAGATAAGCTTGTCGCAGCTCTAACAAATTGTTCTCATGACATGACCAAAAGTGACAAGAAAAGAAGAAAATGGGTGGCCTACTCTACGCGATCGCCCTCGACCCTCTTGATCCCGCTCACCCTGTCCACAATGGGTGCGACAAGGGTCTTGAGCGCCTCCAGATCAGCATCCGGCGGCAAGGACCTGAGGACGTTGGTGAGGTTGAGGCCCGGATTGCGGAACGCCACCTTCATCAGCACCTTCTGAAGAGCTCCCGCGCAGATCTTACGCGGCTCGTTGGCAAGCTGCTTCGGGATCCCTTTCCGGAGTCGCCGGAGTGCCGTCGCCACGCCCTTGAAGAATGAAGTGAGCTTGGCGCTGGGTTGGAGGTTCTCGTCGGAGGAATACCCGAGATCCTCCATTCCCAGTTGCGCCAGCTCCTTGTCGATGTCGGCGGCAACATCCACGAGCCCCTCCGTCCAGTGCTCCACTTTCTCCCGGAATGTGCTCTGGGTGGCGGCAGCGCTCGCCAGCAGCGCCTTGCCGGCCTTTACTTCCTCCTTCAGGGCCGTCTCTTGCTCCTTGGCGCTGTCCAGTGTCTTGGTCAAAGTGGCCAGCTTCGACTCACTATCCGCATTGGAATCCTTGGCGGCGTCAAGCTCCTTGCCCTTCTCGACGAGATGGGCCTGCAGCTCCGAGTAGCTATTGGCATCCTTCTCTCGCTCAAGCTTGAGCGCGGGAAGCTCGTCGCCGCTCGCCTTGAGATCCGCCTCCAGCTGCGCCACCTTCGTCTCCAGCTCCTTCTTGGCAGCCTCGGTAGCTGCGGCAGCGTCTTCTGCTTGCTTGAGGGCTCCGCCAACTGTTCTCTCACATGCGTCAAGCTCCTCCTCGTGGCTGTCGAGATCGACTTTCCGCTGCACCAGCTCGCCTTCTTGCACGGACAGCTTCTCAGCGGCAAGCCTTTGCTGCTCTTCGACTTCAGCTTTTTCGAGGAAGAAGGCCCTCTACTCCTCGGCAAGCTGCTCCCGCTCCGCTGCCAAGGACCGGAGAGCTTCTTGATTTTGACCCCAGAGCTCCTCCGCGCGCTTCTCGATGTCAACTCCCGCCTTGGCGACAAGCGCTTCATGGGATTCCAGCTTGGCTTGCCGGGCGCGGTAGAGTGACACCAGCTTCCGCAGTAGCCGCTCCTCCTCAGGCTCGCCGCTGCTGCTGCTTGGCGCATCAACAATCGCCAGCCCGACGGAGGCAAGCACTTCTCTGTTGAAGATCTCTCCCTCGACCGGCGCCCTAGAGCTTGACGCCCAGGGGAGGTTGATGAAGATGTCGTCGCCGGCCTTCAAGTAGACGCCGGGCTGGGGCTCTTCGGAGCCCGGCGCTGCGGCAGCGGCGGAGGGATCGGCGGTCGGTGCAGTGCCTGGCGCTCCTGTGGCCTCAGGGTCGTCAGTGCGATCGCCTGATCCCCCGCCTGCTTCTGCAGTGGCAGCCCTGGTGGCCTCTTCACCGGCGGGCTCGTCAGCGCCGGCTGCTTCCTCGGTGGCAACGGCGTCGTCAGCGGCAGCTTCGGTCTCCATCGGCTCGGCAGCAGATGGATCTGACAGCCGGAAAAGGGGAGAAGAGTCAAGCAAATATCCAAGAAAAAGAAAGAAAGAAGAAGATCAAAAAAAAGAAGAACCCAAGGGAAGTTTGAAGCAAGAAGATTACCTATGCTAGGATCTGCAGCCGTGGTCTCCGCCGCCGGGGGGCCGTTGGTGCTATCCCTTGTCGGAGAACCCTCCCTTGCCGGGGGCTCCTCCCTTGCCGGAGAGCTCTCCCTTGCCGGGGACCTCTCCCTTGCCGGAGGACTCCCCCTTGGCGCTTCGGGGGCGGCCTTTGGGCTCTCCTGGTGGGGCTGCTCTGCTCCTGCACAAGTCAGCAAACAGATATCAGCAAAGCAAGAATCTTCGTGCGCACCCAACAGCAGAAAGCAAACAAGATGCTCACGTTGGGAGCTGCTCTGGAGATCAGTCGCCGGGTCCGGCAAGGTGGGCGCGTCCCCTGCTGACGCGGTGGGTTCGTCCTCGATGACAATCACCAGGGCCTTGGCTCTCTTTGCTGCCCTCTGGGCCAGAGTCCTGAAAAGGAACAGGTTCAGAGTAAAACAAGTGAGATGCAAGATAAAAACAGCAAAGATTGAAGAACTGCAAGTACAACCAGAAAATCTTACTCTTCTTCTTCTTCTTCTTCCTCGTCGGAGCTGAACGCGGAGAAGTCGAAGTCCGGCTCGCGTCCGGCGCGGGAAGGCGGTGGAGTAGGTTCCCTTGGCCACTTGGCGGGAGCAGAAGCAGTGGTCCGGGAAGACCCCGCTCCAGTTGCCGTAGCAGCGTGAGGCGCTCCCGCGGCAACAGTGCTTGCCGTGGTGGAGCGTGTCGCGCGGCGCGGCGACTGTCGACTCGGCTGCCGCCTCGCTACGTCCCCAGCCTTGCGGAGATGCCGTCTTGGTGGAGATGGAGGCTCTGCTTGCAGCGTGCTGTCTGAAGATGAGGAGGAAGAGGAGTCGATATCTAGCGAGCCGCTTGTATCTTCGGCAGGCTCGCTTGGCTCAGCGTCACGCCCGGCAAGATCTTTCTTGCCGGCAAGATCCTCTTGCCGGGCAAGCTCTTTCTTGCCGGCAAGTTCCTCTCGCTCGGCACGGTTTGCCGCCTCTACTGCCTCTGCCTCCTCCAAGGTGAATCCGAACTCGCCTGTCGCTGCGGCTGCCGCCGCCTCTTCCAGCCTGGAGGCGATGGGCTTCAACTCCGCATCAGTGGTGTCGCGAGTAAGGCCATTCTTCTCGTCGGGGCGGATCGGCACTTCCACCAAGTTGTCGAAGAATTCCTGCACGACCTCGTCTGCAGGCTCTTGCCAAGTTGGCACAAGACCATGCGAGTCGCACAGCGGCATCATTGCGCGGATGCGGTCAAGAGCAGAGTTGTTACATAGCGGGACGACGCCCTGCGGCAACCTAAATACTTCTGGATGATCAGGATCATACTTCAAGAGCTCCTGCAGCATTGCGTTGAGCTCCAAAACAGTGAAGTTATAATTGAGGCCCGGGCGCAGCCTCATGATATCCGCCGTGTTCTTGAACTCCCGAGCGGGCCTCCTCCGTTCCTGCAAGGGGGTAATGCGGCGGCGAAGGAAGTCTGCGCCAACGGCGCCTACAGTGAGTCTGGCAAGCCTAAGGCGTTGGATCCTGGTGACGGCAATCCTCAGCCTGTCGTCCTCCGGGGCCACGTCGCTCCAATCGCTGCCGTGCACTGCTGCTACTTGGCGCCAGGCGGTAAATGGCTGCGGTTTCTCCTCAACAATCCAGCACCAATCTGCTCTCCACTCCTCCCACTTGCCACGGAATTCGCCCTCCAGATATGAGTCCTTCTTGCCGGCCCTCGAGATCTAGGCGATTCCGCCAGATAAGGGCTCTCCTCTCTCTACTCGGGGCATGGAGAAATGGCGGAAAAGAGCTACGTTTGGGTGGACTCCGACAAAGTTTTCGCAGAGGTGCGCGAAAACTGCCATGGTCAGGACGGTGTTGGGAGTGAAATCAAGGAGGCAGAGACCATAGGTGTTCATGATGTCGCAAAAGAATTCAGAGAAAGGCGGGCAGAGCCCGCAGTAGAAGAACACGACGAAGAAGGGATATCCGTTCGGAGCCAGTTTGTGAGCAGTGGCTGGGAGTACCTTCGTGCTCGGGTGAGCCTGCGTCTCCGTCGACCAGAAGAGGTAGTAGTACTCCCTCAGCTCCTTCGCGGCAAGCTTGGGGGGGGGGGGGAAGATGGCCCGCTCCTTCCGCAGTGCCGCAAGCCGCTGCGCCTCGGTCGACTTCACGGCCTTCCCCTTGTCGGCTTTCGGAGCCATGGCGGAGGTGGTGGAGGAGGTCGACGGCGTTGGTGGTGCTGGTGGAAATGGGGGGGCAGGGCGCTGCTCTCTTGCTGCTTTGAGAAGACAGGGGCGCGGCGGAGGCTTCAGAGATTGGAGTGGAAAGGGGGCGAGTGGGTGCACTACCCCTGCTTCCCCTGCTTATAAAGGAGGAGGGAGCGGACGTTCCGCCTTTCCTAATAAAGAAACCGCCCACGATCTCTCCCACGACGCCGTGTTCGACGCGTGCCGTGCGGGGAGGGCGTAGTGGATGCGGAGTGAGATACGGCATAACCCAGGCCGCGTGTGCCTGTGCACTGTTTTGGGCCTGGCCCAACAGCGCTCGGCACCGTGTATGGCCCAGGCCCGGGGGCTCCTGTCGGTGTACTAGAGTAGGGGTACCCTAGTATCCCGAACTTGTGCACGGGCAGTCGCAGCATCCCGCGGCAAGGCTTGCTGGGTGACCACCAAGGTCCTCCGTGGTTCCTTTGGAGCCATTCAAGAACAAAGTATCCAAGACCCCGGCAAGAGGAGCTTGCCGGGAAGGAGACAAGACCCCGGCAAGAGGAGCTTGCCGGGAAGGCCAACCAAGGCATCTCAAGGAACTTACCGCAACGCACCACGCGTCCCGGCAAGGCCCGGTGAGCGACAAGCTCCCGGATGCGACAAGACAACAACCGCGGCAAGGCGCTTGCCGCGGCAAGCCTCCACTCTATACCTGCGCTCCAGCACATCCACCAACGTGTCGCTCTGGGACCCTTCCAGGCATACGTGGCAGGAAGCTGTGCAGCCAGAGGTACACGGTGGCAAGCGGCGCTGACAAGATTGCCATCGTGGCAAGCAGAGGCGTCCCTGGCGGTCCCTTTCTGCACCGTCTAGGCGACACAGACATGCATTTAATGCCCTTGTCCCCTGCCGTCAGGGTTAGGTATGATAACACTGTAGTAGGCGGCGGTGCCAACCGCCATGCCTTTTCCATTTTTGCCCTCATCTATGTTGCCACCTGTCGGTGACCCCTTAGACATATAAAAGGAGGCCCATGCGCAACATAGAGGGGGTCGGACAATCATTCTCACGCTCGGTCTGGCTAGCTGCTGGTGTGTACTGTAGCAATCAGCGCTCCCGAGCAAGAAACCAATACAAACACAAAGCAGGAGTAGGGTTTTACGCATCCGTGCGGCCCGAACCTGGGTAAACTGATCGCGTTGCTCGTGCGCTTCGCCTCGATCTGCTCTTCGTGCTCTCTCCGCCCCCTACCGAACCGAAAGGGGCTCGGTCCGCCGTGGGCCCATAGGTGTCCATGGGATCAGCACCCCCGACAATATGATACTAATATTAGTTAACCGACACATTTAGTTGGTTAGCTAAAGGTCCCACTTGAGTTTCCAAATGCATGTCGCGACATATAGAGAGACAACATAATTGCATTTCTTTGTCACTTGTTGACCATACTTTCTTGTCCATACCAAATCTTAGTTGTTATTTCAAATCAAACATCGGTTGCTAACTACCCTTTGCACGGTTTGCAGCTTCAGATCTGCCATCCCACTGCCACGGTCAACACTGTACTTATCATGCTTATGTTTTCCCCATTTTATGATGATCACAATCAGCCTACGTGGTTCGTGTCGTAATATCACTGCTCCACCCATCGAGCTAAACAAGCTTAGTAAAAATTCATATATGATATTATTGCTGATATTAGTAAAACTGAGAGATGTTTAATTGGTTAGCTAAATGTTCCTACTTTAGTTTTGAAATGCATGTGAGCCACATATGGAGAGACCGAAAAGAATAGTATTTCTCTGTGCGCTCTGGTTCATCATGGGTGGCCAACCGACATTGTATTGAAAGACTTGTAATATCTTCAATCTGCTTGCTCTTCTGCTCTTCTTTAAGATGATACTCTTCTCTTGCGGTCGACTAGTCAGGTCGAGTTGTTCTCCCTTAGTATATTTTGAATCTGTCAGGTCAGGTCGACTTGTTCTTCTTTGCTATATGTTGAAGCTATCATTTGCGAAGTGTCATCACTTCTGGAGCTCTCATATTTTGAGTAGTAGGCCACATTATGTTAATGCACACAACAAATTACAGCATGCATGGCATCTTTTAAAAGAATTGCAGAGATAACACAAAGGGGTTTACAGGGAGGCAGTATTGGATTAGAATCACTTCTGCATTACAAAGAAAATCTAACTTGTTTTTATGTTTTCATGCATGTCAGATATTGAACATTATCAAAATGAATATGAGAATGGGCGCACGAGAGGAATATTGCGGAACGATCCACTGGCTAAAAAACTTGGCATGGTGGAGGATGGCCAATCTTATTCACCCATCAAGGTGCTTGCTCTAACTTTGCAAAGTTGTATTGGTCGCACATATTTTGCATCTGACCTCTTGCATTACTTCTACTTTGTTACACCATCTGCTTAGTTTAAGCATCATATATGATTATATGCCATACCTATCCATTTTCTGTACCTATTCCATGTGTCTTCACACTATGTTTTTCCAGTCAAATGTTGTTCTTTCGTAATAGATGTCCAAAAGGAAGAGGGTGAGTGCAGATCCTCGAGGAGTACAACCTAGGTATTTGGAAAAGGTAGTGATACATGTTAAATCAGATAGATCAGCAGCCACAGAAAACACAGGCCCAACTGTACCACACTTTACCCCTACTCCAGTGGCCAAACCCCTATTAGAACTGCTGGGAGCCCAGTGTCAAGTACTGTCTATGATATCAATTCAAAATTTGAACTCCTAAATTTCTGCTTGTGCCTTACCTTCTCTCTTTTTATGAAAACTAATTTAAGATGAATCTCCTTTCTCAAAGGATCATACGATCTGAAAACAATAATGGGATCTGCATTTCTCTTGTCAGTACCTCTCTCCCTTTTGCCTTGTAACGTTGTACTTATTTAATTGCTATTTGATTATGTATCATCAGTCTGCACCTGAGCTTCATTATCCTCTGTTTCTTCCAATATTATTTGATCTATATTTACTCTTTGCAAAATGTAGAATAATGGCAACACTTATAAAGAATTTTCTTTGGGGAATTTATTGAAGTATCCTTCCAGCAACATGGAGAAGGGCTTTGTCCAGCCCGTGTTAACATGTAATGTAAGTTCATACTTCTCAAGCCTTCAAACTTTGTTCTAGTATAGATTTGGATAGGCATCACTTCCTCCACTGCTGTTTGCTTTGCTGTTTACATCTAATTGGATGTTTGCAACAACTACCAGTTTCAAATTGTAGTTGTAAAAACATGTTTCTTATGCAGAACATATCCATTTATTTGCTTATATAATTGTGAAACCTGTTACGTGTCTCCTTGTTTCTCTTTCAGACTCGTATCTCTTACGCCAGGAAGAACTTTAGGGAAGATAGTGAGCCAAACCATCTTGAGGACAGCGAGATGACCCCAAGGTCCTATCTCGATGAAGACAATGAGTTGAAGCTACTCACCAGCAGGTGTGAGACAACCTCTGTGTAGTCGCTGCCTCAATCAGTTTGACTTCTTCAGTCTCAACTTAAAGCGGAAAGGCTTGCTTCAGCTCAGCTCCGACTTGAAGTCAAAGATGCAATGAAGATGTCAGAGGACTGCCGCCCGCACCATCATGCCTTAAATCTAGTGTTGATGCATCTATCATTGACACAACTGAGGTCTATTCAGCTTCTTCAGCTGTTTGGGGGGCCCGACCTGGCCAGGCCTAGTGCCTTCTGAAGTGCTCTCAGTTTTGTATATTCTTTTGTCGGCGCATTTATTTGCACTGGTGGCGAACTTTGATGCCTAGTGGATGTAATATGTGTGATAGCCGTGATAGCCTAGCGTAAGTTGCTTGCTTATTTATTTCCTTGTTGTCTTGTTTATTTGTTTGCTCATAGTCATTGCAGTTCTTTTTCCGCGGTTTGCTAGTGGCTGCAATAACCTATTTTTTAAAACTAGGCCACAATAACCATGGGCTAATATTTACTTTAGTGACACTGGGCCTCCTACGGGCCGTAGAAACAGTGGGCCTTCTACGGGCCATAGAAATAGTGGGCCTTCTACGGGCCGTAGAAACAATGGGCCTTCTACGGGCCGTATCATCAATGGGCCTTATACGGGCAGTATGATCGATTGGCCAAACATGGGCCAATAACAGGCCGCATTATGGCCGTAAACGGGCTAGAGTTGGAATCGTCCGTTCATGGGCTGACCATAACGGGCCATCATTAATAGGCCGTATTTGATGACGTTATGAAAACGACCCAACGTATTAACAGGCCATAAATGGGCCGACTGTAACCGCGGGCTAAATTTGGCCCACAAGCAGAAAATGATAGTAACGGGTCGTAAATAAACGAATGCTGGAAATGAGCCCAAGAATAAATGGGCTTTGAGAAGGCCGAAAGATAACATGGGCTGGAAACGGCCTAATGGAATAATGGGTCGTTAATGGGTATAAAGTGATACACTATTCATTACGGGCCAGTTTCACCACGGGCCGTTAATGAGTGTAAAGTGATACATTTTTCATTACGGGCCAGTTTCACCATGGGCCATTAATAGGTCAAGAGTTACATAGGGCCTCATATGGGCCGAAAGACGTCATGGGCCATACATGGGCCAGAAGTGAAAACGGGCTGGAATCATATTGGGTGGCCCAGATGACGCTACTGGGCCTAATTTGGATAGGGCGTAACAAGCCTTAGGTTAGCGGGCTGTAAATGGGCTATATGCGAACATGCCGTTAACAGGCTTTACATGGGCCAGCCCGCCACCTTTTGACCAAGTCAAACGGGCCGGCTGTCGGTGTCAAAACCGGCAGATCTCGGGTAGGGGGTCCCAAACTGTGCATCTAAGGCGGATGGTAACAGGAGGCAGGGGACACGATATTTTACCCAGGTTCGGGCCCTCTTGATGGAGGTAAAACCCTACGTCCTGCTTGATTGATATTGATGATATGGGTAGTACAAGAGTAGATCTACCACGAGATGAGAGAGGCTAAACCCTAGAAGCTAGCCTATGGTATGATTATTGTTCTGTATGTTGTATATCCTATCGACAAGCCTGGCCCTGGTTTATATAATGCACCAGAGGCCTAGGTTAACAAGCGTCCTAGCCGAATACGCCAGTGGGGAGAAGTCCTTGTCTTGATCGCCAAGTCTTTGTGGAATCTTCCTTGTATGCGGCAGCCGTCCGAACTGGCCCATGAGTATACGGCCATGGGGGGCCTCGGCCCAATCTAATAGATCGGGAGACGACGTGGTGAGTACCCCCTAGTCCAGGACACCATCAGTAGCCCCCTGAACCGGTCTTCAAGTTAGGGACGCTCCTCGATTCTTCCGAACTGTTCTTCATCTTCGGTCGTCGGTCTTGAAAACTGGTTCAACAAATCTTCTCATCTTCGATCTTGAGGATCACCGAAATGCATTCGACGAGTTTATACGCCAGGTATCTGAGGAGCCCCTTTAAGTTTCCGGCCTTTATCAATGCCTTATTATTTTTATGCCACACCTCGAGTTTGAAGTTGTTCCCGGGAGGCAGTGTCCTCTTGCGTCCGAGCTCTAACGCCGGACTGTATTCGAGGTATCTTTTGCAGCTGAGCACCAATGCCGGACCGCTTCCCAACTCTAACGCCGGAATGTATCCGAGCTCCAACGCCGGACTATGTATCCGAGCTCCAACGCCGGACTATATCCAAGGTGTCATATCACCTTGGTTCAAAAAAGTTTGAAGGAGTTTAGCCGAGCTTAATGCCAGAAATGCCCTCTATGGAGCCAGCCACTAGCGCCCGAGCTTTATGCCGGACTGCTTCCGAGGTGGTGCACCACCCCGAATGTGGGCCGATTTTTGTGAATATTTTTTGTTGGTGCAATTTATTCTCTGCCGAGATATATAGCCAGTAGCCCTCAAGGTGTGTATCGGTCTAAAACCCGAGATGCACCTGAAGGATGATGTAAGACCGCTGATCCTAGTAGCCGCTGAGACTCAGGTTGATTTGCAAAATCAGCCTGAGGATCAAGTCCAAGCTCGGCAGAATACTTCGGGACACTAAAAGCAGCGTGCTCAGTCCTCGAGGCTCGGGTTGGGTGCGGCCGACCAACCTGAGGACCAAAATCTCCTCGGAAACTATATTGCACATAAAATTTTCTGCATTGGACAAGCAATGCAGTAGCCCCCGAGACACTGGTCGGGTGGCAACACCAGATCAGGGGATCGATGTGCCCCTTTAATACTTGTAAATAATAAGCCCGAAGCCCAGTAGCCCCCGAGCCTTAATGCGGGCACGGGTGGCCGAATTAAGGATCAATATCCATAGTAAAATCACAAATTATGTGTAATGACTCTATGTATCCAAGTACTTTACATCATTAATGCTCAGATCCGCATTGTACAAAACTTTGTTAACCGACCATCGGCTTCCACCTCCTCGGCCAGTAGCCGAGGAGTGTTTGTCCTACTTTATAAAACCTTTATGAGGGCAAATATTTACAACAAACAAGGCAATCTGGCCATACGATTTTATAAACAAAGGTACGCAGAGAGTTATATTACTGTTTAACAGAAGAAATGTCTTCCAAAGAAAATAGTCCCGCTATCGTTTCCTTTCTTTGGGTTGTCATGCTAAGCATGATCATTAAACCTCAGCTCTAATGTAAGAGCAAAATATCGAGGATTTAGTTTGGGAGGCCAGTTAATAGCCCCCGGTAGTGTTTGGCGACAGTCGGGGTCAAGCCGTAAACACTTTGGCCAATGTTATGAACGGCCCGTCATTTAACATAGTCATCGGATCGCTGACCAGTTTACGCTTATTGTGATAGTCAGTTTTCGGCTTTCTCCACTGAGGTGCTTAACCATGTGAGCTGGAAGCACAATCGCAGTGGTTCTCCCTTTGCACGCCTAGCCGAACAAAACAGAACGTAGGAAGCAAGTGCAGGAGCCGGGCAACCCAACTATTGACCAAAGACACAATTCGAAACCGATGCATATATAGCAATATCTGAGAATGTTTTTGCCGAATCCCTAAAGGTGTCCGGCGTTGCACTGCGAGACTAATGCTGGAAAAGCACAAATAGTTTAAAAGTGCCAAAAAGCTTGGAAAACCAAGAAACGTCAGTAAAAACATGGCGTCCGAACAAGATCAAGTGTTCGGTGCCAATCCAAAAATTGGTCTTAGAAAAAAGAAGTGCTTCTATCGTGCTTGAACATGATACATCCTATCTCAAGACTTCGAGCGGGTCAGCCTACGGCTTCAACCTCCTATCCCGAGGGCGGAGTACTTCTCATTAGGCCAGTTTAGCAAACTAAACTCTAGCGGCTTTGAGAGAGAAATTAGGCTCCCCGGCTAGTGACCGCACACTCGCGTCGAAAAAAGGAGTGATAAATAATAATAATAAAACTTTGCAATGACTAAGAAGAAGAACACTTATTATAAAACAGCTCAAATAAACTTAAGAGCCCCCAAGTGACTTGAGTAAAAGAATGATTCCATGTACCGAAGTACTTATATCATATCTATGTTCAACCGAACTTTAAACGCATCTTAACCGACCGTCGGCTTCTCCCTCTTCGGTCAAGGACCGAAAAGTGTTATGTACTCCATCTGTCGAGAATATCGACGGTGTTTCCAATAACCAGGCAATCAGGCCATAAGGCTTTAACAGACAAAGCGCGCTCAGGGAACTTATGCTATATTACTGCAAAGTGTAAGAAGCATCTTCGAAGAAAATAGTACCCCCACCGATACCTTTCTTCGGTGCTCATTGTTATTATGAGACTTGTGCAATATATTTTTTGTACTCATGAGTTCCGTTGTGTGCCGACCATCATTGAAAACAATAAGAGCGCTAGCTTTCAGCTTCACCCAGTCTGAGGTCCAGCTCGGGTGACCCGATCATGACAATCGCAGAGGTGCTCCCTTTACTCCCTAGCCGAACAATCGGGAACGTAGGGGTAAACACAGGAGCGAGGCAACCCAGCTTGCAAATCGCTTAAGTCAATATGCTGCATATTGTGGCGTAATACACGAACAAGGAACGAAGCCGTACAAGTATAATCATATGCAAGAGGAAAAGCTTCATAAAGAAAGCCCCCAAGTAAATGGGGTATTTGAATTTATGCGTCACAAACAAAGTTTGGACATGGAAATTTTTTACAAGCAACTTTTTTCCAAAAAAATATAATTCTTGGTCGAACCGAACACAAGTTAGAAATTAAAGCTTTGAGTATGAAAGCGACTTAGCTGGTTAATGTGTTCGGTATTGATGACGCGGTTCGAGCTTGATGCGGGACAAGGTTCCATCCCCCAAGCTGGTCCCGGGGTGGCGGAGCGGAGAGCTCGACACGCCGAAGTGGTGACATAGCATGGTCAATGCAGACCGGCAGAGTGACGCCGAAGTCCCCGGATCATTTTCCTGTGCACAAAAAATAGTGCAAACCAGAGATAATAGTAATAATGATAATTAAAAAAATGTTGCATAATAAATAATTTATGCAGAGTGAGGAATAGAAGAAATATGGCCTGGCGCCGAAGTCAATGTCGATGCAGGGCGTCGGCGTGATGTAGTAAAGGCGTGGCAAAGCCTGAATTCACAGGTCGGTCCGAGCTCCGGATGCGGCGTTCGCCAGACTATGTACGGAAACTGACCGAACCACCACGCGACCGTCATTAATGCGATCACCATTTGATAGACCTGTGTACATATCATGGACAAACCAGAGTAATAATTCCTTGGGAAAAATGAACCCAAACAAGCAAAAAATACTGGGATTAATAGCACCTGGTTTATTTGTTGTAGCAATCCGAAGGAAGGTGATTCCCAAAATTGGGACTCGCTCCGCACACCCATTGCCTGATGGGCGATAAAACAACGGCACGGCAATGCTGGTAAAGGTTGACTCGCCAAGGCAAAGCCCTCGGCCCAGCTAACGTGACGAAGCTGGTCGGCTAGTGACGCCGAAGCGTCCGGAGTAGGTTGATGAAGAGATGGCGAAGCCCCCGGTCCAGCCGAGATGTCGAAGCCTCGACGTCAGCCGATGAGTCGAAGTAGGTCGGCGTGATGGACACCAGCTTGAAGAAGCAATAGTGCGGCCCTGTCGATGCAGGTCGTGACGTGGTCGATGCCGGCTTGATGAAGCGACCGTGCGGCGATGCCGGTATGCCCGCTCCGTGTAATCCGTGGGGCGGCGATGTTGATGATGATTTATCCTTCGCGATGCCGGACTCTTGCTCGGCTTGCCGAGATGATGATCCGAAGAAGTTGAGCTCGGCTAAAGTGACAACGTGTCTAGCGCAGGTCGGCAGCCGTGGAGTAATATTGCCGGACTGGTTTGACACCAGCATGATGTTGAAGATCATGTTCAAAAGATCTTAAAGTTAGTGGGGTGTTTTCGGGAACAAAACACAATACCCCATACAAAACTTCCTTCAAAAGGGATGTCCGAAATCCCGTTCATAAAAAAGATGAACTCGGGTCGGATTCGTTTTCACTCAGAAAATAGATCCGAAAAGTGACGCACTAATCGGAAGGTTTCCGAAGTTTGGACGGTCGAATCGCGCTGAAATTTTGAGAGGTGGTAGATATACGAATTCCTCAGCCGATCAACGGTTGGATCTTCCAAAGGACGTCCGAGCTAGAAGCTGGACACCACGCCCTAAACTCATCCAAATTCCCATCTAGATTTGACAGGGCTCCGGTATATCGTGGATTGCCAGAGATTCCCCCATCGGAACTCGACGAAATTTTCCAGGGTTGTTATAGACCCAATTCCGCACAATTCCACCAAAGCGATCGTCAAAGCGATACTCGAGGAGGTGGTGGTGGCAGATACGAGTTCGCTGTCCAAAAAAACAGCACGGTTGCTCGAGGGCAATGTTGACGTTGAGCCCCCGAGCTCCATAGATAATTCCTCCATGATCTTAATAGAGATCGGAGTTGATGTTTGATGAAGGCCCTCGTCCGAACATGGTGATCCGGACATGGGGCACAATTCTTGGTCGAACCAAGGTGACCAGTCGAAGTGGTGATGAAGACGCCGAAGTCGCAGTTGAGCTGCAGGCGAGCCATCGATCCTTTTGTCGATCACACAGCAGAACTCTCAATGAAAGCACCAACGTCGGTGTCAAAACCGGCGGATCTCGGGTAGGGGGTCCCGAACTATGCGTCTAAGGCGGATGGTAACAGGAGGCAGGGGACACGGTGTTTTACCCAGGTTCAAGCCCTCTAGATGGAGGTAAAACCCTACGTCCTGCTTGATTGATATTGATGATATGGGTAGTATAAGAGTAGATCTACCACGAGATCAGAGAGGCTAAACCCTAGAAGCTAGCCTATGGTATGATTATTGTTCTGTATGTTGTATATCCTATCGACTAGCCTGGCCCTGGTTTATATAATGCAACAGAGGCCTAGGTTAACAAGAGTCCTAGCCGAATACGCCGGTGGGGAGAAGTCCTTGTCTTGATTGCCAAGTCTTTGTGAAATCTTCCTTGTATGCGGCAGCTGTCCGAACTGGCCCATGAGTATACGGCCATGGGGGGCCTTGGCCCAATCTAATAGATCGGGAGACGACGTGGTGAGTACCCCCTAGTCCAGGACACCGTCATCGGCCTTTTCACAGGAATGGGCCTCTGTTGGGCCGTGCCACGTGTCGACGTATCATAGGCGCCTTCTGTCCAATGAGTGGATGACATCTGTCCCAACGATGAGCCGACACGTGTTTCCTCCAACCAATGATGATTTTACACGTGGAAAATCCCCATCGGTCGGGGCTGTTAATGGGTTATCGGATCGAAAACCCGACCCGATAGCTTAACGACGTTCCGTTACAGTGGATGCCACGTGTCGGTCACCCTTGATGAAAGCACTTCTGTGACGCGGGATTTATCGTCATGGAAGTGGACACTTCCGTGATGATAATTTTGGTAATGTCATGGAACACTTCTACGACATCACATGTATGACTATCTTGATTCTGTCATAAAATCGTCATGGATGTACATGCATGACAGAAAATGCGACCTACTGTGACAAACACGTATCATCACGGAAGTGTATTTTTTTTGTAGTGCAGGGTTGCCAGCACATGTCTTGGTGAATCTTGATGTGTTCCAGGTGCTAGCTCTGCCCCTCTATTTATATGTTGAGCCTTGGGGTCATTTCTAGAAAGAGCCTCCTCAAAGTCGGTTTAGCCCGCAAGGCAATAGTCCTTCTCGGACTCCAGGACCAGACGCCAGGGTCCTCGTCGTATGGCCCCAGACGCTAGGGTCCCTGGCGTCTAGCTCTTGGCCTCCGCAAAACTTCCTGTTGCACCTTCCTAAAGCCCCGTGGGCTTTACCCCTTGGCCCAAATAAACCGTTCTCGCACAAGAACATTTCGGGAAACATCCAAAACCCCTTCTAGAGACCACAACTATTATCCCATATATTAATCTTTACATCTGGACCATTCTGGAGCTCCTCGTCATGTCCGTGATCTCATCCATGACTCCAAACAACATTCGGTCACCAACATACATAACTCATATAATACTATATCATCAACGAACATTAAGCGTGCGGACTCTACGGGTTTGAGAATGATGTAGACATGACCGAGATGCTTCTTCGGTTAATAACCAATAGCGGGACCTGGATGCCCATATTGGTTCCTACATATTCTACAAAGATCTTTATTGGTCGAACCTTTATGACAACATACATAGCTCCCTTTGTCCGTCGGTATGTTACTTGCTCGAGATTCGATTGTCGGTATCTCCATACCTAGTTCAATCTCGTTACCGGCAAGTCTCTTTATTCGTTCCGTAATACATCATTCTGTAATTAACTCCTTAGTCACTTTGCTTGCAAGCTTCTTATGATGTTGTATTAACGAGAGGGCCCAGAGATACCTCTTTGATACATGGAGTGACAAATCCCAATCTCGATCCATGCCAACTCAACAGACACCTTCGGAGATACCTATAGAGCATATTTATGATCACCCAGTTACATTGTGACGTTTGATAGCACACAAGGCATTCCTCCGGTGTCCGGGAGTTGCATGATTTCATGGTTGAAGCAATATGTATTTGACATTAAGAAAGCAGTAGCAATAAACTAAACCATCATATGCTAAGCTAACGGATGGGTCTTGTCCATCACATCATTCTCCTAATGATGTGATCCCGTTATCAAGTGACAACACATGTCCATGGTTACGAAACCTTAACCATTTTTGATCAACGAGCTAGTCTAGTAGAGGCTCTCTAAGGACACGGTATTTGTTTATGTATCCATGATGACCCACAAGTATAGGGCATCCGAGGTGGGCCGAGGAGGGCACAACCCACCAGGATGCGCTTGGGCTCCCTGGCGTGCCCAGGTGGGTTGTGCCCACTTGGTGGGCCCCCTCTGGTGGTTATTTTCTCTAATATTCCTCATATATTCCAAAATAATTCTTTGTAAATTTTCAGCTCATTTGGAGATGTGCAGAATGGGTAACTCTAACATAGCTTTTCCAGGTCCAAAATTCTAGCTGCTGGTATTCTCCCTCTTGTGTGAACCTTGCATATTATGAGAAAATACATTAGAATTACTCCAAAAGGCATTATTATGCATAAAAATATAGTAAATACCAGTAGGTAAACATGATGCAAAATGGACGTATCAACTCCCCCAAGCTTAGACCTCGCTTGTCCTCAAGCGAAAAACCGATATCGAAAAACATGTCCACATGCTTAGAGAGAGAGGTGTCGATAAAAACAAAATACGGACATAGAAGCATAATGTATATTATTATAACAACAACAAACTTTATTATTGAAATTTTAATATAAAACTTTATCAAACAACTTTTATCATATAACTTCTCATGAACAAGTAACAATTCATCACAACATCGAAGTGTAAAGCATAAACTCTATTGAAAACCAACAAACTATATTCTCAGTCAACTTTGCAACTACAATTCATCATCTTTTCAGGAAGGGTCACGTATCGGAGACTTTTGGCAAGTCCACATACTCAACCATCATACAGTCTTCTATGATTGCTAGCACTCACCACATACTCATGAGAAAAAAGTTTCAACCAAACACATAGGAAGATAGGGGCCTATAGTTTCGCCTCCCAACGTATTCACCTCAAGGGTGATGTCAACAATAATAACTCACGTCCACCCATATTCAACTAGATATATGTGCCTAGATCTTTCCTCACCACATGATGCTTGCAAAGAAAATAAAAAGGAATATGGAAGAATACTTTGACTCTTGCATAAAAGTAAATACATAAAAGTAAAAGATAGGCCCTTCACAGAGGGAAGCAGAGGTTGCCACACACTTTTTGGTTGTATGCTCAATCCCTTAGTGGAAAAGAACGTCCAGTTATATTGCCCCTTGTGATAGCAACCTTTACTA
The DNA here is from genome assembly GCA_034509565.1 of Triticum monococcum. NCBI lineage: Eukaryota > Viridiplantae > Streptophyta > Magnoliopsida > Poales > Poaceae > Triticum > Triticum monococcum. Next base: position 436,502,752 of record CM067842.1, on the reverse strand, counting down.
TGCAGTCTGTCATTTTTCTTACTTTGCCATCACAAGTTCGTACAACGCTCAATTTTCTCTTACACTGGATGATCTAACACATTTATAAGCAATTTTTATTGCCATATTGCACCGATCACAACTTACTTGAAGGGTCTTACTCAATCCATAGGTAGGTATGGTGGACTCTCAAAGCGAGATTTGGGTTTAAAGGTTTTTGGATGCACAAGTAGTATCTCTACTTAGTGCAGAATTTTTTGGCTAGCAAAGATAGGGGGCAAGCACCACATGTGAAAGGATCTACAACAATATAACTTCTAGGTGAATATGAGCAAACATAAATCATTACGTTGTCTTCCTTGTCCAATGTCAACAATTTTGGCATATAATATTTTGATGGGGGCTCACAATCATAAAAGATGTCCAAGATAGTGTATTTGCATGTGAATCTTCTCTTCCCTTATTAATTCTTTCATAAATTGCATCATTGACCAATGCTATGTTGGTCAATCTCCAATAAATTTTACTACTTATGCTCTTCCTTATGTGATGTCATTACTTAACATAAGATTAGCATATGATCTTTTTCATTTATTTTCTTTTCTTTTTATTGGAACATGAAAGTAAATAAAGCAAAACTCAAACTAAACTTTATTAATATCTCACGCACGATTATAGGGATAGAAAGATCACTAAGCAAACACTCGCAGAAAGATTGAACTAAATTTTGTATTCAACTAAATCAAAAGATAACTAAAGATAGAACTAAGATAAATAAAGGCAAAAGATAGTGGTGGTGATACGATACCGGGGCACCTCCCCCAAGCTTGGCACAAGGCAAGGGGAGTGTCCATACCCTGAACTCAAGTCTCCTTTGGTGGTGAAGAAGATGGTGGTGGTGATGTGGTAGTAGCGGGTTCATCCTTCAGGGTCAAAAGATACTCCAATCTTCGGATAACGCTCTGGAGGGCAATGATGTGCTATTGCAGTAAAATATTTTCACTGGTGAGATATTTGTTTTGAACACAAAGTTTCAATGATTGATATGTCTCCAATGTATCTATAATTTTTGATTGTTCCATGCTATTATATTATCTGTCTTGGATGTTTTATATGCATTATTATGCTATTTTATATTATTTTTGGGATCACTTATTAACCCAGAGCCCAGTGCCAGTTTCTGTTTTTTCTTGTTTTTGAGTTTCATAGAAAAGGAATATCAAACAGAGTCCAAACAGAATAAAACTTTACGATGATTTTTCTTGGACCAGAAGACACCCAGAGGACTTGGAGTCCAAGCCAAAAGAGCCACAAGGCGGCGAGAAGGGTGGAGGGCGCGCCCTACCTTGTTCCCCCCTCGGGACTCCTCTGATGTACCTCTTCGTCCTATAAATTCACATATATTCCAAAACCCTCAGGGGGAGCCACGAAAACACTTTTCGGCCGCCGCAACCTTCTTTACCTGTGAGATACCATCTCGGGGCCTTTTCAAGCAATCTGCCGGAGGAGGATTCAATCATGGAGGGCTTCTACATCAACCCTATTGCCCTTCCGATGAAGCGTGAGTAGTTTACCATAGACCTACGGGTCCATAGCTACATGGGTTCTTCTCTCTCTTTGATTCTTAATACCATGTTCTCCTCGATGTTCTTGGAGATCTATCCGATGTACTCTTCTTTTGCAGTGTGTTTGTCGAGATCCGATGAATTGTGGATTTATGATTAGATTATCCATGAATATTATTTGAATCTTCTCTGAACTCTTATATGCATGATTTGATATCTTTGTATTTCTCTTTGAATTATCAGTTTGGTTTGGCCAACTAGATTTGTATTTCTTGCAATGGGAGAGGTGCTTAGTTTTGGTGTTGCTGCTCTACTTGTGCCCGCTGCTGCTGCTCTGTTGCTGACGCTACTTTGCCGCTACCTATTGCCGTTGCTATTTGTTGCGCCCGCCTGGCCGCGCCGACCGCGGCCGCACCCTGCTTCCTTTGCCGCACTCCCTCCAGTTCGTGTGTCGCCGCGCCCGGCGTTGCCCGCCAGCCCGCGCCGCCCGCTCGCCGGTAGCGCCCTCGCCCCGCCCCCTGCCCCGCGTGCGCATCGCCTGTCGTCCAAGCACCGCCGCCGCGTCCCCCGCTCTAGTCACGCCATGCCGCGTCGCTCCTCTCCGCCCCAGCCCTCTCGGCCTCGCCCCTGCAGCAGCCTGGCGGCGGTGCCACTGCCCCCAGCTATTGTGCTTGGCCACACCTCCTAGCCCACGCGACGGCCGTGCCCGCGGCCACCCCGCCCGGCCTCTTTGCCCACCGGTGCTCGCCGTGCGAGCCTGTGCGAGCCTGTGCTCAAGCACAGGCAGGGCCTCACCCATTGCCAGTGGGGCTGGCCCCAACTAATTAGTGCTAACCCTCCCTAATTGGGCACTGCAATGTGGGGCCCCTCTGCTAACTAAACCCTTTTAAACATAAGTTAAATGTCTCTATTAAAAAAACATGTAACACTGACGAGCGGGTCCTGCACGCACTATTGACCAGTTTGACTAGTCAACTTGCTGACTGGACTGATCTAGTGAATGACGTGTGGGTCCAATGGACCCATTTGACCAGTCAATGGTCCACAGTTGACTGCTGAGCCAGTAGTCAACTGGGTCCCACTGTCATCCCCTGGTGCAATGTCGGGTGCACTGCACCGGGTGTACCTAGTATTTCCCGTTTATTTTAGAATTGGCAATAATTTAGAAAATCTTTAAAAACTTCAAAAATTAATATAAATTAAACTGTAGCTCGGATGAAAAAACTGTGTACATGAAAGTTGCTCAAAACGACGAGACGAATCCGAAAACGCGGTTCGTTCGTCCGCCACACATCCCTAGTATAGCGAACATCAAACATTTACCCTCTGGTTCGTCTGTGCAAAAATGCCTAACTCCGGGAAAGCTTTCCCGGATGTTATTCCCCTTCGCCGGTATCACCTCCTACTACGTTAGGGCACACCTGGCACCGTTACTTGTCATGACATGCATAGATATGCATCTGTTTGCATTGTATTCATTGTTTCTTCCCCCTCTTCTCTCGCTAGACACCGAGACCGCTGATGTTGCCCCTACGATCGACTACGTCACCGACAACCCCTCCTTCTCGTTTGAGCAACCAGGCAACCCCCCCCCCCTTGATCACCAGATATCGCCTATTCTTCTCTTTACTGCTTGCATTAGAGTAGTGTAGCATGTTACTGCTTTCCGTTAATCCTAGTCTGATGCATAGCCTATCATTGCCGCTACAGTTGTTGATACCTTACCTACAATCCTAAATGCTTAGTACAGGATGCTAGTTTATCATTAGTGGCCCTACATTCTTGTCAGGCTGCCAAGCTATACTATCGAGCCGTGATCACGTCGGGTGTTGATCACGGGTATATACTATACATATTACACATGATACATGTTGTGACTAAAGTCGGGTTGGCTCGTTGAGTACCCGCGGTTGATTCATGAATTGGGGCCTGAAAGGACATACTTTCCTGACGGCCCTCTGTGTGGATCTTTGTGGCGGAGCGACAAGGTAGGTTGAGACCACCCAGGAGAGAGGTCGTCCTGGCCCTGGTCGATGTTCGCGGTTATTTCAAGATAACACGCTTAACGAGATATTGGTATTTGATCTGAGTCTGGCCATTGGCCTATACGCACTAACCAACTACGCGGGGACAGTTATGGGCACTCAACGTCGTGGTATCAGCCGAAGCCTTCGTGACGTCAGCGACTGAGCGACGCGCCGGGTTGGACCGCGTAACACAACTTCCTTTGTAATGGAGGTTGCTAGGTCTGCTCACCGGCCGCGTACGCAACATGCAAGTGTGCAATGGGTGATGGGCTCAGACCCCTGCGCCATAGGATTTAGACCAACGTGCTGACCTCTCTGTTGTGCCTAGGTAGGGCTGCGACGTGTTGATCTTCCGAGGCCCGGCATGACCCAAAAAAGTGTGTCCAGAAAAAGGGGATTGAGCGTGTTGGGAAATTTGGTGCACCCCTGCAGGGAAGTTTATCTATTCGAATAGCCGTGTCCCTCGGTAAAAGGATGACCCGGAGTTGTACCTTGACCTTATGACAACTAGAACTAGATACTTAATAAAATACACCCTTCCAAATGCCAGATACAACCCAATGATCGCTATCTCACAGGGCGACAAGGAGAGGATCGCCAGGTAGGATTACGCTATGCGATGATACTTGCTGAACTTACAATCTACTCTCTTCTACATGCTGCAAGATGGGGGCTTCCAGAAGCGTAGTCTTCGACAGGACTAGCTACCCCCCTATTATTCTGGCATTCTGCAGTTCAGTCCACATATACTACCCCTTTCATTTGATACCAATGCATATGTAGTGTAGCTCCTTGCTTGCGAGTACTTTGGATGAGTACTCACGGTTGCTTTCCTACTTCTTTTTTCCCTTTTCCCGGTTACTGCGATCATATGATGGAGTCCAGGAGCCAGAGGATCCCGAGGATGATCCTACATGGAGTTCGACTTCGAGGAGTAGTTAGGAGGTCTCAGGCAGGAGGCCTTGCCTTTTCGATCGTTGCTACTTTTGTGCTATCCTTCTTAAGGCAATCTTGTTTAACTTATGTCTGTACTCAGATATTGTTGCTTCCACTGACTCTTGTGTTTTCGAGCTTATGTATTAGAGCCCTCAAGGCCCCTGGCTTGTAATATAAAGCTTGTATTATTTCAATTTGTGTCTAGAGTTGTGTTGTGATATCTTCCCGTGAGTCCCTGATCTTGGTCGTACACATTTGCGTGTATGATTAGTGTACGGTCAAATCGGGGGCGTCACAAGTTGGTATCAGAGCCGACTGCCTGTAGGAATCCCCATTCCATACTCCTTGGCCAAAGTCGAGTCTACACATTGCAAAACTTTCACTAACATGACTATGCGGCCATGGGCCCACATCGCCATTGGGTGGTATTAGGATCTTTTATTCCTCAACCTATACTCTGGGACTCTGATCTCTCTTCTATTCGGGTTAAATGATTTTACTAACTCTGACTCTAGGTTCTCGTAATTACTTCCTCCCGAAGAGCCCCTCGCTCCAGATGATTGCTTGGTGCGCCGAAGGATTCCGAAGATACTCTTCGATGTTATCCCGAGGACTTGTGCTCATTGCGTTTGCAATTCCCTTCCACCGTCAACCCTTATAGAAAAGTACATGCACTTGTCATTCTTACATTAGTCCCCAGTTTCTCTTGTTATTACAAGATACCCTAAAATACTCGTTGTTGTTCCAGGAATACTTTGTGCCTTCCGCCTTGCAGTTCTTTACCGCCTGAATACCCCTACGGATAATTTCTCGCACTTATCGAGTATCCTCTCATCCCCAGTTGATTCATATTTTTCACAAAAGTCTTCTAAATACCATTCGATCTCCGAAAATCCTCGACAACATATTTCCCTTGAAATTCTTGCTTGCTTGCATTATGATTAACCTCATAAGTCCAGTAATCTTATTGGCATCTTTAGTCATTATCAGTTTGAATCTGTGGAATCAATATGTTGTGAATGCTTGCAATCCTTAATCAGATCCTCCATTTCATCCTTCCGGCTCAGATGTCATTTTAAACATGAGTTGGTTCTCGACCAATCAAATTACCATCGATTGTACCTCTAAGGCTATTCAACTTATCCATCCCGAATCAGAGCATTGCTTCTGATCCCTTGTCTTGGAATTCATAATTCCTTTGCATTTGAGCTTTGAGTTAGTCAGTTGTTTCTATAATCTGATCTCCTTGGATTCTCTCTTCCTCTGCTTGAGTACCGATGCTCACATCAGTTGCTTGAGTTTATCCCTCTACATCATGAAATTTTACTTAAGGCGTTACTCCATTCTTTATGAAATTAATACTCTAGATTCATGTTGGATAGCGATCGATGTGTGGAGTGATAGTAGTAGATGCAGGCAGGAGTCGGTCTACTTGACGCGGACGTGATGCCTATATGGATAATCATTGCCTTGGATATCATCATAATGTTGCGCTTTTCTATCAATTGCTCGACAGTAATTTGTTCACCCACCATATTATTTGCCTTCATGAGAGAAGCCTCTAGTGAAACCTATGGGCCTGGGTCTATTTTCTATCATATTTGTTTCCGATCTACTATTTTGCAATCTTTTATTTTCATATATATAAACCAAAAAACCCAAAAATATTTAGGTATCTTTTATTTAGTTTTATCTTTATCAGATCTCACCTTTGCAATTGACCGTCAAGGGATTGACAACCCCTTTATCACGTCTGGTGCAAGTGCTTCATTGTTTGTGCAGGTGCATAGATTGGAGACTTCCTTGTACCTCCTACTGGATTGATACCTTTCTCTAACTAAGGGAAATACTTATCTCTACTTTCCTACATCACCCTTTCCTCTTCAAGGGAAAACTAACGCAAGCTCAAGAAGTAGCAGGAAGAATTCCTAGTGTCGTTGCCGCGGAGGTCTACATCAAGCCTACCAAGTACCCATCATAAACTCTCATCTCTTGCGTTACCTTATTAGCCATTTGCCTCTTGTTTTCCTCTCCCCCACTTCTAAAACGATTTTCAGAAAAAACCCAAAAGATTTCCCTTTTTATTCGCCCTTCTTCCGTTCGTTTTTTTGTTTGCTTTTTGGTTGCTTGTGTATTAGATTGCTTGCTTTGTCACGATGACTCAAGAGAATACCAAGTTGTGTGACTTTTCTAGTACCAATAACAATGATTTTATTAGTACTCCGATTGCTCCTGCCACTAGTGCGGAATCCTATGAAATTAAAGCCGCTTTGTTGAATCTTGTTATAAAAGAACAATTTTCCGGCCTTCCTAGTGAAGATGCCGCATCCCATCTAAATACTTTTGTTGAGTTGTGTGATATGCAAAAGAAGAAAGATGTGGATAATGATACTGTCAAATTGAATCTATTTCCGCTCTCACTTCGAGATAGAGCTAAAACTTTGTTTTCATCTTTGCCTAAAGATAGTATTAATTCATAGAACAAGTGTAAAGATGCTTTTATTTCCAAGTATTTTCCTCCCACTAAGATCATCTCCCTTAGGAACGATATTATGTATTTTAAGCAACTTGATCATGAACATGTTGCACAATCATGGGAGAGGATGAAATCGATGATAAGAAATTGCCCTACACATGGTTTGAGTTTATGGATGATTATACAAAAAAATTATGCCCAATTGAATTTTGCTTCTAGAAATCTTTTAGATTCAGCCACGGTAGGTACTTTTATGGAAATCACATTAGGAGAAGCTACTAAACTCCTAGATAATATTATGGCTAATTATTCTCAATGGCACACTGAAAGATCCTCTACTAGTAAAAAAATGCATGAGATTGAAGAAATTAATGTTTTGAGTGGAAAGATGGATGAGCTTATGAAATTTTTTGCTAGTAAGAGTGCTCCTATTGATCCTAATGATATGCCTTTCTCTACTTTTATTGAGAGTAATAACGAATCTATGGATGAGAATTTTGTTGGTAGGAATAATTTTGGTAATAACGCATATAGAGGTAATTTCAACCCTAGGTCGTTTCCTAGTAAATCCTCTAATAATTATGGTAACTCCTACAACAACTCTTATGGAAATTATAATAAGATTCCCTCTGATCTTTAGAACAGTATTAAAGAATTTATTAGTTCTCAAAATAATTTTAATGCTTTGCTTGAAGAAAAATTGCTTAAGATTGATGATTTGGCTAGGAACGTGGATAGAATTTCTCTTGAGATTGATTCTTTGAAAATTAGATATATTCCACCCAAGCATGATATTAATGAGTCTCCAAAATCTATGACAATTTCTATTGATGAATGTAAAGAAACAACCGCTAGGATGCGTGCTAAGCGAGATTGGTTTGTAAAAGCATGTTCTTTGATTTATCATGAAAATAATGATGAAGATATTAAAGTGATTGATGTGACTCCTATTGAATCTTTGTTTACTAATATAAATCTTGATAAATATGGGACTGGAGATGAGTCAACTTTAGCTAGAAGGCGTCCCAATGATTCGGAGTTTATAGATCTTGATGCAAAAATTGATAAAAGTGAGGTTGCAGAGGTCAAAACTTGAAGTAGCAATGAACCCACTCTTTTGGATTTCAAGGATTCTAATTATGATGATTGTTATTTGATAGAACGTACTTCCTTGTTGCAATCCATGTTGAATTCTCCTCATGCTTATAATCAAAATAAAGCTTTTACTAAACATATTGTTGATGCTATGATGGAATCTTTTGAAGAAAAACTTGAGTTGGAAGTTTCTATCCCTAGAAAGCTTTATGATGAATGGGAGCCTGCCATTAAGATTAAAATTAAAGATTATGAGTGGCATGCTTTATGTGATTTGGGTGCTTGCGTTTCCACGATTTCGAAAACTTTATGTGATGTGCTAGGTTTCCGTGAATTGATAATTGTTCTTTAAATTTGCATCTTGTGGATTCCACTATTAAGAAACCTATGGGAAGGATTAATGATGTTCTTATTGCTGCAAATAGGAATTATGTGCCGGTAGATTTCATTGTTCTTGATATAGATTGCAATCCTACATGTCCTATTATTCTTGGTAGACCTTTCCTTAGAACGATTGGTGCAATTATTGATATGAAAGAAGAAAACATTAGATTTCAATTTCTGTTAAGGAAGGGCATGGAAAAATTTCGTACAAAGAAAATTAAGTTGCCATATGAATATATTATGAGAGCTACTTATGGATTGCATACCAAAGATGACAATACCTAGATCTATTGCATTATGCCTAGCTAGGGGCGTTAAACAATAGCGCTTGTTGGGAGGCAACCCAATTATATTTTTGTTCTTACTTTCTTTGTTCTGTTTTTCAATAAAATTTTAATCTTGCCTCTGGTTAAGACGTGTTTTTTATGTTTTAATTACTGTTGGTTCCAAGTAAGACCTTTGGGATGGCTTACGATGATAGTTGATTTGATCTTGTTGAAAAACAGAAACTTTTATGTCCAGAAAAATAATTTTAATTTTTAATAGACTTGCGATAAAATACTGATTCTTTTTTCAGAATATTAATATACAAATTTTCTATGCTTTCCTAATTGTTCAGATTTTTTGGAGTTACAAAAGTATTCATGATTTACAGATTGCTACAGACTGTTTTGTTTTTTGACAGATTATGTTTTCTATGTGTTGTTTGCTTATTTTGATGAATCTATGGGTAGTATCGGGGGTATGAACCATGGAGAAGTTAGAATACAGTAGACATTACACCAATATAAATAAAGAACGAGTTCACAACAGTACCAAAATTGGTGATTTATTTTCTTATACTAACGGATCTCATGAGTTTTCTGTTGAGTTTTGTGTTGTGAAGTTTTCAAGTTTTGGGTAAATATTTGATGGACTATGGAATAAGGAGTGGAAAGAGCCTAAGCTTGGGGATGCCCAAGACACCCGAAGGTAATATTCAAGGACAACCAAGAGCCTAAGCTTGGGGATGCCCCAGAAGGCATCCCCTCTTTCGTCTTTGTCTATCGGTAAATTTACTTGAGGCTATATTTTTATTCACCACGTGATATGTGTTTTGCTTGGAGCGTCTTGTATGATATGAGTCTTCGCTTTTTAGTTTTCCACAATCATCCTTGCTGTACACACCTTTTGAGAGTTACACACATGAATCATGATTTATTAGAATACTCTATGTGCTTCACTTATATCTTTTGAGCTAGGTAATTTTGCTCTAGTGCTTCACTTATATCTTTTTAGAGCACGGCGGTGGCTTTATTTTATAGAAACTATTGAACTCTCTTGCTTCACTTATATTATTTTGAGAGTCTCCCTAAACATCATGGTAATTTGCTTTGGTTATGAATTTAGTCCTAATATGATGGGCATCCAAGAGGGATATAATAAAAACTTTCATATAAAGTGCATCGAATACTATGAGAAGTTTGATTCCTTATGATTGTTTTGACATATAAAGATGGTAATATTAGAGTCATGCTAGTGAGAAATTGTGGATTGGTAGAAATACTTGTGTTAAAGTTTGTGATTCTCGTAGCATGCACGTATGGTGAGCAGTTATGTGATGAAGTCGGAGCATGATTTATTTATTGATTGTCATCCTTTGTGTGGAGATCAGGAGCGCGTGATGGTTAACTCCTACCAACCTCTCCCCTAGGACTAGGAGCATGTGTCTATTACTTTGTTTTGATAACTAATAAATTTTTGCAATAAGTATGTGAGTTCTTTATGACTAATGTTGAGTCCATGGATTATACGCACTCTCACCCTTCCACCATTGCTAGCCTCTCTAGTACCGTGCAACTTTCACCGATGCATTAAACCCACCATCACCTTTGAGGGAGTCCTGGATTAGGGGGTCTCCGGACAGCCGAACTATATCCTTTGGCCGGACTGTTGGACTATGAAGATACAAGATTGAAGACTTTGTCCTGTGTCCGGATGGGACTCTCCTTGGCGTGGAAGGCAAGCTTGGCAATACGGATATGTAGATCTCCTTCCTTGTAACCGACTCTGTGTAACCCTAGCCCCCTCCGGTGTCTATATAAACTGGAGGGTTTAGTCCGTAGGATAACAACAATCATACCATCGGCTAGCTTCTAGGGTTTACCCTCTATGATCTCGTGGTAGATCAACTCTTGTAATACTCATATCATCAAGATCAATCAAGCAGGAAGTAGGGTATTACCTCCATCGAGAGGGCCCGAACCTGGGTAAACATCGTGTCCCCTGCCTCCTGTTACCATCCGCCTTAGACGCATAGTTCGGGACCCCCTACCCGAGGTCCGCCGGTTTTGACACCGACATTGGTGCTTTCATTGAGAGTTCCACTGTGTCATCACCATAAGGCTTGATGGCTCCTTCGATCATCGGTAATGATGCGGTCCAGGGTGAGGTTTTCCTCCCTGGACAGATCTTCGTATTCAGTGGCTTCGCACTGCGGGCCAACTCGCTTGGCCATCTGGAGCAGATCGAGAGCTACGCCCCTGGCCATCATGTCAGGTTCGGAAACTTAAACTACACTGTCGATATCCGCGGAGACTTGATCTTCGACGGATTCGAGCCCAGGTTAGGTGCGCCGCACGATCACGACGAGCATGATTTAGCTCTACCCTCGGATAGTGTTCGGGAGATCACACCTGCAACTACTCCTTCCTTCAATCCGGAGCAAATTGCGCCATCCGAGGACGGGTGGATAGACCCCGCCATGGAGGCCGCACTCTCAGTGGCGATAGAGCCAGATACTGACTTCACCCCTTATGAGAGCCATGTTGCCGAACCACTGGATTCGTCTCCGACCACGGACTCCGAGCCGCCTACGTCCATGCCTATCGAATCCGATTGGGCGCCGATCATGGATTTCACCTCCGCGGATATCTTTCAGCACTCACCTTTTGGCGATGTGCTAAATTCATTAAGGTCTCTCTCATTGTCAGGAGAACCTTGGCCGAACTATGTCCGGCTAGAATGGGATGCGGACGACGAAGAAATTCGATCCCCACCCACCACCCACCTAGTAGCCATTGTCGACGATTTAACCGACATGCTCGACTTCGACTCTGAAGACATCGATATATGGACGACGATGCAGGAGACGAACAGGAACCACCGCCCACAGGGCACTGGACCGCCACCTCATCATATGATATATACATGGTGGACACCCCCAAAGAAGGCAATGGCGATGAGACAGCGGAGGATGACCCCTCCAAGAAGCAACCCAAGCGCCGACGTCAGCAGCGCCGCTCTAAGTCCCGCCATAGCAAAAGTAGTGATACCGGCACAAGAGACGATAACACTCCGAATAGTGCCGAAGACGACAACAATCCCCTCCAGCATGATTTAGAGCGGGAGGGTGAACAAGCTAGCCCTCCAGAGCGGGCAGCAGATGGAGAATCGGAGGAGGACAATTACATGCCTCTCTTCGAAGAAGAGGTGAGCCTCGGCGACGAAGAATTTATCGTGCCTGAGGATCCCGTCGAGCGGGAGCGCTTCAAGTGTCGGCTTATGGCCACAGCAAATAGCTTGAAGAAAAAGCAACAACAGCTTCAAGCTGATCAAGATTTGCTAGCAGACAGATGGACCGAAGTCCTTGCGGCCGAGGAATACGAACTCGAGCGCCCCTCCAAGAGTTACCCAAAGTTGAATTATGGAAAGCAATGCATGATTGATTCCATTGCCCACGAAGGGGTTATATACCATGTACAGAGAGTAAGTGCCCGAGCTATACGAGGGCATGCACAACGTGCGAGTCGTGAGAGGAGTGGATAATGCGCCTAACTACGTAGGACTCGGTCCATCAGTTACATGAGTACGAACGGTCTTCCAACAGCCCCCCGCAGCCACAACGGGGGCGTTGATCACGTTGAGGCTGGACCGGAAGTCGAGGAAGACGGTCGACGGGAGCCCCTTCATGAAGATATCGGCGAACTGCGACGCAGAAGGAACGTGGAGCACGCGCACGTCACCAAAGGAAACGCGCTCGCAGACAAAGTGTAGGTCGATCTCGATGTGCTTGGTCCACTGATGTTGGACAGGGTTGATGGAGAGGTACATCGCGCTCACGTTGTCGCAGTAGATGATCGTCGCCCTGTCCGGCGGGCGCCGGAGCTCATGAAGAAGTTGCCGCAGCCAACACGCCTCGGCCACGGAGTTCGCCACGGCCCTGTATTCCGCCTCTACGCTCGAGCGCGAGACGGTCTGCTGCCGCTTCGACGACCATGTCACAAGGTTGTCGCCGATGTAGATGCAGTAGCCCGACGTGGACTTGTGCGTGTCGGGGCAACCGGCCCAATCAGCGTCGGAATACGCGATCAGCCGGTGGTCGGAGGAGCGTCGTAGATGAAGGCCGAGCTGCGGTGTATCCCGGACATAGCGGGGGATCCGCTTGAGGATGGTGTAGTGCGGCTCCCGCGGGTCATGCATGAACAAACAGACCTGCTGGACGGCGTAGGCAATGTCCGGCCGAGTGAGAGTGAGGTACTGGAGAGCACCGGCGAGACTGCGGTAGAGAGATGGATCGGACACGGGCGCCCCGTCTGTGGCAGAGAGTTTGGCACAGGTGTCTATGGGAGTGGCGACAGGCTTGCAGGTGCTCATGTGGGCGCGCTCAAGGATCTCCAGAGCATACTGCTGTTGTGAAAGAAAGAGGCCATGTGGGGTACGCTGAATTTTGATCCCCCAAAAATGATGGAGCTCACCAAGATCGGTCATGGAAAACTCATGCTGGAGTTGCGAGATGATGCGGCGAAGCACGGAGGTGGAGCTGGCGGTAAGTATAATATCGTCGACGTACAAGAGGAGGTACGCGGTGGCACCGTCACGATGCAGGATGAACAACAAGGTGTCGCTCTTGCAAGCGGCAAACCCGAGGCGAGTAAGGTATGTGGTGAAGCACTGGAACCACGCCCGCGGAGCCTGTTTAAGCCCATAAAGCGAGCGGTGCAATTTGCACACATGCGAGGGACGGGAAGCATCGACGAAGCCGGACGGCTGCTGACTGTAGACGACGGGGTCGAGGTGGCCGTGGAGGAACGCATTCTTCACGTCCAACTGGTGTATCGGCCAGTCGGACGAGACGGTGAGGCTGAGGACAACGCGGATCGTCGCCGGCTTGACGACGGGGCTGAAGGTCTCCTCGAAGTCGACGTCGCGTTGTTGTGTGAAGCCGCGCAGGACCCAACGAGCCTTGTACCGCGCAAGGGAGCCATCGGGGTTCATCTTGTGCCGAAAGATCCACTTCCTCGTCACCAAATTGACACCTGCAGGGGGAGACACCAACGACCAAGTTTCGTTCTGTAACAAAGCAGTATATTCCTCTAACATTGCGTTGTACCAATTAGGATCTTTGAGAGCTTGTTTGTAGGAGGAAGGAATAGGGGAGATCTGATCAGAAGTTACAGAGAGGGTGAATAGGCTTTTAGGTTGGAGAAATCTGGCCTTGGCACGTGTTTGCATGGGGTGCTGGTTTTTGGGTGGAGCGATTGGGACCACGCGTGGTGGGAGCGAACAAGGAGGTGGGGACGTAGGCACGACGGAAGGCGGGGGCGAGGTGCTCGTGCATGGCAAGGTGCGTGCTGATTGGTTGCATGGGGTGGGCATGGGATCCGGTGCATAGGTGGCAGGTGCGGGTGATGGGGATGTGGGCGAGCCGGGAGTGGAGGGGCCCGCGGTGGTATGTGGTGGTGGGCTAGGTGGGGAGATCCCCACGGCGTGTGGGTTTGCGGGAACCGCGCGGGCGGCAGGTGATCCCGGGGAGGATTGTTCTGACGGGTACGAGGTAGGTGTGGAGATCGCGAGATCGAGGCGGGGTGGGTTGGGTGGTGCGGGATTTTCTGTGGCAGGTGCGGTGGCTGCATGCGTGGCGCTCTGAGCAAAGGGAAAAGTGAGCTCGTCAAAGATAACGTGCCTGGACGTGATGACTTTGCGCGTAAGAAGATCGAGGCACCTATAACCCTTGTGCTCGAGCGGGAGACCAAGAAGAACGCATGGGGTGGATCTGGGGGAGAGTTTGTGTGGCGTGGTGGCGTAGAGGTTGGGGTAGCATAAGCATCCAAAAGTGCGCAAGTGGTCATAGGGTGGATGTGTGCCGTAGAGCATAAAGTGGGGCGTGTTATGGTGGATGGCGCGCGAGGGACGAACGTTCAGAAGGTAGGTGGAGGTGTGAAGTGTTTCTACCCAAAATTTTGGTGGCATGTGGGCTTGGACAAGGAGAGTGCGGACAATGTCGTTGGTGGAGCAGATGCCACGTTCAGCCTTGCCATTTTGCGGTGAGGTGTGCGGGCACGATAGGCGTAACGAGGTGCCGTGAGCGCTAAGGGAGGAGCGGAGAGATGAGTTGAGAAATTCTCCGCCGTTGTCGCACTGCATGCATTGGACGAAAACGCGAAACTGTGTGAGCATGAATTGAAAGAAACGATGAAGAACACCGGCAGCATCAGATTTTGCACGGAGGGGGAAGGTCCATGTATAATGAGAAAAATCATCCATTATGATCAAGTAATATTTATAGCCGGAACAACTAGCCACCGGCGAGGTCCATAGGTCACAGTGAATTATTTGAAACGGAAAAGTTGTAACAGTGCTAGAAGTTGAAAAAGGCAACTGTGCCTGCTTCCCTAGTTGGCATGCCTCACATGAATGAGAGGGGGAAGGAAGTTTATTACAATCTGGAAGAAATTGGTGTGCTAAACGGGAAAGGGAGCCACGCCCGGGGTGCCCCAAACGGTGATGCCAAATTTCGCCGGTGCCGAGGAAGAATGCCGAAGGACTTGTGCCACCGCACCGGTAGAGCAGGCCGGAGCTATTGCGCCTCATTAGGGGGGTCCGCGTTGCCAGGTCCTTCACAGAGAAGCCGATGGGGTCAAACTCAACGGAGACATAATTATCAATGGATAATTGTTTAACGGAGATGAGATTGGGAACAACATCTGGTGAGACTAAGACATTGTTAAGTTGGAGAGAACGAGAGGAAGAGGGAAGAGAGGTGGAACCGGTGGCAACAACAGGGAGACGTGATCCATTGCCAACGATAATAGGGGGATGCTGCTGTGAAACAGGACGAAGCGAGGCGAGGATACCTGCGTTACCGGTGACGTGTGCGGAGGCCCTGGTGTCGAGGTACCAGTCGTTGGGGTCGGGCTGCTGGAGGTTCATCTGGTTGAGGGCGGAGTGGAGCGCGGCCGGATCCCATGATGGCTGATGTGGTGGAGGCGCGGACGGCCCAGCGTACATCAGAGGGTACGCCTGCTGCGGAGCTGTCGGACGAGGGCCGAGCACGCCCGCCGCGTTGGGAGGAACCCCCAGCGCGCGCGCCTGCGGTGGGAAGGGTGCCCCCACGGGGCGAAGTACCCCATCCAAGGGGTTTGGCCGGCGCCGGCGGGAGCTGTGTTGTGCCCACGCCCACCAGGGTGACCACGCCCGCGGCCACGGCCACAACCACGCCCGCCACCACGCCCGCGATTAGGCTGCCCTCCGCCGGAGCCACTGCTGCTCCCACGCTCCATGGGGGCCTTGCCACGGTCGGTGCTGGAGTAGCCGCGGTCGCCGGAGGACCCGCGGTCGCCGAAGGAGGAGCCGCCACCGCCAAGGCCGATGGAGAGGGCGGAGGAACCATCAGAGCGGTCCCGGGCGTCCTGAGTGATCTCCTCAAGAAGAAGCCGTGAGCGAGCCTGATTGAAGGTAGGGAACGGGGTTTGCATCGGAAGGACGGTGGCGATCACCTGGTATCGACGGGAGAGGCCGCGCAGGAGCTGCAGCGTCAGGGTTCGGTCTGTGACGGGATCGTCGACGTCCACCAGGGCGTCCGCCAATGCCTTGAGCCGCCCGCAGTATTCCGCGACCCGCATATCGCCTTGGGTGAGCGCACGGAATTCGGCGCTGAGATGCACGGCCTGGGCGGGCTGGTTGGCGAGGAAGAAGTCGCGGAGTTGGCTCCAGACGCGATACGCGGTGTTGTCCTCACCGCGAACGACCTCGTACAGGGCGTCGGTGATGGTGGAGTAGAGGAGCAGAAGGAGGGTCAGGTCGGTGTGGTGCCATGCCGGAGTCTGCTGGGCGGGGATGGAGTAGTGGTCGACGTGGCTGGCGACGGAGTACATGGTGAGGATGCAGCGCCAGAGTTCGCACCACTTGGAGTAGCTGCCGGATTGGACATCCAGCTTGAAGGTGATGAGGCTGTCGATGTTGTTGAGGTGGTGGATGGAGGGGACCGCAGAGGAAGATGAAGGAGCCGTGACGGGAAGGGTGGGTGCTGGCGCAAGAGGCAGCGTAGTCATGGCGGCGGAAGGTGTTGTGAGTGGAGCGGAAGCTAAGGGGGTGAGGAGCCCGGAGGAAGGGAGAACCGGCGGCGGCGGCGGAGCAGTGGTGCTGGTGAGATCGCCGGAGGAAGAGGAGTTGCCGGTGTCCATGGTAGGCTCGCAGGAAGGAAGGCTCTAGTGCCAAGTTGAATTATGGAAAGCATTGCGTGATTGATTCCATTGCCCACGAAGGGGTTATATACCATGTACAAAGAGTAACTGCCCGAGCTATACGAGGGCATGCACAACGTGCGAGTCGTGAGAGGAGTGGATAATGCGCCTAACTACGTACGACTCGGTCCATCAGTTACATGAGTACGAACGGTCTTCCAACACCCAAAGCGCATGTTGCTAGCTCGCCTCGAGGAGGAAGCATTGAAACCTACATCACCAGCGTATGATGCGGCTGACGGGCCACCCCGTGGCCGAGACAGAGAGGCATTTCAGCCCGAAGTCCAGCCCGCACCCCGCCGCCGATCAAACAAAAATGCCAAGGCCCGGGGAAACATGCGGGACCTACGAGACATATTGGAAAACAAGGCAAAACATGCAAGATCGATCTACAGATCACGGGGGCGCGCACCAACACGCGACGATGATCGTCACGCCGGATACACTAAAAGCAAATCCGGCCGAGCCGTACACGGCAGACAAGACTTGTATGAACCGCGTCGTGATATAGCCCGGCACAGAGGCGCCGCACACCCCTTATGCTTCACTGATGAAGTAATGGATCGCGAATTCCTAGAAGGGTTTAACCTCGTAAACATTGAATCATACGATGGTACTACATACCCCGCAGTATGGATAGAAGACTTCTTCCTCCACATTCACATGGCCCGCGGGGATGACCTACATGCCATCAAGTATCTCCCGCTAAAACTCAAAGGGCCGACTCGGCATTGGCTCAATAGCTTGCCAGCAAACTCCATTGGAAGTTGGGAGAACCTGGCAGAGGCATTCCTGGACAATTTCCAGGGCACTTATGTGCGACCGCCAGACGCTGACGATTTAAGTCATATAACTCAACAGCCAGGGGAATCGGCCAGGAAATTCTGGACCTGGTTCCTAACCAAGAAGAACCAAATTGTCGACTGTCCGGATGCAGAGGCCTTAGCGGCATTTAAGCATAATATCCGTGACGAATGGCTCGCCCGGCACCTCGGCCAAGAGAAGCCAAAATCCATGGCAGCCTTCACGACACTTATGACCCACTTTTGTGCGGGCGATGATAGCTGGTTGGCTCGTAGTACCAATATAGCAAGCAAACCTGGCATATCAGAAGCTAGGGATAGCAATGGCAAACCACGACGCAACAAACACAAGCGCCGCAAATATGGTGAAAACGCCGAAAATACGGCAGTTAATGCCGGGTTCAGGGGCTCAAAGTCCGGTCAGCGGAAAGGGCCACCCAAAAATAAAAATCCGGGTCCATCCAGTCTAGACCGCATACTCGATCGCCAATGCCAAATTCATGGCACCCCAGAAACGCCAGCCACCCATACCAACAGAGAATGCTGGGTCTTCAAACAAGCCGGCAAGGCAGGCGCCAAAGACAAAGAGGGGTCTCAAAGCGACGATAGCGACGAAGAGCCCAGATCACCGAACACAGGAGGGCAAAAGAAATCCCCCCACCATATTCAATCGGTGAATGTGGTAAATACCACCCAAATTGCCAACTCGGACCAGATATGCACCCTTAGGGATGGCGACTCAACGGAACTAGCCGTCCCACAATATAAACTAGGGCTGGTCACCTTCAACCGCATAGATCGTCCGGTTAACGCCAATCAGGGCATTCCAGCCGCACTAATCCTCGACCAAATAGTAGGCGGGTTCCACCTCACTCGAGTCCTTATGGACGGAGGTAGTAGTTTAAATCTGCTTTACCAGGACATAGTGTGTAAGATGGGCATCGTTCATTCGGCGACCAAACCCACTAAAGCCACTTTTAGAGGAATCATACCAGGTATGGAGGTTAGCTGTACAGGCTCCATTGCCCTTGAGGTAACCTTCGGATCACCAGAAAATTACCGTATCGAAGAGTTAATCTTCGAAATTGCCCCTTTCCGCAGTGATTATGAAGCACTGCTCAGACAAACTGCGTTCGCTCGATTCAATGCGGTGCCACATTATGCCTACCGTAAGCTCAACATGCCCGGTCCACACGGCGTCATCACGGTTCATGGCAAGGCCGAACCTTCCTTCGGCACCAACAAATACACCGCTGCCTTAGCAGCAGAAACAACGAGCAGCACCTTGCAACCGAACCTTGAGTCGACGTCCAGGCTCCCGGACACCGTCAAGGGGCTCTGAACTACTTCGTGGAAGGATACCCCGGCTCGTCCAGAGCTCAACTAAACACTCCAGCGAAGGCCATGACAGGCCGAACTCAGTGGTTCAACCGCCCTCCAGCACGTAAACATTTCTTATATTTCCTTCGTAGGTTCACCTTTGCACCGACCAGGACGGACTACATGGAGGTAGCTTGAATGCGTTAGGGAATCCTTAGGCATTCCCCGCAGTGACCGTCCGGCTATATTACGGATCCGCACTCAACCTCTTTCCCCTGGTCACAGCAGGTTCGGCTATCACAACCCCTTTTTATCACATTACTTGTACCCATACACATAGACGTATTATTCAAATACAACATGTGGATTTATATGACGTTTACCTGCTGATTATTTCTTATCAAAATCATTTTGTCAAGTGGCATCTGTACATAGCGATATGCCTTAAATATGCCAGGGGCTTCATTTTTCCCGTAACACGGCAATAAAAGTCCGAACACCTTCATGGAAGTTCGGCACCCCGAACCTATAGCATTATATGCATCAGCTCTGAATCATGTCTTGGGTGAATAGTTGGGTTTTCCCGGCTCCCATGTTTTGGTACCTTACGTTCCGCTATATCGGCTAAGGTAGCACTGGGAGAACTACTGCGATTGTGTCCCGGTTCTTCCGGATGAGAACCTCAGTAGAGAAAGCCGAAAACTGACTGACATGATACGGCAAGAGCTGCTCAGTTGTTTGAGCGGTTACAAAATCTTTAAGGATTTCTCCCGCATAATGCCATAACCAATGCAGCGTGCGATGGATCGTTTTTCTCTGATCAGGCTCTTATAGAGCCCCTAGTATGGTCTTCCGAACACAAGGGGCTGCGCCGACCATACTAAAGCTCCTATGGCTAAGTGAGAGTGATAAAGCCCTATAGTCTGATTGCCTAGTTCGTTGTGCTGAGCACCTCCTTCGAAGGACTCAAAACTGGGATAAAGAGTGCTCAGGTTTATCCCAAACACCCCCGTACTTCTTACGTGGGGGCAGAAGCCGACGACTGGCCAACTCTCAGGTTTAATATAAAAACGGCCGCACAAGAGGGTAAACTTTTATATAACATGCGACAAATAAACGACCTTGTTCAAACATTACAAAGGACAACATGACTAGCATTCATGGAAATATAATGTCCTTGGTACATAGCTCCACTGCAAGGTAGCTTGGCAAATACACCTGAGAAATCCGGATTCAAAATCAAAAACATAGTTTTCCCTTCAAATACTTGCTTTACATGGGGAAAGCCTTACCCGCCGCGATCTTTCTTGCCTCTCGGATCCCCTGCAGGGCGCTTTGGGTTCCCCCCGGGCATCGCTCGTGGCTTGACGCGCCTTGGTGAGTTCACACTCTTTCTCTGTTAAACTCTACTCCAAGGTCTCGCATTTACTTACGGCCTCTTGCACCTCCTACTCAGCTTTAATAACTCTGGCCTCGTGTTTCTCACGAAGAGTCCGCTCTATGGCCGCCTTTTTCTCGGCCTCGGTAACGGCCCTTTTGAGGGCCTCGACTTCGGTCATAACCCCTAGCACAAATTATGCGGCTTATTTCATATTGAACATTTATTTCACAATAAATGCACTCAATGCTTGTGCATACCTTGTTTATCCCTCAACTGCATTTTTAATTGGCCAAGTTCTTCTATGGCCCGCTCTAGACTTTGATTCAGTCCGGAGATCTCTGCAGTACGAGAGATAGCAGCCGCTACAGGTACCTGCTTCAAACAGAAGAGAAATCAATGTCATTCAATGAGTCTTCCTGCGATCATCAATTCGATCCCCTGTCTGGTTCTTTCTTTCACCGAACAGTGTATCAGGGACTACTATCTATACTATGACACTCTTCGACAACTCATAAAACATACCTCAAAGCCTCTTATAAGGCTGATACAGGCTTTGTTTAGTCCACTCTCAGTTGACTAAATCTTCTCAATCACCGCACCCATAAGGGCACGGTGTTCATCAACGATGGAGGCGTCTTGCAACGCCAGCAACAAAGCATCCGACACTTCTGGATGGACAGAGGTCGCCAGCGGAACAGGCAGGCCCCCTCCAGCCGAAGGAGGCTGCCTTCTTGATTCTGGAGCCGTATAGGTCTATGGAATCGCATCCGGTGGGGAGCCGAACTCAGGATCACGCCCGTCGTCAGACCCCATGGGAATCTTTTCCCCCACGTGTCCGGCCCCTGTGGTTTGACCTCCAGGCGCGGCCTTCATGGTTTCTTCCTTTCCTCCTTGGCCAGAGTCCTTCTGGGACGAAGCCTCGGTGTTATGCACCTGTTTGGAGGAAGGGGCCTTTGGGGGCGTCCCGCTCTCCATAGCATTTGAGCTCAACAGGTCCTCTGATGAGGATTGTTTGGTACGGGACCTCGCTGGACTACAAAAAAAATATATGCTCATGTTAAAATACTAAGCCACGATGAGTCCAGACGCTTAAACATACTCGGATTTTATATACTTATGAGTTCACCAGGGGCTGGGCCCTGGGATCCCATGCTGGGCCACT
The DNA here is from genome assembly GCA_034509565.1 of Triticum monococcum. Classification (NCBI taxonomy): domain Eukaryota; kingdom Viridiplantae; phylum Streptophyta; class Magnoliopsida; order Poales; family Poaceae; genus Triticum; species Triticum monococcum. The sequence goes on along the minus strand of CM067842.1, from coordinate 436,481,120 downwards.
GTCGGCGGCGGCAGTGGACTCCTTCGGAAGAGGAGCCTTTCCCCTTTTGGGTTGTTCGGCCTCCAAGGGTGCGGAGGCCGTCCTCTTCCGTATTCCCCCCGCAGGGGATTCATCTTCCTCCTCCTCTTCGTCCTCTTTGGAGGCGGAATGGGCACCAGAACATTCGGATATTGTGTCCGAAGTGCCGCGGCGACGAAGGCCGCCTCGGGTCTTTTTGGCCTCCTTCTCGGCCGTCTTCTTCGGCACCTTGTAAGGCGTCGGGACCAGCCTCTTGGTCAGAAGTGGGATGGCCGGGTCTTCGGGCAGCGGGGCCGGACAATGGATCCGCTCTGCCTTCTTCGTCCAGCCCTGGGAGAGTTGAATAACACACGTTAAGTGCTTACTTTGGGTCATGCGGATAGAAAAGTTGGATAAACTCACCGAACTTGCAGGGCGGGACAGTTGGTACCCGCGGTCCTCGGCGGAGTCCAGCCATGATTTGCTGGACTTGAAAAGCACCTTCCAAATGTCCTTGTGCGAGGAGCCGAAGAACCCTCGCAATGTTTGGTGCCTGGCCGGATCGAATTCCCATAGATTGCAAGTCCGGTGTTGACAAGGCAGTACCCGGCGGACTAACATCACATGGATTACGTTGACAAGTTCAATGTTCTTATCTCCCATACCTTTAACGCGCGTCTGGAGCACCGACAGTTCGTCGGACGAGGACCGGTCCAGGCCTTTCTTAACCCAGGATGTAAGCCGCAGAGGGGCGCCGGATCGAAACTCAGGAGAGGCGGCCCATTCCTTGCCGCACGGCTCAGTGATGTAAAACCACTGCTGTTGCCACTCCTTGACAGAAACATTAAAGGTTCCCGTTGGCCATATGACATTGGGCACCTTTCTCACCATAGCGCCCCCGCACTCGGCGTGCTCGCCGCCCACCACCTTGGGCTTCACATTAAAAACCTTCAGCCATAAACCGAAGTGCGGCAAAATGCGCAGAAAAGCCTCGCACATGACAATGAATGTCGAGATGTTGAGGAAGGAATTAGGGGACAGATCGTGAAGATCGATCCCATAATAATACATGAAGCCACAAACGAATGGGTGGAGCGGAAACCCTAGCCCGCGGACAAAGTGAGGGAGGAATACAACCCTCTCATGGGGTTCTGGAGTGGGGACGATCTGTTCCGCCGTCGGGAGACGGTGGCTGATTTTCTTGGCCAGATACCCGGCCTCCCGAAGCTTTTCAATATCCTTCTCTCGGACGGTAGAGGCCATCCATTTGCCTCCTGCTCCGGATCCGGACATCTTTGGAAGACCTTTTGTGGGCAGAGAAGGTGAACGCTTGGGCGCTGGAGCCTGAGTAGAAGGGAATGAATCGGGAAGAAGGCGTGGGTGAAAAGAGTGAATCCTTGTCAACCCTAGGTCGTTTCCTAGTAAATCCTCTAATAATTATGGTAACTCCTACAACAACTCTTATGGAAATTATAATAAGATGCCCTCTGATCTTTAGAACAATATTAAAGAATTTATTAGTTCTCAAAATAATTTTAATGCCTTGCTTGAAGAAAAATTGCTTAAGATTGATGATTTGGCTAGGAGCGTGGATAGAATTTCTCTTGAGATTGATTCTTTGAAAAATAGATATATTCCACCCAAGCATGATATTAATGAGTCTCCAAAATCTATGACAATTTCTATTGATGAATGTAAAGAAACAACCGCTAGGATGCGTGCTAAGCGAGATTGGTTTATAAAAGCATGTTCTTCGATTTCTCATGAAAATAATGATGAAGATATTAAAGTGATTGATGTGACTCCTATTTAATCTTTGTTTACTAATATAAATCTTGATAAAGATGGGACTAGAGATGAGTCAACTTTAGCTAGAAGGCGTCCCAATGATTCGGAGTTTACAGATCTTGATGCAAAAATTGATAAAAGTGAGGCTGCAGAGGTCAAAACTTTAAGTAGCAATGAACCCACTCTTTTGGATTTCAAGGATTTTAATTATGATGATTGTTATTTGATCGATTGTACTTCCTTGTTGCAATCCATGTTGAATTCTCCTCATGCTTATAATCAAATAAAGCTTTTACTAAACATATTGTTGATGCTATGATGGAATCTTTTGAAGAAAAACTTGAGTTGGAAGTTTCTATCCCTAGAAAGCTTTATGATGAATGGGAACCTGCCATTAAGATTGAAATTAAAGATTATGAGTGGCATGCTTTATGTGTTTTGGGTGCTAACGTTTCCACGATTTCGAAAACTTTATGTGATGTGCTAGGTTTCCGTGAATTGATAATTGTTCTTAAAATTTGCATCTTGCGGATTCCACTATTAAGAAACCTATGGGAAGGATTAATGATGTTCTTATTGCTTAAAATAGGAATTATGTGCCCATAGATTTCATTGTTCTTGATATAGATTGCAATACTACATGTCCTATTATTCTTGGTAGACCTTTCCTTAGAACGATTGGTGCAATTATTGATATGAAAGAAGAAAACATTAGATTTCAATCTCTGTTAAGGAAGGGCATGGAAAATTTTCCTAGAAAGAAAATTAAGTTGCCATATGAATATATTATGAGAGCTACTTATGGATTGCATACCAAAGATGACAATACCTAGATCTGTTGCATTATGCTTAGCTAGGGGCGTTAAACAATAGCGCTTGTTGGGAGGCAACCCAATTTTATTTTTGTTCTTACTTTGTTTGTTCTGTTTTTCAATAAAATTTTCATCTTGCCTCTGGTTAAGACATGTTTTTTATGTTTTAGTTAGTGTTGGTTCCAAGTAAGACCTTTGGGATGGCTTACGATGATAGTTGATTTGATCTTGCTGAAAAACAGAAACTTTTATGTCCAGAAAATAATTTTCATTTTTAACAGACTTGTGATAGAATACTGATTCTTTTTTCAGAAGATTAATATACAAATTTTCTATGATGTCCTAATTGTTCAGAATTTTTGGAGTTATAGAAGTATTCATGATTTACAGATTGCTACAGACTGTTTTGTTTTTTGACAGATTCTGTTTTCTATGTGTTATTTGCTTATTTTGATGAATCTATGGGTAGTATCGGGGGTATGAACCATGGAGAAGTAAGAATATAGTAGACATTACACCAATATAAATAAAGAACGAGTTCACAACAGTACCAAAATTGGTGATTTATTTTCTTATACTAACGGATCTCATGAGTTTTCTGCTGAATTTTGTGTTGTGAAGTTTTCAAGTTTTGGGTAAATATTTCATGGACTATGGAACAAGGAGTGGCAAGAGCCTAAGCTTGGGGATGCCCAAGGCACCCCAAGGTAATATTCAAGGACAACCAAGAGCCTAAGCTTGGGGATGCACCAGAAGGCATCCCCTCTTTCGTCTTCGTCTATCGGTAAATTTAATTGAGGCTATATTTTTATTCACCACGTGATATGTGTTTTGCTTGGAGCGTCTTGTATGATATGAGTCTTCGCTTTTTAGTTTTCCACAATCATCCTTGCTGTACACACCTTTTGAGAGTTACACACATGAATCGTGATTTATTAGAATACTCTATGTGCTTCACTTATATCTTTTGAGCTAGGCAATTTTGCTCTAGTGCTTCACTTATATCTTTTTAGAGCACGGCGGTGGCTCTATTTTATAAAAACTATTGACCTCTCTTGCTTCACTTATATTATTTTGAGAGTCTCCCTAAACAGCATGGTAATTTGCTTTGGTTATGAATTTAGTCCTGATATGATGGGCATCCAAGAGGGATATAATAAAAACTTTCATATAAAGTGCATCGAATACTATGAGAAGTTTGATTCCTTATGATTGTTTTGAGATATAAAGATGGTAATATTAGAGTCATGCTAGTGAGAAATTGTGGATTGGTAGAAATACTTGTGTTAAAGTTTGTGATTCCCGTAGCATGCACGTATGGTGAACAGTTATGTGATGAAGTCGGAGCATGATTTATTTATTGATTGTCATCCTTTGTGTGGAGGTCAGGAGCGCGTGATGGTTAACTCCTACCAACCTCTCCCCTAGGACTAGGAGCATGTGTCTATTACTTTGTCTCGATAACTAATATTTTTTTGCAATAAGTATGTGAGTTCTTTATGACTAATGTTGAGTCCATGGATTATACGCACTCTCAACCTTCCACCATTGCTAGCCTCTCTAGTACCATGCAACTTTTGCCGGTGCATTAAACCGAAGTGCTGCGGCGACGAAGGCCGCCCCGGGTCTTTCTGGCCTCCTTCTCGGCCGTCTTCTTCGGCACCTTGTAAGGCGCCGGGACCAGCATCTTGGTCAGAAGTGGGATGGCCGGGTCTTCGGGCAGCGGGGCCGGACAATGGATCCGCTCTGCCTTCTTCGTCCAGCCCTGGGAGAGTTGAATAACACACGTTAAGTGCTTACTTTGGGTCATGCGGATAGAAAAGTTGGATAAACTCACCGAACTTGCAGGGCGGGACAGTTGGTACCCGCGGTCCTCGGCGGAGTCCAGCCATGATTTGCTGGACTTGAAAAGCACCTTCCAAATGTCCTTGTGCGAGGAGCCGAAGAACCCTCGCAATGTTTGGTGCCTGGCCGGATCGAATTCCCATAGATTGCAAGTCCGGTGTTGACAAGGCAGTACCGGCGGACTAACATCACATGGATTACGTTGACAAGTTCAATGTTCTTATCTCCCATACCTTTAATGCGCGTCCGGAGCATCGATATTTTGTCGGACGAGGACCAGTCCAGGCCTTTCTTAACCCAGGATGTAAGCCGCAGAGGGGCGCCGGATCGAAACTCAGGAGAGGCGGCCCATTCCTTGCCGCATGGCTCAGTGATGTAAAACAACTGCTGTTGCCACTCCTTGACAGAATCATTAAAGGTTCCCATTGGCCATATGACATTGGACATCTCGCTCACCATAGCGCCCCCACACTCAGCATGCTCGCCGCCCACCACCTTGGGCTTCACATTAAAAACCTTCAGCCATAAACCGAAGTGTGGCGAAATGCGGAGAAAAGCCTCGCACACGACAATGAATGTCGAGATGTTGAGGAAGGAACTAGGGGACAGATCATGAAGATCGATCCCATAATAATACATGATGCCACGAACGAACGGGTGGAGGGGAAACCCTAGCCCGCGGACAAAATGAGGGAGGAATACAACCCTCTCTTGGGGTTCTAGAGTGGGGACGATCTGTCCCGCCGTTGGGAGACGGTGGCTGATTTTCTTGGCCAGATACCCGGCCTCCCGAAGCTTTTTGATATCCTTCTCTCGGACGGTAGAGGCCATCCATTTGCCTCCTACTCCAGATCCGGACATCTTTGGAAGACCTTTTGTGGTCAGAGAAGGTGAACGCTTGGGCGCTGGAGCCTGAGCAGAAGGGAATGAATCAGGAAGAAGGCATGGGTGAAAAGAGTGAATCCTTGTCCCTTTATAAGGGCGGAAGAGGCGATGCGCCTCCCCACTCACCTGGTAAAACCTCTCATTCCCCAAGCGCCGTAATTGATGGCGCGGTTGGGTTACCCACATCCGTATTGATGAGAATCCCGTGATAAGGGGACACGATCTCTGCTTCGACAAGATGTGCTAAGGAAACCACCTCGCGATATGTGCAGTAGCTGGTTGAGAAAAACGGTTCGAATGATGACCGGGCCATGGTATGATATCATGCTGTCAAACGTGTCAGCAGATTAGATTTGTGGAAATATTATTCTCTCTACGGTGGTATGTGGAACTTGTTTTGCAGAGCCGGACACTTTCCTTGTGTTCAAAATCTTCTATGGAGTATTCGGAGGAAGAACCCGCCTTGCAATGCTGAAGACAAATCTGCACGCTAGACTCATTGTCATTGAAGCCTGGTTCAGGGGCTATTGAGGGAGTCTTGGATTAGGGGGTCTCCGGACAGCCGGACTATATCCTTTGGCCGGACTGTTGGACTATGAAGATACAAGATTGAAGACTTCGTCCCATGTCCGGATGGGACTCTCCTTGGCGTGGAAGGCAAGCTTTGCAATACGGATATGTAGATCTCCTTCCTTGTAACCGACTCTGTGTAACCCTAGCCCCCTCCGGTGTCTATATAAACCGGAGGGTTTAGTCCATAGGACAACAACAATCATACCATAGGCTAGCTTCTAGGGTTTAGCCTCTACGATCTCGTGGTAGATCAACTCTTGTAATACTCATATCATCAAGATCAATCAAGCAGGAAGTAGGGTATTACCTCCATCGAGAGGGCCCGAACCTAGGTAAACATCATGTCCCCCGCCTCCTGTTACCATCCGCCTTAGACGCACAGTTCGGGACCCCCTACCCGAGATTCGCCGGTTTTGACACCAACAACCTTCCTCAAAACAGCCACCATACCTAACTATTATGGCATTTCCATAGCCATTTTGAAATATATTGCCATGCAACTTCCACTGTTTCATTTATTATGACACGCTTCATCATTGTCATATTGCTTTGCATGATCATGTAGTTGGCATCGTATTTGTGGCAAAGCCATCCTTTCATATTTTTTATACATGTCACTCTTGAATCATTGCACATCTCGGTACACCGCCGGAGGCATTCATATAGAGTCATATTTTTGTTCTAAGTATCGAGTTGTAATTCTTGAGTTGTAAGTAAATAAAAGTGTAATGATCATCATTATTAGAGCATTGTCCCATGTGAGGAAAGGATGAAGGAAGCTATGATTCCCTCACAAGTTGGTACGAGTCTCCGGACTTTACAAAAAAATAAAAGAGGCCAAAGAAGCCCACAAAGAAGAGAGAGAAAAGAGAGAAAGGGCAATGTTACTATCCTTTTTCCACACTTGTGCTTCAAAGTAGCACCATGATCTTCATGATAGAGAGTCTCCTATGTTGTCACTTTCATATACTAGTGGGAATTTTTCAATATAGAACTTGGATTATATATTCCAATGATGGGCTTCCTCAAATTTCCCTAGGTCGTCATGAGCAAGCGAGTTGGATGCACACCCACTTAGTTTCTTTTTTGAGCTTTCATACACTTATAGCTCTAGTGCATCCATTGCATGGCAATCCCTACTCACTCACATTGATATCTATTGATAGGCATTTCCATAGCCCGTTGATAGGCCAAGTTGATGTGAGACTATCTCCTTCTTTTTGTCTTCTCCACAACAACCATATTCTATTCCACCTATAGTGCTATATCCATGGCTCACACTCATGTATTGCGTGAAAGTTGAAAAAGTTTGAGAACATCAAAAGTAAGAAACAATGTCTTGGCTTGTCATCAGGGATGTGCATGATTTAATACTTTGTGATCCTCAATGTGGTAGCGGAGGAGGAAAAATATGAAAGAAAATGCTCCACTTTACATAGAGATTTCCAGCATGATCCAGCTTGAATTTTATGGAGTTGGATATATGATCATGTAGCTGTTGTTGGCAGAGGGGCCAGCAGGAGGGGTAGCATAGGTATGGAGCACGACTAGGGTGGCGAAGGAGGGACCTAGAGTGGTGGAGAACATCAGAGAAGGAAAGGTCGTTGAGAAGAAGCCTGAGAGAAGGACATGTTTGCAATCATAGAAGGAGGCATGCCGAAGATGTCCTCGAAGGCCATGGCGTCTGATACCAAGCTAAGGTGGATAATTACTCACTATGCCACTATATTGACTGAATACAATGTAGAGGATACAAATAGAGGGAGTCCCAACTACCCCCGTAAGTATAGGCACGCGGGGAATCAACGATGAGACAGGATCGTGATCCTAGTGACTAGGGAGGTAGTTCCATAGAAGGTACACATATTATAATTGTGACAAGTGTGCGTACAACAATACAACATGTAAACAGAGGATGACTAGATGAATTGTCATGTACTCCAGTGTAGTCCTGCCCCTCGGCCACTAGGAGGCAGCAATGTCCATAGAGCATCAAAAGACGAAGAAGATTGACGGAACCGACATAACTGTACCGATTAGTGGAAATGCGGCAGGAACCAGACGGATGATGGCTTGACAGCGCTAATGTAACGCCTCGACCTTAGAGCATCTCCAGCCGTTGCGCCCCCAAGACGCGCCGAAAATTGCCGCTTGGGGTCGAGCCGGCGTTTTTTTCGGCGTGGGGGCGAGCACGTCCCCAGCCGTCGCCCCCAGGTTGGGCCCCAGACGTCACCACAGTTCGGCCAAATTTCAGCAAACACGGCCAAATTTCAACAAACACGACATTTTTTGGTGAAATTTAGATGTTTTTTACATGAATAAAATGGACGAAAAAAACCCTAAACTACGAGCCGAAGTAGGTGCTGAGCAGGGCGTAGTCGTCACCGGCATCGTCCTCCTGCTTCTCCTCCTTGACACGGCCGGCGCCGCTGCTCGACCCCTCGCCCCGGCGCGCTGCTTCAAGGCGGCGGCGTTCGGCGATCTCCTCTAGGGCGCGGTGCTGGCGGTCCAGCTCCATGCGCGCGTAGTCCTCACGCGCCCACTTCAAAGCGGCCTCTTCTTCGTCGGCCTCCTCGGCAAGAGCAGGCTCCTGCTTCACGGCAGCGAGCCCCGGCTCCGGCTTCACCAACGCCAGCCCTGGGTCCCTCTTCGGCTTGACCAGGCGAGGAGGGGCCGAGGAGGAGGAGCCACAGCCGCCATCGTTGATGACGAGGCCGGCGCCGCAGGTGCACCTACCGAGCGGCGTCTCGGACGGCTCTGGCTTGATGCTGACCAACGACGGCGCACCGGATGAGTGAGAGGAGGATCGAGAGGAGGAGGAAGAAGAGGAGGATGACCATCCCATCATCCTCCTCGGTAGCCACGCGTCGCCGCTCCGAGCGGTCGGGTACTCGAACGGTGGATCGTTGCCGCCCTCCAGGAGCGCGAGGACGCCGCTGAGCCGCTCCTCCTGCCGGCGTCTGAAGTATGCCGCCCACGCCGCGTTGCCGGTGGCGTACTCCGGGAGCGCCCGCTCCGCGACCGTCAGGGACGCCCGCACATGCTCGATCTTGGCGTGGAAGTAGGCGGGCATCTTGGGGACGGGCAGAGGGGGGATAGGGACCCTGCCGGCAATGAGCCTCCACCACGGGAAAACCGAGACGATGAGGACGACCACCCTTCGTCTCGCTGACGCGCCATTCCCGCCACTCTTTCGCGCCAAAACGTTCGCGCCGGCGCCCCCGGGCGCCCCCAGCACGCCGGGTTCGGGTTGGGTGTGCCGGCGCCACTTTCAGCCCAATCCAGCGAAAAATAGGCTCGTGGGGGCGCGACTGGGCCGATTTTTCGGCGCGGGCTCTAAAAAACGGCCTTGGAAGGCCTGTTGGGGGCGCGGCTGGAGATGCTCTCATTTGACCCAAGATAGAGAGAGGAGGGGCAAAATCTCGTTCTATGACCACTATGTAGTTCTTTCGTTGGCCAACATGTTGGAGGAAGAAGACGGTGTCATAGATGTGAGGTCTCGCCACCGTTGCAATGTCCATGCCACCAGCGAGGTCAATGTAGTGCACACGAAATGGGCCTAGGATTTATGGCTGTGGGCTCCTAGGTCAATTGGAGGTGGAGGATAGGTAGGCTGTAAGAGGGGGATGCGGCGAGAACACTTCAGGCATCGGCACCGAAACAAAGGAACGATGGGTTGAGGAGAGCTTCTAGGGGTGTATGCTTTTTATACGAAATGGAAAGCAATGGGGTATTAGGGTGGAAGTAGCTGATGACGTGTTGGGAGTTATGCTCTTTATGAACTTAATACTCTAGATGTATGCTGGATAGCGGTCGATCTGTGGAGTAATAGTAGTAGATGCATGCAGGAGTTGGTCTACTTGACACAGACGTGATGCCTATATGCATAATCATTGCCTTGGATATCGTCATAATTTTGCGCTTTTCTATCAATTGCTCGACAGTAATTTGTTCACCCACCATATTAGTTGCCTTCATGAGAGAAGCCTCTAGTGAAAACTATGGCCCCTGGGTCTATTTTCTATCATATTTTTTCCGATCTACTATTTTGCAATCTTTTTTTCAGATCTATAAACCAAAAAACTCAAAAATATTTAGTTATGTTTTATTTAGTTTTATCTATCTTTATCAGATCTCACCTTTGCAATTGACCGTGAAGGGATTGACAACCGCTTTATCACATTGGGTGCAAGTATTTGATTGTTTGTGTAGGTGCATAGATTGGGGACTTGCTTGTACCTCCTACTGGATTGATACCTTGGTTCTCTAACTAAGGGAAATACTTATATCTACTTTGCTGCATCACCATTTCCTCTTCAAGGGAAAAACCAACGCAAGCTCAAGAAGTAGCAACGTGTGCTCACCACCACTCCACATCTCTCGTGATTGGTATGGAAAACTGCAAAAAAAATAGCCACACCCAAATTGTATCCGCAAATGTCCCCTGAATTACATTGCATCGCCATTACAAAATTCATGCGGGAAGTGAAAAAAATCTCAAAAAAGGAGGGAAAGCAAATTGTACGTGGTATAGAAGCTTAGGGGGGTCTCAAATCACGAGCAAATGTCTTAATCGAAAGGTGTGGACATTCTTAGCCATCCAATGTCAGTAACCAAATTTGTCCGGACCGATCCGACATCCAAAATCCCTCCATCGGAACCAAACTGGGTGGAGATTTGGGGGAGTCTAGAAGTGCGTCGTGGTCGTACTGCAACAACATGGCACCATCCAAAAGTCTTCTCTCTCCCTCCGCTCTAGAACTCTTCGCCCTACATTCATGCCAGTTAGATGGGACGCGACCGGATGGGCGGTAGCATACCGTATCGATATTGGCTGACTGAGGGAGTCCTGGATTAGGGGGTGTTCGGATAGCCGAACTATACCTTCAACCGGACTCCTGGACTATGAAGATACAAGATTGAAGACTTCGTCCCTTGTCCGGAAGGGACTTTCCTTGGCGTGGAAGGCAAGCTTGGCGATACGGATATTTAGATCTCCTACCATTGTAACCGACTCTATGTAACCCTAACCCTATCGGGTGTCTATATAAACCGGAGGGTTTTAGTCCGTAGGACAACATACACATCAACAATCATACCATAGGCTAGCTTCTAGGGTTTAGCCTCTCTGATCTCGTGGTAGATCTACTCTTGTACTACCCATATCATCAATATTAATCAAGCAGGATGTAGGGTTTTACCTCCATTGAGAGGGCCCGAACATGGGTAAAACTTCCTGTCCCTTGCCTCCTGTTACCATCCGGCCTAGACGCACAGTTCGGGACCCCCTACCCGAGATCCGCCGGTTTTGACACCGACATTGGTGCTTTCATTGAGAGTTCCTCTGTGTCGTCGCCGCCAGGCTCGATGGCTCCGACGATCTTCAACAGCGATGCAGTCCAGGGTGAGACCTTCCTCCCCGGACATATCTTCGTCTTCGGCGGCTTCGCACTGCGGGCCAATTCACTTGGCCATCTGGAGCAGATCGAAAGCTACGCCCCTGGCCGCCAGGTCAGATTCGGAAGTTTAAACTACACGGCTGACATCCGTGGGGACTTGATCTTCGACAGATTCAAGCTACTGCCGAGCGCGCCGCACTGTCCCGACGAGCATGATCTAGCTCTGCCGCCGAACAGTGCCCTGGAGGCCGCACCCGCATCGGCTCCGATCCTTAATTCGGAGCCAACTGCGCCGATCGAGGATGGCTGGTTGGACGCCACCTCGGGGGTTGCGATCCCAACGGCGATTGAGCCGAACACCAGCCCCGTACTCTGCGAGACTCGTGACTCCAAGGAGTTGGACTCCTCTCCGGACTCCGAACCCGCCACGCCCCTGCCAATCGAATCCGATTGGGCGTCGATCATGGAGTTCACTGCCGCGGACATCTTTCAGCACTCGCCTTTTGGCGATATTCTGAAGACACTGAAGTCTCTCTCTTTATTAGGAGAGCCCTGGCCGGACTACGGCCAGCAAGGTTGGGATTCGGACGATGAAGAAATTCAAAGCCCACCCACCACCCACTTTGTAGCCACTGTCGACGACTTAACCGACATGCTTGACTTCGACTCCGAAGACATCGACGGTATGGACGCCGATGAAGGAGATAATGAAGAACCAGCGCCTACTAGGCCCTGGAAAGCCACCTCGTCGTATGACATATACATGGTGGACACCCCGAAAGAGGGAGATGGCGATGGAACAGCGGAGGATGACCCCTCCAAGAAACAGCCTAAGTGCCGACGTCGCCGGCACCGCTCAAAATCCCGCCAAAACAAACACGGTGATTCCAGCACGGGAGATAATAATACTCCGGAAAGCGCCGAAGAAAACCCCCTCCAGCAATATTTAGCACAGGAGGATGGAGAAACCAGCCCTCATGAGAGAGCGGCAGACAGAGAGGTCGAGGACGATAATTATATGCCTCCCTCCGAAGACGAGGCAAGCCTCGACGACGACGAATTCGTCGTGCCAGAGGATCCTGTCGAGCAAAAGCATTTTCAACGCAGGCTTATGGCCACGGCAAGAAGCCTCAAGAAAAAACAGCAACAGCTTAGAGCTGATCAAGATTTGCTAGTCGATAGATGGACTGAAGTCCTTGCGGCCGAAGAGCATAAACTCGAACGCCCCTCCAAGAGCTACCCAAAGCGCAGGTTGCTACCCCAATTAGAGGAGGAAGCACTTGATGCGGCCGACCGGCCACCTCGTGGCCGCGACAGAGAGGCCTCTCGGCCCTCCAATCAAGCCGCACCCTGTACCAAGGCATGGGAATATGTGCCGGACTTACGAGATATGTTGGAGAACAAGACTAGACAAACAAGATCGATCTACGGATCGCGTGGGCGCCCCACGGCTCGAGACGGCATCCGTCACGCCGGCCACAAATTCGGCAGGGCCGAACATAGTAGACAAGGCTCACTGGAGCTACGTCATGATATAGCCCAGTATAGAGGCGCCGCACACCCACTCTGCTTTACAGATGAAATAATGGATCATCAAATCCCCGAGGGTTTCAAACCCATAAACATCGAATCATATGATGGCACAACAGATCCTGCGGTATGGATTGAGGATTATCTCCTTCATATCCACATGGCCCGCGGCGATGATTTCCACGCCATCAAATACCTCCCACTCAAGCTTAAAGGACCAGCTCGGCATTGGCTTAACAGCTTGCCAAGATGATCAATTAGCCATTGGGAGGACCTGGAAGCTGCATTCCTCGACAATTTCCAGGGCACTTATGTGCGACCCCCAGATGCCGATGACCTAAGTCACATAATTCAGCAGCCAGATGAATCGGCCAGGCAATTCTAGACACGGTTCCTAACAAAGAAAAATCAAATAGTCGACTGTCCGGATGCCGAGGCCCTAGCAGCCTTCAAGCACAATATCCATGACGAGTGGCTGGCCCGGCACCTTGGACAGGAAAAGCCGAAATCTATGGTAGCACTCACGCACTCATGACCCGCTTTTGCATGGGAGAAGACAGCTGGCTTGCTCGTAGCAACAATATAACCAAGAACCCTGGTAATTCGGACACCAGGGACAGTAGTGGCAGGTCGCGTCGAACCAAGCAGAAGCGCCGCATTAACGGCGACAATGCTGAGGATACGGCAGTTAATGCCGGATTCAGAGGCTCTAAATCCGGTCAGCGGAAAAAGCCATTCAAAAGGAATCCTAGGGGCCCATCTAGTTTGGACCGAATACTCGACCGCTTATGCCAGATACATGGCACCCCCAAAAAGCCGGCCAATCACACCAACAAGGATTGTTGGGTGTTCAAGCAGGCAGGCAAGTTAAACACCGAAAACGAAGACAAGGGGCTGCATAGCGATGACGACGAGGAGCCCCGGTCGCCGAACAACAGTGGACAGAAGGGTTTTTCCCCACAAGTGCGGACGGTGAACATGATATACGCAATCCACATCCCCAAGAGGGAGCGGAAGCGCGCGTTAAGGGACGTATACGCGATAGAGCCAGTCGCCCCAAAGTTCAACCCATGGTCCTCCTGCCCGATCACCTTTGATCGAAGGGACCACCCCACTAGCACCCATCATGGCGGATTCGCTGCATTGGTTCTAGACCCAATTATTGACGGATTTCATCTCACTAGAGTCCTTATGGACGGCGGCAGCAGCCTGAACCTGCTTTACCAGGATACAATGCGGAAATGGGCATAGATCCCTCGAGGATTAAGCCCACCAAAACGACCTTTAAAGGCGTAATACCAGGTGTAGAGGCCAACTGTACAGGCTCAGTCACACTTGAAGTGGTCCTCGGATCTCCGGATAATTTCTGAAGCGAGGACTTAATCTTCGACATAGTCCCGTTTCGCAGTGGTTATCATGCACTGCTCGGGCGAACCGCATTCGCTCAGTTCAATGCGGTACCGCATTATGCATACCTTAAGCTCAAGATGCCAGGCCCTCGAGGAGTAATTACGGTCAATGGAAACACCGAAAGCTCCCTCCGAACAGAGGAGCACACGGCGGCCCTTGCAGCGGAAGTACAAAGCAGCCTCTCCAGGCATTTCTCTAGTCCGGCCACTAAACGACTCGACACCGTCAAGCACGCCTGGAGTAACCTACAACAAGACCGCCTGGCACGATCCGAGCAGGCGTAGCAATGCGGCCCCAACCCCAACCCTCGCAAAAAGGCGACGTCGGTACTTCGCGTACATAACTACGCTCTAGAGATACCATGGGCACAGGGGGAGGGGCACCATCGCGGCACGCCCAAAACACGGCTTAAACCGTACCAGGGGTTGCCGATTTTTTTAATTTTTTTTTCTTTTACTTTCAGGACTCCATTCTTCGGACGGCCTGTTCGGCAGTTCAATTGCCGCACAAACGATGCAAGAACCAGGGAAGCAGACAAGCCACGCCGCATTAAGGAACTCCCAGGTGGACTCTATCACGAGCAGTATACCTGTTTCGCATATTATTCCGCAGCTTGCCCCTGGAGCGGACATGTTACATAGTCCAACCTTTTGCTTATCGCATTATTGGTATCGTTCTACTTTGATCGCAGCTCTTTTTAGTAAACAATGCATAGCTTTTGTCTATTTTTGCATTCTCTTTTTTTATATTTATATATGTTCCTTAACGACATGTTGCACCCGTACACTTTGGTACGGCCAAAATACGCCAGGGGCTTTAGTACCCCTCAATATGGTGTGAGAAGTCCGAACACTTTAACAAGTGCGGCACCCCGAACTTATAGTATTATATGCATCGGCTCCGAATCATGTCTTGGGTCAATAGTTGGGTTTGCCCGGCTCCTATGTTTTGGTGCCTTACGTTCCGCTATATCGGCTAAGGTAGCACTAGGAGAACCACTACGATTGTGCCCCGGTTGAGCTGGGTCGAGCACCTTAGTGGAGAAAGCTAAAACTGACCGTCATGATGAGGCGAGAGCTGGTCGCTGTTCGAGAGGTTTTTTCGAGTCCCTAAAGACTTATGCCGCTTAGGGCGAGGAGCCGGCTCTGTCCGGCCAAGGCGTGGATAGTGCCCCGAACTCGGTCTTCCGAATACCAGGGGCTTCGCCGAAATTTAAAATTATAGAATTCTATGGCTAAGTGAGAGTGTTCACGCATTATAGTCCGATTGCCTCGTTCGTTGGGCTGAGCGCCTCCCTTGAAGGACCCAAACATGGGAAAAAGAGCCCTCAGGTTTATCCCCGAACACCCCGGCACTAGCGGCACAGGGGCAGAAGCCGACGACTGGCCATCTCTCAGAATTGATAAACAGCCGCACAGAAGGTAATATTTTAAATTCAAACAGCATTGCTTAGCGCATATGAACAAGTTTTTAGCGCACAGGACAAAATGAGCGAGTTTTACTCAAAAATTACATCCATAGAACATTCATCCGCCACAAGGAGGGCACCCTTTAGAACATCCTTATAATAATTGTCGGGCTTGCGATGCTCTTTCCCCGGCGGTGGCCCGTCCTTCACAAGCTTCTCAGCATCCAGCTTGCCCCAGTGCACCTTCGCACGGGCAAGGGCCATACGGGCACCTTCAATGCAGACAGAGCGCTTGATGACTTCGAGCCTTGGACAGGCCTCCACCAGCCGCCGCACCAGCCCGAAATAGCTCCCAGGCTGAGCCTCTCCAGGCCACAGCCGAACTATGAGGCCCTTCATGGCCTGTTCGGCCGCCTTGTGGAGCTCGACCAGTTGCTTCAACTGGTCGCTCAGGGGCACGGGGTGTCCGGCCTCAGCGTACTGAGACTAGAACACCTTCTCCATCGAGCTGCCCTCCTCGGCTCGATAGAATGCGGCGGCATCAGATATACTCCGGGGAAGATCTGCGAACGCGCCTGGAGAACTCCGGATTCGGGTAAGTAACAAGTAGCTCATGCTTATGAGTTTACTTTGCATAAAGAATGCCTTACCCGCCGCTATCTTCTTCACCTCATCCAACACCTGGAGGGTCTTCTGGGATTCGGCCTTGGCAGACTTGGCACTTTCAGTAGCCGCCGCGAGCTCGGACGCTCGCGTCCTTGAGTCATGCTCCAAACTCTCATGTTTTTCCATGAGAGCCTGGAGCTCTTGCCGCACCTTGCCAACCTCGGCCTCATACTTTTCTCGCTCAGTGTGCTCCGCGGCCGACCTCTTCTTGGCCTCGAGCAGCGCTTGCTTCAGGGTCGCCACCTCAGACATGGCCCCTACAATAGCCACGATACTCCTGTCATTTTTCGCAATTGCACCTTTTTATACACATTTATACAAGGTATTTCTTACCTTCACTGTCCTCGAGCTGCTTCTTGGCACGTCCGAGCTCTTGCTCGGACTGCTCGAGGTCCTGCTTTAGCACGTCCACTTCCGCAATCAGTGCGGCGGACGCCAGCAGGGAAGCCTACACACGCATATTGACTTCTTTTTATTAGACTCCTGCGAATTTTATTTGATCCTCTATTCGGCTTTTCTTCCCGAACGCCAAACAGAGCATCAGGGGCTACTGTCTATGCGGTAATGTTATTTACACATTCTTTACTTACCTCAAAGCCTGTTTAAAGGCTTGTACAAGCTTCAGTCAGTCCGCTCCTGACGGACTGAACCTTTTGGACCACCGCACTCATAATGGTGCGGTGCCCCTCGTCGATGGAGGCGCCTTGGAGCGCCTCCAACAGATTGTCCGGCGCCTCCGATTGGACAGAGGTTGCCGGCGCGGTGGGCTTGCTCCTCTTGGAAGGAGGTCCCCCGCCGGACTCTGGAACCTTTGAAGGTTCCGGAGCGGTGTCCGGCCTAGGGCCGGACTTGGAGCCCTGGGGGGTTTCGTCCCCTTTACTCCTGGAGTCCGGGAGGTCGCCTTGCGGCGCCTCCAGGACCACTTGTAACACCCTCGATGCGACTATATCTCCCACGTGTCGAGGCACGACTTAGAGGCATAATCGCATTGAAGGCAATGTCGCAAGTGAGGTAATCTTCACACAACCCATGTAATACAATAGGGGAAAAAGTTACATAGTTGGCTTACAATTGCCACTTCACACAATTACATGAATAAACATTACATCAATCAAATGCACTCATGGTCCGACTACGGAACCAAAATAAAAGAAGAACCCCAAATGCGACAAAGGTCCCCGATCGACCCCAACCGGGCTCCACTACTGATCAACTAGAACGAAACAACACAAATGAACAAGGTCTTCATCGAGCTCCTCCTGAGCTTGGTTGCGTCATCTGCACGGACTCAACGGCACCTGCAAGCTGGTTTTGGAAGTAATCTGTGAGCCACGGGGACTCAGCAATCTCGCACCCTCGCAATCAAGACTATTTAAGCTTATGGGTAAGGTAAAGGTATGAGGTGGAGCTGCAGCAAGCGACTAGCATATATGGTGGCTAACCTATTCGCAAAAGAAAGCGAGGAGAGAAGGCAAAGCACGGTCGATAAAAGTATGATCAAGAAGTGATCCTGGACTACCTACGTCAAGCATAACTCCAACAACCGTGTTCACTTCCCAGACTCCGCCGGAAAGAGACCATCACGGTTACACACGCTGTTGATTCATTTTAATTAAGGTCAACTTCAGGTTTTCTACAACCGGACGTTAACAAATTCCCATCTGCCCATAACTGCAGGCATGGCTTTCGAAAGTTCAAATCCCTGCAGGGGTGTCCCAACTTAGCCCATCACAAGCTCTCACGGTCAATGAAGGAATAGACCTCCACCCGAGACAATCCGATCAGACTCGGTATCCCAGTACAACAAGACATTTCGACAGGGTAAAACTAAACCAGCAACACTGCCCGAATGTGCCGACAAATCCCGATAGGAGCTGCACATATCTCTTTCTCAGGGCACACTCAGATTGTCCTAGGTACGGGCAAGCCATCCCAGAGTTGCCCCTGGTGGCCACCGGCAGCTGACAGGTGGACCAACACTCAGAGGAGCACTGGCCCGGGGGGGTAAAATAAAGATGACCCTTGAGTCTGCAGAACCCAAGGGAAAGAAAAGGCTAGGTGGCAAATGGTAAAACCAATGTTGGGCATTGCTGGAGAAGCTTTACTTAAGGCGAACTGTCAAGGGGTTCCCATTATAGCCCAACCGCGTAAGGGACGCAAAATCCGGGAATAACACCGATATGACGAAAACTAGGGCGGCAAGAGTGGAACAAAACACCTGGCATAAGGCCGAGCCTTCCACCCTTTACCAAGTATATAGATGCATTAATTAAATAAGATATATAGTGATATCCCAACAAGTAAATAAATGTTCCAACAAGGAACAACATCTCCATGTTCCAACAAGGAACAAACTTCAATCTTCACCTGCAACTAACAACGCTATAAGAGGGGCTGAGCAAAGCGGTAACATAGACAATCAACGGTTTGCTAGGACAATGGTGGGTTAGAGGCTGAACATGGCAATTTGGGAGGCTAACAAGCAAGTGGTAGGCATCGTAGCAATGGCATAGCAAAAGAGCGAGCAAACTAGCATAGCAAAGATAGTAGTGATTTCGAGGGTATGATCATCTTGCCTGAGATCCCGCAAGGAAGAAGAACGAGTCCATGAAGGAGATAAACGGACGAAGACGAACGGATCCTCACAACACGACGTTACCGGAATCAACCCGAGGAAGCAATCACCGGAAAAGAAGCACACAACATAGTAAACAACCACGGCATAAACATGGCATGATGCACAATCAAGTATGATGCATGTCCGGTTTAAAGAGGCATGGCATGGCAAAATGCACAAGCAATCCTACAATTTAAGTGGAGCTCAATATGCAACGAGTTGCATATTGACGAAACACCACGTCAATTATTTAGTTCTCTCTCGGTTATGTACCCAACAATATTAAATGTTGATTAACATGGCAAGAGGTGAAGCACAACAAAACTACCTATCTAGGCAAGTTTAAATGAGGCCGGAAACAACGAACAACATTTCCGGTAAATCCCCATAGCATATTTTAGATTTGGTCCTTTTCTGCCCTAAACCATATTTTAGAGTTGTTAAACATTCAAGACAAGTAGACCATGTTAAACTAGGCAAAATTCTACCCCATTTACATATAAAGATTATTAAAATCGGAGTTACGGTTATTTAGTTATGAATTAATTCATTTTAGCATGGCATAGGGGCAAATTTAATCAAACATCATTTTAGACATTTCAAACATAGGTGGAAGTGACATATTATGAAACTAGATGCAATTCTAGTCAAGTTTCATATATAAATTATTTACATCCGAAGCACGGTTATTAAGTTTTTATATGCATGAAGTGCAAGGGGTTTTCTGCAATTCTGTCGTCTCAGGATAAAAGGAAAAACGTTCAGGCGAAAAAAATATAGAGCTGGGCCGAATCTTCCTGGCCCGACAGTGAACAGGGGGTTGGAGGGGTGCTGCTCACCCAGTGGGCTTGGCCCGGTTGGTGAGGAGGCAAGGCAGGCCAGCTGGGCTTGGAGGCGGTCCGCTGGGCCTCAGGTGGTGGATGGGAGGCAGGCCGACGCAGCGAGGGAGGCAGCCCAGGTGAGCGAGGGCGTCACCCTCCCCGCGCCTGGCGTACGAACAGGAACAGGGCGGCGGAGCCCTAGGTTAACGGCGAGGCGGCAGCGGGGACTCCGGCAGGCGGGCACGGCGGAGATCCGCGGGAAAGGACGGATCTGGCCACGGGGATCCCAGATCCGGTGACAGAGGTAGCCGGCGGCGCTCGGGGAAGCGGAAGCCGGCGAAGTGGGGCTCGTCCATGGCGGCTCGGGTCGAGGCCGCAGCCATCGCGAGGGAGGGACGCAGGCTCCGGCGGCCGGAACATGAACAGATCTGGTTGCGGCGGCCCCAGTTCGGCGATGGTCGACGGGATCTGGCGAGGTTGAAGCAGCGGGAGCTCGGGGACATGGCGTGACGGCGGCGCAGGTACGACGGGGAAGGAGCTCCTGCGGGATCGGGCTCCTCCCGATCCAGAGCGAGACGGCGGCGCTGTGCGAGCACCTCAGCCCAGATCGGCCCGAGGCGGGCCGCGGATGGGCCACGAGGCCGCGGCGAAGTGGGCACTGGGGGGGCGACGTGGCACATGCGAAGTGGAGGAGGTCTCCTGGCTCGCGGCGGCTGGCCAGTTGGGCGGCGCCAAGTGGCGCTTGAGGGGTTGGCCGGCGCCGGAATTTGAGGAGAGGAGGTGGGAGGCGGCTGGCTGGCTGGCTGGGGGCGCGGATTTTGAGAAGGAGGAAGGGGAAGGACCAAAATGGCAAGGGGGGCTGCTATATATAGCAGGAGGAGCTAGGGTTGGGGGTTTTTGTCCGTTTCGGAGCCGTTCGATCTCAATCGGACGACTCGGAGCGGAGGGGGGTTAGATAGGTGGGCTAGTGGGCTGTGAAGGGAGGTTGGCCTGAGATGAGAGGAGAGAAGTGCAGCCCGGCAACTGTTTCCGGAGACCGAAAACATCCGACATTTTAACTGGCTACTATTGCCGCTATATTTATCCGTTGGGGCGTCAAACGAACTCCGATTGCGATGAAACTTGACAGGCGGTCTGTCTACACTATAATAAGACCGCACACCAAATTTCAACTCAATCCGAGAACATTTTTATGGCCACTTATAAAATAATATTTCGGACATGCCGCGGGCGCGTGCAAGTGTGTCTGGGCTCAGAACGGACAACGGAAGGAACGAGGAGACCGGGACGGATGCAAGTTTTGAAAACATGATGATGCAATGCACATGATGACATGATGAAATGCAACACGCAAGCGAATGACATGGCAACGACGGCGAATAAGCGGAGGACACCTGGCACATCGGTCTCAGGGCGTTACAACACTCCACCACTACGAGAGGATCTCGTCCCGAGATCTAGAATGGCACCGGGGAAACAACGGAAGAGAAAAGAGGAGAGGTAAAACTAAGTTGCTTCTTTGACAAACGAGTGAAACCACGAACCTTGAAGAGGTTGAACAAATACGAGAAAAGAATAGAACGAAGGAGAACAAAGTCGAAAACACTCCGTTAGAAAAGAGGGACAAGAACATTGCGAAAACAAAACCTTGAGGTTGAAGGGCAAGATATATATTGAGAACACACCGGTTACAGAAGTGGATCAAGAAAGACCAAATTCGGGCAGCACTCCGGTTAAAAAGAAAAGGAATTGAATAAGGTCTTGATAAGATGAGAAGATACTTGATGACATCACAACACACTGCCACCGGAACTGTTGAATGAATGCAACAAGGGGTAAGAAAGATCTCAGACCGCACTCCGGTTGAGAAGGGAGTCAAAATTTGATAAGATGAGAGAGCTCAAATGAAAACACGACACTCTGGTTGAGAAAGGGATGCAAGACTTGATAAGGCGAAAAGAACTTGAACAAAGGGGCACAATACTCCGGTTAAGCAAGATAGGGAAGGAATAAGAGTGATATAATTTGGACAGCACTCTGTCTGTAAATGGAAGGAATTGAACAAGACAAGACGAGAGGATACTTGAAAAGAGGACACAACACTCCAATTAAAAGGATAGGCACGACAAGAACACGATCCTGATAAACAAGAAGATGGGTTGAGGAGAGCAACTTCACCATGCCTCCGGAACAAAAGAATAGAAGATAGATAACTGAAATAGGAGAAATGAGGAGAAAATGCCAACTTCTGCCACAAAAGAGCTTGAAAAGGCATCTTTAGGACAAGGGTCGAACGGAGTTGTTGGAAAACCAATAACGAAAAATAATAGGCTTGATATGGTCTTATGGAATACCTCTCAAATTATGAGGTGACAACCTGCCACTGACGGGAAGAAGAATTGGATTGATAGGAACAAGGAGACAAGAAACTATTTCACCGGGAGGATAAATGAAAAACTTGGATCATATATAAGCACCATAATAACAACCCTCCTTAAGGAAGGCTTTAGGTGAAATATAACCCAAGACAATACCAACGAATAGGTTGATGGATTTGAAATATCTCATTCTTGACAACATGTGAATCATGAAAAATGAACTCAAATTATCAAGAATGACATAATACCACCTCCAATGATACGGAAGAAAGAATTGCACTCCGGATAGCAAGATGAAGAAGGCTTGAGCTCCTTAGAAAAGAATCTCAATTAAAAAGTTGGAGAAGGAATTAAATCCTTGATGGACCATTATGTAGAACCTCCATGAAGAACTCCGGTAATAAAAGAATGATCCAAAATAATTGAATGATGAAAAGAATAAGATTGAAGCCTCGCAATGATTTAAATAGAGAACTCCGTGATAATATAATTGAAAGAGGTTGGAACTCCGGGAAAGAAAGATGAGCACTTGAACCCAAGAATTTAATCATCGAGAACAAACTCCGGTAAACAAAAGGATGAACAAACAGAAGGAAAAAGAAGTTGATAACACAAGGTGAATCCTTGCAATGATTTAGCTGGACCTCCGTGGAGATGTAATTGTGAAAGCTTGGAACTCTTGGGAAAAAAAAGATAAAGCGTCTTGAACCAAGAATGTGATATGATGCACCTCCGGAATAAGGAATTAAATCACTTGGATGGAACAAGAGTAAGAATTACATTATGCTTATCCTTCACCAATTTAAATTGATGACAATCAACGGATTTGGCATATTACTTATTCTTGTAGAAAAGATTAAGAGAGATATAACATCAGACTTGGGAAGGTATTGAACGAACCACCAGAAGGGTTGAAACAACGAATAAAATTGATATGATAAGAAAGGAAGAGAAATCTTGAACGAACCACCGTAAGAAATGAAAATGAACAAAGAGAATATAAAGAAACACTGGGATGAATTAGAGAACAAATGAAGACACTTGAGGGGAATTTACATAAAAGAGAATGAAGAGATCACGAGCCGATTAAAGATCACTTGAACGAAGCACTGGTAAAATTTGGAGAATGATAGCTGAAAGCTGAGAATGAATAAACCTGACTTGATTTCCTCCGGATAAAAAACTAAGAAGACTCTTGAATTACTCTGGATGGTTGAAAAAAATTCTCACAATCGAAAAATAATTATGAGAGGATGGCAACAAGCTAGAATCACGAATCTTGAAGAGAATGGAGCAAGAATAAAGAGAAACTCTTCTTCGGTCTTCAAATGATGAGAATGACAATGAGAAACACCAACAAGAATTATTTAGGCACTCTGGAAGAATCAAAAGCGAAGAGGTTGAGCCAACGATGAAAATAATTCTGAAAGATCTAGGAGATGGCATTTGACTGATGATAACTCATTCTTACGTCAAACTTCGAAAGGAAATTTGAGGATAGCTCCGGGAAAATAAGAAGAGTCAGGTAAGATCCTGGAAAAGACCTGTGGGTTAGGGCCCACTGAAAAGAAACACCGTTGGAATGATTACAAAGAGAGAAAGCACCGGTTGAATTAAATGACTTGAATGAGGGAACATCCTCGAAAGAACTTGAACGGAAGTAGAGTGGAAACACGAATCTTCGAGATATCTTGAGCACTCCGGAATAATAAATAGCGAGAAGTAGAATGATAAAGAATTGCACCGGCATGAGAAAGCATTGAAACGAGGAAAGGATATGATCAACACCGAAGGCTTGAATTGGTTCCACCAGAGAAGAAAAGAACGAAAGATGGTGAACTTGAAGCTCCGTTAGAATCTTCATGAGAATAACCGGATAACAATATTGATAGAAAAGAATGGAGAGACTTCACATCAATAAATGGATACTCGATTAAGAAATCTGAATTCTTGGAGAAAAACAAGGGAGGGAGGGTGGGAAAACAAAGACAATTTGAAATGGATGAAACGAACACCTTTGAGAAGAAGTGATAATTGATCTTGCGGAAGTTGAAATGATCAGATCCACTTGAGGAGAGACACACCGGTTGAAAAGAATTAACAAAAACAATCTTGATGAACAAGAAGGATTGGTATTCACATCGGAGTATGAGAACACCATTTGAGGAAGGTATGGAATCAACATTTGACATCGAAGCAACTCGAATACCACAACTCAAAACAAAAACAAAGGGCTGGCTTGCAAAATAAGCCAGAACAAACATATGATCGAATTTCGTCTGAAGTTTTCGTGGTGGGACCTACACGGGCTCGATCGTACAGCACCATCATGTACAAGGTGTGCACATGACATATGAAGCATCCCCGAGTCAGCATAGCCAAGGACTCTTTAAGACGCAATGAGACCACTGTAAAATCGACCGTGAATAGGCGAACCACTAGACGTCGAACCCCAATTTCATATCATACATCTGTCGGAAGGATATCCTAAGAGCTACTTGAATTCCCACCTATGAAACTCCCGAAACTTTCCGGTTATGCAATCAGGTGTTGGGGATACAGGGGAAGCATAATATCTCACCCAAGCTAGCAAATCCTACATCCAGCTGCATCCATCCTTCAACACATAACCAAGAAACCTTCGGAAACCATCTATCTCAACCTTCGAAAAGCCTCCGTTATACCAGTTATGGCGATACTCCCGAACTCCCGCCCCAGTACTGGGTGGCGTCGAGGTTATCTCACCAACGAACTGCATAAAGGAGATTTTCGATGTCGACGAACATATCTCAAGTATACCAGAATTGCAACGATAAAATTATGATGACAACACCTCAGAGCTCAACTCCCCGGGACACTTCCACTAAACCCCTGACAGGAGGCACCAAGACAGTATTCTCATCATAAGCCATCGGAACAAAACCAAGATACTCGCGTGATCCTAAAATTTTTTTTAGTGAAATTTGAGAAGAGAAGAGTCAAAACTCTATGTCAGGATGCCTTATCAAAGCGATGAAGAGACTGGGAAGTAAAAAGAATTCCTAAGCTCTCCGATATATAATTCCTAAGGACTCAAAACATATTTCTAGACACAACTCGGCTGCTAAAAACGATCAAGCAATGGGGCTCCTAAGGTCGGGGAAGGCTCTGATTACCAACTTGTCACACCCTCGATGCGACTATATCTCCCACGTGTCGAGGCACGACTTAGAGGCATAATCGCATTGAAGGCAATGTCGCAAGTGAGGTAATCTTCACACAACCCATGTAATACAATAGGGGAAAAAGTTACATAGTTGGCTTACAATCGCCACTTCACACAATTACATGAATAAACATTACATCAATCAAATGCACTCATGGTCCGACTACGGAACCAAAATAAAAGAAGAACCCCACATGCGACAAAGGTCCCCGATCGACCCCAACTGGGCTCCACTACAGATCAACTAGAACGAAACAACACAAATGAACAAGGTCTTCATCGAGCTCCTCCTGAGCTTGGTTGCGTCATCTGCACGGACTCAACGGCACCTGCAAGCTGGTTTTGGAAGTAATCTGTGAGCCACGGGGACTCAGCAATCTCGCACCCTCGCAATCAAGACTATTTAAGCTTATGGGTAAGGTAAAGGTATGAGGTGGAGCTGCAGCAAGCGACTAGCATATATGGTGGCTAACCTATTCGCAAAAGAAAGCGAGGAGAGAAGGCAAAGCACGGTCGATAAAAGTATGATCAAGAAGTGATCCTGGACTACCTACGTCAAGCATAACTCCAACAACCGTGTTCACTTCCTGGACTCCGCCGGAAAGAGACCATCACGGTTACACACGCTGTTGATTCATTTTAATTAAGGTCAACTTCAGGTTTTCTACAACCGGACGTTAACAAATTCCCATCCGCCCATAACCGCAGGCATGGCTTTCGAAAGTTCAAATCCCTGCAGGGGTGTCCCAACTTAGCCCATCACAAGCTCTCACGGTCAATGAAGGAATAGACCTCCACCCGAGACATTCCGATCAGACTCGGTATCCCAGTACAACAAGACATTTCGACAGGGTAAAACTAAACCAGCAACACTGCCCGAATGTGCCGACAAATCCCGATAGGAGCTGCACATATCTCTTTCTCAGGGCACACTCAGATTGTCCTAGGTACGGGCAAGCCAGCCCAGAGTTGCCCCTGGTGGCCACCGGCAGCTGACAGGTGGACCAACACTCAGAGGAGCACTGGCCCGGGGGGGTAAAATAAAGATGACCCTTGAGTCTGCAGAACCCAAGGGAAAGAAAAGGCTAGGTGGCAAATGGTAAAATCAATGTTGGGCATTGCTGGAGAAGCTTTACTTAAGGCGAACTGTCAAGGGGTTCCCATTATAGCCCAACCGCGTAAGGGACGCAAAATCCGGGAACATAACACCGATATGACGAAAACTAGGGCGGCAAGAGTGGAACAAAACACCTGGCATAAGGCCGAGCCTTCCACCCTTTACCAAGTATATAGATGCATTAATTAAATAAGATATATAGTGATATCCCAACAAGTAAATAAATGTTCCAACAAGGAACAACATCTCCATGTTCCAACAAGGAACAAACTTCAATCTTCACCTGCAACTAACAACGCTATAAGAGGGGCTGAGCAAAGCGGTAACATAGACAATCAACGGTTTGCTAGGACAATGGTGGGTTAGAGGCTGAACATGGCAATTTGGGAGGCTGACAAGCAAGTGGTAGGCATTGTAGCAATGGCATAGCAAAAGAGCGAGCAAACTAGCATAGCAAAGATAGTAGTGATTTCGAGGGTATGATCATCTTGCCTGAGATCCCGCAAGGAAGAAGAACGAGTCCATGAAGGAGATAAACGGACGAAGACGAACGGATCCTCACAACACGACGTTACCGGAATCAACCCGAGGAAGCAATCACCGGAAAAGAAGCACACAACATAGTAAACAACCACGGCATAAACATGGCATGATGCACAATCAAGTATGATGCATGTCCGGTTTAAAGAGGCATGGCATGGCAAAATGCACAAGCAATCCTACAATTTAAGTGGAGCTCAATATGCAACGAGTTGCATATTGATGAAACACCACGTCAATTATTTAGTTCTCTCTCGGTTATGTACCCAACAATATTAAATGTTGATTAACATGGCAAGAGGTGAAGCACAACAAAACTACCTATCTAGGCAAGTTTAAATGAGGCCGGAAACAACGAACAACATTTCCGGTAAATCCCCATAGCATATTTTAGATTTGGTCCTGTTCTGCCCTAAACCATATTTTAGAGTTGTTAAACATTCAAGACAAGTAGACCATGTTAAACTAGGCAAAATTCTACCCCATTTACATATAAAGATTATTAAAATCGGAGTTACGGTTATTTAGTTATGAATTAATTCATTTTAGCATGGCATAGGGGCAAATTTAATCAAACATCATTTTAGACATTTCAAACATAGGTGGAAGTGACATATTATGAAACTAGATGCAATTCTAGTCAAGTTTCATATATAAATTATTTACATCCGAAGCACGGTTATTAAGTTTTTATATGCATGAAGTGCAAGGGGTTTTCTGCAATTCTGTCGTCTCAGGATAAAAGGAAAAACGTTCAGGCGAAAAAAATATAGAGCTGGGCCGAATCTTCCTGGCCCGACAGTGAACAGGGGGTTGGAGGGGTGCTGCTCACCTAGTGGGCTTGGCCCGGTTGGTGAGGAGGCAAGGCAGGCCAGCTGGGCTTGGAGGCGGTCCGCTGGGCCTCAGGTGGTGGATGGGAGGCAGGCCGACGCAGCGAGGGAGGCAGCCCAGGTGAGCGAGGGCGTCACCCTCCCCGCGCCTGGCGCACGAACAGGAACAGGGCGGCGGCGCCCTAGGTCAACGGTGAGGCGGCAGCGGGGACTCCGGCAGGCGGGCACGGCGGAGATCCACGGGAATGGACGGATCTGGCCACGGGGATCCCAGATCCGGTGACAGAGGTAGCCGGCGGCGCTCGGGGAAGCGGAAGCCGGCGAAGTGGGGCTCGTCCATGGCGGCTCGGGTCGAGGCCGCAGCCATCGCGAGGGAGGGACGCAGGCTCCGGCGGCCGGAACATGAACAGATCCGGTTGCGGCGGCCCCAGTTCAGCGATGGTCGATGGGATCCGGCGAGGTTGAAGCAGCGGGAGCTCGGGGACATGGGGTGACGGCGGCGCAGGTACGACGGGGAAGGAGCTCCTGCGGGATCGGGCTCCTCCCGATCCAGAGCGAGACAGCGGCGCTATGCGAGCACCTCGGCCCAGATCAGCCCGGGGCGGGCCGCGGATGGGCCACGAGGCCGCGGCGAAGTGGGCACTGGGGGGGCGACGTGGCACATGCGGAGTGGAGGAGGGCTCCTAGCTCGCGGCGGCTGGCCAGTTGGGCGGCGCCAAGTGGCGCTTGAGGGGTTGGCCGGCGCCGGAATTTGAGGAGAGGAGGTGGGAGGCGGCTGGCTGGCTGGCTGGGGGCGCGGATTTTGAGAAGGAGGAAGGGGAAGGCCAAAAATGGCAAGGGGGGCTGCTATATATAGCAGGAGGAGCTAGGGTTGGGGGTTTTTGTCCGTTTCGGAGCCGTTCGATCTCGATCGGACGACTCGGAGCGAAGGGGGGTTAGATAGGTGGGCTAGTGGGCTGTGAAGGGAGGTTGGCCTGAGATGAGAGGAGAGAAGTGCAGCCCGGCAACTGTTTCCGGAGACCGAAAACGTCCGACGTTTTAACCGGCTACTATTGCCGCTATATTTATCCGTTGGGGCGTCAAACGAACTCCGATTGCGATGAAACTTGACAGGCGGTCTGTCTACACTATAATAAGACCGCACACCAAATTTCAACTCAATCCGAGAACATTTTTCTGGCCACTTATAAAATAATATTTCGGACATGTCGCGGGCGCGTGCAAGTGTGTCTGGGCTCAGAACGGACAACGGAAGGAACGAGGAGACCGGGACAGATGCAAGTTTTGAAAACATGATGATGCAATGCACATGATGACATGATGAAATGCAAAACGCAAGCGAATGACATGGCAACGACGGCGAATAAGCGGAGGACACCTGGCACATCGGTCTCGGGGCGTTACAACACCTCCTCCCGGATTGGAACCTGTTGGGACAACACTCCGGTGTCGTCCGTAGGGCGCGGGGAGGAAGCCGTCGACAGCGAGTTCACGTCCGACAAGTCCAGTGAGCCGCTCGGCGACGCGTCGAGCCGGTCTTTGGGTGGGCTGCATAAACATATTCGACATAAGGGAAAGCTGTGCAATAAACGAATACTATGAAATCACTCCGGTATCCGGATGCTTACGATTTCGCCAGGGGCTTGGCCCTGGGCGGCCACTCCTCTTCACTGTCGTCGGCATTGGTGGAGTAGTCCGGAGGAGGGGTTCTCCCCTTCTTGGACCCTTCGGCCTCCCCAGTTGGGGCGGCCTTCCTTTTCTTCCCTTCCCCCGTTGGAGGGGGAGGGGTTTCTTCTTCCTCCTCCTCGTCTTCACGGGAGGAATGCGCCTCGGAACCGTCGGATGATGGATCCGACGCCTCCTGGCGCCGGGCACTCTTTCGAGTCCCCGCGGCCTTTTTCGCGGCCTTCTTCTCCGGCACCACATAGGGTGCCGGAACCAGCAGCTTCGCCAAGAGGGCATCGGCTGGGTCTTCGGGCAAAGGCGTCGGACAGTCGATCCGTCCGGACTTTGCCTGCCAATCCTGTCAAAGGTAAGGGAGCTTAGATCCCGCACAGAGTTGAACTATGAAAAACTAGTGCCCTGTAAAAGGTACAAAAAACTTACCGCGCTAGCGTGACGCTGCGCGCTGTATCCGCGATCCTCGGTAGCAGATGCGGGAGCCTCGGCGCCTTTGAAGAGCACCTTCCAGGCATCTTCGTACATCATGTCGAAGAGCCTACTCAGAGTTTGGTGCCGCGCCGGATCAAACTCCCACAGGTTGAAAGCTCGTTGTTGACACGGGAGGATCAAGCGGATGAGCATAACCTGGACTACATTGACAAGCCTGAGCTGCTTGTTCACCAGGGATTGGATGCATGTTTGTAGTCCGGTCACCTCCTTTTTGCTGCCCCACGACAGGCCCATCTCTTTCCAGGACATGAGCCGCGTTGGGGGTCCGGACCGGAACTCGGGGGCTGCGACCCACTTAGGGACGCGCGGCTCGGTGATGTAAAACCACCTCGATTGCCACCCCTTCAGGGTCTCCACAAAGGAGCCCTCGAGCCCTAGGATGTTGGCCATCTTGCCCACCATGGCGCCTCCGCACTCCGCCTGGTTGCCGCGCACCACCTTCGGCTTGACGTTGAAAGTCTTGAGCCATAGGCTGAAATGGGGGCGAATGCGGAGGAAAGCCTCGCACGCGACGATAAACTCCGAGATGTTGAGGACAAAATTCGGGGCCAGATCATGGAAATCCAGGCCATAGTAGAACATAAGCCCCCGGACAAATGGATGGAGAGGAAAACCCAGTCCGCGGAGGAAATGGGGGAGGAACACCACCCTCTCATGGGTCCTAGGGGTGGGGATGAGCTGCCCCATTTTGGGAAGCCGGTGTGCGATGTCACTAGCCAGATATCCGGCCTTCCTCAGCTTTTTGATGTGTCCCTCCATGACGGAGGAGACCATCCACTTCCCTCCCGCTCCGGGCATGACTGGAGAAGGTTGAGGTGGTAGTGCGGACTTGGGCGCTGGAGCTCGAGTGCGCAAGAATGGATAAGCAAAGGAGGAAGAAGGCGTAGGTAAAAAGGTGGATCTTTATCCCTTTATATGGATGGACGCAACTACGTGTCCCCACCAGCCTGGTAAAACTCGCTTATCTCCCAAGCGCCGTAATCAATGGCGCGGTTGGGTTACCCACGCCCGTATTGATGAGAATCCCGGAATAAGGGGACACGATCTCTGCTTTAACAAGACGTGCCAAGGAAACCGCCTCGCATAACGCGCTGAGATGGGACAGTAAAACGGTTCGAATAAAAGATTGGCCGTGGTGTGATGTCACACTACTGAGTGCGTCAGCAGATTAGATTTGTGTAAATATTATTCTCTCTATGGCAATGTGTGGAAACTTATTTTGCAGAGCCGGACACTACCTTTGTGTTCAAAATCTTCTATGAAGTACTTGGAGGAGGAACCCGCCTTGCAATGCCGAAGACAATTTGCGCGCCGGACTCGTCGTCATTGAAGCCTAGTTCAGGGGCTACTGAGGGAGTCCTGGATTAGGGGGTGTTCGGATAGCCGAACTATACCTTCAACCGGACTCCTGGACTATGAAGATACAAGATTGAAGACTTCGTCCCGTGTCCGGAAGGGACTTTCCTTGGCCTGGAAGGCAAGCTTGGTGAGACGGATATTTAGATCTCCTACCATTGTAACCGACTCTATGTAACCCTAACCCTATCCAGTGTCTATATAAACCGGAGGGTTTTAGTCCGTAGGACAACATACACATCAACAATCATACCATAGGCTAGCTTCTAGGGTTTAGCCTCTTTGATCTTGTGGTAGATCTACTCTTGTACTACCCATATCATCAATATTAATCAAGTAGGACGTAGGGTTTTACCTCCATCGAGAGGGCCCGAACCTAGGTAAAACTTCGTGTCCCTTGCCTCCTGTTGCCATCCGGCCTAGACGCACAGTTCGGGACCCCCTACCCGAGATCCGCCGGTTTTGACACCGACACTGACCAATGTGGCATTCACATGGCACGGTGATCGAGAAGCCTACTCTGGCCACTACCCGCATTGAAGCAACATCGGTCCGCCTCCCTGTCTATTAAGCTGATCGACCGTAAATGCCATGCCCTAAAACAGCACATTACCACCTCTCATGTCCCAAATCCACCCACCTCCACTATCGGCCGGCATAATGGAAAGTCCGACGTGTCCAAGTGGTTCCCAGCATGCTCCTCCAAATTCCGGGGATGCTCCATATTGTGCCGCTGCTGCTAATGATCTCTGGGCCCCTCCGCGTCCATGGCTCCATCACTCATCAAGCTGGAGTCGGTCTCCTCGTATAATGAGAAGTAGCAACTACCCTTCCTCGTTGGGCTACCGCGATGGTGAAGGAAATATGCCCTAGAGGCAATAATAAAGTTGTTATTTATATTTCCTTATATCATGATAAATGTTTATTATTCATGCTAGAATTGTATTAACCATTAGAGAATGATGTGATGGACAAGACCCATCCGTTAGCTTAGCACTATGATCGTTTAGTTTGTTGGTATTGCTTTCTTCATGACTTATACATGTTCCTATGACTATGAGATTATGCAACAACCAAATACGGGAGGAACACTTAGTGTGCTATCAAACGTCACAACGTAACTGGGTGATTATAAAGATGCTCTACAGGTGTCTCCGATGGTGTTTGTTGAGTTGGCATAGATCAAGATTAGGATTTGTCACTGATTGTCGGAGAGGTATCTCTAGGCACTCTCGGTGATGCTCATCACTATAAGCCTTGCAAGTAATGTCACTAAAGAGTTAGTTACAGGATGATGCATTACGGAATGAGTAAAGAGACTTGCTGGTAACGAGATTGAACTAGGTATTGAGATACCGACGATCAAATCTCGGGCAAGTAACATACCGATGACAAAGGGAACAACGTATGTTGGTTATGCGGTTTGACCGATAAAGATCTTCGTAGAATATGTAGGAACCAATATGAGCATCTAGGTTCCGCTATTGGTTATTGACCGGAAGTGAGTCTCTGTCATGTCTACATAGTTCTCGAACCCGTAGGGTCCGCACGCTTAACGTTCGATGACAATTTGTATTATGAGTTATGTGATTTGATGTACCGAAGGTTGTTCTAAGTCCCGGATGAGATCACGGACATGACAAGGAGTCTTGAAATGGTCGAGACGTAAAGATCGATATATTGGAAGGCTATATTCGGATATCGGAAAGGTTCCGAGTGATTCGGGTATTTTTCGGAGTACCGGAGAGTTACGGGAAATCGCTGGGGGGAAGTAGTGGGCCTTAATGGGCCATACGGGAAAGGAGAGAAGGGCCTCAAGGGGTGGCCGCGCGCCCCCCCATGGCAAGTCCGAATTGGACTAGGGAGGGGGTGGCGCCCCTCTCTCTTTCCTTCTCCCTCTCCTACTCCTTCCCTCTCTCCCCTCTTGGAAAAGGAAGGGGACTCCAACTAGGATTGGGAATCCTAGTTTGACTCCCCCTATAGGCGCGCCCCTCCTAGGCCGGCCTCCTCTTCCGCCCTCCTTTATATACGTGGGTAGGGGGCACCCCATAGACACACAAGTTGATTGTTTAGCCGTGTGCGATGCCCCCCTCCATAGAATTCCACCTCGGTCATATCGGTGTAGTGCTTAGGCGAAGCCCTGCGTCAGCAACTTCGTCGTCACCATCATCACGCCATCGTGCTGATGAAACTCTCCCTTGGCCTCAGCTGGATCAAGAGTACGAGGGACGTCACTGAGCTGAACATGTGCAGATCGCGGAGGTGCCGTGCATTCGGTACTTGATCGGTTGGATCGCGAAGACGTTCGACTACATCAACCGCATTTCATAACGCTTCCGCTTTCGGTCTACGAGGGTACGTAGACATACTCTTCCCCTCTCGTTGCTATGCATTTCCTAGATAGATCTTGTGTGATCATAGGAAAATTTTGAAATACTGCGTTCCCCAACATTGGCATCCAAGCCAGGTCTATGCGTAGATGTTATATGCACAAGTAGAACACAAAGGATTTGTGGGCATGGGTATATACATATTGCTTGCCGTCACTAGTTGTTTCTTGATTCGGTGGTATTGTTGGATGAAGCGGCCCGGACCGACATTACATGACCGCATTCATGAGACTAGTTCTACTAACATGCTTTGCACACAGGTGGCTGGCGGGTGTCAGTTTCTCCAACTTTAGTTGAATCGGATTCAATGAACAGGGTTCTTTCTGAAGATCAAAAAGCAATCACTATACCACATTGTGGTTTTGATGCGTAGGTAAGAATGGTTCTTGCTAGAAGCCCGTAGCAGCAACGTAAAACTTGCAAGAACAAAGTAGAGGACGCCTAACTTATTTTTCCAGGGCATGTTGTGATGTGATATGGTTAAGACACGATTATATAAATTGTTGTATGAGATGATCATGTTTTGTAACACAGCTATCGAGAACTGGCATGAGTCATATGGTTGTCGCTTTATTGTATGAAATGCAATCACCATGTAATTGCTTTACTTTATCACTAAGCAGTAGCGATAGTCATGGAAGCAATAGTTGGCGAGACGACAACGATGCTACGATGGAGATCAAGGTGTCAAGCTGCTGACGATGGTGGTCATGACGGTGCTTTGGAGATGGAGATCAAAGGCACAAGATGATGATGGCCATATCATATCACTTATTTGATTGCATGTGATGTTTATCCTTTATGCATCTTATTTTTCTTAGTACGACGGTAGCATTATAAGTTGATCTCTCACTAAATTTCAAGGTACAAGTATTCTCCCTGAGTATGCACCGTTGCTACAGTTCGTCGTGCCGACACACCACGTGATGATCGGGTGTGATAAGCCCTACGTTCACATACAACGGGTGCAAGCTAGTTTTGCACACACAAAATACTCGGGTTAAACTTGACAAGCCTAGCATATGCAGATATGGCCTCAGAACACTGAGACCGAAAGGTCGAGCATGAGTCATATAGTAGATATGATCAACATAGTGATGTTCACCATTGAAAACTACTCCATCCCACGTGATGATCGGACATGGTTTAGTTGATATGGATCAAATGATCACTTAGATGATTAGAGGGATGTCTATCTAAGTGGGAGTTCTTAAGTAATATGATTAATTGAACTTAAATTTATCATGAACTTAGTCCTGGTAGTATTTGCATATCTATGTTGTAGATCAATTGCTCGCGTATAGCTTCCCCGTTTTATTTATGAGTGGGAAAACAAAGGCAGCTTGGGACGAATGAAATGGACACCGTTGAGAAGAACTGATAATTGATCTTGCTGATGTTGTAAAAGATCGGATCCACTTGACGAGAAACACACCGGTTGGAAAGAATTGACATAACAATCTCGATTATCAAGAAGGATCGGTATTCACATAGGAGTATGAGAACACCGATTAGGAAAGGTATGGAATCCACATTTGACTTCGAAGAAACTCGAATACCACAACTGAAAAACAAAACAAAGGATTGGCTTGCAGAATAAGCCGGAACAAACATATGATAGAGATTTCGTCCAAAGTTTTTGTGGTGGGGCCTACACGGGCTCGATCGTACATCACCATCATGTACAAGGCAGTGCACATGACATACGAAGCGTCCCCGAGTCAGCATAGCCAAGGACTCTTTAAGACACAACGAGACCACTGTAAAACCAACCGTGGATAGGCGGACCACTAGACGTCGAACCCCAATTTCATATCATACATCTGTCGGAAAGATATCCTAAGAGCTACTTGGAATCCCACATATAAACTCCCGAATCTTTCCCGGTTATGCAATCAGGTGTTGGGGATACAGGGGAAGCATAATATCTCACCCAAAACTAACAAATCCTACATCCAGCTGTATCCATCCTTCAACACATAACCAAGAAACCTTCGGAAATTGTTTACCTCAACCTTCGAAAAGCATCCGTTATATGAGTTATGGCAATACTCCCGAACTCCCGCCCCAGTACTGGGTGGCGTCGAGGTTATCTCACCAACAACTACATAAAAGAGATTTTCGATGTCGGTGAAACTCAGGTATTCCAAAACTGCAACGATAAAATTGTGACGACAACATCTCGGAGCTCAACTCCCCGGGACACTGCCACGACCCCTAAATGTCAGGAGGCACCAAGAACAATGTTCTCGTCACAAAACCATCAGAACGATTCCAAGATACCCGCGTGATCCTAAAAAAAATTAGTGAAATTTGAGAAGAGAAGAGTCAGAACTCTATGTTAGGATGCCTCACCAGAGCGACGAAGGGACTGAGGAGTAAAAAGAATCCTACTCTCCGATATATATAATCCTATAAGACTCAAAACATTTTTCTAGACTCAACAACGTCAGTGATTCGATCAAGCAGATGGCTCCTAAGTCGGGGAAGGCTCTGATACCAACTTGTAATGCCCACGATGCGGCTATATCTCCCACGTGTCGAAGCACAACTTAGAGGCATAACCGCATTGTAAGCAATGTCGCAAGTGAGGTAATCTTCACACAACCCATGTAATACATAAGGGAAAGAGATACATAGTTGGCTTACAATCGCCACTTCACACAATACATGAATATAACATTACATCATCCAGATACACACAAGGTCCGACTACGGAACCCAAAATAAAAGAAGACTACCCCAAATGCTACACAGATCCCCGATCGTCCCAACTGTGCTCCACTACTGATCAACTGGAAACGGAACAACATAACGAACGTGATCTTCATCGAGCTCCTCCTTGAGCTCGGTTGCGTCACCTGCACGGTTTCGTCGGTGACTGCAAACTGGTTTTGGAAGTATCTGTGAGTCACGTGGACTCAGCAATCTCACACCCTCGTGATCAAGACTATTTAAGCTTATGGGTAGGTAAAAGGTATGAGGTGGAGCTACAGCAAGCTACTAGCATATATGGTGGCCAACATACGCAAATGAGAGCGAGAAGAGAAGGCAAAGCACGGTCGAGAAACTATGATCAAGAAGTGATCCTAGAACAACCTACGCCAAACATAACTCCAACACCGTGTTCACTTCCCGAACTCCACCGGAAAGAGACCATCACGGCTACACACGCGGTTGATGCATTTTAATTTAGTTTAAGCTTCAGGTTTTCTACAACCGGATTTTAACAAATTCCCATCTGCCCATAACCGTGAGCACGACTTTCGAAAGTTCAAATCCCTGCAGGGGTGTCCCAACTTAGCCCATCACAAGCTCTCATGGTCAACGAAGGATATTCCTTCTCTCAGGAAAACCCGATCAGGCTCGGAATCCCGGTTACAAGACATTTCGACAATGGTAAAACAAGACCAGCAAGACCACCCGCTGTGCCGACAAATCCCGATAGGAGCTGCACATATCTCGTTCTCAGGGCACACCGGATAAGCTAAACGTACAGGAGTCGACGTAACCCAAGTTGCCAAGGGATGGCCCTTCACGGTGCTCTAGTTTGGACCAACGCTTCGAGAAGCACCGGCCCGGGGGTTTAAATAAAGATGACCCTTGGGCTGGCCGACCCAAGGGAAAAAGAGGCTAGGTGGCGAATGGTAAAACCAATGTTGGGACTTGCTGGAGGAGTTTTATTCAAGGCGAACTGTCAAGGGGTTCCCATTATAACCCAACCGTGTAAGGAACACAAAATCCGGGAACATAATACCGATATGACGGAAATTAGGGCGGCAAGAGTGGAACAAAACACCAGGCATAAGGCCGAGCCTTCCACCCTTTACCAAGTATATAGATGCATTAATTAAATAAGAGATATTGTGATATCTCAACAAATATCCATGTTCCAACATGGAACAAGCTCCATCTTCACCTGCAACTAACAATGATATAAGAGGGGTTGAGCAAAGCGGTAACATAGCCAAACAACGGTTTGCTAGGACAAGGTGGGTTAGAGGTTTCACATGGCAATATGGGAGGCATGATAAAGCAAGTGGTAGGTATCGCAGCATAGGCATAGCAAAAGAGCGAGCAACTAGCAAGCAAAGATAGAAGTGATTTCGAGGGTATGGTCATCTTGCCTGAGATCCCGCAAGGAAGAAGAATGAGTCCATGAATAAGACAAACAAACGAAGTCGAACGGATCCTCACAAACGCGACGTTATCGGAACTAACCCGAAGAAGCAACACCGGAAAGAAGCAAACAACATAGTAAACAACCATCACATAAACATGGCATGATGCACAATCAAGTATGATGCATGTCCGGTTTAAATATGCATGGCATGGCAAAGTGCACAAGCAATCCTACAAATTAAGTGGAGCTCGATATGCAACTCCGTTGCATATTGACGAAACACCACATCAATTAGTTAGTTCACTCTCGGTTAAGTACTCAACAATATTAAATGTTGGTTAACATGGCAAGAGGTGAATCATAACAAAACTAAACCATTTAAACAATTTAAATGAGGCCGGATATAACAAATAACAAACAACAAATCCGGTAAATCCCCATGAGCATTAGTAATTTATTGCAACAACAATTTAAACATTTTAATTGTTGTAATCATGATGCGGATGACATGAACAAGTTTATGCAATTATTATTAAAAGTTGACAAGAGCATTATGAAGCATTTTTCGCCGTGGTGGAAAGGAAAGGGGTGCCATAGCAACGATAACGAAAACGGTGCCACGGCAACATTCCGGTTCCGACAACTCATTGCGACGTCGGTGCAAAAGAAAGTGTGGCGGGAGCGTGCAAAAGATGGTGGGGTGATCCCGGTTACCGGTTTCCCACGGGTCGACGATGGTGACAAGGCAAAAAAAGGGGCAACATGCACCGACAATTCGAGCACGGAGCAAGCACTAGCATCTCATACATCACACATGCATTCATTCACGGGCGGTTGTCTCGGGGTTATACCTTTGAAGCATGCGTTTTCGGAGGGGTTCAAGTTCGATGCGGTGCAGGGGAAGTAGACGTTCTCAGGACGTTCGGTAGTGGGAGTAGGGGTACATG
The DNA here is from genome assembly GCA_034509565.1 of Triticum monococcum. Taxonomy (NCBI): domain Eukaryota; kingdom Viridiplantae; phylum Streptophyta; class Magnoliopsida; order Poales; family Poaceae; genus Triticum; species Triticum monococcum. Next base: position 436,442,311 of record CM067842.1, on the reverse strand, counting down.
ACGACGGTAGAGGTACTCGTGATCTTGGTGGCGGTAGTCGTTCACGTTCTTAGTCGCACAAGTTTTTGTAGATGTTCAGGGTCACGGCGAGAAACTTGACGTCCACCGTGTCTTCGAGGGTCAAGGGTAGTGGTACTTGGCAAAATGCACGTCGAGGGTAGTTGTTCTCGTATCGATGTGGTACTTGGCGATTTCGGAGACGACGGAAGACGAACTTGGCGGTCCTCGCAGAACTAGTACTTGGCGTTAGTGATACACGTTTCGAAAGCAGTTCACGATGATGGTAGCCGAAAATTGGTGATCCGAAGGGGTACTTGACGAATAACGGCCGTCGTGGTACTTGGTGAAATCCTCGGAGATGGACATGACGCATGAGAGGTCTTCGGTGCCACGGTACTTGTCGGATCATCATGCAGACGTTCTTTCGAAGAGGAACTTGCCGCGTCCCAAAATGAGCAAGGCAAAAGCCCTCGTTCAACGAAGCTCGAACTTGACAAAATCCACAAACAGGTCTTGGCGTATCCTGGTCTTGAAGAGGTCTCCGGAAAAAGAACTTGGCGAAAACCCCCAAAGGCGTTGCTCGTTCATTTGAAAGGGGAAAAACAGCGGCATCAGCGAGCATGGCAAGGATCGAGCGCCAATGACACCATGGGCGTGTAGGAAAGCAAAGGAGCTTTGGGGCTCCTATCATAGCAGAGGCAAGAGCGGGGCACGAGGAGCAAGGTGAGCAGCAACAGAACTTGGCCGGTGCGGAGCAGAGCAGCAGCGAGGAGGAGAAAGGGAGCAGGGGCATGTCGGATGTGGAGTGGCACCTGGTCGCCGGCGAGGTGGCCGTCCGCCCGATGAGATGAGCGCAGGGGGTCGGGTGCTGGTCGTGTTCATCGGCGAGAAGCAGGGCATGGGAGGAGGAAGGCCATGGCGCGACTGCCGTTGATCCACGGCAAGGTAGAGGAGCCGGGGGAGGCGAAGGTCGAAGCCGGTGGTGCTGCAACATTGCGGCACGGCGACCAAACATCGCAGCAAACGAACGGGAAAACCCAAGGGACTCGGGCTCCCGGCGAGCAGGACGAACGGGGGGGAGGAGATCTCGCTGCGGGTCTAGCGGAGCTGCTCGAGGAGTGGACGGGGAGGAATCGGAGAAGCGCGTAGGGGAGAGGGGCAGCGCCAGGCAAGGGAGACGAGCGCGGGGTCGGGAAGACTGGTGGCGGCGCTCGAGGAAGATAGGATCGGGAGGAGAGGGAGGTTGGCTCGGGCCATCTAGGGTTAGCGCTGGTTGGGCTGCGAGAAGCCTTGGGCCAAATGGGCTGCAGGAGGCCCAAGTGGCCAGGCTGGGCTCTCTCTCTCCCTCTTCTAAATTACTTCTTTAATTCTTGATTTAACAAATAAACCGAGAAATAAGAAATGTAGAGAGAGATAGGAGAAGAATTTGTGTAGGGCGCCAATTTTCTTAGACTTGTAAAAAGGAGCTTGATCCAAGAAAAATACATTTGGCACCGTTTGGAAGGATTGCATTCGAACACATTTGAATGTGATTCAAATGAATTTGAATTAGGAAAACATTTTTGGAGAGTCGAAAAATGTTCAGAATTTTTGTGGAGAACGGGAAAGCGGTGAAAGAAATTATTGGCAAAGTTTGGGGACCAAACTTGAAGTATAAAATATATGGAATTATTTTGCAAGTGTGTTCATGGGTGATTCCGAAAATGGATTATTTAATATAGCTCCCTAATAACGGGAGGATATGTTATAAAGAGAATCATCATGTGAATTCCCTCGGTTTAAATGGACCGAAGATCCATGCAATTTATTTAGTTGATTTAAGAAAAGAAATGACATGATGGCATGATGACATGATGCAATGCACAAGATCCAATGATGAATGCAAAGAACCAAACAAATCACACGACGAAACCCGGAAACCCTGGAAGGCATCTGAAGCTCCGGTCTTGGGGCGTCACAAATATGTAGGACCCAATATGAGCATCCAGGTTCCGCTATTGGTTATTGACCGGAAGTGAGTCTCGGTCATGTCTACATAGTTCTCGAACCCGTAGGGTCCGCACGCTTAACGTTTAATGACGATTTGTATTATGAGTTATGTGATTTGATTTACCGAAGGTTGTTCGGAGCCCCGGATGAGATCGCGGACATGACGAGGAGTCTCGAAAGGGTGGAGACGTAAAGATCGATATATTGCAAGGCTATATTCGGACGTCGGAAAGGTTCCGAGTGATTCGGGTATTTTTCGGAGTACCAGAGAGTTACGGGAATTCGCCGGCGGAAGTAGTGGGCCTTAATGGGCCATACGGGAAAGAAGAGAAGGGCCTCAAGGGGTGCCCCCCCCCCCCCCGCCCCCATGGCAAGTCCGAATTGGACTAGGGAGGGGGCGGGGGGCCCCTCTCTTTCCTTCTCCCTCTCCTACTCCTTCCCTCTCTCCCCTCTTGGAAAAGGAAGGGGACTCCAACTAGGATTGGGAATTCTAGTTGGACTCCCCCTATAGGCGCGCCCCTCCTAGCCCGGCCTCCTCTTCCCCCCTCCTTTATATACGTGGGAAGGGGGCACCCCATAGACACACAAGTTAATTGTTTATCCGTGTGTGGTGCCCCCCCCCCCTCCCACAGAATTCCACCTCAGTCATATCGTTGTAGTGCTTAGGCGAAGCCCTGCGTCGGTAACTTCATCGTCACCGTCATCATGCCGTCGTGCTGACAAAACTCTCCCTCGGCCTCAGCTGGATCAAGAGTAGGAGGGACGTCACCGAACTAAACGTGTGCCGATCGCGGAGGTGTCGTGCGTTCGGTACTTGACCGGTTGGATCGCGAAGACGTTCGACTACATCAACCGCGTTTCATAACGCTTCCGCTTTCGGTCTATGAGGGTACGTAGACATACTCTTCCCCTCTTATTTCTATGCATCTCCTAGATAGATCTTGCTTGATCGTAGGAAAATTTTGAAATACTGCATTCCCCAACAGATGGAAGAGGAACTCATGGGGCATATGGAGATGTTCTAGTGCGGCAAATCATCGATTGTGGCCCGGTGTCGTTGTCTCCTGTGCCCCACCGGAACGTCCAAATCAGACACAACATGAAGGATGAGCCGACATCTGCGCCACGCAGCAGTGACGTTTAGATTGAACGCCCCAACAAGGAGCAGGCACCACTATCCTTGTCGCGTCGGCAGTTGGGCAGCTAGTGGCTCTCGGTCACCGTGAAGGAGGATCCCTCCTACCTGGCGTCCTCAAGGACAACAAATGCCTCGTTGAGGCAGAGCGGCGTGAGCGATGCAATGCGGCGTGTTGGGTGACATTCGCGAAGTCAGACATCGCACTGACCGGGGTACTCGTGGACCCCGCCCTTGCGGAGGCCTGGGCCCTGGATCAGTCTAGAACCACCAAGCAGACCGTTGCACGCCATCAACGCCGGCTCGGCGACCAGCTCCACCAAGTGGGGTTGGCCGAGTCTGACTGCTTCTCCTCGCTCCAAGGGAAGGGTGGGCGGCACAAGGAGGAGTTCGCGATCAGTCGCCGATGCCAGTCAAAGGCAACTGAGCGTCTGCACCAAGCGGAGGCAGTCGAACGGTGAGAACGTTGTGGTGGCTGGACAGTGAAGTTGTGATGCGTGGAAGGTCTTGTGCCATTAGAAGGACGGAGATAGCAACTCCGATGACAACAACAATGGTGGCACGGACAACGCGCAAGCGACGACGCGAACGACGAGAGACGTCCCGGTGGCCAAGACGATCATGCCTACGTGGTCACCGTCCGGTACCTCGCTTAGTTTAGGTTAAAATTAGTTTATACTTTAAAATTTTGACCGTTTGATGGTAAATATATCAAAATTTAATAAATGCGTAAACTGAACCAAACATTTGATACCCATGATTGAATGTCCGACACTCCACCGGCTGTGCATGAACATATCCGCGTTGGAGTTCCCCTTATCTTATAACTTTTATTTCTCCATTCAACTAGAAAGACCAATGACTGCATCATCACGACTAGAACCAATTACCATTGTCAGCATCTTCACGTGACATGCGTGTGAAGATATACAAGGGTCCTCTGGTGGACACGGCGTCATGGACTTGGACCAGAGCAGTGGCTACCTCTCTCGGTTGGAAGGCTGGCCCTGCCTCACGACACGTGTCACCTGACACACGCCAAATGGAAGGTATGCCGACACCTAAGGACCCACTTGTCAAATGCTGCATGGACTCTCGCCTGGATTCCTCACTCTCAAAAGAAAGGAAAAGACCCACTTGCCTATTTTGTCTTTTTATGGGTGCTTGGCTGGCCTCTTGTTCTTTTGTGGTGGCATGCATAGAAGATATACACTTGGGGCTGCGCTCACATGTCACGCGGGCCTCAACATGGCAACGTCCAACACACGGAAGAGAAGATATTGTGGTCCACACTGGAAAGCTACTGACCCTTTCCTAGAAACTTCCTTTTCACCTTTTGTTTGGAACTATACTAGGGGAGTTTTTTTTAAGGGAACGATGAGAGTTATGAATGGGTGGACAAGCAGACACCAAGAAAAGTTGTTGATTCAAGATACTGGTCAAGGTAACAACATGGAGCGAATTTTTTGATCAAGGTAACAACATGGAGCGAATTTTTCAAAAAAAACAAGTAGAGAGAGATAGAGAGAGAAAGAAGTGATCAGACATATCATAACTTATATCGTCGGACCATACATATTATCATAGTAGTAGTATTTTTCTTCTCAGTTGTTTGTAGTTGATAAAACAGGCATCCATATAATTATATTTGGAAATGTAGTATCAAAAAGGGAATAACAAAAAGGGATAATTACTGGTTGAGCAAAGTACATAAATGGGAAGTACAATCGTGTGACATATTTTCCTGTCATGTGGGGCCACACGACCTATGCGTGGCATGCGTTGTCATGCCAATCCGAGTTTCGTTGCTTCCTTCTGGTTCCACCGATTCATGACCATGAGCAGAGCTTAACGTCCTGATTCACATGGTTCCAACAGCCTAACTAACTGGAAGTCTTGCACTCTTGCTGCATATCTTTTTCATAAATGAGTGAACTTTTCTGTTTGTTTCTTTTTTGTCTATTGTAGAGGCCTAATTATTAGTAACAAGTAATGGGTGGTCTGAGTTGATTAACAATATTTGGATGCCTAAAAATTAATATTTGAAAACTTCAGGGAGTGGATTTTAATTTGACTATTAAGTGGATGTTAATTTGCACTCCTGCTGCTTATATTTACTTCCCAAAAAGTGCGTTCAAAAGTTTAAAATACCAGACGCCTATTTCTTATTACCTTCTTTTTACTCCCTCCTTCTCACAATATAAGAGCATTTTTCAACCTATGTTAGCTTGGAAAACGATCTTATATCATATGGGACGGAGGGGGTACATAACATGTGAATTTGGAACTGAAAAACAAAGGAAAAATGCATCGAAGAAAGAACATCTATACACTAATACAACCACACTACCATGTTAATGCACACTCGCTAACTAAGGCAAGAGCTTGCTATTGCAAATCTCTATTGCTTTTGGATCTTCAAGCGAAGCGATTGTCATTCCATCATATACGTATGCCTCATCCTTCCATGTTAGAATCTAATGTGCACCTTGTGACGCCGTTTTTCACTCTACATTTTTCTTACTTGATTGTCTATTGTTATGGGGACATGCATTGTCCCCCATGTTGGAGACAGTACGTTAATATGGTTGACCGCCCGTCAAAATCTAGCATGGAGCCAATGGGGTGGCCACACATTGGCAACTAATTAAGGATACACATTCTTACTAGTGAACACATTTGACATGATAAAACTTACATGATCTTATTAAACAAAACATAATCTAGTGTTGACGGAGTGGTTTTCATGATCTTTTACTTTTGTGGAGTAGATTTGATTACCATGTATTTTAAAAATCGTTTAGTTACTTGAGCCCACATGAGAAGAGCCGGGTAAGAGGGGGGGGGGGGGGGGAGCGAAGAATGAGGTTGCAGAGACGCCTTCAAACACGAAAGTAGTGAATGTGATGGGTCGCCGCTACTTTCAACTGTTGAAACCAAAACTTTCGGCCCAACAATATAGGCGCCAAATACGATGGGCCGTTAGAAGTATGTGTCGATATCAGCGCCCGAAGTGGTTCGCCTTTATGACTGGGCCTAAGTTTTTTTTAAACATGAATGATCTTTAAGTTGCCGCCAAAAGGTTCACCATCGCTAAGGAAATGCAGTGTAGAAACTTAGCACGGTATAGTTACGAAACAAACCACACGGTGAATGTGGTTAGGTATTTCAAAATCAAATATGAAACAAACAGTCACAAAACTAACAACCGGATCGGCTATTGCCACTGTCACGACCAGTTAAAATTGCAAAACAAATGTATTCTTCCAAAAATATAGCCAAGAAAGGTACTAGGCTATGGATAGAAATAAAAAATTAATCAAGTAAAGCCATCCGATTCTCGCAGTCTAGCCCCTTCAGTTTTCTCTTATCACTCCCGAGTCGTCGTCGATTCGTCTTTTTAATGATGCTATAAGCCTTCACTATTCGGCCCATTCCATTTTCACACCCGACTCCACAACCTCTGCTCCCACAGAGCCAGGGCCTCGTCGGCGACTAGTCGGAGATGGCCTTCCATCGCCAGAGAACACTCTGCTTCACAACCATTGCCACCTTATTCCTCCTCCACCATATCGCCGCCGCTTCCTCCTCGCTAGTCCAAGATAATGATAGGTCGGCTCTCCTCCAACTCATGAACGGACTCTCCTCCGGCTGCGGCGACGTCCCTGGGTACTGGTCACCGGACTCAGGCGTTCAACACTGCTCCTGGAAGGAGGTGAGATGCGACATGCGGTCCCGGGTCGTCGCCATCTCCCTCCCTTCCCAACCCAGCCGGCGCCTCGCCGGGGTGTTGTCACCGGCGGTGGCCGGCCTCACCGACCTCAAAGTACTTTCTCTACCCTCCCGAGGGCTCCGCGGAGAGATACCTGGTGAGTTATGGAGGCTGCAGAACCTGGAGGTCCTCAACCTTGCGGGCAACTCCCTCCGCGGCTCCCTTCCGGCCATCTTCCCCAAGGGGCTGCAGAGTTTGGACCTTTCCGGCAACCAGCTCTCCGGGAGAATCCCTCCTGGTATCGGGGACTGCTCGCACCTCCGGCGGCTCCGGATGTCTTCCAATTCTCTGGATGGTTTCATCCCTCCGCAGATTGGGAGGCTTGCCGAGTTGCGGGTCTTGGAATTGTCCGGGAACAGACTAGCCGGTGGCGTTCCGCCGGAGCTCCGGCATTGCAGTTACCTTGTCAAGATGGACCTAAGCAGAAATTTACTCCATGGGCAAGTGCCTTCCTCCATTCTCAAGGAGCTCAAGAAGTTGAGGTTTCTGTCATTAGCTGGGAACAATTTCAGTGGTGAGATACCATCCGGTCTGGGTCAGCTGAGATCGCTGAGGCTGCTAAATTTGTCCTCAAATTCTCTGTCAGGAGTGGTTCCCATTGATCTCGTGGCACTGAGAGATCACACCGTTCTACTCCTTGACAGTGATCTGCTCCCTGCCAAGGTTTCCTCTCCTATGCCATCACCTGAAATGGAAGAGATTTCTCAAGTGACAGCTGATAGTTCAGGGGTAGGTCCACCACCCCACTCTGCTGAAGTATTTACAGTCATCCCCCAATACAAAAGCACCTGGGTACTTACCGAGGCAAACCGAGGCACACCGCCTGATGGCAGTGGCAATGTTGGTCATCTGAAGACCATAGAGATTGTTGCAATAGCTTTGGTGTTAGTCGTCATTGTTGCTCTTCTAGTTGTGGCCACCATATACATTTTCAAAAGGAGAAGACGGACCCCGAGGCAACCAAGACGCTCTGGCACTGGCACTGGCACTAGAAGGGAGAGGGAGGTGAAGGTTTTTGATGGCGTTGACATTGGAGCTTCCCTAACTTACGAGGCAATTGTCCGGGCCACTGGAAATTTTAACGCAAGCAACTGCATCGGCTTTGGCGGCTTTGGCGCGACATATAGAGCTGAGGTTGCACCTGGGGTTTTGGTGGCAGTAAAGAGGCTTTCTATTGGGAGGCAACACGGTAACAAGCAGTTCCAAGCAGAAGTTGAAACCCTTGGGCGGCGTCACCATCCTAATCTTGTCACTCTCATGGGGTACCATATCAGTGACCAAGAGACATTCCTGATATACAACTATTTGCCAGGTGGAAACTTGGAGAGGTTCATACAGGAGAGAACTAAGAGGCAAATTGGTTGGAGAGTGCTCCACAAAATTGCTCTGGATATTGCTCATGCTCTTGCTTTCATGCATGATGAGTGCTCCCCCCGCATTCTGCACCGAGATGTTAAGCCAAGCAACATATTGCTCGACAATGACTTCAATGCATATCTCTCCGATTTTGGATTAGCGAAACTTCTTCGCAACTCACAAACTCATACAACCACAAGTGTTGCTGGTACTTTCGGTTATGTCGCGCCGGAGTATGCAATGACATGCCGTGTGTCTGATAAAGCAGATGTTTATAGCTATGGGGTTCTGCTTCTTGAACTGATCTCGGATAAGAAAGTACTGGATCCATCGTTCTCTCCATATGGAAATGGTTTCAACATTATTAGCTGGGCTAATAAGCTAATCCAAAGCGGTAGAGTTTGCGAGTTCTTCGTTGAGGGCTTGTGGAATAAGGCCCCACATGATGACCTGGTTGAGATTATGAACCTGGGGGTCCTGTGCACTGTGGAGTCTCTTTCTTCTAGGCCCAAAATGAAGCATGTTGTTCGCCGTCTAAGAGAACTCCGTCCGCCTTCTTACTAGGGAAGAACAAGAATGGAGGTAAGAAGCACTTATTACATGGACTATTTTTATCCACTTCTTATCCATGGATATTAAGTTAGTTTACTTTGGATAGACTGGATGCTTATACCTATGTTGATGTGATAATACTCAAAGGAAAGTTCCAGTAGTAATTTCCTCTTTTTTCCTCAACAGTGTGAATGTTGCTACTTCTACTTTTTCTTCTTATTATACCATCATACAATGTAGATTCCTGTGCAAGTGTCCTATGGTTAGTGCGTCAGTTTATAACAAGGAGATCATCTTTCCTTCTCATTTTTCATAAATGTGCTATATTAGTAAAATCGCCCATACAGATGTGAATAATCTCTATGGCCTTCTTTTCTTTTCGGCTTCTATAGCATTGTGCAATATATTTATAAGGACGTTCCCTCGTCGAATTCTGCAAATAAAATTCAGGCTCCCCTATGTGTTAACTAGAGAAAGAAGCAAGTTTGGATGACAACAATTTGTTTCTCAAAGCAGATGGCTGTGCAAGAAACTGACATAGTACCCTGTCGCTTCTTGGTAATGCGGTAGAGAGAAAAGGCTGGTAGAAAAACTGATGGATTGACTAGTGCGTAATTTAGTATGCAGGAATTATTTTTCCAAAATAAAGTATCAGTGGTGGCACTGGTGAAAAAGGAACATCTTTGGTAGTCACACCTAGAAAAGAAAAAGCCTCTTTTTGGTTGTATTTTTGAAGCTGCACATAATTGGCCATCGATGTGGTATACATATTTTCCCCGTTATTCAAGGGAAATCTCACTTTGATGCTGAACATGCCTGGCTGTCAAAATCATTTGCTGGTTCAGCATAAGATGTGCACTCTATTTATGGGGGGGAATCTGAAATAGTCGTGTCTCTAGTTTCATTAATGTTGCATCCAGATAGGGATAGTCATGGTTACCTTTATTAGAGACTGATGTTGTCCTTACTGACATGTGCCATTTCTTGTATGCAGTTCACCAGGGCTTGTGGCACAGTGGTCGGTCGTCTGTTCCGCACAGGAGCGATTCGAGGACAAGATGGACATATGCCCTGTGTTATAGGAACACCCTTAGTATGGTTAGCAGGATAACAATAAGGCCTCTTTTGTGTTCCTTTGTGGTGTGAAGAGGTCTAAACATGTTTACTCCCTCACCGCCAAACACCGTCTTGTTATCGGTGGTACTGTTGTGATCGAATTTGTTGGTCGTTAAATGTGCGCCGCAGCCAAGGTTCTGTGTCTGTTGCAGGGATGCAAATATGAGTGGCAGCCTTGCTGAAAGGTCTAGGTTCTGGTGGTCTTCTCTCAGTCTCAGGCTGTCACGCTTGTGGACATGAAGAACAAGGTAAATGAATTGGTCGGGTCCAGGTGGAAACGAACGATTTACTCCAAAAAAGAAGTTGCAAAAGGTGAAAGTAGCACGTAGACTTGGGTTAGTGGTGCACCAGCAGGTGGACTTGGATTGAGGAAAATACCCGATGCTGAGGAGGCATATCATCGAACAGCTCACCGTTCACCGCGTAGGAGTAGTCCAGCTGCTTGTGTTCATTGTGTGGAGAACTGGAGACCCAGCCGGAGACGATGAAAGCAGAGACGCAGCCATGGTCATGTAGATAGAGAGGAGCTGGACTGGACTGGACTGGGCCAGTTCTAAGGGCGGCAGCACTTGCAACTCCATCGACGTCGACTTCCAGAGCCCTTTGGAGGAAGGGACGGTATTGGAAGCTTGGTCGACAAACGAACGGTTGTGGAAAGCCCTTTGTGCTACAGGACAGTAGCATTTCCCTGCGTCACGCCGGGATGTGGAGACTAGAACTTCACGGAAGTGGCGTGGGGAAGAAGAAGAAGTAGGCAGGGAGAGGAAAGCGCCTATACACGCAACACTCGCTTTCTTTTTAGCGAAACGCAACACTCGCTTAGGTGACCGTTACAAGCCCACATGGGTTGGGCTGCTTCAGCCAGGGTTCACGCATGGGCCAGGCCCAGGTCGTAGCATACCCCTCCTCTTAAAGAACAGCTCGCCCTCACCGTTGTTTCTCAAAAAATAAAAATAAAAACCTTGCCCTCACTGTTCATCACCGCGCCATTGTTACTGCAGCCGTACCACTGGACCATTCCCACGTAGTCATGTATAGTGGCAATCCGCTCCAAGCTATCTTCCACTGTGTGCGAGTATTACCTCCCACCCGCATCAGTAGGGACATCAACACTTGAGCCGGCTTGGATATCTATCTTGTCGCCAAGGAGGAACAAAGAATCCGAAATGTCTGAGCCAGGGACCGGTGGGTCTGCAAGTTTGAGTAAGGAAACATGTAAGGATGTACCATAGGATGAATCTTGCTTGAAGTTGGTAATGCCAAGCGATAAGCCACCTCACCCACACGAGCAGTGATCTGGTAGAATTCAAAATATTTGAATCCCAACTCGTGATTGGAACGACGAACCACTGACTTCTGAACAAATGGTTGGGCTTTAGAAATACCCCGATCACCCACCTGAAATTGCATGTTTGGACGCGTACTATCCTCATGGAATTTCATATGTTGCTAAGCGCGCAACAGGTGTTCCCGAATCAGCCCTTGAATCAAATTGCGTTCAGCTAACCATCCAGACATGTCGATGCGGCTATATCTCCCACATGTCGAAGCACGACTTAGAGACATAACCGCATTGAAAGCAATGTCGCAAGTGAGGTAATCTTTACAACAACCCATGTAATACATAAGGGAAAGAGATACATAGTTGGCTTACAATCGCCACTTCACACAATTACATGAATAAAGCATTACATCATCCAGATACAATCATGGTCCGACTACGGAACCAAAATAAAAGAAGACTACCCCAAATGCTACACAGATCCCCGATCAACCCCAACTGGGCTCCACTACTGATCAACTAGACGAGTCAACACAAAGGACAAGATCTTCATTGAGCTCCTCCTTGAGCTTGGTTGCGTCACCTGCACGGTTTCATCGGCACCTGCAAACTGGTTTTGGAAGTATCTGTGAGTCACGGGGACTCAGCAATCTCACACCCTTGCGATCAAGACTATTTAAGCTTATAGATAGGGTAAAAGGTATGAGGTGGAGCTGCAGCAAGCGACTAGCATATATGGTGGCTAACATACGCAAATAAGAGCGAGAAGAGAAGGCAAAGCATGGTCGAGAAATTATGATCAAGAAGTGATCCTAGAACAACCTACGTCAAGCATAAGTCCAACACCGTGTTCACTTCCCGGACTCCACCGAGAAGAGACCATCACTGTTACACACGCGGTTGGTGCATTTTCATTAAGGTAAACTTTAGGTTTTCTACAACCGGACATTAACAAATTCACATCTGCCCATAACAGCGGGCATGGCTTTCGAAAGTTCAAATCCCTGCAGGGGTGTCCCAACTTAGCCCATCACAAGCTCTCACGGTCAACGAAGGATATTCCTTCTCCCAAGACAATCCGATCAGACTCGGCATCCCGGTTACAAGACATCCTCGACAATGGTAAAACAAGTCTAGCAACACCGCCCGAATGTGCCGACAAATCCCGATAGGAGCTGCACATATCTCGTTCTCATGGCACACTCAGATGAGACATCCTACGATTAAAACCAACCCTCAAGTTGCCCCGAGGTGGCCCCGCAGTCTACTCGGTCGGACCAACACTCAGAGGAGCACTGGCCCAGGGGGGTTTAAATAAAGATGACCCTTGAGTCTGCAGAACCCAAGGGAAAGAAAAGGCTAGGTGGCGAATGTTAAAACCAATGTTGGGCATTGCTGGAAGAGTTTTATTCAAGGCGAACTGTCAAGGGGTTCCCATTATAACCCAACCATGTAAGAAACGCAAAATCCAGGAACATAACACCGATATGACGAAAACTAGGGCGGCAAGAGTGGAACAAAACACCAGGCATAAGGCCGAGCCTTCCACCCTTTACCAAGTATATAAATACATTAATTAAATAAGAGATATTGTGATATCCCAACAATAATATCCATGTTCCAACATGGAACAAACTCCAATCTTCACCTGCAACTAACAACGCTATAAGAGGGGCTGAGCAAAGGGGTAACATAGCCAAACAACGGTTTGCTAGGACAAGGTGGGTTAGAGGATTGGCTTAACAATATGGGAGGCATGATAAGCAAGTGGTAGATATCGTAGCATAGGCATAGCAAAAGAGCGAGTAACTAGCAAGCAAAGATAGAAGTGATTTCGAGGGTATGGTCATCTTGCCTGAGATCCCGCAAGGAAGAAGAACGAGTCCATGAAGAAGACAAACGGACGTAGTCGAACGGGTCCTCACAAATGCGACGTTATCGGAACCAGCCCGAAGAAGCAACACCGAAAAGGAGCAAACAACATAGTAAACAACCACCATATAAACATGGCATGATGCACAACCAAATATGATGCATGTCCGGATTAATGAGGCATGGCATGGCAAAGTGCACAAGCAATCCTACAAATTAAGTGGAGCTCAATATGCAACGAGTTGCATATTGACGAAACACCACGATAAGTTATTTAGTTCGATCTCGTTTATGTACCCAACAATATTAAATGTTTTTAAACATGGCAAGAGGGAAAAGCAAAGTAAAACTACCTATCTAGTCAAGTTTAAATGGGGCCGGAAGCAACGAACAACAATTCCGAAAAATCCTCATATGCATTAATTAGGTTTGGTACTGTTCTGCCCTAAACACAATTTTAGGGTTGTTAAACATGCAAAGAAAGGTCACCATGTTAAACTAGGAATTTTTCTACCCCATTTACATATAAAGATTATTAGAAACCAAGCTACGGTTAATTAGTTATGAATTAAAGCATTTTAACATGGCATAGGAGCAAATTTAAACAAACAGCATTTTAAACATTTCAAACATGCATGAAAGTTGCATATTATTAAACTAGACAAAAATCTAAGCAACTTTCATATATAATTTATTTAGATCCGATGCACGGTTGTGAAGTTATTAAATGCATGAAGTTTAGGGGCTAAACTGCAAAACTGTAAAACCCTGGAATAATAGACAAAATCGCAGCAACGGGAAAAAAACATATCGGGCCGAAACACAGCAGGCTGGCCCAACAGGAGGGAAAAGAAAAAAAAAGAGGGGTGCGGGTGCCCTCACCATGGGCTTTGGCCCATCTTCAGAGCAGCCGGCTAGGGACAGCGGGGCTGGGCCTCGCAGGCCGATCGAAGCAGGGGGGCGCTGGGCCTGTGCGTCGCGGTCAACGGGAGCGGCGCATGTTCGTCCTCGCGTGGTCGAAGCAGAAGGGGCCGGGGCGAAGCAGAACAACGCGGCAGGTGCCGGTGACCGGGATCGGAACTCCGGCGAGCGGGACGAAGGGGCGGATCCGGGTGCTGGATGGCGTTGAAGGCCGACGAAGGGGATTCCAGGTGGGGTCGAGGCAGAGGCGGCGTCCTCTGTCCGGACTGCTGCCGTTCGACGCAGCGGAAGCAGAGGAGCGGCGACGGCGGGCTTGCGGGCATGCAGAGGGAGGTTGAAGACGGCGGGCCAGCAGAGAAGCAGCAGAGGAACTTGGCGGGGCGAGGGGCCACGGCAACTGGTCGGATCCGAGGCAAGGGCGGCGGTGGAAGGCGACGGCTCCGAGCGGTGCAGACGCAGCAACGGGTCGATGCAGGCACAGCAATAGGCGATGCGGTCGAACTGGTCACGCCGAACCAGAGCGACGACGGCGGCCTATCGACGGGAACGGGGCCGGAGAAGGTCGTGGGGGTCTGGAAAAAGGCGCAGCGGCGGTGATCCCCTCCAGATCCGGCGCGGCTTGGGGCTTGGCAAGCTCGCACGAGGTCGGAACTAGAGAGCGGTGACTCCTGTCCATGGCGTCGGGGCAGAGCTCCTTTGGGTTCCTGCGGAAGCAAGAGAAGGAGAGAGAGGGGGGATTAGAGCAGAGGAGGGAGGAGAAGGCAGGAAAAAAGAAGAAGGGGCGCAGGTGAGGGCGATGGCCTGGCCATGGTCGTCGGCGCGATGAGGTCTCGGGCGCGAGGAGACTGGCGAGCGGCGCTGGTTGGTTGCGTACAGAAAAAGAGGTGGGTTGGATGGATCCCGAGGGAGAAGGGACAAGAGTGGTGGCGACGCTAGGAATTAGGGAGTATGGGACAGCTCTCCTCAATTCTAGGGTTGGTCTGAATATATAGCAGACGGAAGGGGTTTTTAGGTGCGTCCGATCGTCATCAGATGGCTCCGGGTCAAATGGGTAGTCAAAAGAAGAAACGAAAGAAGTATCGTGGTATTTCAGGGTTGATCCGGACTCAACTGTTACGACTGAAGGGGCCGGGTTAGGGTGTATCTCGTCCCTCCGATTAAAATCGGACGGTCAGGGTAAATAGGCTAGGGAGTCCAATTAACAAAACGGAGACGTTTTGCAGACGTTTGGGGATGATCCGGACCCAACGGTGACGACTGCCCGGGTCGGGTCCGGGGAAGTTTCGGACGCGCGCGTGAGAGGTTCGATGTACTGTGTAGAGAGGGTTTCGGGGTCTGGCGGTTGACAGCGGACTGTGCAGAAAGCTTTGGGCTGAGAGAAGAGAAGAGAGAGAGACCCGATGACTGTTTCCGGAGACCGAAAACGTCTGGCGTTTGACCGACTATAATGCCGCTATAGTTATCCGTTGGGCTATCAAACGAACTCCGAATGCGATGAAACTTGGCAGGCGGCCTACCTACAACATAACAACACCGCATGCCAACTTTCAACCCATTCCGAGAACATTTTCTGGCCACTTATAAAATAATATTTCGGACATGCCGCGGACGCGTGCAAGTGTGACTGGGCTCAGAACGGACAACGGAAAGAACGAGGAGACCGGAACGGATGCAAGTTTTGAAAACATGATGATGCAATGCACATGATGACATGGTAAGATGCAACACGAAAGCAAAAGACATGGCAACGACAGCGAATAACTGGAAGACACCTGGCACATCGGTCTCGGGGCGTCACAACACTCCACCACTACGAGAGGATCTCGTCCCGAGATCTAGAATGGCACCGGAGTTAAAACGGAAGAGAAAGAGAATAGGTAAAACTAAGTTGCTTCTCTGACCAATGAGTGAAACCAAAGAACCTTGCGAGGTTGAGCAAATTGAAAAGAATAATACAACGGAGATGAACAAAGTTGAAAGCGCTCCGTTAAGAAAAAAGAATAGGAAGGAACCGATCCGGGTAGCACTCTGGTTGAAAAGAGATGAAAGAGTTGATAAGATGAAAGAAACTTGAGCAGAGGACACAACACTCCGGTTAAAAGGATAAGCACGAACAGAACATGATCCTGACAATCCGAGAAGATGGGTTGAGGAGAGCAACATCACAATGCCTCCGGAACAAAAGTAAGAATGGAATGTAATGAACGAGGGGGAACACGATCTTGAGAGAGCATGCTTACAACAAATGCTAGAACGGAGTTGTTGGAAAACCAACAACGAAAAGAATAAGCTTGATATGGTCTTATGGAATACATCTCAAAATTATGAGGTGACAACCTGCCACTCACGGGAAAAAGAATTGGATTGGGAGCTAGAAAAAGATAGAAATCTTCTTCCACCGAGGTGATAAGGATAAAACTTGGATCATAGATAATCACCACAAAGAGCAACATTCCCAATGGAAGGCTTTAGGTGAAATATGACCCAAGATAACTCCAATGAAGAGATTGATGGATTGCAAAGGATCTCATGAATGAAATGAAAAATGATGGTTTAAAATATATCATTCGGGACAACTTTTGAATCATGAAACACAAGGCAATTGTCAAAAATGACATAACACCACCTCAAAAGATGAGATATGAAAGAATTGCACTTTGGAACACAAGATGAAGAATGCTTGAGCTTCTCTGAAAAGAATCTCAATGAACACTTCGAGAAGGAATTAAATCCTTGATGAACCCATCATGTAGAACCTTCATGAAGAACTCCGGTAACAAAAGGAATGATCAATCGAAAAGAAAGATGAAAAGAGTAAGGTTGAAGCCTTGCAATGATTAGATGAAGCTTTGCGACGAGATAAAGTGGAGACTTGGAACTCTGGAAAAAAAGAAAAGATGAATAATTGAGATCAAGAATTTAATGAGCCTCCAGAATAAGGAATTAATCACTTGGATGATCAAGAATAAGAATTACGTTATGCGTATCCTTCACCAATTTAAGTTGATGACAAAATGGATTTGGCACACTACTTATTCTCGTAGAAAGGATTAAGAGTGATATAGCATAAACTCGAGAAGGTCTTCGACGAGCCACCGGTAGGATTGGAAAGAACGAATGAAACAGATATGATAACAAAGGAAGAAGAATCTCTTGAACAAACCACCGTGAGAATTGAAAATGAACGAAGTAAAAAGGATGAATCACCGGATAAGAATTAGAGAAGAATGAAGATACTTGATGGAATTAGATACAATAGATAGAAGAGATCATGACTGATTAGAGAATATTGAATGATGCACAGGTAAGATTTAGAGTATGAGATAGCTGAAGGCTGAGAATGAATAAGTCTTAGATGATGGGCTCCGGATAAGTGAAAAGAATTCCTACAACCGAAAACATTTTTAGAGGGTCACAACAAGAATGGAGCAAGATTTAAGAGAAACTCTTCTTTGGTCTTCAATCTGAGAATTACGACGAGAAACCACCAAATTGTTGAGATACTCCGGGATGAAAATTAGAAAGGTTGAACCAACGATGGAAAAAAAATGAAAGATCTTGGAAAAAGGCATTTGACTGATGACAATTCATTCTTACGTCAAACTTTGAAAAGAATTTTTGAGGATAGCTCCGGGAGAATTAGAAGAGTCAGGTAAGATCCTAGAAAAAGACTAGTGGGTTAGGCCCACTCAAGAGAAACACCGTTGAAATGATTTAAATGAGAGGTTGCACCGGTTGAATTAAATGACTTGAATGAGATAACATCCTCGAAAGAGCTTGAACGAAAGCAGAGTGGTAAACACGAATCTTCGAGATATCTTCAGCACTCCGGAATAATTGAGTAGCGAGAATTGGATGATCAAGAGGTGCACCGGCATGATAAAACTTTTGAAACGAGGAAAAGGAATATGATCAACACCAAAATCTTGAATTGAATCCATTGGAGAAGAAGAGAATGAAGAATAATGAACTTGAGGCTCCGTTAGAATCTTCATGAGCATCACCGGGTAAGAACATTGACGGAAAAGAATGGAGAGACTTCATATCCATAAGATGGATGCTTGATTAAGACATCTGAGTCCTTGAGGAAAAAG
Source organism: Triticum monococcum (assembly GCA_034509565.1). Taxonomy (NCBI): domain Eukaryota; kingdom Viridiplantae; phylum Streptophyta; class Magnoliopsida; order Poales; family Poaceae; genus Triticum; species Triticum monococcum. The sequence continues at coordinate 436,424,222 of CM067842.1, read as the reverse complement.
GGTGGGTGGGCGGGAAAAACAAAGGCAACTTGGAGACGGATGAAACAAACACCGTTGGGAAGAACTAATACTTGATCAAGCGGATGTTGAAAACGATCGGATTTGAAGAGAAACACGGCGGTTGAAAAAGGATTGACAACACAATCTCTATGATCAAGAAGGATTGGTATTCACATCAGAGTATGAGAACACCGCTTAGGAAAGGTATGGGATCAACATTTGACTTCGAAGCAACTCGAATACCATAACTCAAAACACAACAGAGGATTGGCTTGCAAAATAAGCCGGAACAAACATACGATAGAGATTTCATCCGAAGTTTTCGTGGTGGGGCCTACACGGGCTCGATCGTACAGCACCATCATGTACAAGGCAGTGCACATGACATACGAAGCGTCCCCCAGTCGGCATAGCCAAGGACTCTTTAAGACACAACGAGACCACTGTAAAACCAACCGTGAATAGGCGGACCACTAGACGTCGAACCCCAATTTCATATCATATATCCGTCGGAAAGATATCCTAAGAGCTACTTGAATTTCCACTTGTAAACTCCCGAAATTTTCCGGTTATGCAATCAGGTGTTGGGGATACAGGGGAAGCATAATATCTCACCCAAATCTAGCAAATCCTACATCCAGCTGTATCCATCCTTCAATACATAACCAAGAAACCTTCGGAAATCGTTTACCTCAACCTTCGAAAAGCATATGTTATATGAGTTATGGCAATACTCCCGAACTCCCGCCCCAGTACTGGGTGGCATCGAGGTTATCTCACCAACAACTGCATAAAAAAGATTTTCGATGTCGGCGAAACTAAACTCAGGTATTCCAGAATTGCAACGATAAAATTGTGACGACAACACCTCGGAGCTCAACTCCCCGAGACACTGCCACAACCCGTAAATGTCAGGAGGCACCAAGAACAATGTTCTCGTCACAAAACCATCGGAACGATTCCAAGATGCCCGCGTGATCCTAAAAAAAATTTAGTGAAATTTCTGAAGAGAAGAGTCAAAACTCTATGTCAAGATGCCTCACCAGAGCGACGAAGGGACTGAGGAGTAAAAAGAATCCTACTCTCCGATATATATAATTCCTAAATGACTCAAAACATTTTTCTAGACTCAACAACACCAATGATTCGATCAAGCAGGGGGCTCCTAAGGTCCGGGAAGGCTCTGATTACCAACTTGTAACGCCCTCGATGCGGCTATATCTCCCACATGTCGAAGCACGACTTAGAGACATAAACGCATTGAAAGCAATGTCACAAGTGAGGTAATCTTCACAACAACCCATGTAATACATAAGGGAAAGAGATACATAGTTGGCTTACAATCGCCACTTCACACAATTACATGAATAAAGCATTACATCATCCAGATACAATCATGGTCCGACTACGGAACCAAAATAAAAGAAGACTACCCCAAATGCTACACAGATCCCCGATCGACCCCAACTGGGCTCCACTACCGATCAACTAGACGAATCAACACAAAGGACAAGATCTTCATTGAGCTCCTCCTTGAGCTTGGTTGCGTCACCTGCACGGTTTTATCGGCACCTGCAAACTGGTTTTGGAAGTATCTGTGAGTCATGGGGACTCAGCAATCTCACACCCTCGTGATCAAGACTATTTAAGCTTATAGGTAGGGTAAAAGGTATGAGGTGGAGCTGCAGCAAGCGACTAGCATATATGGTGGCTAACATACGCTGAAAGCACAAGTGCTCCCTAGGTGGTTTTGATAATTGATGACAACATATCTCTTGTTAGACTAACGTTTTCATCTAGTATGTTTCAGATAAGTTCAACAATGGAGTGGCATGCACTAAAGGTTGTGGGAAGTTCTCCAAGATGCTAAGGACAAAGGATTGGCTAAAGCTTGAAGCTCAAGACTCTTCATTTTACATTTTAGTGATCCAAGATCACATTGAGTCCATAGGAAAAGCCAATACTATCAAGGAGGGATGAGGGGTTGCTTATTGAGCCTTTTGCTTCATGTGCTTAATGATATGCTCCAAAACCCTCAGCTACTTTCCCACTTCCTCATATGACCTAAACCCAAAGCCAAACTCGGACCTACCAATTATTTCTATCCGGCGCCACCGAGTTTCACTTGTCATAGCCACTGCCAGAAACCCTAATCAGTTCGGTCTCACCGATGGGATCTCGGTCTCACCAAGATGGGCTTGCAAACTCTCTGTTACCTATTGCATTATTCTCGGTCCCACCGAGATATGCAATCGGTCCCACCGAGTTTGCTTGGCCAACACTCTGTTTTGCTTATTACCCAAATCGGTCCCACCGAGTTTGAGTAATCGGTCAAACCGAGTTTTGGATTTACCCTAACCCTAGCACATCGGTCCCACCGAGTTGATCCAGTCGGTCCCACCGAAATCTCTAATGGTCACTAGGTTTACCTTTTCGGTCCGACCGAGTTTGTTGATTCAGTCCCACCGAGATTGGTAAATTGTGTGTAACAGTTGGATTTTGTGTGGAGGCCATATATACCCCCTCCACCTCCTCTTCATTCGAAGAGAGAGCCATCAGACTAAGCCTACACTTCCAGCATCCTATTTCTAAGAGAGAACTACCTACTCATGTGTTGAGGCCAAGATATTCCATTCCTACCATATAAATCTTGATCTCTAGCCTTCCCAAAGTTGCTTTCCACTCAAATCTTCTTTCCATCAGATCCAAATCCTATGAGAGAGAGTTGAGTGTTGGGGAGACTATCATTTGAAGCACAAGAGCAAGGAGTTCATCATCAACACACCATTTGTTACTTCTTGGAGAGTGGTGTCTCCTAGATTGGCTAGGTGTCACTTGGGAGCCTCCGACAAGATTGTGGAGTTGAACCAAGGAGTTTGTAAGGGCAAGGAGATCGCCTACTTCGTGAAGATCTACCGCTAGTGAGGCAAGTCCTTCGTGGGCGATGGCCATGGTGGGATAGACAAGGTTGCTTATTCATGGACCCTTCATGGGTGGAGCCCTCCGTGGACTCGCGCAACCGTTACCCTTCATGGGTTGAAGTCTCCATCAACGTGGATGTAGGATAGCACCACCTATCCGAACCACGGGAAAAACATTCGTGTCTTCAATTGTGTTTGAATTCTCCAAACCCTTCCCTTTACATTCTTGCAAGTTGCATGCTTTACTTTCCGCTGCCTATACACTCCTTGCATACTTGCTTGATATGTATTGTGAATGTTGAAATTATGCCTAAACTCCATTTAAACCGAAAAAGCTTAAAAAATTGCAACTTTAGCATGAAGTGTCTAATCACCCCCCTCTAGACACATCTACTTCAAGGTCCTACAAGTGGTATCAAAGCTTTGGTCTCCATTGCCTTGGTTTAATCACCATTGGAGGAAGATGGATGTGTCTACTTTAGGGAGTCTTAGACATAGAGTGCCTATTCTTGATGGAGAGTATTTTCATGAGTGGAAAAATGAGATGCTTGTAATTTTCAATCAATATCATTTAAACAAGTATATTGCTAGCCCTTGTGCACCTCATATTGATCCCTTGCATCCTACCCAAGATGAAGATATTGACATGATTCGCAATCTTAGAACTATTGAGCTCATCATTAGAGGATTGCCCAAAAATTTGATTGCTAGTTTGCCTACTCTTAATTGTGCCTATACTATATGGAAATTTCTTGAGGAGCGATTTCCCGACCATTCCTTGAAAAATTTGGATGAAATTCTCCATAAATCTATTGCCTTGAGTAAGATGAACTCTAGTGATCTTAGTTTTGGTGATTGTCTATTTGAGCTTGCCAATCTCAAGCGAGCTAAAGGAGATGTTGGAATCATTAGTGATATTATATCCGAAGCTATAAGAATTCATAAAAGTGACCACTTTGATGATCATTTATCAAATGAATTACCCTCTCTAGGAAATGATGAGTCACAAGATCATGGTGAACATGGATACTATGATGATGATGATGATAGTGACTTCGATCTTGATGATGCAATGAGACACTTTGGTCTTACGGCAAATCTTCGGGGATATGAATCAGGAGGAAAGGAATGGCTTCTTGATAGTGGATGTACTGATCATATGACCGGAGATGAAGAGATGTTCTGTGAGCTTGCTGAAAATGACGGCCCTCGAAAATACGTCACCTTTGGTGATAATTCAAAGGGTAAAGTGGTTGGCCTTGGTAAGGTGGCCATCTCACATGATAGTTCCATTCAAAATGCCATGCTCGTTGAATCTCTCGGCTACAACTTACTTTCAGTATCTAGACTTGCTGATTTTGGTTTGAATGTCCTATTTACTGAGGTAGATTGCCAAGTATTTCATCGAGACAATCATAAAATGGTCTTTACCGGTATGCATAGAGGTGATCTTTACATTGTCGATTTCTCTAAAAAGGCACAACCTAAAACTTGCTTTATTGCTAAATCCTCAAAAGGTTGGTTGTGGCATAGACGACTAGGACATGTTGGCATGAGAAACCTTGACAAGCTTATTAAAGGAAATCATATCCTTGGAGTTAACGATGTCATATTTGATAAGGATAGACTTTGCAGTGCTTGTCAAGCAGGCAAACAGGTTGGAGGAAGGCATCCCGTGAAGAACATCATGACTACAACGAGGCCACTCGAGCTACTTCATATGGATCTCTTTGGTCCCAACGCCTACAAGAGTCTCGGTGGAAATTCTTTTGGTCTAGTTATAGTTGATGATTTTTCAAGATTTACGTGGGTGTTCTTTCTTAATGACAAGTCGCAGGTCCAGAAGATCTTCAAAAACTTTGCTAGGAAGGCCCAAAATCAGTTTGACGTGAAGATCAAGAAGGTTCGGAGTGACAACGGAACGGAGTTCAAGAACGCAAATGTGGACACCTTTCTTGACGAAGAAGGGATTTCACACGAGTTCTCGGCTACAAACACACCTCAACAAAATGGAGTTGTTGAAAGGAAGAACCGGACGCTCATCGAAATGGCAAGAACAATGCTTGATGAATACAAGATGCCGAAGCACTTTTGGGCAGAAGCGGTTGAGACAGCTTGTCACGCAACAAATCGCTTGTACCTTCACAAGCTACTCGGCAAGACGACATACGAGCTCCTCACCGGTAACAAACCCCAAGTTGGATACTTTCGAGTATTTGGCTCAAAGTGCTACATTCTTGATAAGCATCGTCGTTCAAAGTTTGCTCCTAAATCTCATGAAGGTTTCCTACTCGGTTATGGGTCAAACTCTCACACTTACCGTGTCTACAACAATTTCACCCGAAAGGTTGAAGAGACGGTAGATGTGAAGTTTGATGAATCTAATGGCTCGCAAGTAGAGCAATTGCCAATTGATGTAGGAGACAAAGACCCTTCATAAGCAATCCAAGACTTGTCCATAGGCAAAGTTCGTCCAACGGAGGTGAAGGAGAGTACTTCATCCGTCCAAGTGGAAGCTTCTACTTCATGACAAGGTGAACCAAGAATTGATACGGAAGCATCCACAAGTGGGACACACCAAGATGAAGAAGACAAGGAAATGCATCAAGACGAACATCAACAACCTCCTTCTCCACCACGACAAGAGAATGACAACGTCAACAATGAAGAAGGCCAAGAAGAAGAACAAGATGAAGAAAATGTTCAACGAAGACCCAAGCAAAAGCTCTCACGAGTTCGAGCAAGAATTGCCAAAGATCATCCCGTCGAGCAAATCTTCAATGATATACAAACCGAGAGAATCACTCGCTCAAAGACTCGTTTAGCTAACTTTTGTGAAAACTATTCATTCATCTCTAGCATTGAACCTATGAAGGTTGAAGAAGCATTGGAAGATCCGGATTGGATAAACGCCATGCATGAAGAGCTACACAACTTTGAGAGAAACCAAGTTTGGACATTGGTTGAGAAGCCCGACAACAACCACAACATCATTGGTACCAAATGGGTGTTTCGCAACAAGCAAGATGAAGATGAACAAGTGTTTCGCAACAAAGCACGTCTCGTCGCCCAAGGGTACACACAAGTCGAAGGTATGGACTATGGTGAGACATATGCTCCTGTTGCTAGACTTGAGTCCATTCGCATCTTACTTGCCTATGCTAATCACCATAACATCACCTTGTACAAAATGGACATTAAAAGTGCTTTTCTAAATGGTGAAATAGAGGAGGAAGTTTATGTCAAACAACCTCCCGGCTTTGTCAATCCTAAGAAACCTAATCATGTTTACAAACTTCACAAAGCTCTTTATGGTCTTAAACAAGCTCCTAGAGCGTGGTATAAATGCTTGACCAAGTTCCTTATTGCAAGTGGTTTTGAAATTGGTAAAATTGATTCTACTCTTTTTACTAAAAGGGTTAATGGAGAACTATTTGTATGCCAAATTTATGTTGATGATATAATATTTGGTTCAACTAACCCTCTCTTTAGTGAAAAGTTTGGAAAGCTAATGTCAGAAAAGTTTGAGATGTCTATGATGAGTGAACTCAAATTCTTTCTCGGTTTGCAAATCAAGCAAACTAAGGAAGGTACATTTGTCTCTCAAACAAAGTACACCAAGGACTTATTCAAGAAGTTCAATATGTAAGAATGCAAAGGTATGTCTACACCCATGCCTACTAGTGGACATAATGATTTGACCAAAGATGGTGAACCGGTTGATCAAAAGGTTTATCGCTCTATGATTGGTTCATTTTTATACCTATGTGCTTCACGTCCCGATATTATGCTAAGTGTGTGCATGTGTGCACGATATCAAGCTGCTCCTAAAGAATGTCATCTTAAGGCCGTGAAAAGGATAGTTAGATACTTAATTCATACACCAAATTTTGGCATTTGGTATCCTAAGAGGTCTTCTTTTGATCTTGTTGGCTATTCCAACTAGGATTATGCCGGAGACAAGGTTGATAGAAAGTCCACTTCGGGTACTTGTCAATTTCTTGGTAGATCTCTTGTGTCTTGGTCTTCCAAGAAATAAAACTCGGTATCCTTATCCACCGCCGAAGCGGAATACATTGCCGCTGGTTCATGTTGTGCTCAATTACTTTGGATGACCCAAACTCTTAAAGATTATGGAATCTATGTGAAACATGTTCCACTGCTTTGTGACAATGAAAGTGCTATCAAAATTGGTCATAATCCTGTACAACATTCTCGAACTAAGCATATTGAAGTTCGTCATCATTTCATTCGAGATCATGTTGCTAAGGGTGACATTAATCTTAAGCATGTTCGCACCGATAAGCAATTAGCCGATATATTTACTAAACCTCTTGATGAGAAAGTATTTTGCAGGTTGAGAGGTGAATTGAACATCATTGATGCTTCGAACTTGGAGTAGGAACTCCATTGGATACATGCAAGACATGAGCTTATGACTAATCCATGATATATCTCTTATGATGACTATCTTATGTCTTGGATATATTTGTACCTTGCATGTTGTCTAACCCATGTAGGTGCTTGGTTGAATCTAATTCTATGAGATTGCGACTCACTCACATCTTGAGCAATCTTTACATCACCAAGTCTCTACACAATGGTGGTTGAAGACAAGGAAGCACAGAACCATTCAAACATATCCTTTGACAAATTCTATGTTGAGCTTCATGATTGTCATTTTTGGATACACAAGTGCTCTTCCTTGCAAGAACTAATCCATGTAGGTAGGTGAACTCACACTCCAAGTGGTGCTCCCAACTCTTGATGAGCTACATCAACCTTGAGCACCCACACAAGTTCAACTACATGAGCAAGAACCACACCACCACCCAAGGTATGTTATTCCATCTTAGAGAAGCTTTACTCCAAGACATGAGTCAAAGCAACTCAACAAGATGTGAATACATCAAGATGCTTAAACGAAAAATGGTAACCCCATTTTGAGCTTAAACGATGAGTATGACCTATGATCAGGTGTTCTCACTTGACTCCTAAGTCAATATACTCTAACATAGGTGACTATGTCACCGCCCAACTCTAGATGAAGTTCTCTTGTGTTCCTTCTTTGTGTTATTGCATTTGTCTCATGCATGTTTAGTTTCTTTCTCTTTTTCAAAAACAAAGAAAAACTTCATCTAGATCTTCCAGTTTCTTCTCTTTTCTTTTTGTTTTTGTTCTGCATTTTCTGCATTTAATTCCTTGCAAATCCTTCAGGTAATTCATTGCAAATCTTTGTGAGATCCTACATGTCTAGTGAGCTGAGGTGACAAGTGTTTTTCTCTGTGTAAACTCGGTTTCACCGACTTGCAATTTTCGGTCCAACCGAATCTTTTTGGTACCACCGAAATATGCCACTCGGTGCCACCGACTTTGCAATCAGAAAAATAGTTTGCCACTTGTTCTACATTTCTTCTCATCCAGCTCCACTCAATGAATCTTGTCCTCTACATGCATCACAATTTTATCCATTGCTTTGTGCTGAGTCTCAAGGACCAAACCTATACGCCGGATTCCAGAAAGCCCTTCTTGGAAATTGATGTCAAAGGGGGAGAGAGAGATCACATCAAAGCTCAAGGGGGAGAGAAAGTCTCAAGGATCCCAGATGTTGTTAAGGGAAGCTCAAGGGGGAGAGAAAGTCTCAAGGATCCCAGATGTTATTAAGGGGGAGAGAGAGATTTCCAGGGGGAGAGAAAATACTCAAGGATCCCAGATGCTTGATGTTCAAGAGGAAAGATGTCACATGTCTTTTTGGGGGAAAGACATGTTCATATATGCTTATTTTCATTAAGTTCTATCCAGTTGTATCTTTCAGCTCTGATTTTCTGTTTCCTATCTTCTCCCAATATCCCATGTAAGACTCAGGGGGAGCAAGACACCTAAGGGAAAGAAATCAGTCAAATTCTTTGCATATCTTTACTCTTGGGGGCATGTTGAATTCAATGTAGTACCTAGTACTTACTCTCTGCATGTCATCCCAGTCTTGGTACTCTTGTGGTTTCTTTTGTTTGCCCTGGCTAGTGGATGTACCTGTGTTATCTAACTTTGTTTGTGCAGGTTCATTCTATCCTAAGCCAACTCAAAAACTACAAGGTAAGTGTATGCATCAAAATCATGAGTATGAGGAGTTCTTGCTTATGTACATACTATTTGCAAGAAGGACTCATGAGCATGAAGGTATTTTCCTTGATAATCTTTTACTCTGATGCATATGGCCAAGATACATGTAACACATTGCCTACTCTATCATGATTATGCTCTCACATGCTTCTATATTTTATATTCATATGATTGCATACATGTGGGGGAGCCTATGTTTGTTACATGTCCTTCCAAAGCTTTACTTGTTGTTCTTTATATCTTTATCTAAAGCTTTGATGTATGTTGCCATCAATTACCAAAAAGGGGGAGATTGAAAGCACAAGTGCTCCCTAGGTGGTTTTGATAATTGATGACAACATATCTCTTGTTGGACTAACGTTTTCATCTAGTATGTTTCAGATAAGTTCAACAATGGAGTGGCATGGACTAAAGGTTGTGGGAAGTTCTCCAAGATGCTAAGGACAAAGGATTGGCTAAAGCTTGAAGCTCAAGACTCTTCATTTTACATTTTAGTGATCCAAGATCACATTGAGTCCATAGGAAAAGCCAATACTATCAAGGAGGGATGAGGTGTTGCTTATTGAGCCTCTTGCTTCATGTGCTTACTGATATGCTCCAAAACCCTCAGCTACTTTCCCACTTCCTCATATGACCTAAACCCAAAGCCAAACTCGGACCTACCGATTATTTCTATCCGGCGCCACCGAGTTTCACTTGTCATAGCCACTGCCAGAAACCCTAATCAGTTCGGTCTCCCCGATGGGATCTCGGTCTCACCGAGATGGGCTTGCAAACTCTCTGTTACCTATTGCATTATTCTCGGTCCCACCGAGATATGCAATCGGTCCCACCGAGTTTGCTTGGCCAACTCTCTGTTTCGCTTATTACCCAAATCGGTCCCACCGAGTTTGAGTAATCGGTCAAACCGAGTTTTGGATTTACCCTAACCCTAGCACATCGGTCCCATCGAGTTGATCCAGTCGGTCCCACCGAAACCTCTAACGGTCACTAGGTTTACCTTTTCGGTCCGACCGAGTTTGTTGATTCGGTCCCACCGAGATTGGTAAATTGTGTGTAACGGTTGGATTTTGTGTGGAGGCTATATATACCCCTCCACCTCCTCTTCATTCGAAGAGAGAGCCATCAGACTAAGCCTACACTTCTAGCATCCTATTTCTGAGAGAGAACTACCTACTCATGTGTTGAGGCCAAGATATTCCATTCCTACCATATGAATCTTGATCTCTAGCCTTCCCAAAGTTGCTTTCCACTCAAATCTTCTTTCCATCAGATCCAAATCCTATGAGAGAGAGTTGAGTGTTGGGGAGACTATCATTTGAAGTACAAGAGCAAGGAGTTCATCATCAACACACCATTTGTTACTTGGAGAGTGGTGCCTCCTAGATTGGCTAGGTGTCACTTGGGAGCCTCCGACAAGATTGTGGAGTTGAACCAAGGAGTTTGTAAGGGCAAGGAGATCGCCTACTTCGTGAAGATCTACCGCTAGTGAGGCAAGTCCTTCGTGGGCGATGGCCATGGTGGGATAGACAAGGTTGCTTCTTCGTGGACCCTTCGTGGGTGGAGCCCTCCGTGGACTCGCGCAACCGTTACCCTTCGTGGGTTGAAGTCTCCATCAACGTGGATGTAGGATAGCACCACCTATCCGAACCACGGGAAAAACATCCGTGTCTCCAATTGCGTTTGAATTCTCCAAACCCTTCCCTTTACATTCTTACAAGTTGCATGCTTTACTTTCCGCTGCCTATACACTCCTTGCATACTTGCTTGATATGTATTGTGAATGTTGAAATTATGCCTAAACTCCATTTAAACCAAAAAAGCTTAAAAAATTGCAACTTTAGCATGAAGTGTCTAATCACCCCCCTCTAGACTCATCTACTTCAAGGTCCTACATACGCAAATGAGAGCGACAAGAGAAGGCAAAGCATGGTCGAGAAACTATGATCAAGAGGTGATCCTAGAACAACCTACGTCAAGCATAACTCCAACACCGTGTTCACTTCCCGGACTCCACCGAGAAGAGACCATCACGGTTACACACGCGGTTGGTGCATTTTAATTAAGGTAAACTTCAGGTTTTCTACAACCGGACATTAACAAATTCCCATCTGCCCATAACCGCGGGCACGGCTTTCGAAAGTTCAAATCCCTGCAGGGGTGTCCCAATTTAGCCCATCACAAGCTCTCACGGTCAACGAAGGATATTCCTTCTCCCAAGACAATCCGATCAGACTCGGCATCCCGGTTACAAGACATCCTCGATAATGGTAAAACAAGTCCAGCAACACCGTCCAAATGTGCCGACAAATCCCGATAGGAGCTGCACATATCTCGTTCTCAGGGCACACTCAGATGAGACATCCTACAAGTAAAACCAACCCTCAAGTTGCCCCGAGGTGGCCCCGTAGTCTACTCGGTCGGACCAACACTCAGAGGAGCACTGGCCCAGGGGGGTTTAAATAAAGATGACCCTTAAGTCTGCAGAACCCAAGGGAAAGAAAAGGCTAGGTGGCGAATGGTAAAACCAATGTTGGGCATTGCTGGAAGAGTTTTATTCAAGGCGAACTGTCAAGGGGTTCCTATTATAACCCAACCGTGTAAGGAACGCAAAATCCGGGAACATAACACCGATATGACGGAAACTAGGGCGGCAAGAGTGGAACAAAACACCAGGCATAAGGCCGAGCCTTCCACCCTTTACCAAGTATATAGATGCATTAATTAAATAAGAGATATTGTGATATCCCAACAATAATATCCATGTTCCAACATGGAACAAACTCCAATCTTCACCTGCAACTAACAACGCTATAAGAGGGGCTGAGCAAAGCGGTAACATAGCCAAACAACGGTTTGCTAGGACAAGGTGGGTTAGAGGCTTGGCTTAACAATATGGGAGGCATGATAAGCAAGTGGTAGGTATCGTAGCATAGGCATAGCAAAAGAGCGAGCAACTAGCAAGCAAAGATAGAAGTGATTTCGAGGGTATGGTCATCTTGCCTGAGATCCCGCAAGGAAGAAGAACGAGTCCATGAAGAAGACAAACGGACGTAGTCGAACGAATCCTAACAAACGCGACGTTATCGGAACCAACCCGAAGAAGCAACACCGGAAAGGAGCAAACAACATAGTAAACAACCACCACATAAACATGGCATGATGCACAACCAAATATGATGCATGTCCGGATTAATGAGGCATGGCATGGCAAAGTGCACAAGCAATCCTATAAATTAAGTGGAGCTCAATATGCAACGAGTTGCATATTGACGAAACACCACGACAAGTTATTTAGTTCGACGTCGTTTATGTACCCAAGAATATTAAATGTTGTTAAACATGGCAAGAGGGAAAAGCAAAGTAAAACTACCTATCTAGTCAAGTTTAAATGGGGCGGAAGCAACAAACAACAATTCTGGAAAATCCTCATATGCATTGATTAGGTTTGGTACTGTTCTGCCCTAAACACAATTTTAGGGTTGTTAAACATGTAAAGAAAGGTCACCATGTTAAACTAGGCATTTTTCTACCCCATTTACATATAAAGATTATTAGAAACCGAGCTACGGTTAATTAGTTATGAATTAAAGCATTTTAACATGGCATAGGAGCAAATTTAAACAAACAGCATTTTAAACATTTGAAACATGCATGAAAGTTGCATATTATTAAACTAGACAAAAATCTAAGCAACTTTCATATATAATTTATTTAGATCCGATGCACGGTTGTGAAGTTATTAAATGCATAAAGTTTAGGGGCTAAACTGTAAAACCCTAGAATAATGGACAAAATCGCAGCAATAGGAAAAAAAACATGTCGGGCCAAAACACAGCAGGCTAGCCCAACAAGAGGGAAAAGAAAGAAGAAAAAAAGAGGGGCGTAGGTGCCCTCACCATGGGCTTTGGCCCATCTTCAGAGCAGCCGGCTAGGGACAGCGGGGCTGGGCCTCGCAGGCCGATCAAAGCAAGGGGGCGCTGGGCCTGTGCGTCGCGGTCAACGGGAGTGGCGCATGTTCGTCCTCGCGTGGTCGAAGCAGAAGGGGTCGGGGCGAAGCAGAACAACGCGGCAGGCGCTGGAGACCGGGATCGGAACTCCGGCGAGCGGGACGAAGGGGCGGATCCGGGTGCTGGATGGCGTTGAAGGACGACGGAGGGGAGTCCAGGCGGGGTCGAGGCAGAGGCGGCGTCCTCTGTCTGGACTGCTGCCGTTCGACGCAGCGGAAGCAGAGGAGCGGCGACGGCGGGCTTGCGGGCATGCAGAGGGAGGTTGAAGATGGCGGGCCAGCAGAGAAGCGGCAGAGGAACTTGGCGGGGCGAGGGGCCACGGGAACTGGCCGGATCCGAGGCAAGGGCGGCGGTGGAAGGCGACGGCTCCGGGCGGTGCAGACGCGGCAATAGGTCGATGCAGGCGCAGCAACAGGCGATGCAGTCGAACTGGTCACGCCGAACCAGAGCGACGACGGCGGCCTATCGACGGGAACGGGGCCAGAGAAGGTCGTGGGGGTCGGGAAAAAGGCGCGGCGGCGGTGATCCCCTCCAGATCCGGCGCGGCTTGGGGCTTGGCAAGCTCGCACGAGGTCGGAACTAGAGAGCGGCGACTCTTGTCCATGGCGTCGGGGCAGAGCTCCTTTGGGTTCCTGCGGAAGCAAGAGAAGGAGAGAGAGGGGGGATTAGAGCAGAGGAGGGAGGAGAAGGCAGGAAAAAAGAAGAAGGGGCGGAGGTGAGGGCGATGGCTTGGCCATGGTCGTCGGCGCGATGAGGTCTCGGGCGCGAGGAGACTGGCGAGCGGCGCTGGTTGGTTGCGTACAGAAAAAGAGGTGGGTTGGATGGTTCCCGAGGGAGAAGGGACAAGAGTGGCGGCGGCGCTAGGAATTAGGGAGTATAGGACAGCTCTCCTCAATTCTAGGGTTGGTCTGAATATATAGCAAGCGGAAGGGGGTTTTTAGGTGCGCCCGATCGTCATCGGACGGCTCCGGGTCAAATGGGTAGTCAAAAGAAGAAACGAAAGAAGTATCGTGGTATTTCAGGGTTGATCCGGACTCAACTGTTACGACTGAGGGGGGCGGGTTAGGGGGTATCTCGTCCCTCCGATTAAAATCGGACGGTCAGGGTAAATAGGCTAGGGAGTCCAATTAACAAAACAGAGACGTTTTGCATACGTTTGGGGATGATCCGGACACAACGGTGACGACTGCCTGGGTCGGGTCCGGGGAAGTTTCGGACGCGCACGTGAAGGGTTCGATGTACTATGCAGAGAGGGTTTCGGGGTCTGGCGGTTGACAGCGGACTGTGCAGAAAGCTTTGGGCTGAGAGAAGAGAAGAGAGAGAGACCCGACGACTGTTTCCGGAGACCAAAAACGTCCGACGTTTGACCGACTATAATGTCGCTATAGTTATCCGTTGGGCTATCAAACGAACACCTAATGCGATGAAACTTGGCAGGCAGCCTACCTACAACATAACAACACCGCATGTCAACTTTCAACCCATTCCGAGAACATTTTCTGGCCACTTATAAAATAATATTTCGGACATGCCGCGGGCGCGTGCAAGTGTGACTGGGCTCAGAACGGACAACGGAAAGAACGAGGAGACCGGAACGGATGCAAGTTTTGAAAACATGATGATGCAATGCACATGATGACATGGTAAGATGCAACACGAAAGCAAAAGGCATGGCAACGACAGCGAATAACTGGAAGACACGTGGCACATCGGTCACGGGGCGTCACAGTGGACAAGGAACTCTGTAAGTTAGAAAGGCCCAAGTGCCGAGGCTGATATCCATAGAGAACCTAGAAGGGTGTTGTTCCCAAAGTTGAATCATAGTGTGTGTTGTACCAGTACTTTTCTTTGGAGTGGAATGAACAAAACACCCAAGGAATGTCTCGAGGCATTAACTCAATCTTTCAGTCTGTCCAAGCTTGCATAACTCTTGCCACAGAGTGCTGGTGAAAATGGGATCTCTATCAATTAGGACTTGCGGAAGTCCATGCAACCTATACATGTTGTCCACATACAACTGAGCTACTTGGAGAGCCATAAAAGGATGGGACGGTGGTATAAGGTGACAATATTTACTGAACTTATCAATGGCAACTAAGATTGTGCCAAAGTTTTTACTCTACTTTTCAACATTTGGAGTCTAGTTGTCAAGTCCCCCCCCCCCCTCCCTCGCGACTGCGTTGCCCCCGCAGGTGACCAGCCGTGTTCCTGGCGCCTTCCCCCTCGAGCCCTCTCCCGTTACTCCTTTCCTGCCATCGTCGATGGCGTCCGGCGTCGGCGGCCCCTGGCCTTCACCTCTCGGCGATGCGCCACCGCGGGGCAGAGCGGAGCTGTGGGGTGCACCTAGGCAGCGACGGTCCGATACGACGGCGGGACGGCCTGTCGTGGTCGCGGGTGATCTGTTGGCGGCGGCACTGGTGTTGGTGGTGGGGTGGCGCGATCTGGTGGTGCCCGCTCGGCCCAAATCCAGGCCCTTGGGGCCCCAACTGGGTCTGTGCAGGACGGTGGCGGGGCGTGTCGATTGCGTGGCTTCCGGGAGGCGGAGGAGCAGTGTTGGGCTGGTGGGTGGTGATGGCACTGGCGTTGGCCTGCTGCAGCATGGCGGCCGGGCTTTGCGGGCCTGATTTGGGCCTGGGTTGGCCCGGGTGGCCTGGTATGCCCCTGCTGCCACATCCGGACGGTGACCGTGACGGTGCTGGAGGCACGGGTCTCCCGCACGATGGCGGTCGAGGTGGTTCCCTTCCGCACGGCTCCGGTGCTGCCGCTCCCAATTCCTGGCGCTCCTCTCTCCGTCCTAGGGCTCGTGATGGTGATCTAAGTGAGGCAGCGAGGGTGGCATCAAGACCACGTTGGCGCATGCTGGTGGGCGGCAAGTTGGCTGGTTGGCTCCGGATCGGTTGGGCAGTGGAGTTTGGGGTGCGGAAGAATTCCCTGCCAGTTCACCCGGCACCGACGCGGTGACGCTGCCGGTGCCGCCATTCCTTCTTGAAGGGTGTCGGTGGTGTCCATCCCCCACTTCCCTCTGTGTGTCGGAGGAAACCCTAGGATACATCCGGGCAGCAGCGTTGGCGTCACATTCCTTCTTGGAGGTGTTGCTTGGTACGCAGCGGTTAGGACCCTTGGACCGTGGTGGGACGAATCCGAAGAGCGCAGCAGTGGCGGGTCATCAGCGCTTTATCGAGCTGTCGTTGCTGGCATTTGTTTCTTCTCTCTTTTTCTTTTTTTTTGGCTTGATGTGCTGCTGGCCCCAGCAGTTGCTATGTGATCGGTGTTGGTTGCTTTATAATATATAAAGCGGGGGGGCCCTATTTCTTCAATGTTTTTACTCCTCGGCAACCCGCCAATGAAATCCTTACTAACCAGATTCTAGTCCTCTTTGGGTATGGGAAGTGGACTCGATAGCCCTGGTTTCTTGGTGTGCTCAGACTTGGCTTGTTTGCATACGGTACAGTTCTGAACATAGGCTTGTATGTCCTGTTTCATTGCAAGCCAAGCAAACAACCCTTTAATGTGCTGATAAGTGGCTTGGAAACCTGAATGTGCACCAACACCACTAGTATGTAAAGAGAGCATAATTGCCTGATGTGCTTCATTGTTATGATTCAGCCAAATTCTATGTTTGTACCTGATGACCCCATTGACAAGAGAGAGTAGCCTTTGACATTTATTCCTGCAAGTGCCAATTTCTGCAACAATTCTTTGTCTACAGGGTATTGTTGATAGCCTTCAGTTACCACAAAAAGCCACTTGGGTGTTCAAAAGGAAATGGCAGCCAACTCCATAGGTGTAGGGGGCCTTAACAGAGCATCAAATGCAGCACTATCCAAACCTTTTCTATAGACAATGTTATATTGGAGCCCCAAGAGTTTGAGAAATGCCTTATGTTGCATAGGAGAAAAGCTACTTAACTGCTGATCTTGCAAATGCATCGAGCTTTTGTGATTAGTAGAAATGGTGAAAGGTGCATGCTGTAAGTATGACTTCCATGTATCTACCTTTTCATGTGTGGATAGGGCCTGAGACTTAGGGCCAAAGCTTTGCCGAGGTAAGAGAGAGGGTGACCCTCGTGCATAAGCGTAACTCCAATCTCTTTGTTGCTAGTATTTGTTTCTACAACAAAATGTTTCTTGAAGTCTGGTAGAACTAGTATTGGAGTTGCAGCAAGTGCTTCTTTGAGACGCTGAAAGGCAATTTTAGTAGTAGGTGACTAAGAAGAGGGATGGACTTTCACCTAGTTCGGCATCGGTGAACTTTTCCCTTTTGAGACATATGACTGTTAATTTCTACTGCTATTTGTTAGTAGTTAGGATGAACTACCATTTATGTACTAGTTAGGACTGAAATGATGTTTTGATCGTATGCGGTAAGGTCACCACTGATGAGAAGATGTAATCACAAGCGCCATGCCCAATGTATGTCACCAAACAAGTATGCGTTTTTGGCATACATTTAGGGAGTGTTCGGTGATCCACCAACTTCACCAAATCTGAGAATCTGCAGAGCATCTACTCCCCCGTTCCTGGACTTTTAACTAGCGCTCCACCAACTCCCGGAGTCAGAATGTGGAGCGGAGGAGAGCCGAACAGGCCTTTACTCCGTTAGGTCCAACTGAGTCACAAAAGACCAAAAAAAGGATGCAACCTACCAAGCATGCCCTTGATGCATTGCTCGCATGCGAAGAGTTTCTGGACAGCTCGCCATCGGTTTAAACTAAAAATCCTAACGTGGAAATAAAAGATATTCTGATGGCCGATCTGTGTACGATTATCTCCATAATGTACTCGATTTGGATGTCCATGATGATGACGTGTTCGATCCTCTGTAACCAGTGAAATGGGCAGAGAAAACCTCGTCTTTGCTTAAACTGCAGTGCTGGGCAATGTTGGCAAACACCTGAACCGGTATGGGTTAAGATAAACAATAATGTTGCCGCGGACCAATGTGCTTTAACTCGCTTCCACGCTTGATTTGTGAGAGCTGGATCTAAAGCGTCACAAGTTCCTGGCGACAACAAAAACATGATGGGAGAAAACACATCTTTGAAATCTCATGGGGCGAAAACAACAATACCAAACAATCCATTTGCTACAAAGATTGGAATAGTATAGATACTCAGAGGTTTCAAATCTCAACGACACTCTCAGGCTACTAACGTAAGCAATAACCACCATTATCCAGCAAAACAGACCACGCATGACTGGGCTGCACACTAGTATTTGATCGGTGCCAGGATGTCCAACTGAGAACCCAGCTTCTCCTCGGCAGCCTTCTCAGCCTTGACGCGCAGCTTGGCCAGTTGCTTCCTCCTGTCATACGACACCTTTGCCTTCTCCTTCCTCTTCTCCTCCAGTTCCTGCCAGTTTAAAGAAAAGAGGTGATGAGCCATTTTCCAAATAACATCTAGTTGCAGCAGGTATATGTACGTTTTCAAGGCATGCGCTCAAATCAAGAATTAAAAACAGTCCCCAATCAAGAACCTAACCTCGCGCTGGAGATCTTGGTGGTCAATGGCCATTAACTATTGAAATGCTCAACAAGAGTAGCGCACATTTATCTAACATCATTACGATATGTGCAATCTGATTTTGATTTTTTTTTCTAAAACGATCTAGCTAACAAAATAAAAAACAATAAGAAAACAAGCCATGGCTGTCATAGGAGGCCTCAGAGATCTTGGTGGTTATGATCATCAACTGGGGAGCACCCATCAAGAGTAGCAAATATAGATCTCACATCATATGCTTATAACTAAAGCACAGGAGAATCAAACAAAAGAACAGGGTAAAAGCCAAGTCAAATGTTACATGAGGGACTGGTATTAAGAGACCCAATCCCAGTTTTATGATTTGCTGTCTTACTTAAATAATTGAAGCAAACTATAACAGATTTAAACAATAATAAGAAAACAATCCCTGGTTGTTAAAAGAGGCCTCAGAGATCTTGGTGATTATGGTCATCAACTGGGAGCATCCATCAAGAGTAGCAAATATTAATCTCACATCATAGGCTTATAACTCAAGCACAGGAGAATCAAACAAAAGAACAAGCTAAACACCACATCCAAATGTTAAATGAGAATCAAATAATTGAAACAAATTAGCAAACAAATTTTAAATAACAATAAGAATCCCTGGAAGTTAAAAGAGGCCTCAGAGATCTTGGTGATTATGGTCATCAACTGGGGAACACCCATCAAGAGTAGCAAATATTAATCTCACATCACAGGCTTATAACTGAAGCACAGGAGAATCAAATAAAAGAGCAGGCTAAAAGCCACAGCCAAATGTTGAATGAGAAACAGGTGCCGAAGTCCCAATCGCAGTTTTATGATTTGATATCTGAGTTCAAATAATTGAGACGAACTAGACAACAAATTTTAAATAACAATAAGAATTGCTGGTTGTTAGATACGCCTCAGAGATCTTGGTGGTTATGGTCGTCAACTAAACACAAGAGAAACCAACAAAAGAACATGATGATAACCACAGCCAAATGTTACTACATGAGAATCTTACAATGGAGTGTGGCAACAAATGTCATGATCAATCAGAAATCATCATTGACAAAATTAATCAAAATCGGGCTAAAAGAAAAAAACATCATCAGACACAAGGAAACAGGCGAATTAAAATAGCTTTTGCTGTCAAAAAATTAGCATGAATAGTCAGAAGTAGCTGGTTGTAAGCATCATCTTTGTGAAAAATCAATGGACATCAGTCCTGAGTTTCTGCATCATCCCAGTCATGCTAAATTTGCACACTTACAATGTAAAAAATCAACAAATTCAAATGGCACAAAAAAAGTTCTCAATGCACTTAACAAGGGAGGATCTGATGGAAGCTACTAAGCTAAGCACAAAAGGAAACTTGACAGTGCCTTTTGTTAAAATCAGTAAAATAAGCTTACACAATTCAGCATTTCACTTTATCACTATCCAAAACCTTATTTCATGTCGACCCATAACCTAACCTGTGTTTCAGCTCGACAGCAATTAATTTTGACTTAGCCACACAGTGAGAAGCTATCATCTAAAATTCTCAATAAAAATCTGGTTGATATCTACAAACTAAACCCACAGGACAACTACATCTAACATTGTGAGCCAAAGAATCATATGTATGCATCACATCATCATCATTTTTGTTCAGAGGTGACAACCAGAGTGATCGATGTAACAAAACGTACCTTGATAGTTTCATGGTAGTTCCATCCGACCTCCTTGGAAAGCTCGCCGAGCAGACAGAACCTGTGCCCCGGCTGCAGCCTCAGAACCCTATCCAACAACAAGTCACACAAAGATCATCACCACATAACTAACTAAATCCGCCATTAGAGTGCAAGCAAGAAAGATAAGGCGCGTACTTTAGCGCGTCGGGAATGACCATACGCTTGGTGCGATCGTAAGGCGGCGGGACGCCCTCGAAAGCCTTGAGCCTGGCGAGTGCGGCCTCGCCGCGGGGCGTCTTGTGCGGGATCATGCCGCGCACGGTGCGCCAGAAAATGCGCGAGGGAGCGCGGAAGTGGATGGGGCCGTGCGAGGGCTTGGTGTTCATCCGCTTGCGGAGGAAGCGGAGGTACTTCATCTTCTGACGGACCAGCCCGCCGGAGATGCACATCTCCTCGCACCGGACCACCACCACGCGCTGCCCGTTGAGCAGCTCCTTGGCCACGATCGACGCAAGGCGACCCAGCATGTGGTGGCGCGCATCCACCACCACGCGACGCGCGGACACACCGGAGCCAGACACCATCGTTACCTGTTGTTGGCTTCTCCCTTCCTCTCTTCCTCCGGCTCCGGTGGTGGTCGTGGGTGGCGGCGGCGAAGGAGGGAGCAGCAAGACGTTAGGGTTTATGATTTTATAGGCGACCAGGAGGTAGCAGATTGGGCCAGGCGGTTGCTAGTGCTCTCAAAAGAACAATAGGCCTCGTTACCTAATAAACTTTTAATGGGCTGTACTCCACAAAAAGTCCTAATAGGCTTACACTATGTCAGAAAGCGGGTCAGTCCCGTGCGCATGTTGTGAACAATTTTTTGAAACTTTGAACATTTTTTTGAATCGGCAAACATTTTTGGAATTGAGTAACATTTTCTTTAAATTCAGGAATAATTTTATTGTTTTGATGAAAAAATGTATTGAATGCATGACCTTTTTTGAATCCATGATTATTTTTAAAAATTTGCAAACAGTTTTTGAAATTCGCAAACATTTTTGAATTTTTTTGAACATTTTTAGTTAATGAACATTATATGAAATCCCAAACTTTTTCCAAATTCGCGAGCATTTTTTGAAAATCATGAACATTTTATGATTTCTGAACATTTGTCAAAATCATAAATATTTTTTGTATTCATGAATATTTTATGATTTCTCGGAAAAAATTCAAAATTCACAATTTTTAAAAAAATTGGAAGTTTTTGGAAACCTTGAATTCTTAAAGAAGTAAACAAAAACATGAAAGAAAAAAACAAGAAGCAAAGAAATAAAATAGAAAAGCAAAAAAAAGGAGGCATCCCGCTGCGCATATGGGCCGGCCCAGAAGGGCGCACGGGGTGATGTATATTACATAACCTTATCTTGTAGACTGTGTTGGGCCACCAAGTACAAAGTTTTGTAGTACAGCAACAAATTTTCATGGTTTAAGGTTTATCAATCCGCAAGAGATGCATGGTGAAGATGGTCTGTCTCAAATAACCATTCAGTCAAATACAAGTGGTCTCTTAAGCCCCCCAAACACTCAAAGTTGTTAGGTGTATAGGTGCACTAATTCGGCAAAGAGATGATGATACATGTGCGATATTGATTGTAGAAATATGTTTTTCTAATCTAAATAAATAAAAACATCAACGTAACAAGTAACAAAAATGAGTAAAATAGTGTTTGAATGCGTGGAAACAAGTCACATGGTTCATACTTTCGCTATTGCCACCTCTCAACATCATTACTCCCTTTGTTCATTTTTGTAGAACGTTTAAGACATCTGAAATTGAATTGTTTTGGGTGTTGTTTTAAATGCCTAAAACGTCTTACAAAAGTAAACGGAGGGAGTAACATAGTTCAACATCATGATAATCCCTCAACATGTACAAAAAAGAGTTGATCCAAAGTTTCTATTTTTTATCGAAGAAAGTAAGAAGAAATTCCGTAGGTGTGCTTAACAGCAAACCACCTCAAACTTGTCTTTTTAATATTAATCTATTGAATCATCCCTATGTGCCACGCATAGTCTCAAAAATTGTACTACGATGCTACTCCCGTAGGAGTTGTTGAATTCCCTCAAGGGGAAAGGTGATGTAGCACAACATAAAGTATTCCCCCCTGTTAAGAATCAAGGTTTATCGAACCAGTAGGACTCACCAAGCTAACAATGTAAACAACACTTGCACACAAACACAATACAAATGCTTGCACCCAGCTTGACTAGGAGGTTAGTAATCACATTGTCTTGCTAGTTACAAGATTAAAAGCAAATATATAGTGATAATATCAAAGAGCTAAAAAGTAAAAGGGACGTAAAAGAGCAAATTTATAAGAGCTTTGTATTAATGGATAATGGACATGGGGTCATAAGTTCACTAGTGGCATCTCAAAAATAGGTAGTGGCTGAAGGAAATATGCCCTAGAGGCAATAATAAAGTTATTATTTATTTCCTTATATCATGATAAATGTTTATTATTCATGCTAGAATTGTATTAACCGGAAACATAATACATGTGTGAATACATAGACCAACAGAGTGTCACTAGTATGCCTCTACTTGACTAGCTCGTTAATCAAAGATGGTTATGTTTCCTAACCATGAACAAAGAGTTGTTATTTGATTAACGAGGTCACATCATTAGTTGAATGATCTGATTGACATGACCCATTCCATTAGCTTAGCACCCGATCGTTTAGTATGTTGCTATTGCTTTCTTCATGACTTATACATGTTCCTATAACTATGAGATTATGCAACTCCCGTTTACCGGAGGAACACTTTGGGTACTACCAAACGTCACAACGTAACTGGGTGATTATAAAGGAGTACTACAGGTGTCTCCAATGGTAGATGTTGGGTTGGCGTATTTCGAGATTAGGGTTTGTCACTCCGATTGTCGGAGAGGTATCTCTGGGCCCTCTCGGTAATGCACATCACATAAGCCTTGCAAGCACTGCAACTAATATGTTAGTTGTGAGATGATGTATTACGGAACGAGTAAAGAGACTTGCCAGTAACGAGATTGAACTACGTATTGGATACCGACGATCGAATCTCGGGCAAGTAACATACC
This sequence comes from Triticum monococcum, assembly GCA_034509565.1. NCBI lineage: Eukaryota > Viridiplantae > Streptophyta > Magnoliopsida > Poales > Poaceae > Triticum > Triticum monococcum. Next base: position 436,400,897 of record CM067842.1, on the reverse strand, counting down.
GATGACAAAGGGAACAACGTATGTTGTTATGCGGTCTGACCGAAAAAGATCTTCGTAGAATATGTAGGAGCCAATATGGGCATCCAGGTCCCGCTATTGGTTATTGACCGGAGACGTGTCTCGGTCATGTCTACATTGTTCTCAAACCGTAGGGTCCGCACGCTTAACGTTACGATGACAGTTATTATGAGTTTATGCATTTTGATGTACCGAAGGTTGTTCGGAGTCCCGGATGAGATCACGGACATGACGAGGAGTCTCGAAATGGTCGAGACGTAAAGATTGATATATTGGAAGCCTATGTTTGGACATAGGAAGTGTTCCGGGTGAAATCGGGATTTTACCGGAATACCGGGAGGGTTACCGGAACCCCCCCGGGAGACTAATGGGCCTATTAGGCCTTAGTGGAAAAAGAGAAAAGGGGCAGCCCATAAGCTGGCCGGCGCCCCCCCTTTCCCCAAGTCCTAGTAGGACTAGGAGAAGGGGCCGCCCCCCCCCCCCCTCTTTCTCCTTTCCCCCCGAGAGTCCTAATTGGAATAGGATTGGAGGGAGGAGTCCTACTCCCGGTGGGAGTAGGACTCCCCTGCGCCTCCCTCTCCCTGGCCGGCCGGCCCCCCCTCCTCCAACCTTTATATACGGGGGCAGGGGACACCCCAAGACACACAAGTTGATCCTTGAGATCGTTCCTTAGCCGTGTGCGGTGCCCCCTGCCACCAAATTCCACCTCGATCGTACCGTTACAGTGCTTAGGCGAAGCCCTGCGTCGGTAGTACATCAAGATCGTCACCACGCCGTCGTGCTGACGGAACTCTTCCTCGACGCTTTGCTGGATCGGAGCCCGAGGAACGTCATCGAGCTGAACGTGTGCTAAGAACTCGGAGGTGCCGGAGTAACGGTGCTTGGATCGGTCGGATCGGGAAGAAGACGTACGACTACTTCCTCTATGTTGTGTGATCGCTTCCGCAATCGGTCTGCGTTGGTACGTAGACAACACTCTCCCCTCTCGTTGCTGTGCATCACCATGATCTTGCGTGTGCGTAGGAAAATTTTCGAAATTACTGCGTTCCCCAACAGTGGCATCCGAGCCTAGGTTTTATGGTTTGATGTTATTTGCACGAGTAGAACACAAGTGAGTTGTGGGCGATACAAGTCATACTGCCTACCAGCATGTCATACTTTGGTTCGGCGGTATTGTTGGGTGAGACGATCCGGACCAACCTTATGCGTACTCTTACGCGAGACCGGTTCCCTCGACGTGCTTTGCACATAGATGGCTTGCGGAAGACTGTCTCTCCAACTTTAGTTGAACCAAGTGTGACTACGCCCGGTCCTTGAGAAGGTTAAAACGGAGTCTATTGACGAACTATCGTTGTGGTTTTGATGCGTAGGTGAGATGAGTTCTTACTTAAGCCCGTAGCAGCCACGTAAAACTTGCAACAACAAAGTAGAGGACGTCTAACTTGTTTTTGCAGGGTATGTTGTGATGTGATATGGTCAAGGCATGATGCTGATTTTATTGTATGAGATGATCATGTTTTGTAACCGAGTTATCGGCAACTGGCAGGAGCCATATGGTTGTCGCTTTATTGTATGCAATGCAATCGCGATGTAATGCTTTACTTTATTACTAAACGGTAGTGATAGTCGTGGAAGCATAAGATTGGCGAGACGACAACGATGCTACGATGGAGATCAAGGTGTCGCGCCGGTGACGATGGTGATCATGACGGTGCTTCGGAGATGGAGATCACAAGCACAAGATGATGATGGCCATATCATATCACTTATATTGATTGCATGTGATGTTTATCCCTTTTATGCATCTTATCTTGCTTTGATTGACGGTAGCATTATAAGATGATCTCTCACTAAAATTATCAAGAAGTGTTCTCCCTGAGTATGCACCGTTGCCAAAGTTCGTCGTGCCCAGACACCACGTGATGATCGGGTGTGATAAGCTCTACGTCCAAATACAACGGGTGCAAAACAGTTGCACACGCAGAATACTCAGGTTATACTTGACGAGCCAAGCATATACAGATATGGCCTCGGAACACGGAGACCGAAAGGTCGAGCGTGAATCATATAGTAGATATGATCAACATAACGATGTTCACCATTGAAAACTACTCCATCTCACGTGATGATCGGTTATGGATTAGTTGATTTGGATCACGTGATCACTTAGAAGATTAGAGGGATGTCTATCTAAGTGGGAGTTCCTAAGTAATTTGATTAACTGAACTTAAACTTATCATGAACTTAGTACCTGATAGTATCTTGCTTGTTTATGTTGATTGTAGATAGAATGGCTCGTGTTATTGTTCCGTTGAATTTTAATGCGTTCCTTGAGAAAGCAAAGTTGAAAGATGATGGTAGCAATTACACGGACTGGGTCCGTAACCTGAGGATCATCCTCATTGCTGCACAGAAGAATTACGTCCTGGAAGCACCGCTGGGTGACAGGCCTGCTGCTGGAGCAACGCCAGATGTTATGAACGTCTGGCAGAGCAAAGCTGATGACTACTCGATAGTTCAGTGTGCCATGCTTTACGGCTTAGAATCGGGACTTCAACGACGTTTTGAACGTCATGGAGCATATGAGATGTTCCAGGAGTTGAAGTTAATATTTCAAGCAAATGCCCGAATTGAGAGATATGAAGTCTCCAATAAGTTCTATAGCTGCAAGATGGAGGAGAACAGTTCTGTCAGTGAGCATATACTCAAAATGTCTGGGTATAATAATCACTTGATTCAGATGGGAGTTAATCTTCCAGATGACTGCGTCATTGACAGAATTCTCCAATCACTGCCACCAAGCTACAAGAGCTTCGTGATGAACTATAATATGCAAGGGATGAACAAGACTATTCCCGAGCTCTTCGCAATGCTGAAAGCTGCGGAGGTAAAAATCAAGAAGGAGCATCAAGTGTTGATGGTTAGCAAAACCACCAGTTTCAAGAAAAAGGGCAAAGGGAAGAAGAAGGGAAACTTCAAGAAGAACAGCAAACAAGTTGCTGCTCAGGAGAAGAAACCCAAGTCTGGACCTAAGCCTGAAACTGAGTGCTTCTACTGCAAGCAGACTGGTCACTGGAAGCGGAACTGCCCCAAGTATTTGGCGGATAAGAAGGATGACAAAGTGAGCAAAGGTATATGTGATATACATGTTATTGATGTGTACCTTACTAGAGCCCGCAGTAGCACCTGGGTATTTGATACTGGTTCTGTTGCTAATATTAGCAACTCGAAACAGGGACTACGGAATAAGCGGACGCTAGCAAAGGACGAGGTGACGATGCGCGTGGGAAACGGTTCCAAAGTCGATGTGATCGCGGTCGGCACGCTACCTCTACATCTACCTTCGGGATTAATATTAGACCTAAATAATTGTTATTTGGTGCCAGCGTTGAGCATGAACATTATATCTGGATCTTGTTTAATGCGAGATGGTTATTCATTTAAATCAGAGAATAATGGTTGTTCTATTTATATGAATAATATCTTTTATGGTCATGCACCTTTGAAGAGTGGTCTATTCTTGTTGAATCTCGAAGATAGTGATACACATATTCATAATGTAGAAGCCAAAAGATGCAGAGTTAATAATGATAGTGCAACTTATTTGTGGCACTGCCGTTTAGGTCATATCGGTGTAAAGCGCATAAAGAAACTCCATACTGATGGGCTTTTGGAACCACTTGATTATGAATCACTTGGTACTTGCGAACCGTGCCTCATAGGCAAGATGACTAAAACACCGTTCTCCGGTACTATGGAGAGAGCAACAGATTTATTGGAAATCATACATACCGATGTATGTGGTCCGATGAATATTGAGGCTCGTGGCGGATATCGTTATTTTCTCACCTTCACAGATGATTTAAGCAGATATGGGTATATCTACTTAATGAAACATAAGTCTGAAACATTTGAAAAGTTCAAAGAATTTCAGAGTGAAGTTGAAAATCATCGTAACAGAAAATAAAGTTTCTACGATCTGATCGTGGAGGAGAATATTTGAGTTACGAGTTTGGTGTACATTTGAAAAATTGTGGAATAGTTTCGCAACTCACGCCACCCGGAACACCACAGCGTAATGGTGTGTCCGAACGTCGTAATCGTACTTTACTAGATATGGTGCGATCTATGATGTCTCTTACGGATTTACCGCTATCGTTTTGGGGTTATGCTTTAGAGACGGCCGCATTCACGTTAAATAGGGCACCATCAAAATCCGTTGAGACGACACCTTATGAACTATGGTTTGGTAAGAAACCAAAGTTGTCGTTTCTTAAAGTTTGGGGCTGCGATGCTTATGTGAAAAAGCTTCAACCTGATAAGCTCGAACCCAAATCGGAGAAATGTGTCTTCATAGGATATCCAAAGGAAACTATTGGATACACCTTCTATCACAGATCCGAAGGCAAGACTTTTGTTGCTAAATTCGGAAACTTTCTAGAGAAGGAGTTTCTCTCGAAAGAAGTGAGTGGGAGGAAAGTAGAACTTGACGAGGTAACTGTACCTGCTCCCTTATTGGAAAATAGTACATCACAGAAAACTGTTTCTGCGACGCCTATACCAATCAGTGAGGAAGCTAATGATGATGATCATGAAGCTTCAGAACAAGATACTACTGAACCACGTAGATCAACCAGAGTGAGATCCGCACCAGAGTGGTACGGTAATCCAGTTCTGGAAGTCATGATGCTAGATCATGATGAACCTACGAACTATGAAGAAGCGATGGTGAGCCCAGATTCCGCAAAGTGGCTTGAGGCCATGAAATCTGAGATGGGATCCATGTATGAAAACAAAGTGTGGACTTTGGTTGACTTGCCCGATGATCGGAAAGCAATTGAGAATAAATGGATCTTCAAGAAAAAGACTGACGCTGACGGTAATATTACCGTATACAAAGCTCGACTTGTCGCGAAAGGTTTTCGACAAGTTCAAGGAGTTGACTACGATGAGACCTTCTCACCCGTAGCGATGCTTAAGTCCGTCAGAATTATGTTAGCAATTGCCGCATTTTATGATTATGAAATATGGCAGATGGATGTCAAAACTGCATTCCTGAATGGATTTCTGGAAGAAGAGTTGTATATGATACAACCAGAAGGTTTTGTCGATCCAAAGGGAGCTAACAAAGTATGCAAACTCCAGCGATCCATTTATGGACTGGTGCAAGCATCTCGGAGTTGGAATAAACACTTTGATAGTGTGATCAAAGCATTTGGCTTTATACAGACTTTTGGAGAAGCCTGTATTTACAAGAAAGTGAGTGGGAGCTCTGTAGCATTTCTAATATTATATGTGGATGACATATTGCTGATTGGAAATGATATAGAATTTCTGGATAGCATAAAGGGATACTTGAATAAAAGTTTTTCGATGAAAGACCTCGGGGAAGCTGCTTACATATTAGGCATAAAGATCTATAGAGATAGATCAAAACGCTTAATTGGACTTTCACAAAGCACATACCTTGACAAGATTTTGAAGAAGTTCAAAATGGATCAAGCAAAGAAAGGGTTCTTGCCTGTGTTACAAGGTATGAAGTTGAGTCAGACTCAATGCCCGACCACTGCAGAAGATAGAGAGAAAATGAAAGATGTTCCCTATGCTTCAGCCATAGGCTCTATCATGTATGCAATGCTGTGTACCAGACCTGATGTGTGCCTTGCTATAAGTTTAGCAGGGAGGTACCAAAGTAATCCAGGAATGGATCACTGGACAACGGTCAAGAACATCCTGAAATACCTGAAAAGGACTAAGGATATGTTTCTCGTATATGGAGGTGACAAAGAGCTCACCGTAAGAGGTTACGTTGATGCAAGCTTTGACACTGATCCGGACGATTCTAAATCTCAAACCGGATACGTGTTTACTTTAAACGGTGGAGCTTTCAGTTGGTGCAGTTCTAAACAAAGCGTCGTAGCGGGATCTACATGTGAAGCGGAGTACATAGCTGCTTCAGAAGCAGCAAACGAAGGAGTCTGGATGAAGGAGTTCATATCCGATCTAGGTGTCATACCTAGTGCATCGGGTCCAATGAAAATCTTCTGTGACAATACTGGTGCAATTGCCTTGGCAAAGGAATCCAGATTTCACAAAAGGACCAAACACATCAAGAGACGCTTCAACTCCATCCGGGATTTAGTCCAGGTGGGAGACATAGAGATTTGCAAGATACATACGGATTTGAATGTTGCAGACCCGTTGACTAAGCCTCTTCCACGAGCAAAACATGATCAGCACCAAGGCTCCATGGGTGTTAGAATCATTACAGTGTAATCTAGATTATTGACTCTAGTGCAAGTGGGAGACTGAAGGAAATATGCCCTAGAGGCAATAATAAAGTTATTATTTATTTCCTTATATCATGATAAATGTTTATTATTCATGCTAGAATTGTATTAACCGGAAACATAATACATGTGTGAATACATAGACCAACAGAGTGTCACTAGTATGCCTCTACTTGACTAGCTCGTTAATCAAAGATGGTTATGTTTCCTAACCATGAACAAAGAGTTGTTATTTGATTAACGAGGTCACATCATTAGTTGAATGATCTGATTGACATGACCCATTCCATTAGCTTAGCACCCGATCGTTTAGTATGTTGCTATTGCTTTCTTCATGACTTATACATGTTCCTATAACTATGAGATTATGCAACTCCCGTTTACCGGAGGAACACTTTGGGTACTACCAAACGTCACAACGTAACTGGGTGATTATAAAGGAGTACTACAGGTGTCTCCAATGGTAGATGTTGGGTTGGCGTATTTCGAGATTAGGGTTTGTCACTCCGATTGTCGGAGAGGTATCTCTGGGCCCTCTCGGTAATGCACATCACATAAGCCTTGCAAGCACTGCAACTAATATGTTAGTTGTGAGATGATGTATTACGGAACGAGTAAAGAGACTTGCCAGTAACGAGATTGAACTACGTATTGGATACCGACGATCGAATCTCGGGCAAGTAACATACCGATGACAAAGGGAACAACGTATGTTGTTATGCGGTCTGACCGATAAAGATCTCCGTAGAATATGTAGGAGCCAATATGGGCATCCAGGTCCCGCTATTGGTTATTGACTGGAGACGTGTCTCGGTCATGTCTACATTGTTCTCGAACCGTAGGGTCCGCACGCTTAACGTTACGATGACAGTTATTATGAGTTTATGCATTTTGATGTACCGAAGGTTGTTCGGAGTCCCGGATGAGATCACGGACATGACGAGGAGTCTCGAAATGGTCGAGACGTAAAGTTTGATATATTGGAAGCCTATGTTTGGACATAGGAAGTGTTCCGGGTGAAATCGGGATTTTACCGGAATACCGGGAGGGTTACCGGAAACACCCCCCCCGGGAGACTAATGGGCCTATTGGGCCTTAGTGGAAAAAGAGAAAAGGGGCAGCCCATAAGCTGGCCGGTGCCCCCCCTTTCCCCAAGTCCTAGTAGGACTAGGAGAAGGGGCCGGCCCCCCTTCTTTCTCCTTTCCCCCGAGAGTCCTAATTGGAATAGGATTGGAGGGAGGAGTCCTACTCCCGGTGGGAGTAGGACTCCCCTGCGCCTCCCTCTCCCTGGCCGGCCGGCCCCCCCTCCTCCAACCTTTATATACGGGGGCAGGGGACACCCCAAGACACACAAGTTGATCCTTGAGATCGTTCCTTAGCCGTGTGCGGTGCCCCTGCCACCAAATTCCACCTCGATCGTACCGTTACAGTGCTTAGGCGAAGCCCTGCGTCGGTAGTACATCAAGATCGTCACCACGCCGTCGTGCTGACGGAACTCTTCCTCGACGCTTTGCTGGATCGGAGCCCGAGGAACGTCATCGAGCTGAACGTGTGCTAAGAACTCGGAGGTGCCGGAGTAACGGTGCTTGGATCGGTCGGATCGGGAAGAAGACGTACGATTACTTCCTCTATGTTGTGTGATCGCTTCCGCAGTCGGTCTGCGTTGGTACGTAGACAACACTCTCCCCTCTCGTTGCTGTGCATCACCATGATCTTGCGTGTGCGTAGGAAAATTTTCGAAATTACTGCGTTCCCCAACAGTGGCGTGGTAGACAAATTACTGTTGGGTAATTGACATAATAGAGGCAATTTATAACTATGATAATTCATGGCATTATCTCACGTAGGCATTACGTCCATGATAAATAGACCGTTGATTCAGCCGCATATACTGCTATCACTCCACCCGGAGACCGCTATCCAGCATGCATCTCAAAGTATTAAGTTTGCAAAAAACAAATGAACGCAATAAGCAAGATGATAGACAGAAAGAAATTAAGGACAGTAAAACTAGGCACCATCCCAGCTCTCTCACGTATTCAACATCTTGACCATTCGTTTTCATGTGCTGGCCGTTCCTAGCCATTTGATCTTCCTTAATGGGATGTTTTCCGCTAGATGGGTTAATCTGTCCGAGGGGCAGCTACTCCGGTAGCTTTTTTGGACCCGTGTGGTTAATTGGGCCCATTTTCGTGCTCAGCCCAACACAGCAAACGACCCTCTCCGAGACAGAGCTCCCGTCTCTGTATCCGTATCCGTAAAGAAACAAATCGTTTGAGAGAGGAACGAATTTGGGGAGGCTGATACATAGTGGATGCGGCGGGCGCTCGATACAGGCGAGGCGGGCGGGCGGCCAGCGAATGGATCCAGCCACGCGCGAGGGAATCGGGGGCCGGTCGATCCAGCCGTCGGGCGATCCACGAGGGAGGTAGGAAGAGGAGTAATGGCGCCTCATCTTTCGGAAACTGCTCCACTCAGATTTCAAACACACAATTACACTTCAGTTTCTAAGCACACATAGAAAGAGATTGATGAGGATGCAGTGCGCGGAGCAGCCGTTTCTACAGAACATTAATGCATTATTAATGGAGTAGGGGTGCGCCACACGACGGATGGTGGAGGTCAGGTACCTACATATGCTCTGTCTGGTCACCCAGGTTCTTCTCCCTTCTTCCTCCAGCAGTACCACAGTAGCATCCACAGCTATGCTTCTCCACTATATCGTTCCTCATCTTCAATTTTGATGCAGATTTCACTTCCCCAATACAATCCCTTCACACTCAATATATGTACTCTGATCGGGCTCCTGCTGTTGCTGATTTCCGCTTTTAATTTGTTGCAGTTATTGTCGCCCAAGTGTTCGGGACTGGTTCTGCCTTATTGGTTCAACAAATTTATGTAGGGTGTTTCTAGGGTTATTTTTGTTCCTAAAATCTGAAACTGAGGATCCCAATCGCTGCTGGAAGGTTAGTTTAGTGGAATGTCATATTTTATTCCATATTCAATGTGTTCATATGATTACTTACTTTCCATTCTTATCTGTTCGTAAATATCATGACATGCTACTGACCACTATTATTTTTGCTATATATGCATCAGGTTGTTTAGGACGGCAGATCCTTACACGCAAGCATAATGTTGTTCTACACACTCTTAGTTTGTTCTTATATGATAAAATGACATATCTAATGTCTGTAGAGTTCTTGCAAAGAAGTACGCATTATTGAATGTTTGGTGCTTCTAGTGTGTGCCTGATTGTAGGGGTACATTACAGTTTCACTGCATAAGACATGGAGATGGGGGATGTGGTTTCGCCTATTGTGCCTCGGCGCCAACTCGGCTTTAGGCACCAGCAGTGCGAGCACCACGAAATGACCACCATTGGAGGCAGCTGGAGAAAGAATCTACACCGTGGACGTCCTTTTCCTTTTCTCCAATCGAGGTATGATGCCACCGTAAATTTTAAGTTCGTAGATTGGTTGTTGAGGATTGCGTCCACCATTCCTCCTGTGGAGATTTCTCAGCCCGTGTCACTAAATCAGCTGCTTTTGACCATAAGTTTGTGCCTAGATCCATTGAGGACTTTTTGTTTTCTTTTGTTCGATAGTTGTTTAGATACAAGATTCCGCCCAGATTGGTCGAAGAGGCTTCAACTCCTATTAGTAAATCAAATGTGATTTAGGGAGAAACCTTAGTAGAGGCAGCACTCGATTCTTGTCAACAATACACACCCCTATAACAAATTTTACACCCTGCTCGTAAAGACTACCAATACTGGCGCCTGCATAGTTGGTGCTTATCTGCTTGCACACCACTGCTTCGTAATCTGAGTGGAACTGCCATGTGTCTGGAGTGTGAACCAACTACGATTAGCAATGAACCACCTAGGGGCTCTATCTAGATGCTTATTACTGAAATATGATTGCTTTTGTTGCCAAGAAATCTATCAAAAAAGTTTCATATACAAGTAGTGCTTTCTGAAATTCATTTCATCTTGTTCTTTCTTTGTGCTTTTTTGTATATCCAGCCATCCAGTGACATGCTGTGTAGAGGGAGAGAAATTTTTATCATCTTTCATCCACGAAGAACTGAGATGGTTTTTCTTATCTTCGTTTACAGAGAGCCACTGCAGTTCCCAAAGTGGTCTGTCTTCACAACATCGACCAGGAAAGGAGTCTCCAGTTTAGTCTTCTTTGGTTACTTCAGATTGTACCATAATTAAACGGCTTCTGGCATTCCAATTAACTAAAAGTCTCTTCCTTTTGCACTCTATCTACACCTTCTCCTTTGGGGTTATTGGAATTATTTTCAGTATGATTGAATTGGTTGTCCCAAGTGTACAATGTATGTTGGTGATAGGTTTATAAATGATTCTTTATTTTTTACAAGCTTGAGCAGAAAGAACAAGGACATAGCTTTTTGTTTACAAAGCCTGCCCAGCCTGACAACTTTATTTGAATGATCTGATCCCGAAGCAAGCTTTCTGGGTTTAAGGCCAACTAAATATTCGACTCAAGTACCCCTCTTCCTATTTAGTTTAGGGGTTAAGGCCAGAACTGACTTGATAAGCTCTTCTGCTCACCACACACTGACCCAATTCACTCTTTTCTGCATAACTGAACCACTGCAGAACACCAGGTAAGAGGAACCAAAGAAATGTGAGCCTAAGACATGATGTTAACATCATTGATGTGGATTTGTTTCTTATACTATTGTACCTGCACATTTCTCCCTTAAAATTCCAAAAACCTCAAATTTAAATATGGTAACACCAGCACTATATCTTAGTTTGTTTATAATCTGCATATTTCTAATCGTCATACCCTTCTCGGTATTTTTTATCCGGTACCTTTTCATTTTCAGTGGAACCTACAAGTATTATCATTGTTTATTTTCTCCCTCACAACTTGTATCATATGAAAGTTGCTTTATATGTTAGTATCTTTCTGCAGAAAGAGCTGCATATACTGGACACTTGGGAGGTGGTTTGACTGACCGTGAGTGTGGTTACACTAATCAATCATTGCATAATGCTTTTTTTTTTCTGGTTTTCCAGTCTGCATGCTTTGCGACTTTGCATGTTCCTAGATGTGAAGATATCTATTTAGAACTATTGTATATTGCTCTCATGACGGCTTCACCTGCAACCGATTTATGTATATATGATGTATCTATCATTCTCAAACTTTGTATTGCAAATTTTTGTGACTCTTTGCTATACAATTATTTTAGGAGCCAAAACTGTAGACGATCAATCACAGAACATGTTTCCATCAGCCATCCTAATTTATATCCGGTAGACTTGACTTGCAGATCAACGGGATTCCACTCTACAATTACTTATAGTTGTAGATCGATTGTGTCCTCTCCTCAGTTATACTCCCTCCGTTCCAAATTACTCGTTGTGGTTTTAGTTCAAATTTGAACTATGAACTAAAACCACGACGAGTAATTTGGAACGGAGAGAGTATATCATTGTGTAGAAAATGAATTGGAGACAAGAACAACCTACAAGGAAGCACAATACACCAAAGCATTGCCAACAAATGTATATGAATTACTTCATGTCCCTAACAACTAAAATCCAAAATAGACGGGCGCAGCAACGCGCGCCATCGATGATCTAGTGTAGCAATAAGATTAAACCCCATTGTTTATCCTTAGTGGCAACAATACAAAGACGTGTCTTATCCCTTTCTGTCACTAGGATATAGAAATCACCGCCAGATTGAACCCATTGTTGGGAAACATAGTAGAAAACAAAAAATCGCGCCTACGATCACCTAAGATCAATATGAAGATGCATAACAGGTTGGGATCACGATCGGTACCGTCACCGAATTGCAGCAAAAGAAGGATGTGTCGGTGTAGATCGTACTTGGAGTCCCTCAAACCGTTGACGAACGATCCCACAAACCGCCCACGAACAGTCCCTCAAACCGAATACCGAAAGCACGGCCTCTCTAATTGGTTGCAAGCATGCAACCTTCAAGATCCAGCAGCACTTCGCCATCCAGAGCTAATCATCACCGGAGAATTAGAGGAAGGAGATTAGAACCACACAGGGCTTATAATTATGAGTACAAGAGGATTACTCTAGCTTCAATTAGTCAACTAGGACCAACTAGGACTAGAACTAGAAGAACCAGAGGAGGCTCCAAAAATTGTAGATCCAAAAGAGCATAAATCCTCATGTTTATATAGGATAGAGGGGAGACGGAGGGCTCCCACCAAAGGGGGGAAGTTCCCCCCTTGGTGCGCTAGCCAGGGAGGACAAGTCTAAGTCCTCCTCCTCTTCTAGTTCGGCCTCCTTCCCCCCACTTGGGCCTTTGTGGCCCAAGTTGCCTTCGACATCTTTGGCGTTTTTAGGCCCGTTGATATTTAAATTAAATATAAAATGCTCTAAATACTTCTAGACCACTATATATATATATATATATATATATATATATATATATATATATATATATATATATATAACATCTCCAGAAACTTTTTCCACATATATATAATTTATCGATAATACCTGGTATTACCCGATACTCACTAAAACCCTTCCGATGACCCCGAAATGCTTCCGGATCCTCTCGAAACTATTCCAAATATTCATGAAATAATTTCACAAATATATTCTCACGACTCCCATCGTACTAACACTCAGTAGATTGTGATTGCCTTAAGCTTGTGACCCCATAGGTTTGGGAACACGCAGACATGAACGAAACCGTTCATTCAATGACTAACAGCGGGACCGCGGATATCGGTCCCTGTGAGTACACGAATGATATTCGAATGAACCTTTGGTTATTATGTGATGTTCCCTTTGCTTCACGATACTTCACAAAACCTGGGATGCATCGGTATCCTCCGAGTCATTACTATGCTCACTATACTGAATTCTCGTTACCGAACTTTATTTCTTCTTTCTCGTTATTATGTTCCGGCATCCCTGTGACGAAGTCACTTGTGTCTGGCCAGACGATGATTGATGCCATCACACCGAGAGGGACCTAAGAATATCTCTCCATCATCGGAGGAGCAAATCCCACTCTTGAGCTATCTGGCCACTTGTCAAACTTTCCGATGAACCTGTAAGTTGTCGTTATGATCACTGTGTTTCAGGTGACGTTTGAGCAACCCCAAAGCCCATTGTATGTTGAGAAGTGACCATGATACTCTCATGGTCTAAGGAACAAGATCACATGTTAACACTCCATGTTATTACAATTGAATACAGACAATATTAATCCAAGTCACAACAAACAAGTCTGGGTCGATTCAATATGATTGATCTTCCAATGTCACAATCACAAATGTTGTTTTAGGACTATCATTACACTTAATGATATCCTAAGATCTCGAAAACATGATCACCAAAAACACTTAGCTAGTCCTAGAGGCAAAGACTAGGAACTTTTTACTTAACTGTTTACCATTCCACACGTGCATATGAATTTTCCACCGAATTGCATATTCCAGGATCATAGCAGTTATAGCATAGAATATAAACTGATGTGACAGCGGCCCGATCTTTTGACGAGAGTGGGGATAATTATCGATTTGGTGGATTTTGACCTTGGCGATCTGGCTATACCGTACCTGACGGTACGCCTCGACAATCGCTAAACCAATCTTCGATGGTTATTGACCTTACCGTAGGCACGATCAACCTGAACAACGAGGCTTGAGTTTCTGCAAGCAACCGAAGAACCGGCAAAAACAAAGGTGAATTGCAATCCGAAATTGCGGATAATAAACTGAGCACGTGAACTAGATGAAAAGTTGAGGTTTCACTGTGGATCTGACAAGGCGATAGTCATACACGTCTTATAGATGCGAATTATAGCGATGGCTACACAATACAAGAAACCCCGAGTCTAAATTATAATCTAAGCCAGCTATTTATTAAAGGTTGATGGCACGTCTGAGTCTATCCGTCGTGTCCTGTTCGGACTGCTTCATGTCGGTTTGTACTTGGATCGGTTGCAATCAAGCGATGCATGGCCTGGATCGGCTGCAGCCTAGAGTCCAAGAGCCCATGTGGCTCATCTTGGTCCATCAAGAGACAGCCAAGTTTTGGCACTTGTGCACATGCACGTGACATGAATGGTTCAATGGAACACATGCATGCAGATGGTGTTGCTCATGTTGATTTTTTTCTTCTGTGGTTGATTCTTCATTCCCTTTATTCTTAAGTACAATTAAATCAGAAAATGAGCGTCGCTCATATTCTTGTCAGTTAAATTATGTGTACAAAGGAGCGACAGTACCTGGCCATTAATTTGTCTCGCTCGCACTCTAGTAATAGGACCAAGTGGAATAACTGATGTAGGAGTCGCAGTGTGTGTAACAGTAGAAGAGATGTCCTCATCATAAACTCTTTAATTATGATTATGAAAATATAATAATACAAATATTATTGCCTCTAGAGCATATTTTCAACAATATCTCACTTGCACTAGAGTCAATAATCTAGTTTACATAGTCTCTTTAACACCTATGGCTATCTGGTGTTGCTCATCCTTTGCTCGTGGTAGAGCCTTCGTCACCAGGTCCGATACATTAAAATCCATGTGAATCTTGAGAATCTTCACATAGCCCTTCTCAACATATTGTCGGACAATGTGATACTTGCCTTCAATGTGTCTGGTATTCATGTGTGATCTTGGTTCCTTTGTTTGAGCAACGGCTCCACTATTATCACAATAGAAAGCCATTGGATTCATCACACTTGGGACAAAACCAATTTCTTCAAGAAACTTCTTGATCCAGAATGCCTCCTTTGAAGTTTCTGAAGCCGCAATATACTCTGCTTCTGTCGTAGAATCCTGTAACACCCTGGATTTTGGCTTTTTCTTTTTCTTTTGGATTTCTTTGGATTATTTCTTTGATTCCCTTTTCGGTGGCTATGTGGTCTGGAAACTTGGGAAGATCATATCTTCCTAGGTTTACAAGTGGCTTGTCGTCCTCAACTTCATCCTAAGACCATGTCATTTTCATCCTAGCCCAATCCCAATTTTCTTTTTATTGGGAAGATTCCTTTTTCTATTAAAGGAATAATCTTTTTTGCCCTAGGTTGTGAAGCAACCTACCTTTCTGTCATGTTTTTGACTCCCACAAAATTCTCATAAATCCTTTGGGACATATCTTCCAAAGATATGTTAAAATTATTCCTTGCCTAGTTCAAAAGTAATTCACAAATATTCATTTTCCTATTCTGCCCTAGCTGGCACTTGGTGAAGGAAGTGCTATTATCTTTGTTTGTTTGCCCCCAAACTTTTTGTGCACTCTTTCCTATCCATATCATTGCCTCATGTAAAAATTCAGCTCTATTTGCCTAGTAAATATTCCTGAGCAATTTTTCAAGGTTTCTATTCAAACAGAGGCCTTGTGACGAAAGTACAAGATAGACATATCCAAATGAGTTGAAAATTTGCAAGATCCTTCATATGCCCGGGTCATGAGTCTCCTCCAAATTTGAGCTCATGTCATCACTCTATGTGAGCTTAGCATCAAATCTTGGTTTTTGGTCAGATTTTCAGGTTGTGAAGCAACTATATTTTATATTGCTTCATTATTGCTGAAACTTTACCAGGGCTCATTTCATCTAGCCATTTTCCCTTTACAAATTTTCTTAGATTCTGTCCATATTGGACCACTGTAAAGGAAGTGCCATTTTGGTATGTCCAAATGGTGTGAAACTTTTACAGTGCCTTCATATGCTTATATAACCCATCTCCTCCAAAATTCAGCTCAATCTCATTTGTTATGTGAGTGCTACTTCATAGTTTGCAATTCTGACCAGTGGGGTACACTCTACATCAAGTGTTATGTACCTTCATCCAAATTTCCTAATTTTCTAAATATTCCAAAACGGAGTAAAATTGCTTTTGGAATTTTTTTGGAGTCGGTTTACTTACCGTATCACATACCTATTCCTTTTTAGGGTTCTGGAGCGTTTTGGAAAGTTTCCCTTATGTACTCCTCCGGTGTTATGGTATTAATAATATTGGTTTCAATATTTATGGGATTACCTAAGATATAATGTTTGATTCTTTGCCCATTCACCACTTTCGAGTTATTGCCCTCGGCATTGTTGATCTTAATGGCACCAGAACGATAAACTTCCTCGATAATGTAAGGCCCTTCCCATTTAGAGAGAAATTTTCCTGCAAAAAAAATCTTAAACGAGAATTGTATAGCAAGACATGGTCACCTACATTGAATTCACGCTTTTGTATCTTTTTGTCATGCCATCTTTCTCTTCAAACAGATTGGCATTTTCATATGCTTGGGTTCTTCATTCATCAAGTGAACTAATGTCAAATAACCTCTTCTCACCGGCAAGTTTGAAATCATAGTTGAGCTCTTTAATTGCCCAATAAGCTTTATGTTCTAGTTCAAGAGGTAAGTGACATGCTTTTCCATATACCATTTTATATGGAGACATGCCCATAGGGTTTTATAAGCAGTTCTATAAGCCCATAATGCATCATCAAGTTTCTTAGACCAATTCTTCCTGGATCTATTAACAGTCTTTTGCAAGATCAATTTTATTTCTCTGTTACTAAATTCTACTTGACCACTAGACCGAGGATGATATGAAGATGCAATTATCTCTACTCCTAATGGAGCAGTTGGTAGTCTCCGCCGGTTAATTTTCGTCCCACCTTCCCTGGTTTTTTTGGTACTTCGTCCCACCTCCCGCTTTCCACCGATCCCCCGCATTTTACCTCCGAACCGAGGAAAAAAACATCACTATACAACTCCGCCATCCTGAACCGCGCCGGTTCAGAGATAGAAAAAACCCCTACAACGATCAATCACGGTTAACCTACGAAATGACGGGCTGATCCATCTGATCGTCTTGACCTCGATCCCATTGCGAGCCGCGGTCATTCGTCCCCGCCCCTCAAACCCTTGGCCGCCGTCACAAACCCCGTCACAAACCCTGAAACCCTTGTCCGCCGCCACAAGCGCTCATACGTAGGTCTCTTTCACAGCGTGCTGTCTTATCCCGGCGACGACCCCGTCCGACTGCAAAGACAGGCTCACGTCCCCGATCCGTCGCTCTTCAGCGGACCTGCGTGCGATCCAGTCGCCACCGGAGTGGCGATTGCATAATCAGGTGTGGCGTTTACATATTCCTACCTTTACAATTACTACTCTTACAAATCGGTTCCATGGTCGTACTGCCCAAAATCTGGCATTGTGATCTCGGTTCAACTGTGCCATACCTCTTGAATCATCTCATTGCAAGGAACTCAATTTTCGTGCACATAACTGACAGGAGTTTGGGCCTGGTGCCGGCCCCAGGGTGGGGTGTCATCAGCAGCAACATCTGGAGGTTAGTTGACAGAAACATAAGGTGGTTAAGAGGCTACAGATAAGTTTTGTAATTGAGTGCAGCTACAGGCTGGATGAATAAAATCGTTCAGAGTGGGAAATAATGTCATCCTCCCATATGAACCACCGTTTTAAATGGGAAATGTTTGTCAGTCATACCTGTTTATCACTATTTGACAGCCCCAAATGCTTGCAGGTGGTGAATCATCAAGTGGCAACAGGCATCGGGGACGGTGTCATCAGCAGGAGCATCTGGCAATCGCATCGAGTTCGCATCTCACAACTTCAGAGGATCTCCATTTTCCATCCTCGAAACAGCATCACATGCAAAAAGTGACACAAACATAAGGTACTTATAACACTTTATAATCTAATAGGTTCCATGCAATAGTAAACAATCTATGTTTCTATGCCATCTGAAAAAAGTCACGGGTCTTATGCCAATGTGAGCATCGAGTTCCAAATGACTCCATGTTACATTGACGGGAGACCATAATTGTTTTTGCATAGCTAACATCTGGAGGTTAGTTGACAGAAACATAAGGTGGTTAAGAGGCTACAGATAAGTTTTGTAATTGAGTGCAGCTACAGGCTGGATGAATAAAATCGTTCAGAGTGGGAAATAATGTCATCCTCCCATATGAACCACCGTTTTGAATGGGAAATGTTTGTCAGTCATACCTGTTTATCACTATTTGACAGCCCCAAATGCTTGCAGGTGGTGAATCATCAAGTGGCAACAGGCATCGGGGACGGTGTCATCAGCAGGAGCATCTGGCAATCGCATCGAGTTCGCATCTCACAACTTCAGAGGATCTCCATTTTCCATCCTCGAAACAGCATCACATGCAAAAAGTGACACAAACATAAGGTAGTTATAACACTTTATAATCTAATAGGTTCCATGCAATAGTAAACAATCTATGTTTCTATGCCATCTGAAAAAAGTCACGGGTCTTATGCCAATGTGAGCATCGAGTTCCAAATGACTCCATGTTACATTGACGGGAGACCATAATTGTTTTTGCATAGCTAACATCTGAATTTCACTAGCAAAACCACCGTTTTTTATATATCTGGTCCAGTATGTGCAGATGCAGCAGTTAACTGAATTATAGCAATTAATTTCATAGGTACACATGGGTAATTCAAGAAGCAGGGCGGTTGATCAGCTACCAGAAGAGGACGTTTCTACAGGTATGCAGCATTTCAATGAGAAAGTACTAGACATTTGTTAACGAACATTCGCAAGCTTAAATAGCGTGATAACTGTTGAAGTTAATTCTACGGGCATGCTTTAACCTATCATAATTAATTCATAATGCTTTTTAGTTGAAGATAACAATGCAAGCATCTTACCCATAGCTCAAAGTGGTGTGGACAATTCAGGTACTGTTATAGGTATAGAGCTTGTGTGACTATTGTTGGGAATGTTGCCATGTAGATACGACGTTTTTATCATTGTCCTTATATTCATGTTGGTTCTCATCCTACAGATGGAGAGCATAAAGAGGATTCATTCATAGCTCCGAATACCAATGGTTTGGATTTTAGTTTAGATGAATATGGTACTCTCTCAGCCTCATTACAAGTGTCAAGATTGTGATAACCATATTTTTGTAGTGTATATTTCATTGATTTTTTTATTTACTGGGTATCACTATACAGGTGGAACAAGTTCACCACGAATTAAAGACCTTCATGATGGTTCGTTTGTTGGTGAACGTTGCAGAAAACAAAAATTTTCCTACTCGTTTCACCAAGATCATCTAGGAGTTCATCTAGCAACGAGTCACGAGATGGATCTACAAACGCGAGCGGAAGCGTTCGTTAGAACGAGGTTGAAGTAGTCGTACACGACGTGATCCAAATCACCGATGACCAGCGCCGAACGGACGGCACCTCCGCGTTCAACACACGTACGGGACGGGAGACGTCTCCTCCTTCTTGATCCAGCAAGGGGGAAGGAGAGGTTGATGATGATCCAGCAGCATGACGGCGTGGTGGTGGATGCAGGGCGTCACGACAGCAGGGCTTCGCCGTGTACTACGAGAAAGGGAGAAGTAACAGGGGGAGAGGGAAGCACCTAAAGCGTGGGGATCAAGTCCCTCCTCTCCCCCATTATATATAGGGGTGCCAGGGGGGCGCCGGCCCTAGTAGATGGCATCTACTAGGGGGGGGCGGCGGCCAAGGGGTGGGGCTTGCCCCCCAAGCAAGGGGGCGCCCCCCCTTAGGGTTCCCCCCCAACCCTAGGCGCATGGGCCTTGGGGGGGCTGGCGCCCCAGCCCACTATGGGCTGGGTTCCCTCCTATTTCAGCCCAAGGGGCCCTCCGGGATAGGTGGCCCCACCTGGTGGACCCCCGGGACCCTTCCGGTGGTCCCGGTACAATATCGGGTACCCCGAAACTTGTCCCGATGGCCGAAACTGCACATCCTATATATAATTCTTTACCTCCGGACCATTCCGGAACTTCTCGTGACGTCCGGGATCTCATCCGGGACCCCGAACAACATTCAGGTTACTGCATATACATATCTTCACAACCCTAGCGTCACCGAACCTTAAGTGTGTAGACCCTACGGGTTCGGGAGACAAGCAGACATGACCGAGACGACTCTCCGATCAATAACCAACAGCGGGATCTGGATACCCATGTTGGCTCCCACATGCTCCACGATGATCTCATCGGATGAACCACGATGTCGAGGATTCAATCAACCCCGTATGCAATTCCCTTTGTCTATCGATATATTACTTGCCCGAGATTCGATCGTCGGTATCCCAATACCTCGTTCAATCTCGTTACCGGCAAGTCACTTTACTTGTACCGTAATGCATGATCCCGTGACCAGACACTTGGTCACTTTGAGCTCATTATGATGATGCATTACCGAGTGGGCCCAGTGATACCTCTCCGTCATACGGAGTGACAAATCCCAGTCTTGATCCGTGTCAACCCAACAGATACTTTCGGAGATACCCGTAGTCTACCTTTATAGCCACCCAGTTACGTTGTGACGTTTGGTATACCCAAAGCACTCCTACGGTATCCGGGAGTTACACGATCTCATGGTCTAAGGAAAAGATACTTGACATTGCAAAACTCTAGCAAAACGAACTACACGATCTTTATGCTATGTTTAGGATTGGGTCTTGTCCATCACATCATTCTCCTAATGATGTGATCTCGTTATCAATGACATCTTATGTCCATAGCCAGGAAACCATGACTATCTGTTGATCAACGAGCTAGTCAACTAGAGGCTTACTAGGGACATGTTGGTGTCTGTTATTCACACATGTATTACGATTTCCGGACAACACAATTATAGCATGAATAAAGACAATTACCATGAACAAGGAAATATAATAATAATGCTTTTATTATTGCCTCTAGGGCATATTTCCAACAGTCTCCCACTTGCACTAGAGTCAATAATCTAGTTACATTGTGATGAATCGAACACCCATGGAATTCTGGTGTTGATCATGTTTTGCCCTAGGGAGAGGTTTAGTCAACGGATCTGCTACATTCAGGTCCGTATGTACTTTACAAATTTCTATGTCTCCATCTTGAACATTTTCACGAATGGAGTTGAAGCGACGCTTGATGTGCCTTGTCTTCTTGTGAAACCTGGGCTCCTTGGCAAGTGCAATAGCTCCAGTGTTCTCACAGAAGAGCTTGATCGGCCCCGACGCATTGGGTATGACTCCGAGGTCGGTGATGAACTCCTTCACCCAGATTGCTTCATGTGCTGCCTCCGAGGCTGCCATGTACTCCGCTTCACATGTAGATCCCGCCACGACGCTCTGCTTGCAACTGCACCAGCTTACTGCCCCACCATTCAAAATATACACGTATCCGGTTTGTGACTTTGAGTCATCCAGATCTGTGTCGAAGCTAGCGTCGACGTAACCCTTTACGACGAGCTCTTCGTCACCTCCATAAACGAGAAACATCTCCTTAGTCCTTTTCAGGTACTTCAGGATATTCTTGACCGCTGTCCAGTGTTCCTTGCCGGGATTACTTTGGTACCTTCCTACCAAACTTACGGCAAGATTTACATCGGGTCTGGTACACAGCATGGCATACATAATAGAACCTATGGCTGAGGCATAGGGGATGACACTCATCTCTTCTATTTCTTCTGCCGTGGTCGGACTTTGAGCCGAGCTCAATTTCATACCTTGCAGTACAGGCAAGAATCCCTTCTTAGACTGATCCATATTGAACTTCTTCAATATCTTATCAAGGTATGTGCTTTGTGAAAGACCTATGAGGCGTCTTGATCTATCTCTATAGATCTTGATGCCTAATATATAAGCAGCTTCTCCAAGGTCCTTCATTGAAAAACTCTTATTCAAGTAGGCCTTGATGCTGTCCAAGAGTTCTGTATCATTTCCCATCAAAAGTATGTCATCTACATATAATATGAGAAATGCTACAGAGCTCCCACTCACTTTCTTGTAAACACAGGCTTCTCCATAAGTCTGCGTAAACCCAAACGCTTTGATCATCTCATCAAAGCGAATGTTCCAACTCCGAGATGCTTGCACCAGCCCATAAATCGAGCGTTGGAGCTTGCACACCTTGTCAGCATTCTTAGGATCGACAAAACCCTCCGGCTGCATCATATACAATTCTTCCTTAAGGAAACCATTAAGGAATGCCGTTTTGACGTCCATTTGCCATATTTCATAATCGTAGAATGCGGCAGTTGCTAACATGATTCGGACGGACTTCAGCTTTGCTACCGGTGAGAAAGTCTCATCGTAGTCAACCCCTTGAACTTGTCGATAACCCTTAGCGACAAGCCGAGCTTTATAGATGGTCACATTATCATCCGCGTCTGTCTTCCTCTTAAAGATCCATTTATTTTCTATGGCTCGCCGTTGTACAGGCAAGTCAGTCAAAGTCCATACTTCGTTTTCATACATGGATCCTATCTCGGATTTCATGGCTTCTAGCCATTTGTCGGAATCCGGGCCCGCCATCGCTTCTTCATAGTTCGAAGGTTCACCGTCGTCTAACAACATGGTTTCCAAGACAGGGTTGCCGTACCACTCTGGTGCGTGTCCTTGTGGACCTTCGAATTTCAGTAGAGGCTAGAGCAGAAGTATCTTGATCATTATCATTAACATCCTCTCTAGTCGGTGCTGGCACCTCAGGAACATTTTCTTGAGTTGCGCCATTTTCCGGTTCAAGAGGCAATACTTCATCTAGTTCTACTTTCCTCCCACTTACTTCTTTCGAGAGAAACTCCTTCTCTAGAAAGGATCCATTCTTGGCAACAAAGACCTTGCCTTCAGATCTGAGGTAGAAGGTATACCCAATAGTTTCTTTAGGGTATCCTATGAAGACGCATTTTTCCGACTTGGGTTCGAGCTTTTCAGGTTGAAGTTTCTTGACATAAGCATCGCATCCCCAAACTTTTAGAAATGACAGCTTAGGTTTCTTCCCAAACCATAATTCATACGGTGTCATCTCAACGGATTTTGACGGAGCCCTATTTAAAGTGAATGCGGCAGTCTCTAAAGCATAGCCCCAAAAAGATAGCGGTAAATCGGTAAGAGACATCATAGACCGCACCATATCTAATAGAGTGCGATTACGACGTTCGGACACACCGTTACGCTGAGGTGTTCCAGGCGGCGTTAGTTGTGAAACTATTCCACATTTTCTTAAGTGTGTGCCAAATTCATGACTCAAGTATTCTCCTCCACGATCTGATCGTAGAAACTTGATCTTCCTGTCACGTTGATTCTCAACCTCACTCTGAAATTCCTTAAACTTTTCAAAGGTTTCAGACTTGTGTTTCATTAAGTAGATATACCCATATCTACTCAAGTCATCAGTGAGAGTGAGAACATAACGATAGCCACCGCGAGCCTCAACACTCATTGGACCGCACACATCAGTATGTATGATTTCCAATAAGTTGGTTGCTCGCTCCATTGTTCCTGAGAACGGAGTCTTGGTCATTTTACCCATGAGGCATGGTTCGCACGTATCAAATGATTCATAATCAAGAGACTCTAAAAGTCCATCTGCATGAAGCTTCTTCATGCGTTTGACACCTATGTGACCAAGGCGGCAGTGCCACAAGTATGTGGGACTATCGTTATTAACCTTACATCTTTTGGTATTCACACTATGAACATGTGTAGCATTACGCTCGAGATTCATTAAGAATAAACCATTCACCACAGGAGCATGACCATAAAACATATCTCTCATATAAATGGAACAACCATTATTCTCGGATTTAAATGAGTAGCCATCTCGAATTAAACGAGATCCCGATACAATGTTCATGCTCAAAGCTGGTACTAAATAACAATTATTGAGGTTTAAAACTAATCCCGTAGGTAAATGAAGAGGCAGCGTGCCGACGGCGATCACATCGACCTTGGAACCATTCCCGACGCGCATCGTCACCTCGTCCTTCGCCAGTCTCCGTTTATTCCGCAGCTCCTGCTTTGAGTTACAAATGTGAGCAACTGCACCGGTATCAAATACCCAAGAGCTACTACGAGCACTGGTTAGGTACACATCAATTACATGTATATCACATATACCTTTTGTTTTGCCGGCCTTCTTGTCCGCTAAGTATTTGGGGCAATTCCGCTTCCAGTGACCACTTCCCTTGCAATAAAAACACTCAGTCTCGGGCTTGGGTCCATTCTTTGGCTTCTTCCCGGCAGCTTTCTTGCCGGGCGCGGCAACTTCCTTGCCGTCCTTCTTGAAGGCTTTCTTACCGTTGCCCTTCTTGAACTTAGTGGTTTTATTGACCATCAACACCTGATGTTCCTTCTTGACTTCTACCTCTGCTGATTTCAGCATAGCAAATACTTCAGGAATGGTCTTTTCCATCCCCTGCATATTGAAGTTCATCACAAAGCTCTTGTAGCTTGGTGGAAGCGACTGGAGGATTCTGTCAATGACCGCATCATCCGGGAGGTTAACTCCCAGCTGAGTCAAGCGGTTATGTAATCCAGACATCGTGAGTATGTGCTCACTGACAGAACTATTTTCCTCCATCTTACAGCTGAAGAACTTGTCGGAGACCTCATATCTCTCGACCCGGGCATGAGCTTGGAAAACCATTCTCAGCTCTTCGAACATCTCATATGCTCCATGTCTCTCAAAACGCTTTTGGAGCCCCGGTTCTAAACTGTAAAGCATGCCGCACTGAACGAGGGAGTAGTCATCGGATCGTGCCTGCCAAGCGTTCATAACGTCTTGTTCGGCAGGGAGGACAGGTGCGTCACCCAGCGGTGCTTGTAGGACATAATCTTTCTTGGCAGCTATGAGGATGATCCTCAGGTTCCGGACCCAGTCCGTGTAGTTGCTGCCATCGTCTTTCAGCTTAGTTTTCTCTAGGAACGCGTTGAAGTTGAGGACTACGTTGGCCATTTGATCTACAAGACATATTGTAAATATTTTAGACTAAGTTCATGATAATTAAGTTCATCAAATCAAATTATTTATGAACTCCCACTTAGATAGACATCCCTCTTCTAGTCATCTAAGTATAACATGATCCGAGTTAACTAGGCCGTGTCCGATCATCACGTGAGACGGACTAGTCAACATCGGTGAACATCTTCATGTTGATCGTATCTTCTATATGACTCATGCTCGACCTTTCGGTCTTCTGTGTTCCGAGGCCATGTCTGTACATGCTAGGCTCGTCAAGTCAACCTAAGTGTTTGCATGTGTAAATCTGTCTTACACCCGTTGTATGTGAACGTTAGAATCTATCACACCCGATCATCACGTGGTGCTTCGAAACAACGAACTGTCGCAACGGTGCACAGTTAGGGGGAACACTTCTTGAAATTATTATGAGGGATCATCTTATTTACTACCGTCGTTCTAAGTAAACGAGATGCAAAACATGATAAACATCACATGCAATCAAATAATAAACGTGACATGATATGGCCAATATCACATAGCTCCTTTGATCTCCATCTTGGGGCTCCATGATCATCTTGTCACCGGCTTGACACCATGATCTCCATCATCATGATCTCCATCATCGTGTCTCCATGAAGTTGCTCGCCAACTATTACTTCTACTACTATGGCTAACGCATTTAGCAATAAAGTAAAGTAATTTACATGGCGTTTCTCAATGACACGCAGGTCATATAAAAGAATAAAGACAACTCCTATGGCTCCTGCCGGTTGTCATACTCATCGACATGCAAGTCGTGATTCCTATTACAATAGCATGAACATCTCATACATCACATATAGATCATTCATCATTCATCACAACTTTGGCCATATCATATCACAAAAGCACTTGCTGCAAAAACAAGTTAGACGTCCTCTAATTGTTGTTGCAAGTTTTACGTGGCTGAATTAGGGTTCTAGCAAGAACGTTTTCTTACCTACGTGAAAGCCACAACGTGATTTGTCAACTTCTATTTACCCTTCATAAGGACCCTGTTCATCGAATCCGCTCCAACTAAAATGGGAGAGACAGACACCCGCCAGCCACCTTATGCAACTAGTGCATGTTAGTCGGTGGAACCGGTCTCACGTAAGCGTACGTGTAAGGTTGGTCCGGGCCGCTTCATCCCACAATACCGCTGAAGCAAGAAAGGACTAGTAGCGGCAAGAAGGTTGACAAATCCACGCCCACAACAAATTGTGTTCTACTCGCGCAAGAAGAACTACGCATAGACCTAGCTCATGATGCCACTGTTGGTGAACGTTGCAGAAAACAAAAATTTTCCTACTCGTTTCACCAAGATCATCTAGGAGTTCATCTAGCAACGAGTCACGAGATGCATCTACATACCTTTGTAGATCGCGAGCGGAAGCGTTCGTTAGAACGAGGTTGAAGTAGTCGTACACGACGTGATCCAAATCACCGATGACCAGCGCCGAACGGACGGCACCTCCGCGTTCAACACACGTACGGGACGGGAGACGTCTCCTCCTTCTTGATCCAGCAAGGGGGAAGGAGAGGTTGATGATGATCCAGCAGCACGACGGCGTGGTGGTGGATGCAGGGCGTCACGACAGCAGGGCTTCGCCGTGTACTACGAGAAAGGGAGAAGTAACAGGGGGAGAGGGAAGCACCAAAAGCGTGGGGATCAAGTCCCTCCTCTCCCCCATTATATATAGGGGTGCCAGGGGGGCGCCGGCCCTAGTAGATGGCATCTACTAGGGGGGCGGCGGCCAAGGGGTGGGGCTTGCCCCCCAAGCAAGGGGGCGCCCCCCCTTAGGGTTCCCCCCCAACCCTAGGCGCATGGGCCTTGGGGGGGGGGGCTGGCGCCCCAGCCCACTATGGGCTGGGTTCCCTCCTATTTCAGCCCAAGGGGCCCTCCGGGATAGGTGGCCCCACCCGGTGGACCCCCGGGACCCTTCCGGTGGTCCCGGTACAATATCGGGTACCCCGAAACTTGTCCCGATGGCCGAAACTGCACATCCTATATATAATTCTTTACCTCCGGACCACCCATCGGGTTCCTTGGTTACTGCATATACATATCTTCACAACCCTAGCGTCACCGAACCTTAAGTGTGTAGACCCTACGGGTTCGGGAGACAAGCAGACATGACCGAGACGACTCTCCGATCAATAACCAACAACGGGATCTGGATACCCATGTTGGCTCCCACATGCTCCACGATGATCTCATCGGATGAACCACGATGTCGAGGATTCAATCAACCCCGTATGCAATTCCCTTTGTCTATCGATATATTACTTGCCCGAGATTCGATCGTCGGTATCCCAATACCTCGTTCAATCACGTTACCGGCAAGTCACTTTACTCGTACTGTAATGCATGATCCCGTGACCAGACACTTGGTCACTTTGAGATCATTATGATGATGCATTACCGAGTGGGCCCAGTGATACCTCTCCGTTATACGGAGTGACAAATCCCAGTCTTGATCCGTGTCAACCCAACAGATACTTTCGGAGATACCCGTAGTCTACCTTTATAGCCACCCAGTTACGTTGTGACGTTTGGTATACCCAAAGCACTCCTACGGTATCCGGGAGTTACACGATCTCATGGTCTAAGGAAAAGATACTTGACATTGCAAAACTCTAGCAAAACGAACTACACGATCTTTATGCTATGTTTAGGATTGGGTCTTGTCCATCACATCATTCTCCTAATGATGTGATCTCGTTATCAATGACATCTTATGTCCATAGCCAGGAAACCATGACTATCTGTTGATCAACGAGCTAGTCAACTAGAGGCTTACTAGGGACATGTTGGTGTCTGTTATTCACACATGTATTACGATTTCCGGACAACACAATTATAGCATGAATAAAGACAATTACCATGAACAAGGAAATATAATAATAATGCTTTTATTATTGCCTCTAGGGCATATTTCCAACATCGTTGTTGGGTTCCAACCATCTAATTCTACACTATCACCCTACTATTGGTCATTTTCATTAACAACATGTGCCTATGCTGATATATTGCTGTTCTACAGAGGGTGAACCTCCAGACGATTATATCAACGGTGGGACAAATCTATCAGGTACTCCCACGGATGCTTGTCTAACATCAGGTACTCCCACGGATGCTGCAGGCGAAATCAGATGCGGGAATCAAAGTCATATATCAAAGGAACCTGACAACACACAAATGCTTTCAGCTAAGGTTATAAAAAACTTGATGAATGATTTCGGATTAAGTAGTTAACAAGACAATAAAAATAGATCTCATTGTTGCATGCCTAAGGCTCAAACCCAATAATACACATGCACCCATAGTGAACAATAACCAGATAATTCATGTGCAAAATCATTCAAAAACATTGGCTGCATGTTCTATAATTCACAACCAACAGTCAAGTCATGTTCGTATGTAAGTTTCATAGTTTCATATATATTGAGCCTTATATGGAAAAATAGTTGGAAATTAATAAGTCAAATTAAATTGATGGTCATGGTTGGCTGTCAATTAGTGTCAGTGTTGGCAGGCAATTATACAACTAACCATCGAGAAACGAAATTGCTACTTAAATTCATTGCTGGTTAGAATAATAGATCCATTATATAGTTTACAAAAGCTTTTAGAGATGAAGACTCATCTTAGTATAGTCGTAGGTCCGGCCGGTGATAGCGTTGGGGACTTCGTGACGACCTGCCAAACCACGCCATGCCTGGTAAACACTGCAACATATCAATTTCCTATGTGTGAACTAATTATCCATAACTACCTTAATTAAAGTAGTAGTTACTTAGCTCAAAAACTAAAAAAACATTTTCCATACCCCACAATAGTTCCATCTACAAATAAACAGCCAAACATCCATTGACAACCACAGTGCTAACAAGTATCAAAATGCGCATACCTCATAGCAGATCATATTTATGCTATAAATATATATGATTGAGTGGAATAGTTAAGATCTCGTGAAAAAGGAATACTGAACATTCCAGTTTTGTATTTGATGAGCAATATGGAATGTGATGAGCAATAACAGCATACCTAGAGCTCTCGTTCTTTCTCAGGTTTACATATTGCCCGGAGCTTGACACCATTCATCCTATGAATTGTACTGCCTAATATGTATTGTACTGCCACCATCAGTTATATATTGGCTACTTCATAAAAAAATATTTGTTAGTGTTGGTTCACCAATAACATGTATGGCAAGCTGTTTTCATGCATCCAGTATTAGTATTGGTTACCTCTGGCATTGGGAAATCATGTAAAATATGGAATTGAGATCATTCATCGAACTTGTGTGATCTCTCATATATTACAACTGCACAAAGTATTTGTAGACTGTACATTACTACAAAAATATGAAATTAAGTAATATTACAAAAATAGCTAAGCAGTAAAAAGATTAGTGTGCATGTCCTGAATTCGTTTTTGCTGTAGTTAAACTTGGCATGCAAGCAATTAAAAGTTATTTATTTAAATAATACAAAAATTTAGGTCTTTAGTAAGTTCTGATTTTGTACATATTTTCTAATTTATTCCCAGGTAACCTTTAGTTTGAATAAGGAAATAGAACTGCATCTTACAGGTATATATGGTAGATAGTTTTTAAGCCATGTTATGCTATCCAGTTATCCTTCGCATGGCCTAACCTTATATGTTAACCTCCTCTGCCATTCCTCGTCCCCCTCCTTGCTTTCCCTTCGGCCATCACAACAGCCAGACCTGGAGGAAAATTTAACAAGGAGAACCTTGTGTAAGCAAAAAACATCAAGGAGGTGAGTTCCTCTAGGTATGAACGATTCAGGATCATTAGCTTATCTTAAGGTATAAAATTTGTTATATTAGGATCAAGTTTGGTTGATGTATAGTATCGAAAGTATGTTTTATCGTTCATTCTCTGTATGTTCACCTACAACATTATGCATGCAAATCTGAACATATGATTTTTTTGAAGCACATTTTATGGCAATACAAGCATGCATGCTATTATGAACATGGCAGATAACAAACAAATAAACAAGCACATTACAAACCCTGGATACCAGTAAAATTCATTAGTTCCTTTTCTTTGTTCAGTTTGTGGTCTTAAAAAATTTTGACCAAACAAAATTACGAGAAACTGTGATATGTCTGGAAGTATAATGGAAGAAAGGTGTCTTGTAAATATGGCAGCAAATTATCATATTGATCATGTACATCAATAAATAAATGCATACCAACCAGCTTATCCTATAACTAAATGCATATAAATCATGTACACCAAATAAGAACACTTATCTTCTTTCTGGTGTTGCTGAGTATTTGCATTTAGTGAGCATCACTGGTAGGCCTCAAGCGTCCCATAGATGTCCAACATCAGTAGATAAAAACATGCTTAGTCAGATTGATACTCAAAAATTATAAAAACCATATATGTAACTAATTCACACACTTTACTGTTGTGTGTGCACCATATAACCTTGTGTATGTTGACCGTATAGCATTGTGTATGTTCACCATATAAGACGCAAGAAGCCGACAAGAAAACTAGCCACACCTAAATAACTGAGGTACAAAACTTAAACTGCAGCTAGCCGCATGCATGTTTCACACTAAGCTGATGCTTTTGTTACATACCTCATTAAAAGTGCATGTAAACCCCCTTGTTGCTATGTCAGTCAATACTTAGATGTAAGGGTCTATTGCCATGTTCAGTTAGACTTAATGCAATTGTATCTTAATTTGATTTCAAGCTTGGAGCTATTTTTTTAATCAAACCTCCAAATTATGCAGAATAAAGAGTCTGATCAAGTAACTAAACTGTCCTAAATACTTAGCAAAGTTGGCCAGTTCGCATCTGTAGGATCATAAATTATAAAAATAGTAAGAAAATAGGATAAAATATTAAACAAGATTAAAACATGCATGTCCCCAAGACAAGAAAATGGAAGGTATTACGTAGGTACACTAGATGACCGAGATTGTATCTACCAGGGGAGTATTTGTAGTAGCTTGGGCAATCGTCAGAAGAGTTGACCATGCGCAAGCAATCTGAAAACACTTCTCGATTGATTGATAGTCTCAAATCCATCTCTGTTCTCCTAAACCTAACGTAGTAGTAGTACACGCTCAAGTAGCTAGTCCTAAATTACAGGAAATCGCGGACCTCCGGCCATTAGAGGGGACGGGGGAGGGGCAAGGTCCGTTTGTCTCACCTTGCCGCGGAAGTGGGTGTGGGGGAAGGGGGGCGGCAGTTTGGTTGCGGAAGACGGCGGAGTGGTAGACGATGTAGACCACACGCTGCACCACCGTGACTGCACCTCGTGGTGGTGCTTCTTGCCGGCGATGAAGACGACTGGCTGCACCACCGTGGCCCGTGCGTATGCCATCGGGAGCCGCCTCGAAACAGAAGGCGAGGAGGAGATCAGGCAAGGGAATCCACAAATGGAAGAAGTAGATGAGGAAAGGGTTCGGACCAGCGTACCGTAGTTTCTGCCGTTGCAGATCGAAGCACCAGCAACGAATCTTGAAATCTCCCCACGCGTCGGCCCACCTCCCCGCTTCGGATCGACCTTGAAATCGCCGGAAACCAGCAACATCGCGGATCTGGACCGACCACGACCGGATCCAGCAGCCGCGCATGCGTGATGAAGCTCGTTGCGTGCGTCCCCTCCACCGCACACGGCTCGCCGGAGACGCATCTGTCGTTGGGCGGAGTCTTGGTCGTTGTGGGAAAGGAGACGTGCGCGGTGATGCGTCGGGGGGAGGTGAGAGGGCGATAGGTGGCGACTTAGTGGAGAGGAGAGGTGAGTGGAGAAGGTAGGAGAGGGCCTGATGCGGCGTTCGCCGGGCGGAGCCGCGCGGCCGCCAGCCCGTACGTGGACGCACGCGGCGTCGCGGCGGCAGATGGGAAGTGGGGCGAGGGGGAGTGACTAGAGGGGAGAGGAGCGAGTGGAGGGGAGAGGAGCGAGTGATTGGATAAGGGAGGCGGCGGGGTAGGTGGAGAGGCGGGGAGGTGGGCCGACGCGCGGGAAGGTGGGTCGTCGCGAGGGGGGCTGGGCCACGTAAACGTTTCGTCCCGAATGGGCCGGCTTTTTTTCTTTTCTGATTCATCATTTTTTTTCTCTTTTGAAAACCTAACCGAAAAAACTTTGAATTTCAATATAACTTATTGAAAACACGAATATTTTTTAAAACAGTGAGCAAATATGAAAATAGCGAACAATTTGTTCAAACACGATCATGATTTAAATTTTGAGAATAAACTTTAAAACAAATAATAATTTTGTCAAATTTAGTCAAATTTGGCAAATCGAAAAGTTTTTGAATCTTTGAAGTTTATTGGAAAATGATATCCATTTAAAAAGAACCCGAACAAATTTGGAAGCCTGAACAGTTCTTTACAAACACAAACATTTTTTGAATATTGAGAACAAACTTTGAAAATCATAACCTTTTTAAAAAATCCAGAATATTTTCATAAACGTGAACAATTTTTAAAAATATGAACATTGTATTAATTTTGATAACTAATTCCAATAAACAATAACTTTTTTGAAAATCCATTACAGTTTTTGAAAAGTCAGAACATTTATTGGTAAATCCATAAAATTTTTTAAAAAAGCAAACACATTTTTCGAATCTGAGGAACAAATTCTGAAAATACCTAATTTATTTTACATATATATATCAGTTTTCTTTAAAAAGCAATAACACTTTCATATTTTGAAAAAAATATTATGAAATATGCAAACATATTATGGAAATCAAGAACATTTATGTAAAAAGCAAAAAGTTTTTTCAAATGTCATGACCATTTTTTAAAACTTCTGAACATGTTTATATAAACATGTGGTATGACATTTATTTAAATAACATATATTTCTAATAATATCAAATAGGTTATCTTTTTTGCATACAAGTAAGTTGTGTTGCATATAATTATAATAATATCAAAATGGTTTATTATATACTACATATAATAATATGATGCAGTAGGAAATATCATTTATATTTCATCATATATAATTCATCATGGTATTCTTGTTATTAATGCTGGGATGATTTTGTTTGTAATTTTTTTTGTACCTCACAAAATGATATTAAACAAAAAAATCGTAATTATTGATTTGTAAATAAACAAAATTCTATATATATAAACCTGGTTCATGAAAATAAATATTTTTATGCTTGTTACATATATTAAGGGTATCACAAAAAAATATAGATGAAACAAATAAACTTTGTTAATGTTGGGTTGTTTGTTTTAGTTTCTGTTTGTCAATTTTCCATAGCCTATCATTTAATTTAAAAATAGTTTATGCAATTTTAAACGCCTACTAACTTATATGAACATTATAGATTGTTGTTTTCCCCGAATTGTTCTGCTTGTAAAATGATTTAACAAGCATTTTTTTCTAATATAACCAAATGCTTTTCTTATTATCAGATAAAACAGTTGTTTTGTATTATATATTATATATAGTTTTATAATGCCGTGAAAAATATTTAATATATTTCATTATAGATATAAATTGATGGGTTACGACATACACACTGAGGCAACGATGACAAATCGCACTGAAACACCGCGAGAAGAGGTGCCTAAAGCTAACCTTACTTTGTATCTATATTCTATGTGATAAAATGAATGATCTATTTATACTCTTGTTTCTTCAGAATATAGTATACATGGATATGGACTCTGGAGATGCACGGAAAGATTCCTTTGAGGGTTCAGATGCAATATCACGGCAAGGGGCTGAAAACCCACAACATAATCACGTCGATGAGGTTATCTCTCATAATAAACCAAAAAGGATGCTATTTTACATGTTATCCCACAAGGTATTTTTAAATATTATTATCAACAATTTTTGGTGATATTGCCTTTTGTATTCAACAAATTTGGATTTTATTGTTCAGTAAGCTGGCTCACTTTTTTTATGAATTTCATAGAATATGTTTGTACCCCTAGAGATATTACAGTCATCGAATCAATCAAGTCTGCCCCTAAGAATACCCAGTTTGTTGACATTGGAGATGCCTTGTTAGCAACTGACGATTTGGAATGTCTTATTAAAAATGACATGTTCTTACATGATGGTGTAAGACCAATTGCACAATCTTTGTAATTAATTGATTATATATAATATCATAATGTATAAATATAATTTAAATATTGTTTGCAGGTGATAAATGCTTACATATATTGTATGCTTGCTCATGAGAATTTACAAGACATGGCGGGTGAAAAGGTACACATTATTACCACGTTTGTATCCGGCCAGATAAAAGAAGACGGGGAAAGAGACATAGACCCATCAAAATATCGTCGCATCGTGCGTCATGTTAATAGTCATCTACAACAAGATATGGTTAGTTTTTGTCTCGTAATCCATGCATATAATTATGGATTGTTTTTATTTAGTTCATATGTTTAATGATTTATTAATAACTATATCTAATTGTGACTGTGATTTGTATCTTATTTACACCAGTTGTTCATTCCGATTAACATGCCGGGCTACCATTGGTATCTAGCAGTTGCCAACGCCAAAAAACGAGAGATCCAAGTATTGGACTCACTTGGTGAGAATGTCAAACGCAATGACCTTGCTACTACGGTAACTATCTATTTCTTTTCTCATCTTAGCATTTATTTTGTTTGACTTTATCCTTAACATTTCTCATATATACATAAAAGTTATTAGGGCTCGAGAAATGGCTGAAACTTGCAGAGCATAGTTCGGAATTTATCAACGGTCATAAATGGCCTGATCTCAATGTTACAAAATGGACTATTGTAGAGCAAATTCAGGAGACAATACAAACCGATGGGTAAGTACTTGTTTCAATACTTTGTTTTTAGATTCATCCGTGTGATATTCTAAAGTATTATTTTATAATATTATAGCGTATCATGTGGATTGTTTATGCTAAATTATATGGAATACTGGACACCACATGGACTGTCAGACCAGTTTACGCAGGTATTTCGGTTTTATACATTATCTCATAATGTTTTATCAAAATATCTTATAAATTGTTTTCAAATTTTTTTATAGGAGGATATGAAACATTTTCGACAAAAATTAGCAATTATTTTGCTCGATTTAGAGCTTAATAAGTTAAAAGGATGTCCCGTGTACCATCAACCTCTTAGCGAAGAAACTTGTCTGCTCCATGATAATTCTGATCTTGAGATCCTGGATAATCCATCTGACGTTGTCGAAGAGAAACGTCCCGCCCCAATCACTATCATTCCCATGGACCAACGCGAAATACTTGCCGGCCTCTGCAGCTACATCATGTCGATCTATGATGCTGGATGTTTGGAGTAAGTATCATGTATCAATATTTAATGTGCGGATGTATATTATTGTTCTTCTTACCATCCAAATTACAGGGAGGTGTGGGTCCGGAGCTCCACACCCGATCCAATGAGCTTAAGTCTTAAGAAACTTCAGTGCATACTTAACATGGAGCAGCCCATGGACAATGATTGCTTCAACACCGCCATGCTTATGCTGGCATGTGACGAGGTAGTATTGTTCACAGACCCTCCTATACACTACATGGATCTACGATTTTGTGTAAGTTACCATAACTCTTCATTCTAGGTGCCATTAGTATCAACATGTTGAAACAATATTTTTTTTCTTCTACTTAGTCCATGATGCTAGAGTCAACACGAGGTCAGAAGTTTTGTGAGAAGGAAACTATCCAGACATTGGCAACATTATTTGATAGCTGGCCTGGGATGGAGACCGACATCTCATCTTGCAATAAGGTAAATAAAATATTTTGACCATCGTTATCATGGTTTGTTTTTGTTTCTAATAGCTCCACTTGTAGATTTATCTTCCCTATGCATCCATCGGCCGATACATCCTGTACATCATCGACAAAGAGGCACGTCATCTACATATTATGGATCCTATTCAATCATCACAATTGTCAGAGGATAAAAACTTGAGGCATTCACTGAAATTAAAAAGTTTTTCAAGGGATTTTAAAGAAGCACTCGAAATAAAGCTGCCTGGGTGGAATTTTGATATATCTAAATGGCATCGTTTATTTCCGGCCGGTGTTCCAACGAGTATAGACGGGTAATGAATTCATAATAAGAATATTTACTTTTCGTATCATTATATTATTTATAATATTAATTGAAAGTTTTCCAGGAATGTGTCTGGCTATTTTGTTTTTCATTTTATGCTCTGGTGGAACGGTAAAGAATTGGTCAAGCCGGTTTGCGCGGTGAGTATTGTGGGTTACATGTTTTAAGACCTTCTCTGTGAATTTTTCATACTAACTACATTTTTTTTCTGCAGGATGGGTATGAATTGAGGCAGCAATTTTTATTATACTTGCTAAACCATCGCGGGAATGAAGCTAGATGAAACTTTCCTGATATTGTGAAAGATTTTCTTAAGCGCATCATCTAGATATTAATATTTTTGTAATAGATGTTAAGTTGTAACATCACTCAGCTTGTTACATTGCAATAATGGACTTCAGTTTGTGTTATATTGTTTGTATGTGTGGATTTTAACATGTAACTCTGATAAACTATTTCAAGAGCCCGTGGCAACGCACGGGCACTCTACTAGTATGGTTAACATCATACTTAACAAGTAATTTACGGAAAGCGCCATGAATAAAGTATGAACCACCATCAATCATCAAATATCTAAGGACTCCAAACCTCAGGAAAATTACTTCTTTAAGCATTTTAATAGAAGTGTTGTGATCAACACTACTAGCTGGAATAGCTTCTACCCACTTAATAACATAATCAACATCAACTAGAATATGATTATAACCATTAGAGGAAGGAAAAGCTCCCATATAATTAAATCCACAAACACCAAATGGTTCAATAACAAGTGAATAATTCATAGGCATTTCCCAACGTCTACTTATATTACCAATTCTTTGCCATTCATGACAAGACAAGACAAACTTACGAGCATCTTTGAAGAAAGTAGGCCAATAAAAACCAGATTGTAATACCTTGTGTGTAGTTCTGTCTCCAGCATGATGTCCTTCGTAAGCTTCGGAGTGACATTTGCGTAGGACTTGTTCATGTTCATGCTCAGGTACACAACATCTAATAACACCATCTACTCCTTTATAAAGGTGTGGGTCGTTCTAAAAGTGATGTCTTAAATCATAGAAAAACTTTTTCTTTTGTTGGTATGTGAAACTAGGTGGTATAAATTTAGCAATAATATAATTGGCATAGTCTGCATACCAAGGAGTACTACGAGAAGTATTTATAACAGCTAATTGTTCATTAAA
Source organism: Triticum monococcum (assembly GCA_034509565.1). Taxonomy (NCBI): domain Eukaryota; kingdom Viridiplantae; phylum Streptophyta; class Magnoliopsida; order Poales; family Poaceae; genus Triticum; species Triticum monococcum. Next base: position 436,363,503 of record CM067842.1, on the reverse strand, counting down.
AAATCTATCATCAATAGGTAGTGGGTCATCAAGAATATTTTCTAACCTAGACAAGTTCTGGTACGGGGTTCTCAGTTCCCTTTCTATCAATAATATGTAAATCAAATTCTTGTATCAAGAGAACCCACCTAATAAGTCTAGGTTTAGCATCTTTTTTTTCCATAAGGTATTTAATAGCAGCATGATCAGTGTGAATAGTTACTTGGGAATCAACAACATAAGATCTGAGTTTATCACAATCAAACACAATGGCTAAAAATTCTTTTCAGTAATAGCATAATTTCTTTGAGCATTGTCTAGAGTTTTACGGGCATAATGGATAACATTAAATTTCTTATCAACTCTTTGCCCTAGAACAGCACCAACATCATAATCACTAGCATCACACATAATTGCAAAGGGTAGGTTCCAATCAAGTGGTTGAACAATAGGTGCAGAAATTAAGTCTTTCTTAAGGATTTCAAATGCTTCTATACAATCTTCATGAAAAACAAATGGAACATCTTTTTGTAAGAGATTAGTGATACGTCTCTGTCGTATCTACTTTTCCTAATGCTTCTACTCTTGTTACTACAACAAGAACCCCCCCTTAAGCAACGCATTGATGTGTTGTCGTATGTCCATATAAGCGTTGCTAAGGTCTACACCAACGGATTTATATGCGTTGTCGTTGGTGGCGTTGCAAAGGTCTACAACAACATATATAAATGCGTTGGTAAGCAGCATGAATATGTGTTGTAAGGCGGCAACGTATAGAGCTAGAGCCTAACAACACTCTGTATGCGTTGGTGGCTGCCCAGAAAAAGATCCTTATAATTCCTAGAAGCATAGCTTGGACAATTAATTTATTTTGCATATCAAAATTCTAAACAATTATGTTAATGTTGATAGTGCATAGGAGACACAAATATAATAATTAGAAAGGTCACATATATTAAATCAACTCGGTTGCTTTACAAAGAGCATGATACAAAGATTACAGTATGTGAAACTATCTAGTAGTAGTCTGATTCTCAACCTTGCAATCAACATGCCAGCCATCTAAAACATAATGTTTGAAACATTGACCTGAATGACATTCTAATGACCTAATCTAAAACTATCGAGTAGTAGCCACCTTCGTGATCTTGCAACCAACTTCCGAGCCATGCATCATCGATTTATATTGGCAATCTACAACAACAAAGAAATGGGGAAAATAAGGTGCCACAAAATAAAATCAAGGTAATAGGGCAGTAAAATTCAAACAAAGAGCAACATATGAAGCTTGAAGGCTATGTGATAGTTCATCTTGCTATATGAACAATAGGTTTGTTTTAGTGGTTGTATCGACCAAGAATCAATTACCAAGTTCAACACCCTCAATTTTTGTTTTATATTCTAGGTCGGTGTACTTTGGAGTGTAGCAAGAGAAACATTCTTGTTTAGATTTCCCAAGCTAAGCAGGAACTACAATGAGCATTCATATTGCAAAAAGAATGATGAATAATAAATTGTTGCTCAACCATGCATGTTTATTTCCAAACAGTAGAGAAATGAGCATACCTTATCTTTAGATGGATGTTAGTTTGATGCTCGCATCTCCGTATCAAAGAGATAGTTTCACTTCAGATACAATATGTTGCTTCACTAAAGACGTTAGTTCAAAGTTTTACTTCTCTGAACACCCAAGTCAAAGCAAGCACCAGAACAGAATAATCATTCCATCATCCAACATACGTCATCAGCTGTGAAGGGCTTTGATCTATCATAATTCGAACAGTTCTTTACAGTCCCAGCCATAGCACTCAACTCTATAGACAGAGAAAAGAGAGCCTTATGAACAGACCATTCATATGTTAATTAGTTAATAAACACCTTACAAAGAATATACTGAAGGAGGTAAATGCCCAAAAAATATGTCCGCCGACAAATAGAGCATGCTTCATTGCAAACAAAGATCTGAAGTTACCAAAACAGTGCATATATAAATGCAGAGATTTAAAAATGCCCAGAAATACTTGAAGTTGATAGAAAATAATTCGCACAAAGCTAAATCAGGTGGCTGTATTAAATGTTAACAAGTGTGTTTTCTAGTGATTTTCATTTATATATATATATATATATATATATATATATATATATATATATGATTGACAACAATAGTAATCTGAGTGAATACAAAATCTTTTTCAACATGATTTTTGAATTACACTGCAGATGATGTCACTTAAATCACCTACAGCTTTACAATCCAACATTATTCATGTTGTACCTCCTACAAAAGTATCCCGCTATATATGCCCTGAACTTTCTCCCAAATAGGGATGCAGGGCGGTGCCCGATCCGCCCCGCTTCCAGTTCAAAATGAGAAAATTCTGTTTTAGCTTGATCAGAGTGCGTTAGAGTATTTTGCACTAGCTGGGCACTTTTCTGGGACTTCACGGCACGCCGCTCTGCACCCCTACTCCCATAGATGAATATGTAAGAAATTTTTGTCCTGTAAAGAATGATGGATTCATTTCACAAGCACTTGCTAGCACATTTAAGTAGATTGAACAAAAACACTGACTGGCAATCTTTAAAAGTCCTAACAACAATATAAATTTGTAATGATATACCTTAAGTTTAAGGTTGACTCACATGAGTTGTGACGCCAGGTTCAAAGACTCTGAAGATCAACGCGTCATGGAAGACGGTGCGCAGCAAACACACTGTTGTGAAGACCAATGCTGCGGCGCTACACCAAGTGCTCAAGCGTTAGGCTACTAGCAGCAGCTGCTACTACACTCTAGGATGACGGCCACAATCTAATCTGAACTGAAGTTACTATATCCAGCCGGTCAAAGTGCTGAACATGCACATTTACAGGTCATGATCTGATCGATTCATCGATCAAAATAAGCCAGCCACGATCGTACATGGGCTATTGCCTGCTGGCTTTGGGATTATCTAATTTCATCCTAGTTCATTAACATATTGGATAATGAGTAATTAGCTGCGGCCAGCCGGTCATTAGCGTGTACATACACAATGGCGCAAGTCAACAACCACAACGGTGGATCAGGAATACTATAATACTTAAAGGAAATTGCTAGATGATTGGTAATTTTTTCTACAAGGCAGACACCTTAATCTTCACACAAAGTCGGTCATCAGCAGAACATATTAAAATGAAAATGCCCAAACAGCATACTTATTTTCCAGTCGCAGACCTTATCTTCTGTTGTCACCTTCCAAGAAAGGTATAAGATGAAATCCAGCATCTAACCAACGCAAGTAGAATCTCTGTTCCAAAGGATTGGGAATATACATGGTTCATCAACCAGCCACATATCAGAAAGTACCGCATACCTACAAAAACACCCAAAATTGAAAGTCTACATTTTAATAGCCAGCATGAGTGTTTGCCTGTCTCGCAAATACCAACAACCTGGGCTGATCGAGTGAACTGGCAGCAAGCAAAGAGAGAGGCGAGAAAATACAAAATTACCATGGCGTTGAGGTTGGAGAAGTCCTTGGCGAGGATGTGGTACTGGCAGAATCGGTGGACAAGCACGAACAAGCTGACGGCGGCTACGAGGATGGAGATGAAGGAGCTGCAGGTGGTCTTGCCTCCGATGAAGACTCTCCTGCTCCAGAAGGTTCCGCACCATCTGGTCCGGCAAGTCGCCGCCTCGCCGGGCGGTCGACATTGTCACGCTCCGTCGATGCCGCAGGGTTGGCGTTTGGGGGCGTATCCTAGATTGGTCTGGGTGGGAGTGGAGGGAGGTGCTGGAGAGATGGGGAAGTCCTTGAGATTGAGATCACGGGGCGCAGTTGAGGCAGCGAGGACGGAGACGAACAGGAGGAATCCGGATCAGGGATCACACGATAGAACGAAGGTAGGTGGGGGCGACGTGTGCGGTGTGCCTACCTATCGGGAGGAAGTGGGTTGTTTCCTTTATTTTTATTTTGGAAAAATGATATTTCCTTAATTGTCGTAGGGAGTGGTTAATAGTCATGGGAAGTGGTAGCGGCAATCCAGCAACACATCTATTTCGTTGGAAGGTATGCGTAGGAGTAATGCTACATCCACGTAAAGAGTTCTACGTGTTTTACATAACCTGCCACATGGACAATTGTGATTGGAGAAGGGGGAGGAAGGGGCCCCCACCCACCTGAAAATCAGGGGGGGAGGGGCAAGAGAGTTATTGGGAAGGTTACGTAGAACGTTTCGTAAAGCTACGTAGGTCTAGGATTATCGATATGCGTAGTTATAGAGGGGTTCGTGGTATTTGGACTCTAATTTGTATGATTTGAATGAAATTAATCCGGACTGATGTTGTTTTCAGCAGAACTACCATGGTGTTGTTTTTTGTGCAGAAATAAAAGTTATCGGAATGGAACGAAACTTTATGGAGATTTTTTATACAATAAAATAAAAATACTAGAGTCAAGAACCACCGGAGGGGGGGGGGGGTCCCTGGGGGAGCACAACCCACCCGGACGCGCCCCGGCGCGCCCGGGTGGGTTGTGCCCACCCGGTGGTCCCGGAGACCCTATCTCTGACGCCATAAAATCACATTTTTGGAGAAAAAATCAGGGAGAAAGAATTATCGTGTTTCGCAAGATGGAGCCGCCGCCACCTCCCGTTCTTCATGATGAGGCCAGATCTGGAGTCCGTTTGGGGCTCTGGAGAGGGGAATCTTCGATCTTCGTCATCACCAACCCTTCTCCATCGCCAATTCCATGATGCTCCCCATCGAGAGTGAGTAATTCCTTCGTAGGCTCGCTGGTCGGTGTGGAGGTGGATAAGATCCATCATGTAATCGAGTTAGTTTTGTTAGGGCTTGATCCCCAGTATCCACTATGTTCTGAGATTGATGTTGATATGACTTTTCCATGCTTAATGCTTGTCACTTTGGGTTCGGGTGCCATGATTTCGGATCTGAACCGTTTATATTATCACCATTATATCTATGTTCAGATCCGATCTTGCAAGTCATATTCACCTATTATGTGTTATGATCCGTAAACCCCGTAGTGACAGTATTCGGGATACTTTCCGGTGATGACCATAGTTTGAGGAGTTCATGTATTCACTATGTGTTAATGCTTTGTTCCGGTTCTCTATTAAAAGGAGGCCTTAATATCCCTTAGTTTGCTTATAGACCTCGCTGTTGGGGAACGTAGTAATTTCAAAATTTTCCTACGCACACGCAAGATCATGGTGATGCATAGCAACGAGGGGGAGAGTCCGATCTACATACCCTTGTAGATCGCAACGGAAGCGTTGACACAACGTAGAGGAAGTAGTCGTACGTCTTCTTCCCGATCCGACCGATCCAAGCACCGTTACTCCGGCACCTCCGAGTTCTTAGCACACGTTCAGCTCGATGACGATCCCCGGGCTCCGATCCAGCAAAGCTTCGGGGAGGAGTTCCGTCAGTACGACGGCGTGGTGACGATCTTGATGTACTACCGACGTAGGGCTTCGCCTAAGCACTACAACGGTACGATCGAGGTGGAATTTGGTGGCAGGAGGCACCGCACACGGCTAAGGAACGATCACGTGGATCAACTTGTGTGTCTAGAGGTGCCCCCTGCCCCCGTATATAAAGGTTGACAGGGGGAGGGCTGGCTGGCCAAGCTATGGAGGCGCAGGAGGAGTCCTACTCCTACCGGGAGTAGGACTCCCCCCCCCCCAATCCTATTCCTAATAGGACTCCCAAGGAGAAAGAGAGGGAGAGAGGTGGCCGGCCACCTCTCCTAGTCCTAATAGGACTAGGGGAGGGGGGAGGCGCGCAGCCCACCTTGGGCTGCCCCTTTCACCTTTCCACTAAGGCCCAATAAGGCCCATTTGGTTCCCGGGGGGTTCCGGTAACCTCCCGGTACTCCGGTAAAATTCCGATTTCACCCGGAACACTTCCGATGTCCAAATATAGGCTTCCAATATATCAATCTTTATGTCTTGACCATTTCGAGACTCCTCGTCATGTCCGTGATCACATCCGGGACTCCGAACAACCTTCGGTACATCAAAATGCATAAACTCATAATAACTGTCATCGTAACGTTAAGCGTGCGGACCCTACGGTTCGAGAACAATGTAGACATGACCGAGACACGTCTCCGGTCAATAACCAATAGAGGGACCTGGATGCCCATATTGGCTCCTACATATTCTACGAAGATCTTTATCGGTCAGACCGCATAACAACATACGTTGTTCCCTTTGTCATCGGTATGTTACTTGCCCGAGATTCGATCGTCGGTATCCAATACCTAGTTCAATCTCGTTACTGGCAAGTCTCTTTACTCGTTCCGTAATACATCATCTCACAACTAACATCTTAGTTATAATGCTTGCAAGGCTTATGTGATGTGTATTACCGAGAGGGCCCAGAGATACCTCTCCGACAATCGGAGTGATAAATCTTATTCTCGAAATACGCCAACCCAACATCTACCATTGGAAACACCTGTAGTACTCCTTTATAATCACCCAGTTACGTTGTGACGTTTGGTAGCACCCAAAGTGTTCCTCCGGCAAACGGGAGTTGCATAATCTCATAGTCATAGGAACATGTATAAGTCATGAAGAAAGCAATAGCAACATACTAAACGATCGGGTGCTAAGCTAATGGAATGGGTCATGTCAATCAGATCATTCAACTAATGATGTGACCTCGTTAATCAAATAACAACTCTTTGTTCATGGTTAGGAAACATAACCATCTTTGATTAACGAGCTAGTCAAGTAGAGGCATACTAGTGACACTCTGTTTGTCTATGCATTCACACATGTATTATGTTTTTGGTTAATACAATTCTAGCATGAATAATAAACATTTATCATGATATAAGGAAATAAATAATAACTTTATTATTGCCTCTAGGGCATATTTCCTTCAGTCTCCCACTTGCACTAGAGTCAATAATCTAGATTACACAGTAATGATTCTAACACCCATGGAGCCTTGGTGCTGATCATGTTTTGCTCGTGGAAGAGGCTTAGTCAACGGGTCTGCAACATTCAGATCCGTATGTATCTTGCAAATCTCTATGTCTCCCACCTGGACTAGATCCCGGATGAAATTGAAGCGTCTCTTGATGTGTTTGGTCCTTTTGTGAAATCTGGATTCCTTTGCCAAAGCAATTGCACCAGTATTGTCACAAAAGATTTTCATTGGACCCGATGCACTAGGTATGACACCTAGATCGGATATGAACTCCTTCATCCAGACTCCTTCGTTCGCTGCTTCCGAAGCAGCTATGTATTCCGCTTCACATGTAGATCCCGCTACGACGCTTTGTTTAGAACTGCACCAACTGACAGCTCCACCATTTAAAGTAAACACGTATCCGGTTTGCGATTTAGAATCGTCCGGATCAGTGTCAAAGCTTGCATCAACGTAACCTCTTACGGTGAGCTCTTTGTCACCTCCATATACGAGAAACATATCCTTAGTCCTTTTCAGGTATTTCAGGATGTTCTTGACCGCTGTCCAGTGATCCACTCCTGGATTACTTTGGTACCTCCCTGCTAAACTTATAGCAAGGCACACATCAGGTCTGGTACACAGCATTGCATACATGATAGAGCCTATGGCTGAAGCATAGGGAACATCTTTCATTTTTTCTCTATCTTCTGAAGTGGTCGGGCATTGAGTCTGACTCAACTTCACACCTTGTAACACAGGCAAGAACCCTTTCTTTGCTTGACCCATTTTGAACTTCTTCAAAATCTTGTCAAGGTATGTGCTTTGTGAAAGTCCAATTAAGCGTCTTGATCTATCTCTATAGATCTTTATGCCTAATATGTAAGCAGCTTACCCGAGGTCTTTCATCGAAAAACTTTTATTCAAGTATCCCTTTATGCTATCCAGAAATTCTATATCATTTCCAATCAGCAATATGTCATCCACATATAATATCATAAATGCTACAGAGCTGCCACTCACTTTCTTGTAAATACAGGCTTCTCCAAAAGTCTGTATAAAGCCAAATGCTTTGATCACACTATCAAAGCGTTTATTCCAACTCCGAGATGCTTGCACCAGTCCATAAATGGATCACTGGAGTTTGCACACTTTGTTAGCTCCCTTTGGATCGACAAAACCTTTCGGTTGCATCATATACAACTCTTCTTCCAGAAATCCATTCAGGAATGCAGTTTTGACATCCATCTGCCATATTTCATAATCATGAAATGCGGCAATTGCTAACATGATTCGGACAGACTTAAGCATCGCTACGGGTGAGAAGGTCTCATCGTAGTCAACCCCTTGAACTTGTCGAAAACCTTTTGCAACAAGTCGAGCTTTATAGACAGTAACATTACCGTTAGCGTCAGTCTTTTTCTTGAAGATCCATTTATTCTCAATTGCTTGCCGATCATCGGGCAAGTCAACCAAAGTCCATACTTTGTTCTCATACATGGATCCCATCTCAGATTTCATGGCTTCAAGCCACTTTGCGGAATCTGGGCTCACCATCGCTTCTTCATAGTTTGTAGGTTCATCATGATCTAGCAGCATGACTTCCAGAACTGGATTACCGTACCACTCTGGCGCGGATCTTGCTCTGGTTGATCTACGAGGTTCAGTAGTATTTTGTTCTGAAGTTTCATGATCATTATCATTAACTTCCTCACTTATTGGTGTAGGTGTCGCAGAAACAGTTTTCTGTGATGTACTACTTTCTAATAAGGGAGCGGGTACAGTTACCTCGTCAAGTTCTACTTTCCTCCCACTCACTTCTTTCGAGAGAAACTCCTTCTCAAGAAAGTTTCCGAATTTAGCAACAAAAGTCTTGCCTTCGGATCTGTGATAGAAGGTGTATCCAATAGTTTCCTTTGGATATCCCATGAAGACACATTTCTCCGATTTGGGTTCGAGCTTATCAGGTTGAAGCTTTTTCACATAAGCATCGCAACCCCAAACTTTAAGAAACGACAACTTTGGTTTCTTGCCAAACCACAGTTCATAAGGCGTCGTCTCAACGGATTTTGATGGTGCCCTATTTAACGTGAATGCAGCCGTCTCTAAAGCGTATCCCCAAAATGATAGCAGTAAATCAGTAAGAGACATCATAGATCGTACCATATCTAGTAAAGTACGATTACGACGTTCGGACACACCATTATGCTGTGGTGTTCCGGGTGGCGTGAGTTGCGAAACTATTCCACAATTTTTCAAATGTACACCAAACTCGTAACTCAAATATTCTCCTCCACGATCAGATCGTAGAAACTTTATTTTCTTGTTACGATGATTTTCAACTTCACTCTGAAATTCCTTGAACTTTTCAAATGTTTTAGACTTGTGTTTCATTAAGTAGATATACCCATATCTGCTTAAATCATCTATGAAGGTGAGAAAATAACGATATCCGCCACGAGCCTCAACATTCATCGGACCACATACATCGGTATGTATGATTTCCAATAAATCTGTTGCTCTCTCCATAGTTCCGGAGAACGGTGTTTTGGTCATCTTGCCCATGAGGCACGGTTCGCAAGTACCAAGTGATTCATAATCAAGTGGTTCCAAAAGTCCATCAGTATGGAGTTTCTTCATGCGCTTTACACCGATATGACCTAAACGGCAGTGCCACAAATAAGTTGCACTATCATTATCAACTCTGCATCTTTTGGCTTCTACATTATGAATATGTGTATCACTACTATCGAGATTTAACAAGAATAGACCACTCTTCAAGGGTGCATGACCATAAAAGATATTACTCATATAAATAGAACAACCATTATTCTCTGATTTAAATGAATAACTGTCTCGCATTAAACAAGATCCAGATATAATGTTCATGCTCAACGCTGGCACCAAATAACAATTATTTAGGTCTAATATTAATCCCAAAGGTAGATGTAGAGGTAGCGTGCCGACCGCGATCACATCGACTTTGGAACCGTTTCCCACGCGCATCGTCACCTCGTCCTTAGCTAATCTTCGCTTAATCCGTAGTCCCTGTTTCGAGTTGCAAATATTAGCAACAGAACCAGTATCAAATACCCAGGTGCTACTGCGAGCATTAGTAAGGTACACATCAATAACATGTATATCACATATACCTTTGTTCACCTTGCCATCCTTCTTATCCGCCAAATACTTGGGGCAGTTCCGCTTCCAGTGACCAGTCTGCTTGCAGTACAAGCACTCAGTTTCAGGCTTAGGTCCAGACTTGGGTTTCTTCTCCTGAGCAGCAACTTGCTTGCCGTTCTTCTTGAAGTTCCCCTTTTTCTTCCCTTTGCCCTTTTTCTTGAAACTAGTGGTTTTGTTAACCATCAACACTTGATGCTCCTTCTTGATTTCTACTTCCGCAGCTTTCAGCATTGCGAAGAGCTCGGGAATAGTCTTGTTCATCCCTTGCATATTATAGTTCATCACGAAGCTCTTATAGCTTGGTGGCAGTGATTGGAGAATTCTGTCAATGACGCAATCATCTGGAAGATTAACTCCCATCTGAATCAAGTGATTATTATACCCAGACATTTTGAGTATATGCTCACTGACAGAACTGTTCTCCTCCATCTTGCAGCTATAGAACTTATTGGAGATTTCATATCTCTCAATCCGGGCATTTGCTTGAAATATTAACTTCAACTCCTGGAACATCTCATATGCTCCATGACGTTCAAAACGTCGTTGAAGTCCCGATTCTAAGCCGTAAAGCATGGCACACTAAACTATCGAGTAGTCATCAGCTTTGCTCTACCAGACGTTCATAACATCTGGTGTTGCTCCAGCAGCAGGCCTGGCACCCAGCGGTGCTTCCAGGACGTAATTCTTCTGTGCAGCAATGAGGATAATCCTCAAGTTACGGACCCAGTCCGTGTAATTGCTACCATCATCTTTCAACTTTGCTTTCTCAAGGAACGCATTAAAATTCAACGGAACAACAGCACGAGCCATCTATCTACAATCAACATAAACAAGCAAGATACTATCAGGTACTAAGTTCATGATAAATTTAAGTTCAATTAATCATATTACTTAAGAACTCCCACTTAGATAGACATCCCTCTAATCCTCTAAGTGATCAGGTGATCCAAATCAACTAAACCATGTCCGATCATCACGTGAGATGGAGTAGTTTCATCGGTGAACATCATTATGTTGATCATATCTACTATATGATTCACGCTCGACCTTTCGGTCTCCGTGTTCCGAGGCCATATCTGTATATGCTTGGCTCGTCAAGTATAACCTGAGTATTCTGCATGTGCAACTGTTTTGCACCCATTGTATTTGAACGTAGAGCCTATCACACCCGATCATCACGTGGTGTCTCAGCACGAAGAACTTTCGCAACAGTGCATACTCAGGGAGAACACTTCTTGATAATTTAGTGAGAGATCATCTTATAATGCTACCGTCAATCAAAGCAAGATAAGATGCATAAAAGATAAACATCACATGCAATCAATATAAGTGATATGATATGGCCATCATCATCTTGTGCTTGTGATCTCCATCTCCGAAGCACCGTCATGATCACCATCGTCACCGGCGCGACACCTTGATCTCCATCGTAGCATCGTTGTCGTCTCGCCAATCTTATGCTTCCACGACTATCACTACCGCTTAGCAATAAAGTAAAGCATTACATCGTGATTGCATTGCATACAATAAAGCGACAACCATATGGCTCCTGCCAGTTGCCAATAACTTGGTTACAAAACATGATCATCTCATACAATAAAAATCAGCATCATGCCTTGACCATATCACATCACAACATGCCCTGCAAAAACAAGTTAGACGTCCTCTACTTTGTTGTTGCAAGTTTTACGTGGCTGCTACGGGCTTAAGCAAGAACTCATCTCACCTACGCATCAAAACCACAACGATAGTTTGTCAAATAGACTCCGTTTTAACCTTCTCAAGGACTGGGCGTAGCCATACTCGGTTCAACTAAAGTTGGAGAGACAGTCGCCCGCAAGCCATCTATGTGCAAAGCACGTCGAGGGAACCGGTCTCGCGTAAGCGTACGCATAAGGTTGGTCCGGGTCGTCTCGTCCAACAATACCGCCGAACCAAAGTATGACATGCTGGTAGGCAGTATGACTTGTATCGCCCACAACTCACTTGTGTTCTACTCATGCAAATAACATCAAACCATAAAACCTAGGCTCGGATGCCACTGTTGGGGAACGTAGTAATTTCAAAATTTTCCTACGCACACGCAAGATCATGGTGATGCATAGCAACGAGGGGGAGAGTCTGATCTACATACCCTTGTAGATCGCAACGGAAGCGTTGACACAACGTAGAGGAAGTAGTCGTACGTCTTCTTCCCGATCTGACCGATCCAAGCACCGTTACTCCGGCACCTCCGAGTTCTTAGCACATGTTCAGCTCGATGACGATCCCCGGGCTCCGATCCAGCAAAGCTTCGGGGAGGAGTTCCGTCAGCATGACGGCGTGGTGACGATCTTGATGTACTACCGACGTAGGGCTTCACCTAAGCACTACAACGGTATGATCGAGGTGGAATTTGGTGGCAGGGGGCACCGCACACGGCTAAGGAACGATCACGTGGATCAACTTGTGTGTCTAGAGGTGCCCCCTGCCCCCGTATATAAAGGTTGACAGGGGGAGGGCTGGCCGGCCAAGCTATGGAGGCGCAGGAGGAGTCCTACTCCTACCGGGAGTAGGACTCCCCCCCAATCCTATTCCTAATAGGACTCCCAAGGAGAAAGAGAGGGAGAGAGGTGGCCGGCTGTAACGCCCCATAGGTAACCTTCCCGAATTGTACTCCAACTCTTGCCGTTTCCGGCATTAAGTTATATTTAATTCTCGGGTTCGGGTCTTTGTCTCCGTGTGTTGTTTTCGTTTTCGTGCATCTCATATCATGTCATCACGTGCATTGCATTTGCATACATGCTCATCTCATGCATTCGAGCATTTTCCCCGTTGTCCGTTTTGCATTCCGGCGCTTCGTTCTCCTCCGGTGGCCATTTCTAGCTTTCTTTCATGTGCGGGGCTTAAACATTTCCGGATTGGGCCGAGACTTGCCATGCGGCCTTGGTTTACTACCGGTAGACCGCCTGTCAAGTTTCGGGTCATTTGGACTTCGTTTGATACTCCAACGGTTAACCGAGGGACCGAAAAGGCCTCGTGTGTGTTGCAGCCCAACACCCCTCCAATTTGGCCCAAAACCCACCAAACTCTGCTCCATCGTCTCGGTCGTTCGATCACGATCGTGTGGGCGAAAACCGCACCTCATTTGGACTCTCCTAGCTCCACTTATGCCTATAAATAGACCCCTCCATTTTCGGATCTCTCTCCCCCACGAAACCCTAAAAACATCCCCGCTCAGATCCGCGCCGACGGACATTGTCCGCCCGCCGCCGGACACCTCGCCCCGTCCACTCCGGTCGCGCCACGTGTCCCCCGCGGGACCAGTTCACCGCCGCCTCCGCCGGCCCGCGCAGGCCCGCGCGGGGCCCGCCCCACCGCGCCCCGGGCCAGTGCCCCGCATCCCGCGCCGCCGTCGTCTTCTCGGCGCCCGGCCGAGCCCGCCGCCGCCACGCCATTTCCGGCCGGGGCAAGGCCGCCCCAGAGCTCCTCGTCGCCGGCCGACCTCCGCTGCCTCGCCGGTCGCCGCCCCTCGCCTCGGCCGCCGATCCGCTGCTCGTCCTCCCCGCGCCCTCGCCGGCGTCCTCCGGCCACCTCATCGCCGGCCCCGCCTCCCCTCTCCGTCGACCGCTCGCCGGTGCCGGCCGACAAGTCCGGCGACGCCCCCTGCTACAGTGCCTCGCCTCGGATGAACAGTGCCTCGGTCCCGATCCAGATCCGTGCTACAGTGGAACCCTAGCCGGTTGACTTTTGCCCTCTCCGTTTAATTTTTCGTGCAACGTTTGACCTGCCATATCTTTGCATCCGTAGCTCCGATTTGGGCATATGATATATCAAAATCTTCGTCTCGACGAGTACATCATCTCATTCCATTGCATCATTTGCATTTGAGGTCATCTTGGTGCCCAAAATGCTGTTGGAAGGAGGCATCATGAGTTAATTTGCAGATCCGTTAGTTCATCATGCAATTTTGTCATTTTTGCCATGTTTAATCCGTGCATGATATGCCTGTGCCCCTTTGGGATGAATTGTTAAGCATGTTGTCTTCTTTCCAGAGGTGCCTCCCATGCATTTTTAGGATGTGTGTGTTGTCTTGTGCAAGCTTGCGAAGAGGGCTACCTGAGTTTACTGATTTCAGGGACTTAGTGAAAATCACTAAGTCTGGGATGTTTTAGTGCACGATGCTATATGTCCAGCTTGTTTCCTAGTGATCCGTGCCTCTTTTGAGGATGATAAGTAAGAGTGATTTGTTATGCTTGTTGTGCTTAATCCATCCATGTCTTTACTTGTTATGTTGGAGCACCCTAGGTTGACTCAATCGAGCTCAACTTTTGGATAGTTGTTGTTTTGGGCAGATCGTGAACTCTTTTGCGATTTTGCCGGAGTTATTGCTAGTGATCCATGCATGCTATGCCATTGTTCTTGCCATGTCTAGCTAGCATTTTGTGCCTTCTTAATGGATATATGCTTGCCTTGCCATGACTTGCACCGTAGTGAGAGCATCGAGCTTGTTTACATGCCTCCGTGAGTTATTATTTCAGCATGTCCCAGTTTTCACTAAGTCTGAAAACTGATTGTGTTTCATCGATGTTCGTGTGCTCGGTAGAGTATTTTGTGAACCCTTTTGGCCCCAGGTCATTTTGGGTGTTTTGTTAAGCTTGTTGAGTAGCTCCATGCCATGCTCTTACTTGCCATGTTCAGGCTTTGCTTCATGTTGTTTTGCTGCTCCGAAGAGAGCATCGTGGTCTGAAATTTCAGACTAGCGTTAATTTCGCTAAGTCTGAAATCTGTTTTGCTTATTCAGTTTTGCCATGCTTGTTTGAAGCCCTTAATGGATGAATTTGCCTATGCCTCAGTCCTGGTGATTTGTTAAGATTCTTGAGTACATCACTGCCATGCAATTTGTTTTCATGTTGGGTGGCTGTAGGATGTTCATTTTGTTGCATTTAGGAGCCTACTTGCTGTAAATTGCAGATCGGTTCGTTTAGTAAATCGCTTGCCATTTCTAAACCGTAGCTCCGATTGCCATGATCTTTATATCGTTTTCAGGGGATTTCTTCCCCTCTATCCAGTGGCACACTTGGATTTCCAAGTTAAGGCCAGTTTCATGCATTTCCTGTTACATCTTGCATTTTGCATCCCGCATCGCATCCCGCATAGCATATCATCTTGCATATTATTGCTTGCCCTTGCACGTGGTTGATTGTATCCTTGTTGCTTGTTTGTGTTGTTGGGTAGAGTCGGGAGATGAGTTCGCTAACGAGGAGCCCGTTGAGTTTGCTTTTGAGGATCCAGTCAATTCTGACAACTGTGCAGGCGAGATGATCACACCCTTGAAATCACTACTATCTTTGCTATGCTAGTTTGCTCGCTCTTTTGCTTTGCCAATGCTACGATGCCTACCACTTGCTTGTCAGCCTCCCAATTGCCATGATTGAGCCCCTAACCCACCTTTGTCCTAGCAAACCATTGATTGGCTATGTTACCGCTTTGCTCAGCCCTTCTTATAGCGTTGTTAGTTGCAGGTGAAGATTGGAGCCGTTCCTTGTTGGAACACTTATCTACTTGTTGGGATATCATTATATTGCTATGTTATCTTTATTCATCTATATACTTGGTAAAGGGTGGAAGGCTCGGCCTCTTTCCTAGTGTTTTGTTCCACTCTTGCCGCCCTAGTTTCCGTCATATCGATGTTATGTTCCCGGATTGTTGCGTTCCTTACACGGTTGGGCTATAATGGGAACCCCTTGATAGTTCGCCTTGATTAAAGCTTTTCCAGCAATGCCCAACATTGGTTTTACCATTTGCCACCTACCCTTTTCTTTCCCTTGGGTTTCCGGAGCCCGAGGGTCATCTTTATTTTAGCCCCCCCACGGGCCAGTGCTCCTCTGAGTGTTGGTCCGAACCGAGCCACTTGCAGCGCCACCTCGGGGCAACTCGAGGGTTGGTTTTAGTTGTACGTAGTGTTCATCTGAGTGTGCCCTGAGAAAGAGATATGTGCAGCTCCTATCGGGATTTGTCGGCACATTCGGGCGGTGTTGCTGGACTAGTTTTGACCTGTCGAATCATCTTGTTGTACCGGGATACCGAGTCTGATCGGTGGGTCCTGGGTGGAGGTCTATTCCTTCGTTGACCGTGAGAGCTTGTTATGGGCTAAGTTGGGACCCCCCTGCAGGGATTGATCTTTCGAAAGCCGTGCCCGCGGTTATGGGCAGATGGGAATTTGTTAATGTCCGGTTGTAGATAACTTGAACTTAAATAATTAAAATGAATCAACTGAGTGTGTTGCCGTGATGGCCTCTTCTCGGCGGAGTCCGGGAAGTGGACATGGCGTTGGAGTTATGTTTGCGTAGGCTGTTCTATATAGTTTTCCGCTCGTGCTTTGCCTCCTCTTCTCGCTCTCTTTTGCGAATAAGGTAGCCACCATATATGCTAGTCGCTTGCCGCAGCTCCACTTACATTACCCCTTTCCTACCTATTAAGCTTAAATAGTCTTGATCGCGAGGGTGCGAGATTGCTGAGTCCTTGTGGCTCACAGATTACTATTACACCAGATGCAGGGACCGATGATACTTCTCCGGATGGCGCGCTCGAGCTGAAGTGGGAGTACGACGAGGACTCTCAGCGATACTATGTGTCTTTTCCTGATGATCAGTAGGGATGCCTATTCGGGGTTAGATTCAGGGCCTAGTCGCTTGTTGGGGGTCTTTTCTATTTTGGCGCCGTAGTCGGGCCATGAGTGATTGTATGATGGATGTTATTTATGTACTTTGATGTGATGTGGCGAGTGTAAGCCAACTATGATATTATTCCCCTTTATATTATATATGTACATGGGTTGTGTAATGATTCCCGACTTGCGACATTGCTTTCCATGCGCCTATGTCTCTAAGTCGTGCCTCGACACGTGGGAGACATAGCCGCATCGAGGGCGTTACACCGGCCACCTCTCCTAGTCCTAATAGGACTAGGGGAGGGGGGAGGCGCGCAGCCCACCTTGGGCTGCCCCTTTCACCTTTCCACTAAGGCCCAATAAGGCCCATTTGGTTCCCGGGGGGTTCCGGTAACCTCCCGGTACTCCGGTAAAATCCCGATTTCACCCGGAACACTTCCGATGTCCAAATATAGGCTTCCAATATATCAATCTTTATGTCTCGACCATTTCGAGACTCCTCGTCATGTCCGTGATCACATCCGGGACTCCGAACAACCTTCGGTACATCAAAATGCATAAACTCATAATAACTGTCATCGTAACGTTAAGCGTGCGGACCCTACGGTTCGAGAACAATGTAGACATGACCGAGACATGTCTCCGGTCAATAACCAATAGCGGGACCTGGATGCCCATATTGGCTCCTACATATTCTACGAAGATCTTTATCGGCCAGAACGCATAACAACATACGTTGTTCCCTTTATCATCGGTATGTTACTTGCCCGAGATTCGATCGTCGGTATCCAATACCTAGTTCAATCTCGTTACTGGCAAGTCTCTTTACTCGTTCCGTAATACATCATCTCACAACTAACATCTTAGTTATAATGCTTGCAAGGCTTATGTGATGTGTATTACCGAGAGGGCCCAGAGATACCTCTCCGACAATCGGAGTGACAAATCTTATTCTCGAAATACGCCAACCCAACATCTACCATTGGAAACACCTGTAGTACTCCTTTATAATCACCCAGTTACGTTGTGACGTTTGGTAGCACCCAAAGTGTTCCTCCGGCAAACGGGAGTTGCATAATCTCATAGTCATAGGAACATGTATAAGTCATGAAGAAAGCAATAGCAACATACTAAACGATCGGGTGCTAAGCTAATGGAATGGGTCATGTCAATCAGATCATTCAACTAATGATGTGACCTCGTTAATCAAATAACAACTCTTTGTTCATGGTTAGGAAACATAACCATCTTTGATTAACGAGCTAGTCAAGTAGAGGCATACTAGTGACACTCTGTTTGTCTATGCATTCACACATGTATTATGTTTCCGGTTAATACAATTCTAGCATGAATAATAAACATTTATCATGATATAAGGAAATAAATAATAACTTTATTATTGCCTCTAGGGCATATTTCCTTCACTCGCTGCCACGGGAGGGCAGGACAAAAGATGTCATGCAAGTCCTTTCCACAAGCGCGTATGACTATTTACGAAATACATGCCTACATTATATTTATGAACTGGAGCTAGTTTTGTATCGCCCTAGGTTATGACTGTTATATGATGAATATCATCCAACAAATCCACCGATCCAATGCCTACGATTTTCCTACATATTTGATCTTGCTAAGTTACTACTGCTACTATTACCGTTACACTTGCTACGAAATCATTGCTATCACTGTTACCGTTACTGTTGATGTTGCTACTACTATCCAAACTATCATATTACTATGCTACTGATCGCTTTGCTGCAGATAATTAATCTCCAGGTGTGGTTGGATTGACAACTCAGCTGCTAACACTTGCAAATATTCTTTGGCTACCCTTGAGTCGAATCAATAATCTTGGGTTGAATACTCTACCCTCGAAAATTGTTGCGATCCCCTATACTTCTGGGTTATCAAGACCTTTTTCTAGCGTCGTTGCTGGGGAGCATAGCTATATTTGTTGAGTCACTTGGATTATTATCTATTTATCACTATGAAGAATCTGAAGGATACAAAGACCAAGATCGTTCCCTCTAGGACGAGGGGAGGTAAAGAACTTCTATCACACTCCGCACTTGATTCACCTTCTGTTTTGAGTAGACTTGCAACACCACCACATGCTATTAATCCTGATATGTCGCAAGTTCTTGATGATGCTACTTCTATGAATGCTACTCATGATGATGCTAGTACCTTGCTTGATGATGGTGTGCCACTAGGTCATTTTCTTGATGAGCAAATTGCTAGAGCTAAAGAGAATGAAATTACTAAAACTGATGAGATACTTGAAATTGAAAATCTTGAAACACCTATTAGACCCAGCTCTCCTACATATGAATTGTCTAAGATACCTGAAGGTTATGTTATGGATTGTGATGCCCCCGATTTGACCGTACACTAATCATACATGCAAATATGTATGATCAAGATCAAGGACTCACGAGGAGATACCGCAACAGAACTCTAGACACGAATTAAAATAATACAAGCTTTATATTACAAGCCAGGCGCCTCGAGGGCTCGAATACATAAGCTCGAATACACAAGAGTCGGCGGAAGCAATAATATGTGAGTACAGACATAAGTTAAACAAGTTTGCCTTAAGAAGGCTAGCACAAAAGTAGCAATAATCGAAAAGGCAAGGCCTCCTGCCTGGGACCTCCTAACTACTCCTCAAAGTCGAACTCCACATAGAATCATCCTCGGGATCCTCCAGCTCCTGGACTCCATATGATCGCAATAACTGGGAAAAGGGGAAAAAGAAGTAGTGAAGCAACCGTGAGTACTCATCCAAAGTACTCGCAAGCAAGGATCTACACTACATATGCATCGGTATCAATGAAAAGGTAGTATCTGTGGACTAAACTACAGAATGCTAGAATAAGAGGGGGATAGCTAGTCCTATTGAAGACTACACTTCTGGCAGCCTCCATCTTGAAGCATATAGAAGAGAGTAGCTGGTAAGTTCACCACATAACAACGTATAGCATAATCCTACCCGACGATCCTCTCCTCATCACCCTGTGAGAGAGCGATCACCGGGTTGTATCTGGAACTTATCTGGGTGTGTTTTATTTAAGTATCCGGTTCTAGTTGTCATGAGGTCGGGATACAACTCCAGGTCGTCCTGTTACCATGGACAGGACTGTTCGAATAGATAAATCTTCCCCGCAGGGGTGCACCACATTACCTGACACGATCGATCCCTCAAGCCGGGCACACTTTCTTGGGTCATGTCCGGCCTCGAAATATCAACACGTCATAGCCCTACCTAGGCCTAACAGAGAGGTCAGCACACCGGTCTAAATCCTAAGCGCAAGGGTCTTGGGCTCATCACCCTTTGCACTCCTGCACGTTGCATGGGCGGCCGGTGAGCAGACCTAGCAACCTCCATTACAAAGGAAGTTGCGTTACGGGGTCCAACCCAGTGCGCGCCGCTCAGTCGCTAACGTCTAGGAGGCTTCGGCTGATACTACGACGCCGGTTGCCCATATCTTGTCCCACGTGGCGGTTAGTGCGTATAGGTCAATAACATCTCAAATCAAATACCAAATCTCGTTAAGCATGTTATTTGAAGTAACCGCGAATGCCGACCAGGGTCTAGGCCCACCTGTCTCCTAGGTGGTCACAACGTGCCCTGTCGCTCCACCACAAAGTAACACTCGGGGGCCGTCGGGAACCCAGGCCCAGCACTACTTGGATGGAACCACCCGTCCTTTCAGCCCCCACATCGGAATCACTTGCCCGGTACTCTAGGAGCCGACCCGACTTTAGTCACATCACGTATCCCGTAAAGTATGTATGTATATACCTGTGATCACCTCCTGAAGTGATCATGACCCAGTAATATAGCATAGAAAACGGACAAGAATGTAGGGCCACTGATGGAATACTAGCATCCTATACTAAGCATTTAGGATTGTAGGTAAAGGTAACAACAATAGCAACAATGACAAGCTATGCAACAGAATAGGAGCTATCGAATCAACAACAATAACAAACCTAATGCAAGAATAAGAGAGAAGAGAGTGGGCGATATTTGGTGATCAAGGGGGGTTTGCTTGCCTAAAAGCTTTGTTGCACAGGAACAAGGGTCGTCGGTGATGTAGTCGTACTTAGTGGCATCAATGCCGGTCTCGGGGTCTATCGGAGAAGAAGAGGGGGAAGAAATAGTAAATACGGAGCAAACAAAGCATCACAAAATATAACAAGGCACTATGCGGTGCCAGGGGTGATCTAACATAGGGATAGGTGATATCAGCGAAGGGGGGAAGTATTCCCGGTGTTTGGCATTTTCGGACAGTCGAACCGGAGGGGGAAGGTTGCATGTTCGCTATGCTAGGGACATGTGTCAGACGAACAGACAGTGTATTCAGATTCGTCTCATCGTTCTGAGCAACTTTCTTGTACAAGTATTTTCATCTGATAAACGCTTTATTTTATATTAATTATCAAAATTTTAATTCATTTTTAGAATTTTCAAAATTAAATTAATTAGAAAATGTAATTATGATGTCAGCGTGATGTCATCATGATGTCAACAGCCAACAGTGGGTTTGACTGGGTCAACTGATTCGTGGGGCCCATTCATCATTGTCATAGTCTAACTAAACATGTTTAATTAGTTTAATTAAGTGATTATTAGGTTAATGAAACATGGTTAATTATTTATTTATTTATTTCCTTTTTATTATAACTTTTTTATTATTCTTTTTTTATCTGGGCATGGGGCCCCCAAGGTTAGTGGCTCAGGGGGAGCCCTAGCGGGCAGGCGGGCGCGTGGGCGCCAGCCCGTTAGGTGGCTCGCTCAGGCCAGCCGTGGGCGAGGCTGGCGGGGCGCCGGCGGCCAAGCGCGCGGCCGAAGGTGGGGACCGGACCAATGAGTGGGAGTCACGGTGGCAGCAGAGGAGGAGGGGGCTGCGGCAGCGGCCGTGGCCGGTGCGGGCGCGAGGCCGAGCGCGGGGGTAGGGCGGAGCACGGCGGGGTGGGCAGGAGGTGAGCAGGGCATGGGGGTGTCGGAGCACAACCACAGGTGGGCGAGCAGAGGGCGACACGGTGTGGTGGCTCGCCGGGACGGTAGGGGGCGCGAGCGGGGCACACTGCCCAGGCACGGCGCAGGGAGGAGGCTGCGGCCCCGGGGCGGCAGCGGGCGGACATGGGCGAGCGAGGGTGGCGCGCAGCAGGGAGCGGCGGCTGGAGCGGCCGCGGCCACTGGCAACGGCGAGCGACACACCGGGTGGCGAGCGGCCGGGCGAGGTGGTTGGAAGCGGCGAGCAACAACGCGGCTGTGATACGTCTCCAATGTATCTATATTTTTTGATTGCCCCATGCTATATTATCTACTGTTTTGGACATTATTGGGCTTTATTATCCACTTTTATATTATTTTTGGAACTAACCTATTAACCGGAGGCCCAGCCCAGAATTGCTGTTTTTTGCCTGTTTTAGTGTTTCGAAGAAAAGGAATATCAAACGGAGTCCAAACGGAATGAAACTTTCGGGAACGTGATTTTCTCAATGAACAAGACCCGGGAGACTTGGACCCTACGTCAAGAAAGGAAACATGAGGCCACGAGGTAGGTGGCGCGCCCACCCCCACCAGGCGCGCCCTCCACCCTCGTGTGCCCCCTGTTGCTCCACCGACGTACTCCTTCCTCCTATATATATATCCACGTACCCCCAAATGATCATATATGGAGCCAAAACCCTAATTCCACCACTGTAACTTTTTGTATCCACGAGATCCCATCTTGGGGCCTGTTCCGGAGCTCCGCCGGAGGAGGCATCGATCACGGAGGGCTTCTACATCAACACCATAGCCCCTCCGATGAAGTGTGAGTAGTACACCTCAGACCTACGGGTCCATAGTTAGTAGCTAGATGGCTTCTTCTCTCTTTTTGGATCTCAATACAATGTTCTCCCCCCCTCTTATGGAGAACTATTCGATGTAATCTTCTTTTTGCGGTGTGTTTGTTGAGACCGATGAATTGTGGGTTTATGATCAAGTCTATCTATGAACAATATTTGAATCTTCTCTGAATTCTTTTATGTATGATTGGTTATATGTGCAAGTCTCTTCGAATTATCAGTTTGGTTTGGCCTACTAGATTGATCTTTCTTGCAATGGGAGAAGTGCTCAGCTTTGGGCTCAATCTTGTGGTGTCCTTTCCCAGTGACAGTAGGGGCAGCAAGGCACGTATTGTATTGTTGCCATCGAGGATAACAAGATGGGGTTTTCCTCATATTGCATGAGTCCATCCCTCTACATCATGTCATCTTGCTTAAGGTGTTACTCTATTTTTAACTTAATACTCTAAATGCATGCTGGATAGCAGTCGATGAGTGGAGTAATAGTAGTAGATGCAGGCAGGAGTCGGTCTACTTGTCTCGGACGTGATGCCTATATATATGATCATACCTAGATATTCTCATAACTATGCTCAATTCTGTCAATTGGTCAACAGTAATTTGTTCACCCACCGTAGAATACTTATGCTCTTGAGAGAAACCACTAGTGAAACCTATGGCCCCCAGGTCTATCTTTATCATATTGATCTCCTACTACTTAGTTATTTCCTTTGCTATTTACTTTGCCTTTATTTTACTTTGCATCTTTTATCATAAAAACACCAAAAATATTATCTCATCATATCTATCAGATCTCACTCTCGTAAGTGGCCTTATAGGGATTGACAACCCCTATTTGCGTTGGTTGCGAGGATTTATTTGTTTTGTGCAGGTACGAGGGACTCGCGCGTAGCCTCCTACTAGATTGATACCTTGGTTCTAAAAAACTAAGGAAAATACTTACGCTACTTTGCTGCATCATCCCTTCCTCTTCGGGGAAAACCAACGCAGTGCTCAAGAGATAGCAAGAAGGATTTCTGGCGCCGTTGCCGGGGAGGTCTACGCAAAAGTCAACATACCAAGTACCCATCACATACCCTTATCTCCCGCATTACATTATTTGCCATTTGCCTCTCGTTTTCCTCTCCCCCACTTCACCCTTGCCGTTTTATTTGCCCTCTCTCTCTATCCTCCCTCTCCTTCTCTGTTTGCCTCTTTTTGCCCGCATGCTTTTTGTTTGCTTGTGTGTTAGTTTGTTTGTTTGTCGTTATGGCTAGTCCCTTATCTTCTTCGTTGACTCCTGAGTTCGAAATTTTTCACTTTAAAGAGAGACTAGGAGAAAACTTAACAGATGCCTGGTTGAGAATAATGGAGTCTTATCGTAATTGTACCTCTGAAATAAACCTGAGAATTTTGCTTCGCAATTTTTATGTTGGATTAAATATGTCTCATAGACAACTCTTGGATTGTGTTGCCAAAGGCAATTTTATTGAAATCGATCCCCATATTGCACTTGAAATTATAGAAGGTATAGTGAGAACACTACCTCAACAAAAGGGGCATCATCCTACCCATGAAGAGACACAAGTTTTTGAAAAAAATTTGTGAAGTTACTAAAATCTTGTAGAAATCTCTTGAACCTCTTAAGAATATTAGTGGAAATATTCACCGCATGAATATGTTGATTACCCTTTGCAATAAGCAGTTGGATTCTTTAGATCTAAAAATTTCAGAATATGAAGGGAAACATAAAGAACCTCCCAGATTCGAGCTTGATTCCACTAAAAAGTTGAAAACCAAAGATGGCAATACCTAGATCTATTCTTGATTGTTATGCCTAGCTAGGGGCGTTAAATGATAGCGCTTGTTGGGAGGCAACCCAATTTTATTTTTATTCCTTGCTATTTTCTCCTGTTTAGTAATAAATAATTTATCTAGCCTCTGTTTTGGTTGTGTTTTTTCTGTTCAATTAGTGTTTGTGCCAAGTAGAACCGTTGGTAAGACTTGGGGAAAGTCTTGTTGAACTTGCTGTAAAAAACAGAAACTTTAGCGCTCACAAGAACTGCTGGCATTTTTATTTGGAAAGCGCTATTTAGTTAATTCTTTTTGAAGATGATTAATAGATAAATTCCTCACGTCCAGCAATTTATTTTAGAATTTTTGGGGCTCCAGATCTTGCGCTAGCTACAGATTACTACAGACTGTTCTGTTTTTGACAGATTCTGTTTTTCATGTGTTGATTGCTTATTTTGATGAATCTATGGCTAGTAAAATAGTTTATAAGCCATAGAGAAGTTGGAATACAGTAGGTATAACACCAATATAAATAAATAATGAGTTCATCACAGTACCTTGAAGTGGTCTTTTATTTTATTTCGCTAACGGAGCTCATGAGATTTTCTACTTTAAGTTTTGTGTTGTGAAGTTTTTAAGTTTTGGGTAAAGATTTGATGGATTATGGAACAAGGAGTGGCAAGAGCCTAAGCTTGGGGATGCACATGGCACCCCCAAGATAATCTAAGGACACCTAAAAGCCAAAGCTTGGGGATGCCCCGGAAGGCATCCCCTCTTTCGTGTACTTCTATCGGTAACTTTACTTGGAGCTATATTTTTATTCGCCACATCATATGTGTTTTTCTTGGAGCGTCTTGTATTATTTGAGTCTTTGCTTTTTAGTTTACCACAATCATCCTTGCTGTACACACCTTTTGAGAGAGCCATACATGATTTGGAATTTGTTAGAATACTCTATGTGCTTCGCTTATATCTTTTGAGTTATATAGTTTTGCTCTAGTACTTCACTTATATCTTTGAGAGCATGGTGGTGGATTTTTTTATAGAAACTATCGATCTCTCATGCTTCACTTAGATTATTTTGAGAGTCTTAATAGCATGGTAATTTGCTTAAATCCTAATATGCTAGGTATTCAAGATTAGTAAAATTTTCTTAAGAGTGTTTTGAATACTAAGAGAAGTTTGATGCTTGATGATTGTTTTGAGATATGGAGGTAATAATATCAAAGTCGTGCTAGTTGAGTAGTCATGAAATTGAGAAATACTTGTGTTGAAGTTTGCAAGTCCCGTAGCATGCACGTATGGTAAACGTTATGCAACAAATTTTAAACATGATGTGTTATTTGATTGTCTTCCTTATGAGTGGCGGTCGGGGACGAGCGATGGTCTTTTCCTACCAATCTATCCCCCTAGGAGCATTCTTGTGTGACGAAAATGAAACATGACTAAACCATATGATTTTGTAGGGATGAACTTTCTTTGGCCATGTTATTTTGAGAAGACATAATTGCTTAGTTAGTATGCTTGAAGTATTATTATTTTTATGTCAATATGAACTTTTGTCTTAAATCTTTCGGATCTGAATATTCATACCACAATTAAGAAGAATTACATTAAAATTATGCCAAGTAGCACTCCGCATCAAAAATTCTGTTTTTATCATTTACCTACTCGAGGACGAGCATGAATTAAGCTTGGGGATGCTTGATACGTCTACAACGTATCTATAATTTTTGATTGCTCCATGCTATATTATCTACTATTTTGGACATTATTGAGGTTTATTATCCACTTTTATATTATTTTTGGGACTAACCTATTAACCGGAGGCCCAGCCCAGAATTGTTGTTTTTTGCCTGTTTTAGGGTTTCGAAGAAAAGGAATATCAAACGGAGTCCAAACGGAATGAAACCTTCGGGAACGTGTTTTCTCAACGAACAAGACCTGGGAGACTTGGACCCTACGTCAAGAAAGGAAACAAGAGGCCATGAGGTAGGGGGGCGCACCCACCCCCACCAGGCGCGCCCTCCACCCTCATGGGCCCCCTGTTGCTCCACTAGCGTACTCCTTCCTCCTATATATATCCACGTACCCCCAAACGATCAGATACGGAGCCAAAACCCTAATTCCACCATCGTAACTTTCTGTATCCACGAGATCCCATCTTGGGGCCTGTTCCGGAGCTTCGCTGGAGGGGGCATCGATCACGGAGGGCTTCTACATCAACACCATAGCCCCTCCGATGAAGTGTGAGTAGTTCACCTCAGACCTACGGGTCCATAGTTAGTAGCTAGATGGCTTCTTCTCTCTTTTTGGATCTCAATACAATGTTCTCCCCCTCTCTTGTGGAGAACTATTCGATGTAATCATCTTTTTGCAGTGTGTTTGTTGGGGCTGATGAATTGTGGATTTATGATCAAGTCTATCTATGAACAATATTTGAATCTTCTATGAATTCTTTTATGTATGATTGGTTATCTTTGCAAGTCTCTTCGAATTATCAGTTTGGTTTGGCCTACTAGATTGATCTTTTTTGTAATGGGAGAAGTGCTTAGCTTTGGGTTCAATCTTGCGGTGTCCTTTCCCAGTGACAGTAGGGGCAGCAAGGCACGTATTGTATTTGAAGGAAATATGCCCTAGAGGCAATAATAAAGTTATTATCTATTTCCTTATATCATGATAAATGTTTATTATTCATGCTAGAATTGTATTAACCGGAAACATAATACATGTGTGAATACATAGACAAACAGAATGTCACTAGTATGCCTCTACTTGACTAGCTCGTTAATCAAAGATGGTTATGTTTCCTAACCATGGACAAAGAGTTGTTATTTGATTAACGGGATCACATCATTAGTTGAATGGTCTGATTGACATGACCCATTCCATTAGCTTAGCACCCGATCGTTTAGTATGTTGCTATTGCTTTCTTCATGACTTATACATGTTCTTATGACTATGAGATTATGAAACTCCCGTTTGCCGGAGGAACACTTTGTGTGCTACCAAACGTCACAACGTAACTGGGTGATTATAAAGGAGCTCTACAGGTGTCTCCAAAGGTACATGTTGGGTTGGTGTATTTCGAGATTAGGATTTGTCACTCCGAATGTCGGAGAGGTATCTCTGGGCCCTCTCGGTAATGCACATCACTTAAGCCTTGCAAGCATTGCAACTAATGAGTTAGTTGCGGGATGATGTATTACGGAACGAGTAAAGAGACTTGCCGGTAACAAGATTGAACTAGGTATTGGATACCGACGATCGAATCTCAGGCAAGTAACATACCGATGACAAAGGGAACAACGTATGTTGTTATGCGGTCTGACCGATAAAGATCTTCGTAGAATATGTAGGAGCCAATATGGGCATCCAGGTCCCGCTATTGGTTATTGACCGGAGACGTGTCTCGGTCATGTCTACATTGTTCTCGAACCGTAGGGTCCGCACGCTTAAGGTTTCGATGACAGTTATATTATGAGTTTTGATGGACCGAAGGAGTTCGGAGTCCCGGATGAGATCGGGGACATGACGAGGAGTCTCGAAATGGTCGAGATGTAAAGATCGATATATTGGACAACTATATTCGGACTTCAGAAAGGTTCCGAGTGATTCGGGTATTTTTCGGAGTACCGGAGAGTTACGGGAATTCGCCGGTAGAAGTATTGGGCTTATTGGGCCATACGAGAAAGAGAGAGGGGCTGCCTAGGGCAGGCCGCGCGCCCCCCCAAGGCCTAGTCCAAATTGGACTAGGGGGAGGGGCTGCACCCCTTCCTTGTTTCCTACTCCTACTACATGGAAGGACTCCTAGTTGGACTAGGAAAAGGGGAATCCTACTCCCGGTGGGAGTAGGACTCCCCTAGGGCGCGCCATAGAGAGGGCCGGCCCTCCCCTCCTCCACTCCTTTATATACGGGGGCAGGGGGCACCCCATAGACACACAAGTTGATCTTCGTGATCGTTCCTTAGCCGTGTGCGGTGCCCCCTTCCACCATATTCCACCTCGGTCATATTGTTGCATTGCTTAGGCGAAGCCCTGCGACGGTTGAATATCAAGATTATCACCACGCCGTCGTGCTGACGGAACTCCTCCCCGAAGCTTTGCTGGATCGGAGCCCGGGGAGCGTCATCAAGCTGAACGTGTGCCAAGAACTCGGAGGTGACGGAGTAACGGTGCTTGGATCGGTTGGACCGGGAAGACGTACGACTACTTCCTCTACATTGCGTCAACGCTTCCGCTTCAGTCTACGAGGGTACGTAGATAACACTCTCCTCTCTCGTTGCTATGCATCACCATGATCTTGCGTGTGCGTAGGAAATTTTTGAAATTACTACGTTCCCCAACAGTGGCATCCGAGCCTAGGTTTTATGTGTTGATGTTATATGCACGAGTAGAACACAAGTGAGTTGTGGGCGATATAAGTCATACTGCTTACCAGCATGTCATACTTTGGTTCGGTGGTATTGTTGGATGAAGCGGCCCGGACCGACAATACGCGTACGCTTACGCAAGACTGGTTCTACCGACGTGCTTTGCACACAGGTGGCTGGCGGGTGTCAGTTTCTCCAACTTTAGTTGAACCGAGTGTGGATACGCCCGGTCCTTGCGAAGGTTAAAACAACACCAACTTGACAAACTATCGTTGTGGTTTTTGATGCGTAGGTAAGAACAGTTCTTGCTAAGCCCGTAGCAACCACGTAAAACTTGCAACAACAAAGTAGATGACGTCTAACTTGTTTTTGCAGGGCATGTTGTGACGTGATATGGTCAAGACGTGATGAGATATAAGTTGTTATATGAGATGATCATGTTTTGTTGAAGTTATCGGCAACTGGCAAAATTCTTATGGTTGTCTCTCTATTGCATAAGATGCAAGCATCCAATAATT
Organism: Triticum monococcum; assembly: GCA_034509565.1. NCBI lineage: Eukaryota > Viridiplantae > Streptophyta > Magnoliopsida > Poales > Poaceae > Triticum > Triticum monococcum. The sequence continues at coordinate 436,334,240 of CM067842.1, read as the reverse complement.
GCTTTACTTTATCGCTATGCAATAGCAATAGTTGCAAGAGCAATTTTTGGCGAGACGACCACGTGACGACACATTGATATAGATCAAGATGATGGAGATCATGGTGTCATGCCGGTGATGATAGAGATCATGATATTACTTTGGAGATGGAAATCAAAGGCGCAAGATGATGATGGCCATATCATGTCACATATTTTGATTGCATATGATGTTTATCTTTTATACATCTTATTTTGCTTAGTTTGACGGTAGCATTTTAAGATGATCTCTCACTAATTATCAAGAAGTGTTCTCCCTAAGTATGCACCGTTGCGAAAGTTCTTCGTGCTGAGACACCACGTGATGATCAGGTGTGATAGGCTCTATGTTCAAATACAACGGGTGCAAAACAGTTGCACACGCGGAATACTCAGGTTATACTTGACGAGACAAGCATATACTGATATGGCCTCGGAACACGGAGACCGAAAGGTCGAGCGTGAATCATATAGTAGATATGATCAACATAGTGATGTTCACCAATGAAACTGCTCCATCTCACGTGATGATCGGACATGGTTTAGTTGATTTGGATCACGTGATCACTTAGAGGATTAGAGGGATGTCTATCTAAGTGGGAGTTCTTAAATAATATGATTAATTGAACTTAAATTTATCATGAACTTAGTCCTGGTAGCATTTTGCAAATTATGTTGTAGATCAATAGCTCGCGTTGTTGCTTCCCTGTGTTTATTTTGATATGTTCCTGGAGAAAATTGTGTTGAAAGACATTAGTAGCAATGATGCGGATTGGATCCGTGATCTGAGGTTTATCCTCATTGCTGCACAAAAGAATTATGTCCTTGATGCACCGCTAGGTGACAGACCTATTGCAGGAGCAGATGCAGACGTTATGAACGTTTGGCTAGCTGAAAGCACAAGTGCTCCCTAGGTGGTTTTGGTAATTAATGACAACATATCTCTTGTTGCACTAACGTTTCTATCTAGTATGTTTCAGATAAGTTCAACAATGGAGTGGCATGGACTAAAGATTGTGGGAAGTTCTTCAAGATGCTAAGGACAAAGGATTGGCTAAAGCTTAAAGCTCAAGACTCTTCATTTTACATTTTAGTGATCCAAGATCACATTGAGTCCATAGGAAAAGCCAATACTATCAAGGAGGGATGAGGTGTTGCTTAATGAGCCTCTTGCTCATGTGCTTAATGATATGCTCCAAAATCCTCAGCTACTTTCCCACTTCCACATATGATCTAAACCCAAAGCCAAACTCGGACCTACCGATTATTTCTATCCGGCGCCACCGAGTTTCACTTGTCATAGCCACTGCCAGAAACCCTAATCAGTTCGGTCTCACCGATGGGATCTCGGTCTCACCGAGATGGGCTTGCAAACTCTCTGTTACCTATTGCAATACTTTCGGTCCCACCGAGATATGCAATCGGCCCCACCGAGTTTGCTTGGTCAACTCTCTGTTTCACTTATTACCCAAATCGGTCCCACCGAATTTGAGTAATCGGTCAAACCGAGTTTTGAATTTACCCTAACCCTAGCACATCGGTCCCACCGAGTTGATCCAGTCGGTCCCACCGAAAATCTCTAATGGTCACTAGGTTTACTATTCCGGTCTGACCGAGTTTGTTGATTCGGTCCCACCGAGATTGGTAAATTGTGTGTAACGGTTGGATTTTGTGTGGAGGCTATATATACCCCTCCACCTCCTCTTCATTCGTGGAGAGAGCCATCAGAACACATCTACACTTCCAACTCATATGTTCTGAGAGAGAACTACCTACTCATGCGTTGAGGCCAAGATATTCCATTCCTACCATATGAATCTTGATCTCTAGCCTTCCCCAAGTTGCTTTCCACTCAAATCTTCTTTCCACCAGATCCAAATCCTATGAGAGAGAGTTGAGTGTTGGGGAGACTATCATTTGAAGCACAAGAGCAAGGAGTTCATCATCAACACACCATTTGTTACTTCTTGGAGAGTGGTGTCTTCTAGATTGGCTAGGTGTCACTTGGGAGCCTCCGACAAGATTGTGGAGTTGAACCAAGGAGTTTGTAAGGGCAAGGAGATCGCCTACTTCGTAAAGATCTACCGCTAGTGAGGCAAGTCCTTCGTGGGCAATGGCCATGGTGGGATAGACAAGGTTGCTTCTTCGTGGACCCTTCGTGGGTGGAGCCCTCCGTGGACTCGCGCAACCGTTACCCTTCGTGGGTTGAAGTCTCCATCAACGTGGATGTAGGATAGCACCACCTATCCGAACCACGGGAAAAACATCCGTGTCTCCAATTGCGTTTGAATTCTCCAAACCCTTCCCTTTACATTCTTGCAAGTTGCATGCTTTACTTTCCGCTGCCTATTCACTCTTTGCATGCTTGCTTGATATGTATTGTGAATGCTGAAATTATGCCTAAACTCCACTTAAACCAAAAAGGCTTAAAAATTGCAACTTTAGCATTAAGTGTCTAATCACGCCCCCTCTAGACACATCTACTTCAAGGTCCTACAAGTGGTATCAGAGCCAGGTTTCCATTGCCTTGGTTTAATCACCATCGGAGGAAGATGGATGTGTCTACTTTAGGGAGTCTTAGACATAGAGTGCCTATTCTTGATGGAGAGTATTTTCATGAGTGGAAAAATGAGATGCTTGTAATTTTCAATCAATATCATTTGAACAAGTATATTGCTAGACCTTGTGCACCTCATATTGATCCTTTGCTTCCTACCCTAGATGAAGATATTAACATGATTCACAATCTTAGAACTATTGAGCTCATCATTAGAGGATTGCCCAAAAATTTGATTGCTAGTTTGACTACTCTTAATTGTGCCTATACTATATGGAAATTTCTTGAGGAACGATTTCCCGATCATTCCTTGAAAAATTTGGATGAAATTCTCCAGAAATCTATTGCCTTGAGTAAGATAAACTCTAGTGATCCTAGTTTTGGTGATTGTCTATTTGAGCTCACCAATCTCAAGCGTGCTAAAGGAGATGTTGGAATTGTTATATCCGAAGCTATACGAATTCATAAAAGTGACTACTTTAATGATCATTTATCTAATGAATTACCCTCTCTAGGAAATGATGAGTCACAAGATCATGGTGAACATGGATACTATGATGATGATAGTGACTTCGATCTTGATGATGCAATGAGACATTTTGGTCTTACGGCAAATCTTCAGGGATATGCGTCAGGAGGAAAGGAATGGGTTCTTGATAGTGGATGTACTGATCATATGACCGGAGATGAAGAGATGTTCCGTGAGCTTGCTGAAAATGACGACCCTCAGAAATATGTCACCTTTGGTGATAATTCAAAGGGTAAAGTGGTTGGCCTTGGTAAGGTGGCCTTCTCACATGATAGTTCCATTCAAAATGTCATGCTCGTTGAATCTCTCGGCTACAACTTACTTTCAGTATCTAGACTTGCTGATTTCGGTTTGAATGTCCTATTTACTAAGGTAGATTGCCAAGTATTTCATCGAGACAATCATAAAATGGTCTTTATCGGTATGCGTAGGGGTGATCTTTACATTGTTGATTTCTCTAAAAAGGCACAACCTAAAACTTGCTTTATTGCTAAATCCTCAAAAGGTTGGTTGTGGCATAGACGACTAGGTCACGTTGGCATGAGAAACCTTGACAAGCTTATTAAAGGAAATCATATCCTTGGAGTTAACGATGTCATATTTGATAAGGATAGACTTTACAGTGCTTGTCAAGCAGGTAAACAGGTTGGAGGAAGGCATCCCGTGAAGAACATCATGACCACAAGGAGGGCACTCGAGCTACTTCATATGGATCTTTTTGGTCCCAACGCCTACAAGAGTCTCGGTGGAAATTCTTTTGGTCTAGTTATAGTTGATGATTTTTCAAGATTTACGTGGGTGTTCTTTCTTAATGACAAGTCACAGGTCTAGAAGATCTTCAAAAACTTCGCTAGGAAGGCCCAAAATCAGTTTGACGTGAAGATCAAGAAGGTTCGGAATGACAACGGAACGGAGTTCAAGAACGCAAATGTGGACACCTTTCTTGACGAAGAAGGGATTTCACTTGAGTTCTCGGCTACGTACACACCTCAACAAAATGGAGTTGTTGAGAGGAAGAACCGGGCGCTCATCGAAATGGCAAGAAGGATGCTTGATGAATACAAGACACCGAAGCACTTTTGGGCAGAAGCGGTTGAGACAGCTTGTCATGCAACAAATCGCTTGTATCTTCACAAGCTACTCGGCAAGACGGCGTACGAGCTCCTCACCGGTAACAAACCCCAAGTTGGATACTTTCGAGTATTCAGCTCAAAGTGCTACATTCTTGACAAGCATCGTCGTTCAAAGTTTGCTCCTAAATCTCATGAAGGTTTTCTAGTTGGTTATGGCTCAAACTCTCACACTTACCTTGTCTACAACAATTTCACCCGAAAGGTTGAAGAGACGGTAGATGTGAAGTTTGATGAATCTAAAGGCTCGCAAGTAGAGCAGTAGCCAATCGATGTAGGAGACAAAGACCCTTCAGAAGCAATCCAAGACTTGTCTATTGGCAAAATTCGTCCAACGGAGGTGAAGGAGAGTACCTCGTCCATCCAAGTGGAAGCCTCTACTTCACGACAAGGTGAACCAAGAATTGATACGGAAGCATCCACAAGTGGGACACACCAAGATGAAGAAGACAAGGAAATGCATCAAGACGAACATCAACAACCTCCTTCTCCACCACGACAAGAGAACGACAACGTCAACAATGAAGAAGGCCAAGAAGAAGAACAAGATGAAGAAGATGTTCAACGAAGACCCAAGAAAAAGCTCTCACGAGTTCGAGCAAGAATTGCCAAAGATCATCCCGTCGAGCAAATCTTCAATGATATACAAACCGGGAGAATCACTCGCTCAAAGACTCGTTTAGCTAACTTTTGTGAAAACTATTCATTCATCTCTAGCATTGAACCTATGAATGTTGAAGAAGCATTGGAAGATCCAGATTGGATAAACGCTATGCATGAAGAGCTACACAACTTTGAGAGAAACCAAGTTTGGACATTGGTTGAGAAGCCCGACAATAACCACAACATCATTGGTACCAAATGGGTGTTTCACAACAAGCAAGATGAAGATGGACAAATGGTTCGCAACAAAGCATGTCTCATCGCCCAAGGGTACACACAAGTCGAAGGTATGGACTATGGTGAGACATATGCTCCCGTTGCTAGACTTGAGTCCATTTGCATCTTACTTGCCTATGCTAATCACCATAATATCACCTTGTACCAAATGGACATTAAAAGTGCTTTTCTAAATGGTGAAATAGAGGAGGAAGTTTATGTCAAACAACCTCCTGGCTTTATCAACCCTAAGAAACCAAATCATGTTACAAACTTCACAAAGCTCTTTATGGTCTTAAACAAGCTCCTAGAGCATGGTATAAATGCTTGACCAAGTTCCTTATTGCAAGTGGTTTTGAAATTGGTAAAATTGATTCTACTCTTTTTACTAAAAGGGTTAATGGAGAACTATTTGTATGCCAAATTTATGTTGATGATATCATATTTGGTTCAACTAACCCTCTCTTTAGTGAAAAGTTTGGAAAACTAATGTCAGAGAAGTTTGAGATGTCTATGATGAGTGTACTCAAATTCTTTCTCGGTTTGCAAATCAAGCAAACTAAGGAAGGTACATTTGTCTCTCAAACGAAGTACACCAAGGACTTATTCAAGAAGTTCAATATGCAAGAATGCAAAGGTATGCCTACACCCATGCCTACTAGTGGACATCTTGATTTGACCAAAGATGGTGAACCGGTTGATCAAAAGGTTTATCGCTCTATGATTGGTTCTTTGTTATACCTATGTGCTTCACGTCCCGACATTATGCTAAGTGTGTGCATGTGTGCACGTTATCAAGCTGCTCCTAAAGAATGTCATCTTAAGGCCGTGAAAAGGATAGTGAGATACTTAATTCATACACCAAACTTTGGCATTTGGTATCCTAAGAGGTCTTCTTTTGATCTTGTTGGCTATTCCGACTCGGATTATGCCAGGGACAAGGTTGATAGAAAATCTACTTCGGGTACTTGTCAATTTCTTGGTAGATCTCTTGTGTCTTGGTCTTCCAAGAAACAAAACTCAGTATCCTTATCCACCGCCGAAGCGGAATACATTGCCGCTGGTTCATGTTGTGCTCATTTACTTTGGATGACCCAAACTCTTAAAGATTATGGGATCTATGTGAAACATGTTCCACTGCTTTGTGACAATGAAGGTGCTATCAAAATTGGTCATAATCCTGTACAACATCCTCGAACTAAGCATATTGAAGTTCGTCATCATTTCATTCGAGACCATGTTGCTAAGGGTGACATTGATCTTAAGCATGTTCGTACTGATAAGCAATTAGCGGATATATTTACTAAACCTCTTGATGAGAAAGTATTTTGCAGGTTGAGAGGTGAATTGAACATTATTGATGCTTCGAACTTGGAGTAGGAACTCCATTGGATACATGCAAGACATGAGCTTATGACTAATCCATGATATATCTCTTATAATGACTATCTTATGTCTTGGATATATTTGTACCTTGCATGTTGTCTAACCCATGTAGGTGCTTGGTTGAATCTAATTCCATGAGATTGCGACTCACTCACATCTTGAGCAATCTCTACATCAGCAAGTCTCTACACAATGGTGGTTGAAGACAAGGAAGCACAAAACCATTCAAACATATCCTTTGACAAATTCTATGTTGAGCTTCATGATTGTCATTTTTGGATACACAAGTGCTCTTCCTTGCAAGAACTAACCCATGTAGGTAGATGAACTCAAACTCCAAGTGGTGCTCCCAACTCTTGATGAGCTACATCAACCTTGAGCACCCACACAAGTTCAACTACATGAGCAAGAACCACACCACCACCCAAGGTATGTTATTCCATCTTAGAGAAGCTTTACTCCAAGACATGAGTCAAAGCAACTCAACAAGATGTGAAAGCATCAAGATGCTTAAACGAAAAATGGTAACCCCATTTTGATCTTAAACGATGAGTATGACCTATGATCAAGTGTTCTCACTTGACTCCTAAGTCAATATACTCTAACATAGGTGACTATGTCACCGCCCAACTCTAGATGAAGTTCTCTTGTGTTCTTTTTGTGTTATTGCATTTGTCTCATGCATGTTTATTTTCTTTCTCTTTTTCAAAAACAAAAAAAAACTTCATCTAGATCCTTCAGTTTCTTCTCTTTTCTTTTTGTTTTTGTTCTGCATTTTCTGCATTCAATTCCTTGCAAATCCTTCAGATAATTCATTGCAAATCTTTGTGAGATCCTACATGTCTAGTGAGCTGAGGTGACAAGTGTTTTTCTCTGTGTGAACTCGGTTTCACCGACTTGTAATTTTCGGTCCAACCGAATCTTTTCGGTACCACCGAAACGTGCCACTCGGTGCCACCGACTTCGCAATAGGAAAAACAGTTTGCCACTTATTCTATATTTCTTCTGATACAGCTCCACTCAATGAATCTTGTCCTCTACAAGCATCATAGTTTTATCCATTGCTTTGTGCTGAGTCTCAAGGACCAAACCTATATGACGGATTCCAGAAAGCCCTTCTTGGAAATTGATGTCAAAGGGGGAGAGAGAGATCACATCAAAGCTCAAGGGGGAGAGAAAGTCTCAAGGACCAAACCTATAAGAGAGAAAGTATTAAGGGGGAGAAAGAGATTTCCAGGGGGAGAGAATACTCAAGGATCCCAGATGTCCCAGATGCTTGATGTTCAAGAGGAGAGATGTCACATGTCTTTTTGGGGGAAAGACATGTTCATATGTGCTTATTTGCATTAAGTTCTATCCATTGGTATCTTTCAGCTCTGATTTTTTGTTCCCTATCTTCTCCCAATATCCCATGTAAGATTCAGGGGGAGCAAGACACCTAAGGGAAAGAAATCAGTTAAATTCATTGCATATCTTTACTCTTGGGGACATGTTGAATCCAATGTGGTACCTTGTACTCACTCTCTACATGTCATCCCAGTCTTGGTTCTCTTGTGGCTTCCTTGGTTTGCTCTGGCTAGTGGAGGTACCTGTGTTATCTAACCTTGTTTGTGCAGGTTCATTCCATCCTAAGCCAGCCAAAGACTACAAGGTAAGTGTATGCATCAAAATCATGAGTATGAGGAATTCTTGCTTATGTACATACTGTTTGCAAGAAGGACTCATGAGCATGAAGGTATTTTTCTTGATAATCTTTTGCTCTGATGCATATGGCCAAGATACATGTAACACATTGCCTACTCTGTCATGGTTATGCTCTCACATGCTTCTATATTTCACATTTACATGAGTGCATACATGTAGGGGGAGCCTATGCTTGTTACATGTCCTTCCAAAGCTTTACTTGCTGTTCTTTATATCTTTATCTAAAGCTTTGATGTATGTTGCCATCAATTACCAAAAAGGGGGAGATTGAAAGCACAAGTGCTCCCTAGGTGGTTTTGGTAATTAATGACAACATATCTCTTGTTGGACTAACGTTTCTATCTAGTATGTTTCAGATAAGTTCAACAATGGAGTGGCATGGACTAAAGGTTGTGGGAAGTTCTCCAAGATGCTAAGGACAAAGGATTGGCTAAAGCTTAAAGCTCAAGACTCTTCATTTTACATTTTAGTGATCGAAGATCACATTGAGTCCATAGGAAAAGCCAATACTATCAAGGAGAGATGAGGTGTTGCTTAATGAGCCTCTTGCTCAAGTGCTTAATGATATGCTCCAAAATCCTCAGCTACTTTCCAACTTCCACATATGATCTAAACCCAAAGCCAAACTCGGACCTACCGATTATTTCTATCCGGCGCCACCGAGTTTCACTTGTCATAGCCAATGCCAGAAATCCTAATCAGTTCGGTCTCACCGATGGGATCTCGGTCTCACCGAGATGGGCTTGCAAACTCTCTGTTACCTATTGCAATACTTTCGGTCCCACCGAGATATGCAATCGGCCCCACCGAGTTTGCTTGGTCAACTCTCTGTTTCACTTATTACCCAAATCGGTCCCACCGAGTTTGAGTAATCGGTCAAACCGAGTTTTGAATTTACCCTAACCCTAGCACATCGGTCTCACCGAGTTGATCCAGTCGGTCCCACCGAAAATCTCTAACGGTCACTAGGTTTACTATTTTGGTCTGACCGGGTTTGTTGATTCGGTCCCACTGAGATTGGTAAATTGTATGTAACAGTTGGATTTTGTGTGGAGGCTATATATACCCCTCCACCTCCTCTTCATTCGTGGAGAGAGCCATTAGAACACATCTACACTTCCAACTCATATGTTCTGAGAGAGAACTACCTAATCATGTGTTGAGGCCAAGGTATTCCATTCCTACCATATGGATCTTGATCTCTAGCCTTCCCCAAGTTGCTTTCCACTCAAATATTCTTTCCACCAGATCCAAATCCTATGAGAGAGAGTTGAGTGTTGGGGAGACTATCATTTGAAGCACAAGAGCAAGGAGTTCATCATCAACACACCATTTGTTACTTCTTGGAGAGTGGTGTCTCCTAGATTGGCTAGGTGTCACTTGGGAGCCTCCGACAAGATTGTGGAGTTGAACCAAGGAGTTTGTAAGGGCAAGGAGATCGCCTACTTCGTGAAGATCTACCGCTAGTGAGGCAAGTCCTTCGTGGGCGATGGCCATGGTGGGATAGACAAGGTTGCTTCTTTGTGGACCCTTCGTGGGTTTAGCCCTCCGTGGACTCGCGCAACCGTTACCCTTCGTGGGTTGAAGTCTCCATCAACGTGGATGTAGGATAGCACCACCTATCCGAACCACGGGAAAAACATCCGTGTCTCCAATTGCGTTTGAATTCTCCAAACCCTTCCCTTTACATTCTTGCAAGTTGCATGCTTTACTTTCCGCTGCCTATTCACTCTTTGCATGCTTGCTTGATATGTATTGTGAATGCTGAAATTATGCCTACACTCCACTTAAACCAAAAAGGCTTAAAAATTGCAACTTTAGCATTAAGTGTCTAATCACCCCCCTCTAGACACATCTACTTCAAGGTCCTACACTAGCTCAATATGATGACTACTTGATAGTTTAGTGCACCATGCTTAATGGCTTAGAATCGGGACTTCAAAGACGTTTTGAACGTCATGGACCATATGAGATGTTCCAGGAGTTGAAGTTAATATTTCAAGCAAATACCCGAGTTGAGAAATATGAAGTCTCCAACAAGTTCTATAGCTAAAAGATGGAGGAGAATCGCTCAACTAGTGAGCATGTGCTCAGATTGTCTGGGTACTACAATCGCTTGAATCAAGTGGGAGTTAATCTTCCAGATAAGATAGTGATTGACAGAATTCTCTAGTCACCATCACCAAGTTAGTAGAACTTCGTGATGAACTATAATATGCAAGGGATAACGGAAACAACTCCCAAGCTCTTCGTGATGCTGAAATCAACGAAGGTAGAAATCAAGAAAAACATCAAGTGTTGATGGTTGACAAGACCACTAGTTTCAAGAAAAGGGCAAAGGGAAGAAGGGGAACTTCAAGAAGAACGGCAAGCAAGTTGTTGCTCAAGTGAAGAGGCGCAAGTCTGATCCTAAGCCTGAGACTAAGTGCTTCTACTGCAAAGGGACTGGTCACTGGAAGTGGAACTGCCCCAAGTATTTGGCGGATAAGAAGGATGGCAAGGTAAACAAAGGTATATTGGATATACGTGTTATTGATGTGTACTTTACTAGTGTTTATAGCAACCCCTCGGCATTTGATACTGGTTCAGTTGCTAAGATTAGTAACTCGAAACGGGAGTTGCAGAATAAACAGAGACTAGTTAAGGGTGAAGTGACGATGTGTGTTGGAAGTAGTCCCAAGATTGATATGATCATCATCGCACACTCCCTATAATTTCGGGATTAGTGTTGAACCTAAATAAGTGTTATTTGGTGTTTGCGTTGAGCATGAATATGATTTGATCATGTTTATTGTAATACGGTTATTCATTTAAGTAAGAGAATAAATTGTTGTTCTGTTTACATGAATAAAACCTTATATGGTTACACACCCAATGAAAATAGTTCATTGGATCTCGATCATAGTGATACACATAATCATAATATTAAACCAAAAAATGCAAAGTTAATAATGATAGTGCAACTTATTTGTGGCACTGCCGTTTAGGTCATGTTGGTGTAAAGCGCATGAAGAAACTCCATGCTGATGGGCTTTTAGAATCACTTGATTATGAATCAGTTGATGCTTGCGAACCATGCCTCATGGGCAAGATGACTAAGACTCTGTTCTTCGGAACAATGGAGCGAGCAATAGATTTGTTGGAAATCATACATACTGATGTATGTGGTCCGATGAATATTGAGGCTCGCGAGAAGTATCATTATTTTCTGATCTTCACAGATGATTTGAGCAGATATGGGTATATCTACTTAATGAAACACAAGTCTGAAACAGTTGAAAAATTCAAAGAATTTCAGAGTGAAGTGGAGAATCATCGTAACAAAAATGAAAGTTTCTACGATATGATCGCAGAAGTAAAATATTTGAGTTACGAGTTTGGTCTTCAATTAAAACAATGTGGAATAGTTTCACAAACTCATGCCACCTGGAACACCACAGCATAATGTTGTGTCCGAATGTCATAATCGTACTTTATTAGATATGGTGCAATCTATGATGTCTCTTACTGATCTACCACTATCGTTTTGGGGTTATGCATTAGAGACAGCTGCATTCACGTTAAATAGGGCACCATCTAAGTCCGTTGAGACGACACAATCTGAACTGTGGTTTGGCAAGAAACCAAAGTTGTCGTTTCTTAAAGTTTGGGGTTGTGATGCTTATATGAAAAGGTTTCATCCTAATAAGCTCAAACCCAAATCGGAGAAATATGTCTTCATAGGATACCCAAAGGAGACTGTTGGGTATACCTTCTATCACAAATCCGAAGGCAAGACTTTTGTTGCTAAATTCGGAGTTTTTCTAGAGAAGGAGTTTCTCTCAAAAGAAGTGAGTGGGAGGAAAGTAGAACTTGATGAGGTAACTGTACCTGCTCCCTTATTGGAAAGTAGTTCATCACAGAAATCTGTTCCTGTGACTACTACACCAACTAGTGAGGAAGCTAATGATGATGATCATGTAACTTCAAATCAAGTTACTACCAAATCTCGTAGGTAAACCAGAGTGAGATCCGCACTAGAGTGGTACAGTAATCCTGTTCTGGAAGTCATGTTACTAGACCATGAAGAACTTGCGAACTATGAGGAAGCGATGATGAGCCCAGATTCCGCGAAATGGTTTGAGGCCATGAAATCTGAGATATGATCCATGTATGAGAACAAAGTATGGACTTTGATGGATTTGCCCGATGATCGGCAAGCCATAGAAAATAAATGGATCTTCAAGAGAAAGACGGACACTGATAGTAGTGTTACTATCTACAAAGCTAGAATTGTCGCAAAAGGTTTTCGACAAGTTCAAGGTGTTGACTACGATGAGATTTTCTCACTCGTATCTATGCTTAAGTCTGTCCGAATCATGTTAGCAATTGCCGCATTTTATGAAATCTGGCAAATGGATAAACAAAACTGCATTCCTTAATGGATTTACTAAAGAAGAGTTGTATACGATGCAACTAGAAGGTTTTGTCGATCCTAAAGGTGTTAACTAAATATGCAAGCTCTAGCGATCCATCTATGGACTGGTGCAAGAATCTCGGAGTTGGAATATATGCTTTGATAAGTTGATCAAAGCATATAGTTTTATACAGACTTGCGGTGAAGCCTGTATTTACAAGAAAGTGAGTGGGAGCACTACAGCATTTCTGATAAGTATATGTGTATGACATATTGTTGATCGGAAATAATGTAGAATTATTCTGCAAAGCATAAAGGAGTGTTTGAAAGGAGTTTTTCAAAGAAAGACCTCGGTAAAGCTGCTTACATATTGAGTATTAAGATCTATAGAGATAGATCAAGACGCTTGATAAGTTTTTCAATGAGTACATACCTTGACAAGTTTTTGAAGTAGTTCAAAATGGAACAGTCAAAGAAAAAGTTTCTTGCCTGTGTTATAAGGTGTGAAGTTGAGTAAGACTCAAAGCCTGACCACGGCAGAAGATAGAAAGAGAATGAAAGTCATTCCCTATGCCTCAGTCATAGGTTCTATAAAGTATGCCATGCTATGTACCAGATCTATTGTATACCATACACTGTGTTAAGAGAGGGAGTACAATAGTGATCTAGGAGTAGATCAATGGACAGCGGTCAAAATTATCCTTACTGGAATAAGGATGTGTTTCTCGATTACGGAGGTGACAAAAGGTTCGTCGTAAAGGGTTACGTCGATGCAAGTTTTGACACTGATCCAGATGACTCCAAGTCTCAATCTGGATACATATTGAAAGTGGGAGCAATTAGCTAGAGTAGCTCCATGCAGAGCATTGTTGACATAGAAATTTGCAAAATACATGCGGATCTGAATGTGGCAGACCCGTTGACTAAACTTCTCTCACAAGCAAAACATGATCACTTTTTGGGTCTTAATCACATAGCGATGTGAACTAGATTATTGAATCTAGTAAACCCTTTTGGTGTTAGTCACATGGAGATGTGAACCAATCACATAAAGATGTGAACTATTGATGTTAAATCACATGGCGATGTGATCTAGATTATTGACTCTAGTGCAAGTGGGAGACTGAAGGAAATATGCCCTAGAGGCAATAATAAAGTTATTATTTATTTCCTTATATCATGATAAATGTTTATTATTCATGCTAGAATTGTATTAACCGGAAACATAATACATGTGTGAATACATAGACAAACAGAATGTCACTAGTATGCCTCTACTTGACTAGCTCGTTAATCAAAGATGGTTATGTTTCCTAACCATGGACAAAGAGTTGTTATTTGATTAACGGGATCACATCATTAGTTGAATGATCTGATTGCCATGACCCATTCCATTAGCTTAGCACCCGATTGTTTAGTATGTTGCTATTGCTTTCTTCATGACTTATACATGTTCCTATGACTATGAGATTATGCAACTCCCGTTTGCCGGAGGAACACTTTGTGTGCTACCAAACGTCACAACGTAACTGGGTGATTATAAAGGAGCTCTACAGGTGTCTCCAAAGGTACATGTTGGGTTGGCGTATTTCAAGATTAGGATTTGTCACTTCGAATGTCGGAGAGGTATCTCTGGGCCCTCTCGGTAATGCACATCACTTAAGCCTTGCAAGCATTGCAACTAATGAGTTAATTGCGGGATGATGTATTACGGAATGAGTAAAGAGACTTGCCGGTAACGAGATTGAACTAGGTATTGGATACCGACGATCGAATCTCACGCAAGTAACATACCGATGACAAAGGGAACAACGTATGTTGTTATGCGGTCTGACCGATAAAGATCTTCGTAGAATATGTAGGAGCCAATATGGGCATCCAGGTCCTGCTATTGGTTATTGACCGGAGACGTGTCTCGGTCATGTCTACATTGTTCTCGAACCGTAGGGTCCGCACGCTTAAGGTTTTGATGACAGTTATATTATGAGTTTTGATGTACCGAAGGAGTTCGGAGTCCCGGATGAGATCGGGGACATGACGAGGAGTCTCGAAATGGTCGAGACGTAAAGATCGATATATTGGACGACTATATCCGGACTTCGGAAAGGTTCCGAGTGATTCGGGTATTTTTCGAAGTACAGGAGAGTTACAGGAATTCGTCGGGAGAAGTATTGTGCCTTATTGGGCCATACGAGAAAGAGAGAGGGGCTGCCTAGGGCAGGCCGCGCGCCCCCCAAGGCCTAGTCCGAATTGGACTAGGGGGAGGGGCTGCGCCCCTTCCTTGTTTCCTACTCGTACTACATGGAAGGACTCCTAGTTGGACTAGGAAAAGGGGAATCCTACTCCCGGTGGGAGTAGGACTCCCCTAGGGCGCGCCATAGAGAGGGCCGGCCCTCCCCTCCTCCACTCCTTTATATACGGGGGCAGGGGGCACCCCATAGACACACAAGTTGATCTTCGTGATCGTTCCTTAGCCGTGTGTGGTGCCCCCTTCCACCATATTCCACCTCGGTCATATTGTTGCATTGCTTAGGCGAAGCCCTGCGACGGTTGAACATCAAGATCGTCACCACGCCATCGTGCTGACGGAACTCCTCCCCGAAGCTTTGCTGGATCGGAGCCCGGGGAGCGTCATCGAGCTGAACGTGTGCCAAGAACTCAGAGGTGCCGGAGTAACGATGCTGGGATCGGTTGGACCGGGAAGACGTACGACTACTTCCTCTACATTGCGTCAATGCTTCCGGTTCGGTCTACGAGGGTACGTAGATAACACTCTCCCCTCTTGTTGCTATGCATCACCATGATCTTGCGCGTGCGTAGGAAATTTTTGAAATTACTACGTTCCCCAACAGTATTGTTGCCATCGAGGATAACAAGATGGGGTTTTCTTCATATTGCATGAGTCTATCCCTCTACATCATGTCATCTTGCTTAAGGTGTTACTCTGTTTTTAACTTAATACTCTAGATGCATGCTGGATAGCGGTCGATGAGTGGAGTAATAGTAGTAGATGCAGCCAGGAGTCAGTCTACTTGTCTCGGACGTGATGCCTATATACATGATCATACCTAGATATTCTCATAACTATGCTCAATTCTGTCAATTGCCCAATAATAATTTGTTCACCCACCGTAGAATACCTATGCTCTTGAGAGAAGCCACTAGTGAAACCTATGGCCCCCGGGTCTATCTTTATCATATTGATCTCCTACTACTTAGTTATTTCCTTTGCCATTTACTTTGGCTTTATTTTACTTTGCATCTTTTATCATAAAAACACCAAAAAAATTATCTTATCATATCTATCAGATCTCACTCTCGTAAGTGGCCTTATAGGGATTGACAACCCCTATTTGCGTTGGTTGCGAGGATTTATTTGTTTTGTGCAGGTATGAGGGACTCACGCGTAGCCTCCTACTAGATTGATACCTTGGTTCTCAAAAACTGAGGGAAATACTTACGCTACTTTGCTGCATCATCCCTTCCTCTTCGGGGAAAACCAACGCAGTGCTCAAGGGGTAGCAGGCTGCAAGGGAAGGAGCAGCAGCAGGAGCTCGCAGGAGGGGTTGCGCAAGAGGGAAGCGGGGGCGGGAGCAGTGAGGGGGGGGGGGGGGGGCGGCCACGCGCAAGGTACAGGCGGCGCGGTCGACGGGCAAGCAGGGATAGGGGAGAGTGGGGAGAGGCGGTGTTCATGGCGGGGCCATAGGGGACTGGAAGCGGGCTCGGGGAGGAGTCGGGGTCGACGCGACGAGGTGAATGAGCTCCGAGCGACGAGCAGCGATGATGGGGTGGCCCGGCGACGGGGAGGCCTTCGGGCGGCGGCGGACGATGCGTCGGGTGGGTTTGTGCCCCTGATCTCGATCCAGATCGGGGGGAGGGAGAGAGCGAGTGGAGGGAAGTGGGGGTGACAGTGGTTAGGGTTTGGGTGCCAGCAGGGTTAAAGGAGTGGGGTGGGCCGGCTTGGTTGGTGGGCTGGCCGGCTGGGCCGTTTGGCCCGGTTGGCCACTGGGGTTCTCTTTGTTTTATTTTTATTTTTCTTTTCTTTTTTATATTTCCTTTTGATTCATTATAGTTTTATAAAACCTAAAAGCAAGTCCCAATTTAGCAATAATAATTATCCTACCGCCCCATTAATTTCGGGCAACTAAATAAGATAGTTTAATATTTATAAAATAGAAAGGCATTTATTTAATTGTTTTACCTACTGCTTTAATTACCTAAGTGCATTTAAACCTTTTATAAAAATTTGGTTCCTCCAAATGATTACCTGTGCATTATTTGGCACGACCCGAACATTTTAGGTTTAACATTTGAAAACTTTCATTATTTGACTTTAATTCAAATTTGAATTTGAATTGGTTTTAAACTAACGCGAGTTTATTGATAGTAACCGAGGTGACGTGGCATCATTAGCAGAGGTTCATTGTAGCTTAATTATCCGGGCGTCACAATTCGCCTCCACTACAAGAAATCTTGTCCCGAGATTTTAAGGGGTGGAGTAAGGGGGAAAGACTAGGTTATGAAATTCTAACGAATCTTCTTGGTCTTGGTTGCGCTTCCTGAAGAGGTCGATCCCTTACATTGTTGTCTTCATTTCTCTTCTTCAGGTCATCATGATGAAGTCGGCATCCTTTCTTTGGGAGCTCAATCATACTTACGAAAGAATAAAGGGTGGGTATTCCGGGAGAACAGACCTCTGCAAGGTCGACTATCTGGTCGATAACATCGGGGAAGGTGGCGAAAGTAACTCTCGAATTGAAATTTAAGAAAACATCTAGAGCAAAGTAAGGAGGTATCATGGGAAGTTTTGAGCGGGCAGGAAATCATTCAATGCCTGAAACAAGGCATGAAAGGGGTTCAAAGCAACGGGAATAAGTATTGTATCTAATACCATAATTGATGATCTCTCGGAAGGTGGCTCGTGAATTACCTACGAAATCAAGCGCAAGGGATAACTTTGAATCAGGGATGTACAGGAGAGTCAGGTTTTGATCCTGTGGAACTATGGGTTATGGGCCCACCATGTGGGTCAAAAGTAGGAAGGGCACTATCATTTTGCACGATCCTGAAAGCAAGGCATGTCAGAGGGTAGCATGTCAGTTATGTCGGCAACAACGTCGGTACCAAGGGCGAGGGACAAAGAGAACCATTTTCCTGCTCGTTGAACAAGGTGGACCAATAGGCAAAGTTCTCATCCATCGGTGGCTACTGGAATGTCATCAACAATAGTAACAGGGTCTTGCTGACAGAATTGTATACCGAGGTGTTTTCATAAGCAGGAGAATATTACTGCTCAGATCATATAGATCACAAGAAAGGTTAAACCAAACTATGGAAAGGAAAATATTATTATTAGATTAAATAGAACAATGGAAAGGGAAATGTTTTTAAACACATATTTCAGGGGTATATCCTTCCCAAGGACAAGCAGAGCATGATATCCATGACATGATATAACATAGAGAACCCTTTAGGTAAGAGAAGAGAAATTTCATGACATTACCCATAGAAAGGTGTTTGGATAATTGATAAGGAAAATTTAGCATTATGCTTCAAATGTTTTTATTGAAAATGGGAGTACCACAGACATCCTTCGAGATAGCATTGACATGGTCTTCAAGCAAAGGCCAGACTTTGGATACTCAAAGGATTCATCAGGAACAACTTATTGAATAAGTCTTACAATTTCCTCATGGAAGAATGGTTAACCTTGCTAAAAAGCAAGAACTATAACAATAGGCCTGTGTGCTAGGCATGACATCACCTTATCAGGGTCAAAAACTAATGTTATAACTCTTGGGAATATGTTCTAACCATCTTATCTGGCCGAGATTCAGATCTGATTGGTGTCAGGATACCTCAGACTCGGGATGCCTGAGAAGAAAAGGTGCAACACAAATTGACGAGATGACATTGTAAGACTCTCAGGAAATGAACTATGGAAGCAAGTTCCAAATCACGAGTTCATCATTATACCAACGAGAGAATGAGGAGGTGGCTGATGAACTCAGCGAGCATTCAACGAGATTTCCAAAAGATGGATTTCCTCAATTATGTGAACAAGGAGATAACATTTGTCAGATCAAATGATATAATGAGGTATGTTTAGGAAAACATACTCGATTACACATTGGTTGACAGGTGCGCCCGAAAAAATATGGGCATAGGTAGCCTGATCAATTGTTAGAATGGTGATCCAATAACCGATAGGCTAAGAATGAACTGTCGATCATTAACTTCAAAGCAATAGGGTTGCTAGAAGTGCAGAATCCAAACAACACCGTTCATTTGTTGGTATCCCGGTTAGAATCAACACGGGGACCAAGAAAGAATGGTGATGGTGAGAAGTATCACTATATCAAGAATTCTTAAGAGGTGGAGCAACCCTAACAACATTCTCGATATAGAAGACAATAATACTACAAAGTAGAACATAACCTAAGATAGATAGCAAGGAAATCAAGGTACAACACAAAACATGAACAAGTTTGTGTTGGGGGAAGGCAAGAATGTTGTCAATGATAACACAAATCGTCGAGGGGCAAGGATGGTATTTCCCATCATGAATTCGATTGATATCCTGGAAGAGCTCGGAATGTTGATGATGATCACGACACAATTGTCGAGAGATTTCATGAAGGTGTAATCGATCGGTGATGACATCAAGTCAAAGGAGTGATGAAGCGAAAGGTTATTGGAACCATGGGTACGTCACAAACTCAGAATCAAGCTTGTTGTTCAAGGCGAATGATATGACGAGGAAAGTCGGTGTAAACTTAGCTCATCGTTGAAAATTGTGCTCCGAGAGAAGGACCAAGTAGCACAGTTAATAAGTTGCATGATAATGATATAGCCGACCAGGCTAGGAATGACTTGAAGGATTAATAAACTCATAAGCAACAAAGATTACTTAGAGTTATTGAATAGGAGTGCGGAATTGATTCACTTATCAATGTCCTTGATTGTCTAGCAACTCAGAACCCCGAGAAAATTGGAATCAGTGAGAAATAATACCTGAAGAATAACTAATAAGAAGTAATATTGTTATGTGACATTATTGAGGTAACACAGGGTAATACTCGAAGGTAGATCATAATAGAGGTTGGACGGGTGCATTGATCTGGAGAGGACAAGTAGTTTAACTTGTCTAAGAAATTGAATCAAAGGGGAACAATATGGCCAGAACCACATTTGTAAATGATCAAACCATAGATACAAGAAGAACTTATAACAAGGGGGTAACTATTTTACAAGAAGCTTCCATGATAAGATCTGCATCGTGTCCATGGGCATGAACGCAAAGTTCAAGGTAGGCTCCCACTTCTTCAATGTATAACCTTCCATTCACTTCTCGTCCTTGAAGAAGTTATATGGTATAAAATTATCTGGTAAAACACCAAAAGGGCATGACTTGTGAAAACCTTCGGGTTCATATGGTTTTAGGGAAGGTATAGGTTTAACCCATAGGGGCATCTTAGGAACATGTACCACAAGCTTCAAGAGTAAATATCACCAGCTCGAAAGCAGAGCATGGTTGGCCAAATCAGAGAATAGGATTTACCAATGGCATTATGTATCAAGGAAAGAAATCCATGTTTTGAGAATATGCAGAATGGTCGGATAATAATCCACCAAAGCATCTAGCGGAACGCAAAGGATCTAATGTGAGTAACAGTACTCAACCAGAAGAAGAAGGAATGCAAGGAGATCAAATTATAGAAACAACTGACTAATTTAAAGCTCAAATGCAAAGGAATTATGATTTCCTAATCAAAGGATCAAAATAAACACACTGATTAAGGATGAATGAGTTGAATAGACTTAGGGGTACAATCGACGACAAATTGATTGGTCGAGAACCAGGTCATGTTCATAATGACGTCTGAGCCGGAAGGATGAATTCTAGGAGTCGACTAAGGATTGCGAGCATTCACAACATATTGAATCAACGGACTCAAAATGATAGTGACAAAAGATGGCAATAAGAGTACTAGACTTATGGGATTAACCATAATGCAAGCAAGCAAGCATTTCAAGAGCAATAAGCTGCTAACGATTTTTGGTAGAGCGAATAGTATTTTGAAGGCCTTTGTGAAACACATGAACAACTAGGGATGAGAGGATACTCGGTAAGTGCGAGGAATTATTCGTACTAGTATTCATGTGGCAAGGAACTGCAAGGCAGTAGGCACAAAGTATTTTCGAAACAACAGAGCAAATTTTAGGGTATCTTGTAATACCAAGAACAACTGGGAATAAAAGTAAGAACGATAGGTGTATGTATTTATCCATAAGGATTTATCGGTGGTAGTGAAATTGCAACGGCGGTGGCACATCGGTCGTGAGAAAACATTGAAGAGCATCTTCAGAATCTTCTAGTGAATCAAGCCATCGTCTGGAATGAAGGGGCTCTCCGGGAGGAAGTAGTTACGAGAACCTAGAGTCGGCATTAGTAAAATCATTTAACCCGAATAGAAGAGAGATCAGAGTCCTAGAGTATAGGTCGAGGAATAAAAGATTCTAATACCACCCAATGGAGACGTGGGCCCGTAAGCCACACAACCATGTTAGTAAAAGTTTTGCAATGACTAGATTCAACTTCGGCCAAGAAGTTGGAAGGGGGATTCCTACAGGCAGTCGGCTTTGATACCAACTTGTGATGCCCCCAATTTGACTATACACTAATCATACACACAAATGTGTACGATCAAGATCAAAGACTCACGGGAAGATACCACAACACAACTCTAGACACAAATTAAAGTAATACAAGCTTTATATTAAAAGCCAGGGGCCTCAAGAGCTCGAATACATAAGCTCGAATACACAAGAGTCAGCGGAAGCAATAATATCTGAGTACAAACATAAGTTAAACAAGTTTGCCTTAAGAAGGCTAGCAAAAAAGTAGCAACGATTGAAAAGGCAAGGCCTCCTGCATGGGACCTCCTAACTACTCCTCGAAGTCGAACTCCACGTAGAATCATCTTCGGGATCCTCTGGCTCCTGGACTCCATCATAAGATCGCAATAACCGGGAAAGGGGAAAAAAGAAGTAGTGAAGCAACCGTGAGTACTCATCCAAAGTACTCGCAAGCAAGGATCTACACTACATATACATCGGTATCAATGAAAAGGTAGTATCTGTGGACTGAGCTGCAGAATGCCAGAATAAGAGGGGGATATCTAGTCCTATCAAACACTACGTTTCTTGCAGCCTCCATCTTGAAGCATATAGAAGAGAGTAGCTGGTAAGTTCACCACTAACAACGTATAACATAATCCTACCCGACAATCCTCTCCTAGTCACCCTGTGAGAGAGCAATCACCGGGTTGTATCTGGAACTTATCTGGGTGTGTTTTAGTTAAGTATCTGGTTCTAGTTGTCATGAGGTCAGAATACAACTCTGGGTCGTCCTGTTACCATGGACACCGCTATTCGAATAGATCAATCTTCCCTGCAGGGGTGCACCACATTACCCAACACGCTCGATCCCTCTAGCTAGGCACACTTTCCTAGGTCATGTCCAGTCTCGGAATATCAACATGTCACAGCGCTACCTAGGCCTAATAGAGAGGTCAGCATGCCAGTCTAAATCCTAAGCGCGCAGGGGTCTTGGGCCCATCTCCCTTTGCACTCCTGCACGTTGCGTGTGCGGCCGGTGAGCAGACCTAGCAACCTCCATTACAAAGGAATTTGCGTTACACGGTCCAACCCGGCACATGCCGCTTTGTCGCTGACGTTGTCGGCGTTCTGGGAACGGGGGTCCCCAGACTTGCCTGCCTGCGGCCTGCGGCGTGGCTCAAAGGGGGCCCAGCACGGCCCATCTCCATCAACACAAGACTCAAGACCCTTGCGAGGGGCCAAGCCTCACGGGGCGGACGACACGGAGCTTCCTCAGGCACAGCCTCGTCAGGCTGGCTCGCGAGGAGGCGGAGAAATCAAGGCGGGGTACCTCACGAGGTGCCCGTGACGCAAGCCATGACGACCAAAGGCGCCAGGCGGGTGCCAGCCCGCGCAGCTCCTCCTTTCCTCTTTGGTGCAAAGGGAGCAAGCGCAGCCGTGGAGTACCGAGGCGTCAGGCAAAGGTTGCCATTTCGGTGCAACGAGACCAAGACCAGGAGGACTACGAGACGGAGGTCACCGTGGAGCCCAAGACAGCGTCATCACCAGAGCTTTGCGCAGGCGAAGACTGCTTTTGTCAGGATAGTTGATACTTGCTGTCCCCCTTCAAATTAGCCCGCCATTGTTGGCTCCCTTCTCGCTCGATATTTGGGAAGAGGACCAGGGCCTCTATAAATAGGACCAGCCACCCACATAGAAAAGGGCGGCGAGTAAGAGTAAGGCAGTGAGTGAGTGAGAGAGAGAGGGAGAGAGAGAAAGGTGGCTGAACTCCTCCCAATAGTTCATCACCCCAGCCAAGAACAGACCCTCGCGAGGCTGTTCTTCCTTGTATCGTTCATCATCATCAGCCCCAAGAGGCAATCCACCCATCACACACTGGAGTAGGGTATTACACCACAACGGTGGCCCGAACCAGTATAAACCTTGTGTCTCTTGTGCAGTTCTTTCAGTAGTCTAGATCTTTGCGAGACGGAGAGGTAGAAGACGTAATCTCCACGCGCACCCCAGTGTTCGAACCTTAAGGGTCTGCCGGAACCCGAAATCCGACATTTGGCGCGCCAGGTAGGGGTGCGCCGGAATTCGTCTTCCACCGCTCGGTGCCCCGTCGCGTCGTCATCACCATGCCCGGCGACCAGGAGGGCAACCCCGACCCATGGGCTGCGTGGCCCGTCCGCGCAGAACCGCTCGCCTCGGGCGACCCCGTGCCCCAGGCAGCTCGCGATCCGCAGGGTGCTGCGGGCCGCGGGCGACGCGGACAGACTTCGACAACTCTTACACCATGGCAGGCACGGTCGGCAGCAAAGGCCTCCAATCACGCCGCGACCACGACACCGTACACCCGCCGGGAGCAGGCGAACTCGAGGGCCGCGCTCACGGTGGCCCAAGAGCTTTTGCGGTGCAGACTGCTGGAGGGCGGCCACGACGTGCTGCTGGAGCGAGTGGCAGAGCTCCTGGGCTTCGCCGCCTCGGGGGCTCACCCCTTCTCCACCCAGCTCCCATCTCAAGCCCAGGGCGACCCGCGCGGGAGCTCCGCGCGCGCCCGCAGGCTCCAAGGCTACTCCGACGCTAGCAAAGCTGTCAGCACCAGACCGGCGGCGGCGCTGCCCCCGCCCCCGGCCCGCAAAGAAGAACTCAACGCGACCTGCGGCCCCAGTGGGCGGCCGCGCTTCCACCCCGCAGTGGGCGTGGCATGCGGGACCGCGTGGCATGCGGGGCATCATGGCATGGCATTCGAGATGATGGCGCCGGAGGAATACGTGCCCCTCATGATGGACCAAGGACACCCTCACGAGAACACACAAGGCTCGCTCCTCGGCCCAAGCTGGGGGGACGAGGCACTAGAAGCTGAGCCTTTCCAGGAGCCCCGGAACGGTCCCGCCGGCCACGCTGGAGGCAATGATTATCGGGCACCGCTAATTCTTCAGGAGCAGGTATACACTAACCATGGATCGCAGGAGGTGCAGGTCGCCGCGGCAAGTAGCTGCCCCGCTCCCATAGTCTCCTACCCCTCGGGAGGAGGGCGCAGGGGGCTGCAGGAGAGGGGTCGAGATCCGACATCACCACCGCGGCGTTCGGAGCAAGGTGTTCTCAGGAGGTAGGCCCTCTGCTGGGGAGGTGCCTCAGGGCCTGCCCCTGGCGCAGGACCCGTGGTCGTCGGAGAACCGCTGGCGACCGCTCTACCCCGTCGGGCGGCGTCCTGGGTTCCGGTCATTGCTGATGGCACTAGAGTGTGGCGCAAGGCGGGGCCCTCATCTGGCGATATGAAGCAAGGCGAGTACCTGTGAAGAAGGCCCGGTGCATGTGAAGCTCGCTGCCCCGTGACACTCTCACGTAATAATGAGTGGGGCTGTACACGCCCCGGAGTCTCAGGGGTGCCGGCCTCAGGCCCTGGGGCTCCCTCCCACGCCTAGTGGACAGCACTTAGCTCCGCGCTGGTGAGAAGACGTCCAAGACTAGATTAGGTGCCGGACACGGCCTTTTGTCTGCTTTCATTGCCTTTCCCTTTGGCTGTAGCTTTTCCCCCGCTGGATTTAAGTTGGATTCGAATTTGAGATTTGCGTGTGTTCGGGGAAGGGGTGCTTATTCTCGTTCGAGCCATTTCTCGCGTTCTGGTTACCGCTTCGCCACTACTGCCTCCCCTCGTGAGCCCCTCGTGAGGCGGGTCGGGCCTGGCTCATGCGCAACCCAAACTGCCGTTGTTGCTCCCTCTCGGGAGGATTTTCGGGTGCCTGTGGAGGTTGTCCTGTTGGGAAAAGGCCCAGAGCCTGTGAAGCAAGGCGAGTGCCTGTGAAGCTATCACGTTTTGGAAAAGGCCCAGAGCCTGTGAAGCAAGGCGAGTGCCTGTGAAGCTATCGCGTTTTGGAAAAGGCCCAGAGCCTGTGAAGCAAGGCGAGTGCCTGTGAAGCTATCGCGTTTTGGAAAAGGCCCAAAGCCTGTGAAGCAAGGCGAGTGCCTGTGAAGCTATCGCGTTTTGGAAAAGGCCCAGAGCCTGTGAAGCAAGGCGAGTGCCTGTGAAGCTATCGCGTTTAGGAAAAGGCCCAGAGCCTGTGAAGAAGGCAAATGCCTGTGAAGCCGTCGCATTTGGGAAAAGGCCCGGAGCCTGTGAAAAAGGCCAACGCTTGTGAAGCTCCCCGCCGGCGACACTCTCATATCCTACGGATTCAACTAAAGAACACCCCAGACGTCACGCCCTCCCACAGGCTGCTTCGGGGCTTGCGCGAAACAAAGGTAAACCAGCCAACCACCAGGCGCGGGCGCTCGTGCAATATGACAACTACTAATACGATGAACACAGGTTTTACATGAGGGGCTTCCCCTCCCAAAATGCTCTCACAGCCATCAGGTCAAAAACCTGAGTTCTATTCATGCAGGGTAAAAAAGACAGGAGCGATACACACTCAG
Organism: Triticum monococcum; assembly: GCA_034509565.1. NCBI lineage: Eukaryota > Viridiplantae > Streptophyta > Magnoliopsida > Poales > Poaceae > Triticum > Triticum monococcum. The sequence continues at coordinate 436,308,619 of CM067842.1, read as the reverse complement.
TCGGACCAATCCCCCAATGCGTCCTCGGAAGCACCTCCCGAGCCGTCGCTGGCGTCACCGAACTCGCCATCATTGTCTGCGTCGCCACCAGCGGCGTCAGGGCCGTTCACCGCACCGCCCTCGTCAGCAGCCACGATCACGTCGTCATTGTCCGAAGCGAAGGCCCTGACAAGGGCGTCCATGTTGTCTTCCACCCAGTGCGCCAGGTCGCCTCGGACGGCCTGGGGAACTGGGGCGATGACGGCGTCAAAATCGAAGTGGGAATCCATGTTCAGGAGATGACTGAAGACACGGGAAAAGGCGCGCCCGAGCAGGGCGCGACTCCTCTCTTCCACCAACCTGTCGGCCCTGGCCGACCGCGCCTCCAGCTGCGTCACCACGGCGGTGAAGAACTGAAGGTTGCCAGCATAGTTGGCTATGTGCGGCTCGCCAACAGCCGCCTCACAGATGTTGCCCAAGGCTGCGCTAGCCCTCTCCCGGAGCGTGGCGAGCATGGGGCCGTGCACGTGCTCCAGGACCTGCCGCTGACATATCTCATCCGCGTTCTGGCGCGCGACGCCCTCAGCCTCCTCCACCCGCTAGCGAAGACGGAGCATCTCGGCCTGGGAGGCGGCTAACTCCCCTTGCGCTACCTCAATGGCGGTCTGGGAGGCGTCGGCTAGCCGCGTCGCCTCCTCCCGCTTGGCCCTCAATGCTGCGGTCCTCCCTTCAGCTTCGACCCGGATCAACTCCAGCCTCCCCTCGAACTCGCGCTCGAGGTCTTGGCGCGCCATCGCCACCCAACGTCCAACCTCCTCCAGGACACGAGCTTCCCGTGCGGCGACATCGTCCTCCGCCTGCGTCACCAAGCGCTCCCTCGTCTCCAGCCGCTCGTACTCGCGGGTGCGTTCGGCGGCTTCTAGTGTTAACGCTTCTTCACGCTTCTGGAGCTCAGCTGGGTCGCTGGAGGCCACCCGCATCGACGCAAGGGCCAACTCACGCAGCTCCACTTGCTCCTCCAGTGAGTGGCACCGGGCCAGGAGCTCACGAGCCCGCTCCTCCGCCGCCTCTCGCCGTCGGTCAGCTCCCCGGGCCTCCTCGGCGGCCTGGGATCGGGCCACCCGAGAGGCCTCCAGCGACGCCTTCGCCTCTTCATCGTCAAGATCACGCTGACGGCGCGCGAGGGCGATGGCGGCCTCCAGCTCGCGCCTCCCTGTAGCCAGGCGCAGGCCCTCGGTCTCCAGGCGCGCGTCTTCGTCAACAAGCTCCTCCCCAAGCAGGTTCACCGTGTCGGTCGCCCTTCGAAGGAACCCTTGGCGGCGAGCGCGGTGCTCCCGGGCACGCTCAAGCACGTCTTCCACACCATCATCTGCCCCAAGCAAGCGCCGGGGGCCACGAATCATCGTTCCTCCTCCGGGCAGGGGGCTGGGGACTGGCGCCCTCACGACGGCCGGGCGCGCCGCACCAGAAGCCCAGCCTGGAGCCAGCCCGTCCCCAGATGAAGGGCGCAGGGGGCGCCTCAACCAGTCGCAGTCCACGACCAGACGAGAAGCCCACGGCAGGCTGGCTATTCCCCGAGAGGGCCCACGAAGGAAAATCGGGGGGAATGAAGGGCCGCGGTGCACCTCGGGATGGTCCACCACTTCAGTCGCCCTCACCACAAGGGCAGAGCTGCTCGGAGCACTTGAGGACGGTAGAGGGGGTGAAGCCAAAGGAGGCGACACCTCAGCTACTTCCGCGAGCTCGGCCGGAAGGGGCCTGCAGAGCAAGGATCAGTGAAAGCAACAAGAGGATCAGGAGCCAGAAAGGGAGAAGACTTACTCGTCAGTGGCGAAGTACTTCCTGCGCTTCAGCACGCGACAAGGGAAGTCATCACCCAGGGCCTCCCTTTTCCTTCGGAGGGCCTGAAAGTCCACGCGGAAGTGGCCCAAGAGAAGAGCGCAAGGATCAACCTGCGACGAAGACGGAGCATCGAAGCGATCCGCGTCAGGGGCGCCTGCCTGGCGCGTGCCGCCCATCACCTCGCCAGAAGACGCGGCTGGGGCCTCCGAGGCCTCAGCCCCGGGCGCTGGGAGCGGCTGCTTGTCACCCTCAGCCTTAGCGGCACAGGTCCCAAGAGCTGTCCCCTCGAGAGCATCACCCGGCGCTGTCACCTCATCAGGAGCCCCCTCGGCCTCCGGCGCCTCCTGCCTCCCTGCTCCGCCACTTGAGGAGGAGTCGCCTTGGCCGATTGGAAGGGCAGTCACCACCACTGGATTCTCACAAGGTCCCTGGAGGCCGGCGGGGCGCAGCCCCCACTTATCAAAGACGGGCATCTGCTTCACGAAGTCGACCCTGCTCTGGCAGAGATACAGCAAGGCCCCTCCCTGCCGGACGCTGTCGGGGTTGGGGTCCCCGACCAAGGTCAAGAGCGCCGACTTCAACACCTCAGGAGCCAGGTCCTCTTCCTGGAGCCTCATGCTATCCTCGCACCCACGGAAGGTCCACATCCGGCGAGAGTGGGGTTGAAGGGGAGCAACACGGCATAACAGAAACTCCTTCACCACCTTGGGTGCTGTCACGCCGAGCTTCCTCAGGAGCGCGAAGCGGCGCCAGACGAAGACGAGCCGGGGGCTCTCGAGCGTCTCCTGGCCCCAACCCGAATTGGGGACCGCAGGCGAGGTCGGCTCCGATAGCAGGGGGCTGGGCACCCTGAAGGAAATATGCCCTAGAGGCAATAATAAAGTTATTATTTATTCCTTATATCATGATAAATGTTTATTATTCATGCTAGAATTGTATTAACCGGAAACGTAATACATGTGTGAATACATAGACCAACAGAGTGTCACTAGTATGCCTCTACTTGACTAGCTCGTTAATCAAAGATGGTTATGTTTCCTGACCATGAACAAAGAGTTGTTATTTGATTAACGAGGTCACATCATTAGTTGAATGATCTGATTGACATGACCCATTCCATTAGCTTAGCACCCGATCGTTTAGTATGTTGCTATTGCTTTCTTCATGACTTATACATGTTCCTATAACTATGAGATTATGCAACTCCAGTTTACCGGAGGAACACTTTGGGTACTACCAAACGTCACAACGTAAATGGGTGATTATAAAGGAGTACTACAGGTGTCTCCAATGGTAGATGTTGGGTTGGCGTATTTCGAGATTAGGGTTTGTCACTCCGATTGTCGGAGAGGTATCTCTGGGCCCTCTCGGTAATGCACATCACATAAGCCTTGCAAGCACTGCAACTAATATGTTAGTTGTGAGATGATGTATTACGGAACGAGTAAAGAGACTTGCCGGTAACGAGATTGAACTAGGTATTGGATACCGACGATCGAATCTCGGGCAAGTAACATACCGATGACAAAGGGAACAACGTATGTTGTTATGCGGTCTGACCGATAAAGATCTTCGTAGAATATGTAGGAGCCAATATGGGCATCCAGGTCCCACTATTGGTTATTGACCGGAGACGTGTCTCGGTCATGTCTACATTGTTCTCAAACCGTAGGGTCCGCACGCTTAACGTTACGATGATAGTTATTATGAGTTTATGCATTTTGATGTACCGAAGGTTGTTCGGAGTCCCAGATGTGATCACTGACATGACGAGGAGTCTCGAAATGGTCGAGACGTAAAGATTGATATATTGGAAGCCTATGTTTGGACACCGGAAGTGTTCCGGGTGAAATCGGGATTTTACCGGAATACCGGGAGGGTTACCGGAACCCCCCGGGAGGCAAATGGGCCTATTGGGCCTTAGTGGAAAAGTGAAAAGGGGCTGCCCACAAGGGCTGCATGCCTCCCCCCTTCCCTAGTCCTATTAGGACTAGGAGAAGGGGCCGGCCCCCCTCTCTTCTCTCTTCTCCTTGAGGAGTCCTATTAGGAATAGGATTGGGGGGGAGTCCTACTCCCGGTAGGAGTGGGACTCTCCCTGCGCCTCTCTCCCTGGCCGGCCGAACCCCTCCCCCTGCTCCTTTATATACGGGGGCAGGGGGCACCCCATAGACACACAAGTTGATCATTGTTGATCGTTCCTTAGCCGTGTGCGGTGCCCCCTGCCACCAAATTCCACCTCGGTCATATCGTTGTAGAGCTTAGGCGAAGCCCTGCGTCGGTAGTACATCAAGATCGTCACCACGCCGTTGTGCTGGCAGAACTCTTCTTCGACGCTTTGCTGGATCGGAGCCCGAGGATCGTCATCGAGCTGAACGTGTGCTAAGAACTCGGAGGTGCCGGAGTAACGGTGCTTGGATCGGTCGGATCGGGAAGAAGACGTACGACTACTTCCTCTACGTTGTGAGATCGCTTCCGCAGTCGGTCTGCGTTGGTACGTAGACAATACTCTCCCCCTCGTTGCTATGCATCACCATGATCTTGTGTGTGCGTAGGAATTTTTTTTGAAATTACTACGTTCCCCAATAGTGGCATCCGAGCCTAGGTTTTATGGTTTGATGTTATTTGCACGAGTAGAACACAAGTGAGTTGTGGGCGATACAAGTCATACTGCCTACCAGCATGTCATACTTTGGTTCGGCGGTATTGTTGGACGAGACGATCCGGACCAACCTTACGCGTACTCTTACGCGAGACCGGTTCCCTCGACGTGCTTTGCACATAGATGGCTTGCGGAAGACTGTCTCTCCAACTTTAGTTGAACCAAGTGTGACTACGCCCGGTCCTTGAGAAGGTTAAAACGGAGTCTATTTGACGAACTATCGTTGTGGTTTTGATGCGTAGGTGAGATGAGTTCTTACTTAAGCCCGTAGCAGCCACGTAAAACTTGCAACAACAAAGTAGAGGACGTCTAACTTGTTTTTGCAGGGCATGTTGTGATGTGATATGGTCAAGGCATGATGCTGATTTTATTGTATGAGATGATCATGTTTTGTAACCGAGTTATCGGCAACTGGCAGGAGCCATATGGTTGTCGCTTTATTGTATGCAATGAAATCGCGATGTAATGCTTTACTTTATTACTAAGCGGTAGTGATAGTCGTGGAAGCATAAGATTGGCGAGACGACAACGATGCTACGATGGAGATCAAGGTGTTGCGCCGGTGACGATGGTGATCATGACGGTGCTTCGGAGATGGAGATCACAAGCACAAGATGATGATGGCCATATCATATCACTTATATTGATTGCATGTGATGTTTATCCTTTTATGCATCTTATCTTGCTTTGATTGACGGTAGCATTATAAGATGATCTCTCACTAAATTATCAAGAAGTGTTCTCCCTAAGTATGCACCGTTGCCAAAGTTCGTCGTGCCCAGACACCACGTGATGATCAGGGTGTGATAAGCTCTACGTCCATCTACAACGGGTGCAAGCCAGTTTTGCACACGCAGAATACTCAGGTTAAACTTGACGAGCCTAGCATATGCAGATATGGCCTCGGAACACAGAGACCGAAAGGTCGAGCATGAATCATATAGTAGATATGATCAACATGACGATGTTCACCATTGAAAACTACTCCATCTCACGTGATGATCGGTTATGGTTTAGTTGATTTGGATCACGTGATCACTTAGAGGATTAGAGGGATGTCTATCTAAGTGGGAGTTCCTAAGTAATTTGATTAACTGAACTTAAACTTATCATGAAATTAGTACCTGATAGTATCTTGCTTGTTTATGTTGATTGTAGATAGATGGCTCGTGCTGTTGTTCCGTTGAATTTTAATGCGTTCCTTGAGAAAGCAAAGTTGAAAGATGATGGTAGCAATTACACGGACTGGGTCCGTAACCTGAGGATTATCCTCATTGCTGCATAGAAGAATTACGTCCTGGAAGCACCGCTGGGTGCCAGGCCTGCTGCTGGAGCAACGCCAGATGTTATGAACGTCTGGCAGAGCAAAGCTGATGACTACTCGATAGTTCAGTGTGCCATGCTTTACGGCTTAGAATCAGGACTTCAACGACGTTTTGAACGTCATGGAGCATATGAGATGTTCCAGGAGTTGAAGTTAATATTTCAAGCAAATGCCCGAATTGAGAGATATGAAGTCTCCAATAAGTTCTATAGCTGCAAGATGGAGGAGAACAGTTCTGTCAGTGAGCATATACTCAAAATGTCTGGGTATAATAATCACTTGATTCAGATGGAAGTTAATCTTCCAGATGATTGCGTCATTGACAGAATTCTCCAATCACTGCCACCAAGCTACAAGAGCTTCGTGATGAACTATAATATGCAAGGGATGAACAAGACTATTCCCGAGCTCTGCGCAATGCTGAAAGCTGCGGAGGTAGAAATCAAGAAGGAGCATCAAGTGTTGATGGTTAACAAAACCACTGGTTTCAAGAAAAAGGGCAAAGGGAAGAAGAAGGGGAACTTCAAGAAGAACAGCAAGCAAGTTGCTGCTCAGGAGAAGAAACCCAAGTCTGGACCTAAGCCTGAAACTGAGTGCTTCTACTGCAAGCAGACTGGTCACTGGAAGCGGAACTGCCCCAAGTATTTGGCGGATAAGAAGGATGGCAAGGTGAACAAAGGTATATGTGATATACATGTTATTGATGTGTACCTTACTAGAGCTCGCAGTAGCACCTGGGTATTTGATACTGGTTCTGTTGCTAATATTTGCAACTCGAAACAGGGACTACAGAATAAGCGGACGCTAGCAAAGGACGAGGTGACGATGCGCGTGGGAAACGGTTCCAAAGTCGATGTGATCGTGGTCGGCACGCTACCTCTACATCTACCTTCGGGATTAATATTAGACCTAAATAATTGTTATTTGGTGCCAGCATTGAGCATGAACATTATATCTGGATCTTGTTTGATGCGAGACGGTTATTCATTTAAATCAGAGAATAATGGTTGTTCTATTTATATGAGTAATATCTTTTATGGTCATGCACCCTTGAAGAGTGGTCTATTCTTATTGAATCTCGATAGTAGTGATACACATATTCATAATGTAGAAGCCAAAAGATGCAGAGTTGATAATGATAGTGCAACTTATTTGTGGCACTGCCGTTTAGGTCATATCGGTGTAAAGCGCATGAAGAAACTCCATACTGATGGGCTTTTGGAATCACTTGATTATGAATCACTTGGTACTTGCGAACCGTGCCTCATAGGCAAGATGACTAAAACACCGTTCTCCGGTACTATGGAGAGAGCAACAGATTTATTGGAAATCATACATACCGATGTATGTGGTCCGATGAATATTGAGGCTCGTGGCGGATATCGTTATTTTCTCACCTTCACAGATGATTTAAGTAGATATGGGTATATCTACTTAATGAAACATAAGTCTGAAACATTTGAAAAGTTCAAGGAATTTCAGAGTGAAGTTGAAAATCACCGTAACAAGAAAATAAAGTTTCTACGATCTGATCGTGGAGGAGAATATTTGAGTTACGAGTTTGGTATACATTTGAAAAATTGTGGAATAGTTTCGCAACTCACGCCACCCGGAACACCACAACGTAATGGTGTGTCCGAACGTCGTAATCGTACTTTACTAGATATGGTGCGATCTATGATGTCTCTTACTGATTTACCGCTATCATTTTGGGGTTATGCTTTAGAGACGGCCGCATTCACGTTAAATAGGGCACCATCAAAATCCGTTGAGACGACGCCTTATGAACTATGGTTTGGCAAGAAACCAAAGTTGTCGTTTCTTAAAGTTTGGGGCTGCGATGCTTATGTGAAAAAACTTCAACCTGATAAGCTCGAACCCAAAGCGGAGAGATGTGTCTTCATAGGATACCCAAAGGAAACTGTTGGGTATACCTTCTATCACAGATTCGAAGGCAAGACATTCGTTGCTAAGAATGGATCATTTCTAGATAAGGAGTTTCTCTCGAAAGAAGTGAGTGGGAGGAAAGTAGAACTTGATGAGGTAACTGTACCTGCTCCCTTATTGGAAAATAGTACATCACAGAAAACTGTTTCTGCGACACCTATACCAATTAGTGAGGAAGCTAATGATGATGATCATGAAACTTCAGGGCAAGATACTACTGAATCACGTAGATCAACCAGAGTGAGATCCGCACCAGAGTGGTACGGTAATCCAGTTTTGGAAGTCATGCTACTAGATCATGATGAACCTACGAACTTGAAGAAGCGATGGTGAGCCCAGATTCCGCAAAGTGGCTTGAGGCCATGAAATCTGAGATGGGATCCATGTATGAGAACAAAGTATGGACTTTGGTTGACTTGCCCGATGATCGGCAAGCAATTGAGAATAAATGGATCTTCAAGAAAAAGACTGACGATGACGGTAATATTACTGTCTATAAAGCTCGACTTGTCGCAAAAGGTTTTCGGCAAGTTCAAGGGGTTGACTACGATGAGACCTTCTCACCCGTAGCGATGCTTAAATCCGTCAGAATCATGTTAGCAATTGCCACATTTTATGATTATGAAATATGGCAAATGGATGTCAAAACTGCATTCCTGAATGGATTTCTGGAAGAAGAGTTGTATATGATGCAACCAGAAGGTTTTGTCGATCCAAAGGGAGCTAACAAAGTGTGCAAACTCCAGCGATCCATTTATGGACTAGTGCAAGCATCTCGGAGTTGGAATAAACGATTTGATAGTGTGATCAAAGCATTTGGCTTTATACAGACTTTCGGAGAAGCCTGTATTTACAAGAAAGTGAGTGGGAGCTTTGTAGCATTTCTGATATTATATGTGGATGACATATTGCTGATTGGAAATGATATAGAATTTTTGGATAGCATAAAGGGATACTTGAATAAAAGTTTTTCGATGAAAGACCTCGGGGAAGCTGCTTACATATTAGGCATAAAGATCTATAGAGATAGATCAAAACGCTTAATTGGACTTTCACAAAGCACATACCTTGACAAGATTTTGAAGAAGTTCAAAATGGATCAAGCAAAGAAAGGGTTCTTGCCTGTGTTAAAAGGTGTGAAGTTGAGTCAGACTCAATGCCCGACCACTGCAGAAGATAGAGAGAAAATGAAAGATGTTCCCTATGCTTCAGCCATAGGCTCTATCATGTATGCAATGCTGTGTACCAGACCTGATGTGTGCCTTGCTATAAGTTTAGCAGGGAGGTACCAAAGTAATCCAGGAGTGGATCACTGGACATCGGTCAAGAACATCCTAAAATACCTGAAAAGGACTAAGGATATGTTTCTCGTATATGGAGGTGACAAAGAGCTCACCGTAAGAGGTTACGTTGATGCAAGCTTTGACACTGATCCGGACGATTCTAAATCGCAAACCGGATACGTATTTACTTTAAACGGTGGAGCTGTCATTTGGTGCAGTTCCAAACAAAGCGTTGTAGCGGGATCTACATGTGAAGCGGAGTACATAGCTGCTTCGGAAGCAGCAAACGAAGGAGTCTGGATGAAGGAGTTCATATCCGATCTAGGTGTCATACCTAGTGCATCGGGTCCAATGAAAATCTTTTGTGACAATACTGGTGCAATTGCTTTGGCAAAGGAATCCAGATTTCACAAGAGGACCAAACACATCAAGAGACGCTTCAACTCCATCCGTGATTTAGTCCAGGTGGGAGACATAGAGATTTGCAAGATACATACGGATCTGAATGTTGCAGACCCGTTGACTAAGCCTCTTCCACGAGCAAAACATGATCAGCACCAAGGCTCCATGGGTGTTAGAATCATTACTGTGTAATCTAGATTATTGACTCTAGTGCAAGTGGGAGACTGAAGGAAATATGCCCTAGAGGCAATAATAAAGTTATTATTTATTCCTTATATCATGATAAATGTTTATTATTCATGCTAGAATTGTATTAACCGAAAACATAATACATGTGTGAATACATAGACCAACAGAGTGTCACTAGTATGCCTCTACTTGACTAGCTCGTTAATCAAAGATGGTTATGTTTCCTGACCATGAACAAAGAGTTGTTATTTGATTAACGAGGTCACATCATTAGTTGAATGATCTGATTGACATGACCCATTCCATTAGCTTAGCACCCGATCGTTTAGTATGTTGCTATTGCTTTCTTCATGACTTATACATGTTCCTATAACTATGAGATTATGCAACTCCCGTTTACCGGAGGAACACTTTGGGTACTACCAAACGTCACAACGTAAATGGGTGATTATAAAGGAGTACTACAGGTGTCTCCAATGGTAGATGTTGGGTTGGCGTATTTCGAGATTAGGGTTTGTCACTCCGATTGTCGGAGAGGTATCTCTGGGCCCTCTCAGTAATGCACATCACATAAGCCTTGCAAGCACTGCAACTAATATGTTAGTTGTGAGATGATGTATTACGGAACGAGTAAAGAGACTTGCCGGTAACGAGATTGAACTAGGTATTGGATACCGACGATCGAATCTCGGGCAAGTAACATACCGATGACAAAGGGAACAACGTATGTTGTTATGCGGTCTGACCGATAAAGATCTTCGTAGAATATGTAGGAGCCAATATGGGCATCCAGGTCCCGCTATTGGTTATTGACCGGAGACGTGTCTCGGTCATGTCTACATTGTTCTCGAACCGTAGGGTCCGCACGCTTAACGTTACGATGATAGTTATTATGAGTTTATGCATTTTGATGTACCGAAGGTTGTTCGGAGTCCCAGATGTGATCACGGACATGACGAGGAGTCTCAAAATGGTCGAGACGTAAAGATTGATATATTGGAAGCCTATGTTTGGACACCGGAAGTGTTCCGGGTGAAATCGGGATTTTACCGGAATACCGGGAGGGTTACCGGAACCCCCCGGGAGGCAAATGGGCCTATTGGGCCTTAGTGGTAAAGTGAAAAGGGGCTGCCCACAAGGGCTGCACGGCTCCCCCCTTCCCTAGTCCTATTAGGACTAGGAGAAGGGGCCGGCCCCCCTCTCTTCTCTCTTCTCCTTGAGGAGTCCTATTAGGAATAGGATTGGGGGGGAGTCCTACTCCCGGTAGGAGTGGGACTCCCCCTGCGCCTCTCTCCCTGGCCGGCCGAACCCCTCCCCCTGCTCCTTTATATACGGGGGCAGGGGGCACCCCATAGACACACAAGTTGATCATTGTTGATCGTTCCTTAGCCGTGTGCGGTGCCCCCTGCCACCAAATTCCACCTCGGTCATATCGTTGTAGAGCTTAGGCGAAGCCCTGCGTCGGTAGTACATCAAGATCGTCACCACGCCATTGTGCTGACGGAACTCTTCTTCGACGCTTTGCTGGATCGGAGCCCGAGGATCGTCATCGAGCTGAACGTGTGCTAAGAACTCGGAGGTTCCGGAGTAACGGTGCTTGGATCGGTCGGATCGGGAAGAAGACGTATGACTACTTCCTCTATGTTGTGAGATCGCTTCCGCAGTCGGTCTGCGTTGGTACGTAGACAATACTCTCCCCCTCGTTGCTATGCATCACCATGATCTTGCGTGTGCGTAGGAAATTTTTTCGAAATTACTACGTTCCCCAACACACCCCTGCGTCCACATATAGCCACCGCTCGCGGAACCCAATCGCGGGCAGGGGGAGCTTGAAGTCAATCCCAGAGGCCGCGGTCTCAGGCTCGGCGGCGAAGCTCACGCACGCCGAGTATTGGGTAGGGTCGACAAGATGCAGCAAGAAGAAGTGGCGCAGCAAGGCAACCGAAGGAGGGATGCCCACCATGGCTTCGCAAACGAAGGCGAAGACCGAAAGGAGGGTGATGGACTCAGGACTTAGATGCATCATGTGGATCTGATAATGGGAGAGCACGGCATTGAAGAAATCAGAAAAGAGGGGAACCAGACCCGCCCACAGGGCGTCGGTAAAATATGGGACCTCGGTAGCTATCCTGTCGATGGAGAAGTGGGGCGCGGGTCAGGCCGTTGTCCTCCCGCACTCATTGAAGATGGTGGCCAGAGCCAAGCTGACCTTGCCCAGGCACTCTTGATTGAGTATGGTCGACCGGCCGACGGCGGGGGCCCCCGATGGCGGCACACAAGACGGAGGCATGGGTTTCTTCCCTCTCTCCTTCTTCGTCGGAGCCATGGCGATGGGAAGGAGGGGGAAGATTCGAGATTGGATTGGAGGCAGGAGCTGGCGTTCGAAGGAAGGAAGAACAGGGGACGCTCGAGCAATAGGAAGGGGAGCGGCTGTGTGCAACTACAAATCCGCCTAGCAGGGCGCAGAATAAGGGGGCGTGGGGGAACAATGCCGCCCACGTCCCATCAACCGCCACGCGGCGCCCAAGGCCGCAGGCTGTTACGGCCCGCGGCGCTTCGCCCTTGCCTTTCGCCTCTCAGCACGGCCATGTCCGGGCGCGCCTTGGGCCCGGGGGCTACTATCGGTGTTCTGGGAACGGGGGTCCCCAGACTTGCCTGTCTGCAGCCTGCGGCGTGGCTCAAAGGGGGCCCAGCACGGCCCATCTCCATCAACACAAGACTCAAGACCCTCGCGAGGGGCCAAGCCTCGCGGGGCGGATGACATGGAGCTTCCTCAGGCACGGCCTCGTCAGGCTGGCTCGCGAGGAGGCGGAAAGATCAAGGCGGGGTACCTCACGAGGTGCCCGTGACGGAAGCCATGACGACCAAAGGCGCCAGGCGGGTGCCAGCCCGCGCAGCGTCCTCCTTTCCTCTTTGGTGCAAAGGGAGCAAGCACAGCCGCGGAGTACCGAGGCGTCAGGCAAAGGTTGCCATTTCGATGCAACGAGACCAAGACCAGGAGGACTACGAGACGGAGGTCACCGTGGAGCCCAAGACGGTGTCATCACCAGAGCTTTGCGCAGGCGAAGACTGCTTTTGTCAGGATAGTTGATACTTGCTGTCCCCCTTCAAATTAGCCCGCCATTGTTGGCTCCCTTCCCGCTCGATATTTGGGAAGAGGACCAGGGCCTCTATAAATAGGACCAGCCACCCACATAGCAAAGGGCGGCGAGTAAGAGTAAGGCAGTGAGTGAGTGAGAGAGAGAGGGAGAGAGAGAAAGGTGGCTGAACTCCTCCCAGCAGTTCATCACCCCAGCCAAGAACAGACCCTCGCGAGGCTGTTCTTCCTTGTATCGTTCATCATCATCAGCCCCAAGAGGCAATCCACCCACCACACACTGGAGTAGGGTATTACACCACAACGGTGGCCCGAACCAGTATAAACCTTGTGTCTCCTGTGCAGTTCTTTCAGTAGTCTAGATCTTTGCGAGACGGAGAGGTAGAAGACGTAATCTCCGTGCGCACCCCAGTGTTCGAACCTTAAGGGTCTGCTGGAACCCAAAATCCGATAGACGTCTAGGAGGCTTCGGCTAATACTACGACGTCGGTTGCCCATATTTTGTCCCACGTGGCGGTTAGTGCGCATAGGTCAATACCAACTCAGATCAAATACCCTATCTCATTAAGCGTGTTATTTGAAGTAACCGCGGATGCCGACCAGGGTCTAGGCCCACCTGTCTCCTAGGTGGTCACAACCTGCGTCGTCGCTCTGCCACAAAGTAACACTCGAGGGCCGTCGGGAACCATGCCCACCACTACCTGGATGGAACCACCTGTCCTTTCAGCCCCCACATCGAAATCACCTGCGGGTACTCTACGAGCCGACCTAACTTTAGTCACATCATGTATCCTGTAAAGTATGTATGTACGTATATACCTGTGATCACATCCCGAAGTGATCACGGCCCAGTAATATAGCATAGCAAATGGACAAGAATGTAGGGCCACTGATGGAATACTAGCATCCTATACTAAGCATTTAGGATTGTACGTAAAGGTTATAATAGTAGCAACAATGACGGGCTATGAAACGGAATATGAGCTATCGAATCAACAACAGTAACATACCTAATGCAAGAATAAGAGAGAAGAGAGTGGGCGATATCTAGTTGATCAAGGGGGGTTTGCTTGCCTGGAAGCTCTGTTGCACAGGAAGAAGGGTCGTCGGTGACGTAGTCGTACTCAGTGGCATCAGCGCTGGTCTCGGGGTCTACCGGAGAAGAAGAGGAGGAAGAAACAGTAAATAGGGAGCAAACAAAGCATCACAAAATATAAGAAGGCAATACGCGGTGCGAGGGGTGATCTAATGTAGGGATAGGTGATATCGGCGAAGGAGGAAAACATCCGAGAAAGTATTCCCGGTGTTTGGCATTTTCGGACAGTCGAACCGGAGAGGGAAGGTTGCATGTTCGCTATGCTTGGGACGCGTGGCAGACGAACAGACTGCGTATTCGGATTTGCCTCGTCGTTTTGAGCAACTTTCATGTACAAAGTATTTTCATCTGATAAACGGTTTATTTTATATTAATTATCAAAGTTTTAATTCATTTTTAGAATTTAAATAATTAAATTAATTAGAAAATGTAATTATGATGTCATCAGCCAACAGCGCATTTGACTAGGTCAACTGATGTGTTGGGCCTATTCGTCATTGTCACAGTCTAACTAAACATGTTTAATTAGTTTAATTAAGTGATTAGGTTAATTAAACAGAGTTAATTAATTCCTTTTTCTTCTTCTTCTTTTTATCTGGGGCGTGGGGCCCTAAGGTCAGTGGCTCAGGGGGAGCCCTAGCGGGGCAGAGCGGGCAACGGGCACGTGGGTGCCAGCCCTTTAGGGCGCTCGCCCAGGCTAGTCGCGGGGCGGAGCGCTGGTGGCCAAGTGCGCGGCCAGAGGCGGGGACCAGACCGGCGAGCGGGAGGCACGGTGGCAGTGGGGGGGGGGTGCGGCGGCGGCCGTGGCCTGTGCGGGCGCGAGGCCGCGGTGAAGGTAGGGCGGAGCATGGTGTGGTGGCCAGGAGGTGAGAAGGGCGCGGGGGTGCCGGAGCACGGCCAGAGGCGGGCGAGCGGAGGGCGACACGGTGCGGTGGCTGGCCGGGACGGCAGGAGGCACGAGCGAGGCGCACTGCCCAGACACGGCGTAGTGAGGAGGGCCGTCCTTGGGGCGGTAGCGGGCGGACGGGGGTGAGCGAGGGCGGCGCCCAGCAGGGAGCGATGACTGGAGCGGTCGCGGTCGTGGGCGACGATGAACGACGCATCGGGTGGCGAGCGGCCGGGCGAGGTGGTCGTGAGCGGCGAGCAGCAATGCGGCTGCATGGGGAGGAGCACCAGCAAGAGCTCGCAGGCGGGGTTGCGCAGGAGCGGAGCGGGAGCGGGAGTAGGGGGCGGCCACACGCAAGGCGCGGGCGGCGCGGTCGATGGGTGAGTGGGGACAGGGGAGAGAGGGGAGATGCAGTGCTCATGGCGGGGCCGTAGGGGACTGGCAGCGGGCTCTGGGAGGAGTCGGGGTCGGCGCGACGAGGCGAAGGAGCTCCGGGCGACGAGCAACGACGACGGGGTGGCCCAGCGACGTGGAGGCCTTCGGGCGGCGGCGGACGAGGCGTCGGGTGGGTTCGTGCCTCCGATCTCGATCCAGATCGGGGGGAGGGAGAGAGCGAGTGGGGGGAAGTGGGGGGTGCCGGTGGTTAGGGTTTGGGTGCCAGTGGGGTTAAAGGACTGGGGTGGGCCGGCTAGGTTAGTGGGCTGGACGGCTAGGCCGTTTGGCCCAGTTGGCCAACAGGGTTCTCTCTGTTTTATTTTTTATTTCTCTTTTATTTTTTATATTTCATTTTGATTCATTATAGTTTTATAAAACCTGAAAGCAAGTCCTAATTTAGCAATAATAATTATGCTACTGCCCATTAATTTCGGGCAACTAAATAAGATAGTTTAATATTTTAGAAAATAGAAAGGCATTTATTTAATTGTTTTACCTACCGCTTTAATTACCTAAGTGCATTTAAACCTTTTATAAAAATGTGGTTTCTCCAACATGATTACCTATGCATTATTTGGGACGACTCGAACATTTTAGTTTTAACATTTGAAAACTTTTATAGTTTGACTTTAATTCAAATTTGAATTTGAATCGGTTTTAAACTAATGCGAGTTTATCGATAGTAACCGAGGTAACGTGGCATCATTAGCAGGTGTTCACTGTAGCTTAATTATCCGGGCGTCATATGGATGAAGATACAACTAGAGATTTTCTTGCTTGCAATGATAGAGATGATCTAAAAAATTATTATGCAAACTGAAAGACAAATCATTGAATGCTAGAATTAAATGTGATCCCAAGTTTGCTACTTCACCTATCTTTGTTGATGATAAGGATTATGAATTCTCTCTCGACCCATAATTAATTACTTTGGTTGAATCTGGTCCTTTCCATGGCTATGAAACTGAAACTGTTATGGCACACCTTACCAAATTAAATGATATAGATACCCTATTTGCTCATGATGAGAAGATTCACTTTTATTATATCCTCAAATTATTTCCATTCTCATTAAGGGGTGATGCTAAGATATGGTACAATACTCTTGCTCCTGGTTGTGTGCTTAGTCCCGAGGTGTTGGGAAATGTAGCATGCAATTTCAAAAAATTCCTATGCTCATGCAAGATCTATCTAGGAGATGCATAGCAACGAGAGGGGGAGAGTGTGTCCACGTACCCTCGTAGACCGAAAGCGGAAGCGTCTCACAACGCGGTTGATGTAGTCGAACTTCTTCTCGTTCCGACCGATCAAGCATCAAACGTATGGCACCTCCGAGTTCTGCACACGTTCAGCTCGATGTCGTCCCTCGAACTCTTGATCCAGCAAAGTGTCGAGGGAGAGTTCCTTCAGCACGACTCCGTGATGACGGTGATGGTGAAGTGATATGCGCAGGGATTCGCCTAAGCACTACGTGAATATGACCGGAGGTGTAAACTGTGGAGGGAGGCCTCGCACACGGCTAACAAATGTTGTTGTGTGTTCTAGGTGCCTCCCCCCTCATATATATAGGTGGAAGGGAGAGGGCCAAGGGGGCGCCCAAGTAGGAGGAATCCTACTTGGGGCCCTAGTGCAATTAGGCTCCCCCCTTACCATAACTTCCGGAGGGGGAAGGAAGGAGGAGGGAGGAGGGAAGGAATGTTGGGTAACGTAGTAATTTCAAAAAAATTCCTACGCACACGCAAGATCATGCTGATGCATAGCAACGAGAGGGGAGAGTGTAGTCTACATACCCTCGTAGACCGACAGCGGAAGCGTTATGACAATGCAGTTGATGTAGCCATACGTCTTCACGGCCCGACCGATCAAGCACCGAAACTACGGCACCTCCGAGTTCTAGCACACGTTCAGCTCGATGACGATCCCCGGACTCTGATCCAGCAAAGTGTCGGGGAAGAGTTCCGTCAGCGCAACGGCGTGGTGACGATCTTGATGTTCTACCGTCGCAGGGCTTCGCCTAAGCACCGCTACAATATTATCGAGGAGTATGGTGGAGGGGGGCACCGCACACGGCTAAGAGAACGATCACGAAGATCAACTTGTGTGTCTATGGGGTGCCCCCTGCCCCCGTATATAAAGGAGTGGAGGAGGGGAGGGCCGACCCTCTCTATGGCGCGCCCTAGGGGAGTCTTACTCCCACCGGGAGTAGGATTCCCCCTTTCCTAGTCCAACTAGGAGTCCTTCCAAGTAGTAGGAGAAGGAGACAAGGAAGGGGAAGAGGGAAGAGAAGGAAGGAGGGGGGCGCCGCCCCTCCCCCTAGTCCAATTCGGACTAGTCAATGGGGGGGGGGCGGCCTGCCTCTTCCTCTCCCCTAAAGCCCAATAAGGCCCATATACTTCTTCCCCCGTATTCCCGTAACTCCCCGGTACTCCGAAAAATACCCGAACCACTCGGAACCTTTCCGATGTTCGATTATAGTTGTCCAATATATCGATCTTTACGTCTCGACCATTTCTAGACTCCTCGTCATGTCCCCGATCTCATCTGGGACTCCGAACTCCTTCGGTACATCAAAACTCATAAACTCATAATATAACTGTCATCGAAACCTTAAGCGTGCAGACCCTACGGGTTCGAGAACAATGTAGACATGACCGAGACACGTCTCCGGTCAATAACCAATAGCGGAACCTGGATGCTCATATTGGCTCCTACAGATTCTACGAAGATCTTTATCGGTCAGACCGCATAACAACATATGTTGTTCCCTTTGTCATCGGTATGTTACTTGCCCGAGATTCGATCGTTGGTATCTCAATACCTAGTTCAATCTCGTTACCGGCAAGTCTCTTTACTCGTTCCGTAATACATCATCTCACAACTAACTCATTAGTTGCAATGCTTGCAAGGCTTATGTGATGTGCATTACCGAGAGGGCCCAGAGATACCTCTCGGACAATCGAAGTGACAAATCCTAATCTCGAAATACGCCAACCCAACATGTACCTTTGGAGACACCTGTAGAGCTCCTTTATAATCACCCAGTTACGTTGTGACGTTTGGTAGCACACAAAGTGTTCCTCCGGTAAACGGGAGTTGCATAATCTCATAGTCATAGGAACATGTATAAGTCATGAAGAAAGCAATAGCAACATACTAAACGATCAAGTGCTAAGCTAACGGAATGGGTCAAGTCAATCACATCATTCTCCTAATGATGTGATCCCGTTAATCAAATAACAACTCTTTGTCTATGGTTAGGAAACATAACCATCTTTGATTAACGAGCTAGTCAAGTAGAGGCATACTAGTGACACTCTGTTTGTCTATGTATTCACACATGTATTATGTTTCCGGTTAATACAATTCTAGCATGAATAATAAACATTTATCATGAAATAAGGAAATAAATAATAACTTTATTATTGCCTCTAGGGCATATTTCCTTCAGTCTCCGACTTGCATTAGAGTCAATAATCTAGTTCACATTGCTATGTGATTTAACACCAATAGTTCACATCATCATGTGATTAACACCCATAGTTCACATCGTTATGTGACCAACACTCAAAGGGTTTACTAGAGTCAATAATCTAGTTCACATCGCTATGTGATTAACACCCAAAGAGTACTAAGGTGTGATCATGTTTTGCTTGTGAGAGAAGTTTAGTCAACGGGTCTGCCACATTCAGATCCATATGTATTTTGCAAATTTCTATGCCAACAATGCTCTGCACGGAGCTACTATAGCTAATTGCTCCCACTTTCAATATGTATCCAGATTAAGACTTAGATTCATCTGCATCAGTGTCAAAACTTGCATCGACGTAACCCTTTACGATGAACCTTTTTGTCATGTCCATAATCGAGAAACATATCCTTATTCTACTAAGGATAATTTTGACCAATGTCCAGTGATCTACTCCTAGATCACTATTGTACTCCCTTGTCGAACTCAAGGCAGGGTATATAATAGGTCTGGTACACAACATGGCATACTTTATAGAACCTATGGCTAAGGCATAGGGAATGACTTTCATTCTCTCTCCATCTTCTGGCATGGTCGGGTTTTGAGTCTTACTCAACTTCACACCTTGTAACACAGGCAAGAACCTCTTCTTTGACTGTTCCATTTTGAACTACTTCAAAATCTTGTCAAGGTATGTACTTATTGAAAAACTTATCAAGCATCTTGATCTATCTCTATAGATCTTGATGCTCAATATGTAAGCAGCTTCACCGAGGTCTTTCTTTGAAAAACTTCTTTCAAACACTCCTTTATGCTTTGCAGAATAATTCTATATTATTTCCGATCAATAATATGTCATTCACATATACTTGTCAGAAATGCTGTAGTGCTCCCACTCACTTTCTTGTAAATACAGGCTTCACCACAAGTCTGTATAAAACTATATACTTTGATCATCTCATCAAAGTGCATATTCCAACTCCGAGATGCTTGCACCAGTCCACAGATGGATCACTGGAGCTTGCATATTTTGTTAACACTTTTAGGATTGACAAAACCTTCTGGTTGCATCATATACAACTCTTCTTTAAGAAATCCATTAAGGAATGCAGCTTTGTTTATCCATTTGCCAGATTTCATGAAATGCGGCAATTGCTAACATGATTCAGACAGACTTAAGCATAGAGACGAGTGAAAAGCTCTCATCGTAGTCAACATCTTGAACTTGTCGAAAACCTTTTTTGCGACAATTCTAGCTTTCTAGATAGTAACACTACTATCAGCGTCCGTCTTCCTCTTGAAGATCCATTTATTTTCAATTGCTTGCCGATCAATGGGCAAGTCAACCAAAGTCCATACTTTGTTTTCGTACATGGATCCCATCTCAGATTTCATGGCTTCAAGCCATTTTGTGGAATCTGGGCTCACCATCGCTTCTTCATAGTTCATAGGTTCATCATGATCTAGTAGCATGATTTCCATAACAGGATTACCGTACCACTCTAGTGCGGATCTTACTCTGGTTGATCTACGAGGTTCAGTAATAACTTGATCTGAAGTTTCATGATCATCATCATTAACTTCGTCACTAATTGGTGTAGATGTCACAGAAACCGTTTTCTGTGATGAACTACTTTCCAATAAGGGAGCAGGTACAGTTACCTCATCAAGTTCTACTTTCCTCCCACTCACTTCTTTCGAGAGAAACTCCTTCTCTAGAAAGGATCCATTCTAAGCAACGAATATCTTGCCTTCAGATCTGTGATAGAAGGTGTACCCAACTGTCTCCTTTGGGTATCCTATGAAGACATATTTCTTCGATTTGGGTTTGAGCTTATCAGGATGAAACTTTTTCACATAAGCATCACAACCCCAAATTTTAAGAAACGACAACTTTGGTTTCTTGTTAAACCACAGTTCATATAGTGTCGTCTCAACGGATTTAGATGGTGCCCTATTTAACGTGAATGCAGTTGTCTCTAATGCATAACCCCAAAACGATAGTGGTAGATCAGTAAGAGACATCATAGTTCGCACCATATCTAATAAAGTATGGTTATGACATTCGGACACACCATTATGCTGTGGTGTTCCAGGTGGCGTGAGTAGTGAAACTATTTCACATTGTTTTTTAACTGAAGGCCAAACTCGTAACTCAAATATTTTACTTCTGCGATCATATCGTAGAAACTTTTATTTTTATTACGATGATTCTCCACTTCACTCTGAAATTCTTTGAACTTTTCAAATGTTTCAGACTTCTGTTTCATCAAGTAGATATACCCATATCTGCTCAAATCATCTGTGAAGGTTAGAAAATAACGATACCCGCCGCGAGCTCCAACACTCATGGGATCGCATACATCAGTATGTATTATTTCCAATAAGTCAGTTGCTCGCTCCATTGTTCTGGAGAACGGAGTCTTAGTCATCTTGCCCATGAGGCATGGTTCGCAAGCATCAAGTGATTCATAATCAAGTGATTCCAAAAGTCCATCAGCATGGAGTTTCTTCATGCGCTTTACACCAAGATGACCTAAACGGCAGTGCCACAAATAAGTTGCACTATCATTATTAACTTTGCATCTTTTGGCTTCAATATTATGAATATGTGTATCACTACGATCGAGATCCAATGAACCATTTTCATTGGGTGTGTAACCATATAAGGTTTTATTCATGTAAACAGAACAACAATTGTTCTCCAACTTAAATGAATAACCGTATTGCAATAAACATGATCATATCATATTCATGCTCAACGCAAAACACCAAATAACACTTATTTAGGTTCAACACTAACCCCAAAAGTATAGGGAGTGTGCGATGATGATCATATCAATCTTGGAACCACTTCCAACACAAATCGTCACTTCACCCTTAACTAGTCTCTGTTCATTCTGCAACTCCCGTTTCGAGTTACTACTCTTAGCAACTGAACCAGTATCAAATACCGAGGGGTTGCTACAAACACTAGTAAAGTACACATCAGTAATCTGTATATCAAATATACCTTTGTTTATTTTGCCATCCTTCTTATCTGCCAAATACTTGGGGCAGTTCTGCTTCCAGTGACCAGTCCCTTTGCAGTAGAAGCACTTAGTCTCAGGCTTAGGACCAGACTTGGGTTTCTTCACTTGAGCAGCAACTTGCTTGCCGTTCTTCTTGAAGTTCCCCTTCTTCCCTTTGCCCTTTTCTTGAAACTAGTGGTTTCATCAACCATCAACACTTGATGTTTTTCTTGATTTCTACCTTCGTCGATTTCAGCAGCATGAAAAGCTTGGGAATCATTTCTGTTATCCCTTGCATATTATAGTTCATCACGAAGTTCTACTAACTTGGTGATGGTGACTAGAGAATTCTGTCAATCACTATCTTATGTGGAAGATTAACTCCCACTTGATTCAAGCGATTATAGTACCCAGACAATCTGAGCACATGCTCACTAGTTGAGCGATTCTCCTCCATCTTTTAGCTATAGAACTTGTTGGAGACTTCATATCTCTCAACTCGGGTATTTGCTTGAAATATAAACTTCAACTCCTGGAACATCTCATATGGTCCATGACGTTCAAAATGTCTTTGAAGTCCCGATTCTAAGCCGTTAAGCATGGTGCACTAAACTATCAAGTAGTCATCATATCGAGCTAGCTAAACGTTCATAACGTATGCATCTGCTCCTGCAATAGGTTTGTCACCTAGCGGTGCATGAAGGACATAATTCTTCTTTGCCGCAATGAGGATAAACCTCAGATCACGGATCCAATCCGCATCATTGCTACTAATATCTTTCAACACAATTTTCTCTTGGAACATATTAAAATAAAACAGGGGAGCTAAACGCGAGCTATTGATCTACAACATAAATATGCTAATACTACCAGGACTAAGTTCATGATAAATTAAAGTTCAATTAATCATATTACTTAAGAACTCCCACTTAGAAAGACATCCCTCTAATCTTCTAAGTGATCACGTGACCCAAATCAACTAAACCATGTCCGATCATCACGTGAGATGGAGTAGTTTCAATGGTGAACATCACTATGTTGATCATATCTACTATATGATTCACGCTCGACCTTTCGGTCTCCGTGTTCCGAGACCATATCTGTATATGCTTGGCTCGTCAAGTGTAACCTGAGTATTCCGCGTGTGCAACTATTTTGCACCCGTTGTATTTGAACATAGAGCCTATCACACGCGATCATCACGTGGTGTCTCAGCACGAAGAACTTTCGCAACGATGCATACTCAGGGAGAACACTTCTTGATAATTAGTGAGAGATCATCTTAAAATGCTACCGTCAAAATGTATAAAAAGATAAACATCATATGCAATCAAAATATGTGACATGATATGGCCATCATTATCTTGCGCCTTTGATCTCCATCTCCAAAATATTGTCATGATCTCTATCGTCACCGGCATGACACCATGATCTTCATCATCTTGATCTATATCAATGTGTCGTCACGTGGACGTCTCGCCAACTATTGCTCTTGCAACTATTGCTATCGCATAGCGATAAAGTAAAGCAATTATTTGGCGCTTGCATCTTATGCAATAAAGAGACGACCATAAGGCTTTTGCCAGTTGCCGATAACTTCAACAAAACATGATCATCTTATACAAAAACTTATAACTCATCACGTCTTGACCATATCAAATCACAACATGCCCTGCAAAAACAAGTTAGACGTCCTCTACTTTGTTGTTGCAAATTTTACGTGGCTGCTACGGGCTTAGCAAGAACCGTTCTTACCTACGCATCAAAAACCACAACGATAGTTTGTCAAGTTGGTGCTATTTTAACCTTCGCAAGGACCGGGCGTAGCCACACTCGGTTCATCTAAAGTTGGAGAAACTGACACCCGCTAGCCACCTGTGTGCAAGGCACGTCGGTAGAACCAGTCTCGCATAAGTGTACGCGTAATGTCGATCCGGGCCGCTTCATCCAACAATACCGCCGAATGAAAGTATAACATGCTGGTTAGCAGTATGACTTATATCACCCACAACTCACTTGTGTTCTACTCGTGCACAACATCAACATATAAAACCTAGGCTCGGATGCCACTGTTGGGTAACGTAGTAATTTCAAAAACTTTCCTACGCACACGTAAGATCATGGTGATGCATAGCAACGAGAGGGGAGAGTGTAGTCTATGTACCGTCGTAGACCGACAGCGGAAGCGTTATGACAACGCGGTTGATGTAGTCGTACGTCTTCACGGCCCGACCGATCAAGCACCGAAACTACGGCACCTCTGAGTTCTAGCACATGTTCAGCTCGATGACGATCCCCGGACTCCGATCCAGCAAAGTGTCGAGGAAGAGTTCCGTCAGCACGACGGTGTGGTGATGATCATATGCTCATATTGGCTCCTACATATTCTACGAAGATCTTTATCGGTCAGACCGCATAACAACATACGTTGTTCCCTTTGTCATCGGTATGTTACTTGCCCGAGATTCGATCGTCGGTATCTCAATACCTAGTTCAATCTCGTTACCGGCAAGTCTCTTTACTCGTTCCGTAATACATCATCTCGCAACTAACTCATTAGTTGCAATGCTTGCAAGGCTTATGTGATGTGCATTACCGAGAGGGCCCAAAGATACCTCTCCGACAATCGGAGTGACAAATCCTAATCTCGAAATACGCCAACCCAACATGTACCTTTGGAGACACCTGTAGAGCTCCTTTATAATCACCCAGTTACGTTGTGACATTTGGTAGCACACAAAGTGTTCCTCCGGTAAACGGGAGTTGCATAATCTCATAGTCATAGGGACATGTATAAGTCATGAAGAAAGCAATAGCAACATACTAAACGATCGAGTGCTAAGCTAACGGAATGGGTCAAGTCAATCACATCATTCTCCTAATGATGTGATCCCGTTAATCAAATAACAACTCTTTGTCTATGGTTAGGAAACATAACCATCTTGGATTAACGAGCTAGTCAAGTAGAGGCATACTAGTGACACTCTGTTTGTCTATGTATTCACACATGTATTATG
The DNA here is from genome assembly GCA_034509565.1 of Triticum monococcum. NCBI lineage: Eukaryota > Viridiplantae > Streptophyta > Magnoliopsida > Poales > Poaceae > Triticum > Triticum monococcum. Next base: position 436,283,986 of record CM067842.1, on the reverse strand, counting down.
TTTCCGGTTAATACAATTCTAGCATGAATAATAAACATTTATCATGAAATAAGGAAATAAATAATAACTTTATTATTGCCTCTAGGGCATATTTCCTTCAAGGAAGGGGAGGCCGAATCCCTCCCCTTCCTTTCTCTCTTCTCGTCTTTTCTTCCCCTCCTATTTCAGTCTACATGGGGCGCACCAACCCCTTAGGGGCTGATCTATCCCCCTCTTGGCCCATTAGGCCCATGTAGTTGCCGGGGGGATGCCTAGAACCCCTTCCGGTGACCCGATATGTACCCGGTACCCCCGGAACACTTCCGGTGTCCGAATACCATCGTCCTATATATATATATATATCAATCTTTACCTCTCGACCATTTCGAGACTCCTCGTCATGTCCGTGATCTCATCCAGGACTCGGAACAACATTCGGTCACCAAATCACATAACTCATATAATACAAAATCGTCATCGAACGTTAAGCGTGCGGACCCTACGTGTTAGAGAACTATGTAGACACGACCGAGACACCTCTCTAGTCAATAACCAACATCGGAACCGGGATGCTCATATTGGTTCCTACATATTCTACGAAGATCTTTACCGGTCGTACCGTAATGACGACATACGTTATTCCCTTTGTCATCGGTATGTTACTTGCCCGAGATCCGATCGTCGGTATCTACATACCAAGTTCAATCTCGTTACCGGCAAGTCTCTTTACTCGTTCCATAATACATCATCCCGCAACTAACTCATTAGTCACATTGCTTGCAAGGCTTATTATGATGTGCATTACCGAGAGGGCCCAGAGATATCTCTCCGATACTCGGAGTGATAAATCCCAATCTCGATCTATGCCAACCCAACAAACACCTTCGGAGATACCTATAGAGCATCTTTATAATCACCCAGATACGTTGTGACGTTTGATAGCACACAAGGTATTCCTCCGGTATCCGAGAGTTGCATAATCTCATAGTTGAAGGAATATGTATTTGACATGAAGAAAGCAATAGCAGTAAAACTGAATGATCAACATGCTAAGCTAACGGATGGGTCTTGTCCATCACATCATTCTCCTAATGATGTGATCCCATTCATCAAATGACAACACATGTCTATGGTTAGGAAACTTAACCATCTTTGATTAACAAGCTAGTCTAGTAGAGGCTTACTAGGGATACGATGTTTTGTCTATGTATCCACACATGTATCAAGTTTCCGGTTAATACAATTCTAGCATGAATAATAAACATTTATCATGATATAAGGAAATATAAAATAGCAACTTTATTATTGCATCTAGGGCATATTTCCTTTAGTCTCCCACTTGCACTAGAGCCAATAATCTAGATTACATTGTAATGATTCTAACACGCATGGAATCTTGGTGCTGATCATGTTTTGCTCATTGTCGGTGTCAAAACCAGTGGATCTCGGGTAGGGGGTCCCGAACTGTGCGTCTAAGGCGGATGGTAACAGGAGGCGGGGGACACAATGTTTACCTAGGTTCGGGCCCTCGCGATGGAGGTAATACCCTACTTCCTGCTTGATTGATCTTGATGATATGAGTATTACAAGATTTGATCTACCATGAGATCAGAGAGGCTAAACCCTAGAAGCTAGCCTATGGTATGATTGTTGTTGTCCTACGGACTAAAACCCTCCGGTTTATATAGACACCGGAGGGGCTAGGGTTACACAAAGTCGGTCACAAAGGAGGAGATCTACATATCCAAATCGCCAAGCTTGCCTTCCACGCAAAGGAGAGTCCCATCTGGACACGGGACAAAGTCTTCAATCTTGTATCTTCATAGTCCAACAGTCCGGCCAAAGTATATAGTCCGGTTGTCCGAGGACCCCCTAATCCAGGACTCCCTCAGTAGCCCCTGAACCAGGCTTCAATGACGATGAGTCCGACGCGCAGATTGTCTTCGGCATTGCAAGGCGGGTTCCTCCTCCGAATACCCCATAGAAGATTTTGAACACAAGGATAGTGTCCGACTCTGCAAAACAAATTCCACATACCATCGTAGAGAGTATAATATTTCCACAAATCTAATCTGCTGACAACTTTTCATAACGTGACATCATGCCCTGGCCCCGGTTATTATTCGAACCATTTTTCTCAACCAGCCACTACACATATTGCGAGGCAGTTTTCTTAGCACGTCTTGTCGAAGCAGAGATCATGTCCCCTTATCCCGGGATCCTCATCAATATGGGTGTGGGTAACCCAACCGCGCCATCAATCATGACGCTTGGGGAATAAGCGGGTTTTACCAGGCAAGTGGGGAGGCATGCAGTTTCTACAACCCTTATATAGGGATAAGGACTCCTCTTTTTTACCCACGCCTTCTTCTTCCCTACCCATCCATTCTCGCACACTCAAGCTCCAGCACCCAAGTTCGCATCTTCTCCGCAAAAACACTCCGAACATGTCCGGAGCGGGAGGCAAGTGGATGGCCTCCTCTGTTACGAAGGAGAACATCACGAAGCTCCGGGAAGCCGGATACCTGGCCGCAGATATTGCGCATCAGATTCCAGGCGCGGGGCAGATCGTTCCTACCCCCGAGCCTCACGAAAGGGTTGTATTCCTTACCCATTTCGTCCGCGGGCTGGGATTTCCCCTCCACCCATTTGTTCGCGGGCTCATGTTCTACTACGAGCTGGACTTCCATGATCTGGCCCCCAATTTCATCCTCAACATCTAGGCGTTTATCGTCGTGTGCGAGGCCTTCCTCCGCATCAAGCCCCACTTCAGCCTGTGGTTGAAGACCTTCAATGTTAAACCGAAGGTGGTGGTCGGCCAGCAAGTGGAGTGCGGAGGCGCCATGGTGGGCAAAATGCCCAACGTCACCTGGCTTGAAGGCTCCTATGTGGAGACCGTAAAGGGGTGGTTCTACATCACCGAGCCGCGCGACACCAACTAGGTGGCAGCCCCTGAATTCCGATCCGGCATCCCCATGCGGCTCACCTCCTGGAAAGAGAAGGGCTTATCTTGGGGTTCATCGGTGGAGCTGACCGGACTCCAGAACTGTGTTAAAAACATGATAAGCAAGAAAATCAAGCTTGTCAACGTGGTCCAGGTCATGCTCTTCTGCCGGATCCTCCCGTGTCAAAGACGGGCATTCAATATGTGAGAGTTCGACTCAGGAAGGCACCAGACACTACGAGAGCTCTTCGACACGACGCACTAAGACATCTGGAGGGTGTTGTTCAAGTCTGCCGAGGTACCTCCTTCTCTTACCGAGGACCGCGGACTCAGCACAAAGTGCCCTGCTAATCCTGTAAGCTCCTTATATCTCATAAGGCATTTCTTTCCCCAGTATAATTATGCGAGGGATCTGAACCTCCACATTATTTGACAGGAATGGGTCGCGACAGCGGAGCAGATCGATTGTCCGGCCCCACTGCCCAAAGATCCAGCAAGTACTCTCCTGACGGAGATGCTGATTCCGGCACCCTATGAGGCGCCGGAGAAACAACCACATTCTTTTTTATTCCTTACCAATATACGGACGGGTATTACTTACCTTTGTTCTCTTCGAGCTGCCTCTTGGTAAAGCCGAGATCTTTTTCGGACCGCTCAAGGTCCCGCTTCAGTGCGGAGACCTCCGCAGTACGAGCGGCAACGGCCAGCAGCGAAGCCTGCTTATTCACATAAGAAACATTCTGATTAGACTCCTGTGATTATTATTTGATCCTCTGTTTGGCCTTTCTTTGCGAACACCAAACAGAGCATCAGGGGCTACTGTCTATGCTATAACATTTTCTTATAAATTGATTACTTACCTCAAAGCCTGTTAGGAGGCTGGCGCAGGCTTCAGTCAGTCCACTTTTAGTGGACTGAACCTTCTCTACCACCGCACTCATGACAGTGCGGTGCTCTTCATCATTGGAAGCGTCGCGAAGCGCTTCCAGCAAGTTGTCCGGTGCCTCTGGATGGACATAGGCCATCGGCACAGATGGCTCGCCCCCCTTAGTGAGGGGTCACCCGACAGAGTCCGGAACCACGGGAGGTTCTGGCGCAGTATTCGGCCGGGGGGCGGACTTGCTACCCCCGTCATTAGGGCCCATGGGAGCCTTGACTCCCATGCGCCCGGCGTCTGGGAGGTCGCCTTGGGGCGCCGCCAGAACTACCTTCCCTTGGCTTGGTGCCCTTCGCGACAACACCTCAGCGTCGTCCGTTGGGCGGGGGGAGGAGGCGGTCGGGAGCAAATCACTGTTCATCTCCGACAGGCCCAGAGACCCATCTGAAGAGGATACGTCGAGACGGTCCTTGGGTGGGCTGCATGATCATGTTCGGCATGATAAGAAATAATAAAACGAAATATACCAGAACTGTTATGGTATCCGGATACTTACGACATCGCCAGGGGCTTGTCCCTGGGCAACCACTCCTCGTCATTGAACGCGGCCATGGTGGAGCGGTCCGGAAGGAGTGCTCTTCCCTTCTTGGACCCTTCGGCCTCCTCGGATGGGGCGGCCTTCCTTTTCTTATCTCCCTCGACTGGATGGGGAGAATTTTCCTCTTCCTCCTCCTCGTCTTCGGGGGAGGAGGGCGTCTCGGTGTTATCGGACGATTATTCCGATACAACCTTGCGCCGGAGACCTTTCTTGGCCCTCGCGACCTTCTTCTTGTCCTTAAGTCACAGGATCATCATGAATTTTGCTAGGGGCTATGACCGAAGTGGCCGCCCTGAAGGCGGCGCTGCCCGAGGCCGAAGACAAAGCGGCCAAGGAGCGCACCGAGCGCGAGAAGCAAGATGCTCGAGTTGGCGAGGTGCAGCAAGAGCTCCAAGATTTCGTCAAAAAATACGAGTCCTTGGAGCGTGACTCTAAGACGCAAGGGTCCGAGCTTGCGAAGGCCCTTGAGAACGCAAAAAATGCCAAGGCCGAAGCCCACAAGGCCTTCCAGGAGCTTCAGGCGGTCCAGAAGATAGCGGCGGGTAAGGAATTCATTATGCAAAGCAAGCATGTGAAGGAAACTTTCCTTTTACTTACCCGAGTTCGGAGCTCTCCAGGAGCGTTCGCAGATCTTCCCCGTAGTGTGTCCGATGCCGCTGAATTTTATCGGGCCAAGGAATGGAGCTCGATGGAGAAGTTGTTCTGGTCTCACTATACTGGGATCAAACATCCGATGCCCTTGAGCGACCAATTGAAGCAATTGGTCGAGCTCCACAAGGCGGCCGAACAGGCCATGAAGGGCCTCATAGTCCGCATGCGGCCTGGTGAGCCCCTGCCTGGCAGCTACTTCGGTCTGGTGAGGCGGCTTGTGAATGCCTGCCCACAGCTTGAAGTCATAAAGTGGTCAGTCTGCATTGAGGGTGTGCGCAAGGCTTTTGCCTGAGCGAAGGTGCACTGGGCGAAGATGGAGCCCAAGAAGTTGGTGAAGGAGGGGCCGCCGGAGGGCAAGGAGCATCGCTGCCCCGAAAAGTATTATGACAGCGTCCTGAAGGGTGCCTGCCTTGTGGCAGAGGAATGTTCTAAGGATATAATATTTTAATGAATGTACTCATGTGATCCTGTAATATGAAAACAAGTTCATCTGCGCTATATAATGCTTGTTGATTTAAAATATTACCTTCTGTGCGGCCGTTTATAAAATCTGAGAGTTGGCTAGTCGTCGACGTCTGCCCCCATGTAGCTAGTACTGAGGTGTTTGGGATAAATCTGATCACTCTTTATCCCAGTTTTGGGTCCTTCGAAGGAGGTGTTCAGCGCAACGAACCAGGCAATCGGACTATAAAGCTTTTTCACTCTCACTTAGCCATAGAAGTCTACAATTTTAAATTTTGGCGAAGCCCCTAGTATTCAGAAGGCCGAACTTGGGGCGCTATGAATGCCTAAATCGAACAAGGCCGACTCCTCGCCTGAAGCGGAAAAAATCTTTAGGGATTTGGGACCTCTCGAACAGCGACCAGCTCTTGCCGCATCATGAGAGTCAGTTTTCAGCTTTCTCTACTGAGGTGCTCATCCGGAAGAACTGGGACACAACCGCAATAGTTCTCCCAGTGCTACCTTAGCCGATATAGCGGAATGTAAGGCACCAAAACATGGGAGCCGGGCAAACCCAACTATTAACCCAAGACATGATTCAGAGCTGATGCATATAATGCTATAAGTTTGGGGTGCCGCACTGTCCAAAGTGTTCGGACTTTTCTTGCCGTGTTATGGGTACACTTGAGCCCCTGGCGTATGCTACCTCTTGAGCACTGCCTTGGATTTCCCCAAAGAGGAGAGGATGATGCAGCAAAGTAGCGTAAGTATTTCCCTCAGTTTTTTAGAACCAAGGTATCAATCCAGTAGGAGGCTACGAACGAGTCCCTCGTACCTACACAAAAACAATAGCTCAACGCAACCAACGCGCTTAGGGGTTGTCAATCCCTTCACGGTCACTTACAAAAGTGAGATCTGATAGAGATGATAAATAATATTTTTGGTATTTTTGGTATAGAGATGCACAGTGAAAAGTAAAAGGCAAAGTAAAAAAGCAAAGCAATAATAAAGTGATGGAGATTGATATGATGAGAAAGAGACCCGGGGGCCATAGGTTTCACTAGTGGCTTCTCTCAAGAGCATAAGTATTCTACGGTGGGTGAACAAATTACTGTTGAGCAATTGACAGAATTGAGCATAGTTATGAGACTATCTAGGTATGATCATGTATATAGGCATCACGTTCGAGACAAGTAGACCAACTCCTGCCTGCATCTACTACTATTACTCCACTCATCGACCGCTATCCAGCATGCATCTAGAGTATTAAGTTAAAAATAGAGTAACGCCTTAAGCAAGATGACATGATGTAGAGGGATAGTTTCATGCAATATGATAAAAAACCCATCTTGTTATCCTCGATGGAAACGATACAATACGTGCCTTGCTGCCCCTTCTGTCAGTGGGAAAGGACACGGCAAGATCGGACCCAAAGCTAAGCACTTCTCCCATGGCAAGAACAACCAATCTAGTAGGCCAAACCAAACTGATAATTCGAAGAGACTTGCAAAGATAACCAATCATACATAAAAGAATTCAGAGAAGATTCAAATATTATTCATAGATAGACTTGATCATAAACCCACAATTCATCGATCTCAACAAACACACCGCAAAAAGAAGATTACATCGAATAGATCTCCACGGGAGAGGGGGAGAACATTGTATTGAGATCCAAAAAGAGAGAACAAGCCATCTAGCTACTAACTATGGACCTGTAGGTCTGAAGTAAACTACTCACACTTCATCGGAGGGGCTTGGATGATGATGTAGAAGCCCTCCGTGATCGATGCCCCCTCCGGCGGAGCTCCGGAACAGGCCCCAAGATGGGATCTCGTGGATACAGAAAGTTGCGGCGGTGGAATTAGGTTTTTGGCTCCGTATCTGATCGTTTGGGGTACGTGGATATATATAGGAGGAAGGAGTACGTCGGTGGAGCAACAGGGGGCCCACGAGGGTGGAGGGCGCGCCTGGGGGGGGGGGGGGCAGGCACGCCCCCTACCTCGTGGCCTCCTGTTAATTGGCTTGACGTAGGGTCCAAGTCTCCTGAGTTGTATTCAGTGAGAAAATCACGTTCATGAAGGTTTCATTCCGTTTGGACTCCGTTTGATATTCCTTTTCTTCGAAACCCTAAAACAGGCAAAAAACAACAATTCTGGGCTGGGCCTCCAGTTAATAGGTTAGTCCCAAAAATAATATAAAAGTGGATAATAAAGCCCAATAATGTCCAAAACAGTAGATAATATAGCATGGAGCAATCAAAAATTATAGATACGTTGGAGACGTATCAAGCATCCCCAAGCTTAATTCCTGCTTGTCCTCGAGTAGGTAAATGATAAAAACAGAATTTTTGATGCGGAGTGCTACTTGGCATAATTTCAATGTAAATCTTCTTAATTGTGGTATGAATATTCAGATTCAAAAGATTCAAGACAAAAGTTCATGTTGACATAAAAATAATAATACTTCAAGCATACTAACAAAGCAATTATGTCTTCTCAAAATAACATGGCCAAAGAAAGCTATCCCTACAAAATTATATAGTCTGGCTATGCTCTATCTTCACCACACAAAGTATTTAAATCATGCACAACCCCGATGACAAGCCAAGCAATTGTTTCGTACTTTTGAAATTTTCAAAACTTTTTTGATCTTCACGCAATACATGAGCACGAGCCATGGATATAGCACTATATGTGGAATAGAATGGTGGTTGTGGAGAAGACAAAAAGAGGGGAAGATAGTCTCACATCAACTAGGCGTATCAACGAGCTATGGAGATGCCCATCAATAGATATCAATGTGAGTGAGTAGGGATTTCCATGTAACGGATGCACTAGAGCTATAAGTATATGAAAGCTCAACAAAAGAAACTAAGTGGGTGTGCATCCAACTCGCTTGCTCACGAAGACCTAGGGCATTTTGAGGAAGCCCATCATTGGAATATACAAGCCAAGTTCTATAATGAAAAATTCCCACTAGTATATGAAAGTGACGGAATGAGAGACTCTCTATCATGAAGATCATGGTGCTACTTTGAAGCACAAGTGTGGTAAAAGGATAGTAACATTGTCCCTTCTCTCTCATTTTTTGGGCCTTCTCTTTTTTATGGCCTCTTTTTCTTCTTTTTTTTCGTCCGGAGTCCCATCCCGACTTGTGGGGGAATCATAGTCTCCATCATCCTTTCCTCACTTGGGACAATGCTCTAAAAATGATGATCATCACACTTTTTATTTTTCTTACAACTCAACAATTACAACTCAATACTTAGAAAAAAATATGACTCTATATGAATGCCTCCAGCGGTGTACCGGGATATGCAATGAATCAAGAGTGACATGTATGAAAGAATTATGAACGGTGGCTTTGCCACAAATACGATGTCAACTAAATGATCATGCTAGCAATATGACAATTATGGAGCGTGTCATAATGAACGGAACAGTGGAAAGTTGCATGGCAATATATCTCGGAATGGCTATGGAAATGCCATGATAGGTAGGTATGGTGGCTGTTTTGAGGAAGGTATTTGGTGGGTGTATGGTACCGGCGAAAAGTGCGCGGTATTAGAGAGGCTAGCAATGGTGGAAGGAAGGAAAGTGTGTATAATCCATGGACTCAACATTAGTCATAAAGAACTCATATACTTATTGCAAAAATCTAGAAGTTATCAAAGCAAAGTATTACACGCATGCTCCTAGGTGGATAGATTGGTAGGAAAAGACCATCGCTCGTCCCCGACCGCCACTCATAAGGAAGACAATCAATAAATAAATCATGCTCCAACTTCATCACATAACGGTTCGCCATACGTGCATGCTACGGGAATCACAAACTTTAACACAAGCATTTCTCAAATTCACAACTACTCAAGTAGCATGACTCTAATATCACCATCCTCATATCTCAAAACAATTATCAAGCATCAATTTTTTTCTTAGTATTCAACGCACTCAAAAGAAAGTTTTACAAATCTTGAATACCAAACATATTTATTATTAAGCAAATTACCATGCTATTAAGACTCTCAAAATAAACTAAGTGAAGCATGAGAGATCAATAGTTTCTATAAAACAAATCCACCACCGTGCTCTAAAAGATATAAGTGAAGCACTAGAGCAAAATTATATAACTCAAAAGATATAAGTGAAACACATAGAGTATTCTATCAAATTCCAAATTATGTATGGCTCTCTCAAAAGGTGTGTACAGCAAGGATGATTGTGGTAGACTAACAAGCAAAGACTCAAATCATAAAAGACGCTCCAAGCAAAACACATATCATGTGGTGAATAAAAATATAGCTCCAAGTAAAGTTACCGATAGAAGTAGACGAAAGAGGGGATGCCTTCTGGGGCATCCCCAAGCTTTGGCTTTTAGGTGTCCTTAGATTATCTTGGGGGTGCCATGGGAATCCCCAAGCTTAGGCTCTTGCCACTCCTTGTTCCATAATCCATCAAATCTTTACCCAAAACTTGAAAACTTCACAACACAAAACTTAAAGTAGAAAATCTCGTGAGCTCCGTTAGCGAAAGAAAACAAAAGAACACTTCAAGGTACTGCAATGAACTCATTCTTTATTTATATGGGTGTTATACCTACTGTATTACAACTTCTCTATCGTTCATAAAATATTTTACTAGCCATAGATTCATTAAAATAAGCAAACAACACACGAAAAACAGAATCTGTCAAAAACAGAACAGTCTGTAGTAATCTGTAGCTAGCGCAAGATCTGGAACCCCAAAAATTCTAAAATAAATTTCTGGACGTGAGGAATTTATCTATTAATCATCTTCAAAAATAATTAACTAAATATCACTTTCCAAATAAAAATGGCAGCAGTTCTTGTGAGCGCTAAAGTTTCTGTTTTTTACATCAAGTTCAACAAGACTTTCCCCAAGTCTTCCCAACGGTTCTACTTGGCACAAACACTAATTAAACACAAAAAAACACAACCAAAACAGAGGCTGGATAATTTATTTATTACTAAACAGGAGCAAAAATCAAGGAATAAAAATAAAATTGGGTTGCCTCCCAACAAGCGCTATCGTTTAACGCCCCTAGCTAGGCATAACAAGCAAGAATAGATCTAGGTATTGCCATAATAGTAAGATAGATTATTAAAACACATTTCATATTCTCTATGTTTGGCAGCAAGTTTTCTTTGAGGCAAGCAAAAGTAATCAAAAGGGCTAAATTTAACGGGACAAAAGTCCCCAAGATCAACCTTGGGAGGTATAGGTTCCTCCTTTGGTCCTTCATAATGCACAACCAATTCATCATTATAAGCATTCTTTTGACGGAACTTTGTGAGCCTATATTCAAGAGAATATCCTAGTTCATTGTTTCGAATAGCCAAATCATCATTAAGTTCAGAAATTCTATCAACTAAAACATTGGTAGGAACCCTTTTTCTAAGATTTTCATTGAAAGCAACATAGTCTAGAGATTGAAAACGCATTATTTCTTCTTGATCAAAGAGGATAGCCTCTATGGGAGGACGGCAAGCGTCCACCCTATAATGCGCAAATATTTATTTGGCTTCTTTTATTATGAATCTAAACTCATGAGCCAAAAAGATAGTAGCGGCACGCTTAACAGAAGATTGCTCAATATTAGAAAATTCCAGAAAAATCCATTGTATGGAAGGATGCATGTGCATGAATTGTCTTTCAAGTTCAACTACAAGCATGGAAATAGCGTCCACAAGACTACTAGTTCTGTGAAGGATAGAACTACCCATAGAAGGTAAAGCACCGGCACGAGTAAAGAAATCTTGAATAACTCCTTTTCCAATAATATTACCACTACCAACACGGAATTTTTTTGTACGAAAGATGGTAGGTTCTTTAGCAGGAGCATCAGAATTTTTCATGATATTATTATTGTCCATATCGACAATAATTTCCCCTATTTAAGACATAGAGGCATAAGCTAAAGGACTTGACGTAATGACAAGCTAGCAAACTAACACACGAGCAAACAAAAAGCAAACGGGCAAAAGAGGAAATTAGAGAAAGAGAGGGATGATAGAGAGAGAGGGCGAATAAAACAGCAAGGGTGAAGTGGGGGAGAGGAAAACGAGAGGCAAATGGCAAATAATGTAATGCCGGAGATAGGGATTGCGATGGGTACTTGGTATGTTGACTTTTGCGCAGACTCGCCGACAACGGCGCCAGAAATTCTTCTTGCTACCTCTTGAGCACTGCGTTGGATTTCCCCGAAGAGGAGAGGGTGATGCAACAAAGTAGCGTAAGTATTTCCCTCAGTTTTTGAGAACCAAGGTATCAATCCAGTAGGAGGCTATGCACGAGTCCCTCGTACCTACACAAAAATAATAGCTCAACGCAACCAACGCGCTTAGGGGTTGTCAATCCCTTCACGGTCACTTACGAAAGTGAGATCTGATAGAGATGATAAATAATATTTTTGGTATAGAAATGCAAAGTGAAAAGTAAAAGGCAAAGTAAAAAGCAAAGCAATAATAAAGTGATGGAGATTGATATGATGAGAAAGAGACCCGGGGGCCATAGGTTTCACTAGTGGCTTCTCTCAAGAGCATAAGTATTCTACGGTGGGTGAACAAATTACTGTTGAGCAATTGACAGAATTGAGCATAGTTATGAGAATATCTAGGTATGATCATGTATATAGGCATCACGTCCGAGACAAGTAGACCGACTCCTGCCTGCATCTACTACTATTACTCCACTCATCGACCGCTATCCAGCATGCATCCAGAGTATTAAGTTAAAAACAGAGTAAGGCCTTAAGCAAGATGACATGATGTAGAGGGATGGTTTCATGCAATATGATAAAAACCCCATCTTGTTATCCTCGATGGAAACGATACAATACATGCCTTGCTACCCCTTCTGTCACTGGGAAAGGACACCTCAAGATCGAACCCAAAGCTAAGCACTTCTCCCATGGCAAGAACAACCAATCTAGTAGGCCAAACCAAATTGATAATTTGAAGAGACTTGCAAAGATAACCAATCATACATAAAAGAATTCAGAGAAGATTCAAATATTATTCATAGATAGACTTGATCATAAACCCACAATTCATCGGTCTCAACAAACACACCGCAAAAAGAAGATTACATCGAATAGATCTCCACGAGAGAGGGGGAGAACATTGTATTGAGATCCAAAAAGAGAGAAGAAGCCATCTAGCTACTAACTCTGGACCTGTAGGTCTGAAGTAAACTACTCACACTTCATCGGAGGGGCTTGGATGATGATGTAGAAGCCCTCCGTGATCGATGCCCCCTCCGGCGGAGCTCCGGACCAGGCCCCAAGATGGGATCTCATGGATACAGAAAGTTACGGCGGTGGAATTAGGTTTTTGGCTCTGTATCTGATCGTTTGGGGGTACGTGGATATATATAGGAGGAAGGAGTATGTCGGTGGAGCAACAGGGGGCCCACGAGGGTGGAGGGCGCGCCTGGGGGGGGGGCAGGCGCGCCCCCCTGCGTTGTGGCCTCCTGTTAATTGGCTTGACGTAGGGTCCAAGTCTCCTGAGTTGTATTCAGTGAGAAAATCACGTTCCCGAAGGTTTCATTCCATTTGGACTCCGTTTGATATTCCTTTTCTTCGAAACCCTAAAACAGGCAAAAACAACAATTCTGGGCTGGGCCTCCGGTTAATAGGTTAGTCCCAAAAATAATATAAAAGTAGATAATAAAGCCCAATAATGTCCAAAACGGTAGATAATATAGCATGGAGCAATCAAAAATTATAGATATGTTGGAGACGTATCAGCGTACTGAACGTGCCAGAATGTACGGGAGCAACTTGTCGTGAATAGACAAACAGGGAGAAAAAAAAGAGAAGATGAAGAAATGTAATAATAAGCTGACGCTGTGCATTGTTATTTATAGGATACGTCAAAGCGTATTTGTATAAGTAGTACAATAAGCAAAAATAGGACTATCTGACATGTCCGATCCAAGGGCGAGCTGCGTGCGGGTATGTAAAACAGGTATAACGATCGGTATGAGAGACCACCTGGGTATTCCCTTGTACGTCAAAGCTTCTTGCTCCCTTGGTGCTTCCCTCCCGTGATGGGTCCAATGATCTAGCTATCGGAGAGGGCCTCCAGAGAATAGGGTCCTGAAAGGAAGAAAATGGTAAAGATATACTGGTCCTGAGGCAGTTGAACCGCATTGTGGGACGTGCCATAGCCGTGGCTCCGCCTATACCCATGGTATATTTAGTGCGTAGTTATGTACACGCGGCGCAAATTTCATCGCTTGACTGGGACTAAGATGGAGGCCGAATTGCTAGGCGAGCTCTAAACGCGCCTGGTGATTCTGTTGCAGGTTATTCCGGACTCGCTTGAATGTGTCTGCGGACCTTGTCGCCGAATTGGCGGTTTGCCTCAAAAGGATGCTTTGCACTTCTGCTGCAAGGGCCTCAGTGTGCTCCTCCGTGCGGAGCAAGCGTTTTGTGTTTCCGTTAACTATTATAACCCCGCAAGGTCCTGGCATTTTGAGCTTGAGGTATGCATAATGCGGCACCGCATTGAATCTAGCGAATGCGGTTCGTCCGAGTAGTGCGTGATAGCCACTGCGGAAGGGGACGATATTGAAGATTAAATCTTCACTTCGGAAGTTATCCAGAGATCCAAAGACCACTTCCAGTGTGATTGAGCCCGTGCAACAAGCCTCTACACCTGGTATGACACCTTTGAAGGTGGTTTTTGTGGGTTTGATCCTCAAGGGGTCTATACCCATTTTGCGCACCGTATCCTGATAAAGCAGGTTCAGGCTGCTGCCACCGTCCATAAGGACTCGAGTGAGGTGGAATCCGTCAATGATAGGATCAAGGACCAATGTGGCAGAACCTCCATGACGGATACTAGTGAGGTGGTCCCTGCGATCAAAAGTGATCGGACAAGAAGACCATGGGTTGAACTTTGGGGCGACTGGGTTCATCGCGTAGACGTCCCTGACTGCACGCTTTCGTTCCCGCTTGGGGATATGGGTTGCGTATATCATGTTCACCGTTTTCACTTGGGGAGGAAATTTCTTCTGTCCTCCCCTGGTCGGCGGCCGGGGCTCCTCCTCATCGTCGCTATGCAACCCATTTTCCTTGCTTTCGGCATTCAACTTGCCGGCCTGTTTGAACACCCAGCATTCTTTGTTGGTGTGGTTGGCTGGCTTATCGGGGGTGCCGTGAATTTGACACGAGCGGTCGAGTATGCGGTCCAAACTGGACAGGCCCGGATTGTTTCTTTTGAACGGCTTTTTTCGCTGACCGGATTTAGAGCCACTGAATCCGGCATTGACTGCCGTGTCTTTGGCGTTATCGCCGTTGTTGTGGCGCTTGTATCTGTTGCGACGTGGCTTGCCGTTGCTGTCTCTGGCCTCCGATGTGCGAGGGTTGCTTGTTGTGTTGTTGCTACGGGCCAACCAGCTATCCTCGCCCGCGCAAAAGTGGGTCATGAGTGTTGTGAGGGCTGCCATGGACTTTGGCTTCTCTTGGCCAAGATGTCTGGCGAGCCACTCATCAAGGATGTTATGTTTAAAGGCCGCTAGGGCTTCGGCATCCGGACAGTCCACAATTTGGTTCTTTTTTGTTAGGAACCGAGTCCAAAATTTCCAGGATGACTCTCCGGGCTGTTGTGTTATGTGACTTAAATCATCAGCATCTGGTGGTCGCACATACGTGCCCTGGAAATTGTCCAGGAATGCATTTGCCAGGTTCTCCCAACTTCCGATGGAGTTTGCCGGCAAGCTATTTAGCCAATGCCGTGCTGGTCCTTTGAGTTTTAACAGGAGGTACTTGATGGCGTGTAGATCATCCCCGCGGGCCATGTGAATGTGGAGGAAGAAATCCTCTATCCATACCGTGGGGTCAGTAGTACCATTGTATGATTCAATGTTCACGGGTTTAAACCCTTCTGGGAATTCATGATCCATTAATTCATCAGTGAAGCATAGGGGGTGTGCGGCACCTCTGTGCCGGGCTATGTCACAATGCAATTCGTACGAGTCTTGTCTGCTGTGTTCGGCCCGGCCAGATTTGCTTTTGGTATATCCGGCATGACAGTCGTCGTCACGTATTGGGGCACGCCCTCGTGATCCGAAGATCGATCTTTTGTGTCCTGCTTTGTTTTCCAATACGTCTTGCAGGTCCTGCGTGTTACCCCGGGCCTTGCTGTTCTTGTTTGACTGGCGACGGGGTGCGGGCTGGACTTCGGGCATATATGTCACTTTGTCCCAGCCACAAGGTGGCCGGTCTGCCGCAACATACGCTGCAAGCGCAGGCTTTAATGCTTCCTTTTCAAGTTGGGGTAGCAACCTATGCTTTGGGAAACTTTTGATTGGGCGCTCGAGTTCGTGTTTCTCGGCTGCCAGGACCTCAGTCCATCTATCTGTTAGCAGATCTTGCTCAGCTTGAAGCTGTTGTTGCTTTTTCTTCAGGCTTTTTGCTGTGGCAATAAGTCGGCGCTTGAAGCGCTCCTGTTCGACGGGATCCTCAGGCACGATAAATTATTCGTCGCCGAGGCTCACCTCGTCTTCGGAGAGAGGCATGTAATTGTCATCCTCTGATTCTCCGTCTGCTGCCTGTTCCTTGGGGCTGGCTTGCCCATCCTCCTGCTCAAAGCCTGGCTGGAGGGGATTGTCTTCGTCTTTGGCACTATTTGCAGCGTTATTGTCTCCTGTGCCGGTATCGCTGTTTTTGATATGGCGGGGCTTAGAGCGGTGCCGATGACGCCAGTTCTTGGATTGCTTCTCGGGGGGATTATCCTCTGTTGCCTTATTACCATCGCTTTCTTTGGGGGTGTCCACCATGTATATATCATACGATGAGGTGGCAGTCCAGCGCCCTGTGGGCGGTGGTTCCTGTTCGTCTCCCGCGTCGCCGTCCGTACCGTCGATGTCTTCGGAGTCGAAGTCGAGCATGTCGGTTAGGTCGTCGACAGTGGCTACTAAGTGGGTGGTGGGTGGGGAACGAATTTCTTCGCCGTCCGCTTCCCACTCGAGCCGGACATAGTTCGGCCAAGGGTCTCCTGACAAGGCGAGAGACCGTAATGAGTTTAGCACGTCGCCTAGGGGCGAGTGTTGAAAGATATCCGCGGAGGTGAACTCCATGATCGGTGCCCAATCAGATTGGATGGGCACGGACACGAACGGTTCGAAGTCTGTGGCTGGGGACGAATCCGAGTGTCCGGCAACGCAGGTCTCATAGGAGGTGAAGTTAGCATTTGGCTCTATCGCCGCTGAGTGTGCGGCCTCCATGGCGGGGTCCATCCACCCGTCCTCAGACGGCACGATCAGGAGGCGGGGGACACAATGTTTACCCAGGTTCGGGCCCTCACGATGGAGGTAATACCTACTTCCTGCTTGATTGATCTTGATGATATGAGTATTACAAGAGTTGATCTACCACGAGATTGGAGAGGCTAAACCCTAGAAGCTAACCTATGGTATGATTGTTGTTGTCCTACAGACTAAAACCCTCCGGTTTATATAGACACCGGAGGGGCTAGGGTTACACAAAGTCGATTACAAGGGAGGAGATCTACATATCCGAATCGCCAAGATTGCCTTCCACGCAAAGAAGAGTCCCATCCGGACACGGGACGAAGTCTTCAATCTTGTATCATCATAGTCCAATAGTCCGACCAAAGTATATAGTCCGGCTGTCCAAGGACCCCCTAATCCAGGACTCCCTCACTCATGGAAGAGGCTTAGTCAACGGGTCTACCACATTCAGATCCGTATGTATTTTGCAAATTTCTATGTCTCCCTCCTTGACTTGATCACGAATGGGGTTGAAGCATCTCTTGATGTGTTTGGTTCTTTTGTGAAATCTGGATTCCTTTACCAAGGCAATTGCTCCAGTATTGTCACAAAAGATTTTCTTTGGACCCGATGCACTAGGTATTACACCTAGATCGGATATGAACTCCTTCATCCAGAATCCTTCATTCGCTGCTTCTGAAGCAGCTATGTACTCCGCTTCACACGTAGATCCTGCCACGATGCTTTGCTTGGAACTGCACCAACTGACAGCTCCACCATTCAATATAAATACATATTCGGTTTGTGATTTAGAGTCATCTGGATCAGTGTCAAAGCTAGCATCGACGTAACCATTTACGACGAGCTCTTTGTCACCTCCATAAACGAGAAACATATCCTTAGTCCTTTTCAGGTACTTCAGGATGTTCTTGACCGCTGTGCAGTGATCCACTCCTAGAATACTTTGGTACCTCCCTGCTAAACTTATAGCAAGGCACACATCAGGTCTGGTACACAACATAGCATACATGATAGAACCTATGGTTGAGGCATAGGGAATGACTTCCATTTTCTCTCTATCTTCCGCGGAGGTCGAGCATTGAGTCTGACTCAACTTCACACCTTGTAACATAGGCAAGAACCCTTTCTTTGACTGATCCATTTTGAACTTCTTCAAAACTTTATCAAGGTATGTGCTTTGTGAAAGTCCAACTAAGTGTCTTGATCTATCTCTATAGATCTTGATGCCCAATATATAAGCAGCTTCACCGAGGTCTTTCATTGAAAAACTCTTATTCAAGTATCCTTTTATGTTATTTAGAAATTCTATATCATTTCCAGTCAAAAATATGCCATCCACATATAATATTAGAAATGCTACAGAGCTCCCACTCACTTTCTTGTAAATACATGCTTCTCCGAAAGTTTGTAACCATATGCTTTGATCACATTATCAAAGCGTATATTCCAACTCCGAGATGCTTGCACCAGTCCATAAATGGATCGCTGGAGCCTGCACACTTTGTTAGCACCTTTAGGATCGACAAAACCTTCTGGTTGCATCATATACAACTCTTCTTTGAGAAATCCATTAAGGAATGCAATTTTGACGTCCATTTGCCAGATTTCATAATCATAAAATGCAGCAATTGCTAACATGATTCCGACAGACTAAAGCATCGCTACATGTGAGAAAGTCTCATCATAGCCAACTCCTTGAACTTGTCGAAAACCTTTTGCAACAAGTCGAGCTTTGTAGATAGTAACATTACCATTGACATTAGTCTTCTTCTTGAAGATCCATTTATTCTCTATGGCTCGCCGATCATCGGGCAAGTCAACCAAAGTCCACAGTTTGTTCTCATACATGGATCCTATCTCAGATTTCATGGCCTCAAGCCATTTATCAGAATCTAGGCTCATCATCGCTTCCTCATAGTTCGTAGTTTCATCATGGTCTAGTAACATGACCTCCAGAACAGGATTACCATACCACTCTGGTGTGGAACATGCTCTGGTTGACCTACGAGGTTCGGTAGTAACTTGATCTGAAGTTTGATGATCATTATCATTAGCTTCCTCTCTAGTTGGTGTAGGCATCGCTGGAACAGATTTCTGTGATGAGCTACTTTCCAATTCGAGAGAAGGTACAATTACCTCATCAAGTTCCACTTTCCTTGCACTCACTTCTTTCGAGAGAAACTCCTTCTCTAGAAAGGATCCATTCTTAGCAACAAAGATCTTGCCTTTGGATTTGTGATAGAAGGTGTACCTAACAGTTTCTTTTGGGGTATCCAATGAAGACGCACTTCTCCGATTTGGGTTCGGGCTTATCAGGCTGAAGCTTTTTCACATAAGCATCGCAACTCCAAACTTTAAGAAACGACAGCTTAGGTTTCTTGCCAAACCATAGTTCATATGGTGTCTTCTCAATGGATTTAGATGGTGCCCTATTTAAAGTGAATGCAACTGTCTCTAATGCATAACCCCAAAATGACAGTGATAAATCGATAAGAGACATCATAGATCGTACCATATCTAATAAAGTACGGTTACGACGTTCGGACACACCATTATGCTGTGGTGTTCCAGGTGGCGTGAGTTGTGAAACTATTCCACATTTTTCTAAATGAAGGCTAAACTCGTAACTCAAATATTCGCCTCCGCGATCAGATCATAGAAACTTTATTTTCTTATTACAATGATTCTCCACTTCACTTTGAAATTATTTGAACTTTTCAAATGTTTCAGAGTTGTGTTTCACTAAGTAGATATACCCATATCCGCTCAAATCATCTGTGAAGGTCAGAAAATAACAATACCCGCTACGAGCCTCAACACTCATCGGACCACATACATCGGTATGTATTATTTCCAATAAGTCAGTTGCTCACTCCATTGTTCTGGAGAACGGAGTTTTAGTCGTCTTGCCCATGAGGCATGGTTCGCAAGCATCAAATGATTCATAATCAAGTGATTCCAAGAGCCCATCTTCATGGAGTTTTCTCATGCGCTTTACACCAATATGACCTAAACGACAGTGCCACAAATATGTTGCACCATCATTATAAACTTTGCATCTTTTGGCATCAATATTATGAATATGCGTATCACCACAATTGAGATTCAATAAAAAAATAGACCACTCTTCAAGGGTGCATGACCATAAAAGATATAACTCATATAAATAGAACAACCATTATTCTCTGATTTAAATGACTAACCGTCTCGCATTAAACAAGATCCAAATATAATGTTCATGCTCAACGCAGGCACCAAATAACAATTATTCAAGTCTAAAACTAATCCCAAAGGTAGATGTAGAGGTAGCATGCCGATGGTGATCACATCGACCTTGGAACCATTCCTGACGCGCATCGTCACCTCGTCCTTAGCCAATCTTCCTTTAATCTGTCGCCCTTGTTTTGAGTTACAAATATGAGCAACCAAACCAGTATGAAATACCCAGGCACTACTACGAGCATTAGTAAGGTACACATCAATAACATGTATATCACAAATACTTTTGTTCACTTTGCCATCCTTCTTATCTGCCAAATACTTGGGGCAGTTTCGCTTCCAGTGACCAGTCCCTTTGCAGTAGAAGCACTCAATTTCAGGCTTAGGTGCAAACTTGGTATTCTTCGTGGGAGTGGCAACTTGCTTTCCATTCTTCTTGAAGTTCCTCTTCTTTCCTTTGCCCTTTTTATTGAAACTAGTAGTCTTGTTAACCATCAACACTTGATGCTCCTTCTTGATTTCTACCTCTGCAGCTTTGAGCATAGCGAAGAGCTCGGGAATTGTCTTATCCATCCCTTGCATATTATAGTTCATCACGAATCCTTTGTAGCTTAGTGGTAGAGATTGGAGAACTCTGTCAATAACACTATCAACTGGAAGATTAACTCCCACTTGAGTCAAGGGGTTATGATACCCAGACATTTTGAGTATGTGTTCACTGACAGAACTGTTCTCCTCCATCTTGCAGCTATAGAACTTGTTGGAGACTTCATATCTCTCACCTCGGGCATTTGCTTGAAGTATTAACTTCAACTCTTGGAACATCTCATATGGTCCATGACATTCAAAATGTCTTTGAAGTCCCAATTCTAAGCCGTAAAGCATGTCACACTGAACTATCGAGTAGTCATCAGATGAAGCTTGCCAGATGTTCATAACATCAGCATCTGCTCCTGTAGCAGGCATTTCACCTAGCGGTGCATCAAGGACATAATTCTTCTGTGCAACAATGAGGATAATGCTCAAGTTACGGACCCAGTCCATGTAGTTGCTACAATCATCTTTCAAATTAGCTTTCTCTAGGAACACATTAAAATTTAAGGGAACGGTAGCACATGCCATTGATCTACAACATAGATATGCAAAAACTATTAGGACTAAGTTCATGATAAATTAAGTTCAATTAATCATATTACTTAAGAACTCCCACTTAGATAGACATCCCTCGAGTCATCTAAATGATTACGTGATCCAAATCAACTAAACCATGTCCGGTCATCACGTGAGATGTAGTAGTCATCAATAGTGAACATCTCTATGTTGATCATATGTACTATATGATTCCCGTTCGACCTTTAGGTCTCCGGTGTTCCAAGGCCATGTCTGTACATGCTAGGCTCATCAAGTTTCACCCGAGTATTCCGCATGCGCAAAACTGTCTTGCACCCTTGTATGCGAATGTAGAGTCTATCACACCTGATCATCACGTGGTGTCTCAGCAGGACAAGCTGTTGCAACGGTACATACTCAGGGAGAACACTTATACCTTGAAATTTTAGTGAGGGGTCATCTTATAATGCTACCACCGTACTAAGCAAAATAAGATGCATACAATATAAACATCACATGCAATCCAAATGTGTGACATGATATGGCCATCATCATCTTATGCCTTTGATCTCCATCTCCAAAGCACCGTCATGATATCCATCATCACCGGCTTGACACCTTGATCTCCATCATAGCGTCGTGGTCGTCTCGCCAACTATTGCTTCTACAAACATCGCTAACGCATAGTGATAAAGTAAATAAATTGCATGGCATTTGCATTTCATACAATAAAGTGAAAACCATAAGGCTCCTACCAGTTGCCAATAAATTTTACAAAACATGATCATCTCATACAATAACGTATATCACATCACAACATGCCATGCAAAAACAAGTTAGACGTCCTCTACTTTGTTGTCGCAAGTTTTACGTGCCTGCTACAGGCTTCTAGCAAGAACTGTTCTTACCTATGCATCAAAACCACAACGGTGATTTATCAAGTTTGCTGCTTTAACCTTCAACAAGGACCGGTCGTAGTCAAAATTCAATTCAACTAAAGTTGGAAGAACAGACACCCGTCAGCCACCTTTATGCAAAACTAGTTGCATGTCTGTCGGTGGAACCAGTCTCATGAACGTGGTCATGTAAGGTTGGTCCGGGCCGCTTCATCCAACAATACCGCCGGATCAAGATAAGACATTGGTGGTAAGCAGTATGACGATCGCCGCCCACAACTCTTTGTGTTCTACTTGTGCATATCATCTATGCATAGACCTGGCTCGTATGCCACTGCTGCGAAACGTAGCATGCAATTTAAAAAAAATCCTACGCTCACACAAGATCTATCTAGAAGATAAATGGCAACAAGAGGTGGAGAGTGTGTCCACGTACCCTCGTAGACCGAAAGCGGAAGCGTTTGACAACGCGGTTGATGTAGTCAAACTTCTTCTCGTACCAACCGATCAAGCACCGAATGTACGACACCTCCGAGTTCTGCAAATGTTCAGCTCGATGATGTCCCTCGAACTCTTGATCCAGCAAAGTGTCGAGGGAGAGTTTCGTCAGCATGATGGCGTGGTGACGGTGATGGTGAAGTGATTTGCGCAGGGCTTCGCCTAAGCACTACATGAATATGACCGGAGGCGTAAACTGTGGAGTGAGGCGCTGCACACGGCTAACAGATGTTGTTCTGTGTTCTAGGCGCCTCCCCCTCATATATATAGGTGGGAAGGAGAGAGAGTAGCCAAGGGGGAGCCCAAGTAGGAGGAATCCTACTTGGGGCCCTAGTACAATTCGGTTCCCCCCTTACCATAATTTCCGGATAGGGAAGGAAGGAGGAGGGAGGAGGGAAGGAAGGGGGAGGCCGAATCCCTCCCCTTCCTTTCTATCTTCTCCTCTTTCCTTCCCCTCCTATTTCAGCCTACATGGGGTGCACCAGCCCCTTAGGGGCTGGTCTGTCCCCCTCTTGGCCCATTAGGCCCATGTAGTTGCCGGGGGGATGCCTGGAACCCCTTCCGGTGACCCGATATGTACCTGGTACCCCCGGAACACTTCCGGTGTCCGAATACCATCATCCTATATATCAATCTTTACCTCTGGACCATTTAGAGACTCCTCGTCATGTCTGTGATCTCATCCAGGACTCCGAACAACATTCGGTCACCAAATTACATAAATCATATAATTCAAAATCATCATCGAACGTTAAGCGTGCGGACCCTACGGGTTCGAGAACTATGTAGACATGACCGAGACACCTCTCCAGTCAATAACCAACAGCGGAACCTGGATGCTCATATTGGTTCCTACATATTCTACGAAGATCTTTATCGGTCGTACCATAATGAAAACATACATTATTCCCTTTGTCATCGGTATGTTACTTGCCCGAGATTCGATCGTCGGTATCTACATACCTAGTTCAATCTCGTTACTGGCAAGTCTCTTTATTCGTTCTGTAATACATCATCCCACAACTAACTCATTAGTCACATTTCTTGCAAGGCTTATTATGATGTGCATTACCGAGAGGGCCCAGAGATACCTCTCTGATACTCGGAGTGACAAATCCCAATCTCGATCTATGCCAACCCAACAAACACCTTCGGAGATACCTGTAGAGCATATTTGTAATCACCCAGTTATGTTGTGACGTTTGATAGCACACAAGGTATTCCTCCCATATCTGGGAGTTGCATAATCGCATAGTCGAAGGAATACGTATTTGACATGAAGAAAGCAAAAGCAATAAAACTAAACGATCAACATGCTAAGCTAACAGATGGGTCTTGTCCATCACATCATTCTCCTAATGATGTGATCCCATTCATCAAATGACAACACATGTCTATGGTTAGGAAACTTAACCATCTTTGATTAACGAGCTAGTCTAGTAGAGGCTTACTAGGGACACATCGTTTTGTCTAGGTAACCCTTCGGCCACCCGAAGTCCGGAGTATTCGACTCCTAAGGAGAGCAACAAAAAGAGTCCGGGACTGTCTGGTGCACATCCGGATGCACTGATGGGTCTTTTGGAGCAAGCGGCTATCTCAGAGGCGCATCATACTTTAATGGGTACGGTGGTGGAGAGGATTTCATCCGCCAAAAGTGGGTTGCGTGAAGCTTTTACGAGCCTGCTAAGAGGCTTTGAGGTACACAAAGTAATATATAAATTTTTTGACGGTACCGCACACGCTAGGTGTGCTCTATACAGATAGTAGCCCCTGAGACTCTGGTTGCCGTCCAGAGGCGGCAAGCAGAGGATCATAGTCCCAAGTAATGACCGCGCTGCTTTCATGTGCAGGCGGCTGAGGGTCCGGTGGCTGGCTGAACTGCTGAGTTTGCCGGACTGAGGCGGCAACTTGACGCGGAAGATGCCGACATTGCGCTTGTGAACAAGCGGCTTGACGAGGCACATGATATGTATTTTCGGGTGCTCAACAAATATTAAGAGGAGCATGATGCTAGTATCTATAATATGCTGTGACTATAGATAGATCTACCGCCGTGGAGACCCTTCTGGCGGAACTTGCCTGAGCCAAGGAACAAGCCAGGAGAAGTGATGCGGCCGCCCTAAAGGCGGCTGAAAATATAAGAGCCGAGCAGGCTGCTCATTGCCAGAGCGAAGATAAAATAGCCAAGATGGCTGTTGAGCTGAAAGATGCTGCCGACCAATATGAGCTTCTTGAAAAGGAAAGCCAAGCGAAAGCAGCTGACCTGAAGAAAGTCGTGGAAGTAGCCCAGGAAACCCGCTCTAAAATCAGAGCGGCGAAGGAGGAGCTCCGTCAAGCCAGAGATGTCACGGCTGGGAAGCCCTTTTTGTTGCGGACGAACATCGGAGATCCGAAGTATGCCCCTCTGGATCAATTATAGAGTGTTGCAGACGCGTACTTGGACTTGGCAATGAGTGCTGCTGATGCGACTGAGTTTTTCAAACATCAGAAAGATCATGAAGTGGAAAGATTGTTCTGGTCGCAGTTCAGTGCTCCAACGCGTCCGCTGCTGTTAAATGAACAAATGGCCGAGTGGGCCGAGCTCCATAGGTTGTCCGGACTTGCCATGAGGTCTGTCGTGGATCATCTTTGGCCAAAGGGACCATGGCCGAATACTTATTTTGGTTTAGTGCAATGATTCCTTGGTACTGTGCCGCATATTGACGCTGTAAAGAGGTCAGCGTGCATAGAGGGTGCGTGGATGGCTCTTGCCCATGTTAAGACATACTGGGCAGAGATGGAGGCCACCGCTATTGCAACCCGGGATCCGGCCGTAGGCCAGGTCTCGGCTGAGCACTATTTTGAAGAAGTCCTGGAAGGCGCTTGTTTAATAGAGGCTCAGTGCTCGAAGAGTATCATGTTCGAGTGACATGTATCCCAATTGTAAAAAACAATGCTATTTGGATTATAAAGGCTGTGTTTTTACTTTTGCCTGAAATTATTATGATGCCTCCTGTGCAGCCGTTTATGTATGTATATAACCTGAAAGTTTGCAGTCGTCGGCTTCAGCCCCCACGCACATAATGTGAGGGTGTTCGGAAAAGCGCGTATTCACACTTAACCCAACGTCTTGGTCCATTAAGGAGGTGATAGCGCGGAGAACAAGGCAATCGGACTATATAGCTTTAACACTTTCACTTAGCCATAGGAGTTTCACGGTGGGGCTACTATATAGCCCCAGGTACTTCCGTGCTCATCTGAATACGGTGCGCGTACATACATGACCGGGAAACCGGTCCTTCGTTAATGCCGAGGAATCACGAAGATTTCGCTGAGTCGTCGAGTGGTTGACCAGTCTCACGCTTTATCATGACAGTTAGTTTTCGGCTTTCTCTACTGAGGTGCTCATCCGGATGAACCAGGGCACAATCGCAGTAGTTCTTCCGGTGCCACCTTAGCCGATAGAGCGGAACGTAAGGTAGCAAAACACAGGAGCCAGGCAAACCCAACTATTGACCAAAGACATGATTCGAAGCTGATGCATATAAGGCCAAACTCGCGACGCCGAACACTCCCTAAGGTATTCAGACTTTACAACATATACTGGGCTGAGTAACGCCCTCGATAATGAGCCCTGATTTTCTAGGTACTTGCATTAGTCTGACGTGATGAAATGCCAAATAACGCCAGCATCCCTTTCGGTTGTGTTGAGTATCCGGAGGGAGTGAAGCAATAAGATACAGTAAAAAAGGTTTACACAGGGTCCTAATCTAAAAAGAAGCCTTTGAGGGGGCCCTGCTGCACGTTTGCGCCCGTGTCTCCGTTGTGCCGTATCCTGGAAGGGTGTAGCACGATGATCATCTATAAAAGAGAAAAACGCAGGTGAAAGTCTTCGTGCGAAAAATTGGTTATTCTTAATGAAGCATTAAAATGCAATCTAAATAGGGTCAAGCTGAACTGTAGCCCTTTTTACATGTGGGATGCCCCTAGCACCACCTATGGGGGTATACCCATCGACCCAATCTCAGGTTTATCTAAGTTGTTATAGCTAGTGGTGCGCTGGACTCGTCTAACCATGTCCGCGGTCTTGACGACCGATCATTTTCTTCTGGTTGGAGAGGCCATTCAGTGATTGGCTGCTAGAGCCACCACATATTCCTCCGTACATGAGGAACGCTCTGAGTTTCCGCTAACTATGATGATGCCATGTGGACCGGGCATTTTTAGCTTAAGATAAGTGTAATGCGGTACTGCATTAAAACGAGCGAAGGCCATTCTTCTGAGTAGTGCGTGATGGCCGCTTCGGAATGGAGCGATGTCGAAGGTTAATTCTTCGCTTCGGAAGTTGTCGGGAGAACCGAATACAACCTCTAGTACTAGAGAGCCCGTGTAGCGGGCCTCTGGGCCTGGTATTACTCCTTTAAAGGTAGTATTGCTTTGGCTAATTCTTGTCGGGTCTATCCTCATTTTGCGGACGGCGTCCTGATATATTAGATTAAGACTACTGCCGCCGCCCATAAGGACTCGGGTGAGATGGTATCCGTCAATTATTGGGTCTAGCACCAAGGCAGCCGATCCTCTGTGTCAGATACTAGTCGGGTGATCCCTGCGATCAAAAGTGATCGGGCAGGCCGACCAAGGGTTGAACTTGGGGGTGACGGGCTCCACGGTGTATACGTCTCGGGGTGCGCACTGGCGCCTCCTCTTCGGTATGTGAGTTGCGTAAATCATGTTCACTATTTTGACCTCTGGTGGGAATTTTTTCTGTCCCCTAGTGTTCGGCTGGCGAGGCTCATCCTCGTCTTCGCTTGGTGTCTCCCTCCCCTTGTGTTCAGCGTTTAGCTTGCCGGCCTGCTTGAAGACCCATCATTCTCTGTTGGTGTGATTTGCAGGTTTGTCGGAGGTGCCATGAATCTGACATAATCTATCTAGAATCTTGTTTAGGCTAGACAGTCCATCTCTGCTGCCTTTAAATGGCTTTTTCCATTGACCGGGCCGAGAGCCCCTGAATCCGGCGTTTACCGCCATGTTGTCTGGTCTGTCTTCATTGTTCCGACGCTTGCTTTTATTGCGTCGTGGTTTCCCGTTGCCATCCCTGACTTCGGATGTGCCTGGGTAGCTGGTGCCGCTACGGGCCAGCCAGCTGTCTTTGCCCGTGCAAAAGTGGGTCATAAGGCTTGTTAGGGATGTCATTGTCCTCGGTTTTTCCTGGCCGAGGTGTCTGGCGAGCCATTCGTCCTGGACACTGCGCTTGAAAGCCGCTAAGGCTTTGACATCCGGGCAGTCGACGATTTGATTCTTCTTCATGAGAAATCTGTTCCAAAGCTTTCAGGCTGACTCTCCTGGCTGTTGAATTATGTGACTTAAATCGTCTACGTCCAGAGGTCGGCCATAGGTCCCTTGAAAATTGGCCCTAAAAGCATCCTCAAGCTCTTCCTAGCTTCCAATTGAGTTTTCGGGGAGGCTTTTCAGCCAGTGCCGAGCTGGTCCTTTCAACTTCAGGGGCCGGTATTTGATGGCGTGGAGATCATCTCCGCGAGTCATGTGGATGTGAAGGATAAAGTCCTCAATCCAGACCCCAAGGTCTGTCGTTCCGTCGTGTGCCTCTATGTTCACGGGTTTGAATCCTTCTGGAAATTCATGATCCAACACCTCATCAGTGAAGCATAGGGGGTGCGCGGCACCCCTGTATTTGGATGTGTCATGGAATTCTTCGGACGGTTGTAGCATTTGGTTTTGATACCGAGCTGTTATTCGGTCAATATAGTCGTTTGGGCGGTCATGATTCAGTGCCGGAGCGTGCTTCCTGGATCCGTAGATGGACCTGGCCATACCGGCTTTTTGTGCAGGTCTTCGCGTAAATCATGCACTGACTTGTGTGCGACGTCGTTAGCCGCCCTATCGCGGCCACGGGGTGGTCGATCCGGCTGATCGGCCATTTTATTTTTTGGCTGAATGGGCTCTAAAGCCTCATCGTCGAATTCAGGCAGCAACTTGTGCTTTGGATAGCTCTTTGTGTGGCGACTACCGCCGTACTTTTCTTCAGTGTCAAGCACTTTATTCCATCTACTGTTGAGCGTATTCTGCACAGCCTTAAGCCTTTGCTTCTGCTTCTTCTGGCTCCTCGCGGTGGCAATAAGCCTTCTATGGAGGTTCTCTTGTTCCAAGTGCCTTTCCGGGATGATGTGTGCATCGTCGTCCGGACTGTTCTCCTCTTCGGAGACAGGTTGATGAGCTTTACCCTCGGCGTCGCCGTGATCGGACAGCAGCTCCGTACTATGTTCGCCGCCCGCTGGCTCATCCTGCTCCATCACTGGGTCCATATGGTCGTCGTTTCCTTTGGAGTCGACCGGGGTATTATTCTGTCTTGCGCTGTTATCGCTGTTTTTGATGAGGCAGGATTTGGAGCGGCGCCTACGTTGTCGCTTTGGTTGCTTCTCGAGGGGACTATCCTTCGCTGCATCCTCCCGTTCCTCGTCGTTATTTTCTTTGGGTGTATCCACCATGTATATATCGTGTGATGAAGTGGCTATCCAGCGCCCTATGGGCGGTGGTTCCTGTTCCTCTCCTGCATCGTTGTCCATACCGCCGATGTCTTCGGAGTTGAAATCAAGCAGTCGGTTAAGTCGTCGAAAGTGGCTATTAAGTGGGTGGTGGGTGGGGAAGGAATTCCTTCGTCGTCCGCTTCCCACTCGAGCCAGACATAGTTCGGCCAAGGGTCTCCTGACAAGGAGAGAGACCTTAATGAATCTAGCATGTCACCCAAGGGTGAGCGCTGAAAAATATCCGCGGAGGTAAACTCCATGATCGGTGCCCAATCCGATTGGATAGGCACGGACACAGGCGGTTCGGAGCCTGTGGCCGGGGACGAATCCAAGGGTCCGGTAAAACAGGTCTCATAGGAGGTGAAGTCAGTATTCGGCTCTATCGCCGCTGAGTGTGCGGCCTCCATGGCGGGGTCCATCCACCCGTCCTCAAATGGCACGATCTGCTCCGGATTGAGGGCTGGAGTAGCCGCAGGTGTGATCTCCCAAACACCGTCCGACGGTAGGGCTAAGTCATGCTCATCGTGACTGTGCAGCGCACCTGATATGGGCTCGAATCTGTCAAAGATCTAGTCTCCGCGGATGTCGGCAGTATAGTTCAAGCTTCCAAATCTGACCTGATGGCCAGGGGCGTAGGTATCGATCTGCTCTAGATGGCGAAGCAAGTTGGCTTGTAGTACGAAGCCGTCGAATATGAATATCTGTCCGGGGAGAAAAACCTCACCCTGGATCGCATCGTTGCCGATGATCGAAGGAGCCATCAAGCCTTTATCGTGACAGCACAGTGGAACTCTCAATGAAAGCACCAATGTCGGTGTCAAAACCGGCAGATCTCGGGTAGGGGGTCCCGAACTGTGCGTCTAAGGCTGATGGTAACAGGAGGCGGGGAACACAATGTTTACCCAGGTTCGGGCCCTCTCGATGGAGGTAATACCCTACTTCATGCTTGATTGATCTTGATGATATGAGTATTACAAGAGTTGATCTACCACGAGATCGTAGAGGCTAAACCCTAGAAGCTAGCCTATGACTATGATTGTTGTTGTCCTACGACTAAACCCTCTGGTTTATATAGACACCGGAGGGGGCTAGGGTTACACAGAGTCAGTTATAGAGAAGGAGATCTACATATCCGAATCGCCAAGCTTGCCTTCCACGCAAAGGAGAGTCCCACCCGGACACGGTACGAAGCCTTCAATCTTGTATCTTCATAGTCCAGCAGTCCGGCTATCCGAGGACCCCCTAATCCAGGACTCCCTCAACCATGGAGAACGGTAGGGAAGCAACGTCGCACCATCCGGCCTCCTCTTGCGGTGGGAGAATGAATACTCATGTGGCTCCGGCTGGCTCTGCACCCTCACGAACGGCACACCGTACTCGGTCGATTCGTTATCCTCTGGGTGCTCGACCTTCGACCTGTACACCCACCACCTCCGCTCGACTTTCGCCTCAGGCAAATATGTCTGCTCCATCACCCAGAGGAGATACTCGATGAACTCGAAGGACTACGGCGTGACTGCCGCCAAGGAGTACATCGTCGCCCTCATCGCCCTCATCGCATACATTGCCACATGGCCCTCACCATCCTCGAAATCTCCCACTCATTGTCAAACCAAGTAAGGATCTCCTTCAACCTGGCTAACTTGCCTGGTCGCCGCTGGTGATCTACCAGATTCGCTACTGCATCCCCTCCATAGATGTCCTTCAGAGTGGTCCGGTGCTAGCTTTGGAAGATGGGAGGAGAGACGGTGGTCTTGCAATAGAGAAGAGGGAGAGGTGAGACGGTGGTTTTGGAATGGAGATGATGGAGAGGAGAGGTTCCCCTGCCTTTCGGTCGCTGACAGGTGGGCCCCGCGCTTGGTGGGACCCATGTGTCAGTGTCTCTCAATGGCAGGATGGGCTACGTCAGGGGATCCTCGTCCAAGGAGAGAGGAGGTGGTTTTGCAATGGAGAAGAGGGAGAGGCGAGACAGTGGTTTTGGAATGGAGATGATGGAGAGGAGAGGAGGTGGTTTTGCAATGGAGAAGAGGGAGAGGAGCGTGCGGCAGCGATTTAGGATTGGACGAGAGGGCCGACACGCTGTGACTGGATCAAAATCAAAATCAATTTACCCTTCGATTAAGAAAGTGACCCCACATTAACTAGTCTCCCTTTTATTCTAGGTCATAATTTACCATGATTTTCGCAAATAAAATATATGTTATACGTTGCAAAAATAATATAATTTGAAAGTACATCCAAATACGAACCAAACGATACAATTTTTGGTGACATGCATTCACATTTTGCTTGTCAAATATAGTACGTGGTCAAACTTTGACCCAAAATACGCAAAACAAAAAATACTTCCAAGACTAGCGCCGCTCTTCCGCTCTTCTCCTCTTAAACCACCGCCGCTCCTCTCCTATTCCAATCTAAATCCAATGCCGCTCCTCTCCTCTTCCATCTCAAAACCATCGCCCCTCCTCTCCTGTTCCAATCCAAAACCAGCGTCGCTCCTCTCCCGTTCTAAACCAAAACCAGCGCTGCTCCTCTCCTCTTCCATTCAAAAACCACCACCAGCGACTGAAGGTGCTGTGGAGAAGTAGATCAATGGAGGAGTACAACCGATACATGAGGATCGCAGACGGCGACCTTGTGAAGCTAGCTAGGATGTTGGAGATACAGTCTTGGTTTGACAACAAGGACCAGCTAGCGGCGACGGCGACATCCATGGCCACATATCTGCAATAGAGCAAAAAGGCGGCGATACTCCCGGAGGGAGTCGCGCGGGAGTACATAGAGTTCCAGCAATCTGAGAAAAGAGATATCTATGGTCCCAACTATGGTTGAACTCACGCTTTGAAGGCAAAGGTCATTTCCTCATCTGAAGAAGAATCTGATTGCAGTTCTAAGGATCCTGAAGACATTGGAAAGGAGCTTGCTATGCTTGTGAAGAAGTTCCAGAGGTTCACCAAGAAGAAAGGTTTCAAACAGTCTTCGAGATCCAGCTCAAGAAATGATGAAGCTTCCTCCCGTGACTACAAGAAGAGAACGTGCCACAAGTACAAGAAACCTGGTCACTACATCTCTGAATGTCCACAGTGGGACAATGAGACCAAGAAGAAGAAGAAGAGCAAGGAATATGATTCTGATGACAACAAGAAGAAGAAATCCTCAAAGTCTTCTTCCAAATCTTCGTCGAATTCTTCATCACACAAGAAGAGCTCATCCAGCAAGGCTCGTGCATTTGTTGGCAAGGAGATGGATCCGGAGGAGGTGTCTGCATCTAAGGAGGCGGAGGTGGAGTCTGAAGAGGAATCTGATTCAGGCGTGGCAAGCCTGGCTCTTGCTTCAGCGTACATCGCCAAGTCCATCTTCAACACTGAAGACAATGGCCTCGTCACCAACACCGAGGCTAATGATGAGGATGACTCTGCTCCCACCTAGTGCTTCATGGCATGTGGTGCCAAGGTAAACTCACATGATGCTTACTTTCAAACATCAAGGGAAGATGACTCTGAGTGTGAATCTAAACCTAGCTACAAAACACTTGCTAAAATTGCAACCAAGAAACATAATGCTATGGAACATATTCAGAAATTGCTAGACAAAAGCAATGACCTGTTGGACGCGGAAATGACCCGATCTCAGTCCTTAATTGAAGACATCAAAAATCTTCATGTTAAGTACGAAGAAGTTGAAAGTCGTCATGAGACTCTATCAGCGACGCATGAAAAGCTCTCCTATGATTATCTTCAAAGGAAGAAAGAACTTGAGAACCGGAGAGCGTCTCATGAAGATCTTGAAAAGGAGAACGAGTCACTCCGCGCTCAATTGATCAGTTCCGCTCAGGAAGGATTTGAACCACCCTGCTTAAAATGTCTTGAGCGTGATAATGTTGTCTTTGTTGCTGAATGTTCTACTGCTGCTACTATAGCAATATCTTCAACTGCTGATGTGGTAACTAACCCCTCTGTCGAGGATACTGCTACCTCTTGAGCACTGCGTTGGTTTTGCCTTGAAGAGGAAAGGGTGATCCAGCAAAGTAGAGTAAGTATTTCCCTCAGTTTTTGAGAACCAAGGTATCAATCCAGTAGGAGACTACGCGCAAGTCCCACGTACCTACACAAACAAATAAGAACCTCGCAACCAACGCGATAAAGGGGTTGTCAATCCCTTCACGGTCACTTACGAGAGTGAGATCTGATAGAGATAATAAGATAAATATTTTTGGTATTTTTATGATATAGATTGAAAGTAAAGATTGCAAAATAGATAGACCTAAGGGCCATAGGTTTCACTAGAGGCTTATCTCAAGATAGCATTGTCGGATCACGGGTTCCGGCAAAACCCTTAAGGTTCGAGCACTGGGGTGCGCGCGAAGATCTCCCGCTACCGATCCACGTCCTAGCTTTGCTAAGATCTTATGGGCTAACTCGATGAACTCACGACACAAAGGACACAAGATTTATACTACTTCGGGCCACCGTTGTGGTGTAATACCCTACTCCAGTGTGGTGGTGGTGGATTGCCTCTTGGGCTAAGGATGAACAGTACAAGGGGAAGAACAGCCTCCTGAGGAGAGGTCTTCTTGTGCTCGGTGAACTTGTGGTTGTTCTACTCTGTCTCTCGATCTGACCGATCGATCCCCCTAGCTATGGTGGTGGCTAGTCCTATTTGTAGAGGCCCTGGTCCTCTCCCCAAATATTGAGCGGAAAGGGAGCCAACAACGGCCAATTCGAAAGGGGACAACTAGTACAACTTATCTTGACAAAAGTGGTCTTCGCCTGCCAAAGACTCTGGTGGTGACGCCGTCTTGGGCTCCATGGTGACCTCTGTCTTGCTGTCCTTCTGGTCTTCGTCTCGTTGCACCAATATGGAAACCTTTGCTTGATGCCTCGGTACTCCGCGCCTGCGGCTGCTTCCTTAGCACCGAAGAGGAAACAAGGACACTATGCGCGCTAGTGCCCGCCTGGCCTTGGTCATCATGGCTTACGTCATTGGAACCTCGCGAGGTTTGCTTGGCCTTGATATCTCCACCCCTCGCAAGCCAGCCTGGTGAGGCCGCTCCTGAGGAGGTCTTGTGTCATCCGCCTCGCGAGGGTCTTGAACACCTTTTGGTGAAGATGGGCCGTACGGGTCCGCTTACAGCGCCACGCCGTGGGCCGCAGGCAGGCAGGTCTGGGGACCCCCATTCCCAGAACACCGACAGTAGCCCCCGGGCCCAAGGCGCGCTCGGGCTTGGCTTCGAGGCGAAGCCAAGGGGCAAGCATGGAGCACCGCGGGCCCCAATAGCCTGCAGCCTTGGTTGATGCGTGGCGGTTGACTGGACATGGGCGTCTCCGCTTCCTCACGCTGCCTTGATACCCGCCTGGCTAGGCGGCCACCGCGGTCTACACGGTTATTCTTCCATCGCTTGCGCCATTCTCCTCCAATTCCTCTGCTTCCCCTGGAATCCGCTCTTCTTTCCAATCTGACCCGAGCTCTGCTCACTCCATAGCCATGGCGCCGACTCAAGCGGATAAGGGGAAGAAACCTCTGTCCTCGGCTAGTGCGCCTCCGGCCTCCGCGCCCGTAGTTGGCCAATCGCTGGTGCTCAACGGTGAGGCCATGGGCAAGGTGCGTCCCATGCTTGCCCCCAGCTTCAATGAGTGGGGAAAGACGGTGGCTTGGCCTGCGTCTCGTGCTCGCATTGACCGGTCGGCCACCGAGGTCCCCTTCTTCATCGATGCCCTTTGGGCCGGCCTAGTACCTCCTTTCTCCGCCTTCTTCAACGATGTGCTTGCGCATTATCAGATCCATATGCGTCACCTCGATCCTCAATCAGTGACCCTTCTCGCCGTCGTCGCCTTTGTTTGCGAGGCCATGATAGGCATTGCCCCTTCGGTGGCCCTTCTCCGCCACTTCTTTTCGCTGCACCTGATTGATCCCCAACAGAGCTCAGGATGCCTGAGCTTTCAAGCCATGGCGGCGACGGCCGGCACGGGGATTGACTTTGAGCTCCCACCATCCATGAGCGGGTTTCAGACACGGTGGGTATTTGTTGATGTCGGAGTGCTCACCCCCTGCTTACTTCTCCGTCAGCGCCCGCTATTCCCAGCTCCGGTTGGTGCCATCAGAGGCTTACCGATTCGCGCCTTGCCCCTGTTTGGCCCAGGCTGAGGTGGCTCAAGGACCTTGATGTGACTGCGCCTATGGTGGTGAAGGAGTTCATCCGGCGCCGGATCCCCCCGCTTCAGCGCCACTCTCAACCGATGTGGGCCTTGCTCAACAGCAAGGACCACATGAGACTTCAGGAGTCCAGGCTCCCTGTCGAGGCGCGATGAACAATGATCGAGGTCCTGACGGGTGTCCCGCTGCTAGATGACATGCCGAGGAAGAGTTGCCTTCTGTATCGCTGCTTGAACAAGGCGACATTCGCGGAGCAGATGCCCGCCTTTGATGAGTGGGGGCTATGTCCAGTCGGCCTCGTGGGGTCTCGTGAGAACCCCATCGTCGTGGTTACCTTTCCTGCTGCTGGCGCCGAGCTCACCCCAAGTGTGGATGCAGGGGCAAGCACCGCTGGGGGATGATGGCGAAGGTGCCGAGATGCCGATGCCACCCAGGGCTCCTGAGGCGTCGTCCTTAGGAAATCGCGACTCCTGCCCTGGGGCGGCGGTTGAGGAGGCGACACAGCCCACGTCTCCTGAGGCCGGCGCTCCTGAGACCTCGACAGGCCACTGTGAGGCAGGGCCTGATGGCTCCTCTCAGCATGGCGCTCCTGAGACTGCCCCTTCGAGCTCTTCTGCAGCTGCGCCTTGTGTTGGCCGCCATGTCCAGCACTTCGGTCGGCTCTATGTGGACTTCGAAGAGCTCCGCAAGAGGAAGGGGTCCCCAAGCAGTGGCACCTTCGGGCCATTAAAGCGGAGGAAGTACTTCACCGTTGACGAGTAAGTACCTTATCTTGGTGATTGTTCGCGTGCTGCTTCCCTTCCTAGCGATATGTCTTCAGGATTCCTTCCGCCAAGGCCACAAGACCTTCTAAGGAGCAGCCCCCTCTCGCTCGCTTCTCCTGCTAGGCTCGAGCGCTTCAAGCCCGCGCTCTGCTCACGGTGTGGAGTCAACCGGAGAAGCTGGCCCGTCGACAATGTGTCTCGAGCTCGCGCCTTCCCCGTCTTTTCTTCGCGGCCTTGTTCGGAGCACATCAAGCGTGCCAAGGGTTCCTCCCCTCGTCGTGGATGGCGATTGGTTGGCTTCGATCCTAGGGTCTCCTTCAAGCAGCGGGCCTTCACTCGTTCGGGCCCCTTGCGAGGCCCGTCCCGCAGATGGGTGGATGTCAGCCCC
Organism: Triticum monococcum; assembly: GCA_034509565.1. Taxonomy (NCBI): domain Eukaryota; kingdom Viridiplantae; phylum Streptophyta; class Magnoliopsida; order Poales; family Poaceae; genus Triticum; species Triticum monococcum. The sequence goes on along the minus strand of CM067842.1, from coordinate 436,247,662 downwards.
CAGCCCCCTACTGAAAGGGGGCGAGCCGCTTCGGGCCCCATCCGCGGTCCCCATGGCGAAGGATGAAATCAGCAGCATGCTCGAGTCGGGGCAAGAAAGGAGCGTCGTTCGCCACAAGCTCTTTCAGGAGGCGATGGGTGATACGTCTCCATCATATCTACTTTTCCAAACACTTTTGCCCTTGTTTTGTACTCTAACTTACATGATTTGAATGGACCTAACCCGGACTGATGCTGTTTTCAGCAGAATTGCCATGGTGTTATTTATGTGCAGAAACAAAAGTTCTCGGAATGACCTGAAACTTCACGGAACATCTATTTGGAAATAATAAAAAATCCTTGCAAAAGATGAAGACCAGGGGGCCCACCACCTGTCCACGAGGGTGGGGGGCGTGCCAGCCCCCTAGGGCGCACCCCCCTACCTCGTGGCCCCCCTGGATCTCCTCTGGCCTCAACTCCAACTCTATATATTTGGTTTCGGGGAGAAAAAAATAAGAAAGAAGGATTCATCACGTTTTACGATACGGAGCCGCCGCCAAGCCCTAAAACCTCTCAGGAGGGCTGATCTGGAGTCCGTTCAGGGCTCCAGAGAGGGGAATCCGTCGCCATCGTCATCATCAACCATCCTCCATCACCAATTTCATGATGCTCACCGTTGTGCGTGAGTAATTCCATCGTAGGCTTGCTAGACGGTGATGGGTTGGATGAGATTTATCATCTAATCAAGTTAGTTTTGTTAGGGTTTGATCCCTAGTATCCACTATGTTCTGAGATTGATGTTGCTATAACTTTGCTATGCTTAATGCTTGTCACTAGGGCCCGAGTGCCATGATTTCAGATCTGAACCTATTATGTTTTCATCAATATATGAGAGTTCTTGATCCTATCTTGCAAGTCTATAGTCACCTATTATGTGTTATGATCCGTTAACCCCGAAGTGACAATAATTGGGTTACTTACCGGTGATGACCGTAGTTTGAGGAGTTCATGTATTCACTATGTGTTAATGCTTTGGTCCGGTACTCTATTAAAAGGAGGCCTTAATATCCCTTAGTTTCCGCTAGGACCCCGCTGCCACGGGAGGGTAGGACAAAAGATGCCATGCAAGTTCTTTTCCATAAGCACGTATGACTATATTCGGAATACATGCCTACATTACATCGATGAATTGGAGCTAGTTCTGTGTCACCCTAGGTTATGACCGTTACATGATGAACCACATCCGGCATAATTCTCTATCGCCGATCCATTGCCTACAAGCTTTCCATATATTGTTCTTCGTGTGACACTCCAAATTTTTTTTGATTTGGTTTTCATCAAAAACTTTATTGGATTCAAAAGGAGGGACTTTAAAATTTTCTCTTTCAGAAAATCCTTCCTCTTAAAAATTTCCTTTCACCCTTGGCAAGGATTTCCTTTCCTTTTAATTTTGGTGTTAAAATTTTTGGAAGCTTTTCTTCTGGTTATTTCCCTCTCAAACTTATTTATTTTCAAAAAAAAGAAACCCTAGGAATTTTGGGACTTCTTTTCTTTTTGAAGACACCCATGGTTTACCATGTCTCCTATGGTAAATCTTCTCAAAATCCATTCCCTCCATCTTTGAACAATCTAAATCCTATGTCTCAACAAGTCCAAACAAGTTTTGGGATTTTATTTAAATTATTTTTCTCCCCAAAAACATTTCTGCCATTTATTTGAGCTTAAGTGATTTTCAAAGCAAGTGTCATTTTGCCTTTGAGTTTTTATCCCAAACCAACTCCCCTGGATTGTCTTTAGTACCCACAACCTAGAACCATCTTGATCCACTCTTCTTCTTTTCAAATTTTTCAAATTTCACTCACTGTAAGTTTGGACTAGATTTGCCAAATTTGGTGAAATTCATATCTACACCTCTCCAAAAATTCCACCAAAATTCAGGCAGCCTACTGGAGCAATGAGAGACCACTCCACCAAGTTTCAGCTCAAGGAAAAATCCCTAGATGCCAAAAGCATTCTGTCGAACACCTGAGCTGCACTGTTCTTGGCATAGTTCAGTAAAATTCAGTTTTACAGTGTCGATTTCTTCAGAGTTACAGACACATGCTCACAGTGCCTTGGCTCGACGCTCGCGGCCTCTCTCCTCTTGTCCGGATGCTGCACACGCGTGCTTGGAGCCTTCCTGGCGTTAGTAGCGCGCTGGCCCGCCCTCGCCGGCGTCTTCTGCGGCGTCGGGACCTCCCGTGACGACCGACAGAAGGCACACCACGGCAGAACGCCGTTTTGCCGCCGCCCAAAGCCTCCTGGCCCTCCGCGTGTCCTCATGCATGCCAGCGCACGCCCGTGGCACCCTCGCCGCGGCCCGGCAAGCATGGAACGTGCTCCCTGCCGCCGACGGGCCCGCGCCGCCCCGTTCCGTCGAGCTCGCCCCTAACACCCCCCTCCAAGCTCGCTTAGCACCCAAATGGAACCAGTAGAACTCCGTGATGACGCCCAACTCCCTAAACCTTCCCGACCAAGCTCTGCGCCGTCGTAACCTTCACCAGAGATCCCCGTTCACGGCCACCGCCTCGGATCGCCTATAAAAAGGACCCCGAGCTCGCTCACGAGACCCACATCTCCACTACGCCTCTCCAGAACCCTGCCAAACCACCAGGAGGACCTCGAGGAGGTCTCCTCCCCCAACTCCGGCCGCCTCGCCCCGCCTCAGCCTCCACCTCGATTCCCTTCGGTGAGGCCATCTCCGGCGCCCAAAACTCGTCCGTAGCCTTCTCTTGCACCCAATGCTCTAACCCCCACCTCAATTTGATCCTCGCAGCCCTCTTCGACGAGACCCGCCAACGCCCGAACCACCGTCCGCCGGAGTCAAGCCCGCCGTCGACGTGGTGCCCACTGACGACCAACACCACCATCCACCATTGCGGAAGGACACGGTGAGCACGTTGGTAATCCCCGATCACCCTGCCTCACCGTGGATCGCCGCCGGCGACCACCGCGGCTCTCGGGCACCAGCGAAGTCTGCCGCCTCGTTTTGAAAATTTAAACCTGATAGGCGGGATCCGCTGTCAGCCTCTCTACTCTGTCTAAGCGAAGCGTTTTTTGAAAACGTCTTCTGCCGAATACGCCTTCCATCTGGGCTGGCGTAGTTTCTGCCGAAGCGCTTTCTGTTTTATAAACTAGCCCCTGAAAACTTTCTGTTTCATTACAGATACGTCCTTGGTTTAAAACCCTTATAACTTTTTAACAGAAAGGAATTTTTGAGTGATTCTTTTTCTGTCCTCTTCAAAATTTTGTCTAGTTTTTTATCATATTTATTTGAAAAATATTTGGAGTACTTTCTGTGCACTTCTTGGTATTTACGATAGCACATATATTTTCTTTATACCGTAGATACCGAAGGAGGTGACGGAGCCGCGAACTTCACCGAGCTAGGCTCCGACTACTCTGAACCAGGCAAGCATGTTTGAACTTTTGCATGTAGTTAGTTTCATGGCATGTTGATGAGCATACCGATGAACATTATTTTATGAAAGGTTGAAGTAAGTGAGTTCGATGATCCATAAGTGGATGGAAGTGAGTATGAATGGCCATGTGTTGGCATGAGGATGGGTAAGATGGCAGTGTTGTAGCATGCCAGTCTTATGCCAGACTATGTGACTTCAGGGTCAAACCGTACCGGTCCAGTTCCTCCCTTTTCCTTCCCTGTACTACCACATGTTTTCCGCAAGGAATATGGCTTAGTAAGTTGCAAACCGCTTTCCTGGTACACACCAAAAGGAGAGGCCGGGATGATGGTTCCATGGCCCTGGATTAAAGCCAGTCATCCGGTCAGGGGGCATAGGTGTTTCCGGTTGGGACCGAGAGGGGGGCACCCCTTAGAGCGCGCATATATAAATTTGATCCCATGCTATTCGAGATTGTGATCTCCCCGTCTCAAAAGTTTTTCTTGGACGATGTCTAGGGTGAGTCCTGGCATCGATAGGTTGGGTGGGTGTGTACTGGTTAGCTGTGTTTTGTTCTGAAAAACCGTAAACGGAACTAGTCCCTCGTGACTACGGAAATCCGTTGGCTGTGGGAAATTTTTTGTACAAACTCTGCAGAGTCATATATTCCTTGAATCATCTATTCCATGTCCACTTTCATATCATCTTGGACTAACAGTATCAGTTTGATGATAGAGACTCTAGTGAATCCCATGAGTACTAAGCCCGGCTAAATGTTATTCCTGTGGATGGACTAACCTGTTTATTATCATGAACTGAATATTTATTATGAGTATTGTTTATTTGTGACTAAAGCTCTTTCTGTGACGTCGCCCAGACGTCCGACTGTGGCATTTCTTTTAAAGCCCTTTCTGTGATGTCGCCCAGACGTCCGATTGTGGCATTTCTTTTAAAGCCCTTTCTGTGATGTCGCCCAGACGTCCGACTGTGGCATTTCTTTTAAAGCCCTTTCTGTGATGTCGCCCAGACGTCCGACTGTGGCATTTCTTTTAAAGCCCTTTCTGTGATGTCACTCAGACGTCCGACTGTGGCATGATTTTTCCTGTTATTATTTGTTCACCCTTCGTGGCGTCGCTTCAGACACACGATCGGCTCTCATTTATTTTCTGTTGGGATTTCAGGCGGACTACCACCGTTTCCCTCGTACTTACTTCGTTATTTTCCTGTCATTATTTTTTCACCCTTCGTGGCGTCGCTTCAGACACACGATCGGTTCTCATTTATTTTCTGTTGGGATTTCAGGCGGACTACCGCCGTTTATTAGTGTGCATTGGGAAGATTTTTCATGACGCATCCATGCATGCATTTGTTATATCTTACGTCCGAACTGTCTTGCGAGTACTTTCAAAGTACTCACTGGCTTGTTGATTTGGCCAGATGCTGACGAAGGCGATCTCATGGATGAAGAGTTCGATAGCGAGTCCGACGCCTAGAGGAATCCCAGTCAGTCTCGTGCGACCCTGGTCTTGGTCTCAGTTTTATTCCCGCTTCCGCAGCCCGAATAAATTTATCGAGCCTCACCTCAACGCTCGATGAGATGCCAGTTTGAGAATCGTGTTACCACACTCCCCATTGTGTTATTCCACCACCACTATTTCCTCGAGTCAGTAGTATGCCACCACCCCATTGTGTTATATCCGCCATTATGTATAATTATTGGCGCGCTTGTAATAATTCGTTGAGCAGCCCTAGCTCAACCCTGTAATATATTCTATGCTACTGGCTTATTGTATCAAGTATTTGTCTGCCAGTGAGGAGGATTTTCTCTCATACTGGACTCAAAGATTGGTTTCTCAATAAATATTTTTATGGGAAAACCGGTCGTGACAAGCTTGGTACCAGAGCCAGGCTGACTGTAGGAAGCCACTAGGTGCGATCGCTAATCGGTTATTAGCATAATAGAGCTAATTTATATTTTTGCAATGGTAGTCATTTTCTGACAGTCAGCATAAAATTATGATCTGACCATTCAGGATTTTTGCCTACTTTTGTAGATGGCCAACAATGACTGCGAGTCTCAGACCTTCGCCAACGTGCCCGATGGGTTCGTCAAGCTTCTCTCCTTCATCGTTCAGGTCGCGATGGGGCCATCCGTGCGCCCAGTCTTCACACTCCGCCAGCACAGGGTCAACGACGGTCTGACCATGCACCAGGGCATGGTGCAGTTCAAGGGAGGGTGTGGTGAACTACGCCGCTACCTGTTTGTGGGAAGAGCCATGCCTACGGAGAGGCATGCTATGCAGATGGCAGCCCGTGAGGTGATAGCCCGCCTCAGGGATGTCCTTCCCGCGATGAAGACTCGTCGCTACCGTTATCTTCCATGCCATGTGCCCTACACCTGCCACTACGCATTCTCCTGCCCCAGAGGAGAACGAGACGAGGCTTTTGAGATGCTTATTGAGTATATCCGGGCTCTGGAGGCAGCCTTCGACAACCTGGTGGACGACTTCGTGGCTGCCCGCATGGACGCAGTCCATGGCTGTGCCGCCAACAGGAGGGAGCTCCTGCTCACTGCACCGCCACTGACTTTTGTCTCATCTTCAGCATCGCATGCACCTACTCGTCACCTGCCTACCACCGGAGGGATCAACCAGGCCTTTGCGCCCACTCCAGCACGCACTGCACCACCCATTGTACCTACTCCTATTCGTGTTGCTCCGCCCCTGGCACCAGTTCCATCTACCCGACGCGGCTCTTCTCGTCTGGAGCCTATTAGTGAGGAGGAGGTCGAATCCCCAGCCTCACTACGCCTCACCCTCGGCAGGGCCAAGGAGATCATCGACATTTCCGGCTGAGTGCGTTTGCCCGTCATGCGATGTACCGCTTTGTAAGATGTGTTGCGAGGAGTAGCTTGTTTGCGCATCATGTAGAACAGGAGGAGTGTACTAGCCTAAATAACATGTCAGGATTATGTACGCATATCCTAAGTGATGTACTGTATAATTATCGCCCGCATGTAAGATATGTAATGAGCAGTCCTTCTCCGTGCGCAAATCAATTTGTTTTCTTAAGTGATCTTGGACTTTTAAAACTATTGCCATCCTTGTGCATTTTTATTTTTGGAGTTGTTTTGACGACCATCTTCATATTTCTTATGAGTTTTACAAAATATATCCCCAGAGTGAAAAATGTCTCGTCCTTGGACACGCTCCATGCCTACTCCGCCAGAGGAAAATTTGGACACTCAACCAGGCAACAATTTCTCGCAACGGCAGTCGAGCCAACAGGGCAGTGACACGGCACTTTCTCAGATGTGCCGCCTTTATGAACAGAGTCAGCAACAACATCATGAAATGATGAACCAAGTCATCAACATGGGAAATTACCATGGACAGTATCCGCAGCATTCCAAGTTATCCGAGCTGCAGAAGACGCGTCCCCAAACATTTTCACATACTGACAAGCCTCTTGAAGCCGAGGACTGGCTTCGGGACATGGAGAGGAAATTAATTATTGCAAAATGTTCAGATTCCGAGAAGGTACTATATGCTCCGCACTATCTTACAGGAGCAGCCGCATCTTGGTGGGAGAATTTTCTGCATATGCATCCAAACGAAGGTGACATAACCTGGGATGATTTCAAGGAAGGTTTCCGTGGTGCACACATTCCTAAGAGTATTATGAAAATCAAGAAGAGAGAGTTCGACGACCTCAAACAAAGGAACTTGACAGTGGCAGATTACAACAGTCAATTTACACTATTATCCCGCTACGCCAATGAAGAGCGTATGACTGAAAGCAAGAAGATGGAGAAATTCCTTGACGGTTTGGCGCCCGCGCTTAAATGCCAACTGGTCGTGCACACTTTTCCTGATTTTAAAACACTGGTGGACAAAGCCATTACTCTAGAAAATGAGAGACGCAGTCTGGAAGATATCCGCAAGCGAAAAAGGGACCATACTAACCTTGCTCGCAATCAACGGAGCAAGACAGATTTCAAAAAGGGTGGGACGCACAAATCCTCATCCAACGTCTCACGCCCAATCCAGAATTTTCATGCAAGGAACAAGGAGTTCACATATCGCCCCGGCGTTACTTGTTACGCTTGTGGAGAAGAAGGGCACTATGCAAAATAGTGCCCCAAGCCAAGGAATTCAACCCCAAGGCCGAACAACGGCGGCAATAATTCAGCGCCCAAGCGAAACAATTTCAGTCCCAACAACAACCACAGGAAGGGTCATCTGAACCACGTAACCAAAGAGGAGGCACAAAATGCTCCGGATATCGTACTCGGTACGTTTCCTGTCAACACGATACCTGCAACGGTTTTGTTTGATTCTGGAGCTTCTCACTCTTTCATTTCGAAAAGTTTTGCCTTGCAAAATAATTTTTCGATGCTTCCTTTGGAGAAATCCATGATCATCAAGTCCCCTGGGATTCAGCAAGTTACTCAGAATTACTGTCAGAATGTGGTCATTGAGTTCGAAGGATTGGAGTTTCACGCAAATCTTATTGTGTTGGAAAGTAAAGGACTGGATGTCATCCTAGGGATGGATTGGCTGACCACCAACAAGGGGTTTATCGACTGTTTCAACAGGACCGTAATTCTCACACACCACCAAGGGAAGACAATAAAAGTATCAGCCAAGGAAGGAAAAATACCCCGGCAACCAAGATTGAATACGGTGGACACTTCTGAGCTAAACAAGGTTCCAGTAGTGTGTGAATTTCCAGACGTATTCCCTGAAGAGCTACCGGGCATGCCACCAGATCGAGAGATAGAATTCTGCATTGAGCTCGCACCAGGAACCACCCCCATATACAAGAAACCATACAGAATGGCACCATCCGATTTGGTTGAATTGAAGAAGCAAATAAAAGAATTACTGGACAAAGGATATATTAGAGCCAGCTCCTCACCTTGGGGATCACCAATTTTATTTGCCAAAAAGAAGGATGGAACACTGAGATTGTGTATTGACTATCGAGCACTTAATATGGTCACAATTAAGAACAAATACCCGATGCCAAGGATAAACGATTTGTTTGATCAACTTGCTCAGGCCAAGGTATTTTCAAAAATTGACTTAAGGTCAGGATACCATCAATTAAAGGTGCGAACGGAAGATATCCCCAAAACCGCCTTCACTTCCAGATATGGACTGTATGAGTTCACAATGATGCCATTTGGATTAACTAATGCCCCTGCATATTTTGTTCACCTCATGAACAAAGTATTTATGAAATATATGGACAAATTCGTCGTGGTATTCATCGACGATATACTGGTATATTCCAAAACACCAGAAGAGCACGCAGATCACCTCGGGATTGTGCTAGGAGAGCTCAGAAAACACCAATTGTATGCCAAGTTCAGCAAGTGCGAATTTTGGCTAAGACAAGTAGGCTTTCTAGGCCACGTGCTAACCCAAGACGGTATCACAGTGGACCCAGAGAAAGTCAAGGCCATACTTGGCTGGAAGTCGCCAGCCAGCGTAACAGATATACGTAGTTTCTTGGGAATGGCAGGATATTACCGCAGATTTATTGAAGGATTTTCCACCATAGCCAAGCCTATAACGCAGTTACTCAAGAAAGACAAGAAGTTTGAATGGACAGAAGCCTGCGAAAAGAGTTTCCAAGAGCTAAAGCGAAAATTAACAACAGCACCAGTATTAATTATGCCAGACATACACAAGAATTTTGAAGTATTTTGTGACGCATCCAGAAAGGGTCTCGGATGCGTGTTGATGCAAGAAGGCAAGGTTGTCGCCTATGCTTCAAGGCAACTTCGCAAGCATGAGGAAAATTATCCCACTCATGACTTAGAAATGGCAGCGGTCATTCATGCACCGAAAGAATGGAGGCATTTCTTACTTGGGAACCGATGTGAAATATATACAGATCACAAAAGTCTCAAGTATATTTTCACGCAGCCAGAACTAAATTTACGACAGAGACGTTGGTTGGAATTGGTAAAGGATTATGATGTTGGTATCCATTACCACCCAGGGAAGGCAAATGTAGTGGCCGATGCTCTTAGCCGGAACCCCAACTCCGACGAAAGCAATCTGCGAGGCTTGAGTCCCGAATTCCAACAAGAATTTGCCAGGCTCAATTTGTTAATGGTCGCTGAAGGCACCATATCAAACTTGGAAATACGACCCGACCTTGTGGAGGAAATTAAAAGAGCTCAGCCCGGTCACCCCAGCATTGAAGGCATCAAAAGAAAGGTGAGTATGGGCAAGGCCTCGGAGTTCTTCATAGACAATGGAGGAATATTGTGGTACGGAGAAAGACTCTGCGTACCAAACCTAGAAGATCTTAAACAGCAAATCCTAGCTGAAGCCCATACCGCCCTGTACTCGATCCACCCCGGCGGGACCAAGATGTATAAAGATATTCAGGAAAGATTTTGGTGGCACGGTATGAAGAGGGACATAGCCACCTTCATTGCACGTTGCGACTCGTGTCAACGCATAAAAGCTGAGCATCAGAGACCGGCCGGACTACTGCAACCAAACAAAATACCTGAGTGGAAATGGGATGAAATAGGAATGGATTTTATTGTTGGGCTACCTCGGTCACAGCATGGGAATGATGCCATCTGGGTCATTACTGACAGGTTAACCAAGGTGGCACATTTCATTCCAATGAAGACGACCTACAACACTCAGCGACTTGCCAGGATTTATCTCACCCGCATAGTTTGTCTGCATGGAGTCCCGAAGACTATAATATCCGACAGAGGCACTCAGTTCGTCTCAAAATTTTGGGAGCATTTACAACAGGCTCTGGGAACTCAACTAGCCTTCAGTACCACATATCACCCACAGACCGATGGACAAACGGAACGAGTAAACCAGATTTTAGAAGACATGCTGAGAGCCTGTGTCCTCACATATGGAACCAGTTGGGAAGAAAGCCTACCATACGCCAAATTTGCATACAACAATAACTACCAGGCCAGCCTGCAAATGGCACCATTTGAGGCTCTATACGGACGGAGGTGTCGTACCCTGTTGAATTGGTCAAAGACCGGAGACAGCCGCATCTTCGGACCGGACATGCTCAGAGAAGCTGAGGAAAAAGTCAAGCAAATCAGAGACCGACTTAAGACCGCCCAAAGTCGACAGAAGAGTTATTATGATCAGAAGCATCATAGGGTCAGCTTCGAGCCCGGTGAGTTCGTATACCTGAAAGTATCTCCCATGAGAGGATTGCAACGATTCAAGATAAAAGGGAAGCTAGCACCAAGATTCATTAGACCGTTCTGTATAATGGCGCGAAGAGGCAAGGTAGCCTACCAGCTAGACTTACCCAAGGAATTATCCGATGTCCACGACGTGTTCCACGTCTCGCAATTGAGGAAGTGTGTGAGCAACCCTGAGAAACAAGTATCCCATGAGAGCATTGACGTACAGCCAGACCTCACTTATCGGGAACGTCCCGTAAGAATAATAGAGGAGTCTGAAAGGAGAACCCGACATAAGACCACCAAATTCTTCAGAGTACAGTGGAGCAATCACACCGATAGTGAAGCTACTTGGGAAAGAGAGGATTTTCTTCGGACTGAGCATCCACAATTATTTAAGGATCAGCTGAAATCTCGGGGACGAGATTTTTCCTAAGGGGGTAGGTGTTGTGACACTCCAAATTTTTTTTTCATTTGGTTTTCATCAAAAACTTTATTGGATTCAAAAGGAGGGACTTTAAAAATTTCTCTTTCATAAAATCCTTACTCTTAAAAATTTCCTTTCACCCTTGGCAAGGATTTCCTTTCCTTTTAATATTGGTGTTAAAATTTTTGGAAGCTTTTCTTCTGGTATTTCCCTCTCAAACTTATTTATTTTCAAAAAAAAAGAAACCCTAGGAATTTTGGGACTTCTTTTCTTTTTGAAGACACCCATGGTTTACCATGTCTCCTATGGTAAATCTTCTCAAAATCCATTCCCTCCATCTTTGAACAATCTAAATCCTCTGTCTCAACAAGTCCAAACAAGTTTTGGGATTTTATTTAAATTATTTTTCTCCCCAAAAACATTTCTGCCATTTATTTGAGCTTAAGTGATTTTCAAAGCAAGTGTCATTTTGCCTTTGAGTTTTTATCCCAAACCAACTCCCCTGGATTGTCTTTAGTACCCACAACCTAGAACCATCTTGATCCACTCTTCTTCTTTTCAAATTTTTCAAATTTCACTCACTGCAAGTTTGGACCAGATTTGCCAAATTTGGTGAAATTCATATCTACACCTCTCCAAAAATTCCACCAAAATTCAGGCAGCCTACTGGAGCAATGAGAGACCACTCCACCAAGTTTCAACTCAAGGAAAAATCCCTAGATGCCAAAAGCATTTTGTCGAACACCTGAGCTGCACTATTCTTGGCATAGTTCAGTAAAATTCAGTTTTACAGTGTCGATTTCTTCAAAGTTACAGACACATGCTCACAGTGCCTTGGCTCGATGCTCGCAGCCTCTCTCCTCTTGTCCGAATGCTGCACACGCGTGCTTGGAGCCTTCCTGGCGTCAGTAGCGCGCTGGCCCGCCCTCACCGGCGTCTTCTGCGGCGTCGGGACCTCCCGTGGCGACCGACAGAAGGCACACCACGGCAGAACGCCGTTTTGGCGCCGCCCAAAGCCTCCTGGCCCTCCGCGTGTCCTCATGCATGCCAGCGCACGCCCGTGGCACCCTCGCCGCGGCCCGGCAAGCACGAAACGTGCTCCCTGCCGCCGACGGGCCCGCGCCGCCCCGTTCCGTCGAGCTCGCCCCTAACACCCCCTCCAAGCTCGCTTAGCACCCAAATGGAACCAGTAGAACTCCGTGATGACGCCCAACTCCCTAAACCTTCCCGACCAAGCTCTGCGCCGCCGTAACCTTCACCAGAGATCCCCGTTCACGGCCACCGGTCGGATCGCCTATAAAAAGGACCCCGAGCTCGCTCACGAGATCCACATCTCCACTACGCCTCTCCCGAACCCTGCCAAACCACCAGGAGGACCTCGAGGAGGTCTCCTCCCCCAACTCCGGCCGCCTCGCCCCGCCTCGGCCTCCACCTCGATTCCCTTCGGTGAGGCCATCTCCGGCGCCCAAAACTCGTCCGTAGCCTTCTCTTGCACCCAATGCTCTAACCCCCACCTCAATTTGATCATCGCAGCCCTCTTCGACGAGACCCGCCAACGCCCGAACCACCGTCCGCCGGAGTCAAGCCCGCCGTCGACGTGGTGCCCACCGACGACCAACACCACCACCCATCGTTGCGGAAGGACACGGTGAGCACGTTGGTAATCCCCGATCACCCTGCCTCGCCGTGGATCGCCGCCGGCGACCACCGCGGCTCTCGGGCACCGGCGAAGTTTGCCGCCTCGTTTTGAAAATTTAAACCTGACAGGCGGGACCCGCTGTCAGCCTCTCTACTCTGTCTAAGCGAAGCGTTTGCTGAAAACGTCTTCTGCCAAATACGCCTTCCCTCTGGGCTGGCGTAGTTTCTGCCGAAGCGCTTTCTGTTTTATAAACTAGGCCCTGAAAACTTTCTGTTTCATTACAGATACGTCCTTGGTTTAAAACCCTTATAACTTTTTAACAGAAAGGAATTTTTGAGTGATTCTTTTTCTGTCCTCTTCAGAATTTTGTCTAGTTTTTTTATCATATTTATTTGAAAAATATTTGGAATAGTTTCTGTGCACTTCTTGGTATTTACGATAGCGCATATATTTTCTTTATACCGTAGATACCGAAGGAGGTGACGGAGCCGCGAACTTCACCGAGCTAGGCTCCGACTACTCTGAACCAGGCAAGCATGTTTGAACTTTTGATATGATAAGTGTCTTGGCATGTTTTGCATGTAGTTAGTTTCATGGCATGTTGATGAGCATACCGATGAACGTTATTTTATGAAAGGTTGAAGTAAGTGAGTTCGATGATCCATAAGTGGATGGAAGTGAGTATGAATGGCCATGTGTTGGCATGAGGATGGGTAAGATGGCAGTGTTGTAGCATGCCAGTCTTATGCCAGACTATGTGACTTCAGGGTCAAACCGTACCGGTCCAGTTCCTCCCTTTTCCTTCCCTGTACTACCACATGTTTTCCGCAAGGAATATGGCTTAGTAAGTTGCAAACCGCTTTCCTGGTACACACCAAAAGGAGAGGCCGGGATGATGGTTCCATGGCCCTGGATTAAAGCCAGTCATCCGGTCAGGGGGCATAGGTGTTTCCGGTTGGGACCGAGAGGGCGGCACCCCTTAGAGCGCGCATATATAAATTTGATCCCATGCTATTCGAGATTGTGATCTCCCCGACTCAAAAGTTTTTCTTGGACGATGTCTAGGGTGAGTCCTGGCATCGAGAGGTAGGATGGGTGTGTACTGGTTAGCTGTGTTTTCTTCCAAAAAACCGTAAATGGAACTAGTCCCTTGTGACTACGGAAATCCGTTGGCTGTGGGAAATTTTTTGTACAAACTCTGCAGAGTCATATATTCCTTGAATCATCTATTCCATGTCCACTTTCATATCATCTTGGACTAACAGTATCAGTTTGATGATAGAGACTCCAGTGAATCCCATGAGTACTAAGCCCGGCTAAATGTTATTCCTGTGGATGGACTAACCTGTTTATTATCATGAACTGAATATTTATTATGAGTATTGTTTATTTATGACTAAAGCCCTTTCTGTGACGTTGCCCAGACGTCCGATTGTGGCATTTCTTTTAAAGCCCTTTCTGTGATGTCGCCCAGACGTCCGACTGTGGCATTTCTTTTAAAGCCCTTTCTGTGATGTCGCCCAGACGTCCGACTGTGGCATTTCTTTTAAAGCCCTTTCTGTGATGTCGCCCAGACGTCCGACTGTGGCATTTCATTTAAAGCCCTTTCTGTGATGTCGCCCAGACGTCCAACTGTGGCATTTCTTTTAAAGCCCTTTCTGTGATGTCGCTCAGACGTCCGACTGTGGCATGATTTTTCCTGTTATTATTTGTTCACCCTTCGTGGCGTCGCTTCAGACACACGATCGGCTCTCATTTATTTTCTGTTGGGATTTCAGGCGGACTACCGCCGTTTCCCTCGTACTTACTTCGTTATTTTCCTGTTATTATTTGTTCACCCTTCGTGGCGTCGCTTCAGACACACGATCGGTTCTCATTTATTTTCTGTTGGGATTTCAGGCGGACTACCGCCGTTTCCCTCGCACTTACTTCGTTGTGCAAATATTATTAGTGTGCATTGGGAAGATTTTTCATGACGCATCCATGCATGCATTTGTTATATCTTACGTCCGAACTGTCTTGCGAGTACTTTCAAAGTACTCACTGGCTTGTTGATTTGGCCAGATGCTGACGAAGGCGATCTCATGGATGAAGAGTTCGATAGCGAGTCCGACGCCTAGAGGAATCCCAGTCAGTCTCGTGCGACCCTGGTCTTGGTCTCAGTTTTATACCCGCTTCCGCAGCCCGAATAAATTTATCGAGCCTCACCTCGACGCTCGATGAGATGCCAGTTTGAGAATCGTGTTACCACACTCCCCATTGTGTTATTCCAGCACCACTATTTCCTCGAGTCAGTAGTATGCCACCACCCCATTGTGTTATATCCGCCATTATGTATAATTATTGGCGCGCTTGTAATAATTCGTTGAGCAGCCCTAGCTCAACCCTGTAATATATTCTATGCTACTGGCTTATTGTATCAAGTATTTGTCTGCCAGTGAGGAGGATTTTCTCTCATACTGGACTCAAAGATTGGTTTCTCAATAAATATTTTTATTGGAAAACCGGTCGTGACACTTCGCTTATTTACTTTTCCGTTGCTATTGCTATCATCACTACAAAATACCAAAAACAATACTTTTGCTATCATTACCTTTTGCTACTTACCACTACAACCATATTACTTTGGTACTAAACACTTTGCTGCAGATATTAAGTTTCCAGGTGTGGTTGAATTGACAACTCAGCTGCTAATACTTGAGAATATTCTTTGGCTCCCCTTGTGTCGAATCAATAAATTTGGGTTGAATACTCTACCCTCGAAAACTGTTGCGATCCCCTATACTTGTGGGTTATCAAGACTATTTTCTGGCGCCGTTGCCGGGGAGCATAGCTCTATTCTTTGAGTCACTTGGGATTTATATCTGCTTATCATTATGAAGAACTTGAGAGATCCAAAAACCAAGATTTATTCCTCAACTACGAGGGGAGGTAAGGAATTGCCATCTAGCTCTGCACTTGATTCACCTTCTGTTTTGAGTAAGCTTGCGACACCTAAACCTGCTTCCGTTATTCGTTCTAATATGTTGCATGTTATTGATGATGCCACTTCTGCTATGCATGATACTTATGATGAAACTACTTCTATGCTTGATACTACTGTGCCACTTGGTGAATTTCTTGATGAACAACTTGCTAGGGTTAGAGAGAGTGAAAATATTGAATCTAATAATATTGATGAAAGTGATGATGAAGACTCTCCCTCTAATGAATATGAATCACTTGTTATTCCTGAGGGTTATGTTTTTGAAAAAGAAGTCGCTTTAGCTATTTTAGCTTGCAAAGATAGATACGAACTCAAGAGGTTATTAGCTAAATGGAAGCAGCAATCTCTTAATGCTAGAATGAAACCTGACCCTGCTTTTGCTACTTCACCTATCTGTGTTACCGATAAGGATTATGAATTCTCGATTGATCCTAATATAATTACTTTGGTTGAATCTGATCCTTTTCATGGCCATGAATCTGAAACTGTTGTGGCACATCTTACTAAATTAAATGATATTGCCACCCTGTTCACTAAAGATGAGAGAACTCGCTACTTTTATATTCTTAAAATATTTCCGTGCTCATTAAAGGGTGATGCTAAGATATGGTTTAATCCTCTTGATACTGGTTGTGTGCGTAGTCCCTAGGATATGATTTATTACTTCTCTGCTAAATATTTCCCTGCTCATAAGAAACAAGCTGCTTTGAGGGATATATATAATTTTGTGCAAATTGAAGAAGAGAGTCTCCCACAAGCTTGGGGGAGGCTTCTCCAATTACTTAATGCTTTGCCTGATCATCCTCTTAAGAAAAATGAAATAATTGTTATCTTTTATAATGGACTAAACGATGCTTCCAGAGATTACCTGGATAGTTGTGCTAGTTCTGTTTTCAGGGAAAGAACAACGGATGAAGCTGAAATCCTATTGAATAATATGTTGACAAATGAAAATAATTGGACACTTCCTGAGCCTATTCCTAAACCAACTCCGAAGAAGAGAGGTGTTCTATTTCTCAGTCCTGAAGATATGCAAGAGGCGAAGAAATCTATGAAAGAAAAAGGCATTAAAGCTGAAGATGTTAAGAATTTACCTCCTATTGAAGAAATACACGGTCTTAATTTACCGCCTGTTGAAGAAACATATGATCTTAATCCATTGCCTATTGAAGAAACTCATGGTCTTGATAACCCGACACAGGTAGTAAAGGTGAATTCTCTCTATAGATATGATAAAGCTGAAATCCCATTTACTAAGTTTGCTAGCCCATGCTTAGATGAGTTTGATAAATTTATGGTTAAGCAAGAAGACTTCAATGCTTATTTTGGTAGACAATTGAAATACAATTCAAATATGCTTGAACACTTGGGTGATTATATGGCTAATGTCAAAGGTGAACTTAAAATTATTAGTAAACATGCTTCTATGGTTACCACTCAAGTAGAACAAGTACTTAAAGCTCAAAATGACTTGCTCAATGAATTGAATAGTAAGAAAAATGATAATGTTGTTGGAGTTATGACTAGAGGTGGTAGAATGACTCAGGAACCTCTGTATCCTGAAGGCCACCCTAAGAGAATTGAGCAAGGTTCTCACAGAAATAATATAGATGCACCTAGTCCTTCTAAAAGGAAGAAAAAGAAAAATGATAGGACTTTGCATGCTTCTAGTGAACCTGTTATTGCTTCACCTGAGAATCCAAATGATATTTCTATTTCTGATGCTGAAACACAATCTGGTAATGAACCTGAAACTAGTGATAATGTTAATGATAATGTTCATGATGATGCTCAACCTAGTAATGATAATGATATAGAAATTGAACCTGCTATTGATCTTGATAACCCACAATCAAAGCATCAATGTTATGATAAGAAAGACTTTGTTGCTAGGAAGCATGGTAAAGAAAGAGAACCATGGGTTCAGAAACCCATGCCTTTTCCTCCCAAACCATCCAAGAAAAAGGACGATGAGGATTTTGAGCGCTTTGCTGAAATGATTAGACCTATCTTTTTGCGTATGGGATTAACCGATAATCTTAAAATGAATCCTTATGCTAAGTATATGAAAGAAATTGTTACTAATAAAAGAAAGATACCGGAAGTTCAAATTTCCACCATGCTTGCAAATTATACTTTTAAAGATGGAATACCTAAGAAACTAGGAGATCCAGGAGTACCCACTATACCATGCTCCATTAAAAGAAATTATGTTAAAACTGCTTTATGTGATCTTGGAGCCGGTGTTAGTGTTATACCTCTCTCTTTATATCGTAGACTTGATTTGAATAAGTTGACACCTACTGAAATATCTTTGCAAATGGCTGATAAATCATCTGCTATACCTGTCGGTATTTGTGAGGATGTGCCTGTTGTAGTTGCAACCGTTACTATTTTAACGAACTTTGTTATTCTTGATATTCCCGAGGACGATAGTATGTCTATTATTCTTGGAAGATCCTTTTTGAATACTGCAGGGGCTGTTATTGATTGCACTAAAGGCAATGTCACTTTTCATGTTAATGGTAATGAGCATACGGTACACTTTCCGAGGAAACAACCTCAAGTTCATAGTATCAACTCTATTGGAAAAATTCCATCGATTATATTTGGAGGTTTTGAATTTCCTCTTCCTACTGTCAAGAAGAAATATAATATTCTTATTATTGGGGATGTGCGTATCCCCGTTGAGGTAACATAGTGTTATTCAAAATTTCTGCAGTTCCATGTTATTCGGAATGAGTTCGTTAACAAGACTTGATCAACCTTGTTAGTGGATTCCTTTTGATGATCATGAGATGGATGAAACTAGAAAACACAACTTTGTGTACCCTCTCTTACTTTCTGTTATTTATATTAAATAAAATGAAAATAGTATTTTTTCTGTCTGGTATCTGAATTATCCGTGCAATATAAAAATACCCTGAAAATAAAAGTCCTCCAAATGCCCTTAAATTTAAATATGATTTTTTCTAGAATATTTGAGAATATTTGGCACCGAGAACACAGCACGGGGGCCATCCACCTGGCCACGAGGCTGGAGGGCGCGTCCTACCCCCTGGGCGCCCCCTGCCTCATGGGCCCACGGTGGCCCTCCTCCACTTATTCATGCACCCACACACTCCTTCTTCCTCCCACAAACACGAATATCCAGCTCAAACCCGAGTCCAAGCTCATTTTGCTGCCATTTTTGATCTCCTTGCTCAAAGCACCTCTCACAAAACTGCTTGGGGAGATTGTTCCTTGGTATGTGACTCCTCCATTGGTCCAATTAGTTTTTGTTCTAGTGCTTTATTCATTGCAAATTTGTGTTGCTTAGGTGACCCTGTTCTTGAGCTTGCATGTCAAATTTATATGGTCAAAAGTGGTTTTGATGCATGATATAGGCTCTAGGCACTTGTAGGAGTAGTTGCTATCAATTTTGTTGAGTTTGGTTTACTTTTATTTTGAAGTTACTAAAAATTTCAGAAATTTTTCAGAGGAAGAAATATGCTTAGGAAAATGTGCCAAGGTGGTTCTTCAAGGAAGCAAGGACCCAGGCTTGCAATGCGTGATGCTGATGAAGAGCCACCAAGAGACGCTCCAGTGCGTCCTTGTGAATGGCCTTCTGAGGACTTCATGGATCGAGCGGGGATTAATGAAGAATTTAACGCATATTTGCGTAACACTGATCTTGTGAGCTTCGAGGAAGAGAAGTGTAGCCAGTATCACTATCTCACTAGTTCCTTTGTGAAGAGGTTTGAATTTTCATCTTCACGTAATTCTCCAACTGTCCTATTTGATATTTATGAAAATTCTTACACTATGGACTTAGAGGATTTTACCACTGCTTGCAAACTTCCACAATGGGGGTAGTGTCAGGGAACCTTACAAATCTAAATTTAGAGATTTTCTTGCTAGTATAACTGTGGGGGAATCTAGAGATATAACACAAGCTACCATAGGGAGCATTCACTTTCCTGCTATACATTATTTTGCTCTCTTCATAGGTAGATGCATTAATGGTAAAGATGAGGCATGTCACATGTGTGTCCCTGACCTCAGTATTCTTAGGAGTGCTGTGTTAGGAGATAAATCTTATAATTTGGGAGCCATTGTTGCACGTAGGTTGCATCTTAATAGATTTAATGGAGATTTCTTTGGTGGAATTTATGCAACCAGCATAGCTAATTTTCTTGGTATAGCCATACGTGAAGATGATATTGAGTTGCCCCCTGCTTATTTGGATTATGATGCTATGGTTCACCACCAGTTTGTTAAGAGGAATGAATCACCTCGCCAGTATCGCTTAATCTTTGACAGACGTTGTGCTGTCCGTATTACTCTCCCTGCTCCTGCCTTCTTTGATTATCAGGCAAAAGGAAGATATGTTATCACCAGAGAGGAGGCAAATGAGTACGAGAGGAGGGCGGAGGCCGCTCGGCGCCATGCTGCAGCTCAGGAGGCGATAGCCGCTGCATCTCAGTACGACCCCAACTATTATTATGGATATCCGCCAGGCCAGACGTGGCCATAGACCAACTTAGGCCAAAAGCCTAAGCTTGGGGGAGTACATATTTCTCACCGACATTACATTCATGTTCACACACTCATTGCTAGATGTCGGTGCTCATACTTTTTCATTGTATCATCCATGCTAGTTTATTTCCCTTTTTATGCTTTCTTCTTGTGTGTTTGATAAACCTTAATAAAAACCAAAAAAATTTAGTTGTAGCTTTTAATTAGTTTACTTTCCATGCTTGTAGTAGTAATTAAAAAGAAAACCCAAAAATAATTCTTGTTCTTCTTTTGCTTGTTGGGAGCTTTCTCGTGTAAATAGTTTTATTTCTTTTCTTTTCCTTGGGGGTCGATAGGAGAAGACCATAAAGAAAATGTTGAGTGGCTCTTATATGCATTATTGTTGATCTAACAAAAAGAGCCCATATTGCCTTGTCTTCTCCTGTTTATTGAATTCTTGCAGATTCCAGCTTAGTCCAATGCACGTGCACTACTATTATTATTCACATTGTTCGGTCATGCAAGTGAAAGGCAATTATGACGATATATGATGGACTGACTGAGATGAGAAAAGCTGGTATGAACTCGACCTCTCTTGTTTTTGTAAATATGATTAGTTCATCATTCCTGATTCAGCCTATTATGAATAAACATGTTTGCAATGACAACTAGAGATCATAGTTTCTTGTGCCATGCTTGATTAGCTAGGAGCTTATAATGGTTTACCTTGCGTGCCAACATGCTATTAGAATGGTTGTGATGTGGTATGATAGGGTGGTATCCTCCTCTGAATGATTTAAGTGACTTGACTTGGCACATGTTCAGACATGTAGTTGAAACAAAATCAACATAGCCTTCACGATATTTATGTTCATGGTGGATTATATCCTACTCATGCTTGCATTCAGTGTTGATTAATTTTAATGCATGTTCATGACTGTTGTCGCTCTCTAGCCGGTCGCTTCCTAGTCTTTTGCTAGCCTTCACCTGTACTAAGCGGAAATACTGCTTGTGCATCCAACTCCATAAACCCCAAAGTTGTTCCATATGAGTCCACCATACCTACCTATATACGGTATCTACCTGTCGTTCCAAGTAAATTTGTATGTGCGAAACTCTAAACCTTCAAATAAATATCCTGTTTTGTATGCTCGAATAGCTCATGTATCAACTAGGGTTGTCCGTATCTTCCATGTTAGGGGGGTTATTCTCGAGAGGAGTGGACTCCGCTCCTCACTCACGAGAAAGTGGCTGGTCACCGGGATGCCCAGTCCCATGCTTTATGCAAACTGAATCAAAATAATTGCAAACAAAACTCCCCCTGGGACTCTTGTTAGTTGGAGGCACTCGTTGTTTCGAGCAAGCCATGGATTGGTGCTTGTTGGTGGAGGGGGAGTATAAACTTTACCATTCTGTTTGGGAACCGCCTATAATGTGTGTAGCATGGAAGATATTGCCATCTCTTGGTTGTTATGTTGACAATGAAAGTATACCGCTCAAAATATTATTCACCTCTATTTCAAAACCGAGCTCTGGCACCTCTACAAATCCCTGCTTCCCTCTGCGAAGAGCCTATCTATTTACTTTTATGCCGAGTCATCATCCTCTTATTAAAAAGCACCAGTTGGAGAGCACCGTTGTCATTTGCATTCATTACTGTTAGTTTACATTGAGTATGACTTGATTGGATCTCTTTTACCATGAATTACAATGTCTACTCAGTCCTTGATCTTTAAAGGTGCTCCGCATTTATGTTTTGCGGTCTCAGAAAGGGCTAGCGAGATACCATCTTGTTATATCATATTATGATTGTTTTGAGAAAGTGTTGTCATCCGAGATTTATTATTATTGCTCGCTAGTTGATTATGCCATTGATATGAGTAAACATGAGACCTATGCGTTATTGTGAATATGGTTAGTTCATAATCTTTGATGAAAACTTGAATGCTGGCTTTACATATTTACAACAACAAGAGCAAACAGAGTTTGTAAAAGTTTTTCTTTATCACTTTCAGTTTATCAACTAAATTGCTTGAGGACAAGCAAAGGTTTAAGCTTGGGGGAGTTGATACGTCTCCATCGTATCTACTTTTCCAAACACTCTTGCCCTTGTTTTGGACTCTAACTTACATGATTTGAATGGAACTAACCCGGACTGACGCGGTTTTCAGCAGAATTGCCATGGTGTTATTTATGTGCAGAAACAAAAGTTCTCGGAATGACCTGAAACTTCACGGAACGTCTATTTGGAAATACTAAAAAATCCTTGCAAAAGATGAAGACCAGGGGGCCCACCACCTGTCGACGAGGGTGGGGGGCATGCCTGCCCCCCTAGGGCGCGCCCCCTACCTCGTGTGCCCCCTGGAGCTCCTCCGACCTCAACTCCAACTCTATATATTTGGTTTCGGGGAGAAAAAAATAATAAAGAAGGATTCATCGTGTTTTACGATACGGAGCCGCCGCCAAGCCCTAAAACCTCTCGGGAGGGCTGATCTGGAGTTCGTTCGGGGCTCCGGAGAGGGGAATCTGTCGCCATCGTCATCATCAACCATCCTCCATCACCAATTTCATGATGCTCACCGCTGTGCATGAGTAATTCCATCGTAGGCTTGCTGGACGGTGATGGGTTGGATGAGATTTATCATCTAATCGAGTTAGTTTTGTTAGGGTTTGATCACTAGTATCCACTATGTTCTGAGATTGATGTTGCTATGACTTTGCTATGCTTAATGCTTGTCACTAGGGCCCGAGTGCCATGATTTTAGATCTGAACCTATTATGTTTTCATCAATATATGAGAGTTCTTGATCCTATCTTGCAAGTCTATAGTCACCTATTATGTGTTATGATCCGTTAACCCCGAAGTGACAATAATCAGGATACTTACGGTGATGACCGTAGTTTGAGGAGTTCATGTATTCACTATGTGTTAATGCTTTGGTCCGGTACTCTATTAAAAGGAGGCCTTAATATCCCTTGGTTTCCGCTAGGACCCCGCTGCCACGGGAGGGTAGGACAAAAGATGTCATGCAAGTTCTTTTCCATAAGCACGTATGACTATATTCGGAATACATGCCTACATTTCATCGATGAATTGGAGCTAGTTCTGTGTCACCCTAGGTTATGACTGTTACATCATGAACCACATCCGGCATAATTCTCTATCACCGATCCAGTGCCTACGAGCTTTCCATATATTTTTCTTTGCTTATTTACTTTTCCGTTGCTATTGCTATCATCACTACAAAATACCAAAAACAATACTTTTGCTATCATTACCTTTTGCTACCGTTACCACTACTACCATAGTACTTTGCTACTAAACACTTTGCTGCAGATATTAAGTTTCCAGGTGTGGTTGAATTGACAACTCAGTTGCTAATACTTGAGAATATTCTTTGGCTCCCCTTGTGTCGAATCAATAAATTTGGGTTGAATACTCTACCCTCAAAAACTGTTGCGATCCCCTATACTTGTGGGTTATCAATGGGCGCAATGAACCGGCTTGGTGAAGAGCTCGTGGATGTGGACGCATGCCTCGTGGCCGAGGGTCTTCGGCTGGTGGAGGAGCGGCATAAGATGAAGGTGGCCATCAACCTCGGGCGCCACCTGCACGAGCTTGATAATGCGAAGGCCGAGGCTTCCCTCGCAGCCTCCCGTGAGGCCTGCTCCCGAGCTCTGGAAGAGGCTCGGGAAGCTGACCGCCGTTGCGAGGTCACGGAGAAGCGCACGTGGGAGCTCCAAGCCTGGAGCACCGTCTTGGATCAGCAGGTGGAGGCGCGCAGGGCCGCCCTTGCGTCGTTGAGGGGGACGCCCGCCGAAGAGGAAGAGATCCGAAAGCGTGAGGAGGCGCTAGCGCTGGAAGTCGTGGAGCGTAGCCTTGAGCTTGAACGACTAGATATGAGGGAGCGTCAAGTTGCCCGGGCGGAGGATGTCGTCGGTGCGCGCGAGGCCAGGGCCCAGGAGGAGGTTGATCGCCGCGTGGCCAAGGCTCGCACGGATCTTGAGAGCAGGTATGACCTGAAGCTGAATCTCGTGGAAGCTGGGGCCGCTGGCAGGACTGCTACCCTCAAGTCCAAGTTGGTCGAGGTGGAGCGGTGCGAGGAAGCCGCTGCAACCACCCTAGCCTCAGTGTAGGCTGAGCTGGCTTCCGCCCGCACCGAGCTGCTCCCTCTTCGGCAGCGGGTTGCCGACACCGATTCCGTCGCGCGACAGAACAAGGAAGAAGTGCTTTAGCGGTGGACATTGGAGCGTGTGCATGCCCCCATGCTCCAGGACCTCAGGAACAGGGCCAACACTGCCCAGGGCCATATCTGCGATGAGAATGATCCTCATCCCCATGCAAACGACTACACCGGCCACCTCCGCTTCATCGCTGACGTGGTGACCCGCTTGGAGAGCCGTTCCGAGAGGGCTCGCCAACTTGTTGAAGAGATGAGCCGCGGCCTGCTCGGACGTGCATTCTCCTGAGTCTTCAGCCATCTCTAGAACATCGACCCCAACTTCGAATTTGATGCCGCCATCGCTCCCGTACCCAAGGCCATCCGGGGCGACCTGTCGCGATGGGTGGAAGACAATGTGGATGCGCTGGTCAGGGCCTTCACTTCCAATGACGATGGGGTGGTGGTCATGGCGGACGCGGGCGACGTGGTCGACGACGGTGATGACTGCACTGGTTGAGGTGATGGTGATGCCAGCGATGGTGGCGGCAATGACAGCGACGCGTCTGAGGGCGATCCGGGGGACGCGGCGAGCGACATGTCTGACTGATCCTGTGCTTCCCAGCTATTTGTCCTACACACATAAGCTCGGGCGTAGCCCTTGAAGTTGTAAGAGCATTTTTGGAGGGGAAGCCCCTCCTGTAAATTTGCTACTGCCTTTATCTTGTTAGGTCGAGTTGAATATGTATCTTCGTACACTCACGTGCCCTGGGGCGAAGTTGCTGTTGCGGTTTACCTTAGCCTGGACGAGCCCAAACCGGTTCATGAGGTTGGAAGCTCCGGGGGAACTCGCCGGGGTGCCCGAGGGGGTCGCGTGATAAGAGAGCGCTAGCCGTGGCGCGTGTGCGTCTTGCCCAGCCCCGCTCGCGAGGAGCCCGCGAGAGGGGAGCAACAGACGCAAACTCCGAAATAAGGCAAGAACAAGACAGCAAGAAATCGCTCGAACGAGAAAAGGCACCCCCCCCCCCCCCGCGCATCAAATGAAAACTCGACTCCAACTTAAATCCAAAGCCAGAAAGCAGGGCTACAGAAAAGAGGATCCAAAGCAAATGGCCGCGTCCGGCGCCTAATCTAGTCTTCTTGTCTTCAAGTCTTCTCACCAATTTGGAGCTAAGTGCTGCCACTAGGACGTGGGAGGGAGCCCCCGAGGCCCGAGGGCGGCACTCCTGAGACTCCGGGGCGTGTACATCCCCACTCGTTATTACGTGAGAGTGTCACGGGTGGTGATCTTCACAGGCACGAGCCTTACTTCATATCGCCAGACAAGGCCCCGCCTTGCGCCACCCCCTACCACCGTTGGGACGACCGGAGACCAGGACGGCACCAACGAGGGCAGAGGGGACGCCAGCGGCGCCCTTGGTGACCACGGGTCCTCTGCCGGGGAAGGCTCATCGGCGCCTTCCCGTCAGAGGACCTACCTCCGGGCGATGCCTTGATCCGTGCGACGTGGGGAGGGCCTTGCTCTTGGCCCCTCCCACGCGGCCCCTAGTGAGCCTCTCCTGGCGAGATGGATACCGCCGCACCGGAACCGTCGCCCGGCGTTGTGACCTGGTTCACTTGCGATTCATGGTTAGTGTAAGCCTGCTCCTGAGGAATTAGTGGTACCCTATAGCTGTTGTCGCTGGCGCGGTTGGTGAGGCTTCCGGAAGGATCCTGAAAGGCGCCAGCTTCTAGCACCTCCTCCTCCCAGCCCGGCTCAAGGGATGAGCCAGGGTCGTCTTCCAGCATGCAGTCCTGGTCCACCATGCGGGGTACGTAGGCCTCCGAGGCCGCCGCCTCGAAGACCTTGTCGTAGTGCCCCACACTCCACGTCACCCGACCTAGTGTGTCGCCTCGAGGATGGTAGAGTTGCACTCCGCCCGGATCGTAGGTGGCAGTGCTCGCGCCCGCGCCCAGCGGGGGTGGCACGGGCGCGAGCAGGCGTGCAGCTCTGTTGGTTGCGCCGGTCTCGATGAAGCCTGGTGGTGCGCCTATAGGCATGCGGGCGCAGCGTGGCCCACCATGCGACCCGACCGCAGCTTGTGGCGTGAGCAGAGAACAGAAGGGCGGCGCTCCTGAAGCTGCGGCGTCCAGTAGCTCGGCGACGCGTTCCAGGAGTGCATCCCGACCGCTCTCCATCAGCCGGCACCGTAGCAGCTCTCGTGCCCGCATGTTTGCTTGCTCCCTCTGGATGTGCGGCGCCGTCGCCGCGGTGTGGCTCGTGGCCCTTGTAGCATCTCGTGCTTGTCGTGGGGTGAGGGTGGACGTTGCCTGGCCGCGCCGCCCGCCCCCGCAGTGTCAGGTGGCGCTCGTGCCGCCTGGAGCGCGGGGTCGAGGTCTTCCTGGGCAGGCGGTGCCGCCCGGGCCGGCCAGGCTGTGCAGCGGTTGGCGTTGGTCCTTGAGTCGCCGGACATCGAAACTGCAGAGCGTCGGTGAATCGACTGGTGAGAGAGAAGCTCCAGCGCCCCCTACCTGGCGTGCCAAATGTCGGATCACGGGTTCCAGCAAAACCCTTAAGGTTCGAGCACTGGGGTGCGCGCAAAGATCTCCCCCTACCAATCCACGTCCTAGGTTTGCTAAGATCTTACGAGCTAACTCGATGAACTCACGACACAAAGGACACAAGATTTATACTGGTTCGGGCCACCGTTGTGGTGTAATACCCTACTCCATTGTGGTGGTGGTGGATTGCCTCTTGGGCTAAGGATGAACAGTACAAGGGGAAGAACAGCCTCCTGAGGAGAGGTGTTCTTGTGCTCGGTGAACTTGTGGTTGTTCTGCTCTCTATCGATCTGACCGATCGATCCCCCTAGCTATGGTGGTGGCTAGTCCTATTTGTAGAGGCCCTGGTCCTCTCCCCAAATATTGAGCGGGAAGGGAGCCAACAATGGCCAATTCGAAAGGGGACAACTAGTACAGCTTATCCTGACAAAAGTGGTCTTCGCCTGCCAAAGGCTCTGGTGGTGACGCCGTCTTGGGCTCCATGGTGACCTCCGTCTTGCCGTCCTTCTGGTCTTGGTCTCGTTGCACCAATATGGAAACCTTTGCTTGATGCCTCGGTACTCCACGCGTGCGCCTGCTTCCTTAACACCAAAGAGGAAACAAGGACACTGTGCGCGCTAGCGCCCGCCGGGCCTTGGTCGTCATGGCTTACGTCATTGGAACCTCGCGAGGTTTGCCTGGCCTTGATCTCTCCACCCCTCGCAAGCCAGCCTGGTGAGGCCGCTCCCGAGGAGGTATTGGGTCGTCCGCCTCGCGAGGCTTGGCCCCTCGCGAGGGTCTTGAATGCCTTTTGGTGAAGATGGGCCGTATGGGCCCGCTTACAGCGCCACACCGTGGGCCGCAGGCAGGCAGGTCTGGGGACCCCCATTCCCAAAACGCTGACAAGCATAAGTATTACAATGGGTGAACAAATTACTGTCGAGCAATTGATAGAAAAGTGCATAATTATGAGAATATCTAGGCATGATCATGTATATAGGCATCACGTCAGCGACAAGTAGACCGAAATGATTCTGCATCTACTACTATTACTCCACACATCGACCGCTATCCAGCATGCATCTAGAGTATTAAGTTCATAAGAACAGAGTAATGCATTAGGAAAGATGACATGATGTAGAGGGATAAACTCAAGCAATATGATATAAACCCCATCTTTTTATCCTCGATGGCAACAATCCAATACGTGCCTTGCTGCCCCTGCTGTCACTGGGAAACGACACCGCAAGATTGAACCCAAAGCTAAGCACTTCTCCCATTGCAAGAAAGATCAATCTAGTAGGCCAAACCAAACTGATAATTCGAAGAGACTTGCAAAGATAACAAATCATACATAAAATATTTCAGAGATGAATCAAATATTGTTCACAGATAAACTTGATCATAAACCCACAATTCATCGGATCTCGACAAACACACCGCAAAAAGAGGTACATCGAATAGATCTCCAAGAAGATCGAGGAGAACATTGTATTGAGATCCAAAGAGATAGAAGAAACCATCTAGCTAATAACTATGGACCCGAAGGTCTATGGTAAACTACGCACACATCATCAGAGAGGCTATGGTGTTGGTGTAGAAGCCCTCCATGATTGATTCCCCCTCCGACGGAGCTCCGGAAAAGGCCCCAAGATGGGATCTCTTAGGTACAGAAGGTTGTGGCGGTGGAAATAGGGTTTCGTGGTGCTCCTGGATGTTTCCGGGGTATATGGATATATATAGGAGGAAGAAGTAGGTCGGTGGAGCTGCGAGGGGCCCACGAGGGTGGGGGCGCGCCCAGGGGGGCAGGCGCGCCTCCTTGCCTCGTGGCTGCCTTGCTTCTTTCTTGACGTCTACTCCAAGTCCCCTGGATCACGTTTGTTCCAAAAATAACTCTCCTGAAGGTTTCATTCCATTTGGATTTCGTTCGATATTTCTTTTCTGCCAAACACTAAATAGGCAAAAAATAGCAATTTGCACTGGGCCTTGGGTTAGTATGTTAGTCCCAAAAATAATATAAAAGTGTATAATGAAGCCCATTAAACATCCAAAACAGATAATATAATAGCATGGAACGATCAAAAATTATAGATACGTTGGAGACGTATCAAGCATCCCCAAGCTTAATTCCTGCTCGTCCTCGAGTAGGTAAATGATAAAAACAGAATTTTTGATGTGGAATGCTACCTAGCATAATTCTCAATGTAATTTTCTTTATTGTGGCATGAATATTTAGATCCGAAAGATTCAAGACAAAAGTTTAATATTGACATAATAATAATAATACTTCAAGCATAGTAACTAAGCAATCATGTCTTCTCAAAATAACATGGCAAAAGAAAGTTCATCCCTACGAAATCATATAGTTTGGTCATGCTCCATTTTCGTCACACAAGAATGCTCTCATCTTGCACAACCCCAATGACAAGCCAAGCAATTGTTTCATACTTTAGTAATCTCAAACTTTTTTCAACTTTCATGCAATACATGAGCGTGAGCCATGGATATAGCACTATGGGTGGAATAGAATATAATGATGGGGGTTATGTGGAGAAGACAAAAAAGGAGAAAGTCTCACACTGACGCGGCTAATCAACGGGCTAGGGAGATGCCCATCAATTGATGTCAATGCAAGGAGTAGGGATTGCCATGCAACGGATGCACTAGAGCTATAAATGTATGAAAGCTCAACAAAAGAAACTAAGTGGGTGTGCATCCAACTTGCTTGCTCATGAAGACCTAGGGCATTTGAGGAAGCCCATTGTTGGAATATACAAGCCAAGTTCTATAATGAAAAATCCCCACTAGTATAGGAAAGTGACAAAACAAGAGACTCTCTGTCATAAAGAGCATGGTGCTACTTTGAAGCACGAGTGTGGAAAAGAGGATAGTAGCATTGTCCCTTTTTATTTCCTTCATTTTTTTCTTTTTTTTGGCCTTTCTCTTTTTTGGGGACAATGCTCTATTAATGATGATCATCACACTTCTATTTATTTACAACTCAATGATTACAACTCGATACTAGAACAAAATATGAATCTATATGAATGCCTACGACGGTGTACCGGGAAGGGCAATGAATCAAGAGTGACATGTATGATAAATTATGCATGGTGGCTTTGCCAAAATATGATATCAACTACATGATCATGCAAAACAATATGACAATGATGAAGCATGTCATGAATGAAATGGTGGAAAGTTGCATGGCAATATATCTCGGAATGGCTATGGAAATGCCATAATAGGTAGGTATGGTGGCTGTTTTGAGGAAGATATAAGGAGGTTTATGTGTGATAGAGCGTATCATATCACGGGGTTTGGATGCACCGACGAAGTTTGCACCAACTCTCAAGGTGAGACAGGGCAATGCAAGGTACTAAAGAGGCTAGCAATGATGGAAAGGTGAGAGTTCGTATAATGCGTGGACTCAACATTAGTCATAAAGAACTCACATACTTATTGCAAAAATCTACAAGTCGTCAAAAACCAAGCATTATGCGCATGCTCCTAGGGGGGTATATTGTTAGGAAAAGGCCATCGCTCGTCCCCGACCGCGAGTCATAAGGAAGACAATCAAAGAACACCTCATGTTTCAAATTTGTTACACAACGGTTACCATACGTGCATGCTACGGGACTTGCAATCTTCAACACAAGTATTTCTCAAATTCACAACTACTCAACTAGCACAACTTTAATATCACCATCCTCATATCTCAAAACAATTATCAAGTATCAAACTTCTCATAGTATTCAATGCACCTTTTATGATAGTTTTATTATACCCATCCTGGATGCCTATCATATTAGGACTACTTTTATAACCAAAGAAAATTACCATGCTGTTCTAAAGGACTCTCAAAATAATATAAGTGAAGCATTATATATCAATAATTTCTATAAAATAAAACCACCACCGTGCTCTAAAAGATATAACTGAAGCACTAGAGCAAAATTATCTAGCTCAAAAGATATAAGTGAAGCACATAGAGTATTCTAATAAATTCCAATTCATGTGTGTCTCTCCCAAAAGGTGTGTACAACAAGGATGATTTTGGTAAACTAAAAAAGCAAAGAATCAAATCATACAAGACACTCCAAGCAAAACAAATATCATGTGGTGAATAAAAATATAGCCTCAAGTAAAGTTACCGATGGAAGAAGATGAAAGAGGGGATGCCTTCCGGGGCATCCCCAAGCTTAGGATTTTGGTTGTTCTTTAATTTACCTTGGGATGCCTTGGGAATCCCCAAGATTAGGCTCTTGCCACTCCTTATTCCATAATCCATCAAATCTTTACCCAAAACTTGAAAACTCCACAACACAAAACTCAACAGAAAATCTCATGAGCTCCGTTAGTATAAGAAAACAAAACACCAGTTAAGGTATTGTAATTAACTCATTATTTATTTATATTGGTGTTAAACCTACTGTATTCCAACTTCTCTATGGTTCATACCCTCCGATACTAGCCATAGATTTATCAAAATAACCAAACAACACACGAAAAACAGAATCTGTCAAAAACAGAACAGTCATAGTAATCTGTAGGTTTAGAATACGTCTGTAACCCCAAAAATTCTGAAATAAATTGTTGGACGTGAGGAATTTTTCTATTAATCATCTTCAAAAAGAATCAACCTAATCTGACTCTCCAGTAAAAAATGGCAGCAAATCTCGTGAGCGCTAAAGTTTCTATTTTTACAGCAAGATCGCAAAAACTTCCCCCAAGTCTTCCCAAAGGTTCTACTTGGCACAAACACTAATTAAAAGCATAAAACCACATCTAAACATAGGCTAGATGAATTATTTATATTAAACAGAAACAAAAAGCAAGAAACAAAAATAAAATTGGGTTGCCTCTCAACAAGAGCTATCGTTTAACGCCCCTAGCTAGGCATAAAAACAAGAATAGATCTAGGTATTATCATCTTTGGTATGCAATTCATAGGTGGCTCTCATAATATATTCATAAGGTAATTTAATTTAATTTCTAGGAAAGTGTTCCATGCCTTTCCTTAATGGAAATTGGAATCTAATATTCCCTTCTTCCATATTAATAATTGCACCAATCGTTCTAAGGAAAGGTCTACCAAGAATAATGGGACATGTAGGATTGCAATCAATGTCAAGAACAATGGAATCTACGGGCACATAATTCCTATTTGCAACAATAAGAACATCATTAATCCTTCCCATAGGTTTCTTAATAGTGGAATCCACAAGATGCAAGTTTAAAGAACAATCATCAAATTCACGGAAACCTAACACATCACACAAAGTTTTTGGAATCATGGAAACGCTAGCACCGAAATCACATAAAGCATAGCATTCATGATCTCTAATTTTAATTTTAATAGTAGGTTCCCACTCATCATGAAGTTTTCTAGGGATAGAAACTTCTAATTCAAGCTTTTTCTTCATAAGATTGCATTAAAGCATCAACAATAGGTTTGGTAAAAGCTTTATTTTGACTATAAGCATGCGGAGAATTTAGCACGGATTGTAATAAGGAAATACAATCTATCAAAGAGCAATTATCATAATTAAATTCCTTGAAATCCAAAATGGTGGGCTCATTGCTATGTAAAGTTTTGACCCCTTCAATCCCACTTTTACCAAGTTTGCATCCAGATCTAAAAACTCTGAATCATTGGGACGTCTTTTAACTAAAGTTAACTCATCTCTAGTCCCATCATTATCAAGATTCATATTTCAAAACAAATATTTAATAGGAGACACATCAATCACTTTTATATCTTCATCCTTATTATCATCAAAACTAGAAGAACACGCTTTTATAAAGCAATCTTTTCTATCACTCATCCTAGCGGTTCTTTCTTTGCACTCATCAATGGAAATTATCATGGCTTTGAGAGACTCATTGATATCATACTTAGGTGGAATAGATCTAAGTTTCAAAGAATCAACATCAAGAGAAATTCTATCCACGTTTCTAGCCAACTCATCAATCTTAGACAATTTTTCTTCAATCAAAGCATTGAAACTCTTTTGCGAACTAATAAATTCTTCAATACTAGATTCAAAATCAGAGGCCATCTTATTATTATTACCATAAGAATTGTTGTAGGAATTACCATAATTATTAGAGGAATTACTAGGATACGGCCTAGGATTAAAGTTTCCTCTATACACGTTGTTACCAAAATTGTTCCTACCAACAAAATTCACATCCATAGATTCATTATTATTATAAATCAAGGTAGACAAAGGCATATCATTAGGATCAGAAGAAACACTCTTATTAGCAAACAATTTCATAAGTTCATCCATCTTTCCACTCAAAACATTAATTTCTTCTATAGCATGAACCTTTTTACTAGTAGATCTTTCGGTGTGCCATTGAGAATAATTAACCATAATATTATCTAGGAGTTTGGTAGCTTCTCCTAAAGTGATTTCCATAAAAGTGCCTCCCGCGGCCGAATCGAAAAGATTTCTAGAAGCAAAATTCAATCCAGCATAAATTTTTTGTATGATCATCCACTAATTCAAACCATGTGTAGGGCAATTATGTATCATTAGTTTCATCCTCTCCCAAGATTGTGCAATATGCACATGATCTAGTTGCTTAAAGTTCATAATATCATTTCTAAGAGAGATGATCTTAGCGGGAGGAAAATACTTAGAGATAAAAGCATGTTTGCACTTGTTCCAAGAATCAATACTATT
Organism: Triticum monococcum; assembly: GCA_034509565.1. Lineage (NCBI taxonomy): Eukaryota > Viridiplantae > Streptophyta > Magnoliopsida > Poales > Poaceae > Triticum > Triticum monococcum. The sequence continues at coordinate 436,214,125 of CM067842.1, read as the reverse complement.
TTTAGGCAAAGAAGAAAACCAAGTTTTAGCACGATCTCTAAGTAAAAACGGAAATAGCTTCAATTTAACAATATCATTATCCACATCTTTCTTCTTTTGCATATCACACAAATCAACAAAGCTGTTTAGATGGGTAGCGGCATCTTCACTAGGAAGGCCAGAAAGCGGATCTTTCATGACAAGATTCAGCAAAGCAGTATTAATTTCAGAAGATTCAGCATCGGTAAGAGGAGCAATCGGAGTGCTAATAAAATCATTATTGTTGGTATTGGAAAAATCACACAATTTAGTATTATCTTGAGCCATCGTGACAAATAATCCAACACACAAGCACACAAGAAGCAAACGAAAAAGAGGCAAATGGAAAAAGAGAGCGAATAAAACGACAAGGGTGAAGTGGGGTAGAGGAAAATGAGAGGCAAATGACAAATAATGTAATGTGAAGGATAAGAGTTTGTGATGGGTACTTGGTATGTCTTGGCCTGTGCATAGATCTCCCCGGTAACGGCTCCAGAAATGGCTTGTTGATGGGACATCAAATCTTGACTTGACTTGGTGCAACCCCCCAGCAATGGCGCCAGAAATCCTTCTTGCTACCTCTTGAGCACTGCGTTAGTTTTCCCTCGAAGAGGAAAGGACGATGCAGCAAAGTGGCGTAAGTATTTCCCTCAGTTTTTGAGAACCAAGGTATCAATCCAGTAGGGGACTACACGAAAGTCCCTCGTACCCACACAAACAAATAAGAACCTCGCAACCAACGCGATAAAGGGGTTGTCAATCCCTTCAAGGTCACTTACGAGAGTGAGATCTGATAGAGATAATAAGATAAATATTTTTGGTATTTTTATGATATAGATTGAAAGTAAAGATTGCAAAATAGATTGGAAACTTATATGATAAAAGATAGACCCGGGGCCATAGGTTTCACTAGAGGCTTCTCTCAAGATAGCATAAGTATTATGGTGGGTGAACAAATTACTGTCGAGCAATTGATAGAAAAGTGCATAATTATGAGAATATCTAGGCATGATCATGTATATAGGCATCACGTCCGCGACAAGTAGACCGAAACGATTCTGCATCTACTACTATTACTCCACACATCGACCGCTATCTAGCATGCATCTAGAGTATTAAGTTCATAAGAACAGAGTAATGCATTAGGCAAGATGACATGATGTAGACGGATAAAGTCAAGCAATATGATATAAACCCCATGTTTTTATCCTTGATGGCAACAATACAATATGTGTCTTGCTGCCTCTGCTGTCATTGGGAAAGGACACCGCAAGATTGAACCCAAAGCTAAGCACTTCTCCTATTGCAAGAAAGATCAATCTAGTAGGCCAAACAAAACTGATAATTCGAAGAGACTTGCAAAGATAACCAATCATACATAAAAGATTTCAGAGAAGAATAAAATATTGTTCACAGATAAACTTGATCATAAACCCACAATTCATCAGATCTTGACAAACACACCGCAAAAAGAGTTACATCAAATAGATCTCCAAGAAGATTGAGGAGAACATTGTATTGAGATCCAAAGAGAGAGAAGAAGCCATCTAGCTACTAACTATGGACCCGAAGGTCTGTGGTAAACTACTCACACATCATTGGAGAGGCTATGATGTTGATGTAGAAGCCCTTTGTGATCGATTCCCCCTCCGGCGGAGCTTCGGAAAATGCCCCAAGATGGGATCTCTTGGGTACATAAGGTTGCGGCCGTGGAAATAGGGTTTCGTGGTGCTCCTGGATGTTTTCAGGGTATATGGATATATATATATATATATATAGGAGGAAGAAGTAGGTCGGTGGAGCCGCGAGGGGCCCACGAGGGTGGGGGGCGCGCCCAGGGGGCAGGCGCGCCTCCCTGCCTCATGGCCGCCTTGCTTCTTTCTTGACGTCTACTCCAAGTCCCCTAGATCACATTTGTTCCAAAAACAACTCTGCCGAAGGTTACATTCCGTTTGATATTCCTTTTATGCGAAACACTGAAATAGGCAAAAAAACAGCAATTTGCACTAGGCCTTGGGTTAGTAGGTTAGTCCCAAAAATAATATAAAAGTGTATAATAAAGCCCATTAAACTTCCAAAACAGATAATATAATAGCATGGAACAATAAAAAATTATAGATATGTTGGAGACGTATCGTATACCACTACTATTCCTGATGAGAATGCCGGGTTGAAGACATTGCTTGAAACAGGAATGTACAAAATTCTCAAAGGGCATCAGACTCTATGTGTTGGACTCAAGAAACAGATTCTGAGCCGAAACCCTAGGAAAGAGAGTGTTGGGTTAGAGAGGAAAATGAATGTTGATGGTTCTTACTGGAAGCCTGAGCAGTACCCCAAAACCACATGGGTGGCTGCAAAGGGACCTTCAGTGGATCCATCTACCTTATCTGGCTTCACTTGTGCTAACCTGATCATCATTGATGAATCTTTTGATGCAAACTATAAACTGTTTAAGAATCAGAATGGTGAAGAGTTTGTCAGGTATATTGGTACTAACTGCAGGAATGGACCACCTATGAAGAAGATCTGGGTGCCCAAGAGTTGTCTTGAAAATCTTCAGGTGAATGCCATCATGACACCACCTGGGAAGAAGACAAACCCCGGACCAAAGGCTTCATATGGTCCAAAGGATTCATACAGATAGAGGACTCACCAGAGTCACCCTAACGCCAATGTTTTGCAGGGAAACCATACACAGACATATGAATATGAGCATGTTTCATCAAACCGCTATGTTCATAAGACCAAGAACTATTTTGCTTATTCTTATGAGTATTATTCTCCTCCGGCAAGACTATTTGCTAGGGCTCCAAAGCCAAAGTTCTCAGATGCTGCACTTAGGCTCATTGCTTCTAAGCCACCCCTGAAGATGTGGGTGGTTAAGAAAAATTAACTCTCTTTTGTAGGGAAAGTTCTCTGGCCGGAAATCATAGGCGTCTGATGCTTATGCTGGGGACCTAAAACATCTTGTGGAGCGCAAGATAAAATTCCCAAATGGTCTTACTATGTATTTTGTTCCTGGATTTCTCGACAGTCATCCTATCTGCCCTTACCAGGATCTGAACTTTGATAATATGCTTGTTCATCAAATGTTTATGCTTCATGTTTCCCTTAGTGAAGCCTATCCCCCTAACTGCACTGTAGGGTACGATACCAAAGGCTTCTGAGTGGATTATGGACAGTGGATGCACTAACCACATGACTGGTGATCGAAGTCTTCTCATGGACTCAACCTTACGTCCATCTGACAAGAGTCACCTCACATTTGCTGACACTGGTAAAAGCAAGGTATTGGGTCTAGGAAGAGTTGCAATCTCAAAGGATCAGCACATGGATAAAGTGGTGCTTGTTGAATCCCTTGGTTTCAACTTAATGTCTATCTCGATGCTTTGTGACTTGAACATGATTGTGATATTTGGAAAATATCGTTGCCTTGTGCTTATGGAATCTGACAAATCTCTAGTCTTTGAAGGGTGTTGAAAGGAAGATTTTTATATGGTAGATTTCTCAAAAGGACCACAGTTGGCCGTATGTCTTCTAGCAAAAGCTTTAGAGTGTTGGCTATGCCATCGGAGGCTAGGGCATGCTGGCATGAGGAACTTGTACACTCTCTCTCGAAGAAGCATGTCATAGGCATCGAGGGTGTCAAGTTCAAGAAGGGTCATCTGTGTGGTGCCTGCGAAGCTGGAAAGATGACAAGGGCCAAGCATCCCTCAAAGACAATCATGACAACATCACGTCCCTTCGAGCTGCTTCATATGGACTTATTTGGCCCTACTCACTACTCTACTCTTACTACCACTGCTTGCCTCCATGGTTTCGTCATTGTTGATGATTACTCAAGATATACATGGGTGCATATAATTCTCTACAAGAATGAAGTGCAGGATATCTTTAGACGATTCGAAAACCGTGCCATGACGAACTATGGCATCAAGATCAAGCACATCAGAAGTGACAACGGCATAGAGTTCAAGAACACCGGCCTCGACACTGATCTTGATACATTGGGCATCACTCACGAGTTCTCAGCTCCATACACACCTCAGCAGAATGGCATCATGGAGCGCAAGAACAGAAACCTCATTGAGATGGCTCGGACGATGCTTGACAAGTACAAGACTCCAAGGAAGTTCTAGCCTAAAGCCATTGATACTGCATGCCATGTCATCAACCATGTTTATCTTCACAAGCTTCTAAAGAAGACATCATGTGAGCTACTGACTGGTAAGAAGACAAACGTCAGCTACTTCAGAGTATTTGGTGCTAGGTGCTGGATCAAGGATCCGCATCACACTTCAAAATTTGCACCGAAAGCACATGAAGATTTTATGCTTGGTTACGGAAAGGATTCGCACTCCTACAGAGTCTTCAACCTCTTTCACTATAAAGTGGTTGAAACTATGGATGTGCGGTTCGATGAAACTAACGTCTCGCAAAGAGAGCACCTGCCGATTGTGCTAGATGAAGTCTCACCAAGTGAATCCATCAAGCTTATGGGTACTGGAGAAATCATACCTTCAGAGGCTCAGGCTGAAGAAGAACTCATCATTTATGTACCTAATCCATCCGAAGATAATGCACAGCCTGAAGTCAATGCTGACAATGAAGACAATGATCAACAAGATCAAAGTCTTCGTCCAGTACATCCTCGTGTTGCAAATGAAGTGCAGATTGAAAAGATAATCAATAGCATCAATGCACCTGGTCCGCTGACTTGTTCAAGAGCGACACAACTAGCAAATTTCTATGGGCACTTTGCATTTGTCTCTATATCTGAACCCAGGAAAGTTGTTGAGGCCTTCATGGAACCTGAATGGATTCAAGCTATGCAAGGAGAGCTTCAACAGTTTGAGCTGAACAATGTGTGAGAACTAGTCAAGCGTCCTGATCCTCACAAGCACAATATCATTGGAACCAAATGGATCTATGCAACAAACAAGATGAGCATGGTCAAGTTGTCACAAACAAGGCTTGTCTCGTTGCTCAAGGATACACTCAAGTTGAAGGGGTTGACTTCGATGAAACATTTGCTCCGGTGGTTAGGCTTGAAGCCATTCGCATACTGCTAGCCTGTGCCAACCATCACACCATCCTCCTGTACCAAATGGATGTAAAGAGTGCTTTTCTCAATGGCAAGATTGAAGAAGAAGTGTTTATTGCACAACCACCTGGCTTTGAAGACCCAAAACATCCTGACATGGTATACAAGCTCAATAAGGCACTGTATGGCCTCAAACAAGCCCCTCGCGCTTGGTATGACACACTCAAAGACTTCCTGAAGAGCAAAGGCTTCAAACCCGGTTCCCTGGATCCCACTCTCTTCACGAAGACATACGATGGTGAACTGTTTGTGTGCCAGATCTATGTGGATGACATTATCTTCGGCTACACTGATAAGAGATACAGTGATGAGTTTGGGCACATGATTTAAGAGCAATATCAGATGTCCATGATGGGTGAGCTGAAATTCTTCATCGGTCTTCAAATTCGTCAACAGAGCAACGACATCTTCATATCTCAAGAGAAATACCTCATAGATTGCCTGAAGAAGTTTGGAATGCAAGACTGCAAAGGATACACGACGCAAATGTCAACCAAAAGTCATCTGGGCCCCGACGACAATGGTAAAGAGTTCGATCAAAAGGTACACTGCTCCATGATTGGTTCTTTATTCTATTTATGTGCATCTAGGCCAGATATAATGCTTAGTATTTGTATGTGTGCCCGTTTTCAAGCAACACCAAAGGAGTCGCATCACTTAGCTGTGAAGCGAATTCTTCGACATTTGGCTTACACCCCAACACTAGGATTATGGTATCCAAAGGGCTCAGAGTTTGATCTAGTTGGATTCTCATATGCTGATTATGCTGGTGACAAGGTTGATCGCAAGTCCACATCAGGCACATGTCTCTTTCTTGGACGATCTCTTGTCTGTTGGTCTTCGAAGAAGCAGAACTGTGTATCTCTCTCCACTGTTGAATCTGAATACATTGCTGCTGGATCTTGCTGTGCTCGGCTTCTATGGATGAAGCAAACTCTCAAGGACTATGGCATCCATCTGAAGCAAGTGCCACTCTACTACAACAATGAAAGCGCCATAAAGATTGCCAACAACCCAGTCCAGCACTCGAAGACAAAGCACATTCAGATCTCTCATCACTTTCTCATAGATCATGTCATGAAGGAAGATATTGATATCATCCACGTCAACACTGAAGAGCAATTAGCAGATATCTTCACAAAGCCCTTGGATGGGAAATGGTTTTGCAAGTTGCGGTGTGAGCTAAATATCTTAGAATCCTCAAATGTCCTGTGATTGGACACACATCCTAACGCTTATGCATATTGATGACTTAGATGTGCAACACATGAGGTAACGTATATCTTCAATCAATGAAGACATACACTCTAAGTATGAATACATTAACGTGGAATTTGACTTCAGAGCGCCACAGTAATTGTGCGCCGTGTCTGGGTCTAATACTTCCAATACGGTGGGTAACGCCACCACCACAATATCTTCGAATGATTTCATGTGGCATCATAATTGCATAATCTTCGCATTTGATTTGTCTTCAACATTATTTTAACTTCAAGGTTTATCTTCACAATGTTGAGTTGGTCTGATATATATGTTCGTGTTCTATCCTCTACGGCATTCACTTATAGCTATGTCTTCATGCTTGAATCTTTCTTGATCTAAGTGAATGTGATCGGACCCTAACCCCCTCTGTGCTTCTATCTCAAATTCTATCTATCCAAATCGTATGCATTCTATTGAAACCCGTCGATTGTCTTCTTTGAATCCTTGTCAGAAGGAGATAAAGTGACAAGAGTTTAAAACTATTTTAATGCCACATCTTGTTTGCCTGAATACCGGAGAAGCCGGAACGACCACCCGACAATCCAGGCGTGCATGGGAACATGGATCAACTCCCAATGAGTTGCATGCAAGCCACGCGTCCTTCAGATGTGAACCGCCAGGGGCACTTGCATAATTACATTGTGTTGTCCCTTTCCTTATAAATACACAACTCACCATGCTCATCATCTCTTCTTCCACCTCATCACCTCGCACAAATCCTAGCGCCTCCACTAGCTCGCATCGATGCCAAAGACGAAGCGCTTAGCTACCGTGACTTCTTCGACGTCGTCCTCACGCCGGTCGCAGACCTTGTCTTCTCCATCATCGCCATAGGTGTCTTCCACCGCCAAGTTAGGGCATGGAAGATTGAGCTGCTCGGCATCTCTATCTTCGACCTCGTCTAGCAGTTCGTAAGCGGTAAATAAAACCTACTTTTTACTGCCCTTTTGATCCGTCAAATCCATCCACTTCAACCGAAAGTGGTTTCTCAACTTCCAAATCTGGATCTGCCCTTGTCTGCATCTCATATCATGCCAAGTATATTCACTTATGCTTCATAAATAGTTAGATTCCTCACTTGTACTTATTCATCGATTCGTACAAATCTAGAACCGACTCTCTTCAAATAAGTGAATGTCTTCGCGCTATGAGGTCAATGTCTTCAAACTGATTTATCTTCAAAATATTCTAAGAATGCATATGACCTCGTCCCCTTCCCTCGCACCTTAATGCTGTCATGGGTACATGTCCATGGGAGAATCCCTTGGTTCTCATAGTCTGCATTCATTTGCAGAGTTCTTGCAGCGTCACATCAAGTCTCCTGAAGCCAGTTCCTGTTTGACAAGCAAAAGGAAGCCACTCATAGTTCTGAAGCCTTTCGGTTTGAATCTCATGGCAACTGAAAAATCTGTCAAGAAGGGCGGCAGGTAGCACAGATTTGTGACTGCTGAATATGCTGAAAAGAATGCCATCAAGGGCCCCTGGGGAGATATTCTATACAGAAATCTGCAGCCCAAGACCAAGTCTGAAGCCATTGCTCAAGACTTCTACCCTTGCATGTTCCGAGGGCCACAACCAGATAATGCTGACCCATCATCACTGTTATGGTGTCGCGGCGACAATCTCTTCAAGCGCAATTATAAATTTGCCAAGGAGTCTACTGTCAAGAACAAGAAGGACCTAGGACTCGACTTCAACCCTAGTCCATTAGCTCGAAGGGCTGATGGCACCTGTGTTGCCAATCCAAATGTCATCGGCCCCTTCTACAACCTCGATGGTCTTCTCACTCACATAGCTGTACAGGGGGCCACCGTGGAGCACTCAGCTGATGACGCAGATTCTGACGAAGCGCCAGCTCCAACAAAGCCGCAGAAGAAGAAGAAGAAGAAGAAGACAAAGGCTACGAAGCCCTCTGTCCCACCTAAAGCTTTGCGTGTGCAGCCATTAGCAACTGCACCTCCTGAACCCACTGTGCAATCTGAAGATCTTTCCCATGTCTCCAAGAAGACGGAGAAGCCCAAGAAGAAACCCATGAAGATTTCTGGGCATGAACTGACTCCAGCTGTCATTCTCAGGAACGAGGAAAACACCATTGATTTGTCAAGTGACGAAGACTTTGGTGATGAAGCCCTTGAGATGCTGATCAAGAGCAAGCAAGAGGCAGAGATCTTCAATGATCTGCCCCTCTTTGATGTGAATATACTAAACAATTTCATTGATGAGTGGTTTGACAACCCGAGCGTCAGCATTGATGATCTTCAGCTTCCTGTGGACATCAGTGTCACCTTCCATGGAGCCATTGCCAATGAAATGGCCCTGGCTCAGAAAATCGTCGAGTTGAAAAACAATATTGATTATGAGAAGGCGCAGTTCAAGAAGAACATGGCAAAGCTCAGCGTGGCTAATGTTCAAAGCTTCAAGAAGAAGTTGCATGAGCTCAAGGAACAGTTTCACAAGAAACGTGAAGAAGCTAAAGGCTCACGAGAGCGGATGAAATACTTCACAGAGAAATGTGCGCAAGCACACAATGAGGCTGAGAAAACGCAAGGCTCTTGCGCGTCCTAGCATTGATCCCAAGATGGCTGCCAAACAAAAGAAGAAGCCTGTTGTGGTCCAAACTGAAGCACCAAGGCAGGAAGAACCTCATATTGTTTTCCCTACCAGCATGACAGGCTCGAAACCTAAGGTCCCCTCAGCAGCTTCAAAACTGAAGAAGACAAGGGCAGTTGAAGTCGAAGCCAAGAAGCGCAAGCAGAAGAATGCTTCTGATGATGCACCATCAAAGAAGAAATTGAAGAAGTCTACAAAGAAAGAGCGTGCTGCTGTAGCGACCCAACCCGAATGGATCAAGTCTCTATGCTTAAGTGTCATCCCTGGATCGGTATGCTGACACACACAGTACTCGAGGATTTATAACAGAGGTAAATCACATGTAAAAGTATCGTAAATACTATTACCTCAATCCAAAATAGCGGAAGTAACAAGGTTGTGGATTCCCATCAACACCAACGGCAAAGTTGAGTGTAGAAATCGTAACCCTAACGTATCACTTACTCGTCGTAAGATAAACCTGCAACGTGAGACGTTGAAGCCACAAAGGGTCAGTACATTGAATGTACTGGCAAATTCACACCATAGAGAATGATGTACAATGGCTATCACTACATGCATCTTTGGCTGGTGGAAAAGCTCTATGGTTATAGTTTTGCGTAAAGCCAATTTTTCCCTACTGCAAAGGAATAAATTTTATTTAACTATCATGGTGGTTGTTGAACATTGAGAATGGTTGACAGCATTCTCAATCCCAATTAAACAACATCATTAAACCCAACAATATTCATTTAAGGTAACGTGATGAGATTCACATGATAATCTAGGTACTAGATACTCAAAACGTCCATAACCGGGGACACGGCTAATCATGATTAGTTTATACACTCTGCAAAGGTTTGCGCACTTTTCCCCACAAGACTCGATCTCCTCCGTTGGATTTCTTGCACTACATGGTGTTTGAGAAACGGATGACTGAGACATAGTCTTACAGAAGCGTTTGCACCTTACGATGGGTAGACCGTACCACCTACAACCCCTACATCTGCTAGTCTACCACTTTAAGAGTTCACATGACTTAATCAACTATGCTAGAGCCCATAATAGCTTGTGGCTGCACACGGAAGTTTCTAGCATGAATAATCGTATGATCCCTTTGAGCCTGGGTGGCGAACCATAGGATGATCACACGGTAACCCCGGGATCTCCTAGGACAACACTGGTATATCCCCAAGTGTCCGGGAAAGTCCACTCGTATATCCCCAGGGTGCCCCAACCAATCCACCCAGATGTGTATTAAAGTAGCCACCTTAAGTTAAATCTTAGTTAACAATAATCTCTCACATCTATCATGAAATACTCTCAAAAAAAACCAGTCCACGTCTACGAGCATAGCATGGCAATATAAGCATAACGTAATAGTAACTCCCAAGGTTTGAATGCAGGGCAATAGGTTCCTACCTCATCAACTACTTCCCAATACCCACATGTTATCAATCCTACTCATGCAATGTTTGAGAGTGAAACTAATGCATAAAAACTGGGTATGAAAGGGATATGATCAAAGTGTGAACTTGCCTGCAATGTTGATGAAGATGATTCACAATCAAAAATCTTGATAGCTCTACTCGTCACACTCCGGTCAATCTATCGTAATCAAGCAATAGTAACCACACATAAGCAATCACTCAAAAGACCAGGAAGATCGAAGAAGTCGATTCGGAAAACATCAAAAAAACAAGCAAATAACTCTTGCAACATAAAACTATTTCTAACAGTACCAAAATTATGTGAATTTGGCCTTACTAGAATGTTTAGGTCAAGGGCTTCGATTTGCAAAAATAATCAACTCAAACGGAGCTACGAAACTCAAGTTATGATCAAACGAAGTTTGAATTCAAATCTAATCTAATTCAAATTTTAAACTTTTCAAAAACATGTTTGGGTTGGATTACTGGATAGAGGAGATCGTAACGAAGAAGTGGGCATTGGTTTCGTTGGATTTGGACAAACGGGTAAAAAGTAGTGATCGATTGATGAACAGGGACTAATTTGTAAAGAAAATCCTCACATATAGGTCCCTGGCCAAAATTAATAAGAAAAAGGAAAAATCTATCGAGCGAACGCTCGCTACAGAACCTAAACCAACGAAAACCATTTGCTAAGGAGATCTAAACAGTGAACGTTCACAAAATAACTAGATATAAAAAAACTGGTTTTTTAAACAAAACCGAAGAAAACCTAAACCTAAAAGAAAACCGGCGAACCGGGGGCGGTTTTATACCGGTTCGGGGCGGTTCTTCGGTGAAAAACCGGAGATTCTCCAGCGAGGTTGCGGACTCCGGCGAGCTCCGGCGTCGGCGGATCTGACGCGGCAGCGAGGCGGCGAGGGCAATGCGGCAGGGATGCGGCGCGGCGGCGGCGGCAAAGGGCGCGGCGAGGCGAGCGGGCGGCAGAGCAGCAGGAGGCAGCAGTGGGAGGCGGCAGCAGCTTCCGGCGATGGTGTGCGAGGGCGGCGGCGCGGGAGTGCGAGGGAGGAGGGAGGGGTGGGGCGGCTCTGCTATTTAAGGGCCGGGGCGGCGGACGACTTGCGGGAGGGGCAAGGAGAGAGGCGGCGAGGAGTCCGTGGCGGGGACGGCGTCGCCGGCGATGGCGTGCGGGCGGCGGACTTCTGCTGGAGCTCGGGGACGGGTGCGGGCGCGCTGGGCCGCTGCTGGGCTGGGTCGGCTGGCCTGGCGCGGGGAGAGAGAGAGAGAGCAGTGCCGGGCTTCGGCCTGGCACTTTTCGAAGAGCTTTTTTAAACATTTTTCACAGACAACAAAAATAAAAACAAAAATAAACTAAAATATTATATAGGTATATAATATATCAAAATTTTCAGAAAAAGATTTTCTACGACATGAACATTCTTCTAGCATTAAATAAAATACACACAAATTCAGATAAATCAAAGAGTGCTACTGGACTAATAAAATCCAATAAAATCCTTTTAAAAATACCAAAATGATTTCAAATAAATTTTTCTCCAATTTTCTATTATAGGGAATCATGTTACCCTATTTTCCATGTATTTTTTTGGAGAAAAATAATTTGAATAAAACCCAAATAACTCCAAATTGAAAATAATTTCAAAAGGATTTTAAATTTGATCCTTTGAAACTCCCAACTCATATTTCATATAATTTGAAGAAGTCATTTTATCTTCGCTCGTGAAAATCATTGAGTTGCATAAAGTTTCGGAATTGGAAATATTTCCAAATGAAATTCAATTATTTTCAAATACCCTTTCATTTAATTTAAATGGAAGAAGTCATGTCATCTTCTCTCTAGGGTTTTGTGTTGAAAAGAATTTGAATTCATGGAGATCACGAATGAAAAATGAAAGTTTGGGAAAGTCCTTTTATTCCCTCTCATTTAACTTTCAAATGTTTCAAATTTCACTCACTTTCAGTCAATCAATCAAACCGTCAATGAAATCTATCTATTTAATATAACATTCCAAAATTTAGAATTTTGGGATGTTGCAAACCTACCACCCTTAAAATGAATCTCGTCCTCGAGATTCAGAGAGGCTAGCAAGAAATAGGTTAGGTTTGGGGTCTTCTACAAACCCATCGATCGTTTCCAGGGGTCTGGGGTGCTACCACCCTTAGAAACATCGTTACGATCCCATCAATACTCATATACTCCATCCTTATTCTTGACAGTGTCGGTCTTCTCAGATCCTCGAGAAAATTCCTTCTCTAGGCTCTTCCAGTAGTGGCATAACCTTTTCCTTAATTCTTCTGTCTTTCATCTAGGTAAGGTTCTTCCGAGACTGGGTCTTCTTAGCTGACGGGTCTGGCGCCAATACTAAACAACTTTCGATATCTCATGGTGGTCAACCATTTATGGTTTCTCCTGCAGGAAATGGGTCTAGGTTGATCCTCATCGTATAACCTACGGTTGGCAAAAGCTTCCTTGTACAAGGGAAAAATTTCTTATACCATTTTAAGGTTTAAACAGAGTTTTGATCATCGTCTCTCTACTATAGGTAAGTCACTCAGATTTACCATCCCATATATCAAGGCGAACAATAAGAGTAAGTCGGTATGGTGATCAATCCATCCCGCACCCAAATCATTACCTTGTATATGGTTTAGCGAATCTCGCATTCTAACACTCGGTCATCCTCACAAGCATTGCAGAATTTCTCTTCTCGACGAACCAAGTTCGGATATATCCATAGATTCTGCAAGCCAGACAACCATCTATCATTCCTTCACAACTCTCAGGTTTTGCATTACTCCTATAAGATCGTCTATCGATAAGGGCATGTCCTCTTCCAGGGTTTTTCCTTCAGCAAGAGTGTGCTTGCTTCTTGGCAGGTCCTGGGGCCTGTGGGTTATGGCCCATCTCATCACTTGTAGTCCTTGAACTTATCATCGGGCAACTGATCATTATTCCAACTTCCAACTTCCTAGTATTCTTAAATCCATCCAATTGTATTGTCTTCCTTCCTTCTATTGGCACCAAACTAGGACATGATTACTCAGACTCATCATGGAATTTCCCTTGATCCATATTTCCAACCTCCTTTATATCCAATAGTAATTCATCTCTTCATCCTCGTGGGATATCCCACATACCGAGATAAACACTTATACTTATGGAGTCCATATTCCACTTCGTGGAACATCATTATCCTTTCCAGGGTAAAGCGTCCTTACAGGGAAATATTGGCCATCTCTGCATGGCACTTCTTCAACTGGGAAACATGAAACACTTCTTGAACTCCTGACAGTCCTTCGGGTGACTCCAACTTATTGGCCACTTCTCCCATACACTCCAAAACTCGGTATGGTCCTACAAATCTCGGGGCTAACTTTCCCTTAACTCCAAATCGTTTAACTCCCCGCAGAGGGGACACACGAAGACATGGTCTGTCTCCAATTTCATAGACTACCTCCTTGAGTTTTTGAGTCTACATAACTCATCTGCCTGGACTGAGCTACCTTCAGTCTATCTCGAATAAACTTAACATTCTCTTCTGACTGCTTGATCACATTTGGTCAAAACAACTGACGGTCTCCAACTTCATCCCACATACTCTTGGGGTATCACACATATCGAGACAAAACTCGTATTCATTTTGTCCGAAATCCACTCAGTGGAGTATCCTTATCTTTTCCAGGGGTCAAGGGTTCTTACAGGGTACTACCACCCTTAAAATGCACAAATCTTCCTTAGGCCATATTTCTCATATCCTTAGAATGGCCAAAATTCTTCTTCATAGAGCAACAACTCATAAAATCCATATCAGTACCAACGATGCTAACTTTATTCATTCTCAAGTGATTACAATCTCTCGCTTTTCCATTACATGTCTCAACTCAACACCTCAATATAAAAGAAAATGTTCTCACTTCTACTACTCCATTTCTTTTGTTGCAAACTCAACTATCTAGCACAAGTTTCCTTCTCTTTGGGACAATCTCTGGCAAAGTGCCCTGCTCCATTACAACTAAAACATATTACTTCTGACAAGTATCGAGGTTTCCTTTTTGGGCAATTGTTGAGGTAGTGCCCTAACTCCTTGCATTTGTAACAGGTGATATGACTCAGGTCCTTCCTGGTATCTAATCTACTTCTCTTCCTGGACCTTTCCATGCCAATCATGGCTTCTATTTCTTGTGGGTCATACTCTACTTCCTCCATTGGGAATTCTACTAGATCCCTATTCATACAATTCTGGGAGATGTGTCCTTCTTCTCCACATGAATAGCATGACTTGGTGCAGGGTTTAATTGGTTCTTCTTTAGGTGTGTCCTCCATCTCTTCCTTCATCACAGCTTCTTCTAAAATTTCCATGAGGGCTCCTTTCATTAGTTCTTTCTTCTGTTGGATGGTTCGTTGTACCATGGGGTAAATGTGACACTGAGCAGGATAGTGGGTAGTCCCTTCATACAAGAAACAAGTAATCTGCCTAATTGGGCATTCTTCAACTGGGTGACTTCCTTCACAATTTGGGCATTCATCCTTGTGTTCTTTATGGGTGTGTCCTATTTCTCCACAAATCTTGCATGCACAAGGTTTCTTCATATCCTTTCCATAAGGCTTCAACTTCTGGGACACAAACCGAGACTTTGGCAGAGTCAACTTAAATTCTTTCCAAGTGGTTACTCCTTGCCATCCATTGACAGTTTGGTACATCCTCCACCAAGTAGCAGCACCTCTTTCAAAGCACTGAAGAGCATGCTGGGTCATATCCTTTCCGACTATAGGGTTATTATTCATGTGATCCTCCATGTTCTGAATCCATTGGTCCGTCTCCAATTGACTCATCGGTCCAGAAAATATAAGCTCATCTTCATTCATCCTCTATTGGGTCCATGGGTTTGGGGTGAGATAAGAGAGATAGAGAGGGATACACACAATGCAAACAACAGTTTTGAAAAGACAGATTTTATTTGTGGTCGTCGGGAAAAACATCAAACAAATGACAGCTCACAAACGTCGCATCTAACGTAGGTATATAATAGGGGTTTGGTCTTCTGAAGGTCAATAAATCTTCAACGTCTCCAATCTCTACGAGTCTTGTTCATGCCTCCAATGGCTTCTTCCGATCATGCTTGTCTTTCTCAAGTTCTTTTGCCAGATCAAATCTGTTGACGCGAAGTCTCTCGTGACGTCCTTTAATATTCTGGAGTTGCGTTCCAAACTTATGGTTTCAACATTCTTCACATGAACCATGGTCATACTGTCCTTCAGTTCCTGACAAATCTCCGGTATCTCAAGGTTGTAGCTCCTCCAGCTTGGCTACTTTCAGCTTTTGGTTCCTGAGTTCTTCACGAAATGCTTCCTTGTCTAATACGGCTTCATGGAGCTCCACCTTAAACTTCTTGATGTACTACTGCAGATCCTGGTGATACATCGGCTAAGGTTAAAACTTCATCTTGATGATAGGGGCTCCATCAGCCTTCTTCCATCAAATCCATTCTGAAGAAATGCATCCTTAACTCAGCACGATGACAATAGCATCAGCGGGCGATGACATCATGGATAACCATGTTTCTGCTCTTGTCATTCCCATGAGCTATCATTCCATAGTTGATATCTCATGCCTTAGGGTTTTCTTTGACAAAACTTTGAGTTCTCATGCTCCTTGTTTCAGTCTTTCTCCGATACACCTTGATCTCGGGTATCGGCAACTTCCATAGTCTGCCAAGTTCCATAAGGGTAGCCTTCCTAGGTCATACAAATCTGGAAATTCTTCAGAGCCTTCAAATTCTACTTGTCTTCGGTCTTCAACCGTTGTAGTTTCCATTATTCAGATGCATGGAAAATACTCTTCATTCCGAAGTGGTCTTAGTTGTCCGATATCTTGCACTTCTTGTAGTCGTCTCATCAGTCAACTCTTCGGGTGGTCAAAAGGGAAGGGGATATGGTCTCACTAAAGGGAATATTTGAATATGCTCAGAAGAGAAAAGAGGTAAAAGATCTTTTTAAAAAAGAAGTTGTAGAGAAAATCTTTCCTATGGGCTTGCCAGTTTCTACGGTCACGTCCTACAGTCAACATGTGCTCTGATACCATCTTGTAGCGACCCAACCCGAATGGATCAAGTCTCTATGCTTAAGTGTCATCCCTGGATCGGTATGCTGACACACACAGTACTCGAGGATTTATAACAGAGGTAAATCACATGTAAAAGTATCGTAAATACTATTACCTCAATCCAAAATAGCGGAAGTAACAAGGTTGTGGATTCCCATCAAAACCAATGGCAAAGTTGAGT
This sequence comes from Triticum monococcum, assembly GCA_034509565.1. Lineage (NCBI taxonomy): Eukaryota > Viridiplantae > Streptophyta > Magnoliopsida > Poales > Poaceae > Triticum > Triticum monococcum. The sequence continues at coordinate 436,197,412 of CM067842.1, read as the reverse complement.
GTAGAAATCGTAACCCTAACGTATCACTTACTCGTCGTAAGATAAACCTGCAACATGAGACGTTGCAGCCACAAAGGGTCAGTACATTGAATGTACTGGCAAATTCACACCATAGAGCATGATGTACAATGGCTATCACTACATGCATATTTGGCTGGTGGAAAAGCTCTATGGTTATAGTTCTGCGTAAAGCCATTTTTTCCCTACTGCAAAGGAATAAATTTTATTTAACTATCATGGTGGTTGTTGAACATTGAGAATGGTTGACAGCATTCTCAATCCCAATTAAACAACATCATTAAACCCAACAATATTCATTTAAGGTAACGTCATGAGATTCACATGATAATCCAGGAACTAGATACTCAAAACGTCCATAACCGGGGACACGGCTAATCATGATTAGTTTATACACTCTGTAGAGGTTTGCGCACTTTTCCCCACAAGACTCGATCTCCTCTGTTGGATTTCTCGCACTACATGGTGTTTGCGGATGACCGAGACATGGTCTTTCAGAAGCATTTGCACCTTACGATGGGTAGACTGTACCACCTACAACCGCTACATCTGCTAGTCTACCATTGTAAGAGTTCACACGACTTAATCAATTATGCTAGAGCCCATAATAGCTTGTGGCTGCACACGGAAGTTTCTAGCATGAATAATCTTATGATCCCTTTGAGCCTGGGTGGCGAACCATAGGATGATCACACGGTAACCCCGGGATCTCCTAGGACAACACTGGTATATCCCCAGGTGTCCGGGCAAGTCCACTGGTATATCCCCAGGGTGCCCCAATCAATCCACCCAGATGTGTATTAAAGTAGCCACCTTAAGTTAAACCTTAGTTAACAATAATCTCTCACATCTGTCATGAAATACTCTCAAAAAAACCAATCCACGTCTACGAGCATAGCATGGCAATATAAGCATAACGTAATAGTAACTCCCAAGGTTTGAATGCAGGGCAATAGGTTCCTACCTCATCAACTGAAGGAAATATGCCGTAGAGGCAATAATAAAGTTATTATTTATTTCCTTATTTCATGATAAATGTTTATTATTCATGCTATAATTGTATTAACTGGAAACATAATACATGTGTGAATACATAGACAAACAGAGTGTCACTAGTATGCCTCTACTTGACTAGCTCGTTAATCAAAGATGGTTATGTTTCCTAACCATAGACAAAGAGTTGTTATTTGATTAACGGGATCACATCATTAGGTGAATGATCTGATTGACATGACCCATTCCATTAGCTTAGCACCCGATCGTTTAGTATGTTGCTATTGCTTTCTTCATGACTTATACATGTTCCTATGACTATGAGATTATGCAACTCTCGTTTGCCGGAGGAACACTTTGTGTGCTACCAAACGTCACAACGTAACTGGGTGACTATAAAGGTGCTCTACAGGTGTCTCCGAAGATACTTGTTGGGTTGACGTATTTCGAGATTAGGATTTGTCACTCCGATCGTCGGAGAGGTATCTCTGGGCCCTCTCGGTAACGCACATCACTTAAGCCTTGCAAGCATTGCAACTAATGAGTTAGTTGCGGGGTGATGTATTATGGAACGAGTAAAGAGACTTGCCGGTAACGAGATTGAACTAGGTATTGAGATACCGACGATCGAATCTCGAGCAAGTAACATACCGATGACAAAGGGAACAACGTATGTTGTTATGCGGTCTGACCGATAAAGATCTTCGTAGAATATGTAGGAGCCAATATGGGCATCCAGGTCCCGCTGTTGGTTATTGACCGGAGACGTGTCTCGGTCATGTCTACATTGTTCTCGAACCGTAGGGTCCGCACGCTTAAAGTTATGATGACAGTTTCATTATGAGTTTATGTATTTTGATGTACCGAAGGTTGTTCAGAGTCCCGGATGTGATCACGGACATGACGAGGAGTCTCGAAATGGTCAAGACGTAAAGATCGATATATTGGACGACTATATTCGGACATCGGAAAGGTTCCGCGTGATTCAGGTATTTTTCGGAGTACCGAAGAGTTACGGGAATTTGCCGGGAGAAGTATTGGGCCTTATTGGGCCATACGGGAAAGAGAGAGGGGCTGCCTAGGGCAGGCCGCCCCCCCCCCCCCCCAAGGCCTAGTCTGAATTGGACTAGGGGGAGGGGCTGCGCCCTTTCCTTGTTTCCTACTCCTACTACATGGAAGGACTCCTAGTTGGACTAGGAAAGGGGGAATCCTACTCCCGGTGGGAGTAGGACTCCCCTAGGGCGCGCCATAGAGAGGGTCGGCCCTCCCCTCCTCCACTCCTTTATATACGGGGGCAGGGGGCACCCCATAGACACACAAGTTGATCTTCGTGATCGTTCCTTAGCCATGTGTGGTGCCTCCCTCCACGATATTACACCTCGATTATATTGTAGCGGTGCTTAGGCGAAGCCCTGCGACGGTTAAACATCAAGATCGTCACCACGCCGTCGTGCTGACGAAACTCCTCCCTGAAGCTTTGCTGGATCGGAGCCCGGGGTGCGTCATCGAGTTGTACGTGTGTCAAGAACTCGGAGGTGCCGGAGTAACGATGCTTGGATCGGTTGGACCGGGAAGACGTACGACTACTTCCTCTATGTTGCGTCAACGCTTCCGCTTCGGTCTACGAGGGTACATAGACAACACTCTCCCCTCTCGTTGCTATGCATCACCATGATCTTGCGTGTGCGTAGGAAATTTTTTGAAATTACTACGTTCCCCAACATCAACTACTTCCCAATACCCACATGTTATCAATCCTACTCATGCAATGTTTGAGAGTGAAACTAATGCATAAAAACTAGGTATGAAAGGGATATGATCAAAGTGTGAACTTGCCTGCAATGTTGATGAAGATGATTCGCACTCAAAAATCTTGATAGCTCTACTCGTCACACTCCGATCAATCTATCGTAATCAAGCAATAGTAACCACACATAAGCAATCATTCAAAAGACCAGGAAGATCGAAGAAGTCGATTAGGAAAACATCAAAAAAACAAGAAATAACTCTTGCAACATAAAACATTTTTTAACAGTACCAAAATTATGTGAATTTGTCCTTACTAGAATGTTTAGGTCAAGAGCTTCGATTTGCAAAAAGAATCAACTCAAACGGAGCTACGAAACTCAAGTTATGATCAAACGAAGTTTGAATTCAAATATGATCTAATTCGAATTTTAAACTTTTCAAAAACATGTTTGGGTTGGATTACTGGATAGAGGAAATTGTAATGAAGAAGTGGGCGTTGGTTTCGTTGGATTTGGACAGACGGGTAAAAAGTAGTGATCGATTGATGAATAGGGACTAATCTGTAAAGAAAATCCTCACATATAGGTCCCTAGTCGAAATTAATAAGAAAAAGGAAAAATCTATCGAGCGAACGCTCGCTACAGAACCTAAACCGACGAAAACCGTTTGCTAAGGAGATCTAAACAGTGAACGTTCCCAAATAACTAGATATAAAAAAACGGGTTTTTTTAAAACAAAACCGAAGAAAACCTAAACCTAAAAGAAAACCGGTGAACTGGGGGCGGTTTTATACCGGTTTGGGGCGGTTCTTCGGTGAAAAACCGGAGATTCTCCGGCGAGGTTGCGGACTCCGGCGAGTCCGGCGAGCTCCGGCGTCGGCGGATCTGACGCGGCAGCGAGGCGGCGAGGGCAATGCGGCGGGGATGCGGCGCGGCGGCGGCGGCGAAGGGCGTGGCGAGGCGAGCGGGCGGCACAGCAGCACGAGGCAGCAGCGGGAGGCGGCAGCAGCTTCCGGCGACGGTGTGCGAGGGCGGCGGCGCGGGAGTGCGAGGGAGGAGGGAGGGGCGGGGCGGCTCCGCTATTTAAGGGCCGGGGCGGTGGACGACTTGCGGGAGGGGAAAGGAGAGAGGCGGCGAGGAGTCCGCGGCGGGGACGGCGTCGCCGGCGATGGCATGCGGGCGGCGTACTCCCGCTGGAGCTCGGGGATGGGTGCGGGCGCGCTGGGCCGCTACTGGGCTGGGCTTCGGCCTGGCACTGTTCAAAGAGTTTTTTTTAACATTTTTCACAGACAACAAAAATAAACAAAAATATTATATAGGCATATAATATATCAAAATTTTTAGAAAAAGATTTACTACGACATGAACATTTTTCTAGCATTAAATAAAATACACACAAATTCAGATAAATCAAAGAGTGCTACTGGACTAATAAAATCCAATAAAAATCCTTTTAAAAATATCAAAATGATTTCAAATAAATTTTTCTCCAATTTTCTATTGTAGGGAATCATGTTGCCCTATTTTCCATGTATTTTGTTTTTGGAGAAAAATAATTTGAATAAAACCCAAAATAACTCCAAATTGAAATAATTTCAAAAGGATTTTAAATTTGATCCTTTAAAACTCCCAACACCTATTTCATATAATTTGAAGAAGTCATTTTATCTTCGCTCGTGAAAATCATTGAGTTGCATAAAGTTTCAGAATTGGAAATATTTCCAAATGAAATTCAATTATTTTCAAATACCCTTTCATTTAATGTAAATGGAAGAAGTCATGTCATCTTCTCTCTAGGGTTTTGTGTTGAAAAGAATTTGAATTCATGGAGATCACGAATGAAAAAATGAAAGTTTGGGAAAGTCCTTTTATTCCCTCTCATTTAACTTTCAAAAGTTTCGAATTTCACTCACTTTTAGTCAATCAATCAAACAGTCAATCAAATCTATCTATTTAATATAACATTCCAAAATTTAGAATTTTGGGATGTTACAGCTGCGGCCTCTGAGCCCCTTGTGGTTGAGCCCATTTCTGTTGCCCGTCCGGCCTCCACCAACCAAGAGCGTCAACTTGTGATCCATGAGCCTGCTTTCATAAAGGCTCCTGAAGATGAAGAAGTTCCAGTTGTTGACCCCATCACAGCTGAAGACATTGGTCGTGAAGACAATGTTGAAGATGATGAAGTCCTTCCTCAACTCGAGCATCAACTAGTATCATCGCATGTTCTTACGAACAGTGAACTCATCAGCATTGGTCGCCCTTTGACGCTAATTGCTCAGGATGATTCGTGGCCAGATCGCCCTCAACAAGACTCCCCCATTCTTGAACACACACCCAGAACTCTAACACATCAAGTCACCACTCTGGTGCTTGATGTCTACTACACAACCTTCTTCTTGTAGACGTTGTTGGGCCTCCAAGTGCAGAGGTTTGTAGGACAGTAGCAAATTTCCCTCAAGTGGATGACCTAAGGTTTATCAATCCATAGGAGGTGTAGGATGAAGATGGTCTCTCTCAAGCAACCCTGCAACCAAATAACAAAGAGTCTCTTGTGTCCCCAACACACCCACTACAATGGTAAATTGTATAGGTGCACTAGTTCGGCGAAGAGATGGTGATACAAGTGGTATATGGATAGTAGATAAAGGTATTTGTAATCTGACAAAATAAAAACAGCAAGGTAACTAATGATAAAAGTGAGCGTAAACGGTATTGCAATGCGTTGAAAAAAGGCCTAGGGTTCATACTTTCACGAGTGCAAGTACTCTCAACAATAATAACATAATTGGATCACATAACTATCCCTCAACATGCAACAAAGAGTCACTCCAAAGTCACTAATGGCGGAGAACGAACGAAGAGATTATGGTAGGGTACAAAACCACCTCAACGTTATTCTTTCCAATCAATCCGTTGGGCTATTACTGTAGGTGTCACAAACAGCCCTAGAGTTCATACTAGAATAACACCTGAAGACACAAATCAACCAAAACCCTATCACCTAGATACTCCAATGTCACCTCAAGTATCCGTGGGTATGATTATATGATATGCATCACATAATCTCATATTCATCTATTCAACCAACACATAGAACCTCAAAGAGTGCCCCAAAGTTTCTACTGGAGAATCATGACGAAAACATGTGCCAACCCCTATGCATAGGTTCATGGGCGGAACCCGCAAGTTGATCACCAAAACATACATCAAGTTAATCATGTGATATCCCATTGTCAGCACAGATATGAAGGAAATATGCCCTAGAGGCAATAGTAAAGTTATTATTTATTTCCTTATATCATGATAAATGTTTATTATTCATGCTAGAATTGTATTAACCGGAAACATAATACATGTGTGAATACATAGACAAACTTAGTGTCACTAGTATGCCTCTACTTGACTAGCTCGTTAATCAAAGATGGTTATGTTTCCTAACCATGAACAAGGTGTTGTTATTTGATTAACGAGGTCACATCATTAGTTGAATGATCTGATTGACATGACCCATTTCATTATCTTAGCACCCGATCGTTTAGTATGTTGCTATTGCTTTCTTCATGACTTATACATGTTCCTATGACTATGAGATTATGCAACTCCCGTTTACCAGAGGAACACTTTGTGTGCTACCAAACGTCACAATGTAACTGGGTGATTATAAAGGAGCTCTATAGGTGTCTCCAAAGGTAGATGTTGGGTTGCCGTATTTCGAGATTAGGATTTGTCACTCCGATTGTCGGAGAGGTATCTCTGGGTCCTCTCGGTAATGCACATCACATAAGCCTTGCAAGCATTGTGACTAATGAGTTAGTTGCGAGATGATGTATTACGGAACGAGTAAAGAGACTTGCCGGTAACAAGATTGAACTAGGTAATGGATACCGACGATCAAATCTCGGGCAAGTAACATACCGATGACAAAGGGAACAACGTATGTTGTTATGCGGTCTGACCGATAAAGATCTTCGTAGAATATGTAGGAGCCAATATGGGCATCCAGATCCCGCTATTGGTTATTGACCGAAGATGTGTCTCAGTCATGTCTACATTGTTCTCGAACCGTAGGGTCCGCACGCTTAACGTTACGATGACAGTTATTATGAGTTTATGCATTTTGATGTACCGAAGTTAGTTCAAAGTCCCGGATGTGATCACGGACATGACGAGGAGTCTCGAAATGGTCGAGACATAAAGATTGATATATTGGAAGCCTATATTTGGATATCGGAAGTGTTCCGGGTGAAATCGGGATTTTACCGGAGTAACGGGAGGTTACCGGAACCCCCCGGGAGCCATATGGGCCTTAATGGGCTTTAGTGGAAAGGAGAAAGGGGCAGCCCAAGGTGGCCGCGCGCCTCCCCCCTCCCCTAGTCCTATTAGGACTAGGAGAGGTGGCCGCCCCCCCTCTCTCTCTTTCCCCCTCAGGGAATCCTAGTCCAACTAGGATTGGGGGGAGTCCTACTCCCGGTAGGAGTAGGACTCCTCCTGCGCCCTCCTCCTGGCCGGCCGCACCCTCCCCCTTGGCTCCTTTATATACGGAGGCAGGGGGCACCTCTAGACACACAAGTTGATCATTGAGATCGTTCCTTAGCCGTGTGCGGTGCCCCCTGCCACCATATTCACCCTCGATCATATCGTTGTAGTGCTTAGGCGAAGCCCTGCGTCGGTAGAACATCAAGATCGTCATCACGCCGTCGTGCTGACGGAACTCCTCCCCGAAGCTTTGCTGGATCGGAGCCCGGGGATCGTCATCGAGCTGTACGTGTGCTAAGAACTCGGAGGTGCCGGAGTAACGGTGCTTGGATCGCTCGGATCAGGAAGAAGACATACGACTACTTCCTCTACGTTGTGTCAACGCTTCCGTTGCGATCTACAAGGGTACGTAGATCAGACTCTCCCCCTCGTTGCTATGCATCACCATGATCTTGCGTGTGCGTAGGAATTTTTTTGAAATTACTACGTTCCCCAACAGTGGCATCCGAGCCTAGGTTTTATGGTTTGATGTTATTTGCACGAGTAGAACACAAGTGAGTTGTGGGCGATATAAGTCATACTGCCTACCAGCATGTCATACTTTGGTTCGGCGGTATTGTTGGACGAGACGACCCGAACCAACCTTACGTGTACGCTTATGCGAGACCGGTTCCCCCGACGTGCTTTGCACACAGGTGGCTTGCGGGCGACTGTCTCTCCAACTTTAGTTGAACCGAGTGTGGCTACGCCCGGTCCTTGCGATGGTTAAAATGGAGTCTATTTGACAAACTATCATTGTGGTTTTGATGCGTAGGTGAGATTGGTTCTTGCTTAAGCCCATAGCAGCCACGTAAAACTTGCAACAACAAAGTAGAGGACGTCTAACTTGTTTTTGTAGTGCATGTTGTGATGTGATATGGTCAAGACATGATGCTAAATTTTATTGTATGAGATGATCATGTTTTGTAACCGAGTTATCGGCAACTCGCAGGAGCCATATGGTTGTCGCTTTATTGTATGCAATGCAATCGCGATGTAATGCTTTACTTTATCACCAAGCGGTAGCGATAGTCGTGGAAGCGTAAGATTGGCGAGACGACAACGATGCTACGATGGAGATCAAGGTGTCGCGCCGGTGACGATGGTGATCATGACGGTGCTTTGGAGATGGAGATCACAAGCACAAGATGATGATGGCCATATCATATCACTTATGTTGATTGCATGTGATGTTTATCTTTTATGCATCTTATCTTGCTTTGATTGACGGTAGCATTATAAGATGATCTCTCACTAAATTATCAAGAAGTGTTCTCCCTGAGTATGCACCGTTGCAAAAGTTCTTCGTGCTGAGACACCACGTGATGATCGGGTGTGATAGGCTCTACGTTCAAATACAACGGGTGCAAAACAGTTGCACACGCGGAATACTCAGGTTATACTTGACGAGCCAAGCATATACAGAAATGGCCTCGGAACACAGAGACCGAAAGGTCGAGCGTGAATCATATAGTAGATATGATCAACATGATGATGTTCACCGATGAAACTACTCCATCTCACGTGATGATCGGACATGGTTTAGTTGATTTGGATCACGTGATCACTTAGAGGATTAGAGGGATGTCTATCTAAGTGGGAGTTCTTAAGTAATATGATTAATTGAACTTAAATTTATCATGAACTTAGTACCTGATAGTATCTCTCTTGTTTATGTTGATTGTAGATAGATGGCTCGTGTTGTTGTTCCGTTGAATTTTAATGCGTTCCTTGACAAAGCAAAGTTGAAAGATGATGGTGGCAATTACACGGACTGGGTCCGTAACTTGAGGATTATCCTCATTGCTGCACAGAAGAATTGCGTCCTGGAAGCACCGCTGGGTGCCAGGCCTGCTGCTGGAGCAACACCAGATGTTATGAATGTCTGGCAGAGCAAAGCTGATGACTACTCGATAGTTCAGTGTGCCATGCTTTACGGCTTAGAATCGGGACTTCAACGACGTTTTGAACGTCATGGAGCATATGAGATGTTCCAGGAGTTGAAGTTAATATTTTAAGCAAATGCCCGGATTGAGAGATATGAAGTCTCCAATAAGTTCTATAGCTGCAAGATGGAGGAGAACAGTTCTGCCAGTGAGCATATACTCAAAATGTCTGGGTATAATAATCACTTAATTCAGATGGGAGTTAATCTTCCAGATGATTGTGTCATTGACAGAATTCTCCAATCACTGCCACCAAGCTACAAGAGCTTCGTGATGAACTATAATATGCAAGGGATGAACAAGACTATTCCCGAGCTCTTCGCAATGCTGAAAGTTGCGGAGGTAGAAATCAAAAAGGAGCATCAAGTGTTGATGGTTAACAAAACCACCAGTTTCAAGAAAAAGGGCAAAGGGAAGAAGAAGGGGAACTTCAAGAAGAACGGCAAGCAAGTTGCTGCTCAGGAGAAGAAACCCAAGTCTGGACCTAAGCCTGAAATTGAGTGCTTCTACTAGAAGCAGACTGGTCACTGGAAGCAGAACTGCCCCAAGTATTTGGCGGATAAGAAGGATGGCAAGGTGAACAAAGGTATATGTGATATACATGTTATTGATGTGTACCTTACTAATGCTCGCAGTAGCACCTGGGTATTTGATACTGGTTCTGTTGCTAATATTTGCAACTCGAAACAGGGACTACGGATTAAGCAAAGATTGGCTAAGGACGAGGTGACGATGCGCGTGGGAAACGGTTCCAAAGTCGATGTGATCGCGGTCGGCATGCTACCTCTACATCTACCTTCGGGATTAATATTAGACCTAAATAATTGTTATTTGGTGCCAGCGTTGAGCATGAAGATTATATCTGGATCTTGTTTAATGCGAGACGGTTATTCATTTAAATCAGAGAATAATGGTTGTTCTATTTATATGAGTAATATCTTTTATGGTCATGCACCCTTGAAGAGTGGTCTATTCTTGTTGAATCTCGATAGTAGTGATACACATATTCATAATGTAGAAGCCAAAAAATGCAGAGTTGATAATGATAGTGCAACTTATTCGTGGCACTGCCGTTTAGGTCATATCGGTGTAAAGCGCATGAAGAAACTACATACTGATGGACTTTTGGAACCACTTGATTATGAATCATTTGGTACTTGCGAACCGTGCCTCATGGGCAAGATGACTAAAACACCGTTCTCTGGTACTATGGAGAGAGCAACAGATTTGTTGGAAATCATACATACAGATTTATGTGGTTCGATGAATATTGAGGCTCGTGGCGGATATTGTTATTTTCTCACCTTCACAGATGATTTAAGCAGATATGGGTATATCTACTTAATGAAACATAAGTCTGAAACATTTGAAAAGTTCAAAGAATTTCAGAGTGAAGTGGAAAATCATCGTAACAAGAAAATAAAGTTCCTACGATCTGATCGTGGAGGAGAATATTTGAGTTACGAGTTTGGTGTACATTTGAAAAATTGTGGAATAGTTTCGCAACTCACGCCACCCGGAACACCACAGCGTAATGGTGTGTCCGAACGTCGTAATTGTACTTTACTAGATATGGTGCGATCTATGATGTCTCTTACTCATTTACCGCTATCGTTTTGGGGATACGCTCTAGAGACGGCCGCATTCACGTTAAATAGGGCACCATCAAAATCCGTTGAGACGACGCCTTATGAACTATGGTTTGGCAAGAAACCAAAGTTGTCGTTTCTGAAAGCTTGGGGCTGCGATGCTTATGTGAAAAAGCTTCAACCTGATAAGCTCGAACCCAAATCGGAGAAATGTGTCTTCATAGGGTATCCAAAGGAAACTGTTGGATACACCTTCTATCACAGATCCGAAGGCAAGACTTTTGTTGCTAAATTCGGAAACTTTCTTGAGAAGGAGTTTCTCTCGAAAGAAGTGAGTGGGAGGAAAGTAGAACTTGACGACGTAACTGTACCTGCTCCCTTGTTGGAAAGTAGCACATCACAGAAAACTGTTTCTACGACACCTACACCAATAAGTGAGGAAGTTAATGATAATGATCATGAAACTTCAGAAAAAAATACTACTGAACCTCGTAGATCAACCAGAGTAAGATCCGCGCCAGAGTGGTACGGTAATCCAGTTCTGGAAGTCATGCTACTAGATCATGATGAACCTACGAACTATGAAGAAGCGATGGTGAGCCCAGATTCCGCAAAGTGGCTTGAAGCCATGAAATCTGAGATGGGATCCATGTATGAGAACAAAGTATGGACTTTGGTTGACTTGCGCGATGATCGGCAAGCAATTGAGAATAAATGGATCTTCAAGAAAAAGACTGACGCTGACGGTAATGTTACTATCTATAAAGCTCGACTTGTCGTAAAAGGTTTTCGACAAGTTCAAGGGGTTGACTACGATGAGACCTTCTCACCCGTAGCGATGCTTAAGTCTGTCCGAATCATGTTAGCAATTGCCGCGTTTTATGATTATGAAATTTGGCAGATGGATGTCAAAACTGCATTCCTGAATGGATTTCTGGAACAAGAGTTGTATATGATGCAACCGGAAGGTTTTGTCGATCCAAAGGGAGCTAACAAAGTGTGCAAGCTCCAGCGATCCATTTATGGACTGGTGCAAGCCTCTCGGAGTTGGAATAAACGTTTTGATAGTGTGATCAAAGCATTTGGTTTTATACAGACTTTTGGTGAAGCCTGTATTTACAAGTGAGTGGGAGCTCTGTAGCATTTCTGATATTATATGTGGATGACATATTGCTGATTGGAAATGATATAGAATTTCTGGATAGCATAAAGGGATACTTGAATAAGAGTTTTTCAATGAAAGACCTCGGTGAAGCTGCTTACATATTAGGCATAAATATCTATAGAGATAGATCAAGACGCTTAATTGGACTTTCACAAAGCACATACCTTGACAAGATTTTGAAGAAGTTCAAAATGGATCAAGCAAAGAAAGGGTTCTTACCTGTGTTACAAGGTGTGAAGTTGAGTCAGACTCAATGCCCGACCACTGCAGAAGATAGAGAGAAAATGAAAGATGTTCCCTATGCTTCAGCCATAGGCTCTATCATGTATGCAATGCTGTGTACCAGACCTGATGTGTGCCTTGCTATAAGTTTAGCAGGGAGGTACCAAAGTAATCCAGGAGTGGATCACTGGACAGCGATCAAGAACATCCTAAAATACCTGAAAAGGACTAAGGATATGTTTCTCATGAAGGAAATATGCCCTAGAGGCAATAATAAAGTTATTATTTATTTCCTTATATCATGATAAATGTTTATTATTCATGCTAGAATTTTATTAACCGGAAACATAATACATGTGTGAATACATAGACAAACAGAGTGTCACTAGTATGCCTCTACTAGACTAGCTCGTTAATCAAAGATGGTTATGTTTCCTAACCATGAACAAAGAGTTGTTATTTGATTACCGAGGTCACATCATTAGTTGAATGATCTGATTGACATAACCCATTCCATTAGCTTAGCACCCGATCGTTTAGTATGTTGCTATTGCTTTCTTCATGACTTATACATGTTCCTATAACTATGAGATTATGCAACTCCCGTTTACCGGAGGAATACTTTGGGTACTACCAAACGTCACAACGTAACTGGGTGATTATAAAGGAGTACTACAGGTGTCTCCAATGGTAGATGTTGGGTTGGCGTATTTCGAGAATAGGGTTTGTCACTCCGAGTGTCGGAGAGGTATCTCTGGGCCCTCTCGGTAATGCACATCACATAAGCCTTGCAAGCATAATAACTAATATGTTAGTTATGAGATGATGTATTACGGAACGAGTAAAGAGACTTGCCAGTAACGAGATTGAACTAGGTATTGGATGCCGACGATCGAATCTCGGGCAAGTAACATACCGATGAAAAAAGGGAACAACGTATGTTGTTATGCGGTCTGACCGATAAAGATCTTCGTAGAATATGTAGGAGCCAATATGGGCATCCAGGTCCCGCTATTGGTTATTGACCGGAGACGTGTCTCGGTCATGTCTACATTGTTCTCGAACCGTAGGGTCCGCACGCTTAAGGTTTCGATGACAGTTATATTATGAGTTTATGAGTTTTGATGTACCGAAGGAGTTCGGAGTCCCGGATGAGATCGGGGACATGATGAGGAGTCTCGAAATGGTCGAGACGTAAAGATTGATATATTGGAAGCCTATGTTTGGACATCGGAAGTGTTCCGGGTGAAACCGGGATTTTACCGGATTACCGGGAGGGTTACCGGAACCCCCCGGGAGCCAAATGGGCCAACATGGGCCTTAGTGGAAAGGTGAGAGGGCAGCCCACATAGGGCTGCGCCTCCCCCCCTCTCCCTAGTCCTATTAGGACTAGGAGAGGGGTTGGCCACCTCTCTCTTTCACTTCCCCTTTAAGGAATCCTAGTTGGACTAGGATTGGAGGGGGGAGTCCTACTCCCGGTAGGAGTAGGACTCCTCCTGCGCCTCCCTCCTTTGGCCGGCCAGCCTCCCCCCCTCCATCCTTTATATACGGGGGCAGGGGACACCCCAAGACACACAAGTTGATCATTGTTGATCGTTCCTTAGCCGTGTGCGGTGCCCCGTGCCACCAAATTCCACCTCGATCATATCGTTGTAGAGCTTAGGCGAAGCCCTGCGTCGGTAGTACATCAAGATCGTCACCACGCCGTTGTGCTGACGGAACTCTTCCTTGATGCTTTGCTGGATCGGAGCCCGAGGATCGTCATCGAGCTGAACGTGTGCTAAGAACTCGGAGGTGCCGGAGTAACGGTGCTTGGATCGGTCGGATCGGGAAGAAGACGTACGACTACTTCCTCTATGTTGTGAGATCGCTTCCGCAGTCAGTCTGCGTTGGTACGTAGACAATACTCTCCCCCTCGTTGCTATGCATCACCATGATCTTGCGTGTGCGTAGGAAAATTTTCAAAATTACTACGTTCCCCAACAGTGGCATCCGAGCCTAGGTTTTATGGTTTGATGTTATTTGCACGAGTAGAACACAAGTGAGTTGTGGGCGATACAAGTCATACTGCCTACCAGCATGTCATACTTTGGTTCGGCGGTATTGTTGGACGAGACGATCCGGACCAACCTTACGCGTACTCTTACGCGAGACCGGTTCCCTCGATGTGCTTTGCACATAGATGGCTTGCGGAAGACTGTCTCTCCAACTTTAGTTGAACCAAGTGTGACTACGCCCGGTCCTTGAGAAGGTTAAAATGGAGTCTATTTGACGAACTATCGTTGTGGTTTTGATGCGTAGGTGAGATGAGTTCTTACTTAAGCCCGTAGCAGCCACGTAAAACTTGCAACAACAAAGTAGAGGACGTCTAACTTGTTTTTGCAGGGCATGTTGTGATGTGATATGGTCAAGGCATGATGCTGATTTTATTGTATGAGATGATCATGTTTTGTAACCGAGTTATCGGCAACTGGCAGGAGCCATATGGTTGTCGCTTTATTGTATGCAATGAAATCGCGATGTAATGCTTTACTTTATTACTAAGCGGTAGTGATAGTCGTGGAAGCATAAGATTGGCGAGACGACAACGATGCTACGATGGAGATCAAGGTGTCGCGCCGGTGACGATGGTGATCATGACGGTGCTTCGGAGATGGAGATCACAAGCACAAGATGATGATGGCCATATCATATCACTTATATTGATTGCATGTGATGTTTATCCTTTTATGCATCTTATCTTGCTTTGATTGGCAGTAGCATTATAAGATGATCTCTCACTAAATTATCAAGAAGTGTTCTCCCTGAGTATGCACCGTTGCCAAAGTTCGTCGTGCCCAGACACCACGTGATGATCGGGTGTGATAAGCTCTACGTCCATCTACAACGGGTGCAAGCTAGTTTTGCACACGCAGAATACTCAGGTTAAACTTGACGAGCCTAGCATATGCAGATATGGCCTCGGAACACAGAGACCGAAAGGTCGAGCGTGAATCATATAGTAGATATGATCAACATAACGATGTTCACCATTGAAAACTACTCCATCTCACGTGATGATCGGTTATGGTTTAGTTGATTTGGATCACGTGATCACTTAGAGGATTAGAGGGATGTCTATCTAAGTGGGAGTTCTTAAGTAATATGATTAAATTGAACTTAAATTTATCATGAACTTAGTCCTGGTAGTATTTTGCAAATCATGTTGTAGATCAATAGCTCGCGTTGTTGCTTCCCTGTGTTTATTTTGATATGTTCCTAGAGAAAATTGTGTTGAAAGATGTTAGTAGCAATGATGCGGATTGGATCCGTGATCTGAGGTTTATCCTCATTGCTGCACAGAAGAATTATGTCCTTGATGCACCGCTAGGTGACAGACCTATTGCAGGAGCAGATGCAGACGTTATGAACGTTTGGCTAGCTCAATATGATGACTACTTAATAGTTTAGTGCACCATGCTTAACGGCTTAGAATCGGGACTTCAAAGACGTTTTGAACGTCATGGACCATATGAGATGTTCCAGGAGTTGAAGTTAATATTTCAAGCAAATACCCGAGTTGAGAGACATGAAGTCTCCAGCAAGTTCTATAGCTAAAAGATGGAGGAGAATCGCTCAACTAGTGAGCATGTGCTCAGATTGTCTGGGTACTACAATCGCTTGAATCAAGTGGGAGTTTATCTTCCAGATAAGATAGTGATTGACAGAATTCTCTAGTCATCATCACTAAGTTAGTAGAACTTTGTGATGAACTATAATATGCAAGGGATAACGGAAACAACTCCCAAGCTCTTCGTGATGCTGAAATCAACGAAGGTAGAAATCAAGAAAAACATCAAGTGTTGATGGTTGACAAGACCACTAGTTTCAAGAAAAGGGCAAAGGGAATAAGGGGAACTTCAAGAAGAACGGCAAGCAAGTTGCTGCTCAAGTGAAGAAGCCCAAGTCTGATCCTAAGCCTGAGACTAAGTGATTCTACTTCAAAGGGACTGGTCACTGGAAGCGGAACTACCCCAAGTGATTGGCGGATAAGTAGGATGGCAAAGTGAACATAAGTATATTTGATATACATGTTATTGATGTGTACTATACTAGTGTTTATAGCAACCCCTCAGTATTTGATGCTAGTTCAGTTGCTAAGATTAGTAACTCGAAACGGGAGTTGCAGAATAAACACAGACTAGTTAAGGGTGAAGTGACGATGTGTGTTGGAAGTAGTTCCAAGATTGATATGATCATCATCGCACACTCCCCTATACTTTCGGGATTAGCGTTGAACTTAAATAAGTGTTATTTGGTTTTTGCGTTGAGCGTGAATATGATTTGATCATGTTTATTGCAATACGGTTATTCATTAAAGTCAGAGAATAATTGTTATTCTGTTTACATGAATAAAACCTTCGATGGTCATACACCCAATGAAACAAGTTCGTTGGATCTCGATCATAGTGATACACATATTTATAATATTGAAACCAAAAAGATTCAAAGTTAATAATGATAGTGCAACTTATTTGTGGCACTGCCGTTTAGGTCATATTGGTATAAAGAGCATGAAGAAACTCCATGCTGATGGGCTTTCGAAATCACTTGATTATGAATCACTTGATGCTTGCGAACCATGCCTTTTGGGCAAGATGACTAAAACTCCGTTCTTCGGAACAATGGAGCGAGCAACAGATTTGTTGGAAATCATACATACTGATGTATGTGGTCCGATGAATATTGAGGCTCGCGACAGGTATCATTATTTTCTGATCTTCATAGATGATTTGAGCAGATATGAGTATATCTACTTGATGAAACATAAGTCTGAAACATTTGAAAAGTTCAAAAAATTTCAGAGTGAAGTGGAAAATCATCGTGACAAGAAAATAAAAGTTTCTACGATATGATCGCAGAGGTAAAATATTTGAGTTACGAGTTTGGTCTTCAATTAAAAATTGTGGAATAGTTTCGCAACTCACGCCACCCGGAACACCACAGCGTAATGGTGTGTCCGAACGTCGTAATCGTACTTTACTAGATATGGTACGATCTATGATGTCTCTTACCGATCTACCACTATCGTTTTGGGGTTATGCATTAGAGACAGCTGCATTCACGTTAAATAGGGCACCATCTAAATCCATCGAGACGACGCCTTATGAACTATGGTTTGGCAAGAAACCAAAGTTGTCGTTTCTTAAAATTTGGGGTTGCGATGCTTATATGAAAAAGTTTCATCCTGATAAGCTCAAACTCAAATCGGAGAAGTGCGTCTTCGTAGGATATCCAAAGGAAACTATTGGATACACCTTCTATCACAGATCCGAAGGCAAGACTTTTGTTGCTAAAATTCGGAAACTTTCTGGAGAAGGAGTTTCTCTCGAAAGAAGTGAGTGGGAGGAAAGTAGAACTTGACGAGGTAACTGTACCTGCTCCCTTATTGGAAAGTAGTACATCACAGAAAACTATTTCTGTGACACCTACACCAATTAGTGAGGAAGCTAATGATGATGATCATGTAACTTCAGATCAAGTTACTACCGAACCTTGTAGGTAAACCAGAGTAAGATCCACGCCAGAGTGGTACGGTAATCCTTCTCTAGAAGTCATTCTACTAGATCATGATGAACCTACGAACTATGAGGAAGCGACGATGAGCCCAGATTCCGCGAAATGGTTTGAGGCCATGAAATCTGAGATATGATCCATGTATGAGAACAAAGTATGGACTTTGATGGATTTGCCCGATGATCGGCAAGCCATAGAAAATAAATGGATCTTCAAGAGGAAGACGGATGCTGATAGTAGTGTTACTATCTACAAAGCTAGAATTGTCGCAAAAGTTTTCGACAAGTTCAAGGTGTTGACTACGATGAGTTTTTCTCACTCGTATCTATGCTTAAGTCTGTCCGAATCATGTTATCAATTGCCGCATTTTATGAAATCTGGCAAATGGATAAACAAAACTGCATTCCTTAATGGATTTATTAAAGAAGAGTTGTATGTGATGCAACTAGAAGTTTTTGTCAATCCAAAAGGTGCTAACAAAAATGTGCAAGCACCAGCGATCCATCTGTGGACTGGTGCAAGCATCTCGGAGTTGGAATATACGCTTTGATAAGTTGATCAAAGCATATAGTTTTATACAGACTTGCGGTGAAGCCTGTATTTACAAGAAAGTGAGTGGGAGCACTACAGCATTTCTGATAAGTATATGTGAATGACATATTGTTGATCGGAAATAATGTAGAATTATTCTGTAAAGCATAAAGGAGTGTTTCAAAGGAGTTTTTCATAGAAAGACTTCGGTGAAGCTACTTACATATTGAGCTTCAAGATCTATAGAGATAGATCAAGACGCTTGATAAGTTCTTTCAATGAGTACATACCTTGACAAAGATTTTGAAGTAGTTCAAAATGGAGCAGTCAAAGAAAGAGTTCTTGCCTGTATTATAAGGTGTGAAGTTGAGTAAGACTCAAAGCCCGACCACGGCAAAAGATAGAAAGAGAATGAAAGTCATTCCCTATGCCTTGGCCATAGGTTCTATAAAGTATGTCATGCTGTATACCAGATCTATTGTATACCCTGCACTGATTTGGCAAGGGAGTACAATAGTGAACTAGGAGTAGATCACTGGACAGCGGTCAGAATTATCCTTAGTGAAATAAGGATATGTTTCTCGATTATGGACGTGATAAAAAGGTTCGTCGTAAAGGGTTACGCCGATGCAAGTTTTGACACTAATCTAGATGACTCTAAGTCTCGGTCTAGATACATATTGAAAGTGGGAGCAATTAGCTAGAGTAGCTCCGTACAGAGCATTATAGACAAAGAATTTTGCAAAATACTTACGGATCTGAATGTGACAGACCCGTTGACTAAAAATTATCTCACAAGCAAAACATGATCACACCTTAGTACTCTTTGGGTATTAATCACATAGAGATGTGAACTAGATTACTGACTCTAGTAAACCCTTTGAGTGTTGGTCACATAACGATGTGAACTATGGGTGTTAATCACATGGTGATGTGAACTATTGCTGCTAAATCACATGGCGATGTGAAACTAGATTATTGACTCTAGTGCAAGTGGGAGACTGAAGGAAATATGCCCTAGAGGCAATAATAAAGTTATTATTTATTTCCTTATATCATGATAAATGTTTATTATTCATGCTAGAATTGTATTAACCGGAAACATAATACATGTGTGAATACATAGACAAACAGAGTGTCACTAGTATGCCTCTACTAGACTAGCTCGTTAATCAAAGATGGTTATGTTTCCTAACCATGAACAAAGAGTTGTTATTTGATTAACGAGGTCACATCATTAGTTGAATGATCTGATTGACATAACCCATTCCATTAGCTTAGCACCCGATCGTTTAGTATGTTGCTATTGCTTTCTTCATGACTTATACATGTTCCTATAACTATGAGATTATGCAACTCCCGTTTACCGGAGGAATACTTTGGGTACTACCAAACGTCACAACGTAACTGGGTGATTATAAAGGAGTACTACAGGTGTCTCCAATGGTAGATGTTGGGTTGGCATATTTCGAGAATAGGGTTTGTCACTCCGAGTGTCGGAGAGGTATCTCTCGGCCCTCTCGGTAATGCACATCACATAAGCCTTGCAAGCATAATAACTAAGATGTTAGTTATGAGATGATGTATTACAGAACGAGTAAAGAGACTTGCCAGTAACGAGATTGAACTAGGTATTGGATACCGACGATCGAATCTCGGGCAAGTAACATACCGATGACAAAGGGAACAACGTATGTTGTTATGCGGTCTGACCGATAAAGATCTTCGTAGAATATGTAGGAGCCAATATGGGCATCCAGGTCCCGCTATTGGTTATTGACCGGAGACGTGTCTCGGTCATGTCTACATTGTTCTCGAACCGTAGGGTCCGCACGCTTAAGGTTTCGATGACAGTTATATTATGAGTTTATGAGTTTTGATGTACCGAAGGAGTTCGGAGTCCCGGATGAGATCGAGTACATGACGAGGAGTCTCGAAATGGTCGAGACGTAAAGGTTGATATATTGGAAGCCTATGTTTGGACATCGGAAGTGTTCCGGGTGAAATCGGGATTTTACCGGATTACCGGGAGGGTTACCGGAACCCCCCGGGAGCCAAATGGGCCAACATGGGACTTAGTGGAAAGGTGAGAGGGCAGCCCACATAGGGCTGCGCCTCCCCCCTCTCCCTAGTCCTATTAGGACTAGGAGAGGGGCCGGCCACCTCTCTCTTTCACTTCCCCTTTAAGGAATCCTAGTTGGACTAGGATTGGAGGGGGGAGTCCTACTCCCAGTAGGAGTAGGACTCCTCCTGCGCCTCCCTCCTTTGGCCGGCCAGCCTCCCCCCCTCCATCCTTTATATACGGGGGCAGGGGACACCCCAAGACACACAAGTTGATCATTGTTGATCGTTCCTTAGCCGTGTGCGGTGCCCCCTGCCACCAAATTCCACCTCGATCATATCGTTGTAGAGCTTAGGCGAAGCCCTGCGTCGGTAGTACATCAAGATCGTCACCACGCCGTTGTGCTGACGGAACTCTTCCTCGACGCTTTGCTGGATCGGAGCCGAGGATCGTCATCGAGCTGAACGTGTGCTAAGAACTCGGAGGTGCCGGAGTAACGGTGCTTGGATCGGTCGGATCGGGAAGAAGACGTACGACTACTTCCTCTACGTTGTGAGATCGCTTCCGCAGTCGGTCTGCGTTGGTACGTAGACAATACTCTCCCCCTCGTTTCTATGCATCACCATGATCTTGCGTGTGCGTAGGAAAATTTTCGAAATTACTACGTTCCCCAACATCTCGTATATGGAGGTGACAAAGAGATCACCATAAAAGGTTATGTTGATGCAAGCTTTGACACTGATCCGGACGATTCTAAATCGCAAACCGGATACGTGTTTACATTAAACGGTGGAGCTGTCAGTTGGTGCAGTTCTGAACAAAGCGTCATAGCGGGATCTACATGTGAAGCGGAATACATAGCTGCTTCAGAAGCAGCAAACGAAGGAGTCTGGATGAAGGAGTTCATATCCGATCTAGGTGTCATACCTAGTGCATCGGGTCCAATGAAAATCTTTTGTGACAATACTGGTGCAATTGCCTTGGCAAAGGAATCCAGATTTCACAAGAGGACCAAGCACATCAAGAGACGCTTCAATTCCATCCGGGATCTAGTCCAGGTGGGAGACATAGAGATTTGCAAGATACATACGGATCTGAATATTGCAGACCCGTTGACTAAGCCTCTTCCACGAGCAAAACATGATCAGCACCAAGGCTCCATGGGTGTTAGAATCATTACCGTGTAATCTGGATTATTGACTCTAGTGCAAGTGGGAGACTGAAGGAAATATGCCCTAGAGGCAATAATAAAGTTATTATTTATTTCCTTATATCATGATAAATGTTTATTATTCATGCTAGAATTGTATTAACCGGAAACATAATACATGTGTGAATACATAGACAAACTTAGTGTCACTAGTATGCCTCTACTTGACTAGCTCGTTAATCAAAGATGGTTATGTTTCCTAACCATGAACAAGGTGTTGTTATTTGATTAACGAGGTCACATCATTAGTTGAATGATCTGATTGACATGACCCATTTCATTAGCTTAGCACCCGATCGTTTAGTATGTTGCTATTGCTTTCTTCATGACTTATACATGTTCCTATGACTATGAGATTATGCAACTCCCGTTTATCGGAGGAACACTTTGTGTGCTACCAAACGTCACAACGTAACTGGGTGATTATAAAGGAGCTCTACAGGTGTCTCCAAAGGTAGATGTTTGGTTGGCATGTTTTGAGATTAGGATTTGTCACTCCGATTGTCGGAGAGGTATCTCTGGGCCCTCTCAGTAATGCACATCACATAAGCCTTGCAAGCATTGTGACTAATGAGTTAGTTGCGAGATGATGTATTACGGAACGAGTAAAGAGACTTGCCGGTAACGAGATTGAACTAGGTATTGGATACCGACGATCAAATCTCGGGCAAGTAACATACCGATGACAAAGGGAACAACGTATGTTGTTATGCGGTCTGACCGATAAAGATCTTCGTAGAATATGTAGGAGCCAATATGGGCATCCAGGTCCCGTTATTGGTTATTGACCGGAGATGTGTCTCGGTCATGTCTACATTGTTCTCGAACCATAGGGTCCGCACGCTTAACGTTACAATGACAGTTATTATGAGTTTATGCATTTTGATGTACCGAAGTTAGTTCGGAGTCCCGGATGTGATCACGGACATGACGAGGAGTCTCGAAATGGTCGAGACATAAAGATTGATATATTGGAAACCTATATTTGGATATCGGAAGTGTTCCAGGTGAAATCGGGATTTTACCGGAGTACCGGGAGGTTACCGGAACCCCCCGGGAGCCATATGGGCCTTAATGGGCTTTAGTGGAAAGGAGAAAGGGGCAGCCCAAGGTGGCCGCGCGCCTCCCCCCTCCCCTAGTCCTATTAGGACTAGGAGAGGTGGCCGGCCCCCCTCTCTCTCTTTCCCCCTCGGGGAATCCTAGTCCAACTAGGATTGGGGGGGAGTCCTACTCCCGGTAGGAGTAGGACTCCTCGTGCGCCCTCCTCCTGGCCGGCCGCACCCTCCCCCTTGGCTCCTTTATATACGGAGGCAGGGGGCACCTCTAGACACACAAGTTGATCATTGAGATCGTTCCTTAGCCGTGTGCGGTGCCCCCTGCCATCATATTCACCCTCGATCATATCGTTGTAGTGCTTAGGCGAAGCCCTGCGTCGGTAGAACATCAAGATCGTCATCACGCCGTCGTGCTGACGGAACTCCTCCCCGAAGCTTTGCTGGATCGGAGCCCGGGGATCATCATCGAGTTGTACGTGTGCTAAGAACTCGGAGGTGCCGGAGTAATGGTGCTTGGATCGGTCGGATCGGGAAGAAGACGTACGACTACTTCCTCTACGTTGTGTCAACGCTTCCGTTGCGATCTACAAGGGTACGTAGATCAGACTCTCCCCCTCATTGCTATGCATCACCATGATCTTGCGTGTGCGTAGGAATTTTTTTGAAATTACTATGTTCCCCAACAAGATACGCATGGCAAGACATACATAAGTGTTCTCAAATCCTTAAAGAATCAATCCGATAAGATAACTTCAAAGGGGAAACTCAATCCATTACAAGAGAGTAGAGGGGGGAGAAAACATCATAGGATCCAAATATAATAGCAGAGCTCGCGATACATCAAGATCGTATCACCTCAAGAACACAAGAGAGAGAGAGAGAGAGAGAGAGAGAGATCAAACACATAGCTACTGGTACATACCCTCAGCCCCGAGGGAGAACTACTCCCTCCTCGTCATGGAGAGCACCGGGATGATGAAGATGGCCACCGGAGAGGGGTTGCCCCCTCCGGCAGGGTGCCGGAACGGGTCTAGATTGGCTTTCGGTGGCTACGGAGGCTTCTGGCGGCGGAACTCCTGATCTATTGTGCTCCTGGATATTTTTAGGGTTTATTGAGATATATAGGCGGAATAAGTACGTCAGGGGGGGCACGAGGGTGGAGGGCGCGCCCAGGGGGTGGGCGCGCCCCCTGCTTCGTGGCCTCCTTGTAGATCCCCTGACGTGCACTCCAAGTCTTCTGGGCTTCTTCTGAACCAAAAATAAGTTTCGTGAAGTTTCGGGTCAATTGGACTCCGTTTGGTTTTCCTTTTCTGCGATATTCTAAAACAAGGTAAAAACAGAAACTGGCACTGGGCTCTGGGTTAATAGGTTAGTCCCAAAAATGATATAAAAGTGTATAATAAAGCCCATAAACATCCAAAACAGTAGATAATATAGCATGGGGCAATCAAAAATTATAGATACCTTGGAGACGTATCAGCATCCCCAAGCTTAATTCCTGCTCGTCCTCGAGTAGGTAAATGATAAAAACAGAATTTTTGATGCGGAGTGCTACTTGGCATAATTTCAATGTAATTCTTCTTAATTGTGGCATGAATATTCAGATCTGAAAGACTCAAGATAAAAGTTCATATTGACATAGAAACAATAATACTTCAAGCATACTAACTAAGCAATCATGTCTTCTCAAAATAACATGGCCAAAGAAAGTTCATCCCTACAAAATCATATAGTTCAG
Source organism: Triticum monococcum (assembly GCA_034509565.1). Lineage (NCBI taxonomy): Eukaryota > Viridiplantae > Streptophyta > Magnoliopsida > Poales > Poaceae > Triticum > Triticum monococcum. The sequence goes on along the minus strand of CM067842.1, from coordinate 436,173,064 downwards.
TTATGCTCCATTTTCGTCACACAAGAATGCTCTCATCATGCACAACCCCGATGACAAGCCAAGCAATTGTTTCATACTTTAGTAATCTCAAACCTATAAACTTTCACGCAATACATGAGCGCGAGCCATGGACATAGCACTATGGGTGGAATAGAATATGATGATGGGGGTTATGTGGAGAAGACAAAAAGGGAGAAAGTCTCACATCAACAAGGCTAATCAATGGGCTATGGAGATGCCCATCGATTGATGTTAATGCAAGGAGTAGGGATTGCCATGCAACGGATGCACTAGAGCTATAAATGTATGAAAGCTCAACAAAAGAAACTAAGTGGGTGTGCATCCAACTTGCTTGCTCACGAAGACCTAGGGCACTTGAGGAGGCCCATTGTTGAAATATACAAGCCAAATTCTATAATGAAAAATTCCCACTAGTATATGAAAGTGACAAAACAAAAGACTCACTATCATGAAGATTATGGTGCTACTTTGAAGCACAAGTGTGGCAAAGGATAGTAGCATTGTCCCTTCTCTCTTTTTCTCTCATTTTTTATTTTTATTTTTATTTATTTTTTTATTTTTTTGGGCCTTCTCTCTTTTTTATGGCCTTTCTCTTTTTGGGGGCCATCTCTTTTTTATGGCCTTTCTCTTTTTTCCTCACTTGGGACAATGCTCTAGAAAATGATGATCATCACACTTCTATTTATTTACAACTCAATAATTACAACTCGATGCTAGAACAAAAGATGACTATATATGAATGCCTCCGATGGTGTACCGGGATATGCAATGAACCAAGGATGACATGTATGAAAGAATTATGAATGGTGGCTTTGCCACAAATACTATGTCAACTACATGATCATGCTAAGCAATATGACAATGATGAATGTGTCATGATAAACGGAATGGTGGAAAGTTGCATGGCAATATATCTCGGAATGGCTATGGAAATGCCATAATAGGTAGGTATGGTGGCTGTTTTGAGGAAGATATAAGGAGGTTTATGTGTGAAAGAGTGTATCATATCACGGGGTTTGGATGCACCGGCGAAGTTTGCGCCAACTCTCGATGTGAGAAAGGGCAATGCATGGTACCGAAGAGGCTAGAAATGATGGAAGGGTGAGAGTGCGTATAATCCATGGACTCAACATTAGTCATAAAGAACTCACATACTTATTGCAAAAATCTACAAGTCAACAAAAACGTCGGTACTACGCGCATGCTCCTAGGGGGATAGATTGGTAGGAAAAGACCATCGCTCGTCCCCGACCGCCACTCATAAGGAAGACAATCAAATAACACATCATGTTTCAAATTTGTTACATAACATTTACCATACGTGCATGCTACGGGACTTGCAAACTTAAACACAAGTATTCCTCAAATGCACAACTACTCAACTAGCACAACTTTGATATTATTACCTCCATATCTCGAAACAATCATCAAGCATCAAACTTCTCTTAGTATTCAAAAACACTCATAAGAAAATTTTACTAATCTTGGATACCTAGCATATTAGGATTTTAAGAAAATTACGATGCTATTTAAGACTCTCAAAATAATCTAAGTGAAGCATGAGATTTCATCTATTTCTACAAAATAAAACCACCACCGTGCTCTAAAAGGATATAAGTGAAGCACTAGAGCAAATGACAAACTACTCCGAAAGATATAAGTGAAGATCAATGAGTAGTCGAATAATTATGCAACTATGTGAAGACTCTATAACATTTAATAATTTGAGATCTTGATATTTTATTCAAACAGCAAGCAAAACAAAAGAAAATGGCATTCTAAGAATGGCAAACATCATGTGAAGAAGCAAAAACTTAGGATCAACCGAAACTAACCGATAGTTGTTGAAGAAGAAAGGTGGGATGCCAACCGGGGCATCCCCAAGCTTAGATGCTTGAGACTTCTTGAAATATTATCTTGGGATGCCTTGGGCATCCCCAAGCTTGAGCTTTTGTGTCTCCTTAATTCCTCTCATATCACGGTCTCCCTAAATCTCAAAAGCTTCATGCACACAAAACTCAACAAGGACTCGTGAGATAAGTTAGTATAAACCATTGCAAAAACCTTATCATACTCTACTGTAGAAAATCACTAAAATTATTATTCGACATTGCATACTAAATGCCTCTGCATATTTAATAGTCCTATCCTCAAATAGAATCATTAAAGAAGCAAACATATGCAAACAATGCAAACATAACAGCAATCTGCCTAAACAGGACAGTCTGTAAAGAATGCAGCAAAATCCATACTTACCTAGCTCCAAAAATTATGAAAGAAAATTCCCACTGTAGTAAATTTATCAGATCTTAATATGCAAAAGGTTTCAACATTTTATCACATTCTGACTTTTCTAGGGAATTATTGCAACAGCGGTAAACTTTCTGTTTTCAAACAGCAACATGTGGACTTCTAAAATAGGCATAGTAAAGGCTATAAATGCCACTTTTATTGAAATAAAAGATGCAAAGAAATGTTCTAAATAACATCAAGAAAATCTTAAAATAAATTGACGCTCCAAGCAAAACACATATCATGTGGTGAATAAAAATATAGCTCCAAGTAAAGTTACCGATGAACGAAGACGAAAGAGGGGATGCCTTCCGGGGCATCCCCAAGCTTAGGATCTTGGTTGTCCTCGAATATTACCTTGGGGTTCCTTGGGTATCCCCAATCTTAGGCTCTTACCACTCCTTATTCCATAGTCCATCGAATCTTTACCCAGAACTTGAAAACTTCACAACACAAAACTTAACAGAAAACTTGTAAGCTCCGTTAGCGAAAGAAAAGAAAACACCACTTCAAGGTACTGTAATGAACTCATTATTTATTTATATTGGTTTTAAACCTACTGTATTCCAACTTCTCTATGGTTTATAAACTATTTTACTAGCCATATATTCATCAAAATAAGCGAACAACACACGAAAAACAGAATCTGTCAAAAACAGAACAGTCTGTAGTAATATGTAACTAACGTATACTTATGGAACTCATAAAATTCTAAAATAAATTGCTTGACCTGAGGAATTCATCTATTAATCATCTTCAAAAATAATTAACTAAATAGCACTCTCCAAATAAAAATGTCAGCAATTCTCGTGAGCGCTAAAGTTTCTGTTTTTTACAGCATGATCGCAAAGACTTCCCCCAAGTCTTCCCAAAGGTTCTACTTGGCACAAACACTAATTAAATGCATAAAACCACATCTAAACAGAGGCTAGATGAATTATTTATTACTAAACAGGAGCAAAAATAATGGGACAAAAATAAAAGTGGGTTGCCTCCCAACAAGCGCTATCGTTTAACGCCCCTAGCTAGGCATGATGATTTTAATGATGCACACATAAAGGATAAGAATTGAAACATAAGGAGAGCATCATGAAGAATATGACTAGCACATTTAAGCCTAACCCACTTCCTATGCATAGGGATTTTGTGAGCAAACAACTTATGGGAACAATAATCAACTAGCATAGGAAGGTAAAACAAGCATAACTTCAAGATTTTAAGCACATAGAGAGGAAACTTGATATTATTGCAATTTCTACAAGCATATATTCCTACCTCATAATAATTTTCAGTAGCATCATGAATGAATTCAAAAATATAACCAGCACCTAAAGCATTCTTTTCATGATCTACAAGCATAGAAAATTTACTACTCTCCACATAAGCAAGGTTCTTCTCATTAATACTAGTGGGAGCAAACTCAACAAAATAACTATCATGTGATTGAAATTTAAGATCAAGATGACAAGTTTCATGGTTATCATTATTCTTTAAAGCATACGTGTCATCACAATAATCATCATAGATAGGAGGCATGCATTCATCATAGTAAATTTGCTCATCAAAACATGGGGGACAAAAAATATCATCTTCATCAAACATAGCTTCCCCAAGCTTGTGGCTTTGCATATCATTAGCATCATAGATATTCAAGGAATTCATACTAAAAACATTGCAATCATGCTCGTCATTCAAATATTTAGTGCCAAACATTCTAATGCATTCTTCTTCTAACACTTGGGCACAATTATCGGAATCCTTATTTCCATGATAGATATTAAAAAGATGAAGCATATGAGGTATCCTCAATTCCATTTTTTATGATTTTATTTTATAAACTAAACTAGTGATAAAACAAGAAACTAAAAGACTCGATTGCAAGATCTAAAGATATACCTTCGAGCACTCACCTCCTCGGTAACGGCGCCAGAAAAGAGCTTGATGTCTACTACACAACCTTCTTCTTGTAGACGTTGTTGGGCCTCCAAGTGCAGAGGTTTGTAGGACAGTAGCAAATTTCCCTCAAGTGGATGACCTAAGGTTTATCAATCCGTAGGAGGCGTAGGATGAAGATGGTCTCTCTCAAGCAACCCTGCAACCAAATAACAAAGAGTCTCTTGTGTCCCCAACACACCCAATACAATGGTAAATTGTATAGGTGCACTAGTTCGGCGAAGAGATGGTGATACAAGTGGTAGATGGATGGTAGATAAAGGTATTTGTAATCTGAAAATATAAAAACAGCAAGGTAACTAATGACAAAAGTGAGCGTAAACGGTATTTCAATGCATTGAAACAAGGCCTAGGGTTCATACTTTCACTAGTGCAAATCCTCTCAACAATAATAACATAATTGGATCACATAACTATCCCTCAACATGCAACATAGAGTCACTCCAAAGTCACTAATAGCGGAGAACGAACGAAGAGATTATGGTAGGGTACAAAACCACCTCAAAGTTATTCTTTCCAATCAATCTATTGGGCTATTCCTATAGGTGTCACAAACAGCCCTAGAGTTCGTACTAGAATAACACCTTAAGACACAAATCAACCAAAACCCTAATGTCACCTAGATACTCCAATGTCACCTCAAGTATCCGTGGGTATGATTATACGATATGCATCACACAATCTCAGATTCATCTATTCAACCAACACATAGAACCTCAAAGAGTGCCCCAAAGTTTCTACCTGAGAATCACGACGAAAACGTGTGCCAACCCCTATGCATAGGTTCATGGGCAGAACCCGCAAGTTGATCACCAAAACATACATCAAGTGAATCACGTGATATGCCATTGTCACCACGGATACACATGGCAAGACATACATCAAGAATCTTTAAAGACTCAATCCGATAAGATAACTTTAAAGGGGAAACTCAATCCATTACAAGAGAGTAGAGGGGGAGAAAACATCATAGGATCCAAATATAATAGCAAAGCTCGCGATACATCAAGATCGTATCACCTCAAGAACACGAGAAAGAGAGATCAAACACATAGCTACTGGTACATACCCTCAGCCCCGAGGGAGAACTATGAAGGAAATATGCCCTAGAGGAAATAATAAAGTTATTATTTATTTCCTTATATCATGATAAATGTTTATTATTCATGCTAGAATTGTATTAACCGGAAACATAATACATGTGTGAATACATAGACAAACAGAGTGTCACTAGTATGCCTCTACTTGACTAGCTCGTTGATCAAAGATGGTTATGTTTCCTAACCATAGACATGAGTTGTCATTTGATTAACGGGATCACATCATTAGGAGAATGATGTGATTGATTTGACCCATTCCGTTAGCATAGCACTTGATCATTTAGTTTGTTGCTATTGCTTTCTTCATGACTTATACATGTTCCTATGACTATGAGATTATGCAACTCCCGTTTACCGGAGGAACACTTTGTGTGCTACCAAACATCACAACGTAACTGGGTGATTATAAAGGTGCTCTACAGGTGTCTCCAAAGGTACTTGTTGGGTTGGTGTATTTCGAGATTAGGATTTGTCACTCCGATTGTTGGAGAGGTATCTCTGGGCCCACTCGGTAATGCACATCACTATAAGCCTTGCAAGCATTGCAACTAATGAGTTAGTTGCCAGATGATTTATTACGAAACGAGTAAAGAGACTTGCCAGTAACGAGATTGAACTAGTTATTGAGATGCCGACGATCAAATCTCGGGAAAGTAACATACCGATGACAAAGGGAACAACGTATGTTGTTATGCGGTCTGACCGATAAAGATCTTCGTAGAATATGTAGGAGCCAATATGGGCATCTAGGTCCTGCTAATGGTTATTGACCAAAGAGGTGTCTCAGTCATGTTTACATAGTTCTCGAACCCGTAGGGTCCGCACGCTTAACATTCGTTGACGATATAGTACTATGAGTTATGTATGTTGGTAACCGAATGTTGTTCGGAGTTTTGGATGAGATCACAGATATGACGAGGAACTCCGGAATGGTCTGGAAGTAAAGATTGATATGTGGATAGTAGTGTTTGATCTCCGGAAGGGTTCCGGAATTCACCGGAAGGGGTTCCAGATGTTTCCCGAAATGTTTGGGCACGAGAACACTTTATCTGGGCCAAAGGGGAAAGCCCACGAGGCTTTTGAAAAGTGCAAAAGGAAGTTTTGCGGAGACCAGAGGCTAGACGCCAGGAACCCTGGCGTCTAGGGGGTAAACGCCGGGAACCCTGGCGTCTAGCCCTGGAGTCCGAGAAGGACTCTTGTCTTTCGAGTGAAACCGACTTTGAGGAGGCTTTTACTCCAAGTTTCGACCCCAGGGCTCAACATATAAATAGAGGGGTAGGGCTAGCACCAAAGACACATCAAGAAACACCAAGCCGTGTGCCGGCAACCCCGTCCCCTCTAGTTTATACTCCGTCATAGTTTTCATAGAGCTTAGGCGAAGCCCTGCGGAGATTGTTCTTCACCAACACCATCACCACGCCGTCGAGCTGCCGGAACTCATCTACTACTTCGCCCCTCTTGCTGGATCGAGAAGGCGAGGACGTCACCGAGGGAACGTGTGCAGAACTCGGAGGTGTCGTGCTTTCGGTACTTGGATCGGTGGGACGTGAAGACGTATGACTACATCAACCGCGTTGATATAACGCTTCCGCGAACAGTCTACGAGGGTACGTAGACAACACTCTCCCCTCTCATTGCTATGCATCACCATGATCTTGCGTGTGCGTAGGAATTTTTTTGAAATTACTACATTCCCCAAAAGTGGTATCAGAGCCTAGGTTTTATGTGTTGATGTTGTGCACGAGTAGAACACAAGTGAGTTGTGGGCAATATAAGTCATACTGCTTACCAGCATGTCATACTTTGGTTCGGGGGTATTGTTGGATGAAGCGGCCCGGACCGACATTACGCGTATGCTTACACGAGACTGGTTCTACCGACGTGCTTTGCACACAGGTGGCTGGCGGGTGTCAGTTCCTCCAACTTTAGTTGAACCGAGTGTGGCTACGCCCGGTCCTTGCGAAGGTTAAAACAGCACCAACTTGACAAACAATCGTTGTTGTTTTGATGCGTAGGTAAGAACGGATCTTGCTTAAGCCCGTAGCAGCCACGTAAAACTTGCAACAACAAAGTAGAGGACGTCTAACTTGTTTTTGCAGGGCATGTTGTGATGTGATATGGTCAAGACATGATGCTAAATTTTATTGTATGAGATGATCATGTTTTGTAACCGAGTTATCGGCAACTGGCAGGAGCCATATGGCTGTCGCTTTATTGTATGCAATGCAATTGCGCTGTAATGCTTTACTTTATCACTAAGCGGTAGCGATAGTCGTGGAAGCATAAGATTGGCGAGACAACAACAATGCTACAATGGAGATCAATGTGTCGCGCCGGTGACGATGGTGGTCATGACAGTGCTTTGGAGATGGAGATCACAAGCACAAGATGATGATGGCCATATCATATCACTTATATTGATTGCATGTGATGTTTATCTTTTATGCATATTATCTTGCTTTGATTGACGGTAGCATTATAAGATGATCTCTCACTAAATTTCAAGATAAAAGTGTTCTCCCTGAGTATGCACCGTTGCCAAAGTTCGTCGTGCCCAGACACCATGTGATGATTGGGTGTGATAAGCTCTACGTCCATCTACAACGGGTGCAAGCCAGTTTTTGCACACGCAGATTACTCAGGTTAAACATGACGAGCCTAGCATATGCAGATATGGCCTCGGAACACTGAGACCGAAAGGTCGAGCGTGAATCATATAGTAGATACGATCAACATATTGATGTTCACCATTGAAAGCTACTCCATTTCACGTGATGATCGGTTATGGTTTGGTTGAGTTGGATCACGTGATCACTTAGAAGATTAGAGGGATGTCTTTCTAAGTGGGAGTTCTTAAGTAATATGATTAATTTGTTGGGGAATGTAGTAATTTCAAAAAAATCCTACGCACACGCAAGATCATGGTGATGCATAGCAACGAGAGGGGAGAGTGTTGTCTACGTACCCTCGTAGACCGTTCGCGGAAGCGTTATATCAACGCGGTTGATGTAGTCGTACATCTTCACGTCCGACCGATCCAAGTACCGAAAGCATGGCACCTCCGAGTTCTGCACACGTTCGGCTCGGTGACGTCCTCGCCTTCTCGATCCAGCAAGAGGGGCGAAGTAGTAGATGAGTTCCGGTAGCACGGTGGCGTGGTGACGGTGTTGGTGAAGAACAATCTCCGCAGGGCTTCGCCTAAGCACTACGAAAACTATAACGGAGGATAAACTAGAGGAGACAGGGTTGCCGGCACACGGCTTGGTGTTTCTTGATGTGTCTTTGGTGCTAGCCCTGCCCCTCTATTTATATCTTGAGCCCTGGGGTCGAAACTTGGAGTAAAAGCCTCCACAAAGTCGGTTTCACCCGAAAGGCAAGAGTCCTTCTCGGACTCCAGGGCCAGACGCCAGGGTTCTCGGCGTCTGGACCCAGACGCCAGGGACCCTCGCATCTGGCCCCTGGACTCCGCAAAACTTCCTTTTGCGCTTTCCAAAAACCTTGTGGGCTTTCCCCTTTGGCCCAAATAAAGTGTTCTCGTACCCAAACATTTCGGGAAACATCCAGAACCCCTTCCGGTGATTTCCGGAACCCTTCCGGTGACCAAACACTATTATCATATATATCAAACTTTATCTCCGGACCATTCCGGAGTTCCTTGTCATGTCCGTGATCTCATCTCGGACTTCGAACAACATTCGGTCACCAACATACATAACTCACATACTACTACATCACCAACAAACGTTAAGCGTGCGGACCCTACGGGTTCGAGAACTATGTAGACATGACCGAGACACCTCTCTGGTCAATAACCAATAGTGGGACCTGGATGCCCATATTGGCTCCTACATATTCTACGAAGATCTTTATCGGTCAGACCGCATAACAACATACGTTGTTCCCTTTGTCATCGGTATGTTACTTGTCCGAGATTCGATCGTTGGTATCTCAATACCTAGTTCAATCTCGTTACCGGCAAGTCTCTTTACTCGTTCCATAATACATCATCTCACAACTAACTCATTAGTTGCAATGCTTGCAAGGCTTATGTGATGTGCATGACCGAGAGGGCCTAGAGATACCTCTCCGACAATCGGAGTGACAAATCCTAATCTCGAAATACGACAACCCAACATCTACCTTTGGAGACACCTGTAGAGCACCTTTATAATCACCCATTTACGTTGTGACGTTTGGTATCACACAAAGTGTTCCTCCGGTAAACGGGAGTTGCATAATCTCATAGTCATAGTAACATGTATAAGTCATGTAGAAAGCAATAGCAACATACTAAACGATCGGGTGCTAAGCTAATGGAATGGGTCATGTCAATCAGACCATTCACCTAATGATGTGATCCCATTAATCAAATAACAACTCTTTGTCTATGGTTAGGAAACATAACCATCTTTGATTAACGAGCTAGTCAAGTAGAGGCATACTAGTGACACTCTGTTTGTCTATGTATTCACACATGTATTATGTTTCCGGTTAATACAATTCTAGCATGAATAATAAACATTTATCATGAAATAAGGAAATAAATAATAACTTTATTATTGCCTCTAGGGCATATTTCCTTCAGTCTCCCACTTGCACTAGAGTTAATAATCTAGATCACATCACCATGTGATTATCATCGATAGTTCACATCATCATGTGATGAACACCCATAGTTCACATCGCCATGTGACCAACACCCAAAGGGTTTACTAGATTCAGTAATCTAGTTCACATCGCTTATGTGATTAACACCCAAAGAGTACTAAGGTCTGATCATGTTTTGCTTATGAGAGAAGTTTAGTCAACGGGTCTGCCATATTCAGATCCGTATGTATTTTGCAAATTTCTATGTCAACAATGCTCTGCACGGAGCTACTCTTAGCTAATTGCTCCCACTTTCAATATGTATCCAGATTGAGACTTAGAGTCATCTAGATCAGTGTCAAAATTTGCATCGACGTAACCCTTTACGATGAACCCTTTTTGTCACGTCCATAATTGAGAAACATATCCTTATTCCACTAAGGATAATTTTGACCGCTGTCCAGTGATCTACTCCTAGATCACTATTGTACTCCCTTGCCAAAATTAGTGTAGGGTATACAATAGATCTGGTACACAGCATGGCATACTTTATAGAACCTATGGCCAAGGCATAGGGAATGACTTTCATTCTCTTTCTATCTTCTGTCGTGGTCGTGTTTTGAGTCTTACTCAATTTCACACCTTGTAACACAGGCAAGAACTCTTTCTTTGACTGTTCCATTTTGAACTACTTCAAAATCTTGTCAAGGTATGTACTCATTGAAAAAACTTATCAAGCGTTTTGATCTATCTCTATAGATCTTGATGCTCAATATGTAAGTAGCTTCACCGAGGTCTTTCTTTGAAAAAATCCTTTCAAATACTCCTTTATGCTTTGCAGAATAATTCTACATTATTTCCGATCAACAATATGTCATTCACATATACTTATCAGAAATGTTGTAGTGCTCCCACTCACTTTCTTGTAAATACAGGCTTCACCGCAAGTCTGTATAAAACTATATGCTTTGATCAACTTATCAAAGCGTGTATTCCAACTCCGAGATGCTTGCACCAGTCCATAGACGAATCGCTGGAGCTTGCATATTTTGTCAGCACCTTTAGGATTGACAAAACCTTCTGGTTGCATCATATACAACTCTTCTTTAATAAATCCATTAAGGAATGTAGTTTTGTTAAACCATTTGCCAGATTTCATAAAATGCGGCAATTGCTAACATGATTCGGACAGACTTAAGCATCGCTACGAGTGAGAAAATCTCATCGTAGTCAACACCTTGAACTTGTCGAAAACCTTTTTGCGACAATTCTAGCTTTGTAAATAGTAACACTACTATCAGCGTCCGTCTTCCTCTTGAAGATCCATTTATTTTCTATATCTTGCCGATCATCGGGCAAGTTAAGCAAAGTCCATACTTTGTTCTCATACATGGATCCCATCTCAAATTTCATGGCTTCAAGCCATTTTGTGGAATCTGGGCTCACCATCGCTTCTTCATAGTTCGTAGGTTCATCATGATCTAGCAGCATGATTTCCAGAACAGGATTACCGTACCACTCTGGCGCGGATCTCACTCTGGTTGATCTACGAGGTTCAGTAGTATCTTGTCCTGAAGTTTCATGATCATTATCATTAGCTTCCTCACTTATTGGTGTAGGTGTCTCTAAAACAGTTTTCTGTGATGTACTACTTTCCAATAAGGGAGAAGGTACAGCTACCTCGTCAAGTTCTACTTTCCTCCCACTCACTTCTTTCGAGAGAAACTCCTTCTCTAGAAAGGATCCATTATTAGCAACGAATTTCTTGCCTTCGGATCTTTGATAGAAGGTGTACCCAACAGTCTCCTTTGGGTATCCTATGAAGACACATTTCTCCGATTTGGGTTCGAGCTTATCAGGTTGAAGCTTTTTCACATAAACATCGCAGCCCCAAACTTTAAGAAACGACAACTTTGGTTTCTTGCCAAACCATAGTTCATAAGGTGTCGGCTCAACGGATTTTGATGGTGCCCTATTTAACGTGAATGTGGCCGTATCTAAAGCATAACCCCAAAACGATAGCGGTAAATCAGTAAGAGACATCATAGATTGCACCATATCTAGTAAAGTACGATTACGACGTTCGGACACACCATTACGCTATGGTGTTCCGGGTGGCGTGAGTTGCGAAACTATTCCGCATTGTTTCAAATGTACACCAAACTCGTAACTCAAATATTCTCCACCACGATCAGATCGTAGAAACTTTATTTTCTTGTTACGATGATTTTCAACTTCACTCTGAAATTCTTTGAACTTTTCAAATGTTTCAGACTTGTGTTTCATTAAGTAGATATACCCATATCTGCTTAAGTCATCTGTGAAGGTGAGAAAATAACGATATCCGCCATGAGCCTCAATATTCATCGGACCACATACATCGGTATGTATGATTTCCAGCAAATCTGTTGCTCTCTCCATAGTACCGGAGAACGGTGTTTTAGTCATCTTGCCCATGAGGCACGATTCACAAGTATCAAGTGATTCATAATCAAGTGATTCCAAAAGCCCATCAGCATGGAGTTTCTTCATGCGCTTTACACCAATATGACCTAAATGGCAGTGCTACAAATAAGTTGCACTATCATTATTAACTTTGCATCTTTTAGTTTCAATATTATGATTATGTGTATCACTATGATCGAGATCCAACGAACTATTTTCATTGGGTGTGTAACCATATAAGGTTTTATTCATGTAAACAGAACATGATCAAATCATATTCATGCTCAACGTAAACACCAAATAACACTTATTTAGGTTCAACACTGTGACGCCCGGGTAATCATGCTACAGTAACCTCTACTAATGATGCCACGTCATCGAGGTCACTGTTGTTAATCTCGCGTTAATTCAAACCCGATCGAATTCAAATTCGAAATCAAACCCAAACGATGAAGTTTTCAAACATTAAAACTAAAATGTTCGGGTTGTGTCAAATAATGCATAGGTAATTATGGTGGAGAAACCACACATTTATAAAATGTTTAAATACTCTAAAATAAATAAAACGGTAGCAAGAACAATTATTTAAAGGCATTTAAAATAATAAATGATTACAAACTATTTTATTTTAAGTGCCAAGTTAATTCTGGTAGTAGCATTATTACTAATACTATTTTAGCTGCAACTTACGTATTTTATGAAAGCTAAAATTTAATATTAAAGTATTAAAGAAATAAAAGAAAACAGAAAAGGAAATAAATAAAAGGAAAGAAAATATAAAAAAGGAAAAGAAAAAAAGGAAGGACCCCCCCCCCACGCAGGGCCACGGCCCAGCTAGCCATCGGGCCGCCAGGCCGGCCTAGCCGCACCCCACACCCTCTCCCATATCCCCCCACTGGGGGAAAACCCTAACCACCCACCCCCACTTTCCCCCACTCACTCCCCGCACGCCTCTCTCCCCTTCCCCGTCTGGATCGGGGCTGAGGCCCCGATCCCTTCGCCTGGCCGCCGCCGCTGCCCAGTGCCTCCGGCCACCCCCTCGCCGGTGCCCATCTTCCCCCGCATGGCGCCCGCCCCACCTCGATCCGAGCTAGATCGGATCGATCCCGCTGCTCGATGCCCGACGCCGCCCCGCTGCTCGACGCCGGAGCCTCCTCGCCGGACTGCCGCCGACCTCCTCGACCTCCTCCCCAAGCCGCTCACCGCGCGTCGTTGCCTAGACCCCACCGCTCCCGCGGTGAGCTTCCGCGTCGTCCGCACCATCTCGTCGACGCGCCCCCGCTCCTCCTCCGCGCACGCTCGCGCTCATCGCCGGCCCCCGCAGTCGCCGTCCATGCCGTGCTCGCGCCGTCCTCCGTCCCGACTCTGCCCCTTTCCCTTGCCCTGGCATGCGCCCTCCTCCGTCCCAGCCGGCGCCAGGGACCAGTCGGGCTGGGCGAGCCCCGTCGCCGTAGTGGCCTCGCCCCGCTGCACCGCACGGAGAGCCTCCCCGCGCCCGCTGCTCACCGTCCCGCACCCGCGCAAGCCGCTCGGGGCCATGCCCCTCGCCCCGCCTCGGTCCCCGCTGCTGCGGCTGGCCGCCGCGCTTGACGGCGCCCCACGTTGGCGGCCCTGCTCTGCTGCTGCTACTTGCTCCCGCGTGCTCGCGCGCCCCCTGCCGCGCCCCACCTGCCGCCGTGCTGCTCTGCTCCGCCCCTACCCCGGCCACCCCCTGCTGCCCACGGCGTGCACGACTGCAGTGGCCGCCGGCGCACTATGCAGCCACGGGTGCCCAGCTGCGGCCGGTTCGGGCCACTGCCATGTGGACCCGCACCTAAAAAAGGACAAGGAAAATAAAATGAAATACATGAAATTAAATAATTAATTAATTGTTTGAAAAAAATAAACTAATTAATTCGATTTGCTAAACTAATAACCTATGACAGTGGACCCCCCCTAATTAAACCTGATTAAAGTCAGTCAATAATCTTTGTTAAAAAAAAGGGTATATTTGAGACAATGCGGGTCCCAGCAGGCTCATTGACTAGTCAACTGGCCAATGTTGACTGCTGACTGGGCAGTCAACTGGACCCCACCAGTCAGCCTCATAGGTGAACTTCTGGGTACACCCTCTGTGTACCCGTAGCATTTTACCCATTTTATTTCGAATTTATATAATTCCAAAAGTTCATTTAAAACTTTAGAAAATCATATAAAATAAACCGTAGCTCAGATGAAAATACTTTCTACATGAAAGTTGCTCAGATCGACGAGACGAATCCGGATACACTCTCCGTTCGTCCGCCGCACATCCCTAGCATAGCCAACATGCAACTTTCCCCCTCCGGTTCATCTGTCCGAAAACGCGAAACACCGGGAATACTTTCCCGGATGTTTCTCCCCTTCGCCGGTATCACCTATCCCTGTGTTAGATCACCTCTAGCACCACGTTTGTCATGTTATGCTTTGATTGCCCTATTATTTATTGTGTTCCCCCTCCGTTACTTTTCCGGTAGACCCCGAGACTGCCGCTGATGCCCCTGTGTTCGACTACGTCGACGACGACCCTCCTTCTTGTCTGAGCAACCAGGCAAGCCCCCCCTTTGATCACCAGATATCGCCTACTCTTCTCTATACTGCTTGCATTAGAGTAGTGTAGCATGTTACTGCTTCCCATTAATCCTATACTGATGCATAGCCTGTCCCTGCTACTACTGTTGTTACCTTTACCTGCAATCCTAATGCTTAGTATAGGATGCTAGTTTATCATCAGTGGCCCTACATTCTTGTCCGTCTGCCATGCTATACTATCGGGACGTAATCACTCGGGAGGTGATCACGGGTATTTACTTTATACTTTATACATGATACATGTGGTGATTAAGGATGGGTCGGCTCGTAGGAGCACCCGCGAGTGGATCTTTGAGGCGGAGCGACAGGGCAGGTTCCGACCACCTAGGAGAGAGGTGGGCCTGGCCCTGGTCGGCGTTCGCGGACACTTAACACGCTTAATGAGATCTGGGTATTTGATCTGAGTCTGGCCTTTTGGTCTATACGCACTAACCATCTACGCGGGAGTAATTATGGGTATCCCAGCGTCGTGGTATCAGCCGAAGCCTTCGTGACGTCAGCGACTGAGTGGCGCGCGCCAGATTGGACTGGAATGCCACTAGGCTAGGTCTGCTTCCGGCCGCGTATGCAACATGCAGGTGTGCAAAGGGCGATGGGCCCAGACCCCTGCGCCATCGGATTTAGACCGGCGTGCTGACCTCTCTGTTGTGCCTAGGTAGGGCTGCGACGTGTTGATCTTCCAAGGCCGGGCATGACCCAGAAAAGTGTGTCCGGCCAAATGGGATCGAGCGTGTTGGGGTATGTGGTGCACCCCTGCAGGGAAGTTAATCTATTCGAATAGCCGTGATCTTCGGTAACAGGACGACTTGGAGTTGTACCTTGACCTTATGACAACTAGAATCGGATACTTAATAAAACACACCCTTCCAAGTGCCAGATACAACCGGTGGTCGCTCTCTCACAGGGCGACGAGGGGAGGATCATCGGTTAGGGTTATGCTATGCGATGCTACTTGGAGGACTTCAGTCTACTCTCTACTACATGCTGCAAGACGGAGGCTGCCAGAAGCGTAGTCTTCGAAAGGACTAGCTATCCCCCTCTTATTCTGGCTTTCTGCAGTTCAGTCCACCGATATGGCCCTTTACACTTTTACCCATGCATATGTAGTGTAGCTCCTTGCTTGCGAGTACTTTGGATGAGTACTCACGGTTGCTTCCTCCCCCTTTTCCCCCTATCCCTTCTACTTGGTTGTCGCAACCAGACGTTGGAGCCCAGGAGCCAGACGCCACCGTCGACAACGACTCCTACTACACCAGAGGTGCCTACTACTACGTGTTGCCCGCTGACGACGACCAGGAGTAGTTTAGGAGGATCCCAGGCAGGAGGCCTGCGCCTCTTTCGATCTGTATCCCAGTTTGTGCTAGCCTTCTTAAGGCAAACTTGTTTAACTTATGTCTGTACTCAGATACTGTTGCTTCCGCTGACTCGTCTATGATCGAGCTCTTGTATTCGAGCCTTCGAGGCCCCTGGCTTGTAATATGATGCTTGTATGACTTATTTTATTTGTAGAGTTCTGTTGTGATATCTTCCCGTGAGTCCCTGATCTTGGTCGTACATGTTTGCGTGTATGATTAGTGTACGGTCAAATCGGGGGGTCACAAGTTGGTATCAGAGCCGACTGCCTGTAGGAATCCCCTTCCACACTCCTTGGCCGAAGTTGAGTCTAGTCGATGGAAATTGTTTTACTAACTTGGCTGTGCGGCCCTTGGGCCCACGTCACCATCGGGTGGTAATTAGGATCTTTTACTCCTCGATCCTTACTCTGGGACTTTGATATCTCTTCTATTCGGGTTAAAAATGAATTAACTAACTCTGACTCTAGGATCTCGTTACTACTTCCACCTGGAGAGCACCTTATTAGGATGATCGTCTACTGCACCAGAAGATTCTGAAGATACTCTTTAATATTCCCTCGAGACTTGTGCCCACCACTTTTGCAATTCCCGACCACCGATAAATCCTTATGGATAAATACTTACACCTGTCACCCTTACTTTTATTCCCAGTTAATCTTGTTATTACAAGATACCCCGAAAATTCTCTCTCTTGTTCCGATAATACCCTGTGCCCAATGCCCTTGCAGTTCTTTGCCACCTGGGTAACCCTTCGAATAATTTCTCGCACTTATTAAGTATCCGCTCATCCCAAGTGGATACATGTGTTTCACAATGGTCTTCGAAATACTATTCGATCCTCCAAAAATCCTTAGTAGCTTATTGCTCTGCAATACTTGCCTGCTTGCATTATGGATGCTTTCCATATGTCTGGCAATATTCGTTAGTATCCTTAGGCATCGTCTTTTTGATCCTATTGATTCAACATGAGTGCGAATGCACGCAATCATCAGTTGATCCTTTTAAATTATCTTTCCGGCTCAGACGTTATTTTAAGACATGAGCTGGATCTCGACCAATCAAATTGCTATCGATTGTACCCTTAAGGCTATTCAACTTATCCATCCCTGATCAGAGCATTGCTTCTGATCCCTTGTCTTGGAATTGATAATTACTTTGCATTTGAGCCTTGAATTAGTCACTTGTTTCTAAAGTCTGATCTCCTTGCATTGTTTCTCCCTCTGGTTGAGTACCGATGCTCGCACCAGATCCCTTGAGAACCACCAGATCATTTGCTGGATTTTATCCGACAGCGTCCTTCATATTCAATAAGTCTGTGAGCCTTTCCTCGGATACATAATACCTTTGGTAAATTGTATCCTCTGCTTTCTCAAACATGCTCTACTATTGAGCTTGTGTTATTTATTCTTGAAATTTGTGGTATATACTCCTAAGATGCCCTGATGGGTTGAACCTATGCCTTCTCTAAACTGTGTGAACTCGAAAGTTTTCACGAGCCATACACTTCTGGTATTTTGCCAAATAAAATTTCAACACTACAACTTCTTCGAAAGTGAGAAGTGAATGAAAGGTTATGCATTGGAGAAGTGGGAGTCGACCTTGAACTTTGTGTTCATGCCCATGGACACGATGAAGATCTTATCATTAAAGCTTCTCTTAAATTAAATTATTCCTTTGGTATAAGTTCATCTTATATCCGGGATCTGGCCTTTTGCAATCGTGGTTCCGACCATGTTCTCCTTTAAATACCATTTCGCGTGCAATTTTAAGCGCTTGTCTTCTGTAGAGCGATACCCCAGTCCAACCTCTACTTTGATTTGTCGTCGAGTATTACCCTCCTAGTATCTCAAGATTATCACGGAACTGCATAACTTCTTATGGGTTCTTCAATCAAGTGCTACATTCTCACTTGTTCCAATTTTTCACGGGCCCTGAGTTATTAAACACTCGAGAACACCGTTAAGTGAACCGATTCCGCACTACGATTCAATAACTCTAAGTAATTTTCGTTGCTTATGATTTAATAACCCTTCAAGTTATTCCTAGCCTGATCGGCTATATCATTATCGTGCAACTTATTAACTATGCTACCTGGTCCTTCTTCCCGGAGCACAACCTTTCGACGATGAGCTAAGCTTACATCGACTTTCCTCGTCTTATCATTTCGCCTTGTACAACAAGCTTGATTCCGAGTTTGTGACGTAACTGTGGTTCCAATAACCTTTCGCTTCATCATTCCTTTGACTTGATGTCATCGCCGATCGATAACACCTTCATGAAATCTCTCAACAATTGTGTTGTGATCATCATCAACATTTTGGTCTCGTCCAGGATATCAATTGAATTCATGATGAGAAATACTATCCTTGCCCTCGATGAATTTTATTATCGTCGACCACTTTATTGCCTTCCCACCAACACAAGCCTGTTCATGTTTGGTGTTATACCTTGAGTTCCTTGCTATCCAACATTTGTTCCTCTTTACCTTGGAGTATTACCATCTTTTATACCCAGGATGTCGTGCTTAGCACACCCGGCCGAAGGCCCTGTGGTTATAGATTCCTTTTCAGTAAGGTTATCCATTCTTTCATGAGGAAATTGTAAGACTTATTCTATAAGTTATTCCTGATGGATCCTTTGTGTTTCCCAAGTCTGATCTTCACCTGTTGACCATGTCCATGCTATCTCGAAGCATGTCTGTGGTACTCTGATTTTCAATAAGAGCATTGAAAGCGCAATGCTAAGTTTTCTAAAACCATTATCCAAACACCGTTGTATGGATAATGTTATGAAATTCCTCTCCCCTTACCTAAATGGTTTTCTACTTTCTATCCTATCATGGATATCATGCTCTGCTTGTCCTTGGGAAGGATATACCCCTGAATTATGTGCATTTTTCTTTCCATTGTTCTGATTAAATCTGATAGACACTTTTCCCTTTCCATTGGTTTGTTTAAACCCTTTCTATGATCTATATGATATAAGCAGTAGTAATTCCCTGCTTGTGCAAACACATCGGTGTACAACTCTGTCAGTAAGATCCTGTTACTATTGTTGATGACATTCTGGTAACCATCGATGGACGAGAACTTTGCCTATTGGTCCGCCTCGTTTCAACGAGCAGGAAAATGGTTCTCTTCGTCCCTCGCCCTTGGTACCGATGTTGTTGCCGACATAACTGATAGGCAATCCTCTAACATGCCTTGTTTACATAATCACGCAAGATGTCACCACCCTTTCTACCTTGAACCACATGGTGGGCCCATAACCCACAGGTCCCAGGATCGAAACCTGACTCTCGTATACACCCCCCGTTTCCTAGGTTATTACTCACGCTTGGCTTCGTGTGTAATTCGCGAGCCACCTTCCTAGTGATCTATTATGGTATCAGACATAGTACCTATTCTCGTTACTCTGTACCCCTTCCACACCTTGTGCCAGTCATCGAACGATTGTCTACCCGTTTGAAACTTCTTATTGTACCTTCGTACCTTACTCTCGATGTATTTTATATGTTCAACTCGAGAGATAATCTTATGCTCATTCATGGGTTATGCCCAGAATGTTTCCCTCATAGGCATTCTGTCGTAGCCAAGCTGCCCCTTACCCATTCGTAAGTACGTTGGAGTTCCCGAAGAAAAGGATGACTTCACCATGATGACCTGAAGCGGAGAAATGAAAACATCAACGTAATGGATAGACCTCTTCGAGAAGAGCAACCAAGACCGAGAAGACCCGTTAGAATTTCGTTACCAAACCTTCCCCCCTTTCACTACCTCTTAAATCTCGGGATGAGATTTCTTGTAGTGGAGGAGAATTGTGACGCCCGGGTAATCATGCTACAGTAACCTCTACTAATGATGCCACGTCATCGAGGTCACTGTTGTTAATCTCGCGTTAATTCAAACCCGATCGAATTCAAATTCGAAATCAAACCCAAACGATGAAGTTTTCAAACATTAAAACTAAAATGTTCGGGTTGTGTCAAATAATGCATAGGTAATTATGGTGGAGAAACCACACATTTATAAATTGTTTAAATACTCTAAAATAAATAAAACGGTAGCAAGAACAATTATTTAAAGGCTTTTAAAATAATAAATGATTACAAACTATTTTATTTTAAGTGCCAAGTTAATTCTGGTAGTAGCATTATTACTAATACTATTTTAGGTGCAACTTACGTATTTTATGAAAGCTAAAATTTAATATTAAAGTATTAAAGAAATAAAAGAAAACAGAAAAGGAAAGAAATAAAAGGAAAGAAAATATAAAAAAAGGAAAAGAAAAAAAGGAAGGACCCCCCACGCAGGGCCACGGCCCAGCTAGCCATCGGGCCGCCAGGCCGGCCCAGCCGCACCCCACACCCTCTCCCATATCCCCCCACTGGGGGAAAACCCTAACCACCCACCCCCACTTTCCCCCACTCGCTCCCCGCACGCCTCTCTCCCCTTCCCCATCTGGATCGGGGCTGAGGGCCCCGATCCCTTCGCCTGGCCGCCGCCGCTGCCCAGTGCCTCCGGCCACCCCCTCGCCGGCGCCCGCCTCCCCATCTTCCCCCGCATGGCGCCCGCCCCACCTCGATCCGAGCTAGATCAGATCGATCCCGCTGCTCGATGCCCGACGCCGCCCCGCTGCTCAACGCCGGAGCCTCCTCGCCGGACTGCCGCCGACCTCCTCGACCTCCTCCCCAAGCCGCTCACCGCGCGTCGTTGCCTAGACCCCACGCTCCCGCGGTGAGCTTCCGCGCCGTCCGCACCATCTCGTCGACGTGCCCCCGCTCCTCCTCCGCGCGCGCTCGCGCTCATCGCCGGCCCCCGCAGTCGCCGTCCATGCCGTGCTCGCGCCGTCCGCCGTCCCGACTCTGCCCCTTTCCCTTGCCCTGGCATGCGCCCTCCTCCGTCCCAGCCGGCGCCAGGGACCAGTCGGGCTGGGCGAGCCCCGTTGCCGTAGTGGCCTCGCCCCGCTGCGCCGCACGAGAGCCCCCCCGCGCCCGCTGCTCACCGTCCCGCACCCGCGCAAGCCGCTCGGGGCCATGCCCCTCGCCCCGCCTCGGTCCCTGCTGCTGCGGCTGGCCGCCGCGCTCGACGGCGCCCCACGTTGGCGGCCCTGCTCTGCTGCTGCTGCTTGCTCCCGCGTGCTCGCGCGCCCCCTGCCGCGCCCCACCTGTCGCCGTGCTGCTCTGCTCCGCCCCTACCCCGGCCGCCCCCTGCTGCCCACGGCGTGCACGACCGCAGTGGCCGCCGGCGCCCTATGCAGCCACAGGTGCCCAGCTGCGGCCGGTTCGGGCCACTGCCATGTGGACCCGCACCTAAAAAAGGACAAGGAAAATAAAATGAAATACATGAAATTAAATAATTAAATAATTGTTTGAAAAAAATAAACTAATTAATTCGATTTGCTAAACTAATAACCTATGACAGTGGACCCCCCCTAATTAAACCTGATTAAAGTCAGTCAATAATCTCTCTTAAAAAAGGGTATATATGAGACAATGCAGGTCC
Organism: Triticum monococcum; assembly: GCA_034509565.1. Classification (NCBI taxonomy): domain Eukaryota; kingdom Viridiplantae; phylum Streptophyta; class Magnoliopsida; order Poales; family Poaceae; genus Triticum; species Triticum monococcum. The sequence goes on along the minus strand of CM067842.1, from coordinate 436,151,197 downwards.
CAGCAGGCTCATTGACTAGTCAACTGGCCAATGTTGACTGCTGACTGGGCAGTCAACTGGACCCCACCTGTCAGCCTCATAGGTGAACTTCTAGGTACACCCTCTGTGTACCCGTAGCATTTTACCCATTTTATTTCGAATTTATATAATTCCAAAAATTCATTTAAAACTTTAGAAAATCATATAAAATAAACCGTAGCTCAGATGAAAATACTTTCTACATGAAAGTTGCTCAGATCGACGAGACGAATCCGGATACACTCTCCGTTTGTCTGCCGCACATCCCTAGCATAGCCAACATGCAACTTTCCCCCTCCGGTTCATCTGTCCGAAAACGCGAAAACACCGGGAATACTTTCCCGGATGTTTCTCCCCTTCGCCGGTATCACCAATCCCTGCGTTAGATCACCTCTAGCACCACGTTTGTCATGTTATGCTTTGATTGCTCTGTTATTTATTGCGTTCCCCCTCCGTTACTTTTTCGGTAGACCCCGAGACTGCCGCTGATGCCCCTGTGTTCGACTACGTTGACGACGACCCTCCTTCTTGTCTGAGCAACTAGGCAAGCCCCCCCCCCCTTTGATCACCAGATATCGCCTACTCTTCTCTATACTGCTTGCATTAGAGTAGTGTAGCATGTTACTGCTTCCCGTTAATCCTATACTGATGCATAGCCTGTCCCTGCTACTACTGTTGTTACCTTTACCTGCAATCCTAATGCTTAGTATAGGATGCTAGTTTATCATCAGTGGCCCTACATTCTTGTCCGTCTGCCATGCTATACTATCGGTCCGTGATCACTCGGGAGGTGATCACGGGTATTTACTTTATACTTTATACATGATACATGTGGTGATTAAGGATGGGTCGGCTCGTAGGAGCACCCGCGAGTGGATCTTTGAGGCGGAGCGACAGGGCAGGTTCCGACCACCTAGGAGAGAGGTGGGCCTGGCCCTGGTCGGCGTTCGCGGACACTTAACACGCTTAACGAGATCTGGGTATTTGATCTGAGTATGGCCTTTTGGTCTATACGCACTAACCATCTACGCGGGAGTAGTTATGGGTATCCCGGCGTTGTGGTATCAGCCAAAGCCTTCGTGACGTCAGCGATTGAGTGGCGCGCGCCGGATTGGACTGGAATGCCACTAGGCTAGGTCTGCTTCCGGCCGCGTACGCAACGTGCAGGTGTGCAAAGGGCGATGGGCCCAGACCCCTGCGCCATAGGATTTAGACCGGCATGCTGACCTCTCTGTTGTGCCTAGGTAGGACTGCGACGTGTTGATCTTCCGAGGCCGGGCATGACCCAGAAAAGTGTGTACGGCCAAATGGGATCGAGCGTGTTGGGGTATGTGGTGCACCCCTGCAAGGAAGTTAATCTATTCGAATAGCCATGATCTTCGGTAACAGGACGACTTGGAGTTGTACCTTGACCTTATGACAACTAGAATCGGATACTTAATAAAACACACCCTTCCAAGTGCCAGATACAACCGGTGGTCGCTCTCTCACAGGGTGACGAGGGGAGGATCATCGGTTAGGGTTATGCTATGCGATGCTACTTGGAGGACTTCAGTCTACTCTCTACTACATGCTGCAAGACGGAGGCTGCCAGAAGCGTAGTCTTCGAAAGGACTAGCTATCCCCCTCTTATTATGGCTTTCTGCAGTTCAGTCCACCGATATGGCCCTTTACACTTTTACCCATGCATATGTAGTGTAGCTCCTTGCTTGCGAGTACTTTGGATGAGTACTCACGGTTGCTTCCTCCCCCTTTTCCCCCTATCCCTTCTACCTGGTTGTCGCAACCAGACGTTGGAGCCCAGGAGCCAGACGCCACCGTCGATGACGACTCCTACTACACCGGACGTGCCTACTACTATGTGCTGCCCGCTGACGACGACCAGGAGTAGTTTAGGAGGATCCCAGGCAGGAGGCATGTGCCTCTTTCGATCTGTATCCCAGTTTGTGCTAGTCTTCTTAAGGCAAACTTGTTTAACTTATGTCTGTACTCAGATACTGTTGCTTCCGCTGACTCGTCTATGATGGAGCTCTTGTATTCGAGCCTTCGAGGCCCCTGGCTTGTAATATGATGCTTGTATGACTTATTTTATTTGTAGAGTTGTGTTGTGATATCTTCCCGTGAGTCCCTGATCTTGGTCGTACACGTTTGCGTGTATGATTAGTGTACGGTCAAATCGGGGGTCACAAACACTAATCACAAATTTATAGGGAGTGTGCGATGATGATCATATCAATCTTGGAACCACTTCCAACACACATCGTCACTTCACCCTTAACTAGTCTCTGTTTATTCTACAACTCCCATTTCGAGTTACTAATCTTAGCAACTGAACTAGTATCAAATACTGAGGGGTTGCTATAAACACTAGTAAAGTACACATCAATAATATGTATATCAAATATACTTATGCTCACCTTGCCATCCTTCTTATCTGCCAATCACTTGGGGTAGTTCCGCTTCCAGTGACCAGTCCCTTTGCAGTAGAAGCACTCAGTCTCCGGCTTAGGTCCAGACTTGGGTTTCTTCTCTTGAGGAGAAACTTGCTTGTTGTTCTTCTTGAAGTTCCCCTTCTTCCCTCTGCCCTTTTCTTGAAACAGGTGGTCTTGTCTACCATCAACACTTGATGTTTTTCTTGATTTCTACCTTCATCGATTTCATCATCATGAAAAACTCGGGAGTCGTTTTCGTCATCCCTTGCATACTATAGTTCATCAGGAAGTTCTACTAACTTGGTCATGGTGACTAGAGAATTCTGTCAATCACTATCTTATCTGAAAGATTAACTCCCACTTGATTCAAGCGATTGTAGTACCCAGACAATCTGAGCACATGCTCACTAGTTGAGCGATTCTCCTCCATCTTTTAGCTATAGAACTTGTTGGAGACTTCATATCTCTCAACTCGGGTATTTGCTTGAAATATTAACTTCAACTCCTGGAACATCTCATATGGTCGATGACGTTCAAAACGTCTTTGAAGTCCCAATTCTAAGCCGTTAAGCATGGTGCACTAAACTATCAAGTAGTCATCATATTGAGCTAGCCAAACGTTCATAACGTCTGCATCTGCTCCTGCAATAGGTCTGTCACCTAGCGGTGCATCAAGGACATAATTTTTTTGTGCAGCAATGAGGATAAACCTCAGATCACGGATCCAATCCGCATCATTGCTACTAATATCTTTCAACACAATTTTCTCTAGGAACATATCAAAATAAACACAGGGAAGCAACAACGCGAGCTATTGATCTATAATTTGCAAAATACTACCAGGACTAAGTTCATGATAAATTTAAGTTCAATTAATCATATTACTTAAGAACTCCCACTTAGATAGACATCCATCTAATCCTCTAAGTGATCACGTGATCCAAATCAACTAAACCATAACCGATCATCACGTGAAATGGATTAGTTTTCAATGGTGAACATCATTATGTTGATCATATCTACTATATGATTCACGCTCGACCTTTCGGTCTCCGTGTTCCGAGGCCATATCTGCATATGCTAGGCTCGTCAAGTTTAACCTGAGTATTCTGCATGTGCAAAACTGGCTTGCACCCGTTGTAGATGGACGTAGAGCTTATCACACCCGATCATCACGTGGTGTCTGGGCACGACGAACTTTGGCAACGGTGCATACTCAGGGAGAACACTTCTTGATAATTTAGTGAGAGATCATCTTATAATGCTACCGTCAATCAAAGCAAGATAAGATACATAAAAGATAAACATCACATGCAATCAATATAAGTGATATGATATGGCCATCATCATCTTGTGCTTGTGATCTCCATCTTCGAAGCACCGTCATGAACACCATCGTCACCGGTGCGACACCTTGATCTCCATCGTAGCATCGTTGTCGTCTTGCCAATCTTATGCTTCTACGACTATCGCTACCGCTTAGTGATAAAGTAAAGCATTACAGGGCGATTGCATTGCATACAATAAAGCGACAACCATATGGCTCCTGCCAGTTGCCGATAACTCAGTTACAAAACATGATCATGTCATACAATAAAATTTAGCATCATGTCTTGACCATATCACATCACAACATGCCCTGCAAAAACAAGTTAGACGTCCTCTACTTTGTTTGTTGCAAGTTTTACGTGGCTGCTACGGGCTTAAGCAAGAACCAATCTTACCTACGCATCAAAACCACAACGATAGTTTGTCAAGTTGGTGTTGTTTTAACCTTCGCAAGGACCGGGCGTAGCCACACTCGGTTCAACTAAAGTTGGAGAAACTGTCACCCGCAAGCCACCTATGTGCAAAGCACGTCGGGAGAACCGGTCTCGCGTAAGCGTACGCGTAATGTCGGTCCGGGCCGCTTCGTCCAACAATATCGCCGAACCAAAGTATGACATGCTGGTAAGCAGTGTGACTTATATCGCCCACAACTCACTTGTGTTCTACTCGTGCACATAACATCAAACCATAAAACCTAGGCTCGGATGCCACTGTTGGGGAATGTAGTAATTTCAAAAAAATTCCTATGCACACGCAAAATCATGGTGATGCATAGCAACGAGAGGGGAGAGTGTTTTCTACGTACCCTCATAGACCGTTCACGGAAGCGTTACATCAACGCGGTTGATGTAGTCGTACATCTTCACGTCCGACAGATCCAAGTACCGAAAGCACGGCACCTCCGAGTTCTGCACACGTTCGGCTCGGTGACGTCCTCGCCTTCTCGATCCAGCAAGAGGGGCGAAGTAGTAGATGAGTTCCGGTAGCATGACGGCGTGGTGACGGTTTTGGTGAAGAACAATCTCCGCAGGGCTTCGCCTAAGCACTACGAAAACTATAACGGAGGATAAACTAGAGGAGACAGGGTTGCCGGCACACGGCTAGGTGTTTCTTGATGTGTCTTTGGTGCTAGCCCTGCTCCTCTATTTATATCTTGAGCCCTGGGGTCGAAACTTGGAGTAAAAGCCTCCACAAAGTCGGTTTCACCCGAAAGGCAAGAGTCCTTCTCGGACTCCAGGGCCAGACGCCAGGGTTCCCGGCGTCTGGACCCAGACGCTAGGGACCCTGGCGTCTGGCCCCTGGACTCCGCAAAACTTCCTTTTGCGCTTTCCAAAAACCTTGTGGGCTTTCCCCTTTGGCCCAAATAAAGTGTTCTCGTACCCAAACATTTCGGGAAACATCCGGAACCCCTTCCGGTGATTTCCGGAACCCTTCCGGTGACCAAACACTATTATCATATATATCAAACTTTATCTCCGGACCATTCCGGAGTTCCTCATCATGTCCATGATCTCATCTCGGACTCCGAACAACATTCGGTCACCAACATACATAACTCACATAGTACTATATCACCAATGAACGTTAAGCGTGCAGACCCTACGGGTTCGAGAACTATGTAGACATGACCGAGACGCCTCTCTGGTCAATAACCAATAGCGGGACCTGGATGCCCATATTTGCTCCTACATATTCTATGAAGATCTTTATCGGTCAAACCACATAACAACATACGTTCTTCCCTTTGCCATCGGTATGTTACTTGTCCGAGATTCGATCGTCGATATCTCAATACCTAGTTCAATCTCGTTACCGGCAAGTCTTTTTACTCGTTCCGTAATACATCATCTCGCAACTAACTCATTAGTTGCAATGCTTGCAAGGCTTATGTGATGTGCATTATCGAGAGGGCCCAGAGATACCTCTTCGACAATCGGAGTGACAAATCCTAATCTCGAAATACGCCAGCCCAACATCTACCTTTGGAGACACCTGTAGAGCACCTTTATAATCACCCATTTACGTTGTGAAGTTTGGTAGCACACAAAGTGTTCCTCCGGTAAACGGGAGTTGCATAATCTCATAGTCATAGGAACATGTATAAGTCATGTAGAAAGCAATAGCAACATACTAAACGATCGGGTGCTAAGCTAATGGAATGGGTCATGTCAATCAGACCATTCACCTAATGATGTGATCCCGTTAATCAAATAACAACTCTTTGTCCATGGTTAGGAAACATAACCATCTTTGATTAACGAGCTAGTCAAGTAGAGGCATACTAGTGACACTCTGTTTGTCTATGTATTCACACATGTATTATGTTTCCGGTTAATACAATTCTAGCATGAATAATAAACATTTATCATGAAATAAGGAAATAAATAATAACTTTATTATTGCCTCTAGGGCATATTTCCTTCATAATTGAACTTAAATTTATCATGAACTTAGTCCCGGTAGTATTAGCATATCTATGTTGTAGATCAATAGCTTGCGTTTAGCTCCCCTGTTTTATTTTTGATATGTTCCTAGAGAAAACCAAGTTGAAAGATGTTAGTAGCAATGATGCGGATTGGATCTGTGATCTGAGGTTTATCCTCATTGATGCACAGAAGAATTATGTCCTTGATGCACCGCTAGGTGACAGGCCTATTGCAGGAGCAGATGGAGACGTTATGAACGTTTGGCTAGCTCAATATGATGACTACTTGATAGTTTAGTGCACCATGCTTAACGTCTTAGAATCGGGACTTCCAATACGTTTTGAACGTCATGGACCATATGAGATGTTCCAAGAGTTGAAGTTAATATTTCAAGCAAATACCTGAGTTGAGAGATATGAAGTCTCCAACACGTCCTATGGCTAAAAGATGGAGGAGAATACCTCAAGCAGTGAGCATGTGCTCAGATTGTCTGGGTACTACAATCGCTTGAATCAAGTGGGAGTTAATCTTCCAGATAAAATAGTGATTGACAGAATTCTCTAGTCACCATCACCAAGTTAGTAGAACTTCGTGATGAACTATAATATGCAAGGGATAACGAAAACGATTCCCAAGCTCTTCGTGATGTTGAAATCGACGGAGGTAGAAATCAAGAAAGAGCATCAAGTGTTGATGGTTAACAAGATCACTAGTTTCAAGAAAAAGGGCAAAGGGAAGAAGGGGAACTTCAAGAAGAACAGCAAGCAAGTTGTTGCTCAAGTGAAGAAGCCCAAGTCTGGACCTAAGCCTGAGACCAAGTGCTTCTACTACAAAGGGACTGGTCACTGGAAGCGGAACTACCACAAGAATTTGGCGGATAAGAAAGGATGACAAAGTGAACAAACGTATATTTGATATACATGTTACTGATGTGTACTTTACTAGTGTTTATAGCAACCCCTCAGTATTTGATACTGGTTTAGTTTCTAAGATTAGTAACTCAAAACGGGAGTTGCAGAATAAACAGAGACTAGTTAAGGGTGAAGTGACGATGTGTGTTGGAGTAGTTCCAAGATTGATATGATCATCATCACACACTCCCTATACTTTCGGGATTAATGTTGAACCTAAATAAGTGTTATTTGGTGTTTGCGTTGAGCATGAATATGATTTGATCATGTTTATTGCAATATGGTTATTCATTTAAATTAGAGAATAATTGTTGTTCTGTTTACATGAATAAAACCTTCTATGGTCATACACACCAACGAAAATGGTTTGTTGGATCTCGATCATAGTGATACACATATTCATAATATTGAAGCCAAAAGATGCAAAGTTAATAATGATAGTGCAACTTATTTGTGGCACTGCCGTTTAGGTCATATTGGTGTAAAGCGCATGAAGAAACTCCATGGTGATGGGATTTTGGAATCACTTGATTATGAATCACTTGATGCTTGCGAACCATGCCTTATGGGCAAGATGACTAAAAACTCCGTTCTCCGGAACAATGGAGCGAGCAAATGACTTATTGGAAATAATACATACTGACGTATGCGATCCGATGAGTGTTGAAGCTCGCGGCGGGTATCGTTATTTTCTGACCTTCACAGATGACTTGAGCAGATATGAGTATATCTACTTGATGAAACATAAGTCTGAAACATTTGAAAAGTTCAAAGAATTTCAGAGTGAAGTGGAAAATCATCGTGACAAGAAAATAATGTTTCTACGATCTGATCGCGGAGACAAATATTTGAGTTACGAGTTTGGTCTTCAATTAAAACAATGTAGAATAGTTTCACAAATTCGTGCCACCTGGAACACCATAGCATAATGGTGTGTCCGAACGTCATAGCCGTACTTTATTGGATATAGTACAATCTATGATGTTTCTTACCGATTTACCACTATCATTTTGGGGTCATGCATTAGAGACAGTTGCATTCACGTTAAAAAGGGGCACCATCTAAGTCCGTTGAGACGACACAATATGAACTATGGTTTGGCAAGAAAGCAAAGTTGTCGTTTCTTAAAGTTTGGGGTTGCGATGCTTATAAGAAAAAGTTTCATCATGATAAGCTCAAACCCAAATCAGAGAAATGTGTCTTCATAGGATACCCAAAGGAGACAGTTGGGTACACCTTCTATCACAGATCCGAAGGCAAGACATTCGTTGCTGAGAATGGATACTTTCTAGAGAAGGAGTTTCTCTCGAAAGAAGTGAGTGGGAGGAAAGTAGAACTTGATAAGTAATGGTACCTTCTCCCTTATTGGAAAGTAGTTCATCACAGAAATCTGTTCCTGTGACTACTACACCAATTAGTGAGGAAGCTAATGATGATGATCATGTCAATTCAGATCAAGTTACTACCGAATCTCGTAGGTAAACCAGAGTGAGATCCGCACCAGAGTGGTACGGTAATCGTTTTCTGGAAGTCATGTTACTAGACCATGACGAACTTGCGAACTATGAGGAAGCGATGATGAGCCCAAATTCCGCGAAATGGTTTGAGGCCATGAAATCTGAGATGAGATCCATGTATGAGAACAAAGTATGGACTTTGATTGACTTGCCCAATGATCGGCGAGCCATTGAGATTAAATGGATCTTCAAGAGGAAGACGGACGCTGATAGTAGTGTTACTATCTACAAAGCTAGAATTGTCGCAAAAGGTTTTCGACAAGTTCAAGGTGTTGACTACGATGAGAGTTTCTCACTCGTATCTATGCTTAAGTCTGTTCGAATCATGTTAGCAATTGCCGCATTTTATGAAATCTGGCAAATGGATAAACAAAACTGCATTCCTTAATGGAGTTATTAAAGAAGAGTTGTATATGATGCAACCAGAAGGTTTTGTCGATCCTAAAGGTGTTAACAAAATGTGCAAGCTCCAGCGATCCATCTATGGACTGGTGCAAGCATCTCGGAGTTGGAATATATGCTTTGATGAGTTGATCAAAGCATATAGTTTTATACAGACTTGCGGTGAAGCCTATATTTACAAGAAAGTGAATGGGAGCACTATAACATTTCTGATAAGTATATGTGAATGACATATTGTTGATCGGAAATGATGTAGAATTATTCTGCAAAGCATAAAGGAGTATTTGAAAGGATTTTTTCAAAGAAAGACCTCGGTGAAGCTACTTACATATTGAGCATCAAGATCTATAGAGATAGATCAAAACGCTTGATAAGTTTTTTCAATGAGTACATACCTTGACAAGATTTTGAAGTAGTTCAAAATGGAACAGTCAAAGAAAGAGTTCTTGCCTGTGTTACAAGGTGTGAAATTGAGTAAGACTCAAAACACGACCACGACAGAAGATAGAAAGAGAATGAAAGTCATTCCCTATGCCTTGGCCATAGGTTCTATAAAGTATGCCATGCTGTGTACCAGATCTATTGTATACCCTACACTAATTTTGGCAAGGGAGTACAATAGTGATCTAGGAGTAGATCACTGGACAGCGGTCAAAATTATCCTTAGTGGAATAAGGATATGTTTCTCAATTATGGACGTGACAAAAAGGGTTCATCGTAAAGGGTTACGTCGATGCAAATTTTGACACTGATCTAGATGACTCTAAGTCTCAATCTGGATACATATTGAAAGTGGGAGCAATTAGCTAAGAGTAGCTCCGTGCAGAGCATTGTTGACATAGAAATTTGCAAAATACATACGGATCTGAATATGGCAGACCCGTTGACTAAACTTCTCTCATAAGCAAAACATGATCAGACCTTAGTACTCTTTGGGTGTTAATCACATAAGCGATGTGAACTAGATTACTGAATCTAGTAAACCCTTTGGGTGTTGGTCACATGGCGATGTGAACTATGGGTGTTCATCACATGATGATGTGAACTATCGATGATAATCACATGGTGATGTGATCTAGATTATTAACTCTAGTGCAAGTGGGAGACTGAAGGAAATATGCCCTAGAGGCAATAATAAAGTTATTATTTATTTCCTTATTTCATGATAAATGTTTATTATTCATGCTAGAATTGTATTAACCGGAAACATAATACATGTGTGAATACATAGACAAACAGAGTGTCACTAGTATGCCTCTACTTGACTAGCTCGTTAATCAAAGATGGTTATGTTTCCTAACCATAGACAAAGAGTTGTTATTTGATTAATGGGATCACATCATTAGGTGAATGGTCTGATTGACATGACCCATTCCATTAGCTTAGCACCCGATCGTTTAGTATGTTGCTATTGCTTTCTACATGACTTATACATGTTACTATGACTATGAGATTATGCAACTCCCGTTTACCGGAGGAACACTTTGTGTGATACCAAACGTCACAACGTAAATGGGTGATTATAAAGGTGCTCTACAGGTGTCTCCAAAGGTAGATGTTGGGTTGTCGTATTTCGAGATTAGGATTTGTCACTCCGATTGTCGGAGAGGTATCTCTAGGCCCTCTCGGTCATGCACATCACATAAGCCTTGCAAGCATTGCAACTAATGAGTTAGTTGCGAGATGATGTATTATGGAACGAGTAAAGAGACTTGCCGGTAACGAGATTGAACTAGGTATTGAGATACCAACGATCAAAGCATAAAGGAGTGTTTGAAAGGAGTGTTTCAAAGAAAGACCTCGGTGAAGCTGCTTACATATTGAGCATCAAGATCTATAGAGATAGATCAAGACGCTTGATAAGTCTTTCAATGAGTACATACCTTGACAAGATTTTGAAGTAGTTCAAAATGGAACAGTCAAAGAAAGAGTTCTTGCATGTGTTACAAGGTGTGAAACTCAGTAAGACTCAAAGCCCGACCACGGCAGAAGATAGAAAGAGCATGAAAGTCATTCCCTATGCCTTGGCCATAGGTTCTATAAAATATGCCATGCTGTGTACCAGATCTATTGTATATCCTACACTATTTTTGGCAAGGGAGTACAATAGTGATGTAGGAGTAGATCACTGGACAACAGTCAAAATTATCCTTAGTGGAATAAGGATATGTTTCTCGATTATGGAGGTGACAAAAAGGTTCATCGTAAAGGGTTACGTCGATGCAAATTTTGACACTAATCCAGATGACACCAAATCTCAATCTAGATACATATTGAAAGTGGGAGCAATTAGCTAGAGTAGCTCCGTGCAGAGCATTGTTGACATAGAAATTTGCAAAATACTTACGGATCTGAATGTGGCAGACCCGTTGACTGAACTTCTCTCACAAGCAAAACATGATCACACCTTAGTACTCTTTGGGTGTTAATCACATAGCGATGTGAACTAGATTATTGACTCTAGTAAACCCTTTGGGTGTTGGTCACATGTCGATGTGAACTATGGTGTTAATCACATGGTGATGTGAACTATTGGTATTAAATCACATGGCGATGTGAACTAGATTATTGACTCTAGTGCAAGTGGGAGACTGAAGGAAATATGCCCTAGAGGCAATAATAAAGTTATTATTTATTTCCTTATATCATGATAAATGTTTATTATTCATGCTAGAATTGTATTAACTGGAAATATAATACATGTGTGAATACATAGACAAACAGAGTGTCACTAGTATGCCTCTACTTGACTAGCTCGTTGATCAAAGATGGTTATGTTTCCTAACCATAGACATGAGTTGTCATTTGATTAACGGGATCACATCATTAGGAGAATGATGTGATTGACTTGACCCATTCTGTTAGCATAGCACTTGATCGTTTAGTTTGTTGCTATTGCTTTCTTCATGACTTATACATGTTCCTATGACTATGAGATTATGCAACTCCCGTTTACCGAAGGAACACTTTGTGTGCTACCAAACGTCACAACGTAACTGGGTGACTATAAAGGTGCTCTAAAGGTGTCTCCAAAGGTACTTGTTGGGTTGGCATATTTCGAGATTAGGATTTGTCACTCGATTGTCGGAGAGGTATCTCTGGGCCCACTCAGTAATGCACATCACTATAAGCCTTGCAAGCATTGCAACTAATGAGTTAGTTGCGGGATGATGTATTATGGAACGAGTAAAGAGACTTGCCGGTAACGAGATTGAACTAGGTATTGAGATACCGACGATCGAATCTTGGGCAAGTAACATACCGATGACAAAGGGAACAACGTATGTTGTTATGCGGTCTGACCGATAAAGATCTTTGTAGAATATGTAGTAGCCAATATGGGCATCCAGGTCCCGCTATTGGTTATTGACCAGAGAGGTGTCTCGGTCATGTCTACATAGTTCTCGAACTCGTAGGGTCCGCACGCTTAACATTCGTTGACGATATAGTACTATGAGTTATGTATGTTGGTAACTGAATGTTGTTCGGAATTTTGGATGAGATCACAGATATGACGAGGAACTCCGGAATGTTCCGGAAGTAAAGATTGATATGTGGATAGTAGTGTTTGATCTCCGAAAGGGTTCCGGAATTCACCGGAAGGGGTTCCGGATGTTTCCCGAAATGTTTGGGCACGAGAACACTTTATCTGGGCCAAAGGGAAAGCCCACGAGGCTTTTGGAAAGTGCAAAAGGAAGTTTTGCGGAGACCAGAGGCTAGACGCCAGGAACCCTGGCGTCTAGGGGGTAGACGCCGGGAACCCTGGCGTCTAGCCCTGGAGTCCAAGAAGGACTCTTGCCTTTCGGGTGAAACCGACTTTGAGGAGGCTTTTACTCCAAGTTTCGACCTCAGGGCTCAACATATAAATAGAGGGGTAGGGCTAGCACCAAAGACACATCAAGAAACACCAAGCCGTGTGCCGGCAACCCCGTCCCCTCTAGTTTATCCTCCGTCATAGTTTTCGTAGTGCTTAGGCGAAGCCCTGCAGAGATTGTTCTTCACCAACACCGTCACCAAGCCGTCGTGCTGCCGGAACTCATCTACTACTTTGCCCCTCTTGCTGGATCGAGAAGGCGAGGACGTCACCGAGCCGAACGTGTGCAGAACTCGGAGGTGCCGTGTTTTCGGTACTTGGATCGGTCGGACGTGAAGACGTATGACTACATCAACCGCGTTGATATAACGCTTCCGCGAACGGTCTACGAGGGTACGTAGACAACACTCTCCCCTCTCGTTGCTATGCATCACCATGATCTTGCGTGTGCGTAGGATTTTTTTTGAAATTACTACGTTCCCCAACAAACTACTCCCTCCTCGTCATGGAGAGCACCAGGATGATGAAGATGACCAGCGGAGAGGGGTTGCCCCCTCCAGCAGGGTGCCGGAACGGGTCTAGATTGGCTTTCGGTGGCTACAGAGGCTTCTGGCGGCCGAACTCCCGATCTATTGTGCTCCCGGATGTTTTTAGGGTATATGGAGATATATAGGCGGAAGAAGTACGTCAGGGGGGGCACAAGGGGCCCACGAGGGTGGAGGGCGCGCCCAGGGGGGTGGGCGTGCCCCCTGTCTCATGGCCTCCTCGTAGATCCCCTGACGTGCACTCCAAGTCTCCTGGCCTTCTTCTGATCCAAAAATAAGTTTCGTGAAGTTTCAGGTCCATTGGACTCCGTTTGGTTTTCCTTTTATGCGATATTCTAAAACAAGGTAAAAACAGAAACTGGCACTGGGCTCTGGGTTAATAGGTTAGTCCCAAAAATGATATAAAAGTGTATAATAAAGCCCATAAACATCCAAAACAGTAGATAATATAGCATGGAGCAATCAAAAATTATAGATACGTTGGAGACGTATCAGTGCTTGACGATGATAGCTACATGGAACATACCGCTCCATCTCCACAGGTGTCGCCCGCTCTCCACAGGCTTCGGAAAGGCCCCAGGCCACAGGTCACCATGTCGAGCATTCCAGAAGGGGAAGTGCAACACAACTCAGTAGCACGTCAAGTGTTTCCTGAAGCCACCCTAATTGTGAATGTCTCCGAGTCTGAAGCAAAAACTGCTGAAGACATTCCGACTGCATCAGCCGATAAAAATCAAGAAACAAGAGAAGAAGAAGAAGAAGAAGAAGAAGAAGAAGAAGAAGAAGAAGAAGAAGAAGAAGAAGAAGAAGAAGAAGAAGAAGAAAGAGTTGCTACACCCCCTCCTACTGAACAAGTCATTCTCGGGGAGAATGAGTCTATGCCCGACCCTCCTGTCATTAAACAGATGGAGGTTGAAACTACTGAGGCGGCCACAAACACTGATGCTGAAGCCAATGACACTGTCATGGCTGAAGACCATGTGGCACCTGACAACTATGTGGCGCCTGAAGATAATATGGCGTCTGAAGCCCATGTGGAATCTGAAGCTAATGTGCTGCTTGAAGCTTAAGTTCAACCTGAAGCCACTGTGCATGCTGAAGCCATTGTTCCATCTCCAAGGCCTCACACAATTGAATAGGTCTTCGATCATGGGTAGCTGGTCACTATGAAATGGCCCGTCATGGTGCCTCTCACTGCTCCCGGACCTCAATGTGACTATCATCTGGAGCAGAGTCCACAAGTTCAGAAGCCAAAGCCCGGGCTGCCAAGGCTTCCAGGTGTTGCAACCTCCCCAGGATTGTTCAGCGTGAACAGCTTCAGGGCACACAATACTTTCTTTGACAGTGCCAAGAATCCATACTCGAAGCCCAAGATCTCTTCTAATTGCTTCTGGAGCTATCAGCAGCGCATCTACTATTCGTGCATCCTATACAATCAAGAGTGAATCTTTCAACACATGTGTCTTGATTGTGAAGCCATTGTTGGGCTGCCCTGTCTGGAAGAAGCCCTTGATTGCTTTAGGGAGGTTGGTCTTCTATAGTTCGTCACTGACAAGGAGCACTGGAATGAAGAGCTCTTGTTGCAGTCCTATGCCACTCTTCACATTCGTGGCTACAACAGGGATCTGAAGACATGGATCCTTGAGTGGATGTCAGGCGATGTGCACCATGAAGCCAAAGCTCAAGACATTATTGAGCTTACTTCCCTGCCCACTCCAGGTGACTTATATGAGCATGGTTGTCAGCTTCACAATAATGAACTGCAGAGTATCTTTCAGTGGCCTGAACCAAATATGAGTCAGATGCTCAGCACGATGAAGCCATTGCCTCAAGATGCTGAATATTCCAAGGAATTCTTCATCAAGGACCTCGAGTACTTGCCCCGCACAGTCTATCACATTCTAAGGAATACTCTATGTCCAATCAAGGGATATACTACTGAAGCCAAACTTGAAGGAGCCATGAAGACTTTGGTGTTTTACATCATCAATGGCATCAGATTCAACACCCAGGATTTCTTCATTAGACAACTTGCTGCATCTGGGATTGATCTGTTTGGCCTGGAGTTTTATGCTCCATGGGTGATGTGCCTGATCAAGCTCCACTCCTCTATTGACTATCAGCCCTCGGCGTGCAACCATCTTGTATTTCTGCCTGAGGTTGATCTGTCTATTGAAGCCATCTACCCAGAGCCTGCCAATGAGCCGCTATATCTTCACAATGTTGATCATCAAAGCTTCACGCAGCCCATAGAAGGGATTCATGTTCCAATGCTGCTACCCCTGCTTATCCTCTAGCTGACAATATGCGTGTGCCCCATCGTGCAAACACCGAAGCCACTGACAGTACGATTGCCCAAAGGCCTCAGAAGCGTTCTCGTGTTCTCAATGACCGGGAGCTTCTTGTTGCCTTACATCAGAAGCAGGATAAGCATCACGACTGGCTTAAGCGTCAGATGCAGAGTATCTGGTGGACGTCAATCACATAAGAAACTTGGCCACCAAGAACTCATTCGTTGCCCATGAAGCCTGTCGGCGGTCTTGGAAGAGTCTCACACTCCTATGCCCTAAAGAAGATCTTCGCGAAGATGGCTTCGCAGAGGGCTTCAAATTTGATTCCATGCCTCCACAGAATGCAAGATGGCGTCGGACTCCTTCCATAGAAGACTCTGAGTATTCATCTTCGGCTACAACTGTTGTTGCGGGAGTCGTTGATGAAGAAGACGACGCCACTTCACCAACCATGGCTTCACTACATCTCGACACTGCAACAGGCCCTTCTACGCTACCGAACTCCAATGTCGACCCTGCACCTACATCTACTCCTGATGGGAACGAGTAGATACTCTGTGTCTTCAAACCTTTTTGGCCATTACTAACAAAAGGGAGAGAAGCATATGAGTTGATAGTCTTCAAGCGGGTCCTTATGGGTGGTTGCGCTATTTTTGCCAAGTGTTTACAACTCTCGTATTTTGATACATTTGTTTCTTTGGGTTGTAACACTTCAACTCGATGGTCATCTGCTACTTTTTCTGCTACTCTGTGATGCGATGATAAATTCCGCATGAAATCATTCCGCAGACGCCCATTTTTCATTATGGATGTCATTATCTTTGTTATATATTTATATGCATGATGAATTGTCTTCATAAGTTGAAGATGGTCTCCACAAAGTAAAACCTGCCATGTGCATTTGTATTCAAAAGCAAACTACTTATATGCACATCTTCAGGGGGGAGCCTTTTTCTACTTACGAAGATAATGCCATAATTCTCAACTTTCACACACGTTTATCCCCGTTGAAAACTTCAACCAGTTTGTCATCAATCACCAAAAAGGGGGAGATTGTATGTGCATCTAGTGCCACCCCTAGTTGGTTTTGGAGTATTGACGACAAACCTGGTTGAGGGACTAATGTGTTTATGAGAATTGTAGGATAACGCAGGTAGTAGTCCCTCATTGATTCGGTTTACCTACCAGAGATGACCCCTAAAAATGTGTGAAGACATTGAAGACAATGGTGGTCTATGAAGAGATTCACATTGAAGACTATGACATGAGAAGACATCATATGAAGACTATGGAGTACGAAGACATAGTTGTTTTGTAGTTTCCTTTTCTTCTTTGTTGTGTAATATGAACCATCGTACTGTTAAGTGGGGTCCAAGTGAACAAGGTCAGAGTGACTGATGTGATGCTCAACCAAATCCTATGTCTTCGAGCGAAGACAATGAGAGCAAATCTTATCTAGAGATGGATGAGTCAGCTTAACTTGTAGCCCAAGTCAAGATGTCGCGTGCGTTTGAAATCTGACCATTGGACACGTGTTAGTTCCTTAGTGACCCAAGGTCATTTCGGACAAATCAGGTCAAGTTTCCTCCTGGCTATAAATAGCCCACCCCTACACCATAAATTAGTGACTGCTCAGAGTTAGTGCACGGCTTTTGTCGTTTGAGAGCAACCCACCTCCAAAGCATTTGAGAGAGAGATCCTTGCAAGGACAAAGCCCAAAACACCCAGAGCCAAAGAGTGTTAGGCATCACTGAAGTCTTTCTGTCCGCATGATCTAAAGACTTGTTACATTTGAGGATTGTGAATCCTCCAGACGGTTAGGCGTTGCGTCCTGAGCATCCAAGAGTCATTGTGGATTGCCAGTGAACGAAGTATGTGAAGGTTTGGAAGTCTACTTTGAAGACTTACAAGAGTGATTGGGCGAGGACTGTGTGTCCTTAGCTCAAGGGAATAAGGTGAAGACGTGATCTTCTGAGTTGAATCTCAGCCTCCCTAACTAGACGTACAGTTGTCACAGCAACTGGAACTGGTCTACCAAATCCTTGTCTTCATCAAGCTACTGGTTCTATCCTTCACTTCCCTTTACTTTACAGTTTGTCTTCGTGAAGTCATTGCATGCCTGTATGATCTAATTGACTTCACTAAGTGAAGACTCTTTACAGTTTGGCTTCATACTATCTTCCATCCTGATCCATACTACCAAGCTGCTAATAGTCTTCGTGTTTTCACTTCATTGCTTATTTGACTATGGCTTGTCTAGTGTAGTCTTCCTTCCGCTGCATACCAATAGGTTCATTTCAATCGTTTGTCTTCAAAGCCCCCGTGTTTTCAAGACTTTCATAAAAATCGCCTATTCACCCCCCCCCCCCTCTAGCCGATAACTAGCACTTTCAGTACCAAGATTTAGCATCACCCTTTAATGAGAAAGGAAATAATTTGAGAATAAAGTAATGGTGAGTTTTCTCATCATGAGTAAAAAGGGTGGCTATGTAATTCAACTTAGTAAGATGTGCCACAATAGTTTCAGTTTCATAACCATGGAAAGGATCAGATTCAACCACAGTCATTAGCTCTAGGTCGACAGATAATTCATAATCCTTATCATCAATAAACATAGGTTAAGTAGCAAACTTAGGATCACATTTCATTCTAGCATTCAGAAATTTTTCTTTATACTTGTGTAATAATTTCTCTAGATCATCTCTATCATTGCAAGCAAGAATATATCTAGTTGTTTCTTCACTCATAACATAACCTTCCGGTACCTTAGGCAATTCATATCTAGGAAGGCAAGTTCTAGCAGGTGTTCCAGGAGATTCAGTTTCAAGCCCATCATCAGATTCAACAATATTATGTTGTATAACTCTAGCAATTTGTTTATCAAGAAATTCACCAAGTGGCACATCATCATTAGCAAGCAAGGGACTAGCATCATCATAAGCATCATTCATAGTAGAAGTAGCATCATCAATAACTTGCGACATATCTGAATTAATACCATGTGGTGGTGTTGCAAGTTTACTTATAACAGAAGATGAATCTAAAGCAGAACTGGATGGCAGTTCCTTACCCCCCCCCCCCTCGTCTTTGAGGGAAATATCTTAGTCTTAGCATCCTTCAGATTCTTCATAGTGATAATATGATAATAATCCCAAGTGACTCAACAAATATAGCTATGCTCCCTGGCAACGGCGCAGAAAAAGATCTTGATAACCCACAAGTATAGGGGATCGCAACAGTTTTCGAGGGTAGAGTATTCAACCCAAATTTATAGATTCGACACAAGGGGAGCCAAAGAATATTTGAAGGTATCAGCAACTGAGTTGTCAACTCAACCACACCTGGAGATTAATTATCTGCAGCAAAGTGATTAGTAGCAAAGTAGTTTGATAGTTTTGATAGTAGTGACAGCAGCAATAGTAACAGTAACAATGATAGCAGTAATTTTGTAGCAAGTGTAACGGTGATGATAGCAGTAGTAACTTAGCAGAAACAATATGGAAAAGTTCGTAGGCATTGGATCAGTGACTTGTTGGATGATATTCATCATGAGACAGTTATAACCTAGGGCTATACGGCACTAGCTCCAGTTCATCGATATAATGTAGGCATGTATTCCATAAATAGTCATATGTGCTTTATTAAGAGAACTTGCATGACATCTTTTGTCCTACCCTCCCATGGAAGCGGGGTCCATATTGGAAACTAAGGGATATTAAGGCCTCCTTTTAATAGAGAACCGGAACAAAGCATTAACACATAGTGAATACATGAACTCCTCAAACTACGGTCATCACCGAGAGTGGGCCCGGTTGTTGTCACTCCGGGGTTGCCGAATCATAACACGTAGTAGGTGACTATAACTTGCAAGATCAGATCTAGAACATGGATATAATGATGAATTCATAAACGGTTTAGATCTAAAATCATGGTACCCGGGCCCAAAGTGACAAGCATTAAGCATAGCAAAGTCATAGCAACATCAATCTAAGAACATAGTGGATACTAGGGATCAGGCCCTAACAAAACTAACTCGATTACATGACGAATCTCATCCAACTCCTCACCGACCAGCGAGCCTACGAAGGAATTACTCACTCCCGATGGGGAGCATCATGGAATTGGCGATGGAGAAGGGTTGGCGATGACGAAGAATGAAGATCCCCCTCTCCGGAGCCCCCAAACGGACTCCATATCTGCCCTCCTGGGGAAGAACGGGGCTTGGCGGCGGCTCCGTCTCGTTGATCGTGATAATTCTTTCTTCCTGATTTTTTTCTAGAAATATGTGATTTTATAGTATCAGGGGGGTCATCAGCGGGGCCACCAGGTGGGTACAAGCCTCGTGGGCGTGCCAGGAGAGGGGGGAACACCCTGATGGGTTGTGCCCACCCAGGGGCCCCTCTCTGGTGGGTCTTGGCTCCAGTAATTCTTATTATTGATATAAAAAATCCTTAAAAAGTTTCATTCCATTCCGAGAACTTTTATTTCTGCACAAAAACAACACCATGATAGTTCTGCTGAAAACAGCATCAGTTCGGGGTTAATTTCATTCAAATCATGCAAATTAGAGTCCAAAACAAGAGGAAAAGTGTGAGAAAAAGTAGATACGTTGGGGACGTATCAACTCCCCCAAGCTTAAACCTTTGCTTGTCCTCAAGCAATTCAGTTGATAAACTGAAAGTGAGAAACAAAAACTTTTACGAACTCTTTTGCTCGTGTTTGCATAAATAAGCTTAAACAACATCCATGTTTTCGGCCAACATTATAACTAACCATGTAAACAATAACACTTAAAGATTATAATGATTCATATCAATGAAATAATTAGCTAGCGAGCAATAATAAGGTATCTCAAACGGCAACACGTTGTCAAAACAACCATGATATAATATGACAATAGTGGTATCTCGCTAGCCCTTTCTGAGACCGCAAAACATAAATGCAGAGCACCTCCAAAGTTCAAGCAGCGACTAAACATTGTAATTCATGGTAGAAAAGATCCAGTCATGATGCACCCAATATTAGCTACACACAATGCATAAATCATGACCGTTGTGCTCTACTCAGTTTCTGGCGCTTGTTTTAGAAGGTGGTGACACAACATAAAAATAAATAGGAAGTCCCTTCGCAGAGGGAAGCAGTGATTTGCAGAGGTGCCGGAGCTCAGTTTTTAAAACAGAGATAAATGATATTTTGAGACATGTACCCTTCTCATTCACTTCATGAACATCTGCTGAAAATTGCGTCAGTCCGGGGTTAGTTTCATTCAAATCATGCAAATTAGAGTCCAAAACAAGAGGAAAAGCGTGAGAAAAACAAGATACATTGGGGACGTATCACGTATCTATAATTTTTTATTGTTCCATGCTATTAAAGTATCAATCTTGGATGTTTTATATACAATTACTAGCAACTTTATATAGTTTTTTGGGACTAACCTATTAACCTAGTGTCGAGTGCCAGTTGTTGTTCAATACCAAACGAAGTTCAATTGCCACGAAACTTTTTAGAGATTTTTTTGGTGATAAGAGACCCTGGAAGCTTCTGGAGCACACGAGAGGAGGCCTATGAGGCCCACTAGACACCAGGGCGCGCCAGGGGCCTCTGGCGCGTCCTAATGGGTAGTGGGGCCCACAGGCACCCCCTTGACCTACCTCCGTCTCCATAAATACTCTAAAATCCTCAAAACCCTAGGGGAGTCGACAAAATACTTTTTCCGCCGCCGCAAGTTCCAAAACCACGAGATCCAATCTAGAGGCCTTTTCCAGCACTCTGCCGGAGGGGCAACGATCACAGAGGGGTTCTCACCATCCTTGCTGCCCCTCCGATGATGCATGAGTAGTTTACCACAGACCTACGGGGCCGTAGTTAGTATCTAGATAGCTTCTTCTTTCTTTTTGATCTTCAATACAATGTTCTCCTTGATGTTCTTGGAGATCTATTTGATATAACTCTTTTTTGCGATGTGTTTGTTGGGATCCGATGAATTGTGAGTTTATGATCAGATCTATCCATGAATATTATTTGAGTCTTCTTTGAACTCTTTTATGCATGATTGTTATAGCTTCATATTTCTTCTCCAATTTATTGGTTTGGTTTGGCCAACTAGATTGATTTATCTTGCCATGGGAAGAGGTGCTTTGTGATGGGTTCGATCTTGCGGTGCTCAATCTCAGTGACAGAAAGAGACATGACACGCATGTATCGTTTCTATTAAGGGTAACAAGATGGGTTTATTCATATGTGAGTTTATCTTGTCTACATCATGTCATCTTGCCTAATGCATTACTACGTTTTTCCATGAGCTTATTACACTAGATGCATGTTGGATAGCGGTCGATGTGTGGAGTAATAGTAGTAGGTGCAGAATCGTTTCGGTCTACTAATCTTGGACGTGATGCCTATATACATGATCATTTCCTTGGATATTGTCATAATTATTTGTTTTTCTCTCAATTGTCCAACAGTAATTTCTTTACCCACTGTATGCTATTTTCTCGAGAGAAGCCCCTAGTGAAAATATTGCCCCCGGGTCTATTTCCTATCATACATTAAACCCAAAAATACCTTGCTGCAATTTTTTGTGTGTGTTTTAGTTAGATCTATTTATCAAATCTCATACAATTTAATCTATCTCAATACCGTCGAGGGATTGACAACCCCTTTACGCGTTGGGTTGCAAGTATTTTTTGTTTGCGTGCAGGTGATGTTTACATAGTGTTGCTTGGTTCTCCTAATAGATTAATAACCATGATTTCATAACTGAGGGAAATACTTACCACTGTTGTGCTGCATCATCCCCTCCTCTTCGGGGAATTACAACGCATATTACAAGCATCAGGCAGCACAGCCGACCACGAGAGGCGGGAGCAGGCGGTCCCGTCGGTGCTGGATTTGCTGGCTGGAGCAAGAAGATCAGAGATTGAAGAAGCACGACGGTCATTGGATTGGCATCCAACGGTCACTTCTGCTAGAATCGTTTGTTGGCTAAGATATAGTAAGTAAAAGATTCCTGCATATGCGTCGACTTAATAGGCCCACAAGTTAGCTTCCGGATCTATGGCGGACAACATACAACCCATTTGCTATATTTTTATAATTTACAGCTCATTTGCAAATTATTATGCAATTTATTGCAGTCCATTTTCTTTTTGTTGACCACGACCAGGGTTCAAAATTCCTGAGAAGCTCTCGCCCGTTCTACAGTTGATGGAGTTGGTTGCTGTGAAGATGGGTGATGAGGTGGTTGCCGCAGAGAAGGCTATTGTTGGGAAACCCTGGCAGTTGCTTTTGTGCCGACAAGCTCGTCGCTTGCCGGCTCAGTGTGTGTCTTCTTCTTCCTGGCTGGCTTCTTCAAAGCGGTAATCCTTGTTCAAGCAGGAGGGGCGGGGGGCTCTTCCTCCTCTTTTCCCTCCACCACATGCTCCTCGGCATGCTCTTCTCCACCTCCATGCTCTTAGGCATGTTCTTCTTTATCCTCATTCTCTTCGGCGTGCTCTTCCTTGTTGGCATCACTAACCACGCCCCGGGAGTGAACTGCTTTTCTTGCTTCTTCCACCTCAAAGCAATGAACTCAACTTCATCATCCTTGGTAGGGTGGATCATGTCCTTCTCCTCTTTGTGCGCCGTCTCAGCCAGGTTGAAGAACCATTCTTTCACTTCAGCCTCGGCGGGTACCATCCAATCTGCTAGGACATCCCTGGCATTGCACGACGGCATCATTGCCACAATGGAGTCCTTGGCGGTGTTGTTGCATAGAGGGATGATTCCTTCCGGCAAGGTGAAGTTGCAGCCCCTATTGAAGGGTTGGCAAATAAGTCAGTAGTGCTCCATGCCAATCAAAGTGTTGTGAAGGCCCGGGTGCAGCGGCATCGTGTTGGTAGAGTTCCCATACTCCCAAGCTTGTCAGACTCCTCTCTCTACACAGGAGCGATCCGGCGCCTGGTGAAGTCTACACCAACCATCTCAATGGTCAACCCAAGAGCCTTGAGCATCGAGATTCTTTCTAGAGAAAGGCCAAGCTTGCTGTCATTAGGGCCCATGTCGCTCTAGCACGGGTTCCTCTCGATATTCCTGGTTCTGGGAGCGCAGTATGCCGGGAAGTTCTCATGCTTAATCCAGCACCATTCAGACCTCCATTCAGGCCACTTGATATGTAGCTTGTCGTCGAGGTAGTGCTTCTTCATTCCTGTCCTTGGGATCCAAGTGATGCTGCCTGAGAGAGCATCACCTTTCTCAATCCGGGGAATGAATAAATGGCGGAACAGAGGCACATTGGGCATGACCCCCACAAAATTTTCACAAAAATGTGCAAAAACAGACGTGCGGGTGATGGCATTGGGAGCAAAGTCTAGCAACCTGAACCCGTATGAACTCATGATCTCATTGAAGAAATTGAGAAGGGGGGACACAACCCGTAGTAGAAATATCCGGCAAAGAAGTGATACTTATCAGCACTGTGGGAGACGGCTCCTAGGAGCACCTCTGTGGCTTCATGGTCCTTCGTCTTCCTTGCTCATACATACGTGTACCGCGTCGTCAGTAGAAAGACGATGTTCTCCCTCCGCTGCTTAGCGAGGGCTGCTTTCCTCCTCTTCACTTTTGGGTCAGCCTTCTTCGGAGCCATGGCAATTGTTGAAGGTGGATTTGGTGGGAAGCGCGAGCGGGGCGGCGCGGCGACGGAGTGCTCTGTTCTCGCAAGGAAGAAGAAGGTGGGCGCGTGAGATAGATTGTGAGCAAAGGAAGCGGTGGATTGAGCACCGCATCCGCGAATTCCTTTTTATGGGGAAGGCGCGGGGCTGGTGGCTCTTCACTGCTCGACGTGGCAACGCTTTTGCAGGCGCACAACCACTAGTTGTCGGTTAGCTCCACCTCTCCCACGTCCCGCATTTAATGCGTCATCGTAGGCGTTCAGTAAAAGTTATCATTATGGACAGTTATCCTTTGCCACGTGTGTTCGTGCATTGTTTTGGGCCTAGCCCAACAACGCCTCACATGTGTGTGAACATGGGTGTTCATACCCTGATGGCGCGCAGAAAGTTCTAGCCATCCAGGCGGCAAGGGCTTGTCGGAGGATAGCCTCTCTAATACACTTAATACTTGGTTATCAAGACCGTGAAGAAGACCTCCATGCAGGTCATCGAGAAGTACTAACAGAAGTACTGAAGATCAAGACTCAAGATGCCGGCAAGCTACAAGCCGGCAGGCTTCAGGCCGATAAGGCTCCGGATTGGCAAACTTCCCCCCACCACTCCACTTTGGCAATGGTCAGAGACTTGCCAACAATCGAGCGAGCCGGTGATTAGGTGGGGCTTCTCGGGACCCGTGTTGACCTGTCGTTGAAAAAGCAACTTTATTGACACCTGTCCAAGGGGCGTGTCGATAGAATAGAAGTAGTTGGGCGAGCGATACAGGTGGAGATGGACTTTGTCGACATTCTTCCCTAGCGTGACACCTAACGGAGCATTTATTGGTTTTGTCCTAATCCATCAGAGTTAGATATGATAGCACTGTAGCCACTATGTGCTTCTGTATTTACCATTTTGCCACTGTGGTAGCCTTTTTCATCTATGAAAGGAGGCCCATGACAACCTTTACAAAGGTCGACACTCTGCCCATTTGCACTATGTAGTTGCCCTTCCCGAGCTCCTTACCGGCAAGCTTGCGCTGTCTTGTAACTTGAGCATCTTTTCACATATAATTCCACCAAAGCAGGAATAGGGTTTCGCGCCTCTTATTTGCAAAAAAAGGGTTTTATGCCTCACAGCGGCCCGAACTTAGGTAAATCTTGTGTGTTTACTTGCTGGATCTGCTCTTTGTGTACTGCGATTCCCATAGCCGAACCACCAAGGGGCCTTGTTGATCCTAAAGATTGTCGTGCGTCAACACGGCTAGTGGCGTAAAACGGGAGGAAGAAGACCGCTAGTGTACTTTTTAATCGTTTTGTGTGTTTTTGCTTTTTCATTGTACAGAGATGCTTGATAATCATCTTTTTCATTGTACAGAGATGCTTGATAATCATCAAATATAAGATGCCCTTTGGATGTCTTTTCTCAAAAGAAAATATGAGAGAAAGGCAAAATCAATTCTCAAAAGCATAAAAAATGCGAACGCGGTTGTTCTGATCTCGAACTCATGTGAGCTTAGGTGAACAGTAAAATCAAAATAGATTGAAAAACAAATTGTTTTTCTTGTGTGTGAAACATTGTCAAATTTTGCTCGCAAAATTTCATCTTCAGATGACACTCGGAAAATGTGCCAAAAATATATATATATCAAAATCAATGCTCCAAAACCGCGTTTTCAAACGCATTTTGGAGCATTGATTTTGTTTTCTTTGCCATGTTTTCCACGGATGTCGTTTCATGATGGAATTTTGCAAGCTATGAAAACATTTGTCAATGTTTCACACCAAAAAAAATATTCTTGAATTTGTTTTCATAATTTTTTTACTGTCCACCCGAGCTCATGTGAGAACAACAGCACTTTCATAGAAGATGCCCACAATTCTGAATTCTGATGGTATATTCACAAGAATTTAGATTATTATAACGTGAGAGTTTGGATTAATGAAACTTGTGGTAGGTGCAAAGGGTTTTGAACTGGAAATGTACCACAGTGAAATCCCAAATGTATTTGAGAAAATCTGTACAGAGGTGATCAATGTGGGCTTTGTACAGCAAACATCTGATCACACACACTTATAATTGTCTTTCTTTGTCCGGGTGTTTTTCGTATGCACCCGTTTATACACTATTTCAAATTACGAAGTCCATGCGATTATTTGAGTTCAGAATCACACACAATTAAATT
Source organism: Triticum monococcum (assembly GCA_034509565.1). Classification (NCBI taxonomy): domain Eukaryota; kingdom Viridiplantae; phylum Streptophyta; class Magnoliopsida; order Poales; family Poaceae; genus Triticum; species Triticum monococcum. Next base: position 436,124,700 of record CM067842.1, on the reverse strand, counting down.
CCAGAGAGAATCGCCGTCTGGTTTAAAAACAACTATATATAAGTTAACATTTGGAATAACAAGGTAGGTGTCCGAAACATGCACTCCTACTTGAGATGCATGTTTCGCCCACACTCAATCCTCACACAGCCCGCCAGCCTATTTACCTCCTCTCTTCAGACAAGCCAAATCTTGAGACAACTCAAGTCAAGCGAAGAGGCGCCTCCTGCCGCGCCTGCCAGCCCTTGCCTGTGGTCCGTCGGCAGCCTCGCCACGAACCACCTCGTCGACGAGCTCCTTGAATATTGACCTCTCGATCTCCAGTATCATCCCGGGGAGCTGCTGCTGGCCGAAGCTCGTCGTCCACCCTTCCAGCCTGTGCAGGATCTCTGCGTCAGGTATCACACTGCTGCTCTTCTCCTGGCACATCCGCGATCTCTCCGTCTTCAGGTACTCGATCTCTGAGCAAATGGCCTTCACCAGCTGCTGACCGCTGGACACCTCCCTGGCTCCGGTGAGCGAGCTAGCCGCATGGACCGAGGTTTCTTTCTCAAACTTGTCAAGGAGGAGCATGTTCACGGCATCGAACATTAGCTTCCGGTGAGCTCTCTTGGGGTCGTCGGACCTTCTGCTTTGATGGAAGCCCTCAGGTTTGGAGGTCCATCCGGACTTGCGTTGCTCCAGCACGAGGAACAAGTCAGGGTTGATGGGGTAGCCGGAGGCGTGGAGCTGGATTTGCGACAGGCCCGTGCCTAGGTCTTTCATCAGAAGGCCTGAGGCCAATAGGATCTCCGACACATAGCGGTGGTCCGGAATTTGTGTCTCACACAAGAAAGCAATGTGATCCACAGGAGGGGCCTCGTCGTCATCCTTGCTTACAGTCAATTGCTGGAGCTTCTGAAGAAGGCTCGCTACATTTGCGAGCTTGTTGTTCTCGGACTGAGCAGTGGGCTTTGTTGGCTTTGCATCTGATGGATGTCGCTGATCATCTGAGAGTTCCAAGGAAAAAAAAATTAGCCACTGGAAAACACCCAATATCCATCAGTCATATATGCCATTACACTATCAATCCACATCCAGGTCAAAAGATGCCACCATGTAAACATGAAGTTCTATCTGTGGACCAAGGTACTAGCGCTGTGCAAAAGAACTATCGGTTGCACATATACATCCAACAAGCATGATAGTGAGTATACATCACGAGATTCATGATCCCCCGGCCTAGGGAGATTGAAATGCCGAAGTAGGAAGTAAAGTGAACAACTTTTAAGATCTTTCCATTTTATCGCTAACAAAAGTCAAGTTTTCTACTCCCTCCGTCCGGAAATACTTGTCATAGAAATGGATAAAAAATACATGTATGTAGAACTAAAATACATCTAGATACATCCATTTCTTCGACAAGTATTTCCAGACGGAGGGAGTATTTTAAAGGAACACAGTTTCCATGGGACCTTTTGCTTAACAATATGGCTGCATGAATCATTCAGATGCAGAGGCTGGGGGTGATCCTCCTTTTCAAAATAAAAGTTTATATGGTCAAGAAACAAAGTTAGCAAAGCTGGCGAACTAGCTGATCTTACCAACATTAGGTGAATTTGAGGTCTTGCCGGTACGGAAAAAAATCTCCTGGTCAAATGAATAGTCCAAGACAGAGACTGGACTTGGCCGCTCAGGGACAGCTGCTGCATGATCCATAGATGACAGGTCCTTGTTTGCATCATAAAAGGTTTTCTGAACAACAGATGAATACCATAAGAATAATTAGAAAAGTGGCATGGAGCACTAGTAATATTTCAAGTCTTCAGTATTAAAGCAGACTGGTGGGTTTGCTATGTAGATCCTTTTTGCATCTTTGCGGTTTTATGAAGATGAATTAGCAATTGTTATCTTGTCGCAAAAAAATTATAATACTATCTTCACACCAATACAACTTTGAAATATACACCTTTTCTCGAAAAAAATATTTCCGAAAAGGGGATAAACCCGGCCTCTGCATCACTCATACGATGCACACAGCCAATACACCTTTTCTGGATGAATGGAAGGATAATTTGAAAGAAGAAATAGCTTACCACTTTTTGTGGATTCCTTCCTAATGGAGTTTGATTGCCTTGCTGGAAGCTCGATGCATTAACTTCTGCAGATCTGTCAGCACTTGTTACTTCTATGTCCAGCTCTGATACAACACTCATACTGCCATCCGACTTTAAAGACATATCATCGCCTTGCTGGTTAAGACTTCTTGTCCTGCTCTTTGCAACATTTTGATGACCATCTTCACCTTGAGCAAGCTTTCTTCTAACTTTGCTTCTGGGTGATACTGTATCCAAGTGACTCTTATCCACAGATTGCCTTTGGTTCTTGTTAGCCTCAGGAGAAGGAACAGGCAATCTAGACCTTCGCTCCATGTCGAGCTTTTTCTGTGGTAATCTGGGGCTAGTGGAGTTTTTATGCTTTAGCATTCCATTATTGTCTCTTGGTAACTGCTGTCTTCTGGATGAGCTCTCAGTCATCAACTGCGAACTAGACTTCTGTTTCCTGCTCATCACTTCATTTCTTCCATTTGGTCTCCTATCAGAAGCAAGGGGTTGAGAAGCAGGCGCCGTTGGACTAGATTTCAGACGTTGCTCAACAGCTGCCCTATTGATCTTTGGCATTTTCCTTTTATCAGTGCTATTGACTGTCCGCAGCTGCGGTAAATCTGAGAGCCCCCTCAATGGAACAACAGGAGGATCTGCGACACCCAACAAGTCTGCAGAATTTGCAGGCTTCATGATCACAATAGGAGATTTAAAGAATTTTTCTGCAATGCTCTCTTCTTCCATTGATGGCGATGGGCCCCCTTCAGATATCTGATTGGAGTTTGTGTTACAGCTCAGTCTCGGATTAGCATCAGCCACCTCTTGGTTATTGTAGTCATCATCATATAACTTGAGCATTGATGCTTCCTTGCGTTTCTTGTTCTGCAACAGTCCTTTTGCTTGCATCGAGTCCAGGATCTGCTTGAGTGCCCTCAGGTCCTTGTTTGAGTGCTGAAAATCAAGGTCATTGAGTCGTTTCTCTATCTCACTGTAAACTGATGCAGCAGGTTGCTCTTTTCCATGAGCCCCCTTGGACCCTTTTGGCAATTTTCTCGGTAGCACGATCCTTTCCTGCTTCCAAGGTGCAGTTTCAGCTGGGAACTTAGAGTTAGGAACATTCCTGATTGCTGCATCCAGATTCCTGTGTTGCCTACGAGCAGGCTCATTATGCGAGGAGAGGCTCAAAGGGAGCAGTATATGTTCTTGCTTCCTCTCTTGAACTGATTTGGGTGCCTGTGGTGATATCACCTTGTTGTCGCTGGGCTCAGGCAACTCTTCCAAACCCATGAGTTTTGCTACGACACTTGGAAGACGCTTAGAGGCTGCTGGTTGTTCTTTCTGGATCTCTGCATTGGATTCTTTATCAGAACCGAAACTGATACTCCTTTCTGTGTCATCCATGTTCGGCTTCGGCCGCGAGTCCATTTCACGGGTCCTAAGAGGGCCTTCCTTGATGTCCAGCGACAATCTTGGCATCTCCCTGCGTTTTGATGCCGATTCCCTCCCGTCATATGAGAACCGAGGAGCATCGTAAGACAGCCTTGGTTGGTGGCCAGATTCAGATGGACTCCAAGAGGACTCCCTGAGCTTGGCCAGCACCCGGAGCGACTCGTTGATGTCCATGGTTCCCTTGCTCTTTCCTTGGATATCACTGCTAGGGGACTCATCCAAGCATGTTGCTGGATCTCCACGGTTGTATGTGTGATCTGCCACTGCTTCCGTTGTGGAAGTTCTGGCTGACAAATCACGAGTATCTCTATAAATCGAATCCTTTACCAGATTTCTTATACCAAGAGTCGGGTGGCTGGATTGAGCTGAGGGCGTGTTGGTGAGGGTATCATCCAGGAGGTAGTCCGGTCCATTGTCACTCTCAGGCGAGCTCTTGAGCCTCGGCGAGCACTTGAATGGTTTCTCCGGAAATAGCATTCGATCAGTTGAGGATAGGTCCTGTTGTGTTGACCTATTGCCATCAAGGGAGGAAAACGATGAACATGATGATGATGAGGTCTCCATTGTTGACGTTGCTCTTTGATTTTCGATCCAGCTTTTACTGAAGTTCTTGTCCTGAATACAGATTGCAGCAAGTCAGTCAAATTGTGAAAGGCTGGAAGCCTGTTGAAAGAGTACATTTACATTGACAAGTGAGACTCACGAGAACAATCTGGGGTCCGTATCTGGTGCGCTCTTCCCCTACGCTCGGGCTGCTTGACAGTGCATTGCCTGTTTTAGTAAGTGAAACATTTTTCAATGGTGAGCCAGCCTAAACAAATGCATTGAATCCTCAAAAAGGAAAAGGGGGAAATATTGCTTCTTATGGAAAAAATACATGGCCCGAGCAAGAGGAAAAGTTGATCGGGCCATGTATTTTTGTTTCTTATAGTCACTGTCATTGTTGTCTAAATATACACTACACATTTCTAGTAGGAACTATCACCAAAGAAGAAGAAATTGTCAGTGTCATTCGTTGTCCAAATATAAACTTTTTTTGTGAAAAGAACCCTCTTCCAATTTGAGGAATCATTTTCATTGTTGTCAACATTTACAGACGGGTGTGGCTAGGTCTCACTCAACTAAGACTTAACCAAGTCTTAGTCAAGTGATATAGTATAAGAAGAAAAAGAAAAAACTCAAGAAATTTTTTTTATACGAATCTCCATGCAAAATCAAAGGACTATAGCAGACATAATAACGTCGAGTGAGACTTAGCAAAACTGTTTACGGATACTAGATTTTATTATCGGAAGCAGGGTCTAATCTGTCTGCATGACATAGTGACATATTTTGTCGGCCGTCCGGGACCAATTTCCGGCTAATCAGCGCCGGTGCAGATAAAAAATATATTCTGAAGTAAAGATTTCATTCAGAAATAAACTTCCCTCCGCCTCCACCCTAGTATATTAAAGTAGGTAGTAGTAATTAAATTCCTGCATCTGGGTGGCTCGCCCAAAAAAGGGGGAAAAGGCTACAGTAGATCTCGGCAATCGGCAGCAGCACCTAGCGATTCAATGTGGAAAGAAAGAAGGCCGAAAAAACAGGAGCATGTGGTGAGACCATACTAAAGCAGAGCCCTGATCTATCTATCTTCCAAAAGCAGAGCCCTGATCTATCATATTCATATCACGGTGGCATACGAACATTAACGCAATTGCTTCAAGGAATTGGTGAGACGGAATGAATCCATGCATGTTTGGAGCAAGCAAGCAGAAGCAGAAGCAGAAGCCGGAGCAGGTGCGGCGGGAAGGAAGGAAGGAAGGAAGGAGAAGATGGTAACCTGGGGGGAGAAGCCTCTTGTGGGAGTGGTGGGTGGCGATGGGGTAGCGGCGGTCGAAGGCCTGCAGGATCCCGGTGACGCAGCCGATCTGGCGGTGCAGGTCCGGCCGCCTGTCCTCTCCCAGCGCCTGCAGGTACTTGGCCGGCATCGCCTCCTCCCCTCTTCCAAATCCCCAAAATGCAGGGAGGAGGAGGAGTAGCAAAGCAAACCGAGCGGCGGTCCTTGCTACCAGCTCAGCAGTGTGGTAGCTCAATCATGGTGTTTTCTTGTAAGGAGGGGAGCCAGCCCAGAGGGAGAGAAGGAGATGTTGTGAGCGTGAGGGGCATGGCCGCCCTCACCGCTCTGGGACTCGAGGTAGCTGATGGAGGGTGGGCGTCTTGTTTTTGCTGCTCGGCTGCTCTATCTCTATGGCTGCGACTGGGACTGGGAGTCGCTACGCGGAGCGCTAGTAGTTGTACAAGGAAGGAAGGAAGGAAGGAAGAGTTGCGAGGATGAGAATGGGGAGGAGGGGGCCATTGTTAACCCGGTCGTTTTACCAGAATGTGAGTACTACTGGTGTCCTGGTAAATGCAGTTAAGGAAGACTGACGTATATGTATACTTGGGTACTTGTACTGTACTGTGACCTGGCATTCCGTTCCAGGCAGTGTATAAACTAAACTAAACTAAACCAAACCACCTAACTAACTATTGGGAGATGTGGCCTCTAGCTGGGTGGGCACGGGGCGGGGGGTTCCTTGTTCTCTTTCTCAGCACCCCATGTGCCGCTCCAAGGCTCTGTACCCACCATCACCATGAGAGAGGGGGGGATGCTTGTCCACTTGTCCATCTCCTCTCTCTCATCTCTCTGTATGTGTATGTGTATGGGCAGTATGTGTATGTGTATGTGCAGTATGTGTATGTGTATGTGTGTGTGAGAAGGAGTCAACATCAGTTTGTCATTTTGCAAGTGCCCACGGCCATGGGGAAGTGAAGAGTTTGGTCGCTGGGTTGGGTAAAAACGTGTCTCCTTCCAAACCGAGTAGGACTACTCGTCAGTAGGGTTGGGTTGGGTGAGGAGGAAGAAGAAGACGATGCTAAATCTGACAGCGTCTTCTTGCAACCATTAGCTGTGCTTTGTCCAAAAATTAGTGGGGGGCTGCGAATGAAATCATCCGTCTGGCCTGGTGCGTCTTCGGGTCAAGGACGCATTCAATGTGAGTGCCAGGACAGGGCAGGGCAGGGCAGGGCAGGGCCAACTAACAACACCGCATTCATGGTGTGGATCCGTGCGTCATGAGAAAACCAAACCAGCAGCAATTCTTGGCGTTGAAGCATGCATTGCACACTCTGCTCTGTTGCAGGCTGCAGGGCAGTCATCTATCTCTATGTCTGTCTGTCACACCATTTCTTCTCCTTTTAATCTGCACCTCTCTTTTTTTCCTTCTCCTTTTATCATTTTTTTTTGTTTTTCCTTCAAAGAGATTCAGACCGCTTCTTTTCATTTGGTTCAGACTCAGACTGTTGAGCAACTTGCAGCAAGCTGAATAAATTAAGGGACGGATGACATGGACTCTTGCCGAATGAAATGATCAAAGTACCCTCCCACGTACTATTACTAGTTATTGGCATTTTCGGTTTTGCAACCTGTTTCAACTATGGATGACTAGCAGCAGCATTTGGTCCACATTTGCGTCCAAGGATTGACCTAACACAAGGAACAGATAAGCATGGAAATCCGAACTATTACTCCCTCCGATCCATATTACTTGTCGCTCAAATGGTTGTATCTATGGATGGATCAGAGGGAGTGGTATTTATCTGTAGAAAAAGGTAACAAATACTCCCTCTGCTCATGTTTATGTTTTAGACACTTGACATAAGTCTTTAAAACGTCTTATATTTATGAATAGAGGGAGTACCTTAGAGCGTGTCTAGCGGACAAGGTGTTTTTGGTCGAAAAGGCCACTCTTGCAGAGTTGTCGTCCGGTCCCAGATCGTCATAATTTATGATGGGCGCTCTATAACAAGTCTGCGAGCCTTCATATTTGGAAGTTACGGGGCGTTCGTTTAGAGGGCGCGCCATCCACCAACAGCTCGCGCAGGAGGGTAGTTTCACCTCCCTTCTCAACCTCCTACGCAACCCATCTCTCTCTCTGACAATGGAACAGACGCCCATGGCACCATGAGTCATGCCAATTTATGGCGGCTGCCATGTGGCAACTGCCCGTGGTTGTCGCCGCCACATTTCCTGTCACATTTTCCCGCCGTCTGCCACGTTTCCGTGCCGCCCGCCACCCATGGTTGTAAAATGGTTGTCATTGTGTCTGGATAGCTCACCTCACTCATCAGCCACATTTTCCCGCCACCCACAACCTCCATTTTCCTCACCTCCACCCTCACCCCCACTTAACTTCCGTCGCCATGTCGCTTCCCCTGCAGTCGGACTCGGTGCCGCTCTCGGCGGAAGAGGAGCGGGTGATGGACGAGGAGCAAGTGGAAGGAGGAGGATCATCATTATGTCAGGCAGATCCTGCCCGCAATGACTGTCCGGATTGGAATCCCAAAACACACTCCATTTAGTAGAATATCCAGCACGACTATGTGCAGATCCCATATGAGAAGGAGGAGAGAGCTCGCCCAAGCAGCTCAATCGGCCACCACATGCTCACTGCCACCTCATTGTTAAGGAGGCATAGGATGAGCGCAACGCCGCCTACACCTAGGCTATCAGCCTCGGTGAAATCTTCAAGCACGCCACTGCAAGGCAGGCATTAAAGGCCAAGAGGGACCGAACGTGTGGTTCCAGATGGCACATTTGACATGGGGATGGTGACATTCACCGAGACAAATCGCGCCATATTGGGCCTTACCCCGCTTGAAAATGTCATCCCCGACCTCGACGACGAAGGGCAAAAATGGAACGAACCAAATGCATATGTAGCACGCTCCATATCCCATATGAGGATCACACCTATGGTGACTCTGCTAGAGTTGCTCTTACACATGTAGGAATGTATCCCGTGCACCCATCCTTGTGGTGCTATGGATGCATCGAATGTTGTAACACATTTTAAAATGTTTCAACAAGTCTGAACAAAAAAAAATAGCACATCGACAGAACATTAATACATGTTGTCACAAAATTTCATATCAAAAGTTAAAACATTGCTCGAGATAAAAAAAATGACAAGTTTGACAATAATATGATGATAATGGGTCAAAATAAAGCCCAACCTATGCTATATAGTACTTCCTCCGCCCCGAATTACTCGTCACGGAAATGGATAAAAAATGGATTTACTATAACTAAAATACGCCTAGATACATCCATTTCTGCGACAAGTAATTCCGGATAGAGGGAGTAATGTTGAATTTGCTATTTTTGTTTTCTGAACTATGTTTGGACTATTGATTTTAATGTGCTAATTTGTTTTCAGAAATTATCAAATATTTTAAACTGTGCTACGAGAGTTCGGTGCACCGGATATTCCCCCATGGAGTATACATGCAGTATGGAGTGGTACTAGGATCTGGGTACAGAGCTAATTTATATTTCAGCGAAATCAGATGCGATTTGCCAGTTACCTAACTGTATTTGTGTCTTGTAACCAACTGCTCTTTTTGGCGCCGTTTACAGTTAGGATATTTATTAGGTTTTGATGGCAATCAAACTTCCGGACCACAGTTTAATTCTGCTGTTAGGTGAGGGGTTATTTTGACAGTGTACCAGATTATCCGAAAGAGGCAGACTAACTTTTCCTGAACTGTTCTGGGCAATATTAATAATAGCTCATTGATGCTAGCATGATTCAGTCTAAGATGATAATATTCTAATCATTTAAAATCACTGATGAGCATCTAGGGTTGAGAGAGATACCTCATCCATATTCATCAATTCCATGGAGGACCCCTTCACAGCTCCTAATAACTGATACAAAGCCGTAATGTGTTTTGCAATCAGAATTACTATTGTGCGGTATTCATTAACAGTATATAATTAAAGTAATGTTTTGCAGGTGAACAGAAGAGCACACCTTTAGGTATGTGGTAGCACCAAACACATGACCGTCCTGGCCAGACACACTCACCATTCACCAACCTGCAATTGTTTAGGGACCTGTAACAGCTGGTACAGTAAGGCAAATTTGATTATGGAAGGGGTACTGCTTGCTTAGCTGCACGGAGTAAAAAAAATATAGTGGGTAAGAAATCATGCTAGCAGTAGGCAAGATCTGATGCTTGTCCTCATCTTTAACTTTTTATTGCTTTTTGGGGCAGGAATCATTCATGATGTGGCATTCATTTGATTGATTCCTTGCTATAAAGCTGAAAGAGCCTTACTTCTAGCTGGTAGATACAGTACATTATTCTTCAACTCACTGCAACATTTGCAAGGTCAGATGCACACTGCATGCCTGTCAATTCGGCTCCATTCAAATGTTGGGCTGGGACCTCACGATCATTGACCCTGCCATGATCATTGGCTTATTCACCACAGCGTGATAATTATTATAAGTACAAGGGTAATGGTGAGTAATCACTATCAGAGGGTGAGATTTTTATCTTTTTGCAGAATGTAGAGACATATGATTATGAGTTAGATTTGGACATGGCCTGATAATAAGAGAAGAAGCAAAAAGGCAGGGAGAATTACAACTGCACCACATGGGGGAGAAAGTTAGTAGCAATAGCAATGGCAACTATAGTAGCAAAGTTATCCAGGACAAGAGGCATCTCTACCCCCACCAATAAGCCCCATCCCCAAAGTACAGTAACAAGCAAGCATGTTGGAACTTGAAAGAAACAAAAGACTTATCTGCACAAGTAAGGCTGGCACGATGCTCCATAGTTTTCTTTCTTTCTTTCTGCGCAATCAGAAGCTTCCCCACCCACAGCCACATGACCCATGTGAGCCCTATGAAGAGCAGATCAGCAGTGTGTTGTGCACCGCATCCGCATCCGCGTGGTAGGTCAGGTCTCCTCATCCTTTGATTGAGAGATTCCATGAGCAAACTAACCAACAAGCACGCAAGCAAATCTTGGGTTGTGAGACCAGTCAAAAAACAGCATGGTCTCTCGTTATCTAGGTGTTTAATACCGGACGCACATGGAACGGAAGCCAACGCATCTGGCTACATGAATTTAGTAACATTTGAGCGAGCTGCTAATTAAGATGGATGCATCGAGATTGCAGCAGCAATGCCGTTAGAACAGAACAGGATATTTGTTTGTTTAATCATCGGCGGAATCAATAATCAGTGTGCGCAGTTTATACTCCTTGATTGTTGAAATTACTAGTACTAGTTGATTGTTTTGTGGATACTTGTTCAGACTTGGTTGTGCATGTAGCAAAACCATGCTACACAACGGCATGCTGGGTCAACTGACAAAATACTACTCACTCCGTTCCGAATTACTTGTCGCATGTATGAATGTATCTAGATGTATTTTAGTTCTAGATATATCCATTTCTGCGACAAGTAATTTAGAACGGAAGGAGTACTAAGAGCAACTCCAACGGGCCGACCCAAACGGACGCGTGCTTTCTCCGTTTTTTGTCCGTTTGGGTCGGCCAGGTGGACGCCGGCGTCCGCATTTTAAAATAGGTCGGCTTGACCGCCCAACGGGGAGGCCGGCCCAAATATGGGGGCGTGGAAAAAAGACAAGTTGCACGAAATAAACATAATTAAATATAAAAGTGCCCGGTCAAACGGCGACCAAAGTCCACCTACATCTAATAAATATTAAATAAAAACATTAAAAAAGTCTGCGCCCGCCTGCTGCCGCCCCGCACGCTGCCCTAGACGTCGTCGGCCTTGCCCTTGCCCTTGCCCTCGACGTCGCCGTCGTCGGTGAGGTCGATGAAGACCGGAGCAGGGCCAGCCCACCCGAACGCCGCCTGGTACGCTACCAGGGCAGCCTCCTCCGGCGTCTGCTGGGGCGGCGGCATTGCGGCAAGCCGCGCGCGCTCCTCCTCCTCCTCGAGCCGGAGCGCCTCCGCGTCGCGTTGGAGCATGGCCTCGTAGCGCATCTGCTCCTCGCCGTCGCCCTGCTCCTCGCGGAGCCAGTGCTCCTTTCATCGCTCGAGGTGGGCCGCCTCTTCCTCCGGCGTCGCGGCGAAGTAGACGGTAGGCGCGCTCACCCACTCGCGGTATTGGCCCGTCCACAAGTAGGCCTCCTCCGACCAAGTGGGTGGAGGTGGGGAGCGCTTACGCGACAGCTCCGGCTCCGGCTTGGGCTGTACGGGCGGCGACGACGGAGGCGGAGGCACGAAGAGCGGGGTGTGGACGGAGTCCCCCGCCGCCGACAGGCAAGGGCTTGCTCCAGCCCATCCCAGTGCGCGTCCTCCTCGATGCAGCTAGCCTTCAACGCGTGCTGCGGGGCCTCCTCGAGGGCGGCTTGGTACTCCGCCTCCGCCTCCATGTCCTCCGGCTCTACCTGCGGGGGCGGCAGTAGGAACGGCGGCGGGACGGCGTCGACACCCGAGCGCCGTTGCTCCTCGTGTTCGAGGGCGAACCAAGCCTCCCAGTTAGGAGAGTCGGCGGCGTACTCGGGCAGCCGACGCTGCTCCGGTGTGAGCAGCGCGCGCCGCCGGCGCACCTCGTCGTCGTGCGCCCGCTGGGTCCGCGGAACCGCCGGCACCGGGATCCGGTTTGGATCCAAATGCCAATGGTGCGGCAGCGTCACGTCGGGGTAGGGGAGGGGCTGCCTGTACTCCCAGTGCCACCGCGCTTGGTGCACCGGGATGTGCAGGCGCCGGCGTCCAGGGCGGAAACGCGCCGGCGGTGAAGGGGGAGGAGGAGGGGGAGCACGGGATGACGAGGCGCCGGGGGTGCCCTTCCCCTTACCATTGCTTTTGCCGAAGAGGCCCATGGCGCGCGCTAGGGTTTGCGGTCGCTGGCGAGGAAGCAAAGGAAGTGGTGGGGGCCAAATGTGGACGGGAGAAGTGGATGAGGCCGACCCCGCCGCACGCGTGGTTAAAAAAGGACGCGCGCACTGGCTGACGCGTGGGCCCGCTGTCGGTGGTCGTCATAAATAAAACGACCAATGATGGTTGGGTGGCCGCCAGATAGGGACACGGCGGACGACGAGGAGACGCGCGGCGCGTCCGCACCGACACATTTCAAACACAATTTTGGACCGAAAATGGATCGGCGCAGACGTCAGGCGGACACGATTTAAATTTGGATCGGCGCGTTGGACCATCATTTTTATCCGCGCCGACCCGAACGGACGCGGGCGGACGAAATGGGTCGCCCCATTGAAGAGTTGCTCTAACATACTCCCTCGTCGGAAATTAGTTACTACCACTCAAAAGGTCGGTGTGTTAAGCAGGAAACGAGCCATCCGTCCATTTTCACTAGACGCACTTGGGTGAGTGGTGTTGGAGACAGAAAAGAAGGAAAGTTGCTGGGCAGAAAAGCAAGATCTGCCTGCCTGCCTGCCTGATGAGAAGGGAAAGGGAGAGGGAAAGAGAAGCCCTCACGTGCTGCATGAGACGATGGGAACAATTAACCTCCTACAAGAGTCACTGCAAATCTACAGGTGCTTTGTGTATGCTATTCATCTCTGAAAATGATATGCTTGTCGAGAAAACGATGCATCACGTGCGCCTTCATCATGGCGGTCCATGGCTTGATGTTGCCATTGCTCTCAAGCAAACAAAGTTAACCATGCAAATACATACGCTAATTTGGTGATGCTTCATTTTATGCATTTCGCCGCAGCCCCAGAGACCAGAGTGCATGGGACCAGCCTAGCCTAGGGATCATCGTATACAAACTTACAAAGTATGTACGTGAATGGAGACAAAAGCTCTTATTTTTCTGAGACAGACATAAGTTCATGGTCCTGGACCTGGTGAGCTACAATGGCCGGGCCGGCCCATGTGTGTGAATATGCAGTTTTTCACATGAACATTATTAGTTAAAAATAAAGGAACACAAGTTGGGCTGCTTACACTTACACTTGAGTGACGAGATTTTGGCCATCATCACAACAGTGTGGCAGTTGAAGATTTCAGCTGGGAGCTTTGCTTTCATCCACGACTTGGCATGCAACTCGTGACTCTGCAACCCGCACTTATATCCAAGGCAGAGCATCTCCGACAGACGCCCAACACGGCGCGCGCAAAAAACAGATTTAGCGCGCCCAACGTCTGGTTTGGCGCGGCGCGCTGCGTCCGCTTCAGCAGCCGCGCTAAAATGCAGCGCGCGCGCCGCTTCAGCAGCGCGCAAAAAATGCAGCGCGCATACAATTTTTTTTTAATTTTCGAACGCATAGATAAAATAAAAACTAAATAGATTGTATATAAATAAAAAACAATACAAAGGTATTTTACATCGGTGCAACTAGATAGATAGTTCGAAAGCATAGATAAACTACGGCGCAACTAGATACAAACTACTCTAAGTCGCTATCATCATCATCATTATCATCCTCGGCGGTGTCGTCTGAGGTATCTAGCCAGATGTCCAGCCACCGATCATCGTCCGGCGTGAAGAACGACTGCCCACCTGCTGCAACGATGTCGGACTGCGCATTCGCCAACGCCTTCCGCTGACGCCTTTCCAACCGCGTCTCGCGGCGCCTTCGCGTGTCCTCCTCGCGGCGCCTTGCCCAGTAGGCCTGCTCGTAGGCGACGTCCTCCGGGTGGCACTGGCGCCACTCCGCCATGACCCGCTCGTCCTCCTGGACGACGAGGAGGCGGCGTTGCCGCTCGGCGTGCTTCGCACGGTCTTCCGCCGTGTTCAGACGAGGCAGAGGGGCGAGGTTGAGCGCTTGCTGGAGCGTGTACACATCTTGAAAGTTCATCTGGCCGCGCGGCCGGCCTAGGCGCCACGCCGCTGCGTCGTACGCGCGGGCGGCCTCGCGCGCCGTCCCGTACGTGTCGAGGCCGAGCCGGAGTTCGCCGGAGCGTATCTCCGCGGTGTAGCAGCCGTTGGGGCGCAGGCGGACGCCGCGGTAGCTGGACGCTCCTCGGCGGCGCGGCAGCATGGCGGCGCGTCAGTGGCGGGGTGCTGGAGCGGCGCGTGGCAGAGAGGGAGAGAAAGAGGGGAAGAGGAAGTGTGAAGAAGCGCGTGACGAAGCGGCGAAGCGGCGCGCAGCTTTATAGGCGCGCGCGAAGCGGCGCGCCAAATCTTGCGCGCGAGCTGGCGCCTTTTCGCGCGCGCGCGCAAACGGTTCCGGCACGCGCTTGTTTCCCGCGGCCGCTGGAGCGCGGCAAACCGCCCCGCGCGCGCTAAAAGTTGTGTTTACCGCGCGCACGGGTCGTTTGGGGCGTCTGTTGGAGATGCTCTCATCAGGTCAGGATAGGCACTTCAGTACCAGTGCAAAGCTGCATGTGCATGTCATTCATCACAATTATTATTAATCACATCTATTTACACAAAACTGCCATCATATTGACAAAGAAAATGCTCGGAATATGACAGCATTCGCAAGCATAAGTGTCTTGCGGAATGACACACGGTTATTTTCCAGATTTGGACATTGCATAACAAAACACAGCAAGACAAATGTTGGGCTCAAAGTCAACAAGATTTCAAGTCCCAACGTAGAACAACCAATTCCATTTGCAATGATGCTATCTGTTGCCACTCTGGCAATTATCAACAGCATTGAAGGTACAGTACTATAGTTCAACAAATGTGAAAAGATTACATCACTTACTCAAGAGGAGAAAAATTACAAGCCGGCAAAACTCTAACATCCTTACAACATACTTGACCAACTTCTAAAACTGCTATATCTAACTATTATAACAGCCCTGTTATCCTTGATACAGGGGAAAGAATGACTAATGACGCATGTCAACATGTGTAACCAAAGTACATGTGAAGTAATAGGTACGGCCTTGTGAACACTACCTAGCCTTGGCTACTTCAGGATAATCACAGACCAAAACAACAGAGAGTAAAAAATGTTCAAATCACCAATACCCCCTGTCTATTAGTCATGCCAACTGCCAAACCAAGAAACAAAACGAACTCCAGAGTCAAAACTTTCTGCCACCCAACACAAGCCTGGCCAAAGCTCTTGCCTACTGTATGAAGGCACAGGATCATCAAGCGGCACACTTTTCTGGCTTCTCCAGTCTGTCACGTATTTTTGCATAGAAATCCCAATTCGGATGACTCTCAGTAATGAAAGGTTGACCAAAAGGGTGCTCCTGAACATAACGCTGAACATCATCTGCAGCAGCAAGGTTCTCTAGATACACACGAAGATCTCCACCTGGTCCTGTTTATGGAACAACATTCAGCATTAATGATTCGACACATGTAAAACAGTAAAGCGATCTTAAAATGATGAATCTGACCCAATGAATTATCCGTCCTGTTATGGTAGCTGTAGGGTTGTGGGAAAATGGCAGTGTGTGGCTGCAAAATACAGATGTCAACATAAAATATATGTGAATAGCAACAGATGGGCTTAGCATCAACACATACAACACAATAGGAGCAGAGGGTACAACTCAGTACCGGATTGCACAGAGCCTTGTAAGGGGAATCATCCACAAGCAAAGTATTCGAAGGTGAAAATTCCCCTTGCTCCCACGGAAGATCAGGGTCCTCTTTATTCCACAGTTTCTTTAGTTCCTTCAATACTAAGGGTTTGCATTGATTCTCAAGAGTATTACACTTGGTAGCAGTGCAGTGAGATGCATCCTGGGCAGATTAGAACAGTGAATGCATTAGGACTTCTGAGTAACTCCAGAAAGAGAAACAGTCGAAAATAATATAGCAATGCGAATGACATTTTAACACATTCCTGGACTGTGCAAATGCACATCACCTGACATTCTTGCAATTATACTCCAAGTGGAGACCATCAACAAGAAAATTAGGCCGGAGATTAGAAGTAGCAAGTACACATGCATTTCCATTACTTACCCAGCAGAATAGCAAGTGTCGCCTGAGATCTTTCATAAGGATATCGACAACATCATCCACATTTACTCTGGAGAATTAGAAAATTGGAATTAGCACCGTGCGGATAAATCATGTCAAGTGGAGAGGTGTAGGGGGAAAGAATCAGTACTTCATTCTCGACGACCATACCCCTAGCTCAAAGTTCTGGAAGCAAAATCTCAGAAAATCGTCATGGTATGGTCTTATGAAGACTGTTGCAATAGTATATCATCGAACATTAGCATTTTGATGAGATAGAAATTCCGATCAAGATTGATACCAAAAGGAAAGTGCTGCACAAGGAATATTAAAGAAGTAACTTCACCATATTTGCCTCGAACTTTTGCATGTGCCAAGCGAGAGTCTCGAGAGTTGCGGTGGATTGGAGTGATATCCGCAAGCAGACCATTAAGATCAAGAATAAGAAGTTTTTTCCTCTGAAACCTTACAAGCGATCCTCCTGGTGAGTACATGTCCTGGACAACATTTTTTGCAGTAACCTCAGATTCACATATTGAGTATCCCATACTTCCTGTAACCTTCACGGTACCTGTTCCACACACATCGTTCCTTTCATCTGAGCTGACATCACCCACCGCAGGTGCCTCAGTAACAGCTACTTGAGCCCTCTTCTTCCTTCTCCGTTTCTTCCGCTTAGGCTTATGTTTTCCAGGACATGTACTCAGGCTTATGTTGCCGTTATTCTCATTCTTTCCCTCCACCAAATTTTCAGCTATGTTTACCTCAGGACAATCTGGTCCCTTTCCATTTCTGGGACTCATACTGATTTCAGTATCTCCTGGTAGACCTTCCCCTCCTTCGCCTTCTATGTAGCCCTTTTCAATTTTATCCACCACAACAGCACTGGTGTCTGGTCTAGCAGAAGGGGATTGATCTTGCTTACATTTCTTCTGTTTCTTGAGCTTAGGTTCCTGAGAGTAGTCTTCATTCACTTTATTTTCCTCCACCAAATGCTCAGTTATGTTTACATTGGGACATTCTGGACCCTCTCCCGATTTGGGACTCGTAGTAACATCACCACCTCTGGATGCAGCTTCCACATTTGTGCTGCCACGTCCTGATTTATCTGGCACAACATCACCGGCATCCAACAAGGTAGAAGGGGATTGCTCCTGGTTCTTCTTCTTCCATTTGTTGAGCTTATTCTTCTTCAACTTTGGTACCCCCTTCTCTGTAAAGTCTACTCCAGGACATTTTGAGTCCTCTCCATCTCTAGGGCTAATACTAGCTTCACCATCCTGTGGTGCACCATCACCATTCATACAGCTAATTCCAGATTCATCTGCCACAACAGCACCAGTATCAAGTACAACAGAAGGGGATCCTTCCTTGTTATTCTTTTGTTTCTTGGGCTTACGCTTCTTCTCCTCCTGTGTCCCCTTCTCTGCCATGTTTGCCTCTGGACAGCATGGATCCTCTATTGTGCTCATACTAACTTGAGCATCTCCCAAAGCATCATCCCCATCCGTGCCAACATTTCCAGATTTGTCTGCCTCAACAGCACCATCATCAGACACAGCAGCAGGGGATCGCCCGTGCTTATTCTTCTTCCATTTCCTGGGTTCAGGCTCCTTCCTCTCCAGTGTCTCCTCCACAATGTTTACCTCGGGACAGTCTTGACCCTCTCCATTTCTGGCACTCATACTAATTTCAGCAACTCCTGGAATACCCTTCCCATCTGTGCTGTCGCTTTCAGATTTACCAACCACAATGGCGGCATCCACTACAGCAGGAAAGGATGGTTCATGCTTGTTCTTATTCCGTTTCCCCAGCTTGGACTTCTTACCCTTGGGTACATCCTGCTCTGCAATGTTTGCAGCAGAAAAGCCTAGATCCTCTTCATTTCTGGGACGCCTACTAGCTTCATCATCTCCTGGTACATCTTCCACATTTTTGCAGCCAACTCCGGATTTGTTTACCTCAATAGCGTTGTCATCAGACACAGTAGAAGAGGATGGCTCCTGCGTAATCTTCTTACTCCTTTTTCTTTTCTTGTGAACTTCAGAGTCTCCTAGAACACCTTCCCCATCAGTGCAGTCATCACCTGATTTACCCGTGGCGGCAGCATCAGCACCCGATGCAGCAGCACAAGGAGATTGCTCCCTCTTATTCTTCTTTCGTTCGTTGAGCTTAGGCTTCTTTTCCCTGTCCGTTGTCCCCTTCCCTGTAGAAGCCATAAAATCAGTGCGGCTATACATGCTTTCTCCAAGCAACACAAGGAAAACAAAGACAGATTAGCATGGCTAGTGCGAATCAGGGGCAGGAAGCAAAGCATTGGACTGCCAGATGGATAAACCCAGCCCTAGCCACAGACGCAGCCACGGACACACGCATTTCACCGTTTCAACGAGACGCATAGCCGGGCGTAGGTGCTTACCTGCATCGGCGGGATCCAGTGCGTGTACAGTGGCGGAGGCCTCCTGCGCGGCCCTGGCGTCGCCGCCCCGTCGCCTGCTCCTCCTCGGCGTGGCTGAATCAGAAGCGGCAGCGGATACCGCGGGAGCCTCCTCCGGCGCACCCGTAGCGGCAGCCTCGCCCCGCCGCTTGCCCTTCTTCCCCATCCGATCTAGTTTTTCTGGGACAGGCAGAAGATGGCTGAATACACCGAGCGCATCAGGGCGCAGACCGCCAGAGCCTCCCTGCTGGTGACTGCAAGGTAGGGGCAGAGCAGCGCGACGTGGTTTCGGCGGCGGCGGCGGCGTCGCTGCCTGGATTAGGTTTAAGCAACGTGTCGGGTTCGATTTGTCACCCGCGCGCCAACACGCAAAGCCCTGCCATTACATTGGGCCGTACGAGTTTGGGCTGTACTATGTTAAAAAAAACAGAGTTTGGGCTGTACGAATAAACGAAATTGCATCAATTAATGATCCAATTTGTCTAAAAAATAGAGTTTGGCCTGTGATCACTTGCGAGTGGTGGCGCGCTCTCAGTCGCCGTCACGTGTCGCGCTCCGGGTGTTGCTTTCGGTTTTTTTTATTTTTTTCGCACATGTTTTCGGCTTTTAAAGTGTTTTTCTCTTTTTCTTTTTTTAGTTTTTCATCGATCTTTCTTAGCTTTTGGAAAAAATGTGTTTTCCTTTTTTCCTTTTGCTTCTGCGAGAGGCACAACCGTGCCTCTCGGAAATAGAAAAAAAATATGTTTTCTGTTTTTTTTCATGAGAAGAAGCACAGTTGTGTTTTCGCGTGAGGCAAGGCCGTGCCTCTCGGAAATGGAAAAAACACGTTTTCTGGTTTTTTTTCTTCCACAAGAGGCACGGTTTTGTTTTTGCGAGAGCATGACCGTGCCTCTCAGAAATGAAAAAAATGTGTTATTTGTTTTTTTTCTTTCACGAGAGGCACGGTTTTGCTTCTGCGAGAGGCACAGTTGTACTTTTGCGAGAGGCACGCCCTCTAGAAAACGAAACAATGTGTTTTCTGTTTTCTTTCCTTTCGCGAGAGGCACGGTTTTGCTTTCGCGAGATGCACGCCCGTGCCTTTCGAAAATGAAAAAAATGTGATTTCTTTATTATTGTTTTCCTTCCACGAGAGACACGGTTTTTTTTCACGAGAGGCATGTTGTGCTTTCGTGACAGGCACGACCGTGCCTCTTTTAGAAAGGAAAAAACCGTGCTTCCGATTCGGTTTTTTCGTGAAAAGAAGTCTTCAAAACCTATCAACATGGGATTTAGTTTTGAAGATTTCAACGCAAGAAATCCAATGGTGAAAATGATTCGAGATTTGAACGCATGGTTTAAGAGATAACACGTTTCGAATAAGCGGATCTACAAAAAAGGGAAAGCTCTCAGGTTGCGAGTCGCAACCTAGGAAGGTGGAAGTGATCTTTGCAAGGAGTACTCCTCAATTAGGCTAGTTCTTTTGCTGGCTTCTAACATAAACCGGAATAAACTACCCCCTACCCAACTTATTCTAAAAGCCTATTTTTTAAAAGTCTACTAATTAAGACTTGACTAGTAGGCTTCTAAAACAATAATTTTGGTTGGGCTTCAATAATAAACTTGATAGGGGCAACTTATTCTAGAAGCCCAAAAAGCCACCAAAAGAACTGACCCTTAGTGATTTCGTTGGCCTGTACTATTGTCGGCGTTCTGGGAACAGGGATATCCAGACTTGCCTGCCGGCGGCCCATGACGTGGCTCTGTCGACGGCCCGGTATGGCCCGACTTTAGCATCGACAACCCAAGACCCACGCGAGGGGCCGAGTCTCGCGAGGGGCCAAGTCTCGTGAGGCGGATGACACCAAGACCTCCCTGGGGGCAACCTCACCAGGCTGGCTCCCGAGGAGCGGAGATATCAATGCAAGGTGCACCACGCGAGGTTCATATGACGTGAGCCATGACGACTAAGGCCAGGGGGGCGCCAGCGGGCGCAGTGTACCACTTTCCTCTTTGGTGCTAAGGAGGCAAAAGCAAGTGCGGAGTCCCGAGGAATCAAGCAAAGGTTTCCATTCCGACGCAACAAGACTAAGACCGCTAGGACGGCAGGACGAAGGTCATCGCGGAGCCCATCGCGGCGTCACGGCCAAGAGCTTTTGTAGAGGAAGACTACTTTTGTCAGGATAGCATGTACTAGTTGTCTCCTTTCAAAATAGGCTGTTGTAGGATCCCTTCTTTCCTTACATTTGGGAAGAGGACCAAAGCCACTATAAATAGGACTTAGCCACCACCATAGCAGATGACGGATCATTCAGATTATCCTCACACCCACCAGCTCATCGAGCGCAAGAACACCTCACCTCCTGAGGCTGTTCGACATTGCACTGGTTCATCCACAGCCCTCGAGGCAAATCCACCACAAAGCAGGAGTAGGGTTTTACACCGCAAGATGGCCCAAAATTGGGTAAACTACTGTGTCTCTTGTCTATTTGGTTCGTCGAGCTAGGCCATGGAATCAGAGCGTAGGCAGACTAGGGAGGACTGTTGGGGAACGTAGCAGAATTTTAAAATTTTCTATGCATCACCAGGATCAATCTATGGAGTCATCTAGCAACGAGGGAGAGAGGGATGCATCTACATACCCTTGTAGATCGTGCACGGAAGCGTTCAAGAGAACGGGGTTGATGAAGTCGTACTCATCGAGATCCAAATCACCGATGACCAAGTGCCGAACGGACATCACCTCCGTGTTCAACACACGTACGGTTGGGAAGATGTCTCCTCCTTCTTGATCCAGCAAGGGGGAAGGAGAGGTTGATGAAGATCCAGCAGCACAACAGCGTGGTGGTGGATGCAGCAGGATCCCGGCAGGGCTTCGCCAAGCGCAAGCGGGGAGGAGAGGTGTTACAAAGGGAGAGGGAGGCGCCAAGAGCAAGGGGCGCGACTGCCCTCCCCCCCCCCTCTTTATATAGGGGCCTTGGGGGGGCCCTAGGAGATGGATCTCCAAGGGGGACGGCGGCCAAGGGGTGGCTCCCCCCCCCCCTAAGCCAAGTGGGGGGCGCCCCCACCCCTAGGGTTTCCCAACCCTAGGCGCAAGGGAGGCCCAAGGGGGGGGGGCGCACCAACCCACTAGGGGCTGGTTCCCCTCCCAATTCAGCCCATGGGGCCCTCCGGGATAGGTGGCCCCATCCGGTGGACCCCCGGGACCCTTCCGGTGATCCCGGTACAATACCGGCGACCCTTGAAACCTTCCCGATGGCCAAAACTGGACTTCCTATATATAAATCTTTACCTCCGGACCATTCCGGAACTCCTAGTGACATCCGGGATCTCATCCGGGACTCCGAACAACTTTCGGGTTACTGCATACTAATATCTCTACAACCCTAGCGTCACCGAACCTTAAGTGTGTAGACCCTACGGGTTTGGGAGACATGCAGACATAACCGAGACGACTCTCCGGTCAATAACCAACAGCGGGATCTGGATACCCATGTTGGCTCCCACATGCTCCTCGGTGGTCTCATCGGATGAACCACGATGTCGAGGATTCAATCAATCCATATACAATTCCCTTTGTCAATCGGTATGTTACTTGCCCGAGACTCCATCGTCGGTATCCCAATACCTCGTTCAATCTCGTTACCGGCAAGTCACTTTACTCGTGCCGTAATGCATGATCTCGTGATCAACCACTTGGTCACATTGAGCTCATTATGATGATGCATTACCGAGTGGGCCCAGAGATACCTCTTCGTCATACGGAGTGACAAATCCCAGTATCGATTCGTGCCAACCCAACAGACACTTTCGGAGATACCTGTAGTGTACCTTTATAGTCACCTAGTTACGTTGTGACGTTTGGCACACCCAAGGCACTCCTACGGTATCCGGGAGTTGCACAATCTCATGGTCTAAGGAAATGATACTTGACATTCGGAAAAGCTACAGCAAACGAACTACACGATCTTTGAGCTATGCTTAGGATTGGGTCTTGTCCATCACATCATTCTCCTAATGATGTAATCCCGTTATCAATGACATCCAATGTCCATAGTCAGGAAACCATGACTATCTTTTGATCAACGAGCTAGTCAACTAGAGGCTCACTAGGGACATGTTGTGGTCTATGTATTCATACATGTATTACGATTTCCGGATAACACAATTATAGCATGAACAATAGACAATTATCATGAACAAAGAAATATAATAATAACCATTTTATTATTGCCTCTAGGGCATATTTCCAACAGTCTCCCACTTGCACTAGAGTCAATATTCTAGTTACATTGTGATGAATCGAACACCCATGCAGTTCTGGTGTTGATCATGTTTTGCTCTAGGGAGAGGTTTAGTCAACGGATCTGCCACATTCAGGTCCGTATGTACTTTACAAATCTCTATGTCTCCATTTTGAACACTTTCACGAATGGAGTTGAAGCGACGCTTGATATGCCTGGTCTTCTTGTGAAACCTGGGCTCCTTGGCAAGGGCAATAGCTCCAGTGTTGTCACAGAAGAGAGTCATCGGGCCCGACGCATTGGGTATGACTCCTAGGTCGGTAATGAACTCCTTCACCCAGACTGCTTCTTGTGCTGCCTCCGAGGCTGCCATGTACTCCGCTGCACATGTAGATCCCGCCACAACGCTTTGCTTGCAACTGCACCAGCTTACTGCCCCACCATTCAAAATATACATGTATCCGATTTGTGACTTAGAGTCATCCAGATCTGTGTCGAAGCTAGCATCGACGTAACCCTTTACGACGAGCTCTTCATCACCTCCATAAACGAGAAACATATCCTTAGTCCTTTTCAGGTACTTCAGGATATTCTTGACCGCTGTCCAGTGTTCCATGTCGGGATTACTTTGGTACCTTCCTACCAAACTTACGACAAGGTTTACATCAGGTCTGGTACACAGCATAGCATACATGATAGACCCTATGGCTGAGGCATAGGGGACGACACTCATCTTTTCTCTATCTTCTGCCGTGGTCAGGCATTGAGCCGTGCTCAATCTCGTACCTTGCAATACAGGCAAGAACCCCTTCTTTGACTGATCCATTTTGAACTTCTTCAATATCTTGTCAAGGTACGTACTCTGTGAAAGATCAATGAGGCGTCTCGATCTATCTCTATAGATCTTGATGCCTAATATATAAGCAGCTTCTCCAAGATCCTTCATTGAAAAACACTTGTTCAAGTAGGCCTTTATGCTTTGCAAGAATTCTATATCATTTCCCATCAACAGTATGTCATCCACATACAACATGAGAAATGCTACAGAGCTCCCACTCACTTTCTTGTAAATGCATGCTTCTCCATAAGTCTGCGTAAACCCAAACGCTTTGATCATCTCATCAAAACGAATGTTCCAACTCCGAGATGCTTGCACCAGCCCATAAATCGAGCGTTGGAGCTTGCACACCTTGTCAGCATTCTTAGGATCGACAAAACCTTCCGGCTACATCATATACAATTCTTCCTTAAGGAAACCATTATGGAATGCCGTTTTGACGTCCATTTGCCATATCTCATAATCATAGAATGCGGAAATTGCTAACATGATTCGGACGGACTTCAGCTTCGCTACGGGTGAGAAAGTCTCATCATAGTCAATCCCTTGAACTTGTCGATAACCCTTAGCGACAAGCCGAGCTTTATAGATGGTCACAATACCATCTGCGTCTGTCTTCTTCTTAAAGATCCATTTATTTTCTATGGCTCGCCGATCAACGGGCAAGTCAGTCAAAGTCCATACTTCTTTTTCATACATGGATCCTATCTCGGATTTCATGGCTTCCAGCCATTTGTCAAAATCCGGGCCTGCCATCGCTTCTTCATAGTTTGAAGGTTCACCGTTGTCTAACAACATGATTTCCAAGAAAGGGTTGCCGTACCACTCTGGTGCGGAACGTGTCCTTGTGGACCTACGAAGTTCAATAGCAACTTGATCTGAAGTTTCATGATCATCATCAACTTCCTCTCTAGTCGGTGCAGGCACCTCAAGAACATTTTCTTGAGCTGCGCCACTAACCGGTTCAAGAGGTAATACTTCATCAAGTTCTACTTTCCTCCCACTTATTTCTTTCGAGAGAAACTCTTTATCTAGAAAGGACCCATTCTTGGCAACAAAGATCTTGCTTTCGGATCTGAGGTAGAAGGTATACCCAATAGTTTCTTTAGGGTATCCTATGAAGACGCATTTTTCCGATTTGGGTTCGAGCTTTTCAGGTTGAAGTTTCTTGACATAAGCATCGCATCCCCAAACTTTTAGAAACGACAACTTAGGTTTCTTCCCAAACCATAATTCATATGGTGTCGTCTCAGCGGGTTTCGACGGAGCCCTATTTAAAGTGAGTGCGGCAGTCTCTAAAGCATAGCCCCAAAATGACAGCGGTAAATCGGTAAGAGACATCATAGATCACACCATATCTAATAGAGTGCGATTACGACGTTCGGACACAGCATTACGCTGAGGTGTTCCAGGCGGCGTGAGTTGTGAAACTATTCCACATTTTCTTAAGTGTGTGCCAAATTCATGACTCAAGTATTCTCCCCCATGATCTGATCGCAAGAACTTGATTTTCCTGTCACGTTGATTCTCAACCTCACTCTGAAATTCCTTGAACTTTTCAAAGGTCTCAGACTTGTGTTTCATTAAGTAGACATACCCATATCTACTCAAGTCATCAGTGAGGGTGAGAACATAACGATAGCCACCGCGAGCCTCAACACTCATTGGACCGCACACATCAGTATGTATGATTTCCAATAAGTTGGTTGCTCGCTCCATTGTGCCTGAGAACGGAGTCTTGGTCATTTTACCCATGAGGCATGGTTCGCACGTGTCAAATGATTCGTAATCAAGAGACTCTAAAAGTCCATCTGCATGGAGCTTCTTCATGCGTTTGACACCTATGTGACCAAGGCGGCAGTGCCACAAGTATGTGGGACTATCATTATCAACCTTACATCTTTTGGTATTCACACTATGAATATGTGTAACATTACGCTCGAGATTCATTAAGAATAAACCATTCACCAACGGAGCATAACCATAAAACATATCTCTCATATAAATAGAACAACCATTATTCTCGGATTTAAATGAGTAGCCATCTCGAATTAAATGAGATCCTGATACAATGTTCATGCTCAAAGCTGGCAGTAAATAACAATTATTGAGGTTTAAAACTAATCCCATAGGTAAATGTAGAGGTAGCGTGCCGACGGCGATCACATCGACCTTGGAACCATTCCCGACGCGCATTGTCACCTCGTCCTTCGCCAGTCTCCGTTTATTCCGTAGCTCCTGCTTTGAGTCACATATGTGAGCAACCGCACCGGTATCAAATACCCAGGAGCTACTATGAGTACTGGTAAGGTACACATCAATTACATGTATATCACATATACCTTTAGTGTTGCCAGCCTTCTTGTCCGCTAAGTATTTGGGGCAGTTCCACTTCCAGTGACCACTTCCCTTGCAATAAAAACACTCAGTCTCAGGCTTGGGTCCATTCTTTGGCTTCTTCCCGGCAGCTTGCTTACCGGGCGCGACAACTCCCTTGCCGTCCTTCTTGAAGTTCTTCTTCCCCTTGCCTTTCTTGAACTTAGTGGTTTTATTCACCATCAACACTTGATGTTCCTTTTTGATTTCCACCTCTGCTGATTTCAGCATTGAATATACCTCAGGAATGGTCTTTTCCATCCCCAGCATATTGAAGTTCATCACAAAGCTCTTGTAGCTCGGTGGAAGCGACTGAAGGATTCTGTCAATGACCACGTCATCTGGGAGATTAACTCCCAGCTGAGCCAAGCGGTTATGCAACCCAGACATTTTGAGTATGTGCTCACTGACAGAACTATTTTCCTCCATCTTACCGCTGAAGAACTTGTCGGAGACTTCATATCTCTCGACCCAGGCATGAGCTTGAAAAACCATTTTTAGCTCTTCGAACATATCATATGCTCCGTGTCTCCCAAAACGCTTTTGGAGCCCCGGTTCTAAGCTGTAAAGCATGCCGCACTGAACGAGGGAGTAATCATCAGCACATGACTGCCAAGCGTTCATAACGTCTTGGTTCTCTGGGACAGGTGCGTTACCTAGCGGTGCTTCTAGGACATAATCTTTCTTGGCAGCTATGAGGATGATCCTTAGGTTCTGTACCCAGTCCGTATAGTTGCTGCCATCGTCTTTCAGCTTGGTTTTCTCTAGGAACGCATTGAAGTTGAGGACAACGTGGGCCATTTGATCTACAAGACATATTGTAAAGATTTTAGACTAAGTTCATGATAATTAAGTTCATCTAATCAAATTATTCAATGAACTCCCACTCAGATAGACATCCCTCCAGTCATCTAAGTGTAACATGATCCGAGTTAACTAGGCCGTGTCCGATCATCACGTGAGACGGACTAGTCAACATCGGTGAACATCTACATGTTGATCGTATCTTCTATACGACTCATGCTCGACCTTTCGGTCTTCTGTGTTCCGAGGCCATGTCTGTACATGCTAGGCTCATCAAGTCAACCTAAGTGTATTGCGTGTGTAAATCTGGCTTACACCCGTTGTATTCGAACGTTAGAATCTATCACACCCGATCATCACGTGGTGCTTCGAAACAACGATCCTTCGCAACGGTGCACAGTTAGGGGGAACACTTTCTTGAAATTATTACGAGGGATCATCTTATTTAAGCTACCGTCGTTCTAAGCAAATAAGATGTAAAACATGATAAACATCACATGCAATCAAATAGTGACATGATATGGCCAATATCATTTGCTCCTTTTGATCTCCATCTTTGGGGCTCCATGATCATCGTTGTCACCGGCATGACACCATGATCTCCATCATCGTGTCTTCTTGAAGTTGTCTCGTCATCTATTACTTCTACTACTATGGCTAACGCTTTAGCAATAAAGTAAAGTAATTACATGACGTTTATGTGGACACGCATGAAAGTGCAACTATCCCTAGGTGGTTTCGGTAATTCATAACAACATATAGCTCATTGAGCTAATGCTATTCCAAGATGATTATTTCAGGAAAGCTCAATGATTGGCATGGCATGGATGGTGAAAGTGGAACCCTCAAAATGCTAAGGACAAAGGATTGGCTCAAGCTCAAAAGCTCAAGACTCTTCATTTTATATTTTAGTGATCCAAGATCACGTTGAGTCTTTAGGAAAATCCAATACTATCAAGGAGGGATGAGGTGTTGCTTAATGAGCCTCTTGCTTCATGTGCTTAGTGATATGCTCCAAAACCCTCAACTACTTTCCCATATCCACATATGACCTAAACCCTAAGCCAAACTCGGCCCTACCGATTCTTCCTATCCGGCGCCACCGAGTTTCACTTGTCATAAGCCACTGCCAAACCCTAGCAATTCGGTTCTACCGATAGGGATCTCGGTCTCACCGAGATGGGATTGCAAACTCTCTGTTTCCCTTTCGTAACTTTTCGGTCTCACCAAAAGAGCGGATCGGTCCCACCGAGATTGCAATGTAAATTCAGTGTTTCCTTTTTGTAACTTTTAGGTCTCACCGAAAGAGCAAATCGGTCCCACCGAGTTTGCCTGACCAACTCTCTGGTTAGCTAATTACCAAAATCGGTCTCACCGAGTTTGTGTAATCGGTCTCACCGAGATTACGTTATGCCCAAACCCTAACCAAATCGGTCCTACCGAGTTGCATGTCAGTCCCACCGAAAATCTCTAACGGTCACTAGGTTTACCTTTTCGGTCCGACCGAGTTTTTTGATCCGGTCCCACCGAGATTGGTAAATTGTGTGTAACGGTTAGATTTTGTGTGGAGGCTATATATACCCCTCCACCTCCTCTTCATTCATGGAGAGAGCCATCAGAACACATCTACACTTCCAACCCATATGTTCTGAGAGAGAACCACCTACTCATGTGTTGAGACCAAGATATTCCATTCCTACCATATGAATCTTGATCTCTAGCCTTCCCCAAGTTGCTTTCCACTAAAATCTTCTTTCCACCAGATCCAAATCCTATGAGAGAGAGTTGAGTGTTGGGGAGACTATCATTTGAAGCACAAGAGCAAGGAGTTCATCATCAACACACCATTTGTTACTTCTTGGAGAGTGGTGTCTCCTAGATTGGCTAGGTGTCACTTGGGAGCCTCCGACAAGATTGTGGAGTTGAACCAAGGAGTTTGTAAGGGCAAGGAGATCGCCTACTTCATGAAGATCTACTGCTAGTGAGGCAAGTCCTTCGTGGGCGATGGCCATGGTGGGATAGACAAGGTTGCTTCTTCGTGGACCCTTCGTGGGTGGAGCCCTCCGTGGACTCGCGCAACCGTTACCCTTCGTGGGTTGAAGTCTCCATCAACGTGGATGTAGGATAGCACCACCTATCCGAACCACGGGAAAAACATCCATGTCTCCAATTGCGTTTGAATTCTCCAAACCCTTCCCTTTACATTCTTGCAAGTTGCATGCTTTACTTTCCGCTGCCAATATACTCTTTGCATGCTTGCTTGAATTGTGTGATGATTGCTTGACTTGTCCTAAAATAGCTAAAATCTGCCAAGAACTAAAATTGGGAAAAGGTTAAGTTTTTATTTGGTCAAGTAGTCTAATCACCCCCCCTCTAGACATACTTTCGATCCTACAAGGTCATAAATAACTAAAGACAACTCCTATGGCTCCTGCCGGTTGTCATACTCATCGACATGCAAGTCGTGATTCTTATTACAAGAACATGATCAATCTCATACATCACATATATCATTCATCACATCCTTTTGGCCATATCACATCACAGGGCACATGCTGCAAAAACAAGTTAGACGTCCTCTAATTGTTGTTGCAAGTTTTTACGTGGCTGCTATAGGTTTCTAGCAAGAACGTTTCTTACCTACGCCAAAACCACAACGTGATATGCCAATTTCTATTTACCCTTCATAAGGACCCATTTCATCGAATCCGATCCGACTAAAGTGGGAGAGACAGACACCCGCCAGCCACCTTATGCAACTAGTGCATGTCAATCAGTGGAATCAGTCTCACGTAAGCGTACATGTAAGGTCGGTCCGGGCCGCTTCACCCATGATGCCACCGAATCAAGATAAGACTAGTAACGGCAAGCAAATTGACAATATCGACGCCCACAACTGCTTTGTGTTCTACTCGTGCATAGGAACTACGCATAGACCTAGCTCATGATGCCACTGTTGGGGAATGTAGCAGAATTTTAAAATTTTCTACGCATCACCAAGATCAATCTATGGAGTCGTCTAGCAACGAGGGTGACAGGAGTGCATCTACATACCCTTGTAGATCGCGTGCGAAAGCGTTTAAGAGAACGGGGTTGATGAAGTTGTACTCGTCGTGATCCAAATCACCGATGACCAAGTGCCGAATGGACAACACCTCTGCGTTCAACACATGTACGGTTGGGAAGACGTCTCCTCCATCTTGATCCAGCAAGGGGAAGGAGAGGTTGATGAATATCCAGCAGCACAATGGCGTGGTGGTGGATGCAGCAGGATCCCGGCAGGGCTTCGCCAAGCGCAAGCGGGGAGGAGAGGTATTACGGAGGGAGAGGGAGGCACCAAGAGCAAGGGGTGCGGCTACCCTCCCTCCCCCCTTCTTTATATAGGGGCCTTGGGGGGGGGGGCGCCGGCCCTAGGACATGGATCTCCAAGGGGGACGGCGGCCAAGGGGTGGCTTCCCCCCCCCAAGCCAAGTGGGGGTCGCCCCCACCCCTAGGGTTTCCCAACCCTAGGTGTAGGGGAGGACCAAGGGGGGGGGCGCACCAGCCCACTAGGGGCTGGTTCCCCTCCCAATTCAGCCCATGGGGCCCTCCGGGATAGGTGGCCCCACCCGGTGGACCCCCGGGACCCTTCTGGTGGTCACGATACAATACCGGCGACCCCCGAAACGTTCCCGATGGCCAAAACTGGACTTCCTATATATAAATCTTTACCTCCGGACCATTCCAGAACTCCTCGTGACGTCCTGGATCTCATCCGAGACTCCGAACAACTTTTGGGTTACTGCATACTAATATCTCTACAACCCTAGCGTCACCAAACCTTAAGTGTGTAGACCCTACGGGTTCGGGAGACATGCAGACATAACCGAGAAGACTCTCCGGTCAATAACCAACAGCGGGATCTGGATACCCATGTTGGCTCCCACATGCTCCTCGATGATCTCATCGGATGAACCACGATGTCGAGGATTCAATCAATCCGTCTACAATTCCCTTTGTCAATCGGTACGTTACTTGCCCGAGACTCGATCGTCGGTATCCCAATACCTCGTTCAATATCGTTACCGGCAAGTCACTTTACTCGTGCCGTAATGCATGATCCCGTGATCAACCACTTGGTCACATTGAGCTCATTATGATGATGCATTACCGAGTGGGCCCAGAGATACCTCTCCATCATACGGAGTGACAAATCCCAGTATCGATTCATGCCAACCCAACAGACACTTTTGGAGATACCTGTAGTGTACCTTTATAGTCACCCAGTTACGTTGTGACGTTTGGCACACCCAAGGCACTCCTACGGTATCCAGGAGTTGCACAATCTCATGGTCTAAGGAAATGATACTTGACATTCGGAAAAGCTACAGCAAATGAACTACACGATCTTTGAGCTATGCTTAGGATTGGGTCTTGTCCATCACATCATTCTCCTAATGATGTGATCCCGTTATCAATGACATCCAATGTCCATAGTCAGGTAACCATGACTATCTTTTGATCAACGAGCTAGTCAAGTAGAGGCTCACTAGGGACATGTTGTGGTCTATGTATTCACACATGTATTACGATTTCCGGATAACACAATTATAGCATGAACAAGAGACAATTATCATGAACAAAGAAATATAATAATAACCATTTTATTATTGCCTCTAGGGCATATTTCCAACAAGGACGAGTTCTTCGCACGCACCCCAGTGTTCGAACCTCTCAAGAGTCTGCGGAACCCCGAATCCGACATTTGGCGCACCAGGTAGGGGTGCGTTGGAGCCTCTCTTCCACCGACCGATTTGCCACCGCTCCATCGCTTCCATGGCTGACGCTCGTCGAGCCCGTGCTGAGCGTTGGGCCACCCTCGCCACCCGCATCACCCAGACGGCGCCTGTTGGCGGGCCTCCCCATTGTTCGCCACCGGCCCGGTGGGGCACGAGCAGCAAGCTTTGTCGCTGCACCCCTCTATGCAGTGTGATGGGTGCACCGCCACCCCGTCGCTAACCCTGGCCGGTTCATCGTCTCACGCTCATCACGGCCCAGCGAACACGCATGCCGCATTGCTCATGGCGCGCGAACTCCTGCGCTATCGCCCCATCGACGACCTCTACGAAGATTGGCTGGACCACATCGTCGAGCTCGTCAGTGCCGCCGGGGGCTCTCCTGCACCGTCTCTCCCACTGCCTTGCCAGCCGCTTGCTGCGGGTGACATAGTGTAGGATCGAAAGTATGTCTAGAGGGGGGGGGGTGATTAGACTACTTGACCAAATAAAAACTTAACCTTTTGCCAATTTTAGTTCTTGGCAGATTTTAGCTACTTTAGGACAAGTCAAGCAATCATCACACAATTCAAGCAAGCATGCAAAGAGTACATTGGCAGCGGAAAGTAAAGCATGCAACTTGCAAGAATGTAAAGGGAAGGGTTTGGAGAATTCAAACGCAATTGGAGACACGGATGTTTTTCCCGTGGTTCGGATATGTGGTGCTATCCTACATCCACGTTGATGGAGACTTGAACCCACGAAGGGTAACGGTTGCGCGAGTCCACGGAGGGCTCCACCCACGAAGGGTCCACGAAGAAGCAACCTTGTCTATCCCACCATGGCCATCACCCACGAAGGACTTGCCTCACTAGCGGTAGATCTTCATGAAGTAGGCGATCTCCTTGCCCTTACAAACTCCTTGGTTCAACTCCACAATCTTGTCGGAGGCTCCCAAGTGACACCTAGCCAATCTAGGAGACACCACTCTCCAAGAAGTAACAAATGGTGTGTTGATGATGAACTCCTTGCTCTTGTGCTTCAAGTGATAGTCTCCCCAACACTCAACTCTCTCTCACAGGATTTGGATTTGGTGGAAAGAAGATTTGAGTGGAAAGCAACTTGGGGAAGGCTAGAGATCAAGATTCATATGGTAGGAATGGAATATCTTGGTCTCAACACATGAGTAGGTGGTTCTCTCTCAAAACATATGGGTTGGAAGTGTAGATGTGTTCTGATGGCTCTCTCCATGAGTGAAGAGGAGGTGGAGGGGTATATATAGCCTCCACACAAAATCTAACCGTTACACACAATTTACCAATCTCGGTGGGACCGAATCAACAAACTTGGTCAGACCGAAATAGTAAACCTAGTGACCGTTAGAGATTTTCGGTGGGACTGACATGCAACTCGGTAGGACCGATATGGTTAGGGTTAGGGCATAACGTAATCTCGGTGAGACCAATTACACAAACTCGGTGAGACCGATTTTGGTAATTAGCTAACCAGAGAGTTGGTCTGGCAAACTCGGTGGGACCGATTTGCTCTTTCGGTGAGACCTAAAAGTTACAAAAAGGAAACAGAGAGTTTACATTGCAATCTCGGTGGGACCGATCCGCTCTTTCTGTGAGACCGAAAAGTTACGAAAGGGAAACAGAGAGTTTGCAATCCCATCTCGGTGAGACCGAGATCCCTATAGGTAGAACCGATTTGCTAGGGTTTGGCAATGGCTATGACAAGTGAAACTCGGTGGCGCCGGGTTGAAAGAATCGGTAGGGCCGAGTTTGGCTTAGGGTTTAGGTCAAATGTGGATATGGGAAAGTAGCTGAGGGTTTTGGAGCATATCACTAAGCACATGAAGCAAGAGGCTCATTAAGCAACACCTCATCCCTCCTTGATAGTATTGGCTTTTCCTAAAGACTCAACGTGATCTTGGATCACTAAAATATAAAATGAAGAGTCTTGAGCTTTTGAGCTTGAGCCAATCCTTTGTCCTTAGCATTTTGAGGGTTCCACTTTCACCATCCATGCCATGCCAATCATTGAGCTTTCCTGACATAATCATCTTGGAATAGCATTAGCTCAATGAGCTATATGTTGTTATGAATTACCAAAACCACCTAGGGATAGTTTCACTTTCAATCTCCCCCTTTTTGGTAATTGATGACAACATATAGATCAAAGCTTCGATAAATAATAATAAGAATGGAATATATCGTCGCTTTGAAAAGTGTGTGATAAGTAAGAGCTCCCCCTAAATTTGTGCATATTTAAAGTTTGCTTTGGACTGCAAATGCACAAGGAGTTAGACTCATGGGTTACTCTTCCATGTCACATACATCTTGGTGGAGCGCTCAAAATGATAAGAATGAAATACATGCACTCATCACCAAGAAAAGTGAATGATCACATAAGATAGATAGGATAATATCAAGCATGCATAAGTGTAGCTTATGATCAAACAAATGATCATCAATGTCTCATAGATAACGACATAGTATCTCAAGCACTCAAAAGCAAATAAAGTTTGAAAAAACACCAAATAAAGCAAGAGAGAATAAAAGCAACACACTCTCTCTCGAAGCCTATGATCTATACATTTTTCTCCCCCTTTGTCAACAAGTTACCAAAAAGTTCCTAGAAAATGCATAGTGCTAGATCGACTCTCAGGCTTGATCTTCTGGTGGTGGTGGAGTTCGGAGCACTCCAAGGACGAAGCCTTCTGTAGACATGGTTGGAGTTGAAGCTGAAGTAGATGCTGGAGCTGGTGGAACTGAAGCTGTAGCTGGTGCAGAAGTGGTGGCTCTGGTGTCAGCAACTGGCACTACATATGACCTCTGAGCTCGTGGCACTCTGGGAAATGCATCAGTTGTAGTCTTGCCCTTCCTCTCCTGCATATCATCCTGAAGTTGCTCCACTGCAGACTGAATCTCTGTTACTTTGACATCCAAGTCATAGAAGTTTTGTTCCATGATCCTCTCTAAGCTCTGCTGATTCTGAGTGAGGGTGGCCAGTCCTTGCTCAATCCTCAGTGTGGATGCAATCAAGTAACCAAGCTGCTCTTGTTTGGTCTTCAAGAAATACTCAGATGCCTCCGCTTGAGTTGGCATCTTAGCAGCTTTCTCCTTCCTTGCCTTCTCCTTCTTTGCTTGTGCTTGTGCAGATGATGGTTCATTCTCATTCATGACAACTTGATTGTCCTCAAAGTCTGGATGGATGGGCAGGTGTTCCTTGTCCAATAAGTATATGCCTGTGCCCATCTTTGAGTTGATCAACTCCTGAATCTGAGGGGCATAACCACAACTCCTCTTCTGATCTGCTGCAGTCCTCTTGATAGTCTCTACTATGAGGCTCATGACCTTGAATTTCTGAGGTACATCAAATACATGAAGCAAATTGATTGCATGGCCTTTGATCATCTTGTGATCACCTGACTTGGGAAACAGAGTGTGCCTAAGGATCCAGTTAATGGTTGGCAGCCCTGACAGAAGATAATGCACTAAGCCAAATTTGAAAGTTTCAAGAGCTTCATTTGGAATTTCCTTGTACATATTGGACATAGAGTTGTGGTCCATCTTCTTCTTGGCATAGATATCCAAGTCATCCTCATGCTCCTCTGGGGCATTGATGAGCTGTGCCCACTCAGCAACAGTTGATTGGTACCTCGTACCTTCAGACATCCATGTGATCCTTCCATCTGGGTAGAAGTGTGCTATGGAGTAGAATTACATAATGAGTTCCTCATTCCACTTTGTGAGCTTCTGCACAACAAAGTCTGCAACTCCACAAGCACCAAAACTGTCAATCGCACCAGGATAGTGTTCCTCATTGTCCTTAATGTACTCCCAATCAACCCATCTCATGTCACAAACTATGGGCTTCTTATCAAGCATCACTGTCTCATAGAAATCTTGCTGTTCCTTGGTGTGAAACCTGTAATCAACAACAGTTCTTCTCCTTGAAGCATACGGGTCTGCTTCTCTCCACTTCCTCAGCCCTAAGTCTTTTCCGAGCTTCATGTCCTCAGCCACAGGATGAGCATCATTGTGGTCTGAGATCTTGGGCTTAAGCTTCCTGAGCACTTGACCTTCTTCTTCTTCAGCAATGTCAGGCACTGGGGCCTTGTTCTTCTCAGCAGCTGGTATGCTCTTTGTATTCCTCTTTGGTGCTGGCTTGGGCTTGGAGGCAGCTTTGGGTGCTTCTTTGGGCTTTGATGCAGCAGCCCCTGTCCTGATAGCATCACCCATAAGCTTAGGTGCCTTAGGTGCTGGTGCAGCAACCTCTTCTTCCTCTTCCTCTTCTGAGTCTCTCATGATTGAGGATCTCCCAAGCACTCTGGTAGTGGTCTTTTTGACCCTTTCCTTCCTCTTCTTCCCTTCAGCAGCAACTGGCTCTATGGGTGCAGGCTTTTCAGGAATCTGAGTTGAAGCTCTGGCTTTTGGCATAGGCTGTCTACCTGCTGGCCTTTTGATTTTCAATCCTGGCTTTGTGCCTTGAGCTGAGCCATACTCCTTCTTGAGCACTACTTTCTTGGAAGTAGCTTCCTCTTCTGCCACATAGTCCTCATCCTCTGAGTCTGAGGTTCTCTTCTTCCTTTGTCTGGTGGCAGCTTTTGGCAGATTGCTAGGGGTGCTCCTGCTGCCCGCATCAGAAGAACTGGAGGGACTAGTGCCCTCACTCATGTGCACCTGCTCTTCTGACCTGTTCTGGCTGTCACTCTGATCAGACATGATGTAAAAGCCGACTGCTGACCCTGTGAAGAGTTTATAGATGAGGTAGAATAGATGAGTATCACAAAATGCAGAGAATTTTGCAAAAGAATGACTCAAAATCTTAGTTTTAGTTTCCCACAGAAATCATCTCGGATCTACCAATTTTTAAACTCGGTGATACCGAAGCAGTTTTTGGAACCTAAACTAGTGAACTCGGTCAGACCGAGTCACAGTTCGGTGGCACCGAGACTGCTAGGGTTTCACAAAGTTCCAAAATCGGTCACACCGATTAGTAATTCTCGGTCAGACCGAGTTTCACTTGTGCAATGGCATGAGCCAAATCGGTGGGACCGAGTTTTTCAACTCGGTGGGTCCGAGATGGTTTCGACGGAAACCTAACCCTAAAAATTTCGAATCAAAACTAATCTACGAACGCATTGACTGGATAGGAGTGTTTCAATCATGGCAAGAATCATTAAGAACACAACGTGCTAGGAATCGGACGGGGAATAGCACTATGATCGAGTCCATACCCTAGTTTGGTGGAGACTCGCTACGGCGGCAACGGCGGGGTAGAATTCCGTTGACGGTGATGGAGACCAGCGACTGGAGGTGGCTGGCAGCGAGGAGACGGTCCGGAGACCACGTTGGTAGAGCGAGCTATCGCGCGGGCGAAGGGGTTCAGGGAAATTTCCAAATTTTTGCCCGTGACTATATATAGCCCGACCCTGTCGGTGTGACCGAGTGGAACAACTCGGTGGCACCGAGATGCAAAGCTATATACAGTTATTGCAACTCGGTGTGACCGAATGGTTCAAATCGGTTGCACCGAGATCGAAAATTCAGATCAACTTAATGATCTCGGTAGGACCGAAAGTAGGATATCGGTCAGACCGAGAATCATAAAGTGGTTTTGGAAGTTTAAGTCTATGACGAATCGAGGACTCCGAGTGCTCCTCACACAGAGTGGTTCGGATCTGACTTGATCAAATTTTGTGATGTAGCATGAATAGAGTTTGAGATGAGAAAAGCATATATAGCTAGAGGAGGTTCTTAGGCATTCTTGTCCATCCACTTGGCAAAAGGAAATAAAACCAAACAATCAAAACAACAAGTGGATGTCCTCAAATGAGTAAAATATGCAACCAACATGCTCACACAATAAAATGGCAATTGAAATATGTGACAAAGCATGCACAACCAATTCTAGCATCTATCAAGCAATTGGCGATGACTAGGTCATCTATATATGAGTATATTGACTTAGGAGTCAAGTGAGAACACTTGATCATAGGTCATACTCATCGTTTAAGCTCAAGTGGTGTTACCACTTTTACATAAAGCATTGTTGTGTTCACATCTTCAGAGTTGCTTTAGCTCAAGTCTTAGAGTAAAGCTCCCCCTAGATGTGATATCCCCCCTAAGAGGGATGAACTACCCTTGGGTTTTGTCGATGATGACTTCATGTAGATGTTGAAGATGTGGATGCTCAATGTTGATGTAGATCACTTGGAGCTATCCATTTGAGTGAATTGCACTTTCAATACCTACATGGGTTAGTCCCACAAGGAACAAACAAGGATATCCATAGACATAGAGTGATGCACAGACAAGATAATGTCCATGAAAACTTTTAGGTTACCTTGTCCCTTGTCTTACCAACAAGAGGGTTTGTGACTCCTTGAACTAGTGCAAGATGTGGAAGTTGATTGCACTTGTTCTTGCCAAAATGATAAGAGTGAAGTATGTTGGCGGAGTCACCCTCAAGAACTCTCTAGTTCTTCTTCTTTTGGATCCACACCATCTTGATGGGAATCCTTGGAGTTGTAGTTGTACTTGATGAAGTGGAACTTGGAGTGGTCTTGGGAATCCACTTGACTAAGGTCTTAGGAGCTTCTTCAAATGCATCAATTTCCTCTTGAAGCTTGTCCTTGCCTTTTTGCTTGTAGTCTTGTGGTGGAAGATCATCTTGAGCTTGTGTCCCCTTGAAGGAAGTGTCATACTTCTCTTGTTGAGGAACAAACTTTGTCTTGGGGTATTGATCTTCTTCCCACTCAACTCCATTGGCATTGAACTTTCGTTCAAAACCAACACCTTGATTCTTCCGGTGCATTCCTTGCTTGCGCACAATTTCCTCGAATTGCTTACTCCCGGCAAGGCTTTTGTACACTCCTTTCTCTATAATTCCCTTCAATAAGCTATTTTCTTGCTCAAGTGTAACTTGGCTAAGAGAATCATTAGTGGAATCAAGAGAACTACTAGAAGCAACAATATTGGATTTATCATGATCATTGTTACTACTAGAGGAAGAATCTTTCTTGTTCTTGTTACTAGACTTGACTTGAGGCATGTAAGTGGATAAGAGTAAACGCTTGGCAATGTAAGAAGAACTTTTCTTGCGGAGATCATCATTGATTGCATTTAAAAACTCATGCTCTTGCTCAAGATTGAGCTTTTCAAAGCGTAACTTCTCATGAGCTCTTAAAAGTTCTCGATGATCTTCGAAGATAGTTTCATGAGCTAACTTAAGAGTGTTTAGTTCTTTAGTTATAGCCTCAATCTTCTCCTTATCATTGTCATTCGTTTTATCTTGATTAGCATGATTAATTGATGTTTCATCATAGTATTCATCACTAGAGTTATCAACAAGTAAATCATCATCACCTAACAAGTCATCTTCATCACTATTAAAATCAACATTCTCGGGGTGTGTTACCTTAGGACCTTTGGTCATGAAGCATCTTCCAATTCCTTCATTTGGTGAGTCAAATATATCGTAGGAGTTTGTTGTCACAAGTGCTAGACCGGCAACACCTTCATCTTGAGTATATTCGGAGTGGGAGTGATAACTTCTCTCGGAGTGTTCGTCGGAGTCGGAGCCGGATACCCATTCACCAACATGAGCTTGATGTCTTCATTTTGTGTAGCTCCTTGATGATTTTTCCTTCCTTTCCGAATCCTTTCTTCTCCGTGAGTATCTTCGTTCATAACGATCATTTCTACTCCTCTCTCTTGGTGGTGATTCTTCTCTTTTGCTTCTTCTTTTTGGAGAGTCTTCTCTTCTCTTGTAGGGAGCCGTACACTCATTGGAATAGTGTCCGGGTCTTCCACAATTGTAGCAGTTTCGCTCTCGACTAGAAGATCTTTTGTCATTGTAGGACCTTGACTTGGAGCTTCTATCTTTGCTTCTACTCTTGTAGAACTTGTTGAAGTTCTTCACCATTAAACTCAATTCTTCATTGAAGTTTTGTTTCTCACTTGATGATGTAGGGGCTTCACATGAGGCTTTGTAGGCACCAGTTGATTTGTTGTAAAGTTCCTCTTTATCCTTAAGTGACATCTCATGAGCAACAATTCTTCCAATTACCTCCGTTGGCTTGAGATCTTTGTAATTGGGCATCATTTGGATCAATGTGCACACGGTATCATATTTTCCATCCAAGGCTCTTAGAATCTTCTTGATGATGAATCTATTGGTCATCTCTTCACTCCCTAAGCCGGCAATCTCATTTGTGATGAGAGCAAGCCTAGAGTACATTTCAGCGACACCTTCCCCATCCTTAATTCTGAAGTTGTCAAGTTGACTTTGAAGCACATCCAATTTGGATTCCTTGACGGAGTCGGTACCTTCGTGCATATCAATCAAAGTGTCCCAAATTTCCTTTGCATTCTCAAGACGACTGATTTTGTTGAATTCTTCGGGGCACAATCCGTTGAAGAGAATATCACAAGCTTGAGCATTTTATTGCAACATCTTCAACTCATCGGCGGTAGCTTCACGGTTTGGTTCTCTCCCATCAAATAAGTCACCTTGCAAACCAACACACACAATAGCCCAAACGGCGGGGTTATGTCCAAGAATATGCATTTTCATTTTATGCTTCCAACTAGCAAAATTAGTACCATCAAAGTAAGGACCTCTACGGTGATAATTTCCCTCGCTAGATGCCATACTCTCCTAGGTTGTGAAACCAAGGCTGTGACCACCAAAAGCTATGGAAATCAAAGCAAATGGAGACCAAAGCTCTGATACCACTTGTAGGATCGAAAGTATGTCTAGAGGGGGGGGGGTGATTAGACTACTTGACCAAATAAAAACTTAACCTTTTCCCAGTTTTAGTTCTTGGCAGATTTTAGCTACTTTAGGACAAGTCAAGCAATCATCACACAATTCAAGCAAGCATGCAAAGAGTACATTGGCAGCGGAAAGTAAAGCATGCAACTTGCAAGAATGTAAAGGGAAGGGTTTGGAGAATTCAAACGCAATTGGAGACACGGATGTTTTTCCCGTGGTTCGGATAGGTGGTGCTATCCTACATCCACGTTGATGGAGACTTCAACCCACGAAGGGTAACGGTTGCGCGAGTCCACGGAGGGCTCCACCCACGAAGGGTCCACGAAGAAGCAACCTTGTCTATCCCACCATGGCCATCTCCCACGAAGGACTTGCCTCACTAGCAGTAGATCTTCACGAAGTAGGCGATCTCCTTGCCCTTACAAACTCCTTGGTTCAACT
Organism: Triticum monococcum; assembly: GCA_034509565.1. NCBI lineage: Eukaryota > Viridiplantae > Streptophyta > Magnoliopsida > Poales > Poaceae > Triticum > Triticum monococcum. Next base: position 436,083,836 of record CM067842.1, on the reverse strand, counting down.
CCACAATCTTGTCGGAGGCTCCCAAGTGACACCTAGCCAATCTAGGAGACACCACTCTCCAAGAAGTAACAAATGGTGTGTTGATGATGAACTCCTTGCTCTTGTGCTTCAAATGATAGTCTCCCCAACACTCAACTCTCTCTCATAGGATTTGGATTTGGTGGAAAGAAGATTTGAGTGGAAAGCAACTTGGGGAAGGCTAGAGATCAAGATTCATATGGTAGGAATGGAATATCTTGGTCTCAACACATGAGTAGGTGGTTCTCTCTCAGAACATATGGGTTGGAAGTGTAGATGTGTTCTGATGGCTCTCTCCATGAGTGAAGAGGAGGTGGAGGGGTATATATAGCCTCCACACAAAATCTAACCGTTACACACAATTTACCAATCTCGGTGGGACCGAATCAACAAACTCGGTCAGACCGAAATAGTAAACCAAGTGACCGTTAGAGATTTTCGGTGGGACTGACATGCAACTCGGTAGGACCGATATGGTTAGGGTTAGGGCATAACGTAATCTCGGTGAGACCGATTACACAAACTCGGTGAGACCGATTGTGGTAATTAGCTAACCAGAGAGTTGGTCAGGCAAACTCGGTGGGACCGATCTGCTCTTTCGGTGAGACCGAAAAGTTACAAAAAGGAAACAGAGAGTTTACATTGCAATCTCGGTGGGACCAATCCGCTCTTTCGGTGAGACCGAAAAGTTACGAAAGGGAAACAGAGAGTTTGCAATCCCATCTCAGTGAGACCGAGATCCCTATCAGTAGAACCGATTTGCTAGGGTTTGGCAATGGCTATGACAAGTGAAACTCGGTGGCGCCGGGTTGAAAGAATCGGTAGGGCCGAGTTTGGCTTAGGGTTTAGGTCAAATGTGGATATGGGAAAGTAGCTGAGGGTTTTGGAGCATATCACTAAGCACATGAAGCAAGAGGCTCATTAAGCAACACCTCATCCCTCCTTGATAGTATTGGCTTTTCCTAAAGACTCAATGTGATCTTGGATCACTAAAATATAAAATGAAGAGTCTTGAGCTTTTGAGCTTGAGCCAATCCTTTGTCCTTAGCATTTTGAGGGTTCCACTTTCACCATCCATGCCATGCCAATCATTGAGCTTTCCTAACATAATCATCTTGGAATAGCATTAGCTCAATGAGCTATATGTTGTTATGAATTACCAAAACCACCTAGGGATAGTTGCACTTTCACATAGCCCATGGAGCACCTCCTCCACCTCCCCGTCATGATGCCATCATCGAGCCAAGGCGTGACCCACCGCGCAGGGCGCCCGCGTGGGAGGAAGAAAGCTGCCAGGTGGTCCAGCGGCCGCAAGCAGGGGCGCGTGCGCTCCCAGCACCACCACGTCAGGACCGTGCGACACCTGCCACGGTGGCGCGCGAGCCCTAAGATCAGGCTCCACCTCAACGACGAGCCCCCGTGACCATGGCGGGTTGCCGTGCCTTCACTCTAGAGTTGCGCAGTGTCGTCTGGCCGGGGAAGTTCAAGCTCGACCTGCCTCCATGCTACAACAGCACCCCCGACCCTGCTGAGTTCATGCAGCTCTACAAGCTGAGCATCGAGGTGGCCAACGGCGATGAGAAGGTTATGGCGAACTAGTTTCCCATGACCTTCAAGGATGGGGCACGTTCTTGGTTCCTGAACCTGCCTGTGGGATCGATCTCCTCCTAGGGCGAGATGCGCGAGCGTTTCGTCGCCAACTTCCAGGGCACTCGCGACTGCCCGCCTGCCGCGGGTGACCTACGGCGCATCAAGCAGCAGCCAGGGGAGACCCTGCAGAAGTACATCCAGTGCTTCAACATCGTTTGTCTCAAGATCCCCAAGGTGTTGGACGAGGCCATCATCTCCTCATTCACTGATGGTGTCCGCGACGCCAAGATGAAGGAAGAGCTCGCCATACACGAGGACCTGTGCACGACTCTGGAGATGTTCAACATGGCAACCAAGTGCGTGAGAGCTGAGGAAGGACGCCTCTCTGAAAGTGCTAGTTATTGACTAGAGGGGGGTGAATAGGCGATTTTTATGGAAGTCTTCAAAACACAGGGGCTTTGAAGACAAACAGTATAAATGAACCTATTGATATGCAGCGGAAGATAGACTACACTAGATAGGTCATAGTCAAGTAAGCAATGAAGTGAAAGTTCGAAGACTATCAGCAGCTAGGTAGTATGGATCAGGATGGAAGATATTATGAAGCCAAATAGCAAACAATCTTCACTCAATAAAGTCAATCAGATCATACAGGCAAGCAATGACTTCACGAAGACAAACTGTAAAGTAAAGGGAAGTGAAGGATAGTACCAGTAGCTTGGTGAAGACAAGGACTTGGTAGACTAGTTCCAGTTACTGTGACAACTGTACGTCTGGTTAGAGAGGCTAAGATTTAACTCGAAAGACCGCGTCTTCACCTTATTCCCCTTGAGCTAAGGACACACAGTCCTCGCCCAATCACTCTGGTAAGTCTTCAAGGTAGACCTCCAAACCTTCACAGACTTCGTTCACCAGCAATCCACAATGACTCTTGGATGCTCAGAACACGATGCCTAACCGGCTGGAGGATTCACAGTCCTCAGGTGTAACAAGTCTTCAGATCACGCAGACAGAAAGACTTCAGTGATGCCTAACACTCTTTGGCTCTGGGTGTTTTGGGCTTTGTCCTCGCAAGGATCTCTCTCTCTCTCTCAAATGCTTCGAAGGTGGGTTGCTCTCAAACAACAAAAGCCATGCACTAACTCTGAGCAGCCACCAATTTATGGTGTAGGGGGTGGGCTATTTATAGCCAGGAGGCAACCCGACCCGATTTGTCCGAAATGACCCTGGGTCACTAAGGAACCGACACGTGTCCAACGGTCAGATTTCGAACACACGCGATAGCTTTGCTTGGGCTACAAGTAAAGCTAACTCATCCAGCTCTGGATAAGATTTGCTCTCATTGTCTTCGCTAGAAGACATAGGATTAGATTGAGCATCACTTCAGTCACTCTGACTTTGTTCACTTGGACCCCACTTAATAGTAAAGTGGTTCCTATGACTCACAAAGAAGAAAAGGAAACTACAAAACAACTATGTCTTCGCACTCCACAGTCTTCATGTGAATGTCTTCTCATGTCATAATATTCACTGTGAATAACTTCACAAACCACCATTGTCTTCAATGTCTTCACACATTTTTAGGGGTCGTCTCTGGTAGGTAAACGAATCAATATGGGACTACTACTTGTGTTATCCCGCAATTCTCACAAACACATTAGTCCCTCAACCAAGTTTGTCGTCAATACTCCAAAACCAACTAAGGGTGGCACTAGATGCACTTACAATCTCCCCTTTTTTGGTGATTGATGACAAACCAGTTGAAGTTTTCAACGGGGATAAAAGCATGTGAAAGTTTAAGGATTAAGGCATTGTCTTCATAAGTAGCAAAGGCTCCCCCTGAAGATGTGCATATAAGTAATTTGCTTTTGAATGCAAATGCACATGGCAGGTTTTGCTTTGTGGAGATCCTCTTCAACTCATGAAGACAATTTATCATGCATATAAAGAGATAACGAAGATAATGACATGCATAATTAAAAATGGACGTTTATGGAATGGCTTCATGCGGAATTTATCATCGCATCACAAGGTAGCCGAATAAGTAGCAGATGACCATCGAGTTTAAGTGTTACAACTCAAAGAACCAAATGTTTCAAAAGATGAGAGTTGTAAAGACCTAGCAAAATAAAGCAACCACCCATAAGGACCCGCTTGAAGACTATCAACTCATAAGCTTCTCCCCCTTTTGTCAGTAAGGACCAAAAAGGTTTGAAGACATAGAGTATCTACATGTCCCCATCAGGAGTAGATGAAGGAGCAGGGTCGACGTTGGAGTTCGGTGGTGCAGACGGGCCTGATGCAGTGTCGAGATGCAGTGTAGCCATGATCGGTGAAGTGGCATCATCTTCTTCATCGATGACTCTTGCAACAACAGTTGCAGCCGAAGATGAACACTCAGAATCTTCAATTGAGGGAGTGCGGCACAAGCTTGCATTTTGTGGAGGCCTGGAATCAAAATTGAAGTCCTCGGTGAAGCCATCTTCGCGAAGATCGTCTACAGGACAGAGCAGTGTGAGACTCTTCCAGGACCGCCGACAGGCTTCATGGGCAACAAACGAGTTCTTGGTGGCCAAGTTTCGAATGTGATTGACATCCACCAAGATACTCTGCATCTGACACTTTAGCCAGTCATGATGCTTATCCTGTTTCTGGTGCATGGCCACAAGAAGCTCTCGGTCATTGAGGACACAGGAACGCTTCCGAGGCGTTTGGGCAACCGTACCTGTTTTGGCTTCAGTGTTGGCACGATGTGGCACTCTCATATTCCCAGCCAGAGGATAAGTAGGGGTTGTATCATTGGGGACAAGAATTCCCTCCATTGGTTGCGAGAAGCTATGGTGTTCAGCATTCTGAAGATGTATAGGCTGCTTGGCAGGCTCGGGGTAGATGGCTTCAATGGCCAGATCAACCTCAGGCAGAAAAACAAGATGGTTGCATGCTGAGGGCTGATAGTCAATAGTAGAATGGAGTTTGATCAGGTGCATCACCCATGGAGCATAGAATTTCAGGCCAAACAGATCAATCCCAGTTGCAGCTAGTTGTCTGATGAAGAAATCATGGGTATTGAATCTGATGCCATGGATGATATAAAATAGCAAAGTCTTCATGGCTCCTACGAGTTTGGCTCCCGAAGAATGTCCCTTGATTGGCCATATAGTATGCCTCAGAATGTGGTATGCTTTGCGGGGAAAATACTTGAGGTCATTCATAAGGAACTCTTTGGGGTATTCAACATCTTGCGGCAACGACCTCATCATACTTAGCATCTCACTCATATTTGGCTCGGGCCGCTAGAAGATACTCTGCAGTTCATCTCGATGATGCTGACAACCAGGCTCGTAGAACTCACCTGGAGTGGGCAAGGAAGTAAGCTCGATGATGTCTTGAGCTTTGGCTTCATGATGCACATCACCTGTCATCCACTCAAGAGTCCATGTCTTCGGATCCTTGTTGTAGCCGTGAATATGAAGTAGCATAGAACTACATCAGAAGCTCTTCATTCCAGTGCTCTTTGTCTGTCACAAATGGTAGAAGACCAACATCCCTGAAGCAGTCAAGTGCTTCTTCAAGACAGAGCAGTCCATCAATTGCTTCACAGTCAAGACTCATGTGTGGAAAGATCCGCTCTTGATTGTATAGAATGCAGGAGTAATAGTTGCGCTGTTGATGGCTCCAGAAGCGATCGGAATAGATCTTTGGCTTTGAGTATGGATTCTTGGCAATGTCAAAGAAGGTGTTGTGGGCTCTGAAGCTGTGCACGTTGAAAGAACCCATTGTGGTGGCAGCACCTAGAAGCCTTGGCAGCCATGGATTGGGCTTATGAACTTGTGGTCTCTGCTCCACATGATAGTCATATTGCGGTCCGGGAGCAGAGGGTGGAACCATGATAGGCCATCTAACTGTGACAAGATAACCATGATCATAGGCCTGTTCAATGGTGTGAGGTCTTGGAGGTGGAACAATGGCTTCAGCTTCCACATTGGCTTTGGGCTCCTCGTAGCTTCAGGCTCCACATTGTCTTCAGCCATGACCGTGTCATTGGCTTCAGTGGTGTTGTTTGTGGCAGCCTCAGTGTTTTCAACCTCCGTTTGTGCAATAACAAAAGGGTTGGGCACGATCACATTCTCCTCGAGAATGACTTGATCAGTAGCAGAGGGTGTGGCAACTCTTTCTTCTTCTCTTGTTTCTTCATTATCTTCATCGGCTGATGCGGCCAGAATGTCTAGCAGCTTTGGCTTCAGACTTAGAGACATTCATAGTAGGAGTGGCTTCAGGAAACACTTGATGTGCTACTGAGCTTTGGTGCACTTCCCCTTCCGGAATGCTCGACATGGTGACCTATGGCCTGGGGCCTTTGCGAAGCCTGCGAAATGCGGGCGACGCCTTTGGTGAAGGAGTGGTCTGCACCATGTAGTTTTCATCGTCAAGCACCGGAGTGGTGACTTGAGGTGGTGGAGTTCTGGGCGTTTCATCATGGACGGGGGTGTCTTGCTGAGGGTGCTCGGCCCATGAGTCATCCCAAGCAATTGGCGTTAATGGCGGACCAATGCTGATAAGTTCACTGCTCATGGGAGCAGGCGATGATACTGACTGGGGCTCGAGTTGAGGAAGGACTACATCATCGTCAACATTGTCATCACGAACAGTGTCTTCAGATGTGATGGGGCCAACAGCTCGAACTTCTTCATCTTTAGGAGCCTCTGTGGAAGCAGGCTCATAGATCACCAGACGACGCTCTTGGTTGGTTGAAGCTATAAGTGCAACAGAAATGGGTTCAACAATAAGGGGCTCAGAGGCCGCAGCACACTCTTTCTTTGAAGACTTTGTCTTCAATTTCTTCTTAGATGGGGCATCATCAGGAGCATCCTTGTGCTTGTGTTTCCTGGCTTTGGCTTGAGCTGCCCTTGTCTTTTTCAGCTCTGAAGCTGCTGAGGTGACCTTAGGCCTCGAGCATGTCATGCTAGCAGGGAAGACAATACAAGGTTCTTCCTGCCTTGATGCTTCAGTTTGGGCCACAACAGACTTCTTCTTTTGCTTGGCAGCCATCCTGGGATCGATGCTAGGACGCCCAAGAGCTTTGCGCTTTTCAGCTTCATTGTGGGCTTGAACATATTTCTCTTCAAAATACTTCATGCGCTCTCATGAGCCTTTGGCTTCTTCCCTCTTTTTGTGAAACTCTTCTTTGAGATTATGCATCATCTCTTTGAAGATTTGAACATCTGCCACGCTGAGCTTGGCCATGTTCTTCTTGAAATGTGCCTTCTCATAGTCAATCTTGTTTTTCAACTAGATGATTTTCTGAGCCACGGCCAGTTCATTCGCAAAGGCTCCATGGAAGGTGACACTGACGTCCAGAGGCAACTGAAGATCATCAATGTTGATGCTCTGGTCATCAAACCACTCATCGATGAAGTTGTTCAGAATGTCAACATCAAAGAGGGGCAGATCGTTGAAGATCTCCGCCTCTTGCTTGCTCTTGATCAGCTGCTCAAGGGTATCATCACCAAGATCTTCATCACTGGATAGATCAATGGTGTCTTCTTCATTGCGCAGAACGGCGGCATGAGTCGGTTGATGCCCAGAAATCTTCTTGGGCTTCTTGGTTTTCTTGGACTTCTCGGCCTTCTTGGAGACACAAGACAAATCTTCAGACTGCACACTGGCTTTAGGAGGTGCAGTGGTCAATGGATTCATGGTCGAAGCTTTTGGTGTGGCAGAGGGCTTTGAAGCTTTTGACTTCTTCTTCATCTGCTTTGGTGGTGCTGGCGCATCTTTAGAATCTACATCATCAGTAAATTGATCCACCGTAGCCCTCTGAGCGGCGATGTGAGAGAGGAGACCATCGAAGTTGGCAAAGGGGCTGATGACATTTGGATTGGCATCGCGCGTGCCATCAGCCCTTGGAGCAGATGGACCAGGGTTGAAGTTGAGTCCTAACTCCTTCTTGTTCTTGGTAGCTGATTCCTTGGCAAACTGATAGTTGCACTTGAACATATTGTCTTCATGACACCATAACAAGGATGATGGGTCAGCATCCTCAGGCTTCGGTCCTCGGACCATGCATGGGTAGAAACCTTGGGCAATGACTTCAGGCTTCAACTTTGGCTGTAGATTCCTGTATAGGATATCTCCCCATGGGCGCTTGATAGCATTCTTCTATGCATATTCAGGGGTCACGAAGTTATACTTGAACCACTCTCCAGCCCAATATCTTCGAATCCATTGGATTCGGATCTTGCGCTGATTGTAACTTTCTTCAGGATCAGATTTGTACAATTCATACAGATCCGGAGGCAGATCTAGAGTTGTGTTGCCTCTATGCTACCTGCCACCTTTCCTGACAGATTTATCTATGGCCATTATATTCAGACTAATTGGCTTCAGAATAGTGAATGGCTTCCTTCTGCTGGCCAGACAAGAGCTGGCTTCAGGGGAGTGAATATGATGTTGTAAGAACTTTGCAAATGAATGCAGACTATGAGAACCAAGGGATTCTCCCACAGACATGTACATATGACAACATTAAGGTGCGAGGAAAGGGGAAGAGGTCATATGCATTCTCAGAAGATTTTGAAGATAAATCGGTTTGAAGACATTGACCTCATAGTGAAGACATTCACTTATTTGAAGAGAGTTGGTTCCAGATTTGTACAAATCCATGAATAAGTACAAGTGAGGAATCTAACTAGTTATGAAGCATAAGTGAATACCCTAAGCATAATATGAGATGCAGATAAAGACATAATTATCTACATCCTTCGGTCGCTCCTCCGCCCCATCCAGCGCGCCGCCGCCCCATCCCCTCTGACGCGCTGTCGCACCCGCCTCACCCCCACACCAGCCTCCACCAGCGTGCCGTTGGCCCCCGCCCCGTCCGGCGCGCGGCCGCCCCCCTCTCTCCGGCGCACCGCCACCCCTGCTTCCTCTGGCAAGAGGCTTCCCTGCCTCTCCGCTAGCTGTCACCGTTCCTCCTGCAGGATCCCGACGGTCGAGGTTGCCGTTTCCTACTGGATCTCGTTGAGGGAGCACCACACGCCATTTCCAGGGATGAGCACCACCCGCCACCCCCACGAAGCTCCTTGCCTCTGGTGCACCGCCATGGGCAACCACCAGCCTCCTCCCGACCCCCAGCTGCTTCACCCGTTGCCATGTTGTACTTCTCGTGGAGGCCACTTTGACCTTCCTGACTTAGGATCATATTTGGTTTTTTTGTTGCTTGACAGTGAGATCTGTTGCTTGTGCGAACCACTGCAGGGAGACAAGCAGCTGATGGGTGTTGTCGCATAGAGGATGAGGAGCGTGGAGCATTGTTATGTTGGGTGCGTCCTGTGCTAGAGCATTGTTATGCTGTGGTGCATGTGTGTTGCGTGTGTGCACACGAACTGAAGAAAAAGTTTCAGATATTGTAACCAGCTCATGTGCACAACAAGTGTTTTGTTTATTCCCACAAGAGAATAGTATTTTATTAAGCGAGAAAAAAGTAATACACATACCTTTTGTCTCTGTATGTGCACACAATATATATGTTCCTATGTAATCTTGTGATTTGAAGTTCAAGTATCTATTCTGATGCCTATAGAAAAACTGAGACAACTTACTTATAGATTTTTTGTTTCCAATGATGACGCAGTTCAACATGCAAACCAATTGAAAAACTGTACAGGTTCACCTACCAAAATGTCCAACATTTCCTGAAAAAATTTCACTCTATTTTTTGAACTCTGTGTGTGAACTTTATGCTATTTCAGATGTGTGCATTAATACTTGTGTAAATGCATGTAGCACATGAAGTGTTGTGTATTGTTGTGTGTAATTTTCTTGAATTTCAATAGCATGAGAAGTTCATGTTTCCGAAATTGATAAGTTCACGTGTACCACATACTTAAGAAAATCATCATTGAAAAAAAACAGAACCGCTAAGACCATTTCACTGACAGCAAAAAAATGCCTAAAAATGTCGTGAGACAAAAAACAAAACTTCACAAGATATAGCATAGTAAGTTCGTAGAAAAGGTGGAAAAAACATAATTTTGTTTTGTAAGTTCAACCATTTCTAAAACACACCTTGACGTTCAAATTTAAAAGATAGGTTGGTTCAATGTTTATTACACACCTGTAACTTTCCCTGGTACCGTAGAATAAACCAGGAAGTTCAAAAATAAAAAATGTAGCAGTTCGAAAAGTTAATAAAAAAATGGTGTTTCTACATTTTAGTAAAATATTGGAGAAGTTCAAATTTAAATAACATAGAAGTTCAAAAATTTTATTCCAAAACCAAGAAAGTCAAATGAAAAAAACCGAGTAGTTTCAAAGGACGTGAAGCGCAAGGGAGCACCTTGCTCTGATACCAATTGAAAGTGCTAGTTATCAACTAGAGGGGGGTGAATATGCGATTTTTATGAAAGTCTTCAAAACACAGGGGCTTTAAAGACAAACAATATAAATGAACCTATTGATATGCAGCAGAAGATAGACTACACTAGACAGGCCATAGTCAAGTAAGCAATGAAGTGAAAGTTCGAAGACTATCAGCAGCTAGGTACTATGGATCAGGATGGAAGATAGTATGAAGCCAAACAGCAAATGGTCTTCACTCAGTGAAGTCAATCAGATCATACAGGCAAGCAATGACTTCACGAAGACAAACTATAAAGTAAAGGGAAGTGAAGGATAGAACCAGTAGCTTGGTGAAGACAAGGATTTGGTAGACCAATTCCAGTTGCTGTGACAATTGTACGTGTGGTTAGGGAGGCTGAGATTTAACTCAGAAGACTGCATATTCACCTTATTCCCCTTGAGCTAAGGACACACAGTCCTCACCCAATCACTCTGGTAAGTCTTCAAGGTAGACTTCGAAACCTTTACAGACTTCATTCACCGGCAATCCACAATGACTCTTGGATGCTCAGACCGCGACGCCTAACCGGCTGGAGGATTCACATTCCTCGAGTGTAACAAGTCTTCAGATCACGCGGACAGAAAGACTTCAGTTATGCCTAACACTCTTTGGCTCTGGTTGTTGTGGGCTTTGTCCTCGCAAGGATCTCTCTCTCAAATGCTTCGGAGGTGGGTTGCTCTCAAACGACAAAAGCCGTGCACTAACTCTGAGCAGCCACCAATTTATGGTGTAGGGGGTGGGCTATTTATAGCCAGGAGGCAACCCGGCCTGATTTGTCCAGAATGACCCTGGGTCACAAAGGAACTGACACGTGCCCAACGGTCAGATTTCAAACACATGCGACAGCTTTGCTTGGGCTACAAGTAAAGCTGACTCATCCAGCTCTGGATATGATTTGCTCTCATTGTCTTTGCTCGAAGACATTGGATTAGGTTGAGCATCACTTCAGTCACTCTGACTTTGTTCACTTGGACCCCACTTAACAATACGGTGGTTCCTATGACTCAACAAAGAAGAAAAGGAAACTACGAAACAACTATGTCTTCGCACTCCATAGTCTTCATGTGAATGTCTTCTCATGTCATAATCTTCACTGTGAATATCTTCATAGACCACCATTGTCTTCAATGTCTTCACACACATTTTTAGGGGTCATCTCTGGTAGGTAAACCGAATCAATATGGGACTACTACCTGTGTTATGCTGCAATTCTCACAAACACATTAGTCCCTCAACCAAGTTTGTCGTCAATACTCCAAAACCAACTAAGGGTGGTGTCGGCGTTCTGGGAACGGGGGTCCCCAGACTTGCCTGCCTGCGGCCCGCGGCGTGGCTCAAGGGAGGCCCAGCATGGCCCATCTTCGTCAACACAAGACTCAAGACCCTCGCGAGGGGCCAAGCCTCGCGGGGCGGACAACACGGCGCATCCTTAGGCGCAGCCTCATCAGGCTGGCTCGTGAGGAGGCGGAGATATCAAGGCGGGGTACCTCGCGAGGTGCCCATGACGCAAGCCATGATGACTCAGGGCGCCAGGCGGGCGCCAGCGCGCGCAACGTCCTTCTTTCCTCTTTGGTGCAAAGGGGGCAAGCGCAGCCGCAGAGTACCGAGGCATCAGGCAAAGGTTGCCATTTCGGTGCAACGAGACCAAGACCAGGCGGACTACGAGACGGAGGTCACCATGGAGCCCAGCACGGCGTCACCGCAGAGTCTTTCGCAGGCGAAGACCAACTTTAGTCAGGATAAGAGTACTTGCTGTTCCCCTTCAAATTAGCCCGCCATTGTTGGCGCCCTTCCCGCTCAATATTTGGGAAGAGGCCCAGGGCCTTTGCCTATAAATAGGACCAGCCACTCGCATAGCAAGGGGTCGGCTCATTCGGTTCGCAAGCAGAGAGAAAGTGAGAGAGAGAGAGAAGGGTGATTGAACTCCTCCTGGCAGTTCATCGCCCCAGCCAAGAACAGACCCTCGCGAGGCTGTTCTACCCTGTATTGTTCATCATCATCAGCCCCAAGAGGCAATCCACCCACCACACACTAGAGTAGGGTATTACACCACAATGGTGGTCCGAACCAGTATAAACCTTGTGTCTCTTGTGCGGTTGTTTTAGTAGTTTAGATCCTAGCGAGACGGGGAGGTAGAGGGCGTGATCTCCGCATGCACCCCAGTGTTCGAACCTTAAGGGTCTGCCGGAACCCGTTGAATCCGACATTTTGGCGCGCCAGGTAGGGGTGCGCCGGAATCTTTCCTCCACCACTCCGTTCTCCTCCGACCGTCGCGTCCATGTCCGACGCTCGTCGGGCCCGCGCCGAGCGCCGGGCCGCCATCGCTTCTCGCGTCGCCCAGACGGCCCCCGTCGATGGGCATCCTCGTCGTTCCCCGTCGCCCGCCGTCAATGCCGCCACCGGCCCGGCGGGGGGCGAGCAGCAAGCATCGTCTCAGCACCCGTCCGTGCGCCAAGACGGCCGCACCGCTACTCCATCGCTCGCACCAGCTGGCTCTTCGTCCCGCGCGCTCCGTGCACCCTTGGAGGCTCGAGCTGCGCTCCTCGCGGCAAACGAGCTCCTGCGCTACCGCCCCGTCGACGACGTCTACGAAGAGTGGCTCGACCGCGTCGCCGAGCTTGTCCGCGCCGCAGGGGGCTCTTCCGCGCCGTCCGTTCCTCTGCGCCACACCCCGCCCCGCGCGGGCAACGAAGCTCCAGAGGCGCACCAGCCGCCTCCTCTCCAAGAAGATGCCATGGCTCCAAGGCGCGTGGCCCCTGGGCGGAACCCGCTCCGTCAGGTGCCAGCGCAACAAGAACGGAGCTGCTAGGAAGTCCCTCGCCTGCAAGGGGCAGCCAGGGCGTCCCCTGCTCCGGCACGCCGCAACCCTGCTCCAGCTCCGGCGCGCCAAGACCCCGCTCTGCTCCTAGCTGCAGCGCGTGGGGACCCTCAAGACCAAGCTCTCCACCAGCCGAAGCCTTTCGTGGCCACCGCCGGCTGGCGTGCCTACACCACTGAGCTGTGCAGCGTCGCGTGGCCCGGCAAGTTCAAGCCAGACCTGCCTCCTCGCTATGACGGCAAACTAACCACACAGAGTTCCTCCAGCTCAAAGAGCTGGGCATCGAGGCTGCCAGCGGGGATGAAAAGGTCATGGCAAACTGGTTCCCCATGGCGCTCAAGGAAGGAGCTCGAACCTGGCTCCTGAATCTGGCTCTAGGCACGATCTCCTCCTGGGACCAGATGTGCACCCGCTTCATCACCAACTTCCAAGGTACTCGCGACCGGCCACCCGCCGTGAGTGACATGCGCCGCATCAAGCAACAACCCGGAGAGACCCTGCAAAAGTACATCCAGCGCTTAAACAGCGCGCGCCTCAAGATCCCCAAGGTGTCCGAGGAAGCCATCATCTCGGCCTTCTCCGATGGTGTGTGCGACGTCAAGATGAAGGAGGAGCTGGCGATGCACGAAGACCTCTGCACCTCCCTGGAGCTGTTCAACTTGGCGACCAAGTGCACCAGGGCTGAGGAGGGACGTCTCTCCCTCCTCGAGCTGCCTGCCGCGGACCCAGAAGAGAAGAAGCCCAAGGCCAAGGAAGTGAAGCGCAAGGGAGCTGCCGTACTCGCCGCAGAACCAGACACCAAGCGGGGCAAGGATCTGCCCGAACCCTCCAGGGGCAGCCGGTACTGTGTGTACCATGACCTCCACACCCACAACACCAACGAGTGTCAAGAACTCCGCGCCGTGCGAGAAGGAAGGATCGGCCGTCGCCCTGACCGTGCTGACCGGGGCTATGGCCGAGGAGGAGGAAGAAACCCAGGACGCTGGGAAGATCGCGGCCCGCGCCAGGGGTGGCACGACCAACCTCGCGAGGACCGCTGGCGGGACCTGCCTCGCGAGGGAGACTGGAGGGATCAGCCTCGTGAGGATCGCCCTCATGGCAACGCAGGCCTACCTCCGCTGCCGCCTCAGCCAAGGAGGAACGAAGACCGCCATCAAGACGAGGGGGCTGGGGGCTTCCAAGAGCCGCGCGCAATCGCCTGCATCCTGGGCGGAGCTCAAGCCCCAGCCTCTCAACGTATCTTCAAGCAGTTTGCCCGCGAAGTGAATACAGTTCTCCCCAAGCTCGAAGCAACGCGCCCCCTCAGGTGGTCGGCGTGCGCCATCACGTTCAGCTCAGCAGACCAGCTCAAGTGCGCGGCCACGGCCGGAGTCCTCCCGATGCTTTGCTCCCTAGTCATCAGCAATGTGCTGGTCACCAAGACCCTCATCGATGGTGGGGCAGGGCTCAACGTCCTGTCCGTGGAAACATTCAACAACCTCCAGGTGCCCTACGACCAGCTTCAGCCGACCAAGCCCTTCTCCGGAATCACCGACGGTTCCACAGTTCCGATCGGGCAGGTCCGCCTCCCTGTCACCTTCGGGGCTCGCAGCAACTACCGCACCGAGCTCATCGACTTCGACATCGCCCACATCCTCCTACCGTACAACGCCATCCTCGGGTACCCAACTCTGGCCAAGTTCATGGTCGTGACTCACCACGGCTACAACGTCCTCAAGATGCTAGGAAGTGGCAGCGTCATCACGGTGCCCTATGAAGAGAAGGATGCAGTGTGTTCCCTGGAGCGAGCCTTTCAGGCCGCGTCGCTAGAAGACCCAGATCGCGGAAGTAGGAGGCTTCCTGAGACCACCCCCAAGAAGAAGAAGACATCGTCAGGCTCAGCCCCTCAGGAGGCAGGCCCTTCAGGGCCCGTATCTACCCAGGGGGACCCCCCATCCATCACATAGGAAAGCGCGCCCGGCGCCCTCCTCAGGCAGGGCTCGGGGGCTCTCACCTGGAGGGCCATCGACCTAGCCAGGGTCATGAGGGAGGCGCTTGGGCACCATGTGGAGGCGTGCTTCACAGCATGTTTCCCTCGAGAAGGAGCCAGGCAAGAAAGGTCAGACCAGCAGGAGTTCGTTAACAAGGCCATTCAAGGACTACAGGAGTCAAGGATCATGAGAGGTTGCCGCCGTCTACCAGCTGTGGCCCCACATCCAGGCGAGGATGGCGGGCTGCGCGTCTGCGTCGACGTACCAGGACTCAATCAGATCGCCACGATGGAGCGTCTCTGTCCCTCGCGAGTGGGGCGCTGCGGGGGTCCACCCCACAGCTATGTTCGCATGCCTTACGGCCTGCCGAGCATGGCTGCGGCGTACGAGCGCCTCACGAGGGGCATCATGGAGGCTCAGGAAGCCAGGCGTTCCGCGGCCTTGGCGGAGATGAAGACAGCTCGCGAGGAGTCACAAGTGCCTCCGGAGCCTCCCAAGGCCCCGGGGCCTGGGGGCTCGTGAGGATCAGCCTCTGCAGCCCACCGAGTCTGCTGCACCAACGCCACTTCGCCGACGACATCCTCAGGTGACATCTTTCAAGCTTCATTCCCAGCTGGGAGCGCCCTCCCAGGGTTGCATCACTCCCAGGCCGCGTGGGTCCGTCCCTGCGGCATGTATCCCCTTTTATCTTTCGGTCGTTAGTTTGCCTTGTTGGGGGCGCCCCTTGGGCTGCATCACCCCCAAGCCGCTCGGGCTAGGCCCGGCGGCGTGTATCTCCGTCGCATTTATTTCCAACTATGCATTCGCCTATCACGCTTGATTGCTTGGTGCCTGTCCGCGGCATCCTTTCTTCTCCATGTCGGCCACTTGCACGTTAAAGGGGGGGGGGGGGGTGCCTAAGCATCACGACTCAGGGCTCTTACTGGCTCTCCAGCCCTCACCCTCTGGCCTTGTCCACGGCATCGCGACCTGGCATACCAGTGACGGCTGAGACAAGCTCGAGGGCCGGGACCCGAGGACGTAGAGTACCGGCATCTAACCAAATTTTGCAGGGACACATCTCAAGATACGGCCCAGTGCCAGGCGCAACCCGCCTAGAGGTAGGGCCTCGTGAGTCCCGCGTTGGCTCACGGGTTCCCAGATACACCTCACCTACTCCAACCAGCGAGCTCTTGAGCGACTAACGATCGACTAATGACTGCCATGGCAACCCCATTTTCTCTCTGTGATGAACCTGCAGGATCCTTGGAGGGAACTGCGCTAGCCAAGGCCCTCATGGAGTTCCCTTCACCCTCGCCCATGTGAACCGCTTGCACGTTAAAGGGGGGGCGCCTGAGCATCGCGACTCAGGGCTCTTACTGGCTCTCCAGCCCTCACCCTCTGGCCTTGTCCACGGCATCGCGACCTGGCATACCAGCGACGGCTGAGACCAGCTCGAGGGCCGGGACCCAAGGACGTAGAGCAGTAAGGGGAGCAGAGGCGAGGGAGAAGGGGCACGTGAGGACCTCGCCGAGAAACTCCGTCCCAACTACCCCACAGACCCGACGATGCACTGGGGGCGATCTCCGATCCTCAAGATAAGTCACCATCCAAAGCACTGGCTACCGTGGCACTACCCCCGCACCTAAAGCAATTCCGTACTAGCAATGTTGCTTCCCTTTCTCACCAAGCGACGGCTGCTTGGGCGCCAAAGGGGACCTCCTGAGCATCGTGACTCAGGGGCTCTTACCAGACCCCGGGTTGCTCACCTCCTGGCCTTGACCATGGCATCGCGACCTGGCATACCAGCGACGGCTGATGCCGCCTTGGGACTAGGACCTGTCGACGCAGAGCACCAAGCCCTCGCGAGGTTCGAAAGGGAGAACTAAGCTAAGACGAAAGCAGCAACTCACACAGCTCTGCGGCAAAGGTTATGTATTAACAAACGGGACTACAGGCACCTTACAAGCCCCCGTGGGGCGCATCTTGATTCCTCGCAGGGAACGGATCCTAAGGGGTGCTAACTACACGAGCTCCTACAAAAGATGCCATCATCAACAGTGGGCCGTCAGGCGCCGGCGCCAACCCCATCCAGATCAGGGTCGGCGACGGCCTGACGAGCCCGCCCTGCTCCGGTAGCGGCGCCGACTCGGGGGCTCGTACCTGTCGTCGCTCGTCTTCGGAGTCGCGAAGATTTCGCTGGAGTCACTGGACCCTCCGGCGCCTCCGCCAAGGGAGCGGTCTACGGGCCTAGCCCTCACCAGGGCAAGGTCCCGGCCACCGCTCCCGGGGCAGCATTCCAGCCGGCGCCCGTTTGCGTCGAAGATCTTGAAGAACATCACCGCAACGCCATCGTACTCCAGGTGGACCGCGAAGACGCCCCTCTCCTTGCAAACCCGAGCGATCTCTCTCCAGCCGCGGGACATGTAGACCTCGCCCGGGGCTGCGACCACGACCTCTGCCTCGGTTGCAAGGGCGCTGCAGCCGGCGTGCTGCAGCCAGAGCTCCAGGGGCCCTCCTGGAGGGATGATGGAGGCGAAGAAGGGAGGCAGACGGATCCAGGACTGGAGAGGAACGACGACGTGGAGCATGAACTCTTGGGAGGAGCCCTCGGCATGGACTCCAGGAGGAACAACCCACGCCTTCACGACTCGACGGCGCCTACGATGGCGCCGACCGCGGAGATCAGCATCGACACCTTCGGGGCCCTCGACGTGGGCATACAAGGGAAGTGGGAACCCCGGCAGAGCCCGCTCGCACCAGGGCCTCGGCAGCACCTGACGGTCTTCCTCGCCCCGGCTGCAAAGGGCGAGCCGTTTCTTTGGTGGGAGCGGGTCTGGCCCCTCTCGGGGAGCCTTTCCCTTCTCCGCTGTAGAGAACCGGCGGATCGGAGCCATCGCAGCAAGACGGAGCAAGGATTGGGAAGAAGGAGAAGCCAGGAGGAAATGGACTAGAAGGGCACGCACAACTTCGTACTTATAGCCGGCGAAGACCAACCGCCAGCCTCCACGATCATAGGTAATCATAACACGATCTGCGTGCAGGGACTTGTCCACCTCGCGCGATCACCGAGGCATCGTGGGGAAGTGGAGACGCCCATGTCCCATCAACCGCCACGCGGCGCCCAAGGCCGCAGGCCTCTCGGCACGGCCAAGTCCATGCGCACCTTGGGCCCGGGGGCTACTGTCGGCGTTCTGGGAACGGGGGTCCCCAGACTTGCCTGCCTGCGGCCCGCGGCATGGCTCAAGGGAGGCCCAGCATGGCCCATCTTCATCAACACAAGACTCAAGACCCTCGCGAGGG
This sequence comes from Triticum monococcum, assembly GCA_034509565.1. NCBI lineage: Eukaryota > Viridiplantae > Streptophyta > Magnoliopsida > Poales > Poaceae > Triticum > Triticum monococcum. The sequence continues at coordinate 436,065,757 of CM067842.1, read as the reverse complement.
GCCAAGCCTCGCGGGGCGGACGACACGGCGCATCCCCAGGCGCAGCCTCATCAGGCTGGCTCGCGAGGAGGCAGAGATATCCAGACGGGGTACCTCGCAAGGTGCCCATGACGCAAGCCATGACGACTCAGGGCGCCAGGCGGGTGCCAGCGCGCGCAGCGTCCTTCCTTCCTCTTTGGTGCAAAGGGGGCAAGCGCAGCCGCGGAGTACCGAGGCATCAGGAAAAGGTTGCCATTTCGGTGCAACGAGACCAAGACCAGGCGGACTACGAGACGGAGGTCACCATGGAGCCCAGCACGGCGTCACCGCAGAGTCTTTCGCAGGTGAAGACCAACTTTAGTCAGGATAAGAGTACTTACTGTTCCCCTTCAAATTAGCCCGCCATTGTTGGCGCCCTTCCCGCTCAATATTTGGGAAGAGGCCCAGGGCCTTTGCCTATAAATAGGACCAGCCACTCGCATAGCAAGGGGTCGGCTCATTCGGTTCGCAAGTAGAGAGAAAGTGAGAGAGAGAGAGAGGGGTGACTGAACTCCTCCTGGCAGTTCATCGCCCCAGCCAAGAATAGACCCTCGCGAGGCTGTTCTTCCCTGTATTGTTCATCATCATCAGCCCCAAGAGGCAATCCACCCACCACACACTGTTGTAGGGTATTACACCACAATAGTGGCCCAAACCAGTATAAACCTTGTGTCTCTTGTGCGGTTTTTAGTAGTTTAGATCCTAGCGAGATGGGGAGGTAGAGGGCGTGATCTCCGCGCGCACCCTAGTGTTCGAACCTTAAGGGTCTGTCGGAACCCGTTGAATCGGACAGGTGGCACTAGATGCACTTACACTCTCCCTCCTCGAGCTCCCAGAGGCCTACCCAGAGGACAAGAAGTCCAAGGCCAAGGACGTGAAGCGCAAGGGGGCAGCCATGCTCACGGCTGGACCTGAGATGAAGCACGGCTGTGATCACTTGGAGTCATCCAAGAGCAGCCGCCCATTCTGCATCTTCCACAACATGCACAATCACAACACCAACGACTGTCAGGAGCTTAGGGCCATCCGCGATGGGCGCCTCGGTTGTCGCCCCAAGCGCAACGATCGAGGCTACGACCGTGGAGGAGGCCAAAGCGGAGGACGCTTGGACGACCACAGCTCCCTCCAGGAGTGGCGCGATCAGCCTCGCGAGGAACGCTGGCAGGCCCAACCTCGTGAGGGCACCTGGAGAGACCAGCCTCGTGAGGATCGTCCTCAGGGCAACGCTGGCCTCCCCCGCTGCCACCAGCGCCAAGAAGGAACGACGACCATCGGCAGGACAAGGGGGCTGGGGGCTTCCAGGAACCTCGTGCCATAGCCTGCATCTTGAGCGGCGCCCAGGCCCCAGCCTCTCATTGCATATTCAAGAAGTTTGCCCACGAGGTGAATGCGGCCCTTCCCAAGCTCGAGGCTACGCGTCCGCTCAGGTGGTCCCAGTGCACCATCACCTTTAACTTGTTCGACCAGCTCAAGTGCGCGACAACTGCCGGTGCCCTCCCGATGCACTGCTCACCCATCACCAGCAACGTCCTCGTCACCAAAACCCTCATCGATGGTGGTGCAGGGCTCAACGTTCTGTCTATTGAAACATTCGACCGAATCCAGGTGCCCTATGACCAGTTGTAGCCCACCAAACCCTTCTCAGGAGTAACCGATGGCTCCACCACTCCGATAGGGCAGATCCGCCTCCCTATCACCTTTGTCCAGCGTGACAACTACCACACCGAGCTCATCGACTTCGATGACGCCCACATTCGTCTTCCATACAACGCCTTCCTTGGGTACTCGGCCCTGGCCAAGTTCATGGCAGTGACTCATCATGGCTACAATGTCCTCAAGATGCCGGGCAGCCGCGATGTCATCTCAGTCACTTGCGAGGAGAAGGATGCAGTGTGCTCCCTCGAGCGCGCCTTCCAGGCTGCAGTTGTCGAGAACCCCGACGCCGAAGGCGCTATCTACCCTCCCGAGGCTCGAGTCCCCAAGAAGAAGAAGCAGCTGCCCCACCAGCAACCTCAGGGGAGCGGGGCGTCCAGCGGCACTACCTCAGGACCTGCGCCCATGGATGGGGCGCCTCCCTCCCTCACATAGGAAGGCGCGCCCGGCGCCCCCTCAGGCTAGGCTCGGGGGCTCTCTTTTGGAGGGCCTTTGACTTAGCCAATGTCATGAGGGAGGCGCTCGGGCACCACGTGGAGGCGTGCTTCAGTGCGCGCTTCCCCCATGAGGGCACAAGGTGCGGGATGCCATGCGCTCAGGAGTTAATTGCCAAGGCAACCGAGGAGCTTCAAGAGGCAAGAGCCATGCGGTGACCGTCGCCCGCCACTCAACGCGGCTCCTTGTCTGGCGAGGACAGCGAGCTACGCGTCTGCGTCAACATCCCAGGACTCAACAGGGTCGCCTCTCAGCGGCTCTATTGGCCATCCCGTATCGGCCGATGTGAGGGCCCCCCTCACAGCTACATTTCGCATGCCTTTTGGCTTGCCGAACGCGGCTGTTGTATTCCAGCGCCACCCGAGGAGTGCCATGGCGGCTCAGGAGGCTAGGCACCAGGCGGTCCTGGCAGAGATGGCGACGGTTCTTCGCCAGCCCCCTGAGCCTCCAGAGCCCCCCGAGGCTCAGGACCCAGGCGGCTTGTGAGGAGCGACTTCTTCACCACGCGTATTCAGCTACTTCAATATCTCTTCAGCAGTGGTGCCAGGTGACATTTTCCGGTTTACTCAGTTGGGGGCGCCCCTCGGGCTGCATTATCCCCAGATCGCATGGGCCTGTCCCTACGGCATGTATCATTTTTGCATCTTCTAGTCATTCAGCTGGGAGCGCCCCTCGGGCTGCATCATCCTTAGACCGCGTGGGTCTGTCCCTATGGCATGTATCATTCTTTGCGTCTATTAGAGCTAGTTTACCTCCTTCCTTGAGTTGTTTCATGATTATCAGTTGCCTGTCTGGCACTTCATTGCCATGATCATCATACGCCCTTGCAAACCCACCCACGGCCGCCTCATGATTAAGGACGGGCACAACGTCTGTGCTCGGGCCCGTGCTTGCGGTGTCACTAAATCTAAGAGGCTGAGCTCTGGCTCACGGGCCAGCTCTCGTGTTCATAACCTCCTATGGTCCTTGGTGCCTTGCCCTCGCATGAGCTAATCACGGGCGGATAAGCTAGGGCGCGCGACCCGGTGCCTCGTCACCATGGGAGCCGCGCGCCGGCTGTTTTTCTTCGGAACCTTCACATGAGAAGACTGGGCACGACGTCTATGCTCGGGTCCATCCCTACAGCGTCGACAAACCCACCGACTGAGCTTTGTCTGGCAGGCCGGTCCCGTTCATGTCACCTCCTGGGGTCGTTGGTGTTCGGCCTTCTCATGCAATAACCCCAGGAGATTCACTCGGCACAAGTTGCCTAACCATCTTGCAGGTTTACCACAAGCGTTCAGAGATCAAATTCAGGCGCAACCTGCCTCGAGGTAGGGCCTCATGAGTCCCGCACTGGCTCATGAGTGCCCATACACACCTCCTCTAGCCCTGCCGTGCAAGCCACGTGTCAGGGTCGGGCTATACACGCCCCGGGGGCTCCACTTAGAGGGAGCCCCCTCCCACACACCGGTGGAAGTACCTTGCTCCGTGCTGGCAGTCGACACGGTCGAGGAGCGTCTATGCCCGTGCAAGTGCGGAAGCGCCATGCTCTGCACTGGTGATAAACAATTGAGGGTGGCCTCAAGGCCGCAATAACCTCAGGGAGCCATCAGGCTCAGTGTTCAGCCTCACCGCAATGCTTTCCCTTCGAGAGAGTCGCGCGAGGGGGCTGGGCACAGGGGCTACACTCAGGTCACGCCTAGCGTACGTTGCCCTACCAGGTCCCTCGGACTTGGTCTTTGCGCGCCCTCTCGAGCGAGACCTTGGCGAGGAAAGGTATGAAGGTTTGTTCATACGTCAAGGGGGACACCTGAGCATCGTGACTCAGGAGCCTAACTGGTCACATAGCCCCTCACCCCTTGGTCTCGTCCTGGTGATCCGGATGACCCGATAGGCTAAGGTACACACGGGGCCGGGCCCTGCCGACATAGAACTCTAAAGCCTACTCTTGCATCTCCTTCCCTAGGGCTGTTCGTACGTCAAGGGGGACTCCTGAGCATCGTGACTCAGGAGCCTAACTGGTCATGTAGCCCCTCACCCCTTGGTCTCGTCCTGGCGATCCGGACAACCCAACGATGGCTAAGGTACGCGCGGGGCCGGGCCCTGCCAACATAGAACATTGAAGCAAATGGGGAGGAAATCGCAAAATGCTAGCAAATTATTACAATACATACTATCTCTTAAAGGTGCCAAGCATATAAAGTTTTTATGCCTCCACGAGGCACGATGCATGTTGCAGGAAATAAAATAGAGGGGAGCACCACCATCGAGCTTCTTCTTCAGCCTTGGGCGCTGCCATCGCTCGCAAGGAGTGCCCCGTCGTCAACAACGTCGCCGTCGCCCATGTCATCAGCCGTGGCCGTAGGGTCGATGGTGCCTTCAGTCGTGGTCGCGGGGTCGATGGCAAGGAACTTCCGCAGCAGGGCCTCCACCTGGTCCCTCATGGCTTCGGCAGTGGCGGTGCAGTGCTCTAGGCCCATAGGCTCAAGCAAGGCTCCAAAGTCGAAGCTGGGGTCGCGAAGATGGAGGTGGCTGAACACGCGCATCACATCCGAGGTAGAGATCGCGCGGGCTTCTCCTTCCACCATAGGGCCGACCCCAACAACAATGCCCTCGAGCACCATGACAAGCTGGGAGAGCAGCTCGGCGGGGCCTTCCTCCGCAGTCACAAGCGGCTCCTTCAACCCCCTCCCGTAGAGATCCCGCAGCGCCTTGCGGGACCTCTGCTTAAGGGAATCAAAGTCGACATGCCTCTCGGCAAGGAGTTTCGCCTTGACCTCCAGTTGGGCCTTCTCCGCCTCCACCTCCTCCTTCAACTTCTCTAGGCGGTCGCACTCCGCGGCCTGCTCCTATGCCGCTTGCTCCAGCTCGGCATCACGGTCGACAACTGCAGCTTCCCGGGCCTTCAGCCCCTCCTCCGGCACCTCGCGCTGATGAGCCTCGGCAGCCTGCCTGTCACGGAGGGTCTTCAGCTCGGCCTCCGCCACTCGGCAGTGCTCCTCGGCAGCCTTGACCTGCTTCACCGGCATGTCACGGGCAGCTGTGGCTAGGCCGACAGCCTGTTTGCCCTCCTCTAAGGCTGCCACAGCCTGGAACCAGGCCGCCCTGACGGACGTGTCAGCCCAGAGCCATCCCGAGATCAGCTCCAGGCACCCTGACGCCAGGCTCCAGTCGGTGCTCTGAAGGTCGCAGCGAAGTTGGTTCAATGCGAAAGAGCCTCCTCCAGAGCATCAAGCGCGGCATAAGAGCCGCAGTTCGGCGGCGTGACAAACGAGGGAGGAAGCGGTGCCGACGCCAGGATCGGTGAAGCGGCAGCAGCAGAAAAGGCCGGGGGCTCTAAGGCCTTCAGAACCTAAGCAGGAGAGCTGAGGACAGGTGCCTCCGGAGTCAGCCTGGCCCTAGAGATCGCTTCCTCGTGAGGATGGACCTCTGAGCCTCGGGAGGATGACCTAGCCGTGGGAGTGCACGGGCCGGCCCCATCCTTCTGCACCGAAGGAGGCACGGTCACGGCAAGCTGCGGGGCCTCGGTGGTCATGACTGGCTCCTTCTTCTTCTTCACCACTGGCGTTGGCCTAGCCGTACAAGAGGGAAGCATCAAGACACTACAAAAAGATCAAGAAACCAAGACAGGACAACACGCTTACTGGCCCGTGTCGACATAATCCCTCGGCCTCTTCAGGAGCGCGAGGCCCGTGAGCTCCGTGGGCATGGGAGCCGATGTGCCCTCAGGGGCAAACGGGCGCACGGCCGGCTCCGAAATGGAGACGGCTGGCGGCAAGGCAGGGGCGCCGCCTCGGGACAACAACGCTGACCTACTCTTCTTCAGGACCCCCAGCTTCAGCTCCTTCGGAGGGGTGCCCCTGGATCTCGTGGTGACCCCGATAGAGTGCGGTGACTCCCGGACCGGGTGCTCGCCGGCGTCATTGATACGTCTCCAACGTATCTATAATTTTTTATTATTCCATGCTATATTATATTCTGTTTTGGACATTATTGGGCTTTATTATACACTTTTATATTATTTTTGGGACTAACCTATTAACCGGAGGCCCAGCCCAGAATTGCTGTTTTTGGCCTATTTTAGAGTTTCGCAGAAAAAGAATATCAAACGGAGTCCAAACGGAATGAAACCTTCGGGAACGTGATTTTTGGAACGAACCTGATCCAGAGGACTTGGACCCTACGTCAACAAAGCTACCAGGAAGGCACGAGGTAGGGGGCGTGCCTACCCCCCAGGCGCACCCTCCACCCTCATGGGACCCATGTTGCTCCACCGACATACTTCTTCCTCCTATATATACCTACGTACCCCCAAACTACCAGAGACGGAGCCAAAAACCTAATTCCACCGCCGCAACCTTCTGTACTGAATAAAAATCTAGCCTTTTCCCAATTCTAGTTCTTGGCAGATTTTAGCAACTTTGGACAAGTCAAGCAATCTTAATACAATTCAAGCAAGCATGCAAAGAGTATATGAGCAGAGGAAAGTAAAGCATGCAACTTGCAAGAATGAAAAGGGAAGGGTTTGGAGGATTCAAACGCAATTGAAGACACGGCTGTTTTTGTCGTGGTTCTGATAGGTGGTGCTATTGTACATCCACGTTGATGGAGACTTCAACCCATGAAGGGTAACGGTTGCGCGAGTCCACGGAGGGCTCCACCCACAAAGGGTCCACGAAGAAGCAACCTTGTCTATCCCACCATGGCCATCGCCCACGAAGGACTTGCCTCACTAGCGGTAGATCTTCACGAAGTAGGCGATCTCCTTGCCCTTACAAACTCCTTGGTTCAACTCCACAATCTTATCGGAGGCTCCCAAGTGACACCTAGCCAATATAGGAGACACCACTCTCCAAGAAGTAACAAATGGTGTGTTGATGATGAACTCCTTGCTCTTGTGCTTCAAATGATAGTCTCCCACAAGTGTAGGAATGGGATATCTTGGTCTCAACACAAGTGTAGGTGGTTCTCTCTCAGAAAAAGTAAGTTGGAAGTGTAGGTTCGTTCTGATGGCTCTCTCTCTGAATGAAGAGGTGGTGGAGGGGTATTTATAGCCTCCACACAAAATCTAACTGTTACACATAACTTCCCAAACTCGGTGGGACCGAATGGTTAAACTCGTCGGACCGATTTAGCAAAGCTAGTGACCGTTAGGGTTTTTCGGTGGGACCGACATGCAACTCGGTAGGACCGATATGATTAGGGTTAGGGCATAACGTAATCTCGGTGAGACCGATTACACAAACTCGGTGGGACCGATTTTGGTAATAGGCTAACCAGAGAGTTGGTCAGGTAAACTCGGTGGGACCGATCGCTCATTTTGGTGAGACCGAAACGTTACGAAGGGAAAACAGAGAGTTTACATTGCTATCTCGGTGGGATCGATCACTCATCTCGGTGAGACCGAAATGTTACGAAGGGAAACAGAGAGATTACAACCCCATCTCGGTGAGACCGAGATCCCTATCGGTGAGACCGATTTGCCTAGGGTTTGTGGCAGTGGCTATGACATTTGAAACTCGGTGGTGCCGGATAGGAAGAATCAGTGGGGCGGAGTTTGACTTTTGGTTTAGGTCATACATGGATGTGAGAAAGTAGTTGAGGGTTTTGGAGCATATCACTAAGCATTTTGAGCAAGAACCTCATTAAGCAACACCTCATCCCTCCTTGATAGTATTGGCTTTTCCTATAGACTCAATGTGATCTTGGATCACTAAAATGGAAAATGTAGAGTCTTGAGCTTTGAGCTTGAGTCAATCCTTTGTCCTTAGCATTTTGAGGGGTCCACTTTTCTCATCCATGCCATGCCAATCATTGGGCTTTCCTGAGATATTAATCTTGAAATAGCATTAGCTCAATGAGCTATATGTTGTTAGGAATTACCAAAACCACCTAGGGGTAGTTGCACTTTCAATCTCCCCCTTTTTGGTAATTGATGACAACATATAGATCAAAGCTTTGACAAATGATAATAAGAGTGAAAAACATTGTCGCTTTGAGAAGTATGTGAAAAGCAAGAGCTCCCCCTAAATTTGTGCATAGTTTAAGATTTGGTTTGGACTACAAATGCACAAAGAGTTAGGATCATGGGTTACTCTTCCATGTCACATACATCTTGGTGGAGTGCTCAAAATGATAATAATTAAAATACATGCACTCATCACCAAGCAAAGTGAGTGATCATATAAAAGGATAATGTCATCCAACAAGCATCAAGGTAGCATATGATCAAACACACGATCATCTAAGTATCACACACAAGCATAAAGTATAAAGTATCTCAAATGAGCAGATAATAAAGTTCAACCACCAAGGAGAAACGCAAGAGAGAACAAAAGCAACACTCTCTCTCGAAGCCTATGATCTATAAATTTTCTCCCCCTTTGGCATCAAGTTACCAAAAAGTTCATAAAAATGCATAGTGCTAAATCGTCACTCAGGCTTGGTATTCAGGTGGTGGTGTAGACAGAACTCCAAGGACGAAGGCGTTAGTCAATGTAGATGGAGCTGGTGGAGTAGGTGCTGGAGCTGGTGGCACTAAAGCTGTAGCTAGTGCAGATGAAGTTGCTCTAGTGTCTATGACAGGCATAGCAGAAGACCTCTGACCTCTGGGCACTCTAGCAAAAGCACCAGTGGTAGACTTGCCCTTCTTCTCCTGCACTTCATTGTGAAGTTGCTCAACGACTGACTGGATCTCAGTGACCTTCACATCTAAGTCATAGAACTTCTGCTCCACGATCCTCTCCAAGCTCTCCTGGTTTTGAGTCAGGGTAGCCAATCCCTTCTCAATCCTCAAAGTGGAGGCAATCAAGTAGCCAAGCTGATCTTGCTTGCTCTTCAGAAGATACTGAGATGCCTCATCCATGGTTGGCATCTTTGCAGCCTTTTCTGCCCTTGCCTTCTCCTTCTTGGCTTGTGCGTGCACAGAAGATGGTTCATTATCATCCATCACCTCAATGTTGTCCTCAAAGTCTGGGTAGATGGGCATGTGTTCCTTGTCCAGTAGATATGTGCCAGTGCCCATCTTGGAGTTGATTAGCTCTTGGATCTGTGGGGCATACCCACAACTCCTCTTCTGATCTGCAGCTGTCCTCTTTATGGTTTCCACAATTAGGCTCATGACTTTGAACTTTTGAGGCACATAAAATATGTGAAGCAATTTAATTGCATGGCCTCTGATCATCTTGTGATCACCTGACTTTGGCAAGAGAGTGTGCCTGAGGATCCAGTTGATTGTTGGCAAGCCTGACAGAAGGTAATGTACTGACCCAAACTTGTGTGTCTCAAGAGCAGCATCTGGGATCTCTTTGTACACATGTGCCATGGTGTTGTGATCCTTCTTCTTCTTGGCATAGACATCCAAGTCATCTTCACTCTCCTCAGGAGCATTGATCAATTTTTCCCATTCAGCAACCGTTCACTAGTACCTAGTACCTTCAGACATCCAGACAATTCTTCCATCTGGGTAGAAATGAGCTGTGGAGTAAAACTGCATGATGAGCTAATAATTCCACTTTGTGAGCTTCTGAGCCACAAACTCATCGACTCCACACGCCTTGAAGCTGTCATATACACCAGGGAAGTGATCCTCATTTTCCTCAATGAATGTCCAATCGACCCATTGATACGTCCATTTTGCTTCATGCTTTTATATCGATATTTATTGCATTATGGGATGTTATTATACATTATGTCACAATACTTATGCCTATTCTATCTTATTTTACAAGGTTTACATAAAGAGGGAGAATGCCGGCAGCTGGGATTCTGGGCTGGAAAAGGAGCAAATATTAGAGACCTATTCTGCACAGCTCCAAAAGTCCTGAAACTTCACGGAAGATGTTTTCCAAATATATAAAAAATACTGAGAGCAAGAACTTCACCAGGGGGACCACACCCTGCCCACGAGGGTGGGGGGCGCGCCCTACCCCCTGGGCGTGCCCCCTACCTCGTGGGCCCCCTGGTGGCCCTCCGGTGGCCATCTTCTGCTATATGGAGTCTTTCGATGGAAAAAAATCATAAGCCATCTTCTCAGACGAAACTCTGCCGCCACGAGGCGGAACCTTGGCGGAACCAATCTAGGGCTCTGGCGGAGCTATTCTACCGGGGAAACTTCCCTCACGGAGGGGGAAATCATCGCCATCGTCATCACCAACGCTCCTCTCATCGGGAGAGGGCAATCTCCATCAACATCTTCATCAGCACCATGTCATCTCAAAACCCTAGTTCATCTCTTGTATCCAATTCTTGTCTCCAAGTCCGGGATTGGTGCTAGTAGGTTGCTAGTAGTGTTAATTACTCCTTGTAGTTGATTCTAGTTGGTTTAATTGGTGGAAGATCATATGTTCAGATCCTATATACATATTAATACCCCTTTGATTATGAACATGTTTATGCTTTGTGAGTAGTTACTTTTGTTCCTGAGGACATGGGAGAAGTCTTGCTATTAGTAGTCATGTGAATTTGGTATTCATTCGATATTTTGATGAGATGTATGTTGTCTCTCCTCTAGTGGTGTTATGTGAACGTCGACTACATGACACTTCACCATTATTTGGGCCTAGAGGAAGGCATTGGGAAGTAATAAGAAGATGATGGGTTGCTAGAGTGAGAGAAGCTTAAACCCTAGAGTGACAGAAACTTTGTAAGGGGCTGATTTGGATCCATATGTTTCATGCTATGGTTAGGTTTAACTTAATACTTTTGTTGTAGTTGCGGATGCTTGCAATAGAGGTTAATCATAAGTGGGATGCTTATCCAAGTAAGGGCAGTACCCAAGCACCGGTCCACCCACATACCAATTTATCAAAGTACCGAACGCGAATCATATGAACGTGATGAAAACTAGCTTGACGATATTCCCATGTGTCCTCGGGAGCGCTTTACATCTTATAAGAGTTTGTCCAGGCTTGTCCTTTGCTACAAAAAGGATTGGGCCACCTTGCTGCACCTTATTTACTTTTGTTACTTGTTGCTCATTACAAATTATCTTATCAAAAAACTATCTGTTACCACTTATTTCAGTACTTGTAGAGAATACCTTGCTGGAAACCGCTTATCATTTCCTTCTGCTCCTCGTTGGGTTCGACACTCTTACTTATCAAAAGGACTGCGATAGATCCCCTATACTTGTGGGTCATCATCCATCTCATGTCACACACTACGGGATTCTTGTCAAGTAAGATAGTCTCATAGAAGTCTTGCTGTTCCTTTGTATGGAACCTGTAGTGCACATCATTCCTTCTCCTGGTGGCATATGGATCAGACTCTCTCCATAGCCTTAGACCAAAATCCTTCCTGATTTTCATGTTTTCTGCAACTGGATGAGCATCATTGTGATCTCGAATTTTGGGCTTCAACTTCCTTAACACGACAGAATCATCTTCTTCTTTAGTAGCTTGAGGCACTGGGGCCTTGTCTTCTCCTCAGCAGGGATGTTCCTGGTGCTCCTCTTTGGTTTTGGCTTTGGAGCTGGAGCAGCAATCTTAGGAGTAATCTTAGGCTTAGATGGAACAACCCCTGCCCTTATAGCATCTCCGATAAGCTTTTGAGCTTTGGGTGCTGGTGCTGCATCCTCTTCCTCTTCCTCTTCCTCTTCTTTGGAGTCTTTCATTATTGAAGATCTCCCAAGAACTCTGGCAGTGGTCTTCTTGACCCTTTCCTTTCTTTTCTTTTCTGCCACAACCTGCTCTTTGGGTGCAGATCCCAAAGTCTCTTGAGTGGATGTTCTGGCTTTTGACATCGGAGCTCTCTTGGCAGGAACCTTTTGCTTCATCCCTAGCTTAGTGGCAGCAGTTGTGCCATATTCCTTTTTCAGGACTTTCCTCTTTGAGGTGGCCTCTTCCTCAGCAGCCACATAGTCCTCATCCTCTGAATCGTAGGTTTTCTTCTTTCTGGTCCTGGTGGTTGCCTTAGGCAAGTTGCTGGGGGTACTTCTGCTTCCTTCATCAAAGCTGCTAGAGGGACTAGTGCCCTCACTCAAGTTCACTTGCTCCTCAGACTTGTTCTAACTGTCACTCTGATCTGACATGATGCAAACACTGACAGCAGACCCTGTGAATGGATTATAGATGAGGTAGAGTGGATGAGCATCACAAAGTGCAGAGGTTTTTGCAAAAGAATGAGTTAAAAACTTAGTTTTAGTTTTCCACATAAAGCATTTTGGATCTACTGATTTGAAATCTCGGTGATACCGAAGCAGCTGTTGGAACCTAAACTAGTGAACTCGGTCAGGCCGAGTCACAGTTCGGTGGCACCGAGACTGCTAGGGTTTCACAAAGACTCGAACTTGGTCACACCGATTTGCAATTCTCGGTCAGACCGAGAATCACATGTGCAATGGCCTGAGCCAAATCGGTGGAACCGATTTCAACAACTCGGTCGGTCCGAGATGGTTTCGGCGGAAACCTAACCCTAAATTTTCAATCCACAACTAAACTACGGAGTGTTTTATTGGATAGAGTGATCTCAATCGTGGCAAGATACATGGCAAAACAATGTGCTGGGGAATCGGAGTGAGAACAGCACAAAGGTCAAGTCCATACCCTAGTTCAGTGATGGACTTGCTACGGCGGCAACGACGGAGAGGATCCCGTTGACGGCGGCGGAGACCAGCGACTGGAGGCGACTGGCGACGAGGAGGACGATCCGGAGACCCAGGGAGGAAGAGCAGGCTGAGCACGGGCGAAGAGGTTCGGAAAGTTTTCCAAATTTTGGCCTGTGGGTATATATAGCCTGACCCTGTCGGTGTGACCGAGTGGAACAACTTGGTGGCACCGAGATGCATAACTGCAAGCAGTTACTGCAACTCGGTGTGACCGAAAAGTTCAAATCGGTTGCACAGAGATTAAAAACCTAGATCGACTTAGTGATCTCGGCATGACCGAAATGGATGAATCTGTCAGACCGAAACGCACAAAGAAGTTTTGGAAGTTTAAGTCTATGACGAATCGGGGACTCCGTGTGCTCCTCACACAGAGTGGTTCGAATCTGACTTGATCAAACTTTGTGATGCAACATGAATAGAGTTTGAGACGAGAAGAGCATAGATAGCTAGAGAAGGTTCTTAGGCATTCTTGTCCATCCACTTGGCAAGAAAAAGAAACCAACCAATCAAAACAACAAGTGGATGTCCTCGGATGAGTAAATTATGCAACCAACATGCTCACACAATAAAATGACAAATGAAATATGTGGCAAAACATGCACAAACAATTCTAGCATCTATCAAGCAACTGGCGATGACTAGGTCATCTATATATGAGTATATTGACTTAGGAGTCAAATGAGAACATTTGATCATAGGTCATACTCATCGTTTAAGCACAAGTGGGGTTACCACTTTTACATAAAGCGTTGTTGTTTTCACACAATTAGAGTTGCTTTAGCTCAATTCTTAGAGTAAAGCTCCCCCTAGATGTGAGATCCCCCTAAGAGGGATGAACTAACCTTGGGTTTGGTCGATGATGACTTCATGTAGGTGTTGAAGATGTGGGTGCTCTAAGTTGATGTAGATCATTCAGAGCTATCCTTTTGAGTGAGTTGCACTTTCAATACCTACACGGGTTAGTCCCACAAGGAACAAAAAATGATATCCACATACATAAAGTGATGCACACACAAGATGATGTCTATGAGAGCATTAGGTTACCTTGTCCCTTGTCTTACCAACAAGAGGGTTTGTGACTCCTTGAACTAGTGCAAGATGTGGAAGTTGATTGCACTTGTTCTTGCCAAAATGATAAGAGTGAAGTATGTTGGCGGAGTCACCCTCAAGAACTCTCTAGTTCTTCTTCTTCGGGATCCACACCATCTTGATGGGAATCCTCAGAGTTGTAGTTGTACTTGATGAAGTGGAACTTGATGTATTCTTGGGAACCCAGTTGACCAAGGCCTTAGGAGCTTCTTCAAATGCATCAATTTCCTCTTGAAGCTTGTCCTTGCCTTTTTCCTTGTGGTCTTGTGGTGGAAGATCATCTTGAGCTCGTGTCCCTTTGAAAGAAGTAGGATCATACTTCTCTTGTTGAGGAACAAACTTCGTCTTGGGGTATTGATCTTCTTCCCACTCAACTCCATTGGCATTGAACTTTCGTTCAAAACCAATACCTCGATTCTTCCGGTGCCTTCCTTGCTTGCGTACAATTTCCTCGAATTGCTTACTCCCGGCAAGGCTCTTGTAAACACCTTTCTCTATGATTCCCTTCAATAAGCTATTTTCTTGCTCAAGTGTAACTTTGCTAAGAGAATCACTAGTGGAATCAATATAACTACTAGAAGCAACAATATTGGATTTAGCATGATTATTGTTACTACTAGAGGAAGAATCCTTCTTGACTTGAGGCATGTAAGTGGATAAGAGTAAACGCTTGGCAATGTAAGAAGAACTGTTCTTGCGAAGATCATCATTGATTGCCTTTAAGAACTCATGCTCTTGCTCAAGATTGAGCTTCTCAAAACGGAATTTCTCATGAGTCCTTAAAAGTTCTCGATGATCTCCTAAGATAGTTTCATGAGCTAACTTAAGAGTGTTTAGTTCTTTAGTTAGAGACTCAATCTTCTCCTTATCATTGTTATTCGTTTCATCTTGATTAGCATGATTAATTGACGTTTCATCATAGTATTCATCACTAGAGTTGTTAACAAGTAAATCATCATCACCTAACAAGTCATCTTCATCACTATTGAAATCAACATACTCGGGGTGTGATACCTTTGGGCCTTTGGCCATGAAGCATCTTCCAATTCCTTCATTTGGTGAATCAAATATGTCGTAGGAGTTGGTTGACACAAGTGCTAGACCGGCAACACCTTCATCTTGAGTATATTCGGAGTCGGAGTGATAGCTTCTCTCGGAGTGATTGTCGGAGTCGGAGCCGGATACCCATTCACCAACATTAGCTTGATGTCTTCGTTTTGTGTAGCTCATTGATGACTTGTCCTTCCTTTCCGAATCCTTGCTTCTCCGAGAGTGTCTTCGTTCATAACGATCATCCCTACTCCTTCTCTCCCTCGATGGTGATTCTTCTCTTTTACTTCTTCTTTTGGGAGAATCTTCTCTTCTCTTGTAGGGGGCTGTACACTCATTGGAGTAGTGTCCGGGTCTTCCACAATTGTAGCAGTTTCGCTCTCGACTAGAAGATATTTTGTCATTGTAGGACCTTGACTTGGAACTTCTCTCTTTGCTTCTACTCTTGTAGAACTTGTTGAAGTTCTTCACCATTAGGCTCAATTCTTCATTGAAGGTTTGTTTCTCACTTGATGATGTGGGAGCTTCACATGAGGCTTTGTAAGCACCACTTGACTTGTTATGAAGCTCCTCCTTATCCTTGAGTGACATCTCATGAGCAACAATTCTTCCAATGACTTCCATTGGCTTGAGATCTTTGTAATTTGGCATCATTTGAATCAATGTACATACGGTATCATATTTTCCATCCAAGGCTCTTAGGATCTTCTTGATGATGAATTTGTCGGTCATTTCTTCACTTCCCAAGCCCGTGATCTCATTTGTGATAAGAGCAAGCCTAGAGTACATTTCAGCAACACCTTCACCATCCTTCATTTTGAACTTGTCAAGTTGACTTTGAAGCACAACCAACTTGGATTCCTTGACGGAGTCGGTACCTTCGTGCATATCAATCAAAGTATCCCAAATTTCCTTTGCATTCTCAAGACGGCTGATTTTGTTGAATTTTTCGGGGCACAATCCGTTGAAGAGGATATCACAAGCTTGAGCATTGTATTGTAGCATCTTCAACTCTTCCGCGGTAGCTTCACGATTTGGTTCTCTCCCATCAAAGAATTCACCTTGCAAGCCAATACACACAATAGCCCAAACGACGGGGTTATGTCCAAGAATATGCATTTTCATCTTATGCTTCCAACTAGCAAAATTAGTGCCATCAAAGTAAGGACCTATATGGTGGTAATTTCCCTCGCTAGACGCCATACTCTCCTAGGTTGTGAAACCAAGGCTATGACCAGCAAAAGCTATGGAAATCAAAGCAAATGGGGACCAAAGCTCTAATACCACTTGTAGGATCGAAAGTATGTCTAGAGGGGGGGGGGGTGATTAGACTACTTTACCAAATAAAAATCTAGCCTTTTCCCAATTTTAGTTCTTGGCAGATTTTAGCAATTTTGGACAAGTCAAGCAATCTTAATACAATTCAAGCAATCATGCAAAGAGTATATGAGAAGTGGAAATGCAACTTGCAAGAATGTAAAGGGAAGGGTTTGGAGGATTCAAACGCAATTGGAGACACGGATGTTTTTGTCATGGTTCCGATAGGTGGTGCTATCGTACATCCACATTGATGGAGACTTCAACCCACGAAGGGTAACGGTTGCGCGAGTCCACGGAGGGCTCCACCCACGAAGGGTCCATGAAGAAGCAACCTTGTCTATACCACCATGGCCATCGCCCACCAAGGACTTGCCTCACTAGCGGTAGATCTTCACGAAGTAGGCGATCTCCTTGCCCTTACAACTCCTTGGTTCAACTCCACAATCTTGTCGGAGGCTCCCAAGTGACACCAAGCCAATCTAGGAGACACCACTCTCCAAGAAGTAACAAATGGTGTGTTGATGATGAACT
This sequence comes from Triticum monococcum, assembly GCA_034509565.1. NCBI lineage: Eukaryota > Viridiplantae > Streptophyta > Magnoliopsida > Poales > Poaceae > Triticum > Triticum monococcum. Next base: position 436,049,013 of record CM067842.1, on the reverse strand, counting down.
CCTTACTCTTGTGCTTCAAATGATAGTCTCCCCAACACTCAACTCTCTCTCACAGGATTTGGATTTGGTGGAAAGAAGATTTGAGTGGAAAGCAACTTGGGTAAGGCTAGAGATCAACATTCATATGGTAGGAATGGGATATCTTGGTCTCAACACAAGTGTAGGTGGTTCTCTCTCAGAAAAAGTAAGTTGGAAGTGTAGGTTCGTTCTGATGGCTCTCTCTCTGAATGAAGAGGTGGTGGAGGGGTATTTATAGCCTCCACACAAAATCTAACCGTTACACATAACTTCCCAAACTCCGTGGGACCGAATGGTTAAACTTGGTCGGACCGATTCAGCAAAGCTAGTGACCGTTAGGGTTTTTTGGTGGGACCGACATGCAACTCGGTAGGACCGATATGATTAGGGTTAGGGCATAACATAATCTCGGTTAGACCAATTACACTAACTCGGTGGGACCGATTTTGGTAATAGGCTAACCAGAGAGTTGGTCAGGTAAACTCAGTGGGACCGATCGCTCATTTCGGTGAGACCGAAATGTTACAAAGGGAAAACAGAGAGTTTACATTGCAATCTCGGTGGGACCGATCGCTCATCTCGGTGAGACCAAAATGTTACGAAGGGAAACCGAGAGATTACAACCCCATCTCGGTGAGACCGAGATCCCTATCAGTGAGACCGATTTGCATAGGGTTTGTGGCAGTGGCTATGACATTTGAAACTCGGTGGCGCCGGATAGGAAGAATCAGTGGGGCCGAGTTTGACTTTTGGTTTAGGTCATATGTGGATGTGAGCAAGTAGTTGAGGGTTTTGGAGCATATCACTAAGCATTTTGAGCAAGAACCTCATTAAGCAACACCTCATCCCTCCTTGATAGTATTGGCTTTTCCTAAAGACTCAATGTGATCTTGGATCACTAAAATATAAAATGAAGAGTCTTGAGCTTTTGAGCTTGAGCCAATCCTTTGTCCTTAGCATTTTGAGGGTTCCACTTTCACCACCCATGCCATGCCAATCATTGAGCTTTCCTGAAATAATCATCTTGGAATAGCATTAGCTCAATGAGCTATATGTTGTTAGGAATTACCAAAACCACCTAGGGGTAGTTGCACTTTCACATAACTATGCTCAATTCTGTCAATTTCTCAACAGTAATTTGTTTACCCACCGTAATACTTATGCTCTCGAGAGAAGCCACTAGTGAAACCTATGGCGCCCGGGTCTATTTTCCATCATATTAATCTCCCGTCAACAAGCTATTTCTTGCGTCATTTTTATTTTGCTTTATTTACTTTACATCTTCATCATAAAAATACCAAAAATATTATCTTATCATATTTATTAGATCTCACTTTCGTAAGTGACCGTGAAGGGATTGCCAACCCCTTTATCGCGTTGGTTGCAAGGATTTTATTTGTTTGTGTAGGTGCGAGGGACTCGTGCGTCGCCTCCTACTGGATTGATACCTTGGTTCTCAAAAACTGAGGGAAATACTTACGCTACTTTGCTGCATCACGATTTCCTCTTCAAGGGAAAACCAACACAGTGCTCAAGAGGCAGCAAGAAGGATTTCTGGCGCCGTTGCTGGGGAGTCTACGCAAAAGTCAATATACCAAGTACCCATCACAAACCCTTATCTCCCGCATTACATTATTTGCCATTTGCCTCTCGTTTTCCTCTCCCCCACTTCACCCTTGCCGTTTTATTCGCCCCCTCTTTTCCGTTCGCCTCTTTTTCGCGTGCTTCTTGTTTGCTCATGTGTTGGATCACTTGCTTGTTATGATGGCTCAAGACAATACCAAATTGTGTGACTATACTAATACCAACAACAATGATTTCCTTAGCACTCCGATTGCTCCTCTTACCAATACTGAATCTTGTGAAATTAATGCTGCTTTGTTGAATCTTGTCATGAAAGATCAATTCGCTGACCTTCCTAGTGAACATGCCGCTACCCATCTTAATAGCTTCGTTGATTTGTGTGATATGCAAAATAAGAAAGATGTGGACAATGATATTGTTAAATTGAAGCTATTTCCTTTTTCGCTTAGAGATCGTGCTAAAACTTGGTTTTCCTCTTTGCCTGAAAATAGTATTGATTCATGGAATAAGTGCAAATATGCTTTTATCCCTAAGTATTTCCCCCTGCTAAGATCATCTCTCTTAGAAATGATATTATGAATTTTAAGCAACTTGATCATGAACATGTTGCACAAGCTTGGGAGAGGATGAAATTAATGATACGTAATTGCCCTACACATGGTTTGAATTTGTGGATGATTATACAAAATTTTTATGTCGAATTGAATTTTGCTTCTAGAAATCTTTTAAATTCGGTCGCGGGAGGCACTTTTATGGAAATCACTTTAGGAGAAGCTACCAAACTCCTAGATAATATTATGGTTAATTTTTCTCAATGGCACACCAAAAGATCTACTAATAAAAAAGTGCATGCAATTGAAGAGATGAATGTTTTGAGTGGAAAGATGGATGAACTTATGAAATTGTTTGCTAATAAGAGTGCTCCTACTGATCCTAATGATATGCCTTTGTTTACCTTGATTGAGAATAATAATGAATCTATGGATGTGAATTTTGTTGGTAGGAACAATTTTGGTAATAATGCGTATAGAGGTAATTTTAATTCTAGGCCGTTCCCTAGTAATTCCTCTAATAATTATGGTAATTCCTACAAAAATTCCTATGGAAATTATAATAAGATGCCCTCTGATTTTTAATCTAATATTAAAGAATTTATTACCTCGCAAAAGAGTTTCAATGCTTTGGTTGAAGAAAAATTGCTTAAGATTGATGAGTTGGCTAGGAACGTTGATAGAATTTCTCTTGATGTTGATTCTTTGAAACTTAGATCTATTCCACCTAAGCATGATATCAATGAGTCTCTCAAAGCCATGAGAATCTCCATTGATGAGTGCAAAGAAAGAACCGCTGGGATGCGTGCTAAGAAATATTGCGTTCTTCTAGTTTCCATGAAAATAAAGATGAAGATCTAAAAGTTATTGATGTGTCCCCTATTAAATCTTTTTTTGCAATATGAATCTTGATAATTATGGGACTGAATATGATCCACCTTTACCTAGAAGGCGTTCCAAAAATTCGGAGTCTCTAGATCTTGATGCTAAAATTGTTAAAAGTGGGATTGAAGAGGTCAAAACTTTAAATATCAATGAACCCACTATTTTGGATTTCAAGGAATTTAATTATGATAATTGCTCTTTGATAGATTGTATTTCCTTGTTGCAATTCGTGCTAAATTCTTCTCATGCTTATAGTCAAAATAAAGCTTTTACTTGACGGGGAACGCAGTAATTTCAAAATTTTCCTACACACACGCAAGATCATGGTGATGCATAGCAACGAGAGGGGAGAGTGTTGTCTACGTACCCTCTTAGACCGGAAGCGGAAGCGTTGGCACAACACGGTTGATGTAGTCGTACATCTTCACGGCCTGACCGATCAAGCATCGGAACTACGACACCTCCGAGTTCTAGCACACATTCAGCTCAATGACGATCCCCGGACTCCGCTCCAGCAAAGTGTCGGGGAAGAGTTCCGTCAACACGACGGCGTGGTGACGATCTTGATGTTCTACCATCGCAGGGCTTCGCCTAAGCACCACTACAATATTATCGAGGATTATGGTGGAGGGGGGCACCGCACACGGCTAAGAGAACGATCACGAAGATCAACTTGTGTGTCTAGAGGTGCCCCCTGCCCCTGTATATAAAGGAGCAAGGGGGAGAGGCCGGCCGGCCCTTGGGGCGCGCCAAGGAGGGGGAGTCCTCCTCCTAGTAGGAGTAGGACTCCCCTTTCCTAGTCCAACTAGGAAGAGAGAAGGGGGAAGGAAAGAGAGGGAGAGGGAGAGGGAAAGAGGGGCCGCGCCCCCTCCCATAGTCCAATTTGGACTCCCCATGGGAGGGGACGCGCCACCACCTGGGCTGCTGCCCTCTCTCTCCCCTCAGGCCCACTAAGGCCCAATACTTCCCCGGGGGGTTCCGGTAACCCTTCCGGCACTCCGGTTTTCTCCGAAATCACCCGAAACACTTTCGGTGTCCGAATATAGCCGTCCAATATATCGATCTTTATGTATGGACCATTTCGAGACTCCTCATCATGTCCGTGATCATATCCGGGACTCCGAACAACCTACGGTACATCAAAAAAATAAACTCATAATGAAACTATCATCGTAATGTTAAGCGTGCGGACCCTACGGGTTCGAGAACAATGTAGACATGACCGAGACATGTCTCCGGTCAATAACCAATAGCGGAACCTAGATGCTCATATTGGCTCCTACATATTCTATGAAGATCTTTATCGGTCAGACCACATAACAACATACGTTGTTCCCTTTGTCATCGGTATGTTACTTGCCCGAGATTCGATCGTCGGTATCTCAATACCTAGTTCAATCTCGGTATCAACAAGTCTCTTTACTCGTTCCATAATACATCATATCGCAACTAACTCATTAGTTGCATTGCTTGCAAGGCTTAATTGATGTGCATTACCGAGAGGGCCCAGAGATACCTCTCCGACAATTGGAGTGGCAAATCCTAATCTCGAAATACGCCAACCCAACATGTACCTTTGGAGACACCTGTGGAACCTGTGGAGCACCTTTATAACCACCCAATTACGTTGTGACGTTTGGTAGCACACAAAGTGTTCCTCCGGCAAACGGGAGTTGCATAATCTCATAGTCACAGGAACATGTATAAGTCATGAAGAAAGCAATAGCAACATACTAAACGATCGGGTGCTAAGCTAATGGAATGGGTCATGTCAATCACATCATTCTCCTAATGATGTGATCCCGTTAATCAAATGACAACACATGTCTATGGTTAGGAAACATAACCATCTTTGATTAACGAGCTAGTCAAGTAGAGGCATACTAGTGACCTTTAGTTTGTGTATGTATTCACACAAGTATTATGTTTCCGGTTAATACAATTCTAGCATGAATAATAAACATTTATCATGATATAAGGAAATAAATAATAACTTTATTGTTGCCTCTAGGGCATATTTCCTTCAGTCTCCCACTTGCACTAGAGTCAATAATCTAGATTACACAGTAATGATTCTAACACCCATGGAGCCTTGGTGCTGATCATGTTTTGCTCGTGGAAGAGGCTTAGTCAACGGGTCTGCTACATTCAGATCCGTATGTATCTTGCAAATCTCTATATCTCCCACCTGGACTAGATCCCGGATGGAATTGAAGCGTTTCTTGATGTGCTTGGTTCTCTTGTGAAATCTGGATTCCTTTGCCAAGGCAATTGCATCAGTATTGTCACTAATGATTTTCATTGGACCCGATGCACTAGGTATGACACCTAGATCGGATATGAACTCCTTCATCCAGACTCCTTCGTTTGCTGCTTCCGAAGCAGCTATGTACTCCGCTTCACATGTAGATCCCGCCACGACGCTTTGTTTAGAACTGCACCAACTGACAGCTCCACCATTTAATGTAAATACGTATCCGGTTTGCGATTTAGAATCGTCCGCATCAGTGTCAAAGCTTGCATCAATGTAACCATTTACGATGAGCTCTTTGTCACCTCCATATACGAGAAACATATCCTTAGTCCTTTTCAAGTATTTCAGGATGTTCTTGACCGCTGTCCAATGATCCACTCCTGGATTACTTTGGTACCTCCCTACTAGACTTATAGCAAGACACACATCAGGTCTGATACACAACATTGCATACATGATAGAGCCTATGGCTGAAGCGTAGGGAACATCTTTCATTTTCTCTCTATCTTCTGCAGTGGTCGGGCATTGAGTTTTACTCAACTTCACACCTTGTAACACATGCAAGAATCCTTTCTTTGCTTGATCCATTTTGAACTTCTTCAAAACTTTGTCAAGGTATGTGCTTTGTGAAAGTCCAATTAAGCGTCTTGATCTATCTCTATAGATCTTAATGCCCAATATGTAAGCAGCTTCACCGAGGTCTTTCATTGAAAAACTCTTATTCAAGTATCCCTTTATGCTATCCAAAAATTCTATATCATTTCCGATTAGTAATATGTCATCCACATATAATATCAGAAATGCTATAGAGCTCCCACTCACTTTCTTGTAAATACAGGCTTCTCAAAAAGTCTGTACAAAACCAAATGCTTTGATCACACTATCAAAGCATTTATTCCAACTCCGAGAGGCTTGCACCAGTCCATAAATGGATCGCTGGATCTTGCACACTTTGTTAGTTCCCTTTGGATCGACAAAACCTTCCGGCTGCATCATATACAACTCTTCTTCCAGAAATCCATTCAGGAATGCAGTTTTTACATCCATCTGCCAAATTTCATAATCATAAAATGCGGCAATTGCTAACATGATTCGGACAGACTTAATCATCGCTACGGGTGAGAAGGTCTCATCGTAGTCAATCCCTTGAACTTGTCAAAAACCTTTTGCGACAAGTTGAGCTTTGTAGACAGTAACATTACCGTCAGCGTCAGTCTTCTTCTTGAAGATCCATTTATTCTCAATTGCTTGCCTATCATTTGGGCAAGTCAACCAAAGTCCACACTTTGTTCTCATACATGGATCCCATCTCATATTTCATGGCTTCAAGTCATTTTGCGGAATCTGGGCTCACCATCACTTCTTCATAGTTCGCAGGTTCATCATGATCTAGTAGCATGACTTCCAGAACAGGATTACTGTACCACTATGGTGCGGATCTTACTCTGGTTGATCTACGAGTTTCAGTAGTAACTTGTTCTGAAGTTTCATGATCATCATCATTAACTTCCTCACTAATTGGTGCAGGTGTCACAGAAACCGGTTTCTGTGATGTACTACTTTCCAATAAGGGAGCAGGTACAGTTACCTCATCAAGTTCTACTTTCCTCCCACTCACTTCTTTCGAGAGAAACTCTTTCCCTAGAAAGGATCCATTCTTAGCAAAAAATGTCTTGCCTTCGGATCTGTGATAGAAGGTGTACCCAACTGTCTCCTTTGGGTATCCTATGAAGACACATTTCTCCGATTTGGGTTCAAGCTTATCAGGTTGAAGTTTTTTCACATAAGCATCACAGCCCCAAACTTTTAGAAACGACAACTTTGGTTTCTTGCCAAACCACAGTTCATAAGGCGTCGTCTCAACGGATTTTGATGGTGCCCTATTTAATGTGAATTCGGGCGTCTCTAAAGCATAACCCCAAAACGATAGCGGTAAATCTGTAAGAGACATCATAGATTGTACCATATCAAGTAAAGTACGATTACGACGTTCGGACACACCATTACGCTGTGGTGTTCCGGGTGGCGTGAGTTGCGAAACTATTCCGCATTGTTTCAAATGTAGACCAAACTCGTAACTCAAATATTCTCCTCCACGATTAGATTGTAGAAACTTTATTTTCTTATTACGATGATTTTCAACTTCACTCTAAAATTCTTTGAACTTTTCAAATGTTTCAGACTTATGTTTCATTAAGTAGATATACCCATATCTGCTTAAATCATCTGTGAAGGTGAGAAAACAACGATATCCGCCACGAGCTTCAACATTCATTGGACCACATACATCTGTATGTATGATTTCCAACAAATCCGTTGCTCTCTCCATGTTGTTTTAGTCATCTTACCCATGAGGCACGGTTCGCAAGTACCAAGTGATTCATAATCAAGTGGTTCCAAAAGTCCACCAGTATGGAGTTTCTTCATGCGCTTTACACCGATATGACCTAAATGGCAGTGCCACAAATAAGTCGCACTATCATTATCAACTCTACATCTTTTGGCTTCAACATTATGAATATGTGTATCACTACTATCGAGATTCATAAAAAATAGACCACTCTTCAAGGGTGCATGACCATAAAAGATATTACTCATATAAATAGAACAACCATTATTCTCTGATTTAAATGGATAATCATCTCGCATCAAACAAGATCCAGATATAATGTTCATGCTTAATGCTGGCACCAAATAACAATTATTTAGGTCTAATACTAATCCCGATGGTAGATGTAGAGGTAGCGTGCCGACTGCGATCACATCGCCTTTGGAACCATTTCCCATGCGCATCGTCACCACGTCCTTCGCCAGTGTTCGATTAATCCGTAGTCCCTGTTTTGAGTTGCAAATATTAGCAACAGAACCAGTATCAAATACCCAGGTGCTATTGCGAGCTCTAGTAAGGTACACATCAATAACATGTATATCACATATACCTTTGTTCACCTTGTCATCCTTCTTATCCGCCAAATACTTGGGCAGTTCCGCTTCCAGTGACTAGTCTGCTTGCAGTAGAAGCACTCAGTTTCAGGCTTAGGTCCAGACTTGGGTTTCTTCTCCTGAGCAGCAACTTGCTTGCTGTTCTTCTTGAAGTTCCCCTTCTTCTTCCCCTTGCCCTTTTTTCTTGAAACTAGTGGTCTTGTTGACCATCAACACTTGATGCTCCTTCTTGATTTCTACCTCCGCAGCTTTTAGCATTGCGAAGAGCTCGGGAATTGTTTTATCCATCCCTTGCATATTATAGTTCATCACGAAGCTCTTGTAGCTAGGTGGAAGTGATTGGAGAATTCTGTCAATAACGCAATCATTCGGAAGATTAACTCCCAGTTGAATCAAGTGATTATTATACCTAGACATTTTGAGTATATGCTCACTGACAGAACTATTCTCCTCCATCTTGCAGCTATAGAACTTATTGGAGACTTCATATCTCTCAACCCGGGCATTTTCTTGAAATATTAACTTCAATTCCTGGAACATCTCATATGCTCCATGACGTTCAAAATGTCGTTGAAGTCCCGGTTCTAAGCCGTAAAGCATGGCACATTGAACTATCAGTAGTCATCAGCTTTGCTCTGCCAGACGTTCTTAACATCGTCAGTTGCATCAGCAGCAGGCCTGGCACCCAGCGGTGCTTCCAGGACGTAATTCTTCTATGCAACAATGAGGATAACCCTCAAGTTACGGACCTAGTCCGTGTAATTGCTACCATCATCTTTCAACTTTGCTTTCTCAAGGAACGCATTAAAATTCAACGGAACAACAGCACGGGCCATCTATCTACAATTAAACATAAACAAGCAAGATACTATCAGGTACTAAGTTCATGATAAATTTAAGTTCAATTAATCATATTACTTAGAACTCCCACTTAGAAAAACATCCCTCTAATCTTCTAAGTGATCACATGATCCAAATCAACTAAACCATAACCGATCATCACGTGAAATGGAGTAGTTTTCAATGGTGAACATCACTATGTTGATCATATCTACTATATGATTCACGCTCGACCTTTCGGTCTCAGTGTTCCGAGGCCATATCTGCATATGCTAGGCTCGTCGAGTTTAACCTGAGTATTCTGCGTGTGCATAACTGGCTTGCACCCGTTGTAGATGGACGTAGAGCTTATCACACCCGATCATCACGTGGTGTCTGGGCACGACGAACTTTGGCAATGGTGCATACTCAGGGAGAACACTTTTATCTTGAAATTTAGTGAGAGATCATTTTATAATGCTACCGTCAATCAAAGCAAGATAAGATGCATAAAAGATAAACATCACATGCAATCAATATAAGTGATATGATATGGCCATCATCATCTTGTGCTTGTGATCTCCATCTCCGAAGCATTGTCATGATCACCATCATCACCGGCGCGACACCTTGATCTCCATCGTAGCATCGTTGTCATCTCGCCAATCTTATGCTTCTATGACTATCGCTACCGCTTAGTGATAAAGTAAAGCATTACAGGGCGATTGCATTGCATATAATAAAGCGACAACCATATGGCTCCTGCCAGTTGCCGATAACTCGGTTATAAAACATGATCATCTCATATAGTAAAATTTAGCATCATGTCTTGACCATATCACATCACAACATGCCCTGCAAAAACAAGTTAGACGTCCTCTACTTTCTTTGTTGCAAGTTTTACGTGGCTGCTACGGGCTTAAGCAAGAACCAATCTTACCTATGCATCAAAACCACAATGATAGTTTGTCAAGTTGGTGCTGTTTTAACCTTCACAAGGACTGGGCATAGCGACACTCAGTTCAACTAAAGTTGGAGAAACTGACACCCGTCAGCCACCTGTGTGCAAAGCACGTCGGTAGAACCAGTCTCGCGTAAGCGTACGCGTAATGTCGGTCCGGGCCGCTTCATCCAACAATACCGCCGAACCAAAGTATGACATGCTGGTAAGTAGTATGACTTATATCGCCCACAACTCACTTGTGTTCTACTCGTGCATATAACATCAACACATAAAACCTAGGCTCGGATGCCACTGATGGGGAACGTAGTAATTTCAAATTTTTCCTACGCACACGCAAGATCATGGTGATGCATAGCAATGAGAGGGGAGAGTGTTGTCTACGTACCCTCTTAGACCGGAAGCGGAGGCGTTAGCACAACGCGGTTGATGTAGTCGTACGTCTTCACAGCCCGACCGATCAAGCACCGAAACTACATCACCTCTGAGTTCTAGCACACGTTCAGCTCGATGACGATCCCTGGACTCCGATCCAGCAAAGTGTCAGGGAAGAGTTCCGTCAGCACGACGGCGTGGTGATGATCTTGATGTTCTACCGTCGCAGGGCTTCGCCTAAGCACCGCTACAATATTATCGAGGATTATGGTGGAGGGGGGCACCTCACACGGCTAAGAGAACGATCACGAAGATCAACTTGTGTGTCTAGAGGTGCCCCCCTGCCCCTGTATATAAAGGAGCAAGGGGTAGAGGCCGGCCGGCCCTTGGGGCATGCCAAGGAGGGGGATTCCTCCTCCTAGTAGGAGTAGGACTCCCCTTTCCTAGTCCAACTAGGAAGAGAGAAGGGGGAAGGACAGAGAGGGAGAGGGAGAGGGAAAGAGGGGCCGCGCCCCCCTCCCCTAGTCCAATTCGGACTCCCCATGGGAGGGGGCGCGCCACCTCCTGGGCTGCTGCCCTCTCTCTCCCCTCAGGCCCACTAAGGTCCAATACTTCCCCGGGGGGGTTCCGGTAACCCTTCCGGCACTCCGGTTTTCTCCGAAATCACCCGAAACACTTCCGGTGTCCGAATATAGCCGTCCAATATATCGATCTTTATGTATTGTCCATCTCATGACTCCTCGTCATGTCCGTGATCATATCCGGGACTCTGAACAACCTTTGGTATATCAAAATATATAAACTCATAATGGAACTGTCATCGTAACGTTAAGCGTGCGGACCCTATGGGTTCGAGAACAATGTAGACATGACCGAGACATGTCTCCGGTCAATAACCAATAGCGGAATCTGGATGCTCATATTGGCTCCTACATATTTCTACAAAGATCTTTATCGGTCAGACCGCATAATAACATACGTTGTTCCCTTTGTCATCGGTATGTTACTTGCCCGAGATTCGATCGTCGGTATCTCAATACCTAGTTCAATCTCGTTATCGGCAAGTCTCTTTACTCGTTCCATAATACATCATCTCGCAACTAACTCATTAGTTGCATTGCTTGCAAGGCTTAATTGATGTGCATTATCGAGAGGGCCCAGAGATACCTCTCTGACAATTGGAGTGACAAATCCTAATCTCGAAATATGCCAACCCAACATGTACCTTTGGAGACACCTGTAGAGCACCTTTATAATCACCCAGTTACATTGTGACGTTTGGTAGCACACAAAGTGTTCCTCCGGCAAACGAGAGTTGCATAATCTCATAGTCATAGGAACATGGATACGTCATGAAGAAAGCAATAGCAACATACTAAACGATCGGGTGCTAAGCTAATGGAATGGGTCATGTCAATCACATCATTCTCCTAATGATGTGATCCCGTTAATCAAATGACAACACATGTCTATGGTTAGGAAACATAACCATCTTTGATTAACGAGCTAGTCAAGTAGAGGCATACTAGTGACGTTTAGTTTGTCTATGTATTTACACAAGTATTATGTTTCCGGTTAATACAATTCTAGCATGAATAATAAACATTTATCATGATATAGGGAAATAAATAATAACTTTATTACTGCCTCTAGGGCATATTTCCTTCATTACTAAACATATCTTTATGCTTTGATGCAATCTTATGAAGAAAAACTTGAGTTGGAAGTTTCTATCCCTAGAAAAATTTATGATGAGTGGGAACCTATTACTAAAATTAAAATTAAAGATCATGAATGCTATGCTTTGTGTGATTTGGGTGCTAGTGTTTCCATGATTCCAAAGACTTTGTGTGATTTGCTAGGTTTCCGTGATTTTGATGATTGTTCTTTAAATTTGCACCTTGTGGATTCCACTATTAAGAAACCTATGGTAAGAATTAATGATGTTATTATTGTTGCAAATAGGAATTATGTGCCCGTAGATTTTATTGTTCTTGATATAGATTGCAATCCTTCACGTCCTATTATTCTTGGTAGACCTTTCCTTCGAACGATTGGTGTAATTATTGATATGAAGGAAGGGAATATTAGATTCCAATTTCCATTAAGGAAAGAGATGGAACACTTACCTAGAAATAAAATTAAATTACCATATGAATCTATTATGAGAGCCACTTATGGATTGCCTACCAAAGATGGCAATACCTAGATCTATCTTCGCTTTTATGCCTAGCTAGGGGCGTTAAACGATAGCGCTTGTTGGGAGGCAACCCAATTTTATTTTTATTCCCTGATTTTTGCTCCTGTTTAGTAAAAAATAATTTATCTAGCCTCTGTTTTTGTTGTCTTTTTTGTGTTTAATTAGTGTTTGTTCCAAGTAGAACCGTTGGGAAGACTTGGGGAAAGTCTTTTTAATCTTGCTGTAAAAAATAGAAACTTTAGCGCTCACGAGAACTGCTGCCATTTTTATTTGGAAATTGATATTTAGTTAATTATTTTTGAATATGTTTAATAGATAAATTCCTCACGTCCATAAATTTATTTTAGAATTTTTGGGGTTCCAGAAGTTTGCGTTAGCTACAGATTACTACAGACTGTTCTGTTTTTGACAGATTCTGTTTTTCGTGTGTTGTTTGCTTATTTTGATGAATCTATGGCTAGTAAAATAGTTTATAAAACACAGAGAAGTTGGAATACAGTAGGTTTAACACCAATATAAATAATGAATGAGTTCATTACAGTACCTTGAATTGGTATTTTGTTTTCTTTCGCTAACGGAGCTCACGAGATTTTCTATTTTGAGTTTTGTGTTGTGAAGTTTTCAAGTTTTGGGTTAAGTCTTGATGGATTATGGAATAAGGAGTGGCAAGAGCCTAAGCTTAGGTATGCCCATGGCACCCCAAGGTAAAATTCAAGGACACCCAAAAGACTAAGCTTGGGGATGCCCCGGAAGACATCCCCTCTTTCATCTTCGTCTATCGGTAACTTTACTTGGTGCTATATTTTTATTCACCACATGATATGTGTTTTGCTTGGAGCGTCTTGTATGATTTGAGTCTTTGCTTTTTTAGTTTACCACAAGCATCCTTGCTGTACACACCTTTTGAGAGAGACTCACATGATTCGAACATTATTAGAATACTCTATGTGCTTCACTTATATCTTTTGAGCTATATAGTTTTTGCTCTAGTGCTTCACTTATAGCTTTTAGAGCACGGTGGTGGATTTGTTTTATAGAAACAATTGTTCTCTCATGCTTCACTTAGATTGTTTTGAGAGTCCTACAAAACAGCGTGGTAATTTGCTTAAATTATGATAGGCATTCAAGATTAGTATTTTTTTTTCTTATGAGTGTGTTGAATACTATGAGAAGTTTGATACTTGATAATTGTTTTGAGATATGGAGATGGTGATATTAGAGTCATGCTAGCTGAGTAGTTGTGAATTTGGGGAATACTTGTGTTGAAGTTTGTGATTCCCGTAGCATGCACGTATGGTGAACCGTTATGTGACGAAATCGGAGCATGATTTATTTATTGATTGTCTTCCTTATGAGTGGCGGCCGGGGACGAGCGATGGTATTTTCCTACCAATCTATCCCCCTAGGAGCATGCGTGTAATACTTTGTTTCGATAACTAATAGATTTTTGCAATAAGTATGTGAGTTCTTTATGACTAATGTTGAGCCCATGGATTATACGCACTCTCACCCTTCCAGCATTGCTAGCCTCTCTAATACCGCACACTTTTCGCCGGTATCATATACCCACCATATACCTTCCTCAAAACAGCCACCATACCTACCTATTATGGCATTTCCATAGCCATTCCGAGATATATTGCATGCAACTTTCCACCGTTTCATTTACCATGACATGCTCCATCATTGTCATATTGCTTTGCATGATCAAGTAGTTGACATTGTATTTGTGGCAAAGCCACCGTTCATAATTCTTTCATACATGTCACTCTTGATTCATTGCATATCCCGGTACACCGCCGGAGGCATTCACATAGAGTCATATTTTGTTCTAAGTATTGAGTTGTAATTGTTGAGTTGTAAGTAAATAAAAGTGTGATGATCATCATTTTTAGAGCATTGTCCCAAGTGATGAAAGGATGATGAAGACTACGATTCCCCCACAAGTCAGGATGAGACTCCGGACTAAAAAAGGGACAATGCTACTATCCTTTTACGACACTTGTGCTTCAAAGTAGCACCATGATCTTCATGATAGAGAGTCTCCTATGATATCACTTTCATATACTAGTGGGAACTTTTCATTATAGAACTTGGCTTGTATATTCCAATGATGGGCTTCCTCAAAATGCCCTAGGTCTTCGTGAGCAAGCGAGTTGGATGCACACCCACTTAGTTCCTTTTGTTGAGCTTTCATACACTTATAGCTCTAGTGCATCCGTTGCATGGCAATCCCTACTGACTCACATTGATATCTATTAATGGGCATCTCCATAGCCCATTGATACGCCTAGTTGATGTGAGACTATCTTCTCCTTTTTGTCTTCTCCACAACCACCATTCTATTCCACATAAAGTGCTATGTCCATGGCTCACGCTCATGTATTGCGTGAAGATTGAAAAAGTTTGAGAACGCCAAAAGTATGAAACAATTGCTTGGCTTGTCATCGGGGTTATGCATGATTTAAATACTTTGTGTGGTGAAGATAGAGCATAGCTTGACTATATGATTTTGTAGGGATAACTTTCTTTGGCCATGTTATGTTGAGAAGACATAATTGGTTAGTTAGTATGCTTGAAGTATTATTATTTTTATGTCAATATTAAACTTTTGTCTTGAATCTTTCGAATCTGAATATTCATAGCACAATTAAGAGAATTACATTGAAATTATGCCAAGTAGCATTCCACATCAAAAATTCTGTTTTTATCATTTACCTACTCGAGGACGAGCAGGAATTAAGCTTGGGATGCTTGATACGTCTCCAACGTATCTATAATTTTTGATTGTTCCATGCTATATTATATTCTGTTTTGGACATTATTGGGATTTATTATACACTTTTATATTATTTTTGGGACTAACCTATTAACCGGAGGCCCAGCCCAGACTTGCTGTTTTTTTGCCTATTTCAGAGTTTCACAAAAAAAGAATATCAAACGGAGTCGAAACGGTATGAAACCTTCGGGAACGTGATTTTTGGAACGAACGTGATCCAGTGGACTTGGACCCTACGTCAAGAAAGCTACCAGGAAGGCACGAGGTAGGGGGGCGCGCCTAACCCCCCTAGGCGTGCCCTCCACCCTTGTGGGGACCATGTTGCTCCACCGACGTACTTCTTCCTCCTATATATACCTACGTACCCCCAAACTACCAGAGACGGAGCCAAAAACCTAATTCCACCACCGCAACCTTCTGTACCCGTGAGATCCCATCTTGGGGCCTTTTCTGGAGCTCCGTCGGAGGGGGCATTGATCACAGAGGGCTTCTACATCAACACCATAGCCTCTCCGATGATATGTGAGTAGTTTGCCTCAGACCTTCGGGTCCATAGTTATTAGCTAGATGGCTTCTTCTCTCTCTCTCTTTGGCTCTCAATACAAAGTTCTCCATGATTCTCGTGGAGATCTATTCGATGTAATCTTCTTTTGCGGTGTGTTTGTTAAGCCGATGAATTGTGGGTTTATGATCAAGTTTATCAATATTTGAATCTTCTCTGAATTATTTTATGTATTATTGGTTATCTTTGCAAGTCTCTTCGAATTAACAATTTGGTTTGGCCTACTAGATTGATCTTTCTTGCAATGGGAGAAGTGCTTAGCTTTGGGTTCAATCTTGCGGTGTCCTTTCCCAGTGACAGTAGGGGCAGCAAGGCACGTATTGTATTGTTGCCATCGAGGATGACAAGATGGGGTTTATATCATATTGCATGAGTTTATACCTCTACATCATGTCATCTTACTTAAATTGTTACTCTGTTCCTTTGAACTTAATACTCTAGATGCATGCTAGATAGCGGTCGATGTGTGGAGTAATAGTAGTAGATGCAGGCAGGAGTCGGTCTACTTGTCTCGGACGTGATGCCTATATACATGATCATACCTAGATATTCTCATAACTATGCTCAATTCTGTCAATTGCTCAACAATAATTTGTTTACCCACCGTAATACTTATGCTCTCGAGAGAAGCCCTAGTGAAACCTATGGCCCCCGGGTCTATTTTCCTATCATATTAATCTCCCGCAACAAGCTATTTCTTGCGCTATTTTTATTTTTCTTTATTTACTTTACATCTTTATCATAAAATACCAAAAATATTATCTTATCATATCTATCAGATCTCACTTTCGTAAGTGACCGTGAAGGGATTGACAACCCCTTTATTGCGTTGGTTGCGAGGATTTTATTTGTTTGTGTAGGTGCGAGGGACTCGTGCGTGGCCTCCTACTGGATTGATACCTTGGTTCTCAAAAACTGAGGGAAATACTTATGCTACTTTGCTGCATCACCCTTTCCTCTTCAAGGGAAAACCAATGCAGTGCTCAAGAGGTAGCAATCATCATCATTATAAAGGGTGCAGAGGAGATTGGTCTGGCGCGGGGGAGAGGTCTCCCCCGCCCCTTCCCAGGTCACCTCCGAGTCCACCCCCTCTACTTGGTCGGACTGGCCGAAGGACACCGGCACCGGGGAGCCCGGGAGCCAGGAGGGCTACAGAGATACGAGCCCGCGCTCGTCGAAGATGGGCATGGCATCGGCGATCTTCTCCCCATCTGGGCGGTGATACAGCAGGAGATGGGAGTCCGAGGGCAACCCTGGTCCTTCCCGAGTAGGGCACACATGATCTTGTCCAGCTCCTCCTTGGACAAGTCATCCGGACATAGTCGGAGGTCGTCTTCTGCGCCCGTGAACTTCCATAGGGGGCACGAGCGCGCCTGGAGCGAAGCCAGGTGCTGCGTCAGGAATTCCTTGATGATCATGGCCCCTGTTAGCTTCTCCGCCTTTGGATCGCCGGTCTTTAGGTCCGTCGTCATCTTCTCCAGCACTAGCTCAGCCCTGGGATGTGAGCTTCTCATGATCCCACCCTTCCAGAGGCATTGGCTGCAAGGTCGGCAGCACCAGTCGGGGGTCAGAGCGCTTGGCGTCCATGAAGATCCACTTGTTCCTGAAGTCCTCCACCTTCTTCTCAGCCTGCAAGATCACGTTGCTGCCGTTGGCTGGAAGGTGGCGCACCCCGAGCACCGGGTGCCATTAATCCGAAGGTAGAAGAAGTGGCGGAGCAACGCCACGGAAGGCATCACCCCCAGAAACGCCTCACACTAAAAAGAAAAGATTGATAGGAGGAGGACGGAGTTGGGGTGAAGATGGAGGGTATGCAGCTTGTAGTGGCAAAGGATGGTGTAGAAGAAGTCGGAGAAAGGGGGGACCAGCCCCGCGAAGACGTTGTGCTGGAAGAAGGGGTAGAATGTGCGGCCCAAGGTTTTCGGCTTGGCAAAGCCGGCCCGGAGCACCGTCTCTCCCCCCGTTGCTGCTGTCGGCCGTCAGTTGGAGTGCGGTGGCGAGGTGCTTCTCCTCGGCAATGGTGGATGCGCTAAGGGCTGTCTCGAACTAGGAGGCTTGACGCCCGGCCGCGGCGGAGGTTTTTGCCTTGTCGGCGGCCATCGGTCGCAGATTTGGGATGAGTTTCGGTGGATCTGGAGGTTTTCTGGGCAGAAGGAGAAGGGGATTTGGAGCAAGATGAATGAAACGCAATGAAAGTTCTGCAGCGGGTGCCAGCCTTTTTACCAGGCAAGGACGATTGCCGAGGCAGCGTGGGAAAGCAAAGGCGCCCACATCCCATCAATCGCCACACGTCGACCAAGGCCGCAGGCGGTTAGGTCCCGCATCGATCCACACTTGCCCTTTGGCTTCGCCTCAAAGCCAACTTTGAACGCTCCTTGGGCCCGGGGGCTACTGTCGGTGTTCTGGGAACGGGGGTACCTAGCCTTGCCTGGCTGCGGCCAATGACGTGGCTCTGTCGACAGCTCAGTATGGCCCAACTTCAGCATCGACAACCCAAGACCCACTACAAGAAATCTGTTAATACATGACGGACTTGACCCGTCACAGATCAGTGAAAAACTGTCATGGGTGTCCGTCCATGACGGATTTGAAATCCGTCACGTATATCACGTCATAATTTGACATTGCATCTTACATGACGGTACTTGTCCGTCATGGATCTGCCCGAGGCCCGCCAAGGCCCAATCCATTGTGACGGAACAAGCCGTCATGGACTAACGCCATGTAGGATTTTTGATAGACCAATTCAAATCACGTGGCTGCCTACGTGGATACTATTTTCCGTCACAAATTTCATCGTAGTTGAGCACATTAACCCATTTCTTTTGGCCTAATTTTTAGGTGATACGTTTTGAGCATAATGGGTTACACAAATCCCAATGCCAATTTTGGCCCAAGAAGTATTTACAAAGCGTATAACATTACACAGTCGACCAATATGCACATCTGTATGTATTTCCAACGCAGCAGTTTACAAAATTCTTTACAAAATGATAAACTTACAATATAGATTGAAAAAATATATCACACATCACGTTTAAGAATTAGTACAATTCATGTTACATCAACAGAACATGCGTACTATCAAGGTTGTTATTTAGATTCTTGCTATTCAGCCCTCCTGTTGGCAACCATCATGTCATGGCTTTTTCATGTGCAGCATCAAGTAGCCAGCTTCCCAATATTACCTGCAAATTTACAAGATCCTTATATTTTTTGAGGGATATAAATAAACAATAGAAATAATATAATAGCAACAAATGTAAAAATGAATTACATGTGCAAAATTCTTAGATCTAATATCTTATAGTGCCTACAGATGAGGATAACATTGTATCCACTATAAAACAAAAGTAAACATGAGGTTTCTTAAAATTAATCCAAAGAAAAGTGTGTCAACTGTAAGTCAAATGGCAAAGTAACAAACCACACAACATAGAACTAATTACTATAGCAGCAGTAATTGAGGCCATATAAACCTGTCAGGTTTATAAGATTACCAAATGTTGGGACTATATGTAATTAAGAGGAAAAATCTCCATGCACTACACGTACTAACTCTGCACCAGTTTCTATTATAAATAAATATAACAGAGTAAAGGGGGAAGGAAAAAGTTTATCTTTACAACTTGTCTAGATGGAGGTATTTAATATGTAACATCCTGAACATGGTGACATGTACTGAGAACAAGAAATTCATCATTGTGATATATATTAAAATGAGCAAAGAACTGGAGCTACTTGTACGCATAAATTATATAAGCTGATAAAGTAAAAGGACACCAACTACTTCAAGTTACGCATATAAAAAATAATATCAACAATTGTATAAGCAGCTTGGCATAACCCAGGAACAATCAAGGGTGACTTGTACCAGATTTCAATGCTAACAACAATGAGAAATCAGGGGGCTGTTTGGTTTGTGCCCCAACTTACCCTGCCAAACATTTGGCACAACCAAAGCAAGGGCATGACCAAAATTTCGGTGTGGTAGTGTTGTTTGGATTGTAGCCATAGCATCAATCAATTTTTTGGCAAGATGGTTGAGTCTCTATTTGGTTTCTAGCCAATTAACATAGGACATATCTGTATCTGAGGTCTTTTTTCTTTTCCTTTAGCAAATGAGCATTTGAGGTCTAACTTGAAATGTTTATATAAGGAGCTAATAAATCATGACGACCAAACAGAAAAAGGGCGTAAAAAGGGTTCAATGAAGTAGCACACACACTTGTTTATCGAGTGAAACACACACATACTAGCCGACTGGATCAATATGATCCATGGAGGCGTTTGCATACGGGCTAGCTAATTAATTTTCTAGCTCATGTAACAGCCAAGGATAATACGCGGGATGCTAGCAGGTTGGCAGCCAATATTTTGGCCGACGAATTCGTCGCCCTCGGCTCGCCCGCATATTGGCGAGAATTACATGGGCAAAGCCGACTGGGCTGGGCAAGCCAAATATTTAATGTCCAGCCAAACAGCAGCCAAACTCATGGGGACACCAATATTTTGGCAAGGCTAGCTTTGGCTCAAAACCAAACACACCGCAGAATACATAGTCGTCAGCTATTTTGGCTGCACCTTTTTCTTCAAGTAGTATTTTTCTTACAAAGGGACATGTCTTTCAGAACAAAAGATACAAAAATACAACATGTATATTTTCAGATAACAAATGTGATCAACCAAGCATTCCATGGCAACGAGCACCGCCATCATCTTGGTACAATAGCATGAAAATTCTAGTGGCATAAATTTATCAACTTGATTGCGTGGAAATCGATATGATGGCAATTTTCACCACATAACACATAGAAAGTCTGCACATAATATTTAACAGAGAAGCAGTGTAATAGCTAACAAAGAATCTACTCTTGGTCAACGGATTCAGTCAGATTAATGAATCACTTTCCCTCCATAAACAAGAAAATTCGAAGGAACCAACAGAAGCATCTCATGAGCATTTACTCCATGGTCAATGGATCCCACAAATTCTATACTACTAGTGCTCGCACAGTGAGAGAAGAAAAAGAAAATAGACAGCAGTGCTAGTCTCTATCGTTGGCTGTAACTTGTGAGTATCAGGAAAGGAAGTGGCCACGTTTTCTGCATCAGGTTTAGTCCAGGAAAATTTGAGAGCCTCTAGAGAACTATGCTAGAGCAGAGCAGCCGTCACTTGGAATGAAAAGATAAATAGAGTGAGAGGGTAGACCTTGATCTGTGGGAAATCATGGTGGACGGGGCGGACGACCTCGCCGTCGAGCTCGTCAAGCTCGAGCGTGGGGTCTCGGTTGTCGCCGTCCATGGAACTAACTGGAGAGGCGGAGAGCTCCTGTTGATCTGAATCGAAGTAAAAAATTGATTAGGGTTGGGAGAGAGAAGGAAAGAATGAAGGAGAAAGGATACGAGGAAGTAGGGAGGGACCTTGTGTGGGGAATCACCGTCGCCGGCGAGGTCGAGCTCGGGTAGGTCACGGTCGTCGGCCTCTGCTCGTCCAACGCTTGCTGCTCCAAATCTCTGGATGGCGAGGAAGCTGTCCGACCTAGGAGACGAAGGAGGGAGGCCCCTGGTCAGATCCATGGCCCTGGTCATTGGTTGTGAGCAACAGAGGCGCGCCGCAGTGGCTAGGGTTGGCCGCCGCTTCCATGGGGCCGCTGCAACCACCGTCGCCATGGATCTCGGGCCACCGTCATCGGTTGGAGGTGGGAAGGTGAAGTCGGAGGACAGGGACGAGGAGACGAGAGGCGTGGCGGCAGAGGACGGGGACAAGGAGAGGCAACATGCGGCGGCGGCGGATGGAGGAAGAGTTTGGGGACGGGGAAGTGTGTTAGGGTTAGGTTTTATACGGGGAAAGTTTAGGGCTTTAGGCGGGCTTTTTGCGGGCTTGCGGATCTGTATTGGGCCTTTCATGACGGTTTTTAAAACTGTCAGCGGAAATCCGTCATGCATTAACAGGTTTCTTGTAGTGACCCTCGCGAGGCGTATGACACCAAGACCTCCATGGGGGGCAGCTTCACCAGGCTGGCTCCCGAGGAGCGGAGATATCAATGCAAGGTGCACCTCGCGAGGTTCATATGACGTGAGTCATGATGACTAAGGCCGGGCGGGCGCCAACGGGCGCAGTGTACCCGTTTCCTCTTTGGTGCTAAGGAGGCAAGCGCCAGCGCGGAGTCCCGAGGATCAAGCAAAGGTTTCCATTCCGGTGCAATAAGACCAAGACCGCCAGGACGGAGATCATCGCGGAGCCCACCACGGCGTCATGACCAGGAGCTTTTGCAGGCGAAGAGTACTATTGTCAGGATAGCATGTACTAGTTGTCTCCCTTCAAAATTGGCCATTGTAGGATCCCTTACCACCTTACATTCGGGAAGAGGACCAAGGCCACTATAAATAGGATCATTCAGATCATCCTCACACCCACCAGCTCATCGAGTGCAAGAACACCTCACCTCCTGAGTCTGTTCGACATTGTACTGGTTCATCCACAGCCCTCATGGCAAATCCACCCCAAAGTAGGAGTAGGGTTTTACACTGCAAGGTGGCCTGAACCTGGGTAAACTGCTGTGTCTCTTGTCCATTTGGTTCGTAGAGCTAGGCTGTGGAATCGGAGCATAGGCAGACTGGGGAGGACGAGTTCTTCACATGCACCGTAGTGTTTGAACCTCTCAAGGGTTTGCGGAACCCTGAATCCGACAACTATGTATTTGCGTTGGAATTTCCTATATGACGCTCTTTGTGTCAAACTGTCGAGGTAACACATACAATGATAACACCTAAGCATATGACTGGGCCGACCCGCAAAATCTGGGGTCCCGCAATCCGATTGCTTGCCTGTCGAAGTCCTTCCAAAATGCTCGAGTTCATCCCGACTCCTGATATACAGATGTCTTGTTTCACTCGAGCACTACGAAGTACAAGAATAATTCGAGGCAACTCGTGAGGATACAGTCGACGAACGATCCTGGAAAGTTCATAAGTGCCCCCGTAGCGCTCAACTCACTCAAAAGTTTGTCTTCGCTAGCTTTGCTTAACCTTGGCAAATTCGGGGGCTAATGACGAGGACATGTACTAGGGATAGGGTCATAGGCCTAACCTACAGACCAGACCCAAGGATACCGTGCACTGCATACTGCCCCCCCGGGCCAAGTAACCGTTCGTAAATACTGCAACCTGAGTATCACTCGGATAGCAACCACTTGGAGTCTGACAGTCCACTCGACTGGCTCATCTTTGTAACATCCCAAATTTCCAATTTGGAATGTTATACATTAGATCATCATGCATATCATATTTTATTTGCTTTTGGGTTTTGATCCTAGAAAATTCTAAGCAACTCAAGGACCCACGGAGAGAGTTGGGGATTTCGTTATTCTCACATTTGAGTTTTCTCAAATTTTGAGAACAGGATCATTTGATTTTATTTATTTTATCATCAATTATTTCTATTACAAAAATATGCGAGAGGGAATAAAATGACTTTCCCAAAATATAGAAATATTGAGGGTCTAATAAAAAAATCAAATAAGATTTATTTCGGAGTTTTTCGATATTTTTATTTGAATTTAGGAAAAATGCGTGTTTTTCAAAATTGCATTTAGGGCCCAAATAAATGTTCACTTTGTCGGGCTTGATTTCAGAAGCCCGGTAAAATTTATTTCGGGATTTTTGGAGTCCGTTTAGTATTTCTTTTTATTTTTCTTCCGAGCGTAAAAAAAAGGGGAACCGACTTTGGGCCGTACTCGGCCAGGACTCCGCCTGGCCGAGGCCTTTATAAGGCGCCGCCCCGGGGCCCGAGAGCCCAGCCGCCCCAGCCCCAAACCCTAGCGCCGCCGCCGCCGCCGCCGACCCGCCGGAGCCGCGCGCCGCCCGAGGTTCGCCGCCGCCTTGTTTTCCGTGCCGTTCTAGAAAAAAAAATCCGTTCGTCGTTTTTCCTTTTCGTCGGATTTAATCCGCGATTTTTCTGTTCGCGATTCCTGATCCGATTTTCGTTTTAGTTTATCTTTTCGCTCGTTTATCGGAATCACGTGATTCAAGCGCCTGGAGTTTCGTCTCGAAACCCTCTATCCGAATAATCAACTCAAACAAGTTTTTGCTACTGTAAAATTTGACTTAGATTCAGATTACTAGAACAGAGTTGTTTTCTTTCGCCGTTTGACTTTCTTTGCTTCGTTCGATTGATTTCTTTTGCCAATCGGAGTTCTTAAGTTGAACCTTCTGGTTAAATCTCTTATTTGAGTTTTACCTGTGCATTAGATGAGTACTTATTGTATGCTTGTTTGTTTGTCTGCGATAGAGTACCCGGAGTGCGCCGCCTGTTACTTCGAATCGTTAGGTTTCGCGGATCATCAGCAAGGCAAGTAACACTTTGATCATACCTTTTCTACAACCCAGTTTTTCTTGCATTAGATCAATCCTCACACATTGCATGATTAGGATCTAATTAAACTGTGGGATGGGAAGTAGATGAGGTAGTACCTATTACCTGTTTATTGTCAAACCTTTGGGAGTTACTTCTGCGTTTGCTTATTATGCCATGCTATGCAAGTAGACGTGGATTGGGTGAGTGATATCCATGACATATGTGAGATTGATAATTAAGGGTTTATCTAAGGTGGCAACTTAAACACACATCTGGGTGGATTGAGGCACCTGGGTATTCCAGGACTTGCCTGTTTTTCTTTTGGACCGCCACCCAGGCTCAAAGGGATCATGAGATTATTCATACTAGAAACTTCCGTGTGCAGCCACAAGCCATTATGGGCTCTGGCATAGTTGAGTAAGTTGTGCGAACTCTTACATGGTAGAATAGCAGATGTAGGGGAAAGTAGGTGTACCGGTCTATCCATCGTAAGGTGCTAGTGCTTCTGGAAGACTGTGTCTCGGTCATCCGTTTCTCAAACACCATGTAGTGCGAGAAATCCAATGGAGGCGATCGAGTCTTGTGGGGAAAAGTGCGCAAACCTCTGCAGAGTGTAACAAACTAATCATGGTTAGCCGTGTCCCTGGTTATGGACATCTTGAGTATCCAGTACCTGGATTATCATGTGAATCTCAACATGTTACTTTAAATTAATTTTGTTGGGTTTAATGATGTTATTTTAATTGGGATTGAGAATGCTGTCAACCATTCTCAATGTTTAACAACCACCATGATAGTTAAATAAAATTTATTCCTTTGAGGTAGGGAAAAATTGGCTTTACGCAAAAACTGTAACCATAGAGCTTTCCAACAGCCAAATATGCATGTAGTATAGCTGTTTCATTCCATTACTCTCTATGTGTTACCTTGCCAGCATATTCCATGTGCTGACCCGTTTTCGGGCTGCAACGTTAATGTTGCAGACTTTTCAGACGACGATTAAGGGGTTTTTAGGTCGTGGTTCTATACTCAGTGATGCTGTTGGAGTTGATGGACTCACTTATCTTCCAAGCCTTCTGTTGTTATCATTATTAGATGGCCTTAAGCCATATTTATTGTAGTAAGTCTCTTTTGAGACATTCAATGTAATAAGTGTGTGATTGCTACTCTGCTATAAATCCTCCGAGTACTGTGTGGTGTCAGCATTACTGATCCAGGGATGACACCGGAGCACATAGATTAGACTGTTTGAGGTCTGGTCGCTACAGAGATGGTATCATAGCACACGCTGACTGTAGGACACGACCCCTAAGCTAAAGACCTAGATCACTACTCACTCTCTTCTCTTCTGACTTCTCATCTTTTCTGCTCTTTAGGATGGCGGATGCAAGGAACAAGTTCACCCAACCGGACGAAGATACACCCTTTGGACGCCACTTGAAGGAAGTCACTAGATACCTGAACATAGGAGTACCAAGCTTCACGGGAACCTACAACGCCACTTTACCTGAAGAAGAGCGCTGGGTGATTCAAGTTCAAGTTCCAGGAAGGACGTTCATGCCAGTCACTGAGCCCATAGAGTTTTCTTTTGATGCACCAACTTGGAATCTAGGAAAGAGTATGGCAGCTCACATCACCATGGGACGCATTGGAGAAGTCTACCACAAAGATCTCAAGGATACTATCTACCAGATTTGTGGGCGCCAAGATGAACACTGGGAGATGATTAGCACCAGGAAGGATAGATCAATTGCAGCTTTTATCCAGGAGTTAAACCAGCACATTCGACGACAGGAGAATTAGATGTGCGCCGACATGATAGATCTGAAGAAGGCTAAGACTAGAATCAATGAACTGGAGGAAGAAATCAAGGCTACACGTGAAGGTTATGAAGAAGAAATAGAAGTATTGGTGGATAAGAATGCCGACCTAACTATGAAGCTAGCAGTATTTATGGGAGGCCCGACACCAGTGGATGAAGACGAAGAACCCAAGGAGATTAGCCCGGAAGACTACATCATCATCGACGGCACTGACTTGGAAGCAGATAGTAGCGATGATGACTATGTTGATGAAGCAGGAGCAGATATCATGGAGTCTACAACCGTAGAATATTTCTAGTAGACCACCTCATCAGTAGTAGTAGTCCACCATGTAAATATAGTAGTCCGAGCACTTTGCGATAGCTAGATCGATTGTATGCCTTTGTTTGTTTGAATGAAGTGAATTGTTTGCTTTTGCCTCATGTGCATATGGGTAGTGTTTCCTCTTTAGACCCCCTCTATTCTTATATCTCATCTTTTCTAAACCCTCAGATGCCTCTGAGACATGACCCCGGATTTGCCTTTCCGCCGGAGCTCACCCAGTTGATCCAGCAGCAGAACACATTGATGCAGTTGCTAGTCCAAAATCAGAATCAAGGGAACAACAACAGCAACCCACCACCACCACCACCACCTGTTGACCACTTAGCCCGTTTTCTTAGGCTGAATCCGCCGGTGTTTACCAGTAGCACCGAGCCGATAGTAGCAGATGATTGGCTCCGCAAGACCGCTAGGGAGTTGACCACAGCAGGATGCACAGATGCGGAGAAGGTGAAGTTTGACGCACATCAGTTAGAAGGACCCGCCGCATCATGGTGGGAGAATTTCACAGCCACCTTCCCAGTCGATACTGTCACATGGGACCAGTTTCGGCAGGCTTTCCGTACAGCCCATGTCTCAGCATGAGCAATGGCTATGAAGAAGCGTGAGTTTCGTAACTTGCGCCAAGGAGGACGGACAGTTGACCAGTATGTGGAGGAGTTTAGTAAGCTAGCACGTTATGCCCCAGATGACGTTGCTACGGACGCAGCTAAGCAGGAGAAGTTCCTGGAAGGACTGAATGACGAGTTGAGTATGCAGTTGATGGTAGCCACCTTCAACAACTACCAGGAGTTGGTAGATCGTGCTCTTATGATTGAAGGGAAGCAACAGCAAATTGAGAACCCCAAGAGGAAGTATGGACAAGGAAAGTATAATTCAGGAGCTCAGCAGAAGCCACGTTTTACCCCTAGATCGGGAGGACATTTTCAGCATACCCATGGAGTAGGTAGCTCGCACAATCACAATGGCACCAAGAATGGTAATGGGAATGGAGGAAGCAATGGCCAGAACCGCAACAACCCATCAACCCCAGCCAAGAAGGACCTGAGCCAAGTCACCTGTTTCAAGTGTTCCAAGACCGGACATTATGCCAATGAATGTCCTGAAGGCCAAAACGGCAATGGAAGCTCTGTAAAGAAGCCGAACCCTTTCAACAGGGGACAAGTGAACCACGTTAATGTGGAGGAAGTTGAAGCTCAGCCCGATGCAGTAATAGGTAAGTTTTTGGTTAAGTCATTTACTGCACTCGTTCTTTTTGATACTGGTGCATCGCATTCATACATATCAAGGGGATTTGTGGAAAAATATAGCCTACCCACTAGGGTTCTTAAAACACCTATGCTAGTAAGCTCACCAGGAGCAGAGTACATGGCTAGTCAAGGATGCTTTCAAGTGCCATTAAGTATAGGACGACATGTTTTCCCAACAGATTTAATTATTTTGGAATCTCAAGGATTGGATGTGATATTAGGCATGGATTGGTTATCAAAGTATGAAGGGAATATTGAGTGTGCTAGTAAGTCAATTTTTCTGACCACACCAGAAGGGAGAAGGATCAAGTATGTATCCCGGCATATGCCAAAAAGGACCCAAGTAAATTGCCTAACAGGAGTTGTGCAGGAGGAAGTATCAGTGGTAAGGGATTTTCCTGATGTATTTCCAGAGGAGTTGCTAGGCATGCCACCGGATAGAGATATTGAGTTTTTGATTGAGCTATTGCCAGGCACTGGGCCAATATCAAAGAGACCATATAGGATGCCAGCAAAGGATTTGGTGGAAATCAAGAAACAGATTAAGGAATTACTGGATAAGGGATATATTCGCGCAAGTTCTTCACCTTGGGGATCACCAGTACTACTGGTGGAGAAGAAGGATGGATCGTTAAGGATGGTTGTTGATTATCGAGGATTGAATGAAGTAACGATCAAGAACAAGTACCCACTACCAATGATCAACGATCTGTTTGATCGATTGCAAGGAGCAAAGGTATTTTCCAAGATCGATTTGCGATCAGGGTACCACCAGTTGAAGATTCGAGAATAGGACATTCCGAAGACAGCTTTTACCACCAGGTATGGGCTGTATGAGTATACCGTTATGTCATTTGGTCTGACTAACGCGCCCGCCTATTTTATGAACATGATGAACAAAGTGTTTATGGAGTTTTGGATAAGTTCGTCGTAGTGTTCATAGATGATATCCTGGTTTATTCGAAGAATGAAAAGGAGCATAAGGAGCATTTACGTTTGGTACTTGGAAAGCTCAGAGAACACCAATTATATGCCAAGTTCAGCAAATGTGAGTTTTGGTTGAAAGAAGTAGGATTCCTCGGACATGTTATATGTGGAGAAGGTATAGCAGTAGATCCCGCTAAAGTTGAAACCGTGACCAAGTGGGAAGCCCCAACAACAGTTGGAGAGATCCGGAGTTTTCTTGGACTCGCAGGATACTACCGGAGATTTATTGAGAATTTTTCAAAGATTGCGAAGCCTATGACGAAGTTGTTGAAGAAAGATTCCAAGTTCATATGGACTGAGCAGTGTGAGGCTAGTTTCCAGGAGTTGAAGAAACGCTTGGTTACCTCACCAGTGTTGATTTTGCCAGACCAGACCAAAGATTATGAGGTGTATTGTGACGCTTCACGTCGAGGACTTGGAGCAGTGCTTATGCAGGAAGGGAGAGTCGTTTCATACGCCTCAAGACAACTGAAGCCCCATGAGTTGAATTACGCTACACATGAATTGGAGTTAGCAGCCATAGTGCATGCTTTGAAGACATGGAGACATTTCCTCATTGGAAATCATTGTGAGGTGTACACGGATCATAAGAGTTTGAAGTACATTTTCACATAGAAGGAGTTGAATCTCAGACAAAGGAGATGGTTTGAGCTCATCAAGGATTATGATATGAAATTGCATTATCACCCTGGAAAGGCTAATGTAGTAGCTGACACATTAAGCCGTAAGAGCCATGTCAATACGTTAATGACGGGAGAAATACCCAAGGAGTTAGCAGAAAATCTTCGTGAACTATGTTTGGAAATAGTTCCGAAAGGCTATGTAGCAGCGTTGGAAATTCAGTCAACTTTGATGGACAGAATCAGGGAAGCTCAGAAGACTGACAAGGAGATTTCTTCCATAAAGGAGAAAATGAGAGAAGGGAAAGCTAAAGGATTTCGCGAGGATGAGCACGATACCCTATGGTTTGAAGACCGTGTCTATGTGCCCAATGACCCGGAGATCAGGAAGTTAATTCTGAAAGAGGCACATGATTCACCCTATTCGATTCACCCAGGGAATACCAAGATGTATCTGGATTTGAAGGATATTTTTTGGTGGACCGGAATGAAGAAAGACATAGCAGAGTATGTAGCAGTTTGTGATGTATGCCAGAGAGTAAAGGAAGAGCATCAGAAGCCAGCAGGATTGTTACAACCATTGCCGATACCCGAATGGAAGTGGGATAAGATAGGCATGGATTTTATCACGGGATTGCCCAGGACTCGTTCAGGCTATGACTCGATTTGGGTTGTAGTCGATCGATTGACGAAAGTAGCTCATTTCATCCCAGTAAAGACCACTTATACCAGTGCTAAGTTGGCAAAAATATACATGACCAGAATAGTATGTCTGCATGAAGTTCCGAGAAGTATCGTATCAGATAGAGGAACCCAATTTACCTCAAAGTTCTGGAAGCAGTTGCATGAAACTTTGGGAACCAGGCTAGAATTCAGTACAGCCTTTCATCCACAGACAGATGGACAGACCGAGAGAGTTAATCAGATTTTGGAGGATATGCTGAGAGCTTGTGCGCTAGATTATGGATCTAGTTGGGATGATAATTTGCCATATGCAGAGTTCTCTTACAACAACAGTTACCAAACCAGTTTAAAGATGGCCCCTTTCGAAGCCTTGTACGGGAGGAGGTGCATGACACCATTATCGTGGGACGAAGTTGGAGACCGTCAGTTGTTTGGACCTGACTTGATTAAGGAGTCTGAACAGAAAGTGAAGTTGATTCGCGATAGGCTCAAGGTAGCCCAGTCCAGACAAAAGATTTATGCAGATTCTAAATGCAAGGAGACAGTTTACGAAGTTGGAGACAGAGCTTATCTTCGAGTATCTCCACTTCGGGGAACAAAGCATTTTGGAGTTAAAGGGAAGTTAGTGCCACGATTTGTAGGACCATATCGAATTTTGGAGCGTATGGGAGAAGTGGCCTACAAGTTGGAATTGCCCGAAGAATTTTCAGGAGTTCATGATGTGTTCCACGTTTCTCAGTTAAAGAAGTGTCACGCGGAGATGGCTGACGTACCGTTAAGAGATACAGTGCCTTTGGAAACTATTCAGTTGGATAATGATTTGACCTACGAGGAGAAACCAGTTAAGATCCTCGAGTTTGCCAGCCAAGTTACCCGCAACAAAGTTATCAAGTTTTGCAAGGTTCAGTGGAGTCACCACACGGAGGATGAAGCCACCTGGGAATGAGAGGAAGATTTGCTCAAAGACCACCCTCACCTATTTTCTAGCTAACCCGAATCTCGAGGGCGAGATTCATTTTAAGGGGGGTAGGTTTGTAACATCCCAAATTTCCAATTTGGAATGTTATACATTAGATCATCATGCATATCATATTTTATTTGCTTTTGGGTTTTGATCCTAGAAAATTCTAAGCAACTCAAGGACCCACGGAGAGAGTTGGGGATTTCATTATTCTCACATTTGAGTTTTCTCAAATTTTGAGAATAGATCATTTGATTTTATTTATTTTATCATCAATTATTTCTATTACAAAAATATGCAAGAGGGAATAAAATGACTTTCCCAAAATATAGAAATATTGAGGGTCTAATAAAAAATCAAATAAGATTTATTTCGGAGTTTTTCGATATTTTTATTTGAATTTAGGAAAAATGCGCGTTTTTCAAAATTGCATTTAGGGCCCAAATAAATGTTCACTTTGTCGGGCTTGATTTTAGAAGCCCGGTAAAATTTATTTCGGGATTTTTGGAGTCCGTTTAGTATTTCTTTTTATTTTTCTTCCGAGTGTAAAAATAAAAAAAGGGGAACCGACTTTGGGCCGTACTCGGCCAGGACTCCGCCTGGCCGAGGCCTTTATAAGGCGCCGCCCCGGGGCCCGAGAGCCCAGCCGCCCCAGCCCCAAACCCTAGCGTCGCCGCCGCCGCCGACCCGTCGGAGCCGCGCGCCGCCCGAGGTTCGCCGCCGCCTCTTTTTCCGTGCCGTTCTAGATTTTTTTTCCGTTTGTCGTTTTTCCTTTTCGTCGGATTTAATCCGTGATTTTGCTGATCGCGATTCCTGATCCGATTTTTGTTTTAGTTTAACTTTTCGCTCGTTTATCGGAATCAGGCGATTCAAGCGCCTGGAGTTTCATCTCGAAACCCTCTATCCGAATAATCAACTCAAACAAGTTTTTGCTACTGTAAAATTTGACATAGATTCAGATTACTAGAACGAAGTTGTTTTCTTTCGCCGTTTGACTTTCTTTGCTTCGTTCGATTGATTTCTTTTGCCAACCGGAGTTCTTAAGTTGAACCTTCTGGTTAAATCTCTTATTTGAGTTTTACCTGTGCATTAGATGAGTACTTATTGTATGCTTGTTTGTTTGTCTGTGATAGAGTACCCGGAGTGTGCCGCCTGTTACTTCGAATCGTTAGGTTTCGCGGATCATCAGCAAGGCAAGTAACACTTTGATCATACCTTTTCTACAACCCAGTTTTTCTTGCATTAGATCAATCCTCACACATTGCATGATTAGGATCTAATTAAACTGTGGGATGGGAAGTAGATGAGGTAGTACCTATTACCTGTTTATTGTCAAACCTTTGGGAGTTACTTCTGCGTTTGCTTATTATGCCATGCTATACTAGTAGACGTGGATTGGGTGAGTGATATCCATGACAGATGTGAGATTGATAATTAAGGGTTTATCTAAGGTGGAAACTTAAACACACATCTGGGTGGATTGAGGCACCTGGGTATTCCAGGACTTGCCTGTTTTTCTTTTGGACTGCCACCCAGGCTCAAAGGGATCATGAGATTATTCATACTAGAAACTTCCGTGTGCAGCCACAAGCCATTATGGGCTCTGGCATAGTTGAGTAAGTCGTGCGAACTCTTACAGGGTAGACTAGCAGATGTAGGGGAAAGTAGGTGTACCGGTCTATCCATCGTAAGGTGCTAGTGCTTCTGAAAGACTGTGTCTCGGTCATCCGTTTCTCAAACACCATGTAGTGCGAGAAATCCAATGGAGGTGATCGAGTCTTGTGGGGAAAAGTGTGCAAACCTTTGCAGAGTGTAACAAACTAATCATGGTTAGCCGTGTCCCCGGTTATGGACATCTTGAGTATCTAGTACCTGGATTATCATGTGAATCTCAACATGTTACTTTAAATTAATTTTGTTGGGTTTAATGATGTTATTTTAATTGGGATTGAGAATGCTGTCAACCATTCTCATTGTTTAACAACCACCATGATAGTTAAATAAAATTTATTCCTTTGAGGTAGGGAAAAATTGGCTTTACGCAAAAACTGTAACCATAGAGCTTTCCAACAGCCAAATATGCATGTAGTATAGCTGTTTCATTGCATTACTCTCTATGTGTTACCTTGCCAGCATATTCCATGTGCTGACCCATTTTCGGGCTGCAACGTTAATGTTACAGACTTTTCAGACGACGATTAAGGGGTTTTTAGGTCGTGGTTCTATACTCAGTGATGCTGTTGGAGTTGATGGACTCACTTATCTTCCAAGCCTTCCGCTGTTATCGTTATTAGATGGCCTTAAGCCATATTTATTGTAGTAAGTCTCTTTTGAGACATTCGATGTAATAAGTGTGTGATTGCTACTCTGCTATAAATCCTCCGAGTACTGTGTGGTGTCAGCATTACTGATCCAGGGATGACACCGGAGCATAGAGATCAGACTGTTTGAGGTCTGGTCGCTACAATCTCACTCAGAGTACCAGACTCCACTCGGACAGGGAAGACCAAGAGCCTCCCCAAGACCGCAACAGTCATGACGTCCGTCTATCCTCATCAAGTGTAGTTAATACAGACGTTACCAGTAATTGTCGCCCTTAAAACCTCCCTTTAACACTTGGTTATTGTGGCATTCATCTGGGGTCAGGCTTACTCTATATAAGCCACCCCCGGCTCCATAAGAAGCGTTCACAATCTCTTGTAAACTATACACTTCAGTCAATCAAGCTCCTGAGCACTGAGACTTAGGGTTATTACCTCCTTCGTGAGGGGCCTGAATTCATAAAGCCGAGTGTAACAACTGCCTCATAGCTAGACTCTGCCCTCTAATTCATACCCCCATACACTATTGTCAGACCTATTCCCACGACAGTTGGCGCCCACGTGGGGCAGGCGTCTAAGCGACTTCCGGCGTAGTTGCGATTTTCTCATCTTCACCATGGTTTCCGGCGGCGGGTTGTCATTCAGCGATGAGATCCGCTTCAGCGCCCTCAGCTTCGTCGCTGATGGTTCAGCGTGGCTCCAGGCAGCCCTACTGGACATCGAAGTGCTGCCCATTCGCGGGGCGGCACACTTCCGTGCGAGTACCTTCAGTGTTGTTCTTCGTTAGCCATCGACTCCATACCAGTCGACAAATTAAGGGATGTCCCTCTGCCCTGCTATTTGGCGTCTTAAGCGCTTCGGGTGCTCGCGGCTCTAGCGATGGATCAAGCACGCGGTGGTCCTTCAAGTTGCGGCCCCGTAGGTCACGGCGATCGAGCCCAATGAGCCCATCCTTGACTTATTTGGCTCTCTGCATGATTACTCAGACGGTGCACCCGAGTGCGAGAGCAGCGACCCTGCTACAGAGGTGCTTACGGCCGGTTCCCAGCAAAGTCCGCCCGGGTATTCCCGTGGCGGTGCAGGAGCCGACGATCTGGCGCACGGCAACATCAACGACAGTGGGGACCGTCACAATGACGAGCATTACCCCCAACCCCTCAACCCGCAGCAAAGGGGGGAGTTGCAGCACAGGAACGAGCAGGCCCTTCAGACACCCATCATTGGAACGACTCTCGAGGCTCAGGCCTTGCAAGCCATGCGTGTGGGCAACCTGGCTGAGCACACTTGTTTGGAGGAGCCCCAAAAGTCACTCAACGATCGCGCGCATAGACAACAGCAACCCAGTTCAAGTCGGCAACGGCGATGGTAGTTCTCGAGTGATCTGCAACATGATTACCAGGTATTCCGCACCCCGATTCAGAATTTGGCGGCTACCCTCAGATAGCAGATTCCATCCAGTATTCCCGTGGCGGGCCGGAGACGCAGCGGCATGACATTCTTTGGGTCATCCATGACGAAAAAACCATGGTAGAAGCAAGGGCGAGGAAAATATCGGGGTGTTCCCGGTTACGGTGAGTGGTCGGGCCGAGCGATGCATGTTTCTCTCATACACGCACGCATGTGGGTGCGAGGCATTGGGCTCTAACTGAACCCGAGCGAGGCATTGGGCTCTAACTAAACCCGGGCGATTGCACTGCAGGCTAAGAGTTACTGAACCCGAGCGATCGATCGATGATTTTTAACTGAACCCGATCGATCGATTCCTTCGCTACTGCTGCTAGCTGAAGCTGATCGATGCTGCCTTTGGATGAATAGTGAGTGTTGCTGGGGGGGGGGGGGTTGGATGAACAGTTCCCGGTGGGTGTGGATGAATAGGACCCCATGGTGTTGCCTTTGGATGAACAGGACCCCGATCGATCGAGCCGGTTGGGG
The DNA here is from genome assembly GCA_034509565.1 of Triticum monococcum. NCBI lineage: Eukaryota > Viridiplantae > Streptophyta > Magnoliopsida > Poales > Poaceae > Triticum > Triticum monococcum. Next base: position 436,013,824 of record CM067842.1, on the reverse strand, counting down.
CTGGATGAACAGGACCACCCCATGGAGGGCAGGATGAACAGTAGACGGTGGAGGGCTGGATGAAGAGTACCCCGTGGAGGGGTGGTTGAACAGGAGCCCATGGAGAGGGCTGGTTGAACAGTAGCCGGTGGAGTAGCGCGCGGTGGAGGCTGGATGAACAGGAGCCCGTGGATGAACAGTCGCAGGTGGAGGCTGGAGGAGGTCGACGTGGATCAACAGTAGCCCATGGAGGCTGGAGGGGGTCGACAGTGGAGATGAACAGTATCCCGTGGATTCCCGTTTTGCGGTACGCCACACCCCTGTCGATGAACAGGACCCCCATTCCGACCGTAGCGCTCCAACACAAGTCCGTTTCCTCCGTTTTGCGGTACACCACACCCCTCCTGATCAACAGGACCCCAGTTTCGACTGTAGGAGGTCCGTTTCCTCTGTTTTGTGATACGCCAGACCCCTCCCGATGAACAGGATCCCGTTTCGAACGTGGCCAGTCGAACACAAGGCCATTTCCTCAGTTCTGCGGTACGCCAGGCCTCGTTTCCATCGGCTGTTCCGTACAAGCCGGTTGGCTCCCACGCGTTCCGCTGCCTCCCGATGAACACGACGCATTCCGTTGCCTCCCAATAAACACGATGACGACGCAGTTTCTCTGTTCCAACTCAGCCATGTACACGAGCCCTGGCTGTACGTACGTGCGAGTAGGCGTTCGAGACCCTGCCCGTATGTACGTACATGGCCGTATTTACTTTCTTGCACCCTGGCCACTGTACGTACGTGTACGTGCTATGTGCGCGCCTCTACTACGACACGTGCACGCCTCTACATCGACCAGTATGTACGTACATGTTTGTGACCAGAATGACAACACTACGTACGCTTTGACCAGGTGGGTCCCGATTGTCAGGCACTTCCTTGCGTGCGAAGATGTAGCTGGTGGGTCCCAGTAGTCAGGGGGGCAAATCGTGTTTTTTGCCGGACGCACTTGCTTGCATGGGAAGATGTACCTGGTGGGTCCCAGCAGTCAGGGGGAAACGTTTTTTTCGCGGAATACGGTGGCCCATCTGGTGGGTCCCCGCTGTCAGGTGGAGGAATAATTATTTTGCGCGTAATAAGGAGGCACTTCCTTGCCGCGGCCGTGGACCCAGCTGTCAGCCTCTCCATGTACAGTACTCTTCCGATGGAAGTCGTTCCTTGACCACGTTGACCATGCCGCACCGAGAGCATCAGGGCGGTGGACGACGATGAGGCCTAGGAAGGGGACGACACGGAGCCGGGGAAGACGCGGCAGTGGAAGCCTGTGCGGAGAGGAGTACGAGGGTTCACTAGTTCGACTGTGGTGTGAGGCTGCCGTCGCCGCAGGGCCTGGCCAGCGGTGGGAATAGTAGGGGCGGTGAGGCCTCCGCGGCAACACAGCTGGCCATGGGAGGCAGGAGCATGCGGCATGACCGGCGCTGGTTTGGGCGGCTGGAGCAAGAAGACCAGAGGTTGAAGAAGCACTACGGCCATTGGATGGACATCGTACAGTCACTGGAGCTAGAATCGTGCATATTGACTAAGTTGACAAAGCCCTCCGTCCCCATCAACTTAGTAGGCCCACAAGTCAGCCTGCCACTATACTGTGTCCTAGCTAGTAGGGGGAGTATTCATTTTTTGTGCGTAATAAGGACGCACTTCCTAGCTTGCGAAGATATAGTTGGTGGGTCCGAGCTATCAGCGGTGGTAATGTATTTTTCGCGAAATACAAAGGCCCTTTCGGTGGGTCCTAGATGTCAGGTGGAGAAATCATTATTTTGCGCGTAATAAGGAGGCATTTCCTTGCGTGCGGCCGTGGACCCAGCTGTCAGCCTCTCCACGTACAGTCCACTTCAGATGCATGTCGGTCGTTGACCATGTTGACCAGGCCGCATGGAGAGCACCAGGGCGGTGGACGACGGCGAGGCCTAGGAAGGGAACGACACAGAGGCAGGGAAGACTCGGCAGTTGTTTCCCACATGGAGGGGAGTACGACTGTATGAGGGTTTACTGGTTTGTCTACCGTCACCGGAGAATAACAGCAGGTGTGGGTGAGTAGAGGGATGGCTAGGCCAGCGATGGGAGTACGGTGGGGCGGTGAGGCCTGCGTGGCAGCACAACCGGCCGCGGGGAGGAGGGAGCAAGCAGTCCCGCCGGCACTTGTTTGAGCGGCTGGAGGAGGAAGAGCATAGATTGAAGAAGCACGACGGCCGTTGGATGGACATCCAACAGTCATTGCTTGTGCGTCAACCTTTTTTTAGGAAAGCCTCAAATCTGTGGCAAACATCATACAACCCATCTACCATTATTTCTAATAATTTACAGCCCTTTGCTAATTCCTAAGGTTTTTTGGAGCCCATATTATTTTTGTTAGCATTACAGCCCATATTGTGGCCACGGTTTAAAAATTTTCGGCGTTCTGGGAACGAGGGTCCCCAGACTTGCCTGCGTGTGGCCTGCGGCGTGGCTCAAAGGGGGGCCCAGCACGGCCCATCTTCACCAACACAAACCCAAGACCCTCGCGAGGGGCCAAGCCTCGCGGGGCGGACGACACGGAGCTTCCTCAAGCATGGCCTCGTCAGGCAGGCTCATGAGGAGGCGGAGAGATCAAGGCGGGGTACCTCGCGAGGTGCTCGTGACGCAAGCCATGACGACTCAAGGCGCCAGGCGGGCGCCAGCCCGCGCAACGTCCTCCTTTCCTCTTTGGTGCAAAGGGGGCAAGCGCAGCCGCGGAGTACCGAGGCGTTAGGCAAAGGTTGCCATTTCGGTGCAACGAGACCAAGACCAGGAGGACTACGAGACGGCGGTCACCATGGACCCCAAGACGGCGTCATCACCAGAGCTTTGCGCAGGCAAAGACTACTTTTGTCAGGATAGCTGATACTTGCTGTCCCCCTTCAAATTAGCCCGCCATTGTTGGCTCCCTTCCCACTCAATATTTGGGGAGAGGACCAGGGCTACTATAAATAGGACCGGCCACCCACGTAGCAAGGGGTTCGGGTTCGGTTCCGTTCCGTTCGGTTCGATCTCTTCCAAGGGCTCGTCAAGTAGAGAGGTTGCAAGCAGAGAGATAGAGAAAGGTGGCTGAACTCCTCCCAGCAGTTCATCGCCCCAGCCAAGAATGGACCCTCGCGAGGCTGTTCTTCCTTGTATTGTTCATCATCATCAGCCCAAGAGGCAATCCACACACCACACACTGGAGTAGGGTATTACACCACAACGGTGGCCCGAACCAGTATAAACCCTGTGTCTCTTGTGTTGTTCTTTTGATAGTTTAGATCCTAGCATGGCGGGGGGTGCAGGAAGGTAGGAGGCGAAATCTCCACGCGCACCCCAGTGTTCGAACCTCAAGGGTCTGCCGGAACCCGAAATCCGACATTTGGCACGCCAGGTAGGGGTGCACCGGAATTCGTCTTCCACCACTCCGTTCTCCTCCGACCATCACGCTCATGTCTGACGCTCGTCGGGCCCGCGCGGAGCGCTGGTCCGCCCTCGCTTCCCGCGTCGCCCAGAGGGCCCCTGTCGGTGGGCGTCCTCGCCGTTCCCCGTCACCTGCCGTCAACGCCGCCACCGGCCCGGCGGGGTACGAGCAGCAAGCATCGTCTCAGCATCCATCCGTGCGCCAAGACGGCCGCACCGCGACTCCCTCGCTCGCCCCCGCTGGATCTTCGCCCCGCGCGCTTCGCGCGCCCATGGAGGCTCGAGCTGCGCTCATCGCGGCAAACGAGCTCCTGTGCTACCGTCCCATCGACGACGTCTACGAAGAATGGCTCGACCGCGTCGCCGAGCTCGTCCGCGCCGCAGGGGGCTCTTCCGCGCCGTCCGTTCCGCTGCACCGCACCCCGCCCCGTGCGGGTGACGAGGCTCCAGCGGCGCCCCGGCCGCCTCCTCCTCAAGAAGACGCCATGGCTCCAAGGCGTGTGGCCCCTGAGCGGAACCCGCTCCGTTAGGTGCTAACGCGGCAAGAACATAGCTGCCAAGAAGTCCCTCGCCCGCCAGAAGCTGCCCGGGCGCTCCCTGCACCAGCACGTCGCGACCATCCTCCCGCTCCAGCGCGTGGGGACATGCAAGACCAGGCTCTCCATCACCCAAGGCCTCCCGTGGCCACAGCAGGCTGCCCCGCTTACACCACCGAACTGCGCAGCGTCGCGTGGCCAGGCAAGTTCAAGCCGGACCTGCCTCCTCGCTACGACGGCACGGCCGACCCTGCGGAGTTCCTCCAGCTCTATGAGCTGGGCATCGAAGCCGCCAACGGAGACGAGAAGGTCATGGTGAACTGGTTTACCATGGCGGTCAAGGATGGGGCCCGCACCTGGCTCCTGAACCTGGCTCCCGGCACAATCTCCTCCTGGGAAGAGATGCGCACCCGCTTCATCGCCAACTTCCAAGGTACTCGCGACCGGCCACCCGCCGTGAGCGACATGCGCCGCATCAAGCAACAACCCGGGGAGACCCTACAGAAGTATATCCAGCACTTCAACAACGCACGCCTCAAGATTCCCAAGGTGACTGAAGAGGCCATCATCTTAGCCTTCTCTAACGGCGTGCGCGACGTCAAGATGAAGGAGGAGCTGGCGATGCATGAAGACCTGTGCACTTCCTTGGAGCTGTTCAACTTGGCGAACAAGTGTGCCAGGGCTGAGGAAGGGCGTCTCTCCCTCCTCGAGCTGCCTGCCGCAGACCCAGAAGAAAAGAAGCTCAAGGCCAAGGAAGTGAAGCGCAAGGGGGCTGCCGTGCTCGCGGCAGAACCGGACACCAAGCGGGGCAGAGATCAGCCCGAACCTCCCAAGGGCAGCCGGTACTGCGTGTACCACGACCTCCACACCCACAACACCAACGAATGCCAAGAACTCCGAGCCGTGCGAGAAGGAAGGATCGGCCGTCGCCCTGACCGTGGTGACCAGGGCTACGGCTGGGGAGGAGGAAGGAACGCAGGACGCTGGGAAGACCATGGCCCGCGCCTGGGGTGGCGCGACCAACCTCGCGAGGATCGCTGGCAAGACCCACCTCGCGAGGGAGGCCGGAGGGATCAGCCTCGCGAGGATCGCCCGCAAGGCAACGCAGGCCTCCCGCCGCTACCGCCACAGCCAAGGAGAAACGAGGACCGCCACCAGGACGAGGAGGCTGGGGGCTTCCAGGAGCCGCGCGCGATCGCCTGCATCCTGGGTGGAGCTCAAGCCCTAGCCTCTCAACGCATCTTCAAGCAGTTCGCCCGCGAAGTGAATGCAGCCCTCCCCAGGCTCGAAGCCACGCGCCCTCTCAGGTGGTCGGCGTGCGCCATCACGTTCAGCTCAGCGGACCAACTCAAGTGCGCAGCTACAGCCGGAGTCCTCCCGATGCTTTGTTCCCCAATCATCAGGAACATGGTGGTCACCAAGACCCTCATCGATGGTGGGGCAGGGCTCAACGTCCTGTCCGTAGAGACATTCAACAACCTCCAAGTGCCCTACAGCCAACTCCAGCCAACCAAGCCTTTCTTCGGCATCACCAACGGCTCCACAGTCCCGATCGGGTAGGTCCACCTCCCTGTCACCTTTGGGGCACGCGACAACTACTGCACCGAGCTCATCGACTTCGACGTCGCTCACATCCGCCTGCCGTACAACGCCATCCTTGGGTACCCAGCGCTGGCCAAGTTCATGGCCGTGACTCACCACGGCTACAACGTCCTCAAGATACCAGGAAGCGGCGGAGTCATCACGGTGCCCTATGAAGAGAAGGACGCGGTGTGTTCCCTGGAGCGAGCCTTTCAGGCCGCATCGCTGGAAGACCCCGATCGCGAAAGCAGGAGGCTTCCTGAGGCCGCCCCCAAGAAGAAGAAGACGTTGTCCGGCCTGGCCCCTCAGGAGGCAGGTCCCTCTAGGCCCGTGCCTGCCCAGGGGGAGCCTCCCTCCATCGCATAGGAAAGCGCGCCCAACGCCCTCCTCAGGCAGGGCTCGGGGGCTCTCCCCTGGAGGGCCATCGACCTAGCCAGGGTCACGAGGGAGGCATTGGGGCACCACATGGAGGCGTGTTTCGAAGCACGTTTCCCTCAAGAAGGAGAAAGGCAAGGAGGTCCGGGCCCACAGGATTTCGTCAGCAAGGCCATTCAGGAGCTACAGGAGTCCAGAGTCATGAGAGGCGCCCGCCGGCTACCAGCAGTGGCTCCCCATCCAGGCGAGGATGGCGAACTGTGCGTCTGCGTCGACGTACCAGGGCTCAACCAAGTCGCCTCCTTGGAGTGCCTCTGGCCCTCGCGAGTGGGGCGCTGCGGAGGTCCACCCCACAGCTACGTTCGCCTGCCTTACGGCTTGCCGAGCGCGGTTGGCACACACCAGCGCCTCATGAGGGGCGTCACGGAGGCACAAGAGGCCAGGTGCTCCGCAGCCCTGGCGGAGATGGAGATGGCCCGCGAGGAACCGCCAGCACCTCCGGAGCCTCCCGAGGCCCCTGGGCCTGGGGGCTCATGAGGATTGGCTTCCACAGCCCACCGAGTCTGCTACACCGACACCCCTTCGTCTTCAACATCATTAGGTGACATCTTTCAAGTTTCACTTCCAGCTGGGAGCGCCCCCAGGGCTGCATTATTCCCAGGCCGCGTGGGTCCGTCCCTGCGGCGTGTATCCCTTTTATTTCGCGTCGATTAGCTTACCTTGTTGGGGGCGCCCCTCGGGCTGCATGATCCCCAAGCCGCTCGGGCCAGGCCCAGCGGCTTGTACCCCATTTGTGTTCATTTTCCGGTTATGCGTTAGAACCACCATGCTTGATTATTTGATGCCGGTCCACGGCACCTCTTCTTCTCCATGCTGACCACTTGCACGTTAAGGGGGGGGGGTACCTGAGCATCGCGACTCAGGGCTCTTATTGGCTCTCCAGCCCTCACCCTCTGGCCTTGACCATGGCATCGCGACCTGGCATACCAGCGACGGCTGAGACCAGCTCGAGGGCCGGGACCCGAGGACGTAGAGTGCAGGCATCTAACCAGACTTGCAGGGACACAACACAAGATAAGGCCCAGTGCCAGGCGCAACCCGCCTAGAGGTAGGTCCCCGTGAGTCCCACGCTGGCTCACGGGTGCCCAGATACACCTCGCCAGGCCCTACCGTGCCAGCCACGTGTCAGGGCGGGGCTGTACACGCCCCGGGGGCTCCTCCCGAAGGGGCCCCCCTCCCACGTACCAGTGGAAGCACCATGCTCCGCGCTGGCTGACGACACTGCCGAGGAGCGGCTATGCCCGTACACATATGGAAGCGCTATGCTCCGCGCTGGTGATAAACAACTGAGGGTGGCCTCTGGGCCGCGCCAACCTCAGGGAGCCCAGAGCTCAGTGCCTAGCCTCATCGTAACGCCTCCCCTCGGGAGTGCCGCGCGAGGGGGCTGGGCACGGGGGCTGCGCCAGGGTCACGCCCAGACACACGCCGCCCAGCCAGGTCCCCACGGGCCTGGTTCGTCGCGCGCCTCTCCCCGAGCGGAGCCAAGGTATGAAGTCCGTTTGAGCGTTAAGGGGGACTCCTGAGCATCGCGACTCAGGAGCCTAACTGGTCACGTAGCCCCTCACTCCTTTGGTCCCGTCCTGGTTTCCGGTCGGGGCTATTGCTGGGTGAGGTACGCGCGGGGCCGGGCTCGGCAGATGTAGAACGGTGGATCCACCCACATCACACCTCCCTACTTGCTGTTCATGCGCCAAGGCAGGCGAGAGCACCTCGGGAGCCACTTGGGCCGTGGGGGCTGAGCTCGCCCCAGCCGGCTCAGTCAAGCCTTGCGAGGACGACCGGGCAGGAGAAGCTTGTGCGTCGCGGTCACCCTCCTTCAGAGGCGCTGCCACGAACGGAACCTCAGGAGCCCCCTTTGACTTCTTCGCTGCGGGCACCAGCCTACCCAAGGGATGCGAACGTCAGGCCTCAGAAGCAGAACAAGAAATAAAGACAAGGATCGAGCACTTACGGGTCGTCGCCAGTAAGCTCAAGCGGCTTCCGGCCAAATTTGAAGCCCGAAAGCCGGCTGGAAGGGTCAACCTCGGGAAGCTTGGAGGCGGAAGGTGCGCCTGCAGTCTGCCCCGAGGCCAGGGCAGACCCGCGGGAGATCAGCCCGGTCCTGTCCTTCTTCGGGATCGGGGGTGAGCTCCCGCCGCCCTGCTCGTCGTCGTCCACGTCGTCATCCTCGTCGTCGTCCTCGTCATCGTTGCTCGGAGGGAGGCGGAGAGCGCGGGACTTGCGCCGGGGAAGGGGAGCCCTCGACTCTTCGTCAGTAGCCTCGGAGTCAGGCCCTTTTCCCCGCTCCCCTCCTTCCTCCTCTTCACCGGAGTCGTCGGAGGTCACAGCCACCGGTCCCTTGGGAGCCTCCAGGGGCACGGGCCCTTCCCCGTTGAAGACAGGCATGGACTTCACTGCCCGCTCCCAGTCGTCGCGGAGGAACAAGGGTGTAGGAGCGCCCTCCAACCTCGCCACATTGCCCCTGACCAGAGATTGGAGAACCACAGCCAGGTCTCCGTCGGCCCAGGCCGCGGGGCTCGGACGGGGCCTCCACATTGGAAGCGAATACTGCCGAAGTGGAGCCAGGTGGTGCTCCAGGAACTCCCTCAGCAACGACGCGCCGGTCAGCTTTGCCGCCGCCATGTCGGCCGGCCTCGGATCCACGTCCATCTTCTCCAACACCATCTTTGTGCGGGGATCCGTGAGCTCCGCTCGACCCCAGTTGCTGGAGCTCGTGGGCTGCTCTGTGGGCAAGATCAGTCGAGGGTGGATACGCTCAGCGTCCACCAAGACCCACTTGCTCCTGAAGCGCTCAATCCTCTTCCCAGAGTTCGAGATGGCAATGACGCCACCGTACACGACGAAGCTCGAGCACGCAGAAGCACGACCGCGAGAGGTTCAGAGGTAGAAGTAGTGGCGCAGCAAGGCCACTGAGGGCTGCACCCCAACATGGGCCTCGCAATAATAAGCAAAGATCGCGAGGAGAAGGACGGAGTTGGGATGGAGATGCAGAGCCTATAGCTTGTAATGGCGGAGGACAGAGAAGAAGAACTCGGAGAAGGGAGGCACCAGGCCAGCAATAATGGCACTTATGAAGAGCGGATAGAAGGTGCTCCTCTGACCCTCAGGGGTGGCGGAGCCGGCCTTGAACACCTTCACTCCGTCAATGCATCGCGCCGTCGCAATCCAGCGCAACCGGGCAAGGCCCGTCTCTAACACATTCGGCGGGTCCAGGGCAGACAATTACCAAGCTGCGGCCGGGGGCTGGCGAGGCGCCATGCCTTCCTGGGTCGCACGGTCAGAGCTGATCTGGAGATTTCGGAGGAAGGGAGGAGAAGCGCAAGAAAGGGGATCTGAACAGCAACCGGGGAAAGCAAGAAGAAGGGCCTAGGCAGACGCCACTCCCTTATCAACTCGTGCGGCTGCTAAGGCGCCCACGTCCAGTCAACCGCCACGTGGCGCCCAAGGCCGCAGGCTGTTAGGGCCCGCGGCGCTTCGCTCTTGCCCTTCCGCTTCCCTGCACGGCCAAGTCCGGGCGCGCCTTGGGCCCGGGGGCTACTGTCGGCGTTCTGGGAACGGGGGTCCCCAGACTTGCCTGCCTGCGGCCTGCGGCGTGGCTCAAAGGGGGGCCCAGCACGGCCCATCTTCACCAACACAAACCCAAGACCCTCGTGAGGGGCCAAGCCTCGCGGGGCGGACGACACGGAGCTTCCTCAGGCACGGCCTCATCAGGCAGGCTCACGAGGAGGCAGAGAGATCAAGGTGGGGTACCTCGCGAGGTGCCCATGACGCAAGCCATGACGACTCAAGGTGCCAGGCGGGCGCCAGCCCGCGCAGTGTCCTCCTTTCCTCTTTGGTGCAAAGGGGCAAGCGCAGCTGCGGAGTACCGAGGCGTTAGGCAAAGGTTGCCATTTCGGTGCAACGAGACCAAGACCAGGAGGACTACGAGATGGAGGTCACCGTGGAGCCCAAGACGGCGTCATCACCAGAGCTTTGCGCAGGCGAAGACTACTTTTGTCAGGATAGCTGATACTTGTTGTCCCCCTTCAAATTAGCCCGCCATTGTTGGCTCCCTTCCTGCTCAATATTTGGGGAGAGGACCAGGGCTACTATAAATAGGACCGGCCACCCACGTAGCAAGGGGTTCGGGTTCGGGTTCGGTTCGGTTCAATCTCTTCCAAGGGCTCGGCAAGTAGAGAGGTTGCAAGCAGAGATATAGAGAAAGGTGGCTGAACTCCTCCCAGCAGTTCATCGCCCCAGCCAAGAACGGACCCTCGCAAGGCTGTTCTTCCTTGTACTGTTCATCATCATCAGCCCAAGAGGCAATCCACACACCACACACTGGAGTAGGGTATTACACCACAACGGTGGCCCGAACCAGTATAAACCCTGTGTCTCTTGTGTTGTTCTTTCGATAGTTTAGATCCTAGCGTGGCGGGGGGTGCAGGCAGGTAGGAGGCAAAATCTCCGCGCGCACCCCAGTGTTCAAACCTCAAGGGTCTGCCGGAACCCGAAATCCGACAAAAATTGTACGAAATTTTGCATATTTCGGTGCGGTCCGAACTGTTTTTAATCCCGAAATTTCGAGTCACATTCAAACTGATTTTAAAAATAAATATATATCAATATAAAATTCAACAAATTCTCCACGCATAAAAATTAATGCAATTTAAAATCTCGAAATGAAAAAAAAGAAATTTGAAACTAATTGCCAGTTTGATGTGTTTTAAAAATGTACAACCCATTTCTCATTACTGATAGGCCATTTTCTCGTCTAGCCGAATGAAGCTCTCCTCGTCTTGAAAGATTTGCAGCCCAACAGGCCTGACAAAGCGACTTACTTGGCAAATCACAAAAAAACTAGGCTAGCCATTTTCAGAAAGAAAAAAAAACTACTCGGCTGGTCTGTGGTAAACATAAAAAAGAAGGCTGTCTAGACAGGCCAGAGTGCCCCGCACAGCCCAATTGACACCCTGCTTCCGTCTCAAAAACAAATTAGATAAATGCCACTCCAATTATGGCGATTCATAAAAATGCCACTGCAATTTCCAAACTTTGAAAAATGCCACTTCACTTTTTACAAACTTTGGAAAACGCCACTGCAATTTGCAAACTTTGAAAAACGCCACTCCAGACTTCGAAAAATGCCACTAGAAATGGCATGAAATGGCATTTTTCAAAGTTTGGAAATTGCAGTGGCATTTCTCAGAAACACCAGATTTGGAGTGGCATTTATCAAATTAACCCAAAAAAAAATAACTGGGCAAGCTGCTGGGTCCCTGGTGTCAGCCGCTCGGTGTGCAATTCTCTCGTTTATTGACTACGTTGACAATGACATGGGACCCAAATGTCAGAAATCCATTAGGAGGAGCCATTTTTTATTGGTTTAAAATAAGGAGACACTTGCTTGCATACTGCCATGACCTTGGCGGGTCCCTGCTGTCATCCTCTCCATGCACAATCATCTCCTGATTGTGTACGCGTCAACTTGGTAGGCCCACAAGTCAGCCTCTAAACCCGTGGATGACAAATACAAATCATTTAAAAAAATAACAGCCAATTCCAGACGTTCAAACGGAAAGTTCAACATTCAGAGCAAAGTAACAGGTCTGATCCACATATAGAGTACTGAACTTCCACGTTGACAACCATCATAGCCAAGTTAACTATCTACTCCCACTAATACTTTAGTAGCGTACAAGTACTAACTTACTCTTAGCTAACTAGGCGATGCCGGCCGCCATCTGCGGTACACGCTAAACACTGGCACCGGCGTCCTCCACCTCGCCTCGGACTTGCCAGAGGTGCAATAGGGTGCATTGCTCGCGTGCGTTGGCCCTTTCCATGCCGGCGTGGTCCACCGAAGCTTCGGCTTCTAAGCAGGAAACTCACTTGACGAGCTGGTAGTAAAAATCGGCGTCGCAAACGCGTGCGTGCCCGACAGCTTCCAAGGCTATTTGTCGGGCACCGGCCTCCACGTAGTCGGCCCAGTTGCGGGCGCTCTGCTCGCAACTCAGAGCGTCGGTGCGCTGCTGCTCCATGTCCCACTGGCGGCGCAAATCGGCGATACGCTGTCCTCCACCAAGTGGTCGCGCTCAAAAAACTCCTGCTTCTCCGCCAGGCGGTTGCGCTCCATCAAGTCCTCGATCTCCGCATTGCCATCTAAAGACCGATAGAATGCCTCCTCCCTCCGGCTGCCTTTCGTTGAAAAACCGAACACTAGTTCCCGCGGTGACCGCCTCCGGGCTCGCCTATTGCAGACAGGCGGGGGCATGGAGGACGTGGCGAGAGTGAGGATAAGTGGCGAGCAATGTCGGGCTGGTGGGGGCTTATGAGGATAGGGTGAGTTGGGTCACGGTGCCACCATAGAAAGGCGGGAAACAGTACTTATGGGCGGAAGGTAGCGCGACGGTCATCGGAATTCAATGTATAATTAAGCAGGCATGGCTTAGCGCGCCAGCTTGCCGTGGAAAACTAGAGAAACTGAATTTCTGACTGTGGCGTCCCGTCCTATCCGTGATGAGTCGCACGCCGGCATGACGGTCAAACGAGTGCACTCGAATCATCTCCCTCCTTGTCAATAATGATTCCACGGATTTAAAAGGCCCGCAACAATTAAAGTGCATCTTTTTTCGCATCAGTTAGCTGCCTTAATTACGGCCGGCTGCATGCAGGCACTCAAAATCGTTCGCTGCCAGTACGCGGAGCAGCATGCAACGAGTCGCAGCCGAGGGCATTAGTTGATGAACTTTAGCTGGGAGATAAGGCATTTGCGAACATTTTCGCTGGCAGTTTCTTCAGATTCACATGGCATTTTCTTCAGAGCAGCTTGTTAGTTTCTTCAGAGGTAGGCATTTTTATTCAAAAAACTGCCACTTCGGATCTTGCACCGCAATTAAAACTGCCAGGAGCGCATTAGTAGGCTAGCTAGTGATTGATTAGTAACTTGTAAACACTGAGCGAATAGATATAAGGAACTGTTAATGCATCTCAATGATTCACAGGTCATATATAAATATGTAGCTCCAATAGCAAAGATCAACCACAACTGAAACCAACTAGTACGATTCCCATACATAAGATCAACATGTTAATGCATCTCAATGATTCACAGATCATATACAAATATGTAGCTCCAAAAGCAAAGATATAGAAAAAACATATGTTCTTCCTACTAACATGGATGCTTCTCTTGGCCAACATTCAGTACAGACTGAAAGAAAAATTTGTTTGTGAAGTCTACAATTCCTCTTGCAAACATAAGTGGTTTCACCAACAGCTGGAACCATGAGAATGAACCACACATGATGGATGAACATCCACTGCAATATGATTTGGTCTTCTCTCGATCACACGGCGAGACTATTTTTGGAATACAAACTTTAACTTAGACAAAATGATGCCCATTGTATAATCAGACGAAAGCAATGAAGCACCTAGTTTGGCCAATAAATAGTACAGTACTACTTTTCTGCAGTCCATGAAGTGACTATCCAATCTTTCTGTGTCTATTTTCAAATGGCACTGCATGCAGTGACTATACTATTCTCTTGTGCAGTTCAACCAAAATTGCGGTCACTTTGTGTGTTTGCCAAATAGCAACGGGCAGACATCTCTGTCTGCACAAATATCAAGCAGCTAGTAAACATATACCCCATCTTGTATTTTCGGTTTAAACATGTGTCTTCCGCTTAGCATCTGTCATGTTTTGCACTGGACAATTTGATACAGTCATGTTTTGCCCTGGACAATTTCATACTGAATTGATTTGCTTGTTCAGAGCAGAAATATAGCGCCTATTCTTCATCAGACCGAGGATATCCATGTTCGCAATGACGGAAGAGGTGAAATCGATACAACCAAAATTGAGCATCCAATCATCGAATCCTGTCCTGCACCTCCAATGTAGGTCCACCCTGCCAATAAATTCACATGCAAACCACTAGTATTACTATCTAATGACAGTACAAAAAGAGTAGCAAGATAGTAGCAAACCATGTACCTTCTTAATGAAGAGCTCATAGTGCCACCAATTGGATATAAAGGTTTGGAAGAAAACATGCTCCTAATGTTGAACCAGTTGGACTTTTTGTGCAGTTCCACTAAAATCGAGCATCCCTGTTTGCATAGATATTGAAAGTGTGATTACTATAAAAGTGGCACTAGTTGAAGCATAGACTCACAAATATAAGCATTCCAATTTCTTAATGGGAAAAGGTAGCAAGACTGTTTCTAACCACCTGTTTGAAGGAATAAATAAGGCAATAGCGGCTGATGTCAGAAAGGCATATATAGTTCTTTCTGAAAGAATGATCAATTCCTGACTTTTCCGCTTCTTTTAAGCACATTTTGTGCAGTTCAACTAAAATAAAATGCCATCGCCGCCTTGACAATTCAGTGAAACTGTACAAAAGGAAATGGCTTAACATTACATCATGATGTCAGGTATGTAGTCGATAGGCATTAGAGACAAACTTACAGACCTCCTATGATAACATAATGAACACTAATTTTAACAAATGTGTGACTAGCTTTACTGGGATAATTTGAGTGAACTCTACACCCTCTGTTCCTTAATATAAGAAGTTTTCGCGGTTCAGTTTAAAGTACCCAAACGTCTAGTATTTAGAAAAACAGGTAGTAGTTTTCTTGAGCACATATCTGGGAAAGCTTGCCACACTTTATTTATGTCCATACGCTAATGCAACACCATTCGAAATTTCAAATACTACAAATATACACTAATCTAGTGGCTAGTGCAACAGTAGAGTAGTTATTTTATTACAGGGTACAGTACAATGGTTTTACTGAACATATTTTAATAAACTCTGGCACTGGAAGATTTCTATAAGAATTAACAATACAAAATGTAAAGGTAACATGTTTCAACATTGGTATACTAGCTGTGCATGAGCATTAAACCAAATACAAAAGTCTGAAGGTAACTAGCATTATTAACTAATGCCAGTATAAAAAAATTGCAAACCATGTACCTCCAAGGTAAATATCATTTCGAACTCGGGGGGCCTTAAAAATTGCTATCCCAATCTTGATAATCGATCAAACATAAAAACTTGATCGAACGAATCAAGAGAACAGCCGGAGGAGGAGGTGCCCACTCTTGACCTTTCCTCTTGTCTTCATAATTTTTTGTGCAGTTTAACCAAAATAAAATGACATCAGCACCTTGGCATTTTGGTGACACTGTACAAAAAAATTAACTTTTCTCATGAAAGTGAGGTATGTAATCTATAAGCATTAATAGTGCAAAAATCTGAAGGTAGTAACAAGTTTCATCATTGGTATACTGGCTGTGCAACAACATTAGAATGCCTTAGCTGAAAAATCTTTAATACATCCACAATCAACAGCTAACCATGAAATAATCCAGTGACATTAAATGGCACTGCTTAAATTTATCGGTGGCATTAGACTGAGTGTGGCATTAGTTAAATGTGGCATCACTTTAGCAGTAGCATTGCTTGTCTTGACTGCTGGCGTTATACTAACAGCAAAAAAGTGACAATAAGAGCATGGGAGGCCCATTTGGACAGTGGGTGCACCAGTACGATGTACCTCCACAGACGCATAGAGTGGTGAGGGAGGTATGGTTGCCCAGAGCAACAAATATCTAGGCAGCATATGTGGATTACGTCCCATTTTTGTTATGTTTAGCCACCTTTTTCCTATGTGAGGGCAACAAACCGATCGACCTGGTCATTCTCTATTGCGTTGTCATGCCTTTCTACCCTTCTTCAACCAAGAGACACGAGACTCGTTCCTTAGCTACTTATTTTCCCCTTTTCAACCTAGATGCGGGTTCGATGCCTACTCTCTTGGACAGTACAGTCTCCCTTCCTTTCCTTATTCAACCCAGACATGGATTAGTCTGCATGAAGTAGGGGTTCCTTTAATAGTGCAAATTAAGGTTTTCGTCTGTGTGACCAGCAGAGCAGAGGATAGCAAATTGGGAAGATGGTGGAGTGGAAAAAGATCCACATGCAGCGACATGGCAGATGAGGCAATAGAACAAGGGTATGGTTTGAAAAGAGGTAGCATACCTGAGGGTCGGCAGGAACTGGCTTCGCTCATGGTCGTCGTCCTCTGCACGAACTACGGCAACGTGCTTGGGGATGGAGTCCATCCCACGCTGGCGCTAGGTCTGAGAGGACGGCCTTGTCGTCAGTGCGTGACCTCGCTCGCCGACGATGAGTGCATCGATGTTGCACGTCCTTTTCTTCCCCGGCGGATCTGTGACCACCGGTGAGGAGGGAGAGAGAGGCCATCTTTTTTAGATCTGGAGAGAGGGTGATAGTGTGAGAAGCAAGTGGGCGGCCCTTAGCAAGAAAGCTCTGAAGCTCCAGCCTATATATCTTTTTTATACTACTAGTACTATTGGTGGAGTAGTGGTAGAGTAGTTTATATTTTCTCTGCAAACAGTACCAGTTACTCGTGCTTCAAAACTGAACGGCACACCATTAAAAAAATAAAGTCGAGAAATAATACGACACTTCGGACCAACGCGGCCATATCGCATTTTGCACGAGAAATTACACACCATGTTTCGTTGACATGTGGTCCCGTTCCAACATGTAAGTGAGACGACGGCGAGTCCTTTTGTACAATTTCTGAAAGGACATGTAGGCCGGGGCGCCTCTTCGTGTACCGTGGCAAACTGGCAACCGTCCACTGACTCTTCGCCTTTCCCTCTCGATTTGGAACTGCTATCGCACGCTCTTCCTCCGTCCTCCATTTGCCTTCACCCTTCCTTCGGCCATTGTTCGATCGCCTTCTCCATGGAGGGAACAAGCCAGGAACGACCCCGTTATTCTTGCCCCGATCTGAAAGATGACGTGGTGTGGGAACTCATTGATCGGTGTGACATCATCACCTCGGCTAGCATGGCAGGTTCGTTCAAGAACATTCTTGACTCAACTAATAACATCATTACACGGAACCCAAGGGTCCAGGAGCGGTTTGATCTCCCTTATCTTCTTTGCTATAAGCCTATTCATATGGGCACGGACGACGGAGGCCTCGCCTTGTGCAAGTTGATGCCGCTTGATAATGATACGTGTGATGTCAAGATGCCATCGCTTAAGGATAAGGCCTGGGCTGACGCAAATGGAGATTGGGTTGTTTATATTGGGTACAATTGTGAGCGGGAACTTGTGAATGTGTACACTCATCAGCGAATTCCACTTCCAAAAATCTCAGAGTGCCCTGAGGTTGAGCACACAGATGATCTGCGCATGTTCAAATATGATCATGGTGGCTGTCGTCTATGGAAGATAGCAATTTGTCGAGTTCCCAACCGCTCTTGGAATTACAAGAACTATGAAGTTGTTGCTATATTCGACAAGCCGTCGTTACTGATTCCATGGTTCGTCCATGGATATTGCTCAAAAATCAGTTTCTGTACATGGATGATGAGTACTATGATGCAATTAAATACGAGGATCTTGTGTTTGCTTCCACCACTCGTGGCATTGTTTTTGCATGTGATCCTTGTTGTTTCGGTACATTTGTCTTCCACCGTAATTATAATTGTTTCATCCACATGCATGCGGGTTAGCAAGTTTCCCTTTACTAATTAGCCTTCTTCTTGTGTTTCCAAGGTCCTGTGAACATTCCACCACCTATACTTGAAATTTTTTATAACCAAGGGGGAGATGACGATGGTGATGATCACAATCATGAGGACGAGCAGGACTTATATGCTCAGTGGCGGCTGGCAACTAATTCCGATGGATCACCTCTTCTTGTCTGTATACAGTGCACTGATATTGTTACTACTGAGGGATAACGTGTTGTCTCCCATGGTCGCCCTCTCCGGACCTATTCCAACACCCATTGTAGGGTATTCGGGATGGATACTGGTATGCTAGCGCCAACACCTTCTCCCTGGTACAGTATTGATAGTCTTGGAGCAAACTCGCTCTTCCTTGGACCAAACTATCCAATGATGGTTAAAGGTGATCCAGCTGCTGTTGACACAACATTACTACCATTTATGAGAAGCAACTGTATCTATACCTCAGACATTGCGGTGGTTCCCTACCCTGCTCCTGATATATACTGCTTCAGCCTGGATGATCAGTCCTGCGTTGCTCTCGATATTGACAATAGCTGGCCCTTCCCAGAGCACCTATGGTTCAAAGTAAGTGTTTCCAATACCAAGGATTGGTTGAGTTGAAGTTCATTTCATTGCTTGTATTTGTTGTGTGATGAAAACTTTAGTATTTACTATAATGTTTTGTTGGAAATAATCTATAATACAACATGTATCATCGTTGTCGTTGTGTTTTGATGACTTGTTGTATGTAATGAATGGTACATTTGCAAATGCGTGTCATAGACTCAATTTATCAATGGTTTTCGAGTCACTTCTTGGAGTGTGAGTACCATAGTAGTATAGCCAGCATCCGGTTAGTATATGAAGTTGCCACATCACATAGAGCCAACCTAATATTGGAGTACCAGATCTGAGATGCCGCATGTACCAGATGAATGACTCCAAGTTCGACCACCGTGATGCTAGGTGCGAGCCGAGGAACACTATTGGAGAGACCCCCCCTCATAATTTTCCTACATTGGTCATTTGATTCATAGGATAGAATGCTATAGGATTTTTTCCTATGTAATCATGTTTTAATTGGCAATCTAGCATCCACTCCAACTTTTGTTTCACTTCCTTTGATCCTATGAAGAGAGTACTTGCTCTAAATGATGTGCCGCTGCAAGAGCCGCCTACATTAATTAACCATGCTCTAAAAAGGTGGACCAGCTTTGGCTATAGTAGTACTGTACTAGGTTAGTAGGTGATCTTGCGCTTGGCTCTTCTCCTCTTCCGAAAGTCAAACAATAATGATGGTACTACTTCTGGCAATCTGACACCAAATGAACTGCTGCACGTCCACCGCTTGTAAGCAAAAGTTTCTCCTCGTGCTGCGAGCCACCGCACACGCGTTGGCAAGGGAGAAGGCATAGTAAGCAAGCTTCTCGTCGTTCTGCGAGTTGACGAGGCACATCAAAGTTACGTATTTATTAGTTCTCTCTTCAAAAAGGGCCGACCATGTCCATGGCTACCATCCCGTGCTCTGTCATTGAGTACATGCACTATTCACGTGCCATCGAGGAGAAAGAAATATTGCGTAGTACTAGGTGCCATCGAAGTGCACAACTCACTTATGCACTGTATATCTCCATTTTCTTGCATGACACGCCACCTTGATGCTAGATGTCCCACGTGTCATGGAGGCATATAGTATGATTTTGTAAAATGGAGGCATATAGATGTCCTGCGTGCTGGCAACAGGATGAACAAAGCTCGTGTCTTAAACAAAAGAGTGGAAGAACATAGATTCCCGACGACCGAGAAGGAGCTACAAACCTCGGGGTGGAGCGTCTACACTCATAATATTTTATATTATTCAGCGATATAAAATCAACCAAATCTCTCCATGTTCCTATACCATTCTATAGTACTATGAGAATAACTTTGAACGTAAGCCATTGATTCACTCTATCCAATGGTCATAGTTGGAAAATCCAAACAAAACCAAGCATTGGATCAACTCTTTTTTCGAGATCAACTCTTTTAGCACTTAGATTGTTGCCGCCTGCCCACCTAGCCCACCTATATATATCCGCTCACGTGTGATGACCACATGAGCTATCCACTCAGACTGTATGTTAAAAAAATAAAGGTCGATAACTAATGCGGCACCTCGGGCCAACGCGGCCAGATCACATGTGGTCCCATTCCAACATGTCAGTGAGACGACGTCGAGTCCTTTTGTACAATTTTCGAAAGGACGTGTAGGCCGGAGCGCCTCTTCGTGTACCATGGCAAACTGGCAACCATCCATTGAATCTTCGCCTTTCCCTCTCGATTTGGAACTGCTATCGCACGCTCTTCCTCCCTCCTTCATTTGCCTTCACCCTTCCTTCTGCCATTGTTCGATCGTCTTCTGCATGGAGGGAACAAGCCGGAAACGACCCCGTTATTCTTGCCTCGATCTGAAAGATGACGTGGTGGGGGAACTCATTAATCGGTGCGACGTCATCACCTCGGCTAGCATGGCAGGTTTGTTCAAGAACATTCTCGACTCAACTAATAACATCATTACAAGGAACCCAAGGGTCCAGGAGCGGTTTGATCTCCCCTATCTTCTTCGCCATGACCCTGCTGACTGGCGCGGGGACGAGGGAAGCCTCGCCTTGTGCAAGTTGATGCCGCTTGATAATGATACGTATGATGTTAAGATGCCATCGCTCGAGGGCAAGGCTTGGGCAGGCGCAAATGGAGATTGGGTTGTTTATATTGGGTACAATTGCGAGTGAGAACTTGTGAATGTGTACACTCGTCAGCGGATTCCACTTCCAAAAATCTCTAAGTGCCCCGAGGTTGAGCACACAGATGATCTACATATGTTCAAATTTGATCATGGTGACTATCGTCTATGGAAGATAGCAATTTCTCGAGTTCCCAACCGCTCTTGGAATTACAATAACTATCAAGTTGTTGCTATCTTCGACAAGTTTGTTGCCATCCTTCGTGGTTCAACTGGATGGATATTGCTCAAAAATCAATTTCTATACACGGATGTGTACTGTGATGCAATTGAATACGAGGGTCTTGTGTTTGCTGCCACCACTCGTGGCACTATTTTTGCATCGGATCCTCATAGTTTCGGTATGTTTGTCTTCCACCGTAATTATAATTATTTCATCCACACGCATGCGAGTTAGCAAGTTTCCCTTCTCTACTAATTAACCTTCTTCTTGTGTTTCCAAGGTCCTGTGGAAATTCCACCACCTATACATGAAAATTTTTATAACCAAGGGGGAGATGACGATGGTGATGATCACGAGCATGAGGACGAGGAGGGCCCATATACTCAGTGGCGCCTGGCAACTTCCGATGGATCACCCCTTCTTGTCTGTATACAGCCCACTGCTGATGTTACTACTAAGGAAGCAGGTGTTGTCTCCCATGGTCGCACTCTCCGGACCTATTCCAACACTCGTTGCATGGTATTCAGGATGGATACTACTGTGCTAGCGCCAACACCTTCTCCCTGGTACAGTATTGATAGTTCTGGAGCAAACTCGCTCTTCCTTGGACAAAAGTATCCAATGATGGTGAAAGGCGATTCAACTACTGTTGACACAACGTTACTACCATTTATGAGAAGCAACTATATCCATACGTCGGACATTGCGGTGGTTCCCTACCATGGTCGTGATATAGTAGGTCACTTCATCCTGGATGATCAGTCCTGCGTTGGTCTTGAGACTGACAGTAGCTGGCCATTCCCAGAGAATCACTTGTGGTTCAAAGCAAGCGTTTCCAACGCCGAGGATTGGTTGAGTTGAAGTTCATTTCATTGCTTGTTATTTGTTGTGTGATGAAAACTTCAGTATTTATAATGTATCCTCGTTGTCGTTGTGGGTTGATGACCTGTTGTATGTAATAAAATGACATGCATGTGATAAACTTACTAAATTTATGAATGGCTTTCGAGTCACTTCTCTGAGTGGGTGCTGCGACGAGGCAAAAAAATATTTTTTGAATACATAATTGTACATGCATTGCAACAGGTTATCGGATGAGGCCAATCAATAACAGTACACTATTTGTACTAGCTTCACATGCTGCACTATCTCTATGTCTACGTATGTAATACAACAAGTTTTAAACTTGAGACCAGCCAACCATCCTCACAAAAAACACTTTTTAACCTAGCACAGACTCCAGGAAATTTGGCCAGGGTGTGAGGTGGGCCATATGTTAATGTGTTCGCTGTACGTAACAAGCACCTCGAATCCTCGATACTACTACTATAAGTAGTAGGATTAGTAGGGTGGCATGAGCCAGAACAAGCATTCACGTCTAGGAGTACGACACACGCCACCAACACGACTTCCATCTGACACCATATTTGTTGGAGTCCGTGCTACAACAATCTCTTCAACCTCGTCGTTTCTCTAACTCAGCCATCGCGCGGCGGGCGAGGTGGGGGTTTGCCAATAGTCGGTTTCCTAAACTACGTTCCCACTTGTAAGGCCAACTACAATGCACGACCCAAAATGGACCTCTGTTTTTCTTAGATTTTGTCCGTTTGGGTAGGGCAATGGTGTCGTGTCCAGGCCATTTCTCGGATGCGGTGGCCGTGCGCCGAACGCGCGGATGCATCCCGACCGTGTACATTTTCTTTGCAAACACATATCTTTTTTTCATCATTGATTTTTTGGTACATGGAAATACATCACCAAAATTTTGACTAGAAAAACAAGAACCACAAGAATACATTTTAGAAGATATCCAACTTTCATAACTACTCCTGTAAGTTGGATTAGTGCCTTCTCAATGCATTCATTGTTGATCTGCGGAGGCTCGATCCTGTGTGCTTCTTTCTTCTTCGAGTGTAAAGAAGTAGACGTGTCTAGCGTCTATTCTATCAACAAGTGCACTAGTCTCATCTCTAGCCTCTATGCTAGCTAAAAGTGCTAGAACATCTACTAAATTGCGCTCTATCAATATATCGTTCTACTCTTCTTCCCAATACCAAAACTTGCATCCATTCTACACAATAAAATTTTAAGTTAGCACAACTAGTCTAATCCGAGAGCACAACCGAAGATTTGGTCGAGTTCTTCCTCCTTTTGCCGACACGTGGGACATCCAACATCTAGGTCGTGTCATGCAATAAAATAGAGTGGTAGTTGAAGCCACGTGATGTGCATCTTGGGTTAAACTGTAAATATAATCTTACTACTCTTGAGTAACTCCAAAAGCAGCCACCGAAGATATTTATTGGATTTGTTTTTCATCACCAGCACGTCGAGGTGAAAGATGTGTAGGTTCAGTGCGTCCTCTTGCGTTTTCATTGACATGTGGGATCGCATATGAGCAAACAGACGATGGGCTCCGCGCGTCTGCTGGCTGGCTGAGAAGAGAGATAGAGGAGGGCTGAGAACGGACTCCAGGAAATTTGTTCTACGTAACCAACACCTCGATATAGTGGGGTGGCATGGGCCATAACTAGCATTCATGTCTAGCAGTATGGCACACGCCACCCACACGAGTCCCATCTGACACCAATTTTCTAGGAGTCCGTGCTATAGCCATCTCTTCTCCCTCCTGTTTTCTCAGCCATCGCGCAGTGGGCAGGGTGGGGGTTTGCCGATAGTCGGTTTGCTCAAGTGCGGTCCCACTTGTAAGTGAAAATGCAACACATCACGCATTCACCCTTGAGCGGCGTGCCGGCCAAACCGTGTGGGTGTGTGACGCGAACACGGCATGCTTTTCCTTTTGAACTTGTAACTTGTAAAATTTGGTTATGCTCCATGGCGCGACCGATAGATAGAAATAATGATTTTCCCTAGAGTAATGAGAAGTTTGGTTCTGGCGCGGTTCATGCATGGAGTACGTAGGAAAATTATGAAGTTGATGCGAAAGGTAAGATAATTACTAGTAGTACCATATACTACTACATGGATTTGACGGAAAGATAAAGATACATATAGATCCATCAACGACATCCTCACGCCCTAGTGCATTGGGTCACCAACCAATGTGTGAGGAGCAGCAGCATTGGCGGCAAGCTCAACGTGCTTCTGAACAATGTCGTCCAAGGTTGCCCTGCGGTCCAAGAAGGCCAGCGTCCTATCGTCCTCCTCTTGCATGTAGTAGTCCTTGTGGACGATTTGCGCGTAGACATGGGTGATTATGTCGATGGTGTCTTGCTACGCCAGGCGCTGCGCGGCGAGCGCGACCTCGAGGTGGACATTCTCCGGCATGATGTCGGGCAGCCGCAGGGCCACCAGTGCGTCAAAGAGGTTGTCACCATAGAGGCCGTTGAGGGTGGCAGGCATTGCAGAGCCTGGGCGTGTGGGCTAGTGGCATACGTCAAGGTCGTTCGCGAGCTTCTTGACGATAGTGAACTTGTCGAGGAAGCTGACGAGGACCTCGTCGAACAAGGAGACGAAGCTGTCGTCCAAGCGGCCCCTCGCCCTGGCGGCCTCAAGCACTACCTGGAGACGTTCCTCGGTGCCAGGCCACAGGCCAGCGTCGTGGACCATCTGGCACAGCCGGTTGATGCTCGCTCTCATCGCCTCCATGGGTCTAGCTTCTAGTCAACTGATCTTGTGATTGGAGTGATCACTCTTGCTCTTGGGTGTGTAGGTGCGTAGGATTTCGTAGATTGGACTGGCGGGAGCCTTTATATGAGAAGTGCAGACTGCGTTGAATTCACGTGCGTGTTGGCCATCTACTCCTCACCCCTCTACTGCACCTGCCTTTGGCTGTATGACAGGTTGGCCAGCCACCCGTGGGGCCCACGTGTCATACACCCAAAGGCAGGTGCAGTAAGTCAATGAAGCTGCGTCCCCCTCCGTGTCCGTGCATGCTCTCAATGACTTGAGACTACCAAACATCACATGCAGTGGTTAGTTCATTGCATGTAATCCTATTAAGTAGCAAAAAGACATTAATTTATCTCGCCGATAGGAATAAAACAATACACCATGTATTTATTTACAGAGGGAGTAGTACATTTTTTGTGACATGCATTACTAGATATTGCTAGTCAAATACTAAATCCAGATGGACGTGGTAGTACTACTAAATCCATACGGTGGTGCTAGTACTAGTAGTAGTACTACCAATGTAGTAGCACTGTACTACCCATTGGTCAAATTATTACATGCTGCTCCTCACAGTGAAGTGACAAGACCCTACGCCGGAGATGACACCTGAGTATAGGTGCCGTGTTCGGCATACCATAATCAGCCTCACCGTCTGCAGTCACTATCATCATGGTTGTAGACCTAGCCTGCTTACAACTAGCCGTGTTTGACATAATTTCCCATGCATAGATGCCCGTGCATTGCACTGAACACCAAGATTGGGGGGTGGATGGCGCCGGCAGCGGCCATCGTGCCAGATTTTTCCATGGCCTTCTAGATGTGGTGGGGAGGAGATAAAGCTAATTGTGAGAGACAAGGAGTTGTTTGTAAATAGGGAACAAGTGCGGGCATCTTTTTGCAAAACTGGAGAAGTTTGGTTTGTATGCGTCAGATCTAGATCCGACGGCTATTGGTGAAAGATGGCAGGAACAACATCATCACCAACTCAGGACTTGTTTGATTCGCAGGATTTTGAAAACGCAGGAATAGGACACGACAATATTACAAGATTCAAACTGATATTACAAATGTTAGGAGTAATGTTGCTCCTATGAAGAGGGGATTACTAGGAAGTTTACGTAAGAACTTGCGTTACTTTAGGTGGATGCAACATTATCATACAAACTAAAATCCACTGCCCTGACAAGTCACTAATGGGAAAATAAGTTTTTGAGTCTCTGGCCACTTGATGTTTCAAATACAAATTCAGCTTCTGCGGAGACTTTGTCATTTAGGCTTAGATGCTTGTGGTGATCAGCACGCCATTCGTTGTTGCGTCAGAGAATGCCAAACCTCATTACCTTGAGCACACTTGCCTCCAGAACAAAGAACCTGGCCAATTTAATCTCAGATGTGCTGCCTCGGTAGTCGATCAAATCAATTTCCATAAGATGGAGATCAAGGCATTCGATGAGATTGTTATAGTGCAACACATTTTCACTTTCGGGTCTTTTTTTATTTGCAAAAGAAGAGAACATATTAGAGCAGCTGACTGTATAAGATTGCCGTGTCATCAAGAGGTACCAATATCATTCGCTCATACGATAGGGTTGGCTGGCTAGTGATATTTTTCACTCTCTCTCTCTCTCTTTCTCTTTCCTCTCATTTACCTAGCAGTACGTGAATAGCTTGGGCATTTGTTGCCTTCCACTATGTGGCCGATGCCATATTTCGCAAAAGTATGCCACATAATACGCATCGATGCCAAATCAAAAGATTTTGGCACCGCTCTCGCGATGTGAGAGAGTTGGCACCGCTGTGCACACAGACCCACATGTATAAACAAATCAATCAAACCAACTACACCAGCCTCTCACTCTCCCAAACAAGTGTTTTTTTATTGCCTCAGTCCTCTCTCTCCCTCCCACGTAAGTGTTTTTTCATTACGTGAGTTAATTTGGCACCAGAGCAAAGTAGGTGATCCAGATTGGGGCACCATGTGAGCAATGGAGGGGCATGGATGCCAAATGCATCACAAGTGAATTTGGCACATGTTTTGGCCTACATAGTGGAGGGACGTTAGAGCCCACTTTTGTACTACCTCTTATTTAGTATAAAATTTTGACCATAGATTTACGTAAAAAATGCCAATGCATGTCACCAAAAATTACACCATTTGAAATTATGTTCAAATACGAATCCAATGATATAGTTTTTAGTGACATGCATTAACATTTTGTCAGTTAAATCTATGGTCAAATTTTGATACTACAAAATAGGAAGAGTAAACCAGGACGGAGGTAGTACTTGCTCTTAGGGTAACCATAGAGTTACTGGAGTAGTCTAAGTTACTTTCCACTGTGACTAGCCTAAGCTACTATAGTAGTACAACAAAAAAACGATGCAGGTGATCACGTGAGAAAAAAAATACTAAAAAAATTTCTTTCGATGCAGTGCGTAGATGCAGTTTTGAACACTACACTTGTCATCTTAATTTGGGAAAATTATGAAAAATTTGAGCTACGTTGTGATTACTGTTTACTAATAGGAAAGAAGTTTCACCTCGATGAGTAGCTTCTCCATCCACGGAAAGCATGTAAGGAATCCAACAACTTGATCCAGATTGGGGCCAATAGATTTTATTGCCAAGATCTTCACTATGTGCATAGACTGGGCCAAGCTTGTGGGAATCATTTTATGGAATACGGTCATAAATACATCAAGAAGAAATTTAAAAATGTGAATTTCAAGAAGACAAAGAAGAAGATGAGTGCTGTACCTGAACGATTACGGATCCAATAAAGAGTTCGGAGAAATTGGCAGATGAGTGCACCAACATTGTGAATTTCGGCGCGTTAGTGACCCTGATTTTTGTTGGATCTTCTAGATCCGATACACGCAATCTCTCAAGGAAAGGCGCATTCTCAATGACCATAATGTGGAACAGCTGGAGTGATCTCTTCCCAACTGATGTGTTGTTGCGGGGCCAGCAAGACACATAAATCCATCGGAGATTTGTCGAGGCAATGTGGAGGCTAATGAACCCGTGGATCTGCTCAAGACGAAGGTACTCGAGCGTAGTACAGCCGCGGAGCAGGTGCTCCATAGCCTTCTTCGAGATGACAACATCAAAGAGGTCGATTTGCTTGAGTTGATGGACAAGAAGGGCGGGCACAACATTAATCTGGGGAAGATAGCAAGAGCTGAAGCTGGCGCGGCGTAGCGTTGGCGCGAGGCAGAGCGCGGACGGCGACAGAGAGCGACACCGTCCAGCTTCAAAGCTGAGCTCCTCGAGCTGATCTAGGGCGGGGGATAAGAACCACTCGTTGAACTTGGGTTGGACCTTGCATTTGGTACTGAACATGCGGATGTCAAGGTGTCTGGCTGGCCCAGGGTGCGATGAAAGGATCTTGGAGACTGCGACCATCCATTTGCAATCCCCGTCGCAGAGGTAGCTATCGACGGTGAGGTTGAGGGGGACGCGGCGCCAGAGGGGGCGCCACCGCCGGGAGGGCAGGGAGGTCCACACGACAGCTTTGGTGGGGAGGAGGCCGATGATGACGAGCAACATGTCGTCGGGGAGGCTGCTAATGAAGTCCAGGCTCGCCGGATGCGGTTTTGGCTCGAGCCGCCTCCGCTTGTTGGCTTCCTCGCTGTCCATCTCAACCGGCAGCGACGCTGGTGTACACGTGTGCTGGTGTGTGTGTTGTGTGTTGGGTGTGCGCAAGTGCGTCCTTCTGTGCATGCCGCCGCGCAGTGGTGAATTGTGCGCGAGTGCGTCCTCCACGCGAAAGAAGTGTGTCCTCAATGCGCCCCCAATTTACTAGCGTGCGGGGTGCTACCCCGAGTGGTTTCAACTTTGTTTACTTCACCGTGTGTCATATGTGCCTCTAGTTTACTTATTTTCACCCACTGCCACATGGGCCAGCACACGAAGATACAGAACACGAGCTGACAAGGCAGCATGTGGACTGGTTGACCGGTCAACTAAACAATATACGGAGCTATACGCTGACACAGTGAGCGTATAATCCGTTGGTATAGAGTGTTCGTGTGAGAGGGGAGGCCCGTGAGAGATAGCAGAGAGAGAGAGAGAAACAGCTACTCCCTCCGTTCGATAATGTAGTTCCAACATTTTTTTAAAAGTCAAACTTTTGAAACTTTAACCAAGTTTATAAAGAAATTACTTATATCTACAATACCAAAGATAAATTGTCGGGGGTTGCTGATCCCTCGCACACCTATGGGAGTCGGCGGACCGAGCCCCTTTTGGTTTGGCAGGGGGCGGTGGATGCACAAAGAGCAGATCGAGGCGAAACACACGAGCGAGACGATCGCTTTACCCAGGTTCGGGCCGCACGGATGCGTAAAACCCTACTCCTGCTTTGGTGGTTGTATTGAGTTCTTGCTCGAGAGCGGCGAGTGCTACAGTACACTCAAGCAGCTGGCGAGACCGAGCGTGAGAATGGCTGTCCTCCCCTCTCTGTTGCGCATGGGCCTCCTTTTATATGTCTAAGGGGTTACCAACAGGTGGCAACAGAGGTGGGGGCAAAAAGGGAAAAGAGGTGGTAGTTGGTGCCACCGCCTGCTACAGACGTATCATACCTAACCCTGACGGCAGGGGACAAGGGCATTAAATGCCCGTCTGTGTCACCTAGACGGGGTGGAAAGGGACCGTCAGGGGCGCCACTGTTTGCCACGTTGGCTCCTTGTCAGCGCCTGCTTGCCACCGCATGCCCTCGGCTGCACAGCCTCCCGCCACGTACGCCAGGAATGGTCCCAGGGCGACACGTTGGTGGGTGAGCTGGAGTGCGGGCTGCGGGGTAGTAGCTTGCCGCGGCAAGCGCCTTGCCGCGGATGTTGCCTTGTCGCGTCCGGGAGCTTGCCGCTCACCGAGTCTTGTCGGGGCGCGCGGTGCGCCGCAGTGAGTCTCTTGAGATGCTTTGGTTGTCTTCCCGGCAAGCTCCTCTTGCCGGGGTCTCGTCTCCTTACCGGCAAGCTCCTCTTGCCGGGGCCTTGTTCCCTTCCCGGCAAGCTCCTCTTGCCGGGGCCTTGTTTTTCTCTTTGGATACTTTGTTCTTGAATGGCTCCTAAAGGAACCATGGAGGGTTTTGGCGGTCACCCGGCAAGCCTTGCCGCGGGTCGCTACGACTGTCCGTGCACAAGTTCGTGATACTAAGGTACCCCTACTTTAGTACACCGACAGGAGCCCCCGGGCCTGGGCCATACACGGTGCCGAGCGCTGTTGGGCCAGGCCCAAAACAGTGCACGGGCACGCGCGGCCTAGGGCACACCATAACTCACTCCGCACCCACCGCGCCCTCCCCAAACGGCACGCGTCGAATGTGGCGCCGTGTGTGACGTGGGCGGCGTGCGCGGGGCTGCGCCCTGCGCGCATGCGTCACGTCGCGGTAAAAGGGGACGGTTGGCGCGCCCCCCAGTAAACGGAGGGAGGCGTGGAGGCGCGGTGGGCGGAATCGTGGGTAGTTGTTTATTCGTGGGGCCGAAGACGCCGCCGCAGTTGCCGAGGCCGCCAAGGCTGAGCTGGAGTTGAAGGTGATGCAGCTGGAGGCGGACCTCAAAGCGAGCGGCGACGAGCTTGCCGCGCTCAAGCTCGAGTGTGAGAGGGGCGCCAACAGCTATTCGGAGCTGCAGGTCCTTTTCGCCGAGAAGGGCAAGGAGCTGGACGCCGCCATGAACTCCAACGCCGATCTCGAAGTGAAGCTGGCGACTCTGACCAAATCTCTGGACGGCGCCAAGCAGCAGGAGACGACCTTGAAGGAGGAGGTCAAGGCCGGCAAGGTGCTGCTGGCGAAGGCCGCCGCCGCCCGGAAGACTTTGTCGGAGGATATGGAGCACTGGATGGAGGGCCTGGTGGACGTCGCCGCGGGTGTCGACAAGGAGCTGGCGCAGTTGGGGATGGTGGATCTCGCGTACTCCTCCAACGAGAACCTCCAACCCAGCGCCAAGCTTCCCCTGTTCTTCAAAGGCGTGGTGACGACGCTCCAGCGAATCCGGGAGTAGTTCCCGAAACAGCTTGCCGACGAGTCGCGCAAGATCTGCGCAGGAGCTCTCTAGAAGGTGCTGATGAAGGTGGCCTTCCGCAACCCAGGCCTCCGCCTCAACAACGTCCTCCGAAGCCTGCCGCCAGATGCTGATCAGGAGGAGCTCAAGGCCCTTGTCGCACCTATCGTGGACAAGGTGAGCGGAATCAGGAGGGTCGAAGGCGACCGTGTAGACTAGGCCATTTATCTTCTTCTTTCCTTGTCGCTGTCAATCATGTTATGCAAAACAGTCTGTTAGAGCTGCGACAAGTTATTCTGTAATATACTCCTATCTTGGGTAGTAATTGCTATGTTATTTCCTTTACTTGCTTCCTCCCCTTGTATGCTTTTACCCTACGCTTTTAGGGAACTTGCCGGTGCGGGCACCTTTGCCGCGAGCGCTGAGTGCGAAACATCAGCAGCCTGCCGGCGGTGCTGCAACCGACAAGAAACCTCATCGCGGAGCTAGTCGCAGCTTACTTAAGTCGTTGAGCGGACTCGAAACGACAGTAAGGCAACTAGCTACGAGTTGGTTCCCTGCCGGCGGTGCCGCAACTGACAAGAAACCTTGTCGCAGAGCTAGTCGCAGCTCCCTTAAGTTGTTGAGTGGACTCGAAACAACAGTAAGGGGGCGACCAGATACGAGTTGGTTCCTCCGCGCACAGGTTTTTCATACAAGGGACGATCGCAAGAAGGAAGATAACTCTAAAAATTTAATTGCTATGTTATTTCCTTTACTTGACTCTTTCCTTTGTATGTTTTTACCCTGCGCATATAGGGAACTTGCCGGCGCGGGCACGCTTGCCGCGAGTACTGAGTGTGGAACGTCAGCGATCTGCGGGCGATGCTGCGGCCGACAAGAAACCTTGTCGCGGAGCTAGTTGGAGCTCACTTAAGTTGTTGAGCGGGGCTCGAAACAACAGTAAGGGCGCAACTAGCTACGAGTCGGCTCCTCAGCGCCCAGGTTTCCCATACAAAGCAAGGGCGTTCAAGGAAAATAACTTAAAAACTTAAAGGAAGTCTGATTGCTCAAACTTTGGCACTTATCTTTTTCTGTCGTTTGCTTTCCCGGGGTATGTGGTGAGCACATAATCTTTGTGCACGGGGTCTGCGCCTAGCTTTGTACAAAGGATTACATGCAACAGCGGCAAGACTTGTACAAATGGGTGGTTGCCGGACGGGGTCCGACAACCGCGCCTCACGGGCAAAGCTTGTGAAGATGCGCAATATTCCAGGAGTTGCTCCTAGTACGCCGTCTTCGGTCCCAAGGTGGACAGCGCCAAGCCTGGTGACTCGCTTCACCCGGTAAGGGCCTTCCCACTTCGGCGTCAACTTGTTGGAAATCTTGGCGGACTGATCACGCCAAAGAAACAAGGTCGCCTTCCTCGAAACTTCGGGCGTTAACTTTGCGGCTATGGTAGCGGCGCAAAGCTTGCTGGTAGCGAGCGGCTCGCACAGCAGCCCGAAGACGATCCTCCTCAAGGAGCAGCGTGTCATCTTGCCGCAGCCGCTCTTGCTCAAGCTCATCATAAGCGAGCACTCGAGGTGACCCGTATACGAGTTCCGTGGGGATAACTGCCTCCGCTGCATGGATTGGAGCGAAGGGTGTGGCGGGCGGCGGCGGCGAACGACGCAAGGAACGAGATATGCTCGGACTTCTAACTGTGTTAGAAGGAGCAGTACCCCATCCAAGCGACCGTGCCACGCCCGTGCCAGCATGTTGGCGTGCATGCCGGCCTTGAGCGCTCCGGAACCCGCCAGCTTGATCTTGGCCCAGCAGACGCATGGTACCATGGGTACCATGACGCTGCTGGTCCCGCGCCTCCTGGGACGGGCGCGGAGCGTGTACGGACGTCGAGGTCTTGGAGTGCGCGCGGTCGTTGTGGGAGGCGACCGCGCCGCCGACATGCGGCGCAGCCTGGTCCTTGGACCTGGCAGCGCCACGAGTCTCCCCGTCGGCGCCCGCTCTTCCGCCGGCGCCTGTTCCACCAGCCGTCCGCTCCGGCGATGGTGGGCTCGGCGCAGACGGAGCGGCTACCTCCGAAGCCTTCTTCTTCGGCGGCATGTTGATGAAGACGATGAAGATTCGGCTCGCGCGAACGCCGGATCAGGTTCGCACAACCTCGACGCACCCCCTACCTGGCGCGCCAAAGATGTCGGGGGTTGCTGATCCCTCGCACACCTATGGGGGTCGGCGGACCGAGCCCCTTTTGGTTCGGCAGGGGGCGGTGGATGCACAAAGAGCAGATCGAGGCGAAACACACGAGCGAGACGATCGCTTTACCCAGGTTCGGGCCGCACGGATGCGTAAAACCCTACTCCTGCTTTGGTGGTTGTATTGAGTTCTTGCTCGAGAGTGGCGAGTGCTACAGTACACTCAAGCAGCTGGCGAGACCGAGTGTGAGAATGGCTGTCCTCCCCTCTCTGTTGCGCATGGGTCTCCTTTTATATGTCTAAGGGGTTACCGACAGGTGGCAACAGAGGTGGGGGCAAAAATGTAAAAGAGGTGGTAGTTTGCGCCACCGCCTGCTACAGACGTATCATACCTAACCCTGACGGCAGGGGACAAGGGCATTAAATGCCCGTCTGTGTCACCTAGACGGGGCGGAAAGGGACCGTGAGGGGCGCCACCGTTTGCCACGATGGCTCCTTATCAGCGCCTGCTTGCCACTGCATGCCCTCGGCTGCACAGCCTCCCGCCACGTACGCCAGGAATGGTCCTAGGGCGACACGTTGGTGGGTGAGCTGGAGTGCGGGCTGCGGGGTAGTAGCTTGCCGCGGCAAGCGCCTTGCCGCGAATGTTGCCTTGTCGCGTCCGGGAGCTTGCCGCTCACCGGGTCTTGTCGGGGCGCGCGGTGCGCCGCAGTGAGTCTTTTGAGATGCTTTGGTTGTCTTCCCGGCAAGCTCCTCTTGCCGGGGTCTCGTCTCCTTCCCGGCAAGCTCCTCTTGCCGGGGCCTTGTTCCCTTCCCAGCAAGCTCCTCTTGCCGGGGCCTTGTTTTGCTCTTTGGATACTTTGTTCTTGAATGGCTCCTAAAGGAACCATGGAGGGTCTTGGCGGTCACCCGGCAAGCCTTGCCGCGGGTCGCTGCGACTGTCCGTGCACAAGTTCGGGATACTAAGGTACCCCTACTTTAGTACACCGACATAAATGATAGTATGAAGTAAGTACATGTTGTGATGAATCTAATGATCTTTCCAGATAAGTACATGTTGTGATGAATCTAATGATCTTTCCAGATGTAAATGTTTTTCTCCACATATACCTGGTCAAACTTTTCTGAGGTTTGACTTTTCAAAACATCCATATGCTTATGGACGTGAGAGAGTCCCTAACTAGAGAGAGATAGAGAGTGAAATAGAAAGAGTGAGTGAAAAAGTGTGTGTGTGTGTGTGTGTGTGTGTGTGTGTGAAAGAGACATGGACAACACTCAATAAAAGTCGAGAAAAACGTGTGTGTCTTATGCAAACATATCACACATGCATCTTCGGCAACAGAAGCAAGGTGAGGAGATAGTGTGTGGTTGTTTGCAATCGAGAGAGCAAGACCCCTAGCACGTGGCCAAGAGGGGTCTGACAAACAAGGGAGAGAGGTCGAGAGAGACGTACGGAGAAAATGCAGACATGGGGAGGAGAGAGTGTATGTTTGTCATAGAGAGATCCCCTGGAGATCGTGATGGGACTACACGGGTGGGAGATCGAGTGACAAGGTGTGTGCACGATAGAAGATACCTCGAGAGATATCGAGATAGACGTATGGATGGAAGGAGAGAATACGTTTGTTCCTGATGGCTAGTGAGAGATAATCATACTTAGGGGGGAGGGAGTGCTTGCGCCTATGATGGAGTGAGGGATTATGGTACTTATTAGGGGGGTGCGTGTCACATGGAGAGAGAACAAGGGCGGAGAGTGTTGGATGGGTATATATGTATAGCGTGAGCGAGACATGTGTGTGTGTGAACCAGGGAGATATAAAGTTTGAGAGAGATCGAGGAGCCCCGATAAGGCTGAGTGGTGCGTCAAATAGCTGAGAGGGGGAAAGAGATATTCCATCTGCTCGATAATGCAGTGCATGTAATTTTTTAGAAGTCAAACTTTGGAAACTTTGATCAGGTTTACACAAGTGTTATTTATATCTTCAATACCAAAGATACATCATACGAAACTACATCTCATGGTGAATCTAATGGTATATGTTTGCCGTTCCAGATGTAATTGTTTTTCTCCACATACATGGTCAAACTTTGTGATGTTTGACTTTTCAATAAATCAATATGCTATGGACCGAGGAGAGTGCCTAAGTCGAGAGGGATCAAGTGCGTGTGAAGGAGAATGAGTAAGTGTGCAAAAAGAGTATGTGTGTGAAAGAGAAAGTGACAACAAATGATAAATTAGAGAGAGAGAGAGAGTGTGTGTTTTTTCGTTTCTTAGGCGAACATATCACGCATGCATCTTCGAGATAGAAAAGCGAGGCGAGGAGATACACGAATATAGCTAGTGTGTGATTGTTTGCAACGGAGAGAGACACCCCTATAGCACATGTCCAATAGAGGTCTGGCCAACAAGGAACAAAGGTCGAGAGGGACACATGGAGAACATGGACGCATGGGGAGGGTGAAAGGGTGTGTTTGTGATAGAGAGACCCCCTCGAGATCATGAGGGGACTATATGGGTGGGAGATCGAGGGAGGTGCGTGTGCGATAGAAAGATGCCCCGAGAGAAATGGAGATAGACCATGCACATGTTTGTGATGGAGACTAAGATTAGCTAGTCATATACATATAGGGGGGACTGCGTGTGCCTACAATTGAGTGAGAGACCATCATACTTGGCTAGCTAGGCATGAGATTGCGTGTGTGTGCGTGTGAGATGGAGAGAGAACGAGGGAGAGAGATAGAGTTTTAGATGGGCCTATCGAGTGCGAGTGAGATATGCATGTGTATGTGTGACCCAGGTAGATGGAGAGTTTGAGGGAGAGGGGGAAGAGCTCCGAGACGACAGAGTGGTGCGTGAGAGAGGTACAGGCAACGAGCCAAGGAATTTATGTGCGTACGATGAGTGCACCCAAGATATCTAGCTTGGACTAGAGAATCATACATAGTGTGCGAGAGAGACCTATAGATGGAGTATATATATGCATGCGAACTAGAAAGAGCCCCCACGCACACACACAAAGAGAGAGAGAGAGAGAGATGGAGAGAAAGAGAGAGGACCAACAAGGTTTGTGTGTTGGATGCGTGCGACAGAATTGAAGATTGTCGGAGACAGAGAGAGAGAGAGAGAGCAGGAGTCCGGCAGAGGAGGAGGTTGCATTTTATGCATCAAAGACTGATATAAACCATGTTTCGATATAAACTTGCATTCAAATATTTAAATTGGAGAACATGTTGTCTGCAATCCACACATGAACATATATATATGCGTATATCAAACAAGTTCATTAATTTGACTTGCAACATGTTCATGGAGTACTATAATACTGTACAACATGCTATTCAATTGAGGTGTTTGATTTTGGATTTAGTTCACTATTTGACCTGGTGAAAAAGCTATTTCATTGAATCGAGATATTTCATTTTGGGTTTGATTCCGTTTTTGAGTGGGTCAACTATTTTTCATATAGTAAATCGCTAGCAACGAGCATGTAGAAACACATTACTCCCGAGCATAATCTCTCCATTTAAAAAAGAAGTGGCAAGCTAATATTTCTAAATTTGATTCGAATCGACTTGGTAAGGTAGACGTGGATGCTTGTTCTACCAAATTTTGAACGAACCATTAAACATCCTCTGCTTGGTGGAATTCGCCCGAGCAAATAAATGGGAGATGCGAAATTACTGTCCTATGTGGGAGACACATTAATTGGCCCGTTGTGCATCGAGGGTAGGTTCGTAACTTCATCCAAGCACGCCTTTTCCTCGACCGAAATGACATGTGCCAAATAATTCATAAACCATGGTTGGCAAAACACGCTCTCCTCACCCGAAATAGCTGCGCCCACTATTTAAAAACACGCTCTCCTCGCCTGAAACCGCTCGCGCACACTATATTTCAAAACACGCCCTCCTCGCCCGAAATCGCTCCCGCCCACTATTTGGGGAGAAGCAAAGTTACTCTACTATCCCCAACCCTCAATACATAGACCCAAGCCGAGAAGCCTAAAGGCAGGGGTAGAACTGTAACTCCCCCTCACATTTCAGACAAATGCATCCGTAAAACATGGTTCCACTCCCCTCCCAATATCCCCCCATTCATACCTCGTGGGCGCCAATTCACCTTGTCCCCGGAAGCTCCCTTCTCCCGAGTCGCGAAACCTCAACCCCTCCTCCATGGCGCCCCCACCGCACCAATTTCACAGCCGCCCTCCTCCCTAACACCAGAGACGCCGTCCATTTGCCATCGTGCACTGGGCCGTGTGCCTCTTACTCCGTGCTGCTGGAGCTACCTCGATGACGACCGCGTGAACCGTACTGGACCCGATTCACCCCCGCTGTTGTTCACGGCGCCGGAGCGGCTCCAACTTTGGATCCGTCCAGACTCTAGGCGCTGCTTCCCTGTAGCCGTCGACCGTCGCGGCATCGCTGTTTCCCTACCGCCGGTGGCCACCGCAACCGCGCCGGCCTCACCGACTCGGCAGCTAGACCGTCCTACTTCACCATGCCGCCAGATAGGTCACACCCTCATCTCAAATCACTTTATTTAGGCATCAGTTGTCTGAATTTTTATTCTGGGCCAATCGATTCCCAATGGTAAGCAGCACCCCTCGAGGCGGCAGAGCTCCTAGGCTGCCAGTTGGCTGGTGTCTAACGTAAGGGTGCGGGGCCGCAAGTTTGCCGCGGAAGCAGCGCTTAGATGGCTATCTTAGAGTTGTGTGGGTTCAAGGTACTTCGGCCGCCGGATCTGGATGACGAGGAGTCTTTGTGGATTGGCCCGGGGCGGCGCAACCACGGAAGTGCGGTGGGGTGGGGAGCGGGGTTTTGACCGGGGCCACGGACGGCGGAGGCAAGCTGCTCTGCCGTTGGTCGCTAGCTCTTTGGGGAAGATTCCTAACAGTGTCAGCCGGGAGGCACAAGACGGCCATCAAGCCATCCGACATAGATCGGACAGTACAAAAATAAAATAAAATCATGTGACCCCAATTTAGTCTCAGTCAACACACGTGTGATCACTCTCGTACCTAGCTGTTGATCTCTTAGTGTATTTCTTTAGATCAAAGTGATGTGTCATTCTTAACATTATGCGTTATGTGCATCTTCAGCCACACGGTCTTCGGACTCACCACAGCTGCTCCAACAAGGGAAGCATACACCAGAAGGGAGCTATAGTCCCCACTCAACAGCTCCCTGCATCGAATGCGCGTGCCCGACATGGACAGCCACAACAACTGCAGGGCCATCGACAAGTCGGCACATGATGCTCACTCCTATGGATGGCGGCCAGATAGGTTGTACCCTCATCTTACTTGTATGCAACATTTATGGCTTTGTTATTCATCTAAGCATGGAAAATAGATTATCACATTTCACTCTATATTCATGCTGATCTCTTACGGGTCTTGTTCAGGAGTTAACGATGTTCCATAGTTCAGCTAAGATACTTGTTCTTTAGGTAACACTGTTCCATAGTTATCATCCATCAGCCAATGCTATCCCACAGGCTGGTGATTATAGTATTATACCACTTCTAGTATTACCTATGTTGTTCTTTAATACTTTTGTGTGCCATCTAGTTAATCTCGAGTACAAACGATACATATTCTGTAGCTTTCATCTGTGTTCTCCCTTTAGTTTTTGAGACCTGTTGCTTCTAGTTAACCCCAGTCCTACTATTTATGTCGTCTCCTACAGGCACTCATTACATAAATCTAACTACTAGTTGTCTTCCATGCATGTCAGATATAATTGCACACACTGATATATCCATAAGAACCTCACAAAGCAATGTAAAGGCCAATAAACTTGATGTCAATGATACCCAATATGATGGAACATGTAAAGGTAGTTCTTTAGAAGACTTGTAGAAAGATGTTGAATCCTCTTCACCCCATAAGATCCTTGCTCTAACTTGGCCTGTGATATGGGTACAACATGCATATAATGTCCTGGAGTGTATCTACTCTGTTGCAATGCCATGTGCTTAGCATGCTGATCATGCATGTAAATATGTCATGCCTTGCTGTTTTTCAGTACCTATTCCATTCATGATAACATGTTTTCAAATTCAAGTACTGTCATTCTACTCTATCGCAATGCCATCTGCTTAATTTGGACATCATGCTTCTGAATATCTTATGCATTGTTATTCATTAGCATGTACTTCATCTGTCTACCATACCATGTTTTTTACATTGAAGTGCAGTTCTAGTGCTCTGTTGCAATCCCATCTTAGTTTCCCAATCATACATGTGTATGTTGCCTTAGTTTTTTCTGTACGTATTCCGCTAGCATACATTTTTACATTCAACTAGTGTTTTTTTACTGTGTTGTCCTGTCGTATCCCTAGCTCTTACACCATACTCCCTCCGTCCGGATTACATGTTGCCGAAATGGATAAAAAAACATGTATCTAGAACTGAAATACGCCTAGACCCATCCATTTTTTCGGATGGAGGGAATACATGTCAATATGTCATGCCTTTCTATTCTTCAGTGCCTATTCCATCTCTCTGCTGTAGCATGTTTTATAATTGAAGCACTATTCTTCTATACAAGGCATGCAAGGGGAAGACGACTATGTTAGAATATGAAGGGTTACAAACCAGGTCTTTGCAAAAGATCCAAATGCCGGGAGATAATAAACCAACTCCAGTTTTTATAGATACTACTCCAGCACAGTGAAACCCAACTCCTACTGATAATAAGCAGATTCCAGTGGCCAAAGAACTAGTCCGCTCCAGTCTAGCAAAAAATATGTCAACTCCATTCTAAGAAGCGTGCGCGTATCCTTGCATCATGAAATTTTATAGCATGCTGATCATATTTTCTACATGTTTCTTACCCATCTCTTTTAGAAAATAAGCTTAACAGATAGAAGAATTTCTGCACTGGTATCGTCTGTGAGGAAAGATTCTTGCAGGAATTCTCTGTACTCCAATGCAGATGTAAGTACCTATTGTATATCACTATATTTTTACATCAACATGTATTTTGTTAATCGGCATGAATCCAACCTTTATATGATCTAAATTTAGTTGTAGCAAAATGTATGATTAAAGGCCACAATGTTGATTTTTGTAAGGAAAACTGCCTGGTAGTTTTGCATCCTGAGCTGCATGAGTGTACTATCTCATATCAGTGGGTTTGATTACTTTGGTTCTGCAGTGGGTTTTTAGTATTTTTTTACTGTGTTGTCCTGTCGTATCCCTAGCTCTTACATCATACTCCCTTCGTCTGGATTACATGTCGCAGAAATGGATAAAACTGGATGTATCTAGAATTGAAATACGCCTAGACCCATCCATTTATTTCCGGATGGAGGGAATACATGTCAATATGTCATGCCTTTCTATTCTTCAGCACCTATTCCATCTATGCTGTAGCATGTTTTATAATTGAAGCACCATTCTTCTATATAAGGCATGCAAGGGGAAGACGGCTATGTTAGAATCTGAAGGGTTACAAACCAGGTCTCTGCAAAAGATCCAAACGCCAGGAGACAATAAACCAACTCCATATTTCATATATACTTCTCCAGCACAGAGAAACCCAACTCCCACTGATAATAAGCAGATTCCAGTGGACAAAGAACTAGTCCGCTCCAGTCCAGCAAAAGAATGTCAACTCCATTCTAAGAAGCGTGTGCGTATCCACGCATCATGAAATTTTATAGCATTCTGATCATATTTTCTACATGTTTCTTACCCATCTCTCTTTTAGAAAATAAGGTTAAATGATAGAAGATTTCCTTCATTGGGATTGTATTCGAGGAAAATATCTTGCGGGAATTCTCTGTGCTCCAATGCTGATGTAAGTACCTGATGTATATCACTATATTTTTACATCAGCATGTATTTTGTTAATCGGCGTGAATCCAACCTTTGTCTGATCTAAAATTAGTTGTAGCAAAATGTTAAAGATGCCAATGCTGTTTTTTGTAAAGAAAACTACCTGGTAGTTTTGCATACTGGGCTGCATGAGTGTACTATCTCATATCATGCACATTACTGAATTGTAGTGCTGCTCTGGTTGCCCATTCATTCATTGTGTTAATGTTGCTTTCGTATTACCTTGCCTGGCTAATGATACTTGTGCCATATTGTGTTAATTTGGTGTTGGCCAGTTGCCCAAATGTTCGTTGTGCCAATGTTGCTTTCCTATTATCTGACTTGGCCAATGATAGCAATGTTAGTGTCTTAATTTGGTGCAGCTGCTGAAGATAAGAAGACAAACTCTGAAAACAGCAAGGCAACCCCATTGTTTCTTTCCAATAAATCTAGGCCACGTAATATGCCAATAACTCATGATTAATGTGTTTGGTTCCCCTCCTAATTTATGTTATGATGCAGTGGTTGAGACACTCTCCACTATCAATAATACAGGCCTGCTAATAACCCACAAGTATAGGGGATCGCAACAGTTTTCGAGGGTAGAGTATTCAACCCAAATTTATTGATCCCATACAAGGGGAGCCAAAGAATATTCTCAAGTATTAGCAGATGATTTGTCAATTCAACCACACCTGGAAACTTAATATCTGCAGCAAAGTATTTAGTAGCAAAGTAATATGATAATAGTGGTAACGGTAGCAAAAGGTAATGATAACAAAAGTAATGTTTTTGGTATTTTTTAGTGATTGTAATAATAGCATCGGAAAAGTAAATAAGCGAAGAAAAATATATGTAAAGCTCGTAGGCAATGGATCGGCGATAGAGAATTATGCCGGATGCGGTTCATCATGTAACAGTCATAACCTAGGGTGACACAGAACTAGCTCCAATTCATCAATGTAATGTAGGCATGTATTCCAAATATAGTCATACATGCTTATGGAAAAGAACTTGCATGACATCTTTTGTCCTATCCTCTCGTGGCAGCGGGGTCCTAGCGGAAACTAAGGGATATTAAGGCCTCCTTTTAATAGAGTACCGAACCAAAGCATTAACACATAGTGAATACATGAACTCCTCAAACTACGGTCATCACCGGGAGTGGTCCCGATTATTGTCACTTCGGGGTTGTCGGATCATAACACATAGTAGGTGACTATAGACTTGCAAGATAGGATCAATAACTCTCATATATTGATGAAAACATAATAGGTTCAGATCTGAAATCATGGCACTCGGGCCCTAGTGACAAGCATTAAGCATAGCAAAGTCATAGAAACATCAATCTCAGAACATAGTGGATACTAGGGATCAAACCCTAACAAAACTAACTCGATTACATGATAAATCTCATCGAACCCATCATCGTCCAGCAAGCCTACGATGGAATTACTCACGCAAGGCGGCGAGCATCATGAAATTGGTGATGGAGGATGGTTGCTGATGACGACGACGACGAATTCCCCTCTCTAGAGCCTCGAACGGACTCCAGATCAGCCCTCCCGAGAGGTTTTAGGGCTTGGCGGGGGCTTCGTATCGTAGAACGCGATGAATCCTTCTCTCTGATTTTTTTCTCCCCGAAAGTGAATATATAGAGTTGGAGTTGAGGTCGGAGGAGCTCTAGGGGGCCCACGAGGTAGGGGGCGCGCCTAGGGGGCAGGCGTGCCCCCACCCTCGTGGCTAGGGTGTGGGCCCCCTGGTCTTGATCTTTTGCCAGTATTTTTTTATTATTTCTAAAAAGATGCTCCGTGGAGTTTCAGGTCATTCCGAGAACTTTTGTTTCTGCACATAAATAACACCATGACAATTCTGCTGAAAACAGCGTCAGTCCGGGTTAGTTCCATTCAAATCATGCAAGTTAGAATCCAAAACAAGGGCAAAAGTGTTTGGAAAAGTAGATACGACGGAGACGTATCAACTCCCCCAAGCTTAAAGCTTTGCTTGTCCTCAAGCAATTCAGTTGATAAACTGAAAGTGATAAAGAAAAACTTTTACAAACTCTGTTTGCTCTTGTTGTTGTAAATATGTAAAGCCAGCATTCAAGTTTTCAGCAAAGATTATAGACTAACCATATTCACAATAACGCTCAGGTATCATGTTTACTCATATCAATGGCATAATAAACTAGCGAGCAATAATAATAAATCTCGGATGACAACACTTTCTCAAAACAATCATAATATGATATAACAAGATGGTATCTCGCTAGCCCTTTCTGAGACCGCAAAACATAAATGCAGAGCACTTTTAAAGATCAAGGATTGACTAGACATTGTAATTCATGGTAAAAGAGATCCAGTCAAGTCATACTCAATGTAAATTAATAGTAATGAATGCAAATGACAGTGGTGCTCTCCAACTGGTGCTTTTTAATAAGAGGATGATGACTCAACATGAAAGTAAATAGATAGGCCCTTCGCAGAGGGAAGCGGGGATTTGTAGAGGTGCCAGAGCTCGGTTTTGAAATAGAGGTGAATAATATTTTGAGCGGTATACTTTTGTTGTCAACATAACAACCAAGAGATGGCGATATCTTCCATGCTACACACATTATAGGCGGTTCCCAAACAGAATGGTAAAGTTTATACTCCCCCTCCACCAACAAGCATCAATCCATGGCTTGCTTGAAACAACGAGTGCCTCCAACTAACAAGAGTCCCAGGGGGAGTTTTGTTTGCAATTATTTTGATTTGATTTGCATAAAGCATGGGACTGGGCATCCCAGTGACCAGCCATTTTCTCATGAGTGAGGAGCGGAGTCCACTCCTCTTGAGAATAACCCGCCTAACATGGAAGATACGGACAACCCTAGTTGATACATGAGCTATTCGAGCATACAAAACAGAATGTTTATTTGAAGGTTTAGAGTTTGGCACATCAAATTTACTTGGAACGGCAGGTAGATACCGTATATAGGTAGGTATGATGGAATCATATGGAATAACTTTGGGGCTTATGGAGTTGGATGCACAAGCAGTATTCCCGCTTAGTACAGGTGAAGGCTAGAAAAAGACTAGGAAGTGACCAGCTAGAGAGCGACAATAGTCATGAACATGCATTAAAATTAATCAACACCGAATGCAAGCATGAGTAGGATATAATGCACAGTGAACATAAATATCATAGAGGTTATGTTGATTTTGTTTCAACTACATGTGTGAACATGTGCCAAGTCAAGCCACTCAAATCGTTCAAAAGAGGATACCGCCCTATCATACCACATCACAACCATTTTAATAGCATGTTGGCACGCAAGGTAAACCATTATAAGCTCCTAGCTAATTAAGCATGGCATAAAAAACTATGATCTCTAGTTGTCATTGCAAACATGTTTATTCATAATAGGCTGAATCAGGAATGATGAACTAATCATATTTACAAAAACAAGAGAGGTCGAGTTCATACCAGCTTTTCTCATCTCAGTCAGTCCATCATATATCACCATAATTGCCTTTCACTTGCACGACCGAACAATGTGGATAATAATAATAGTGCGCGTGCATTGGACTAAGCTGGAATCTGCAAGCATTCAATAAAAAGGAGAAGACAAGGCAATATGGGCTCTTTTGTCAGATCAACAATAATGCATATAAGAGCCACTTCAACAATTTAATTATGGTCTTCTCCTATCGACCCCCAAAGAAAGGAAAAGAAATAAAACTATTTACACGAGAAAGCTCCCAACAAGCAAAAGAAGAACATGAAATCTTTTTGGGTTTTATTTTTAATTACTACTACAAGCATGGAAATTAAAACTAGCTAAAAGCTACAACTAATTTTTTTATTAATGTTTATTAAGCACACAAGAAGAAAGCATAAAAAGGAAAATAAACTAGCATGGATATTACAATGAAAAAGTATGAGCACCGACATCTAGAAATGAGTGTGTGAACATAAATGTAATGTCGGTGAGAAATACGTAGTCCCCCAAGCTTAGGCTTTTGGCCTAAGTTGGTCTATGGCCACGGTTGGCCTGGTGGATATCCATAGTAATAGTTGGGTTCGTACTGCGAAGAAGAAGACTCCGATTGCCACTGGTTGGCAATCATCTCCGGATCCCACTAGTAATTAGACTATCGTGGAGGATCAACTTGTGGTTCCGACTCTAGCTCTGCGG
Source organism: Triticum monococcum (assembly GCA_034509565.1). Classification (NCBI taxonomy): domain Eukaryota; kingdom Viridiplantae; phylum Streptophyta; class Magnoliopsida; order Poales; family Poaceae; genus Triticum; species Triticum monococcum. Next base: position 435,969,525 of record CM067842.1, on the reverse strand, counting down.
CTGATGTAGGGTTTTGGTAAGCGTGAATATCCTCCGATGAGACGAGGTACTGGCCTGTAGATAAATCAAATAAGGAAGGAGCAGGCAAGGTGATAGTCTTCGGATGACATTTATCAAAGAACCATTTGTATTTAAGCTCCCCTTCCCTATTCTTTACAATAAAATCATGCGCTACCATACTCTTATAATCTAAATAAACAGTAGGCAACAATTTTTCTTCTTTTTCATAGTGCCTAATGGGTATGTTATAATATGCAGCAAGGTGTGAAGCATAGCTACCACCAAAGATGGGGCCCTTTGTATGGTTCAGACTTAACCGTTTAGCAATAATACCGCCCATACTAACAAAGTCGTCACGGAATAAGCCATGGAAAAAAAATACTAATATCAGGAACACTAAGGTTTCCATAGTTTCCGCGACCAATTAAGCAATGACTAGCAAATATTGCAAAGTAGCGTAAAACAGGAAAATGTATGCTAGTGATTCTTGCATCGGAAACTTTCCTAGTTTCCCCTATAGTGATAGTGTCAATAAACCCGTCCACATCTTTACGATGTGGTTCCTCTAGGATACCCTCGAAAGGTATTTTGCAAACCCTGCAAAATTCATCTAGTGACATCTTCTTAACCACATCATATAAATGAAAGTCTACTGAAGGAGGTGATTCCCTGGGATAATAGTAGAAGTTTTGCACAAAAGTATTGGTGAGTAAGAGATACTGTTCACGTTGGTCGTGGAGGAAGTTGGTGAGGCCTGCATTCTTAGCAAATTCATAAAAATCATCATAAATCCCGGTTGCTCTCAAGAAATCATTGGAGGGCCATTCACACGGCCGAACCTCCGCGGTGCGAGGCAGATTATATTTGGGCTTCTTTGCTTCTTCATTTTGCTTTTCCTTCGAGCTTCGGCTCGATGAGCCCCTCAAAAATCTCTTCATTACTTTCTGAAAAATTCTGTAATTTTTAGTAACTTCAAAATAAAAGTTAACCAAACTCAACAAAATTGTTAGCAACTACTCCTACAAGTGCCTAGAGCCTATATCATGCATTAGAACTACTTGGAACCATATAAATTTGACATGAAAGCTCAAGAACAGGGTCACCTAAGCAGCAAAAAAATGCAATGAATAAAGCACTAGAACAAAAACTAATTGGACCAATGGAGGAGTCACATACCAAGGAACAATCCCCCCAAGCAGTTTGTGAGAGGTGCTTTGAGCAAGGAGATCAAAAATGGCAGCAAAATGAGCTTGGACTCGGGTTTGAGCTGGATAATGGTGTTTCTGGGAGGAAAAGGGAGTGTGTGGGTGCATGAATAAGTGGAGGAGGGCCACCGTGGGCCCACGAGGCAGGGGGCGCGCCCTCCACCCTCATGGCCAGGTGGATGCCCCCTGCTATGTTCTCAGTGCCAAATATTCGCAAATATTCCAGAAAAAATCATATACAAATTTCAGGGCATTTGGAGAACTTTTATGTTTGGGGTATTTTTATATTGCACAGACAATTCAGATAACAGACAGAAAATACTATTTTTATTTTATTTAATATAAATAACAAAAAGTAAAAGCAGGGTACAGAGAGTTGTGTTTTCTAACTTCATCCATCTCATGATCATCAAAAGGAATCCATTAACAAGGTTGATCAGGTCTTGTTAACAAACTCATTCCGAATAACATGGAACCGGAGAAATTTCGAATAACACTAGGTTACATCAACGGGGATATGCACATCCCCAACATTAAGAATATCATATTTCTTATTGACAGTAGGAAGAGGAAATTTAAAACCTCCAGAAATAATTGATGGAATTTTTCCAATAGAATTGATATTGTGGACTTGAGGTTGTTTCCTCGGAAAGTGTACCGTATGCTCATTACCATTAACATGAAAAGTGACATTGCCTTTGTTGCAATCAATAACAGCCCCTGCAGCATTCAAAAAGGGTATTCCAAGAATAATAGGCATACTATCGTCCTTGGGAATATCAAGAATAACAAAGTCCATTAAAATAGTAACGTTTGCAACCACAACAGGCACATCCTCACAAATACCGATAGGTATAGCAGTTGATTTATCAGCCATTTGCAAAGAGATTTCAGTAGGTGTCAACTTATTCAAATCTAGTCTACGATATAAAGAGAGAGGCATAACACTAACACCGGCTCCAAGATCACATAAAGCAGTTTTAACATAGTTTCTTTTAATGGAGCATAGTATAGTGGGTACTCCTGGATCTCCAAGTTTCTTTGGTATTCCACCCTTAAAAGTATAATTAGCAAGCATGGTGGAAATTTCAGCTTCTAGTATCTTTCTTTTATTAGTAACAATTTCTTTCATGTACTTATCATAAGGATTCATTTTAAGCATATCAGTTAATCGCATACGCAAAAAGATAGGTCTAATCATTTCAGCAATGCGCTCAAAATCCTCGTCATCCTTTTTCTTGGATGGTTTGGGAGGAAAAAGGCATGGGTTTTTGAACCCATGGCTCTCTTTCTTTACCGTGTTTCCTAGAAACAAAGTCTCTCTTATCATAACGTTGATTCTTTGATTGTGGGTTATCAAGATCAACAGCAGGTTCAGTTTCTATATCATTATCATTGCTAGGTTGGGCATCAACATGAACATTATCATTAACATTATCACTAGTTTCAGGTTCATTACCAGATTGTGTTTCAACATCAGAAATAGAAATGTCATTTGGATTCTTAGGTGTTTCAGTAATAGGTTCACTAGAAGCATGCAAAGTCCTATCATTCTTCCTTTTCTTCCTTTTAGAAGGACTAGGTGCATCTATATTATTTCTCTAAGAATCTTGCTCAATTCTCTTAGGGTGGCCTTCAGGATACAAAGGTTCCTGAGTCATTTTAGCAGTTCTAGTAGCCACTCCAACAGCAAAATCATTATTCTTACTATTCAATTCATTGAGCAAATCAGTTTGAGCTTTAAGTACTTGTTCTACTTGAGTGGTAACCATAGAAGCATGTTTACTAATAAGTTTTAGTTCACCTTTGACATTAGTCATATAATCACCCAAGTGTTCAAGCATATCAGCACTGCGTTTTAGTTCTCTACCAAAATAAGCATTGAAGTCTTCTTGCTTAACCATAAAGTTATCAAACTCATCTAAGCATGGGCTAGCAAACTTAGTAAAGGGGATTTTAGCTTTATCATATCTATAGAGAGAATTTACCTTTACTACCTCTGTCGGGTTATCAAGACCATGTGTTTCTTCAATAGGTGATGGATTAAAACCATATATTTCTTCAACATGCGGTAAATTAAGACCATGTATTTCTTCAATAGGAGGTAAATTCTTAACTTCTTCAGCTTTAATATCCTTTTCTTTCATAGATTTCTTTACCTCTTGCATATCTTCAGGACTGAGAAATAGAACGCCTCTCTTCTTCAGAGTTGGTTTAGGAATAGGCTCAGGAAGTGTCCAATTATTTTCATTAGTCAACATATTATTCAATAAAATTTCAGCTTCATCCGGTGTTCTTTCCCTGAAAATAGAACCAGCACAACTATCCAGGTAATCTCTGGAAGCATCGGTTAGTCCATTATAAAAGATATCAAGTATTTCATTTTTCTTAAGAGGATGATCAGGCAAAGCATTAAGTAATTGGAGAAGCCTCCCCCAAGCTTGTGGGAGACTCTTCTTCAATTTGCACAAAATTATATATATCCCTTAAAGCAGCTTGTTTCTTATGAGCAGGGAAATATTTAGCAGAGAAGTAATAAATCATATCCTGGGGACTACGCACACAACCAGGATCAAGAGGATTAAACCATATCTTAGCATCACCCTTTAATGAGAACGAAAATATTTTAAGGATATAAAAGTAGCGAGTTCTCTCATCATTAGTGAACAGGGTAGCTATATCATTTAATTTAGTAAGATGTGCCACAATAGTTTCAGATTCATAGCCAAAAAAGGATCAGATTCAACCAAAGTAATTATATCAGGATCAACAGAGAATTCATAATCCTTATCAGTAACACAGATAGGTGAAGTAGCAAAAGCAGGGCCAGGTTTCATTCTAGCATTAAGGGATTGCTGCTTCCATTTAGCTAATAACCTCTTTAGATCATATCTATCATTGCAAGCTAAAATAGCTCTAGTAGCTTCTTCATCCATAACATAACCCTCAGGAACAACAGGAAATTCATATTTATTAGGGGGAGAGTCTTCATCATCACTTTCATCAATATTATCAGTTTCAATAATTTCATTCTCTCTAGCCCTAGCAAGTTGTTCATCAAGAAATTCACCAAGTGGCATAGTAGTATCAAGCATAGAAGTAGTTTCATCATAAGTATCATGCATAGAAGAAGTGGCATCATCAATAACATGCGACATATCAGAATCAATAGTAGAAGCAGGTTTAGGTGTCGCAAGCTTACTCAAAACAGAAGGTGAATCAAGTGAAGAGCTAGATGGCAGTTCCTTACCGCCCCTCGTAGTTGAGGGATAAATCTTAGTTCTGGGATCTTTCAAGTTCTTCATAATGATAAGCAGATATAAATCCCAAGTGACTCAAAGAATAGAGCTATGCTCCCCAGCAACGGCACCAGAAAATAGTCTTGATAACCCACAATTATAGGGGATCGCAACAGTTTTCGAGGGTAGAGGGTATCAACCCAAATTTATTGATTCGATACAAGGGGAGCCAAATAATATTCTCAAGTATTAGCAGCTGAGTTGTCAATTCAACCACACCTGGAAACTTAATATCTGCAGCAAAGTATTTACTAGCAAATTAATATGATAATAGTGGTAACGGTAGCAAAAGGTAATGATAACAAAAGTAATGTTTTTGGTATTTTGTAGTGATTATAACAATAGCAACGGAAAAGTAAATAAGCGAAGAACAATATATGGAAAGCTCGTAGGCAATGGATCGGTGATAGAGAATTATGCCGGATGCAGTTCATCATGTAACAGTCATAACCTAGGGTGACACAGAACTAGCTCCAATTCATCAATGTAATGTAGGCATGCATTCCGAATATAGTCATATGTGCTTATGGAAAAGAACTTGCATGACATCTTTTGTCCTACCCTCCCGTGGCAGCGGGGTCCTAGCGGAAACTAAGGGATATTAAGGCCTCCTTTTAATAGAGTACCGGACCAAAGCATTAACACATAGTGAATACATGAACTCCTCAAACTACGGTCATCACCGGGAGTGGTCCCGATTATTGTCACTTCGGGGTTGCCGGATCATAACACATAGTAGGTGACTATAGACTTGCAAGATAGGATCAAGAACTCCCATATATTGATGAAAACATAATAGGTTGAGATCTGAAATCATGGCACTTGGGCCCTAGTGACAAGCATTAAGCATAGCAAAGTCATAGCAACATCAATCTCAGAACATAGTGGATACTAGGGATCAAACCCTAACAAAACTAACTCGATTACATGATAAATATCATCCAATCCAGCACCGTCCAGCAAGCCTATGATGGAATTGCTCATGCACGGCGGTGAGCATCATGAAATTGGTGATGGAGGATGGTTGATGATGACGGCGACGACGTATTCCCCTCTCTGGAGCCCCAAACGGACTCCAGATCAGCCCTTCGGTGAGGTTTTAGGGCTTGGGGGCGGCTCCGTATCGTCAAACGCGATGAATCCTTCTCTCTGATTTTTTTCTCCCCGAAAGTGAATATATAGAGTTAGAGTTGAGGTCGGAGGAGCTCCAGGGGGCCCATTTGGTAGGGGGCGCGCCCAGGGGGGCAGCCGCCCCCACCCTCGTGGCTAGGGTGTGGGCCCCCTGGTCTTGATCTTTTGCCAGTATTTTTTATTATTTCCAAAAAGACGCTCCGTGGAGTTTCAGGTCATTCCGAGAACTTTTGTTTATGCACATAAATAACACCATGGCAATTCTGCTGAAAACAGCGTCAGTCCGGGTTAGTTCCATTCAAATCATGCAAGTTAGAGTCCAAAACAAGGGCAAAAGTGTTTGGAAAAGTAGATACGACAGAGACGTATCACCTGCCAAAAATCACCATCTGAATCTATTTAGTATCCTCTATCTCGAATGCAAAACAAAAATGTATGTTTGTGAACCAATTAATGGCTGAAGGAATGATGGAAATGGTGGAGGAATCAGAGGTGCAGAGTCGTGCAACACAACAACTGATCAATGTTTTCAGAGACAATGTAGCAAAGCAGCAAGAACTTGCCCACATGCTTATGGGCGTCATCCGTGCTGAGGTTGCAGATTGTGACGTTGTAGATCGTTAGGTTCTGTTCATTTATTTGCACTGGCATCAATCTTTGATTGCCCAGTGGATGTAATTTCCTGTAATATATGATGTATGTGCAACGTTTTTCTCTGTATGTCGTACCTTTGCTTGATCAGTTTTGGTCCTGTGCATAATTGCTCGTCGTAATGGGCTCAAATTATCTAATTTGGCCTGAAGACATGTACGAACTTTAGTGGGCCCATTAAGTTAATGGGCCGTTACCAGGCCGAAAGTTAATGGTCGGCCCTCTTAACTCCCGGGTCGTTAACCGGCTGACAATGAAGCGGGCAACAGGTGGGCCCAATTGATTTCACGGACTGTTAACAGGCCGTTACTAAGTTCGGGCTACATATGGCCCAACTATACGATGGGCCTTTAGCAGGCCGAAAGAGACAGCGGGCTTGTACTGGATCATGAAGAGCATGGGCCACTAAGAGGCCGAAAGTCAGGTCGTATTGTAAATGGCCCAACTGTGTTGTGGGCCTTTAGCAGGCCGAAAGATAAACCGGGCTGGTATTGGACCATGAAGGGCATGGGCCGTTAAAAGGCCAAAACTCAGGTCCAACTACAAATGGCCCAACTCATTTATGGCCCGTTAACAAGCTGAAAGGCACACAATGCCGGGAATTGGCCCAACACTTAAATGGGTCGCTAAAAGGCCAAAACTCATGTCCGACTACAAATGGCCCAATAGATATATGGGCCGTCACCAGGCTGAAAGACACACCGGGCCGGAAATTGGCCCAACACTTAAATGGGCCGCTAAAAGGCTGAAAGATGCACATCGTGAAAATTGGCCCATCCACTGAATGGGCCGTTAACAGGCCGAAATCTCATCAGGCCGATATTGAGCCCAAATATATAGTGGGCTGTTAATGGGCTCGAACTGACGATGGGCTGCAATGGTGTCAAATCTTTAATAGGCCGTTGACGGGCCTAATTAGCACATCTCATATGGGCCATGGGCTTAAATGGACCTGACACAAGTAGGCCTTATATGAGCCGGCCTGCTATTTTTTACTGGGCTGGCCTTTTTCATCAGAATGGGGCACTGTTGGGCCGTGCCGCGTGTCGACCTATCATAGGCGCCTCTTGTCCAATGAGTGGACGACATCTGTCCCAACGGTGAGGCAACACGTGTTTCCTCTGGCCAATGATGATTTTACACGTGGGAAATCCCCATTGGTCCAGGCTGTTAACGGGTTATCGGATCCAAAACCGGACCCGATAGCTTAACGGCGTTCTGTTACGGTGGATGCCGCGTGTTGGTCACCCTTGACAAAAGCACTTCTGTGACGCGCGATTTATCATCATGGAAGTGGACACTTCCATGATGATAATTTTGGTAATGTCATGGAACACTTCTACGACAGCACATGTATGACTATCTTGATTCTGTCATAAATTTGTCATGGATGTACATGCATGACAGAAAATGTGACCTACTGTGAAAAACACGTATCATCACGAAAGTGTACTTTTTTTGTAGTGATAGCAGATCTGTTAGGGCTAGCACTGTCTAGTCGGCTGGCAACCCAGTAACCCTAAGGAGGAACAGACAATCGCCTCCGCGGCGAGACGATCGAGGCCATCACCAAGATCAGTACCTGGATTAGGGCCGCGATCGGTTGCACCTCAGTGACATTGTGATGGCCGTCATCGTATACCAACACCCCCCTTCGAGGGATGACTCATACGCGCCCCGCCCGTATGATGATAGACATCCGTATGGTGACGACCGGAGGGCCAGTCCTCCTCGTCGCAGTGGTAGTGGTTTCCAGAGAGAACCAGTCGATCTCCGCGATCCACGGTTCAAGACGAGATCAGTTCTCACCCAGAATCTGGTTGATAGAGGCAGGGCTCTCATGGAGAGCATGAATAGAGACCGTCCAAGTGGAAGCGGGGCATTCATCTCCGGACCCGGGTGTTTCAGCAGAGCCATCAGGGCTGCAGAGATTCCCCCTAACTTCAAATTAGCAGCAGGAATAGGCAAGTTTACCGGTGAGTCCAAACCGGAGAGGTGGTTAGAAGATTACCAGGTGGTTGTGTAGATTGGCAGGGGCAATGATTACGTAGCTATGAAGCATTTGCCTCCGATGTTGGAAGGGTCGGCTCGGGCTTGGCTCAACCAGCTGACCCCCGCTAGCATATATTGTTGGGAGGATCTGGCTTGAGTGTTCATCAAAACATTCGAAGGCACATGCAAACATCCTGCTGGGTTGACCAAGATACAACACTGCGTTCAGAAGCCGAATGAAACCTTAAGGGAGTACATTCAGCGTTGGATGCTACTTCTTGAGCTTGCGTTGGTTTTTCCCTTGAAGAGGAAAGGGTGATGCAGCTAAGTAGAGATAAGTATTTTCCCCAGCTAAAAACCAAGGTATCAATCCAGTAGGAGGTACACGCAAGTCTCCAATAGATGCACCTACACAAAAAAACAAATACTTGCACCCAACACGATAAAGTGGTTGTCAATCCCTTCACGGTTACTTGCAAGGATGAGATCTGATAGAGATAGGTATAAAAGATAAATAAAAGTGCAAAATTAAATAAAAGTAAATAAATTGCAGCAAGATATTTTGGTTTTTTTGGTTTTATATATCTGAAAATATAATGATAAAAATAGACCTAGGGGCCATAGGTTTCACTAGAGGCTTTTCTCTTGAAGAAAGCATATGGTGGGTAAACAAATTATTGTTGAGCAATTGATAGAAAAGCGCATAGTTATGATGATATCCAAGGCAATGATCATGAATATAGGCATCATACCCGTGACAAGTAGACCGACTCCTACTTGCATCTCCTACTATTACTCCACACATCGACCGCTATCCAGCATGCATCTAGAGTATTAAGTTCATAAAGAACGGAGTAACACCTTAAGCAAGATAACATGATGTAGAGGGATATACATATCCAATCAATATGGTAAAACCCCCATCTTTTTATGCTGAATGGCAACAATACAATACGTGCCTCGCGACACCTTCTGTCACTGGGTGAGGACACAACAAGATTGAACCCATCACAAAGCACCTCTCCCATTGCAAGAAAAATCAATCTAGTTGGCCAAACCAAATCAATAGATCGAAGAGAAATACAAAGCTATCTTAATCATGCATAAAAGAGTTCAGAGAAGACTCAAATAATATTCATAGATAATCTGATCATAAATCCACAATTCGTCAGATCTGAACAAATGCACCGCAAAAGAAGATTACATCGAATAGATCTCCAAGAACACCAAGGAGAACATTGTATTGGAGATCAAAGAGAGAGAAGAAACCATCTAGCTACTAGTTATGGACCCTTAGGTCCGTGGTAAACTACTCACACATCATTGGAAGGGAAGGAAGGTTGGTGTAGAGGCCCTCCGTGATCGTATCCCCCTCCGACAGAGTGCCAGAAAAGGCCCAAGATGGGATCTCACGAGAACAGAAGCTTGCGGCGGCCGAAAAGTATTTTTGGTGTGTCCTCTGGTATACGGGGAATATTTGGGTATTTATGGAGCTGAGATTCGGGTTAGGGGAGTCCCGAGGGGCCCACAAGCTTGGGGGGCGTGCCCCCTAGGGCGCACCCTATGAGCTTGTGGCCCTCCTATGGCCTCCTCCCGAAGCTTCGTGGTTGTCTTCCAGTCCAAGAAAAATCGTCAAAAAGTTGTTGGGGAACGTAGCATGCAATTTCAAAAACAAATCTACGATCAGGCAAGATCTATTTAGGAGATGCATAGCAATGAGAGGGGGAGAGTGTGTCCACGTACCCTCGTAGACTAAAAGCGGAAGCGTTAGGTTAACATCGTTGATGTAGTCGAACGTCTTCACGATTTAACTGATCTAGTATCGAACGTACGACACCTCCGAGTTCAGCACACGTTCAGCTCGATGACGTCCCTCGAACTCTTGATCTAGCAGAGGGTCGAGGGAGAGTTTCGTCTACACGACGGCGTGGTGACAGTGATGGTGATGTGATCCGCGCAGGGCTTCGCCTAAGCACTACGATGCTATGACCGGAGGAGTAAACTGTGGAGGGGGGCACCGCACATGGCTAAGAGAACAACTGTTGTGCTTTGGGGTGCCCCTTGCCCCGTATATAAAGGAGGAGGGGAGGAGGCGGCCGACCTAAAGGGGCGCGCCATGGGGGGGGGGTCCTACTAGGACTCTTAGTCCTAGTAGGATTCCCCTTTCCTTCTCCGGAGTGGGAAAGGGGGAAAAGGGAGAGGGAGTAGGAGAGGGAAAGGGGGGTGCCGCCGCCTCCCCTAGTCCAATTCGGACTCCCATGGGGGGCACCCCTTGTGGGCTGTCCCCTCTCTCTCTCCCGTGGCTCATGACTTCCCCTAGGGGGTTCCGGTAACCCCTCGGTACTCCGGAAAAATACCCAAACCACTAGAAATCATTCTGGTGTCCGATTACCATCTTCCAATATATCAATCTTTACCTCTCGACCATTTCGAGACTCCTCGTCGTGTCTGTGATCTCATTCGGGATTCCGAACAATCTTCGGTCACCAAAACACATAACTCATAATACAAATCGTCATCAAACGTTAAGCGTGCGAACCCTACGGGTTTGAGAACTATGTAGACATGATCGAGACACATCTCTGGTCAATAACCAATAGCGGAACCTGGATGCTCATGTTGGTTCCTACATAATCTATGAAGATCTTTATCGGTCAAATCGTAATGACAACATACGTTATTCGCTTTGTCATCGGTATGTTACTTGCTCGAGAGTTGGTTGTCGGTATCATCATACCTAGTTCAATCTCATAACTGGCAAGTCTCTTTACTCATTTTGTAATGCATCATCCTGCAACTAACTTATTAGTCACATTGCTTGCAATTGCAAGGCTTATAGTGATGTGCATTACCAAGAGGGCCTAGAGATATCTCTCTGATACTCGGAGTGACAAATCGTAATCTTGATCTATGCCAACCCAACAAACACCTTCGGAGACACCTATAGAGCATCTTTATAATCACCCAGTTATGTTGTGACGTTTGATAGCCCACAAGGTATTCCTCCGGTATTCGGGAGTTGCATAATCTCATAGTCAGAGGAATATGTATAAGTCATGAAGAAAGCAATAGCAATAAAACTTAACGATCATTATGCTAAGCTAATGAATGGGTCTTGTCCATCACATCATTCTCTAATGATGTGATCCTGTTCATCAAATGACAACACATGTCTATGGTCAGAAAAATTAACCATATTTGATTAACAAGCTAGTCAAGTAGAGGCATACTAGGGACACTCTGTTTTGTCTATGTATTCACACATGTACTAAGTTTTCGATTAATACAATTCTAGCATGAATAATAAACATTTATCATGATATAAGGACATATAAATAACAACTGTATTATTGCCTCTAGGGCATATTTCCTTCAAAAGTTTCATTATGTTTGTACTTCATTTGGTATTGATTTTCTGTAAAAGACAAAAACAAGGAAAAAACAACAACTATCACTGGGGCACTAGGTTAATAGGTTAGTCACAAAAATGATGTAAAATAGCATATTAATGCATATAAAACATCCAAGATGGATAATATAATAGCATGGAACAACCAGAAATTATAGATACGTTGGAGACGTATCAAGCACCCCCAAGCTTAATTCCTGCTCATCCTTGAGTAGTTAAATGATAAAAATAGAATTTTTGATGTGGAATGCTACCTAACATGTTTATCAATGTAATCTTTCTTAATGTGGCATGAATATTCAGATCCATAAGATTCAAAACAAAAGTTTAATATTGACATAAAAACAATAACATTTCAAGCATACTAATAAAGCAATCATGTCTTCTCAAAATATCATGGATAAGGAAAGTTATCCATACAAAATCATATAATCTTGTCATGCTCTATCTTCATCACACAAAGTATTTATCATGCACAACCCCACTGTTAGCCAAGCAATTGTTTCATACTTTTGATGTTCTCGAACTTTTTCAACTCTCACGCAATGTATGAGCGTGATCCATGGATATAACACTATAGGTGGAATAGAATATGATGGTGGAGGTTGTGTGGAGATGACAAAAAAGGAGAAAGTCTCACATTGACAAGGCTAACCAATGGGATATGGAGATGCCCATCAATTGATGTCAATTCAAGGAGTAGGGATTGCCATGCAACAAATGCACTAGAGCTATAAGTGTATGAAAGCTCAAAAGAAAACTAAGTGGGTGTACATCCAACTCACTTGCTCACGAAGACCTAGGGCAATTTGCGGAAGCCCATCATTGGAATATATAAGCCAAGTTCTATAATGAAAAATTCCCACTAGTAATATATGAAAGTGAAAAAATAGGAGACTCTCTATCATGAAGAACATGGTGCTACTTTGAAGCACAAGTGTGGAAAATGGTAGTAACATTGTCCCTTCTCTCTTTTTCTCTCATTTTTTCTTTTTTTCTTTTGGGCTCTTTGGCCTCTTTTTTTGGGCTCTTTGGCCTCTTGTTTATTTTAAGTCCGGAGTCTCATCCCAACTTGTGGGGGATCCTAGCCTCCATCATTCTTTCCTCACACGGGACAATGCTCTAGGAATGATGATCATCACACTTTTATTTACTTACAAGTCAAGAATTACAACTCGATACTAGAACAAGTATATGACTCTATATGAACTCCTCATGCATATGAAAGCAATTTGAAAATGATGGTATGTGTCATAATAAAACGGAACAGTGGAAGTTGCATGGCAATATATCTCGGAATGTCTATGGAAATGCCATAATAAGTAGGTATGGTGGCTGTTTTGAGGAAGATATAAGGTGACTTATGTGTGAAAGAGCGTATCATATCACAGGGTTTGGATGCGCCGGCGAAGTTTGCACCAACTCTCAAGGTGAGAAAGGGAAATGCTCGATACCGAAGAGGCTAGCAATGGTGGAAGGGTGAGAGTGTGTATAATCCATGGACTCAATGTTAGTCATAAAGAACTCACATACTTATTGCGAAAGTATATTAGCCCTTGAAACAAAGTACTAATAGGCATGCTCCTAGGGGAGAGGTTGGTAGGACTTAACCATCGCGCGCTCCCGACCTCCACACAAAGGATGACAATCAATAATAAATCATGCTCCAACTTCATCGCATAACGAGAGACCATACGTGCATGCTTCAGGAATCGCAAACCTTAACACAAATATTCTTACTAATCCACAATTACCAACTAGTATGACTCTAATATAACCATCTTTATATCTCAAAAAAGTGCAAGGAATCAAACTTCTCATATATTCAATGATCTTCATGAAAGTTTTTATTATATCCCTCTTGAGTACCCATCATATTAGGACTAAATTCATAACCTAAGAAAATTGCCATACTATTTATAAGACTCTAAAAATAATACCCCCTCGTCCGAAAAAGCTTGTCCCAAGCTTCTCCCTCAAATAGATGTATCTAGGACTAACTTGGTGCTAGATACATCCATTTAGGGACAAGATTTATCGGACGGAGGGAGTATAAGTGAAGCATGAGAGTTCATCATTTTCTTCAAAATGAAACCATCGTCGTGTTCTAAAAAGATATAAGTGAAGCATAGAGCAACTACCTAGCTCAGAAGATACAAGTGAAGCACATAGAGTATTCTAATAAATTCACGATCAATGTGTGTCCATTGATACGTCTCCAATGTAACTATAATTTTTGATTGCTCCATGCTATATTATTTACTGTTTTGAATGTTTATGGGCTTTATTATACACTTTTATATCATTTTTTTGGGAATAACCTATTAACCCAGAGCCCAGTGCCAGTTTTTGTTTTTACCCTGTTTTATGGTTTCGAAGAAAAGGAAAACCAAACGGAGTCCAATTGACCTGAAACTTCACGGAACTCATTTTTGGAAGAAAAGAAGCCCAGATGACTTGGAGTGCACGTCGGGGGATCTACAAGGAGGTCACGAGGTAGGGGGGCGCGCCCTCCACCCTCGTGGGCCCCTCGTGCCCCCCCTTGATGTACTTCTTCCGCCTATATATCTCTATATACCCTAAAAATATCCGAGAGCACAATAGATCGGGAGTTCCACCGCCAGAAGCCTCTGTAGCCACCGAAAGCCAATCTAGACCCGTTCCGGCACCCTGCCGGAGGGGGAATCCTTCTCCGGTGGCCATCTTCATCATCCCGGTGCTCTCCATGACGAGGAGGGAGTAGTTCTCCCTCGGGGCTGAGGGTATGTACCAGTAGCTATGTGTTTGATCTCTCTCTCTCTCTCTCTCGTGGTCTTGAGGTGATACGATCTTGATGTATCACGAGCTTTGCTATTTTAGTTGGATCCTATGATGTTTTCTCCCCCTCTAGTCTCTTGTAATGACTTGAGTTTATCCTTTGAAGTTATCTTATTGGATTGAATCTTTAAAGATTTGAGAACACTTGATGTATGTCTTGCCGTGGATATCTGCGGTGACAATGGGATATCACGTGATTCACTTGATGTATGTTTTGTTGACCAACTTGCGGGTTCCGCTCATGAACCTATGCATAGGGGTTGGCACACTTTTTCGTCGTGATTCTCCGGTAGGAACTTTGGGGCACTCCTTGAGGTTCTATGTGTTGGTTGAATAGATGAATCTGAGATTGTGTGATGCATATCGTATAATCATACCCACGGATACTTGATGTGACATTGGAGTATCTAGGTGACATTAGGGTTTTGGTTGATTTGTGTCTTAAGGTGTTATTCTAGTACGAACTCTAGGGCTGTTTGTGACACTTATAGGCATAGCCCAACGGATTGATTGGAAAGAATAACTTTGAGGTGGTTTCGTACCCTACCATAATCTCTTCGTTCGTTCTCCGCTATTAGTGACTTTGGAGTAACTCTTTGTTGCATGTTGAGGTATAGTTATGTGATCCAATTATGTTAGTATTGTTGAGGGAACTTTCACTAGCGAAAGTATGAACCCTAGGCCTTGTTTCAACACATTGTAATACCGTTTACGCTCACTTTTATCATTCATTACCTTGCTGTTTTTATAATTTTAGATTACAAAAACTATTATCTACTATCCATATACCACTTGTTTCACCATCTCTTCGCCGAACTAGTGCACCTATACAATTTACCATTGTATTGGGTGTGTTGGGGACACAAGAGACTCTTTGTTACTTGGTTGTAGGGTTGCTTGAGAGAGACCATCTTCATCCTACACCTCCCATGGATTGATAAACCTTAGGTCATCCACTTGAGGGAAACTTGCTACTGTCCTACAAACCTCTGCACTTGGAGGCCCAACAACGTCTACAAGAAGAAGGTTGTGTAGTAGACATCAAGCTCTTTTCTGGTGCCGTTGCCGGGGAGGTTAGCGCTTGAAGGTATATCTTTAGATCTTGCAATCGAGTCTTTTAGTTTCTTGTTTAATCACTAGTTTAGTTTATAAAAGAAAACTATAAAAAATGGAATTAAGTTTGCCTCATACGCTTCATCTTTTTAATATCTTTCGTGAGTATGATGGAAAGGAAAATTGTGCTCAAGTGCTAGAAGAAGAATGCATTAGAATGTTTGGAACTAAATATTTGAATGATGAGCATGATTGCAATGTTGTTAGTACGAATTCTTTGAATATCCATGACACTAATGATGATTGCACTAGTTATGATGAAAATGTCTCCTATAAACATGTCAATTTTTGTGGAGTGCATTGGGTTTGTAAGTACACACCAAATAGAGAAGATAGATATTGCAAGAAGCATAATTACTTAGAAACTAAATTGTTGCAAGAAGAGCTAGATGATTGTGCTGAAAATTTAAATTTTCTTGGCCATACTTGTGAGCTTTGTAATGAACGTGGTCATTTAATTATCCGATGCAAATTGTTTCATGATCTAATCGTGTCCAAAAATTTTGATGACTTGATTTCCCTTGCACCTTATAATGAACTTAGTTTGCTTATGGGCTACGAAGAAATGAAACGTATAACTAAGGATATTCCAAAATTTCCCCTTGATAAAGTTCTTCATTTTGATCTAGAGAAAATTTATATGTATTGTGCGGTGAATTGCATTGAAAATCCTTATATTGCCAACTACATAAAGAAAAGAAAACAAATAGAAGATGAAGAAAATACTAATGAAAGGGAAGAAACTTCCCAATATCCTCCTATTATTTCTTATGATGAATCAGGTAACGAGGAGGAGCCTCCTATTCAACCAATCTCATTAATAAGGAGCTCCAATAAGAGGATTGAACCCACACATGATGTGGTGAAGAAGAAGAAAAGAAAAATAAGAGAGGTAAAAAGACGTCTCTCCCAAATAATGCTGCTCCTATTACTATTGTGCCTCATGAAAATATAATTATGGAAGGTAATGATACTTCTTGTGATCTTGAAAATCTTTTTGGCACTTGATTGGAAGAATATGATAATTTCTATACTATTGGTGCTATATATACTATTAATGATGAGAGTGTAACGCTCCGATAGTTAAGCTGTAGTAACTCCAGACTAATGGTGCCAGGTCATCAAGATTAACTAAGCCAGATTGCCACTTGATAAAATGAAAGCCAAATTCAAAATTTAAAATGAAGTCAAAATAATATTTCTTCAAACTGATAAGTAAAAATGTTCGATGGGTGGCAAATATTCACTAAGTAATGAATATGTTGGAACCAACCACATTTGGTTTCCCAAATTGCCCCTGGAATTCATTTAGTGGAATAACAAGATTAAATAAAAGCATTTTTATTCAACTATAAATTTGAACGTTTCCAATTGGCCTCAAACTTTTTGTGCGACCTTATAATGTTGACTAGGAATTATGTACAAAGTTTCCTAGTGAACAAAAGGCATATGGCAGCTGAAATAAATAGAAAACAGTAGCAAAAAAAGAAAAAAAAGGGGGGGAAGAGCAAACCCCCTCCCCCATTGGGCTTCGGCCTCGCTGGCCTCTGGGCCACCAGGCCGGCCCACCCCACTCCCCATAACCCCCGTCGACCGAAACCCTAAATCCCCACACCCCCACTCGCTCGATCCCCACGTCGCCCGCTCCTCCTCGATCTGAATCGGGATCGCCCCGATCCCGCCCCGACTGCGACCTCGACTACGGCGCCCGTCACCGGCGCCGCCCTGCTGCCGTCGCCTCGCCTCCCTCCGCAAGCCTCCCCCTCTCCCCTCCTCTGCGCCCCCGATTGGATCGGGGGGATCGAACCGCCGCCGCCGCACGGAACGCCACTGCCACGGCCTTCCTCGCCGGACCACCTCAACGGCCTGCTTCCTCGTCGCCCGATCGTCGCCGTCGTCCACCCCGAGCCCCGCTGCCCTGACCCTACGCCCACCATGAGCATGAGCCACCCCCCTCTCCTTCCCTCTCCCGCATGCCGCGCCCAGGTGCGCCCCCATGCCAGCGCCGATCCACCGCACGATGGCAGCGCCCGGCTATTCCCCGCCGTCCCGCCTCGTCTGCGTGCGCGCCCACCGTGGCCGCGTTCTGCCCTCGCCGTGTTCCCGTGCGCCACTCTTGTCTCGTCGCCGCGCCCTCCATCGTGGCCACCCCACATCCCGCCCCCTCTCCTCGCACCCCCTGCACATTCGGACACCGTGGCCGGGCCGCGTCCTCGCGCCGGTCTGCGCCCTCCCGGCCTCGCCCGTTCACGGCCAAGGCAGTGCCTCTGCTCGCCTCCGCCGAGCCACGCCTAGCCCTAGCCTCGCCTGACCATACTCCGGCGCCACCCCTCGCCTCCGCTCGCCGTGGCCCCGGCTGGCCGCGCCAGTTGCCCCGCCGTCATTGCCCCTGCGGCCTCGTCCCACCCTGCGGGCGAGTGCTCGCTCGGGTGCGCCCACACCCACTGGACCAAACCCGCCAAGGCCCCTGGGGCCTATGACAGATGGGCCCCACGCTTAGAAAGTTTTTAGAAAAAAATTAATTAATAAAAAAATAAAAATAATTAATTAATTGATCCTAATTAACTAATCTAATTAACTAGTTAGTTTAATTAAATAGTAATTAGATTAGTTAAACCCTAATTAGACTAAACAGTCAATGACGAACGGGACCCACATGTTAGGCTGACCAGGTCAACTGCTGACGTCATGCTGACGTCAGCAAACACTGTTCTGGATAATGTTCATTTAAATAATTAAATAAATCCTAAAATTGATTTAAATATTTTAAAATTAATATAAAATAAACCGTAGTTCGGATGGAAAAACTTTGTACATGAAAGTTGCTCAGAACGGCGAGACGAATCCGGATATTCAACCTGTTCGTCCGCCACGCATCCCTAGCATAGCAAACATGCAACTTCCCCCCTCCGGTTCATCTGTCCGAAAATGCGAAACACCGGGAATACTTTCCCGGATGTTTTCCCCCTTCATCGGTACCACCTCGTACCGCGTTAGGGCACATCTAGCACCGCTCATTGTCACGTCACGCATTGTCATGCTTATGTTTGCATTATATTTATTGTTTCTTCCCCCTCTTCTCTGGCTAGACACCGAGACCGACGTCGCTGCTACCCAGTACGACTACGGTGTTGACGACCCCTCTCTCTTGCCAGAGCAAACAGGCAAGCCCCCCCCTTTGATCACCAGGCATTAGAGTAGTGTAGCACGTTACTGCTTTCCGTTATTCCTATCCTGATGCATAGCCTGTCCTTGCTACTACTGTTATTACCATTACCTGCTATCCTACTGCTTAGTATAGGATGCTAGTGTTCCATCAGTGGCCCTACACTCTTGTCCGTCTGCCATGCTATACTACTGGGCCATGATCACTTCGGGAGGTGATCACGGGCGTATACTAAATACTTTACACAGTGACATTACTTATGATACTGTTCGGAGATGGGAGCTGAAGGGGCAGGTGGCTCCATCCCGGTAGAGGTGGGCCTGGGTTCCCGACAGCCCCCCGACTGTTACTTTGTGGCGGAGCGACAGGGCAGGTTGAGACCACCTAGGAGAGAGGTGGGCCTGGCCCTGGTCGGTGTTCGCGGATACTTAACACATTTAACGAGATCTTGGTATTTGATCTGAGTCTGGCTACTGGCCTATACGCACTAACCATCTACGTGGGGGACAGTTATGGGCACTCGACGTCGTGGTATCAGCCGAGGCCTTCGTGACGTCAGCGACTGAGTGGCGCGTGCCAGATTGGACCGTAAGCCTGCTCTTGTATTAAGGGGGCTAGTTCTGCTTCTGGCCGCGTACGCAACATGCAGGTGTGCAATGGGCGATGGGCCTAGACCCCTGCGCCATAGGATTTAGACCAGCGTGCTGACCTCTCTGTTGTGCCTAGGTAGGGCTGTGACGTGTTGATCTTCCAAGGCCGGACATGACCCAGGAAAGTGTGTCCAGCCAAATGGGATCGAGCGTGTTGGGATATGTGGTGCACCCCTGCAGGGAAGTTAATCTATTCGAATAGCCATGATCTTCGGTAACAGGACGACTTGGTGTTGTACCTTGACCTTATGACAACTAGAACCGGATACTTAATAAAACACACCCTTCCAAGTGCCAGATACAACCGGTGATCGCTCTCTCACAGGGCGACGAGGGGAGGATCATCGGTTAGGATTATGCTATGCGATGCTACTTGGTGAACTTACCACCTACTCTCTTCTTCTGCTACAAGATGGAGGTTACCAGAAGCGTAGTCTTCCATAGGACTAGCTATCCCCCTCTTATTCCGGCATTCTGCAGTTCAGTCCACATATGATACCCTTATTCCATTTGATACCAATGCATACATATGTAGTGTAGCTCCTTGCTTGCGAGTACTTTGGATGAGTACTCACGGTTGCTTTCTCCTTCTTTTCCCCTATCCCTTCTACCTGGTTGTCGCAACCAGATGTTGGAGCCCAGGAGCCAGACGCCACCGTCGACGACGACTCCTACTACGCCGGAGGTGCCTATTACTATGTGATGCCCGCTAACGACGACCAGGAGTAGTTAGGAGGATCCCAGGCAGGAGGCCTGCGCCTCTTTCGATCTGTATCCCAGTTTGTGCTAGCCATCTTATGGCAACTTGTTTAACTTATGTCTGTACTCAGATATTGTTGCTTCCGCTGACTCGTCTATGATCGAGCTCTTGTATTCGAGCCTTCGAGGCCCCTGGCTTGTAATATGATGCTTGTATGACTTATTTTATTTGTAGAGTTGTGTTGTGATATCTACTCGTGAGTCCTTGATTTTTATCGTACACATTTGCGTGCATGATTAGTGTACGGTCAAATCGGGGGCATCACAAGTTGGTATCAGAGCCGACTGCCTGTAGGAATCCCCCTTCCACACTCCTTGGACAAAGTCGAGTCTAGTCATTACAAAACTTTTACTAACATGGCCGTGTGTCTTACGGGACCATGTCGCCATTGGGTGGTATTAGGATCCCTTACTCCTTGTCTATACTCTGGGACTCTGATCTCTCTTCTATTCGGGTTAAATGAGTTTTGCTAAATCTAACATTAGGAACTCGTTATCACTTTCACCCAGAGAGCCCCTTATTACTGATGATCGTCTGCTGCACGTGAAGACCCTGAAGATACTCTCCGTTGTTAACCCGAGGACTTGTGTTCATCGCGTTTGCAATTCCCCTTCCACCGTCAACCCTTATGGATAACTACTTTCAGTTGTTATTCTTACAATCATCCCCAGTTGGTCTTGTTATTACAGGATACCCCGAAATACTCGTCGTTGTTTCGATAATCCTTTGAGCTTACTGCCTTGATGTTCTTTGTCACCTGAATACCCCTATGGATAATTCTTGCGCTTATCGAGTATCTGCTCATCCCCTAGTTGTTCATGTGTTTCACAATGGTCTTCGAAATACTATTCGATCCTCCAAAAATCCTTAGTAGCTTATTGCTCTGCAATACTTGTGTGCTTGCACTATGGATGCTTTCCATATGTCTGGCAATATTCGTTAGTATCCTTAGACACCGTCATTTTGATCCTATTGATTCAACATGAGTGCGAATGCACGCAATCATCAGTTGATCCTTTTAAATTATCTTTCTTTCTCAGACATCATTTTAAACATGAGCTGGTTCTCGACCAATCAGATTCCCATCGATTGTACCTCTAAGCATACGCAACTTATCCATCCTTAATCAGAGTGTTTGCTTCTGATCCCTTGATTGGAAATCATAAATCTTTGCATTTGAGCTTTGAATTAGTCAGTTGTTTCTATAGTCTGATCTCCTTGCATTGTCTCTTCCTCTGGTTGAGTACCGATACTCACATCAGACCCCTGGCGGACCACCAGATCCTTTGTTGGATTTTATCCGACAGCGTCCTTCATATTCTATAAGCTGGTGAGTCTTTCCTCGGATACATAATGCTTTTGGTAAATTGTATCCTCTGTTTTCTCAACCGTGCTCTGTTTTCGAGCTGGTGGTATTTACGATTGAAGTTTGTGGTGTATGTTCCTAAGATGCCCTGATGGGTTGAACCTATGCCTTTCTTAATCTGTGTGAACCCGAAAGTTTTCACGGGTCATACTCCTCTGGTAATTCACCAGGTAGGTTTTGACACTGAAATCATTTTTAACTAGAGTAGTGAATGAAAGGTTATGCATTGAAGAAGTGGGAGTCGACCTTGAACCTTGCGTTGATGCCCATGGACACGATGTAGATCTTATCATTAAAGCTTCTCTTAATTAATTATTCCTTTGGTATAAGTTCATCTTATATCTGGGATCTGGCCTTTTGCAATCGTGGTTCCGACCATGTTCTCCTTTAAATACCATTTCTCATGCAAGTTTAAGCACTTGTTTTCTATGGAGTAATACCCCAGACCAACCTCTACTTTGATTTGTCATCGAGTATTACCCCCCTGGTATCTCAAGATTATCACGGAACTGTATAACCTCTTATGAGTTCTTCATCAAGTGCTACATTCTCAGTGATTCCATTTTTTCATGGGCTCTGAGTAATTTAACACTCAAAGACATCGATAACTGAATCGAGTCTGCACTGCGATTCAACAACTCTTATTAATCTTCAATACATACGAGTTTGTACTCGATCGTGTCATTCCCAGCTGATTGACCACATCATCATCGTCAAGATGACTGCTTGACCATTCTACCTATGTCCTTCATCCTTGGGACACAATCCCGACAGTGCTCTAAGCTTACATCGAACTTTCACCATCATATTGTTTGTCTTGAGAGACAACTCTGAATTCTGAGATGGCATCTTATCTATGGTTATAATAACCTTTTGCTTCACCATTCCCTTGGCTTGATGTCATTGCCGAGCAACTGCATCCTCATGGAGCCTCTCGACAAAATTTGTTGTGATCATCATCAACATTTTAACTCCTTTCAGGATACCAATCGAATTCATGATGAGAAATACCATCCTTGCCCTCGATGATTTGTGTTATCATCGACCACTTATTGACTTTTGTTCAACACAAACTTGTTCATGTTTTGTGTTATACCTTGAGTTCCTTGCTATCCAGCACTTGTTCTTAATTACCTTGGAGTATTACCATATTTTATGTCAAGAATGTCATGAGGATTACTCCACCTCTTAAGAATTCTTGGTATAGTGATACTTCTCACCATCACCATTCTTTCTTGGTCCCTGTGTTGTTCCTAACCGAAATACCGACAAATGGTCTATGATGTGTAAATTCTAAACTTCTAGCAACCCTATTACTTTGAAGTTATTGGTCTATAGTTTCATTCTATGTCTATGGCTTATTGAATCATCATTCGAACATTGATCGTGCTACTTGGCCCATATTTCAGGTGCACATTTCAACCAATGTTTAACTGTGTATGTTTTCCTCGAGCATACATCATTAAGTCATTTGATCTAGCTATTGTTATCTCCTTGTTCACATAGTTGTGGAAATCCATCTTTTGGAAATCTCAATGGATTGTCGCTGTGTCAATCAGTCACCTCCTCACCTCTCCTTGAATTAATGATGAACCCTTGTTCGGAACTCGCTTCCATAGTTCATCTCCCGAGAATCTTCGATGTCATCTCGACAATTTGTGTTACACCTTTCTTCTCAGGCATCCTGAGTCTGAGTTATCCTGACACCAATCAGATCTGAACCTCAGTCAGATATGATGGTTGAAAATATTTCTAAGAGTTATAACATTGGTCTATATATGACCCCGTAAGGTGATGTTATGCCTAACGCACCTGGCCGGAGGACCTATTGTTATAAGTTTCCTTTTTAGCAAGGTTAGCCATTCTTCCATGAGAAAATCGTAAGACTTATTTTATAAGTTGTTCCTGATGAATCCTTTGCGTATGCGAAGTCCGACCTTTGCTTGAAGACCATGTCAATGCTATCTCGAAGCATGTATGTGGTACTACTATCATCAATAAGAACGTTTGAAGCACAATGCTAAATTTTCCTTATCAGTTATCCAAACACCGTTGTATGGGTAATATCATGAGATTCCTCCCCACTTACCTAAATGGTTTTCTACTTTCTATCCTCTCATGGATATCATGCTCCGCTTATCCTTGAGAAGGATATACCCCCTGAAATGTGCTTAAACACTCTTCCCTTTTCGTTGTTCTGATTGAAACTGATGACCATTTTTCCATTCCATTGGTTTGTTTAAACCCTTATTGTGATATGTATGATATAAGTAGTAATATTCCCTGCTTATGTAAATGCCTCGTTGTACAATTCTGTCAGCAAGACCCTGTATGATTGTTGATGACATTTCGGTAGCCACCGATGGACGAGAACTTTGCCTATTGGTCTGCCTCGTTTCAACAAGCAGGAAAATGGTTCTCTTCGTCCCTCGCCCTTGGTACCAATGTTGTTGCCGACATAGCTGACATGGTACTCCCTGACATGCCTTGCTATCATGACCGTGCAAGATGTCACTGCTCCTATTAAAAAGAAAAGAAAAGAACCACATGGTGGGCCCATAACCCACAGTTCCACAGGATTGAAACCTGACACTCCTGTACACCACCTGTTCCCAAGGTTGTTCCTCGCGCTTGACTTTGTATGTAATTCACGGACCACCTGTCTAGTGACCTATTCTGGTATGTGGCGCAATACCTATTCTCGTTGCCCTGAAACCCTTTCACCTTCTGATTAGGCATCGAACGATTGCCTATCCATTTTAAACTTCTCATGGTACCTTCTTACTTTGCTCTTGATATCTTCTTAAGTTTCAATTCGAGAGTTACTTTTCGCCACCTTCCCTGATGCTATCGACCAGATAGTCAACCTTGTCGAGGTCCGTTTTCTCCCGGAATACCCCCCTTATTCTGTCGTAAGTATGATGTAGATCCTGAAGAAAGGATGTCGACTTCATCTTGATGACCTGAAGCAGAAAAATGAAGACATCAATATAATGGATCGACCACTTCAAGAAGAGCAACTAAGACCGAGAACACTTGCTAGTATTTCGTAACCAGACCCCCCCCCTTTCGCCTCCTAAATCTCGGGACGAGATTTCTTGCAATGGAGGAGAATTGTAACGCCCGGATAGTTAAGCTATAGTAACTCCAGACTAATGGTGCCAGGTCATCAAGATTACTAAGCCAAATTGCCACTTGATAAAATAAAAGCCAAATTCAAAATTTAAAATGAAGTCAAAACAATATTTCTTTAAACTGATAAGTAAAAATGTTCGATGGGTGGCAAATATTCACTAAGTAATGAATATGTTGGAACCAACCACATTTGGTTTCCCAAATTGCCCCTGGAATTCATTTAGTGGAATAACAAGATTAAATAAAAGCATTTTTATTCAACTATAAATTTGAACGTTTCCAATTGGCCTCAAACTTTTTGTGCGACCTTATAATGTTAACTAGGAATTATGTGCAAAGTTTCATAGTGAACAAAAGGCATATGGCAGCTGAAATAAATAGAAATCAGTAGCAAAAAAAAGAAAAAAGGGGGGAAGAGCAAACCCCCTCCCCCATTGGGCTTCGGCCTCGCTGGCCTCTGGGCCACCAGGCCGGCCCACCCCACTCCCCATAACCCCCGTCGACCGAAACCCTAAATCCCCACACCCCCACTCGCTCGATCCCCACGTCGCCCGCTCCACCTCGATCTGAATCGGGATCGCCCCGATCCCGCCCCGCCCGCGACCTCGATGACGGCGCCTGTCGCCAGTGCCGCCCTGCTGCCGTCGCCTCGCCTCCCTCCGCAAGCCTCCTCCTCTCCCCTCCTCGGCGCCCCCGATTGGATCGGGGGGATCGAACCGCCGCCGCCGCACGGAACGCCACTGCCGCGGCCTTCCTCGCCGGACCACCTCAACGGCCTGCCTCCTCGTTGCCCGATCGTCGCCGTCGTCCACCCCGAGCCCCGCTGCCCTGACCCTACGCCCACCGTGAGCATGAGCCACCCCCTTCCTTCCCTCTCCCGCATGCCGCGCCCAGGTGCGCCCCGATGCCAGCGCCGATCCACCGCACGATGGCCGCGCCCGGCTACGCCCCGCCGTCCCGCCGAACTAGTGCACCTATACAATTTACCATTGTATTGGGTGTGTTCGGGACACAAGAGACTCTTTGTTACTTGGTTGTAGGGTTGCTTGAGAGAGACCATCTTCATCCTACGCCTCCCATGGACTGATAAACCTTAGGTCATCCACTTGAGGGAAATTTGCTACTGTCCTACAAACCTCTGCGCTTGGAGGCCCAACAACGTCTACAAGAAGAAGGTTGTGTAGTAGACATCAAGCTCTTTTCTGGCGCCGTTGCCGGGGAGGTTAGCGCTTGAAGGTATATCTTTAGATCTTGCAATCGAGTCTTTTAGTTTCTTGTTTTATCACTAGTTTAGTTTATAAAAGAAAGCTATAAAAAATGGAATTAAGTTTGCCTCATACGCTTCATCTTTTTAATATCTTTCGTGAGTATGATGGAAAGGAAAATTGTGCTCAAGTGCTAGAAGAAGAATGCATTAGAATGTTTGGAACTAAATATTTGAATGATGAGCATGATTGCAATGTTGTTAGTACGAATTCTTTGAATATCCATGACACTAATGATGATTGCACTAGTTATGATGAAAATGTCTCCTATAAACATGTCAATTTTTGTGGAGTGCATTGGGTTTGTAAGTACACACCAAATAGAGAAGATAGATATTGCAAGAAGCATAATTTCTTAGAAACTAAATTGTTGCAAGAAGAGCTAGATGATTGTGCTGAAAATTTAAATTTTCTTGGCCATACTTGTGAGCTTTTTAATGAACGTGGTCATTTAATTATCCGATGCAAATTGTTTCATGATCTAATCGTGTCCAAAAATTTTGATGACTTGATTTCCCTTGCACCTTATAATGAACTTAGTTTGCTTATGGGCTACGAAGAAATGAAACGTATAACTAAGGATATTCCAAAATTTTCCCTTGATAAAGTTCTTCATATTGATCTAGAGAAAATTTATATGTATTGTGCGGTGAATTGCATTGAAAATCCTCATATTGCCAACTACATAAAGAAAAGAAAACAAATAGAAGATGAAGAAAATACTAATGAAAGGGAGGAAACTTCCCAATATCCTCCTATTATTTCTTATGATGAATCAGGTAACGAGGAGGAGCCTCCTATTCAACCAATCTCATTAATAAGGAGCTCCAAAAAGAGGATTGAACCCACACATGATGTGGTGAAGAAGAAGAAAAGAAAAAGTAAGGGAGGTAAAAAGATGTCTCTCCCAAATAATGCTGCTCCTATTACTATTGTGCCTCATGAAAATATAATTATGGAAGGTAATGATACTTCTTGTGATCTTGAAAATCTTTTTGGCACTTGCTTGGAAGAATATGATAATTTCTATACTATTGGTGCTATATATACTATTAATGATGAGAGTGTAACACCCCGATAGTTAAGCAATAGTAACTTCAGACTAATGGTGCCAGGTCATCAAGATTAACTAAGCCAAATTGCCACTAGATAAAATCAAAGCCAAATTCAAAATTTAAAATGAAGTCAAAATAATATTTCTTCAAACTGATAAGTAAAAATGTTCGATGGGTGGCAAATATTCACTAAGTAATGAATATGTTGGAACCAACCACATTTGGTTTCCCAAATTGCCCCTGGAATTCATTTAGTGGAAAAACAAGATTAAATAAAAGCATTTTTATTCAACTATAAATTTGAATGTTTCCAATTGACCTCAAACTTTTTGTGCGACCTTATAATGATGACTAGGAATTATGTGCAAAGTTTCATAGTGAACAAAAGGCATATGGCAGCTGAAATAAATAGAAAACAGTAGCAAAAAAGAAAAAAGGGCGGAAGAGCAAACCCCCACCCCCATTGGGCTTTGGCCTCGCTGGCCTCTGGGCCACCAGGCCGGCCCACCCCACTCCCCATAACCCCCGTCGACCAAAACCCTAAATCCCCACACCCCCACTCGCTCGATCCCCACGTCGCCCGCTCCACCTCGATCTGAATCGGGATCGCCTCGATCCCGCCCCGCCCGCGACCTCGACGACGGCGCCCATCACCGGCGCCGCCCTGCTGCCGTCGCCTTGCCTCCCTCCGCAAGCCTCCCCCTCTCCCCTCCTCGGCGCCCCCGATTGGATCGGGGGGATCGAACCGCCGCCGCCGCACGGAACGCCAGTGCCACGGCCTTCCTCGCCGGACCACCTCAATGGCCTGCCTCCTCATCGCCCGATCATCACCGTCGTCCACCCCGAGCCCAGCTGCCCTGACCCTACGCCCACCGTGAGCATGAGCCACCCCCCTCTCCTTCCCTCTCCCGCATGCCGTGCCCAGGTGCGCCCCCATGCCAGCGCCGATCCACCGCACGATGGCCGCGCCCGGCTACGCCCCGCCGTCCCACCGAACTAGTGCACCTATACAATTTACCATTGTATTGGGTGTGTTCGGGACACAAGAGACTCTTTGTTACTTGGTTGTAGGGTTGCTTGAGAGAGACCATCTTCATCCTACGCCTCCCATGGATTGATAAACCTTAGGTCATCCACTTGAGGGAAATTTTCTACTGTCCTACAAACCTCTGCACTTGGAGGCCCAAATACGTCTACAAGAAGAAGGTTGTGTAGTAGACATCAAGCTCTTTTCTGGCGCCGTTGCCGGGGAGGTTAGCGCTTGAAGGTATATCTTTAGATCTTGCAATCAAGTCTTTTACTTTCTTGTTTTATCACTAGTTTAGTTTATAAAATAAAACTATAAAAAATGGAATTAAGTTTGCCTCATACGCTTCATCTTTTTAATATCTTTCGTGAGTATGATGGAAAGGAAAATTGTGCTCAAGTGCTAGAAGAAGAATGCATTAGAATGTTTGGAACTAAATATTTGAATGATGAGCATGATTGCAATGTTGTTAGTACGAATTCTTTGAATATCCATGACACTAATGATGATTGCACTAGTTATGATGAAAATGTCTCCTATAAACATGTCAATTTTTGTGGAGTGCATTGGGTTTGTAAGTACACACCAAATAGAGAAGATAGATATTGCAAGAAGCATAATTACTTAGAAACTAAATTGTTGCAAGAAGAGCTAGATGATTGTGCTGAAAATTTAAATTTTCTTGGCCATACTTGTGAGCTTTTTAATGAACGTGGTCATTTAATTATCCGATGCAAATTGTTTCATGATCTAATCGTGTCCAAAAATTGTGATGACTTGATTTCCCTTGCACATTATAATGAACTTAGTTTGCTTATGGGCTACGAAGAAATGAAACGTATAACTAAGGATATTCCAAAATTTGCCCTTGATAAAGTTCTTCATTTTGATCTAGAGAAAATTTATATGTATTGTGCGGTGAATTGCATTGAAAATCCTTATATTGCCAACTACATAAAGAAAAGAAAACAAATAGAAGATGAAGAAAATACTAATGAAAGGGAAGAAACTTCCCAATATCCTCCTATTATTTCTTATGATGAATCAGGTAACAAGGAGGAGCCTCCTATTCAACCAATCTCATTAATAAGGAGCTCGAAAAAGAGGATTGAACCCACACATGATGTGGTGAAGAAGAAGAAAAGAAAAAGTAAGAGAGGTAAAAAGACGTCTCTCCCAAATAATGCTGCTCCTATTACTATTGTGCCTCATGAAAATATAATTATGGAAGGTAATGATACTTCTTGTGATCTTGAAAATCTTTTTGGCACTTGCTTGGAAGAATATGATAATTTCTATACTATTGGTGCTATATATACTATTAATGATGAGAGTGTAACGCCCCGATAGTTAAGCTATAGTAACTCCAGACTAATGGTGCCAGGTCATCAAGATTAACTAAGCCAAATTGCCACTTGATAAAATCAAAGCCAAATTCAAAATTTAAAATGAAGTCAAAATAATATTTCTTCAAACTGATAAGTAAAAATGTTCGATGGGTGGAAAATATTCACTAAGTAATGAATATGTTGGAACCAACCACATTTGGTTTCCCAAATTGCCCCTGGAATTCATTTAGTGGAATAACAAGATTAAATAAAAGCATTTTTATTCAACTATAAATTTGAACGTTTCCAATTGGCCTCAAACTCTTTGTGCGACCTTATAATGTTGTCTAGGAATTATGTGCAAAGTTTCATAGTGAACAAAAGGCATATGGCAGCTGAAATAAATAGAAAACAGTAGCAAAAAAAGAAAAAAGGGGGAAGAGCAAACCCCCTCCCCCATTGGGCTTCGGCCTCGCTGGCCTCTGGGCCACCAGGCCGGCCCACCCCACTCCCCATAACCCCCGTCGACCGAAACCCTAAATCCCCACACCCCCACTCGCTCGATCCCCACGTCGCCCGCTCCTCCTCGATCTGAATCGGGATCGCCCCGATCCCGCCTTGCCCGCGACCTCGACGACGGCGCCCGTCGCCGGCACCGCCCTGCTGCCGTCGCCTCGCCTCCCTCCGCAAGCCTCCCCCTCTCCCCTCCTCGGCGCCCCCGATTGGATCGGGGGGATCGAACCGCCGCCGCCGCACGGAACGCCACTGCCGCGGCCTTCCTCGCCGGACCACCTCAACAGCCTGCCTCCTCGTCGCCCGATCGTCGCCGTCGTCCACCCCGAGCCCTGCTGCCCTGACCCTACGCCCACCGTGAGCATGAGCCACCCCCCTCTCCTTCCCTCTCTCGCATGCCGTGCCCAGGTGCGCCCCCATGCCAGCGCCGATCCACCGCACGATGGTCGCGCTCGGCTACGCCCCGCCGTCCCGCCGAACTAGTGCACCTATACAATTTACCATTGTATTGGGTGTGTTCGGGACACAAGAGACTCTTTGTTACTTGGTTGTAGGGTTGCTTGAGAGAGACCATCTTCATCCTACGCCTCCCATGGATTGATAAACCTTAGGTCATCCACTTGAGGGAAATTTGCTACTGTCCTACAAACCTCTGCACTTGGAGGCCCAACAACGTCTACAAGAAGAAGGTTGTGTAGTAGACATCAAGCTCTTTTCTGGCGCCGTTGCCGGGGAGGTTAGCGCTTGAAGGTATATCTTTAGATCTTGCAATCGAGTCTTTTAGTTTCTTGTTTTATCACTAGTTTAGTTTATAAAAGAAAACTATAAAAAATGGAATTAAGTTTGCCTCGTACGCTTCATCTTTTTAATATCTTTCGTGAGTATGATGGAAAGGAAAATTGTGCTCAAGTGCTAGAAGAAGAATGCATTAGAATGTTTGGAACTAAATATTTGAATGATGAGCATGATTGCAATGTTGTTAGTACGAATTCTTTGAATATCCATGACACTAATGATGATTGCACTAGTTATGATGAAAATGCCTCCTATAAACATGTCAATTTTTGTGGAGTGCATTGGGTTTGTAAGTACACACCAAATAGAGAAGATAGATATTGCAAGAAGCATAATTACTTAGAAACTAAATTGTTGCAAGAAGAGCTAGATGATTGTGCTGAAAATTTAAATTTTCTTGGCCATACTTGTGAGCTTTTTAATGAACGTGGTCATTTAATTATCCGATGCAAATTGTTTCATGATCTAATCGTGTCCAAAAATTGTGATGACTTGATTTCCCTTGCACATTATAATGAACTTAGTTTGCTTATGGGCTACGAAGAAATGAAACGTATAACTAAGGATATTCCAAAATTTGCCCTTGATAAAGTTCTTCATTTTGATCTAGAGAAAATTTATATGTATTGTGCGGTGAATTGCATTGAAAATCCTTATATTGCCAACTACAGAAAGAAAAGCAAACAAATAGAAGATGAAGAAAATACTAATGAAAGGGAAGAAACTTCCCAATATCCTCCTATTATTTCTTATGATGAATCAGGTAACAAGGAGGAGCCTCCTATTCAACCAATCTCATTAATAAGGAGCTCCAAAAAGAGGATTGAACCCACACATGATGTGGTGAAGAAGAAGAAAAGAAAAAGTAAGAGAGGTAAAAAGACGTCTCTCCCAAATAATGCTGCTCCTATTACTATTGTGCCACATGAAAATATAATTATGGAAGGTAATGATACTTCTTGTGATCTTGAAAATCTTTTTGGCACTTGCTTGGAAGAATATGATAATTTCTATACTATTGGTGCTATATATACTATTAACGATGAGAGTGTAACGCCCGGATAGTTAAGCTATAGTAACTCCAGACTAATGGTGCCAGGTCATCAAGATTAACTAAGCCAAATTGCCACTTGATAAAATCAAAGCCAAATTCAAAATTTAAAATGAAGTCAAAATAATATTTCTTCAAACTGATAAGTAAAAATGTTCGATGGGTGGCAAATATTCACTAAGTAATGAATATGTTGGAACCAACCACATTTGGTTTCCCAAATTGCCCCTGGAATTCATTTAGTGGAATAACAAGATTAAATAAAAGCATTTTTATTCAACTATAAATTTGAACGTTTCTAGTTGGCCTCAAACTTTTTGTGCGACCTTATAATGTTGACTAGGAATTATGTGCAAAGTTTCATAGTGAACAAAAGGCATATGGCAGCTGAAATAAATAGAAAACAGTAGCAAAAAAAGAAAAAAAGGGGGAAGAGCAAACCCCCTCCCCCATTGGGCTTTGGCCTCGCTGGCCTCTGGGCCACCAGGCCGGCCCACCCCACTCCCCATAACCCCCGTCGACCGAAACCCTAAATCCCCACACCCCCACTCGCTCGATCCCCACGTCGCCCGCTCCTCCTCGATCTGAATCGGGATCGCCCCGATCCCGCCCCGCCTGTGACCTCGACGACGGCGCCCGTCACCGGCGCCGCCCTGCTGCCGTCGCCTCGCCTCACTCCGCAAGCCTCCCCCTCTCCCCTCATCTGCGCCCCCGATTGGATCGGGGGGATCGAACCGCCGCCGCCGCACGGAACGCCACTTCCGCGGCCTTCCTCGCCGGACCACCTCAATGACCTGCCTCCTCGTCGCCCGATCGTCACTGTCGTCCACCCCGAGCCCAGCTGCCCTGACCCTACGCCCACCGTGAGCATGAGCCAACCCCCCTCTCCTCCCCTCTCCCGCATGCCGCGCCAAGGTGCGCCCCCATGCCAGCGCCGATCCACCGCACGATGGCCGCGCCCGGCTATGCCCCGCCGTCCCGCCTCGTCTGTGTGCGCACCCACTGTGGCCGCGTTCTGCCCTCGCCGTGTTCCCGTGCGCCACTCTTGTCCCGTCGCCGCGCCCTCCGTCGTGGCCACCCCACATCCCGCCCCCTCTCCTCGCACCCCCTGCACATTCGGACACCGTGGCCGGGCCGCGTCCTCGCGCCGGCCTGCGCCCTCCCGGCCTCGCCCGTTTGCGGCCAAGGCCGCGCCTCTGCTCGCCTCCGCCGAGCCACGCCCAGCCCCGACGCCGCCCAGCCCTTGCCTCGCCTGACCACACTCCGGCGCCACCTCCTAATGCCGCCGGCGCCACCCCTCGCCTCCGCTCGCCGTGGCCCCGGCTGGCCGCGCCAGTTGCCCCGCCGTCGTTGCCCCTGCGGCCTCATCCCGCCCTGCGGGCAAGTGCTCGCTCGGGTGCGCCCGCAACCACTGGACCAAACCCGCCAAGGCCCCTGGGGCCTATGACAGATGGGCCCCACGCTTAGAAAGTTTTTAGAAAAAAATTAATTAATAAAAAAATAAAAATAATTAATTAATTAATCCTAATTAACTAATCTAATTAACTAGTTAGTTTAATTAAACAGTAATTAGATTAGTTAAACCCTAATTAGGCTAAACAGTCAATGATGAATGGGACCCACATGTCAGGCTGACCAGGTCAATTGCTGACGTCATGATGACGTCAGCAAACACTGTTCTGGATAATGTTGATTTAAATAATTAAATAAATCCTAAAATTGATTTAAATCTTTTAAAATTAATATAAAATAAACCGTAGCTCGGATGGAAAAACTTTGTACATGAAAGTTGCTCAGAACGGTGAGACGAATCCGGATACGCAACCTGTTCGTCCGCCACGCATCCCTAGCATAGCAAACACGCAACTTTCCCCCTCCGGTTCATCTGTCCGAAAACGCAAAACACCGGGAATACTTTCCCGGATGTTTTCCCCCTTCACCGGTACCACCTTGTACCGCGTTAGAGCACATCTAGCACCGCTCATTGTCACGTCACACATTGTTATGCTTATGTTTGCATTATATTTATTGTTTCTTCCCCCTCTTCTCTCGCTAGACACCGAGACCGACGTCGCTGCTACCCAGTACGACTACGGTGTTGACGACCCCTCTCTCTTGCCAGAGCAAACAGGCAAGCCCCCCCTTTGATCACCAAATATCGCCTACTCTTCTCTATACTGCTTGCATTAGAGTAGTGTAGCATGTTACTGCTTTCCGTTATTCCTATCCTGATGCATAGCATGTCCTTGCTACTACTGTTATTACCATTACCTGCTATCCTACTGCTTAGTATAGGATGCTAGTGTTCCATCAGTGGCCCTACACTCTTGTCCGTCTGCCATGCTATACTACTGGGCCGTGATCACTTCGGGAGGTGATCACGGGCGTATACTAAATACTTTACACAGTTACATTACTTATGATACAGTTCGGAGATGGGGGCTAAAGGGGCAGGTGGCTCCATCCCAGTAGAGGTGGGCCTGGGTTCCCGACGGCCCCCCGACTGTTACTTTGTGGCGGAGCGACACGGCAGGTTGAGACCACCTAGGAGAGAGGTGGGCCTGGCCCTGGTCGGTGTTCGCAGATACTTAACACGTTTAACGAGATCTTGGTATTTGATCTGAGTCTGGCTACTGGCCTATACGCACTAACCATCTACGCGGGGACAGTTATGGGCACTCGACGTCGTGGTATCAGCCGAAGCCTTCATGACGTCAGCGACTGAGTGGCGCGGGCCGGATTGGACCGTAAGCCTTCTCTTGTATTAAGGGGGCTAGTTCTGCTTCCGGCCGCGTACGCAACCTGCATGTGTGCAATGGGCGATGGGCCCAGACCCCTGCGCCATAGGATTTCGACCGGCGTGCTGACCTCTCTGTTGTGCCTAGGTAGGGCTGCGACGTGTTGATCTTCCGAGGCCGGGCATGACCCATGAAAGTGTGTCCGGCCAAATGGGATCGAGCATGTTGGGATATGTGGTGCACCCCTGCAGGGAAGTTAATCTATTCGAATAGCCGTGATCTTCGGTAACAGGACGACTTGGAGTTGTACCTTGACCTTATGACAACTAGAACCGGATACTTAATAAAACACACCCTTCCAAGTGCCAGATACAACCTGTGATCGCTCTCTCACAGGGCGACGAGGGGAGGATCATCGGTTAGGATTATGCTATGCGATGCTACTTGGTGAACTTACCATCTACTCTCTTCTTCTGCTACAAGATGGAGGTTACCAGAAGCGTAGTCTTCGATAGGACTAGCTATCCCCCTCTTATTCCGGCATTCTGCAGTTCAGCCACATATGATACCCTTATTCCATTTGATACCAATGCATACATATGTAGTGTAGCTCCTTGCTTGCGAGTACTTTGGATGAGTACTCACGGTTGCTTTCTCCTTCTTTTCCCCTATCCCTTCTACCTGGTTGTCGCAACCAGATGTTGGAGCCCAGGAGCCAGACGCCACCGTCGACGACGACTCCTACTACACCGGAGGTGCCTATTACTACGTGATGCCCGCTGACGACGACCAGGAGTAGTTAGGAGGATCCCAGGCAGGAGGCCTGCGCCTCTTTCGATCTGTATCCCAGTTTGTGCTAGCCATCTTATGGCAACTTGTTTAACTTATGTCTGTACTCAGATATTGTTGCTTCCGCTGACTCGTCTATGATCGAGCTCTTGTATTCGAGCCTTCGAGGCCCCTGGCTTGTAATATGATGCTTGTATGACTTATTTTATTTGTAGAGTTGTGTTGTGATATCTACCCGTGAGTCCTTGATTTTGATCGTACACATTTGCGTGCATGATTAGTGTACGGTCAAATCGGGGGATTATGATTATAAAACTTGTCATGATTATGATTACCCTTTATCTAAACATTACTCTTTTAATGTGGAAACAATTTATAGTATTCAAGTCTCTTATGATACTCCCACTATTCTGATTAAGAAGAAATTTGCTTATGTGGAGAGTAATAGAATTTCTATGCTTGTAGATCATGAAAAGAATGCTTTAGGTGCTGGTTATATTGTTGAATTCATTCATGATGCTACTGAAAATTATTATGAGGGAGGAACATATGCTTCTAGGAGTTGCAATAGTATCAAGTTTCCTCTCTATGTGCATAAAGTTTTGAAGTTATGCTTGTTTTACCCTCCTATGCTAGTTGATTATTGTTCCCATAAGTTGTTTGCTCACAAAATCCCTATGCATAGGAAGTGGGTTAGGCTTAAATGTGCTAGTCATATTCTTCATGATGTTCTCTTTATGTTTCAATCCTTATCTTTTATGTGAACATCATTGAAATCATCATGCCTAGCTAGGGGCATTAAACGATAGCGCTTGTTGGGAGGCAACCAAATTTTATTTTAGTTCCTTGCTTTTTGTTCATGTTTAGTAATGAATAATTCATATAGCCTATATTTAGATGTGGTTTTATGCTTTTAATTAGTGCTTGTGCCAAGTAGAACCGTTGGGAAGACTTGGGTGAAGTCTTTATGATCTTGCTGTAAAAAACAGAAACTTTAGCGCTCATGAGAATTGCTTCCATTTTTATTTGGAAAGTCCTATTTAGTTCATTATTTTTGCAGATGATTAATAGATAAATTCCTCAGGTCCAGAAATTTATTTTAGAATTTTTGGGGTTCCAGAAGTTTGCGTTAGTTACAGATTACTACAGACTGTTCTGTTTTTGATAGATTCTGTTTTTCGTGTGTTGTTTGCTTATTTTGATGAATCTATGGCTAGTAAAAGAGTTTATAAACCATATAGAAGTTGGAATACAGTAGGTTTAACACCAATATACATTAAGAATGAGTTCATTACAGTACCTGGAAGTGGTGTTTTCTTTTCTTTCGCTAACGGAGCTTACGAGTTTTCTGTTAAGTTTTGTGTTGTGAAGTTTTCAAATTTTGGGTAAAGATTCGATGGACTATGGAATAAGGAGTGGCAAGAGCCTAAGCTTGGGGATGCCCAAGGCACCCCATGTAGTTACCCGACCTCAAACGGTCAAGTCTCTGTGCTTCAGTGTGATCCTTGGATCGGTAATGCTGACACACACAGTACTCGAGGATTTATAGCAGAGTAGCAATCACACACTTATTACATCGAATGTCTCCAAAGAGAACTTATTACAATAATATGGCTTAAGGCCATATAATACGATAACAATGGAAGGCTTGGAAGATAAAGTGAGTCCATCAACTCCAACGGCATAGCTGAGCTGCACGGCAACAACCTAATGAACCTTACTCCTCATCTGAAAAGTCTGCAACATAATACGTTGCAGCCCGAAAACGGGTCAGCACATGGAATATGCTGGCAATGTAACACAGTAGAGCATGAACAGAGTAATGCTATATCTATATGCATATTTGGCTAGTGGAAAGCTCTATGGTTACAGTTTTGCGAAAAGCCAATTTTTCCCTACAACAAAGGAATAGATTTAATTTAACTATCATGGTGGTTGAACAATATTGAAAAGGTACCCCCAACTCAATCCCAAATTAAAGTAGTTAACAACCCAACAATATTAGTTAAAAGTGATGAGATACATGTGATAACCCAAGTACTAGATACTCAAAATTGTCCATAACCGGTGACACGGCTAACCATGATTAGATTGTACGCTCTGCCAAGGTTTGCGCACTTTTCCCCACAAGACTCGATCGCCTCCGTTGTATTTCTCGCACTACAAGGTGTTTGAGAAACGGATGACCGAGACACAGTCTTTCAGAAACATTAACTCTCTAGTCCGGGCAGACCATACCGAACCTACAAAACCCACTACCTGCTGATCCACCTCTTCGGGAGCTTCACGTAACTTACTCAACTATGCTAGAGCCCATCATAGCTTGTGGCTGCACACGGAAGTTTCTAGCATGAATAATCCAGTTCCCTTTGAGCCTGGGTGGCGGTCCATAGGAAGATCACATGGGTACTCCAGGATTTCCAAAAAAACCCAGACAACACTAGGTTCCCCAGGTGCGTCAATCCATGCAGATGTTAATTTAAGTTGCCACCTTAAGTTGAACCATTAATTAACAATCTCACATCTATCATGGATTTTACTCAAACCCAAACCACGTCTACGAGCATAGCAAAATAAGATAAGCAACGCGTAGAAGTAACTCCCAAGGTTTGAATGCAGGGCAATAGGTTCTACCTCATCAACTACTTCCCAACCCACATGTTAAAGACATCCTAATCATGAAATGTTTGAGGATTGAGACTAATGCATAAAAACTGGGTATGGAAAGAGTATGATCAATGTGTAACTTGCCTTGCTGATGATCCGCGAATCCTAGGGACTCGTAGTAACACGCTTCGCACTCCGGGTGTTCTATCGCAAACAAACAATAACATACATAAGCAACAAGCAAAGATGCACAAGCAAAACTCAAATAAGAGAGGTTGACCAGAAAGTTCAACTTAAGAACTCCGGTTAGCAAAACGAATCAAATCAAATGGAGCAACGAAACTCAAACGACGAAAGAAACAAGATCCATTTACTAATCTGGACCTAGGTCAAATTTTACAGTAGCAAAAACTTGTGCAAGTTGGTTAAACGAAAAGAGGGTCTCGAGACGAAGATCTAGGCGCTTGAATCGCCTGATTCCGACTAACGAGCGAAAAGATAAACAGAAACTAAGATCGGATCAGAAATCTCGATCGAAAATAATCGCGGATTAATCCGATAAAAGAAACTGACGAACATACTAATGAACAAGCATTCGTTAACTATAACTAGCGGGCGAAAACCGTTCATTAAAACGAACATACGGATGAACGTCCGCTAATTAGAAGAACCGAGAAGAACCAGCGAACCGATCTAAAAAACGAACTAGGGTTTCTAAAAAAACCAAACTAAAAAAACTGGCAGCTCGGATCCGGCGCGGTACCTCCGGTGAGGCGGGGTTGGGCGGCGGGGCTCGGCGGTGGCGCGGCAAGCGGGGGCGGCGGGGCTCGGCGGCGGCGGCGAGGCGCGGCGGCGGTGGCGGGGCGCGGGCAGCGGCTCGGCTGCGGTGGTGGTGGTGGGTGGCTCAGGGCGGCGGGGTATCTAAAGAGGGGGGCGACTCGGGGGAGGGGCCAAGGCGGGGCAGCAGAGTCCGGCTCGGACTCCTCGTCCGAGTCGGCGGTGGCGGCGGCGCGCACGACGGGGAGGCGGTGGCGCAGAATCCGGCTCGGACTCCTCGTCCAAGTCGGCGGCGGCGGCGTGCGCGACGAGGAGGCGGTGGCGCGGGCGGCTGGGCCGGCGGCCTGGTTGGGTTTCGGCACAGCCGGCGGAACCTCTTTTAAAAAAACAATTTCACCGACAGAAATAAAATCCTAGAAAAATAAAATATAAATCTAAAAATGCCAAAACAAATTTTCACTATCCAAGTAAAATATTTAGAACGAGATGAACATTTTCTTGGCCCTAAAATGCAATTTTTTAAAACGTGTAATTTTTCTAATTGCAAATAAAATACAAATAAAATCGAATAAATGATTTTAATATTTTTCCTCCAATATTTCAGTTATTTTGGAGAAGTCATATTATCTCCTCTCATATATTTTATTATGAAATATTTTTCGGAGAGAAAAATAATCAAAATCAAATACCCTCGTTTCATTATTTGATAAAAATCAAATATGAAAACCGGGAAATCCCCAAGTCTCTCCGAGGTCCTTGAGTTGCGTAGGATTTTTGAGGATTGCAGAACGAAAATGCAATAAAATATGATATGCATGAATGACCTATGTATAACATTCCAAATTAAAAATTTGGGATGTTACAAACCTACCCCCCTTAAGATGAATCTCGCCCTCAAGATTCGGGTTGGCTAGAAAATAGGTGTGGGTGGTCTTTCCGGAGATCATCCTCTCGTTCCCAGGTGGCTTCATCCTCAGTATGGTGGCTCCACTGAACTTTGCAAAAGTTGATAACCTTACTGCGGGTGACTCGGCTGACAAACTCAAGAATCTTAACTGGCTTCTCCTCATAAGTCAAATCACTGTCCAACTGAATCGCCTCCAAGGGTACTGTATCTCTTAACGGTATATCGGCCATCTCAGCATGACACTTCTTCAACTGTGAAACGTGGAACACATCATGAACTCCTGACAACCCCTCAGTTAATTCCAACTTGTAGGCAACTACTCCCATTCGTTCCAAAACACGATACGGTCCTACAAATCTCGGGGCTAACTTTCCCTTAACCCCAAAACGTTTCACTCCTCGCAAGGGTGATACTCGCAGATATGCTCTATCTCCAATTTCATAGGTTACCTCCTTGCGTTTCGAGTCCGCGTAACTCTTCTGCCTGGACTGAGCAATCTTCAAACTATCACGAATCAGTTTAACCTTCTCCTCAGACTCCTTGATCAAGTCTGGTCCAAACAAGTGCCGGTCTCCTACCTCATCCCACATCAACAGCGTTCTACACCTGCGTCCATACAGAGCTTCAAACGGTGCCATCTTCAAACTGGCTTGGTAGCTATTGTTGTACGAGAACTCTGCGTAAGGCAAATTGTCATCCCAGCTAGATCCATAATCTAGCGCACAGGCTCTCAACATGTCCTCCAAAATCTGATTGACTCTCTTAGTCTATCCATCCGTCTGAGGGTGAAACGCTGTACTGAACTCCAATCTTGTTCCCAAAGTCTGGTGTAACTGATGCCAAAACTTTGAAGTAAACTGTGTTCTTCTATCTGATATGATGGTCCTCGAAACTCCATGCAGACATACGATCCTAGACATATATATCTTGGCCAACTTCGCACTTGTATAGGTAGTTTTCACTGGGATAAAGTGAGCCACTTTGGTCAAGTGATCAACTACTACCCATATAGAATCATATCCTACTTTGGTTCTGGGCAATCCGGTGATAAAATCCATGCCAAGTTTATCCCACTTCCATTCGGGTATCGGCATAGGCTGTAACAGTCCTGCTGGTTTATGATGCTCTGCCTTTACTCTTTGACAAACATCGCATACAACTACATACTCGGCGATATCCTTTTTCATACCAGTCCACGAAAAACGTTCCTTCAAATCCAAATACATCTTGGTGTTTCCGGGGTGTATCGAGTATGGTGAGTCATGAGCCTCCTGAAGTATTAACTTCCTAATCTCTGGGTTATTGGGCACATAAACTCGGTCCTCAAACCATAAGGTATCGTGCTCATCCTCACGAAAACCTTTGGCCTTTCCTTTGCTCATCTTCTCCTTTATCTCGGCAATCTCTTTGTCCTCCTTCTGAGCTTCCCGAATCTTGCCCAATAATGTAGACTGAACCTCCATTGTTGCAACGAAACCTCTTGGAACAATCTCCAATCGGAGTTCCATGATATCCACTACTAACTCCCTCGGCAATCCCTTACTTTCAAGGATATTGGCATAACTCTTCTAGCTCAAAGCGTCTGCTACGACATTGGCCTTTCCGGGATGATAGTGTAGCTTCATATGATAATCCTTTATAAGCTCTGATACCATCTTGTAGCGACCCAACCTCAAACGGTCAAGTCTCTGTGCTTCAGTGTCATCCCTGGATCGGTAATGCTGACACACATAGTACTCGAGGATTTATAGCAAAGTAGCAATCACATAGTTATTACATCGAATGTCTCCAAAGAGAACTTATTACAATAATATGGCTTAAGGCCATCTAATATGATAACAGCAGAAGGCTTGGAAGATAAAGTGAGTCCATCAACTCCAATGGCATAGCTGAGCTGCATGGCAACGACCTAACGAACCTTACTCCTCGTCTGAAAAGTCTGCAACATAATATGTTGCAACCCAGAAACGGGTCAGCACATGGAATATGCTGGCAATGTAACACAGTAGAACATGAACAGAGTAATGCTATATCTATATGCATATTTGGCTGGTGGAAAGCTCTATGGTTATAGTTTAGCGAAAAGCCAATTTTTCCCTACAACAAAGGAATAGATTTTAATTTAACTATCATGGTGGTTGAACAATATTGAGAAGGTACCCCCAACTCAATCCCAAATTAAAGTAGTTAACAACCCAACAATATTAGTTAAGAGTGATGAGATACATGTGATAACCCAAGTACTAGATACTCAAAATTGTCCATAACCGGGGACACGGCTAACCATGATTAGATTGTACACTCTGCAGAGGTTTGCGCACTTTTCCGCACAAGACTCGATCGCCTCCGTTGTATTTCTCGCACTACAAGGTGTTTGAGAAACGGATGACCGAGACACAGTCTTTTAGAAACATTAACTCTCTACTCCGGGCAGACCATACCGAACCTACAAAACCCACTACCTGCGGATCCACCTCTTCGAGAGCTTCACGTAACTTACTCAACTATGCTAGAGCCCATAATAGCTTGTGGCTGCACACGGAAGTTTCTAGCATGAATCATCCCAGTTCCCTTTGAGCCTGGGTGGCGGTCCATAGGAAGATCACACGGGTACCCCGGGATTTCCAAAAAAACAGACAACACTGGGTTCCCCAGGTGCCTCAATCCACCTAGATGTTAATTTAAGTTGCCACCTTAAGTTGAACCATTAATTAACAATCTCACA
Organism: Triticum monococcum; assembly: GCA_034509565.1. Classification (NCBI taxonomy): domain Eukaryota; kingdom Viridiplantae; phylum Streptophyta; class Magnoliopsida; order Poales; family Poaceae; genus Triticum; species Triticum monococcum. Next base: position 435,927,254 of record CM067842.1, on the reverse strand, counting down.
TCTATCATGGATTTCACTCAAACCCAAACCACGTCTACGAGCATAGCAAAATAAGATAAGCAACGCGTAGAAGTAACTCCCAAGGTTTGAATGCAGGGCAATAGGTTCTCCCTCATCAACTACTTCCCAACCCACATGTTAAAGACATCCTAGTCATGCAATGTTTGAGGATTGAGACTAATGCATAAAAACTGGGTATGGAAAGAGTATGATCAATGTGTTACTTGCCTTGCCGACGATCCGCGAATCCTAGGGACTCGTAGTAACACGCTTCGCACTCCGGGTATTCTATCGCAAACAAAAAATAACATACATAAGCAACAAGCACATATGCACAAGCAAAACTCAAATAAGAGAGGTTGACCAAAAAGTTCAACTTAGGAACTCGGTTAGCAAAAAGAATCAAATCAAACGGAGCAACGAAACTCAAATGGCGAAAGAAACAAGATCCGTTTACTAATCTGGACCTAGGTCAAATTTTACAGTAGCAAAAACTTGTGCAAGTTGGTTAAACAAAAAGAGGGTCTCGAAACAAAGATCTAGGCGCTTGAATCGCCTGATTCCGACTAAAGAGCGAAAAGATAAACAGAAACTAAGATCGGATCAGAAATCGCGATCGAAAATAATCGCGGATTAATCCGATAAAAGAAACTGACGAACAGACTAACGAACGAGCGTTCATTAACTGTAACTAACGGGCGAAAACCATCCGTTAAAATGAACGTACGGACGAACGTCTGCTAATTAGAAGAACCGACAAACCGATCTAAAAACGAACTAGGGTTTCTAAAAAACCGAACGGTTTAAAAAAACGGCGGCTCGGATCCGGCGCGGTACCTCCGGCGAGGGGCTCCGGCAAGGTGGGGTTGGGCGGTGGGGCGGCGGGGCTCGGCGGCGGCGCGGCAAGCGGGGGCGGCGAGGCGCGGGCGGCAGCTCGGTGGCGGGGCTGCAGCCGTGGTGGTGGGTGGCTCGGGGCGCGGGGTATATAGAGAGGGGGGGCGACTTGGGGGAGGGGCCAAGGCGGGGCGGCGGAGTCCGGCTCGGACGCATCGTCCGAGTCAGCGGCGGCGGCGTGCGTGACTGGGAGGCGGTGGCGCGGAGTCCGGCTCGGACTCCTCGTCCGAGTCGGCGGCGGCGGCGCGCGCGACAGTTAGCGGTGGCGCGGGCGGCTGGGCCGGCGGCCTTGCTGGGTTTCGGCCCAGCCGGCGGAACCTCTTTTTTTAAAACAATTTCACCGACAAAAATAAAATCCTAGAAAAATAAAATAAAAATCTAAAAATGCCAAAACAAATTTTCACCGTCTAAATAAAATATTTAGAACGAGATGAACATATTCTTGGCCCAAAAATGCAATTTTTTAAAAATGTGCAATTTTTCTAATTGCAAATAAAATCCAAATAAAATCGAATAAATGATTTTAATATTTTTCCTCCAATATTTCAGTTATTTTGGAGAATTCATATTATCTCCTCTCATATATTTTATAATGAAATATTTTTTGGGGAGAAAAATAATCAAAATAAAAAAATATCCTTGTTTCATTATTTGATAAAAATCAAATATGAAAACCGGGAAATCCCCAACTCTCTCCGAGGTCCTTGAGTTGCGTAGGATTTCGAGGATTGCAGAACGAAAATGCAATAAAATATGATATGCATGAATGACCTATGTATAACATTCCAAATTGAAAATTTGGGATGTTACACCCCAAGGTAATATTCAAGGACAACCAAGAGCCTAAGCTTGGGGATGCCCCGGAAGGCATCCTCTCTTTCGTCTTCGTTCATCGGTAACTTTACTTGGAGCTATATTTTTATTCGCCACATGATATGTGTTTTGCTTGGAGTGTCAATTTATTTTGTTAGGATTTGCTTGTTGTTTGAATAAAATACCAAGATCTGAAATTATTAAATGTTAGAGAGCCTTCACATAGTTGCATAATTATTTGACTACTCATTGATCTTCACTTATATCTTTCGGAGTACTTTGACATTTGCTCTAGTGCTTCACTTATATCTTTTAGAGCATGGTGGTAGTTTTATTTTTCAGAAATAGATGAACTCTCAGGCTTCACTTAGATTATTTTGAGAGTCTTAAATAGCATGGTAATTTGCTTAAATAATCCTAATATGCTAGGCATCCAAGAATAGTAAAAACTTTCATACAAGTGTATTGAATACTAAGAGAAGTTTGATGCTTGATGGTTGTTTTGAGATATGGAGGTAATAATATCAAAGTCGTGCTAGTTGAGTAGTTGTGAATTTGAGAAATGTTTGTGTTGAAGTTTGCAAGTCCCGTAGCATGCACGTATGGTAAACGTTGTGTAACAAATTTGAAACATGAGTTGTTATTTGATTGTCTTCCTTATGAGTGGCGGTCGGGGATGAGCGATGGTCTTTTCCTACCAATCTATCCCCCTAGGAGCATGCGCGTAGTACCGAGGTTTTTGATGACTTGTAGATTTTTGCAATAAGTATGTGAGTTCTTTATGACTAATGTTGAGCCCATGGATTATACGCACTCTCACCCTTCCATCATTGCTAGCCTCTTCGGTACCGTGCATTGCCCTTTCTCACATTGAGAGTTGGTGCAAACTTCGCCGGTGCATCCAAACCCCATGATATGATATGCTCTTTCACACTTAAACCTCCTTATATCTTCCTCAAAACAGCCACCATACCTACCTATTATGGCATTTCCATAGCCATTCCGAGATATATTGCCATCTACCTTTCCATCATTCTGTTCATCATGACACATTCCTCATTGTCATATTGCTTTGCATGATCATGTAGTTGACATCGTATTTTTTGCAAAGCCACCATTCATAATTCTTTCATACATGTCACTCTTGGTTCATTGCATATCCCGGTACACCACCGGAGGCATTCATATAGAGTCATCTTTGTTCTAGTATCGAGTTGTAATCACTGAGATGTAAATAAATAGAAGTGTGATGATCTTCATTATTAGAGCATTGTCCGAAGTGAGGAATAAAAAAAGAGAAAGGCCATAAAAAAGAGAAGGCCCAAAAAAGGGAGAAAGGTCATAAAAAAGAGAAGGCAAAAAAATGAGAGAAAAAGAGAGAAGGGACAATGTTACTATCCTTTTACCACACTTGTGCTTCAAAGTAGCACCATGATCTTCATAGTAGAGAGTCTCTCATGTTATCACTTTCATATACTAGTGGGAATTTTTCATTACAGAACTTGGCTTGTATATTCCAACAATGGGCCTCCTCAAGTGCCCTAGGTCTTTGTGAGCAAGCAAGTTGGATGCACACCCACTAGTTTCTTTTGTTGAGCTTTCATACATTTATAGCTCTAGTGGATCCGTTGCATGGCAATCCCTACTCCTTGCATTAACATCAATCGGTGGGCATCTCCATAGCCCGTTGATTTGCCTCGTTGATGTGAGACTTTCTCCTTTTTGTCTTCTCCACATAACCCCCCTCATTATATTATATTCCACCCATAGTGCTATATCCGTGGCTCGCGCTCATGTCTTGCGTGAAAGTTTATGAGTTTGAGATTACTAAAATATGAAACAATTGCTTGGCTTGTCATCGGGGTTGTGCATGATGAGAGCATTCTTGTGTGACGAAAATGAAACAAGACTAAACTATATGATTTTGTAGGGATGAACTTTCTTTGGCCATGTTATTTTGAGAAGACAAAATTGCTTAGTTAGTATGCTTAAAGTATTATCATTTTTATGTCAATATGAACTTTTGTCTTGAATCTTTCGGATCTGAATATTCATACCACAATGAAGAAGAATCATATTGAAATTATGCCAAGTAGCACTCCGCATCAAAAATTCTGTTTTTGTCATTTACCTACTCGAGGACGAGTAGGAATTAAGCTTGGGGATGCTGATACGTCTCCAACGTATCTATAATTTTTGATTGCTCTATGCTATATTATTTACTGTTTTGAATGTTTATGGGCTTTATTATACACTTTTATATCATTTTTTGGGACTAACCTATTAACCCAGAGCCCAGTGCCAGTTTCTGTTTTTACCCTGTTTTAGGGTTTCGAAGAAAAGGAAAACCAAACAGAGTCCAATTGACCTGAAACTTCATGGAACTCATTTTTGGAAGAAAAGAAGCCCAGAAGACTTGGAGTGCACATTGGGGGATCTGTGAGGAGGTCACGAGGCAGGGGGCGCGCCGTCCACCCTCGTGGGCCCCTTGTGGCCCCCCTGACATACATCTTCCGCCTATATATCTCCATATACCCTAAAAACATCCGAGAGCACAATAGATCGGGAGTTCCGCCGCTAGAAGCCTCCGTAGCCACCGAAAGCCAATCTAGACCCGTTCCGGCACCCTGCCGGAGGGGGAATCCTTCTCCGGTGGCCATCTCCATCATCCCGGTGCTCTCCATGATGAGGAGAGAGTAGTTCTCCCTCGGGGCTGAGGGTCTGTACCAATAGCTATGTGTTTGATCTCTCTCTCGCTCTCTCGTGTTCTTGAGGTGATGCGATCTTGATGTATCGCGAGCTTTGCTATTTTAGTTCGATCCTATGATGTTTTCTCACCCCTCTACTCTCTTGTAATGAATTGAGTTTCCCCTTTGAAGTTATCTTATCGGATTGAATCTTTAAAGATGTGAGAACACTTGATGTATGTCCTACCGTGGATATCTGTGGTGACAATGGGATATCACGTGATTCACTTGATGTATGTTTTGGTGACCAACTTGCGGGTTCCGCTCATGAACCTATGCATAGGGGTTGGCACACGTTTTCGTCGTGATTCTTCGGTAGGAACTTTGGGGCACTCCTTGAGGTTCTATGTGTTGGTTGAATAGATGAATCTGAGATTGTGTGATGCATATCGTATAATCATACCCACGGATACTTGAGGTGACATTGGAGTATCTAGGTGACATTAGGGTTTTGGTTGATTTGTGTCTTAAGGTGTTATTATAGTACGAACTCTAGGGCTGTTTGTGACACTTATAGGAATAGCCCAATGAATTGATTGGAAATAATAACTTTGAGGTGGTTTCGTACCCTACCATAATCTCTTCGTTCGTTCTCCGCCATTAGTGACTTTGCAGTGACTCTTTGTTGCATGTTGAGGGATAGTTATGTGATCCAATTATGTTAGTATTGTTGAGGGAACTTGCACTAGCGAAAGTATGAACCCTAGGCCTTGTTTCAACGCATTGCAATACCGTTTACACTCACTTTTATCATTCGTTACCTTGTTGTTTTTATATTTTCAGATTACAAAAACTATTATCTACTATCCATATACCACTTGTTTCACCATCTCTTCGCCGAACTAGTGCACCTATACAATTTACCATTGTATTTGGTGTGTTGGGGACACAAGAGACTCTTTTTTACTTGGTTGTAGGGTTGCTTGAGAGACACCATCTTCATCCTACGTCTCCCACGGATTGATAAACCTTAGGTCATCCACTTGAGGGAAATTTTCTACTGTCCTACAAACCTCTGCACTTGGAGGCCCAACAACATCTACAAGAAGAAGGTTGTGTAGTAGACATCATCCATCTCAAAAGGTATGTACAACAAGGATGATTTTGGCAAACTAAAAGGCAAAGAATCATATAATACAAGATGCTCCAAGCAAAACCCATATCATGTGGTGAATAAAAATATAGCCTCAAGTAATTTTACCGATGGATTGAAAACGAAAGAGGGGATGACATCCGAGGCATCCCCAAGCTTAGATGCTTGGTTTGAAGGAAATATGCCCTAGAGGCAATAATACAGTTGTTATTTATATTTCCTTATATCATGATAAATGTTTATTATTCATGCTAGAATTGTATTAACCGGAAACTTAGTACATGTGTGAATACATAGACAAACATAGTGTCACTAGTTTGCCTCTACTTGACTAGCTCGTTGAATCAATGATGGTTATGTTTCCTAACCAAAGACATGAGTTGTCATTTGATTAGCAGTATCACATCATTCTCTAATGATGTGATTGACTTGACCCATTCGTTAGCTTAGCACGATGATTGTTTAGTTTGTTGCTATTGCTTTCTCCATAACTTATACATGTTCCTATGACTATGAGATCATGCAACTCCCAAATACCGGAGGAACACTTTGTGTGCTACCAAACGTCACAACGTAAATGGGTGATTATAAAGGTGCTCTATAGGTGTCTCCAATGGTGTTTGTTGAGTTGGCATAGATCGAGATTAGGATTTGTCACTCTGATTGTCGAAGAGGTATCTCTGGGCCTCTCGGTAAAGCACATCAATATAAGCCTTGCAAGCAATGTAGCTAATGAGTTAGTTACGGGATGTAGCATTACGGAACGAGTAAAGAGACTTGCCAATAACGAGATTGAACTAGGTATTGAGATACCGATGATCGAATCTTGGGCAAGTAACATACCGATGACAAAGGGAACAACATATGTTGTTATGCGGTTTGACCGATAAAGATCTTCGTAGAATATGTAGGAGCTAATATGAGCATCCAGGTTTCGCTATTGGTTATTGACTGGAGACATGTCTCGGTCATGTGTACATAGTTCTCGAACCCATAGGGTCCGCACGCTTAATGTTCGGTGATGATCGGTATTATGAGTTTATGTGTTTTGATGTACTGAAGATAGTTCGGAGTCCCGGATGTGATCATGGACATGACGAGGAGTCTCGAAATGGTCGAGACATAAAGATTGATATATTGGATGACTATATTCAGACATCGGATGAGTTCCGGGGGTCACCGGATATTTATCGGAGTGCCGGGCGGTTATCGGAACCCCGGGGGAACTAATGGGCCAACATGGGCCTTGTGGGAGAGAGAGGAGAGGGCCTAGGGCTGCCCCCCCCTTGGGAGTCTGAATTGGACAAGGATGGTGGGGGGGGGGGGCGCCCCCTCTTTCCTCCCTCTCTCCTCTCCTTCCTTTCCCCTTTCCCCTTTCCCTTCCTAGTTGGATTAGGAAAAGGGGAGTCCTACTCCTACTAGGAGGAGGACTCCCCCTCTCCTTGGCGCGCCTCTAGGCTGGCTGGCCTCCCCCTTGCTCCTTTATATACGGGGGCAGGGGCACCCTAGAACACACAAGTTGATTGTTTCCAGCCATGTGCGGTGCCCCCCTCCACCATAATCCACCTCGGTCATATCGTAGCGGTGCTTAGGCGAAGCCCTGTTCTGGTAGCATCATCATCACTGTCATCATGCCATCGTGTTGATGAAGCTCTCCCTCGAAGCTCTACTGGATCATGAGTTCGTGGGACGTCACCGAGCTGAACATGTGCAGATCACGGAGTTGCCGTACCTTCGGTGCTAGGATCGGTCGATCATGAAGACGTACGACTACATCAACTGCTTTGTCATAACGCTTCCGCTTACGGTCTACGAGGGTATGTAGACAACACTCTTCCCTCTCGTTGCTATGCATCACCATGATCTTGCATGTGCGTAGACATTTTTTGAAATTACCGCATTGCCCAACAGTGGCATCCGAGCCAGTTTTATGCGTAGATGTTATATGCACGAGTAGAACACAAAGGAGTTGTGGGCGTGAGTATATACATATTGCTTGCCGTCGCTAGTTGATTCTTGATTCGGCTGTATTGTTGGATGAAGCGGCCCAGATCGACATTACGCGTACGCTTACGCGAGACTGGTTCTACCGACGTGCTTCACACACAGGTGGCTTGTGGGTGTTACTTTCTCCAACTTTAGTTGAATCAGATTCAATGAACATGGTTCTTTCTGAAGATCAAAAGCAATCACTATACCGCATTGTGGTTTTTGATGTGTAAGTAAGAACTGTTCTTGCTCAGCCCGTAGCAGCCATGTAAAACTTGCAACAACAAAGTAGAGGATGTCTAACTTGTTTTTGCAGGGCATGTTGTGATGTGATATGGTCAAGATGTGATGCTAAATTTTATTGTATGAGATGATCATCTTTTGTAACACAGTTATCGGCAACTGGCAGAAGCCATATGGTTGTCGCTTTATTGTATGAAATGCAATCGCCATGTACTTGCTTTACTTTATCACTAAGCGGTAGTGATAGTCATAGAAGCAATAGTTGGCAAGGCGACAACGATGCTTCAATGGAGACCAAGGTGTCAAGCCGGTGACGATGGTGATCATGACAGTGCTTTGGAGATGGAGATCAAAGGTACAAGATGATGATGGCCATATCATATCACTTATATTGATTGCATGTGATGTTTATCCTTTATGCATCTTATTTTTCTTAGTTCGACGGTAGCATTATAAGATGATCTCTCACTAAATTTCAAGGTATAAGTGTTCTCCCTGAGTATGCACCGTTGCTACAGTTCATCGTGCCGAGACACCACGTGATGATCGGGTGTGATAAGCTCTACGTTCACATACAACGGGTGCAAGCCAGTTTTGCACATGCGGAATACTTGGGTTAAACTTGAAGAGCCTAGCATTTGCAGATATGGCCTCGGAACACTGAGACCGAAAGGTCGAGCGTGAATCATATAGTAGATATGATCAACATAGTGATGTTCACCATTGAAAACTACTCCATCCCACGTGATGATCAGACATGGTTTAGTTGATATGGATCACGTGATCACTTAGATGATTAGAGAGCTGTCTAACTAAGTGGGAGTTCTTAAGTAATTTGATTAATTGAACTTTAATTTATCATGAACTTAGTACCCGATAGTATTTTGCATGTCTATGTTGTTGTAGATAGATGGCTTGTGCTGTTGTTCCGTTGAATTTTACTGCGTTCCTAGAGAAAGCTAAGTTGAAAGATGATGGTAGCAACTACCTGGACTGGGTCCGTAAGTTGAGGATTATCCTCATTGCTGCACATAAGAATTACGTCCTGGAAGCACCGCTAGGTGACAAACCCGCTGCAGGAGCAATGCCAGATGTTATGAACACCTGGCAGAGCAAAGCTGATGACTACTCGATAGTTCAGTGTGCCATGCTTTACAGCTTAGAACCGGGACTTCAACGATGTTTTGAATGTCATGGAGCATACGATATGTTCCAGGAGTTGAAGTTAATATTTCAAGCAAATGCCCGGATTGACAGATATGAAGTCTCCAATAAGTTCTACAACTGCAAGATGGAGGAGAATAGTTCTGCCAGTGAACATATACTCAGAATGTCTGGGTACCACAACCACTTGACTCAACTGGGAATTAATCTTCCTGATGATAGTGTCATTGACATAGTTCTTCAATCACTACCACCAAGCTACAAGAGCTTCATGATGAACTATAATATGCAAGGGATGAATAAGACGATTCCTGAGCTCTTAGCAATGCTAAAGGCTGCGGAGGTAGAAATCAAGAAGGAGCATCAAGTGTTGATGGTCAACAAGACCACGAGTTTCAAGAAAAAGGGTAAAGGGAAGAAGGGGAACTTCAAGAAGAACAGCAAGCCCGTTGCTTCTCAAGTTAAGAAACCCAAGTCTGGACCTAAGCCTGAGACTGAGTGCTTCTACTGCAAAGGAACTGGTCACTGGAAGTGGAACTACCCCAAGTATTTGGCGGAGAAGAAGGATGGCAAAGTGGAAGGTATATTCAATATACATGTTATTGATCTGTACCTTACTAATGCTCGCAGTAGTGCCTGGGTATTTGATACTGGTTTAGTTGCTAACATTTGCAACTCGAAACAGGGGCTACGAATTAAGCGAAGATTGGCTAAGGACAAGGTGACGATGCATGTGGGAAATGGTTCCAAAGTCGATGTGATCGTCGTCGGCACGCTACCGCTACCTTCGGGATTAGTTTTACACCTAAATAATTGTTATTTGGTGATAGCGTTGAGCATGAACATTATATCTGGATCTTGTTTGATGCGAGACGGTTGTTCATTTAAATCAGAGAATAATGGTTGTTCTATTTATATGAGTAATATCTTTTATGGTCATGCACCTTGATGAGTGGTCTATTTTTACTAAATCTTGATACTAGTGATACACATGTTCATAGTATTGAAGCCAAAAGATGCAGAGTTGATAATGATAGTGCAACTTATTTGTGGCACTGCTATTTACGTCATATTGGTGTATAGCGCATGAAGAAACTCCATTCTGGTGGACTTCTGGAATCACTTGATTATGAATCACTTGGTAGTTGCGAACCATGCCTCATGGGCAAGATGACTAAAACTCCGTTCTCCGAAACAATGGAGCGAGCAACAGAGTTATTGGAAATCATACATACTGATGTATGTGGTCCAATGAACATTGAAGCTCACGGCAGATATTGTTATTTCCTCACCTTCACAGATGATTTGAGCAGATATGGGTATATCTACTTAATGAAACATAAGTCTGAAACATTCGAAAAGTTCAAAGAATTTCAGAGTGAAGTGGAAAATTATCATAACAAGAAAATCAAGTTTCTGCGATCTGATCATGGAGGTGAATATTTGAGTTATGAGTTTGGACTTCATTTGAAACAATGTGGAATAGTTTCGCAACTCACGCCACCTGGAACACCACAACGTAATGGTGTGTCCGAACGTCGTAACCGCACTTTATTAGATATGGTGCGATCTATGATGTCTCTCATTGATCTACGGCTATCGTTTTGGGGTTATGCTTTAGAGACGGCTGCATTCACATTAAATAGGGCACCATCTAAATCCGTTGATACGACACCTTATGAACCGTGGTTTGGCAAGAAACCCAAGTTGTCGTGTCTTAAAGTTTGAGGCTGCGATGCTTATGTGAAAAAGCTTCAACCTGATAAGCTCGAACCCAAATTGGAGAAATGTGTCTTCATAGGATATGTCGGCGTTCTGGGAACGGGGGTCCCCAGACTTGCCTGCCTGCGGCCTGCGGCGTGGCTCAAAGGGGGGCCCAGCACGGCCCATCTTCACCAACACAAACTCAAGACCCTCGCGGGGGGCCAAGCCTCGCGGGGTGGATGACACGGAGCTTCCTGAGGCATGGCCTCGTCAGGCTGGCTTGCGAGGAGGGGAGAGATCAAGGCGGGGGACCTCGCGAGGTGCCCGTGATGCAAGCCATGACGACTCAGGGTGCCAGCCCGCGCAGCGTCCTCCTTTCCTCTTTGGTGCAAAGGGGGCAAGCGCAGCCGCGGAGTACCGAGGCATCAGGCAAAGGTTGCCATTTTGGTGCAACAAGACCAAGACTAGGAGGACTATGAGACCAAGACTAGGAGGACTATGAGACGGAGGTCACCATGGAGCCCAAGACGGCGTCATCACCAGAGCTTTTCGCAGGCGAAGACTACTTTTGTCAGGATAGTTGATACTTGATGTCCCCTTTCAAATTAGCCCGCCATTGTTGGCTCCCTTCCCGCTCAATATTTGGGGAGAGGACCAGGGCCACTATAAATAGGACTGGCCACCCACGTAGCAAAGGGTTCGGCTCAGTCTCCTCCAAGGGCTCGACAAGTAGAGAGGTGGTAAGCAGAGAGAGAGAGAGAGTGAGATAGAGAAAGGTGGCTGAACTCCTCCCAGCAGTTCATCGCCCCAGCCAAGAATAGACCCTCGCGAGGCTGTTCTTCCTTGTACCGTTCACCATCATCAGCCCAAGAGGCAATCCACCACACCACACACTGGAGTAGGGTATTACACCACAACGGTGGCCCGAACCAGTATAAACCCTGTGTCCCTTGTGTTGTTCTTTTCATAGCTTTGATCCTAGCGTGGCGGAGGGGTGTAGGAAGGTGGGAGGCGAAATCTCCACGCGCACCCCAGTGTTCGAACCTCAAGGGTCTGCCGGAACCCGAAATCCGACATTTGGCGCGCCAGGTAGGGGTGCACCGGAATTCGTCTTCCACCGCTCCGTGCCCCGTCGCGTCGTCATCACCATGCGCGGCGACCAGGAGGGCAACCCAGACCCATGGGCTGCGTGGCCCACCTGTGCAGAGCCGCACGCCTCGGGCGACCCCGTGCCCCCGGCAGCTCGCGGTCCGTAGGGCGCTGCGGGCCGCAGGCGACGCGGACAGGCTTCGACAACTCTTACACCGCGGCAAGCGCGGTCGGCAGCAAGGGCCTCCAATCACGCCGTGACCATGACACCGTACACCCGCTGGGAGCAGGCGAACTCGAGAGCCGCACTCACGGTGGCCCGAGAGCTGCTGCAGTGCAGACTGCTAGAGGGCGGCCACGACGTGCTGCTGGAGCGAGTGGCAGAGCTCCTGGGCTTCGCCGCCTCGGGGGCTCACCCCTTCTCCACCCAGCTCCCATCTCAAGCCCAGGGCGACCCACGTGGGGGCCCTGCGCGCGCCCGCGGGCTCCAAGGCTACTCCGACGCCGGGGAAGCTGTCAGTGCCGGACCGGCGGCGGCGCTGCCCCCGCCCCCGGTCCGCGAAGAAGAAGGACTCAACACGACCTGTGGCCCCAGTGGGCGGCCGCGCTGCCACCCCACGGTGGGCGCGTCAGGCAGGCCCGCGTGGCATGCGGGGCATTACGGCGTGGCATTCGGGATGACGGCGCCGGAGGAATACGTGCCCCTCATGATGGACCAAGGACACCCTCACGAGAACGGACAAGGCTTGCTCCTCAGCCCAAGCTGGGGGGACGAGGCACTAGAAGCTGAGCCTTTCCAGGAGCCCCGGGACGGTCCCACTGGCCACGCTGGAGGCAACGATTATCGGGTACCGCTAATTCTTCAGGAGCAGGTATACGCTAACCATGGATCACAGGAGGTGCAGGTCGCCGCAGCGAGTAGCTGCCCCGCTCCCATAGTCTCCTACCCCTCGGGAGGGGGGCGCAGGGGGCTGTAGGAGAGAGGCAGGGATCCGACATCGCCACTACGGCGTTCGGAGCAAGGCGTTCTCAGGTGGTAGGCCCTCCGCTGGGGAGGTGCCCCAGGGCCTGCCCCCGGCGGAGGACCCGTGGTCGTCGGGGGAACCGCTGGCGACCACTCTACACCATCGGGCGGCGTCCTGGTTTCCGGTCGTTGCTGATGGCACTAGAGTGTGGTGCAAAGCGGGGCCCTCATCTGGCGATATGAAGCAAGGCTAGTACCTATGAAGAAGGCCCAGTGCCTGTGAAGCTCGCCGCCCCGTGACACTCTCATGTAGTAATGAGTGAGGCTGTACACGCCCCGGAGTCTCAGGGTTGCCGGCCTCAGGCCCTGGGGCTCCCTCCCACGCCCAGTGGCAGCAGTTAGCTCCGCGCTGGTGAGAAGACATCCAAGAATAGACTAGGTGCCGGACGCGGCCTTTTGTTTGATTTTGTTGCTCTTCCCTTTGGTTGCCGCTTTCCCCCGCTGGATTCAAGTTGGATTCGAATTTGAGATTTGTGTGTGTTCGGGGAAGGGGTGCTTAGTCTTGTTCGAGCAATTTCTTGCGTTTTGGTTACCGCTTTGCCTCAGCTGCCAACCCTCGTGGGCCCCTCACGAGCCGGGTCAGGCCTATCTTGCGCGCAGCCCAGACTACTGCCGCCGCGTCCTCTCAGGAGGGCTTCTTATTGCAGGTCCAACGGATTCAATCAGGAAACACTCCGGGCTCCACAGCCTCCTGCGGGCTGCCCCAGGGCCAGCACGGGACAAAGGTAAATTTGCCGACCAGCACGTCGCTTAAGCCAACCACTTGGCGCGGGCACATGGGCAAGGTAGCTCCTACTGATACGATAAACACAAGTTTTACATGAGGGGCTCCCCTCCAAAATTATCTCACAGCTATCTGGCCAAAACCTGACTTCTATTCATACAGGGAAAGCAGGAACGATGCACAATCAGTTGGATGAATCTCCCAATGCGTCCTCAGGAGCGCCATCAGGGCTGTTGCTGGCGTCGCGGAACTCGCCACCGCTGCCCGCGTTGCCACCGGCGGCGTTAGGGCCGCCCGTGACGCCGCCCTCGTCGGCCGCCACGATCGCGTCGTCGTTGTCCGAGGCGAAGGCCCTGATAAGAGCCTCCACATGGTCTTCCACCCAGTGCGCCAGCTCACCTCGGACAGCCTGGGGGAATGGGCCAAGGCGGCGTCGAAATCAAAGTGGGGATCCATGCTCCGGAGATGGCTGAAGACACGAGAAAAGGCACGCCTGAGCAGGGCGCGGCTCCTCTCCTCCACCTACCTGTCAGCCCTGATCGACCGCGCCTCCAGCTGCGTCACCACGTCAGTAAAGAATTGAAGATTGCCCGCGTAGTTAACCGCGTGCGGCTCGCCGACGGTCTCCTCGCAGATGTTGCCCAAGGCCGCGTTGGCCCTCTCCCGGAGCGTGGTCAGCATGGGGCCGTGCTCATGCTCCAGGAGCCGCCACTGACGTATCTCGTCCGCGTTCTGGCGCGCGACGGCCTCGGCCTCCTCCACCCGCTGGCGAAGGAGGAGCACCTCTGCCTGGGAGGTGGTTATCCCACCTTGCGCCACCTCAAGGGCGGCCCGGGAAGCATCGGCCCACCGCGTCACCTCCTCCAGCTTGGCCCTCAGGGCAGCAGTCCTGCCCTCGGCTTCGGCCCGGATCAACACCAGCTTCTCCTCGAACTCGTGCTCGAGGTTCAGATGCGCCATCACCACCCGACGTCCGACCTCCTCCAGGACACGGGCTTCCTGTGCAGCGACATCGTCCTCCGCCTGTGCCACCAAGCGCTCCCTCGTCTCCAGACGCTCGTACTCGCGGGTACGTTCGGCGGCTTCCAGCGTCAGCGCCTCCTCATGCTTCTGGAGCTCCGCCGAGTCGCCGGAGGCCACCCTCATCGACGCGAGGGCTGCCTCGCGTAGCTCCACCTGCTCCTCTAGCGAGTGGCACCAGGCCAGGAGCTCCCGAGCCCGCTCCTCTGCAGCCATTCGCCGCCGGTCAGCCTCCCGAGCTTCCTCAGCAGCCCGAGACTGGGCCTCCCGAGAGGCCACCAACGACGCCTTGGCCTCTACTTCATCAAGGTCGCACCGACGGCGCGCAAGGGCGATGGCGCCCTCCAGCTCGCGCCTCTCTGCAGCCAGGCGCAGGCCCTCGGCCTCAAGGCGTGCGTCTTCATCAGCAAGCTCCTCACCAAGAAGGATCACTGCGTCAGTCGCCCTTCGAAGGAATCCTTGGCAGAGAGCGCGACGCTCCCGAGCGCGCTCAAGCACGTATTCCACACCATCATCTGCCCCAAGCAAGTGCCGGGGGCTGCAGGTCAACGCTCCCCCTCTGGGCTGGGGGCTGGGGGCTGGCACCCTCGCGACGGCTGGGCACGCCGCGTCAGAAGCCCGGCCTGGGGCCAGCCCGACCTCAGGAGAAGAGCGCAGGAAGTGCCTCAGCCAATCGCAATCCACGACCAGGCGAGAAGCCCATGGCAGGTTGGCTATGCCACGAGAAGGCTCGCGAAGGAGGATCGCGAGGTGTGCGGGGCCACGATACGCCTCGGGATGGTTCGCTTCTTTGATCGCCCTCGCCACAAGGGCTCCACTGCTTGGGGCGCTCGAGGACGGTGGAGGAGGCAAAGCCAAAGGGGACGGCTCCTCAGCCATCTCAGCAAGCTCGGCTGGAAGGGGCCTGCGGAGCAAGGGTCAGTAAGAGCAACGGAAGGATCAGGAGCAGGGAAGGGAGAAGGCTTACTCATCAGTGGCGAAGTACTTTCTGCGCTTCAGCAGGCGACAAGGGTAACCGTCGCCCAGGGCCTCCCTTCTCTTCTAGAGAGCCCCAAAGTCCACGCGGAACCGGCCTAAGAGTCGGGCGCATGGGTCGACCTGCGACAAAGATGGAGCGTCAAGACGATCAGCGTTAGGGGCGCCTGCCTGATGTGCGCCGCCAATCGCCTCCCCAAGAGAAGCAGCTGGAGCCTCAGGGGGCCCAGTAGCAGGCGCAGAGGGCAGCTGTTTGTCACCCTCAGCCTCAGTGGCACGGGCCCCGATAACTACTTCCTCATGAGCCTCGCCCGGTGCCGTCACCACGCCGGGAGCCCCCTCGGCCTCTGACGCCTCATACCTCCCTGCTCTGCCACTCGAGGACGAGCCGCCTTGGCCAACTAGAAGGGCAGTCACCACCACTGGATTCTCGCGAGACCCCTGAAGGCCGGTGGGGAGCAGCCCCCACTCATTAAAGGTAGGCATCTGCTTCACAAAGTCGACCCTGCTCTGGCAGAGGTATAGCAAGGCCCCTCCCTGCCGGACGCTGCCGGGATTGGGGTCCCCAGCCAGGGTCAAGAGCGCCGTCTTCAGCACCTCAGGAGCCAGGTCCTCTTCCTGGAGCCTCATACTATCCTCGCGCACACGGAAGGCCCACATCCTGCGAGAGTGGCGTTGAAGAGGAGCAACGCGGCATAGCAGGAACTCCTTCACCACCTTGGGCGCTATCACGCCAAGCGACCTTAAGAGCGCGAAGCGGCACCAGATGAAGACGAGCAGGGGGCTCTCAAGCGCCAAAACCCTCCGTTTACCGGACGATGGACGACCACCTCCACATACAACATGTACATGATGGACACACCCAAAGAGGATGGCGACGACGACAAGGAGAATCCGGTTGAGGACAAGCCTGCCGAAGCACCTCCAAAACATCGATGTCAGCAGCGCCGCTCAAAATCGCGTCGCCAAAAAGATAGCAATACCGACACCGAAGAGAATAACACTCCGGAGAACGCCGAAGACCCTGAAGCCCCTATAGAGCCAACATACGAACATGATGATTGGGAGGATGGGCAAGTAAACCCCGATGATCCTGTCAGGAACGAGGACTCGGAGGACAGTAACTACCTACCAAACTCCGAACAGGATACGAGCCTCGACAACGAAGATTTTATCGTGCCACAGGAACCCCTCGAACAAGAGTGCTTTAAGCGCCGGCAAATTGCAATTGCAAGAAGCCTGAAAAAGAAGCAGCAACAGCTTCAGGCTGATCAGGATTTGCTCAATGACAGATGGACTAACGTCCTAGCAGCCGAGGAATACGGCCTCGTATGCCCAACAAAGAGCAACCCGAAACGTAAGCTGTTACCTCAATTCAACGATGAGGCCCTGGAGCCCATACCGCCAACGCGTGGCGCTACTGATAGACCTGACCGACCACCACGTGGCCGGGACAGAGCGGCAACGCAAGCCGAACACCAGCCCGTACCATGCTACCTCTTGAGCACTTGCGTTGGTTTTCCCTTAAAGAGGAAAGGGTGATGCAACACAGTAGCATAAGTATTTACCTCAGTTTTTGAGAACCAAGGTATCAATCCAGTTGGAGGCCACCCACGAGTCCCTCGCACCTACACAAACAAATAAATCCTCGCAACCAATGCGATAAGGGGTTGTCAATCCCTACACGGTCACTTACGAGAGTGAGATCTGATAGATATGATAAGATAATATTTTTGGTATTTTTATGATAAATAGAAATAAAAGATGCAAAGTAAAATAAATGGCAAAGGAAATAACTAAATATGGAAGATTAATATGATGGAAAATAGACCCGGGGGCCATAGGTTTCACTAGTGGCTTCTCTCAAGAGCATAAGTATTCACGGTGGGTAAACAAATTACTGTTGAGCAATTGATAGAATTGAGCATAGTTATGAGAATATCTAGGTATGATCATGTATATAGGCATCACGCCCGAGACAAGTAGACCAACTCCTGCCAGCATCTACTACTATTACTCCACACATCGACCGCTATCCATCATCCATCTAGAGTATTAAGTTCAAGAGAACAGAGTAACGCTTTAAGCAAGATGACATGATGTAGAGGGATAAACTCATGCAATATGATATAAACCCCATCTTGCTATCCTCGATGGCAACAATACAATAGGTGCCTTGCTGCCCCTACTGTCACTTGGAAAAAACACCGCAAGATTGAACCCAAAGCTAAGAACTTCTCCCATTGCAAGAAAGATCAATCTAGCAGGCCAAACCAAATTGATAATTCTAAGAGACTTGCAAAGACAACCAATAATACATAAAATAATTCAGAGAAGATTCAAATATTGTTCATAGATAAACTTGATCATAAACCCACAATTCATCGGTCTCAACAAACACACTGCAAAATAAGATTACATCGAATAGATCTCCACAAGAGAGGGGGAGAACTTTGTATTGAGATCCAAAAAGAGAGAAGAAGCCATCTAGCTAGTAACTATGGACCCGTAGGTCTGAAGTAAACTACTCACACTTCATTGGAGGGGCTATGGTGTTGATGCAGAAGCCCTCTGTGATCAATGCCCCCTCCGGCAGAGGTCCGTAAAAGGCCCCAAGATGGGATCTCGTGGATACAGAAAGTTACGACGGTGGAATTAGGGTTTTGGCTCCGTATCTGGTAGTTTGGGGGTATGTAGGTATATATAGGAGGAAGGAGTATGTCGGTGGAGCAACAGGGGGCCCACGGGGGTGGAGGGCGTGGTTGGGGGGGTAGGCACGGCCCCTACCTCGTGCCTTCCTTGTTGATTGCTTGACGTAGGGTCCAAGTCCTCTGGATCATGTTCATTCCAAAAATCACGTTCCCGAAGGTTTCATTCCATTTGGACTCCGTTTGATATTTTTTCTGCGAAACCCTAAAATAGGCAAAAAAAACAGCAATTCTGGGCTGGGCCTCCAGTTAATAGGTTAGTCCCAAAAATAATATAAAAGTGTATAATAAAGCCCAATAATGCCCAAAACAGAATATAATATAGCATGGAACAATAAAAAAATTATAGATACGTTGGAGACGTATCAAGCATCCCCAAGCTTAATTCCTGCTCGTCCTTGAGTAGGTAAATGATAAAAACAGAATTTTTGATGTGGAATGTTACTTGGCATAATTTCAATGTAATTCTTCTTAATTTTGGTATGAAATTGCAGATCCGAAAGATTCAAGACAAAAGTTCAATATTCACATAGAAATAATAATACTTCAAGCACACTAACTAAGAAATTATGTCTCTTCAAAATAACATGGCCAAAGAAAGTTATCCCTACAAAATCATATAGTCTGGCTATGCTCTATCTTCACCACACAAAGTATTTAAATCAT
The DNA here is from genome assembly GCA_034509565.1 of Triticum monococcum. NCBI lineage: Eukaryota > Viridiplantae > Streptophyta > Magnoliopsida > Poales > Poaceae > Triticum > Triticum monococcum. Next base: position 435,908,401 of record CM067842.1, on the reverse strand, counting down.
GCACAACCCCGATGACAAGCCAAGCAATTGTTTCATACTTTTGGTGTTCTCAAACTTTTTCAATCTTCACGCAATACATGAGCGTGAGCCATGGACATAGCACTTTAGGTGGAATAGAATGGTGGTTGTGGAGGAGACAAGGGGGAAGATAGCCTCACATCAACTAGGCGTATCAACAGGCTATGGAGATGCCCATCAATAGATATCAATGTGAGTGAGTAGGGATTGCCATGCAACGGATGCACTAGGGCTATAAGTATATGAAATCTCCACAAAAGGAACTAAGTGGGTGTGCATCCAACTCGCTTGCTCACGAAGACCTAAGGCATTTTGAGGAAGCCCATCATTGGAATATACAAGCCAAGTTCTATAATGAAAAATTCCCACTAGTATATGAAAGTGATAACATAGGAGACTCTCTATTATGAAGATCATGGTGCTACATTGAAGCACAAGTGTGGTAAAAGGATAGTAGCATTGTCCCTTCTCTCTTTTTCTCTCATATATATATATATATATATATATATATTTATTTGGGCCTTTTCCCTTTTTCTACGGCCTCTTTTTTTCATCTGGAGTCTCATCCCGACTTGTGGGGGAATCATAGTCTCCATCATCCTTTACTCACTTGGGACAATGCTCTAAAAATGATGATCACCACACTTTTATTTACTTACAACTCAACAATTACAACTCAATACTTAGAACAAAATATGACTCTATGTTAATGCCTCCAACGGTGTACCGGGATATGCAATGAATCAAGAGTGACATGTATGAAAGAATTATGAACGGTGGCTTTGCCACAAATGATCATGCAAAGAAATATGACAATGATGGAGCGTGTCATAGTAAACGGAACGGTGGAAAGTTGCATGGCAATATATCTCGGAATGGCTATGGAAATGCCATGATAGGTAGGTATGGTGGCTGTTTTGAGGAAGGTATATGGTGGGTGTAGGATACCGGTGAAAGGTGCGCGGTATTAGAGAGGCTAGCAATGGTGGAAGGAAGAGAATTGCGTATGATCCATGGACTCAACCTTAGTCATAAAGAACTCATGTACTTATTGCAAAAATCTACAAGTTATCAAAGCAAAGTATTACGCGCAAGCTCCTAGGGGGATAGATTGGTAGGAAAAGACCATCGCTCGTCCCCGACCGCCACTCATAAGGAAGACAATCAATAAATAAATCATGCTCCGACTTCATCAAATAATGTTTCATCATACGTGTCGGCGTTCTGGGAACGGGGGTCCCCAGACTTGCCTGCCTGCGGCCTGCGGCGTGGCTCGAGCGGGGGCCCAGCGCGGCCCATCTTCATCAACACGAGGCTCAAGACCCTCGCGAGAGGCCAAGCCTCGCGAGGCGGATGACACGGCGCATCCTCAGGCACAGCCTCGTCAGGCTGGCTCGCGAGGAGGCGGAGAGTTCAAGGCGGGGTACCACGCGAGCTGCCCATGATGCAAGCCATGACGACACGGGGCACCAGGCGGGTGCCAGCGCGCGCAGCGTCCCTCTTTCCTCTTTGGTGCAAAGGGGGCAAGCGTATCAGCGGAGTACCGAGGCATCAGGCAACGGTTGCCACTTCGGTGCAACGAGACCAGGACCAGGAGGACTACGAGACGGATGTCACCATGGAGCCTAGCGCGGCGTCATCACCAGAGCCTTTGGCAGACGAAGACTGCTTTTGTCAGGATAGATGTACTCGCTGTCCCCCTTCAAATTAGCCCGCCATTGTTGGATCCCTTCCCGCTCAATATTTGGGGAGAGGACCAGGGCCTCTATAAATAGGGCTAGCCACCCACATAGCAAGGAGGTTCGGTTTTTGGTTCGTTGGGTTGTTCGATTCCTGGTCGTTCGGTCCGGGATCTGAGAGAGAGAGAGAGAGGGTGACTGAACTCTTCATAGCAGTTCATCACCACAGCCAAGAGCAGACCCTCGCGAGGCTGTTCTTCCTTGTATTGTTCATCCTCACCAGCCCCAGGAGGCAATCCATCCACCACACACTGGAGTAGGGTATTACACCACATCGGTGGCCCGAACCAGTATAAATCTTGTGTCTTTCGGGCAGTTCTTTTAATAGTTTAGATCCCATCAAGACGGAGAGGTTGAAAGCAAGATTTCCGCGCGCACCCCAGTGTTCGAACCTTAAGGGTCTGCTGGAACCCGAAATCCGACATTTGGCGCGCCAGGTAGGGGTGCGCCGGAATTCGTCTTCCACCGCTCCGCTCTCCTCCGACCGTCGCATCCATGTCAGACGCTCGTCGAGCCCGCGCCGAGCGCCGGGCCGCCATCGCTTCCCGTGTCGCCCAGACGGCCCCCATCGATGGGCATCCTCGTCATTCCCCGTCGCCCGCCGTCAACACCGCCACCGGCCCGGCGGGTTGCGAGCAGCAAGCATCGTCTCAGCACCCGTCCGTGCGGCAAGACAGCCGCACCGCCACTCCGTCACTCGCACCAGCTGGCTCTTCGTCCCGCGCGCTCCACGCACCCTTGGAGGCTCGAGCTGCGCTCCTCGCGGCAAACGAGCTCCTGCGCTACCGTCCTGTCGACGACATCTACGAAGAATGGCTTGACCGCGTCACCGAGCTTGTCCGCGCCGCTGGGGGCTCTTCCGTGCCGTCCGTCCCTCTGCGCCGCACTCCACCCCGCGCGGGCAACGAAGCTCCAGAGGCTCACCAGCCGCCTCCTCTCTAAGAAGATGTCGTGGCTCCAAGGCACTTGGTCCCTAGGCGGAACCCGCTCCGTCAGGTGCCAGCGCAGCAAGAGCAAAGCTGCCAAGAAATCCCTTGCCCGCAGGGGGCTGCCAGGGCGCTCCCTGCTCCGGCACGCCGCGACCCTGCTCCAGCTCCGGCACGTCAAGACCCTGCCCTGCTCCTAGCTGCAGCGCGTGGGGACCCTCAAGACCAAGCTCTCCACCAACCGAGGCCTTTCGTGGCCACCGCGGGCTGCCACGCCATACCACTGAGCTGCGCAGCGTCGCGTGGCCCGGCAAGTTCAAGCCTGACCTGCCTCCTCGCTACGACGGCACAACTGACCCCGCAGAATTCCTCCAGCTCTATGAGCTGGGTATCGAGGCTGCCGGCGGGGATGAAAAGGTCATGGCGAACTGGTTCCCCATGGAGCTCAAGGAAGGAGCTCGAACCTGGCTCCTAAATCTGGCTCCAGGCACGATCTCCTCCTGGGACCAGATGCGCGCCCGCTTCATCGCCAACTTCCAAGGTACTCGCGACCGGCCGCCTGCCGTGAGCGACATGCGCTGCATCAAGCAACAACCCAAAGAAACCCTGCAAAAGTACATCCGGCGCTTCAACAGCATGCGCCTCAAGATCCCCAGGGTGTCAGAGGAGGCCATCATCTCCGCCTTCTCTGACAGTGTGCGTGACGTCAAGATGAAGGAGGAGCTGGTGATGCACGAAGACCTCTGCACCTCCCTGGAGTTGTTCAACTTGGCGAACAAGTGCGCCAAGGCTGAGGAGGGACGTCTCTCCCTCCTCGAGCTGCCTGCCACGGACCCAAAAGAGAAGAAGCCCAAGGCCAAGGACGTGAAGCGCAAGGGGGCTGACGTGCTCGCAGCCGAACCAGACACACAGCGGGGCAAGGATCTGCCCGAACCCTCCAGAGGCAGCCGGTACTGTGTGTACCATGACCTCCACACCCAAAACACCAATGATTGTCAAGAGCTCCACGCCGTGCGAGAAGGAAGGATCGGGCGTCGCCCTGACCGTGCTGACCGGGGCTATGGCCGAGGAGGAGGAAGAAACCCAGGGTGCTGGGAAGACCGCGGCCTGCGCCAGGGGTGGCGCGACCAGCCTCGCGAGGACCGCTGGCGGGACCTGCCTCGCGAGGGGGACTGGAGAGACCAGCCTCGTGAGGGCCGCCCTCATGGCAACGCAGGCCTACCTCCGCTGCCGCCTCCACCAAGAAGGAATGAAGACCGCCATCAAGACGAGGGGGCTGGGGGCTTCCAGGAGCCGCGCGCGATCGCCTGCATCCCGGGCGGAGCTCAAGCCCCAGCCTCCCAACGTATCTTCAAGCAGTCTGCGCGCGAAGTGAATGCAGTTCTCCCCAAGCTCGAAGCAACGTGCCCCCTCAGGTGGTCGGCGTGCCCCATCACGTTCAGCTCGGCAGACCAGCTCAAGTTGGCGGCCACTACAGGAGTCCTCCTGATGCTCTGCTCCCCGGTCATCAGCAACGTGCAGGTCACCAAGACCCTCATCGATGGCGGGGCAGGGCTCAACGTCCTGTCCATGGAAACATTCAACAACCTCCAAGTGCCCTATGACCAGCTTCAGCCAACCAGGCCTTTCTCCGGGATCACCGACGGTTCCACAGTCCCGATCGGGCAGGTCCGCCTCCCTGTCACCTTCGGAGCCCGCAGCAACTACGCACTGAGCTCATCGACTTCGACGTCGCCCAAATCCGCGTGCCGTACAACGCCATCCTCGGGTACCCAGCGCTGGCCAAGTTCATGGCTGTGACCCACCACGGCTACAACGTCCTCAAGATGCCAGGAAGTGGCGGCGTCATCACGGTGCCCTGTGAAGAGAGAGATGCAGTGTGTTCCCTGGAGCGAGCCTTTCAGGCTGCGTCGCTAGAAGACCCAGATCGCGGAAGCAGGAGGCTTCCTGAGACCGTCCCCAAGAAGAAGACGTCGTCAGGCTCAGCCCCTCAGGAGGCAGGCCCCTCAGGGCCCGTGCCTCCTCAGGAGGGCCCTCCGTCCATCGCATAGGAAAGCGTGCCCGGTGCCCTCCTCAGGCAGGGCTCGGGGGCTCTCACCTGGAGGGCCACCGACCTAGCCGGAGTCACGAGGGAGGCGCTTGGGCACCATGTGGAGGCGTGCTTCGCAGCACGTTTCCCTCAGGAGGGAGCCAGGCGAGGAAGATCAGACCAGCAAGAGTTCGTTGACGAGGCCATTCGAGAGCTACAGGAGGCAAGGATCATGAGAGGTTGCCGCCGCTTGCCAGCCATGGCCCCACATCCAGGCAAGGATGGTGGGCTGCGCATCTGCGTCGACGTACCAGGGCTCAATCAGATCGCCACAACGGAGCGCCTCTGGCCCTCGCGACTGGGGCGCTATGGAGGTCCACCCCACAGCTATGTTCGCATGCCTTACGGCCTGCCGAGCATGGCTGCGACGTACCAGCGCCTCATGAGGGGCATCGTGGAGGCTCAGGAAGACAGGCATTCCGCGGCTCTGGCAGAGGTAGAGACAGCTCGCGAGGAGTCACCAGTGCCTCCGGAGCCTCCCGAGGCCCCGGGGCCTGGGGGCTCGTGAGGATCGGCTTCCACAGCCCGTCAAGTCTGCTGCACCAACGCCACTACGCCGACGACATCCTCAGGGTTGCATCACTCCCAGGCCGCGTGGGTCCGTCCCCGCGGCATGTATCTGCATTTACCTTTCCGTCGTTAGTTTGCCTTGTTGGGGGCGCCCCTCGGGCTGCATCACCCCCAAGCCGTTCGGGCCAGACCCAGCGGCGTGTATCCCCCCTAGCGTTTATTTCCAACTATGCATTGCCTATCACGCTTAGCTGCATGGAGCCTGTCCGCAGCATCTTCTCTTCCCATGTCGGCCACTTGCACGTTAAAGGGTGGGTGCCTGAGCATCGCGACTCAGGGCTCTTACCGGCTCTCCAGCCCTCACCCTCTGGCCTTGTCCATGGGATCGCGACCTGGCATACCAGCGACGGCTGAGACAAGCTCGAGGGCCGGGACCCGAGGACGTAGAGTACCGGCATCTAACCAAATTTTGCAGGGACACATCTCAAGATATGGCCCAGTGCCTGGCGCAACCCGCCCAGAGGTAGGGCCTCGTGAGTCCCGCGCTGGCTCACGGGTGCCTAGATACACCTCACCCAGCTCTACCGTGCTGGTCACGTGTCAGGGCGGGGCTGTATACGCCCCGGGGGCTCCTCCCGGAGGGGAGCCCCCTCCCACGTACCAGTGGAAGCACCATGCTCCGCGCTGGCTGACGACACTGCCGAGGAGCGGCTATGCCCGTACACATACGGAAGCGCTATGCTCCGCGCTGGTGATAAACAACTGAGGGTGGCCTCCGGGCCGCGTTAACCGAAGGGAGCCCAGAGCTCAGTGGCTGGCCTCATCGCAACGCCTCCCCTCGGGAGCGTCGCGCGAGGGGGCTGGGTCACGCCCAGACGTACGCCGCCCAGCCAGGCCCCTCGGGCCTGGTTCGCCGCGCGTCTCTCCCCGAGCGGAGCCAAGGTATGAAGGCCGTTTGCGCGTCAAGGGGGACCCCTGGGCATCACGACCCAGGGGCCTAACTGGTCCCGTAGTCCCTCACTCCTTAGTTCTGAAAGGCTATGCTGGGTGAGGTACACGCGGGGCCGGGCTCTCCAGACATAGAACGGTAGCCACACTTACATCTCGCCTCATCACCCGCTGTTCGCGCGTCAAGGGGGACTCCTGAGCATCGCGACTCAGGAGCCTAACTGGCTCCGTAGCCCCTCACTCCTTAGTTCCGAAAGGCTATGCTGGGTGAGGTACGCGCGGGGTCAGGCTCTGCAGACGTTGAACGGAAAACACGCCTACATCACGCTTCCCTACTTGTTGTTCGAGCGCCAAAGGGGACTCCTGAGCATCGCGACTCAGGAGCCTAACTTGTCACGTGGCCCCTCACTCCTTTGGTCCCGTCCTGGTTTCCGGTCGGGGCTGATGTTGGGTGAGGCATGCGCGGGGCCAGGCCCTGCCGGCGTAGAACACAAGCAAGTAGGGAAGAAAAGCATAAAATCCAAGGAACTTAAAAGCAAATATTACAGTCCATACTGTCAATCTCAATACCAAACGCAAGTTTAAATGCCTCCCCGAGGCGTGATGCATGTGCAGGAACCTAAAGAAGAGCAGGGATGGGACGGAGTCACTTGTCGACGCTGGTTCCGCCTTGTGGAACAGCGGGGTCGGCAGCGCCTTGCTTCGGCCTGGTGCTGAAGGCCCGGAACTTCTCCAGCAGCACCTCCGCGCGCCCCTTCACAACTTCGACAGCGGCAGCAGCACCCTCGCCGCTCACTGGTTCCAGCAGGGCGTCGAGGTCGGTGTTGGGATCGCGGAGGTAGACGTGGGCGAAGACCCGTGTCAGCGCGACAGAAGACAGGACGTGCGCCTCGGCCTCAGCCGCGGGGCCGATGCCGAGGACGACGTCCTCAAGAGCCTTGACCAGAAAGGGGAGTAGAGGCGCGGAAGAAGGGGCCTCGCGAGGACCTTGCCGAGCGTCTCCGCTCCCATTCACACACGAGCCCAACGACGCACTTGGAACGGCCCCTAGTCCTCAAGATAAGTTACCACCCACGGCACTGGCTGCTGCAGCACTACCCCCGCACCTAAAGCAACTCTGTACTAGCGACATTGCTTCCCTTTCTCACTAAGTGATGGCTGCTTGGGCGCCAAAGGGGACCTCCTGAGCATCGCGACTCAGGGGCTCTTACCAGACCTCGGGTCGCTCACCTCCTGGCCTTGACCACGGCATCGCGACCTGGCATACCAGCGATGGCTGACGCTGCCTTGGGACTGGGACCTGTCGGCGTAGAGCACCAAGCCCTCGTGAGGTGCGAAAGGGAAGGCTGAACTATAACGGAGTTAGCAGCTCGCACGAATCCATAGCAAAAGGTCATACATATTAACAAACAGGACTACAGGCACCTTACAAGCCCCCACAGGGCGCATTTTGATTCCTCGCAAGGAACGAATCCTAAGGAGTGCTAACTATACGGGCTCCTGCAGAAGATGCCATCATCAACAGTGGGCCGTCAGGCACCGGTGCCAACTCCATCCAGATCAGGGTTGGCGACGGCCTGACGCGTCTGCCCTGCTCCTAGAGCGACGGCGACTCGGGGGCTCGTAGCTGTCGTCGCTCGTCTCCGGAGTCACGTAGCCTCCGCTGGAGCCGCTGGACCCTCGGGCGCCACTGCCAAGGGGGCGGTCGACGGGCCTAGCCCTCACCAGGGCGAGGTCCTAGTCGCCTCTCCCGCGGCTGCACTCCAGCCGACGCCCGATCGCGTCGAAGACCTTGAGGAACATCACCGCCGCGCTGTCATACTCCAGGTGGACCGTGAAGATGCCTCTTTCCCTGCAGACCCGGGCGATCTCCCTCCAGCCGCGGGACATGTAGACCGCTCCCGGGGCAGCGACGACAACCTTGGCCTCGGTCGCGGGGGCGCCGCAGTCGGCATGCTGCAGCTGAAGCTCCATAGGCCCCCCTGGAAGAACCACGGAGGCGAAGAAGGGAGGAAGGCGGATCCAGGACTGAAGAGGAGTGACGACGTGGAGCACGAACTCATGGGAGGAGCCCTCGGCATGGACTCCAGGAGGAACCACCCACGCCTTCATAACCCGACGGCGCCGACGACGGTGCTAACCGCGGGGATCAGCATCGGCACCTTCGGGGCCCTCGACGTGGGCGTACAAACGCAGCGGGAACCCCGACGGAGCCCGCTCGCCCCGGGGCCTCGCCACCACCCGATCGTCCTCATCGTCCCGGCTGCAATGGGCGAGGCGCTTCTTCGGCGGGAGAGGGTCTGGCCCTTCTCGAGGAGCCTTTCCCTACTCCGCTGCAGAGAATCGGCGAATCGGAGCCATCGCACCAAGACGGAGCAAGAACTGAGGCGAAGGAGAGAGCAAGAGGAGATGGACTGGACGAGCACGGGCGGTGCCGTACTTATAGCCGGCGAAGCCAACCACCGGTCTCCATGATCACAGGTAATCATAACACGTTCTGCATGCAGGGACTTGTCCAACTCGCACGATCACCAAGGCGTCATGGGGAAGCGGAGGCGCCACATCCAATCAACCGCCACACGGCGTCCAAGGCCGCAGGCTGTTAGGGCCCGCGGCGCTTCGCCCTTTCCCTTTCGCCTCTTGGCACGGCCAAGTCCATGCGCGCCTTGGGCCCGGGGGCTACTGTCGGCGTTCTGGGAACGGGGGTCCCCAGACTTGCCTACCTGCGGCCTGCGGCGTGGCTCGAGCGGGGGCCCAGCGCGGCCCATCTTCATCAACACGAGGCTCAAGACCCTCGAGGGGCCAAGCCTCGCGAGGCGGACGACACGACGCATCCTCAGGCACAGCCTCGTCAGGCTAGCTCGCGACAAGGCGGAGAGTTCAAGGCGGGGTACCTCGCGAGGTGCCCATGACGCAAGCCATGACAACACGGGGCACCGGGCGGGTGCCAGCGCGCGCAGCGTCCCTCTTTCCTCTTTGGTGCAAAGGGGGCAAGCGTATCAGCAGAGTACCGAGGCATCAGGCAAAGGTTGCCACTTCGGTGCAACGAGACCAGGACCAGGAGGACTACGAGACGGAAGTCACCATGGAGCCCAGCGCGGCGTCATCACCAGAGCCTTTGGCAGACGAAGACTGCTTTTGTCAGGATAGATGTACTCGCTGTCCCCCTTCAAATTAGCCCGCCATTGTTGGATCCCTTCCTGCTCAATATTTGGGGAGAGGACCAGGGCCTCTATAAATAGGGCTAGCCACCCACATAGCAAGGGGGTTCTGTTTTTGGTTCGTTGGGTTGTTCGATTCCTGGTCGTTCGGTCCGAGATCTGAGAGAGAGAGAGAGAGAGGGTGACTAAACTCTTCATAGCAGTTCATCACCACAGCCAAGAGCAGACCCTCGCGAGGCTGTTCTTCCTTGTATTGTTCATCCTCACGAGCCCCAGGAGGCAATCCATCCACCACACACTAGAGTAGGGTATTACACCACATTGGTGGCCCGAACCAGCATAAATCTTGTGTCTTTCGGGCAGTTCTTTTAGTAGTTTAGATCCCATCGAGACGGAGAGGTTGAAGGCGAGATTTCCGTGCGCACCCCAGTGTTCGAACCTTAAGGGTCTGCCGGAACCCGAAATCCGACAATACGTGCATGCTATGGGAATCACAAACTTTAACACAAGTATTTCTCAAATTCACAACTACTCAACTAGCATGACTCTAATATCACCATCTGCATATCTCAAAACAATTATCAAGTATCAAACTTCTCATAGTATTCAACACACTCATAAGAATTTTTTTATTAATCTTGAATGCCTAACATAATTAAAGCAAATTACCATGCTGTTTTGTAAGACTCTCAAAATAATCTAAGTGAAGCATGAGAGAATAATAGTTTCTATAAAAAAATCCACCAACGTGCTCTAAAAGATATAAGTGAAGTACTAGAGCAAAAACTATATAACTCAAAAGATATAAGTGAAGCACATAGAGTATTCTAATAATTTCCGATCATGTGTGTCTCTCTCAAAAGGTGTGTACAGCAAGGATGATTTTGGTAAACTAACAAATAAAGACTCAAATCATACAAGACGCTCCAAGGAAAACACATATCATGTGGTAAATAAAAATATAGCTCCAAGTAAAGTTATCGATGGAAGTAGACGAAAGAGGGGATGCCTTCCGGGGCATGCCCAAGCTTTGGATTTTAGGTGTCCTTATATTATCTTGGGGTGCCATGGGCATCCACAAGCTTAGGCTCTTTCCACTCCTTGTTCCATAATCCATCAAATCTTTCACCCAAATCTTGAAAACTTCACAACACAAAACATAAAGTAGAAAATCTCGTGAGCTCCGTTAGCGAAACAAAACAAATCACCACTTCAAGTTACTGTAATGAACTCATTCTTTATTTATATTGGTGTTAAACCTACTGTATTCCAACTTCTCTATGGTTTATAAACTATTTTACTAGCCATAGATTCATCAAAATAAGCAAACAACACACGAAAAACAGAATCTGTGAAAAACAGAACAGTCTGTAGTAATATGTAGATAACGCAAGATCTGGAACCCCAAAAATTCTAAAATAAATTTCTGGACGTGAGGAATTTATCTATTAATCATCTTCAAAAATAATTAACTAAATATCACTTTCCAAATAAAAATGGCAGCAATTCTCGTGAGTGCTAAAGTTTCTGTTTTTTACAGCAAGATTAAAAAGACTTTCCCAAGTCTTCCCAATGGTTCTACTTGGCACAAACACTAATTAAACACAAAAAACACAACCAAAAAAGAGGCTAGTTAACTGATTTACTACTAAACAGGATCAAGATTCAAGAAATAAAAATAAAATTGGGTTGCCTCCCAACAAGCGCTATCGTTTAACGCCCCTAGCGAGGCATAATATTTCAATGATGCTGACATGAAAGACAAAAATTGAAGCACAAAGAGAGCATCATAGAACACGTGACAAACACATCTAAGTCTAACATACTTCCTATGCATAGGCATCTTATAGGCAAATAAATTATCAAGGAAAGCAAACAATAGCATATGCAAGAAAGCAGAAAGAAACAATAGCAATCTCAACAAAATGAGAGGTAATCTAGTAACATGAAAATTTCTACAACCATATTTTCCTCTCTCATAATAATTAAATGTAGGATCATAAGAAAATTCAACAATATAGCTATCACAAAACATATTCTTAACAAGATCCACATGTATGCAAAGTTGACACTCTTCCAAAATAGTGGGATTAACATTAACTAAAGTCATGACCTCTCCAAACCCACTTTTATCAAAAACTTCATAAGATTGAACATTATCCAAATATGTGGGATCTAAACTTGACACTCTTCCAAGCCCACTTTCAATAATATTGCAAACACTATTATCAATCTCATATTCATCATGGGGCTTAAATAAATTTTCAAGATCAAAACAAGAATCACCGCAATCATGATCATTGCAAGAAATAGTAGTCATAGAAAAACTAGCATCCCCAAGCTTAGGGTTTTGCATATCATTAGCACAATCGACATTAAGAGAATTTATAATAACATCATTGCAATCATGCTTTTCATCGAAGGAACTATTAAGTATGGGTGCAATAGCAACGATCTCATGTTTAACATAAGGAACTATAGCAAATTCATCTTCATAAATATTGGCATCATGGCCACAAGAATATCAAGCATCATGTTCATCAAGGGATATTTCAATCAAATCATCGGAATCATAATTATCTATAGATTCATGCATATCATTATTTTCTTCCGAAGCAACGGTCATTCTTTCAATAAATTCTTTGACATAGACATTATGAGCATAGTTTTCATAGCAATATTTAAGTATGTAAATTTTTTCAGATTTGTAGAGAGTAATATCATATTTTTCAATCAAAGAAGCAACTTCATAAGCACCCTTAAAAGCAACAAATTCTTCAATTCGTTCGATATCGTAGTAACTATAAACACCCTTTGCATAAGAAGATAAGATTTCAATATCATTAAACTCACATAGGTAGGGGAGGTGTTTTTTAGGGTTCTTAGAGCAACAAGTAAAATCACAAATTTCACAAAGATTCCAAGCATAACACAACAATCTGTTTATTTGATTCCACAAGAGTCTCCCTTATTCAGACAAATGGTGACGCACAAAATGAGCATGCTCATCTAAAGATTTCCCATCAACTAGGCTAGTTGGGGTATCGGCACAAGCGCATAAGGATCGAAGATGATCTAAGTAGAACACTTTAAGTGGATCCATATTAATAGATTTTTAGCAAGCAAAGATGCAAGCAAATAGAAGGCACATGGAAACACAAACAAGCATACATATGGGAAGAAGGCAAACAAAAGAAGAGGTAAATAGGGAAAGAGAAGGAGGATGGATAGAGAGGGCGAATAAAACGGCAACGGTGAAGTGGGGGAGAGGAAAACGAGAGGCAAATGGCAAATAATGTAATGCGGGAGATAAGGGTTTGTGATGGGTACTTGGTATGTCTTGACTTGCAACGGCGCCACAAGTGACTCATTGTTGGGAGTCAAGTCTTGAGTTGTCTTGCGCGAACCTCCCCGGCAACGGCGCCAGAAATCCATCTTGCTGCCTCTTGAGCACTTGCATTGGTTTTCCCTTGAAGTGGAAAGGGTGATGCAACAAAGTAGCATAAGTATTTCCCTCAGTTTTTGAGAACCAAGGTATCAATCTAGTAGGAGGCCACGCACGAGTCCCTCGCACCTACACAAACAAATAAATCCTTGCAACCAACGCGATAAGGGGTTGTCAATCCCTACACGGTCACTTACGAGAGTGAGATCTGATAGATATGATAAGATAATATTTTTGGTATTTTTATGATAAAGAGAAATAAAAGATGCAAAGTAAAATAAATGGCAAAGGAAATAACTAAGTATTGGAAGATTAATATGATGGAAAATAGACCCCGGGGCCATAGGTTTCACTACTGGCTTCTCTCAAGAGCATAAGTATTCATGGTGGGTAAACAAATTATTGTTGAGCAATTGTCAGAATTGAGCATAGTTATGAGAATATCTAGGTATGATCATGTATATAGGCATCATGTCCGAGACAAGTAGACCGACTCCTGCGTGCATCTACTACTATTACTCCACACATCGACCGCTATCCAGCATGCATCTAGAGTATTAAGTTCAAGATAACAGACTAATGCTTTAAGCAAGATGACATGATGTAGAGGGATAAACTCATGCAATATTATATAAACCCCATCTTGTTATCCTCGATGGCAACAATACAATACGTGCCTTGCTGCCCCTACTGTCACTGGGAAAGGACACCGCAAGATTGAACCCAAAGCTAAGCACTTCTCCCATTGCAAGAAAGATCAATCTAGTAGGCCAAACCAAACTGATAATTCGAAGAGACTTGCAAAGATAAGCAATCATACATAAAAGAATTCAGAGAAGATTCGAATATTGTTCATAGATAAACTTGATCATAAACCCACAATTCTTCGGTCTAAACAAGCACACCGCAAAAGTAGATTACATCTAATAGATCTCCACAAGAGAGGGGGAGAACTTTGTATTGAGATCCAAAAAGAGAGAAGAAGCCATCTAGCTAATAACTATGGACCCGTTGGTCTGAAGTAAACTACTCACACTTCATCGGAGGGGCTATGGTGTTGATGTAGAAGCCCTCCGTGATCGATGCCCCCTCTGGCGGAGCTTCGAAAAAGGCCCCAAGATGGGATCTCATGGATACAGAAAGTTACGGCGGTGGAATTAGGGTTTTGGCTCCGTATCTGGTAATTTGGGGGTACGTAGGTATATATAGGAGGAAGGAGTACGTCGGTGGAGCAACACGGGGCCCACGAGGGTGGAGGGCGTGCCTGGGGGGGTAGGTGCACCCCCCTACCTCGTGCCTTCCTCGTTGATTTCTTGACGCAGGGTCCAAGTCCTCTGGATCATGTTCGTTCCAAAAATCACGTTCCCGAAGGTTTCATTCCATTTGGACTCAGTTTGATATTCTTTTTTTTGTGAAACCCTAAAATAGGCAAAAAAACAGCAATTCTGGGCTGGGCCTCCGGTTAATAGGTTAGTCCCAAAAATAATATAAGTGTATAATAAAGCCCAATAATGCCCAAAACAGAATATAATATAGAATGGAACAATAAAAAATTATAGATACGTTGGAGACGTATCATACCACCTCGCCATAAAGGCAGGGGAACGGCGGCTCCGGGATACACCTACGACCTACAATAGGACCTGGACAATAGAGCCGGTCAGACTAAATCAATCTACAGATCACGGGGCCGTGCTCCAGCACGGGAAAGTGGTCATCGGGCCTGGCGCGACAAGCACAATTTCACCCGGGCCAAAAACCGCATTCGGACTTCATCTGAACTACGTCGCGACACGGCCCGATATAGAGGCGCCGCACACCCCCTATGCTTCACCGATGAGGTAATGGAACACCAGTTCCCAGAAGGGTTAAAACCCGTGGACATCGAATCATATGACGGTACAGCAGACCCCGCAGTATGGATTGAAGATTTTATTCCACATTCACATGGCCCGTGGTGACGATCTACATGCCATCAAATACCTCCCCCTATGTACGCCCCCCCCCCGAACGCCGATGACCTTAGTCACATAGTGCAGCAACCCGGAGAGTCAGCCCGAAAACTCTGGACAAGGTTCTTAATTAAAAAGAACCAAATTGTTGACTGTACGTATGCCAAAGCCCTAGCGGCCTTTAAACACAGCATCCGTGATGAATGGCTCGCCCAACACCTCAGCCAAGAGAAGCCAAAATCCATGGCAACTATTGAGTTTAACCCGCCCAGGAGGGGCCAGGTTAAGCTCATGGCGGTTTATCAAGACAAAGCCCATGAAGATGCTGAAGATGGCGGTTCACTACGCAGACTCGTTGAGGGCCCGAAGCCCAAGGGCGATTTAAGGCCCAACAAGTGTAAACCGCCATATATGTATAACTTGTATTATAAGGCATGTATAGTTAGTCACCGAGCTGGATACGTTGTTTATGAGCCGGCCGGGACTCCGTGTGCCACTGGGCTTCAACCTGTGTATATAAAGGGACGATCCGGCGGTGACTTAGGGCAAGAAACCAGAGATCGAAAGCCAGGTCAAGCGTATTCGCTCCCTGGTAATCGAAACATAAGCAATACCACCTCAAACTGGATTAGGCCTTTACCTTCGCCGTCGAGCCAGTATAACCTCCTTGTGTCCTTTGTCCCGTTTAACCCCTTTAAGCTAACCTAGTTGTGATGGATCCATGACTAAGTCCTCACACTAGGACATCTGCCATGAAAATTTCACGACAGTTGGCGTCCACCGTGGGGCTTACGCATGATAGTTTCAAGTTCTTGAAGGGCAACTTCGAAGGGATCAAGGGATATGTTGTGGGCCGGATGACCAAGAGTCATCGCGGCAAGCTCGACATTGACGATGCAGGCTGGGGCCCCGAGGCCGGCTCAATCGAGTATAGGTACCGGGTCCCCTTCAAGGGAATTCACGTCTTCATCGGCAAGATCGGCGAACCGAGCCCTGAGCTGGACATCTGCGTTGACATCATTGAGACGGCTCAGCGTGCTTGACCCGCCCGAGTTTAGCTCGCCGTGAAACGTGCCTTCGTGGGATTCATCCACGGGGCGGAATTTGAGGAAGGATCTGTGTCTGGCTGTGAGACGGCCATCTATTCTGATGGTGAGTCATCCACGGGCGAGACTACTTCGTTGTATCAACTGCAAGACGGTAGGCTTGGGTGCTGTTCCGATGGTGATAATATTTCGGACCCCTATGAGCCGCCGAATCGGGTCGCGCTTTTCATGGCCGGTACACAGCCAGGACAGAATTCTACGACTGAAGGAGGCCCTATGCACTCACCGGCTCAGGTCTTGTCCAACTTATTGGACACTTTGACAACATTGTTAACAATAGAGGTTAACCCGACAAATCAAGCTCAGCATAATGCGAAAGCTGAAAAACTGCGAGATGAGATAGCTCAAGCCAAGGAAGATCTGGCGGCTGAGAACGCGAGGATGACTACGGAGCGAGCTGCTCTGGACGCTTAGGCATAGCGGATCCAGGCTGATTCCTTCCGGCTCACGTTGGATCAGAACTCGTCAAATGAAGTCATGAGGTGGAGGCATCGGAGTCACCTGCCCCCGGTTTACGAGGTGAGGAACCTCTTCAGCACACCTAGTGCGGGGACCAGTGACCCGCCAGAGGCAAACCGGGTGGTAGCCATGCCTAGGACGAGAGCGCCGGCTCAGCCACGCACAACAGATCCACCTCGTCTGAATAATACCCCACCATAGTATGTGCAGACGCCACCGGGTCATTATTCTAACCCTTTGGATAATATGATCACTGCAGCGACACAATTGGCGGCTCTCCTAGTTGAAGGTGAGTCTCCAGTTGCGATTGAAATACGAGGGCTAGAGAGCTTCTTCAGACAACACTAGTACAACAGGAGGCTTATTCTTACAGCCGTGAGAGGATTCACTCAACCCCTCGTCCGAGCCGAAGTTATAGCAGGCACATTGACTCAACGGCCGTTTCAAGCAGTGACAGGCCCTATAACTAGCCTCGTCGTCATGACCCGACGCATGATGGTGCTCAGGATTTGGTGGACTAGGGCAAAGCACGTCGAGAGTCTGAGCTGGCGGCTCAGCAAGCGGCTCATCAGCATCCTCCGATTTATCCAAAAACTTTGGTGGAGATAGGTGTAACCTCCAGAACCTTGGGAGTGCCATGTTTAGTGTCGGCTTTACATAATGTACATTTGTGAAAGTGCGTTATATCGACTAGAGGGGGGGTGAATAGGCGATTTTTATGAAAGTCTTCACAACGTGGAAGTTGTGAAGACAAACAGTAGGGATATGCCTATCACTAAGCAGCGGAAGTTAGATTACACTAGGCAAGCCATGGTCAAGTATTCAATAGAGTGAAAGCACAATGACAAGTAGCTGTAGTGTAATAAGGATCAGGTAGGAAGAAGTTATGAAGCCAAACAAATCATACAGTTACGTTGTGAAGACAAAAGATAGAGCCAGCATGCAATGGCTTCACAATGAGTAACAGTAAGTAAAAGGAAGTGAAGATGAAACCAGTGGCTCGTTGAAGACAATGATTTGTTGGACCAGTTCCAGTTGATGTGGCAACTGTACGTCTGGTTAGGGCGGCTAGGTATTTAAACCAAAGGACACACAGTCCCGGACACCCAGTCCTGAACACGCAGCTCAGGACACCCAGTCCTCACCGTATTCCCCTTGAGCTAAGGTCACACACACCTCGCCCAATCACTCTGTTAAGTCTTCAAGGTAGACTCCCAAACCTTCACAGACTTCGTTCACCGGCAATCCACAATGTCTCTTGGATGCTCAGAACGCGACGCCTAACCGGCTGGAGGATGCACAGTCCTCAAGTGTAATAAGTCTTCAGATCACTCAGACAAGAAGACCTAAGTGATGCCCAATTCTCTCTGGCTCTGGGTGGTTAGGGCTTTTCTCCTCGCTAGGAATTTTCTCTCAAAGGCTTCGAGGTGGGTTGCTCTCAAACGACAAAAGCCGTGCACTGAAATCTGAGCAGCCAACCGTTTATGGTTGTAGGGGGTGGACTATTTATAGCCACTGGGCAACCCGACCTGATTTGTCCGAAATGACCCTGGGTCACTAAGGAACTGACACATGTTCCAACGGTCAGATTTCAAACTCACATGGCAACTTTACTTGGGCTACAAGCAAAGCTGACTTGTCCGACTCTGGACAAGATTTGCTCTCATAGTCTTCACTCGAAGACATAGGTTTTGAATTAGGCATCACTTCAGTCGTTCTGACTGGTTCTCTTGGACCCCACTTAATAGTACGGTGGTTCCTATGACTCAACACAAATGAAAGAGAACTACGAAAGATCTAAGTCTTCGAGTTCCATAGGCTTCACGTGGTGTCTTCTCTTGTCATAGTCTTCAATGTGAATATCTTCATATATCACCATTGACTTCAATGTCTTCGTACATTTTTAGGGGTTCTCTCTGGTAGTAAAACCGAATCAATGAGGGACTTCTACCTGTGTTATCCTGCAATTCTCACAAACACATTAGTCCCTCAACTAGGTTTGTCGTCAATACTCCAAAACCAACTAGGGATGGCACTAGATGCACTTACAATCTCCCCCTTTTTGGTGATTGATGACAAACTAGTTGAAGTTTTCAACGGGGAATATAACTTGTGAAATTGTAAAGGAGTTGTCTTCATAAGCTGCAAGAGCTCCCCCTAAAGATGTGCATATAAGTAATTTGCTTTTGGAATGCAAGTGCACATGGCAGGTTGTACTTGTGGAGATTCACTTCAACTTATGATGACAATCCACTATGCATGTAAAAGTATATGAGGATAATGACATGCATAATGAAAAATGGACGTCTGCAGAATGATCTAAGAGCGGGATTTATCGTCGCACATGCGGAATTTATCTTCGCAAAAGCACGGTGGCAAACAAGTAGCAGACGACCATCGAGTTTAAGTGTTACAACTCAAAGAACCAAATGTAGCAAAACAAGAGTTGTAAGCACGCAGCAAAATGTAGCAAAATATAAGGCACCCGCCCATATTGACCCGCTTGAAGACTATCAACATCATATGCTTCTCCCCCTTTTGTCAGTGAGGACCAAAAAGGTTTGAAGACATAGAGTTTTCTACTCGTTCCCATGAGCAGCAGGGTCGTTGGAGGTGTTGGGCGGTGCGGAAGAGCTTGGTGCAGATTCGACGCGTGCTGAAGGAGGTGGCGGTGATGTAGCATCGTCTTCTTCCTCGATAATCCTTGCAGTCACTATGGCAGCAGATGAAGAGAACTCTGAGTCTTCAAGTGATGGAGTTCCTCGCAGCACAGCCCTTCTGGGAGGTGTGGAGTCAAACTTGAATCGCTCTTTGAAGCCATCCTCTTGAAGATCAGCTTCAGAACACATCATTGTGAGTCCTTTCCAGGTGCGGCGACAGGTTTCATGTGCAACGAATGCATTCTTGATGGCAAGATTTCGGATGTGATTTACATCCACCAAGAGGCTTTTCATCTGTCTTTTCAGCCAGTCATGATGCCTATCCTGCTTTTGATGAAGGGCCACAAGAATCTCTCGGTCAGTAAGAGCACGAGCTCGCTTCTTAGGTCTTGGAGCGGTTGTGCTGTCAGTGGCTTCAGTGGAAGCAGGGTGTGGTGCATGTGTAGTGCCAGCCAGCGGATACACCCGAGAGATAGCTTCAACACCTTCAACGTTTTGAGTGAAGCTCTGGTGCTCTGCATTCTGAAGACTCAAAGGTTGCTTGGCAGGCTCAGGATATATGGCTTCAGCAGAGGTATCCACATCGGGCAAGAAGATCCGATGGTTGCGGGCTGAGGGCTGATACAAGATTGCAGAGTGAAGTTTGATCAGCCTCATTACCCAAGGGGCATAGAACTTCAAGCCAAACAAATCTGAGCCTGATGCAGCAAGTTGGCGTATGAAGAAGTCCTGTGCATTGAAGCATTTGCCATGAAGGATATAAAATATCAGAGTCTTCATTGCACCCTCGATCTTGGCATTGGGAGAGTGCCCTTTGATAGGCCAGAGAGTCCGCCTGATGATGTGATAGATGGTTCTGGGCAGGTACTCAAGGTCTTCAACGAAGAACTCTGTGGGATAAGGAGAATCATGGGGCAATGGCTTCATCATGGAGAAGCATCTGACTCATATTCGGTTCAGGCCTCTGAAATATGCTCTCAAGAGCTTCAGTGTGTAGTTGACAGCCTTCCTCGAAGAATGCGCCAGGAGTGGGCAGGCCGGTGAGCTCAATGATATCAAATGCATTGGCTTCGTGATGAACATTGCCGGTCATCCACTCCAGGACCCAAGTCTTCGGATCTCTGTTGTATCCTTTGATGTGGAGGGTGGCATAGAATTGTAGCAGAAGCTCTTCATTCCAGTGCTCTTCATCAGTCGCAAACTGCAGCAGACCCACTTGCTTGAAGCAATCCAACGCTTCCTCTAGACAAGGCAGACCAGCAATAGCTTCAACATCAAGGCGCTTGTGCGGGAAGATGCGACCTTGGTTGTACAGGATGCATGAATAGTAGCTGCGCTGAGGATAGCTCCAGAACCTATCTGATGAAATCCTTTCCCTTGAATAGGGGTTCTTGGAGCTATCAAAGAACGTATTATCTGCCCTGAAGCTGGTGATGTTAAAGGAGCCAGGAGCTGATGCAGGACCTGGGAACCTTGGCAGTCTGGGGACTGGCTTCTGGACCTGAGGCCTGTGCTCAACATGGTAATCAAATTGGGGACCGACAGCAGACTCAGGAACAGAAGTATCAGGGTCAGTGGCTTCACTGGCGTCTGATGCTTTCGGTGGGGAGGACTCCACATTAGCTTCAATGTTAGTTGTGGCAACCTCAATATTTTCAGCCTCCACTGGACTAGCTGGAGGGTCAGGCACAGGCACGTTCTCCTGGAGAACTGCTTCTTGGTGGAGCGGGGGAGTGGGATCTTGTGGTGCTTCTTCATCTTCTTCGGCTGATGCAGCCGGAATGTCATCAACAGAGTCTTGAGGCCTTGGACCTTTGCGAAGCCTACGAAATGCAGACGACGCCTGTGGAGTTGGAGTGGGCTGGACCTCAGATTCTTCTTCCACTTGTGGGCGATCCGCCCATGACGCATCCTGTGCAATTGGCGTCAGAGGACGACCAATGCTGATGAGTTCGCTGGTTTCACGCTGAGGAATGACTGCATCATCTTGTACATTGTCATGATGACCAATGTCTTCAGCAGCGATGGGGTCGGCTGCTGGAATGTCTTCAGCTTCAGGAGCCTCTGTGGAAGCAGGCTCATGAACTGTGAGTTGACGTTCTACGTCGGGATAGACCACAGAAAGGGGTTCAACCATCAAGGGCTCTGTGGGAGCAGCCCGATCTTTCTTGGTCTTCCTCTTCTTCTTGGAGGGGGCAGTAGGAGAGGCTTCAGGGTATTTCCTTTTCCTTGCTTCAGCCTCAGCAATCCTGGTCTTCTTGAGCTCTGAAGCTGTTGACCGGCTCTTTGGCTTCGAGCCAGTCATTGCAGTTGGGAAGACAATCGGGGCTGCTTCCTACCTTGGTGCATCGGGTTCAGCCGTAGTTGACTTCTTCTTCTTCTTCGCGGCCATCCTGGGGTCGATGCCAGGACGCCCAAGTGCCTTGCGCTTCTCAGCCTCGTTATAGGCTTGCACACATCAGTCAGCCAGAGTCTTCATGTGCTCGCGTGAACCTTGAGCTTCGGCGCGTTGCTTCAGGAAGTTTTCCTTGAGCTCGTGCATCATGATCTTGAAGTTCTTCACTTCTTGCATGCTGAGCTTAGCCATATGCTTCTTGAACTGAGCCTTTTCATAGTCAATTTTCTGCTTCAGCTCAACAACGCGCTGGGCGATGGCCAGTTCTGAAGCAATGGCTCCTTGGAAGGCAACACTGAGGCCAATGGGTAGCTGCAGATCTTCAAAGCTGATATTTGGCGTGTCAAACCACTCGTCAATGAAGTCGTGGATGATGGCGACATCAAAGAGAGGCAGATTATTGAAGATTTCTGCTTCTTCTTTGCTCTTGATGAGTTGCTCAAGAGCGTCATCTGCAAGGTCTTCATCACTTGATAGATCAATGGCGTCGTTGCGCAGAATGGCAGCAGCTGTGAGCTAATGGCCGCTGTGTGGCTGAGGCATCTTGCTCTTCTGGGGCTTGGAGATGCAGGATACGTCTTCAGACTGCACACTGACTTCAGGAGGTGCAGTTGCCAATGGCTTCGCCCTTGAGATTTTTGGTGAAGGGGCCGGGTTTGAAGCTTTTGGCTTCTTCGACTGCTTTGGCTTCGGTACAGCAGGCGCTTCTTCTGATTCAGTGTCAGCTGGTGGCTCATTCACTGCAGTCCCTTGAACCAAGATGCGGGTGA
This sequence comes from Triticum monococcum, assembly GCA_034509565.1. Taxonomy (NCBI): domain Eukaryota; kingdom Viridiplantae; phylum Streptophyta; class Magnoliopsida; order Poales; family Poaceae; genus Triticum; species Triticum monococcum. Next base: position 435,886,223 of record CM067842.1, on the reverse strand, counting down.
TGAGACCTTCAAGATTGGCGTAAGGACCGATGACATTGGGTTCTGCCTCGCGTGTGCCATCTGCCCTTGGTGCGGAGGGACCAGGGTTGAAGTCTAACCCAAACTTCTTCTTGTTCTGCTTCGCTAAGTTCTGGGCAAACTGGAAGTTGCGCTTGAACAGATTGTTGTCACGACACGAGAGTAGTGACGATGGATGTGCATCAGCAGGCTGTGGTCCACGGACCATGCATGGGTAGAAGCCTTGAGCAATGGCTTCATCTCTGGACCTAGGTATAAGATTCTTGTATAGGATGTCTCCCCACGGTCGTTTAATGGCACTTTTCTCAGCATACTCTTGGGTGACGAAGCGGTATTGGAACCATTTTTCTGCCCAATAGCGTCGAATCCATTGGATTCGGGTCTTGCGCTGACCATAATTCTCTTCAGGATCTGTTTTATACATTTCTGCCAGCTCATCAGGCAGATCTTTGGATGTTCCGCCACGACGCTGTCTGCCCCCCTTCCTTGCTGCTATCTCTGAAGCCATAAACCTTAAATTGGAAGGCTTCAAGACGTTCAAAGGCTTCAAAGGCTTTCTTTTGCTGGACCAACAGGAACTGGCTTCATGTAACGCCCTCGATGCGGCTATATCTCCCACGTGTCGAGGCACGACTTAGAGGCATAACCGCATCGAAAGCAATGTCGCAAGTCGGGAAATCATCACACATCCCATGTACATAAATAATATAAAGGGGAGGAACATAGCTGGCTTACACTCGCCACGTCACATCAAAGTACATAAATAACATCCATCATACAAATCACTCATGGCCCGACTACAGCGCCAAAATAGAAAAGACCCCCAACATGCGACAAGGCCCTGAATCTACCCCGACTGGGCACCACTATTGATCATCAGGAAAAGACACATAGTAGCGCTAAGAGTCCTCGTCGTACTCCCACTTGAGCTCAAGTGCGCCATCTGGAGTTGTATCATCTGTCCCTGCATCTGGTGTAATAGTAATCTGTGAGCCACAGGGACTCAGCAATCTCGCACCCTCGCGATCAAGACTATTTAAGCTTAATAGGTAGGAAAGGGGTAATGTATAAGTGGAGCTGCAGCAAGCGACTAGCAAATATTGTGGCTAACTTATTCGCAAAAGAGAGCGAGAAGAGGAGGCAAAGCACGAGCGAGAAACTAGGGAGCAACCTGCGCAAACATAACTCCAACACCGTGTCCACTTCCCGGACTCCGCCGAGAAGAGGCCATCACGGCAACACACTCAGTTGATTCATTTTAATTAATTAAGGTTCAAGTTATCTACAACCGGACATTAACAAATTCCCATCTGCCCATAACCGCGGGCATGGCTTTCGAAAGATCGATCCCTGCAGGGGGGTCCCAACTTAGCCCATAACAAGCTCTCACGGTCAACGAAGGAATAGACCTCCACCCAAGACACAGCGATCAGACTTGGTATCTCGGTACAACAAGACGATTCGACAAGTTAAAACAAGTCCAGCAACTCCGCCCGAATGTGCCGACAAATCCTGATAGGAGCTGCACATATCTCGTTCTCAGGGCACACTCAGATAAGACTAGCTACGAGTAAAACCAACCCTCAAGTTTCCCCGAGGTGGCCCCGCAGGCAGCTCATTTCGGACCAACACTCAGAGGAGCACTGGCCCGGGGGGGTTAAAATAAGATGACCCTCGGGCTCCGGAAACCCAAGGGAAAAAGAGGCTAGGTGGCAAATGGTAAAACCAATGTTGGGCATTGCTGGAAAAGCTTTTATCAAGGCAAACTATCAAGGGGTTCCCATTATAGCCCAACCGCGTAAGGGACGCAACAATCCGGGAACATAACACCGATATGACGGAAACTAGGGCGGCAAGAGTGGAACAAAACACTAGGCGAGAGGCCGAGCCTTCCACCCTTTACCAAGTATATAGATGCATTAAGATAACATGGCAATATAATGATATCCCAACAAGTAAATAAATGTTCCAACAAGGAACGGCTCCAATCTTCACCTGCAACTAGCAACGCTATAAGAAGGGGCTGAGCAAAGCGGTAACATAGCCAATCAATGGTTTGCTAGGACAATGGTGGGTTAGAGGCTCAATCATGGCAATTGGGAGGCTGACAAGCAAGTGGTAGGCATCGTAGCATTGGCATAGCAAAAAAGCGAGCAAACTAGCATAGCAAAGATAGTAGTGATTTCGAGGGTATGATCATCTTGCCTGCATAGTTGTCAGAGTTGACTGGATCCTCACAAGCAAACTCAACGGGCTCCTCGTTAGCGAACTCGTCTCCCGGCTCTACCCAACAACACAAACAAGCAACAATGATACAATCAACCACGTGCAAACTCAAGCAATAAGATGCAATGATGGTATGCTATGCGGGATGCGATGCGGGATGCAAAATGCAAGACGTGACAGGAAAAGCATGAACCTGGCCTCAACTTGGAAAACCAAGTGTGCCACTGGATAGAGGGGATGAAATCACCTGAAAATGATATAAAGATCATAGGAATCGGAGCTACGGTTTGGAAATGGCAAGCGTTTTACGAAACGAACTGATCTGCGATTTACAGCAAGTAGGCTCCTAAATGCAACGAAATGAACATGCTACAGCTACCAAACATGAAAACAAAATACATGGCAGGTATGTACACAATATGCTTAACAAATCACTAGGACTGATGCATAACCAAATTCATCCATTATGAGGTTCAAACAAGCATGGCAAAAACGAATAAGCAAAACAGATTTCAGACTTAGTGAAATTAACACTAGTCTGAAATTTCAGACCACGATGCTCTCTTCGGAGCAGCAAAACAACATGAAACACAACCTGAACATGACAAGTAAGAACATGGCATGGAGCTACTCAACAAGCTTAACAAAACACCCAAAGTGACCTTGGGCCAAAAGGGTTCACAAAATACTCTAACGAGCACACGAACATAGATGAATCACCATCAGTTTTCAGACTTAGTGAAAACTGAGACATGCTGAAATTATAACTCACGAAGGCATGTAAACGAGCTCGATGCACTCACTACGGTGCAAGTCATGGAAAGGCAAGCATATATCCATAAAGAAGGCACAAAATGCTAGCTAGACATGGCAAGAACAATGGCATAGCATGCATGCATCACTAACAATAGCATCGGCAAAATCGCAAACAAGTTGACGATCTGCCCAGATTTACCATGAAGCAAAAGTAGAGCTCAATTGACTCAAGCTAGAGCACTCCACATATGCAAACAAAGACATGGATGGATAGAGCATAACATAAATATAAAAACTCCCTTACTAATCATCCTCAAAAGAGGCACGGATCACTAGGAAACAAGCTGAACAAATGGCATCATGAACTAAAATATCCCAGACTTAGTGAAAATCACCAAGTCCCTGAAAACAGAATTCTCAGGTACCCCTCTTTGCAAGCTTGCACAAGTCACCACAAACATCCTAAAAATTCATGGGTGGCACCTTTGGAAAGAAGACAAAATGCTTCACAATTCATCCCAAAGACTCACAGGCATATCATGCACACAATAAGCATGGCAAAAATGACAAAAGTCTATGATGAGCTAACGGATCTGCAATTTAACTCACGATGCCTCCTTCTAACAGCATTTTGGGCATCAAGATGAACTCAAATGCAAATGATGCAATGGAATGAAATTATGTACTCGTCGAGACGATTTTGATATATCATATGTCCAAAACGGAGCTACGGATGCGGAGATACGATGCAATGAACATAGGCAAAAAAATTAGGGTTAGGGATAAAAAGTCAACCCGAGATCCAGATCTGGATCCGGGGGTCCTGTAGCTGGGCGCTCGGCCCAAGGTTTGACGACGACGGCGAGGAGGTCGCCGGCGATGGAGTCCGGCGGAGGAGGCTACGGCAGGGGGCGGCGAAGCCCACGGCGGTGGCTGGTGGCGGTGTGGTGGCGCGGTGCGGCGGCGTGGTCGGCCGGCATCGACGCCGGAGGACAACGGCGGCGGCGAGCAGCTCCGGTCGGCGGGAGGCGGCTCCGGCCGCCTGAGCCGAGGAAGATGGCGGCGGGAGGAGGCCGGGAGGCGCGGGCCTCCTCTGGCCCGAGCGGTCGGCGGGGAGGGCCGGCCCCGGGCCCTCGCGGGCCGACGATGTGGGGCGCGGGCGCGGTGGCGGGAGGCCACGTGGCGATTGGCGGTTGGGCGAGGGGCGCGGCGGACGTTGTCCGGCCGGGGGCGGACACGTCCGGCCGGCGCGGAGACAGATGGATCTCCTTTTTTTTAGGGTTTTGGATGGGGAAGAGAGATCCGAAAATGGGGGGAGCTATATATAGGCATAGAGGGATCTAGGAGAGTCCAAATGAGGTGCGGTTTTCGGCCACGCGATCGTAATCGAACGCTCTAGGACATGGAGCAGAGTTTGATGGGTTTTGGGCCAAATTGGAGGGGTGTTGGGCTGCAACACACACGAGGCCTTTTCGGTCCCTCGGTTAACCGTTGGAGTATCAAACGAAATCCAAATGACCCAAAACTTGACAGGCGGTCTACCGGTAGTAAACCAAGGCCGCATGGCAAGTCTCGGTCCAATCCGGAAATGTTTAATCCCCAGACACGAAAGAAAGCAAGAAATGGCCACCGAAGGAGAACGAAGCGCCGGAATGCAAAACGGACAACGGGGAAAATGCTCGAATGCATGAGATGAACATGTATGCAAATGCAATGCACGTGATGACATGATACGAGATGCATGAAAACGAAAACAACACACGAAGACAAAGACCCGAACCCGAGAAATAAATATAACTTAATGCCGGAAACGGCAAGAGTTGGAGTACAAATTGGGAAGGTTATATCTGGGGCGTTACAACACTCCACCACTACGAAAAGATCTCGTCCCGAGATCTAGGACTGAAAGAACTCCGGGTACTCAGAACGGAGGTGATCCTCGCGTTCCCAGGTAGCTTCACGGTCGGAATGGTGTGACCACTTGACTTTGAGAAATTTGATTGACTTGTTGCGAGTCCTGCGTTCTGTCTCTTCAAGGATTGCAACTGGGTGCTCACGATAGGAGAGATCTTCTTGGAGCTCAATGTCCTCGAAGTTGACGGTGCGTTCAGGCGTCTTGAAGCACTTTCGGAGTTGGGAGACATGGAACACATCATGAACATTTGCAAAGTTTGAAGGAAGCTCGAGTTGATAGGCGAGGTCGCCTCTCTTGCTGACAATCTTGAAAGGTCCGACGTATCTGGGGGCAAGCTTCCCTTTGATACCGAAGCGACGAGTCCGTTTCATAGGAGAGACGCGGATGTAAACATGATCTCCGATCTCGAAAGCCAAATCACGGTGCTTACTATCATAGTAGCTCTTCTGGCGGGATTGGGCTGCTTTGAGGTTATCACGAATGACCTTGCACATTTCTTCTGCCTCTGTGATTAGGTCATTACCCAGCAGCTGACGTTCACCGGTTTCAGACCAGTTGAGAGGGGTACGGCATTTCCTACCATACAGAATTTCAAATGGGGCCTTGCCCGAACTTGCTTGAAAACTGTTGTTGTATGAGAATTCAGCATAAGGAAGACAATCCTCCCACTTCATGCCGAAGGAGATAACACAAGCCCTGAGCATATCTTCAAGAATCTGATTGACACGCTCGACTTGACCGCTTGTTTGAGGATGGAAAGCAGTGCTGAAGCGGATGTTGGTGCCCATGGCCTTCTGAAAAGAATCCAAAAACTTAGAGGTAAAGATGCTGCCACGGTCTGAAGATATCACTAGAGGAATACCGTGCAGAGAGACAATTCGAGAGGTGTAGAGTTCCGCCAATTGAGCTGCAGTGATTGACTCTTTGATAGGCAGAAAGTGAGCCACTTTGGTGAGCTTGTCGATGACAACGAATATAGCATCATTGCCACGCTTGGACTTTGGAAACCCAGTCACGAAGTCCATTTCAATGTGGTCAAACTTCCATTCTAGAATGGCAAGAGGTTGGAGGAGACCTGCTGGCCTTTGGTGTTCTGCCTTCACTCTTCTGCAGACATCACATTCATTCACGAATTGAGCGATCTCGCGCTTCATTCGAGTCCACCAATATGTTTGCTTAAGATCCTGATACATCTTCGTGCTCCCAGGGTGGATGGAGAGGAGAGAGTTGTGAGCCTCGCTCATGATCACTTTACGAAGTTCACCTTTGGGCACAACAATTCGATCCTCGAAGAAGAGAGTGTCCTTGTCGTCAAGACGGTAGCACTTGTACTTGGACTGACTCTTTGCAATACCAATCTTCACCTTTTTCACCATAACATCAAGAAGCTGGGCTTGGCGAATTTGGTCTTCCAAGGTAGGAGAAACTTGAAGGTTGGCGAGGAAACCTTGAGGAACAATTTGCAGATTAAGTTTTCGGAACGCTTCACAAAGCTCGGGTTGATAAGGCTTGAGAATTAGACTGTTGCAATATGCTTTTCTGCTCAAAGCGTCAGCAATCACATTGGCCTTGCCTGGAGTATACTCGATACTCGGATTGTACTCTTGAATCATTTCGACCCATCGAGTTTGCCTGAGGTTGAGATTAGGCTGAGTGAAGATGTACTTGAGACTCTTGTGATCAGTGAAAATATCCACTTTTCTTCCCAATAGAAGATGTCTCCAAGTCAACAAAGCGTGCACAACTGCCGCCAACTCGAGATCATGAGTGGGGTAGTTCTTCTCATTAGGCTTCAACTGGCGAGAGGTATAAGCAACAACTTTCTTCTCTTGCATCAGTACAGCACCTAGACCTTGGAGAGAGGCATCACAAAAGACCTCGTACGGCTTGGTTTCATCAGGCGGAGTCAGAACTGGAGCAGTGATCAACTTCTCTTTCAAAGTGTTGAAAGCAATATCGCACTCCGAAGACCAAACGTACTTGACGTGCTTCTGAAGAAAATTTGAGAGAGGCTTCGCGATCTTAGAAAAGTTTGAGGGAGATCTAACTTGTGTGAATAGAAACTTCTTATGGTAGAAAGTGACAGAACCATAGGATCAAAAGGGGCTGTAAAAAGAAGTTTTATTTACCACACTTGGAACTGCTAGACGGAGTGGGAGATGAGGCCGAGCAGTTCAATCCTCCGTGCCCTAGCTTGGCGACGGAAGACACCTACGGCGACGGCGGAGAGGACGATGTCCGTGGTCGGCGTGAAGACGGCGTCGGAGAGGTTGCGGCAGCGAAGCGCTTTGTCGCCGGCGTCGTCGAGGGCTAGCGGTGGCGCTAGGGTTCGTGCGAGGGAGGGAGAAGGAGATAATGACCATGGTGAGTGTGTATTTATAGTTACAGGGGTGGCACTGAGCTATTACACAGGTGCCCCTGGCGATTCGCATCTGAACAACACATGGCCATCATGCGGAATCTCGGGGGCAGTTCCACAACCCACGCACGCCTGGATTGTCGGGTGGTCGTTCCTACTTCTCCGGATTTCTTGTGGATGAATGAGCATTGAAAACGGTTTTAAAGGTTGTCTCTGTGTCTTCTGCTGACCAGGACGTAGAGAAGACATTCGACAGTTTCAATAGAATGCATATGACTTGGAGAGATAGAGTTTGAGATAGAAAGCATAGAGAGATTCGGGTCCGATCACATTCACTTAGTTCAAAAGATTCAAAACAAGCAGACATAGCTATAAGTGAATGTTGTAGAGGACAGAACACTAGTATATATATATCTATATAATCCACGTAGTGAAGATAATCATGAAGACATGTTGAGATTGAAGCCAAACCAAATGTGAAGACATTGCAAGGTAACGCCATGAGTGAAACACTTCAAAATAGAACGTTTGGTGGTGGCGTTACCCACTGTATAGGAAGTATTAGACCCAGACACGGCGCACAATTATCGTGGCGCTCCGAAGTCAATTTCCACATTAATGTATTCACACTTAGAATGTATGTCTTCATTGATTGAAGATATACGTTACTTCGTGTGTTGCACATCTAAGTCATCAATATGCATAAGTGTTAGGATGTGTGCCTGATCACAGGACATTTGAAGATTCCAAGATACTTAGCTCACACCGTAACTTGCAAAATCTCTTCTCATCCAAGGGCTTGGTGAAGATATCGGCCAATTGCTCTTCAGTGTTGACGTGTATGATATCAATATCTTCTTTCACAACATGATCCCTGAGAAAGTGATGACGAATTTCAATGTGCTTTGTCTTCGAGTGCTGAACTGGGTTGTTGGCAATCTTGATGGCGCTTTCGTTGTCGCAGTAGAGTGGCACTTGCTTCAGATGAATGCCATAGTCCTTGAGAGTTTGCTTCATCCACAGAAGCTGAGCGCAGCAAGATCCAGCAGCAATGTATTCAGATTCAGCAGTGGAGAGGGATACACAGTTCTGCTTCTTTGAAGACCAACATACAAGTGATCGTCCCAGAAAGTGACATGTGCCTGATGTAGACTTCCAATCAACCTTGTCACCAGCATAATCAGCATCCGAGAATCCAACCAGATCAAACTCTGAGCCCTTTGGATACCATAACCCTAGAGTTGGGGTGTGAGCCAAATATCGAAGAATTCGCTTCACAGCTAAGTGATGCGACTCCTTTGGTGCCGCTTGAAATCGAGCACACATGCAAACACTAAGAATAATATCTGGCCTAGATGCACATAAATAAAGCAAAGAACCAATCATGGAGCGGTATACCTTTTGATCGAACTCTTTACCATTGTCGTCAGGACCCAGATGATGTTTGGCTGGCATTGGTGTTGTGAAGCCTTTGCAGTCTTGCATACCGAACTTCTTCAGGCAATCTTTGAGATACTTCTCTTGAGATATGAAGATGCCATTGCGTTGTTGCCGTATTTGAAGACCGAGGAAGAACTTCAGCTCCCCCATCATAGACATCTGATATTGCTCTTGCATCATATATCCAAACTCCTCACTGTACTTCTGATTGGTGCAACCGAAGATAATGTCATCCACATATATTTGGCACACAAACAGTTCACCATCATATGTCTTCGTGAAGAGAGTGGGATCTAGGGAACCAGGTATGAAGCCTTTGCTCTTCAGGAAGTATTTGAGTGTGTCATACCAGGCCTGAGGGGCTTGTTTGAGGCCATACAGTGCCTTATTGAGTTTGTATACCATGTCAGGATGTTTTGGATCTTCAAACCCAGGTGGTTGTGCAACATACACTTCTTCTTAAATCTTGCCATTGAGGAAGGCACTCTTCACATCCATTTGATATAAAAGTATGTTATGATGATTTGCATAGGCCAGCAGTATACGTATGGCTTCAAGTCTAGCCATAGGAGCAAATGTTTCATCGAAGTCAATGCCTTCCACTTGAGTATATCCTTGAGCAACCAGGCGAGCTTTGTTTCTGACAATTTGACCATGCTCATCTTGCTTGTTGCGGTATATCCATTTGGTGCCTATTATGTTATGCTTCCGTGGATCAGGACGCTTAACCAGTTCCCATACATTGTTCAGCTCAAACTGTTGAAGCTCTTCTTGCATTGCTTGAATCCATTCAGGTTCCATAAAGGCTTCTTCAACTTTCTTGGGTTCTGAAATTGAGACGAATGCGAAGTGGCCAAAGAAATTTGCCAGTTGAGTTGCCCTTGAACGAGTGAGTGGACCAGGTGCATTGATGCTGTCAATTATTTTGTCAATCTGCACTTCATTGGCAACACGAGGATGTACAGGGCGAAGACTTTGCTCTTGCGGATCTGAGTTGTTGTTGGGAGGAATGTCTTCAGGCTGAGCATTGTCTTCATGTGGATCAGGTGCCGAGATGATAAATTCTTCTTCAGGATGAGCTTCAGAAGGTATAATCTCTCCAGTTCCCATTAGCTTGATTGATTCACTTGCTGGAACTTCATCTAGCACATCTGGCAGTTGCTCTCTTTGTGAACCATTGGTCTCATCGAACCGCACATCCACTGTTTCAACCACTTTGTAGTGAAAGAGATTGAAGACTCTGTAGGAGTGCGAATCCTTTCCATATCCAAGCATAAAACCCTCATGTGCTTTTGGTGCAAACTTTGAGGTGTGGTGTGGGTCCTTGATCCAGCATCTTGCGCCAAATACTCTGAAGTAACTAACATTTGGCTTCTTGCCAGTTAGGAGTTCATAAGATGTCTTGTTCAGAAGCTTGTGAAGATAAACGCGATTGATTGTATGGCATGCAGTGTCAATGGCTTCAGGCCAGAATTTTCTTGGAGTCTTGTATTCATCAAGCATCGTTCTGGCCATCTCAATGAGAGTTCTGTTCTTGCGTTCGAGGATGCCATTCTGCTGTGGCGTGTACAGAGCTGAGAATTCATGTGTGATGCCCAAAGTATCAAGATATGTATCAAGGCCAGTGTTCTTGAATTCAGTGCCATTGTCACTTCTGATGTGCTTTATCTTGGCGCCATAATTGTTCATAGCTCGATTGGCGAAGCGTCTGGAGACATCCTGCACTTCAGTCTTGTAAAGGATTATGTGCACCCAAGTATATCTAGAGTAATCATCAACAATGACAAAGCCATAGAGGCAAGCAGTAGTGGTAAAAGTTGAGTAGTGAGTGGGACCGAAAAGATCCATGTGAAGCAGTTCGAAGGGTTGAGTAGTGGTCATGATTGTCTTCGAGGGATGTTTTGCCCTCGTCATCTTCCCTACTTCACAGGCACCGCATAAGTGATCTTTCTTGAACTTGACGCCCTCGATGCCTATGACATGCTTCTTCTTTGCAAAGGTGTGGAGATTCCTCATGCCAGCATGCCCAAGCCTCCGATGCCAAAGCCAGCATTCTGAAGCTTTTGCCAGAAGACATACTGCAAGCTGTGGCCCTGCTGAGAAATCTACCACGTACAAATCATCTTTCCGATACCCTTCAAACACTAGAGACTTGTCAGATTCCATTAGTACCAGGCAACGATATTTTTCGAATATTACTATCATGTTCAAATCGCAAAGCATTGAGACAGACATTAAGTTGAAGCCAAGGGATTCAACAAGCATGACTTTATCCATGTGTTGATCCTTTGAGATTGCAACTCTACCTAGACCCAATACCTTACTTTTACCAGTGTCAGCAAATGTGATGTGGCTCTTGTCGGATGGACGTAAGGTTGAGTCCATAAGAAGGCTTCTTTTGCTGGTCATGTGATTTGTACACCCACTGTCAATAACCCATTCTGAAGACGTTGGTGTCGTACCCTACAGTGCAGTTAGGGGGATAGGCTTCACGAAGAGAATTGTGAAGCAAAAACATTTGACGAACCAGTGGGTTATGAAAACTTAGATCCAGATTAGGACTAATAGGGAGAGTAGCATGCGATTCAGGAACGAAGTACATAGTGATGCCATTCGCGCATTTGATCTTGCGCCCTACAAGATGTTTAAGGTCCCCAGCAATAGCGTCAGAGGATTTTGGTTTTCTGCTGGAGACCTTTCCCTACAAAAGAGAGTTAAGCTTTCTTAGCCACCCACATCTTCAAGGGTGGCTTAGAAGCGATAAGTCTAAGTGCAGCATCTGAGAATTTTGGCTTTGGAGCCCTAGCAAACAGTCTAGCAGGCGGACAATAGTACTCATATGAATAGGCAGAATAGTTCTTGTTCATATGAACATGGCGGTTTGAAGAACCGCTCTCATATTCATATGCCTGAGTGTGGTTTCCCTGCAAAACATTTGCGTTAGTGCAACTCAGGTGAGTCCTCTGTCTGTATGAAGCCTTTGGACCGTATGAAGCCTTTGGTCTGAGGTTTGTCTTCTTCATGTGAGGAGTCATGAAGACATTCACAGGAAGATTTTCCAGACACTTTTTCGGAACCCAGATCTTCTTCATAGGCGGTCCATTCCTGCAGTTAGTACCAATGTACCTGGCAAACACTTCACCATTCTGTTTCTTAAACAGTACATAGTTTGCATCAAAGGATTCATCAATGATGATGGGGTTAGCACAAGTGAATCCAGATAAATTGGATGGATCTGCTGTAGGTTCCTTTGCAGGAACCCACTTGGTTTTGGGGTACTGCTTAGGTTTCCAGTAAGAGCCATCTGCATTCATTTTTCTTACGAACCCCACACCCTCTTTCCTAGGGTTTCAGTTCAGAATCTGCTTCTTGAGGACATCACATAATGTCTGATGCCCTTTAAGACTTTTGTACATCCCTGTTTCAAGCAATGTCTTCAACCTAGCATTCTCATTAGCAATAGTAGTGGTATCCTCAACAGAGGGGTTAGTTACCACATCAACAGTTGAAGATATTGCAACAGCAGTAGCAGTAGAACTTTCAGCAGCAGAAGTAGCATTATCACGCTCAATGCATTTAAGACATGGTGGTTCAAATCCTTCCTGAGCGGAACTGATCTGTTCGGCGCGAAGTGATTCGTTTTCCTTTTGAAGATCTTCATGAGCCGCTCTCAATTTCTCAAGATCTTGCTTCCTTTGAAGATAATCATAGGAAAGCTTTTCATGAGTTGTTGAGAGAGTATCATGACGATCTTCAAGTTCCTAAAACTTAACGTGAAGGTTTTTTATGTCTTCAATTAAGGATTCAGATTGAGTCATTTCAGCACCCAACAGATCATCGCTTCTGTCTAATAGTTTTTGAATATGTTCCATGGCTTTCTGTTGTTCAGTTGCAATTTTAGCAAGTGTTTTATAGCTGGGTTTTGAATCACAATCAGAGTCATCGTCACTAGATGTTTGATAGTGAGTAGTGCGTGTGTTTACCTTGGCACCGCGTGCCATGAAGCAGTAGGTAGGATCGGAGTAGTCCTTGTCATTTGCATCGGAGCCGGTGATGGAGTCATTGTCTTCAGTGTAGAAGATGGACTTGGCAACGTATGCTGTAGCCAGACTTGCAATGCCAAAATCAGACTCCTCCTCAGACTCCACCTCTGCCTCCTCAGAAGCGGACTCCTCCTCTGAATCCATTTCCTTGCCAACAAACGCACGTGCCTTCCCAGATGAGCTCTTCTTGTGTGATGAAGACTTTGAGGAATACTTGGAAGAAGACTTTGAGTATTTCTTCTTCTTCTTGTCGTCAGAGTCATATTCCTTGCTCTTCTTATTCTTTCTGTTCTCATTGTCCCACTGTGGACACTCAGAGATGAAGTGTCCAGTTTTCTTGCACTTGTGGCATGTTTTCTTCTTGTAGTCATGTGCAGAAGCTTCATCATTCCTTGAGCTTGATCGTGAAGAGTTTCTAGAGCCTTTCTTCTTGGTGAATTTTTGGAACTTCTTCACTAGCATTGCAAGTTCCCTTCCAATGTCTTCAGGATCATCAGAACTGCTGTCAGATTCTTCTTCAAATGAGGAAACAGCTTTTGCCTTCAGGGCATGAGTTTGCCCATAGTTTGGACCGTAGATATCTCTTTTCTCAGAAAGCTAAAACTCATGTGTGTTGAGCCTCTCGAGTATGTCAGACGGATCGAGTGTCTTGAAATCAGGACGTTCTTGAATCATCGGGGCTAGGATGTCAAACGAACTATCAAGTGATCTCAGTAGCGTCTTGACGATTTCATGTTTGGTGATCTCAGTGGCGCCAAGGGCTTGAAGCTCATTTGTGATGTCAGTAAGTCGGTCAAATGTGTGCTGGACATTCTCATTGTCATTTCGCTTGAAGCGGTTGAAGAGGTTGCGAAGAACACTGATTCTCTGATCTCTCTGGGTTGAGATGCCTTCATTGACCTTGGAGAGCCAGTCCTAGACCAGCTTGGATGTCTTGAAAGCACTCACATGGCCATACTGTCCTTTGGTCAGATGACCACAGATGATATTCTTGGCAGTAGAGTCCAGTTGAGTGAACTTCTTGACATCAGCAGCAGTGACACCTTCTCCAGCCTTGGGAACGCCGTTCTCAACGACATACCATAGGTCGACGTCAATGGCTTCAAGATGCATGCGCATCTTATTCTTCCAATAGGGATATTCAGTTCCATCGAAGACGGGGCATGCGGCGGAGACTTTGATTATCCCTGCAGTCGACATAGCTAAAACTCCAGGTGGTTAAATCGAATCACACAGAACAAGGGAGCACCTTGCTCTGATACCAATTGAAAGTGCGTTATATCGACTAGAGGGGGTGAATAGGCGATTTTTATGAAAGTCTTCACAACATGGAAGTTGTGAAGACAAACAGTAGAGATATGCCTATCACTAAGAGCGGAAGTTAGATTACACTAGGCAAGTCATGGTCAAGTATTCAATAGAGTGAAAGCACAATGACAAGTAGCTGCAGTGTAATAAGGATCAGGTAGGAAGAAGTTATGAAGCCAAACAAATCATACAGTTACGTTGTGAAGACAAAAGATAGAGCAAGCATGCAATGGCTTCACAATGAGTAACAGTAAGTAAAAGGAAGTGAAGATGAAACCAGTGGCTCGTTGAAGACAATGATTTGTTGGACCAGTTCCAGTTGCTGTGACAACTGTATGTCTGGTTAGGGCGGCTAGGTATTTAAACCAAAGGACACACAGTCCCGGACACCCAGTCCTGAACACGCAGCTCAGGACACCCAGTCATCACCGTATTCCCCTTGAGCTAAGGTCACACAGACCTCGCCCAATCACTCTGGTAAGTCTTCAAGGTAGAATCCCAAACCTTCACAGACTTCGTTCACCGGCAATCCACAATGTCTCTTGGATGCTCAGAACGCAATGCCTAACCGGCTGGAGGATGCATAGTCCTCAAGTGTAATAAGTCTTCAGATCACTCAGACAAGAAGACCTAAGTGATGCCCAATTCTCTCTGGCTCTGGGTGGTTAGGGCTTTTCTCCTCGCTAGGAATTTTCTCTCAAAGGCTTCGAGGTGGGTTGCTCTCAAACGACAAAAGCCGTGCACTGAAATCTGAGCAGCCAACCATTTATGGTTGTAGGGGGTGGACTATTTATAGCCACTTGGTAACCCGACCTGATTTGTCCGAAATGACCCTGGGTCACTAAGGAACTGACACGTGTTCCAACGGTCAGATTTCGAACTCATACGGCAACTTTACTTGGGCTACAAGCAAAGCTGACTTGTCCGACTCTGGACAAGATTTGCTCTCATAGTCTTCACTCGAAGACATAGGTTTTGAATTGGGCATCACTTCAGTCGTTCTGACTGGTTCTCTTGGACCCCACTTAACAGTACGGTGGTTCCTATGACTCAACACAAATGAAAGAGCACTATGAAAGATCTAAGTCTTCGAGTTCCATAGGCTTCACGTGGTGTCTTCTCTTGTCATAGTCTTCAATGTGAATATCTTCATATATCACCATTGACTTCAATGTCTTCGTACATTTTTAGGGGTCATATCTCGTAGTAAAACCGAATCAATGAGGGACTTCTACCTGTGTTATCCTACAATTCTCACAAACACATTAGTCCCTCAACTAGGTTTGTCGTCAATACTCCAAAACCAACTAGGGGTGGCACTAGATGCACTTACAGTTTGCCCAAGGATTTCAAGGGTTCTCGTAAGGTGCCCAACTACACAGCTGACTTACCCCCTGAAGCGTGGGTTGAGAGTTATGAGATGGCGATGGAGATGTTGGATGTTGTCGATGCTGCATGTGCTAAGTACTTCACCATGATGTTGGAAGGAACGACCCGTACTTGGTTGAAAGGGCTGCCAGCCAACTCCATTGGATCATGGGCCGAGTTAAAAGCCCGATTTATCCAGAATTTTAAAGATACGTGCAAGCAGCCTATGTCAATTGTGGATTTGGACGCCTGTGTCCAAGAAAAGGGCGAGTCAACAACCCATCGGGTGCGCCGGGTCTCGGCTATCCTGCACTCATCGGATCACATCAACACTGGCTCAACAGTCTTAATGTTAGAGAAGAATTGTTGCTTTATGCCCCTTAAACATAAACCTTGGCGGCTTATGCGCCACTGTAATGATATGGGGGAGCTCATGGCGGCTCTTGTCAAATATGCCGACATTGATAGTACCAAGGACCCCGAGTCTGATGAGGAAATGCCCGGTAAGGGAAAGAAGAGTAGAGGCGTGAAAGGGCATCAGGGTGGCAATGGTAAGCGCAGAGCTGATGGGAATTTGGACTTCATGGCTAACACTGGCGCGCAGAATTATAACCGGCGGCACAGGGAAAGGTTGGCTCAGGTTGAAGGGTCAAAAATCAACCTTGAAGCATTGTTGAATCAGCCGTGTCCGAAGCACGGGTGCGTGAGAAGCCATCCTCTCATCTATGGAAGGATTGCTACATCATGAAAGAATTTAGGAATTCCCATCTTTTCCAGGATAATCATGGGCCGGGCGGCGGCTTAGGTTCCGGCTGTCATGGTCCGGATTATGGTGGTGGCAGTTCTGATTCTGGTTTCCAGGGCCACGGGAATCAGGGCAATCAAGGCAATCAAGGTGGTTTTCATCAACAATCTGGTCAGGGGACTCAGCAGCAACAATCTGGTTATCAAAGTAATCCAAAGCAACTGAATAGTGGGCAGTACCACATCTTCACCACAAGTTTATGCAAGTGGGATCAAAAGCTCCGTAAAAGGGCTGTGAACGCCATGGAGCCGGCGGTTCCCTGTTACTTGTGATGGTCTGAACAGCCCATCGTGTGGAGTCGTGAAGATCACCCACCCCGGGTTGATAATCTAGGTCACTTGGCTTTGGTGGTGGCGCCTCAGGTTGGAGGATACATATTCACTAAAGTACTCATGGATGGAGGTAGCAGCATTAATATCTTCTACTATGATACTTTCCATTGTATGGGGTTGACTGATAAAAATCTTAAGCCGTCCACTACTGTTTTCCATGGAGTGGTGCCTGGTAAGTCGGCGTATCCTATAGGCAAGATTGCTTTGGAAGTGGCTTTTGGGGAAGAACACAAATCCAGGGCCGAGACGCTAACCTTTGAAGTGGTCAAGATTCAAAGCATGTATCATGCTCTATTTGGACGACCGGCTTATGCCAAGTTCATGGCATGGCATTGTTATGTTTATCTGCATCTCAAGATGCCGGGTTACAAGGGGACCATCACGGTGCATGGAAGCCAGAAGATAGCTTTGGAGTGTGAAGAAGGTGACGCTGCTTATGTTGAGTCTGTCTGCACGACAAATGAATTGACGTTTTTATAAAGACAATGTTGACCCGGCAAATATAACATCTTTGAAAAAGCCAACTACGGAGCATGATCTGGTCTTGAAGTTTAAGTCAGCAGATGACACTAAGCTAGTTGATTTCGTTCCTGGCGATTCATCCAAGAAGTTCAGCATCAGTGCTAATCTGGATCTGAAATAGGAAAACGCGCTCATCGAGTTCATCCGTGAGAACCGGGACATCTTTGCATGGAAACCTTCTGACATGTCAGGTGTACCGAGGGAACTCGATGAGCACACTCTTAATATTGATCCAAAGTTTAAGCTGGTCAAGCAATTCCTTCGTCGTTTTAATGAAGAGAGGCGTAAGGCCATTGGTGAAGAAGTGGCCTGGCTCTTGGCGGCTGGGTTCATTGTTGAAGTTTTTCATCCTGAGTGGTTGGCTAACCTGGTGTTAGTACTTAAGAAGAATGTCACTTGGCGTATGCGTGTGGATTACACAGATTTAAACAAGGCTTATCCGGCTGAACCTTTTGCTCTCCCCTGTATTGATCATATTATTGATGCTACGGCGGGTTGTGAGCGTTTGAGTTGTTTGGGTGCTTATTCTGGTTATCATCAGATCAAGATGGCAGTTAAGGACCAGGAGAAGACGGATTTCATCACTCCTTTTGGAGCCTTATGTTATGTGTCTATGCCTTTTGGGCTCAAGAGCGCCCAGGCGACTTACCAGCGATGTGTGCAAAATTGCCTTCATAATCAGATCGGGCGTAATGTTCATGCTTATGTGGATGACATTGTGGCAAAGTCCGGGAAAAAGGAGACCCTGATTGATGACTTGAAGGAGACGTTTGACAATCTCCAGCTTTATAAGATGATGCTTAATCCGGCCAAGTGTGTTTTTGGTGTGCCAGTAGGCAAGCTTTTGGGTTTTCTGGTTTCGGAAGAAGGTATAGAAGCTAACCCGGAGAAGATAAAGGCTTTCACATCTCTGGCTAAACCGGCGTGTATCAATGATGTCCAGTGTTTGGCGGGTTGTATTGCGGCCTTAAGCAGGTTGGATGAGAAGCTCGTGTCCCCATTGGCTAGTCGAAACAGTTGGCTGAGCCACCCATTCTTGCTGCTCCCATTGATAAAGATCCTTTGTTGTTATATGTGGCTGCCAATAGTCGAGCTGTTAGTGTAGCCATTGTGGTGGAAAGGAAGGAGCCAGGCAAGGAGTATCCGGTTCAACGGCCGGTTTACTACATTAGTGAGGTACTTATTGAGTCCAAACAGAGGTATCCCCATTGGCAGAAGCTCGTATATGGGGTATTCATGGCTAGTTGAAAGCTCAAGCAATATTTTCTGGGTCATCGCATCATTGTGGTTAGTTATGCCCCTTTAGGGGATATCATTCAAAACAGAGAAGCCACAGGCCGGGTAGCCAAGTGGGCCATTAAGCTCGGACCCCATGGTTTGAAGTATGTGCCTCGCACGGCTTTCAAGTCACAAGCACTTGTGGATTTTATCAATGATTGGACAGAGTTGCAGATGCCAGAGGAAAAGGTGGATAACACATGTTGGACTATTCACTTTGATGGATCCGGACAGTTAGAAGGCTCGAGGGCTGGAGTTGTCTTCACTTCCCCATGAGGTGATAAGTTTTTTTATGTTCTCAGGTTGATGTTCCCTTGTACTAACAATGCAGCTGAGTATGAGGCCTTGATCCACGATCTTCGGATGGCTAAGGAGATGAACTTAAGCCGGGTGAGGTGCTTCGGCGACTCAGATTTGGTAGCTCAACAGGTTTCTGGCACTTAGGATTCTAAGGATCCACTCATGGCGGCTTATCGTCGAGAGGTCGATGCTATTGCTGGGCATTTCAAGGGTTATCAGGTTGAGCATGTTGATCGCAGGAAAAATGAGGCGGCTGATGCTTTAAGTCGGCTTGCGTCTTAGCGTAAATCGGTGCCAGCTAATACTTTCCTAGATATTCTGCATAACCCTTCTGTCAAATTGCCTACAGAAGAGGATCTCGCTATTCTTGACCCGGAAGCACAATTGGTGGCGGCTCTTCATGCTATTCCTGACTGGACGGTTCTGTATTTGGCTTATATGACCCGGGGCGAGTTACCTGAGGACGAAACTTTGGCCAGGCAGATAACCTAGCGGTCTAAGTCAATGACTATTGTCAATGGAGAGTTGCATCATCGCAGTGTCACAGGGGCGTTTCAACATTGTGTTTCTCCTCAAGAAGGTTGTGAGATTCTGCGAGAGATTCATGAAGGGGATTGTGGTCATCGCGCCAGTTCTAAGTCTCTCGTAGCCAAAGCTTTTCGTCATGGATTTTATTGGCTGACGGCTTACGCTGATGCTGAGGATCTAGTCAGTAAATGTTATGGTTGTCAGAAGTTTTCATGATGAGCTCATGTGCTGGCTCAAGAATTGAGGATGATTCCAATGGCTTGGCTGTTTGCAGTCTCGGGGCTTGATATGGTTGGGCCTTTCAAAAGGTCCAAAGGTAAAAAGACTCACCTTTTGGTGGTGGTTGACAAATTTACAAAATGGGTTGAAGCAGGGCCGGTCAGTAAGTGTGACACGGCAACGACGGTTCAATTCATCAAAAAGGTGATTTTACGTTTTGGCTTTCCCCATAGCATTATCACTAGTAATGGCACTAATTTATCCAAAGGTGCTATGAAAGAATTTTGTCAACGTGAGCATATCCGGCTTGACGTATCATTAGTGGCTCACCCCCAGTCTAATGGTCAAGCTGAGAGAGCCAATCAAGAGATCCTGAGGGGCATCAAGCCCCGACTTATGGTTAATCTGCAGAGGACGCCGCGTTGTTGGGTAGAGGAGTTACCCTCAGTGTTATGGAGTATCAATACTACCCACAACAAATCTACGGGTTACACGCCTTTCTTCATGGTTTACGGAGCGGAGGCGGTTCTCCCTAGTGACATCCGTCACGACTCGCCGCGTGTGGCGGCTTATGTTGTAGCTGACAATGAAAAGGCATGACAGGATGCACTTGACCTATTAGATGAGAAGCGTGATCTTGCGACAGCTCGTTCAGCGATTTACCAACAAGATCTGTGCCGTTATCATAGCTACCGGGTTAAGAACAGAACCTTTCAAGAAGGTGACTTGGTGCTCCAGCTTATCTAGGATCAGAATGATATGCACAAGCTATCCCCACCTTGGGAAGGGCCCTTCATGGTCAGCAAAAATCTGAACAATGGGTCATACTATCTTATCGATGTTCGAGACCACAAGGACTCACGCACTTCGGAGGAGGAGACCCGCCGGCCGTGGAATGTTGCTCATCTTCGGCCTTATTACACCTGAGCTACTGGCTCTTGAGATGTACATATTTATATCAGTGTATACTATGAGAAATATAATAAAATCAGCACCCCTGGTAATTCAGGGCCTCTATTGTTTTCAAATCTCAGAATTCGAGTTTTATTGTCATGTCATATGATTACTTCCACGGCTTGATGCCCGGTTTACCAGGACCAAAGAGAGTTTTGTTGCACAACACAACTGAAACATAGGTACCCGGCGAGCACAACTCACGAATATGTCACTTGGGGGCTTCCTGTTCAAACATACGTGTATTCACCAAAGAGAACATAGCATTACTACCCTCTTGATTGGGTTATCTTGTTCAAACATAGGTGTGTGTAGGATCGAAAGTATCTCTAGAGGGGGGTAATTAGACTACTTAACCAAATAAAAATCTAGACTTTTCCCAATTTTAAGTCTTGGCAGATTTTAGAAACTTAGCACTAGTCAAGCAATCAACCTACACATGCAAGTCTAAGAGTATAGCAGCAGAATGTAAAACATTGCACATGAAGGTAAAGGGAGGAGTTTGGAGGGAGCAAATGCAATGTAGACACGGAGATTTTTGGCGTGGTTCTGATAGGTGGTGCTATCGTACATCCATGTTGATGGAGACTTCAACCCACGAAGGGTAACGGTTGCATGAGTCCACGGAGGGCTCCACCCATGAAGGGTCCATGAAGAAGCAACCTTGTCTATCCCACCATGGCCATCTCGCACGAAGGACTTGCCTCACTAGGGTAGATCTTCACGAAGTAGGCGATCTCCTTGCCCGTACAAACTCCTCGGTTCAACTCCACAATCTTGACGGAGGCTCCCAAGTGACACCTAACCAATCTAGGAGACACCACTCTCCAAAAGGTAATAGATGGTGTGTTGATGATGAACTCCTTGCTCTTATGCTCCAAATGACAGTCTCCCCAACACTCAACTCTCTCTCACTGATTTGGATTTGGTGGAAAGATGATTTGAGTGGAAAGCAACTTGGAGAAGGCTAGAGATCAAGATTCATATGGTTGGAATGGAATATCTTGACCTCAACACATGAGTAGGTGGTTCTCTCTCAGAAAATGTATGATGAAAGTGTAGGCATGTTCTGATGGCTCTCCTTACAAATGAAGAATGGGTGGAGGGGTATATATAGCCTCTACACAAAATCTAACCGTTACAAACAAATCACCAAACTCGGTGGGACCGAATAAAGAAACTCAGTTGGATCGATTTAGTTCAAAATGTGAACATTAGGATTTTCGGTGGGACCAACATGTCAACTCGGTGAGATCGATTTCAATAGGGCTAGGGCATAATGTAATCTCGGCGAGACCGATTACACAAACTCGGTGAGATCGATTTTGGTAATAAGCTAACCAGAGAGTTGGCCAGGCAAACTCAGTGGGAACGATTCTCTCATCTCGGTGAGACCCAAACGTTACGATGGGGAAATAGAGAGTTTGCATAGCGAACTTAGTGGGACCGATCGCTCATTTCGGTTGGACCAAAACGTTATGAAGGGAAACAAAGAGTTTGCAATCCCATCTCGATGAGACCGAGATCCCTATCGGTGAGACCGAAAAGACTAGGGTTTTGTGGCAGTGGCTATGTCAACTGAACTCGGTGGCGTCGGATAGCAAGTTTCAATGGGGCCAATTTTGACTTTTGGTTTGGGACATATGTGGATATGAGAAAGTGGTTGAGGGTTTTGGAGCATATCACTAAGCATTTTGAGCAAGTAACCCATTAAGCAACACCTCATCTCCTTTTAATAGTATTGGCTTTTCCTATGGACTCAATGTGATCTTGGATCACTAAAAGTAAAATGTAGAGTCTTGAGCTTTAGAGCTTGAGCCAATCATTTGTCTTTAGCATTTTGAGGGGTCCACATTTCTAATCCATGCCATGCCAATCATTGAGCTTTCCTAAAATATTTATCTTGAAATAGTATTAGCTCAATGAACTATATGTTGTTAGGAATTACCAAAACCAACCAGGGATAGTTGCACTTTCAATCTCCCCCTTTTTGGTAATTGATGACAACATATAGATCAAAGCTTCGACAAATGATTATAAGATTGAAATACATCATCGCTTTGAGAAGTATGTGATAAGCAAGAGATCCCCCTAAATTTGTGCATTATTTAGAATTTTCTTTTGAATGCAAATGCACAATCGATTATGATCATGGGTCACTCTTCCATGTCACATACATCTTGGTGGAGCGCTTAAAATGATAAACATTAAAAAACATGCACTCATCACCAAGCAATGTGAATGATCATATATGGAATATAAGAGATAATATCATCCAAGCAAGCATTAAGGTAGCATATGATCAATCACATGATCAAACAAGTATCTCACACAGACAAAGACATAGTGTATCAACCAAGCGCATAAAAAAGGTTCAACCAAAAACAAGAGAGATAAAAGGAAAAACACTCTCTCTCGAAGCCTATGATCTATACATATTTCTCCCCCTTTCGCAACAAGTTACCAAAAAGCTTGAAAATGCATAGTGCTATGCGTCTCTCAGGCTCGGTCTTCGGGAGGTGTTGTAGACAGAACTCCAAGGACAAAGGCATCTATTGATGTAGTTGGAGCTGGTGGACTGGCTGCTGGAGGTGGTACTGAGGCTGTAGCGGCTGGTGCTGACAAAGTAGTTCTAGAATCTGGTACTGGCACTACGGTAAACCTCTGACCTCGTGGCATAGGCTGAAAAGCATCAGTAGTTGTGTAACGCCCCAAGACCGGAGCTTCAGATGCCTTCCATGTTTTTCTAAGTTTCATCGTGTGTTTTGTTTGGCTCGTTGCATTCATCTTTGCATCATGTGCATTGCATCATCATGTTTTCAAAAACATGAATCCGTCCGGGTTTCCCCAGATCCGTCCGTTGTCCGTTCTGATCCTAGACACACTTGCACACGCCTGCGGCACACCTGAAATATTATTTTATAAGTGGCCGGAAAATGTTCTCAGAATGGGTTTAAAGTTGGCATGCGGCGTCGTTATGTTGTCGGTAGACCTCCTACCAAGTTTCATCGCATTCAGAGTCCGTTTGATGCCCCAACAGTTAACTATAGCGACATTATAGTCGGTCAAACATCGGACGTTTTCGGTCTGCGGAAACAGTTGCCGGGCTGCACTCCTTCCCCTCTCTCTTCTCAGTCCAACCACACACTTGACCTCGTTCGCCTAACCCCTCTTTGCACAATGCATCGACCCCTCGTGCATGTCCGAAACTTCCCCGAACCCGACCCACTCAGTCGTCACCGATGGGTCCAGATCATCCCCAAACATCCGTAAAACATCTCCGTTTTGTTAATTGGCCCCTAACCTATTTATCTGGGATCGTCTGATTAAGATCGGAGGAACCAAATGCCCCTATCCGAAAATCCATTTCCTTTATATATTAGACCAAACCCTAAAAATTAGGTCATTTGTCCCCTCTAGCCGCCACCTACAGCCTTCTCCTCCTCGGATCCGCCGCCGCCACACTCAAATCCCACATCGGGATCCTCCCAGATCCCCTTCTCCTCGTTTTCCCCCCTGCACCCAATCCCGAAGACACCATGGTCTCCTCTGCTTCCCTCGTCATCGCTCGATCCCAGGAGCAGCCACCACCTCGCCCGCGCCTCCACTGCCCCGACTCCATCTCTCCCCATCCTCTTCATCGACCCGGCCGGCCGCCACACGGGTCAAGCTTGTCCATCGATCCCTGCTCATCCCGAGAGCTGACCGTGTCCGACCTCGACCTCCAGGCCAACCATCTGCGCCCCGCCTCTTCTACTACTTCATGCTCTGCCTCGACCCAAGCCGCCCGAGTGCGTCGCCTCACCGACCCCGCTGTCGCTCCCTCTGGCGGCCTCGCTCGTCGGCGTCCTCCACCACCAGGCCGGCCCCGTTGTTCTCCTTGTCTTCCCCTCCTCTGCTCCCAAGCTCCTCCTGCTCGATCTGCTGCTCCCGAGGGCAACCACTTCATCCGCAGCCCCGAGCTCCTCCATGGCCCGAGCCCCTCCAGCAAGCGTCGACTCCTCTTGGTGCCGCCTCTACTCCGACAACCGCGCTGCCGAACCAGCAGATGAGCACTATCCCCGTCCTCCTCCTTCTCCCCTTGTTCCCTTATTCTCTTCACCCCTCGAGTTTTGCTGAAACAGCCGCTGTTTCTTCTATTGATCCCACGCCATGGTTGTCCTCTTCTTCAGGTCAAGGTGCCGACCGCCGGATTCGATCCCTCTCGGCGACCACTCCATCCAGATTGGATCCACACCTCCTCGTCACCCTCCCTCGCCTGGAGTCGCCGGGATCGCGCCAAGTCCATCGTCATCGTCCCCTGCATCCTCGGCTACGAGAAGGAGGACGAGCGCGCCGTCCCTGCATTAACTGCGCCTGGACCGGCCTCGCGCCCAGCTCACCTCACCTTTTGCAGCCCAACATCACCGACCGACGCCAAGGCCCCTCAAGCCCAGCCCAGCTTCTGCCGCGGCCTCCTCACCGACTGGGCCTGGCCTGATGTGAGCATCCCAGTTCCATCAGATTCGGCCTGCCATGTTTTTTTCCTTCCAGGACGAATTTTCTATTTATCCAGAGATTTGTAGTTTTGTAGATTGCACCCTCATGTTCATGCATATAATAACTTCAGAACCGTGCATCATATTAAAATAAATTATATATGAAAAATGCTTAGAATTTCATCTAGTTTAATAATATCCAACTTTCATCCATGTTAATTTTTTTAAAATGTTGTTTGTTTAAATTTTGCTTAAATAACTTGTTAAAATGATTTATTTCATAACTAAATAACTGTAGCTCCAAATTGAATAAACTTTATATGTAAATGGGGTGGAAAAATGCCTAGTTTAACATGTTGCACTCTTCTCGCATGTTTAACAACTCTAAAATTTTATTTAGGGTAGAAC
The DNA here is from genome assembly GCA_034509565.1 of Triticum monococcum. Lineage (NCBI taxonomy): Eukaryota > Viridiplantae > Streptophyta > Magnoliopsida > Poales > Poaceae > Triticum > Triticum monococcum. The sequence goes on along the minus strand of CM067842.1, from coordinate 435,860,966 downwards.
AGTACCAAATCTAAAATTTGCATGTGGGGGTTTATCGAAATCGTTGTTTGATGTTTCTGGCCTCATTTAAAATGCCTAGATAGGTACTTTTGTTGTCCTTCACCCCTTTCCATGTTTAATTACATTTAACATTGTTGGGTACATAAACGAGAGAGAACTAAATAATTGACATGGTGTTTCGTCAATATGCAACGGAGTTGCATATTGAGCTCCACTTAATTTGTAGGATTGTTTGTGCATTTTGTCATGCCATGCCTCATTAAACCGGACATGCATCATACTTGGTTGTGCATCATGCCATGTTTATGTGATGGTTGTTTACTAGGTTGCTTGCTTCTTTCCGGGTTGCTTCTCTCGTTAGCTTCGGTTTCGTTCCAGAGTTGTGAGGATTCGTTCGACTATGTTGGTTCGTCTTCTTTGTGGACTCGTTCTTCTTCCTTGAGGGATTTCAGGCAAGATGACCATACCCTCGAAATCACTTCTATCTGTGCTTGCTAGTTGACCGCTCTATTGCTATGCCGCGCTACCTACCACTTGTTATATCATGCCTCCCATATTGCTATGTCCAGCCTCTAACCCACTTTTTCCTAGCAAACCGTTGTTTGGCTATGTTACCGCTTTTGCTCGGCCCCTCCTATAGTGTTGATAGTTGCAGGCGAAGATGAAGTTGGTTCCATGTTGGAACATGGATTTGTTGGGATATCACAATATCTCTTATTTTTAATTAATGCATCTATATACTCGGTAAAGGATGGAAGGCTCGGCCTTATGCCTGGTGTTTTGTTCCACTCTTGCTGCCCTAGTTTTTGTCATACCGGTGTTATGTTGCATGATTTTGCGTTCCTTACGCGGTTGGGTGTTATGGGAACCCCTTGACTTGGTTTTACCATTTGAATAAAACTCCTCTAGCAAGGCCCAACCTTGGTTTTACCATTTGCCTCACCACCACCTACTTTTCCCTTGGGAGTCGCACTCCCGAGGGTCCTCTTAATTTTAACCCCCCCCCCCCCCCGGGGGCCAGTGCCTCTCTAGTGTTGGTCCGAACCAGATCCACTTGCGGCGCCACCTCGGGGAAACTTGAGGGCTGGTTTTAGCTGTACGTAGTGTTCATCCGGTGTTGCCCTAAGAACGAGATATGTGCAGCTAGTCTTGTTTTACCATTGTCAAAATGTCTTGTAACCGGGATTTCGAGACTGATCGGGTCTTCCCGGGAGGAGGAATATCCTTCGTTGACCGTGAGAGCTTGTGATGGGCTAAGTTGGGGCACCCCTGCAGGGTTTGAACTTTCGAAAGCTGTGCCCGCGGTTATGTGGCAGATGGAAATTTGTTAATATCCGGTTGTAGATAACTTGGCAATTAACTTAATTAACATGAATGAACCGCGTGTGTAACCGTGATGGTCTCTTCTCGGCGGAGTGCGGGAAGTGAACACGGTCTTGTGTTATGCTTGAACATAAGTAGTTTCAGGATCACTTCTTGATCACTTCTAGCTTCTCAACCGTTGCATTGCTTCTCTTCTCGCTCTTATTTGCGTAAGTTGGCCACCATATATGCTTAGTGCTTGCTGCAGCTCCACCTCACAACCCTTTCCTACCCATAAGCTTAAATAGTTTTGATCTCGCGGGTGTGAGATTGCTGAGTCCTCATGACTCACAGATACTTCCAAACAGTTGCAGGTGCCGATGATACCAGTGCAGGTGGCGCAACCGCGCTCAAGTGGGAGCTTGATGAAGATCTTGATTGTTGTTTTGTTTCGTTTCCCGTTGATCGGTAGTGGAGCCTAGTTGGGATGATCGGGGATCTAGCATTTGGGGTTGTCTTCTTTTACTTTGGTTCCGTAGTCTGACCTTGATTGTATTCTGGATGATGTATGGTTAACTTGTATTTGTGTGAAGTGGCGATTGTAAGCCAACTCTTTATCCCTTTCTTATTCAGTACATGGGATGTGTAAAGATTACCCCTCTTGCGACAAGCCTCCATGTGGCTATGCCTGTAAGTCGTGCCCCGACACGTGGGAGATATAGCCGCATTGTGGGTGTTACAAGTTGGTAATTAGAGCCATCCCGACTTAGGAGCCCCCTGCTTGATCGAATCGCTGATGTTGTTGAGTCTAGAACAAAATGTTTTGAGTCTTAGGATTATATATATCGGAGAGTAGGACTCTTTTTACTCCTCATTCCCTTCTTCGCACTGTGAGGCCTCCTGACGTAGAAGTTTTCACTTTTCTCTCCTCAAATTTCACGATTTTTTTAGGATCACGCGGGTATCTTGGAATCGTTCCGATAGTCTTGTGACGAGAACATTGTTCTTGGCGCCTCCTGACATTTAGGGGTTGTGGTAGTGTCCTGGGGAGTTGAGCTCTGAGGTGTTGTCGTCACAATTTTATCGTTGCAGTTCTGAAATACCTGAGGTCGCCGACATCAAAAATCTCTTTTATGCAGTTGTTGGTGAGATAACCTCGGCGCCACCCGGTACTGGGGTGGGAGTTCGGGAGTATTGCCATAACTCATATAACGGGTGGTTTTCGAAGGTTGAGGTACACGATTTCCGAAGGTTTCTTGGTTATGTGTTGAAGGATGGATATAGATGGATGTAGGAATTGTTAGTTTGGGTGAGATATTATGCTTCCCGTGTATCCCCAATACCTGATTGCATAACCAAAAAGTTTCGGGAGTTTATAAGTGGGAATTCAAGTAGCTCCTAGAATATCTTTCCAACAGACACATGATATGATATGGGATCTATCATATGTTTGTTCCGGCTTATTCTGCAAGCCAAATCCTTGTTTTGTTTTGTTGTGGTATTCGAGTTGCTTCGAAGTAAAATGTGGATTCCATACCCTTTCTAAGCAGTGTTCTCATATTTCTTTGGGAATACTAATCCTTCTTGATCATTGAGTTTGTCATCTCAATTTCTTCTCAACCAGTGTGCTCTTCTTCAAGTGGATCTGATCATTTTCAACATACACAAGATTAACTCTAAGTTTTTATCAACGGTATCCTTTCCATCTGCCCAAGTTCCCTTTGTTTTCCTGCCCTCCCACCCTTTTTCTTCAAGGACTCAGATTTCTTAATCAAGTATCGTTTTATTGATGGGACGTCTCTCCATTCTTTTCCGTCAATGTTCTTATACGGTGATTCTCAAGAAGATACTAACGGAGCCTTAACTTCATCATTATTCGTTCTTTTTCTTCTTCGGTGGATTCAATTCAAGCTTTGTCGAGCATATCCTCTCCTCGTTTCAAATGCTTTCTTATGCCGGTGCTCCTCTTAATCATCCACCTCTTGTTATTTATGTTTATCTGGAGTGCTGAAGATATCCCAGAAGATTCAAGTTTCTACTCCTAATCCTTTCAAGGTATTTCGAGGTCTTACCTTATTCAAGCCATTTAACCCAACCGGTGCAATCTCTCTTTTAAAATCATTCAACAGTGTATCTTTTGAGTGGGCCCTAACCCACAAGTCTTTTCCCAGGATCTTACCTAACTTTTCTAATTTTCCCAGAGTTATTCTCAAATTCATTTCAAAGTTTGACATAAGAATGAGTTATCATTAGTCAAATGTCTTTCACCAAGATCTTTCAAATTATTATTTTCATCGTTGGTTCGACCTTTCTATTTTTCATTCCGGAGTGCCTCAAAAAATCATGGTGTTGTTTCTCATTGTAATTCTCGGATTTTGAAGACCAAAGAAGAGTTTTTCCTCCATATCTTATCCGCTCTCTCAGAGATGCGTAGTTCAAGCTTGCTGCCATCCTTTCATAATTGTTTTTGATTGTGAGAATTCTTTTCACCCATTCGGAGCAATTAAAGATTCTTTTCAGTTTGATTCTCCGAAGGCCATCATTTCGGGTTTATTCATTCTTAGCTTTCAACTCTCATCCTCCAAATCATACCGGTTCATCATTCAAGTATTATCTAATCAGCTCGTGATCTCTTCATTCTCTTGTATTTAAATTTCCCCAAGTATCTTTGTTCGTTTTCAAATTCTTACCGGTGATTCATCCCTTTACTTAATTTGTTTTTCAGTTCTTACGGTAGTTCGTTCAAGAGTTCTCTTCCTAGGTTATCATATCAATTCATTCGTTCTTTCCAATCCTACCGGCGGTTCATAGAAGACCTTCCCAAGTTGACGCTATATCTATATTAATCCTTTCTACGAGAATAAGTAGTATGCCAAATCCGTTGCTTGTCATCAATTTAATTGGTGAGGGATACGCATAATCAAATTCTTATTCTTGTTTCATCCAAATGTTAAATCCCTTCTCCCGGAGTTCTTTTCAACATTCCCTTTCGTTTGATCATTCTTTTATTACCGGAGTTCTTCGAGAGTTTCTTCATGGTGGTTCGTCAAGGATTCCTTTCATTCTTCAATTGTCCTCAAGTTTTCTCTCGGAGCTAAGATCCGCCAAGATATACTCTAAAATAAACATGGTGCTCAACACATGTCTTGTTTGAGGAGTTCAAGCATTCTTCATCTTGCATTATGAAGTGCAATTCTTTCTATCTTATCTTTTGCGGTGGTGTTATGTCATTCTTGACAATTTCTTTCGTGTTTCATGATTCACAAGTTGTCAGGAATGAGGTATTTAAACCCATCACTTTCTTCCTTGGAGTTACATTGGTATAGATATCATCGAAAGCCTTCCATTGGGAATGTTTCTCTTTGTGGTGATTATCTATGATCCAAGTTTTATCCTTAGCACCTCGGTGGAAGAAGCTTTCTATCTTTTCTAGCTCGAAATCAAATCTTGTTTCCATTTGTGGTAGAATTTCACCTCAATTTTGAGAAGTTTTCTTCCATAAGCCCACATCAAGCTTATCCTTTCGTTGTTGATAATCCAACAACTCCGTTCTAGCATTTGTTGTAAGCGTGCTCTCTCAAGATCTTGTTTCCCTCCGTTCATTCCATTCCATTCTTTCATTTCTTTCGGAGGCATTGTGTTGTTGTTCTCTTCTCTCATCATATCGAGTTATGAGCATCGTGTTCTTTTCATGCTTATCATTTAACCGGAGTGTCGTGCCCTCTTTTCAAGTTCTTCACATTTTGTCAAGTTTTACCTCCCTTCTCAACCGGAGTGGTGTCTGAAATCTTTCTTACCCATTGTGCCATTCTTTCAGTAGTTCTGGAGGCAATGTGTTGTTGATCTCATCAAGTATCCTCTCATTTTTTCAAGTTCATGTTCAATTCCTTCCATTTACAGTCGGAATGCTGCCCAAATTATATCATTCTTATTCCTTCTCTATCTTGTTTTAATCGGAATGTTGTGTCTATCATTCCTCTTCTAACCGGAGTCTCATCCAAGTGCTTTCTTTTTGCCAAGTTCATATTCTATGCCTTCCATTTCCAATCGAAGTGTTGTCGTAATTGATCCTTATCGTTGCTTGTACATCTCGTTTCAGCCGGAGTCCTTGCATGTACTTCTTGTACTTTGTAACACTTTTCTTATGTCTTTCAACCTACAAGGTTCTAGTATTGTCCCTTGTTCCTCTTTTCTAATGGAGTGTTCGCAATCTCGTTTATCTCCATTGTATTCTTTCAATTTGTTCAACCTCTCAAGGTTCGTGGTTTCACTCGTTTGTCAAAGAAGCAACTTTGTTTTACCTCTTCCTCTTCCGTTTTCTCCGGAATGAGATCCTCTTGTAGTGGTGGAGTGTTGTAACACCCAAAGACCGGAGCTTCAGATGCCTTCCATGTTTTTCCGAGTTTCGTCGTGTGTTTTGTTTGGCTCGTTGCATTCATATTTGCATCATGTGCATTGCATCATCATGTTTTCAAAAACTTCCATCCGTCCGGGTCCCCCAGATCCGTCTGTTGTCCGTTCTGAGCCCAGACACACTTGCACGCGCCCGCGGCACGCCCGAAATATTATTTTATAAGTGGCCAGAAAATGTTCTCGGAATGCGTTGAAAGTTGGCATGCGGTGTTATTATGTTGTCGGTAGACCGCCTGCCAAGTTTCATCGCATTCGGAGTCCATTTGACGCCCCAACGGTTAATTATAGCGACATTATAGTCGGTCAAACGTTGGAAGTTTTCGGTCTCCGGAAATAGTCGTCGGGCTGCACTCCTTCCCCTCTCTCTTCTCAGTCCAACCACACACTTGACCTCATTCGCCTAACCCCTCTTTGCATAATGCATCGACCCCTCGCGCGTGTCCGAAACTTCCCCGAACCCGACCCACTCAGTCGTCACCGATGGGTCCGGATCATCCCCAAACATCCGTAAAACATCTTCGTTTTGTTAATTGGGCCCCTAACCTATTTATCCGGGACCGGCCGATTAAGATCGGAGGAACCAAATGCCCCTACCCGAAAATTCATTTGCTTTATATATTAGACCAAACCCTAAAAACTAGGTCATTTGTCCCCTCTAGCCGCCACCTACAGCCTTCTCCTCCTCGGATCCGCCGCCGCCACACTCAAATCCCACATCGGGATCCTCCCAGATCCCCTTCTCCTCATTTTTCCTCCTCCACCCAATCCCGAAGACACCGCGGTCTCCTCTGCTTCGCTCGTCATCGCTCGATCGCAGGAGCAACCACCACCTCGCCCGCGCCTCCGCTGCCCCGACTCCATCTCTCGTCATCCTCTTCGTCGATCCAGCCGGCCGCCACGCGGGTCAAGCTCGTCCCGCGATCCCTGCTCATCCCGAGAGCTGACCGTGCCCAACCTCGACCTCCTGGCCAACCATCTGCGCCCCGCCTCTTCTACTACTTCGTGCTCTGCCTCAACCCAAGCCTCCCGAGCGCGTCGCCTCACCGACCCCGTGGTCGCTCCCTCCGGCGGCCTCGCTCGTCGGCGTCCTCCACCACCAGGTCGGCCCCATTGTTCTCCTTGTCTTCCCATCCTCTGCTCCCGAGCTCCTCCTGCTCGATTTTCTACTCCCGAGCGCAACCACTTCATCCGCAACCCCGAGCTCCTCCGTGGCCCGGGCCCCTCCAGCAAGCGTCGACTCCTCTTGCCGCCGCCTATACTCCGACGACCGCGTTGCCGAACCAACAGATGAGCACTATCCCCGTCCTCCTCCTTCTCCCCTCGTTCCCTTATTCTCTTCACCCCTCGAGTTCTGCTGAAACAGCCGCTGTTTTTCTGCAGAGCCCACGCCATGGCTGTCCTCTTCTTCAGGTCAAGGTGCCGGCCGCCGGATTCGATCCCTCTCGGCGATCACTCTGTCCAGATTGGACCCACACCTCCTCGTCGCCCTCCCTCGCCTGGAGTCGCCGGGATCGCGCCAAGTCCATCGTCGTCGCCCCTGCATCCTCAGCTTCGAGCAGGAGGACGAGCGTGTCGTCCCTTTGTTGACTGTGCCTAGACCGGCCTCGCGCCTAGCTCACCTCGTCTTTTGCAGCCCAACATCACCGACTGGCGCCAAGGCCCCTCAAGCCCAGCCCAGCTTGTGTCGCGACCTCCTCACTGACTGGGCTTGGCCCAATGTGAGCATCCCAGTTCCATCAGATTCGGCCTGCCATGTTTTTTTTCCTTCTAAGACGAATTTTCTATTTATCCAGAGATTTGCAGTTTTGCAGATTGCACCCTCATGTTCATGCATATAATAAATTCAGAACCGTGCATCGGATTAAAATAACTTATATATGAAAAATTCTTAGAATTTCATCTAGTTTACTAATATCCAACTTTCATCCATGTTAAAAATGTTTTAAATGATGTTTGTTTAAATTTTGCTTAAATAACTTGTTAAAATGATTTATTTCATAACTAAATAACCGTAGCTCCAAATTTAATAAAGTTTATATGTAAATGGGGTGAAAAAAATGCCTAGTTTAACATGTTGCACTCTTCTCGCATGTTTAACAACTCTAAAATTATGTTTAGGGCAGAACAGTACCAAATCTAAAATTTCCATGTGGGGGTTTATCGAAATCGTTGTTTGATGTTTCTGGCCTCATTTAAAATGCCTAGATAGGTAATTTTGTTGTCCTTCACCCCTTTCCATGTTTAATTACATTTAACATTGTTGGGTACATAAACGAGAGAGAACTAAATAATTGACGTGGTGTTTCGTCAATATGCAACGGAGTTGCATATTGAGCTCCACTTAATTTGTAGGATTGTTTGTGCATTTTGTCATGCCATGCCTCATTAAACCGGACATGCATCATACTTGGTTGTGCATCATGCCATGTTTATGTGATGGTTGTTTACTAGGTTGCTTGCTTCTTTCCGGGTTGCTTCTCTCGTTAGCTTCGGTTTCATGGACTCGTTCTTCTCCTTTGCGGGATTTCAGGCAAGATGACCACACCCTCGAAATCACTTCTATCTTTGCTTGCTAGTTGCCCGCTCTATTGCTATGCCGCGCTACCTACCACTTGTTATATCATGTGTCCCATATTGTCCTGTCCAGCCTCTAACCCACTTTTTCGTAGAAAACCGTTGTTTGGCTATGTTACCGCTTTTGCTCAGCCCCTCTTATAGCATTGCTAGTTGCAGGTGAAGATGAACCTGGTTCCACGTTGGAACATGGATTTGTTGGGATATCATAATATCCCTTATTTTTAATTAATTCATCTATATACTTAGTAAAGGGTGGAAGGCTCGGCCTTATGCCTGGTATTTTGTTCCACTCTTGCCGCCCTAGTTTCTGTCATACCGGTGTTATGTTGCATGATTTTGCGTTCCTTACGCGGTTGGGTGTTACGGGAACCCCTTGATAGTCCACTTTGAATAAAACTCCTCCAGCAACGCCCAACCTTGGTTTTACCATTTGCCTCACCACCACCTACTTTTCCCTTGGGAGTCGCGCTCCCGAAGGTCGTCTTTATTTTAACCCCCGGGCCAGTGCTTCTCTAAGTTTTGGTCCGAACCAGATCCACTTGGGGCACCACCTCGGGGAAACTTGAGGGCTGGTTTTAGCTGTACGCAGTGTTCATCCGGTGTTGCCCTGAGAACGAGATATGTGCAGCTCCTATCGGGATGTCGGCACATTGGGCGGTCTTGCTAGTCTTGTTTTACCATTGTCGAAATGTCTTGTAACCGGGATTCCGATACTGATCGGGTCTTCTTAGGAGGAGGAATATCCTTCGTTGACCGTGAGAGCTTGTGATTGGCTAAGTTGGGACACCCCTGCGGGGTTTGAACTTTCGAAAGCCGTGCCCGCGGTTATGTGGCAGATGGGAATTTGTTAATATCCGGTTGTAGATAACTTGACACTTAACTTAATTAAAATGAATCAACCGCGTGTGTAACCATGATGGTCTCTTCTCGGCGGAGTCCGGGAAGTGAACACGGTCTTGTGTTATGCTTGAACGTAAGTAGTTTCAGGATCACTTCTTGATCACTTCTAGCTTCTTGACCGTTGCATTGCTTCTCTTCTCGCTCTTATTTGCGTAAGTTAGCCACCATATATGCTTAGTGCTTGCTGCAGCTCCACCTCACAACCCTTTCCTACCCATAAGCTTAAATAGTTTTGATCTCGTGGGTGTGAGATTGGTGAGTCCTCGTGACTCACAGATACTTCCAAACAGTTGCAGGTGCCGATGATACTAGTGCAGGTGGCGCAACCGCGCTCAAGTGGGAGCTTGATGAAGATCTTGATCGTTGTTTTGTTTTGATTTGTGTTGATCAGTAGTGGAGCCCAGTTGGGACGATCGGGGATCTAGCATTTGGGGTTGTCTTCTTTTACTTTGGTTCCGTAGTTGGACCTTGATTGTATTCTGGATGATGTATGGTTAACTTGTATTTGTGTGAGCTGGCGATTGTAAGCCAACTCTTTATCCCTTTCTTATTCAGTAATGGGTTGTGTAAAGATTACCGCTCTTGCGACAAGCCAACCATGCGGCTATGCCTCTAAGTCGTGCCCCGACACGTGGGAGATATAGCCGCATAATGGGTGTTACAAGTTGCCTTTCCTCTCCTCTCCTCAGCTTCCTCCTGGAGGTGCTCAACTGTAGTCTATATCTCAGTTACCTTTAGATCAAGATCATGAATTGTTGTCTCAACAATCCTCTCCAAGCTCTCCTGATTCTGAGTCAGGGTGGCCAAGCCCTTCTGAATCCTCAAAGTAGATTGGATGAGGTATGCAAGCTGATTTTGCTTGCTCTTCAGGAAAACTTGAGATGCTTCCTCTAAACTAGGCATCTTGGCAGCTTTCTCAGCATGAGCTTTAGCTCTCTTCTCTTGTGCTTGAGCTGATGACGGTTCATTCTCATTCATGACAACTTAATTATCTTCAAATTCAGGATATAGGGGTAGATGCTCCTTGTCCAACAAGTATGTTCCTATGCCCATCTTAGAATTGATGAGCTCCTGAATATGTTTAGCATACCCACAGCTTCTCTTTTGGTCAGCAGCTGTCCTCTTGATTGTATCTACAATCAAACTCATGACTTTGAACTTTTGAGGGACATAGAAGATTTGCAGCAAGTTGATGGAATGTCCTCTAACCATCTTGTGATCTCCAGACTTGGGTAGCAATGTGTGCCTTAGGATGGTGTTGATGGTAGGCAGACGAAACAACAAGTAATGTACTAATCCAAGCTTGTGAGTCTCCAAAGCTTCATCTAAGATCTCTTTGGACATGTTTGCCATGGAGTTGTGGTCTTTCTTCTTCTTGGCATACACATCCAAGTGATCCTCATGTTCCTCTGGGGCATTGATCAGCTTGGTCCATTCTTCAACAGTGGATTGGTACCTAGTACCTTCAGACATCCAAACTATCTTCCCATCTGGGTAAAAGTGAGTAGTTGTGACGCCCCCGATTTAACCGTACACTAATCATGCACGCAAATGTGTACGATCAAGATCAAGGACTCACGGGTAGATATCACAACACAACTCTACAAATAAAATAAGTCATACAAGCATCATATTACAAGCCAGGGGCCTCGAGGGCTCGAATACAAGAGCTCGATCATAGACGAGTCAGCGGAAGCAACAAAATCTGAATACAGACATAAGTTAAACAAGTTTGCCTTAAGAAGGCTACCACAAACTGGGATACAGATCGAAAGAGGCGCAGGCCTCCTGCCTGGGATCCTCCTAACTACTCCTGGTCGTCGTCAGCGGGCAGCACGTAGTAATAGGCACCTCCGGTGTAGGAGGAGTCGTCGTCGACGGTGGCGTCTGGCTCCTGGGCTCCAACATCTGGTTGCAACAACCAGGTAGAAGGGATAGAGGGAAAAGAAGGAGAAAGCAACCATGAGTACTCATCCAAAGTACTCGCAAGCAAGGAGCTATACTACATATGTATGCATTGGTATCAACTGGAATAAGGCTATCATATGTGGACTGAACTGCAGAATGCCGGAATAGGAGGGGGATAGCTAGTCCTGTCGAAGACTACGCTTCTAGCAGCCCCCGTCTTGCAGCATGTAGAAGAGAATAGACTAAAGTCCTCCAAGTAGCATCGCATAGCATAATCCTAACCGATGATCCTCCCCTCGTCGCCCTGTGAGAGAGCGATCACCGGTTGTATCTGGCACTTGGAAGGGTGTGTTTTATTAAGTATCCGGTTCTAGTTGTCATAAGGTCAAGGTACAACTCCGGGTCGTCCTTTTACCGAGGGACACGGCTATTCGAATAGATCAACTTCCCTATAGGGGTGCACCACATAACCCAACACGCTCGATCCCATTTGGCCGGACACACTTTCCTGGGTCATGCCTGGCCTCGGAAGATCAACACGTCGCAGCCCTACCTAGGCACAACAGAGAGGTCAGCACGCCGGTCTAAATCCTATGGCGTAGGGGTCTGGGCCCATCGCCCTTTGCACACCTGCATGTTGCGAACGCGGCCGGAAGCAGACCTAGCCTAGTGGCGTTCCAGTCCAATCCGGCGCGCGCCACTTAGTTGCTGACGTCACGAAGGCTTCGGCTGATACCACAACATCGAGTGCCCATAACTGTCCCCGCATAGATGGTTAGTGCGTATAGGCCAGAAGCCAGGCTCAGATCAAATACCAAGATCTCATTTAACGTGTTAAGTATCTGCGAACGCCAGCCAGGGCCAGGCCCACCTCTCTCCTAGGTGGTCTCAACCTGCCCTGTTGCTCCGCCACAAAGTAACAGTCGGGGGCCGTCGGGAACCCAGGCCCACCACTACCTGGATGGAGCCACCTGCCCCTTCAGCCCCCATCTCCAAACAGTATCACCGGCAATGTAACAGTGTAAAGTATATAGTATATGCCCGTGATCACCTCCCGAAGTGATCACGGCCCAGTAGTATAGCATGGCAGACGTACAAGAGTGTAGGGCCACTGATGGAACACTAGCATCCTATACTAAGTAGTAGGATAACAGGTAAAGGTAACAATAGTAGTAGCAAGGATAGGCTATGCAGCAGTATAGGATTAACCGAAAGCGGTAACATGCTACACTACTCTAATGCAAGCAGTATAGAGAAGAATAGGCGATATCTGGTGATCAAAGGGGGGGCTTGCCTGGTTACTCTGGCAAGGAGGGGGTCGTCGTCGACGTAGTCGATCACGGCGGCATCGGCAACCGTCACGGGGTCTACCGAAGAGAAGAGGGCGGAGAAACAGTAAATACATAGCAAGCAAGTGCATAACAGGACAACAGGCAGAGCTAGACGTGTTCTAACGCGGTGCGACACGATACCGATGAAGGGGGAAGTCAACCGAGAATGTTTTCCCGGTTCCGGACCTGTGTCAGACAGATGACCAGAGGAAGAAAGTTCCATGTTCAGATAGTTAGAGGCATCTGACAGGTAAACGAATCGCGTGTTCGGATTCGTCTCGTCGTTCTGAGCAACTTTCATGTTGAAAATAATTTAATCCGAGTTACGGATTAAAAGATATGATTTTCTAAAGATTTTATTAATTTCTGAAATTTAATTAATTATTTAATTAATTCGAAAATGGATTTATGACATCAGCATGATGTCATGCTGACATCAGCAGTCAACAGAGTTGACCAAAGTCAACCCTGACGTGTGGGCCCGTTATGTCATAGTCTAACAACCAATTAACAGTTTTAATTAACTAACCAAGTTAATTAGGTAAATTAAACAGAGTTAATTAAGTTAATTTTACTGATTAGCTAATTAATTAATTTATTAATTTTATTTATTATCAATTTCGTTCTAAACAGGGGGGTGGGCCCCTGTGGTCAGTGGCACAAGGCCACGCCCTGGCTGTGACACACACACACACACACACAGGGGGCCAACTATGGCCATGGTGTGGCCAGGGGAGGCACTGGCCGCGCCGGTGAGGCCGGTGAGCGAGGGGCGAGACCAGAGGCGGCGCGGCAGTGGCGGTGGCGGTGGTGGCCGCGAGCGGCGAGCAGGGCAGCGTGCGGATCGGCGAGCAGCAGCGGCTGGGCGTACAGGGGCAGGTGCAGGCGTAGGCGGGATCGCGGCGGGGAGGCTAGTGGCCGCAGCCGGGGAAGGCGAGGCCAGCGCGCGGATGGGGGACTGCCGGAGCGCAGCCATGGTGGCCAACGGCGCGTGCAACCACCTATGACGACGGGGACGAGGGGGGCGAGGGGGAATCGATGAGGGGCTCACAGCGGAGCGTAGGGGGCGGCAGTGGGCTCGGGGAGACGAGGTAGCGAGCGACGGGCGGCGGTGTCGAGGCCGCCGGCGGCGGGTGGCGGCGACTTGGGGCGTCGGTGTCCAGGCGGCGGGGCGCGGCTCGATCCGGCGGCTTCAGGGTCGGTAACGAGGCGAGGCGCCGGCGTCGAGGAGTGGGGCGGCGTGGTCGGGATGAGGCCGACGGGGTGATGGGATGGGGGCGCCGAGCGTTGGGGCGCTGGGTGTGTGGCGGCACTGGGAGGGAGAGGGAGAGACGTGCAGGGGAGAGTGGGGGTCGTGGGATAGGGTTAGGTCGGGGAGGTGGCCTTGTAGGCCAGAGAGGAGGGCCGGCTGGGCCTGGTGGGCCGGCCGGTGCGGAGGCCAGCTGGGCCGCTCGGCCCAGCGTGGGGGGGGGTGTTTCTTTTTTTTCATTTAAATTTTTATCTTTTTGTTTATCATCTTTAGTCTCAGTTTTGCATTTTCTTTTAGTACCAAATGAGTTTAGTTTTGACAAAACTTGGCACCTAAATCTAACACAAAACCTTGAGATGGAATAAAAAGTTTGGAGTCAAGAGGAGTTGTCTAATCATTTTTAGAAATTTCAAAAGGACATTTTTAAAAGCTGTTGGGCCACTAAATAATTTCCAGGAGCATTTTCGGAATCCAAAAGAGGTTGGTTCCAACATGAAAAATACCTAGGGACTATTTGCCACACTTTGAACATTTTAGTTTTGACTTTTGATAACTTTAATTCCTCTGACTTGATTTTAAATTTGAAATTTGAACAGGATTTGAATCATCGCAAGATTAACAACAGTAATCATGGTGACGTGGCAACATTAGCGGAGGGTTACTATAGCGTAACTATTCGGGCGTCACAGTAGTGGAGTAAAACTACATGATCAGCTCATCATTCCATTTTGTGAGCTTTTGTCCAACAAACTCATCTACTCCACATGCTTTGAAGCTGTCATATACTTCTGGGAAGTGATCTTCATTCTCCTTGATGAATTCCCAATCAACCCATCTCATGTCACAAACAATGGGCTTCTTGTCAAGCAAAATTGTCTCATAGAAGTTTTGCTGTTCTTTGGTATGAAATCTGTAATCAAGTGTAGTCCTTCTCCTCACAGCATAGGGATCAGACTGTCTCCACAATCTCAGTCCAGCATACTTTCTGATGTGCATGTCTTCAGCCACTGGATGAGTGATACGTCTCCAACGTAACTATAATTTTTGATTGCTCCATGCTATATTATCTACTGTTTTGGACATTCTTGGGATTTATTATACACTTTTATATTATTTTTTGGACTAACCTATTAACCGGAGGCCCAACCCAGAATTGTTGTTTTTGCCTGTTTTAGGGTTTCGAAGAAAAGGAATATCAAACGGAGTCCAAACGGAATGAAACCTTTGGGAACGTGATTTTCTCAACGAACAAGACCTAGGAGACTTGGACCCTACGTCCAGACACAAAAGAGGAGACCACGAGGTAGGGGGGCGCGCCTACCCCCCAGGCGCGCCCTCCACCCTCGTGGGCTCCCTGTTGCTTCACCGATGTACTCCTTCCTCCTATATATACCTACGTACCCCCAAACAATCAGATACGGAGCCAAAACCCTAATTCCACCGCCGCAACTTTCTGTATCCACGAGATCCCATCTTGGGGCCTGTTCCGGAGCTCCGCCGAAGGGCGCATCGATCATGGAGGGCTTCTACATCATCACCATAGCCCCTCCGATGAAGTGTGAGTAGTTTACCTCAGACCTACTGGTCCATAGTTAGTAGTTAGATGGCTTCTTCTCTCATTTTGGATCTCAATACAATGTTCTCCCCCTCTCTTGTGGAGATCTATTTGATGTAATCTTCTTTTTGCGGTGTGTTTGTTGAGACCGATGAATTGTGGGTTTATGATCAAGTCTATCTATGGACAATATTTGAATCTTCTCTGAATTCTTTTATGTATGATTGGTTATCTTTGCAAGTCTCTTCGAATTATCAGTTTGGCTTGGCCTACAAGATTGATCTTTCTTGCAATGGGAGAAGTGCTTAGCTTTGGGTTCAATCTTGCGGTGTCCTTTCCCAGTGAAAGTAGGGGCATCAAGGCACGTATTGTATGTTGCCATCGAGGATAACAAGATGTGGTTTTCATCATATTGCATGAGTTTATCCCTCTACATCATGTCATCTTGCTTAAGGCGTTACTCTGTTTTCATTAACTTAATAGTCTAGATGCATGCTGGATAGCGGTCGATGAGTGGAGTAATAGTAGTAGATGCAGGCAGGAGTCGGTCTACTTGTCTCGGACGTGATGCCTATATACATGATCATACCTAGATATTCTCATAACTATGCTCAATTCTGTCAATTGCTCAACAGTAATTTGTTCACCCACCGTAGAATACTTATGCTCTTGAGAGAAGCCACTAGTGAAACCTATGGCCCTGGGTCTATCTTCATCATATTAATCTCCCAATACTTAGTTATTTCCTTTGCTTTTATTTTACTTTGCATCTTTATCACAAAAATACCAAAAATATAATCTTATCATATCTATCTGATCTCACTCTCATAAGCGGCCGTGTAGGGATTGACAACCCCTTATCACGTTGGTTGCGAGGATTTATTTGTTTTGTGCAGGTACGAGGGACTGGTGCGTAGCCTCCTACTGGATTGATACCTTGGTTCGCAAAAACTGAGGGAAATACTTACGCTACTTTGCTGCATCATCCCTTCCTCTTCGGGGAAAACCAACGCAGTGCTCAAGTGGTAGCAAGAAGGATTTCTGGCGCCGTTGCCGGGGAGGTCTACGCAAAAGTCAATATACCAAGTACCCATCACATACCCTTATCTCCCGCATTACATTATTTGCCATTTGCCTCTCGTTTTCCTCTCCCCCACTTCACCCTTGCTGTTTTATTCGCCCTCTCTCCCTATCCTCCTCCTCTTTCCCGTTTGCGTCTTTTTTGCCCGCTTGCTTTTTGTTTGCTTGTGTGTTAGTTCGTTTGCTTGTCGTTATGGCTAGTCCCTTATCTTCTCCGTTGTCCCCTGAGTTCGAAATCTTTCACTTCAAACAAAGACTAGGAGAAAACTTAAAAGATGCCTGGTTGAGAATAATGGAGTCTTATCGTAATTGTACCTCTGAAATAAACCTGAGAATTTTGCTTCGCAATTTTTATGTTGGATTAAATATGTCTCATAGACAACTCTTCGATTGTGTTGCCAAAGGCAATTTTATTGAAATCCATCCCCATATTGCGCTTGAAATTATAGAAGGTATAGTGGGAACACTACCACAACAAAAGGGACCTCATCCTACTCAGGAAGAGACGCAAGTTTTTGAAAAAAATTGTGAAGTTACTAAAATTTTACAGAAGTCTCTTGAACCTCTTAAGAACATTAGTGGAAATATTCACCGCATGAATATGTTGATTACCCTTTGCAATAAGCGGTTGGATTCGTTAGATCTAAAAATTTCAGAATATGAAGGGAAACGTAAAGAACCTCCTGGATTCGAGCTTGATTCCACTAAAAAGTTGAAAACTAAAGATGGCAATACCTAGATCTATCCTTGCTTGTTATGCCTAGCTAGGGGCCTTAAACGGTAGCGCTTGTTGGGAGGCAACCCAATTTTATTTTTATTCCTTGATTTTTGCTCCTATTTAGTAATCAATAATTTATCTAGCCTCTGTTTTGGTTGTGTTTTTTGTGTTTAATTAGTGTTTGTGCCAAGTAGAACCGTTGGGAAGACTTGGGGAAAGTCTTGTTAAACTTGCTGTAAAAAGCAGAAACTTTAGCGCTCACGAGAACTGCTGCCTTTTTTATTTGGAAAGTGTTATCTAGTTAATTCTTTTTGAAGATGATTAATAGATAAATTCCTCACTTCCAGCAATTTATTTTATAATTGTTGGGGTTCCAGATCTTGCGCTAGCTACAGATTACTGCAGACTGTTCTGTTTTTGACAGATTCTCTTTTTCGTGTGTTGTTTGCTTATTTTGATGAATCTATGGCTAGTAAAATAGTTTATAAACAATAGAGAAGTTGGAATACAGTAGGTTTAACACCAATATAAATAAAGAATGAGTTCATTACAGTACCTTGAAGTGGTCTTTTGTTTTCTTTCGCTAACGGAGCTCACGAGATTTTCTACTTTGAGTTTTGTGTTGTGAAGTTTTCAAGTTTTGGGTAAAGATTTGATGGATTATGGAACAAGGAGTGGCAAGAGCCTAAGCTTGGGGATGCCCATGGCACCTCCAAGATAAACTAAGGACACCTAAAAGCCAAAGCTTGGGGATGCCCCGGAAGGCGGGGCATCCCCTCTTTCGTCTACTTCTATCGGTAACTTTACTTGGAGCTATATTTTTATTCACCACATGACATGTGTTTTGCTTGGAGCGTCTTGTATGATTTGAGTATTTACTTTTTAGTTTACCATAATCATCCTGGCTGTACACACATTTTGAGACAGCCATATGTGATTTGGGATTTGTTAGAATACTCTATGTGCTTCGCTTATATCTTTTGAGTTATATAGTTTTGCTCTAGTACTTCACTTATATCTTTTAGAGCGGGGTGGTGGATTTGTTTTATATCTTTTGAGTTATATAGTTTTGCTCTAGTGCTTCACTTAGATTATTTTGAGAGTCTTAAATAGCATGGTAATTTGCTTAAAATCCTAATATGCTAGGTATTCAAGATTAGTCAAATTTTCTTATGAGTGTTTTGAATACTAAGAGAAGTTTGATGCTTGATGATTGTTTTGAAATATGGAGGTAATAATATCGAAGTCGTGCTAGTTGAGTAGTTGTGAAATTGAGAAATGCTTGTGTTGAAGTTTGCAAGTCCCGTAGCATGCACGTATGGTAAACGTTATGTAACAAATTTGAAACATGAGGTGTTATTTGATTGTCCTCCTTATGAGTGGAGGTCGGGGACGAGCGACGGCCTTTTCCTACCAATCTATCCCCCTATGAGCATGCACGTAGTGCCGAGGTTTTTGATGACTTGTAGATTTTTGCAATAAGTATGTGAGTTCTTTATGACTAATGTTGAGTCCATGGATTATACGCACTCTCACCCTTCCATCCTTGCTAGCCTCCTCGGTACCGTGCATTGCCCTTTCTCACATTGAGAGTTGGCGCAAACTTCGCCGGTGCATCCAAACCCTGTGATATGATACACTCTTTCACACATAAACCTCCTTATATCTTCCTCAAAACAGCAACCATACCTACCTATTATGGCATTTCCATAGCCATTCCAAGATATACTGCCATGCAACTTTCCACCATTCCGTTTATCATGATACATTAATCATTGTCATATTGCTTAGCATGATCATGTAGTTGACATAGTAATTGTGGCAAAGCCACCGTTCATAATTCTTTCATACATGTCACTCTTGGTCCATTGCATATCCCGGTACACCGCCGGAGGCATTCATATAGAGTCATTTTTTTTGTTCTAGTATCGAGTTGTAATCATTGAGATGTAAAATAAATAGAAGTGTGATGATCATCATTTTCTAGAACATTGTCCCAAGTGAGGAATTATAAAAAAAGAGAGAAAGGCCATATAAAAAAATAGAAATGGCCAAATAAAAAAATGAGAGAAAAAGAGAGAATGGACAATGTTACTATCCTTTGCCGCACTTGTGCTTCAAAGTAGCACCGTAATCTTCATGATAAAGAGTCTCTTGTTTTGTCACTTTCATATACTAGTGGGAATTTTCATTATAGAACTTGGCTTGTATATTCCAACAATGGGCCTCCTCAAGTGCTCTAGGTGTTCGTGAGCAAGCAAGTTGGATGCACACCCACTTAGTTTCTTTTGTTGAGCTTTCATACATTTATAGCTCTAGTGCATCCGTTGCATGGCAATCCCTACTCCTTGCATTAACATCAATCGGCGGGCATCTCCATAGCCCATTGATTAGCCTCGTTGATGTGAGACTTTATCCTTTTTGTCTTCTCCACATAACCCCCCTCATTATATTCTATTCCACCCATAGTGCTATGTCCATGGCTCGCGCTCATATATTGCGTGAAAGTTTATAGGTTTGAGATTGCTAAGGTATGAAACAATTTCTTGGCTTTTCATCAGGGTTGTGCATGATGAGAGCATTCTTGTGTGAAGAAAATGGAGCATGTTATTTTGTAGGGATGATTTTGTAGGGATGAACTTTCTTTGGCCATGTTATTTTGAGAAGACATAATTGCTTAGTTAGTATGCTTGAAGTATTATTATTTTATTTCAATATGAAATTTTATCTTGAATCTTTCGGATCTGAATATTCATACCACAATTAAGAAGAATTACATTAAAATTATGCCAAGTAGCACTCCGCATAAAAAATTCGGTTTTTATCATTTACCTACTCGAGGACGAGCAGGAATTAAGCTTGGGGATGCTTGATACGTCTCCAACGTATCTATAATTTTTGATTGCTCCATGCTATATTATCTATTGTATTGGACATTATTGGTCTTTATTATCCACTTTTATATTATTTTTGGGACTAACCTATTAACCGGAGGCCCAGCCCAGAATTGCTGTTTTTGCCTGTTTTAGGGTTTCAAAGAACAGGAATATCAAACGGAGTCCAAACGGAATGAAACCTTCGGGAACATGATTTTCTCAATGAACAAGACCCAGGAGACTTGGACCCTACGTCAAGACACAAAAGAGGAGGCCACAAGGTAGGGGGCGCGCCCTCCACCCTCGTGGGCCCCCTGTTGCTCCACCGACGTAATCCTTCCTCCTATATATACCTACGTACCCTCAAATGATCAGATACGGAGCCAAACCCTAATTCCACCGCCGCAACTTTCTGTATCCACGAGATCCCATCTTGGGGCCTTTTCCTGAGCTCCGCCGGAGGGGGCATCGATCACGGAGGGCTTCTACATCATCACCATAGCCCCTCTGATGAAGTGTGAGTAGTTTACCTCAAACCTACGGGTCCATAGTTAGGAGCTAGATGGCTTCTTCTCTCTTTTTGGATCTCAACACAATGTTCTCCCCCTCTCTTGTGGAGATCTATTCGATATAATCTTCTTTTTGCGGTGTGTTTGTTGAGACCGATGAATTGTGGGTTTATGATCAAGTCTATCTATGAACAATATTTGAATCTTCTCTGAATTCTTTTATGTATGATTGGTTATCTTTGCAAGTCTCTTCGAATTATCAGTTTGGTTTGGCCTACTAGATTGATCTTTCTTGCAATGGGAGAAGTTCTTAGCTTTGGGTTCAATCTTGCGGTGTACTTTCCCAGTGACAGTAGGGGCAGCAAGGCACGTATTGTATTGTTGGCATCGAGGATAACAAGATGGGGTTTTCATCATATTGCATGAGTTTACCCCCCCCCCCCCCTACATCATGTCATCTTGCTTAAGGCGTTACTCTATTTTCATTAACTTAATACTCTAGATGCATGCTAGATAGCGGTCGATGAGTGGAGTAATAGTAGTAGATGCAGGCAGGAGTCGGTCTACTTGTCTCGGACGTGATGTCTATATACATGATCATACCTAGATATTCTCATAACTATGATCAATTATGTCAATTGCTCGACAGTAATTTGTTCACCCACCGTAGAATACTTATGCTCTTGAGAGAAGCCACTAGTGAAACCTATGGCCCCCGGGTCTATCTTCATCATATTAATCTCCCAATACTTAGTTATTTCCTTTGCTTTTTTACTTTGCTTTTATTTTACTCTGCATCTTTATCACAAAAATACCAAAAATATTATCTTACCATATCTATCAGATCTCACTCTCGTAAGTGGTCGTGTAGGGATTGACAACCCATTATCGCATTGGTTGCGAGGATTTATTTGTTTTGTGCAGGTACAAGGGACTGGCGCGTAGGCTCCTACTGGATTGATACCTTGGTTCTCAAAAACTGAGGGAAATACTTACGCTACTCTGCTGGATCATCCCTTCCTCTTCGGGGAAAACCAACGCAGTGCTCAAGATGTAGAAATGAGCATCATTGTGGTCTGGGTTCTTGGGTTTCAATTTCCTCAAAACAAGAGGCTCATCATCCTCTTCTTCAGCTTGAGGCATTGGGGCCTTGTTCTTCTCTTCTGTAGGAATACTTCTAAAGTTTCTCTTGGGCTTTGGGGGTTTCTGAGATTGAGCTTTGGGAGCGGACTTAGGCTTTGATGTTGCAGGCCCTGACTTGATAGCATCTCCCATAAGCTTCTGTGCTTTGGGTGCTGGAGCATCCTCTTCCCCTTCTTCTGCTGGATCCTTAAACATGGATGATCTCCCTAGGACTCTGGCGGTGGTCTTCTTGGCCCTCTCTTTTCTCTTCTTGCCTTCTCTAGCCTCTTTGGGTTCAAGAGTGAACTCCATAGTTTCTTCCAAGGCTGCTTTCCTAGGCTTGGATATTGGCACTCTCTTGGCAGGTGCCTTCTTGTGCATCCCTGGCTTTGTTGTAGCAGTTGTGCCATATTCCTTCTTCAGCACTTTCTCTTTTGAGGTGGCCTCATCCTCAACAGCCACATAGTCTTCATCCTCAAAGTCTGAGGTTCTCTTCTTCCTTGCTCTAGTGGCTGCCTTTGGCAAGTTACTAGGTGTGCTTCTACTGCCCTCATCATAGCTGCTTGAGGGATCTGAACCCTCACTCAATTGCACATGTTCTTCAGATCTGTTTTGACTGTCACTCTGGTCAGACATCTTGGCAATCACTGACAGCAAACCCTATGAATAGATGTAGATGAGGTAGAGTGGATGAGCATCACAAATTGCAGAGTTTTTGCAAAATAGATGACTTAAAAACTTAGTTTTAGTTCTCCACAGAAAGCATTTCAGAGCTACCGAGTTGATAAACTCGGTGATACTGAAGCAGATTTTGGAACCTAAACTAATGAACTCGATCAGACTGAGTCACATTTCGGTGGCACCGAGACTGCTAGGGTTTCACAGAGAATCGAACTCGGTCACACCGATTTGCAATTTTTGGTCAGACCGAAAATGCATGTGCTATGGCCTAAGCCAAATCAGTGAGACCGATTTCTATAATTCGGTCGGTCCGAGATGAGTTCGGCGGAGACCTAACCCTAAATTTTCAAATCCAATCTAATCTAAAGGGAGTTTTCAGTGGATGGACTATTTGCATACATGGTCATGGTCATGGCAAATCAATGTGCTATGAGTCAGAGTTAAGGAGTTAGCACATAGAGTCGAAACCATACCCTAGTTCGGCGGAGGTTCGCTATGGCGGCAACGACGGAGCAGATTTCCGTTGACGGCGATGGAAACTAGCGGCGGGAGGTCGCTGGCGGCAAGGAGATGATCCGGTGACCTAAGGAGGCAGAGCAGGACACATGCGCGGGCTGAGGAGTTTGAAGAAATTTCCAAAATCTCACCCGTGAAGCCCAAGGTAGTGCAACCAGAACAACTTCTCTATTTAGCTCCCCTCTTCGGATCGGAAGAACTCCGCAGCATCAGCAATACTCTGGGGCAGATCCGTAAATGCTCCTGGAGAACTCCAAACCTGGGTCAATAAGAGGTACCTTCTCCTCACAAATTTGCTCTGCATAATAAAGGCCTTACCCGTCGCAATCTTCTTGGCCTCTTGAATCTCCCAACAGGCGCCTTGGGCTTCAACCCGGGCCTCCTGCGTGCTTTGGAGGGCCTTAGCAAGTTCGGCATCTTGCTCCGTAATCTTGCACTCCAAGGACTCACATTTGCTTATGGCATCCCGAAGCTCTTGCTGAACTTCCTCTACCCTTGATTCATGCTTTTGGCGGGTGGCTCGTTCCTCGTACACCTCCTTCTTGGCTTCGGCCAGTGTGTTCTTGAGGGTCTCGACCTCATACGCATCAACTGTAAGCATAATTACAAAACTCAGCAAGATAATAAACCAGCACGTCATATCATTTTAGATATGAATAGGTATCACATACCTTGATTCTCCTCCAATCGTTTGTTGGTGCAGATGAGCTCTTCATCGGCCCGCTCTAGCCTCCGCTTTAGTTCGGATACTTCGGCGGTATGAGCGGTTGCCGCTAACTTCGAATCCTGTTTGTTCAAATAGACATGTATGATCATCTCCTGCGAAATATCCGATCCTCTGTTCGGCCTCTCTTCATGAATGCCGAACAGAGTCTCAGGGGCTACTAACTATACACAGGCATCCTTTTACATAGATAAAAAGTACTACATCCCATACCTCAAAGCCTGTTAAAAGGCTGGTGTAGGCATTGTTCAATCCGCTTTTAGCGGACCGGACCTTTTCAACCACCGTACCCATAAGGGTATGATGTTCCTCAATAATGGAGGCGCTTTGAAGCGCTTCCACCAGAGTGTTCGGCGCCTCCGGATTTATAGAGGTCGTCGGCGGAGTCGACGCACCCCCCTTCTTTCAAAGGAGGCTGCTCGCCCGATTCTGGAGCCGTGTCGGCCTCGAGAATGATATTCGGTTGGGGGCCGAATTAGGCATGGCCCCCGTGAAGGAAATATGCCCTAGAGGCAATAATAAAGTTATTATTTATTTCCTTATATCATGATAAATGTTTATTATTCATGCTAGAATTGTATTAACCGGAAACATAATACATGTGTGAATACATAGACAAACAGAGTGTCACTAGTATGCCTCTACTTGACTAGCTCGTTAATCAAAGATGGTTATGTTTCCTAACCATGGACAAAAGAGTTGTTATTTGATTAACGAGGTCACATCATTAGTTGAATGATCTGATTGACATGATCCATTCCATTAGCTTAGCACCCGATCGTTTAGTATGTTGCTATTGCTTTCTTCATGACTTATACATGTTCCTATAACTATGAGATTATGCAACTCCCGTTTACCGGAGGAACACTTTGGGTACTACCAAACGTCACAACGTAACTGGGTGATTATAAAGGAGTACTACAGGTGTCTCCAATGGTAGATGTTGGGTTGGCGTATTTCGAGATTAGGGTTTGTCACTCCGAGTGTCGGAGAGGTATCTCTGGGCCCTCTCGGTAATACACATCACATAAGCCTTGCAAGCATAATAACTAATATGTTAGTTATGAGATGATGTATTACGGAACGAGTAAAGAGACTTGCCAGTAAGGAGATTGAACTAGGTATTGGATACCGACGATCGAATCTCGGGCAAGTAGCATACCGATGACAAAGGGAACAACGTATGTTGTTATGCGGTCTGACCGATAAAGATCTTCGTAGAATATGTAGGAGCCAATATGGGCATCCAGGTCCCGCTATTGGTTATTGACCGGAGACGTGTCTCGGTCATGTCTACATTGTTCTCGAACCGTAGGGTCCGCACGCTTAACGTTACGATGACAGTTATTATGAGTTTATGCATTTTGATGTACCGAA
Organism: Triticum monococcum; assembly: GCA_034509565.1. NCBI lineage: Eukaryota > Viridiplantae > Streptophyta > Magnoliopsida > Poales > Poaceae > Triticum > Triticum monococcum. Next base: position 435,836,128 of record CM067842.1, on the reverse strand, counting down.
GGTTGTTCGGAGTCCCGGATGAGATCACAGACATGACGAGGAGTCTCGAAATGGTCGAGACGTAAAGATTGATATATTGGAAGCCTATGTTTGGACATCGGAAGTGTTCCGGGTGAAATCGGGATTTTACCGGATTACCGGGAGGGTTACCGGAACCCCCCGGGAGCCAAATGGGCCAACATGGGCCTTAGTGGAAAGGTGAGAGGGCAGCCCACATAGGGTTGCGCCTCCCCCCCTCTCCCTAGTCCTATTAGGACTAGAAGAGGGGCCGGCCACCTCTCTCTCTCTCCCCTTTGAAGGATTCCTAGTTGGACTAGGATTGGAGGGGGGAGTCCTACTCCCGGTAGGAGTAGGACTCCTCCTGCGCCTCCCTCTCTTTGGCCGGCCAGCCCCCCTCCCTCCAACCTTTATATACGGGGGCAGGGGACACCCCAAGACACACAAGTTTATCCTTGAGGTCGTTCCTTAGCCGTGTGCGGTGCCCCCTGCCACCATATTCCACCTCGATCATACCGTTGTAGTGCTTAGGCGAAGCCCTACGTCGGTAGTACATCAAGATCGTCATCACGTCGTCGTGCTGACGGAACTCTTCCTCAACGCTTTACTGGATCGGAGCCCAAGGATCGTCATCGAGCTGAACGTGTGCTAAGAACTCGGAGGTGCCGGAGTAACGGTGCTTGGATCGGTTGGATCGAGAAGAAGACGTACGACTACTTCCTCTATGTTGTATGATCGCTTCCGCAGTCGGTCTGCGTTGGTACGTAGACAACACTCTCCCCTCTCGTTGCTGTGCATCACCATGATCTTGCGTGTGCGTAGGAAAATTTTCGAAATTACTACGTTCCCCAACAGTGGTATCAGAGCCTAGGTTTTATGGTTTGATGTTATTTGCACGAGTAGAACACAAGTGAGTTGTGGGCGATACAAGTCATACTGCCTACCAGCATGTCATACTTTGGTTCGGCGGTATTGTTGGACGAGACGATCCGGACCAACCTTACGCGTACTCTTACGCGAGACCGGTTCCCTCGACGTGCTTTGCACATAGATGGCTTGCGGAAGACTGTCTCTCCAACTTTAGTTGAACCGAGTGTGACTACGCCCGGTCCTTGAGAAGGTTAAAACGGAGTCTATTTGACGAACTATCGTTGTGGTTTTGATGCGTAGGTGAGATGAGTTCTTACTTAAGCCCGTAGCAGCCACGTAAAACTTGCAACAACAAAGTAGAGGACGTCTAACTTGTTTTTGCAGGGCATGTTGTGATGTGATATGGTCAAGGCATGATGCTGATTTTATTGTATGAGATGATCATGTTTTGTAACCAAGTTATCGGCAACTGGCAGGAGCCATATGGTTGTCGCTTTATTGTATGCAATGCAATCGCGATGTAATGCTTTACTTTATTACTAAGCGGTAGTGATAGTCGTGGAAGCATAAGATTGGCGAGACGACAACGATGCTACGATGGAGATCAAGGTGTTGCGCCGGTGACGATGGTGATCATGACGGTGCTTCGGAGATGGAGATCACAAGCACAAGATGATGATGGCCATATCATATCACTTATATTGATTGCATGTGATGTTTATCCTTTTATGCATCTTATCTTGCTTTGATTGACGGTAGCATTATAAGATGATCTCTCACTAAATTATCAAGAAGTGTTCTCCCTGAGTATGCACCGTTGCCAAAGTTCTTCGTGCCCAGACACCACGTGATGATCGGGTGTGATAAGCTCTACGTTCAAATACAACGGGTGCAAAACAGTTGCACACGTAGAATACTCAGGTTATACTTGACGAGCCAAGCATATACAGATATGGCCTCGGAACACGGAGACAGAAAGGTCGAGCGTGAATCATATAGTAGATATGATCAACATAACGATGTTCACCATTGAAAACTACTCCATCTCACGTGATGATCGGTTATGGTTTAGTTGATTTGGATCACGTGATCACTTAGAGGATTAGAGGGATGTCTATCTAAGTGGGAGTTCTTAAGTAATATGATTAAATTGAACTTAAATTTATCATGAACTTAGTCCTGGTAGTATTTTGCAAATCATGTTGTAGATCAATAGCTCGCGTTGTTGCTTCCCTGCGTTTATTTTGATATGTTCCTAGAGAAAATTGTGTTGAAAGATGTTAGTAGCAATGATGCGGATTGGATCCGTGATCTGAGGTTTATCCTCATTGCTGCACAGAAGAATTATGTCCTTGATGCACCGCTAGGTGACAGACCTCTTGCAGGAGCAGATGCGGACGTTATGACCGTTTGGCTAGCTCAATATGATGACTACTTGATAGTTTAGTGCACCATGCTTAATGGCTTAGAATCGGGACTTCAAAGACGTTTTGAACGTCATGGACCATATGAGATGTTCCAGGAGTTGAAGTTAATATTTCAAGCAAATACCCGAGTTGAGAGATATGAAGTCTCCAACAAGTTCTATAGCTAAAAGATGGAGGAGAATCGCTCAACTAGTGAGCATATGCTCAGATTGTCTGGGTACTACAATCGCTTGAATCAAGTGGGAGTTAATCTTCCAGATAAGATAGTGATTGACAGAATTCTCTAGTCACCATCACCAAGTTAGTAGAACTTCGTGATGAACTATGATATGCGAGGGATAACGGAAACAACTCCCAAGCTCTTCGTGATGCTGAAATCAACGAAGGTAGAAATCAAGAAAAACATCAAGTGTTGATGGTTGACAAGATCACTAGTTTCAAGAAAAGGGCAAAGGGAAGAAGGGGAACTTCAAAAGAACGGCAAGCAAGTTGCTACTCATGTGAAGAAACTCAAGTCTGGTCCTAAGCCTGAGACAAAGTGCTTCTACTACAAAGGGACTGGTTACTGGAAGCGGAACTACCCCAAGTGATTGGCGGATAAGAAGGATGGCAAAGTAAACATAAGTATATTTGATATACATGTTATTGATATGTACTTTACTAGTGTTTATAGCAAACCCTCAGTATTTGATACTAGTTCAGTTGCTAAGAGTAGTAACTCGAAACGGGAGTTGCAGAATAAACAGAGACTAGTTAAGGGTGAAGTGATGATGTGTGTTGGAAGTGGTTCCAAGATTGATATGATCATCATCGCACACTCCCTATAATTTCGGGATTAGTGTTGAACTTAAATAAGTGTTATTTGGTTTTTGCGTTGAGCATGAATATGATTTGATCATGTTTATTGCAATACGGTTATTCATTAAAGTAAGAGAATAAATTGTTGTTCTGTTTACATGAATAAAACCTTATATGGCTACACACCCAATGAAAATAGTTCGTTGGATCTCGATCATGGTGATACACATAATCATAATATTGAAACCAAAAGATGCAAAGTTAATAATGATAGTGCAACTTATTTGTAGCACTGCCGTTTAGGTCATATTGGTGTAAAGCGCATGAAGAAACTCCATGCTGATGGGATTTTGGAATCACTTGATTATGAATCACTTGATGCTTGCGAACCGTGCCTTTTGGGCAAGATGACTAAAACGCCGTTCTTCGGAACAATGGAGCGAGCAACAGATTTGTTGGAAATCATACATACTGATGTATGTGGTCCGATGAATATTGAGGCTCGCGACAGGTATCATTATTTTCTGATCTTCACAGATGATTTGAGCAGATATGAGTATATCTACTTGATGAAACATAAGTCTGAAACATTTGAAAAGTTCAAAGAATTTCAGAGTGAAGTGGAAAATCATCATGACAAGAAAATAAAAGTTTCTACGATATGATCGCAGAGGTAAAATATTTGAGTTACGAGTTTGGTCTTCAATTGAAACAATGTGGAATAGTTTCACAAAATCATGCCATATGGAACACCACAGCATAATGGTGTGTCCTAACGTCATAACCATACTTTATTGGATATAGTGCAATCTATGATGTATCTTACCGATCTACCACTATCGTTTTGGGGTTATGCATTAGAGACAGCTGCATTCACGTTAAATAGGGCACCATCAAAATCCGTTGAGACGACACCTTATGAACTATGGTTTGGCAAGAAACCAAAGTTGTCGTTTCTTAAAGTTTGGGGTTGCGATGCTTATATGAAAAAGTTTCATCCTGATAAGCTCAAAACTCAAATCGGAGAAGTGCATCTTCATAGGATATCCAAAGGAAACTATTGGATACACCTTCTATCACAGATCCGAAGGCAAGACTTTTGTTGCTAAATTCGGAAACTTTTTGGAGAAGGAGTTTCTCTCGAAAGAAGTGAGTGGGAGGAAAGTAGAACTTGACGAGGTAACTGTACCTGCTCCCTTATTGGAAAATAGTACATCACAGAAAACTGTTTCTGCGACACCTATACCAATTAGTGAGGAAACTAATGATGATGATCATGAAGCTTCAGGACAAGATACTACTGAACCACGTAGATCAACCAGAGTGAGATCCGCACCATAGTGGTACGGTAATCCAGTTCTGGAGGTCATGTTACTTGACCATGACGAGCCTACGAACTATGAAGAAGCGATGGTGAGCCCAGATTCCGCAAAGTGGCTTGAAGCCATGAAATCTGAGATGGGATCCATGTATGAGAACAAAGTTTGGACTTTGGTTGACTTGCCCGATGATCGGCAAGCCATAGAAAATAAATGGATCTTCAAGAGGAAGACGGACGCTGATAGTAGTGTTACTATCTACAAAGCTAGAATTGTCACAAAAGGTTTTCGACAAGTTCAAGGTGTTGACTACGATGAGATTTTCTCACTCGTATCTATGCTAAAAGTCTGTCCGAATCATGTTAGCAATTGCCGCATTTTATGAAATCTGGCAAATGGATAAACAAAACTGCATTCCTTAATGGATTTGCTAAAGAAGAGTTGTATACGATGCAACTAGAATGTTTTGTCGATCCTAAAGGTGTTAACTAAATATGCAAGCTCCAGCGATCTATCTGTGGACTGGTGCAAACATCTCGGAGTTGGAATATACGCTTTGATGAGTTGATCAAAGCATATAGTTTTATACAGACTTGCGGTGAAGTCTGTATTTACGAGAAAGTGAGTGGGAGCACTACAGCATTTCTGATAAGTATATGTCAATGACATATTGTAGATCGGAAATAATGTAGAATTGTTCTGTAAAGCATAAAAGGAGTATTTGAAAGGAGTTTTTCAGAGAAAGACTTCGGTAAAGCTGCTTACATATTGAGCTTCAAGATCTATAGAGATAGATCAAAACGCTTGATAAGTTTTTCAATAAGTACATACCTTGACAAGATTTTGAAGTAGTTCAAAATGGAACAGTCAAAGAAAAGGTTTCTTGCCTGTGTTACAAGGTGTGAAGTTGAGTAAAGACTCAAAAGCCCGACCACGGCAGAAGATAGAAAGAGAATGAACGTCATTCCCTATGCCTTGGCCATAGGTTCTACAAAGTATGTCATGCTGTATACCAGATCTATTGTATACCCTGCACTGATTTGGCAAGGGAATACAATAGTGATCTAGGAGTAGATCACTGGACAGTGGTCAGAATTATCCTTAGTGAAATAAGGATATGTTTCTCGATTATGGACGTGACAAAAAGGTTCATCGTAAAGGGTTACGTCGATGCAAGTTTTTGACACTGATCCAGAGTGGGAGCAATTAGCTAGAGTAGCTCCGTATAGAGCATTGTAGACATAGAACTTGCAAAATACTCACGGATCTGAATGTGACAGACCCGTTGACTAAAATTATCTCACAAGCAAAACATGATCACACCTTAGTACTCTTTGGGTGTTAATCACATAGATATGTGAACTAGATTACTGACTCTAGTAAACCCTTTGAGTGTTGGTCACATGACGATGTGAACTATGGGTGTTAATCACATGGTGATGTGAACTATTGATGTTAAATCACATGGCGATGTGAACTAGATTATTGACTCTAGTGCAAGTGGGAGACTGAAGGAAATATGCCCTAGAGGCAATAATAAAGTTATTATTTATTTCCTTATATCATGATAAATGTTTATTATTCATGCTAGAATTGTATTAACCGGAAACATAATACATGTGTGAATACATAGACAAACAGAGTGTCACTAGTATGCCTCTACTTGACTAGCTCGTTAATCAAAGATGGTTATGTTTCCTAACCATGGACAAAAGAGTTGTTATTTGATTAACGAGGTCACATCATTAGTTGAATGATCTGATTGACATGACCCATTCCATTAGCTTAGCACCCGATCGTTTAGTATGTTGCTATTGCTTTCTTCATGACTTATACATGTTCCTATAACTATGAGATTATGCAACTCCCGTTTACCGGAGGAACACTTTGGGTACTACCAAACGTCACAACGTAACTGGGTGATTATAAAGGAGTACTACAGGTGTCTCCAATGGTAGATGTTGGGTTGGCGTATTTCGAGATTAGGGTTTGTCACTCCGAGTGTCGGAGAGGTATCTATGGGCCCTCTCGGTAATACACATCACATAAGCCTTGCAAGCATAATAACTAAGATGTTAGTTATGAGATGATGTATTACGGAACGAGTAAAGAGACTTGCCAGTAACGAGATTGAACTAGGTATTGGATACCGACGACCGAATCTCGGGCAAGTAACATACCGATGACAAAGGGAACAACGTATGTTGTTATGCGGTCTGACCGATAAAGATCTTCGTAGAATATGTAGGAGCCAATATGGGCATCCAGGTCCCGCTATTGGTTATTGACCGGAGACGTGTCTCGGTCATGTCTACATTGTTCTCGAACCGTAGGGTCCGCACGCTTAACGTTACGATGACAGTTATTATGAGTTTATGCATTTTGATGTACCGAAGGTTGTTCGGAGTCCAGGATGAGATCACGGACATGACGAGGAGTCTCGAAATGGTCGAGACGTAAAGATTGATATATTGGAAGCCTATGTTTGGACATCGGAAGTGTTCCGGGTGAAATCGGGATTTTACCAGATTACCGGGAGGGTTACCGGAACCCCCCGGGAGCCAAATGGGCCAACATGGGCCTTAGTGGAAAGGTGAGAGGGCAGCCCACATAGGGTTGCGCCTCCCCCCTCTCCCTAGTCCTATTAGGACTAGGAGAGGGGCCGGCCACCTCTCTCTCTCTCCCCTTTGAAGGATTCCTAGTTTGACTAGGATTGGAGGGGGGAGTCCTACTCCCGGTAGGAGTAGGACTCCTCCTGCGCCTCCCTCTCTTTGGCCGGCCAGCCCCCCTCCCTCCAACCTTTATATACGGGGGCAGGGGACACCCCAAGACACACAAGTTTATCCTTGAGATCGTTCCTTAGCCGTGTGCGGTGCCCCCTGCCACCATATTCCACCTCGATCATACCGTTGTAGTGCTTAGGCGAAGCCCTGCGTCGGTAGTACATCAAGATCGTCATCACGCCGTCGTGCTGACGGAACTCTTCCTCGACGCTTTGCTGGATCGGAGCCCGAGGATCGTCATCGAGCTGAACGTGTGCTAAGAACTCGGAGGTGCCGGAGTAACGGTGCTTGGATCGGTTGGATCGGGAAGAAGACGTACGACTACTTCCTCTACGTTGTGTGATCGCTTCCGCAGTCGGTCTGCGTTGGTACGTAGACAACACTCTCCCCTCTCATTGCTGTGCATCACCATGATCTTGCGTGTGCGTAGGAAAATTTTCGAAATTACTACGTTCCCCAACACCCCGTTGCCAGTCTCCATGGGGGTCGGTTCCCTCATGTTTTCAGCGCCAGAGGTATTACCCTCTGGCGCCACCTTGACGGCTTCCCGCACCTCTCCATGGCCTGGAGGGGTCCTTCGGGACAACCCTTCAGTGTTGTCCGTAGCAGTGGGTGGCGACGCCGGCGGAGGCGACTCGCTCTGCATCATGTGTGAGCCCAGCGAATTCCCAAAAGACAATGATTGCCGGGGGAGATCGCATGCCGGACTAAAATACGTGATTCTGTGTGTTAGGATCACAAGGCATAAAGCTAGATACATGCATTATCCTTAAATACTTACGATTCAGCAAAGGCTTTGGCCTGGGGTTCCATTCGGGGACGGCTTCGGCGTCCGATTCTGAATTGTCTGAAAGGGAGAGTTTCCCCGTCTTGGACGCTTCCGCCTCTAGATCTAGGGAAGCTCCCCTTTCCTTCTTTCCCCCCCTTAAGGGGAAAATTGTTCTCCTGCACTTCCTCCTCGTCTTCATCGTGGCAGGAGAGAGTTTCGGTATCTTCGGACGATATGTCCGAGGCACCTTTGCAGCGAAGGCCACTTCGGACCTCCTTGCCCTTCTTCTTGGCCTTCTTTTCCGGTGCCTGGTATGGCGCCGGAACCAACATCTTCATCAGAAGAGGAATGGCTGGGTCTTCGGGCAAGGGAGCTGGACACTTGATTCGCTTTGCCTTCTTCGTCCAGCCCTGGGGGACAAGGGGAAGGTTTAAACTTACCCCTTGGATCTACAAATGAAGGATATGATTAGAAATCTAAAAAACTCACTGGAGTAGCTGGATGAGCGCAGTCGTGGCCGAGGTCTTCAGTCGTCGGCGGCCACGTCTTCTGGGTTTTAAAAAGCAGCTTCCATATATCTTCGTGCTTCGTGCCAAAGAACCGCTGCAAGGTCCGGTGACTTGCCAAATCAAACTGCCATATATGGAGAGTTCGGCGTTGGCAGGGGAGAATCCAGTGAAACAGCATCACCTGGATCACGCTGGCAAGGCTGGTGTTCTTGTCCACCATGCTCTTGATGCGCTTTTGCAGTGTCATCACCTCGTCGGATGACGCCCAATCTAGGCCCTTCTTGAGCCATGATGTGAGCCGCATTGGTGGACCGGTTATAAACTCAGGAGTGGCGGCCCATGTGGCATCACGAGGTTCCGTATCAACCACTCCTGTTGCCACCCCTTCACGGTCTCTATGAAGGTCCCCTTGGGCCAGGTGACATTAGGGAGCTTGCTCACCATGGCGCCGCCGCACTCCGCATGTTCACCCCCGATCACCTTCGGCTTCACATTGAATACCTTGAGCCATAGGCCGAAGTGGGGGGGGGGGATGTGGAGGAACGCCTCTCCCACGATGATGAACGCCGAGATGTTGAGGAATGAATTTGGGGCTAGATGATGGAAATCTAGCCCGTAATAGTACATGAGTCCGCGGACGAAAGGGTGGAGAGGAAACCCTAGCCCGTGAAGGAAGTGGGGAATGAATACTACGCTCTCATTGGGCTTTGGTGTGGGAATGATATGCTTTTTGGCAGGGAGCCGATGGGAGATTTCCTTGGCTAAATACTCCGCCTCCCGCAGTTCTTTGATGTGCTCCTCCGTGACGGAGCAGGCCATCCACTTGCCCTGTGCTCCAGATCCAGACATGGTTGGAGCATTTGCTGGGGACAGAAAGGGTTGAAGCTTGGGCGCTGGAGCTCGAGAGCAGATGGGCCAAGGAGGAAGAAGGTGTGGGGTAAAAAGGTGGATCCTTGTCTCCTTATAAAGGCAGTGAATATCAAGCGTCCCCCCATGAGCCTTAAAACTCGCCTACTCCCCAGGAGTCGTGCGAGTGGCATGGTTGGATTACCCAAATCCGTATTGATGAGAATCCCAAAATAAGGGGACACTGTCTCTACTTTGACAAGATGTGTTAATGAATACTGCGTCTTGAAACGCGAAACAGGAGGCTGGAAAACGGTTCGAAATAATAATAAGGCCGGAACACAATACCTCGCCAAAAAAGTTGTCAGAAGACATAACCTATTTTTTCTTAAAGTGTTTTGCCCTTGTGGCCCAAGGTTGTAACCATTGTGCGGAGCCGGATATAGTTCTTTTGATCAACTACTTTGGAGTATTCGGAGGAGGAACCCGCCTTGCAATGCCGAAGACAATCTATGCGCTGGACACATCATCATTGAAGCCTGGTTCAGGGGCTACTGAGGGAGTCTTGGATTAGGGGGTCCCCAGGTGTGCGGCCTAGGTGACGTGGGCCGGACTGGTGGGCCGTGAAGATACAAGATAGAAGGCTCCCCCCCCCCCCCCGTGTCCGTATGGGACTCTCCTTGGCGAGGAAGGCAAGCTTGGCATTCGGATATGAAGATTCCTTTCTCTGTAAACCGAATCTGTACAAACCCTAGCCCCCTCTGGTGTCTATATAAACCGCAGGGCTTTAGTCCGTAGGGGCAGTCATAGTCATACAGGCTAGACATCTAGGGTTTAGCCATTACGATCTCGTGGTAGATCAACTCTTGTAACCCCTATACTCATCAAAGTCAATCAAGCAGGACGTAGGGTTTTACCTCCATCAAGAGGGCCCGAACCTGGGTAAACATCGTGTCCCCTGCCTCCTGTTACCTTCGATCCTTAGACGCATAGTTCGGGACCCCCTACCCAAGATCTGTCGGTTTTGACACCGACACTAACCTTTGAAGTGGTAGACTTCCGCAATGCCTATCATGCTATTCTCGATCGTCCAGCTTATGCATGCTTCATGGCCCGACCATGTTATGTGTACCTCAAGTTGAAGATGCCCGGTCCTAAAGGTGTGATCACTGTCTCCGGCAATAGGCAACACGCCTAAGAATGCTTGCATCAAGGGTCAAAAATTGCCGTTGAGCAAATGGCTATGGTAGAATTGGAAGAGTACAAGAGAAATGTCGATCCGAGTGCTTTGCTATGATCCAAGAAACCGGCTGCAGAATCTTCTTTTCAGTCGGCCGGCGAGACGAAGCCTGTGCACATTCACTCGGAAGATCCCAATGTTGCACCCACCAACATTTCAACAACACTCGACAACAAATAGGAAGTCACACTCATCTAGTTCCTCCATGAGAACTTGGACATATTCGCATGGAAACCATTCGATATGCCAGGTGTATGTCGGATCATGGGTTCCGGCAGACCCTTAAGGTTCGAACACCGGGGTGCGTGCGGAGATCACGCCTTCTACCGCCCCGTCTCACAAAGATCTAAACTACTGAAAGAACTGCACAAGAGACACAAGGTTTATACTGGTTCGGGCCACCGTTGTGGTGTAATACCCTACTCTATTGTGTGGTTGGTGGATTGCCTCCTGGGGCTGGTGATGGTGAACAATACAAGGAAGAACAGCCTCGTGAGGGTCTGTTCTTGGCTGGGGCGATGAACTGCTAGGAGGAGTTCAGTCACCCTTCTCTCTCTTTCTCACTCACTCTCTCTGCTTTTCTCTCACTTGTCGACCATCTGGAAGAGATCGAACCGAACCCCTTGCTACGTGGGTGGCCGGTCCTATTTATAGGCAAAGGCCCTGGGCCTCTTCCCAAATATTGAGCGGGAAGGGCGCCAACAATTGGCCAATTCAAAGGGGAACATCTAGTACACTTATCCTGACTAAAGTTGGTCTTCGCCTGCCAAAGGCTCTGTGGTGACGCCGTGCTGGGCTCCATGGTGACCTCCGTCTCATAGTCTGCCCGGTCTTGGTCTCGTTGCACCGAAATGGCAACCTTTGCCTGATGCCTCGGTACTCCGCGGCTGCGCTTGCCCCCTTTGCACCAAAGAGGAAAGAAGGACGCTGCGCGCGCTGGCGCCCGCCTGGCACCCTCGATCGTCATGGCTTGCATCATGGGCACCTCGCGAGGTACCCTGCCTTGATCTTCTCCGCCTCCTCGCGAGCCAGCCTGATGAGGCTGCGCCTGAGGATGCGCCGTGTCGTCCGCCCCGCGAGGCTTGGCCCCTCGCGAGGGTCTTGAGTCTTGTGTTGATGAAGATGGGCCGCACTGGGCCTCCTTTGAGCCACGCCGCAGGCCGCAGGCAGGATAGTCTGGGGACCCCCGTTCCCAGAACGCCGACAGTAGCCCCCGGGCCCAAGGCGCGCATGGACTTGGCCGTGCCGAGAGGTGAAAGGGCAAGGGCGAAGCGCCGCGGGCCCTAATAGCCTGCGGCCTTAGGCGCCGCGTGGCGGTTGATTGGACGCAAGTGCTTCAGCAACCGTGCAGGTTGATAAAGGAGCGGCATCTGTCCAGTCCTTGCTTTCTCCTGTTGCTGCTTAGATCCCCTTTCTTGCGCCTCCCCTTTCTTCCTCCAAACTTCCAGATCTACTCAGGCTGCGCGACCTAGGAAGCCATGGCGCCTCGTCAGTCTCCGGCTGAAGCTTGGTATTCCCCTGCTCTGGACTCGCCGAACGTGTCCAAGACCGGCCTTGCCCGGCTGCGCCAGATGGCGGCAGCGCAGGGCATCAACGGGACGAAGGTGTTCAAGGCCGGCTCCACCACCCCTGAGGGCCGAGGGAGCACCTTTTATCCTCTCTTTGTAAGCTCCATTGTTGTGGACCTGGTGCCTCCCTTCTCCGAGTTCTTCTTCTCTGTCCTCCGCCATTACAACTTGCAGGCTCTGCATCTCCACCCCAACTCTGTTCTTCTTCTGGCAATCTTAGCTTACTACTGTGAGGCCCACGTTGGGGTGCAGCCTTCGGTGGCCTTGCTGCGCCACTACTTCTCCCTCCGGGCCACTCGCCGCTCTCCTTCCGCGTGCGCGAGCTTCGTCGCGTATGGCGGCACCATTGCCATCTCGAATCCCGAGAAAAGGATTGAGGGCTTCAGGAGCAAGTGGGTCTTGGTGGATGCCGGGCGCGTCCATCCTAGGCTGATCTTGCCCGCGGAGTCGCCCGCGAGCTCCGGCAACTGGGGCCGAGTGGAGTTCACGGACCCTCGCGCAAAACTGGTGCTGGAGAAGATGGACGTGGACTTGAGGCTGGCCAGCATGGCGGCGGCGAAGTTGACCGGTGCGTTGCTGCTGAGGGAGTTCTTGGAGCACCAGCTGACTCCACTCCAGCAGTACTCTCCTCCAATGTGGAGGCCTCATCCGAGCCCCGCGGCTGTGGGCGAAGAGGATGTGACCGCGGTTCTCCAATCTCTGGTCGGGGGCCAGGTGGCAAGGTTGGAGGGCGCTCCCAAGCCCTTGTTCCTTCGCGACGACTGGGAGCAAGTGGTGAAGTCCATGCCCGTTTTTAACGGGGACGGGCTCGTGCCCGCGGCGGCTTCTGAAGGACCGGTGGATGTGCCCTCCAGCGACTCCGGCAATGAGGAGGAGGAAGAGGAGCGGGGAGAGGGGTCCGACTCTGGGGCGACCGATGGAGAGTCGAGGGCTCCCCTCCCCCGGCGCAGATCCCGTACTCTCCGCCTTCTGCCGAGCAATGATGATGATGATGACGATGATGTGCTGGGTAGCGGGAGCTCGCCCTCGATCCCGGAGAGGGGCAGGACCGGGTCGATCCCCCGCGGGTCCGTCCTGACTCCGGGGCGAACCGTGGACGCGCCTTCTGCTTCTGAGGTTGATCCCTCCAGCCGGCTCTCAGGCTTCAAGTATGGACAGAGGTAGCTAGAGCTTTCTGGCGACGACCCGTAAGTGCTTGATCCTTGATCTTTTGTTTCTCGTTCCGCCGACGAGGCTTGATGATTGCTTCTCTTGAATAGGCTGGCGCCCATGGCGAAGAAGCCGAAGGGAGCCCCCGAGGCCCCGTCTGCGGCGACGCCTTCGCCTGCAGGGGAGGGAGATCGTGATGCACGGGCCTCTCCTGCCCGCTCATCCTTGCGAGGCTTGGCTGAGCTGGCTGGGGCGAGCCCAGCCCCCATGGCTCGAACGACTCCCGAGGTGCCCTCGTCTGGCGCCGCTGCTACGGCTGTGGAGGCACAGCGGACTCCGCCTCGGGACACTGCGGCCTCGCCGTCGCTACTTTCTCCTCCCGTTCCACTGACCGTTGCTTCCCCAACTCCTCTTGTTGTCTTGGAGCGCATCGATGTTTCTCCGCCTTCTTCTTCTTCCATCCTGGAGCATGCTGTTGCTGAACTGGACCGGCTGCAGCAGGATCTTCTCGGCGCCGACCCTAGTCTGGTGGCCGGGCGCCTGGAACTGGCTTCAGGGTGGATTCGCTCTGATGCTTCGATTCGGGCGGCGTTGGTTCAGGCCTCAACGGCCTGTGACGGAGAGAGGGAGGCCACCCTCGAGGCGAAGGCTGCCCGAGACGCGGCCCAGGGAGAGGTGGCTGAAGTCCGCGGTCGCTGCAAGGCGCTGGAGGACGAGCTGCAAGGCCTGCGGGACCAGCTCGCGAAGGAGGTTCGTCTTCGTCAGGAACAAGAAGAAGGCATCAAGGCTCGCGAGGCGGCCATCGAGGGCCGGGAGGCCAAGCTCAAGAAGCGCCGCGACCGCCTAAGTGCGCTGGGGGAGGAGCTGGAGGCGACGAGGGTCGAGCTGGAGAGCAAGGCCAAGGTTCTTGCCGAGGATCACGTGGCCTTCGCGGACATGGAGAAAGATGCCCGCGCTTCGCTGAAGACGCTTTACGACAGCGGCCTGGACAGCCCGCTAGCCGGTGACGGGGACGGCCCCGCCAAGCTGCTTCCCTTCCTGGTTAAGGCCCTTGGGGATGTCGCCCTTGGTATCGGCCCCACGGCCGAGGCCGAGGCGCGTGTCCTGTCTTCTGCTGCGCTGACGCGGGTCTTCGCCCACATCTACCTTCGCGATCCCAGCGCCGACCTCGACGGCCTGCTGGAACCAGTGAGCGGCGAGGGTGCTGCTGCCATTGTCGAAGCCGTGAAGGGGCGCGCGGAGGCGCTGCTGGGGAAGTTCCGGGCCTTCAGCACCAGGCCAAAGCAAGGCGCTGCCGGCCCTGCTGCTCCACGGGACGAAGGCACTCCACACAGCTTCACCGCCGACAAGTGACTCCGTTCCATCCCTGTTCTCCTTTCAATTCCTGCACATGCATCACGCCTCGGGGAGGCATTTAAACTTGCGCTTGGTACTGAGACGACAGCATGGGTTGTAATATTTGCTTTTAAATTCCTTGAATTTTATGCTTTTCTTCCCTACTTGCTTGTGTTCTACGCCGGCAGAGCCCGGCCCTGCGCGTGCCTCACCCAGCATTAGCCCCGACCGGAAACCATGACGGGACCAAAGGAGTGAGGGGCTACGTGACAAGTTAGGCTCCTGAGTCGCGATGCTCAGGAGTCCCCCTTGGCGCGCGAACAACAAGCAGGGAGGCGTGATGTAGGTGTATCTTCCGTTCTACGACTGCAGAGCCCGACTCCGCGCGTACCTCACCCAGCATAGCCTTTCAGAACTAAGGAGTGAGGGGCTACGGAGCCAGTTAGGCTCCTGAGTCGCGATGCTTAGGAGTCCCCTTTGACGCACAAACAACGGGTGCTGAGGTAAAATGTAAGCGGGGCTACCGTTCTACGTCTGCAGAGCCCGGCCCCGCGCGTACCTCACCCAGCATAGCCTTTCGGAACTAAGGAGTGAGGGGCTACGGGACCAGTTAGGCCCCTGAGTCGCGATGCTCAGGGGTCCCCCTTGACGCTCAAACGGCCTTCATACCTTGGCTCCGCTCAGGGAGAGACGCGCGATGAACCAGCCCCGAGGGGCCTGGCTGGGCGGCGTATGTCTGGGCATGACCCAGTCGTAGCCCCCGTGCCTAGCCCCCTCGCGCGGCACTCCCGAGGGGAGGCGTTGCGATGAGGCCAGCCACTGAGCTCTGGGCTCCCTGAGGTTAATGCGGCCCGAAGGCCACCCTCAGTTGTTTATCACCAGCGCGGAGCATAGCGCTTCCGTATGTGTACGGGCATAGCCGCTCCTCGGCAGTGTCGTCAGCCAGCACGAAGCATGGTGCTTCCACTGGTACGTGGGAGGGGGCTCCCCTCCGGGAGGAGCCCCCGGGGCGTGTACAGCCCCGCCCTGACACGTGGCCGGCACGGTAGGGCTAGGTGAGGTGTATCTGAGCACTCGTTAGCCAGCGCGGGACTCACGAGGCCCTACCTCTAGGCGGGTTGCGCCTGGCACTGGGCCGTATCTTGAGATGTGTCCCTGCAAAATTTGGTTAGATGCCGGTACTCTACGTCCTCGGGTCCCGGCCCTCGAGCTTGTCTCAGCCGTCGCTGGTATGCTAGGTCGCGATGCCGTGGACAAGGCCAGAGGGTGAGGGTTGGAGAGCCAGTAAGAGCCCTGAGTCGCGATGCTCAGGCACCCCCCCCCCTTTTAATGTGCAAGTGGCTGACATGGAGAAGAAGGGATGCTGCGGACAGGCATCAAGCAATCAAGCGTGATAGGCGAATGCATAGTTGGAAATAAACGCGAGGGAGATACACGCCGCTGGGCCTAGCCCGAGCGGCTTGGGAATGATGCAGCCCGAGGGGCGCCCCCCAACAAGGCAAACTAACGACCAAAAAATAAAAGGGGATACATGCCGCAGGGACGGACCCACGCGGCCTGGGAGTGATGCAACCCTGGGAGGGCGCTCCCAGCTGGGAATGAAGCTTGAAAGATGTCACCTGAGGATGTCGTCGGCGAAGTGGCGTTGGTGCAGCAGACCCGGTGGGCTGCGGAAGCCGATCCTCACAAGCCCCCAGGCCCCGGGGCCTCGGGAGGCTCCGGAGGCACCGGTGGCTCCTCGCGAGCTGTCTTCATCTCCGCCAGGGCCGCGGAACGCCTGTCTTCCTGAGCCTCCATGATGCCCCTCATGAGGCGCCGGTATGCCGCAGCCATGCTCGGCAGGCCGTAAGGCATGCGAACATGGCTGTGGGGTGGACCCCCGCAGCGCCCCACTTGCGAGGGCCAGAGACGCACCATCGTGGCGATCTGATTGGGCCCTGGTACGTCGACGTAGACGCGCAGCCCATCATCCTCGCCTGGATGTGGGGCCACAGCTGGTAGACGACGGCAACCTCTCATGATCCTTGACTCCTGTAGTTCTTGAATGGCCTTGTCAATGAACTCCGGCTGGTCTGACCTTCCTTGCCTGGCTCCTTCTCGAGGGAAACGTGCTTCAAAGCACGCCTCCACATGGTGCCCAAGCGCCTCCCTCGTGACCCTGGCTAGGTCGGTGGCCCTCCAGGTGAGAGCCCCCGAGCCCTGCCTGAGGAGGGCGCCGGGCGCGCTTTCCTATGCGATGGAAGGGGGTTCCCCCTAGGCAGGCACGGGCCCTGAAGGGCCTGCCTCCTGAGGGGCTGAGCCTGACGATGTCTTCTTCTTCTTGGGGGTGGTCTCAGGAAGCCTCCTGCTTCCGTGATCTGGGTTTTCTAGCGACGTGGCCTGATAGGCTCGCTCCAGGGAACACACTGCATCCTTCTCTTCACAGGGCACCGTGATGACGCCGCCACTTCCTGGCATCTTGAGGACGTTGTAGCCGTGGTGAGTCACGGCCATGAACTTGGCCAGCACTGGGTACCCGAGGATGGCGTTGTACGGCAGGCGGATGTGGGTGACGTCGAAGTCGATGAGCTCGGTGCAGTAGTTGCTGCGGGCCCCGAAGGTGACAAGGAGGCGGACCTGCCCGATCGGGACTGTGGAACCGTCGGTGACTCCGGAGAAAGGCTTGGTCGGCTGAAGCTGGTCGTAGGGCACTTGGAGATTGTTGAATGTTTCCACGGACAGGACGTTGAGCCCTGCCCCTCCGTCGATGAGGGTCTTGGTGACCAGCACGTTGCCGATGACTGGGGAGCAAAGCATTGGGAGGACTCCGGCCGTGGCCGCGCACTTGAGCTGGTCTGCTGAGCTGAACGTGATGGCGCACGCCGACCACCTGAGGGGGCGCGTTGCTTCGAGCTTGGGGAGAACTGCATTCACTTCGCGGGCAAACTGCTTGAAGATACGTTGAGAGGCTGGGGCTTGAGCTCCGCCCAGGATGCAGGCGATTGCACGCGGCTCTTGGAAGCCCCCAGCCCCCTCGTCTTGATGGCGGTCTTCGTTCCTCCTTGGCTGAGGCGGCAGCGGAGGTATGCCTGCGTTGCCTTGAGGGCGATCCTCACGAGGCTGATCCCTCCAGTCCCCCTCGTGAGGCAGGTCCCACCAGTGGTCCTCGCGAGGCTGGTCGCGCCACCCCTGGCGCGGGCCGCGATCTTCCCAGCGTCCTGGGTTTCTTCCTCCTCCTCGGCCGTAGCCCCGGTCAGCACGGTTAGGGCGACGACCGATCCTTCCTTCTCGCACGGCGCGGAGTTCTTGGCATTCGTTGGTGTTGTGGGTGTGGAGGTCGTGGTACACAAAGTACCCGCTGCCCCTAGAGGGTTCGGGCAGATCCTTGCCCCGCTTGGTGTCTGGTTCTGCGGCGAGTACGGCAGCCCCCTTGCGCTTCACGTCCTTGGCCTTGGGCTTCTTCTCTTCTGGGTCCGCGGCAGGCAGCTCGAGGAGGGAGAGACGTCCCTCCTCAGCCCTGGCGCACTTGTCCGCCAAGTTGAACAGCTCCAGGGAGGTGCAGAGGTCTTCATGCATCGCTAGCTCCTCCTTCATCTTGACGTCGCGCACGCCATCGGAGAAGGCCGAGATGATGGCTTCCTCGGACACCTTGGGGATCTTGAGGCGCGCACTGTTGAAGCGCTGGATGTACTTTTGCAGGGTCTCCTCGGGTTGTTGCTTGATGCGGCGCATGTCGCTCACGGCGGGTGGCCGGTCGCGAGTACTTTGGAAGTTGGCGATGAAGCGGGTGCGCATCTGGCCCCAGGAAGAGACCGTGCCTGGAGCCAGATTCAGGAGCCAGGTGCGAGCTCCTTCCTTGAGCGCCATGGGGAACCAGTTCGCCATGACCTTTTCGTCCCCGCTGGCAGCCTTGATGCCCAGCTCATAGAGCTGGAGGAACTCTGCGAGATCAGTTGTGCCGTCGTAGCGAGGAGGCAGGTTTGGCTTGAACTTGCCGGGCCATGCGACATTGCGCAGCTCGGTGGTGTAGGCACGGCAGCCTGCGGTGCCCACGAAAGGCTTCGGCTGGTGGAGAGCTTGGTCTTGAGGGTCCCCACGCGCTGCAGCTAGGAGCAGAGCCGGGTCTTGGCGTGCCGGAGCTGGAGCAGGGTCGCGGCGTGCCGGAGCAGGGAGTGCCCTGGCAGCTCCTTGCGGGCGAGGGACTTCTTGGCAGCTCCGTTCTTGTTGCGTTGGCACCTGACGGAGCGGGTTCCGCCCAGGGGCCACGCGCCTTGGAGCCATGGCGTCTTCTTAGAGAGGAGGCGGCTGGTGCGCCTCTGGAGCTTCGTTGCCCGCGCGGGGCGGGGTGTGGCGCAGAGGAACGGACGGCGCGGAAGAGCCCCCTGCGGCACGGACAAGCTCGGCGACGCGGTCGAGCCACTCTTCGTAGACGTCGTCGACGGGGCAGTAGCGCAGGAGCTCGTTTGCCGCGAGGAGCGCAGCTCGAGCCTCCAAGGGTGCGCGGAGTGCGCGGGACGAAGAGCCAGCTGGTGCGAGCGATGGAGTAGCGGTGCGGCCGTCTTGGCGCACGGATGGATGCTGAGACGACGCTTGCTGCTCGCCCCCCGCCGGGCCGATGGCGGCGTTGACGGCGGGCGACGGGGAACGACGAGGACGCCCACCGACGGGGGCCATCTGGGCGACGCGAGAAGCAATGGCGGCCCGGCGCTCGGCGCGGGCCCGACGAGCGTCAGACATGGATGCGACGGTCGGAGGAGAGCGGAGTGGTGGAAGATAGATTCCGGCGCACCCCTACCTGGCGCGCCAAATGTCGGATCACGGGTTCCGGCAGACCCTTAAGGTTCGAACACTGGGGTGCACGCGGAGATCACGCCTTCTACCTCCCCGTCTCACAAAGATCTAAACTACTGAAAGAACTGCACAAGAGACACAAGGTTTATACTGGTTCGGGCCACCGTTGTGGTGTAATACCCTACTCCAGTGTGTGGTTGGTGGATTGCCTCCTGGGGCTGGTGATGGTGAACAATACAAGGAAGAACAGCCTCGCGAGGGTCTGTTCTTGGCTGGGGCGATGAACTGCTAGGAGGAGTTCATTCACCCTTCTCTCTCTTTCTCACTCACTCTCTCTGCTTTTCTCTCACTTGTCGACCATCTGGAAGAGATCGAACCGAACCCCTTGCTACGTGGGTGGCCGGTCCTATTTATAGGCAAAGGCCCTGGGCCTCTTCCCAAATATTGAGGGGGAAGGGCGCCAACAATTGGCCAATTCGAAGGGGAACATCTAGTACACTTATCCTGACTAAAGTTGGTCTTTGCCTGCCAAAGGCTCTGTGGTGACGCCGTGCTGGGCTCCATGGTGACCTCCGTCTCGTAGTCCGCCTGGTCTTGGTCTCGTTGCACCGAAATGGCAACCTTTGCCTAATGCCTCGGTACTCCACGGCTGCGCTTGCCCCCTTTGCACCAAAGAGGAAAGAAGGACGCTGCGCGCGCTGGCGCCCGCCTGGCACCCTCGATCGTCATGGCTTGCGTCATGGGCACCTCGCGAGGTACCCTGCCTTGATCTTCTCCGCCTCCTCGCGAGCCAGCCTGATGAGGCTGCGCCTAAGGATGCGCCGTGTCATCCGCCCCGCGAGGCTTGGCCCCTCGCGAGGGTCTTGAGTCTTGTGTTGATGAAGATGGGCCGCACTGGGCCTCCTTTGAGCCACACCGTAGGCCGTAGGCAGGCAAGTCTGGGGACCCCCGTTCCCAGAACGCCGATAGTGTACCCAAGGGGCTGGCTGAGCACCGTTTGCGAGTCGACCCGAAGGCCAAGCCATTGAAGGAACACCATCATAGTTCGGCCATAGAAAAGAGAAAGGCGATTGGCGAGGAAATAGCTCAGCTTCTGGCAACCGAGTTCATCCGTGAAGTATACCACTCTAGTGCCTCGGTAACGTCATCATGGCTCCGAAGAAAGACAAGTTTCTCTATATGTGCATTGATTTCAAGAACATCAATCGGGTTTGCCCTAAGGATCATTTCCTGCTCCCCCATATCGACTAGATAGTGGATTCCACTACGTGTGAGCGTCTGTTTTTCTAGATGTGTACTCTGGGTGCCACCAGATCTGACTGTATGGGCCAGACGAAATAAAAATGGCTTTTATCACCCCTTTTGGGTGTTTCTGTTATATGAGCATGCCATTTGGTCTCAAGAATGTAGGTGCCAGTTTTATGCACATGGTTCAGAAGTGTTTGCACACGCAGATCAGTTAGAACATCAAGGCCTACATGGATGATATCGTGGTCAAGTCTAGAAAAGGTTCCGACCTACTAGCTGACCTCGCCGAGACTTTTGCAAATTTGTGAAGGTACGGAATCAAGCTAAATCCGGCGAAATGCACCTTTGGAGTACCGGTGGCAAATTACTCAGATTCCTTGTTTTCGAAAAGGGAATTGATGCCAACCACAAGAAAACCGGTGCAATTGTCGAATGAAGCACCGTGAGCGCCCGCACGATGTACAAAAGCTCATAGGCTGCCTTGCGGCCTTGAGTCGATTCATCTCTCGTCCCGGTATGAAGGCACTACCCTTATACCAACTGATGAAGAAGTCTGATTCATTCGAGTAGACTCCCGAAGCCCAAGCAGTGTTTGTTGAACTCAAAGCCCTGCTTTCCACCCAGCCGGTGTTTGCTGCTCTGAACAAAAAAGGGCCTCTGCTCTTATACATTGCGGCCACTGGTCAACTTGTCAGCACAATCCTCACAGTAGAGCGGGAAGAAGAGGGCAAGGCTTACAAAGTTCAGCGTCCAGTGTACTACATTTCTAAAGTTCTGACTCTGTCCAAGCAGAGATATCCTCATTACCAGAAGCTTGTCTATGGTATTTATTTGACGACAAAGAAAGTAGCCCATTACTCCCAAGACAACTCGGTTTTAGTTAACAGTGATCCCTGTTGTCTGAGATCATGAACAATCACGATGCAACTGGATGAGTGGCGAAATGGGCTATTGAGCTCCTTCTATTGGACATCAAATTCGAAGAAAAAAAGGCAATCGAGCCATAGGCGTTGGCAGATTTCCTGGCCGAATGGACAGAATAGCAACAATCGACTCAGAGTCACCCGAAACACTGAACCATGTTCTTTGATGGTTCCAAGATGTTGAATGGTTTGGGTGCTAGAGTGGTCTTGGCGTCCCCAAAAGGCGATCGGCTCACTTATGTCTTGTAGATCCACTTTGATTCCTCTAACAATGAGTCTGAGTATGAAGCACTCCTTTATGGGTTACATATGGCCATCTCACTTGGTGTCCGTCGCTTGATGGTCTATGGTGACTCGGATCTGGTGGTGAATCAAGTGATGAAAGAATGGGACGTCAGAAGATCTGCCATGACAGGGTACTGCAATGCAGTGAGGAAGTTGGAGAAGAGTTTTGAAGGTCTAGAGCTTCACCATATCCCTCGGATCAAGAACCAAGAAGCTGATGATTTGGTAAAGATTGGGTCCACTCAAAAACCCATTCCCAGCAATGTGTTCCTCGAACACCTTCATTTCCCGACGATGATGGAAGACTCCTTCACTGAAGAGCACCCACGGGTGGTCAATCCATCTGACCCGACTGAAATTGTGGTCCCCGCAGTTATTGACCTAGCTATGGAGATTTTGGTGATCATGCTCGACTGGACTGTGATGTACATCATGTAATTACCCAGGAAAGAGTTTTCGGAGGATGAAGTCGAGGCACATCGTATTGTTCGCAAGTCCAAAGCTTTCACTATGATGGGCGACCAGCTATACAGGAAAAGTGTCATCTGTGTGGCTCAACGCTACATTTCCCTAGAAGAAGGTCGATTGATCCTAGAAAAGATTCACTTGGGAACTTGTGGGCACCAGCCGTCCTCTTGGACAATCGTGGCTAAATCTTACCAAGACGGTTTTTACTGGCCACATGCCAACGAAGTTGCCAAAGAAATAGTCCATTATTGCACCGGTTGTCAGTTCTACGCAAACTTGACATGTAGACCCGCGTCTGCTTTGAAGACTATCCCACTCGTCTGTTCATTTGCAGTCTGGGACTCAACATGGTGGGTCGCCTCAGGATAGGGACGAGTGGGTTCACTCATTTGCTTGTTGCAGTCGACAAGTTCACCAAGTGGATCGAAACCAAGCCCATTAAGAAGCTGGATTCTCAGACAATCATTAAGTTTTTGAAAGAGTTAGTCTTTAGATACGGAGTCCCCCATAGCATCACTACTAACAATGGCTCAAACTTTGACTCAGAAGAGTTCAGAGCATTGATACGTCTCCAACGTATCTATAATTTTTCATTGTTACATGCTATTATATTATCTGTTTTGGATGTTTTATATGCAATAATATGCTATTTTATATGATTTTTGGGACTAACCTATTAACCTAGAGCCAGTGCCAGTTTATGTTCTTTCGTTGTTTTAGAGTTTCGCAGAAAAGGAATAACAAATGGAGTCCCAACAGAATAAAACTTTTGCGATGATTTTTCTTGGACCAGAAGACACCCAAGAGACTTGGAGTGCAAGTCAGAAGAGCCACGAGGCGACCATAAGGGTGGGGGCCGCGCCCCCAACCTTGTGGGCCCCTTGGTGACCCCCTGACCTAGATCTTCCTCCTACATATACACATATACCCCAAAAACTTCCAGGGGAGCCACGAAACAACTTTTCCACCGCCGCAACCTTCTGTAACCGTGAGATCACATCTTGGGGCCTTTTCCGGCATCCTGCCGGAGGGGGATTCGATCACGGGAGGCTTCTACATCAACACCATGGCCTCTCCTATGAAGCGTGAGTTGTTTACCATAGACCTACGGGTCCATAACTAGTAGCTAGATGGCCTTTTCTCTCTCTTTGATTCTCAATACAAAGTTCTCCTCGATGTTCATGGAGATCTATTCGATGTAATACTCTTTTGCGGTGTATTTGCCGAGATCCGATGAATTATGGATTTATGATGAGCTTATCTATGAATATTATTTGAATCTCCTCTGAATTCTTTTATGCATACTTTGATACCTTTGCAAGTCTCTTCGAACTATCGATTTGGTTTGGCCAACTAGATTGGTTTTTCTTGCAATGGGAGAAGTGCTTAGCTTTGAGTTCAATCTCGCGGTGCTCGATCCTAGTGACAGAAGGGGAACCGACACATATTGTATTGTTTCCATCGAGGATAAAAAGATGGGGTTTTCATCATATGTTTGAGTTCATTCCTCTACATCATCTCATCTCGCTTAAGGCATTACTCCGTTCTTCATGAACATAATACTCTAGATGCATGCTGGATAGCGGTCGATGTGTGGAGTAATAGTAGTAGATGCAGAATCGTTTTGGTCTACTTGACACAGACGTTATTCCTATATTCATGATCATTGCCTTAGATATCGTCATAACTTTGTGCTTTTCTATCAATTGCTCGGCAGTAATTTGTTCACCCACTGTAATATCTTCTATCTTGAGAGAAGCCTCTAGTGAAACCTATGGCCCCCGGGTCTATTTTCCATCATATAAGTTTCTGATCTACAATTCTAGTCTCCTATTTACTTTCTTTTGCATTTTCTACTTTTTGTTTCATAAACTAAAAATACCAAAAAATATTACTTTTACCATTTATCCATCTCTATCAGATCTCACGTTGCAAATAACCATGAAGGGATTGACAACCCCTTTATCGCGTTGGGTGCAAGGTTGGTGTTTGTTTGTGTAGGTATTCGGTGGCTTGTGTGCTATCTCCTACTGGATTGATACCTTGGTTCTCAAAACTGAGAGAAATACTTACGCTACTTTGCTGCATCACCCTTTCCTCTTCAAGGGAAAAACCAACGCAAGCTCAAGAGGTAGCAAGAAGGATTTCTAGCGCCGTTGCCGAGGAGATCTACGTCAAGCCGAGACATACCAAGTACCCATCATAAACTCTCATCCCTTGCATTACATTATTCGCCGTTCACCTCTCGTTTTCCTCGCCCCCACTTCTAAAACGATTTTTGAAAAGATTCGCCTTTCCTTCGCCCCCTCTTCTGTTCGTCTTCTTCACTTGCATTTTGTGTGCTCGTGTGGTGGATTGCTTGCTTTGTCACGATGGCTCAAGATAATACGAAATTATGTGATTTTTCCAACACCAACAACAATGATTTTATTAGTACTCCAATTTCTCCCGATGCTAATGCGGAATCTTGTGAAATTAATACTGCTTTGTTGAATCTTTTTATGAAACATCAATTTTCCAGCCTTCCTAATGAAGATGCCGCATCCCATCTTAATAATTTCATTGATTTGTGCGATACGCAAAATAAAAAAGATGTGGATAATGATATTGTTAAGTTTAAGCTATTTCCGTTCTCGCTTAGGGAGCGCTAAAACTTGGTTTTCATCTTTGCCTAAAAATAGTATTGATTCATGGAATAAG
Source organism: Triticum monococcum (assembly GCA_034509565.1). Lineage (NCBI taxonomy): Eukaryota > Viridiplantae > Streptophyta > Magnoliopsida > Poales > Poaceae > Triticum > Triticum monococcum. The sequence continues at coordinate 435,811,124 of CM067842.1, read as the reverse complement.
TGTAAAGATGCTTTTATTTTCAAGTACTTTCCTCCCACTAAGATCATCTCCCTTGGGAACGTTACTATGAATTTTAAGCAACTTGATCCTGAACATGTTGGACAATCTCGGGAGAGGATGAAATTGATGATTAGAAATTGCCCTACTCATGGTTTGAATTAGTGGATGATTATACAAAAATTTTATGCCAGATTTAATTTTGGTTCCAGAAATCTTTTAGATTCGGCCGCGGGAGGCAATTTTATGGAAATTACTTTAGGAGAAGCTACTAAACTCCTAGATAATATTATGGTTAATTATTCTCAATGGCATACCGAAAGATCTTCCACTAGTAAAAAAGTGCATGTGATTGAAGAAATAAATGTTTTGAGTGGAAAGATGGATGCGCTTATGAAATTGTTTGCTAATAAGAGTGCTCCTATTGATCCTAATGATATGCCTTTGTCTACTTTGATTGAAAACAATAACAAATCTATGGATGTGAATTTTGTTGGTAGGAACAATTTTGGTAATAGCACGTATAGAGGTAATTTTAATCCTAGGCCGTTTCCTAGTAATCCCTATAATAAGTATGGTAATTCCTACAACAATTATTATGGAAATTATAATAACATGCCCTCTTAATTTGAGAATATTGTTAAATATTTATTAATTCGCAAAAGAATTTCAATTCTTTGATTGAAGAAAAACTGCTTAAGATTGATGATTTGGCTAGAAACGTGGATAGAATTTCTCTGGATGTTGATTCTTTGAAACTTAGATCTATTCCACCTAAGCATGATATCAATGAGTCTCTCAAAGCCATGAGAATTTCCATTGATGAGTGCGAAGAAAGAACCGCTAAGATGTGTGCTAAGAAAGATTGGTTTATAAAAAGTGTGTTCTTCTAGTTTCCGTGAAAATAATGATGAAAATCTTAAAGTAATTGATGTGACTCTAATTGAATTTTTGTTTTCAAATGTAAATCTTGATAAATATGGGACTGGAGATGAGTCAACTTTAGTTAGAAGGCATCCCAATGATTCAGAGTTTTTAGATCTTGATACAAAAATTGATAAAAGTGGGATTGGAGAGGTCAAAACTTTAAGTAGGAATGAACCCACTCTTTTGGATTTCAAGGAATTTAATTATGATAATTGTTCTTTAATAGATTGTATTTCCTTGTTGCAATCCATGTTGAACTCTCCTCATGCTTATAATCAAAACAAAGCTTTTACTAAACATATCGTTGATGCTATGATGCAATTTTTTGAAGAAAAGGTTGAATTGGAAGTTTCTATCCCTAGAAAACTTTATGATGAGTGGGAACCTACTATTAAGATTAAGATTAAAGATTATGAATGCCTTGCTTTGTATGATTTGGGTGCTAGTGTTTCCATGATTCCAAAAACTTTATGTGATGTGTTAGTTTTCCGTGAATTTGATGATTGTTCTTTAAATTTGCATCTTGCTGATTCCACTATTAAGAAACCTATGGGAAGAATTAATGATGTTCTTATTGTTGCAAATAGGAATTATAGGCCTGTAGATTTCATTGTTCTTGATATAGATTGCAATCCTACATGTCCTATTATTCTTGGTAGACCTTTCCTTAGAACGATTGGTGCAATTATTGATATGAAAGAAGGAAACATTAGATTTCAATTTCCGTTAAGGAAAGGCACGAAACACTTCCCTAGAAATTAAATTAAATTCCCTTATGAATCTATTATAAGAGCCACTTATGGATTGCATGCCGAAGATGATAACTCTTAGATCTATTCGTGTTTTATGCCTAGATAGGGGCGTTAAATAATAGTGCTTGTTGGGAGGCAACCCAATTTTATTTCTTTTCTTGCTTTTAGGTCCTGTTTTGCAATAAATATTTCATCTAGCCTCTGGTTAGATGTGGTTTTGTGTGTTTAATTAGTGTTTGTGCCAAGTAAGACCTTTAGGATAGCCTACGGTGGTAGTTGATTTGATCCTGCTGAAAAACAGAAACTTTTGTGCCTAGATGATTAGTTTTCATTTTTAGCAGAAGCGCGATATAATACTAATCCTTTTTGCAGAGGATTAATAAACAAATTGTCTAGTACTTCCTAATTTCTTAGGATTTTTGGAGTTACGGAAGTATTCGAAATCTCCAGATTTCTTTAGATTGTTTTGTTTTTGAAAGATTCTATTTTTCGCGTGTTGTTTGCTTATTTTAATGCATCTATGCCTAGTACCGGGGGGTATGAACCATGGAAAAGTTGGAATACAGTAGATATTACACCAATACTAGTAGAATGCCCGTGCATTGCTACGGGCTACAATTCATATAGATGAACCAAAAATAATTAAGGTCGTCTTCAAGGTCGAAGCTCATTTCTTCCTCATACATCCGAGCGTTCTTGGACATCAAACGACGCCCAAGCATATGTGGGGGAGAAATATGGTTGTCCAGACTATCCGCCATGTTATCTTCAAGACGTGGGCCCAATACAATATCCCCACCTCACGACGCACCCTTCCCCCCCTCAGTTTTTCCCATCGTAGCGGGACATTTCTCGCTAGAGCCATTTCCTTTAAAAACGGATGACACCCATCTCACCTTCGCCATGGCACCCTCTCTTCTTTACAACGTACTTCCCCACGGACCGGCAAGGAGTCCTATGCCAAGCGCCCCGCTCTCCACCCTGATCCTCAGCCCCCATGTTCATGCCAATTCGCTACAACCATCAAGGGGGAGGAGGTGTGCACCACCCGTGACGCCCCCCGCGCCAAAAGTGTAATCTCGACAGTGAAAAACACAATTTTTAAATGCTTAATCTCAACAGTGAAAAACAACATGAAAGGATTTAGGCGTGCACACAACTTAATTTGTCCTAGCAAATCTATAACACCAGTAGTTTTCAATTCATATTTTATTTTAGATTGACACTAAACCTTCTACTAAAAATATAAGACTAAATAGGAACTCAGCCGTATGTCCGTGCGTTGCTGTGGAGAAAATGCAAGTAAATGTATCAATCAGTTTATCTAAGGACATGCCTAACGTATGCCCTGTTTATCAACTTAGTTAGTAAATACTGTGGGATCGGTCACCAGAGTAATTTTTGTGCCAACCGAATTCCATATGTGTCTTCTTCCTCTCTCTTCGTCGTCCTCCTCCCGCTCCCGCGTGCTACCCTCTTGACTCCGGCCTAACCATTGTCTTCTTCCTTTACTTCGGCCTCCTCCTCCCGCTCCGCCTGCCTAACCATAGTCCCCTGTTTTCTTTGAGTTGATATCGAGGCTCATCAGCCGAGGCCGATGATCGCCGTGACTTCATATTATAGAGTTGTAGATGTCCTTAACATGACTGAAACTGTTTGACCGTTAGCAGAGTGCCCTTAATATTTTGGGAGGACTGATGGTTTCAGGCTGTTCCTTTAGCCACTTAGTTTTTGGGACTTGTACTACATAGTTAATGAGCAAGGCACGACTGGTAGATATCTGGGATGCCAACAGATTAGGCCCGGTAGAAGGAGCAGCAACGATGAGTTGATGCAATGATGGCATGCGTTGGAATGTGTTCCTCAGATTGTTGTGAGGACCAGATTGTTTGGCAATATATGAGGCTAAGTGTTGATCATTCTTCTGAACTTTGTACAAGACCTGAACTGTTTAGTGTAGAGTGCAAGTAACGCCTTATTTTCTTTTCATGAGGTCTCTCCTCTCAACCCTCGGCTCTCCTAGATTAGATGGTGAAGCTCTCATTGTTGCAATGGTGGTTTCTGCTACTAATCAAACCGAGGGGCCATCAAGGGTGCTCTCCTCTCAAGTCACATTACGGGCATCACTAATAGAAGCCCTAGAAGGCTTTAACTCTTATTCAAAAGATTCTTTTTGAGGAGTTCAACCCTTGTCTAACCTAACCCGAATACATTTATACATTTAACTACCAAAAACTTGAGAAGTGTCATCCGCTGCTTCAATTTCTCAAGGATAAAAAGGGACCTTCAAGCTTGTCCAGGCTAGGGCAGCGGGAGACCAGACTGCAGTTTCCTTCATCACATCCATTTTCCAGTGGAGGATGGGAGCTATCTAGCCATGTACTTGATTTAGACACCATAACTTGGCATGCAATTGATCCAAGAAACCACAAACCAATTGAACAATCTCTATCAAAAGAGCATAAGCACACATAAAAGAACTAACCCTACCTGAATGTTTTCTTGTCGTACCCAGTCCTCAAATGCTTGCTTTCCAGGAAAGAACTTTTAGATCCTAAAACACAAATGCTTTTCAACTTGTTGATGTTTCAAGGTGTCATATTTTCCCAGAACTATTCACAATGTCTGTGTGACATTGCGCAAATCTAGCTATGAGGAGTTGTTGAGACCTTACGAAGAAGAAATCATTTTGAAGCATTACAAAGTCGATATTAGCCACCATTTTAATCAGCAGCGTAGTAACATATAACAACTGGCATCGATGGGTGGACAAGCCATGTCGTGCATCAGTCTGATGATCACTGCACTGCACGGCGCTTTCAACTTGAAATAAAGTGTACATAGCAACGACTTCACCCTACACATGACGTTCCATTGTATAATTACGCCCCAATGCCATGATATTCACATGAACAACATGCACACACAAATACAACTAACCAAACATTGATATTCACCAACTAAAAGCACAGTGATTTTATTTGGTCAGAAGCACCACCAGTATGTCACTGTGCATGCAACCAAATGAATGACGGTATATTGAAAGAGGAGCAAAAAAGAGGATCCTGTCTATGACATGCATGTAAGACTCAACAAAGAACTGACCAAAAAAATTATTTGCAGCCAACCATTATTACATCAGGGATATCTTGGCTAGCAACCTCTAACAAACAAAAGATCCATCGCAATTAATTACAACATCAACAACAGTTCATATTGCACTCCAATAATCAAAAGATAATATATACATAAGAATAAGCGCGTACACCTTACCTATAGTGAATGCCATTTGAATTAACCCATAGATCCATTTGAATAACACATCGAGGCCCATGAACAAGTGCGAGAAAAACCGATATCTAACAGAGTAAAAGAATCATGCCACATATTTCAACGGTATTGCATAGGAGAGCGAGAGGAACATACCTCTCCGTGGCTTGCCAATCAATTATAGATGCAGCTCTCGTCCATCTGCATTTTCTCTCGTACCTGCGTTGGAGAAGCAAACCCATCTACTAAGCGGCCTACCAAGGCGGTGACTCCTGCGCATAGGCCCCCAGATGAGGCGGGAAGGCTGGCCCGCTTAGGCATCAAGGCCGGAGCAAGAAATCCATTCGTTCAATTTAAAATCATTTTTACCTAATGTTTTTACAGGATTCTCTTTGACAAGTTTCGATAACCTAATTTTTTAAATAAATTTAAACAACATCATCAATGCTATGAAAAATATGAAGTCTTGAGAGCTTGGGTCGCTTCACCATAGTTTTATCTTGAGCACTCATGCTCCAACATCTGACATGCAGATCCAGTAGTACGCATCAGACTCAACTTTGGTAACCCGACCGCATAATCTAACATGTGATAACAACAAATCGTCATCCGGTTTGTAAGCATGGTCCACATAATAGAAAAGGATTCTTACTTTCCTAGGCCTGAGATTGTTTATCGCCGACACATCTCCAGCTTGGCCCCCCTTTGCCGTGATAGGCAGGTTGATGTCGTTCCTATACGCCACCGACAAGCCTGCATCAACCACCACTGGCCCATATCTTCTTTGTTTGGGTTTCTAGATGAACCAAATCATAATCAGATGATTATGATTTGGTTGAAATACCTTTACAAACAAATAGAGTGTGAAGTAACTCGTCTCTTTTTGCAATAGAAAACAAAGAACGATTGTAGAGAAAAAAGAATCTCATTACTTTACCTCTTGCTGTTGCTTCGCTCACTGGAAGCTACACACTTGTTGTTTTGGCTGTGTCTGTATATCACGAGGAACATTAACTTCCTAGGAAACTTCATGTTTATTTCTCTTCCATCCAAGAGAAAAAAGATCAATAGAATCAATCTATCTATATACTACTTGTAGGTAATTTCCTACTCCATGCTTTTGAAATCCTGAACGCTTGCAAGGTAGTCTATTTGTTTTCGGAAATGGGCAGCTAGGCAGGTGACCAATCTCTAATTGCTTATAACACAACCTGATTAAAAAGTAAGTTCCTGATTTTTTTTTCAAACTGCTAGATACATTTGACATGGAATAACAATCTTTAAATCAAAAAACATTGCAATTTAGGAGGATAAGCATGACTTGAGTTTCCTTGTTGGAACAAATGTTCACAACATCATTATTTTGAGCAGCACACTAATTTATGCCCTTTATTTGAGTTTGATTTCACATGAAGGCTAGGTCCTCTCCAGGATTTACATATTGCAATTCTTCAACAAAATTTACAAGTAATCAAATGCAACAAAATTTCATCCCTACTGATTGAGGGTTATCAAATACTCCTCCTCTATCATTTCCTTAGCAGTAACACTGATGTTTTCCTTAGCAACAACAGCAAAAATTCATCGCTACTGCTCTAGGAGTACATCGGCACTCAAAGCAACACGGATCCTCCTCCTCTATCTTTTCTTAGAAATAATAACACAAGCACTAAAAAAGCAAGCAATCACCTCATCCATGCGAGAAAAGGAGAACGTCCTCCGAAGCTCTAGTATTTACGAAGTCACTAAGTTGCATCAAATCCACATAAGCTGGAAGAAGGCACCGTGTTTCTCTGGATTCTCCGGGCGGGGAAGATAGTAGTAGGAGGAGGGAGGACGGCTGGCGACCAAAGGGTCCTGCTCGCCGACATCGACGACCGCTCGTTGGAGATGACCACCGCGTCGGACCCCACCGCTGGGATCTGCTCCATGGTCGACGCTGTCCTCTAGCGTTGGGCACACATAGGTAGCGTAGCCTCGCCTGGGAGGCACAACTTCGGCCTGAGGTGGAGAGCGAGATTAGGTGGCTCGCAAAGGAGGGCCACACGTGACGACAACCTCGATCTGCATGAATTCGGCTCCGGCGACCTCGATCTGGCAGTCGCCAGGCAAGGGGGGCAAGCCAGGGTGGTCCTCATTGCTTGCACGCCGATGCATGCGGATGGGACATGGGAGACGGTCGAGCAGAGTATGGGAGAGGTGGGAGATGGATTCATGGATATATCATTGAAAAAAAGACTTCTTTCGTTCTGAAAATATCTGTCGGGCTAGTGATTTCCTTCGTTCTGAAAATCTGTTTTTCTTATGGGTTTTTATCAGTTATGCCACCGGTTGTGTCCCACTACTCAGTTTTTCCACTAGAAATTTCAACTGCTCAAAAATGGCATCGCTTCATTAGACACATGCTCATAAATGCCACTAAACACCATTATTGTGATCTCAAATCTCTTTTGCCATGTTATAATGACATAAATACGCATGAACCAACATGCCAGCTCTCCCTCTATCTCACTACAATAAAGTATGGGGCCCACTTGATCCCAACAGCGTTCTTATTTTCCTATAAAATTATTCGCTTGGTTACTCCTGACAAGTGGGGCCACACATATCATTGTGAGATAAAGAGAACTGACATGTGGGTCTAGGCTTATTTTTGTCATAGAACATGGTCAACGGGTTTGACGTAAAAATAACAATGTCTAATGGCATTTTTGAGCAAACATCTAACAGAACGGTGGCATTTTTGAGATATCTAATGGCATTTTTGAGCAAGCATCTCACGGATTGATGGCATTTTTGAGCAGTTGTAACTTCTAATGGCAAAACTGAGTAGTGGGACACAACTAGTGGCATAAATGATAAAAACCCTTTTCTTATATAACAAATTGCACTATTGAGAGGGACGGATTGATTTGGATAATTTTGGAAATTTAGATCCATAATTTTTATACACTTAGGAAAGTTTTGGTTTGTAATAAAAGAGAGGGATTAGTTGATCTGGATCAGTTAGGAAAGTTAATTAAAATCTGTTATTTGTTTTCTAAAACAAATTGCATTAATTGGAGGGATCGATTGATTTAAATAAATTAGGAAAGTTAGATCTGTGATTTTTTATACGTTAGGAAAGTGCTGGCTTGTAATAAAAGAGTGGAGATAAAATAAACCGACGGATAAGAAAACCTGGTGGGGTGGTGGGAGGTGGGAGGTGGGAGAAAATAAAACCAAACGAAAATAAAACCGGAGTACCAGGCTACCAACTGCTCCATTAGGAGTGGAGATAAATAAAGAATGAGTTCACAACAGTACCAAAAGTGGTGGTTTATTTTCTTATACTAACAGAGCTTACGAGATTTTCTGTTGAAGTTTTGTGTTGTGAAGTTTTCAAGTTTTGGGTAAGGATTTGATAGACTATGGAATAAGGAGTGGCAAGAGCCTAAGTTTGGGGATTCCCAAGGCACCCCAAGGTAATATTCAAGGATGCCAAAAAGCCTAAGCTTGGGAATGCCCCGGGAAGGCATCCCCTCTTTCGTCTTTGTCTATCGGTAATTTTACTTGAGGCTATATTTTTATTCACCACGTGGTATGTGTTTTTCTTGGAGCGTCTTGTATGATTTGAGTCTTTATTTTTTAGTTTGCCTCAATCATCATTGCTATATACACCTTTTTAGGAGAGACACGCATGAATCATGGTTTATTAAAAAACTCTATGTGCTTCACTTATATCTTTTGAGCTAGGCAATTTTGCTCTAGTGCTTCATTTATATCTTTTTAGATCACGACGGTGGTTTTATTTTATAGAAATTGATGAACTCTTGTACTTCACTTATATTATTTTGAGAGTCTTTAGAATAGCATGGTAATTTGCTTTGGTTATAAAGTTACTCCTAATATGATAGGCATCCAAGAGGGATATAATAAGCCCCGCGCTTGGAATGCGGACCTACTTGGATGATTCTATACCTGATGTTGAGATGCCAAGATGTAATGAAAGCACTCGAATGATGTTTGATGAATAAAAAGCATGACTTTTTCATTACTTCATTGGCTTCACTTGTATGCGTTCACTAACTTAAAAATCCCAGTTGGTTGGCTTAGCTACGAACCAGTCTTCCCCTAAGTTAAGAAATCACTCTGAGTGACGAGCATTCCTCTCACTTGAGGGCTTAGTTGAGAACCAACTTTCGCCTAAGTTAAAAACACTCCGAGTGACAAGTGTTCCTGTCACCCGGGGCTTGGCTGTGAACCAGCCTTCGCCTAAGTTAGAAAACCACTTTGGGTGACGAGCGTTCCTCTCACTCGGGGGCTTAGCTGTGAACCATCACTACAAAAAAATACACTTCCGTGATGATACGTGTTTGTCACAGTAGGTCACGTTTTCTGTCATGCATGCACATCCATGACAAATTTATGACAGAATCAAGATAGTCATACCTATGCGGTCGTAGAAGTGTTCCATGACATTGCCAAAATTATCATCACGGAAGTGTCCACTTCCATGACGATAAATCGCGCGTCACAGAAGTGCTTTCGTCAAGGGTGACCGACACGTGGCATCCACCATAACGGAACGCCGTTAAGCTATCGGGTCGGATTTTGGATCCGATAACCCGTTAACAGCCACAACCAATGCTGATTTTCCACGTGTAAAATTCTCATTGGCTGACGGATCCACGCGTCAGCTCCGCGTTGGCACAGGTGTCACTCCTCCAACGATCGAGATGGGCCTATGATATGTTGACACATGGACCGGCCCAAAAGTGGCCCACAAAGAGTAAATGGGCCGGCCCAACCAAAGGCCCATAAGATTTAGCGGACCATAATTGGCCGACCCAGCTAAAGGCCCACAAAATTTAGCGGACCATAATGGGCCGGCCCAGCTAAAGGCCCACTAGATTCTGCCGACCATAATGGGCCGGCCCAGCTAAAGGCCCAACATTCTCTGTCAAATCGGTCCGTCAATGGCGTGTCCTAAACTTGTCATCAACGCGGCCCATGGTCACTTCTGGCCCTTTAACAGTCCGCTAAGTAATTGGGCCGAATTATGGCCCGGTGTATTTCCGGCCTGTTAAAGGTCCGGCTTCATTTGGTCCCATTTACAGGCCATCAAAACTTTCGGCCCATAAACGACCGTGAAGGATTTGGGTCATATTCGGGAATGTCTGACATTCGGCCTGTTAGAGGCCCACTATAGCTTTGGGCCACTTTCGGCCTGTTGTCATTTTCGGTCTGTTAACGCCGCACGTAAACCATGGGCCATATGTGGCCCAACGTCATATCGGGCCCATTAACTGCCCATATAAAAATGATGATAATCTAGCCCGACCGAAGTTCCGGCCTGTTAAAGGCCCGTGTATTAGGTCGGCACATTTACAGCCCGTCCGAATTTCGGCCTGTTAAAGTCCAGTGGGTTATTTGGCACAATCAGGGCCCAATCTCACTTTTGGTCTATTGAAGGCCCATGTATTTTATGGGCTCGAGTTATTTACACCTGTAAACGGTCTATTTTTACTAAGGGCCCAAATTATGTTTAGGCCTGTGAAAGGCCCACTGTGGGCACAGGCCTACCAGAAAAATATGAAAGCTTATGCTGATTTAGGCCCGGATATTTTTAGTGGGCTACATGCCAATTTCGATCCATAATCGTTTTTAGCCCAATTGGAATGGGCCCGACGAGTGTTGGCATGTTGGGCTCCTACGAAGCTTTAGGCTGAATACATTACTAAGATAAACCTACACTATACAAAAATAGCGTCGTAATTACTGTAGCCTGAGGCAGCATCATAAATGTTGTATCACAACAAAATAAATTCCAACCATACAACAAAAGGCCTGTTGGCATAAAGTTTACAGTCCTTCCAGATAAAAGCACCATCAGATGTATAGAAGCACAGATCATTTGACCTGAGTGCTAATGTTTCAGGCTGTAGAATCTGATGGAGCAGCACGATCTCCACCTTTTTCCGCCATTGCTCTTGAACAATGAAGCGAATGTCTGATAGTCTGGTTTCAAAACCATTCATATCTTGACGACATTTCTCAACCACTATTCTTGTTTCCGAAACAACGTCCACTAGGGATTGGACTTGTGTCTGGAGCACAGATATATCACTCTGTCTAGCAGGAAGATTTTGTCCAGTAGGCGATTTGGACGAGGTTACCTTGACAATCAACCCAGAATTATGCAGGAAGGTGCTTTTTGCACTGTTAGTGGAGAGATACTGACGCACTGCAGCAAGAGGTGACATTGTGCCTGTAGTAGTAGCCTCGTGACCTTCAGGTGGTTGTGGCTGTTCAATCATTTGTTCCATAGCTTCCTGAAAGTTTGAACTTGTAGATTAGTGTACCAGATCAGTTACTAATGAGACAAAAACAAACAAAGTAGGTTAAACGTTTATACATAACTTATTTTCGTGAACTACTGTAATACATTAGCATGTATTGTAGTGCCAACTACATAATAAAATCACTTTCGGAACATATGTCCATGTAGCATGCCTACTGTATTGTCTATTTCCTCACATTCGTTGACATCTAACGATAAAGAGACATGGTTTAAAGTAGGATGAACATAGTATGACATCATTCATATCATGGGCAAACAGATATAAAACAAACAGGCTATTTTATCATTGTGTGCGCACGTGAACATAGCAACTAGATTACAGATCAAGACCAAAAGAATATCCTTCATCTCTTTTAAACCATGTAAGGTGAAATGATACGTTAAAACAACTGTGAATAAAAGTGAACAGAGTAACTGACATTGGCTGCAAACCAAGTAGTTAAATGAACACATCACAGTACCAATCAGTTCAAGGCAGGATGAATAAGGACTTACAACAGCGGCTTGAACTGGTGTGCTCATGCCCTTCATCTTGCTGGTGTGGCAATCCTTGAAGATTTGCACTGCATTCGGTTCAGGTTCTTTTTGGTCCGCACGGGATTTCCTCTGTATTTGGAACAAGTCAATATAGACACGATAATATGGCACAAAAAAGAAGGAAGTAGCAGCTATTTACAAGAGCCTTGCAGTGTGCAATATAGCTACGAGATCCTGTGGTCTATTGGAATTTCACTTTAGAACGGTTGGTTTTGTTCTTAAAACAGTTAGCCTAGAAGAAGATACACTTGTAAGGCACATACAAAAATACAAGTTCAATATGTGGTCTGATCAAATACATATAGCCTACCTGATACTTTGGATCAGACCAGTGTTTAACGAGGGCTGTCCAGTCTTCATCTGTAATATATTCCACTGGAGATGTTTGGGCGATTTCATTATTAGCCTTGCCTTCAAAGTGAGATTTTCTAAGGTGGTACCGATACTGTCGCAGAGCAGACTGAAAAACATGAGTGCATGCTTGTCTAGTTGCATCATCTTTCGGATCCAACTTGAACCTCATCTGTTGAAAAAAGAATGTAAGTCTTATTAGGAGGAAGCTAGAAAGTATGGGACAGAGCAAGACAATATTACTAATTGCGATGAATAACATTAGTTACGGATAAATGGTCAAGGAAGGTGTTAAACTGGGTATTGTCTTTCTCATTCCTGTACTGGATCCACGTTGGGAGGATACGTGCATGACACCTAATGGCAACGGCTGCCTCTAATACTAACTTGGCTGACTCTATAGCATCACGTGGCCTTTTTAAACCTGCCTCAAAATGGATCTCCATTCTTCCTCCTTTAGATTTTGTTAATCTGTCAAGCATTATCCCTGATGTCTGTTTCCGCTTGCGCCGTGGTGCTAGTTCAACAACGAATATGGAAAGTGTTAGTGTACATCAAACTGTGAGAGTACATATAAAGGAGCATGCAACTGCAACTTGACTCGGTCAGGTACCGTCTTGGTGTTGATGCTCATGAGGTTCATCTGATCTTGCCAAGTCCTGTTGTGTCAGCAGTGCTTCGGAAGTAGTGTTAGGTGTGAAGGCAGCTTGGGAACTGGCCAGTTCCGGAGCAAATGAATGAGTAACTGGTTGAGATGCTGGTACAGTTGAAGCGTATGCTGCAACTGGTGGAGCAGGTGATACTGTGTTTGTAGATTTAGCCGGTGGACTTGGACCTTCTACTGCACTATAAGTACTGGCAGAATCTTGACGGCAGAACCTTTTCCGTTTCACCCGATGAGTAACAGCACTCCCTACTATATTATCTTCCTTGCTCTTTTTTGACTTTGCCATGTCAAGCTGTACCCACAACACAGAAGAATAAAATCACTCTTCAGAACTCATTGATGCATTATACAGACAAGCAATACTTTGATGTAAGACAACCATATGAGGATGTAATATGTAAGAAAAATAGGACGACATGACATATTCACAGCTACGATGTGCAAACTAAGCAGAAGGATTTTCAAGAAAATAGAAGTAATGCAAGCTAGACACCATATGAAAGATGCAACCAATATTACTCTGCCAAGTTAAAAGTGTCTTGTCATAAGTGGCAATTCAAAAAATTAGAAGCAGTACAACGTAGAAATCAATGCAAGATGCAACCACTATCAAACTGACATGTTAGAAGCGTCCAATCATGAGTGACTGATGCAGGATACACAACAACATTACTTTGATGTAAGAACATGGTATGATAGATAGATGCAGTGTATTCTAGACACAGAAAGCCATGTTATATGCACATGTATAACGTATAAACTCAGCAGGTGCAATTTAATCAAAATAGAAGAAATACAGGCTAGACAACATATGCAACATGAAACCAATTATCACACTGTCAACTTAGAGCAACCACCTGCGATGGTGGAGTACGGGAGATGAACTCATCATGTAGACTTGGGACTTCAACTTCATTAGCAGTAGCAGTGGCAAATCTAGAGAGTCTCTGTTTGCGTCGGTGGGGAGGACCACCAACATCCCCTAACTTACTCTTTTCCTTCCAATTTTCTGATATTGCCTTATGAAGTCAAAACCACAAGAAGATGAATAAAATTAGCTCTACATAACTGGTTGATGCATGATATAGACGAACATCACTTTGATGTAAGGCAAGCGCAGGATAGGAGGATGGAATATATACAAAAAAAGACAGCGTTTCATATTCACACGTATGATAGGAGGATGGAATATGTATGAAAAAACAGTAAGCGGAAGGCATTTCAACAAAATTAGAAGAAATGAAAGCTAGGCACCATATGGACATGCAACCAATATCACTCTATCAGGTAAAAAGTGTCTCATCGTAAGAGCCATTTCAAGAAATTAGAAGCAGTACAAGCTAGAAGACAATGCAAGATGCAACCTACATCACAGTCCCAACTTAAATGTGTCTTATGGGTAAGTGATCGTTGCAGGTATAAGTTGTAAGCTACGCAGATGCAATTCAACATAATTAGAAGCAATACAAACTAGACATCATACGGAAAACGCAACCACATATAACAGTTCCAAGTAAGAGCAAGCACCTGTGATGGTGGAGTAGGGGAGATGTGCTCATCATGTACACGTATGTTCTAGAAACAGGAACACGTGTCATATTCATAGGCATTATGTGTAAAGTAAGTAGATGCAATTGAAGTTAGAAGCAATACAAGCTAGACATCATACGCAACATGCAACCCATATAATAGTGTCAAGTTAGAGCAAGCACCTGTGATGGTGGAGTAGGGGAGATGTGCTCATCATCTACACAGCTACGTTGACTGTCCAGCCTTGTGTTGTCTTGTGAATCTTGTTGGGAGGATGGCGGAGTAGAATCTGTAGAGACCCCCTATTTGAGTTGCTCCGAAGGACCACCATCATCCACTGCCGGACTAATTTCCTTCAGCTGTAATGATTTTGCTCTTCAGAACTCATTCATGCATGATACTGACGAACACTACTCGGATGAAAGGCAAACACATGATGCAAGGATGGAATATGTATGAAAAATAGGATGGTGTGACATATTCACACCTATGATGTGGTAACTAAGCAGAAGGCATTTCAACAAATTAGAAGCACTGCAAGCTAGACACCATATGAAAGATGCAACCAATATCACTCTGCCAAGTTCAAACTATATGGCGTTTCAACAAATTAGAAGCAGTACATGCTAGAAATCATATGCAAGACACAACCAATATCATAGTGGCGACTTAAAGGTGCCTTATCATAAGTGACTGATACGGGATATGCAAGAATAGTAGTCTGATGTAGAAACAGGAACACATGTCATATTTACAGGTATTATGTGTAAAGTAAGCAGATGCAATTCAACAAAGTTAGAAGCAATACAAGCTAGACATCATACGCAACATGCAACCACATATAATAGTGCCAAGTTAGAGCAAGCACCTGTGATGGTGGAGTAGGGGAGATGTGCTCGTCATCTACACAGCTACGTTGACTGTCTAGCCTTGCGTTGTCTTGCAGATCTTGTTGGGAGGATGGCGGAGTAGAATCTGTAGAGAACCACCGTTTCAGTTGCTCGGAAGGACCACCATCATCCAATGTGAAAGGATCGAGAAGAGGTGTCTAGAGGGGGGGGTGATTAGACACTAAGTGCCAAAAGTTGCAAATTTTAATATTCTTAAGTTTAAGTGGAGTTTAAGCACAAGTTTAACAAACACAATACATATCAAGCAAGCATGCAATGAGTATATGAGCAGCGGAAAGTAAAGCATGCAACTTGCAAGAATGTAAAGAGAAGGGTTTGGAGTATTCAAACGCAATTGGAGACACGGATGTTTTTGTCATGGTTCCGATAGGTGGTGCTATCGTACATCCACGTTGATGGAGACTTCAACCCACGGAGGGTAACGGTTGCACGAGTCCACGGAGGACTCCACCCATGAAGGGTCCATGAAGAAGCAACCTTGTCTATTCCATCACGGCCGTCGCCCACGAAGGACTTGCCTCACTAGCGGTAGATCTTCACGAAGTAGGCGATCTCCTTGCCCTTACAAACTCCTTGGTTCAATTCCACAATCTTATTGGAGGCTCCCAAGTGACACCTAGCCAATCTAGGAGACACCACTCTCCAAGAGGTAACAAATGGTGTGTTGATGATGAACCCCTTGCTCTTGTGCTTCAAATGATAGTCTCCCCAACACTCAACTCTCTCTCTCTCAGGATTTGGATTTGGTGGAAAGAAGATTTGAGTGGAAAGCAACTTGGGAAAGGCTAGAGATCAAGATTCATATGGTTGGAATGGAATATCTTGACCTCAAAACAAGTGTAGGTGGTTCTCTCTCAGAAAATGTGTATGGGAAGTGTAGGTATGTTCTGATGGCTCTCTCAACGAATGAAGAGTGGGTGGAGTGGTATATATAGCCTCCACACAAAATCTAACCGTTACACACAATTTGCCAAACTCGGTGGGACCGAATGGTTAAACTCGGTCGGACCGATTCAGCAAACCTAGTGATCGTTAGGATTTTTGGTGGGACTGAGATGCAACTCGTTAGGACCGATATGGTTAGGGTTAGGGCATAATGTAATCTCGGTGTGACCAATTACACAAACTCGGTGGGACCGATTTTGGTAATAAGCTAACCAGAGAGTTGGTTAGGCAAACTCGGTGAGACCGATTACACAAACTCGGTGGGACTGATTTTGGTAATAAGCTAACCATAGGGTTTGCATTGTAATCTCGGTAGTACCGATTGCTCAAACTCGGTGAGACCGATTTTGGTTACAATCCCATCTCGATGAGACTGAGATCCCTATCGGTGAAACCAATTTGCTAGGGTTTGTGGCAGTGGCTATGACATCTGAAACTTGGTGGCGCCGGATAGATAGAATCGGTGGGGCCGAGTTTGACTTTTGGTTTAGGTCATATGTAGATGTGGGAAGGTAGTTGAGGGTTTTGGAGCATATCACTAAGCACTTTGAGCAAGCAAGCCATTAAGCAACACCTCATCCCCTCTTGATAGTATTGGCTTTTCCTGTAGACTCAGTGTGATCTTGGATCACTAAAATAGAAAATGTAGAGTCTTGATCTTGAAGCTTGAGCCAATCCTTTGTCCTTAGCATCTTGAAGGGGTTCCACATCCTCTAGTCCATGCCACTCCATTGTTGAACTTATCTGAAACATACTAGGTAAGAGTGTTAGTCCAACAAGAGATATGTTGGCATTAATTACCAAAACCACCCAGGGAGTGCTTGTGCTTTCAATCCCCCCCTTTTTGGTAATTGATGACAACATACATCAAAGCTTTAGATAAAGATATAGAGAATAGCAAGTAAAGCTTTGGAAAGACATGTAATATGCATAGGCTCCCCCTACATGTATGCAATCATGTGAATATTGAATATAGGAGCATGTGAATGCGTAAACATGACAGAGTAAGCAATGTGTTACATGTATCTTGGCTATATGCATCAGAGCAAATGATGTGAATGTGAGAAATGTACCTTCATGCTCATGAGTCCTTCTTGCAAACAGTATGTACATCAGCAAGAACTTCTCATTCACATGACTGTGATGCATATACTTACCTTGTGGTCTTGAGTTGGCTTAGTATAGGATGAACCTGCGCAAACATGGTTAAATAACACAGATACACCTACTGACCAGAGCAAGCAAGAGAAACCATAAGAGAACCAAGACTGGGATGACATGTAGAGTGAGTACTAAGTACCACATTGGATATAGACATGTCCCCAAAGGTAAAGATATGCAAAAAAATCAGAGATTTCCTTCCCCTGAATCTGCATGGGATATTGGGAGAAGATAGGGAACAGAAAATCAGAGCAACAAAAAAGGAAACAACAGAGCTTGAGCTAAAGCAAGCAACCAAACATGTCTTTCCCCTCTTAAAGACATGTGACATCTCTCCTCTTGAACACCAAGCATCTGGGGTCTTTGATGATATTACTTTCTCCTAGTTGGGAAACTCTCTCCCCCTGAGTATTCTCTCTTTCCCCCCCTATAGGAAGGATTAAGCTTTGATGTGATCTCTCTCTCCCCCTTTGACATCAATTTCCAAGAAGGGCTCTTCTAGACATGTGATACAAATGGGTTGGTCCTCGAGTCATAGAGCAAAGCAGCATGTCTAATATGATGCTGGTAGTGGACAAGAATCATTGAGTGGAGCTGGAGCAAACAGAAATCAGGAATAAGTGACAAGTTGGTTTTCCTGTGGTGGAATCGGTGACTCCGAGTTGTGTGCTTCGGTTGCACTGAAAGATTTCAGTTGGGCCGAAGAGAACAAACCGGTGTGACCGTGTTCATTACAGTGAAACCACTTGTCACCTCAGCTCACTAGACAAGTAAGATCTCACAAGGATATGCAAGGAATTTACTGAAAGATTTGCAATGAATTGGATGCAGAAAATGCAGAACAAAAAGGGAAAAAAGAAACTAAAAGTTCTAGAAGAAGTTTTTTTGAAAGGGGAAACAAATATGCAAGAGACAAAAGCACGGAGAGACACACGAGAACTTCATCTAGAGATGGTCGGCGACAAAGTCACCTATGTTAGAGTATATTGACTTAGGAGTCAAGTGAGAGCACTTGATCATAGGTCATACTCATCGTTTAAGCTCAAAATGGGGTTACCATTTTTCGTTTAAGCCTTTTGATGTATTCACATCTTGTCGAGTTGCTTTGACTCATGACTTGGAGTAAAGCTTCTCTAAGATGAATAACATACCTTGGGTGGTGGTGTTGATCTTGCTCATGTAGTTGAACTTGTGTGGGTTGCTCAAGGTTGATGTAGTTCATCAAGGGTTGGGAGCACCACTTGGAGTTTGAGTTCATCTACCTACAATCATGAGACTCAACATAGAATTTTCCAAAGGATATGTTTGAATGGTTTCGTGCTTCCTTATCTTCAACCACCATTGTGTAGAGACTTGGTGATGTAGAGATTGCTCAAGATGTGAGTGAGTTGCAATCTCATAGATTTAGATTCAACCAAGTACCTACACGGGTTAGATAACATGCAAGGTACAAATATATCCAAGACATATGAATAGCATCATAAGAGAAATATCGAGGATTAGTCATAGGCTCATGCCCCGCATGTATCAAATGGAGTTCCTACTCCAAGTTTGAAGCATCAATGATGTTCAATTCACCTCTCAACCTGCAAAACACTTTCTCATCAAGTGGTTTATTGAATATATCCGCCAATTGCTTATCGGTGCGAACATGCTTAAGGTTAATGTCCCCTTTTGCAACACGATCTCGAATGAAATGATTACGAACTTCAATATGCTTAGTTCGAGAATGTTGCACGGGATTGTGAGCAATCTTAATAGCACTTTCATTGTCACATAGCAATGGACCATGTTTCACATATATCCCATAATCTTTAAGAGTTTGGGTCATCCAAAGTAATTGAGCACAACATGAACTAGCGGCAATGTATTCCGCTTCGGCAGTGGATAAGGATACCGAGTTTTGTTTCTTGGAAGACCAAGACACAAGAGATCTACCAAGGAATTGACAAGTACCCTAAGTGGATTTTCTATGAACCTTGTCTCCGGCATAGTCTGAATCGGAGTAGCCAACAAGATCAAAAGAGGACCTCTTAGGATACCAAATGCCAAAATTTGGTGTACGGATTAGGTATCTCACTATCCTTTTGACAGCCTTAAGATGACACTCTTAGGAGCAGCTTGATATCGTGCACACATGCACACACTTAGCATAATATTAGGACGAGAGGCACACAGATATAACAATGAACCAATCATAGAGCGATAAACCTTTTGATCAACTGGTTCACCATCTTTGGTCAAATCAAGATGTCCACTAGTAGGCATGGGTGTAGTCATACCTTTGCATTCTTGCATATTGAACTTCTTGAATAAGTCCTTGGTGTACTTCGTTTGAGAGACAAAGGTACCTTCCTTAGTTTGCTTGATTTGCAAACCAAGAAAGAATTTGAGTTCACTCATCATAGACATCTCAAACTTCTCCGACATTAGCTTTCCAAACTTCTAACTAAAATGAGGGTTAGTTGAACCAAATATGATATCATCAACATAAATTTGGCACACAAATAGTTCTCCATTAACCCTTTTAGTAAAAAGAGTAGAATCAATTTTACCAATTTCAAAGCCTTTTTCAATAAGGAACTTGGTCAAGCATTTATACCATGCTCTAGGAGCTTGTTTAAGACCATAAAGGGCTTTGTGAAGTTTGTAAAGATGATTAGGTTTCTTAGGATTGACGAAGCCGGGAGGTTGCTTAACATAAACTTCCTCCTCAATTTTGCCATTTAGAAAAGCACTTTTAATGTCCATTTGGTACAAGGTGATATCATGGTGATTAGCATAAGCAAGTAAGATGCGAATGGACTCAAGTCTAGCAACGGGAGCATATGTCTCACCATAGTCCATACCTTCAACTTGTGTGTAGCCTTGGGCGACGAGACGTGCTTTGTTGCGAACCATTTGTCCATCTTCATCTTGCTTGTTGCGAAACACCCATTTGGTACCAATGATGTTGTGGTTGTTGTCGGGCTTCTCGACCAATGTCCACACTTGATTTCTCTCAAAGTTGTGTAGCTCTTCATGCATAGCGTTTATCCAGTCCGGGTCCTCCAGTGCTTCTTCAACCTTCATAGGTTCAATGCTAGAGATGAATGAGTAATGTTCACAAAAGTTAGCTAAATGAGTTTTAGAGCGGGTGATTCTCCCAGTTTGGATATCATTGTAGATTTGCTCGATGGGATGATCCTTAGCAATTCTTGCTCGAACTCGTGAAAGCTTTTGCTTGGGTCGGGGTGGAACATCCTCTTCATCTTGTGCTTCTTCTTGGCCTTCTTCATTGTTGACGTTGTCGTTCTCTTGTCGTGGTGGAGAAGGAGGTTGTTGATGTTCATCTTGGTGCGCTTCCTCGTTTTCTTCATCTTGGCATGTCCCACTTGTGGATGCTTCCGTATCAACTCTTGGTTCACCTTGTCGTGAGGTAGAAGCTTCCACTTGGACGGACAAGTTACTCTCCTTCACTTCCGTTGGACGAATCCTGCCAATGGACAAGTCTTGAATTGCTTCCGAAGGGTCTTTGTCTCCTACATCAATTGGCAATTGCTCTACTTGCGAGCCGTTAGATTCATCAAACTTCACATCTACCGTCTCTTCAACCTTTCGGGTGAAATTGTTGTAGACACGATAAGTGTGAGAGTTTGAGCCATAACCAAGTAGGAAACCTTCATGAGATTTAGGAGAAAATTTAGAACGACGATGCTTATCAAGAATGTAGCACTTTGAGCCGAATACCCGAAAGTATCCAACTTGGGGTTTGTTACCGGTGAGGAGCTTGTATGCCGTCTTGCTGAGTAGCTTGTGAAGATACAAGCGATTTGTTGCATGACAAGCTGTCTCAACCGCTTCCGCCCAAAAAATGCTTTGGCGTTTTGTACTCATCAAGCATCGTTCTTTCCATCTCGATAAGAGTCCGGTTCTTCCTTTCAACAACTCCATTTTGTTGAGGTGTGTATGTAGCCGAGAACTCGTGTGAAATCCCTTCTTCGTCAAGAAAGGTGTCCACATTTGCGTTCTTGAACTCCGTTCTATTGTCGCTCCGAACCTTCTTGATCTTCACGTCAAACTGATTTTGGGCCTTCCTAGCGAAGTTTTTGAAGATCTTTTGGACCTGCAATTTGTCATCAAGACAGAACACCCACGTAAATCTTGAAAAATCATCAACTATGACTAGACCAAATGAGTTACCACCGAGACTCTTGTAGGCATTTGGACCAAAGAGATCCATGTGAAGTAGCTCGAGTGGTCTTCTTGTGGTCATGATGTTCTTCGCGCGGTGACTTCCTCCAACTTGTTTCCCTGCTTGAAAAGCACTACAAATTCTATCCTTGTCAAATATGACATCTTTTATTCCAAGGATATGATCACCTTTAATAAGCTTATCAAGATTTCGCATACCAACATGACCTAGTCTTCTATGCCACAACTAGCCTTTAGAAGATTTGGTAATTAAGCAAGTTCTAGGTTGAGCCTTTTTAGTGAAATCAACAATGTAAAGATCTCCTCTACATATACCGGTAAAGACCATTTTATGATTGTCTCTACGAAACACTTGGCAATCTACTTTAGTGAATAAGACATTGAAACCGAAATCTGCAAGTCTAGAAACTGAAAGTAAATTGTATCCGGGATTCAACGAGCATGACATTTTGTATGGAGATATCATGTGAGATGGCCACCTTACCAAGGCCAACCACCTTACCCTTTGAATTATCACCAAAAGTGACATATTTTCGAGGGCCGTCGTTTTTAGCAAGCTCACATAACATATCTTTATCTCCGGTCATATGATTAGTACATCCACTATCAAGGACCCATTCCTTTCCTCCAGCCATGTAGCCGCGAAGATTTGCCATAAGACCAAAATGCCTCATTGCATCATCAAGATCATAGTCACTATCATCATCTTCATCATAGTATCCATGTTCAACATCATCTTGTGATTGATCAATTCCTAGAGAGGGTAATTCATTAGATAAATGATCATCACAATGGTTACCTTTTATGAATTCTAATAGCTTCGGATATGATATCGCTAATGATTCCAACATTTCCTTTAGCACGCATCAGATTGGTAAGCTCAAATAGACAATCACCAAAGCTAGGATCACTAGAGTTCATCTTACTCAAGGCAATAGACTTATGGACAATTTCGACTAAATTTTTCAAGGAATAATCTAGAAATCGTTCCTCAAGAAATCTCCATATGGTGTAGGCACACTTGAGAGTAGGCAAACATCTAATCAAGTTTCTAGGAAAGCCTCTAATGATGAGCTCAACAGTTCTAAGATTGCGAATCATGTCAATATCTTCATCTAGGGTAGGGTGTAAAGGATCAACATGAGGAGCACAAGGGCTAGTAATGTACTTGTTCAAATGATATTCATTGGAAATCTCAAGCATTTCATTTTTCCACTCATGAAAATACTCTCCATCAAGAATAGGCACTCTATGTCTAAGACTCCCCAAAGTAGACACATCCATCTTCCTCCAATGGTGTTTAAACCAAGGCAATGGAGACCAAAGCTCTGATACCAATTGAAAGGATCGAGAAGAGGTGTCTAGAGGGGGGTGATTAGACACTAAGTGCCAAAAGTTGCAGTTTTTAATATTCTTATGTTTAAGTGGACTTTAAGCACAAGTTTAACAAACACAATACATATCAAGCAAGCATGCAATGAGTATATGAGCAGCAGAAAGTAAAGCATGCAACTTGCAAGAATGTAAAGAGAAGGGTTTGGAGTATTCAAACGCAATTGGAGACACGGATGTTTTTGTCGTGGTTCCGATAGGTGGTGCTATTGTACATCCACGTTGATGGAGACTTCAACCCACGGAGGGTAACGGTTGCGCGAGTCCATGGAGGGCTCCACCCACGAAGGGTCCATGAAGAAGCAACCTTGTCTATTCCATCACGGCCGTCGCCCATGAAGGACTTGCCTCACTAGCGGTAGATCTTCACGAAGTAGGCGATCTCCTTGCCCTTACAAACTCCTTGGTTCAACTCCACAATCTTGTTGGAGGCTCCCAAGTGACACCTAGCCAATCTAGGAGACACCACTCTCCAAGAGGTAACAAATAGTGTGTTGATGATGAACCCCTTGCTCTTGTGCTTCAAATGATAGTCTCCCCAACACTCAACTCTCTCTGTCAGGATTTGGATTTGGTGGAAAGAAGATTTGAGTGGAAAGCAACTTGGGAAAGGCTAGAGATCAAGATTCATATGGTTGGAATGGAATATCTTGACCTCAACACAAGTGTAGGTGGTTCTCTCTCAGAAAATCTGTATTGGAAGTGTAGGTATGTTCTGATGGCTCTCTCAACGAATGAAGAGTGGTTGGAGGGGTATATATAGCCTCCACACAAAATCTAACCGTTACACACAATTTGCCAAACTCGGTGGGACCGAATGGTTAAACTCGGTCGGACCGATTCAGCAAACCTAGTGACCGTTAGTATTTTCGGTGGGACTGAGATGCAACTCGGTAGGACTGATATGGTTAGGGTTAGGGCATAACGTAATCTCGGTGTGACCGATTACACAAACTCGGTGGGACCGATTTTGGTAATAAGCTAACCAGAGAGTTGGTCAGGCAAACTCGATGAGACCGATTACACAAACTCGGTGGGACCGATTTTGGTAATAAGCTAACCAGAGGGTTTGCATTGTAATCTCGGTAGTACCGATTGCTCAAACTCGGTGAGACCGATTTTGGTAATGGACATACACAGAGAGATTACAATCCCATCTCGGTGAGACCGAGATCCCTATCGGTGAAACCGATTTGCTAGGGTTTGTGGCAGTGGCTATGACATCTGAAACTCGGTGGCGCCGGATAGATAGAATCGGTGGGGCCGAGTTTGACTTTTGGTTTAGGTCATATGTGGATGTGGGAAGGTAGTTGAGGGTTTTGGAGCATATCACTAAGCACTTTGAGCAAGCAAGCCATTAAGCAACACCTCATTCCCTCTTGATAGTATTGGCTTTTCCTATAGACTCAATGTGATCTTGGATCACTAAAATAGAAAATGTAGAGTCTTGATCTTGAAGCTTGAGCCAATCCTTTGTCCTTAGCATCTTGAAGGGGTTCCACATCCTCTAGTCCATGCCACTCCATTATTGAACTTATGTGAAACATACTAGGTAAGAGTGTTAGTCCAACAAGAGATATGTTGACATTAATTACCAAAACCACCCAGGGAGCACTTGTGCTTTCACAATGCCTTGCCAATTTCCTTCAGCTTTATCGATTTTGCATTGTGAGGTCATACCAACAAGAAAAAGGAATATTGTTCGCTCTTCAGAACTCATTCATGCATGATACTGACGAACATTACTCTGATGAAAGGCAAAGTCATGATACGAGGATGGAATATGTACGAAAAAATGGATGGCTTGACATATTCACACCTATGATGTGGTAACTAAGCAGAAGGCACTTCAACAAATTAGAAACACTACAAGACACCATATGGAAGGTCCAGTCAATATCACTCTGCCAAGTTAAAACTGTCTCGTCATAGGTGGCATGCATCAAACTAGAAGCAAGACATGCTAGAAATCATATTCAAGACTCAAACCAATATCACACTGCCAACTTAAAGGTGCCCCATCATAAGTGATTGATGCAGGATACACAAGAAGAGTAGTTTCATGTAAGAACATGGTGTGATAGACAGATATAGTATGTACCAAAAACAGGAAAGCGTGTCATATTCACATGTATCATGTGCAAGCTAAGCAGATGCAATTTACACTAATTAGGAGCAATACGAGCTAGACACCATATGCAACATGCAACCAGATATCACACTGCCAAGTTAGAGAAAGCACCTTGGATGGTGGAGTAGGGGAGCGGAGACTTGGACCTTATAATGCACTATCAGTACAAGGAGAATCGGTACAGATGCTCCGTTTACGTTGCTGCAGAGGACCACCATCATCGCCTTCCTTACTCTTTTCCTTCCTCTTTCTTGATTTTGCCTTGTCAAGTCAAACCCACAAGAAAAAGGAATAAAATTTGCTCTTCAGAACTCATTGATGCATGATACTAACGAACACTACTTTCATGTAAGACGAACACTACATATCACACTACCAAGTAAGAGCAAGCACCTACGATGGTGGTGTGGGGGAATTGCGGTGATCAACTAGAGAGCTATGTTGACTATCTTCATTTAGCCTTGCTGTTTCTTGAGAGTCATGTGGGGAGGATGACACTTCACTCTTTATACGAGTATGGTGTCTCACAGAAACCCACCCGGGTGACTGTCTCATCATAAGTGATTGACGAGGGATACAAAAGAGCATTAGTTTGATGTACGAACATGGTTAATAGACATATGTAGTGTGTATCAAAAACAGGAAGGCATGTCATTATCAAAGGTATAATGTGTAAAGTAAGCAGATGCAATTTAACCAAATTGGAAGCAATACAAGCTAGACACCATATGCAACATGCAACCACATTTGACAGCACGAAGTTAAAGCAAGCACCTGGGATGGTTGTGTGTGGCAATCGAGATCATCAACTGCAAAGCTAAGTTTATTGTCTCCAACTGCTGACACTGCACCCGTTAGAGCGTTGGAACGCTTAGTGCTTATCTTCGAATTACACTGGAGCGACTTCTGTCTTTTCTTTTCTGCATTCATCAACACTGCATCAGAGTCTGAAATACCCATGCATAAAAAAACAATAGTGTGAGTATGGGTGAAGTGTGTGCACAATTAGTATAGTGTAAAGGTAGCAAATAGCAGGTCGGTGAGAAACAAATGACGGGAGACATATGATAGCTCTACAACATGCATGGCACACTAAATTACTACAGGATTCTATGAAAATAACAGTCGACTCAAAGCAAATAGGTCAGTCCATTTTTTCTGCACCGTCCGATGTACAAAGAACGGGCAGATCGCCTTCATCTACCTCCAGCGAGTTAGTGTGGACGATCTTCCTCGAAACGCCAGCGACCATCGGCCCAGTACTCCTCCCCTGCCTGCGCCCTCCCCTCGACCTCACCGCACCGTCGTGCTTGGCACCGCCCCCCGGCCATCCATTCAAGCCCCGCCGACCTCCAGATCGGGCGCAAGTAGCTCCTGCGCGCCACACCCCTATGATAGACACCGATGCGCCACTTCCCTGGGGAACAGGCGGACTAGGTGCTCCGCGCGCCGAAGTGGGTGCTGCTTCTTTTAATTGCGGTTCGACTGACCCTGAATTGAAATCCAGGCGGGCTACTGACCTCTAGCAAAGGTGAAATAGTAAAAGGGAGGAAACCTTGTGCATTTAGTATCATGAAGAAGATGCAGTCAGAAGCGCTCAAATAGTTTCTTTCATGGGATGAATACAGTGTGAGCGGAGACATAAGATTTGCACGAATAAGGGAAGAGGAGTACCTCTTTCTGCTAGCAGTGTTGTGTCCTCCTTCTATTTTTCTGACGATCTTCTTGTTGTTCGCCGGAAACCAGAAGTTGTGGAGGACGGTGCAGCCTTAGACGAACCCATGGCCAAGTTGTTGAGTGTGGTGCGGTGGCCATCTGTCGGCGGCGGGGAAGCAGATCCGAGGCGGCGAACGACGGCGTAGCGGGAATAGCTCCGGTGCGGTGGACGGTTGTGCCAGTGGAGCCGCAGTAGTGAGGCGCAGGACGGCGTGGTCGGAGTGGTTCTGGTACGGCACACGTCGGCGTCGGCGTCGTGGAGGCAGCTCTGCCTCGGCTTCAGCTGCTAAGTCCTTGAGGGCATTGCGGTTGCGGTTGCGTTGGACGACGACGTCGGGGTACCAGCTCCGGCGTGATGGAGGAGGGCGGCGGTGGATTGGCCGGTATGGGGTGGAGGACGGAGGAGGCTGGGGTTTCGCGGCTGGTGGAGAGGGCATTTTCACGCCCACGAAGTATGAATGGGGAAACGGAGGGAGGCGGGGAACTAAGGGGGAACAATGTTTCGGTTTGAGACGCGCTTGTTTGAAATTTGGGGAAAGTTAAAAACTTTCCCCTCATCTAAAATTTCGGACATATTGCTAGTTGGGGGTAGGACAGTCATGTCAGGTGTCTCTAATGTGGGCGGGATAGATTTCGGCCGAGCGCATGGGTAGGAACCCACGGTGTATGAATGCTTCTCTCGCATCTTGGTGAAGTTACAAACCTACCCCGGTTTAGACCTTTGGACATCGGGCCGATAGGCTACATGGGCCAGAGTCAGGACAGTAATTTCCTACCACCAAAACATTAGTCTCGCGCGGTTTCGGGTGACCAGAGGCCTATTTGGCGCTTCGTTCAGGGCCTCTTTGATTCACAGGATTGTCAAAATGAAGGAATAGGAAAAATGCAGGAATAGGGTGACATGTCCCATTGTATCCTACATGATTTGAAAGAATGTTTGATAGCATAGGAAAAACAAAGGAATTCTACAAAGAGGTTTGAGTGGATGGAAATTTTCCTCCAACATGTAGTACAAATGGATCATATGGAAAAATTCCTAAGGATGCCAATCCTACGAATCAAACGAGCATCACAGGAAAAATTCCTAAGGGTTTAAATCCTCCAAAAATCCTATGCAATTCCTTTGAATCAAAGGAGCCCTCAATATTTGGGAGCAGAAGCATTTAACATTTTCGGTTCTCTTGAATTGAACTTTCAGGATTTGTCAAACTTCACAAATCTTTACTCTTGAAAATCCTAAAGCTACGGTTATTTTGGAATGGAGGGGGTACATTTGAATATACATTGTACACGAGTATATAGTAAAAAATATGCAACTTACGTCAGTTCATGCATGGTTCCAGATATAATCTCCTTGGTTGCAAAAAAAGTTAGATATACGTATGAATATATATATAGCATGTTCAAACTCACAACAAAGATCGATGCCCCCTTTTACATCTGATTTACAAATGCCATTATCTCGGGTTCAAATAGATGAATGCACTTCCTATGAATTCGAATCTTCGAAACCCCCTTTATGTTGAATTCGACATGTATTCTATTTCATAGCTAGCAATTTGGAATGTATCCATGCAAGTGACAAATGTATAAAGTTCTTCACACTAACAACATGGGGTGCACTAATTAATGTTTGTATATGAATTGCAAAAACATCCATTGCCTGTATTTCAAACCGCTCCCACTCTATGGATCGATAATATGAAATAAACACATGCACATGCTAGAATTCAATTGCAGTTGAAGAAAGAGCCTACTCCTGGTACTGTATATTAGTGATAGGGGTGTGTACAAAGTACACGTGAATACCATGCATTGTGCGTGTGTGTATACTATCGACGAATTAGCCCCCAAGCTTGTATAACATATTAAGGGCCTAGGGTTACAAATCATATATAGTCGGCTTATCACCAGTGGGGATAGAGTCCTCCGCAACTCTGGTAGCTGCGTGTTGTACGCTGAGTCGTCCACATGGGTCTTCGTATAACACGTGTCGGTCCAACCTATATGTGACACAGGATGGAACCGACCCATGAGTATTCATGTTGACCCACCACAACTAGAAATGATGTGCCCACCACACCACACACGCAATCGGCCACTAAGAAAATAAGCATATACAATAGTACAACGGTATCTAGCTCACGATATGTCTCCATATTTTGTTGATGACACTGACGGACTTTGCATTTGATGCATGCTCCGTATTTTGTTGACGATACTTACGGTCATTGTATTTGAAGCGAAAGCACGATATGGTCACTGGACTTCAGAATAAGCTCATCACGGTCACCACATACATTTTGTCGTGCTAACCAACATGTGGTTGGATGGTTAGAGGACAATGGTTTCTCGAGCCCACCAAGGTTAAAGTCCCGGTGCTCGCATTTATCTTGTGTTAATTTCAGTATTTTCCAGCGACGTACGTTCAGTGGGAGGAGACGTTCCACTCGACTACGAGGCACCTATGGTGACTTCGTAAAATCTCAAGATCATATATGCTGGCCCACTCTCTCGAAGGTGCTCATAGGGGTAGGGTTCGCGTGTGTGCGCTTATAGCGGTGAGTGCTTGCGCGTATATATGAGCCCTTGCGTCTGTACCGTGTTAAACAAATACATATCATGATTATACGGTCACAGGCTCACCCGTACAACTCCGTATTTTGTTGATGACACAATCAATTAACCAGTCAAACGTTCCACGTGGTTCAACTAGTGTTGCACCATCGGGGCACGTAACCGCGGGGCCCACCTGTCAGCCCGTATATGAAAGAAAGAAATGGTAGTTTGAGTCTGTACTGTGTTAATAAAATAGGAGTACATTTTAGGGTCATCATATGGTCACTGGCTCACCATACAGCTCTGTAATTTGTTGATAACACGATCAATTGACCAGTCAAACGGTCCACATTCAGCAGCGCACATTACCATAGGGCCCACCCGTCAGTGCGTATATGAAGGACAAAAATGGTAATAAATGAGTGGTTTCGGGGAGGGCGGGCCGGCCGCGGGCGGCGGGGGCAGGCGGTTCGGCCGGTGGTGGCTGGCGGCTCAGGGGGGTGGAGTTTGATGATAAACTGGAGGCCCTTGATTTCGTATCCAACAGCTGGAAAATCTAATGACCAGAGATGAAAAAGTCTGTCGACTGACGTGTAGCCTCACCCCGCACGTACACATGCACGCACGCAAGACACGCACGCATGTAGGCGTGCAACACTCACACATACACACGCACACATGCTGGCGTGCAACACTGACACGTACACATGCACTCATGAACACACGCACGTACGCACCCATGCATGCAACACTGAAATGTACCCTTGCAAGCACGCAACACTCGCACGCCTGCATGCACACAGCACACGACGCAAGACACACGTTCAACCTATACGTGCATGCACCCTTTGTTAAGGACATGGATCGTTAGGGGTATTAATCAATCTTATCTGTGATAAGCAGAACATTGATGTTTGCAGTGGTCTTTATAAATCACAACGTATTGAACGGGCTATCAACATAGTAGGCTTATCTACATGAAAAAGATGACGTCACACTCAATGAACAATCATCGTTTTATGAAATGCCCGCTTCTAACCGCCCTGGCCCACCAAAGGTTCCTCTGTTGTGCGCTGCCTGCATTGGGTCACTGACATGCATGCCATGCACCCAAAGAGCCCACATGTCAGTGGAAGAACGGCGTGGTGTCCTAGGCCAGAGTCGAGGGCACCACTCGCGGCATGCCCGCCTGAACACGCCTCCATGCCGCATTCAAACGCCTCCATGAAACCCGCCTGTGTGGAAGTCGAGAAACCCACTCTGGACACACGTCCGTTCATGACCAGGCCGCTCCCCTATCTCCTCCACCATTTTGTCCACTCTTACAATGGCTTACGAAGAGTAGTTATTCCGCATCCAAGCCGGCTGGGTAGCCCGCCGGATACGAGCTATGCAGCTCGCTGATCCACCTCCCTCCCCTCGCCCCACGGAGCCAGTTGCCACCCCAAGTCGTGGAATTTTGCCATGTGTTGTTTTCATGGTCTAGCAAGATGCCCGTGCATTGCACGGAACATCAAGATACATTTTTTTACAAACTTCCGCATGCATGCAAGGGATAATTAATGTCCTCCTTTGCTAGTACCACGAGGCAAACACCATTAATATTGCATCGATTAGTGTTACTGGCCTTGTATATCTGCAAATTGTAATTTTGATAGTGGCCCTTGTATATAAAAATGAGGGAGAAAGATGAGAGATAAGGTGAGGAGGAGTCGGGCGTGGTGGTGACTGGTGGTCGGACTGGGCGGAGGCATGGGGATGGACGGCGCATTATGTCTAGGTTTGTATCTCTCGCACACACACCCACGTAGGTGGGGGACGTGCACAAAGAGAAGAGGTGCACGCACGACGCACGTACTCCCGTCTCTTTCCCAACCACACCCGCGCGGGTACATGGTGGAGCTCATTTCTGTATGAAAAAGGCAGCCCACGTGGTAATTTGGCATGTGTACTGGTTGTCCACTTGGTGGAGGGAGGATCGTCTACCACGGGTGAACAAACAAATTGCGACTTGACGCGCTATGTTAAATTAAAAAAAGA
The DNA here is from genome assembly GCA_034509565.1 of Triticum monococcum. Classification (NCBI taxonomy): domain Eukaryota; kingdom Viridiplantae; phylum Streptophyta; class Magnoliopsida; order Poales; family Poaceae; genus Triticum; species Triticum monococcum. The sequence goes on along the minus strand of CM067842.1, from coordinate 435,779,701 downwards.
GGCAAACCATGTGGGGCCTACCTTAGATGCAAGGCTCTATACACTGGAGTACTTTTGATGTGTCCCGTTAACTCGCAGAACAAGGAGAAGCTTGCTTAGTACGCCGTCTCCCCCGCCCACGGGCGCGGTGGCTCGCAGGATGAGGTGAAGCTTGCTTACTAGTACGCCTTACGCCCGCTCCCTCGCCCACGCGCACGGTGGCTCGCAGCACGAGGAGAAAATTTTACTACTCCCTCTGTTTACTCCTCGTCCCTACTACATACTCTGGTTAGTACTCCCTCCATTTACTTATACAAGGCCACTATAGAAAAATGCATTTTGCATCTATACAAGGCCACAAATAGTAATCGAGACAAAAGTTACTACTCCGTCCTTTCTAGTTTATGGCTCAATTTCAAAATCTCTCCAACCAAGGTAGACGGTGAGTGGTCGAATTAATTTTGTATTTTGCACAAGTAATTAGTATGCTCATTTTTCTCAAGAAGTTATGTTTACCGAGGCATTAATTAGAACGAATGCATGAATGACCACTAAATTTCCATGAACTTGTACATGCATTGGTTAGTTTCCTCTTGACACTGCTTGCGTCGGGTGATCTAACGCACCTCGAAATCCAACATGTAATGGTACTACTACTAGTATAGTAGAATTGAGACTTATCAAACGGAAAAACGAATGTTTTTTAGATGAGCCCTATAAACCCTAGTGGGTACGTACTCCGTAAAAACAGATTTTTCCAAAACTAAGTCCCTCCCTTTCATGAAGTCTGTAGTATACTCCTCCGTCGACGCTCCCTTTCATGAATTCTGTACTTCCTATCACCGACATGTGGGACATATAGCAACCGGGTCGACGTGTCAAGAACCAAATAACAGTGCAGAACAGCAGGGGGACGCACCCCACTCGTACCGACCCAGTAGTAGTAATGAGAAATGAGACGTCAAATCACAATGCCGCACTTCCCCAGACGGACGAAGAAACCATTATTTCACACTTCGGTTCGCCATCATCTCAAACCACGTACTAGTATTGCTTCTGCCTCAAGAGGGACACACGCATCGCCTTGGTACATCATGACACGTGGGACCGCATGACAGGCCATGCTCCCCCACCGATCGCTCGCTAAAATCACCTCATTTTTACTATACTTCCTCCGTATCGGTTTACTACATGGCATGCACGTCGTTCTAGGTTGAGAATTTAACTTGCTATATATGTGATGAACAATACTCTAGCCTTTTAAATAAATGTATACTTTTGTACAGCAGTACTATCGATGGATTGCGCCATGGAGCAAAACTTGAAATTAAAAAAGGTGGTACATATAGAGAGCGCTCGTCGCCAAATTATGCATATAGTACTATTAAAAAGGCTAATCACAATAATGGTGTCCAGCACAACCCACCCCTCAAATAAAACTAAGAGGGTGCTTGGATACGTTTTAGTCCCATGACTAAAAGTAGTGGGACTAAAACATGCTAGCCTCACCCATGCTTGGATCCAAAAACTAAAAAGTCTAAAATCAAGTTAATGAGCATTTATTATCCTCCAAACCCTCCAATCCAGAACTCGCCTGTGTTAAAGGAGAGGAGTTAAATGAGTAGAGAGAGGACTAATCCACATTTTAGTAGGGGTACCCCTGACTAAATTTTTTTAGTCTCAAGACTAGTTTTAGCCCCTCTTTAGTCAGGGGTGCTTGGAACTTTAGCCTCTTAAAGAGACTATTTTTAGTCAGACTAAAATAAGTCCCTTGGATCCAAGCACCCTCTAAGTATCCTGGAATTCTTTGACAAAACTAAGCACCCTGAAATTCTTTGACAACTAAACTGCTGGCTATATGATGTTGGCCATATATATTGTACGTATATAATGTGAAGAAACGAGTGGTAGTACTATACCAAATAAAAGATGAAATGTAAGAAATACTAGTATGTACGTACTGAAGATTTAAAATAACGAGAAGAAACATAACATAGTTCTGCCGGGGGCTCAGCACAACACACCCCTCAAATTAAATTAAGCACACCTGAAATTAAACTTTGCAACTATTCCGGTAGACACTGCATTAAAACCACCATGAGCATGACACTGCCACCTTACTCGGAGTCCTCATCCACGTCCTTGGCTTCGTCCTTGTCCCTCTTCCTCTTGGCCGATTCTTCTTTGCTTAAACCACACACTTGGCTGTTGCTCTTCATCCAACCCTTGTAGATATTGAAGGAAAGGTAGCCATCCATAGCAGCGTAGTGGATGTGGTCTATATCTAGTACATTCCGTTGCCATGCATGACGATGAAACGTGTATGGAGGTTTCTCCAGTTTACCGTATGAAGGATGAACCATGGCTCCTGCCAGGGTCAGCATTGAAGGCTGACGAGAGGACACCAGCCGATTCTTCTGGAGGTCGAAGGGGTTGCCTACAACGAGACCTATCCGATGCAGGACATCCCTATCGTTCTTAAAGTCTACAGTAACAAATTTCACTGTTTTGTCCTTGAGGAAGTTCTTAAAATCCTGGCACTCAACATCGGCATGGCATATGTGGTAGACCAAGCAAACGTTATCTACGCAAACCTGGATCACGGCGGGCTTCTTCCTCTCTTCGTCCTTTAGATCCTTCTCTGGTCCCAGGACTGTGGTGTACTCAACATCTAGCCCAGCGACCCACTCATCATCTGAGTTTTCGAACATGCGTCTGAAGCGAGAAAGGCATCCTTTCACCGTCATGGAAGAACGGGTGTAGATGATGTCGAACTCATCGCCGGTGATGGTTCTAACCTTGTACTCACCGCCGATCGTGGAGATTTGGGATGCCATGGATTTGGGAGGAGGGTTAGGATTAGTGGAACTACCGTAATGTGAATAGACGGGACGACTAGGAGCGAACCGCCGTAGTATTGAAGGACGTGCGAGGATGAGTAGGAGCGAACTGCCAACGTGCGAACAGCAGGGTAGTGGCTTTCCATTCTCCAATGATACGGGCTTCCGAGAGCCCTTGGATCTGAGATCGAACGGTTGCATGGCGTGATTCTAGACCTATGGGTGAATATCCTATCCTGGAGGGTTATTCTGCAAATTTTCAGCAACTTAGCATGCGACCGTTTGATCTCAGATCCAAGGGCTGCCAGCAGCCCGTATCATGGTCGCGCCTACCACGACCGTCGCGTCGCTCACGCGGTCGCGCCCTTGGAGATTTAACATGGAGCGTTAGGCTATCTGATGTTGGCATGTCATACATAGTCATCACTTAGTCACTCATACTACAACAAGGTTGGCTATAAGTGTATTTTTTTACTCCTCTCTATCTCTTTCTTCGTACTCAAGGAAGAAACGGTGCTAAGCGCGTTTATTTATTGCATTTGCCAAGGAGTGACCTCTTCCAATGAAATGGTGTTGCTAAGTTTGCTTCATTTAATTAGCTATAGACTCAAAATTGTCTTTTCACCTAGGTACACGCGCTTAGCACCGTTTCTTCCTTGGATCACCAAACTAGTCTCTCTCTTCTTGATTAACTTGCCACATCATACTTTATGCTTATGTGGCAAGCTTAAGCACCTATTGGAGCAAGTAAAAGTAAGTACAATAGTGCGCTTTACATGGCATTTTTGCATATGTGGAGGAAAGAGAGGCAAGGAAAAAGTGGAGAAGTGGGCTCTCATGCAAGAGCCAGCCTCTACTACATGGTGGAGCATTGGGAGAGGAATCTGGGAGACTCACGCTGGTCGTAGCGCCGCAGTTAAAATGATAATGGCAAGTCAAATCACGGGGCCCCACCTGTCCAGCAGTAACTCGCTGTAAAATCACATAGCCCTACGTTTGCAGCAGCCTACTCCCTCGTCTTCTCCCATCTCTGTCGAACCGACTAGGTGGAACTGCCCCGCCGCCTACCACGCAGGAAAAGCCCCGCCCTCGACTTTTAAATACAACTACATCCGCTTAAGAATCCAATGATATACTTTTTGTGACATAGTAACTCATATTTAGTTAGTCAAATGGATGACCTAGAACTACGTGCAGGCCCTATAAACCAAGATGCCTAAAAATAAAAAAACCGAGACGGAGAGGGTAGTTCAGCACATATATTTTTAGATCAATATAGTCGGGATTCATCAAGGAGCAAAACCAAGTGGTAGGCTGCTCCTGTCGTGTTGGCGTAGCAACTCAAGCAGGGTCAGTCCGCACACGAAATGGCGACACACTTAACAGGAACCCTTTGGCCGACATGTGGCTCATCCACCGTCTTGTTCCACGTGCGATGCACCAAATTACAGTTCAGAGCAGCGGTTGGAATTGGAGGCACCCCAGTCGTAGCACCGCAGTAGTAGAAAATGAGCGATGAGGGGTCAAATCACAAAGCCCCACCTTTCCCGCATTAAGATGGTCGGACGAAGCAACCATCATTTCACTCTAGGGCACAAGAGCATAAAGGAAAGAGAAAACAATGATGCGTGCGGCAGCTACCTAGGGCACCCTAGGGTAGGGGTCTCCACAACAGATCCTTTTTTGAAAGCGCCTCCACTACAAATCGGCTTCTCCCTCGTCCTCTTGAAGAAAACCGATGATGAGTGTGGCGGTAGGGTTTGGAGGAGTACTACGGCGTGCGGGGCCATGTTCTAGTAAATGGGTTCGAGCCGACGCCTTAAATATGTGTGGGCCGCTTGGTTTTACGGGAACGAGGCAGCATTTTGGGTTCGGGGACCAGTGGAGGTATAGTACGTACAAAAAATTGTGGACGTAGGTTCAACCGAAAGGCAATGATGCATGGGCCATGCATTTTGATATACCCGGGGCCGCGTGAAATTTTCTACTCTACTCAAAACTAGTAAGGTACACATGTATTGAACGCATGAGACTTCGAAACCAAATTATTAATAAATACACACTATAGGATGTAAAGCTTTGAGTCATATATGCATGATGTAGATGTTCGCTTAGTTCTTATAGTTCATCTCATTCAAAATCAATAAGTTTTATAAAAATGTTAAGATTCATGGGGTTGTGCATTGTACTCCCTCCGTTCCAAAATAGATGACCCAACTTTGCACTAACTTTGTACAGAGTTAGTGCAAAGTTGGGTCATCTATTTTGGAAAGGAGGGAGTAAATCATAAAGTAAAAAAAATAATGGCAATTCATTTAGAAAAAAATCAATTATGATATAGAAGATTCTAGAACAAAGGAGAGGTGCTTGTGTTTTGAGGTTTGTGCATTATGATTAAGTTCAACCATGGAGTCTTCTAAATTGTACATGTGGCAGATCTGGTGGAATGTTGATGATATCCAACGGCCAGTAGTGCTCGGATTTTCCTATCTCTGCACTGTTGGGTTAGCTTCATCCAGCGACCATCTTTCAAAGTTATTGGCACACTATATAGTTCTTGTGCCATAGTTGCATGTTTTGGAAAAAAACTACTAGTGGGTTGTACTATCTATTTAGGAATAGAAGATGTATACATGGAAGTTGTAGGGAAAGAGATGACATGGAGCATCTCAATTCCTATGAGTAGGGATTGGAAAAGAGATGTCATTTGGTTCACATCATAGGAACTTTTCTATTGAATATAGAGATGACATGTTTCTCAATTCCTATGAGGAGGGATTAGAAAAGAGATGTAATTTGGTTCATTTCATAGGAACGTTTCTATTGAATATATGGTAATGTTTATTTTCCTTTGAAATTAAGGGAGTATAGGAATCCATTCATATGAACCAAGTGGCTCTAAAGCTATAGAAATGATATCATGTTTATTTCCTTTGAAATGTGGAGTATATGAATCTATTCCTATGAACCAATTGGCTCTAAAGGAAAAAATCCTATAAAAATCATATCATATAGAGTTCCTATGATATTCCTCGACACTAAAGGATGCTTGAAATTGCTGCGGGTGATACGATGGTCTTTCTTTGTAGACTCCTCACCCAACTTTATAGTTACCTCTCGAAGATGAATGGAATGATATATACACGGTATTCTACATGTGCAATTTGGTACACGAAAACTCGGTAAAAGTTTGCGAGGTTCGAATTTTCAATAAAGCTATATGCACTACATTTTGGAACGGAGGGAGCATACGGCAGTTGCTAAAACTCACGTGGAAGATTTGTGTGTAGGAGGAGTGGCTGTTCTGTTAAATGACATGGCAAAACTAACACTGTCGGATGCCGATCGAACGGTCCTTACGGCGTTCGTCAGGAAAAGGCTTGTGGCGAACGTTTGTCGGATAGTGATTTACGGACACATGCATTGCATTGATACGTGCCCCGCCTCTCTCACACACACGCACCCTCACGAATCACGACTCTCCTGAGTCCTCTCGCAGAAACGCACGTCGCACGCACCGTCTATCTGCAGGTAGACGTCACGCACATATGTGCTCTTCACACCCTACCCTCAGAACTTCTAAAAAACAAAAGACGGCGCACACATTTTATTTTAGCTCACACGTCACACACTTGTACTATTACTCTTGCGGCGAATGTTCTTTGGGCATAGTATATTGTACTCTCACGAAGAGAAGCGGTGCACGCATGCACTAGTTCTCTCACACCCACTCACGGGTACATGTAGGAGCGCATTTTTTTGAAGCTGGTACAACAAAATCACTCCACTATATATAAAAGTAGGAGCCTTAGCGCTTGCTTTACTAGGGTTCCTCTCGTTCACGCTGTCGTCGACGGCGAGGGAGGAGACCAACTGTAACGCCCCGTGACCGATGTGCCAGGTGTCGTGCAGTCATTCGATGTTGTTGCGTTGTCATGTGCTTGCGTGTTGCATCATGTCACGTCATCATGTGCATTGCATCATGTCATCATGTCATAATCTTTTGCATCTCAACTAAATAATTCGTATGGGTCTTCGATCCATTTAATTCGAGGGAAGGATGACTTCTCTTTATAATATATCCTCCCGATATTAGTGGAGCTACTATAATAAATATTCCATTCTTTTGGAATTAACCGGAACACACTTGCAAAATCCCAACGCCTTTTATTATTTCTTCTCTTGGCCTCTAACTTTGTCACGTGTCCTTTCATCATTTTCCGGAGCTCCACCTAATTTCTCAACATTTTTGGACTCTCCTAAATCCTAGTCCTTGTTCAAACCTTTCTAATTAAATTCAAATGACTTTGAATTTAATTCTTGCAATCTTGCCCACTTCATTTTTCTCAGAACAAGCGCATTTTTGTGAGTCCGGGAAAATTATTCGCGTGTCCACCTTCTTCCCCTAACCTCCTCTTTCTTTTCTTTCTCTTTAATCGTTTTCTGCTAAAAAATAAGAGAAGAAAGAGAGAGAGGAGGAGAGAACCAGCAGGCCACAGCCTACTAGAGCCCAGCCGCTGGCCACTTGGACCTCCCACCAGGCCCATCCATTCTCGCAGCCAGTCCTACCTCATGGGCCGGCCACTAAAGCCCACTTCTCCCGAACCCTAGCCTCCTTGTTTTTCCTTCCCCTCGATCCCTTTCGTCCTCCCACGCTGCTGCCACACGCATGCAGAGGGGCAGTGCCCCACGCCCGATTCCCTCGACCTCCCTCGACCTCCTCGACAGCGCGGTCCTCGCAGCGCCTCCCGAGCGCCATGGCCGCCGCCGACTGCTCCGCTTCGCCGCCCAGCGTGCCTCGCCGCCGCCCAGCGCGCCTCGCCGCCGCCCATGCACCCCGTGCCTGATCCCCTCGAGTCTCCTCTCCGCGCGCGACGGCCCTGCAGACGCCCGCCTCCGTTCATCGGTGCCCGTCGTCGTGAGATTTTCCCTCGCGCCACCGGCCTCTGCTTCCCTTCTCCAGGCTGCGCCACCGCCTTTCTGTGTCACCGGCGTCGCCTCTGGCGCCCACAGGCCCCCTGCGCCTCGTCCTGACCTCGCCTCTTCCACAGCGTAGCCCCGCCATGACGGCTCCCCTGCTGCTGAGGCCCATGGCCGCCGTTGCCCACTGCTGCTCCTCCTCTGCTTCGCCTTCTTGCCGCATATCACGTCGCTGCGTCTCCTTCACCTCCTGCCCGAGTCCCCTATCGGTGGTCTCCGCTGTCCCCGTGCACCTCCGCTTGCTGTTGCCGTTGACGCCATGACGGACGACTCCGAACAGGGAGTAGCGCCAAGTTCGATCGTTGAAGATTACGCCAAGTACCCCTACGCCGCGGAGACCAAGACCGGCAAGTCCACACGGGAGCCCGGACGACTACTTCCACGATGATGCGAGTACATGGATACACCAAGTTCATCTCCGATACGTGTACGACAAGACGCGGGAGAACGACTTCATGGGCCGACAAGTGCACGACTACGAGGATTGTACCAAGTACCCCTTCGTTTCGACGAGACCAGCAAGTCCGGAGAACGCCAAGTACCCCTTCATGTCGGCAAGATCCGCAAATCGGACCCCGAACGATCGACGTCTTGTGGACCATGTACGACGACCGTCGCCGAAGACCCGTGAAACGTGAACGTGAACGACTACCGTCGCGAGTACCTCTACGTCGTCATGTACCCCCACTTCCACTACCATCGCGTGAACGACTACTTCCCCTACTTCCCACGATGACCCCGTGTACAACTACTTCCTCGTCGACACGTGTACCCCTACCGCCGAACTCGATCCGTTTCGATGATGCTCGCTTCAAAGGTATAACCCCGAGACGACCGCCGTGAACGAATGCATGTGTGATGTATGAAATGCTCGTGTTTGCTCCGTGTCGGAGTTGTTCGTGCACGTTGCCCCTCTTTTGCCTTGCCACCATCTTGTGGGAACACGGTATCCGGGATCACCCCACCTCCTATCGCATGTCACGCTCCCGTCACTTTTCCTTTTGCGCCGGTATCTCCACGAGTTACCGGAACCGATATGTTGCCGTGGCATCATTTTCGGATTCGTTGCCGTGACACCCCTTTTCCCTGCCACCACGGTGACAATGCTTCATAATGCTCATGTCAACTCTTAATAAATTTTGCATAACTTGTTCATGTCATCCGCATCATGATAACAACAATTAAAATGTTTAAAACGTTGTTTGCATTAATTTGCCCCTTTGCCATGCTAAAATGATTTAATTCATATCTAAATAAGCGTAGCTCCGATTTAAATAAACTTTATATGTAAACGGGGTAGAATTTTGCCTAGTTTAACATGGTGGCCTCATCTTGCATGTTAAACAACGCTAAAATTGTGTTTAGGACAGATCAGGACCTAACCTAATATTTGCACATGGGGATTTTCCGGACTTGTTGTTTGTTGTTCCGGCCTCATTTAAACTTGACTAGATAGGTAGTTTTCATTTGCTTCACCTCTTGCCATGTTAATCAACATTTAATATTGTTGGGTACATAAACGAGAGGGAACTAAATAATTGATGTGGTGTTTTGTCAATATGCATCTCGTTGCATATTGAGCTCCACTTAATTTGTAGGATTGCTTGTGCACTTTGCCATGCCATGCCTCATTTAAACCGGACAGGCATCATACTCGTTTGTGCATCATGCCATGTTGATGTGTTGGTTGTTTACTATGTTGTGTGCTTCTTTTCCGGTGTTTGCTTCTTCGGGTTGGTTCCGGTAACGTCGAGTTTGTGAGGATCCGTTCGTCTACGCCCGTTTGTCTTCTTCATGGACTCGTTCTTCTTCCTTGCGGGATTTCAGGCAAGATGATCATACCCTCAAAATCACTACTATCTTTGCTATGCTAGTTTGCTCGCTCTTTTGCTATGCCATTGCTACGATGCCTACCACTTGCTTGTCAGCCTCCCAAATTGCCATGTTGAACCTCTAACCCACCATTGTCCTAGCAAACCGTTGATTGGCTATGTTACCGCTTTGCTCAGCCCCTCTTATAGCGTTGTTAGTTGCAGGTGAAGATTGAAGTTTGTTCCTTGTTGGAACATGGAGATCGTTCCTTTTTGGAACATGTTGTTCCTTGTTGGGATATCACAATATATCTTATTTAATTAATGCATCTATATACTTGGTAAAGGGTGGAAGGCTCGGCCTTATGCCTGGTGTTTTGTTCCACTCTTGCCGCCCTAGTTTCCGTCATATTGGTGTTATGTTCCCGGATTTTGCGTCCCTTACGCGGTTGGGCTATAATGGGAACCCCTTGACAGTTCGCCTTAAGTAAAGCTTTGCCAGCAATGCCCAACATTGGTTTTACCATTTGCCACCTAGCCTTTTTTCCCTTGGGAGTCGCGCATCCCGAGGGTCATCTTTATTTTAACCCCCCCGGGCCAGTGCTTGTCTAAGCGTTGGTCCAAACTGTCAGCCGCTGGTGGCTACCAGGGGCAACTCTGGGCTGGCCTACCGGAAGTTTAGACAATCCGGTGTTGCCCTGAGAACGAGATATGTGCAGCTCCCATCAGGATGTCGGCGCATCGGGCGGTGTTGCTGGTTTAGTTTTACCCTGTCGAAATGTCTTGTTGTACTGGGATACCGAGTCTGATCGGAATGTCTCGGGTGGAGGTCTATTCCTTCATTGACCGTGAGAGCTTGTGATGGGCTAAGTTGGGACACCCTGCAGGGATTGATCTTTCGAAAGCCGTGCCCGCGGTTATGGGCAGATGGGAATTTGTTAACGTCCGGTTGTAGAAAACCTGAAGTTGACCTTAATTAAAATGAATCAACCGCGTGTGTAACCGTGATGGTCTCTTTCCGGCGGAGTCCGGGAAGTGAACACGGTTGTTGGAGTTATGCTTGACATAGGTAGTCCAGGATCACTTCTTGATCATACTTTTACCGACCGTGCTTTGCCTTCTCTTCTCGCTCTCTTTTGCGTATGTTAGCCACCATATATGCTAGTCGCTTGCTGCAGCTCCACCTCATACCTTTACCTTACCCATAAGCTTAAATAGTCTTGATCGCGAGGGTGCGAGATTGCTGAGTCCCTGTGGCTCACAGATTACTTCCAAAACCAGCTTGCAGGTGCCGAGGTTACCGTGCAAATGACGCAACCCAGCTTAGGAGGAGCTCATTGAAGACCTTGTCCATTTGTGTTGTTTCGTTCTAGTTGATCAGTAGTGGAGCCCAGTTGGGGTCGATCGGGGACCTTTGTCGCATTTGGGGTTCTTCTTTTATTTTGGTGCCGTAGTCGGACCATGAGTGTTTTTGATTGGTGTAATGTTTATTCATGTAATTGCGTGAAGTGGCGATTGTAAGCCAACTATGTAACTCTTTCCTTATTATATTACATGGGTTGTGTGAAGATTACCTCACTTGCGACATATGCCTTCAATGCGATTATGCCTCTAAGTCGTGCCTCGACACGTGGGAGATATAGTCGCATCGAGGGTGTTACACCAACGGCTGCCCACGCATCCCGATCGGCGGCCGTGCCGTTCTCTCCGAGAGAGCGCCGGCTCGGGAGGGCCTCCGACCCCTTCTTACTCCCTGCGGTATTGTGGCCAAGATGCGGCCTCCCGATGCCATCTTTGCGACATGCCGACGACCCTCAGGTATATATTCCTTCGAAACCTGCCTTGCTCTACTGCCCCAGCTCCCTTCGTGTGGATCCTTTTCTACTTCCGTCCACTGTTCCAAAGCCACTTAGACTTCTACTAAGGCACGTGCTTTGCACATATGTTCTGTATGATAGATACTCATATACCTTCTTTTGAGAGAGATAAATGGGTACTCGTATCTTGAGTAGATATCATAGTGTGTTTGTTTGCATGATCTAAGGACTATTCTGAAATAAGAAGCAAATCACTTGCACAAATCAAAACTGAGTTCCAAGTAAGAATTTGATTACAAGATAAAAGTTGTAGTTTTATTATATGTTCTTTCCTGGGTTCCACTGATGTATAGTTCCGGAGTTGTTTGATGGTTTACATGCATGTTTATGGACTATTTTGTGCAACTAAATAAGTCATTTAGGTCTGACAGACACTCATGTCCTGTATTAGCTTGAGGTATAGCTTATGTATGACTGAAATACAATATTACACTTTTTCTGCGAATAATAAAAATATTACATTTCTCGATGAAGCAGAATAAAACTTTAGCTAGCATCATCCATGCAATGTTATGTTATGTGAACAGTGTAAACTTTGCAGTATAGCGGCATCTAAAAAATAACTTTTTACAGTAATCTAAAAAAATTAGTTAGTAGTAGAGTGTTTATTTCCCAGGTGACAACGGGGAACCAAAATGTGCTAGCTATTTGCCAACTTGTCGTACTTGCATGTGAGGAGGTGGCAGCAGTTTCTAGACATTTCTCAACTTCAGTAGGTGCAATCCAGATTCAGCGGGGACATCTTTATTTGCTTACTTGGAGAGCAGAGTCGGCCATGTGCACAAGGAGCGGGAGCGAATCTGGCAGCTCTTAGCCGTTAGATCATGTCATCCTTTGTTTCATTGACGGCAGTGATATGCATGAGAGGGGAAATGAACGGTGGATTTTGAGCCAATGCTTGTTTGGGCGGGAGAACCGAAGATGGAGTGGTAAATCCAATTTCAAAACTGCCGCATTATAGTAGTAGTAGTAGATTAGAAGTAAAACTATTTCATACAGTCGACTCAAAGTGTTGGTTCAAACAGGGAAGAAAGTGGGAAAGCTGTAGCATGAATCTAGGACTTGGTTCTAAGAGGAAACGAGGGAAAGTAGTAATATCTGTCACTGTTTAAATAACCGTATATCTTATTTGCGCAAATAGGGATGTCTGTCTCCATATCGTTTTGGGATGTCTGTCTCCGTATCGTTTCTATCCGCGCAATCAAAAGAACACACCTCAGTTTTAGTACAACTGCGCAAAATGAGATGGCTATCCCTCGCTGCCGTCGTCTAACCTCCCGTCTTCAAGGTATCCCTACATTGGTCGTAACTAAGGTAGAATGACCAACGCAATCTAAAAGAAGCTGATTCGTATGTTTTACTTCCTGATTGCAGTGCAGGGATGAGAGGAAACAACTGCATCCTAGTCCGGAATGCACTTTCTACCAGTTCATCCATGGACCAAGGACTAGCTGGCACGGCTGCACGGTGGTTTTTTGGATAGGTGCGCGGACAAGAGGCATTGTGGTCTGCTTATTTCTGCAAATAGCGGTGCTTAAATTTAGTGGAGTGCACAAGCATTTCAGCTGGTCAGTACAATGCATGGTTCAGTTCAGCATTCCAGCTGATACCACAATTATAATTGGTTATTCTGGAATGAGAGAACCTAATCCTGAATGGTGGAAACAAGAAAAAACCAGAGTGAACTCCAGGAAATTTAAGCCTGCCGGGAGGCCCTTTGCTGAGAGAGAAGCCTTGCTTGTTTTCTTCCTGATTTGTAAACCTTCTCACAACTTTGTCTTTTGCTGTGAACTAGTATATGTTTGTTATGTTCTATGAATCATTGAGATGTATAAAATTGCTTAACTTATGCTTTTCAAGTTTTTTATGAAGACGAGTTTATTCTGAGTGTTCCACATGAGCGCTGGACTAGCGTGTGAACATTTGGAATTTATTACATTGTGGCCTCAATTAACTGCATGAACCACTGTAACAAGATACATAGTTGCTTATATGCCAGACAGCAGATTGTTGATTGTTAGCTAGTCGATAGCCTAGTGTTGAAGCGAGCTGAGCCAATGTGCCATGTTTTGCACAATTGCTTACAAGTGGGGTAGCACCAATAGTGTTTACAAGTACTTATGTATACATCGGCGCACGATTCTCGAATGAGTGCTCTATTTCGTCAAAACACACTGCTCGTATGATAAACTGTGACAACTTATGTCTTACCATGCCATATTCATGAAAAAACTAGTGAGGACGCATCTGTTTCGGCAACAATTACGATGGTTCTCACATGATTCACGGGCACACAAAAGTAGCAGCAGTTCACATAGACGGATTCAAACAGAGTACTAGCCCTAGAGGGGTCGATAACAGGCAAGGTTCGGATAATTAGACACAATCCAAACTACTATTAAACACTAGCTGGGGCAACTATTTCATGCCTCGATCTAATTTGGGATGGACACAAGATGGACCTTGCCATGAACATCATCGAGGACGTCCCGCAGCAGCTCAATCCTGTGAACCTTCATGAAGACAACCTTGTCGCCTTCCCACTGATAAACTTGTTTGTGGAGGCATGCCACGTCATCTTCCCGCGTAAGCTTGACAAGAACAGTATTCCTCACAAACGAAGGAGTAGCTTTGAACTTCTTGTGCTTCAGTACACCCTGGACAACACGCCTGACAACAGTGAGGCTAGAATACAACTCTTCATTGGTATAACCGCAAATGGCTTCCAGGATCCAACAACCTAAGAACTCTGTTTTCCTAGTGCGTATATTCAGGGCGTTCGCCTCATAGCGAGGGACATGTACAACCACACAATCCTTGTCTGCATCAGGGCTCTAATTGAAACAGAAACAAATTCTGAATTACTTTTCAGTATAAGAAACACAAGTTATTTAAACCACTACGTATACCATGGCATCAAAGCTAATAAAATTGTGCATTATTAATCACCACATACTTCCTTTTGTAAAAAAAATCAGCACATACTTAGATGAAAAACCACAATCGAGATCGGCAAAGAAGGAAATCACCTTGGGCAGCTCAACGGGGGGGGGGGGGGGACACATCCTCGAAGGGGGAAAACTGCTCCTGCAGTGCCATGGGGGCTGTAACCTCAAACGGGGCGTTGACCATCTCAGTATCCGGGGGCGCCTCGGTGGTTGCCTCCATCTTCTTGGAGCTCTCTGTCTCGTGGGGATCAGCCTCGCGCGTCTGCTCCAATATCGGCAGATCTTTGCCTGGTTCTCCTTGGTCCATCATGAAACTGACGAATACTAGGAGTCCACTGAAAGGAAAACACAATCGCAATGACAATGAAACAAAAAAGAGAGTGAGGATCGGTTACTGCTTTGCAGAAGTTCTTTTTTTTCCTCTGAATGAAAATATACCAACATCACGGATCCGCTTACCTTCCCTTCGTTCGGAGAGAAGAACAGTGGCAGATGCAAGTGTTGCCTTTCTTGAAGACGGTGAGGGAGAAGGGGATTCAGCGAAGAGTGAAATGATGGTTGCTTCGTTCGTCAAACTTAGACTGCAGGGAGGTGGGGTTTTGTGATACGACGGCTCGTTACTGCCGCGCTACGACCGGGGTGACTCTCCGCCTGCATACTGCCTTCTAATTTGGTGGATGGCATTTGGGCCCGCGCTGCATGGCCCGCATGTCGGTGAACAAAAGTATAACGGCATTCAGTAGAGGGAGACGTCTCATTGACCTAGGAGGATCCAGAAGCGGTAGAGTGTCTCCACTGTACTAGTAGTAATTGTTTTTCTGGGTAGCTGTAGAGTGTCTCCACTATAGTAGTAGTAATTGTTTCTCGGGTCCCAAGACAAAACAGCCCATCCACACTAGTAAATAGTAAAATCAATTCAAAAACCTGGGTGCCCTTCTTTCTCCTCGCTCCCACCCACCTCACGCCAGCTCGCTCCACTCGTACCCCCAAATTCCTCACCTCACTCCTACAGAAAACCCCAGCTCCCCTTCTTCCTCACTCCTATGGAAAACCCCCAGCTCCCCTTCTTCTTCGCTTGCACTACAAATAGGCTCGTCATTCGTTACTCTGCTCAAATCCGTGAGCGCGACGCGACACCCTCGAGGAAAATGGAGTCGGCTGACCCCAACGCCAAGAAGATGAGGCTCCCGCCAGCGGCAACGCCTGTTGTAGATCCCGCACCCGGCAGCGCGGGGAGAAGCGGCGACCCCGCCCCCACCGGATCCCAGGAACCCGTAGAATCTCAGGTGGACCGCATCAGCGATCTCCCGGACGCCATACTTGGGGAGATCATCTCGCTTCTCCCCACCAAGGATTGCTGCCACACCCAAGTCCTATCAATTCGGTGGCGCCCTCTATGGCGCGTCGTTCCCCTTAATCTCAACTGTCGTCAGCTATCTCTCTTCAATGATTTTGAAATCCCCAGAGCCATCATCTCCTCCCACCAGGGCTCCGTTCAAAGCCTCTGCATCCCGTCATGCTACCTGAGCAAGCATACCATGCCCTGCATGGTGGACGCCTGGCTGGAATCCCCTAAATTCACAGAACTACAGCTGCTTGAGTTCTACTATTCCCCTGAAAATCACATAGCACATACCGAACGCCATGAACTTGTGCCCTCAGCACCGATGTCCATCTCGGGGTTTTCATCATCTCTCCACACCGCCACCTTTGCGCAGTGCTACCTACCAGACAATCTGGTACTAAACCTTCGACTCCCATTTCTCAAGAAACTTTCACTTGTGCGGGTTCGTATATCGGAGGCCTCATTGCAAATCATCATCCACTCCAGTTGCCCTGCGCTGGAGTGCTTAGTGCTTGTTTTCACAGTTAGAATTGGTTGTCTCCAAATAAAGTCATCTAACCTTGTAAGAATTGGAATTTCTTTTGATGGAAGGAAGCTCATCATCCAAGATGCCCCTTCACTTCAAAGGTTGATCCTTGATTCTAGTTATTCACCGTTGCAAATAACCGTCCTCTCTGCGCCTAAACTGGAGATCTTGGGTGTAATACATGATCTATGTGCTCATTTCAATATGGTGTTTGGCTCCACAGTTCTTCAGGTACTTTATATTATCATCTACACTTGTAACCATAAGCTGCATTTTAAATTTCTGCGCATAATTTATATATCATCTTGGAGTACACATTTTGTACTAATATTATGTTCTATGCTAAATGAAGAGTTTCTCCATGGATGGCCTATCAATGGTGCTGGATTCAGTTAAGATCTTATTTATCCAGATGAATAGTTTTGATCAGAACAAGATTATTGGCTTGCTACAATGCTTCCCATGTCTAGAGAAGTTGTATATAAAGGTGATAATTTCACGCACATTGGAAGCCCGCATATAGTGTACTAGAATTAATCGTTCAGCTGTTTCTCTTTCGACACTCTTCTTTTAGACCTTAACTATTTTCAATCTTCATGTCTATTTAGGCAACAGGATGGGGTAAGAAAGTTATAACCAATCGGTGGATTCGTAAGCATTGGGATTTTCTCACTTCTCATGAGATTCGATTGAAGACAATAACGCTAGAACGATATGTAGCCAACCATGCAAACACAAGATTTGTCACATTCTTCCTGCTGAATGCGAGGTTACTATTGTCCATCAGGCTTAAGTTTATTAGCAGCATGGTTTTGACGGATGGGTATGTCGAAGAGCAAAAAAAGGAGTTTCAGGTGGGCAAAAGAGCTTCTGAACGTGTCGGGCTTCTATTTACAACATATTGTGGTCATAATCCAGTAAATTTTATGACTCAGGATGTTCATTCTATGGACCTGACTGATCCATTTAACTGTGACTGCCGAAAATAGTGCTGGAGTTAGATGTTGTTGCCCTTTTCAATCTGGTTTTTTTTGTAAACCTGATGAACAATTAACCCTCGTGCTTTTGTACAGTTTGTAAGCTGGAGTTAGATGTTCCCGCCCTTTTCAACTCGGCCGTGACTGTCATAGTTTCTTTGAAACAAGGCAAATGGCTTGCCATTCGTTTAATTTAGAGTGAAATATTGTAACAAATCCAAACCAAGGTAAATAACATCACTCTCGCTGGCTGCTTGAGCTCACTGTGCATTACAGAAGCCAAGTGATTAGCCCCCACCAGCACCCACAAACTTATTTTGAACTAGCACATCAAATGGGCTGTAAATTTTCATAGGAAAGGCTGCATGACCGTGACAGATTTGGATTATGACATTTGGGACCCGTGAGGAAATAGCCTATCCAAGGTGGTGTTGACTTACTAGCAAGTCAACAAACGATTCTGCCTACCAGCCGTTGGATTGACATCCAACATCTGTCGTGTATCTTCTATCTCTTGTCTTCTTCTTCCTCCAATCGCCCAAACCAAACCACCCCGTCGGCTCCGCCTGCTCCCGCCTCCCATGGCTGGCTGCGCCTCCACCGCCCTACCGTACGTACCCTCCAACGTTGGCCAGTCCCTTCCTCTATTCCCCCACACGTCCTGTTATTCTCCAGCGACGTCAGCCCCAACACGCACCCATGCCCGAACTAGTCATCCCTTGTACTCCCCTCCGCCTGCGACTGGACCGGCGCATCTTCAACGGCTCCTGTTTGTTCCGTCCGAGGCCTCGCCGTCGTCCTCCGCCTTGCGGCCTTGGTTCGCTCGCCGTGCGCGGTGCGCCGCCCTCTTGCATTGTCAACGTCGTCAACAACCGAGAGGAACAAGGAGATGACTGTACGTGGAGAGGATGACAGTAGGGACCCACCAGCGTCATGGCAGTACGCAAGCAAGTGCCTCTATACTACAAGCCCAAAAATATGGTTCCTCCTAATTGGTTGGACATCTGGGGCTCACGCCATTGTCAATGTAGTCAATAAACGAGAGAATGACACTACGAGCGGCTGACACCAGGGACCCAGCAAGTCACGCAGTTTTTTGAGGAACAAGCAGTTGTTATTTATACTAGTTTTAGCGACGGATCAGGGTAACAACGGGGCTGTGCGGGGGCTGTGGCCCGTCTAGCCAGGGTTTTATTTATGTTTACCACATCATGAGCCCAGTTGTGTTTTTTTCTTGCTGAAAATGGCTAGCCGAGTTCTATTTTTTAAAGAAATACCCAAACAAGGCCTACTTGCTTTATCGGCCCTGCTGGGCTACAAACCTTTCAAGACGAGGAGAGTTTCATTCCGTTTGCCCAGAAATGGGTTGTACATTTTTAAAACACATCAAACCGGGAATTAGTTTCAATTTGTTTTCATTACAAGATCTTAAATTACATTAATTTTTATGCATGGACAATTATTTGGATTTTATATTTATATAAATTATTTTTCAAAACAGTTTGAATGTGAATCGATATTTCTGGATTAAAAATAGTTGACCGCACGGAAATATGCAAAATTTCGTATAATTTTTAACCGTGGCCACAATATGGGGTGTGATGCTAACAAAAAGAAGATGGGCTCCAAAAAAATTCTTACGAATTAGCAAATGGGCTATACATTATTAGAAATAATGGCAGATGGGTTGTATGCTGTTTTCCACAGATTTGAGGCTGACTTGTGCGCCTACTACAGGTTGACACATATGCTTTCATAAAAAAAGGTTGACGCACACGCAACACCCTGTCAACTTAGTCAACACACGACAGCATTGACTGTTGGATGTCCATCCAACAGCTGTCGTGCTTCTTCAATCTCTGCTCTTCATGCTCAAGCCGCTCAAACAAGCGCCAGCAGAACTGCCTGCTCCCTCCTCCCGCGGCCGGCTATGCTGCCGCGCAGGCCTCACGGCCCCACCTTACTCCCATCGCTGGCCTAGCCATCCCTCTACTCACCCACACCTACTGTTATTCTCCGGCGACGGCAAACGAACTAGTAAACCTCGTACTCCTCCGCGTGGGAAACAACTGCCGAGTATTCCCTGGCTCCACGTCGTTCCCTTCCTAGGCCTCGCCGTCGTCCACCGCCCTGGTGCTCTCGGCGCGGCCTGGTTAACGTGGTCAATGAACGACATCCATCGGAACTGGACTATACGCGGAGAGGCTGACAGCTGGGTCCATGGCCGCACGCAAGGAAATGCCTCTTTATTACGCGTAAAATAATGATTCCTCCACCTGACAGCTAGGACCCACGGGAAGGGCCTCTGTATTTCACAAAAAAAACATTCCCCCCGCTGACAGGTTGGACCCACCAGCTATATCTTCGCACGCAAGGAAATGCCTCCTTATTATGCCCAAAAAAATGAATCCCCCCTGCTAGCTGGGACCCACCATATTGTTGGGCTGACTTATGGGCCTACTAAGTTGACAGGGATAGAGAGCTTTGTCCACTTAGTCAATACTCCAGTGACCGTATGATGTCCATCCAACGGCCATAGTGCTTCTTCAACCTCTGGTCTTCCTGCTCCAGCCGCCCAAAGCAGCGTCGGTCATGCCGCCTGCTCCTGCCTCCCGTGGCCAGCTGTGCTACCGCGGAGGCCTCACCGCCCCCATACTACTCCCACCACTGGCCAGGCCATCCCTCCACTCACCCACACCCCCTGTTATTCTATGGCGACGGCATCCTCACACCGCAGCCGAACCAGTGAACGCTCGTACTCCTCTCCGCATGGGCATCCACTGCCGCATCTTGCACGGCTCCGCGTCGTCCCCTTCCTAGGCCTCGCTGTCGTCCACCGCCGTGGTGCTCTCGGCGCGGCGTGGTTAATGTGGTCAACGACCGACTTCCATCGGAAGAGTACTGTACGTGGAGAGGCTGACAGCTGGATCCACGGCAGCCGCAAGGAAGTGCCTCCTTATTACGTGGAAAATAATTATTCCTCCACCTGACAGCGGGGACCCACCGGACGGGCCACCAGTATTTTGCGAAAAAAATTGTTTCCCCTAACTGCTGGGACCCATCGGACGGGCCACCGTATTTGGTGAAAAAAACATTCCTCCCGCTGTCAGCTCGGACCCACCGGAAGTGCCTCCTTATTACGCACAAAAAATGAATACTCCCCCGGCTAGCTAGGACCCACCCTGCCGGGAGGCTGACTTGTGGGCCTACTAAGTTGACGGGGACGAAGGGCTTTGTCAACTTAGTCAATATGAACGATTCTAGCTCCAGTGATCGTATGATGTCCATCCAACGGCTGTAGTGCTTCTTCAACCTCTGGTCTTCTTGCTCCAGCCGCCCAAAGCAGCGCCTGTCGTGCCGCATGCTCCTGCCTCCCGTGGCCGGCTGTGCTACCGCAGAGGCCTCGCCGCCCCCTACTATTCCCACCGCTGGTCAGCCCTGTGGCGACGGCAGCCTCACACCGCAGCCGAACCAGTGAACTCTCGTAGTCCTCTCCGCGCGGGCTTCCGCTGCCGCGTCGTCCCCTTCCTAGGCCTCGCCGTCGTCCACCGCCGTGGTGCTCTCCGCGCGGCGTGGTCAATGTGGTCAAGGAACGACTTCCATCGGAAGAGTACTGTGCATGGAGAGGCCGACAGCTAGGTCCACGGCCACATCCCAGTTTTTTTGTGATTTGCCAAGTAAGTCGCTTTGTCAGGCCTGTTGGGCTGCAATTCTTTCAAGACGGGGAGAGCTTTCATTCGGCTGGCCGAGAAAATGGCCCATCAGTAATGAGAAATGGGTTGTACATTTTTAAAACACATCAAACAGGCAATTAGTTTCAAATATTTTTTTTTCATTTCAAGATTTTAAATTACATTAATTTTTATGCGTGGATAATTTGTTGGATTTTATATTGATATACATTTATTTTTAAAATCAGTTTGAATGTGAGTCGAAATTTCGGGATTAAAAACAATTCGGACCGCACCGAAATATGCAAAATTTCGTATAATTTTTTAATAGTTGCCACAATATGGGCTCTAATGCTAACAAAAAGAATACGGGCTCCAAAAAAACCTTAAGAATTAGCAAATGGGCTGTAAATTATTAGAAATAATGGTAGATGGGTTGTATGCTGTTTTCCACAGGTTTGAGGCTTTCCTAAAAAAAGGTTGACGCACAAGCACTGACTGTTGGATGTCCATCCAATGGCCGTCGTGCTTCTTCAATCTCTGCTCTTCCTGCTCCAGCCTCCGGTGGGACAAGCGCCAGCGGAACTGCCTGCTCCCTCCTCCTCGCGGCCGGTTGTGTTGCCGCGCAGGCCTCACCGCCCGACCGTACTCCCATCGTTGGCCTAGCCATCCCTCTACTCACCCACACCTGCTGTTAATCTCCGGCGACGGTAGATGAACCAGTAAACCCTCGTACAGTCATACTCCCCTCCGCGTGGGAAACAACTTCCGAGTCTTCCCTGCCTTCCTGTCGCCCCCTTCCTAGGCCTCGCCGTGGTCCACCGCCCTGGTGCTCTCGGCACGGCCTGGTCAACGTGGTCAACGACCGACATGCATCTGAAGTGGACTTTACGTGGAGAGGCCGACAGCTGGGTCCACGGCCGCACGCAAGGAAATGCCTCATTATGCGCAAAATAATGATTCCTCCACCTGACATCGGGGACCCACTGAAAGGGCCTCTGTATTTCACGAAAAAATGTTACCTCCGCTGACAGCTCGGACCCACCAGCTATATCTTCGCACGCAAGGAAGTGCCTCCTTATTACGCACAAAAAAATGAATACTCCCCCTGTTAGCTGGGACCCTGTATAGTGGCAGGCTGACTTGTGGGCCTACTAAGTTGACGGGGACGGAGGGCTTTGTAAATTTAGTCAATATGCACGATTCTAGCTCCAGTGACCATACGATGTCCATCCAATGGCTGTAGTGCTTCTTCAACCTCTGGTCTTCTTGCTCCAGCTGCCCAAACCAGTGCCAGTCGTGCCTCGTGCTCCTGCCTCCCATGGCCAGCTGTGATGCGGCGGAGCCTCACCGCCCCCTACTACTCCCACCGCTGGCCAGGCCATCCCTCTACTCACCCACACCCCTTGTTATTCTGCGGTGACGGCAACCTCACACCGCAGCGAACCAGTGAACCCTCATACTCCTCTACGCATGGGCATCCACTTCCGCGTCTTCCCCGGCTCCGTGTCGTCCCCTTCCTAGGCCTCGCCATCGTCCATCGCTCTGGTGCTCTCGGCGCGGCATGGTCAACGTGGTCAAGGAACGACTTCCATCGGACGTGGACTGTACGTGGAGAGGCTGACAGCTGGGTCCATGGCCGCAGCAAGGAAGTGCCTCCTTATTACGTGCAAAATAATTATTCCTACAACTGACATCGGGACCCATCGGACGGGCCACCGTATTTCACCCCCTTACTGCTGGGACCCACCAGCTACATCTTCGCAGGCAAGGAAGTGCCTGACAGTCGGGACCTACCTGGTTGAAGCGTATGTAGCGTTGTCATTCTGGTCGCGAACGTGTACGTACATACTAGTCGATGTAGAGGCGCCCACGTGTCGTAGTAGAGGCGCACACGTGTCATAGTAGAGGCGCGCACGTAGCATGTACACGTACGTACAGCGGCCAGGGTGCAAGAAAGAAAATACGGCCACGTATGTGTACATACGGGCGGGGTCTCGAACGCCTACTCGCGCATATGTACGGCCAGGGCTCGTATACATGGTTGGGTCGGAACGGAGAAACAACATCGTCGTCGTGTTCGTCGGGACGCAACGGAATGCATCGTGTTCATGGGGAGGCAACGGAATGCGTCGTGTTTATCGGGAGGGCTTGGACGGAACAGGCGATGGAAACGTGACCTGGCGTACCGCAGAACGGAGGAAACGACCTTGTGTTCGACCGTCCACATTCGAAACGGGATCCTGTTCATCGGGAGGGGTCTGGCGTACCGCAAAACGGAGGAAACGGACCTCCTACAGTCGAAACGGGGGTCCTGTTGATCGGGAGGGGTGTGGCGTACCGCAAAATAGAGGAAACGGACTTGTGTTGGAGCGCTACGGTCGAAACGGGGGTCCTGTTCATCGGGAGGGGTGTGGCGTACCGCAAAACGGGACTCCACGGGATACTATTCATCTCCATCGTCGACCCTCTCCAGCCTCCACGAGCTACTATTCATCCACTGTTGACCTCCTCCAGCCTCCACCAGCGACTGTTCATCCACGGGCTCCTGTTCATCCAGCCTCCACCGTGCGCTACTCCACCGGCTACTGTTCAACCACCCCTCCACCGTCTATTGTTCATCCAGCCCTCCACACCACGGGGTCCTGTTCAACCACCCCTCCACGGGCAACCCTCCAACGTCTGTTGTTCCTCCAGCCCTCCACACCACGGGGTCCTGTTCAACCACCCCTCCACCGTCTACTGTTCATCCAGCCCTCCACACCACGGGGTCCTGTTCATCCACCCCTCCACGGGCACCCCTCCACCGTATACTGTTCATCCAGCCCTCCACCACACCACGTGGTCCTGTTCATCCAGAGGCACCGCCACCGCTCACTGTTCATCCAAACCCCCCGCAACGCTCACTGTTCATCCCATCGATCGGCTTCAGTTAGCAGCAGTAGCGAATGAATCGCTCAATCGGGTTCAGTTAACAGCCATCGATCGATTGCTCGGGTTCAGTAACGCGTAGCCTGCAGTGCAATCGCTCTGGTTCAGTTAGAGCCCAACGCCTCGCTCGGGTTCAGTTAGAGCCAACGCCTGGCAAACATGCGCGTACGTGTACGAGAGAAACACGCATCGCTCGGCCCCCGACCTCCCACTGTAACCGGGAACTCCCTGAAATTTTCCTCCCCCTCGCTTCTAGCACGGTGTTTTCTGTCATGGACGGCCCCAAGAATGTCATGCAGCTGCGTCTCCGGCCCGCCTAGGACGAAAAGCCCATTTTCTGTCATGACTTTTTGTCATAGAAGTAGGAGCCCACCACATCTATGA
The DNA here is from genome assembly GCA_034509565.1 of Triticum monococcum. Lineage (NCBI taxonomy): Eukaryota > Viridiplantae > Streptophyta > Magnoliopsida > Poales > Poaceae > Triticum > Triticum monococcum. Next base: position 435,755,432 of record CM067842.1, on the reverse strand, counting down.
TGATACCGGGTTTTGTCACAATTATCGTCATAGAAGTGTCATATGTATGACAGAAAAAAATTTCATTCGGCCCATCACGGATGTGTCTTTTTTTGTAGTGCATCCTTCACCTAAGTCAAAAACCTACTCCGAGTGACGAGCGTCCCTCTCACTCGGGGGCTTAGCTATGAACCAGCCTTCGCCTAAGTTAAAAAAACCACTCCGGGTGACGAGCCTTCCTCACACTTGGGGGCTTAGCTGCTAAACAGCCTGTGTCTAAGTCAAAACACCAGTCTGAGTGATGTGCGTTCGTCACACTCGGGGGCTTAGTTGCGAACCAGCCTTCGCCTAAGTTGAAACACTACTCTGAGTGACAAGCGTTCCTCTCACTCGGGGGCTTAGCTGCGGACCAACCTTTTCCTAAGTTAAAAAACCACTCCGAGTGACGAGCGTTCCTCTCACTCGGGGGCTTACCTGCGAACTAGCCTTTTCCTAAGTTAAAAAACCACTCCGAGTGACGAGCATTTCTCACTTGAAGACATAGCTACTAACCAGCCTTCGCCTAAGTTAAAACACTACTCCGAGTGACGAGCGTTCCTCTCACTCGGGGGCCTAGCTGCGAACCAGCTTTCGCCTAAGTTAAAAAACCATTCCAAGTGGCAAGCGTTCCTCTCACTCAGAGACTTAGCAGCGAACGAACTTTTGCCTGAAGTTTCAGACATTCAAAAAACTCAATGGAAAGCATTTGGATAACTACAGAAGTTTAAAAGCAAGTGCGAGTACTCAGGCCTAGAGCCTGAAAGAGTTTAACAGATACAAATTCACTTGGCATACCACGGCAAATGGTAAAGATTAATGTTTTTCTCATGCATCTCAGGGGCTGGCCGGCTCCATGAAGGTGTCCAAGTCGATGCCATCTATAATCAGAGTGGCCGCCTCAATGAACGTATCCATGAAGTTCTCAGACTTGAGCTTCTTTGTACTGGCAACCTAGAGAGACTTCATTTTTTCCTCCTCGACCTCTCTACAATGGACTCGAATAAGGGAGATCGCCTCGTTGTCTCCACAGCGGGTGGCAGACTTCTTCCATGCTTGCACTCTGCGAGGAATTTCGTTAAGGCGGGCCATCATGATCTCCAGACCAGTATGAAGAGTGTCTTCTGGCCACAACTCTTTGTCGATCCTCCCCTTCTCGCCTCGCAAGGCGGACGATGTAGCCCAGAGAATCGTCGAGGCAAGCTTAGAGCCTTAGGATACCCAAAGCTGCTTTATCCCTCACGAGTGCCTTGGTAGGGTCCAAGTCCCTCTCGATCTTATCAGTTTCCACTTCTAAGTCGTGACAGTATTCTGCAAACCAGAACAAGACCCAAATCAGCATGTCCAAAATTCACTCGGGAATAAGAGAGAGTTCACCTAGAAGTAAAGTTCTCTCGAACATACCTGCAAGCTTAGTGTACATCTCCTCGATGAAGTCTTCTATGTATTGCTCTAGAGAATCCCTCTCTTGAGTAAGCTGAGCAATCTTCTCGCCTAGAGTTTTCTTCTCTTGGTCGAAGGCACTCACTTGGGTCTTGAGCTTGTCATACCATTCGTCTTGCCGCTTCTTGAGCACAACTATCTACACCTTTGCCTCCTCAGCAGCTGCCCTTAGTGCCTTGTTCTCTTCCTCAAGTTTCGCAACTGAGGCTAGCTTTTCTCGGCAGCCTTGGTCTTCTCCTTTGCCACATTCTGCACTCCAGCCAGCTCATTGTCCTTGTTGACGAGTGCCTGTTTCATAGTTTCTAAAGAAATAGAAGTCCCGAGCCACACTTGGAGTCGATGGTTTTCAATACACACATATGTTCATGTGGAGTCACTTGGTTCAAAGAAGGGAAAAAGGTGAATGCAGAACACTTTGCTGAAACGTACCGCCCATGGTCTTTACTTCTGCCTGCACATGGGCTGTGTTCCTCCTCTCCACCTCTAGATCCACTCGGAGTTGGTTTGTCCTCTTCTCTAGTGATGCATACTGAGCCCTGAGCTCACACGTTATCTGAGGCAAAATACGAAGAATTGAGTCAATCAATGATAAAAATGCACCGAGTATATAAAGACCATCACTTTTGGAAGGAACAAGTTAGGACAACACTCTTGGAAGGAACAAGTTAGACCCGCACTCTTGGAAGGAACAAGCTTGACCAATACCAAATCCCAGGGTACCACCCGACCTCTAAGTCTGGGAGGGACAAGCTTGACCAATACCAATCCTAAGGTACCACCTGACCTCCGAGTCAGGGAGGAACAAGCTTGACCAATACCAAATCCTAAGGTACCACCTGACCTCTAAGTCAGGGAGGAACAAGCTTGATCAGTACCAGATCCTAAGCAACCCTCTAACCTCTGAGTCAGGGAGGAACAAGCTCGATCAATACCCGATCCTGAGATGTCCTTAGAAACGAGTCACAAGCGCAAACCACTCGGTCGACCGATAAGATATAAATTCTACCAGTCTTCTGCCAATTGCCCGCAGTCAATGGTAGTCTTGGGGACTACACCGAGTGGGTGCACTCAGCGTGCCCCCACTAGAGAGTGACTCATGTTGATGAGCTAAAAAAAGAAGACTCACTTGTATGGTTCTATCAAACTCCTGCCGATTACATGTAATCAACGTCAGTCTCGAGGACTACACCTAGTGGGTGCACTCAGCGTGTCCCACTAGAATGGTATCCACTTAGAACAGTCCGCCTAATCCAAGTGATGGCCAACACACACATAATAGGAAGAGAAAATTCAGAAACACATCAAGTTCTAAGACTCCCACCGATTACTAACATTCAACGGCAGCAGTCTCGGGACTACACCCTGTGGGTGCACTCGGCGTGCCTCCACAGGACATACACCCTTAGTGGGTATACCAAATACAAGAAAAATCAATTAGAGATTAACTCATGATGGAACTTGCTCGGACATTTGTTTGGAGAGTTGCACTAGCGTCGCACACCACCTTGCTAGCATTGCACACCTCCTTCAGACACTGGGTCATCAGCTCAGCCTGGATCATCGTCTCTTTGCTGGCTCCAGTTTGGTCCTCTGGCACATGATGCAGACTGAATATGTTGAGAGGAGGAGCCAACGCTGGAGCCGGAGGAGTCAGCGCCAGAGGTAGAGCAGCCGACGTAGTCACGATGGGGTTGGCGCCAACTCAAGAAGGGTCCCCCCTGCCCCTGGTACAAAGTCACATCAGGCACAGGTGGGGCGCAAGGCGCATTGCTTGGCGGCGCCTTCTGAGCAGTGGCACATGCAGTAGTGGGAGTTTTGCTCCCCTTCTTGGCGTCCTTCCACGACAGTTCTTCATTGCCGTTCGCAACATGGATGATATCCACATGCGCTGCATCCACTCGATGTTGTCAGTTCACTTAATAGTACAATCAAACGGTTAGATTGAGCCAAGAGGAAACCATCATTACCTTTCTAGGAGGTAGCTGCATCTGCCGTATCTGCATCAATGCGGTCCATGTCGATCTACATGGCCGACATTGTCGACGGGGCAGCCCTGGTACACAATTTCACTTGGTCATCAAAAATAGAAAGTTCACAGTGGTAGACGAGAGAAGTGTGACACTCACGTCAATGTGATGGGCACGCCGACCTTGATCTCAGAGCCTTCCGAGGTTTGGGCGAGGCGGTCTTGAGCTGCTTGGCGGTCTTCTTCGTCGTCTCGGGCGTCGACGTCCGAGTGCGCTTCGGGTTCCTAGCACTCGAGGCTATAGTCTTTCTCTAGCAAGCACTCGGATCCCGGGTCTTCTTGGAGCAGTGTTCGATGCGCGCCCCTGTGGATGGGGAAGACTTGACCTCATCACTCCCATCCTAGTCGTCGCTGCCGTCCTTTTTGCCCTTAGCATAGCTGTCCTCGACGCTTCCGCGGTCACTCTCCACATTCCTGGTGAGTTGTCCTCTGTTCGTCACGTGCGAAACCATCTTCGAAAAATCCTGCCAACCACAAAGATCAAAACCAGTCAATTAAGTCAATTCACTCGGATGATCAGAGCAAAAATAATTCACTCAGAAAATCGTGTTGCGCCTCTGTTGGTTGGTGCAAGTCATCAAAGGGCGGGATTTGCCTTGATCCCCGAGGGTTGTCACGGGCTTCGGTGATGCACTTCAGCCATTACTCCAGGATCTCTTTGTCGACATCCTCAGGTGCACTCGGGTGGGGTCGTTTGGCCCGGTGTACCGCCACACAGGATGGGTCCACTCCTGCAGTGGCAGGATCCGCTGACTGAGGGAGACCTCCAGCAGATCCAGACCCATGATTCCGCCCTAAATCAGTCTGACTACAGCAGCCACCAAGATTCCCACCTCAGTCATTTCTTCCTTGTCCCCCGTCTATGATGGAGGAGTGCTAACCTTCTCGGAAGTGTAAGGGGGAAGACCAGTCAACGAACCGGCATAGGGGATGTCGTTACAGTAAAACCAGGTCGACTGCCAAGCCCTAACGGACTCAGGAAAGGTCTTGTTGAGGAACGCACTGCTACCTCTCATATGGATACCTAAGCCACCGCACAGCTAGGTCGCGTGGGTTCTCTCCCCCTCTGGGTTAGCCTTCTTAACTAACTGAGAGCGACACATGAAGATATGCTTGAACAATCCCCAGTGCGGCTGGTAGCCTAAGAAGTTCTCACACATGGAAATGAACGCGGCAAGGTATGCTATAGCATTCGAGTGAAGATGATGGAGTTGAGCACTGTAAAAGTTCAAAAAGCTGTGAAGGAAAGGATGAGGTGGCATGGAGAAACCTCTCTCCACGTGGGTGACGAGGAGCACGCACTCTCTGGGACGCAGCACGGGCTCGATTCCCCCTCCTCTGGCAGCCTCCAGGTCCCGTCGCACACTAGCCCATCGATGATGAGCCCGCTGATGTCCTCCACCATGGTCGTCGGCGGGAGCCAGTAGCCTGGGATCCATCCATGCGAGGGCGTGACTCTGGAACTCGACGCCTTCTTCGTCTTCTTCTCCTTCTTCGCATGCTCCAGGTTTGATGTCTTGTCTTTCACCATCTCCTCAGAGCTCGCCGACACCAAGAGGGTTCGCGCAGAGTCTAAGCGGAGCTGAAGATGGGAAGACTAGAAGGGATGGGGACGAGGGGATTTGATTCTCTCTCCTTCTCTATTGCGTCAACCTTTATACTACCGGTCTCTCCGTCCACAAATCCGCGCCGTTGGCTACTGGGCCCAAGGGTTACCCCCAAATCCCTCCGGCGGAGATTAAGCGATACATGGCAAAAAGTGAGGCAAAAATGGAAGATTCACGCCCCACTTTCGCCATTCACCGTGTCGCAACCGTTTGCGCGTGTACATCTCTGGTTTCAAATCCCGCAAAATTCGGGATCCCGCAATCCGATTGCTCGCCTCTTGAAGTCCTTCCAAAATGCTCGAGTTCGGCCCGACAACTGATATACAGACGTCCTATTTCACTCGAGCATTGTGAAGTCCAAGAATCAGTCGAGGCAACTCGTGAGGATACAGTCGACAAACAATCCTAGAAAGTTCATAAGCGCCCCCGTAGCGCTCAACTCACTCGGAAGTTTGTCTTGGCTCTCTTCGCTTAACCTTGGCAGATTTGGGGGGTAATGATGAGGACATGTACTAGGGATAGGGTCATAGGCCTAACCTACATACCCTACCCAAGGACACCATGCACTGCATACTGCCCCCCAAGGCCAAGTAACCGTTCTTAAATACTACAGGAGAAGTGGAAGATAGCAACCACTCGGAGTCTGACAGTCCACTCGACTGGCTCATCTCACTCAGAGTACCAGACTCCACTCAGACAGGAAGAGAAAGAGCCTCCCCAAGACCGCAACGATCAGTACATGCGTCGATCCTCATCAAGTGTAGTTAATACACATGTTACCAGTAACTATCACCCTTAAAACCTCCCTTTAACCCTTGGTCATGGCGGCATTCATTAGGGGTTAGGCGTACTCTATATAAAGCCACCCTGGCAAAAAAACAAGGGCTCACAACCTCTTGTAAACTATACACTCCATTCAATCAAGCTCCTGAGCACCAAGAAGTAGGGCTATTACCTCCTCCGCGAGGGCCCCGAACTCATAAATCCGAGCGTAAAAACTATGCCGTAGCTAGACTCTACCCTCTAATTAGTACCCCCATACACTATTGTTGAACCTATTCCCATGACATGTATCCTTTTCAACTTTTGATTCAAATGTATGCCCTCCTCCCAAATTGGTATAGTTCATAATTTGGTGTACTTCCTTCTAAAATTGTTATTGATTCTACTAGTGGCAAGGATGAATGTTGAGAGAGCATTTTCTTCCATTAGTTTAGTCAAGAGCAAGTTGGGAAATAAGATGGGTGATAGTCTTTTGGATGATTTGCTAGTCACATACATTAAGAGGGGTGCTTTCTCTGAGGTGAATGAAGGTGATATAATCGATACCTTCATGACAATGCAAAAGCATAGGCCAGAAACATAGTATTTTTGAACTTCTCAAGGTATGTATTGTCCATGTAGTATGTCCGATGTAGGCTTCTTTATGCAAAACAAAGATTTAATTGAGAATTTTAGTGTGTTTGGAAGAGTATATTGATCATCTTTGTAATATTGGTAACTGGTTAGAATGTTCACATGTCATACTCCTTATAAAAAAATTAGGGTGGACCATCCTATTGTTAAATTCTAGTTCTGCCACTGTAATTTGGTGTACTTGCTTCTAAAATTGGTATTGATTCTACCGGTGGCGACAACAAATGTTGAAGAGCATTTTCTACCACGAGTTTAGTCAGTGCAAGTTGAGAAATAACATGGGCGATAGTCTTTTGGATGATTGCCTAGTCACAAACATTGAGAGGGATGCTTTCTCCGGGGCGAATGAATGATATAATCAATACCCTCATGGCAATGCAAAAGCATGGGCCAGAAAGATAGTCTTTTTGAACTTCTCAAGATATGTACTATTGTCCATGTAGTATGTACTATGTAGGCTTCTTTATGCAAAACTAAGATTTAATTAAGAATTTTAGTGTGTTTGTAAGACCATGTATTGATATATTTATTTGTAATATTTTTAATTAATTAGAACATTCACATGTTATATTGCTTATAAAAAATTTAGAGTAACCACCCTGTTGTCAAATGCTAGCTCTGCCACTATATGAGGAGCCACCTGTGATATGCTTTGAACATTGAAGGCATCAAGAATAACATAAACCCTTTTACTCTTACTACCGCTATTCCTATATTTAGGAACGAAGGATGTAGTTGCAAAGGAAACACTGGTGTATGTTGAAAAATACTCCAGAACTAAAGACAAACAAATAATTCAAGTGTTTATTATGGCATTCGAACTATTTCTAAAAGGCTTAGACATTTACTGCAAGTTGTATCTTGCCTATAGATTTTGCCTACTTAGATATTTCTATGTTATTTTGAGAGAGAGCAAATTAGAGATTGGAATCAATAAATGATATATTGAGGTATGCTTTTTACATTAAAAATATGCTCGATGAAGCAAATTAATACTATATGACTATTCTCACACTTTAGACTCACAGGGAGTGGGAAAAAAATCACTTGCCTGGATTGTGGTTGGCTGTACCGAAAGAAATTTCACTCACAAAACACTTGGGGAAAAATTCCCGGAAATAGTAGAACATGCTCTTCATATTACTTAGAATATCTTGGTTGCACGATTTCATGTGATGAACCCAAGGCTGCAATAGTGATACGGGAAATCCGATAACACAATTTGATAATGGTCCAGAAAGAAAAAAATGATAAAGATTCATCGATGGGATGGTAAATAATATAGACACTCACTCATCTATGAACATATCCACAGGCGAAGTGGAAAAAATGTAATGAACATCATGTATGATAACCTCATGTTATGAGGGCCAGAAATGGAGTCCTGGAGGAATTAGGAAGAACCCGATGATACGGTGCGAGGATTGAAATAAGCCGAAGATGACATCCTAATTGTCAGCATATAACTTCTGCAAGAGTGGGAAAAGATCACGCAAGAAGCAAAAATAATAGCACATCATGGTAATTAGGGGATTTAATCAGGGATTGACATAAGGGGCTAGTAAATTTCCCATGAGTGGAATTCTCGAGGACATTGAAGGCAAGGTAGGACCGCAAGAGTAGCCAAGTAAGGGAACATGTTCAAGACACAACAGGGAGAGAGATACCAGAGACAACACCATATGTCGGTGATTCCTGCAAGTGCACATGGTTTAGTTATATCTTTTTGGAAATAAGAGTGTCGATCCAATAGGGAGCACATGAAATGGAATTTGTCTCTCGTGGAGATATACAAAGAGTGCCTGCAAGTTTGTCGAGGACTAAAGCAAACCAGGTTATGAAAGGTTGAAATAGTTCGGGTGAAAGGTTACTAAAAGTAAAAGTACGTAAGAAAAGTAAGTGAATGATAGAGAGAATGGAGATGATCTACAATGGTGATATAGGAGATCAAATAACACAATTTGCTAATAGTTTAGAAATAAAGAACTATAAACATGCATCGGTGGGATGACAAAAGATACAGACACTCACTCGTCTATGAACATATCCATGGGAGAAGTGGCAAAAACATAATGAACATCATGAAGGATAACCCCACGTTATGTGGGTTGGGCATGGAGCCCTGGAGGAAATTGTAAGAACCTAATGATGTGGTGCGAGGATTGAAACATGCCGAAGCTGAAATCCAAATTGTTAGCATATAACTTCTGTAACATCGGAAAAAGATATCGCAAGATGCAAAAATAACAACACATCAAGGTAATTAGGGGATTCAATCAGGGATTAACATAAGGGGTCAGGTAATTGCACATGAATGGAATTATCGACGACGTTGAAGGCAAGGCAAGACCGCAAGAGTAACCAAGTAAGGGAACACATTCATGACACAACAGGGAGAGAGATACTAGAGATATGCGATACGCCAGTGATAGGTTGCAAGTGCACATGGTTTAGTTATAGCTTTTTTCAAGTAAGAGTGTTGACCCCACAAGGAGCATAGGAAATGAACTTTGTCTCTCACAGCATCTGCCGATGGAGGATCATGTGGACATTGGGTGGGTCTCCCGGGCATTGTGGGGGCACAACAAGAGCAAGAGCGGCTCGAGGCATCACGTGATTAAGACAGAGGGACGCAAGGCAGGAACCTCGGGTGTGCCTGCCATGGAGTGCTTGAGTGCGCGGACCACGCCTCGTCAGGTGGTCATGGCGCTCGCTTCCCCGGGGCTCCTAATAACTGACACACCTCCATCGTATCTACTTTTCTAAACTCCTTTGCCCTTGTTTTGGACTCTAGCTTGCATGATTTGAATGGAACTAATCCGGATTGACGCTGTTTTCAGCAGAATTGCCATGGTGTTATTTTTGGGCAGAAATAGAAGTTCCTGGAATGACATGAAACTTCACGAAGATGATTTTTGGAATTAATAAAAAATATTGGTGAAAGAATCAAGCAAAGGGGGCCCACACCCTGGCCATAAGGGTGGGGGCGTGCCCACCCCTTGGGGCGCACCCTCCATCCTTGTGGGCCCCCTGGACCTGCACCGACCACAATTCCAACTCCATATATTCACGTTCGTGGAGAAAAAAAATCAAAGAGAAGGATTTATTGCATTTTATTATATAGAGCCGCCGCCAAGCCCTCTTCTTCCTCAGGACGGCATATATGGAGCCTGTTTGGGGCTCCGGAGAGGGGAATCCATCGCCATCGTCATCATCAACCATCCTCCATCACCAATTTCATGATGCTCACCATCGTGCGTGAGTAATTTCATCGTGGGTTGCTGGACCGTGATGGGTTGGATGAGATTTACCATGTAATCGAGTTAGTTTTGTTAGGGTTTGATCCCTAGTATCCACTATGTTCTAAGATTGATGTTGCTATGACTTAGCTACGCCTAATGCTTATCACTAGGGCCCGAGTGCCATGATTTCAGATCTGAACCTATTATGTTTTCATGAATATATTTGTGTTCTTGATCCTATCTTGCAAGTTATAGTCACCTACTACGTGTTATGACCCGGCAACCCCGAAGTGACAATAGTTGAGACACTTCCTGGTGATGACCGTAGTTTAAGGAGTTCATGTATTCACTAAGTGCTAATGCTTTGGTCCGGTACTCTATTAAAAGGAGGAGTTAATATCCCTTAGTTTCCAATAGGACCCCGCTGCCACGAGAGGGTAGGACAAAATATGTCATGTAAGTTCTTTTTCCTAAGCACGTATGACTATATTCAGAATACTTGCCTACATTATATTGATGAATTGAAGCTAGTTCTGTGCCACCCTATGTTATAACTGTTGCATGCTGAATGCCATCCGACATAATTATCCATCATTGATCCATTGCCTACGAGCTCCTTTCATATTGATCTTTGCTAAGTTACTTTTCCGTTGTCACTGCTATGATTGCTACAAAACTACTACTGTTACTTTTGCCACCGTTACCGTTACTTCCATATTACTTTGCTACTAAATACTTTGCCACATATATTAAGTCTTTCAGGTGTGGTTGAATTGAAAACTCAGCTACTAATACTTGAGAATATTCTTTGGCTCCCCTTGTGTCGAATCAATAAATTTGGGTTGAATACTCTACCCTCGAAAACTATTGCGATCCCCCATACTTGTGGGTTATCAAGACCATTTTCTGGCGCCATTGCCAGGGAGCATAGCTCTATTCTCTGAGTCACTTGGGATTTATATTTTTTGATCACTATGAGGAATCCGAAAGACAACAAAACCAAGACCTATACCTCAACTACGAGGGGAGGTAAGGAACTGCCATCTAGCTCTGTAGTTGATTCTCCTTCTGTTTTGAGTAAACTTGCGACACCTACACCTGCTATTGATTCCGATATGTCACATGTTATTGATGATGCCACTTCTGCTATGCATGATGCTTATGATGAAACTACTTCTCTGATGATAATACTGTGCCACTAGGTGAATTTGTTGATGAACAACTTGCTAGGGTTAGAGAGAATGAAATTACTGAAACTGATGATATATTTGAAACTGAAGATTATGATTATCCCCCTAGATATGATTTACCTGTTGTACCTGAGGGTTATGTTATGGATGAAGAAACTACTAGAGACTTCTTTGCTTGCAATGATAGAGAAGATCTTAAGAAACTGTTAGCTAAGCTGAAAGAAAAATCCTTGAATGCTAGAATGAAATATGATCCCAATTTTGCTACTTCACCTATCTTTGTTACTGACAAGGATTATGATTTCTCTGTCGATCCTGATTCAATTACTTTGGTTGAATTTGATCCTTTCTATGGTTATGAATGTGAAACTATTGTGGCACATCTTACTAAATTGAATGATATAGCCACCCTATTTGCTCATGAGGAAAAAATTCTCTATTACAATATTCTCAAATTCTTTCCTTTCTCATTAAAGGGTGATGCTACATTATGGTTTAATTCTCTTGCTCTTGGTTGTGTGCGTAGTCCCCCGAATATGATTTACTACTCTATAAAATATTTCCCCGCTCATAAGAAACAAGCTGCTTTAAGGGAAATATTTAACTTCGTGCAAATTGAAGAATAGTGTCGGGGCTCAGGAACGACCTATGGGATCACGAGGAATCCCTTCTACGGTTGCGGGGGCACGGGGCTGTAAAAAGAGCGGGTTTAGGAGATCAACGCGGGGGAGTTTATCCAGGTTCGGGCCGCAAATGATGCGTAATACCCTACTCTTGCTGGTTTGTGTTTATCTGGTGTTCTTGGACTCTACAAAGTGTGTAGGGTCCAAAAAGTCCGAATCCTCTCACAGTACGCCACGGGCCTCCTTTTGTAGTCAAACAGGCTGCCACAGTGGCACACAGGAGGTGTAAAGTTGTACAGTGGTCGAGTGATAACCCACAATATAGGGGATCACAACAGTTTTCGAGGGTAGAGTATTCAACCCAAATTTATTGATTCGACACAAGGGGAGCCAAAGAATATTCTCAAGTATTAGCACCTGAGTTGTCAATTCAACCACACCTGGAAACTTAATATCTGCAGTGAAGTATTTAGTAGCAAAGTAATATGATAGTAGTGGTGACGGTAGCAAAAGTAATATTTTTGGTTTTATAGTGATTGTAACAATAGCAACGGAAAAGTAAATAAGCGGGGAACAAAACTAGCTCCAGTTCATCAATGTAATGTAGGCATGTATTCTGAATATAGTCATATGTGCTTATGGAAAAGAACTTGCATGACATCTTTTGTCCTACCCTCCCATGGCAGTGGGGTCCTAGCGGAAACTAAGGGATATTAAGGCCTCCTTTTAATAGAGTTCCGGACCAAAGCATTAACACATGGTGAATACATGAACTCCTCAAACTATGGTCGCCACCGATTGTGGTCCCGATTATTGTCACTTCGGGGTTGCCGGATCATAACACATAGTAGGTGACTATAGACTTGCAAGATAGGATCAAGAACTCACATATATTCATGAAAACATAATAGGTTCAGATCTGAAATCATGGCACTCGGGCCCTAGTGACAAGCATTAAGCATAGCAAAGTCATAGCAACATCAATCTCAGAACATAGTGGATACTAGGGATCAAACCCTAACAAAACTAACTCGATTACATGATAAATCTCATCCAACCCATCACCGTCCCGCAAGCCTATGATGGAATTACTCACGCACAGTGGCGAGCATCATGAAATTGGTGATGGAGGAAGGTTGATGATGACAACGGCGACGGATTCCCCTTTACGGAGCCCCGAACGGACTCAAGATCAGCCCTCCCGAGAGAGTTTAGGGCTTGGCGGCGGCTCCTTATGGTAAAACACGATGAATCTTTCTCCTTGATTTTTTTCTCCCGGAACACGAATATATGGAGTTGGAGTTGAGGTTGCTGGAGGTCCAGGGGGCTCACGAGGCAGGGGGCGTGCCTAGGGGGCAGGCGCGCCCACCACCCTCGTGGCTAGGGTGTGGGCCCCCTGGCCTTGATTCTTTGCCAGTATTTTATTATTATTTCCAAAAATAATCTCCGTGGAGTTTCAGGTCATTCCAAGAACTTTTCTTTCTGCACATAAATAACACCATGGCAATTCTGCTGAAAACAGCATCACTCCGGGTTAGTTCCATTCAAATAATGCAAGTTAGAGTCCAAAACAAGGGCAAAAGTGTTTGGAAAAGTAGATACGACGGAGACGTATCATCGAGTTTATCGCCTGACATCATGGGACAAAACGCATTAAATGCGCTACTTAGGTGTCCTCTTGCTTTATCGGGGACGGTAACGAAGCCCGTCCTATCCGGCGCCGCTTCGCCTTGCTCCGACACGCGTCCAGGCCAACGAGGCATGCAGTGCCATGTAGGCTGGCAGGCTGCTGGCGTGGTGGCAGGGTCTTCATGAAGATCTGCATGCCACCACATAGGTGTTTGACTAGTTGGCTTAGGAGCCACGTACTACCACGTGGGTACCTGTTTAGTTGGTGGGTCGGCCGCTGAGCTGGGGTGGCAACGGGGCGGCAAGGCCTTGCTGCGGTCTTGCTGATCTTCCCGGCAAGGGTCTTGCCAGGGCCTTGTGGGCGCTCTCGGCAAGAGTCTTGCCGGGGCCTCATGGGTGTCTTTGGAAGGAGCCTTGCCAGGGCCTCGTGGGCATCGTCGGCAAGGAGCCTTGCTGTTGTCTTGTTTTCTTGCTTCCTAACAAGGCCCCGCGGGCCCTTTGTCTTCAAAAAGGTCTACATGCCACCATGGAGGCGCCTCCCGAGCCTTGGTTCCGATGTGGTTGATGACGTCGGGACTCTTAGACTCAAGGGTGGTGGCCTTATTGGTGTTGGGAAAGTCGCCTCGGCAAGGGCCTTGTCGGGGGAGTTTCACCTCGCCCCTTTGCTCCTCATGCCTCTGGCCTCGAGCACAGCTCTGGTAGTCTTATGTCTTTGCTTCCTCTTTTGTCCCGCCAAGCGCGACCACAGGCGTGTGCCTGCGACTGCCCGCGCACAAGTAAAGGGGTACAAAAAGGACCCCTACTTTTGTATACTGACAGGAGCTCTCGGGCCTCGGTCACATATATGCGCGGAGTGTTATTAGGCCAGGCCCAGAACGGTGCGCAGGCATGTGTGCGACGGAGTTTTACCGCAGTAACCCCCTCGCTAGTTGTGCTTCCTCACGACCCATGTTGAATGCGTGACATGGGGGTCGTGCGTGGGGAGGTTGATGCACACCTGCGTCACATCATGGTAAATGGTAAAGAGGCGGCCCGCGCCTTCCCCATAAAAAAGGAGAAATCGTAGGCACACTGCTCATTTACCCCCTGCACCGTCTCCAATCTCGGAACCGCCGCTCCCTTCTTCCTCCTCAAGCTTTTGCCTTTTCTCGCCGCTGTCGCGCGCTCACTGCCCTTAATCCTCCATCCCCTCTCAGTTGCCATGGTGCCCAAGACAGGTAAAGGCAAAGGGGTGGCCAAGGACATCGGGGCGAAAAAGGTGCCAAAGAGCAAGTTGGCGGTGCTGCGGACGCAGCAGGCCTATTTCCCCTCGACGGTCGATGCGGTCCACCTCAGGGAGTACGTAAAGCCCCTGTGGGGGAGGGAGACGACGGGGCACCCTGCCACAGACATCATCCCCACTGATTTCGCCAAGGCTGGCGGAGATCGGTACCCCTTCTTTGTCGACTACTTTTCTTGCGGGCTCTGCCCCCTGTTTCTGATTTCTTCAACGACATCATGCACACCTACGGATTTCACCTCCTCGACTTTGCGCCGAATGCTGTGGCGTGCGTTGCCCTCTTCGCCCATCTCTATGAGGGCTTTGCCGGAGTGCTCCCTAGCACGGCGCTCTTCCGCCACTACTTCTATCCTCACATCCAGCCAGGTGACGCCATTTCTGGGTGCGTCACCTGGATTCCGAGGACCCAGGAGAAGGGCACGTACCCGGAGGGTGCCCAGAAGGAGAGGTGGGACGAGTGGCGGGGCAGGTGGCTCTGGATCAGGGGGGAGGATCCACAGGAGTTCTTCCAAGTTCGTCAAAGCCCGCCAACCCCCCGCAAGGACTGGAGCGACCTCGATGTCAAAGACAAGAAGCTCACGGTCGCCACCACCAGGATCCATCGCCTCACCATGGCCGGGTTTACCCTTGAGATGATTGGGGCCGATTTCATTCGTCGCCGAATTGCTCCGCTGGACAACAAGGGGAGGTCGTCCTGGGACTTCAGAAATGCGGCCGATGTCATGAGGCTCCTGCCTAGCCTGAAGCATAACTTCACGGTGCCGGGGCATGACCATTTTTGTCAGAGGCTCTTCCAGCTCAACATGGACGACGACGGCAGGGCTAAGAGGACCGGTAGGGCCGCGAAGGCCGACAAGGCCATCAAGAGGCCCTTGTTTGGGTTGCCAGCGGGAGTGGTCCCGCTGAGCAACAAGTCTCGCCAGTCCGACTTCATCGCCATGATGCTGGACTTCAACGTGGACGGCCTCGACCCGGCCTGGGCCGAGCCGTCAGCAGAGCAAGTGAGAAGTTCTTTGACAACTTGTTGGAGGGCTATGTCCGTGACGAGCCGCTGCTCATCCGCGACACCACTAAGGAGGAGTTGGACTACGTCGCCGCCAGGGCGGCGGAAGCGGCGCTTGCCAAGGAGGCCGGTAGCGCCGGCGCTGTGGAGGACGAGGCCGACACGACTCCGGAGGAGAAGGAGCTTGCCCAATGGGCGGAGTCTGCTGGGGAGGCCAGCGGCGCCGGCGCCCCCTTACTGAAGATGCGGGCGACAAGTCGCCCGAAGAGGAAGCCGAAGTGGGCGACCCTCCGTCCGTGGGGAAGAACCGCGTCCTGCAGTGGGCCAGCTCCGGCGAGCCGGTCTGGCCAGGGAGGGCCGTGCAACGGCAACCAGCTCAGGAGCAGCTCATGTGCTAGACGAGGGTGATGAAGGCCGCAGCAACGAAGAAGACGATGAAGGCCACGGTGGCGAAGAAGACGGCGACTGCCTCCTCCTCGTCCAAGCGGCGCCGAACCCCATCTCCTTCTCCCCCTCCATCCGACAGCACCCTGGAGGCCGAATTCGACCTCGGACTTTTAGCTCAAAGAGGAAGAGGAAGCCAGTGGAGGAGGAGGTGGAGGACGAGTAAGTATTTGGCCCCCATCATCTCTTGACCTTATGCCCGTGTTATCCTCTTTCGATTTGCTGTTATCTTCACAGGGACACGGAGACGCTGGCCAAGAGAGTGGCCAAGAGGGCCAAGGCCTCGATGGGCGACAAGCCCCCGACGGGTAATTCGTGTACGCCGGTGTTGGTGGAGAGCAGCCCGGGCCGCAGCCCCTAGATGGAATTATCGACGACGTTGAAGGCAAGGCAAGACCGCAAGAGTAACCAAGTAAGGTAACACGTTCATGACACAACAGGGAGAGAGATACTAGAGAGACGCGATATGCCAGTGATAGGCTGCAAGTGCACATGGTTCAGTTATAGCTTTTTTCAAGTAAGAGTGTTGACCCCACAAGGAGCATAGGAAATGAACTTTGTCTCCCATAGCATCTGCCGATGGAGGATCACGTGGACATTGGCTGGGTCTCTAGCATTGTGGGAGCACAACAAGAGCAAGAGTGGCTCGAGGCGTCACGTGAAGAAGACAGAGGGATGCAAGGCAGGAGCCTCAGGTGTGCCTGCCATGGAGTGCTTGAGTGCGCGGACCACACATCGTCAGGTGGTCATGGCGCTCGCTTCCCCGGGGCTCCTAATAACTGACACATCTCCATCGTATCTACTTTTCCAAACGCTTTTGCCCTTGTTTTGGAATCTAACTTGCATGATTTGAATGGAACTAATCCAAATTGACGCTGTTTTCAGCAGAATTGCCATGGTGTTATTTTTGTGTAGAAATAGAAGTTCTGGGAATGACTTGAAACTTCACGAGGATGATTTTTGGAATTAATACAAAATATTGGTGAAAGAATCAACCAAAGGGGCCGACACCCTGACCACAAGGGTGGGGGCGTGCCCACCCCTTGGGGCGCGCCCTCCGTCCTTGTGGGCCCCCTGCACCTCCACCGACCTCAACTCCAACTCCATATATTCATGTTCGTGGAGAAAAAAACAAAGAGCAGGATTTATCGTGTTTTATGATACAGAGCTGCCACCAAGCCCTGTTCTTCCTCAGGAGGGCAGATCTGGAGCCTGTTTGGGTCTCCGAAGAGGGGAATCCGTCGCCATCATCATCATCAACCATCCTCCATCACCAATTTCACGATGCTCACCACCGTGCGTGAGTAATTCCACCATTGGCTTGCTGGACCGTGATGGTTTGGATGAGATTTACCATGTAATCGAGTTAGTTTTGTTAGGAGTTGATCCCTAGTATCCACTATGTTCTAAGATTGATGTTGCTGTGACTTAGCTATGCCTAATGCTTGTCACTAGGGCCCGACTGCCATGATTTCAAATCTGAACCTCTTATGTTTTCATGAATATATTTGTGTTCTTGATCCTATCTTGCAAGTTATAGTCACCTACTACGTGTTATGATCCGGCAACCCCGGAGTGACAATAGTCGGGAAACTTCCCGGTGATGACCATAGTTTAAGGAGTTCATGTATTTACTAAGTGCTAATGCTTTGGTACGGTACTCTATTAAAAGGTGGCGTTAATATCCCTTAGTTTCCAGTAGGACCCCGCTGCCACGGGAGGGTAGGACAAAAGATGTCATGCAAGTTCTTTTTCATAAGCACGTATGACTATATTCAGAATACATGCCTACATTATATTGATGAATTGGAGCTAGTTCTGTGTCACCCTATGTTATAACTGTTGCATGCTGAATGCCATCCGACATAATTATCCATCATTGATCCATTGCCTACGAGCTCATTTCATATTGAATTTGCTAAGTTACTTTTCCGTTGCCACTGCTACGATTGCTACAAAACTACTACTGTTACTTTTACTACCGTTACTGTTACTTCCATATTACTTTGCTACTAAATACTTTTCCGCAGATATTAAGTCTTTCAGGTGTGGTTGAATTGACAACTCAGCTACTAATACTTGAGAATATTCTTTGGCTCCCCTTGTGTCGGATCAATAAATTTGGGTTGAATACTCTACCCTCGAAAACTATTGCGATCCCCCATACTTGTGGGTTATCAAGACCATTTTCTGGCGCCATTGCCGGGGAGCATATCTCTATTCTCTGAGTCACTTGGGATTTATATCTGTTGATTACTATGAGGAATCTGAAAGACAACAAAACCAAGATCTATCCCTCAACTACGAGAGGAGGTAAGTGTATGATTTCGGGTTCCGGCAAAACCCTTGAGGTTCGAACACTGGGGTGCGCATGAAGATCTCTCCCCTTGTCTAGCTGACGCACTCTACGATCTCACGGCCTAGCTCGACGAACCCCAAAAAACACGAGACACAAGATTTATACTACTTTGGGCCACAGTTGTGGTGTAATAGCCTACTCCAGTGTGGTGTGGTGGATTACCTCTTAGGCTGAGGATGAACAGTTACAAGGGAAGAACAGCCTCACAAGGAGAGGTGTTCTTGTGCTTGGTGAACTTGTGTGGTTCGAGATGTTATGGGTCTGAATCAGATCTACCTAGTGTGATGAGTTCATCTCCTCACCCCCCGATATGGCTACAGTGGTGGCTAGCCCTATTTATAGAGGCCCTGGTCCTCTTCCCAAATATTGAGCGGGAAGGGATCCCACAACGGCCAAATTTGAAGCGAGACAACTAGTACAAGCTATCCTAACAAAAGTGGTCTTCGCCTGCCAAAGGCTCTGGTGGTGACGCCGTCTTGGGCTCCACGATGACCTATGTCTTGCCGTCCTGCTGGTCTTGGTCTTCTTGCACTGATATGGAAATCATTGCCTGATGCCTTGGGACTCCTCGCCTATGCTTGCCCCTTTAGCACCAAAGAGGAAACAAGGATGCTGCGCGCG
Source organism: Triticum monococcum (assembly GCA_034509565.1). NCBI lineage: Eukaryota > Viridiplantae > Streptophyta > Magnoliopsida > Poales > Poaceae > Triticum > Triticum monococcum. The sequence goes on along the minus strand of CM067842.1, from coordinate 435,736,535 downwards.
CTGGCGCCCGCCTGGTTCCATTCGTCATGGCTTGCGTCACAAGAACCTCGCGAGGTGCCCCTCGCCTTGTTCTCTCCGCCCCTCGTGAGCCATCCTGGTGAGGACGCCCCTGAGGAGGTCTTGCGTCGTCCGCATTGCGAGGCTTGGACCCTCGCGAGGGTCTTGGATGTTTGCTGGCGAAGATGGACCATACGGGTCCGCTGGTGGAGCCATGCTGCGGGTTGCAGGCAGGCAAGTCTAGGGACCCCCATTCCCAAAACGCCGACAGTAGCCCCCGGGCCCAAGGCGTACTTGGGCTTGGCTTCGAGGCGAAGCCAAAGGGCAAGCGCGGAGCACCGCGGGCCCCATCAGCCCGCGGCCATGGTTCGCGCGTAGCGACTGATTGGACGTGGGCGTATCCGCTTCCCCACACAGCCTCGGCAACTGCCCGACTTGACGGTTCCTTGCTGCATGCAGAAAAAGATCATTATTACCTTGAATTGTGGAGGCCGACGGTTGGCCTCCCCTTGGCTATAAATGGGAAGTGGGGGCGGAGCCCCTATCACCCGTCTCTTCCTTGCTTCTCCCGCTCCTTCTTCTTCCTCACTGCTCGCTCGTGTTGTCATGGCGCCGATACAGAGGTTCTCGGCCGTGGAGAAGGGCAAGACTCCCCTCAGCGAGCCCGAGCTGCTCCCGCCGAACAAGAGGAGGTCCCATCGTCGCGAGATGGTTATGAGGCCGGTAGTGTCGCGGCCGTGGTACAAGAGGCCACATCCTGGGTACCCGTTGCCCTTGTATGCTCACGCCGAGGGTTCCGAAGGGAGGAGCGATGAGCACCGCCGCCCGCGCCAGGTCTGTGGCCGCCGTGCCGTGGAGGTGCACGCCGTCGCCCCAGGGGTCCATGCTATGGACTCCTCGTGCGAGTTCGTGCTATGGCGGTGATGCCTCCAAGCACTTGGATTCGCCTTTCACAGTTCTTCACCGTCGAGATGCCGCCGAGGGGCCCTCTCGAGCTTTGGCTGCAGCACACCGACTGCGACGCCCCGGCGACTGGACCGGAAGTTGAAGCCGTCGCCTCCGGGAGGATCTTCATGACTCGAGGCTGGGGCGAGGTCGCCCGAGCCTGCCGCGCGTACGGTGCCCTCGCCATCCACTTTGAATATGATGGCGCCTCAACACTATTCTTCAAGGTCTTGGGCGAGGAAGGCTGCCGCTTGGAGAAGAAGCATCCCTTGCAGGCGACGGCGGTGTCCAGGGATGACGAGGCGACCTGCTGGCGGCTCCTTTCCTGTTTTAACTTCTGCAATGTGCACCATGCCTCGTGGAGGCGTTAAACTCTCATTTGATTTCAGGGGAACAATATGTCCTGTAATATTTGCTTTGAAATTCTGTGATTTTCCTTTTTATTTGCTTCATGTTCTACATCGGCAGGGCCCGACCCCGCGCATACCTCAGCGGCCATTGGGCCGACCGGATCACCAGGACGGACCAAGGAGTGAGGGGCTACATGATCAGTTAGGCTCCTGAGTTGTGATGCTCAGGAGTCACTCTTGACGTGCAAACAACTTATAAAAAGGATATCTGGGTGTAGGTCTAGTGTTCTACGTCGGCAGGGCCCGACCCCGCGCATACCTCAGCCGCCATTGGGCCGACCGAATCACTAGGAAGGACCAAGGAGTGAGGTGCTACGTGGTCAGTTAGGCTCTCGAGTCGCGATGCTCAGGAGTCCCCCTTGACGTTCAAACGACCTTCGTACCTTAGCTTCGCTTGGTAGGGCGTGCGACAACCAGGTCTGTGGGACCTGGCAGGGTGGCGTATGCTTGGGCGTGACCTGAGTGCAGCCCCTGTGCCCAGCCCCCTCGCGCGGCTCTCCCGAGGGGAGGCGTTGCGATGAGGCCAGACACCGAGCCCAGAGGCTCCCTAAGGTTGATATGGTGGTGAGGCCGCCCTCAGTTGTTTATCACCAGGACAGACCATGGCGCTTCCGCACTTGCACGGGCATAGCCGCTCCTCGGCAGTGTTGACTTCCAGCGCGGAGCATGGTGCTTCCACTGGTACGTGGGAGGGGGCTCCCTCTGAGTGGAGCCCCCGGGGCGTGTCCATCCCTGCCCTAACATGTGGCTTCCACGGGAGGTGAGGGAGTCCTGGATTAGGGGGTGTTCGGGTAGCCGGACTATACCTTCAGCCGGACTCCAGGACTATGAAGATACAAGATTGAAGACTACGTCCCGTGTCCGGATGGGACTTTCCTTGGCGTGGAAGGCAAGCTTGGCGATGCGGATATTCAAGACCTCCTACCATTGTAACCGACTCTATGTAACTCTAACCCTATCCGGTGTCTATATAAACCGGAGGGTTGTAGTCCGTAGGCGATCATAATTAACTCCATATACAACAATCATACCATAGGCTAGCTTCTAGGGTTTAGCCTCCTTGATCTCGTGGTAGATCTACTCTTGTACTACCCATATCATCAATATTAATCAAGCATGACGTAGGGTTTTACCTCCATCGAGAGGGCCCGAACCTGGATAAAACATCGTGTTCCCTGCCTCCTGTTACCATCCGGCCTAGACGCACAGTTCGGGACCCCCTACCTGAGATCCGCCGGTTTTGACACCGACATTGGTGCTTTCATTGAGAGTTCCTTTGTGTCGTCGCCTTTAGGCCCGATGGCTCCTTTGATCATCAACAACGACGCGGTCCAGGGTGAGACTTTTCTCCCCGGACAGATCTTCGTCTTTGGCGGCTTCGCTCTGCGGGCCAATTCTCTTGGCCACTTGGAGCAGATCGAAAGCTACGCCTGTAACGCCCTCGATGCGGCTATGTCTCCCACGTGTCGAGGCATGACTTAGAGACATAGGCGCATTGAAAGCAATGTCGCAAGTCGGGAATCATAACACAACCCAAGTACATATATAATATAAAGGGAAATAATAGCATAGTTGGCTTACACTTGCCACGTCACATCAAAGTACATAAATAACATCCATCATACAATCACTCATGGCCCGACTACGGCGCCAAAATAGAAAAGACCCCCAACAAGCGACTAGACCCTGAATCGAACCCCGAAATAGGCATCCCTACTGATCATCAGGAAACGACACATAGTAACGCTGAGAGTCCTCGTCGTACTCCCACTTCAGCTCGAGCGCGCCATCCGGAGAGGTATCATTGGTCCCTGCATCTGGTGTAATAGTAATCTGTGAGCCACAAAGGACTCAGCAATATCGCACCCTCACGATCAAGACTATTTAAGCTTAATAGGTAGGAAAGGGGTAATGTAAGTGGAGCTGCAGCAAGTGACTAGCATATATGGTGGCTAACTTATTCGCAAAGAAGAGCGAGAAGAGGAGGCAAAGCACGAGCGGAAAATATATAGAGCAGCCTACACAAACATAACTCCAACGCCGTGTCCACTTCCCGGACTCCGCCGAGAAGAGGCCATCACGGCAACACACTCGGTTGATTCATTTTAATTATTTAAGGTTCAAGTTATCTACAACCGGACATTAACAAATTCCCATCTGCCCATAACCGTGGGCACGGCTTTCGAAACATCTATCCCTGCAGGGGGGTACCAACTTAGCCCATAACAAGCTCTCATGGTCAACGAAGGAATAGACCTCCACCCAGGACCCACCGATCAGACTCGGTATCCCGGTACAACAAGATGATTCGACAGGTCAAAACTAGTCCAGCAACACCACCCAGATGTGCCGACAAATCCCGATAGGAGCTGCACATATCTCGTTCTCAGGGCACACCAGATGAGCAAGACGTCGGGTAGGCCAGCCCAGAGTTGCCCCTGGTAGCCCCGGACATCGCTCGGTGGGACCAACACTCAGAGGAGCACTGGCCCGTGGGGGCTAAAATAAAGATGACCCTCGGGCTCCGGAAACCCAAGGGAAAAAGAGGCTAGGTGGCAAATGGTAAAACCAATGTTGGGCATTGCTGGAAAAGCTTTAATCAAGGCGAACTATCAAGGGGTTCCCATATAGCCCAACCGCGTAAGGGACGCAACAATCCGGGAACATAACACCGATATGACGGAAACTAGGGCGGCAAGAGTGGAACAAAACACTAGGCGAGAGGCCGAGCCTTCCACCCTTTACCAAGTATATAGATGAGTGAAGATAACATAGCAATATAATGATATCCCAACAAGTAAATAAATGTTCCAACAAGGAACGGCTCCAATCTTCACCTGCAACTAGCAACGCTATAAGAAGGGGTTAAGCAAAGCGTTAACATAGCCAATCAACGGTTTGCTAGGGCAAAGGTGGGTTAGAGGCTCAATCATGGCAATTGGGAGGCTGACAAGCAAGTGGTAGGCATCGTAGCATTGGCAAAGCAAAAGAGTGAGCAAACTAGCATAGCAAAGATAGTAGTGATTTCAAGGGTGTGATCATCTTGCCTGCACAGTTGTCAGAGTTGACTGGGTCCTCAAAAGCAAACTCAACGGGCCCCTCGTTAGCGAACTCGTCTCCCGGCTCTACCCAACAACACAAACAAGCAACAAGGATACAATCAACCACGTGCAAGGGCAACCAATAATATGCAAAGATGACATGCTATGCGGGATGCGATGCGGGATGCAAAATACAAGACATGACAGGAAATGCATGAACCTGGCCTTAACTTAGAAAACCAAGTGTGCCACTGGATAGAGGGGAAGAAATCCCCTGAAAACGATATAAAGATAATGGCAATCGGAGCTACGGTTTGGAAATGGCAAGCGTTTTACTAAACGAACCGATCTGCGATTTACAGCAAGTAGACTCCTAAATGCAACGAAATGAACATGCTACAACCACCAAAAATGAAAACAAATTGCATGGCAGTGATGTACTCAAGAAGCTTAACAAATCACCAGGACTAAGGCATAGGCAAATTAATCCATTAAGGGCTTCAAACAAGCATGGCAAAACTGAATAAGCAAAACAGATTTCAGACTTAGCGAAATTAACGCTAGTCTGAAATTTCAGACCACGATGCTGTCTTCGGAGCAGCAAAACAACATGAAAAAAACCCTGAACATGGCAAGTAAGAGCATGGCATGGAGCTACTCAACAAGCTTAACAAAACACCCAAAATGACCTGGGGCCAAAAGGGTTCACAAAATGCTCTACCGAGCACACGAACATTGATGAAACACAATCAGTTTTCAGACTTAGTGAAAACTGGGACATGCTGAAATCATAACTCACGGAGGCATGTAAACGAGCTCGATGCTCTCACTACGGTGCAAGTCATGGCAAGGCAAGCATATATCCATAAATAAGGCACAAAATGCTAGCTACACATGGCAAGAACAATGGCATAGCATGCATGGATCACTAACAATAGCATCGGCAAAATTGCAAAAGAGTTCACGATCTGCCCAAAACAACAACTATGCAAAAGTTGAGCTCGATTGAGTCAACCTAGGGTGCTCCAACATAACAAGTAAAGACATGTATGGATTAAGCACAACAAATCAACCTTACTGATCATCCTCAAAAGAGGCACGGATCACTAGGAAACAAGCTGGACATATAGCATCGTGAACTAAAACATCCCAGACTTAGTGATTTTCACTAAGTCCCTGAAATCAGTAAACTCAGGTACCCCTCTTTGCAAGCTTGCACAAGACAACATACACATCCTAAAAATGCATGGGAGGCACCTCTGGAAATAAGACAACATGCTTAACAATTCATCCCAAAGGGGCACAGGCATATCATGTACACAATAATCATGGCAAAAATGACAAAAGTCAATGTAGGGCTAACAGATCTGCAATTTAACTCATGATGCCTCCTTCCAACAGCATTTTGGGCACCAATATGACCTCAAATGCAAATGATGCAATGGAATGGAATGATGTACTCGTCGAGACGAAGATTTTGATATATCGTACGCCCAAATCGGAGCTACGGTTGCGGAGATATCACTGGTCAAAGATGGCATAAAAGATTAAGAGGGAGAGGGAAAAGTCAACCGTCTCAAAATATCCCAGATCAAGGGTTTCGGGTACTGTAGCAGCTCGGGTCGCCGGAGTCGCCGGAAATGGCCACGGTGGTGGCCGGAGCACGCCGGACTTGGCGTGTGAAGGAGCTCGCCGGCCGGATCCGGGTAGCGAGGTGGAGCGGCGGCGTGGGGGCGGCGGAGGACGAGGAGGCGGCGACCGGGGGAGAGGAGGCGGCGGCGAGGAGCTCCGGTGGAGGTGGCCGGTGAGGTCGCCGGAGCCGGGAGCCGCGGCGGCTGGCGGTTGCGGGCTCCCTGAGCCGGGGAAGACGGCGGCGAGAGGAGAGGCCGGGAGGCGCAGGGGATCGGGCCCCGCGGGCCAGACGCGGGCCCCGCGGGCCTAGCGCGGCGGCGAAGTGGTCCGGCGGCGGCGGCGAATCGTGGCGTGCCATGTGGCGGCGGGGCGCAAAGTCGGACACGTCCGTCGGTGGGCGAATTGTCCAGCAGCGCGCGGGATCCGATGTCTCTTTTTTTTTGGAACTAGGGTTTCGAGGTGGAAGACGGGATCCGAAAATGGAGGGGGTATAAATAGGCATAAGTGGAGCTAGGAGAGTCCAAATGAGGTGCGGTTTTCGCCCACACGATCGTGATCGAACGACCGAGATGATGGAGCAGAGTTTGGTGGGTTTTGGGCCAAATTGGAGGGGTGTTGGGCTGCACACACACGAGGCCTTTTCGGTCCCTCGGTTAACCGTTGGAGTATCAAACGAAGTCCAAATGACCCGAAACTTGACAGGCGGTCTACCGGTAGTAAACCAAGGCCGCATGGCAAGTCTCGGCCCAATCCGGAAATGTTTAGTCCCCACACGCGAAAGAAAGCTAGAAATGGCCACCGGAGGAGAATGAAGCGCCGGAATGCAAAACGGACAACGGGGAAAAAGCTCGAATGCATGAGATGAACATGCATGCAAAAGCAATGCACGTGACGACATGATATGAGATGCACGAAAACCAAAATAACACACGGAGACAAAGACCCGAACCCGAGAATTAAATATAACTTAATGCCGGAAACGGCAAGAGTTGGAGTACAAATAGGGAAAGTTACATATAGGGCGTTACAACACTCCACCACTACGAAAAGATCTCGTCCCGAGATCTAGGACTGAAAGAACTCCGGATACTCAGAATGGAGGTGATCCTCGCGTTCCCAGGTAGCTTCACGGTCGGAATGGTGTGACCACTTGATTTTGAGAAACTTGATTGACTTGTTGCGAGTTTTGCGTTCAGTCTCTTCAAGGATTGCAACTGGGTGCTCACGATAGGAGAGATCTTCTTGGAGCTCAATGTCCTCGAAGTTGACGGTGCGCTCAGGCGTCTTGAAGCACTTTCGGAGTTGCGAGACGTGGAACACATCATGAACATTGGCAAAGTTTGCAGGAAGCTCGAGTTGATAGGCGAGGTCGCCTCTCTTGCTGACGATCTTGAAAGGCCCGACGTATCTGGGGGCAAGCTTCCCTTTGATACCGAAGCGACGAGTCCCTTTCATAGGAGAGACGCGGAGGTAGACATGATCTCTGATCTGAAAGCCAAATCACGGTGGTTACTATCATAGTAGCTCTTCTGGCGGGATTGGGCTGCTTTGAGGTTATCACGAATGACCTTGCACATTTCTTCTGCCTCTGTGATTAGGTCATTACCCAGCAGCTGACGTTCACCGGTTTCAGACCAGTTGATAGGTGTACGACACTTCCTACCATACAGAATTTCAAATGGGGCCTTGCTGGAACTTGCTTGGAAACTATTGTTGTACGAGAATTCAGCATAAGGAAGACAATCCTCCCACTTCATGCCGAAGGAGATAACACAAGCCCTGAGCATATCTTCAAAAATCTGGTTGACACGCTCAACTTGACCGCTTGTTTGAGGATGGAAAGCAGTGCTGAAGCGAATGCTGGTGCCCATGGCCTTCTGAAAAGAATCCCAGAACTTGGAGGTAAAGATGCTGCCACGGTCTGAAGATATCACTTGAGGAATACCGTGCAGAGAGACAATTCGAGAGGTGTAGAGCTCCGCCAATTGAGCTGCAGTGATTGACTCTTTGATAGGCAGGAAATGAGCCACTTTGGTGAGCTTGTCGATGACAACGAATATAGCATCATTGCCATGCTTGGACTTAGGAAACCCAGTCACGAAGTCCATTTCAATGTGGTCAAACTTCCATTCTGGAATGGCAAGAGGTTGGAGGAGACCTGCTGGCCTCTGGTGTTCTGCTTTCACTCTTCTGCAGACATCACATTCATTCACGAATTGAGCGATCTCGCGCTTCATTCGAGTCCACCAATAGGTTTGCTTCAGATCTTGATACATCTTCGTGCTCCCAGGGTGGATGGAGAGGAGAGAGTTGTGAGCCTCATTCATGATCACTTTACGAAGTTCACCTTTGGGCACAACAATTCGATCCTCGAAGAAGAGAGTGTCCTTGTCATCAAGTCGGTAGCACTTGTACTTGGATTGACTCTTCGCAATACCAATCTTCACCTTTTTCACCATAGCATCAAGAAGCTGGGCTTGGCGAATCTGGTCTTCCAAGGTAGGAGAAACTCGAAGGTTGGCGAGGAAACCTTGAGGAACAACTTGCAGATTAAGTTTGCGGAAAGCTTCACAAAGCTCGGGTTGATAAGGCTTGAGAATCAGACTGTTGCAATATGCTTTTCTGCTCAAAGTGTCAGCAATCACATTAGCCTTGCCTGGAGTATACTCAATACTCGGATTGTACTCTTGAATCATTTCGACCCATCGAGTCTGCCTGAGGTTGAGATTAGGCTGAGTGAAGATGTACTTGAGACTCTTGTGATCAGTGAAGATGTCCACTTTTCTTCCCAAGAGAAGATGTCTCCAAGTCAACAATGCGTGCACAACTGCCGCCAACTCGAGATCATGAGTGGGGTAGTTCTTCTCATTAGGCTTCAACTGGCGAGAGGTATAAGCAACAACTTTCTTCTCTTGCATCAGTACAGCACCTAGACCTTGGAGAGAGGCATCACAAAAGACCTCGTACGGCTTGGTTTCATCAGGCGGAGTTAGAACTGGAGCAGTGATCAATTTCTCTTTCAAAGCGTTGAAAGCAATATCACACTCCGGAGACCAAACGTACTTGATGTGCTTCTGAAGAAGATTAGAGAGAGGCTTCGCGATCTTGGAAAAGTTTTCAACGAATCTTCAGCAATAACTTGCAAGACCGAGGAAGCTACGGAGTTGCTTCACATTCTGAGGAGGTTCCCAATTAACAATTGCAGACACCTTCTCAGGATCCACGGAAATGCCCTTGGCAGAGATGATATGGCCAAGATAAAGAACCTCATCGAGCCAAAATTCACACTTGGAGAACTTGGCGTAGAACTGATGTTCTCTTAGCTTGTCAAGAACCAAACGCAAGTGCTTGGCATGATCTTCCTTGTTCTTCGAGAAAACCAGAATGTCGTCGAGATAGACCAAAACGAAGTCGTTGGTGTAGGGGTTGAAGATGAAGTTCATCATGCGAGAGAACGTCGGAGGAGCATTGGCGAGGCCAAAAGACATGACAGTGTATTCATATGACCCATAGCTTGTTATGAACGCCGTCTTGGGAATATCTTGCTCACGAATGCGAATTTGATGATAACCCATACGGAGGTCAAGCTTGGAGAATACTTGGGCACCCTTGAGTTGTTCAAACAGCTCATTAATGTTGGGAAGTGGGTATTTGTTCTTGATGGTCTTCTTGTTCAATGGACGATAATCAACACAAAGTCGGTCCGTTCCATCCTTCTTCTTCACAAAAAGAACACCACAACCCCACGGAGAAGTACTAGGTCGAATGAGACCCATTCTTTCTTGAACATCGAGTTGTTTCTTCAACTCCTTCAACTCCTCGGGGCCGAGCTTGTGGGGACGTTTGCACACAGGTTCCGTACCGGGCTCAAGTTCAATAACAAATTCAACCGGCCGGTTTGGAGGCATGCCTGGGAGTTCTTCTGGAAAGACATCTTGATACTCACGAACAACCGGAATCTGTGAAATAGCATCCAATTCACCCTTCTCATTGAGAGAGAACAACCGGATGGTATTATCCTGAGCGGCAAAGACAATGACATCTTCAGATGAATGAGTCAGTTGAATCTGCCTGGCTGCACAATCGAGGTGAGCCTTGTGTTTAGAGAGCCAGTCCTTCCCAAGAATAAGATCGATATCAGAATTGCCAAGAACCATTGGGGAAGAAAGGAACTTGTAGTCGCCCAACGTGATAGTAACATCTGGAGCCATCATTTTAGTGTTCATGAACAAACCCGGAGACGAGACCGCTACCGGCTTAGGCAAATCAATAGTATGCACCTCATGCATGGAAGCAAAAGGCTTCGATAAAAATGATAAAGATGCACCAGTGTCAAAAAGTACTCTTGCGGGAATGTCATTGACAGGAAGATTACCCATAATCACATCTGGCGAGTCCTCTGCCTGAGCTGCATTCAGCAAGTTGACCTTGGCGGACTTGGGGTTATGCTTGACCACAGCTGTACTTGCTGATCTGACAGGAGGAGGAGGAAGACACCTCTGGTTGAAACACTTGTTGGCATAGTGACCCTTCTGTTGGCACTTGTTGCACGTGACCTCTGAGAGCGGACGGTGGTACGGAGCAATCGATCTTGAAGCTTGAGACGAAGTCTTGTTCTGAAAGCCTGGGTTGGGTGGGTGGGATGAACCACTGCCACCTTTGCTCTTCTGCTGATACGGCTGACGGAACGGAGGAGGAGGAAGCCAATACTTCTGCTGCTTGGCCACTTGAGTAGAGGAAGAAGGCGTAGTGTCTCTGACTCGCTTCCTGGAAGCATCACACCTTAGCTGAGCAGCCTCTTGCTTCAGTGCCATGTTGTAGAACTCATTGTATCTCAGCGGCTCGAAGAGGACAAGAGCGAGCTGAATTTCTTCACGAAGACCACCCCTGAACTGATAAATCATGCTCTTCTCATCAGGAACATCCTTCTTGGCAAAACGGGCGAGCTTCTGGAACAACTTGTTGTCGTCATAGACAGACAAAGCGCCTTGCTTCAGATTGTGGAATTCTTCACGTTTGCTTTCAGTCACACTTTGAGGGATGTGATGAGCACGGAAATCACGACGGAAATCATCCCAAGTGATCAAACGTCCACCTCTGGAATCCCGGTACTGCTGAAACCACTCTGCGGCCTAATCCTTGAGCTGGAAAGACGCGAACTTGACGAAATCTTCAGGTCTGACGTTGCTACATTCAAAATGCTTGCCCAGATCGACTAACCAATCATCAGCATCGGTAGCCTCAACACAGTTGCTGAACGTCTTTGGACCATTTGCGAGGAACTGATTCAGAGTTGCAAAATGGTTCTGGTTGTTGCCTTGATTCGCTTGACTGCTTTGATTCCGCTCTTGGATGATTTGCATGATCAGCTGTGTATTTGCATTAGTAGCAGCCATCACAGCTTGCCATGCTTCCGGAGGAGGCGGAGGTGGCGGCGGATCTTGATTCTGGTTCTGACTGGTGCTCTTAGCGGGAGCCATCCTGAAGAGGTTGACCACCGTTAGCACACAAATAGAGAAATAATGAAGGTGAATCCAACGGAATGAAAATTGCAACATAAAGTCTTCACATCCGAACAAAATGAACGAATGCACTTCTCTGGAAGTGGTCACATATTCCTAAATTGCAAAGCCACGAAGAATCAGGTAGAAGAGGTACATCAACGAGGGATGGAATCAACATATGACATCGAAGCAGAACGAATACCACAACTCGAAATAAAACCAAGGGTTGGCTTGCGGAATAAGCCGGAACAAACACATGATAGAAATTTCGTCCAAAGTTTTCGTGGTAGGACCTACACGGGCTCGACCGTACAGCACCATCATGTACAAGGCAGTGCACATGACATACGAAGCGTCCCCGAGTCAGCATAGCCAAGGACTCTTTAAGACACAATGAGGCCACTTAAAATCGACCGTGAATAGGCGAACCACTAGACGTCGAACCCCAATTTCACATCACACATCTGTTGGAAAGATATCCTAAGTCTACTTGAATTCCTACCTATGAAACTCCTGAAACTTTCCGGTTATGCAATCAGGTGTTGGGGATACAGGGGAAGCATAATATCTCACCCAAGCTAGCAAATCCTACATCCAGCTGCATCCATCCTTCAACACATAACCAAGAAACCTTCGGAAACCATCTATCTCAACCTTCGAAAAGCATCCGTTATACGAGTTATGGCGATACTCCCGAACTCCCGCCCCAGTACTGGGTGGCGTCGAGGTTATCTCACCAACGAACTGCATAAAGGAGATTTTCGATGTTGCGCACATATCTCAAGTATACCAGAATTGCAACGATAGAATTATGATGACAACACCTCAGAGCTCAACTCCCCGGGACACTTCCACTAAACCCTTGACAGGAGGCACCAAGACAGTATTCTCATCATAAGCCATCGGAACAAAACCAAGATACTCGCGTGATCCTAAATTTTTTTTAGTGAACTTTGAGAAGAGAAGAGTCAAAACTCTACGTCAGGATGCCTTACCAGAGCGATGAGGAGACTGGGAAGTAAAAAGAATTCCTAAGCTCTCCGATATATAATTCCTAAGGACTCAAAACATTTTTCTAGACACAACTCGGCTGCTAAAAACGATCAAACAATGGGGCTCCTAAGGTCGGGAAAGGCTCTGATTACCAACTTGTAACGCCCTCGATGCGGCTATGTCTCCCACATGTCGAGGCACGACTTAGAGACATAGGCGCATTGAAAGCAATGTCGCAAGTCGGGAATCATAACACAACCCAAGTACATATATAATATAAAGGGGAATAATAGCATAGTTGGCTTACACTCGCCACGTCACATCAAAGTACATAAATAACATCCATCATACAATCACTCATGGCCCGACTACGGCGCCAAAATAGAAAAGACCCCCAACAAGCGACTAGACCCTGAATCGAACCCCGAAATAGGCATCCCTACTGATCATTAGGAAACGACACATAGTAACGCTGAGAGTCCTCGTCGTACTCCCAGTTCAGCTCGAGCGCGCCATCCGGAGAGGTATCATCGGTCCCTGCATCTGGTGTAATAGTAATCTGTGAGCCACAACGGACTCAGCAATCTCGCACCCTCGCGATCAAGACTATTTAAGCTTAATAGGTAGGAAAGGGGTAATGTAAGTGGAGCTGCAGCAAGCGACTAGCATATATGGTGGCTAACTTATTCGCAAAGAAGAGCGAGAAGAGGAGGCAAAGCACGAGCGAAAACTATATAGAGCAGCCTACGCAAACATAACTCCAACGCCGTGTCCACTTCCCGGACTCCGCCGAGAAGAGGCCATCATGGCAACACACTCGGTTGATTCATTTTAATTATTTAAGGTTCAAGTTATCTACAACCGTACATTAACAAATTCCCATCTGCCCATAACCGTGGGCACGGCTTTCGAAAGATCAATCCCTGCAGGGGGTACCAACTTAGCCCATAACAAGCTCTCACGGTCAACGAAGGAATAGACCTCCACCCAGGACCCACCGATCAGACTCGGTATCCCGGTACAACAAGATGATTCGACAGGTCAAAACTAGTCCAGCAACACCACCCAGATGTGCCGACAAATCCCGATAGGAGCTGCACATATCTCGTTCTCAGGGCACACCGGATGAGCAAGACGTCGGGTAGGCCAGCCCAGAGTTGCCCCTGGTAGCCCCGTACATCGCTCGGTGGGACCAACACTCAGAGGAGCACTGGCCCGTGGGGGCTAAAATAAAGAAGACCCTCGGGCTCCGGAAACCCAAGGGAAAAAGAGGCTAGGTGGCAAATGGTAAAACCAATGTTGGGCATTGCTGGAAAAGCTTTAATCAAGGCGAACTATCAAGGGGTTCCCATATAGCCCAACCGCGTAAGGGACGCAACAATCCGGGAACATAACACCGATATGACGGAAACTAGGGCGGCAAGAGTGGAACAAAACACTAGGCGAGAGGCCGAGCATTCCACCCTTTACCAAGTATATAGATGAGTAAAGATAACATAGCAATATAATGATATCCCAACAAGTAAATAAATCTTCCAACAAGGAACGGCTCCAATCTTCACCTGCAACTAGCAACGCTATAAGAAGGGGTTGAGCAAAGCGTTAACATAGCCAATCAACGGTTTGCTAGGACAAAGGTGGGTTAGAGGCTCAATCATGGCAATTGGGAGGCTGACAAGCAAGTGGTAGGCATCGTAGCATTGGCAAAGCAAAAGAGCGAGCAAACTAGCATAGCAAAGATAGTAGTGATTTCAAGGGTGTGATCATCTTGCCTGCACAGTTGTCAGAGTTGACTGGGTCCTCAAAAGCAAACTCAACGGGCTCCTCGTTAGCGAACTCGTCTCCCGGCTCTACCCAACAACACAAACAAGCAACAAGGATACAATCAACCACGTGCAAGGGCAACCAATAATATGCAAAGATGACATGCTATGCGGGATGCGATGCGGGATGCAAAATGCAAGACGTGACAGGAAATGCATGAACCTGGCCTCATCTTGGAAAATCAAGTGTGCCACTGGATAGAGGGGAAGAAATCCCCTGAAAACGATCTAAAGATCATGGCAATCGGAGCTACGGTTTGGAAATGGCAAGCGTTTTACTAAACGAACCGATCTGTGATTTACAGCAAGTAGACTCCTAAATGCAACGAAATGAACATGCTACAGTGACCAAACATGAAAACAAATTGCATGGCAGTGATTTACTCAAGAAGCTTAACAAATCACCAGGACTGAGGCATAGGCAAATTCGTCCATTAAGGGCTTCAAACAAGCATGGCAAAACTGAATAAGCAAAACAGATTTCAGACTTGGCGAAATTAACGCTAGTCTGAAATTTCAGACCATGATGCTCTCTTCGGAGCAGCAAAACAACATGAAGCAAAAGCTGAACATGGCAAGTAAGAGCATGGCATGGAGATACTCAACAATCTTAACAAAACACCCAAAATGACCTGGGGCCAAAAGGGTTCACAAAATGCTCTACCGAGCACACGAACATTGATGAAACACAATCAGTTTTCAGACTTAGTGAAAACTAGGACATGCTGAAATCATAACTCACGGAGGCATGTAAACGAGCTGGATGCTCTCACTACGGTGCAAGTCATGGCAAGGCAAGAATATATCCATAAAGAAGGCACAAAATGCTAGCTAGACATGGCAGTAACAATGGCATAGCATGCATGGATCACTAACAATAGCATCGGCAAAATCGCAAGAGTTCACGATCTGCCGAAAACAACAACTATGCAAAACTTGAGCTCGATTGAGTCAACCTAGGGTGCTCCAACATAACAATTAAAGACATGGATGGATTAAGCACAACAAGCATAACAAACTACTCTTACTGATCAGCCTCAAAAGAGGCAAGGATCACTAGGAAACAAGCTGGACATATAGCATCGTGAACTAAAACATCCCAGACTTAATGATTTTCACTAAGTCCCTGAAATCAGTAAACTCAGGTACCCCTCTTTGCAAGCTTGCACAAGACAACATACACATCCTAAAAATGCATGGGAGGCACCTCTGGAAATAAGGCAACATGCTTAACAATTCATCCCAAAGGGGCACAGGCATATGATGCACACAATAATCATGGCAAAAATGACAAAAGTCAATGTAGGGCTAACGAATCTGCAATTTAACTCATGATGCCTCCTTCCAACAGCATTTTGGGCACCAAGATGACCTCAAATGCAAATGATGCAATGTAATGAAATGATGTACTCGTCGAGACGAAGATTTTGATATATCATACGCCCAAATCGGAGCTACGGTTGCGGATATATCACTGGTCAAAGATGGCATAAAAGATTAAGAGGGAGAGGGAAAAGTCAACCGTCTCAAAATATCCCAGATCTAGGGTTTCGGGTACTGTAGCAGCTCGGGTCGCCGGAGTCGCCGGAAATGGCCACGGTGGTGGCCGGAGCTCGCCGGACTTGGCGCGTGAAGGAGCTCGCCGGCCGGGCAGCGAGGTGGAGCGGCGGCGTGGGGGCGGCGGAGGACGAGGAGGCGGCGACCGGGGGAGACGAGGCGGCGGCGAGGAGCTCCGGTGGAGGTGGCCGGCGAGGTCGCCGGAGCCGGGAGCCGCGGCGGCTGGCGGTTACGGGCTCCCTGAGCCGGGGGAAGACGGCGGCGAGAGGAGAGGCCGGGAGGCGCAGGGGATCGGGCCCCGCGGGCCTGGCGCGACGGCGAAGTGGTCCGGCGGCGGCGGCGAATCGTGGCGTGCCACGTGGCGGCGGGGCGCGAAGTCGGACACGTCAGTCAGTGGGCGAATTGTCCGGCGGCACGCGGGATCCGATGTCTCTTTTTTTTGGAACTAGGTTTTCGAGGTGGAAGACGGGATCCGAAAATGGAGGGGGTATAAATAGGCATAAGTGGAGCTAGGAGAGTCCAAATGAGGTGCGGTTTTCCCCCACACGATCGTGATCGAACGACCGAGACGATGGAGCAGAGTTTGGTGGGTTTTGGGCCAAATTGGAGGGGTGTTGGGCTGCACACACACGAGGCCTTTTCGGTCCCTCGGTTAACCGTTGGAGTATCAAACGAAGTACAAATGACCCGAAACTTGACAGGCAGTCTACCGGTAGTAAACCAAGGCCGCACGGCAAGTCTCGGCCCAATCCGGAAATGTTTAGTCCCCACATGCGAAAGAAAGCTAGAAATGGCCACCGGAGGAGAACGAAGCGCCGGAATGCAAAACGGAGAACGGGGAAAAAGCTCGAATGCATGAGATGAACATGCATGCAAAGCAATGCACGTGACGACATGATATGAGATGCACGAAAACCAAAACAACACACGGAGACAAAGACCCGAACCCGAGAATTAAATATAACTTAATGCCGGAAACGGCAAGAGTTGGAGTACAAATAGGGAAGTTACATATGGGGCGTTACAACGCCCCTGGCCATCAAGTCAGGTTTGGAAGCTTAAACCACACGACTGACATCCACGAAGACTTGATCTTCGATGGGTTCGAGCCACAGCCAAGCGCGCCGCACTATCTCGAGGGGCATGATCTAGCTCTGCCTCCGGACAGTGTCCTATAGGCCGCACACGCATCGGTTACGACCCCTAACTCGGAGCCTATTGCGCCAATCGAGGACGAGCGGTTGGACGTCACCTCGGTGGCTGTGATCTCAAAGGCCATCGAGCCAAACGCTAGCCCCGCACTCTGCACGACCCGTGACTCCGAGGATCCAGACTCCTCCCCGGACTCCGAACCCCCCGCGCCCCTTCCAATGGAATCCGATCGGGCGCCAATAATGGAGTTCACCGCCGCAGACATCTTTCAGCACTCGCCTTTCGGCGTCATCCTGAATTTTCTTAAGTCTCTCTCTTTATCAGGAGAGCCCTGGCCAGATTACGGTCAGCGAGGATGGGATACAGGCGATGAAGAAATTCAAAGCCCACCCGCCACCCACTTGGTAGCCACTGTCGACAATTTAAACGACGTGCTCAACTTCGACTCCGGAGACAACGACAGCATGGATGACGATGCAAGAGATACCGACGAACCAACACCCATAGGGCATTGGACAGCTACCTCATCTCACGATGTGTACATGGTGGATACCCCTAAAGGAAGCGACAATGAGGAAAAAGGGGAAGTAATGGGAGATAGACCCCCCCCCCCCCCGAAAAGCAATCAAAGCGTCGGCGTAAACGCTGACCCAAGCACCGCCTCGATAAAAACCCAGCCATAGAGCAGGACGAGCAGGCCTTAGAGCAACCGTCTGAACATGGCAATGCGGATGGAGAAACCAGACATCCCTCCTCTGGCGAAAACGGCATTCCGGACGACCTCACGCCGGATAAACCTATGGAGCAGAAGAATCTCCACGAGAGGCTCGTTGCAACTGCACGCAGCCTAAAAAAGCAGAAGCGGAAGCTAAAAACAGTGGAAGATGTACTCCGGATTAGATGGAGCATTGTAATCAATACCGCAGATAAATACGGCGACAGTCGCCGCACTAAAAGCTATCCAAAAAGAAAGCTACTGCCTGAATTCGACGAAGAGGCCCTAGAGCCCTCGCATTCAAAAAATCAGAAAGCCACACGGTCGGATAGACGACCCCATAAAGCGGCAAGCGGTGCCGCACTCAAATCGGCATGCGACCCACTTAAGGATTCGCATCATGGCCCAGTCAGGTCCATGTATGGGCCAAGAAAGCAAGCTCTCGTAAGAAATGCTATGAAGCCATCATCAGACTCCGGCACACCCAAATACAGGGGCGCCACACACCCTCTATGTTTCACCGATGAGGTCCTGGACCATGAATTTCCAGAGGGATTCAAACCCGTAAACATAGAGGCATACGATGGAACAACAGACCCTGGAGTCTGCATAGAGGATTATATCCTCCACATACACATGGCTAGAGGAGATGATCTCCACGCGATAAAATATTTACCCCTTAAGTTTAAAGGGCCAGCCTGGCATTGGCTTAGAAGCCTTCCCGAAAACACAATTGGAAGCTGGGAAGAGCTCGAGGATGCTTTCTGAGTAAACTTTCAAGGGACCTATGGCCGCCCTCCGGATGCAGACGATCTTAGTCACATAACTCAACAACCCGGAGAATCAGCTCGGCAGTTCTGGAATAGATTCCTCACTAAAAAGAATCAGATAGTCGACTGTCTGGACACCGAAGCCTTAGCAGCTTTCAGGCATAATGTCCGAGACGAATGGCTCGCCAGACACCTCGGCCAAGAAAAGCCAAGAACAATGGCCGCACTAACAAACCTCATGACCCACTTTTGTGTAGGGGAGGACAGCTGGTTGGCAAGGTGCAGCCCCAGCGACCCAAGTACATCCGAAACTAGGGATGGAAATGGAAAACCGCGACACAACAAGGACCGTCACCGGACTAAGGACAAAAGTCCGAAGAGCGCGGCAGTCAATGCCGGATTCAAAAGCTCATGACAAAATCAGGCAAAATCGCCCCCCTAGGATAACAAGGACGATCCATCCAACCTAAGTAAAATCCTGGACAGGATATGTCAGATACACAGTACTCCCGAGAAGCCTGCTAACCATACCCACAGAGACTGTTGGGTTTTCAAACAATACGGCAGACTCAATGCCAAACACAAGGGGCTCGACACACCAAGCGAAGACGAGGACGAACCCCAAAAGCAGAGTACCAGGAAACAAAAGAACTTCCCACAAGAAGTAAAAACAGTGAACTCACTTCACATAACAAAACATGCGGCGCCCGTAAAGGTACACACCACACGGCCCATCCCCAAAGGGTCCGGCCACTGGTTGTCAAAACCGATCATCTTCGATCAGCTAGATTATTCTAGAAATATCAAGAATGCAGGCTGGACTGCCTTGATACTCGATCCAATAATTGGCGGACTCCAGTTTTCAAATGTCCTTATGAACAGCGGCAGTGGACTAAACCTGATATATCAGGATACAATCCAGCACATGGGGATAAACCCAGCAAAAATCCGCCGCAGCAAAACCTGCTTTCAAGGGGTAATACCTGGTCCGGACACCCGTTGTATGGGTTTTCTTCGGCTCAAAGTCACATTCGGCTCTGCCGATAACTTCCGCCGCGAAAAGCTGACCTTCCATATCGCCCCGTTCTCAAGTCGCTATCAAGCACTACTGGGACGCGAACCTTTCGCTCGCTTTAACGCAATACCGCATTATGCATCTCTTACGCTTAAGATGCCCGGTCCACGAGGTATCATCTCTTTGAAGGGGAAGCACTAAAGTGCACCTCCCCAAGCGGAGGACTGTGCGGCCGCCTTGACAGCCCCACAGCAAAATGGCCTCACCGGCCAAAAAACTTCAAAATAGGTCAGGCCACGAACGCGGATAGACGAGTTCGGTACAAAATCATCATTGATGCAGGCTTAGTGGCCATATACCCCCGCACTAGGGGCTCCATGCGTATACAATAAGAGACAATAAAGCTCAATCTTATACATTTTACTTTATACTTTGTTTATTTTCAACTTTTTTGGCACGACCCGTTTTCAACTCAGTTCCTCTCTTTTACAGATGAACGTCGTGCGGCGCCCGTCCAGGATACGGCACAACGGAGACACAGGCGCAGACGTGCCGTAGGGACCCGTCCTAAAGGATTCTTTTTAGATTAAGTCCCTGCGTAAACCTTTTTTACTGTCTCTTGTTGCTACACATCCCCTGGTTTTTTCTGATATAACCAAGGAGGAGGCTGGCGTCTTGGCATGTGGCCACGTCAGAATTTTTGCACGTACCTGGACACTAGGGGCTTTTTTAATAAAGAGTGTTGTTTCGCCCGCACTCATAAAGACCGAACACCTTAGGGAGTGTTCGGCGTCACGAGTTTTGGCATTATATGCATCAGCTCCGAATCATGTCTTTGGTCAAATGTTGGGTTGCCCGGCTCCTGAGTTCGGCTACCTTACGTTCCGCTCTATCGGCTAAGGTAGCACCAGGAGAACTACTGCGATTGTGCCCCCGTTCGGCCGGGCGAGCACCTCAGTAGAGAAAGCCGAAAACTGACTGTCATGATGTAGCGTGAGACTGGTCAGCCACTTGATGACCTATCGAAATCTATCGGATTCCTCCGCTTTAACGAAGGGCCGCTTCCCGGTCAGGCACATACGCGCCCCGAACTCGAATGAGCGCAGTCGCCACCAAGGAGCTACCTAAATAGTCTCACTGTCAAGCTCCTATGGCTAAGTGAAAGTGTTAAAGCATTATAGTCCGGTTGCCTGGCCCGCTGCGCTATCACCTCCTTTGTAGGACCAAGACGTTGGGTTAAGTGTGAAAATGCGTCTTCTGCGAGCACCCCCGCACTATGTGCGTGGGGGCTGAAGCCAACGACTGCCATCTTTCAGATTATATATATATATATATTAAAACGTTTGCACAGGAGGTGTTCCCAATACTTGAAGGCACAAGTATAAAAAGGCCACTAGAGTTTATCAAAATATTAATTTATAATTACATATGCTATCATAACATAGCATCTTTCGAGCACTGCGTCTCTATTACACCAGCACCTTCAAGGACTTCCTGAAAATAGTGCTCGGAGGATACTCGGCTTTTGTCCGAATCTCGGGACGCAACAACGGTGGTCTCCATCTCTGCCCAGTATGTCTTAACATGGGCAAGAGCCATCCTTGCGCCCTCTATGCATGCTGACCTTTTCATTGCATTTATACGCGGCACCGCATCAAGGAATTGCTGCACCAAGCTGAAATAACTCTTCGGCTTCGATCTCCCCGGTCACAGATGACCCATGACGTACTTCAGGGCAAGTCCAAACAACCTATTCAGTTCGGCCCATTGAGCCAAACGATCGTCCACTGCCAGTGGACGCTCTGGATTGTGAAACTGCGACCAGAAAAGCTTTTCCACTTCGCGATCTTTCTGATCTCGAAAGTGTTCGGTCGCATCAGCAGCACTCATTGCAAAATCCAGATAGGTATCCTCCACACTCCACATCCGGTCCAACGGAGCAAACTTCGGATCGAAAAATTTCCTTCGCAGCATAAAGGTCTTTCCAGCCGCAATCTGTTCGACCTAACGCAGCTCTCATCGCAGAGCGCGCGTCCTTGGCATTGGCAACAGCCTTCTCTAAGTCCGTCTGTTTCACCTGATCTTCTTTATCAAGAAGTCTGCAACGGTCTATAGCGCTTTTTCACTTTTCGGCCATCTCGGCCATCTCTTCCTTGCTTCGGCAATGAGTAACCTGTTCGGCTCTCAGCAAGGGCTTTCTTGGCGGCCGCATCACTTTCTCTGGCTTGTTCTTTAGCTCGGGCAAGTTCTGCCCTAAGACTCTCCACGGCGGCCACACCATCTGCGTCAAGCACACACATTGTAAGACACCGACATCAAACTGTTCTTACCTCATGCCGCCCGGGGAATTGCATACCTTGAGCCTCCTCAAGCCGCTTGTTGACAAGCGTGATGTCGGCTTCTGCCACATCCAGTTGCCGCTTTAGTTCGGCAAAATCGTCAGTTCGGCTCGATCCCGGACACCCTGCCGCCTACATTCAAAGGCGACATCTTAGACCTGGGATTATGATCCTCCGCGTGCCGTTATTTCTTGATGACGCGCAGAGTCTCAGGGGCTATTATCTACACAGGGCGCATCTTATTCATGCGCAACTGCCAAAAGTGTACATTATCTAATGTACCTCGAAACCTGTCAGTAAACTTTTGACGGCCTCATGCAATATGGTCTCTGCGGATGAAATCCTTTCAATCACCATGCCCATCAATGCACCGTGCTCCTCTGAGATGCAAGCTCGCCCTAGCAGAATCTTTAGCTCCTCCGACCGAGCGCCAAACGGTGCCGGGCTTATCCCATGACCTCTTTTGAAGTCCGGACGCGGAGAACCTCGGGGGGCCACATAGCTATCTTCCGCCCCTGCCGGATTCGGAGAAACCGTCCGCGACGACACCTCAGGATCGCCCGCCTCGCTAGGCGGCACAACAGGAGGAGGCGTCCCGCTCTCCATCATCTCCGGAAGAAGATCCCCCGAAGACGAGCTCTGTTGAGAAGGGCTAAGGTCCAAGCTACAAGGTAAAAGTTTGGTTAATCTTCTCAGACATAAATCAAGGATTTCCCTCATCCCTTAAAAGGAAAAATTTTCTCTACTTACGGCTTGCTGGAGGGCTGATCCCCTTGAGGGTGTAGTCCGGCCGAGGAACTCCCCGGCGTCGGACCCTCTGACGAGGATTTTCTCCCCCGCTTCGCGCCCATTGTTTCCAGGTCGTCAGAGGCGGCTCTCTTCTTCCCCTTAGGAGAGGAATCGTCAGTTCCTCCCTTCGGAGCAGCCTCCTTCGAGGAGGCCACAACTTCCTTGTCCTCCCCCTCCAAGGGCATTATCTCCAGCATCCTGACTAGCACAGGATCCGGCCTGGTTTCAGGAAGGGGAGCCGGACACCTGATCAGCTTTGCCTTCGCTATCCACTCCTGTTTAAAAGGACAGCTCTTTTAGGGGCAAGTTTATGACAATTATACGGATAGAAGGTCCGGGCACAAGGTTGCTCACTTGAGTATCCAGGCGATTGCGGCTTAGGCTTGCGTCCTCGGTCGAATCCGGACACATCTCTTGTGATCCGAAAAACAATTTATACATCTCCGTGGGCATTGCGCCCATGAAGTTCTGGAGAGCTCACGGTCCCTCTAGATTAAACTCCCACAAGCGAAGGGGGCGACGTTTGCCGGGCAATATTTGGCGAATCAGCATGACCTGCGTCACCTTGACTAGGCTGAGGTCTCCTTCCAAGAGATCTTTAATGCGGCCCTGTAACAAGGGCACGTCTTTGGGCAAACCCCAATCCAACCCTCTATTGACCCATGATGCCAGACATGGTGGGGGACCCGAGCGAAAGGCACGAGGCGCCACCCATTTGGTGCTCCGGGGAGCGGTGATATAAAACCACTCTCGTTGCCACAAGCCTAGCTCCTCTTGAAAAGATCCCTCGGGCCATGGAGCATCAGCATTTTTGCTTATAACAGCGCCTCCACACTCTGCGTGCCGTCCCTCGATCATCTTCGGCACCACTTTGAAGGTCTTGAGCCATAGTCCGAAGTGAGGGTTGACACGGAGGAACGCTTCGCACACAACGATAAACGAGGAGATATGGAGGATGGACTCGGGAGCTAAGTCGTGGAATTCCAGCCCGTAATAAAACAGCAGTCCCCTCACGAAGGGATCCATTGGGAAGCCCAACCCCGGAAGGAAGTGCGACATGAACACCACGCTCTCATCGGGCTAGCGACTGTGGATGACCTGCCCTTGAGCAGGCAACCTATGCCAAATTTTGCCGGTCAGGAACTTAGCCTCTCTCAACTTTAGCACGTCCTCCTCCGTGACGGAGGAGGGCATCCATCGGCCTTGAAGGTCGGAACCGGACATCGTCGAAGGTCCGAGGCGCCCGGAATCTGGAGCCTGGGGTGTTGGAACTCGAGGCGACGGGCGAACTTGTTGAAGAAAAGATAAGGCCCTGGTCTCTTTATAAGAGGCTGAATACCAGGAGCCCTCCCCGTAACCGTTTGGGACTCGCCTTTAATCGAGAAAATATGCTAACGGGCACGATTGGGTTACCCATGTCTGTATTGATGAGCATCCCGTAAAAGGGGGGTACACGATCTCTGCTTTGACAAGACGTGCCAAGGAAACCGCCTCGCAAAACACGCTGAGGTGAAAAATTAAAAACGATTCGTGAAATACTTGGCCGTAGTGTGATGGCGCACTACGGAATACGTCAGCAGATTTGATTTGTGTTAATATTATTCTCTCTATGGAAATATGTGGAAGCTTATTTTGCAGAGCTGGACACTACTCTTGGTGTTTACTATCTTCTATGAAGGACTTGGAGGAGGAACCCGCCTTGCAATGCCAAAGACAATTTGCGCGCCGGACTCGTCGTCATTGAAGCCTGGTTCAGGGGCTACTGAGGGAGTCCTGGATTAGGGGGTGTTCGGGTAGCCGGACTATACCTTCAGCCGGAGTCCAGGACTATGAAGATACAAGATTGAAGACTACGTCCCATGTCCAGATGGGACTTTCCTTGGCGTGGAAGGCAAGCTTGGCGATGCGGATATTCAAGATCTCCTACCATTGTAACCGACTCTATGTAACCCTAACCCTATCCGGTGTCTATATAAACCGGAGGGTTGTAGTCCATAGGCGATCATAATCAACTCCATAGACAACAATCATACCATAGGCTAGCTTCTAGGGTTTAGCCTCCTTGATCTCGTGGTAGATCTACTCTTGTACTACCCATATCATCAATATTAATCAAGAAGGATGTAGGGTTTTACCTCCATCGAGAGGGCCCGAACCTGGGTAAAACATCGTGTTCCTTGCCTCCTATTACCATCCGGCCTAGACGCACAGTTCGGGACCCCCTACCCGAGATCCGCCGGTTTTGACACCGACAGTAGGGCTGGACGAGGTGTATCTGGGCACTCATGAGCCAGCGCGGGACTCACGACGCCCTACCTCAAGGCGGGTTGCCCCTGGTCTTGATTCTTGATGGCTGATGGTTAGACAACCCATGCCGAGTGGATTTCCTGAGGCTATCACACGAGAAGGCCATGCACCAACGACCCCAGGAGGTGACGTGAACGGGGCCGGCCTGCCAGACATAGCTCAGCCGTTGGATTTATCGACGCTGCAAGGACGGGCCCGAGCATAGACGCCATGCCTAGCCTTCTAATGCGAAGGATCCTGAAGAAAGATAATCGGTGCGCGGCTCCCATGGTAGGTGACAATCGAGCAGGTGATATCCATAGATAGATTACGCATGAAAAGTGACTAGCTTAGGTAAATGCGAGAACGATACATGCCACTCGGTCGGACCCGAGCGGCCTAGGGTTAATGCAGCCCGAGGGGCGCTCCCAGCAGAGTGAACTAAAGATGCAAGCAGATACATGCCGCAGGGTCGGACCCACGCGGCTTGGGGATGATGCAGCCCAAGGGGCGCTCCCAGCTAAATGAACTTGGAAAGATGTCACCTTGGTTGGTTGCCGAAGGTGTGTTGGGGTAGCTGAAGACACGTAGCGAAGAAGTTGCTTCTCACGAGCCTCTGGGGCCCTGAGCCTCGGGAGGCTCTGGAGGCTCAGGTGGCCTCCGGAGGATCGTCTCCATCTCCGCCAAGACTGTGTGATGCCTGGCCTCCTGACCTGCCAGGATGCTCCGCAGATTGCACTGGAAGGCGACAGCCACGCTCGGCAAGCTGAATGGCATGCGAACGTAGCTATGAGGCGGTCCCTCGCACTGGCTAGCACGCGAAGGCCAGAAGCGATCCTGAGATGCGGCCCTGTTGAGCCCTGCACTACAAAAAAATAGACTTTCGTGATGATACGTGTTTGTCATAGTAGGTCACATTTTCTGTCATGCATGTACATCCATGACAATTTTATGACAGGATCAAGATAGTCATACTTGTGCTGTCCTAGAAGTGTTCCATGACATTACCAAAATTATCATCACGGAAGTGTCCACTTCCATGACGACAAATCGCGTGTCACAGAAGTGCTTTCGCCAAGGGTGACTGACACGTGGCATCCACCGTAACGGAACACCGTTAAGCTATCGGGTCCGGTTTTGGATCCGATAACCCGTTAACAGCCCCGACCAATGGGGATTTTCCACTTGTAAAATCATCATTGGCTGGAGGGAACACGTGTCGGCTCACCGTTGGGACAGATGTCATCCACTCATTGGACCCAAAGCGCCTATGATACGTCAACACGTGGCATGGCCCAATAGAGGCCCATTCCTGTGAAAAGGACGGCCCGTTTGACTTGGTCAAAAGGTGGCGGGCCGGCCCACGGCAAGCCTGTTAACAGCCTGTTCGCATATAGCCCATTTACAGCCCGCTAACCCAGGGCCCGTTTACAGCCTATCCGAATTAGGCCCAGTAGCGTCATATGGGTCGGCCAATATAATTCCAGCCCGTTTAAACTTCCGGCCCATGTATGGCCCATGACGTCTTTTGGCCGATATGAGGCCCTTAGTAACCCTCGGCCCATTACTGACCCATGGTAAAACTGGCCCGTAATGAATAGTGTATCACTTTATACCCATTAACGGCCCATTATTCCGTTGGGCCGTTTCCAGCCCATGTTATCTTTCGGCCTTCTCAGGGCCCATTTATTCTTGGGCTCATTTCCAACATTCGTTTACTTTCGACCCATTACTATCATTTTCTGCTTGTGGGCCAAATTCAACCCGTGGTTACAGTCGGCCCGTTTGTGGCCCATTAATACGTTGAGCCATTTTCATAGTGTCATCAAATACGGCCGATTAACGATGGCCCGTTATGGTCGGCCCATGAATGGACGATTTCAACTCCAGCCCATTTACGACCATAATGTGGTATGTTATTGGCCCATGTTTGGCCAACCGATCATACGGCCCATAGAAGGCCCGTTGATGATATGGCCCATAGAAGGCCCATTGTGTCAACGGCCCGTATAAGGCCCATGGTTTCTACGCCCCATAGAAGGCCCATTGTTTCTACGGCCCTTAGAAGGCCCATTGTTTCTACGGCCCATAGGAGGCCCATGTTAACTACAGTAAATATGTAGCCCATGGTTAATGTGGCCTAGTTTTAAAAAATAGGTTATTGCGGCCACTAGCAAACCGCGGAAAAAGAACTGCACTGACTATAAGAAAACAAATAAACAAGACAATAAGGAAATAAATAGGCAAGCAACTTACGCTAGGCTATCACGGCTATTACACATATTACATCCACTGGGCATCAAAGTTCGCCACCAGTGCAAATATAGGGAACAAAGCAGCATATAAACACCGCAGCAAAACAAGTCCAGAGCTGAAACCACTTTAGAAGACCTCAAGAAACAATATCCTGGGTACCCATAATGCTAGCAAGATGCTTAGCAATCTTATTAACTTTCTCTTGTTTGGCGCTTAAATCCTCCAGCACTTGCTGTTGCACCAGAAAGTATGCATCTCAATTCTGCAGGGACTTCCTCAGTCCTTCGGCTTCCTATCGCATAACATCTGATCGATGTATTTCAACTTGAAGTTGAGACTCAAGAACCCGAACTGATTCAGGCAGCGAGTTCAAAGAGCTGGTGCCAGCAGTAGTAGCTAGTAACTCGAACACTACATCAAGACAGGACTTTGGGGTTGTCTCAATGTCTTCAACATAGTTTTTATCAGCTTTCTTGGAGAGCAACAGGGATGTCTCACTATCGTGAACCTTATCTGCATTACTTCCTGTACCATTGCATAACGGGGTACTCTTCTCCAATATTTTTTCCGCATTCTAAAAGAGAAACAAACAAACACATCATAGGTTTACAATGTAGTATATGAAACTCATTTTGGTTACAAACCAGTTCAGTAGTAAGGTGGACAGGATAACAACATGAAACAAACATATATCTATGTAGTATGGTCACTATATGGTCTATATCATTCTAGTTTATGTTGCCAAATCAAGATAGATACCGTTCGAATCATATCTATTTAAGACAAAGCAGCTTAGACAGAATATAAGTGTGGGAAACTACACAACAATAACAACACTTGTAAGGTGCATGGCATGAGAATATAGCTGTTTATTCAATTGAAACTAAAATCAACGTAGAGCAAGTTACAACAGCAAACACGTTAAAGAAACAGGTTTAAAACATACCTATTGCGCCATTGGAGTTTCAATTGCATCCTTCAAATTTGAAATTAGTTGGTATGAGTAAATACAGTGATGCAAGAGCAAAGTAGTATGAACCATAGCTACGGAACCTGACCTGAGAACAATTCTTCTTCCGCTTTAAGCATTGACTTGGGGTTCGGAGTGGTGGTCCTCGTGCTTCGGGCACTATAGTTGCCTTACTAACTGCTCGTGTTTGGGTGCTTTGTGGTGGAGACGGTGCTGTGTCAACGGGAACTGGGTTACTATCTGCTGGGGTTGGGGTTAGAAGGGGTGTAGCTGGTTCTCTGTCCAACTAGGTAGGGGTACAATCTGCGTGAGTCTGGGTTATGTGTGGTGGGTCTGGTTCTTGGGCAAGTACAACCATGGTTCTATCTCCACCGACAGGTAGCATGATCTTTCCTGAAAACCGTGTTTTTACTCCCATAGATACTGCCATCACCCCCTCCAATTGAAATGGCTGATAAACAAGAAAAGTAATTGAATGTATAGACATTGTAAGATAGACATGTGCAATGGATAGTAGGGAAGAAAACAGGGCATGAAATAATTCACATTTATGTTGTCTAACCAAACAGAATAGCAGGACATAATTTCACATATATGATGGCTAATTAAACAGGATAGCATGACACAATTTCACATGTATGATGGCTAACTAAATAGGATAGAATGACATACATCAAAATATGATGACTATGTAAACAGGATGAAATGATATAACTATACGATGTGTCTATTAAAGTGGTTGGCATTCCATAAATCACAAACATGTTGTCGATGGAAACATGATGGCATGATATAATTCACAGATAGAATGACATAATTCAAAATATGATGACTATGTGAAGTATGAACAGGATGAGATGATATAACTATATTATGTCTTTAGAAAATGGGTCGGCATGCCATAATTCAGATACATGCTGTCTATGTAAACATCATGGCTTGATATAATTCATATATATGATTTATATACTAAGGAAGTGAGCAGAGGGCAATCACATATATGATGTGTCAACTAAGGAGATGGCATTCAATATCGTGTATATGATGTAAAAACTAAGCATTGCAATACAACATATGCATGATATGAGTAATATAACCCTGCCAAGTGTGAGCATAAACCTCAGGGGGATAATAGGACTAGTCATCTGCCTCTCAACCCCCCTCTAAAGAGCTATCTGTAACCAGCAAGATATCTGCTTCACCAGGTAGCATTGTCTGCTCTGATGTCGGGACCCCGATCCTAAGTCACACCGATCTAGCATGTAACACTTCATATCACTTTGCGGCCTCACGCACGGTATTCCCACGGGTGCCACCTTACCTGGCCCGGGACCATTTGCGCCTTTTGACTCACGTATATGATAGTGTCGCTAGCATCCATATGACAGAGAATCCGGGCCGACATGACTAGTTTTGAACCCAAAGTAGCACTAACTTACAGGGACAGGCATACATGAATCAACCTCGAGCATGTCGGTCAACAGTGTATGAATCCGGGCTGTAGCACTGGGCTAACAGGACTCCGGGAACCCGGGCTGTAGCAGGCTAGGCAGGACTCTGGATGTCACCGCGTGACATTTCCCCGAAGGGACAGACACAGGCACGAAGTGAATCACATGCCGGCCAGTCAAGTGTTCCGGAGCAGTAGTGCTGGGCTAGCAGGACTTCGGTGAACCGGGCTGTAGCGGACTACTATGGCACAGGGAAGCACAAGACTACATTTCCCCATAAGAGAGGCTATCAGAGGTAAACAACTAGGTTGTCGGATCCCACACATAGCAATACACGTTACACGTACGCATAACATGCAAGTATGTGCTGTACATCATGGCATCACAACATAACTCAAACTCATATAGATAAGGCCCAGAAGAGCCACGTAGCAATCAATACACACAGGGGTCTCATGACCCATCATTCAGAGCATACAAGCAACGGAAGCATTACATGTCTAAGTACAGGCAACTACAAAAAGGAAAATACTAAGAAGCCTGACTAAACACGACCCTCCCAAGGGTACAAGATCGTAGCTGGGATACAAGCTACTCGTCGAAGCTACTAGTGTAACCAACTGCAAAACATAAATAAGCAAACGTGAGTACAAAGGTACTCAGCAAGTCTTACTTCAGAACTATCTACATATGCATCATTATCAACAAAGGGGGTGGTGGAGTTTAATAGCAGCAAGCCAGCTTTGACTCAATGGCTAATCTATACTACGAGTATCAGAAACTTCTTGAGGTGAGAAGATACACACGAGTCCACAAATTCACCATATCAATACTCCACTATGGATCCGTTCCCGTCTCCCTACGAGAAGGTCATCCATAGTACTGACGCTTATCTTGCGGATTTTAGAGTATCCACTTCAAGTTGTCTATGTACTACATAAGTCCTCCAAGTTTCCATATCCGAGGAAAACGGCTATTCGAATAGATAATATTAACCCTGCAGGGGTGTACCTCATCACACACGCTCTCGCTACTTATATCCCTATACACGTCATGTACCTCGGCAACCTTGAAGCGGAAGCCGGGCGAGGGTGTCGGCCAAGACCTAACTAACCACACAAGTCTCTCGTCCAGGTTTATCGCCTATTCAGGTTCCATCCGCAAGGAGATCCGGCCGGGGTGTCGCTCGCGGCCTCAAACGATGTGTGCAGGTTTCCCAAGCCCACCATCCGGGTGCCACTTGGTACACCGTGCCACAGTGCCTAGTCTGTCCCAAGCCTGTCTCGTCGGACACCACCTGGTAGACAAGTAGCACTACCTACAAACGCCAGAAACTAGTTGCAACTCCTGGACAGAGATCAAGTGGATTAATAAGCCGAGAGGGGCCGGATAACCGGAACCCAATGTGTGGTAGTAACTGGACTTGGACAACATACACAGAACTCAGTGCTTAAGGACGGTTCCAATGAGATAACCCACCATGTACTCCTACATGGCCTCTCATCGCTACCTTTACCAAAACATGTTCACACACTTAGCCTTTGCCGGTAGGACATGTTCCCCACTTTGATTCATTCCCGTTGAATCAGACCTGACACAACTCTAAGCATAGCTAGCATAAAGAAAACAAGCATGGATGAGCAGGCACATCAAGGCTCAAGCAACTCCTACTCATGCTAGTGGGTTTCAACTATTTACTGTGGCAATGACAGGTCATGCAGAGGAATGGGTTCAGCTACCGCAGCAGAAAAGTAGCAGTTTGAATCGTTGTTGTCCTAATGCAGTAAAAGGAGCAGGAGCGAGAGAGTGGGATTTATCAAGATGCTCAAGGGGGGTTTGCTTGCCTGGTAGATCCACGAAGAAGCACTGCTCCTCAGACAGGTACTCGGGACACCTTCCGGAGTAGAACCTATCGAGAGGGAACAGTGCCGACAATCAATAAACAACCATATGCAACAATATGATGCATGAAGATGACATTTCAAAGATGCTATGATTTTCCCTAATGCATCTAGCATCAATTTGGTTGAAGTCCATATGAACCAAGGGTTCATATGAAAACCCCAAATTAAGTATATAACATGCCATTATTACGTTTTCACTTATACAGCAAGTATAAGTTGGTTTTTCATGCATGAAACTAGCATAAATGGATTCCTTGCATTTTTCTGATAATTTTTCATATATAATTTATTTGATTTGGAGTTACGGTTGAATTTCTATGATTTTTAGAAGTTTTAACTATTTTCTGAAATTCTCTGAATTATTTAAAATCCAGAAAAACAAATACTGCATTAGCATGACGTCATAGAGGCGTCAGTAGGCTGACCAGGTCAAACCTGATGTGTGGGGCCACACGTCAGTGACACTGGGGTTAACCCCAGGTCAAACCCGCACTGACCAGGTTTGACTTGGCCCTGGGGCCCACTGTCAGCGGCTGGAGGGGTGGCTAATGGTGGGGATTAGCGCTAATTAAGCCACCAGGTTAGCCTCGCCGGAGTTCGGCCGGCGACGACCAAACCACACGGCGGTGGTTCGCCGGAATGCGCTACAGGCGGCGGAAGAGCGCGCGGAGGCCACCAGAGGATAGCCTACACACGCCCGCATCTAGCTGGCTGCTCGGGAGGCCGCGGGGTCGCCGGAGACGACGGCCACCACCATGGAGGCGGGGGCCGGAGTTCGGTGGTGCACAGGCACGAGCCTACGAAGCACGAGGAGCCCGATTGGGGTTGTCTACGGCTTCCTGGCGTAACCAGGAGCACGACCGTGCGCTCGGGCGCGTCTAATGCATGCTAGATTGATGGCGGCGACGGGGTCGCCGGCGATGAGCTCACGGATGCGGCAGGGCTACCAGCTAGAGGATGCAACCGCCGACGGGAGTAGGGGGAAAAGATGGGCGGCCTCACAGCGGTTGCAGCACGCGTCTCGGTGGGCTCGGGGAGGGTCAGACGACGCCGGGACGGCGAGGCGAATCTTCGGCGGCCGAAGAAGGGGATGACGGCGATGGCGGCATTATGGGGCGCTCCGACAGGCTTCCTTCCGTGGAGAGGCGTAGCGCGAGGTGGCGGAGCTGCTGGGCATCCTAGCTAGGCGAGGGGGGCTCGGTGGCCACGTCATCGGCGAGCGGCGTCGACGAGCTCTATTCGGAAACGCACGGAGAAGGGGGAGGGGTTCCAGAGAGAGTGAGGGGGGAGACGCAGGGGGTCGAGGGAGATGCGTGGCAACGCGGGGAAGGTCCAGGGCGACGGGAGGACAGCCAGGCAGGGTGGAGGTGGCGCACGCGCGGCGAGCACACGCCCTCCTGCCTACTGGTAGGAGGTTGAAGACGGTGGGCGGCTGGGCTGGGCCAGCTACAGGGCTGGGCCACAGCTGGGCTGCACAGGGTCTGGGTCAGCCAGGTAAGGCAGGCCTCAGGGTAAGTCAGGTAAATCCTTTCCTGTTTTCTTTTTCTATTTCTAACATTTGTTTTGTATTTAAAAGAAATGTTAAAACATTTCCATAAATGCTAAAAATAATTGTGGCATCTAGATATAATATTCTAGAGGCCCTCACCAATTCCCAACATTTTTGGAGCCATTAAAATATTTATATAATTTAAATAGCTCCAAATCAAATATTTAGGCATTGATTCAAAAATCCAAAATGAGTAGCAAAAATGTGCATCACCTCTGGTTGTTGTTCCCAACATTATCCAAAGAGCATGAACATTTTTTAATAGCATTTTGGTTTCATTGAAATTCCATTTTTAATTTGAACCTATTTAAATTGCTTTGGTGCTAGGGTTTGAGACATCCCCATTTCAATTTCATTTGAAATTTAAGCATGATGCACAAAGCAAGCCTAGGACCATACGAAACTAGGGATGTGCCAACTCTCCCCCACTCGAAGAAATCTCGTCCCGAGATTCAGGAGTTGGCGGAAAGAAAGCGGGGTACTCAAGTCGAAGACGATCTTCTCGCTCCCAAGTAGCCTCTCTCTCGGCATGATGAGACCATCGAACCTTGACAAACTTGATGTTATGACATCGAGTGACACGCTCTGCTTGATCCAAAATGCGAATGGGGTACTCTCGATAAGTGAGGTTATCTTGAAGATCAAGCGTTCCATGGTCCACTCCGTGGATGGGATCCGAGAAGCAACGCCTGAGTTGAGAGACGTGGAAGACATCATGAACTCGGGAAAGATGTGGGGGTAGTTCCAACTGGTAGGCAACCTCTCCTTGTTTAGCGAGAATGCGAAAAGGACCGACGTAACGAGGAGCCAACTTGCCCTTGATACCGAAACGATGGGTACCCTTCAAAGGAGTAACCCGAAGGTAAACCTTGTCGTCAACTTCATAAGCCAATTCCTTATGACGACGGTCATACTGGCTCTTTTGACGAGATTGGGCTGTTTTCAAATTCTCACGAATGATGCGAACTTGCTCTTCTGCCTCCTGGATAATATCTGGTCCAAATAATTGTCTTTCGCCGGTTTCTGACCAGTTCAAAGGTGTTCGACATCTTCGTCGATACAGGATCTCGAAGGGTGCTTTCTTAAGACTGGATTGGTAGCTATTGTTATAAGCAAACTCGGCAAAGGGAAGACATTTCTCCCAATCCATACCGAATGAGATAACGCAAGCTCTAAGCATGTCTTCGAGAATTTGGTTGACCCTTTCCACCTGACCACTTGATTGAGGGTGGAAAGCGGTACTGAAGGAAAGATGGGTGCCCATGGCAGTTTGGAAACTTTCCCAGAAATGAGAGGTGAAAAGACTGCCACGGTCTGAATTGATCTCTAGTGGAACACCATGGAGTGACACTATCCGGGAGATATATAAGTCAGCGAGCTGACAAGCAGTGATACTCTCTCGAACAGGTAGGAAGTGAGCCACTTTGGAGAGACGATCAATGACTACGACGATAGCATTATTTCCTTTCTTGGTCCCGGGAAAGCCGATGATGAAGTCCATACCAACTTTGTCCCATTTCCACTCAGGAATAGCTAAAGGTTGAAGGGTGCCAGCAGGTCTTTGATGCTCTGCCTTAATGCGAAGACAAATGTCACAGTATGGATTTCATCACTGGGTTTCCCAGGACTAAGAGAGGGATAACGCCATCTTCGTCGTGATCGATCGACTTTCCAAAGTAGCCCATTTCCTACCTGTTCGAGAGAGTATCACCGCTAGCCAGCTAGCCGAATTATACATCTCCCGAATAGTGTCCGTTCATGGTGTCCCATTGGAAATTAACTCAGACCGTGGGAGTCTCTTCACCTCTCGATTTTGGGGAAGTTTCCAAAATGCTATGGGAACTCATCTCTCCTTTAGCACCGCCTTCCACCCTCAATCAAGTGGTCAAGTAGAGCGAGTCAATCAAATTCTGGAAGATATGCTCCGAGCTTCTATTATTTCGTTCGGAATGAGTTGGGAGAAATGCCTCCCCTTCACGGAGTTTGCTTATAACAATAGTTATCAAGCTAGCTTGGGCAAAGCTCCTTTCGAAGTTCTCTATGGACGAAAATGTCGAACGCCTCTTAACTGGTCAGAGACCGGGGAAAGACAACTCTTTGGCCCGGATATGATTCAGGAAGCGGAAGAGCAGGTTCGCATTATTCGTGAGAAATTGCGAACAGCCCAATCTCGTCAAAAGAGTCAATATGATCGTAAACATAAGCCTATGACTTATGAAGTCGATGAGAAGGCTTACCTTCGGGTTACCCCATTAAAAGGAACCCATTGTTTCGGTATCAAAGGCAAATTGGCTCCTCGTTACATTGGACCCTTTCGTATTCTTGACAAACGAGGAGGAGTTGCCTACCAATTGGAACTACCTCTGCATCTTTCCAGAGTTCATGATGTCTTCCACGTTTCACAACTCAGGCGTTGCTTCGCGGATCCTATCCGTGGAGTGGACCACGAAACGCTTGATCTACAAGATAACCTCTCTTATCGGGAATATCCCATTCGTATCCTTGATCAAGCCGAGCGTACCACTCGACGTCATAATATCAAGTTTCTCAAGGTTCAATGGTCACACCATTCCGAGAAAGAAGCCA
Organism: Triticum monococcum; assembly: GCA_034509565.1. Lineage (NCBI taxonomy): Eukaryota > Viridiplantae > Streptophyta > Magnoliopsida > Poales > Poaceae > Triticum > Triticum monococcum. The sequence continues at coordinate 435,700,851 of CM067842.1, read as the reverse complement.
CGTGGGAAAGGGAGGATCGTCTTCGACTCGAGTACCCCACCTTCTTTCCAGAGGATCCTAAATCTCGGGACGAGATTCTTTTGAGTGGGGGTGAGTTGTCACACCCTAGCTAGTCCATGCATTAGAGTGTGCATCATGTTTACTTTTCATCAGAAACTTGAAACGGGGAAGGCAGAACCACCAGCACCCTTCTGAAATCAACTAGGGTTTACTAAAAATAATTTCAATGAACCTGAAATGCCCTTCTGAAATGTTCACCATCTTTGTCTTGGGTTAGAAACTCTAGCAAAAATTGGTGCACAATTTTCTAGGTCAATAGAAGGTCATTGTTTTAAATCATAAGTATTTGAATTTGGGCATTTAAATGCTATAAAATAATTTAAATGCTCAAATAATTTTGGGAATAAATGTTTCCTGTTGGAAATATTCTAAACAGAGCTCACATTTATTTTCAGGATTTTTGGAAACATTTTAGTATTTTTAATAAAGCTAAACAGTTGCAGTTAATTAGAAAAACAGAAACAAATAAAAAAAGAGAGAGGGAGAAGCCACTTGGGCCTTACCTGTGCTGGCCCAGCCACCTGGCTCGGCCCAGGTCGACTGGCGCGGCCAGTCGTCGTCCTCCTCGCGCCAGAAGGACGCGGAGCGCGTGGCCGGCGCCCGCGGCCACACGCCGGCCACCTCCTGCGTCCGCTGATGCCGGGAGATGTCCAGAGGACGCCACGCGACCCCCACGTCCTCCTCTCATCCTCTCTCACTCTCCCCCTCATCCCCCTCTCCCTCTCCCGCGATGGCCGAGCGCGTCGCTCGCCGCCGTTCATCGTAGACACCACCAGAGCCACCCCCTCGCCCCTCCAACGAGCCCAATAGCTCCGCCTCGTCGCCCTGGACCTCTCCGCCGACCCCCGCAACCCCAAATGCCGCCGAACACCGTCTTCGCCCTCGTCTTCAACCTCGGGCACCCGAGCCATCTCCGGTCGATTTGCCGCCGTCAGGGCCTCCCCGAGCTCGCTGACCCCCTCTCCGACCCCGCTGTGAGGTTCTCTTCCTCTTCCCCTAGCTCTCGTGCTTGTTTGGCCCCTGTAGCCGCCATTTCCACCGCACCCGAGAGCTTGGCTACGCCGGCCATGTCGCCGCCATGGCCACAGGCACGTAAGCTCGAGTCCGAGCACGCCTTCGTCTTCTACGCGCTCCCAGGAACCTAACGCACCACTCCCCGCGCCTCGCCGTGCCCCGTAGCGTCGGGTTCAACCACGCCCGAACTCCGGCGACCACCAAGGTCGTCGCCGGCGTCGTTTCCGGCCACCCTGAGCCCAACTACCACCACCAAACGCTGCGACTCGTTCCTAGCTACCCGTAATTGATCTCCGCCGTTGTTTTGGTCGCCTGAGGGCATTTTCTGAAGCCCTCCGCCGTCTCGGGCCTCGCCGGCGTCGAGTCGCCGGCGAGTTGACCCAATTTGACCCCTGGGTGGGCCCGGGTAGACCCCCCCTGAGTCTACGACAGGTGGGGCCGGTCTGCTAACTAATCTAGGATTAGTTTTAACCAGTTTTAGGTTAATCAGTCACTGACATGTGCGCCCAGGCCCCCTAACAGCTAATTAGTGTTAATCCAATCTTGTTAATTAGCTGAGAGGCTGACAGAGGGGGCCCACCAGTCAGGTTTGACCTAGGCTGGCGCCTTTGACCTGCTGAGGTCAGCATGACGCAATGCTGACGCGGTAATGCATTTACTGGAATTATTTTTATTCAGGAAATTCCAGAAAATGTTTAAAACTCCTAAAAATCATAGAAATTCAACCGTAACTCGAAATGAAATAATTTATATATGAAAAATTATCAGAAAAATTCAATCTATCCATCTGTAATGGTTTCATGCATGACAAAACAAGTTTACCTTGCTGTTTAAGCAGAATAAGGTAATGCACTGTAAATGCCATGTTTAATGAGCTAATATTTGAATCTTTGATTCAAATGAGTTCATCCCTTCCTATTTTAGCTTGCATTAGGCCAAGACACATTCATATTGCCATGTCATAGCATGCATCATATTGTTGCATATCGTCATGTGTTGATTGTGTTCTGATGTGTTCTTCGTGGTAGATTCTACCTCCGCGGATATTCACGAGTATCCAACTGAAGGGCAGTATCCCACTACCACTCCATCAGGCAAGCAACCCATTGATAATTCCGATACAAGCCCATGTTCTCGCTTCTGCTCTTGTTTACTGCATTAAGACAACGCGATTCAAACTGCTGTGTGCTACGGTAGTTGAACCCTTATCCTCTGCATGACCTGTCATTGCCACAGTAACTAGATAAAACCCACTAGCATGTGTAGGAGTTGATTGAGCCATGTATGTGATTCCTACCTTGCTATGCCTGCTATGCTTAGAGTTGTGTCAGGTCTGGTTCATCTGGGTGATGGGCTAGGGTGAAACGCTTATGCCGGTAATGTGAGGGATGTGTTGAACATGTTTTGGTAAAGGTATCATTGAGAGGCCATGTAGGAGTACATGGTGGGTTGTTTCATTGAGGCCGTCCATAAGAACTGAGATCTCTATGTGTGATTTAAGATGCAGTTACTACCATACATTGGGCCCGAAACCAATGGACCCTCTCGGCTTCTTAATCACTCTAGTACTCTATCCAGGAGTTGCAAATAGTTTCTGGTGCTTGTAGGTTATGTGTTGGCGGCCGTGCGTAGCGCTGACCCTAGGGGTGGGCTATGTTGCGGTAGATACACCATGGCACGGTGTACCGAGTCACCCGTTTGGTGTCTCGGGAACCCTGTTCACATCGTTCGGGGCCGTATGTGGAAACCTCGGCCGAACTCCCTGTGGATGGAACCTGGATAGGTGATAAACCTGGACTAGAGACTTAAGTGTTTAGGTAGGCCGTGGCCAACACCCTCGCTGGGCTTCCGCTTGAAGGTTGCCGAGTACATGTCGTGTAAACGGCGGTAAGTGGTGAAAGCGTGTATGAAGAAGTACACCCCTGCAGGGTATAAAAATATTCGAATAGCCGCGTCCGCGGTAAAGGACTACTTGGCTGCGTATACAGTTCATAGACAAGTTAATGGATACTACTAAAAGACTCAAGATAAGTGTGAGTACCGAGGATGGCCCTCTCGTAGGATGACGAGGGAGGATCCCCGGTGGAGTATTGCGTTGGTGAGTAGTGGACTCGTGTGCGAAAAGTATTTTACTAGAGAAGTTCCGTAGGATAGTTTAGCCAAGAGTCAAAGCCGGCTTGCTGCATTAACCCCACCACCTTCTTGAGAATGAGCATGTATAGTAGGTTCTGATGTAAGACTTGCTGAGTACCCTTGTACTCATGTTTGCTTAATTACTGTTTTCAGATGACAACACCGCCCCCTCCGATAGGTTCTATGTAGACCTTGACGTCGACGAGTGACTAGCCACCCAGGTGGAGATCCTGGCCATGGAAGGCCTTATGTAGATAGACAGGCTTCGAGAAGCCTTCTTTCTTTCTAGAGTCTGTACTCAGACTAGTTGCTTCCGCATGTGCTTGTATGATTGTATGACTTGAGTGTCGGGTCATGTGACCCCTATCTGTATGAACATGTTATGTATGGCTCTCTGGAGCCTTTAAATAAAGTACTTGAGTTGTAGAGTTTTGTTGTGATGCCATGTTGTATGTACTCATATCGGGCATATTGTGTGTATGATTGAAATGCTTGGTATGAGTGGGATCCGACAATCTAGTTGTTTATCCTTGGCAGCCTTTCTTATGGGGAAATGTAGTCTAGTGTTCCTCGAGCCATAGTAGTCCGCTACGGCCCGGTTCACCGGAGTCCTGCTAGCCCAGCACTACTATTCAGGACACTTGACTGGCCGGCATGTGATTCACTTCGTTCCTATGTCTGTCCCTTCGGGGAAATGTCACGCAGTGACTTCCGGAGTCCTGCCTAGCCTGCTACAGCCCGGGTTCCCCGGAGTCCTGTTAGCCTAGAGCTACAGCCCGGAATCACTCGCTGATGACCGACATGCTCGATGTGATTCATGTATGCCTGTCTCCATAGGTCTGTGCCGCCTTGGGTTCACGACTAGCCATGTCGGCCTGGGTTCTCTGTCATATGGATGCTAGCGACACTATCATATACGTGAGCCAAAAGGCGCAAACGGTCCCGGGCCATGGTAAGGCGACACCCGTGGGATACCGTGCGTGAGGCCGCAAAGTGATATGAGGTGTTACCGGCTAGATCGATGTGATATGGGATCGGGGTCCTGATAGCGCCGTTTTCCTCGGATATGTAAACTTGGAGGACTTATGTAGCACATAGACAACTTGAAGTGGATACTCTAAAATCCGCAAGATAAGCGTGAGTACTATGGATGGCCTTCTCGTAGGGAGACGGGAACGGATCCATAGTGGAGTATTGATATGGTGAATTTGTGGACTCGTGTGTATCTTCTCACCTCAAGAAGTTTCTGATACTCGTAGTATAGATTAGCCATTGAATCAAAGCTGGCTTGCTGCTGTTAAACTCCACCACCCCCTTTGTTGATAATGGTGCATATGTAGATAGTTCTGAAGTAAGACTTGCTGAGTACCTTTGTACTCACGTTTGCTTATTTATGTTTTGCAGTTGGTTACACTAGTGGCTTCGACGAGTAGCTTGTATCCCAGCTACGATCTTGTACCCTTGGGAGGGTCGTGTTTAGTCAGGCTTCTTAGTCTTTTCCTTTTTGTAGTTGTCTGTACTCAGACATGTAATGCTTCTGTTGCTTGTATGCTCTGAATGATGGGTCATGAGACCCCTGTGTGTATTGATTGCTACGTGGGTCTTCTGGGCTTTATCTATATGAGTTTGAGTTATGTTGTGATGCCATGATGTATAGCACATACTTGCATGTTATGCGTACGTGTAATGTGTATTGCTATGTGTGGGATCCGACAACCTAGTTGTTTACCTCTGATAGCCTCTCTTATGGGGAAATGTAGTCTTGTGCTTCCCTGTGCCATAGTAGTCCACTACAGCCCGGTTCACCGGAGTCCTGCTAGCCCAGCACTACTGCTCTGGAACACTTGACTGGCCGGCATGTGATTCACTTCGTCCTTGTGTCTGTCCCTTCGGGGAAATTTCACGCGATGACATCCGGAGTCCTTCCTAGCTTGCTACAGCCCGGGTTCCCGGAGTCCTGTTAGCCCAGTGCTACAGCCCGGATTCATACACTGTTGACCGACATGCTTGAGGTTGATTCATGTATGCCTGTCCCTGTAAGTTAGTGCTACTTTGGGTTCACGACTAGTCATGTCGGCCCGGGTTCTCTATCATATGGATGCTAGCGACACTATCATATACGTGAGTCAAAAAGCGCAAACGGTCCCAGGCCAGGTAAGGTGGCACCCGTGGGAATACCGTGCGTGAGGACGCAAAGTAATATGAAGTGTTACATGCTAGATCGGTGTGACTTAGGATCGGGGTCTCGACAGCATTGGTATCAGAGCCTGACTGACTGTAGGATTACCAAGCCAAACTGGTCGAAGTTGAGTCTAGAGATGCTTTGGTTATATAAGGGAATTGATTGTGAAAGGGAACGTAAGGCTCTTTTTACTCCTTTACCTCATGTCATTCTTTCTGAGTCAGCCTCTTATTTTCTACAAGGGTTAAGGCCTAGGCTTCTCCTCCATCTCTCAGGATGACGTGTTACTAAACCGTAAAGTCTTAGGATTGTTAAGTTGTGTCACCGTACAGTTCTACTACTTCTGTGTGTCCTCAGTTTGACCCAGAACCTTGATATTATGATGCTGATCGATCATGCTATTCCTTTGATGAATGTCTCAAAATCCCTTTTGAGCATTTACAGCCGTTATGCTGCCGAAATTGTCCTAGGATTTCAAGAGTTTCTAATGCTTTTGCATTACATTCCGCATCCCTATGTCGATGCTAATTCCATCCTTCTTTCCTTGGTTTCTATGCCAGGATGTCGTCTGCTAACCGAGGTTCAGTTGCTCATAGCAAGAACCACGGAGATGGTAGGGACGAGGATCCTGCTGACCAGCCTTTGATGGCCGAGTTCTTGTTAGCATCCGAGAGGAACAAGCGTGAGACTAACCGCTTGCTGGCACAGATTGAGCAGAACACCGCACATCAGCGCAAGAAGTTGGTTTCCATCACCGACTTCATTGGTCAGAAACCACCCACTTTCCATCATTCCATTGAGCCACTCGATGCGGATGACTGGCTCCGAAGCATCACTCACAAGTTGCATTCTACGAACGTCGCTGGAAGTGACAAGGTCACCTATGCTACCTATCACCTGGAAGGTCCTGCTAGTATTTGGTGGCAGAGCTATGAGGCTATGCTTCCAGCTGGTCAGATTCCTACCTGGAGGGATTTCACCGAGGCTTCTCATGATCACCACATTCCTCGGGCTCTCATTGACCGCAAGAAGGAAGAGTTCTGTAGTTTTGCCCAGGGTAAGCTGCCTGTTGATGCTTACAGTAGGGAGTTTGGAAACCTCACCCGCTATGCTACAGAAGGAGTGTCCACGGGCGCTAAGAAGTAGGCTAGGTTCCGGAAGGGTCTCAACCCTAAGTTGCGTCGTGATCTCCACCTGCATCATTGTGATACTTTCCAGGCTCTTGTGAACAAGGCCATTAATGCAGAGACAGCTAAACTTACTTACGAGGAGTCTCGAAAGCACAATCGTGATCTGGGTTCTTCCTCCCGCTCTGGCTCTCAGAAGCAACGGATTTGGATTCCAAACTCAGCTCTTCCACCCGGATATGCACCGAGGCCATCCGATGTAGCGCCTCACCCAACTCAGCAACATGCTCCACCCAGGCCTATTAGTGGACCACCTGCCAATGTAGGTCCACGTCCTACCTCAGGAACTTGCTTCACCTGCGGAGAACCAGGACACTATGCACGTGACTGCCCTCAGTCCAGTTATACTCCACCCTAGTCTGAGAGGTCTGTTGGCCATGAAAAGACATCAGGCAAGATGATCAGTACCAAGCCAGCCTCCATTGAACGAGCTTATGTGCACCATGTCTCAGCTATAGAAGCTCAAGATGATCCCGACGTTGTACTGGGTACGCTTCTTGTCAATTGTCACCCAGCTTCAGTTCTGTTTGATTCTGGCGCATCCCACTCCTTCATATCCGAAGGTTATGCTCGGTTGCACGACATGTCATTTTGTGATATGCCAACTCCACTAATAATCCAGACTCCTGGTTCCAAATGGCAAACCTCCATGGTAAGCCATGGTAATGAAATCCTTGTTGACAAACTGGTTTTCCTTGCGTCTTTGATATCTCTCAAGTCCTCAGATATTAACATCATCTTGGGTATGGACTGGATGACAACTCATCATGCCAAGATCGATTGTTACACTAGATCTGTTCAACTTACACATCCATCTGGCAAAATAGTCACTGTCTCCACTAGAGTTGCAAGGCGTCAACTCTATTCTCTTAATGCCAGCCCTCTTCCAGACCTTGAAGATATTCCGGTAGTCCGTGACTTCCCAGATGTTTTTCCAGAAGAACTGCCAGGTGTCCCACCTGATAGAGATGTAGAGTTTGTCATAGAACTTATCCCAGGAATTGTTCCAATCTCGAGGAGACCATACAAGATGGCACCTTTGGAGTTAGCCGAGCTTAAGAAACAACTTGATGAGTCCTTGCAAAAGGGTTTCATCCATCCCAGTTCTTCTCCTTGGGCTTGTCTTGTCCTCTTCGTCAAGAAGAAGGATGGTATGGATCGAATGGTTGTAGATTATCGTCCCGTTAATTTGGTCACGATAAAGAACAAGTATCCGCTCCCCAGGATCAACGACCTGTATGATCAGCTCGCTGGATCCTCAGTCTTTTCCAAGATGGATTTGAGGTTAGGCTACCACCAAATCAAAATCAGAAACGGGGACATCCCCAAAACGGCCTTTGTCACTCATTATGGTCAATACGAGTACACCATAATGTCTTTCGGCCTAACCAATGCTCTAGCTACTTTCTCCCGCTTGATGAACTCAATCTTTATGGAGTACTTAGATAAGTTCGTCGTGGTTTATCTCGATGATATTCTTATTTACTCGAAGAACGAGGAAGAGCATGCCGAACATCTTAGCCTTGTGTTAGAAAAACTCAGAGAGCATCGCCTTTATGCCAAGTTCTCCAAGTGTGAATTTTGGTTGCCAGAAGTGACCTATCTTGGCCACGTGATCTCTGGTAAGGGCATTGCTATCAATCCCGAGAGAGTCAAAGCCGTTCTCGATTGGACTCCACCTGAAACGGTCAAACAAGTTAGGAGTTTCCTTGGTCTAGCCAGTTATTGTCGCCGCTTCGTTGAAAACTTCTCCAAAGTAGCCAAACCCCTCACGGAGCTTCTCAAGAAAGATAAAAGGTTTGAGTGGACCCCACAGTGTGAGCATAGTTTTCAGGAACTGAAAAGACGCCTGACTTCTGCGCCCATACTCGTGTCACCGGATTTCACTAAAGACTTTGTTATCTATTGCGATGCTTCGCGTCAAGGACTAGGTTGCATTCTTATGCATGATCGTCATGTGATTGCCTATGCATCTCGACAGTTGCATCCACATGAGGAAAATTATCGTACACATGATCTGGAGCTTGCAGCCGTAGTCTATGCACTTAAGACTTGGCGACATTACCTTCTTGGTAACCGTTGCGAAATCTACACTGACCATCAGAGTCTCAAGTATATCTTCACCCAACCGGATCTGAATCTCAGACAGAGACGTTGGTTGGAGTTGATCTTGGATTACGACTTAGGAATCACCTACACCCCAGGCAAAGCCAATGTCATGGCTGATGCTTTAAGTCGTAAATCCTATTGCAACAACCTCAAGTTGCAACAATGTCAACCACCCCTCCATGAGGAATTCTGTAAGCTTAACCTTTACATAGCTCCTCATGTTTCCCTTTCTACTTTGGTGGCGAAACCTACCCTTACGGATCAGATCATAGAGGCTCAGAAGCATGATACGGGAATCTCCCGGATCAAGAAGAATATTTCCAAGGGATTTGCTGGCTGTTTCTCTATGGATAAACGAGGTGTTGTTTACTTTGGTAACCGTTTTGTGGTTCCCAAATGTCAACAGATGCAGCAACTGATCCTTAAGGAGGCCCACGAATCCCCTCTCACGATTCATCACGGTAGTACAAAGATGTATCAGGACGTACGCCAGAGGTTTTGGTGGACTAGGATGAAGAGAGAAATCGCTCAGTATATTGCCAACTGTGACGTTTGTCGTCGCGTTAAGGCAGAGCATCAAAGACCTGCTGGCACCCATGAACCTTTAGCTATTCGTGAGTGGAAATGGGACAAAGTTGGTATGGACTTCATCACCGGCTTTCCCAGGACCAAGAAAGGAAATAATGCTATCTTCGTAGTCATTGATTGTCTCTCCAAAGTGGCTCACTTCCTACCAGTTCGAGAGAGTATCACTGCTAGTCAGCTCGCTGACTTATATATCTCCCGGATAGTGTCACTCCATGGTGTTACACTAGAGATCAATTCAGACCGTGGCAGTCTTTTCACCTCTCATTTCTGGGAAAGTTTCCAAACTGCCATGGGCACCCATCTTTCCTTCAGTACCGCTTTCCACCCTCAATCAAGTGGTCAGGTGGAAAGGTCAACCAAATTCTTGAAGACATGCTTAGAGCTTGCGTTATCTCATTCGGTATGGATTGGGAGAAATGTCTTCCCTTTGCCGAGTTTGCTTATAACAATAGCTACCAATCTAGTCTTAAGAAAGCACCCTTCGAGATCCTGTATGGACGAAGATGTCGAACACCTTTGAACTGGTCAGAAACCGGCGAAAGACAATTCTTTGGACCGGATATGATCCAGGAGGCAGAAGAGCAAGTTCGCATCATTCGTGAGAATTTGAAAACAGCCTAATCTCGTCAAAAGAGCCAGTATGACCGTCGTCATAAGGAATTGGCTTATGAAGTTGACGACAAGGTTTACCTTCGGGTTACTCCTTTGAATGGTACCCATCGTTTCGGTATCAAGGGCAAGTTGGCTCCTCGTTACATCGGTCCTTTTCGCATTCTCGCTAAATGAGGAGAGGTTGCCTACCAGTTGGAACTACCCCCACATCTTTCTCGAGTTCATGATGTCTTCCACGTCTCTCAACTCAGGCGTTGCTTCTCGGATCCCATCCGTGGAGTGGACCACGAAACGCTTGATCTTCAAGATAACCTCACTTATCGAGAGTACCCCATTCACCTTCTGAATCAAGCAGAGCATGTCACTCGACGTCATAACATCAAGTTTCTCAAGGTTCAATGGTCTCATCATGCCGAGAGAGAGGCTACTTGGGAGCGAGAAGATCGTCTTCGACTTGAGTACCCCGCTTTCTTTCCGCCAACTCCTGAATCTCGGGATGAGATTTCTTCGAGTGGGGATGAGTTGTCACATCCCTAGTTTGGTATGGTCCTAGGCTTGCTTTGTGCATCATGCTTAAATTTCAAATGAAATTGAAATGGGGATGTCTCAAACCCTAGCACCAAAGCAATTTAAATAGGTTCAAATTAAAAATGGAATTTCAATGAAACCAAAATGCTATTCAAAAATGTTCATGCTCTTTGGATAATGTTGGGAACAACAACCAGAGGTGATGCACATTTTTGCTACTCATTTTGGATTTTTGAATCAATGCCTAAATATTTGATTTGGAGCTATTTAAATTATATAAATATTTTAATGGCTCCAAAAATGTTGGGAATTGGTGAGGGCCTCTAGAATATTATATCTAGATGCCATAATTATTTTCAGCATTTATGGAAATGTTTTAACATTTCTTTTAAATACAAAACAAATGTCAGAAATAGAAAAAGAAAACAGGAAAGGAATTACCTGACATACCCTGAGGCCTGCCTTACCTGGCTGACCCAGGTCCTGTGCAGCCCAGCTGTGGCCCAGCCCTGTAGTTGGCCCAGCCCAGCCGCCTACCATCTTCAACCTCCTGCCATTAGGCAGGAGGGCGTGTGCTTGCCGCGCGCGCGCCACCTCCACCCTGCCTGGCTGTCCTCCCGTCGCCCTGGACCTTCCCCGCGTTGCCACGCATCTCCCTCGACCCCCTACGTCTTCCCCCTCTCTCTCTTTGGAACCCCTCCCCCTTCTTCGTGCGTTTCCGAATAGAGCTCGTCGACGCCGCTCGCCGTTGCCGTGGCCCCCGAGCCCCCCTCGCCTAGCTAGGATGCTTAGCAGCTCCGCCACCTCGCGCTACGCCTCTCCACAGAAGGAAGCCCGTCAGAGCGCCCCGTAACGCCGCCATCGCCGTCATCCCCTTCTTCGGCCGCCGAAGATTTGCCTCGCCGTCCCGGCGTCGTCTGACCCTCCCCGAGCCCACCGAGACGCGTGCTGCAACCGCTGTGAGGCTGCCCATATTTTTCCCCTACTCCCATCGTCGGTTGCGTCCTCTAGCTGGTAGCCCCGCCGCATCCGTGAGCTCATCGCCGGCGACCCCGTCGCCTCCATCGATCTAGCATGCATTAGACGCGCCCGAGCGCACGGTCGTGCTCCTGGTTACGCCAGGAAGCCGTAGACAACCCCAGTCGGGCTCCTCGTGCTCCGTAGCCTCGTGCCTGTGCACCGCCGAACTCCGGCCGCCGCGTCCATGGTCGTGGCCGTCGTCTCCGGCGACCCCGCAGCCTCCCGAGCAGCCAGCTAGATGCGGGCGTGTGCAGGCTATCCTCTGGTGGCCTCCGTGCGCTCTTCCGCCGCCTGTAGCGCATTCCGGTGAACCACCGCCGTGTGGTTTGGTTGTCGCCGGCTGAACTCCGGCGAGGCTGACCTGGCGGCTTAATTAGCGCTAATCCCCACCATTAGCCACCCCTCCAGCCGCTTACAGTGGGCCCCAGGGCCAAGTCAAACATGGTCAGTGCGGGTTTGACCCGGGGTTAACCCCAGTGTCACTGACGTGTGGCCCCACACGTCAGGTTTGACCTGGTCAGCCTGCTGACGCCTCGATGATGTCATGCTGATGCAGTATTTGTTTTTCTGGATTTTAAATAATTCAGAGAATTTGAGAAAATAGTTAAAACTTCTAAAAATCATAGAAATTCAACCGTAACTCCAAATCAAATAAATTATATATGAAAAATTATCAGAAAAATGCAAGGAATCCATTTATGCTAGTTTCATGCATGAAAAACCAACTTATACTTGATGTATAAGTGAAAACGTAATAATGGCATGTTATATACTTAATTTGGGGTTTGCATATGAACCCTTGGTTCATATGGACTTCAACCAAATTGATGCTAGATGCATTAGGGAAAATCATAGCATCTTTGAAATGTCATCTTCATGCATCATATTGTTGCATATGCTTCTTCGTGGATCTATCAGGCAAGCAAACCCCCCTTGAGCATCTCGATAAATCCCACTCTCTCGCTCCTGCTCCTTTTACTGCATTAGGACAACAACGATTCAAACTGCTACTTTTCTGCTGCGGTAGCTGAACCCATTCCTCTGCATGACCTGTCATTGCAACAGTAAATAGTTGAAACCCACTAGCATGAGTAGGAATTGCTTGAGCCTTGATGTTCCTGCTCATCCATGCTTGTTTTCTTTATGCCAGCTATGCTTAGAGTTGTGTCAGGTCTGATTCATCGGGAATGAATTGGAGTGGTGAACATGTCCTACCGGCAAAGGCTAAGTGTGTGAACACGTTTTGGTAAAGGTAGCGATGAGAGGCCATGTAGGAGTACATGGTGGGTTGTCTCATTGGAACCGTCCTTAAGCACTGAGTTCTGTGTATGTTGTCCAAGTCCAGTTACTACCACACATTGGGTTCCGGTTATCCGGCCCCTCTCGGCTTATTAATCCACTTGATCTCTGTCCAGGAGTTGCAACTAGTTTCTGGCGTTTGTAGGTAGTGCTACTTGTCTACCAGGTGGTGTCCGACGGGACAGGCTTGGGACAGACTAGGCACTATGGCACGGTGTACCAAGTGGCACCCGGATGGTGGCCTTGGGAACCCTGCACACATCATTTGAGGCCGCGAGCGACACCCCGGCCGGATCTCCTTGCGGATGGAACCTGAATAGGCGATAAACCTGGACGAGAGACTTGTGTGGTTAGTCAGGACGTGGCCGACACCCTCGCCTGGCTTCGGCTTGAAGGTTGCCGGGGTACATGACATGTACAGGGCTATAAGTGGCGAGAGCGTGTGTGACGAGGTACACCCCTGCAGGGTCAATATTATCTATTCAAATAGCCGTTTTCCTCGGATATGGAAACTTGGAGGACTTATGTAGTACATAGACAACTTGAAGTGGATACTCTAAAATCCGCAAGATAAGCGTCAGTACTATGGATGGCCTTCTCGTAGGGAGACGGGAACGGATCCATAGTGGAGTATTGATATGGTGAATTTGTGGACTCGTGTGCGTCTTCTCACCTCAAGAAGTTTCTGATACTCGTAGTATAGATTAGCCATTGAGTCAAAGCTGGCTTGCTGCTTTTAAACTCCACCACCCCCTTTGTTGATAATGATGCATATGTAGATAGTTCTAAAGTAAGACTTGCTGAGTACCTTTGTACTCACGTTTGCTTATTTATGTTTTGCAGTTGGTTACACTAGTGGCTTCGACGAGTAGCTTGTATCCCAGCTACGATCTTGTACCCTTGGGAGGGTCGTGTTTAGTCAGGCTTCTTAGTCTTTTCCTTTTTGTAGTTGTCTTTACTTAGACATGTAATGCTTCCGTTGCTTGTATGCTCTAAAAGATGGGTCATGAGACCCCTGTGTGTATTGATTGCTACGTGGCTCTTCTGGGCCTTATCTATATGAGTTTGAGTTATGTTGTGATGCCATGATGTACAGCACATACTTGCATGTTATGCGTACGTGTAACGTGTATTGCTATGTGTGGGATCCGACAACCTAGTTGTTTACCTCTGATAGCCTCTCTTATGGGGAAATGTAGTCTTGTGCTTCCCTGTGCCATAGTAGTCTGCTACAGCCCGGTTCACCGGAGTCCTGCTAGCCCAGCACTACTGCTCCGGAACACTTGACTGGCCGGCATGTGATTCACTTCGTGCCTGTGTCTGTCCCTTCGGGGAAATGTCACGCGGTGACATCCGGAGTCCTGCCTAGCCTGCTACAGCCCAGGTTCCAGGAGTCCTGTTAGCCCAGTGCTATAGCCCGGATTCATACACTGTTGACCGACATGCGCGAGGTTGATTCATGTATGCCTGTCCCTGTAAGTTAGTGCTACTTTGGGTTCACGACTAGTCATGTCGGCCCAGGTTCTCTGTCATATGGATGCTAGCGACACTATCATATACGTGAGTCAAAAGGCGCAAACGGTCCCGGGCTAGGTAAGGTGTCACCCGTGGGAATACCGTGCGTGAGGCCGCAAAGTGATATGAAGTGTTACATGCTAGATCGGTGTGACTTAGGATCGGGGTCCCGACATCTGAAGACCTTGTTTTCACTCCAGATTTCTCCATCACCAATTCAAATGGCTGATGCACAGGAAGAGTAGTTGAACATACAAACATTGTCGACAAAAGCAATGAGAAATACAAAAAAGGACGTCATGATATAATTCACATATATGACGCTTGGCTAAACAGCATGATATTGCATAATTCACATATATAATGCCTTGCAACAAGATAGCATTGCATAATTCAGATATATAATGTCTTGCAACAAGATGGCATTGCATAAATCACATATATGGTAATTAGACACTAAACAGGTGGCATTCACACAAAGCATGTCTAAACTAAGCAAATGACATAGCAATGCAACATACCATATGCACGATATGAGCAACATAACCCTACCAAGTTAGAGCATGCACCTCGGGCGAGGGGGGAATAGGACTGGTCATCTATCTCTGAATCCTCCTCTGAGGAGCTATCTGTAACCAGCAAGACATGCGCTTCGTCAAATAGCATTGTCTTCTCTGAAGACCTTGTTTCCACTCCAGATTTTTGCATGACCGTGCCGAATGGCTGATGCACATGAAGAGTAATTGAATGTACTAAAATTGTTGAAAAATTTAACACGTAATAAAAAATGATGTCATGATACAATTCACATATAAGATGACTAGCTAACCAGGGTAGCATTGCAAAATTCACATATATGATGCCTGGCTAAACAAGATGGCATTGCATGATTCACATATACGATAAAGAAACTAAACAGATGGCATTGGCACAAAGCATGTCTAAACTAAGCAGATGACATCTTTGATGTATACAGTAAGCAATGGAAGGCACCATATGCATGATTTTACCAACATCAGCATGCCAAGTTAGAGCGAACACCTCATGGGGTAAATAGGAGTGGTCTTCTGCTTCTGAATCCCCCTCAGAACAGTTATCTTCCTCTTGACTATGATCCGAAATGTGTGGAGGGGGGCTGCCTTTGCGCCCACCATGGAGCGACATCTACATAAAAATTTATTGCCACGCAAGGCTCGTATTTTTTGCTCTACATGTTCAGTTCCATTGTGTCCAATAACTGACATGCATCGGAATAAAACATAGTGAGATTATGTAAGGAGTGCATGCACAAATCCAGAGTGATGGTAGCAAACTGTAGATAGACCCAAAACAAATGATAGCAGGCAGATAATAGCTTTAGTTAAAAAATACAGATAATGGCTCCTTTAATGTTTGTTTGCACCCAACATGAAGCTCATAGTAGACACCCGAGATTAACCAGATAGTAGACAGATAGTACTGATTGCTGCCCCAATATGTACCCCACAACCATTTAAAAACTCAAGTTTCAGCATAAGTTTGGACCTGACTCAGAGTCTAATAGGTGAAAACAACGATAAAGTAGCATGTCATCATATTAAGCAATGCATAACGTAAGCAGACACGGAAGAGTGTGACCTCTCTTGCAGACCCGTGTAGTCCTCAAGGTCATCTGCTCAGTTGATGATGGTAATGCAGTTGTCGTGGCTACCGGCGGCGGGGAAGAAGATCTGAGGTAGCGAAAGACAGTCTGGAGAGCGGATCCCTGCTGTGGTGAACCCTTCCATCGTTGGAGAAGCTGAGCTGGGGTGGAACACAGCGCCGCAGGAGCAGGACAAACCACACAAGGTTTCCTTTGACACATATCTGTAACCGAAGTAATTGTGTAAGGGCTTGTTTGAATTTGAGGATTCTAACAATGCATGGATAGGAAATAGACAGTAATAGGATAGGAATGCATGTGCAAAACAGAGAATTTAAAAACACAGGATTTCTGCCAATCTGGGTGTTTGGTTCACAAGAATTGGAAGATCATAGGATGCAAAGAAGCATGGTGAGATTAAGTCAAACCACAAGAAGTGTACAACCTCTTTGGTGAAGCCATGTCGATCTCAGCGTGATTGGGTTGGCCGCTGAGGATGCTCCGGCTGACTTGGCTGTCGGAGGAGGGGAAGAAGATCTTAGGCGTCTGGAGATGGAGCACGAGGTACTGCTCCGTTGTGATGGAGGGTTTCGTCGTTGGAGCAGCTCGAGTGAGTTGTACGACGCCGAGGCTGAAGCAGGACAAGAGAGAAAACGTTAACTTGAGTGGAATTCTAATAGCATCTCCAATAGATGACGTTAAATACATAACCACAAAGTGCTAGATGTATACATCAACCGCTCGTCTCTGAACTTAACTATCGAAACTGAATTTAACTTTCGAAACTGAACTTAACTATCGAAACTGAATTTTGCTGTCAAAACTGAATTTTACTGTCGAAACTGAACGCACTAGAGGTGAGGCTACACATCAGTCAACTAACTTTTTCATCTCTGGTCAGTCAATTTTGCAGCCGTAGGATACGAAATCAAGGGCCTGCAGTTCATCTTCAACCTCCACCCCTGAGCCGTCAGCCACCACCGGCCAAACAGCCGCCCCCCGCCGCCCGCGGTCGGCGGTGCGCCGCCCAGCCCGCCCCGAAAACACTCCCCACAGCCGGTCCGCCGCCGCCGCCCCGGCCATCCCTGTAGGCCCCTTGTGCCGAGCTTTTTCTCCGGCGATCCCCACGCCACCGCCCCACCACCGCCGACGACCACCGCCCCCACCCTGAACCCTAAGATAGATAATGGGCTACCTCTCTAGCGAGCCCCCCTCCCCGGTGCGGCTGGTTCTTCCTTAACTCCGGCGAGCCCCCCACCCCCTGAAAATCGACTGACCCCAAAGTCGATTCAGTCAACTGAAGTGTAGCTAAATCAGAGCAGCATTGCAAGCAAGAGCACGAGCGAGAGCAGCAGCGCGAGCAAGAGCAGACCAGGCAGGGGACCAGGAGCAAGAGCAGAGCAGCAGCGCAAGCGAGAGCTGAAGCAGCAGCAGCTCCTACTGATGTGGACGTCGCCGCCGAGGGAGTGACACCGTGGAGGAAGTGGCCGGCGACGCCGCCGTGGATGGAGCCACGCCGTGTCGGCTTGGGACCGAGTGCCAATAGCACCGTGAGATCGAATCAAGAAGAAAATGCGGTGATTAGTGTACAACCTCTTTGGTGGCACCGATTAGGTCGCAGCTTCATCCGAGGAAATGGTGATGATGATGCTCTTTTGGTGGTGCAGGTGAAGATGGCGGTGTGGGAATGGAGGTGGCGTGAAAGACGAGGGGAACGTCGGGGCAGCTCCTTGGAGGTGGAGGACGGGGTGGCTGAACCGACAGGACGACCAGATCAATGAAGGATCCTCATACGGTACGGTGGATGAGGGACATCGAGGTGTTGCTGTGGACGACGTCGTCGGGGAAGAGGCTTCGGCTGGGTGGTGGACGAAGGAGGGCATGGAGCTTCGCGGGTTTTCCCGGCCTCGGTGTACGAATGGGTGGGCGGATGGGATGGGAGTGGGGAACCATGGCTTAGGGACGCGCTTGTCCGAAATGTGGGGTAAGTTACGAAAGTACCCCCACCGATTTGAGGCGGTTCTTTCGGTTCAGGGGTATCACGGGCACTTCACGTGTCGGGATTTCACAGGAGGTGGGAGTTTTTGCGCGCGTTGTAATTTTGGAATAGCAAGGCGCGGGTTGAGATGGAGGGAGTTGTCGGAGCACAACGAGACAAAGATTTATCTTAAATATTTCGGGGTAACAAGGCACGGGTTGAAGAGGCAGGAGTTTCGCAGCACGATAGACAGAGACGCTAGCTTGAGATTTCGGCATAACAAGGTGTGGCTTGAAATTTCGGGAGAACAAGCTTAACGTGTACCCAAAAGAAAAAAAGACAATTTAGACTAGTATGATATACTACGTACAATGTGTTTAACACGCACAACACACACACAGACACCATTTAGACTAGTAAGGTACATGTGCATTGCATGCATGAGATTTGGCAACCAAATTATGAGTAAATACCACATTATAGCATGTAAGCTTTGAGTCATATATGCATGATGTAGATGTTCGTATAATTCTTATAGTTCATTTCATTCAAAATCATCTAGTTTTTATAAGAAGGCTAATCTATTTTAAGATTCATGGAATTGTGCGTTGTAAGGCATAAAGTAAAAAACAAATCATGTAGAAAAACATTTGGGCAATTATGATACAGAAGATTCTAGAATAAAGAAGAAGTGCTTGTGTTTTGAGGTTTGTGCATTATGCTTAAGTTCAACCATAGAGTCTTCTAGATTGTACATGTGGCAAAATCTGGTGGAATCTAGATGATATCCAATAGCCAGTAGTGCTCAAATTTGCCACCTCTACACCATCAGATTGGCCTCATCCAACGACCATCTTTCAAAGTTAAAGTTATCCGTACACTATATAAAAATATATAATATATTATATATAGGGGTATAGATATAGATATGTGATGCGAAAGCCACCCATCATCTCCAATTAGAATAGTGTGTCCATGAACGGATGCAATGTGGCCAAACGATGTCTGCCATCGATATCTCAAATTCAAACTAGTCTGACCTTGTTCAATGTGTGTACATTACAACATGCTCGTTTCCAAACCACACTGCGCAGATCTCCGTTATATTCATCCATGTATGGGTTTCAAACATCATGATCTCTTATTCAAATATTTGAATTCAACTTTACATTGATTATGACCTCACCTAGTCTTTTACACCCACACATTAGTCTTCTCTTTATAATTGTACCAATAACTTTCTCTCATGCATGCATGCACACACACTACCAGTCAGTATTATCCATCACACACATGCAATCTTTTTCTTCAGGTCAGTCTCCCATGAAGGCACACACACACACATCCCCCTCTCCATCATATCGGGCATTCTTTATCTCTCATGTGGGTGCGCAACGATCGATGTTCCTCTATATGTGTGTGTATATAGCTAGGTCTTTCATAGTTTTCCACATAAACCGATCAATCTATATATCTAGTGAGGTCTCACCCTCTTTCCCACATCCACATCGATCAATATATACCTCTCTATATAGGATTACATATATAGCTAATTCACCCACATTAATTATATCCAACGCCCCCTCTCATCATCAATGCCGTCCGCTTCATCTCTCAGACGCGCGCATAATGTCGAAGACAGGGGGCAGCAAGGGCCCTGCCCCCCTAACATCACTATATATCGAGGCTAATTTGAATGTGATCATTAGACAATTGCTGGTAAAATGGTTTAAGTTGATGAATTGGCCCTCCTCGTAAAGGATTAGCAATGCTTGGCCCCTAGCTCATGGGACATTTTTCATGGCTTTGCCACTGCGCGCAACAGCGCACGTTCTCGCCCCCTCTCTCTAAATATTGATCTTGCAATTGTGCACTCCTTCATAGTCTCCCTCCTCTCGGCCCCTCGCACCATCTTCTAGCCCCCACCGGATTTTGCCACATGTACAATCTAGCACACTCCATGGTTGAACTTAAGCATAATGCACAAATCTCAAAACAATAGTGGTTCTCCTTTGTTCTTGAATCTTCTGTATCATAACTGCCCAAACTTTTTTTCTAGTTGAATTTCCATTATTTGTTTTTACTTTATGCTTTACAATGCACAATTCCATGAATCATAGAATAGATTAAGGGCTTCTTTGATTCAAAGGATTCTCGAAGGAATTTTGGAGGATTCTAATCCTTAGGAATTTACCTATCTTGGTTGTTTGATTCGTAGGATTGTAAACCATAGGAATTTTTCCATATGATTCATTTGCACTAGATTTCATAGGAAACATCCCATCCACTCAAACCTCTTTGAAAGAATTATGCGTTTTTCTATGCACAATCAAACACTCGTACCATCCTGTAGGATTTAAGACGACATTCCACTCTAATCCCATGTTCTTCCTATTCCCGCGTTTTGGAAATCCTACGAATCAAAGAGGCCCTAGGTTTTTATAAAAACTAATTGATTTTGAATGAGATGAACTATAAGAATTAAACGAAGGTCAATATCAGGCATATGACTCAGAGCATACATGCTACAATGTGGTATTTATTCATAATTTGGTAGCAAAATCTGACGCGTGCAATGCACGTGTACCTTACTAGTACTTCGAGTATATGCGAAACACAATGGCACGCTACACAGTGTCTCTCTTACAGTTCATGAAGCCACATGGCACATGTGGAGGCGTTGTCGCGACATCCTTGTGTGGATTGATCACAGTGACATGCTGCTGGTTCCATAAGAATGTACTCGTCCTCCCTGAGCCGCACTGGCGGTACATGCATGAAGCAAAGATGTGCACGCACGCTATACACGCACTCATTCCCTTGCACGCACACGTGGGTACACGGGCGGGCGCAATTTTGTACCAGGATCCACCCCATGTGATAATTTGACGCGTGTAAAGTCCTTCACTTCATTGGTGGTCAACTAATACAGCCCATGCAAATTGAGTGGACGTGAGGGCGGAAGAAAGACATTACTACTCCACTGCATGCATGCGAGTAGTAAAATCATGGGTTGCTAGTAGTGCTTCCATTGGTCTCCTTTGTATTTTGTGCCAATTTTTGACAGTAACATAATATTTATGCATCTAAGCAGTTTAGTCTACTTGAAATTTATTTTCCACTAAACTCATCGGGAGCCGTTTCGGGCCTCGAAACCAAAAAACGATCAATTAATCTTTACCTTGTTCCCATCACATTCGAAAGTACTAGCGCTACAATTAAGTGCAAGCCTGCTCACACCTACCAGTATGTACCAAACCTGAATGTGTTCCCACTATGCAGCTTTAGTACTAGTGCTAGTACTTAGGTTATAAAAAAGGGAAACTACCTAACCAAAAATTACTCTACCTTCGTCCTCGTAAGTCCTGCTTCTTCGTCCGTCCTTGCCATGGCCGGTGTGCAGAGCTCTAGGTCGAGAACTACTCATAACAAGGGAGCGGCAACCAAGGCTACGGAAAAAGAGAGGGCTCACCGCCACGCAGAGACCTCGAAAGATCTCTCACGGGCAGGCGATGGATCCCGGGAGCGCCCTAGACACGGAGGCGAACATGCTGAGCTAGTGGCGCTGGAGTCGTTATCCCTCGATGGCATGCCCGATCAGCTCAATAAGCACCTCAATAAGCAGAAGGAGTTCATCCACGGCTTGGTGGAGCTGCTGAAGGAGAGCCTCGATGACATGCCCGCTGAGCTCAATGAGCAGGGAGAGTTGACCGCCGGCTTGGTGATGCTACTGAAGAAGAGCATTGCCTCAGAGAAGAAGGCGACCGGCGAAATCCTACAACTTCAGGAGGACAAGGCGAAGCTCTGCCACAAGCTTGACCTGCTGAAGGAGGAGAACGCCAGTTGGAAGAAGCTGCATGAGAATAGTAGTTCCTAGATGAAGATGTTGCAGGACCTCGTCATGGAACAGAAGGAGGAGTTGGCGAAACTCCACATCGAGCACCCGACTGCTGTCAAGGTACGTAATGCGGCCATGGAACAGATGATGAAGGCTCGCGTAGAGAAATCCCGTGTCATGGACACAATGATGAAGATAGCAGAGGAGATGTGCAAGGAGATGTAGGTCATGGAGGCGATGAAGAAGCAGTTACGACTCCGTGGCCAGCAACCCTTCATGTAGTGAGAGCAGTGCCCCAGACTTGTGTGTGCGTCTTCCTTCTTTTTTGGGGTGATAATCCTCCTTCTTCTTTTGCTCATGTGTTTCTTATTTTGCTTCGGGTGTTTTGCCGCATGTGTCACCTTCTCTGCGAGGCATGAATAGAACAATGCTAAAAATGAGATGACTAGCAAATTAGATCATTCTTTATCGCGAATAGAACAATGCCTCTTGCTAGTAATATATAATAAGAGTAGAGAGTAGAGGATATGGCACTGGGCTACCGTGTTTCACCCTCCTCCGTTGTACTCCAGTAGAAAACTTGAGTAAACCGCATGGTTCTTTGCTCATCCTCAGGTCGTCGGCACATTATATGAGCAGTCAAATCACAAGGCCCCGCCTTCCAGCAGTTATGAGCTATCCAATCACAAAGGCCCTCGCCTCTCGTGAAAAGGACCAAGCTAGACTGCCCCGCCCTCTAGCCTTTTAGAAAATGTATACATTTGTCTAGTAGTAGTACCGATGGATTGCACCAAGGAGCAAAACTAACAAGATGTAATTAAAGAAAAAGGTGGTACATATAGGGAGCGCTCGTCGCCAAATTATGCATATACTATATGACACTACCCACTATGAAGGTACTAGTAACATAGACTAGTAACTAGTCTATGCTAGTATCCACTATGACTAGCCAAAGTCGAGGCGCGGATACCAACGAGGGCCTGGTTGTGTCTATACTTGGACAACTCACCTGACTGCATGTGCACCAGGGAGACGAAGCTCGTGTCGTGTTGGTGCCGTGTGCGGCCCGCACATTAACCAAAACCTCGCGCCTCCATCTTAGCCTCCACGTTTTAAACTTCTCAATCTTAAGGCCAAGGAGCAACGTGAAACCTATGATAGAGCTAATTGGATGGTTGAGAACACTACAATTTGTAGCTACAGATGCGTGTGTGAGAGAGGATGAGTGTGTGCGTGCACCTCTTCTCAGAGTACAACTGTATGTGGGTGGCATCGACCTAGGGATCAGTGATGGTGCGTGCGAGAAGTCCCGAGAGATAGGTGTAATGCGTCTGAAAAAAAGACTAGTCTATAGCTCGCCACGAGGCTATTCCTCTCGAACGCCAAGCATAAGATATGTCTCTGATGGTGCCAGTTTTTACATGTACAAAGCACTAGAAAAAGAACTAGTACCATGGCATATGCTACACCACGGCCGAGAAAACGTGCCGACGTTATGCCATCTGAGAATAGTGCCGCACTTCGAAACTAGAACCGTCAATAAATTTTGAGCGCGTCTCGTCACATTCCAAATTACTACTACTACCACACTATATTTAATTGCAAACCTGTTCACACCGATCACAACCTAAACGGTTTCCCACTTAGGAGCGTATTAGTAGTACTCGGTTATAAATACTACTATACTAAGATGACTGCACATTCCTCCTCAACTCCTCATCCACAAAAAACAATCAAGTCAATCAAGCCATAGCCAGCGTGAGTTATGGGTCGAGAGATTTCCACCAGGGAGAGATGAGCATGGAAGAGGAAGCACGAGAGATGTCCCGCCTCGCCGCGAAAGCAGCCGACATGTCCAGCCGCGCAGCAGTAGCAGCACAGAGGTCCTGCCGTGCCGTCGATGTAGCAGACTGGTCCGGCCACGCCGCGGAAGCAGCAGAGATGTCCTGCCACGCCGCCGAAGCAGCAGGGAGGTCCCGCCGCGCCGCGGAGGCCTGGGAAAATTTCTCGCGGGCAGGTGAGGACTCTTACAGGCCCATACATGCGATAGTCCATAGCCAGATGGATCAGATCTTCGGCTGGGCGAGGATGCTGGATGAGGCTACTGGCGTCATCTGTCAACTAGGGGAGGGCAATGCGAAGCTCCGGGGCGAGTGCGACCTGCTGAGGGCGAAGATCGGCTGAAGGGCGAAGCAAGAGGAGGAGACCACTACCTTGTTGCAGAGGACGGGCGTCATCATCAAGAAACTTATGGACGAGAATGCCATGCTCCGCATAGAGTGCAACAAGCTGGTGGAGGAATCCATGGATGCTGCCAAGCAGCATATTAAGGACATGAAACTGATGAAAGAGATCATCGCCCGCCGCGAGAACTAGTCTTCGCGACCTGCAACGCATAAAGAAAGTAGAGATCAGCGAGCCAGATCGTTGTATGCGTCTTCCTCCTTCTTTTGCCCTTGTGTATTTCGGGCGTAGCCGCATGTGCCTTTTTTAATTATCTTCCTAATTATGTAAGACAATTATTATCCACTCTCATCGTCCTTATATATATTCATCAGTCTTGCTATAAGTTGCAGTAGATGCTATATAGGTCCGTCAGATCTTACATCAAGATCCGTGCAAAATTTTCTTTTCATATTTTCTTTTTTCTCTCTTAAATCTCAGTCGAGTGAGACATTTCCATGCCATTAAACAGAGGCTCGGGCACCATTAATGGAGACCTTGGGAGAGAGGTGGACGGCAGATTGAGGTCAAAGGGCTCGCATGCCTCCCATACTCAAATAGCTACCCTGCACGGCCCCTCCTAGCTAATAAAAAAAGGAGATGCATGGCGGCACGTAATCGGTAAATAGAACGCCCAGAGTTTCAATAATACCGGTGTTTTTCGATTGTAACGTCACAACACTTGTTCCAAAATGACTTTCTTGATTGTTAATGTGTGCGCCTTCGTAAATCGGACAACAAAATTACCACATCATGTTGGTGCCATGTCATGACACCAAGCCAAGTTTCATGATTTTCATGCGTGTTTCAGATTTACAGGAATTAAAAAACCAAGTTTCTCAAAGTTTCCAGCTGAGCCATGACGCCCAGATGTTTGAATTTCATTCCCATTTCTGGCATGGAACCTAGAAATTTACCCGAGGACACACATGTGATTTTTCAACTAGCTTTGGTGCACTGGAGCATGTGCTTGTATTTAAAATTTGAATTATGCACACAAAGGTCACACGTTCCCTCTCAGAACCACGATCCTTCTTGAGAGAAGCTCCGGTTTGCAAGAAACTTATACCAAAACATGTTCCTATTCAGCAATTTTTTTACCACAGCATGGTAGTACCATGACATGACACCATGCCAAGTTTCATGATTTTCATGCGTGTTTTGGATTTACAAGAATTTTAAAACCAAGCTTCTCAATGTTCCCGGGCGAACCACGATGCCCAGATGTTTGAATTTCATTCCCTTTTCTTGCATGTGACCTAGAAATTCAGCCGAGGACACATATGTGGTTTTTCAATCAACTTTGGTGCACGGGAGCATGTGCTTGTAGTTCAAATTTGAATTATGCACATTAAATGACTAGAAACTCAATTAATGTATAAAAAAAGGCCAAACGAACCCGAAATAATTCCAAAAATTAACAGGGCACTCATATAGTTCTATGTTGCCTCTATAAAGAAAATCTCGGGGGCAGCGTATATTGTTTCACACACGAAGGTATAAAGAAATAAAGAAATTAGCATACCTATTTTATTCTTGGGTTCTTATTATTTATGCCACTAGTGTGTATCACTACTCAGTTTTGCCATTAGAAGTTACAACTACGCAAATAATGCCATCGATCCTTGAGATGCCTGCTCAAAATGCAATTAGATATCTAAAAAATGCCATCGTTAAGTTAGATGTCTGCTCAGAAATGCCATTAGACTTTGTTATTTTCACGTCAAATCCGTTGACCATGTTACATGACAAAAATAAGCCGATTCTCACAATGATAAGTTAATTGTGTCCATCACAACACACCCCTCAAATAAAACCAAGCACCCTGGAATTCTTTGACAAAACTAAGCACCCTGAAATTCTTTGACAACTAAACTGCTGGCTATATGGTGTTGGCCATATATATTGTACGTATATAATGTGAAGAAACGAGTGGTAGTACTATACCAACTAAAAGATGAAATGGACGAAATATGATGAGAAGAAACATAATATAGTTCTGCTGGGGGCTCAGCACAACACACCCCTCAAATAAAACTAAGCACACCTGAAATTAAACTAAGCAACTAATCCGGTAGACACTGCATTAGAACCACTATGAGAAATGACACTGCCACCTTACTCGAACTCCTCATCCACGTCCTCGACTTCATCCTTGTCCCTCTTCCTCTTGGCCGATACTTCTTTGCTTGAACCAGACACTTGGCTCTTGCTCTTCATCCAACCCTTCTAGATACTGAAACAAAGGTAGCCATCCATTGCAGCGTAGTGGATGTGGTCTATATCTAGTACATTCCACTCCCATGCATGATGAAACTTGAACGGAGGTTTCTTTAGTGTACCGTATGAAGGATGAACCATGGCTCCTGCCAGGGTCAGCATTGAAGGCTGATCATGGGAGGGCACCAGCCCTTTCTTCTGGAGGTCGAAGGGGTTGCCTACAACGAGGCCTATCCGATCCAGGACATCCCTGTCGTTCCTAAAGTCTATAGTAACGAATTTGACTCGGCCGTCCTTGAGGAAATTCTTAAAATCCTAGCACTCAACATCGACATGGCATATGTGGTAGACCAAGCATAAGTCATGCGCGCAAACCTGGATCATGGCGGGCTTCTTCCTCTCTGCCTCCTTTAGATTCTTCTCGCTTCCTAGGACTGTGGTGTACTCAACATCTAGCCCAGCGACCCACTCATCATTTGAGTTTTTGAACATGCGTTTGAAGCGAGCAAGGCATTTTTTGACCTTTGCAGAAGAACGGGTGTAGATGATGTAGAACTCATCGCCGGTGATGGTTCTAACCTTGTACTCACCGCCGGTCACGGGGATTTGGGACGCCATGGATTTCGGAGGAGGGTTAGGATTAGTGGAACTGCCGTAATGTGAAAGGACGGGACGACTAGGAGTGGTTTATCGATTGTAAAAATGTCGAGTGGGGGGCGCGTGCGAATGGCAGGGTAGTGGCTTGCCTGGTGGATAAATGGATTCATGCACAGTACTATGGGGGCCCAATTAGATGTCATGTCTACTCGATGCCCAATTAAATGGCTTTCGATGTCATGTCAAGTGTCGGGAAAATTACAGGTGATACGAAGCTTTCCATTGTCCCATGATACGGGCTTCGGAGAGCCCTTGGATCTAAGATCGAACGGTTGCATGGCCTGATTCTAGACCTATGGGTGAATATCCTATCCTGGAGGGTTATTCTGCAAATTTTCAGCAACTTAGCGTGCGAAGTTCGATCTTAGATCCAAGGGCGGCCAGCAACCCGTATCATTTTCGCTCCTACCACAACTGTCGCCTTGCTCGCGCGGTCGCGCCCTTGGAGATTTAACACGGTGCGTTAGGCTATCTGATGTTGGCATGTCATACATAGTCATCACATAGTCACTCATACAACAAGGTTGGGTATAAGGTTGGCTATAAGAGTATTTTTGTTTACTTCTCTCTATCTCTTTCTTCGTAGTATTTATTGCATTTGCCAAGGAGTGACCTCTTCCAATGAAATGGTGCTTAGATGAGGTGCTATGGGCATTAAATGGCTTAGCAACTCAAGTCCCCAATGCATAGGTGCTTAGTTTTTTGTTGCTAAGTTTGCTTCATCTAGGTACACACGCTTATCACCGTTTCTTCCTGGTGTCACCAAACTAGTCTCTCTCTCTTCTTAATTAACTTGCCACATCAGACTTTATGCCTATGTGGCAGGCTTAGCACCTGTAGGATCAAGTACAACAGTGGGCTATAAGCCTGCTTTACATGGCATTTTTGCATATGTGGGGGAAAGAGGCAAGGAAAAAGTGGAGGAGTGGGCTCTCAAGCAAGAGCCAGCCTCTACATGGTGGAGCATCGAGAGAGGCACCTGTATGGAGGTGGTCAGGAATCGGGAGACTCAAGCCGGTCGTAGCGCCGTGGTTAAAATGATAATGGCAAGTCAAATCACCGGGCCCCACCTGTCCAGCAGTAACTCACAGTCAAATCACACAGCCCTATGTTTGCAGCAGCTTACTCCCTCATCTTCTCGCGTCTCTGTCGAACCGACTAGGCAGAACTACCCCACCTACCGCGTGAGAAAATCCCACATGTACAGAGTATACAACACGCCCATCGCGTTCGCATCGCACCCCAGACGGTCGGTCTGGCACGCCGCTCTACGAATGGAACGCGCGTCATATTGCGTTTGCACACACATGTGGGACCGCAATTGAGAACTGACCATAGGAACACTCCTCGGCCCCACAAGTCGGGTGGGTTAATAGAAGTACATATGTTGGTACTTGGACGATCCCTGCAAGACACGAAAGATCAGTTCGTCGATGCATGTCACCAGACTCCAGCAGACACGCCTAGATAGGCAATCGTCTACATATCGTGCAGGCTGTGTTGTATGGGGCTGTAGTTTTGGTGAGAAATCTAAAAAAGGTTTCTTGTCATCTCGCAAAATTAGGTGCCATGTGCTTTGGATCACTGCGAGGGTTAAACAGTGACAACTAAGTTGGTCTAGTCATTGGGGGCACATGCACGAAGACTACTCGGCTGCCATCTAGGTCAAGCCGGCTATGTTAATAAGGGCATGTATCGACGGACCCCTTTTCTACGAGTTTATCTTTCATTTGAGCTTTGATCCTCATCTAGTTTGTCCGTCGGGATTCATCTTGTCTCCTTTGGGCAGTGAGGTTATGATTTCTTGTCATGTGGCATTTTTTCGTGTTATATGTTATAATCCGGTGCTTCAGATCAAAATGATGACAACTGCGCCTTCGGGGCACATGCATGAAGAATTCTTGACAGTCATTGCCGAGGCCAAGCCATCTCCGGCTGGTAGACAAAAGAAAACTAGTACTCCACTATAGAGGCAGGAGCCTCCGCGCTTGCTTGCTAGTGTTGCTCTCTTCACACTGTCTTGTCCTCTCCAGTTCTAAACACGACAGTGGTGGCCACACACACTCTCTCTACTCACCGCTGGTCACAGATCCAGCCGGATCCTCTCCGCCGGGGAAGGTGAGAAGGTGCAACATTCACGCGGTCATCCTCGGCGACGGCTCTTACCCACTGCCGGCGCATCCCAATCAGCGTGCCTTACCGTTCTCTCCCAAGCATCGCTGGCAAGGGAGGGCCTCCCACCCCTTCTTCCTCGCTTCCGTAGTGTGGGCAGATCCGGCCTCCCGTCGCCCACCTAGCGACATCCCGGCGACCCTCAAGTAGAACTTCCTTTGAAACTGGCCTTGCTCTACTTCCCGAGCTCCTGGCGGCGCTGCATTTGTATCTTTTACTATTTCTCAGCCCCCCCTCCCTCGTGTAGATAGGATCGATCGGCTGTTCGAAAACCACCTAATTTTTTACTGTTAAGAGGTAAAACTAGTTCATGCACTCGAATCTAGTAGTACTTGGTTCAAACAAGGAAGAAAGGGGTGGGGTTGGGGGAAGATTTGTTACCTGAATCTAGGACTTGGTCGAAAGAGGAAATAATGGCGGCGAAAAGTAGCAGAGACTGGCTATCCAACTGGCCTCTAGGTCTAATAGGGAAATAAAGAGAGCGCATTACAAACTCAATATAAACCCGATCTATTGGTTGAAAAAGGAAAGAAAGTGGGGACTGGGGGACAAGTCAACAGAGTAAGTCCAGCACTAGATTTGCTAGCCTCACACGGTATAAGGTGTCTATATACCGAACAAAAATGGGACTAACCCAGATATCCTCTTCTGATGTTTGTTCCTCCTAGCCGCTCTTATGTAATGCCACTGGTAAAATGTAGTAGTCGCACTGTTAAAAGTAAGAACACATTAAACCAATATTGTTTTCAATGTAATGCCTCTAGTAATATGAATCAATGGCACTTTTTTCATGTCCTGCTAAATTTCCCATTAAGATAAGTTGCTTCTTTTCGTTAGAGATGCAACTGTCCTGGTCCGCCTACTCTCCAGGAGCTTCACGACCAACCTTTATGTTGCTCAATTTTATTACAACTAATGAAGAAGAAGCTCTGTGGGTTTCGTTTTCTAATGGAAATGGGACCGGGGCTAGAGCCCTTTTCTTAAAAGAAGAAGAAGAAGCTGCTAGCTCATGGGACATTGCTTCATTTTAGGTGAACTGCACCAAAAGGTCCCATGAATTGAATCATCCATGTTGGTGACTGGTGTCATCCCTTCTACGATGGTGTTGACTGAAGATATGGTTCCTGAGGGAGCCCTGGATTAGGGGGTGTTCGGGTAGCCGGACTATACCTTCAGCTGGACTCCTGGACTATGAAGATACAAGATTGAAGACTTCGTCCCGTGTCCATATGGGACTTTCCTTGGCGTGGAAGGCAAGCTTGGCGGTGCGGATATTCAAGATCTCCTACTATTGTAACCGACTCTATGTAACCCTAACCCTATCCAGTGTCTATATAAACCGGAGGGTTGTAGTCCGTAGGACATCAACTCCAGAGATAACAATCATACTGTAGGCTAGCTTCTAGGGTTTAGCCTCCTTGATCTCGTGGTAGATCTACTCTTGTACTACCCATATCATTAATAATAATCAAGCATGACGTAGGGTTTTACCTCCATCGAAAGGGCCCGAACCTGGGTAAAACATCGTGTTCCCTGTCTCCTGTTACCATCCGGCCTAGACACACCGTTCGGGACCCCCTACCCGAGATCCACCAGTTTTGGCACCGACATTGGTGCTTTCATTGAGAGTTCCTCTGTGCCGTCGCAATCAGGAAGGATGCCTCCTCCCGTCTTTAAAGATGGCGCCGTTGCTAAGGGGGCCTTGGATGTCGGCCAAACTCTCCGGTTAGGTGGTTTCCTCATGACCGCCTGTACGGCTGTTGCACCGATGGTGACCTCTCGGGTCATCAAAAGCAACCTACACGTCAACTCGGAGCTCGTTGAGCAGCTAGATCCAATGGAGCTCTCTTCCGTAAACGAGCTCTTGGATCGCATCACCGCCCTCGGGGTCGCTACGGATTATGACCAGGTTGGGCATAAACCCGATCTAAGAGAAATTAACTCTCCCCAAGTCACCCACCACGTTGTCGTGGTAGAGGCGCAGTGCGGCGACCCTTCATCTATTTTAAGGACTAGCTATGTCCGAATTCTCGACCCCTCCAAGCCGGATACCCGCGGAGGGGAGGATGTAACTCAAGACCTGAGCTTAGGATCAGGCAACGGGCCAGATTCATTGGACAACACCCAAGAATCTGAACTTCAGAGTTCGGAAACTCTTCAGCCTCCGAATCTTGGATTGGGTGAGGTTTCAGATTCAACGACACCCGCCCACCCGATCATAAGCGATCTCTCCCAAATCAGGCAGAGGCCCGAGGAAACAGTACATCATTACTGCACCAAATTCCTCCTGGTTATGAACAGGATAAAGGATTGCCACGAGGGAGACGCAATCTCAATTTTCAGTAGTAATTGCACGGACAAGGGAATCCTCAATGTCGTATGTCGTCGTGATATTACACGCTTCGCTGACTTGGCGTCAATAGTACAAAAATACTATGCGATGGAAAGCGCCTGGAAAACCGAAATAAAATTTTCGGATAATCCGGCCTTGAATAGTAATCCCGTCTGAACTAAGAGGGTGCATCATCATAGGACACCCAGGATAAACACCAAAAAGCCAAAACCCTCTATAGGGCATGGAACCGTACTGGAAAGATGGCTTGATGGACCCTATAGAATTCACAGTACAGAGGACGCCACACCAACTCACAGCCTTAGAGCATGTTGGATACTCTGGCAGGTGGCCAAAATCGGCGAGGACCTCTTAATTCCGGAGGCTGCAGAAAGCCAGCCCAAGGACACTAGTACCGTTCTCACAGTCTTCGAGACTTTCGCATCAAACAATGTGCGAAAAAGAACACTCCGTAGCCTCGCCGAAGTCTATCAAGTTGCAACAATAAATCCATGGAGCGACACTGCCATTAGCTTCAACGCAAGTGATGAACCTAGATTCCGAACAGCCCGAGCACCAGCCGCATTGGTCCTCAGTCCCATAGTGGACGGCTTTCGCCTCACCAAGGTGCTCATGGATGGAGGCAGCGGACTGAACCTCATTTGTGAGGAAACCCTTCAAAAAATGGAAATAAACTGGAACCGCATCGAGCAAAGCAGCACATCCTTTAGAGGAATAATCCCCGGTCGGGAAGCGCGCTGCACACGAAAAATCACATTAGATGTCCGAAGAAGTCACGTTTTAGGTGGCGCCATTTAAGAGCGGATATCACGCTTTACTAGGGCGGGAAGCATTCACAATCTTCCAAGCAATACCCCATTACGGGTACATGAAGCTTAAGATGCCCGGGCCGAACGGAATTATCACTCTAGCTAGTGATCCGGACATAGCACTCCGCGCTGAAAACAAGACGGCCGCATTAGCCCTTGAGGCGCTATCCGAAGCCTTAGCGGCTGAGGAACTGACTGCGCTGCGCTCCACGGTTAACAGGGATGATGTGATACTCGACAAGAGATCCAAATCCACATCCTTCAAGCCAGCTGACAAAATAGTCAAATTCCAGGTCCATCCAACGGACCCCAATAACACAGCTTCCATCGGGGCACGACTGAACCCTGATGCAGACGCCGCACTGCGAGAGTTCCTACGAGAGAACTGGGACATCTTCGCCTGGCACCCTTCAGACATGCCAAGGATCCCATGTAGGCTGGCCGAACACAGCTTAAATATCCTAAAAGGATTTAAACCTATCAAACAAGCCCTTCGGCGTTTTTCCGAACCCAAGAGACAGGCTATGGGAGAGGAGCTAGCCAAGCTATTGGAAGCCGGATTCATCAGAGACATAAAACATCTGGACTGGCTAGCAAACCTGGTGATGGTACCAAAGAAGGACAAATCCTGGCGCCTGTGTGTCGATTTTAAAGACCTTAACAAGGCTTCCCCAAAGGATGCCTTCCCCCTCCCCCGTATTGATCAAATTATCGATGCCACCGCAGGACACGATTCGTTGTGTTTCCTCGACGCATACTCCGATTACCATCAAATCAAGATGGCAGAATCAGACCAAGCCACAACAGCATTCATCACACCATACAGCCCATTCTGCTTCAACACAATGCCCTTCGGGCTGAAAAACGCCGGCGCAACATATCAGCGCATGATCTAGACATGTCTGGCACACCAGATCGGCAAACAGTGGAGGCGTATGTGGATGATGTGGTCGTCAAATCAAGACATGTCGAATCCCTAGTAGATGACTTGAGGCTTAGATTCGATAACCTTCGAAAATATGACATCAAGCTCAACCCGGAAAAATGCGTCTTCGGCGTTCCAGCCGGAAAGCTCTTGGGCTTCATTGTATCCGGTAGAGGAATTGAAGCAAATCCAGCCAAGATCCGAGCTTTGTCACAATTGGATGTCCCAAAGGACCTTAAACAAATACAAAAATTAACCAGATGCGTGGCGGCTTTAAGCCGCTTCATCTCCCGCTTGGGAGAAAAGGCACTGCCCCTTTATCGCCTCCTTCGGCGCACCGAACACTTCGAGTGGACGGATGCCGCCACGGCCAGATTGATGAAATAAAAGCCATATTGGCAAGAAACCCAGTCCTGGCCGCGCCAAACACCGGCGAACCAATGTTATTGTACATTGCAGCAACACACCAAGTTGTCAGCGCAGTGCTCGTTGTCGAGCGGGAAACGGACGGACACAAATTCCCCCTTCAAAGGCCGGTCTACTACGTGTCCACTGTCCTCACTCCATGCAAATCACGGTACCCGCATTATCAAAAGATTGCATACGCGGTATTCATGGCATCCCAGAAGCTACGACACTACTTTCAAGAGTGTTCCATAACAGTAGCCTCGGAAGTGCCACTAAATGATATTATCAACAACCGCGATGCAACGGGCCGGATTGCAAAATGGGCTATCGAGCTTCTCCTATTCGATATAACCTATAATCCACGGCGAGCTATTAAGTTGCAAGTTTTGGCCGACTTCGTCGCAGAATGGACGGAGGTCGAGCTCCCTAAAGAGTACGGCACATATTCAAACTGGATTATGCATTTCGACGGCTCCAAAATGTTGGCCGGACAGGGGGCTGGCGTCGTCCTGACATCCCCCACAGGAGACACAGTCCAATATGTGCTCCAGATCATGTACACGGATTCCAACAATGCAGCCGAATATGAGGCCCTCCTACATGGCCTCCGGATAGCAGTATCCATGGGTATCCAGCGCCTAGAGGTACGCGGGGATACAAACCTCGCGATATCCCAAATAAATGGAGACTTCGACGCCAAGGACCCAAAAATGGCAGCTTACCACAACGCCGTCCTAAAAATGTCAGCTCGGTTCGAAGGGCTGGAGTTTCACCATATAGCCCGAGAAAACAATCAAGCGGCGGATGTCCTAGCACGCATCGGAGCAAAACGCGATACAGTCCCCCCCCCCAACATCTTTTTGGAAAGATTGTTCAAGCCATCCGTAGCATGGGAGGGGGAACCCGCAAATAACAGCCCGAACCCAGCCGCACCACTCGACGCTGAACAATCTGACACAATTGGAGGCTCTGCCAACGAAATTACACCTTCAGCCCATGTAATAATGGCGGTTATCACCCCGTGGACAGAACCATTCCTAGCCTACTTACTAGGCAGGAACTCCCGGAGGACCAAAACGAGGCCCGCTGCATAGTGCGGCGATCTAAAGCCTATAGATTCCATGAGGGAGAACTTTATAAGAAAAGCACTACCGGAGTCCTTCAAAGGTGCATCTCCGAAGAGGAAGGGCGGAACCTTCTGGCCGAAATTCATGCCGGACTCGGTGGTCACCACGCCGCTGCTCAGTCCCTTGTTAGCAAGGCTTTCCGTACTGGTTTTTATTGGCCGACGGCCCGGGCAGACGCTCAGGACCTAGTCCAACGATGCGCTGGCTGCCAACTTTTTGCCAACCAAAGCCATATGCCACCCACCGCACTCCAAACTATACCCATCACCTGGCCTTTTGTGGTCTGGGGGCTTGACATGGTCAGACCCCTTAAAGGTGGGACCCATAGGAAAAAATACTTACTGGTCATGGTGGATAAGTTCACCAAATGGATAGAAGCCAAGCCTGTTAAAACGGCCGAATCCGGACCTGTGATAGACTTCATATCCGGGGTTGTACACCGTTATGGCGTCCCCCACAGCATCATAACCGACAACGGTACAAACTTTACCGCTGACAAGGTAAAACTCTGGTGCAAAAACATGGGCATCAAGCTCGATTATGCTTCCGTCTATCACCCACAAACCAACGGCTAGGTCGAACGTGTAAATGGTCTTATCATGAGCGGCATTAAACCCAGACTGGTGCTGTCCCTCAAGGAATCTAACACGCACTGGGTAGAGGAGCTCGACTCCATGCTATGGGGGCTGCGGACCATGCCAAATCGCACCACCGGATACACACCATTTTTTATGGTGTACGGCGTAGAAGAAGTTCTGCCCTGCGACATAATTCATGACTCACCTAGAGTGCGCATGTACGAAGAAAGAGAAGCCGAGCTCGATCGGCAGGACAACTTGGACGCCTTGGAGGAGGAGCGGGACATGGCAAAATCCTGTTCCACATTTTATCAACAGCAGGCCCGAAGATATCAAAGCAGAGAAGTACGGGCCAAAAATTACAATGTTGGCAACTAGTCCTATGCCTGCCGGATAAGAAAATGGACAAACTCAAGCCCAAGTGGGAAGGTCCATTCATAATCGACCAAGTCCTGACTGGTGGGGTGTACCGCCTGCAAGATGCGTCGAACAACCGACTCGAGCCGAACCTATGGAACGCCACCCTTCTCCGAAGATTCTATGCCTAGCGCCGGACTCTGTGTTCGTCTCCTTCCTCTGTCCATTCTTTTTTGAATTTTTCTGTCTTACATTTCTCTCCTTCCCATTTTTTCTTTTATAGCCCTTAAAGGCTCATATAGTGACGCGCCACTCGCGCTCATTAAACCTAGGGGCTTCTTTAACAGAAGCTTATTTATACGGGCTTCACGCCCAACACATGCGTCAAACTTCCGCATGTACCTTTTTCTTCACCATTATATGCATCGATATGACTTAAGTTTTGACCAAGCTGGGTTGCCTGGCTCCTGTGCTTACCCCTACGTTCCCGATTGTTCAGCCAGGCGGTAAAGGGAGCACCTCTGCGATTGTTACTGCCGGGCCAGCCGGACGTGTACCTCAGACTGGGTGAAGCCGAAAGCTAGCGTTCTTAAGGGAATATTCGGTCGGTGAAATAAAAGATGATCTTTTTACTCATTTTATGCGCCCCCAGATGCTTTTTTTCTGCGTCTCTTCACGCAGTCCGGACATGCACCTTAGGGCATGCCTCCCAGCGAAAGGAACCCTTAACGGAACTATTCTCTCTCGAAGATGTTTCTTACTA
This sequence comes from Triticum monococcum, assembly GCA_034509565.1. Lineage (NCBI taxonomy): Eukaryota > Viridiplantae > Streptophyta > Magnoliopsida > Poales > Poaceae > Triticum > Triticum monococcum. The sequence continues at coordinate 435,664,575 of CM067842.1, read as the reverse complement.
ACCATGTAATATAACATAACTAGTTGGGCACTTGTCTGATAAAGCACTGATGACCCCTACGCCTGGTCTCCACGCATACCCCGGTTCTTATATAACCGCTGGGGTATTCAGACACACTCCGGACCGTCAGGTCCCGAGGTTGAAGCGAAAAGGTCGGCAACGACAAACGATCTACAATCCGGCTAGAAGGCATTACACATGTCAATTCAAAATTACACAGTCATTCTGACTGATTGTATTCCTCTTCTATACCATCTAACAGGCTGTCTAATTTACAGTCCTGCTGGGAATACTTCGCGGCCAACTCTACTTGGCCGTATACTAAGCTTACAAGGATCGCCTTCCCGTCAGGCCCCACTGGTCCGACCTCAGCCATGTGGTTTGGGTCAGACTTCGTAAAACGGGTCTTCACCATGGCCCAGGCCTCCCTAGCGCCTTGTCGGCAGGCCGATATCTTCCACAACCGGAAGCGCCACCGAGCTCCCTTCAGCTTCTCCGCAAGCTCTCCAAGGCCCTCGGGCACGGAGTGGGCAGGCCATAAGGCTTGGGAAATACCTCGCATCGCCTGCCGAATTCGCTCGTGCAGTTGCAAGAGTTCGGGAAGAAGGTCACCCGTAGAACCGGGCATCTCCTCTACAGGACGACCTTTGAGCATACTTACAGACATTACTCTATTAGTCGACTTCCTCGCCGAACTTTTTTTTCAAAGTTCGTTCAAGCACTTACTAAATATGCCGCGTCGCAGCCGCTGATTCTCCTTCGTGGAGTCCGACAGCTAGCCACGAACATCTTTAAGTTCGACGTCCAGCTTGGTGTTGGCATCCTGAAGATCATTCTTCTCCCGCCTCACCTTTGTCAACGTACTCTCACCGGCCTTTAGCCGGCGTAAGAGTTGTTGCTTGTCCGGATCGAGTCCGGCGCCATCTGCAATATGATCAGTCAGATTTGCACCCACACCGCACAATACTAATCTTTCGAAGTGTATCTTACCTGAGGGGGTCTATTCGGGCTCCCCTGCTGCGGCTAGTGCGGCCTCTAGTTGGGCCTTGCACTTTTCCAGCTCCTGGGATAGTACGGTATTCTTCTCTGTAAGAACCTGCATATTAAATGATCCTTAAATGAGTTGCTCTAACTGCTTCAAGTCTCGGGGGCTACTGGCATATATATATATTTAACCAAAATTTTCTTACCCGTATGTCTTTTACATACTGCTCCGTGGCTCTGGCTAAACCATTTTGAGCGGCACGAAGGTACGCATCTCCCGAATTAAAGGCATCTAAAGCCTCTTGGGAGAACCAAGCGTCGCATAGAACTGTCCGGTGACGCCTGTGGTTCATGGCACTCTCCGCTTCAGAATTTGTGGCAGACAGCCTGTCCGCATCCTCTGTCGGAGGAGCGTCCGGTGCGTGCCTTGTGCTCGCCTCCGCTTCCTGGCCAGACGTTGGAGCCTGGCTGGTGGAGGCGCGATTGGCAACCTCTCCGGATGTAGTCCGGCGAGGTCTCTTTGTTCTGAAGATAGCACGAACGTTAATATGCCCTGACAGAATAACTCCAGGGAAATAGAGGGTGCGCTATACCTTTGCGCCGGCATCTCAGTCCGGACTACATTCCTTTTTACCCCACGGGGCCCTACGGCCCCTCGTTGGCTAGCCGCCGCAGGTTCGGCCTCCTGCCTCGGAAATCTCCCCTGCAAAACACGGTTGTCATCAGAAACACCAGAATACGTGAGAGTGGAATCTCTTTCAAGGGAATGGGACTGCGGTTTCCGTCACCTGGGAGGCCGGGATTAACCCTGGGTAATCCGCCGTAATGGCTACCAAGGTATTGTCCTTACTTAGCTGATGGAACACCCCGTCGATAAGCTCCACCGATATGTCCGGATCCTCTTCGGAGTCCGGATTGAGGAACCGTTCTGGGTCCTCGGGCTGTGGAGGACGGCTGTTTATATCCTTTACCTCCTGTCGTAGTTCCTGCATTGAAGTCATTAGACTACCTATCTAACCGTGGGAGTATAAAACAAACAGGCAAGCGCAATTGTTCACTTACCCAACTTGGAGGATCGTACATACTGAATCCGGCCCGCAGGTTGACGCGGAGGAATTCCTCCTTTTCTCCCTTTTACAAAGAGGATAAGATCTTTACTAAGGCGGCGGCTGAGGCTGGCCCCTTACGACCGTAACGGGTGGCGTCATCCTCCCCGTTGAAATCCCACATGGGGTGGCCTCTATATTGAAGCGGCTGCACCCCCTGCATAATGCATGCGGCCATGACTCCAATCATGGTTAGTCCGAAATGAGCCAACAGTCTTATCCGGCCCATCAGGTAAAGGACGTCTCTGTCGCTTTCTCTCTGAGAGCTCCGTGGACGCCAGCTCAAGTGTTTCTTCAATGGGGAATTGTTGAAATCAGGGAGACCGACCTGGATAGGGTCCGGTAGCGGGACGTCATCTATGTAAAACCATTCCGAAGGCCAGTCCTCGGACGCCTTCTTCGGGGTTCCGGATAGGTATCCGGTCCCGGCGATGCGCCATACTTCGGCTCCACCCACTTGGTAGATAGACCCCTCTTGAGAACGGGGCACCAGGCAGAATAACCTCTTCCACAGTGCGAAATGAGCCTTGACGCCTAAAAATAGCTCGCAAAGGGCGACGAAACCCGTGATATGTAATACGAAGGCGGGCGTGAGATTGTGCAGCTGGAGACCGTAAATCTCCAGAAGCCCGCGGAGAAATGGATGAATTGGAAATCCTAGTCCCCTTACTAGATAGGGGACGAGGCACACCCGCTCTCCTTTAGAAGGATTGGGGGTGCTCTCCGCTTGTTTTCCGCCATTGTAGGTGGCGAGACCGGCTCGGACCGGGACCATGTATGCCTGGGGGAGAAATCCCTTGGCCTGAAGCGACACTAACTCGCTATGCGGGATGGTGCAACTCTCCCAGTCCCCGGGTTTGGGACCAGAGGGGCGAGGGGAGGAGCTGCGACGGCTGGACATGTTGGAATGGACCTTTGTTGGAAGCGCTCTGATGATAACTCGCGGAGAGGAGAAGATGTGGTTTGAACCTGAATCCCCATCCCATTAAATAGGCGGCTCATTTATATGGCTAGGGGTGTGGATGTAAAAACGCCCCGGCTTTTCGCATTCGTTTGACACATGGAAGACGACCATTATTGGGCGTGGAAGCCAAGGAGCATTACATTACAAAAATTGGACATTATTCCTACAGGTACACAGGATTGGGAGAAGAACCCGCCTTGCAATGTTGAATAATCTGCGCGCCGGACTTATTGTCATTGAAGCCTAGTTCGGGGGCTACTGAGGGAGTCCAGGATTAGGGGTTGTTCGGGTAGCCGGACTATACCTTCAGCCGGACTCCTGGACTATGAAGATACAAGATTGCAGACTTCGTCCCATGTCCGGATGGGACTTTCCTTGGCGTGGAAGGCAAGCTTGGCGGTGCGGATATTCAAGATCTCCAACTATTGTAACCGACTCTATGTAACCGTAACCCTATCTAGTGTCTATATAAACCGGAGGGTTGTAGTCCGTAGGACATCAACTCTAGAGATAACAATCATACCGTAGGCTAGCTTCTAGGGTTTAGCCTCCTTGATCTCGTGGTAGATCTACTCTTGTACTACCCATATCATCAATATTAATCAAGCAGGACGTAGGGTTTTACCTCCATCGAGAGGGCCCGAACCTGGGTAAAACATCGTGTTCCCTGCCTCCTGTTACCATCCGGCCTAGACGCACAGTTCGGGACCCCCTACCCGAGATCCGCCGGTTTTGACACCGATAGTTCCCATCACGAGGTATGTTCCTTTTTGGTCTGACCGTTTGCCAAAGATCCTGCATGTTGATCCTGCTCTTGTGCTACTATTTTGGCACTTCCATGATAAAGCAGTAATGTTATTATTTTGCACCTTAATCTAGTGGCACTATTAATTTGAAGCAATGTTTTGGCACCGCTAGTGCCACAGTTTTTTTATATATCGAAAGAGGGGGTTCCCTCCGATTTCATTAAAGAAACCCAAGCATAGAGAACCATTATCCGACAACATCTCAGTGTAAATGGGCAGTTATGAAACTACTACTAGAACGGACTGAGTACTAGCAGGAGACAAGTTCGCCACATAAGCTAGGCAGGTAGGGGACACAGCACTAGCTCGACCAAGTTTGGATTACAACCCAAATGCTACCACAGAAACATCAGGGGGAAGATAGGGACTGAAAGAGCCAGCTTCAGCATCCCAGTCTAAGCACCCCCGGCCTTCATCCTTGCGACGCATGGTACACCTTGTTTGCCACCTGCTCGACCCGTGTCACTGATAAAATGAAGTAATAATATAGTTAAAATAGAGCGAGTGTCCTCTCTATCATTTCATTTCCAATGTAGATAAAGAAAGTCCTTCTCTTTGTTAATGTATGTTTCATCAACTAGTCGCATTGTTAATGTTTAAGCGTTTCTGCAAATTGGGGTGCTTAATTTTAGTTGATCTACACAAAAATAGAGATTTGAATGTCTCAAGGCCCCTCCTTGTACTACCGATGTACACTAATGTTCATCACTGGCAGAAGGTGTATCGAGGAGACTTGGGTCGATTTCCAGTATGATGTAATATTTTCTTCTATTTATTAGTGTATGTTTCATAAACTAGTGCCACTATAATGTAATCATGCCTTTTCATTATTTGTGCAAACAGGGTTATTCAGCTGCATTTTGGTGGAATCGCACAAATGTACGGATGGAACCAGCATATATGCAGAGTGCGAGGTGCCAAGTAAAAATTACCTACACCAACCCTGCTCCATCTAAGCATTGGCATCCACCACATCAGTGGGATGTGTGGCGCTCACTATGAACGGATCTTTCTCGGCAGCAAATCCTCTAACCAAATACTAGTAGCTTACACTTAAAAATACCAGTAGCTTATATTGGCAGTTTTCTAGGGGTGTACTCTTTTCTTAAAGAAGCACCAATCTATTTTCTTTATTTGTACACAGTGTCACAACTTTGACCCAAAGGTCCAGAGCTATTTTAGGGTGATTGGCATAGTACTCGGAGACTGATTGTAAGCATGACTTTTATTAGTTGTCACACTAATTGTAAGCATGAGCAGATGGAAGATTAGGTTAGTGCAAAACTTAACTTAAACCCTACCGACGCCATTGAAACGAGACGAGCATCGACGGAACCGTGGAGAACGGCAGGGAAGCGATGTTGCGCCATCCGGTCTCCTCTTGTGGCGGGAGAACGAATACTCCTGAGGCTCCGGCTGGCTCTGCACCCTCACGAACGGCACACCGTACTCGATCGATTCGTTATCCTCTTGGTGCTCGACCTTCGACCTGTACTCCCACCACCTCCGCCCGACTTTCACCTCGGGCGAATCTATTTGCTCCATCGCGCAGAGGAGATACTCGGTGAATTCGAAGGACTGCGGCATGACTGCCACTGAGGAGTACATCGCCGCCCTCATCGCCATCGTCTCGCTCTTTCGCATACATTGCCACATGGCCCTCACCGTCCTTGAAATCTCCCACTCATTTTCAAACCAAGTAAGGATCTCCTTCAACCTCACTAACTTTGCCTGGTCGCCGCCGGCCATCTGCCTGATTCGCTGCTGCATCCCCTCCATAGATGTCCTTCTGAGTGGTCCGATGCTAGCTTTGGAAGATGGGAGGAGAGACGGTGGTCTTGCAATAGAGAAGAGGGAGAGGCGAGATGGTGGTTTTGGAATGGAGATGATGGAGAGGATAGGGGTGGTTTTGAAATGGAGAAGAGGGGGAGGCGAGATGGTAGTTTTGGAATGGAGATGATGGAGAGGAGAGGTTCCCCTGCCTTTTGGTCGCTGGCAGGTGGGGCCCGCACTTGGTCGGACCCATGTGTCAGTGTATCAATGGCAGGATGATCTACGTCAGGGGATCCTCGTCCGAGGAGAGAGGAGGTGGTTTTGCAATGGAGAAGAGGGAGAGGCGAGACGGTGGTTTTGGAATGGAGATGATGGAGAGGAGAGGAGGTGGTTTTGCATTGGAGATGAGGGAGAGGAGTGGGCGGCAGTGATTTAGGATTGGACGAGAGGGCGGGCGCACTATGACTGGATCAAAATCAAAATCATTTTACCCTTCAATTAAGAAAGCGACTCCACATTAACTAGTATCCCTTTTATTCTGGGTCATAATTGACCATGATTTTCACAAATAAAATATATGTTATACCTTGCAAAAATAATATAATTTGAAAGTACATTCAGATATGAACCAAACGATACAATTGTTGGTGACATGCATTCACATTTTGCTTGTCAAATACAGTACGTGGTCAAACTTTGACCCAAAATACTCAAAACAAAAAAATACTTCCAAGACCAGCACCGCTCTTCCGCTCTTCTCCTATTAAACCACCACTGCTCTTCTCCTGTTCCAATCTAAATCCAGCGCCGCTCCTCTCCTCTTCCATTTCAAAACCAACGCCCCTCCTCTCCTGTTCCAATCCAAAACCAGCGTCGCTCCTCTCCCGTTCTAGACCAAAACCAGCACTGGTCCTCTCCTCTTCCATTCAAAAACCACCGCCGGCGAGTGAAGGTGTTGTGGAGAAGTAGATTGATGGAGGAGTACAACCGATACGTGAGGATAGCAGATGGCGACCCTCTGAAGCTAGCTAGGATGTTGGAGATACAGTCTTGGTTTGACAACATGGACCAACTAGCGGCGACGGTGACATCCATGGACAAATATCTGCAACAGAGCGAAAAGGCAGCGATACTCCCGGAGGGAGTCGCGCGGGAGTACATAGAGCTGCTCCTCTGGGCCATGGAGCAAACAGATTCACCGAATTCGATCGTGAGGGAGCGGTGGTGGGAGTATCAATCCCAGATGGAGCATCCACCAGAGATTGAAGGATTGAGCGTCTATAGGGTGTCGTTTGTGAGGGTGTCGTGCCAGAGCGAGCCGGTGGAGTCTTCGTCAACCGAACCCAACTGCAAGGGGAGAAAAACAGTTGGCCCGATGACGCTTCCCCACCATCCTCTCCCTCGCCGTTCACATCGTCTCACGGGGCGACTGTCTGCCGCCGAGGAATAGGAGGGAATGCCCCCCCAGACCAATAGTCGGGCAGGTTGTGAATTGTCAGGAGGAGCTTAGGGTTGTTAGTATTTGCAGGTTGTGAATTTTGTTTCGTGTTGTGTATTTTGAGAGTACTTTTAGATATGAATGTCTTTTGAATTTCAGATTTGTAGTATTGAGCATATGAAGTATTTTATGAATTCTAGAGATCTATTTTTAGCACTTAAAAATGTAGTTTCATAGGAGTATAAAAGTGCAGACAATGTGATTCTTAGAGAAGAAAGTGCAAGTTTCAGTTGCAGATAAGAAAATCCAAGTTTAGTTTCAGATAAGAAACTGCAACTTTCAGAGCCAGAGCATTTATATTAACACGGCCTTTTCAAACAGTGTTAACATCATGCTAGAAGTTTTATTCATGGTCAAAACTGGAACTACCAGCTAGTTAACATCATGCTGCTCAATATTCATGCATAGCACATCTTCATATGATGCATAGTCAAAAAGATATGCTATTTTCAAGATGCCCACACAATGTCGAGTGTGCAAAAAATAGAGAAAATGAGGGACGAAGTTTTGGCAAGTGTTGGACATGGTGTGCGTAGATGACAATTGGGACCCACATGTCAATAAAGGTAGAGGCTAAAAATTTGGAGATATTTTCTCTGCAGAGGTGGAATTGAAGCCGGGCGGAATAGCTGTCGGGTAGTGTCACTCGGCCACTAGGCTAGTTCAGTTGTTTCGTTACTAATAAGGCACTTCCTTAGGTGGTCGGATCTTCTCCTGCGCCTTTGTGCGCTCGCTGCGACGCCCCTGTCTGCCGTTGTGAACATGCTGAACAAACGAGAGGAATCTGGAGAGGGTTGTACGTGGAGAGGCGGACAGTCGGGACCCACTAGGTCTATGGCCGTACACAAGCAAGTGCCTCATCGAAAAATACTTCCTCCTAATGCTATACTGACGTTGGGGCCCACGGGTTTGTCAACATAGTTACATTTCTTTAGGTGCTTCAACGTAGTTACTATATGAGATAAATTCAAAACGAAGCCGGGGAGCTAGCAGGTATCATTAATTATCACTAGGGCAGCAAGTATTAGCTGGGTTTTGGGCTGCCCCGTTTAGGCTTTCTTTTTTAACATGCGCAGCCCACGACCTCGGATGGGAGGTCCATAGGCCTGTTTGTATTTTCTTGAGGGCCGTCATGTATCACCGGCCTATGGACCTCCCATCCGAGGTATTATTTTTCCTGAACGGCAACCCAATTTCTGTATTTTTTTTGAAGAAAACGCATAGGTCTGTTCTATTTTTCTATATAAGAATAGGAACGCCTGGTCCAACTTATGTTTCCCTTCTAACTATATTATATATATTTAAATTATTTTATATGTTATTATATATTATTGTTATTTTCATCATATATTTAACAGATACTTACATATGTAAGAAAACAATATCCCACATTTTATTAACTTATAAAAATAATTTCTTAACAATAAAATCCCGGATTTTTTGGCAATCCTGGTGATTGTGTACAAAAGCTTGGTAAGATTTAAGGACAAATGTAATAATAAATCACTTATTATTTAAATATGTATATATATATATATAACAAAATGCTCAGCCCCTGTTTATTTTTTGATAACATTGCTGCGCCCACCCCAACATTATAATTAGAATAAGCCCAGCAAAATCGTGTATTTCGAGAAAGTGCAAATGGCCTATAATTTTTTAGGAAAAACATAAATGGGTCGCATGGACGCTACATTATTTATTCACCTAGCCCAGCTAATGGACTGTAATTCAAAAAAAGCTAAAAGGACTGTAAATTCTACCCCGCAAAAAAGACCGTAGATTCCAAAAAAATGGGTTGAATATGTGCCACATTTTTGGAGGCTGAAATGTGGGCCAATAGGTTGAAGCCAATGCAAGTCGTTGTCAACAAGTCAACAAATGATTTTGACATCGTTAGCCATTGGATTTACATCCAACGACCGACATCCATCTTCAATCTCTCGTCTTCTTCCTCCAGCGCTGCCGGGACCACCTGCTCCCGCCTCCTGCTGCTAGCAGCTCTACTTAGCACGCTTCGCTGTGAAGTGCTACTCCACCATTGGCCAGGCCATCCCTCCACCCCTCCACACCTCCTGTTCTTCTCCACCGACTGCCGAAGCACACCGCACCAGAACCAGTTAACCCTCGTACACCTCTCCATCCGCGACTCTACTCCCACGTCTTCCCATCTCCAGCTCTTTGTTGTCCGGGGCCTCGCCGTCGTCCACCACCTTGAATGCGCTCGGCATGGAGTGGTCAACATGGTCAATGGATGACACCATCAGAAGTAGACTGTCCATGGAGAGGCTGGCAGCTGGGTCCATGGCCGCACGCAAGGAAATGCCTCCTTATTACGCGCAAAATAATGATTCCTCCACCTGACATCTGGGACCCACTGGAAGGGCCTCTGTATTTCGCGAAAAACGTTCCCACCGCTGACAGGTCAGACCCACCAGCTATATCTTCGCATGAAAGGAAGTGCCTCCTTATTAAGCACGGAATGATAAATACCCGCCTGCTAGTTGGGACCCACAATAGTGGGAGGCTGACTTGTGGGCCAACTAAGTTGACGGGGATGGAGGGCTTTGTCAACTTAGTCAATATGAACGATTCTAACTCCAGTGACCGTACGATGTCCATCCAACGGCCATAGTGCTTCTTCAACCTCCGGTCTTCTTGCTCCAGCCACCCAAAGCAGCGCCGGTCGTGCCTCATGCTCCTGCCTCCCGTGGCCGGCTGCGATGCCGCGGAGGCCTCACCGCCCCCTACTACTCCCATTGCTGGCCAGACCATCTCTCTACTCACCAACACCCCGTGTTATTCTGCGACGGCAGCCTCACACCACAGTGAACCAGCGAACCCTCATACTCCTCTACGTGTGGGCATCCACTACCGCGTCTTCCCTGGCTCTGCGTCGTCCCCTTCCTAGGCCTCGCTGTCGTCCACCGCCCTGGTGCTCTCGGCGCGGCGTGGTCAACATGGTCAAGGAACGGCTTCCATCGGACGTGGACTGTACGTGGAGAGGCTGACAGCTGGGTCCTCGGCCGCAGCAAGGAAGTGCCTCCTTATTATGTGGAAAATAATGACTCCTCCACCTAGCAGCAGGGACCCACTGGACGGGCAACTGTATTTTGCAAAAAAACATTTCCCCTTGACCGCTGGGACGTACCAGCGACATCTTCGCACAAAAGAAAGTGTGTCCGGGCAAAAAAATGATTCGCCCCCCTGACTGCTGGGACCCACCAGCTACATCTTCGCACGCAAGGAAGTTCCTGACAGTGGGGACCCACCTGGTCGAAGCATATGTAGCATTGTCATTCTGGTCGCGAATGTGTACGTACATACTGGTCGATGTAGAGGCGCGCACGTGTCATAGTAGAGAGGCGCACGTAGCATGTACATGTACGTACATCAGCCAGGGTGCAAGAAAGTAAATACGGCCACGTACGTGCATACGGGCGGGGTCTCGAACGCCAACTCGTGTGTACGTACGGCCAGGGCTCGTGTACATGGCTGGGTCGGAACGGAGAAACAACATCGTCATCTTCATGGGGAGGCAACAGAATGCGTCGTGTTCATCGAGAGGCAACGGAACGCGTGGGAGCCAACCGGCTTGGACGGAACAGCCGATGGAAACGAGGCCTAGCATACCACAGAATGGAGGAAATGGCCTTGTGTTCAAGCGGCCACGTTTGAAACGAGATCCTGTTCATCGGGAGGGGTCTGGTGTACCGCAAAACGAAGGAAACGGACCTCCTATGGTCGAAACGGGGATCCTATTGATCGGGAGGGGTGTGCCGTACCGCAAAACGGAGGAAACGGATTTGTGTTGGAGCGCTACGGTCAAAAAGGGGGTCTTGTTCATCGGGAGGGGTGTGGCGTCCCGCAAAATGGGACTCCATAGGATACTGTTCATCTCCACCATCGACCCCCTCCAGCCTCCATGGGCTACTGTTCAACCACCATTGAGCTCCTCTAGCCTCCACCTGCGACTATTCATCCACGGGCTCCTATTCATCAACCCTCCATCGCACGCTACTCCACCAGCTACTGTTCAACCAGCCCTCTCCATAGGCTCCTGTTCAACCACCACTCCACGGGGCTACTGTTCATCCAGCCCTCCACCTTCTACTGTTCATCCAGCCCTCCACGGGGTGGTCCTGTTCATCCAGCCCTCCACGGGGTCCTGTTCATCCAGCCGCAACCGGCTCGATCGATCGGAGTCCTGTTCATCTAGAGGCAATTCCACGGGGTCCTGCTCATCCACCCCCACCGGGAACTGTTCATCCAAACCCCCCCAGCAATGCTCACTGTTCATCCAGAGGCAACACCACGGGGTCCTGTTCATCCACCCCCACCGAGAACTGTTCATCCAAACCCCCCAGCAATGCTCACTGTTCATCGAGAGGCAGCGTCGATCGGCTTCAGTTAGCAGCAGTTGCGAAGGAATCGCTTGATCGGGTTCAGTTAACAGCTATCGATCAATCACTCGGGTTCAGTAACGCGTAGCCTACAGTGCAATCGCTCGGGTTCAGTTAGAGCCCAACGCCTCGCTCGGGTTCAGTTAGAGCCCAACGCCTCGCACCCACGCGCGTGCGTGTACGAGAGCGACATGCATCGCTCGGCCCCGACCACCCACCATAACCGGGAACACCCAGATATTTTCCTCGCCCTCGCTTCTACCACGGTTTTTTCCGTCATGGACGGGCCAAAGAATGGCATGCAGCTGCGTCTCCGGCCTGCCCAGGACGAAAAGCCCATATTTTGTCATGATTTTTTGTCATAGAAGTAGGACCCCACCACATCTATGATGATACCGTGTTTTGTCATAATTATTGTCATAGAAGTGTCATAAGTATGACAGAAAAAAATTTCGTTCGGCCCAAAATGTCACGGATGTGTCTTTTTTTTGTAGTGCTGGGATGTCGATGCAGACGCGCAGTTCGCCACCCTCGCTTGGGTGGGGAGCGATGCTAGGTGGGCGGCGGTCACCGCGTATTTCTCTTGCTTCCTGAAGCTCCTGAGATGCCTTGGTGATGAACTCCTGAGCGCCGGGCGCTCTTCGCCCGGTGTCTTCCTGAGGGAAACATACCACGAAGCACGCCTCCATGTGGTGCCTGAGTGCCTCCCTCGTGATGTTGGCCAGGTCTGAAGCCCTCCAGAAGAGAGCCCCGAGCCCTTCCCGAGGAGGACGCCGGGCACGGCTCCCTATCCGAGGGAGGAAGGCGCCCCAGGTGCTGGCACGGATCCTGAAGTGGTGCCGCTAGTGGTGCCGCTCCCTTGAGGCCCAACGCGGAGTAGCTACTTCTTCTTCTTGGGGTTGGCCTCAGGAGGGTACTGCGCACCCGTGCTATCAGGGTCTTCGATTGATGCAGCTTGGAAGGCGCGCTCGAGGGAGCACACCACTTCTCTTTCTTCACAAGGGACCATGATGATTCTGCCGCTTCCCGGCATCTTGAGGACTTTGTAGCCATGGTGGGTGACTGCCATGAATTTGGCCAGTGCTGGGTACCCGAGGATGGCGTTGTATGGCTGGCGGATGTGGGTGACATCAAAGTCGATGATCTCGGTGTGGTAGTTGTCGTGCTGACTGAAGGTGATAGGGAGGCAAACTTGCCCTATCGGGGTGGTGGAGTCGTCTGTCACTCCTGAGAAAGGCTTGGTGGGCTGGAGCTGATCATATGGCACTTGAAGGCTGTTGAATGTTACAACGGACAGGACACTGAGTCCTGCGCTGCCGTCGATGAGGGTCTTGGTGACTTGGACATTGCTGATGACGGGTGAGAAGAGCATCGGGAGGACGCCAGCGGTTGCTGCGCATTTGAGCTGGTCCGTCAAGCTAAAGGTGATGGCGTACTTGGACCACCTGAGCAGGCGTGTAGACTCGAGCTTGGGGAGGGCTGCATTCACTTCTCGAGAGAAATGCTTGAAGATGCGCTGGAAGGCTGGGGCCTGAGCGCCACCCAAGATGCAAGCGATGGCCTGCGGCTCCTGAAAGCCCCTAGTCTCTTTGTCCTGTTGATGGTCGTCATTCCTTCTTTGTGGCGGAAGCGGAGGGAGACCAGGGTTGCCCTGAGGACGATCCTCACAAGGCTGGTCCATCCAGGCGCCCTCGCGAGGCTGGTCCTACCAACGATCCTCGCAAGGCTGGTCGCGCCACTCTTGGCAGGGACCACGGTCGTCCCAACGTCCTCCACCTCATCCACCTCCTCCACCATAGCCGCAGTCGTTGCGCTCGGGGCGTCGACCGAAGCGTCCATCTCAAATGGCCCTGAGCTCTTGACAGTCGTTGGTGTTGTGCGTGCGCATGTTGTGGAAGGCGCAGAACGTACGGCTGCCCTTGGACGACTCAGGAAGATCTCGGCCGCGCTTGATGTCCGGTTCTGCTGCGAGTACGGCCACCCCTTTCCGCTTCACGTCCTTGACCTTGGCCTTCTTCTCCTCTGGATCCGCAACGGGAAGCTCGAGGAGGGAGAGGCGGCCCTCCTCAGCCCTTGCACAATTGGTTGCTATGTTGAACATCTCCAAGGTCGTGCACAGCTCCTCATGGATGGCGAGCTCCTCCTTCATTTTGACGTCGCGGACACCGTCGGAAAATGCCGAGATGATGGCCTCATCTGTCACCTTGGGGATCTTGATACGCACGCATTTGAACCGCTGGACGTATTTCTGCACGGTTTCTCCTGGTTGTTGCTTGATGCGGTGCAGGTCACCCGCGACCGGGGGGCGGTCGCGAGTGACCTAGAAGTTGGCGATGAAGTGGCTGTGCATCTCATCCCAAGAGGAAATCGAGCCTGGGGGCAGGTTCAAGAGCCATGAGCGGGTGCCGTCCTTGGGAGCCATGGGAAACCAGTTCGCCATGACCATTTCATCACCGTTGGACGCCTCGATGCTCAGCTCGTAGAGCTGCAGAAACTCCGCAGGGTCGGGGGTGCCGTCGTAGCGAGGAGGCAGATCCGGCTTGAACTTGCCCGGCTAGACGACGCTACGCAGCTCAGGGGTGAAGGCACGGCAGCCCGTCGTGGAGGTGGAGCTTGACCTTGGCGTCCCTGTGCCACCACGGCAAGTGGCACATGGCCCTACTGCAGCAAGTGATCCTGATGTGGTGGTGATGGAAGCGGTGGAGTGTCTTCTTGCGGATGGGGAACCTCCTGGCAACTTCTTTCTTCGTGCGCGAGCACACGGCACAGAGGATCACGCCGCTGGGCCGCGCATCTTGGAGCGAGGATGTCGTCTTGACGTGGGGGAGTCTGAGGCGCTCCCTGAGCCACGCGCCTCAAAGTGAGGGCGCCATCTTGGTGCTTAGGGGGCGGAGGCGCTCCGTGAGCCACATCGCCCGCAGCCGGAGGCGGGCGAGGCAGCGAGAGGGATGGCGTTGGAGAGCCCCCTGCGGCGCTGACGAGCTCGGCGGTGCGGTCCAACTAGTCCTTGTAGATGTTGTCAAACGGGCGGTAGCGCACGAGCTCGCGTGCCATGAGCAGCTTGGCCTGCGCGTCCATGGGGGCGCGGCGAGCGTGAGATAGTGAGACGGCCGGAGTCAGCGACGGGGTGGCGGTGCGACCATCACGTCACACAGAGGGGTGCAGTGAAGAGGTTTGCTGCTCGTTTTCCCCTGGGCCTGTGGCAGCGTTGGCGGCGGGTGACAGAGAACAGCGGGGAGGTCCGCCGACAGGGGCGGTCGGAGTGACACGGGTGGCGAGAGCGGCCCGGCTCTCAGCGCGGGTCCGGCGAGCAACGACCATGAACTTGGCGAAGCGGTGAAGCGCGGATCGACAAAGAGGAAAGCTTCGGCGCACACCTATGTGGCACGCCAAATGTCAGATTTTGGGTTTCAGCAAAACCCCTGAGGTTCGAACACTGGGGTGCGCACGAAGATCTCTCCCCCTCTCTAGCTCACGCACTCTACGATCTCACGGCCTAGCTCGACGAACCCCAAAGAACACAAGACACAATATTTATACTGGTTCGGGCCATCGTTGTGATGTAATACCCTACTCCAGTGTGGTGTGGTGGATTTCCTCTTGGGCTGAGGATGAATAGTTACAAGGGAAGAACAGCCTCGCGAGGAGAGGTGTTCTTGTGCTTGGTGAACTTGTGTGGTTCAGGATGATCTGGGTCTGAATCAGCTCTCCCTGGTGAGATGAGTTCGTCTCCTCACCCCCCGATCTGGCTATGGTGGTGGCTAGCCCTATTTATAGAGACCCTGTCCTCTTCCCAAATATTCAGCAGGAAGGGATCCCACAACGGCCAAATTCAAAGGGAGACAACTAGTACAAGCTATCCTGACAAAAGTGGTCTTCGCCTGCCAAAGGCTCTGGTGGTGACGCCGTCTTGGGCTCCACGATGACCTCCGTCTTGCCATCCTGCTGGTCTTGGTCTTGTTGCACCGATATGGAAACCTTTGTCGGATGCCTCGGGACTCCTTGCCTGCGCTTGCCCCTTTAGCACCATAGAGTAAACGAGGACGCTGCACGCGCTGGCGGCAGCCTAGTTCTAGTCGTCATGGCTTGCGTCACAGGAACCTCGCGAGGTGCCCCTCGCCTTGATCTCTCCGCCCCTTGCGAGCCAGCCTGGTGAGGCTGCCACTGAGGAGGTCTTGCATCGTCCGCCTCGCGAGGCTTGGCCCCTCGCGAGGGTCTTGGATCTTTGCTGGCGAAGATGGGCCGTACGAGGCCGCTGGTGGAGCCACACTGCGGGCCGCAGGCAGGCAAGTCTGGGGACCCCCATTCCCGGAATGCTGTCAGTAAGGAACTGCCATCTAGCTCTGCAGTTGATTCTCCTTCTGTTTTGAGTAAACTCGTGACACCTAGACCTGCTATTGATTCCGATATGTCACATGTTATTGATGATGCCACTTCTGCTATGCATGATGCTTATGATGAAACTACTTCTCTGCTTGATAATACTGTGCCACTAGGTGAATTTGTTGATGAACAACTTGTTAGGGTTAGAGAGAATGAAATTACTGAAACTGATGATATCTTTGGAACTGAAGATTATGATTCCCCCCTAGATATGAATTACCTGTTGTACCTGAGGGTTATGTTATGGATGAAGAAACCGCTAGAGACTTCTTTGTTTGCAATGATAGAGAAGATCTTAAGAAACTGTTAGCTAAGATGAAAGAAAAATTCTTGAATGCTAGAATGAAATATGATACCAATTTTGCTACTTCACCTATCTTTATTACTGATAAGGATTATGATTTCTCTGTCGATCCTAAGTCAGTTACTTTGGTTGAATCTGATCCTTTCTATGGTTATGAATCTGAAACTGTTGTGTCACATCTTACTAAATTGAATGATATAGCCACCCTATTTGCTCATGAGGAAAATAATCGCTATTACAATATTCTCAAATTCTTTCCTTTCTCATTAAAGGGTGATGCTAAATTATGGTTTAATTCTCTTGCTCCTAGTTGTGTGCGTAGTCCCCAGGATATGATTTACTAATTCTTCGCAAAATATTTCCCCGCTCACAAGAAACAAGCTGCTTAAGGGAAATATTTAACTTTGTGCAAATTGAAGAAGAGTGTCGAGGCTCAGGAACGACACCTATGGATCATGGGGAATCCCTTCTATTGTTGTGGGGGCATGGGGCTGTAAAAAGAGTGGGTTTAGGAGATCAATGCGGGGGAGTTTATCCAGGTTCGGGCCGCAAATGATGCGTATTACCCTACTCCTGCTGGTTTGTGTTTATCTGGTGTTCTTGGACTAGCTACAAAGCGGGCAGGGTCCAAAAAGTTTGAATCCTCTCATAGTACGCCGCGGGACACGGGAGGCACACAGGAGGTGGAAAGTTGTACAGTGGTCGAGTTTATCGCCTAACATCATGGGACAAAATGCATTAAATGCGCTACTTAGGTGTCCTCTTGCTTTATTGGGGACGGTAACGAAGCCCGTCCCATCCGTCGCCGCATCGCCTTGCACCGACATGCGTCCAGGCCAATGAGGCATGCAGCGCCATGTAGGCTAGCAAGCTGCTGGCGTGGTGGCAGGGTCTTCATGAAGATCTGCATGCCACCACGTAGGTGCTTGACTAGTTGGCTTAGGAGACACGTACTGCCACGTGGGTACCTGTTTAGTTGGTAGGTCGGCCGTTGAGCTAGGGCGCCAACGGGGAAGAAAGGCCTTACCGCGGTCTTGCTGATCTTCCTGGCAAGGGTCTTGCCGGGGCCTTGTGGGCGCCCTCGGCAAGAGTGTTGCCGGGGCCTCATGGGCATCCTCGGTAGGAGCCTTGGCGGGTCCTCACGGGCATCCTCGGCAAGGAGCCTTGATGTTGTCTTGTTTTCTTGGTTCCTCACTAGGCCTCGCAGGCCCTTTGTCTTCACAAAGTTCTGCATGCCACCATGGAGGCGCCTCCCGAGCCTTGCTTCCGATGTGGTTGATGACGTCGAGACTCTTAGACTCAAGGGTGGCGGCCTTATTGGTGTTGGGCAAGTCGCCCCAGCAAGGGCCTTGCCGGGGGAGTTTCACCTCGGCCCTCTGCTCCTCATGCCTCTGGCGTCGAGCACGGCTCTGGTAGTCTTGTGTCGTTGCTTCCTCTTCTGTCCCGCCAAGCATAGCCGCAGGCGTGTGGCTGTGACTTCCCGCGCACAAGTAAAGGGGTACAAAAAGGACCCCTACTTTTGTACACCGATAGGAACCCCCGGGCCTGTGTCACATATAAGCTGAGCATTATTGGGCCAGGCCCAGAACGGTGTGCGGGCGTGCGTGCAGTGGAGTTTTACCGCAGTAACCCCCTCGCCAGTTGCGCTTCGCCACGACCCATGTTGAATGCGTGACGTGGGGGTCTTGCGTGGGGCAGTTGATGCACACCTGCGTAACATCGTGGTAAATGGTAAAGAGGCGGCCCGCGCCTTCCCTAGAAAAAAGGAGAAATCGCAGGCACACTGCTCATTTACCCCCTCCGCCTTCTCCAATCTCGGAACCGCCGCTCCCTTCTTCCTCCTTAAGCTTTTGCCTTTGCTCGCCGCCGCCACGCCCTCACTACCCTTAATCCTCCAACCCCTCTCAGTTGCCATGGCGCCCAAGACAGGTAAAGGCAAAGGGGTGGACAAGGACATCGGGGAGAAAAAGGCGCCGGAGAGCGAGTTGGCGGTGCTGCGGACGCAGCAGGCCTATTTCCCCTCGACGGTCGATGCGGTCCACCTCAGGGACTATTTCAAGCCCCTGTGGGGGAGGGAGACGACTGGGCACCCTGCCACACACATCGTCCCTGCCGATTTCGCCAAGGCCAACGTAGATCGGTACCCCTTCTTTGTCGACTACTTTTCTTGCGGGCTCGGGCTCTGCCCCCTGTTTCTGATTTCTTCAATGACATCATGCACTCCTACGGCTTTCACCTCCTCGACTTTGCGCCGAATGCCGTGGCGTGCGTGGCCCTCTTTGCCCATCTCTGTGAGGGCTTTACCGGAGTGCTCCCCAGCACGGCGCTCTTCCGTCACTACTTCTATCCTTGCATCCAACCAGGGGACACCATTTTTGGGTGCATCGCTTGGATTGCGAGCACCCAGGAGAAGGGCACGTACCCGGAGGGTGCCCAGAAGGAGAGGTGGGACAAGCGGCGGGGCCGGTGGCTCTGGATCAGGGAGGAGGATCCACAGGAGTTCTGCCAAGTTCGTCAATGTCAGGACCCCGATTCTAAGCCACATCGATCTAGCCGGTAACATCTCATATCACTTTGCGGCCTCACGCACGGTATCCCATGGGTGTCGCCTTACCATGGCCCGGGACCGTTTGCGCCTTTTGGCTCGCGTATATGACAATATCGCTAGCATCCTTATGACCGAGAACCCGGGCCGACATGGCTAGTCGTGAACCCAAAGCAGCACAGACCTATGGAGACAGGCATACATGAATCACATCAAACATGTCGGTCATCAACGAGTGATTCCGGGCTGCAGCACTGGGCTAACAGGACTCCGGGGATCCCGGGCTGTAGCAGGCTAGACAGGACTCCGGAGATCACCGCGTGACATTTCCCCAAAGGGACAGACATAGGGACGAAGTGAAACACATGCCGGCCAGTCAAGTGTCCTGAACAGTAGTGCTGGGCTAGCAGGACTCCGGTGAACCGGGCTGTAGCGGACTACTATGGCTCGAGGAACACTAGACTACATTTCCCCATAAGAAAGGCTGCGAAGGACAAACAACTAGATTGTCGGATCCCACTCATACCAAGCATTTCAATCATACACACAATATGCCCGATATGAGTACATACAACATGGCATCACAACAAAACTCTACAACTCAAGTACTTTATTTAAAGGCTCCAGGGAGCCACACATAACTTATTCATACAGATAGGGGTCACATGACCTGACACTCAAGTCATACAGTCATACAAGCACATGCGGAAGCAACTAGTCTGAGTACAGACTCTAGAAAGAAAGAACGCTTCTCGAAGCCTGTCTATCTACATAGGGCCCTCCATGGCCTGGATCACCACCTGGGTGGCTAGTCACTCGTCGATGTCAAGGTCTACATAAAACCCATCGGAGGGGGCAGTGTTGTTGTCTGAAACAATAAATAAGCAAACATGAGTACAAAGGTACTCAGCAAGTCTTACATCAGAACCTACTATACATGCTCATTCTCAAGAAGGTGGTGGGGTTTATGCAGCAAGCCAGCTTTGACTCTTGGCTAAGCTATCCTACGGAACCTTTTAGTAAAATAGTTTTCGCACACGAGTCCACTACTCACCAACACAATACTCCACCGTGGATCCTCCCTCGTATCCTGCGAGAGGGCCATCCTCGGTACTCACACTTATCTTGAGTCTTTTAATAGCATCCATTAACTTGTCTATGAACTGTATATGCAACCAAGTAGTCCTTTACTGCGGACGCGGCTATTCGAATAGTTTTATACCCAGCACGGGTGTACTTCGTCACACATGTTATCACCACTTAGCGTCTGCACACGAAATGTGCTCGACAGACTTCAAGCGAAAACCGACGTGGGTGTAGACCACGACCTGACTAACCTCACAAGTCTCTAGTCCAGGGTCATCGCCTATTCAGGTTCCATCCGCAAGGAAATCCGGCCGGGGTGTCCTCAACGGCCCCGAACGATGTGAACAGGGTTCCCGAGACACCAAACGGGTGACTCGGTACACCGTGCCATGGTGTATCTACCGCAACATAGCCCACCCCTAGGGTCAGCGCTACGCACGGCCGCCAACACATATCCTACAAACACCAGAAACTAGTTGCAACTCCTGGACTGAGGCGAGAGGGGTCAGTAAGTCGAGCGGGGTCATATTTCAGGGCCCAATGTGTGGTAGTAGCTGAATCTTAAATCACGCATACAGAACTCAGTTCTTAGGGACGGCCTCAATGAAACAACCCACCATGTACTCCTACATGGCCTCTCATCGATACCTTTACCAAAACATGTTCAACACATCCCACATATCACTGACACAAGCATTTCACTCTAGCCCATCACCCAGATGAACCAGACCTGACACAACTCTAAGCATGGCAGGCATGGCAAGGTAGGAATCACAAAACATGGCTCAATCAACTCCTACACATGCTAGTGGGTTTCATCTAGATACTATGGCAATGACAGGTCATGCAGAGGATAAGGGTTCAACTACCGTAGCACACAGCAGTTTGAAACGCATTGTCTTAATGCAGTAAACAAGAGCAGGAGCGAGAACATGGGTTGTATCGGAATGATCAATGGTTGCTTGCCTGATGGATTGGTAACGGGATACTGCCCTTCAGTGGGATACTCGTGAATATCCTCGGAGGCAGAACCTACCATGAAGAACACATCGGAACACAATCAACACATGACGATATGCAACAATATGATGCATGCTATGACATGGCAATGTGGATGTGTCTTGGCCTAATGCAAGCTAAAACAGAAGGGTAATTGCTTATTTGAACCAATGGTTCAAGTGATAGCTCATTGGACATGATCATATTAGTGCATCACCTTATATTGCATAAACAGCAGGTTTAACTTGTTCTGACATGCATGAAACCAGTACCGATGGATAGCTTGGATTTTTCTGATAAATTTTCATATATAATTTGTCTCATTTGGAGTTATGGTTGAATTTTTATGAATTTTTGAAGTTTAGGCAATTTTCTGGAATATTCTATATAAAATTAAATCTAGAAAAGAGTTACTGCGTCAGCCTTGCGTCAGCATGACGTCAGCAGGTCAAAGGCGCCAGCCAGGTCAAACCTGACTGGTGGGGCCCCCTGGTTTGTGTCTCTGTGCACTAACCGCGCTTAGTTATCCTAATTAACAGGCGGGGCCCACTAGTCAGTGACTATACTAATTAACTAATCTATTTAGTTAGCACTAATAGGGTAATTAGCCGGGCGGGGCCCGCATGTCAGTGAGAGAGGGGGGGGGGGGAAGTCAACCCACGTCAGCAGGTCAAACCTCCCCGGTTAGTGGGTCAAAGCCTGCCGGCGTTTAGCCGCCGGCGAGGCCAGACGCGGTGGCGCGCTGCGGAAATCGCCCACGGGGCACCATTTGGTGCGCGGAGAGCATCTACGAGCTCCTGGGAACGAGCCGCAGCTCTTGGTGGTGGTGGTTGAGCTCGGGGTGGCCGGAGCTGACGGCGGCGAGCTCTTTTGTGGCCGCCGGAGTTCGGGTAAGGTTGGGGTTGGCACTAGGGGGCACGGCAAGTCGAACGGGTGGGCGCGTTAGGCTCCTGGGGACGCGTTGAAAGCAGTGGTGCGCTCGGACGCGTGCTTGCACGGCCGTAGCCACGACGGCGTCGAGGCTCAGCGGCGGCGAGCTTCCGGTGCTCGCGGGGCAACAGCTACGGGGCGAAATCGATGGCATGGCTAAGGGGGAAGGGATCGGGAGCTCACAATGGTGCCGTAGGGGTGGCTAGCGGGCTCGGGGACGACCTTGACGGCGCGAATCGACGGCGAGGAGCTCGGGCGGCCGAGGTTGAAGATGACGGTGGTGGTGACGTTCTAGGCTCTCCCGGCTTGCGTAGCTCGGTGGAGAGGACGAGGAAGACACGGCGGTGCTTCTGGGCTCAGCGGCAAGGCGAGGGGAGCACGGGGGCTGCGCCTACGGCGTACGACGGCGACGAGCTCCGCTCGGTGGAAGAGAGAGGGAGCCAGGAGGGAGAATGGGGAAGGGAGAGTGAGCGAGAGGGGTTCCAGGGGAGGCGTGGCGCTTGTCTAGGGGGGTCGGGAAGCAGGAGGTGGCCAGGCAGGGTGGAGGTGGCGCGCGCGCGTGCCGGCGAGCGTCGGGCACACGCCCTCGTCCTTCTGTCCGAGGAGGGAGACGACAGGAGGCAGCGGTGGTGGGCTGGGCCGCCAGCTGGAGATGGGCCAGGTAGTCCAGGTAAGTGGCCCAGTGGCTTTCCCCTCTTTTATTTATTTCTGTTTTCTATTTCTGTTATTCTGTTTTGATTTAGTTTAAATACTAAATCATTTTATAAAATCCTGAAAATATTCATGGACACTTGCTGAATTATTTCAGTGGCCCAAATAATAGTTCCAACATTATTTGAGCATTTGAATTATTTAATAGCATTTAAATGCCCAAATTCAAATATTTATGAATTGAATCAGTGACCTTCTGTTGACCTAGAAAAATGTGCACCTATTTTCCCAAAGGTTTTAACCCAAGGCAAAAAGGGTGAGCATTTTAGAAGGGCATTTCAGGTTCATTGAATTTATTTTTAGTAAACCCTAGTTGATTTCAAGGGGGGGGGGTGCTGGGGGTTCTGCTTTCCCCATTTCAAATTTCTGAGGAAAGTAAACATGATGCACACTCTAATGCATGGTCTAGCTAGGGTGTGACAACTCACCCCCACTCAATAGAATCTCGTCCCGAGATTTAGGATCATCTGGAAAGAAGGTGGGGTACTTGAGTCGAAGACGATCCTCCCTTTCCCAAGTGGCTTCTTCCTCGGAATGGTGTGACCATTGAACCTTGAGAAACTTGATATTATGACGTCGAGTGGTACGCTCGGCTTGATCAAGGATACGAACGGGGTATTCTCGATAAGAAAGGTTATCTTGTAAATCAAGCGTTTCGTGGTCCACTCCACGGATAGGATCCGCGAAGCAACGCCTGAGTTGCGAAACGTGGAAGACATCGTGAACTCTGGAAAGATGCGGAGGTAGTTCCAATTGGTAGGAAACTTCTCCTCGTTTGGCAAGAATGCGAAAGGGTCCAATGTAACGAGGAGCCAATTTGCCTTTGATACCGAAGCGATGGGTTCCCTTTAACGGGGTAACCCGAAGGTAAGCCTTCTCGTCAATTTCAAATGTCATAGGCTTATGTTTACGATCATATTGACTCTTTTGGCGAGATTGGGCTGTTTTCAATTTCTCACGAATAACGCGAACCTGCTCTTCTGCTTCCTGAATCATATCCGGGCCAAAGAGTTGTCTTTCCCCGGTTTCTGACCAGTTAAGAGGCGTTCGACATTTTCGTCCATAGAGAACTTCGAAGGGAGCTTTGCCCAAACTAGCTTGATAACTATTGTTATAAGCAAACTCCGCGAATGAAAGGCATTTCTCCCAACTCATTCCGAACGAGATAACGGAAGCTCGGAGCATATCTTCCAGAATTTGATTGACTCGCTCTACTTGACCACTTGATTGAGGATGGAAGGCGGTGCTAAAGGAGAGATGAGTTCCCATAGCATTTTGGAAACTTTCCCAAAATCGAGAGGTGAAGAGACTTCCACGGTCTGAGTTAATTTCCAATGGGACACCATGAAGAGACACTATTCGGGAGATGTATAAGTCAGCTAGCTGGCTAGCGGTGATACTCTCACGAACAGGTAGAAAATGGGCTACTTTGGAAAGTCGGTCGATCATGACGAAGATGGCATTATTCCCCCTCTTGGTCCTGGGAAACCCAGTGATGAAATCCATACTGATTTTATCCCATTTCCATTCAGGAATAGCCAAAGGTTGAAGGGTGCCAGCAGGCCGTTGATGCTCTGCTTTAACACGACGACAAACGTCGCAATTAGCAATGTATTGAGCTTTTTCTCTCTTCATCCTAGTCCACCAAAAGCTCTGGCGTAGGTCTTGATACATTTTAGTACTACCGGGATGAATGGTGAGAGGGGATTCATGAGCTTCCTTAAGGATCATCTGGCGTAGATGTTGTTTCTTGGGATCCACCAGGCGGTTCTCGAAGAACACAACACCTTGTTCATCCATGGAAAAGCATTTAGCTACTCCGCTAGCAATGTTTTCCTTAATCCGGGATATGCCCTTATCACGCTTTTGGGCAGCTATGATTTGATCCATAAGGGTAGGTTTCGCCACCAAGGTGGATAGGAATCCTTGAGGAACAATGTGAAGATTAAGCTTGCGAAATTCCTCATGGAGAAGTGGTTGACTTTGTTGTAACATCAGGTTGTTACAGTAGGACTTACGACTTAGTGCATCAGCCATGACATTGGCTTTGCCAGGGGTGTAAGTTATTCCTAAGTCGTAATCCGAGATCAAGTCGACCCAACGTCTTTGCCTGAGATTCAAATCTGGTTGGGTGAAGATATATTTCAAACTTTGGTGATCGGTGAAGATCTCGCAACGATTACCGAGAAGGTAATGTCGCCAGGTTTTGAGTGCATGGACTACAGCTGCAAGCTCTAGATCATGTGTGGGATAATTTTCCTCATGTGGGTGTAATTGCCGTGAAGCATAGGCAATTACCTGACGATCTTGCATGAGTATGCAACCTAGTCCTTGTCGCGAGGCGTCGCAATAGATAACAAAGTCCTTGGAGAAATCTGGTGGTACCAGTACGGGAGCAGATGTTAGGCGTCTTTTCAGTTCCTGAAAACTAAACTCGCACTGTGGAGTCCACTCGAACTTTTTATCTTTCTTGAGGAGTTCAGTTAGAGGTTTAGCAACCTTGGAGAAATTCTCGACGAAGCGGCGGCAATAGCTCGCTAGGCCAAGGAAACTCCGAACTTGCTTGACCGTTTCAGGTGGAGTCCAATCAAGGACGGCTTGAACTCGCTCGGGATTGAGAGCAATACCCTTACCAGAGATTACACGGCCTAGATAGGTCACTTCCGATAACCAAAATTCACACTTGGAGAATTTGGCATGCGATTCTCTCGAAGTTTCATCAATACCAGCCTTAGATGTTCGGCATGTTCCTCTTCATTCTTGGAGTAGATGAGTATGTCAACGAGGTATACTACGACGAATTTGTCCAAGTACTCCATGAAGACTGAGTTCATTAACCGGGAGAAGGTGGCCGGGGCATTGGTTAAACCGAAGGACATGACGGTGTACTCGTATTGGCCATAACGAGTAACAAAGGCCGTTTTGGGAATGTCCCCGTTTCTGATTTTGATTTGATGGTAGCCCAACCTCAAATCCATCTTGGAGAAGACTGAGGATCCAGCGAGCTGGTCATACAGGTCGTTGATCCTGGGAAGCGGGTATTTGTTCTTGATGGTGACCAGATTGACAGGTCGGTAATCCACAACCATTCGATCCGTTCCATCCTTCTTCTTGACGAAGAGGACGGGACAAGCCCAAGGAGAGCAGCTACGACGGATGAACCCCTTGTTCAAGGACTCAGCGAGTTGGTTCTTAAGCTCTAAGGGTGCCATCTTGTAGGGTCTTCTAGCAATTGGAACGGTTCCTGGAACAAGGTCTATTACAAACTCAACATCCCTGTCAGGTGGAACACCTGGCAGTTCTTCTGGAAACACATCCGGAAAGTCTCGGACTACCGGAAGGTCCTCAAGGTCTGGAAGAGGGTTGGCATTGAGGGAGTAAAGTTGGCGCTTGGCCACTTGAGTTAAGACATTAACTGTCTTGCCCGAGGGGTGAGTAAGTTGAACGGTTCTAGTGGCACAATCGATCTTGGCATAATGAGCCGACATCCAGTCCATACCCAAGATGATGTTTATGTCGGAGGACTTGAGAGCTATTAAAGATGCAAGGAAGACAAGCCTATCGACAAGAATTTCGTTCTCATGGCTTACCCTAGAAGTTTGCCATTTGGAACCCGGAGTTTGAATTACCATGGAAGTGGGCATGTCACAGAATGTTGTGTTATGCAACCGAGCATAATTCTCGGATATGAATGAATGAGATGCTCCAGTATCGAACAGAACAGATGCCGGATGGCAGTTAACAAGGAGCGTACCAAGGACGACGTTGGGATCCTCATGTGCCTCTTCGGCTGAAACATAATTGACATGGCCACGTGCAGTGGTGGACGGCTTGGCGTAGAAAGTCTTTCCCGCGGGCTTACCACGGCCAACGGACTTTCCAGCTTGATTGGGGTTGTTCTGGGGACACTCTCGACTATAGTGACCCGGTTCTCCACACTTGAAGCATGTTACCACAGTGGGGCATGGAGCAACATTAGCAGCGGGGCCACCATAGGGCTTGGGCGGTGCAAATTGCTGATTGGGACGAGGCGCCTCAAAGGATGGCCTCGGGGTGAATCTGGGTGGCAGTGCTATGCTTGGAATCCACACCCGACGCTTCTGAGCTCCAGAGCCGGATGAAGACCCAAAATCACGAGAGTGCTTGCGTGAAGCGTCATAATCAGTCTGGCCTGTCTTAGCACTGATAGCTTTATTGACCAACTTCTGAAAGGATGTGCACTCGTGCAGACGGAGATCGCGGCGAAGCTCAGGGCTAAGTCCCTTGCGGAACCTTGCCTGCTTCTTGGCGTCAGTAGAAACCTCTTCAGGAGCATAGCATGCCAGGTTCCCAAATTCTCGGCTATATGCATCCACAGTCAGCCTTCCTTGGGTGAAGTTGCAGAACTCCTCCCTCTTGCGATCCATGAGTCCTTCCAGAATGTGATGCTCACGGAAAGCCTCGCTGAACTCAGCCCAGGTAGTGATTTGACCGACCGGGCGCATAGCTTCGTAGTTTTCCCACCAATGGCTAGCGGGGCCCTCGAGATGATAGGCAGCATAGGTAACCTTGTCGGCTTCGGCTACGTTGGCAGAACGTAGCTTGTGGGTGATGATGCGAAGCCAATCATCCGCGTCGAGGGGCTCGACGGAATGGTTAAACTTTGGTGGGTACAGCTTGATAAAGTCATTGATTGACACCAAGTCATTTCGTGGGTGGCGTGCAGTGTTCTGCTCAATCTGCTCCAGCAGGCGGTTGGTCTCACGCTTGTTCCTTTCCGCCTCCAGCATCACTTCGGCCAGAGAAGGCGGGTGAAGCAGATTTTCACCTCTAGCTGCACTGGCTTCCCCCCGCTCCGGGACAGCAGGGTTGCCGCGGGTGTTGACCATCCTAGGAGGAAACAAGACAACGGTTTAGACAAGGATGGCTCAAACTTAACAAGGAAGTGCAGAATGTAAAGGATAACACGGAACACAGAGATGCTCATTCGTATGCCATGGTAATATAAAACTGCCATATATACACCAACGGTCATACTCGTCATACATAGTTTAGTACAAGCCCATGCTACAGTACAACTATGAAGGTAGACGTTACATCTCATCGGATGCATTCCGAGTTCCTATACATTATTTGTCTACACCTCCGGAATCGATTACACACCAAGTCGTATTCCACAAGTCACGCAGGACAGTGGGGATACAACTACTACAATACTAGTGGTACTACTACTAACTCAGATAGCTCCGTAGTAGTCCTCATAGAAGTCACCTCCATAGCCTGGAAGTTCAACGTGATCATCCGGAAACAGACGGTCCTGAGGAGCCTATGGACCATAGGGGCTAGGATGAGGTCTTGGACCAACAAACGGTGGCCTGCGGGGACCACGGGGTGGGGTGATGCCTCCCACATCACGCCAATCCACCATGTCTGGCAGGGCTGATCTCATAAGATACAGATCCCTGGTATCCATACATCCAGCTTGCACCGCAGGTGCAAACCGAGTCAATGTGGCCCAATGATCAGCACAAGTATTAAAAAGCTCCAGCCTCAAGGCCTGATTCTCTCGGTCCTTATCTTCGAGCATCTCAGCGGTGGTACGAGTTAATGATTCCTCCTGAGTGGAGTCAGCATAGATAGCCTGAAGATACCCTTGCGCTCCCGGAAGTGAACCTGGCATGTAGCGGAAGTCAGTGTTCCGAAGCAGGCCAGTCTGGACTCGCAAGATGGTCATCATGGAGTAGGCAGCATCCTGCACAGCCATCTCAACGGTAACCCCGAGTCCATAAGAACAGTGAAGGGGCTCGGGAGATCCAGGATAGGAAGGAAATATCCTGACGGTGTAGAAATACTGGCTTTGATTAAAGTCGCGGAACTGCTCTTCAACAGTGTATTCAGGATACCAACGGTATCCTATCTCGATCATGACCGGGACTAACATAGCAGTATGACCGGACACGTCGAGGCACCTGGTCAAGCGAACCACTTGATTTTGAGAATGTTGGCCATCTGAAAGCACAACCACAAGACAAAGACATCAGAATTCCTAGGGAAAATTGGACAGCATAATGGTTGTAAATGCTCAGAAAAAGATTTGAGACATCCACAACAGTTCACAATACCGCTCAACAGCATCATATCAAGGTTCTGATTCAAATAGCAACGTACTAAAATAGTAGAAACTGGACTGGAACTCGTAGCAATAATCCTATAAACTACTACGGATTAGTAACACGTGAACCTGATAGAAGAAGAGAGCCTAGTCCTTAACCCATGTTGAATGAGAACAGAATGACTCAGATCAGAAGCATTGGGTAAAGGAGTAAAAGAACCTTACGTTCCCTCCCACAATCAATTCCCTTACATATAACTAAAGCATTTCTAGACTCGACATCGACCAGTTTAGCTCAACGAACCTACAGGCAAGTCCGGCTCTGATACCAACGCTGTCAGGACCCCGATTCTAAGCCACATCGATCTAGCCGGTAACATCTCATATCACTTTGCGGCCTCACGCACGGTATCCCACGGGTGTCACCTTACCATGGCCCGGCACCGTTTGCGCCTTTTGGCTCGCGTATATGACAATGTCGCTAGCATCCATATGACCGAGAACCCGGGCCGACATGGCTAGTCGTGAACCCAAAGCGGCACAGACCTATGGAGACAGGCATACATGAATCACATCGAACATGTCGGTCATCAACGAGTGATTCCGGGCTGCAGCACTGGGCTAACAGGACTCCGGGGATCCCGGGCTGTAGCAGGCTAGACAGGACTCCGGAGATCACCGCGTGACATTTCCCCGAAGGGACAGACATAGGGACGAAGTGAAACACATGCCGGCCAGACAAGTGTCCTGAACAGTAGTGCTGGGCTAGCAGGACTCCGGTGAACCAGGCTGTAGCGGACTAATATGGCTCGAGGAATACTAGACTACATTTCCCCATAAGAAAGGCTGCGAAGGACAAGCAACTAGATTGTCGGATCCCACTCATACCAAGCATTTCAATAATACACACAATATGCCCGATATGAGTACATACAACATGGCATCACAACAAAACTCTACAACTCAAGTACTTTATTTAAAGGCTCCAGGGAGCCATACATAACATATTCATATAGATAGGGGTCACATGACCCGACACTCAAGTCATACAGTCATACAAGCACATGCGGAAGCAACTAGTCTGAGTACAGACTCTAGAAAGAAAGAAGGCTTCTCGAAGCCTATCTATCTACATAGGGCCCTCCATGGCCTGGATCACCACCTGGGTGGCTAGTCACTCATCGATGTCAAGGTCTACGTAAAACCCATCGGAGGGGGCAGTGTTGTCGTCTGAAACAATAAATAAGAAAACATGAGTACAAAGGTACTCAGCAAGTCTTACATCAGAACCTACTATACATGCTCATTCTCAAGAAGGTGGTGGGGTTTATGCAGCAAGCCAGCTTTGACTCTTGGCTAAGCTATCCTATGGAACCTTTTAGTAAAATAGTTTTCGCACACGAGTCCACTACTCACCAACACAATACTCCACCGTGGATCCTCCCTCGTATCCTGCGAGAGGGCCATCCTCGGTACTCACACTTATCTTGAGTCTTTTAGTAGCATCCATTAACTTGTCTATGAACTGTATATGCAACCAAGTAGTCCTTTACCGCGGACGCGGCTATTCGAATAGTTTTATACCCTGCAGGGGTGTACTTCGTCACACATGTTTCCACCACTTAGCGTCTGCACACGAAATGTGCTCGGCAGACTTCAAGCGAAAACCGACGTGGGTGTAGAGCACGACCTGACTAACCTCACAAGTCTCTAGTCCAGGGTCATCGCCTATTCAGGTTCCATCCGCAAGGAAATCCGGCCGGGGTGTCCTCAACGGCCCCGAACGATGTGAACAGGGTTCCCGAGACACCAAACGGGTGACTCGGTACACCGTGCCACGGTGTTTCTACCGCAACATAGCCCACCCCTAGGGTCAGCGCTACGCACGGCCGCCAACACATATCCTACAAACACCAAAAACTAGTTGCAACTCCTGGACTGAGGCGAGAGGGGTCAGTAAGTCGAGCGGGGTCATATTTCAGGGCCCAATGTGTGGTAGTAGCTGAATCTTAAATCATGGATACAGAACTCAGTTCTTAGGGACGGCCTCAATGAAACAACCCACCATGTACTCCTACATGGCCTCTCATCGATACCTTTACCAAAACATGTTCAACACATCCCACATATCACTGACACAAGCATTTCACTCTAGCCCATCACCCAGATGAACCAGACCTGACACAACTCTAAGCATAGCAGGCATGGCAAGGTAGGAATCACAAAACATGGCTCAATCAACTCCTACACATGCTAGTGGGTTTCATCTAGTTACTGTGGCAATGACAGGTCATGCAGAGGATAAGGGTTCAACTACCATAGCACACAGCAGTTTGAAACGCGTTGTCTTAATGCAGTAAACAAGAGCAGGAGCGAGAAGATGGGTTGTATCGGAATGATCAATGGTTGCTTGCCTGATGGAGTGGTAACGGGATACTGCCCTTCAGTGGGATACTCGTGAATATCCTCAGAGGCAGAACCTACCACGAAGAACACATCGGAACACAATCAACACATGACGATATGCAACAATATGATGCATGCTATGACATGGCAATATGGATGTGTCTTGGCCTAATGCAAGCTAAAACAGAAGGGTAATTGCTTATTTGAACCAAAGGTTCAAGTGATAGCTCATTTGACATGATCATATTAGTGCATCACCTTATATTGCATAAACAGCAGGTTTAACTTGTTCTGACATGCACGAAACCAGTACCAATGGATAGCTTGGATTTTTCTGATAATTTTTCATATATAATTTGTCTCATTTGGAGTTATGGTTGAATTTCTATGAATTTTTGAAGTTTAGGCAATTTTCAGGAATATTCTATATAAAATTAAATCCAGAAAAGAGTTACTGCGTCAGCCTTGCGTCAGCATGACGTCAGCAAGTCAAAGGCGCCAGCCATGTCAAACCTGACTGGTGGGGCCCCCTGGTTAGTGTCTCTGTGCACTAACCGCGGTTAGTTATCCTAATTAACAGGCGGGGCCCACTAGTCAGTGACTATACTAATTAACTAATCTATTTAGTTAGCACTAACAGGGTAATTAGCCGGGCGGGGCCCGCATGTCAGTGAGAGGGGGGGGGGGAAGTCAACCCACGTCAGCAGGTCAAACCTCCTCGGTCAGTGGGTCAAAGCCTGCCGGCGTTTAGCCGCCGGCGAGGCCAGACGCGGTGGCGCGCTGCGGAAATCGCCCACGGGGCACCATTTGGTGCGCGGAGAGCATCTATGAGCTCCTGGGAACGAGCCGCAGCTCTTGGTGGTGGTGGTTGAGCTCGGGGTGGCCGAAGCTGACGGCGGCGAGCTCTTTTGCGGCCGCCGGAGTTCGGGTAAGGTTGGGGTTGGCACTAGGGGGCACGACAGGTCGAACGGGTGGGCGCGTTAGGCTCCTGGGGACGCGTTGAAAGCGGTGGTGTGCTCGGACGCGTGCTTGCACGGCCGTAGCCACGACGGCGTCGAGGCTCAGCGGCGGCAAGGTTCGGGTGCTCGCGGGGCAACAGCTATAGGGCGAAATCGACGGCGTGGCTAAGGGGGAAGGGATCGGGAGATCACAGCGGTGCCGTAGGGGTGGCTAGCGGGCTCGGGGACGACCTTGACGGCGCGAATCGACGGCGGGGAGCTCGGGCGGCCGAGGTTGAAGATGACGGTGGTGGTGACGTTCCAGGCTCTCCCGGCTTGCGTAGCTCGGTGGAGAGGACGAGGAAGACACGGCGGTGCTTCTGGGCTCAGCGGCAGGGCGAGGGCTGCGCCTACGGCGTACGACGGCGACGAGCTCCGCTCGGTGGAAGAGAGAGGGAGCCAGGGGGAGAATGGGGAAGGGAGAGTGAGCGAGAGGGAGGCGTGGTGCTCGTCTAGGGGGGTCGGGAAGCAGGAGGTGGCCAGGCAGGGTGGAGGTGGCGCGCACGCGTGCCGGCGAGCGTCGGGCACACGCCCTCGTCCTTCTGTCCGAGGAGGGAGACGACAGGAGGCAGCGGTGGTGGGCTGGGCCACCAGCTGGAGATGGGCCAGGTAGTCCAGGTAAGTGGCCCAGTGGCTTTCCCCTCTTTTATTTATTTCTGTTTTCTATTTCTGTTATTCTGTTTTGATTTAGTTTAAATACTAAATCATTTTATAAAATCCTGAAAATATTCATGGACACTTGCTGAATTATTTCAGTGGCCCAAAAAATAGTTCCAACATTATTTGAGCATTTGAATTATTTAATAGCATTTAAATGCCAAAATTCAAATATTTATGAATTGAATCAGTGACCTTCTGTTGACCTAGAAAAATGTGCACCTATTTTCCCAAAGGTTTTAACCCAAGGCAAAAAGGGTGAGCATTTTAGAAGGGCATTTCAGGTTCATTGAATTTATTTTTAGTAAACCCTAGTTGATTTCAAGGGGGGGTGCTGGGGGTTCTGCTTTCCCCATTTCAAATTTCTGAGGAAAGTAAACATGATGCACACTCTAATGCATGGTCTAGCTAGGGTGTGACAACTCACCCCCACTCAATAGAATCTCGTCCCGAGATTTAGGATCATCTGGAAAGAAGGTGGGGTACTCGAGTCAAAGACGATCCTCCCTTTCCCAAGTGGCTTCTTCCTCGGAATGGTGTGACCATTGAACCTTGAGAAACTTGATATTATGACGTCGAATGGTACGCTCGGCTTGATCAAGGATACGAACGGGGTATTCTCGATAAGAAAGGTTATCTTGTAAATCAAGCATTTCGTGGTCCACTCCACGGATAGGATCCGCGAAGCAACGCCTGAGTTGCGAAACGTGGAAGACATTGTGAACTCTGGAAAGATGCGGAGGTAGTTCCAATTGGTAGGCAACTTCTCCTCGTTTGGCAAGAATGCGAAAGGGTCCAATGTAACGAGGAGCCAATTTGCCTTTGATACCGAAGCGATGGGTTCCCTTTAACGGGGTAACCCGAAGGTAAGCCTTCTCGTCAATTTCAAATGTCATAGGCTTATGTTTACAATCATATTGACTCTTTTGGCGAGATTGGGCTGTTTTCAATTTCTCACGAATAACGCGAACCTGCTCTTCTGCTTCCTGAATCATATCCGGGCCAAAGAGTTGTCTTTCCCCGGTTTCTGACCAGTTAAGAGGCGTTCGACATTTTCGTCCATAGAGAACTTCGAAGGGAGCTTTGCCCAAACTAGCTTGATAACTATTGTTATAAGCAAACTCCGCAAATGAAAGGCATTTCTCCCAACTCATTCCGAACGAGATAACGGAAGCTCGGAGCATATCTTCCAGAATTTGATTGACTCGCTCTACTTGACCACTTGATTGAGGATGGAAGGCGGTGCTAAAGGAGAGATGAGTTCCCATGGCATTTTGGAAACTTTCCCAAAATCGAGAGGTGAAGAGACTTCCACGGTCTGAGTTAATTTCCAATGGGACACCATGAAGAGACACTATTCGGGAGATGTATAATTCAGCTAGCTGGCTAGCGGTGATACTCTCACGAACAGGTAGAAAATGGGCTACTTTGGAAAGTCGGTCGATCACGACGAAGATGGCATTATTCCCCCTCTTGGTCCTGGGAAACCCAGTGATGAAATCCATACTGATTTTATCCCATTTCCATTCAGGAATAGCCAAAGGTTGAAGGGTGCCAGCAGGCCGTTGATGCTCTGCTTTAACACGACGACAAACGTGAAAATTAGCAATGTATTGAGCGATTTCTCTCTTCATTCTAGTCCACCAAAACCTCTGGCGTAGGTCTTGATACATTTTAGTACTACCGGGATGAATGGTGAGAGGGGATTCATGAGCTTCCTTAAGGATCATCTGGCGTAGATGTTGTTTCTTGGGATCCACCAGGCGGTTCATGAAGAAGACATCACCTTGTTCATCCATGGAAAAGCATTTAGCTACTCCGCTAGCAATGTTTTCCTTAATCCAGGATATGCCCTCATCACGCTTTTGGGCAGCTATGATTTGATCCATAAGGGTAGGTTTCGCCACCAAGGTGGATAGGAATCCTTGAGGAACAATGTGAAGATTAAGCTTGCGAAATTCCTCATGGAGAAGTGGTTGACTTTGTTGTAACATCAGGTTGTTACAGTAGGTCTTACGACTTAGTGCATCAGCCATGACACTGGCTTTGCCAGGGGTGTAAGTTATTCCTAAGTTGTAATCCGAGATCAACTCGACCCAACTTCTTTGCCTGAGATTCAAATCTGGTTGGGTGAAGATATATTTCAAACTTTGGTGATCGGTGAAGATCTCGCAACGATTACCGAGAAGGTAATGTCGCCAGGTTTTGAGTGCATGGACTACAGCTGGAAGCTCTAGATCATGTGTGGGATAATTTTCCTCATGTGGGTGTAATTGCCGTGAAGCATAGGCAATTACCTGACGATCTTGCATGAGTATGCAACATAGTCCTTGTCGCGAGGCGTTGCAATAGATAACAAAGTCCTTGGAGAAATCTGGTGGTACCAGTACGGGAGCAGATGTCAGGCGTCTTTTCAGTTCCTGAAAACTGAACTCGCACTATGGAGTCCACTCGAACTTTTTATCTTTCTTGAGGAGTTCACTTAGAGGTTTAGCAACCTTGGAGAAATTCTCGACGAAGCGGCGGCAATAGCTCGCTAGGCCAAGGAAACTCCGAACTTGCTTGACCGTTTCAGGTGGAGTCCAATCAAGGACGGCTTGAACTCGCTCGGGATTGACAGCAATACCCTTACCAGAGATTACACGGCCTAGATAGGTCACTTCCGACAACCAAAATTCACACTTGGAGAATTTGGCATGCGATTCTCTCGAAGTTTCATCAATACCAGCCTTAGATGTTCGGCATGTTCCTCTTCATTCTTGGAGTAGATGAGTATGTCAACGAGGTATACTACGACGAATTTGTCCAAGTACTCCATGAAGACTGAGTTCATTAACCGGGAGAAGGTGGCCGGGGCATTGGTTAAACCGAAGGACATGACGGTGTACTCGTATTGGCCATAACGAGTAACAAAGGCCGTTTTGGGAATGTCCCCGTTTCTGATTTTGATTTGATGGTAGCCCAACCTCAAATCCATCTTGGAGAAGACTGAGGATCCAGCGAGCTGGTCATATAGGTCGTTGATCCTGGGAAGCGGGTATTTGTTCTTGATGGTGACCAGATTGACAGGTCGGTAATCCACAACCATTCGATCCGTTCCATCCTTCTTCTTGACGAAGAGGACGGGGCAAGCCCAAGGAGAGGAGCTAGGACGGATGAACCCCTTGTTCAAGGACTCATCGAGTTGGTTCTTAAGCTCGGGTAGTTCTAAGGGTGCCATCTTGTAGGGTCTTAAGCTCGGGTAGTTCTAAGGGTGCCATCTTGTAGGGTCTTCTAGCAATTGGAACGGTTCCTGGAACAAGGTCTATTACAAACTCAACATCCCTGTCAGGTGGAACACCTGGCAGTTCTTCTGGAAACACATCCGGAAAGTCTCGGACTACCGGAACGTCCTCAAGGTCTGGAAGAGGGTTGGCATTGAGGGAGTAAAGTTGGCGCTTGGCCACTTGAGTTAAGACATTAACTGTCTTGCCCGAGGGGTGAGTAAGTTGAACGGTTCTAGTGGCACAATCGATCTTGGCATAATGAGCCGACATCCAGTCCATACCCAAGATGATGTTTATGTCGGAGGACTTGAGAGCTATTAAAGATGCAAGGAAGACAAGCCTATCGACAAGAATTTCGTTCTCATGGCTTACCCTAGAAGTTTGCCATTTGGAACCCGGAGTTTGAATTACCATGGAAGTGGGCATGTCACAGAATGTCGTGTTATGCAACCGAGCATAATTCTCGGATATGAATGAATGAGATGCTCCAGTATCGAACAGAACAGATGCCGGATGGCAGTTAACAAGGAGCGTACCAAGGACGACGTTGGGATCCTCATGTGCCTCTTCGGCTGAAACATAATTGACATGGCCACGTGCAGTGGTGGACGGCTTGGCGTAGAAAGTCTTTCCCGCGGGCTTACCACGGCCAACGGACTTTCCAGCTTGATTGGGGTTGTTCTGGGGACACTCTCGACTATAGTGACCCGGTTCTCCACACTTGAAGCATGTTACCACAGTGGGGCATGGAGCAACATTAGCAGCGGGGCCACCATAGGGCTTGGGCGGTGCAAATTGCTGATTGGGACGAGGCGCCTCAAAGGATGGCCTCGGGGTGAATCTGGGTGGCAGTGCTATGCTTGGAATCCACACCCGACGCTTCTGAGCTCCAGAGCCGGATGAAGACCCAAAATCACGGGAGTGCTTGCGTGAAGCGTCATAATCAGTCTGGCCTGTCTCAGCACTGATAGCTTTATTGACCAACTTCTGAAAGGATGTGCACTCGTGCAGACGGAGATCGCGGCGAAGCTCAGGGCTAAGTCCCTTGCGGAACCTTGCCTGCTTCTTGGCGTCAGTAGAAACATCTTCAGGAGCATAGCGTGCCAGGTTCCCAAATTCTCGGCTATATGCATCCACAGTCAGCCTTCCTTGGGTGAAGTTGCAGAACTCCTCCCTCTTGCGATCCATGAGTCCTTCCGGAATGTGATGCTCACGGAAAGCCTCGCTGAACTCAGCCCAGGTAGTGATTTGACCGACCGGGCGCATAGCTTCGTAGTTTTCCCACCAATGGCTAGCGGGGCCCTCGAGATGATAGGCAGCATAGGTAACCTTGTCGGCTTCGGCTACGTTGGCAGAACGTAGCTTGTGGGTGATGCTGCGAAGCCAATCATCCGCGTCGAGGGGCTCGACGGAATGGTTAAACTTTGGTGGGTACAGCTTGATAAAGTTATTGATTGACACCAAGTCATTTCGTGGGTGGCGTGCAGTGTTCTGCTCAATCCGCTCCAGCAGGCAGTTGGTCTCACGCTTGTTCCTTTCCGCCTCCAGCATCACTTCGGCCAGAGAAGGCGGGTGAGGCAGATTTTCACCTCTAGCTGCACTGGCTTCCCCCCGCTCCGGGACAGCAGGGTTGCCGCGGGTGTTGACCATCCTAGGAGGAAACAAGACAACGGTTTAGACAAGGATGGCTCAAACTTAACAAGGAAGTGCAGAATGTAAAGGATAACACGGAACGCAGAGATGCTCATTCGTATGCCATGGTAATATAAAACTGCCATATATACACCAACGGTCATACTCGTCATACATAGTTTAGTACAAGCCCATGGTACAGTACAACTATGAAGGTAGACGTTACATCTCATCGGATGCATTCCGAGTTCCTATACATTATTTGTCTACACCTCCGGAATCTATTACACACCAAGTCGTATTCCACAAGTCACGCAGGACAGTGGGGATACAACTACTACAATACTAGTGGTACTACTACTAACTCAGATAGCTCCGTAGTAGTCCTCATAGAAGTCACCTCCATAGCCTGGAAGTTCAACGTGATCATCCGGAAACAGACGGTCCTGAGGAGCCTGTGGACCATAGGGGCTAGGATGAGGTCTTGGACCAACAAACGGTGGCCTGCGGGGACCACGGGGTGGGGTGATGCCTCCCACATCACGCCAATCCACCATGTCTGGCAGGGCTGATCTCACAAGATATAGATCCCTGGTATCCATACATCCAGCTTGCACCGCAGGTGCAAACCGAGTCAATGTGGCCCAATGATCAGCACGAGTATTAAAAAGCTCCAGCCTCCAGGCCCGATTCTCTCGGTCCTTATCTTCGAGCATCTCAGCGGTGGTATGAGTTAATGAGTCCTCCTGAGTGGAGTCAGCATAGATAGCCTGAAGATACCCTTGCGCTCCCGGAAGTGAAGCTGGCATGTAGCGGAAGTCAGTGTTCCGAAGCAGGCCAGTCCGGACTCGCAAGATGGTCATCATGGAGTAGGCAGCATCCTGCACAGCCATCTCAACGGTAACCCCGAGTCCATAAGAACAGTGAAGGGGCTCGGTAGATCCAGGATAGGAAGGAAATATCCTGACGGTGCAGAAATACTGGCTTTGATTAAAGTCGCGGAACTGCTCTTCAATAGTGTATTCAGGATACCAACGGTATCCTGTCTCGATCATGACCGGGACTAACATAGCAGTATGACCGGGCATGTTGAGGCACCTGGTCAGGCGAAGCACTTGATTTTGGGAATGGTTGGCCATCTGAAAGCACAACCACAAGACAAAGACATCAGAATTCCTAGGGAAAATTGGACAGCATAACGGCTGTAAATGCTTAGAAAAAGATTTGAGACATCCACAACAGTTCACAATACCGCTCAACAGCATCATATCAAGGTTCTGATTCAAATAGCAACGTACTAAAATAGTAGAAACTGGACTGGAACTCGTAGCAATAATCCTATAAACTACTACGGATTAGTAACACGTGAACCTGATAGAAGAAGAGAGCCTAGTCCTTAACCCACGTTGAATGAGAACAGAATGACTCAGATCAGAAGCATAGGGTAAAGGAGTAAAAGAACCTTACGTTCCCTCCCACAATCAATTCCCTTACATATAACTAAAGCATTTCTAGACTCGACATCGACCAGTTTAGCTCAACGAACCTACAGGCAGTCCGTCTCTGATACCAACGCTGTCAGGACCCCGATTCTAAGCCACATCGATCTAGCCGGTAACATCTCATATCACTTTGCGGCCTCACGCACGGTATCCCACGGGTGTCGCCTTACCATGGCCCGGCACCGTTTGCGCCTTTTGGCTCGCGTATATGACAATGTCGCTAGCATCCATATGACCGAGAACCCGGGCCGACATGGCTAGTCGTGAACCCAAAGCGGCACAGACCTATGGAGACAGGCATACATGAATCACATCGAACATGTCGGTCATCAACGAGTGATTCCGGGCTGCAGCACTGGGCTAACAGGACTCCGAGGATCCTGGGCTGTAGCAGGCTAGACAGGACTCCGGAGATCACCACGTGGCATTTCCCCGAAGGGACAGACATAGGGACGAAGTGAAACACATGCCGGCCAGACAAGTGTCCTGAACAGTAGTGCTGGGCTAGCAGGACTCCGGTGAACCAGGCCACAGCGGACTACTATGGCTCGAGGAACACTAGACTACATTTCCCCATAAGAAAGGCTGCGAAGGACAAACAACTAGATTGTCGGATCCCACTCATACCAAGCATTTCAATAATACACACAATATGCCCGATATGAGTACATACAACATGGCATCACAACAAAACTCTACAACTCAAGTACTTTATTTAAAGGCTCCAGGGAGCCATACATAACATATTCATATAGATAGGGGTCACATGACCCGACACTCAAGTCATACAGTCATACAAGCACATGCGGAAGCAACTAGTCTGAGTACAGACTCTAGAAAGAAAGAAGGCTTCTCGAAGCCTATCTATCTACATAGGGCCCTCCATGGCCTGGATCACCACCTGGGTGGCTAGTCACTCGTCGATGTCAAGGTCTACATAAAACCCATCGGAGGGGGTAGTGTTGTCGTCTGAAACAATAAAGAAGCAAACATGAGTACAAAGGTACTCAGCAAGTCTTACATCAGAACCTACTATACATGCTCATTCTCAAGAAGGTGGTGGGGTTTATGCAGCAAGCCAGCTTTGACTCTTGGCTAAGCTATCCTACGGAACCTTTTAGTAAAATAGTTTTCGCACACGAGTCCACTACTCACCAACACAATACTCCATCGTGGATCCTCCCTCGTATCCTGCAAGAGGGCCATCCTCGGTACTCACACTTATCTTGAGTCTTTTAGTAGCATCCATTAACTTGTCTATGAACTGTATATGCAACCAAGTAGTCCTTTACCGCGGACGCGGCTATTCGAATAGTTTTATACCCTGCAGGGGTGTACTTCGTCACACATGTTTCCACCACTTAGCGTCTGCACACGAAATGTGCTCGGCAGACTTCAAGCGAAAACCGACATGGGTGTAGACCACGACCTGACTAACCTCACAAGTCTCTAGTCCAGGGTCATCGCCTATTCAGGTTCCATCCGCAAGGA
This sequence comes from Triticum monococcum, assembly GCA_034509565.1. NCBI lineage: Eukaryota > Viridiplantae > Streptophyta > Magnoliopsida > Poales > Poaceae > Triticum > Triticum monococcum. The sequence continues at coordinate 435,624,040 of CM067842.1, read as the reverse complement.
AATCCGGCCGGGGTGTCCTCAACGGCCCCGAACGATGTGAACAGGGTTCCCGAGACACCAAACGGGTGACTCGGTACACCGTGCCATGGTGTATCTACCACAACATAGCCCACCCCTAGGGTCAGCGCTACGCACGGCCGCCAACACATATCCTACAAACACCAGAAACTAGTTGCAACTCCTGGACTGAGGCGAGAGGGGTCAGTAAGTCGAGCGAGGTCATATTTCAGGGCCCAATGTGTGGTAGTAGCTGAATCTTAAATCACGCATACAGAACTCAGTTCTTAGGGACGGCCTCAATGAAACAACCCACCACGTACTCCTACATGGCCTCTCATCGATACCTTTACCAAAACATGTTCAACACATCCCACATATCACTGACACAAGCATTTCACTCTAGCCCATCACCCAGATGAACCAGACCTGACACAACTCTAAGCATAGCAGGCATGGCAAGGTAGGAATCAAAAAACATGGCTCAATCAACTCCTACACATGCTAGTGGGTTTCATCTAGTTACTGTGGCAATGACATGTCATGCAGGGGATAAGGGTTCAACTACCGTAGCACACAGCAGTTTGAAACGCGTTGTCTTAATGTAGTAAACAAGAGCAAGAGCGAGAAGATGGGTTGTATCGGAATGATCAATGGTTGCTTGCCTGATGGAGTGGTAACGGGATACTGCCCTTCAGTTGGATACTCGTGAATATCCTCGAAGGCAGAACCTACCACGAAGAACACATCGGAACACAATCAACACATGACGATATGCAACAATATGATGCATGCTATGACATGGCAATATGGATGTGTCTTGGCCTAATGCAAGCTAAAACAGAAGGGTAATTGCTTATTTGAACCAAAGGTTCAAGTGATAGCTTATTTGACACGATCATATTAGTGCATCACCTTATATTGCATAAACAGCAGGTTTAACTTGTTCTGACATGCACGAAACCAGTACCAACGGATAGCTTGGATTTTTCTGATAATTTTTCATATATAATTTGTATCATTTGGAGTTATGGTTGAATTTCTATGAATTTTTGAAGTTTAGGCAATTTTCTGGAATTTTCTATATAAAATTAAATCCAGAAAAGAGTTACGGCGTCAGCCTTGCGTCGGCATGACGTCAGCAAGTCAAAGGCGCCAGCCAGGTCAAACCTGACTGGTGGGGCCCCCTGGTCAGTGTCTCTGTGCACTAACTGCGCTTAGTTAGCCTAATTAACAGGCAGGGCCCACTAGTCAGTGACTATACTAATTAATTAATCTATTTAGTTAGCACTAACAGGGTAATTAGCCGGGCGGGGCCCGCATGTCAGTGAGAGAGGGGGGGGGGGAATTCAACCCACGTCAGTAGGTCAAACCTCCCCGGTCAGTGGGTCAAAGCCTGCCGGCGAGGCCAGACGCGGTGGCGCGCTGCGGAAATCACCCACGGGGCACCATTTGGTGCGGGGAGAGCATCTACGAGCTCCTGGGAACGAGCCGCAGCTCTTGGTGGTGGTGGTTGAGCTCGGGGTGGCCGGAGCTGACGGCGGCGAGCTCTTTTGCGGCCGCCGGAGTTCGGGTAAGGTTGGGGTTGGCACTAGGGGGCATGGCAGGTCGAACGGGTGGGCGCGTTAGGCTCCTGGGGACGCGTTGAAAGCGGTGGTGCGCTCGGACGCATGCTTGCACGGCCGTAGCCACGATGGCGTCGAGGCTCAGCGGCGGCGAGCTTCGGGTGCTCGCGGGGCAACAGCTACGGGGCGAAATCGACGGCGTGGCTAAGGGGGAAGGGATCGGGAGCTCACAGCGGTGCCGTAGGGGTGGCTAGCGGGCTCGGGGACGACCTTGACGGCGCGAATCGACGGCGAGGAGCTCGGGCAGCCGAGGTTGAAGATGACGGTGGTGGTGACGTTCCAGGCTCTCCCGGCTTGCGTAGCTCGGTGGAGAGGACGAGGAAGACACGGCGGTGCTTCTGGGCTCAGCGGCAGGGCGAGGGCTGCGCCTACGGCGTACGACGGCGACGAGCTCCGCTCGGTGGAAGAGAGAGGGAGCCTGGGGGGAGAATGGGGAAGGGAGAGTGAGCGAGAGGGGTTCCAGGGGAGGCGTGGCGCTCGTCTAGGGGGTCGGGAAGCAGGAGGTGGCCAGGCAGGGTGGAGGTGGCGCGCGCGCGTGCCGGCGAGCGTCGGGCACACGCCCTCGTCCTTCTGTCCGAGGAGGGAGACGACAGGAGGCAGCGGTGGTGGGCTGGGCCGCCAGCTGGAGATGGGCCAGGTAGTCCAGGTATGTGGCCCAGTGGCTTTCCCCTCTTTTATTTATTTCTGTTTTCTATTTCTGTTATTCTGTTTTGATTTAGTTTAAATACTAAATCATTTTATAAAATCCTGAAAATATTCATGGACACTTGCTGAATTATTTCAGTGGCCCAAATAATAGTTCCAACATTATTTGAGCATTTGAATTATTTAATAGCATTTAAATGCCCAAATTCAAATATTTATGAATTGAATCAGTGACCTTCTGTTGACCTAGAAAAATGTGCACCTATTTTCCCAAAGGTTTTAACCCAAGGCAAAAAGGGTGAGCATTTTAGAAGGGCATTTCAGGTTCATTGAATTTATTTTTAGTAAACCCTAGTTGATTTCAAGGGGGGGGGGTGCTGGGGGTTCTGCTTTCCCCATTTCAAATTTCTGAGGAAAGTAAACATGATGCACACTCTAATGCATGGTCTAGCTAGGGTGTGACAGTCAAAGCCCGCCGACCCGCCGCAAGGATTGGAGCGACCTCAATGTCAATGACAAGAAGCTCACGACTGCCACCTCCAGGATCCATCGCCTCACCATAGCCGGGTTCACCCTTGAGATGATTGGGGCGGATTTCATTCGTCGCCGAATCGTTCCACTGCACAACAAGGGGAGGCCGGCCTGGGACTTCAGAAATGCGGCCAATGTCATGAGGCTCCGGCCTGGCCTGAAGCATAACTTCACGGTGCTGGGGCATGCCCATTTTTGTCAGAGGCTCTTCCAGCTCAACATGGACGACGACGGCAGGGCCGCGAAGGCCGGCAAGGCCGTCAAGGGGCCCCTATTTAGGTTTCCGATGAGAGTGGTCCCGCTGAGCAACAACTCTCGCTAGTCCACCGTCATCACCATGATGCCAGACTTCAACGCACACGGCCTCGACCCGGCCTGGGCTGAGCCGTCAGCAAAGCAAGTGCAGAAGTTCTTCGACAACTTGTCGGAGGGCTATGTCCGCAATGAGCCGCTGCTCATCCGTGGCACCACCAAGGAGTAGTTTGACTACATCGCCGTCAGGGCGGCAGAAGCGGCGCTTGCCAAGGAGGCCGGCAGGGCCATCGCCATGGAGGACGAGGTCGACGCAGCCGCAGAGGAGAAGGAGCTTTTCCAATGGGCGGAGTCTGTCAGGGAGGCCAGCCGCGCCGGTGCCGGGGCCCCCCTTACTGAAGATGCGGGCAATGAGTCACCCGAAGAGGAAGCCGAAGCGGGCGACCCTCCATCCGCGGGGAAGAACCGCGTCCTACGGTGGGCCAGCTCCATCGAGCCAGTCCGGCCCGGTAGGTTCGTGCATCGGCAACTGGCTCAGGAGCAGCTCGTGCGCCAGACAAGGGCTATGAAGGCCGCGGCAGCGAAGAAGACGGTGAAGGCCGCGGTGGCGAAGAAGACGGCGACTGCCTCCTCCTCGTCCAAGCGGCGCCGGACCCCATCTCCTTCTCCCCTCCCCCCGATAGCACCCTGGAGGCCGAATTCGACATCGGATCTTTTATCCCGAAGAGGAAGAGGAAGCCAGTGAAGGAGGAGGTGGAGGACGAGTAAGTATTTCGCCCCCATCATCTGCTAACCTTACGCCCGTCTTATCTTGTTTTGATTTGTTGTTATCTTCACAGGGACACAGAGACGCTGGCCCATAGGGTGGCAAAGAGGGCCAAGGCCTCGACGAGTGACAAGCCCCTGGCGGGTACTTCGCGTATGCCGGTGTTGGTGGAGAGCAGCCCGGGCAGCAGCCCCCGACGCAGCCCTCGCTTCAGCCCGGGCACCAGTCCCCGGCAAGGGCATCCACTCACGAGCCCACACATATGGAGGAGGAGGAGGCGAGCTTGGGTGTCGGTGGTTCTACCCCGGAAATGAATGTTGGCGGGGATGGCGCCACTTCTTCCGAGCCCGGTGCGGGTAAGTTGTTTGCTCCCCGTCCCTGTTCTTTCTTCTTCTTTTCGAACCTTGATCTTGGCTCCATCTCATTTCCTTTCTTGGTATCCACACCCTTACTCGACGGACCGGGAGGATATTGACACCATCATCGGGGAGGTCGCTAAGGATGCTTAGGCGGAGGCCAACATGATTGCCGCCAAGGAGGACGCCAAGGGGCCTGCCGGGGAGGCCGGCAAGGCTGCTGCCGAGGAGGCCGGCAAGGGGCCTGCCGAGGAGGGGGTGGTTGACGACCAACCTTCCTCCTCTGCCGCCCCTGTCCTGGGCAAGTACTTGATGGTGGGCGACGACCTGTTCGTCCACCTCCAAGGGACGGCGAGCACCAGGGTGCCAATTGAGGGGGAGGTGTGTGATGATGAAGTGCTCGCCTCCGCCGGGCTACAGGTTGTTGACGAACCGAGCGCCGGTGTCGACTTCGCTAATGCGCTGGAGATCTTGCCAGAAGGGACGAACCTCGTGGTGCTCAGAGAGCGTATTGAGCCCATCATCAGCTGCGTCAATAGAGTCCAGAGAGTGGAGGGCCAGCGCCCGGACTAGCCACCCCGTTTCTCGTTGCCGCTGCGAGTTCATGACCAAGACAATTTTTATCTTATGTTAGAACCGCAGTAATTATTGATGTAATATAACTCTGCAGTACTTTAAGATGAAACATGCTATCTTCCTGTATCGATCTTTCTTTGTATGTATACACCCTACACCCAGTAGGATAGGTTCGCCGGCGCGTAAGCCCATACGTATGGTGCTTTGAGGACAGATCCTTAGCAGCCTGCCTGGGCGCACTTGCTGCCGGACAAACCACCTTGCCGCTCTCAGCGCGGCCGCTTGAACTGTTGAGCGGACTCGAAGCAGGACAAGGGTGTTGCCAGTAGCAAAAGGGTCCCATTGCGTGCAGGTTTTCTGTACAAAGAGCAAGATCTTTCGAGGAGAATAACCTTATATTAACAACAAATGTTCAAGGTTGTGCATGACTTAGCTTTTTACAACCACGCGGACGGTCGTTGCGGCTGCGGACGGCACCAGAGAGCAGCTGATTGACGTCGCCTTCTCCTCTCGAACGATTGCGACAAAGGAGTCGATAAGTTGACTCCAAAACCGGAATTTCATAGCTTGCGCCCCCCTAACTGGTGCTCCAAAGATGTCGGGGCTTAGGAACGGCACCTATGGGATCACGGGGAATCCCTTCTACGGTTGCGGGGGCGCGGGTCTATAAAAAGAGCGGATTTAGGAGATCAACGCAGGGGAGTTTATCCAGGTTCGGGCCACAAATGATGTGTAATACCCTACTCCTGCTGGTTTGTGTTTATCTGGTGTTCTTGGACTAGCTAGAAAGTGTGCAGGGTCCAAAAAGTCTGAATCCTCTAACAGTACGCCACGGGCCTCCTTTTATAGTCAAAGGGGCTACCACAGTGGCACACAGGAGGTGGAAAGTTGTACAGTGGTAGAGTTTATTGCCTGACACCACGGGACAAAATGCATTAAATGTGCTACTTAGGTGTCCTCTTGCTTTATCGGGGATGGTAATGAAGCCCGTCCCATCCGTCGCCGCTTCGCCTTGCTCCGGCACGCGTCCAGGCCAACGAGGCATGCAATGCCATGTAGGCTGGCAGGCTGCTGGCGTGGTGGCAGGGTCTTCACGAAGATCTTCATGCCAACACGTAGGTGCTTGACTAGTTGGCTTAGGAGCCACATACTGCCACGTGGGTACCTATTTAGTTGGTGGGTCGGCCGCTAAGCTGGTGTGGCGATGGGGCGGCAAGGCCTTGCCGCGGTCTTGCTGATCTTCCCGACAAGGGTCTTGCAGGGGCCTTGTGGCCTCCCTCGGCAAGAGTCTTGCCGAGGCCTCGTGGGTATCTTTGGCAGGAGCCTTGCCGGGGCCTCATGGGCATCCTCGGTAGGAGCCTTGCCGGGGCCTCGTGGGCATCCTCGACAAGGAGCCTTGTTGTTGTCTTGTTTTCTTGGTTCCTAACTAGGCCTCACAAACCCTTTGTCTTCACAAAGGTCTGCATGCCACAATGGAGGCGCCTCCTGAGCCTTGGTTCCAATGTGGTTGATGACGTTAGGACTCTTAGACTCAAGGGTGGCGGCCTTATTGGTGTTGGGCAAGTCGCCCCGACAAGGCTCTTGCGGGGGCCGTGAAGGCCACCCCGGCAAGGGCCTTGCCGGGGGAGTTTCACCTCGCTCCTCTGCTCGTCATGCCTTTGGCCTCGAGCGGTAGTCTTGTGTCTTTGCTTCGTCTTCTTTCCCGCCAAGCGCGGCCGCAGGAGTGTGGCTGCGATTGCCCGCGCACAAGTAAAGGGGTACAAAAGGGACCGCCACTTTTGTACACCGACAAAGAGAGTCTCCCACAAGCTTGGGGGAGGCTTCTCCAATTAGTTAATGCTTTGCCTGATCATCCTCTCAAGAAAAATGAAATACTTGGTATCTTTTATAATGGACTAACCGATGCTTCTAGAGACCACCTGGATAGTTGTGCTGGATGTGTTTTCAGGGAACAAACTGTTGAGCAAGCTAAATTCCTATTGAATAATATACTGAGTAATGATAATGATTGGACACTTCCTGAACCAACTCCTAAGCCAACTACAAAGAAAAGGGGTATTCTATTTGTCAGTCCCGAAGATAAGCAAGAGGCAAAGAAATCTATGAAAGAAAAAGGTATTAAAGTTGAAGATGCTAAGAATTTACCGCCCATTGAAGAAATACATGGTCTTGATAACCCGACACAGGTAGTAGAGGTAAACTCTCTCCATAGATTTGATGAAGGTGATATTCCTCATAATAAGTCTGCTAGTCAATGCTTGGATGAGTTTGATAATTTTATTGTTAAACAAGAAAACTTCAGTGCTTATGTTAGTAGACAATTGAAATGTAATGCTTACATGCTTGATCACTTGAGTGATTATATAATAGAGTTGTTAATGATCTTAAGCTTATTAGTAAACATGCTTCCATGGTTACAACTCAAGTAGAACAAGTACTTAAGGCACATGATGATTTGCGTATTGAGTGGAATAGTAAGAAAATGATAATGCTATTAGGGTTATGACTAGAGGTGGTAAGATGACTCAGGAACCGTTGTATCCCGAGGGCCATCCTAAGAGAGTTGAGCAAGATTCTCAGAGAATTAATACTGATGCACCTAGTCCTAGTAATAAAAAGAAAAACAAAACTGATAGGACTCTGCATCCTAGTGAACCTTCTATAGATACACCTGAGAATCCCAATGATATTTCAATTTCTGATGCTGAGACACAGTCTCGTGATGAACATGTACCTAGTGATAATGTTAATAATGATGTTAATGTTGATGCTCAACCTAGTAATGATAATGATGTAGAGATTGAATCTTCTGTTGATTTTGATAACCCACAATCAAAGAATAAACGTTATGATAAGAGAGACTTCTTTGCTAGGAAACATGGTAAAGAAAGAGAACCATGGGTTTAGAAACCCATGCCCTTTCCTCCTAAGCCATCCAAGAAAAAAGGATGATGAGGATTTTGAGTGCTTTGCTGAAATGATTAGACCTATCTTTTTGCGTATGCGACATGAATTGAATAAGTTGACACGTACTGAAATTTCTTTGCAAATGGATGATAAATCAACTGCTATACCCATTGGTATTTGTGAGGATGTACCTGTTGTGGTTGCAAACCTTACTATCTTAATGGACTTTGTTATTCTTGATATTCCCGAGGATGATAGTATGTCGATCATCCTTGGTAGACCCTTTTTGAATACTCCAGGGGCTGCTATTGATCGTGACAAAGGCAATGTGACTTTTCATTTTAATGGTAATGAGCATAAGGTACACTTTTCGAAGAAACAACCTCAAGTTCATAGTATCAATTCTATTGGAAAATTTTCAACTATTGTTATTGGAGGTTTTGAATTCCCTCTTCCTACTGTCAAAAAGAAATATGATATTCTTATTGTTAGGGAAATGCATATCCCCATTGAGGTAACCTAGTGTTATTCAAAAACTCTCTGGTTTCATGTCATTCGGAAGAAGTTTGTTAATAAGACTTGATCAACCTTGTTAATGGATTCCTTTTGATGGGAATGAGATGGATGAATTTAGAAGGCACAACTCTCTTTACCCATCTTTTACTTTCTGTTATTTAGATTAAATAAAGCAAAAATAGTATTTTTGTCTGTTTTCTGAATTATCCGTGCAATAAGAAATGTCCCAAAATAAAAGTTCTCCAAATGCCCTGAAAATTTATTATGATTTTTTATAGAATATTTGAGAATTTCTGTCACTGAACACATAGCAGGTGCCTCACTAGCTGGCCACAAGCGTGGAGGGCGCGACCCCGTCCTTATGGGCCCCACGTTGCCCCCTCCACTTATTCCAGCACCCATCCACTCCTTCTTCCTCCTGAAAAAATCACTCCATAGCTCAAACTCGTGTTCTTGCTCATTTTGCTGCCATTTCTGATCTCCTTGCTCAAAGCTCCATTCACAAACTGCTTTCGGGGATTGTTCTTCGGTATGTGACTCCTCCGATGGTCCAATTAGTTTTTGTTCTCGTGCTTTATTTATTGCAAATTTTTGCTGCTGTGGTGACCTTGTTCTTGAGCTTGCATGTCAAATTCATATGGTCCAAAGTAGTTTTGATGCATGATATAGCCTCTAGGCACTTGTAGGAGTAGTTGCTATCAATATTGTTGAGTTTGGTTCACTTTTATTTTGAGTCACTAAAACATTTTAGAGGAAGAAAATGATGAGGAGATTGTTGAGAGGTTCCTCGAGCCGGGGTTCGAAGGAAAAGGAAAATGAGGGGAAGTAGATGCCCAAGTATAATCTTCCTTGTGCCGCGGAGATTCGGCCGTGTGAATGGCCATGTGATGCATTCTTGCAGGCGGCTGGAATTTATGATGATTTCTATTATTTGGCTGAGAATGCAGGCATCACCGACTTCCTCGTCGACCAGTGTGATCCGTATCTCCTACTCACTAATACTTTCGTGCAAATTTTTCATTTTCATGCTAGGAGATCACCACCCATGTTAGACTTTTACTTATATGATGAGTACAAGGAAATGACGCTTTTTGACTTTTATGAGGTTTGTAAATTACCCTATGAGGGTAGCATCAAGGAACCACGTCCTAGTAATGTGGAATATTTTATTAATGAAGTCACCATAGGGGAAAGGAGAAGGGTGTCGAAAGCGAGAGTGGCTAGTTTATATTTTTCCTGTTTTGCGCTACTACTCATTATTTGTTGGGAGATGTTTAATTGGTCGTGGGGAGAGTGGAGGCCTTAGCGTTCCTGACCTTGCCATTTTATGCCATGCTTTAATTCGTGACAGAACTTCCAGTTTAGGCGCTATGGTTGCTAAACTGTTGAGTTTAAACCGTACAAAGGGGCATATTTTCGGAGGTATCTTCGCTTCCCGCCTTGCTAGACGCTTCGAGATACCCATTAGGCATTATGAAAAAGAGGAGAAACTTCTGCCCACTATATATTTGGATTATAACAACATGGTAGCGCATAAGTTTATTCGCCATGATGAGGAAAAGCGACTCATTTATAACTTGACATTTAGCAAGGATACTTTTCAGATTATTACCCTACCTGCACCTACTTTGTTCGATATTCATTTAGTCAGGTACTTCATTTTGCCCGCAGACATTCATGCTAACTGGGATGGGACGCGATCCCCAACTCCTGAGCCAGAGCCATCACCTGATCCATATCAGGAGTCTATTTATCAATGGGATCCACAGGAGCTCGCTAACCAGTGGAACCCCCAGGATCCTCCATAGTACACCGGAGAGGGCTACTTTGATCCATGGGCGTAGACCAACTTAGGCCAAAAGCCTAAGCTTGGGGGAGTACGTATTTCTCACCGACATTACATTCATGTTCACACACTCATTTTAGTTGTTGGTGTTCATACTTTTTCATTGTAATATCCATGTTAGTTTATTTCTTTTTTCCGTTTTCTTCTTGTGTGTTTGAAAAACCTTAAGAAAAAAACAAAAAATTAGTTGTAGTTAGTTTACTTTCTATGCATGCTTAGTTGTAGTATTAAAAGAAATCCCAAAAAGATTTCTCATTCTTCTTTTGCTTGTTGTGAGCTTTACAGTGTAAATAGTTTTTCTCGTTCTCGTTTTACTTTCTTCAGAAAACAAAAACTCCAAAAACATTTCAGTGTGTTTCTTCGAAATTCTTTTCTTTTCTTTGGAGGTCGAGAGGAGAAGACCATGATGAAAATGTCGAGTGGCTCTCATACGCATTATTGTTGATCTAACAAAGAGCCCATATTACCTTGTCTTCTCCTTTGAATAAATGTTTGTAGATTCCAGCTTAGTCCAATGCACGTGCACTATTATTATTATCCACACCATTCGGTCGTGCAAGTGGAAGGCAATAATGACGATATATGATGACATGATTGAGATGGAGGAGAAGCTGGTATCAACTCGACTTATCTTGTTTTTGTAAATATGATTAGTTCATCATTCCTGATTCAGCCTATTATGAATGAAACATGTTTGCAATGAAAATTAGAGATTATAGTTACTCATGTCATGCTTAATTAGCTAGGAGTTTATAATGGTTGACCTTGTGTGCCAACATGGAAATTAAAATGGTTGTGATGTAGTATGATAGGATGGTATCCTCCTTTGAATGATTTGAGTGGCTTGACTTGGCACGTGTTCACACATGTAGTTGAAACAAAATCAACATAGCCTCGATGATATTTATGTTCATGGTGATTTATATCCTACTCATGCTTGCGTTCAGTGTTGGTTAATCTCAATGCATGTTTATGACTGTTGTCGCTCTCTAGTTGGTCGCTTCCCAGTCTTTTTCTAACCTTCACTTGTACTAAGCGGGAATACTGCTTGTGCATCCACTTCCATAAACCCAAAGTTGTTCCATATGAGTCCACCATACCTTCCTATATGCGGTATCTACCTGCCGTTCCAAGTAAATTTGCAAGTGCCAAACTCTAAACCTTCAAATGATAATCTATTTTGTATGCTCGAATCGCTCATGTACCAACTAGGGCTGTCAATATCTTCCATGCTAGGTGGATTATTCTCACGATGAGTGGCTAGTAACCGGGATGCCCAGTCCCATGCTTAAATCAAATAAGGCCCTGTTCGGGACGTGGGTTCACAAAACAAAGGATTTGAAAAATGCATAGGTATGGGATGGAGTGCCAAGTGGAACCTACAGGCTTCCAAAAAGAGGAATGGGAACCTATGGGGTGTTCTGAACAAAGGAAACAAGTTTTGGAATCTGCACACTTCTCTAGGAAATAGAACTAGCCGTTATGTGACTTGTCACTGCATTCTTGCCGTTGATTTCTCTAGCCGTTGCTTTCTCTAGCCGTTGCTTCTTCTTTCTCTTGCTATATAAGCACATACAATGCACTGCTAGCAACTTGCTTGTCATTTCTTCTCCTCCTCCCCAGTAAGAACTTCTCTAGGAACACATAGTCCATTCTTTCTCTTGCTATATAACCTCAAAATCCATTCATTCCTAAAGCTGAATGGATCCAAACTACAGCCGACGGTCAAGAAACGAAGATTATTTTGTACATTTCATACTCCCTACATTACAAGGTAGCTCATCCCAATCATCTCAGGGGAGAGCAATACATACATCCATCCTGAATGGAGCTACTTATGTGCATGAAGCTCTTACTGGCCATGAGGTTCTATGTGAATGGAGGTTCCATATGGAGAGATCAATCTTTCAAGCTTTAGCACAAAAACTGCATGAAAATCACCTCCAGGATGCAAGGTACATCTCTGTGCAAGAGCAAGTAGCCATATTTTTATATGCAGTATCAAAGAATGCAACCAACAGAACATTGCAAGACAGATTCCAGCATGGCGCTGATTCAATTAGTACTTATTTCCACGCCGTGCTCAACGCGATTACACGACTCACATGCAACTACATACAACCTTCTGTACACCAGCATCCCATATTAACGCAACAGAAGTTTTCATACTTTAAGGTAATTGTTTTTCAAGTCCTATCATGGTGAATTGGTATTGATTAAATCTAGCTTATATTTATATATCTAACTATTTAATTAAATCCACAGAACTGTATTGGAGCTATCGATGGTACTCACTTTCCCATGACTATTCTGCCTGGGCAACAAGATCCATACAGAAATAGAAAACAAGGCCTTTCACAAAACGTAATGGTTGCATGTCACTTTGACATGAAGTTTGTGCATGTACATGCTGGATGGGAGGGATCTGCATCAGATGCAAAGGTTTTGCAAGATGCACTAGAACATGGATTCAATGTACCGCCTGGAAAATTTTATCTTGTAGATGTGGGTTATGCAAATACACCCCAATTCATTGCTCCATACCGAGGAACTAGATATCATTTACAAGAACAAGGAAGAGTTCAGCAAAGGCCACAATGCTACAAGGAGTTATTTAACCTTCGACATCCTCAACTACGAAATCATGTCGAAAGAATTATTGGCATACTAAAAGCAAGGTATCCCATACTAAAGGCAGCTACAATGTTTGATATTGACACACAAGTTGATACAGTTGTAGCTTGTTGTGTTTTGCACAATTTCATAAGACTAAACAATGGATATTAATGAAAGCAATATGCAGGATGTACCAGATGGAGATGCCAAATACAAAAAAGATGTGATGATATTTAACAACTTGAGACAAGCTGGAATGAGATGCGAGATGCAATGGCAATGCAAATGTGGGCAGATTACATTGGCAGAAGATAAGCATATGTATTGTGTAATTTTCTCATATGTTATGTAATTATTTGGTTGTACCGTACTCCACTTAATATGATTATTTTGTCAAACACTGCAGAAAGACATTGCTTTAAGAGCCATTTAACCTTGCATTAATAGTCGAATAAGTTTGACACTTCCATAATCATGTGCCCAGTAATGCACATGCACAACCTACTACAAGTTAACTATGACAAGGATCATAACCATGTGTACAGAAATGCACATGAACAAAATATATCACATCCTATTACAAGTTAACTACGCCAAGGATCATAATCATGTGCCTATAAATGCACATCAACAAAATATATCATTGTTTTAAAGGTAGCACTCACCTAGTATGAAATATTAGTTCCATCTGATTAGGTATTCCAAATTTTTTCAGTCAACAAACCCAACCGTAATTCGTTACTTGAAAATGATAGAAATCCTCCCTGTTCTCCTTGTTGGCAATAAAGATGTCCGCTGCTTTTAGCATATCTGCCATCGAAAGACCCTCCAACCTTTCTAGTGCTTTGATGCATTTCTTGATGCTGAACGGGTCCCTTAATTTCCTCTCCTCAATGGCTGCATACCTATCTATTTCTTCCCTTCTTAGTTTTAGGTATCTCTCATGAAAATCGTCAATACTGGTCGTCTTTTGCTTTCTCGCTCTCTTGGTGCTAGTAACCTCAGGAGCTGAGCTAGCTGGTCGAGGACTGCGATGTACAACTTGTGGAATTTCATGCAAAGTCTGTCCAACACGCTGTGAGGAAATTGGTATTGTTTCAACTTGGGATGGAGCATGTAATGTCAAGTAATTTCCTTGAGTCGGGTTTGCCTCCACTTGACTGAATGTATTATTGCTAGAAAACCAGTTTGTGGTTTCACTATCCTCTTCAATGTCAAATTGCATGGATGAATCACCAGGAGCATGTATGGTTGGTGTAGGTGTGTGCAGATGCGCCTCTAGCCCTTGTTGTTGTGGTGAATGTGATGTTGGTAACTCTGAGAGCTGAGTTGCTTTGTTCGCATAATAATCCATGTCATGGCAACTCCTTCCCTGAGCATATCGTCCTAGATGAATTAAGTAAAAGAAAAGGAACATTTATAAGAATCAGCAAAACAAAATTTGGGCCAATTAAGCCAACGATTTAAAGCTCACCATCATATAGAGCAAAAAGATCTTCATAATATGGAAATGACTCCAGAAGAGTGCATCCTTGTTTTTACGTGCCTCTAGTGCAGCCCAAACATTATCGGGCGCCACCACCATCTTTCTGTCATGATCCCAGCCAAAACCACTTTCAGATATTAAGTCTTTTACAGTTTGAAATCTCTCTTTAGATCCTGCTCCTTTTGCTTCACTTGAACTACCGTGAAGGATACATCAAATCTTTGATTGAATTTAGCAAGAATATTTGTCCAGGCCTCTTTACTCCATGCATTTTGTGTGCAGTATTTGGGAACATCATGATCTCTTAACAGTTCAATGAGATATGCCTTCATCTGATGATTCCACTTGGCTCTACTAGAATTCTTAGACATACCTAGCAACATGAAAAGTGCATATTAGGGCTCCAGAAAGTAGATATCGTGAGTATAGTTACTTCTCTGAATATAATAACAATCAAGTGTAATCTTGTTTGTGGTATTGAAGGCAGGTAATATATTAGGTCTATTCCTTAAATCCTAAAAATACCATGACTCTGTTTTATCTCTTTACTACAAGCACACATCCAAGCCTTTTTTATTCAGAGCAACACCATAGAACTACTAAGCTTCAGGATAGGTTCTTAACTGTATTTTTTCAAGATAAGCACATATAGAAAAAAAACTAAATCAAAAAATGGATATCCTGTAGTAGTATATGCTACCAGGAAGTTTAGCTATGCAGGAAGTCATCTAGCAGGCTAGCAGCACTTCCTCCTAGTATATATCATAGACAAACAATTAGAAGTAGATCTTTCCCTGTGTAACAACTTCAGCACAAAAAAATGTCTATTCATTTACGCATCTAAACATTCTCAATCTGTGTGACCTATTTTCGTTTTAAGCCTATAGATCTGAAGTAGAAATAATTTCTAGGAGAAGAAATCAATAAGTACTCGTAATTTTTAGGAGAAGAAATCAAAAAGGGTTGGATGGTTACCTCCTAGGGAGATTTCTTGACCTCCCCTAAATTTCTGGTCGTCAAGCCCTTGTGTGGATGGAGGGGGGAGATGTGGAGGTGGAGGAGGGTGGATTTGCCAGCCTACAGTGCTCCGTTGGTGCTCCATGTTGATTCCACGCCAAAATAATCTAGGGTTCGTCCTTCTCCATGGGGGATTTGGGGGGAGCGGCGGGAGTGCTAGAGATAGGAGACATCAGTACGAGATAGAACGGAGGGGCGGCGACTCTGTTTCCTGTGCGTTTCCATTAGGTCTGGGTAGATGTTCTGTTTCCCGTGAAAATCGATGGAAAGTTGCCTTTCCTAAGGGAAGTGTAGCGCTCTTTCCTTTGTCCTGAACGCCTCCAAAGGAAAATATCCATAGGAAAGGAAAGTTGTACGATTCCTGTGATAAATCCTTCATCCCGAACATGGCCTAAAAATTTAACTGCAAACAAACCCCCCAGGACTATTGTTAGTTGGACGGTACCCGTTGTTTCGGACCAACCGTGGAATGTGCTTGTTGGTGGTGGGGGGGGGTATAAACTTTACCATTCTGTTTGGGAAGCGCCTATAATGTATGTAGCATGGAAGATACCGAGATCTCTTGGTTGTTATGTTGACAGTGAAAGCATACCGCTCAAAATATTATTTATCTCTATTTCAAAAGCTCAAGCTCTGGCACCTCTGCAAATCCCTGCTTCCCTCTACGAAGGGCCTATCTATTTACTTTTATTGCTGAGTCATCATCCTCTTACAAAAAGCACCAGTTAGAGAGCACCATTGTCATTTGTATGCATTGTTATTAATTGATATCGATTATGACTGTGAGTGGATCTCTTTTACCATGAATTACAATGTCTAGTCAGTCCTTGATCTTCAGGGGTGCTCTGCATTTATGTTTTTCGGTCTCAGAAAGGGTTAGCGAGATACCATCTTGTTATATCATATCATGATTGTTTTTAGAAAGTGTTGTCATCCGAGATTTATTATTATTGCTTGCTAGTTCGTTATGCCATTGATATGGGTAAATGTGAGACCTAAACGTTATTGTGAATATGGTTAGTTCATGATCTTTGCTGAAAACTTGAATGTTGTCTTTACATATTTGCAACAACAAGATCAAATAGAGTCTGTAGAAGTTTTTATTTATCACTTTCAGTTTGTCAACTGAATTGCTTGAGCACAAGCAATGGGTTAAGCTTGGGGGAGTTGATACGTCTCCATTGTATCTACTTTTCCAAACTCTTTTGCCCTTGTTTTGGACTCTAACTTGCATGATTTGAATGGAACTAATCCGGACTGACGCTGCTTTTAGCAGAATTGCCATGGTGTTAATATTGTGCAGAAATAAAAGTTCTCGGAATGACCTGTAACTTGACGGAGATGATTTTTGGAATTAATAAAAAGTATTGGCGAAAGAATCAACCGAAGGGGGACCACACCCTAGCCACAAGGGTGGGGGCGCGCCCCCCGTCCTTGTGGGCCCACTGGACCTCCATCGACCTCAACTCCAACTCCATATATTCACGTTCGGGGAGAAAAAAAATCAAAGAGAAGGATTCATCGTGTTTTACGATATGGAGCCACCGCCAAGCCCTGTTCTTCCTCGGGAGGGCAGATCTGGAGCCTGTTCAGGGCTCCGGAGAGGGGAATCCGTTGCCATCGTCATCATCAACCATCCTCCATCACCAATTTCATGATGCTCACCGCCGTGGGTGAGTAATTCCATCGTAGGCATGCTAGACCATGATGTGTTGGATGAGATTTACCATGTAATTGAGTTAGTTTTGTTAGGGTTTGATCCCCAGTATCCACTATGTTCTAAGATTGATGTTGCTATGACTTTGCTATGCCTAATGCTTGTCACTAGGGCCCGAGTGCCATGATTTCAGATCTGAACCTATTATGTTTTCATGAATATATTTGTGTTCTTCATCCTACCTTGCAAGTTATAGTCACCTTCTACATGTTATGATCTGGCAACCCTGGAGTGACAATAGTTGGGACAGTTCTCGGTGATGACCATAGTTTGAGGAGTTCATTTATTCACTAAGTGCTAATGCTTTGGTCCGATACTATATTAAAAGGGGCCTTAATATCCCTTATTTTCCAATAGGACCCCGCTGCCACGGGAGTGTAGGACAAAAGATGCCATGCAAGTTCTTTTTCATAAGCACGTATGACTATATTCGAATACATGCCTACATTATATTGATGAATTGGAGCTAGTTCTGTGTCACCCTATGTTATAACTGTTGCATGATGAATGCCATCTGACATAATTATCCATCATTGAGCCATTGCCTACGAGCTCGTTTCATATTGATCTTTCCTAAGTTACTTTTCCATTGCCACAGTTACGATTGCTACAAACTGCTACTGTTACTTTTTCCATCGTTACCATTACTTCCATATTACTTTGCTACTAAATACTTTGCCGCAAATATTAAGTCTATTAGGTGTGGTTGAATTGAAAACTCTGCTGCTAATACTTGAGAATATTCTTTGGCAATTAACAGTTGAGTTGTCAATTCAACCACACCTGGAGCCAAAATATTGTCAGCAGAGTGATTGTAGCACAGTAGTATGGTGATTTTGATAGCGATAGCAATAATAGTAATAGTAACAGTAATGGTAGCAACAATAGTTTTGTAGCAATTGTGACAGTGGTAGAAATAGTGTTAACTTAGCAAAGAACAATATGTTGAAAGCTCGTAGGCATTGGATCGGTGATTATGTTGGATAACATTTATCATGTAACAGTCATAACCTAGGGAGACACATAACTAGCTCCAATTCATCAATGTACTGTAGGCATGTATTCCGTAGATAGTCATACGTACTTGTGATAAGAACTTGCATGATATGTTTTGTCCTACCCTCCTGTGGCAATGGGGTCCATAAGAAAATTAAGGGATATTAAGGCCGCCATTTAATAGATAACCAAAACAAAGCATTAACACATAGTGAATACATGAACTCCTCAAACTACGATAATCACCGAAAAGAATCCCAATTGTTGTTACCTTGGGGTATGCGAATCATAAAACGTAGCAGGTGCATACGACTTGCAAGACCGGGTTAAGAACACAAATATATTCATGAAAACATAAAGGGTTCAGATCTAAAATCATGGCACTTGGGCCCTATTGACAAGCATTAAGCATAGCAAAGTCATAGCAACATCAATCTTAAAACATAGTGGATACTAGGGATCAAGCCCTAACAAAACTAAATTGATCACATGATAAATCTCATCCAACCCATCACTGTCCAACAAGCCTACGAAGGAATTACTCACTCCTAGAGGTGAGAATCACAAAATTGGTGATGAGGGATGGTTGATGATGACGAAGACGGAAGATCCCCCTCTCCGGAGCCTTGAACAGACTCTAGAACTGGCCTCCCTATGAAGAACAAGAGGTGGCAGCGGCTCTGTATCGTAAAATGATGAAATTTCCTCTCCTATTTTTTCTCGGGAAATTGGAATTTATAGTGCTGAGATTAGGGTCCACTGAGCCATGTGGGAACCGCAAGCCACCAGGGAGCACCCTGGTGCCTCATGGGCACCTGGTGGCCCCCCTTCAAGTGGGTCTTTTCTCTAGTATTTTTTATTTATTCCATAAAAAATCTCCAGAAAGTTTCATCCAATTCCGAGAACTTTTATTTCTACACAAAAACAACACCATGGTAGTGTCTAGAAAAGTAGATACGACAGAGACATATCAACTCCCCCAAGCTTAAATCATTGCTTGTCCTCAAGCAATTTAGTTGACAAACTAAAAGTGATAAAGAAAA
This sequence comes from Triticum monococcum, assembly GCA_034509565.1. Classification (NCBI taxonomy): domain Eukaryota; kingdom Viridiplantae; phylum Streptophyta; class Magnoliopsida; order Poales; family Poaceae; genus Triticum; species Triticum monococcum. The sequence continues at coordinate 435,605,148 of CM067842.1, read as the reverse complement.
ACTTTTACGAACTCTTTTGTTCTTGTATGTATATATATGCTTAAATAATACCTAGGTTTTCAGCAAAGATTATGACTAACCATGCAAATGATGACTCTTAGAAATTATATTTACTCATACCAATAGCGTAATCAACTAGCAAGCAATAAAAAAACATCTCAAATGCCAACACTTTGTAAAAACAATCATGATATAATATGACAACATGGAATCTCACTAGCCCTTTTTGAGATCGCAAAACATAAATGCAGAGCACCTCCAAAGTTCAAGTAGCGACTAAACATTGTAATTCATGGTAGAAGAGATCCAACCATGATGCACACAACATTAACTATACATATTGCATGAGAATGACAAATAGTGCTCTCAAGACTGGTGCTTGTTTGAGAAGGTGGTGACTCAACAATAAAAGTGAATAGATGGGCCTTTCGTAGAGGGAAGCAGGGATTTGCAGAGGTGCCCGAGCTCAAAGCTTAAATTAGAGATAAATGCAATTTTGGGAGGTATACCTTTCCTGTCAATGTTACGACCGAGAGTTTTCAATATATTCCATGCTAAAGAAATTAGCGGATAGAAGGCCCGTGGTTCCGAGAGGGAACAATGCATGTTTGATGACGAACGGGAGATAGCTTCCTCTTACGACCTTCAATGTTTTTCTACCTTTAACCTGCACTAATACAACTTTCATGTGAAAAATTGGAAAGTTTCAGGGGTCATTTGACCTTTTAAAGACATTGAAGTGATTTTCTAGCCATTTAGTGACCGCAATTCAAATATGAACTACACGTACATGCAACAACTAACCATAACTGTTTGAAAAATCATATTTGTGTACTTGTGTGTGAGTTAATTCCGTGTGCAGTAAATTAGAAGGAATTTTCAAACATATTAGTCTCATGGCATGGACACATGCATGGAGTGCCATGTCATTTTAATTCCCAAAAATTAAAAAATGATCAGAAAAACATGAAACGTTGCTTGATGTAATGTCATGCCACCAAGATGATGTGGTAAGAAAATTGGCCTGTTTGACGAAAGTTTGGACACACACCCCTCACAAACTGGAGCAACTCACTAGAAGGCTCGTGGTTCCGAGAGGGAACAATGCATGTTTGATGACGAACAGGAGATAGATTCCTCTTACGGCCTTCAATTTTTTTTCTACGTTTAACATGCACTAATACAACTGTCATGTGAAAATTTGGAAAATTTCAGGGATTATTTGACCTTTTAAAGACATTTAAGTGATTTTCTAGCCATTTAATGACCGTAATTAAAATTTGAACTACATGTACATGCAATGGCTAACCATAACGGGTTGAAAAATCATATTCATCTACTTGTGTGCGAGTTAATTCCATGTGCAGTAAATTAGAAGGAATTTTCAAACATATTGGTCTCACGACATGGACACATGCATGTAGTGCCATGGCATTTAGTTCCGAAAAAAATTAAAAAATGATCAAAAAGAACATGAAACCTTGCTTGATGTAATGTCATGCCACCAAGATGATGTGGTAAAAAATTGGCCTATTTGACTAAAGTTTGGACACACACCGCTCACAAACCGGAGCAACTCACTAGAAGGCTCGTGGTTCTGAGAGGGAACAATGCATGTTTGATGACGAACATGAGATAGATTACTCTTACGACCTTCAATTTTTTTTGTATGTTTAACATGCACTAATACAACTGGCATGTGAAAATTTGGAAAATTTCAGGGGTCATTTGACCTTTTAAAGACATTTATGTGATTTTATTGCCATTTAATGATCGTAATTCAAATTTAACTACATGTACGTGCAACGGCTAACCATGACTGTTTGAAAAATCATATTCGTGTACTTGTGTGTGAGTTAATTCCATGTGCAGTAAATTAGAAGGAATTTTCAAACATATTGGTCTTACGGCATGGACACATGCATGGAGTGCCATGGCATTTTAATTCCCAAAAATTAAAAAATGATTAGAAAAACATGAAACCTTCCTTGATGTAATGTGATGCCACCAAGATAATGTGGTAAGAAAATTGGCCAGTTTGACAAAAGTTTGGCCACACACCCCTCACAAACCGAAGCAACTCACTAGAAGGCTCGTCGTTCCAAGAGGGAACAATGCATGTCTGATGACGAACGGGAGATAGCTTCCTCTTATGGCCTTCAATTTTTTCTATGTTTAACGTGCACTAATACAACTGCCATGTGAAAATTTGGAAAATTTCTGGGGCCATTTGACCTTTTAAACACATTTAAGTGATTTTCTAGCCATTTAGTGACCGTAATTCAAATTTGAACGACATGTACCTGCAATGGCTAACCATAATGGTTTGAAAAATCATATTGGTGTACTTGTATGCGAGTTAATTCCATGTGCAATAAATTAGAAGGAATTTTCAAACATATTGGTCTCACGGCATGGACACATGCATGGTGTGCCATGGCATTTAATTCCAAAAAATAAAAAAAAGATCTGAAAAACATGAAACCTTGCATCATGTAATGTCATGCCACCAAGATGATGTGGTAAGAAAATTGGCATGTTTGACAAAAGTTTAGACACACACCCCTCACAAACCGGAGCAACTCACTAGAAGGCCCGTGGTTCCAAGAGGGAACAATGCATGTTTGATGACGAACAGGACATAGCTTCCTCTTACGGCCTTCAATTTTTTTCTACGTTTAACATGCACTAATACAACTGTCATGTGAAAATTTGGAAAATTTTAGGGATTATTTGACCTTTTAAATACATTTAAGTGATTTTCTAGCCATTTAATGACCGTAATTCAAATTTGAACTACATGTACATGCAACGAATAACCATAATGGTTTGAAAAATCATATTTGTGTACTTGTGTGTGAGTTAATTCCATGTGCAGTAAGTTCGAAGGAATTTTCAAACATATTGGTCTCACGGCATGGACACATGCATGGAGTGCCATGGCATTTTAATTCCCAAAAATTAAAAAATGATCAGAAAAACATGAAACCTTCCTTGATGTAATGTGATGCCACCAATATGATGTGGTAAGAAAATTGGCCTGTTTAACGAAAGTTTGGCCACACACCCCTCACAAACCGGAGCAACTCAGTATATGGCTCGTCGTTCCAAGAGGGAACAATGCATGTTTGATGACGAATGGGAGATAGCTTCCTTTTACGGCCTTCAATTTTTTTCTATATTTAAAATGCACTAACACAACTGTCATGTGAAAAATTGGAAAATTTCAGGGGTCATTTGATCTTTTAAAGGCATTTAAGCGATTTCGTAGCTATTTAATGACCGCAATTCATATTTGAACTACATCTACATGCAACGGCTAACCATAAAGGTTTGAAAAATCATATTTTGTGTACTTGTGTGCGAGTTAAAAATTCATCAAATGATGTAAAGTTCTGGTGTTCAAAAAAGTAAATGTAAAGATCTGGCAAGACAATCACCCCCCACATGATTTGCACTCTATTTTGCGGCTCGAGGTTTGGTAGGTGAGTGGTGGGGGCTATTAATCAGACATCATTCTGTATTGGAAACCGCAAGCTATTAAGTTCACACACTCTTTTTGCTGCGGGAATCATGTGTAATTCAAACTGCACTACTGTTAAATTCCGGTGAACGACGTGTGTACTATTCCCGTCAATCTAGATTTCGTCCGACAATAAATACTACCTTGCTCACGTCATCCCGCCTGCATTCTTATCTACATCCTCCCCTGGCTCGCCCCCCTCTCTCTCACTCTCTCACAAATCTCTACCATGGCGCTGCCGGTATGCCCACACACCGACGAGGAGCCACCGCCCCCCGAGAACAATCACTCAAAGAGCAGCGACAGCCATGGTGGGATAGACAAGGTTGCTTCTTCATGGACCATTCGTGGGTGGAACCCTCCGTGGACTCACGCAACCGTTACCCTTCGTGGGTTGAAGTCTCCATCTACGTGGATGTACGATAGCACCACGTATCGGAACCATGCCAAAAATCTCCGTGTCTACATTGCGTTTGCTCCCTCCAAACTCCTCCCTTTACCTTCATATGTAATTGTTTCACTCTCCACTGCTATACTCTTAGAATTGCATGTGTAGGTTGATTGCTTGACTTGTGCAAATTTGCTAAAATATGCCAAGAACTAAAATTGGGAAAAGGCTAGAGTTTTGTTTGGTTAAGTACTCTAATCCCCCCTCTAGACATACTTTCGATCCTACAAGTGGTATAAGATCTTTGGTCTCCATTTGCTTTGATTTCCATAGCTTTTGGTGGTCATAGCCTTGGTTTCACAACCTAGGAGAGTATGGCGTCTAGCGAGGGAAATTTCCACCGTAGAGGTCCTTAAATTGATGGTACAAATTTTTCTAGTTGGAAGCATAAGATGAAAATGCATATTATTGGACATAACCCCGCTGTTTGGGCTATTGTGTGTATTGGCGTGCAAGGTCAATTATTTGATGGGAGAGAACTGAACCATGAAGCTACCGCAGAAGAGTTGAAGATGCTGCAATACAATGCTCAAGCTTGTGATATTCTCTTCAACGGATTGTGCCCCGAAGAATTCAACAAAATCAGCCGTCTTGAGAATGCAAAGGAAATTTGGGATACTTTGATTGATATGCACGAAGGTACCGACCCCGTCAAGGAATCCAATTGGATGTGCTTCAAAGTCAACTTGACAAGTTCAAAATAAAGGATGGTGAAGGTGTCGCTGATATGTGCTCTAGGCTTGCTCTCATCACAAATGAGATTGCCGGCTTAGGAAGTGAAGAGATGACTGATAGATTCATCATCAAGAAGATCCTAAGATCCTTGGATGGAAAATATGATACCGTGTGCACATTGATCCAAATGATGCCCAATTACAAAGATCTCAAGCCAACGGAAGTCATTGGAAGAATTGTTGCTCATGAGATGTCACTTAAGGATAAGGAAGAGCTTCACAACAAGTCAAGTGGTGCTTACAAAGCGTCATGTGATGCCCCCACATCATCAAATGAGAAGCAAACCTGAAGAATTGAGCCTAATGGTGAAGAACTTCAAAAAGTTCTACAAGAGTAGAAGCAAGGAAAAAAGTTCCAAGTCAAGGTCCTACAATGACAAAAGATATTCTAGTCGTGAGCGTAACTGCTACAATTGTGGAAGACCCGGGCACTATTCCAATGAGTGTACGGCTCCCTACAAAAGAAGAGAAGATTCTCCCAAGAGAAGAAGTAGGAGAGAAGAATCCCCATCAAGAGAGAGGAGGAGTAGAGATGATCGTTATGAACGAAGACCCTCTCGAAGAAGCAAGGATTCAGAGAGGAAGGACAAGTCATCAAGGAGCTACACGAAACGAAGACATCAAGCTCATGTTGGTGAATGTGTATCCGGCTCTGACTCCGACCATCACTCCGAAAGAAGTTATCACTCCGACTCCGAATATACTCAAGATGAAGGTGTTGCCAGACTAGCACTTGTGACAACCAACTCCTATGACATATTTGACTCACCAAATGAAGTAATTGCAAGATGCTTCATGGCTAAAGGTCCAAAGGTAACACACCCAGAGTATGTTGATTTCAATAGTGATGAAGATGATTTTCTAGGAGATGATGATTTACTTGTTGACAACTCTAGTTATGAAAACTATGATGAACTTGCTATTAATCATGCTAATCAAGATAAAACGAATGATAATGATAAGAAGGAGATTGAGCGTCTAACTAAAGAACTAAACACTCTTAAGTTATCTCATGAAACTACCTTGGAAGATCATCGAGAACTTTTAAAGACTCATGAGAAACTACGCTTTGAAAAGCTCAATCTTGATCAAGAGCATGAGTTCTTAAAAGCAATCAATGATGATCTTCGCAAGAAAAGTTCTTCCTACATTGCCAAGCGTTTACTCTTGTCTACTTACATGCCACAAGTTAAATCTAGCAACAAGAACAAGAAAGATTCTTCATCTAGTAGTAACAACAATCATGCTAAATCCAATGTTGTTGCTTCTAGTTGTTCTCTTGATTCCACAAATGACTCTCTTAGCCAAGTTACACTTGAGCAAGAAAATAGCTTATTGAAGGGAATTATAGAGAAAAGGTGCAAGAGCCTTGCCGGAAGTAAGCAATTTGAGGAAATTGTATGCAAGCAAGGAAGGCACCGGAAGAATCAAGGTGTTGGTTTTGAACGAAAGTTCAATGCCAATGGAGTTGTGTGGGAAGAAGATCAATACCCCAAGACAAAGTTTGTTCCTCAATAAGATAAGTATGATCCAACGAACACAAGCTCAAGATGATCTTCCACCACAACACCACAAGCAAAAAGGCAAGGACAAGCTTCAACAGGAGATTGATGCATTTGAAGAAGCTCCTAAGGCCTTGGTCAAGTGGGTTCCCAAGACCACATCAAGTTCTACTTCATCAAGTACGACTACAACTCCAAGGATTCCCATCAAGACGGTGTGGATCCCAAAGAATAAGAAGAACTTGAGAGTTATTGAGGGTGACTCTGCCAACATACATCACTCTTATCATTTGGCAATAAGAAGTGCAAACAACTTCCATATCTTGCACTAGTTCAAGGAGTCACAAACCCTCTTGTTGGTAAGACAAGGGACAAGGTAACCTAATGCTTTCATGGACATCATCTTGTGTATACATCACTCTATATCTATGGATATCCTTGCTTGTTCCTTGTGGGACTAACCCGTGTAGGTATTGAAAGTGCAACTCACTCCAATGGAATGCTCTGAATGATCTACATCAACATTGAGCATCCATATCTTCATTACCTTCATGAAGTCATCATCGACAAAACCCAAGGTTAGTTCATCTCACTTAGGGGGGTTATCACATCTAGGGGGAGCTTTACTCTAAAAATTGAGCTAAATCAACTCAAATGGTGTGAGCACAACAATGCTTTATGTAAAAGTGGTAATCCCGCTTGTGCCTAAACGATGAGTATGACCTATGATCAAACGTTCTCATTTGACTCCTATGTCAATATACTCATATATAGATGACCTAGTCATCGCCAATTGCTTGATAGATGCTAGAGTGTTTGTGCATGCTTTGTCACATATTTATTTTGCCATATTATTGTGTGAGCATGTTGAATGCATATTTTCCTCATTCAAGGACATCCATTTGTCGCTTTGATTCTTTGGCTTTTTCTCTTTTGCCAAATGGATGGACAAACATGCCTAAGAACTCCCTCTAGCTATCTATGCTTTCCTCATCTCAAACTCTATTCATGCTACATCACAAAGTTTGATCAAGTCAGATTTGAACCACTCTCTGTGAGGAGCACTCGGAGTCCCCGATTCATCATAGACTTAAACTTCCAAAACCTCTTTGTGCATTTCAGTCTGACCGATTCATCATTTTCGGTCCTACTGAGATCACTTAGTTGATCTAGGTTTTCAATCTCGGTGCAACTGATTAGAATCTTTCGATCACAGCGAGTCGTAGTAACTGCCTGCAGTTTTGCATCTCGGTGCCACCGAGTTGTTCCACTCGGTCACACCGACAGGGTTAGGTTATATATACTGACGGGTCAAATTTTGGAATTATTTCCGAAAACCTTCACCCGCGCGTAACCTTTTCTGCCTCTTCAGGTCTCCGGGTCGTCCTCTTGCTGCCAGCGACCTCCCGCCGCTGGTCTTCACCGCCGTGAATGGCAATCCGGTCCGCCGTTGCCACCGTAGCGAACACTCGCCGCTCTAGGGTAAGTGTTTGACCCCTTGTGCTGTCTTTTTCACTCCGATTCCTAGCACAAGGACAATGCCATGTTTCTTGCCACGATTGATATTGATCCGTCCAACTAAAACTTCCTTAGGTCGTTAGTCAAAAAAACTTCCTTAGGTCCAGATTGATTCGAAAATTTTAGGGTTAGCTCTTTGCAGAACTCATCTCGGACCAACCGAAATGTAGAAATCGTTCTCATCGATTCGGCTTAGGCCATTGCACATGCGCTTTTTGGTCTGACCGAAACGTGCAAATCGGTGTGACCGAGTTCAAGATTCTATGAAACCCTAGCAATCTCGGTGCCACCGTACTGTGACTCGACCCAACCGAGTTCACTAGTTTAGGTTCCAAGTGTTGCTTTGGTATCACCAAGTTTGTCAATTCGGTAGCTCTGAGATCACTTCTGTAGAGAACTAAAACTAAGCTTTTTTGACTCAATTGTTTTGCAAAACCTCTGCACTTTGTGATGCTCATCTACTCTACCTCATCTACAACCTATTCACAGGGTCTGCTGATAGTTTGCCTGAAGATGTCTGATCAAAGTGACAGTCAGAACAAGTCTGAAGAGCAGGTTCAGTTGAGTGAGGGCACTAGTCCCTCCAGCAGCTATGATGAGGGCAGCAGGAGCACACCTAGTAACTTGCCAAAAGCAACTACCAGGACAAGGAAGAAGAAAACCTCGGATTATGAAGATGAGTATTATGTGGTTGTTGAGGAAAAGCCACTTCAAGGAAAAAGGTGCTGAAAAAGGAGTGTGGCACATCTACTGCAAGTAAGCCTGGAATGAAGACAAAGACTCCAGCAAGAAGAGTTCCAATGTCAAAGGCCATAGCCTCCACTCAAGAAACAATGGAGTTTACTCTTGAACCCAAAGAAGGAGGTGAAGGCAAGAAGAGGAAAGAAAGGGTCAAGAAGGCCATTGCCAGAGTTATTGGAAAACCATCAATGATGAGAGATGATGAAGACGAAGAAGAGGATGCTGCACCAGCACCCAAAGCTCAGAAGCTTATGGGAGATGCTATAAAGTCAGGGGCTGCTCCATCAAAGCCCAAGTCTGCTCCTAAAGCTCCAACTCAAAAGTCTACACCCAATAGAAGCACGAGGAACATTCCAGCTGCAGAAAAGAACAAGGCCCCAGTGCTTGAGACTGTTGATGAAGAAGATGATGAAGCCCAAGTGTTAAGGAAGCTCAAGCCCAAGATCCTTGACCACAATGATGCACATCCTGTTGCACAAAATATGAAGATCGGGAAGGATTCAGGACTAAGATTATGGAGACAGTCTAATCCATATGCTGTTAGGAGGAGAAGTACTGTGGATTACAGGTTCCACACAAAGGAACAACAAGACTTTTATGAGACTATCCTGCTTGACGAGAAGCTCATAGTGTGTGACATGAGATGGGTTGACTGGGAGTACATCAAGGAGAATGAAGATCACTATCCAGGAGTATATGACAACTTCAAAGCATGTGGAGTTGATACATTTGTTACCCAGAAGCTCACCAAGTGGAATGATGAGCTCATCATGCAGTTTTACTCCACAACCCACTTCTATCCAGATGGGAGGATTATATGGATGTCTGAGGGTACTAGGTACCAATCCACAGTAGAATAATGGGCCAAGCTAATCAATGCTCCTGAGGAACATGAAGATGACTTGGATGTTTATGCCGAGACGAAGAAAGACCACAACACTATGGCACACATGTACAGGGAGATCCCAGATGATGCTTTAGAGACTCATAAGTTTGGATCTATCCACTTGTTGTTGTCTGGTCTTCCTACCATCAACTGGATCCTAAGGCACACATTGCTACCCAAGTCAGGTGATCACAAGATGATCAGAGGACATGCTATCAATTTGCTACATTTGTTTGATGTGCCTCAAAAGTTCAAAGTCATGAGTGTGATTGTAGAGACAATGAAAAGGACAAAAGCTGATCAGAAGAGAAGCTGTGGGTATGCCCCACAAATTCAGGAGCTCATCAACTCCAAGATGGGCACAGGCAAATATCTGTTGGATAAGGAGCACCTAGCCATATGCCCTGAATTTGAAGACAACACTATTGTGGTGAATGAGGAAGACCCCACATCTGTGCAAGCACATGAAAAGAGAGAGAAGGCAAGGGCAGAGAAAGCTACAAGGATGCCAACTATTGAAGAGGCATCTCAAGTGTTCTTGAAATCCAAGCAAGATCAGCCTGGATATATGATCCAATCCACCTTGAGGATTGAGAAGGGCTTGTCCACCCTGACTAAAAACCAGGAGAGCTTTGAGAGGATCATTGAGCAGAAATTCTATGAACTTGATGTCAAAGTAACTAAGATTCAGTCAGCAGTTGAGCAACTTCAGGAGGAGGTGGATGAGAAGAAGGGAAAATCAACTACAGATGCTTTTGCTAGAGTGCCCCAAAGCCAGAGGTTTGCTATAGTGCTAGTCATAGATACTAGAGCTACAACATCAGCTCCAGCAGCTACAGCTCCAGTGCCACCTCCAGGAGCCACTCCACCAGCTCCAGCTACATCAACAGAAGCTTTCGTCCTTGGAGTCATCTCTACACCACCTCCCGAAGATCAAAAAATTTTGAACTTTTTGGTAACTCGTTCCCAAAGGGGGAGAAAAATGTATAGATCATAGGCTTCTAGAGAGTGTTGCTTTTTATATCTCTTGTTTTTGGTTTGGTTGAACTTCTTGATTGTGTGCTTGTGTGAGATACTTTATGTTCTTGTGAAATACTTGTTTGATCATATGCTACCCTTAATGCTTGTTGGATGATATTATCTCTTATATCCTTATATGATCATTCACTTGCTTGGTGATGAGTGCATGCTTTTAATTTCTATCATTTTGAGCGCTCCACCAAGATGTATGTGACATCGAAGAGTAACCCATGATCCTAATCGATTGTGCAGTTGCATTCAAAAGAAAATTTTAAATAATACACAAATTTAGGGGGAGCTCTTTCTTATCACATACTTCTCAAAAGCGACGATGTTTTTCAATCTTATTATCATTTGTCGAAGCTTTGATCTATATGTTGTCATCAATTACCAAAGAGGGGGGGATTGAAAGTGCAACTATCCCTGGGTGGTTTTGGAAATTCCTAACAGCATATAGCTCATTGAGCTAATGCTATTTCAAGATAAATATTTCAAGAAAGCTCAATGATTGGCATGGCATGGATTAGAAAAGTGGACCCCTCAAAATGCCAACAACAAAAGGATTGGCTCAAGCTCAAAGCACAAGAATCTGCATTTTTCATTTTAGTGATCCAAGATCACATTGAGTCCATAGGAAAAGCCAATACTCTTAAGAGGGGATGAGGTGTTGCTTAATGGCTTGCTTGCTCAAAGTGCTTAGTGATATGCTCCAAATCCCTCAACCACTTTCCCATATCCAAATATGTCCGAAACCAAAAGTTAAACTCGGCTCCACCAAAGTTTTCTATCCAGCGCCACCGAGTTCTCTTGACATAGCCACTGCCAGAAACCCTAGTCTTTTCGGTCTCACCGATAGGGATCTCGGTTTCACCGAGATGGGATTGTAATCTCTATGTTTCCCTTCGTAACGTTTCAGTCAAACCGAGATGAGCAATTGGTCTCACCAAGATTGCAATGCAAACTCGTTGTTTCCCCTTCGTAACGTTTCGGTCCCACCGAGATGAGCAAATCAGTCCCACCGAGTTTGCCTGACCAACTATCTGGTTAGGCTATTACCAAAATCGATCTCATTGAGTTTGTGTAATCGATCTCACCGAGATTATGTTATGCCCTAACCCTAATGAAATCGGTCCCACCGAGTTGACATGTCGGTCCCACCGAAAACCCTAACGGTCACATTATGAACTAAATCAGTCTGACCAACTTGTATGATTCGGTCCCACCGAGTTTGATGATTTGTGTGTAATAGTTAGATTTTGTGTGGAGGCTATATATACCCCTCCATCCACTCTTCATTTGTGGAGAGAGCCATCATAATATGCCTACACTTCCAACATACATTTTCTAAGAGAGAACCACCTACACTTGTGTTGAGGTCAAGATATTCCAATCCAACCACATAAATCTTGATCTCTAGCCTTCCTCAAGTTGCTTTCCACTCAAATCATATTTCCACCAAATCCTATCCTATGAGAGAGAGTTGAGTGTTGGGGAGACTATCATTTGAAGCACAAGAGCAAGGAGTTCATCATCAACACACAATTTGTTACCTCTTGGAGAGTGGTGTCTCCTAGATTGGTTAGGTGTCACTTGGGAGCCTCCGTCAAGATTGTGGAGTTGAACCAAGGAGTTTGTAAGGGCAAGGAGATCGCCTACTTCGTGAAGATCTACCCGAGTGAGGCAAGTCCTTCGTGGGCGACGACCATGGTGGGATAGACAAGGTTGCTTCTTCATGGACCCTTCGTGGGTTGAAGTCTCCATCAACGTGGATGTACGATAGCACCACCTATCGGAACCATGACAAAAATCTCCGTGTCTACATTGCGTTTGCTCCCTCCAAACTCCTCCCTTTACCTTCACATGCAATAGTTTCACTCTCTGCTGCTATATTCTTGGAATTGCATGTATAGGTTGATTGCTTGACTTGTGCATAGTTGCTAAAATCTGCCAAGAACTAAAATTGGGAAAAGGCTAGATTTTTATTTGGTCAAGTAGTCTAATCCCCCCTCTAGACATACTTTTGGTCCTACAGTTTTGCATCTTTTTGATGTTTTTTACATCACCGTTTGCGATTAATGCATCGCACATAGTTTCTTCAAATGGTCTCTGATCGTAGCGTCGCGTTAACAACATCCTGAAGTAGTGATGAATCAAGTCACCACAAAAGTCATGCTTGATACATCTCCATCATATCTACTTTTCCCAACGCTTTTGCTCTTGTTTTGCACTCTAATTTGCATGATTTGAATGAAACTAACCCGGACTGACGTTGTTTTTAGCAAAACTAGCATGGTGTTGTTTTTGTGCAGAAATAAAAGTTCTCAGATTTGGACGAAACTTTTTGGAGAATTATTTTGGAATATATAAAAAATACTGGAACCAAGACCCACTTGAGAGGGGGGGGGTGGCTGCCCACAAGACACCAGGGCGCGCCATCATGGGTGGTGGGGTCCTCGAGCCCCCCCTGACCCTAATTTCGACGCTATAAAATCCTATTTTTCTAGAGAAAATAAGATAGGAAGTTTTATCACGTTTTATGATATGGAGCCGCGACCAACTCATGTTCTCCATTGGGAGGCCTGATTTGGAGTCCGTTCGGGGCTCTGGAGAGGGGGATCTTTGATGTTCGTCATCTCCAACCATCCTCCATCACCAATTTCATGATGCTCCCCGCCGGGAGTGAGTAATTCCTTCATAGGCTCACTGGTCGGTGAGGAGTTGGATGAGATTCATCATGTAATCGAGTTAGTTTTTTTAGGGCTTGATCCCTAGTATCCACTATGTTCTGAGATTGATGTTGCTATGACTTTGCCATGCATAATGCTTGTCACTAGGGCCCGAGTGCCATGATTTCAGATCTGAACCGTTCATTTTTTCACCATTATATCTATGTTCTTGATCCGATTATGTGTTATGATTCGTAAACCCCAAGGTGACAACAATTGGGATACTTTTTGGTGATGATCGTAGTTTGAGGAGTTCATGTATTCACTATGTGTTAATGCTTTGTTCCGGTTCTCTATTAAAAGGAGGCCTTCATAACCCTTAGCTTCCTTATGGACCCCGCTGCCATGGGAGGGTGTCGCGGTAAACCACGGCCACCTATGGGACCAAAGGTCCGTTGCTGGTTCGGCAGGGGGATGGCACATTGCACAAAGAGGAGAAGAGCGTGGGGCAACATGGCAGGGATCACACACGCAATTTTTACGCAGGTTTGGGCCGCCGTGAGGTGTAAAACCCTACTCCTGCTTTGGTGGATTGATGGTGGAAAAATGGTGGTGGTCGTAGCCCGTTTTCCCGGCAAGGTTGCGTCAGGGCTAAATGGCTACGTGCGTATGAAATATGAGGGTGGATTTGCTAATCTAGTGTCCCACCCTTTCTAAGGTTGCCTCAGGTCTCCTTTTATAGGTTTAGGGGTCACCATAGTGGCAAATTAGTAGCAAACAGTGCTATCATACCTAACTTTGCGGGCTAACAAAGCGCATTAAATGCGACGATCAACGTCACATCATGGCTTGCCCGGTAAGCCTTGCCGGGCCGTTTTGCCAGCTTCGCGCTGTCTCGCTTGACACGTCATAGACGGGTGTCATCTGTAGGTATTCCTGTATAAGGAGGCTGCCATGTAGCAGATGGCTGCCACTTAGTCACTTTGCAGCTTGACACCGCACTGATCAGTGACGTGCGTCGTGGTGAAGTTGTTTAGTGAGGTGGCTGCGTCTCCGTGAGTCCGGCAGGCCCTGTCGGGGTGGGAGGGTCTTGGAGGTTTTCTTCCGGGGTAAACCCGTCTTTGCCGGGCTCGCTTGCCTGGCAAGGGAGGCTTTTCTCCTAGTGGTTTCTTACTTCTCTAGCTTGGTCTTGGTCCTCTTGATTTGCATATTGGCCTCTTGAAGATTCTGGTGTCTCGTATCTTGATTCATAATCTTGTACTCGTGCCTGTGTCTTCACTGTCTATGCACGAGTTAGGGGAAAATATATGCCCCTATTTGTTTTCCCCGACATAAGCCCCCGGGCCTGAGCCATATGTGTGGCGCGTCATGTTGGGTTAGGCCCCAAACAGTGCATGGACACATGGCACGAGAAGGCTGCTTATGCCGGTTTTTCCATGATGACTAGTCAATCCAATGTCCACTTCGCGTAATTATTGTAAGTTGTGGGGACGCGGGACTGTTGCAGCTAAGGTAAAACAGTAACTTTCTGAAGCGTCCTACCTCTGCTCCGTGCCTCTCCCCTTAAAGATAGGAAAGCACGGAGAGGCACAGTTCACCTGTCGACTGTTTCGTTCTTCCATCATCTTCCTCTGCAAGCCAAACCACCGCTCCTACTCCCACTTTCTCTTGCCCTCCACCGCCCTTCTCACTGGATTCCTTCCCCTATTCGCAATGCCGCCAGCGGGAATGGGGAAGAAGCCTCTAGAAAAAGGGAAGCAGACAACCGCGACACAGGAGGCGGTCGTCAACGGGAGCAAAAGGGCGGAGGAGTTGAATAAGAAGCGGAGGGGAGACGTCGTCTTCATTCCGTCGATTCTGGACGGTCCAGTTCTTCAAGCGAGGTACGGGTATCTGTGGGGGAGGCCTGTCCTGAAAGGGCATGGAGTGCCCAAAGTTTTGGCGGAGGGGAAAGAACATCCGCCAGACTCGTACCGATTCTTCTGTGCTTATTTCATCTGCAGCCTCTGTCCCCCTTTCTCCGAATTCTTTGAGGCAATCATGACCATTTATGGATTCCACCTCCTTTACTTCACGCCAAATGCGACAATTTCATCGGAGTTGCCCCCAATGTGGATCTATTCCGGCATTACTTTGTTCCGTGGGTGGATAACAAGGGTCATCGCTCCGGGAACATCAGCCGGATGCTGCGGGTAGCGAGGAAGCTCTGGGATTATATCCCTGGTAGGCAGTGCGGGATGAGTGGAGAGGGGATCGGTGCTGGATTCAGGATGTGGAAGCCCCAGATTTCTGCGAAGCACGGATGGAATGCATCGAGCACGGCAAGGAATGGAGCGCTAATGGCCTCACCAACGACAGGTTGCTCCTGGCAATAAACAAGATTACTTGTTTGAAGGCTGCCGGGATAACCATTGAGCATGTGGGGGCAGATTTTCTTCTTCGCCGCATCTCGCCGCTATAGAAGAGGGATAGACCCGCCTAGTTGTATGGTGATGTTGGGGATAGGATGAGGTTGCTCCCAGGGTTGGCCAATAACTTGTCAGTTTATGGCCACGACTGGCTGTGTGACCAGCTTTTTGGCCGCTTTGACATGTTCAAACTCCCGGCAACAGTTATCCCTCTGAATATGAATTCTGCCTGGGACCAGATACTGAAATGGATGCCAGACTGCAATGCTCATGGAGTGGCAAGTGAATGGCGGCTGCCCACTCTTGACGAAGTGCTCGCGTGGTCCAGTGCCCTGGTGGAGAAGGCCACCAGGGTTGAGACTAGAATGTACAGGTGCACCTCCTCCATGGAGGTGGCATACATCACGAGGAGGGTTGAGGAGGACAAAGTTTCTCGTCTTGCAGAGATGGCAAGGGCCGCGAAGGCCGGGAAGGGCAAGGGGAAAGCTCAGGATGAGAGCTCTTCTCACGGCGGCAGCAAGACGCAAGCTATGGAAGGGGTCGCCGGGGATGTTCCTGCCAGGAACAAATTTGCCGGGCTTGATGTCGTAGCCACAGCGGAAACGGAGCTCCAAGAGGAGGAGGAGATCGGTGCGGTGGCGAAGCTCGAGGCGGAGTGGTTTGCGGCTGGGTTGCAAGCCCCCGAACAGGTTTTGGATCAGTGCCCCCGTAGGTGTGCTGCTAACCGGGGGCGGTGGCTCCCGACCTAGCGCCTGCCACCAAGAGAGTGAAGAAGATCACCACTAAGGTCGCTAAGACTGATGTGGCGTGCTACCAATCCCCTCGCCTTGCCAGGATCAAGGCTTCCCCCGCTAAGCAATCTGTGGATGTGGAAGTTGATTCGAGCCCCCACTCTGGCTCGAGCTCTTCATAGAGCTCACCTTCATCGGATCCCCCGGCACCTCGTTTGGCGTCGTAGCTGCCGGAAAGCTCCCCCTCCACCTCCAAAGAGAGGAAGGGCTGGCCTCCCATGGAGTTCAACTTGAACTCCATGCTCATTGAGGAAGAGTAAGGAAAGCTTTCCCCTTTGTAAATAGCTTCGGTATATCTGATTACCTTTGCAGACTGACCTTTTGTCTTGTTGTCACTGGCAAGGAGGTGGAGGAGGATGCGGAGTCCCTCATCTACCGGCCACGAAAGAGGCTTCGTCATGTCGGGTCGCTGAAGACTGCGGAGGGGCCAACTATCGGTGTTAAAACCAGGAGATCTCGGGTAGGGGGTCCCGAACTATGCGTCTAAGGATCGAAGGTAACAGGAGGCAGGGGACACAATGTTTACCCAGGTTCGGGCCCTCTTAATGGAGGTAATACCCTACTTCCTTCTTGATAGACTTTGATGAGTATAGGGGTTACAAGAGTTGATCTACCTCGAGATCGTAATGACTAAACCCTAGAGGTCTGGCCTGTATGATTATGATCGCCTCTACCAACTAAATCCTCTGGTTTATATGGACACCGGAGGGGGCTAGGGTTGTATAGAGTCGGTTTACAGAGAAAGGAATCTTAATATCCGAGTGCCAAGCTAGCCTTCCACGCCATGGGGAGTCCCATCTAGACACGGGGGGGGGGGGGGGTGGGGGTTTCTATCTTGTATCTTCACAGCCCACCAGTCCGGCCCACATCACATAGGCCGGACATGCGGGGACCCCCTAATCCACGACTCCCTGAGTAGCCCCTAAACTAGGCTTCAATGACGATGTGTCTGGCGCGCAGATTATCTTCAGCATTGCAAGGCGGGTTCCTCCTCCGAATACTCCAAAGTAGTTGATCAAAAGAACTATATCTGCCTCTGTACAATAGTTACAACCCTGAACCACGAAGGCAAAATAGTTAAACAAAAATAGGTTATGCCTTCTGACAACTTTTTCGGCGAGGTATTGTGTTCCGACCTCATTATTATTTCAAACCATTTTCAGCCTCCCGCCTCGCGTTTTGAGATGCGGTATTCATTGACACGTCTTGTCAAAGCAGAGATTGTGTCCCCTTATTGCGGGATTCTCATCAATACGGATTTGGGTAATCCAACCGTGCCACTCGCACAACTCCTGGGAATAGGCAAGTTTTAAGGCTCGTGGGGGACGTTCAACATTCACTGCCTTTATAAGAAGGGAAAGATCCGCCTTTTACCCCACGCCTTCTTCCTCCTCAGCCCATCTATCCTTGATCTCAAGCGCCCCAACTTCATCCCCTTCCGTCCCCAACTAACACTCCGACCATCTCCGGATCTGGAGCGCAGGGCAAGTGGATGGTCTCCTCCGTCACGGGGGAGAACATCAAGGAACTCTGGGAAGCGGGGTATTTAGCCAAGGAAATCTCCCATTGGCTCCCTGCCAAAAAGCAGACCATTCCCACACCAGAGCCCAATGAGAGGGTAGTATTCATCCCCCACTTCCTTCGCATGCTAGGGTTTACTCTCCACCCTTTCGTCCACGGACTCATGTTCTATTATGGGCTAGATTTCCATGATCTAGCCCCAAATTCATTCCTCAACATCTCGGCATTCATCGTAGTGTGCAAGGCATTCCTCCGCATCCCCCCACTTTGTCCTATGGCTCAAGGTCTTGAATGTGAAGCCGAAGGTAGTCGAGGGTCAGCACGCGGAGTGCACCGGCGCCATGGTGAGCAAGCTCCCTAACGTCACCTGGCCAAAGGGGACCTTCATAGAGACTGTGAAGGGGTGGCTGTCGGATTCTGGGTTCCGGCAAACCCTTGAGGTTCGAACTCTGGGGTGTGCAGGAAGATCTCTCTCTCCCCGGCTTGCTCACGCAACAATCTCAAGGCCTAGCTCACCGAATCCAAGGAACAAGAGACATGAGAGTTTATACTGGTTCGGGCCACCGTTGTGGTGTAATACCAAACTCCAGTGTGGTGTGGTGGATTGCCTCTTGGGCTGAGGATGAACTAGTACAATGGATAAACAGCCTCTTGAGGAGAGGTGTTCTTGAGCTCGATGAGCTGGTGTGACTGAGGATGGTCTGAATGGTCCCCCCCCCTTTGCTACGGTGGTGGCTAGTCCTATATATAGAGGCCCTGGTCCTCTTCCCAAATGTTAGGCGGGAAGGGATCCTATAACGACCAATTTTGCAGGGAGACAACTAGTACAAGTTATCCCGACAAAAGGTGGTCTTCGCCTACCAAAGGCTCTAGTGGTTACGCTGCCGTGGGCTCCGCGGCGACCTCCGTCCTGCCATCCTGTTGGTGTTGGTCTTGTTGCACCGATATGGAAACCTTTGCCTGATGCCCCAGGACTCCTCGCATGCACCTGCCCCTTTAGCACCAAAGAGGAAACTGGCAACCTGCGCCCGCTGGCGCCTGCCTGGCCTTGGTCGACATGGCTCACGTCACGTGGACCTCACGAGGTGCCCCATGCATAGATATCTTCGATCCTCGGGAGTCGAGGCCGCCCCTGAGGAGGGTGGGTCTTGGCGTCCTCCTCCTCATGAGGGTCTTGAGTGGTTGCTGATGAAGATGGGCCGTACCAGGCCATTGGTGAAGCCATGCCTTGGGCCGCAGGCAGGAAAGTCTGGGTACCCCCATTCCCGGAACGCCGGTAGTAGCCCCCGGGGCCAAGGCTCGCTCGGACTTGGCTTCAAGGTGAAGCCAAAGGGAAATTGCGGAGTGTCGCAGGCCCTGACCTCCCGCGGCCTTGTTTGATGCGTGGCAATTGACAGGATGTGGGCTTCTCCGCTTCCCCATGCTGCCTTGGCAATTGTCCTTGACTGACAAAAGGCTGGCGCAAGCCGCAGAGCTTTGATTGCCTTCCTTCTCCTTGCTCTAGAACCCCTTTCTCTTTCTCGCCACGGGAGACTCCATATCCACACGAACCCCTCTCCGAGCGCACAGCCAATGGCGTCCGACAAGGCGAAGGCCGCGCACTCGCCTTCCTAGTACGAGCCGACCTTGAGTGCACCCAGTGTCTTGGAGAAGAATCTCGCCGCCACCCTTCTAATGACGGTGGAGGGTAGCAACGAGAAAGGAAAGATCTCGCCCCGGGAGGGCTCCGCCGAGATGGAAGCCTCTGGCAGTACCTTCTATCCCTTCTTCATGAATAGCATCGTCGCGAGGATGGTCCCCCTTTCTCCGACTTCTTCTATGCCGTCCTCGGCCACTACAAGTTGCATGCCTTTCATCTTCATCCCAACTCCGTCCTCCTCCTGTCGATCTTCGCCTTCTATCGCGAGGCATTTGTGGGGGTGATGCCGTCCGTGGCGCTGCTTTGACACTTCTTCTATCTCCGGAATAAGGATGGCCATTGCTCGGGATGCGCCAACTTCGTTGCGGCCACCAGGACCAACGCGATCTAAAAGGCCGAGAAGAAGGCCGAGGGCTTCTGTAGCAAATGGATCCTTATGGACGCCAAGTGCTCCCACCCTCGGTTGGTGCTGCCGATGGAGATGCCCTGTAACGCCCCGAGACCGTTGCGCCAGGTGTCTTCCAGTTATTCGCTGTTGTTGCCTTGCCTTTCGTTTGTGTGTTGCATCTTGCTATGTCATCATCCGCATTGCATCATCATGTTTTCAAAACTTGCATTCGTCCGGCTTTCCCCAGTTCTGTCTGTTGTCCGTTCTGAGCCCAGACACACTTGCATGCGGCCGAGGCACGTCCGAAATATTATTTTATAAGTGGCCAGAAAATGTTCTCGGAATGGGATGAAAGTTGGCGCGCGATGTTGTTTTGTTGTCAGTAGGCCGCATGCCAAGTTTCATCACATTCGGAGTCCGTTTAATGCCCCAACGGATAAAATATAGCGGCAATAGTAGCCGGTCAAAACATCGGACGTTTTCGGTCCCCGGAAATCGTGCCGGGCTACATCTCTCTCCTCTTCTCTCAGACCAACCCGCTCTCCATAGTCCACCTAGGCCCATGCCTACCCCTCCTTGCACAGTGCATCGGCCCCTCGCGCGCGTCTGAAAATTGTCCCGGACCCGACCCGGACAGTCGTCACCGTTAGATCCGGATCATCCCCAAACGTCTACAAAACGTCTCCGTTTTCTCATTTGGACTCCCTAGCTTATTTTTTCCTGACTGTCCGATTACGATCGGAGCGACGAGTTAGCCCCTAACCTATCCTACTCAATATATATATTAGTCTAACCCGAGACCAAATCCCTAGTTTCTGGGGATCCCCCTAGCTGCCGCCGCCAATCTTCCTCTCTCCTCCATATCGGGATCTCCTCCCGATC
This sequence comes from Triticum monococcum, assembly GCA_034509565.1. Classification (NCBI taxonomy): domain Eukaryota; kingdom Viridiplantae; phylum Streptophyta; class Magnoliopsida; order Poales; family Poaceae; genus Triticum; species Triticum monococcum. The sequence continues at coordinate 435,584,481 of CM067842.1, read as the reverse complement.
CACCTGCTCCTCTCTTTCCACACCTGACCAACTCTCCATCCCGATGCACCCACCACCTTCCTCGGCCTTGCCCGGCGCTCCAGCCCCAGAAAGCAGCAGCGCCCGAGCGCTCCTCTCCTCGCCGGTGTGCCCCCCCTCCATTCTGGCGCCGGGAAGGGAACCCCCACGCCCGGATCTCGCCACCACCGCCTTGCCTCTGCCCGACTGCCGCTGCAGCTCGTGGACACCACCAGCCAAGCTATCCTCGTCGCCAGAGCCCTTCGATCCCAAGCTCCTCAGCCCCGAGCACGCCTCCTACGCAAGCCTCGCCGGAGTTCTTCCGATGACCACCTAGGACGTCGCTGTCATCAACCAGGCTAGTCGCGCTGCGCCTCTTCTCTTTTCCTTGCTCCTTTTTTTCCCCGCGCTCATCCCCCTGCTCTCTTCGTTCATTCTCTATGTGTAGAGATTCTGGGCGATGGAGCTGAGCTCCCCGACGCCTTCGCTTCCTCCACCGGGTCTACTTTACTTCACCGCCCGGAGCAACCCACGTCGCCGGCTTCGCTGCCCGTGGACCTCCCTTGCCCGATGCCATGAATGGCCGCCGCCCCGCTGCTCTGAGGCCAAGTCCTGCTCGATCCTCTGCTTGTTGACCCTCCCTGCTGACCCAATCACCCTGTCTCTGCTTCGATCTGCCTACGAGATCCAGTGCCTCGCCTCGATCTGATGTTGGCCCAGTGCCGCGCCCGTCGAACCGCCACATCCACCGTGCCTGGACCGGCCTCGCCTCGGCCCAACTTTGCCTTTGTCGGCCTCTCCCTCCTCCAATAGGCCTTGGCCCAATGTGAGCCACCCACATCCCAGCGCCCCTCCTTTGTCCTTACCAGTTGGGTTGCCCAGATTCGGCATGTTTCTTTTTTTTCCCTGTGAACGTATTTCCTAATTTCCAATACATGCATAATTACAGGAGGATGTCCTTATTTCAATTTGCTCACACCTAAATAACCGTGCATCAGATTTAAACAAACTTAACATGAAAGTTGCTTAGAATTTTGTGTAGTTTCATAATATGTCACTCTCACCCATGTTCAAAACTTTTAAATTGTTGTTTGTTTAAATTTGCTCCTATGTCATGCTAAGGTGATTTATTTCATAACTTAATAACCGTAGCTCCAAACCTAACAAACTATATATGTAAATTGGGTAGAATTTTGCATAGATTAACATGGTGTACTTGCCTTGCATGTTTCACAACTCTAAAATTATGTTTAGGGTAGAACAGTACCAAACCTTAAAATACACACATGAGGAGTTTTCGAACTTGTTGTTTGTTGTTCCTGCCTCATTTAAACTTGCCTAGATAGGTAGTTTTCTTTTGCTTCAACCTCTTGCCATGTTTAACAACATTTAATATTGTTGGGTACATAAACAAGATCAAACTAAATAAGTCACGTGGTGTTTCGTTAATATGCAACGGAGTTGCATATTGTGCTCCACTTAATTTGTAGGATTGTTTGTGCACTTTGCCATGCCATGCTTCATTAAACCGGACATGCATCATACTTGTTTGTGCATCGTGCCATGCTTATGTGATGGATGTTTACTATGTTGTTTGCTTTCTTTCCGATGTGCTTCTTCTCGGTAATCCGGTAACGTTGCATTTGTGAGGATTTGTTGGCTATGTCCGTTTGTCTTCTTCATGGACTCGTTCTTCTTCCTTGCGGGATCTCAGGCAAGATGACCATACCCTCGAAATCACTTCTCTCTTTGCTTGCTAGTTGCTCGCTCTTTTGCTATGCCTATGCTGCGATACCTACCACTTGCTTATCATGCCTCCCATATTGTTAAGCCAAGCCTCTAACCCACCTTGTCCTAGGAAACCATTGTTTGGCTACGTTACCACTTTGCTCAGCCCCTCTTATAGCATTGTTAGTTGCAGGTGAAGATTGGAGTTTGTTCCTTGTTGGAACATGGATATTTTGTTGGGATATCACAATATCTCTTATTTAATTAATGCATCTATATACTTGGTAAAGGGTGGAAGGCTCGGCCATATGCCTGGCGCTTTGTTCCACTCTTGCCGCCCTAGTTTCTGTCATATCGGTGTTATGTTCCCGGATTTTGCGTTCCTTACATGGTTGAGTTATAATGGGAACCCCTTGACAGTTCGCCTTGAATAAAATCCTCCAGCAATGCCCAACATTGGTTTTACCATTTGCCACCTAGCCTTTTCTTTCCCTTGGGTCGGCCGGCTCAAGGGTCATCTTTATTTTAACCCCCCGCCCCCCCGGGCCAGTGCTTCTCTAAGTGTTGGTCCAACTGAGCGATGTCCGGGGCTACCAGGGGCAATTCTGGGCTGGCCTACCCGACGTCTGGCTCATTTGAGTGTGCCCTGAGAACGAGATATGTGCAGCTCCTATCGGGATTTGTCGGCACATTCGGGTGGTGTTGCTGGACTTGTTTTACCATTGTCGAGGATGTCTTGTAACCGGGATGCCGAGTCTGACCGAATTGTCTTGGGAGAAGGAATATCCTTCGTTGACCATGAGAGCTTGTGATGGGCTAAGTTGGGACACCCCTGCAGGGATTTGAACTTTTGAAAGCCGTGCCTGCGGTTATGGGCAGATCGGAATTTGTTAATGTCCGGTTGTAGAAAACCTGAAGTTGATCTTAATTAAAATATATCAACCACGTGTGTAACTGTGATGGTCTCTTTCTGGCGGTGTCCGGGAAGTGAACACGGTGCTGGAGTTATGCTTGACGTAGGTTGTTCTAGGATCACTTCTTGATCATAGATTCTCGACCATGCTTTTGCCTTCTCTTCTCGCTCTCATTTGCGTATGTTAGACACCAAATATGCTAGTCGCTTGCTGCAGCTCCACCTCATACCTTTTACCCTGCCTATAAGCTTAAATAGTCTTGATCGCGAGGGTGTGAGATTGCTGAGTCCCCGTGACTCACAGATACTTCCAAACCAGTTTGCAGGTGCTCGATGATGCCGTGCAGGTGACGCAACCGAGCTCAAGGAGGAGCTCGATGAAGACCTTGTTCGTAGTGTTGTTTCGTTCTAGTTGATCAGTAGTGGAGCCCAGTTGGGATGATTGGGGATCTGTTTAGCACTTGGGGTAGTCTTCTTTTACTTTGGGTTCCGTAGTCGGACCTTGTTTGTATCTGGTTGATGTAATGCTTTATTCATGTATTGTGTGAAGTGGCGATTGTAAGCCGACTATGTATCTTTTTCCCTTATGTATTACATGGGTTGTGTGAAGATTACCTCACTTGCAACATTGCTTACAATGCGGTTATGCCTCTAAGTCGTGCTTCGACACATGGGAGATATAGTCGCATCATGGGCGTTACAAGTTGGTAATCAGAGCCTTCCCCGACCTTAGGAGCCCGCTGCTTGAACGAATCGTTGGCGTTGTTGAGTCTAGAAAAATGTTTTGAGTCTTTTAGGATTATATATATCGAAGAGTAGGATTCTTTTTACTCCTCAGTCCCTTCGTCACTCTGGTGAGGCATCCTGACGTAGAGTTTTGACACTTCTCTTCTCAAATTTCATGAATTTTTTTTAGGATCACGTGGGTTTCTTGGAATCGTTCCAATGGTTTTGTGACGAGAACATTGTTCTTGGTGCCTCCTGACATTTAGGGGTTGTGGCAGTGTCCCAGGGAGTTGAGCTCCGAGGTGTTGTCGTCACAATTTTATCATTACAGTTCTAGAATACGTGAGTTCGCCGACATCGAAAATCTCTTTTATGCAGTTGTTGATGAGATAACCTCGACACCACCCAGTACTGGGGCGGGAGTTCAGGAGTATTGCCATAACTTGTATAACGGATGCTTTTCGAAGGTTGAGGTAAATGATTTCCGAAGGTTTCTTGGTTATGTGTTGAAGGATGGATACAACTGGATGTAGGATTTGCTAGTTTTGGGTGAGATATTATGCTTCCCCTGTATCCCCAACACCTGATTGCATAACTGGAAAATTTCGGGAGTTTATAAGTGGTAATTCAAGTAGCTCTTAGGATATCTTTCCGACAGATGTATGATATGAAATTGGGGTTCGATGTCTAGTGGTCCGCCTATTCACGGTTGGTTTTACAGTGGTCTCGTTGTGTCTTAAAGAGTCCTTGGCTATGCTGACTCGGGGACGCTTCGTATGTCATGTGCACTGCCTTGTACATGATGGTGTTGTACGATCGAGCCCGTGTAGGCCCCACCACGAAAACTTCGGACGAAATCTCTGTCATATGTTTGTTCCAGCTTATTCTGCAAGCCAATCCTTTGTTTTGCTTTTGAGTTGTGGTATTCGAGTTGCTTCGAAGTCAAATGTTGATTCCATACCTTTCTGAACCGGTGGTCTCATACTCCGATGTGAGTACTAATCCTTCATGATAATCGAGATTGTCATGTCAATCCATTTCAATCGGAGTTTTCTCTTCAGGTGGATCCAATCTTTTCAACATTCGCAAGATCAACGCAAATCTTTCTCAACGGTGTTCATTTTCATCTGTCTCCAAGTGTCTTTGTTTTTTTCCCGCCCACCCACCCTTTTTCTTCAAGGACTTAGATTTCCTAATAAAGTATCCATCTTATGGATGTGAATTCTCTCCAATCTTTTCCGTCAATCTTCTTATCCGGTGATTCTCATGAAGATTCTAACAGAGCTTCAAGATCATCATTCATCATTCTTTTTTCTTCTCCAGTGGATCTAATTCGAGCTTTGTTGATCATATCATTTTCATCATTTCAAATGTCTTCTCTTGTCGGTGCACCTCTTAATCATTCACCTCTCGCTATTCTTTTGTTTCGGAGTGCTAAAGATCTCTCAGAAGATTCACGTTTCCCATTCTCAATCCGTTCAACCTATCTCGAGGTTGTTATCTCATTCAAGCCATTTAGTTCAACCGGTGCTATCTCCTTTGCAAGTAATAGTTCAACGGTGTATCTTTTCAGTGGGCCCTAACCCACAGGTCTTTTTCAAGGATCTTACCTGACTCTTCTTATTCTCCCGGAGTTATTATCAAACTCATTTCAAGTTGACGTAAGAATCAATTATCATCATTCTTATGTTTTTCCAAGATCTGTCGAATTCTTTTCATCGTTGGATCAACCTTTGCATTCTTCATTCCGGAGTGCCTCTACAATTATTGTTGGTGTTTCCCATCATCATCCTCAGATTTTGAAGATCGAAGAAGAGTTTTCCACCATATCTTGCTCCGTTCTCTCGAAAATTCGTGGTTCTAGCTTCATGATATCCTCTCATAATTGTTTTTGATTGTGAGAATTTTTTTTCACCTATCCGGAGCAATTCAAGATTCTTTTCAATTTGATTCTCCGAAGGCCACCATTTTGGGTTTATTCATCCTCAGCTTTCAGCTATTGTCCTCTAAATATTACCGGCGCATCATTCAATATCCTCTAACCAGTTCATGATCTCTTCATTCTCATGTATCTAAATCCTAGAAAGCGTCTTCGTTCTTTTGCTAATTCTTCCCGGTGCTTCTTTATCTTTTCTTTAATCGTTTTCAATTCTTACGGTGGTTCTTCCAAGATTCTTATTCCTTCGTTTATCATATCAATGCATTGATGCTTTTCAAATCCTACCGGTGGTTCATTGAAGACCTTCTCAAGTTTACATTATATCTCTCTTAATCCTTTCAACCGGAATATGTAGTATGCCAAATCTGTTGCTTATCATCAATCTAAATTGGTGAGGGATGCCCATAACGTAATTCTTATTCTTTGTTTCACCCAAGTGATTTAATTTCCTACTTTCCGGAGTGGTTCATCATATCACGTTCTCGGTTCGAGATGCTTTATCTTTCTTTCCCAGAGTTCCAAGCTCTCACAATTATATCACCACGGAGATTCATCTAAATCATCGCAAGGCTTCACCTTGTGTTTTAAACTTCTATTTCATTTCGATTGATCATCCTTTTGTTTACTGGAGTTCTTCATGGAGGCTCTACATGATGATTCATCAAGGAAATAATTCCTTCTCCAAGTGTTCATTGAGATTCTTTTCTAAGGAGCTCAAGCATTTCTTCATCTCGCATTCCAAAGTGCAATTCTTTCTACCGTATCATTGGGGGTTGTATTATGTCATTATTGATAATTTGAGTTCATGTTTCATGATTCACATGTTGTTAAGAATGAGATATTTTAAATCCATCAACCTCTTCGTTCGAGTTATCTTGGGTTATATTTCACCGAAAGCCTTCCCGAAGGATTATTGCTATTTATGGTGCTTATAGTGATCCAAGTTCTTCTTTTATCCTCCCGGTGAAATAGTTTCTCGTCTCCTTGTTGATATCAATCCAATCTACTGTTTTTCCGTTAGTGGCAAATTTCATCTTAGTTTTGAGATGTTTTCCATAAGCCCACTACAAACTTATTATTTTCGTTGTTGGTTTTTCCAACAACTCCGTTCGACCCTGTAACATCCCAAAATTCTAAATTTTGGAATGTTATAATAAATAGATAGATTTGATTGATTGACTGAAAGTGAGTGAATTCGAAACTTTTTGAAAGTTAAATGAGAGGGAATAAAAGGACTTTCCCCAAACTTTCATATTTGCTTTCTGATCTCCATGAATTCAAATTCTTTTCACCACAAAGCCCTGGAGAGAAGATGACATGACTTCTTCCATTTATTTAAATGACAAGGGGTGTTGAAAATATTTGAATTCATTTAAAAATATTTCCGATTCTGGAACTTTATGCAACTCAATGATTTTCATGAGAGAAGATGAAATGACTTCTTCAATATATGAAATATGAGTTGGGAGTTTCAAACAATTAAATTCAAAGTTCTTTTGAATTTAATTTTCTTTTCGGAGTTACTTGAGTTTTATTCAAATTATTTTTCTCCAAAAATAAAATATACAGAAAATAGGGTAACATGATTCCCTACAACAGAAAATTGGAGAGAAATAAATTTGAAATTATTTTGGTATTTTAAAATGATTTTTATTGGTTTTTATTAAACCAGTAGCACTCTTTGAATTATCTGAATTTGTGTGAATTTTATTTAATTCCAGAAAAATGTTCATGTCGTAGAAAATCTTTTTCTGAAAATTTTGATATATAATATGCCTATATAAAGTTTTATTTTATTTTTGTTTTTCAATTTATCGCATTCAGTAAAAAAAACTGCACCGCGCGGCCGGCCAAAAAAAAACTGCACCGCGCGGCTGGCCGAAGGCCTTTAGGCCCATCGCCTCTTTTCTTCTCTGTTTCGTATATTTTCGTCTAAGTTTAGTCCCACATTGCCTAGCCTTTGACCCCTAAGCCTCTTTTCCACCAATAAATATAGACCCATAGAGCCTCCAAAAATCATCCGATTCGGGTTAAATCAATATTTTGGTTTGACTAGATTCATTTAAGAAAAATATATTTCTCCTCTCCGGCGCGACTTCTGGAAATTATCTCTTCTCTCCAAAGTCGTCTTTTCTCTGCCTTATAAAGGTATCTTTCTTTGTTTTTTTCTTCTTATACCTCCGTAGTTTATTATTTTTAGACTAATATGATAAAATAATTAGATATCAATTAGTCTACGTATTTATACATTAGACCCTAGCCCGTAGCTATTTTTTTCTTCCGTAAAACAGCTTGGCCCTGATTTTTCAAATAGCCATAACTTTTTACTCGTTTGCCCCAAATCCAACGAAACCAACGCCCACGTCTTCGTTATGATCCCCTCTATTCGGATAAACAACTTAAACATGTTTTTTGAAAAGTTAAAAATTGGAATTAGATCAGATTTGAATTCAAACTTCGTTTGATCATAACTTGAGTTTCGTAGCTCTGTTTTAGTTGATTCTTTTTGCGAATCGAAGCTCTTGACCTAAACATTCTAATAAGGCCAAATTCACATTATTTTGGTATTGTTAGAAATTGTTTTATGTTGCAAGAGTTATTTGCTTGGTTTTGAAGTTTCCGAATTGTTTTCTTCGTTCTTTCCGGTCTTTTGAGTGATTGCTTATGTGTGGTTACTATTGCTTGCTCCCGATAGATTGACCGGAGTGTGACGAGTAGAGATATCAAGATTTTTGAGTGCGAATCATCTTCATCAACATTGCAGGCAAGTTCACACTTTGATCATACCTCTTACTACCCAGTTTTATTTGCATTAGATCAAACCCCAAACATTGCATGATTAGGATCTAATTAAATTGTGGGATGGGAAGTAGTTGAGGTAGTACCTATTACCTGTTCATTATCAAACCCTTGGGAGTTACTATAACGTTAGGCTTATACTACCATGCTATGCTCGTAGACGTGGATTGGGTTTGAGAGTATTTCATGACAGATGTGAGATTGTTAATTAATGGTTTACTTAAGGTAGCAACTTAAACACACATCTGGGTGGATTGAGGCACCTGGGTATTCTAGGACTTGCCTATCTAGGCACCTGGGTATTCCAGGACTTGCCTATTTTTCTTTTGGACTACCACCCATGCCCAAAGGGATCATACGATTATTCATACTAGAAACTTCCGTGTGCAGCCACAAGCCACTATGGGCTCTGGCATAGTTGATTAAGTCATGCGAACTCTTACAGGGCAGACTAGCAGATGTAGGGGAAAGTAGGTGTACCGGTCTATCCAACGTAAGGTGCTAGCGCTTCTGAAAGACTATGTCTCGGTCATCCGTTTCTCAAACACCATGTAGTGCGAGAAATCCAACAGAGGCGATCGAGTCTTGTGGGGAAAAGTGCGCAAACCTCTGCAGAGTGTAAAAACTAATCATGATTAGCGTGTCCCCGGTTATGGACATCTTGAGTATCTAGTTCTTGGATTATCCTGTTGATCTCATCATGTTACTTCTAAATTAATATTGTTGGGTTATTGATGACTATTTTTAATTGGGATTGAGAATGCTGTCAACCATTCTCAATGTTTAACAACCACCATGATAGTTAAATAAAATTTATTCCTTTGCAGTAGGGATAAATTGGCTTTTCACAAAAACCTTATAACCATAGAGCTTTTCCACCAGCCATATATGCATGTAGTGATATCTATTGTTCATCATTTCTCTCTATGGTGTGAATTTGCCAGTACATTCAATGTACTGACCCTCTATGGCTGCAACATCTCATGTTGTAGGATTTCTTACGACGAGTAAGTGATACATTAGGGTTACGATTTCTACACTCAACTTTTCCCTTGGTGTTGATGGAAATCCACAACCTTGTTGCTTCCGCTATATGGATTGAGGTAATAGTATTTACGTTACTTTATACATGTGATTTACCTCTGTTATAAATCCTTCGAGTACTGTGTGTGTCAGCATACCGATCCAGGGATGACACTTAAGCACAGAGACTTGATCCATTCGGGTCAGGTCGCTACAAGATGGTATCAGAGCACATGTTGACTGTAGGATGTGACCCTAGAAACTGGCAAGCCCATAGCAAAGATTTTTCTCTACAACTTTCCCTTTCAAAAAGATGTTTACCTCTCTTCTCTTCTGAGCTTATTCAAATAATCACTTTAGTGAGACCATACCCCTTTTCCCTTTTGACCACACGAAGATTCGACTGATGAGACCACTCCAAGAAGTACAAGATATTGGACAACTAAGACCGCTTAGGAATGAAGAGGATTTTACTGTGCATCTGAATAATGGAAACTACAACGGTTGAAGACCGAAGACAAGTAGAATTTGAAGGCTCTGAAGAATCCCTAGATTTGTATGACCTAGGAAGGCTACCCTTATGGAACTTGATAGATTATGGAAGCTGTCAATACCCGAGATCAAGGTGTATGGGAGAAAGACCGGAACATGGAGAGTAGAGAAGTCAAAGTTTTGTCAAGGAAACACCAGTGCAGGAGATATCAACTATGGAGAGATAGCTCATGGGAATGACAAGAGCAGAAACATGGTTATCCGTGATGTCATCGCCCGCTGATGCTATTGCCACCATGCTGAGTTAAGGATGCATTTCTTCAGAATGGATTTGATGGAAGAAGGCTGATGGAGCATCTATCAGCAAGAGGTGAAGTCTTAACCTTAGCCGGTGTATCACCAGGATCTGGAGTAGTATATCAAGAAGTTTAAGGTGGAGCTCCATGAAGCCGTATTAGACAAGGAAGCATTTCATGAGGAACTCAGGACCCTGAAGATGAAAGTAGCCAAGCTGGAGGAGCTACAACCTCGAGATACCAGAGATTTGTCAGGAACTGAAGGACAGTATGACCATGGTTCATGTGAAGGATGTTGAAACCAGAAGTTTGGAACGCAACTCCAGAATATTAAAGGACGTCACGAGAGACTTCGCATCAACAGAGTTGATCTGGCAAAAGAACTTGAGAAAGATGAGAATGATCGGAAGAAGCCATCGAAGATAGGAACAAGACTTGAAGAGTTTGGCGACGTTGACCTTTAGAAGACCAAACCCCTGTTATATACCTACGTTAGATGCGACGTTTGTGAGCTGTCATTTGTTTGATGTTTTTCCCGACAGCCACAAATAAAATCTGTCTTTTCAAAAACGTTTGTTTGTATTGTGTGTATCCCTCTGTATCTCTCTTATCTCACCCCAAACCCATGGACCCAATAGAGGATGAATGGAGATGAGATTGTATTTTCTGGACAGATGAGTCAGTTGGAGACGGACCAGTGGATTCAGAACATGGAGGATTACATGGAGAATAACCATATAGTCGGAAAGGATATGACCCAACATGCTCTTCAGTGCTTTGAAAGAGGTGCTGCTACTTGGTGGAGGATGTACCAAACCATCAATGGATGGCAAGGAGTAACCAATTGGAAAGAATTTAAGTTGACTCTGCCAAAGTCTCGGCTTGTTTCCCAGAAGTTGAAGCCTTATGAAAAGGACATGAAGAAACCTTGTGCATGCAAGATTTGTGGAGAAATAGGACACACCCATAAAGAACACAAGGATGAATGCCCTAATTGTGAAGGAAGTCACCCAGTTGAAGAATGCCCAATTAGGCAGATTACTTGTTTCTTGTGTGAAGGGACTACCCACTATCCTGCTCAGTGTCACATTTACCCCATGGTACAACAAACCATCCAGCAGAAGAAAGAAGTAACGAAAGGAGCCCTCATGGAAATTTTAGAAGAACCTGTGATGAAGGAAGAGACGCACACGCCCAAAGAAGAACCAATTAAACCCTGCACCAAGTCATGCTTTTCATATGGAGAAGAAGGACACATCTCCCAAAATTGTTTGAATGGGGATCTAGTAGAATTCCCGACGGAGGAAGTAGAATATGACCCACAGGAAATAGAAGCTCTGATTGGAATGGAAAAGTCCAGAAAGAGAAGTAGATTGGATTCCAGGAAGGATCTGAGTCATGCCACCTGTTATAGGTGCAAGGAGTCAGGGCACTACCTCAACAATTGCCCAAAAAGGAAACCTCGATACTTGTTAGAAGTAATATGTTTTAGTTGTAATGGAGTAGGGCACTTTGCCAGAAAATACCCCAAGGAGAAGGAAACTTGTGCTAGATAGTTGAGTTTGCAACAAAAGAAATGGAGTTGTAGAAGTGAGAACTTTTTCTTTTATATTGAGGTGTTGAGTTGAGACATGTAATGGAAAAGCGAGAGATTGTAATCAATTGAGAGTGAATAAAGTTAGCATCGTTGGTACTGGTAGAGATTTTATGAGTTGTTACTCTATAAAGAAGGATTTTGACCATTTTTGAGGATAAGAGAAATATGGTCTATGGAAGATTTGTGCATTTTAAGGGTGGTAGTACCCTGTAAGAACCCTTGACCCCTGGAAAAGATAAGGATACTCCACTGAGTGGATTTCAGACAAAATGAATACGAGTTTTGTCTCGATATGTGTGATGCCCCAAGAGTATGTGGGATGATGTTGGAGACCGTCGGTTGTTTGGACCAAGTGTGATCAAGGAGTCAGAAGAGAATGTTAAGTTGATTCGAGATAGATTGAAGGTAGCTCAGCCCAGGCAGCAGAGTTATGCAGACTCAAAAACGCAAGGAGGTAGTCTATGAAATTGGAGGCAGAGCATGTCTTCATGTGTCCCCTCTGCGAGGAGTTAAACGATTTGGAGTTAAGCTAAAGTTAGCCCGAGATTTGTAGGACCATACCGAGTTTTGGAGCGTATGGGAGAAGTGGCCAACAAGTTGGAGTCACCCGAAGGACTGTCAGGCGTTCATGATGTGTTTCATGTTTCCCAGTTGAAGAAGTGCCATGCAGAGATGGCCAATATTCCCCTGTAAGGACGCTTGACCCTGGAAAGGATAATGATATTCCATGAAGTTGAATATGGACTTCACAAATATAAGTTTTTATCTCGGTATGAGGGATATCCCACGAGGATGAAGAGATGAATTACTATTGGATATAAAGGAGGTATGATATCAGAAATATGGATCAATGGAAACTCCATGATGAGTCTGAGTAATCATGTCCTAGTTTGGTGCCAATAGAAGGAAGGAAGACAGTACAATTGGATGGATTTAAGAATACTAGGAAGTTGGAAGTTGGAATAATGATCAGTTGCCTGATGATAAGTTCAAGGACTACAAGTGATGAGGTGTGCCATAACCCATAGGCCCCAGGACCTGCCCAGAAGCAAGCACATTCTTGCTGAAGGAAAAACCCTGGAAGAAGTTACGATTTTATCGACAGACGATCTTATAGGAGTTACGCAAAACCTGAGAGTTGTGAAGGAATGATAGATGGTTGTTTGGCTTGCAGAATCTATGGATTTATCCGAACTTCGTTCATCGACAAGAGAAATTCTGCAATGCTTGTGAGGATGACCAAGTGTTAGTATGCGAGATTCGCTAAACCATATACAAGGTAATGATTTGGGTGCGGGATGGATTGATCACCATACCGACTTACTCTTATTATTCGCCTTGCTATGTGGGGTGGTAAATCTGAGTGACTTACCTATAGTAAAGAGACGAAGATCAAAACCCTGTTTAAACTTAGAATGGTATAAGTATTTTTCCCTTGTACACGACAGTTGTTGCCAACCGTAGGTTATACGGTGAGGTTCAACCCAGACCCATTTCCTGCAGGAGAAACCATAAATTGTTGACCACCATGAGATATCGATAGTTGATTAGTTTTTGGCGCCAGACCCGTCAGCTAAAGAAGACCCAATCTCGGAATAACCTTACTAAGAGTAAAGGACAAGACAATTGAGGAAAAGGTTATGCCACTACCGAAAGAGCCAGAGAAGGAATTATACAGAAGATCTGAGAAGATGGCACTGTCAAGAATAAGGATGGCGTATATGAGTTTTGATGGAACTATAACCATGCTTTTAAGGGTGGTAGCACCCCAGACCCCGGAGACGATTGATGAAATTTTGAGGACACCCCAAACCCTAACCTATTTCTTGCTAGCCTCTCCGAATCTCGAGGACGAGATTCATTTTAAGGGTGGTAGGTTTGTAACATCCCAAAATTCTAAATTTTGGAATGTTATAATAAATAGATAGATTTGATTGATTGACTGAAAGTGAGTGAATTCGAAACTTTTTGAAAGTTAAATGAGAGGGAATGAAAGGACTTTCCCAAAACTTGCATATTTGCTTTCTGATCTCCATGAATTCAAATTCTTTTCACCACAAAGCCCTGGAGAGAAGATGACATGACTTCTTCCATTTATTTAAATGACAAGGGGTGTTGAAAATATTTGAATTCATTTAAAAATATTTCCGATTCTGGAACTTTATGCAACTCAATGATTTTCATGAGAGAAGATAAAATGACTTCTTCAAATTATATGAAATATGAGTTGGGAGTTTCAAAGAATTAAATTCAAAGTTCTTTTGAATTTAATTTTCTTTTTGGAGTTACTTGAGTTTTATTCAAATTATTTTTCTCCAAAATTAAAATATACGGAAAATAGGGTAACATGATTCCCTACAACAGAAAATTGGAGAGAAATAAATTTGAAATCATTTTTGTATTTTAAAATGATTTTTATTGGTTTTTATTAAACTAGTAGCACTCTTTGAATTATCTGAATTTGTGTGAATTTTATTTAATTCTAGAAAAATGTTCATGTCGTAGAACATCTTTTTCTGAAAATTTTGATATATAATATGCCTATATAAAGTTTTATTTTATTTTCGTTTTTCAGTTTATCGCATTCAGTAAAAAAAACTGCACCGCGCGGCTGGCCGAAGGCCTTTAGGCCCATCGCCTCTTTTCTTCCCTGTATCATATATTTTCGTCTACGTTTAGTCCCACATTGCCTAGCCTTTGACCCCTAAGCCTCTTTTCCACCAATAAATATAGACCCATAGAGCCTCCAAAAATCATCCGATTCGGGTTAAATCAATATTTTGGTTTGACTAGATTCATTTAAGAAAAATATATTTCTCCTCTCCGGCACGACTTCTGGAAATTATCTCTTCTCTCCAAAGTCGTCTTTTCTCTGCCTTATAAAGGTATCTTTCTTTGTTTTTTTTCTTCTTATACCTCCGTAGTTTATTATTTTTAGACTAATATGATAAAATAATTAGATATCAATTAGTCTACGTATTTATACATTAGACCCTAGCTCGTAGCTATTTTTTTCTTCCGTAAAACAGCTTGGCCCTGATTTTTCAAATGGCCATAACTTTTTACTCGTTTGCCCCAAATTCAACGAAACCAACGCCCACGTCTTTGTTATGATCCCCTCTATTCGGATAAACAACTTAAACATGTTTTTGAAAAGTTTAATATTGGAATTAGATCAGATTTGAATTCAAACTTCGTTTGATCATAACTTGAGTTTCGTAGCTCCGTTTCAGTTGATTCTTTTTGCAAATCGAAGCCCTTGACCTAAACATTCTAATAAGGCCAAATTCACATTATTTTGGTATTGTTAGATATTGTTTTATGTTGCAAGAGTTATTTGCTTGGTTTTGAAGTTTCCGAATCGTTTTCTTCGTTCTTTCTGGTCTTTTGAGTGATTGCTTATGTGTGGTTACTATTGCTTGCTCCCGATAGATTGACCGGAGTGTGACGAGTAGAGATATCAAGATTTTTGAGTGCGAATCATCTTCATCAACATTGCAGGCAAGTTCACACTTTGATCATACCTCTTACTACCCAGTTTTATTTGCATTAGATCAAACCAAAAATATTGCATGATTAGGATCTAATTAAATTGTGGGATGGGAAGTAGTTAAGGTAGTACTTATTACCTGTTCATTATCAAACCCTTGGGAGTTACTATTACATTAGGCTTATACTGCCATGCTGTGCTCGTAGACGTGGATTGGGTTTGAGAGTATTTCATGACAGATGTGAGATTGTTAATTAATGGTTTACTTAAGGTGGCAACTTAAACACACATCTGGGTGGATTGAGGCACCTAGGTATTCCAGGACTTGCCAGTTTTTCTTTTGGACCGCCACCCAGGCCCAAAGGGATCATAAGATTATTCATACTAGAAACTTCCGTGTGCAGCCACAAGCCACTATGGGCTCTGGCATAGTTGATTAAGTCGTGCGAACTCTTACAGGGTAGACTAGCAGATGTAGGGGAAAGTAGGTGTACCGGTCTATCCAACGTAAGGTGCTAGTGCTTCTGAAAGACTATGTCTCGGTCATCCGTTTCTCAAACACCATGTAGTGCGAGAAATCCAACGGAGGCGATCGAGTATTGTGGGGAAAAGTGCGCAAACCTCTGCAGAGTGTACAAACTAATCATGATTAGCCGTGTCCCCGGTTATGGACATCTTGAGTATCTAGTTCTTGGATTATCCTGTTGATCTCATCATGTTACTTCTAAATTAATATTGTTGGGTTATTGATGACTATTTTTAATTGGGATTGAGAATGCTGTCAACCATTCTCAATGTTTAACAACCACCATGATAGTTAAATAAAATTTATTCCTTTGCAGTAGGGATAAATTGGCTTTTCGCAAAAACCTTATAACCATAGAGCTTTTCCACCAGCCATATATGCATGTAGTGATATCTATTGTTCATCATTTCTCTCTATGGTGTGAATTTGCCAGTACATTCAATGTACTGACCCTCTATGGCTGCAACATCTCATGTTGTAGGATTTCTTACGACGAGTAAGTGATACATTAGGGTTACGATTTCTACACTCAACTTTGCCCTTGGTGTTGATGGAAATCCACAACCTTGTTGCTTCCGCTATATGGATTGAGGTAATAGTATTTACGTTACTTTATACATGTGATTTACCTCTGTTATAAATCCTTCGAGTACTGTGTGTCAGCATACCGATCCAGGGATGACACTTAAGCACAGAGACTTGATCCATTCGGGTCAGGTCGCTACAGACCCTTCCCCTAAGGATGCCTGTTCAAGCTCTTTTGTGGCAGAAATTGGCATTTTCTTCTCCGTTCTCCTATTTCAATTATCTATCCTCTATTCTTTTGTTCCAGAGGCATTGTGATGTTGCTCTTTTCAACCCATCATCTCGTTTTGTCAGAGATCATGTTCTTTTCATGCCTATCCATTTAACCGGAGTGTTGTGCCCTTTTGCTCAAGTTCTTTTCGCTTTATCATTCCTTGTACATCTCATTTTAACCGGAGTGCTTGCATGTACTTCTTGTCCTTTGCAACCTTTCTCTTGTGTCTTTCAACCTACAGGGTTCTCGTGATGTTCCTTGTTCCTCTTTTCTAACGGAGGTTTTCAACTTTGTTCATCTTCGTTGTATTCCTTCTTTCAAATTTGTTCAACCTTTTCAAGGTTCTATGGTTTCACTCATTGGTCAAAGAAACAACTTAGTTTTACCTCTTTTCTTTCTCTTCCGTTTTCCCTCCGGTGCCATTCTAGATCTCGGGACGAGATCCTCTCGTAGTGGTGGAGTGTTGTAACGCCCCGAGTCCGTTGCGCCAGCTGTCTTCCAGTTATTCGCTGTTGTTACCTTTCCTTTTGTTTGTGTGTTGCATCTTGCCATGTCATCATCTACATTGCATCATCATGTTTTCAAAACTTGCATTCGTCCGGGTTTCCCTAGTTCCGTTTGTTGTTCGTTCTGAGCCCAGACACACTTGCACGCGGCCGAGGCACGTCCGAAATATTATTTTATAAGTGGACAGAAAATGTCCTCGGAATGGGATGAAAGTTGGCGCGTGATGTTGTTTTGTTGTCAATAGGCCGCATGCCAAGTTTCATCGCATTTGGAGTCCGTTTGACGCCCCAACGGATAAATATAGCGGCAATAGTAGCCGGTCAAAACGTCGGACGTTTTCGGTCTCTGGAAATCATGCTGGGCTGCATCTCTCTCCTCTTCTCTCTGACCAACCCGCTCTCCACAGTCCACCTAGGCCCATGCCTACCCCTCCTTGCACAGTGCATCGGACCCTCGCGCGCGTCCAAAAATTGTCCCGGACCCGACACAGTCGTCACCGTTGGATCCGGATCATCCCCAAACGTCTACAAAACGTCTTCGTTTTCTCATTTGGACTCCCTAGCCAATTTTTTCCTGACCGTCCGATTACGATCAGGGGAACGAGTTAGCCCCTAACCTATTCTACTCGATATATATATATATATTAGTCTAACCCGAGACCAAATCCCTAGTTTCTAGGGATCCCCCTAGCCGCCGCCACCACTCTTCCTGTCTCCTCCTTATCGGGATCTCCTCCCGATCCACCTGCTCCTCTCTTTCCGCGCCTGACCAACCCTCCATCCCGATGCACCAACCATCTTCCTCGGCCCAGCCCGGCGCTCCAGCCCCAGAAAGCAGCAGCGCTCGAGCGCTCCTCTCCTCGCTGGTGCGCCCCCCCCCCCTCCATTCCGGTGCCGGGAACGGAACCCCCGCGCCCGGATCTCGCCACCACCGCCTTGCCTCTGCCTGACTGCCGCTGCAGCTCGTGGACACCACCAGCCCAGCTATCCTCAACGCCAGAGCCCTTCGATCCCAAGCTCCTCAGCCCCGAGCATGCCTCCTACGCAAGCCTCGCCGGAGTTCTTCCGCCGAACACCTAGGACGTCGCTGTCATCAACTAGGCCAGTCGCACCAGGCCTCTTCTCTTTTCCTTGCTCCTTTTTCCCCCGCGCTCATCCCACTGCTCTCTTCGTCCTTTCTCTATGTGTAGAGATTCTGGGCGATGGAGCCGAGCTCCCTGACGCCTTCGCTTCCTCCACCAGGTCTACTTTACTTCGCCCCCGGAGCAACCCACGTCGCCGTCTTCACTGCCCATGGACCTCCCCTGCCCGACGCCATGGATGGCCGCCGCCCCGCAGCTCTAAGGCTAAGTCCCGCTCGATCCTCTGCTCATTGACCCTCCGCGCTGACCCAATCGCCCTGTCTCTGCTTCGGTCTGCCTACGAGATCCAGTGCCTCGCCTCGATCTGATGTTGGCCCAGTGCCGCGCCCGTCGAACCGCCAGATCCACCGTGCCTGGACCGGCCTCGCGTCAGCCCAACTTTGCCTCTGTCGGCCTCTCCCTCCTCCAGCAGGCCTTGGCCCAATGTGAGCCACCCACATCCCAGCGTCCCTCCTTTGTCCTTACCAGTTGGGCTGCCCAGATTCGGCCTGTTTCTTTTTTCCCTGCGAACGAATTTCCTAATTTCCAATACATGCATAATTACAGGAGGATGCCATTATTTTAATTTGCTCACACCTAAATAACCATGCATCGGATTTAAACAAACTTAACATGAAAGTTGCTTAGAATTTTGTGTAGTTTCATAATATGTCACTCTCACCCATGTTTAAAATGTTTAAATTGTTGTTTGTTTAAATTTGCTCCTATGTCATGCTAAAATGATTTACTCCATAACTTAATAACCGTAGCTCCAAACCTAACAAACTTCATATGTAAATGGGGTAGAATTTTGCATAGATAGTGGTGTACTTGCCTTGCATGTTTAACAACTCTAAAAATTATGTTTAGGGCAGAACAGTACCAAACCTTAAGATATGCACATGAGGAGTTTCCGAACTTGTTGTTTGTTGTTTCGGCCTCATTTAAACTTGCCTAGATGGGTTGTTTTCTTTTGCTTCACCCTCTTGCCATGTTTAACAACATTTAATATTGTTGGGTACATAAACAAGATCGAACTAAATAAGTCATGTGGTGTTTCGTCAATATGCAACGGAGTGCATATTGTGCTCCACTTAATTTGTAGGATTGTTTGTGCACTTTGCCATGCCATGCTTCATTAAACCGGACATGCATCATACTTGTTTGTGCATCGTGCCATGCTTATGTGATGGTAGTTTACAATGTTGTTTGCTTTCTTTCCGGTGTGCTTCTTCTCGGTAGTCCAGTAATGTTGCGTTTGTGAGGATTCATTGGCTACGTCCATTTGTATTCTTCATGGACTCGTTCTTCTTCCTTGCGGGATCTCAGGCAAGATGACCATATCCTCGAAATCACTTCTATCTTTGCTTGCTAGTTGCTCGCTCTTTTGCTATGCCTATGCTGCGATACCTACCACTTGCTTATCATGCCTCCCATATTGTTAAGCCAAGCCTCTAACCCACCTTGTCCTAGCAAACCATTGTTTGGCTATGTTACCACTTTGCTCAGCCCCTCTTATAGCATTGTTAGTTGCAGGTGAAGATTGGAGTTTGTTCCTTGTTGGAACATGGATATTTTGTTGGGATATCACACTATCACTTATTTAATTAATGCATCTATATACTTGGTAAAGGGTGGAAGGCTCGGACTTATGACTGGCGCTTTGTTCCATCATATCGGTGTTATGTTCCCGGATTTTGCGTTTCTTACATGGTTGGGTTATAATGGGAATCCCTTGACAATTCACCTTGAATAAAACTCTCCAGCAATGCCCAACATTGGTTTTACCATTTGCCACCTAGCCTTTTCTTTCCCTTGGGTCGGCCGGCTCAAGGGTCATCTTTATTTTAACCCCCCCGGGTCAGTGCTTCTCTAAGTGTTGGTCCAACTGAGCGATGTCCGGGGCTACCAGGGGCAACTCTGGGCTGGCCTACCCGACGTCTGGCTCATCTGAGTGTGCCCTGAGAACGAGATATGTGTAGCTCCTATCGGGATTTGTCGGCACATTCGGCGGTGTTGCTGGACTTGTTTTACCATTGTCGAGGATGTCTTGTAACCGGGATGCCGAGTCTGACCGGATTGTCTTGGGAGATGGAATATCCTTCGTTGACCGTGAGAGCTTGTGATGGGCTAAGTTGGGACACCCCTGGAGGGATTTGAACTTTCGAAAGCCGTGCCCGCGGTTATGGGCAGATGGGAATTTGTTAATGTCCGGTTGTAGAAAACATGAAGTTGATCTTAATTAAAATACATCAACCGCGTGTGTAACCGTGATGGTCTCTTTTCGGCGGTGTCCGTTAAGTGAACACGGTGTTGGAGTTATGCTTGACGTAGGTTGTTCTAGGATCACTTCTTGATCATAGATTCTCGACCGTGCTTTTGCCTTCTCTTCTCGCTCTCATTTGCGTATGTTAGCCACCAAATATGCTAGTCGCTTGTTGCAGCTCCACCTCATACCTTTTACCCTACCTATAAGCTTAAATAGTCTTGATCGCGAGGGTGTGAGATTTCTGAGTCCCCGTGACTCATAGATACTTCCGAACCAGTTTGCAGGTGCTCGATGATGCCGTGCAGGTGACGCAAACCGAGCTCAAGGAGGAGCTCGATGAAGACCTTGTTCGTAGTGTTGTTTCGTTCCAGTTGATCAGTAGTGGAGCCCAGTTGGGACGATCGGGCATTTGTGTAGCACTTGGGGTAGTCTTCTTTTATTTTGGGTTCCGTAGTCGGACCTTGTTTGTATCTGGTTGATGTAATGATTTATTCATGTATTGTGTGAAGTGCGATTGTAAGCCGACTATGTATCTTTTTCCCTTATGTCTTACATGGGTTGTGTGAAGATTACCTCACTTGCAACATTGCTTACAATGCAGTTATGCCTCTAAGTCGTGCTTGGACACGTGGGAGATATAGCCGCATCGTGGGCGTTACATTCCCTCGCCTCATGACGGGTGGCTCCGTGCAAAGCTCACTGACCCCCAGGCGAAGTTGGTGCTGGAGAAGATGACTCCCAACCTGAAGCCTGACGACCCAAAGGCGGTGAAGCTGATGGGGGCCATGATCATTAAGGAATTCTTGGCGCAGTGCGTGGCCCCGCTCCAGGCACGCTCGCGCCCCTTGCGGAAGCTTGGGGATGAGGAGGACGACCTCCATCTGCGCCTGGATGCCTTGTCTAATGAGGAGCTGGGCGCGACTCTCCGCTTCCTGGTCGGGGACGATCACGAGTATCTGCCGGACACCCATCTTCCCCTGTACCACCGCCCGGATGTTGTGTAGGTGGCTGCTGCCATGCGTGTCTTCGTTGGGCACGGGCTCGTGCCACCAGCGCCTTCTGAGGCCTCAGAGGTGGCGGCTCCAGTACTGGTGTCTTCTGGTGACTCCGGCGAGGAGGAGAGGCCTGACTTGGAGGCGACCGTGGAGGGGGAAGAGGAGACTTCTCCCCTTGCTGCGGACCTCCTCCATGACCTCCCTGAGGCGACCATCCCGTGAGGGAGTCCCAGGCCCCCGCCGGAGTTACTACGGGGTCCGAGGGCACCCCCCGGAGAAACCGTCGGCCGGGGTCCTGACGAAGAGCAGGTTAGTGCTGGTCTCCCGAGGTGGCGCCCCAGTTCTGACATCGTCTGGTGCTGTCGCAGGGCTGGCTGCCGCGACCTCGTCCGCTCCTGGGACTCGCGGGCCGGTGGCCCTGGCTCCATGCTTCTGAAGAGGCCGAGGGATATGCTGACGTGGACCAGTAAGTACCTTGCCTTGATTTCGTTCCTACTTTTGCCGCTGCTTCTTGACGCTTTTTTTGCACCATCAGGCCGACGCTGGCGGCAAAGAAGAAGAGAGAGGTCGCGACCTCACCTCCTTTGGTTAGGAAAGGCAACGACGATGCCCATGCCTCTCCAGACCAGTCATCCTCGTGTGGCGCGGCGGACCATCCTCAGGAGAAAACGGCCTCACCAGCCCAGCCAGCTCTGGAGACGTCCGCCCCCAACTCGCTTGCCAAGGTCCCAAAAGCTCAGGAGCCCCCGGCCCCTTCTTCTGCTGCTGCCGACTCGCAGGCGGTGACTCTGCCTCCTCCTCCTCCCGTTATAGCTCCGGTCCGCGGTCCAGCTGCCTCACCCGACGCTCTGGAGGAGGCACTTGTCATGATGACCCAGCTTCGGGGTGACCTTCGAGGCGCCGACCGTCGTTTGGCATCAGGGCGCCTGGAGTTGATCTCGGGATGGCTGCGGTCCGATGCGTCCGTGAGGGCGGCCTAGGGTCAGGTCATGGTGGCTTCCGAGGAGGGTAAGCGGGTTGTCAACCAGGCCGCGGCCACTCGCGAGGCGGCGTTGAAGGACGCCGAAGCCGCCAAGGAGAGTTGCAGGGCGACGGAGGCCGAGCTAGAGACCATGCGCAATGAGCGCGCGGTCGAGGCTCGCGATCGCAAAGCGGAGGAGGAGGAGATGAAGGCCCGAGAGGATGCAGTCGCCGATCGTGATGCCGAGTTGGAGCAATTGGCGAGGGCGCGGGCCACAGAATGCAGCCACCTAGAGAAACTGGAGAAAAAGGTGGAGGCAGAGAAGGTCCAGCTGGAGGCCAAGGCGAAGGTTCTTGGAGAGGATCACGAGTCCTTGAAGTCTCTTGAGGAGAGGTCCCGCAAGGAGCTGCAAGGACTCTACGAGAAGGGTTTGGAGAAGACTTTGGTGACTAAAGACGACGACCCCACCCAACTGCTTCCTCAGCTCATCACAGCGCTCATAGACGTTGCTGACGGAATCGGCCCCATGGTGGAGGGGGAAGCGCGCGCTTTCCTCATTGACCCTAAAGTGCGTCCTCAGCCACCTTCACCTTCGTGACCCTAACGCCGACCTTGGTGTCCTGCTCAAGCCTATGGACGAGGAGCACTGCGAAGCCGCTGCAGAAGTCGTGAAGGGCCAGATGGAGGCCTTGCCGAAGAAGTTCCTTGCCATCGACTCCGCGCCTCCATCTGATGGTGCCGCTGATCCCTCGACCAAGGCCGACGGCACAGGTGACGGCGACGCTGCCGACGAGCGGGCGCTTCTAGACGACGGCGTCCAAGGCTGAAGGGGAGGCTCACCAGTGGACGATGGTACTCCTTCTTGCTTTTACTTTCCTGCGAACTTTCCTACAACATGTGACATGCCTCATGGAGGCATTAAAACTCTTGTTTGGTGTTTAAGGAACAACATGTTTAGTACTATCTCGTTAAGATTCCGCAACCTCCTTCTTGTTTGCTTGATGTTCTACATCGGTAGGGCCCGACCGCGCGCATACCTCAGCCACCGTTGGACCGTCCGGATCGCCAGGACAAAACCAAGGGGTGGGGGGCTACGTGGCCAGTTAGGCTCCTGAGTCGCGATGCTCAGGAGTCCCCCTTGACACGCAAACAACGTGCGAGGAGGAGGTGCGAAAGTAGGCCTTAATGTTCTACGTCGGAGAGCCCGATCCCGCGCATACCTCAGCCGTGGTTGGACCGTCCAGATCACCAGGACGTGACCAAGGGGTGAGGGGCTATGTGCCCAGTTAGGCTCCTGAGTTGCGATGCTCGGGAGTCCCCCTTGACGCGCAAACAGACCTTCATACCTATCCTCGCCGAGGTCCCGCTCGGGAGGGGCGCGCGACGACCATGTCCTAGGGACCTGGCAGTGCGGCGTAAGCAAGGCGTGACCTGAGTGTAGCCCCTATGCCCAGCCCCCTCGCGCGACTCTCCCAAGGGGAAAGCGTTGCGGTGAGGCTAGACACTGAGCCGGGTGGCTCCCAGAGGTTGATGCGGCCATGGGGCCACCCTCAGTTGTTTATCACCAGCGCGGACCATAGTGCTTCCGCACTTGCATGGGCATAGCCGCTCCTCGACCGTGTGGACTGCCAGCATGGAGCATGGTGCTTCCACTAGTGCGTGGGTGGGGGCTCCCTCTGAGTGGAGCCCCCGGAGCGTGTACAGCCCCGCCCTGACACATGGCTTGCATGACAGGGCTGGACGAGGTGTGTCTGGGCACTCGTGAACCAACGCGGGACTCGGCCCTACCTCGAGGTGGGTTGCACCTGGTCTTGATTCTTGATGGCTGCGGTGGCCCTGCGAGATGGTTAGGCAACCCGCACTGGATGAATCTCCTGAGGCGATCACATGAGAAGGCCAAACACGAATGACCCCAGGAGGTGATGTGAACAGGGCCGGCCCGCCAGACAGAGCTCAGCCGTTGGGTTTATTGACGCTGTAGGGACGGACCTGAGCACAGACGCTGTGCCTAGTCTTCTCATGCGAAGAAACTTAAAGAAAGACGGCCGCCGCGCGGCTCCTGTGGTGGTGAGGCACCGGGTCGCGTGCCCTGGCTTGTCCGTCCGCAATTAGCCGATGCGAGAACATGGCACCAAGGGCCATGGGAGCTGACATACATGGGAGCGGGCCCACGAGCCAGAGCTCGGCCTCTTCGGTTTAGCGATGCTGCAGGGACGGACCCAAGCACAGACGCCGTGCTAGTCCTTAATCATGGGGCGGTCGTGGGCGGGCTTGCAAGGGCGTGCAACATTCATGGTATCGAAGTACCGTACATGCAGGTGATAATCATAAGGCAATTCATGCAAGAGGGTAAGCTGGTTTAGATAGATGCAAGAATGATACATGTCACTGGGACGGACCCGAGCGGCCTGGGATGATGCAGCCCTTGAGGCGCTCCCAACAGAGTAAGCTAAAGATGCAAAAGGATACACGTCACAGGGAGATGCCCATGCAACTTGGGGATAATGCTGCCCGAAGGCCGCCCCTAACTGAATGAACTGGAAAGAGTCACCTGATACCATAGCTGGAGTGGTGTTGGGGTAGCTGATGATGCGTGCCTGAGAAGTTGTTCCTCATGAGCTGCCAGGGTCCTGAGCCTCAGGAGGCTCCGCAGGCCCAGGTGGCTCCTGAAGAACTGTCGCGGTCTCCACCAGGACAGTGTGATGCCTGGCCTACTGAGCCATCAGAATGCTCCGTAGGTGGCGCTGGAAGGTGACAGCCGCATTCGATAGGCCGAGAGGCATGCAAATGTAGCTGTGAGGGGGACCCTCACACCACCCAACGCGTGAAGGCCAGAAACGTCCCTGAGGTGCGGTCCTGTCGAGCCATGTCATGTCGACACAGACACGTAGCCCGCCGTCCTCGCCAAGATGGGGAGCTGCGCTGGGTGGTGGGTGGAGGTCGCGACATATGGTCCTTGCCTCTTGGAGCTCCTGGATTGCCTTGGTGATAAACTCCTAAGCACCAGGCGCTCTGCGCCTTGTGCCCTTTTGAGGGAAACGTGCGGCGAAGCATGCCTCCACATGGTGCCCTAGCGCCTCCCTCGTGATGTTGTCTAACTCTGAGGCCCTCCATAAGAGAGCCCCCGAGCCCAACCTGAGGAGGGCGTCGGGCATGCCTTCCTATGCGAGGGAAGGAGGCGCCCCAGCTGCGGGCGCAGATCCTGAGGTGGTGCCACTGGAGACGCCACTACTAGGAAAACCCTTACTAGTAGCGCTGGGTTTTTACTATTAGTAGAACGGGTAGGCGCGCTACTGCTACGGCGCTACAACTATTTTTTTAGCAGTAGTGCTTGTTTAACCCAGCGCTACTGGTAGCTAAAGTAGTTGTAGCGTGCTTCCACCCAGCGCTGCCGATATTTATCTACTGCGCGTGGAGCTAGCTAGCGCTACTGTTACTTGAGTGCTACTTGTAATCTTTACCCCCACGCCACTGCTAACTTTTGTATTTTTTTTGCGTTTTGGCTCTGTACATAATTAAACAGATCCACCATTTATACATTAACATGCATATTCATTGAAAAGCAAGTGAGTCATCGATGAGCCAAAGTTAGTAGAACTCTCGACATGTCTCAAATATCTAATCGTTATCAATCATGGTTGAACACATGTCTCGAAATAGCGTTACAAGTCATTACAAGTTCTCAATACATGCAACTACATGGTCACATACTCATGTTTCATCATCTATGTAGACTATGATATGACCGCATAGAAGATAAGAGCGATCACGATGATCAAAAGTGGTAGTATGTAGTAGTTTTTGTAGCGGCACTGCTTCTGAATCCCTTGTTGTGCTATGAATCTCAAGTATAACTAGCTTCGGCTTCCGCTCTGCTATCAAACCCTTTCTGGCTTCCTCCTGAGAAGCCAGAGACTTGGGCCTGACACTCTGGCCACTCATCATACACACCCGGAACATGCCCTACATACACGTCATACCATTTCCTCGCCATCGTTGATCTATATACCTGTCAGAGATGCACACACACACACACACACATATATATATATATCATGAAGCGAATTCAATGAAGCAGTTATGAAATAGAAGCAACATATATAGTAAACATTGTTAATAAATTTCATCATACCGAAAGTAATTAACTAGAGCGCGGCACCATACATCTAATAGTTTCATCGTACTGAGAGATTCAAAGTTTCGTCATATAGAAAGTAACAAGTAACTAAACAGACAAATTTTTTTTAAGCTGTGCACTCTTCCCATCTGTCCATATCTGGAAGGGTGGACCCAAGCTTAGTGAAAGGCATCATGTCCTGACGCTGTAGGGCAATGCGGGTTCGGACGTCAGCTCGTGATATTGGGTCGCCGTAGAACATCCCATTCTCTTCGAGGACATCTTTCATGATGATGGACACAATTTCCTGTTGGATCCGGTAGAAATCAATTCGAAGTGAATTATCCGGCACGGCTCCAAAGGCTTCAGCCCATCTCTGGATATGGGTATCGGATGAAGATTTCATGCAAAGTGATTGCACATCCCTTCTGTACTCCATCATTAGATGGATGACGTAGAATCCATCATTCTCACTTCTTGCCGATTGCTGGATGCAACAGAAGTCAGTCTTGTGGCTGAAACAAAGCCCGGCCTTACTTGTTTTTTTGCATTGGATGTAGCCACCCCGCATGCTGAAGCCCAGCATAGCTCTGTCTAGAACATACTTTATGTGTGTGTACTCTTTGTTCTGTATGTTCTTCGACGGTCCAAATATAGAGCGCGGGAGTAACACGGGTAAAGAACAATGAGAACGGCACGCCACCCCCCGCTGCGCAAAATACACGATCAAGTTTAGCCTCCATGCGTGCAAAGTAACTATTGAAATGCATGAAAGGATGTATGTGTTATAGTGCTACGCGCGGATGACTTACCTCGGATGATCAGGTAGGAGAATCATTTTGGCCCTTGAATAAGTATAGCCATGTGTATGTATTTTTCCTTCATGCACAACCAGGGGGAGGTTGTACATCCATACAAACATGGGCCATGTGCTATGATTGGTGTTCTGCTTGCCAAATGGATTCATGCCATCACTACTAGCGCCAAGCACGATGTTCCTCGGATCATTTGCGAAAAATTCAAATTCAGCATTTAATGCTCTCCATTGGCTAGCATCAGCGAGGTGTCTCAGCTTTGGCTCATCTCCGTCATTTGGCTTCACCCTCTCCGCGTGCCAGCGCATAAGCTTTGCTTCCTTAGGATCTACGAAATACCGCTGTAGACGCGGAGTGATCGGAAAGTACCATACAACTTTCTGTGGAGCTTTCTTTCCGGCCTTTTTATATCATGAAGCATTGCACTTTGGACAGATGGTTTTTTCTGCGTTCTCGTTTTGATATATGATGCAATCATTGATGCATGTATGATATCTAATATGTGGCAGATCAAGCGGGCGCACGATTTTCTTTGCCTCCTCGACACTAGTAGGACACAGGCTTCCCACGGGAAGAACCTTCTTTAGGTACTTCAGAAGCTCATCCAGGCTTGTATCTGTCCATTTGTTTTTTGCCTTCATCTTTAGAAGTTCTAGTGTGAAACTCAAGCGGGTCACCTCGGGATTGCAACCATCCTACAAAGGAGTCATCGATTCTACCTCCAGTTGCGCTAGTTTGGCCTCCTCTCTTGAAGCAGCTCAATAGCTAGTCGTCTTCTTGTGAAGCAGGTCTCGAACATGCGGGTCCCGCATGGCTGAACTTAGTAGCGACGAAGACGGCGGTGTGTTCGCGTCTTCTCCGCCTTGAACTGCCTCTTCGCCACCGACATTTCCGAGGCCGTCTTCCTCTTCGGACACATAATCGGTCATCGCTTTGTCTGGTGGCCCCATGTCGTTATTTCCTGCCTCGTCGATGTCCTCATCATCATCATCATCATCATCATCATCTTCTTCTTCTTCTTCACTTATCCATCGAGTATGGCCATGCATGAAACCATGCATGAGCAGGTGCGCCTTGAATTTACAACCCTGAAAGGGGTCGATCCTGACTCTTCCTTTGCATTTTCGACACGGACATAAAACATCCTTCAATCTTTTTTCATACATGTCATCCACAGCGGATTGCCAGTATCTTTCCAACATCCTTCCATTGACCTTCATGATCACCTGCACACGAAGCAAATATTATAACCACGTATATATGCATGCATGGATCAAATTCATACAAAAATTCGGCATGACCTTCCCTAAACATAGGACATATTGAGTTCTCCCGAAATTCTCCGAAACGGAAATGAATCGACATTTCGGCAAAACATAGGCAACTCATGTCACTCACATGCCACACACAATTCGGTATATTCATATCGCACATAGTTTCGGTCCTAATCGCAAACACACATATTTCCATTCTTGCACAACTCTTTTTTTGCTCACCTATTTGTCAAGAGGAATATCGAGTACCTTCTTATAATTACCTAGTAGCTCTAGATAGAGCTATGAGAGGGAGGAGGGAGGGCATTAATGGAGGGGGTGGTGGAGGGGCAAAGAAGAGAAGGGGAGAAGGGGCAAAAGAAAGGAAGAGGAAGGAGGGAGGGCATTAATGGAGGGGGTGGTGGAGGGGCAAAGAAGAGAAGGGGAGGAGGGGCAAAAACAAGGAAGAGAAAGGAGGGAGGGCATTAATGGAGGGGGGAGGAGGGGCAAAGAAGAGGGGGAAGCATTGGAGGACAAACAAGTGCAAGAGGGAGGGGGGAGGAAGAAAGGGGGAGGAAGAAGAAGGGGGGGGGAAGGTGGCAGATATTTTGGTTGGCGACCATAGTAGTAGCGCTGGGCACCGAAGCACGCTACTGCCATGTGTGCCAGCCAAAATATCTACTGGTACATAAAACTAGCTATAGAGCTTGCCCAAAAAACACGCTACTAGTAAAGATTACACATAGAAGAAGTAGCAGTAGCACTTCTTAGTGGCCCCATGCTACTGCTATTCCTTAACAGTAGTGCTTGTTAGGGTACCAACGCTCCTACTATTTTTTGGCCGGGGGTATGGTGTGGCTAACTGACCAGTAGCGTGCCCTCTAGAAACCAACGCTGCTGCTAAGTTGTACCAGTAGCGCTGTTTGTAACACTCGGTACTACTAATTATCAGTAGCGTGGGCTCCAAAACACACGCTACTGGTAAACTTCTACGTATAAGCCTTTTCCTAGTAGTGCACCGTCCTCTTGAGGTCCTTGGGGGGTAGCTGCTTCTTATTCTTGGGGTTGGCCTCAGGAGGGTACGGGGTGCCTTCGTTGTCGGGGTCTTCGGCTGCTTCAGCCTGGTAAGCGCGCTCGAGGAAGCACACTGCATCTCTTTCCTCGCAGGCAACCGAGATGACGCTGCTACTCCCTGGCATCTTGAGGATGTTGTAGCCATGATGGGTTACTGCCATAAACATGCCCAAGGCTGGATACCCAAGGACGGTGTTGTATGGCAGGAGGATGTGGGCGACGTCGAAGTCGATGAGCTCGGTGCGGTAGTTATCACGCTGGCTGAAGGCAACATGGAGGTGGACCTGCCCTATCGGGATGGTGGAGCCGTCGGTCACTCCTGAGAAAGGCTTGGTAGGCTGTAGCTGATCATATGGCACCTGGAGGCTGTCGAATGTCTCGATGGACAGGACATTGAGCCATGCGCCACCATCGATGAGGGTCTAGGTGACTTGAACATTGCTGATGACGGGTGACCAGAGCATAGGGAGGGCGCCGGCGGTCGCCGGGCACTTGAGCTAGTCTGATGAGCTGAAGGTGATGGCGCACTTGGACCACCTAAGCGGGCGCGTGGCCTCGAGCCTGGGAAGGGCCACGTTCACCTTGCGAGTAAACTGCTTGAAGACACGCTGAGAGGCTGGGGCTTGAGCACCACCCAAGATACAGGCGATGGCACGTGGCTCCTGGAAGCCCCCGGCCCCCTCGTCCTGATGGTGGTCGTCATTCCTTCTTGGTGGCGCCGACAACGGAGGGAGACTGGCGTTGCCCTGGGGCGGTCCTCACGAGTCCGGTACCTCCGGGCGCCCTCGCGAGGCCCGTGACACCACTCCTGGTGGGGGCCGCAGTCGTCCCAGCGTCCTCCACTTCGTCCTCCTCCTCGATCGTAGCCTCAGTCGTTGCGCTTCGGGCATCGACGGAAGCGCCCATCTCGGATGGCCCTGAGCTCCTGACCGCGCTGGTATTGTGGCTGTGAACATTGTGGAAGGCGCAGAACGGGCTGTTGGCCTTGGATGATTCGGGGTTGTCGCGTCGCGCTTCATCTCTAGCTCTGCCGCAAGCACGGCAGCCTCCTTGCGATTCATGTCTTTGATCTTTGCCTTCTTGTCCTCCTACTCAACAGCTGGGAGCTTGAGGAGGGAAAGGCGCCCTTCCTCAGCCCTTGCGCACTTGGTTGCCATGTTGAGCATTTCCAAGGCCGAGCATAGTGTTGACGCTCAAAAATGTCAAGATCGCAAAAAGTGACTTGAGTCTATAATGGAATAAGTTGAAATTATGAGTTCATGTCACCATTTGATGCCCCTCGTCAAGATGATCGAAATAAATATGAAGATGGACCAAAACGGAGTTCAAGTGGAAAAGATATGAAAATTTTGGAGATACCCGTGTTGACATCAGATTAGAAAATGGCACGAAACCTAATTAAGATGGCCTTTGATGAAAAAACTTTCAACTACAAAGTTCTTTGTCTCGTCGAAACGAACGATTTTGATATAAAAATCATCCTCATCCGAGGTCGTGTGCAAAAGTTACAGGCAAAATAGTGGGCTGCAGCAGTATTTGGCCGGATCATCCGGGCCGGGATCCGGACCATCCGGCCTTCGGCCGGATGAATGACCCGAACATCCGGGCTATCATCCGGGTAAATCAACAGAATCATAAATTTCGGGCCCCTTGAAGCCAGATCATCCGGATAGCACCCAGATCATCATCCGGGTAAAGCCCGGATAATCCGGACATGAGTCCGGACGTCCGGACAACTTTTTCTGCTATAGACTTTGTAAAACGTCCCGAAACACCCTCAAGACAGCCTCATATCAAAAAGTGTTCAACAGTAAAGTTGTGCATCTTGTCGAGGAGGTTGATTTTAATAAACAAATCATCTTAATCCGAGGTTGTATGCAAAAGTTACAGCCCGATTAGTGAGCTGCTGTCAGAAAACTGGGCTAGGCCAGATCATCCGGGCTTCGAGCCGGACATCCGGGCCGAAGATCGTGAATACTCCGTGTTTTATTAGGTTTTGATGATTTGGACGGCTAGGAAAGTCCTTTTCTTGTACGGGAAGTCCATCCGTCTCATATATAGACAAAAGGTGACGGCCGATTGAACAACAACACACAATCGCAAACGCAACTATAACTTTTTCATCTACGTTTTGTCTCTCCCTCGTTCTTGCTCCCTCATTCTTTGTCGTTCTTCGTGTTGGAGAGCTGCAAATACCGAGGCTCTACGTGCGGCTTGACCGTCCTAGGGCAGCCCATAGCCACCGCACTCCCCGACGGGGTCCCTCCCGGGAGTGTAGGGTTTCGGGTCCTCAAAAGCTCTCGCCAGTCGACTTGCGAAT
This sequence comes from Triticum monococcum, assembly GCA_034509565.1. Classification (NCBI taxonomy): domain Eukaryota; kingdom Viridiplantae; phylum Streptophyta; class Magnoliopsida; order Poales; family Poaceae; genus Triticum; species Triticum monococcum. The sequence goes on along the minus strand of CM067842.1, from coordinate 435,552,725 downwards.
CGCGCTTCCGGTGAGACTCCTTCGACGTGAGCTGCGGTGCATCACCCCCGGCGTCGAGGGTACACGTGACGTGTTCGTGTGCGAACACACTTTTTGGCGACTCTGCTGGGACAAAGATCAAGCATCATCATCATCCATCATGTCTGGCAACGATAAGATTCCCAAGCCCTCAGAAATCAACGCCGATAACATAATCAAGCCCAATTTTGAGTTACAGGAGGAACATCGCCAAGCTTACGAGGAGTACAAGAAGGCGCGTGAAGAGAAGGAGATGCATGAGTTCCTTGCTAAGTTCAAGAAGGATCGCCAAGGCAATATCACTCCGGTTGGAGAAAGCAAGTTCCCTCCTCTTCATGATGAACAAGTTAAACCCTCTGTAAGTAATACCTTCTCTCCCGAGGTATGGGCTGAAATTGATAGTCGCATTACTGATAGCAATAATCTCTTATACCAAATTTTCTTGGAAAATAGTAATGCTAAAAATAGTATGCCTCAATCATCTAGTGGTAATGTTGGTGTGCCTGTTACTGCAGAAATCCCTAATCCAACTTTGCCTATTTCACCGGTGCCTCCCGTGCTGATGAATTTTTATCCTAACCCCACAAATCAAATTGTTGTTACACCCATTAATCCTATCATGAGTGTGCCAAGTTTGGTGGTGACGCCGAACCAAACCCTACCTACAAGAGCAAACACTGTTAGATCACTGCCGAATTACAATTCGGCATACATGCCACAAATCACACCTGAAAGTACTAACCCTACTCCTCCTATGCTACTACCACAAGCTCCATCGTCCACCGTGGATGATGGTCTAGCTAATCTTAGAGGGGAGATGGCTAAGATGCTCCGAGAGAATTTTGGAGTTGAGTTACCAAGGAACCGTATTTACCAAAAGCCATATCCAGAATACTTTGATACAATTTAATGCCCTCCAGGATATAAAATTCCAGATTTTGATAAGTTTAATGGAGAGGGCACAAAAACCACCCGGGAGCATGTTAGTCAGTACTTGGCACAATTAGGTGAGGCAAGTTCACGAGATGAGTGGAGAATACGTTATTTTCCTTTGTCTTTAACCGGTACTACTTTCTCATGGTTTTCTGCGTTACCACCCGGTTCTATTACTACATGGTTTCACTTGGAACAAAAGTTTCATGTTCATTTTTATAGTGGTGATAATGAGCTCAAGTTGTCACATCTTACATCGGTTAGACAAAAAGCATGACGAATCGGTCTCCAATTACGTCAAGAGATTTAGAGATACAAAAAACTGATGCTATAGTTTGGTGATAACCGAGAGAGATTTAGTCGATCTTGTGCTTAGTGGTTTGAGAACTCACATTAGAGAAAGGCTAGAAGGACATGAATATCAACCAAGTCTTGCAAAGGGCTTTGGCTCAAGAAAGACGAAGCAAAGATCTTAAAGAGGTGCATAGATGTAAAACTGATTGTCCTAAGATGAATATGGTTGAGTATGGTAGTGACCACTCGGACGATGAGGGTGATATTTATGCTGCTGAATTTGTTTGGCAATTTAAGGCCAAACCATTTACTTGCAATGATTTAAAGCCGATTCATAAGAATTGTGATGAGGAGATGAAATTTACTTTCAACATTGCTAAGTGTGATAGAATATTTGATGCTTTATTACAAGCAAAGATTATTAGAATATCTCATACTTTACCGCTGTTTGAAGAGCTGAAACGGCGTGCTTATTGCAAGTATCATAATTCTTTTTCTCATGCTACTAATGATTGTAATGTTTTTCGACGGCAGATACAATCAGCCATTAATGATGGACAATTGAATTTTTCTGAGATGCAAGCTGATAAGCAGCCTTTCCCAATGAACACCATGGATTTGTAGGGGAAGAAGATGTTAATTCGGCCCAGCATAGCCGAATCAGCTAATAAGAATAATATTGTCATTGGTGAGCCCAGGAAAGATAAGGGGAGCGACAAGGCCTTGGGGAGACAAGTTGTGCTTGATAAGCAACCCGATGGCAAGGAGATAATCAAGATCACCATCAAGAATCCTACACTCGGGGTGGCAACCACAAGTGCAAGAGGACACTCCTGTCAAATTTGTTAATCCCAAGAGTCTAGAGGTTGGCAAGTGGAAGAGAAATGAAGCTAAAGTACAGCGCAAGAGAATCAAGCCAACTTTTGATATGCTGTTGTCCAAGTATGCCAATCAAGCGGCCGGTTCTAGCTCTGACCGGGCATTAAATTTGAAGCGCTCAAGGTCACCTCCTCGGGAAGAATTTCAGCATCATGCAAGGCCTTATGGGTCATGGGCACCGTGACCATGGATGGCGCCACCCCCCTATGCGCCATACTACATGGGAGGCTACAATGGAGGATGGGTTGGGCTGAACCAAGGAGGCCCATTCATGAGAGGCTTTCTTATCCCATAGGAGGTCATTTGAACAACGGTGTCAACCGGCCAATGCAAGATAATCATGGAAGGGTTGGCAAGCAAGTGTGGCGTGCTAAATCACCAAGTGCTGAAATTTCAGAGCCTGGCAAGCAAAAGGAGAAGAATACTAGTATTGAAACTATTATGATAGGCACTAAAGAATTAACAATCAAAGAGTCGATTATTGGTGATAATCCGGCTGATTCTAATAAACATGTGGCTGCTATCCAGCAAGGTCCCATGGCTAATGATCATGAAGCTAGCACAAGCAAGGCCAAGTCGAGGGATCCAAAATATACTCAGCCTAAGTGGTGTCCTTCCGGTCTAACCAAGGCGCAAAAAAGGAGATTGCAGCGCATGAGGAGTCATGAGAAGGAGGAACAAGAAGCAGAAAAGCTAAGTGATAAATTTTTCAATGAAAGTCGTCCCATGGTACCCCCAAAACAAGTGTGGAGGCCGAAGCAAAAGGAAAACATAGTAGCTTCTGCATTGATCATAGCAACACCTACACCACCAATGGACGACGATGCGGCTACTATTACATCGTCCACTTTTCCTACTACTTCCTGTTCCCTTGAAGATATTTCGGAGTCAGTGGACATGCTTCCGGAAGAAGATGAAATGCTTGATTACGAGTCTACACAGGTTCATGAAGGTATGGATATTAATAAGGTGTATTACTTACCCGCTGAATTTCGTGCTATAGATGTAGAAGGGGAAGTAGATCAGCTAGATTTTGGTCCTAAAAATGCTATATTCGAGAAGCCAAAAGAACCGGTGACGCACTTGAAGCCATTGTTCCTTAAAGGTCATATTAATGGATCGCCAGTTGCTAAAATGCTTGTCAATGGTGGTGCTGTGGTGAATCTTATGCCATATTCGGTCTTCAAAAGATTGGGGCTGCCTGATGAAGAGTTAATAAAAACCAACATGGTGCTTAATGGATTTGAAGGCAAAGAGAAAACAGAAGCCAAAGATGTAATGTATGTGGAGCTTACGGTGGGAAGCAAAACTTTGGCTACCGCGTTCTTTGTCGCCGAGGTGCAAGGTAACTACAATGTGATATTAGGCCACGATTGGGTTCATGCAAACCAATGCGTGCCATCTACTATGCACCGGTTTTTAATTCAATGGGTTGATGATGAAGTAGAAGTCATTCATGCGGATAATTCGGCTTGTGTTGCTTTGGACAATGCATCGGTGGATTGGCAACATCCCAATGCTACTTTCTTGATGGGGCGCGACTTATCAGAATTCGATTTTCTTAGCGCCACAAAAAGTGCTTTCGTGCCTGTTTCTTTAAAGTCGGTTGGCAATAATCGGCTCCAAGGTATGATGTATTTAAATGGATCCTAACTCAGATTGGTTACAAAAGCGTCTTGTAGAATATCGGTCCAATGAGAACGATATGTATGAGTCCATAGAAGAGTTAGATGATATGGGTAAGTTAGGACAAGGTTTTACATCGTCCGATCCATTAGAGGAGATAGATATAGGAGATGGTTCAATTCCTAGGCCGACATTTGTAGTCGAAAATTTAAGAGCCGATCATAAAGCTAAGTTGATCGAGCTGTTGAAAGAATATGTTTGTTGCTTTGCATGGGAATATCATGAGATGCCAGGTTTAAGCCGAGAGCTAGTGGAGCATCGGTTACCTATAAAGGCCGGTTTTAGACCATACAAGCAATCGGCCAGAAAGTTTAATCCAAAAATGTATGACCGGATCAAGGAAGAGATCGGTCGTTTGCTCAAAGCTAACTTTATTAGACTTTGCAGGTATGCCGAGTGGATTTCTAACATTGTGCCAGTCGAGAAAAAAGGCTCAGGCAAGTTGAGGGTGTGCATTGATTTCAGAGATTTGAATAGAGCTACACCTAAAGATGAGTATCCCATGCCAATAGCCGATATGCTTATTAATGATGTTTCTGGACATAAGATCATTAGCTTTCTTGATGGTAATGCGGGGTATAATCAGATTTTTATGGCCGAAGAGGACATGTCCAAAATGGCTTTTCGATGCCCCGGTTTCCGTGGTTTATTTGCGTGGACGGTGATGACCTTTGGGTTAAAGAATGCTGGCGCCACATATCAAAGGGATATGAATTTAATTTTTCATGATTTACTTGGTGTTATACTTGAGGTCTATATTGATGATATTGTTGTCAAATCGGATGCTTTTGAATCTCACTTAGCCGATTTGCGTTTGTCTTTTGAAAGAATGAAGAAATATGGGCTGAAAATGAATCCTTTGAAGTGTGCCTTTGGTGTATCGGCTGGGCAGTTTGTGGGTTTCATTATTCATGAAGATGGCGTGGAAATTTATCCCAAAAAGATAGAAGCTATACAGAAAGTAGAGGCCTAACATGTAAGAGAGATATGCAAAAATTCCTTGGCAAGGTCAATTATTTGAGGAGGTTCATAGCCTATCTATCAGGGAAGGTTGATGCATTTACTCCTATCCTTCGGTTAAAGAATGATGTTGATTTTACTTGGGGGACAAAACAGCAAGAGGCATTTGATATGATTAAGAAATATTTTTGCACTCCTCCGGTTATGAAAGCGCCCAGGCACAGGGAGCCATTTAGACTTTACATTGCAGCGGAGGAAGGTGTTATTGGTGCTGTTTTGACTCAAGATATCGAAGGAAAGGGGCATGCTATTACTTATTTGAGCCGAAGCTTGTTGGACGCCGAGACAAGGTATACATTTATTGAGAAATTATGCTTACGCTTATATTATGCTTGCACAAAATGGAGACATTATCTAGTGCCTAGTACTTGCATTATAGCTTGTCAAACTGATGTCATCAAATACATGTTGCATAGGCCAATTCTTAGTGGTAGGATTGGAAAGTGGGCTTATGCTTTAATTTAGTATGATTTGGCTTATGAATCTCTAAAATCCATGAAAGGCCAAATTGTTGCTAATTTTATTGTTGATCATCGGATTGATGACAAGCGTGATATTGATATAGACCTTGTCACATTAGTACCATGGAGATTATATTTTGATGGTTCAGTTTGTAGCAATGGCCAAGGTGTTGGTATTGTTTATATATCTCCTCATGGTGCTATTTTTGAAGCCTCATGCCGCTTAGAATACTTTTGTACAAATAATCAAGACGAATACGAAGCATTGTTATTCGGCTTAGAGATGTTGCTTGCCATAGGTGCTACACATATTGAGGCTTTTGGTGATTCGTTATTAGTAGTGCAACAAATATCCAAAGTCTTTCAATGTTTTGACGAATCACTTAATGTTTATCTTGATAAATGTCTAGATATAATTTCTAATTTGGATTATTTTAGCATTGCTCATATATCTAGACATGACAATTGGAGAGCAAATGAGTTGGCACAACAAGCATCCGGCTATCATGTTGATCGTGGCATGTTTCATATTTCTCAAAGGACGATGTCTAGTCTTGCCAACATAGGGGAGGCCGAACCGGAGCCCATCGTTTCGGGAACTAATGAAATATTTAATGCAAGAGAAAATCAAGACTGGAGGAAGCCCATTATTCATTATTTGGGTGATCCTAGTAAAACGGTGGACAGGACTATTCGGCGTATGGCTTTAAAATACACGATGAGAGATGATGGTCTCTATCGCCGGATGGTCGATGATGTTCTTTTAAAGTGCTTGGATGAGGACCAAGCGAGAGTTGCTATGGGAGAGGTTCATGAAGGTATTTGTGGCACTCATCAGTCGGCTCCCAAGATGAAATGGTTATTGCTTCAGGTATTATAAAGGATGTGAAGCTTGTCAAATGTTTGGTGATATTCAGTTGGCTCCTGCTGCTATGTTACATCCTATTATCAAGCCATGGCCTTTTAGAGGTTGGGGATTAGACTTTATTGGAGAGATTCATCCTTCTTCTTCAAAGGGGCATCGGTTCGTGTTGGTGGCGACTGATTACTTCACTAAATGGTCTAAAGCAATACCACTCAAGAATATGACGCATACGGAGGTAACTCAATTCATAATTGAGCGCATTATTCATAGATTCGACATTCCTCAAACGTTAACTACGAACCAAGGTTCATCTTTTATGTCACATCAAGTTAGAGAATTTTCCGAATCATATAAGATAAAGTTGCTGAATTCCTCTCCGTATTATGCCCAAGCCAATGGACAAGCTGAGTCTAGCAATAAAATTTTAATCGAGCTCATCAAGAAGAAGATTGAGGATAATCCAAGGAAATGGCATGAGCTACTGTCTGAAGCTTTGTGGGCGCACATAATCTCAAGGCATTGTGCTACAAAGGTAACTCCATATGAGCTCGTATATGGTCAAGAGGCCGTTTTACCAGTGGAAGTGAATTTCAATGCTTTGAGAATAGCCAAACAGAATGATTTATCGGCGGTGGACTTTTATAACTTGATGATGGACAATATTGATGAAGTCGCTGATAAACGTTTGGCTGCTCTGGAGGCCATAGAGAGAGATAAGTTGAGGGTGGCAAGAGCTTACAATAAAAAGGTCAAGTTGAAGACTTTTCAAGTTGGCGATCTCGTGTGGAAGGTGATTCTACCAATTGGTTCGAAAGACATAAAATTCGGGAAGTGGTCTCCAAGTTGGGAAGGTCCTTTTAGGATTACAAGAGTAGTTCGTGGAAATTCATATTTGGTGGAATCCATACAAGGGGCATTGTTACCTCGAGCTCTCAATCGAAAATATTTAAAGAAGTACCACCCAAGTGTGTGGCAAGAAGCTTAGACAGCCAACGGCCGATATATAACTATCACCCTAAACAAAGACATGGCCGATATATAACTATTGCCCTGAGCACATATAAAAGGCCGATGGAGTGTTGAGATCGTCCTTAGAACCAACACGGTACAAGTTATTTTTCGGCACACTACCTTTGCCGAAAAACAGGGGGGCATGTGTTGACGCTCAAAAATGGTATGATCGCAAAAAGTGACTTGAGTCTATAATGGAATAAGTTAAAATTATGATTTCATGTCACCATTTTATGGCCCTCATCAAGATGACCGAAATAAATATGAAGATGGAACAAAATGGAGTTCAAGTGCAAAAGATATGAAAATTTTGGAGATACCCGTGTTGACATCAGATTAGAACATGGAATGAAAACTAATTAAGATGGCCTTGGATGAAAATACTTGCAACTACAAAGTTCTTCATCTCGTCGAAACGGATGATTTTGATATAAAAATCATCCTCATCCGAGGTCGTGTGCAAAAGTTACAGGCAAAACAGTGGGCTGCAGCAGTATTTGGCCGGATCATCCAGGCCGGGATCCGGACCATCCGGCCTTCGCCCGGATGAATTACCCGAACATCTGGGCTATCATCCGGGTAAATCAACAGAATCATAAATTTTGGGCCCGTGAAGCCAGATCATCCGGGTAAAGCCCAGATAATCCGGACATGAGTCCGGGCGTCCGGACAACCTTTTCTGCTACAGACTTTATAAAACGTCCCGAAACACCCTCAAGATGGCCTCATATCAAAAAGAGTTCAACAGTAAAGTTGTCCATCTTGTCGAGGCGGTTGATTTTTATATAAAAATCATCTTAATCCGAGGTCGTATGCAAAAGTTACAGCCCGATTAGTGAGCTGCTGTCAGAAAACTAGGCTAGGCCGGATCATCCGGGCTTTGAGCCGGACATCTGAGCCAAAGATCATGAATACTCCGTGTTTTATTAGGTTTTGATGATTTGGACGGCTAAGAAAGTCCTTTTATTGTACGGGAAGTCCATATGTCTCATATATAGACAAGAGGTGACGGCCGATTGAACAATAACACACAATCGCAAATGCATCTATAACTTTTTCATCTACGTTTTGTCTCTATCTCGTTCTTGCTCCATCGTTCTTTGTCATTCTTCATGTTGGAGAGCTGCGAATGCCGAGGCTATAGGGGAGGCTTGACTGACCTAGGGCAGCCCATAGCCGCCGCACTCCCAGACAGGGTCCCTCCCGGGAGTGTAGGGTTTCGGGTCCTCAAAAGCTCTCGCCGGTCGACTTGCAAATCGCGCTTCCGGTGAGACTCCTTCGACATGAGCTGCGGTGCATCACCCCCGACATCGAGGGTACACGTGACGTGTTCGTGTGAGAACACATAGCTCCTCTTGGATGGTGAGCTCCTCCTTCAGCTTGACGTCGCGGACGCCATCGGAGAACGCGGAGATGATGGCATCATCCGTCACCTTGGGGATCTTGAGGAGAACGATGTTGAAGCATTGGATGTACTTCTATAGGGTTTCCCCTGGTTGCTACTTGATGCGCCGCAGGTCGCCTGCGGCTAGCGGGCGGTCGCGAGTGCCCTGGAAGTTGGCAATGAAACGCTCGCGTATCTCGCCCCAGGAGGAGATCGATCCCGCGGCAGTTTCAGGAGCCAAAAGCGTGCGCCATCCTTGAGGGCCATGGGAAACCAATTCGCCATGACCTTCTCATCTCCATTGGCTGCCTCGATGCTCAGCTCGTAGAGCTGCAAGAACTCCGCGGGCTCGGGGGGGCCGTCATAGCGCGGAGGCAGGTCTGGCTTGAACTTGCCTGGGCAGACGATGCCGCGCAGCTTAGGAGTAAAGGCAGGACAGCCTGTTGTGGTCACCGGAGCCCGTCGCGATGTCGGAGCCTGATCTTGGTATCCACGCGCCACCGCCGCGGGCAGCGCACGGTCTTGACGCAATGGTGCTAGGAGCGCAGGAGTGTTTCCTTGCGGCCTCGGGACTTCTTGGCAGCTTCCCTCTTCGTGCGCAGGCGTCCGGTGTGGCGGGTCATGCCATGGGACCGCGCGTCTTGGTGCGAGGGCGCCGTCTTGATGCGGAGGCGGCAGAGGCGCTCCGTGAGCCACCCATCTTGGCGCGAGGGTGCCATCTTGATGCGGAGGCGGCAGAGGCAATCCGTGAGCTACGTCGCCCGTAGCTGGGGGTGGGCGAGGTAGCGAGAGAGACGGTGCGGGAGAGCCCCCGGCAGCGCTGACGAGCTCGGTGATGCGGTCCAGCCAGTCGTCATAGAGGTCGTTGACCAGGCGGTAACGCAGGAGCTCGCGTGCCATGAGCAACGCAGCCTGCGCGCCCGTGGGCGCGCGACGAGCATGGGACGATGAGCCAGCCGGAGTCAGCGACAGGGTGGCGGTGCGTCCATCTAGCCGCATGGAGGGGTGTAGGGATGAAGCTTGCTGCTCATTCGCTGCCGTGTCGGTGGCGGCGTTGGCAGCAGGTGATGGAGAACGACGGGAAGGTCCGCCAATGGGCGCCGTCTGAATGATGCGGGCGGCGAGGGATGCCTGGTGCTCAGCACAGGTTCGGCGAGCGTCAGCCATGGATGCGGTGGAACGGTGGAAGGTGGATCGACGGAAGAAAGGCTTCAGCGCGCCCCTACTTGGATAGCCAAATGTCGTATTCTAGGTTCCGGCAAACTCTTGAGGTTCAAACTCTGGGGTACGCATGAAGATCTCTCTCTCTCTCTCTCTCTCTCTCTCCCTGGATCTCTCAAGCAACGATCTCAAGGCCTAGCTCGCCGAACCCAAGGAACAAGAGACACGAGAGTTTATACTGGTTCGGGCCACTGTTGTGGTGTAATACCCTACTCTAGTGTGGTGTGGTGAATTGCGTCTTGGACCGAGGATGAACTCGTATGGATGAACAGCCTCCTGAGGAGAGGTGTTCTTGAGCTCGATGAGCTGGTGTGATTGAGGATGGTCTGAATGATCCCCCTTTTGCTAAGGTGGTGGCTAGTCCTATTTATAGTGGCTCTGGTCCTCTTCCCAAATGTTAGGGGGGAAGGGATCCCACAATGGCCAATTTCGAAGGGAGACAACTAGTACAAGGTATCCTGACAAAAGGTGGTCTTCGCCTGCCAAAGGCTCTGGTGGTGACGCCGTAGCGGGCTCCCCGGTGACCTTCGTCCTACCGTCCTGCTGGTCTTGGTATTATTGCACCGATATGGAAACCTTTGCCTGATGCCTCGGGACTCCTCGCCTGTGCTTGTCCTTTAGCACCAAAGAGGAAACTGGCACCCTGCACCCGCTGGCACCGGCGTGGCCTTGGTCGTTATGACTCACGTCACGCGGACCTCGTGAGGTGCCCCTTACATAGATATCTCCGCTCCTCGGGAGACCGCCAAGCGAGGCCACCCCGGGGAGGGGGGGGGGTCTTGGCGTTGTCCGCCTCGCGAGGCTTGGCCCCTCGCGAGGGTCTTGAATGGTTGCTGATGAAGATGGGCCATAGCAGTCCGTTGGTGAAGCCACGCCCTGTGCCGCACGCAGGCAAGTCTGGGTACCCCTTTCGCAGGACGCCGACAGTGGCAACAGGAGTGGTTCTACATTACGGAACCTCGTGGCGCCACATGGGTCGCCACTCCTGATTTCAAAACCGGTCCACCAATGCGGCTCACATCATGGCTCAAGAAGGGCCTAGATTGGGCATCATCCGACGAGGTGATGACGCTGCAAAAGAGCATCAATAGCATGGTGGAGAAGAACACCAGTCTTGCCAGTGTGATCCAAATGATGCTGTTTCACCGGATTCTCCCCTACCAACGCCGGACTCTCCATATGTGGGAATTTGATCCGGCAAAATCTCTGGACCTTGCAGCGGTTCTTCGGCACGAATCACGAAGATATATGAAAGCTGCTTTGTAAGACATAGAAGACGTGGCTCCAACGACCGAAGACCTCGGACTGCGCTCATCCAGCCACTCCAGTAAGTTTTTCAGATTTCTAATAATATCCTTGATTTATGGATCCAAAGAGTAAGTTTAAACTTTCCCCTTGTACCCCAGGGCTGGACGAAGAAGGCAGAGAGGATCAGGTGTCCGGCACCCCTGCCCAATGACCCAACTATTCCTCTTCTAACGAAGATGCTGGTTCCGTCGCCGTACCAGGCGTTGGAAAAGAAGGCCAAGAAGAAGGATAAGGAGGTCCGAAGTGGCCTTCGCTGCAAAGGAACTTTGGACATAACATCCGAAGATACCGAAGCTCCCTCCTCCCACGATGAAGATGAGGAGGAAGTGGAGGAGAACAATTCTCCCCCTAAGGGGGAAAAGAAGAGAAGGGGGCTTCTGTGGATCTAGAGGCAAAAGCGTCCAAGAAGGGAAAACTCTCCCTTTCAAATGATTCAGAATTGAACGTCGAAGCCGTCCCCGAATGGAACCCTAGGCCGAAGCCTTCGGTTGAATCATAAGTATTTAAGGATAATGTATATATCCGGCTTTATGCCTTACAATCCTAACGCACAGAATCACGTATTGCACTCCGGCCCGCGATCTCCCCCAGTGATCATCGTCTTCTGGGAATTCGCTGGGCTCAAACATGATGGAGAGCGAGTCACCTCCGCTGGCCTCCCCACCCACTTCTACAGACAAGACCGAAGTTTTGTCCCAAGGGACCCTTCCGGGCCATGGAAAGGTGCGGGAAGCCATGAAGGTGGCGCCAGAGGATAACACCTTTGCTGCCGAGAACATGGGGGAACCGACCCCCATGGAGACTGACGACGGGGGCCAAGCCCACTCCAGCCCCTAGCCGAATGTCATCCGGAGACCCACATGGCTCTGGGATCAGATGAGCGGCCTCCTTTGAAGGAAGGGGGCGTGTCCACTCCACCGGTAACCTCTGTCAATCCGAAGGCGCCGGAAAATATAGTGGAAGCGCTTCAGAGCGCTTCCATTGTGGAAGAGCATCTTACCCTTATGGGCACAATAGTGGAAAGGGTTCGGTCCGCTAAAAATGGATTGAAAGAAGCCTACACGAGCCTTCTAACAGGCTTTGAGGTACGGGATGTAGTACTTTTTATCTATATAAAAAGGATGACTGTGTATAGTTAGTAGCCCCTGAGACTCTATTCGGCGTTCGCGACGAAAGGCAGAACAGTGGATCGAATATTTTGCAGGAGATGATCATACATGTCTATTTGAACAAACAGGCTTCGAAGTTAGTGGCAACCGCCCATACCGCTGAAGTATCCGTACTAAAGAGGAGGCTAGAGCGGGCCGATGAAGAGCTCATCCGCACCAACAAACGATTGGAGGAGAAGCAAGGTATGTGATACCTATTCACATCTGAAATGATATGACTTGCTATTTTATTATCTTGCTGAGTTTTGTAATTATGCTTACAGTTGACGCGTTTGAGGTCGAGACCCTCAAGAACGCGTTGGCCGAAGCCAAGAAGTAGGTAGAGGAGGAACGAGCCACCCGCCAAAAGCATGAATCAAGGGTAGAGGAAGTTCAACAAGAGCTCTGGGATGCCATAAGCAAATATGAGTCCTTGGAGTGCAAGATTACTTATCAAGATGAAGAACTTGCTAAGGCCCTCCAAAGCATGTAAGAGGCCCGGGTTGAAGCCCAAGGAGCCTGCTGGGAGATTCAGGAGGCCAAGAAGATCGTGGCGGGTAAGGCCTTTAATATGCAGAGCAAATTTGTGAGGAGAAGGTACCTCTTACTGACCCAGGTTTGGAGTTCTCCAGGAGCGTTTGCGGATCTGCCACGGAGTATTGCTGATGCTGCAGAGTTCTTTCGAGCCGAAGAGGGTAGCTCGACAGAGAAGCTGTTCTGGTCGGAGTACCTTGCCCAGAGCATCCGGTGCCCCTCAATGATCCGCTAAAACAGTTGATCGAACTGCATAGGGTTCGGATTAGCTATGAGGGATATTATAATCCGTCTCTGGCCTGCCGAGCCCATACCCGATAGCTACTTCGGGCTCGTGAAGCAGCTAGTCAGTGCCTGCCCCCAGCTGGATGCCATAAAGCGGTCGGTCTGTATCGAGGGTGCCCAGATGGCCTTCGCCCGTGTCAAGGTACAGTGGGCGAAGATGAATGCCGTCAAGCTGGCAACCGAGGGACCGCTCGCCGGCAAGGAGCACCGCACGCCGGAGCGGTATTTTGATGAAGTCTTGGAAGGTTCCCGCATTGTAGAGGGCCAGTGTTCGAAGGACATTATCTTCGAATGAATGTATCCGTGCTGCCCGAACTTTGTATTATGAAACAAGGCTTATGTATAATATGTTGCTTGTTTTATGTCTATTCTTTTCCTCCTGCGCGACCGTTTATAGTATCTGAAAGTTGGCTAGTCGTCGGCTTTAGCCCCCACGTAGGTAGTACGGGGGTGGTCGGAATGGCACCAGGACACACTTGACCCAACGGCTTGGTCCATGAAGGAGGTGTTAGTGCGGCGAACCAAGCAATCAGACTATGTGGCTTTATTGCTCTCACTTAGCCATAGGAGTTAGACAATGAGATTGTAGGCGCAACCCCTGGTATTATTCGATTATCCGAACTTGGGTGCTGTAGAGGATGCCCGGGTGGAGGCCGGTCCTTCACATAATGCGGAAAAAATCACGAGAGATTTATACTTATCACCGAATAGCTGATTAGCTCTCGCCCCATCATGATAGTCAGTTTTCAGCTTTCTCTACTGAGGTAGTTCTTGCCGAATTAGAAACACAATCACAGTAGTTCTCCCTTTACTACCATAGCCGAACGAGCAAAACATAAGGTAGTAACCACAGGAGCCGGGCAACCCAACTATTGACCAAAGACATGATTCGGAGACGATGCATATAATGCTATATTCAAGACGCCGGATTGTACTATAAAATTGATTGGACTTATTTTATTTTTAAGAACCGAATGGAGCCCCTAGCGATTTAAGTCATACCGAGGTGTACATGGCAATCAGACGAAAAAGAGGAATATGGTTTAGGAAATAAGCCAGTATCGAATATGTTTGGCGAAAAACTGTGTTCGTTATAGTATGATCGATACGTCAAAACATATTTTTGCAAATGATGCGATAAGCATCGAGGCTATTTTACATGCCGAGCACTAGGGAAAGCTGTGTACGGGTCCTAACAAAGGAAGAGGTGATCTTTAAAGATCCTTTAGATACTCTGCCACATGTTTACGCTATTTTTCCTCCTTGGTGTATTATCCTTCGAAAGGAATAACGATCGGGTTTTCATGAGGGGCCTAGGAAAGGGCCCTTGGTATCGTCGGAAGGTGATGGGGGCTGTAAGGAACCTGGAAAATAAAAAATAAGAGAAAAAGAAACATGAGGGTCCAGATAGGGTCGAGCCGTATTGTGGACTTTGAATTTACTATGCCTCTGTCTTTGCCCGTGGTATTTTTAGTGCGTATTGATGTATGCGTGGCACATATGCCACAATTTGGTTGGGGCTAAGACAGAGGCCGAATTGCTATCGAGCTCCGGACAAGCTGGACTGTCGCTCTGCAGGGTAGTCTGGACGCGTTTAACAGTGTCCGGGGGCTTGACTGTCGATGTAGTGTTTGGCTTGATAAGGCTGCCCTGGACTTCCGCTGCAAGGTCCGCAGTGTGTTCCTCGATACGGAGGGAGCGCTCCATGTTTCCATTGACTGTTATAACACTGCGTGGTCCGGGCATCTTCAGTTTGAGATATGCGTAATGTAGGATCGAATTGAAGCGATCAAACATGGTTCGTCCGAGCAGTGCATGATAGCCGCTACGGAAGGGGGTGACGTCGAAGGTCAAGTATTCGCTTCGGAAATTGTCCGGTGAACCGAAGACGACTTCCAATGTGATTGAGCCCATGCAATGAGCCTCTACCCCATGTATTACTCCTTTAAAGGTATTTTTGGTGGGATTAATTCTTGATGAATCAATACCCATTTTGCGGACGGTGTCCTGATAGAGCAAGTTAAGACTGCTACCGCCGTCCATGAGGACTCGCGTAAGGTGGAATCCATCAATAATTGGACCGGGGACCAACGCGGCCAAGCCTCCGTGACGGATACTAGTCAGATGGTCTCTGCAATCGAAAGTGATCGGGCAGGCTAACCATAGGTTGAATTTTGGGGCGACTGGCTTTATCGCATAGATGTCCCTTATAGCACGCTTGTGCTCCCGCTTGAGGATGTGAGTAGCGTATATCATGTTCACTGTTTTGACCTCGGGGGAAATTTCTTCTGTCCCCTTGTATTCGGTGGGTTAGGCTCCTCGTTGTCGTCCTCGCTAGGAAACCCCTTCTCCTTATGTTCGGTGTTTAGCTTACCGTCCTGTTTGTAGACCCAAGAGCTTCTGTTGGTATGGTTGGTAGGCTTGTCGGGGGTGCCGTGAATCTGGCAGGGTCGATCTAGTATTCGGTCCAGGCTAGATGAGTCGTCTTTATTGCTTTTAAATGGCTTCTTCCGCTGACCGGATTTGGAGCCTCTGAATCCGGCGTTGACCGCCATGTCCTCGGTAATGTTATTGTAGCTTGGACGCTTGTGTTTGTTGCATTGGGGCCTGTCATTGCCATTTCTGGTTTCGGAAGTACCCGGGTCGCTAGCACCGTTGGTGCTACGGGCTAACCAGCTATCCTCTCATGCGCAAAAGCGGGTCATGGGTGCTGTAAGGGCTGCCATGGACTTTGGCTTCTCTTGGCGAAGGTGTCAGGCGAGCCATTCATCACGGATGTTGTGTTTAAAGGCCGCTACGCCTTCGGCGTCTGGCAGTCGACAATCTGTTTTATTAATTAGGAACCTGGTCTAGAATTTTCTAGCTGACTCTCCGGGCTGTTGGACTATATGCTGAGGTCATCGGCATTCGGAGGTCGGATATAAGTGCCTTGGAAGTTGTCTCTAAAGGCGTTTTCCAAGTCCTCCCAGCTTCCAATAGAGTTCTCTGGGAGGCTCTTTAACCAGTGCCGAGCTGGTCCCTTAAGCTTTAGGGGGAGGTATTTGATGGCATGTAGATCATCACCGTGAGCCATGTGAATGTGGAGAAAGAAATCTTCAATCCATACTACGGGATCTAGTACTCCATTACCTCATCAGTGAAGCATATGGGGGTGCGGCGCCTCTGTATCGGGCCGCGTCGCGACGTAGTTCAGATGAAGTCCGAATGCGGTTTTCGGCCCGGGTGAGGTTGTGCTTGTCGCGCTAGGCCAGATGGTCGTCTTCCCGTGCTGGAGGATGGTCCCGTGATCCGTAGATTGATCTGGTCTGACCGGCTCTATTGTCCAGGTCCTGTCGTAGGTCGTAGGTGTATCCCGGAGACGTTGTTCCCCTACCTTTGCGGCGAGGTGGTGTGGGCTGGTGTTCGGCTTGCGTTGCCGCGGTATGGGCTCCAGGGCCTCATCGTCGAATTGGGGTAGCAGCTTGCGCTTCAGGTAGCTCTTTGTTGGGCGTTCGAGGCCGTATTCCTCGGCTGCCAGGACATTAGTCCATCTGTCATTGAGCAAATCCTGATCAGCCCTGAAGCTCTTGCTGCTTCTTTTCCAGGTTTCTTCATGTGGCGGTTAGCCGGTGCTTAAAGCGCTCTTGTTCGAGGGGTTCCTCCGCCATGATAAAATCTTCGTTGCCGAGGCTCGTATCCTCTTCGGAGTTTGGTAGGTAGTTACTATCCTCCGAGTCCTTGTTCCCAACACGATCGTTGGGGTTTACTTGCTCATCCTCCCAATCATCCTGTTCGTAAGTTTGGCTCTACAGGGGCTTCAGGGTCTTCAGCATTCTTCGGAGTATTATTGTCTTCGGTGCCAGTATTTCCGTCTTTGTCGCGACGTGATTTTGAGCGGTGCCGCTGACATCGACGCTTCAGAGGGGCTTTGGCAGGCTTGTCCTCAACCGGATCTTCCTTGCCGTCATCGCCGTCCTCTTTGGGTGTGTCCACCATGTACACTTCGTATGTGGAGGTGGTCGTCCATTGTCCGATAAACAGAGGGTTTTGGCCTTGTTCGTATCCGGTATCATCGTCCATACCGTCGATTTCTTCGGAGGCGTAGTCCAGCATGTCGGTTAGATCTTCGACAGTGGCTATGAAGTGGGTGGTGGGTGGGACGTAAAGTTTCCCACTCTCAGCCCATAGTCTGGGCTGGGCATAATTCAGAAGCGATCCTTCCATAATGGCGAGTGATCGCATTAAGTCCAGAGCCTCGTTTAAAGGCGAGGGTTGGACAGAGAAATGAGATTCTGTGGGGCTGTCCGGAGTTGGAACCTCCTGGCGGCGCCCGCTTGACACGGACCTCGAGAGTTCAGACTTAGAATCCGGCAGAGTGTCTAGCGCTTCAGTGGTAAGGAGGGTTCCATTCGTCTTTGGATTTGCCGAAGACACCGTCTCCTCCGGATCTCTGTTAGCACACTCCAGAACTGCAGAGAGTCCGGCGGGCTCTGAACTCCCATCTTCAGACCTGACGGCCAGCTCTGGATCTAAGGCCGAAGCGGGAATCGGGGCCACGAAACCTTCGAAGATCAAATCTCCTCGTATATTGGCGACATAGTTTAGTTTCCCGAAACTGATCTGATGACCCGGGGCATAGCTGTCGATTTGCTCGAGGTGGCCAATCGAGCTGGCACACAGCGCGAAGCCGCCGAATACGAAAATTTGGGCCGGGGGAAAAATCTCCCCTGAAACAGCATCATTGCACATGATTGAACGAGCCATGGATTCCTTTGTCGACAACACAGAGGAACTCTCAATGAAAGCACCAATGTCGGTGTCAAAACCGGCAGACCTCGGGTAGGGGGTCCCGAACTGTGTGTCTAAGGATCGAAGGTAACAGGAGGTAGGGGACACAATGTTTACCCTGGTTTGGGCCCTCTTAATGGAGGTAATACCCTACTTCATGTTTGATTGACTTTGATCAGTATAGTGGTTACAAGAGTTGATCTACCTCAAGATCGTAATGACTAAACCCTAGAGGTCTGACATGTATGATTATGATCGCCTCTACCTTCTAAATCCTCTAGTTTATATGGACACTGGAGGGGGCTAGGGTTGTACAGAGTCGGTTTACAGAGAAAAGAATCTTCATATCTAAATGCCAAGCTTGCCTTCCAGGCCAAGGGGAGTACCATCCGGACACGGGGGGGGGGGGGTTCTATCTTGTATCTTCATGGCCCACCAGTCCGGCCCATGTCACATAGCCCGGACACCCGGGGACCCCCTAATCTTGGACTCCCTCACCGACCTCGGCGGGGAGTGACACGGAGAATCCCGTGTCAAGCCCCCAGGCCAGTCCTCAGCCCGGAAGTGGGGAACTGGCCTCTCCTGCTAGAGGTGATGGGGATGGCCTTCCTGCTCCATCAACGGAGGGGACGGAGAGACAACATAGAGCGAGCCCCCATTGGAGGGGAATTTCCCCTCGGCCGCCCGAGCCGAAGAACCAACAATGAGGATCTCTGCAGATGAGACCGTGCAGGGAGTGGAGTCCATGGCCCGACAATAGATGCTGCCAGGGAAACTGAGGCCTTTGCCCGACAGACTTCTCCAGGTAACCAACTCATTTATCTGAAACTTCTATCTTCCTGTTATTTGCCTGTTTTCTTCCCTGTAGTCCCCTAGGCCAAAGAGCCAGAACTGCTAGAAGAGGTGGCCAACATAGGGAGGGTTGCTGCGGATGAGGCCTCCAAGATTGCTGCAATGGAGGAGCAAGGCCTTGCTACTGAACGTTCTCAAGATGCCTCGATGGTGGTGGAGTATTCCTTGGAGAACACCCTGGAGGAGGAAGCGGTGGTCGAGGGGAGAATTCCTCTCCAAACCATGGATCCTCTTTCCTCCCCTGGGATCGTTATGGGGACCTCGCCATCTCCCCTAAACCAGCTGGCAATGGTGTTGGCACAACCTGAGACTGGAGCGCCCGGCCCATCTATGATGGCGGGTGCG
This sequence comes from Triticum monococcum, assembly GCA_034509565.1. NCBI lineage: Eukaryota > Viridiplantae > Streptophyta > Magnoliopsida > Poales > Poaceae > Triticum > Triticum monococcum. Next base: position 435,533,714 of record CM067842.1, on the reverse strand, counting down.
GTGCTCGACGAAGAGCTTCAACGCCGTCTGGCACCACTGTACCAGGGAGTTGGAGAGGCAAATGGTCCAGCTGTCGTCGCATTGGACTTGTCTTTCCTATAGTCCATGGCGACGGGCATCAAGGAGATGCAGACCCGGCATGCCCAAAATTGGCAGGTGCACAAGGATCAGCGTGATTCCACTAGCAGGGTGGACCAGAAGCTGAAGGACAACTGCTTGGAGCTGCGCGAATGGCACGGGAAATAGTTCAATGTGCTCATGAGGTAGAAAGAGGCGCTCCGGATGACAAAGGAGGATATCGGTGTCAAAACTGGTGGATCTCGGGTAGGGGCTCCCAAACTGTACGTCTAAGGCGGATGGTAACAGGAGGCAGGGGACACGATGTTTACCCAGGTTCGGGCCGTCTTGATCGAGGTAATACCCTATGTCCTGCTTGATTGATATTGATGATATGAGTATTACAAGAGTTGATCTACCACGAGATCGTAGAGGCTAAACCCTAGAAGCTAGCCTATGATTGTATGTTGTCCTACGGACTAGACCCTCTGGTTTATATAGACACCGGAGGGGGCTAGGGTTACACAGAGTCGGTTACAAGGAAGGAGATCTACATATCCGTATTGCCTAGCTTGCCTTCCATGCCAAGGAGTGTCCCATCCGGACACGGGACGAAGTCTTCAATCTTGTATCTTCATAGTCCAATAGTCCGGCCAAAGGATATAGTCCAGCTGTCCAGAGACCCCCTAATCCAGGACTCCCTCAGTAGCCCCTGAACCAGGCTTCAATGACGATGAGTCCGGCGCGCAGTATTGTCTTCGGCATTGCAAGGCGTGTTCCTCCTCCGAATACTCCATAGAATATTTTGAACACCAGAATAGTGTCCGACTCTGCAAAACTAGTTCCACATACTACCGTAGAGAGAATAATATTTCCACAAATCTAATCTGCTAACGCGTTCTGACAGCATGATGTCATGTCATAGCTCGGTCATTATTCGAACCGTCTTTCTCAACCCGCACCGCACATAACACGAGGCGGTTTTCTTGGCACGTCTTGTCAAAGCAGAGACCGTGTCCCCCTTATTACGGGATTCTCATCAATACAGATGTGGGTAACCCAACCGCGCCAGCAATTACGGCGCCTGGGGAATAAGCGGTTTTACCAGGCAAGTGGGGAGACGCATCGCCTCTTTCGTCTTTATAAAGGGACAAGGATTTACCCATGAGGAAGTCCTGGATTAGGGGGTGTTCGGGTAGCCGGACTATACCTTCAGCCGGACTCCAGGACTATGAAGATACAAGATTGAAGACTTCGTCCCGTGTCCGGATGGGACATTCCTTGGCGTGGAAGGCAAGCTTGGCGAGGCGGATATTCAAGATCTCCTACCATTGTAACCGACTCTGTGTAACCCTAACCCTATCCGATGTCTATATAAACCGGAGGGTTGTAGTCCGTAGGACATCAACTCCATATACAACAATCATACCATAGGCTAGGTTCTAGGGTTTAGCCTCCTTGATCTCGTGGTAGATCTACTCTTGTACTACCCATATCATCAATATTAATAAAGCAGGAGTAGGGTATTACCTCCATCGAGAGGGCCCGAACCTGGGTAAAAACATCGTGTCCCTTGTCTCCTGTTACCATCCGGCCTTGACACACAGTTCGGGACCCCCTACCCGAGATCCGCCGGTTTTGACACCGACATTGGTGCTTGCATTGAGAGTTCCTCTGTGTCGTCGCCTTTAGGCCCGATGGCTCCGTTGATCATCAACAACGATGAGGTCGAGGGAGAGACTTTTCTCCCTGGACAGATCTTCGTCTTCGGTGGCTTCGCACTGCGGGCCAATTCGCTTGGCCACCTGGAGCAGATCGAAAGCTACGCCCCTAGCCATCAAGTCAGGTTTGGAAGCTTAAACTACACGGCTGACATCCGCGGAGACTTGATCTTCGATGGGTTCGAGACACGGCCAAGCGCGCTGCACTATCTCGAGGGGCATGATCTAGCTCTGCCTCCGGACAGTGTCCTGGAGGCCGCACACGCACCGGTTCCGACCCCTAACTCGGATCCTATTGCGCCAATCGAGGACGTCACCTCGGGGGCTGCGATCTCAAAGGCGATCGAGCCGAGCGCTAGTCCTGCACTCTGCATGACCCGTGACTCCGAGGATCCAGACTCCGAACCCCCCGCGCCCCTGCCAATCGAATCCGATTGGGCGCCAATAATGGAGTTCACCGCCGCGGACATCTTTCAGCACTCGCCTTATGGCGACATCCTGAACTCTCTCAAGTCTCTCTCTTTATCAGGAGAGCCCTGGACGGATTACGGTCAGTGAGGATGGGATACGGATGATGAAGAAGTTCAAAGCCCACCCACCACCCACTTTGTAGCCACTGTCGGCGATTTAACTAACATGCTTGACTTCGGCTCCGAAGACATCGATGGTATGGACGATGATGTAGGAGATGAACAGGAACCAGCACCTGTAGGGCGCTGGAAGGCCACCTCGTTATATGACATATATATGGTGGATACTCCAAAAGATGGAGATGGCGATGGAACAGCGGGGGATGACACCTCCAAGAAACAGCCAAAGCGCTGGCGTCAGCGGCGCTGCTCTAAATCCCGCCAAAGCAAAAACGGTGATTCTGGCACGAGAGATAATACTACCCCGGATAGCGCCGAAGAACACCCACCCCAGCAAGATTCGGCACAGGAATATGGAGAAGCCAGCCCTCATGAGAGAGCAGCAGACTGAGAGGTCGAGGATGATAACTATATGCCTCCCTCCGAAGACGAGACAAGCCTTGATGACGACAAATTCGTCGTAGCATCAGACCCCGCCGAACAAGAGCGTTTCAAACACAGGCTTTTAGCCACGGCAAGCAGCCTCAAGAAAAAGCAGCAACAGCTTAGAGCTGACCAAGATTTGCTAGCTAACAGATGGACTGAAGTCCTTGCGGCCGAAGAGTATGAACTCGAACGCCCCTCCAAGAGTTACCCAAAGCGCAGGCCGCTACCCCGATCAGAGGAGGAAGCACCTACATCACCAGCGCACGAGATGGCAGACCGGCCACCTCGCGGCCGCGACAAAGAGGCCTCTCGGCCCTCCACCCAAGCCATGCCCCGACGCCGCTCAACTAAGGCACAGGAAAATGCGCCAGACCTGCGAGACGTACTGGAGGATAAGGCAAGACAAACAAGATCGATCTACGGATCGCGCAGGCGCCCTACAGCACGTGACGATGATCTTCACTCCGGATACAACAAACCCGGCCGGGCCGAACACAACAGACATAGCTCTTCTGAGCTGCGTCGTGATATAGCCCAGTACAGAGGCGCCGCACACCCGCTATGCTTCACGGATGAAGTAGTGGATCATAAAATCCCAGAGGGTTTCAAACCCGTAAACATCGAATCATACGATGGCACAATAGATCCGGTGGTATGGATCGAGGATTATCTCCTTCACATCCTCATGGCACGCGGCGATGATCTACACGCCATCAAATACCTCCCGCTCAAACTTAAAGGACCGGCCCAGCATTGGCTTAACAGCTTGCCAGCAGACTCAATCGGTTCTTGGGAGGACCTGGAAGCCGCATTCCTCGACAACTTCCAGGGCACTTATGTGCGACCACCGGATGCCGACGACTTAAGCCACATAATTCAACAGCCAGAGGAATCTGCCAGGCAATTCTGGACACGGTTCCTAACAAAGAAAAACCAGATAGTCGACTGTCCGAACGCAGAGGCCCTAGCAGCCTTCAAGCATAACATCCACGACGAGTGGCTTGCCCGGCACCTGGGACAGGAAAAGCCGAAATCTATGGCAGCCCTCACGAGACTCATGACCCGCTTTTGCGCGGGAGAAGACAGCTGGCTAGCTCGTAGTAACAACTTATCAAAGAACCCTGGTAATTTGGATACTAAGGACAAAAGTGGCAGGACACGTCGGAATAAGCAAAAACGCCGCGTTAGCAGCAACAGTAATGAAGACACGGCAGTTAATGCCGGATTCAGAGGCTATAAATCCGGTCAGCGGAAAAAGCCATTGAAAAAGAATACTCAGGGCCCGTCCAGTTTGGACCGAATACTCGACCACTTGTGCCAGATACATGGCACCCCCGAAAGGCTAGCCAATCACACTAACAGGGATTGTTGGGTGTTCAAGCAGGCAGGCAAGTTAAGATCCGAAAACAAAGACAAGGGGCTGCACAGTGATGACGAGGAGGATCCAAGGCCGCCGAACAACAATGGACAGAAGGGCTTTCCCCCACAAGTGCGGACAGTGAACATGATATACGCAACCCACATTCCCAAGAGGGAGCGGAAGCGTGCGCTACGGGACGTATACGCGATGGAGCCAGTCGCCCCAAAGTTCAACCCATGGTCCTCCTGCCCAATCACTTTTAATCGAAGGTACCATCCCACTAGCATCCGTCATGGGGGCTTCGCCGCATTGGTTCTCGACCCAATCATTGACGGATTTCATCTCACAAGAGTCCTCATGGACGGCGGCAGTAGCCTGAACCTGCTTTACCAGGATACAATGCAGAAAATGGGCATAGATCCCTCAAGGATTAAGCCCACAAAAATGATCTTTAAAGGCGTTATACTAGGTGTAGAAGCCAACTGTACAGGCTCAGTAACAATTGACGTGGTCTTCGGATCCCTGGACAATTTCCGAAGCAAAGAGTTAATCTTCGATATAGTCCCGTTTCGCAATGGCTATCACTCCCTGCTCGGACGAACCGCATTCGCAAAGTTCAATGCGGTGCCGCACTACGCATATCTCAAGCTCAAGATGCCAGGCCCTTGAGGAGTAATCACGGTCAACGGAAACAACGAACGCTCCCTCCGTACGGAGGAGCACACGACAGCTCTCGCAGCGGAAGTACAAAGTAGCCTTCTTAGGCAATTCTCCAGTCCGGCCGTTAAAAAGCCAGACACTGCCAAGCGCGCCCGGAGTAACCCACAGCAGGACCGCCTGGCACACTCTGAGCAAGCGTAGCAATGCGGCCCCAACCCCAGCTCTCGCGACATAGCGAAACCAGTGCCTCGCATACATAAATACGCCCTTGAAATACCATGGGCACAGGGGAAGGGGCACAATAACGGCACGCCCAAAATACGGCTTAAAACGTACTAGGGGCTGCCGGATTTTTTTTATTTTTTCTTACTTTCAGGATTCCATACTTCGGACAACTTGTTCGGCAATTCGACTGCCGCACAAACGATGCAAGATCCAGGGAGGCAGACAAGCCATGCTGCATTATGGAACTCCCAGGCGGTCTCTGTTACGAGCAGTATACCTGTTTTGAATACAATTCCACGGCCTGCCCCTGGTCAGGACATGTTAAATAGTCCAATATCTTTTTGCTTATCGCACTATTTATATCGTTCGGCTTTGATAAATAGCCTCTCTATAAACAATGCATGGCTTTTTGTCTATTTTTTGCATTATCCTCTTTTCACATATATGTTTATTAAATGACATGATTGCACCCATACACCATGGTACGGCAAATACGCCAGGGGCTTCAGTACCCCTCATTATGGTGTCAGAAGTACGTACACTTTCACAAGTTTGGCACCCCGAACTTATAGCACTATATGCATCGGCTCCGAATCATGATTTGGGTCAATAGTTGGGTTTGCCCGGCTCCTATGTTTTGGTGCCTTACGTTCCGCTATATCGGCTAAGGTAGCACTAGGAGAACCACTGCGATTGTGCCCCGGTTCAGCTGGGTTAAGCACCTCAGTGGAGAAAGCTAAAACTGACTGTCATGATGAGGCAAGAGACCGGTCGCTATTCGAGAGGTTTTTCGAGTCCCTAAAGACTTATGCCGCTTCGAGCGAGGAGCTGGCTTTGTCCGGCCAAGGCGTGGATAGCACCCCGAACTCGGTCTTCCGAACTAGGGGCTTCGCCGAAATTTAAAATTATAGAGTTCTATGGCTAAGCGAGAGTGTTCAAGCATTATAGTCCGATTGCCTGGTTCGTTGTGCTGAGCGCCTCCCTCGAAGGACCCAACTATGGGAAAAAGAGCGCTCAGGTTTATCCCGAACGCCCCAGCACTAGTGGCATGGGGGCAGAAGCCGACGACTGGCCATCTCTCAATTTTTTGATAAACGGCCGCACAGAAAGTAATATTTTAAATTCAATAAGCATTTCTTAGCGCATATGAACAAGTTTTCAGCGCACAGGATAAACACGAGCGAGTTCATTCAAAAATCACATCCTTGGTACATTCATCCGCCACAAGGCGGGCAGCTGCAAGAACATCCTTGCAGTAGTTCTCGGGCTTGCGATGATCCTTCCTCGGCGGCGGCCCGTCCTTCACAAGCTTCTCACCGTCCAGCTTACCCCAGTGCACCTTTGCACGGGCAAGGGCCCGACGGGCACCTTCGATGCAGACGGAGCGCTTGATGACCTCGAGCCTCAGACACGCCTCCACCAGCCGCCGCACCAGCCTGAAATAGCTCCCAGGCAGGGCCTCTCCGGGCCACAACCGAACTATGAAGCCCTTCATGGCCTGTTCGGCCGCCTTGTGGAGCTCGACTAGCTGTTTCAGCTGGTCGCTCAAGGGCACAGGGTGTCCGGCCTCAGAATACTGAGACCAGATCACCTTCTCCATCGATCTGCCCTCTTCAGCTCGGTAGAATGTGGCGGCGTCGGATACGCTGCGGGGAAGATCTGCGAATGCCCCTAGAGAGCTCCGGATTCGGGTAAGTAACAAGTAGTTTACTTTTATATTTCTGCTTTGCATAAAGAATGCCTTACCCGCTGCTATCTTCCTCATCTCCTCCGACTCTTGGAGGGCCTTTTGGGCTTCGGCCTTGGCAGACTTGGTGGTCTCAAGGGCCGCTGCGAGCTCGGATGCTTGCGCCTTTGACTCAAGCTCCAAACTCTCATGTTTTTTCATGAGAGCCTGAAGCTCTTGCTACACCTCGCCGACCTGAACCACAAGTCTGTCTCGCTCGGTGCGCTCCGCGGCCGTTTTCTTTTCGGCCTCAGACAGATCCTGCTTAAGGGTCTCCACTTCAGTCGTGGCCCCTACAATAAGCAGTACAATCCTGTTATTTTTTTGCAATCGCGCCTTTTTATAGGCACTTTTTATGTAAGGTATTTCTTACCTTCTTTCTCCTCGAGCCGCCGCTTGGCAAGGCCGAGCTCTTGCTCGGTCCGCTCGAGGTCGTGCTTCAGGACACCCACCTCCGCAGTCAGTGTGGTGGTGGATAGCAGTGAAGCCTGCATACGCATATTGACTCTTTTTTGTTAGACTCCTGCGATATTTAATAGATCCTCTATTCAGCTTTTCTTTCCGAACGCCGAACAGAGCATCAGGGGCTACTATCTATGCGGTAATATTTTTACATATTTTTACTTACCTTGAAGCCTGTTAGAAGGCTAGCGCAAGCTTCAGTCAGTCCGCTCTTGGCAGACCGAACCTTCTGGATCACCGTACTCATAATAGTACGGTGCCCCTCTTCGATGGAGGCGCCGTCAAGCACCTCCAGCAGATTGTCCGGCACCTCCAGTTGGACGGAGGCCGGCGGCTTAGAAGGCTTGCTCCTCTTGGAAGGAGTTCGCCTACCGCGGTCTGGAACTGTGGAAGATTCCGGCGCGGTGTCTGGCACAAAGCCCTACTTGGAGCCCTGGGGGGCCTTAACCCCTTCACTCCTGGAGTCCGGGAGGTTGCCTTGCGGCTTCTCCGGGACCACCTCCTCCTGCCCTGGAGCTTGTCGCGACACCACTTCGGCGTCGTCTGGAATGCGGGGGGAGACAGCGGGCGGAACTGAGTCCACGTCCGGTGAGTCCAGGGAGCCGCCCGACGATTCGTTGAATTCGGCCCGGGGTGGGCTGCATAATTACGTTCGACATTAGGGAAAGCTGTTCAACAAAGGAACATCATGAGTTACTCTGTTATCCGAACTTACGATTTCGCCGGACGCTTGGCCCTATTTGGGCACTCCTCTTCGCCCTCTTCGGCGTCGGGGGAGTAGTCCGGCGGAGGGGTCTTCCTTTTCCTAGACTCCTCGGCCTCCCCCGTTGGGGCGGCCTTCCTCTTCTCTCCTCCCTCCGCTGGGGGGGGGAGAGTTTTCTTCTTCCTCCTCCTCATTTTCACGGGAAGAGGGTATCTCGGATTCGTCGGATGACGAGTCCGACACCACCACGGTACGGGCACTCTTTCGAGTCCCCGTGGTCTTCTTCTTCTTGGCCTTCTTCTCCGGCACCACATAAGGCGCCGGAACCAGCAGCTTCACTAGTAGAGCTGGGGCTGGGTCTTCCGGCAGCGGAGCCGGACAGTTAATCGGTCCAGATATCTCCCGCCAAGCCTGTCAAAGGTAAGGGAGTTTAGATCCCGCGTAGAGTCAAACTATGAAAAAAGCTTAACATCCTGTAAAAGGTGAAGATAGCTTACCTCGCTAGCGTGACGCTGCGAGCTGTATCCACGGTCCTCGGAAGCAGATGCGGGAGCCTCGGCACCCTTGAATAGCACCTTCCAGGCATCTTCGTATGTCGTGTCAAAGCGCCTGCTAAGGGTTTGGTGTTGCGCCGGGTCGAACTCCCATAGATTAAAATCCTGTTGTTGGCACGGGAGGATCCGGCGGACGAGCATAACCTGGATTACATTAACAAGCCGGATTGGCTTGTTCACCAGGGAATGGATGCATGTTTGCAATCCGCTCACCTCTTCTTCGTCACCCCATGACAGGCCCGTCTCTTTCCAGGACATAAGCCGCGTGGGGGGTCCGGATCGGAACTCGGGGGCTGCGATCCATTTCGGATCACGTGGCTCGGTGATGTAAAACCACCCGGATTGCCACCCCTTTAGGGTCTCCACAAAAGAGCCCTCGAACCGTAGGACGTTGGCCATCTTGCCTGCCATGGCACCTCCACACTCCGCCTAGCTGCCGCGCACCACCTTGGGCTTGACGTTGAAGGTCTTGAGCTAGAGGCCGAAATGAGGGCGGACACGGAGGAAAGCCTCGCACACGACGATAAATGCCGAGATGTTGAGGATGAAGTTCGGGGCCAGATCATGGAAATCCAGGCCGTAGTAGAACATGAGCCCCCGGACAAATGGGTGGAGTGGAAAACCCAGTCCGCGGAGGAAGTGGGGAAGAAATACTACCCTCTCATGGGGCCTTGGGGTGGGCAGAAGCTGCCCCTTTTCGGGAAGCCGGTGCGCGATGTCCTTAGACAGGTATCCGGCCTTTCTTAGCTTCTTGACTTGGCCCTCCGTGGCGGAGGAGACCATCCACTTGCCTCCCGCTCCGGACATTGCTGGAGAAGGTTGAGGTGGGAAGTGCGGGATTGGGCGCTGGGGCTCGAGCGCGCAGGAGATGGATAGGCAAAGGAGGAAGAAGGCGTAGGTAAAAAGGTGGATCCTTATCCCCTTATATGGGCGGATGCGGTTGTGCGTCCCCACTTGCCTAGTAAAACTCGCTTGCCTCCCAAGCGCCATGATAAATGGCGCAGTTGGGTTACCCACGTACATATTGATGAGAATCCCGTAAAAGGGGTACACGATCTCTGCTTTGGCAACACGTGCCAAGGAAACCGCCTCGCAAAACATGCTGAGGTGGAAAAGTAAAAACGATTCGAGTAAAGGACTTGGCCGTAGTGTGATGACGCACTGCGGAATAAGTCAGCAGATTTGATTTGTGTTAATATTATTCTCTCTATGGCAATATGTGGAAACTTATTTTGCAGAGTCGGACACTACTCTTGGTGTTTACAATCTTCTATGAAGGACTTGGAGGAGGAACCCGCCTTGCAATGCCGAAGACAATCTGCGCGCCGGACTCGTCGTCATTGAAGCCTGGTTCAGGGGCTACTGAGGGAGTCCTGGATTAGGGGGTGTTCGGGTAGCCGGACTATACCTTCAGCCGGACTCCAGGACTATGAAGATACAAGATTGAAGACTTCGTCCCATGTTCGGATGGGACTTTCCTTGGCGTGGAAGGCAAGCTTGACGATGTGGATATTCAAGATCTCGTACCATTGTAACCGACTTTGTGTAACCCTAACCCTATCCGGTGTCTATATAAACCGGAGGGTTGTAGTCCATAGGACATCAACTCCATATACAACAATCATACCATAGGCTAGCTTCTAGGGTTTAGCCTCCTTGATCTCGTGGTAGATCTACTCTTGTACTACCCATATCATCAATATTAATCAAGCAGGAGTAGGGTATTACCTCCATCGAGAGGGCCCGAACCTGGGTAAAAACATCGTGTACCTTGTCTCCTGTTACCATCCGGCCTTGACGCACAGTTCGGGACCCCCTACCCGAGATCCGCCGGTTTTGACACCGACAACCCCCTTTTACCCACGCCTTCTACCTCCTCGCTTACCAATTCTAACGCACTCGAGCTCGAGCGCCCAAGCTCACGTTCTACTTCTCAAACCACTCCAAGCATGTCTGGAGTAGGAGGCAAGTGGATGGTCTCCTCCGTCACGGAGGAGAACATCGCAAAGTTGCGGGCAGCCGGATACCTGGCCGCGGATATCGCGCACCGGCTGCCAGACGTAGGGAAGATCGTCCCTATGCTCGAACCCCATGAGAGGGTAGTTTTTCTTACCCATTTCGTACGAGGACTGGGATTTCCCCTCCACCCATTTGTCTGTGTGCTCATGTTTTACTACGCGCTGGATTTTCATGATCTGGCCCCCAATTTCAACCTCAATAGCTCAGCGTTCATCGTCGTGTGCGAGGCCTTCCTCTGCATCAGGCCCCAATTCGGCCTATGGCTGAAAACCTTCAATGTTGAACCAAAGGTGGTGGGTGGCCAGCAAGCAGAGTGCGGAGGCGCCATGGTGGGAAAGATGCCTAACATCACCTGGCTCGAGGGCACCTATGTGGATACCATAAAGGGGTGGCAAACGGGGTGGTTCTACATCACCGAGCCGCGTGACTCCAACTGGGTGGCGGCCCCCAAATTTCGATCCGGAATCCCCACGTGGCTCACCTCTTGGAAAGAGAAGGGCATGTCCTGGGGTTCTTCGGTAGAGTTGACCGGACTGCAGACTTGCATCAGGAACATGACGAGCAAGAAAATCAAGCTTGTCAACATGGTCCAGGTCATGCTCTTCCGCCAGATCCTCCCGTGTCAATGATGGGCATTCGATTTGTGGGAGTTCGACTCGGCCAAGCACCAGACACTGCGAGAGCACTATGACACGATGCACGAGGACGTATGGAGGGTGCTGTTCAAGGGCACCAAGATTCCTCCTTCCCTCACCGAGGACCGCAGACTCAACGCAAAGAGCTGCGCCAATACGGTAAGTTTTTATATCTCTCAGGGTATTTATTTGCCCCGGATTAGTCATATGCAGGATCTAAGCTTCTATGTCATTAACAGGACTGGATAAAGATAGCGGAGCTGCTTGATTGCCCAGCCCCCCTATCCGAAGATCCTGCAGGCACTCTCCTAAGGGAGATGCTGACTCCGGCACCTTACGAGGTGCCGGTGAAGAAGACCAAGAAGAAGGCCGCGTGGACCCGAAAGGGTCTCCGGTGCAAGGTTGTATCAAACTCATCGTTCGATGACTCTGACGCGCACTCCTCCCATGAAGACGAGGAGGAGGAAGAGGAAAGTTCTGCCCCCCCCCCCCCAGCCGGGGGAGACAAGAAAAGGGAGGCCGACCCAACCGGGGAGGCCGAAGGGTCCAAGAAGGGCAAGACCCTCCCTCCGGACTGCTCCGCGATGGCCGCCTACACCGGCGATGAGTGGCTACCCAGGGTCAAGCCCCTGGCGAAGTCGTAAGTATCCGGACACCGTAGTGATACGTGGTATGTTTTACTGCACTGCTTCTTCTCATGCCGAACATGATTATGTAGTCCGTCCCGAGCTCATCTCGACATAACTTCGTCGAGCAGTTCGTTGGACTCATCGGATATGAACAACGGTTCTCTTCCGACCGCATCCTCTCCTTGCCCTGCGGACAATGTCAAGGTGTTGTCTCAACAAGCATCGGGCCAAGGGGAGGTAGTCCTGGGGGCGCCTCGAGGCGACCTTCCTGACCCTGGGCGCAAAGGGAGCCGGACTCCCATGGGCTCCAGGTTGGGCCCCCAGCCGAACACTGCACCGGAATCTCCAATGGCTCTAGACTCCGGCGGGCGACCCCCCATTAAGGGGGGCAAGCCGCCCGTGCTGGTGTCCTCTGTCTATCTAGAGGCACCAGACAACTTGCTGGAAGTGCCTCGCGGTGCTTCCATCGATGAAGAGCACCGCACTATCATGAGTGCGGTGATTGAGAAAGTTCAGTCCGCCAAGAACGGACTGAGTGAAGCTTGCGCCAGCCTCCTAACAGGCTTTGAGGTAAGCAATGAAGATATAGGAAAATATGCCCGCATGGATACTAGCCCCTGGTGCTCTATTCGGTGTTCGGAAAGAATGGCCGGATAGAGGATCAAATGATAACTCGGGAGTCTAATCGGAAAAATATCTATGTGTATGTGTAGGCTTCACTGCTGGCCGCTGCCGCACGTACTGCGGAGGTCTCTGCCCTTAAGCAGGACCTGGAGCGGTCTGAGGATGAGCTCGGCCTTACCAAGAGGCAGCTCAAGGAGAGCAAAGGTAAGTAATTGTAACGCCCCAGATATGACTTTCCCAATTTGTACACCAACTCTTGCCGTTTCTGGCATTAAGTTATATTTATTTCTCGGGTTCGGGTCTTTGTCTCCGTGTGTTGTTTTCGTTTTCATGCATCTCATATCATGTCATCACGTGCATTGCATTTGCATACATGTTCATCTCATGCATTCGAGCATTTTCCCCGTTGTCCGTTTTGCATTCCGGCGCTTCGTTCTTCTCCGGTGGCCATTTCTAGCTTTCTTTCGTGTGTGGGATTAAACATTTCCGGATTGGACCGAGAGTTGCCATGCGGCCTTGGTTTACTACCGGTAGACCGCCTGTCAAGTTTCGGGTCATTTGGACTTCGTTTGATACTCCAACGGTTAAATGAGGGACCGAAAAGGCCTCATGTGTGTTGCAGCCCAACACCCCTCCAATTTGGCCCAAAACCTACCAAACTCTGCTCCATCGTCTCGGCCGTTCGATCACGATCGCGTGGGCGAAAACCGCACCTCATTTGGACTCTCCTAGCTCCAATTATGCCTATTTATACCCCCTCCATTTTCGGATCTCGTCTTCCACCTCGAAACCCTACTCCAAAAAAAACCAGAACCTCCGCCGACGGACGTGTCCACCCCCGGCCGGACAGCGTCCGCCGCTCGCCTCCTCCAACTGGACGCCGCCACGTGGGCGTGCGCCCACATCCCCGCCGCCAGGCCCGGGAGGCCCGTGGCCGGCCCCCGAGGCCCACGCCGCCGCCTGGCTCCCTCAGCGCCCCCGCCGCCTTCTTCCTCCTCGCCGGTGGCCGGCGCCACCGCGCTGCCGCGCGCGCCCTTGCCGGCCGGCGCCCGAAGCGCCCCGTCGGACCACCGCCGCCTCCGCCCGCAGGCCACCACGCCACCGCCACCCTCCCCGGCGACCACCAGATCCGGGCCCCGGCCCCTCCTCTCCTTCCCCGGCGAGACTCCGGCGAGCCTCAAGTCCCAGCTCTGGCGGACCTCGTTTTCCGCGCCGATGAACAGTACCTGCTACAGTGATTTCAGGTCTGAGATCTGAGATATTTTGAGACGGTTGACTTTTATCCCCTAACCCTAATTTTTTCGTGCTATGTTTGACTGCTCATATCTCCGCATCCGTAGCTCGGTTTTGAACATATGATATATCAAAATCTTCGTCTCGACGAGTACATCATTTAATTCCATTGCATCATTTGCATTTGAGTTCATATTGATGCCCAAAATTCTGTTAGAAGGAGGCATCGTGAGTTAAATTGCAGATCCGTTAGCTCATCATTGATTTTTGTCATTTTTGCCATGATTATTGTGTGCATGATATGCCTGTGCCCCGTTGGGATGAATTGTTAAGCATTTTGTCTTCTTTCTAGAGGTGCCACCCATGCATTTTTAGGATGTGTGTGATGTCTTGTGCAAGCTTGCAAAGAGGGGTACCTGAGATTGCTGATTTCAGGGACTTAGTGATTTTCACTAAGTCTGGGATGTTTTAGTTCATGATGCTATATGTCCAGCTTGTTTCCTAGTGATCCGTGCCTCTTTTGAGGATGATCAGTAAGAGTGGTTTGTTATGCTTGATGTGCTTTATCCATCTGTGTCTTGACTTGTTATGTTGGAGCACCCTAGGTTGACTCAATCGAGCTCAACTTTTGCATCGTTGTTAATTTGGGCAGATCGTGAACTCTTTTGCGATTTTGCCGGTGCTATTGCTAGTGATCCGTGCATGCTATGCCATTGTTCTTGCCATGTCTAGCTAGCATTTTGTGCCTTCTTTATGGATATATGCTTGCCTTGCCATGACTTGCACCGTAGTTAGTGCATCAAGCTCGTTTACATGCCTCCGTGAGTTATAGTTTCAGCATGCCTCAGTTTTCACTAAGTGTGAAAACTGAATGTGTTTCATCTATGTGCGTGTGCTCGTTAGAGTATTTTGTGAACCCTTTTGGCCCCAGGTCATTTTGGGTGTTTTGTTAAACTTGTTGAGTAGATCCATGTCATGCTCTTACTTGTCATGTTCAGGTTATGTTTCATGTTGTTTTGCTGCTCCAAAGAGAGCATCGTGGTCTGAAATTCCAGACTAGCGTTAATTTCGCTAAGTCTGAAATCTGTTTTGCTTATTCAGTTTTGCCATGCTTGTTTGAACCCCTTAATGGATGAATTTGCCTATGGCTCAGTCCTAGTGATTTGTTAAGCATCTTGTGTACATCCCTGCCATGCATTTTGTTTTCATGTTTGGTGGCTGTAGCATGTTCATTTCATTGCATTTATTAGCCTACTTGCTGTAATTCGCAGATCGGTTCATTTCGTAAAACGCTTGCCATTTCCAAACCGTAGCTCCGATTCCTATGATCTTTATATCGTTTTCATGGGATTTCTTCCCCTCTATCCAGTGGAACACTTGGTTATCCAAGTTGAGGCCAGGTTCATGCATTTCCTGTCACATCTTGCATTTTGCATCCCGCATCGCATCCCGCATAGCATTCCATCTTTGCATATTATTGGTTGCCCTTGCACGTGGTTGATTGCATCCTTGTTGCTTGTTTGTGTTGTTGGGTAGAGCCGGGAGATGAGTTCGCTAACGTGGAGCCCGTTGAGTTTGCTTTTGAGGATCCAGTCAACTCTGACAACTGTGCAGGCAAGATGATCATACCCTCGAAATCACTACTATCTTTGCTATGCTAGTTTGCTCGCTCTTTTGCGATGCCATTGCTACGATTCCTACCACTTGCTTGTCAGCCTCCCAATTGCCATGATTGAGCTCTAACCCACCTTTGTCCTAGCAAACCGTTGATTGGCTATGTTACCGCTTTGCTCAGCCCTTCTTATAGCGTTGTTAGTTGCAGGTGAAGATTGGAGCCGTTCCTTGTTGGAACATTTATTTACTTGTTGGGATATCATTATATTGCCATGTTATCTTAATGCATCTATATACTTGGTAAAGGGTGGAAGGCTCGGCCTCTCGCCTAGTGTTTTGTTCCACTCTTGCCGCCCTAGTTTCCATCATATCGGTGTTATGTTCCCGGATTGTTGCGTCCCTTACGCGGTTGGGCTATAATGGGAACCCCTTGATAGTTCGCCTTGATTAAAGCTTTTCCCGCAATGCCCAACATTGGTTTTACCATTTGCCACCTAGCCTCTTTTTCCCTTGGGTTCCCGGAGCCAGAGGGTCATCTTATTTTAACCCCCCCCAGGGCCAGTGCTCCTCTGAGTGTTGGTCCCACCGAGCGATGTCCGGGGCTACCAGGGGCAACTCTGGGCTGGCCTACCCGACGTCTGGCTCATCTGAGTGTGGCCTGAGAACGAGATATGTGCAGCTCCTATCGGGATTTGTCGGCACATTCGGGCGGTGTTGCTGGACTTGTTTTAACCTGTCGAATAATCTTGTTGTACCGAGATACCGAGTCTGATCGGTGTGTCTTGGGTGGAGGTATATTCCTTCGTTGACCATGAGAGCTTGTTATGGGCTAAGTTGGGACCCCCCTGCAGGGATTGATCTTCCGAAAGCCGTGCCCGCAGTTATGGGCAGATGGGAATTTGTTAATGTCCGGTTGTAGATAACTTGAACCTTAATTAATTAAAATGAATCAACTGAGTGTGTTGCCGTGATGGCCTCTTCTCGGCGGAGTCCGGGAAGTGGACACGGTGTTGGAGTTATGTTTGCGCAGGTTACTCTCTAGTTTCTCGCTCGTGCTTTGCCTCCTCTTCTCGCTCTCTTTTGCGAATAAGTTAGCCACCATATATGCTAGTCGCTTGCTGCAGCTCCACTTATACATTACCCCCTTTCCTACCTATTAAGCTTAAATAGTCTTGATCGCGAGGGTGCGAGATTGCTGAGTCCCTGTGGCTCACAGATTACTATTACACCAGATGCAGGGACAGATGATACAGCTCCAGATGGCGTGCTCGAGCTCAAGTGGGAGTACGACGATGATACAGCTCCAGACTATGTGTCTTTTCCTGATGATCAGTAGTGGTGCCTATTCGGGGTTAGATTCAGGGCCTTGTCGCATGTTGGGGGTCTTTTCTATTTTGGCGCCATAGTCGGGCCATGAGTGAATTGTATGATGGATGTTATTTATGTACTCTGATGTGACGTGGCGAGTGTAAGCCAACTATGTTATCCCTCTTTATTATTATATTACATGGGATGTTTGTGATGATTACCCGACTTGCGACATATGCCTTCAATGCGATTATGCCTCTAAGTCGTGCCTCGACACATGGGAGATATAGTCGCATCGAGGGTGTTACAATTTGGTAATCAGAGCCTTCCCCGACCTTAGGAGCCCCCATTGCTTGATCATTTTTAGCAGCCGAGTCGTGTCTAGAAAAATGTTTTGAGTCCTTAGGAATTATATATCGGAGAGCTTAGGAATTCTTTTTACTTCCCAGTCTCCTCATCGCTCTGGTAAGGCATCCTGACGTAGAGTTTTGACTCTTCTCTTCTCAAATTTCACTCAATTTTTTTTTAGGATCACGCGAGTATCTTGGTTTTGTTCCGATGGCTTATGATGAGAATACTGTCTTGGTGCCTCCTGTCAGGGGTTTAGTGGAAGTGTCCCGGGGAGTTGAGCTCTGAGGTGTTGTCATCATAATTTTATCGTTGCAATTCTGGTATGCTTGAGATATGTGCGCGACATCGAAAATCTCCTTTATGCAGTTCGTTGGTGAGATAACCTCGACGCCACCCAGTACTGGGGCGGGAGTTCGGGAGTATCGCCATAACTTGTATAACGGATGCTTTTCGAAGGTTGAGGTAGATGGTTTCCGAAGGTTTCTTGGTTATGTGTTGAAGGATGGATACAGCTGGATGTAGGATTTGCTAGCTTGGGTGAGATTTTATGCTTCCCCTGTATCCCCAACACCTGATTGCATAACCGGAAAGTTTCGGGAGTTTCATAGGTGGGAATTCAAGTAGCTCTTAGGATATCTTTCCAACAGATGTATGATATGAAATTGGGGTTCGATGTCTAGTGGTTCGCCTATTCACGGTCGATTTTACAGTGGTCTCGTTGTGTCTTAAAGAGTCCTTGGCTATGCTGACTCGGGGACGCTTCGTATGTCATGTGCACTGCCTTGTACATGATGGTGCTGTACGATCGAGCCCGTGTAGGTCCCACCACGAAAACTTCGGACGAAATTTCTGTCATGTGTTTGTTCCGGCTTATTCCGCAAGCCAATCCTTGGTTTTATTTTTAGTTGTCATATTCGAGTTGCTTCGACGTCATATGTTGATTCCACCCCTCGTTGATGTACCCCTTCTACCTGATTCTTCGTGGCTTCGCAATTTAGGAAGATGTGACCACTTCAAGAGAAGTGCATTCATTCATTTTGTTCGGATGTGAAGACTTTATGTTGCAATTTTCATTCCGTTGGATTCAGCTTCAATATTTGTCTACTTGTGTGCTAATGGTGGTCAACCTCTTCAGGATGGCTCCTACAACACGCACGACTCCGAACCCTGATCCGCCACCACCTCCACCGCCTCCGAAGGCTTGGCAAGCTGTGATGGCCGCAACTAATGCAAATACACAGTTGATCATGCAAATCCTCCAAGAGCGGAATCAAGGCAGTCAAGGGAATCAAGGCAACAATCAGAACCATTATGCTACTCTGAACCAGTTCCTTGCAAATGGTCCAAAGACGTTCAGCAACTGTGTTGAAGCTACCGATGCCGACGATTGGCTAGTCAATCTGGGCAAGCATTTGGAATGCAGCAACGTCAGACCTGAAGATTTCGTCAAGTTCGCTTCTTTCTAGCTCAAAGATCAGGCTGCAGAGTGGTTCCAGCAGTACCAGGATTCCAGAGGTGGACGTTTGATCACTTGGGATGATTTCCGTCGAGATTATCGAGCTCATCACATCCCTCAAAGTGTGACTGAAAGCAAACGTGAGGAATTCCGCAATCTGAAGCAAGGCTCTTTGTCTGTCTATGACTACAACAAGTTGTTCCAGAAGGGCTCCCGTTTTGCCAAGAAGGACGTTCCTGATGAGAAGAGCATGATCTATCAGTTCAGGGGTGGTCTCCGTGAAGAAATTCAGCTCGCTCTTGTCCTCTTTGAGCCGTTGAGATACGATGAGTTCTACAACATGGCACTGAAACAAGAGGCTGCTCAGTTGAGGTGTGATGCTTCTAGGAAGCGAGTCAGAGACACTACGCCTTCTTCCTCTACTCAAGTGGCCAAGCAGCAGAAGTATTGGCTTCCTCCTCCTCCATTCCGTCAGCCGTATCAGCAGAAGAGCAAAGGTGGCAGTGGTTCTTCCCACCCACCCAACCCAGGCTTTCAAAACAAGACTTCGTCTCAAGCTCCAAGATCGAGTGCTCCGTACCACCGTCCGCTTTCTGAGGTCACGTGCAACAAGTGCCAACAGAAGGGTCACTACGCCAACAAGTGTTTCAACCAGAGGTGTCTTCCTCCTCCTCCTCCTGTCAGATCGGCAAGTACAGCTGTGGTCAAGCATAACTCCAAGTCCGCCAGGGTCAACTTGATGAACGCAGCTCAGGCAGAGGATTCGTCAGATGTCATCATGGGTAACCTTCCTGTTAATGATATTCCTTCAAAAGTTCTTTTTGATACGGGTGCATCGCATTGTTTCATCTCGAGGCCATTTGTTTCTAAGCATGAGTTGCCTTTGCAAGATTTGCCTAGACAGTTGTCTGTTGTTTCTCCGGGCAAATTCATGAATGCAAGCGCTATTGTTCTGGATATTTCTATCACATTGGGCGATTACAAGTTTCTCTCTTCTCCGGTGGTTCTTGGTAATTCTGATATCGATCTTATTCTTGGGATGGACTGGCTTTCTAAACACAAGGCTCACCTCGATTGCGCAGCCAGGCAGATTCAACTGACTCATTCGTCTGAAGATGTCATTGTCTTTGCTGCTCGGGATAATACCATCCGGTTGTTTTCTCTCAATGAGAAGGGTGAATTGAATGCTATTTTGCAGATTCCGGTTGTTTGCGAGTATCAAGACGTCTTCCCAGAAGAACTCCCAGGAATGCCTCCGCACCGGTCGATTGAATTTGTTATTGAACTTGAGCCCGGTACGGAACCTGTGTGCAAACGTCCCTACAAGCTCGGCCCCGAAGAGTTGAAGGAGTTGAAGAAACAACTCGATGTTCAAGAAAGAATGGGTCTCATTCAGCCTAGTACTTCCCCGTGGGGTTGTGGTGTTCTTTTTGTGAAGAAGAAGGATGGAACGGACCGACTTTGTGTTGATTATCCTCCATTGAACAAGAAGACCATCAAGAACAAATACCCACTTCCCAACATCAATGAGCTGTTCGAACAACTCAAGGGTGCCCAAGTGTTCTCCAAGCTCGATCTCCGTATGGGTTATCATCAAGTTCGCATTCGTGAGCAAGATATTCCCAAGACGGCGTTCAGGACAAGCTATGGGTTATATGAATACACTGTCATGTCTTTTGGCCTCGCCAACGCTCCTCCGACGTTCTCTCACATGATGAACTTCATCTTCAACCCCTACACCAATGACTTCATTTTGGTCTATCTCGACGACATCCTGGTTTTCTCGAAGAACAAGGAAGATCATGCCAAGCACTTGCGTTTGGTTCTTGCCAAGCTAAGGGAAGATCAGTTCTACGCCAAGTTCTCCAAGTGTGAATTTTGGCTCGATGAGGTGCTTTATCTTGGCCATATCATCTCTGCCAAGGGCATTTCCGTGGATCCTGAGAAGGTGTCTGCAATTGTTAATTGGGAACCTCCTTAGAACGTGAAGCAACTCCGTAGCTTCCTCGGTCTCGCAAGCTACTGCCGAAGATTCGTTGAAAACTTTTCCAAGATCGCGAAGCCTCTCTCAAATCTTCTTCAGAAGCACGTCAAGTATGTTTGGTCTCCAGAGTGTGATATTGCTTTCAATGCTTTGAAAGAGAAATTGATCACTGCTCCAGTTCTAACTCCGCCTGATGAAACCAAGCCGTACGAGGTCTTTTGTGATGCCTCTCTCCAAGGTCTAGGTGTTGTACTGATGCAAGAGAAGAAAGTTGTTGCTTATACCTCTCGCCAGTTGAAGCCTAATGAGAAGAACTACCCCACTCATGATCTCGAGTTGGTGGCAGTTGTGCACGCTTTGTTGACTTGGAGACATCTTCTCTTGGGAATAAAAGTGGACATTTTCACTGATCCCAAGAGTCTCAAGTACATCTTCACTCAGCCTAATCTCAACCTCAGGCAAACTCGATGGGTCGGAATGATTCAAGAGTACAATCCGAGTATCGAGTATACTCCAGGCAAGGCCAATGTGATTGCTGACGATTTGAGCAGAAAAGCATATTGCAACAGTCTGATTCTCAAGCCTTATCAACCCGAGCTTTGTGAAGCTTTTCGCAAACTTAATCTGCAAATTGTTCCTCAAGGTTTCCTCGCCAGCCTTCAAGTCTCTCCTACCTTGGAAGACCAGATTCGCCAAGCCCAGCTTCTTGATGCTATCGTGAAAAAGGTGAAGATTGGTATTGCAAAGAGTCAGTCCAAGTACAAGTGCTACCGACTTGATGACAAGGACACTCTCCTCTTCGAGGATCGAATTGTTGTGCCCAAAGGTGAACTTCGTAAAGTGATCATGAACGAGGCTCACAACTCTCTCCTCTCCATCCATCCTGGTAGCACGAAGATGTATCAGGATCTCAAGCAAACTTATTGGTGGACTCGAATGAAGCGCGAGATCGCCCAATTCATGAATGAATGTGATGTCTGCAGAAGAGTGAAGGCAGAACACCAAAGGCCAGCAGGTCTCCTTCAACCTCTTGCCATTCAAGAATGGAAGTTTGACCACATTGAAATGGACTTCGTGACTGGGTTTCCAAAGTCCAAGCGTGGCAATGATGCTATATTCGTTGTCATCGACAAGCTCACCAAAGTGGCTCACTTTCTGCCTATTAAAGAGTCGATCACTGCAGCTCAATTGGCGGAACTCTATATCTCTCGAATTGTCTCTCTGCACGGTATTCCTCAAGTGATATCTTCAGACCATGGCAGCATCTTTACCTCCAAGTTTTGGGATTCTTTTCAGAAGGCCATGGGCACCAACATCCGCTTCAGCACTGCTTTCCATCCTCAAACAAGCAGTCAAGTCGAGCGTGTCAACCAGATTCTTGAAGATATGCTCAGGGCTTGTGTTATCTCCTTCGGCATGAAGTGGGAGGATTGTCTTCCTTATGCTGAATTCTCATACAACAACAGTTTTCAAGCAAGTTCGGGCAAGGCCCCTTTTGAAATTCTGTATGGTAGGAACTGCCGTACACCTCTCAACTGGTCTGAAACCGATGAACGTCAGCTGCTGGGTAATGACCTAATCACAGAGGCAGAAGAAATGTGCAAGGTCATTCGTGATAACCTCAAAGCAGCCCAATCCCGCCAGAAGAGCTACTATGATAGTAAGCACTGTGATTTGTCTTTCGAGATCGGAGATCATGTTTACCTCCGCGTCTCTCCTATGAAAGGGACTCGTCGCTTCGGTATCAAAGGGAAGCTTGCCCCCAGATACGTCGGACCTTTCAAGATTGTCAGCAAGAGAGGCGACCTCACCTATCAACTCGAGCTTCCTTCAAACTTTGCTAATGTTCATGATGTGTTCCATGTCTCCCAACTCCGAAAGTGCTTCAAGACGCCTAAATGCACAGTCAACTTCGAGGACATTGAGCTCCAAGAAGATCTCTCTTATCATGAGCATCCAGTTTCAATCCTTGAAGAGACTGAACGCAGAACTCGCAACAAGTCAATCAAATTTCTCAAAGTCAAGTGGTCACACCATTCCGACCGTGAAGCTACCTGGGAACACGAGGATCACCTCCGTTCTGAGTACCCAGAGTTCTTTCAGTCCTAGATCTTGGGACGAGATCTTTTCGTAGTGGTGGAGTGTTGTAACGCCCCAGATATGACTTTCCCAATTTGTACTCCAACTCTTGCCGTTTCCGGCATTAAGTTATATTTATTTCTTGGGTTCGGGTCTTTGTCTCCGTGTGTTGTTTTCGTTTTCATGCATCTCATATCATGTCATCACGTGCATTGCATTTGCATACATGTTCATCTCATGCATTCGAGCATTTTCCCCGTTGTCCGTTTTCCATTCCGGCGCTTCGTTCTTCTTCGGTGGCCATTTCTAGCTTTCTTTCGTGTGTGGGGATTAAACATTTCCGGATTGGACCGAGACTTGCCATGCGGCCTTGGTTTACTACCGGTAGACCGCCTGTCAAGTTTCGGGTCATTTGGACTTCGTTTGATACTCCAACGGTTAACCGAGGGACCGAAAAGGCCTCGTGTGTGTTGCATCCCAACACCCCTCCAATTTGGCCCAAAACCCACCAAACTCTGCTCCATCGTCTCGATCATTCGATCACGATTGCGTGGGCGAAAACCGCACCTCATTTGGACTCTCCTAGCTCCACTTATGCCTATTTATACCCCCTCCATTTTCGGATCTCGTCTTCCACCTCGAAACCCTACTCCAAAAAAAAACCAGAACCTCCGCCGACGGACGTGTCCGCCCCCGGCCGGACAGCGTCCGCCGCTCGCCTCCTCCAACCGGACACCGCCACGTGGGCGTGCGCCCACACCCCCGTCGCCAGGCCCGGGAGGCCCATGGCCGGCCCCCGAGGCCCACGCCGCCGCCTGGCTCCCTCAGCGCCCCCGCCGCCTTCTTCCTCCTCGCCGGTGGCCGGCGCCACCGCGCCGCCGCGCGCGCCCTTGCCGGCCGGCGCCCGAAACACCCCGTCGGACCACCGCCGCCTCCGCCCGCAGGCCACCACGCCACCGCGCCGGGCGCCACCCTCCCCGGCGACCACCAGATCTGGGCCCCGACCCCTCCTCTCCTTCCCTAGCGAGACTCCAGCGAGCCTCAAGTCCCAGCTCCGGCGGACCTCGTTTTCCGCGCTGATGAACAGTACCTGCTATAGTGATTTCAGATCTGAGATCTGAGATATTTTGAGACAGTTGACTTTTATCCCCTAACCCTAATTTTTTCGTGCTATGTTTGACTGCTCATATCTCCGCATCCGTAGCTCCGTTTTGGACATATGATATATCAAAATCTTCGTCTCGACGAGTACATCATTTCATTCCATTGCATCATTTGCATTTGATTTCATCTTGATGCCCAAAATGCTGTTAGAAAGAGGCATCGTGAGTTAAATTGCAGATCCATTAGCTCATCATTGACTTTTGTCATTTTTCCCATGATTATTGTGTGCATGATATGCCTGTGCCCCTTTGGGATGAATTGTTAAGCATTTTGTCTTCTTTCCAGAGGTGCCACCCATGCATTTTTAGGATGTGTGTGATGTCTTGTGCAAGCTTGCAAAGAGGGGTACCTGAGATTGCTGATTTCAGGGACTTAGTGATTTTCACTAAGTCTGGGATGTTTTAGTTCATGATGCTATATGTCCAGCTTGTTTCCTAGTGATCCGTGCCTCTTTTGAGGATGATCAGTAAGAGTGATTTGTTATGCTTGATGTGCTTTATCCATCCGTGTCTTGACTTGTTATGTTGGAGCACCCTAGGTTGACTCAATCGAGCTCAACTTTTGCATCGTTGTTAATTTGGGCAGATCATGAACTCTTTTGCAATTTTGCCGGTGCTATTGCTAGTGATCCGTGCATGCTATGCCATTGTTCTTGCCATGTCTAGCTAGCATTTTGTGCCTTATTTATGGATATATGCTTGCCTTGCCATGACTTGCACCGTAGTGAGTGCATCGAGCTCGTTTACATGCCTCCGTGAGTTATAGTTTCAGCATGCCTCAGTTTTCACTAAGTCTGAAAACTGATTGTGTTTCATCTATGTTCGTGTGCTCGTTAGAGTATTTTGTGAAACCTTTTGGCCCCAGGTCATTTTGGGTGTTTTGTTAATCTTGTTGAGTAGCTCCATGCAGTGCTGTTACTTGTCATGTTCAGGTTATATTTCATGTTGTTTTGGTGCTCCGAAGAGAGCATCATGGTCTGAAATTCCAGACTAGCGTTAATTTCGCTAAGTCTGAAACCTGTTTTGCTTATTCAGTTTTGCCATGCTTGTTTGAACCCCTTAGTGGATGAATTTGCCTATGGCTCAGTCCTAGTGATTTGTTAAGCATGTTGTGTACATCCCTAAGATGCATTTTGTTTTCATGTTTGGTGGCTGTAGCATGTTCATTTCGTTGCATTTAGGAGCCTACTTGCTGTAATTCGCACATCGGTTCGTTTCGTAAAACGCTTGCCATTTCCAAACCGTAGCTCCGATTCCTATGATCTTTATATCGTTTTCAGGGGATTTCTTCCCCTCTATCCAGTGGCACACTTGGTTATCCAAGTCGAGGCCAGGTTCATGCATTTCCTGTCACATCTTGCATTTTGCATCCCGCATCGCATCCCGCATAGCATTCCATCTTTGCATATTATTGGTTGCCCTTGCACGTGGTGGATTGTATCCTTGTTACTTGTTTATGTTGTTGGGTAGAGCCGGGAGACGAGTTCGCTAACGAGGAGCCCGTTAAGTTTGCTTTTGAGGATCCAGTCAACTCTGACAACTGTGCAGGCAAGATGATCATACCCTCGAAATCACTACTATCTTTGCTATGCTAGTTTGCTCGCTCTTTTGCTATGCCATTGCTACGATGCTTACCACTTGCTTGTCAGCCTCCCAATTGCCATGATTGAGCCTCTAACCCACCTTTGTCCTAGCAAACCGTTGATTGGCTATGTTACCGCTTTGCTCAGCCCTTCTTATAGCGTTGTTAGTTGCAGGTGAAGATTGGAGCCGTTCCTTGTTGGAACATTTATTTACTTGTTGGGATATCATTATATTGCCATGTTATCTTAATGCATCTATATACTTGGTAAAGGGTGGAAGGCTCGGCCTCTCGCCTAGTGTTTTGTTCCACTCTTGCCGCCCTAGTTTCCATCATATCGGTGTTATGTTCCCGGATTGTTGCGTCCCTTACGCGGTTGGGCTATAATGGGAACCCCTTGATAGTTCGCCTTGATTAAAGCTTTTCCCGCGATGCCCAACGTTGGTTTTACCATTTTCCACCTAGCCTCTTTTTCCCTTGGGTTTCCGGAGCCCGAGGGTCATCTTATTTTAACCCCCCCCCCCACCCCGGGCCAGTGCTCCTCTGAGTGTTGGTCCCACCGAGCGATGTCCGGGGCTACCAGGGGCAACTCTGGGCTGGCCTACCCGACGTCTGGCTCATCTGAGAGTGCCCTGAGAACGAGATATGTGCAGCTCCTATCGGGATTTGTCGGCACATTCGGGTGGTGTTGCTGGACTTGTTTTAACCTGTCGAATCATCTTGTTGTACCGAGATACCGAGTCTGATCGGTGTGTCTTGGGTGGAGGTATATTCCTTCGTTGACCGTGAGAGCTTGTTATGGGCTAAGTTGGGACCCCCCTGCATCGATTGATCTTTCAAAAGCCGTGCCCGCGGTTATGGGCAGATGGGAATTTGTTAATGTCCGGTTGTAGATAACTTGAACCTTAATTAATTAAAATGAATCAACTGAGTGTGTTGCCGTGATGGCCTCTTCTCGGCGGAGTCCGGGAAGTGGACACGGTGTTGGAGTTATGTTTGCGCAGGTTACTCTCTAGTTTCTCGCTCGTGCTTTGCCGCCTCTTCTCGCTCTCTTTTGCAAATAAGTTAGCCACCATATATGCTAGTCGCTTGCTGCAGCTCCACTTATACATTACCCCCTTTCCTACCTATTAAGCTTAAATAGTCTTGATCGCGAGGGTGCGAGATTGCTGAGTCCCTGTGGCTCACAGATTACTATTACACCAGATGCAGGGACAGATGATACAGCTCCAGATGGCGTGCTCGAGCTCAAGTGGGAGTACGACGATGATACAGCTCCAGACTATGTGTCTTTTCCTGATGATCAGTAGTGGTGCCTATTCGGGGTTAGATTCAGGGCCTTGTCGCATGTTGGGGGTCTTTTCTATTTTGGCGCCGTAGTCGGGCCATGAGTGAATTGTATGATGGATGTTCTTTATGTACTTTGATGTGACGTAGCGAGTGTAAGCCAACTATGTTATCCCTCTATATTATTATATTACATGGGATGTTTGTGATGATTACCCGACTTGCGACATATGCCTTCAATGCGATTATGCCTCTAAGTCGTGCCTCGACACGTGGGAGATATAGTCGCATCGAGGGTGTTACAGTAATATCCTTGTCCATATATTTAAAAAACAAGTTCGGGTGTAAAGTAATAGGATCATCATGGATTTGCCAGGGGCCACGACCAAAGTGGCAACCCTGAGGAAGGCGCTGTCCGAGGCCGAAGACAAAGCAGGCAAGGAGAGCATTGAACGGGAGAAGCAAGAAGCCCGAGTAGGCGAGGTGCAGCAAGAGCTCGAGGCTCTCGCCAAAAAGCACGAGTCCTTGGAGCTTGACTCTAAGACGTGAGAGTCCGAGCTCGCGCAGGCGCTTGAAAGCGTCCGGGGTGCCAAGGCCGAAGCCCACAAGGCCCTCCAAGAGATTGATGCGGTGAAGAAGATAGCAGCGGGTAAGGCATTCATTATGCAAAGCAAGCACGTGAAGGAGACTTTCCTTTTTCTCACCCGAGTTCGGAGGTCTCCAGGAGCGTTTGGAGATCTTTCCCGCAGTGTACTGGATGCCGTGGAGTTTTACCGAGCTGAGGAGGAGAGCTCGATGGTGAAGTTGTTCTGGTCTCAGTATACTGGGACCGAACACCCCGTGCCCTTGAGCGACCAGCTGAAGTAGTTGTTCGAGCTTCACAAGGAGGCCGAACAAGCCATGAGGGGCCTTATAGTCCGGATGTGGTCTGGGGAGTCCCTGCCCGGCAGCTACTTCAGTCTGGTGAGGTGGCTGGTGCATGCCTACCCACGGCTTGAAGTTATAAAGCGGTCCATCTGCATCGAGGGTGCGTGTAGGGATTTTGCCGGGCAAAGGTGCATTGGGCGAAGCTGGACGCCGTGAAGCTGGTGAAGGAGGGGCCGCTGGAGGGCAAGGAGCATCGCTGCCTTGAGATGTACTATGAGAGTGTCTTGAAGGGTTCCCGCCTTCTGGCAGATGAGTGTGCCAAGGATGTAATTTTTAAATGAACATGCTCATGTGATCCTGTAATATGAAACGAGTTCATTTGCGCCATGCGACGCTTTTTTAATTTAAAATATTACCTTCTGTGTGGCCATTTATAAAATCTGAGAGTTGGCCAGTCGTCGGCTTCCGCCCCCATGTAACTAGTACTAGGGTGGTCGGGATAAACCTGAGCACTCTTTACCCCAATTTTGGGTCCTTCAAGGGAGGTGTTCAGCGCAACGAACCAGACAATCGGACTATAATGCTTTATCACTCTCACTTAGCCATAGAAGTCTACAATTTTAAATTTTGGCGAAGCCCTGGTATTCAGAGGGCCGAATTTGGGGCACTATACACGCCTAAGCCGGACAAGGCCGACCCCTCGCCCGAAGCGGGAAAAGTCTTTAAGGACTCGAGGCCTCTCGAATAGGGACCAGTCTCTCGCCTTATCATGACAGTCAGTTTTTGGCTTTCTCTACTGAGGTGCTCGTCCGGAAGAACCGGGACACAATCGCAGTAGTTCTCCCACCGCTACCTTAGCCGATATAGCGGAACGTTAAGGTACCAAAGCATGGGAGCCGGGCAAACCCAACTATTGACCCAAGACATGATTCGGAGCTGATGCATATAATGCTATAAGTTTGGGCTGCCACACTGTCGAAAGTGTTCGGACTTCTCGCGCCGTATTATGGGGTAAACGAAAGCCCCTCGCGTACTGACCGTACCCGAATTTACGGGTTCGGATTGTCGTAAATGGACATAAGGGAAAAAAGAATGAATAATGCAATAATAGACTAATGCTATGCATTGTTATTTAAATAATACGTCGAAGCGTACTGGTATAGGTAGTGCAATAATCAGAAAGTAGGACTATTCAAAATGTCCTATCCAAGGGCAAGTTGCGTATGGATAGTAGAAAGCGGGTATTATTATTAGAGACCACCTGGGGGTTCCCGTGTACATCCCGGCTTCTTGTCGCCTTGGTTGTTCCTTCCCGTAATGTGTCCGGCAATCGTACTGCCAAAAAGGGCTTCCAGAGAGTTAGGCCCTGAAAGAGAAAAGAAATGATAAAGATATATAGCCCCTAGGGCGGTTAAGCCGCATTGTGGGGCGTGCCCTGATCGTGCCCCCGCCTATGTCCATGGTATTTTCAGTGCGTAATTATGTACGCGCGGCACGGATTTCATCGCTTGACTGGGACTGGGACGGGGGCCGAATTGCTAGGCGAGCTCCCAACGTGCCAGGCGATCCTATTACAGTTTACTCCGGACACGCTTGAAGGTGTTCGGGGGCTGTATCGCCCAATTAGTGGTTTGCCTTGAAAGGCTGCTTTGTGCTTCTGCTGCGAGGGCCGCAGTGTGCTCTTTTGTGCAGAGCGAGTGTTCTGTGTTCCCATTCACTTTAATGACCCCCCGAGTTCCTGACATCTTGAGCTTGAGGTATGCGTAATGCAGTACTGCATTGAATTTCGCAAATGCAGTTCGTCCGAGCAGTGCATGATAGCCACTGCGAAACGGGATGATGTCGAAGATTAACTCCTTGCTTCGGAAGTTGTCCGGTGATCCGAAGACTACTTCCAGTGTGATTGAGCCCGTGCAATGGGCCTCTACACCTGGGATGACGCCCTTAAAGATGGTTTTGGTGGGTTTGATCCTCAAGGGATCGATACCTACTTTGCGCACTGTATCCTGATAGAGCAGGTTCAGGCCGCTACCACCATCCATAAGGACTCGAGTAAGATGAAATCCGTCGATGATGGGGTCTAGGACTAGTGCGGCGGATCTACCATGATGGATACTAGTGGGGTTATCCCTGCGATCAAAGGTGATCGGGCAAGCAGACCATGGGTTGAACTTTGGGGCGACAGGCTCCATCGCATAGACGTCCCTTAGTGCATGCTTCCGCTCGCTCTTGGGAATGTGGGTTTCATATATCATGTTTGCCGTCTTCACTTGTGGGGGGAACCCCTTCTGTCCTCCCTTGTTCGGCGGCCGGGGCTCCTCCTCGTCATCACTATGCTGCCCCTTGTCCTTGTTTTCAGCACTTAATTTGCCGGCCTGCTTGAACACCCAGCATTCTCTGTTTGTGTGATTGGCTGGCTTGTCGGGGGTGCCGTGGATTTGACACGAGTGATCCAGTATGCGGTCCAAACTGGACGGAGCCGGGGTACTTCTTTTAAATGGCTTTTTCTGCAGACCGGATCTAGAGCCCCTGAATCCAGCATTGACTGTCGTATCCTCGGTGTTATCGCCGTTATTGCGGTGCTTTGGTCTATTACGACGTTGTCTGCCGTTGGCATCTTTGGTATCCGAAGTGCCCGGATTCCTCAATGTGTTATTGTTGCGAGCCAGCCAGCTATCCTCGCCCGCACAAAAGCGGGTCATGAGTGTCATGAGGGCTACCATAGACTTCGCCTTCTCCTGACCAAGGTGGCGCTCAAGCCACTCGTCATGGATGTTGTGCTTGAATGCCGCGAGGGCCTCTGTGTCCGGACAATCGACAATTTGGTTTTTCTGGGTCAGGAACCGAGTCCAGAATTGTCTGGCCGATTCCCCTGGCTGTTGAGTTATATGGCTCAAGTCATCAGCATCCGGTGGTCGCACATAAGTGCCCTGGAAGTTGTCAAGGAATGCGTCTTCCAGATCCTCCCAACTACCAACGGAGTCTGCTGGCAAGCTATTCAGCCAATGCCGAGCTGGTCCTTTGAGTTTTAGTGGGAGGTACTTGATGGCGTGTAGATCATCACCGCGAGCCATGTGGATGTGAAGGAGGAAATCCTCAATCCATACCACAGGATCTGTTGTACCGTCATATGATTCGATATTTAGGGGTTTGAAACCCTCCGGGAATTCGTGATCCATAACTTCATCAGTGAAGCATAGGGGGTGTGCGGCGCCTCTGTGCCGGGCTATATCCTGACGCAGTTCATATGAGTCTTGTCTGCTGTATTCGGCCTGGCCAGATTTGCTTTTGGCATGTCCGGCGCGACGATCATCGTCCCGTGTTGGCGTGCGTGCCCGTGACCCGTATATTGACCTTGTAAGTTTTCCCTTACTGTCCAATACGTCTCGCAGGTCCCGTGTGTTGCCCCAAGCCTTGGTATTTTGGATTGAGTGGCGGCGGGGTGTAGGCTGAACTTCAGGCTGAGGTTTTAATGCTTCCTCCTCGAGGTGAGGTAGCAACCTGTGTTTTGGGTAACTCTTCGAGGGGCGCTTGAGTTCGTATTCCTCGGCTGCAAGGACTTCGGTCCATCTGTCTGCTAGCAAGTCTTGGTCTGGTTGAAGTTGTTGTTGCTTTTTCTTCAGGCTATTTGTTGTGGCCATAAGCCGGCGCTTGAAGCGCTCCTGTTCGACGGAATCCTCAGGCACGATAAATTCTTCGTCGCCAAGGCTCGCCTCGTCTTCGGAGAGAGGCATGTAATTGTCCTCCTCTGGTTCTCCATCTGCTGCCTGCTCTGGGGAGCTGGCTTGTTCATCCTCCGACTCTATATCGTGCTGGAGTGGATTGTGGTTGTCTTTGACACTATCCGGAGTATTATTATCTGGTGTGTCGGTATCACTACTTTTGCTGTGGCGGGAGTTAGAGTGGCGCCGCTGATGTCGGCGCTTGGGTTTCTTCTTGGAGGGGTCATCCTCCGTTGTCTCGTCGCCATTGCCTTCTTTGGGGTGTCTACCATATATACGTCGTATGATGAGGTAGCGGTCCAGCGCCCTGTGGTCGGTGGTTCCTGCTCGTCTCCTGCATCATTGTCCATACCGTCGATTTCTTCGGAGTTGAAGTCGAGCATGTCGGTTAAATCATCGACAGTGGCTACTAAGTGGGTGGTGGGTGGGCTGTGAATTTCTTCGTCGTCCGCATCCCATTCTAGCCGGTCATAGTTCGGCCAAGGTTCTCCTGACAGGGAGAGGGACCTCAATGAATTTAGCACATCGCCGAAGGGCGAGTGCTGAATGATATCCGCGGAGGTGAACTCCATGATCGGCGCCCAGTCGGATTCTACGGGAACGGATGTAGGCAGCTCGGAGTCTGTGGCCAGAGGTTAATCCAGTGGTTCGGCGACACGGCTCTCGTAAGAGGTGAAGTCAGTATCCGCCTCTATCTCCACTGAGAGTGCGGCCTCCATGGCGTGTTCTATCCCTCCGCTCTCGGATGGTGCGATTTGCTCCGGATTGACAGCCGGAGTAGTTGCAGATGCGATCTCCCGAACTCTGTCCGACGATAGAGTTACGTCGTGCTCGTCGTGACTGTGCGGCGCACCTGACACGGGCTCGAATCCGTCGAAGATCAAGTCTCCGCGGATGTCGGCAGTGTAGTTTAAATTTCCGAATCTGACCTGATGGCCAGGGGCATAGCTCTCGATCTGCCCCAGATGGCCAAGCGAATTGGCCCGCAATGCGAAGCCGCCGAATACAAAGATCTGTCCAGGGAGGAAAACCACACCCTGGACCGCATCGTTACCGATGATCGAGGGAGCCATCAAGCCTTATGGTGACGACACAGTGGAACTCTCAATGAAAGCACCAATGTCGGTATCAAAACCAGCGGATCTCGGGTAGGGGGTCCCGAACAATACGTCTAAGGCGGATGGTAACAGGAGGCAGGGGACATGATGTTTACCCAGGTTCGGGCCCTCTTGATGGAGGTAATACCCTACGTCCTGCTTGATTGATATTGATGATATGAGTATTACAAGAGTTGATCTACCACGAGATCATAGAGGCTAAACCCTAGAACCTAGCCTATGGTATGATTGTATGTTGTCCTATGGACTAAACCCTCCGGCTTATATAGACACCGGAGGGGGCTAGGGTTACATAGAGCCGGTTACAAGGAAGGAGATCTACATATCCGTATTGCCTAGTTTGCCTTCCACGCCAAGGAGAGTCCCATCCGGACACAGGACGAAGTCTTCAATCTTGTATCTTCATAGTCCAGTAGTCCGGCCAAAGGATATAGTCCGGCTGTCCGGAGACCCCCTAATCCAGGACTCCCTCAGAGGATGTCAGGGCTCGGAAAACGCGTCTGGCGGATCGCAAGGCACTTCTGGACGCTAGAGAGCGAGAGATCTCTCTCCGGGAGGAGAAACTTGACACCACCCTTGGTGCCAAGGATATTGATCTAGAGGCTCTTATGTGGCAACCTACCAAGGAGGTAGAAGACAATCATGGAGCCGCCCTGATGCCCTTGCCACTGACTCTGCCGCCCAATTGAAGAAGCTTACTAAAGATCTAGCTACCGCATCCTCCACCAAAGCTGATCTCGACCAAAAAGTGCTTAAGCTGACTGAGGACCTTCCCCGGAGCACCAAGGAAGTAGAGGCTCTCACAGAAGAAGCCCGGAAGGCGGAAGTTCTCCTGGCCGACGTGCAATCTCAGCTCTCCTCCAAAGCCAAAGCCTTGAGACCACTAATGGCACCATCATAGACCTAAAGGCTAGGATCGGCACCTTGGAGAGTTCGGCGGAATCCATTTAAGCCCGGCAGTAGCTACTGACCAAGGATCTGGATAGTACCAAGAATCTCCAGAAAGATGCAGAAGACCACACTACAAAAAACTAAGACACGTCCATGACATTTTGGGCCGAACGAAATTTTTTTGTGTCATGCTTATGACACTTCTATGAGGATAATTGTGACAAAACCCGGTATCATCATAGATGTGGTGGGCTCCTACTTCTATGACAAAAATCATGACAAAAAATGGGCTTTTCGTTCTAGGCGGGCCTGAGACGCAGCTGCATGACATTCTTTGGGATGTGCATGGCGAGAAAAACCATGGTAGAAGCGAGAGCGAGGAAAATATTGGGAAGTTCCCGGTTACGATGGGTGGTCGGGGGTCGAGCGATGCGCGTTTCTCTCATACACGTACGCGCATGGCTGCGAGGCGTTGGGCTCTAACTGAACCTGATCGAGGCGTTCGCCTACTGAACGCGAGCGATCGCACTGCAGGCTACGCATTACTGAACCCGAGCAATCGATCGATGGCTATTAACTGAACCCGATCGAGCGATTTCTTCGCTACTGCTACTAACTGAAGCCGATAGAACCTGCTGCCTCCTGATGAACAGTGAGCGTTGTTGGGGGTTGGATGAACAGTTTCCCGGTGGGGGTGGATGAACAGGACCCCGTGGTAGTAGAGGCCGTTGCCGCTCGATGAACAAGACCCCGATCGATCAAGCCGGTTGGGGCGTGGATGAATAGGACCCCGTAGAGGGCTGGATAAATAGGTCCCCGTGGAGGACTAGTTGAATAGTAGCCGGTGGAGGGTCGTATGAACAGTAGCTCGTGGAGGGTGGTTGAACAAGAACCTGTGCAGAGGGTTGGTTGAACAGTAGCCGGTGGAGGAGCGTGCGGTGGAGGCCAGATGAACAGGAGCCCGTGGATGAACAGTCGCAGGTGGAGGCTGGAGGAGGTCGATAGTGGATGAACGGTAGCCCGTGGAGGCAGTTGACGGTGGAGATGAACAGTATCCCGTGGAGTCCCGTTTTGCGGTACGCCACACCCCTCCCGATGAATAGGACCCCCGTTTCGACCGTAGCGCTCCAACACAAGTCCATTTCCTCCGTTTTGTGGTACGCCACACCCCTCCCGATCAACAGGACCCTGTTTTAGCCGTAGGAAGTCCAAGAGAAGTCCATTTCCTCTCTTTTGCGGTACGCCAGACCCCTCCTGGTGAACAGGATCCCGTTTCGACCGTGGCCGGTCGAACACAAGGTCGTTTCCTCTGTTTTGCGGTATGCCAGGCCTCGTTTCGATCAACTATTCCATCCAAGCCGGTTGGCTCCCGATAAACATGATGTATTCCGTTGCCTCCTGATGAACACGACGCATTCCATTGCCTCCGCATGAACACGACGACGACGGAGTTTCTCCGTTCAGACCTAGCCATGTACACGAGCCCTGGCCGTACGTATGCACGAGTAGGCATTCGAAACCACACCCGTATGTACGTACATGGACATATTTACTTTCTTGCACACTGACCGCTGTATGTACGTGTACACGATATTAACGGGACTGCGTGACATGCTACGTGCGCGCCTCTACTACGACATGTGCCCTTCGTTACACGCCCACGGTTCATCGCTACAGCCTGCAGACAGACCGATCGACCAGTATGTACGTACACATTCGTGACTAGAATGACAATGCTATGTACGCATTGACCAGGTGGGTCCCGACTATCAGGCACTTCCTTCCCTGTGAAGATGTAGCTCGTGGGTCCCAGCAGTCACGGGCGAATCATATTTTTCCCGTACTATGGACACACTTCCTTGCGTGCGAAGATGTAGCTGGTGGGTCCCAACAGTCAGGGGGGAAACGTTCTTTTTGCGAAATACCGTGGCCCATCCGGTGGGTCCCTGCTGTCAGGTGGATGAATAATTATTTTGCGCGTAATAAGGAGGCACTTCTTTGCTGCTGACGTGGACCTAGCTGTCAGCCTCTCCACGTACAGTACTCTTCTGATGGAAGTCGTTCCTTAACCATGTTAA
Source organism: Triticum monococcum (assembly GCA_034509565.1). Taxonomy (NCBI): domain Eukaryota; kingdom Viridiplantae; phylum Streptophyta; class Magnoliopsida; order Poales; family Poaceae; genus Triticum; species Triticum monococcum. Next base: position 435,498,590 of record CM067842.1, on the reverse strand, counting down.
CCACACTGCGTCGAGAGCACTAGGGCGCTGGACAACGGTGAGGCCTAGGAAAGGGATGACGCGAAGCCGGGGAAGACACGGCAGTGGATGCCCACGCGGAGAGGAGTACGAGGGTTCACTGGTTCGGCTGTAGTGTGAGGCTGCCGTCGCCGCAGAATAACAGGCGGTGTGGGTGAGTAGAGGGATGGCCTGGCCAGCGGTGGGAGTAGTAGGGGGCGGTGATGCCTCCACGGCATCAAGCCGACCACGGGAGGCAGGAGCGCGTGACACGACCGTCGCTGGTTTGGGCAGCTGGAGCAAGAAGACCAGAGGTTGAAGAAGCACTACGGCCGTTGGATGGACGTCATATGGTCATTGGAGCTAGAATCGTTCATATTTACTAAGTTGACAAAGCCCTCCATCCCCGTCATCTTAGTAGGCCCACAAGTCAGCCTCCCACTATGGTGGGTCCCAGCTAGCAGGGGCAATATTTTTTTTTGTGCGTAATAAGAAGGCACTTCCTTGCGTGCGAAGATATAGCTGGTGGGTCTAACCTATCAGCGGGGGAACGTTTCTTTTCACAAAATATAGAGGCCCTTACAGTGGGTCCCACCTGTCAGGTGGAGGAATCAATATTTTATGTGTAATAAGGAGGCAATTCCTTGCCTGCGGTCGTGGACCCAGTTGTCAGCCTCTCCACGTACAGTCCACTTCCGATGGATGTCATTCGCTCACCGTATTAACCACGCCGCGTCGAGAGCACCAGGGCGGTGGACGACCATGAGGCCAAGGAAGGGAAGGATACGGATCCAGGGAAGACTCGGCAGTTGTTTCCCACGCGGAGGGGAGTACAAGGGTTTACTGGTTCGTCTGTCATCGCCGGAGCATAACAACAGGTGTGGGTGAGTAGAGGGATGGCTAAGCCAGCGATGGGAGTACGATAGGGCGGTGAGGCCTGCGTGGCAGCATAGCCGGCCGCGGGAGGAGGGAGCAGGCAGTCCCGCTAGTGCTTGTTTGAGCGGCTGGAGCAGGAAGAGTAGAGGTTGAAGAAGCACGACGGCCGTTGGATGGACATCCAATAGTCACTTCTCTCGTGTGTTGACTAAGTTGACATGGAATTGCGTGTGCATCAACCTTTTTTATGAAAGAATATGCGTCAACCTGTAGTAGGCGCACAAGTCAGCCTCAAATCTGTGGAAAACAGCATACGGCCCATCTGCCATTATTTCTTATAATTTACAGCCCATTTGCTAATTCTTAAGAATTTTTTTGGAACCCATGTTCTTTTTGTTAGCATTACACCCCATATTATGGCCACGGTTAGAAATATACGAAATTTTGCATATTTCGATGCGGTGAACTGTTTTTAGTCCCAAAATATCGAGTCACATTCAAACTATTTTAAAAATAATTTATATAAATATAAAATCCAAATAATTTTCCACACATAAAAATCAATGGAATTTAGAATCTTGTAATGAAAAAAAAATTGAAACTAATTCCCGGTTTGATGTGTTTTAAAAATGTACAACCCATTTCTGGGCAAACCGAATGAAACTCTCCTCATCTTGAAAGATTTTCCAGCCCGGCAAGGCTGATAGAACAAGTATGCCTCGTTTCGGTATTTCTTTAATAAAAATAGAACTGGGCTAGCCATTTTCAGCAAGAAAAAAACTCAACTGGGCTCATGATGTGGTAAGCATAAATAAAACACTAGCTAGACGGGCCACAGCTCCCGCACAGCCCCGTTATTACCCTGATCACTAAAACTAGTATAAATAACAACTGCTTGTTCCTAAAAAAAGTAAATAACAACTGCGCGACCTACTGGGTCCCTAGTGTCAGCCGCTCGTTGTGTAATTCTCTCGTTTATTGACTACGTTGACAATGGCATGAGCCCCAGATGTCCAACCATTAGGAGGAACAATTTTTGTGGCTTGTAATAATGAGGCACTTGCCTGTGTACTGCCATGATGCTAGTGGGTCCCTAGTATCATCCTCTCCACGTACAGTCATCCCCTTGTTCCTCTCAATTGTTGATGATGTTGACAATGCAAGAGGGCGGTGCACCGCGCACGGTGATCGAACCAAGGCGGAGGACGATGGTGAGGCCTCGGGCGGAATGAATAGGAGCCATGGAAGATGTGCCGGTCCAGTCGCAGGCGGAGGGGAGTACGAGTGTTGACTGGTTTCGGTGCGGGTGCATGTTGGGGCTGACGTCGCCGGAGAATAACAGGACGTGTGGGGGAATAGAGGGATGGACTGGTCAACGTTGGAGGGTATGGTAGGGCGGCGGATGTGCAGCCAGCCATGCGAGGCAGGAGCAGCCGGAGCCGATGGTGTGGTTTGGTTTGGGCGGCTGGAGGAAGAAGACAGGAGATAGAATATACACAATAGATGTTGGATGTCAATCCAACGGCTGGTAGGCAGATTCGTTTGTTGACTAGCTAGTAAGTCGACACCACCTTGGATAGGCTATTTCCTCGTGGGTCCCAAATGTCAGAATCCAAATCTGTCACAGTCATGCAGCCTTTGCTATGAAAATTTACAGCCCATTTGGTGTGCTAGTTTGAAATAAGTTTGTGGGTGCTGGTGGGGGCTAATCACTTGGCTTCTGTAATGCACAGTGAGATCAAGCAGCCGGCGAGAGTGATGTTATTTCCCTTGGTTGGGATTTGTAACAATATTTCACTCTAAATTAAACGAATTGCAAGCCATTTTCCTTGTTTCAAGGAAAATATGACAGTCACAGCCGAGTTGAAAAGGGCAAGAACATCTAACTCCAGCACTATTTTCGGCAGTCACAGTCAAATGGATCGGTGAGGTCCATAGAATGAACATCCCGGGTCGTAAAATTTACTAGATTATGACCACGATATGTTGTAAATATAAGCCCGTCACATTCAGAAGCTCTTTTCCCCACCAGAAACTCCTTTTTTGCTCTTCGACATAGCCATCCGTCAAAACCAAGCTGCTGATAAACTTAAGCCTGATGGACAATAGTAACCTCGCATTCAGCAGGAAGAATGTGACAAATCTAGTGTTTGCATGGTTGGCTACATATCGGAGAAGTGAGAAAATCCTGGTGCTTACGAATCCACCATCCTGCTGCCTAAATCGACATGACGATTGAAAACAGTTAAGGTCTAAAAAAGGACTGTCGAAAGAGCAACAAATGAATGGTTAATACTAGTACACTATATGCGGGCTTCCAATGTGCGTGGAATTATCTCCTTTATATACAACTTCTCCGGACATGGAAAGCATTGCAGCAAGACAATTATCTTATTCAAATCAAAACTATTCATTTAGATATATAAGATCTTGATAGAACCCAACACCATTGATAGGCTATCCATGGAGAAACTCTTCATTGAGCATAGAACATAAAATTAGTACAAAATGTGTACTCCGAGATGATATATAACTTATGTGCAGAAATTTAAAATGCAGCTTATGGTTACAAGTGTAGATGATAATATAAAGTACGTGAAGAACTATGGAGCCAAACACCATATTGAAATGAGTACAGAGATCATGTATTACACCCAAGGTCTCCAGTTTCGGCAGAGAGGACAATTATTTACGACGCTGCATAACTAGAATCAATGATCAACCTTTGAAGTGAAGGGGCATCTTGGTTGATGAGCTGCCTTCCGTCAAAAGAAATTCCAATTCTTACAAGGTTAGGCGACTTTATTTGGAGACAATCGATTCTAACTGTGAAAACAAGCACAAAGCACTCTAGGGAAGGGCAACCGGAGTGGACGGTGTTGTGCAATGAGGCCTCCAATGTATGAACCCGCACAAGTGAAAGTTTCTTGAGAAATGGGAGTGGAAGGTTTAGTACCAGATTGTTTGGTAGGTAGCACATCGCAAAGGTGGCGGTGTGGAGTGAGGAGGAAAACCGCGAGATGAACATCTGTGCTGAGGGCACAAGTACATGGCATTCGGTATCTGGTAGGTGATTTCCAGGGGAATAGTAGAACTCAAGCAGCTATAGTTCTATGAATTCAGGGGATTTTAGCCAGGCGTCCACTCTGCAAGGCATGGTATGCTTGCTCAGGTAGCATGACGGGATGTAGAGGCTTTGAGCGGAGCCCTGGTGGGAGGAGATGATGGCTCTGGGGATTTGAAAATCATTAAAGAGAGATAGTTGGCGATAGTCGAGTTTAAGGGGCATGGCGCGCCATAGAGGGCGCCACCGAATTGAGAGGACTTGGGTGCGGTAGCAATCCTTGGTGGGGAGAAGTGAAATGATCTCCCCAAGGACGGCATCTAGGAGATCGTTGATGCGGCCACCCGAGATTCTATGGGTTCATGGGATCCGGTGAGGGCGGAGTCGCCGCTTCTCCCTCCGCTGTCGGGTGCGCGATCTACAACACGCGTCACCGCTGGCGGGAGCCTCATCTTCTTGGCACTGGGGTCAGCCGACTCCATTTTCCTCGAGGGCGTCGCATCACGCTCACGGATTTGCGCAGAGTAACGAATACCGATCATAGTTTTAGTGCGAGTGAAGAAGAAGGGTGAAGGAGTCTTGGATTAGGGGATCTCCGGACAGACGGACTATATCCTTGGGTCGGACTGTTGGACTATGAAGATACAAGATTGAAGACTTCGTCCCGTGTCCGGATGGGACTCTTCTTGGCGTGGAAGGCAAACTAGGCAATACGGATATGTAGATCTCCTCCCTTGTAACCGACTCTGTGTAACCCTAGCCCCCTCCGGTGTCTATATAAACCGGAGGGTTTAGTCGATAGGACAACATACAATCATACCATAGGCTAGCTTCTAGGGTTTAGCCTCTATGATCTCGTGGTAGATCAACTCTTGTAATACTCATATCATCAAGAACAATCAAGCAGGATGTAGGGTATTACCTCCTTCAAGAGGGCCCGAACCTGGGTAAGCATCGTGTCCCTTGTCTCCTGTTACCATGCGCCTTAGACGCACAGTTCAGGACCCCCTACCCGAGATCCCCTGGTTTTGACACCGACAAAGGGGAGCTGGGGTTTTTCTGTAGTAGTGAGGAAGAAGGGGAACTGGCGTTTTATTTAGGAGTGAGGTGTGGAATTTGGGGGTACGAGTGGAGCGAGCTGACGTGAGGTGGGTGGGAGTGAGGAGGAGGAATAACACCCAGGTTTTTTTGGGGGGGCGGTGTGCTAGGTGTGGGTAGCGCCTCTCATTAAGTAAATATATATGCTTTTGAATTGATTTTATTATTTACTAGGGTGGATGGGCTGTATTTTCTTGGGCCCAGATATACAATTACTACTAGTATAGTGGAGACACTCTACAGCTACCCAGAAAAACAATTACTACTAGTATAGTGGATACACTACCACTTATGGCTCCTCCTAGGTCATCGAACCGTCTCACTCTACTGATTGTTGTTTTACTTTTGTTCACCAACATGCGGGCCATGCCTCGCGCGGGCCCAAATGCCATCCACCAAATTAGAAGGCAGTATGCAGGCGGAGAGTCACCCCGGTCGTAGTACGGCAGTAATGAGCTGTTGTATCACAAAACCCCACCTCCCCACAGTCCAAGTTTGACAGACAAAGCAACCATCATTTCACTCTGCACTGAATCCCCTTCTCCCTCACCGTCTTCAAGAAAGCCAACACTCGCATCTGACACTGTTCTTCTCTCCCAATGAAGGGAAGGTAAGCAGATCCGTGTTGTTTTTATATTTTTGTTCAAAGAAAAAAACTTTTGCAAAGAGTAACCGATCCTCACTCTTTTTTTGTTTCGTTGTCATTGCGGTTGTGTTTTCCTTTTAGTGGGCTCCTAGTATTCGTCAGTTTCATGATGGGCCAAGGAGAACCAGGCTAAGATCTGCCGATGTTGTAGCAGACGTGGGAGGCTGACCCCCACGAGACAGAGAGCTCCAAGAAGATGGAGGCAGCCACCGAGCCGACCCTAGATATGCTCACGACCACTACTGAGTTGGTGAATGCCCTGTTTGAGGTTACATCCCCCGTGGCACTTCAGGAGCAGTTTTCCCCCTTCGAGGATGTGCCCCCCCCCCCTGCTGAGCTACCCAAGGTGATTTTCTTCTTTGCCGATCTCGATTGTGGTTTTTCATCTAAGTATGTGGTGATGAAAAATGCAAAATTTTATTAGCTTCGATGCCATGCTATACATAGTGGTTTAAATAACTTGTGTTTCTTACACTGGAAAGTAATTCAGAATTTGTTTATGTTTCAATTAGAGCCCTGATGCAGACAAGGATTGTGTGGTTGTACATGTCACTCGCTATGAGGAGGAATGACCTGAATATACGCACTGGGAAAACAGAGTTCTTAGACTGTTGGATCTTGGAAGCCATCTGCGCTTATACCAATGCCGAGTTGTATTCCAGCCTCTTTGTTGTCAGGCATGTTGTCCAGGGTGTACTGAACCACAAGAAGTTCAAAGCTACTCCTTTGTTTGTGAGGCATACTGTTCTTGTCAAGCTTACGCAGGAAGATGATGTGGCATGCCTCCACAAACAAGCTTATGAGTGGCAAGGCCACAAGGTTATCTTCATGAAGGTTCACATGATTGAGCTGCTACCGGACGTCCTCCATGATGTTCATGGCAGGGTCTGTCTTGTGTCCAGCCCAAATTAGATCGAGGCATGAAATATTTGCCCCGGCTAGTGTCTAATAGTAGTTTGGATTGTTTCTAATTATCCGAACCTTGCCTATTATCGAGCCCTCTGGGGCTAGTACTCTATTTGAATCCATCTATGGGAACTGCTGCTACTTTGTGTGCCCGTGAATCATCTAAGAACCATCGTAATTGTTGCCGAAACAGATGCGTCCTCACTAGTTTTTTCATGAATATGGCATGGTAAGACATGAGTTGTCATGGTTTATCATACGAGCAGTGTGTGTTTGATGAAATAGAGTACTCCTTCGAGAACTGTGCGCCGATGTATACATAAGTACTTCTAAACACTGTTGGTGCTACCCCACTTGTAAGCAGTTGTGCAAAACACGGCACATTGGCCCAGCTCGCTTCAACACTAGGCTATCGACCAACTAACAATCAATAATCTCTTGTTTGACATATAAGCAACTAGTATCTTGTTACAGTGGTTCATGCTGTTAACTAAGGACACAATGTAAATTCCAAACATTCACACGCTAGTCCAGCGTTCATGTGGAACACTCACATTAAACTCGGCTTCATAAAAAACTTGAAAAGCATAAGTTAAGCAATTTTATACATCTCAATGATTCATAGAACATAACAAACATATACTAGTTCACAGCAAAAGACAAAGTTGCGAGAAGGTTTACAAATCAGGAAAAAAACAAGCAAGGCTTCTCTGTGCAAAGGGCCTCCCGATAGGCTTAAATTTCCTGGAGTTCAATCTGGTTTTTTCTTGTTGCCACCATCTAGGGTTAGGTTCCCTCATTCCAGAATAACCAATTATAACTGCATTCTTAGCTGGAATGCTGAATTGAACCATGTAGTGTACTGACAAGGTGAAACTCTTATGCATCCCACTAAATTTAAGCACCACTATTTGCAAAAATAAGCAGACCACAATGCCTCTTGTCCGCGCACCTGTCCCAAAAACCTCTGTGCAGCTGTGCCAGCTAGTCCTCGGTCCCTGGATCAACTCGTAGAAAGTACATCCCGGACTAGGATGCAGTTGTTTTTGCTCGTCCCTGCATTGCAATCAGGAAGTAAAACGTAAGAATCAGCGTCTTTTAGATTGCGTTGGTCATTCTACCTAGTTACTACCAATGTAGGAATACCTGGAACATTGGTGGTTAGAGGATGATAGCTAGGAATAGCCATCTCATTTTGTGCAGTTGTACTAAAACTGAGGTGTGTACTTTTGATTGCGCAGATAGAAACGAGATGGAGACAGACATCCCTGTTTGCGCAAATACGAAATACGGTTATTTAAACAGTGACAGATATTTGTAGTGGCGTATGATTAACAGTAGCATCTATTGTGTTATAATTGGCACTAGATTGACAGTATTAAAGTGCCCTTAAGTTAGTAGCATCACATCACATCAACACTGCCACTAGATTAACATGCAGAACAATAGCATTAGTATTACTTTCATGAGAGTAGCACATGGTCAGTAAATGTACAATCAAATTTGTGCAATTCCACTGGGATGAAGCAATGTTAGCAGTGTGAGATTTAAGTGTAACTGCAAAAACACAATTCATGGGAAATAAAGCAAAGACGAAAGCACTTCATAAAATGGTGATGGCATTGCTTGAATTTATCGACGACACTAGACCATTACTTATAGTGACATTAGGTGGCATTGCTTAATGCTTCATGTGATTTTACATTAACGGCAGCGATATGGGTGTAGGGACAGCAGGGGCATAAAATGGTGAGGCGGATGTGGTTGCCGAGAGCGGCAAACAGTCAGGCAGCATGTATGCATTTGTCCCATTTTTTATCTCCTCGGCGACATTTTCCTATGTGAGCACAGGAAATCTAGACCTGCCCATTCTCATTTGTGTTGTCCCCCAACACCCCTCACTTCCTTTCCTTTTTCAGCCAAGAGACAGGTCCACTTCCCCCACCCTTCGCCATCCACCATGCTTTCTTTGCCTTTTCAACCAAGAGACCGGTTGGGTAGCCAGTATCTACTACTTTCCCCCGTTTCATCTTAGAACCAAGTCCTAGATTCATGTTATAGCTTTCCCACTTTCTTCCCTGTTTGAACCAACTCTTAGATTTAAATGTATGAACTAGCTTTACCTCTAAATAGTAAAAGTCTAGGTGGCTTTGGAACAGCCAACGGAAGTAGAGAAAGATCCACACGCAGCCACATGGGGAGCTGGGGCAGTAGAGCAAGGCAGGTTCCGAAGGAATATATACCTGAGGGTCGTCGGCATGTGGCAAAGACGGTGTCAGGAGGCCGCAACTTGGCCACAATACCGCAAGGAGGAAGAAGGGGTCGGAGGCCCTCACGAGTCGGCGCTCTCTCAAAGAGAACGGCATGGCCGCCGATCGAGATGCGCGAGCAGCCGTTGGTCTCCTCCCTCGCTGCTGACGACAGCGTGAACAACGCACCTACACCCCTACCCCAGTCGAGGTGGTCCGGCCGGATTTGTGACCAGCCATGAGCAGAGAGAGTTTGGCCACCTATGTCTTGCTTTGATCTGGAGAGCATGAGAGAGTGAAAGAGAGGAACCCTAGTAAAGCAAGCGCTAAGGCTCCTGCTTATATATATAGTGGAGTGATTTTTTTTATACCAGCTTCAAAAAATGCGCTCCTACATGTACCCCCGAGTTGGTGTTAGAGAACTAGTGCGTGCGTGCACCGCTTCTCTTCGTGAGAGTACAATATACTATTCCCAAAGAACAATCGCCACAAGAGTAATAGTATAAGTGTGTGACGTGTGACCTAAAATAAAAGGTGCGCGACGTATTTTGTTTTTAGAAGTTCTGAGGGTAGGGTGTGAAGAGCACATATGTGTGTGACGTCTACCTGCAGATGTAGATAGACGGTGGGTGCGAGAGCACTCGGGAGAGTCGTGACTCATGAGGGTGCGTGTGTGCGTCAGAGAGAGGGGGCACGTATCAATGCAATGCATGTGTCCATAAACCATTAGCCGGCAAATGTTCGCCACAAGTTGTTTCCTGACGAACGTCGTAAGAACCGTTAGATCGGCATCTGACAGTGTTAGTTTTGCCATGTCATTTAGCAAACCAGCCACTCCTCCTACACACAAATCTTCCATGTGAGTGTTAGCAACTGTTGTATGCTCCTCCCACCGTTCCAAAATGCAGTGCATATAGCTTTATTGAAAATTCAAACCTCACAAACTTTTACCGAGTTTTCGTGTAACAAAATGCACATGTAGAATACCCAGTATATATCATTTCATTCATCTTCGAGAGGTAACTATAAAGATGGGGGAGGAGTCTACAAACAAAGACCGTCGTATCACCTGCAGCAATTTCAACCATCCTTTGGTGTGGAGGAATATCATAGGAACTCTATATGATATGATTTTATATCATTTGTTTCCTTTAGAGCCAATTGGTTCATAGGAATAGATTCATATAGTCCACATTTCAAAGGAAATAAACATGCTACCATTTTTATAGCTTTAGAGCCACTTGGTTCATATGAATGGATTCCTATACTCCCATAATTGCAAAGGAAAATAAACATTAGCGTATATTCAATAGAAAAGTTCCTATCATGTGAACCAAATGACATCTCTTTTCTAATCTCTCCTCATAGGAATTGAGATACATGTCATATCTAGATTCAATAGAAAAGTTCCTATGATGTGAACCAAATGACATCTCTTTTCCAGTCCCTACTCATAGGAATTGAGATACATGTCATCTCTTTCCCTACAACTTCCATGTATACATCTTCTATTCCTAAATAGCTAGTACAACCCACTAGTAGCTTTTTTCCTAGACATGCAACTATGGCACAAGAACACGTCATGCATGCAAGTCATAAATCTCATTGTTTTTCTACTCTATACATGCAAGCACGACATCATCAATTCGTGCATGTTACCCATAAGTTATTTCTTGCATTAAATTTTGTATTGACAATGTATGTGCTGGTCACATGCACACATATGTAGTTCACATTCACATTTTTGTTAGAAATGTCATTCTTTTAACTACAATTCATTTTTCTCTTTGTACTCCCTCCGTCTAGGTGTGTAAGTCATCTCCCGAAAACCAAATAATTCTAGAATACTTAGGCATGGTACATTAACTCCCTCCTCGTTTCTTGTTTCATGACATATCAACCAATAAGAGATGTGGGTCGTGCATGCTTTCAATGGCTTGAGACTTTCAAACATGACATGAAGTGGTTAATTCATTGCATGGAATGCTATTAACTAGCAAAAAAACCTAAGATGACTTATATACCTAGACGGAGGGAGTATTACATTTTTCCCATTTTAAGCATACATTCACTTCCCATTAGTTATAGATGTTTTTGGAGGAACTTTTATGCATTATCTATACCCCTATATAGTGTGTGAATAACTTTGAAAGATGGTCGTTGGATGAAGCTAATCCGATAGTGTAGAGATGGCAAATCTGAGCACTACTGGCCGTTGGATATCATCAACATTCCACCAGAATTCTGCCACAAGTACAATCTAGAAGACTCCATGGTTGAACTCAACATAATGCACAAACCACTAAACACAAGCACTTCTCCTTTGTTCTAGATTCTTCCATATCATAATTGCCCACACTTTTTTTCTAAATGAATTGCCATTATTTGTTTTTTACTTTATGCTTTACAATGCACACTCCCATGAATCTTAACCTTTTTTATAAAACTAATTGATTTTGAATGAGATGAACTGTCAGAACTAAACGAACATCTACATCATGCATATATGACTCAAAGCTTTACATGTTATAGTGTGTATTTATTCATAATTTGGTTTCCAAATCTCATGCGTTCAATGCATGTGTACCTTACTAGTTTTGAGTAGAGTAGCAAATTTCACGCGGCCGCGGGTATATCAAAATACAGGGCCCATGCATCATTGCCTTTCGGACGAACCTACGTCCACAATTCTTTGTATGTATATCTCCAATGGTCCCCGAACCCAAACTGTTGCCTTGTTCCCGTAAAACCAAGCGACCCACACATATTAAGGCGTCGACTCAAACTCAATCCCTCTCCCGTTTACTATGAGGTGGCCCCGCACGCCATAGTACTCCTACAAACCCTACCGCCGCACGCATCATCATTTCTTCAAGAGGATGAGGGAGAAGCGGATTTTTAGTGGAAGCACTTCCAAAAAAGGATTTGTAGTGGAGGCCCCTACCCTAGGGTGCCCTAGGTAGCTACCGCACGCATCATTGGTTTTATCTTTTCTTTATGCTCTTGCGCCCTAGAGTGAAATGATGGTTGGTTCGTCCGTCCAGCTTAATGCGGGAAAGGTGGGGCTTTGTGATTTGACCCCTCATCGCTTATTTATTACTACTCCAGTGCTACGACCGGGGTGCCTCCAAGTCCAACCACTGCTACAAACTGTAATTTGGTGCATCACACGTGGAACAATATGGTGGATGAGGATTCTCAAAAAAATAAAAAAAGATGGTGGATGAGTCACATGTTGGCCAAAGGGGTTATGTTAAGTGTGTCGCCATTTCGTGTGCGGACTGACCCTGCTTGAGTTGCTACGCCAACACGACAGGAGCAGTCTACCACTTGGTTTTGCTCCTTGGTGAATCCCGACTATATTGATCTAAAAAGATACGTACTATACTACCCTCTCCATCTCGGTTTATAGGGCGTGCACGTAGTTCTAGGTCATCCATTTGACTAACTAAATATGAGTTACTATGTCACAAAAAGTATATCATTGTATTCTTAAGAGGATATAGTTTCTAAACATATACTGTTCATCACATATATAGCCAGTTAAATTCTCAACCTAGAATGACGTGCATGCCCTGTAAACCGATACGAAGGAAGTAATAAAAATGAGGTGATTTTACCGAGCGATGGGCGGGGGAGCATGGCCTGTCACGCAGTCCCACGTGTCATGATGTACCAAGGCGATGCACGTGTCCCTCTTGAGGCAGAACAATGGCAGAAGCAACACTACGTGGTTTTCTTGAAGGAGATGATGGCGAATCGAAGTGTGAAATAATGGTTGCGTCGTCCATGTCGGAAGGTGCGACATTGTGATTTGACGTCTCATTGCTCATTAGTACTACTAGGGCGGTATGACTGGGGTGCGTCCCCCTGCTGTTCTGCACTGTTATTTGGTGGATGACACATCGACCCGGTTGCTATATGTCCCACATGTCAGCAAGAGGAAGTACAGAATTCATGAAAGCGAGCATCCACGGAGGAGTACAAGACACGGCTTGGTTTTTGCTGCTTTGCGTGATCCATCGATACAAACCCGGACTAAAAAAAGGCAAGGGCGGGTCTTTTCCCGCGCGACAGGCAAAGGAGTTTGGCATAGTCTGTTCGAGGCAAGGAGGCAGGAAGGGAAACAAGTAAATAAAGTTTGAGCGACTTAGTTTTGGGAAAAACCGATTTTACGGAGTACGTACCCATGATGGAGGACTACTACTTACTACTCCCTCCTTTCCGGTTTATTGGGCTCTTCTAAAATGATTATTTTTCCATTTTATAAGTCTCAATTCTATTAGTAGTAGTACCATCACATGTTGGATTTTGAGGTGCGTTAAATCACCCGATGCAAGAAGTGTCAAGAGAAAACTCACCAATGCCTCGGTAAACATAACTTCTTGTGAAAAACGGGCGTACTTATTACTTGTGCAAACTAAGAAATTAATTCCACCACTCACCGTCTACCTTGGGTGGAGAGATTCTGAAATTGAGCCATAAACTGCAAAGGAGGGAGTAGTAACATAGCCTAGGGTAGCTTGCTGCACCACGAACTCCAAGGAAATTGATGTAGTAGTACTACTCCTATATACCACTGTACTACTCCATGGAGTACTACTAAAATACATATATTCCAAATAATATGATAATCTCTCTAACCATGGTAGGGATGAGGAGTAAACGGAGGTATTAGTAAAATATTCTCCTCGTCCTGTGAGCCACCGCGTGCGTGGGCAAGGGAGCGAGCGTAAGGCGTACTAGTAAGCAAGCTTCACCTCGTCCTACGAGCCACCGCGCCCGTGGGCGGCGGAGATGGCGTAGAGTACTAAGCAAGCTTCTCCTCGTTCTGCGAGTTGACGTGGCACATCAAAAGAAATACGTACAGAGCATCTCGAGTGCATAGAGCCTTGCCTCTAAGGTAGGCCCCACATGGTTTGCCTGTTCTTAACATAACGCATAAAGTCGCAATTTGTTTGTTCGCCAGTGGTAGACGATTCTCCATCAAGTGGACAACCAATACACGTGTCAAATTACCACATCGGCTGCCTTTTCGTACAGAAATGAGCTCCACCGTGTACCCACACGGGTGTGGTTGTGAAAGAGATGGGAGTACTTGCGCCGTGCGTGCACCTCTTCTCTTTGTGCCGTCCATCCCCATGCCTCCGCCCAATCCGACCACCAGCCACCACAACGCCCCACTCCTCCTCGCCTTATCTCTCATCTTTCTCAAGATATCATTTTTTCGATGAAATTCTCAAGATGCCACTTTTCCGATAAAATTCTCAAGATATCATTAGTTTTTACACATGGGATTACTCCTGCATGGGTGAATCACAACAGGTGTTTTGTAAAAAAAATGCATCTTGATGTTCTGTGCAATGCACGAGCATCTTGCTAGTCCATGAAAACAATACATGGCAAAGTTTCACGGCGAACAAGGGATTTGAATCTGCTGGGAGGGGCTGTTTGGATCTTGCCTGGGGTAGCCAAAATATTGGCGACCTTTTTTTCCGCCGGTGCCTTTGCCACCGATGAACGGGGAATGTCTCGGGTGCTCATGCATCCTCCAGCGCACACGTTGGAGATGAGTTCACACGAGCTGTGCTTTTTTTGTCCCACCACGCCTCCCGAGCCGGCCACAGACCGACCGGCAACCCGCATATTATGCCATCCAACTGTAGCCGCACACATTCTGACAGCAACTCAACCAACCGAACGAAATTCATGCAAACACGGCGATATTTCATATAAACAATGACGGAATTCATATAAAATACTGGATTTTCATACAAACACGATGGATTTCATTACATTCAAATCAACTAAGCGGTGCTAGTTCTGGACAGCACAGGTATATAATACCTGGCCTAAATGGTTGCCCACTGATCCATTTGTGTTCCTCATGTCCGGCAGCAGTATCACCGGACTGCTGGGAGCCCCAAAGGTATATGCTTCAGCGCAAAGGACGTCTCGCTCCCCCACTGCCGAAGCCGAAGATGATGGTGGAAGGGGGCTTCTCTTCTTCCGTGGAGCCCATGCGGGGTCGATGAAGGTCCTCGCAACAAAAGGATCCGGCAAGACACCTGTTGTGTACGCCGGCGTCGCCTCCGTGGTGGCCTTCATGGGACACAAGCAGCGGCGGCCTCCCGTGTTCTACTTCTCCTCAATGATGGCGGCGGACGTGGAGGCGCTGGCCACCGACTCGTCGCTCTTCGCGCACCCGGCTTCTGTCTCTGCTTGCATGGCGTGGCCGCCGACATGGGAGTCTCATCCATAGAAATGGGAGATGCGGTCGAAGACACGGGAGGCATGGAACGGGGCAGAGGCGTGGACGGCAGTGATGACGCCCATGCGCCGCTCCTCGTCAAGCTGACCTTGAGTGGCGAGTTGCTGAACCGGCTTATGGCGGCAACGACTTTGTCAGGCGAGGGGAGGGAAGTGGATCAGTAAGCTGCATAGCTCGTATCGGGCGGGCTCGACGGGCCATGCAGCCGGCTTGGATGTGGGATAACTACTCTTCGTAAGCCATTGTACGAGTGGACAAAATGGTGAAGGAGGAGATATGGGAGCGGCGGAGGTGCGTGATTCTTGGTCAGCGTTTGGCCTCATTTAAATAGGAGATTAAATAGATGGTGGAATGGAGGAGCTTGGCCGGCGTTGCGTTTAATGCCGGCCCGGTAATAAACGGACGTGTGTCCAGAGTGGGTTTCCCGGCTTCCACACGGCTTTCATGGAGGCGTTTGAATGCGGCAAGGAGGCATGCTCAGCCGGGCGTGTAGCGAGTGGCGCCCTCGACTCTGACATATGGCACCGCGCTGTTCTTCCATTGACGTGTGGGCTCTTTTGGTACATGGCCTGCATGTCAGTGACCCAACGCACACAGCGCACAACAGAGGAACTTTTGGTGGGCCAGGGCGGCCAGAAGTGGGCATTTCATAAACAGATGATTGTTCATTGAGTGTGATGTCATCTATTTCATGTAGATAAGCCTACAATATAATGTAAGAGAATTTTAAAGTTTTCATATATACGTTGGTAGCCCGTTCAATATGTTGTGATTCATAAAGACCGCGGCAAACATTATTGTTCTGCTTATCACAGATAAGATTGATTAATACCCATAACAATCCATGTCCTTAACAAAGGGTGCATGCACGTATAGGTTGAGCATGTGTCTTGCGTCGTGTGCTATGTGCATGCAGGCGTGCGGGTGTTGCGTGTGTGCATGTGTAGGTTCCAGTGTTGCATGCATGTGTGCGTACGTGCGTGTGTTTGTGAGTGCATGTTTATGTGTCAGGGTTGCACGCCTGCATGTGTGCGTGTGTTCGTTATGTGTACGTGTCAGTGTTGCATGCCTGCATGCGTGCGTGTATTGCGTGCGTGCATGTGTACGTGCAGGGTGAGGCTACATGTCAGTCGACTGCCTTTTTCATCTCTGGTCAGTAGATTTTCCAGCCGTTGAATAAGAAATCAAGGGCTTGCAGTTCATCTTCAACCTCCACCCCTTGAGCCGCGAGCCACCACCGGCCGAACCGCTGGCCGCCGCCGCCATGCCGCCCCGCCTGCCCCAAAATCATTCCCCACCACCGGTCCGCCGCCACCCCGCCCATCCCTCCAGCCCCCCCGCACCGAGCTTTTTCTATGGCAATCCCCATGCCACCGCCCAATCACCGCGCCCCCACCACCAGCGACTGCCAACCAAAGGTCTGACGACTTTGAATCCCCACCGACCACTAATTTATTACCATTTATGTCCTTCATATATGCGCTGACGGGTGGGCCCTATGGTAATGTGCGCTGCTAAATGTGGACCATTTGACTGGTCAATTGATCGTGTCATCAACAAATTACGGAGCTGTATGGTGAGCCAGTGACCGTATGATCACTGTCGGTGTCAAAACCGGCGGATCTCGGGTAGGGGATCCCGAACTGTGCATCTAGGCCGGATGGTAACATGAGGCAGGGGACACAATGTTTTACCCAGGTTCCTGCCCTCTTGATGGAGGTAAAACCCTACGTCCTGCTTGATTAATATTGATGATATGGGTAGTACAAGAGTAGATCTACCACGAGATCAGAGAGGCTAAACCCTTGAAGCTAGCCTATGGTATGATTGTATGTTGTCCTACGGACTAAAAACCCTCCGGTTTATATAGACACCGGAGAGGGTTAGGGTTACACAAGGTCGGTTACAAAGGAGGAGATATCCATATCCGTAATTCCTAGCTTGCCTTCAATGCCAAGTAGAGTCCCCTCTGGACACGAGACAAAGTCTTCAATCTTGTATCTTCATAGTCCAATAGTCCGGCCAAAGGATATAATCCGGCTGTCCGGAGACCCCCTAATCCAGGACTCCCTCAGTAGCCCCTGAACCAGGCTTCAATGACGATGAGTTCGACGCGCAGTATTGTCTTCGGCATTGCAAGGCGGGTTCCTCCTCCGAATACATCACAGAAGAATTTGAATACGAGGATAGTGTCCGACCCTGCAACATAAGTTCCACATACTTCCGTAGAGAGAATAATATTTTCGCAAATCTAATTTGCTGACTTGTTTTGACAGTATGACGTTATGTCATGGCCCAGTGATTATTCGAACCGTTTTTCTTCAATCAGCTCCACACATAACGTGAGGCGGTTTCTTGACACGTGTTGTCAAAGCAGAGATCGTGTTCCCCCAATTACGGGATTCTCATTAATACGGTCGTGGGTAACCCAACCGTGTCTAGGACTCCTAGATTATAGGTAAGTCCCAAATGGCTACGGAGAGGACGCTTGATATTCACCCTCTTTATAAAGGGACAAGGTTTTCGCTTTTTCCCTCTCGCGCTCAATCGAACCCCTCCCCCGCCTCGAGTTCTAACACCCAAAGCCCAGGTCAGGTGCTCCGGATCTTCAATCATGTCCGGATCGAGCCTTCAAGGCCGGCGGATGCCCTCCTCCATCACGGAAGAGGATATCAAGAGGTTGAGGGAGGACGGATACCTGACCGTCGAGGTTTCGCATCGGCTGCCTGCTCGTGGGCAGGTTGTCCCCACTCCCGAACCCGACGAGAACGTCGTGTTCGTCTCCCACTTCCTCCGAGGCCTAGGCCTCACTCTGGATCCCTTCGTCAGGGGTTTGATGTTCTATTACGGGCTAGATTTCCACGATCTAGCTCCGGACTCCTGTCTCCACATCTCGACATTTATTGTCGTGTGTGAGGCCTTCCTCCGCATTACCCCTCACTTCGGCATGTGGCTCAACACCTTTAAAGTGAAGCTGAAGATGATCGAGGGCAACATACAGCGTGCGGAGGCGCGTCAATAGGCAAGATGGCAGGAGCTCCGTGGCCGAAAGGTTCCTTTCCAGAGGTGTCCGAATTATGGCAACGGGAGTGGTTTTACGTCACGGCTCCCAGAAGTGCCAAGTGGGCGGCTGCCCCCGCTTTCCGCTCGGGCCCCCCACCACAACTGATGTCATGGATTAGCAGAGGTCTGAGCTAGGGTCCGGCCAAGGACGTGCCTATATTGCAAAGCCGCATTCAAGATCTCTTCGAGGGAGATTTTAATTTGGTTGTGGTAATGCAAGTTATGCTGGTTCGTCGAGTCCAGCCTTGCAAATGCCGGCCCCTTCCCTTATGGGAGTTCAACCCAGAAGGACCATGCACCATTCAAAGTTTCCTCGGCCTGACGCATGAGGAGATGTACAACTCATTCTTCGGACCTCAAATAGAGTGTCCGGATACTACCGAGGATGTGGGCCTGAGCAGTAACCGCGCCGCCGAACAAGTAAGAAATCCTCTAGCCAAACACACCATCTTTTATTCATGAAGTTATTTCTGAGAGATCGCTCTTTGACCAGGAATGGCTAAAAAAGGCGAAGATGATTCGGCGTTCGGCCCCCCTCCCTGAGGGTTTGGAAAATCCGGTTTTGGAAAAGATGCTCAAGCTCGCACCTTGCCCGGAGCCCTCGAAGGAAGACACAGGGGGGAATAATATGGGCGGAAGCGGGCCCCCATCGCTGCCAGTTCCAACTGAGGGAATGAGCGCCTCCATAAAGGAGGATAACCGGGGGAGGAAGAGGACTGCTTCCGAGGATCCGGAAGCTGAGGCCTCCAAACGGTAGAAGAAGTCTCCAACAGAGGGTCCTGCCTCGGGGGGTGCTCTTGCCGCACAAAGTCCGTGGAGGGATCAGCCCTCCAACGAGTCATAAGTTATCCAAAAAATACTTTAATAGTGAAGGTATAACATCTTTCCTCTGAGAAAATAACCGCAACATATATCTTGCAGTTCGGTTCTTAGCCCCTCTCAGCTGAGCTCGTCTTCGGGGGATCTTCTTCCGGAGATGATGGAGAGCGAAACGCCTCCCCCGGACTCCTCCGCTCAAGAAGCGGGCAACCCCGAAGTGTCGCCATAGCGGGCCTCTCCGGATCCCGTGAGGCCAGAAGATAATCCCATAGACCCCCGAAGTCCCCAGCGTCCGGCTCTCGAAGAGAGCAACCAAAAGAGTCCGACACCGTCTGGTATGCGGTCGGACATTCTAAGGGAGCTGGTGGGGTGAGCGGCCATCTCAGAAGAACACCGTACGCTGATGGGTACGGTGATGGAGAGAATTTCGTCCGCCGAAAGCGGATTACATGAAGCCTTTATGAGTCTACTGACAGGCTTTGAGGTACGTGAGATAATATGTGATAGTACCACACATGTTAGGTGTGCCCTGTGTAGATAGTAGCCCTTGAGACTCTGGTTGTCGTCGATAACGGCGACGAACAGAGGATCATAGTCCCAGGCAATAACCAGACTGCCTTTATGTGCAGGTGGTGGAAGCTCCAATGGCTAGCCGGACTAGTGAGTTTGCCGAATTAAAATGGCAACTGGATGCGGCAGACGCCGACATCGAGCTTGTGAACAAGCGGCTTGAAGAATCCCAGGTAAGTAATGTTTTCTGGTGAATGTCACACAATAAGAGGAGCATGATGCCAGTATCTTTAATATGTTGTGACTGCAGATGGAGCTGCCACCGTGGAGACCCTTCAGGCGGAGCTCGCCCGAGCCAAGGAACAAGCGAGGGTTAGTATTGCAGCTACTTTGAAGGGGCCGAGGAGTTAAGAGCCAAGAAGGCCGCCCATTGCGAAAGTAAAGAAAAGATGGCCAAGACGGCCATAGAATTAAAAGGCACTGCCGACCGTTGCCAGTTCCTTGAAGAGGAGAACCGAGTGAAGGCAGCGGACCTGGAGAAGGCCACTATGGCGACCAAAGACAGTCACTCTGCTATGAGGGCGAAGGAGGAGCTGCGCGAAGCCGGGGATATTGCGGCTGGGAAGCCCTTTCTACTACAGAGGAAGTTCGGAGATCCGCGCTATGCCCCTTTGGATCGGCTGTGGAGTTCGGCAGACGCATATATGGACTTGGTGGCTAGTGCTGCCGATGCGGTCGAATACTTCCAAGATCAATCAGGTCATGAAGTGGACAAGCTATTCTGGTCGCAATTCAACGTTCCAGAGCATCCGCCTCCCTTGACTGATTAGCTAACTGAATGGGCCGAACTTAATAGGTTCTCCGGACTCGCCATGAGGTCTGTTGTAGATCAATTGTGGCCGGAGAAGCCGAAGCCGAACAGCTACTTCAGCTTAGTGCAGCAGTTCCTTGGCACGGGGCCGCGCATCAACGCGATGAAGAGGTCGGCGTGCATAGAAGGCTCGCGAATGGCCTTTGCCCATGTCAAGGCATGCTGGACAGAGATGGATGCTACCACTGTCACGGCGCAAGGTTCGGCCATGGGCCGAGTAGCTGCCGAGCACTATTTTGAAGAGGTTCTTGAGGGTGCTCATTTGATAGAGTCCCAGTGCTCGAAGAATATTATGTTGGAATGACATGTATTCCCATTGTAAACACAATGTTTTTATGAAATATAGTAAGGCTGTATTTATACTTTTGCTGGAAAGTAATGTGATGCCTCCTGTGCGGCCGTTTATGTATATATGTATATAACCTGAAAGATTGCAGTCGTTGGCTTCAACCCCCATGCATATAATGCGGAGGTGCTCGCAAAAAACATGTGTTCACACTTAACCCAACGTCTTGGTCCTATTAAGGAGGTGATGGCGCAGCGGACGAGGCAACCGGACTATAATGCTTTAACACTTTCACTTAGCCATAGGAGTTTGACAGTGGGGCTACTAGATAGCCCCTGGTGGCTCTGCACTCTCCCGATCTCGGGGTCCGTACAGGCCTGGCCGGAAAACAGCCCTTCATTAAGGCGGAGGAATTCTAACATTCCGATAGGTCATCGAGTGGTTGACCAGTCTCACGCTATATCATGACAGTCTGTTTTCGGCTTTCTCTACTGAGGTGCTCGTCCGGATGAACCAGGGCACAATCGCAGTAGTTCTCCTGGTGCTGCCTTAGCCAATAAAGCGGAACGTAAGGCACCAAAACACAGGAGCCGGGCAAACCCAACATTTGACCAAAGACAATGATTCGGAGCTGACGCATATAAGGCCAAACTCGCGACGCCGAACACTCCCTAAGGTATTCGGTCTTTATGGTATAGACCGGGCCTAAATAGTGCCCTTTGTAAGAAGCCCCTTGTGTCTAGGCACGTGCATTACTCTGACGTGGCCACATGCCAAGACGTCAGCATCCTTCTCAATTGTACTGAGAATTCGAGGGATGTGTATCAACAAGAGACAATAAAAAAGGTTTACGCAGGGTCTTAATCTAAAACGAATCCTTGGAGCGGGTCCCTGCTGCACGTCTGCGCCTGTGTCTCCGTTGTGCCGTATCCTGGACGGGTGTAGCATGATGATCATCTGTAAAAGAGAGGAACTTAGGTGAAAAAGTTGTCGTGCAAAAAGATAGTTTTTAAAGAAACCATGTATAACTAGAAATGAGTAGAAATTGCCACTTGTCTGCGCGTGTTGAGCCCCCTGTATTTGTAATAGGGGTGTGGCCATCAATCTGGTACAAATTACATATAGCAGCGCCGGACTCGTCTAACCGCGTCCGTGGTCTTGACGACCTATCAAATGCTTTAGTTGGTGAGGCCATTTTTAGTGTGCGGCTGCCAAGGCAGTCGCATTCTCTTTGGCACGCAAAGATCTCTTAATACTTCTGTTCACTGTAATGATGCCACGTGGACCGGGCATCTTGAGCGTGAGGGAAGCATAATGCGGTATTGCATTAAAGCGAGCAAAAGCTTCGCGTCCAAGTAGTGCTTGATAACCGCATTGGAACAGAGCAATGTGGAAGGTTAAATGTTCGCTACGGGAGTTATCGGGGAAGCCAAATATAACCTTTAGTAGCAGGGAGCCCGTGCAGTGAGCCCCTGGGCCTGGCGTTACTCCTTTAATGGTAGTGTTGCTATGGAAGATTTTCGTTGGGTCTATCCCCATTTCGCGGATTGTATCCTGGTATATCAGGTTTAAACTGCTACCACCGTCCATCAGGACTCGTGCAAAGTGGTATCCGTCAATTATTGGGTCTAATACCAGGGGAGCCCATCCTGCCCGGCGGATACTTGCTGAGTAATCACGATGGTCGAAAGTGACCGGTTGAGACGACCAGTGGCGGGGTTTCGCGGTGATAGGCCCTTGGGAATATTTATCTGGGAGGGCCGCTTTGCTTCCCTTGATCACGTGTAATACGTTGACTGTTTTGACTTCTAATGGAAACTTCTTTTGTTCCCCAGTGTCTTGCTTGAGAGGCTCATCCTCATCTGCGCTTGGTGTATCCTCCCCCTTGTGTACGGCGTTGAGCTTGCCGGACTACTTGAAGACCCAACATTCTCTGTGGGTATGATTAGCGGGTTTACCAGGGGTGCTATGGATCTGACATACCTGGTCCAGAATTTTTTTCAGGCTAGATAGTTCATCTCTGGCACCTTTAGAGGGTGGCTTTTGTTGACCTGGCCGAGAGCTTCGGAATCCGGTGTTTACCGCCGTGCTCTTCGGGATGTCTTCTTTATTCCGACGCTTATTATTTTTGCCGCGTCATGATTTCCCGTTTTCATCTCTAACTTTGGATGTGCTTGGGTCGCTGGTGCTGCATCTGGCTAGCCAGCTGTCCTCACCCGCGCAAAAGCGGGTCATGAGGCTTGTTAATGCTGCCATTGTTCTCAGCTTTTCTTGGCCGAGGTGTCTGGCAAGCCATTCATCGCGGACGCTATGCTTAAAAGCTACCAAGGCTTCGGCGTTCGGGCAGTCAACTATTTGGTTCTTCTTACTAAGAAACCTGTTCCAAAGCTTTCGGGCTGACTCTCCGGGCTGTTGAGTTATATGACTCAAATCGTCTGCATCCGGGGGTCGGACATAAGTCCCTTGAAAATTTGCCCGAAAAGCGTCTTGGAGCTCTTCCGAGCTTCCAATGGAGTTTTCGGGGAGGCTTTTAAGCTAGTGCCGAGCTGGCCCTTTGAGCTTGAGCGGTAAGTACTTGATGGCATGGAGATCATCACCTCGAGCCATATGGATATGGAGGATATAGTCCTCAATCCAGACCCCAGAGTCTGTTGTTCCGTCGTATGCCTCTATGTTTACTGGTTTGAATCCCTGTGGAAATTCATGGTCCAGCACCTCATCGGTGAAACATAGGGGGTGTGCGGCACCCCTGTATCTGGGTGTACCGCGTTCTTCTGATGTTTGTTGTGTTACATCATATGTTGGGGCGCGCTTGTGTGGTCCATAAATGGATCTGGTTGCGTCGTCCTTTTGGTGCGAGCCCACATGTGGATCGCGTATTGGCTTGTGAGTGGCGTTGTTTGCCGCTCCATGTTGGCCATGAGATCGTCTATCCGGCCAGGTGGCCATTTTGATTTTTGGTTGTGGGGGATCTATGGCCTCCTCATCGAATTCAGGTAGCAACTTCCGCTTCTGGTAGCTCTTGGTGGGGCGATTACCACCATACTTCGCTGCTGTGTTGAGTACTTTACTCCATCTGATTTGGAGTGTGTCCTGCCCAGCGTTGAGCCTTTTCTTCTGCTTTTTTAGACTCCTCGCGGTGGCAACAAGCCTTTGACGGGCATTCTACTGCTCCGGGTGCCTGTCCGGCGTTATGTCATCCGGACTATTATCTTTGACAGAATTGGTTTGTTTGGTTTGATTCTCCGTATTGCCGTGGTCCGGCAGTGGTTCGCCCTGCTCCAACGTTGGGTCTGTATGATCGTTATTTCTGCCGAGGTGGGATTTGGGGTGGCGCTTACGCCGCTGCTTTGACTGCATCTCGACGGGACAAGCCTTCGTTGCGTCCTTCCGTTCCTCGTCGTCGTCTTCTTTTGGTGTGTCCACCATGTATACGTCATATGATCAGGTGGGCGTCCAGCGCCCTGTGGGCGGTGGTTCCTCTTCGCCTCCCGCATCGTCGTCCATACCGTCGATGTCTTCGGAGTCGAAGTGGAGCATGTCGGTTGAGTCATCGATAGTGGCTACCAAGTGGGTGGTGGGTGGGCCTCGAATTTCTACGTCGTCCGCATCCCAGTCCTGCCAGACATAATTCGGCCAGGATTCTCCTGACAAGGAGAGAGACCTTAATGAGTTCAGTATGTCGCCAAAGGGCGAGTGCTGAAAAATATCCACGGAGGTAAACTCCATGATCGGCACCCAATCGGATTCGATAGGAACGGGCGCAAGCGGTTCGGAGTCCGTGGCCGGAGAAGGATCCGGTAGTTTAACAACATGGCTCCCGCGCAAGGCAAGGTCGATGTTCGGCTCGATCGCCGCTAAGGGTAAGGCCTCCGTGGCGGGGTCCATCCACCCGTCCGCGGAAGGCGCAACTGGCTCCGAATTGAGGGTCGGTGCGGCTGCCAGTGTGATCTCCGTAACATTGTCCGATGGGAGAGCTAAGTCATGCTCATCGTGATCGCGTGGCGCACAAGGCAGAGGCTCGAATCCATCGTAGATCAAATCTCCACGGATATCGGCCGTGTAGTTTAAGCTTCCAAACGTGACCTGGTGGCCAGGGGCATAACTTTCCATCTGCTCCAGATGGCCAAGCGAATTGGCCCGTAGTGCAAAGCCGTCGAGCACGAAGATCTGTCCAGGGAGAAAAGTCTCACCCTGGACCGCCTCGCTATCGATGATAGTAGGAGCCATCAAGCCTAACGGCGACGACACAGAGGAACTCTCAATGAAAGCACCAATGTCAGTGTCAAAACCGGCAGATCTCGGGTAGGGGGTCCCGAACTGTGCGTCTAGGCCGGATGGTAATAGGCGGCAGGGGACACAATGTTTTACCCAGGTTCGGGCCCTCTTGATGGAGGTAAAACCCTACGTCCTGCTTGACTAATATTGATGATATGGGTAGTACAAGAGTAGATCTACCACGAGATCAGAGAGGCTAAACCCTAGTAGCTAGCCTATGATATGATTGTATGTTGTCCTACGGACTAAAAACCCTCCGGTTTATATAGACACCGGAGAGGGTTAGGGTTACACAAGGTCAGGTACAAAGGAGGAGATATCCATATCCGTATTGCCTAGGTTGCCTTCCACACCAAGTAGAGTCCCCTCCGGACACAAGAGGAAGTCTTCAATCTTGTATCTTCATAGTCCAATAGTCCGGCCAAAGGATATAATCCGGCTGTCCAGAGACCCCCTAATCCAGGACTCCCTCAATCACCCTAAAATGTATTTTATTAACATAGTACATACTCAAACTACCATTTCTTTCATTCATATACGCGCTGACAGGTGGGCCCCATGGTTACGCGCCCTGATGGTGCAACACTAGTTGTGCCACGTGGAACGTTTGACTGGTCAATTGATTGTGTCATCAACAAAATACGTAGTCGTACGGGTGAGCCAGTGACCGTATAATAACGACATGTATTTTTTTAACATGGTACAGACGTAAGCGCTCATATTTACGCGCAAGCACTCACCGCTATAAGCTCACACATGCAGACCCTACCCCTATGAGCACCTTCGAGAGAGTGAGCTAGCATATGATCTTGAGATTTTACGAAGTCACCATAGGTTCCTCCTAGTCGAGTGGAACGTCTCCTCCCACTGAACACACATCGCCGAAAAATACTGAAATTAACCCAGGATAAATGCGAGCACCAGGACATTAACCCTGGTGGGCTCAAGAAACCACAGTCCTCCTAACCATCCAACCACTGGTTGGTTAGCACCACAAAATGTATGTGGTGACCGTGATGAGCTTATTCTGAAGTCCAGTTACCATATCGTTCTTTCGCTTCAAATACAATGATCGTAAGTGTCATCAACAAAATACAGAGCACGCATCAAATACAATGTCCGTTAGTGTCATCAACAAAATACGGACACGGCGTCAGCTAGATACCGTTTGATCACCATGAGAATGTATACGGTGACCGTAATGAGCATATTCTGGAGTCCAGTGACCATATAGTTCTTTATCTTGATATACAGTGACCGTCACGCGTGAATGTGTCATGGTCATGCATACTTTTAGAGGGCCAAGAGATAGTTTGTGTGCGTACATGAAAGTGGTGTAGAAAGAGGGGGTGTCCGCTGGAGACAAGGAGAGATATGCCCTTCGTTTCTCTTTCCCATGATTATATTTAGGAGAAAATATAAACATTCACAATGCAGAACAAATATTTTGCGATGCACCATGCAACTAAATTCCATGTATAACATTGTACTATTGTATATGCTTATTTCCTTAGTGGCCGATTGCGTGTGTGGTGTGGTGGGCACATCATTTCTAGTTGGGGTGGGCACATCATTTCTAGTTGTGGTGGGTTAACATGAGGACTTATCGGTTGGTTCCATCCTGCGCCACATAGGTTGGACCGAGACGCATTATACGAAGACTCATGTGGAGGACTTGGCGTACAACACGAAGCTACCAGAGTCGTGGAGGACTCTATCCCCACTGGTGATAAGCCGACTATATATGATTTGTAACCCTAGGCCCCGAGTATGTTATAGATGCCTGGGGGCTAGTTCGTCGATAGTATACACACACGCACAATGCCTGGTATTCATGTGTACTTTGTACACACACCTATCACTAATATATAGTACCAGGAGTAGGCATTTACCTCAACTGCAAGGGTCTGAACTTGGGTAAAACTTTGCCTTGTATTACCATCCAGCCTAAGGTCAGGGATATCCTACCGAATGATATGATGGAATCATATCTGCCAATTACTAAGAGAGAGGTGTGTCTGTGTGGGAGGGGGGCAATGTGTGCGAGAGAGGCCTAATGATAATGTGCGTGCTGGAGACACGTATGCACATATATGTGCATATAGAGGGCTAGTAGAGACCGTGCGTGTGTATATCTGCATGTGAGAGAAATAGTGTTTTCCAACTGAGATTAGTGAAAAGAGTGGTACATAGTAGTCAGAGAGAGAGAGAGAGAGAGAGAGAGTGTGTGAGACACCCCGACACCCCGGGAGAGATTGTGAGCATGTGCGAAAGAGAAATGCCGATGTATATAAAGTGTGTGCACTTATGCGTTAGATAGAGAGATATATAGCGTGTTTATGAGAACGGGCCGAGGTATAGTGCATCTACGTGTAAAAGGCGGTTCTACGCATTAAATTAAAATTTAAATGGCATTATTATTTTTGGATGAGATCATGAATTTTGCAATTTGTGTATGAACGAAAATCGGTCTATCAGACACCCATACTCTATTGAATTCTAGCATGTGCATGTGTTTATTTCATATTATCGATCCATAGAGTGAGAGCGGTTTGAAATATAGGCAATGCATTGCTTTTGCAATTCATATATAAACATTAATTAGTGCACTCCATGTTGTTAGTGTGAAGCACTTTATACATTTATCACTTACATGGATACATTCGAAATTGCTAGCTACAAAATAAAATACAAGATAATGGCATTCGGAATTTCAAAGATTCAAATTCATAGGAAGTGCATTCATCTATTTGAACCCAAGATAATGGCATTTGTAAATAAGATCTAAAAGGGGGCATCAATCTTTGTTGTGCGTTTGAACATGTTGTATATTCATATGCATGTCTAACTATTTTTTTGCAACCAAGGAGATTATATCTGGAACCATGCATGAACTGAGGTAAGTTGCATATTTTTTAATATATACTCGTGTACAATGTATATTCAAATGTACCCCCTCCATTACAAAATAATCATAGTTTT
The DNA here is from genome assembly GCA_034509565.1 of Triticum monococcum. NCBI lineage: Eukaryota > Viridiplantae > Streptophyta > Magnoliopsida > Poales > Poaceae > Triticum > Triticum monococcum. The sequence continues at coordinate 435,470,674 of CM067842.1, read as the reverse complement.
AGGATTTTCAAGAGTAAAGATTTGTGAAGTTTGACAAATCCTGAAAGTTCAATTCAAGACAACTGAAAACGTTAATGCTTCTGCTTCCAATTATTGAACGAAGCGCCAAATAAGCCTCTGGTCACCCGAAACCACGCGAGACTAATGTTTGGTGGTAGGAAATTACTGTCCTGACTTTGGCCCGTGTAGCCTATCAGCCCGATGTCCAAACATGTAAACCGGGGTAGGTTTGTAACTTCACCAAGACGCTAGTCTCAACCACCTCAGAGAAGCATTCATACGCCATGGGCACCTAAACACCCATGCGCTCAGCCGAAATCTATCCCGCCCACCATTTGGGACAGCTAAGATTACTGTCCTACCCCCAACCCGCAATATGTCCGAAATTTTAGATGGGGGCAAAGTTTGTAAATTTCCCAAAATTTCAAACAAGTGCATCCCAAACCAAAAAATTGTTCCCCCTTAGTTCCCCCTCCCTCCTTTTCCCCATTCATACTCCGTGGGTGCCAAAATGCCCTCTCCACCAGCCGTGAAACCACAGCCTCCTCCGTCCTCCACCCCATCGCTCCCAATCCACCGCCGCCCTCCTCCATCACGCCGGAGCCGGTACCCCGACGTCGTCGTCCAACGCAACCGCAACCGCAATGCCCTCAAGGACGTAGAAGCTGAAGCCGAGGCAGAGATGCCTCCACGATGCTGACGCCAACGTGCGCCGTAACGGAACCACTTCGACCACGCCGTCCTGCGCCTCACCGTTGTCGCTCCACTGTCGCAACCGTCCACCGCACCGGAGCTATTGCCGCTACGATGTCGTTCGCCGCCTCAGTTCTAGTTCCCCACTGCCGACAGACATCCACCGCACCACACTCAACAACTTGGCGATGGGTTCATCCAAGGCTCCACTGTCTTCCAGAACTTCTCATTTCTAGCAAACCAGAAGAAGATCGTTGGAAAAACAGAAGGAGGATACAGCACTACCGACAGAAAGAGGTACTCCTCTTCCCTTATTCGTGCAAATCTTACATCTCTTCTCACACCATTTTCATCCCATGAAAGAAACTAGTTGAGCGCTTCTTACTGCATCTTCTTCGTGATACTAAATGCACAAGTTTTCCTCCCATTTACTATTTCACCTTTGCTAGAGGTTAGTAGCCCGCCTGGATTTCAATTGAAGGTCAGTAGAATCGCAATTAAAAGAAGCAGCACCGGCATAGGCGCGCGGAGCACCTAGTCCGCCTATTCACCGGGGGAGCGGTGCATCGGTGTCTATCATAGGGGTGTGAGCCGCAGTAGCTGCTTGCGCCCCATCTGGAGGTCGGCGGGGCTTGAAGGGATAGCCGGGGGGGCGGTTCCAAGCACAGCGGTGCAGTGATGTTCAGGGGAGGGCGGAGGCAGGGGACTAGGCCGCTGGTCGCTGGCTTTTGAGGAAGATCGTAACACTGACTCGCTAGAGGTAGATGAAGGTGACCTGCCCGTTCTTTGTACATCGGACGGTGCAGAAAAAATGGTCTGACCTATTTGTTTTCAATCGACTGTTATTTTCATAGGACCACACCTTGTGGTGTGCTAGAGGAGAATTTGCATTTCCCAGTCATCCCTGTGCTCATATTTCAAAATCTTAGAATCTAGTAATTTCGTGTGACATGCATGTTGTAGAGCTATCATATGTCCCCCGTCATTTATTTCTCACCGACCTACTATCTTCTACCTTTGCACTATACTACTTGTGCACACACTTCACCCATACTCACACTATTTTTTTAGCATGGGTATTTCAGACTCTGAAGCAGTGTTGACGAATACAAAAAAGAAAAGATAGAAGTCGCTCCAGAGTAATTCGAAGATAACCACTAAGCGTTTCAGCGCTCTAAAGGGTCCAGTGTCAGCAGATGGAGACAGTAAACGTAGCTCTGCAGTTGATGATCTCAACTGCCACACACAACAATCCCAGGTGCTTGCTTTAACTTCGCGCTGTCAAATGTAGTTGCATGTTGCATATGGTGTCTAGCTTGTATTGCTTCCAATTTGGTTGAATTGCATCTACTTACTTTACACGTTATAACTTTGATAATGACATGCCTTCCTATTTTTGATATGTACTACATATGTCTATTAACCATGTTTGTACATCAAACTAATGCTCTTTTGTATCCGTCATCAATCACTTATGATGAGACAGTCACCCAAGTGGGTTACTGTGAGACGCGCTACTCATTTAAAGAGTGCAGTGTCATCCTCCCGACATGATTCTCAAGAAATAGCAAGGCTAAATGAAGATAGTCAATGTAGCTCTCTAGTTGATGACAGCAATTCCACCACACCACCATCGCATGTACTTGCTCTTACTTGGTAGTGTGATATTTGGTTGCATGTTGCATATGGTGACTACCTTGTAATGCTTCTAATTAGGGTAAATTGCATCTTCTTAGTTAACACATTATACCTGTGAATATGACATGCCTTCATGTTTTTGGTACATACTACGTCTTTCTATTAAACATGTTCTGACATCAAACTACTTTTCTTGTGTATCCCTCATCAATCACTTCTGACGAGACACCTTCAAGTTGACGGTGTAATATTGGTTGCATATTGCATATCATTTCAAACATGTATTGCCTCTATGTTTTTGAAGTGCCACTTATAATGAGACACATCTAACTTGGTAAGGTGATTTTGGTTGGATCTTTCATATGGTGTCTAGATTGCATTGCTTCCAATTTGTTGAAATGCCTTCTGCTTAGCGTTTTTCGTACATATTCCATCCTCCTACAATGTGGTTGCCATACATAAAAGTTGTGTCCATCAGTATCATGCATCAACGAATTTGAAAGTGTGAATTTCATTCCTTTTTCTTGTGTGTTTACTTGACAAGGCAAAATCTAAAAGGACGAAGGCACAGAATGATGGTGGTCCTATGGAGCAACCAAAACAGATGATCTCTGCAGATTCTCCTGCTACTCCTACTTCAGTGCAAGTTCCAAATCTCATCTCCCCAATTCCACAACCCCAGGTACTTGCTCTAACATGGCAGTGTGATATCTGGTTGCATGTTGCATATGGTACCTAGCTTGTATTGCTCCTAATTTGTTAAGTTGCATCTCCTTAGCTTACACATTATACATGTGAATATGACACACCTTCTTGTTTTTGGTACACACTACATCTTCCTATCACACCATGTTCTTACATCAAATTACTGTTCTTGTGTATCCTACACCTATCGCTTATGATGAGACAGTCACACCCGTGGGTTAGTATGAGATGCGCTAGCTACTCTTATAAAGAGTGCAGTTTCATCCTCTCCACATGATTCTCAAGAAACAGCAAGCCTAAATGAAGATATTGAACATAGCTCTGTACTTGAAGACCACACTTCCCCTACACCACCATCGCAGGTGCTTGCTCTAACTTCGTAGTGTGATATGTGGTTGCATGTTGCATACGGTGTCTAGCTTGTAATGCTTCTAATTAGTGTAAATTGCATCTCCTTAGTTTACACATTATACCTGTGAATATGACATGCCTTCCTATTTTTGGTACACACTACATCTATGTGTTAACCATGTTATGACATGAAACTACCTCTCTTTTGTATCCTCCATTAATCACTTATGATGAGACACCTTTATTCGTTGCATATTGCATATTATTTCTAGCCTATTGCTATGTATTGCTTCTCATTTGGTCAAATATATTTGTTAGGCCACCCTTTTAATTTGGCAAAGTGATATTGGTTTCATTTTTCATATGGTTTCTATCTTGCATTGCTTCTAACTAGTTCAAACACCTTGTGCTTAGTTTACAATTTATACATCGTACATGTCAATATGTCATGCCGTCCTATTTTTCATACATATTCCATCCTCCTATCATGTGGTTGCCTTAAATGAAAGTAGTGTTCGTCAGTATCATGCATCAATGAGTTTTGAAGAGCAAATTTTATTCCTTTTTCTTGTGGCTTTGACTTGACAAGGCAAAATCAAAAAAGAGGAAGGAAAAGAGTAAGGAAGGCGATCATGGCAGTCCTCTACAGCAATGTAAACACAGCATCTGTGCGGATTCTCCTTGTACTGCTAGTGCATTACAAGTTCCAAGTCTCCGCTCCCCTACTCCACCATCCAAGGTGCTTGCTCTAACTTGGCAGTGTGATATCTGGTTGCATGTTGCATATGGTGTCTAGCTTGTATTGCTCCTAATTAGTGCAAACTGCAGCTGCTTAGCTTACACATGATACGTGTGAATATGACACGCTTTCCTATTTTTGGTACATACTATATCTGTCTATCACACCATGTTCTTACATGAAACTACTCTTCTCGTGTATCCTGCATTAGTCACATATGATGGGACACCTATAAGTTGGCAGTGTGATATTGGTTTGCGTCTTGAATATGATTTCTAGAATGTAGTGCTTCTTGTATGATGAACGCCACCTATGTAGAGACAGTTTTAGCTTGGCAGAGTGATATTGATTGCACCTTCCATATGGTATCTAGCTTGCAGTGCATCTAATTTGTTGAAGTCCCTTCTGCTTAGTTACCACATCATATGTGTGAATATGTCAAGCCGTCCAATTTTTCGTACATATTCCATCCTTGTATCATGACTTTGCCTTTCATCAAAGTAGTGTTCGTCAGTATCATGCATTAATGAGTTCTGAAGAGCGAATTTTATTCCTTTTTCTTGTCGATTTGACCACAGAATGCAAAATCAATAAAGCGGAAGGAAATTGGTAAGGCATTGGATGATGGTAGTAGTCGGTGTCAAAATCGGCGGATCTCAGGTAGGGGGTCCCGAACTGTGCGTCTAAGGCGGATGGTAACAGGAGACAGGGGACATGATGTTTACCCAGGTTCGGGCCCTCTCGATGGAGGTAAAACCCTACGTCCTGCTTATGGTATGATTGTATGTTGTCCTACGGACTGTGTGAATATGTTGATCTACCACGAGATCGTAGAGGCTAAACCCTAGAAGCTAGCCTATGGTATGATTATATGTTGTCCTACGGACTAAACCCTCCAGTTTATATAGACACCGGAGGGGGATAGGGTTACACAAAGTCGGTTACAAGGGAGGCGATCTACATATCCGTATTGCCAAGCTTGCCTTCCACGCCAAGGAGAGTCCCATACGGACATGGGATGAAGTCTTCAATCTTGTATCATCATAGTCCAACAGTCCGGCCAAAGGATATAGTCCGGCTGTCCGGAGACGCCCTAATCCAGGACTCCCTCAGTAGCCCCTGAACCAGGCTTCAATGACGATGAGTCCGGCGCGCAGATCGTCTTCGGCATTGCAAGGAAGCTTCTTCTCCAAATTCTGAATATCTGCTGAGTAGTGTCCGGCTCCCCATAAATGTTGCACTTCTTGGCTTCTACGCCCAATAAGGGCTATCTTCCACGTGTCGTGGAAACGCGAGGAGCTGGGGCATTTTTACATTTGCCACCCTAGCCATGTAAGTAAAGTGTCTATTAAAGGGACGAGGATTCTTAGATCCAAACCACACCATCCTCCCATGGCGAGTATCCATCAGAGTGCGCTCGGAAAAATCCATTCCAACATGGCCGACCATCGCAGCTCCTCCTCCCGCTCCCGTAGCCCTAAGCCCGGTGATTGGGAGAAGTGTTCCAACCCGCACAGCCAATTAGTAGAGCTGCAGACCCAGGGATTTCTCCCTCTAGCATATTTGGTCCCCGATCGAGCCGGGCTCGCCACCTATGATGGCGGGAAGCAAGCGAAGAGCTTCCCCAATCCCTCCAAGGGGGAGCGGGGATGCCTTGTCCCTTATTTACTAAGGGGACTTGGATTTCCAATCCATCTGTTCCTCCGGGGGCTCCTGGAGTTTTACGGCCTCCAGTTGCATAATTTTACCCCCGCTTCCATATTACACATCACTGATCATGTTGCCCTTTGTGAGCTGTTTCTGGGCTGCGAGGCTCATTTCGAGCTGTGGAAGAGGCTATTCTGCCTTGTGCCCCATACACAGGAGGGGTGACTATATCAAGTGGGTGGAACCGAAATATGGCGCATCGCCAGGACCGGATATCTGTCCGGTACCCCGAAGAAGACGTCCGAAGACTGGCCTTCGGAGTGGTTTTACATGGAGGACGTCCCCGTTCTAGATCCTATTCGGAGGGGTCTTCTCGAGTTCAACAATGCTCCTCTGAAGAAACGCCGAAGCTGACGCCCATGGAGCCCCCAAGAGGAAGACAACGGAGAAGTCCTTTACCTGATGGACCGGATTAAAGTGTTGGCTCAATCAGGATTGACAATAGTCGAGGTTATGTCAATATGCATAATGCGGGGGGTGCAGCCACTTCAATATCGAGGGCGCACTTTAACAGGGAAGATGATGCCACCCGCTGCGGGCGTAAGGGACCGGACTCCGCTGCCGCTCTAGCAAAAATTATGTCCGAGTTGTTCAAGGGAGAGGAAGAGGAGTTCATCCGTATTAAGCCATGGGATGGATTCTCTATGTAAAACCCTCCAAGCTGGGTAAGTTGTCACTCTTTACTCCCAACCTTCCCGTATTCTTCGTCGTAAATACTCACCTTGCCGTTTCACGGAAGGAACTGCGAAAAGCTATAAGGGAGGTCAACAGCCCACCTCCACAACCGAAGGACCCTGACTGGGCCCAAGATCTCGGACTCGAAGAAGATCTGGACATATTTGTGGAGCTAATAGACATGACATTCTATCAATTGAGCTGCGATGACGCCATGGTGGCCATCATGGCCGACTATCCTGGGCTACTCCCTGCATCGCAGGTAAGGAAAAACCGGAGTCCCAACTTCCAAGAAGGTTCCCCTTTTATGCACTTCACCTAATGTACACATATGGTGTTTTACAGGGAAGGCCTTCGGGACACCACGCCGAACCCGCAGTGACTCGCCAATAAGGGGCACCGAGGCCGGGTAGGCCAAAAAGGAAGGCGGTCAGGACTAAGACGCCGATGCAGAGGTATGATACAAAACCTCGCTCCGTGGTTGTCGTCTTTCTTTAAAATATAATGACGTCCATGTTTCCTAGTAGGAAAAACGCTCGCTGGACTATATCCGGAGAGGCCGCCAATAATGCCTCCACCCGTCGAGCTCCAGGGCCGGATATAGAGGCGGAAGCTAACACGGGGTGGACGCCGGATGCTCCTCCTACAGAGGATGCAGAGAGACTATCCGCTACAAATTCCGAAGTGAAGAGCGCCATGAATCACAGGCGTCGTCGGGCTGTACTCCATGACGTTTGTTTCTCCCAAGGGGCGTTCAATGCCTTCAACTCGGGAGACGCGTACATCCGTGCTGCTCAAAATGGTCTTGCCAGAGCCATGGACCAGTATGTAAAAGATATATGGGTAGGAAAATCTGACGATTATATATATCAGTAGCCCCTGGGACTTGAAACAGTTGACACAACTGATTTAAGGATCATTATTTGTGCAAGTTCTTACAGAGAAGAATACCCAATTGTCTCAAGAGCTGGAAGAGTGCAAAGCCCAGCTATAGGCCGTGGTGGCCGCCTTGAAGGAGTCCGAGAAGGCCCCCTCTGGTAAAATGTGCTTGTATTGCAAAGAATTACAGGTACCAGATAGTATGCAGCATACATGTAGATCTAAGAGTAGATGTTGCAGATGACCCTAGAGTGAATCCGGAGGCCGTGCTGGAGGATGCACAATGTGCTAATCGACAGCTAAATGCTGGCGAGCGCGTGCTTACGCGGGTCAGGCAGGAGAAAAATAATCTCCAGGACGCCAATATCCGGCTGGACATGGAACTGAAAGACGTCCGAGCCCAGCTTGCGGACTCCGTAAAGGAGAATAAGCGACTTCCGCAGCATTTTTAGTAAGTGCTTGAACGAACTTTTGAAGGAGTTCGGTGAAGAAGCCGGCTAACAGAGTTATGTCTGCAGGTATGCTGACGGGTCGTCCTGCGGAGGAGATGCCCGGGTCTTCGGGTGATCTTCTACCAGATCTCTCACAACTGCACGAGCAAGTTCGGCAGGTGATGCAGGGTATTGCCCAGGCCTTGTGGCCTTCCGCGTCACCGCCAGGAGGAATGGGGGAGCTTGTAGAGAAGCTCAAGGGAGCGTGGCGGTGCTTCCGATTATGGAAGATATCAGCTTGCTGACAAGGTGCAAGGGAAGCCTGTGCTATGGTGAAGATGCGATATACCAAAGCTGACCAAAACCACATGGCCGAGGTCGGACCTATGGGGCCCGATGGGAAAGAGATCCCCGTCAGTTTGGTGTATAACCAAGTAGAATTAGCCGCAAAGTATTCCCAACAGGATTGTAGGCTAGACAACCTATTGGATGGTATAGAAGAAGAATTTAATCAGTCTTAGTGACTGTGTACTTCAAGTGACATATATAATGTCCCTAGCCGGACTGTAAATCATTTGCCATGGCAGACCTTTTCGCTTCGACCTCTGGACCCGATAGTCCGGAATGTGTCTGAATACCCGCTCGGTTATGTAAAAACTGGGGTATGCATGGAAACTAGGCGTAGGGGTCATAAGTGCTTGAACAGACAAGTACCCAACTAGCTATGTTATATTACATGCCTAGTAAGAAACATCTTCCTGGGAGAATAGTTCCGTTAAGGGTTCCCTGGGTACGCATGCCCTAATGTGCACGTCCGAACTGCGAAAAGAGGTGCAGGCTATAAACATCTGGGGGCATGTTCCAAATTAAATAAAAGTCATCTTTTGTTCACCGACTGAATATTCCCTTAAGAATGCTAGCTTTCGACTTCACCCAGTCTGAGGTACACATCCGGCTGACCCGACAGTAACAATCGCAGAGGTGCTCCCCTTATGCCCTAGCCGAATTAACGAGAACGTAGGGCATAAATACAAGAGCCAGGCAACCCAGCTTGGCCAAAACTTAAGTCATATCGATGCATATAATGGCGAAAAAAGGTACATGCGGAAGAGTAACACATGTGTGGGGCATAAAGCCCGGAAAAATAGTTAGACTAAGCTTCTGTATAAGAAGCCCCCAGGTATAATGAGCACGGTTGGCGCATCAAGATTGTGTAACCAAGACACATGTGTAGCCTTTTAGGGCCTTGAGGAAAATAAAAAGAGAGAAAGAGAGAAAAGATAGATAATTGATATGCAAAAAATTGACGGAGGTAAGTAGACGAACATAGAGTCCGGCACTAGGCGTAGAATCTTCGGAGTCTGGCTGCGTTCCATGGGTTTGGCTCGAGTCGATTGTCCGATGCATCCTGCAGACGGTACGCTCCACCTGTCAGAACCTGGTCAATAATGAAGGGACCTTCCCATTTGGGCTTGAGCTTGTTCTTTTTCTTCTCCGGCAGGCGTAGAACTAGTTCACCAACGTTATAGGTTTTGGCCCGTACTTTTCTGCTTTGATACCTTCGAGCCTGTTGCTAATAGAATGCGGAACGAGCTTTTGCCACGTTGCACTCCTCCTCCAGGGCATCCAAACTGTCCTGCCGATCGAGCTCGGCCTCTTTTCCTTCGTACATGCGCACTCAAGGTGAGTCATGAATTATGTCGCAAGGCAGGACCGCCTCTGCGCCGTACACCATAAAAACTAGTGTGTATCCGGTAGTGCGATTCGGCATGGTCTGCAGCCCCCATAGTACGGAGTCGAGCTCCTCTACCCAGTGTGTGTTTGATTCCTTTAAGGACCGCACTAATATGGGTTTAATACCGCTCATGATAAGACCATTTGCTCGCTCGACTTGACCGTTAGTTTGCGGGTGATAGACAGAAGCATAATCGAGCTTGATGCCCATGTTGCTGCACCAAAGTTTCACCTCGTCGGTTGTAAAGTTCGTGCCGTCATGAGTGATGACGCTGTGGGGGATGCCATGACGGTGTACAACCCCACATATGAAGTCTATCACCAGTCCAGATTCAGCCATCTTGACAGGTTTGGCTTTTATCCAATTGGTGAATTTATCCACCATGACCAGTAAGTATTTTTTCTTCCAGCTTCCCCCTTTCAGGGGTCTGACCATATCAAGCCCCCAGATCGCAAAGGGCCAAGTAATGGGGATTGTTTGGAGAGCGGTAGGCGGCATATGACTTTGGTTTGCAAAAAGCTGGCAACCAACGCAATGTTGGACCAGATGATGTGCATCTGCTCGGGCCGTCGGCCAATAGAAACCTGTACGTAAGGCCTTGCTTACAAGGGCCGGGGCTGCGGCGTGATGGCCAGCAAGTCCAGCAGGGATTTCTGCCAAAAGCTTCCGCCCTTCCTCTTCGGAGATGCACCTTTAAAGGACTCCGGTAGTTTTTTTCTTATAAAGCTCTCCCTCATGGACCTTGTAGGCTTTAGATCGCCGCACTATGCAGCGTGCCTCATTTTGGTCCTCGGGTAGTTCCTGCCTGGTTAGGTAGGCCAAGAATGGTTCTATCCATGGGGCGATGACGACCATTATCACATGGGCTGAGGGTGTTATTTCGATGGTAGAGCCTTTGATTGTGTGAGAGTGTTCAGTATCTGATGTTGTGGCCGGGTCCGGATTATTGTTACCGGTGTCCCCCTCCCATACCACGGATGGCTTAAACAATTTTTCCAGGAAGATGTTGGGTGGGACAGGGTCGCTCTTAGCGCCGATATGGGCGAGGATATCCGCTGCCTGATTGTTTTCCCGAGCCACATGGCGGAATTCAAGCCCCTCGAACCGAGCTGACATTTTGAGGACGACGTTGTGATATGCCGCCATTTTCGGATCCTTGGCATTGAAGTCTCCATTTATTTGAGATATTGCAAGGTTTGAGTCCCCACACAACTCCAGGCATTGAATGCCCATGGAAACTGCCATCCGGAGACCGTGTAAAAGGGCCTCATATTCGACTGCGTTATTGGAGTCTTTATATAGTATTTGGAGTACGCATTGTACTGTATCTCGGGTGGGGGACGTCAGGACGACGCCAGCCCCCAGACCAGCCAGCATTTTATAGCCGTCGAAGTGCATGATCTAATTAGAGTACGCGCCGTACTCTTTAGGGAGTTCGGCTTTTGTCCATTCGGCGACGAAATCGGTCAGTATTTGCGACTTAATGGCTCGCCATGGTCTATATGTTATGTCTAACGGGAGGAGCTCGATAGCCCATTTGGCAATCCGGCCCGTGGCATCATAGTTGTTTATTATGTAGTTGAGTGGTACTTCGGAGGCCCCCGTAATTGAACACTCTTGAAAGTAGTGTTGTAATTTCTGGGATGCCATGAATACCGCGTATGCTATCTTTTGATAATGTGGGTACCGTGATTTGCATGGAGTGAGGATAGTGGATACATAATATACCGGCTTTTGAAGTGGGAATTTATGTCCGTCCGTCTCTCGTTCGACGACGAGTACTGTGCTTACAACTTGGTGAGTTGCTGCTATATATAATAGCATTGGTTCGCCGACATTTGGCGCGCCCAAGATTGGGTAGGTGGCCAGGATGGCTTTTATTTCTTCCAATCCGGCCATGGCTGCGTCCGTCCACTCGAAGTGTTCGGTGCGCCGAAGATGGCGATAAAGGGGGACTGCCTTTTCTCCTAATCAGGAGATAAAGTGGCTTAAGGCCGCCACACATCCTGTTAACTTTTGGATTTGCTTGAGGTCAGTTGGGATAGCCAACTACGACAGAGCTCAGATTTTGGCCGGATTTGCTTCAATTCCTCTACTAGAGACGATAAAGCCCATGGGATTTCCGGCGGGTACGCCGAAAACACATTTTTCCAGATTGAGCTTAATATCGTATGTTCGGAGATTGTTGAACGTGAGCCTCAGGTCATCTATTAGGGAGTCGACGTGCCTGGTTTTAACGACCACATCGTCTACGTATGCCTCCACTGTTTTGCCGGTCTGCTTTTCCAGACATGTCTGAATCATGCGCTAATACGTGGCGCCAGCGTTTTTGAGACCGAAAGGCATTGTGTTAAAACAGAAGGGGCCATATGGAGTGATAAATTCTATTGCGGCTTGATCGGACTCCGCCATCTTAATTTGGTGGTAACCGGAGTATGCGTCGAGGAAGCACAATGAGTCGTGTCCTGCGGTAGCGTCGATAATTTGATCGATGCGAGGGAGGGGGAAGGGATCCTTTGGGCAAGCCTTATTAAGGTCCTTGAAGTCGACGTACAAGCGCCAGGATTTGTCCTTCTTTGGTACCATCACCAGGTATGCTAGCCAGTCCAGATGCTTTATTTCTTTAATGAATCCGACCTCCAGTAACTTGGCTAGCTCCTCTCCCATGGCTTGTTGCTTGGGTTCGGAGAAACGCCAAAGAGTCTGCTTGACCGGCTTGAATCCTTTTAGAATGTTGAGGCTATGCTCTGCCAGCCTGCGTGGGATTACTGCATGTCTGAAGGATGCCAAGTGAATATGTCCCAATTCTCGCGCAGGAACTCCCGTAGTGCGACGTCTATAGCGGGGTTTAACTGTGCCCTGATGGATGCTCTTTTTGTGGTGTCCATTGGATGGACTTGGAATTTGACTATTTCATCCGCTGGTTTAAAAGAGGTGGACTTGGATCTTTTGTCTAGTATCATGTCGTCCCTGTCCACTGTGGAGCGCAGCATAGTTAATTCCTCCACCACAAGGGCTTCGGATAATGCCTCGAGGGCTAGTGCAGCTGTTTTGTTCTCGGCGCGGAGTGCTATGTCCGGATCACTAGCTAGAGTGATGATTCCATTGGGCCCGGGCATTTTGCGCTTCATGTACCCATAATGGGGTATGGCTTGGAAGATTATGAATGCCTCCCGCCCTAGAAGGGCGTGGTATCCGCTACTGAATGGGGCCACTTGGAATGTAATTTCTTCGGACCTGTAATTCTCCGGAGTGCCGAATACCACATCTAGTGTGATTTTCCCAGCGCAACATGCCTCCCGACTTGGGATGATTCCTCGGAAGGTCATGCTGCTTTGCTCAATATGGTTTCTATATATTTCCATTTTTTGGACAGTCTCCTCATAAATGAGGTTTAATCCGCTGCCGCCGTCCATGAGCACTTTAGTGAGCCGAAAGCTGTCCACAATTGGACTGAGGACCAAGGCGGCTGGTGCTTGGGCTGTTCGGAATTTAGGTTCATCACTGGCACTGAAGGTGATTGCCGTGTCGCTCCATGGATTTATTGCTGCCACATGGCAGACTTCGGCAAGGTTGCGGAGTGCTCGCTTATGCCTATTATTTGAGGCGAAGGTCTCGAAGACTGTCAATACTGTATTGTTATCCACGGGAGGGTGCTCTGAGGTGTTTTGGATGAGGAGATCCTCACCGCTCTTGGCCAGCTGCCGGAGTACCCAACATGCTCTAAGGTCGTGTGTTGGTATGGTATTCGTTGTACTTTGAATTTTGCAGGGCCCGTTAAGCCATCCCTCCAATATGGTTCCACACCCTGTAGTGGGCTTTTGCTTCTTTGGAATTGAGTCGGGCAACTTATGAGAGTGCACCCCTTTTAGTTTGGACTGGGGGTTTTGTCAGAGCCGGATTATCCCAGAATTTTGTTTGGGTTTTCCAGGCGCTTTCCATCGCGTAGTACTTCCGTACTATGGCCGCCAAGTCAGCGAAGTGTGCTATGTCACTGCGACTTATGGCATTGAGGATTCCCTTGTCCGTGTAATTGTTGCAAAAGAATGAAATTGCGTCTTCCTCGCGACAGTCCTTGACCTTGTTCATTACAAGGAGGAATCTGGCCCAATAGTGATGTACTATCTCTTGGGGCTCTTGCCTAATGTGGGAAAGATTGTTTGTATCTAGGTGGGTGGGTGGATTTAAGACCGGACCTTGACCCAATCTGAGACCCCGGGGCGGGGGAGTTTCCGATCTTGGAAGTTCGGGCTCCGAGATGTTGCCCCGTAGGTTCGGTATGCAGCCTGATTCTAGGTTCAGGGTTAAGGCGATGTCCTCCCGTGAGCGGGTATCCGGCTCGGAGAGCTCGGGAATCCGGACATAGTTCGTCCTCAGGATAGAGGGAGAATCGCCGCATTGCTCCTCCACCACCGCTATCTGATGGGTGACCGGCGGAGAGTTAATTTCCCTTTGGTCGGGTTTAGGCACCCCAAGGAAATATTCAGACCACCAAGAGCCTAAGCTTGGGGATGCCCCGGAAGGCATCCCCTCTTTCGTCTTCGTTCATCGGTAACTTTAGTTCGAGCTATATTTTTATTCGCCACATGATATGTGTTTTGCTTGGAGCGTCATTTTATTTTATTTAGTTTTACTTGCTATTTGAATAAAATACCAAGATCTAAAATTATTAAATGTTAGAGAGTCTTCACATAATTGCATAATTATTCGACTACTCATTGATCTTCACTTATATCTCTCGGAGTAGTTTGTTGTTGCTCTAGTGCTTCACTTATATCTTTTAGAGCATGGTGGTAGTTTTATTTTGAAGAAATAGATGAACTCTCATGCTTCACTTAAATTATTTTGAGCGTCTTAAATAGCATGGTAATTTGCTTAAAATCCTAATATGCTAGGTATTCAAGAATAATAAAATTCTCTTATGAGTGTGTTGAATACTATGAGAAGTTTGATACTGGATAATTGTTTTGAGATATGGAGATGGTGATATTAGTGTCATGCTAGTTGAGTAGTTGTGGATTTGAGAGATACTTGTGTTAAAGTTTGTGATTCCCGTAGCATGCACGTATGGTGAACCGTTATGTGATGAAGTCGGAGCATGATTTATTTATTGATTGTCTTCCTTATGAGTGGCGGTCGGGGACGAGCGATGGTCTTTTCCTACCAATCTATCCCCCCAGGAGCATGCACGTAGTACTTTGTTTTGATAACTGAGGGAGTCCTGGATTAGGGGGTCTCTGGATAGGCGGACTATCTCCATTGGCCGGACTGTTAGACTATGAAGATACAAGATTGAAGACTTCGTCGCGTGTCTGGTTGGGACTCTACTTGGCGTGGAAGGCAAGCTAGGAAATATGGATATGGATATCTCCTCCTTCGTACCCGACCTTGTGTAACCCTAACCCTCTCCGGTGTCTATATAAACCGAAGGGTTTTAGTCCATAGAACAAGAACCATAACATACAATCGTACCATAGGCTAGCTTCTAGGGTTTATCCTCTCTGTTCTCGTGGTAGATCTACTCTTGTACTACCCATATCATCAGTATTAATCAAGCAGGACGTAGGGTTTTACCTCCATCAAGAGGACCCAAACCTGGGTAAAACATCATGTCCCCTACCTCATGTTACCATGCGGCCTAGACGCACAATTCGGGACCCCCTACCCGAGATCCGCCGGTTTTGACACCGACATTGGTGCTTTCATTGAGAGTTCCGCTGTGCCGTCGCCACCAGGAAGGATGTCTCATCCCGTCTTTAAAGACGGCACTATTGCTGAGGGAGCTTTGGCTATCGGCCAAACTCTCTGGCTATGTGGTTTTCTTATGACCGCTTGTTCGGCCGATGTGCCGACGATGACTTCTCGGGTCATCGAAAGCAATCTTCACGTCAACTCGGAACTCGCCGAGCAGTTAGATCCAATGGAGCTCTCTTCCCCGAACGAGCTCTTAGATCGCATCGCCGCCCTGGGAGTCGCTATAGACTATGATCAGATTGGGCCTAAACCCGATCTGAGAGAGATCAACTCTCCCTAGGTCGCCCATCACGTTGCAGTGGTGGAGGAACAATGCGGCAACCCTTCATCTATCTAAAGGACTAGCTATGTCCGGATTCCCGATCCCTCCAAGCCGGATACCCGCAGAGGGGAGGAAGTCACTCAAGGCCTGAACCTAGAATTAGGCAGCAGGCTAGATTTATCGGAAAACATCCAAGAATCCAAACTTCCGAGTTCGGAAACTCCTTGGCCCTTGAGTCTCAGATTGGGTGAGGATTCGGATTCAATTCCACCCACCCACCAATACATACGCGATCTATCCGAATTAGGCAAGAGCCCAAGAAACAGTACACCATTACTGGGCCAGATTCCTCCTGGTCATGAATAGGATAAAGGACTATCGCGAGGAAGACGCAATTTCATTCTTCTGCAATAATTGCACGGACAAGGGAATCCTCAACGCCATAAGTCGTCGCGAAATTACACGCTTTGTCGACTTGGTGTCCATAGTACGAAAGTACTGTGCGATGGAAAGCGCCTGGAAAACCGAAATAAAATTTTGGGATAATCCGGCCCTGAATACAAACCCAGTCCGAAATAAAAGGGTGCATTATCACAATACACCTGGGTTAACTACCAAAAAGCAAAAGCCCTCTACGGGGCAAGGAACCGTACTGGAGGGATGGCTCAACGGACCCTGCAAATTTCGTAGTACAGCGGATGCAATACCAACGCACAGCCTTAGAGCATGTTGGATACTCCGACAGGTGGCCAAAAGTGGTGAGGATCTACTCCTCCCAAAGACCACAGAGCACCATCCCGTGGACAACAATACGGTGTTAACGGTCTTTCAGACCTTCGCATCAAATAATAGACGCAAGCGAACACTCCGCAGCATGGCCGAAATCTGCCACATCGCATAAATAAATCCTTGGAGTGACACGGCTAATACCTTCAATGCCAGTGACGAACCTATATTCCAAACAGCCCGAGCACCAGCCGCACTGGTCCTCAGTCCAATCGCGGATGGCTTTCGACTCAACAAGGTACTCATGAACGGCGGCAGCGGATTAAACCTCATTTATGAGGAAACTCTTCAAAAGATGGAAATAGACTGGAGCCGCATTGAGAAAAGTAGCACAACCTTTAGAGGAATCATCCCCAGTTGGGAAGCACGCTGTGCTGGAAAAATCACACTAGACGTGGTATTCGGTACGCCGGATAATTATAGGTCCGAAGAAATTTCATTCCAAGTGGCCCTGTTCAGCAGCGGATACCACGCTCTATTAGGGCGGGAGGTGTTTACAATCTTCCAAGCCATACCCCATTATGGTACATGAAGCTCAAAATGCCCGGGCCCAACGGAATCATCACTCTTGCTAGTGATCCCGACATAGCACTCCGCGCCGAAAATAAGAAAGCTACACTGGCCCTTGAGGTACTATCCGAAGCCCTAGCGGCCGTGGAACTAACTGCGCTATGCTCCACGTTGAACAGGAATGACGTGATACTCGATAAAAGATCCAAGTCCACCTCCTTTAAACCGGCGGACGAAATAGTCAAATTCCAAGTCCATCCAATGGACCATACAAAAACAGCATCCATCGGGGCACAATTAAACCCTGATGTCGATGTTGCACTACGAGAGTTCCTACACGAGAACTAGGACATTTTTGCCTGGCACCCTTCAGACATGCCAGGAATCCCACGCAGGCTGGCTGAGCATAGCCTAAATATCCTAAAAGGATTCAAGCCAGTCAAGCAGGCTCTTCGACGTTTCTCCGAGCCTAAAAGACAACCTATGGGAGAGGAACTAGACAAGCTATTGGAGGTCGGATTCATCAAAGACATAAAACATCCGGACTGGCTAGCAAACCTGGTGATGGTACCAAAGAAGGACAAATCCTGGCGCTTGTGCGTCGATTTTAAGGACCTTAACAAGGCCTGCCCAAAGGATCCCTTCCCCCTCCCCCGCATCGGTCAAATCATCGATGCTACCGCAGGACACGATTCATTGTGTTTCCTCGACGCATACTCCGGCTACCATCAAATTAAAATGGCAGAGCCTGACCAAGCCACAACAGCATTCATCACACCATACGGCCCATTCTGCTTCAACACAATGCCCTTCGGGCTAAAAAACGCCGGCGCAACATATCAGCACACGATTCAGAAATGTCTGGCAAACCAGATCGGCAAAACAGTGGAGGCATATGTAGATGACATGGTCATTAGAACCAAGCATGTCGAAACTCTAGTAGACGACTTAAGGCACACATTCGACAACCTTTGAACATATGACATCAAGCTCAATCCATAAAAATGCGTTTTCGGCGTACCAGCCGAAAAGCTCCTGGGATTCATTGTCTCCAGTAGAGGTATTGAAGCTAATCCGGCCAAGATCCGAGTGTTGTCACAGTTGGCTACCCCAACAGACCTCAAACAAATACAAAAATTCACTGGATGCGTGGCGGCTCTAGGCCGCTTTATCTCCCGCTTGGGCGAAAAGGCATTACCCCTTTATCGCCTCCTCCGGCGCACCGAACACTTTGAGTGGACGGATGCTGCCACGGCCGGACTCAACGAAATAAAAGCCATATTGGCAACAAACCCAGTCCTGGCCGCACCAAACATTGGCGAACCAATGCTATTATACATTGCGGCAACTCATCATGTCGTAAGCGCAGTGCTCGTCGTCGAGCAAGAAGTGGACGGACACAAAGTCCCCCTTCGAAAGCCGGTTTACTATGTGTCCACTGTCCTTACTCCATGCAAAACACGGTACCCGCATTATCAAAAGATAGCGTACGCGGTATTTATGGCATCCCGGAAGCTACGACACTACTTTCAAGAGTGTTCGATAACGGTAGCCTCGGAGGTACCACTTAACAATATTATAAACAGCCACGACGCGACGGGCCGGATTGCCAAATGGGCCATTGAGCTCCTCCCGTTTGACATAACTTACAAGCCACGGCGAGCTATTAAGTCACAAGTTTTGGCTGACTTCATCGCTGAATGGACGGAAGCCGAACTCCCTAAAGAGTACGGCACATATTCAAACAGGATCATGCACTTCGACGGCTCCAAAATGTTGGCTGGTCTGGGGGCTCGCGTCATTTTGACGTCCCCAACAGGAGACACCGTTCAATACGTACTACAGATAATGTATACGGACTCCAACAATGCAGCCGAATACGAGGCCCTTCTACATGGTCTCTGGATGGCAGTATCCATGGGCATTCAATGCCTAGAGGTGCGCGGGGATTCGAACCTCGCGATATCCCAAATAAATGGAGACTTTGATGCCAAGGATCCGAAAATGGCAACTTATCACAATGCCGTCCTAAAAATGTCAGCTCGGTTCGAGGGGCTCGAATTTCACCATGTGGCTCGGGAAAACAATCAGGCGGCGGATATCCTCACCCGCATCGGCGCAAAACGCGACGCGGTCCCTCCCAACATATTTCTGGAAAGGCTTTTCAAGCCATCCGTAGCATGGGAAGGGGACACTGGTAACAACAGTCCGGACCCGGCCAAAATACCCGATACCGAACTCTCTGACACAATCGGAGGCTCCGCCACCAAAATAACACAATCATCCCATGAAATAATGGCCATTATTGCCCCGTGGACAGAACCATTCCTGGCCTACCTAACTAGACAGGAACTTCTGGAGGACCAAAATGAGGCACGCTGCATAGTGCGGCGATCCAAGGCCTACATGGTCCATGAGGGAGAATTGTACAAAAAAAGCGCTACCGGAGTCCTTCAAAGGTGCATCTCCGAAGAGCAACGGCGGAACCTTTTGGCAGAAATTCACGCCGGACTCGGCAGTCATCACGCTGCAGCCCGGGCTCTTGTAAGCAAGGCCTTCCATAGAGGATTCTATTGGCCAACGGCCCGGGCATATGCACAGGACATGGTCCAACGTTGCGCCGGTTGCCAGCTCTTTGCAAATCAAAGCCAGATGCCACCCACCGCCCTCCAAACAATCCCCATTACATGGCCCTTTGCGGTCTGGGGGCTTGACATGGTTGGACCCCTTAAAGGGGGAACCCACAAGAAAAAATACTTATTGGTCATGGTGGATAAATTCACCAAATGGATAGAGGCTAAACCGGTTAAAACAGCTGAATCCGGACCGGTGATAGATTTCATATCCGGGGTTGTACACCGTTACGGCGTCCCCCACAGCGTCATCACTGATAACGGCACGAACTTCACGGCCGATGAGGTAAAACTCTGGTGCAGCAAAATGGGCATCAAGCTCGATTATGCTTCAGTCTATCACCCACAAACCAACGGTCAAGTAAAACAAGGAAATGGTCTTATAATGAGCGGCATTAAACCCAGATTAGTGTGCTCCTTAACAGAGTCTGACACGCACTGGGTAGAGGAGCTCGACTCCATACTCTGGGGGCTGCGGACCATGCCGAATCGTAGTACCGGATATACACAGTTTTTTATGGTATACGGCGCAGAGGCAGTCCTACCCTGTGACATAATGCATGATTCACCTCGAGCGCGCATGTACGAAGAAAGAGAAGCCGAGCTCGATCGGCAGGACAGTCTGGACACCTTCGAGGAAGAGCGTGACGTAGACAAAGCCCTTTCCGCATTTTACCAGCAACAGGCTCGCAGATACCAAAGCAGACAAGTACGGGCCAAAACTTATAACGTTGGCGAACTAGTTCTACGGCTGCCGGATAAGAAAAAGAACAAGCTCGAGCCCAAATGGGAAGGTCCCTTCGTCATCGACCAAGTTCTGACCGGTGGAGCGTACCGACTGCGGGATGCATCGACTAGTCGACTTGAGCCAAACCCATGGAACGCAGCCAGGCTCCAAAGATTCTACGGCTAGCACCGGACTTTATGTTAGTCCCCTCCCTTTGTCCATTTTCCGCATATGCATCATCTGTATTGTTTCCCTTTCTTTATTTTATTTCTCTAGGCCTTCAAGGATCACCTTGTGCCTCACTAATACATCACAGATGTGCTAGCCGCACTCTTCATACCTGGGGGCTTCTTTCACAGAAGCTTAAATTATTTACCTGGGCCTCACGCCCAACACATGTGTTATACTTCCGCATGTACATTTTTTCACCATTATATGCATCGATATGACTTAAGTTTTGGCCAAGCTGGGTTGCCTGGCTCTTGTATTTATGCCCTACGTTCCCGTTAATTCGGCTAGGGCATAAGGGGAGCACCTCTGCGATTGTTACCGCCGGGTCAGCCGGACGTGTACCTCAGACTGGGTGAAGCCGAAAGCTAGCGTTCTTAAGAGAATATTTGGCCGGTGGACAAAAGATGACTTTTATTTATTATCCATATCTGCCCCTAGATGCTTTTTCTGCGCTTCGTGTCGCAGTCCGGACATGCACTTTAGGGCATGCTTACCTAGGGAAAGGAACTCTTAACGGAACTATTCTCTCTGGAAGATGTTTCTTACTACCCATGTAATATAACATAACTAGTTGGGCAATTGTCTGATAAAGCACTACCGACCCCTACGCCTGGTCTCCACGCATGCCCCGATTCTTACATAACCGAGAGGGTATTCGGATACACTCCGGACTTTCGGGTCCTGAGGTTGAAGCGAAATGGTCCGCCACGACAAACAATCTACAATCCTGCTAGAAGGCATTATACATGTCACTTTAAAACTACATAGTCAATTTGACTGGTTGAATTCCTCTTCAATGCCATCCAATAGGCTATCTAGTCTACAGTCCTGTTGGGAATACTTTGCGGCCAATTCTACTTGGCCATACACTAAGCTCACAGGGATCTCCTTCCCATCAGGCCCCACAGGTCCGACTTCGGCCATGTGGTTCGGGTCAGCCTTCGTGTACCGTCTCTTCACCATTGCCCAGGCTTCCCTGGCGCCTTGATGGCAGGCCGATATCTTCCATAATCGGAAGTACCGCCGCACTCCCTTCAACTTTTCTGCAAGCTCTCCAAGGCCTTCGGGTATGGAGACGGATGGCCACAAGGCCTGGACGACGCCTTGCATCACCTGCCGAATTCATTCGTGCAACTGTGAGAGCTCGGGAAGAAGATCACCCGTTGAACCAGGCATCTCCTCGGCAGGACGACCTGTTAGCATAACTACAGACATAACTCTGTCAGCCATCTTCCTCGCCGAACTCTTTTTCAAAGTTCGTTCAAGCACTTACTAAATATGCCGCGCCAAAGCCGCCGATTCTCCTTAACAGAGTCCGACAGTTGGGCACGAACATCTTTTAGTTCCACGCCCAGCTTGGTGTTGGCATCTAAGAGATCATTCTTCTCCTGCCTCACCCTCGTAAGCACGCTCTCACCAGGCTTCAGCTGGCGTATGAGCTGTTGCTTATCCGGATTTACTCCAGCGTCATCTGCAATTTTATCGTCAGATCTGCATGTACGCCGCATTCTAATATGATACTTATCATTTGAAGGATATGTTACCAGAGGGGGTCTCTTTGGGCTCCCCTGCTGTGGCCAGTGCGGCCTGAAGTTGGGCTTTGCACTCTTCCAGCTCCTGGGATAGTTGTGTATTCTTTTCTGTAAGAACCTGCATAACAAATGATCCTTAAATCAGTTATCCTAACTGTTTCAAGTCTTAGGGGCTACTGATATATATATAATCATCAAATTTTCTCACCCATATGTCTTTTACATACTGCTCCGTGGCTCTGGCTAGACCATTTTGAGCGGCATGGAGGTGTGCGTCTCCCGAGTTGAGGGCATCCAATGCCTCTTGGGAGAAACAAGCATCACGAAGAACAGTCCAGCGACGCCTATGGTTCATGGCACTTTCCACCTCGGAATTGGTGGCGGACAGTTTGTCCGCATCCTCTGTCGGAGGAGCGCCCGTCGCACGCCTCATATTCGTTCCCGCCTCCGAATCTGGCCTTGGAGCCTGGCTGGTGGAGGCGCGATGGGTGGCCTCTCCGGGTATAGTCCAGTGAGCGCTCTTTTTCCTGAAAAGAAGGCATGGGCGTTAGTATGCCTCTGAGAATAACGGCTTGCAATAAAGACGGCGCGCCGTACCGCTGCGCTGGTGTCTCAATCCGGACTGCGGGTCTTTTCAGCCCGCCTAGCCTCACGGCCCCTTTTTGGCTAGTTGCCACAGGCTCGGCCTTCTGCCCCGAGGACCTCCCCTGCAAAACATGGCTGTTATACGGCAATCAACAAAGCGCAAGGGCAGATCCCTTTTTAAGTGCTGGGACTTCGGTCTCAGTCACTTGTGAGGCTGGAACTAGCCCAGGGTAATCGGCCGTAATGGCCACCAAGGGGTTGTCATTACTCGATTGGTAAAATACCCCATCGATCAGCTCCACAGATATGTCCGGATCCTCCTGGGAGGCTGGGTCAAAGGACCGTCCAGGGTCATCGAGTTGTGGAGGAGGGTTGTTTATCTCCTTTACAGCCTGACTCTTGCGATTAAATCGCTAGAATTAAATACTTAACTGCGGGAATACGAAACGGATGGGCGAGGAAAAATCTCCGCTTACCCAGCTCGGAGGATTGTACATAGAGAATCCACCCTGCGGGTTGACACGAAGAAACTCCTCCTCTTCTCCCTTGTACAAAGTGGACAAGATCTTTATTAGATCAGCAGCCGATCCCGGCCCTTTGCGGCCGTGGCGGGTGGCGTCATCCTCCCCATTGAAATCCCACATGGGGTGGCCTCTATATTGGAGCAGCTGCACCCCCCCCCCCCCCCGCATGATGCATATGGCCATGACCTCGATCATGGTCAATCCGGATCGAGCTAAAAAACTTATCTGGGTCATCAGGTAAAGAATGTCCCTATCATCTTCCTCCAAGGAGTTCCGTGGACGCCAGCTCCAGCACTTCTTCAAAGGGGCATTGTCGAACTCAGGAAGGCCGATCCGAATAGGAACCGGGAGGGGGACGTCTTCTATATAAAACCATTCTGAAGGCCAGTCTTCGGACGTCTTCTTTGGGGTCCCGGACAGGTATCCGGTCCCGGCAATACGCCACACTTCGGCTCCGCCCACTTGATATATTGACCCCTTCTGAGAACGGGGCACAAGGCAGAACATTTTCTTCCACAGAGCGAAATGAGCCTCATAGCCCAAAAACAACTCGCAAAGGGCTACGAATCCCGCGATATGCGGCAGGGAGGCAGGCGTAAGGTTGTGCAAATGGAGGCCATAGAACTCCTGGAGCCCCCGGAGAAACGGATGAATTGAGAATCCGAGCCCTCTTACCAAATAAGGGACAAGGCATACCCGCTCTCCCTTGGAGGGATTGGGAAGGCTCTCCACTTGCTCTCCACCATTATAGGTGGCAAGCCCGGCTCGAACCGTGGCCAGGTACACTGGGGGAAGAAATCCCTTGGTCAGAAGCATCACTAATTTGATGTGCGGGGTGGAACATCTCTCCCAATCTCCAGGCTTGGATCTAGGGGGCGAGAGGAGGAGCTGCGTCGACCGGCCATGATGGAATGGATCTCTGTCGGGTGCGCTCCAATGAAGGCTCGCCGAGGGAGGATGGTGTGATTTGGATCTGCATCCTCGTCTTTTTAATAGGCGGCTCTTTCATACAGCTAGGGGGGTAAATGTGAAAACGCCTTGGCTCTTCAGATTCGCTCGACACGTGGAAAGTGGCCATTATTAGGCATCGAAGCCAAGGAGTGCTGTCGTGGTTCTAAGTCTGACAGTGAGGTAGGGGGGTGTGTATGGAGAGGCCAGACCTTTAGCTATTGGGAAGTTGTAAGCACGCAAGGTTTACGAGTTCAGGCCCTTCTCGGAGGAAGTAACAGCCCTACGTCTCGATGCCCGGAGGCGGTCGACTGGATTATGCGTGTGTAAAAGGACAAGGGTGCGAACCCCTGATACTGAGGAGGGGGGGTGGCTTATATAGAGTTCGCCAGCCCTCTCCTGCCCTCAGTAATGCAGGGTTTAAGGTACATTTAAGGTGGGCGTTACTGATAACGTCCCTAATAAAGTGTCATAATAATCCTAAAGACTACTTAATAGCCGACCGTTTGCCTGCGGAGTGACTTGAGGTCTTCTGGCAGTCGAGTGGTTGGCTTCTTGGTCAAGTGACGGCTTCTTGGTCGAGTGTCTTCAACCCGTCGAGTGGGATATCTTCAAGTTGTTTGAAAGGTGACTTCCTCTAAGGATGTCCTATGATAGGGCTCTTTAGGACGGGTCCGTGTCCCTACCGTAGGTACATGACTTCATCATTAGCCCCCGAACGGATTGAGGCTAGAGTGAGAAAAGGGGTTAGGGACCTTTCCGACCGATCCTTCGGGTTATTATGGGTGCTTCGTTCTGGGTCGACTGTCACGGATGACGTCATTAACCTCTTTCAGTCGCCTTGATCCGTTCCAGGTCTTTCGTCGAATGGATTTCTTTACCTGTGAGGCATCGAGCGCCGGTGCGCGCTGGATTTCCGTTTCGTCAAGTTGTTCTGCAGCCAGCGGAGATCGCGGGATTCGGATTTTTTGGGAAGCGCGCAGAACGGGGGCAGCCGCAGTAATCGGGAGCGACAGTGCGAAGGCTCGTCGATCTCTGCGCCGCCTTTTTCGCCACGTACAGCGCGCGCGCCTGCCACGGGATTTGACTGGATAGCTCGGGCCTACCTGCCAGCCACTCGGGAGCGGCCCCTTATAAGTAGTTGGCCCGGAGCCCTTCATTAGTACGCGTGCTCATCTCTTCCTCTTCCTTCTCTGTTTCTCTGTTGCCTCCCCCGCTCCCTTCGCTCTCGCCCCGCCACCACAAACCAGCTCGAGACCTCGCCGGCGACGATGGGGAAGGGCAAGACGACCGCTTTGGAGCGCGTGAAGAAGGCGGCGGCGGCGAGGAAGGGAAAGAAGTCTGCGCGCGGCGGATCTTCCTCTCGGACGGCCCTGCCCAAAGGGTGGATCCAGGGCGACTGGATGCCCTCGATGCTCCGTCAGGAGGACCTCGACGACCTGGTCGAGGGAGGAGCCATCCCCCACAAGGCTGCGCGTCTTCCAGGGGGAGAAATCGAGCCCCAACCGCGCGACGGTGAGTGCGTCCTCCTGGCGACTCATATTGACTGAGGGTTCTCTCTGCCGCCCCACTCTTTCTTCCGCAACTTCCTGAACTTCTTCGGAGCGCAGCTCCATCACTTTACTCCGAACTCCATAGTCTATCTTGCCGCCTTTATTTCTATGTGTGAGGCGTTCCTGGGGTGCCGCCCACACTGGGGACTTTTCAAGCACATCTTCACTTGTCGCTCTCAGTCGGTTAAGAAGGCCAAGTCGAGTGACGAGAGGACACAGGTGATCTAGCTGTGTGGGGGTTTGGCGATCCAGACGAGGGGGAAAAGCTGTTTTCCCTCCATTACCTTCCCGGAGTCAGTTCGAGGAGGGCAGGCGACTTGGTTCTACTGCCAGGATCAGGTGACCCTAGGGCAGTCGACTGGACTTCCACCCTTCACCCTCGACCGAGCCGAAAAGCCAGCTTCTTTGAAGGTGACGCCCGAAGAAAAGGCCCAGGTCAAGATACTGGCGGGTCGAGTGGTTGAACTTGTCCGTGAGGGCGTGACGGGGATGGATCTGCTGGAAGTCTTCCTCAAGAGGCGAATCCAACCACTCCAGGCTCGGGACCACCCGATGTGGCTATACTATGGCCTCGAGGATACCACTCGGATCCACCTGGAGGAGGTCACCGACGAGATGTTGGAGGGGTGGCTGTCAAGCATTACGGGGAACAAGGACAACCCCCGAGGAGCTAGGAGGGTCATTCCACTCGACAACTCGTATGAGGTCGACCAGGTGCGTCTTTATGTTTCCGACTGAAATCTTCGTTTTCTGCATTGGTCTTCTTTTGAGAGGGTCGACTGACTTTCCGTTTTGTCTGCTGTCTTTCAGGCGACCACTGAGATGTATTCGACGCCCAACGGGGCGCAGGGGTCGACTGAGGAAGGAGAAGGGAGCGGGGGTGAGAGTGGGGACGACCAGGGCGAGTGGGAGTCAGACGGCGAAGGAGAGGGAGGCGATGACGTCTTCTCCAGCGAGGAGCAGGAGGAGGAGGCCGAACCTCCCCGCCCGGAAAGGTGATCCAAGCTCGCACACGACCCGGCGCAGGGACGTGGCCAGGCGACTGCCTCTGTCGGGCCATCGTCGAAACGCCCTCGGACTTCTTCTCCAACACCGACTGGGAAGGTCCCCAAGCAACCACGCACGACGCTATCCAAGCCGCCCAAGACTCTGCCCAAGATGAAGATAACGGTCCCTGTTATTTCCGGGTAACAAGTCTTGTCTTCTTTCGTCGATTGGAGGACGGATCCTCGGTCGACTCGTTATGCTTAACTGGCTGATTCTTCGAAATTTGCAGTGCCGCTACCTCCGAGGTCTCTGCCAAAGACGACGACCAAGAGATGGGGGACGCTGCTACCTCCGACCCTGGTACGATTATTGACGTTCTGTTTTTGAGTTGGCTTGGTCGTTTCTTGCAATTCTGGTCGATTGAAAGTTCTTCCTGCAGCCCCTCCTCATGTTATCGACCTCCCGGATGACGACGACAACGAGCCGCTGAGGATAGGGAGGACCAAGAGGCCGTCGACTGACAGGGCTCCCCAGCCTGCTCCGGCGCCTGAGGCCGTGGCTCGGGATAGCGGCGATGCCCCCCGGGCTTCTGTGTCCTTTGCCAATCCCCTGTCGAGTGCGCAGCCCTCGGCGTCGACTGCCAATCCGACTTCGCTCTTTGTCGCGTACTCCGTCCCTGAAGACGAAGTGGCCGCTGCGAAGGAGGCCATACACCAGGCAGGGGTCATGATGGAACAGGTGAAGAAGGCTTGAGAGGCCAGCCAGGCAGCTTACGACGCAAGTTCGGCGCTTCAGAGCAACGTCCAGGTCAGTGGACTTGATACTTGTTTGTTTGAAGAGTCTTTCTCCCTCTTTCTTTTTCTTTTTGAAGATCTTTGTATCTGTATCTGTACACCCACTGGGTGTGTTTTCTCTTTCTTGGACTAGTGGGGGCACGCTGAGTGCACCCACTGGGTGTAGTCCCCGAGACTACGGTGGACTGCTGGCAGTCGACTATAGTCTGTATATTGCGTTTGTGAATCTGTACTTCTTCACTCGGTTTGGTCTGGCCAGGTCGAGTGGGACCGTGTCCTGTCGACTGCGGGCAGTCAATTTTTTTTTTTGGTCGAACCAGTGGGGGCACGCTGAGTGCACCCACTGGGTGTAGTCCCCGGGACTACTGTCGAATGTTTTTGATTCGGCTGTGGTCTTAGAAACGTCACCATTGTTCCTTAGTTACTCGGAAGCAACTTATCTCGAACGTCTGTCGGCTGGTTTTTCTTTTTGCAGAGATCCTGCGAACTTGCCGCTCACTATGCTGAATTGGAGAAATAGAAGATTCGACTGGACCTTGATCTAGAGCTGGCCAGGACGGAGTTGCAGAAGGTCAGGGAGGGCGCCG
Source organism: Triticum monococcum (assembly GCA_034509565.1). Lineage (NCBI taxonomy): Eukaryota > Viridiplantae > Streptophyta > Magnoliopsida > Poales > Poaceae > Triticum > Triticum monococcum. The sequence continues at coordinate 435,442,708 of CM067842.1, read as the reverse complement.
CAGGTAAAGCGACTTTGTCGACTGATTTTGTTTTCAGGCTTGAGCATTCCTCAGCTGTTTCCGATTCGATCGCCATTTCTTTGTAGGAGAATTGGAAAAAGCTTTGGCGAGGAAGGACCAGGACCTGGCTGCTGCCTGCAAGGAGGCTGACGACAAGACGGCTCTGGCCGAACAGAAGCTGGCTTCGGTCGACCAGTTGGAAAAAGAGAACACCAGGTTGCAGACCGCTCTGACTGATGCCAACAGGCTGACTGCCAATTGGAAGAAGAAGAACCTACTCTTGGGCGAGGAGATGGAAGGCATCGCTCGTAGGAGGGACGACCTGGAGAGCTACCTGAGGAGCCTCGCCAAGAGGCTGTACATCAAACTTGAAGGTGCACATCTAATTTTGACTGTTTTGTACTTTTGTGTCGACTCAATCTTGCGATTGTTGGCTTATCTTTAGGTCTTGTGTGCAGAATTCTGTCAGAACTTCGAAGAGGAGACCGGGCGGATCGAAACGGGTCTGGACCCAATCAATTCTCCGGTGAAAGATGATACTGCTATGAACCTGCTCCGACTGGAATCTCGAATCGACGGCGCCGTGGATTACTTCGCTCGACTGAAAGTCGCCATGTCGCGGATCGACTCGACGCTTTGGCCAGAGTCCACGCTCCAGAACGATCTCGAGTCTCTTATGGCTCGACTTGACAAAATCCCCGATCGAGTGCAGGAGTGGAAGAAGTCTTCTGCCCGGTGCGGCGCTGATGTGGCTCTATCTTTAGTCTGCGTCCACTACAAGGAGGCGCGAGAAGAAAAGCTGGCCGCCATCCAAGTCACCAATACCAAGAGGCACAGCTTCCAATACTTCATGGAGACCTTCATTGCTGCAGCCACTCGTATTGCGGACGGAATTGACCTGGATGAGTTCGTCGCTCCTGCCAGTCCTCCTCTTGAGGAGTGAGAAAACTTTTATGCCTTCCATTAAATTAGCCTCGGAATGCCGAGTGGACTTGTAATCGTTTAAACTCTGCCGAGCTGAGGGCTCGAGTACTTTGATTCGGGCCCTAGGGCCTTTTAAGCTTTATCTGAACTTAATTTTTTGCTCAATGTCTTCGTGGTCTTGAACTGTCGTGTGGGGCTTGATGGCCGACCCACACCCTGTTGTTGTACATTGTATTTGTGGCGGAGCTCTCAGGAAAAGGTGGCAGTCGACCCATGCCTTGTTACTGTAGAGTGGGACGAACCTTACATTGTATTTGTGGCGGAGCTCTTCAGGAGAAGGTGGGTTTCAAACTTAGGCGAGTATCTGACTGCAGCTAAGTCTCTTCATGGAGAGCTTAGGCGAGTGCTGAACTGCAGCTAAGCCTCCGAGTGGGAGGTTTGCTCTCCACTCGGTAGGATTTTCCAAACTTAGGCGAGTGTCTGACCGCAGCTAACTCTCTTCATGGAGAACTTAGGCGAGTGCCGAACTGCAGCTAAGCCCCCGAGTGGGAGGTTTGCTCTCCACTCGGTAGGATTTTTCTAACTTAGGCTAGTGTCTGACTGCAGCTAAGTCTCTTCGTGGAGAGCTTAGGCGAGTGCTGAACTGCAGCTAAGCCTCCGAGTGGGAGGTTTGCTCTCCACTCGGTAGGATTTTTCAAACTTAGGCGAGTGTCTGACTGCAGCTAAGTCTCTTCGTGGAGAACTTAGGTGAGTGCTGAACTACAGCTAAGCCTCCGAGTGGGAGGTTTGCTCTCCACTCGGTAGGATTTTTCAAACTTAGGCGAGTGTCTAACTGCAGCTAAGTCTCTTCGTGGAGAACTTAGGCGAGTGCTGAACTGCAGCTAAGCCCCCGAGTGGGAGGTTTGCTCTCCACTCGGTAGGATTTTTCAAACTTAGGCTAGTGTCTGACTGCAGCTAAGTCTCTTCGTGGAGAACTTAGGCGAGTGCTGAACTGCAGCTAAGCCCCTGAGTGGGAGGTCTGCTCTCCACTCGGTAGGATTTTTCAAACTTAGGCTAGTGTCTGACTGCAGCTAAGTCTCTTCGTGGAGAACTTAGGCGAGTGCTGAACCGCAGCTAAGCCCTCGAGTGGGAGGTTTGCTCTCCACTCGGTAGGATTTTTCAAACTTAGGCGAATCGGATTCGCAGCTAAGTCCCCCACTGGGGGATTTTGGATACATACGATAGTGACAGCAATTATTGGAACACTCTTATTTCTGATAAAAATGAACTTCAGGAGTTTTTCTTATTACATCTGGTTTGAGAGCGGACTCAAGTGTAAAAGGGGCGGAGAAGCTCCGCATTCCAAGCTCGAGGTTCGTCGATTTGTCGATCAACATTGTAAAGGTGATATGCTCCGTTGTGGAGGACTCTGGTGAAGATGAAGGGGCCTTCCCAAGTGGGAGCGAGCTTGTGAGGTTTCTGTCGATCCACTCGGAGGACCAGATCTCCTTCTTGAAAGGCTCGACTCTTCACATTCCGGGCGTGGAATCGACGTAAGTCCTGCTGGTAAATGGTTGATCTGATCATTGCCATCTCCCTCTCTTCCTCCAAGAGGTCGACTGCATCTTGCCGAGCCTGCTCCGCTTCATCTTCGGTGTAAAGTTCGACTCGGGGCGCATTATGAAGAAGAACGCTTGACAGGACAGCTTCGGCTCCATAAACCAGAAAGAATGGGGTCCTTCCAGTCGACCGGTTAGGGGTGGTCCTTAATACCCACAGAACAGACGGAAGCTCGTCGACCCAAGCGCCTACCGCGTGCTTGAGATCGCGCATCAGCCAAGGTTTTAGCCCTTTGAGAATCAGACCATTTGCTCTCTCAGCCTGTCCATTCGACTGGGGATGAGCGACTGAGGCGTAGTCGACTCGTGTGCCTTGAGAAGCGCAAAATGCTCTGAACTCGTCCGAATCAAAGTTTGACCCGTTATCAGTGATGATGCTATGCGGGACTCCATATCTGAATGTCAATCCTCTGATGAAACTGATAGCGGTGCCAGCGTCGAGGCTCTTTATGGGCTTAGCTTCGATCCATTTGGTAAACTTGTCGACTGCCACAAGCACATGAGTGAATCCACTCCTGCCTGTTCTTAGGGGGCCAACCATGTCCAATCCCCAAACGGCAAAGGGCCAGACGAGCGGAATGGTTTTCAGGGCTGACGCGGGCTTGTGTGACATGTTGGAGTAGAACTGGCAGCCCTCGCACCTATCGACTATCTCTTTCGCCATCTCATTCGCCCTTGGCCAGTAAAATCCAGCTCGGTATGCTTTAGCCACAATAGTCCGAGAGGACGCATGGTGACCGCAGGTTCCCGAGTGGATATCGTTGAGGATTATTTGACCCTCTTCTGGCGTTATGCATTTCTGGCCGACTCCGGTCGCACTTTCTCTGTACAGCTGTCCCCTTATGACCGTGAAGGCCTTAGATCGGCGGACGATCTGTCGAGCCTCCTCCTCGTCCTCCGGGAGTTCTTTCCTTAGGATATATGCAATGTACGGTATTGTCCAGTCAGGGGTGACTGCCAAGACTTCCATGATTAGGTCGACTACTGCAGGCACTTCAACTTCAGTCGGTTCCTTGGCACTTTTCGGCTACGGGGCTTCTTCTGTGAAAGGATCTTCTTGGACTGATGGCGAGTGAATGTGTTCCAAGAACACGTTGCTTGGAATGGCTTCTCTCTTGGAGCCTATCTTTGCCAAGTCGTCAGCTGCCTGGTTTTTCAGTCGGGGTATGTGGTGGAGTTCCAACCCCTCGAACTTCTTCTCTAGCTTCCGCACTGCATTGCAGTATCCAGTCATTGCCGGACTCCTGACGTCCCACTCCTTCATCACTTGATTAACCACTAGATCTGAGTCGCCATAGACCATGTGGCGACGGACGCCGAGCGAAATGGCCATGCGCAACCCATACAAAAGTGCTTCATACTCTGCTTCATTATTGGAGGAATCGAAGTGAATCTGGAGAACGTATCTGAGCTTATCTCCTTGGGGGGAGACCAAAACTACCCCTGCGCCCGAACCATTCAGCATCTTGGATCCATCAAAGAACATAGTCCAGTGTTCCGAGTGAACTTGAGTCGGAAGTTGCTGTTCAATCCACTTGGCGATGAAATCCGCGATTGCTTGGGACTTGATGGCTTTCTTTGCTTCAAACGTGATATCTAAAGGAAGGAGTTCAATCGCCCACTTGGCCACTCGACCAGTTGCATCTCTGTTATGCAGGATTTCCGATAATGGGGCGTCGCTGATGACTGTAATGGAGTGGTCAGAGAAATAATGTGCAACTTTCTTCGTGGTCATGTAAATCCCATATACAAGCTTCTGGTAGTGGGGGTATCTTTGTTTTGAAGGGGTCAAAACTTCAGACACATAATATATCGGGCATTGAACTTTGAAGGCCTTCCCTTCCTCTTCCCGCTCGACCGTAAGTACTGTACTGACAACTTGTCCCGTGGCTGCAATGCAAAGCAGCAGAGGCTCTTTGCTGATTGGGGCAGCTAGCACCAGCTGGGTGGAGAGCAGAGCTTTGAGCTTTGCAAACGCTGCATCAGCTTCTGGAGTCCACTCGAACTTGTCAGACTTTTTCATCAGTCGGTAAAGAGGCAACGCTTTTTCACCGAGTCGAGAAATGAATCGACTTAAGGCGGGCAAGCAGCCTGTAAGTTTTTGGACATCATGCACATGTACAGGACGCTTCATCCGGAGTATGGTGCCAATTTTTTCAGGATTGGCGTCGATTCCCCGTTCGGAAACGAGAAAACCGAGTAGCTTGCCACCTGGAACTCCGAAAGTGCACTTTGACGGATTGAGCTTGATATCGTACCTCCTGAGGTTGGCGAATGTTTCAGCAAGGTCAGCCCGCAGGTCGGAACCTTTCCGGGACTTGACTATGATATCATCCATGTATGCCTCCACATTCCGAATGATTTGAGTGAGTAAACACTTCTGGATCATTCTCATGAATGTGGCTCCGGCGTTCTTGAGGCCGAATGGCATGGTGACGTAACAGAAGCATCCGAATGGAGTGATGAAAGCTGTTTTGCTTTCGTCGGGCCCATACAGACGGATCTGATGGTACCCAGAGTAGGCATCGAGGAAAGACAATCTCTCGCATCCCGCAGTTGAGTCGACAATCTGGTCAATGCGAGGGAGAGGAAAATGATCTTTCGGGCAGGCCCGATTGATATGCTTGAAATCAATGCACATACGGAGTGACTTGTCCTTCTTGGGGACCATGACGACATTGGCGAGCCACTCGGAGTGGTAGATCTCTCGGATGAACTCAGCTGCTAAGAGGCGAGCCACTTCCTCGCCAATGGCTTGTTTTTTCTGGACGGCGGACCGTCGAAGATGTTCCTTCACGGGCTTGAACTTTGAGTCGACTTGCAGGCGGTGCTCAGCCAGCCCCCTGGGAACTCCAGGCATGTCAGAGGGTTTCCATGCGAAGATGTCCCAGTTCTCACGGAGGAGCTGGATGAGCGCTTCTTCCTATTTGGAGTCGAGCATCGTCGAGATGTGAGTCGGAGCAGCGTCGGGATCAGTCGGGTGAATGTGGACTGTCTTCGTTTCGCCAGCCGACTGAAAAGCTGACTCAGAGGCAGGCTTCTTAGCCCGCAGCAATTCACTTGGGTCGGCAGTCTTTTGGTACTCTTTCAGCTCGACTACTGCCATCTGAGCGTCGGCGATCTTTGATCCCTTCTGGAAACATTCTTCTTCTTTCTTCCGGTTGCCCGTAACAGTGATCACACCTTTGGGGCCAGGCATCTTTAATTTAAGATACACGTAGCACGGTCGAGCCATGAAGCGTGCGTAAGCTGGCCTGCCCAAGATGGCGTGATAAGAACTTTGGAAGTCCACAACTTCAACGTTAACTTTTCCTTGCGGTAATTCTTTGAATCACCGAAAACCACATCAAGAGCAATCTGGCCGAGTGACTCGGCTTTCTTTCCAGGAATGACTCCGTGGAAGCTCATGTTACTGGTGCTGAGTCTGGACATCGGAATGCCCATTCCTTTCAAGTTTTCAGCGTACAGAATGTTCAGGGACTGCCGCCGTCCATCAGAACTTTGGTCAGTCGAGTGCCTTCGACAACTGGGTCGACCACCAAAGCTTGCCTCCCAGGGGTGGCAATGTGCGTCGGGTGATCGTACTGGTTGAATGTGATGGCAGTCTGAGACCACTTCAGGTAACTGGGAGTCGCCGGGGCAACCATGTTGACCTCACGGTTAATGATTTTCAGTCGACTTTTGCTTTCGACATCAGCAAAAATCATCAAGGTGGAATTGACTTGGGGGTATCCATCGTCACTATCCTCCTTGTCTTCAACTCTGTCTGGCTCTTTTTCCTTATCATTGGGCTGCTTGCCCTGGAACTGCTGAATCAGAAGCCGACACTGTCGAGTGGTATGCTTCGGGAAAATAAAATTTCCTTCTTCATCTTTCTTGGTATGGATGTGACATGGCAGGTCTAGAACATCATTCCCATCCTGATCTTTAACCTTCTTGGGCTTCCATGTGCCCTTGGGCTTTCCCTTGAAATTTCCCTGGGCCACAGCCAAGGCCTCCCCAGGGGTGGCTGGCTCGGCCTTCCGCTTCTGCTTCCGACTGGAGTTTCCTCCGGTTTCTTGGGCGACTGACCTGAGTTTGCCACTTCGGAGTCGGTCGTCGTCTTCTCCATTAGCGTACTTGGTGGCAATCTCCATCATCCGATTAAGGGACATCTCTCCGGTCCGGCCAAACTTCAGATTCAACTCCCTGTACTTGACGCCTTCCTTGAAAGCGCAAACTGCTTGATGGTCTGGCACGTTCTCGACCGAGTGGTGCAGTGTGATCCACCTCTGGATGTATTCTCTCAGAGTTTCATTTGGCTTCTGCATGCAAGACCGCAGCTCCGTAAGGCCTGCAGGGCGCTTGCATGTCCCTTCGAAGGTTGTGATAAACACTCGGGAGAGATCCTCCCAAGTGTAAATGCTGCTGGGCGCCAACTGATTCAGCCACGCCGTAGCTGAGCCTTCCAACATGAGGGGTAAATGCTTCATGGCCACCTCATCATTGCCGCCGCCAATCTACACAGCCACTCGGTAATCCTCGAGCCACGTGTCAGGCTTGGACTCACCGGTGAACTTGCTGATTCCAGTCGCCAGCCGGAAGTTGGGAGGGATCACCGCAGCTCTGATGGCTCGACTGAAACATTCAGGCCCCGAGGCGTGTGTCCTGTTGCCAGTGGGCGTATCTCTGTTGTGGCCCTCTCGATGAGCCCAGTTCCTGTCCACCAGACCTTGAACGAGGATGGATCTCGCGTCAAAGCCTGCGTCTCTGGGGTCGACTGGGATCCTCTGCCTAATGTTATGGGGGCGCCTGTCGTCTCGATGTCGAGGTGCCCATGATCCACTCCTCGGGGGAGGGGACGGCACCCGACGTCCATCATCACGGTCGGGTCGGTGATCATATTGTTCATTTCTCCTATACTAATCGTGCCGGTCTCCATGCCCCTCACGCCTCGGGGGCGATCTCGGGCTGTGAGCCGACTGGACGGTTTCCGTTGCAACAGATCGACTGTGGATCCTGTCCCGCGACTGAGAGACAGTGGAATTCTGATTTCCCACTGCTCGGAGCAATGCTCTGATCTGCAGCAATCCTCTGCCGGCCTCCGACTGGGAGGGCTGGATTGACTCCGCTATGCGGGACGCAGCAGCCAGGTTCTGAACCGGAGTTCGGTACACCTGCGGTGGTGGGATGAGCTGACGTCGACTGGGTTCGGGAGCTTGCTGGCATCGACTGGACTCGCGAGCCTGCTGGCGTCGACTGGACTCGGGAGCCCGCTGACGCGCTCGCTGTAGATTCTCCAGTCGAGTGCGCTCGGCTAGATTAGCCAAGCGCGCGTCCTCCAAGGCCCGGGCCTCGGGGGTTTCTCCAACAATAGGGGTGTAGAGCGCGTCCATGTTCCGGCGACGAAGCTCCTCCCGCTGCAATGATGTAAGAGGCTCGGGGAGGTATTCGTCGTGAGGGTGCGACGGATCGCCCCTATCGGCACCATCATCAGCCCGATGGAATCCAGGGGGACTGCATGTCCCCTCGACCGCCAGATCCTCCGCCAAAGGGTCGCTGCTGTCACACTCGGAAGCGGTCTCCGTGGAGCCAGTTGACAGATCGAACAGGCCGCAGAGGGATTCGTCAGGCTCGATTGCCGTGACTTGCGGGGTCGCCGACTGGCGGGCCGCGGCGTGCTTCATCCACCATTGGAGCCTTGACCGACCCGAGCGCTTGCGCTGGCGGGAGACAGGACGGGGAGATGACACGGGAGTCGACCGATATGGGGTCGACGGCTGCCTCAGGAGGACGCCATGGACGCACGCGCGGAAGTGCGTCGCACCGCAGACGGGGAGCGCGTCGACGTCAAGCGGCGCCTCCTGGAGCCAGGCGGAGTCGTCGGCGATGAAAGTGAGTCCGCCGAGACGGATCTCGCATCCCTCCGCCAAAGCTCCGCAGGAAAACATGATCAAGTGGATCGGAAAAATCGCAACTTCTCCAATTAGGTGCTAAGACTAATGCCCCACGGTGGGTGCCAACTGTCGTGGTTCTAAGTCTGACAGTGAGGTAGGGGGGTGTGTATGGAGAGGCTAGACCTTTAGCTATTGGGAAGTTGTAAGCACACAAGGTTTACGAGTTCAGGCCCTTCTCGGAGGAAGTAACAGCCCTACGTCTCGATGCCCGGAGGCGGTCGACTGGATTATGCGTGTGTAAAAGGACAAGGGTGCGAACCCCTGATACTGAGGAGGGGGGTGGCTTATATAGAGTTCGCCAGCCCTCTCCTGCCCTTAGTAATGCAGGGTTTAAGGTACATTTAAGGTGGGCGTTACTGATAACGTCCCTAATAAAGTGTCATAATAATCCTAAAGACTACTTAATAGCCGACCGTTTGCCTGCGGAGTGACTTGAGGTCTTCTGGCAGTCGAGTGGTTGGCTTCTTGGTCGAGTGACGGCTTCTTGGTCGAGTGTCTTCAACCCGTTGAGTGGGATATCTTCAAGTTGTTTGAAAGGTGACTTCCTCTAAGGATGTCCTTTGGTAGGGCTCTTTAGGACGGGTCCGTGTCCCTACCGTAGGTACATGACTTCATCAAGTGCAACATTCACAAGAGACCGGACACAATTTCGACAGGTACACAGAATTTGGAGAGGAGCCCGCCTTGCAATGCCGAAGACAATACTATGCGCCGGACTCATCGTCATTGAAGCCTGGTTCGGGGGCTACTGAGGAATCCTAGATTAGGGGGTCTCCGGACAGCCGGGCTATCTCCATTGGCCGGACTGTTAAAACATGAAGATACAAGATTGAAGACTTCGTCGCGTATCCGGATGGGACTCTACTTGGCGTGGAGGACAAGCTAGGCAATACGGATATGGATATCTCCTCCTTTGTAACCGACCTTGTGTAACCCTAACCCTCTCCGGTGTATATATAAACCGAAGGGTTTTAGTCCGTAGAACAAGAACCATAACATACAATCGTACCATATGCTAGCTTCTAGGGTTTAGCCTCTCTGATCTCGTGGTAGATCTACTCTTGTACTACCCATATCATCAGTATTATTCAAGCAGGACGTAGGGTTTTACCTCCATCAAGAGGGCCCGAACCTGGGTAAAACATTGTGTCCCCTGCGTCCTGTTACCATCCGGCCTAGACGCACAGTTCGGGACCCCCTACCCGAGATCCGCCGGTTTTGACACGAAATAACTAATAGATTTTTGCAATAAGTATGTGAGTTCTTTATGACTAATGTTGAGTCCATGGATTATACGCACTCTCACCATTCCACCATTGCTAGCCTCTCTAGTACCGCGCAACTTTCGTCGGTACCATAAACCCACCATATACCTTCCTCAAAACAGCTACCATACCTACCTATTATGGCATTTCCATAGCCATTCCGAGATATATTCCCGTGCAACTTTCCACCGTTCCATTATTATGACACGCTTCATCATTGTCATATTGCTTTGCATGATCATGTAGTTGACATCGTATTTGTGGCAAGGCCACTGTTCATAATTCTTTCATACATGTCACTCATGCATCATTGCACATCCCGGTACACCATCGGAGGCATTCATATAGAGTCATATCTTGTTCTAAGTATCGAGTTGTAATTCTTGAGTTGTAAGAAAAATAAAAGTGTGATGATCATCATTATTAGAGCATTGTCCCAGTGAGGAAAGGATGATGGAGACTATGATTCCCCCACAAGTCGGGATGAGACTCCAGACGAAAAATAAAAAAGGAGAAAAAGAAAAGAGGCCATAAAAAAGGCCCAAATAAAAAAAGAAAAAGAAAAAAATGAGAGAAAAAGAGAGGAGGGGCAATGCTACTATCCTTTTACCACACTTGTGCTTCAAAGTAGCACCATGATCTTCATGATATAGAGTCTCCTATGTTGTCACTTTCATATACTAGTGGGAATCTTTCATTATAGAACTTGGCTTGTATATTCCAATGATGGGCTTCCTCAAAATGCCCTAGGTCTTCGTGAGCAAGCAAGTTGGATGCACACCCACTTAGTTTCTTTTGAGCTTTCATAAATTTATAGCTCTAGTGCATCCGTTGCATGGCAATCCCTACTCACTCACATTGATATCTATTGATGGGCATCTCCATAGCCCGTTGATACACCTAGTTTATGTGAGACTATCTTCTCCCTTTTTGTCTTCCCCACAACCACCACTCTATTACACCTATAGTGCTATATCCATGGCTCACGCTCATGTATTGCGTGAAGATTGAAAAGGTTTGAGAACATCAAATGTATGAAACAATTGCTTGGCTTGTCATCGGGGTTGTGCATGATTTAAATATTTTGTGTGGTGAAGATAGAGCATAGCCAGACTATATGATTTTGTAGGGATAGCTTTCTTTGGCATGTTATTTTGAGAATACATGATTGCTTAGTTAGTATGCTTGAAGTATTATTATTTTTATGTCAATATGAACTTTTGTCTTGAATCTTTTGGATTTAAAATTCATGCCACAATTAAGAAGAATTACATTGAAATTATGCCAAGTAGCACTCCGCATAAAAATTCTGTTTTTATCATTTACCTACTCGAGACGAGCAGGAATTAAGCTTGGGGATGCTGATACGTCTCCAACGTATCTATAATTTTTGATTGCTCCATGCTATATTATCTACTGTTTTCAATGTTTATGGGCTTTATTATACACTTCTATATCATTTTTGGGACTAACCTATTAACCCAGAGCCAGTGCCAGTTTCTGTTTTTACCTTGTTTTAGGTTTTCAAAGAAAAGGAAAATCAAACGGAGTCCAATTGACCTGAAACTTCACAAAACTCTTTTTTGGAAGGAAAGAAGCCCATAAGACTTGAAGTGCACGTAAGGGAAGCTTCGAGGAGGCCACAAGGTAGGGGGGCGCGCCCACCCCCCTAGGGCGCGCCCTCCACCCTCGTGGGCCCCTCATGGCCCCCCTGATGTACTTCTTCCGCCTATATATCTCCATATACCCTAAAACTTCCGGAGAGCACAATAGATCGGGAGTTCCGCCGCTAGAAGCTTCCGTAGCCACCGAAAACAAATCTAGACCTGTTTCGGCACCCTGCCGGAGGGGCAATCCCTCTCTGGTGGCCATCTTCATCATCCCGGTGCTCTCCATGACGAGGAGGGAGTAGTTCTCTGTAACACCCTCGATGCGACTATATCTGCCACGTGTCGAGGCACGACTTAGAGGCATAATCTCATTGAAGGCATATGTCGCAAGTCGGGTAATCATCACAAACATCCCATGTAATATAGATAATGAAAAGGGATAACATATTTGGCTTACACTCGCCACATCAATCAAGTACATAAATAACACACATCATCCAAACACTCATGGCCCGACTACGGCGCCAAAATAAAAGACAACCCAACAAGCGACATGGTCCCGATCACCCCAACTGGGCACCACTACTGATCATCAGGAAAAGAAACATAGTAACGTTGAGAGTCCTCGTCGTACTCCCACTTGAGCTCAAGCGCGCCATTTGGAGCTGTATCATCTGGCCCTGCATCTGGTGTAATAGTAATCTGTGAGCCACAGGGACTCAGCAATCTCGCACCCTCGCGATCAAGACTATTTAAGCTTTAATAGGTAGGATAAGGTAAATATATGTGGAGCTGTAGCAAGCGACTAGCATATATGGTGGCTAACTTATTCGCAACAGAGAGCGAGAAGAGGAGGCAAAGCGCGAGCGAGAAGCTAGAGGACAACCTGCGCAAGCATTACTCCAACATCGTGTCCACTTCCCGGACTCCGCCGAGAAGAGGCCATCACGGTAACACACACGTTTGATTCATTTTAATTAAATTAAGGTTCAAGTTATCTACAACCGGACATTAACAAATTCCCATCTGCCCATAACCGCGGGCACGGCTTTCGAAAGTTCAATCACTGCAGGGGAGTCCCAACTTAGCCCATGACAAGCTCTCACGGTCAACGAAGGAATAGACCTCCACCCGAGACATTCCGATCAGACTCGGTATCCTGATACAACAAGACATTTCGACAAGTTAAAACAAGACTAGCAACACCGCCCGAATGTGCCGACAAATTCTGATAGGAGCTGCACATATCTCCTTCTCAGGGCACACTCAGATGAGCCAGACGTCGGGTAGGCCAGCCCAAAGTTGCCCCTGGTAGCCCCGGACATCGCTCGGTTGGACCAACACTCGGAGGAGCACTGGCCCGGGGGGGTTTAAAATAAGATGACCCTCGGGCTCCGAAAACCCAAGGGAAAAAGAGGCTAGGTGACAAATGGTAAAATCAAGGTTGGGCATTGCTGGAAAAGCTTTAATCAAGGCGAACTATCAAGGGGTTCCCATTATAACCCAACCGCGTAAGGAACGCAAAATCCGGGAACATAACACCGATATGACGGAAACTAGGGCGGCAAGAGTGGAACAAAACACTAGGCGAGAGGCCGAGCCTTCCACCCTTTACCAAGTATATAGATGCATTAAGATAACATGGCAATATAATGATATCCCAACAAGTAAATAAGGTTCCAACAAGGAATGGTCTCCAATCTTCACCTGCAACTAGCAACGCTATACGAGGGGCTGAGCATAGCGGTAACATAGCCAATCAACGGTTTGCTAGGACAAAGGTGGGTTAGAGGCTGAACATGGCAATTTGGGAGGCTTGAAAGCAAGTGGTAGGCATCGTAGCATTGGCATAGCAAAAGAGCGAGCAAACTAGCATAGCAAAGATAGTAGTGATTTCGAGGGTATGATCATCTTCCCTGCAAAGTTGTCAGAGTTGACTCGATCCTTGAAAGCAAACTCAACGGGCTCCTTGTTAGCGAACTCGTCTCCCGGCTCTACCCAAACAAGACAAACAAGCAACAAGGATACAATCAACCACGTGCAAGCTCAAACAACACGATGCAAAGATGGTATGCAAAGCGGGATGCAAAGCGGGATGCATATGCAAGATATGACAGGAAATGCATGAACCTGGCCTCAACTTGGAAAACCAAGTGTGCCACTGGAAGGATGAGATGAAATCGCTTGAAAACGATATAACAATCATTGGAATCGGAGTTACGGTTTGGAAATGGCAAGCGATTCAAATATGACACCGGTCTGCGATTTACAGCAAGTAGGCATCTAAATGCAACAAGATGAACATGCTACAGCACTCAAACATGGCATCAAAATACACGGTAGGGAAGCATTCAAGATGCTTAACAAAAGTCTAGCACTGAGCTATGGCCAATTCATCCATTAGGAGGTTCAAACAAGCATGGCAAAAACGCAACTGGTAAAACAGATCTCAGACTTAGTGAAATTAACACTTGTGTGGAATTTCAGATCATATAGCCCTCTTCGGAGCAACAAAACTACATGCTACAGGACCTGAACATGACAAAGAAAGCCATGGCATGGAGCTACTCAACAAGCTTAACAAAATTCCCTTAGTGACCTTGAGCCAAAAGGGATCACAAAATATACTAACAAGCACACGAACATAGCAAAAACATAATCAGTTTTCAGACTTAGTGAAAACTGGGACATGCTGAAACATAACTCACGAAGGCATGTTTACGAGCTCGATGCACTCACTACAGAGCAAGTCATGGCAAGACAAGCATACATCCATTAAGAAGGTACAAAATTCAAGCTAGAAATGGCAAGAACAATGGCATAGCATGCACGGATCAACTACAATAACATCGGCAAAATCGCAAACAAGTTGACGATCTGCCCAGATTCACAACGAAGCAAAAGTAGAGCTCGATTAACTCAAGCTAGGTTGCTCCATATATGCAAACAAAGACAGGGTTGGATAGAGAACTGCAATATTAACAAAATTCCTTTACTGATCATCCTCAAAAGAGGCACGATCACTAGGAAACAACATGAACATAAGGCATCATGAAGTAAACAATCCCAGGACTTAGTGAAACGACTAAGTCCCTGAAAACAGATTTACCGGGTGCCTCACTTTGCAAGCTTGCACTAAGCACCACACACATCACAAAAATACATGGGTTGCACCTATGGAAAGATGACAAAACCCTTAACAAAACATATGAAGGACTCATAGGCATATCATGCACACAATAATCATGGCAAAAATGACAAAAGTCTAAGATGAGCTAGCAGATCTGACAATTAACTCACGAAGCCCTCTTCTAACAGCATTTAGGGCATCAAGATGAACTCTAATGAAAATCATGCAATGGAATGAAATGATGTACTCTCTGAGACGAACATTTCGATATGCTATATGCCCAAATCAGAGCTACGGATGCGGAGATATAGCATGATGAAGATTGCATAAAAATCAGGGGGAGAGGGGAAAAACTCAACCCTAAAAATTCCAGATCTCAGATCTGGCGTGGATTACGAGGTTCGCCAGAAGTCCTGTTCGCCGGAGACAAAGAACTCGCCGGAGAGAGCCGTCGGCGTCGAGGAAGGAGGCCGGAGCTCGGGGACGGGGTGGAGAAGCTCGCCGGCCGGAGCTCGGGGACGTCGGTGGCTGGAGTAGGCGTCTGGCGCAGGCGGTGGTCGGGTCGCCGGCGACGAGTGGGCTGGGCGGTGCGGTGGCGGCGCTGGTCGCGGGAGGGTTGGAAGAAGGCGGTGCAGGCTGTCTGGGCGGCGGGGCAAGAGGCAGGCGGCGGCGGGGTGGTTCTGGGCCGGGAGGGCTCGCGGTGGCCCTCCCGGGCCGGCGGCGCGCGGAGTGTGGTGGCGACAGGTGTCGGCAGCGGACTGGCTGAGGCGGCGGTGGCGATTTCGTCCGCTAGGAGGCGGACATGTCCGGCGGTGGCGCGAGTGGTTTTTTTAGGGTTACGGGAAGGGGATCCGCGAATTTTCGGGGAGAGGCCTTTATATAGGCATAGAGGGAGCTAGGAGAGTCCAAATGAGGTGCGGTTTTCGGCCACGCGATCGTGATCGAACGCTCTAGGTGACGCACCAAAGTGAGGTGGGTTTTGGGCCAAATTGGAGGGGTGTTGGGCTGCAACGCACACGAGGCCTTTTTGGTCCCTCGGTTAATCGTTGGAGCATCAAACGAAGTCCAAATGGTACGAAACTTAACAGGCGGTCTATCGGTAGTAAACCAAGGCCGCATGGCAAGTCTCGGTCCAATCCGGAAATGTTTAATCCCCACACACGAAAGAAAGCTAGAAATGACCACCGGAGGAGAACGAAGCATCGGAATGCAAAACGGACAACGGGGAAAATGCTCGAATGCATGAGATGAACACGTATGCAAATGCAATGCAGATGATGACATGATATGAGATGCATGACAACGATAACAACACACCGAGACAAAGACCCGAACCCAAGAAAATAAATTAACTTAAAGCCGAAAATAGCAAGAGTTGGATTACATATTGGGCAAGTTATATTCGGGGTGTTACAACACTCCCCCACTACGAAAAGATCTCGTCCTGAGATCTAGGACTGAAAGAACGCCGGGTACTCAGAACGGAGGTGATCCTCGCGTTCCCAGGTAGCTTCATTGTCGGAATGGTGTGACCACTTTACTTTGAGAAATTTGATTGACTTGTTGCGAGTCCTGCGTTCAGTCTCTTCAAGGATAGCCACGGGGTGCTCACGATAAGAGAGATCTTCTTGGACCTCAATGTCCTCAAAGTTGACGGTGTGGTCAGGCGTCTTGAAGCACTTTCGGATCTGAGAGACATGGAACACATCATGAACATTTGCAAAGTTTGACGGAAGCTCGAGTTGATAGGCGAGGTCGCCTCTCTTGCTGACAATCTTGAAAGGTCCCACGTATCTAGGGGCAAGCTTCCCTTTGATACCGAAGCGACGAGTACCTTTCATAGGAGAGACGCAGAGGTAAACATGATCTCCGATCTCGAAAGCCAAATCATGGTGCTTACTGTCATAGTAGCTCTTCTGGCGGGATTGGGCTGCTTTGAGGTTATCACGAATGACTTTGCACATTTCTTCTGCCTCTGTGATTAAGTCATTACCCAGCAGCTGACGTTCACCGGTTTTAGACCAGTTGAGAGGGGTACGGCACTTCCTGCCATACATAATTTCAAATGGGGCCTTGCCCGAACTTGTTTGAAAACTGTTGTTGTAGGAGAATTCATCATAAGGAAGGCAATCCTCCCACTTCATGCTGAAGGAGATCACACAAGCCCTGAGCATATCTTCAAGAATCTGGTTGACACGCTCGACTTGACCGCTTGTTTGAGGATGGAAAGCTGTGCTAAAGCGGATGTTGGTGCCCATGGCCTTCTGAAAAGAATCCCAAAACTTGGAGGTAAATATGTTGCCACGGTCTGAAGAGATCACCTGAGGAATACTGTGCAGAGAGACAATTCGAGAGGAATAGAGTTCCGCCAATTGAGCTGCAGTGATCGACTCTTTGATAGGCAGAAAGTGAGCCACTTTGGTGAGTTTGTCGATGACAACGAATATAGCATCATTGCCATGTTTGGACTTTGTAAACCCAGTCACAAAGTCCATCTCAATGTGGTCAAATTTCCATTCTAGAATGGCAAGAGGTTGGAGGAGACCCACGGGCCTTTGGTGTTCTGCCTTCACTCTTCTGCAGACATCACATTCATTCACGAATTGAGCGATCTCGCGCTTCATTCGAGTCCACCAATAAGCTTGATTAAGATCCTGATACATCTTCATGCTCCCAGGGTGGATGGAGAGGAGAGAATTGTGGGCCTCATTCATGATCACCTTACGAAGTTCACCTTTGGGTACAACAATTCCATCCTCAAAGAAGAGAGTGTCCTTGTCATCAAGGCGGTAGCAATTGTACTTGGGTTGACTCTTGGCAATCCCAATCTTCACCTTTTTCACCATAGCATCAAGAAGCTGGGCTTGGCGAATCTGGTCTTCCAAAGTAGGAGAGACTTGAAGGTTGGCGAGGAAACCTTGAGGAACAATTTGCAGATTAAGTTTGCGGAAAGCTTCACAAAGCTCGGGTTGATAAGGCTTGAGAATCAGACTGTTGCAATATGCTTTCCTGCTCAAAGCATCAGCAATCACATTGGCCTTGCCTGGAGTATACTCAATACTCGGATTATATTCTTGAATCATTTCGACCCATCGAGTTTGCCTGAGGTTGAGATTAGGCTGAGTGAAGATGTACTTGAGACTCTTGTGATCAGTGAAAATGTCCACTTTTCTTCCCAATAGAAGATGTCTCCAAGTCAAAAGAGCATGCACAACTGCCGCCAACTCGAGATCATGAGTGGGGTAGTTCTTCTCATTAGGCTTCAACTGGCGAGAGCTATAAGCAACAACTTTCTTCTCTTGCATCAACACTGTGCCAAAACCTTGGAGAGAGGCATCACAAAAGACCTCGTACGGTTTGGATTCATCAGGCGGAGTCAGAACTGGAGCAGTGATCAATTTCTCTTTCAAAGTGTTGAAAGCAATATCACACTCCGGAGACCAAACGTACTTGACGTGCTTCTGAAGAAGATTTGAGAGAGGCTTCGCGATCTTAGAAAAGTTTTCAACGAATCTTCGGCAGTAGCTTGCGAGACCGAGGAAGCTACGGAGTTGCTTCACGTTCTGAGGAGGTTCCCAATTCACAATTGCAGACACCTTCTCAGGATTCACTACAATGCCCTTGGTAGAGATGATATGACCAAGATAAAGAACCTCATCGAGCCAAAATTCACACTTGGAGAACTTGGCGTAGAACTGGTGTTCCCTCAGCTTATCAAGAACCAAACGCAAGTTCTTGGCATGATCTTCCTTGTTCTTCGAGAAAACCAGAATGTCGTCGAGATAGACCAAAACAAAGTCATTAGTGTAGGGGTTGAAGATGAAGTTCATCATGCGAGAGAACGTCGGAGGAGCGTTGATGTGGCCAAAAGACATGACAGTGTATTCATATGACCCATAGCTTGTCCTGAAAGCCGTCTTGGGAATATCTTGCTCACGGATTCGAAAATGATGATAACCCATACGGAGATCAAGCTTGGAGAATACTTTGGCACCCTTGAGTTGTTCGAACAGCTCATTGATGTTGGGAAGTGGGTATTTGTTCTTGATGGTCTTCTTGTTCAATGGACGATAATCAACACAAAGTCGGTCCGTTCCATCCTTCTTCTTCACAAAAAGAACACCACAACCCCACGGAGAAGAACTAGGCCGGATGAGACCCATTCTCTCTTGCTCATCGAGTTGTTTCTTCAACTCCTTCAACTCTTCTGGTCCGAGCTTGTAAGGATGTTTGCACACAGGTTCCGTACCGGGCTCAAACTCAATAACGAATTCAACTGGCCGGTGCGGAGGCATTCCTGGGAGCTCTTCTGGAAAGACGTCTTGATATTCGCAAACGACTGGAATCTGCGAGATAGCATCCAATTCACCCTTCTCATTGAGAGAAGACAACCGGATTGTATCATCACGAGCGGCAAAGACAATTACATCCTCAGATGAATGAGTCACTTGAATCTGCCTGGCTGCACAATCAAGCTGAGCCTTGTGCTTAGAAAGCCAATCCATCCCGAGAATAAGATCAATATCCGAATCACCAAGAACAATTGGGGAAGAAAGGAACTTGTAGTCGCCCAACGTGATAGTAACATCCGGAGCAATAGCGCTTGCATTCATGAATTTACCCGGAGAAACAACAGATAACTGTCTAGGCAAATCTTGTAAAGGCAACTCATGCTTAGAAACAAATGGTCTTTGTAACATCCCAAATTTTCAATTTGGAATGTTATACATTAGATCATCATGCATATCATATTTTATTTTGCTTTTGGTTTTGATCCTAGAAAATCCTAAGCAACTCAAGGACCCACGGAGAGAGTTGGGGATTTCGTTGTTTACATTTTTTTGAGTTTTCTCAAATTGTGTAAACAGGATCATTTGATTTTATTTATTTTATCATCAATTATTTCTATTACAAAAATATGAGAGAGGGAATAAAATGACTTTCCCGAAATATAGAAATACTGAGGATTTAATAAAAAATCAAATAAGATTTATTTTGGAGTTTTTCGGTATTTTTATTTGAATTTAAGAAAAATGCGCATTTTTCAAAGTTGTAGTTTGGGCCCAAATAAATGTTCACTTTATCGGGCTTGATTTTAGAAACCCAGCAAAATTTATTTCGTGATTTTTGGAGTCCGTTTAGTATTTCTTTTTATTTTTTTTGAGCGTATTATTTAAAAAAAAAACCCGGAACCGACTTTGGGCCGTACTCGGCCAGGACTCTCCTGGCCAGGGCCTTTATAAGCCGCCGCCCCGGTGCCCGAGAGCCCAGCCACCGCCGCCCGAAACCCTAACCCCAGCCCCCCCGCCGCCGCCGCCACCGCCGCCGGACCCCGACGCGCCTCGATTTCCGTGCAGTTTGTAAATATATATATATATATATATATATATATATTTATTCCGTTCGTCGTTTTTCTTTTTCGTCGGATTTTCCGCGGTTATTTTCTGATTGCGATTTCTCATCCGATTTTCGTTTTAGTATAACTTTTCGCTCGTTTATCGGAATCAGGCGATTCAAGCACCTGGAGTTTCGTCTCGAAACCCTCTTTCCGAATAATCAACTTAAACAAGTTTTTGCTACAGTTAAATTTGACTTAGATCCAGATTACTAGAACGAAGTTGTTTTCTTTCGCCGTTTGATTTCTTTTGCTTCGTTCGATTTGATTCTTTTTGCAAACCAAGGTTCTTAAGTTGAACTTTCTGGTTAGATCTTCTATTTGAGTTTTACCTGTGCATTAGATGAGTACTTATTGTATGCTTGTTTGTTTGTCTGCGATAGAATACCCGGAGTGCGCCTCCTGTTACTTCGAATCTCTCGGTTTCGCGGATCATCAGCAAGGCAAGTAACACTTTGATCATACCTTTTCTACAACCCAGTTTTATTGCATTAGATCAATCCTCAAACATTGCATGAGTAGGATCTAATTAAATTGTGGGATGGGAAGTAGATGAGGTAGTACCTATTACCTGTTTATTATGAAACCTTTGGGAGTTACTTCTACGTTTGCTTATTATGCCATGCTATGCTAGTAGACGTGGATATGGTGAGAGATATCCATGACAGATGTGAGTTTGTTAATTTTAATGGTTTACTTAAGGTGGCAACTTAAACACACATCTGGGTGGATTGAGGCACCTGGTTTCTATCAGGACTTGCCTGTTTTTCTTTTGGACCGCCACCGAGGCTCAAAGGGATCATAAGATTATTCATACTAGAAACTTCCGTGTGTAGCAACAAGCCATTATCGGCTCTGGCATAGTTGATTAAGTCGTGCGAACTCTTACAGGGTAGACTAGCAGATGTAGGGGAAAGTAGGTGTACCGGTCTATCCAACGTAATGTGCTAGCGCTTCTGAAAGACTATGTCTCGGTCATCCGTTTCTCAAACACCATCTAGTGCGAGAAATCCAATGGAGGCGATCGAGTCTTGTGGGGAAAAGTGTGCAAACCTCTGCAGAGTGTAATAAACTAATCATGGTTAGCCGTGTCCCCGGATATGGACATCTTGAGTATCCAGTACCTGGATTATCATGTGAATCTCAACATGTTACTCTAAAGATAATTTTGATGTGTTTGTTTAATGATGATGCTTAATTGGGATTGAGAATGCTGTCAACCATTCTCAATGTTTAACAACCACCATGATAGTAATTAAATTTATTCCTTTGAAGTAGGGAAAAATTGGCTTTACGCAAAAACTGTAACCATAGAGCTTTCCACCAGCCAACTATGCATATAGTATAGTTGTTTCATTTCATTACTCTCTATGTGTTACCTTGCCAGCATATTCCATGTGCTGACCCGTTCTCGGGCTGCAATGTTAATGTTGCAGACTTTTCAAACGACGATTAAGGAGTTTTTAGGTCATGGTTCTATAGTCAGTGATGCCGTTGGAGTTGATGGACTCACTTATCTTCCAAGCCTTCCGCTGTTAACGTTATTAGATGGCCTTAAGCCATATTTATTGTAATAAGTTCTGTTTTGAGACACTCGATGTAATAAGTGTGTGATTGCTACTCTGCTATAAATCCTCCGAGTACTGTGTGGTGTCAGCATTACTGATCTAGGGATGACACCGGAGCACAGAGATCAGACTGTTTGAGGTCTGGTCGCTACAGTCTCGAGATGAAACAATGCGATGCACCCGTGTCAAAAAGAACTTTTGCAGGAATACCATTAACAGGAAGGTTACCCATGATGACATCTGACGAATCCTCTGCCTGAGTTGCATTCATCAAATTGACATTGGCAGACTTGGGGTTATGCTTGACCACAGCTGTACTTGCCGATCTGACAGGAGGAGGAGGAGGAAGACGCCTCTAGTTGAAACACTTGTTGGCGTAGTGACCCTTCTGTTGGCACTTGTTGCACGTGACCTCTGAAAGCAAACGGTGGTACAGAGCACTCGATCTTGGAGCTTGAGACGAAGTCTTGTTCTGAAAGCTAGGGTTGGGTGGGTGGGAAGAACCACTGCCACCTTTGCTCTTCTGATACGGCTGACGAAACAGAGCAGGAGGAAGCCAATACTTCTGCTGCTTGGCCACTTGAGTAGAGGAAGAAGGCATAGCATCTCTGACTCGCTTCTTGGAAGCATCACACCTCAACTGAGCGGCTTCTTGCTTCAGTGCCATGTTGTAGAACTCATCGTACCTCAACGGCTCAAAGAGAACAAGAGCGAGCTGAATTTATTCTTTGAGACCACCCCTGAACTGATATATCATGCTCTACTCATCAGGTACGTCCTGCTTGGCAAAGCGGGCGAGATTCTAGAACAACTTGTTGTAGTCATAGACAGACAAAGAGCCTTGCTTCAAGTTGCGGAATTCCTCATGCTTACTTTTAGTCACACTCTGAGGGATGTGATGAGCTCAGAAATCTTGACGAAATTCATCCCAAGTGATCAGACATCCACCTCTAGAATCCTTGTACTACTAGAACCATTCTGCAGCTTGATCTATGAGTTGGAAGGAAGCGAACTTGATGAAATCTTCAGGCCTGACATTGCTGCATTCAAAATGCTTACACAGACCTGCAAGCCAATCGTCAGCATCGGTTGCCTCAACACAATTGCTGAACGTCTTCGGCCCATTAGCGAGGAACTGGTTCAGCGTAGCAAAATGATTCTGATTGTTGCATTGATTCCCTTTATTGCCTTGATTGCACTCTTGGAGGATTTGCATGATCAACTGCGTGTTTGCATTGGTTGCGGCCATCACAGCTTGCCATGCCTCCGGAGGAGGTGGAGGTGGTGGCGGATCTTGATTCTGGTTCTGACTGGTGCTCTTAGCGGGAGCCATCCTAAAGAGGTTGACCACCATTAGCACATTGATAGACAAATGAAGCTGAATCCAACGGAATGAAAATAACAACATAAAGTCTTCACATCCGAACAAAACGAATGAATGCATTCCTCTTGAAATGGTCACATATCCATAAATTACGAAGCCACGTAGAATTAGGTAGAAGAAGTTAATCAACAAGGTACGGATCAAGAACGAATAATCGGTAAGAAATCCCAATCTCAAACCAATATCTGTGGAAGAAGAACTAGAGCTACAAGAATTCCCACCTATGAAACTCCCGAACCTTTCCGGTTATGCAATCAGGTGTTGGGGATACAGGGGAAGCATAATATCTCGCCCAAACTAGCAAATCCTACATCCAGCTGTATCCATCCTTCAACACATAACCAAGAAACCTTCGGAAACCATCTACCTCAACCTTCGAAAAGCATCCGTTATACAAGTTATGGCGATACTCCCAAACTCCCGCCCCAGTACTGGGTGGCGTCGAGGTTATCTCACCAACGAACTGCATAAAAGAGATTTTCGATGTCGGCGTACTAAACTCAGGTATTCCAGAACTGCAACGATAAAATTATGATGACAACACCTAAGAGCTCAACTCCCCGGGACACTTCCACTAAACCCCTGACAGGAGGCACCAAGACAATGTTCTCATCATAAAACCATCGGAACGATTCCAAGGTACCCGCGTGATCCTAATTTTTTTTGTGAAATTTGGGAAGAGAAGAGTCAAAACTCTACGTCGGGATGCCTTACCAGAACGATGAGGAGACTGGGAAGTAAAAAGAATTCCTAAACTCTCCGATATATAATTCCTAAATGACTCAAAACATTTTTCTAGACACAACTCGGCCGCTAAAAATGATCAAACAGTGGGGGCTCCTAAGGTCGGGGAAGGCTCTGATTACCAACTTGTAACACCCTCGATGCAACTATATCTCCCACGTGTCGAGGCACGACTTAGAGGCATAATCGCATTGAAGGCATATGTCGCAAGTCGGGTAATCATCACAAACATCCCATGTAATATAGATAATGAAATGGGATAACATATTTGGCTTACACTCGCCACATCAATCAAGTACATAAATAGCATACATCATCCAAACACTCATGGCCCGACTTCGGCGCCAAAATAAAAGACAACCCAACAAGCGACATGGTCCCGATCACCCCAACTGGGCACCACTACTGATCATCAGGAAAAGAAACATAGTAACGCTGAGAGTCCTCGTCGTACTCCCACTTGAGCTCAAGCGCGCCATCTGGAGCTGTATCATCTGGCCCTGCATCTGGTGTAATAGTAATCTGTGAGCCACAGGGACTCAGCAATCTCGCACCCTCGTGATCAAGACTATTTAAGCATTAATAGGTAGGGTAAGGTAAATATATGTGGAGCTGCAGCAAGCGACTAGCATATATGGTGGCTAACTTATTCGCAACAGAGAGCGAGAAGAGGAGGCAAAGCACGAGCGAGAAGCTAGAGGACAACCTGCGCAAGCATTACTACAACATCGTGTCCACTTCCCGGACTCCACCGAGAAGAGGCCATCACGGTAACAAACACGTTTGATTCATTTTAATTAAATTAAGGTTCAAGTTATCTACAACCGGACATTAACAAATTCCCATCTGCCCATAACCGCGGGCACGGCTTTCGAAAGTTCAATCACTGCAGGGGAGTCCCAACTTAGCCCATGACAAGCTCTCACGGTCAACGAAGGAATAGACCTCCACCCGAGACATTCCGATCAGACTCGGTATCCCGGTACAACAAGACATTTCGACAGGTTAAAACAAGACCAGCAACACCGCCCGAATGTGCCGACAAATTCTGATAGGAGCTGCACATATCTCGTTCTCAGGGCACTCTCAGATGAGCCAGACGTCGGGTAGGCCAGCCCAAAGTTGCCCCTGGTAGCCCCGGACATCGCTCGGTTGAATCAACACTCAGAGGAGCACTGGCCCGGGGGGTTTAAAATAAGATGACCCTCGGGCTCCGGAAACCCAAGGGAAAAAGAGGCTAGGTGACAAATGGTAAAACCAAGGTTGGGCATTGCTGGAAAAGCTTTAATCAAGGCGAACTATCAAGGGGTTCCCATTATAACCCAACCGCGTAAGGAACGCAAAATCCGGGAACATAACACCGATATGACGGAAACTAGGGCGGCAAGAGTGGAACAAAACACTAGGCGAGAGGCCGAGCCTTCCACCCTTCACCAAGTATATAGATGCATTAAGATAACATGGCAATATAATGATATCCCAACAAGTAAATAAGGTTCCAACAAGGAACGGTCTCCAATCTTCACCTGCAACTAGCAACGCTATAAGAGGGGCTGAGCATACCGGTAACATAGCCAATCAACGGTTTGCTAGGACAAAGGTGGGTTAGAGGCTGAACATGGCAATTTGGGAGGCTTGAAAGCAAGTGGTAGGCATCGTAGCATTGGCATAGCAAAAGAGCGAGCAAACTAGCATAGCAAAGATAGTAGTGATTTCGAGGGTATGATCATCTTGCCTGCAAAGTTGTCATAGTTGACTGGATCCTCGAAAGCAAACTCAACGGGCTCCTTGTTAGCGAACTCGTCTCCCGGCTCTACCCAAACAAGACAAACAAGCAACAAGGATACAATCAACCACGTGCAAGCTCAAACAACACGATGCAAAGATGGTATGCAAAGCGGGATGCATATGCAAGATATGACAGGAAATGCATGAACCTGGCCTCAACTTGGAAAACCAAGTGTGCCACTGGAAGGATGAGATGAAATCGCTTGAAAACGATATAACAATCATCGGAATCGGAGTTACAGTTTGGAAATGGCAAGCGATTCAAATATGACACCGGTCTGCGATTTACAGCAAGTAGGCATCTAAATGAAACGAGATGAACATGCTACAGCACCCAAACATGGCATCAAAATACATGGCAGGGAAGCATTCAAGATGCTTAACAAAAGTCTAGCACTGAGCTACGGCCAATTCATCCATTAGGAGGTTCCAACAAGCATGGCAAAAACGCAAATGGTAAAACAGATCTCAGACTTAGTGAAATTAACACTTATCTGGAATTTCAGATCATATAGCCCTCTTCGGAGCAACGAAACAACATGCTACCAGACCTGAACATGACAAAGAAAGCCATGGCATGGAGCTACTCAACAAGCTTAACAAAAGTCCCTTGGTGACCTTGAGCCAAAAGGGATCACAAAATATACTAACAACCACACGAACATAGCAAAAACATAATCAGTTTTCACACTTAGTCATGGCAAGTTTACGCTCACTTTTACGAGCTCGATGCACTCACTACGGAGCAAGTCATGGCAAGACAAGCATACATCCATTAAGAAGGCACAAAATACAAGCTAGACATGGCAGGAACAATGGCATAGCATGCACGGATCAACTACATTAACATCAGCAAAATCGCAAACAAGTTGACGATCTGCCCAGATTAACAACAAAGGAAAAGTAGAGCTCGATTGACTCAAGCTAGGGTGCTGCATATATGCAAACAAAGACATGGATGGATAGAGCACTGCAATATTAACAAAACTCCTTTACTGATCATCCTCAAAAGAGGCACGCATCACTAGGAAACAATATGAACATAAGGCATCATGAACTAAACAATCCCAGGACTTAGTGAAATGACTAAGTCCCTGAAAACAGATTTACCGGGTGCCTCACTTTGCAAGCTTGCACTAAGCACCACACACATCACAAAAATACATGGGTTGCACCTCTGGAAAGATGACAAAACCCATAACAAAACATATGAAGGACTTATAGGCATATCATGCACAGAATAATCATGGCAAAAATGACAAAAGTCTAAGATGAGCTAGCAGATCTGACAATTAACTCACGAAGCGCTCTTCTAACAGCATTTCAGGCATCAAGATGAACTCTAATGAAAATCATGCAATGGAATGAAATGATGCACTCTCCGAGACGAACATTTTGATATGCTATATGCCCAAATCGGAGCTACGGATGAGGAGATATAGCATGATGAAGATTGCATA
This sequence comes from Triticum monococcum, assembly GCA_034509565.1. Lineage (NCBI taxonomy): Eukaryota > Viridiplantae > Streptophyta > Magnoliopsida > Poales > Poaceae > Triticum > Triticum monococcum. The sequence goes on along the minus strand of CM067842.1, from coordinate 435,415,906 downwards.
AAAATCAGGAGGAGAAGGGAAAAAGTCAACCCTAAAAATTCCAGATCTCAGATCTGGCGCGGATTACGAGGTTCGCCAGAAGTCCTGTTCGCCGGAGACGAAGAACTCGCCGGAGAGAGCCGTCGGCGTCGAGGAAGGAGGCCGGAGCTCGGGGACGGGGTGGAGAAGCTCGCCGGCTGGAGTAGGCGTCTGGCGTGGGCGATGGTTGGGTCGCCGGCGACGAGCGGGCTGGGCGGTGCGGTGGCGGCGCCGGTCGCCGGAGGGTTGGAAGAAGGCGGCACAGGCTGTCCGGGCGACGGGGCAAGAGGCAGGGTGCGGCGGGGTGGTTCTGGGCCGGGAGGGCTCGCTGCGGGCCTCCCGGGCCGGTGGCGCGCGGAGTGTGGTGGCGACAGGTGTCGGCAGCGGACTGGCTGAGGCGGCGGCGGCGATTTCGTCCGCTAGGAGGCGGACATGTCCGGCGGCGGTGCGAGTGGTTTTTTAGGGTTAGGGGAAGGGGATCCGCGAATTTTCGGGGAGAGGCCTTTATATAGGCATAGAGGGAGCTAGGAGAGTCCAAATGAGGTGTGGTTTTCGGCCACGCGATCGTGATCGAACGCTCTAGGTGATGGAGCAGAGTTAGGTGGGTTTTGGGCCAAATTGGAGGGGTGTTGGGCTGCAACACACACGAGGCCTTTTCGGTCCCTCGGTTAACCGTTGGAGCATAAAACGAAGTCCAAATGGTACGAAACTTGACAGGCGGTCTACCGGTAGTAAACCAAGGCCGCATGGCAAGTCTCAGTCCAATCCGGAAATGTTTAATCCCCACACACGAAAGAAAGCTAGAAATGACCACCGGAGGAGAACGAAGCGCTGGAATGCAAAACGGACAACGGGGAAAATGCTCGAATGCATGAGATGAACACGTATGCAAATGCAATGCACATGATGACATGATATGAGATGCATGACAACGATAACAACACACGGAGACAAAGACCCGAACCCGAGAAAATAAATTAACTTAAAGCCGGAAACAGCAAGAGTTGGATTACATATTGGGCAAGTTATATCCGGGGTGTTACATTCTCCCTCGGGGCTGAGGGTATGTACCAGTAGCTATGTGTTTGATCTCTCTCTCTCTCTCTCTCTCGTGTTCTTGAGGTGGCACGATCTTGATGTATCGCGAGCTTTACTATTATGGTTGGATCTTATGATGTTTCTCCCCCTCTACTCTCTTGTAATGGATTGAGTTTTCCCTTTGAAGTTATCTTTTCGGATTGAGTCTTTAAAGATTTGAGAACACTTGATCTATGTCTTGCCGTGCGTATCTATGGTGATAATGGGATACCAAGTGATTCACTTGATGTATGTTTTGGTGATAAACTTGCGAGTTCCGCCCATGAACCTATGCATAGGGGTTGGCACACGTTTTCGTCATGATTCTCCGGTAGAAACTTTGGGGCACTCTTTGAGGTCCTTTGTGTTGGTTGAATAGATGAATCTGAGATTGTGTGATGCATATCGTATAATCATACCCACGAATACTTGAGGTGACATTGGAGTATCTAGGTGACATTAGGGTTTTGGTTGATTTGTGTCTTAAGGTGTTGTTCTAGTACGAACTCTAGGGCTGTTTGTGACACTTATAGGAATAGCCCAATGGGTTGATTGGAAAGAATAAATTTGAGGTGGTTTCGTACCCTACCATAATCTCTTCGTTTGTTGTCCGCTATTAGTGACTTTGGAGTGACTCTTTGTTGCATGTTCAGGGATAGTTATATGATCCAATTATGTTATTATTGTTGAGGGAACTTGCACTAGCGAACGTATGAACCCTAGGCCTTGTTTCAACGCATTGCGATACCGTTTACGCTCACTTTTATCATTAGTTACCTTGCTGTTTTTGTATTTTCAGAGTACAAAAACTATTATCTACTATCCATATTGCACTTGTATCACCATCTCTTCGCCGAACTAGTGCACCTATACAATTTACCATTGTATTGGGTGTGTTGGGGACACAAGAGACTCTTTGTTATTTGGTTGCAGGGTTGCTTGAGAGAGACCATCTTCATCCTATGCCTCCTACGGATTGATAAACCTTAGGTCATCCACTTGAGGAAAATTTGCTACTGTCCTACAAACCTCTGCACATGGAGGCCCAACAACGTATACAAGAAGAAGGTTGTGTAGTAGACATCACTTGCTCTACCTTGGCACTATTATATGTGGTTGCATGTTGCGTATGATGTCTATCTTGTATTTCTTCTAACTTTGTTGAATTGCATGTGCTTACTTTACACTTAATGCCTGTGAATATGACACATGTTACTATTTCTAGAACATACATGTAGATGATGAGCACATCTCCCCTACTCCACCATCACAGGTGCTTGCTCTAACTTGGAACTTTTATATGTGGTTGCGTGTTCCGTATGATGTCTAGTTTGTATTGCTTCTGATTTTGTTGAATTGCATCTGCGTAGCTTATAAATTATACCTGCAACAATCACTTACCCATAAGACACATTTAACTTGGGAGTGTGATGTAGGTTGCATCTTGCATTGTCTTCTAGCTTGTACTGCTTCTACTTTCTTGAAATGGCACTTACAACGAGACACTTTTTACCTGATAGAGTGATATTGGTTGCATGTTTATATGGTGCCTAGCTTTCATTTCTTCTAATTTTGTTGAAATGCCTTCTGCTTACTGCTTTTCATACATGTTCCATCCTCCTATCGCATGTCTGAATATGCATTGATGTCTTTTTTTGTATATATTCTATCCTCCTATCCTGCGCTTGCCTTACATCAAAGTAGTGTCCGTCTATATCATGTATCAACCAGTTATGCAGAGCTAATTTTATTCATCTTATTTTTGTTTTGACTTCGTAAAGCAATATCAGAAAATAGAAAGGAAAAGAGTAAGTTAGGGGATGTTGGTGGTCCTCCGGACCGACGCAAACATAGACTCTCTAGATTTGCCACTGCTACTACTAATGAAGTTGAAGTCCCAAGTCTACATGACGAGTTCATCTCCCGTACTCCACCATCGCAGGTGCTTGCTCTAAGTTGACAGTGTGATAATTGGTTTCATGTTGCATATGTTGTCTAGCCTATATTTTTTCTATTTTGATTAAATTGCACATGCTGAGTTTATACGTTATACATGTGCATATGACATGCCTTTCTGTCTCTAGAATACACTGCATCTATTAATCATAGCATGTTCTTACATGAAAGTACTGTTGTTGTGTATCCCGCATCAGTGACTCATGATTGGACGCTTTTAACATGGCAGTTTGATAGTGGTTGCATCTTGCATTGATTTCTATCTTGTACTACTTCTAATTTTTCGAAATGCCACTTATGACAAGACACTTTTAACTTGGCATAGTGATATTGGTTGCATCTTTCATATGGTTTCTAGCTTTCACTACTTCTATTTTCTTGAAAATCCTTTTTCTTAGTTTACCTATCATAGCTGTGAATATGTCACGTCGTCATGTTTTTCTTACATATTCTATCCTCATACGGTTGTCTTACATCAAAGTATTGGTTGTCTGTACCATGCATCAATGAGTTCTGAAGAGCAATTTTCTTCTTTTGTGTTGTGGGTACGGCTTGACATCGCAAAGTCAAAAAGAGCAAGGAAAAGAATATAGTAGGGAATGGTCTTACTCATTAGGTGAAACGAAAAAGGATCTGCCCTTGAGATTCTGCTGATACTTATAGTGCAGTAGAAGGTCCAAGTCGACCGGCTAAATCTACAAACAAAGTATCACCTGCTCCACCAGTTGCAACATCCGCTTCAACTGTACCAACATATCAACGAGTTACTCGTTCGTTTGCTCATGAACTGGCCAGTTCCCAAGCTACCTTCACACCTAACACTACTTCCGAAGCACTGCTGACACAACAGGACTTGACAAGATCAAATGAACCTCATGAGCATCAACACCAAGACGGTACCTGACCGAGTCAAGTTGCAGTTGCATGCTCCTTTATATGTACTCTCACAGTTTGGTGTGCACTAACACTTTCCATATTTGTTGTTGAACTAGCACCACGGCGCAAGCGGAAACAGACATCAGGGATAATGCTTGATAGATTAACAAAATCTAAAGGAGGAGGAATGGAGATCCATTTTGAGGCTGGTATAAAAAGGCCACGCGATGCTACAGAGTCAGCCAAGTTAGTATTACAGGCAGCCATTGCCGTTAGGTGTCATGCACGTATCCTCCTAATGTGGATCCAGTACAGGAATGAGAAAGACAATACCCAGTTTAACACCTTCCTTGACCATTTATCCGTAAGTAATGTTATTCATCGCAATTTGTAATATTGTCTTGCTCTGTGCCATACTTTCTAGCTTCTTCCTAATAAGACTCATTTTCTTTTTTCAACAGATGAGGTTCAAGTTGGACCAGAAAGATTATGCAAATAACAAGCATGCACTCATGTTTTTCAGTCTACTCTACGACAGTATCGGTACCACCTTATAAAATCTCACTTTGAAGGCAAGGCTAACAATGAAATCGCCCAAACATATCTAGTGGAATATATTATAGACGAATACTAGACAACCCTTCCTAAACACTGGTCTAATCCGAAGTATCAGGTAGGGTATATGTATTTGATCAGACCACATATTGAACTTGTATTTATGTATGTGCCTTACAAGCGTATCTTCTTCTAGGCTAACTGTTTGAAGAACAAGACCAACCGTTCTAAAGTGAAATTCCAACAGACCACAGGTTCTCGTAGCTATATTGCACACTGCGAGGCTCTTGTGAATAGCTGCTGGTTCCTTCTTTTTTCTATGCCATATTATCGCATCTATATTGACTTGTTCCAAATACAGAGGAAATCCCGTGCAGACCAAAAAGAACCTGAACCGAATGCAGTGCAAATCTTCAAGGATTGCCACACCAGCAAGATGAAGGGCATGAGCACACCAATTCAAGCCGCTATTGTAAGTCCTTACTCCTCCTACCTTTGAACTGATTGGTACTGTGATGTGTTCATTTAACTGCTTGGTTTGCAGCCAATGTCAGTTACTCTATTCACTTTTATACACAGTTGTCTTAATGTATCATTTCACCTTACATAGTTTAAAAGAGATGAAGGATATTCTTTTGGTCTCGATCTGTAATCTAGTTGTGATGTTCATGTGTGCACACAATGATACGATAGCCTGTTTGTTTTATATCTGTTTGCCCATAATATGAATGATGTCATACTATGTTCATCCTACTTTAAACCATGTCTCTTTATCCTTAGATGTCAATGAATGTGAGGAAATAGACAATACAGTAGGCATGCTACATGGACATATGTTCCGAAAGTGATTTCATTATGTAGTTGGCACTATAGTACATGCTAATATATTACAGTAGTTCACCAACATAAGTTATGTATAAACGTGAAACCTACTTTGTTTGTTTTTGTCTTATTACTAACTTATCCGGTACACTAATCTACAAGTTCAAACTTTCAGCAAGCTATGGAACAAATGATTGAACAGCCACAACCACCTGAAGGTGACGAGGCTACCACAGGCACAATGTCACCTCTTGCTGTAGTGCGTCACTATCTCTCCACTAACAGTGCAAAAAGCACCTTCCTGTGTAATTTTGGGTTGGTTGTCAAGGTAACCTCATCCAAACCGCCTACTGAACAAAATCTTCCGGCTAGACAGAGTGATATATCCGTGCTCCAAACACAAGTCCAATCCCTAATGGACATTGTTTCGGAAAAAAGAATAGTGGTTGACAAATGTTGTGAAGATATGAATGGTTTTGAAACCAGACTATCAGACATTTGCTTCATTGTTCACAAGCAATGGCGAAAAAAGGGGAAGATCGTGCTGCTCCATCAGATTCTACAGCCTAAAGCATTAGCACTCAGGTCAAATGATCTGTGTTTCTATACATCTGATGGTGCTTTTATCTGCAAGGACTGTAAACTTTATGCCAACAGGCCTTTTGTTGTATGGTTGGAATTTATTTTGTTGTGATACATCATTTATGATGCTGCCAAAGGATGCAGTAATTACGACGTTATTTTTGTATAGTGTAGGTTTATCTTGGTAATGTATTCGACCAAAAGCTTCATAGGAGCCCAACATGCCAACATTCATTGGGCCCATTCCAATTGGGCTAAAAACGACTATGGGCCGAAATTTGCATGTAGCCGACTAAAAATATCTGGGCCTAAATCAACATAAGCTTTCATATTTTTCTAGTAGGCCTATCCCATGGTGGGCCTTTAACATGCCTAAACATAATTTGGGCCCTCAGTAATAATAGGCCGTTTATAGTTGTAAATATCTCGAGCCCATAGAAAACATGGGCCTTTAATAGGCCGAAAGTTAGATTGAGCCCTGATTGTGCCAAATAACCCACTAGTTTAGCAGGCCAAAATGGTGGCCCATTTACAATGTGGATCGTCCACAAGCCGAAATTCAGATGGTTCGTAAATGCGTCGACCTACTACACGGGCCTTTAATAGGCCGAAAGTTCGGTCGGGCTTGATTAGTGTCATTTTTATATGGGCCGTTAGTAGGGCCGATGTGACGTTCGGCCACATATGGCCCATCGATTTCATCCGACGTTAACAGGTCGAAAGTCACAACAGGCTGAAAGTGGCCCAAATTTATAGTGGGCCTCCAACAGGCCAAATGTCAGACATGGCCGAATATGACCCATATCCCTTCATGGTCGTTTATGGGCTGAAAGTTTCAATTGCCTATAAATGGGCCCAAATGAAACAGGACCTTTAACAGGCCGAGAATACATCAGGCCATAATTCGGCCCAAATACTTAGCAAACTGTTAACGGGCCAGAAGTGACCATGGGCTGCGATGATGACAAGTTTAGGATGGGTCATTGATGGGCCGATTTGACACTAGCCGTACGGGCCTTAACTAAGAATGTTGGGCCTTTAGCTGGGCCGGCCCATTATGGTCTGCAAAATCTCGTGGGCCTTTAGCTGGGCCGGCCCATTATGGTCCACTAAATCTTGTGGTCCTTTAGTTGGGCCAGCCCATTTAATCTTTATGGGCCACTTTTTGGCCAGTCCACGTGTCAACATATCATAGGCGCATCTCACCCATTGGATGAGTAACACCTATGCCAACGCGAAGCTGACACGTGGTTGCTTCAGCCAATGAGAATTTTACACGTGGAAAATGGGCATTGGTCGTGGCTGTTAGCGGGTTATCAGATCCAAAACCGGACCCAACAGCTTAACGGCGACCCGTTACGATGGATGCCACATGTTGGCCACCCTTGACGAAAGCAGTTCTATGACGCACTATTTATCGTCATGGAAGTGGACACTTCCGTGATGATAATTTTGGTAATGTCATGGAACACTTCTACCAGAGCACAGGTATGACTATCTTGATTCTATCATAAAATTTTCATGGATGTACATGCATGACAGAAAACGTGACCTACTATGACAAACATGTATCATCACGGAAGTGTACTTTTTTGTAGTGCCAACTGGCATCCCACCCTGGGCAGGTCGATCTCTGGATCAGGAGCCTGATTGACATCGCCATGCACCTTGCTGCCCAAACTGTGGCGATGGGATGGATGCGCCGTCTTTCTCGGTCAACCGGCGTGAGGTTCCTAGTGCCAAGCTAGGATTCTTCTTCAACGAGCTGATCGACAAGCTGAAGGTGCATGAGGAGGGGAGAGCCAAGCGCTTCGAGGTCGAGTCTCAGAGGTTTCCCCACAACACCCTCCTCATGGTCTTGAGCAATATCACCTGTCGCCATCCGGATCTCAACCTTGATGACGGGTTCAGGAAGCTGCCAGCGGGTGACGACATCGTAGCTGTCAATGAGAAAGCTGCCTCTCGGGCCGTCAAGGTCCTCCGCGTCCCAAAGTCCTGAAGGAGTCGCCAGACCAAGTGACAAGCTGTTGTTTTTCTTGTGTTATCCTGTAACAAGACATGACATATGCTTGGTGTTTAGGTACCATACTATTTATGCTTGCGTGGAACTGATGCCCTCTATAGAATTTTAAATGCGCGTTTATCCCTTTGAGCTCATACACTTGTGTTCGTACTATTAGTCCCTATATATGTTTTGGATGCTTGCCGGTATCATATTGTCGCGATTGTCATAAGGGTCTAGCCCTCAGCACTCATCTTGTCATGGATGCATCTCGACAAGTTTTTCCTAGGTAGCTCTTGACACAGCCTCTCGTTCTGCGAGCATGGCTCGAGATAGAACAATGGTGCTGACAAAGAAACTAGCCAAGGTTCCATCACATGAGGGCTTTCAGAATACGAACACTTACTAAAGCTAAGGGATATACAATCAAAAAAATCTAGGATGCATCAACAAGAAATGACAGCGTGGACTTAGCTTTTGTTGTTGCTTCTTTTCATCCCTCCGGGCCATGTGCGCCGGGTGCACCAGCGATGTGCGGAAGGAGGGGAATCAAATGAATGATTCTCTAGTTCCCTGCGGGGGCCAATACATGCCGTGTGTGTTTGGCAGTCGGTAGGATATGGTGTCGGGCTTCTTCCGATCCGTCTCCCTTTCCCCCACTCCTTTCGAGCAACTTGGCGATAGCTGTCGCATGGACCACGCCAATGCAGACGGCCTTGCCGGAGCGCCCTTGCCGGGGCATCGACCAATGTATTCATACTAGTGCTCCACTCAGGATTTCCCAAAATGGGGTAAATGCTGAACCGAGTACCGCGCTGTAGTCATCGACATTGGTGATGCCAGGGTCAAAGCGGCTTGGCCGCCGACAAAGCGGAGGGATGGAAAAGAGGAACCTTGCGCCCGCGTGCCTTGTCCCTTTTTTCGGACGAAGCTTGAGCAGCGGTCATCCTGGATGGGTCGCCGGGAGGCGCAAATCACCACCGGCATGATCCCCATCGTAGTTGCGGCCACAGCGGAACGTGGTGATGTATGAGGCCGGCATGGGGGCAGCCCTGCTTGGTCTTTGCATCTTCGCAGGCGCCACCGACGCCAAAAGCTTTGGGTGGACTACCATCGATATGGCGTGCTGCTCACGCTTTCAGGTTCGCGCAAGTGACCCCCCTACCTTGCATGGCAAAGATGTCGCGGGAAACTACGACCACCTATGGGACCAAAGGTCCCTTGCTGGTTCGGCGGGGGGATGGCATGTTGCACAAACAACAGAGGAGCGTGGGGCGGCATGACAGGGATCACACATGCAGTTTTTATCCAGGTTCGGGCCGCCATGAGGTGTAAAACCCTACTCCTACTTTGGTAGCTTGATGGTGGAAAATGGTGGTGGTCATAGCCCATTTGCCCGGCAGGGTTGCCTCAGGGCTAAACGGCTATGTGCGTATGAAATATGAGGGGGTGGATTTGCTAATCCAGTGTCCCACCCTTTATAAGGTTGCCTCGGGCCTCCTTTTATATGTTAAGGGGCCACCACAGTGGCAAATTAGTCATTATGCACTGATAAGATAGCAAATAGTGCTATCATACCTAACTCTGCAGGCTGACAGAGCGCATTAAATGCGTCGCTCAACATCACATCATCGCTTGCCCGGCAAGCCTTGCCGGGCCGTTTTGCCAGCTTCGCGCGTGCTCGCTTGACACGTCGTAGGACGGGTGTCGTCTGTAGGTATTTCCTATAGAAGGAGGCCGCCATGTGGCAGATGGCTGCCACTTAGTCTCTTTGTGGCTTGACACTGCAGTGATCGATGACGTGCGTCGTGGTGAAGTGGTTTAGTGAGGTGGTTGTGTCTCCGTGAGTCCGGCAAGCCTTGCCAGGGGGGAGGGGTGGAGGTTTTCTTCCGGGAGTAACCCCGTCCTTGCCGGACTCGCCTGCCCGGCAAGGGAGGCTTTTCTCCTGGTGGTTTCTTACTTCTCTGGCTTGGTCTTGGTCCTCTTGATCTGCATATTGGCCTCCTGAAGATTCTGGTATCTCGTAGCTTGATTCATAATCTTCTACTCACGCCTGTGTCTTCACTGTCCATGCATGAGTCAGGGGAAAATATATGCCCCCTCTTTGTTTTCCTCGGCAGAGGATAGGACAAAAGACGTCATGCAAGTTCTTTTCATAAGCAGGTATGACTATCTACGGAATACATGCCTACATTACATTTATGAACTGGAGCTAGTTCTGTATCGCCCTAGGTTATGACTATTATATGACGAATATCATCCAACATAATCACCGATCCAATGCCTACGAGTTTTTCACTTATTGTTCTTGCTAAGTTACTACTGCTATTGATATTTTCACAACTGCTACAAAACTATCATTGTTGTTATTGTTAACGTTACTGCTGCTACTATTGCTATCAATATCAAATTATCATATTACTGTGCCGCTGATCACTTTGCTACAGATATTAAATCTCTGGGTGTGGTTGAATTGACAACTCAACTGCTAATACTTGTAAATATCCTTTGGCTACCCTTGTGTCAAATCAATAAATTTGGGTTAAATACTCTACCCTCAAAAATTGTTGTGATCCCCTATACTTACGGGTTGTCAAGACCTTTGTCGGTGTCAAAACCGACGGATCTCGGGTAGGGGGTCCCGAACTGTGCGTCTAGGCCGGATGGTAACAGGAGGCAGGGGACACAATGTTTTACCCAGTTTCGGGCCCTCTTGATGGAGGTAAAACCCTACGTCCTGCTTCATTAATATTGATGATATCGGTAGTACAAGAGTAGATCTACCACGAGATCAGAGAGGCTAAACCCTAGAAGCTAGCCTATGATATGATTGTATGTTGTCCTACGGACTAAAACCCTCCGATTTATATAGACACCAGAGAGGGTTAGGGTTACACAAGGTCGGTTACAAAGGAGGAGATATCCATATCCGTATTGCCTAGCTTGCCTTCCACGCCAAGTAGAGTCCTATCCGGACACGAGACGAAGTCTTCAATCTTGTATCTTCATAGTCTAATAGTCCGGCCAAAGGATATAATCCGGCAGACCGGAGACCCCCTAATCCAGGACTCCCTCAGTAGTTCCTGAACCAGGCTTCAATGACGATGAGTCCAGCGCGCAGTATTGTCTTCGGCATTGCATGGCGGTTCCTCCTCCGAATACATCACAGAAGAATTTGAATACCAGGATAGTGTCTGACCCTGCAACATAAGTTCCACATACTTCCGTAGAGACAATAATATTTCCGCAAATCTAATTTGCTGACTTGTTTTGACAGTATGACGTTATGTCATGGCCCGGTGATTATTCGAACCATTTCCTTTAACTACCCCCGCACATAACGCGAGGCAGTTTTTCGACACGTCTTGTCAAAGCAGAGATCGTGTCCCCTTATTACGGGATTCTCATCAATACGGGCGTGGGTAATCCAACCGCGCCATCGATTACGGCGCTTGGGGGATAAGCGAGTTTCACCAGGCAAGTGGGGACGCTTAGTTTCGTCCGCCCATATAAAGGGATAAGGATTCACCTTTCTATCCATGCCTTCTTCCTCCTTTGCTCATCCGTTTTCGCACACTCGAGCTCTAGCGCCCAAGTCCGCACTTCCCACCTCAACCTTCTCCAACCATGTCCGAAGCGGCAGGCAGGTGGATGGTCTCCTCCGTCACAGATGGAGACATCAAGAAGCTGAGGAGAGCCGGATACCTTCCCGACGACATCGCGCACCGGCTCCCACATGAGGGGCAGCTCATCCCCACCCCCAGGCCCCATGAGAGGGTAGTGTTCCTCACCAATTTCCTCTGCGGACTGGGATTCCCTCTCCACCCATTCGTCCAGGGGCTCATGTTCTATTATAGCCTGGATTTCCATGATCTGGCCCCAAACTTCATCCTCAACATCTCGGCCTTTATCATTGTGTGCAAGGCCTTCCTCCGCATCAAGCCCCACTTCGGCTTATGGTTGAAGACCTTCAATGTCAAGCCGAAGGTTGTGGGCGGCCGCCAGGCGGAGTGCGGAGGCGCCATGGTGGGCAAGATGCCTAACGTAACATGGCTCAAGGGCTCCTTTGTGGAAACCATAAAGCGGTGGCAATCAGGGTGGTTCTACGTCGCCGAGCCGCGCGACCCTGCATGGGCAGCAGCCCCCGAGTTCCGATCTGGCATCCCCACGCAGCTCACCTCCTGGAAAGAGAAGGGCCTATCCTGGGGTAGTTCGGGAGAGCTGACCGGACTCCAAACATGTATTCAAAACATGGTGAACAAGAAGCTCAAACTCGACAACATGGTCCAGGTCATGCTCCACCCCCGGATCCTCCCGTGCCAACAACGGGAGTTCAACTTGTGGGAGTTTGACCCGGCGTAGCACCGAACTCTGAACAGGCTCTTCGACACAACTCACGAAGATGCTTGGAGGGTGCTGTTCAAACGCGCCAAGGTCCCCCTCCCATTACTGAGGATCGCGGATTCAGCGCGAAGCGCCAAGCTAGTGCGGTAAGCTTCTTTACCTTTCACAGGATACCTATTTTTTATAATTTGACTCCATGCGGGATCTAAACTCCTGTACCCTTGATAGGACTGGCAGGAGATGGCCGGACAAATCGACTGTCCGACTCCTTTGCCCGAAGGCCCAACAGACGCTCTTCTGGCGAAGATGCTGACTCCGGCTCCTTATACGGTGCCGGAGAAGACCAAGAAGGCCAAGGGAACTCGAAATAGTTCCCGACGCCAGGCATCATCGGACTCACCGTCCAATGACTCTGTGGCGCACTCCTCCCCCGAAGAGGAGGAGGAAGAAGAAGATGCTCCCCCTCCGGCTGGGGCAGATCAGAAAAGGAAGGCCGCCCCAACTGGGGGGCCGAAGGGTCCAAGAAGGGAAGGACTCTCCTTCCGGATAGTTCCACCGCTGCCGAGGAAGGCGAAGACGAGTGGTTGCCCAGGGCCAAGCCCCTGGGGAGATTGTAAGTATTTGGATACCAGAGTAATTCATAGCATTCCTTTGTCACACTGCTTTCCCTAATGCCGAACATAATTATGCAGGCCGCCACGAGCCAGTATCGATGTATCATCGGACGGCTCCCTGGGCTCGTCGGACATGGATAGCGATCCAGTCCCGACCGCCACCTCCCCTCATCCTGCCGACGACGCCGAGGTGCTATCTCAAGAGGCACCGGATCGAGGGGAGACAGTCCCGGAGGCGCCTCAAGGCGACCTTCCGGACTCCGGGAGCCGAGGGGACGGGGCCCCTGAGAGCTCTGAGTTCGGCTCTCAGCCGAACACCGCGCCGGAACCTCCAGTGGTTCCGGGCTCGGGCAGGCGGCCTCCTTCTAAGAGGGGCAAGACGCCTGTGCCAGTGACCTCTATCCATCCAGAGGCACCGGACAATCTGCTGGAAGCGCTTTGCAACGCTTCCATCAACGAGGAGCACCATACTATTATGAGTGTGGTGGTCCAGAAGGTTCAGTCCGCCAAGAGCGGGTTGACTGAAGCCTGTGCCAGCCTTCTAACAGGCTTTGAGGTAAGTGTTTTAAAATGTAGTAGAAATATTACTGCATAGACAGTAGCCCCTGATGCTTTGTTCGGTGTTCACAAAGAAAAGCCGAATAGAGGATCAAATAATACCGTAGGAGTCTAATATAAGTATGTCAATATGCATATGCAACCTTCACTGCTGGCGTCCGCCGCACTGACTGCGGAGGTCGCGTACTGAAGCAGGACCTCGAGGGGTCCACGAAAGAGCTCAGCCTTGTCCAGAGGCAGCTCGAGGAGAACAAGGGTAAGTAATACCCTATCTATAGATATGTATATATAAAAGAAGACGCGATTGCAAAATGACAGGATCATCGTATATTCGCCATGGGCCATGACCGAGGTGGCGACCCTGAAGCAAGTGCTAACCAAGGCCGAAGATAACGCGGCCAAGGAGCGCACCGAGCGAGAGAAGCACGAGGCTCGGGTGGGCGAGGTGCAGCAAGAGCTCCAGGCTCTCGTGGCGAAGCACGAGGCGTTGGAGCTTGACTCAAAGACGCGGGAGTCTGAGCTTGCCGCGGCCCTCGAGAGCACAAAAAGTGCCAAGGCCAAAGCCCAAAGGGCCCTCCAGGAGATCGATGCAATGAAGAAGATAGCGGCGGCTAAGGCTTTCTATATGCAAAGCAATCATGTAGAAGTAAATTACCGATTACTTACCCGAATCCGGAGCTCTCCAGGAGCATTCACAGATTTGCCCAACAGCATGTCCGATGCCGCACAATTTTACCAGGCCGAGGATGGAAGCTCAACGGAGAAGTTGTTCTGGTCTCAGTATGCTGAGGCCGAACACCCGGTGCCAATGAGCGACCAGCTGAAGCAGATGGTCGAGCTACATAAGGGGGCCGATCAGGCCATGAAGGGCTTTATAGTCTGGTTGTGGCCTGGCGACGCCCTTCCGAACAGCTTCTTCGGCCTGGTGAGGCGGCTTGTGGATGCCTGCCCGCGGCTGGAGGTCGTCAAGCGATCTTTCTGCATTGAGGGTGCACGCCGGTCTTTCGCCCATGTGAAATTGCAGTGGGTCAAGCTAGACGCCGTGAAGCTGATCAAGGAGGGGCCGCCGGAGGGCAAGGACCACCACCACCCCGAGATGTACTACGAGGGTGTTCTGCCGGGTGCCCGTCTCGTAGCGGATGAGTGTTCGAAAGATGTAATATTTGAGTGAGACTTGCTCGTTTTATCCTGTATTTATGAAAACTTGTTTCATATGCGCTATGCAACGCTTGTTTGAATTTAAAATATTACCTTCTGTTTGGCTGTTTATCCAATCTGAGAGATGGCTAGTCCTCGGCTTCTGCCCCCATGCCACGAGTGCTGGGGTGTTCGGGATAAACCTGAGCACTCTTGTTCCCATGTTTGGGTCCTTCGAGGGAGGTGCTCAGCATAGCGAACAAGGCAACCAGACTAATAATGCTTTATCACTCTCACTTAGCCATAGAATTCTATAATTTTAAATTTCGGTGAAGCCCCTGGTATTCGGAAGGCCGAATTTGGGGCGCGATACACGCCTTTAAGCCGAACAGGGTCGGCCCCTCGCTCTAAGCGGCATAAGTCTTTAGGGACTCGAAAACCTCACCGAACAGCGACCAGTCTCTCACCTTATCATGAAAGTTAGTTTTAGCTTTCTCTACTGAGGTGCTGTACCCAGCAGAACCGGGGCACAATCGCAGTAGTTCTCCTAGCGCTACCTTAGCTGATAGAGCGGAACATAAGGTACCAAAACATAGGAGCCGAGCAAACCCAACATTTGACCAAAGACATGATTCGGAGCTGATGAATATAATGCTATAAGTTTGGGGTGCCGCACTTGTGAAAGTGTTCGGACTTTTCACACTGTATTGTGGGGTACGTAAGCCCTGGTGTATTGGCCGTACCAAAGTGTACAGTTGCAAGGCGTCATTAATGAACACACACACACACACACACACATATATATATATAACAAGAATGCAATAATAGTCATAATATCATGCATTGTTTATTCAAAAAATTGCGATAAAGCAGAGTGATACAGATAGTGTGATAAGCAAAGAGTAGGACTATGTCCCTTCCAAGGGCAAGCTGAGGAATGATATTAAATCAAATATTTCGCTCGTTACTGTAATCCACCTGGGAATTCCGTGGTATGACGTAGCTGTCTGCCTCCTTGGTTGCTGCATCATGTGTTCGGCAATAGTGCTGCCGGACAGTGTTTCCAGAGATTAAGGTCCTGAAAAAAAGAAAAATAACCAAACGGGAAGCCCCTAGTGCGGTTTAAGCCGCGTCTTGGGGCATGCCGCAGTTGTGCCCCCTCCCCACCTGTGCCCATGGTATTTTTAATGCGTAATTATGTACACGTGGCACAAGTTTCGCCGTTGGGCTGGGATTGGGGTGGCCGCCGTATTGCTACATGAGCTCAGATCGCGCCAGGCGGTCTATTTGCTGATTGCTCCGAGCGCGCTTGAAGGTGTCCGGGCTTTGAAGCGCCGAACTGGTTGATTGCCTTGAGAGGCTGCTTTGCGCTTCTGCTGCGAGGGCCATGGTGTGCTCCTTTGTTCGGAGAGAGCGCTCTATGTTTCCATTGACTGTAATAACTCCGCGAGGTCCTGGCATCTTGACCTTGAGGTATGCATAATGCGGTACCGCATTGAATCTAGCAAATGTGGTTCGCCCGAGCAGCGCGTGATAACCACTGCGGAACGGGACTATGTCGAAGATTAACTCTTTCGCTTCGGAAGTTATCCGGGGATCCGAAGACCACTTCCAGTGTAATTGAGCCTGTGCAATGGGCCTCTACACCTGGAATGACGCCTTTAAAGGTCGTTTTTGTGGGTTTGATCCTTGAGGTGTCTATACCCATTTTGCGCACTGTGTCATGATAAAGCAGGTTCAGGCTGCTGCCGCCATCCATAAGGACTCGAGTGAGGTGAAATCCATCAATGATTGGGTCTAGGACCAATGCGGCGAATTCGCCATGACGGATACTAGTGGAGTGGTCCCTGCGATCGAAGGTGATCGGACAGAAGGACCAAGGGTTGAACTTTGGGGCGACTGGCTCAAACGCATATACGTCCCTGAGCGCACGCTTCCGCTCCCTCTTGGGGATGTGGGTTGCGTATATCATGTTCACCGTCCGCACTTGCGGGGGAAACCTCTTCTGTCCTCCGGTGTGCGGCTGCCGGGGCTCCTCCTCGTCATCGGTATGTGGCCCCTTGTCCTTGTTTTCAGCAATTAACTTGCGGCCTGCTTGAACATCCAACAATCCCTGTTGGTGTGATTGGCTGGCTTGTTTGGGGTGCTGTGTATTTGACACGAGCGATCGAGTATACGGTCCAAGCTGGACGGACCCAGTGTACTTTGTTTGAATGGCTTTTTCCGCTGACCGGGTTTAGAGCCTTTGAATCCGGCATTGACTGCCGTATCCTCTGTATTTCACTGTTAATGCGGCGCTTATGTTTGTTGTGACGTGACCTGCTATTGCCGTCCTTGGTATCGGAGGTATCATGGTTCTTTGATATGTTATTACTGCGAGCCAGCCAGCTGTCTTCTCCCACACAAAAGCGGGTCATGAGCATCGTGAGAGCTGCCATAGATTTCGGCTTTTCCTGACCAAGATGCCGGGCTAGCCACTCGTCTCGAATGTTGTGTTTGAAAGCCGCTAAGGCCTCTGCATCCAGACAGTCGACGATTTGATTTTTCTTAGTAAGGAACCGAGTCCAGATTTCCTGGCTGACTCTCCTGGCTACTGAATTATGTGGCTCAAGTCATCGGCGTCTGGTGGTCGCACATAAGTGCCCTGAAAGTTGTCGAGGAATGCGGCTTCCAGATCTTCCCAGCAGCTAATGGAGTCCGCTGGCAAGCTGTTAAGCCAATGTCGCGCTGGTCCTTTGAGCTTTAGTGGGAGGTATTTGATGGCGTGTAAGTCATCACCACGGGCCATGTGGATGTGGAGGAGGAAATCCTCGATCCATACTACGGGATCTGTTGTGCCATCGTATGATTCAATATTTACAGGTTTGAAACCTTCTGGGAATTGATGATCCATTACTTCGTCTGTGAAGCATAAGGTGTGTGTGGTGCCTCTGTATTGGGCTATATCGCGACGTAGCTCGAATGGGTCTTGCCCGCTGTGTTCGGCCCGGCCGGATTTGCTTTTACTGTATCTGGCGTGACGTTCATCGTCTTGCAGAGTTGTGCGCCCTCGTGATCCGTAGATCGACCTTGCATGCTTTGCTTTGTCCTCCAATATGTCTCACAGGTCTCGCGTATCTCCCCATGCCTTTTTATTTGAATGGTGTCGGGGTGGAGGCTGAGTTTTTGGCTGGAATGCCTCTCTATCGCGGCCACGAGGTGGTCGATCAGCCATATCATATGCTTCTTCCTCCAGTCGGGGTAGTAACCTACACTTTGGGTAATTCTTGGAGGGGCACTCGAGTTTATATTCCTCGGCCGCGAGGACTTCAGTCCATCTGTCAGCTAGCAGATCTTGACCAGCTACTGCTGCTTTTTCTTCAGGCTATTTGCCGTGGCCATAAGCCGGCGCTTGAAGTGCTCTTGTTCGACGGGATCCTCTTGTACGACGAATTCGTCGTCGCCGAGGCTTGCCTCGTCTTCGGAGGGGGGCATGTAATTGTCATCCTCCTCCTCTCCGTTTGCCGCTCTCTCAGGAGGGCTGGCTCCTCCATCCTCCTGCTCTAAATCTTGCTGGAGGGGATTGTTGTTGTCTTCGGCACTATCCGGAGTGTTATTATCTCCTGTGCCGGTATCACCACTTTTGCTTTGGCGGGACTTAGAGCAGCGCCGCTAACGTCGGCGCTTGGGTTGCTTCTTGGAGGGGTCATCCTCTGTTATCTTGTCGCCATTGCCTTCGTTGTGTGTATCCACCATGTATATGTCATATGACGAGGTGGCTTTCCAGTGCCCTATAGGCGCTGGTTCATGTTCGTCTCCTACATTGTTGTCCATACCGTCGATGTCTTCGGAGTCAAAGTCGAGCATGTCGGTTAAATCATCGACAGTGGCTATGAAGTGGGTGGTGGGTGGGCGTCGAATTTCCTCGTCGTCCGCATCCCAATCCTTTTGCCATAGTCCGGCCAGGGCTCTCCTGACAAAGAGAGAGACTTTAGTGAATTCAGAATGTCACCGAAGGGCAGTGCTGAAAGATATCCGCGGCGGTGAATTCCATGATCGGCGCCCAATCGGATTCGATTGGCAGGGGCACGGACAGTTCGGAGTCTGGAAAAGAGTCCAACACCTTGGAGTCACGGGCTTCGCAGAGGATTAGGCTGGTGTTCGGCTCGATCACCATTGAGACGGCAGCCCCTGAGGAGGTGTCTAGCCACCCGTCCTCGATTGGCGCAGTTGGCTCTGAGCTAAGGGTCGGAGCTAATGCGGGCGCGGCCTCTGGGGTACTGTTCGGCGGCAGAGCTAGGTCATACCCATCGTGACAGTGCAGCACGCCCGGCTGTGGCTCGAATCCATCGAAGATCAAGTCTCCACAGATGTCGGCCATGTAGTTCAAACTTCCAAATCTGACCTAATGGCCAGGGGCGTAGCTTTCAATCTACTCCAGATGGCCAAGCGAATTAGCCCGCAGTGCAAAGTCGCCGAACATGAAGATCTGTCCGGGGAGAAAGGTCTCACCCTGGACCGCATCGTTGTTGATGATCGGAGGAGCCATCGGGCCTAAAGGTGACGACACAGAGGAACTCTCAATGAAAGCACCAATGTCGGTGTCAAAACCGGCGGATCTCGGGTAGGGGGTCCCGAACTGTGCGTCTAGGCCGGATGGTAACAGGAGGCAGGGGACACAATGTTTTACCCAGCTTCGGGCCCTCTTGATGGAGGTAAAACCCTACGTCCTGCTTGATTAATATTTATGATATGAGTAGTACAAGAGTAGATCTACCACGAGATCAGAGAGGCTTAACCCTAGAAGCTAGCCTATGGTATGATTGTATGTTGTCTTACGGACTAAAACCCTTCGGTTTATATAGACACCGGAGAGGGTTAGGGTTACAAAAGGTCGGTCACAAAGGAGATATCCATATCTGTATTGCCTAGCTTGCCTTCCACGGCAAGTAGAGTCCTATCCGGACACGAGACGAAGTCTTCAATCTTGTATCTTCATAGTCTAACTGTCCGGCCAAAGGATATAATCCGGCTGTCCGGAGACCCCCTAATCCAGGACTCCCTCAACCTTTTTATGGCGCCGTCACCGGGGAGCATAGCTATATTTGTTGAGTCACTTGGGATTTATATGTATTGATCATAATGAAGAATCTGAAAGATACTAGAACCAAGATTTTTCCCTCTAAGACGAGGGGAGGTAAGGAACTGCCATCTAGCTCTGTACTTTATTCACCTTCTGTTTTGAGTAAGCTTGCAACACGGCCACATGCTATTAATCCTGATATGTCACAAGTTATTGATGATGCTACTTCTACTATGAATGACGCCTATGATGATGCTAAAACCTTGCTTGATGATAATGTGTCACTAGGTGAATTTCTTGATGAACAAATTGCTAGAGCTAAAAATATTAAGAATGTTGAAACTGATGAAATTACTGAAACTGATGAAGTCTTTGAAACTGAAAACCATGAAACACCTATTAGACCTAGCTCTCCTAGATTTGAATTGCCTAAGATACCTGAGGGTTATATTACAGATGGAGATGTAGCTAGAGACTTTCTTGCTTGTAAGGATAGAGAAGATCTTAAGAAATTATTATGCAGGTAGAAAGAAAAAATCTTTGAATGCTAGAATGAAGTATGATCCTTAGTTTGCTACTTCACCTATCTTTATTACTGATAAGGATTATGAATTCTCTGTTGAGCAAGAGTTAATTACTTTCGTTGAATCTGATCCTTTCCATGGCCATGAAACTGAAACTGTTGTGGCACATCTTACTAAATTAAATGATATAGCCACCCTATTTTCTCACGATGAGAAAATTCACTGCTACTATATTCTGAAGTTATTTCTGTTCTCATTAAAGGGTGAAGCTAAGATATGGTACAAAAATCTTGCTCCTGGTTGTGTGTGTAGTCCCCAGGATATGGTTTATTACTTCTCTAAAAAATATTTTTCTACTCATGAGAAACAAGCTGCCTTACAGGAAATATTTGACATTGTGCAAATTGAGGAAGAGAGTCTACCACAAGCTTGGGGGAGGCTTCTCCAATTACTTAATGCTTTGCCTAATCATCCTCTTAAGAAAAATGAAATACTTGATATCTCCAATAATTGAGTAACCGATCCTTCTAGAGACTTCCTAGATAGTTGTGCTGGTTGTGTTTTCGGGGACCAAACTGTTGAACAGGCTGAAGAATTATTGAATAATATTGAAGAATTATAATTATTGCACACTTCCTGAACCATCGCCTAAACCCACTCTGAAGAAGAGGGGTATCTTATTTCTCAGTCTTGAAGATATGCAAGAGGCAAGGAAATGTATGAAGGAAAAAGGTATTAAAGCTAAAGACGTTAAGAATTCAAACAATACATGGACTTGACACATCACCACCACAGGTGGTAGAGGTAAATTCTTTATTAAAGTTTAATGAAGGTGACATCCTTTATAATAAACATCCTAGTCAATGCTTATATGAATTTGAAATTATGTTAGGAAGTAAGATTACTTCAATGCAAATGTTATGAAACAATTAAAACAAAATTCTAATATGATTGCTTTCTTGAGTGACTTGTTATTTAGAATCAGTAATGATGTTAGAGGTGTAGGAAAACACGCCGCTATGGTTCAAATTCAGTTAGAACAAGTTTCTAAATCTCAAAGAGAATTTCTTAGTGAAATGAACAATAATATGAATGATCATGCTGTTAGAGTAATGACTAGAGGAGGCAGAATGACTCAGGAACGTCTTTATCCCGAGGGACACCCTAAAAGAATTGAACAAAATTCTTAAAGAATTAATATTGATGCACCTAGTCCTTCTAAAAATAAGAAGAAAAATAAAAATGATAGGACTTTGCCTACCTCTAGTGAACCTGAAATAGAAAAACCTCCTGAAGATAACAATAATGTCTGTATCTCTGATGTTGAAACTCAATCTGGTAATGAACATTCACCTAGTGATAATGAAAATTATAATGATGATGTTCATGAAGATGCTCAAGTAGACAATGATAAAGAACCAGATAATGATGTTGAGATTGAACCTGACGTTGATCTTGATAACCCACAATCTAAAAATAAATGATACGACAAAAGAGACTTTGTTGCTAGATAACATGGTAAAGAAAGAGAACCATGGGTTTTGAAACCCATGCCATTTCCACCTAAACCATCTAAGAGAAAAGATGATGAAGAATTTGAACGCTTTGCTGAAATGCTTAGGCCAGTCTTTTTGTGTACTAACTTGATTGATATTTTAAAGATGGCCCCTTATGCTAAATACATGAAAGAAATTGTCACCAATAAAAGAAAAGTACCTGAAGATGACATCTCCACCATGCTTGCTAATTATTCTTTTAAGGATGGAGTACCTAAAAAACTTGGAGATCTAGGAATACCAACTATACCTTGTTCCACTAAAAGAAATTATGTCAAAACTGCTTTGTGTGATCTAGGAGCCGATGTCAGTGTTATGCCTTTATATTTATATACAATACTTGATTTGAATAAACTCACACCCACTGAGATATCATTGCAAATGGCTGACAAATAAACTATCATACCTATCGGTATTTGTGAGGATGTGCCCGTTGTTGTTGCAAATGTTACTATCTTAACATACTTTGTTATACTTGAGATGCTCGAGGACAACAACATGTCGATTATCCTTGGTAGACCCTTTTTGAATAATGCAGGGGCTGTTATTGATTGCAATAAAAGCAAAGTCACTTTTTATATCAATGGTAATGAGCATACAGTGGACTTTCCAAAGAAACAATTTCAAGTGAATGGTATTAATGTTATTCAAAAATATCCGACGATCACTATTGGAAGTTTTCAAATCCTCTTACATACTGCCAAAAAGAAATATGAAATACTTATTGTTGGGGATATGCACATCCCCGTTGAAGTAACCTAGTGTTTCACGAAACTTCTTTGGGTTCATGCTAATCGAAACAGATTGTCAATAAGACTTGATCAACCTTATTAATGGATTGTTTCCAAGAGACATGTGGTCGATGAATTTGTTGGGGAACATAGTAATTTCAAAAAAAATAGTACGCACACGCAAGATCATGGTGATGTATAGCAACGAGAGAGGAGAGTGTTGTCCACGTACCCTCATAGACCGAAAGCGGAAACGTTAGCACAACGCGGTTGATGTAGTCGTACATCTTCACGGCCCGACCGATCAATCACCGAAACTACGGCACCTCCGAGTTCTAGCACACATTCAGCTCGATGACGTCCCGCGAACTCCGATCCAGCAGAGCTTCATGGGAGAGTTCCGTCAGCACGACGGCGTAGTGACGGTGAAGATGTTGCTACCGACGTAGGGCTTCGCCTAAGCACCGCTATGATATGACCGAGATGGAATATGGTGGAGGGGGGAACCGCACATGGCTGGGAGAGATCAACTGATCAACTTGTGTGTCTAGAGGTGCCCCCCTGCCCCAGTATATAAAGGAGCAAGGGGGAGGCCAGCCGGCCCTATATGGGCGCGCCAGGAGGAGTACTCCTCCTAGTGGGAGTAGGACTCCCCTTTCCTACTCCTACTAGGAGGAGGAAAGGAAGGAGGAGAAGGAGAAGGAAGGAGAAGGAGGAAAAGGAGGAAAGGGGGGCCGGCCCCCTAGTCCAATTCGGTTTGGGCTAGGGGGCCGCACGCCCTGCCTCCTCTCTTCCACCACTTGGCCCATGAGGCCCATTACTTCTTCCTCGTATTCCCGTAACTCCCCGGTACCCCCGAAAATACCCGAATCACTTGGAACCTTTCCGATGTCCGAATATAGTTGTCCAATATATCGATCTTTACATCTCGACCATTTTGAGCCTCCTCGTCATGTCCCCGATCTCATCCGGGCCTCCGAACTACCTTCGGTACATCAAATCACATAAACTCATAATACAATCGTCACCGAAGCTTTAAGCGTGCGGACCCTATGGGTTCGAGAACTATGTATACATGACTGAGACATGTCTCCGGTCAATAACCAATAGCGGAACCTGGATGCTCATATTGGCTCCCACACATTCTACGAAGATCTTTATCGATCAGACCGCATAACAACATACGTTGTTCCCTTTGTCATCGGTATGTTACTTGCCCAAGATTCGATCGTCGGTATCTCAATACCTAGTTCAATCTCGTTACCGGCAAGTCTCTTTACTCGTTCCGTAATACCTCATCCCGTAACTAACTCATTACTTGCAATGCTTGCAAGGCTTAAGTGATGTGCATTACCAAGAGGGCCCAGAGATACCTCTCCGACAATCGGAGTGACAAATCCTAATCTCGAAATACGCCAACCCAACAAGTACCTTCGGAGACACCTGTAGAGCACCTTTATAATCTCCCAGTTACGTTGTGACGTTTGGTAGCACACAAAGTGTTCCTCTGGTAAACGGGAGTTGCATAATCTCATAGTCATAGGAACATGTATAAGTCATGAAGAAAGCAATAACAACAAACTAAACAATCAAGTGCTATGCTAACGAAATGGGTCAAGTCAATCACATAATTCTCCTAATGATGTGATCCCGTTAATCAAATGACAACTCATGTCTATGGTTAGGAAACATAACCATCTTTGATCAACGAGCTAGTCAAGTAGAGGCATACTAGTGACACCCTGTTTGTCTATGTATTCACACATGTATTATGTTTCCGGTTAATACAATTCTAGCATGAATAATAAACATTTATCATGATATAAGGAAATAAATAATAACTTTATTATTGCCTCTAGGGCATATTTCCTTCAGTCTCCCACTTGCACTTGAGTCAATAATCTAGTTCACATCGCCATGTGATTTAATACCAATAGTTCACATCACCATGTGATTAACACCCATAGTTCACATGGACATGTGACCAACACTCAAAGGGTTTACTAGAGTCAATAATCTAGTTCACATCGCCATGTGATTTAATACCAATAGTTCACATCACCATGTGATTAACACCCATAGTTCACATCGACATGTGACCAACACCCAAAGGGTTTACTAGAGTCAATAATCTAGTTCACATCACTATGTGATTAACACCCAAAGAGTACTGAGGTGTGATCATGTTTTGCTTGTGAGAGAAGTTTAGTCAACAGGTCTACCACATTCAGATCCATAAGTATTTTGCAAATATCTATGTCAACAATGCTCTGCACAGAGCTACTCTAGCTAATTGCTCCCACTTTCAATATGTATCCAGATTGAGATTTAGAGTCATCTGGATCAGTGTCAAAATTTGCATCGACGTAACCCTTTGCAACGAACCTTTTGTCACTTCCATAATCGAGAAACATATCCTTATTCCACTAAGGATAATTTTGACCAATGTCCAGTGATCTACTCCTAGATCACTATTGTACTCCTTTGCCAAACTCAGGGCAAGGTATACAATAGGTCTGGTAGACAGCGTGGCATACTTTATAGAACCTATGCCCAAGGCATAGGGAATGACTTTCATTCTCTTTCTATCTTCTGACGTGGTCGGGTTTTGAGTCTTACTCAACTTCACACCTTGTAACATAGGCAAAAACTCCTTCTTTGACTGTTCCATTTTGATCTACTTCAAAATCTTGTCAAGGTATGTACTCATTGAAAAATCTTATCAAGCGTCTTGATCTATCTCTATAGATCTTGATGCTCAATATGTAAGCAGCTTCACCGAGGTCTTTCTTTGAAAAAACTCGTTTCAAACATTCCTTTATGCTATGCAGAATAATTCTACATCATCTCTGATCAACAATATGTCATACATATACTTATCAGAAATGTTGTAGTGCTCCCACTCACTTTCTTGTAAATACAGGCTTCACCGCAAGTCTGTATAAATCTATATGCTTTGATCAACTTATCAAAGTGTATATTCCAACTCCGAGATGCTTGCACCAGTCCATAGATGGATCGCTGGAGCTTGCATATTTTGTTAGTACCTTTAGGATCGACAAAACCTTCTGGTTGCATCATATACAACTCTTCTTTAATAAATCCTATTAAGGAATGCAGTTTTGTTTATCCATTTGCCAGCTTTCATAAAATGTGGCAATAGCTAACATGATTCGAACAGACTTAAGCATAGATACGAGTGAGAAATTCTCATAGTGGTCAACACCTTGAACTTGTCGAAAACCGTTTTGTGACAATTCTAGCTTTGTAGATAGTAACAATACTATCAGCGTCTGTCTTCCTCTTGAAGATCCATTTAATCTCAATGGCTCGCCGATCTTTGGGCAAGTCAATCAAACTCCATACTTTGTTCTTATACATGGATCTCATCTCAGATTTCATGGCCTCGAGCCATCGCGGAATCTGGGCTCATCATCGCTTCCTCATAGTTTGTAGGTTCGTCATGGTCAAGTAACATGACCTCCAGAACAGGATTACCGTACCACTCTGGTGCGGATCTCACTCTGGTTTACCTACGAGGTTCGGTAGTAACTTGATATGAAGTTACATGATCATCATCATTAGCTTCCTCACTAATTGGTGTAGTAGTCACAGGAACAGATTTTTGTGATGAACTACTTTCCAATAAGGGAGCAGGTACAGTTACCTCATCAAGTTCTACTTTTCTCCCACTCACTTCTTTCGAGAGAAACTCCTTCTCTAGAAAGGATCCATTCTCAGCAATGAATATCTTGCCCTCGGATCAGTGATAGATGGTGTACCCAACATTTTCTTTTGGGTATCCTATGAAGACGCACTTCTTCGATTTGGGTTTGAGCTTATCAGGTTGAAACTTTTTCACATAAGCATTGCAACCTCAAACTTTAAGAAACGACAGCTTCGGTTTCTTGCCAAACCATAGTTCATAGGGTGTCGTCTCAATGCATTTAGATGGTGCCCTATTTAACGTGAATGTAGCTGTCTCTAATGCGTAACCTCAAAACTATAGTGGTTAATCGGTAAGAAACATCATAGATTGCACTATATCCAATAATAGTACGATTATGACGTTCGGACACACCATTATGATCTGATGTTCCAGGTGGCAAGATTTTTTGAAACTATTCCACATTGTTTTAATTGAAGACCAAACTCATAACTCAAATATTTGTCTCTGCGATCAGATCGTAGAAACTTTATTTTCTTGTCACGATGATTTTCCACTTCACTCTGAAGTTTTTGAACTTTTCGAATGTTTCAGACTTATGTTTCATCAAGTAGATATACCCATATTTGCTCAAATCATCTGTGAAGGTCAGAAAATAATGATACCCGCCGTGAGCCTCAACATTCATCGGACTGCATACATCAGTATGTATTATTTCCAATAAGTTAGTTGCTTGCTCCTTTGTTCTGGAGAACGGAGTCTTAGTCATCTTGCCCATGAGGCACGGCTCGCCAGCATCAACTAATTCATAACCAAGTGATTCCAAAAGCCCATCAGCATGGATTTTCTTCATGCGCCTTACACCAATATGACCTAAACGACAGTGCCACAAATAAGTTGCACTATCATTATTAACTTTGCATCTTTTGGCTTCAATATTTTGAGAATGTGTATCACCACAATCGAGATCCAACAAACCATTTTCATTGGGTGTATGACCATAGAATGTTTTATTCATGTAAACAGAACAACAATTTATTCTCTTACTTAAATGAATAACCGTATTGCAATAAACATGATCAAATCATATTCATGCTCAACGCAAACACCAAATAACACTTATTTAGGTCCAACACTAATCCCGAAAGTCTAGGGAGTGTGTGATGATGATCATATCAATCTTGGAACCACTTCTAACACACATCATCACTTCACCCTTAACTAGTCTCTATTCATTCTGCAACTCTCGTTTCAAGTTACTACTCTTAGCAACTGAACCAGTATCAAATACCGAGGGGTTGCTATGAACACTAGTAAAATACACATCAATAATCTGTATATCAAATATACCTTTGTTCACTTTGCCATCCTTCTTATCCGCCAAATACTTGGGGCAGTTCCGCTTCCAGTGATCAGTCCTTTTGTAGTAGAAGTACTTAGTCTCAGGCTTAGGACCAGACTTGGGCTTCTTCACTTGAGCAGAAACTTGCTTTCCGTTCTTCTTGAAGTTCCCTTTCTTTCCCTTTCTTTCCCTTTGCCCTTTTCTTGAAACTAGTGGTCTTGTTAATGATCAACACTTGATGCTCTTTCTTGATTTCTACCTTCATCGATTTCATGATCATGAAAAGCTCGGGAATCAATTTCATCATTCCTTGCATACTATAGTTCATCACGAAGTTCTACTAGCTTGGTGATGGTGACTAGAGAATTCTGTCAATCACTATTTTATCTGGAAGATTAACTCCCACTTGATTCAAGCGATTGTAGTACCCAGACAATCTGAACACATGCTCACTGCTTGAGCTATTCTCCTCCATCTTTTAGCTATAGAACTTGTTGGAGACTTCATATCTCTCAACTCGGGTATTTGCTTGAAATATTAATTCAACTCCTGGAACATCCATATGATCCATGACGTTCAAAACGTCTTGAAGTCCCGATTCTAAGCTGTTAAGCATGGTGCACTAAACTATCAAGTAGTCATCACATTGAGCTAGCCAAACGTTCATGACGTCTGCATCTGCTCCTGCAATAGGTCTGTCACCTAGTGGTGCATTAAGGACATAATTCTTCTGTGCAGCAATGAGGATAAACCTCGGATCACAGATCCAATCCGCATCATTGCTACTAACATCTTTCAACTTAGTTTTCTCTAGGAACATACCAAAAATAAAACAGGGGAGCTAAATGCGAGCTATTGATCTACAAAATAGATATGCTAATACTACCAGGACTAAGTTCATGATAAATTTAAGTTCAATTAATCATATTACTTAAGAACTCCCACTTAGAAAGACATCCCTCTAATCTTCTAAGTGATCACGTGATCCAAATCAACTAAACCATAATCGATCATCACGTGAAATAGAGTAGCTTTCAATGGTGAACATCAATATGTTGATCATATCTACTATATGAATCACGCTCAACCTTTCGGTCTCAGTGTTCCGAGGCCATATCTGCATATGCTAGGCTCGTCAAGTTTAACTTGAGTATTATGCGTGTACAAAACTGGCTTGCACCCGTTGTAGATGGACGTAGAGCTTAGCGCACCCGATCATCATGTGGTGTCAGGGCACGACGAACTTTGGCAACGGTGCATACTCAGGGAGAACACTTTTATCTTGAAATTTAGTGAGAGATCATCTTATAATGCTACCGTCAATCAAAGCAAGATAAGATGCATAAAAGATAAACATCACATGCAATCAATATAAGTGATATGATATGGCCATCATTATCTTGTGCTTGTGATCTCCATCTCCGAAGCATAGTCATGATCACCATCATCACCGGCGCGACACCTTGATCACCATCGTAGCATCGTTCTCGTCTCGCCAATCTTATGCTTCCACGACTATCGCTACCGCTTAGTGATAAAGTAAAGCATTACAGCGCAATTGCATTGCATACAATAAAGCGACAAGCATATGGCTCCTGCCAGTTGCCGATAACTCTGTTACAAAAACATGATCATCTCATACAATAAAATTTAGCATCATGTCTTGACCATATCACATCACAACATGCCCTGCAAAAACAAGTTAGACGTCCTCTACTTTGTTGTTGCAAGTTTTATGTGGCTGCTACGAGCTTAAGCAGGAACCGTTCTTACCTACGCATCAAAACCACAACGATAGTTTGTCAAGTTGGTGTTGTTTTAACCTTCGCAAGCACCGGGCGTAGCCACACTTGGTTCAACTAAAGTTGGAGAAACTGACACCCGCCAGCCACCTGTGTGCAAAGCACATCGGTAGAACCAGTCTCGCGTAAGCGTACGCGTAATGTCGGTCCAGGCCGCTTCATCCAACAATACCGCCGAACCAAAGTATGACATGCGGGTAAGCAGTATGAAATATATTGCCCACAACTCACTTGTGTTCTACTCGTGCAAAACATCAACGCATAAACCCTAGGCTCTGATACCACTGCTGGGGAACGTAGTAATTTCAAAGAAATTCCTACGCACACGCAAGATCATGGTGATGTATAGCAATGAGAGAGGAGAGTGTTGTCCACGTACCCTCATAGACCGAAAGCGGAAACGTTAGCACAACACGATTGATGTAGTCGTACGTCTTCACGGCCCGGCCGATCAAGCATCGAAACTACGGCACCTCCGAGTTCTAGCACACGTTCAGCTCGATGACGTCCCGCGAACTCTGATCCAGCAGATCTTCATGGTAGAGTTCCGTCAGCACGACGGCGTGGTGACGGTGATGATGTTGCTACCGACGCAGGGCTTCGCCTAAGCACCGCTATGATATGATCGAGATGGAATATGGTGGAGGGGGGCACCGCACACGGCTGCGAGAGATCAACTGATCAACTTGTGTGTCTAGAGGTGCCCCCCTGCCCCTGTATATAAAGGAGCAAGGGGGAGGCCAGCCGGCCCTCTATGGGCGCGCCAGGAGGAGGAGTACTCCTCCTAGTGGGAGTAGGACTCCCCTTTCCTACTCCTACTAGGAGGAGGAAAGGAAGGAGGAGAAGGAGAAGGAAGGAGAAGGAGGAAAAGGAGGAAAGGGGGGCCGGCCCCCTAGTCCAATTCGGTTTGGGCTAGGGGGCCGCACGCCCTGCCTCCTCTCTTCCACCACTTGGCCCATCAGGCCCATTACTTCTTCCTCGTATTCCCGTAACTCCCCGGTACCCTCGAAAATACCCGAATCACTCGGAACCTTTCCGATGTCTGAATATAGTCATCCAATATATTGATCTTTACGTCTCGACCATTTCGAGACTCCTCGTCATGTCCCTGATCTCATCCGGGAGTCCAAACTACCTTCGGTACATCAAATCACATAAACTCATAATACAATCGTCACCGAAACTTTAAGCCTGCGGACCCTACAGGTTCGAGAACTATGTAGACATGACCAAGACATGTCTCCGGTCAATAACCAATAGCAGAACCTGGATGCTCATATTGTCTCCCACACATTCTACGAAGATCTTTATCGGTCAGACCGCATAACAACATACGTTGTTCCCTTTTTCATCGGTATGTTACTTGCCCGAGATTCGATTGTTGGTATCTCAATACCTAGTTCAATCTCGTTACCGGCAAGTCTCTTTACTCGTTCCATAATACATCATCCCGTAACTAACTCATTAGTTGCAATTCTTGCAAGGCTTAAGTGATGTGCATTACCGAGAGGGCCCAGAGATACCTCTCCACAATCGGAGTGACAAATCCTAATCTCGAAATACGCCAAGCCAACAAGTACCTTCGGAGACACCTGTAGAGCACCTTTATAATCACCCAGTTACGTTGTGATGTTTGGTAGCACACAAAGTGTTCCTTTGGTAAACGGGAGTTGCATAATCTCATAGTCATAGGAACATGTATAAGTCATGAAGAAAGAAATAGCAACATACTAAACGATCAAGTGCTATGCTAACGGAATGGGTCGAGTCAATCACATCATTCTCTTAATGATGTGGTCCCGTTAATCAAATGACAAGTCATGTCTATGGTTAGGAAACATAACCATCTTTGATCAACAAGCTAGTCAAGTAGAGGCATACTAGTGAAACTCTGTTTGTCTATGTATTCACACATGTATTATGTTTCTGGTTAATACAATTCTAGCATGAATAATAAACATTTATCATGATATAAGGAAATAAATAATAACTTTATTATTGCTTCTAGGGCATATTTCCTTCAGAATTTAGTAAGCACAACCTTTTGTCCCTACTTTTAGTTTTCTATTTTCCTTAGTTAAATAAAATAAAATGTCATGTTTATCCTGTTTTCTGAATTTTCCATGCAATAAAAAATTGGTCAAAAATAAAAGTGCTCAGAATGACCTGGAATTTTAACACAATTTTCCTGAATATTTAAGAATTTTTGGTGCAAATAACATCACTGGGCGGCCTGGTGCCCGCAAGACACCAGGGCGCGCCAACTACCCCAGGCGCGCCCTGGTGGGTGGTGGGCCCCATGTCATCTCCTACCTCCAGAAAAAATAGCTCTTGCTCTCTCTCTCTCTCTTTCTCTCTCTCTCTCTCTCTCTCTCTCGTGTTCTTGCTCTCAAACCCGCAGATTTCGATCTCTTTGCTCGTAGCTCCATTTCGGAAACTATTTTGGGGGATTACTGCTTGGTATGTGACTCCTCCATTGCTACAATTAGTTTTAGTTTTAGTGGTTTAATTTTTGAGTATTTAGCTACTCTTGGTGCTGTTGTAGATGAGCTTGCATGTTGAATTCTTAGAGTTCTAAGTAGTTTGAATGCTTAATATAGCCTCTAGGCACCCATATGAGTAGTTGTTGTCAATCTTGTGAAGTTTTGTTGACAAAAAATTTGTGGCCCAACATTTTCAGAATTTTATTCATAGAAAAATATGAGTATCTTCAGGAAGTTTTCCTCCAAGAGGAATACCAAGGGATTCATTGAGAAATCATCGGACCATGACCTCAACACTCCGAGAATGGCGGAGGTACGGCCGTGTGAATGGCCACATAATGCCTTCATGGATGAGGCCGGGTTACGTCAAGAGTTTGCGCAATTCATTGCAAATGCCAGGTTAACCGACTTCCACACAGATGAGTGTGACCAACACCACCTCCTCATGAACTCCTTTGTGCAAAAAAACTATTTTCTGAATAGGCATGAACCTCCTGGGGTGCGGCTTAATTTATAATTTGAAACCCGTCAAATACCACTTACTGAATTTTGTGAAATATGTTTGATTCCCTCTGACAGGGAATTAAGAGAGCTTAGACTAGTAGAGTTTGAGGACTTCCTCCTCACTTTGATAGTGGGTGAGGAAAGAGGCGTGTCGAAAGCCACTGCCACTAGTTCGCAGTTTCCCTATGTGCATTATTTCTCTTTATTCAACACAAAGTGTTTAACTACTAGGGAGAAGGCCGGTGCACTTAGTGCCCCTTACCTTGCCATTTTACATCATGCACTACACGATGATCATACCTTTAGCCTAGGGGCTATTGTGGCACGTCATCTCCACCTTAACAGAACTAAGGGAAAAATCCATGGTGGTGTTTATGTCGCTCGCTTAGCGAGACACTTTAATGTCCAGATATGCCAACATGACTATTGTTTGCCCCGAGTTTATCTAGATCATTTGGCCATGGTGGCTCACCACTTTACTGGTGTTGCTGGCTCTTTTAACAACATTCGTTACAACCTAGTTTTCAATGAGGATAGTCATGATATCATCCCGTTGCGTGCACCTGCTTTGTTTGATTCTATTGCCAGGAACAGATATAGGGTCATGCTAGAGGATGTCGGTTCCTACTGGAACGCCCAGGCAGCGGCACAGCAGGAGCCCCACCAGTGGGCCGCTCAGGTGCCGCTGCCACAACACTTTCACGTGGGACCAGGTGGCTACTACGGATGATGATTACCAAGCTAGGCCACAAGCCTAAGCTTGGGGGAGTACGGATTTCCGTCGACATTATATTCATGTTCACACATTTGATTCCAGTTGACGGTGTCCACACTTTTTTATTGTATTATCCATGCTAGATTTTTTGTTGCTTTCTTCTTTTGTGTTTGAAAAACTTTGAGAAAATCCAAAGATATTTCCTACTTCTTTTCGTGTTTTCTTTCTAGTTTAATTTAATTGTAGTATTAAAAGAAAACCCAAAAATATTTCCCTTTTTCCTCTTTTGTTTGTTGGG
Source organism: Triticum monococcum (assembly GCA_034509565.1). NCBI lineage: Eukaryota > Viridiplantae > Streptophyta > Magnoliopsida > Poales > Poaceae > Triticum > Triticum monococcum. The sequence goes on along the minus strand of CM067842.1, from coordinate 435,382,681 downwards.
AGCTTTCTCGTGTAAATAGTTTTTCTTGTTTTAGTTTTTCTTTTTTATTTTGCTTTCTTTGAGAAAAATCAGAAACTCCAAAAATATTACAGTGTGTTTCACTAGAATTATTTTCTTGTGTTTTTGTTGAGTCGTACTAAGGAGAAGACCACGATGAAAATGTGGAGTGGCTCTCATATGCATTATTGTTGATCTAAAAAAGAGCCCAAATTATTTTGTCTTCTCCTTTGAATAAAATGTTGCAGATTCTAGCTTAGCCCATGCCACTCTTGCACTATTATTATCATATCATTCAGTCGTGCAAGTCAAAGGTAAAAATGACGAGATTCGATGAAGTGACTGTGGCAGGGAAAAGCGGGTATGAACTCAACTTGTTTTTGTTTTTGTAAATATGTTTAACTTAGTATCCATGATTTAGCATATTATGATTAAACATGTTTGCAATGACAATGAGATATTATAGTTTCTCATGCCATGCTTAAGTAGCTAGGAGTGGATAATGATTTATCTTGGGTGTCAACATGCATTAAAATGATTGTGATGTAGTATGATGATATGGTATCCTCCTTTGAATGTTTCAAGTGGCTTGACTTGGCACATGTTCATGCATGTAGTTGAATCAAAACCAACATAGCCTCCACCATATTTATGTTCATCATATTTATATCCTTCTCATGCTAGTATTCAGTGTTAATTATTCATAATGCAGGCTCATGACCATTTTCGCTCTCTAGTTGGTCGCTTTCCATCCTATTTGCTAGCCTTCACCTGTACTAAGCAGGGATACTGCTTGTGCATCAAAATCCTTAAACCAAAGTTATTCCAGATTAGTCCACTATATCTACCTATATGCGGTATTACCCTGCCGTTCCAAGTAAATTTGCATGTGCCACCTCTAAAATTTCCAATGAACATCTGTTTTGTGTGCCTGGACCGCTCACGGAGCGATAGGGGGTAGTCAATATCTTCCATGCTAAGAAGGTTTTTCTCATGATGAGTGTTTATTCACTCGTCCTTGCATGAGAGGGGCTGGTAATAGGGATGACCAATCCCAAAATCAAAAATTGCAAATAATTAAACAAAACTCCCCCTAGACTGTTGTTGGTATGGAAGGCACCCGTGGATTTGGCTAGCCATGGCTTGTGTTTCCTGGTGGAGGGGGTGTAAACCTTTACTTTCACTGCTTGGGAACCACTAGTAATGTGTTTAGCATGGAAGATATTGATAACTCTTGGTCGTGATGTCATTTATCTCCGATTAAAGCTCTAAGCTCTAGCACCTCTGCAAATCCTGGTTTCCCTCTATGAAGGGTCTTTCTATTTACTTTTATGTTACTTTACTTTTTTGTTGAGTCATCACCTTCTCACACAAGCACCAGACCTGAGAGCACTATTTTCATCCTCATGCATTGTGTATAGTTAATGTTGAATGCATCATGACTAGATCTCCTCTATCATGAATTACAATGTTTAGTCGCTGCTTGAACTTTGGAGGTGCTCTGCATTTATGTTTTGCGTTCTCAGAAAGGGCTAGCAAGATACCACTATTGTCATATTATATCAAGATTGTTTTGACAAAGTGTTGGCATTTGGAATATTTTATTATTGCGCGCTAGTTGATTAAGGCATTGATATGAGCAAATCTAATTTCTAACCGTTATTGTTTGCATCGTTATTCATGATCTTTGCTGAAAACTTGGGTGCTATTTAAGCATATATATGTAAACAAGAACAAAAGAGTTTGTAAAAATATTTATTTATCACTTTCAGTTTGTCAACTGAATTGCTTAAGGACAAGCAATGGGTTAAGCTTGGAGGAGTTGATACGTCTCCATCGTATCTACTTTTCCTAATGTTATTGCTCTTTTTTGGACTGTAATTTGCATGATTTGAATGAAACTAACCCGGACCGACTCTGTTTTCAGCAGAACTACCATGGTGTTGTTTTTGTGCAGAAATAAAATTTCTTAGATTTGGACGAAACTTTTTGGAGAATTATTTTAGAATAAATAAAAAATACTGGAGCCAAGACCCATTGGAGGGGGGCCTGGCTACCCACAAGACACCAGGGCACGCCCTGGTGGGTGGTGGGGCCCTCGAGACCCCTCTGACCCTAATTCCGCCGCTATAAAATCCTATTTTTCCATAAAAATAAGAGAGGGAGTTTCATCACTTTTTACGATACAGAGCCGCCGCCACCTCCTATTCTTCATCGAGAGGCCAGATATGGAGCCCGTTCGGGGCTTCAGAGAGGGGGATCTTTGATCTTCATCATCACCAACAATCCTTAATCACCAATTTCATGATGCTCCCCACCAAGAGTGAGTAATTCCTTCGTAGGCTCGCTGGTCGGTGATGAGTTGGATGAGATTCATCATGTAATCGAGTTAGTTTTGTTAGGGCTTGATCCCTTGTATCCACTATGTTATGAGATTGATGATGCTATGACTTTGCCATGCTTAATGCTTGTCACTAGGGCCCGATGCCATGATTTCAGATATGAGATGTTTGTGTTTTTGCCATTATGTCTATGTTCTTGATCCGATTCTGCTAGTCATATGCACCTATTATGTGTTATGATTCATAAACCCCAAGGTGACAGCAATTGGGAAACTTTTCAGTGATGATCGTAGTTTGAGGAATTCATGTATTCAGTATGTGCTAATGCTTTGTTACGGTTCTCTATTAAAAGGAGGCTTTAATATGCCTTAGCTTCCTTATGGACCTCACTGCCACGGGAGGGTAGGACAAAAGATGTCATGCAAGTTCTTTTCCATAAGCACATATGACTACTTACAGAATACATGCATACATTATATTTATAAACTGGAGCTAGATCTGTATTTCTCTAGGTTATGACTGTTATATGATGAATATCTTCCAACGTAATCATCGATCCAATGCGCAAGAGTTTTTCACTTATTGTTCTTGCTAAGTTGACACAACACTCTTGTTGTTCTAAGTTGACATGAGAAAATTTTTGGAAGCAATAAGAGGCAATGGATATCGTTTTGTCCCCAAAGGTGGGACGTTCCCTACCGAACCCATCATTCTTGTTGTGAGAATCTCTGGTTTGTGAGAAGCTTATACCCTAACCTGCCCCAAATGGGACAAAAAATTTACCACGACATATTGATGCCACTCCATGATAGCGTGCCAAGTTTCATGAATTTCGGACGAGTTTTGGATTTACTAGAAATTAAAAGCTATGTATCTCAATGTTTGCGGCTATGTGACGGTGGCAGGGTGTGTGACATTCATTCCCATTTCTTGCATGGGACCTAAGTGTGACATCCTTTTTTTCAATTTGGATGTTATACATAGGTCATCATATGCATATCATATTTTTATTTGCATTTGGTTGTGATCCTAGAAATCTTAAGCAACTCAAGGACCCAAGGAGAGTGTTGGAGGTTTCACTAAATTTTCATATTTGAATTTATTTCAAATTTGAAGAAAGGATCAATTTGATTTTAATATTTTCTCTCCAATTATTTCCAATAACAAAAAAATGAGAGAAGATAAAACGACTTCTTCAAACAGAAAAGAAATATTGGAGGAGAAATTTTAAAATCAATTTCTTATTTTTATTTGTATTTTATTTGCTATCTTATTTGAATTAGAGAAAAAATTGCATTTTTGAAAAACTTGCATTTACTCTAGAAAAATGTTCATCTTGTCCTAAATTTTTACTTGGGAGAGCGAAAATTGTTTCTAGGATTTTTAGAAAAAATTTTATATTTTATTAGGATTTCTGTTCGCAGTGAAATTTATTTTTATAAAAATAAAGTTCTTGGGCCGGCCCAACCGAGCCGGGCCATGGCCCCACCGCCGCCTCCGCGCGCGGAATCCTGCCCGCCGATGCCTCGCCCGACCCCCTCTCCAAGTCGCCGTCGCCCCCCCCCCCCCTCTTAAATAGCCACCCCGCCGCCGCTCTCTCCCCAACTCGCACCGCTACCCTGCCACTCGAGCCGAGCCGCCGCCTGCAGCCGCCCCGCGCCGCCTGACGCCGCTGCCGCCGCCCGCCGCCGACGTTGCGCCGCCGCTCGACGGAGGAAGTCACCCGTTTTTTTTCTAAAGTTCGGTTTATTTTTATAAATCGGTTTTATTTTAGGGTTCGCTAATTAGCAAACGTTCACCCGTTAGTTTCTCATAGCGAACATGTTCATTGTTTAGGCTCTATTTATGAAAGTTTGGTCGTTAGATTTTTCTTTTAATTTTAATTTTCGGCCAAGGACCTATCCATGAATACTTTTATCATAGATTAATCCCTGAACTTCAAACCCTCGTTACTTTTTACTCGTTTATCCACATCCAGTGAAACCAACGCCAAAATCTTCGTCTTGTTTACCTCTATCTAGATAATCATCTTGAACATGGCTTTGACAATTTAAAATTTGGTTTCAAGCTAACTTGATTTTGAACTTCTTTTGATCGTAGTTTGAGTTTTGTAGCTCCGACTTGATTGATTCTTTTTGCAAATCGAAGCTCTTCACTTGAGCTTTCAGTTTGGATCTTTTCTTTTGGGTTTTACATTTGCATCTTATGCCTGAGTGCTTATGTATTCTATTGTTTGTTCACAATAGAGTTTCTAGAGTGCGAAGCGTGCAACTACGAGTCACTAGGGTTTTCAGATCGTTAGTAAGGCAAGTCACACTTTGATCATATCCCTTTATTACCCAGTTTTGATGTATTAGTTTCAACCCTCAAACATTGCATGAGTAGGTTTGTTTAACATGTGGGTATTGGGAAGTAGTTGATAAGGTAGAACCTATTGTCTTATATGAAACCCTGGGTATTTACTATGTATGCTTATAGTTCTATGCCATGCTCGTAGACATGGTTTGGTTTGAGAGTATTCATGAAAGATGTGAGAGATTATTATTAACTAAGTTTTAACTTAAGGTGGCTACTTTAATACACATCTGGGTGGATTGGTTGCGGGCACCTGGAGCAATCCAGTGTTGTCCTAGGATATCCCAGAGAACCCATGTGATCATCCTATGGAATGCCACCCAGGCTCAAAGGGATCATAAGATGTAACATCCCAAATTTTCAATTTGGAATGTTATACATATATCATCATGCATATCATATTTTCTTGCATTTTGCCGATCCTAAAAATTTCATGGAACTCAAGGACCCTCGGAGAGAGTTGGAGATTTCGTCTTTTTCATATTTGAGTCCTTCTCAAATTTTGAAGAAAGGATCATTGGTTTTGTCGGAGTTTCATTTGCCTTTTGTTTGGATAGGGAAAAATGCGCGTTTTAAAAAATTTGCATTTTAGGCCCGGAGAAAAGTTCATTTTGTTCGACTCATTTTTAGGAGTCGGGGAAAATTTACTTTATTAGATTTGGAGTTCGTTTAGATCCTTTTCTGTTTTTTTTCGAGCGCGGAACCGATTTAAAAAAAAGAGCTCCAGCGACTTGGGCCAAAGGCCCAAGCCACCGAGCCGGCCGGCTCCCAGGCCAGCGAGCGCTGCGCCAGGCGCCCAGGCGCAGGAGGCCGCCGCCGCCGTTGTCCCTTTTTAGGATTCCTAGTAGGACTTGTTTCCTACTTTCGTTTTTTTCTAGATCTATTTCCCTCTTTTCTTTCCTATTCCTAGTCTATGTCCTTGACCCCTACCCCAAGTTTTCTCCCCTCCCCAATATAAATACTCCCACACCCCCCCCTCTAAACACATCAAACCCAAAGCCCCAAGCACCACACCCGCGCCCCACACCCGCGCCGCGCCTAGTGCCCCGCCGCCGCGCCCTACGTCACCCGCGCGCCGCCCAAAGCCGCCGCCCGCGCCGCCCATCACTCGCGCTGCCGCCGCACCTCGCCGCCCCACGCCCACGCCGCCGGAGTTCCTCGCCGGAGACCCCGCCGGAGGTAGCCCCGCGCTACATCTATTCTTTTCATCGGATCGTTTTCTTCTATTCGTTCCGATTCTTCTTCTCCGATTCGTTTTCTAGATCGGATTCCTTTTTCTTCGCGAGACCGTTCCGGTATTCTAAATCGGTTTTACGATCGGTTTTCTTTTCCGAAACCCTAGATCGGATTCGTTTTCTTTTCTGATTTAGTTGTCTTATGACCATTCGCCGAACCGTTCGTCCTAACGAACGTGATCACCGGATTCTCCTAGGTTAATGAACGTCCGTTCGTTCAACCGTTCTTCTTTTTCCTTTCGTCGGATTTATTCCGCGATCGCGATCTCAGATCCGATCTTCTTTCTAGTCTATCTTCTCGCTCGTTTATCGGAATCAGGTGATTCAAGCGCCTGGAGTTTCGTTTCGAAACCGCCGTTCCGTCTAATCGACTTTAACTAAGTTTTGCTATGGTAAAATTTGACCTAGTTTCAACTTGCTAGAACCGAGTTGTTTTCCGCCATTTGTTTTCGGTTTCTTTGTTCGGTTCTTTCTTTCTTTGCAACCGGAGTTCTTAAGTTGAACTATCTGGTTTGATCTCTTGTTCGAGTTTTACCTGTGCATTAGATGAGTACTTATTGTATGCTTGCTGTTTGTCTGTGATAGATTACCCGGATTGCGCCGCTTGTTACTTCGAATCTCTAGGACTCGTGGATCATCAGCAAGGCAAGTAACACTTTGATCATACCTTTTCTACAACCCAGTTTTATTGCATTAGATCCACCCTCACACATTGCATGATTAGGATCTAATTAAATTGTGGGATGGGAAGTAGATGAGGTAGTACCTATTACCTGTTTACTATGAAACCTTTGGGAGTTACTTCTACGTTTGTTTATTATGCCATGCTATGCTAGTAGACGTGGATTGGGTGAGTGATATCCATGATAGATGTGAGAGTGATAATTTTAATGGTTTATCAAAGGTGGCAACTTAAACACACATCTGGGTGGATTGAGGCACCTGATGTCTATCAGGACTTGCCTGTTTTTATTTTGGACCGCCACCCAGGCTCAAAGGGATCATAAGATCTTTCATGCTAAATACTTATGTGTGCAGCCACAAGCCATTATGGGCTCTGGCATAGTTGACTAAGTCGTGCGAACTCTTATAGGGGTAGACTCGCAGATGTAGGGGATGTAGGTGGTACGGTCTACTCCATCGTAAGGTGCTAGCGCTTCTGAAAGACTATGTCTCGGTCATCCGTTTCTCAAACACCATGTAGTGCGAGAAATCCAACAGAGGCGATCGAGTCTTGTGGGGAAAAGTGCGCAAACCTCTGCAGAGTGTAACAAACTAATCATGATTAGCCGTGTCCCCGGTTATGGACAATCTTGAGTATCTAGTACTTGAATATCATGTGAATCTCATCATGTTACATCTAAATTAATATTGTTGGGTTTTAATTGTTCACTTTTTAATTGGGATTGAGGATGCTGTCAACCATTCTCAATGTTTAACAACCACCATGATAGTTAAATAAATTTATTCCTTTGCAGTAGGGAAAAATTGGCTTTACGCAAAACAGTAACCATAGAGCTTTCCACCAGCCAAATATGCATATAGAATAGCTGTTTCATTCCATTACTCTCTATATGTTACTTTGCCAGCATATTCCATGTGTTGACCCGTTTTGGGCTGCAACATTAATGTTGCAGACTTTTCAGACGACGATTGAGGTGTTTTTAGGTCGTGATTCTATACTCAGTGATGCCGTTGGAGTTGATGGACCCATTTATTTTCCAAGTCTTCCGCAGTTATCGATATTAGATGGCCTTAAGCCATATTATTGTAATAAGTTCTCTTCGGAGACATCGTTGTAATAAGTGTGTGATTGCCACTCTACTATAAATCCTTCGAAGTACTGTGTGGTGTCAGCATTACTGATCCAGGGATGACACCGGAGCATAGAGATCAGACTGTTTGAGGTCTGGTCGCTACAGAGATGGTATCAGAGCACACGTTGACTATAGGACACGACCACTAAGTTAAAGCCATAGATCACTATTCTCCCCTCATTTTCTAACTCCTCATCTTTTCTAATCTTTAGGATGAAGGATGCGAAGATTAAGTACGCTCAACCGGATGAAGCCACACCTTTTGGATTTCACTTGAAGGAAGTCACCAAGCACCTGAACATTGGATTACCAAGTTTCACGGGAACCTTCAACGCCACTCTGCCTGAAGAGGAGCGCTGGAAGATTCAAGCTCACGATCCGGGAAGGACATGCGCGCCAATCACGAAGCCCATAGATAGTGTTTTCAATGCACCAACTTGGAGTCTAGGAAGGAGCATGGCCGCCCATATCACCATAGGACGCATTGGAGAAGTTTATCAAGAAGACCTCAAGGACACCATCTACCATATTTGCGGACGCCGGGATGAACAATGGGAGTTAGTCACCACCAAGAAGGATAGTTCCATTGCAGCATTCATCCAGGAGTTAAACCAGCACATTCGACGCCACGAGAACCAGATGTGCAATGATATGATGGAGTTGAAGAATGCGAAGACAAGGATCATCGAGCTAGAAGGGGAACTGAAGGCTACACGCAAGGACTACATGGACGAGATCGTAGCTCTAGCAAGACACAACGTCGATCTTAAGCAAGAGATTGAAGAACTCAAGAGAAAGTTAGCATCCAAGGAGGAGGACATGTACGTCGCATGTCCAGACAACTACATCATCATCGACGACACCGATTCAGATCCAAGGGAACCCGAATTTGAAGACGAAGCTGGAGCGGACATCATGGAGTCTTCCGTCGGTTCAAATTTCTAGATGACCACCAAATATTAGTAGTATTCCCCCCATATAAACACTATAGTTCGAGCACCTTTGCGATAGTTAGATCGATTGTATGACCTTGTTTGATTGAATGAAGTGATTTTGTGTGAATTTGCTCATGTGCATTGGGGTAGTGTTTTCTCTTTAGACCTCATTCTATTCTTATATCTCTTCTTTTCAAAAACCCTCAGATGCCTCCGAGACGTGACCCCAGATTTACCATTAAGGATTGGTAACTATGTTTTCCCCTCAGACCTAATAGTATTGGAACCTCAAGGTTTGGATGTAATCCTCGGTATGGATTGGTTGTCGATGTATGGAGGAAACATCGATTGTGCTAGTAAGTCAATTTTGCTTACAACGCCAGAAGGAAGAAGGATCAAGTATGTATCCCGGCATGTGCCCAATAGGACACAAGTAAATTGCCTGACAGGAGTCGTGCAGGAAGAAGTACCAGTGGTAAAGGATTTTCCTGATGTATTTCCGGAAAAGTTGCCAGGCATGCCACCGGATAGAGACATTGAGTTTTTGATTGAGTTATTGCCAGGCACTGGACCAATATCAAAGAGACCATACCGGATGCCAGCAAAGGATTTGGTAGAAATTAAGAATCAGATTAAGGAGTTGTTGGAGAAAGGTTACATTCGCCCAAGTTCTTCGCCTTGGGGATCACCCGTACTTCTCGTGGAGAAGAAGGATGGATCATTACGGATGGTTGTTGATTATCGTGGATTGAATGAAGTAACCATCAAGAACAAGTACCCACTACCAATGATTAATGATCTGTTTGATCGTTTGCAAGGAGCTAAAGTGTTTTCCAAGATCGATTTGCGATCAGGGTACCACCAGTTGAAGATTCGAGAGGAGGATATTCCTAAGACAGCATTCACCACAAGATATGGACTGTATGAGTATACCGTTATGTCATTTGGATTGACTAATGCACCTGCCTATTTTATGAACATGATGAACAAAGTGTTTGTGGAGTTTTTGGATAAGTTCGTCGTACTGTTCATTGATGATATCCTGGTTTATTCGAAGAATGAAGAAGAGCATAAGGAACATTTGCGTTTGGTTTTGGAGAAGCTAAGGGAACATTAGTGATATGCCAAATTTAGCAAATGTGAGTTTTGGTTGAAGGAAGTAGGATTTCTCGGACACGTTATACCCGGAGAAGGGGTAGCAGTTGAGTCCGCAAAGGTTGAGACTGTAACCAAATGGGAAGCACCAACGACAGTTGGAGAGATCCAGAGTTTTCTTGGACTCGCAGGATACTACCGGAGATTCATTGAGAACTTTTCAAAGATTGCGAAGCCTATGACGGAGTTGTTGAAGAAGGATACCAAGTTCAATTGGACTGAGGAGTGTGAGGCTAGTTTCCAGGAGTTGAAGAAATGATTGGTTACCTCACCAGTGTTGATTTTGCCAGATCAGACCAAGGATTATGAAGTATATTGCGACGCTTCACGTCGAGGACTTGGAGCAGTACTTATGCAGGAAGGAAGAGTTGTTTCGTATGCTTCACGACAACTAAAACCTCATGAGTTGAATTATGCTACCCATGATTTGGAGTTAGCAGCCGTAGTGCATGCATTGAAGACATGGAGACATTTCCTTATTGGAAATCGTTGTGAGGTGTACAGAGATCACAAGAGTTTGAAGTACATTTTCACGCAGAAGGAGTTGAATCTCAGACAAAGGGGATGGTTGGAGCTCATCAAGGATTATGATATGAGATTGCATTACCATCCTGGAAAAGCTAATGTAGTAGCTGACGCATTGAGCCGTAAGAGCCATGTCAATACGATAATGACGGGAAGTATACCCAAGGAGTTAGCAGAAAACCTTCGTGAACTAAGTTTAGAGATAGTTCCGAAAGGTTATGTAGCAGCATTGGAGATTCAGTCAACATTGATGGATAAAATCAGAGAAGCTCAGAAATCTGACAAGGAGATTGCTTCTATAAAGGAGAAACTAAGCAAAGGAAAAGCAAAGGGATTTCGTGAGGATGAGCACGATACCCTATGGTTTGAGGACCGTGTTTATGTGCCAAATGACCCAGAGATCAGGAAGTTGATTTTGCAAGAGGCACATGAATCACCATATTCGATTCACCCAGGAAATACCAAGATGTATTTGGATTTGAAGGAAACATTCTGGTGGACCGGAATGAAGAAGGATATTGCAGCATATGTAGCAGTTTGTGACGTATGTCATAGAGTGAAGGCAGAGCATCAGAAGCCAGACGGATTGTTACAGCCATTGCCGATACCCGAATGGAAGTGGGATAAGATAGGCATGGATTTTATCACAGGACTGCCCAGGACGAAAGCAGGATATGACTCGATATGGGTAGTAGTTGATCGTTTGACGAAGGTAGCACATTTCATTCCAGTTAAGACCACTTACACCAGTACTAAGTTGGCAAAGATATACATGACTAGGATCATTTGTTTTCATGGAGTTCCGAGAGTATTGTATCGGATAGAGGAACCCAATTTACCTCAAAGTTTTGGAATCAGTTACATGACACTTTGGGAACCAGGCTAGAGTTCAGTACCGCTTTTCATCCGCAGACAGATGGACAGACTGAGAGAGTCAATCAGATTTTGGAAGATATGCTGAGAGCTTGTGCACTAGATTATGGATCTAGTTGGGACGATAATTTGCCGTATGCGGAGTTTTCTTATAACAATAGTTACCAAACCAGTTTGAAGATGGCACCTTTCGAAGCTTTGTATGGAAGGAGGAGCAGGACACCGTTGTCATGGGACGAAGTTGGAGACCGTCAGTTCTTTGGACCAGATTTGATTAAGGAGTCTGAACAGAAAGTGAAGATGATTCGCGATAGGCTCAAGGTAGCCCAATCCAGGCAGAAGAGCTACGCAGATTCTAAACGCAAGGAGAAAGTTTACGAAACCGGAGACAGAGTGTATCTCCGAGTATCCCCACTTCGAGGAGTTAAGCGCTTTGGAGTTAAGGGAAAGTTAGCACCGCGTTTCGTTGGACCATATAAGATCTTGCAACGTATGGGAGAAGTCGCTTATAAGTTGGAATTACCAGAGGGACTGTCAGGTGTACATGACGTATTCCATGTTTCTTAGCTGAAGAAGTGTCACGCCGAGATGGCGGAGGTACCGTTAAGAGACACAGTGCCGCTTGAAGCGATTCAGTTGAAGGACGACTTAACGTATGAAGAGAAACCAGTCAAGATTCTCGAGATTGCCAGCAGAGTTACTCGCAGCAAGGTTATCAAGTTTTTCAAAGTTCAGTGGAACCACCACTCAGAGGATGAATCCACCTGGGAGAGAGAAGAAGATTTGCTCAAGGACCACCCTCACCTATTTTCTAGCCAACCCGAATCTCGAGGGCGAGATTCATCTTAAGGGGGGTAGGTTTGTAACATCCCAAATTTTCAATTTGGAATGTTATACATAGATCATCATGCATATCATATTTTCTTGCATTTTGCCGATCCTAGAAATTTCACGCAACTCAAGGACCCTCGGAGAGAGTTGGAGATTTCGTCTTTTTCATATTTGAGTCCTTCTCAAATTTTGAAGAAAGGATCATTGGTTTTGTCGGAGATTCATTTGCCTTTTATTTGGATAGGGAAAAATGCGCGTTTTAAAAATTTTGCATTTTAGGCCCGGAGAAAAGTTCATTTTGTTCGACTCATTTTTAGGAGTCGGGGAATATTTACTTTATTAGATTTGGAGTTCATTTAGATCCTTTTCTGTTTTTTTTTCGAGCGCGGAACCGATTTAAAAAAAAAGAGCTCCAGCGACTTGGGCCAAAGGCCCAAGCCACCGAGCCGGCCGGCTCCCAGGCCAGCGAGCGCTGCGCCAGGCGCCCAGGCGCAGGAGGCCGCCGCCGCCGTTGTCCCTTTTTAGGATTCCTAGTAGGACTTGTTTCCTACTTTCCTTTTTTCTAGATCTATTTCGCTCTTTTCTTTCCTATTCCTAGTCTATTTCCTTGACCCCTACCCCAAGTTTTCTCCCCTCCACAATATAAATACTCCCACACCCCCCCCCCCCCTCTAAACACATCAAACCCAAAGCCCCAAGCACCCCGCGCCCCACACCCGCGCCGCGCCTCGTGCCTCGCCGCCGCGCCTACGTCACCCGCGCGCCGCCCAAAGCCGCCGCCCGCGCCGCCCATCACCCGCGCCGCCGCCGCACCTCGCCGCCGCCCCACGCCCACGCCGCCGGAGTTCCTCGCCGGAGACCCCGCCGGAGGTAGCCCCGCGCTACATCTATTCTTTTCATCGGATCGTTTTCTTCTATTCGTTCCGATTCTTCTTCTCCGATTCGTTTTCTAGATCGGATTCGTTTTTCTTCGCGAGACCGTTCCGGTTTTCTAGATCGGTTTTACGATCGGTTTTCTTTTCCAAAACACTAGATCGGATTCGTTTTCTTTTCCGATTTAGTTGTCTTATGACCGTTCTCCGGACCGTTCGTCCTAACGAACGTGATCACCGGATTCTCCTAGGTTAATGAACGTCTATTCGTTCAACCGTTCTTCTTTTTCCTTTCGTCGGATTTATTCCGCGATCGCGATCTCAGATCCGAGCTTCTTTCTAGTCTATCTTCTCGCTCGTTTATCGGAATCAGGTGATTCAAGCGCCTGGAGTTTCGTTTCGAAACCGCCGTTCTGTCTAATCAACTTTAACTAAGTTTTGCTATGGTAAAATTTGACCTACTTTCAACTTGCTAGAACCGAGTTGTTTTCCGCCGTTTGTTTTCGGTTTCTTTGTTCGGTTCTTTCTTTCTTTGCAACCGGAGTTCTTAAGTTGAACTATCTGGTTCGATCTCTTGTTCGAGTTTTACCTGTGCATTAGATGAGTACTTATTGTATGCTTGTTGTTTGTCTGCGATAGATTACCCGGATTGCGCCGCTTGTTACTTCGAATCTCTAGGACTCGCGGATCATCAGCAAGGCAAGTAACACTTTGATCATACCTTTTCTACAACCCAGCTTTATTGCATTAGATCCACCCTCACACATTGCATGATTAGGATCTAATTAAACTGTGGGATGGGAAGTAGATGAGGTAGTACCTATTACCTGTTTACTATGAAACCTTTGGGAGTTACTTCTACGTTTGCTTATTATGCCACGCTATGCTAGTAGACGTGGATTGGGTGAGTGATATCCATGACAGATGTGAGAGTGATAATTTTAATGGTTTATCTAAGGTGGCAACTTAAACACACATCTGGGTGGACTGAGGCACCTGATGTCTATCAGGACTTGCCTGTTTTTATTTTGGACCGCCACCCAGGCTCAAAGGGATCATAAGATCTTTCATGCTAAATACTTACGTGTGCAGCCACAAGCCATTATGGGCTCTGGCATAGTTGACTAAGTCATGCGAACTCTTATAGGGGTAGAGTAGCAGATGTAGGGGATGTAGGTGGTACGGTCTACTCCGTCGTAAGGTGCTAGCGCTTCTGAAAGACTATGTCTCGGTCATCCGTTTCTCAAACACCATGTAGTGCGAGAAATCCAATGGAGGCGATCGAGTCTTGTGGGGAAAAGTGCGCAAACCTCTGCAGAGTGTAACAAACTAATCATGATTAGCCGTGTCCCCGGTTATGGACAATCTTGAGTATCTAGTACTTGAATATCATGTGAATCTCATCATGTTACTTCTAAATTAATATTGTTGGGTTTTAATTGTTCACTTTTTAATTGGGATTGAGGATGCTGTCAACCATTCTCAATGTTTAACAACCACCATGATAGTTAAATAAATTTATTCCTTTGCAGTAGGGAAAAATTGGCTTTACACAAAACAGTAACCGTAGAGCTTTCCACCAGCCAAATATGCATATAGAATAGCTGTTTCATTCCATTACTCTCTATGCGTTACTTTGCCAGCATATTCCATGTGCTGACCCGTTTCGGGCTGCAACATTAATGTTGCAGACTTTTCAGATGATGATTGAGGTGTTTTTAGGTCGTGGTTCTATACTCAGTGCTGCCGTTGGAGTTGATGGATCCATTTATCTTCCAAGTCTTCCGCTGTTATCAATATTAGATGGCCTTAAGCCATATTATTGTAATAAGTTCTCTTCGGAGACATCGTTGTAATAAGTGTGTGATTGCCACTCTGCTATAAATCCTTCGAAGTACTGTGTGGTGTCAGCATTACTGATCCAGGGATGACACCGGAGCACAGAGATCAGACTGTTTGAGGTCTGGTCGCTACATAAGATTATTCATGCTAGAAACTTCCGTGTGCGGCCACAAGCCATTGTGGGCTCTGGCATAGTTGAGTAAGTTGTGTGACCTCTTTCAGTGGTAGGCTAGCAGATGTAGGGGATGTAGGTGGTACTGTCTACCCAGAGTAAAGAGTTAATGCTTCTGAAATACCTTGTCTCCGTCATTCGTTTCTCAAACATCACATAGTGCAAGAAATCCAACGGAGGAGATCGAGTCTTATGGGGAAAAGTGCGCAAACCTCTTTAGAGTGTATAAACTAATCATGGTTACCCGTGTCCCCGGTTATGGACATCTTGAGTATCTAGTACTTGAATTATTGGTTTGATCTCATCACTTTACTTAATTAATTTGTGGGCTTATAATTATTATTTGGGGATTGATTTGGAGGAACCTTCTCAATAATTTTCAACCAACTTGGTAGTTTAATAAAAACATTCCTTTGTTGTAGGGAAAAATTAGCTTTATGCAAAAGATAACCATAGAGCGTCCACCAGCCATATATGCATGTAGCGATAGCTGTTATTTGTTCATTGCTCTATAATGTTATCTTGCCAGCATATTCCATGTGCTGACCTACACAGGTTGCAACGTATTATGTTGAAGAGTTTTTAGACGAAGAGTAAGGTGCGCTAGGTCGTTGTCATGCACTCAGTTTTGCCGTGGAGATGGATGGACTCTTCTACCTTCGCAGCTTCCCTTGTTATCTTATTTAGTTGGCCTTCAGCCATATTATTGTAATAAGTTCTCTGTTGAGACATTCGATGTAATAAGTGTTTGATTGAACTCTGTTATAAATCCTCAAGTACTGTGCATGTCAGCAGTACCGATCTAGGGATGACACTTAAGCACAGAGACTTTACCGTCTGAGGTCGGGTCTCTACATTAAGCATGCAACCAAGGACACACATTTGATTTTTCAACCAGTTTATATGCACTGGAGCATGTGCATGTAGTTCAAATTAGAATTATGCGCATAAAATGCCTGGAAAACCAAGTTAATGTATAAAAACGTCCAAACGAACCATGAATAATTCCAATTTTTTGATGACACACCAATAGTTGCATGTTCACTTCAGATAAATGTTCTAACAATCCAAACACCATCCTTTGTAGCTGTGACCCCAATTACGTAATTCAAATCAATACGATAAATCAAGTAGATCGCACACAGTTTATTATCACCAACCATGTGCGATGCAGCACAAAATATCATGGAGCACCGTCGGTGTATAGTACACCTATGGCTTACGCGAGAAGGTGCGTTAGCTAGAGTCCACAGCCGGCGTGTCAAGCACAATAGCTCCCTCCCCAAATATCATTTCAATATCATCGCCGGTGAAAGATGGGGACATGGACCCACGTTGAGAGGGCAACTTCAGCGACCCACTCTGGCGAGAGCGCGGTGATACGACCATTTTGCATCATGCTTTTATATCGATATTTATTGCATTATGGGTTGTTATTACACATTATGTCAGAATACTTATGCCTTTTCTCCCTTATTTTACAATGTTTACATGAAGAAGGAGAATGCTGGCAGTTGGAATTCTAGGCTAGAAAAGGAGCAAATATTAGAGACCTATTCAGCACAACTCCAAAAGTCCTGAAACTCCAGGAAAGTCAGTTTTGGAATACATTAAAAATATTGGGCGAAGAAAGCACCAGAGGGGGGCCACCCACTGGAAGGCCCAAGATGCCCATCTTTTGGTATAAGGTGTCTTTTTCCCTGGAAAAATCATAAGAAAGTTTTCGGGACAAAGCGTCACCGTCTTGGGGCGGAACCTTGGCGGAACCAATCTAGGGCTCCGGCGGAGCTGTTCCGCCGGGGAAACATCCCTCTGGGAGGGGGAAATCGTCACCATCATCATCACTGTCGATCCTCTCATCGGGAGGGGGTCAATCTCCATCAACATATTCACCAGCACCATCTCCTCTCAAACCCTAGTTCATCTCTTGTATCCGATCTTTGTCTCAAAACCTCAGATTGGTACCTGTGGGTAGCTAGTAGTGTTGATTACTCCTTGTAGTTGATGCTAGTTGGTTTATTTGGTGGAAGATTATATGTTCAGAGCCTTTATGCATATTAATACCCCTTTGATTATTAACTTGAATATGATTTTTGAGTAGTTACGTTTGTTCCTGAGGACATGGGAGAAGTCTTGTTATAAGTAGTCATGTGAATTTGGTATTCATTCGATTTTTTTAATGAGATGTATGTTGTCTTTCCTCTAGTCGTGTTATGTGAACAGCGACTACATGACACTTCACCATTGTTTGGGCCTAGGGGAAGGCATTGGGAAGTAATAAGTAGATGATGGGTTGCTAGAGTGACAGAAGCTTAAACCCTAGTTTATGCATTGCTTCATAAGGGGCTGATTTGGATCCATATGTTTCATGCTATGGTTAGGTTTACCTTAATTCCTCTTTCATACTTGTAGATGCTTGTGAGGGGGGTTAATCATAAGTGGGATGATTGTCCAAGGAAGGGCCTTACCCAACCACCGGTCCACCCACATATCAAATTATCAAAGTAACAAACACGAATCATATGAGCATGATGAAAACTAGCTTGACGGTAATTCCCATGTCTCCTCGGGAGTGCTTTCCTTCATATAAGAGTTTATCCAGGCTTGTCCTTTGCTACAAAAAAGATTGGGCTGCCTTGTTGCACCTTGTTTACTTTTGTTACTTGTTACCCATTATGAATTACCTTATCACAAAACTAGCTATTACCGATAATTTCAGTGCTTGCAGAGAATGCCTTACTGAAAACTGCTTGTCATTTCCTTCTGCTCCTCGTTGGGTTCGACACTCTTACTTATCGAAAGGACTACGATAGATCCCCTATACTTTTGGGTCATCAAGACTCTTTTCTGGCACCGTTGCCGGAGAGTGAAGCGCCTTTGCTAGGTGGAATTTGGTAAGGGACAATTTATATAGTGTGCTAAAATTTACTGTCGCTTGTTACTATGGAAAATAATCCTTTGAGGGGCTTGTTCGGGGTATCTTCACCTAGACCAGTAGAGCAAAGAGTTGCTCCTCAACCTACTAAACCTACTGAAAATGTTTACTTTGAAATTCATTCGTGTATGATAGAGAAACTGCTAGCTAATCCTTTTACTGGAGATGGAACATTACATCCCGATATGCACCTAATCTATGTGGATGAAGTTTGTGGATTATTTAAGCTTGCAGGTATGCCTGAGGATGTTATCAAGAATAAGGTCTTCCCTTTATATTTGAAGGGAAAGGCATCGACATGATTTAGGCTATGCGATGATATTGGATCATGGAACTACAACCGATTGAAATTGGAATTTCATCAGAAGTTTTATCCCATGCATCTGGTTCATCGTGATCGTAATTATATATATAAGCGAAGTCAATGTTATATTCATGCCCCAATCATGATATCTCAAGAGAAATTATTATTCAAAAAATTTATGCTCGGCTTTCTCTCAAAAATCGCTCCATGCTCGATACTTCTTGCACTGGTTCTTTTATGATGAAAACTATTGAATTCAGATGGTATTTATTGGAAATAATTAAATGCAACTCTGAAGATTTGGAACTCGACGAAGGTAAGGAGTCAGGTATAACACCTAAGTTTGATTGTGTTAAATCTTTTATGGATACCGATGTTTTTCGTGAATTTAGCACTAAATATGGACTTGACTCTGAGATAGTGGCTTCTTTCTGTTAATCATTTGCTACTCATGTTGATCTCCCTAAGGAGAAGTGATTCAAATATCATCATCCCATTGAAGTAAAAGTAGTTGAACCTATTAAAGTTGAAGAAAACACTATCAGTTATAATGTTGATCCTATTGTTCCTACCGCTTATATTGAGAAACCACCTTTCCCTGTTAGAATAAAGGATCATGCTTAAAGCTTCAACTGTGGTTCATAAGAGTAATGCTAGAACACCTACACCCCTGATCAAATTAAATTTGAACCTGGTATTTCTATGGTTAAAGATCTCTTGGTCGATAATATTGAAGGGCATGTTATTTACTTCTGTGATGAAGCTGCTAGAATTGCTAGACCCGATACTAAAAATAAACATAGACCTGTTGTAGGCATGCCTGTTGTTTCTGTTAAAATAGGAGATCATTGCTATCATGGCTTATGTGACATGGGTGCTAGTGCGAGTGCAATACCTCATTCTTTATACGAAGAAATTATGCATGATATTGCACCTGCCGAGATAGAAGGTATTGATGTTGCAATTAAGCTTGCCAATAGAGATACTATTTCACCAGTTGGGATTGTTAGAGATATTGAAGTCTTGTGTGGGAAAGTTAAATATCCTACTGATTTTCTTGTTCTTGGTTCCCCACAAGATGACTATTGTCCCATTATATTTGGTAAACCCTTCTTGAATACTGTTAATGCTAAGAAAGACTGCAAAAGGATATTGTTACTGTTGGTTTAGGGGATATGTCTCATGATTTCAATTTTGCTAAATTCCGTAGACAACCCCATGATAAAGAATTGCCTAGTAAAGATGAAATTATTGGTCTTGCTTCTATTGTCGTGCCTCCTAATGATCCTTTAGAACAATATTTTCTAGACCATGAAAATGATATGTTTATGAATGAAAGAAGGGAAATAGATGAAGTATTCTTTAAACGGGGACCTATTTTGAAACACAACTTGCGTGTTGAAATTCTAGGGGATCCTCCTCCACCCAAGGGCGATCTCGTGTTTGAGCTTAAACCATTACCTGATACAATTAAATATGCTTATCTTGATGAAAAGAAGATATACCATGTTATTATTAGTGCTAACCTTTCAGAGCAGGAAGAAGAGAAATTATTGAAAACTCTGAAGAAGCACCACGCTGCAATTGGATATACTCTTGATGATCTTAAGGGCATTAGTCTCACTCTATGCCAGCACAAATTAAAATTGGAGAAAGATGCTAAACTGATTGTTGATCACCAACGACGGTTAAATCCTAAGATGAAAGAAGTGGTAAGGAATGAAATACTAAAGCTTCCGGAGGCATGTATAATTTATCCTGTTGCTGATAGTCAGTGGGTAAGTCCTGTCCATTGTGTCCCTAAGAAGGAAGGTATTACTGTTGTTCCTAATGATAAAGATGAATTGATCCCACAAAGGATTGTTACAGGTTATAGAATGGTAATTGATATCTGCAATTAAATAAAGCTACTAGAATGGATCATTACCCTTTACCTTCTATTGATCCAATGCTAGAAAGGTTATCCAAACATACACATTTTTGCTTTCTAGACGGTTATTCTGGTTTCTCTCAAATACCTGTGTTGAAAGAAGATCAGGAAAAGACCACTTTTACTTGCCCTTTCGGTACCTTTGCTTATAGACATTACTTTTGGTTAATGTAATGCACCTGCTACCTGTCAAAGATGTATGGCTGCTATATTCTCTTACTTTTGTGAAAAGATTGTTGAGGTTTTCATGGATAATTTCTCCATGTATGGAACTTCTTTTAATGATTGCTTAAGCAACCTTGATCGAGTTTTGTAGAGATGTGAAGAAACTAATCTTGCCTTGAATTGGTTGAAGTGCCACTTTATGGTTAATGAAGGAATTGTCTTGGGGCATAAAATTTCTGAAAGAGGTATTGAAGTTGATAAAGCTAAAGTTGATGCTATTGAAAAGATGTCGTGTCCTAAGGACATTAAAGGTATAAGAAGTTTCCTTGGTCATGCCGGTTTTTATAGGAGGTTCATTAAAGACTTCTCAAAAAATTCTAGGCCTCTAAATAAACTCTTACAAAAAGATGTTCCTTTTGTCTTTGATGATGATTGTGTAGAAGCATTTGAAATACTTAAGAAAGCCTTGATTTCTGCACCTATTGTTCAGCCACCTGATTGGAATTTACCCTTTGAAATTTTGTGTGATGCTAGTGATTATGATGTAGGTGCTATTCTAGGAAAAAGAGTTGATAAGAAATTAAATGTTATCCAATGTGCTAGTAAAACTCTAGACAGTGCCCAGAGAAATTATGCTACTACTGGAAAATAATTTTTAATAGTTGTATTTGCTTGTGATAAGTTCAAGTCTTATATTGTTGATTCTAAAGTAACTATTCACACTGATCATGCTGCTATTAAATATCTTATGGAAAAGAAAGATGATAAACCTTGACTTATTAGATGGGTTCTCTTGCTACAAGAATTTGATTTGCATATTATTGATGGAAAGGGAGCTGAGAACCCCGTTGCAGACAACTCGTCTAGGTTAGAGAATATTCTTGATGACCCACTACCTATAGACGATAGCTTTCCTAATGAACAATTAGCTGTCATAAATGCTTCTCGTACTGCTCCATGGTATTCTGATTATGCTAATTACATTGTTGCTGAATTTATACCACCTAGTTTCACATACCAACAAAAGAAAAAGTTTTTCTATGATTTAAGACATTACTTCTGGGATGACCGACACCTTTATAAAGAAGGAGTAGATGGTGTTATTAGATGTTGTGTACCCGAGCATGAATAGGAACAGATCCTACGCAAGTGTCACTCCGAGGCTTATGGAGGACACCATGCTAGAGATATAACTGCACACAAGGTATTGCAATCCGGTTTTTATTGGCCTACTCTTTTCAAAGATGCCTATAAGTTTGTCTTGTCTTATGATGAAGGTCAAAGAATTGGTAATACTAGTAGATGTCAAGAAATGCCAATGAACTATTCACCTGTTATTGAACCATTTGATGTTTGGGGCTTTGATTATATGTGACCTTTTCCTTCCTCTAATGGGTATACACATATTTTAGTTGTTGTTGATTACGTTACTAAGTGGGTAGAAGCTATTCCAACTAGTAGTGCTGATCATAACACCTCTATTAAGATGCTTAAAGAAGTTATTTTTCCGAGGTTTGGAGTCCCTAGATATTTAATGACTAATGGTGGTTCACATGTTATTCATGGTACCTTTCGTAAAATGCTTGCTAAGTATGATGTTCATAATAGAATTGCATCTCCATACCACCCACAGTCTAGTGGTCAAGAGGAACTGAGTAATAGAGAGATTAAATTAATTTTGAAAAAGACTTTTAGTAGATCTAGAAAGAATTGGTACATGAAACTTGATGATGCATTATGGGCCTATAGAACTGCATATAAAAATCCTATGGGTATTTCTCCGTATAAAATGGTTTATGGAAAAGCATGTCACTTACCTCTCGAACTAGAACATAAGGCATATTGGGCCATTAAAGAGCTCAATTATGATTTCAAACTTGCTGGTGAGAAGAGACTATTTGACATTAGCTCACTTGATCAGTGGAGAACCTAGGCCTATGAGAATGCCAAACTTTTTAAAGAAAAAGTTAAAATATGGCATGACAAAAGGATACAAAAGCGTGAGCTTAATGTAGGTGATTATGTTTTGTTATACAACTCTCGTTTAAGATTTTTTGTAGGAAAACTCCTCTCTAAATGGGAAGGTCCTCACATTATCGAGGAGGTCTATCGTTCCGGTGCCATAAAAATCAACAACTTTGAAGGCACAAATCCAAAGGTGGTGAACAGTCAAAGAATCAAACATTATATCTCAGGTAATCCCATAAATGTTGAAACCAATGTTATTGATACCGTAACCCCGGAGGAGTACCTAAAGGACATTTTCCAGAACGTTTCAGACTCCGAAAAGGAATAGGTATGTGGTACGGTAAGTAAACTGACTCCAAAACAATTCTAATAGAAAATTTTCTCCGTTTTGGAATATTTAAGAAAATAGGAAAGTAAGAAGTAGTCCAGAAAGGACACAAGGCGTCCATGAGGGTGGAGGGCACGCCCTACCCCCTGGGCGCGCCCCCTGCCTCTTGGGCACCTCGTGTGCCCTCCGGACTCCGTTTTCTTGCACGATACTTCTTTTGGTCGGTAAAAATTCATTATATAATCTCCCGAAGATTTTGACCACCATACCATGCAAATATCTCCTGCTTTTGTTTTGAGTTGTTTTTTGACAGATCTAGATCACCATGACGTCTTCAAGCGCCCCCAAGGACAAGTTTTTCGAGAAGGTCATCAAGCCCTACCTCGCGGAGGTGCTGCAACACCCTCAAACCATTGAGATACGTGAGGGGGTGCTGCACATCCGCGATGTTGAGGGACCAAGGAGGACCGAAAGCATGGAGACAAGACTCGAAGCAATGGAGTAACACGTTTTGAAGTGCCAGGGGATGGTGGAATGGGGACCCAACCACATGATGATCATGGAGTTCACCAACAACCGCCAGCTGGATGCCAAGAACATTGGGGAGACCATCTTCAAGCTTCACGAGAAAATTGAGCACCTCCAAGCCCAGATCTATGACCTGCAAAACCAAAATTGTGAGTATGAATATAGATTCAAGAGGATGAGTTTGGCTGCAGATTTGAGGATCCCGGAGACTCGATCATCCTTCAATGATGGTGAGCCTATGCCTTGGAAGATGGACGACAAGCCTATATCATCAACAACTCCATCATCACCACCACCGAAGAAAGAGACATAAATACATGGGTATGGGCACTCCCTTGGCAACTGCCAAGCTTGCACTACTAGGAAAAGGCCTACTAATGGCGCACCTGTTTTGCCTACTAATGGCGCATCACTGGTGCGCCATTAGTAGCACACCACTAGTAATTTTTACTAATGGCGCACCACTGGTGCACCATTAGTATATAACACCATGCGCCATTAGTATACTTGGCATACTAATGGCCCACTCTGTCTTGATGTGCCAATCCTTTGGCATACTAACGGCGCACTCTGTCTTGATGCGCCATTAGTATCCTTTGGCATACTAATGGCGCACCTTGTGGTGATGCGCCATTAGTATGAATATTTGGTTTTTTTTACTTTTCTAATTTTTGCACAGGTTACAAAATATATTATTTGACAGAATATAGACAGTAGCACACAACAACAGCAGATTCATCGAATACAATAGAAGATTAGTCTCCGAATACAATTCATCATATTAGTCTCCGAATTCAAAAGACCGAACAAAGATAAAACATTACAAGTCTCGAGACCGCGAGTATTGAGTTTGTCTTCACATTACAAGTCGATATCAATCATCTAAAATACCATCACATAGAAGAGAGCTGCGGTCATCACGATGAGCATCATCACGATCAAACTGGTCTTCATCCGGTTCCTCCAATGCTCCCTCCTCTCTCCCGCTAGATAGCGGGCGTATCTAGATTCGGCCTCCGCCCTAGTGGTGTACCCTTTGTAACTGTTACCACTAAAACGGTGAACCTATCTCCGACACTCCTCCCAGTCGTCATAGACTCCGGGAACCTTACCCTTGTACATGACATACGACGGCATCTCTATGCACAAGCCAAACAACAGACAATACATACATAAGCAATATATAAGTATGCAACAAAAGGATCGGAAAAGAAAAGCAAGACATTAATAGCACGATTCATGGTCCTACTAATAAATAGCATCAATTACATCTAAGTTGAACGACTGTCCAAACCAAAGAGACATACAATTCATTAAAGTTTAATTACAACATGAGCCAATCAATGTTTCAGAACTACACATCACTACTTTCGACTCGACTTATGGACAGTAGCGTGGATGAAGCCGCTATCTGTCGTGATGGTCATGAAATCGCGGGCGTTGTCAGCCTGCATTTGTAGCATTCTGTCTATCTCAATGTTGGACGGTTGATATCTGAGGAAGAACTGCCCCGAGGTATGAAGGACATCTTGATGGATGATGTCCGCAAACTCCGACTGGATGCGAAAGAATTCTTGTCTGATGTCCGCGTCTTGGATTGCCGACAAGCTCGCGGCCCAATCTTTGAGATTATTTGGTAGCAGAAGGTGATGATGGTCCCTTACAATCGCCCGCATGTGATGGAGGGCGTAGTAGGCATCCTTTTGACCGCCAGGTGGCTGCTTGACGCAGCAGAACATCGTATTGTGGGCGAACACGTGCTTGCCGTACTTATGAACTGCCCTGATGAAGGTGCCTCCAGATTTGGCGTAGCCAGGGAGAACATCATCAAGAACTTTCTTGATATTTGTGTAGTCTATCTTCTAGTTACGGTTTGGGTCGAAATACATGGCCATGGAATATTTTGGGCTTAAGAGGATGAGTGTGCAATGTGTGTCACTTCACAGAACACATAATGTTAGAAAAAAAAAGAACGATCAAAATCTAAGAAATCATATGTTACGGGGCGGTTAAGGGGTGACTTACTCGGGAAAGTAAGCCACAAGGAAGTTATCCTTATCTGGGTTTGCCAGAGTGACATCTTTGAGGTGTGAACTCGCGACTTGGCGGTCCCCAGTGCTGCTCAAGAGCTTGGCACGCATGTAGAAGGGGTCGACGATCACGATGTCCGGGGTCTTGTCTCTAATGATCCGCATCTCCATACTCAGCGAAAACAACCGAACGAAGGTGTAGTGCAGCAGATGAAGGTTGAACATAGCAAATATGTCATCAAACCGCAGGACGATCATACCCCCGATGGCGCCATCCACAAAGCCCTTGCCCTCTGGCACCTTGGCCACGAAAATCGGGTATGCCACATCATTCTCTCTAAGACGCCGCTGTCGGCGTTCTGGGAACGGGGGTCCCCAGACTTGCCTGCCTGCGGCCTGCGGCGTGGCTCAAAGGAGGCCCAGTGCGGCCCATCTTCATCAACACAAGACTCAAGACCCTCGCGAGGGGCCAAGGCTCGCGGGGCGGACGACACGGCGCATCCTCAGGCGCAGCCTCCTCAGGCTGGCTCGCGAGGAGGCGGAGAGATGAAGGAAGGGCACCTCGCGAGGTTCCCATGACGCAAGCCATGATGATCGAGGGTGCTAGGCGGGCGCCAGCGCGCGCAGCATCCTTCTTTCCTCTTTGGTGCAAAGAGGGCAAGCGCAGCCGTGGAGTACCGAGGCATCAGGCAAAGGTTTCCATTTCGGTGCAATGAGACCAAGACCAGGCGGACTACGAGACGGAGGTCACCATGGAGCCCAGCACGGCGTCACCACAGAGCCTTTGGCAGGCGAAGACCAACTTTAGTCAGGATAAGTGTACTAGATGTTCCCCTTCGAATTGGCCAATTGTTGGCGCCCTTCCCGCTCAATATTTGGGAAGAGGCCCGGGGCCTTTGCCTATAAATAGGACCATCCACCCACATAGCAAATGGACGGTCGACAAGTGAGAGCAAAGCAGAGAGAGTGAGTGAGAGAGAGAGAGAGGTGACTGAACTCCTCCTAGCAGTCCATCACCCCAGCCAAGAACAGACCCTCGCGAGGCTGTTCTTCCTTGTATTGTCCATCATCACCAGCCCCAGAAGGCAATCCACCAACCACACACTGGAGTAGGGTATTACACCTCAACGGTGGCCCGAACCAGTATAAACCTTGTGTCTCTTGTGCAGTTCTTTCAGTAGTTTAGATCTTTGTGAGACGGGGAGGTAGAAGGCATGATCTCCGCGCGCACCCCAGTGTTCGAACCTTAAGGGTCTGCCGGAACCCGTGATCCGACATTTGGCACGCCAGGTAGGGGTGCGCCGGAATCTGTCTTCCACCGCTCCGTCCTCCTCCGGCCGCCGCATCCATGTACGGCGCCAGTTGAGCTCGCGTCGCCCCGGCGGCCCTCGCCGGTGGGCGTTCTCGTTGTCCCCCATCGCCCGCTGTCAACACCGCCACCGGCCCGGCGGGGAACGAGCGGCAAGCACCCCCCCAGCATCTGCTTACGCGGCAGAGTAGCTGCACCGCAACATCGACGCCTCCGGTCGTTGCGGCCCTCCTGGGCGGCTCGCAGGCGCCGCCCACGACTCGCCACGTCAAGCCTTTTTCCCGCCGGGTTAGCGCCGTTTCCGCATGGCAGGGGGCTCCCTCGGACCGGGCGGCGCGCGAGGTCGGTCTGACCTTCAGCTCGGAGGACCACCCCACCAACCTGGTCGGCTCGGGCGCGCTCCCCCTGTTGTGCACCCCCACCATCTGCCAGGTGGCCATCACCAGAACCCTCGTTGACGGCGGTGCGGGCGTCAGCGTGCTTTTGGTCGAGACTTTCAACCTCCTCTGCATACCCCGGGAGCGGCTGCGACCCAGCCGATCTTTCTCAGGCGTCGGGGGCGGATCATCCGACTCCCTGGGACAGATCCGGCTCTCGGTACCCTTCGGCACCTACGACAACTTCCGCACGGAGATCGTCGACTTCGACATCGCTCCCATCGGCCTCCCTTACAACGCCATCCTCGGCTACTCGGCACTGGCTCTGTTCATGGCCGCCACGCACCCGGCGTACAACCTCATGAAGATGCCCGGGAGCAGCGGTACCCGCGCCGTGCACGGGGACACCGGGGACGCCCTGCGAGTACTCAAGCTCGCCTTCAAGATGGCGGCATCGGCACGGCCCGTCAACGCGGAGACCCCTGAGCCCAAGGGGGCTGCGCCCGCCAAGAAGAAGCAGTTGTTCACCCAGGACAAGGCAGAAACCAAGCAGATACCCGTCGACGAGGACGGGTCCTCCAGTGCCACTTTCACCATAGGCGCCAACCTTGAGCCTGAGCAGGAGGAGGCCTTGGTCAAGTTCCTGTGCGCGAATAAGAAGGTATTTGCTTGGGAGCCCGATCAGCTGGCGGGGATCCCCAGGAGTGTCATCGAGCATCACCTCAACGTGCGCCCAAATGTGCGCCCCGTGAAGCTGAAGGCCAGGCGGCAGTCCATGGAGAAGCAGGCCTTCATTGTCCAAGAGACCCGCAAGCTAGAAGCCGCTGGGGTCATTCGCGAGGTCCGATACCTGGACTGGTTGGCCAACCCTGTCGTTGTGCCCAAGAAAGGGGGGAAGGAATGCATGTGTGTCGACTTCACCAACCTCAACAAGGCATGCCCGCAAGATCCGTTTCCGCTCCCACACATCGACCAGATCGTCGGTTCCACTGCGGAGTGCGACATGCTATGCTTCCTGGACGCCTCCTCTGGGTATCACCAGATCAAGATGGCGGTAGAAGACGTTGAGAAGACCGCCTTCTTAACCCCGTGCGGGGTATACTTCTATACATGCATGCCGTTCGGACTGCGGAACGCAGGGGCAACCTTTCAGTGGCTGATGCACATCACCTTGGGCCCGGAACTCGGAAAGAATGTCGAAGCCTACGTTGATGACATTGTAGTAAAATCTCGAGAGGCCGAGACCCTGATACAAGACCTGGAGGAGACCTTCGCGAGCCTCGACGCAGTAAACCTGCGGCTCAACCCGGAGAAATGTGTGTTTGGCGTCCCCTCGGGCAAGCTTTTGGGATTCCTCGTGTCCCATTGTGGCATCGAGGCCAACCCCGAGAAGGTCAAGGCGGTCGAGGACATGAGTCCACCAAAGACCCTCAGAGAAATGCAGAAGCTCACTAGGCGCGTGACCGCGCTAGGGCGCTTCATCTCCAAATTAGGGGAGCGAGCGCTGCCTTTCTTTCAGCTGATGAAGAAAAAGGGGCCCTTTGAATGGACTGAAGAGGCAGATAAGGCGTTTCAAGATCTCAAGAGGTACCTGACCAGTCCCCCAGTCATGGTGGCTCCGCGCCCTCAAGAGCCCCTGCTGCTTTACCTCGCCGTCACTCCCTACTCCGCCAGCGCAGCCCTGGTGGCGGTTAGGGAGGAGCGCCAAGTCAAGACCGCAGCGGCAGCCCGAGACAAGACAAAACGGGAAGAAGGAAAGCCTGCAGAAGCCACAACCACAGTTGAGGAGGGTCAGCTGCCGAAGAATGCACCAGAGGCAGGAGAGGCCGCACGCCCGGATGGTCTACCTCCCGAGGCCACGTCATCTCGTGAGGCGCCCTTACCTCCCGAGGGCGCCGCGACCCCAAATGCTTTCAGCCTTATTGAGCATCCCGTCTACTTTGTTAGCATGGTGTTACGGGACGCGAGGGCATGGTACCCAATGCCTCAGAAGCTCCTCCTCGCGCTACTGGTAGCCTCGCGCAAGCTGCGTCACTACTTCCAGGCTCATCCCATCAAAGTCGTCTCATCGTACCCCCTGGAGAGAGTGCTCAGGAGCCCTAACTCAGTTGGAAGGGTCGCCGAGTGGAACATGGAGCTGCAGGCGTTTCAGCTCGAGTTCAGCACAACCAGGGTCATCAAAGGAGCAGCGTTGGCGGATTTCATAGCGGAATGGGCGGAGGCACCAGGCCTCAGGGACAAAGAGGATCAGTCCCTCTCTCTGGGGAGTGAGGCGCCGGAAGGCTGGGTCATGTACTTCGATGGGGCGTTCTCCAGACACGGCGCGGGGGCTGGTGCGGTGCTGATATCACCCACTCAGGATAAGCTCTACTATGTCGTATAGCTCTGTTTCCAGCAAGGTGAAAAGGTCTCCAACAACATAGCAGAATATGAGGGACTGATAGCTAGGTTGAAGGCCGCAGTAGCCCTGGGAGTGAAACGCCTCACCGTCAAGGGCGACTCGCAGCTCCTAGTCAACTTCTCCAACAAGGTGTACGAGCCGAAGGACGAGCATATGGAGGCCTACCTAGCGGAGGTCCGCAGGATGGAAAAGCAGTTCTGGGGGCTGGAGCTGAAGCACGTGCCCCGTGGCACCAATCAGGAAGCTGACGACATAGCCAGGCGGGCATCGAGGCGGTTGCCGCAGGAACCCGGCGTCTTCAAAGAGCGGCTCTTCAAACCTTCAGCACAGCCGACATTATCAAACACCGCTCAGTCTCGAGAGGAGCTCCCCCAGCCGCCAGCCTCGGGAGCCCCGGTCTGCGGACCGACCTCAGGAGCACGCCTCCTCCTGATGATGGAACCTCAGGAGGAGTGCTGGATCGCAGAACTCCGGAGTTATTTAACGCAAGGGGCCCTACCGGAAAAGGAAGAGGAAGCGGAGCGTGTGGCGTGGCAGGCCACGGCATACTGCATCAGAGATGGAGAACTTTACTGGAAGCGACCAAACGATGTATCTCTGCGCTGCATCTACAGGGAGCAAGGAGAGGAACTACTGGAGGACATACACGGTGGAGACTGCGGACACCACTCATCATCACGGACCCTCGTCGGCAAGGCATTCCATAGTGGGTTCTATTGGCCCACTGCGCTCAACGACGCAATCGAATTGGTAAAGGCTTGTGAGGCCTGCTAGTTTCATTCCAAGCAGAACCATCAACCGGTGGGGGGCCTGCTGACTATACCCATCTCGTGGCCCTTCACAGTTTGGGGGGTGGATATTCTGGGCCTATTCCATCGGGCGCCAGGGGGCTACCGTTACCTCTACATCGTCATTGACAAGTTCACCAAGTGGGCAGAAGTGGAGGCTGTCCGTACCATCCCCGCTGGCTCCGCGGTCAAGTTCATCAGGGGTATCGTGAGCTGGTTCGGGGTACTGAATCGCATCATCACGGACAACGGTTTGCAGTTCACTAGTAATCTCTTCAAAACATACTGTGCTAACCTTGGGACGCAGATATGCTACGCTTCGGTGGCACACCCGCGAAGCAATGGGCAGGCCGAACGAGCCAACGCAGAGGTCCTGGGGGGGCTCAAGACCAGGACATTCAAGAAGAAGCTGGAGGCCTGCAGCAGAGGTTGGTACGACGAGCTTCAGTCCGTGTTGTGGTCCATCCGCACAACCGCAACCAAACCGACTGGGGAGACCCCGTTCTTCTTGGTCTATGGAGCCGAGGCAGTCCTTCCTCACGAGGTCAGGCGTCACTCCGCACGGGTCCTGGCGTTCGACGAGGCACAGCAGGACGCCATGCAGGGGATGGACCTCGTGCTGGGGGAGGAACGCCACCAGGAAGCCGTGCTGCGAGCGGCCAGGTACCAACAGGCGCTACGACGATATCACTGCCGCAACATCCGTTCCAGGACCCTCGAGGTAGGAGACCTTGTACTTAGGCGGGTTCTCTCCAGGGAGGGGCTGCACAAGCTCTCTCCCATGTGGGAGGGCCCGTTCAAGGTTGTTCATGTTTCCGGGCCAGGCTCCGTGCGCCTGGAGACTCAAGAGGGGGAGCCGGTCCAGAACGCGTGGAACATCCAGCACCTCCGGAGGTTCTACCCCTAAAAGGCCCAGAGCCTGTGAAGAAGGCGAACGCCTGTGAAGACTTTCCCTTTTTGGAAAAGGCCCAGAGCCTGTGAAGAAGGCGAACGCCTGTGAAGACTTTCCCTTTTTGGAAAAGGCCCAGAGCATGTGAAGAAGGCGAACGCCTGTGAAGACCTTCCCTTTTTGGAAAAGGCCCGGAGCCTGTGAAGAAGGCAAGTGCCTGTGAAGTTGATTACCTCTAAGAAGAAAGGCCCGGAGCCTGTGAAACAAGGCGAGCGCCTGTGAAGCTACCACGTTCTGAGAAAGGCCCGGAGCCTGTGAAGCAAGGCGAGTGCCTGTGAAGCTATCGCGTTTTGGAAAAGGCCCGGAGCCTGTGAAGCAAGGCCAATGCCTGTGAAGCTCGCCGCCCCGTGACACTCTCACGTAATAATGAGTGGGGCTATACATGCCCCGGAGTCTCAGGAGCGCCGGCCTCAGGCCCTGGGGCTCCCTCCCACGCCTAGTGGCAGCACTTAGCTCCGCGCTGGTGAGAAGACGTCAAAGACTAGATTAGGTGCCGGACGCGGCTTTTTTCATTTGCTTTCCGCAGTTGACGTGTTTACTTGCATTTGAAGTCTTATCGAAGTTATCGCTGTTGCTGATTTGTGGTTCGTCGATTTTCGCTCCTCGCTTTGGTTTCTCTCATAAATGACCTCGCGAGGGATGGTACTCAAACATCCTCGCGAGCGTTTCTGCTCTAGCCGCTGGAAGGTTTCATGGCCCGGGCACGTTACAGGAGCACCCCTCTAGTCCGTGCCCCTCGGGCACCGCGACGCGCACAAAGGACCTGGGTCGGTCGCCCCCCCCCCAGGCAGGGGTCAAAAACTATCTACGCACAGGCGTGTAGTTAAGAGGTGCAATAATAAGATCAACGTAATGGCTATAACGGCAATAATTCCCAACATGCCCCAGCGGGGCTCCATGCAGCTGTTTTGTCTTACACATGAAATAAAAGGAAAAGGAAAGGACGAGCCCGGCGCAGCCCTCCTCACATCGGCCCGCGGAGGTGACCCGGGCTGCCTCTGGACCTCAGGAAGACTCCCTCTCGCGCTTCACCGGGGTACGACGGCGGGCGGACGAGCCACCACCTCGCAAGCAAGCTCGACGGCGCGGGGGTTGACTACGGCCACTGCTGGAGGAGTCGCTTGAGGAAGAGTTGACGAAGCTTGGGGAGTCTCGGGCGCCGCCATCCGCGTGGGCGCTATCTCCTCCATCACCGTCGGAGCGGGGCCCCTGGCCGCGGTCGTCGTCCTCAGGGCAACACCCCGCGCGGCGACCATTTTCCCCAAACACCCTCACATAGAGGGTGGAGTCGCCGTCAAACCTGAAGTGCAGGGTGCACCGGCGCCCCAGGCCGCGAGCGCGGGCGACGCCAGCCAGCCACGAGTTAAGGCCAAGCCCCCATTGGCGGAGACCTCCAGCGCGGCCCATGAGGACCTGCTGCAGCAGCCTTCTGCCTGGAGGCAGAGGCCACCAGGAGCACCGGCCGGGAGTTCACCAAGGAGGAAGCGAGGGAGTTGGAGCCGGGCGCTAGTCGGCTCCGCCGACCAGACGACGAACTCCGGCAGCACCTGCGCAGCGCGAAAGTGCGGCCTGGGGGAGCGTGCAACCCAGCCGCGTCCCTCGGCCACAGCGGCTCGCCCGCCGCCGCGCTGGGGGCCGCCCCCATGACCACCAAACGCTACCGGGGCGGCCATCGGATGCTTCCGAGGGCGCCCACGACCGCGCTTGGGCGGGGGAGAGGCAGGATCGACCTGGAGGGCCTTCCCCTTCTCCGCAGCCGAGTACCTCCTCGATGGAGCCATCACACCAAGGCAGAGCAAGAATTGAGGCAAAGGAGAAAACAAGAACAGATGGACTGGAAGGGCACGCGCCGTGCCGTACTTATAGCCGGCGAAGGCCAACCGTCGGCCTCCACGATCACAGGTAATCATGACACGATTTGCATGCAGGGACTTGTCCAACTCGCGCGATCACCAAGGCATCGTGGGGAAGTGGAGACGCCCACGTCCAATCAACCGCCACGCGGCGCCCAAGGCCGCAGGCTGCTAGGGCCCGCGGCGCTTCGCCCTTGCCCTTTCGCCTCTCGGCACGGCCAAGTCCATGCGCGCCTTGGGCCCGGGGGCTACTGTCGGCGTTCTGGGAATGGGGGTCCCCAGACTTGCCTGCCTGCGGCCTGCGGCGTGGCCCAAAGGAGGCCCAGTGCGGCCCATCTTCATCAACACAAGACTCAAGACCCTCGCGAGGGGCCAAGCCTCGCGGGGCGGACGACACGGCGCAGCCTCCTCAGGCTGGCTCGCGAGGAGGCGGAGAGATCAAGGCAGGGCACCTCGCGAGGTGCCCATGACGCAAGCCATGACGATCGAGGGTGCCAGACGGGCGCCAGCGCGTGCAGCGTCCTTCTTTCCTCTTTGGTGCAAAGAGGGCAAGCGCAGCCGCGGAGTACCGAGGCATCAGGCAAAGGTTGCCATTTCGATGCAACGAGACCAAGACCAGGCGGACTACGAGATGGAGGTCACCATGAAGCCCAGCACGGCGTCACCACAGAGCCTTTGGCAGGCGAAGACCAACTTTAGTCAGGATAAGTGTACTAGATGTTCCCCTTCGAATTGGCCAATTGTTGGTGCCCTTCCCGCTCAATATTTGGGAAGAGGCCCAAGGCCTTCGCCTATAAATAGGACCAGCCACCCACATAGCAAACGGACGGTCGACAAGTGAGAACAAAGTAGAGAGAGTGAGTGAGAGAGAGAGAGATAGGTGACTGAACTCCTCCTAGCAGTCCATCACCCCAGCCAAGAACAGACCCTCGTGAGGCTGTTCTTCCTTGTATTGTTCATCATCACCAGCCCCAGAAGGCAATCCACCAACCACACACTAGATTAGGGTATTACACCTCAACGGTGGCCCGAACCAGTATAAACCTTGTGTCTCTTGTGCAGTTCTTTCAGTAGTTTAGATCTTTGTGAGACGGGGAGGTAGAAGGTGTGATCTCCGCGCGCACCCCTGTGTTCAAACCTTAAGGGTCTTCCGGAACCCGTGATCCGACAGCCGCTTCTCCAAAGAAAGAACACTGTCGTGCAGACTCCGCATAGCACCGGTTGCAGCACTGAGCATATTTTTCGGTAGAATCACCCTACCCGCCACATGCACCCTCCTCGAGATATCCTTAGGTGAAGGTGGCCCGTCCTGAGCACGGATCGTACTCGGTGCCGGCTGGCTCGCACCGGCGGCCTTTTTAGTTGGCCGTTTCCGGACCTTCTTCTTGATCTGTTGTAATGGGACCGAGTTCTGCTCACAGACCGCCTTCTTGAGCATGTTGGGGCTGATAATATTTGGCACCTCCGCTATCTAAGGCTCGGTGAAGGCGGCAGCTGGAGGCGTCTCTTGAGAACTGAATGCCAGACGACGCCTGTTGTAATTGGGTCTCTTCGCCGTACCAGCTAGATCGCGGTTGTCTTGTTTGGGTTCTTGAGAAGGAGGCCCGCAGAACTCGTCACCGTACGCATGTTCAGCAAAGTACTTATCGATGTTGGTAAATGCACCATCGTCGTTGTCCTCGTCGTTCGAATCCTGTGCCATATGCATGTCCGGGTCCTGTGCCATAGGGATGTCCGGCATGTCTGGTAGCGTTGCCGCATTCTTGCCATGGCTTGGCGCTGGCACGACTGGCGGTCTTGTTTTGGGGGTGGTGTCCCCCGCCCCCAAACGAATCTGGGTCTTCGGCCAAAGTAGGGGCCAGCTTATGCAGGCGATGAGGGTCATCTCATCTTCTTCGTCGGCCCCAGCGGGTCGAATCAAAGGTAACAGCTCATCGCAACCTGGCAGCACCCGAACCACTTCAACCCTATACATTGTGGGTGGCATCGGATTACCGTGGAACACGGGGTTGCCCGGTTGAACGATTCTGCCCTTGGCGACATCGACCAACTCGCCGCCCACGAAGTGCAGGAGAGTGCAAGGAACGTCGGTGGTGCCCCGCAAAAACATGTAGGGCGTCAGGGATGCCCAGTCAAAGGCAAGGAGATGAAGTCCTCGGCCGAGAGGCTTAGTTACCGTGATGCCATCAAGCTCGGCTATTATCGAGGCACCGCCGATGGCGGGCGTGCAACTGACGGAGGGGCCGCTTGCTGGCGAGGTGCCGGCCGGTGTACACCCGGGTGCATTAAGCTCCAATGCCGGCGTCGGAGACACCAATACCGCTGCCGCCGGAGACACCAATGGCACCGCCGCCGTAGACACCAATACCGCCACCGCCGGAGACACCAATGGCGCCGCCTGCGCGTTGTGTGAGTTGCTGGCCGTGAAGCTGGGAATCGGGGGCGGCCCCTGTTGGCCACCCGCAATCCACGTCGTTATCCCATGAATCAAGGTAGGCATAATGCCGGTAAGCGTCGATCCCAGTTGTTGTTGCACTTGCTCTTGGACCATCTCCGGAATCCGCGCCACTTGCGCCTTGAGTGCTTCAACCTCGCGCGACTGGCTTTCCGAGCTGGTCTTTTTCTCCTTTCGCCCACCAGTGCCATAGTATGACGACCATTTTGTGGACAAGCCTTTGCCGGCCACACGACCAGCTAACGTCGGCTTATTGAGCTTATCCTTGTTTTTCATTACGTTCAATGCCCTATTCAAAGGGGTTTCAAAAGGGGAGCTCTGAGACGACCCTACGCTACTGCTTTCTTTGTCCTGCGGAAGGAACTTGAACCATTTAGAAATATTGGGGATTAATTAGAATGCAACCATATGGAGCTAATTACGCGGGGGTGTATTCCTTACCAGAACAAGCTGAAGCTCATTGGTCTTCGGATCCGTGGAAAGCTCCTTTGTTACCGGGTCCTCCTTGTACCGGGCCCTGAGAAAGTTCCTGGTCTGCTTGTCACTGTATTTTTCGAAGCGGGGCGGTAGGCCTTGCTCGGCACGCTCTGCGTCCTCCTTGTCCCATACAGGCTCCGCCACTCTGTAACCGCCGGGACCGAGTTGGTGGACCCCTATGTTGAACTGCCACATTTCTTTCCCCCACTGACTTGATTCGGAGGTTGCGGGGCTCTCGCGCTTGATCTTGAACTCCTTGTAGTCATCTTCGCTCATCACAGGATATTTCACCTTGATCTTCTCATAACTATCACCTTTGTCAATCATTGCCTTCACCGTGCTTTTCCAAGTAGACAGGGCCATGCTCATCGTCGTGAGGGCGGCACCATTCACTTTATTACCCGAGAGGTGTGTGTTTGCATACGTCCTGATCGACGGCGAGATTTGGTCGGTCGGAGGAAGAAGACGTGCTCCGGCGGGGGTGGGGGCATGGGGGCGGCGGGGGTGTGGAGTCCGGCGAGGGTCGGGGCGGCGGGGGTGGGGGCGCGGGGGCGCGGGGGCGGCGGGGGTGGAGTCCGGTGAGGGTCGGGGCGGCGGCGTCGTGGGTCGGGGCAGCGCGCGGGTGGATCTGGTGGTGAGGGAGAGAGGGTCGAAGGGGATCTGGCGAGGGAGAGGGAGATAGGTAGGGGGAAGCTTACTAATGGCGCACCACACCTCGGTGCGCCATTAGAAATCTTTTTTTAGATAGCAATGGCTCACCCCGCAGCAGTGCGCCATTAGAAATCTTTTTTTAGATAGCAATGGCACACCCCACAGCGGTGCGCCATTAGAAATCTTTTTTTAGATAGCAATGGTGCACCCCGCAGCGGTGCACCATTAGAATTTTTTTATTACAGTTCGAGCACAGGTTATATTGCACCTAACCCAATCCACATCAGAACCCGTCCACTAGCCCAACTGGTCAGCACGCAGCACACATACTAGGAGGTCGTGGGTTCAATTCCCAGGTTCCGCAATATTTGTTTTTTGCATTTTAAATGCTGTTTGATATTTATTTGTGTTTAAATATGTTCAAACTTGTTTAAATCATAACAGTAATATTTTTTATAAAAACAGTAATATTTTTTATAAAAACAGTAATAATTTTTTAAAAAATATATTCAAATTTGTTACTTTAAAATATCATCGGCGGCGGCGGTGGAGCGGGGGAGGGTGCGGGGGGTGCCCGTTGGCGGCGGTGGAGCGGGGGAGGGTGCGGGGGGGCAGGTGCTCGTCGGCGGCGGTGGAGGGGGATCGAGATCGAGTGTCCTCATGAATTCAAAAAGTCCCCGTGAAATTTAAACATATTCATGATATCAAAAAGTGCCCATGAAATACAATCGAGAAATGAAGACTACGATTTAAATACAATCGATCTTAGCTAGCTATCTGTTCACAATCTTCTTGCCCTTCTTTTTCACAAATGGAGTTCTTCTGTGGATCGGACGTCCTTTAGGTAGGGTGGTCCTGCTTCTTCTTGTGGTGTGTGCTGCTACTTCATCGTCGTCGTCATGTTCAATCTTCGGGTCGCCGTACTTGTTGAAGTCTTGCTCATTGGCTACTCCATCCATTCCGATGATCTTCCTTTTGCCTCTCCTCACGACAACACGACTGGGCTTTGACGGGTCAGTAATGAAGAAGCATTGGTCCACTTGGGAAGCCAGTACCCATGGCTCATTTTTCGCGGTGACAATTGCGCCCGCGGTCTTGGATTTGGCTTCGGGTATAACCATGGTGGTGAAATACCGGTCTTCTTTTAGGATGCTCTTGGCCCATCTGACACGGAACATTGGCACCTTCTCTCCAGCGTAGCTCAGCTCCCAGATCTCTTCAATCCTTCCATAGTATCTGTCCTTGTCGTTACCGGTGTACGATTCCATCGTTATCCCGGAGTTCTGATAACCATCGGTCTTCATGTCCTTGTTCTCGGTGTAGAATGTGTAGCCGTTGATATCGTATGCCTCATAGGTCATCAGGTTGTGCTCGGCGCCCTGTGACAAGGTGAATATGAGTTGTTCTTCCGCGGAAGAATCATCATGTAAAGGGTACGACAGAAGCTTCTGCTTGAACCAACGCGTGAAACATGAGTTGTGCTCTTTGATTATATCTCCGTCCGTCCTCTGTTGGCCTCGGTCATTGTACGTCTTCTCAATAAAGGTTTTGTGCTCTACCACCCAAGGATCGACCACGTCTATGTGTTGTAGCGCGACTAGGTTTGCTCTTTCAAAGTCGGCGAGTCGACCCTCGAAGTCGACATGCATTTCACGGCGACCCTCATAGTGACCCCATCTAGCGAGCCTGCCAAGGTGCCTGTTGACGGGCAGACCAACGGGGTTCTCGATGCCTAGATAATTCATGCAGTAGGAGATGCACTCTTCAGTCAGAAAGCCCCTGGCTATACTTCCCTCTGGACGTGACATGTTGCGAATGTATCCTTTGATGACACCATTCATCCTTTCGAATGGCATCATGCTGTGCAGGAACGTCGGCCCGAGTTGGATGATATCCTCCACGATATGGACCAGCAGATGCACCATAACGTCGAAGAATGTGGGTGGGAAGTACATCTCAAGCTCGCATAGTATCACCACGATCTCTTCCTGTAGCCTTCTAAGTTGCCTCACGCCAATCGACTTCCGAGAGATGACGTCGAAAAAGTTGCATAGGCCAAATAGCATTTCACGGACGTGCGCGTCCATGATCCCATGGATTGCAACTGGAAGTATCTGCGTCATCAGCACGTGACAGTCGTGAGACTTCATCCCGCTAAACTTCTACTTCGCTGGGTCTAGGTATCTGATCTTCCCCATGTAACCGTAAGGAAGTTTTACTCCTACGACGTAGGTGAAAAACTGCTCGATCTCCTCCTGACTTAGAGTGAAGCACGCAGGAGGGTAGTCACTTCCGGTCTTCTTGGCCTTTTTGCCTTTGCGACGAGTTTCTGTGTCCTGCTTCGCCTCATCATCATCATCATCATTAGCGTGAAGGTCCTGCCTGATGCCCATTGATTTCAAGTCTGCCCTTGCTTTCGGCCCATCTTTGGTCCTCTCTGGCATGTTGAGCAGGGTACCAAGCAGACTCTCGCACACGTTCTTCGTGATATGCATGGCATCAAGGCTGTGAGGCACACGGTGGATCTTTCAGTACGTCAAGTCCCAGAAAACAGACCTCGTTTTCCATACCTTCAGCAGCGGCTCTGGCGCCTTTCGCTTCTTTCCCGGCTCTGGCGCCTTTTGCTTCTTTCCCAACAGTGGGCAATCTTTCCAATTTTTCAACAGCTCGTCTATTTCCTTGCCGCTCCTCGTACGCGGGCATTTTCGGGGTTCGGTTTCACCATCGAACAGATCCTTGCGTTTCCTCCATGGGTCATCATCGCAAAGCCACCTTCGATGTCCCATGAACACGGTTTTCGAAGACCTGAGATCTCTATCTAGCTGGCGATACATTGTGTCATCCATGCACCTTATGCATCCAAAAAATCCGTGGAGTACCTGCCCTGCGAGATATCCGTAACCGAGATAGTCGTGCACCACTGTGAGCAGTGCGGCTCTCATAGGGAAATATTCTTTCTCTGCGGCGTCCCACGTATTGGCTGGCGTTTTCCACAGCTTGTCTAGCTCCTCTTTCAGTAGCCCCGGATATAGATTGATGTCGTTCCCTGGTTGTCTCGGCCCTTCAATTAGCATACTCATGTGAATGTACTTCCTCTTCATGCACAACCAGGGGGGAAGGTTGTACATCCACACAAACATAGGACACGTGCTATGTGTGCTTCTCTGGCTGCCAAACGGATTGACTCCATCAGTGCTCGCGCCCAGCATGATGTTCCTTGGATCCTTCCCAAATTCTAGGCATTCGAAGTTCAACGCTTGCCACTAGCTCGCATCCTTGGGGTGACTCAGCATCTTGTCTTCTTTATTTATCTCCGGATCATTTCCGTCATCTTCCTGCTTCTTCTCCTCCTTATCCGCGTGCCAACGCAGGAGCTTTGCTACCTTAGGGTCCGCGAAATACCGCTGCAGACGAGGAGTGATCGGAAAGTACCACACCGATTTTCGAGGAGCTTTCTTCCTCTTCTTGTGTCGAGTGACGCCGCACACCGGACATATGGTAGACTCCGCGTGCTCGTCCCGATAAATGATGCAATTGTTCATGCACACATGGTATTTCACGTGCGGTAAATCCAGAGGACACACGATTTTCTTCCCCTCCTCGAAACTGGTCGGGCACTAGTTCCCCTTGGAAAGACGTTTGTGCCAGAATGACATGTTCTCGTCGAAGCATGCGTCGGTCATTTTGTGTTTTACCTTCATCTCCAAAGCCATGAGCGTTACTTTCAGGCGGGTATCCTCGGGCCTACATCCTTCATACAATGGAGTAACTGCGTCTATCTCCAATTGATCCAGCTTGGCTTTCTCTCGGGTGGTAGCTCTTGCGTTATCCGTCTGCTTGAGAAGCAGCTCTTGAATATGAGGGTCCTGCACCCAGCCTCCATCGTCTTCTGCTCCGGCATCTTCATCTTCATGATCATGCCCTTCGTCTTGATCTTCCTCATCATCATG
This sequence comes from Triticum monococcum, assembly GCA_034509565.1. Lineage (NCBI taxonomy): Eukaryota > Viridiplantae > Streptophyta > Magnoliopsida > Poales > Poaceae > Triticum > Triticum monococcum. The sequence continues at coordinate 435,342,332 of CM067842.1, read as the reverse complement.
TACGACACCTTCTACATGGTGACTGTGTACAGCATCACCGTCGTGATCATGTCCTGGAGATTCTTCGTCTTCTCGCCCGCCCCCGCTGCGGTGGTACTTGTCTTGTTGCCCTTCCTCATTTCTTGCCCGGCCCCCATGGACGACTTCATAGTCATCTTCATCACCTTGCCACCGATAGCCATCCATGAAACCATGCAAGAGCAGGTGGTCCCGCACCTTCCCGGAATCCAGGTCCGCAATAAGGCTCTTCAGCTTGCATCTTTGACACGGACATCTTATCTCCGTCTCGTTCTTTTGAAGCATCTCGGCCTTCACGGAGCTCAAAAACCTATTCATGATGCCTTCGGGCATCGTGCGGACCATGGTCACCTGTGGGGTAGAGCAAAACGATATTTTAGAACCAAGAAAAAATTTGGCATGACCTTCCCTAAAAATAGGACCAAAAAGAATGCATAGTGCCAAAATTCTTGCAGAAACGGAAATGAATCAACATTCCGGCAAAATATTGGCAACTATCGCATTTCAAATACCGGTACCTGCAAACACAAACATATATGCAACACCACAAACACATGCAACACCACAAACACATGCAACACCACAAACATACATAGATCTAGATAGGCCACAAAAAGTGCATGTGCACGTTGTTGGAGCGAGCTAGGGAGAAAAAAAGTAGATCTACATCATGAAGATAGCTTTCCCCTTACTTACCTATCAAAAAAAGGTAATTTCACCACTTAATTTTGATGAATCTATGGTGGAAATGAGGTGAGGAGGAGGAGGCAGCCGAAAGCTTGGAGAAGGAGGTGGAGGGAATGAAGTGGGGAAAGTGAGTGGGTAGGTGTGGGGCTGTCCAAAATATCTTGTTGGGGTCCCAGGTTACTAATGGTGCACCACCTGCAAATGCGCCATTAGTAACCCTGGTTACTAATGGCGCACCTGCAGGTGGTGCACCATTAGTAGTTTTGCAGAAAAGTAAAAATATATATATACTAATGGCGCACTTTTACAGGGTGCGTCATTAGTAGTTTAAAATAGTAATGGCGCACTGTGAGGCGGTGCGCCATTAGTAGTTTTGCAAAAAAAAAAGAATAAAAAAAATCAGTACTGGCACACTCCATGTCTGGTGTGCCATTACTAGTTAGAACTAGTAATGGCGCACTTTGGTAGGATGCGCCATTAGTATGTATGTAAAAATAAAAAAATTATCACTAGTGGCGCACCTATTTTCTGGTGCGCCATTAGTGTCTTCCACACTAATGGCGCATCACCAACTGGTACGCCATTAGTATATAGTAGTGGCGCACTACTTCCCTGGTGTGCCATTAGTGTCAATCCTATCTATAGCCCTTTTCCTAGTAGTGTTGGGGAAGGTGCCCTGGTATCGTATCACCATCACACTTCTATCTTTACCGTTTTTCTTAGTTCGATCCTTTTGGTTATATCTTGATCTAGTAGAATAAAGTTTAGTATGATCTAGCTTTGAGTTTTGTGTTGATCCTTATCTGTGTAATCAAGTCCATGAGCTATATATAATAAAGATTAGTCTTGAGTCGAGGACTTAGTTATCTTGCTATGATCTTGAGGGAATAAAAGAAAAAAAGAAAGAAAGGATAAAAAAATAAAGAGATCATATTGATCTTATGGAGAGTAATGACTTCACATAGAAAGAGTATGATGAATAAAAGTTGTTGAGAGCCCACAAACATGGTTTTGGTCGTTGTTGCAATTAATAGGAAGTAATAAAGAAAGATATGTTTTCACATATAAATATACTATCTTGGACATCTTTTATGATTGCGAGCACTCATTAAAATATGACATGCTAAAAAGTAGATGTTGGACAAGGAAGACAATGTAATGGGTTATGTTTTCTTATTTCCGAAATAAATTATATTGTCATGGATCATCCAACATGTTGAGCTTGCCTTTCCCCCCTTATGCTAGCCAAATTCTTTGCACCAAGTATAGATACTACTTGTGCTTCCAAATATCCTTAAACCCAGTTTTGCCATGAGAGTCCACCATATCTACCTATGGATTGAATAAGATCCTTCAAGTAAGTTGTCATTGTTGCAAGCAATAAAAATTGCTCTCTGAATATGTATGGTCTATTAGCGTGGAGAAAATAAGCTTTATACGAGCTTCTGATATGGAAGAAATAAAAGCGACGGACTGCATAATAAAGGTCCCTATCACAAGTGGCAATATAAAGTGACGTTCTTTTGCAATAACATTTTGTACATCCAACCATAAAAGCACATGACAACCTCTGCTTCTCTTTGCGAAGGGCCTATCTTTTATTTTTGTCTGATACCTTATACAAGAGTCATGGTGATCTTCACCTTTCCTTTTTACACTTTATCCTTCGGCAAGAACTATGTGTTGGAAAGATCTTGGCATATATATCCAATTGGATGTGGGTTATCATAAACTATTATTGTTGACATTACCCTTGAGGTAAAAGGTTGGGAGGAAAAACTATAAGCCCCTATCTTTCTCTGTGTCCGATTAAAACTTCATACCCACAAGTATTGTGTGAGTGTTAGCAATTGTGAAAGAGTAAATGATAGTTGAGTATTTGAACTTGTTGAAAAGCTCTTATATTGACTCTTTCCGATATTATGATAAATTGCAATTGCTTCAATGACTGAGATTAGAGTTTGCAAGTTTTTCAATGAATTTTTTAATTCATACTTTACATTGTGAATGGATTGTTACTTTAGCATAAGAAATCATACGACTATATATGTTGCTATTCTAAGAATGATCATGATGCCCTCATGTCCGTATTTTATTTTATCGACACCTTTATCTCTAAACATGTGAACATATTTTTTGATATCGGCTTTCGCTTGAGGACAACCGAGGTCTAAGCTCGGGGGAGTTGATACATCCATTTTGCATCATGCTTATGCGGTGTGCTCCCTTGAGCGCGCCTTCGGCTGCAGCAATCGACAACCCTGACAGCAGAAATGAAGGCCCTCCAGAGACCATCCCCAAGAAGAAGCTGCCGCGCCGCGCAGGACCCCAAGAAGATGGCGTCGTCGCGTCAGGAGCCTCATCAGGATCAGCGCCTGCTCCAGGGGCGCCTCCCTCCACCGCATAGGAAAGCGCGCCCGGCGCCCTCCTCCGGTAGTGCTAGAGGGCTCTCTCCTGGAGAGCCTCAGACCTTGCCAACCTCACGAGGGAGGCGCTTGGGCACCACTTGGAGGCATGTCTCACGTCACACTTTCCTCAGGAGAGCACAGGGCAAGGAGTGCCCACCACTCAGGAGTTCATCACCAAGACCACCGAAGAACTACAAGAAGCAAGGGCCATGTGCGGCCACGGCCGCTCACAAGGCGCAGCCACCCATCCAGGCAAGGATGCCGGGCTACGCGCCTGCATCGACATCCCAGGGCTCAACAGGGCCGCATCTCAGGAATGCTTCTGGCCATCACGTGTGGGCCGCTGTGAGGGACCACCACACAGCTACGTTCGCATGCCCTTCGACTTGCCGAGCGTGGTGTCGGTCTATCAGCAGAACGTGAGGCAAGTCCTGGCGGCTCTGGAGGCCAGGTTCCGCACCGTTCTAGAGGAGATGAGGACAGTCTTCAGGGAATCTCCCGAGCCCCCAGTGCCTCCCGAGGCTCAGGGTCCCGGTGGCTCATGAGGAGCCATTCCTTCAACGCGTGGCTTCAGCTGCACCAACTCTAATTCGTCTACAGAACCAGGTGAGATCTTCCAAGTTCATTTAAGCTAGGAGCGCCCCTTGGGCTGCATTATTCCCAGGCCACATGGGTCCGTCCCCGTGGCATGCATCCCTTTTGCTATGCCTTTAGCTTACCTTGTTGGGGGCGCCCCTCGGGCTGCCACGCCGCTCGGGCAAGACCCAGTGGCATGTATCTTCCTGCATTTATCCAAGTCGATCTGCTCTTCATGCTTAACCTGTCAACTGCTATCACTTGCTCGGACACCGCCCGCCATGTGTCCGTTCACCCTATGCAATTCACTTGCACGTTAAAAGGGGGCTCCTGAGCATCACGACTCAGGAGCTCTTACTAGCTCTCCAGCCCTCACCCCCTAGCCTTGACCACACCATCGCGACCTGGCATACCAACGGCGGCTGAGCTCGCTCGAGGGCCGGGACCTGAGAACGTCGAGTGCTTGCATCTAACCGCCTTGCAGGAACATACAGTCACCAAGACTCAAGACCAGGCGCAACCCGCCTTGAGGTAGTGCCTCGTAAGTCCCGTGCTGGCTCACGAGTGCCCAGATACACCTCGCAGCCCTGCTGTGCAAGCCACGTGTCAGGGCGGGGCTGTACACGCCCCGGGGGCTCCTCCCGGAGGGGGGCCCCCATCCCATGCCCAAGTGGAAGCTCCATGGTCCGCGCTGGCTGTCGACACTACCGAGGAGCGGCTATGCCCGTCCACAAGCGGAAGCACTATGCTCCGCTCTGGCGATAAACAACAGAGGGAGACCCCACAGTTGCACCAACCTCAGGTTGCCCAGAGCTCAGCACCCAGCCTCACCACGACGCCTCCCCTCGGGAGAGTCGCGCGAGGGGGCTGGGCATGGGAGCTGCGCTCGGGTCACGCGCAAGCGCACGCCACCCAACCAGGTCCCCCGGACCTGGGCCTCGCGCGCCCCTTCGGAGGCCTCGGCGAGGGCAGGTATGGAAATTGTTTGAACGTCAAGGGGGACTCTTGAGCATCGTGACTCAGGAGCCTAACTAGTCTCGTAGCCCCTCAGTCCTTGGTCCGTCCTGGTCTCCAGTCGACCCAATGGCGGTTGAGGTATGCGCGGGGCCGGGCTCTGCCGACGTAGAACATTAATCTATCCTCACGAACTCTCCCTATATGATGTTCGCACATCAAGGGGGACTCCTGAGCATCGCGACTCAGGAGCCTAACTGGTCACATAGCCCCTCACTCCTTGGACCGTCCTGGTCTCTGGTCGGCCCAATGGTGGTTGAGGTATGCGCGGGGCCGGGCTCTGCCGACGCAGAACAAAGCAAATAGGAAGGAAAATGCAAAATATCAAAGCAAATATTACAAGCATATTGTTCTCACAATACCAAATGAAAAGTCTAAACGCCTCCACGAGGCCTGATGTATGCTGCGGGAATAAAATGAGAAGAATAGCCGCAGGTCACCCCTGGATGTCGCCGTCGCCTGCGGAAGGTGCTTCCCCGTGGGCGACGATGTTCTCACCTTCACCACCAGCCATAGGATCCACGCCATCGCCAGACAGAGGATGGGAGACGAAGCCGCGGAACTTCCCCAGCAAAGCCTCCACTTGACCTTGAACAGGTGCGGCGGCAGCTTCGCAGAAGTCTTCAGCTACAGGCTCCAGCAGCTCGTCAAAGCGGGTGTTGGGGTTGCGGAGGTGCAGATGGCTGAGGACGCGAGTCAGTGCGGCTGAAGACAGAACGTGAGCTTCTGCCTCCGACATGGGACTGAGGCCCTTAATGACCTCCTCAAGCGCCTTCACCACGAGAGGAAGAAGCTGAGCGGTACCATCCTCGTCAGTGTCCAGCGGCCTCTCCAGGCCGTGCTCGTAGAGCGTCCTGCACTCAGTTTTGCCGTGGAGTTGGATGGACTCTTCTACCTTTGAAGCTTCCGCTGTTATCTTATTTAGTTGGCCTTCAGCCATATTATTGTAATAAAGTTCTTTTTTGAGACATTCAGTGTAATAAGTGTGTGATTGAACTCTGATATAAATCCTCGAGTAATGTGTGTGTCAGCAATACCGATCCAGGGATGACACTTAAGCACAGAGACTTGACCGTCTGAGGTCGGGTCGCTACACTAAGCATGCAACCAAGGACACATATTTGATTTTTCAACCAGTTTATATGCACTCGAGCATGTGCATGTAGTTCAAATTAGAATCATGCGCATAAAATGCCTGGACAACCAAGTTAATGTATAAAAATGTCCAAATGAACCATGAATAATTCTAATTTTTTTGACGACACACCTATAGTTGCATGTTCACTACAGATAAAAGTTCTAACAATTCAAACAACATCCTTTGTAGTTGTGACCCCAATTACATAATTCAAATCAAGACGATAAATCAAGTAGATCACACACAGTTTATTATCACCAACCATGTGAGATGGAGCACAAAATATCTTGGAGCACCGTCGGTGTATAGTACGCCTATGGCTTACGTGAGAAGGTGTGTCAGCTATAGTCTACAGCTGGCGTGTCAAACACACTAGCTCACTCCCCAAATATCATTTCACTGTTCCTTCATCGCGGGTGAAAGATGGGGACGTGGACCCACGTCGTGAGGGCAACTTTGGCGGCCTACTCCGGCGAGAGCGCGGTGATACGTCCATTTTGCATCATGCTTTTATATTGACATTTATTGCAATATGGGCTGTTATTACACATTATGTCACAATACTTATGCTTTTTCTTCCTTATTTTATAAGGTTTACATGAAGAAGGTGTCACAGCCCTAGATTTGCTTGTAGCTATTTACCTGAGTGAGCAACATGCATCATGTCTAAATTGTTGAAAGTTGAATTGGGGAAAGCTGAAAGCCCCAGAAATCAATTAAAAAAATGATCAACATTAAAATCTTTCAAAGAAGTCCAAGAAAATGTTCCTCTTAGTCTCTGAAAATATTGGCAAGAGGTAAAACTTAAAACAATATTTTTGGAATCTCAGAGATATTTATTTTGGACCTTTGATTTAATCCAATAAATATTTGAATTGGATCTATATTTATTATATAATAAATATATGTTCAATAATTCTGATAAATTGTTGAGGGGCTTTGGAATAATCCATTTAGTCCCTGCAAAATTATCAGAAGTAAAAAAATAGTTTGGTTCAAAAACCAAATTAAAACCCATTTGTATAAATAGAAAACAGAACAAAATAGAAATAAGAGAGAAAGAGAGAGTGAAGGACTACCTGGCCCACTTACCTGTAGCCGGCCCAGCAGAATCGGCCAGCCCACCAGGGGCGCCTTGGTCTTCTTCCACCTCTGCCAGTAGGCAGAGGCGTGTCGACGCCAGCGCGCCCGAGGCCTCCACCTCCTCCCTCCCAGCCTGCCTGGCTCCTCCTCGATGCACCAGGCGACGCCACGCAGCCCCAGACCTCTCTCGCACTCTCCCTCGCCCTCATCCCCTCCCCTGTCTCTCTCTCTCACGCACACGGCCGAATGCGCCCGCCACCGCCGATGAGCATCACCGCGGCCATCGCCTCTCCCTCGTCCCCTGGAGCTGCCCAAGAGCTCCGCCGAGTCCCTCTCCTCCTCCTCACCGAACCGCCTGATGCCGGAAGCCCCTGGATGCCGCCTGCACCGCCGTTCCCCTCGTCGGCCACCGAAGATCGTCGCTGTCGATTAGCTTCCTCCGGTGCCTCCCCGAGCTCACTGACCCTCCCGTTCGACTCACTGTGAGCTCCTGCTCCCAAACCCCTCTCTCCTTTGTCGATTTCCTCTTCTAGCCCCACTGTCCACCACGGCGGAAGCTCGCCGCCGCCATGCCTCATCGCCGCCGTAGCTGGAGCCGTTGTAGCTCGAAGTCGAGCACACCATCGCGCTCAACGCGTCTCCAGGAGACCGTAGCCAGCACCAGCTTCTCCCCATGTGCCCCCTAGCCCCAACACGATTACACCGTAGCTCCGGCCGCCGCTGGGCTCATCGCCGGCGTCGATTCCGGTGACCCCGTGACCTGCTGCTACCTCCACTAGATGCGCGGGAGCAAGGGCTATCGCCCGGTGCCCTCGGCACGTCCAACCGACGCCCATAGCGCGATTCCGGCGAGCCACCGCCGCACTGTGAGGTCGTCGGAGTTCAACTCCGGTGGCTGGTGACCTGGCACACGATTAGCCACTGATGACCCCGCTAATTAACCACCTCACTGCCACTGACAGCCGGACCCCACCGAATTATTTAGACCCCTAACAAAATTAGTTAGACTTAAGTTAATCCCGGTGGACCCACGCGTCAGAGTTGACTTTGCTGACGCGGCAGTTGACTGGTCCCACATGTCATCCACCCAAACTGCCCTGTTACACTGACCCGTGGGTCCCAGCTGTCAGGTTTGACTCTAGGCGACCGTGTTGACCAGCTGACGTCATAGTGATGTAGTGCTGACGCAGTAACTCCCTTTTCTGGATTTATTCTTATTTAGAAAATTCCAGAAAATATCCAAAACTTTGAAAAATCATAGAAATTCAACCGTAACTCCAAATAAGATAAATTATATATGTAAAATTATCAGAAAAATTCAAGGAATCCATCTGTACCATTTTCATGCATGTTTGAACAATGTTTGTCCTCTGTTTTGGAAAAAACAAATAAAGGGCATTTAAATAATCATATATGGAGTTTGAATTTGAATCTTGTATTCAAACCAACTTCATTTAAATCATAGCTAGTTGCATTAGCTCAAACCATAGCATATTGACATGTCATGATCATGCATCATACTGTGCATTGCATTGATTGTATTTCTTTCTCTGTTGCCGGTATTTGTCCCCTCTCGATAGACGTTGTACCGACGATGTGATCGTTGACACTGATGAAGACCCAATGATATCTTCAGAAGTGCCAGGCAAGCAAAACCCCCTTGTTCATTCCGATACAATCCCCCTCTCTCGCTCCTGCTCTCTTTTACTGCATTAGGACAACAACGATTTATCTGTTACTTGCCGCGGTAGTTGAACCCCTTATCCTCTGCATGACCTGTCATTTCCAAAGTAAATAGATGAAACCCACTAGCATGAGTAGGAGTTGTTTGAGCCCTGATGTGCCTACTCATTCATGCTTGTTTGTCATGCCTGCTACTGCTTAGAGTTGAGTCAGGTCCAATCCATCGGGGATGAATCGGAGGTGTGTAAACATGTCCTACTGTTGAGAGCTAAGTGTGTGAACACGATTTGGTAAAGGTAGCGGTGAGAGGCCATGTAGGAGTACATGGTGGGTTGTCTCATTGAAACCGTCCTCAGGAACTGAGTTCTGTGTTTGTGATCCATGAAACAGCTACTACCACACGTTGGGCCCTGAAATATGACCCCGCTCGACTTACTGACCCCTCTTGTCCTCTGTCCAGGAGTTGCACTTAGTTTCTGGTGTTTATAGGATATGTGTTGGCGGCCGTGCGTAGCGCTGACCCTAGGGGTGGGCTATGTTGCGGTAGATACACTATGGCACGGTGTACCGGGCGCCCGTTTGGTGTCTCGGGAACCCTGCACACATCGTTTGGGGCTGTGAGCGAAACTCCGGCCGGATCTCCTCGCGGATGGAACCCGAATAGGCGATAAACCTGGACTAGAGACTTGTGTGGTTAGTCAGGTCGTGGTCTACACCCACGTCGGCTTTCGCTTGAAGTCTGCCGAGCACATGTCGTGTGCAGACGCTAAGTGGTGGAAACATGTGTGACAAAGTACACCCCTGCAGGGTTATAAATGATCTATTCGAATAGCCGTGTCCACGGTAAAGGACTTCTGGGTTGCCTATAACAGTTCATAGACAAGTGAAAGTGGATACTCTAAAACTCGCAAGATAAGTGTGAGTACTATGGATGGCCTTCTCGTAGGGTGACGAGAGCGGATCCATAGTGGTGTATTGATTGGTGAATATGTGGACTCGTGTGCGCCACCTCAAAAGAGTTGCTCGCAATCGTAGTTTAGGTTAGCCACTGAGTCAAAGCTGGCTTGCTGCAGTTAAACTCCACCACCCCCTTTTGTTGATACTGATGCATATGTAGTTTAGTTCTGATGTAAGTCTTGCTGAGTACCTTTGTACTCACGTTTGCTTAATTTATGTTTTGCAGAGAGACTTCAGTCTCGCTAGTAGTTCCGCGTGGACTTCGACGTTTAGCTTGATACCTCAGCTACGATCTTGTGCCCTCGACAGGATTTGGTAGATAGTCAGGCTTCTTAGCCTTTTTCATTTATAGATGTCTGTACTCAGACATGTTAAGCTTCCGCATGTGCTTTGCATTGTATGCTATGATTGTTGGGTCATGAGACCCATGCTTGTAATATCTCGCTCCTCGGAGCCTAATGCATACATACTTGAGTTGTAGAGTTATGTTGTGATGCCATGTTGTATTCACACATATCGAGCATATTGTGTGTATGATTGAAATGCTTGGTATGTGTGGGATCCGACTATCTAGTTGTTTATCCTTGGCAGCCTATCATATGGGGAAATGTAGTCTAGTGCTTCTGAGCGATAGTAGTCCGCTACAGCCCGGATCACCGGAGTCCTGCTAGCCCAGCACTACTGCTCAGGACACTTGACTGGCCGGCATGTGTTTCACTTCGTTCCTATGTCTGTCCCTTCGGGGAAATGTCACGCGGTGACATCCGGAGTCCTGCCTAGCCTGCTACAGCCCGGGTTACCGGAGTCCTGTTAGCCCAGCGCTACAGCCCGGATTCACACGCTGGTTGACTGACATGCTCGAGGTTGATTCATGTATGCCTGTCCCCATGGGTTAGTGCCGCTTTGGGTTCACGACTAGCCATGTCGGCCCGGGTTCTTTGTCATAAGGATGCTAGCGACACTATCATATACGTGAGCCAAAAGGCGCAAACGGTTCCGGGCCAGGTAAGGTGGCACCCGTGGAAATACCATGCGTGAGGCCACAAAGTGATATGATGTGTTACATGCTAGATCAGTGTGACCTAGGATCGGGGTCCCGACAGCGTTGGTATCAGAGCCTGACTGCCTGTAGGATTACCAAGCCAAACTGGTCGAAGTTGAGTCTAGAAATGCTTTAGTTATGTAAGGGAATTGATTGTGGAAGGGAACGTAAGGCTCTTTTTACTCCTTTACCCTATGCCCTTCTGATCTGAGTCAACCTCTTCTTTCTATGGGGATTAAGAATTAGGCCTTCTCATCTATCTATCAGGATGACGTGTTACTAAACCGTAGTTGCCTAAGATTGTTGGATTTAAGCCCAGTTCGGTTTCTACTACTTCTGTGTGTTCATAGTTGGTCTCGAACCTTGATATTGTGCTTCTGAGTGGTTATGCCACCATTTTGCAAGATGTCTCAAATCATTTTGAGCATTTATAGCCGTTATGCTGTCCGAGTCATCCCAGGTTTCTAAATAGTCTGATGCATTTGCAAACCCTTTCCCCTATTCTTGATGTCCATTTGGGCCAGATTAATCACACTACTTGGCAGTTGGGGTATTGTTTTGCCTCGACATATATTTTGGAATTATTATTATGACCATAGATGTCTTAGAGTGCCCCCTAGTAATCTAACCATGTTTTGTATTCCCAGTGTGTGATTCTGGCCATTATTCTCAAAAGCATCCCGTGATGCCATTTAGTTGGTAGGCATTTTATTCCTGGGTTTTGAACCCGAGACTCACCCTACCTACTTCATGTTGATAGTGTTTGCTCGTTCCTTTAGGATATTAGTAACCTTTGCGATAGTCCTCGAGGTTCGTGGTACATCCTTCTTCCAATTATCATGAACCATTCTTGGCAGGAGTTCTTTTGAACCAAAAGGATCACAACCAGAGTGCTCTTGATGAGTTCTCCATTCTATATTGTGGCTCTGCCAGTTCTACCTTTCTGCATGGGTTATCTGGAAGAAATATGTTGAGCTTTGCTCGACATACTAATCTATGCCTCCACAGCTCAGAAAATTATATGTTCCTTGAGTTGTCCCTCTTTAGTTGTTTTCTGACCTTCGTCTATCAATTGATAGTCAGGAATAGTTGTGCATTTGTGTTCATCGGTGCCTTTTATTCTTGTGGTCCGTCGAGACGTTCTATTCTAGAATGGCTAGGAGAAACAAACTCCAGTACCTCATCCATTTCTCGGATCGGGTCAAAGTGGTTGTTTTCCGCAGATCAAAATGCCAATCCAGCTTTTGTTCTGTTCTACCTCGGAGTATTACCCACTTTATGTCAAGAGCGTCGTGAGAATTGCACATCTCTCATGAATTCTTGATGCAGTGTTACTTCTTACCATCATTCTTCATTCCTCGGTCCCGTGTTGTCGCAACTGGAATGCCGACAAGTGAACCGTGATGTGTGAAATCAATACTCCTAGCAACTCCGTTGCTTGGTAGTTAATGGACAATATTCTCATCCTTAGTATGCTGATTATTGAATCATCACCCTAAGGTTGAACGTGCTACCTAGTCCATATTTCTGGTGCACACTTCGATCAATGGGTTAGGGTTGTGCCAATCCCTCACTCTTTGATCATATCATCTTGCCCTGAAAAGCAAGGTTGTTCTCGAGCTTAGTAACATACCGGTGGTTCGTGATTTTCCGAATATCTTCTCGGAAGTGTTACCAGGTTGTCACCTGACCGTTATGTTGAGTTCGTGATCAAGTTGGTTTTCCGATAAACCACTTTTCTCCAAGAATCTGTGTTGGATACCCCTGAGCTAGTTGGTTAAGCTTAACAACAACTTGGAGAGTTGGAAGATGAAAACTTGTCCGACTTAGCTCATCCCTAAGGGATATCCTTGTGTGTGTGTGTGTGTGTGTGTGTTGAAGAAAGATGATATATTCATCGACTGATCCCCGTGGTCAGCTATTGGATCTATTATATTGTCCAAACCTTGATTTGAGTGTGGGCTATCGTCAAATCAAATCAGAACCAATGATGTTCGTAATGTTGTCTTACTTGCGGTTGTCCCTCGAGCATACACCATTATATCCTTGGTCTGACCAATACTATCACATTGTTCACATAGTGGTGGAAGTCCAGTGATATGGAAATTTCGATGAGTTGCTGTTGAGCCCATCAGCGGCATTTTGTCTCCTCCATGATTGTGTTGAACATCCAGCTAGAGTTGGAAACTTTATAGGCATTGCCCTCATGTCCCGATCATGAAGCATATGTCCGGTTGAAAGATGTGACTTCCTCTAATTCATGTGCATCTGATGTAAGTTGCCGCCGTGAATTCGAGAAAGTTTGTTTTTGCGTCTTCTGGAATCATCCCAAGTCAGTCATGCATGTGCGAAGTATTCTATGGTCTGATAGACTGATCATCTACATTCTATACGTATCCCTAGCACACCAAGCCACTGATTGATTTGTTCAAGGAGAAGAAGTTTCTTCTTAAGGATTAGACCTATGCAAGGACTTCGATATCCTCGTTGATGGTTCCCCCTGAACTCGGTAGTGTTTCATATTAAGACTACCAGGTGACCATGCTTGTCTAGGACAACGTGTTCACATGCTTGTAGCAGAACCGGCTCATGTTTTGGAGCTTACTACCGTAGTTCATTCCCCCGAGAATCTCGCAATGTCATCTCGTCGATTTGTGTTGCAAACCTTCATTTTCCTTTCTAGACTCGATGAGTCTGGAATATCCTGTCACCAACCAGATTTGAATCTCAGGCAGATATGATGGTTGGAGCATTTTCCAAGAACTATAATATTGGTCCCTCGATAACCGGTAAAGTGGATGTCGTGGCCAACACATCCAGGCGGAAGACCTATTATTGTAGTATATCAATTGAAGAAAGTTGGCCACCTCCCCATGAGGATTTCGTAGGATTTACCTCCGTAGTTAATCCTTACGGATTCTTGTGCCCCTGAAGTCAGACCTTTATTTGATGTTCAGATACCGAATGATTTTGAGTCTAGCTAGAACATCAAGGAGAACATTAGAAGCGGAGTGCTAAATGTCTCTCGGTCGATCATCCAAATTTTGTTTCCTTGGCTTCGCTAAGGTGAAATCTGGGAAAGTGTTATCCTCCTTTGCATCTGCATCATCCATCACCATTCATCATAGTGGTATGTTGTGTTGCCAGGATCCTCGACGTGGATGTTGGTAAGACCTTGATGAGTATGGAAGTGCTCAAGTTCTTGAGAGCACGCTCAGGCACTAGGTTCTGTTGTTGTCGTTAACTGGGATGTGCCTCCGTTCTCTCAGTTGTTCGATAGCCATCCGATTGGTGGAATCACCTTTGCCGGTGAACCTTCTCCCCAGTTACTAGAATCATTCCCAACATTTGCATTTTGTTCCCAGCTTGCACCTCGGTAGTTGTTGTTCATGGTCATCTTCAAAAGTGGACTTACCATAGGTCCCGTCCATTTCTGATGATAAGCAAAATCATCCATTGCGTTGTCTCCAACAAGGTAGTTCACATCATCCATCCTAGTCCGAGTATGTCATTCTTTCGAACTCCTTCCACTGATCGTTTGTGATTGCCTTAGGCTGGTGTAAAAAGTTTCTATGATCTCCGAATCAAAAGTAATTCTTTTTGCCACTTAAAGGAATAATTCTGCGAGTCACCTTCCTTAAGATGTCTCGTTATGGTATCATGGCAATTATCTCCTCGCTACTTTGAAACCATGCATCATCCTACTCCAGCGTGGGTTTGTTGCGTACCAAATTGAACCTTGTCATCTGCTTCTTCTCATTGATTCTGATATGTGCCTTGTGTCTCAGCTCAAGAGATGTTTTATATCTCACTCCATGAGTTGATCTTGAGTGCTCGATCTCCGAGGAGATCGATTTCTGTAGAATTTCTTTCTGCCATCATCATGCCGGATGAAGATCCCGAAAGCAAAGACCTCAAGATCAAGATGACGAAATGAATCAACATCCTCGGGAAGGGCAGTTGGATCGAGAAGACTGCGATAGTCTTGTGAACTTCCCCCTTCCTTCTTACCTCACGTCTTGAATCTCGGGGCGAGATTCTTGTTTAGTGGGCGTGAGTTGTCACAGCCCTAGATTTGCTTGTAGCTATTTACCTGAGTGAGCAACATGCATCATGTCTAAATTGTTGAAAGTTGAATTGGGGAAAGCTGAAAGCCCCAGAAATCAATTAAAAAAAATGATCAACATTAAAATCTTTCAAAGAAGTCCAAGAAAATGTTCCTCTTAGTCTCTGAAAATATTGGCAAGAGGTAAAACTTAAAACAATATTTTTGGAATCTCAGAGATATTTATTTTGGACCTTTGATTTAATCCAATAAATATTTGAATTGGATCTATATTTATTATATAATAAATATATGTTCAATAATTCTGATAAATTGTTGAGGGGCTTTGGAATAATCCATTTAGTCCCTGCAAAATTATCAGAAGTAAAAAAATAGTTTGGTTCAAAAACCAAATTAAAACCCATTTGTATAAATAGAAAACAGAACAAAATAGAAATAAGAGAGAAAGAGAGAGTGAAGGACTACCTGGCCCACTTACCTGTAGCCGGCCCAGCAGAATCGGCCAGCCCACCAGGGGCGCCTTGGTCTTCTTCCACCTCTGCCAGTAGGCAGAGGCGTGTCGACGCCAGCACGCCCGAGGCCTCCACCTCCTCCCTCCCAGCCTGCCTGGCTCCTCCTCGATGCACCAGGCGACGCCACGCAGCCCCCGACCTCTCTCGCACTCTCCCTCGCCCTCATCCCCTCCCCTGTCTCTCTCTCTCACGCACACGGCCGAATGCGCCCGCCACCGCCGATGAGCATCACCGCGGCCATCGCCTCTCCCTCGTCCCCTGGAGCTGCCCAAGAGCTCCGCCGAGTCCCTCTCCTCCTCCTCACCTAACCGCCTGATGCCGGAAGCCCCTGGATGCCGCCTGCACTGCCGTTCCCCTCGTCGGCCACCGAAGATCGTCGCCGTCGATTAGCTTCCTCCGGTGCCTCCCCGAGCTCGCTGACCCTCCCGTTCGACTCACTGTGAGCTCCTGCTCCCAAACCCCTCTCTCCTTTGTTGATTTCCTCTTCTAGCCCCACTGTCCACCACGGCCGAAGCTCGCCGCCGCCATGCCTCATCGCCGCCGTGGCTGGAGCCGTTGTAGCTCGAAGTCGAGCACACCATCGCGCTCAACGCGTCTCCAGGAGACCGTAGCCAGCACCAGCTTCTCCCCATGTGCCCCCTAGCCCCAACACGATTACACCGTAGCTCCGGCCGCTGCTGGGCTCATCGCCGGCGTCGATTCCGGTGACCCCGTGACCTGCTGCTACCTCCACTAGATACGCGGGAGCAAGGGCTATCGCCCGGTGCCCTCGGCACGTCCAACCGACGCCCATAGCGCGATTCCGGCGAGCCACCGCCGCACTGTGAGGTCGTCGGAGTTCAACTCCGGTGGCTGGTGACCTGGCACACGATTAGCCACTGATGACCCCGCTAATTAACCACCTCACTGCCACTGACAGCCGGACCCCACCGAATTATTTAGACCCCTAACAATTGACAGGTGGACCTACGTGTCAGAGTTGACTTTGCTGACGCGGCAGTTGACTGGTCCCACATGTCATCCACCCAAACTGCCCTATTACACTGACCCGTGGGTCCCAGCTGTCAGGTTTGACTATGGGCGACCGTGTTGACCAGCTGACGTCATAGTGATGTAGTGCTGACGCAGTAACTCCCTTTTCTGGATTTATTCTTATTTAGAAAATTCCAGAAAATATCCAAAACTTTGAAAAATCATAGAAATTCAACCGTAACTCCAAATAAGATAAATTATATATGTAAAATTATCAGAAAAATTCAAGGAATCCATCTGTACCATTTTCATGCATGTTTGAACAATGTTTGTCCTCTGTTTTGGACAAAACAAATAAAGGGCATTTAAATAATCATATATGGAGTTTGAATTTGAATCTTGTATTCAAACCAACTTCATTTAAATCATAGCTAGTTGCATTAGCTCAAACCATAGCATATTGACATGTCATGATCATGCATCATACTGTGCATTGCATTGATTGTATTTCTTTCTCTGTTGCCGGTATTTGTCCCCTCTCGATAGACGTTGTACCGACGATGTGATCGTTGACACTGATGAAGACCCAATGATATCTTCAGAAGTGCCAGGCAAGCAAAACCCCCTTGTTCATTCCGATACAATCCCCCTCTCTCGCTCCTGCTCTCTTTTACTGCATTAGGACAACAACGATTTATCTGTTACTTGCCGCGGTAGTTGAACCCCTTATCCTCTGCATGACCTGTCATTTCCACAGTAAATAGATGAAACCCACTAGCATGAGTAGGAGTTGTTTGAGCCCTGATGTGCCTACTCATTCATGCTTGTTTGTCATGCCTGCTACTGCTTAGAGTTGAGTCAGGTCCAATTCATCGGGGATGAATCGGAGGTGTGTAAACATGTCCTACTGTTGAGAGCTAAGTGTGTGAACACGATTTGGTAAAGGTAGCGCTGAGAGGCCATGTAGGAGTACATGGTGGGTTGTCTCATTGAAACCGTCCTCAGGAACTGAGTTCTGTGTTTGTGATCCATGAAACAGCTACTACCACACGTTGGGCCCTGAAATATGACCCCGCTCGACTTACTGACCCCTCTCGTCCTCTGTCCAGGAGTTGCACTTAGTTTCTGGTGTTTATAGGATATGTGTTGGCGGCCGTGCGTAGCGCTGACCCTAGGGGTGGGCTATGTTGCGGTAGATACACTGTGGCACGGTGTACCGGGCGCCCGTTTGGTGTCTCGGGAACCCTGCACACATCGTTTGGGGCTGTGAGCGGAACTTCGGCCGGATCTCCTCGCGGATGGAACCCGAATAGGCGATAAACCTGGACTAGAGACTTGTGTGGTTAGTCAGGTCGTGGTCTACACGCACGTCGGCTTTCGCTTGAAGTCTGCCGAGCACATGTCGTGTGCAGACACTAAGTGGTGGAAACATGTGTGACAAAGTACACCCCTGCAGGGTTATAAATGATCTATTCGAATAGCCGTGTCCACGGTAAAGGACTTCTGGGTTGCCTATAACAGTTCATAGACAAGTGAAAGTGGATACTCTAAAACTCGCAAGATAAGTGTGAGTACTATGGATGGCCTTCTCGTAGGGAGACGAGAGCGGATCCATAGTGGTGTATTGATTGGTGAATATGTGGACTCGTGTGCGCCACCTCAAAAGAGTTGCTCGCAATTGTAGTTTAGGTTAGCCACTGAGTCAAAGCTGGCTTGCTGCAGTTAAACTCCACCACCCCCTTTTGTTGATACCGATGCATATGTAGTTTAGTTCTGATGTAAGTCTTGCTGAGTACCTTTGTACTCATGTTTGCTTAATTTATGTTTTGCAGAGAGACTTCAGTCTCGCTAGTAGTTCCGCGTGGACTTCGACGTTTAGCTTGATACCTTAGCTACGATCTTGTGCCCTCGACAGGATTTGGTAGATAGTCAGGCTTCTTAGCCTTTTTCATTTATAGATGTCTGTACTCAGACATGTTAAGCTTCCGCATGTGCTTTGCATTGTATGCTATGATTGTTGGGTCATGAGACCCATGCTTGTAATATCTCGCTCCTCGTAGCCTAATGCATACATACTTGAGTTGTAGAGTTATGTTGTGATGCCATGTTGTATTCACACATATCGATCATATTGTGTGTATGATTGAAATGCTTAGTATGTGTGGGATCCGACTATCTAGTTGTTTATCCTTGGCAGCCTATCATATGGGGAAATGTAGTCTAGTGCTTCTGAGCGATAGTAGTCCGCTACAGCCCGGATCACCGGAGTCCTACTAGCCCAGCACTACTGCTCAGGACACTTGACTGGCCGGCATGTGTTTCACTTCGTTCCTATGTCTGTCCCTTCGGGGAAATGTCACGCGGTGACATCCGGAGTCCTGCCTAGCCTGCTACAGCCGGGTTACCGGAGTCCTGTTAGCCCAGCGCTACAGCCCGGATTCACACGCTGGTTGACCGACATGCTCGAGGTTGATTCATGTATGCCTGTCCCCATGGGTTAGTGCCGCTTTGGGTTCACGACTAGCCATGTCGGCCCGGGTTCTTTGTCATAAGGATGCTAGCGACACTATCATATACGTGAGCCAAAAGGCGCAAACGGTTCCGGGCCAGGTAAGGTAGCACCCGTGGAAATACCATGCGTGAGGCCACAAAGTGATATGATGTGTTACATGCTAGATTAGTGTGACCTAGGATCGGGGTCCCGACAGAAGGAGAATGCCGGCATTTGGAATTTTGGGCTGGAAAAGGAGCAAATATTAGAGACCTATTCTGCACAACTCCAAAAGTCCTGAAACTCCACGGAAGTCAGTTTTGGAATATGTTAAAAATATTGGGTGAAGAAAGCACCAGAGGGGGGCACCCACCGTCCATGAGGGTGGAGGGAGCACCCACTGCCTCCTGGCCACCAGGAAGCCCCCCGATGCCCGTCTTCTGGTATAAGGTGTCTTTTGCCCTAGAAAAAATCATAAGAAATTTTTCTGGATGAAGCACCGCCGTCTCGAGGCGGAACCAATCTAGGGCTCCGGCGGAGCTGTTCTGCCGAGTAAACATCCCTCCGGGAGGGTGAAATCATCACCATCGATCCTCTCATCAGGAGGGGGTCAATCTCCATCAACATCTTCACCAGCACCATCTCCTATCAATCCCTAGTTCATCTCTTGTATCCGATCAATGTGTCAAAACCTCAGATTGGTACCTGTGGGACATGGGAGAAGTCTTGTTACAAGTAGTCATGTGAATTTGGTATTCGTTCGATATTTTGATGAGATGTATGTTGTCTTTCCTCTAGTGGTGTTATGTGAACATCGACTACATGACACTTCACCATTGTTTGGGCCTAGGGGAAGGCATTGGGAAGTAATAAGTAGATGATGGGTTGCTAGAGTGACAGAAGCTTAAACCCTAGTTTATGCATTGCTTCATAAGGGGCTGATTTGGATCCATATGTTTCATGCTATGGTTAGTTTTACCTTAATTCTTCTTTCGTAGTTGCGGATGCTTGCGAGAAGTCTTGCTATTAGTAGTCATGTGAATTTGGTATTCGTTCGATATTTTGATGAGATGTATGTTGTCTCTCCTCTAGTGGTGTTATGTGAAGGTCGACTACATGACACTTCACCATTATTTGGGCCTAGAGGAAGGCATTGGGAAGTAATAAGTAGATGATGGGTTGCTAGAGTGACAGAAGCTTAAACCCTATTTTATGCGTTGCTTCGTAAGGGGCTGATTTGGATCCATATGTTTCGTGGTATGGTTAGGATTACCTTAATACTTTTGTTGTAGTTGCGGATGCTTGCAATAGAGGTTAATCATAAGTGGGATGCTTGTCCAAGGAAGGGCGGTACCCAAGCACCGGTCCACCCACATATCAAATTATCAAAGTAAAGAACGTGAATCATATGAGCATGATGAAAACTAGCTTGACGATAATTCCCATGTGTCCTCGGGAGCGCTTTCCTTTATATAAGAGTTTGTCCATGCTTGTCCTTTTCTACAAAAAGGATTGGGCCCCCTTGTTACACCTTGTTTACTTTTGTGACTTGTTACCCGTTACGAATTACCTTATCACAAAACTATCTGTTACCAATAATTTTAGTGCTTGTAGAGAATACCTTATTGAAAACTACTTGTCATTTCCTTCTGCTCCTCATTGTGTTCGACACTATTACTTATCGAAAGGACTATGATAGATCCCCTATACTTGTGGGTCATCACGCGGCGGCGAGCTGGACATGGAGGCGGCAACGGAGATCGACGAGTACCAGCCGTAGTAGTACTCTTTGTTTTGTTTAATTAAGAGCGACGATCTTTAATTTTTTAGAGTAATGTTTAGGTCAGCTAGCTCTGCTTAATTGCTAAACTTGCTCGATTAAGAAGTTAGTCTCCTTTGTTTACACAAATTATGCAATGACGTGGATGACCACTATAACCCAGGAAATTCGAACCAAAATTTTTGATGTTCAAACTCAACACACACGGGTTAAGCTATCTAAATTGTTTGTGATGTTCACATATCATACACAGTTCTGAACAAGGGACCGTGTCTGATGACACTTTGCGCGCCAATTTTTTCGCTGAAGCGATTCCAAATTTTCGGCTTCCGCGGAAATATCTACCACCCTGCCCCCCCCCCCCTTACCAAAAGCCACATTTCCCCTATTTGTGCCTTCCTTTCCAAGTTGAAACCTTCACTCCTTACTTGCAGCGCCGCCTCCTCGTCGGTGACCCTTCTTCACACTGCTCGGCCTCGCCTATCCAGGCAGGTAATCCACACCCGATCCCCATCCTCTTCTTCCTTCCACATCCCACATGCCCCAACCGCTGACGCGAGCGCGACACCTCCCACCCAAATCACCGACCCCTCCACCAAATAAGTGTCGATGTCGGTGTTCTGGGAACGGGGGTCCCCAGACTTGCCTGCCTGCGGCCCATGGCGTGGCTCCTCTAGCGGCCTGGTACGGCCCATCTTCACCAGCAAACACTCAAGACCCTCATGAGGGGCCAAGCCACGCGAGACGGACGATGCAAGACCTCCTCAGGGGCAGGCTCACTGGGCTGGCTCGTGAGGAGAGGAGAGATCAAGGTGAGGGGCACCTCGTTAGGTTCCCGTGATATGAGCCATGACGACCAAGGCCAGGCGGGCTCCAGGCGGGCGCAGAGCCCCAGTTGCCTCTTTGGTGCTAAAGGAGCAGGCGCAGACGAGGAGTCCCGAGGCATCAGGCAAAGGTTTCCATATTGGTGCAACAAGACCAAGACCAGGATGATAGCAGGACGGAGGTCATCACAGAGCCCACGACGGCGTCACCACCAGAGCCTTTGGCAGGCGAAACCACCTTTTGTCAGGATAGCTCGTACTAGCTGTCCACCTTCAAATTGGTCGTTGTGGGATCCCTTCCTGCCTAATATTTGGGAAGAGGACCAGGGCCTCTATAAATAGGACTAGCCTCCACCATAGAAATGGGAGCTGGGATTAGATCCATTCCACCCTCATATGCACCAGCTCACCGAGCTTAAGAACACCTCTCCTCAGGAGGCTGTCCTTCCCTTGTACTTGTTCATCCTCAGCCTACAAGGCAATCCACCACACCACACTGGAGTAGGGTATTACACCACATCGGTGGCCTGAACCATTATAAACTCTTGTGTCCCTTGTTCTTCGAGTCCGACGAGTTGAGCTTTTAGATCATGGTGAGTGAGTGAGCTAGGGACAGCGAGAGATCTTCGTGCACACCCAGAGTGCGAACATTAAGGGTTTTGCCGGAACTCAAAATCCGACATTTGGCGCGCCATGTAGGGGTGCGCTGAAACTTTCCTTCCGTTCATCCATGCTCCACCACTCCACCACGTCCATGGCAGATGCGCATCAAGCTCGCGCCGAGCGCCGGGCCGCCCTGGCTTCCCATGTCGCTCATACAGCCCCTGTCGGCGGGCCTCCCCGTCGTTCTCCATCACCCGCCGCCAACGCCGCCACCGGCCTGGCGGGAAACGAGCAGCAAGCATCTTTGCTGCACCCCTCGGTGCGGCGGGACGGCCGCACCGCCACCACGTTGCTGACTCCAGCCGGCTCATTGTCCCATGATCGCCGCATGCCCACGGACACACAGGCCGTGCTGCTCATGGCACGCAAGCTCCTGCGCTACCGCCCGGTCGACGACCTCTATGAGGACTGGCTGGACCGCATCGCCGAGCTCGTCAGTGCTGCTGGGGCCTCACCCGCACCATCTCTCTCGTTACATTGCCCTCCCCCAGCCACGGGTGATGTAGCCCACGGAGCGCATCCGCCACCTCCGCACCAAGATGGCGCCCTTCCACCAAGACGCGCTGCCCCTCGGTGCGACCCACCGTGTCGGGCAACCGCGAGCGAAGAAGGAAGCTGCCAAGTAGTTCCCCGGCCGCAAGAAAATGCTCCTACACTCCCGACGCCACCATCTCAAGAACGTGGGCCGCCTGCGATGGTGGTGCGCAGGCATCAAGAGCAGGCCCCGCCTCTGCAAAGGGCCCCGGTGGTCACAGCGGGCTGCCGCGCCTTCACTTCGGAGCTGCGTAGTGTTGTCTGGCCACGAAAGATCAAGCCAGACCTGCCTCCTCGCTACAACGGCACCCCCGACCCGGCGGATTTATTGGACCTCTATGAGCTGAGCATCGAGGTGGCCAACGGCGACGACAAATTCCTACCGAACTGGTTCCCCATGGCTCCCCGGGGTCAATCTCTTCCTGGGGTGAGATGCGCGACTGTCAGTGTTCTAGGAACGGGGGTCCCTAGACATGCCTGCCTGCGGCCTGCGGCATGGCTCAAAGGAGGCCCAGCACGGCCCATCTTCATCAAGCCCGTGACGCAAGCCATGATGACTCAGGGCGCCAGGCGGGTGCCAGCGCGCGCAGCGTCCTTCTTTCCTCTTTGGTGCAAACGGGCAAGCGCACCCGCATTGTACCGAGGCATCAGGCAAAGGTTGCCATTTCGGTGCAACGAGACCAAGACCAGGAGGATTACGAGGCGGAGGTCACCGTGGAGCCCAAGACGGCGTCATCACCAGAGCTTTGCGCAGGCGAAGACGGCTTTTGTCAGGATAGTTGATACTTGCTGTCCCCCTTCAAATTAGCCCGCCATTGTTGGCTCCCTTCCCGCTCAATATTTGGGAAGAGGACCAGGGCCTCTATAAATAGAACCAGCCACCCACATAGCACGGGGGGTTCGATTCGGGTTCGGTTCGTTCGTTCGTTTTGCAAGCAGAAAGAGAGAGAGAGAAGAGAGAAAGGTGGCTGAACTCCTCCTAGTAGTTCATCACCCCAGCCAAGAACAGACCCTCGCGAGGCTGTTCTTCCTTGTATTGTTCATCATCGTCAGCCCCAAGAGGCAATCCACCAACCACACACTGGAGTAGGGTATTACACCACAACGGTGGCCCGAACCAGTATAAATCTTGTGTCTCTTGTGCAGTTCTTTCAGTAGCCTAGATCTTTGCGAGACGGGGAGGTAGAAGGCGTAATCTCCGCGTGCACCCCAGTGTTCGAACCTTACGGGTCTGCCAGAACCCGAAATCCGACAGCGACTGCTTCATCGCCAACTTCCAGGGCACTCGCGACCGCCCTCCGACCGCGGGTGACCTGCGTCGCATCAAGCAGCAGACGGGAGAGACACTGCAGAAGTACATCCAGCACTACAATAGTGTTTGCCTCAAGATCTCCAAGGTGACGGACAAGGCCATCATCTCAGCATTTTTCAATGGCATCCGTGACGTCAAGATGAAGGAGGATCTTGCCATCCACAAGGAGCTATGCTCAGCTCTGGAGATGTTTAACATGGCGACCAAGTGCGCAAGAGCTGAGGAAGGGCGCATCTTCCTCCTCGAGCTCCCTGCTGCCGACCTAGAAGAGAAGAAAGCCAAGGCCAAGGATGTGAAGCACAAGGGAGTAGCCGTGCTCGCGGGGGAGCCAGACACGAAGCGTGGCCGGGACCACCCCGAGTCATCCAAGAGCAGCCGTCCAGTCTACGCCTTCCACAATGTACACAGCCACAACACCAATGATTGTCAAGAGCTCAGGGCCATCCGAGATGGACGCTTCGGTCAATGCCCCAAGTGCAACGATCGGGGCTACGACCGAGGAGGAGGACGAAGTGGAGGACGCTGGGACGACCGCAGCCCCCGCCAGGAGTGGCGCAACCGGCCTCATGAGGACCACAGGCAGGAACAGCCTCTTGAGGGCGCCTGGAGGGACCAGCCTCGCGAGGACCGTCCTTAGGGAAATCGTGGCCTCCCTCCACTGCCGCCACCACCAAGAAGGAACGACGGCCACTATCAGGATGAGGGGGCTGGGAGCTTCCATGAGCCGCGCGCTATCGCCTGCATCTTGGGCGGTGTTCAGGCCCCAGCTTCCCAGCGCGCCTTCAAGAAGTTTGCTCGCGAGGTGAACGTGGCCCTCCCCAGGCTCGAGGCCACGCACCCGCTCAGGTGGTCCAAGTACGCCATCACCATCAGCTCCGCGGACCAGCTCAAGTGCGCGGCAACCACCGGCGTCCTCCCGATGCTCTATTCACCCGTCATCAGCAACGTCCAAGTCACCAAGACCCTCATCGACGGCGGCGCAGGGCTCAATGTCTTGTCCGTCGAGACGTTCAAGAGCCTTCAGTACCCTACGATCAGCTACAGCCTACCAAGCCTTTCTCAGGAGTAACCGATGGCTCCACCACCCCGATAGGGAAGATCCGCCTCCCTGTCACCTTCAGCCAGCACGACAACTACTGCACTAAGCTCATTGACTTCAACGTCGCCCACATCCGTCTGCCGTACAACGCCATCCTTGGGTATCCAGCATTGGCCAAGTTTATGGCGGTGACCCACCACGGCTACAACGTCCTCAAGATGCCAGAAAGCGACGGAATCATCACAGTCCCCTGCGGAGAAAGAGATGCGGTGTGCTCCCTGGAGCGCGCCTTCCAAGACAGAGCAATCAAAGACCCCGACAGTGCGGGCACCCTGTACCCTCCTAAGGACATCCCCAAGAAGAAGAAGCAACTACTCCGTACAGGGCATCAGGAGAGCGGCGTCTCCAATACCGCCGCCTCAGGATTAGCGCCCGCACCTCGGGCACCTCCCTCCCTCGCATAGGAAGGCGCGCCTGATGCCTTCCTCGGGCGAGGCTCGGGGGCTCTCTTCCGGAGGGCCTCAGACCTAGCCAACATTACGAGGGAGGCGCTCGGGCACCACGTGGAGGCGTGCTTCACTGCAAGTTTCCCTCAAGAGGGCACAAGGCAAGGAGCGCTAGGTGCTCAGGAGTTCATCACCCAGGCAATCCAAGGGATTCAGGAAGCAAGGACCATACTCGGTGACCATCGCCCACCACCCGACACAGCTCCCCATCCTGGCAAGGACGGTGAGCTGCGCGTCTGCCTCTACATTCCAGGGCTCAATAGGGTCGCATCTCAGGAGCGCTTCTGTCCTTCGCGCGTTGGCCGGTGCGATGGCCCACCTCACAGCTATGTTCACATGTCGTTTGGCTTGCCGAATGCAGCTGTCACCTACCAGCGGCATCTACGGAGCATCCTGGCAGCTCAGGAGGCCAGGCACCAAGCAGTCCGGGTGGAGATGGCGACCGTCCTCAAGGAACTACCCGAGCCCCCAGTGCCTCCCGAGGCTCAGGGCCCTGGCGGATCGTGAGGAGCAACTCCTTCAATGTGCATCATCAGCTACTTCAACACTCCTTCGACAATGGTACCAGGTGACATTTTCTGGTTTACTCAGCTGGGAGCACCCCTCGGACTGTATCATTCCCAGGTCGCATGGGCTTGCCCCTGCGGCATAAATCTTTCTTCATCTTTAGAGTACTCTGCTGGGGGCACCCCTTGGGCTGCATCATCCCCAGGCCGCTTGGTTCCGTCCTAGTGGCATGTATCGTTTTTTACATCTATATGAACTAGCTTAGCTCCTTGCGTGGTTCTCTTACGGCTATCGCTTGTCTGAATACATCTCGCAGCATCCCGCGTTGCTGACCAATCTCCTATTTACCCCGTGGAGAAAACTCCGCATACTGGCACGGCGCTTGTGCTCGGGCCCGTCCCTGCAATGCTGATAAATCTGAGAGATCAAGCTCTGGCTTGTAGCACGCTCCGCACACGTCACCTCATCAAATCCTCAGTGCCTTCGTCTTCTTGTGGAGCAATCAGCAGCTAGGTAACAGCGCGGCCACGGGTTGTGCTCTCTCTCCGGCTAACCTGCAGGAACCTCCCGAGGATGACAGCGGGTGGCACCGCGGGCTCCTTCCTTTCCCATGCAATTCGCTTACGCGTTAAAGGGGGGCACCTGAGCATCGCGCCTCAAGAGCCCTTATTGGCTCTCCAGCCCTCACCCCTGGCCTTGACCATGGCATCGCGACCTGGCATACGAGCGGCGGCTGAGCTCGCGCGAGGGCCGGGACCCGAGGACATAGAGCACACGGAAGAGCGTGGTAAAGAAGGGAAAGCTCGCGCGGACCTAACTCGGCTACACTATGGCCATTGACGCACGAGCCTGACGCAGCCCAAGGAATCGACTTTGGACCGCTAAGATAAGTTTCGCACTCGGGCCAGCCAAGCGCTGCGACATAGGATTCCCATCTCTTGTAGCCTTGTTACGGCGATGCCGCCTTCCTTTCCTATCCTTAGGTAGTTGCTTGCGCGCTAAAGGGGACCTCTTGAGCATCGCGCCTCAGAAGCTCTTACTGGACCTCGGGCCGCTCACCTCATGGCCTTGACTATGGCATCGCGACCTGGCATACCAGCGACCACTGCAGCCTACCTGGGGACCGGAACCTGTCGGCGTAGAGCACCAAGCCACCGCGAGGTTGGAAAGGGGGGACTGAGCCGAAGCAGGACATGCAGTCGTACATCTTTGTAATAAGGACAATATTAACCAAAGGGCATTACAGATCCTTTACACGCCCCCATGGGGTTCAACTCGATTCCTCGCAGGGAACAAAAGAAGGTTTCTAGGAGCCCTATCTACAAGCATCAACACCACCGATGCCATCATCAACAATGGGCCACGGGAGGCAGACGCCAACCCCATCTAGATCAATGACGGTGGCGGGCAGACGTCGCAGCCGCGCTCCGGGCACGGTGAAAGCTCGGGGGCATGTAGCTGTTGTCGCTCGTCTCCGGAGTCTCGTAGGGCTCGGGAGAGTCGCTGGACTCCCAAGCACCATCACTGCTACTAGAGGAACTGCTAGCTAGCACAGCGGCAGGCCCGACTCCTGCCGCTGTGCCGTACCTATGACCCCCTCCAGGGCAGCATTCTAGGCGGCGGCCTTCCTTGGAAAAGACCTTGAAGAACATTGTGGAGGCGCCATCATATTCGAAGTGGATGGCGAGGGTGCCCTCCGCACGACAAACCTGGGCAACCTTACCCCATCCGCTGGTCATGAAGATCTTGCCCGGGGAGATGATCTCAACCTCCTCCCCCGTCACCGGGGCATCGCACTAAGCGTGCTGCAGCCATAGATCGAGGGGACCCCTCGGCAGCATTTCGACGAAGAAGAATGGCAGGAACCGGATCCACATACGCGGTGGCATCGCCGCCCACACCACGAGTTCACGTGAGGAGCCCTCGGCGTGGGTTCGCAGGGCCGCAGCACGCGCCACCACTGCACCGGCACTACGGCCGTGGCGCGAGGGGCGAAGGACCCTGCCTCCTCCTCCCGAGTCTGCTGCCTGGGTGTACAAGGGCAGTGGATAGCCGGGGGGAGGCTGTTCGTACCAAGGCCTCGACACTTCCGGCCTTATGATGACATCGCGAGGGCGGGCAAGCATCTTCTTCGGCGGGAGAGGCCCAAGCTCTTCACATGGGGCTTTTCCCTTCTCGGCGGCAGAAAACCTCCATGTCGGCGCCATGGATGGCGCAACAAAGCAGTGAAGCAAGGAAGAAGAAGCAAGCGGAACGGGAAGACATGGGCGATGGGGGCTCTGCCCCCTCCCCATTTATAGCGGGAGAAGGCCAACCGGCGACCCCCACGATCGCGGGTAATGATGGCTTTTCTGCATGCACCAGGGACTCGTCAAGTCGGGCAGTTGCCGAGGCAGGGTGGGGAAGCACAGACGCCCATGTCCTATTAGTCGCCACGCGTCAATCAAGGCCGCATGCGATTGGGGCCCGCGGCGCTACGCACTTGCCCCTTGGCTTTGCCTCGAAGCCAAGTCCGAGCGCGCCTTGGGCCCGGGGGCTACAGTCAGCGTTTTGCGAACGGGGGTCCCCAGACTTGCCTGCCTGCAGCCCATGGCATGGCTCCTCTAGCGGCCTGGTACGGCCCATATTCACCAGCAAACACTCAAGACCCTCGCGTGGGTCCAGGCCTCGTGAGGCGGATGACACAATACCTCCTCAGGGGAAGGCTCACTGGGCTGGCTCACGAGGAGCGGAGAGATCAAGGTGAGGGGCACCTCGTTAGGTTCCCGTGACGTGAGCCATGACAACCAAGGCTAGGCGGGTGCCAGCGGGCGCAGAGCACCAGTTGCCTCTTTGGTGCTAAAGGAGCAGGCATGGACGAGGAGTCCCGAGGCATCAGGCAAAGGTTTCCATATCGGTGCAATAAGACCAAGACCAACAGGACGGCAGGACGGAGGTCATCGCGGAGCCCACGGTGGCGTCACCACCAGAGCCTTTGGCAGGTGAAGGCCACCTTTTGTCCGGATAGCTTGTACTAGATGTCCCCCTTCAAATTGGCCATTGTGGGATCCCTTCCCGCCTAATATTTGGGAAGAGGACCAGGGCCTCTATAAATAGGACTAGCCTCCACCTTGGAAAAGGGAGCTGGGATCAGATTCATTTGACCCGCATACGCACCAGCTCACCAAGCTTAAGAACACCTCTCCTCAGGAGGTAGTTCTTCCCTTGTACTTGTTCATCCTCAGCCTACAAGGTAATCCACCACACCACACTGGAGTAGAGTATTACATCACATCGGTGGCCCAAACCAGTATAAACTCTTGTGTCCCTTGTTCTTCGAGTTTGACGAGCTGAGTTTTGAGATCGTGGTGAGTGAGTGAGCTAGGGAGAGGGAGAGATCTTCGTCCGCACCCCAGAGTTCGAACCTTAAGGGTTTTGCCGGAACACGAAATCCGACAGCCTCCCTAAGCCATGGTGCACGCAGTATAGCCAGGACCTCAAGGAGCATTTGGCAGCAGAGAAGCAAATCGCGGCAGCACGCGTGGATGAGGCTGCGATGGCTGCCATTCATGCCGACCCCCAGATCTTGGAGGAGCACCTCGCCATCGATGCCATCATTGACGCCTCACGCGCCGATGCCATAACGCGGTTGGCTGCTTTAAACGACAGTTCGTGGTGTTTTCTCGAGGCCACCATCGGTTCCTTTGACGAAGACTACGAGGTGTTTTCACAGCGTGCACGTGCTTAGCTCATCTCGAGAGCCAGCAGGTTGGTTTCCAGAGCAGGTCAGGCAACTCACTACTACAACAAGGGCACCCACGATGCGGAGGCGTCGCCCTCTTCCATGTCCAAGGAGCTAATCGTCATCTATATCCCTGATAATCAGGAGTAGCTTGTCTTATTAGCTCACTATAACGACCCATGTTCAGTTTGCTAGCTACATCCTTTCCTTCAAAAATTCTAGTGAATTGTGTTATCTACTTTTACCATGCAATCTTCTGCTATAGTGTATTTGTTCTAGATGTCGCGCAATGTGGTGTTTAGTTAATTGCTTGGTTCAATTCTGCAAATGTGATGTTCAATTCTTCAGGTGCAATATTTCCAAGTTGTTAAGCATGCTTGGTTTGGTTAACTATCTGATCTTCTATTACACGTATGTTATATTGTGCAATGTGGTGCTCAGTTAACATTAGGTTCATTTGTTGTGGTGTTTAGTTAACTGCTTGGTTCAATTTTGCAATGCGATGTTCAATTGTTGTGGCTGCATTCTGTTATTGTATAACATGTGAGGAATAAATCAAATTTGGTTGTACTAAATACATGAGAAACAAATACAATTGCTATATTTCCAAGTTGTTAAGCATGCTTGGTTTGGTTAACTGTCTGGTCTTCTATTAGGAGTATGTTATATTGTGCAATGTGGTGCTCAGTTAATGTTTGGTTCATTTGTTGTGGTGTTTAGCTAACTGCTTGGTTCAATTCTACACTGCTATGTCCAATTGTCATGGGTAGAATTTTGTATTGTTGTGCATGTGAGGAATAAATCGAATTTGGTTGCACTTAATACATGAGAAACATATACAAGTGCTATATTTCCTAGTTCTTAATCATGCTTGGTTTGGACAAATGGGTTTTCCATGTGGCTTGAATTAATCTGATGAATCTGCAATGTGCTTATTTTTCATCAACATATTTACTGATAGCATGCGAACCCTTACTTAACCTGATGACTAACTACCATATATGTGTTGCAGGGAAACAATGGGAAGCACTGAGGTTTACAATCGAGGCTAGCACGGGCATGGTCCGTTCTCTAATAGCACATTATTGTGCAATTGTGGGAACCATTCTAATATTTTGGTTTTTTAAAATTTGGTCTTGCACATGTAGGTCCTGCTATCTGAGGTTTTGACCCACTGTTCGACCCTTTTTGCATATGGGGAAATGAGTTGTCCATGAATATCAGTCAAGTCAAGAAACTCAGAAAGATTGTTAGGATATAGAAATTAGTGACAAAAAACAACAAGATATTTGTCTGCACAATGAAAAAGACATCAGTTCACTACAAGATCGTACTAACTATTATACCTTGCCTTTTTTTTATTCCTTTGCCCCATTTCCAATATAGAGAAGATATTTATGCACATCCTTGTTTTCATGCCTTTTCAAAGCAGTTCACTGATGATTACCTCTCAACCCACCTCTATGGTCAGGAGGCGAGGAAGGTATTCATACAACACCCATGATTCAATATTGAAGTGTTCCTGAAGAGGACGAAGGGTGGACGGTGATCCACAGGCGCTGGCCTAAAGTTGCAAAGCCATTCAACATCAAGGAAGGCTCAATATTCACCTTCCGCTTCAGCAGTTTTATAGATGAGATGCATCTGTCTATGTGCCGTCTATGATGCTAATTTCGAAAGGTTATAGATGTTGCATGTGAAAGTTGGTGCTGGTGCAGTTGTGTAATGGGGTAGCTAAGTGCTGAAGCTATATCATGTTGTACTCTGATGTATTTCAATTATGAAATTCTGCTTCCTTAATATGGAAATGAAATATATTATGTGCTTAATATGAATGTCAATTAGATTAGTAAATGGATTATTAATAATAGGGAAATTAGCCTGCTAATGGTGAATTAGCCTGCTAATTGGGTTTTGCTATTGCAAATGATTGTTGAAAAAATACTGTGGGCGATGACCTCAGGCAACGCACACAATTTCTAGGAATAAATTGTGTTGGACCAATGAACAATCACACATGAGTTTCTCTTGAAAAATGTTTGCGTTAGGCCACCTTGCGCAAACATTTACCACATAAAAGCTATGTGTGATGGACAGCCTTTGCCACACAGTTTCTTCTATGGACCGTGTGTGATAAAATCAAGAACGCAAACAAGTTAGCAGGAAAATTGTGTGGGATGTACCTGTGAACGGAAACTTTTTCCTTGGAACGACTATGTGGAATGTACATACGAACGGAAACATTTAGCGGGGACTGACTGTGTGGGATGTACTTGCGGCCAAAAACAATTTTGCCATATAATTGTATTTTTTAGCTCTACTGTACGTATTTCCATATTTGAGTGCTCGCCGGTCGCACGCCTCATTTTGTCGAGTGTGTGTGCTAGGAGGGCATATCCCCGACGGTTTCTTGGCCGTGTGGAAAGGACCCCCCTATCGCCCACACTCACTAGGCAATGGTTCCAAATGCCGTCACGGAAAGGGATTAAAACCCGTTTGTATAGGACCAGTGCGTACCAGTGAGTGAGTATAAAACTCCTATTCGCTTCTGGGATGATGCTATTACCACTGCTTGTCATGTTGTGAATCGTGTTTATCTTCACGAAATCCTTAAGAAAACTTCATATGAGCACATCACTGGCAAGAAACCAAATGTTTCTTGTTTATGTGTTTTTGGTGCACTTTGCTATATTCGTGACATGAATAATAATTCCAAGTTTGCACCTAAGGCACATGAAGGTTTTATTCTTGGTTATGGCTCAAACTCGCATACTTATCGTGTCTATAACTCTCACCATGGGAAAGTTATGGAAATGGTAAATGTGCGGTTTCATGAATCTAATGGCTCCCAAAAGGAGCACCTACATAATGTGATAGATGAACCACTGATTTCGGATGCTATTCGGCAAATGGCCATTGGGAGCGTTAAGCCAGTTGAAGGAAATGAACATGGCTCTTCCGATGATGATGATGCCCCCATGACTTGAAGTAGAACATGCCAAGCCACTGCCAAAGAAAATGCCACTCTGAATGGCAACCAGAAGGCAAATGCCAATCAAAATGGCAATCCTGATGAAATTGGTGTCACAAATGCTCATCCTGATGCGGATGCTGAGGAAAATGAAAATTATCATCAAGATGAAAATACTCACCCACGAGTGGCTAATCGAGTTGGCCCTGCATTAAACCTCGAAGGTCTCGAGGATCCAGGTTACCGACCCATAACTCGTTATCGCACTCATTTGGCTAACTATTGTGGCAGTTTCTCCTTTGTCTCATTGATAGAACCTACCAAGTATGAGGAAGCCATGAATGATCCCAATTGGATGAATGTCATGAAAGCAGAGTTGGTGCAATTAGAATTGAATGATGTATGGGAATTGGTTGACAAAGCGCATCCTAAGAAGCACAATATCAATGGCACAAAATGGATATTCCAGAATAAGCAAGATGAAAATGGCATTGTTGTGAGAAACAAAGCACGTCTTGTCGCTCAAGGGTATACACAGGTAGAAGGTACTGATTTGGGTGAAACATATGCTCATGTTGATGGCCTTGAGGCAATTCGTATTCTTCTCGCTTATGCAAACTATAATGAAATCCTACTTTATCAAATGGATGTGAAAAGTGCTTTACTTAATGGTGAAATTGAAGAGGAAGTATATGTTAGGCAGCCACCTGGCTTTGAAAACCCTCAGTTTCTTAACAAAGTTTTTAGGTTGAAAAAGGCTCCCTAAGGGCTGAAGCAAGCCTCTCGAGCTTTGTATGACATCTTGGAGAGGTTTGTGCTCAACAAAGGGTTCAAGCCAAAATCCACTAATTCCACTCTTTTCACTCATGGTATTGGTGGTGATCTATTTGTGTGTCAAATTTATGTGGACGATATTATTTTCAGTTGTACTAACAATGCTTGCAGCATGGAATTCAGGTCAATTATGTCTGAGAAATATGAAATGTCTATGATGGGTGACTTAAGTTCTTTCTCGGACTGCAATATGTCAACAGGACAACGGAATTTTCATATATGAAGAGAAATATCCGAGAGACTGTCTGAATAAGTTTAAAATGAAAGATTGCAAACTGAAGGGCTACAAAACTCCAATGGCCACGAACGGTAAGCTAGACATAGATGTCTACGATAAAGATTACGATCAAAAAGCTTATCGTTTGATGACTCGTTCTTTACTCTACCTATGTGTATCCGGGCTTGATATTATGTTGAGTGTTTGTATGTGTGCTCGCTTTCAAGCTACACCGAAAGAATCGCATCACCAAGCGGTCAAGCGTACTGTGAGATATTTGGCTCACACCCCGCCCTTAGGTTTATGGTATCCTAAGGGAGCATAGTTTAATCTCGCTGGATGTTCAGACTAAGATTATGCAGGTGACCTGGTTGACAGGAAATCTACTTCGAGGACATGCCATTTCCTCGGTAGATCTTTGGTATGTTGGTCGTCAAGGAAGCACGATTCTCTCTCTCTATCTCTCTCTACGGCAGAGGCCGGATATATTGATGTTGGCTCATGCTGCACCGAGTCATTATGGATGAAGTAGACTCTAAAGGATTATGGCATCAAGGTCAACAAGATTCCTCTATTGTGCGGCAATGGGAGTGCCATCAAAATTGCATACAATCTAGTGCATCATTCTCGCACCAAGCACATTGAGATCAGACATCATTTTCTTCGCGATCATGTTGCTTGAAGGGATATTGTTATCAGTCATGCCAATGTTGAAGAAAATCTAGCTAATATCTTCACCAAGCCTCTTGATGAGAAAAGATTTTATGTCTTACGATGTGAGCTAAATATCCTAGAATCTGCAAACATGTAGTAAGCTGGACTCAGCACCCGTACCATCACTTCCACATCTTAGAAGGAATGGGTGCACAACACTCGAAGAGTTTGAAAATTTCAACAAAGTGATTTTTTCTTTCAGAGAGTGAATACATTAATGAAGAACTAGACTAACTGGGTGGCACGATAATTGTGCAACGCTCGGGGTCATGCATTTCTTACATGGTGGGTCACGCCTCCACAATTTCCCTTCTTTGAGTTGCCCTTCGGCTTCAAGGTTTTTATGTTAGTCCGAATGCATTTCACTCTTAGCTTTTCTCCCTGGTGTTTGTGTTTCTTTGTATGAGTGAAATACCTAGGACCCTTTTTCCCTCTATTCTATCTCTTCCACTCTATGTTGTTCTATTATGAATACTCAAATTCGATCAGGTAATGATACTTTATCTGGTGTCCTTGACCACATTAAAGGTCCGTTCCGAACTTAATTCATTTTGGCGAAAGCCGTCCAAAATTTGGGGTTTCCCGCCCAAGTCAGGACCATGATCTTTGATGGCGGTTGCCAACTGCTCTTCATCAGCTGCTAGTTTACCTGGTCCATTGAATCGCAATAGTCCTTTGACAGTGGCTGTCCGATCAGATTCACCGGATGCGGCTATTCCTCCTGGCATATATATATAACGCATCGCCATCCTTCTCAAAATCCTTTTCACCTCTTCGCAGCCATCACTTTTCGAAGCCCTACCGTACTGCTCCACCTTGAGCTCGACGATGTCGATCATCTTCGCCACTTTGCTGCCGGAAAGAGATCGCCGGAGTCATTCCATGTCGCTGCAGATCATCTTCCTCCCCGTGCTGCCGTAGTTGTTGCTGCATGTCAAGTGAGTTAGGGTATGTGTAGTGGGAACTCGTTCTTCCTTTCATCTAGTTCGAGTTCATCTACGGTAGAAATAACATGTTTTTACTACATTTCTCAGATCTTTATTGATAAGTAACTTGTGCGGATGTGGTTTGTAGATGTCCCTTGCATCCAAAAAAATTCAGATCTAGGGTCTGTGTTGTGTCACGTACGAACAGAATGCTTAGCACGTTAACTAGTATATTCTTTCAACCTACTAGTTCGCTCTATGCATTTCTTTCATTCGAAACATTTCTCAAAGTCCGCATCTAATTCTTCTTCAAAACGTTTTGTTTCTCAAAAAAACTTTGCTGTGAGCATTCGTAACCATGTCCCTGTTTTCCCTCGCATCTATCCTTATTCACAAGTAAATGCAGTTAGTTGGGGATTCAGCTCGACCAGTGAGCCAGGCTGATAGAGAAGAGGTTGTTCTGGACATAGCAAATGAATCCAAAGTTCCAAATGCCAAGGGCCCAATGGTAGGCCCATCAACCAGCAAGCGCAAAAGAACCAAGAAAAATGCCGATGAGCAAGAAGAGAATGCTCCGAAGAAGAAGAGGGGTTGCAGACAAGTGTATATCAACACAGCTGAACATATCTCCCATGATCAATATGATACTATTCTAGGAGAAGCAAAGCAGTAGAGAGATAAGTATCTGCAATGGATTCGACGTCACTGAGTGCGCAGATGGTTCAGTTATGAATTTGTTCATCCTCCGTTTTCTAAAAAACTTTGCATTTCATCCACCATGGGGTGACTGCCAGAAATTTCTCTGATAAAACCAAAGGATCCCCAGGAGAGACCGCCGCCTCCACCAAATTCTCATGAGTCTTCCCTTCGCACAACCGAATCTTATCCCGATTGGCTTGCTAAGCGTCAGCGAAATACCATCAAGCGAGCTAAGAAGGTTGAAAAGAAAAAGGCTCGTGAAGAAGAAAATTGTCGCCTTCTCAACGATGATGTAGAGAAGAAAAGGGCTGAAGGAAAATCTGAAGGTTGCTCTAAACGCAAGCAGGATCCCAGTTCTGCTGCATCAAAGCGAAAGAGTGCACCCAAGAAGAGGACGGTTGAACCACCCGATGAACTTCCCATAAGTAATTCTTCGGATGATGATGATCCTCCGCTCACCAAGGAAGAAGTTGTTGCTGCTCTCAGCGAGCAAGTGAATATCAGTACTTCGACGGCATTGCCTGATCTTTGGGTCCCTATGGTTCCAGAAGCACCATCGAAGAAGATCACTGCTAGGAAAACTCCTGCTACCACTTTCACTATGAAACAACATGTCAATACAACTCCTCATCCAGATGCTATCAATTTGAAGGATTTGGTAATTGACACTCCAATGAGTACTACAAAGCCAGGCGAACAAATTCCCAAGCCCGACTTGAAGAAAACCAATGTGCATACTACTGAGCATAATGCTCCTCAAGCTACTGCTCCAATGGAGAAGGCTGCTAAGTTTGCACCTACATTAATTCAGCCGCTGGCTTCTAAACCTCCTTTCGAGCAATTTCAAGTGCAAACTGCTTTGATTGCCAAGTCCGATGCTCCTCACTACTATGATCGTACGTTCATCATGTAACTGCTTGATAAGTTTGTGGACAATCCATTCAATGGTGAAGTGCCTTATAACCCACAAGTATAGGGGATCACAACAGTTTTCGAGGGTAGAGTATTCAACCCAAATTTATAGATTTGACACAAGGGGAGCCAAAGAATATTTGAAGGTGTTAGCAGCTGAGTTGTCAATTCAACCCCACCTAGAGATTAATTATCTGCGGCAACGTGACCAGTAGCAAAGTAATATGATAGTTTTGATAATAGTGACAGCTGTAACAGTAACGGTAACAGTCATGGCAGTGGTTTTGTAACAAGTGCAACAGTAATGATAGAAGTAGTAACTTAGTAAGAGAAATATAGGATAAGTTCGTAGGCATTTGATTGGTGACTTGTTGGATGATATTCATCATGAGATAGTTATAACCTAGGGCGATACGACACTAGCTCCAGTTCATAAATATAATGTAGGCATGTATTTCGTAAATAGTCATACGTGCTTATGGAAAGAACTTGCATGACATCTTTTGTCCTACCCTCCCGTGGCAGCGGGGTCCAATTGGAAACTAAGAGATATTAAGGCCTCCTTTCAATAGAGGCCAGAACAAAGCATTAACACATGGTGAATACATGAACTCCTCAAACTACGATCATCACCGGGAGTGCACCCGACTATTGTCACTCCGGAGTTGCCGGATCATAACACGTAGTAGGTGACTATAACTTGCAAGATCGGATCTAGAACATGGATATAATGGTGATAACATAAATGGTTCAGATCTGAAATCATGGCACCCGGACCCAAAGTGACAAGCATTAAGCATGGCAAAGTCATAGCAACATCAACCTCAGAACATACTGGATACTAGGGATCAAGCCCAAACAAAACTAACTAGATTACATGATGAATATCACCCAACTCCTCACCGACCAGCGAGCCTATGAAGGAATTACTCACTCTCGGTGGGGAGCATCATGGAATTAGCGATGGTGAAGGG
Organism: Triticum monococcum; assembly: GCA_034509565.1. Classification (NCBI taxonomy): domain Eukaryota; kingdom Viridiplantae; phylum Streptophyta; class Magnoliopsida; order Poales; family Poaceae; genus Triticum; species Triticum monococcum. The sequence goes on along the minus strand of CM067842.1, from coordinate 435,304,552 downwards.
TTGGTGACGACGAAGAACGAATATCCCCCTCTCCGGAGCCCAAACGGACTCCAGATCTGGATTCCCGATAAAGAATAGGAGGTGATGGTGGCTCCATCTCGTGGATTGCGATAATTATTTCTCCCTGGTTTTTTCTCCAAATATGTGATTTTATAGTATCAGGGTTGACGTCTGCGAGGCCACCAGATGGGGCCAACCCACCTGGGCGCGCCAGGAGGGGGCGCCCAGGTGGGTTGTGCCCACCAGCTGCCCCGCTCCGGTGGATCTTGGCTCCAGAAATTCTCTTTATTTATATAAAAAATCCTCGCAAAGTTTCGTTCCGTTTCAAGAACTTTTATTTCTGCACAAAACAACACCATGGTAGTTCTGCTGAAAACAACATCAGTTCGGGGTTAGTTGCACTCAAATCATGCAAATTAGAGTCCAAAATAGGAGGAAAGCGTTAGGAAAAGTAGATATGTTGGACATAAAAGCAGAGCACCTCCAAAGTTCAAGCAATGATTAAACATTGTAATTCATGGTAGAAAAGATCCAGTCATGATGCACCCAAGATTAGCTACACACAATGCAAAAGCATGACAACAGTGCTCTTAGTTTCTGGCGCTTATTTTAGATGGTGATGACACAACATAAAAGTAAATAGATAGTCCCTTTGCAGAGGGAAGCAATGATTTGCAGAGATGCCAGAGCTCAAGTTTTAAAATAGAGGTAAATGATATTTTGAGATATGCACCCTTCTCATTTTCTTCATTACCATCAGTTGTCAATATCTTCCATGCTAAGCACACTAGTGGCGGTTCCCACGCGATAAAAGTAAAGGTTTTGACTCCATTGGGAGTTTTTATTTGATTATTTGTAAGATTTTTCTATTTGCAGTTTGGGACTGGGCATCCCTATTAACGCCCTTTTCTCGTGCAATGGCGAGTGAATGAACACTCGACCTGAGAATAACCCGCTTGGCATGTAAGATACCGACCACCTCCTATTGTTCCACGAACGATCCAGGCACACAAAAAGGATATTTATTAGAAATTTTTAGATGTGGCACATGCAAATTTACTTAGGACGTCAGGGTAATACTACATATAGGTAGGTATGGTGGGCTCATCTGGAATAACTTGGGTTCAAGGTTTTTGATGTACAAGCAGAATTCCCACTTAGTACAGGTGAAGGCTAGCAATTAGATTGAGAAGCGGCCAGCTAGAGAGCAACAACGATCATGAACATGCATTATGCATAAGTAACATTGGACACTAGCATGAGTAGGATATGAACACCATGAACATAAATATCATAGAGGCTATGTTGGTTTTGATTCAACTACATGCATGAACATTTGCCAAGTCAAGCCACTCGAACATTCAGAGGAGGATACCATATCATCATACTACATCACAATCATTTAACGCAATGTTGATATCAAAGATAAATCATTATCACTCCCAGCTACTTATGCATGGCATGAGAAACTATAATCTCTAATTGTCATTGCAAACATGTTGAATCATAATTGGTTGAACCATGGATTCTAGGTTAAACATATTTACACAAATATAACAAGTCGAGTTCATACCCGTTTCTCTCAGCCACGGCCAGTTCATCGAATATCGTCATTATTGCCTTTCACTTGCACGACCGAACGATGTGAACATAATAATAGTGCAAGAATGTCGTGGGCTAAGCTGGAATCTGCAAACATTTTATTCAATAGGAGAAGACAAGGTAAAATGGGCTCTTTACTAGATCAACAATTATTCAAATGAGAGCCACTCAACATTTTCATCGTGGTCTTCTCCTCGGTAAGACTTGAATAAAAAGAAAAGAAATTCAGAGAAACACACTGAAATATTTTTGGAGATTTTGGTTTTCTTGAACAAGCAAACAAAAAGGGAAAGCAAAAATGAGAAAAACTATTTACACGGGAAATCTCCCAACAAGCAAAAGAAGAACAAGGAAATCTTTTTGGGTTTTCTTTTTAGTGCTACAGTTGTGCCTCCCGGAACTGCTCCTCACGCATCTGCCTCACCCTGTCCATATATTGGCCACGAGCCTCGCCGATGGTCATGGTGCAATGCATCGGCGAGGATGGCACGGAGGAGGGGGTTCGTGCCGGATCGTCGACTACCATGTTCTCCATTGGGACGTCGTCGTCCTCCGGCTGCCTGCCGGCCAGCCGGTCGGCAACAATGGTTGCCATCTCCTTGTGGTCCGTCGTCTGCCCGTCCCGAAGAGCGTTGGAGCGCGAGGAAGCCATGGTGGGCAGTAGTGGTGTGGACAGGAGAAAGGGAACGGATGCGGATGACTGCGGGTATGGCCGGCGCAGCAGTTTATATAGCAATGGTGGGTGGGCGGAGGGACGAACGTGTGGCACCGGAGTAGCCGCCTCGGGAAATGCGTATCATTAATGTGGGCGGCAGATGGACGGATTGATGGCACTTGTGTCGTTTGAAGGAGGAGCAATCGCCTGCAATGGGAAGCGGGGCGGGCGGCGCTGACTGTTTCGGGCGGAGAGCGCGCGCGGGCGAGGAGATGACTTTACTTGGAGAGGATGACAATGGGGACCCACTAGGTCCATAGCCTCACGTACGCAAGTGCCTGCTTATTATATATATATATATACATATATATATAACTATAATTTATTTTGCTTCCTGCTCGTTTCCTGACATCACGGTCCCACACCATTGTCAACCTATGTAGTAGTCAATAAACGAGAGAATGGCACAAGAAGCAGCCGATAGCTGGGACCAAGCAGCTCGAGCAGTATTTGTGTTTTTGAGGTGTGAGCACTGCGCAGTTTTTTGATGGTTAGCCCAGATATTAACTTTTCTCCTCTGGACAACAACAAAAACATCGCTGCAGGTATTAACTGGGCGGGCTGTGGCCCGTCTAGCCCAGGCCAGATATCCAGCCCAGATATTAATTTTTTTCAACCTGAAAATGGCTAGCCCAGCTATACTTTTTTTAGGAATACCCAGGCAAGGTCAAGTTGTTATTCTCCGCCCCACTGGGCTACAAATCTTTCCTAGGAGGGATGCATTAGGCTTAACAAGAAAATGGGCTTTAATAAATAATAAGTGGGTTGTAATTATAAAAACTGGGCAGTAACTATAAAAAATGCACCAAACGCGTGATTACTTTATAAAATATTATTTTTGGATATTGAAAATTTTAATTTCATTAATTGTTGCGAGCGCAATGTTTCGTTGGATTTTTACATAATATAAATTTATATTGAAATTGTATTTAATCTGACTAGAAATTTCGGGATAAAAATATTTCAGATCCCATCAAAATGTGGGAAATTTTATTGAATTTTGTTTGGAATGATTGGTTGAAATGGGTTGTACTTTTAACAAACTGTAAATGGGCTGTAGTAAATTCCATTAGAATTCAAAAATGGGCTACACATTCTTACAAATCTCAAATGGGCTATAAGTTCTCTGCCACACACTTCTGGCCTTACTAAGTTGACGCATCCCCTAAAAACAGAGTTGACGCGTATGCAAGGCTTTGTCAACTTATAGTCAACACACGGTTCTAGCAGCAGTAGCCGTCCATCCAACGGATGCCGTGCTTCTTCTTCAATCTCGGATATTCTAGCTTCACCCGCCCAAAAAATGATTCCTCGCCCTGACATCTAGGGCACACCGTTTCGGAAGCTGACCTATGGGCCTACTAAGTTGACGTACCAAGGGCTTTGTCAACTTAGACAATATAAACGATTCTAGCTGCAGTGACCGTACGATGTCCATCCAACGGCCGTCGTGCTTCTTCAACCTCTGGTCTTCTTGCTCTAGCCGCCCAAAGCAGCGCCGGTCGTACCGCCTGCTCCTGCCTCCCGTGGCCGGCTGTGCAGCCGCGGAGGCCTCACTGCCCCCTACTACTCCCACCGCTAGCCAGGCCATCCCTCCACTCACCCACACCCCCTGTTATTCTACGGAAACGACAGCGCAGCCGAACCAGTGAACCCTCATACTCCTCTCCACATGTGCATCCACTGCCGCGTCTTCCCCGGCTCCGCGTCGTCCCCTTCCTAAGCCTCGCCGTCGTCCACTGCCCTGGTGCTCTCGGCGCGGCGTGGTCAACATGGTCAAGGAACGACTTCCATCGGACGTGGACTATACGTGGAGAGCCTGACAGCTGGGTCCACGGCAGCCGCAAGGAAGTGCCTCCTTATTACGCGCAAAATAATTATTCCTCCACCTGACAGCGGGGACCCACCAGACGGGCCACCGTATTTCACGAAAAAAATGATTCGCCCCCAGACTGCTGGGACCCACAAGCTACATCTTCGCACGCAAGGAAGTGCGTCCGGGAAAAAAACGATTTGCCCCCAGACTACTGGGACCCACTAGCTACATCTTCGCATGCAAGGAAGTGCATCCGAAAAAGAAACGATTCGCCCCCCGACTGCTGGGACCCACCAGCTACACCTTCGCACGCAAGGAAGTGCGTCCGGGCAAAAAAACGATTCGCCCCCCTGACTGCTGGGACCCGGCAGCTACACCTTCTCACGCAAGGAAGTGTGTCCGGGCAAAAAAAAAACAAAACGATTCGCCCCCCTGACTGCTGGGACCCACCAGCTACATCTTCGCAGGCAAGGAAGTGCCTGACAGTCGGGACCCACCTGGTCGAAGCGTATGTAGCGTTGTCATTCTGGTCGCGAACGTGTACGTACATACTGGTCGATGTAGAGGCGCGCACATGTCGTAGTAGAGGCGTGCACGTAGCATGTACACGTACGTACGGCGGCCAAGGTGCAAGAAAGAAAATACGGCCACGTATGTGTACATACGGGCAGGGTCTCGAATGCCTACTTGCGCATACGTACGGCCAGGGCTCATGTACATGGCTGGGTCGGAACAGAGAAACAGCATCGTCGTCGTGTTCATGGGGAGGCAACAGAATGCGTCGTGTTCATGGGGAGGCAACGGAATGCGCCATGTTCATGGGGAGGCAATGGAATGTGTCGTGTTCATCGGGAGGCAACGGAACGCGTGGGAGCCAATCGGCTGGGTCGGAACGGAATGCATGGTCGTGTTCATCGGGAGGGCTTGGATGGAACAGGCGATGGAAACGAGGCCTGGCGTACCGCAAAACGGAGGAAACGGACCTCCTACATTCGGAACGGGGTCCTGTTGATCGGGAGGGGTGTGGTGTACCGCAAAATGGAGGAAACAGACCTCCTACGGTCGAAACGGGGGTCCTGTTTATCGAAAGCGGTGTGGCGTACCGCAAAACGGAGGAAACAGACCTCCTATGGTCGAAACGGGGGTCATGTTGATTGGGAGGGGTGTGGCGTACCACAAAACGGACGAAACGGACCTCCTACGGTCGAAACGGGAGTCCTATTCATCGAGAGGGGTGTGGCATACCGCAAAACGGGACTCCACGGGATACTGTTCGTCTCCACCGTCGACCTCCTCCAGCCTCCACGGGCTACCGTCGACCTCCTCCAGCCTCCACGGGCTCCTGTTCATCCAGCCTCCACCACGCGCTACTCCACTAGGTACTGTTCAACCACCCCTCCACCGTCTACTGTTCATCCGGCCCTCCACACCACGGGGTCCTGTTCAACCACCCCTCCACGGGCACCCCTCCACCGTCTACTGTTCATCCAGCCCTCCACACCACGGAGTCATGTTCATCCAGAGGCAAGCCACCGCTCACTATTCATCCAACCCCCCCCCCCCCCCCCCCCGCAACGCTCACTGTTCATCCAATCGATCGGCTTCAGTTAGCAGCAGTAGCGAAGGAATCGCTCGATCAGGTTCAGTTAACAGCCATCGATCGATCGCTTGGGTTCAGTAACGCATAGCCTGCAGTGCAATCGCTCGGGTTCAGTTAGAGCACAACGCCTCGCTCGGGTTCAGTTAGAGCCAATACCTCGCACACACGCGCGTACGTGTACGAGAGAAACGCGCATCGCTCGACCCCCGACCTCCCACCGTAACTGGGAACTCCCCGAAATTTTCCTTGCCCTCGCTTCTACCATGGTTTTGTCCGTGATGGACGGCCCAAAGAATGTCATGCCGCTGCGTCTCCGGCCCGCCCAGGACAAAAATCCCATTTTCTATCATGATTCTTTGTCACAGAAGTAGGAGCCCACCACATCTATGATGATACCGGGTTTTGTCACAATTATCGTCATAGAAGTGCCATATGTATGACAGAAAAAAAAATTCGTTCGGCCCAAAATGTCACGGATGTGTCTTTTTTTGTAGTGAAATGAATCTGTTCTGTTGCCTTCTGCCTCTGCAGCTCCTGCTAGTGTGCCACCAACCTCATCTCCACTTCAGTTATCTATCGACACTGCGACAAGAATGCGAGATGTTGGTCCCTCCGTACAAAAATCAGTTTCTGCTCGTCGTACTGACTCTGTTGTATATGGTGATGAAATTCTCTCTCTTGAAGACGAACTCAAATACCCATATCCTTGTGAAGAACTACCTCTGTTCTTGTCAGGAGTAGGTGCCAAAGGTCCTCTTTTCAATTAGAATGCACATCCTCGATTCTTTCAAGATAGTCCATATGATGGCCCGCGCACTTCGAAATCGCCTCACTTCTCGACCAATGAACATGCCATATATTACTCTCGGGTCCTCTATGAGACCAGAAAGATATTTCAGCGTGAATATCCGAATATCCCAGCTATGCGAAACATTGGCTACTTCAATCATTTGTTGCAAGATCGGGATGATTTCTACCTCACCAAGGTATTCGAATTCGAGCATCCTTGGAATAGAGAGATTATTCTTCAGTTCTATGCTACTTTGTATATCTCTGGTGATGAATCCGGCAGCTCAAAATGGATTATGGAGTGGATGACCGAAGGAAAACGCATCAAATGCACTTCAACAAATTTTGTTTCACACTTCCAGTTCCCTTGCTTTGAGCATGGTGACACTAAAATTCGGGTGCACAACATTGATGTCATATCAGATGAAACCTTTCGGAGCACATCCAGAAAAGATTCATGACTACACTGGTGCTCCCTGTACTAAGCATTTAATATTTAAGAATCAGATGCTATTTTGTATGCTCTCTTACACAATTTGCCCTTTGGCTGGGATGAATTCATATAAATCCATCTCAGATGTTCTTCAGAATGCTATCTATGCAATCGTTGAGCGATGTATCTTCGATGTTGAAGCCATGTTTTTGTGTATTCTGAAGGACTCAGCTCAATATCCTTTGTGCGTCAAAGTCTTTATGCCATGGATTCAAAAAATTATTGATCAGGCTATGCGCACATTGTATCTGGCGAAGGAAAGTCAAAAAAGCTTCATACCTCCTATTCGCGATACCTTGCAAATCATGGAAGATATTTCTTCAGGAAAAATCGGCTGTGTCAAGGCCTCATGATTGTCATAAGAAATTCGACGGGCCACGTCTCCCTCAGCGTGACCTAAAGATTACGATTCAACCTCCATCGCAACTTGAAGTCAGTTTGCGTACACAATAACTACTTCACAAGTTTTTACCGAGAAACAACTCATGAATGTCAATTTCCAAGAGCTCTATGATTATATTGACAAAGGAATCACCATTGACAATTTCCAAGATCGAAGTACCCCTCCTCTTCCTGGTCATGAGACCACCACTAATCTTCTACATCTGAAGCTTCGCAAACTGCTTGAAGAATCTGAAGCCACCTCACCGACTAAGAAACCTAGCAAAGGCAATGTGCTATCCCGTGTTCCTCATGTGGCTGCCCTAGATATGCCCTCATCCTCTCAGCCCCAAGTTGTTATCCCCGAAGTAAAATCCATTGTTGCTCAAAGCAAATCCATTCACTTCCGAAGCTGAAGTGACCTCAGACAGTTCTTCTGGAGATGCCACCGACTAAATCAAGTTCTGTGATTTTTGCACTCATGTTATTCGTCACCTTTTTGACACTAGTTGACAAAAGGGGGAGAATTACATCGAGTCCCAGTAGATTTTCTTCTGTGTTTCTTTGGTTTGGTTTCGTGCAAGTTTAAAACTTCTGGTTTAAGCTTATTTTCTCTAAGCTGTAAAAACTTATGTGTTGTAATGTTAATAACCCCTCCCGGTGCACTATTTCTCTTGAAGCATATGTTTTGCAGGTGGAATTATTATTGGAAGTTATGAACGATTGCACTACAATCTCGATGAATTATATGTCATCAGTGCGAATCATTGTCTCGGATGATTGAAATTTCCTCTGTGTACTTAAATACTTGCAGGATAATTAATCTCATATCTTTTTCCCTCCATACATCTAGGGGGAGTCTATTTCATCATGGATAAAAGTAACACTTATTCACTCTTGTAGGAATGACTTTTCACTTATCTATCTTCACTTTGATGATTATCTGTTTTGTCAACAATCGTCCAAAAAGGAGGAGATTGTTGGTGCAATAATTTGCCTCCTTATGTTTTGGAGTTTGTTGACATAAATAGTAAGGGACTTATGAGTTTTCTAGTGCACACAGAGTAACAGGTCCCTAGAATCAAGAGGATTTCGATTCAAACGCCGAAGATAATCCTCCATGTGAAAGTAAAGGTTATCACCAAAGATTATGATAACAAGAGTAACCCCTCAAAAATTGCCGACACAAAGCAATTGGTTCGGTGCTCGTCCGAAGGAAGTGACTGCGACCGAGAATATTGACAACGAAGTGAAGATGTAGAATTTATTTAATTGTTTACCTTCTCTTTATTGATTCATAGGACAACCGTACTACTAAAAGGGGTGTAGCGTTCGAAGCTTTGATTCTCTGATGCTAAATCTAAATATGATGAAAGTTGTGAGAGAAATCTCATTGTGTTCCGAGAAAATACTTGCCAGCAAGAGACTGTGATCTTCTTCGCTCCGAGAGATTTGTCTCTGACCGAGGAGTTAGAATTACCTAGTCCTCAAGTAATGTTACTGTTTCTCTTGAAATCCGACCATTGTGAATGTGTTGGTTGACCATTGGTGGGCCGCGTGTCCAGAATGGTCACTTCCCACCAGGGAAGGTTGTAGCTATAAATAGCCACCCCGCAACGGCGTTGTCAGGTGGCTGCTCCGTTTGATTGTGAGAAGATTGTTGATCAACCCCGTCTCCTGATTGATTTGAGTTTAAAATACACCGAGAGAAAACCATAGAGCTAAAAAATTAGATAGTAGTTCAGCATGACTCGAACTAAGTCCAGTACGCTCTACCTATTACTCTCGAGATCTACAAGCTCTCTAGACGCTTAGCTGTCAATTTCTTCAGAGACTAAGAGTAATTGTGGTTCTCTAAGAAGAAGTCTGTAAAGGTTCGGAGATCGCCTCAAGTGTCTACCACGAATGATCGGCATTGGTTGACGAACCAATTGTCGAGGAGAATAGGGCGAAGAGAGTTTATCTTCTGTGTTAAATCACAACCCCTCCAACTAGATGTAGTCCTTGTGCAGAAGGCCGAACTGGCCTACCAAATTCCTTGTCGCCATCGAGCATCACTTGTTACCTCTGCTGGTCCTCTTTACATTCGAACTTTTTCAATCATGTGATTTGTCTCAATGCATGCTTTAAGTTTACATTCGTTAGTTTACAGTCGCTCATTGTACACTGTTTACATTTGCTCCGCTGCTGGGTTACGAGAGATTTGATATTTCCGAAGAAATTTTAAAAATCTCATTCACCCCCCCACCCTCTGGTAGACATACTTTGCTCTTATAGTTATACAAAGTTAGTGTTATTCTACTTGTAAATTTCTGTATGTCACTAGTATTTGATACTGACTGGTTGCTCTCATTTTGCAAACCGATGCAGGGACTACAGAGAGCTCACAAGGAGAGAAGAAGTGAAGTCATGACACAAGTCGAGAATGGTAACGGGATCGCCCCTCGGAGACTGCCAAAGTCATGTCTATAGTTTATCTTCAAGATTTATCTTAGAACTAAAATGATAGTTATTTTGCTTCGGGTGTTAAGTAATGCATTATCCTACGGGTTATGTGATGGATATTCTTATAAATTTTCAACAATAGTTGTTTAGATTATTATCAGAATATGTTTTTGATTAAACCTCTATTAAGTGATGTTTTATTCCTGATAAATCCTGAAGTGTGTGATCTATAACATTAAAAGCTAAATGTCTTGAGAAGACTGATAAAACCACTTGTGTGTGACACTGCTTGGTTATATGGGATAATTGATCTTCATAGAGATTAAGTATAAAAGGTTTTGAATTGACCGAATCCATTGAGATGTATAAAGTCCAATGGATATAACGAGGCACGGTGAATATTTATACTTCATTAATGTTATTAGTAAATATGATTTACTTGATAAAACATCAAACTAAAATATTTGACATGGTTCAAGAAATTCAGGATGAAGATATAATATCATTATGACAAAAGATAAAAGGATTATTCTTTCATGAAGAATTATATCTAAGTCATAAGTTTAGCAAGTAACTGAATAATTGTGGAATTATTATTACTGATATGCTCTTATTAAAATTTTGGGATTTATAAATGAAATAGCATAATATTCACTAAACAGATGCACCATCTAAAAGGGTCTAATATAAACTATATAGAGTTATAGAATATTTTAAATCAAGGCTTCATTATATTGTTTTGTGTTCCTCTCACTAAATTCAAAGGACAAAAGTTTTTCATAGAATTTATTTTTTGAGATAAGGTTTTCTTGTTAAAGGAGCAAGTTGGAGGATGATACCTATTATTGAGATTATTAATCTCTTACTTAAGAAGACTAATACCAGAAATGTTCTGGAATATTTTGTTTGTAAAACTAAGAAACGAAATTGCCACATTAGATGTAGTAGTTTTTCAGTTGAGATTGTAACAAAACGCAAAGGTCACATAAGATTATTGAATCTGCTATTTCATCTTAGAAGAACATGAAACCTCTACCTTACAAGGAAGCAGTGATAGCACTCAGGTAGAGAGGTATTACTTAAATAATTGAAATCCAATTTGAAGTCCATATACAAGGAAAACGTTTTGAACTTGGTGAAACCTTCAGAAGGTGTATAAATGGATCTTTAAATGTTCATGGATAATGATCCTGAAAATTTTTTACAAAAGATTTTTGTAGAGAGGGAAGAATTGATCTTATCAAATCTCCATTTTAGTACCAATACTCAAAATATATAATGGATGACAATGGTGAATATTATTGATATATAAAGAAGATTGTTTCTGAAAAAGGTTTTCAAAAGGATGAATATAAGATATAATCAAAAGGACTTGTAAGTAATACTGGAATGACATAAATATTTCAAGTCATGAGCATGATTTGAAATAAAATCAAATTGCTAGATTTTGATAAAATAATTGGATAATTAAGAGTTTATCAAGAAGCCTGTGGATACAAGAAGTTTAGTGGGAGTTGTATAACATTTCTGATCTTACATATGTATGACATATCATCTGATCAGAAATAATATAATTTAGCACAAAAGAATAAAATCATGTTTCTACAAGGGACTTAGAATAATTGGATGAAAATCTATATAGATAGATTATAACCGATTATAATATCTAATTATACTAATACACGTACTATGACAAAGTTTTAAAAGAGTTTAAAAGGAGAATATGTTTCTCAAAATGTCACAAAGCATAACACTATCAATAGTTGATAATCATGTGTGGATAATAGAGTTCAATTTGATTGAATTCATCATGTGTGCTATCAAATGTACAAAGCCTTATGTTTTGTATGAACTAATTGTTAGTAGTAAGTACCATAGTAATCCTCGAGAGATTTACTAGGGTAATTGCTTAAAGGTTAAGTACCTCAATTGGACAAAGGTTCTATTTCTTGTCCTTGGAGGAGATGAAGAGATTGTTGTAAATGGTTACACAAAATATTTGTTGTAAAGGTTACACAAACACAACTTCATGACTGATATGAAATAACTATCGGGCTATAACTTTCGAAATAATTTTCAGAAACAAACATAAATTGTGGATCTATAAATGATATAGATTGAAACTTGAGAAGCTATTTAATAGGATGTAATCTGGATCAATAAAAGGTTTATTGATGATGATGTAGTTCCAAAATGAATATTGACTATATAAAGATGGAGCAATTGGACTATATGGAGATATAGTTGATACGTCTCGAGTGTATCTATAATTTTTGGTTGTGTCATGCTACTGTATTATCAATCTTGGATGCTTTATATGCATATTTGTGTTGTTTTATATCTTTTTGTTGGGACTAACCTGTTGACCTAGTGCCCAGTGCTAGTTGTTGTTTTTTTTCTTGTTTTTGGCTTTTCAAAAAATCAATACCATTTGCATACTCCTTTTGGACCACATTCCTCTTCTTAGAGGTAACTTCATCTGGCTGAAAATCAGAATCTTCCTCATAGGGATTTTTCTTCTTCCTAGCCCTTGTAATAGCTTAGGGAAGACCATGAGAACTGGAGTTCCAGGGTCCTCAAAGCTAGCCTCGATACTAGTGCCTACCCTCAACTCCAGATTCTATTAAAATATATTCTGGTTGTCATCTGAACCTGACATCTTGCACAACTGACCCTATGAAATAGAATTGGTGGAGTGGAGTGGATGAGGATCATAAAATACAGCTATATCTCAAAATATTGAGATCATAGTTTAGTATTAGGTTTTCACGGTAAGCATTTCAGAATTATTGAGTGGAAATTTTTGGAAATACGAAGGCAACAATAGAGAGTAGGTCATATGTTTTCAGTAGTACCGATGTGTGACTCAGTTTCTCCGAGGTGCTCATGGTACTGCAGAAAAACTACATCAGTCTCACTGATCTAGTACATTTCGGTATCACTAAGTAGTATTGTGTGCAATGGTCAAGGCTAGTTGGTGACACCGATCCAAACCAATTAGTCCATCAGAGATGAGTATGGTGGAAACCTAAACCTCAAGATTTCCTTAACACTAAATCTACAAATTCGTTCGGTGGATAGGAACGTGCAACTAGGTGGAAAGAAAACATGTGCAATACTTTTGTGCATTGAATCATATTGGGCAGCACAAAAAGGTCACATCATACCCTAACTTGGTGAAGATCCTCTACATCTGCAATGGCGGAGAAGACTGTCATTGACGGTGGTGGAATCCTATGGCGAGGGCGCGCTGGAGTCAAGGACTATGAAAGAGATGGTTTACGGAAACAAAACGATTGAACAAATTTTCAACGAACCATCCCTCGAATATATATACCAGTACTCTGTCGGTTTGTCCGAGTGAACGACTCGGTGACATATGCGTGTAATTGTTAGAAAATAGTGCATCTCGGTGACACCGACTGGAATCGTTCGGTCTTTCTGAGATTGAAATACTTGTAGGAACGAAGTATGTCTACCAAAGGGGGGTGAATGGGAGTTTTAAATTTTCTTTGGAAATATAAAAACTCTCGAAACCCAGCAGCGGAGCGGATGAAAACAGTGTGCAGCGAGCGAATACAAACTAATGAATGGAAACTAAAATCATGCATCAAGACAGATCACATCATTGAAATAGTTCGAATGTAAAGAGGAGAAGCAGAGGTAACCAATGATGCTCGATGGCGACAAGGAATTTGGTAGACCAGGTCGCCCTTCTGCAAAAGGACTACGTCTGGTTGGAGGGGTTGTGATTTAACATAGAAGATAAACTCTCTTCGCCCTATTCTCCTCAACATTTGGTTCATCAACCAATGTCGATCACTCGGGGTAGATACTTGAGGCGATCTCCAAAACTTTACAGACTTCTTCTTCAAGCACCACAATCACTCTTGGTCTCTGACGAAATTGACACCTAACCGTCTAACATCCCAAATTTTCAATTTGGAATATTATACAATAGAACATCATTGTATATCATATTTTATTGCATTTTGGTTGATCCTAGAAAATTCTACGCAACTCAAGGACCCTCGGAGAGAGCTGGGGATTTCGTTATTTTCATATTTGAGTTTTCCCACATTTTGAAAATAGGATCATTTGATTTTATTTATTTTATCTTCAATTATTTCTATTACAAAAATATGAGAGAGGGAATAAAATTACTTTCCCAAAATAAAGAAATATTGAGAATTTAATAATAAAATCAAATAAGATTTATTTTTGGTTTTATTTGCTATTTTATTTGAATTTAGGAAAAATCCGCGTTTTTCAAAATTGCGTTTAGGCCCCAAATAAATGTTCATCCTGTGTGGCTTGATTTTAGAAGCCGGGGAAAATTTATTTCGGGATTTTTGGAGTCTGTTTAGTATTCCTTTTGTTTCTTTTCTGAGTGTAACTACCTAACGGGCCGTGTCCGACCCGGTCACCTGGCCCGGCCGGCCTTATAAGCCGGGGGAGGAGCCCAGCCGAGCCCCAAACCCTAGCGCCCCGCCCTGCCGCCTCTGCCGCCGCCGCCACCTCTGCCGCCGCCGACGCCTCGCGCGCCGCACCGCGCTGCCGCCCGCCGACCCCGCCGCCCGCCGGAGCCGCCGCTTGCTGGAGGTTGACCTTGCCGCCGCCGGTTTTTCTCGAAAAACCGTTCGGTTTTTCGTTTGGTTTTTTAGTTTTGTTTTTTTAATAGATCGGTTTTTCCGGTTTATTTATTTAGCGAGCGTTCGCTCGTTCGTTCGTTTTAAATGAAAGCATTCATCGGTTAGATCCAGATAATGAACGTTCGTTCATTAATCTGTTCGTCTTTTTTCTTTTTCTTGGATTAAATCCGTGATTATTCTGATTGCGATTCCTGATGTGATTTTCGTTCTAGTATAACTTTTCGCTCATTTATCGGAATCGGGCGATTCAAGCACCTGGAGTTTCGTCTCGAAACCCTCTTTCCGTTTAACCAACTCAAACAAGTTTTTGCCACTGTAAAAATTGCCCTAGATCCAGAATAGTAAATGAAGCCTGTTTCTTTTGCCGTTTGTCTTTTGTTGTTTCGTTCGATTTGATTCTTTTTGCCAACCGGAGTTTAAGTTGAACTTTCTGGTTAGGTATCTTATTTGAGTTTTACTTGTGCATTAGTTGAGTACTTATTGTATGCTTGTTTGTTTGCGATAGAGTACCCGGAGAGCGCCACTTGCTACTTCGAATCGCTAGGTTTTGCGGATCATCAGCAAGGCAAGTAACACTTTGATCATACCTCCTACTACCCAGTTTTTATTGCATTAGATCAATCCTCACACATTGCATGATTAGGATCTAATTAAATTGTGGGTTCTGGGAAGTAGTTGAGGTAGTACATATTACATGTTTATTATCAAACCTTTGGGAGTTACTTCTATATTTTCTTATTATGCCATGCTATGCTAGTAGACGTAGATTGGAGTGTATTCATGACAGATGTGAGATTGTTAAATTAATGGTTTAACTAAGGTGGCAACTTAAATACACATCTGGGTGGATTGAGGCACCTGGGTATTCCAGCGATTGCCTGTTTTTCTTTTGGACCGTCACCTAGACTCAAAGGGATCATGAGATTATTCATACTAGAAATTTCCGTGTGCAGCCACAAGCTACTATGGGCTCTAGCATAGTTGATTAAGTCATGCGAACTCTTACAGTGGTAGACTAGCAGATGTAGGGGAAAGTAGGTGTAACGGTCTACCCGATCGTAAGGTGCTAGCGCTTCTGAAAGACTATGTCTCGATCATCCATTTCTCAAACACCATGTAGTGCAAGAATCCCAACGGAAGAGATCGAGTCTTGTGGGGAAAAGTGCGCAAACCTATGCAGAGTAGCCGTGTCCCCGGTTATGGACAACTTAAGTATATAGTACTTGGATTATCATGTGAATCTCATCATGTTACTCCAATTAATTTTGTTGGGTTTTGTTTAATGATGATGCTTAATTGGGATTGAGAATGCTGTCAACCATTCTCAATGTTTAACAACTACCATGATAGTTAAATAAAAATTTATTCCTTTGCAGTAGGGAAAAATTGGCTTTACGCAAAACTGTAACCATAGAGCTTTCCACCAGCCAAATATGCATATAGTATAGCCTATTATTTTCATTGCTCTCTATGTGTTACCTTGCCAGCATATTCCATGTGCTGACCCATTTCGGGCTGCAACGTTCATGTTGCAGACTTTTCAGACGACGATTAAGGTGCCTTTAGGTCGTGGTTCTATACTCAGTGATGCCATTGGAGTTGATGGACTCACTTATCTTCCAAGCCTTCCGCTGTTATCGTTATTAGATGGCCTTAAGCCATATTTATTGTAATAAGTTCTCTTTTGAGACACTCGAGGTAATAAGTGTGTGATTGCTACTCTGTTATAAATCATTCAAGTACTGTGTGGTGTCAGCATTACTGATCCAGGGATGACACCTGAGCATAGAGATTAGACCGTTTGAGGTCTGGTCGCTACAAGATGGTATCAGAGCACACGCTGACTGTAGGATACGACCACTAAGCTAAAAGACCTAGATCACTACTCACTCTCTTCTCATTCTGACTTCTCATCTTTTCTACTCTTTTAGGATGGCGGATGCAAGGAACAAGTTCATGCAGCCAGATGAAGATACACCCTTTGGACGTCACTTGAAGGAAGTCACTAGATACCTAAACATAGGAGTGCCAAGCTTCACAGGGACCTACAACGCCACTTTACCTGAAGAGGAGCGCTGGATGATTCAAGTTCAAGTTCCAGGAAGGACGTTCATGCCCGTCACTGAACCCATAGAGTTTTCTTTTGATGCACCAACTTGGAGTCTAGGAAAGAGCATGGCAGCTCACATCGCCATGGGACGCATTGGAGAAGTTTACCACAATGATCTCAAGGATACTATCTACCAGATTTGTGGGCGCCGAGATGAACACTGGGAGATGATCACCACTAGGAAGGATAGGTCAATTGTAGCTTTTATCCAGGAGTTAAACCAGCACATTCGACATCAAGAGAACCAGATGTGCGCCGACATGATAGATCTGAAGAAGGCGAGGACAAGAATCAAGGAGCTGGAGGAAGAACTCAAGGCCACACATGAAGATTATGAAGAGGAAATCGAAGTACTAGTGGACAAGAATGCTGACTTAACAATGAAGATCGGAATATTTATGGGAGGCCCTACACAAGTAGAAGAAGACAAAGAACCCAAGGAGAGTCGCACGGAAGACTATATCATCATCGACGACACCGACTCGGATCCAGATGATAGTGATGATGACTATGTTGATGAAGCTGGAGTAGATATCATGGAGTCTACAACCGAATAATATTTCTAGTAGACCACCCCATCAGTAGTAGTAGTCCACCATGTAAATATAGTAGTCCGAGCACTTTTGCGATAGTTAGATCGATTGTATGCCCTTGTTTGATTGATTGAATGAAGTGAATTGTTTGCTTTTGCCTCATGTGCATATGGGTAGTGTTTTCTCTCTAGACCCCTTTCTATTCTTAAATATCATCTTTTCTAAACCCTCAGATGCCTCTGAGACGTGACCCTGGATTTACCTTCCCACCGGAGCTCACCCAGTTCATCTAGCAACAGAACACATTGATGCAGTTGCTAGTCCAGAATCAGAATAAGGGGAACACCAACAACAACAACCCACCACCACCACCACCTGTTGATCACTTAGCTCGTTTTCTTAGGCTGAATTCGCCGGTGTTTTCCAGTAGCACCGAGCCTATAGTAGCAGATGATTGGCTCCGCAAGACAGCAAGGGAGTTGACCACGGCAGGATGCACAGATGTGGAAAAGGTGAAGTTTGCCGCACATCAGCTTGAAGGACCCGCAACATCATGGTGGGAGAATTTCACAGCCACTTTCCCTATTGACACTGTCACATGGGACCAGTTTCAACAGGCTTTCCGTACTGCCCATGTTTCAGCAGGAGCTATGGCCATGAAGAAGCGTGAGTTTCGCAACTTGCGCCAAGGAGGACGGACAGCTGGCCAGTATGTGGAGGACTTTAGTAAGCTAGCACGTTATGCCCCAGATGACGTAGCTACGGATGAAGCTAAGCAGGAGAGGTTTCTGGAAGGACTGAATGATGAGTTGAGCATGTAGTTGATGGTAGCAAGCTTCAACAACTACCAGGAGTTGGTAGATCGTGCTCTCATGATTGAAGGGAAGCAGCAGAAGATTGAGAACCGCAAGAGGAAGTATGGACATGGGAAGTACAATTCAGGAGCTCAGAAGAAGCCACGTTTTACCCCTAGACCGGGAGGACATTTTCAGCATACCCATGGAGGAGGTAGCTCGAACAATCATAACGGCACCAAGAATGGTAATGGGAATGGAGGACGCAACAGCCAGAACCGCACCAACCCATCAACCCCAGCCAAGAGAGACCTGAGCCAAGTCACTTGTTTTAAGTGCCAGAAGACTGGACATTATGCCAATGAATGTCCTGAATCCCAGAATGGAAATGGCAATGGAAGCTCTCGGAAGAAGCTGAACCCTTTCAACAGGGGACAGGTGAACCACATTAACGTGGAGGAGGTTGAAGAGCAGCCGGATGCAGTAATCGGTAAGTTTTTGGTTAAGTCATTTGCTGCACTCATTATTTTTGATACTGGTGCATCGCATTCATACATATCAAGGGAATTCATGGATAAGTATAACCCGCCCACCAAAGTTCTTAGAACACCTATGCTAGTAAGCTCACCAGGAGCGGAGTATATGGCTAGTAAGGGATGTTTTCATGTGCCATTGAATAGAGGTAGGCATGTGTTTCCCTCGGATTTGATCATTTTGGAATCACAAGGATTGGATGTAATTCTGGGTATGGATTGGCTGTCGATGTATGGAGGAAACATCGATTGCCAGTAAGTCAATTTTGCTTACCACCCCAGAAGGGAGAAGGATCAAGTATGTATCCCGGCATGTGCCGAAGAGGACTGAAGTAAATTGTTTAACAGGAGTTGTGCAGGAAGAAGTACCAGTGGTGAAGGATTTCCCTGATGTATTTCCAGAGGAGTTGCCAGGCATGCCATCGGATAGAGACATTGAGTTCTTGATTGAGCTTTTGCCAGGCACAGGGCCAATATCTAAGAGACCATATAGGATGCCTACAAAGGATTTGGTGGAGATTAAGAAGCAGATTAAGGAGTTACTGGATAAAGGATATATTCGCCCAAGTTCTTCGCCTTGGGGATCGCCAGTACTTCTAGTGGAAAAGAAGGATGGATCGTTAAGGATGGTTGTTGATTATCGAGGATTGAATGAAGTAACCATCAAGAACAAGTACCCATTACCGATGATCAACGATCTGTTTGATCGATTGCAAGGAGCTAAGGTATTTTCCAAGATCGACCTGCGATCAGGATACCATCCGTTGAAGATTCGAGAACAGGATATACCTAAGACGGCTTTTAACACCAGGTATGGGCTGTACGAGTATACCGTTATGTCATTTGGTCTGACTAATGCACCTGCATATTTTATGAACATGATGAACAACGTGTTTATGGAGTTTCTGGATAAGTTCATCGTAGTGTTCATTGATGATATCCTGGTTTACTCGAAGAATGAAGAGGAGCATAAGGAGCATTTGCGTTTGGTACTTGGTAAGCTCAGAGAACATCAGTTATATGCCAAGTTTAGCAAATGTGAGTTTTGGTTGAAGGAAGTTGGATTTCTCGGCCATGTTATATCCAGAGAAGGTATAGCGGTAGATCCCACCAACGTTGACACTGTGACAAATTGGGAAGTGCCAACAACAGTCGGAGAGATCCGGAGTTTTCTTGGACTCGCAGGATACTACCGGAGATTTATTGAAAATTTCTCGAAGATTGCGAAGCCTATGACGGAGTTGTTTAAGAAGGATACCAAGTTCATATGGACTGAGGAATGTGAGGCCAGTTTCCAGGAGTTGAAGAAACGTTTGGTTACATCACCTGTGTTGATTTTGCCAGATCAGACCAAGGATTATGAGGTGTATTGCGATGCTTCACGTCGAGGACTTGGAGCAGTGCTTATGCAAGAAGGAAGAGTTGTTTCATATGCCTCACGATAGCTTAAGCCTCATGAGTTGAATTATGCTACACATGATTTGGAGTTAGCAGCCGTAGTGCATGCATTGAAGACCTGGAGACACTTTCTCATTGGAAATCATTGTGAGGTATACACGGATCACAAGAGTTTGAAGTATATTTTCACACAGAAGGAGTTGAACCTCGGACAAAGGAGATGGTTGGAACTCATCAAGGATTATGATATGAGATTGTATTATCACCCCAGAAAGGCTAACATAGTAGCTGACGCGTTGAGTCGTAAAAGCCATGTCAACACCCTAATGACGGGAGATTTACCAAGGGAGTTAGCCGAAAATCTCCGTGAGCTATGTTTGGAGATAGTGCCGAGAGGCTATGTAGCAGCATTGGAGATTCAGTCTACTTTGATGGATAAGATCAGAGAAGCCCAGAAGACTGACAAGGAGATTGCTTCTATCAAGGAGAAAATAAGCAAGGGAAAAGCTAAAGGATTTCGTGAGGATGAGCACAATACCTTATGGTTTGAAGACCGCGTTTATGTGCCTAATGATTCGGAGATCAGGAAGTTAATTCTGCAAGAGGCCCATGATTCATCATATTCGATTCACCCAGGAAATACTAAGATGTATTTGGATTTGAAGGATATTTTCTGGTGGACCGGAATGAAGAAGGATATTGCGGAGTATGTAGCAGTTTATGTTGTATGTCAGAGAGTGAAGGCAGAGCACCAGAAGCCAGCAGGATTGCTACAGCCATTGCCGATACCCGAATGGAAGTGGGATAAGTTAGGCATGGATTTTATCACCGGATTGCCCAGAACTAATTCAGGCTATGACTCGATTTGGGTTGTAGTCGATCGTTTGACAAAGGTAGCTCATTTCATTCCAGTGAAGACTACCTATACCAGTGCAAAGTTGGCCAAGATATACATGACCAGAATCGTATGTCTGCATGGAGTTCCAAGGAACATTGTATCAGATAGAGGAACCCAATTTACCTCAAAGTTCTGGAATCAGTTGCATGAAACTTTGGGTACCAGGCTAGAGTTCAGTACAGCTTTCCATCTGTAGACAGATGGACAGACCAAGAGAGTCAATCAGATTTTGCAGGATATGCTGAGAGCTTGTGCGCTAGATTACGGATATAGTTGGGACAAGAATTTGCCATATGCAGAGTTCTCTTACAGCAACAGTTATCAATCCAGTTTGAAGATGGCCCCTTTCGAAGCCTTGTATGGAAGGAGGTGCAAGACCCCATTGTCGTGGGATGAAGTTGGAGACCGCCAGTTTTTTGGACCGGATCTGATTAAGGAGTCTGAACAGAAAGTGAAATTAATTCGCGATAGGCTCAAGGTATCCCAATCCAGGCAGAAGAGCTACGCAGATTCTAAACGCAAGGAGACCGTTTATGAAGTCGGAGACCGAGTTTATCTTCGAGTATCTCCACTTCGAGGAGTTAAGCGCTTTGGAGTTAAGGGAAAGTTAGCGCCGCGTTTTGTAGGACCATACAAAGTTTTGGAGCGCATGGGAGAAGTAGCCTACAAGTTGGAAATGCCTGAAGGATTGTCAGGAGTTCATGACGTGTTCCATGTTTCCCAGTTGAAGAAGTGCCACGCAGAGATGGCTGATATACCGCTGAGAGACACAGTGCCGCTGGAAGCGATTCAGTTGGACAGTGATTTGACCTATGAGGAGAAACCAGTCAAGATTCTTGAGTATGCCAGCCGAGTCACCCGCAGCAAGGTTATCATGTTTTGCAAGGTTCAGTTGGACAATGATTTCCTATTTTATTTGAATTTAGGAAAAATGCATGTTTTTCAAAATTGCATTTAGGCCTCAAATAAATTTTCATCCTGTGCGGCTTGATTTTAGAAGCCGAGGAAAATTTATTTCGGGATTTTTGGAGTCCGTTTAGTATTCCTTTTGTTTTTTTCTGAGCGTAACTATTTTTAAAAAACACAAACCGACCTAGCAGGCCGTGTCTGACCCGGACACCTGGGCCGGCCGGCCTTATAAGCCGGGGAAGGAGCCCAGCCAAGCCCCAAACCCTAGCGCCCCGCTCCACCGCCTCTGCCGCCGCCACCGCTGCCGCATCGCGCCGCCGCCCGCCGACCCCGCCGCCCGACGCCGTCGCCCGCCGACCCCGCAGCTCGCCGGAGGTGACCTCGCTGCCGCCAGTTTTACTCAAAAAACCGTTCGGTTTTCCGTCAGTTTTTTGTTCGGTTTTTTTAGTTTTGTTTTTTTAATAGATCGGTTTTTCCGGTTTATTTATTTAGCGAGCGGTGGCTCATTCATTCGTTTTAAACGAACGCGTTCCTCGGTTAGATCCAGATAACGAACGAACGTTCGTTCGTTAATCTGTTCATCTTTTTTCTTTTTCTCGGATTAAATCTGCGATTTTTCTGATCGCGATTTTTGATCCAATTTTCGTTCTAGTATAACTTTTCGCTCGTTTATCGGAATCAGGCGATTCAAGCGCCTGGAGCTTCGTCTCGAAACCCTCTTTCCGTTTAACCAACTCAAACAAGTTTTTGCCACTGTAAAAATTGCCCTAGATCCAGAATAGTAAACGAAGCCTGTTTCTTTTGCCGTTTTTCTTTCGTTGTTTCGTTCGATTTGATTCTTTTTGCCAACTCGAGTTCTTAAGTTGAAATTTCTGGTTAGGTCTCTTATTTGAGTTTTACCTGTGCATTAGTTGAGTACTTATTGTATGCTTGTTTATTTGCGATAGAGTACCCAGAGTGCGCCGCTTGCTAGTTCGAATCGCTAGGTTTTGCGAATCATCAGCAAGGCAAGTAACACTTTGATCATACCTCCTACTACCCAATTTTTATTGCATTAGATCAATCCTCACACATTGCATGATTAGGATCTAAGTAAATTGTGGGTTCTGGGAAGTAGTTGAGGTAGTACCTATTACCTGTTTATTATCAAACCTTCGAGAGTTACTTCTAGGTTTGCTTATTATGACATGCTATGCTAGTAGACGTGGATTGGATGAGTGTATTCATGAAAGATGTGAGATTGTTAAATTAATGGTTTGTCTAAGGTGGTAAATCCATGTTTCCTCACCAGTTTCCCGCCACCACCCAGCGGTATTGCATGCGGTGCACGACGCACGGAGGCAACGAGCGCAACCTGTAGCACATCCACCTTTTCCAAGCATGCCAACCCACCAAAGTGCCGCCTCTGCCATCAACCTCCTCGACGAGGAAAACGAGAAGGCGCCATGGCCCGTCGAGGCTGAGGCGCTCCCCGCCAACGCGATGGACGACGACATGATGCGCGTCACCGCCAGGGTTCATCAGACCCTTCATGCGTGGCGCTTCAGCGCCGCGGATCACGATAGGCATGTCAGTGCCAAGAGGCTGTAGCTCGTCACACAACATGATCGATGGCGCATCGTAGAGCAAGCTAGGCGTGTCTGCAATGATAGGTTGCGAATCGCCGCACAGCGTGACTGTTGGAGCACCACAGAGCGAGAGGCGCGGCGCGCTGCACAACAAGAGCAGATCCATCGGCGCTTGTCTACTGTCGATAGGGTATCACAGCTGGGTACACGTCCCGTCAGTAGCCCCATTCCTCGCTAGGAATGGTCAGAGGCCGTCTGTGTCATACTTGCACCAGAGGCCGGCCGCGCCGTACTTGCACCGGACGCCTGCCGCGCCATTCGCATGGGTCGCACTGTTCGCCTTGTCTGTAGCCCGCTCGATGCGAACGCGGTGGTCGCTAGGCTCGACCGCCTCCTTGGCCCAGGTGTCCACCTGGGCATAGTAGAGGAACATGGCTGTCGCATCCTCGAGCTGGTCGATGAAATAGCCAACTTGGAGCTCAAGATCGTGCTCCAGATCTACCGCGAGCATGTCAAGCGCTTGGACGAATGCCTTCACGAGTTCAGGCAGAGCCAAGAGCTACCGTAGGCAAGGGCTGCTAGTCATGGTCTCATGGACGTGTTTTATTTTGTTGAGTCGTTTCGACGTGGATCGTTATCTATTCACAACAATCATAACATTGCTTTGTTTATGGCTCTGTTTCAATGTGTGTACTATGTTTTCCGTTCTTATATGTTACGTTTCAATGTGTGTTTATATGCTTTCCATTCTCTATATGTAGATGATAATAGCTAGATACAAATTATTATATGAAAACAGATAAAAAATGGAATTCATAATATATATATATATATATATTGTTCATTAGTTCATCACAGAATATATTTAATATCATCACATATACGTCATGATACTTAACTACTAGGTACAATGCATAAAATTGAAAACGAACAATACTAAAACTAATAATCCCTCATAGGTGAAGTATTCCGATAGCCCCTTGCCAGTAGCTCCCTGGTGCGCGGCGTCTTCACAACGTGGAGACAGTACTCCTCCGCCGCCGCCGCGCAGCGCTTGGCGTACCAATCTGCCTCTTGCTGGCAGACGAGCGCGAACGATCTTTCCATATTGATGGGCGCCCATCGGACGTCCTCGTCGGTGACATGCTCGAGCTTATCAACCCACCTCCACGCAGCGATGAGGTCCCTCCCGCCTTTGACCTTCCTCGCGAAGTACCCATCTTCGTTCACCTCCTCCGTACGACGACGAGTCCGCCCCGAAAGGTCCATCGCCTCCTTTTTCAGGCGGCATCACAGGCTTCACAGGCCGCCTGGTACCTGGCTTCCTCCTCCACCATCTCCTTCTTCAATGCCACTTGCCTGGCTTTCTCAGCCATTGGCAGTGACTTCCACAGACAAAGATTGTACTCTCCCCAAAACCACTCGAAAGTTGGGGGTCCAAGGCAACCTTGTCCGGCGGCGCGTAGGGGTCCTCATCGCCGCTGCTCTTCGACTGAGCATCCTCGGGGGGCAGCGCCTCCCCATCGGCGCGTGGGCAGATTGCCAACGCCATGGATGAGATTTGAGAGAGAGAGAGAGAGAGAGAGAGAGGGCGAGTGAGTGGAGGGTGTAGATGAGAATGTAGGTGGGACAATGTGGGGAAGGTAGTATTTATTGGCGGCCGGAATCTACGAGTACTGTAGTTTGAATTACACACGATTCCCACAGCAAAAGCCGTGTGTGAACTTAATAGCTAACATTTTCCAATACAGAACCGTGTATGATTAGTAACCCGCGCCACTCACCTTCCAAACCTCGAGGCACAAAATAGAGTGTCAATCGTGTGGGGCCCGGTTGTCTTGCCAGATCTTTACATTTTCTTCTTTGAACACCAGATATTTACAACGTCTAATTGTTTTTTATTTTTGGAATTTAAATGCCATGGCACTCAATGCATGTGTCCAAGCTGTCACACCAATATGTTTGAAAATTCGTTCCAATTTACTGCACATGGAATTAACTCACACACAAGTACACAATTTTTTTTCAAACCATTATGGTTAGCCGCTGCATGTAGATGTAGTTCAAATTTGGATTATGGTCATTAAATGGCTAGAAAATCACTTCAATGTCTTAAAAAGGTCAAATCACCCCTTAAATTTTCCAAATATTGACATGACAGATGTATTAGTGCATGTTAACTATAGAAATTTTTTGAAGCCCATAAGAGGAAGCAATCGTCGATTCATCATCAAAGATGCATTGTTCCCTCTCCAAACCATGAGTAGTTAAAAAAACCACGAGCCTTCTACCGAGTTGCTCCGGTTCGTGAGGAGTGTGTGTCCAAACTTTCGTCAAACATGCCAAAACTTTTACCACATCATTGTGACGCCCCCGATTTAATTGTACACTAATCATACACGCAAACGTGTACGATCAAGATCAGGGACTCACGGGAAGATATCACAACACAACTCTACAAATAAAATAAGTCATACAAGCATCATATTACAAGCCAGGGGCCTCGAGGGCTCGAATACAAGAGCTCGATCATAGACGAGTCAGCGGAAGCAACAATATCTGAGTACAGACATAAGTTAAACAAGTTTGCCTTAAGAAGGCTAGCACAAACTGGGATACAGATCGAAAGAGGCGCAGGCCTCCTGCCTGGGATCCTCCTAAACTACTCCTGGTCGTCGTCAGCGGGCAGCACGTAGTAGTAGGCACCTCCGGTGTAGTAGGAGTCGTCGTCGACGGTGGCGTCTGGCTCCGGGGCTCCAACATCTGGTTGCGACAACCAGGTAGAAGGGATAGGGGGAAAAGAGGGAGAAAGCAACCGTGAGTACTCATCCAAAGTACTCGCAAGCAAGGAGCTATACTACATATGTATGCATTCGTGTCAACTGGAATAAGGCTACCATATGTGGACTGAACTGCAGAATGCCGGAATAAGAGGGGGATAGCTAGTCCTGTCGAAGACTACGCTTCTGGCAGCCTCCGTCTTGCAGCATGTAGAAGAGAGTAGACTGAAGTCCTCCAAGTAGCATCATATAGCATAATCCTAACCGATGATCCTCTCCTCGTCGCCCTGTGAGAGAGCGATCACCGGTTGTATCCGGCACTTGGAAGGGTGTGTTT
Organism: Triticum monococcum; assembly: GCA_034509565.1. NCBI lineage: Eukaryota > Viridiplantae > Streptophyta > Magnoliopsida > Poales > Poaceae > Triticum > Triticum monococcum. The sequence goes on along the minus strand of CM067842.1, from coordinate 435,278,199 downwards.
TATTAAGTATCCGGTTCTAGTTGTCATAAGGTCAAAGTACAACTCCGGGTCGTCCTTTTACCGAGGGACACGGCTATTCGAATAGATAAACTTCCCTGCAGGGGTGCACCACATACCCCAACACGCTCGATCCCATTTGGCCGGACACACTTTCCTGGGTCATGACCGGCCTCGGAAGATCAACACGTCGCAGCCCTACCTAGGCACAACGGAGAGGTCAGCACGCCGGTCTAAATCCTATGGCGCAGGGGTCTGGGCCCATCGCCCTTTGCACACCTGCACGTTGCGTACGCGGCCGGAAGCAGACCTAGCCTAGTGGCTTTCCAGTCCAATCCGGCGCGCGCCACTCAGTCGCTGACGTCACGAAGGCTTCGGCTGATACCACGACGTCGGGATACCCATAACTGCTCCCACGTAGATGGTTAGTGTGTATAGACCAAATGGCCAGACTCAGATCAAATACCCAGATCTCGTTAAGCGTGTTAAGTGTCCGCGAATGCCGACCAGGGCCAGGCCCACCTCTCTCCTAGGTGGTCGGAACCTGCCCTGTCGCTCCGCCACAAAGATCCACACAAAGGGCCGTCAGGACAAAGGTCCTTTTAGCCCCCAATCCGTGAATCACTCGCGGGTACTCCTCGAGCCAACCCGACTTTGGTCACCACATGTATCATGTTTAAAGTATATAGTATATACCCGTGATCACCTCCCGAGGTGATCACAGCCCAGTAGTATAGCAAGGCAGACAGACAAGAGTGTAGGGCCACGGATGGAACACTAGCATCCTATACTAAGCAGTAGGATAGCAGGTAAAGGTAACAACAGTAGTAGCAAGGACAGGCTATGCAGCAGTATAGGAATAACTGAAAGCAGTAACATGCTACACTACTCTAATGCAAGCAGTATAGAGAAGAGTAGGCGATATATGGTGATCAAAGGGGGGGCTTGCCTGGTTGCTCTGGCAAGAGAGAGGAGTCGTCAACACCGTAGTTGTACTGGGTAGCAGCTGCGTCGGTCTCGGTGTCTATCGAGAGAAGAGGGGGGAGAAACAATAAATATTTAAGCAAGCATATGCATAGTGATGCATGACATGTCAAGTAACGGCGTTAGGGGTGCCCTAACGCGGTAGTAGATGATACCGGTGAAGGAAGATAACATCCGGGGAAGTATCCCCGGTGTTTCGCGTTTTCGGGCAGAGGAGCCGGAGGGGGAAAGTTGCGTGTTTGCTATGCTAGGGATGCATGGCGGACGAACGGGCTGCGTATCCGGGTTCGTCTCGTCGTTCTGAGCAACTTTCATGTATAAAACTTTTTCATCCGAGTTACGATTTATTTTCTATGATTTATCAAAGTTTTAGGCATTTTTGAAATTTATTTAATTATTTAAATTGAACATTATCCAGAACAGTGAAAGGTGATGTCAGCATGACATCACCATGACGTCAGCAGGTCAAACCCAGCTGACCAAAGTCAAACTGGTCTGTGGGTCCAGTGGGACCCACCTGTCATAGACTCAGGCTAACTAAACAGGTTTGATTAGTTTAGTTAATTAATTAGGTTAATTAAGCAAGATTAATTAAGTTAATTAATCCTTTAATTAATTAATTAACTTAATAATTTTATTTATTGTTTATTTTTAATTCCCTTTTTTTAAACGTTCTCTGGGTAGTGGCCCACTTGTCATAGGCCCCAGTGGCCATAGTGCGTTCGGTGTTAGCGGGCGCTGGGCACCCGCCCGAACTGGCGCAGCGGGCGCCCGTCCGCGGCCAACGGGGGAGGGGGCACGGCGAGCCGGGGCGCATGCTCGCCGGCGGCGGCGACGGCGCAGACCGGTGCGGGGCTGCGTCCGCAGGGCGGCGCGTGGCGGATTGGGAGCAGAGGCGGGGCGGCAGCAACGGCGCCAGGAGCTACGGGCGTCAGCTGGCGAGCGGCGAAGGGGAAGGAGCAGCAGGGGCGGGGAGCGCCACGGGACGACGCAAAGCGGGCGCCGGTCGCAGGCGCGTGCGGGCGCGCACATCTCGCGGCGGGGCGGCGTGCGGTGTGAGCCGCGGAGCGGGCGCGCGCGACGCCGTGGGGGGGGGACAGGGCGGTGGCATGGGGCGTGCGTGGGTGGCCGCGGGCGGCGTAACCGCGGTGAGCACGAGGCGGAGCGGTGCGGCGGAGGAGCAGGACGGTGTGCGCGAGGGAGAGGGGAGGAAGCGGGCTCACTATGGGCGTAGGGCACGGGCAGTGGGGGCGCGAGGTGGTCAATGGGGACGACGGCGTCGGAAGAGGCCGGTGGGGACGGAGAGGAGAAGCAGGCCAGCGGGGAAGAGGCGCCGGCGAGGTCGAGATCCGGCGGAGAGGTTCGGTGCGGCGACCCTGGAGGAGCGGGTGGGCGGAGGCGGCGGTCCTCAGGCACGGTGTGGCGCGGTCCGGTGATGGGGAACGGCGGCGCCGCCAACGGGGACGGCCCGATCCGATCTGGATCGGGTGAGAGGGAGAGACGAGGGAGGCGAGGCGGCGACGGTGGGGAGGGGGGACGATGACGGGCGGCGGCGAGGTGGCCTCGGCCGGTGAAGCCACCGAGCGGCGACCGGCGATGGTGCTCGGGGCGAGGGGCGCCCAGATCGGGGAGAGGGGGAGGGGACTGGATCGGGGGATTGTGAGGGAGGGGATTAGGGTTTTTGGGGGTGTGGGGTGGCCTATAGGCCAGGGGGCGGCCGGCTGGGCCATGGCCCAGTTGGGCCAAGGGGTCCAGTGGGGGGGGGGTGCTTCTCTCTTTTCCTTTTTTTTGTTAGTTTGTTTTCTGTTTTCTTTTATTATATCTTTATTTCTTTATTTTAGTTGCATTTTAATTTAGTAAAATATACACTTAGTATCTAATTTAGTATTTTGACTTAGTCCATAGTCACAAAAAGTCTAGACCCCAAATAACTTAGTTTGACCTTTTATTAATTATGAAAGTTATTTAAATAATTATTTTTGCTACTGTTTTATTCATCTCATAGTATTTAAACATTTTATAAATGTGTGGTTTTTCCACCATAATTACCTATGCATTATTCGGCAATCACCGAACAATTTTGTTTTAATGTTTGGAAACTTTTACGGTTTGCCTATATTTTAAATTTGAATTTGAATCGTTTTTGAACTACTCGAGTTTATCAACGGTAACCGAGGTGACGTGGCACCATTAGCAGAGGTTTACTGTAGCTTGATTATCCGGCCGTCACAATTCTCCTCCACTACAAGAAATCTCGTCCCGAGATTTAAGAGGGGAGTAAGGGGGAAAAGTTTGATAATGAATCTAGCGAATCTTTTCGGTCTTGGTTGCTCTTCTCGAAGAGGTTGATCCATTACATTGATTTCTTCATTCCTCTGTTTCAGGTCATCATGATGAAGTTGTCGTCCTTTCTTCGGGAACTCCATCGTACTTACGAATAGGTAAGGGGCAGCTTTACAACAATTGAATGTTATAAGGGGAATTCATTTAGGGGATATCCCATTAATGATCATAAGAGTATCTCTCGAGTTGAACAATTAAAACACATCGAGAGCAAAGTAAGAAGGTACCATAAGAAGTTTGAAACGGATAGACAATCTTCGTTGCCTGAAACAAGGCAACGGTATAGGTATTGTGTTTAATACCAGAATCGATGATTTCTCGGAAGGTGGCTCGTGAATCACAAACGAGGCCAAGTGCGAGGAATTAAATTTGGAAACCGGGGGTGTATAGGAGGGTCAGGTTTCGATCCTGTGTAACTGTGGGTTATGGGCCCACCATGTGGTTAAAAGTAGGTAAAGCGTTGATATCTTGCACGGTCGTGATAGCAAGACAAGTCAGAGGGTAGCCTATCATTTATGTTGGCAACAATGTCGGTACCAAGGGCGAGGGACGAAGAGAACCATTTTAATGCTCGTTGTAACGAGGCGGACCAAGAGGCAAAGTTCTCGTTCATCGGTGGTAACCAGAATGTCAACAACAATAGTAACAGGGTCTTAATGACAGAGTTGTACGCCGAGGTGCTTATAAAAGCAGTGACGTATTACTGCTTAGATCATATAAACCTCAAGAAGGTTAAACAGAAAAATGGAAAGGAAAATATGATTATCAGATTTAACAGAAGAATGGAAAGGAAAATGTGTTTAAACACATATTTCAGGGGTATATCCTTCCCAAGGACAAACAGAGCATGATATCCATGGCAGGATATCATGTAGAAAACCCTTTAAGTAAGGGGAGAGAAATTTCATGACAGTACCCATACAACGGTGTTTGGATAATGGTTAAAGAAAACTTAGCATTGCGCTTTCAATGCTCTTATTGAAAAATCGGAGTACCACAAACAGGCTTCAAGAAGCATTGACATGGTATTCAAGCAAAGGTCAGATTTTGGAAACACAAAGGATCCATCAGGAATAGCTTGTGAAATAAGTCTTACAATTTCCTCACGGAAGAATGGCTAAACTTGCTAAAAAGGATACTACAACAATAGGTCCTCCGGCCAGGTGTGCTAGGCCTGACATAACCTTACCGGGTCATATATAAAGACCAACATTATAACTCTTGGAAATAAGTTCCAACCATCATATCTGACCGAGATTCAGATCTGATTCGTGTCACGATACCTCAGACTTAGGATGCCTGAGAAGAAAAGGTGCGGCACAATTTGACGAGATGACATTGTAAGATTCTCGGGAAATGAACTATGGAAGCGAGTTCCGAAACAAGAGTTCATCAGTAAACCAAGGAGAGGATGAGGAGGTGGCTGATAGGCTCAGCAACAAATCATCGCGATTTCCAAAGGATTGATTTCCACAATTATGTGAACACGGAAATATCATTTGTCGGATCAAATGTCATAATGATGTATGCTCGAGGGAAACATACACAACTGAACAATGATAGAAGGGTGCAACCAGGAATCTGGACTAGGTAGCACGATCAATGTTTGAATGATGATTCAATAATCAATAGACTTAGAATGAAACTGTAGACCAATAACTTCAAGCAATAGGGTTGCTAGAAGTTTAGAATTTGCACAACACAGACCATCAGTCGGTATTCTGGTTAGAAACAATACGGAGACCAAGAGATGAACGCAAAAGGCGAGAGATATTACTATATCAAGAAGTCTCAAGAGGTGGTAAAATTACCACGACATTCTTGACATAAAAGGTGGTAACATTCCAAGGTAAAGAAGAACAAATGCTGTATAGCAAGGATCTCAAGGTATAACTCAAAACACGAATAAGTTTGTGTTGGAGGGAAGGCAATAAAGTGGCCGATGATAATACAATTCATCGGGGGCAAGGATGGTATTTCTCATCATGAATTCAATTGATATCCAGGAAGACCTCATAAGGTTGATGATCTTCACGGCACATTGGTCGAGAGATTTCAAGATGTAATCAATCAGTGACAACATCAAATCAAAGGAATGATGAAGCGGAAGGTTATTGGAACCATGGGTAGGGCACAAACTTGAAATCAAGCTTGTTGTTCAAGGTGAATTGATATGACGAGGAAGATCGACGTAAGCTTAGTTCATCATCGAAAGTTGTGCTCCGGGATTAAGGACCAGGTAGCACAGTTAAAATTTAGCACGATAATGATATAGCCGATCAGGCTAGGAATGACATGATCGAGTACAAACTCGGACTTAAAGAAGATTATCAAGAGTTGCTGAACCGTAGGGCAGACTCGGTTCAGTTATCGGTGTCTTTGAGTGTTTAATAACTCAGAGCCCATGAAAACTGTAATCAGTGAGAATGTAGTACTTGATGAAGAACTCATAAGAAGTTATGCAGTTTCAAGATAATCTCGAGATACCAGGGGGGTAATACTCGAAGACGGATCAAAGTAGAGGTTGGACCGAGGTATTGATCCACATGAGACAAGTGCTTACACTTGCATCGAAAATGGTATTTAAAAGAGAACATGGTCGGAACCACGATTGTAAAAGGCCGGATCCTAGATATAAGATGAACTTATACCAAGGGAACTAATATCATTTACAAGAAGCTTCGATGATAAGTTTCACATCGGGTCCATGGGCATGAACGCAAAGGCTCAAGGTCGACTCCCAATTCTTCCATGCATAACCTTTCATTTTACTTCTCGCTTTTGATGAAGCTGTAGTATAGAAATTTTATCTAGCAAAATACCAGAAGAGTATGACTCGTGAAAACTTTCGAGTTCACACAGTTTAGAGAAGGCATATGTTCAACCCATCAGGGCATCTTAGGAGTATATACCACAAATTTCAAGAATAAATAACACCAGCTCGATAGTAGAGCATGTTTGAGAAAGCAGAGGATACAATTTACCAAAGGTATTATGTATCCGAGGAAAGGCTCACAGACTTATTGAACATGAAGGACGTTGTCGGATAAAATCCCTCAAATGATCTGGTGGTTCTCAAGGAATCTGGTGCGGGCATCGGTACTCAACCAGAGGGAGAAACAATGCAAGGAGATCAGACTTTAGAAACAACTGACTAATTCAAGGCTCAAATGCAAAGGAATTATCAATTCCAAGACAAGGGATCAGAAGCAATGCTCTGATCAGGGATGGATAAGTTGAATAGCCTTAAGGGTACAATCGACAGCAATTTGATTGGTCGAGATCCAGCTCATGTTTTAAAATAACGTCTAAGCCGGAAAGATAATTTAAAAGGATCAATTGATGATTGCGTGCATTCGCACTCAAGTTGAATCAATAGGATCAAAAGACGATGCCTAAGGATACTAACGAATATCGCCAGACATATGGAAAGCATCCATAATGCAAGCAGGCAAGTATTGCAGAGCAATAAGCTACTAAGGATTTTGGAGGATCGAATAGTATTTCGAAGACCATTGTGAAACACATGAACAACTGGGGATGAGTGGTTACTCGACAAGTGCGAGGATTTAATTGAAGGGGTATTCATGTGGCAAGGAACTGCTAGGCAGTAGGCACAAAGTATTCTCGGAACAATAGAGAAGACTCCGGGGTATCTTGTAATAACAAGATCAATGGGGGATGTTCGTATGAATGGCAAGTGTAAGTAGTTATCCATAAGGATTTATCGGTGGTCGGGAATAGCAAAAGTGATGGGCACAAAGTCTCGAGAGGAACAGCAAAGAGTATCTTCGGAATCTTCCGGTGAAGCAGGCCATCATCTGGAATGAAGGGGCTCTCCGGGAGAAAGTTTTTACGAGATCCTAGAGTCAGAGTTAGTAAATTCATTTTTAACCCGAATAGAAGAGAGATCAGAGTCCCAGAGTAAGGATCGAGGAGTAAAAGATCCTAGTATCACCCAAATGGCGACGTGGGCCCATGGGCCACACAGCCATGTTAGTAAAACAGTTTTCATCGACTAGACTCAACTTCGGCCAAGGAGTTTGGAAAGGGGATTCCTACAGGCAGTCGGCTCTGATACCAACTTGTGACGCCCCCGATTTAATCGTACACTAATCATACACGCAAACGTGTACGATCAAGATCAGGGACTCACGGGAAGATATCACAACACAACTCTACAAATAAAATAAGTCATACAAGCATCATATTACAAGCCAGGGGCCTCGAGGGCTCGAATACAAGAGCTCGATCATAGACGAGTCAGCGGAAGCAACAATATCTGAGTACAGACATAAGTTAAACAAGTTTGCCTTAAGAAGGCTAGCACAAACTGGGATACAGATCGAAAGAGGCGCAGGCCTCCTGCCTGGGATCCTCCTAAACTACTCCTGGTCGTCGTCAGCGGGCAGCACGTAGTAGTAGGCACCTCCGGTGTAGTAGGAGTCGTCGTCGACGGTGGCGTCTGGCTCCGGGGCTCCAACATCTGGTTGCGACAACCAGGTAGAAGGGATAGGGGGAAAAGAGGGAGAAAGCAACCGTGAGTACTCATCCAAAGTACTTGCAAGCAAGGAGCTATACTACATATGTATGCATTCGTGTCAACTGGAATAAGGCTACCATATGTGGACTGAACTGCAGAATGCCGGAATAAGAGGGGGATAGCTAGTCCTGTCGAAGACTACGCTTCTGGCAGCCTCCGTCTTGCAGCATGTAGAAGAGAGTAGACTGAAGTCCTCCAAGTAGCATCATATAGCATAATCCTAACCGATGATCCTCTCCTCGTCGCCCTGTGAGAGAGCGATCATCGGTTGTATCTGGCACTTGGAAGGGTGTGTTTTATTAAGTATCCGGTTCTAGTTGTCATAAGGTCAAAGTACAACTCCGGGTCGTCCTTTTACCGAGGGACACGGCTATTCGAATAGATAAACTTCCCTGCAGGGGTGCACCACATACCCCAACACGCTCGATCCCATTTGGCCGGACACACTTTCCTGGGTCATGACCGGCCTCGGAAGATCAACACGTCGCAGCCCTACCTAGGCACAACGGAGAGGTCAGCACGCCGGTCTAAATCCTATGGCGCAGGGGTCTGGGCCCATCGCCCTTTGCACACCTGCACGTTGCGTACGCGGCCGGAAGCAGACCTAGCCTAGTGGCTTTCCAGTCCAATCCGGCGCGCGCCACTCAGTCGCTGACGTCACGAAGGCTTCGGCTGATACCACGACGTCGGGATACCCATAACTGCTCCCATGTAGATGGTTAGTGCGTATAGACCAAATGGCCAGACTCAGATCAAATACCCAGATCTCGTTAAGCGTGTTAAGTGTCCGCGAATGCCGACCAGGGCCAGGCCCACCTCTCTCCTAGGTGGTCGGAACCTGCCCTGTCGCTCCGCCACAAAGATCCACACAGAGGGCCGTCGGGACAAAGGTCCTTTCAGCCCCCAATCCGTGAATCACTCGCGGGTACTCCTCGAGCCAACCCGACTTTGGTCACCACATGTATCATGCTTAAAGTATATAGTATATACCCGTGATCACCTCCCGAGGTGATCACAGCCTAGTAGTATAGCAAGGCAGACAGACAAGAGTGTAGGGCCACTGATGGAACACTAGCATCCTATACTAAGCAGTAGGATAGCAGGTAAAGGTAACAACAGTAGTAGCAAGGACAGGCTATGCAGCAGTATAGGAATAACTGAAAGCAGTAACATGCTACACTACTCTAATGCAAGCAGTATAGAGAAGAGTAGGCGATATCTGGTGATCAAAGGGGGGGGGCTTGCCTGGTTGCTCTGGCAAGAGAGAGGAGTCGTCAACACCGTAGTTGTACTGGGTAGCAGCTGCGTCGGTCTCGGTGTCTATCGAGAGAAGAGGGGGGAGAAACAATAAATATTTAAGCAAGCATATGCATAGTGATGCATGACATGTCAAGTAACGGCGTTAGGGGTGCCCTAACGCGGTAGTAGATGATACCGGTGAAGGGGGATAACATCCGGGGAAGTATCCCCGGTGTTTCGCGTTTTCGGGCAGAGGAGCCGGAGGGGGAAAGTTGCGTGTTCGCTATGCTAGGGATGCATGGCGGACGAACGGGCTGCGTATCCGGGTTCGTCTCGTCGTTCTGAGCAACTTTCATGTATAAAACTTTTTCATTCGAGTTACGATTTATTTTCTATGATTTATCAAAGTTTTAGGCATTTTTGAAATTTATTTAATTATTTAAATTGAACATTATCCAGAACAGTGAAAGGTGATGTCAGCATGACATCACCATGATGTCAGCAGGTCAAACCCAGCTGACCAAAGTCAAACTGGTCTGTGGGTCCAGTGGGACCCACCTGTCATAGACTCAGGCTAACTAAACAGGTTTGATTAGTTTAGTTAATTAATTAGGTTAATTAAGCAAGATTAATTAAGTTAATTAATCCTTTAATTAATTAATTAACTTAATAATTTTATTTATTGTTTATTTTTAATTCCCTTTTTTTAAACATTCTCTTGGCAGTGGCCCACTTGTCATAGGCCCCAGTGGCCATAGTGGGTTCGGTGTTAGCGGGCGCTGGGCACCCGCCCGAACTGGCGCAGCGGGCGCCCGTCCGCGGCCAACGGGGGAGGGGGCACGGCGAGCCGGGGCGCATGCTCACCGGCGGCGGCGACGGCGCAGACCGGTGCGGGGCTGCGTCCGCAGGGCGGCGCGTGGCGGATTGGGAGCAGAGGCGGGGCGGCAGCAACGGCGCCAGGAGCTACGGGCGTCAGCGGGCGAGCGGCGAAGGGGAAGGAGCAGCAGGGGCGGGGAGCGCCACGGGACGATGCAAAGCGGGCGCCGGTCGCAGGCGCGTGCGGGCGCGCACATCTCGCGGCGGGGCGGCGTGCGGTGTGAGCCGCGGCGCGGGCGCGCGCGACGCCGTGGGGGGGGAACAGGGCGGCGGCATGGGGCGTGCGTGGGTGGCCGCGGGCGGCGTAACCGCGGTGAGCACGAGGCGGAGCGGTGCGGCGGAGGAGCAGGACGGTGTGCGCGAGGGAGAGGGGAGGAAGCGGGCTCACTGTGGGCGTAGGGCACGGGCAGTGGGGGCGCGAGGTGGTCGATGGGGACGACGGCGTCGGAAGAGGCCGGTGGGGACGGAGAGGAGAAGCAGGCCAGCGGGGAAGAGGCGCCGGCGAGGTCGAGATCCGGCGGAGAGGTTCGGTGCGGCGACCCTGGAGGAGCGGGTGGGCGGAGGCGGCGGTCCTCAGGCACGGTGCGGCGCGGTCCGGTGATGGTGAACGGCGGCGCCGCCAACGGGGACGGCCCGATCCGATCTGGATCGGGTGAGAGGGAGAGACGAGGGAGCCGAGGCGGCGACGGTGGGGAGGGGGGACGATGACGAGCGGCGGCGAGGTGGCCTCGGCCGGTGAAGCCACCGAGCGGCGACCGGCGATGGTGCTCGGGGCGAGGGGCGCCCAGATCGGGGAGAGGGGGAGGGGACTGGATCGGGGGATTGTGAGGGAGGGGATTAGGGTTTTTGGGGGTGTGGGGTGGCCTATAGGCCAGGGGGCGGCCGGCTGGGCCATGGCCCAGTTGGGCCAAGGGGTCCAGTGGGGGGGTGCTTCTCTCTTTTCCTTTTTTTTTGTTAGTTTGTTTTCTGTTTTCTTTTATTATATCTTTATTTCTTTATTTTAGTTGCATTTTAATTTAGTAAAATATACACTTAGTATCTAATTTAGTATTTTGACTTAGTCCATAGTCACAAAAAGTCTAGACCCCAAATAACTTAGTTTGACCTTTTATTAATTATGAAAGTTATTTAAATAATTATTTTTGCTACTGTTTTATTCATCTCATAGTATTTAAACATTTTATAAATGTGTGGTTTTTCCACCATAATTACCTATGCATTATTCGGCAATCACCGAACAATTTTGTTTTAATGTTTGGAAACTTTTACGGTTTGCCTATATTTTAAATTTGAATTTGAATCGTTTTTGAACTACTCGAGTTTATCAACGGTAACCGAGGTGACGTGGCACCATTAGCAGAGGTTTACTGTAGCTTGATTATCCGGCGTCACAATCATCTTGGTGGCATGAAATTTTTTCAATTTAAATGACATGGCACTCCATGCATGTGTCCAGGCCATGACACCAATATGTTTGAACATTACTTCTAATTTACCTCACATGGAATTGACTCGCACAAAAGTACACAAATATGATTTTTCAAATAGTTATGGTTAGCCGTTGTATGTACATCTAGTTCAAATTTGAATTACGGTCATGAAATGCCTAGAAAATCACTTAAATGTCTTTAAGAGCTCAAATTACCCCTAGAATTGTCCAAATTTTCAAATGGCAGTTGTATTAGTTCATGTTAAATGTAGAAAATAAATTAAGGCCGTAAGAGGAAGCTATCTCCCGTTCGTCATCAAACTTGCATTGTTCCCTCTCGGAACCACGAGTCTTCTAGTGAGTTGCTCCGGTTTGTGAGGGCTGTGTGACCAAACTTTCGTTAAACATGCCAAATTTTTTACCACATCATCTTGGTGGCATGACATCACATCAAGCAAGGTTTCATGTGTTTTTGATCTTTTTTTAATTTTTTGGAATTCAAATGACATGACACTCCATGCATGTGTCCAGGCCGTGACACCAATATGTTTGAAAATTCCTTCCAATTTATTGCACATGGAATTAACCCGCACAAAAGGACACAAATATGATTTTCCAAACCTTTATGGTTAGCCGTTGCATGCAGGTGTAGTTCAAATTTGAATTACGGTCATTAAATGGCTGGAAAATCACTTAAATGTCTTTCATAGGTCAAATGACCCACAGAATTTTCCAATTTTTCAAATGACAGTTGTATTAGTGCATGTTAAATGTATAAAAAATGAAGGCCGTTAGAGGAAGCTATCTCCCGTTTGTCATCAAACATGCATTGTTCCCTCTCGGAACCACGAGCCTTCTAGTGAGTTGCTCCGGTTTGTGAGGGGTGTGTGTCCAAACTTTCATCAAACATGCCAAATTTTTTACCACATCATCTTGGTGGCATGACATCACATCAAGCAAGGTTTCATGTGTTTTTGATCTTTTTTTAATTTTTTGGAATTTAAATGACATGGCACTCCATGCATGTGTCCAGGCCGTGACACCAATATGTTTGAAAATTCCTTCCAATTTATTGCACATGGAATTAACTCACACAAAAGTACACAAATATGATTTTCCAAACTGTTATGGTTAGCCTTGCATGCAGATGTAGTTCAAAATTTAATTACGGTCATTAAATGGCTAGAAAATCACTTAAATGTCTTTCATAGGTCAAATGACCCCTATAATTTTTCAAATGACAGTTGTATTAGTGCATGTTAAATGTATAAAAAATGTGAAGGCCGTAAGAGGAAGCTATTTCCCGTTTGTCATCAAACATGCATTGTTCCCTCTCGGAACCACGAGCCTTTTAGTGAGTTGCTCCGGTTTGTGAGGGGTGTGTGTCCAAACTTTCATCAAACATGCCAAAAATTTTAGCACATCATCTTGGTGGCATGACATCACATCAAGCAAGATTTCATGTGTTTCTCATTTTTTTTAATTTTTTGGAATTTAAATGACATGGCACTCCATGCAGGTGTCCAGGCCGTGACACCAACATGTTTGAAAATTCCTTCTAATTTAGTTCACATGGAATTATCTCACACAAAAGTACACAAATATGTTTTTTCAAACCGTTATGGTTAGCCGTTGCATGTAGATGTAGTTCAAATTTGAATTACGGTCATTAAATGCCTTGAAAATCACTTAAATGTCTTTAAAAGGTCAACTGACCCCTAGAATTGTCCAAATTTTCAAATGACAGTTGTATTACTGCATGTTAAATGTAGAAAAAAATTGAAGGCCGTACGAGGAAGCTATCTCCCGTTCGTCATCAAACTTGCATTTTCCCTCTCAGAACCACGAGCCTTCTAGTGAGTTTCTCTGGTTTATGAGGGGTGTGTATCCAAACTTTCGTCAAACATGCCAAAAAATTTAGCACATCATCTTGGTTGCATGACATCACATCAAGCAAGGTTTCATGTGTTTTTTATCTTTTTTTTTGAATTTAAATGACATGGCACTCCATGCATGTGTCCAGGTCGTGAGACCAATATGTTTGAAAATTCCTTCCAATTTATTTCACATGGAATTAACTCGCACAAAAATAAACAAATATGATTTTCCAAACCGTTATGGTTAGCCATTGCATGTAGATGTAGTTCAAATTTGAATTACAGTCATTAAATGGCTAGAAAATCACTTAAATGTCTTTCATAGGTCAAATGACCCCTAGAATTTTCCAATTTTTCATATGACAGTTGTATTAGTGCATGTTAAATGTATAAAAACATTTGAAGGCCGTAAGAGGAAGCTATCTCCCGTTTGTCATCAAACATGCATTGTTCCCTCTCGGAACCACGAGCCTTCTAGTGAGTTGCTCCGGTTTTTGAGGGGTGTGTGTCCAAACTTTCATCAAACATGCCAATTTTTTTAGCACATCATCTTGGTGGCATGACATCACATCAAGCCAGGTTTCATGTGTTTCTCATCTTTTTAATTTTTTGGAATTTAAATGACATGGCACTCCATGCAGGTGTCCAGGCCGTGACACCACGATGTTTGAAAATTCCTTCTAATTTACTTCACATGGAATTATCTCACACAAAAGTAAACAAATATGGTTTTTCAAACCGTTATGGTTAGTCATTGCATGTAGATGTAGTTCAAATTTGAATTACGGTCATTAAATGCCTAGAAAATCACTTAAATGTCTTTAAAAGGTCAAATGACACCTAGAATTGTCCAAATTTTCAATTGACAGTTGTATTAGTGCATGTTAAATGTAGAAAAAAATTGAAGGCCGTAAGAGGAAGCTATCTCCCGTTCGTCATCAAACTTGCATTGTTCCCTCTCAGAACCACGAGCCTTCTAGTGAGTTTCTCTGGTTTGTGAGGGGTGTGTATCCAAACTTTCATCAAACATGCCAAAAAATTTAGCACATAATCTTGGTGGCATGACATCACATCAAGCAAGGTTTCATGTGTTTTTGATCTTTTTTTAATTTTTTGGAATTTAAATGACATGGCACTCCATGCATGTGTCCAGGCTGTGACACCAATATGTTTGAAAATTCCTTCCAATTTATTGCACATGGAATTAACTCGCACAAAAATACACAAATATGATTTTCCAAATCGTTATGGTTAGCCGTTGCATGCAGATGTAGTTCAAATTTGAATTGTAGTCATTAAATGGCTAGAAAATCACTTAAATGTCTTTCATAGGTCAAATGACCCCTAGAATTTTCCAAATTTCCAAATGATAGTTCTATTAGTGCACGTTAAATGTAGAAAAAAATTGAAGGTCGTAAGAGGATGCTATCTCCCGTTCGTCGTCAAACATGCATTGTTCCCTCTCGGAACCACGAGCCTTCTATTGAGTGCTACGTCTTGAGCTTGCGTTGGTATTCCCCGAAGAGGAAGGGATGATGCAGCAGAGTAGCGTAAGTATTTCCCTCGGTTTTTGAGAACCAAGGAATCAATCCAGTAGGAGCCCACGCTCAAGTCCCTCGTACCTGCACAAAGCGATAGCTACTCGAAACCAACGCGATTAGGGGTTGTCAAGCCCTTCACGGTCACTTATGAGAGTGAGATCTTATAGATAGAATATTTTTGGTATTTTTGATATAAGGATGCAAAGTAAAAAGTAAAAGCAAAGTAAATAGCAAAACAATATAAAAGTGATGGAGATTGATATGATGAGAATAGACCCGGGGGCCATAGGTTTCACTAGTGGCTTCTCTCAAGAGCATAAGTATTCTACGGTGGGTGAACAAATTACTGTTGAGAAATTGATAGAATTGAGCATAATTATGAGAATATCTAGGCATGATCATGTATATAGGCATCACGTCCATGACAAATAGATTGAAACGATTCTGCATCTACTATTATTACTCCACTCATCGACCACCATCCAGCATGCATCTAGAGTATTAAGTTAAAAACAGAGTAACGCCTTAAGCAAGATGACATGATGTAGAGAGATAAATTCATGAAATATGAAATAAACCCCATCTTGTTATCCTTGATGGCAACGATACAATACGTGCCTTGCTGTCCCTTCTGTCACTGGGTAAGGACACCGCAAGATCGAACCCAAAGCTAAGCACTTCTCCCATGGAAAGAACTACCAATCTAGTTGGCCAAACAAAACGGATAATTCGAAGAGACTTGCAAAGATAACCAATCATGCATAAAAGAATTTAGAGAAGATTCAAATATTATTCATAGATAGACTTGATCATAAACCCACAATTCATCGGTCTCAACAAACACACAGCAAAAAGAAGATTACATTGAATAGATCTCCACAAGAGAGGGGGAGAACTTTCTATTGAGATTCAAAGAGAGAGAAAAAGCCATCTAGGTACTAACTATGGACCCGAAGGTCAGAGGTAAACTACTCACACTTCATCGGAGGGGCTAGGATGATGTAGAAGCCCTCCGTGATGACGGCCCTCTTCCGGCAGAGCTCCAGAACAGGCCCCAAGATGGGATCTCGTGGATACAGAAAGTTGCGGCGGTGGAATTAGGGTTTTGGTTGCTATTCTGATTGTTTGGGGGTACGTGTGTATATATAGGAGGAAGGAGTACGTTGGTGGAGCACCGAGGGGCCCATGAGGCAAGGGGCGCGCCCTAGGGGGGCCCATCCTCGTGACCACCTCTTTGATCCCTTGTAGTAGGGTCCAAGTCTCCTGGATCACGTTTGGTGAGAAAATCACGTTTCCGAAGATTTTATTCTGTTTGGACTCCGTTTGATATTCTGTTTATCCGAAACACTGAAATAGGCAAAAAAACAGCAATTCTGGGTTGGGCCTCCAGTTAATAGGTTAGTCCCAAAAATAATATAAAAGTGGAAAATAAAGCCCAATATAGTCCAAAACAGTAGATAATATAGCATGGAGCAATCAAAAATTATAGATACGTTGGAGATGTATCAGGCATCCCCAAGCTTAATTCCTGCTCGTCCTCGAGTAGGTAAATGATAAAAGGAGAATTTTTGATGCGCAGTGCTACTTTGCATAATTTCAGTGCAAATCTTCTTAATTGTGGTATGAATATTCAGATTAGAAAGATTCAAGACAAAAGTTTATATTGACATAGAAAATAATAATACTTCAAGCATACTAACAAAGCAATTATGTCTTCTCAAAATAACATGGCCAAAGAAAGTTATCCCTACAAAATCATATAGTTTGGCTATGCTCCATCTTCCCCACACAAAGTATTTAAATCATGCACAACCCCGATGACATGCCAAGCAATTGTTTCATACTCTAACTTTTTCAAAACTTTTTCAATCTTCACGCAATACATGAGCGTGAGCCATGGATATAGCACTATAGGTGGAATAGAATGGTGGTTGTGGAGAAGACAAAAAGGAGAAGATAGTCTCACATCAACTAGGCGTATCAACGGGCTATGGAGATGCCCATCAATAGATATCAATGTGAGTGAGTAGGGATTGCCATGCAACGGATGCAGTAGAGCTATAAATGTATGAAATCTCAACAAAAGAAACTAGTGGGTGTGCATCCAACTTGCTTGCTCATGAAGACCTAGGGCAATTTAAGGAAGCCCATCATTGGAATATACAAGCCAAGTTCTATAACGTAAAATCCCCACTAGTATATGAAAGTGACAACATATGAGACTCTCTATATGAAGAACATAGTGCTACTTCGAAGCACAATATATGAGACTTGGTATATCATGGTGCTACTTTGAAGCACAAGTGTGGAAAAAAGGATAGTAGCATTGCCCCCTTTTTTGGCCTTCTTTTTTTCTTTGGCCTTTTTTTGGGACAATGCTCTATTGAATGATGATCATCACACTTCTATTTATTTACAACTCAATGATTACAACTCGATACTAAAACAAAGTATGACTCTATATGAATGCCTCCGGCGGTGTACCAGGATATGCAATGAATCAAGAGTGACAAGTATGAAATAATTATGAATGGTGGCTTTGGCACAAATACTATGTCAACTACATCATCATGCTAAGCAATATGACAATGATGGATGTGTCCTGATGAACTAGATGGTGGAAAGTTCCATGGCAATATATCTCAGAATGGCTATGGAAATGCCATAATAGGTAGGTATGGTGGCTGTTTTGAGGAAGGTATATGGTAGGTGTATGATACCGGCGAAAGTTGCGCAGTATTAGAGAGGCTAGCAAGGGTGGAAGGGTGGGAGTGCGTATAATCCATGGACTCAACATTAGTCATAAAGAACTCATATACTTATTGCAAAAATTTAGAAGTTATCAAAGCAAATTATTACGCGCATGCTCCTAGGGGGATAGATTGGTAGGAAAAGACCATCGCTCGTCCCCGACCGCCACTCATAAGGAAGACAATCAATAAATAAATCATGCTCCGACTTCATCACATAACGGTTCACCATACGTGCATGCTACGGGAATCACAAACTTTAACACAACTATTCTTTAAATTCACAACTACTCAACTAGCATGACTTTAATATTATCACCTCCATATCTCAAAACAATTATCATGCTTCAATCTTTTCTTAGTATTCAAGACACTCAAAAGAAAGTTTCACAAATCTTGAATACCAAGCATATTATTATTAGGCAAATTACCATGCTATTAAGAGACTCTCAAATTAATTTAAGTGAAGCATGAGAGATCAATAGTTTCTTTAAAACGAATCCACCACCGTGCTCTAAAATATCTAAGTGAAGCACATAGAGCAAAATTATAACCCTCAAAAGATATAAGTGAAGCACATAGAGAAAAATTATCTAACTCAAAGGATATAAGTGAAGCACATAGAGCAAAATTATCTAGCTCAAAGGATATAAGTGAAGCACATAGAGCAAAATTATCTAGCTCAAAAGATATAAGTGAAGCACATAGAGCATTCTATCAAATTTTAATTCATGTATGGCTCTCTCAAAATGTGTGTACAGAAAGGATGATTGTGGCATACTAACAAAAAAATACACAAATAATAAAAGACGCTCCAAGCAAACACATATCATGTTGGTGAATAAAAATATAGCTCCAAGTAAATTACCGATGGAAGTGGACGAAAGAGGGGATGCCTTCCGGGACATCCCCAAGCTTTGAATTTTTGGTGTCCTTGGATTATCTTGGGGGTGCCATGGGAATACCCAAGCTTAGGCTCTTGCCACTCCTTGTTCCATAATCCATCAAAAGAATTCACCCAAAACTTGAAAACTTCACAACACAAAACTCAAGATAGAAAACTCGTGAGCTCCGTTAGCGAAAGAAAACAAAAGACCACTTCAAGGTACTGTAAAGAACTCATTATTTATTTATATTGGTATTAAACCTACTTTATTCCAACTTCTCTATGGATTATAAACTATTTTACTAGCCATAGATTCATCAAAATAAGCAAACAACACACGAAAAACAGAATCTGTCAAAAACAGAACAGTCTGTAGTAATATGTAGCTAGCACAAAATCTGGAACCCCAAAAGTTCTAAAATAAATTTCTGGACGTGAGGAATTTATCTATTAATCATGTGCAAAAATAATTAACTAAATATCACTCTTCAAATAAAAATGACAGCAGTTCTCGTGAGCGCTAAAGTTTCTGTTTTTTACAGCAAGTTCAACAAGACTTCCCCCAAGTCTTCCCAACGGTTATACTTGGCACAAACACTAATTAAACACAAAAAAACACAACCAAAACATAGGCTAAATAATTTATTTATTAAATAACAGCAAGTAAAAATATTGGGTTGCCTCCCAACAAGCGCTTTTCTTTAAAGCCTTCTTAGTTAGGCATTGATAATTTTAATGATGCTCACATGAAAGACAAGAATTCAAGCACAAAGAGGGCATCATAAAACATGTGACAAACAAATATAAGTCTAACATACTTCCTATGCATAGGCATCTTATAGGCAAACAAATTGTCAAGCCAAGCAAAAACTAGCATATGCAAGGAAGCGGAAAGAAACAATAGCAATCTCAACATAACGAGAGGTAATTTAGTAACATGAAGATTTCTACAACCATATTTTCCTCTCTCATAGTAATTACATGTAGGATCATAAGCAAATTCAACAAAATAGCTATCACGTAAATTATTTTCAACATGATCCACATGCATGCAAAGTTGACACTCTTCCAAAATAGTGGGATTAACATTAACTAAACTCATGACTTCTCCAAACCCACTTTCAATAATATTGCAAACACTATTATCAATCTCATATTCATCATGGGGTTTAAATAAATTTTCAAGATCATAAGAAGAATCACCCCAGTCATAATCATTGCAACAAGTAGTAGACATAGCAAAACTAGCATCCCCAAGCTTAGGGTTTTGCATCTTATTAGCACAATTGACATCAAGAGAGTTTATAATAAAATCATTGCAATCATGCTTTTTATTCAAAGATCTATCATGAGTCACTTCATCATGATTTTTCAGATTTACGGATTTCAGGCAAAAGCTTATAAAGATAATCTAGTGCATCCAAATCACTAGGAATTGGTTCATCATAATTGGATCCCTTAAAAAGATTGGCAAGCGGATGAGGATCCATAGATCTTAAGTTCTCTGTTTAGTAATAAATAAACAACTATTCTAACCATACGAGCAAACAAAAAGCAAGCGGACAAAAGAGGCAAAAAGAGAGGGAGGATAGAGAGAGAGGGCGGATAAAACAGCAAGGGTCAATTGGGGGGAGAGGAAAACGAGAGGCAAATGGCAAATAATGTAATGCAAGAGATAGGGATTGTGATGGGTACTTGGTATATTGAAATTTTGCGTAGACTCCCCGGCAACAGCGCCACAAATCGTTCTTGCTACGTCTTGAGCTTGCGTTGGTTTTCCCCGAAGAGGAAGGGATGATGTAGCAGAGTAGCGTAAGTATTTCCCTAAGTTTTTGAGAACCAAGGTATCAATCCAGTAGGAGCCCACGCTCAAGTCCCTCGTACCTGCACAAAGCGATAGCTACTTGCAACCAATGCGATTAGGGGTTGTCAAGCCCTTCACGGTCACTTACGAGAGTGAGATCTGATAGATAGAATATTTTTGGTATTTTTGATATAAGGATGCAAAGTAAAAAGTAAAAGCAAAGTAAATAGCAAAACAATATATAAGTGATGGAGATTGATATGATGAGAATAGACCCGGGGGCCATAGGTTTCACTAGTGGCTTCTCTCAAGAGCATAAGTATTCTACGGTGGGTGAACAAATTACTGTTGAGAAATTGATATAATTGAGCATAATTATGAGAATATCTAGGCATGATCATGTATATAGGCATCACATCCGTGACAAGTAGATCGAAACGATTCTGCATCTACTACTATTACTCCACTCATCGACCGCTATCCAGCATGCATCTAGAGTATTAAGTTAAAAACAGAGTAACGCCTTAAGCAAGATGACATGATGTAGAGAGATAAATTCATGCAATATGAAATAAACCCCATCTTGTTATCCTCTATGGCAATGATACAATACGTGCCTTGCTGCCCCTTCTGTCACTGGGTAAGGACACCGCAAGATCGAACCCAAAGCTAAGCACTTCTCCCATGGCAAGAACTACCAATCTAGTTGGCCAAACCAAATGGATAATTCAAAGAGACTTGCAAAGATAACCAATCATGCATAAAAGAATTCAGAGAAGATTCAAATATTATTCATAGATAGACTTGATCATAAACCCACAATTCATCGGTCTCAACAAACACACCGCAAAAAGAAGATTACATCAAATAGATCTCCACAAGAGAGGGGGAGAACTTTGTATTGAGACGCAAAGAGAGAGAAAAGGCCATCTAGCTACTAACTATGGACCCGAAGGTCTGAGGTAAACTACTCACACTTCATCGGAGGGGCTAGGATGATGTAGAAGCCCTCCGTGATGACGGCCCTCTTCCGGTGGAGCTCCGGAACAGGCCCCAAGATGGGATCTCGTGGATATAGAAAGTTGCGGCAGTGGAATTAGGGTTTTGGCTCCTGTTCTGATCGTTTGAGGGTACGTATGTATATATAGGAGGAAGGAGTACGTCGGTGGAGCACCGAGGGGCCCACGAGGCAGGGGCGCGCCCTAGGGGGCGCTCCCAACCCTCGTGACCACCTATTTGATCCCTTGCAGTAGGGTCCAAGTCTCCTGGATCACGTTCGGTGAGAAAATCACGTTTCCGAAGATTTTATTCCGTTTGGACTCCGTTTGATATTCTGTTTATCCGAAACACTGAAATAGGCAAAAAAAAAAGCAATTCTGGGCTGGGCCTCCGGTTAGTAGGTTAGTCCCAAAAATAATATAAAAGTGGAAAATAAAGCCCAATATAGTCCAAAACACTAGATAATATAGCATGGAGCAATAAAAAATTATAGATACATTGGAGACGTATCAGTGATGTTGCTCCGGTTTGTGAGGGGTGTGTGTTCAAACTTTCGTCAAACATGCCAAATTTTTTACCACATCATCTTGGTGGCATGACTTTACATTAAGCAAGGTTTCATGTGTTTCTGATCTTTTTTAATTTTTTGGAATTTAAATGGCATAGCACTCCATGCATGTGTCGAGGCCGCGACATCAATATGTTTGAAAATTCCTTCCAATTTACTGCACATGGAATTAACTCGCACAAAAGTACACAAATATGATTTTTTTTTAAAACCGTTATGTTTAGCCATTGCATGCAGATGTAGTTCAAATTTGAATTACGGTCATTAAATGGCTAGAAAATCACTTAAATATCTTTTAAAGGTGAAATGACCCTAGAATTTTTGAAATTTCGAAATGACAGTTGTATTTGTGCACGTTAACTATGGAAAAAAATTGAAGGTCGTAAGAGGACGCTATCGCCCGTTTGTCATCAAACATGCATTGTTCCCTCTGGGAACCATGAGCCTTCTACTGAGTTGCTCCGGTTTTGTGAGGGGTGTGTGTCCAAATTTTCGTCAAACATGCCAAATTGTTTACCACATCATCTTGGTGGCATGACATTACATTAAGCAAGGTTTTATGTGTTTCTGATCTTTTTTATTTTTTGGAATTTAAATGCCATGTCACTCCATGCTTTGTGTCATAGTCGTCGGACCAATATGTCTGAATATTCCTTCCAATTTACTCCACATGGAATTAACTCGCACAAAAGTACACAAATATGAATTTTCAAACCGTTATGGTTAGCTGTTGCATGTACATGTAGTTCAAATTTTAATTACGGTCATTAAATGGCTAGAAAATCACTTCAATGTCTTAAAAGGTCAAATGACCCCTAGAATTTTCCAAATTTTGACATGATAGTTGTACTAGTACTAAAAAGTTTCTCGTACATTTAAAACACCATTTGTTGCAACTTTACTCCAAATTCGTCTTTCATAGCTAATAAAAAATATCAACAACATCACACACAGTTTTTTTGTAGGAACCGTTTGAGTTGAAAAATCGTGGGTCTACTTAAGTCTTCCTCGTGAAGCTTCACCGGCTTATTTGCTCCAGTGCCGGCAACCCCCGAATCCGCAAATCTCGATCCCCATTCCTGCAACCCCTACTTGCAAAGCTGACGTCGTGGAAATGCTTCGTCAGGTCCCATACGGTGGCCGCATCCTCCCCGAGCGCGGCCGCCAGCGCCAAGAGTGCCGCCGCATCCGCATTGAGCGCGGCCGCATCTGCTGAGAGGGCATCTGCGGCAGCCGATAGGGCAGCTGCAGCAGCCGAGACGGCTACAGCAGCTACTAAAACGGTGGCTGCAAACACCGAGAGCACTCGAGCTGCCCTCTGTGCCGCTGATGTCGCCCTAGCCCGGGCGAGGCCATCCAAGCCAATATCGAGGACACACATGCCAAGATATTCCAGGCCACCTTGGAATCCAACGTGCAACCCACATCCGAAAAGGCGGCGATGGCCATGGAGCACCTACTTCCTCATGAGATCGCTGAGTGGGAGCTGGAGATGTAGGAGGCGGCGGAGATCGAGGAGCGCCGAGAGGAGGAGTTGCGTGTGGCCGAGGTCAAGGTAGAGAAGAGTCTGTCCATCGAGGAATCGGTGGTGGAGTACCAACGCAAGCTCTGGCGCAGCCACTACTATGAGTACTACAACCTTGAGTGCAGCGCCAAGGACGAGGACAAGGATGAGGATGCGGTTGACTTCAGCAGGGGGGATGCGGAGTCCACCAACGGCGGCATGTTGCCAGGATAAGTCATCAATGTCTCATCTCACACCGGCGATGCATAGGCCGACGCGGCGGCGACTTTATTAAAATTATGCGTACTTAGGATTTGTTTTTAATGTTGGTCTTTTGGTAGAGAAATGTTTAGGTCAACTGGCTCTATTTAATTACTAAAATTTCTCAATTCAATAAGTGTGGCATATGTGATGTATGCTCTTTTGTGTGCCCAAATTAGCAAGTGATGTCAAATTATGCAATGACGTGGATGAGGACAGTACACAGTGAAATTTCCATTGAAATTTTAATTATCAAACTCATCCCATGCGCTAAAGTAGAAGAATCGTTTGTGATGCACACAATCGTTCAAAGTGAATGGTGTCCGGTGGTACTGCGCGCAAAGCTTCCCTCCACATTTCGAAAATTTTGGCCTACACCGAAATATCTACCCCCCCCCCTTCCCCACCCCCCTTTTCGCCCCGACCACAAGTCACATTTCCCATGTTCCCTCCTTCCTTCCTTCCGAAGCTATAGCCGCTTCCTCGCATGCTTCCTTGCTCTCGCCATCTCGCATCCTACCGCCGGGGTCACCATGGTCTTCTTCAATGACCTCTCCAGCAGTTCCTCCTCCAACGACGAATTTTTCAGCACCTGAGTATGCCTCTCTTCTCTCTCTCGGATTATGGCTTGGAATGAAGGATTTTAACCCAGTGGTCGATTTTAACCCTAGGACCATCAGTTGCAACGAATGGAGCGGGGTGGCTGAAGATCTGCCTGCTCGTTGTCACCATCAATCTCCATGTGTGATGCTAGTTGTGTTTGAATCTGTGGACAGTGGGAGGAAGTTTCTGGCATGTGCAGAGAAAGTTAACCCCACTTTCATTGTTACAAACCATTTGTTAGATGTGATTCAGACACTGTCACTATGCTATGTTATTCTGGATGTTAACACAGTGTCACAGTTTGTACCTAGTATCTAAAAATGTTGCCATCTCATCAGCGGTGCCATTAGAAAAATAGTTGGCACCGCTTCAGCAGTTTGTCCAGCCATCTTTGGTCCACACATCCTAGCAGCCAAGCAGTAAAATACTAAATCTTTATGGCACGAAGGAACTGGGCATCGGAGCTACTAGGTGCTCCGAAGTCCGGGTCCCTAATTTTTTCCCGCGGCATCGGCTCGCCAGTGCCGGGCACTGGTGCCAAATGTAGCAATAGTTGTCTTTACACTGGTTTTGGCATACATAGTGGACGGCCTTAGTGCTATTAGTTCTATGTTACTAAATCTGTGCATGTGCACACCTGTTAGTATCAATTTACTATCATCCAAACAATGTCGCTATGTTGTTGTAGTTATATTTAGCTTCCTCGTAAAATGTTCAATTTGTAATTTATAGTACATGACTAAGAACTTGTAGCGTAGTTGTAGTTAATTATAGCTTCTGATGTTTCAGAATTTGGATGTTGTCTCATAGCAATTAATTCATTTGCGCATTGATCTTTTTGAGAAGATATGTCATAATTAACAAGTTTCCTCAGTTTATAAAAATATGTATTTGGTGATTTTCTATGTTGCTTGAAACTCATTTCCCCTACAATTGTTACTAATATAGTTCTAAATATTATAGGATGAACGGAAGTGTTCTTACCTAGAGTGGGTTGATCAAGAGTGGCCATAGTCTTTGAAGATGTGCCTAGCAAAGCTCTGGAGCATGTATGAGGAAGAGAACAGAGGTGGGCTTAGAGAAAGTGCTGTCAATGTTGAAGAATATTTGAAGATGCGGGATAAAAGAGGAAGATGGAGAATGAGCTCAGATTTTTTAAACTAGACTTTGCTAAGATGGTGTTGCGAAGGAGGAGGCACTTTCCTAGTTGGCCAGTGCAAAACAGGTTCTTACAGAACTGAAAACATAGGTGAATAAGACGAGCCTGGATGATCTTGATTAGGGAAATGAATATATTGTTCTAATATTGTTCTTATGAAGGTGAACTAGCTATATGTTGTATTGTGTTGTTTTCAGCTAGCTATTGTACAGTGATGTTAAAATATGTTTATGTGCCTGAGATGAAATTAGCAAATAGTTGTTCGATATGAAATGTGAATTTGCGTAATACTTGAATTATTAATTGTAAACTAATAAACCTGTTAAATGGGTCATGGAACTTTGCAAACAGTTCTAGCAGTAAAAGCGCTTGTGATGGATAGCCCAATGCCATACAGTTTTCTTCATCAAATTGTGTGTGATGTAGTTGATTAAAAGAAATGGTTAAACGAGGCAGAGCGTGTGTGACAGTTACACCTATCACACACGAGGCTATACATAAAAGTGTGTGCGATGTATATACGAACGGAAACGTTTTCCCTAAATTGACTGTGTGGGATGTACATAAGAATGGAAATGTATTCCTTGGATTGACTATGTGGAATGTACATAAGAAATGGAAACATTTGTTTGGGACTGACTGTGTCGGGTGTACTTATGACCGGAATCGATTGGGCCTGTATAACCGTATTTGATCACTCACACGTCGCACACGACGCCGAGCATGTGTGACCGGAGGGCCTATCGCCGACGGTTTCTGGGTCGCGTGGGAAGGACCCCCCTACCGTAGTCACTCACTTGGCGACGGTTCAAAAGTCCATCGTGGAAAGGGGTTAAAACTATTTGTATAGCACCTCGATGCACCAATGGCCACAACCTTCCCTTGTGGGAAATGACCATTTTGGACACACGGTCCAGCCAATGGCCAACCGACACGTTCAAACAGTCGGATTTCAAGAGCAATGGTAACATTACTTGAGGACCAAGTAATGCTAACTCCTCGATCAGCAATAAATCTCTCGCAATGAAGAAGATCACAGTCTCTTGCTGGCAAGTATTTGCTTGGAACATAAAGAGATTTCTCTCACAACTTACATAGGACTTGGGTTTAGCCTTAGAGAATCTAAGGTTCAAACACTAACCCATCTTAGTAGTACGGTGGTCCTATTACTCAATAAAGAGAAGAGAAACGACGAAATAAATGCTACGTCTTCATGTCTTCAATCTTCTCGGTCGCAATCACTTCCTTTGGACAAGCACCGAACCAATTGCTTTGTGTCAACAATTTTTGAGTGGTCACTCTTGTTATCATAATCTTCGGTGATAACCTTCACTTCCATGCAGGGAATTATCTTCGGCATTGGAATCAAACTCCTCTTGACTCCAGGGACCTGTTACTCTGTATGAACTAGCAAAAAAACATAAGTCCCTTACTATTGATGTCGACAAACTCTAAGACATAAGGAGGCAAATTATTGCACCAACAAAACTGATTAATCTAAATGCAATCGGCTGACCCGAAAAGGAATAGGCTGTTGTATCCAAATTGCATATAGAAAGTTTTAATGTTCAGCTCTAATCAGATTAGTGACTCTAAGTGCTCCTCTCCCGGAGGGTCCGAAAAGCAGCTTGTTCCTTTTTTGTGATTTAGCAAAAATGAATTTGAGACAAGTTGAGATAGATAGCTAGAGAAGGTTCTTAGGCATTATTGTCCATCCAATTGTCCAAAAGATCAAAATCAACCAAACAACAATTGGATGTCATCGAATGAGAAAATATGCATTGCAACATGCTCACACAATAAGATAGCAAATGAAATATGTCAAACATGCACAACCAATTCTAGCAACTATCAAGCAATGGTCGATGACATAGTCATCTATATATGAGTATATTGACTTAGGAACCAAATGATAATATTTGATCATAGGTCATACTCATCATTTAAGGACAAGTGGGGTTACCACTTTTACATAAATCATTAATGTGTTCACACCATTAGAGTTGCTTTAGCTCAAATCTTAGAACAAAACTCGCCCTAGATGTGAGAAGCCCCCAATGAGGAATGAACTAACCTTGGGTTTTGTCGTTGAAGACTTCTTGTAGATGTTGTAGATGTGGATGCCCAATGTTGATGAAGATCATCAAGAGTTGGGAGCAATACTTTGGATTTGGGCACTTTCAGTACCTACATGGGTTGGTCCCACAAGGAACAACAAGGACTGGTGTGCGTCGGTCCTAAACAAACGGTTTTGAACCCCTTTCCGCGACGGCATTTGGAACCGTCGCCAAGTGAGTGTGGATGATAGGGGGCTCCTTCCCACACGACCCAGAAACCGTCGGGGATAGGGAGCCTTCATGCATACAGTTGTCCCTATATAACTGTTTCCGATATCTCGAATATGCCAAACGCTTCATCCTTGCTACTCGTTTGTGCTCGCATTGCCATCACAGTCGGAGTTCTGTGGTTTTGCCTAAAACCAGGCAGATTCCAGGCATGAGAGTTTTACTAAGCCTAGCACATCACAAACAGTTCATGATTGTAAACCGTATACGATAAGTAGACAATCACACACATTTAGTTTTCCCACACTGTATGTGATAGTGTCTGACATCACACACGCTTTGCAAACGGCAATTGTGTGCATGATTGCACATGTTTCCTCTCTGTGAACTGTCTCGGATTATGGTGTATATCGCAAACGTTTGTGTTTTACCAACCGTGTGTGCCGTAATGACCTTCAAAACATAATTTCACCCTAATTTAATTGCTGCTATTTAAAATTGTACCTAATTTAAACTTGAAAGTAGGCTATAGCTTTATTCATATCCATCAGGTTCAAACAACCAATGCATTATTCGATTCACGGGTACATATGTTTAAGAATTACAGAAGCACCAAATAAAGAATGATGTACTAGGGTTCTATACATGTACTATTACAGATGGTTATGAAAGAGGCGACAGACATTCCAGTTGTTGAACAAGGTGAAGCGGAATGGCCCTATTGTGCTCTCCTGGATGAAGAAGGCATGCAAGACTCTAGTCCAACCCCTTCTGATGGCCGACCGCCAATCATGTAGTTTGAGAGGTAATCTTGAGTAAACTGCTTCAGGATCCACTACAAAAGAATAAAGATTCATATATTGTCATCTAACACAACTCATTACGGGTAGTAAAAAGAAGGCTATAGGGTTCTTACTTACCATCCTGCAGTTCACGGTTGTCTTGCATGAAGTGTAAACAAATAGTTCGATTGACATCTTTTGACCCATTTTAGTAACAAACTTTATCAGTTTCCTCACTTGATGCTGGTTCATGAATATCTCATTGCCCCATACACAGAAAGGGTCGAAGTGTGGATCTTTGGTAATGATATATGTACCTAAAAGCACCAAGTTAATATTAGAAGCTAAACAACAATTAAAAAATGATGTAGTACAACACTCCATCCATCCCATTATATAAGCTTTTATTACATGTATATCTAGACATCATCAGAACATTAAGGTAACACTCTTCCTGGTTGCTATGTAGCCTGGGATTGCATATTTAGTCATTTAGTACAATGCATGTTGCTAAACAACAATTGAAAAATGAAAAGGCATGTTAACTGCAATATCCTTAACAACAACCAAATATCGTAATTCATAGTGGTATTGTTGAAACTGTTGTTCATGAAATTGAACTGCACGGCAAATAGTTGCACATATAGAGCATCACATTGTGAAGAACTGAAATAAACAAGTCATAAGGACATCTCTAGGTGATCCTTAAAAAGTTGAAGGACTAAAACTCTTAGTGGATATATATATATATATATATATATATATACTCCAGCAATTTTTGGCCTTTTCTAGTCGATCCCCTAAACTTAAGGTTGTAAACTTCAATTTGATCAAGTTCAAATCAGGTTCAATCGAAAGTAGCATGCATTCAAACATAAACATAGATTGTTTTGCATAACCGAACATAAAACATAAATCTAAACTGAGCTAAACTACTTTCAGTCGAAGTAGAGGTCGAGCCAATCCTTCCTAGTCATGTACAGTGTGCCACGAGCCGGGTCCGGGCCAGTACCGTCGTCGGGGTCATTGGGGAAGTCACTCCTCCACTCATCAACGTTGATCTCCTCATCCTCGGGGCCCACCTCAACGCCCTCCGTGCCGCTGTCGCCGCCGCCTTCAACCTCGTCATCAGAGGAGAGCATGATAACTTCGCCGCCCTCTGCACCGTCGTCCTCGCTGCCTTCGACCTTGTCATCGGAGGAGAGTGCGATAACCTCGCCCCCCTCAGCGCCAGCAAAGATCGCCCGCTCCGCCTCCACAAGCTCCGGGTGCTGCCGGCGGAGCTCTTGCATGTAGGCCTCGTCGGCGGCCTCGGCCTCGAGACACTCCCATGCCTCGCGGTCCTCCCGCGCCATAGCTGAGCTCACCGCCACTGGCTCCGGCGGAACGAGGTGGACCGGACGTGTGCTGAAGGGGAAATTGAGCCTAGCCGCCGCGCAGTGGTAGCGGACCTGCCAGCAGTCGTACTCCATGGCCGCGAGCTCGGCCATGTGGAAGCTACCGAGCCACCGGCTGGTGTGGGTCTCTCGATCTATAATCTCGTCGACCCACGTCCCCCACCGCCGCTGCCGGGCCCGAGGTAGGACTTCGTCGGCTGCCAGGGGAGGACGAGGAAGTCCTCGAACCGGCGTAGGGGCGCGGCGGTGGGCGAATCGGGGGACCGGCGACGGCGGATCGGGTCCGCCGAGGACGACGGGGACACCTCGGCGGCCACCTCGCCAGCGTCGAGCGAAAAGGCCGCGATAAACCTCTATTTGGCCATTGGCTACTCGAGCTCCCCGGCACACAGGCAGAGGTTGAGGATGGAGGCAACGGCGATGGCGGCGACCTACCAATGGTTTCGAGGGTTGTGTGTGTCTGTGTGAGCGAAGGTTGTGTTTGAGGAAATACCGCAGCAACTAAAAATTGTACTAGGCGGGAGTAACAAGGCGGGGCTACTGAAAATTTGGATCAAGGGCGAGAAGATATTTTTGAGATTGTGAGGGATGCAAAGGCGGGAGTAAAATGCTGGGGCAACTGAAATTTGAATCAAGGGACTGAAGCAGAGCGGGAGTAACAGACATAGCACACGGTCCGCACATACTAATCGTGTGCTATCAAACATTAAAACCTTCCAGGCGGTAGATATTTTCGAGATTGCGAGGGATACAGAGGTGGGAGTTTTGGGGGAGCAAGCTAGTGTGCTTGACACGCCAGCTGTGGACTATAGCCGACGCACCTTCTCACGTAAGCCATAGGCGTACTATACACCGAGGTGCTCCAAGATATTTTGTACTACATCTCACACGGTTGGTGAGAATAAACTGTGTGGGATCTACTTGATTTGAATTACAAAATGTGGTCGCAGAGGCAATGGATGATGTTTGAATTGCTAGACCTTTTATCTGCAGTGAACATGCAACTATATGTGTGTCGTAAAAGAATTGATTATTCAGGGTTCGTTTGGACATTTCATACATTAAACTGGTTTTCTAGCCATTTCAGTGCACAATTCAAAATTAAACTACATGGACATGCTCCGGTGCATACAAATTGGTTGAAAAATCAAATCTATGTCCTTCAGTGCATGCTTAGGTCCCATGGAAGAAATGGGAATGAATTTTTCGGGGTTCGTTTGGCCTTTTTTATACATTAACTAGGTTTTCTAGGCATTTTATGTGCATAATCCAAATTTGAACTACAAGCACATGCTCCAATGCACTAAAGTTGGTTGAAAAATCACATGTGTGTGCTTGGGTGAATTTCTAGGTCCCATGGAAGAGATGGGAATGAATTTCAAACACCACAGCACTGATGATTGCCGGCAAAATGTTGAGATACCTGGTTTTTAAATTCTAGTAAATCCAAAACTCGTCTGAAATTCATGAGACTTGGCATGCTATCATGGAGCGGCATCAACATGTCGTGGTAAAAAATTTGTCCCATTTGGGGCTGGTTCAAGTATAAGCTTCTCACAAACCAGAGCTTCTCACAACAAGCATGATGGTTTCGATAGGGAACGTCCCACCTTTGGGGACGAAATGATATCATTGCATCTTATTGCTTCCAAAAAAATTCTAGTGCCAACATAGAACAACAGGAGTGGTATGTCAATTTTTGTGATTTTTCGGGGTTCGTTTGGACATTTTTATGCATTAACTTGGTTTTCTAGGAATTTTATGTGCATAATTCAAATTTGAACAACAAGAACATGCTCCAATGCACTAAGATTGGTTGAAAAATCTAATCTGTATCCTTAGGTGAATTTCTAGGTCCCATGCAAGATATGGGAATGAAATTCAAACACTAGGGCACTATTGATTGCCGGCAAAATGTTGAGATGCATGGTTTTTAAATTCTAGTAAATCCAAAACTCATCTGAAATTCATGAAACTTGGCGTGCTATGATTGAGCGGCATCAACATGCCGTGTTAAAAAAATTGTCCCATTTGGGGCAGTTTCGGGTATATGCTTCTCACAAACGAGAGCTTCTCAGAACAAGCATGATAGTTTCGGTAGGGAATGTCCCCCCTTCGGGGACGAAACGATATACATTGCCTCTTATTGCTTTCAAAAAATTTCTCGTGTCAACATAGAACAACAGGAGTGTTGTGTCAATTTTTGGGATTTTTCGGGGTTCGTTTGGACATTTTTATGCATTAACTGAGTTTTCAATGCATTTATGTGCATAATTCAAATTTGAACTACATGCACATGCTCCAGTGCATATAAATTGGTTGAAAAAACAAATATGTGTCCTTGGGTGCATGCTTATGTCCCATGCAAGAAAGGGAATGAATTTCAAACACCAGGGCACTATTGACTGCCGGCAAAACATCGAGATGCCTCGTTTTTAAATTCTAGTAAATCCAAAACTCGTCTGAAATTCATGAAACTTGGCATGCTTTCATGGAGAAGCATCAACATGCCGTGGTAAAATTTTTGTCCCTTTGGGGGCAGGTTCGGGTATATGTTTCTCACAAACTAGAGCTTCTCACAACAAGCATCATGGTTTCGGTAGGGAACGTCCCACCTCTGGGGACGAAACGATATCCACTGCCTCTTATTGCTTCCAAAAAATTTCTCGTGCCAACATAGAACAACAGGAGTGTTGTGTCAATTTTTTTGATTTTTGGGGGTTCTTATGGACATTTTTATGCATTAACTGAGTTTTCAATGCATTTATGTGCATAGTTCAAATTTGAACTACATGCACATGCTCCAGTGCATATAAATTGGTTGAAAAATCAAATATGTGTACTTGGGTGGATGCTTAGGTCCCATGCAAGAAATGGGAATGAATTTCAAACACCAGGGCACCGTTGATTGCCGGCAAAACATTAAGATGCCTGGTTTTTAGATTCTAGTAAATCCAAAACTCGTCTAAAATTCATGAAACTTGGCATGCTATCATTGAATGGCACCCGACATCATGTGGTATTTTTCGTGTCCATTTTGAGAGAAGGCGCACTCGAACAATGATAGCCAAAAAAGGCATTTTGAAAAAAAATAGCTGCCACTTTAATATCTCAAACGTTTGTATAATTCAAACCGTGTGCGTTCTGTTAACTTTTAATGGCTATAGGAGGTGCCGTGCGGACAGCTGCTTGACCTTGACTGAACATGAGGCGTGCGAGCGCAGTCCGATGCGCAGGCTGACCGAGAGGCGTGCAAGTTGTCCTCCAATGTGTAGGCTCACCGGGAAGCGTGTGAGCTGTACGATGCGCAGGCTCACTGGGAAGCGAGCCCTTTGACTTCCATGGTCGCCCGCCTTCCTCTCCATTAATGGCACCTGAGCTGCTGTTTAATACGGGCGGCCTTACTAATCACCTCCCATTCCCCTTCCCCCCCCCCCCGGCAGACCTCCGCTGCCATGGCGCAGAATGATCAGCTGCCACTAGTCTTCAAGTTTGGTGAAGTCGACTCCGAGCCAGAGGATATAGAAAATAAGGAGGAATGGGGCCTCATGGACATGGCCCATAACGAGCTGGCCGCGGCGGTTGCTGCCCCCGCTCCCGTCCCAGCTCCCATCCCCACGCCCGCGCCAGCGACCATCCCCGTAGCATTGATGGGCTGGTCACCGAGCACTATCAGAGAGCTGGAAGCCGTGGGCATCAGCAAGGTCTCCACGAACCCATGCGAGCTCGTGTACATGCCAGCACCAGCGCCCGTGCCCGTGCGTGCCCCTCTACCCACCATGGCGCCGGCCCCCGTGCGTTTGGATGCACCCGCCGCGCCCATGCACGCCCCTCCACCCACCGTGACGCCGGTTCCCGTGCATTTGGCTGCACCTGCCGCGCCCGTGGCCGTGCCCGTGCGCGCGCCACCCTCAGCGGCATGGGACACTGCCATCGACCGCTACCTCTCAGCGGCACCAGTTGCCGTCCTCCCGCGCCCCACTCGTCGATCGCGTGACGACATGATGTTTGATTTACAAGTGAAGAACATTTTGTGCTGCCTTGAAGACTTCAACAACGGCGTCTCGGAGGACAGCAATGACAACAATGGCACGGCACGCCTTCTCCACCACCACCGGAAATAGTTTTTTGGGGGTTTAATACTGTATCTCGAATTCTCGATCATATGAATATAAATTTGCAGTGTGACTGAATGAAAGATATGGTTTGAACGAACTTGCGTTTTTCTCTCTTAATGTACAGACTTATCAAACGATTTTCTTTTGAAAAAAACATCAATGGTTTTTAAATATAAAACACTCATCGCAAATGTTTTAGTTAGAACACCCGTATGCAAACCGACAGCTTCCACAGGAAGCCAAGGGAAAATGTGCCGAGCAGGATTTCTGCATCCCTTCAACGCAAACGGTTGTTTTGCATGACCCGTGTGCCACCACGTACAAACAATTGGGTAAGATTTGCATATATGTCATTTTGGGTATGTTGCCATTTCTCAAAATGGAAAGATTGACATTTTTTATCCAGTAACATTGCCATTTGTCAACCTTGTAACACTGTGATTTGTCAAAATATGCAGCTACAAATCACTAGCACTACCTAATTTTTGCATCTAAAATCACTAGCACTGTTCATATGGACACCACTAGCAGGCGTGAGTTCATGGATGCATATGAAAATGTACCATTGATTACATACAACAAGTCATCAACACACAACAGCAACGAGGATACACGTTGGATTATAGATAATTTCCAACAAAACATTCTAGTAGAGTTTTTCTCACACAACAAAAACAAAGCGATGAAATGAACTTCAGCTCAACCACTCGTCGGCGTTGGAAATGCTTGCTTTGAACCAGAAGTGATTCTCTGGGAAGTGCCAACTACTGTCAATCTTGAGACCAACGCAGGACTGATCATCGAGGCTGAAGCGGCCTATGTTAGGACCCATATTGGGATGGTAGGAAGCATATTAATGTCCGAGGTATAGATACAGTTGCTTCTCATAAAAGGTAGTAATGTTGTGTCAACAACAGCTAGATCGCCTTCCACCATCATTGGATAGTTTTGTCCAAGGAAGAGTGAGTTTCCTCCAAGACTTTCAATACTGAACCAGGGAGAAGGTGTTGGCGCTAGTACACTAGTATCTACCCTGAATACCATGCAGCGGATGTTGGAATAGGTCCGGAGAGTGCGACCATATGAGACAACACCTGCTTCCTTAGTAACATCAGCAATGCCCTGTATACAGACAAGAAGAGGTGATCCATCGGAATAAGTTGCCACACGCCACTAAGTATATGGGTCCTGCTCATCCGCATGCATGTGGTGGAATGTTCAAGGACCTTGGAAACACAAGAAGGTTAATTAGTAAAGGGAAACTAGCTAACCCGCATGCATGTGGATGAAACAATTATAATTACGGTGGAAGACAAACGTACCGAAATCATAAGGATTCCATGCAAAAACAGTGCCACGAGTGGTGGCAGCAAACACAAGACCCTCGTATTGAATTGCATCACAGTACTCATCCGTGTATAGAAACTGATTTTTGAGCAATATCCATCGAGTCGAACCATGCAGGACGCAACAAGCTTCTCCAAGATAGCGACAACACAAGCATTCCTATAACCCCAAGAGCGGTAGGGAACTCGACAAATTGCTATCTTCCGTAGACGACAGTCAGCATGATCGTATTTGAACTCACGTAGAATACCGGTGTACTCAACCTCTGGGCAGTCGTCTGAGATT
Source organism: Triticum monococcum (assembly GCA_034509565.1). Lineage (NCBI taxonomy): Eukaryota > Viridiplantae > Streptophyta > Magnoliopsida > Poales > Poaceae > Triticum > Triticum monococcum. The sequence goes on along the minus strand of CM067842.1, from coordinate 435,242,622 downwards.
TTTCGAAGTGGAACCCGGTGATGAGTGTACACATTCACAAGTTCCCACTCGCAGTTGTACCAAATATAAACAACCCAATCTCCATTTGCGCCTGCCCAAGCCTTGCCCTCAAGCGATGGCATCTTAACATCATACATATCATTATCAAGCGGCATCAACTTACATAAGGCGAGGCTTTCCTCATCCCCGCGCCAGTCGGCAGGGTCACGGCAAAGAAGATAGAGGAGATCAAACCGCTCCTAGACCCTTGGGTTCCTTGTAATGATTTTATTAGTTGAGTCGAGAATGGTCTTGAACGAACCTGCCATGTTAGCCGAGGTGATGACCTCACACCGATCAATGAGTTCCTCCACCGCGTCATCATTCAGATCGAGGCAAGAATAACAGGGTCATTTCCGGCTTGTTCCCTCCATGGAGAAGACGATCAAACAATGGCAGAAGGAAGGGTGGAGGCAAATGGAGGAGGGAGGAAGAGCTAGCCTGCGACAGCAGTTCCAAATCGAGAGGGAAAGGTGAAGAGTCGGTGGACGGTTGCCACGATACACGAAGAGGCGCCTGGGGAGCGAACGGTTGCCACAGAGGTCACACACTGACGACAATGGCTGAGTGAACCGCATGCAATCCCATCACACAATAGACACGTCTTGTTAAGTTGAACCGTTTCTGTTCTCTTGTGTCAACGCAAACAGTTCATCCGAGTGAACCGCATGCCATATATCGCACACACCTTGATCCGGCTAATCATTTCTTTTGTGTTTCCTAATCACAAACAGTTCATCCGAGTGAACCGTATGTTGTATACCGCACACACCTTCATCTGGCTGCCCGTTTCATTTGTGTTGCCTAATCACAAATAGTTCATCCGAGTGAACCGTATGCTTTGTATCGCAAACGCCTTCATCTGGGTGCCCCGTTTCTTTTGTTCCTCCTCATCGCAAATAGTTAATTGAACTGAACCATATGCCCTTCATCGCACACGCAACTAAAATCTGAACCCTGTTTGATGCATCCGTCATCGCAAACGTTTTACACATTTTTGACGGTTTTCATACACCACCGTTTGCGATTATTGCATCGCACACAGTTTCTCGAAGGGTCTCTAATCATAGTGTCGCGTTAGTAGCATCCTGCAGTAGTGAAGGATATCCATACACATAGAGTGTAGTACACAAATGATGATTTCCATGAATGCATTGATAACCTTGTCCCTTGACTTACCAATAAGAGAGTTTGTGACTCCATGAACTAGTGCATGACGCTGAAGTTGATTGCACAAGTTATTGCCATAAATGAATATTAGTGAAGGTTGTTGGTGGAGTCACCCTCAAGAACTCTCTAGTTCTTCTTCTTGGGATCCACATCAACTTGATGGAAATCCTCGGAGTTGTAGTTGTACTTGATGAAGTAGAACTTGAAGTATTCTTGGGAACCCACTTCACCAAGGCTTGAGGTGGTTTTTCAAATGAGTCAATCTCTTCTTGAAGCTTGTCCTTGCCTTTTAGCTTGTGGTCTTATGGTGGAAGATCATCTTGAGCTTGTGTCCCCTTGAAAGAAGTAGGATCATACTTATCTTGTTGAGGAACAAACTTTGTCTTGGGGTATTCATCTTCTTCCCACTCAACTCCATTGTCATTGACCGTTTTTTCAAAACCAACACCTTGGTTCTTCCGATGCCATCCTTGATTGCGAACAATTTCATCAAACTGCTTACTCCTAGCAAGGTTCTTGTAGACACCCTTTTCTAAAATTTCTTTCAATAAATTTTTTTCTTGATCAAGTGTAACTTGGCTAAGAGAATCATTAGTGGAATCAATAGAACTACTAGAAGTAACAGCATTGTATTTAAAATTGTTATTGTTACCACTAGAGGTAGAACCTTTCTTGCTCTTATTAGTAGATTGCTTAGATTTAACTTGTGGCATAAGTAGACAAGAGAACACATTGGGCAAGGTAAGAGGAACTCTTATTTCGAAGATTGTCATTTATGGCTTTTAGAAACTCATGCTCTTGCTCTAAATTTAGCTTCTCAAAGCGTAGCTTCTCATGAGTTCTTAGGAGCTCTCTATGATCTTCTTGAGTTGTTTTGTGAGCTAACTTAAGAGTGTTTAGTTTTTTAGTTAAGCTCTCAATCTCCCGCATAGTATTTTCATTTGTTTCATCTTGGCTATCATGATTACTAGCAAGTTCATTATAGCTAACATCACTAGTTTTATCATTGAGCAAGTCATCATCGCATGCTCATCACTATTAAAGTCAAGGTATTCAGGGTGTGATACCTTGGGGCCTTTAGTAATGAAGCATATTCCAATTCCTTCATTTGATGAATCAGATAGATCATAGGAGTTGGAGGATACGGGGGCTAGTCCGGCAACACCTTCATCTTGACTATAGTCAGAGTTGGAGTGATAGCTTCTCCGGATTAGTTTTTCGAGTCGGAGCGGGAAACCCATTCACCAACATGAGATTGATGTCTTCTTCTAGAGTAGCTCTTGGTTGACTTGTCTTCCCTTTTCGAATAATTGATCCTCCGAGAAGGTCTTCGTTCATAACGATCATCTCTACTCCTTCTGTCTCTGTGAGGTGATTCATCTATTCTACTACTTCTAGGTGACTCGTCTCTTTTCTTGAGAGGTGTCATACACTCACTGGAGAAGTTTCCAGCTTTTCCACAATTGTAGCAATTTCGGTCGTGACATGAAGATATTTGCTCATAGTGTGTTGAGTTGGAGCTTCTCTCTTTACCTCTATTCTTGTAGAAATTGTTGAAGTTCTTGAACATTAGGCTTATAACTTCTTTGAATACAAGCTTGTCACTTGATGTTGTGGGAGCATCACTTGAAGCTTTGTAATCACCACTTGACTTGTTGTGCAGCTCCTCTTTGTCCCTGAGTGATATCTCATGAGAAACAATCCTTCCAATGACTTCTGTGGGCTTGAGATCATTCTAGTTTGGCATCATTTGGATAAATGTGCACACGATATCATACTTTCCATCCAAGGCTCTAAGGATCTTCTTGATGATGAATTTTTCGGTCATCTCTTCACTTCCTACGCCGACAATCTCATTTCTGATGAGATCGACCTAGAGTACATTTCAGTGACTCCTTCACCATCCTTCATCTTGAACTTGCCAAGCCGACTTTGAAGCACATCCAACTTGGATTCCTTGATGGACCCGGTACCTTCGTGCATATCAACCAAAGTATCCCAAATTCCTTTGCATTCTCGAGGCGGCTAATCTTGTTGAACTCCTTGGGGGCACAAACCGTTGAAGAGAATGCCACATGCTTGAGCTTTGTATTATAACATGTTCAGCTCTTCTATAGTTGCTTCACACAAGGTTGGGCCGACAAAATCAACGGCCCTGTGCAAAACTAGAAAAATGTCCCTAATATCATCATAATTTTCTTCAACGTCAACATTATTTTATGTTTCTATCCAGCCATCTCTGGAACTAGGATTGTCAGCATTGTAATCAAGTACATGGCCTTGATCAATTCACTGGTTGAGGACATTTTCGATTCTTTTATAAATAACTTATACATAGCTCAACCGCAAAAAAACTAATACATACCTCCTTTCTAATATTGAGTTAAACACAACAATTTTCTAAGATTGAGTTAAACCCTCATTTATTTATGTTTTTCTTACACTTTTGATAACCAGATTCATGTTCTAGATGAAGATATTACTTGGGTCTTGAAACACTAGACGTCTAGTATGCAAAAAATAAAATAAAATAAGCTATGGACGTAGTCACAAGATGAAAAAATAATCGAACACACACTAAAGATCTTACGAGGCAGCCAACCATTACCAATGGAAAAAGTGTTCCATTATTAGCCAAACACAAGTGAAACTTTGGATGACTTGTCGAGGCTGTTTTTAGAAAGACACTTACCCAAATTGTTTGGACACACCAATGGGGCGAACTGGGCTGCAACTTGGAAAATACATGACGTAATGAGCTGCAGTGTTGTGAGTGATTTTTGGGGGCCCTGGGAGGTCGCTAGAGATGTCGGACGGCACGAACAGATGCGGTACTTCACAGGGAGGGCGGTGGTGGTCCTAGATATGGCTGGGGACAACAGAGATGGCCAGGGCGGAGTAACAGGAGTCCTACTGATGGCGGAGGTCATCGAGTGCAGACGCACTGCTCAATATTGTACCTTTCTGGACAAACGAATGGGTAAAGAGGTGCACACACGTGTGTCAGAGACAAAGGACATGGCGAGGGAGTCTAGTGCGTGCTTACCTCGCTGGAATCAATGGTGTGGCAGCGGAGCGCTTCGGCCTTCAGTGGTCATGGGGTTCCAGAGGCCCTTGGGTGTGCGGACAATGTCCAAGGTGAAGGAAATATGCCCTAGAGGCAATAATAAAGTTACTATTTATATTTCCTTATATCATGATAAATGTTTATTATTCATGCTAGAATTGTATTAACTGAAAACATAGTACATGTGTGAATACATAGACAAACAGAGTGTCCCTAGTATGCCTCTACTTGATTAGCCCGTTAATAAAAGATGGTTAAGTTTCATAACCATAGACATGTGTTGTCATTTGATGAACGGGATCACATCATTAGAGAATGATGTGATGGACAAGATCCATTTGTTAGCTTAGCATAATGATCATTTCGTTTTATTGCTATTGCTTTCTTCATGACTTGTACATATTCCTCTAACTATGAGATTATGCAACTCCTGAATACCGGAGGAACACTTTGTGTGCTATCAAACGTCACAACGTAACTGGGTATTATAAAGATGCTCTACAGGTGTCTCCGATGGTGTTTTGTTGAGTCGGCATAGATCGATATTAGGATTTGTCACTCCGAGTATCGGAGAGGTATCTCTGGGCCCTCTCGGTAATGCACATCACTATAAGCCTTGCAAGCAATGTGACTAATGAGTTAGTTGCAGGATGATGCATTATGGAACAAGTAAAGAGACTTGCCAGTAACGAGATTGAACTAGGTATGATGATATCGACGATCGAATCTTGGGCAAGTAACGTACCGATGACAAAGGGAATGATGTATATTGTTATGCAGTTTGACCGATAAAGATCTTCGTAGAATATGTAGGAGCCAATATGAGCATCCAGGTTCCGCTATTGGTTATTGACTGGAGATGTGTCTCGGTCATGTCTACATAGTTCTCGAACCCGTAGGGTCCGCATGCTTAATGTTGGATGACGATTTATATTATGAGTTATCTGATTTGATGACAAAAGTTTGTTTGGAGTCCCGGATGAGATCACGGACATGACGAGGAGTCTTGAAATGGTCGAGAGGTAAAGATCAATATATTGGAAGGCTATATTCGGACATCGGAATGGTTTCGAGTGGGTATTTTTCAGAGTACCGGAGATTTACGGGAATTCACTAGGGGAAGTTAGGGCCGGCCTCTCTCCCTCCCTCCTTTATATACATGGGCAGGGGGCACCCCAAAGGCACTACAAGATTTTTCTTAGCCGTGTGCGGTGCCCCCCTCCATAGTTACACACCTCGGTCATATCGTCGTAGTGCTTAGGCGAAGCCCTGCGTCGGTAACATCATCATCACCGTCGCCACGCTGTCGTGCTGACAGAACTCTCCCTCATCCTCAACTGGATCAAGAGCTCGAGGGATGTCATCATGTTGAATGTGTGCTGAACATGGAGGTGTTGTATGTTCAGTACTTGGATCGGTTGGATCATGAAGACGTCCGACTACATCAACCGCGTTACTAAACGCTTCTGCTTTCGGTCTACGAGGGTACGTAGACACACTCTCCCCTTTCGTTGCTATGCATCTCCTAGATAGATCTTGCATGATCGTAGGAAATTTTTTGAAATATTGCGTTCCCCAACACAAGGGACTCGCCAACGAGCGGCGGATCGAGTGGTGGCACTAGGCGGTCCCCCAGGAGATGCGACTTGCCAGAATTCCACCGACGAAATTCTAGGTCAGAGCGGAGCTCGAGGGTCTCGACAGCGGCAGCCTGACGATGAGGGATGTCGTGACCTTGGGAAAAATGGCATGCGCAATGAGGCGGTTAAATAGGACATGGCCGTGGGGGTTGGGTGCATGGGGAGCGCGTAGGCATAGTTCGCATGTCGTGAGCAGGGCCGTGATCAGAGGTGACGGATGAACCTGACCAGTGGGGTCCATTGGTGAGTGGGTGAGAGAGGTGAGAGAGGGGCACGGCGGTCTGCTAGGCTGGCTTGATGGGCTTCGGCCTAGCTGGCTTGTTCGGCTGTTTGTTTTAATTCTTTCTGTTTTCTCCTTTTCTTTTTTGTTTCTTCTGTAAATTCAAATAGGCTTTGAAATTGAATTTTCTTCAAACAACAAACTTGCTCTAAATTCAAAAGGGAATATTTGTAGGTTGTGACTGCGTCAACATTTTGTTTGGGCATATTGCACTTTCTGCACTTATTATTTTCCTTTTGAATTTGAATTTGGTTTAAAAATCAAATGTGCTTCAAATCCAATTTGGAAAATTTGTAGAAGGTCAACACATCATTTGGACTTATGAAATTCCTTTTCCTGCCAAATAATTGCAAAGCCCTTTTTAAGAGTTCCATCTTGATTTGAATTGGCTCCAAAATAAATCCATCTCAAAAGTTTAGAGAAATTTTTTTAGGCTTGAATATTACTTGGGACTCATTAAGGATAGCCTTATGCCCATATAAATATTTCAATTGGCCACCTAATTTTGGTGTTCAAAATTACCCCCAAACACTTTTGAGGTTCATTATGTTTTCCCAAATTTCAAACAAGGGTTTCAAAACTGGCCATAGGGTCCTTGATACTCTAGGTGAATTAAACTAGAGTCAAGACCAACATCAAGCAATCAGGCAAGCAACCAAGCAATTTTTAGCTAACAATAAATCAAGCAAGGGGTTTTGTTGGGGAAAAATAATTCCTTGTGAAATTTTTAATGTACCAGATTTGGGAAAAATCTGGGATGTGACAATGGCGCAAGGCTGATGTAAAGTTCTGTTCAACTATGATTCCTTACCCCCATTGTTTCCCTAGAATAGCTCCTTCCTAGCACTGCTACCCTGGTGTTGGTTTTTAAAACCTGTGTTGACCTTGCCATCTTCGGGGTCGCTGCCATTCTTGCATCGTTTGTTCCATCGGTTTTGCCTTGGGTTTCTGTTGCTGCTGAGTACCTTGTATGTCCCGGAGTCATTGCTATGGCCCTTTTTCTTGGTCAGCCAGTCATCTTCCCTGACACAAAACTTGGTCATCATGACCGTAAGTGCGGCCATAGTCTTCGACCTATAATGCCCGAAATCTCTAGAGAACCAATCAGCATTTATACTGTTCCTAAAGGCAACGAGGGCCTTCGCGTCGTTGCAGTCATCGATTTCATTTTTCTTCTTCAGGAACCGAGTCAAGAACTTACATATGGACCCACCTGGTTTTTGTTTGATGAGGGCCAGATCGTCGATGTCGGTAGGTTCACCATAAGTTCCATGTAAATTTGCCAGGAAATTGGAATGTAGAGTTGCCCAGGTGTTGACCAAGCCCGATCGCAGAGTGTGCAACTAGTGTCGGGTTGAGCCCTTAAGCACGGGTGGGAATTATTTTATGGCATGCAAATCATGGTCGTTCTCCATGTAGATGGCAATGATATATTCCTCCATATAGGCAGAGGGATCCCTGTTCCCATCATATTTATCACAATTACTGATCTTGAAGCTGGGAGGGAACTGGTGAGCCATCACCCTACCGGAGAACACATGGTGGATACATCACCGATGGGTATCCTCGACCACGGACTGCGTCGATCTTGCTACGCATCGTCATAGTCACACTCCTCATTGTATTTAGAGAAAGAGTCTTAACTTGGCCTTCTAGCGTAACCATTGTGTGAGCTCGGAAAAATAATCCGGGCGGCACCTAGGTTGACAGATTGTCCGGGGAGGTTTGTCCTTGGGCGGGACCGGGTGTTTCTCATTGGGGTGGTAGCTCATTTTGTACTTACTCCGTGTAGCCGAGCTGCTCTCGTTGTGCGATGGAATAGGGCGACGTGTCGTTTCCTCGGGAGCATGTTTGCCCTTATTGGTCCACCAGACCTCCTGACAGGGAGGACGGTCTCCTACACCTCAGTGGAGGTTGTTTGCCCAGGCGTGGATGTTTGGAAACCATGTCATGGCTCACAATGGCATCCATGTCCTCGAGCAGGTTCCTACCGTACTTGGCAGCTGCCTTGTATGTGCCCTACTTTCTTTTGTTTAGCTCCTCTTCATCTCGGAAGAGCTCATTCCAGTGGTCCCCAATGAACTTCCGCCTTGTCGCGAAGGCGTTGCTTCTCGATGGTTATCTTTCGGTTGTACTGACCAGTCTTCTCCTTAACGCATCATGGCATGGGCTATCGAGTGACTTGGTTAGTATGTCCACATCCTCAAGAACAAGGTCATTTTGAGGGTCGTCCGTGTTGTTATGTGGGGGACCTCCAAGGTTTCCATTGCCACCGTTATTGGCACCATTGCCGTCGCCGTTGTTGTCATCGCCATTATCACTGGCGCATGGTGTGTCAACCATGTGGATGTTGTAGGTCGAGGTCACCGTCCAATTACCTTAGGTTGTGGTGGTTGTTGCACTAGTAGAAAATAGGGCTTTGGTTCTGGCCAGATCAGAGCAACAGTCCCGGTCGTGTTACGAACCGGGACTAATGTGAGCATCAACCCCAGTTCGAGCGGCTAGGACGCCGGCCGGGCCTAGGCAGGCATCAGTGCTGGTTCCGTCCCGGTATTGGCGGGCTATCATTAGACACATAATCCTACTCATCCATGTCTCCAGTCTCGTCCATGGTGCCTTCCACGACGTCAGTCAGATCTTCGACGTTAACAACAAGATGGGTAGTGGGTCGGTTGAAAAAATCGATTGTACCCAGGGATTTCAGATCCGATGGTACACCGAGACTGGGTCATCCAGTGTTACAAGCTTCTAGAACTGATCTAAACCTTGTCCTGGAGAAGTTTCTCATGCTCCGCCTGCGCCTGGTCTGACACCGAAAACTGGGAGAGCGGCTTGAAGGTCCGATCTAACATCGACCATGGAAAAGGTTTCGCGCGTTCCTGCTAAGTGTGATCCATGATCGGGACCACGACACCGTCACCGTCGTAGAGCATTTTCATATATATATATATATATATATATATATATATATATATATATATATATATATATATATATATATATATATATATATATCTTGCAAATCTCAGATCCTATGCCCATGAGCCTTGGGGGCCTGAGTGGCAGGCCTTGAACCTGACTTACTAAATGCGCATGCTCGCCATACTGATTGGATGAGGCATCTCTTCTGGTAGGTGTTCAGGGTGATGTCTTGGACCTTGTGGATGACACGTAATAACATCGTTAATGAGGTCTTCCTGCATTGTGTTGCTGACTCTATGTGTTAAATTGTTAGATTTTATCCGGTGATTGCACCCGCTCTATAGGCAGCGGGACAACCCCCCCCCCCCCCCCCCCACACACACACACACAAGCAGTTGACACATCGCCCAGGAGGCGTCTTGTATCGATTTGTTGTTTCGCTTTTGGGCATATCTGTGATGTTGCCCCAACTAATTTATTATTTAGTTTCCTTGTATTTGAATAACTTATTGTATGTATTGATGGATTGAAGAAACCTTCCAGCTTGGATGAGTGCGACTGCAGGGGCGACAAGAGTGGCGATCACGGGTGCGCCGCCCCCATCTTTTGGGGATCGACGGCGAGTCGGCGGCCGGTTTTGGGCCATGGCCGACTCCGATGAGGACGATGAAGATGGGGACGGGGATGCGATCCCGGCGGCTTCCCCGCCGTCGCCGACGCCATCGGATCTCATCAGCGAGTTCTTTAACTCCGACTACGACGAAGACGAAGTGGCAACGAAGGTCGACAAGGTCTTGCCCCCCGACGATCCGGCTAGAGTTGGACTTCACGCGGGAGAGAAGAAGGAGATGATCCGTCACGTAGTTCATCGGAGAACGGCGGCGACGGCGATCAGGCCATGGAAGGGCCCCCTGCCTAAGGTACGTCTTCCAAACCTAACGCTTTTCTATATGATTCGTCCGGATTCGTGGATTACAGTTAAGAGGAGGAAGAAAACACACGCTGGGCAGTGGCTAGACCGGCGCCGGCGGTGACCACGGCATTCATACCGGCGAACCCGGCGATCGGGATAAGGGCGGCTTGTGTGTCTCGTTTGAATTCCATCATGTGCCGCGATGGGCCAGTTCTGACTGTCTCTATGCCGAAATTGGTTGGGCCGAGGATAGCTGGGTATGAGGCCCAGGCTAATCCGGTTCGCACCCATATTGGCGGCGCCGACACATGCAGCGGATTGATCGATCGTTCTTCTACTTGTTCTTCTTCGTCGCTAGCTAGCGTTCACCAACGCGGGAAGCCAGGGTTTCCCTCCTGTGGTCCTGGGCGCGCGAAACGGATCCCTCCCCTCGTCGCCATGGCTAGCCGAGGGGCTGGTGCGCCGCCAGGGAAGAAACCGTCGGTGTCGGCTGGTGCTGGTGCTGGCCGTGCCGGGGTTGCGCCACCACCGCCTGCTGGCGTTGGGTGTGGTACCGCGGCTATACCAGGCCCTAGACCTCCGGTGGTCGTCGGGACAGCGCAGGCCGCTGCGGGTCGCGGAGGTGGCCACCTCGGGGCTCGACCGCCGATGCAGGGCCCGGCTACGGTGCCAGCTGTGGGTCGGGGCAGGCCGACTCACAGTCCTCGGCCGACGACGCAGGGCCCGGCTATGGTTGCTGCTGCGGGGCGGGGTGGTGCGCAAGGACTGAGACTGACTCTGCCCGGAAACCAGGTTGTGACGACCAGTCATCAGCCTCGCGATGCGCCGCCGCCTCACTATGTCACGAGGCCGGCGCAAAAACTGCCTGGGCGGTGCAGACACATGCACCGCCGCATCAAAACGTGGATGCCGGAGGTGTAATGGACAGCCCCGGGGATAGTGGGGGACGATGGTTACACTGCGTATGGTGATGCCCAACATCGTGGTTCGTCGTCGACGGGTGGTGGCCGCGGATATGCTTGGCAGAGCGATGGTACTGCTAAGAGACCTTTTCTCGGCCCTCCGGGTGGTTTTGTTGAGGGGGCGTCTGGCCCTGACTATCGACAACGAGGTGGATACCATGGTCATCGTGGTGGTCAAGGTCGATACCATCACTGACAGCCTCCTCAGCCTGTAGTCATTGAGCAGACGGCCTCCGCGGGGGCAGCCGATCCCAGTCAGACACAGGAACTGTCCAGTCAGGCTATGGACGTGGTGACGGCGCTGGCCAATGCTGAGGTACCTGGGACTGTGACCACGGCGTCGGGCTCAGTCGAGGAGGCAGACAGGGCAGACTCGGATAAAGCGTCCAAGTGGGCGCATAAGAAGGAGAAGATGTTGTCCTATCGTTGTGGCGAGAAGGGCCACTTTATTGCTGAATGCGTGGCTGAGCTTTGTGATTCTTGCGGCAAGCTAGCACATGATACGGGGGAATGCTCGATTTTGCGTCATCGGATGCCGACTCTTACAATTTATGGAGTATACAGTGCTGAGTTGATGTTCTTTGAGTCTCCTAGTGCGAGGGAGATCCCAGAGGAGAACCAAAGTTTGACCACTAGGGTTGTGAAAGTTACCAAAGGAGATTTCTCTGAGACTCAGATTGTGCAGAGGCTTAAGGAGTTAGCTCCAGGTGACTTCCAGTGGGAGCTAGTTAGTCTCGAGGCCAACATGTTTAAGGCTGACTTCCCTTTTGTTGAGGATTTGCAGAGACTTCTGAGTTTTGGGTTATGCAGAGTGCCTGGCACAGAATGCATCCTGGAGTTCCATGAGTGGAACAAGGTTCAGCCACAGGGCAAGCCGCTTACCCAGGTATGGTCACATTTTTCCGGGGCTCCCTCGAAGCCGATGCAGGATTCTCGGGTCGTGGCTAGCTTGGGAATCATGGTTGGGAAAACTGAGAGAGTAGATATGGCCTTTACCCGAGCTCACGGGGTGGCCCGACTATTGGTGAGTGTTCTGGATATTGAGTTCATGCCTGATGTAGTTAAGTGGACATATAGGGGGCAGATTTTCAACCTCGAGATTGAGTTTGAGGATGCTGCTCTTTTCGCTGAGGCTATCAATGGGACTGATGTAGATATGCATGAGGGATATGACAACTCGGGTGCTAAGGAGGCACCAGTCGATGATGCTGGACGAGAGTTGTCCAACGGATCGGGGCCCATTTCTCAAATGCCCAGGGACGGGACGGCACCATCCCCTTCGGTGCCAATGAGCTCTCCGAGATTTGGGTCGTTTGAGCCGGCTTCTGCTCCACCCAGACTCTGGAGTGACCGGATGGAGTCCGATGACGTGTTTGAGCGCACGCTACCTACCCTGGATTTTGATGCTGCTGATAGTCCCATGCTCGGAGGCTCGGAGGGGATTGTCTCTATGACGACCTCGGTCGGGGGAGGGACGGAGCTTGGGCAGGTGGCCCCTCTTTCTCCTGCTCTCCCTGTTGTCTCACCTCGGGAGACGGAGTCGATGATGGAGGCTGTCCCTAGGGGAGGGAGTCCGGGGCAGGTGGCCTCGGCTCCTTCTTCTCCTCTCGTGGCGCCGGAGTTGCAGATGGCGGTTGTGCTTAGGGGAGGGGGTCCGGGGCAGGTGGCCTCGGCCCCCTCTTCCCCTTTGGCGGCTAGGGAGGCCGCACCCCCTGTGGCACCGGCGACTCCCTCTAGCCAGAGAGCTGGGACGGGCGGGGAGTACGGGCAGGCGGCCCATGCGCTTCCCTCCCCCGGTGCGCCAGCATCCCAGGGCCATGGTTCGAGGCCGAAGTTGGTGGGGCCGTGGAGATCCCCGCCATGGTGTGCTGGGGGTGACGCCGGAGGCCTTACTCCGAGGGGGTCACTCGGGAGGAGGTCATTGCCTTTGGAGGGATTCCGGATCCGGTCTCTGCGAGGCGACGGGTGAGCTGTCGTCTCCAGGATCATCCAGAGGTTGATGACATGCAGCAGCGGTGCGCCATGAGGGCGGCCAAGCTTCGTGACATTGAGGTCACTATGGGTATGTCCGTCAACACTTCTAATTCCATTTTGCATTTTTCTAATAATGATATTATTAATAATGCAAATCAATTAGGAGTTTCACTGGGTAGTAATGATAGTGAAATTTTTAACTCCGTAAATGATATTCTGGATTTGGAAGCGGAACGCGCTTTAGAAATGATTCGAAACTTAGCAGCGGTTAAACCCATGAATGATGCGGATATAGATGTGTTGGGGGTCAGGGTGCTCGATAATTTTTGTGTGGATCTTACACCATCCATTCCTGAGTCAGAGGAAGAGGATGACACTTTTGAGGCTATCATAGTTCGGTCCACGGAGCCTGGTTGTGAGGACCGGGTGGAGGATCAAAACAAACCTAAACACAAGTGGAAGCGGAAGATTTACCCTGCTTCAGTGGTGCGTAGGAGTGCTAGGATCCGTACTACTAAAAAATTCATGATGAAATATGAAAGGAATCTTTTGAAATAGCAGAGGTCTGAAAGACTTGGCTAAAAGAAGGTTTCTTGCAGATGCATCTATCGAGCATAGGTTGGATTTTATTGCTCTCTCGAAAACTGGTAGAGATAATTTTTCGCCCCAGTTTCTTAGTACTTTATCGGGAGGTGTCGATTTCGATTGGCACTACCTGCCTCCGAGAGGAAGATCGGGTGGGATCTTACTTGGAGTGAGATGCGATCCGCTGGAAGTCCGAAGTGTAGTGATGGGAGATTTTGCAGTTAAGTTTCGGGTTAGGTCGAAAGCCGACGGGTTTAATTAGGCTCTGGTGGTGGTTTATGGTGCCGCGCAGCCCGAACTCAAACCAGAGTTCTTGGAGGATCTTGTTCGAATTTGCGGCTCTGAGCAGCTCCTACTCCTGGTTGGGGGTGATTTCAACATCATCAGGAGGAGAGAGAGGAAAATAACAATGATAACTTCGACGGCAAGTGGTCGTTTATGTTCAATACCATTATTGAAAGTTTGGATCTGAGAGAGATAGAGATTTCGGTTAGAAACTTCACCTGGGCTAATACTTTGCCAAATCCGACATTTGAGAAGCTGGATCGATTCCTAGCGAGCATCGAATGGGAACAGAAATTTCCTTTGGTAATGGTCCAGGCACTTTCGCGTGGTATTTCTGACCACACGCCTTTATTTGTGGACTCTGGTGAGCCAACTCACATGGGGAACAAAAACTCCTTTTCATTCGAGCTGGCATGGTTTGATCGAGAAGGCTTCTTGGATCTAATAGCCAGGGAATGGGCTAAAGATGTAGGAGGTAGGACTTCGGTTGAGCGCTGGCAGAATAAGATAAGGCACTTGAGAAGTTTCTTGCATGGGTGGGCTAAGCATCTTAGTGGGATTTATAAGGTCGAAAAGGAAAGGCTCCTTACACTTATTCAGTCCCTAGATTTAAAAGTCGAGTCCACAATTTTGCAAGCCACGGAGCTTCATGCTAAACTTGAGGCGGAGATAAGATTGAAAGAGCTTCTCCGTGAAGAGGAATTAAAGTGGGTGCTGCGGGCTAAGGTTCGCAAAGTTGTCCAGGGAGACGCGAACACTCAATTCTTTCACATGATCGCTAATGGCAAGCATAGAAAGAAGAGAATCTTTTAGCTTGAATAAGCTGAAGGAACGATTTTAGGACAGGAAAATGTAAAATTATACATAACTGAATACTACAAGCAGTTGTTTGGGCCTCCGGAGGATAATTGTGTATCCTTGGATGAGTCTAGGATTGAGGATGTGCCTCAACTTGCTGCTAATGAGAATGATATTTTGATTGCCCCTTTTTCCAAGAAAGAGGTGTTTGAAGCCATTACACAGATGAAAAACAATAAGGCTCCAGGGCCGGATGGATTTCCGGTGGAATTCTATAAAAAATGTTGGCATATTATTAAGGGGGATTTGTTACCGATGTTCCATGATTTATTCTCTGGACAGCTTCAGTTATTTCACCTGAACTTTGGAACGATAACCTTGCTTCCTAAGAAAACAGAGGCTGTGAGAATTGAGTAGTTCAGGCTGATCTGTCTTCTCAATGTTAGTTTCAATTTTCACCAAGGTTGGGACTAATAGGCTCACGCAGATTGCGCATTCTGTGGTGCAACATTCCCAAACTGCTTTCATGCCGGACAGAAACATCCTAGAAGGGGTTGTGGTCCTTCATGGAAAGCTCCACGAAATTCACACGAAAAACTAGATGGAGTTGTTTTCAAGGTGGATTTCGAGAAAGCGTACGATAAAGTCAAAGGCCTTTCCTTCAACGGGCCTTATGTATGAAAGGTTTTGATGAAGCCTGGCGGCGCCAGGTAGAATCTTTCACGCAAAAAGGGAGTGTTGGAATTAAACTGAATGACGACATAGGTCATTATTGAAGGAAATATGCCCTAGAGGCAATAATAAAGTTATTATTTATTTCCATATATCATGATAAATGTCTATTATTCATGCTAGAATTGTATTAACCGGAAACATAATACATGTGTGAATACATAGACAAACATAGTGTCACTAGTATGCCTCTACTTGACTAGCTCGTTAATCAAAGATGGTTAAGTTTCCTAACCATAAACAAAGAGTTGTTATTTGATTAACGAGGTCACATCATTAGTTGAATGATCTGATTGACATGACCCATTCCATTAGCTTAGCACCCGATCGTTTAGTATGTTGCTATTGCTTTCTTCATGACTTATACATGTTCCTATGACTATGAGATTATGCAACTCCCGTTTGCCGGAGGAACACTTTGTGTGCTACCAAACGTCACAATGTAACTGGGTGATTATAAAGGAGCTCTACAGGTGTCTCCAATGGTAGATGTTGGGTTGGCGTATTTCGAGAATAGGATTTGTCACTCCGATTGTCGGAGAGGTATCTCTGGGCCCTCTCGGTAATGCACATTACACAAGCCTTGCAAGCATTGCAACTAATGAGTTAGTTGCGGGATGATGTATTACAGAACGAGTAAAGAGACTTGCCAGTAACGAGATTGAACTAGGTATTGGATACCGACGATCGAATCTCGGGCAAGTAACATACCAATGACAAAGGGAACAACGTATGTTGTTATGCGGTCTGACCGATAAAGATCTTCGTAGAATATGCAGGAGCCAATATGGGCATCCAGGTCCCGCTATTGGTTATTGACCGGAGACGTGTCTCGGTCATGTCTACATTGTTCTCGAACCGTAGGGTCCGCACGCTTAACGTTACGATGACAGTTATTATGAGTTTATGCATTTTGATGTACCGAAGGTAGTTCGGAGTCCCGGATGTGATCACGGACATGACGAGGAGTCTCGAAATGGTCGAGACATAAAGATTGATATATTGGAAGCCTATATTTGGATATCGGAAGTGTTCCGGGTAAAATCGGGATTTTACCGGATTACCGGGAGGTTACCGGAACCCCCCGGGAGCCATATGGGCCTTATTGGGCTTTAGTGGAAAGGTGAAAGGGGCTGCCATGGTGGGTTGCACGCTTCCCACCCTCCCCTAGTCCTATTAGGACTAGGAGAGGTGGCCGGCCACCTCTCTCTCTCTTTCCCCTTGGGAGTCCTATTTGGAATAGGATTGGGGGGGGAGTCCTACTCCCGGTAGGAGTAGGACTCCTCCTGCGCCCTCCTCTTGGCCGGCCAGCCACTCCCCCTTGGATCCTTTATATACGGGGGCAGGGGGCACCTCTAAACACACAAGTTGATCATTGAGATCGTTCCTTAGCCGTGTGCGGTGCCCCCTGCCACCATATTCCACCTCGATCATATCATTGTAGAGCTTAGGCGAAGCCCTGCGTCGGTAGAACATCAAGATCGTCACCAAGCCGTCGTGCTTACGGAACTCCTCCTCGAAGCTTTGCTGGATCGGAGCCCGGGGATCGTCATCGAGCTGTACATGTGCTAAGAACTCAGAGGTGCCGGAGTAACGGTGCTTGGATCGGTCGGATCGGGAAGAAGACGTACGACTACTTCCTCTACGTTGTGTCAACGCTTCCGTGGCGATCTACAAGGGTACGTAGATCAGACTCTCCCCCTCGTTGCTATGCATCACCATGATCTTGCGTGTGCGTAGGAAAATTTTGAAATTACTACGTTCCCCAACAGTGGCATCCGAGCCTAGGTTTTATGGTTTGATGTTATGTGCACGAGTAGAACACAAGTGAGTTGTGGACGATATAAGTCATACTGCCTACCAGCATGTCATACTTTGGTTCGGCGGTATTGTTGGACGAGACAACCCGGACCAACCTTACGCGTACGCTTACGCGAGACCGGTTCCCTCGACGTGCTTTGCACATAGATGGCTTGCGGGCGACTGTCTCTCCAACTTTAGTTGAACCGAGTGTGGCTACGCCCGGTCCTTGAGAAGTTTAAAACGGAGTCTATTTGACAAACTATCGTTGTGGTTTTCATGCGTAGGTGAGATTGGTTCTTACTTAAAGCCCGTAGCAGCCACGTAAAACTTGCAACAACAAAGTAGAGGACGTCTAACTTGTTTTTGCAGGGCATGTTGTGATGTGATATGGTCAAGACATGATGCTCAATTTTATTGTATGAGATGATCATGTTTTGTAACCAAGTTATCGGCAACTGACAGGAGCCATATGGTTGTCGCTTTATTGTATGCAATGCAATCGCGATGTAATGCTTTACTTTATCACTAAACGGTAGCGATAGTCATGGAAGCATGAGATTGGCGAGACGACAACGATGCTACGATGGAGATCAAGGTGTCGCGCCGGTGACGATGGTGATCATGACGGTGCTTCAGAGATGGAGATCACAAGCACAAGATGATGATGGCCATATCATATCACTTATATTGATTGCATGTGATGTTTATCTTTTATGCATCTTATCTTGCTTTGATTGACGGTAGCATTATAAGATGATCTCTCACTAAATTATCAAGAAGTGTTCTCCCTGAGTATGCACCGTTGCGAAAGTTCTTCGTGCTGAGACACCACGTGATGATCGGGTGTGATAGGCTCTACATTCAAATACAACGGGTGCAAAACAGTTGCACACGCAGAATACTCAGGTTATACTTGACGAGCCAAACATATACAGACATGGCCTCGGTACACGGAGACCGAAAGGTCGAGTGTGAATCATATAGTAGATATGATCAACATAATGATGTTCACCGATGAAACTACTCCATCTCACGTGATGATCAGACATGGTTTAGTTGATTTGGATCACGTGATCACTTAGAGGATTAGAGGGATGTCTATCTAAGTGGGAGTTCTTAAGTAATATGATTAATTGAACTTAAATTTATCATGAACTTAGTACCTGATAGTATCTTGCTTGTTTACGTTGATTGTAGATAGATGGCTCGTGCTGTTGTTCCGTTGAATTTTAATGCGTTCCTTGAGAAAGCAAAGTTGAAAGATGATGGTAGCAATTACACGGACTGGGTCCGTAACTTGAGGATTATCCTCATTGCTGCATAGAAGAATTACGTCCTGGAAGCACCGCTGGGTGCCAGGCCTGCTGCTGGAGCAACACCAGATGTTATGAATGTCTGGCAGAGCAAAGCTGATGACTACTCGATAGTTCAGTGTGCCATGCTTTACGGCTTAGAATCGGGACTTCAACGACGTTTTGAACGTCATGGAGCATATGAGATGTTCCAGGAGTTGAAGTTAATATTTCAAGCAAATGCCCGGATTGAGAGATATGAAGTCTCCAATAAGTTCTATAGCTGCAAGATGGAGGAGAACAGTTCTGTCAGTGAGCATATACTCAAAATGTCTGGGTATAACAATCACTTGATTCGGATGGGAGTTAATCTTCCAGATGATTGCGTCATTGACAGAATTCTCCAATCACTGCCACCAAGCTACAAGAGCTTCGTGATGAACTATAATATGCAAGGGATGAACAAGACTATTCCCGAGCTCTTCGCAATGCTGAAAGTTGCGGAGGTAGAAATCAAGAAGGAGCATCAAGTGTTGATGGTTAACAAGACCACTAGTTTCAAGAAAAAGGGCAAAGGGAAGAAGAAGGGGAACTTCAAGAAGAACGGCAAGCAAGTTGCTGCTCAGGAAAAGAAGCCCAAGTCTGGACCTAAGCCTGAAACTGAGTGCTTCTACTGCAAGCAGACTGGTCACTGGAAGCGGAACTGCCCCAAGTATTTGGCGGATAAGAAGGATGGCAAGGTGAACAAAGGTATATGTGATATACATGTTATTGATGTGTACCTTACTAATGCTCGCAATAGCACCTGGGTATTTGATACTGGTTCTGTTGCTAATATTTGCAACTCGAAACAGGGACTACGGATTAAGCGAAGATTGGCTAAGGACAAGGTGACGATGCGCGTGGGAAACGGTTCCAAAGTCGATGTGATCGCGGTCGGCACGCTACCTCTACATCTACCTTCGGGATTAATATTAGACCTAAATAATTGTTATTTGGTGCCAGCGTTGAGCATGAACATTATATCTGGATCTTGTTTAATGCGAGACGGTTATTCATTTAAATCAGAGAATAATGGTTGTTCTATTTATATGAGTAATATCTTTTATGGTCATGCACCCTTGAAGAGTGGTCTATTCTTGTTAAATCTCGATATTAGTGATACACATATTCATAATGTAGAAGCCAAAAGATGCAGAGTTGATAATGATAGTGCAACTTATTTGTGGCACTGCCGTTTAGGTCATATCGGTGTAAAGCGCATGAAGAAACTCCATACTGATGGACTTTTGGAACCACTTGATTATGAATCACTTGGTACTTGCGAACCGTGCCTCATGGGCAAGATGACTAAAACACCGTTCTCCGGTACTATGGAGAGAGCAACAGATTTGTTAGAAATCATACATACAGATGTATGCGGTCCGATGAATATTGAGGCTCGTGGCGGATATCGTTATTTTCTCACCTTCACAGATGATTTAAGCAGATATGGGTATATCTACTTAATGAAACATAAGTCTGAAACATTTGAAAAGTTCAAAGAATTTCAGAGTGAAGTAGAAAATCATCGTAACAAGAAAATAAAGTTTCTACGATCTGATCGTGGAGGAGAATATTTGAGTTACGAGTTTGGTGTACATTTGAAAAATTGTGGAATAGTTTCGCAACTCACGCCACCCAGAACACCACAGCGTAATGGTGTGTCCGAACGTCGTAATCGTACTTTACTAGATATGGTGAGATCTATGATGTCTCTTACTGATTTACCGCTATCATTTTGGGGATACGCTCTAGAGACGGCCGCATTCACGTTAAATAGGGCACCATCAAAATCCGTTGAGACGACGCCTTATGAACTATGGTTTGGCAAGAAACCAAAGTTGTCGTTTCTGAAAGTTTGGGGCTGCGATGCTTATGTGAAAAAGCTTCAACCTGATAAGCTCGAACCCAAATCGGAGAAATGTGTCTTCATAGGATATCCAAAGGAAACTATTGGATACACCTTCTATTACAGATCCGAAGGCAAGACTTTTGTTGCTAAATTCGGAAACTTTCTTGAGAAGGAGTGTCTCTCGAAAGAAGTGAGTGGGAGGAAAGTAGAACTTGACGAGGTAACTGTACCCGCTCCCTTATTAGAAAGTAGTACATCACAGAAAACTGTTTCTGTGACACCTACACCAATAAGTGAGGAAGTTAATGATAATGATAATGAAACTTCAGAACAAGATACTACTGAACCTCGTAGATCAACCAGAGCAAGATCCGCGCCAGAGTGGTACGGTAATCCAGTTCTGGAAGTCATGCTACTAGATCATGATGAACCTACGAACTATGAAGAAGCGATGGTGAGCCCAGATTCCGCAAAGTGGCTTGAAGCCATGAAATCTGAGATGGGATCCATGTATGAGAACAAAGTATGGAATTTGGTTGACTTGCCCGATGATCGGCAAGCAATTGAGAATAAATGGATCTTCAAAAAAAAAGACTGATGCTGACAGTAATGTTACTGTCTATAAAGCTCGACTTGTCGCAAAAGGTTTTCAACAAGTTCAAGGGGTTGACTACGATGAGACCTTCTCACCCGTAGCGATGCTTAAGTCTGTCCGAATCATGTTAGCAATTGCCGCGTTTTATGATTATGAAATATGGCAGATGGATGTCAAAACTGCATTCCTGAATGGATTTCTGGAAGAAGAGTTGTATATGATGCGACCGGAAGGTTTTGTCGATCCAAAGGGAGCTAACAAAGTGTGCAAGCTCCAGCGATCCATTTATGGACTGGTGCAAGCATCTCGGAGTTGGAATAAACGCTTTGATAGTGTGATCAAAGCATTTGGTTTTATACAGACTTTCGGTGAAGCCTGTATTTACAAGAAAGTGAGTGGGAGCTCTGTAGCATTTCTGATATTATATGTGGATGACATATTGCTGATTGGAAATGATATAGAATTTCTGGATAGCATAAAGGGATACTTGAATAAGAGTTTTTCAATGAAAGACCTCGGTGAAGCTGCTTACATATTAGGCATAAAGATCTATAGAGATAGATCAAGACGCTTAATTGGACTTTCACAAAGCACATACCTTGACAAGATTTTGAAGAAGTTCAAAATGGATCAAGCAAAGAAAGGGTTCTTGCCTATGTTACAAGGTGTGAAGTTGAGCCAGACTCAATGCCCGACCACTGCAGAAGATAGAGAGAAAATGAAAGATGTTCCCTATGCTTCAGCCATAGGCTCTATCATGTATGCAATGCCGTGTACCAGACCTGATGTGTGCCTTGCTATAAGTTTAGCAGGGAGGTACCAAAGTAATCCAGGAGTAGATCACTGGACAGCGGTCAAGAACATCCTGAAATACCTAAAAAGGACTAAGGATATGTTTCTCGTATATGGAGGTGACAAAGAGCTCACCGTAAGAGGTTACGTTGATGCAAGCTTTGACACTGATCCGGACGATTCTAAATCGCAAACCGGATACGTGTTTACTTTAAACGGTGGAGCTGTCAGTTGGTGCAGTTCTAAACAAAGCATCGTAGCGGGATCTACATGTGAAGCGGAGTACATAGCTGCTTCGGAAGCAGCGAACGAAGGAGTCTGGATGAAGGAGTTCATATCCGATCTAGGTGTCATACCTAGTGCATCGGGTCCAATGAAAATATTTTGTGACAATACTGGTGCAATTGCTTTGGCAAAGGAATCCAGATTTCACAAAAGGACCAAACACATCAAGAGACGCTTCAATTCCATCCGGGATCTAGTCCAGGTGGGAGACATAGAGATTTGCAAGATACATACGGATCTGAATGTTGCAGACCCGTTGACTAAGCCTCTTCCACAAGCAAAACATGATCAGCACCAAGGCTCCATGGGTGTTAGAATCATTACTGTGTAATCTAGATTATTGACTCTAGTGCAAGTGGGAGACTGAAGGAAATATGCCCTAGAGGCAATAATAAAGTTATTATTTATTTCCTTATATCATGATAAATGTTTATTATTCATGCTAGAATTGTATTAACCGGAAACATAATACATGTGTGAATACATAGACAAACAGAGTGTCACTAGTATGCCTCTACTTGACTAGCTCGTTAATCAAAGATGGTTAAGTTTCCTAACCATAAACAAAGAGTTGTTATTTGATTAACGAGGTCACATCATTAGTTGAATGATCTGATTGACATGACCCATTCCATTAGCTTAGCACCCGATCGTTTAGTATGTTGCTATTGCTTTCTTCATGACTTATACATGTTCCTATGACTATGAGATTATGCAACTCCCGTTTGCCGGAGGAACACTTTGTGTGCTACCAAATGTCACAACATAACTGGGTGATTATAAAGGAGCTCTACAGGTGTCTCCAATGGTAGATGTTAGGTTTGCGTATTTCGAGAATAGGATTTGTCACTCCGATTGTCGGAGAGGTATCTCTGGGCCCTCTCGGTAATGCACATTACACAAGCCTTGCAAGCATTGCAACTAATGAGTTAGTTGCAGGATGATGTATTACAGAACGAGTAAAGAGACTTGCCGGTAACGAGATTGAACTAGGTATTGGATACCGACGATCGAATCTCGGGCAACATACCGATGACAAAGGGAACAACGTATGTTGTTATGCGGTCTGACCGATAAAGATCTTAGTAGAATATGCAGGAGCCAATATGGGCATCCAGGTCCCGCTATTGGTTATTGACCAGAGACGTGTCTCGGTCATGTCTACATTGTTCTCGAACCGTAGGGTCCGCACGCTTAACGTTACGATGACAGTTATTATGAGTTTATGCATTTTGATGTACCGAAGGTAGTTCGGAGTCCCGGATGTGATCACGGACATGACGAGGAGTCTCGAAATGGTCGAGACATAAAGATTGATATATTGGAAGCCTATATTTGGATATCGAAGTGTTCCGGGTAAAATCGGGATTTTACCGGATTACCGGGAGGTTACCGGAACCCCCCGGGAGCCATATGGGCCTTATTGGGCTTTAGTGGAAAGGTGAAAGGGGCTGCCATGGTGGGTTGCGCGCCTCCCCCCCTCCCCTAGTCCTATTAGGACTAGGAGAGGTGGCCGGCCACCTCTCTCTCTTTCCCCCTTGGGAGTCCTATTTGGAATAGGATTGGGGAGGGAGTCCTACTCCCGGTAGGAGTAGGACTCCTCCTGCTCCCTCCTCTTGGCCGGCCAGCCCCTCCCTCTTGGATCCTTTATATACGGGGGCAGGGGCACCTCTAAACACACAAGTTGATCGTTGAGATCGTTCCTTAGCCGTGTGCGGTGCCCCCTGCCACCATATTCCACCTCGATCATATCGTTGTAGAGCTTAGGCGAAGCCCTGCATCGGTAGAACATCAAGATCGTCACCACGCCGTCGTGCTGACGGAACTCCTCCTCAAAGCTTTGCTGGATCGGAGCCCGGGGATCGTCATCGAGCTGTACGTGTGCTAAGAACTCGGAGGTGCCGGAGTAATGGTGCTTGGATCGGTCGGATCGGGAAGAAGACGTACGACTACTTCCTCTATGTTGTGTCAACGCTTCCGTTGCGATCTACAAGGGTACGTAGATCAGACTCTCCCCCTCGTTGCTATGCATCACCATGATCTTGCGTGTGCGTAGGAAAATTTTGAAATTACTACGTTCCCCAACAATTATTTCCAGACACATAAGGGCCTGAGACAAGGGGATCCGATGTCTCCTATTTTGTTCAACATTGTAGTTGATATGTTGGCAATTCTAATAGGAAGGGCTAAGGAGGCTGGTCAGGTGGGTGGCTTGGTGCCTCATCTAGTGAGGTGTGTCTATCCTACAGTACGCCGATGATACGATCATCTTTATGGAGCATGACTTGGCAAAAGTGAGAAATATGAAGCTGGTATTATGCTTATTTGAACAATTGACCGGGTTAAAGATTAATTTTCACAAAAGCGAATTGTTCTGTTTTGGAAGAGCCAATGAGGAACAAGAGGCTTATAGGCAATTGTTTGGGTGCGAATTGGGGACTTTACCTTTTATGTATTTAGGTATACCAATTCACCGTCGTAAGCTGACAAACAGAGAATGGAAGTGTATCAAGGATCGTTTTGAGAAGAAACTGAGTTGCTGGAAGGGCAAGCTCATGTTATACGGAGGCCGATTAATTCTGATTAATTCGGTTCTCACGAGTATGCCTATGTTTCTCTTGTCTTTCTTCGAAGTCCAAGTTGGAGTTAGGAAAAGGCTCGACTTCTATCGATCCTGATTCTTCTGGCAAAGCGATGAACTGAAAAGAAAATACAGACTCGCCAAATGGGATATTATTTGTCAACCGAAAGACCAAGGGGGTCTTGGCATTGAAAATCTTGAAGTCAAGAACAGATGTTTTCTCAGCAAGTGGTTGTCTAAATTATCTGTAGAGACTGATGCCACATGGGCGCAGATTCTACGTAGTAAGTATCTTCACTTCAAAACTTTGTCCCAGGTGACAGCGAGGCTGACAAACTCGCCTTTTTGGAAAGGGCTTATGAGAGTCAAATTAGCCTTTTTCAATAGGACAAAGTTTATAATCGGCAATGGCGCTAACACGCGATTTTGGGAGGATACTTGGCTCGGAGAGACCCCCTTGCGCTTCAATACCCGTCTGTTTATAGTATTGTTCAACGACGTGATGCTTTCGTTGCAACGATACTTCAGTCCATCCCCCTTAATATTCAGTTCAGGAGGACGCTAGCCGGTAATCGTTGGGAAGCGTGGCTCCATTTAATGAGTAGACTGATGGAGGTCCAGATGTCTCAACAGCCCGATCAATTACGCTGGAAGCTTACTAGGTCTGAAGAGTTTACAGTTAAATCAATGTATCTCAATGTTATCAATTCCAGCCCCATTCCTAGTTCCAGATATGTTTGGGAAGTCAAAATCCTTTGAAAATTAAAGTGTTTATGTGGTTTGTACATAAACAAGTCATCTTAACCAAGGACAATTTGGCAAAGCGTAACTGGACAGGACTTACTAGGTGTAGCTTTTATAATCGGGATGAAACTATCAAACACCTTTTTCTTGATTGCCCATTGGCCAAAGTTCTATGGCGGACGGTGCACATAGTCTTTAACATTACTCCTCCGAATTCTGTCAGCATGTTATTTGGAACGTGGCTTAACGGGATAGAGTCTGAAACAGCAAGACACATTTGCGTAGGAGTATGTGCTTTATTGTGGGCAGTCTGGAACTGCAGAAATGATTTGGTTTTTAACAGAACAACAAATATTCATTTTTTGTAGGTTATCTTCCGAGCCACTGCATTAATCCCCATGTGGTCGCTACTCACTCCGACGGAGGCCAGGGAGCGTTTGGTTACTGGATCTATCCGATGGAAGATGGTAGCACGGGATATTTTCAACCGATTTGGATGGCGGTCATGTAATAGGATAGGCAATTAGTTCTCCTATCTTTCTTATGCCACCCGGTTGTGGCTTTTTGGCTAGTTTGTTATTGGCTCTTTGGCTCTTTGTGAGCTTTCCTTTACTCTCGTGTGAGACTTTAAGACCTTATTGAACCTATTTGCTTATTTATAAAGTTGACCGTATGCATCGTTCCGATGCAGAAACCGGTAAGCCCCCCCCCCCCCCCCCCCCCCCCCCTTTTCAAAAAAAAAATGTATTGTATGGACTTGGTTGGTGTGGTGGCAAAAAACTAGTTAGAGAAATCTTATAAGTACGATTGTGCATATATATGTAGGGTATGCATATGAAGAAAAACAACCTACTATTCATTGGAAGGATTAAAACACAAGAAAGGCAGGGAATGCATGTTATCGTTTGTACATTCTGGTATCACTTATAGGGACAAAACAAAAGCATAGCTATACACGATGGTAGAGATAGTGTTGACGTCTCTGCAGTATTATTGCCTATTTTACCTCTAGACGTGACATTCCTTTCTATCTACGTAGATTCTAGAACCATATGTATATACATCTTCACGAAGAGATGGCTTTACCTCTAGGGCCTCCATGTTGGCAGAAATTACATGCAGCGGGGCCAAGGGATGGCTGATCTCACAGCCTTGAACCTGGCCTTATTCATTCACCCATTTAGATTTCAGATAAAATATAAAAATATATCATATATATACACACGTCATCATGCAACCTAGCTTTCCATAATTAAGCCAAGCAAGTCATCCATGCTAAGGTAATTGGTTGGTTGCTAAGCATGCATGTTTGCATCAATTGGTACGTGTTGCTGAACATGCAACAAAATTATACAGCGAACCAGCATTCCTGATCTCTCTGCTCATTTTTTTCCTTGCAAATCATATATATAAGGGTAGGGGCAAGCAAACATAACCATAGCAGCTTAATTGCTAGTGTGCCGATTAATGCTGTTTCAGCTGCTATGGCAATTAAACCTCTTCCTCAAGCGTTGAGGTGGCTCAGCATCCATGGAGGCAGCCCTCCAATACGAAGCTGAGCCTGCTGCCCCGGCGCTGCTGCCGCCGCTGCTGCCTCCCCACCCATCGTCACCGGCGGGTAGCTGCTG
The DNA here is from genome assembly GCA_034509565.1 of Triticum monococcum. NCBI lineage: Eukaryota > Viridiplantae > Streptophyta > Magnoliopsida > Poales > Poaceae > Triticum > Triticum monococcum. Next base: position 435,215,641 of record CM067842.1, on the reverse strand, counting down.
CATACACAAGAAGATGAACTGTGCATGTTATTACAGGTACGCATAGTATCTTAAGTGAATTGTCAATGTATGCATGTACATACCAAATGTTCTGTTGAGGGGCATGGGCCTGCTGATCCCTCATCATGAAACTGGAAGATGATGAGCTGGTCTGGGCTTGAGGTTGGTTTTGGGTATGGGCATGGGTTTGGGTCTGGGCTTGGTGCTCCCACTGCATTTGTTGTTGTTGCTGCTGCTGCTGCCTGCTGGCCGCCACCTTCTGCCTCTCCACCAGCTAGAGAAAATTGAAGGATTAGATCAGCAACGGGCAGTGGTTAAGTAATTATAGATGCTTTGTTTGGCAGCTTAATTACTTCCTTCTGTAGGGCCTTGTTCTCCTCCTGCAGTGACCTCTCCTGCAGCATGCAACAACAGTATGAGATGAAACTAGCTATATCATAATGGAAGGCGGATCGATGATAATAAGTTTGGTTGTTACCTTCTTCTGTAGCTCAGAAATGGACTCCATCATAAGATGGCTCTGCAAATAGAGGCAAGTTTGCAGTTACAAATGATCGGAAACTTTATCATTGGAAATTATATGCCAGATAATAACATTCTCAAAAGGCCAAAAGGAAAGGGTTTGCAACAGAATGCAAGGACCACATTCACATATGTAATGCTGGCATCTGACGTCCACCTCAGTCCAGTTAAGACAATTCAGGTGGGCTACTGAATCTTAGAAAATAACAACCTTTCTCGATCGGATGTGCTTCAATGAACTCTCCAGCTGCTGCTCCAGTTGTTGGAGTTCTTTGAGATTCAGAGAATCCAGATCCTCTCCCATGAGGTGCCTGCAGGATAATATAATCCAGTTACTTTAAATCATCTTAATTCAGCAGCTCATACTGCAAAATTATATGCTAGTTCCACAATTACTCAGAATTCAAATCTCAATTCAATACTCATTATTACTTGTGACATTTTTGTATGGTCTCAATCTTCGCCTTAAGTTTCCTGTATTCGTGGCACCAATTTCCCTGTACAGGAAAATATTTTCTGTCAGAGGTAGGCAAGTACAAGAATGGACGTAACTAAGAACATCTTTTACCGCTATAGGGAACTACCACTATCAATATGCTTATTTAATGTGAGTAGATGGTAAGGTAATGTGAAAACGAACAGGAAACTGTTGACAAACAACTCCCTCCTTTGTTTATAAGGTGTAAATGCATTTTGAGTCTAATTTTACAGTGGTCTAATTTCTAGGCCGCATAACTCATATGATTGATCTAGTTGATGGTCAATGGGAATCCCAAAATCCGTGCGCTCCTTATAGACCTGGAAGGAGGGATAAATAAGGCTTCCATTTTAGGAGAAGTTCACATTTACCTTCGGGCACTCACACTTGCATTTTTTTCACGTCACTTCTTGCATTTTGTCGCTAACAATGATACTAGAACAGCAGACATGTAGGAATAGCAGAAATTTACCATAAGATGCTCTTAACTATTATAACAGGTTTCAGCCATTGAAGTGCAGGAACACCTTAATAATGTTTCTGATATTCAGTATTATGAAACAGCAGCATCTACCAAACTAGTCCTAGGCTTTTTCTGTAAAGTAATCATTAAATCATTGCCTAAAACTATGTTTAGGTTCAATGTGTAGAAAAAATTAAGTAAAGAAAAGAAAATCAGTACTCGCATGTGGATCTGAGGTACTAACAGCAAATACTTGACGGATTTGATTTATTTGGATGGAGCGAAGAGATGGACGTTGCAAGTGAGGAAAATAATAAAAAAATAGAAAATGTGGAAAAATAAATATATTACGACATCGACTTTGAACTTTTTATATCATGGTCATAACAAAGTTTATCTGAGAATTTTAGGCTCAGCCAAATTCATAGTCATCAAGCCATGTCTACTTGTTTACCATAAAATATATTGGGTGTAAACCGGATTTAATAATCCCCCTCCCCCCATATCCCAATCAGAAAATAACCACAAAAAAAAAATGGACCCTTCAGAACATATAGCGTCAAAAGTTCACACACCATACAAAATTAAAATGAAAAACCTATAACCAAATGTAGTTGTTTTATTTTAGGTATTTATAAGCAAAATAATCCTGCCCTTTCTTAATCATATAGTTGATAGCAGACAAAAATATGGTAAGAACGATGGTCGATATTTTCATTTTATAAATTACTTAATTTTTGTGAAGATAAAAAAGCTTAATGAAATAATAATACACGGAGGGGTATCTTGCTGCTTAAAGGCATAAATTAGCTTGCGTCCATAGCTTTCTCAGCCATCTTCTACTTCAATAACCTTCTCTTACAAGCCAAGTTCATGTAAATTCCATATGTGTACAAAAACATATGCAACTGTGTCACCCGTAGTTGGTTTACAATGGTTATGAAAGGGCCAAATACAAGAAATGTGAATACAAAGGCTATTTTGTGAAGCTTAGGTAGGTTAAGTTTGTGGCAAAAACATATAATTTTGATTGATTTGTTAGTATCCTATAATGTATACATACAATATTTATTTTACAGAATTTATAGTTAAAAATATTGTCTGTGATGTATTTATGATTGATCTAGAGGAGATGCTAATTTCATATAATTTCATGCATCCCATATATTGTGTATTATATACTGCATGCTATGACTATTTCTATGTATAGTGGACATCATTCAAAGATGATGAATACACATGCCCATCAATGATCTCTTCGTTCATTTACCTAGGTGGCCGAATTTAATAAAAATGTGAAGGAGGATGATATCCAATACCAGTTTAGCAAACTCTTCTAGTGTTTACTAGGTTCTTTTCATCCTTACTAAACGATCTTATCTGCCTGTAAGTTTGCAACTAGAAATTCATTCCCACTTGTATTTAACATAGGTTGCCGAACTAGAGCATCCACACATTACAAGTTTTCTTGGTGAGACAAAATCCGAGATGAAGGGGATTAATCAGTTTAAGGACATGTGAATGCTACACATTTCGAAAGCTCATCTGTGGGTCGACAAAACCCCTTTTCACTTGAGGAATGTTAAGCTATGTAGTAGAGTATCCTAAAGAAATGTAATTTAAAGTCATTAACAAAAAATGTAAGGTGATTCTGAATTTCTCAAAAAGTATAATTATTCATAACTAACTTTCTCTGTTTGGACAATCCAACAACAAGAAGGTTAATTCAGATATGATGTTTATGTGAAGGAGATGTGCTGAAATGCTTGTGCAATGTAACATGGGCAACCTCCCCGATTCAAAATATATGAAAGCAGCAAGAGTAATCATCATAATAGCGAAAGCAGCAAATTGCTTATACCTCACTTTCAGATTCAGCTGAAATAAGAGCCTTTTCAGCATAAGAGTAGCGCTCATAACGTTCAAGAATTTTGTCCATGCTGCAAGGAAAACTCACACCATGTCAGTCCATGCCTTTTGAGGACAATCAAATCCCGGTCATTTGCAACCCATAATTAGTAGTACTAATTAGTACAATGCTTAAGAACAATTATTTGAGTACTAATTATGCCTTCGAAAATCAGTACAAGGCTTAGCATTGTATTGGAGTACAATGCTTGGCATCCTTCTAATTCGGAAACCAGCACTAAGAAGCATACCCAAGTTATTTTTGCAAGAAAATATAATAAATGCAATAGCTTATCACAAACCCCAAAAAAAAAAAGAGCCACTATGCCATGGCCCGAGCAATGAAAAATAAGAAATTCCCAACAAACTCCAGATCTGAAGTTACTGTTTGGACTGACAGTGCTCCTTTACTGTTCAAAGTGTTGTAATATCAGTCTTGATTGCCTTGGAAACAGGATGCCAGCTTCAAAGAGTGCACACATAAAACATATATCTCACCCATCTTTAAGAAAGCAGTGACGCTGTATAGAAGAACCATGAATCCTTGATAAAAGGAATACATATAGCACACATGTGATATCAAGGTTTGTTGATAATGATTGAAGCATTACAGGACATGCATGCATGATGCTGTGGCAAGAAAATTTTATCAACAATGAGTTGAATGGATGGCTGTAGCAGCAGTACCGCGGGAACTGGATTGCGATCCTAAACTGAACAATTGTAGAGGAACCTTATAGAGCTAGCTACTTCTGTTCTTGTAAAACAGCCAAGGTGATAGTTTGCACCAGCCCCCTTCGTAGTTTCATACATAGAGAATATTACGTACTGTACTATATGCAACAAAAGAAGAAGCTCTTAATCCGTATGTTTGTACGTACGGTCAACACAATATCCCACCATCTTGAACCTCACTGGTTTTGGCACACGAAAATATAGACTATAGAGATGTGCAACCTATTTATCTGGATTATATAGAGAGAGAATTAGTGAAGGGGTTCCAGAAGCCTGAAGCATTAATTCCTTTAATTTTCCCAGAGAGAGGCCAGGTCGTCTTGTATATGTGGCACGTAGGTACCCATGCCTTATATAGACCATATATCTCAAAGAGGGAAGAAAGAGATGAGACGCAACGGACATATATGTATATTGGAAATAAAGCACTTGAAAACAGGCATAAAAGTGCCGACATACATACATGCATACTGTTACCGTACGTACGAGTCGTTGTACAACACAAAACTGTTGTACACGGAATTGAGAGGGGCTAAAGTATATGTTGTGTTACAGCAAATGGTTTCATCATTAGCGATTTACATCGTACACCTTTATTTCTCTCTTCAATAGAAGATTGCGAATTGCTCCCTATCAATGAACAAAGCAAAGATCCAGTACTACTATACTGTATCTAGCTGTGAAGCTGGTCTATCTTATTTCTACCAAATAAAACCGAGCTAGCAAAGATTGACCTAGAGGGTAGCATCAAAGAGGCAAAGAGGGAGAGAAATAAATAGGAGTAAGAGGAAAGAGAAGAAGAAGAAGATCAAAGAAGAGCCAGATCCATCTCACTGCTTGGCAAGAACTGAAGAAGAGTAAGAAGAGGGATTTTTTTTTGGTATAGTTTAACAAAGACGTACGTAGCGATGTACCATGCATAAGTCGGGTTCACTGCATGTCTAGAGAGGCAGAAGAAGATGCGAGGCGATTAATTCACCGAGCTCCGTGCATTACATGCATGTCTGTCACTGGCTCACTGTCCAGCTCACTTCTTGGAAGCTGTGATTATTATTTGATAGCTTAAAAAACACCCAAAAAAACGCATGTGATTTTTGGTCACAAGAAAAAGCCAAATCACTGGACGGGAACTAGAAAGCGAATAAAATACTCCTTGTAGTACAATCGAGTCTAGAACGATGTGGATGAAGAAAGGGACAAAAATCATCTAATTACGCGCGGGGGCTGGGGCTCAGTATAATATAATCTGCCTTCTCGTGTCACATACATATTGTCCTAGGCGGGGTATAGGTGAATGTGAATTAAAGAAAGAAAGGCGGCCGTGGATCCCAAAAAAGGAAAGGATCAGTCGGAGGCAAGAGGAAAAGGCAAAAGTGGGGAGCACGAGAAAGGAAATCCGAGAAGACGAGCCAGCTAGTGAGTGAGGACTGAGGAGAAAATCAAATCGTTACCCAAAATAAGCAAGCAACTGCAGCAGCAGCATAAAATCATCGCCTGTAGCACACAAACTCAGAATAGGCAGGGCTGGGGCTAGCAGTAGAAACAAGTGAGGAAGCACATGCGGTACGGACACCAAACCGATGAGCACATGGAGATGGATCGATGCCAGAAATGGCAAAACCGACAGGGAGCTTTTCCGGCGCCATGGCATCAAAGGCCAGAAACGGCAAGAGCTACGATGCAGCTGGCGGAGGAAGAGCGGAGCGTACGGCGGTACGGTATTACCTCCCTCCCTATATGTATGTGCGATGCAGCAGCGGCATGGGCATATAGCAAGCAGAGGCAGAAATGGAAATGGATCGAGATGGAAGCTAATATAGGCGTGGGTGGGGAGCTACCTGGAGTCGGTGGCGTACTCATAGAGCTTGCCTTTGGGGGAGAAGACGATGACGGCGACCTCCGCGTCACAGAGGACGGAGATCTCGTGCGCCTTCTTCAGGAGCCCGTTGCGGCGCTTGGAGAAGGTCACCTGCCGATTTATCTTGTTCTCTATCCGCTTCAGCTGCACCTTGCCGCGACCCATATCCTGATTTCGCGATCTAGCTGTCGGCTCTTGTGTCTATGGCGCGCACGGCGGCCGGGGTGGGAGGAGGCGAGACGTCGCTGGCTCGCCGCGGCGGTGAGGGGAGATGGGATGCAGCTTTAAAGATGGGAGAGGAAGAGGATGGATGGATTTGTGGTGTAATTGGGGGAGGGTGCGATCGAGTGTGGTTCCGGCCGCGGTATGCTGTCGAGCGTCTATTGGCTGAGACGCCTAAAATGGCCCCACACGCTCAGTCTCAGTCTCTCTCTCTCTCTCTCTCTCTCTCTCTCTTGTGTTTATAGTGGTAGCAGCAGCGGCGGCAAGCACATAAAAAATGGCAGCGCAGGTTGAACTCCTCCATCCATCGCCCGCTTCCCATGTGTGATGGGTCTGCACCTCGTACGGTCGAACCCAAACGCAGGCCAGCCCCTCTCCACTTCCTTTCCTTTTTAAATCTGCCTTTGGGTATCTCCGCTTTCTTGTCTCTTAGGTTGGTCCCTCTTTCTCTCTCTTGACTGGAACCTATTTGACTGGTGGGGAAATCACATAAAGTTTTTTCCCCTCATTATTACTTTGCTCTATTCAAAATATGACCCTTTTAAGTTTGACATCACTAAATAGAGCTAAATGACAACATTTAACTTCAACAAAGTACTAATTAACGTAGTATGGCTAGTAGCAAGTACATACATGTAACACGTGTTCAACAAAAATTCAACAAAATACTAGCATATTATGAGTAGATACCATGCCTACTAACTAAATAATTTGACAGTTGAAATTAGAGTCGTAGTCTGGAGTATCAGAACCAGGAGTGCCAACAGGCCTGTAGTACATCATGTTCTTCTCACAATCATAATCGAGGTAGAACGTTGCCCTCTCTTCAGCTTCCATCCCATAGGCACGTGCAAGGTATCTCCAACCAGGGAAACCGAAATAGGTACGGTGTGTCTCGTTGGTGAGAAGGCAAGTGAAGTTCTGAGTCGTTTGCATCTTCATGAGGGTGCACTGGAATTTGATAGTTGCATCAAGCTCAACGCCGAACCTCTCTAGGAAGTCACTCCTTACCCGCAAGGGATGAATTGAGAAAAATTAAAAAGAAACTTCGGTCAAACAATTTTGGTCGCAACTATGAAACTCAGTCACAACATGTTGAACAAAAATATACCATTGTAGTTACGAATTCATCTAGAAGATCTATGAAGAACTTCTTATCCTTTTGGCATCTGATGGCCCCACAGGTGGCACACGAGGGATCCATTTCCTGCATTCATGTTGAAAAAAATAAACAAACATCAGGTATATAGCTAGGTAATTCTTTGGATATTCAAAAATTATAGTAATTAAATAGCGCTACAACCATGCATATAGTTCAAATATAAAATACATATAGCTAAGGCATTGGATAATTTAAATAGTCTAGTAAAGATACGGTGAAACAACCATGCATATAGTTCAAACATAAAACACATACAGTTGGGTTCAGTGGATAGTTTAAACACTAGTAATCAAATAGTGTTGCGCATATATTTCAAATACAAAACATGCATAAAGTTAAATAGTATGTACGATCAACTATAACAACTGATAGTTAAAGTAGCTACAGCAACTAACCCTCCCCATCTAGCTAGTGGGAGTCACACTCTCATGTCCTAGTCAGAGTCGTCATCACCCCCCCCCCCCCCCCCCTCACGCCGGAGGGGCCAACCACGTGGTCGTCCCTTGTAGACCTATCACCGGCGCGTGATAAGGAGTCGGCTCATCCTCCCCAGACTCCCTCGCAAGCGCATCACAATGTATGTGATCGTCTGTCACCTTCTTCCTGGCTTTGTAGGCCATGAGCAACATCTTATTGTGCTCCATGACACGAGGATTCGTGGAGAGACGCCTCACTTTAGGGTCAAAGTACTGCATCTCGACCTCGAGGTGCTCCTTCTCCTTAGCCTTGGAGCATATCCTCATGTTCTTCGGCGCTAGGAAGTGTGCGGCGTCGGCGTACTCATGGAAGTTAAGGTGCACCTTATCCCTAAAGAGCTTGACCGCTTTCACACCGTAGGCACACAGGGAGCTCCGGGGTGTGCTACTCCTGCAGGAGTTGTTGGGTTTCCCCGAAGAGGAAGGGTGATGTAGCACAATAGCAGAAAGTATTTCCTTCAGTTAAGAACAAAGGTTTATCTAACAGTAGGTGGCAACACATGTACAACGTTAGCAGCACCTACACACAAACAAAATAATTGCTTGCACCAAACAAAGCAAGGGGGTCGGCATCCCCTTGTTCTTGCTAACCAAAAGGTTAAAAGTAAATAATAGTAAAGATAGCAAAGGATAATAGTAACTAGGTAGTGATAGTAAATTGATAGCAATCGTAAGAACTTATAAATATATGGAGAATGGACCCTGGGACCATAGGTTCACTAGAGGCATCTCTCTCAAAAGAAAAATAGCGAAGGGTAAACAAATTATTGTTGGGCAATTGACAGAATTGAGCATAGTTAGATCATCCAAGGCATAATCTGAAGGAAATATGCCCTAGAGGCAATAATAAAGTTGTTATTTATATTTCCTTATATCATGATAAATGTTTATTATTCATGCTAGAATTGTATTAACCGGAAACTTAGTACATGTGTGAATACATAGACAAAACATAGTGTCCCTAGTAAGCCTCAACTTGACTAGCTCATTAATCAAAGATGGTTAAGTTTTCTGACCATAGACATGTGTTGTCATTTGATGAACGGGATCACATCATTAGGAGAATGGTGTGATGGACAATACTCATCCGTTAGCTTAGCATTATGATCGTTCAGTTTTATTGCTATTGCTTTCTTCATGACTTATACATGTTCCTCTGACTATGAGATTATGCAACTCCCGAATACCGGGGGAGCACCTTGTGTGCTATCAAACGTCACAACGTAACTGGGTGATTATAAAGATGCTCTACAGGTGTCTCCAAAGGTGTTTGTTGAGTTGGCATAGATCGAGATTAGGATTTGTCACTCCGTGTATCAGAGAGGTATCTCTGGGCCCTCTCGGTAATGCTCATCACTATAAGCCCTGCAAGCAATGTGACTAATGAGTTAGTTGCGGGATGATGCATTACGGAACGAGTAAAGAGACTTGCCGGTAAAGAGATTGAACTAGGTATGAGAATACCTGCGATCGAATCTCGGGAAAGTAACATACCGATGACAAAGGGAACAACGTATGCTGTTATGCAGTTTGACCGATAAAGATCTTCGTAGAATATGTAGGAGCCAATATTGTTGGGGAACGCAGTAATTTCAAAAAAAAATCTACGCACACGCAAGATCATGGTGATGCATAGCAACGAGAGGGGAGAGTATCATCCACGTACCCTCGTAGACCGTAAGCAGAAGCGTTATGAGAATGCGGTTGATGTAGTCGTACGTCTTCACGATCCGACCGATCCAAGTACCGAACGCACGGCACCTCCGAGTTCAGCACACGTTCAAATCGATGACGTCCCACGAACTCCGATCCAGCAGAGCTTTGTGGGAGAGTTCCGTCAACACGACGGTGTGATGACGGTGATGATGTTGCTACTGACGCAGGGCTTCTCCTAAGCACTGCTACGATATGATCGAGGTGGATTATGGTGGAGGGGGGCACCGCACACGGCTTGGAACAATCAACCTGTGTGTCTTGGGATGCCCCCTGCCCCCATATATAAAGGAGCAAGGGGGGAGGCCGGCCGGCCTCTCTAGGCGCGCCAAGGGGGGAGGTATCCTCCTCCTAGTAGGAGTAGGATTCCTCGTGTCCTAGTCCTACTAGGAGGGGGAAGGAAGGAGAAGGGGAGGAGAAGGAAAGAGGGGGCGCAGCCCCTCCCCTAGTCCAATTCGGACTAGGCCCATGGGGGGCACGCAGCCAGCCCTCGTGGCTTCTCCTCTTTTTCCCTTAAAACCCACTAAGGCCCATATGTACTCCCGTATTCCCGTGACTCTCCCGGATCTCCAAAAAATACCCGGATCACTCGAAGCCTTTCCGATGTCCGAATATAGCCTTCCAATATATCAATCTTTACGGTTTGATCATTTCGAGACTCCTCGTCATGTCCGTGATCTCATCCGGGACTCCGAACAACCTTCGGTACCTCAAATCACATAAACTCACAATACCAATCGTCATCGAACGTTAAGCGTGCGGACCCTACGGGTTCGAGAACTATGTAGACAGGACCGAGACATGTCTCCAGTCAATAACCAATAGCGGAACCTGGATGCTCATATTGGCTCTTACATATTCTACGAAGATCTTTATCGGTCAAACCGCATAACAACATACGTTGTTCCCTTTGTCATCGGTATGTTACTTGCCTGAGACTCAATCGTCGGTATCTCAATACCTAGTTCAATCTCGTTACCGGCAAGTCTCTTTACTCGTTCCGTAATACATCATCCCACAACTAACTCATTAGTTGCATTGCTTGCAAGGCTTATAGTGATGTGCATTACCGAGAGGGCCCAGAGATACCTCTCCGACAATCGGAGTGACAAATCCTAATCTTGATCTATGCCAACTCAACAAGTACCATGGGAGACACTTGTAGAGCACCTTCATAATCACCCAGTTACGTTGTGATGTTTGGCAGCACACAAAGTGTTCCTCCGGTATTCGGGAGTTGCATAATCTCATAGTCATAGGAATATGTATAAGTCATGAAGAAAGCAATAGCAACAAACTAAATGATCATCGTGCTAAGCTAACGAATGGGTCAAGTCAATCACATCATTCTCTAATGATGTGATCCCGTTAATCAAATGACAACGCATGTCTATGGTTAGGAAACATAACCATCATCGATTGAACGAGCTAGTCAAGTAGAGGCAAACTAGTGACACTCTGTTTGTCTATGTATTCACACATATACTAAGTTTCCGGTTAATACAATTCTAGCATGAATAATAAACATTTTTCATGATATAAGGAAATATAAATAACAATTTTATTATTGCCTCTAGGGCATATTTCCTTCAGTCTCCCACTTGCACTAGAGTCAATAATCTAGTTCACATCACCATGTGATTTAACACCAATAGTTCACATCTTTATGTGATTAGTTCACATCTCCATGTGACTAACACCCAAAGGGTTTAGTAGAGTCAATAATCTAGTTCACATCGCTATGTGATTAACACCCAAAGAGTGATCATGTTTTGCTTGTGAGAGAAATTTAGTCAATGGGTCTGCCACATTCAGATCCGTATGTATTTTGCAAATTTTCTATGTCTACAATGCTTTGCACGGAGCCAGTCTAGCTAATTGCTCCCACTTTCAATATGTATCTAGATCGAGACTTTGAGTCATCCAGATCGGTGTCAAAGCTTGCATCGACGTAACTCTTTACGACGAACTCTTTGCCACCTCCATAACCGAGAAACATTTCCTTATTCCACTAAGGATATTTTTGACCGATGTCCAGTGATCTACTTCTGGATCACTATTGTACCCTCTTGCGAAACTTATGATGAGGTACACAATAGGTTTGGTAGATAGCATAGCATACTTTGTAGAACCTATGACTGAGGCATAGGGAATGACTTTTCATTCTCTTTCTATTTTCTGCCATGGTCGGGTTTTGAGTCTTTACTCAACTTCACACCTTGCAACACAGGCAAGAACTCCTTCTTTGGCTGTTCCATTTTGAACTACTTCAAAATCTTGTGAAGGTATGTACTCATTGAAAATATACCAAGCGTCTTGATCTATCTCTATAGATCTTGATGCTCAATATGTAAGTACCTTCACCGAGGTCTTTCTTTGAAAAACTCTTTTCAAACATTCCTTTATGCTTTCCAGAAAATTCTACATTATTTCCGATCAACAATATGTCATTCACATATACTTATCAGAAATGTTGTAGTGTTCCCACTCACTTTCTTGTAAATACAGGCTTCACCGCAAGTCTGTATAAAACCATATGCTTTGATCACTTTATCAAAGCATATATTCCAACTCCGAGATGCTTGCACTAATCCATAGATGGATCGCTAGAGCTTGCACACTTTTTTTAGTACCTTTAGGATTGAAAAAACTTTCTTGTTGTATCATATACAATTCTTCTATAAGAAATCCATTAAGGAATGCAGTTTTGACATCCATTTGCCAGATTTCATAAAATGCGGTAACTGCTAACATGATTCGGACAGACTTTTAAGCATCAATACCAGTGAGAAACTCTCATTGTAGTCAACACCTTGAACTTCTCGAAAACATTTTTTGCGACAATTCGAGCTTTGTAGATAGTAACACTACTATCAACGTCCGTCTTCCTCTTGAAGTTCCATTTATTCTCAATGACTCACCGATCATCGGGCAAGTCAATCAAAGTCCATACTTTGTTTTCATACATGGATCCCATCTCAGATTTCATGGCCTCAACCCATTTTGGCAGAATCCAGGCTCATCATCGCTTCCTCATAGTTCGTAGGTTCGTCATGGTCTAGTAACATGACTTCCAGAATAGGATTACTGTACCACTCTGGTGCGGACCGTACTCTGATTAACCTACGAGGTTCGGTAGTAACTTGATCTGAAGTTTCATGATCATCATCATTAGCTTCCTCATTAATTGGTGTAGAGATCACTAGAACTGATTTCTGTGATGAACTACTTTCCAATTCGGGAGAAGGTACAATTACCTCATCAAGTTCTACGTTCCTCCCACTCACTTCTTTCGAGAGAAACTTCTTCTCTAGAAAGGATCCACTCTTAGCAACAAAGATTTTGCCTTTTGGATCTGTGATAGAAGGTGTACCCAATAGTTCTTTTGGGTATCCTATGAAGACGCATTTCTCCGATTTGGGTTCGAGCTTATCAGGTTGAAACTTTTTCACATAAGTTTCACAACCCCAAACTTTAAGAAACGACAGCTTAGGTTTCTAGCCAAACCATAGTTCATACGGTGTCGTCTCAACGGATTAGACAGTGCCCTATTTAACGTCAATGTAGTTGTCTCTAATGCATAACCCCAAAACGATAGCGGTAAATCAGTAAGAGACATCGTAGATCGCACCATATCTAGTAAAGTACAATTACGACGTTTGGACACACCATTATGCTGTGGTGTTCCGGGTGGCGTGAGTTGCAAAATTATTCCGCATTGTTTTAAATGAAGACCAAACTCGTAACTCAAATATTCTCCTCCACGATCAGATCGTAGAAACTTTATTTTCTTGTTACGATGATTTTCCACTTCACTCTGAAATTCTTTGAACTTTTCAAATGTTTTGGACTTATGTTTCATCAAGTACATACCCATATCTGCTCAAATCATCTGTGAAGGTGAGAAAATAGTGATACCCGCCGTGAGCCTCAATATTCATCGGACCACATACATCAGTATGTATGATTTCCAACAAATCTGTTGCCCGCTCCATAGTTCCGGAGAATGGCGTTTTAGTCATCTTGCCCATGAGGCATGGTTCGCAAGTACCAAGTGATTCATAATCAAGTGATTCCAAAAGTCCATCATAATGGAGTTTTATTCATGCGCTTTACACCAATATGACCTAAACGATGGTGCCAAAAATAAGTTGCACTATCATTATCAACTCTACAAATTTTAGCTTCAATGTTGTGAATATGTGTATCACTACTTTTGAGATTCAACAAAAATAGACCACTCTTCAAGGGTGCATGACCATAAAAGATATTACTCATATAAATAGAACAACCATTATTCTCATATTTAAATGAATAACCGTCTTGCATCAAACAAGATCCAGATATAATTCTCATGCTCAACGCTGGCACCAAATAACAATTTTTAGGTCTAAAACTAATCCCGAAGGTAGATGTAGAGGTAGCGTGCCAACCGCGATCACATCGACTTTGGAACCATTTCCCACGTGCATCGTCACCTCGTCCTTAGCCAATCTTTGCTTAATCCGTAGCCCCTGTTTCGAGTTGCAAATATTAGCAACAAAACCAGTATCAAATACCCAGGTGCTACTGCGAGCATGTATATCACATATACCTTTGTTCACCTTGCCATCCTTCTTATCCGCCAAATACTTGGGGCAGTTCTGCTTTTAGTGACCAGTTTCTTTGCAGTAGAAGCACTCAGACTCAGGCTTAGGTCCAGACTTGGGTTTCTTCACTTGAGCAGCAACTAGCTTGCCGTTCTTCTTGAAGTTCCCCTTCTTCCCTTTACCCTTTTTCTTAAAACGGGTGGTCTTGTTGACCATCAACACTTGATGCTCCTTCTTGATTTCTACCTCCGCAGAATTTAGCATTGCGAAGAGCTCGGGAATCGTCTTATTCATCCCTTGCATATTATAGTTCATCACAAAGCTCTTGTAGCTTGGTGGCAGTGATTGAAGAACTCTGCCAATGACACTATGATCGGGAAGATTAACTCCCAATTGAGTCAAGTGGTTGTGGTACCCAGACATTCTGAGTATATGTTCACTAACAGAACTATTCTCCTCCATCTTGCAGTTGTAGAACTTATTGGAGACATCATATCTCTCAATCCAGGCATTTGCTTGAAATATTAACTTCAACTCCTGGAACATCTCATATGCTCTATGACATTCAAAATGTCGTTGAAGTCCCGGTTCTAAGCCGTAAAGCATGGCACACTGAACTATCGAGTAGTCATCAGCTTTGCTCTGCCAGATGTACATAACATCTGGCGTTGCTCCTGCAGCGGGTTTGGCACCTAGAGGTGCTTCCAGGACATAATTCTTCTGTGCAGCAATGAGGATAATCCTCAAGTTACGGACCCAGTCCGTGTAATTGCTACCATCATCTTTCAGCTTTGCTTTCTCAAGGAACATATCAAAAATAAACGGGGAGCTATAACGTGAGCTATTGATCTAAAACATAATTTGCAAATACTATCAGGACTAAGTTCATGATAAATTAAAGTTCAATTAATCATATTACTTAAGAACTCCCACTTAGATAGACATCCCTCTAGTCATCTAAATGATCACATGATCAATATCAACTAAACCATGTCCAATCATTATGTGAGATGGAGTAGTTTTCAATGGTGAACATCTCTATGTTGATCATATCTACTATATGATTCATGTTCGACCTTTCGGTCTTAGTGTTCTGAGGCCATATCTGCATATGCTAGGCTCGTCAAGTTTAACCCGAGTATTCCGCGTGTGCAAAATTGTCTTGGACCCGTTGTATGTGAACGTAGAGCTTATCACACCCGATCATCACGTGGTGTCTCGGCACAACGAACTTTTGCAACGGTGCATACTCAGGGAGAAAACTTATACCTTGAAATTTAGTGAGAGATCATCTTATAATGCTACCGTCGATCTAAGCAAAATAAGATGCATAAAAGATAAACATCACATGCAATCAATATAAGTGATATGATATGGTCATCATCATCTTGTGCCTGTGATCTCCATCTCCAAAGCACTGTTATGATCACCATCGTCACCGGCTTGACACCTTGATATCCATCGAAGCATCGTTGTCGTCACGCCAACTATTGCCTCCATGACTATCGCTACCGCTTAGTCATAAAGTAAAGCAATTACATGGCGGTTGCATTTCATACAATAAAGCGACGACCCTATGGCTCCTGCCAGTTGCCGATAACTGTGTTACAAAACATGATCATCTCATACAATAAAATTTAGCATCATGTCTTGACCATATCACATCACAACATGCCCTGCAAAAACAAGTTAGACGTCCTCTACTTTGTTGTTGCAAGTTTTACGTGGCTGCTACGGGCTGAGCAAGAACCGCTCTTACCTACGCATCAAAAACCACAACATGGTATAGTGATTGCTTTTTTATCTTCAGAAAGAACCCTGTTCATTGAATCCGATTCAACTAAAGCTAGAGAAACAGACACCCACTAGCCACCTGTGTGCGAAGCACGTCGGTAGAACCAGTCTCGCGTAAGTGTACGCGTAATGTCGGTCTGGGCCACTTCATCCAACAATGCCGCTGAATCAAGAATCAACTAGTGATGGAAAGCAATATGTACATACCCACTGTCGGTGTCAAAACCAGCGGATCTCGGGTAGGGGGTCCTGAACTGTGCATCTAGGATCGATGGTAATAGGAGACTGGGGACACAATGTTACCCAGGTTCAGGCCCTCTCTAGGGAGGTAATGCCCTATGTCCTGCTTGATTGATATTGATGAATAGGGGTGCCACAAGAGTCGATCTACCACGAGATCGTGATGGCTAAACCCTAAAAGCCTAGCCTATATGTCTATGGTAATGAACGTGTCCTTTCCGGACTATCCCCTTTGGTTTGTATAGACACCCGGGGGATCTAGGGTTTACATAGAGTCGGTTACATAAGAAGGAATCTTCATAGTCGGTCGCCAAGCTTGCCTTCCACGCCAAGGAGAGTCCAATCCGGACTCAGGTATAGTCTTCGGCCTTCATGTCTTCACAGCCCATCAGTCCGGCCCATGGATAACAGGTCGGACGCCCGAGGACCCCTTAGTCCAGGACTCCCTCAGTAGCCCTTGAACCTGGCTTAAATGACGAGGTGTTCGGCGTGCAGATTGTCTTCGGCATTGCAAGGCGGGTTCCCTTTTATCCGAACTTCAAAATAGTCTTCGGATGCGATGATAGTATCCGGACCTGTCACACACTCCATTCAAAACCGTAGAGAGAACATATATATATATATATATATATATATATATATATATATATATATATTTGTGCACGAGTCTAATCCGCTGACAGCTTTTTACAATATGACATCACACCCGTCCGGTCATAATTTTGGACCGTTTTTCGTATGCCGCTCCATGTTTCGAGATGCGGTTGCCATTGGCACGTCTTGTCGAAGCAGAGATCGTGCCCCCTTATTACGGGATTCTCATCAATACGGGCGTGGGTGACCCAACCATGCCGTTTTGCACGACCCTTGGAAATAGGCGAGTTCAAGGCGAGTGGGGAGACGCTTGACATTCGCGGCCTTTATAAGGGGATAAGGATCCCCTACCTTCACCCACACCTTAGCCCCTCCTCAGCCTTTCCGTCCCTGAGCTCCAGCGCCCAAGCTTCTATCTTTTCCCTCAACCGAGAAAACACTCCAAAAATGTCCGGATCCAGAGCTGGGGGTAAGTAGATGGCCTCCTCTGTCAAGAAGGATATCAAAGCGCTCTGGGAGGCTGGATATCTGGCCAAGGAGATCGCTCACCGACTGCCGGATAAGGGATAGGTCGTCCCTACTCTAGAGCCCCACGAGAGGGTTGTTTTCCTCACACATTTTGTCCACGGGCTGGGTTTCCCTCTCCACCCCTTCGTTCATGGACTGTTGTTTTACTACGGGCTAGACTTCCATGACCTAGCCCCCAACATCATCCTCAACATCACGGCATTCATTGTCGTGTCCGAGGCCTTCCTCTGCATCCCGCCTCATTTCAGCCTATGGTTGAAGACCTTCAACGTGAAGCCGAAGGTGGTGAGCGGCCAACAAGCAGAATGCGGAGGTGCCATGGTGGGTAAGATGCCCAATGTTACCTGGCCCAAAGGCTCATTCGTGGAGATGGTGAAAGGGTGGCAATCGGAGTGGTTTTATATCACTGAGTCACGCGACGCCAACTGGGTGGCGGCCCCCGAATTCAGATCTGGATTCCCGATGCGGCTCACCTCCTGGCAAGAGTGGGGCCTAACCTGGGGTCCTTCAGACGAACTGACTGGGCTCCATACGTGTGTCTAGAATATGATGGATAGGAAGGTCAAACTCATCAGTGTGGTCTAGATCATGCTCATTCGTCGGGAGTATGATCGGCCAAGCACCAGACGCTACAAGAGCTCTTTGGCACAACGCACGAAGAAATCTGGAAAGTGCTCTTCAAGACCGGTGAGACGCCACCGCCCACGACCGAAGATCGCGGGCTTAGCTTAAAATGCCAGGCTAACCCGGTAAGCTCTTCTAATGTTTTAAAGGCGTACCCTTTACTAGTATATTTTGAGAAAAAGACTAAGCCTTCCTACCCGTGTTTTAGGCCTGGATCAAGATAGCGGAGGGGATTAATAGTCCGGCTCCGCTACCTGAAGACCAAGAATTCCCATTGTTGACGAAAATGCTTTTTCCAGCACCTTATGAGGTGCCGGAGAAGACGGCCAAAGAAAGCGGCCAAAGGGGCCAAGAAGGGCCTTCGCCGAAAAGGTGCTCCGGACATGATGTCCGAAGACGATACTTCCTCTTCGTCCACCGACGATGATGACGAAGAGGAAGAAGAAAGCGACTCCCCACCTAAAGTGGGGAGGAAGAAGAGAGTGGCCTCCACAAATCCGGAGGCGGGAGCGCCTAAAAGGGTTAGAGGTTCCCATGTGGATAACTCTGTGTGGGGTGTGGAAAGCAGTCCGGGGTGACCTCGTCGGACCAAGCCTCAGGCCGCCTCGTAAGTATCAGGATCCGAAAACGTCTGGCTTTCCAGGTTTGTAATATTGATAAACCTTGTTATTGCAGTCCAGCGCGCGATGGCTCCCCACGATCTTCGTCCAAGGGATCGCTAGACTCAAAGGAGATGGCTAGCATGTCTTTGCCACCTGCTCATTCCATCTCTCCCATGGGTGACGACGAGGTGGTGTCGCAAAAGATCATCCTCGACCGCGGGGGCTTCCGGAGATCGTTGGGGCGGTGCCCCAGGATGATTCCTCAATTGTTGGACGCATGGGGGGAAAAGCCCCTGCAAGGACCGGCGACGGGGGCCGGGTTCCCTTCGGACCTGAGCCGGGCACCATTCCGGAGACCTATGCGGCTCCGGAGTCCAGCGAACGGCATGCTCCGAGAGAAGGGAGTGTGCCTGTTCTGCCGGTGACCTCTATCCAACTAGAGGCACCGGATAACCTGTTGGAGGCGCTACGAGGCGCCTCTATTGTGGATGCACACCGCGCCCTTATGGGCATGGTAATATAGAAGGTCCAGTTCGTGAAAAGTGGACTGACCGAAGCCTGCACTAGCCTTCTATTAGGCTTTGAGGTAAGTAGTACGCTTGTAGGAAGAATATCACGGTATAGACAGTAGCCCCTAATGCTCTGTTTGGTGTTCGGAAAGAAGAAGCCGAAGAGAAGATCGAAGAGAAAAAATTGCAGGAGTCTAACATATGTTGTCTTTGTGAATAAGCAGGTGTCGCTGCAGGCTGCCACCGCTCATGCTGCAGAGGTCTCCGAAATGAAGCGGAAACTAGAGCGGGTCGAGGAAGAGCTCGGCCTCGTAAAGAAGCAGCTAGAGGATAACCAAGCTACGTGCTGATCTGCTGGTACCTTTTAAGAAAAATGAAAGGTCCAGCCAGACTGAGTTGTCGTGAACTTTATTAGGGGCCACGACCGAGGTGGCAATCCTCAAGAAGGCACTGGCCGAGGCCGGGGACAAAGCGTCCAAGGAGCGTGCCATGAGTGAAAAGCACGAGGCCCGGGTCGGCGAGGCGCAGCAACAGCTCCAGGACGCGATCGAGAGATTTGAGTCCTTAGAGCATGATTGTAAGGCGCAAGAGTCCGAACTAGCGACGGCCCGCCGAAGCGCACAGGATGCACGAGCCGAAGCCCAGAACGCCCTCCAGGAAATTCAGGCGGCCAAGGAGATTACAGCGGGTAATTCTTTCACCATGCAAAGCAAGTATGTTAAAGAAACGTTCCATGTACTTATCCAAATTCGGGTTTTCCAGGGGCGTTTGCGGATCTGCCGTGCAGTATATCGGATGCTTCCGGGTATTACAGAGCCAAACAAGGGATGTCTATGGAGAAGTTGTTCTGGTCCCAGTATCTTGGACCCGAACATCCGTTGCCCTTCATCGATTAGCTTAAGCAGTTGGTCGAGCTGCTCAAGTCGGCAGAGCTAGCCATGAAGGACCTGATAGTCCGGTTGTGGCCCACCGAGCCTGTACCTAGCAGCTATTTCGGACTTGTTAAGCGGTTTGTAAATGACTGTTCGTGGCTCGAAACCATGAAGCGGTCGGTCTGCATTGAAGGTGCATGTATGGCCTTTGCCCGTGTCAAGACGCATTGGGCAAAGCTGGATGCCAAGAAGGTGATGACCGAGGGGCCTCCGGAGGGCAAAGAGCATCGTCGACTCGAGCTCTATTTTGATGGCGTCTTGGAGGGGTCCCGCCTTGTGGTGGAACAATGTTCGAAGGACATCATTTTCCCATGAGAACATTTGTATTATCTTGTCCTTTAATATGGAGTAGGGATGTTATGTATTATAATTCTTATGATTTACATTTTACCTCCTGTGCAGCCGTTTATGAAATCTGAGAGTTGACCAGTCGTCGGCTTCTGCCCCCACGTAGACAGTATGGGGGTGTTCGGGATAAATCTAAACACTCTTTACTCCACATTCTGGTCCTTAAAGGAGGTGTTTAGGGCAACGAACAAGGCAATCGGACTATGCGGCCTTTACTGCCCTCACTTAGCCATAGGAGTTTGGCAATTAAAAAAGTTGGCGAAGCCCCTGGTATTTGGAAGGCCGAACTAGGGGCATTATACACGCCTAATCGGAGAGACCGACTCTTTGCATGAAGCGGTAAAAATCTCTAACGATTTGGGACCTCTCGAACAGCTGACCGGCTCTCGCCGCATCATGACAGACAGTTTTCGGCTTTCTCTACTGAGGTGCTCGTCCGGAAGAACTGGGACACAATTGCAGTAGTTCTCCCTTTACTACCCTAGCCGATATAGCGGAACGTAGGGTAGTAAGCACAGGAGCCGGGCAACCCAACTATTGACCAAAGACATGATTCGGAGCCGATGCATATAGTGCTAAAAGTTATGGGTGCCGAACTATACTTAGAAAAGTGTTCGGCCTTTATTGTCGTAGAACTGGGTGTAATGAAGCCCCTGGCGCAGTAATACGTACCATAGTGTACGCATGTACTATATAATATATGCAAAGGTGTGGAAACAGGAAAAATTAAGTTATAAACTGACGTCACCATTTATCAATCATTGTGATGTAATTAGTACGTTGAGGCGTATTTTGTGCGAGTAATGTGATAAGCAAGTAAAGCTATTTGACATGTCACAACCAGGGCCGAGCTAGGTGCGGGTATGTAAAACAAGTATGGCAATCATTTAATAGAGACCACCTGGGGATTCCCTTGTATGCCAGAGCTTCTTGCCTCATTGGTGTGTTCTGTAAGCGGGTCATCCAGATAGACCTTGAAAAAAGAAAAGACCCGTGATAATAGAAAGAAAAAATAAAGGCATGCGAATCCCAGGGTTGGTCAAGCCGCACTGTGGATCGCAAGCGAGTTATGCCTTTGTTAGTACCCATGAGGTTTGAGTGCGTAATTATGTACGCGCGGCACGCGTGCCTCCTTCCTCATCAGGGCTGGGACGGAGGCCGAGTTTACTAATTCAGCTCTTGACGAACCGAACTGCCCTTTTGTAGTGTAGTCCGGACCTTCTTGACGATGTCCAGGGGTTTGGCGGCCGGATTATGGTGCCGCTTTAGAAGGATGCTCTGTACTTCTGCTGCTAGGGCTGCGGTATGTTCCTCTGTACGGAGGGAACGTTCCGTGTTTCCATTTACTGTAATGACGCCGTGTGGACCGGGCATCTTGAGCTTGAGATAAGCATAATGTGGCACCACATTGAATTTGGTGAACGCGGTTCGTCCGAGCAGTGCGTGGTAGCCGCTGCGGAAGGGGACGATATCGAAGATTAGCTCTTCGCTTTGGAAGTTATCCGGGGAACCGAAGACCACCTCCAGCGTGATCGAGCCCGTACAACGGGCTTCTACGCCTGGTATAACTCCTTTAAAGGTAGTTATCATGGGCTTGATTCATGAGGGATCAATGCCCATTTTGCGTACTGTATCCTGATAGAGCAGGTTGAGGCTGCTACCACCGTCCATTAGGACTCGTGTCATGTGAAGGGATGTCTATGGAGAAGTTGTTCTGGTCCCAGTATCTTGGACCCGAACATCCGTTGCCCTTCATCGATTAGCTGAAGCAGTTGGTCGAGCTGCTCAAGTCGGCAGAGCTAGCCATGAAGGACCTGATAGTCCGGTTGTGGCCCGCCGAGCCTGTACCTAGCAGCTATTTCGGACTTGTTAAGCGGTTTGTAAATGACTGTTCACGGCTCGAAACCATGAAGCGGTCGGTCTGCATTGAAGGTGCATGTATGGCCTTTGCCCGCGTCAAGACGCATTGGGCAAAGCTGGATGCCAAGAAGGTGATGACCAAGGGCCCTCCGGAGGGCAAAGAGCATCGTCGACCCGAGCTCTATTTTGATGGCGTCTTGGAGGGGTCCCGCCTTGTGGCGGAACAATGTTCGAAGGACATCATTTTCCCATGAGAACATTTGTATTATCTTGTCCTTTAATATGGAGTAGGGATGTTATGTATTATAATGCTTATGATTTACATTTTACCTCCTGTGCAGCCGTTTATGAAATCTGAGAGTTGACCAGTCGTCGGCTTCTGCCCCCACGTAGACAGTATGGGGGTGTTCGGGATAAATCTAAACACTCTTTACTCCACATTCTGGTCCTTAAAGGAGGTGTTTAGGGCAACGAACAAGGCAATCGGACTATGCGGCCTTTACTGCCCTCACTTAGCCATAGGAGTTTGGCAATTAAAAAAGTTTGCGAAGCCCCTGGTATTTGGAAGGCCGAACTAGGGGCATTATACACGCCTAATCGGAGAGACCGACTCTTCGCATGAAGCGGTAAAAATCTCTAACGATTTGGGACCTCTCGAACAGCTGACCGGCTCTCGCCGCATCATGACAAACAGTTTTCGGCTTTCTCTACTGAGGTGCTTGTCCGGAAGAACTGGGACACAATCGCAGTAGTTCTCCCTTTACTACCCTAGCCGATATAGCGGAACGTAAGATAGTAAGCACAGGAGCCGGGCAACCCAACTATTGACCAAAGACATGATTCGGAGCCGATGCATATAGTGCTAAAAGTTATGGGTGCCGAACTATACTTAGAAAAGTGTTCGGCTTTTATTGCCGTAGAACTGGGTGTAATGAAGCCCCTGGCGCAGTAATACGTACCATAGTGTACGCATGTACTATATAATATATGTAAAGGTGAGGAAACAGGAAAAATTAAGATATAAACTGACGTCACCATTTATCAATCATTGTGATGTAATTAGTACGTTGAGGCGTATTTTGTGCGAGTAATGTGATAAGCAAGTAAAGCTATTTGACATGTCACAACCAGGGCCGAGCTAGGTGCGGGTATGTAAAACAAGTATGGCAATCATTTAATAGAGACCACCTGGGGATTCCCTTGTATGCCAGAGCTTCTTGCCTCATTGGTGTGTTCTGTAAGCGGGTCGTCTAGATAGACCTCAAAAAAAGAAAAGACCCGTGATAATAAAAAGAAAAAAATAAAGGCATGCGAATCCCAGGGTTGGTCAAACCGCACTGCGGATCGCAAGCGAGTTATGCCTTTGTCAGTACCCATGAGGTTTGAGTGCGTAATTATGTACGCACGGCACGGGTGCCTCCTTCCTCATCGGGGCTGGGACGGAGGCCGAGTTTACTAATTCAGCTCTTGACGAACCGAACTGCCCTTTTGTAGTGTAGTCTGGACCTTCTTGACGATGTCCAGGTGTTTGGCGGCCGGATTATGGTGCCGCTTTAGAAGGATGCTCTGTACTTCTGCTGCTAGGACTGCGGTATGTTCCTCTGTACGGAGGGAACGTTCCGTGTTTCCATTTACTGTAATGACGCCGTGTGGACCGGGCATCTTGAGCTTGAGATAAGCATAATGTGGCACCGCATTGAATTTGGCGAACGCGGTTCGTCCGAGCAGTGCGTGGTAGCCGCTGCGGAAGGGGACGATATCGAAGATTAGCTCTTCGCTTCGGAAGTTATCCGGGAAACCGAAGACCACCTCCAGCGTGATCGAGCCCATACAGTGGGCTTCTACGCCTGGTATAACTCCTTTAAAGGTATTTATCATGGGCTTGATTCGTGAGGGATCAATGCCCATTTTGCGTACTGTATCCTGATAGAGCAGGTTGAGGCTGCTACCACCGTCCATTAGGACTCGTGTCATGTGAAATCTGTCGATGATTGGTCTAGTACCAATGCGGCCGAACCACCGTGATGGATACTAGTTGGATGATCACTGCGATTGAAGGTGATCGGGAATGACCACCATGGGTTGAATTTTGGGGCAACTAGCTCTACCACGTAAACGTCCCTAAGTGCACGCTGGCGCTCCCTTTTGGGGATGTGTGTAGCGTATATCATGTTCACCATTTTGACTTGAGGCGGGAATTTCTTTTGGCCCCCGTTGTTCGGCTGCCGAGGTTCCTCGTCTTCGTCCTTGCTCTGCGATTCCTCTTCCTTGTTTTCGCTTTTTGCCTTGCTGGCTTGCTTAAGGACCCGGCAATCTCTGGTAGTATGGTTGGCCGGTTTGTCTGGGGTGCCATGTATTTGGCAAGGACAATCGAGTATGCGGTCCAAGCTGGATGGTCCTCCGCCGTTCCTTTTATAGGGCTTCTTTCGTTGGCCGAATTTGGAGCCGCTGAATCCAGCGTGAACTGTGGTGTCATCGGTGTTATCGCCATTGCTTCGGCGTTTGTGTCTGTTGCGCCAGAGCTTGATGGTGCTATTTTTGGCCTCGGAGGGGCCTGCTTCGTTGGCTGTGTTTTTGCTGCGAGCCAGCCAACTATCTTATCCCGTGCAAAAGCGGGTCATAAGTGCCGTTAGGGCTGCCATGGATCTTGGCTTTTCTTGGCCAAATTGCAAACTTTTTGCTAACCATCGTAATACTATATTAATGTGTCACTTGGATTACGATGGTTACACGGCTACAAAAATATGATTACATTTTTATTAGTTTAAAGTCAAATTTTCCATTGCCAATAAGATGAAAACATACCACTAATTTGAATAGAATAAAACTCACCTGCTAATTTTCTTTCAATGTAGATTACGATGCAATGCTGAAGCAAAGTGGTCTGCCCTTAATCTTTACAATTTTTGGTGGTGTTTTTATTTACATACCAGTCGAACTGCAAGTTTTAGAATTCACATAACATATTCACATATCACACAGCCAAAATAGCGAAAAACTGATCTATAATTTTACAAGACAGAACGGGGAGAGATGGTGGATTCAGATAACATATCACACAACCAAAATAGCTAAAATCTGATCTATAATTTCACAAGACAAGAACAGGGAGAGATAGTATAGTAATTGTAGTGCTACGGCAAGTTATTTCGTTAGACCGTATAATTTCTTGTCAGAAAAATTGCATCATACAAGATAATTTGCATCACGATCATGATAATTTCTAGGACATGTTCAACACAGAATAAGAACTCTTCATAGAATCATAGCGTCATAAATCACATGACTAAAACAATGAATATCCTATGTTTCAATTCGACGCCGATGCAAGATGAGTATCAAGAGAGATCTGTTAAACCTTGGCGAGTTCCGTCTTCCTGGTTCGTTGTTACAGTCGGCAGGAAGAATTGGTGAGTTCAGCAGGTCGCGTCGCGCCGTCGAGTGCCTGGATCAGATCAAGAGCAGCAGGTTGCGTCGCGCCGTTGCTGAATGACTGAATCAGATCCAGAGGAGAGGAGAGGCGATCGTGCGGCAATGGGGGGCGGCGTGGAAACAGGAACGGCTACGTTGCGGCGGCTAAATTTCTGTGACAAATCTCACGGCGGACCGCAGTCAATGGCCAATCCTAGTGGGCTTTTCACATGGGCCTATTTTTTTCCTTTTCCCAATAGTACGTTGAGTTAGGGGGGGGGGGGCTGAATACATGTGGACGTACATATCTGTAGCTGATTGCGTATTACCTGTGTCAGGTTCGCTCGACCGTTGGGGGGGCCTGGCCCCTGCTCGTCCCCTGGCTCCGCCACTGCTCGAGCTGTTTTGTCCCTGTTTTTGCGAGGTGGTGGCGCGGGCTGTTGTTCGGCCTGAGTTGCCGCTTTATCCCGACCGCGGGGTGGTCGGTCCGCCGCACTATCCCGACGCGTGGTGGTCGGTCCGCATTGCGTGAGGGAGGTATGGGATTTGGTGCCTCCTCGTCGAACTGAGGTAGCAGTCTGCACTTTGGGTAACTCTTGACTTGGCGCTATAGGCCATATTCTTCGGTTGCCAGGACGTCAGTCCACCTGTCAATGAGCAAGTTTTGATCAGTCTGGAGCTGTTGTTGTTTCTGTTTCAGGCTTCTGGCGGTAGTTATTAGCTGGCGCTTGAAGCATTCCTGCTTTAGGGGTGCCTCAGGCACGATGAAATCCTCGCTGCCGAGGCTCTCCTCATCTTCAGAGAGTGGATGATAACTATCATCATCTGAGTCATTGGGTGTGGCCTATTTATCGGGGTCATCTTGCCCGTTGTCTTGTTCCTTTTGTTCGGATGCGGCTCCAACAGGGTCTTCATTGTTTTCGGCGTTGCCTGGAGTACCATTTTCTCCGGTGCCAGTGTTGTCATTTTTCGAACGGCGAGGCTTGGAGTGGTGTTTGGGGCGCCGGCTCTTAGACTGTGTCTCAGAAGGCCTGTCCGCGACTGGATCCCCTTTGTCATCATCGCTAGCTTCTTTAGGTGTCTCAACCATGTACACATTGTACGAAGAGGTGGCCGCCCAACGTCCAGTAAATGGCGGGCTTTGGCCTTGCTCCTGGTCGGTATCGTCATCCATACCGTCGATGTCTTCGGAGCCGTAATCGAGCACGTCGGTTAAATCATCGACAGTGGCTATGAAGTGGGTGGCGGGTGGGAAACAGAATTTCCCATCATCGGCCTTTGGTTTGAACCGAACATAGTTCGACTGTGAGTCCTTCTCCAAGGACAAATTCTTTAAAGAGTTTAGCACATCACCCAAGGGCGAGTGCTGGAAGATGTCTACGGTGCTAAATTCGAAAATCGATAACCGATCCAGCTCGGTGTCCGCAGGCATACCCGATTTGGAACTCATGGCCGAAGACGAGTTCGGAGTTCCATTGACGTATGCGTTGCGGGGTGCCGAGTCCATGTGTGGCTCCAACTCCGGGGACTCTATGGCTTTGGATGGCGCGGTTTGCTCCGGTTCTAAGGCCGTTGCAGCAGCAGGGACCATCCGCTGGATCTGATCCGGTGATAGATTTAGGCCATGTTCATCGGAGCGAGGGGAGCGATCGTTGCGGTCTCAAATCCATTGAAGATCAAGTCTCCACGGATATACGCGATGTAGGTCAGGCTTCCTGACCTGACCTAGTGGCCAGGGGCGTAGCTGTCGATCTGCTCCAGATGGCCAAGCAAGTTGGCCCGCAGTACGAAGCCGCCGAACACGAAATTCTGTCCGGGAAGGAAGGTTTCTCCTTGGACAGCGTCGCTGTAGATGATCGAAGGAGCCATCGAACCTTTCATGGACAACACAGTGGAACTCTCAACGAAAGCACCAATGTCGATGTCAAAACTGGCGGATCTCGGGTAGGGGGTCCCGAACTGTGCGTCTAGGATCGATGGTAACAGGAGACAGGGGACACAATGTTACCCAGGTTCGGGCCCTCTCTAGGGAGGTAATACCCTACGTCCTGCTTGATTGATATTGATGAATAGGGGTGTTACAAGAGTCGATCTACCACGAGATCGTGATGGCTAAACCCTAAAAGCCTAGCCTATATGTCTATGGTAATGAGTGTGTCCTTTCCGGACTATCCCCTCCAGTTTATATAGACATCGGGGGGATCTAGGGTTTACATAGAGTCGGTTACATAAAAAGGAATCTTCATAGTCGGTCGCCAAGCTTGCCTGCCACGCCAAGGAGAGTCCAATCCGGACTTAGGTATAGTCTTCGGCCTTCATGTCTTCACAGCCCATCAGTCCGGTGATAACCCACAAGTATAGGGGATTGCAACAGTTTTCGAGGGTAAAGTATTCAACCCAAATTTATTGATTCGACACAAGGGGGGCCAAAGAATACTCTCAAGTATTAGCAGTCGAGTTGTTAACTCAACCACACCTGGAAACTTAATATCTGCAGCAAAGTGTTTAGTAGCAAGGTAATATGATAGTAGTGGTAACGGTAGTAAAAGCAATGTTTTTGGTATTTTGTAGTGATGATAGCAATAGCAACGGGAAAGTAAATAAGCGAAGAACAATATATGAAAAGCTCGTAGGCAACGGATCAGTGATGGAGAATTATGCTGGATGCGGTTCATCATGTAACAGTCATAACCTAGGGTGACACAGAACTAGCTCCAGTTCATCAATGTAATGTAGGCATGTATTCCGAATATAGTCATACGTGCTTATGGAAAAGAACTTGCATGGCGTCTTTTGTCCTACCCTCCCGTGGCAGCGGGGTCCTTACGGAAACTAAGGGATATTAAGGCCTCCTTTTAATAGAGAACCGGAACAAAGCATTGCCACATAGTGAATACATGAACTCCTCAAACTACGGTCATCACCGGTAAGTATCCCAATTAATGTCACTTCGGGGTTAATGGATCATAACACATAATAGGTGACTATAAACTTGCAAGATTGGATCAAGAACACTCATATATTGATGAAAACATAATAGGTTCAGATCTGAAATCATGGCACTCGGGCCCTAGTGACAAGCATTAAGCATAGCAAAGTCATAGCAACATACATCTCAGAACATAGTGGACACTAGGGATCAAACCCTAACAAAACTAACTCGATTACATGATAGATCCCATCCAACCCATCACCGTCCAGCAAGCCTACGATGGAATTACTCACGCACGGCGGTGAGCATCATGAAATTGGTGATGGAGGATGGTTGATGATGACGATGGCGACGGATTCCCCTCTCCGGAGCCCCGAACAGACTCCAGATCAGCCCTCCCGAGAGGTTTTAGGGCTTGGCGGCGGCTCCGTATCGTAAAACGCGATGATTTCTTCTCCCTGGTTTTTTTCTCCCCGAAACTCAATATATGGAGGCGGAGTTGGAGTCGGAGAGGCAATAAGGGGCCCACGAGGTAGGGGGCGCGCCCTAGGGGGGCAGGCGCCCCCACCCTCATGGAGAGGTGGTGGGCCGCTAGCCTTCATCTTTTGCAGGTATTTCTTATTTTCTAAAAAGTGTCTCCGTGAAGTTTCAGGTCATTGCGAGAACGTTTGCTCCTGCACATAAATAACACCATGGTAATTCTGCTGAAAACATCGTCAGTCCGGGTTAGTTCCATTCAAATCTTGCAAGTTAGAGTCCAAAACAAGGGCAAAAGTGTTTGGAAAAGTAGATACGTTGGAGACGTGTCATCCAGCCCATGGATAACAGGCCGGATGCCCGAGGACCCCTTAGTCCAGGACTCCATCACCCACGCCCACAACTCCTTTGTGTTCTACTCGTGCATATAACATCTACGCATAAACCTGGCTCATAAGCCACTATTGGGGAACGCAGTAATTTCAAAATTTTCCTACGCACACGCAAGATCTTGGTGATGCATAGCAACGAGAGGGGAGAGTATCGTCCACGTACCCTCATAGACCATAAGCGGAAGCGTTATGAGAACGTGGTCGATGTAGTCGTACGTCTTCACGATCCGACCGATCCAAGTACCAAATGCACGGCACCTCCGAGTTCAGCACATGTTCAGCTCGATGACGTCCCACGAACTCTGATCCAGCAGAGCTTTGTGGGAGAGTTCCGTCAGCACGACGATGTGATGACAGTGATGATGTTGCTAAGGACACAGGGCTTCGCCTAAGCACTGCTACGATATGATCAAGGTGGATTATGATGGAGGGGGCACCGCACATGGCTTGGAAAAATCAACTTCTATGTCTTAGGGTGCCCCCTGCCCCCGTATATAAAGGAGCAAGGGGGAGGCTGGCCGGCCTCTCTAGGCGAGCCAAGGGGGGGATGAATCCTCCTCCTAATAGGAGTAGGATTCCTCCTTTCCTAGTCCTACTAGGAGGGGGAAGGAAGGAGAAGGGGAGGAGAAGGAAAGAGGGGTGCAACCCCTCCCCTAGTCCAATTCGGACTATGCCCATGGGGGGGGGCGCGGCCAGCCCTCGTGGCTTCTCCTCCTTTTCCCTTAAAGCCCACTAAGGCCCATTGCTACCTCTTGAGCACTGTGTTGGTTTTCCCTTGAAGAGGAAAGGGTGATATAGTAAAGCAGCTTAAGTATTTCCCTTAGTTTTTGAGAACCACGGTATGAATCCAGTAGGAGACCACGCGCGAGTCACCTCGTACCTACACAAACAAATAAGAACCCCACAACCAACGCGATAAAGGGGTTGTCAATCCCTTCACGACCACTTGCAAGAGTGAGATCTGATAGAGATGATAATAATAAGATAAATATTTTTGGTATTTTTATGATATAGATTGAAAGTAAAGATTGCAAAATAAAATAGATTGGAAACTTGTATGATGGAGAATAGACCCGACGGCCATAGGTTTCACTAGTGGCTTCTCTCAAGACAGCATCAATATTACGGTGGGTCAACAAATTACTGTTGAGCAATTGATAATATCTAGGTATGATCATGTATATAGGCATCATGTCCGAGACAAGTAGACCGACTCCTGCCTGCATCTACCACTATTACTCCACACATCGACCGCTATCCAGCATGCATCTAGAGTATTAAGTTCATAAGAACAGAGTAACGCCTTAAGCAAGATGCCATGATGTAGAGGGATAAACTCATGCAATATGATATTAACCCCATCTTTTTATCCTCAATGGCAACAATACAATACGTGTCGTTTCCTTTTTTGTCACTGGGATCGAGCACCGCAAGATTGAACCAAAAGCTAAGCACTTCTCCCATTGCAAGAAAGATCAATCTACTAGGCCAAACCAAACTGATAATTCGAAGAGACTTGCAAAGATAAACCAGTCATACATAAAAGAATTTAGAGAATATTCAAATATTGTTCATAGATAGACTTGATCATAAACCCACAATTCATTGGATCTCGACAAACACACCGCAAAAGAACATTACATCGAATAGATCTCCAAGAGAATCGAGGAGAACTTTGTATTGAGATCCAAAGAGAGAGAAGAAGCCATCTAGCTACTAGCTATGGACCCGAAGGTCTGAAGTAAACTACTCACACATCATCGGAGGGGCCATGGAGTTGATGTAGAGGCCCTCCGTGATCAATGCCCCCTCCGGCGGAGCTCCGGAAAAGGCCCCAAGATGGGATCTCGTGGGTATAGAAGGTTGCGGCGGTGGAAATAGGGTTTCGTGGTGCTCCTGGATGTTTTCGGGGTATATGAATATATATAGGAGGAAGAAGTAGGTCGGTGGAGCAATGAGGGGCCCACGAGGGTGGAGGGCGCGCCCCCCGGCCTCGTGGCCTCCTCGATTGTTTCTTGACGTCCACTCCAAGTCTCCTGGATCAAGTTTGTTCCTAAAATCACGTTCCCGAAGGTTTCATTCCGTTTGGAGTCCGTTTGACATTACTTTTCTGCGAAACACTGAAATAGGCAAAAAACAACAATTTGGGTTGGGCCTCCGGTTAATAGGTTAGTCCCAAAAATAATATATAAGTGTAAAATAAAGCCCATTAACATCCAAAACAGATAATATAATAACATGGAACAATCAAAAATTATAGATACGTTGGAGACGTATCACCCATATGTACTCCTGTATTCCCGTAACTCCCCCGGTACTCCGAAAAATACGTGGATCACTCGGAACCTTTCCGGTGTCCGAATATAGCCTTCCAATATATCGATCTTTATGGATCGATCATTTTTAGACTCCTCGTCATGTCCGTGATCTCATCCGGGACTCCAGACAACCTTCGATATATCAAATCACATAAACTCATAACACCAATCGTCACCGAACGTTAAGCGTGCGAACCCTACGGGTTCGAGAACTATGTAGACATGACCGAGACATGTCTCTGGTCAATAACCAATAGCGGAACCTGGATGCTCATATTGGCTCCTACATATTCTACGAAGATCTTTATCGGCCAAACCGCATAACAACATACGTTGTTCCCTTTGTCATTGGTATGTTACTTGCCCGAGATTCGATCGTCGGCATCTCAATACCTAGTTCAATCTCGTTACCGGCAAGTCTCTTTACTCGTTCCATAATACATCATCCCGCAACTAACTCATTAGTTGCATTTCTTGCAAGGCTTATAGTGATGTGCATTACCGATAGGGCCCAGAGATACCTCTCCGACAATCAGAGTGACAAATCCTAATCTTGATCTATGCCAAGTCAACAAGTACCATCGGGGACACCTGTAGAGCACCTTTATAATCACCCAGTTATGTTGTGACGTTTGGTAGCACACAAAGTGTTCCTCCGGTATTCGGGAGTTGCATAATCTCATAGTCATAGGAACATGTATAAGTCATGAAGAAAGCAATAGCAACAAACTAAACGATCATCGTGCTAAGCTAACGGATGAGTCAAGTCAATCCCATCATTCTCTAATGATGTGCTCCCGTTAAACAAATTACAACTCATGTCTATGGTTAGGAAACGTAACCATCATTGACTCAACGAGCTAGTCAAGTAGAGGCAAACTAGTGACACTCTGTTTGTCTATGTATTCACACATGTACTAAGTTTCCGGTTAATATAATTCTAGCATGAATAATAAACATTTATCATGATATAAGGAAATATAAATAACAACATTATTATTGCCTCTAGGGCATATTTCCTTCAAATATGAGCATCCAAGTTCCGCTATTGGTTATTGACCGAAGTTATGTCTCGGTCATGTCTACATAGTTCTCGAACCCGTAGGGTCCGCACGCTTAACGTTCGATGACGATTTGTATTATGAGTTATGTGATTTGATGATCGAAGTTTGTTCGGAGTCCCGGATGAGTTCACGGACATGACGAGGAGTCTCGAAATGGTTGAGAGGTACAGATTGATATATTGGAAAGCTATATTCGAACATCAGAAAGGTTCTGAGCGATTCGGGTATTTTTCGGAGTACGAGAGAGTTACGGGAATTCGCCGGGGGAAGTTAATGGGGCTTATTGGGCTTTAGTGGAGAGAGGGGAGAAGGGCTACGAGGTGGCGCGCGCCTCCCCCCGTCCCAAACCGAATTGGACAAGAGGTGGGGGCGCCCCCCTTTCCTTCTCCCTCTCCCTCCTTTCCTTCTTTCCTACTCCGAAATGGAAAGGGAATCCTACTAGGACTTGGGAGTCCTAGTAGGACTACCTACACTTGGTGGGAGGGCCGACCTCTCTCCCTCCCTCCTTTATATATGTGGGCATGGGGCACCCTAAAGGCACTCCAAGATTTGTCTTAGCCGTGTGCGGTGCCCCCCTCCACAGTTACACACCTCGGTCATATCATTGTAATGCTTAGGCGAAGCCCTGCGCCGGTAACTTCATCATCACCGTCGCCACGCCGTCGTGCTGACGGAACTCTCCCTCGTCCTCCACTGGATCAAGAGATCGAGGGACATCATCAAGTTGAACGTGTGCTGAACGCGGAGGTGTCATACGTTTGATGCTTGGATCGATTGGATCGCGAAGACGTTTGACTACATCAACCGCATTACTAGATGCTTCCACTTTCGGTCTACAAGGGTACATGGACACACTCTCCCCGCTCGTAGCTATGCTTCTCCTAGATAGATCTCGCATGACCGTAGGAACTTTTTGAAATACTACGTTCCCCAACAGTGGTATCAGAGCCACGTCTATGCGTAGATGTTATATGCACGAGTAGAACACAATGAGTTGTGGGCGATAATAGTCATACTGCTTACCAGGAACGTCTTACTTTGATTCGGCGGTATTGTTGGATGAAGCGGCCCAGACCGACATTGCATGACCGCATTTATGAGACTGGTTCTACCGACATGCTTCCAACACAGGTGGCTAGCGGGTGTCTGTTTCTTCAACTTTAGTTGAATCAAGTTTGACTATGCCCGGTCCTTGTTGAAGGTTAAAACAACACACTTGACAAAAAATCATTGTGGTTTTGATGCGTAGGTAAGAACGGTTCTTGCAAGAAGCCCATAGCAGCCACCTAAAACTTGCAACAACAAAGTAGAGGACGTCTAACTTGTTTTTGCAGGGCATTTTGTGATGTGATATGGTCAAGACGTGATGAGATATAAATTGTCGTATGATATGATCATGTTTTGTTAAAGTTATCGGCAACTGGCAGGAGCCTTATGGTTGCCTCTTTATTTGCATAAGATACAAGCGCCATATAATTGCTTTATTTTATCGCTATGCGATAGCAATAGTTGCAAAAGCAATAGTTGGCGAGACGACCATGTGATGACACGTTGATAGAGATCAAGATGATGGAGATCATGGTGTCATGCCGGTGATGATGGGGATCATGACGATGCTTTGGAGATGGAGATCAAAGGCACAAGATGATGATGGCCATATCATGTCACATATTTTGATGGCATGTGATGTTTATCCTTTATGCATCTTATTTTGCTTAGTACGGCGGTAACATTATAAGATGATCTCTCACTAAATTTCAAGGTATAAGTGTTCTCCCGGAGTATGCACCATTGCTACAGTTCATCGTGCCGAGACACCACGTGATGATCGGGTGTGATAAGCTCTACGTTCACATACAACGGGTGCAAGCCAGTTTTGCACACGCAGAATACTCGAGTTAAACTTGACGAGCCTAGCATATGCAGATATGGCCTCAGAACACTGATACTGAAAGGTCGAACGTGAATCATATATTAGATATGATCAACATAGAGATGTTCACTATTGAAAACTACTCCATCTCATGTGATGATCAAACATGGTTTAGTTGATATGGATTATGTGATCATTTAGATGACGAGAGGGATGTCTATCTAAGTGGGAGTTCTTAAGTAATATGATTAATTGAACTTTAATTTATCATGAACTTAGTCCTGATAGTATTTGCAAATTATGTTTTATATCAATAGCTCACATTATAGCTCCCCGTTTATTTTTGATATGATCCTAGACAAAAATAAGTTGAAAGATGATAGTAGCAATGAATGCGGACTAGATCTGTGATCTGAGGATTATCCTCATTGCTACATGGAAGTAGTATGTCCTTGATACACCGCTAGGTGACATACCTATTGCAGGAGCAAATGCAGACGCTATGAACGTTTGGAAAAGCTCGATATGATGACTACTTGATAGTTTAGTGCGCCATGCTTTACGGCTTAGAACCGGGACTTCAAAAATGTTTTGAACGACAAGGAGCATATAAGATGTTCCAAGAGTTGAAATTGGTATTTCAGGCTCATGCCCGTGTCAAGAGGTATGAGACCTCTGACAAGTACTTTGCCTACAAGATGGAGGAGAATAGCTCAAGCAGTGAGCATGCGCTCAGAATATCTGAGTACTACAATCTCTTGATTCAAGTGGGAGCTAATCTTCCAGATAAGATAGTGATTGACAGAGTTGTCTAGTCACTATCACCAAGTTACTAGAACTTCGTGATGAACTATAATATGCAAGGGATAACGAAAACGATTCCCAAGCTCTTCGCGATGCTAAAATCGGCGAAGGTAGAAATCAAGAAAGACCATCAAGTGTTGATGGTTAACAAGACCACTAGTTTCAAGAAAAGGGGCAAAGGAAAAGAAAGGGAACTTCAAGAAAGAATGGAAAGCAAGTTTCCACTCCCGTGAAGAAACCCAAAGCTAGACCTAAGCCTGAAACTGAGTGCTTCTACTGCAAAGGGAATGGTCACTGGAAGCGAAACTACCCCAAATACTTGGCGGATAAGAAGGATGGCAAAGTGAACAAAGGTATATCTGATATACATGTTATTGATGTGTACTTTACTAGTGTTCATAGTAGTCACTGGGTATTTGATACCGGTTCAGTTGCTATGATTAGTAACCCGAAACAGGAGTTACAAAATGAACATAGAGTAGTTGAGGGCGAGGTGACGATATGTATTGGAAATGATTCCAAGGTTGATAAGATCACCATCGCATACTCCCTCTACCTTTGGGATTAGTATTGGAACTAAATAAATGTTATTTGGTGTTTGCGTTGAGCATAAATATGATTGGATCATGTTTATTGCGATAAGGTTATTCATTTAAGCCAGAGAATAATTGTTGTTCTGTTTACATGAATAAAACCTTGTATGAACTACGGTTTAGCAAGAAACCTAAGCTGTCGTTTCTTAAAGTTTGGGGTTGCGATGCTTATGTGAAAAAGCTTCAGCCTGATAAGCTCGAACCCAAATCAGAGAAGTGCGTCTTCATAGGATACCCAAAAGAAACTATTGGGTACACCTTCTATCATAGATCCGAAGGCAAGATCTTTTTTGCTAAGAATGGATCCTTTCTAGAGGAGTTTCTCTCAAAAGAAGTGAGTGGGAGGAAAGTAGAACTTGATGAGGTAGTTGTATCTTCTCCCAAATTGGAAAGTAGTTCATCAAAAAAATCAGTTCCAGTGATTCCTACACCAATTAGTGAGGAAGCTAATGATGATGATCATTAAACTTCAGATCAAGTTACTACCAAACCTTGTAGGTCAACCATAGTAAGGTCCACACCAGGGTGGTATGGTAATCCTGTTCTAGAGGTCATGTTACTTGACCATGACGAACCTACAAACTATGAGGAAGCGATGATGAGCCCAGATTCCGCGAAATGTGTTGAGGCCATGAAATATGAGATGGGATCCATGTATAAGAACAAAATATGGACTTTGATTGACATGCCCAATGATCGGCAAGCCATTGAGATTAAATGGATCTTCAAGAGGAAGACGGACGCTGATAGTAGTGTTACTATC
This sequence comes from Triticum monococcum, assembly GCA_034509565.1. NCBI lineage: Eukaryota > Viridiplantae > Streptophyta > Magnoliopsida > Poales > Poaceae > Triticum > Triticum monococcum. The sequence continues at coordinate 435,178,857 of CM067842.1, read as the reverse complement.
TACAAAGCTCAAATTGTCGCAAAAGGTTTTCGACAAGTTCAAGGTGTTGACTACGTTGAGATTTTCTCACTCGTATCGATGCTTAAAGTCTGTCTGAATCATGTTAGCAATTGCCGCATTTTATGAAATCTGGCAAATGGATGTCAAAACTTTATTCCTAAATGGATTTATTAAAGAAGAGTTGTATATGATGCAACCAGAAGGTTTTTTCAATCCTAAAGGTGCTAACAAAATGTGCAAGCTCCAGCGATCCATCTATGGACTGGTGCAAGCATCTCGGAGTTGGAATATACGCTTTGATGAGTTGATCAAAACATATAGTTTTATACAGACTTGCGGTGAAGCCTGTATTTACAAGAAAGTGAGTGGGAGCACTACAACCTTTCTGATAACTATATGTGAATGACATATTGTTGATCGGAAATGATGTAGAATTTTCTAGAAAGCACAAAGGAGTGTTTGAAAGGAGTTTTTTCAAAGGAAGACCTCAGTGAAGCTACTTACATATTGGGCATCAAGATCTATAGAGATAGATCAAGACGCTTGATAAGATTTTTCAATGAGTACATACCTTGACAAGATTTTGAAGTAGTTCAAAATGGAACAGTCAAAGAAGGAGTTCTTGCCTGTATTGCAAGATGTAAAGTCGAGTAAGACTCAAAACACGACCACAGCAGAAAATAGAAAGAGAATGAAGTCATTCCCAATGCCTTAGCCATAGGTTCTATAAAGTATGCTATGTTGTGTACCAAACCTATTGTGTACCTTGACATGAGTTTGGCAAGGGGGTATGATATTGATCCAGGAGTAGATCATTGGACAATAGTCAAAATTATCCTAGAAGACTAAGGAGATATTTCTTGGTTATGGAGGTGATAAAGAGTTCATCGTAAAGAGTTACGTCGATGCAAGCTTTTACACTGATCCGGATGACTCTGAGTCTCATTCTGGATACATATTGAAAGTGGGAGCAATTAGCTAGAGTAGCTTCACGCAAAACATTGTACACATAGAAAATTTGCAAAATACATACAGCTCTGAATGTGTAACATCCCAAATTTTCAATTTGGAATTTTATACATAGGTCATTCATGCATATCATATTTTATTGCATTTCGTTTTGCGATCCTCGAAATCCTAAGCAACTCAAGGACCCTCGGAGAGAGTTGGGGATTTTCCTATTCCTCATATTTGAACTTTTCTCAAATATTGAAACAAGGATCACTTTGGTTTTAATTATTTTTCTCCCCGAAAATATTTCATATTAAAATTATATGAGAGGATATAATATGACTTCTCCAAAATAAATGAAATGTTGGAGGAAAAATATTAAAATCAAATTGTATTTTTTATTTGGGGTTTTATCGCCATTTTATTTGGATTAGTAAAAATATGTGTTTTTCAAAATTTCATTAGAGGCCCAAATAAATGTTCACTTTGTCCTCTATATTTTTAGAGGACGAGGAAAATTTATTTCAGGATTTTTGGAATCTGTTTAGTATTTCTTTTAATCATTTTTCTGCAAGTCAGAATATTTTTTTTAAAAGTGCGAGCCAACTTACCGGGCCGTGTACGGCTAGGACACTTCGCCCGGGGCTTTATAAGCCGCACCCCCGAGGGCGAGGCCCAAGTCGCCCCAGCCCCGAAACCCTACCACCAGCCGCCGCCGCCAGCGCCGCCAGCCTCCCGCCGCGCCGCCGCCGACCCCGCTCGCCGCCGCGCCGCCCCGCACCCGACGCGCCAGAGCCGCGCCGCTGCCGCACCGCCATCCCGCCGCCGCCTCGCCGTCCTCCGCGGGAGGTAGCCGCCGCCGCTGGTTTTCACGAGAAAACCGTTCGGTTTTCTTTCGAAACCCTATATCTCGATTTTTTTATTAGATCGGTTTTTCCGTCTGTTTATTTATTTTGCGGAAGTTCGTCTGTATGTTCGTTTTAATGAACGCCATTCATCCGTTAGTCACAGACAGCGAACGTTCGCTCGTTATCCTGTTCGTCAGTTTTTCTTTTTCCAGGGTTTTCCGCCATAATTTTCGATCGCTATTTCTGCCCTGATCTTAGTTTTAGTTTATCTTTTCGCTCGTTTATCGGAATCAGGCGATTCAAGCGCTTGGATATTCGTCTCGAAGCCCTCTTTCTGTTTAACCAACTTGAACAAGATTTTGGTACCGTAAAATTTGATTTTAGTCCAGACTAGTAATCGGATCTTGTTTCTTTCGCACTTTGAGTTTCGTTGCTCCGTTTGATTTGATTCTTTTTGCAAACCGGAGTTATTCAGTTGAGATTTCTGGTTAGATCTTCTTATTTGAGTTTTACCCGTGCATCCTTGCTTGATTGCTTATGTATTCTATTGTTTGTTTGCGATAGAACACCCGGAGTGCGAAGTGTGCTACTACGAGTCTTTAGGATTTGCAGATCATCAGCAAGGCAAGTAACACTTTGATCATACCCCCTTTATCACCCAGTTTTATGCATTAGTTTCAACCTTCACACATTGCATGAGTAGGATCTCTTAACATGTGGGTCTGGGAAGTAGATTATGAGGTAGAACCTATCACCCGTTTTATTATCAAACCCTTGGGAGTTACTTCTACGTTATGCTTACATTGCCATGTTATGCTCGTAGACGTGGATTGGGTTTGAGTGTATCCATTACAGTTGTGAGTTGTTAATTAATGGTTCAACTTAAGGTGGCAACTTTAATACACATCTGGGTGGATTGCTTGTGGGCACCTGGAGAATCTAGTGTTGTCCTAGGATATCCCGGAGTACCCGTGTGATCATCCTACGGTCCGCCACCCGGGCTCAAAGGGATCATAAGATTATTCATGCTAGAAACTTCCGTGTGCAGCCACAAGCCATTATGGGCTCTGGCATAGTTGAGTAAGTTGCGTAAGCTCTTGAAGAGGTGGACTAGCAGATGTAGGGGATTGTAGGTGTACCGGTCCGCCCGGTGTAGAGAGCAAATGCTTCTGAAAGATTGTGTCTCGGTTATCCGTTTCTCAAACACCCTATAGTGCGAGATATCCAACAAAGGAGATCGAGTCTTGTGGGGAAAAGTGTGCATACCTCTGCAGAGTGTATAAACTAATCATGTTTAGTCGTGCCCCCGGTTATGGACATCTTGAGTATCTGGTTCTTGGATTATCATATGGATCTCATCACTCTAAATAAATTTTTTTGGGTTGATAATTACATTAATTGGGATTGAGTAGGAGGAACCTTCTCAATATTTTCCAACTACCATGATAGTTAAATAAAATATATTCCTTTGTTGTAGGGAAAATTGGCTTTTCGCAAAACATATTACCATACAGCCTCCACCAGCCATATATGCATGTAGTGATAGCATTTATCTGTTCATTACTCTCATGTTTTACATTGCCGTCATATTCCAAGTGCTGACCCGTTTTCGGGCTGCAACGTATCATGTTGCAGACTTTTCAGACGAGGAGTAAGATGCGATAGGTCGTTTTTCATGCACTCAGCTATGTCGTTGGAGTTGATGGACTCAATTTATCTTCCAAGCCTTCCGCTATTATCGTATTAGATGGTATTAAGCCATATTTATTGTAATAAGATCTCTCTTGAGACATTCGATGTAATAAGTGTGTGATTGACACTCTGTTATAAATTCTTCGAGTACTGTGTGTGTCAGCATTACCGATCCAGGGATGACACTGAAGCACAGAGACTTGACCGTTTGAGGTCGGGTCGCTACAAGATGGTATAAGAGTACACGCTGAATATAGGACACGACCACTAAGAAAAAACATAGGCCACTCTTCTCTACTTATTTCTGACTCCTCTCCATTTTATACTCTTTAGGGTGGCGGACTCGAGGAACAAGTTTGCACAACCGGACGAAGACACACCTTTTGGATGCCACTTGAAGGAAGTCACTAGGTACCTGAAGATTGGAATACCAAGCTTCATCGGGACCTATACCGCCACTTTACCAGAAGAGGAGCGCTGGATGATTCGAGGTCAAGTTCCAGGAAGGACATTCTCGCCAGTCACTAAACCCATAGAGTTTTCCTTTGATGCACCAACTTGGAGTCTAGGTAAGAGTATGGCAGCCCACATTGCTATGGGACGCATCGGTGAAGTTTACCACAAGGAGCTTAAGGACACTATCTACCAGATATGTGGGCGCCGAGATGAGCAATGGGAGATGATCAACACCAGGAAGGACATGTCCATTGCAGCATTCATCCAGGAATTAAACCATCACATTCGTCGCCAGGAGAACCAGATGTGCGCAAGCATGGTAGATTTGAACAAGGCGATGATCAGGATCACGGAGCTAGAAGAGGAGCTTAAGTCTACACGTGATGGATATGAGGAGGAAATGATGATACTTGTGGAGAGGAATGATGACATGACCAGGAAGCTAGGAGTTTTTGTGGGAGACCTCGCGCCAGGAGGAGCAGACGACGAACCCAAGGAGATTCGTTCTAAAGACTACATCATAATCGACGACACCGACTCCGACCCGGATAGTAGTGATGATGACTATGAAGACGAAGTTGGAGCAGATATCATGGAGTCTTCCACCGATTAAAATTTCTAGTAGACCACCATACTATTAGTAGTACACCCCCATGTAAATATTAGTAGTCCGAGCACTGTAACTATAGTTAGACCGATTGTTTGCCCTTGCTTGATTGATTGTGTGATATGATATGATTGTGTTTGTCTCATGTGCATATGGGTAGTGTTTTATCATTAGACCTCATTGTATTCTAATCTCTTCCCTTTAAACCTATCAGATGCCTCCGAGACGTGACCCCGGTTTTGCTTTCCCACTGGAGCTCACTCAGTTGATCCAGCAGCAGAATGCCTTGATGTAGTTGTTAGTTCAGAACCAAGGCAACAACAACAACAACCCACCGCCACCACCCCCAGTCTACAACTTAGCCTGTTTTTTGAGGTTGCAGACGCTAGTGTTTTCCAGTAGCACCGAGCCAATAGTTGCTGATGGTTGGCTGCGCAGGATTGGAATGGAGTTGACCACCATAGGTTGCACAGATGTTGAGAAGGTGCGTTTTGCCGCACACCAATTGGATGGACCCGCAGCCGCATGGTGGGAGAATTACACAGCCACTTTTCCTATAGCCAATGTCACATGGGAGCATTTTCAGCAAGCATTCCGCACAGCCACGTATCCACTGGAGCTATGAGCATGAAGAAGCGTGAGTTTCGCAACTTACGCCAAGGGAACCGTACTGTAGGCCAGTACGTGGAGGAGTTTAGTAAGTTATCCCGCTATGCTCCAGATGATGTGGCCACAGATGCCGCGAAGCAGGAGAAGTTTATGGAAGGACTGAATGATGAGATGAGTATGCAGTTAATGGTGCCAACATTTAATAACTACCAGGAGATGGTAGATAAAGCTCTCATGATCGAAGGGAAGCAACAGCGGATAGAGAGCCGCAAGAGGAAATATGGACAAGGGAAGTACAATTCAGGAGCTCAGCAGAAGCCTCACTTTACCCCAAACTTGGGAGGGCTTACCCATAACCATGGAGGCGACACTCACAATGGAGGAAGTTCCCATAATCATAATGGCCCAAAGAATGGGAATGGGAATGGAGCAAGCAGCAATCAGAACCGTTCCAATCCAGCCACACCCGCCAAGAGGGACCTAAGCCACGTTACTTGTTTCAAGTGCGGGAAGACTGGACACTATGCCACTGAGTGCCCTGAAGTGAAGAACGGAAATGGTAATGGGAGCTCTGGGAAGAAGCCCAATCCATTTAACAAAGGACAAGTGAACCACGTGAACGTGGAGGAGGTTGAAGAGCAACCAGATGCAGTTATCGGTAAGTTTTTAGTTAAGTCGTTTACTGCAATCGTTCTTTTTGATAAGGGTGCATCGCATTCATACATATCAAGGGGATTTGTGGATAAGTATAAGTTGACCACTAAAGTTCTTAAGACACCTATGCTAGTAGCCTCACCCGGAGCCGAGTATATGGCAAGCAGTGGATGTTTCAGATGCCATTAACCATAGGTAGTCATGTTTTCCCCTCTGACTTGATAATTCTAGAGTCACAAGGATTGGATGTGATACTAGGAATGGATTGGCTGTTGATGTATGGAGGAAACATCAATTGCGCCAGTAAGTCAATTTTGCTTACTACCCCGGAGGGAAAAAGGATCAAGTATGTATCCAGGCATGCGCCAAGGAGAACCCAAGTACATTCTCTCACGGGAGTTGTTCAGGAGGAAGTGCCTGTTGTGAAAGATTACCCAGATGTATTTCCAGAGGAGTTACCAGGCATGCCACCAGATCGAGACATCGAGTTTTTGATAGAGCTGTTGCCAGGCACCGACCCTATATCAAAGAGACCATACCGGATGCCCGCGAATGATCCGGAGGAGATCAAGAAACAGATTAAGGAGTTATTGGAGAAAGGTTACATCCGACAGAGTTCATCACCATGGGGAGCCCCAATGCTATTGGTTGAGAAGAAGGATAAGTCTCTGGGAATGGTTGTTGATTATCGGGCATTGAATGAAGTGACAATCAAGAACAAGTACCCACTGCCGATGATCAATGATCTGTTTGACCAACTGCAAGGAGCTAAAGTGTTTTCGAAGATCGACCTGCGATCAGGTTACTACCAGCTGAAGATTCGAGAAAAGGATATACCTAAGACAACTTTTACCACAAGGTATGGGCTTTATGAGTATACGGTTATGTCATTTGGATTGACTACCGCCCCTGCCTATTTCATGAGTATGATGAATAAGGTGTTCATGGAGTTCTTGGATAAGTTTGTCGTGGTGTTCATTGATGATATTTTAGTATACTCAAAGGATGAAGAGGAACATAAGGAGCATTTGCGTTTAGTTCTTGAGAAACTCATGGAACATCAGTTGTATGCCAAATTCAACAAATGTGAGTTTTGGTTGAAGGAAGTTGGATTTCTTGGACATGTTATATCAGGAGCAGGTATAGCAGTAGACCCAACCAAAGTTCAGTTGGTCACTGAGTGGTTGGCACCCACCTCAGTTGGAGAGATCCGCAGTTTTCATGGACTCGCGGGATACTATCGGAGATTCGTTGAAAATTTCTTTAAGATTGCGAAGCCTATGACGACATTGTTGAAGAAGGACACCAAGTTCCATTGGACTGAGGAATGTGAAGCAAGTTTCCAGGAGTTAAAGAAACATTTGACTATAGCCCCCATGCTGATTCTGCCAGATATACGCAAGGATTTCCAGGTGTATTGCGACACCTCTCGCTTAGGACTTGGAGGAGTACTTATGCAAGGCGGAAGAGTTGTTTCATATGCCTCACGACAACTTCGACCGCATGAGTTGAATTATGCCACACATGACTTGGAGTTAGCAGCCGTAGTGCATGCACTCAAGACCTGTAGACATTTTCTTATTGGGAACCATTGTGATGTGTACACGGACCATAAGAGTTTGAAGTACATTTTCACACAGAAGGAGTTGAACTTCAGGGAAAGGAGATGGTTGAAGCTTATAAAGGATTATGATACGAGGTTGCACTATCATCCGGGAAAGGCCAATGTCGTAGCAGACGCTTTGAGCCGAAAGAGTTATGCCAATACCTTAGTAATAGGAGGTTTGCTAAGGGAATTAGCAGAAGATTTCAGGGAGCTACGTTTAGAGATTGTTCCTAGAGGTTTTGTTACAACCATGGAAGTTCAGTCGACCTTGTTGGGAAAGATTCGAGAAGCCCATAAGGATGACAAAGAAATTGTCGAGATAAAGGAGAAGATGAGTGAAAGCAAAGCCAAAGGTTTTCGTGAGGATGAGCACGACACCTTGTGGTTTGAGGACCGTGTATTTGTGCCCAATAATGCCGAGATCAGGAAGTTGTACAGGAAGCTCATGATTCACCATACTCGATACACCCCGGAAACACCAAGATGTATTTGGATTTGAAGGAGCGTTTCTGGTGGACTGGAATGAAGAAGGATATTGCCGAGTATGTAGCCGTATGTGATGTATGTCAGAGAGTGAAGGCAGAACATCAGAAGCCAGCAGTATTACTGCAGCCTATGCTGATACCCGAATGGAAGTGGGATAAGCTTGGCATGGACTTTATCATCGGATTACCCAGGACCCGATCGGGATATGATTCTGTCTGGGTAGTAGTGGACCGCTTGACCAAAGTAGCTCACTTTATCCCAGTGAAAACCACATATACAAGTGCGAAGTTGGCCAAGATATATATGACCAGGATCATATGTCTGCATGGATTTCTGAGGAACATCATATCATACAGAGGAACACAATTTACTTCAAAGTTTTGGCACCAACTTCACCAGACTTTGGGAACCAGGCTGGAGTTCAGTACAACTTTTCACCCGCAAACATATGGACAGACTGAGAGAGTCAATCAGATTCTGGAGGACATGTTGAGAGCTTGTGCACTAGACTACGGGTCTAGTTGGGATGATAATTTACCCTACGCGGAGTGTTTGTACAACAACAGCTACCAAGCCAGTTTGAAGATGGCACCGTTTGAAGCCCTGTACGGAAGAAGATGCCGAACACCATTGATGTGGGATGAAGTTGGAGACCGCCAGTTGTTTGGACCGGACTTGATTAACGAGTCCGATGAGAAGGTTAAGCTGATTCGAGATAGACTAAAAGTAGCTCAGTCCAGATAGAAGAGTTATGCAGACTCGAAACGCAAGGAGGTAGTCTATGAAATCAGAGACAGAGCATATCTGCGAGTGTCACCTCTGCGAGGAGTTAAGCGTTTCGGAGTTAAGGGAAAGTTAGCCCCGAGATTTGTAGGACCGTACCATGTTTTGGAACGCATGGGAGAGGTTGCTTACAAGTTGGAGTTACCTGAAGGACTGTCAGGAGTGCATGATGTGTTTCACATTTCCCAATTGAAGAAGTGCCATGCTGAGATGGACGATATTCGTCTAAGAGATACAGTGCCCCTGGAAGCCATTTAGTTAGACAGTGATTTGACATATGAGGAGAAACCAGCCGTGATCCTCAAATTTGCCAGTCGAGTTACCCGCAGCAAGGTTATCAAGTTTTCCAAAGTACAGTGGAGCCACCATACCGAGGACAAAGCCACTTGGGAAAGAGAGGATGATCTACGCAAAGACCACCCACACCTATTTTCTAGCCAACCCGAATCTCGAGGGTGAGATTCATCTTAAGGGGGGTAGGTTTGTAACATCCCAAAATTTCAACTTGGAATGTTATACATAGGTCATTCATGCATATCATATTTTATTGCATTTCGTTTTGCGATCCTCGAAATCCTAAGCAACTCAAGGACCCTCAGAGAGAGTTGGGGATTTTCCTAGTTCTCATATTTGAACTTTTCTCAAATATTGAAACAAGGATCACTTTGGTTTTAATTATTTTTCTCCCCGAAAATATTTCATATTAAAATTATATGAGAGGAGATAATATGACTTCTCCAAAATAAATGAAATGTTGGAGGAAAAATATTAAAATCAATCTGTATTTTTTATTTGGGGTTTTATCGCTATTTTATTTGGATTAGGAAAAATATGCATTTTTCAAAATTGCATTAGAGGCCCAAATAAATGTTCACTTTGTCCGCTATATTTTTAGAGGACGGGGAAAAATTATTTCAGGATTTTTGGACTCCGTTTAGTATTTCTTTTAATCATTTTTCTGCGCGTTAGAATATGTTTTAAAAAAATGTGCGAACCGACTTACCGGGCCGTGTCCGGCTAGGACACCTAGCCCGGGGCTTTATAACCCGCACCCCCGAGGCCCGAGGCCCAAGTCGCCCCAGCCCCAGAAACCCTAGCGTCGCCCGCCCGCCGCCGCCAGCGCCGCTCGCCTCCAGCCGCCAACCCCGCTCGCCGCCGCCCCGCGCCCGACCCACCAAAGCCGCGCCGCCGCGTCACCGTCCGCCACCGGAGGTAGCCGCCACCGCCGGTTTTCATGAGAAAACCGTTCATGAGAAAACCATTCGGTTTTCTTTCGAAACTCTAGATCTCGTTCTTTTATTAGATCGGTTTTTCTGTCTGTTTATTTATTTTGCGGACGTTCGTCTGTACGTTCGTTCTAAGGAACGCCATTCATCCGTTAGTCACAGACAGCGAACGTTCGTTCCAGGGTTTTCCGGGATTATTTTCGATCGCTATTTCTGCCCCGATCTTAGTTTTAGTTTATCTTTTCGTTCGTTTATCAGAATCAGGCGATTCAAGCGCCTGGATCTTCGCCTCGAAGCCCTCTTTCTGTTTAACCAACTTGAACAAGATTTTGGTACTGTAAAATTTGATTTTAGTCCAGACTAGTAATCAGATCTTCTTTCTTTTGCAGTTTGAGTTTCGTTGCTCCGTTTGATTTGATTCTTTTTGCAAACCGGGGTTCTTTAGTTGAACTTTCTGGTTAGATCTTCTTATTTGAGTTTTACCCGTGCATCCTTGCTTGATTGCTTATGTATGCTATTGTTTGTTTGTGATAGAACACCCGGAGTGCGAAGCGTGCTACTATGAGTCTTTAGGATTTGCAGATCGTCAGCAAGGCAAGTAACACTTTGATCATACCCCCTTTAGCACCCAGTTTTACACATTGCATGAGTAGGATCTCTTAACACGTGGGTCTAGGAAGTAGATTATGAGGTAGAACCTATCACCCGTTTTATTATCAAACCCTTGGGAGTTACTTCTACGTTATGCTTACATTGCCATGTTGTGCTCATAGAAGTGGATTGGGTGTGAGTGTATCCATTACATTTGTGAGTTGTTAATTAATGGTTCAACTTAAGGTGGCAACTTTAATACACATCTGGGTGGATTGCTTGTGGGCACTTGGAGAATCCAGTGTTGTCCTAGGATATCCCGGAGTACCCGTGTGATCATCCTACGGTCCACCACCCAGGCTCAAAGGGATCATAAGACTATTCATGCTAGAAACTTCCATGTGCAGCCACAAGCCATTATGGGCTCTGGCATAGTTGAGTAAGTTGCGTAAGCTCTTTAAGAGGTGGACTAGCAGATGTAGGGGATTGTAGGTGTACCGGTCCACCCGGTGTAGAGAGCAAATGCTTTTGAAAGATTGTTTCTCGGTCATCCGTTTCTCAAACACCCTGTAGTGCGAGAAATCCAATGGAGAAGATCGAGTCTTGTGGGGAAAAGTGCGCAAACCTCTGCAGAGTGTATAAACTAATCATGGTTAGCTGTGTCCCCGGTTATGGACATCTTGAGTATCTGGTTCTTGGATTATCATATGGATCACATCACTCTAAATAAATTTGTTGGGTTCATAATTACTTTACTTGGAATTGAGTTGGAGGAACCTTCTTAATCTTGTTCCGCTACCATGATAGTTAAATAAAATATATTCCTTTGTTGTAGGGAAAAATTAGCTTTTCACAAAACATATTACCGTAATGCCTCCACCAGCCATATATGCATGTAGTGATAGCATTTATCTGTTCATTGCCGGCATATTCCATGTGCTGGCCCGTTTTCGGGCTGCAACGTATCATGTTGCAGACTTTTCAGACGAGGAGTAAGATGCGATAGGTCATTTGTCATGCACTCAGCTATGCCCTTGGAGTTGATGGACTCACTTTATCTTCAAAGCCTTTCGCTGTTATCGTATTAGATGGCCTTAAGCCATATTTATTGTAATAATCTCTCTCTTGAGACATTCGATGTAATAAGTGTGTGATTGCCACTCTGTTATAAATCCTTCGAGTACTGTGTGTGTCAACATTACGGATCCAGGGATGACACTGAAGCACAGAGACTTGACCGTTTGAGGTCGGGTCGCTACAAGATGGTATTAGAGCACACACTGAATGTAGGACACAACCACTAAGTAAAAAACATAGACCACTCTTCTCTACTTATTTCTGACTCCTCTCCATTTTCTACTCTTTAGGATGGCGGACTCGAGGAACAAGTTTGCACAACCGGACGAAGACACACCTTTTGGACGCCACTTGAAGGAAGTCACAAGGTACCTGAACTTTGGAATACCAAGCCTCACCGGGACCTATACCACCACTTTACCAGAAGAGGAGCACTGGATGATTCGAGTTCAAGTTCCAGGAAGGACGTTCTCGCCAGTCACTAAACCGATAGAGTTTTCCTTTGATGCACCAAGTTGGAGTCTAGGCAAGAGTATGGCAGCCCACATTGCTATGGGACGCATCGGCGAAGTTTACCACAAGGAGCTTAAGGACACTATCTACCAGATATGTGGGCGCCGAGATGAGCAATGGGAGATGGTCAACACCAGGAAGGACAGGTCCATTGCATCATTCATCCAGGAATTAAACCATCACATTCGAGTAGGTAAATGACAACAAAAAGAATTTTTTATGTTGAATGCTACCCAACATGTTTTTGATCAAACGATGTAAGTTGGATATGAATATTGAGGCATGAATGATGCGCTGCAATAATCTATCAATTGATAGTAAAATAATAATTCATAAACACGCAAGTAAATAATTTATTGCCTTCCAAAATAATGATGTTAAACAAAGTGATCCATACACACTTAATCATAATAAGAATGGCATGCTCGGTCTTCCCTACATAGAGATATCAAATTAAGAACAACCTCAGTTGCCAAAACCAATCAATTAAATCATACGTTTTCTCGCTTCAACTTTTTAAACAACTTTCACACGATACTTGAGCATGAGCCAAGGTCTTTAGCACTTAGGATGACAAAGAGAATGATGATTGGGGTTTGTAAGAGAAGACAAAAGGTATAAGAAAGTCTCACATCAACGAGGCTAGATCATTAGGCAATGGAGAGGCCTTATAGTCGATGTTGATGCGGGGAGTAGGGATTCCCATGGAGCAGATGCACTAGAGCTATAAGTGTATGAAAGATACATATAAATATGACAATTTTCCCTACTACCGATTGTTGTTACCCACACATTTTCCATATGTTCTAGGTAGTCTCTATCATACCAGAGTGTATGTACGTGTAGTATGTAGTATATAAGAATGTTTAGATAGTATATATACTACTTTTTTGGTAGTATGTATCATATTTTGAGCATACTCTATTTTACGTAAATATATGTGTGTATTTAACAAATACAATAAAAAACTATGGGCTCATTTGCAATTTTTTCATATAACTCACTTTGGAGTATTTTAGATTAATTATATGAACATATTAAATATAACAAAGTACTGTATATGTTGGGAATCGTTGCATGAAAAACAAAAAAAATTATACGCACACGCAATGATCTATCCATGGATATGCATAGCAACGAGGGGGAGAGTGTGTCTACATACCCTCGTAGACCGTAAGTGGAAGCGTTTCTTAACACGGTTGATGTAGTCGAACTTCTTCGCGCTTCAACCGATCAAGTATCGAACGCACGACACCTCCGTGTTCTGCACACGTTCAGCTCAGTGACGCCACTCGCCTTCTTGATCCAGCAAGATGTCGAGGTAGTAGATGAGTTCCCTCAGCACGACGATGTGGTGACGGTGATGGTGAAGTGGTCCTTGCAGGGCTTCGTCTAAGCACTACGAAAATATGACCGGGGGAGTAAACGGTGGAGGGGCGCCACACACGGCTAAACAATTGTCTGGTGTGTGCTAGACGCCTCCCCCCATATATATATATATATATATATATATATATATATATATAGGTGGGAGGGGGAGGGAGAGGCCAGGAGGCGCCCCAAGTAGGACTGAATCCTATTTGGGCTCCTCCCAAGCCGCCCCCAGCCATATATGTCGGAGGGGGAGAGGGAAGGAAGGGGGAATCCTATTCCTCTCTTTCTTTCCTCCTTCCCTTTTCCTTCTCCACCTTGGTCGGCCCATAAGGGGGGTGCACCAGCCTCTTGTGGCTGGTGCGTTTCCCCTCTTGGCCCATAAGGCCCATATCTTTTGCCGGAGGTGCCCGGAACCCCTTCCAGTGACCTGATAAGTACTCGGTACCCCCTGAAACACTTTCGGTGTCCAAATACTATCGTCCTATCAATATTTACCTCTCGACCATTTCAAGACTCCTCGCATGTCCGTGATCTCATCCAGGACTCCGAACAACATTCGGCCACCAAATTACATAACTCATATAATACTATAACATCATCGAACGTTAAGTGTGTGGACCCTATGGGTCCGAGAACTATGTAGACATGACCGAGACACTTCTCCGGTCAATAACCAATAGCGGAACATAGATGCCCATATTGGCTCCTAAATATTCTATGAAGATCTTTATCGGTCGAACCGTTATGACAATATACGTAATTCCCTTTGTCCATCTGTATGATACTTTCCCGAGATTCGATCGTCGGTATCTTCATACCTAGTTCAATCTCATTACTAGCAAGTCTATTTACTCGTTCTGTAATACATCACCTCGTGACTAACTCCTTAGTCGTTTGCTTGCAAGCTTATGATGTGTATTACCAAGAGGGCCCTGAGCTACCTCTCCGATACTCGAAGTGACAAATCCCAATCTCGATCTATGCCAACTCAACAAACACCTCCGGAGATACCTGTAGAGCATCTTTATAATAACCTAGTTACGTTGTGACGCATACAAGGTATTCCTCTGGTATCCGGGAGTTACATAATCTCATAGTCGAAGGAATATGTATTGGACATTAAGAAAGCAATGGCAATAAAACTGAACGATCATAATGCCAAGTTAACGAATGGATCTTGTCCATCACATCATTCTCCTAATGATGTGATCCCGTTATCAAATGACAACTCATGTCCATGGTTAGGAAACCTTAACCATCTTTGATCAACGAGCTAGTCTAGTAGAGGCTCACTAGGGATATGGTGTTTGTTTATGTATTCACACATGTATTAAGGTTTCTGATCAATACAATTCTAGCATGAATAATAAACCTTTATCATGTATAAGGAAATATAAAATAACAACTTTATTATTGCCTCTAGGGAATATTTCCTTCAGTCTCCCACTTGCACTAGAGTCAATAATCTAGTTCACATCGCCATGTAATTAACACCCATAGTTCACATCGCCATGTGACCAACACCCAAAGAGTTTACTAGAGTCAATAATCTAGTTCACATCGCCATGTGATTAACACCCAAAGAGTACTAAGGTGCAATCATGTTTTGCTTGTGGGAGATATTTAGTCAACGGGTCTGTCATATTCAGATCCGTATGTATTTGCAAATTTCTATGTCTACAATGCTCTGCATGGAGCTACTCTAGGTAATTGCTCCCACTTTCAATATGTATCCAGATTGAGACTTAGAGTCATCTGGATCGGTGTAAAAGCTTGCATCGACGTAACCTTTTACGACGAACTCTTTGTTAGCTCCATAACTGAGAAACATTTCCTTAGTCCTCTTTAAGGTACCTAAGGATAATTGCATCAAGGTATTTTTAGGGTTTTAGTAAATATAAAGTGGATGGACTCGGGATCAATAGCTTCACTAGAGGTATCTTTCACATAAGCATAATTGTTGGGCAATTGATAGAGTAGTGAATAGGTATGATGATTCTTCATGGCATGATCAATATATAGGCATTACGTCTATGACAAGTAGACCGAAATCCATCTACGTCTACTACTATATATATTACTCCACCCCTCGACCACTATCCAGTATGCATATTATGGTATTGAGTTCATAACGAACAGAGTGATGCTTGGAGCATCATGACATAATACAGACAATGTAAGAGTAATTAATATATTCAAACCCTGTCATTTTACCCTTAGTAGAAACAATACAATACAATACAAGCCTTATGACTCCTCCTGTCACAGAGTAAGGACACCACAAGATTGAACCTACTACGAAGCACCTCTCCCACTAAAGATAAATCAACCCACTTGGCCAAAGAAGGCAGATAGATCAAAGAGAATAACAAGGCTATAAAATCACACATAATAAATCTTAAAAAAGACTCAATAACTTTCAATGAACAATCTGATCATAAACCCACAATTCATCAGATCCCAACAAACACACTACAACAGTTTACATTGGATTGATCTCAAACGAGATCATTGTATTGAATATCAAAAGAGATAGAGCAAGCCATCTAGCTATTGCCATAGGTCCTGTAGGAACTACTTACACATCATCATGGAGGCAGCAAGGTCGAATAAGATTGCCTCCCCAATTGTTTCCCCCCTCCGTAAAAGTACCAAAAATGGCCTCCAAATGGGATCACGGAAGAACAAAGGCTTGTGGCGGCGGAGTAATTGTTTGGGTCCCGCTCTAGTGGTTTCTGGATTTTAGATAATTCACATAACTGGAATTAGGTCAAACGGAGCAACATGGGACCAACAAGCTCACCAGGCGTGCTCCCCTAAGGGCGCGCCTCCTGAGCTTGTGGCTCCCTCGTTGAGTCTTCAGGCCTCCTCCCGAACCTTCTAGGGTCTCTTCTGGTCCAAAAAAATCACTGTAAAATTTCATCATGTTTGGACTTCGTTTGGTATGGTTTTACTATGAAACAAAGAAATAGGAAAAAAGAAACTGGCACTAGGCACTAGATTAATAGATTAGTCCACAAAAATGATATAAATTTGCATATAAAGCATACAATATTGGTAATATAATATCATAAAACAATCAAAAATAATAGATACGTCAGAGAAGTATCAGCATCCCCAAGCTTAATTCCTGCTCATTCTGGAGTAGGTAAATGATAAAATGAAGACAATTTTTGATGTGGAATGCTACCTAACACAATCTTGATCATACAATGTAATCATGGCATGAATATTAGGATATGAGTGATTCAAGGCAATAGCATATCAATTTTATATAAAGACATCAATACTCTAGTATACTAACAAACAATCAAGCCCTTCAGAATAAATAATGCTCAAGAATGTTATTCCTATTGATTTAATCATGTATGCATGGAAAAGCTGGGTCTTCCTAACATAAAGTATAAATCATGAGTATCTGGGTGCCATACTTTTTCTCGCTTCAGCTTTTTCAAGTACACTCAATATATGAGCATGAGCCTTGGACTTAATTAGCACTTCGGGTGGCAAAGAGAATGATGATTGGGGTTTATATGGGAAGACAAAAGTTTGAGAAAGTCTCACATCAACTCAACGGATTGTTAGCCAATGGAGAGGCCTTAAAATCGATATCAATGCGAGGAGTAGGGATTGCCATGCAATGAGACCACTAGAGCTATAAGTGTATGGAAGCTCTTTATATGAAACTAAGTGGGTGTGCATCCAACTTGCTTGCTCATGAAGACCTCGAGCATCTGAGGAAGCTCATCATCGGAATATACAAGCCAAGTTCTTATAATGTAAAAATTCTACTAGTATACGAAAGTGACAAATCATGGAAACCCTCTATATGAAGAACATGTATTTCTAAGCACAAGTGTGGAGAAAAGGATAGTAGCATTGCTCCTTCTCTCTTTTTCTCTCATTTTTGTTTTCTCATTTTTTCCTTTTTCTCCTTCTCCCCCTTTTTATCATTTTTCAGAACTATCTCATGGACCTCATCCCCGCCTTTTCAAGAACTCATTAGTCTCCATCATTCTTTCCCTCACAGGGACAATGCTCTCATAATGATGATCATCGCACTTTTAATTACTTACAACCCAATAAACTGATAGAATATTACCCTATATGAATGCCTTTGGTAGTGACCTAAGATGTGCAATGATCTAGCATAACATTTATAACAATGATGATTAGTGGCTTTGCCACAAGTATCATGTCAGCTCTATGTTCATGTAAAACAATATGACAATGAATGCTCAAGTCATGAAAACAGAACGGTGGAAGTTGCATACCAATATATCTTGGAATGTCTATGGAAATGCCATAATAGGTAGGTATTGTGGTTGTTTTGAGGAAGATATAAGGAGGCTTATTTGTGATAGTGCGTATCATATCATGGGGTCTGGATGCACTGCGCTCGAGGTGAGAAAGGGAAATGCACGGTACTGAAGAGGCTAGCAAATGCGGAAAGGTAAGTGTGCGTATTGTCCATGGACTCACATTAGTCACAAAGAACTCACATATACTTATTGCAAAAGTTTATTAGACCTCGAAGCAAAGAACTACTATGCATGCTCCTAGGGGGAGGTTGGTAGGAGTTAACCATCGCGTGCATTAGATTATAACATCACTCAAGGATTTCAATCAAAAATACAAATGATCAAACCTCCCCACCATGCCATGACCATGTAGCGACCAGACCTCAAACAGTCTGATCTCTGTGCTCCGGTGTCATCCCTGGATCAGTAATGCTGACACCACACAGTACTCGAAGGATTTATAACAGAGTAGCAATCACACACTTATTACATCGAGTGTCTCAATAGAGAACTTATTACAATAAATATGGCTTAAGGCCATCTAATAACGATAACAGTGGAAGGCTTGGAAGATAAGTGAGTCCATCAACTCCAACAGCATCACTGAGTATAGGACCACGACCTAAAGACTCCTTAATCGTCGTCTGAAAAGTCTACAACATTAACGTAGCAGCATGAAACGGGTCAGCACATGGAATATGCTGGCAATGTAACACATAGAGAGCAATGGAATGAAATGGCTATACTATATGCATATTTGTCTGGTGGAAAGCTCTATGGTTACGGTTTTGCGTAAAGCCAATTTTTCCCTACTTCAAAGGAATAATTTTATTTAACTATCATGGTAGTTGTTAAACATTGAGAATGGTTGACAGCATTCTCAATCCCAATTAAGCATCATCATTAAACATAACCCAACAAAATTAATTTAGAGTAACATGTTGAGATTCACATGATAATCCAGGTACTAGATACTCAAGATGTCCATAACCAGGGACACGGCTAACCATGATTAGTTTATTACACTCTGCAGAGGTTTGCGCACTTTTCCCCACAAGACTCGATCGCCTCCGTTTGGTTTCTCGCACTACATGGTGTTTGAGAAGACGGATGACCGAGACATAGTCTTTCAGAAGCGCTAGCACCTTACGATCGGGTAGACCGTAGCACCTACATCCCCTACATCTGCTAGTCTACCACTGTAAGAGTTCGCACGACTTAGTCAACTATGCTAGAGCCCATAATAGCTTGTGGCTACACACGGAAGTTTCTAGTATGAATAGTCTCATGATCCCTTTGAGCCTGGGTGGCGGTCCAAAAGAAAACAGGCAAGTCCTGGAATACCCAGGTGCCTCAATCCACCCAGATGTGTGTTTAAGTTGCCACCTTAGATAAACCATTAATTAATAAAACTCACATCTGTAATGGATATCACTCACCCAATCCACGTCTACTAGCATAGCATGGCATAATAAGCAAACGTAGAAGTAACTCCCAAAGGTTTGATAATAACAGGTAATAGGTACTACCTCATCTACTTCCCATCCCACAATTTAATTAGATCCTAACCATGCAATGTGTGACGATTAATCTAATGCAATAAAACTGGGTAGTAGAAAAGGTATGATCAAAGTGTTACTTGCCTTGCTGATGATCCGGGAAACCTAGCGATTCGAAGTAACAGGCAGCGCACTCCGGGTATTCTATCGCAGACAAACAAACAAGCATACAATAAAAACTCATCTAATGCACGGGTAAAACTCAAATAAGAGATCTAACCAGAAGGTTCAACTTAAGAACTCCGGTTGGCAAAAAGAATCAACTCGAACGAAGCAACGAAAGTCAAACGGCGAAAGGAAACAACTTCATTCTACTAATTTGGATCTAAGGCAAATTTTACAGTAGCAAAATCTTGTTTAAGTTGACTAAACGGATATAGGGTTTCGAGACGAATCTCTATGCGCTTGAATCGCCTGATTCCGATAAACAAGATAAAAGTTATACTAAAACGAAAATCGCGATCAGAAAATCGCGGATTTAATCCGAGAAAAAGAAAAAAAAACGACGAACGTTTGCTAGAACAAACGAACGGACGAACACTCACTATTTAGATAAACCGGAAAAACCGATCTATTTAAAAAACTGAATCTAAAAAAAATAAAAAAACCGACGAAAAACCGACGGTTTTTCGAAAAAAAACGGCGTCATGGAAATCGAGGCGGCGGCGAACCTCTGCGAGCGTGCGGGCAGGGCGGCGGCTCCGGCGAGGCGGCGCGTCGGCGAGGCGGCGGCGCGGTAGGGCGGGTGCGGGGCGGGGCTGGGGCTAGGGTTTCCCCTGGGGCTGGGCCGGCTTATAAAGGCCACCTCGGGCCGGAGTCCTACTCGGATACGGCCCGTAGGTCGGTTCGTTTTAAAAAAAAAATTACGTGCGGATGAAAAATAAAAAGAAATACTAACCGGACTCCAAAAATTCCAAAATAAATTTTCGCGGGCTTCTAAAATCAAGCCGCACAAGGTGAACATTTATTTGGGACCTAAATGCAATTTTGAAAAATGCACATTTTTCCTAAATTCATATAAAACACCGAAAAACTTCGAAATAAAATCTTATTTTATTTTATTATTAAATCCTCAATATTTATTTATTTTGGGAAAGTCATTTTATTCCCTCTCTCATATTTTTGTAATAGAAATAATTGACGATAAAATAAATAAAATCAAATGATCCTATTCTTAAAATTTGAGAGAACTCAAATATGAAAATAACGAAATCCCCAACTCTTTCCGTGGGTCATTGAGTTGCGTAGAATTTCTAGGATCAACCAAAATGCAAAATAAAATATGATATGCATTGATGATCTAATGTATAACATTCCAAATTGAAAATATGGGATGTTACAGACCAACACTTAGATGAGAAGTTAATAACAAGCTTTAATACCAATATTTCTACTAACCAATGATCATGAACCTATATCATTTCATTTTATGACATCAATATCATTAAACCATACATTTCATTTTAGTAATCTACATGAAAGTTTTTATTATATCCCCGTTGAATACTTATCCTTCTCAGACTAGTCTTATAAGTTGTACATATTGCCATTACTATTTATTAGAATCTCAAAAAGATTTAAGTGAGGCATGAGAGTGCAACTATTTCTATAAAATATAACCACCACCATGCTCTAAAAGATAGAAGTGAAGCACTAGAGCAACTGCCTAACTCGAAAGATATAAGTGAAGTAAGTGTGTGTCCCTCTAAAAAGGTGTTTCAAGCAAAAAAAGATTGTGGAAAGCTAAAAAGCAAACAAAGCAAAACTATGGTACAATATGCTCCAAGCAAAACTCATATCATGTGATGAATAAAAATATAGCTCCATGTAACATACCGATAGATCTTAGACGAAAGAGGGGATGCCATCCGGGGCATCCCCACGCTCAGACGCTTGGGTCTTTGTTGAACATTACCTCGGGGTACCTTAGGAATCCCCAAGCTTAGGGTCTTGCCGCTCCTTATTCCTTCATCCATCGTAATTTCACCCGAAACTTGAAAACTTCAGCACACAAAACTCAAGAGAAACCTCATGAGATCCGTCAGTATAATAGACAAATCATAAACTTTAGGTACTATTATAAACTCATCCATATTTTATTATTGAATAATACCTAATGTATTCTAACTTCTCCATGACTTATACCCCCCCCAATATAATCCATGGCATCATTAAAACAAACAAACCATGCAACAAAAACAGAATTTTTCTAAAACAGAACAATCTATAATAATATGAACAAACACTATACTTCTCTAACTCCAAAAAATATAAAAAAATTAGGAAACCATGGGCAATTTGTATATCAATCATGTGTAAAAAACAGAATTTATCACATTCCAGTGAATTTTACTAATTCCATCACTAGGTGCAAAAGTTTCTGTTTTTTCACAAAATCAAGTCAACTATCAACCAAATCATCCCAAAGGCTTTACTTGCCGCAAACACTAACAAAACATAAAAACACAATCATAACAGTAGCAATAATTGTGTCAACACAACAAAAAATCGCAAAGATAAATATTGGCTTGTCTCCCAACAAGCTCTTTTTTATAGCCATAAAGATAGACTCGAAATTTCAATGATGCTCACATGGAAGATGAAAGCACAAGTGCTCCCTAGGTGGTTTTGGTAATTAATGTCAACATATCTCTTGTTGGACTAACATTTTTATCTAGTATGTTTCAGATAAGTTCAACAGTGAAGTGGCATGGACTAGAGGATCTGAAACCCCTTCAAGATGCTAAGGACAAAGGATTGGCTCAAGCTCAAGGCTTAAGACTCTACATTTTCCATTTTAGTGATCCAAGATCACATTGAGTCTATAGGAAAAGCCAATACTATCAAGAAGGGATGAGGTGATGCTTGATGAGGTTCTTGCTTCATAGTGCTTAGTGATATGCTCCAAAACCCTCAACTACCTTCCCACATCCAAATATGTCCCACACCAAATATCCAACTCGGCCCCACCGATTCTTTCTATCCGGAGCCACCGAGTTCAGTTGACATAGCCACTGCCAGAAACCCTAATCATTTCGGTCTCACCGATGGGATCTCGGTCTCACCGAGATGGGCTTGCAAACTCTCTGTTACCTATTGCAATATTTTTGGTCCCGCCGAGATATGCAATCGGCCCCACCGAGTTTGCCTGGCCAACTCTCATTTTCACTTATTACCCAAATCGGTCCCACTGAGTTTGAGTAATCGGTCAAACCGAGTTTTGGATTTACCCTAACCCTCTCTCACAGGATATGTATTGTGTCTGTTAAACTTGTGTCAAAACTCCACTTCAACTTACAGAAATTAAAAATTGCAACTTTTGGTACTTAGTGTCTAATCACCCCCCCTCTAGATACCACTTCTCGATCCTTTTAATTGGTATCAGATCCTTGGTCTCCATTGCCTTAGTTAAACACATTTGGAGGAAGATGGATGTGTCTACTTTGGGGAGTCCTAGACATAGAGTGCCTATTCTTGATGGAGAATATTTTCATGAGTGGAAAAATGAAATGCTTGAGATTTTCAATGAATATCATTTGAGCAAGTATATTGCTCGCCCTTGTGCACCTCATGTTGATCCCGTGCATCCTACCCTTGATGAGTCAATTGACATGATTCGCAATCTTAGAACTGTTAATCTTATCACTAGAGGCTTGCCTAGAAACTTGATTGGATGTTTGCCTACTCTTAAGTGTGCCTACACCATATGGAAATTTCTTGAGGAACTCTTTCCAAATTATTCCTTGAAAGATCTGGATGAAATCCTTCATAAGTCTATTGCCTTGATTAAGATGAGTTCCAATGATCCCAAATTTGGTGATTGCTTATTTGAGCTTACTAATCTTACGAGTGCTAAAGGAGATGTTGGAATCATTAGCAATATCATTTCCAGAGCTATTAGAATTCATAAAAATAACTATAGAAATGATCATTTATCTAATTAATTACCCTCTCTAGGAATTGATCAATCACAAGATGATGTTGAACATGGATACTATGATGAGGATGATGATAGTGACTATGATCTCGATGATGCGATGAGACACTTTGGTCTTATGGCAAATCTTCGCGGCTACATGGCTGGAGGAAAGGAATGGGTTCTTGATAGTGTATGTACTGATCATATGACTGGAGATAAAGATATGTTTCGTGAGCTGGCTGAAAACGACGGCCCTCGAAAATATGTCACCTTTGGTGATAACTCAAAGGGTAAGGTGGTTGGCCTTGGTAAGGTGGCCATCTCACATGATAGCTCCATACAAAATGCCATGCTCGTTGAATCTCTTGGCTACAACTTACTTTCAGTATCTAGACTTGCTGATTTCGGTTTCAATGTCCTATTTACTGAAGTAGACTGCCAAGTGTTTCGTAGAGATAATCATAAAATGGTCTTTACTGGTATACGTAGAGGAGATCTTTACATTGTTGATTTCACTAAAAAGGCTCAACCTAGAACTTGCTTAATTGCTAAATCTTCTAAAGGCTGGTTGTGGCATAGAAGGCTAGGCCATGTGGGCATGCAAAACCTTGACAAACTCATTAAAGGAAATCATATCCTTGGCGTTAATGATGTCATATTTAACAAGGATAGACTTTGTAGTGCTTGTCAAGCAGGGAAACAAGTTGGAGGAATTTATCGCGCTAAGAACATTATGACCACAAGAAGACCACTCAAGCTACTTCATATGGATCTCTTTGGTCCAAATGCCTACAAGAGTCTCAGTGGTAACTCATTTGGTCTAGTCATAGTTGATGATTTTTCAAGATTTACGTGGGTATTCTTTCTTGATGACAAATCACAGGTGCAAAAGATCTTCAAAAACTTTGCTAGGAAGGCCCAAAATCAGTTTGATGTGAAGATCAAGAAGGTTCGGAGCGACAACGGAACGGAGTACAAGAACGCAAATGTGGACACCTTTCTTGACGAACAAGGGATTACACATCAGTTCTCGGCTACATACACACCTCAACAAAATGGAGTCGTTGAGAGGAAGAACCGGACTCTTATCGAGATGGCAAGAACGATGCTTGATGAGTACAAGACGCCAAAACACTTTTGGGCGGAAGCGGTTGAGACAGCTTGTCATGCAAAAAATCGCTTGTATCTTCACAAGCTACTCGGCAAGACGGCATACGAGCTCCTCACCGGTAACAAACCCCAAGTTGGATACTTTCGAGTATTCGGCTCAAAGTGCTACATTCTTGACAAGCATCGTCGTTCCAAATTTGCTCCTAAGTCTCATGAAGGTTTCCTACTTGGTTATGGCTCAAACTCTCACACATACCGTGTCTACAACAATTTCACCCGAAAGGTTGAAGAAATGGTAGATGTGAAGTTTGATGAATCTAATGGCTCGCAAGTAGAGCAATTGCCAATTGATGTAGGAGACAAAGATCCCTCGGAAGCAATCCAAGACTTGTCTATTGGCAAGATTCGTCCAACGGAGATAAAGGAGAGTACCTCGTCCGTCCAAGTGGAAGCTTATACCTCATGACAAGGTGAACCAAGAGTTGATACGGAAGCATCCATGAGTGGGACACACCAAGATGAAGAAAACGAGGAAGTACACCAAGACGAACGTCAACAACCTCCTTCTCCACCACGACAAGAGAACGACAACGCTAACAATGAAGAAGGCCAAGAAGAAGAACAAGATGAAGAAGATGTTCAACCAAGACCCAAGCAAAAACTTTCACGAGTTCGAGCAAGAATTGCTAAAGATCATCCCGTGGAGCAAATCTACAATGATATCCAAACCGGGAGAATCACTCGCTCTAAAACTCGTTTGGCTAACTTTTGTGAACATTACTCATTCATCTCTAGAATTGAACCTATGAAGGTTGAAGAAGCATTGGAGGATCCGGACTGGATAAACGCTATGCATGAAGAGCTACACAACTTTGAGATAAATCAAGTGTGGACATTGGTCGAGAAGCCCGACAACAACCACAACATCATCGGTACCAAATGGGTGTTTCGCAACAAGCAAGATGAAGATGGACAAGTGGTTTGCAACAAAGCACGTCTCGTTGCCCAAGGCTACACACAAGTCGAAGGTATGTACTATGGTGAGACATATGCTCCCGTTGCTAGACTTGAGTCCATTCGCATCTTACTTGCCTATGCTAATCACCATGATATCACTTTGTACCAAATGGACATTAAAAGTGCTTTTCTAAATGGTGAAATTGAGGAGGAAGTTTATGTTAAGCAACCTCCCGGTTTTGTCAATCCTAAGAAACCTAATCATGTCAACAAACTTCACAAAGCCCTTTATGGTCTTAAACAAGCTCCTAGAGCATGGTATAAATGCTTGACCAAGTTCCTTATTGAAAAAGGCTTTGAAATTGGAAAAATAGATTCTACTCTTTTTACTAAAAGGGTTAATGGAGAACTATTTGTATGCCAAATTTATGTCGATGATATTATATTTGGATCAACTAACCCTCATTTTAGTGAAAAGTTTGGGAAGCTAATGTCGGAGAAGTTTGAGATGTCTATGATGAGTGAACTCAAATTCTTTCTTGGTTTGCAAATTAAGCAAACCAAGGAAGGCACCTTTGTCTCTCAAACGAAGTACACCAAGGACTTATTCAAGAAGTTCAATATGCAAGAATGCAACGGTATGACTACACCCATGCCTACTAGTGGACATCTTGATTTGACCAAAGATGGTGAACCGGTTGATCAAAAAGTTTACCACTCTATGATTGGTTCATTGTTATATCTATGTGCTTCACGTCCTGATATCATGCTAAGTGTGTGCATGTGTGCACGATATCAAGCTGCTCCTAAGGAATGTCATCTTAAGGCCGTGAAGAGGAGAGTGAGATACTTAATACATACACCAAATTTTGGCATTTGGTATCCAACGGGGGCTTCCTTTGATCTTTTTGGCTACTCCGACTCGAACTATGCCGGTCACAAGGTTCATAGAAAGTCCACTTCGGGTACTTGTCAATTCCTTGGTAGATCTCTTGTGTCTTGGTCTTCCAAGAAACAAAACTCGGTATCCTTATCCACCGTCGAAGCGGAATACATTGCCACTGGTTCATGTTGTGCTCAATTACTCTGGATGATCCAAACTCTTAAAGATTATGGGATATATGTGAAACATGTTCCACTACTTTGTGACAATGAAAGTGCTATCAAGATTGCTCACAATCCCGTGCAAAACTCCCGAACTAAGCATATTGAAGTTCGTCATCATTTCATTCAAGATCACGTTGCTAAGGGTGACATAAACCTTAAGCATGTTCACACCGATAAGCAATTAGCGGATATATTCACTAAACCACTTGATGAGAAAGTGTTTTGCAGGTTAAGAGGTGAATTGAACATCATTGATGCTTCAAACTTGGAGTAGGAACTCCATTGGATACATGCAAGACTTGAGCTTACGACTAATCACTTGATATTTCTCCTATGATGATTACCTTATGTCTTGAAAATTTGCATCTTGCATGTTATCTAACCCTTATAGGTACTTGGATGAATCTAATTCTATGAGATTGCAACTCACTCACATCTTGAGCAATCTCCACATCACCAAGTCTCTACACAATGGTGGTTGATGACAAGGAAGCACAAAACCTTTCAAACATATCCTTTGACAAATTCTTTGTTGAGCTTCATGATTGTCATGTTGGATACACAAGTGCTCTTCCTTGAGAAAACTAACCCATGTAGGTAGATGAACTCGAAATCCAAAGGGTGCTCCCAACTCTTGATGGGCTACATTAACCTTGATCAACCCACACAAGTTCAACTACATGATAAAGATCAACACTGCCACCCAAGGTATGTTATTCCATCTTAGAGTAGCTTTACTCCAAGTCATGAGTCAAAGCAACTCGACAAGATGTGAATACATCAATATACTTAAACGAAAAGTGGTAACCCCATTTTGAGCTTAAACAATGAGTACAGCCTATGATCAAGTGATCTCACTTGACTCCTAAGTCAATATACTCTAACATAGGTGACTTTGTCACCGCCCAACTCTAGATGAAGTTCTCTTGTGTTCTTTTCTGTGTCCTTGCATTTGTCTCATGCATATTTGTTTCCCCTTAAAAAAACTTCATCTAGATCTTTTAGTTTCTTTTCTTTGCTTTTTGTTCTGCATTTTCTGCATCCAATTCATTGCAAATCTTTGTGAGATCTTATTTTCTCAGTGAGCCAAGGTGACAAGTGTTTTTCTCTGTGATGAACTCGGTTCCACCGGTTTCATGTCTCCGGTCTAGCCAAAGATTTTCGGAGCAACCGAAGCATACAACTCGGTGACACCGATTTCACTACAGGAAAAACATTTTGCCATTTATTCCTGCTTTATTCTTGATCCAGCTCCACTCAATGAATCTTGTCCTCTG
Organism: Triticum monococcum; assembly: GCA_034509565.1. Lineage (NCBI taxonomy): Eukaryota > Viridiplantae > Streptophyta > Magnoliopsida > Poales > Poaceae > Triticum > Triticum monococcum. Next base: position 435,151,154 of record CM067842.1, on the reverse strand, counting down.
CAAGCATCACATTTACCTTAATGCTTTGTATTGTGATTCAAGGACCGAACCCATTCACAAAAAATTCCAGAAGACCCTTCTTGGAAATTGATGTCAAAGGGGGAGAGAGAGATCACATCAAAGCTTAATCATATCTCTAGGGGGAGAGATCTCTAGGGGGAGGGAATACTCCAGGAAAAAGTAATCTTCAAGGATCCCATATGCTTGATGTTCAAGAGGAGAGATGCCACATGTCTTCTTGGGGGAAAGACATGTTCATATGTGCTTATTTGCATTAGCTCTGTTCACTTGTTTCTTTGAGCTCTGTTTTTCTATTCCCTATCTTCTCCCAGTATCCCATGCTAAATTTAGGGGGAGCAAGACATCCAAGGGAAAGAAATTCATTAAATTCATTGCATATCTTTCTCTTTGGGGACATGTCAATATCTATCATGGTACTCTATACTCACTCTACATGTCATCCCAGTCTTGGTACTCTTGTGGTTTCTTTTGCTTGCTCTAGCTAGTGGGTACATCTGTGCTATCTAACCTTGTTTACGCAGGCTCATTCCATCCTAGCCAACTCAAGACTACAAGGTAAGTATATGCATCATAGTCATGTGTATGAGAAATTCTTGCTGATGTACATACTGTTTGCAAGAAGGACTCATGGGCATGAAGGTACATTTATCATATTTTCATCATTTGCTCTGATGCATATAGCCAAGATACATGTAACACTTTGCTACTCTATCATGATTATGCTCTCACATGCTTCTATATTCCATATTCACATGTTTGCATACATGTAGGGGGAGCCTATGCTTGTTACATGTATTTTCAAAGCTTTACTTGCTATTCTCTATATCTTCATCTAAAGCTTTGATGTATGTTGCCATCAATTACCAAAAATGGGGAGACTGAAAGCACAAGTGCTCCCTAGGTGGTTTTGGTAATTAATGTCAACATATCTCTTGTTGGACTAACATTTTTATCTAGTATGTTTCAGATAAGTTCAACAGTGAAGTGGCATGCACTAGAGGATGTGAAACCCCTTCAAGATGCTAAGGACAAAGGATTGGCTCAAGCTCAAAGCTTAAGACTATACATTTTCCATTTTAGTGATCCAAGATCACATTGAGTCTATAAGAAAAGCCAATACTATCAAGAAGGGATGAGGTGTTGCTTGATGAGGTTCTTGCTTCATAGTGCTTAGTGATATGCTCCAAAACCCTCAACTACCTTCCCACATCCAAATATGTCCCACACCAAATATCCAACTCGACCCCACCGATTCTTTCTATCTGGAGCCACTGAGTTCAGTTGACATAGCCACTGCCAGAAACCCTAATCAGTTTGGTCTCACCGATGGGATCTCTGTCTCACCGAGATGGGCTTGCAAACTCTCTGTTACCTATTGCAATATTTTTGGTCCCACCGAGATATGCAATCGGCCCCACCGAGTCTGCCTGGCCAACTCTCTGTTTCACTTACTACCCAAAATCGGTCCCACCGAGTTTGCGTAATCGGTCAAACCGAGTTTTGGATTTACCCTAACCCTAGCACATCGGTCCCACCGAGTTGATCCAGTCGGTCCCACCGAAAACCCTAACGGTCACTAGGTTTGCTAAATCGGTTCGACCGAGTTTCTCAATTCGATCTCACCGAGATTGGTAACTTGTGTGTAACGGTTAGTTTTTGTGTGGAGGCTATATATACCCCTCCACCCACTCTTCATTCATGGAGAGAGCCATCAGAACATACCTACACTTCCAAAATAGATTTTCTGAGAGAGAACCACCTACTCATGTGTTGAGGCCAAGATATTCTATTCCCACCATATGAATCTTGATCTCTAGCCTTCCCCAAGTTGCTTTCCACTCAAATCTTCTTTCCACCAAATCCATATCCCGTGAGAGAGAGTTGAGTGTTGGGGAGACTATCATTTGAAACACAAGAGCAAGGAGTTCATCATCAACACACCATTTGTTACTTCTTGGAGAGTGGTGTCTCCTTGATTGGCTAGGTGTCACGTGGGAGCCTCCGACAAAGATTGTGGAGTTGAACCAAGAAGTTTGTAAGGGCAAGGAGATCGCCTACTTCGTGAAGATCTACCGCTAGTGAGGCAAGTCCTTCGTGGGCGATGGCCTGATGGGATAGACAAGGTTGCTTCTTTGTGGACCCTTCGTGGGTGGAGCCCTCCGTGGACTCGCGCAGCCATTACCCTTCGTGGGTTGAAGTCTCCATCAACGTGGATGTACGATAGCACCACCTATCGGAACCATGACAAAAACATCCGTGTCTCCAATTGCGTTTGAATTCTCCAAACCCTTCCCTTTACATTCTTGCAAGTTGCATTCTTTACTTTCCGCTGCTCATATACTCTTTGCATGCTTGCTTGATATGTATTGTGTCTGTTAAACTTGTGCCAAAACTCCACTTCAACTTAAATAAATTAAAAATTGCAACTTTTGGTACTTAGTGTCTAATCACCCCCCCCCCTCTAGACACCTCTTCTCGATCCTTTCAGAAGACAAGAATTGAAGCACAAAGAGAGGATCGTAAAACATGTGACAAACACATTTAAGTCTAACATACTTTCTACGCATAGGCATTTGATAAGCAAACAAATTATCAAGACAAGAAATATCTAGCATATGCAAGTAAGAAGAATAAATCATTGCCAATCTCAACATAACGAGAGGTAATTTAGTATCATGAAATTTTCTACAGCCTTATTTCCTCTCATAATAATTACATGTGGTATCATAATAAAATTCAAATATATATATATAGCTATCATATAAAATATTCTCTCTATGATCCACATGCATATGAGTTTTATAATCTTCCAAGATAGTTGGATTAACTTCAACTAAATTCATGACCTCTCAACCCCATTTTATTAAAAAACATAAGACTGAACACTCTCCGAATATGTGGGATTCTTTTTACCTAAAGTTGATGCTCTTCCAAACCCACTTTTAATAGTATTGCAAGTATCATTGTCAATAATAGATTCATCATGAAGCTCAAATAAATTTTCAAGATCACGAGAAACATCATGATTATCACCCCAATCATGATCATTAGCATAATTGATATTTATATAATTTATACTAACAACATTGCAATCATGCTTTTCATTCAATCAATGTATTCCGAGAATTTTATTTTATCACTTCTTCACTATTAGCTATTGGTTTACAATAGGCAGCAAGTTTGACAAGATTGGCAAGTGGTGCGGATCCATATATCTTTATTTGTTACTTTCACTTTTCTGTTTTGGTGTATCGATGATAAGGATAGCATAACTAGGCAAATAAAAAGTAGAACAAGTAAATGCTAGTTTGAGTGAAGGTACTTGATAATATTTGACGATGTCTCCCCTGCAACAGTGCCAGAAATTCTTCCTGCTACTTGTAAACTGCGTTGGGATTTCCCCCCAAGAGGATGGGTGAAGTAATACAGTAGAGAAGGGTGAAGTAGTACAATAAGAGAAGTATTTTCCTCAGTGAGAACTAAGGTTATCTAACCAATAGGATAACCAAGAAAATTCCCTTCGACAACACCTGCACACACAAAAGAAAATGCTTGCACTCAACGCGGGCAAGAGGGTTGTCAATCCCCTTGAACTCGTTACTTGCAAGGAATAATTCCGATAGTGATAAATTGCAATATGAAATAAAAGTAAATAAATTGCAGCACAGTATTTTTGGTTTTAATAATATGATAAAGGTAGACCTGGGGCATAGTTTTCACTAGAGACTTCTCTCTCGAACACAAAGTATACAGTGGGTAAACAAATTATTATTGGGCAGTTGATAGAAAAGTGCATAGTTATGACGTTATTCATGGAAATGATCACACATATAGACATCGCGTCCATGATAAGTATACTGACTCCTACCCGCATCTACTACTATTACTACTGCTATCCAGCATGCATCTTTGGAATTAAGTTGATGAAAAACAAAATAACGCTTTAAGCAAGATGACATGGTGTAGATAAAGTAAACTCAATCAATATGAATAAATCCCATCATTTTATCCTTAATGGCAACAATACAATATGTGCCTCGCCACCCCTACTGTCATCGAGTGAGGACACTGCAAGATTGAACCCATTACAAAGCACCTCTCCCACTGAAGATAAAATCAATCTAGCTAGCCAAACTAAACGGATAGATCGGAGACAAATACAAAGCTATCATAATCATGCATAATAAAGTTCGGAAAAGACTCAATTACTTTCATGGAATAATGTAGCGACCCGACCCGAATGGATCAAGTCTCTGTGCTCCGGTGTCATCCCTGGATCAGTAATGTTGACACCACACAGTACTTCGAAGGATTTATAGCAGAGTAGCAACCACACACTTATTACATCGATGTCTCAAAGAGAACTTATTACAATAAAGTATGGCTTAAGGCCATCTAATATCGATAACAGCGGAAGACTTGGAAGATAAATGGGTCCATCAACTCCAACGACATCACTGAGTATAGCACCACGACCTAAAAGCACCTTACTCGTCGTCTGAAAAGTCTGCAACATGAAAGTTGCAGCCCGAAAACGGGTCAGCACATGGAATATGCTGGCAAGGTAACACATAGAGAGTAATGAACAGAAATGAGCTATACTATATTCATATTTGGCTGGTGGAAAGCTCTATGGTTACTGTTTTGCGTAAAGCCAGTTTTTCCCTACTGCAAAGGAATAAATTTATTTAACTATCATGGTAGTTGAACATCGAGAATGGTTGACAGCATTCCGATCCCAATTAAGTGAACAATTAAAACCCATCAATATTAATTAGAAGTAACATGATGAGATTCACACGATATTCAAGTACTAGATACTCAAGATGTCCATAACCGGGGACACGACTAATCATGATTAGTTTATTACACTCTGCAGAGGTTTGCGCACTTTTCCCCACAAGACTCGATCGCTTCCATTGGATTTCTCGCACTACACGGTGTTTGAGAAACGGATGACCGAGACACAGTCTTTCAGAAGCGCTAGCACCTTACGATGGATAGACCGGTACACCTACTTTCCCCTACATCTGCTAGTCTACCCTGTAAGAGTTCGCATGACTTAATCAACTATGCCAGAGCCCATAATGGCTTGTGGCTGCACACGGAAGTTTCTAGCATGAAAGATCTTATGATCCCTTTGAGCCTGGGTGGCGGTCCAAAAGAAAAATAGGCAAGACCTGATAGAAACCAGGTGCCTCGATCCACCCAGATGTGTGTTTAAATTGCCACCTTAAGTAAACCATTAAAATTATCAAACTCACATCTGTCATGGATATCACTCACCCAATCCACATCTACTAGCATAGCATGGCATAATAAGCAAACGTAGAAGTAACTCCCAAAGGTTTCATAATGAACAGGTAATAGGTACTACCTCATCTACTTCCCATCCCACAATTTAATTAGATCCTAATCATGCAATGTGTGAGGATTGATCTAATGCAATAAAACTGGGTTGTAGAAAAGGTATGATCAAAGTGTTACTTGCCTTACTGATGATCCGCGAGACCTAGAGATTTGAAGTAACAGGCGGCGCACTCCGGGTAATCTATCGCAGACAAACAACAAGCATACAATAAGTACTCATCTAATGCACAGGTAAAACTCGAACAAGAGATCGAACCAGAAATTTCAACTTAAGAACTCCGGTTGCAAAGAGAGAAAGAACCGAACAAAGCAAGGAAAACAAACGGCGGAAGAAAACAACTCGGTTCTAGCAAGTTGAAACTAGGTCAAGTTTTACAGTAGCAAAAACTTATTTAAGTTGATTAGTCGGAACGGCAGTTTCAAAACGAAATTCCAGGCGCTTGAATCACCTGATTCCGATAAACGAGCGGGAAGATAAACTAGAACGAAGATCAGATCTGAAATCGCGATCAGAAAAACGTGAAGTAAACCGACGAAAAATAAACGACGAATGGTTAAACGAACGGACGTTCGTCAACCGAGAATAACAAGTGGTCACGTTCGTTAGTACGAACGGTCCGGCGAACATTCGCTAAACAACTAAACCGAAAACAAACGGAAACCGATCTAGGGTTTCGAAAAAAACCGAAACAACGAACAAAAAGAAACCGGAACGGTTTTAAAAAAAACCGAACCGAGGGGAGGGATGGCGCGACGCGGGCTACCTCGGCGAGGGGCTCCGGTGAGGGGCTCCAGCGGCGGCGGCGCTGGAAGGCGGCGGCGGCGCTGGGCGGCGGCGGCGCTAGGCGGCGGCGGCTGCAGGGAGGCGCGGGCGGCGGGGCTGGGCGCGGGGTGGGAGGCGGCGGGGTGGTGTGGGGAGAGGGGGGGGTCTTGGGGTATTTAAAGAGGGGGGATTGCTTGGGGGAGGGGGCAAGCAAGGGCGGCGGCGGCGCGCTAGAGCCCTAGCCTGACTCGGCTTCAGGCGGCGTGACGCGGATTTTTTTTTAAAAGATACGCGTGCAGAAAAACAAAGAAAAGAAAATCTAAACGAACTCCGAAATTCCCGAAGTAAATTTTCCCCGACTCCAAAAAATGAGTCGAACAAAATGAACTTTTCTCGGGGCATAGATGCAAATTTTGAAAACACGCATTTTTTCCCTAATCCAAATAAAATGCAACTGAAATCCGGAAAACATCCAAAGTTCGATTTTTTTATTAAATCTTCATTTTTCCTAAATTTGGGAAAGTCATATTATTCCCCTCTCTCATATTTGATATTGGGAAAAATAATTGAAGATGAAATAAATAAAATCAAAAGATCCTTTTTTCAAAGTTTGAGAAAACTCAAATATGAAAACAACGAAATCTCCAACTCTCTCCGAGGGTCCTTGAGTTGCGTGAAATTTCTAGGATCGACCAAAATGCAAGAAAATATGATATGCATGATGATCTAAGGTATAACATTCCAAATTGTAAATTTGGGATGTTACAAACCTACCCCCCTTAAGATGAATCTCGCCCTCGAGATTCGGGTTGGTTAGAAAATAGGTGAGGGTGGTCCTTGAGCAAATCTTCTTCTCTCTCCCAGGTGGCTTCATCCTCTGAGTGGTGGTTCCACTGAACTTTACAGAACTTGATAACCTTGCTGCCGGTAACACTGCTGGAAAAATTGAGAATCTTGACTAGTTTCTCCTCATACGTTAAGTCGTCCTTCAACTGAATCGCTTCAAGCGGCACTGTATCTCTTAGTGGTACCTCCGCCATCTCGGCGTGACATTTCTTCAGCTGAGAAACATGGAATACGTCATGAACTCCTGACAGTCCCTCTGGTAATTCCAAGTTATAAGCGACTTCTCCCATACGTTGCAAGATCTTATACGGTCCAACGAAACGCGGGGCTAATTTTCCCTTAACTCCAAAGCGCTTAACTCCTCGTAGTGGGGATACTCGGAGATAGACTCTGTCTTCGGTTTCATAAACTGTCTCCTTGTGTTTAGAATCTGCGTAGCTCTTCTGCCTGGACTGGGCTACCTTGAGCCTATCGTGTATCAACTTAACTTTCCGTTCAGACTCCTTAATCAAATCCGGTCCAAAGAACTGACGATCTCCAACTTCGTCCCATGACAACGGTGTCCTGCACCTCCTTCCGTACAAAGCTTCGAAAGGTGCCATCTTCAAACTGGTTTGGTAACTGTTGTTATAAGAAAACTCTGCATACGGCAAGTTATCGTCCCAACTAGATCCATAATCTAGTGCACAAGCTCTCAGCATATCTTCCAAAATCTGATTGACTCTCTCTGTCTGTCCATCTGTCTGCGGATGAAAAACGGTGCTGAACTCTAGCCTGGTTCCCAAAGTTTCATGCAACTGATTCCAAAACTTTGAGGTAAATTGGGTTCCTCTGTCTGATACAATACTCCTCGGAACTCCATGCAAACAAATGATACTAGTCATGTATATCTTTGCCAACTTAGCACTAGTGTAAGTGGTCTTTATTGGAATGAAATGTGCTACCTTCGTCAAACGATCAACTACTACCCATATCGAGTCATAGCCTGCCTTCGTCCTGGGTAGTCCTGTGATAAAATCCATACCTATCTTATCCCACTTCCATTCGGGTATCAGCAATGGTTGTAACAATCCGGCTGGCTTCTGATGCTCCGCCTTCACTCTATGACACACATCACAAACTGCTACATATGCTGCAATATCCTTCTTCATTCCGGTCCACCAGAATGTTTCCTTTAAATCCAAATACATCTTGGTATTTCCTGGGTGAATCGAATAGGGTGACTCATGTGCCTCTTGTAGAATCAACTTCCTGATCTCTGGGTCATTTGGCACATAAACACGGTCCTCAAACCATAGGGTATCGTGCTCATCCTCATGAAATCCCTTTGCTTTTCCATCACTCATTTTCTTCTTTATAGAAGCAATCTCCTTATCAAATTTCTGAGCTTCTCTGATTTTATCCATCAATGTTGACTGAATCTCCAATGCTGCTACATAGCCTTTCGGAACTATCTCTAAACATAGTTCACGAAGGTCTTCTGCTAATTCTTTTGGTATCTCTCCCGTCATCAACGTATTTACATGGCTATTACGGCTCAATGCATCTGCTACTACATTAGCTTTTCCGGGATGGTAATGCAATCTCATATCATAATCCTTGATGAGTTCCAACCATCTCCTTTGTCTGAGGTTCAACTCCTTCTGCGTGAAAATGTACTTCAAATTCTTGTGATCCGTGTACACCTCACAATGATTTCCAATGAGGAAATGTCTCCATGTCTTCAATGCATGCACTACGGCTGCTAACTCCAAATCATGTGTGGCGTAATTCAACTCATGAGGCTTCAGTTGTCGTGAAGCATACGAAACAACTCTCCCTTCCTGCATAAGCACTGCTCCAAGTCCTCGACGTGAAGCGTCGCAATACACCTCATAATCCTTCGTCTGATCTGGCAAAATCAACACTGGTGAGGTAACCAATCGTTTCTTCAACTCCTGGAAACTAGCCTCACACTCCTCAGTCCAATTGAACTTGGTATCCTTCTTCAACAACTCCGTCATAGGCTTTGCAATCTTTGAAAAGTTCTCAATAAATCTCCGGTAGTATCCTGCGAGTCCAATAAAACTCCAGATCTCTCCAACTGTCATTGGTGCTTCCCATTCGGTTACGGTCTCAACCTTTGTGGGGTCAACTGCTATCCCTTCTCCGGATATAACGTGTCCGAGGAATCCTACTTCCTTCAACCAAAACTCACATTTGCTAAATTTGGCGTATAACTGATGTTCCCTTAGTTTCTCCAAAACCAAACGCAAATGTTCCTTATGCTCTTCTTCATTCCTTGAATAAACCAGGATATCATCAATGAACACTACGACGAACTTATCCAAAAACTCCATAAACACTTTGTTCATCAGGTTCATAAAATAGGCAGGCACGTTAGTCAGTCCGAATGACATAACGGTATACTCGTACAATCCGTATCTCGTGGTAAAAGCTGTCTTCGGAATATCCTGTTCTCGAATCTTCAACTGATGGTACCCTGATTGCAAATCGATCTTGGAAAACACTTTAGCTCCTTGCAAACGGTCAAACAGATCATTAATCATTGGCAGTGGGTACTTGTTCTTGATGGTTACTTCATTTAATCCACGGTAATCAACAACCATCCGTAATGATCCATCCTTCTTCTCCACTAGAAGTACGGGTGATCCCCAAGGCGAAGAACTTGGGCGTATGTAACCTTTCTCCAGTAACTCCTTAATCTGATTCTTAATTTCTACCAAATCCTTTGCTGGCATCCGGTATGGCCGCTTCGATATTGGGCCTGTACCTGGCAATAACTCAATCAAAAATTCAATGTCTCTATTCGGCGGCATGCCTAGCAACTCTTCTGGAAATACATCAGGAAACTCCTTTACCACTGGTACTTCCTCCTGCACAACTCCCGTTAGGCAATTTACTTGTGTCCTATTTGGCACATGCCGGGATACATACTTGATCCTTCTTCCTTCTGGCGTTGTGAGCAAAATTGTCTTACTGGTGCAATCGATATTTCTGTTGGGGAACGTAGTAATTTCAAAATTTTCCTACGCACATGCAAGATCATGGTGATGCATAGCAACGAGGGGGAGAGTCTGATCTACGTACCCTTGTAGATCGCAACGGAAGCGTTGACACAATGTAAAGGAAGTAGTCGTACGTCTTCTTCCCGATCTGATCGATCCAAGCACCGTTACTCTGGCACCTCCGAGTTCTTAGCACACGTACAGCTCGATGACGATCCCCGGGCTCCGATCCAGCAAAGCTTCAGGGAGGAGTTCCGTCAGCACGACGGCGTGGTGACGATCTTGATGTTCTACCGACGCAGGGCTTCGCCTAAGCTCTACAACGATATGATCGAGGTGGAATATGGTGGCAGGGGGCACCGCACACGGCTAAGGAACGATCTCAAGGATCAACTTGTGTGTTTAGAGGTGCCCCCTGCCCCCGTATATAAAGGATCCAAGGGGGAGGAGCTGGCCGGCCAAGAGGAGGGCGCAGGAGGAGTCCTACTCCTATCGGGAGTAGGACTCCCCCCCCCCAATCCTATTCCAAATAGGACTCCCAAGGGGGAAAGAGAGAGAGAGGTGGCCGGCCACCTCTCCTAGTCCTAATAGGACTAGGGGAGGGGGGAGGCGCGCAGCCCATCATGGCAGCCCCTTTCACCTTTCCACTAAAGCCCAATAAGGCCCATATGGCTCCCGGGGGGTTCCGGTAACCTCCCGGTAATCCGGTAAAATCCCGATTTTACCCAGAACACTTCCGATATCCAAATATAGGCTTCCAATATATCAATCTTTATGTCTCGACCATTTCGAGACTCCTCGTCATGTCCGTGATCACATCCGGGACTCCGAACTACCTTCGGTACATCAAAATGCATAAACTCATAATAACTGTCATCGTAACGTTAAGCGTGCGGACCCTACGGTTCGAGAACAATGTAGACATGACCGAGACACGTCTCCGGTCAATAACCAATAGCGGGACCTGGATGCCCATATTGGCTCCTGCATATTCTACGAAGATCTTTATCGGTCAGACCGCATAACAACATACGTTGTTCCCTTTGTCATCGGTATGTTACTTTCCCGAGATTCGATCGTTGGTATCCAATACCTAGTTCAATCTCGTTACCGGCAAGTCTCTTTACTCGTTCTGTAATACATCATCCCGCAACTAACTCATTAGTTGCAATGCTTGCAAGGCTTGTGTAATGTGCATTACCGAGAGGGCCCAGAGATACCTCTCCGACAATCGGAGTGACAAATCCTATTCTCGAAATACGCCAACCCAACATCTACCATTCGAGACACCTGTAGAGCTCCTTTATAATCACCTAGTTACGTTGTGACGTTTGGTAGCACACAAAGTGTTCCTCCGGCAAACGGGAGTTGCATAATCTCATAGTCATAGGAACATGTATAAGTCATGAAGAAAGCAATAGCAACATACTAAACGATCGGGTGCTAAGCTAATGGAATGGGTCATGTCAATCAGATCATTCAACTAATGATGTGACTTCGTTAATCAAATAACCACTCTGTGTTTATGGTTAGGAAACTTAACCATCTTTGATTAACGAGCTAGTCAAGTAGAGGCATACTAGTGACAATCTGTTTGTCTATGTATTCACACATGTATTATGTTTCCGGTTAATACAATTCTAGCATGAATAATAAACATTTATCATGATATAAGGGAATAAATAATAACTTTATTATTGCCTCTAGGGCATATTTCCTTCAGTCTCCCACTTGCACTAGAGTCAATAATCTAGATTACACAGTAATGATTATAACACCCATGGAGCCTTGGTGCTGATCATGTTTTGCTCGTGGAAGAGGCTTAGTCAATGGGTCTGCAACATTCAGATCCGCATGTATCTTGCAAATCTCTATGTCTCCCACCTGGACTAGATCCCGGATGGAATTGAAGCGTCTCTTGATGTGTTTGGTCCTTTTGTGAAATCTGGATTCCTTTGCCAAAGCAATTGCACCAGTATTGTCACAAAAGATTTTCATTGGACCCGATGCACTAGGTATGACACCTAGATCGGATATGAACTCCTTCATCCAGACTCCTTCGTTCGCTGCTTCCGAAGCAGCTATGTACTCCGCTTCACATGTAGATCCCGCTACGACGCTTTGTTTAGAACTGCACCAACTGACAGCTCCACCGTTTAAAGTAAACACGTATCCGGTTTGCGATTTAGAATCGTCCGGATCAGTTTCAAAGCTTGCATCAACGTAACCTCTTACGGTGAGCTCTTTGTCACCTCCATATACGAGAAACATATCCTTAGTCCTTTTTAGGTATTTCAGGATGTTCTTGACCGCTGTCCAGTGATCCACTCCTGGATTACTTTGGTACCTCCCTGCTAAACTTATAGCAAGGCACACATCAGGTCTGGTACACAGCATTGCATACATGATAGAGCCTATGGCTGAAGCATAGGGAACATCTTTCATTTTGTCTCTATCTTCTGCAGTGGTCGGGCATTGAGTCTGGCTCAACTTCACACCTTGTAACACAGGCAAGAACCCTTTCTTTGCTTGATCCATTTTGAACTTCTTCAAAATCTTGTCAAGGTATGTGCTTTGTGAAAGTCCAATTAAGCGTCTTGATCTATCTCTACAGATCTTTATGCCTAATATGTAAGCAGCTTCACCGAGGTCTTTCATTGAAAAACTCTTATTCAAGTATCCCTTTATGCTATCCAGAAATTCTATATCATTTCCAATCAGCAATATGTCATCCACATATAATATCAGAAATGCTACAGAGCTCCCACTCACTTTCTTGTAAATACAGGATTCACTGAAAGTCTGTATAAAACCAAATGCTTTGATCACACTATCAAAGCGTTTATTCCAACTCCGAGATGCTTGCACCAGTCCATAAATGGATCGCTGGAGCTTGCACACTTTGTTAGCTCCCTTTGGATCGACAAAACCTTCCGGTTGCATCATATACAACTCTTCTTCCAGAAATCCATTCAGGAATGCAGTTTTGACATCCATCTGCCATATTTCATAATCATAAAACGCGGCAATTGCTAACATGATTCGGACAGACTTAAGCATCGCTACGGGTGAGAAGGTCTCATCATAGTCAACCCCTTGAACTTGTCGAAAACCTTTTGCGACAAGTCGAGCTTTATAGACAGTAACATTACCGTCAGCGTCAGTCTTTTTCTTGAAGATCCATTTATTCTCAATTGCTTGCCGATCATCGGGCAAGTCAACCAAAGTCCATACTTTGTTCTCATACATGGATACCATCTCAGATTTCATGGCCTCAAGCCATTTCTCGGAATTTGGGCTCATCATCGCTTCCTCATAGTTCGTAGGTTTGTCATGGTCAAGTAACATGACCTCCAGAATAGGATTACCGTACCACTCTGGTGCGGATCTCACTCTGGTTTACCTACGAGATTCGGTAGTGACTTGATCTGAAGTTACATGATCATCATCATTAGCTTCCTCACTAATTGGTGTAGTAGTCACAAGAACAGATTTTTGTGATGAACTACTTTCCAATAAGGGAGAAGGTATAATTACCTTATCAAGTTTTCTACTTTCCTCCCACTCACTTCTTTCGAGAGAAACTCCTTCTCTAGAAAGGATCCATTATAAGAAACGAATGTCTTGCCTTAGGATCTGTGATAGAAGGTGTACCCAACAGTCTTCTTTTGGGTATCCTATGAAGACATATTTCTCTGATTTGTTTTTGAGCTTATCAGGATGAAACTTTTCACATAAGCATCACAACCCCAAACTTTAAGAAACGACAACTTTGGTTTCTTGCTAAACCACAGTTCAGATTGTGTCGTCTCAACGGACTTAGATGGTGCCCCTTTTTAACGTGAATGCGGCTGTCTTTAATGCATAACCTCAAAAACGATATTGGTAAATCGGTAAGAAACATCGTAGATTTGCACTATATCTAATAAAGTACAGCTATGACGTTCAGACACACCATTATGCTGTGGTGTTCCGGGTGGCACGAATTTGTGAAACTATTCCACATTGTTTTAATTTAAGACCAAACTCGTAACTCAAATATTTGTCTCCGCGATCAGATCGTAGAAGCCTTATTTTCTTGTTACGATGATTCTTCACTCTGAAATTCTTTGAACTTTTCAAATGTTTCAGACTTATATTTCATTAAGTAGATATACTCATATCTGCTCAAATCATCTGTGAAGATCAGAAAATAATGATACCTATCGTGAGCCTCAATATTCATCGGACCACATACATCAGTATGTATGATTTCCAACAAATCTGTTGCTCGCTCCATTTTTCCGAAGAATAGAGTCTTAGTCATCTTGCCCATAAGGCATGGTTCGCAAGCATCAAGTGATTCCAAAATACCATCAGCATGGAGTTTCTTCATGCGCTTTACACCAATATGACCTAAACGGCAGTGCCACAAATAAGTTGCACTATCATTATTAACTTTGCATCTTTTGGTTTCAATATTATGAATATGTGTATCACTAAGATCGAGATCCAATGAACCATTTTCATTGGGTGTGTAACCATACAAGGTTTTATTTATGTAAACAGAACAACAATTGTTCTCTAACTTAAATGAATAACCGTATTGCAATAAAATGATCAAATCATATTCATGCTCAACGCAAACACCAAATAACACTTATTTAGTTTCAACACTAATCCCGAAAGTATAGGGAGAGTGCGATGATGATCATATCAATCTTGGAACCACTTCCAACACACATCGTCACTTCACCCTTAACTAGTCTCTGTTCATTCTGCAACTCCCGTTTCGAGTTACTACTCTTAGCAACAGAACCAGTATCAAATACTGAGGGGTTGCTATAAACACTAGTAAAGTACACATCAATAACATGTATATCAAATATACTTATGTTCACTTTGCCATCCTTCTTATCCGCCAATCACTTGGGGTAGTTCCGCTTTCAGTGACCAGTCCCTTTGCAGTAGAAGCACTTAGTCTCAGGCTTAGGTCTAGACTTGGGCTTCTTCAATTGAGAAGCAACTTGCTTGCCGTTCTTCTTGAAGTTCCCCTTTTTTTCCCTTTGCCCTTTTCTTGAAACTAGTGATCTTGTCAACCATCAACACTTGATGTTTTTCTTGATTTCTACCTTCGTTGATTTCAGCATCACGAAGAGCTTGGGAGTTGTTTCCATTATCCCTTGCATATTATAGTTCATCACGAAGTTCTACTAACTTGGTGATGGTGACTAGAGAATTCTGTCAATCACTATCTTATCTGGAAGATTAACTCCCACTTGATTCTAGCGATTGTAGTACCCAGACAATCTGAGCACATGCTCACTAGTTGAGCGATTCTCCTCCATCTTTTAGCTATAGAACTTGTTGGAGACTTCATATCTTTCAACTCGGGTATTTGCTTGAAATATTAACTTCAACTCCTGGAACATCTCATATGGTCCATGACATTCAAAACGTCTTTGAAGTCCCGATTCTAAGCCGTTAAGCATGGTGCACTAAACTATCAAGTAGTTATCATATTGAGCTAGCCAAACGTTCATAATGTCTGCATCTGCTCCTGCAATAGGTTTGTCACCTAGCGGTGCATCAAGGACATAATTTTTCTATGCAGCAATGAGGATAAACCTCATATCACGGATCCAATCCGCATCATTGCTACTAACATCTTTCAACATAGTTTTTCTCTAGGAACATATCAAAATAAACATAGGGAAGCAACAACGCGAGCTATTGATCTACAACATGATTTGCAAAATACTACCAAGACTAAGTTCATGATAAATTCAAGTTCAATTTAATCATATTACTTAAGAACTCCCACTTAGATGGACATCCCTCTAATCCTCTAAGTGATCACGTGATCCAAATCAACGAAACCATGTCCGATCATCACGTGAGATGGAGTAGTTTCATCGGTGAACATCATTATGTTGATCATATCTACTATATGATTCACGCTCGACCTTTCGGTCTCCGTGTTCCGAGGCCATATCTGTATATACTTGGCTCGTCAACTATAACCTGAGTATTCCGCGTGTGCAACTGTTTTGCACCCGTTGTATTTGAACGTAGAGCCTATCACACCCGATCATCACATGGTGTCTCAGCACGAAGAACTTTCGCAACGGTGCATACTCAGGGAGAACACTTCTTGATAATTTAGTGAGAGATCATCTTATAATGCTACCGTCAATCAAAGCAAGATAAGATGCATAAAAGATAAACATCA
Source organism: Triticum monococcum (assembly GCA_034509565.1). Lineage (NCBI taxonomy): Eukaryota > Viridiplantae > Streptophyta > Magnoliopsida > Poales > Poaceae > Triticum > Triticum monococcum. The sequence continues at coordinate 435,134,935 of CM067842.1, read as the reverse complement.
CATGCAATCAATATAAGTGATATGATATGGCCATCATCATCTTGTGCTTGTGATCTCCATCTCTGAAGCACCGTCATGATCACCATCGTCACCGGCGCGACACCTTGATCTCCATCGTAGCATCGTTGTCGTCTCGCCAATCTCATGCTTCCACGACTATCGCTACCGTTTAGTGATAAAGTAAAGCATTACATCACGATTGCATTGCATACAATAAAGCGACAACCATATGGCTCCTGCCAGTTGCTGATAACTTGGTTACAAAACATGATCATCTCATACAATAAAATTTAGCATCATGTCTTGACCATATCACATCACAACATGCCCTGCAAAAACAAGTTAGACGTCCTCTACTTTGTTGTTGCAAGTTCTACGTGGCTGCTACGGGCTTTAAGTAAGAACCAATCCCACCTACGCATCAAAACCACAACGATAGTTTGTCAAATAGACTTCGTTTTAACCTTCTCAAGGACCGGGCGTAGCCACACTCGGTTCAACTAAAGTTGGAGAGACAGTCGCCCGCAAGCCATCTATGTGCAAAGCACGTCGAGGGAACCGGTCTCGCGTAAGCGTACGCGTAAGGTTGGTCCAGGTCGTCTCGTCCAACAATACCGCCGAACCAAAGTATGACATGCTGGTAGGCAGTATGACTTATATCGTCCACAACTCACTTGTGTTCTACTCGTGCACATAACATCAAACCATAAAACCTAGGCTCGGATGCCACTGTTGGGGAACGTAGTAATTTCAAAATTTTCCTACACATACGCAAGATCATGGTGATGCATAGCAACGAGGGGGAGAGTCTGATCTACGTACCCTTGTAGATCGCAACGGAAGCGTTGACACAATGTTGAGGAAGTAGTCGTACGTCTTCTTCCCGATCCGACCGATCCAAGCACCGTTACTCCGGCACCTCCGAGTTCTTAGCACACGTACAGCTCAATGACGATCCCCGGGCTCCGATCCAGCAAAGCTTCTGGGAGGAGTTCCGTCAGCACGATGGCGTGGTGACGATCTTGATGTTCTATCGACGCAGGGCTTCGCCTAAGCTCTACAACGATATGATCGAGGTGGAATATGGTGGCAGGGGGCACCGCACACGGCTAAGGAACGATCTTAATGATCAACTTGTGTGTTTAGAGGTGCCCCTGCCCCCGTATATAAAGGATCCAAGGGGGAGGGGCTGGCCGGCCAAGAGGAGGGCGCAGGAGGAGTCCTACTCCTACCGGGAGTAGGACTCCCCCCCCCCCAATCCTATTCCAAATAGGACTCCCAAGGGGGAAAGAGAGAGAGAGAGGTGGCCGGCCACCTCTCCTAGTCCTAATAGGACTAGGGGAGGGGGGAGGCGCGCAGCCCATCATGGCAGCCCCTTTCACCTTTCCACTAAAGCCCAATAAGGCCCATATGGCTCCCGGGGGGTTCCGGTAACCTCCCGGTAATCCGGTAAAATCCCGATTTTACCCGGAACACTTCCGATATCCAAATATAGGCTTCCAATATATCAATCTTTATGTCTCGACCATTTCGAGACTCCTCATCATGTCCGTGATCACATCCGGGACTCCGAACTACCTTCGGTACATCAAAATGCATAAACTCATAATAACTGTCATCGTAACGTTAAGCGTGCGGACCCTACGGTTCGAGAACAATGTAGACATGACCGAGACACGTCTCCGGTCAATAACCAATAGCGGGACCTGGATGCCCATATTGGCTCCTGCATATTCTATGAAGATCTTTATCGGTCAGACCGCATAACAACATACGTTGTTCCCTTTGTCATCGGTATGTTACTTGCCCGAGATTCGATCGTCGGTATCCAATACCTAGTTCAATATCGTTACCGGCAAGTCTCTTTACTCGTTCTGTAATACATCATCCCGCAACTAACTCATTAGTTGCAATGCTTGCAAGGCTTGTGTAATGTGCATTACCGAGAGGGCCCAGAGATACCTCTCCGACAATCGGAGTGACAAATCCTATTCTCGAAATACACCAACCCAACATCTACCATTCGAGACACCTGTAGAGCTCCTTTATAATCACCCAGTTATGTTGTGACGTTTGGTAGCACACAAAGTGTTCCTCCGGCAAACGGGAGTTGCATAATCTCATAGTCATAGGAACATGTATAAGTCATGAAGAAAGCAATAGCAACATACTAAACGATCAGGTGCTAAGCTAATGGAATGGGTCATGTCAATCAGATCATTCAACTAATGATGTGACCTTGTTAATCAAATAACAACTCTTTGTTTATGGTTAGGAAACTTAACCATCTTTGATTAACGAGCTAGTCAAGTAGAGGCATACTAGTGACACTCTGTTTGTCTATGTATTCACACATGTATTATGTTTCCAGTTAATACAATTCTAGCATGAATAATAAACATTTATCATGATATAAGGAAATAAATAATAACTTTATTATTGCCTCTAGGGCATATTTCCTTCAATTTCCTCCATACATCGACAGCCAATCCATACCGAGAATTACATCCAGACCCTGGGATTCCAGAATAATTAAATCTGTTGGGAAAACATGCCTTCCTATGCTTAATGGCACTTGAAAACATCCTTGTTTGGCCATGTACTCTGCTCCTGGCGAGCTTACTAGCATAGGAGTTTTAAGAATCCTAGTGGGCAGGCTATATTTTTCCACAAATCCCCTTGATATGTATGAATGTGATGCACCAGTATCGAAAAGAATGAGTGCGGTAAATGACTTAACCAAAAACTTACCGATTACTGCATCAGGCTGATCTTCAACCTCCTCCACATTAACGTGGTTCACCTGTCCCCTATTGAAAGGGTTCGGCTTCTTCCCTGAGCTTCCGTTGCCATTTCCATTTTGGCCTTCAGGACATTCATTGGCATAATGTCCGGTCTTGGAACACTTGAAACAGGTGACTTGACTCAGATCTCTCTTGGCTGGGGTTGATGGGGTGGTCCGATTCTGGCCGTTGCTTCCTCCATTCCCATTACCATTCTTGTGGCCATTATGGTTGTGCGAACTACCTCCTCCATGGGTATGCTGAAACTGAATTCCCGGTTTAGGGGTAAAACGGGGCTTCCGCTGGGCTCCAGTGTTATACTTCCCCTGTCCATACTTCCTCTTGTGGTTCTCAATCTGCTGTTGCTTCCCTTCAATCATGATGGCATGATCTACCAACTCCTGGTAGTTGCGAAACTTGCTACCATCAACTGCATGCTTAACTCATCATTCAATCCTTCCAGAAACTTCTCCTGCTTAGTTGCATCCGTAGCAACGTCATCTGGGGCATAACGTGCTAACTTGCTGAAGTCGTCAACATACTGGCCAACTGTCCTTCCTCCTTGGCGTAAGTTGCGAAATTCGCGCTTCTTCATGGCCATAGCTCCTGCTGAAACATGGGCAGTGCGGAAAGCTTGCTGAAACTGATCCCGTGTGACAGTGTCAACTGGGTAAGTGGCTGTGAAATTCTCCCACCATGCTGTCGCGGGTCCGTCAAGCTGATGTGCGGCAAACTTCACTTTCTCACCATCTGTACATCCTGCAGTGGTCAACTCCCTTCCTATCTTGCGGAGCCAATCGTCTGCTACTATCGGCTCGGTGCTACTAGAAAACACCGGCGGATTCAGCCTAAGGAAACGGGCTAAGTGGTCAACAAGTGGCGGTGGTGGAGGTGGGTTATTGTTGTTCTGCTGATTCTGGACTAACATCTGCATCAATTGATTCTGTTGCTGGATCAACTGAGTGAGCTCCGGTGGAAATCCATTGTCACGTCTCGGAGGCATCTGAGGGTTTAGAAAAGATGAGATTTAAGAATAGAGTGAGGTCTAAGGAGAAAACACTACCCCAATGCACATGAGCAAATGCACACAAAATCACTTCATTCAATCAAACAAGGACATACAACGGTCTAGAACTATCGCAAAAGTGCTCGAACTATAGTGTATACATGGGAAAATACTACTAATATTTGGTGGTCATCTAGAAATTTGAATCAGTGGAAGACTCCATGATGTCCGCTCCAGCTTCGTCTTCAAAGTCGGGTTCACTTGGATCCGAATCGGTGTCGTCGAGAATGATGTAGTTGTCTGGACATGCGACGTACATGTCTTCCTTCCTGGATGCTAACTCCCTCTTGAGTTCTTCAATTTCCTGTTTAAGATCGCCATTGTGCCTTGCTAGAGCTACGATCTCGTCCATGTAGTCCTTGTGTGTAGCCTTCGGTTCTCCTTCTAGCTCGATGATCCTAGCCTTCGCATTCTTCAACTCTATCATATCATTGCACATCTGGTTCTCGTGGCGTCGAATGTGCTGGTTTAACTCCTGGATGAAAGCTGCAATGGATCTATCCTTCTTGGTGCTAACTAATTCCCATTGTTCATCTCGGCGTCCGCAAATATGGTAGATAGTGTCCTTGAGGTCTTCTTGATAAACTTCTCCAATGCGTCCTATGGTGATATGGGCTGCCATGCTCTTTCCCAGACTCTAGGTTGGTGCATTGAAAACACTATCTATGGGCTTCGTGATTGGCGCGAATGTCCTTCCCGGAACGTGAGCTTGAATCCTCCAGCGCTCCTCTTCAGGCAGAGTGGCATTGAAGGTTCCCATGAAACTTGGTAATCCAATGTTTAGGTACTTGGTGACTTCCTTCAAGTGAAATCCAAAAGGTGTGCCTTCATCCGGTTGAGCGTACTTGATCTTCGCGTCCTTCATCCTAAAGAGTAGAAAAGATGAGGAGTTATAAAATGAGGAGAGAATAGTGATCTATGGTTTTAACTTAGTGGTCGTGTCCTACAGTTAGCGTGTGCTCTGATACCATCTCTGTAGCGACCCGACCCGAATGGATCGAGTCTCTATGCTCCGGTGTCATCCCTGGATCAGTAATGCTGACACCACACAGTACTTCGAAGGATTTATAGCAGAGTAGCAACCACACACTTATTACATCGATGTCTCAAAGAGAACTTATTACAATAAAGTATGGCTTAAGGCCATCTAATATCGATAACAGCGGAAGACTTGGAAGATAAATGGGTCCATCAACTCCAACGGCATCACTGAGTATAGAACCACGACCTAAAAGCACCTTACTCGTCGTCTGAAAAGTCTGCAACATGAAAGTTGCAGCCCGAAAACGGGTCAGCACATGGAATATGCTGGCAAGGTAACATATAGAGAGTAATGAACAGAAATGAGCTATACTATATGCATATTTGGCTGGTGGAAAGCTCTATGGTTACTGTTTTGCGTAAAGCCAGTTTTTCCCTACTGCAAAGGAATAAATTTATTTAACTATCATGGTAGTTGAACATCGAGAATGGTTGACAGCATTCCGATCCCAATTAAGTGAACAATTAAAACCCATCAATATTAATTAGAAGTAACATGATGAGATTCACACGATATTCAAGTACTAGATACTCAAGATGTCCATAACCGGGGACACGGCTAATCATGATTAGTTTATTACACTCTGCAGAGGTTTGCGCACTTTTCCCACAAGACTCGATCGCCTCCGTTGGGTTTCTCGCACTACACGGTGTTTGAGAAACGGATGACCGAGACACAGTCTTTCAGAAGCGCTAGCACCTTACGATGGATAGACCGGTACACCTACTTTCCCCTACATCTGCTAGTCTACCCTGTAAGAGTTCGCACGACTTAATCAACTATGCCAGAGCCCATAATGGCTTGTGGCTGCACACGGAAGTTTCTAGCATGAAAGATCTTATGATGCCTTTGAGCCTGGGTGGCGGTCCAAAAGAAAAAACAGGCAAGACCTGATAGAAACCAGGTGCCTCAATCCACCCAGATGTGTGTTTAAGTTGCCACCTTAAGTAAACCATTAAAATTATCAAACTCACATCTGTCATGGATATCACTCACCCAATCCACGTCTACTAGCATAGCATGGCATAATAAGCAAACATAGAAGTAACTCCCAAAGGTTTCATAATGAACAGGTAATAGGTACTACCTCATCTACTTCCCATCCCACAATTTAATTAGATCCTAATCATGCAATGTGTGAGGATTGATCTAATTCAATAAAACTGGGTTGTAGAAAAGGTATGATCAAAGTGTTACTTGCCTTGCTGATGATCCGCGAGACCTAGAGATTCGAAGTAACAGGCGGCGCACTCCGGGTAATCTATCGCAGACAAACAACAAGCATACAATAAGTACTCATCTAATGCACAGGTAAAACTCGAACAAGAGATCGAACCAGAAAGTTCAACTTAAGAACTCCGGTTGCAAAGAGAGAAAGAACTGAACAAAGCAACGGAAAACAAACGGCGGAAGAAAACAACTCGGTTCTAGCAAGTTGAAACTAGGTCAAGTTTTACAGTAGCAAAAACTTATTTAAGTTGATTAGTCGGAACGGCGGTTTCGAAACGAAACTCCAGGCGCTTGAATCACCTGATTCCGATAAACGAGCGGGAAGATAAACTAGAACGAAGATCGGATCTGAAATCGCGATCAGAAAAACGTGAAGTAAACCGACGAAAAATAAACGACGAACGGTTAAACAAACGGACGTTCATCAACCGAGAATAACCGGTGGTCACGTTCGTTAGGACGAACGGTCCGGCAAACGGTCGCTAAACAACTAAACCGAAAACAAACGGAAACCGATCTAGGGTTTCGAAAAAAAACGAAACAACGAACGAAAAGAAACCGGAACGGTTTTAAAAAAAACCGAACCAAGGGGAGGGATGGCGCGGCGCGGGCTACCTAGGCGAGGGGCTCCGGCGGCGGCATTGGGCGGCGGCAGCGCGAAGGCGGCGGCGGCGCTAGGCGGCGGCGGCTGCAGGGAGGCGCGGGCGGCGGGGCTGGGCGCGGGGTGGGAGGCGGCGGGGTGGTGTGGGGAGACGGGGGGGGGGGTCTTGGGGTATTTAAAGAGGGGGTGATTGCTTGGGGGAGGGGGCAAGCAAGGGCGGCGGCGGCGCGCTAGAGTCCTAGTCGGACTCGGCTTCGGGCGGCGGCGTGGCTAGGCGCGGGCACGTGCGCGGTGGAGGCCGGCCTGGCCTGGCCGGCTGGGCCTTGGCCCAGGCGGCGCGATACGGATTTTTTTTAAAAAGATACGCGCGCAGAAAAACAAAGAAAAGAAAATCTAAACGAACTCCAAAATTCCCAAAGTAAATTTTCCCCGACTCCAAAAAATGAGTCGAACAAAATGAACTTTTCTCGGGGCCTAGATGCAAATTTTGAAAACACGCATTTTTTCCCTAATCCAAATAAAATGCAACTGAAATCCGGAAAACATCCAAAGTTTGATTTTTTTATTAAATCTTCATGTTTCCTAAATTTGGGAAAGTCATATTATTCCCCTCTCTCATATTTGATATTGGGAAAAATAATTGAAGATGAAATAAATAAAATCAAAAGATCCGTTTTTCAAAGTTTGAGAAAACTCAAATATGAAAACAACGAAATCTCCAACTCTCTCCGAGGGTCCTTGAGTTGCGTGAAATTTCTAGGATCGACCAAAATGCAAGAAAATATGATATGCATGATGATCTAAGGTATAACATTCCGAATTGAAAATTTGGGATGTTACAAATGATCTGATCATAAACCCACAATTCATCGAATCCCAACAAACACACCACAAAAGAAGATTACATTGGATAGAACTCCAAGAAGATCGAGGAGAACATTGTATTGAAGATTGAAGAGAGAGAGAGAAGAAGCCATCTAGCTACTAGCTATGGACTTGTAGGTCTGCAGTGAACTACTCACGCATAATCAGAAGGCAGCAAAGGATGATGTAGAAGCCCCCCCCCCCCCCATGATTGATTCCCCCTCCGGCAGAGTACCAGAAGAGGCCTCCAGATTGGATCATAAAAGAACAGAAGCTTGCGGCGGTGGAAAAAGTGTTTCGGGTGGCTCTCTGGGGCTTTCCAAATATATGAGAATTTATAGAAGTAGAATTAGTTCAGACGGAGTCACATGGGACCCACAAGGTAACAGGGCGCGCCCTACCCCCTGGGTGTGCCCTGTTACCTTGCCGTCTCCTCGCTTCGTGTCTGGTCTCCTCTCGAAGCTTCTAGGGTCTCTTTTGTCTAGAAAAAATCGTCAAAAAGTTTTGTAGCATTTGGACTCCGTTTGGTACTAATTTTCTAGAAAACCAAAAACAAGTAGAAAACAATAACTGTCACTAGGCACTGGGTTAATAAGTTAGCTCCCAAAAATAATTTAAAATAGCATAAAATGCATACAAAGTATCCAAAATTGATAATATAATAGCATCAAATAATCAAAAATTATAGATACATTGGAGACGTATCAAGGACCACCGCAATATATCCGTGGCGGGCACAGTAAGGGCCCGCAAATAAAACTCCCTGTAGCGGTGGCGGGAGGACTGCGCTGCCCGCCAGTGCTCACTATCAGCACGCGGCCAAATTTGGGGGAGTTTGCTTGTGGCGGTTGCTCCTGTGCGCCCGCCACTCCTAAGCTACCAGCAGTGGCGGGTACACTTTATTTGAAGGAAATATGCCCTAGAGGCAATAATAAAGTTATTATTTATTTCCTTATATCACGATAAAAGTTTATTATTCATGCTAGAATTGTATTAACCGGAAACATAATACATGTGTGAATACATAGACAAACAGAGTGTCACTAGTATGCCTCTACTTGACTAGCTCGTTAATCAAAGATGGTTATGTTTCCTAACCATGGACAAAGAGTTGTCATTTGATTAACGAGATCACATCATTAGTTGAATGATCTGATTGACATGACCCATTCGATTAGCTTAGCACCCGATCGTTTAGTACGTTGCTATTGCTTTCTTCATGACTTATACATGTTCCTATGACTATGAGATTATGCAACTCCCGTTTGCCGGAGGAACACTTTGTGTGCTACCAAATGTCACAACGTAACTGGGTGATTATAAAGGAGCTCTACAGGTGTCTCCAAAGGTACATGTTGGGTTGGCGTATTTCGAGATTAGGATTTGTCACTCCGATCGTCGGAGAGGTATCTCTGGGCCCTCTCGGTAATGCACATCACTTAAGCCTTGCAAGCATTGCAACTAATGAGTTAGTTGCGGAATGATGTATTACGGAACGAGTAAAGAGACTTGCCGGTGACGAGATTGAACTAGGTATTGGATACCGATGATCGAATCTCGGGCAAGTAACATACCGATGACAAAGGGAACAACGTATGTTGTTATGCGGTCTGACCGATAAAGATCTTCGTAGAATATGTAGGAGCCAATATGGGCATCCAGGTCGCGCTATTGGTTATTGATCGGAGACGTGTCTCGGTCATGTCTACATTGTGCTCGAACCCGTAGGGTCCGCACGCTTAAGGTTTCGATGACAGTTATATTATGAGTTTATGAGTTTTGATGTACCGAAGGAGTTCGGAGTCCCGGATGAGATCGGGGACATGACGAGGAGTCTCGAAATGGTCGAGACATAAAGATCGATATATTGGACGACTATATTCGGACATCGGAAAGGTTCCGAGTGATTCGGGTATTTTTCGGAGTACCGGAGAGTTACGGGAATTCGCCGGGAGAAGTATTGGGCCTTGATGGGCTTTAGTGGGAAGAGGAGAAAGGGCCTGCTGCGCCCCCTCCCCTCTAGTCCGAATTGGACTAGGGAAAAGGGGGCCGGCCACCTTTCCTTATCCTCCACTTCCTTCTCCCTTCCTCCCCTCTTGGTGGACTCCTACTAGGACTTGGATTCCTAGTAGGACTCCACATCCTGGCCGCACCTAGCCTTGGCCGGCCTCCTCCTCCTCCATCCTTTATATACAGGGGCAGGGGGCACCCCATAGAGACACAAGTTGATCCACGTGATCTTATTCTTAGCCGTGTGCGGCGCCCCCTGCCACCATAGTCCTCGATAATATTGTAGCGGTGCTTAGGCGAAGCCTTGCGACAGTAGTACATCAAGATCGTCACCACGCCGTCGTGCTGACGGAACTCTTCCCCGGCACTTTGCTGGATCGGAGTCCGGGGATCATCATCAAGCTGAACGTGTGCTAAAACTCGAAGGTGTCGTAGTTTCGGTGCTTGATCGGTCGGGCCGTGAAGACGTACGACTACATCAACCGCGTTGTCATAACGCTTCCGCTGTCGATCTACAAGGGTACGTAGATCACACTCTCCCCTCTCGTTGCTATGCATCACCATGATCTTGCGTGTGCGTTACTACGTTCCCCAACAGTGGTATCAGAGCCTAGGTTTTATGGTTTGATGTTATATGCACGAGTAGAACACAAGTGAGTTGTGGGCGATATAAGTCATACTGCCTACCAGCATGTCATACTTTGGTTCGCGGTATTGTTGGATGAAGCGGCCCGGACCGACATTACGCGTACGCTTACGCGAGACCGGTTCTCCAGACGTGCTTTGCACACAGGTGGCTTGCGGGTGACTGTTTCTCCAACTTTAGTTGAACCAACTGTGGCTACGCCCGGTCCTTGCGAAGGTTAAAACGGAGTCAAATTGACAAACTATCGTTGTGGTTTTGATGCGTAGGTGAGATTGGTTCTTGCTTAAGCCCGTAGCAGCCACGTAAAACTTGCAACAACAAAGTAGAGGACGTCTAACTTGTTTTTGCGGGGCATGTTGTGATGTGATATGGTCAAGGCATGATGATGAATTTTATTGTATGAGATGATCATGTTTTGTAACCGAGTTATCGGCAACTGGCAGGAGCCATATGGTTGTCGCTTTATTGCATGCAATGCAATCGCGATGTAATGCTTTACTTTATCACTAAGCGGTAGCGATAGTCGTGGAAGCATAAGATTGGCGAGACGACAATGATGCTACGATGGAGATCAAGGTGTCGCGCCGGTGACGATGGTGATCATGACGGTGCTTCGGAGATGGAGATCACAAGCACAAGATGATGATGGCCATATCATATCACTTATATTGATTGCATGTGATGTTTATCTTTTTATGCATCTTATCTTGCTTTGATTGATGATAGCATTATAAGATGATCTCTCACTAAATTATCAAGAAGTGTTCTCCCTGAGTATGCACCGTTGCGAAAGTTCTTCGTGCTGAGATACCATGTGATGATCGGGTGTGATAGGCTCTACGTTCAAATACAACGGGTGCAAAACAGTTGCACACGCGGAATACTCAGGTTATACTTGACGAGCCAAGCATATACAGATATGGCCTCGGAACACGGAGACCGAAAGGTCGAGCGTGAATCATATAGTAGATATGATCAACATAGTGATGTTCACCATTGAAACTACTCCATCTCACGTGATGATCGGACATGGTTTAGTTGATTTGGATCACGTGATCACGTAGAGGATTAGAGGGATGTCTATCTAAGTGGGAGTTCTTAAGTAATATGATTAAATTGAACTTAAATTTATCATGAACTTAGTCCTGGTAGTATTTTGCAAATTATGTTGTAGATCAATAGCTCGCGTTGTTGCTTCCCTGTGTTTATTTTGATATGTTCTTAGAGAAAATTGTGTTGAAAGATGTTAGTAGCAATGATGCGGATTGGATCTGTGATCTAAGGTTTATCCTCATTGCTGCACAGAGGAATTATGTCCTTGATGCACCGCTAGGTGACAGACCTATTGCAGGAGCAGATGCTGACGTTATGAACGTTTGGCTAGCTAAATATGATGACTACTTGATATTTTAGTGCATCATGCTTAACGGCTTAGAATCGGGACTTCAAAGACGTTTTGAACATCATGGACCATATGAGATGTTCCAGGAGTTGAAGTTAATATTTCAAGCAAATACCCGAGTTGAGAGATATGAAGTCTCCAACAAGTTCTATAGCTAAAAGATGGAGGAGAATCGCTCAACTAGTGAGCATGTGCTTAGATTGTCTGGGTACTACAATCGCTTGAATCAAGTGGGAGTTAATCTTCCAGATAAGATAGTGATTGACAGAATTCTCTAGTCACCATCACGAAGTTAGTAGAACTTCGTGATGAACTATAGTATGCAAGGGATGACGAAAACGAATCCCGAGCTTTTCATGATGATGAAATCGATGAAGGTAGAAATCAAGAAAGAGCATCAAGTGTTGATGGTTGACAAGATCACTAGTTTCAAGAAAAGGGCAAAGGGAAAAGGGGAACTTCAAGAAAAACAGCAAGCAAGTTGCTGCTCATGTGAAGAAGCCCAAGTCTGGTCCTAAGCCTGAGACTAAAGTGCTTCTACTGCAAAGGGACTGGTCACTGGAAGCGGAACTACCCCAAGTGATTGACGGATAAGAAGGATGGCAAAGTGAACAAAAGTATATTTGATATACATGTTATTGATGTGTACTTTACTAGTGTTTATAGCAACCCCTCAGTATTTGATACTAGATCAGTTGCTAAGAGTAGTAACTCGAAACAGGAGTTGCAGAATAAACAGAGACTAGTTAAGGGTGAAGTGACGATGTGTGTTGGAAGTAGTTCCAAGATTGATATGATGATCATCACACACTCCCCTATACTTTCGGGATTAGTGTTGAACCTAAATAAGTGTTATTTGGTTTTTGCGTTGAGCATGAATATGATTTGATCATGTTTATTGCAATATGGTTATTCATTAAAGTCAGAGAATAATTGTTGTTCTGTTTACATGAATAAAACCTTCGATGGTCATACACCCAATGAAACAAGTTCGTTGGATCTCGATCATAGTAAAACACATATTCATAATATTGAAACCAAAATATGCAAAGTTAATAATGATAGTGCAACTTATTTGTGGCACTGCAGTTTAAGTCATATTGGTGTAAAGCGCATGAAGAAACTCCATGCTGATGGGCTTTTGGAATCACTTGATTATGAATCACTTGATGCTTGCGAATCATGCCTTATGGGCAAGATGACTAAAATGCCGTTCTCCGGAACAATGAAGCAAGCAACAGATTTTTTGGAAATCATACATACTGATGTATGTGGTCCGATGAATATTAAGGCTTGCAGCAGGTATCATTATTTTCTGACCTTCACAGATGATTTGAGCAGATATGGGGATATCTACTTGATGAAACATAAGTCTGAAACATTTGAACAGTTCAAAGAATTTCAGAGTGAAGTGGAAAATCATCGTGACAAGAAAATAAAAGTTTCTACGATATGATCGCAGAGGTAAAATATTTAAGTTACGAGTTTGGCCTTCAAGTAAAACAATGTGAAATAGTTTCACTACTCACGCCACCTGGAACACCATAGTGTAATGGTGTGTCCGAACGTCATAACCGTACTTTATTAGATATAGTGCGATCTATGATGTCTCTTACCGATCTACCACTATCGTTTTGGGGTTATGCATTAGAGACAGCTGCATTCACGTTAAATAGGGAACCATCTAAATCCGTTGAGACGACACCGTGTGAACTATGGTTTGGCAAGAAACCTAAGTTGTCGTTTCTTAAAAAGTTTGAGGTTGCAATGCTTATGTGAAAAAGTTTCAACCTAATAAGCTCAAACCCAAATCAGAGAAGTGTGTCTTCATAGGATACCCAAAGGAAACTATTGGGTACACCTTCTATCACAGATCCGAAGGCAAGACATTCGTAGCTAAGAATGGATCCTTTCCGGAGAAGGAGTTTCTCTCGAAAGAAGTGAGTGGGAGGAAAGTAGAAAACTTGATAAGGTAATTGTACCTTCTCCCTTATTGGAAAGTAGTTCATCACAAAAATCTGTTCTTGTGACTACTACACCAATTAGTGAGGAAGCTAATGATGATGATCATGTAACTTCAGATCAAGTTACTACCGAATCTCGTAGGTAAACCAGAGTGAGATCCGCACCAGAGTGGTACGGTAATCCTGTTCTGGAAGTCATGTTACTAGACCATGACGAACTTGCGAACTATGAGGAAGCGATGATGAGCCCAGATTCCGCGAAATGGTTTGAGGCCATGAAATCTGAGATATGATCCATGTATGAGAACAAAGTTTGGACTTTGGTTGACTTGCCCGATGATCAGCAAGCAATTGAGAATAAATGGATCTTCAAGAGGAAGACGGACGCTGATAGTAGTGTTACTATCTACAAAGCTAGAATTGTCGCAAAAGGTTTTCGACAAGTTCAAGGTGTTGACTATGATGAGAGTTTCTCACTCGTATCTATGCTAGAGTCTGTCCGAATCATGTTAGTAATTGCCGCATTTTATGAAATCTGGCAAATGGATAAACAAAACTGCATTCCTTAATGGATTTATTAAAGAAGAGTTGTATATGATGCAACCAGAAGGTTTTGTCAATCCGAAAGGTGCTAACAAAATGTGCAAGCTCCAGCGATCCATCTGTGGACTGGTGCAAGCATCTCGGAGTTGGAATATACACTTTGATGAGTTGATCAAAGCATATAGTTTTATACAGACTTGCGGTGAAGCCTGTATTTACAAGAAAGTGAGTGGGAGCACTACAGCATTTCTGATAAGTATATGTGAATGACATATTGTTGATCGGAAATAATGTAGAATTATTCTGTAAAGCATAAAGGAGTGTTTGAAAGGAGTTTTTTAAAGAAAGACTTCAGTGAAGCTGCTTACATATTGAGCTTCAAGATCTATAGAGATAGATCAAGACGCTTGATAAGTTTTTTTTTCAATGAGTACATACCTTGACAAGATTTTGAAATAGTTCAAAATGGAGCAGTCAAAGAAAGAGTTCTTGCCTGTATTACAAGGTGTGAAGTTGAGTAAGACTCAAAGCCCGACCACGGCAGAAGATAGAAAGAGAATGAAAGTCATTCCCTATGCCTTGGCCATAGGTTCTATAAAGTATGTCATGCTGTGTACTAGATCTATTGTATACCCTGCACTGATTTGGCAAGGGAGTACAATAGTGATCTAGGAGTAGATCACTGGACAGCGGTCAGAATTATCCTTAGTGAAATAAGGATATGTTTCTCGATTATGGACGTGACAAAAAGGTTCGTCGTAAATGGTTACGTCGATGCAAGTTTTTGACACTGATCCAGATGATTCTAAGTCTCAATCTGGATACATATTGAAAGTGGGAGCAATTAGCTAGAGTAGCTCCGTGCAGAGCATTGTAAACATAGAATTTTGCAAAATACATACGGATCTGAATATGGCAGGCCCGTTGACTAAATTTCTCTCACAAGCAAAACATGATCACTCTTTGGGTGTTAATCACATAGCGATGTGAACTAGATTATTGAATCTAGTAAACCCTTTGAGTGTTAGTCACATGGAGATGTGAACCAATCACATAAAGATGTGAACTATTGGTGTTAATCACATAGCGATGTGAACTAGATTATTGACTCTAGTGCAAGTGGGAGACTGAAGGAAATATGCCCTAGAGGCAATAATAAAGTTATTATTTATTTCCTTGTATCATGATAAAATTTTATTATTCATGCTAGAATTGTATTAACCGGAAACATAATACATGTGTGAATACATAGACAAACAGAGTGTCACTAGTATGCCTCTACTTGACTAGCTCGTTAATCAAAGATGGTTATGTTTCCTAACCATGGACAAAGAGTTGTCATTTGATTAACGGGATCACATCATTAGTTGAATGATCTGATTGACATGACCCATTCCATTAGCTTAGCACCCGATCGTTTAGTATGTTGCTATTGCTTTCTTCATGACTTATACATGTTCCTATGATTATGAGATTATGCAACTCCCGTTTGCCGGAGGAACACTTTGTGTGCTACCAAACGTCACAACGTAACTGGGTGATTATAAATGAGCTCTACAGGTGTCTCCAAAGGTACATGTTGGGTTGGCGTATTTCGAGATTAGGATTTGTCACTCCGATCGTCGGAGAGGTATCTCTGGGCCCTCTCGGTAATGCACATCACTTAAGCCTTGCAAGCATTGCAACTAATGAGTTAGTTGCGGGATGATGTATTACGGAACGAGTAAAGAGACTTGCCGGTGACGAGATTGAACTAGGTATTGGATACCGACGATCGAATCTCGGGCAAGTAACATACCGATGACAAAGGGAACAACGTATGTTGTTATGCGGTCTGACCGATAAAGATCTTCGTAGAATATGTAGGAGCCAATATGGGCATCCAGGTCCCGCTATTGGTTATTGACCGGAGACGTGTCTCGGTCATGTCTACATTGTTCTCGAACCCGTAGGGTCCGCACGCTTAAGGTTTCGATGACAGTTATATTATGAGTTTATGAGTTTTGATGTACCGAAGGAGTTCGGAGTCCCGGATGAGATCGGGGACATGACGAGGAGTCTCAAAATGGTCGAGACGTAATGATCGATATATTGGACGACTATATTCGGACATCGGACAGGTTCCGAGTGATTCGAGTATTTTTCGGAGTACCGGAGAGTTACGGGAATTCGCCGGGAGAAGTATTGGGCCTTGATGGGCATTAGTGGGAAGAGGAGAAAGGGCCTGCTGCGCCCCCCCTCCCCTCTAGTCCGAATTGGACTAGGGAAAAGGGGGCTGGCCACCTTTCCTTATCCTCCACTTCCTTCTCCCTTCCTCCCTCTTGGTGGACTCCTACTAGGACTTGGAGTCCTAGTAGGACTCCACATCCTGGCCGCACCTAGCCTTGGCCGGCCTCCTCCTCCTCCATCCTTTATATACAGGGGCAGGGGGCACCCCATAGAGACACAAGTTGATCCACATGATCTTATTCTTAGCCGTGTGCGGCGCCCCCTGCCACCATAGTCCTCGATAATATTGTAGCGGTGCTTAGGCGAAGCCCTGCGACAGTAGTACATCAAGATCGTCACCACGCCGTCGTGCTGACGGAACTCTTCCCCGACACTTTGCTGGATCGGAGTCCGGGGATCGTCATCGAGCTGAACGTGTGCTAAAACTCGGAGGTGCCGTAGTTTCGGTGCTTGATCGGTCGGGCCGTGAAGACGTACGACTACATCAACCGCGTTGTCATAACGCTTCCGCTGTCGATCTACAAGGGTACATAGATCACACTCTCCCCTCTCGTTGCTATGCATCACCATGATCTTGCGTGTGCGTAGGAAAATTTTGAAATTACTACGTTTCCCAACATTATTACCCGCCATAGTTTTGTATCCAAAATAGTTCTAGTGGGTGCGTGCTTGTGCCCGCCACTAATTTGAGTTCTCTTATTAGCCTTTTCCAAGTAGTGCAAAGTCACCTGGATCATCACCATCATTGTCCTTTTCCTGCTCCTCTTGTCCAGCAGCCCAATCTTGTTGTTGTGTGTTTGTGCCCGGCTGGGTGTATGTGCTGGACTGGATGTAGCCCTGTTGCGTGCCCGAATGGGTGTACGTGTCAGACTGGGTGTAGCCTTGCCGCGAGCCCAATTGGGTGTACGAAATGGCCTGGGTAGGCTCCAAGTCATCCACCCGTCCGTCCTCGTAGAAACCTCTGTCTCTGTCGTGGATGATCTCAAACAGCCCCCGGTCCTCGTTGTCATACGTCGGCTCGCCCTTTTAGGCATACCAGCAAATGGTGTGGGGTACCCATCTGCTCGATGCCCGACGCCCGTGCCCGGAAAAGCTGCTGCCATGAACACTCCAAGAAAAGAAGCGGTGCCGCATTGATGTTGATGATGAAGGGCACTTGTTGGGTAGTGGATGCTGAGGACTGCCTACCGAGCTGCTTGGAGGCGTAGCAGTACAAAGTCTTGTAATGCTCCGGCCATGGTGGTGTCTGCATGGTCGGCGATGGTAGCGGGTCTCCGAGTCCTAGGTTGAGCCCTCCACCACGTCTATCCACCACCGCGACCTCCACCTCCGCCTCTGTCGCCCTTCTGCTTTTTGAGCGCCGCCACCTTTGCCTTCGTTTTTAGCCAGCGATTTTGCCGTGTCTCCAAGTTGATCTTCCAGACGAGCGTGATCGCCGGATCCTCGACCACCGCCGTCTCCGGCAGCTTCTCTCACAGGTCCATCCTTCGGCGCCGGCGAAAAAAAGGCGGGAATTGGGTGGAGAGAGGCGAGATGGGAGAGGTGAGCGGGTGATTTTGCCGTGGAAACATCAGGGCCAGCTACAAAAAGTGTGGGCTCCGCCTTTGTTTAGGGTGTGCCAGGGGTGTCGGAGTCCTACTCGGCTCGTGTCCGAACTCCCACAAAGCTTACCTCATTTGGCGCCGATTTGCAGGGAAATTGCGGTCCGAATCACTCAGCGGACCGACGGGGTCATCGTTGAATGGCTTACGAGGTCCGAACAGCTGTGTCCAGACGGATATGGGTGGTTTCAGTGTTGAAGATGCCTTTATAGTATCATCAAACACATTTTCGACAACCCCTCGCAAAGGAAAAAACACATCTCCAAGAAAATATATGCCTATACTTTTATTTTTCCAATCTAAATAATCAAATCAATATCAGTAACTCAAAATCTGACCTCAAACCATCATACTATTTCTGAACCGGACGGAGTAACAACTAAATACAAATTAAAAAAAAAAGTAGCGGTGCGGCCATACATACTGAAAAGGTTCCGCATAATCGCTCAGTCCCACGATCAACAGACAGAACTTTACACCCAGCAAAGAAACCTACTACATCCAGGTTCTTGCCCTACGCCACTGCAATTTCAAGTGGACTGAGCTTCAAATTTCCCCAAAACGGTTGTGGGCGCACCTTTAATTTCTACAGGAAATGAATATGCTGCGTGCAGTCCCGGATCGACAGCGCCGCATGCACGCACACCACCCTTTTCTGGTGCACTGCGCGCGTCAGCTTCACACCTGCGTACACGCACGCACCCGCCTGACGTATCCATCTGACGCTTCGTTTTTCACGCCACCGTAATGTTCTCTTTACTTTTGCTTTCCAGTCTCTGTAGGATGGGATGTGCAATTGCTTTGAGGCTAGTCATAGTAAGAGTAACTTAGCAAGTAATATAACACATTTTAATTTTTTTTTGCTTATATGGCATGTAGTTAATGAGAAGTAGTAACATAATATGTTACAGTAATATAGCGCTTTTCAAGATAAGATGAGTCTACAAACCAATTAATGAAGTCCTCTATGACACTACTACTGTATTACTTTGCACTATGAAGGTAGTAACTTAAACTAGTGTCATATGCATGACACTAGTATAAATTACTCCCCATTATAACCAGTCTGATATATGGACATCCCTGACTCGGGTAGCATACATAGAACATCCACAGTCATGTACTATTCGACAAATATTAATACCAGCGGCGCCATATTAAAGGTTGATCATTTTTAGATAGATAAACGTTACGACCTCTTTCAGTTTATAGGATAGGATTATCGTAGGAATAGAAAATTTGTAGGAAATAAGATGACATGTATCTCAAATCCTATGAATAAAAATAGGAAACAAGATGTCATTTGGTTCACATAAAGAAATTTTTTTCATTAAGTCTAAGCTCATTTTTATTTTTCTATAAAATATGGAGGATAAGACCAATCCTATATAGGAATAGGAATCTATTTCTATGAACCAAAGGGCTCTTAAGAAAAAAAAAATCATGTAAGAATCATATCCTTTAGATTTTTTATGAAATTCTTTCAAATCAAAGAAGGCCTACAAATTGGTAAGCTGATCTCTGACTCAATCGGTCTATATCCACGCTCGCGCCTGTCCTGATGAGGCCCACGCTCCAATCTCTAAACCTCTTTCAATGAAAAGATGCTAAAAGCATTAATAATGTGTTCGGCAGCTCTCTGGCTTCCCTCTTGGAGCGGCCGGAGCGAAGCGGCCCGCAACGTATTCTCTGTGAGTCGCCAAAGTGGTGCTCCGTCCGCCCCGTACTCCGCGGAGCTGAATGATTTCCGAACAGAGCCTAAATAGCTTAGTAACTCAATTTTCCAACGCATAGGTGCTTAATTTGTTGTTGCTAATTTCATTTTATTTAATGATTTAGCACCTAAACTCTTTCATTCATCGGTCAAATTCTTTCATTTAAAACTTGCGTCACATGTTCAGTTGATGCTAGAAATTTAAAAATACAGTTTTGTGATCATCTAACTTGACTTAAATGTACACATACAATCACACTACGCGTATGCAGATGTATTCACATGTGTGGCCCCATTTGTCAACGACTGATGGTGCTGGGTGCTATGTATTTGTACACGAACACCCTCAAAAATATTATTTACAGAAAAATTAAACCGCAGCGACATGTTCACATTTTTTATGTACAGAAAAACTGTACTGCACAAATTTGCGAAAATTAACAATAAAAAGCGTCTGCAGTACTCGAACAAACTGCCAATTTATTTAACAGGAGACGGTCAACCCACTACGCGTCTACGCCATTCATGTCCACATCAATTTTGATAACGAGCATATAAGTACTTGGCGAGGACTCATGTGGAGCATAGTTGTGCTGCGAAAATAATTTACGACACTGCGAAAATTTAACAACAAAAAAGAATCTAGCAGGACTAAAACCAACTACCAACTACTACAGTAGTATTTAACACGAGACGCTCTAGCCACTACGTACAACCCATCAGGGTCCAGATGTCTAATATGGATAATGACCATATATGCGGAAAACCCTATGCGCCGCTCACTGCGTCAAATTGTTGACAGAACGCACACTCAAACCCCGCTTCGCTAGCAACGGGCCGGCCCATTATAAGAGAGCTAGCCAGCCGGTTTTGGGAACCTTCTAGAAGGTTACCTGACCTGTTTTCTTCCTTTTTGACCGGTTTTCCTGTGTCTTCTTTGGGATTTTCGTTTTTCTTTTTTCCGTTTTTCCGTTTCTGTTTCTTTTTCTTCTTTCATTTCCTTTTTTTCTGTTTTCTGTCAGTTTTTTTGGTTTTTTTGTTTCTTTTGAAAATTGTTCGGAAAGTTCAAATTTTGTTCGTATCGAGACGTTCAAAATTTCCAAAAATATGCGTGTTTTAAAAAATTGTTCATAAATTCAAAAAATGTTCGCATTTTTTGAAAATTATTCGGGCATTCCATAAAATGTTCTTATTTTACAAAAATTGTTTGGAATGTATTTGTTAAACTTTTCTACAATTTTTGAAAAATGTTCCTAATTTTTAAAAATTGTTCACAAATTCCCAAATTTCTTCATCTTTTCATTTTTTCAGGAGTTTCAAAAAATGTTTCAGTTTAATTTTTTATGTAAATTTCTATAAAATCGTGTTTGCAAAGTTTGTTCAGGAATTCAAAATATATTCATGTTTCCAAATTTTGTTTTGAAATTTGAAAAAATGTTCTCGTTTCAAAAAAATTGTTCCAAGATTTTCAACAAAATGTTCTTATTTTTAAAAGATGTCATGGTTCTTAAAATTTTGTTCACAAATTTGAAAGTGTTTACGTTTCACAGAACATTCCGTTGTTTAAAAAAATGCTTCCGAAATTCCTAAACTGATTCGGATCTACGCAGAATGTTTGGTTTTTTAGGTTTGATGCTACTCTTTATACAGCTTCACCTGCTAGCTCGGCTGGTAGTAACTCGTCATGTATAGACGTGCGTCATGTGTTCTAATCCCCGGCTCCCCGCCACCGTATATATATTTTTAGTCATAGTTAGCGTTCGACGCAGAGAGCGTCACATTGGGGGTCTCTGCTAGAGTTGCTGCTGGCTGCTTCTACTGCTGTAATTAAGATCTGACGTGCGTCTGGTGCTCGTTGAGGATGGACTAAACGTGCCAACTATGAAGTGCACCAGTAAGTGCTTTCATTAAAAGGGCCGACTTTGTCAGCAAAAATTTGGGAGAATACCGAGCCACCAACGATGGCGGGGAACAGAGCGCATGTGCCTGGCCAGGGTGAAGGGTAGATTCTTGGATACTAAGAAAATTATGGAATAGGGGACACAAAGACTGAAAGTATTTTAAGATGTAGCGTCTTCTTTTTCAGAAATCATTGTTCTTTTTGCAGTGACAGAAAACGTACTATATTATAGTGTACTTAGGAAAAAAAACTCCAAACAACTCCAAACTGCAAAAAAGGATCCCATTCACAAAGATTTGTCTCGCATCAAATCATAATTAAACGTTCGTATATGAGATAATTAACTAATTTGGCACAACCGCCATTATAACTAGTTCTAACTATGTCTCCCTAAAAAAACCTACTATCTCCTTTTTCATCAAAAATAATAATAATAATCTATGTCTCTTTCTTCGTGGCCGCCTCCTCCCCGGCGTGCTGCGCTTTCTTGGCCGCCTCCTCCTCAGCTGCCCGCTGCGTCTCTTTCTTCATGGCCTCCTCCTCGGCACCAAGCCTACCGGGTACTGAAAATACACGCATGGCGTAATTAGTCACGCTTAGAGGAAAAATACAGTAACAAATTTGGATGGAAAGATAAGATTAAATCCGTAGGTACGTACCAGGTGCTGGTGCTGCTTTGTCGCCGTTTTGTTGGAGGTACCAGATCCCGGCCGCCGCGGCGGACGCGACGGTGCCACCGAGGACGGCCTGGCGGCAGGAGGGCTGCGGCAGCTTCCCAAGGAAGGATCGAAGCGCCGACATTGCTAGCTATCGACGGGTTTTCGAACGAAGCGTTGGTGCTTGCCGCTTGGTCTTGGTCTGCAGGTTGTAGTTGGAGGAAGGAAGGCCGTGCTGCCTGCGTCTTTATATGCCTGCCCGCCTGCCCATCGATCAAGCTTGTTCTCCAAGCAAAAAAGATCGATCCAACAGACACGACCCAACTCCCAAGGCACAAACATACCGTCTCCAAGGCCGGTACATCTTGGCCAACAAGTCCATATCTGTACGCTCATTGACTTTTGTCGTTAGAAGGGTCCTCAGAAGGAGTACCGAGTACGTACGTAAGCAATGCGACTATGGACAGGAGTTTTTTTTTGGCAGCACTCTGCGCGGGTGCGCCGGCCCAAACTTTGGACCGGTCCAACCCTGACTGTTAGATGCACCCCCGCATAGCCGTCGGATCGCGCCTTTCCCAGCGCTTGTCACCCTGGCATGTTTTTCAGATCTGAAGAAAGCACCGCTGCAGGTCATGGCGGCTGCCCCCCGTCACCATGTCGCGCAGTGCGCCGTCGCCCTCCCCCGTTTGCTCTCACCGTCGAAAGTCGCCGCCGTGCTCGATGGCAGCGCTCTCCGTCGATGCTCGCAGACAAAAAAAGTTGTCGAAAAAGAAGCTTTGTATTGCCGCCCCTGTTGAATCAATTGAAATCCTTGGTTCCAGCAAATTAAAGATAAGGTTGTAGCAAAAAGTCGCTCATCCAGCAAAGAACGAAGAACTAACTCTGGTGAAAGCATTTTTGGGTGCTGGTTCCAACAACAAAAAACGTGGTTGTAGCAAAAAATCGATGGTCTAGAGAAAACGAACTCTGGTGGAAGCATTTTTTGGTGCTGGTTCCAGCAAAATCGATGCGGCATGTAGCAAATTACATCGCTGGATGCAGCACCTCCGTGCCTACTTTCAACTGGTTCCAGCAAAAAAAGATGCCGACAATAGCAAATTGAAGCACCGCTTGTAGCATTTCCCCCTTGGTTGTAGCTCCGTCGTGCGACGGTTGTGGCCGACGCTCGTGCTGGTTCCAACAAAAATTGATGACAGATGTAGCAAAAAAAATCGCTGGATGCAGCTGATTCACATCACATAGTCTTCTCCGATGTAGCAAAAGCAAAGGTTGGTTCCAGCAGAAACAAATCATGGCGGCCATGCCGTTGCCGCCGAGCACTATCATCTCCCTGCTGCAGCAAAAATGCAAGCAGGTTCCAGCAAAAATCAAACACGGTTCCAACAAAAACAAATCAAGAAAAAAACAGCTTATTCTCCGCCACCGCCATCGCCACCAGCCACCACCATCGCCGGCTAAAGCAAAAATCCTACTGGACGGGGTTCAGCACCGCACATCGCTGGGTTCCCGCATACTAGGACTAGATGGGGGGTGTGGTTATGTAGCAGCGTTGAGAAGAGGAGGCGAGCTCGGTGGAGAAATCAGAGACGGAAGCAAAGACGAAGGAACGAGTGGATGAGGTCGCAAGTTAAGAGATAAGGGAAGAAAAAAAGAAAGCGGTGCGGTTTGGCCAGCGTGACGTGGCATCTGTGCGCAACCCCAACGCGCATCGCTAGCGAGGCGACCGGCCGACGATGGTAAACATTTCCTTTTTTTCCTTTTGCAGGGACAAAAAAAGAGGTCATAGTCACACAAAAAAACCCGGTTTTTTACGCTTGAAACCCCCTCTTTATTCATTGATAACCAAAGATACATCATTGACAAGAAACGAAATTAAACGGGGGGACGGGGGGGGGGGGGGGGGGGTTAACCAAATACTAGGATTATCATATCTAGCAATACAGGCTAATTCATGAGCCACTGTGTTATCCTCCCGTGGACAGTGCTCGAATATGGTATGAACAAAGTTTGTCAACATATGATAACACTCATCAAAGATAGAAACTCCCACACCTGCATAGAATCCTCCTTCGCACATGGTGCTAATAACATCAACATTGTTGGAGTTGACGACCAGCGGGTTGCAACCAACAGTTTGCGCTAAATGTAAGCCAAATCTTAGCGTCATTGTCTCCGATGTGAGGGCATCCAAGCAAGCCTCAACTTTGTTATTTACAGCTGCCACAAACTCACCTTTACTATCTCTCAAAACAGCACCAAAAGTCCACATAAGTGAATCATCATTAAAACCTGCACCAATATTCAACTTACATAGTTATGCATTGGTTTCGACCACCCATCACTTTTTTGCCTAGCCTTTGGTAGACTTGCTCGTGAGTAGTTGCTTGTTAGAACTCTGACTACCATACTAATATGTATTGCTGATTGTAGTTGTTCTCCATGCACGAGGTTACGACGTTACTGCTACTATTTCACGAAAACTTCCTTGGCCAAGAACCACTGCTGCTTCTTCAGGTGCGCATATCAATTCTTCCAAGATAGATTCCCCAACACCCTCACGCCTACAAGCTTCACTAATCATGCCGTCCACACCAAGATGTCTCCACACGTCTTTGGCCTTCTTGCACTCAAATAACATATGTTTGATGGTCTTGGCGCTTAGGTTGCAAGCTGGGCATTGTGGAGGGGTTTTTATATGTCTATCAGCTAAAACCGCTCGGCATGGCAATGCTCCATGCAGATAGTTGCGGAGGAAGGAAAACTTAATGGGGGGGGGGACTTGATGTTAAGTCTTGTTGGGGAGGGCCAAAGCCAACAAAATCATGATAATACACAGAATTAGCAGCAAGTAATCACTTGTGTACTGAAAAATTCTGCTTGTTGGCCTGGGCCGGGGCCCCTGCTGGCACCCCCTGCCTCCGCCAATGCATGCATAGTCCTCCAGACATTAATTTTTATCTTAGATGGACATCTCAAGGTCCAAAGGTTCTTCCAGATAGAATTGTCAACAGTTGCACCCATACCATTACTTACTTTCATTCTACTACCAAATTGGCGGTTCCATTCTATGTGGTACGCTGATCTCACCGAAAAGATACCCATTTTTGTCAAATTCCATGCAATAAAATCAGTCATGTAATGAGCTGGGAGTGGAATTGCAAGAATCCTTCTTGCATCAATGGGCCAAAATGTTTGGTTTACAAGTGATTCGTCCCATTCACCATTAGCAGGATTTATAAGATCAGCAACTTTCGATAGTAACTGACCTCCTCTTCTAGTAATCACCATTATGTCCGGTGCTTGTGGGATCCACAGATCACTCCAAATATTTATGTTCTGACAATCACCCACTCTCCAAATATAGTCAAGTTTTATTGTGTTGACTCCTTCCATGATGCTTTGCCAAGTATAAGAAGATCTTTTCTTTAGAGTAGCATTAAGAAGATCTCCATCCGAAAAATATTTAGCTCTCAAGACCCTTGCACAAAGTGAATCAGGGTTATCAGTGAGCTTCCATGCCTGTTTCGCTAGAAGTGCAAGGTTAAAGCAATGTAAATCACGAAATCCGATTCCTCCCTTCATCTTTGGGACACACATTTTCCACCAGGGGAACTAGTGCATTCTCTTATGATTAGCATCATCACCCCCACCAAAATTGCGCAATCGCATCAGTGATTCCTTTGCAATTTTTTTAGGAATTTTGAAGACGGACATTGCATATGATGGGATGGCTTGTGCTACTGATTTAATCATAATTTCTTTACCCTCGGCAGACATAACTCTCTCCTTCCATCCATTAATTTTGAGTATTAAATGATCCACAAGATATTGAAAGCAATCAGTTTTCTCAAGCCCAACAGTTGCAGGGAGCCGTAAGCTTTGTTGGAAAAGGCAGTGCCTAGGAGGCGCTTAGGCACGCCTAGGCGCTAGGCAATGGCCCAACACCTCGCCTAGGGCATAAGTAGAATTCTAGGCAGAGCAAGTAAGAAATTGTCTACCCAAGCGAGAAATCATGCCATATTGCACTGATATGCCAAAAGGGCCACTCCAATTATAGTAGTTGGTCGTTAACATACTTATATGCCCTAAATTAATAAAATACACATATAATAACCACATATACACCCTATTAGTAAAATTTATATAATCGCCTAGGTTGCGCCTAGCACGCTTAAGCACCGCTTAGTCAGTAGGCGAAGGCCAACCGCATCGCTTACGCCTACTGCCTCGCTTACGCCTACCGCTTTTTCCAACATTGGCCCTAAGTATTTATCATTAAGGGCCCCCGTCATGATACCCAAGGTAGAACACACTTGCACCCTAGTGTTAACTTCAGTACTTGGGCTGAAGAAAATGGTGGACTTATCCACACTAATCATCTGTCCTGAGGCCAAACAATATGCATCTAGTACTGATTTCAGGCATGCAACATTTATGGAGTTTGCTTTCATTAAAATCAACGAGTCGTCTGCAAATAATAGGTCTGTAATAGCAGGTGCATCACGACATACCTTGACACCATTCAGCTCTCCAACTTGTTCTGCATGCGCTAATAATTCTGATAAGCCCTCTGTACAGAGCAAGAACAAATATGGCGATAGTGGGTCTCCCTATCAGAGCCCTCTTGTAGGTTTAAAGCTTTCGGTTTCATCTGAGTTAAAACGGACTCTATATTGGACTGAGGTAACACACATCATAATGAGTTTTACCCAGCTTGCTTTAAAGCCTAGCTTCAATAGCATCCCTTCCAAGAAGATCCCTTCCATTCGATCATATGCTTTGTGCATATCCAACTTCACAGTGCACCAACCTTCCTTTCCTTCCTTTTTATTTTTAATTGTATGAAGGCTCTCATAAGCAACCCGTACATTGTCAGTGATAAGACGACTCAGAACAAAAGCGCTCTGAGTAGGGCTAATTACCTTTAGCAGAATTAATTTAAGCGAGCTGCTAACATCTTCGAGATAACTTTATAGATCACATTGCATAAGCTGATTGGCCTAAATTGTGTTACTTTCTCCTTCGAATGCACTTTAGGAATCATAACAATGGTCGTATCATTCCACCCATTGGGCATGCAGCAAGAATTAACTGCTTTGAGGACTTCTTCTACTAGATCATCAGCCAACATCGTCCAGAACCTCTTATAAAAAATAGCATGAAGACCGTCAGTGTAACACCCCGGATATGACTTTCCCAATATTGTAACCCAATTCTTGCCGTTTCCGGCCTTAAGTTAATTTATTTTCTTGGGTTCGGGTCTTTGTCTCCGTGTGTTGTTATCGTTGTCATGCATCTCATATCATGTCATCATGTGCATTGCATTTGCATACGTGGTCATCTCATGCATTCGAGCATTTTCCCCGTTGTCCGTTTTGCATTCCGGCGCTTCGTTCTCCTCCGGTGGTCAATTCTACCTTTCTTTCGTGTGTGGGGATTAAACATTTCCGGATTGGACCGAGACTTGCCAAGCGGCCTTGGTTTACTACCGGTAGACCGCCTGTTAAGTTTCGTACCATTTGGACTTCGTTTGATACTCCAATGGTTAACCGAGGGACCGAAAAGGCCTCGTGTGTGTTGCAGCCCAACACCCCTCCAATTTGGCCCAAAACCCACCTAACTCTGCTCCATCACCTAGAGCGTTCGATCACGATTACGTGGCCAAAAACCGCACCTCATTTGGACTCTCCTACCTCCCTCTATGCCTATAAATAGGCCCTCCCCGAAAAATTCGGATCCCCCTCGCCCAAAACCCTAGATCCACCCTCTCCGCGCGGCCGGACACGTCCGCCGCCGCCTGCGACCAACTGTAGGCCGCCACGTGTCGCCGCCGCCTCCACCAACCACGCCGGCCCGGAGAGCCCGCGCGCGGCCCTCCCGGCCCGGGTCGCCACCGCCGCCGCCCGGGGCTTCCACCTCCCTCCCGGCGCCGCCTCGCCGCTGCCCTCGCCGGCCGGCGCGCCGCAAGTCGCCGTCGCACGCCCACGCCGCCGGCTCCTCGCTCCGGCCGCCGCCCCCGCCGACCCGGTCGCCGAGCCCGCGCCGGCGAGCTCCGTCCGGCGGGTCTCCTCCCCTTCTCGGCTTCGTCCTCCGGCCACCGCGACCACAAACTCCGGCGAGCTTCAAGCTCCGGCCGGTGATCCTCGATCTGCGTGCGATCCAGATCTGGGATATTTTCGTCTCGGTTGACTTTTCCCTCAAAACCCTAGATCATGTTGCATACTTTGACCTGTGATAACTTTGCATCCGTAGCTCCGATTCATGCATATAGCATATCAAAATGTTCGTCTCAGAGAGTACATCATTTCATTCCATTGCATCATTTTCATTTGGGCTCATCTTGATGCCCAAAATGCTGTTAGAAGAGGGCTACTTGAGTTAATTGTCAGATCTGCTACTTCATCTTAGACATTTGTCATTTTTGCCATGATTGTTGTGTGCATGATATGACCTGATGCTCTACATATGTTTTGTTAAGGGTTTTGTCATCTTTCCAAAGGTGCAACCCATGTATTTTTGTGATGAGTGTGGTGACTAGTGCAAGCTTGCAAAGTGAGGCACTCGGTAATTCTGTTTTCACGGACTTAGCGATTTCACTAAGTCCTGGGATTGTTTATCTCATGATGCCATATGTTCATGTTGTTTCCTAGTGATCCGTGCCTCTTTTGAGGATGATCAGTAAAGGAGTTTTGTTAATATTGTAGTGCTCTATCCATCCATGTCTTTGTTTGCATATATGGAGCACCCTAGCTTGAGTCAATCGAGCTCTACTTTTGCTTCGTTGTGAAACTGGGCAGATCATCAACTTGTTTGCGATTTTGCCGATGTTATTGTAGTTGATCCGTGCATGCTATGCCATTGTTCTTGCCATTTCTAGCTTGCATTTTGTGCCTTATTAATGGATGTATTCTTGTCTTGCCATGACTTGCACCGTAGTGAGTGCATCGAGCTCGTAAACATGCCTACTTGAGTTATGTTTCAGCATGTGTCAGTTTTCACCAAGTCTGAAAACTGATTATGTTTTTGCTATGTTCGTGTGCTTGTTAGTATATTTTCGGATCCCTTTTGGCTCAAGGTCACTAAGGGACTTTTGTTAAGCTATTTGAGTAGCTCCATGCCATGTTTTACTTTGCCATGTTCAGGTCCTGTAACATGTTGTTTTGGTGCTCCGAAGAGGGCTATATGATTTGAAATTCCAGACAAGTGTTAATTTTACTAAGTCTGAGATCTGTTTACCATTTGCGTTTTTGCCATGCTTGTTTGAACCTCATAATGGATGAATTGGCCGTAGCTCAGTGCTAGACTTTTGTTAAGCATCTTGAATGCTTCCCTGCCATGTATTTTGATGCCATGTTTGAGTGCTGTAGCATGTTCATCTCATTGCGTTTAGATGCCTACTTGCTGTAAATCGCAGACCGGTGCCAATTTTGAATCGCTTGCCATTTCCATACCGTAACTCCGATTCCGGTGATCTTTATATCGTTTTCAAGCGATCTTTCCAGTGGCACACTTGGTTTTCCAAGTTGAGGCCAGGTTCATGCATTTCCTGTCATGTATTGCATATGCATCCCGCATCGCATCCCGCATAGCATATCATCTTTGCATCATATTGCTTGATCCTTGCACGGGGTTGATTGTGCTCTTGTTGCTTGTTTGTCTTGTTTGGGTAGAGCCGGGAGACGAGTTCGCTAACGAGGAGCCCGTTGAGTTTTCTTTCGAGGATCCAGTCAACTCTAACAACTTTACAGGCAAGATGATCATACCCTCGAAATCACTACTATCTTTGCTATGCTAGTTTGCTCGCTCTTTTGCTATGCCAATGCTACGATGCCTACCACTTGCTTTCAAGCCTCCCAAATTGCCATGTTCAGCCTCTAACCCACCATTGTCCTAGCAAACCATTGATTGGCTATGTTACCGCTTTGCTCAGCCCCTCTTATAGCGTTGCTAGTTGCAGGTGAAGATTGGAGGCCGTTCCTTGTTGGAACATGTATTTTTCTTGTTGGGATATCATTATATTGCCATGTTATGTTAATGCATCTATATACTTGGTAAAGGGTGGAAGGCTCGGCCTCTCGCCTAGTGTTTTGTTCCACTCTTGCCGCCCTAGTTTCCGTCATATCGGTGTTCTGTTCCCGGATTTTGCGTTCCTTACGCGGTTGGGTTATAATGGGAACCCCTTGATAGTTCGTCTTGATTAAAGCTTTTCCAGCAATGCCCAACCTTGGTTTTACCATTTTCCACCTAGCCTCTTTTTCCCTTGGGTTTCCGGAGCCCGAGGGTCATCTTATTTTAAACCCCCCCGGGCCAGTGCTCCTCTGAGTGTTGGTCCACCTGTCAGCTGCCGGTGGCCACCAGGGGCAACTCTGGGCTGGCCTACCCGTACCTAAGACAATCTGAGTGTGCCCTGAGAAAGAGATATGTGCAGCTCCTATCGGGATTTGTCGGCACATTCGGGCGGTGTTGCTGGACTTGTTTTAGCCTGTCGAAATGTCTTGAAGAACCGAGGTACCGAGTTTGATCGGAACGTCTCGGGAGGAGGTCTATTCCTTCGTTGACCGTGAGAGCTTGTCATGGGCTAAGTTGGGACTCCCCTGCAGGGATTTGAACTTTCGAAAGCCGTTCCCGCGGTTATGGGCAGATGGGAATTTGTTAATGTCCGGTTGTAGATAACTTAAACCTTAACTTAATTAAAATGAATCAACCGAGTGTGTTACCGTGATGGCCTCTTCTCGGCGGAGTCCGGGAAGTGGACACGGTGTTGGGGTAATGCTTGCGCAGGTTGTCCTCTAGTTTCTCGCTCGCGCTTTGCCTCCTCTTCTCGGTCTCTTTTGCGATTAAGTTAGCCACCATATATGCTAGTCGCTTGCTGCAACTCCACATATTTTTACCTTACCCTACCTATTAAGCTTAAATAGTCTTGATCGCAAGGGTGCGAGATTGCTGAGTCCCTGTGGCTCACAGATTACTATTACACCAGATGCAGGACCCGATGATACAGCTCCAGATGGCGCGATTGAGCTCAAGTGGGAGTACGACGAGGACTCTCAGCGTTACTATGTTTCTTTTCCTGATGATCAGTAGTGGTGCCCAGTTGGGGTGATCGGGACCATGTCGCTTGTTGGGTTGTCTTTTATTTTGGCACCGTAGTCGGGCCATGAGTGTTTGGATGATGTATGTTACTTATGTAGTTGATTGACGTGGCGAGTGTAAGCCAACTATGTTATCCCTTTTATTTATCTATATTACATGGGATGTTTGTGATGATTGCCTGACTTGCGACTTATGCCTTCAATGCGATAATGCCTCTAAGTCGTGCCTCGACACGTGGGAGATATAGTCGCATCGAGGGTGTTACAAGTTGGTATCAGAGCCTTCCCCGACCTTAGGAGCCCCCACTGATTGATCGTTTTTAGCGGCCGAGTTGTGTCTAGAAAAATGTTTTGAGTCAATTAGGAATTATATATCAGAGAGTTTAGGAATTCTTTTTACTTCCCAGTCTCCTCATCGCTCTGGTAAGGCATCCTGACGTAGAGTTTTGACTCTTCTCTTCTCAAATTTCACTAATTTTTTTTAGGATCACGCGGGTATCTTGGAATCGTTCCGATGGTTTTATGATGAGAACATTGTCTTGGTGCCTCCTGTCAGGGGTTTAGTGGAAGTGTCCCGGGGAGTTGAGCTCTGAGGTGTTTTCGTCATAATTTTATCGTTGCAGTTCTGGAATACCTGAGTTTAGTACGCCGACATCGAAAATCTCTTTTATGCAGTTCGTTGGTGAGATAACCTCGATGCCACCCAGTACCGGGGCGGGAGTTCGGGAGTATCGCCATAACTTGTATAACGGATGCTTTTCGAAGGTTGAGGTAGATGGTTTCCAAAGTTTTTCTTGGTTATATGTTGAAGGATGGATACAGCTGGATGTAGGATTTGCTAGTTTGGGTGAGATATTATGCTTCCCCTGTATCCCCAACACCTGATTGCATAACCGGAAAGGTTCGGGAGTTTCATAGGTGGGAATTCTTGTAGCTCTAGTTCTTCTTCCACGGATATTGGTTTGAGATTGGGATTTCTTACCGATTATTCGTTCTTGATCCGTACCTTGTTGATTTACTTCTTCTACCTAATTCTACGTGGCTTCGCAATTTATGGATATGTGACCATTTCAAGAGGAATGCATTCGTTCATTTTGTTCGGATGTGAAGACTTTATGTTGCAATTTTCATTCCGTTGGATTCAGCCTCAATATTTGTCTATCAATGTGCTAATGGATGTCAACCTCTTTAGGATGGCTCCTCGAACGCGCACGACTCTGAATCCTGATCCGCCACCACCTCCACCTCCTCCGGAGGCATGGCAAGCTGTGATGGCCGCAACCAATGCAAACACGCAGTTGATCATGCAAATCCTCCAAGAGCGCAATCAAGGCAATCAAGGGAATCAAGGCAACAATGAGAACCACTTTGCTACACTGAACCAGTTCCTCGCTAATGGGCCAAAGACGTTCAGCAATTGTGTTGAGGCAACCGATGCTGACGATTGGCTTGTGGATCTGTCCAAGCATTTTGAGTGCAGCAACGTCAGGCCTGAAGATTTCATCAAGTTCGCTTCCTTCCAGCTCAAAGATCAAGCTGCAGAGTGGTTCCAGCAGTACAAGGATTCCAGAGGTGGACGTGCGATCACTTGGGATGAATTTCATCAAGATTTCCGAGCTCATCACATCCTTCAGAGTGTGACTGAAAGTAAGCATGAGGAATTCTGCAACCTGAAGCAAGGCTCTTTGTCTGTCTATGACTACAACAAGTTGTTCCAGAAGCTCGCCCGCTTTGCCAAGCAAGACGTACCTGATGAGAAGAGCATGATATACCAGTTCAGGGGTGGTCTCAGAGAAGAAATTCAGCTAGCTCTTGTTCTCTTTGAGCCCTTGAGGTACGATGAGTTCTACAACATGGCACTGAAGCAAGAGGCTGCTCAGTTGAGGTGTAATGCTTCCAAGAAGCGAGTCAGAGATGTTACTCCTTCTTCCTCTACTCAAGTGGCCAAGCAGCAGAAGTATTGGCTTCCTCCTCCTCCGTTCCGTCAGCCATATCAGCAGAAGAGCAAAGGTGGCAGTGGTTCTTCCCACCCACCCAACCCTGGCTTTCAGAACAAGACTTCGTCTCAAGCTCCAAGATCGTGTGCTCCGTACCACCGTCCGCTTTCAAAGGTCACGTGCAACAAGTGCCAATAGAAGGGTCACTATGCCAACAGGTGTTTCAACCAGAGGCGTCTTCCACCTCCTCCTCCTGTCAGATCGGCAAGTACAACAGTGGTCAAGCATAACCCCAAGCACGCCAAGGTCAATTTGATGAATGCAGCTCAGGCAGAGGATTCGTCAGATGTCATCATGGGTAACCTTCCTGTTAATGATATTCCTGCTAAAGTTCTTTTTGACATGGGTGCATCGCATTGTTTCATCTCGAGGCCGGTTTCATCTAAGCATGGTTTGGCTTTGCAAATTTTGCCTAGTCCATTAGCAGTTGTCTCTCCCGGTAGGCGCATGCAGGCTAACTCCATTGCTCCGGATGTTACTATCACCTTGGCGGACTACAAGTTTCTGGCTTCTCCATTGGTTCTTGGTGACTCGGATATTGATCTTATTCTCGGAATGGATTGGCTTTCTAAGCACAAGGCTCAGCTTGATTGTGCAGCCAGGCAGATCCAATTGACTCATTCGTCTGAGGATGTAATTGTCTTTGCCGCTCGTGATGATACCATCCGTCTGTTTTCTCTCAATGAGAAGGGTGAACTGGATGCTATCTCGCAGATCCCAGTTGTTTGCGAATATCAAGACGTCTTCTCAGAAGAGCTTCCAGGAATGCCTCCGCACCGGCCAGTTGAATTTGTCATTGATCTTGAGCCCGGTACGGAACCTGTGTGCAAGCGTCCTTACAAGCTCGGACCTGAAGAGTTGAAGGAGCTGAAGAAACAACTCGATATTCAAGAAAGAATGGGTCTCATCCGGCCTAGTTCTTCTCCGTGGGGTTGTGGTGTTCTTTTTGTGAAGAAGAAGGATGGAACGGACCGACTTTGTGTTGATTACCGTCCATTGAACAAAAAGACCATCAAGAACAAATACCCACTTCCCAACATCAATGAGCCGTTCGAACAACTCAAAGGTGCCCAAGTATTCTCCAAGCTTGATCTCCGTATGGGTTATCATCAGATTCGAATCCGTGAGCAAGATATTCCCAAGATGGCCTTCAGGACAAGCTATGGGTCATATGAATACACTGTCATGTCTTTTGGCCTCGTGAACGCTCCTCCGACGTTCTCTCGCATGATGAACTTCATCTTCAACGCCTACACCAATGACTTCGTTTTGGTCTATCTCGACGACATTCTGGTTTTCTCGAAGAACAAGGAAGATCATGCCAAGCACTTGCGTTTGGTTCTTGATAAGTTGAGGGAACATCAGTTCTACGCCAAGTTCTCCAAGTGTGAATTTTGGCTCGATGAGGTTCTTTATCTTGGTCATATCATCTCTGCCAAGGGCATTGCCGTGAATCCTGAGAAGGTGTTTGCAATTGTTAATTGGGAACCTCGTCAAAACGTGAAGCAACTCCGTAGCTTCCTCGGTCTCGCAAGCTACTGTCGAAGATTCGTTGAAAACTTTTCTAAGATTGCGAAGCCTCTCTCAAATCTCCTCCAGAAGCACGTCAAGTACGTTTGGTCTCCGGAGTGTGACATTGCTTTCAACACTTTGAAAGAGAAATTGATCACTGCTCCAGTTCTGACTCCGCCTGATGAATCCAAGCCGTACGAGGTCTTTTGTGATGCCTCTCTCCAAGGTCTCGGTGCAGTATTGATGCAAGAGAAGAAAGTTGTTGCTTATACCTCTCGCTAGTTGAAGCTGAATGAGAAGAACTACCTCACTCATGATCTCGAGTTGGTGGCAGTTGTGCATGCTCTTTTGACTTGGAGACATCTTCTATTGGGAAGAAAAGTGGACATTTTCACTGATCACAAGAGTCTCAAGTACATCTTCACTCAGCCTAATCTCAACCTCAGGCAAACTCGATGGGTCAAAATGATTCAAGAGTATAATCCGAGTATCGAGTATACTCCAGGCAAGGCCAATGTGATTGCTGACGCTTTGAGCAGGAAGGCCTACTGCAACAGTCTGATTCTCAAGCCTTATCAACCCGAGCTTTGTGAAGCTTTCCGCAAACTTAATCTGCAAGTTGTTCCTCAAGGTTTCCTCGCCAACCTTCAAGTCTCTCCTACCTTGGAAGACCAGATTCGCCAAGCCCAGCTTCTTGATGCTATGGTGAAAAAGGTGAAGATTGGGATTGCCAAGAGTCAACCCAAGTACAAGTGCTACCGCCTTGATGACAAGGGCACTCTCTTCTTCGAGGATCGAATTGTTGTACCCAAAGGTGACCGCCGCAAAGTGATCATGAACGAGGATCACAATTCTCTCCTTTCCATCCACCCTGGGAGCACGAAGATGTATCAGGACCTCAAGCAGGCTTATTGGTGGACTCGAATGAAGCGCGAGATCGCTCAATTCATGAATGAATGTGATGTCTGCAGAAGAGTGAAGGCAGAACACCAAAGGCCAGCTGGTCTCCTCCAACCTCTTGCCATTCCAAAATGGAAGTTTGACCACATCAAGATGGACTTCGTGACTGGGTTTCCAAAGTCCAAGCGTGGCAATGATGCTATATTCATTGTCATCGATAAACTCACCAAAGTGGCTCACTTTCTGCCTATCAAAGAGTCAATCACTGCAGCTCAATTGGCGGAACTCTATACCTCTCGAATTGTCTCTCTGCACGGTATCCCTCAAGTGATCTCTTCAGACTGTGGCAGCATCTTTACCTCAAAGTTATGGGATTCTTTTTAGAAGGCCATGGGCACCAACATCCGCTTCAGCACAGCTTTCCATCCTCAAACAAGCGGTCAAGTTGAGCGTGTCAACCAGATTCTTGAAGATATGCTTAGGGCTTGTGTGATCTCCTTCGGCATGAAGTGGGAGGATTGTCTTCCTTATGCTGAATTCCCCTACAACAACAGTTTTCAAGCAAGTTCGGGCAAAGCCCCATTTCAAATTCTGTATGGCAGGAAGTGCTGTACCCCTCTCAACTGGTCTGAAACCGGTGAACGTCAGCTGCTGGGTAATGACTTAATCACAGAGGCAGAAGAAATGTGCAAAGTCATTCGTGATAACATCAAAGCAGCCCAATCCCGCCAGAAGAGCTACTATGATAGTAAGCACCGTGATTTGGCTTTCGAGATCGGAGATCATGTTTACCTCCGCGTCTCTCCTATGAAAGGGACTCGTCGCTTTGGTATCAAAGGGAAGCTTGCCCCCAGATACGTCGGACCTTTCAAGATTGTCAGCAAGAGAGGCAACCTCGCCTATCAACTCGACCTTCCTTCAAACTTTGCAAATGTTCATGATGTGTTCCATGTCTCTCAGCTCCGAAAGTGCTTCAAGACTCCTGACCACACCGTCAACTTCGAGGACATTGAGATCCAAGAAGATCTCTCCTATCGTGAGCACCCCGTTGCTATCCTTGAAGAGACTGAACGCAAGACTCGCAACAGGTCAATCAAATTTCACAAAGTCAAGTGGTCACACCATTCCGACCGTGAAGCTACCTGAGAACGCGAGGATCACCTCCGTTCTGAATACCCGGCGTTCTTTCAGTCCTAGATCTCGGGACGAGATCTTTTCGTAGTGGTGGAGTGTTGTAACACACCGGATATGACTTTCCCAATATTGTAACCCAACTCTTGCCGTTTCTGGCCTTAAGTTAATTTATTTTCTCGGGTTCGGGTCTTTGTCTCCGTGTGTTGTTATCGTTGTCATGCATCTCATATCATGTCATCATGTGCATTGCATTTGCATACGTGGTCATCTCATGCATTCGAGCATTTTCCCCGTTGTCCGTTTTGCATTCCGGCGCTTCGTTCTCCTCCAGTGGTCAATTCTACCTTTCTTTCGTGTGTGGGGATTAAACATTTCCGGATTGGGCCGAGACTTGCCAAGCGGCCTTGGTTTACTACCGGTAGACCGCCTGTCAAGTTTCGTACCATTTGGACTTCGTTTGATACTCCAATGGTTAACCGAGGGACCGAAAAGGCCTCGTGTGTGTTGCAGCCCAACACCCCTCCAATTTGGCCCAAAACCCACCTAACTCTGCTCCACCACCTAGAGCGTTCGGTCACGATCACGTGGCCGAAAACTGCACCTCATTTGGACTCTCCTAGCTCCCTCTATGCCTATAAATAGGCCCTCCCCGAAAAATCCGGATCCCCCTCGCTCGAAACCCTAGATCCAACCTCTCCGCGCGGCCGGACACGTCCGTCGGCCGCCGGACCCGTCCGCCGCCGCCCGCGACCAACCGCAGACCGCCACGTGTCGCCGCCGCCTCCACCAACCGCGCCGCCCCGGAGAGCCCGCGCGCGGCCCTCTCGGCCTGGGTCGCTACCGCCGCCGCCCGGGGCTTCCTCCTCCCTCCCGGCGCCGCCTCGCCGCCGCACTCGCCGACCGGCGCGCCGCAAGTCGCTGCCGCGCCGCCGCACGCCCACGCCGCCGGCTCCTCGCTCCAGCCGCCGCCCCCGCCGACCCGGTCGCCGAGCCCGCGCCGGCGAGCTCCGTCCAGCGGGTCTCCTCCCCTTCTCGGCTTCGTCCTCCGGCCACCGCGACCACAAACTCCGGCGAGCTTCAAGCTCCGGCCGGTGATCCTCGATCTGCGTGCGATCCAGATCTGGGATATTTTCGTCTCGGTTGACTTTTCCCTCAAAACCCTAGATCATGTTGCATACTTTGACCTGTGATAACTTTGCATCCGTAGCTCCGATTCATGCATATAGCATATCAAAATGTTCGTCTCAGAGAGTACATCATTTCATTCCATTGCATCATTTTCATTTGGGCTCATCTTGATGCCCAAAATGCTGTTAGAAGAGGGCTACTTGAGTTAATTGTCAGATCTGCTACTTCATCTTAGACATTTGTCATTTTTGCCATGATTGTTGTGTGCATGATATGACCTGATGCTCTACATATGTTTTGTTAAGGGTTTTGTCATCTTTCCAAAGGTGCAACCCATGTATTTTTGTGATGAGTGTGGTGACTAGTGCAAGCTTGCAAAGTGAGGCACTCGGTAATTCTGTTTTCACGGACTTAGCGATTTCACTAAGTCCTGGGATTGTTTATCTCATGATGCCATATGTTCATGTTGTTTCCTAGTGATCCGTGCCTCTTTTGAGGATGATCAGTAAAGGAGTTTTGTTAATATTGTAGTGCTCTATCCATCCATGTCTTTGTTTGCATATATGGAGCACCCTAGCTTGAGTCAATCGAGCTCTACTTTTGCTTCGTTGTGAAACTGGGCAGATCGTCAACTTGTTTGCGATTTTGCCGATGTTATTGTAGTTGATCCGTGCATGCTATGCCATTGTTCTTGCCATTTCTAGCTTGCATTTTGTGCCTTATTAATGGATGTATTCTTGTCTTGCCATGACTTGCACCGTAGTGAGTGCATCGAGCTCGTAAACATGCCTACTTGAGTTATGTTTCAGCATGTGTCAGTTTTCACCAAGTCTGAAAACTGATTATGTTTTTGCTATGTTCGTGTGCTTGTTAGTATATTTTCGGATCCCTTTTGGCTCAAGGTCACTAAGGGACTTTTGTTAAGCTATTTGAGTAGCTCCATGCCATGTTTTACTTTGCCATGTTCAGGTCCTGTAACATGTTGTTTTGGTGCTCCGAAGAGGGCTATATGATTTGAAATTCCAGACAAGTGTTAATTTTACTAAGTCTGAGATCTGTTTACCATTTGCGTTTTTGCCATGCTTGTTTGAACCTCATAATGGATGAATTGGCCGTAGCTCAGTGCTAGACTTTTGTTAAGCATCTTGAATGCTTCCCTGCCATGTATTTTGATGCCATGTTTGAGTGCTGTAGCATGTTCATCTCATTGCGTTTAGATGCCTACTTGCTGTAAATCGCAGACCGGTGCCAATTTTGAATCGCTTGCCATTTCCATACCGTAACTCCGATTCCGGTGATCTTTATATCGTTTTCAAGCGATCTTTCCAGTGGCACACTTGGTTTTCCAAGTTGAGGCCAGGTTCATGCATTTCCTGTCATGTATTGCATATGCATCCCGCATCGCATCCCGCATAGCATATCATCTTTGCATCATATTGCTTGATCCTTGCACGGGGTTGATTGTGCTCTTGTTGCTTGTTTGTCTTGTTTGGGTAGAGCCGGGAGACGAGTTCGCTAACGAGGAGCCCGTTGAGTTTTCTTTCGAGGATCCAGTCAACTCTAACAACTTTACAGGCAAGATGATCATACCCTCGAAATCACTACTATCTTTGCTATGCTAGTTTGCTCGCTCTTTTGCTATGCCAATGCTACGATGCCTACCACTTGCTTTCAAGCCTCCCAAATTGCCATGTTCAGCCTCTAACCCACCATTGTCCTAGCAAACCATTGATTGGCTATGTTACCGCTTTGCTCAGCCCCTCTTATAGCGTTGCTAGTTGCAGGTGAAGATTGGAGGCCGTTCCTTGTTGGAACATGTATTTTTCTTGTTGGGATATCATTATATTGCCATGTTATGTTAATGCATCTATATACTTGGTAAAGGGTGGAAGGCTCGGCCTCTCGCCTAGTGTTTTGTTCCACTCTTGCCGCCCTAGTTTCCGTCATATCGGTGTTCTGTTCCCGGATTTTGCGTTCCTTATGCGGTTGGGTTATAATGGGAACCCCTTGATAGTTCGTCTTGATTAAAGCTTTTCCAGCAATGCCCAACCTTGGTTTTACCATTTTCCACCTAGCCTCTTTTTCCCTTGGGTTTCCGGAGCCCGAGGGTCATCTTATTTTAAACCCCCCGGGCCAGTGCTCCTCTGATTGTTGGTCCACCTGTCAGCTGCCGGTGGCCACCAGGGGCAACTCTGGGCTGGCCTACCCGTACCTAAGACAATCTGAGTGTGCCCTGAGAAAGAGATATGTGCAGCTCCTATCGGGATTTGTCGGCACATTCTGGCGGTGTTGCTGGACTTGTTTTAGCCTGTCGAAATGTCTTGAAGAACCGAGGTACCGAGTCTGATCGGAACGTCTCGGGAGGAGGTCTATTCCTTCATTGTCCGTGAGAGCTTGTCATGGGCTAAGTTGGGACTCCCCTATAGGGATTTGAACTTTCGAAAGCCGTGCCCGTGGTTATTGGCAGATGGGAATTTGTTAATGTCCGGTTGTAGATAACTTAAACCTTAACTTAATTAAAATGAATCAACCGAGTGTGTTACCATGATGGCCTCTTCTCGGCGGAGTCCGGGAAGTGGACACGGTGTTGGAGGAATGCTTGCGCAGGTTGTCCTCTAGTTTCTCGTTCGTGCTTTGCTTCCTCTTCTCGGTCTCTTTTGCGATTAAGTTAGCCACCATATATGCTAGTCGCTTGCTGCAGCTCCACATATTTTTACCTTACCCTACCTATTAAGCTTAAATAGTCTTGATCGCGAGGGTGCGAGATTGCTGAGTCCCTGTGGCTCACAGATTACTATTACACCAGATGTAGGATCCGATGATACAGCACCAGATGGCGCGCTTGAGCTCAAGTGGGAGTACGACGAGGACTCTCAGCGTTACTACGTTTCTTTTCCTGATGATCAGTAGTGGTGCCCAGTTGGGGTGATCGGGACCATGTCGCTTGTTGGGTTGTCTTTTATTTTGGCACCGTAGTCGGGCCATGAGTGTTTGGATGATGTATGTTATTTATGTAGTTGATTGACGTGGCGAGTGTAAGCCAACTATGTTATCCCTTTTATTTATCTATATTACATGGGATGTTTGTGATGATTGCCTGACTTGCGACTTATGCCTTCAATGCGATTATGCATCTAAGTCGTGCCTCGACACATGGGAGATATAGTCGCATCGAGGGTGTTACAAGTTGGTATCAGAGCCTTCCTCGACCTTAGGAGCCCCCACTGATTGATCGTTTTTAGTGGCCGAGTTGTGTCTAGAAAAATGTTTTGAGTCAATTAGGAATTATATATCGGAGAGTTTAGGAATTCTTTTTTACTTCCCAGTCTCCTCATCGCTCTGGTAAGGCATCCTGACGTAGAGTTTTGTCTCTTCTCTTCTCAAATTTCACTAAATTTTTTTAGGATCACGCGGGTATCTTGGAATCGTTCCGATGGTTTTATGATGAGAACATTGTCTTGGTGCCTCCTGTCAGGGGTTTAGTGGAAGTGTCCCGGAGAGTTGAGCTCTGAGGTGTTGTCGTCATAATTTTATCATTGCAGTTCTGGAATACCTGAGTTTAGTACGCCGACATCGAAAATCTCTTTTATGCAGTTCGTTGGTGAGATAACCTCGACGCCAGCCAGTACCGGGGCGGGAGTTCGGGAGTATCGCCATAACTTGTATAACTGATGCTTTTCGAAGGTTGAGGTAGATGGTTTCCGAAGTTTTTCTTGGTTATGTGTTGAAGGATGGATACAACTGGATGTAGGATTTGCTAGTTTGGGTGAGATATTATGCTTCCCCTGTATCCCCAACACCTGATTGCATAACCGGAAAGGTTCGGGAGTTTCATAGGTGGGAATTCTTGTAGCTCTAGTTCTTCTTCCACGGATATTGGTTTGAGATTGGGATTTCTTACCGATTATTCGTTCTTGATCCGTACCTTGTTGATTTACTTCTTCTACCTAATTCTACGTGGCTTCGCAATTTATGGATACGTGACCATTTCAAGAGGAATGCATTCGTTCATTTTGTTCGGATGTGAAGACTTTATATTGCAATTTTCATTCCATTGGATTCAGCCTCAATATTTGTCTATCAATGTGCTAATGGATGTCAACCTCTTCAGGATGGCTCCTCCAACACGCACGATTCCGAATCCTGATCCGCCACCACCTCCACCTCCTCCGGAGGCATGGCAAGCTGTGATGGCCGCAACCAATGCAAACACACAGTTGATCATGCAAATCCTCCAAGAGCGCAATCAAGGCAATCAAGGGAATCAAGGTAACAATCAGAACCACTTTGCTACACTAAACCAGTTCCTCGCTAATGGGCCAAAGACGTTCAGCAATTGTGTTGAGGCAACTGATGCTGACGATTGGCTTGTGGATCTGTCCAAGCATTTTGAGTGCAGCAACGTCAGGCCTGAAGATTTTGTCAAGTTCGCTTCCTTCCAGCTCAAAGATCAAGCTGCAGAGTGGTTCCAACAGTACAAGGATTCCAGAGGTGGACGTGTGATCACTTGGGATGAATTTCGTCAAGATTTCCGAGCTCATCACATCCCTCAGAGTGTGACTGAAAGGAAGCGTGAGGAATTCCGCAACCTGAAGCAAGGCTCTTTATCTGTCTATGACTACAACAAGTTGTTCCAGAAGCTCGCCCGCTTTGCCAAGCAAGACGTACCTGATGAGAAGAGCATGATATACCAGTTTAGGGGTGGTCTCAGAGAAGAAATTCAGCTAGCTCTTGTTCTCTTTGAGCCCTTGAGGTACGATGAGTTCTACAACATGGCACTGAAGCAAGAGGCTGCTCAGTTGAGGTGTGACGCTTCCAAGAAGCGAGTCAGAGATGTTACTCCTTCTTCCTCTACTCAAGTGGCCAAGCAGCAGAAGTATTGGCTTCCTCCTCCTCCGTTCCGTCAACCGTATCAGCAGAAGAGCAAAGGTGACAGTGGTTCTTCCCACCCACCCAACCCTGGCTTTCAGAACAAGACTTCGTCTCAAGCTCCAAGATCGTGTGCTCCGTACCACCATCCGCTTTCAAAGGTCACATGCAACAAGTGCCAACAGAAGGGTCACTATGCCAACAAGTGTTTCAACCAGAGGCGTCTTCCACCTCCTCCTCCCGTCAGATCGGCAATACAGCAGTGGTCAAGCATAACCCCAAGCACGCCAAGGTCAATTTGATGAATGCAGCTCAGGCAGAGGATTCGTCAGATGTCATCATGGGTAACCTTCCTGTTAATGATATTCCTGCTAAAGTTCTTTTTGACACGGGTGCATCGCATTGTTTCATCTCGAGGCCGTTTTCATCTAAGCATGGTTTGGCTTTGCAAACTTTGCCTAGTCCATTAGCAGTTGTCTCTCCCGGTAGGCGCATGCAGGCTAACTCCATTGCTCCGGATGTTACTATCACCTTGGGGGACTACAAGTTTCTGGCTTCTCCATTGGTTCTTGGTGACTCGGATATTGATCTTATTCTCGGAATGGATTGGCTTTCTAAGCACAAGGCTCAGCTTGATTGTGCAGCCAGGCAGATCCAATTGACTCATTCGTCTAAGGATGTAATTGTCTTTGCCGCTCGTGATGATACCATCCGTCTATTTTCTCTCAATGAGAAGGGTGAACTGGATGCTATCTCGCAGATCCCAGTTGTTTGCGAATATCAAGACGTCTTCCCAGAAGAGCTTCCAGGAATGCCTCCGCACCGGCTAGTTGAATTTGTCATTGATCTTGAGCCCGGTACGGAACCTGTGTGCAAGCGTCCTTACAAGCTCGGACCTGAAGAGTTGAAGGAGCTGAAGAAACAACTCGATATTCAAGAAAGAATGGGTCTCATCCGACCTAGTTCTTCTCCGTGGGGTTGTGGTGTTCTTTTTGTGAAGAAGAAGGATGGAACGGACCGACTTTGTGTTGATTACCGTCCATTGAACAAGAAGACCATCAAGAACAAATACCCACTTCCCAACATCAACGAGCTGTTCGAACAACTCAAAGGTGCCCAAGTATTCTCCAAGCTTGATCTCCGTATGGGTTATCATCATATTCGAATCCGTGAGCAAGATATTCCCAAGACGGCCTTCAGGACAAGCTATGGGTCATATGAATACACTGTCATGTCTTTTGGCCTCGTCAACGCTCCTCCGACGTTCTCTCGCATGATGAACTTCATCTTCAACGCCTACACCAATGACTTCGTTTTGGTCTATCTCGACGACATTCTGGTTTTCTCGAAGAATAAGGAAGATCATGCCAAGCACTTGCATTTGGTCCTTGATAAAGTTGAGGGAACATCAGTTCTACGCCAAGTTCTCCAAGTGTGAATTTTGGCTCGATGAGGCTCTTTATCTTGGTCAGATCATCTCTGCCAAGGGCATTGCCGTGAATCCTGAGAAGGTGTATGCAATTGTTAATTGGGAACCTCCTCAAAACGTGAAGCAGTTCCGTAGCTTCCTCGGTCTGGCAAGCTACTGTCGAAGATTCGTTGAAAACTTTTCTAAGATCGCGAAGCCTCTCTCAAATCTCCTCCAGAAGCACGTCAAGTACGTTTGGTCTCCGGAGTGTGACATTGCTTTCAACACTTTGAAAGAGAAATTGATCACTGCTCCAGTTCTGACTCCGCCTGATGAATCCAAGCCGTACGAGGTCTTTTGTGATGCCTCTCTCCAAGGTCTCGGTGCAGTATTGATGCAAGAGAAGAAAGTTCTTGCTTATACCTCTCGCCAGTTGAAGCCGAATGAGAAGAACTACCCCACTCATGATCTCGAGTTGGTGGCAGTTGTGCATGCTCTTTTGACTTGGTGACATCTTCTATTGGGAAGAAAAGTGGACATTTTCACTAATCACAAGAGTCTCAAGTACATCTTCACTCAGCCTAATCTCAACCTCAGGCAAACTCGATGGGTCGAAATGATTC
This sequence comes from Triticum monococcum, assembly GCA_034509565.1. Classification (NCBI taxonomy): domain Eukaryota; kingdom Viridiplantae; phylum Streptophyta; class Magnoliopsida; order Poales; family Poaceae; genus Triticum; species Triticum monococcum. The sequence goes on along the minus strand of CM067842.1, from coordinate 435,090,021 downwards.
AAGAGTATAATCCGAGTATCGAGTATACTCCAGGCAAGGCCAATGTGATTGCTGAAGCTTTGAGCAGGAAGGCCTACTGCAATAGTCTGATTCTCAAGCCTTATCAACCCGAGCTTTGTGAAGCTTTCCGCAAACTTAATCTGCAAGTTGTTCCTCAAGGTTTCCTCGCCAACCTTCAAGTCTCTCCTACCTTGGAAGACCAGATTTGCCAAGCCCAGCTTCTTGATGCTATGGTGAAAAAGGTGAAGATTGGGATTGCCTAGAGTCAACCCAAGTACAATTGCTACCGCCTTAATGACAAGGACACTCTCTTCTTTGAGGATCGAATTGTTGTACCCAAAGGTGACCTCCGCAAAGTGATCATGAACGAGGCTCACAATTCTCTCCTCTCCATCCACCCTGGGAGCACGAAGATGTATCAGGACCTCAAGCAGGCTTATTGGTGGACTCGAATGAAGCGCGAGATCGCTCAATTCGTGAATGAATGTGATGTCTGCAGAAGAGTGAAGGCAGAACACCAAAGGCCAGCTGGTCTCCTCCAACCTCTTGCCATTCCAGAATGGAAGTTTGACCACATCAAGATGGACTTCGTGACTGGGTTTCCAAAGTCCAAGCGTGGCAATGATGCTATATTCGTTGTCATTGATAAACTCACCAAAGTGGCTCACTTTCTGCCTATCAAAGAGTCAATCACTGCAGCTCAATTGGCGGAACTCTATACCTCTCGAATTGTCTCTCTGCACGGTATCCCTCAAGTGATCTCTTCAGACCGTGGCAGCATCTTTACCTCAAAGTTTTGGGATTCTTTTTAGAAGGCCATGGGCACCAACATCCGCTTCAGCACAGCTTTCCATCCTCAAACAAGCGGTCAAGTTGAGCGTGTCAACCAGATTCTTGAAGATATGGTTAGGGCTTGTGTGATCTCCTTCGGCATGAAGTGGGAGGATTGTCTTCCTTATGCTGAATTCTCCTACAACAACAGTTTTCAAGCAAGTTCGGGCAAAGCCCCATTTCAAATTCTGTATGGCAGGAAGTGCCGTACCCCTCTCAACTGGTCTGAAACCAGTGAACGTCAGCTGCTGGGTAATGACCTAATCACAGAGGCAGAAGAAATGTGCAAAGTCATTCGTGATAACATCAAAGCAGCCCAATCCCGCCAGAAGAGCTACTATGATAGTAAGCACCGTGATTTGGCTTTCGAGATCGGAGATCATGTTTACCTCCGCATCTCTCCTATGAAAGGGACTCGTCGCTTCGGTATCAAAGGGAAGCTTGCCCCCAGATACGTCGGACCTTTCAAGATTGTCAGCAAAAGTGGCGACCTCGCCTATCAACTCGAGCTTCCTTCAAACTTTGCAAATGTTCATGATGTGTTCCATGTCTCTCAGCTCCGAAAGTGATTCAAGACTCCTGACCGCACCGTCAACTTCGAGGACATTGAGCTCCAAGAAGATCTCTCCTATCGTGAGCACCCCGTTACTATCCCTGAAGAGACTGAACGCAAGACTCGCAACAAGTCAATCGAATTTCTCAAAGTCAAGTGGTCACACCATTCAGACCGTGAAGCTACCTGGGAACACGAGGATCACCTCCGTTCTAAGTACCCGGCGATCTTTCAGTCCTAGATCTCGGGACGAGATCTTTTCATAGTGGTGGAGTGTTGTAACATCCCGGATATGACTTTCCCAATATTGTAACCCAACTCTTGCCATTTCCGGCCTTAAGTTAATTTATTTTCTCTGGTTCGGGTCTTTGTCTCCGTGTGTTGTTATCGTTGTCATGCATCTCATATCATGTCATCATGTGCATTGCATTTGCATACATGGTCATCTCATGCATTCGAGCATTTTCCCCATTGTCCATTTTCCATTCCGGCGCTTCGTTCTCCTCCGGTGGTCAATTCTACCTTTCTTTCGTGTGTGGGGATTAAACATTTCCGGATTGGGCCGAGACTTGCCAAGCGGCCTTAGTTTACTACCGGTAGACCGCCTGTCAAGTTTCGTACCATTTGGACTTCGTTTGATACTCCAATGGTTAACCGAGGGACAAAAAAGGCCTCATGTGTGTTGCAGCCCAACACCCCTCCAATTTGGCCCAAAACCCACCTAACTCTGCTCCATCACCTAGAGCATTCGATCATGATCACGTGGCCGAAAACCGCACCTCATTTGGACTCTCCTAGCTCCCTCAATGCCTATAAATAGGCCCTCCCCGAAAAATCCGGACCCCCCTCGCCCGAAACCCTAGATCCACCCTCTCCGCGCGGCCGGACACGTCCGCCGCCGCCCGCGACCAACCGCAGGCCGCGACGTGTCGCCGCCGCCTCCACCAACCGCGCCGGCCCGGAGAGCCCGCGCGCGGCCCTCCCGGCCCGGGTCGCCACCGCCGCCGCCCGGGGCTTCCTCCTCCCTCCCGGCGCCGCCTCGCCGCCGCACTCGCCGGCCGGCGCGCCACAAGTCGCCGCCGCGCCGCCGCACGCCCACGCCGCTGGCTCCTTGCTCCGGCCGCCGCCCCCGCCGACCCGGTCGCCGAGCCTGCGCCGGCGAGCTCTGTCCGGCGGGTCTCCTCCCCTTCTCGGCTTCGTCCTCCGGCCACCGCGACCACAAACTCCGGCGAGCTTCAAGCTCCGGCCGGCGATCCTCGATCCGCGTGCGATCCAGATCTGGGATATTTTCGTCTCGGTTGACTTTTCCCTCAAAACCCTAGCTCATTTTTCATACTTTGACCTATGATAACTTTGCATCCGTAGCTCCGATTCATGCATATAGCATATCAAAATGTTCATCTCAGAGAGTGCATCATTTCATTCCATTGCATCATTTTCATTTGAGCTCATCTTGATGCCCAAAATGCTGTTAGAAGAGGGCTACTTGAGTTAATTGTCAGATCTGCTACTTCATCTTAGACATTTGTCATTTTTGCCATGATTGTTGTGTGCATGATATGACCTGATGCTCTACATATGTTTTGTTAAGGGTTTTGTCATCTTTCCAGAGGTGCAACCCATGTATTTTTGTGATGAGTGTGGTGACTAGTGCAAGCTTGCAAAGTGAGGCACTCGGTAATTCTGTTTTCAGGGACTTAGCGATTTCACTAAGTCCTGGGATTGTTTATCTCATGATGCCATATGTTCATGTTGTTTCCTAGTGATCCGTGCCTCTTTTGAGGATGATCAGTAAAGGAGTTTTGTTAATATTGTAGTGCTCTATCCATCCATGTCTTTGTTTGCATATATGGAGCACCCTAGCTTGAGTCAATCAAGCTCTACTTTTGCTTCGTTGTGAAACTGGGCAGATCGTCAACTTGTTTGCGATTTTGCCGATGTTATTGTAGTTGATCCGTGCATGCTATGCCATTGTTCTTGCCATTTCTAGCTTGCATTTTGTGCCTTCTTAATGGATGTATTCTTGTCTTGCCATGACTTGCACCGTAGTGAGTGCATCGAGCTCGTAAACATGCCTACTTGAGTTATGTTTCAGCATGTGTCAGTTTTCACCAAGTCTGAAAACTGATTATGTTTTTGCTATGTTCGTGTGCTTGTTAGTATATTTTCGGATCCCTTTTGGCTCAAGGTCACTAAGGGACTTTTGTTAAGCTATTTGAGTAGCTCCATGCCATGTTTTACTTTGCCATGTTCAGGTCCTGTAACATGTTGTTTTGGTGCTCCGAAGAGGGCTATATGATCTGAAATTCCAGACAAGTGTTAGTCTGAGATCTGTTTACCATTTGCGTTTTTACCATGCTTGTTTGAACCTCATAATGGATGAATTGGCCGTAGCTCAGTGCTAGACTTTTGTTAAGCATCTTGAATGCTTCCCTACCATGTATTTTGATGCCATGTTTGAGTGTTGTAGCATGTTCATGTCATTGCGTTTAGATGCCTACTTGCTGTAAATCGCAGACCCGTGCCAATTTTGAATCGCTTGCCATTTCCAAACCGTAACTCCGATTCCGGTGATCTTTATATCGTTTTCAAGCGATCTTTCAAGTGGAACACTTGGTTTTCCAAGTTGAGGCCAGGTTCATGCATTCCCTGTCATGTATTGCATATGCATCCCGCATCGCATCCCGCATAGCATATCATCTTTGCATCATATTGCTTGATCCTTGCACGGGGTTGATTGTGCTCTTGTTGTGTAGCGACCCGACCCGACTGGATCAAGTCTCTGTGCTCCGGTGTCATCCCTGGATCAGTAATGCTGACACCACACAGTACTTTGAAGGATTTATAGAAGAGTAGCAATCACACACTTATTACATCGGTGTCTCAAAAGAGAACTTATTACAATAAGTATGGCTTAAGGCCATCTAATATCGATAACAGCAGAAGACTTGGAAGATAAATGGGTCCATCAACTCCAACGGCATCACTGAGTATAGAACCACGACCTAAAAGCACCTTACTCGTCGTCTGAAAAGTCTGCAACATTTAAAGTTGCAGCCCGAAAACGGGTCAGCACATGGAATATGCTGGCAATGTAACACATAGAGAGTAATGGAATAAGACAGCTATACTATATGCAAATTTGGCTGGTGGAAAGCTCTATGGTTACTGTTTTGCGTAAAGCCAGTTTTTCCCTACTACAAAGGAATGAATTTATTTAACTATCATGGTGGTTGAACATCGAGAATGGTTGACAGCAGTCAGATCCCAATTAGGTGAACAATTAAAACCCAACAATATTAATTAGAAGTAACATGATGAGATTCACATGATATTCAAGTACTAGATACTCAAGTTGTCCATAACCGGGGACACGACTAATCATGATTAGTTTATTACACTCTGCAGAGGTTTGCGCACTTTTCCCCACAAGACTCGATCGCCTCCGTTGGTTTCCTCGCACTACACGGTGTTTGACAAACGGATGACCGAGACACAGTCTTTCAGAAGCGCTAGCACCTTACGATGGATAGACCGGTACACCTACTTTCCCCTACATCTGCTAGTCTACCCTGTAAGAGTTCGCACGACTTAGTCAACTATGCCAGAGCCCATAATGGCTTGTGGCTGCACACGGAAGTTTCTAGCATGAAAGATCTTATGATCCCTTTGAGCCTGGGTGGCGGTCCAAAAGAAAAACAGGCAAGTCCTGATAGACATCAGGTGCCTCAATCCACCCAGATGTGTGTTTAAGTTGCCACCTTAGATAAACCATTAAAATTATCAAACTCACATCTGTCATGGATATCACTCACCCAATCCACGTCTACTAGCATAGCATGGCATAATAAGCAAACGTAGAAGTAACTCCCAAAGGTTTCATAATAAACAGGTAATAGGTACTACCTCATCTACTTCCCATCCCACAATTTAATTAGATCCTAATCATGCAATGTGTGAGGATTGATCTAATGCAATAAAACTGGGTTGTAGAAAAGGTATGATCAAAGTGTTACTTGCCTTGCTGATGATCCGCGAGTCCTAGAGATTCGAAGTAACAGGCGGCACAATCCGGGTAATCTATCGCAGACAAACAACAAGCATACAATAAGTACTCATCTAATGCACAGGTAAAACTCGAACAAGAGATCGAACCAGAAAGTTCAACTTAAGAACTCCGGTTGCAAAGAAAGAACGAACCAAACAAAGCAACGGAAAACAAACGGCGGAAGAAAACAACTCGGTTCTAGCAAGTTGAAACTAGGTCAAATTTTACAGTAGCAAAAACTTGTTTAAGTTGATTAGTCGGAACGTCAGTTTCGAAACGAAACTCCAGGCGCTTGAATCACCTGATTCCGATAAACGAGCGAGAAGATAGACTAGAACGAAGATTGGATCTGAGATCGCGATCGCGGAATAAATCCGACGAAAAGAAAAAAAAGAACGGTTAAACGAACGGACGTTCGTTAACCGGGAATAACCGGTGATCACGTTCGTTAGGACGAACGGTCCAGCGAACGGTCTCTAGGCAACTGAACCGAAAAAGAAAACGAAACCGATCTAGGGTTTCGAGAAAGAAAACTGAAACATCGAACCAAAAGAAAAACCGGAACGGTTTATAAGAAAAACCGAACCGAGGAAAAAGAGAGGCGCGGCGCGGCTACCTCCGGCGAGGCTCCGGTGAGGGGCTCTGGCGGCGGCGGCGTAGGTGGCGGCGGCGCTAGGTCGACGGCGGCGGCGTAGGCGCAGCGCTAGGGCGGCGGCGCGGGCGTGGGGCGCGGGTGAGGGGCGCGGGGTGGTGTGGAAAAAAAGGGGGGGGGGTTGGTATTTATATAGGTGGGGGGGGGGGGGAACATGGGGGAGGGGCAAGGAAAAGGGGGAGGGGGAGCTAGAGTCCTACTAGGACTTGGCTTCGGCGGCGCGGGCGGGCGGTGGCCGGCCTGGCCTGCGGCTGGGCCTTGGCCCAGGCGCGCTGCGATTTTTTTAAATCGGTTACGCGCGCAGAAAAAACAAAAGAAAGAAAAATCTAAACAAACTCCAAAATTCCCAAAGTAAATTTTCCCCGACTCCTAAAAATGAGTCGAACAAAATGAACTTTTCTCCGGGCCTAAAATGCAAATTTTTGAAACACGCATTTTTCCCTAATCCAAATAAAATGCAAATAAACACCGGAAAACAAAATTGGATTTATTTATTAAATCTTCTTTTTCCTAAATTTGGGAAAAGTCATATTATTTCCCTCTCTCATATTTTGATGTAGGAAAAATGATTGAAGATGAAATAAATAAATCAATTGATCCTCTTTTCAAAATTTGAGAAAACTCAAATATGAAAATAACGAAAGCTCCAACTCTCTCCGAGGGTCCTTGAGTTGCGAGAAATTTCTAGGATCGACCAAAATGCAAGAAAGTATGATATGCATGATGATCTAGTATATAACATTCCAAATTGAAAATTTGGGATGTTACAAACCTACCCCCCTTAAGATGAATCTCGCCCTCGAGATTCGGGTTGGCTAGAAAATAGCTGAGGGTGGTCCTTGAGCAAATCTTCTTCTCTCTCCCAGGTGGCTTCATCCTCTGAGTGGTGGTTCCACTGAACTTTACAAAACTTGATAACCTTGCTGCGGGTAACTCTGCTGGCATAATCGAGAATCTTGACTGGTTTCTCCTCATACGTTAAGTCGTCCTTCAACTGAATCGCTTCAAGCGGCACAATATCTCTTAACGGTACCTCCGCCATCTCGGTGTGACATTTCTTCAGCTGAGAAACATGGAATACGTCATGAACTCCTGACAGTCCCTCTGGTAATTCCAACTTATAAGCGACTTCTCCCATACGTTGCAAGATCTTATATGGTCCAACGAAACGCGGTGCTAATTTTCCCTTAACTCCAAAGCGCTTAACTCCTCGAAGTGGGGATACTCGAAGATAAACTCTGTCTCCGGTTTCGTAAACTATCTCCTTGCGTTTAGAATCTGCGTAGCTCTTCTGCCTGGACTGGGCTACCTTGAGCCTATCGCGAATCAACTTCACCTTCTGTTTAGACTCTTTAATCAAATCGGGTCCAAACAACTGACGGTCTCCAACTTCGTCCCATGACAACGGTGTCCTGCACCTCCTTCTGTATAAAGCTTCGAAAGGTGCCATCTTCAAACTGGTTTGGTAGCTGTTGTTATAAGAAAACTCCGCATACGGCTAGTTATCGTCCCAACTAGATCCATAATCTAGTGCACAAGCTCTGAGCATATCTTCCAAAATCTGATTGACTCTCTCAGTCTGTCCATCTGTCTGCGGATGAAAAGCGGTGCTGAACTCCAGCCTGGTTCCCAAAGTTTCATGCAACTGATTCCAAAACTTTGAGGTAAATTGGGTTCCTCTATCTGATACAATACTCCTTGGAACTCCATGCAAACAAATGATCCTAGTCATGTATATCTTTGCCAACTTAGCACTGGTGTAAGTGGTCTTGACTGGAATGAAATGTGCTACCTTCGTCAAACGATCAACTACTACCCATATCGAGTCATATCCTTCTTTCGTCCTGGGTAGTCCTGTGATAAAATCCATGCCTATCTTATCCCACTTCCATTCGGGTATCGGCAATGGTTGTAACAATCCGGCTGGCTTCTGATGTTCTGCCTTCACTCTATGACACACATCACAAACTGCTACATATGCTGCAATATCCTTCTTCATTCCAGTCCACCAGAATGTCTCCTTCAAATCCAAATACATCTTAGTATTTCCTGGGTGAATCGAATAGGGTGAATCATGTGCCTCTTGCAGAATCAACTTCCTGATCTCCGGGTCATTTGGCACATAAACACGGTCCTCAAACCATAGGGTATCATGCTCATCCTCACGAAATCCCTTTGCTTTTCCTTCGCTCATTTTCTTCTTTATAGAAGCAATCTCCTTGTCAGATTTCTGAGCCTCTCTGATTTTATCCATCAATGTTGACTAAACCTCCAATGCTGCTACATAGCCTTTCGGAACTATCTCTAAACATAGTTCACGAAGGTTTTCTAATAACTCCCGGGGTATTTCCTCCGTTATTAACGTATTGACATGGCTCTTACGGCTCAATGCGTCAGCTACTACATTAGCTTTTACGGGATGGTAATGCAATCTCATATCATAATCCTTGATGAGCTCCAACCATCTCCTTTGTCTGAGGTTCAACTCCTTCTGCGTGAAAATGTACTTCAAACTCTTGTGATCCGTGTACACCTCACAATGATTTCCAATGAGGAAATGTCTCCATGTCTTCAATGCATGCACTACGGCTGCTAACTCCAAATCATGTGTGGCGTAATTCAACTCATGAGGCTTCAGTTGTCGTGAAGCATACGAAACAACTTTCCCTTCCTGCATAAGCACTGCTCCAAGTCCTTGACGTGAAGCGTCGCAATACACCTCATAATCCTTGGTCTGATCTGGCAAGATCAACACTAGTGAGGTAACCAATCATTTCTTCAACTCCTGGAAACTAGCCTCACACTCCTCAGTCCAATTGAACTTGGTATCCTTCTTCAACAACTCCGTCATAGGCTTCTTAATCTTTGAAAAGTTCTCAATAAATCTCCGGTAGTATCCTGCGAGTCCAAGGAAACTCCGGATCTCTCCAACTGTCGTTGGTGCTTCCCATTCGGTTACGGTCTCAACCTTTGCGGAGTCAACTGCTATCCCTTCTACGGATATAACGTGTCCAAGGGATCCTACTTCCTTCAACCAAAACTCACATTTGCTAAATTTGGCATATAACTGATGTTCCCTTAGTTTCTCCAAAACCAAACGCAAATGTTCCTTATGCTCTTCTTCATTCTTTGAATAGACCAGGATATCATCAATGAACACTACGACGAACTTATCCAAAAACTCCATAAACACTTTTTTCATCAGGTTGATAAAATAGGCAGGTGCGTTAGTCAATCCAAATGACATAACGGTATACTCATACAATCCGTATCTCGTGGTGAAAGCTGTCTTAGGTATATCCTGTTCTCGGATCTTCAACTGATGGTATCCCGATCGCAAATCGATCTTGGAAAACACTTTAGCTCCTTGCAAACGATCAAACAGATCATTAATCATTGGCAGTGGGTACTTGTTCTTGATGGTTACTTCATTCAATCCACGGTAATCAACAACCATTCGTAATGATCCATCCTTCTTCTCCACTAGAAGTACGGGTGATCCCCAAGGCGAAGAACTTGGGCATATGTAACCTTTCTCCAGTAACTCCTTAATCTGATTCTTAATTTCTACCAAATCCTTTGCTGGCATCCTGTATGGTCTCTTTGATATTGGGCCTGTACCTGGCAATAACTCAATCAAAAACTCAATGTCTCTATCCGGTGGCATGCCTGGCAACTCTTCTGGAAATACATCAGGAAAATCCTTTACCACAGGTACTTCCTCCTGCACTACTCCTATTAGGCAATTTACTTGTGTCCTATTTAGCACATGCCGGGATACATACTTGATCCTTCTTCCTTCTGGCGTTGTGAGCAAAATTGTTTTACTAGCACAATCGATGTTTCTTCCATACATCGACAGCCAATCCATACCGAGAATTACATCCAGACCCTGGGATTCCAGAATAATTAAATCTGTTGGGAAAACATGTCTTCCTATGCTTAATCGCACTTGAAAGCATCCTTGACTGGCCACGTACTCTGCTCCTGGCGAACTTACTAGCATAGGAGTTTTAAGAATCCTAGTGGGCAGGCTGTATTTTTTCACAAATCCCCTTGATATGTATGAATGTGATGCACCAGTATTGAAAAGAACGAGTGCGGTAAATGACTTAACCAAAAACTTACCGATTACTGCATCAGGCTGATCTTCAACCTCCTCCACGTTAACGTGGTTCACCTGTCCCCTATTGAAAGGGTTCGGCTTCTTCCCTGAGCTCCCATTGCCATTTCCATTCTGGCCTTCAGGACATTCATTGGCATAATGTCCGGTCTTGGAACACTTGAAACAGGTGACTTGACTCAGATCTCTCTTGGATGGGGTTGATGGGGTGGTACGGTTCTGGCCGTTGCTTCCTCCATTCCCATTACCATTCTTGTGGCTGTTATGGTTGTGCGAACTACCTCCTCCATGGGTATGCTGAAACTGAAATCCCGATTTAGGGGTAAAACGGGGCTTCTGCTAGGCTCCAGAGTTATACTTCCCCTGTCCATACTTCCTCTTGCGGTTCTCAATCTGCTGTTGCTTCCCTTCAATCATGATGGCACGATCTACCAACTCCTGGTAGTTGTTGAAACTTGCTACCATCAACTTCATGCTTAACTCATCATTTAATCCTTCCAGAAACTTCTCCTGCTTGGTTGCATCCGTAGCAATGTCATCTGGGGCATAACGTGCTAACTTGCTGAAGTCGTCAACATACTGGCCAACTGTCCTTCCTCCTTGGCGTAAGTTGCAAAACTCACGCTTCTTCATAGCCATAGCTCCTGCTGAAACATGTGCAGTGCGGAAAGCTTGCTGAAACTGATCCCATGTGACAGTGTCAACTGGGAAGGTGGCTGTGAAATTCTCCCACCATGCTGCCATGGGTCCGTCAAGCTGATGTGCGGCAAACTTTAATTTCTCACCATCTGTGCATCTTGCAGTGGTCAACTCCCTTCCTATCTTGCGAAGCCAATCGTCTGCTACTATCGGCTCGGTGCTACTAGAAAACACCGGCGGATTCAGCCTAAGGAAACGGGCTAAGTGGTCAACAGGTGGCGGTGGTGGTGGTGGGTTGTTGTTGTTGTTCTGCTGGTTCTGGACTAACATCTGCATCAATTGATTCTGTTGCTGGATCAACTAAGTGAGCTCCGATGGAAATCCATTGTCACGTCTCGGAGGCATCTGAGGGTTTAGAAAAGATGAGAAATAAGAATAGAGTGAGGTCTAAAGAGAGAACACTACCCCAATGCACATGAGCAAATTCACACAAAATCACTTCATTCAATTCAAACAAGGGCTTACAATCGATCTAGCTATCGCAAAAGTGCTCAGACTATAATGTATACATGGGGGAAATACTACTAATATTTGGTGGTCATCTAGAAATTTGAACCAGTGGAAGACTCCATGATGTCCGCTCCAGCTTCGTCTTCAAAGTCGGGTTCACTTGGATCTGAATCGGTGTCGTCGAGAATGATGTAGTTGTCCGGACATGCGACGTACATGTCTTCCTTCCTGGATGCTAACTCCCTCTTGAGTTCTTCAATCTCTTGCTTAAGATCGCCGTTGTGTCTTGCTAGAGCTACGATCTCGTCCATGTAGTCCTTGCGTGTAGCCTTCAATTCTCCTTCTAGCTCGATGATCCTTGCCTTCGCATTCTTCAACTCTATCATATCATTGCACATCTGGTTCTCGTGGCGTCGAATGTGCTGGTTTAACTCCTGGATAAATGATGCAATGGATCTATCCTTCTTGGTGCTCACTAACTCCCATTGTTCATCTCGGCGTCCGCAAATCTGGTAGATAGTGTCCTTGAGGTCTTCTTGATAAACTTCTCCAATGCATCCTATGGTGATATGGGCTGCCATGCTCTTTCCTAGACTCCAGGTTGGTGCATTGAAAACACTATCTATGGGCTTCGTGATTGGCGCGAATGTCCTTCCCGGAACGTGAGCTTGAATCTTCCAGCGCTCCTCTTCAGGTAGAGTGGCGTTGAAGGTTCCCGTGAAACTTGGTAGTCCAATGTTTAGGTACTTGGTGACTTCCATCAAGTGAAATCCAAAAGGTGTGCCTTCATCCGGTTGAGCGTACTTGATCTTCGCGTCCTTCATCCTAAAGAGTAGAAAAGATGAGGAGTTAGAAAATGAGGAGAGAATAGTGATCTATGGCTTTAACTTAGTGGTCGTGTCCTATAGTCAGCGTGTGCTATGATACCATCTCTGTAGCGACCCGACCCAAATGGATCAAGTCTCTGTGCTCCGGTGTCATCCCTGGATCAGTAATGCTGACACCACACAGTACTTTGAAGGATTTATAGCAGAGTAGCAATCACACACTTATTACATCGGTGTCTCAAAAGAGAACTTATTACAATAAATATGGCTTAAGGCCATCTAATATCGATAACAGCGGCAGACTTGGAAGATAAATGGGTCCATCAACTCCAACGGCATCACTGAGTATAGAACCACGACCTAAAAGCACCTTACTCGTCGTCTGAAAAGTCTACAACATTTAAAGTTGCAGCCCGAAAACGGGTCAGCACCTGGAATATGCTGGCAATGTAACACATAGAGAGTAATGGAATAAGACAGCTATACTATATGCAAATTTGGCTGGTGGAAAGCTCTATGGTTACTGTTTTGCGTAAAGCCAGTTTTTCCCTACTACAAAGGAATGAATTTATTTAACTATCATGGTGGTTGAACATCGAGAATGGTTGACAGCAGTCAGATCCCAATTAGGTGAACAATTAAAACCCAACAATATTAATTAGAAGTAACATGATGAGATTCACATGATATTCAAGTACTAGATACTCAAGTTGTCCATAACCGGGGACACGGCTAATCATGATTATGTCATTACACTCTGCAGAGGTTTGCGCACTTTTCCCCACAAGACTCGATCGCCTCCGTTGGTTTCCTCGCACGACACGGTGTTTGAGAAACGGATGACCAAGACACAGTCTTTCAGAAGGGCTAGCACCTTACGATGGATAGACCGGTACACCTACTTTCCCCTACATCTGCTAGTCTACCCTGTAAGAGTTCGCACGACTTAGTCAACTATGCCAGAGCCCATAATGGCTTGTGGCTGCACACGGAAGTTTCTAGCATGAAAGATCTTATGATCCCTTTGAGCCTGGGTGGCGGTCCAAAAGAAAAACAGGCAAGTCCTGATAGACATCAGGTGCCTCAATCCACCCAGATGTGTGTTTAAGTTGCCACCTTAGATAAACCATTAAAATTATCAAACTCACATCTGTCATGGATATCACTCACCCAATCCACGTCTACTAGCATAGCATGGCATAATAAGCAAACGTAGAAGTAACTCCCAAAGGTTTCATAATAAACAGGTAATAGGTACTACCTCATCTACTTCCCATCCCACAATTTAATTAGATCCTAATCATGCAATGTGTGAGGATTGATCTAATGCAATAAAACTGGGTTGTAGAAAAGGTATGATCAAAGTGTTACTTGCCTTGCTGATGATCCGCGAGTCCTAGAGATTCGAAGTAACAGGCGGCACAATCCGGGTAATCTATCGCAGACAAACAACAAGCATACAATAAGTACTCATCTAATGCACAGGTAAAACTCGAACAAGAGATCAAACCAGAAAGTTCAACTTAAGAACTCCGGTTGCAAAGAAAGAACGAACCGAACAAAGCAACGGAAAACAAACGGCGGAAGAAAACAACTCGGTTCTAGCAAGTTGAAACTAGGTCAAATTTTACAGTAGCAAAAACTTGTTTAAGTTGATTAGTCGGAACGGCGGTTTCGAAACGAAACTCCAGGCGCTTGAATCACCTGATTCCGATAAACGAGCGAGAAGATAGACTAGAACAAAGATCGGATCTGAGATCGCGATCGCGGAATAAATCCGACGAAAAGAAAGAAAGAACGGTTAAACGAACGGACATTCGTTAACCGGGAATAACCGGTGATCATGTTCGTTAGGACGAACGGTTCGGCGAACGGTCTCTAGGCAACTGAACCGGAAAAGAAAACGAAACCGATCTAGGGTTTCGAGAAAGAAAACCGAAACAACGAACCAAAAGAAATACCGGAACGGTTTATAAGAAAAACTGAACCGAGGAAAAAGAGAGGCGCGGTGCGGCTACCTCCGGCGAGGCTCCAGTGAGGGGCTCCGGCGGCGGCGGCGGCGCTAGGGCGACGGCGGCAGCGTAGGTGCGGCGCTAGGGCGGCGGCGGCGTAAGGCGCGGGAGGCGGCGCTAGGGCGGCGGCGCGGGCGTGGGGCGCGGGTGAGGGGCGCGGGGTGGTGTGGAAAAGGGGGGGGGGGTGTTGGTATTTATATAGGTGGGGGGGGGACTTGGGGGAGGGGCAAGGAAAAGGGGGAGGGGGGAGCTAGAGTCCTACTAGGACTCGGCTTCGGCGGCGCAAGGCGGCGTGGGCGGGCGGTGGCCGGCCTGGCCTGCGGCTGGGCCTTGGCCCAGGCGCGCTGCGAATTTTTTTTAAATCGGTTACGCGCGCAGAAAAAACAAAAGAAAGAAAAATCTAAACGAACTCCAAAATTCCCAAAGTAAATTTTCCCCGACTCCTAAAAATGAGTCGAACAAAATGAACTTTTCTCCGGGCCTAAAATGCAAATTTTTGAAACACGCATTTTTCCCTAATCCAAATAAAATGCAAATAAACACCGGAAAACAAAATTGGATTTATTTATTAAATCTTCTTTTTCCTAAATTTGGGAAAAGTCATATTATTTCCCTCTCTCATATTTTGATGTAGGAAAAATAATTGAAGATGAAATAAATAAATCAATTGATCCTCTTTTCAAAATTTGAGAAAACTCAAATATGAAAATAACGAAATCTCCAACTCTCTCCGAGGGTCCTTGAGTTGCGAGAAATTTCTAGGATCGACCAAAATGCAAGAAAGTATGATATGCATGATGATCTAGTATATAACATTCCAAATTGAAAATTTGGGATTCTACATGTTGCTTGTTTGTCTTGTTTGGGTAGAGCCGGGAGACGAGTTCGCTAACGAGGAACCCGTTGAGTTTTCTTTCGAGGATCCAGTCAACTCTAACAACTTTGCAGGCAAGATGGTCATACCCTCGAAATCACTACTCTCTTTGCAATGCTAGTTGGCTCGCTCTTTTGCTATGCCAATGCTACGATGCCTACCACTTGCTTTCAAGCCTCCCAAATTGCCATGTTCAGCCTCTAACCCACCATTGTCCTAGCAAACCATTGATTGGCTATGTTACCGCTTTGCTCAGCCCCTCTTATAGCGTTGCTAGTTGCAGGTGAAGATTGGAGGCCGTTCCTTGTTGGACCATGTATTTTTCTTGTTGGGATATCATTATATTGCTATGTTAGCTTAATGCATCTATATACTTGGTAAAGGGTGGAAGGCTCGGCCTCTCGCCTAGTGTTTTGTTCCACTCTTGCCGCCCTAGTTTCCGTCATATCGGTGTTATGTTCCCGGATTTTGCATTCCTTACGCGGTTGGGTTATAATGGGAACCCCTTGATAGTTCGTCTTGATTAAAGCTCTTCCAGCAATGCCCAACCTTGGTTTTACCATTTGCCACCTAGCCTCTTTTTCCCTTGGGTTTCCGGAGCCCGAGGGTCATCTTATTTTAAACCCCCTCGGGCAGTGCTCCTGTGAGTGTTGGTCCACCTGTCAGCTGCCGGTGGCCACCAGGGGCAACTCTGGGCTGGCCTACCCGTACCTAAGACAATCTGAGTTTGCCCTGAGAAAGAGATATGTGCAGCTCCTATCGGGATTTGTCGGCACATTCGGGCGGTGTTGCTGGACTTGTTTTAGCCTGTCGAAATGTCTTGAAGAACCGAGGTACCGGGTCTGATCGGAACGTCTCGGGAGGAGGTCTATTCCTTCGTTGACCGTGAGAGCTTGTCATGGGCTAAGTTGGGACTCCCCTGCAGGGATTTGAACTTTCAAAAGCCGTGCCCGCGGTTATGGGCAGATGGGAATTTGTTAATGTCCGGTTGTAGATAACTTAAACCTTAACTTAATTAAAATGAACCAACCGAGTGTGTTACCGTGATGGCCTCTTCTCGGTGGAGTCCGGGAAGTGGACACGGTGTTGGAGTAATGCTTGCGCAGGTTGTCCTCTAGTTTCTCGCTCGCGCTTTGCCTCCTCTTCTCGCTCTCTTTTGCGATTAAGTTAGCCACCATATATGCTAGTCGCTTGCTGCAGCTCCACATATTTTTACCTTACCCTACCTATTAAGCTTAAATAGTCTTGATCGCGAGGGTGCGAGATTGCTGAGTCCCTGTGGCTCACAGATTACTATTACACCAGATGCAGGACCTGATGATACAGCTCCAGATGGCGCGCTTGAGCTCAAGTGGGAGTACAACGAGGACTCTCAGCGTTACTATGTTTCTTTTCCTGATGATCAGTAGTGGTGCCCAGTTGGGGTGATCGGGACCATGTCGCTTGTTGGGTTGTCTTTTATTTTGGCACTGTAGTCGGGCCATGAGTGTTTGGATGATGTATGTTATTTATGTACTTGATTGACGTGGCGAGTGTAAGCCAACTATGTTATCCCTTTTATTTATCTATATTACATGGGATGTTTGTGATGATTGCCTGACTTGCGACATATGCCTTCAATGCGATTATGCCTCTAAGTCGTGCCTCGACACGTGGGAGATATAGTCGCATCGAGGGTGTTACAATCAGGCCCTGGTGCCTTAAGGTCACCTATATCGAAGAGTGCTTTGCGGACTTCTTCAGCCGTATAAGCGGCCAACAATGCTAAATTCATCGCATCCGTGACCCCGTGCCGGACACATGATAAACTCCCTGGTCTGGATCTAAAACTTCCAAAGTGAAAAGTTTAGAAAAATAATCAGTAATTAACTTCTTTAGGTCATCCGTGCCTTACTGCCAATTACCAGAATCATCAAGAAGTTTCTTTATTTGATTACGCTTTTCCTCGCAGTAGCAGCCCGATGGAAAAAATATGTATTCCTGTCCCCATGCAAAAGCCAGTGGGCTCTTCCCCTTTGTAACCAAAAGATTTCTTCCTGGACCAACAGGTTTTCAACTAAAATCTGGACTTCCTTCTGCCTTGATCTTGTTTTGGCTGTAATAGAGCCACATTTAAGCTCTTCTAGTTCTCTCTTTAGCTTCTTTATACGTTTTTTAGGACCTCCTAGAATCTCCTTATCCCACTGGTGGAGATCTGCATGAACTGCATGAGTCCGATCAGCAAGGGATGGACCAATACCTGCGAGTTTGGCTCTCTCCCAAGCCGTTTTGACAATATCATTTACTGTTTCTTCTTGGAGCCAGCGAGCTTCAAACTTCACACCTCCAGCCGATCTCTTCATTTGTTCCCCGTCGTAGTAATCAGTACCAATCACAAGTAGTCTATGGTCAGAATGTACATGCTGCTCATTAACAACCGCTATGAGGGGGAACTTGTTCATCCATGCATCATTGCATACAACCCGATCAAGTCGTTGTCTTATATCTCCCCTTCTCCATGCGAATTTATCTCCAACATACCCTAAATCAACAAGGCCACAATCATCTAAGCATTCTCTGAATTTTGCATCATAATACTTGGCCGATCATTGCCCCCTCCTTTTCAACGCATAGTACGATTTCATTGAAGTCACCAATGACCAGCCATGGAAGTGATGACGGATTGTGAAGATCACGGATATATTGCCAAGATAAATGCCTCTTATCCCAAGAGGGTTCTCCATAGGAACCTGTCAAATGCCAGCCTGCATTCTGACCTTCCATGACAATACCATCAATAAAGTTAGGACCCATGTAGTTCAAAATCACTTCATTCTCCTTACTATAAAACATAACTAGTCCACCAGCCGACCATCACTCTCCTCCACGTGCATATCATCAAATCCTAACTTACACCGAAGCTCCTCCGCCTTAACTTTATTCAAGTGAGTTCCCGAGAGGAAAACAATTTCCTCCCTCACACGTCCCTGTAACTCCAGAAGCTCTCGAACTGTAGTAGCTGAGAGCATGCCACGGCAATTCCAAGCTATATATTTCATTGCTCTGAAGAGACTCCTTAGAAGACCCAACAGACAAATCCTGAAAAACTCCCAGTCAGGATCAAAGCTTCAGATGGGCCATAGGTTCACAACTATGTACCAGAGTAAATCTCAAGCAAGCAAATTCCGTTAGGAAAATTCACAGCTCACAGACTCATAGGATCCACGAAGCGAACACATTGTACAAAAGACTTGCAAAGCAAGTCGACTGGATCAGTAATGACACCTGCCGCGAAGCAAAGTTCACTTAGGGTCGGACAAGAACAGACGACCTAATGAAGCAGTCCGACTGGAATCAAAGACGACACACCTGACGCATAGCGGAGGGGTCAGAGAGAGTAGCAGCGCCGCCGCCGCCAAGATGGCAGCTGGCGGCGGCCGCTGACCTAGATCGCCTAAGAAGACTAGAGATAGATTTTTTTTTTGCACTTTGTCGATGTGAAGTTTGGTAAGCTTCTTTTGCATTTTTGATGTTGGCGAGGAGTTAAACCGGACCTAACTGATCCCTTATCCAGCTTATAACTCCTAAAAAAATTATAAGCTCCACGTTGGCTGGCCCTTAGAAGGGTTGGCGAAATCAAGATTGACACAGTTTGGTCGCGACGAGCTTGGACGACGACCGACGACCACGACTTTAAAAGAATATTCCTCCTACGAAGTCAACAAGCCATGACGAAGCCCCGTCGACAACCCGTAGCCTCGGCATGTCATCAATGCCACCGATTGAGACTCTCACCTCCTCCGCCCGCCCGCAAAGTGTTCGCTGAATTGACTAGGTGTAGTTTTTGTTGCCTTTTTCATTGTAATTTACTATTTTTCTAATTCAATCTAGAATATTACATAGCATGGATGAAAAGGTTGAGGGAGACGTTCTTCGATAACTCTTCGTCACAGGAAATCAAATATGATTTTGAAATGACCGTTTTCATGATCGTTAAAGATGACTATTGCAAAAATGACATGTTGCATCATTTGCATAACATTATCATGGAAGATGAGAGAGGCATGACAGAGAACTTTAGGTATATCTCCAATGTGGATCCTGTTGAGTTGGAACACAGTGCAAAACAGGATACAAACATTTCTCGCAGCTCATACTCAGCTCCAAGATGATCTTGTTGAGCATCAGTAGGCACTCCATAGCAGCAGTTGATTCTTGTGCTTCTATCATGTTATTTACTTCATTTGGACACTTTTGTGTGATTGAATTTGAATTATTTGATTTTGTGAACTTTTAATTTATAATATTGATGAATTGTGTGAACCTTCTTTATCAAGCTTGGATTTATTATGTGCGCAAATATGTAGTTAATTGTAGTATGTAAACCAAAACGTAGAAGAATTAGTGAAGAATTTGTTTAGGGAGTTAAGTTGTTGGGATTTGGCAAGGAATTTTTATTTAACTCCTTACTGAAGGAAATATGCCCTAGAGGCAATAATAAAGTTGTTATTTATATTTCCTTATATCATGATAAATGTTTATTATTCATGCTAGAACTGTATTAACCGAAATAGTACATGTGCGAATACATAGACAAACATAGTGTCACTAGTATGCCTCTACTTGACTAGCTTGTTGAATCAATGATGGATATGTTTCCTGGCCATAGACATGAGTTGTCATTTGATTAACGGGATCACATCATTAGAGAATGATGTGATTGACTCGACCCATCCGTTAGCTTAGCACGATGATCGTTTAGTTTGTTGCTATTGCTTTCTCCATAACTTATACATGTTCCTATGACTATGAGATCATGCAACTCCCGAATAGAGGAGGAACACCTTGTTTGCTATCAAACATCACAACGTAATTGGGTGACTATAAAGATGCTCTACAGGTGTCTACGATGGTGTTTGTTGAGTGGCATAGATCGAGATTAGGATTTGTCACTCCGAGTATCGGAGATGTATCTCTGGGCCCTCTCGGTAATGCGCATCACTATAAGCCTTGCAAGCAATGTGACTAATGAGTTAGTTGCGGGATGATGCATTACGCAACGAGTAAAGGGACTTGCCGGTAACGAGATTGAACTAGGTATTGGGATACCGACGATCGAATCTCGGGCAAGTAACATACCGATGACAAAGGGAACAACGTATATCGTTATGCGGTTTGACCGATAAAGATCTTCATAGAATATGTGGGAGCCAATATGAATATCCAGGTTCCGCTACTGGTTATTGACCGGAGACGTGTCTCGGTCATGTCTACATAGTTCTCAAATCCGCAGGGTCCGCATGCTTAACGTTCGGTGACGATCGGTATTATGAGTTTATGTGTTTGGATGTATCGAAGGTAGTTCGGAGTCCCAGATATGATCACGGACATGACGAGGAGTCTCGAAATGATCAAGACATAAAGATTGATATATTGGACGGCTATATTCGGACACTGGAAGTGTTACGGGTGATTTCGGAGAAAACCGGAGTGCTGGAGGGTTACCGGAACCCCCCCCCCCCCCCCGGGGAAAGTTGGGCCTTCATGGGCCATAGGGAAGAGGGAAGGCAGCCCACAAGGGGCAGCCGTGCCCCTCCCTATAGGGAGTCCGAATTGGACTAGGGAGGGGGGCGCCGCCCCCTTTCCTTCTCCTCTTCCACTACAAAAAAAATACACTTCCGTGATGATACATGTTTGTCACAATAGGTCGCGGTTTTTGTCATGCATGTACATCCATGACGATTTTATGACAGAATCAAGATAGTCATACATGTGCTGTCGTAGAAGTGTTCCATGACATTACCAAAATTATCATCACGGAAGTGTCCACTTCCATGACGATAAATCACGCGTCACAGAAGTGCTTTCGTCAAGGGTGACCGACATGTGGCATCCACCGTAATGGAATGCCGTTAAGCTATTGGGTCCGGTTTTGGATCCGATAACCCGCTAGCAGCCCCGACCAATGGGGATTTTCCACGTGTAAAATCATCATTAGCCGGAGGAAACACGTGTCGGCTCACCGTTGGGACAGATGTCATCCACTCATTGGACCGAAGGCGCCTATGATACGTCGACACGTGGCATGACCGAACAGAGGCCCATTCCTGTGAAAAGGCCGACCTGTTTGACTTGGTCAAAAGGTGGCGGGCCGGCCCACGGAAAGCCTGTTAACGACATGTTCTCATATAGCCCATTTACAACCCGCTAACCCAGGGCCCGTTACGACCTATCCGAATTAGGCCCAGTAGTGTCATCTCGGCCGTCCGATATGATTCCAGCCATTTTAAGTTCCGGCCCATGTATGGCCCATGAAGTCTTTCGGCCCATATCAGGCCCTTCGTAACTCTTGGCCCATTAACGGCCCGTGGTGAAACTGGCCCGTAATGAACAGTGTATCACTTTATACCCATTAACGGCCCATTAATCCATTGGGCCGTTTGCAGCCCATGTTATCTTTCGGCCTTCTCAGGGCCCATTTATTCTTGGGCTCATTTCCAGCATTCGGTTACTTACGGCCCGTTACTGCCATTTTCTGCTTGTGGGCCAAATTTAGCCCGTGGTTATAGTCGGCCCGTTTGTGGCCCGTTAATATGTTGGGCCGTTTTCATAGCGTCATCAAATATGGCCTATTAACGACGGCCCGTTATGGTCGGCCCATGAATGGACGACTCCAACTCTAGCCTGTTTACGGCCATAATGCGGTCTGTTTTTGGCCCATGTTTGGCCAATCGATCATACGGCCCATATAAGGCCCATTGATGATACGACCCGTAGAAGGCCCATTGTTTCTATGGCCCGTAGAAGGCCCATTGTTTCTTTGGCCCGTAGAAGGCCCATTGTTTCTACGGCTCGTAGGAGGAGGCCCAGTGTTACTACAGTAAATATGTAGCCCATGGCCTATTAAAGGAGGGAAACTACTATAGGTTTAGACCTGCTAATGGCCCAAGATGATTATAGGCCCACGTTTTGGCCCATATGAGTAACGGGCCGGCCTGAAGACCGACAACATTGAGATCCACAGAACCTTCCGGTCTAAATTATAGCATACCGACCAAAGAATAAACCTAGACTATACAATAAAGAAATTACGGCATATTACATCCACTGGGAATCAAAGTTCTCTACCGGTGATAATAAAGCGCAACATGACCGCGGATTACATATACTGGGCATCAAAGGTCGCCACCAGTGCATATAAACGCGCCGACAAAAGAATATACAAAACTGAGAGCACTTCAGAAGGCTGGCAAGGTCGGGCCCCGCAAGCAGCCGAACAAGCTGACGAGATCTCAGTTGTGTCAACGATAGATGCTTCCTCCCTAGCTGTATGGCACCATAGTGCGCAACGCAGTCCCCTGACATCTTCATTACATCTTTTACTTCAAGTCGGAGCTGAGCTGAAGCAAGCCTTTCCGCTTTAAGTTGAGACTGAAGAAGTCGAACTGATTGAGGCAGCGACTGCACAGAGGTTGTCTCACACTTGCTGGTGAGTAGCTTCAACTCACTATCTTCATCAAGACAGGACCTTGGGGTCATCTCGCTGTCCTCAAGATTGTTTGGCTCACTATCTTTCCTATAGTTCTGCCTGGCATAAGAGATATGACTTTGAAAGAGAAACAATGAGACACGTAACAGGTTTCACAATTGTATAAACAAATAAATGGATTTGTTCTGCATAAGGAACATGTTTTTACAACTACAATTTAAAATTGGTAGTTGTTGCAAACATCCAATCAGATGTAAACAACAGTAGAGGAAATGATGCCTATCCAAATATATACTAGAACAAAGTTTAAAGGCTTGAGAAGGATGAACTTAAATTACATGTTAACACGGGCTGTACAAAGCCCTTCTCCGTATTGATCAAAGGATAATTCAATAAATTCCCCAAAGAAAATTCTTTATAAGTGTTGCCATTATTCTACATTTTGCAAAGAGTAAATATAGATCAAATAATATTGGAAGAAATAGAGGACAATAAAGCTCAGGTGCAGACTGATGATACATAATCAAATAGCAATTAATTAAGTACAACATTACAAGGCAAAAGGTACTTACAAGAGGAATGCAGACATCAATGTGTGTAGTGGCATTGGCTTTATTCAACATTTTGGTAAGAGTAAATGTAGATTATAATTTGGAGAAAGTGGAGGGCAGGGCAGATAAGATGCAGAGTAATGCTAGACAATGAACTATCTCGTGATGCATGTACAGTAATACCACCACCGTCCATTATTACTTGTCACTCAAATGGATGTATCTAGCACTATTATGTTCTAAATACATCCAATTGATCAACAATTAATTCGATACAGAGGGACTACATGACAACAGGTACTTACATGGGCAATCCAAAACTTCATAACCATTGTGTTAATTCTACATTTATCTAAAAGTAAATATAGATCTTATAATTTCAAGCAAAGGGAGGATAAAGAAGTGAACATTTACAGTGATGCTACATAATCAAACAACAATGAGTGTAAGTATGCTGACAAAGGGCAAGAGATACTGACAAGAGCAATGCAGAGCCCAGTATTGTTGTGAGATCCTATGATCCTTTGAGCAAGGAGATTCATCTGAAATTAGTTTTCATACAAGAGAGAAGGTAAGGCACATGCAGAAATTTAGGAGTTCAAATTTTGAATTGATATCATAGACAGTACCTGACGCTGGGCTCTCAACAGTTCTAATAGGGGTTTGGCCACTGGAGTAGGGGTAAAGTCTGGTACAGTTGGGCCTGTGTTTTTTGTGGCTATTGATCTATCTGATTTAACAAATATCACTACCTTTTCCAAATACCTAGTTTGTACTCCTTGAGGATCTGCACTCACCCTCTTCCTTCTGGACATCTATTACGAAAGAACAACATTTGACTGGAAAAACATAGTATGACGACACATGGAATAGGTACAGAAAATGGATAGGTATGGCATATACTC
The DNA here is from genome assembly GCA_034509565.1 of Triticum monococcum. Taxonomy (NCBI): domain Eukaryota; kingdom Viridiplantae; phylum Streptophyta; class Magnoliopsida; order Poales; family Poaceae; genus Triticum; species Triticum monococcum. Next base: position 435,066,028 of record CM067842.1, on the reverse strand, counting down.
ATATATGATGCTTAAACTAGGCAAATGGTGTAACAAAGTAGAAGTAATGCAAGAGGTTAGATGCAAAATATGTGCGACCAATACAACCTTGCCAAGTTAGAGCATGCACCTTGATGGGTGAATCAGATAGGCCATCCTCCACCATGCCAAGTTTGTTAGCCAGTGGATTGTTCCGCAATATTCCTCTCGTACACCCATTCTCATATTCATTTTGATAATGTTCAATACCTGACATGCATGAAAACATAAAACAAGTGAGATTATCTTTGTAATGCAGAAGTGATTCTAATCCAATACTTCTCCCTGTAAACCCCTTTGTGCTATCTCTGCAATTCTTCTAAGAGGTGCCATCCCTGCTGTAATTTGGTGTGTGCATTAATATAATGTGGCCTACTACTCAAAATATGAGAGCTCCAGAAGTGATGATACTTCGCAGATGACAGCTTCAACATATAGTAAAGAAGAACAAGTCGACCTGACCTGACAGATTCAAAATATACTAAGGGAGAATAACTCGACCTGACAAGTCGACCGCAAGAGAAGAGGATCATCTTAAAGAAGAGCAGAAGAGCAAGGAGATTGAAGATATTACAAGTCTTTCTCTACAATGTCGGTTGGCCACCCATGATGAACCAGAGCGCATAGACAAATATTATTCCTTCCGGTCTCTCCATATGTGGCTCACATGCATTTCGAAACTAAAGTACTAACATTTAGCTGACCAATTAAAAATCTCTCAGTTTTACTAATATCAGCATAATATCATATTTGAATTTGTACAACTAAGCTTGTTTAGCTCAATGGGTGGAGTAGTGCTATTACGACACGAACCACGTAGGCTGATCGTGGTCATCGTAACATGGGGAAACTATAAGCATGATGAGTATAGTGTTGACCGTGGCAGTGGGATGGCAGATCTGAAGGTGCAAACCCGCAAAGGGTAGTTAGCAACCAATGTTTGCTTTGAAATAACAACTAAGATTTGGTATGGACAAGAAAGTACAGTCAACAAGTGATAAAGAAATGCAATTCTGCTGTCTCTCTATATGTCGCGACATGCATTTGGAAACTCAAGTGGGACCTTTAGTTAACCAATTAAAAGTGGCTGTTAACTAATATCAGTATCATATCACAATCATATTTGAACTAAGCTTTGGAATTTTGAGTGTTGTGTTGTTTAGCTTGAAGGGTGGAGTAATGCTAGTACGACAGAAAGCACCTACACAGATCATAGTAGAGTAGATAAAAGGGGAAAACCCTAAGCATCAAGAGTAAAATCAGGAAAGTGGAACTAGCTGGACCAGTGGGTGGCACACATGCTTTTCGAAACAAATATAGGAACATTAGGTGACCAATTAAATGTTCTTTGTTTTAGTAATATGAGCATCATATCAGATTCGTATTTCAACACGTAAGCTTTGGAATTATGAGGGTCATGTTGTTTCGCTTGATGCGTTGAGGTCTTGAGGAGTAGTGCTAGCACGACACGAAGCAGTGAAGCACCTACGATGATGGTAGTGAATATAAAGGGGGGAAACCATAAGCTTTACGATTATAGTGACCATGACATGGCGGATCTGAAGGTGCAAACCGGACAAAGCTACTTCGCAACCAATGTTTGCATTCAACTAGCCACTAAGATTTGGTACGGACAAGAAAAGTATAGTAAACAATTTAAGATCTATTTTCCGGGTGAGATAAATAACTTAAGCACATATGGAAGAGTACCACCTGTCGTGGTTTTGTCACGGCAGATGTCCTAGTGAAAGGACTTAGTCGTGGAGCCATCGCGACGGGTTAGCTTGAAGGGGTTAAAGTGGAACAAGGGACACAAGGAGTTATATTGGTTCGGCCCCTTACGGTGAAGGTAAAAGCCTACTCCAGTTGTGATGGAATTGCTAGGGTTTCGATGACCAGGGAGCGAATCCGCTTTGCCTGGCTCTTGAGTTATTGTTTGTTGTCCCTAAACCGCCGTTGGGTCGTCCCTTTATATACACAGGTTGATGCCCGGCGGTTTACAGAATCCCGAGGCCGGCTCATAAACGTGCCCGGCTCGGTTTCTACCTTTTATTGCCTTACAATATAAGTTACATATCATATGGCAGCTTATGTCTATAGGCCCTAATCCGCCTTTGGGCCATGGGCCCTCATATCAGATCTCCTCCATAAAGCGCTATACTCCTTGTCTTCATGGGCTTCAAATATGTGTAACTCATTATGGGCATAACCCGGCCCCTCATGGCTGGTTATACTTAGTAGTAATATCCCCAACATTAGGCCCCAGATTGATTTGATCCTGTTCATGTCAATCTTCAACACTTAGAAAATTCCTCCTTCAGCACCTCCGCATAAATCTTGTATACCGCCATGACGTCATATTCCAGGTTCGTAATAAACCACCATGATGTCACCTGTTATTAAAAATTGGATATACCTCACCTTCATTAATGAGCCTCCGACAATCGAGGCGACAGCTCTGTCACATATCCAACTTTTGGGCTCCTCGATTTTCCTGCCTATCACTTATCCCTTCACCTTATAAATAAGACCGGGGGGGGGGGTCCTTTTCATTTCCCCCCTCTTGCCTCCTCGCTTCTTCTTCCTTGCGCCGACCTGACCCTTACGCGCAGCGGTCGTCGTCAAGCTCCGCCCTCGTCTTCATCTCCGGCCGCTGCATCAACCTGAACATTCCAGAGAAACGCAGCGCGCCTCCGCTGTTTCAACAGCTTCGGTGAGTTCCTCTTCCTTTCCTCTATATATCCGCTAGGGTTCTCGCGAGTTCATAGAAGCTTCATGGCGTTCTACCCTTGTTCTTCATTAGATCCTATATGACGGACTTCAAACTTGATCTACTTCCGTGCGGTAGCAATGACAGTCCTTATTTTGCCTATCAAACCATGCCTTTTGTGTATAAAAACCGATCTAGAACTTCGCGAACTGCTCAAGCACCAACTTTTAGGTCTAAATCTTTTCCTTTTCCTCACATGTGGCAGATCCAAAATTCCAATGTGAAACTGTGAAACTTGTTTTTCCTCACTTAGTCATCTTTTTTTTGCTTCAGATCTGTAATTTCATTGTCTGCGGGCGGTTTATCCTTTAGAAAATAATCTTTCATATACCATTAGTCCGCTTGTAAGCTTCCAATCGCTTTACCATTTATAATAGCATCAACCTCCGGTTTAATAATTTTGCATGCTTGAATACCTTTTCCTTAACCTTCTATGCTTTATGCTCGCCAACCATGAGTCTTAAACCGGCATTAATCTTTTTCCAGCTCTTCATTCAAAATGGGCAAACAATATTATGCTTGTAACTAGGTCCCTTCCCAGGTTACTGAAGAGCAACTAACTGGGTGTGTTGCAACTGGTGTTTTAGCAAAGAAAGAAGTCATCCACTGGAGGGCCCCTGGCTCGGAAAATCCTCCTCAGCCCAAGGATGGAGAACTAGTTGTGTTTGTTGACCACCTGGGTCGAGGGTTTAGCCCTCCCGGATCAAATTTTTTCTGAGATGTGCTTGCTAGGTTCCAGCTCCATCCTCAGGACATCGGACCAAACTCTGTGTCCAATGTTTGCGATTTCCAAGTATTTTGCGAGGCTTATCTTCAAGAAGAGCCCACAGTTGAACTGTTTAGGGATTTCTTCTACTTGAACCGTCATACAGAGTTTACAAATGGACCAAATACTGAACTTGGTGGAATGGCTATTAAAAAGATGAAGGATGTTAGTTTCCCTCACGCCAAACTTCATAGTCACCCCAATGACTGGAATCAGACTTGGTTTTATTGCCGAGACACATCTCCAACTGATGAGAATCCTCTGCCGGGTTATCGCCCTCGCTGGCTTAGCAACACACATCCTTTTCCTGAGAGGCTGACCGCCAAGGAACGATCCAACTACGCAGCACAACTCTCAAAGATTAGAGCCTTCATGGCAAACGGTTTAACAGGAGTTGACTTTGTTCACTGCTGGATATCCTGGAGCATTCTACCATTAAGCCGGCGCCCCAGTTTAATGTGTGAGTAAATAGGGGACTTGAAAGATCCTCAGCACCATATTAACATTCAGCTAACAGAGGCTGAAGTTAATGAGGCTGTCAAGAAAATATTGAATGAACCGGAGGCTATTTGCAGCAAGACAGGGCTAAGTCCTTTCTGCACTTTGAATAAACCGCCAGCTCTAAGAACCATATAACTTTTTCTTTTAGCTTGATCCTTTTAAATATCCTCTCGAAATTTTATCCATCTTTGACAGTGCGATGATCCGTTCTGGAAGAAGAAGCCACAGGATAAACCGACCAAGACACCTCGCCCCAAGACCAAGGTTACTAAAAGACCCGCCAAGAAGAAAAGCGCTGAACCCTCTGAACCGAACATTGATGATGACCCAGATAATCCGGACTTAGAGGTAGAACTTGACTCTCTTGGTTCGTTTTTCATACACCTCATTGACAATGATTATTATCTGGATGACGCTGAAGGCAACCAAGCCGATGACGCAGAGGTAATTACTCTTTCCTCCGGTTCAGATACTCTGCCAACACAGAAAATCCGTCAAACAATTCGAAAAATAAGATTTTCTCACCCTAGCTCACTTGGACCCAAACTTCCTTTTGAAGAAGCAGCAACACGAAGCTCGCCGCACAACCCGACATAGCGGCCAAGTAGTCACCTCAGCCGGTTTACCGAACACTCCGGCTCGAAAACATCAATCTAAGGTTTCACACACTTCTGACACTTCTTATCCCAAGGAAGGTTATTTCCGACAACCTCTCAATCCGTCCGATTCAAATTATCAGGAAACGCCTCATTCATCATCTAGTGAATCAACGGCCACACAACTCCCTCCTCTTAAGACTGTTCCTAGGTAAACACTTTAAACTTAATCTTTTGACGCTTTATACTTGCGTTTTATACTAACCTTTATATTTTTCCCTTTCAGAGCCAAGGCGAGACCTAGTAAGAAAGCTCGGATAAATAAACCGTCTGATGATAATGTGGTTATTGAACCGGAGAGAACTCCAGACCGGAAGGAACAAATGCTGACGCCATGCTTGATGATCCGCCACCTTAAGATCATGACTTTGTTGTTGAACAAGTAGAAGTTGATGCAAGAGGCCATGCTGATAAACTGACAAGCCCGGTCCGCACTGATGATAAACCGTCAAGTCCGGCTAAGGCTACTGATAAATCGTCAACTCCAGTGCAGGCTGCTGATGACAAGGAAGATGACATTACAATTACCGGCTTTGGCTACACCACTCCTGGCAATCCTGTTGCTTTATCAAAACATAGTGCCAAGGAAGAGCTTTCTGCTATGGGCAAAGGCAAGTGGAACACAGACTTTTCAAGCTACGCCCACCTCAATGCACAAGAATTTCATTATGGTTTTTTAAACCGTCTGTACACAAGCCGCGACTACAAAGCCAGTTTAGTGAATCTGATGAAGGAGCGATATGAGGTAACTACATAACTGTTTCTCTCTTATGTCCAATTTCAAGTACCAACTCCAGTAGCCCCCAAGGGCCAATTTATGATGCCAATCTAAACCGGGACTTTGTAATATCTCAACTTTGCATGCTTAGCCTCCAAGGGCCGGTTGATCTTTTTAAGATGAACCGGTACTTTAGAATTGTAATCTTTTAACTTTCGCCTATGTAGTCCCCAAGGGCCGGTTTATCTTTCCAAGCTGAACCGGGACTTTGACCAATGTTACTTTGAGCAAATGTACATTATCCCCAAGTGCCAAGAATAATACTTGTATTGCGCTTGGGACTTGTAAATTTTTTTTGATAATCAAGAAAATAGGCATTAGCCCCCAAGTGCCAAGTGTATAACTTGTTATGTGCTTGGTACTTCAAATATGTACTGCTAACTCATGATATGTCTGTCTCGTATAGGCTGAGCTGAGCAAAAAGGAGGCCCAAACCGCTGATCTCCAAGAAAATATTAAATCCCAGAAAGCAGAAACCTCCAAAGCCAAAGAGGAATAGACCAACGCCTTAGAAGCCATGGAGAAGCTAAAAGAAACGTTTACGAAGGAGCGGGCGGATTGGGGTATAGAGAAAACCGCATTGCAAAAGAGAGCTGAGGATGCAGAAGCAGCCCTTAAACCGGTGACCGAAGAGCTGACCGGTTTAAAGCGAAAGATAAATGCCATGACCGCTGCTGTGTTTGGTAAGTATCCCGACCTGAAGTTTTCAACATAAATTATCTCATTAGTTACCGGTTTACTGATGCTCGCAATGACACAGGAACTCACATTACCCATCTGGGCTCTAACATGCGGATGAAGCTGAAGGCTGCCTATACTCTTATAGAGCAGTTATATTCCGGAGCCCAACGGGCCATTTGCACTGCTGATCATAACAAACCATCTCCAACTTTGACAAAGGAAACCCTTGAGAAGCTGTCAATGGTGCCTGCCCGGTTGGACGAGCTAAAAAGATCAGCTGCAAGGTCAGGTGCACTGACTGCGCTAATCCGAGCTAAGGCATGGATACCAGATCTTGACTCATCGGATATAGGCAGCGGCTATCCTGGCATAAAGGAGGACGGTTCAGAGTTTAACAATGATGATCTTTGAAGGTTGACAAAGGAAATGCGACCCTTAGCGAGCAAATTGGCTGAAGAAACAAATCTCTATCACTATCAGCCGGTTTATGATTCTGATCATAAAAGACTTCCTGCGCCAACACATGATGTAGAAGATCTTATTTCGCCAATCCATAAGCACACCTATGCCCCTGATGTTGACCCCTCCAACCTTATAAGCAATGAAGCTGTGTTCCAAGCCTTAACTAGAATTGATTAGGCAACCATTGACTTCTAGCCACTGGGTAGAGAGGAGGAGGATGCACCAGCGCAAGACGATCCACAACCTTCAAGTCAGCCTGGTGATGAGTCATGATCCAGAGGCCGGTTTAGCCTTCTGCGTACTGCTACACTTGCTGAAAACAATTATTATTTTTGGGCATTAAAGCGCCTTGTAATAGGCTAGTTCAAAATACTTGGTCTGCTATGCAATCGCGCATATTTATGTTGCCTGATATTGTTAATCCATCCTGCTTTAGGATATATTATGTTCATAATCCGTAGCGTGTTATGCAAACTGTTCTTGCATACAAGAAGTTTGAAAGTGTCCTGGCGGTTGTAACACCCTCGATGCGACTATATCTCCCACGTGTCGAGGCATGACTTAGAGGCATAATCGCATTGAAGGCATATGTCGCAAGTGAGGTAATCTTCACACCACCCATGTCATATAATAAGGGAAAAAGATACATAGTTGGCTTACAATTGCCACTTCACACAATTACATGAATAAAGCATTACATCATCGAGATACAATCAAGGTCCGACTACGGAACCAAAATAAAAGAAGAACCCCAAATGCGACAAAGGTCCCTGATCGACCCCAACTGGGCTCCACTACTGATCAACTAGAATGAAGCAACACAAAGGACAAGATCTTCAACGAGCTCCTCCTGAGCTTGGTTGCGTCATCTGCACGGACTCATCGGCACCTGCAAGCTGGTTCTGGAAGTATCTGTGAGCCACGAGGACTTAGCAATCTCGCACCCTCGCGATCAAGACTATTTAAGCTTATGGGAAAGGTAAAGGTATGAGGAGGAGCTGCAACAAGCGACTAGCATATATGGTGGCTAAACATACGCAAAAGAGAGCGAGAAGAGAAGGCAAAGCACGGTTGTTAAAAGTATGATCAAGAAGTGATCCTAAACAACCTACGTCAAGCATAACTCCAACAACCGTGTTCACTTCCCGGACCCCAACGGAAAGAGACCATCATGGTTACACACGCAGTTGATATATTTTAATTAAGATTGACTTTAGGTTTTCTACAACCAGACGTTAACAAATTCCCATCTGCCCATAACCGCGGGCACGGCTTTCGAAAGTTCAAATCCCTCCAGGGGTGTCCCAACTTAGCCCATCACAAGCTCTCACGGTCAATGAAGGAATAGACCTCCACCCGAGACGTTCCGATCAGACTCGGTATCCCGGTAAAACAAGACATTTCGACAGGGTAAAACTAAATCAGCAACACCGCCCAAATGTGCCGACAAATCCCGATAGGAGCTGCACATATCTCTTTCTCAGGGCACACTCAGATGAGACATCCTACGAGTAAAACCAACCCTCAAGTTGCCCCGAGGTGGCCCCGCAGTCTACTCGGTCGGACCAACACTCAGAGGAGCACTGGCCCGGGGGGGGGGTTAAAACAAAGATGACCCTTGAGTTTGCAGAACCCAAGGGAAAGAAAAGGCTAGGAGGCGAATGGTAAAACCAATGTTGGGCATTGCTGGAAGAGCTTTACTTAAGGCGAACTATCAAGGGGTTCCCATTATAGCCCAACCGCGTAAGGGACGCAAAATCCGGGAACATAACACCGATATGACAAAAACTAGGGCGGCAAGAGTGGAACAAAACACCAGGCATAAGGCCGAGCCTTCCATCCTTTACCAAGTATATAGATGCATTAATTTAATAAGATATATTGTGATATCCCAACAAGTAAGCATGTTCCAATAAGGAACGGCATCTCCATGTTCCAACAAGGAACAAACTTCAATCTTCACCTGCAACTAACAACGCTATAAGAGGGGCTGAGCAAAGCGGTAACATAGCCAAACAACGGTTTGCTAGGACAAGGTGGGTTAGAGGCTTGGTTCAACAAAGTAGGAGGCATGATAAGCAAGGGGTAGGTATCGCAGCATAGGCCAGCAAAAGAGCGAGCATCTAGCAAAGCATAGATAGTAGTGATTTCGAGGGTATGATCATCTTGCCTGAAATCCCGCAAGGAAGAAGAACGAGTCCATGAAGAAGACAAACGGACGTAGTCGAACGGTTCCTCACAAACGTGATGTTATCGGAACCAACCCGAAGAAGCAACACCGGAAAGAAGCAAATGACATAGTAAACAACCACCACATAGACATGGCATGATGCGCAAACAAGAATGATGCATGTCCGGTTTAATGATACATGTCATGGCATGGCAAAGTGCAACAAACAACACTACAAATTAAGTGGAGCTCAATATGCAACGAGTTGCATATTGACAAAACACCACAACACGTTATTTAGTTCGATCTCGTTTATGTACCCAACAAGATTAAATGTTGTTAGCATGGCAAGAGGTGAAGCAAAGTAAACTACCTATCTAGTCAAGGTTAAATGAGGCCGGAAACAAGGAACAACAATTCCGGTAAATCCCCATATGCATATTTTAGATTTGATTCTGATCTGACCTAAACACAATTTTAGAGTTATTAAACATGCAAAGTAAAGCCACCATGTTAAACTAGGCAAAATTCTACCCCATTTACATATATAATTTATTTAAAACCGAGCTACGGTTATTAATTTATGAAATAAATCATTTTAACATGGCATATGAGCAAAATTAATGCAAACATCAGTTTAAACATTTCAAACATGGATGAAAGTGGCATATTATGAAACTACACATAATTCTAAGCACTTTACATATTTTAACCATTTTAATCCGAAGCACGGTTCAAGAGTTATTAATGCATGGACATGGAGGGGTAATCTGTGAATATGCAGCACTCTGGATAATAGACAAATACACAGATCTGAAAAAAACCACACTGGGCCGAAACAGAGGCGGACTGGTCCAACAGGGAAAAAACTAGAGGAAGGGCGCTGGGGTGGCCTCACCAGGCCACTTGGGCCGTCTGGGAACGCTGGCTAGGGTAGAGCAAGCTGGGCCGGCTGGATCTGGTCCACGCTGGCGCTGGAGCGGGTCAACGCAGGTGGGGCGGCAGCGCTCGCTCAACCCAGCGAAGCAGACAGCAGCGGGAGAGGCAAGGGCACAGGTCAACGGAGGCGGCAGGAGCTCCTGGCGACGTCGGCGCAATGGGAACGGGAGGCGGAGTTCGCCGGGAATGGCGGGATCCGGCCGCGGGGTCCTTGCATCAGGGCGGCGGGCTCCTGGTTCCCTGCAGCGACAGAGCTTGAGGCCATGGCAGCGGCGGCCTGGTTCAGAGAGAGACAAGAGTGAGAGGAGGGAGCAGTAAACGAGGGGAAGGAAAGGAGCAGAGGAGGGAGTAGGCTCGCGGGAGGAGCACGGGAGGGTGCTGCTCTCCTTGGATCAGACGCGGGAGGCTGCAGGGGCGCTCGGGGATCGATGGAGGGAGGTGGATCGATGGATTGGTCCGGTGGGGAAAAACGAGGTGGAGCTCGGGCTTGGTGGTTGGTGGGATGGGGATCCCGAGCTGGGTGATGAGACGGGGCGGCGGCGGCTAGAGGATCCCTAGAAATTAGGGATTTGTCCAAAATAGTCTAGGAGTGGACTATATATATGGCAAAGAGGGAAGTTTAGGGGCTAATCCATCCCTCCAATTAAAATCGAGCGGTCGAGAATAAAACACTAGGAAGTCCAAATAGGAAAACGATGACATTTTGTAGACGTTTGGGGATGATCCAGATCCAATGGTGACGACTGTCCGGGTCGGGTCCGGGACAATTTCGGACGCGCACGTGAGGGGTTCGATGCACTGTGCAGAGAGGGTTTTGGACCGTGCGTTCGCATCGGACAACTCCGGAAGTGAAGAGGGGAAGGAGGATGGACTAGGTGGGTTTTGGTGAGACTGCGAGGGGGAGAAGAGAGAGACCGAAAACATCCGACGTTAGACGGACTATAATGTCACTATTGTTATCCGTTGGGCTATCAAACGAACTCCGAATGCGATGAAACTTGGTAGGCGGCCTACCTACAACATAACAACACCACATGCCAACTTTCAACCCATTCCGAGAACATTTTCTGGCCACTTATAAAATAATATTTCGGACATGCCGCGGGCGTGTGCAAGTGTGGTTGGGCTCAGAACGGACAACGGAGAGGACGAGGAGACCGGGACAGATGCAAGTTTTGAAAACATGATGATGCTATGCACATGATGACATGATGAAATGCAACACGCAAGAAAATGACAAGGCAACAACAACGAATAACTGGACGACACCTGGCACATCGGTCTCGGGGCGTTACAACACTCCACCACTACGAGAGGATCTCATCCCGAGATCTAGAATGGCACCGGAGGGACAACGGAAGAGATAAGAGAAGAGGTAAAAACTAAGTTGCTTCTTTGACAAACGAGTGAGACCAAAGAACCTTGCGAGGTTGAACAAATTCGAGATAGAATACAACAAAGGTGAACAAAGTCGAAAACACTCCGTTAGAAAAGAGGGACAAAGAACATAGCGAAAAACCTTGAGGTTGGAGGGCAAGATATATACTGAAAACACTCCGGTTAAGATTAAGATGGAGAAGGAATAACACTGATATAATTCGGACAGCACTTCGACTGTAATTGGAAGAAATTGAACATGATCTTGACAAAACAAGAAGATGGTTGAAGAGAACAACAACACAACGCCTCCGGAACGAAAGAATAGACTATAGATAATTGAAATAAAAGAATCAAGAAGAAAAAGCCAACTTCTATCACAAAGAGTTTGAGAAGGCATCCTTAGGAGAAGGGTCGGACAGAGTTGTTGGAACACCAACAACGAAAAGGATAAGCTTGATATGGTCTTATGGCATACATCTCAAATTATGAGGTGACAACCTGCCACTCACGGGAAGAAGAATTGGATTGTTATGAACGAGGAGACGAGAAACTATTTCACCGGGAGGATAAATGAAGAACTTGGGTCCTTTATAAGCACCATAGATAGCAACAAACCTTAGGGAAGGCTTTAGGTGAAATATAACCGAAGATAATTCCAACGAATAGGTTGATGGATTTAAATTATCTCATAATTGATAACTTGTGAATCATGAAACACGAAGGAAAATTATTAAGAATGGCATAATACCACCTCAATTGATACGGAAGAAAGAATGCACTCCGGATTACAATATGAAGAAAGCTAGAGCTCCTCTGAAAAGAAAGTTTATGAACGCTTCGAGAACTGATTAAGTCCTTGATGAACCCATCATGTAGAACCTTCATGAAGAACTCCGGTAATAAAAGAATGATCAAACGAAAGGAAAGATAAGTTGAAAAACACAACGTGAAACCTTGCAATGATTAGATGGACCTTAGCAACGAGATAAAGAGAAAACTTGGCACTCAGGTAAAGAAAGATGAACAAATGGAAACAAGAATTTGATGAGCCTCCGGAATAAGGAATTAATATCTTGGGTGAAACAAGAATAAGAATTACATTATGCTTATCCTTCACCATTTTAAATTGATGACAAGCAACGGATTTGGCATACTACTTATTCTCGTAGAAAGGATTAAGATAGATATTACACAAACTTGAGAAAGTCTTCAACGATCCACCGGTATAATTTAGAAAGCATGAATGTATGGAGATGATACACGAAGGAATAAAACTCTTGAACGAACCACCGGTATGATTTAGAGTATGCTAGCTGAAAGCTGGACTGAATCAATATTAGATGATGGGCTCCGGATAATCTGACAGAAAATACTCTGAATTACTCCGGATGAGTGAAAATAATTCTGACAATCGAAAACAACTATGAGAGGATGGCATAACGCTAGAACCACGAATCTTGAAGAGAAAGGAGCAAGATTGAGAGAAAAAAAAATCTTCTTCGGTCTTCAAATGCAGGGAATGACGATGAGAAACACCACCAAATTGTTGAGATCTCCGGGATTAAAATTGGAAAGGTTGAACCAACGATGAAAGAATTTGAAAGATCAAGGAGAAAGGCATTTGACTGATGATAACTCATTCTTATGTCAAACTTGGAAAAGAATTTGAGTGTAACGCCGGGAAAGATAGAAGAGTCAGGTAAGATCCTGGGAAAAGACCTGTGGGTTAGGGCCCACTCAAAAGATACACCATTGAAAAGATTTAAAAGAGAGATTGCACCAGTTGAACTAAAATGGCTTGAATGAGATAACAATCTCGAAAGAGCTTGAAAGGATTACGAAAGCAAAGTGGTAACATGAATCTTCGAGATATCTTTAGCACTCCCGAACAAAGGAATAATGAAAAGTTAATGATTGAGAGGTGCACCAGCCAGAGAAGACATTAGAAACGAGGAAAGGATATGATCAACACCAAAGCTTGAATTGAAACCACCGGAGAAGAAAGAGAACAAATAATGATGAACGTGAAGCTCCATTAGAATGTTCCTGAGAATCACCGGATATGAATATTGACGGAAAATAATGGAGAGACTTCTCATCAATAAAAGATACTTGATTAAGAAATCTGAATCCTTGAAGAAAAAAGGGTGGGTGGGCGGGAAAAACAAAGGCAACTTGGAGACAGATGAAACAAACACCGTTGAGAAGAACTGATACTTGAACTTGCTGAAGTTGAAATGGTCGAATCCACTTGAAGAGAAACACACCGGTGAAAAGGATTGACAAAACAATCTCGATGATCAAGAAGGATTGGTATTCACATCGGAGTATGAGAACACCATTTGGGGATGGTATGGAATCAACACTTGACATTGAAGCAACTTGAATACCACAACTCAAAACAAAACAAAGGATTGGCTTGCAGAATAAGCCGGAACAAACATATGATAGAGATTTCGTCCGAAGTTTTTGTGGTGGGGCCTACACGGGCTCGATCGTACAACACCATCATGTACAAGGCAGTGCACATGACATACGAAGCGTCCCCGAGTCAGCATCGCCAAGGACTCTTTAAGACACAACGAGACCACTGTAAAAACCGACCGTGAATAGGCGGACCACTAGACGTCGAACCCAATTTCATATCATACATCTGTCGGAAAAGATATCCTAAGAGCTACTTGAATTCCCACCTATGAAACTCTCGAACCTTTCCGGTTATGCAATCAGGTGTTGGGGATACAGGGGAAGCATAATATCTCACCCAAACTAACAAATCCTACATCCAGCTGTATCCATCCTTCAACACATAACCAAGAAACCTTCGGAAATCATCTACCTCAACCTTCGAAAAGCATCCGGTATACAAGTTATGGCGATACTCCCGAACTCCCGCCCCAGTACTGGGTGGCGTCGAGGTTATCTCACCAACGAATTGCATAAAAGAGATTTTCGATGTCGGCGTACTAAACTCAGGTATTCCAGAATTGCAACGATAAAATTATGACGACAACACCTCAGAGCTCAACTCCCCGGGACACTTCCACAAAACCCCTGACAGGAGGCACCAAGACAATGTTCTCATCATAAAACCATCGGAACGATTCCAAGATACCCGCGTGATCCTAAATTTTCTTTAGTGAAATTTGAGAAGAGAAGAGTCAAAACTCTACGTCAGGAAGCCTTACCAGAGCAATGAGGAGACTGGGAAGTAAAAAGAATTCCTAAGCTCTCCAATATATAATTCCTAGATGACACAAAACATTTTTCTAGACACAACTCGGCCGCTAAAAACGATCAATCAATTGGAGCTCCTAAGGTCGAGGAAGGCTCTGATACCAACTTGTAACACCCTCGATGCGACTATATCTCCCACGTGTTGAGGCATGACTTAGAGGCATAATTGCATTGAAGGCATATGTCGCAAGTGAGGTAATCTTCACACCACCCATGTAATATAATAAGGGAAAAAGATACATAGTTGGCTTACAATCGCCACTTCACACAATTACATGAATAAAGCATTATATCATCCAGATACAATCAAGGTCCGACTACGGAACCAAAATAAAAGAAGAACCCCAAATGCGACAAAGGTCCCCGATCGACCCCAACTGGGCTCCACTACTGATCAACTAGAACGAAGCAACACAAAGGACAAGATCTTCAACGAGCTCCTCCTGAGCTTGGTTGCGTCATCTGCACGGACTCATCGGCACCTGCAAGCTGGTTTTGGAAGTATCTGTGAGCTACGGGAACTCAGCAATCTCGCACCCTCGCGATCAAGAATATTTAAGCTTATGGGAAAGGTAAAGGTATGAGGAGGAGCTGCAGCAAGCGACTAGCATATATGGTGGCTAAACATACCTAAAAGAGAGCGAGAAGAGAAGGCAAAGCACAGTCGTTAAAAGTATGATCAAGAAGTGATCCTAAACAACCTACGTCAAGCATAACTCCAACAACCGTGTTCACTTCCCGGACCCCACCGGAAAGAGACCATCATGGTTACACACGCAGTTGATATATTTTAATTAAGATCGACTTTAGGTTTTCTACAACCGGACGTTAACAAATTCCCATCTGCCCATAACCGCGGGCATGGCTTTCGAAAGTTCAAATCCCAGCAGGGCTGTCCCAACTTAGCCCATCACAAGCTCTCACGGTCAACGAAGGAATAGACCTCCACCCGAGACGTTCCGATCAGACTCCGTATCCCGGTACAACAAGACATTTCGACAGGGTAAAACTAAACCAGCAACACCGCCCGAATGTGCCGACAAATCCCGATAGGAGTTGCACATATCTCTTTCTCAGGGCACAGTCAGATGAGACATCCTAGAGTAAAACCAACCCTCAAGTTGCCCCGAGGTGGCCCCGCAGTCAACTCGGTCGGACCAACACTCAGAGGAGCACTGGCCCGGGGGGGGGGGGGGGTTAAAATAAAGATGACCCTTGAGTCTGCAGAACCCAAGGGAAAGAAAAGGCTAGGAGGCGAATGGTAAAACCAATGTTGGGCATTGCTGGAAGAGCTTTACTTAAGGCGAACTGTCACGGGGTTCCCATTATAGCCCAACCGCGTCAGGGACGCAAAATCCGGGAACATAACACTGATATGACGGAAACTAGGGCGGCAAGAGTGGAACAAAACACCAGGCATAAGGCCGAGCCTTCCACCCTTTACCAAGTATATAGATACATTAATTTAATAAGATATATTGTGATTTCCCAACAAGTAAGCATGTTCCAATAAGGAACGGCATCTCCATGTTCCAACAAGGAACAAACTTCAATCTTCACCTGCAACTAACAACGCTATAAGAGGGGCTGAGCAAAGCGGTAACATAGCCAAACAACGGTTTGCTAGGACAAGGTGGGTTAGAGGCTTGGTTCAACAAAGTAGGAGGCATGATAAGCAAGGGGTAGGTATCGCAGCATAGGCCAGCAAAAGAGCGAGCATAGTAAACGACATTATCGGAACCAACCC
Organism: Triticum monococcum; assembly: GCA_034509565.1. Taxonomy (NCBI): domain Eukaryota; kingdom Viridiplantae; phylum Streptophyta; class Magnoliopsida; order Poales; family Poaceae; genus Triticum; species Triticum monococcum. Next base: position 435,049,923 of record CM067842.1, on the reverse strand, counting down.
GAAGAAGCAACACCGGAAAGAAGCAAACGACATAGTAAACAACCACCACATAGACATGGCATGATGCGCAAACAAGAATGATGCATGTACGGTTTAATGATACATGTCATGGCATGGCAAAGTGCAACAAACAACACTACAAATTAAGTGGAGCTCAATATGCAACGAGTTGCATAATGACAAAACACCACAACACGTTATTTAGTTCAATCTCGTTTATGTACCCAACAAGATTAAATGTTGTTAGCATGGCAAGAGGTGAAGCAAAGTAAACTACCTATCTAGTCAAGGTTAAATGAGGCCGGAAACAACGAACAAGAATTCCGGTAAATCCCCATATGCATATTTTAGATTTGATGCTGATCTGACCTAAACACAATTTTAGAGTTATTAAACATGCAAAGTAAAGCCACCATGTTAAACTAGGCAAAATTCTGCCCCATTTACATATATAATTTATTTAAAACCGAGCTACGGTTATTAAGTTATGAAATAAATCATTTTAACATGGCATTTGAGCAAAATTAATGCAAACATCAGTTTAACCATTTCAAACATGGATGAAAGTGGCATATTATGTAACTACACATAATTCTAAGCACTTTACATATTTAAACCATTTTAATCCGAAGCTCGGTTCAACAATTATTAATGCATGGACATGGAGGGGTAATCTGTAAATATGCAGCACTCTGGATAATAGACAAATACACATATCTGAAAAAAAACCACACTGGGCCGAAACAGAGGCGGACTGGCCCAACAGGGAAAAAACTAGAGGAAGGGCGCTGGGGTGGCCTCACCAGGCCACTTGGGCCGGCTGGGAACGCTGGCTAGGGCAGAGCAAGCTGGGCCGGCTGGATCTGGTCCACGCTAGCGCTGGAGCGGGTCAACGCAGGCGGGGCGGTAGCGCTCGCTCGACCCAGCGAAGCAGACAGCAGCGGGAGAGGCAGGGGCGCAGGTCAACGGAGGCGGCAGGAGCTCCTGGCGACGGCGGCGTGATGGGAACGGGAGGCGGAGTTCGCCGGGAATGGCGGGATCCGGCCGCGGGGTCCTTGCATCGGGGCGGCGGGCTCCGCGGGGTCCTTGCCGATGTTATTGTAGTTGATCCGTGCATGCTATGCCATTGTTCTTGCCATTTCTAGCTTGCATTTTGTGCCTTATTAATGGATGTATTCTTGTCTTGCCATGACTTGCACCGTAGTGAGTGCATCGAGCTCGTAAACATGCCTACTTGAGTTATGTTTCAGCATGTGTCAGTTTTCACCAAGTCTGAAAACTGATTATGTTTTTGCTATGTTCGTGTGCTTGTTAGTATATTTTCGGATCCCTTTTGGCTCAAGGTCACTAAGGGACTTTTGTTAAGCTATTTGAGTAGCTCCATGCCATGTTTTACTTTGCCATGTTCAGGTCCTGTAACATGTTGTTTTGGTGCTCCGAAGAGGGCTATATGATTTGAAATTCCAGACAAGTGTTAATTTTACTAAGTCTGAGATCTGTTTACCATTTGCGTTTTTGCCATGCTTGTTTGAACCTCATAATGGATGAATTGGCCGTAGCTCAGTGCTAGACTTTTGTTAAGCATCTTGAATGCTTCCCTGCCATGTATTTTGATGCCATGTTTGAGTGCTGTAGCATGTTCATCTCATTGCGTTTAGATGCCTACTTGCTGTAAATCGCAGACCGGTGCCAATTTTGAATCGCTTGCCATTTCCATACCGTAACTCCGATTCCGGTGATCTTTATATCGTTTTCAAGCGATCTTTCCAGTGGCACACTTGGTTTTCCAAGTTGAGGCCAGGTTCATGCATTTCCTGTCATGTATTGCATATGCATCCCGCATCGCATCCCGCATAGCATATCATCTTTGCATCATATTGCTTGATCCTTGCACGGGGTTGATTGTGCTCTTGTTGCTTGTTTGTCTTGTTTGGGTAGAGCCGGGAGACGAGTTCGCTAACGAGGAGCCCGTTGAGTTTTCTTTCGAGGATCCAGTCAACTCTAACAACTTTACAGGCAAGATGATCATACCCTCGAAATCACTACTATCTTTGCTATGCTAGTTTGCTCGCTCTTTTGCTATGCCAATGCTACGATGCCTACCACTTGCTTTCAAGCCTCCCAAATTGCCATGTTCAGCCTCTAACCCACCATTGTCCTAGCAAACCATTGATTGGCTATGTTACCACTTTGCTCAGCCCCTCTTATAGCGTTGCTAGTTGCAGGTGAAGATTGGAGGCCGTTCCTTGTTGGAACATGTATTTTTCTTGTTGGGATATCATTATATTGCCATGTTATGTTAATGCATCTATATACTTGGTAAAGGGTGGAAGGCTCGGCCTCTCGCCTAGTGTTTTGTTCCACTCTTGCCGCCCTAGTTTCCGTCATATCGGTGTTCTGTTCCCGGATTTTGCGTTCCTTACGCGGTTGGGTTATAATGGGAACCCCTTGATAGTTCGTCTTGATTAAAGCTTTTCCAGCAATGCCCAACCTTGGTTTTACCATTTTCCACCTAGCCTCTTTTTCCCTTGGGTTTCCGGAGCCCGAGGGTCATCTTATTTTAAACCCCCCCGGGCCAGTGCTCCTCTGAGTGTTGGTCCACCTGTCAGCTGCCGGTGGCCACCAAGGGCAACTCTGGGCTGGCCTACCCGTACCTAAGACAATCTGAGTGTGCCCTGAGAAAGAGATATGTGCAGCTCCTATCGGGATTTGTCGGCACATTCGGGCGGTGTTGCTGGACTTGTTTTAGCCTGTCGAAATGTCTTGAAGAACCGAGGTACCGAGTCTGATCGGAACGTCTCGGGAGGAGGTCTATTCCTTCGTTGACCGTGAGAGCTTGTCATGGGCTAAGTTGGGACTCCCCTACAGGGATTTGAACTTTCGAAAGCCGTGCCCGCGGTTATGGGCAGATCGGAATTTGTTAATGTCCGGTTGTAGATAACTTAAACCTTAACTTAATTAAAATGAATCAACCGAGTGTGTTACCGTGATGGCCTCTTCTCGGCGGAGTCCGGGAAGTGGACACGGTGTTGGGGTAATGCTTGCGCAGGTTGTCCTCTAGTTTCTCGCTCGTGCTTTGCCTCCTCTTCTCGGTCTCTTTTGCGATTAAGTTAGCCACCATATATGCTAGTCGCTTGCTGCAACTCCACATATTTTTACCTTACCCTACCTATTAAGCTTAAATAGTCTTGATCGCAAGGGTGCGAGATTGCTGAGTCCCTGTGGCTCACAGATTACTATTACACCAGATGCAGGACCCGATGATACAGCTCCAGATGGCGCGATTGAGCTCAAGTGGGAGTACGACGAGGACTCTCAGCGTTACTATGTTTCTTTTCCTGATGATCAGTAGTGGTGCCCAGTTGGGGTGATCGGGACCATGTCGCTTGTTGGGTTGTCTTTTATTTTGGCACCGTAGTCGGGCCATGAGTGTTTGGATGATGTATGTTACTTATGTAGTTGATTGACGTGGCGAGTGTAAGCCAACTATGTTATCCCTTTTATTTATCTATATTACATGGGATGTTTGTGATGATTGCCTGACTTGCGACTTATGCCTTCAATGCGATAATGCCTCTAAGTCGTGCCTCGACACGTGGGAGATATAGTCGCATCGAGGGTGTTACAAGTTGGTATCAGAGCCTTCCCCGACCTTAGGAGCCCCCACTGATTGATCGTTTTTAGTGACCGAGTTGTGTCTAGAAAAATGTTTTGAGTCAATTAGGAATTATATATCAGAGAGTTTAGGAATTCTTTTTACTTCCCAGTCTCCTCATCGCTCTGGTAAGGCATCCTGACGTAGAGTTTTGACTCTTCTCTTCTCAAATTTCACTAATTTTTTTTTAGGATCACGCGGGTATCTTGGAATCGTTCCGATGGTTTTATGATGAGAACATTGTCTTGGTGCCTCCTGTCAGGGGTTTAGTGGAAGTGTCCCGGGGAGTTGAGCTCTGAGGTGTTTTCGTCATAATTTTATCGTTGCAGTTCTGGAATACCTGAGTTTAGTACGCCGACATCGAAAATCTCTTTTATGCAGTTCGTTGGTGAGATAACCTCGATGCCACACAGTACCGGGGCGGGAGTTCGGGAGTATCGCCATAACTTGTATAACGGATGCTTTTCGAAGGTTGAGGTAGATGGTTTCCGAAGTTTTTCTTGGTTATATGTTGAAGGATGGATACAGCTGGATGTAGGATTTGCTAGTTTGGGTGAGATATTATGCTTCCCCTGTATCCCCAACACCTGATTGCATAACCGGAAAGGTTCGGGAGTTTCATAGGTGGGAATTCTTGTAGCTCTAGTTCTTCTTCCACGGATATTGGTTTGAGATTGGGATTTCTTACCGATTATTCGTTCTTGATCCGTACCTTGTTGATTTACTTCTTCTACCTAATTCTACGTGGCTTCGCAATTTATGGATATGTGACCATTTCAAGAGGAATGCATTCGTTCATTTTGTTCGGATGTGAAGACTTTATGTTGCAATTTTCATTCCGTTGGATTCAGCCTCAATATTTGTCTATCAATGTGCTAATGGATGTCAACCTCTTTAGGATGGCTCCTCGAACGCGCACGACTCTGAATCCTGATCCGCCACCACCTCCACCTCCTCTGGAGGCATGGCAAGCTGTGATGGCCGCAACCAATGCAAACACGCAGTTGATCATGCAAATCCTCCAAGAGCGCAATCAAGGCAATCAAGGGAATCAAGGCAACAATGAGAACCACTTTGCTACACTGAACCAGTTCCTCGCTAATGGGCCAAAGACGTTCAGCAATTGTGTTGAGGCAACCGATGCTGACGATTGGCTTGTGGATCTGTCCAAGCATTTTGAGTGCAGCAACGTCAGGCCTAAAGATTTCGTCAAGTTCGCTTCCTTCCAGCTCAAAGATCAAGCTGCAGAGTGGTTCCAGCAGTACAAGGATTCCAGAGGTGGACGTGCGATCACTTGGGATGAATTTCGTCAAGATTTCCGAGCTCATCACATCCTTCAGAGTGTGACTGAAAGTAAGCATGAGGAATTCTGCAACCTGAAGCAAGGCTCTTTGTCTGTCTATGACTACAACAAGTTGTTCCAGAAGCTCGCCCGCTTTGCCAAGCAAGACGTACCTGATGAGAAGAGCATGATATACCAGTTCAGGGGTGGTCTCAGAGAAGAAATTCAGCTAGCTCTTGTTCTCTTTGAGCCCTTGAGGTACGATGAGTTCTACAACATGGCACTGAAGCAAGAGGCTGCTCAGTTGAGGTGTAATGCTTCCAAGAAGCGAGTCAGAGATGTTACTCCTTCTTCCTCTACTCAAGTGGCCAAGCAGCAGAAGTATTGGCTTCCTCCTCCTCCGTTCCGTCAGCCATATCAGCAGAAGAGCAAAGGTGGCAGTGGTTCTTCCCACCCACCCAACCCTGGCTTTCAGAACAAGACTTCGTCTCAAGCTCCAAGATCGTGTGCTCCGTACCACCGTCCGCTTTCAAAGGTCACGTGCAACAAGTGCCAATAGAAGGGTCACTATGCCAACAGGTGTTTCAACCAGAGGCGTCTTCCACCTCCTCCTCCTGTCAGATCGGCAAGTACAACAGTGGTCAAGCATAACCCCAAGCACGCCAAGGTCAATTTGATGAATGCAGCTCAGGCAGAGGATTCGTCAGATGTCATCATGGGTAACCTTCCTCTTAATGATATTCCTGCTAAAGTTCTTTTTGACACGGGTGCATCGCATTGTTTCATCTCGAGGCCGGTTTCATCTAAGCATGGTTTGGCTTTGCAAATTTTGCCTAGTCCATTAGCAGTTGTCTCTCCCGGTAGGCGCATGCAGGCTAACTCCATTGCTCCGGATGTTACTATCACCTTGGCGGACTACAAGTTTCTGGCTTCTCCATTGGTTCTTGGTGACTCGGATATTGATCTTATTCTCGGAATGGATTGGCTTTCTAAGCACAAGGCTCAGCTTGATTGTGCAGCCAGGCAGATCCAATTGACTCATTCGTCTGAGGATGTAATTGTCTTTGCCGCTCGTGATGATACCATCCGTCTGTTTTCTCTCAATGAGAAGGGTGAACTGGATGCTATCTCGCAGATCCCAGTTGTTTGCGAATATCAAGACGTCTTCTCAGAAGAGCTTCCAGGAATGCCTCCGCACCGGCCAGTTGAATTTGTCATTGATCTTGAGCCCGGTACGGAACCTGTGTGCAAGCGTCCTTACAAGCTCGGACCTGAAGAGTTGAAGGAGCTGAAGAAACAACTCGATATTCAAGAAAGAATGGGTCTCATCCGGCCTAGTTCTTCTCCGTGGGGTTGTGGTGTTCTTTTTGTGAAGAAGAAGGATGGAACGGACCGACTTTGTGTTGATTACCGTCCATTGAACAAAAAGACCATCAAGAACAAATACCCACTTCCCAACATCAATGAGCCGTTCGAACAACTCAAAGGTGCCCAAGTATTCTCCAAGCTTGATCTCCGTATGGGTTATCATCAGATTCGAATCCGTGAGCAAGATATTCCCAAGATGGCCTTCAGGACAAGCTATGGGTCATATGAATACACTGTCATGTCTTTTGGCCTCGTGAACGCTCCTCCGACGTTCTCTCGCATGATGAACTTCATCTTCAACGCCTACACCAATGACTTCATTTTGGTCTATCTCGACGACATTCTGGTTTTCTCGAAGAACAAGGAAGATCATGCCAAGCACTTGCGTTTGGTTCTTGATAAGTTGAGGGAACATCAGTTCTACGCCAAGTTCTCCAAGTGTGAATTTTGGCTCGATGAGGTTCTTTATCTTGGTCATATCATCTCTGCCAAGGGCATTGCCGTGAATCCTGAGAAGGTGTTTGCAATTGTTAATTGGGAACCTCGTCAAAACGTGAAGCAACTCCGTAGCTTCCTCGGTCTCGCAAGCTACTGTCGAAGATTCGTTGAAAACTTTTCTAAGATTGCGAAGCCTCTCTCAAATCTCCTCCAGAAGCACGTCAAGTACGTTTGGTCTCCGGAGTGTGACATTGCTTTCAACACTTTGAAAGAGAAATTGATCACTGCTCCAGTTCTGACTCCGCCTGATGAATCCAAGCCGTACGAGGTCTTTTGTGATGCCTCTCTCCAAGGTCTCGGTGCAGTATTGATGCAAGAGAAGAAAGTTGTTGCTTATACCTCTCGCTAGTTGAAGCCGAATGAGAAGAACTACCTCACTCATGATCTCGAGTTGGTGGCAGTTGTGCATGCTCTTTTGACTTGGAGACATCTTCTATTGGGAAGAAAAGTGGACATTTTCACTGATCACAAGAGTCTCAAGTACATCTTCACTCAGCCTAATCTCAACCTCAGGCAAACTCGATGGGTCAAAATGATTCAAGAGTATAATCCGAGTATCGAGTATACTCCAGGCAAGGCCAATGTGATTGCTGACGCTTTGAGCAGGAAGGCCTACTGCAACAGTCTGATTCTCAAGCCTTATCAACCCGAGCTTTGTGAAGCTTTCCGCAAACTTAATCTGCAAGTTGTTCCTCAAGGTTTCCTCGCCAACCTTCAAGTCTCTCCTACCTTGGAAGACCAGATTCGCCAAGCCCAGCTTCTTGATGCTATGGTGAAAAAGGTGAAGATTGGGATTGCCAAGAGTCAACCCAAGTACAAGTGCTACCGCCTTGATGACAAGGGCACTCTCTTCTTCGAGGATCGAATTGTTGTACCCAAAGGTGACCGCCGCAAAGTGATCATGAACGAGGATCACAATTCTCTCCTTTCCATCCACCCTGGGAGCACGAAGATGTATCAGGACCTCAAGCAGGCTTATTGGTGGACTCGAATGAAGCGCGAGATCGCTCAATTCATGAATGAATGTGATGTCTGCAGAAGAGTGAAGGCAGAACACCAAAGGCCAGCTGGTCTCCTCCAACCTCTTGCCATTCCAAAATGGAAGTTTGACCACATCAAGATGGACTTCGTGACTGGGTTTCCAAAGTCCAAGCGTGGCAATGATGCTATATTCATTGTCATCGATAAACTCACCAAAGTGGCTCACTTTCTGCCTATCAAAGAGTCAATCACTGCAGCTCAATTGGCGGAACTCTATACCTCTCGAATTGTATCTCTGCACGGTATCCCTCAAGTGATCTCTTTAGACTGTGGCAGCATCTTTACCTCAAAGTTATGGGATTCTTTTTAGAAGGCCATGGGCACCAACATCCGCTTCAGCACAGCTTTCCATCCTCAAACAAGCGGTCAAGTTGAGCGTGTCAACCAGATTCTTGAAGATATGCTTAGGGCTTGTGTGATCTCCTTCGGCATGAAGTGGGAGGATTGTCTTCCTTATGCTGAATTCCCCTACAACAACAGTTTTCAAGCAAGTTCGGGCAAAGCCCCATTTCAAATTCTGTATGGCAGGAAGTGCTGTACCCCTCTCAACTGGTCTGAAACCGGTGAACGTCAGCTGCTGGGTAATGACTTAATCACAGAGGCAGAAGAAATGTGCAAAGTCATTCGTGATAACATCAAAGCAGCCCAATCCCGCCAGAAGAGCTACTATGATAGTAAGCACCGTGATTTGGCTTTCGAGATCGGAGATCATGTTTACCTCCGCGTCTCTCCTATGAAAGGGACTCGTCGCTTTGGTATCAAAGGGAAGCTTGCCCCCAGATACGTCGGACCTTTCAAGATTGTCAGCAAGAGAGGCAACCTCGCCTATCAACTCGACCTTCCTTCAAACTTTGCAAATGTTCATGATGTGTTCCATGTCTCTCAGCTCCGAAAGTGCTTCAAGACTCCTGACCACACCGTCAACTTCGAGGACATTGAGATCCAAGAAGATCTCTCCTATCGTGAGCACCCCGTTGCTATCCTTGAAGAGACTGAACGCAAGACTCGCAACAGGTCAATAAAATTTCACAAAGTCAAGTGGTCACACCATTCCGACCGTGAAGCTACCTGAGAACGCGAGGATCACCTCCGTTCTGAATACCCGGCGTTCTTTCAGTCCTAGATCTCGGGACGAGATTTTTTCGTAGTGGTGGAGTGTTGTAACACACCGGATATGACTTTCCCAATATTGTAACCCAACTCTTGCCGTTTCCGGCCTTAAGTTAATTTATTTTCTCGGGTTCGGGTCTTTGTCTCCGTGTGTTGTTATCGTTGTCATGCATCTCATATCATGTCATCATGTGCATTGCATTTGCATACGTGGTCATCTCATGCATTCGAGCATTTTCCCCGTTGTCCGTTTTGCATTTCGGCGCTTCGTTCTCCTCCAGTGGTCAATTCTACCTTTCTTTCGTGTGTGGGGATTAAACATTTCCGGATTGGGCCGAGACTTGCCAAGCGGCCTTGGTTTACTACCGGTAGACCGCCTGTCAAGTTTCGTACCATTTGGACTTCGTTTGATACTCCAATGGTTAACCGAGGGACCGAAAAGGCCTCGTGTGTGTTGCAGCCCAACACCCCTCCAATTTGGCCCAAAACCAACCTAACTCTGCTCCACCACCTAGAGCGTTCGGTCACGATCACGTGGCCGAAAACTGCACCTCATTTGGACTCTCCTAGCTCCCTCTATGCCTATAAATAGGCCCTCCCCGAAAAATCCGGATCCCCCTCGCTCGAAACCCTAGATCCAACCTCTCCGCGCGGCCGGACACGTCCGTCGGCCGCCGGACCCGTCCGCCGCCGCCCGCGACCAACCGCAGACCGCCACGTGTCGCCGCCGCCTCCACCAACCGCGCCGCCCCGGAGAGCCCGCGCGCGGCCCTCTCGGCCTGGGTCGCTACCGCCGCCGCCCGGGGCTTCCTCCTCCCTCCCGGCGCCGCCTCGCCGCCGCACTCGCCGGCCGGCGCGCCGCAAGTCGCTGCCGCGCCGCCGCACGCCCACGCCGCCGGCTCCTCGCTCCAGCCGCCGCCCCCGCCGACCCGGTCGCCGAGCCCGCGCCGGCGAGCTCCGTCCAGCGGGTCTCCTCCCCTTCTCGGCTTCGTCCTCCGGCCACCGCGACCACAAACTCCGGCGAGCTTCAAGCTCCGGCCGGTGATCCTCGATCTGCGTGCGATCCAGATCTGGGATATTTTCGTCTCGGTTGACTTTTCCCTCAAAACCCTAGATCATGTTGCATACTTTGACCTGTGATAACTTTGCATCCGTAGCTCCGATTCATGCATATAGCATATCAAAATGTTCGTCTCAGAGAGTACATCATTTCATTCCATTGCATCATTTTCATTTGGGCTCATCTTGATGCCCAAAATGCTGTTAGAAGAGGGCTACTTGAGTTAATTGTCAGATCTGCTACTTCATCTTAGACATTTGTCATTTTTGCCATGATTGTTGTGTGCATGATATGACCTGATGCTCTACATATGTTTTGTTAAGGGTTTTGTCATCTTTCCAAAGGTGCAACCCATGTATTTTTGTGATGAGTGTGGTGACTAGTGCAAGCTTGCAAAGTGAGGCACTCGGTAATTCTGTTTTCACGGACTTAGCGATTTCACTAAGTCCTGGGATTGTTTATCTCATGATGCCATATGTTCATGTTGTTTCCTAGTGATCCGTGCCTCTTTTGAGGATGATCAGTAAAGGAGTTTTGTTAATATTGTAGTGCTCTATCCATCCATGTCTTTGTTTGCATATATGGAGCACCCTAGCTTGAGTCAATCGAGCTCTACTTTTGCTTCGTTGTGAAACTGGGCAGATCGTCAACTTGTTTGCGATTTTGCCGATGTTATTGTAGTTGATCCGTGCATGCTATGCCATTGTTCTTGCCATTTCTAGCTTGCATTTTGTGCCTTATTAATGGATGTATTCTTGTCTTGCCATGACTTGCACCGTAGTGAGTGCATCGAGCTCGTAAACATGCCTACTTGAGTTATGTTTCAGCATGTGTCAGTTTTCACCAAGTCTGAAAACTGATTATGTTTTTGCTATGTTCGTGTGCTTGTTAGTATATTTTCGGATCCCTTTTGGCTCAAGGTCACTAAGGGACTTTTGTTAAGCTATTTGAGTAGCTCCATGCCATGTTTTACTTTGCCATGTTCAGGTCCTGTAACATGTTGTTTTGGTGCTCCGAAGAGGGCTATATGATTTGAAATTCCAGACAAGTGTTAATTTTACTAAGTCTGAGATCTGTTTACCATTTGCGTTTTTGCCATGCTTGTTTGAACCTCATAATGGATGAATTGGCCGTAGCTCAGTGCTAGACTTTTGTTAAGCATCTTGAATGCTTCCCTGCCATGTATTTTGATGCCATGTTTGAGTGCTGTAGCATGTTCATCTCATTGCGTTTAGATGCCTACTTGCTGTAAATCGCAGACCGGTGCCAATTTTGAATCGCTTGCCATTTCCAAACCGTAACTCCGATTCCGGTGATCTTTATATCGTTTTCAAGCGATCTTTCCAATGGCACACTTGGTTTTCCAAGTTGAGGCCAGGTTCATGCATTCCCTGTCATATATTGCATATGCATCCCGCATCGCATCCCGCATAGCATATCATCTTTGCATCATATTGCTTGATCCTTGCACGGGGTTGATTGTGCTCTTGTTGCTTGTTTGTCTTGTTTGGGTAGAGCCGGGAGACGAGTTTGCTAACGAGGAGCCCGTTGAGTTTTCTTTCGAGGATCCAGTCAACTCTAACAACTTTGCAGGCAAGATGATCATACCCTCGAAATCACTACTATCTTTGCTATGCTAGTTTGCTCGCTCTTTTGCTATGCCAATGCTACGATGCCTACCACTTGCTTTCAAGCCTCCCAAATTGCCATGTTCAGCCTCTAACCCACCATTGTCCTAGCAAACCGTTGATTGGCTATGTTACCGCTTTGCTCAGCCCCTCTTATAGCGTTGCTAGTTGCAGGTGAAGATTGGAGGCCGTTCCTTGTTGGAACATGTATTTTTCTTGTTGGGATATCATTATATTGCCATGTTATCTTAATGCATCTATATACTTTGTAAAGGGTGGAAGGCTCGGCCTCTCGCCTAGTGTTTTGTTCCACTCTTGCCGCCCTAGTTTCCATCATATCGGTGTTATGTTCCCGGATTTTGGGTTCCTTACGCGGTTGGGTTATAATGGGAACCCCTTGATAGTTCGTCTTGATTAAAGCTTTTCTAGCAAAGCCCAACCTTGGTTTTACCATTTGCCACCTAGCCTCTTTTTCCCTTGGGTTTCCGGAGCCCGAGGGTCATCTTATTTTAAACCCCCCGGGCCAGTGCTCCTCTGATTGTTGGTCCACCTGTCAGCTGCCGGTGGCCACCAGGGGCAACTCTGGGCTGGCCTACCCGTACCTAAGACAATCTGAGTGTGCCCTAAGAAAGAGATATGTGCAGCTCCTATCGGGATTTGTCGGCACATTCTGGCGGTGTTGCTGGACTTGTTTTAGCCTGTCGAAATGTCTTGAAGAACCGAGGTACCGAGTCTGATCGGAACGTCTCGGGAGGAGGTCTATTCCTTCATTGTCCGTGAGAGCTTGTCATGGGCTAAGTTGGGACTCCCCTATAGGGATTTGAACTTTCGAAAGCCGTGCCCGTGGTTATTGGCAGATGGGAATTTGTTAATGTCCGGTTGTAGATAACTTAAACCTTAACTTAATTAAAATGAATCAACCGAGTGTGTTACCATGATGGCCTCTTCTCGGCGGAGTCCGGGAAGTGGACACGGTGTTGGAGGAATGCTTGCGCAGGTTGTCCTCTAGTTTCTCGTTCGTGCTTTGCTTCCTCTTCTCGGTCTCTTTTGCGATTAAGTTAGCCACCATATATGCTAGTCGCTTGCTGCAGCTCCACATATTTTTACCTTACCCTACCTATTAAGCTTAAATAGTCTTGATCGCGAGGGTGCGAGATTGCTGAGTCCCTGTGGCTCACAGATTACTATTACACCAGATGTAGGATCCGATGATACAGCACCAGATGGCGCGCTTGAGCTCAAGTGGGAGTACGACGAGGACTCTCAGCGTTACTACGTTTCTTTTCCTGATGATCAGTAGTGGTGCCCAGTTGGGGTGATCGGGACCATGTCGCTTGTTGGGTTGTCTTTTATTTTGGCACCGTAGTCGGGCCATGAGTGTTTGGATGATGTATGTTATTTATGTAGTTGATTGACGTGGCGAGTGTAAGCCAACTATGTTATCCCTTTTATTTATCTATATTACATGGGATGTTTGTGATGATTGCCTGACTTGCGACTTATGCCTTCAATGCGATTATGCATCTAAGTCGTGCCTCGACACATGGGAGATATAGTCGCATCGAGGGTGTTACAAGTTGGTATCAGAGCCTTCCCCGACCTTAGGAGCCCCCACTGATTGATCGTTTTTAGTGGCCGAGTTGTGTCTAGAAAAATGTTTTGAGTCAATTAGGAATTATATATCGGAGAGTTTAGGAATTCTTTTTTACTTCCCAGTCTCCTCATCGCTCTGGTAAGGCATCCTGATGTAGAGTTTTGTCTCTTCTCTTCTCAAATTTCACTAAATTTTTTTAGGATCACGCGGGTATCTTGGAATCGTTCCGATGGTTTTATGATGAGAACATTGTCTTGGTGCCTCCTGTCAGGGGTTTAGTGGAAGTGTCCCGGAGAGTTGAGCTCTGAGGTGTTGTCGTCATAATTTTATCATTGCAGTTCTGGAATACCTGAGTTTAGTACGCCGACATCGAAAATCTCTTTTATGCAGTTCGTTGGTGAGATAACCTCGACGCCAGCCAGTACCGGGGCGGGAGTTCGGGAGTATCGCCATAACTTGTATAACTGATGCTTTTCGAAGGTTGAGGTAGATGGTTTCCGAAGTTTTTCTTGGTTATGTGTTGAAGGATGGATACAACTGGATGTAGGATTTGCTAGTTTGGGTGAGATATTATGCTTCCCCTGTATCCCCAACACCTGATTGCATAACCGGAAAGGTTCGGGAGTTTCATAGGTGGGAATTCTTGTAGCTCTAGTTCTTCTTCCACGGATATTGGTTTGAGATTGGGATTTCTTACCGATTATTCGTTCTTGATCCGTACCTTGTTGATTTACTTCTTCTACCTAATTCTACGTGGCTTCGCAATTTATGGATACGTGACCATTTCAAGAGGAATGCATTCGTTCATTTTGTTCGGATGTGAAGACTTTATATTGCAATTTTCATTCCATTGGATTCAGCCTCAATATTTGTCTATCAATGTGCTAATGGATGTCAACCTCTTCAGGATGGCTCCTCCAACACGCACGATTCCGAATCCTGATCCGCCACCACCTCCACCTCCTCCGGAGGCATGGCAAGCTGTGATGGCCGCAACCAATGCAAACACGCAGTTGATCATGCAAATCCTCCAAGAGCGCAATCAAGGCAATCAAGGGAATCAAGGTAACAATCAGAACCACTTTGCTACACTAAACCAGTTCCTCGCTAATGGGCCAAAGACGTTCAGCAATTGTGTTGAGGCAACTGATGCTGACGATTGGCTTGTGGATCTGTCCAAGCATTTTGAGTGCAGCAACGTCAGGCCTGAAGATTTTGTCAAGTTCGCTTCCTTCCAGCTCAAAGATCAAGCTGCAGAGTGGTTCCAACAGTACAAGGATTCCAGAGGTGGACGTGTGATCACTTGGGATGAATTTCGTCAAGATTTCCGAGCTCATCACATCCCTCAGAGTGTGACTGAAAGGAAGCGTGAGGAATTCCGCAACCTGAAGCAAGGCTCTTTATCTGTCTATGACTACAACAAGTTGTTCCAGAAGCTCGCCCGCTTTGCCAAGCAAGACGTACCTGATGAGAAGAGCATGATATACCAGTTTAGGGGTGGTCTCAGAGAAGAAATTCAGCTAGCTCTTGTTCTCTTTGAGCCCTTGAGGTACGATGAGTTCTACAACATGGCACTGAAGCAAGAGGCTGCTCAGTTGAGGTGTGACGCTTCCAAGAAGCGAGTCAGAGATGTTACTCCTTCTTCCTCTACTCAAGTGGCCAAGCAGCAGAAGTATTGGCTTCCTCCTCCTCCGTTCCGTCAACCGTATCAGCAGAAGAGCAAAGGTGACAGTGGTTCTTCCCACCCACCCAACCCTGGCTTTCAGAACAAGACTTCGTCTCAAGCTCCAAGATCGTGTGCTCCGTACCACCATCCGCTTTCAAAGGTCACGTGCAACAAGTGCCAACAGAAGGGTCACTATGCCAACAAGTGTTTCAACCAGAGGCGTCTTCCACCTCCTCCTCCCGTCAGATCGGCAATACAGCAGTGGTCAAGCATAACCCCAAGCACGCCAAGGTCAATTTGATGAATGCAGCTCAGGCAGAGGATTCGTCAGATGTCATCATGGGTAACCTTCCTGTTAATGATATTCCTGCTAAAGTTCTTTTTGACACGGGTGCATCGCATTGTTTCATCTCGAGGCCGTTTTCATCTAAGCATGGTTTGGCTTTGCAAACTTTGCCTAGTCCATTAGCAGTTGTCTCTCCCGGTAGGCGCATGCAGGCTAACTCCATTGCTCCGGATGTTACTATCACCTTGGGGGACTACAAGTTTCTGGCTTCTCCATTGGTTCTTGGTGACTCGGATATTGATCTTATTCTCGGAATGGATTGGCTTTCTAAGCACAAGGCTCAGCTTGATTGTGCAGCCAGGCAGATCCAATTGACTCATTCGTCTAAGGATGTAATTGTCTTTGCCGCTCGTGATGATACCATCCGTCTATTTTCTCTCAATGAGAAGGGTGAACTGGATGCTATCTCGCAGATCCCAGTTGTTTGCGAATATCAAGACGTCTTCCCAGAAGAGCTTCCAGGAATGCCTCCGCACCGGCTAGTTGAATTTGTCATTGATCTTGAGCCCGGTACGGAACCTGTGTGCAAGCGTCCTTACAAGCTCGGACCTGAAGAGTTGAAGGAGCTGAAGAAACAACTCGATATTCAAGAAAGAATGGGTCTCATCCGACCTAGTTCTTCTCCGTGGGGTTGTGGTGTTCTTTTTGTGAAGAAGAAGGATGGAACGGACCGACTTTGTGTTGATTACCGTCCATTGAACAAGAAGACCATCAAGAACAAATACCCACTTCCCAACATCAACGAGCTGTTCGAACAACTCAAAGGTGCCCAAGTATTCTCCAAGCTTGATCTCCGTATGGGTTATCATCATATTCGAATCCGTGAGCAAGATATTCCCAAGACGGCCTTCAGGACAAGCTATGGGTCATATGAATACACTGTCATGTCTTTTGGCCTCGTCAACGCTCCTCCGACGTTCTCTCGCATGATGAACTTCATCTTCAACGCCTACACCAATGACTTCGTTTTGGTCTATCTCGACGACATTCTGGTTTTCTCGAAGAATAAGGAAGATCATGCCAAGCACTTGCATTTGGTCCTTGATAAAGTTGAGGGAACATCAGTTCTACGCCAAGTTCTCCAAGTGTGAATTTTGGCTCGATGAGGCTCTTTATCTTGGTCAGATCATCTCTGCCAAGGGCATTGCCGTGAATCCTGAGAAGGTGTATGCAATTGTTAATTGGGAACCTCCTCAAAACGTGAAGCAGTTCCGTAGCTTCCTCGGTCTCGCAAGCTACTGTCGAAGATTCGTTGAAAACTTTTCTAAGATCGCGAAGCCTCTCTCAAATCTCCTCCAGAAGCACGTCAAGTACGTTTGGTCTCCGGAGTGTGACATTGCTTTCAACACTTTGAAAGAGAAATTGATCACTGCTCCAGTTCTGACTCCGCCTGATGAATCCAAGCCGTACGAGGTCTTTTGTGATGCCTCTCTCCAAGGTCTCGGTGCAGTATTGATGCAAGAGAAGAAAGTTCTTGCTTATACCTCTCGCCAGTTGAAGCCGAATGAGAAGAACTACCCCACTCATGATCTCGAGTTGGTGGCAGTTGTGCATGCTCTTTTGACTTGGTGACATCTTCTATTGGGAAGAAAAATGGACATTTTCACTAATCACAAGAGTCTCAAGTACATCTTCACTCAGCCTAATCTCAACCTCAGGCAAACTCGATGGGTCGAAATGATTCAAGAGTATAATCCGAGTATCGAGTATACTCCAGGCAAGGCCAATGTGATTGCTGAAGCTTTGAGCAGGAAGGCCTACTGCAATAGTCTGATTCTCAAGCCTTATCAACCCGAGCTTTGTGAAGCTTTCCGCAAACTTAATCTGCAAGTTGTTCCTCAAGGTTTCCTCGCCAACCTTCAAGTCTCTCCTACCTTGGAAGACCAGATTTGCCAAGCCCAGCTTCTTGATGCTATGGTGAAAAAGGTGAAGATTGGGATTGCCTAGAGTCAACCCAAGTACAATTGCTACCGCCTTAATGACAAGGACACTCTCTTCTTTGAGGATCGAATTGTTGTACCCAAAGGTGACCTCCGCAAAGTGATCATGAACGAGGCTCACAATTCTCTCCTCTCCATCCACCCTGGGAGCATGAAGATGTATCAGGACCTCAAGCAGGCTTATTGGTGGACTCGAATGAAGCGCGAGATCGCTCAATTCGTGAATGAATGTGATGTCTGCAGAAGAGTGAAGGCAGAACACCAAAGGCCAGCTGGTCTCCTCCAACCTCTTGCCATTCCAGAATGGAAGTTTGACCACATCAAGATGGACTTCGTGACTGGGTTTCCAAAGTCCAAGCGTGGCAATGATGCTATATTCGTTGTCATTGATAAACTCACCAAAGTGGCTCACTTTCTGCCTATCAAAGAGTCAATCACTGCAGCTCAATTGGCGGAACTCTATACCTCTCGAATTGTCTCTCTGCACGGTATCCCTCAAGTGATCTCTTCAGACCGTGGCAGCATCTTTACCTCAAAGTTTTTGGATTCTTTTTAGAAGGCCATGGGCACCAACATCCGCTTCAGCACAGCTTTCCATCCTCAAACAAGCGGTCAAGTTGAGCGTGTCAACCAGATTCTTGAAGATCTGCTTAGGGCTTGTGTGATCTCCTTCGGCATGAAGTGGGAGGATTGTCTTCCTTATGCTGAATTCTCCTACAACAACAGTTTTCAAGCAAGTTCGGGCAAAGCCCCATTTCAAATTCTGTATGGCAGGAAGTGCCGTACCCCTCTCAACTGGTCTGAAACCAGTGAACGTCAGCTGCTGGGTAATGACCTAATCACAGAGGCAGAAGAAATGTGCAAAGTCATTCGTGATAACATCAAAGCAGCCCAATCCCGCCAGAAGAGCTACTATGATAGTAAGCACCGTGATTTGGCTTTCGAGATCGGAGATCATGTTTACCTCCGCATCTCTCCTATGAAAGGGACTCGTCGCTTCGGTATCAAAGGGAAGCTTGCCCCCAGATACGTCGGACCTTTCAAGATTGTCAGCAAAAGTGGCGACCTCGCCTATCAACTCGAGCTTCCTTCAAACTTTGCAAATGTTCATGATGTGTTCCATGTCTCTCAGCTCCGAAAGTGATTCAAGACTCCTGACCGCACCGTCAACTTCGAGGACATTGAGCTCCAAGAAGATCTCTCCTATCGTGAGCACCCCGTTACTATCCCTGAAGAGACTGAACGCAAGACTCGCAACAAGTCAATCGAATTTCTCAAAGTCAAGTGGTCACACCATTCCGACCGTGAAGCTACCTGGGAACGCGAGGATCACCTCCGTTCTAAGTACCCGGCGATCTTTCAGTCCTAGATCTCGGGACGAGATCTTTTCATAGTGGTGGAGTGTTGTAACATCCCGGATATGACTTTCCCAATATTGTAACCCAACTCTTGCCATTTCCGGCCTTAAGTTAATTTATTTTCTCTGGTTCGGGTCTTTGTCTCCGTGTGTTGTTATCGTTGTCATGCATCTCATATCATGTCATCATGTGCATTGCATTTGCATACATGGTCATCTCATGCATTCGAGCATTTTCCCCATTGTCCATTTTCCATTCCGGCGCTTCGTTCTCCTCCGGTGGTCAATTCTACCTTTCTTTCGTGTGTGGGGATTAAACATTTCCAGATTGGGCCGAGACTTGCCAAGCGGCCTTAGTTTACTACCGGTAGACCGCCTGTCAAGTTTCGTACCATTTGGACTTCGTTTGATACTCCAATGGTTAACCGAGGGACAGAAAAGGCCTCATGTGTGTTGCAGCCCAACACCCCTCCAATTTGGCCCAAAACCCACCTAACTCTGCTCCATCACCTAGAGCATTCGATCATGATCACGTGGCCGAAAACCGCACCTCATTTGGACTCTCCTAGCTCCCTCAATGCCTATAAATAGGCCCTCCCCGAAAAATCCGGACCCCCCTCGCCCGAAACCCTAGATCCACCCTCTCCGCGCGGCCGGACACGTCCGCCGCCGCCCGCGACCAACCGCAGGCCGCGACGTGTCGCCGCCGCCTCCACCAACCGCGCCGGCCCGGAGAGCCCGCGCGCGGCCCTCCCGGCCCGGGTCGCCACCGCCGCCGCCCGGGGCTTCCTCCTCCCTCCCGGCGCCGCCTCGCCGCCGCACTCGCCGGCCGGCGCGCCACAAGTCGCCGCCGCGCCGCCGCACGCCCACGCCGCCGGCTCCTTGCTCCGGTCGCCGCCCCCGCCGACCCGGTCGCCGAGCCTGCGCCGGCGAGCTCTGTCCGGCGGGTCTCCTCCCCTTCTCGGTTTCGTCCTCCGGCCACCGCGACCACAAACTCCGGCGAGCTTCAAGCTCCGGCCGGCGATCCTCGATCCGCGTGCGATCCAGATCTGGGATATTTTCGTCTCGGTTGACTTTTCCCTCAAAACCCTAGCTCATTTTTCATACTTTGACCTATGATAACTTTGCATCCGTAGCTCCGATTCATGCATATAGCATATCAAAATGTTCATCTCAGAGAGTGCATCATTTCATTCCATTGCATCATTTTCATTTGAGCTCATCTTGATGCCCAAAATGCTGTTAGAAGAGGGCTACTTGAGTTAATTGTCAGATCTGCTACTTCATCTTAGACATTTGTCATTTTTGCCATGATTGTTGTGTGCATGATATGACCTGATGCTCTACATATGTTTTGTTAAGGGTTTTGTCATCTTTCCAGAGGTGCAACCCATGTATTTTTGTGATGAGTGTGGTGACTAGTGCAAGCTTGCAAAGTGAGGCACTCGGTAATTCTGTTTTCAGGGACTTAGCGATTTCACTAAGTCCTGGGATTGTTTATCTCATGATGCCATATGTTCATGTTGTTTCCTAGTGATCCGTGCCTCTTTTGAGGATGATCAGTAAAGGAGTTTTGTTAATATTGTAGTGCTCTATCCATCCATGTCTTTGTTTGCATATATGGAGCACCCTAGCTTGAGTCAATCAAGCTCTACTTTTGCTTCGTTGTGAAACTGGGCAGATCGTCAACTTGTTTGCGATTTTGCCGATGTTATTGTAGTTGATCCGTGCATGCTATGCCATTGTTCTTGCCATTTCTAGCTTGCATTTTGTGCCTTCTTAATGGATGTATTCTTGTCTTGCCATGACTTGCACCGTAGTGAGTGCATCGAGCTCGTAAACATGCCTACTTGAGTTATGTTTCAGCATGTGTCAGTTTTCACCAAGTCTGAAAACTGATTATGTTTTTGCTATGTTCGTGTGCTTGTTAGTATATTTTCGGATCCCTTTTGGCTCAAGGTCACTAAGGGACTTTTGTTAAGCTATTTGAGTAGCTCCATGCCATGTTTTACTTTGCCATGTTCAGGTCCTGTAACATGTTGTTTTGGTGCTCCGAAGAGGGCTATATGATCTGAAATTCCAGACAAGTGTTAGTCTGAGATCTGTTTACCATTTGCGTTTTTACCATGCTTGTTTGAACCTCATAATGGATGAATTGGCCGTAGCTCAGTGCTAGACTTTTGTTAAGCATCTTGAATGCTTCCCTACCATGTATTTTGATGCCATGTTTGAGTGTTGTAGCATGTTCATGTCATTGCGTTTAGATGCCTACTTGCTGTAAATCGCAGACCCGTGCCAATTTTGAATCGCTTGCCATTTCCAAACCGTAACTCCGATTCCGGTGATCTTTATATCGTTTTCAAGCGATCTTTCAAGTGGAACACTTGGTTTTCCAAGTTGAGGCCAGGTTCATGCATTCCCTGTCATGTATTGCATATGCATCCCGCATCGCATCCCGCATAGCATATCATCTTTGCATCATATTGCTTGATCCTTGCACGGGGTTGATTGTGCTCTTGTTGTGTAGCGACCCGACCCGACTGGATCAAGTCTCTGTGCTCCGGTGTCATCCCTGGATCAGTAATGCTGACACCACACAGTACTTTGAAGGATTTATAGAAGAGTAGCAATCACACACTTATTACATCGGTGTCTCAAAAGAGAACTTATTACAATAAGTATGGCTTAAGGCCATCTAATATCGATAACAGCAGAAGACTTGGAAGATAAATGGGTCCATCAACTCCAACGGCATCACTGAGTATAGAACCACGACCTAAAAGCACCTTACTCGTCGTCTGAAAAGTCTGCAACATTTAAAGTTGCAGCCCGAAAACGGGTCAGCACATGGAATATGCTGGCAATGTAACACATAGAGAGTAATGGAATAAGACAGCTATACTATATGCAAATTTGGCTGGTGGAAAGCTCTATGGTTACTGTTTTGCGTAAAGCCAGTTTTTCCCTACTACAAAGGAATGAATTTATTTAACTATCATGGTGGTTGAACATCGAGAATGGTTGACAGCAGTCAGATCCCAATTAGGTGAACAATTAAAACCCAACAATATTAATTAGAAGTAACATGATGAGATTCACATGATATTCAAGTACTAGATACTCAAGTTGTCCATAACCGGGGACACGACTAATCATGATTAGTTTATTACACTCTGCAGAGGTTTGCGCACTTTTCCCCACAAGACTCGATCGCCTCCGTTGGTTTCCTCGCACTACACGGTGTTTGACAAACGGATGACCGAGACACAGTCTTTCAGAAGCGCTAGCACCTTACGATGGATAGACCGGTACACCTACTTTCCCCTACATCTGCTAGTCTACCCTGTAAGAGTTCGCACGACTTAGTCAACTATGCCAGAGCCCATAATGGCTTGTGGCTGCACACGGAAGTTTCTAGCATGAAAGATCTTATGATCCCTTTGAGCCTGGGTGGCGGTCCAAAAGAAAAACAGGCAAGTCCTGATAGACATCAGGTGCCTCAATCCACCCAGATGTGTGTTTAAGTTGCCACCTTAGATAAACCATTAAAATTAACAAACTCACATCTGTCATGGATATCACTCACCCAATCCACGTCTACTAGCATAGCATGGCGTAATAAGCAAACGTAGAAGTAACTCCCAAAGGTTTCATAATAAACAGGTAATAGGTACTACCTCATCTACTTCCCATCCCACAATTTAATTAGATCCTAATCATGCAATGTGTGAGGATTGATCTAATGCAATAAAACTGGGTTGTAGAAAAGGTATGATCAAAGTGTTACTTGCCTTGCTGATGATCCGCGAGTCCTAGAGATTCGAAGTAACAGGCGGCACAATCCGGGCAATCTATCGCGAACAAACAACAAGCATACAATAAGTACTCATCTAATGCACACGTAAAACTCGAACAAGAGATCGAACCAGAAAGTTCAACTTAAGAACTCCGGTTGCAAAGAAAGAACGAACCAAACAAAGCAACGGAAAACAAACGGCGGAAGAAAACAACTCGGTTCTAGCAAGTTGAAACTAGGTCAAATTTTACAGTAGCAAAAACTTGTTTAAGTTGATTAGTCGGAACGTCAGTTTCGAAACGAAACTCCAGGCGCTTGAATCACCTGATTCCGATAAACGAGCGAGAAGATAGACTAGAACGAAGATCGGATCTGAGATCGCGATCGCGGAATAAATCCGACGAAAAGAAAAAAAAGAACGGTTAAACGAACGGACGTTCGTTAACCGGGAATAACCGGTGATCACGTTCGTTAGGACGAACGGTCCAGCGAATGGTCTCTAGGTAACTGAACCGAAAAAGAAAACGAAACCGATCTAGGGTTTCGAGAAAGAAAACTGAAACATCGAACCAAAAGAAAAACCGGAACGGTTTATAAGAAAAACCGAACCGAGGAAAAAGAGAGGCGCGGCGCGGCTACCTCCGGCGAGGCTCCGGTGAGGGGCTCTGGCGGCGGCGGCGTAGGCGGCGGCGGCGCTAGGTCGACGGCGGCGGCGTAGGCGCAGCGCTAGGGCGGCGGCGCGGGCGTGGGGCGCGGGTGAGGGGCGCGGGGTGGTGTGGAAAAAGGGGGGGGTTGGTATTTATATAGGTGGGGGGGGAACATGGGGGAGGGGCAAGGAAAAGGGGGAGGGGGAGCTAGAGTCCTACTAGGACTTGGCTTCGGCGGCGCGGGCGGGCGGTGGCCGGCCTGGCCTGCGGCTGGGCCTTGGCCCAGGCGCGCTGCGATTTTTTTAAATCGGTTACGCGCGCAGAAAAAACAAAAGAAAGAAAAATCTAAACAAACTCCAAAATTCCCAAAGTAAATTTTCCCCGACTCCTAAAAATGAGTCGAACAAAATGAACTTTTCTCCGGGCCTAAAATGCAAATTTTTGAAACACGCATTTTTCCCTAATCCAAATAAAATGCAAATAAACACCGGAAAACAAAATTGGATTTATTTATTAAATCTTCTTTTTCCTAAATTTGGGAAAAGTCATATTATTTCCCTCTCTCATATTTTGATGTAGGAAAAATGATTGAAGATGAAATAAATAAATCAATTGATCCTCTTTTCAAAATTTGAGAAAACTCAAATATGAAAATAACGAAAGCTCCAACTCTCTCCGAGGGTCCTTGAGTTGCGAGAAATTTCTAGGATCGACCAAAATGCAAGAAAGTATGATATGCATGATGATCTAGTATATAACATTCCAAATTGAAAATTTGGGATGTTACAAACCTACCCCCCTTAAGATGAATCTCGCCCTCGAGATTCGGGTTGGCTAGAAAATAGCTGAGGGTGGTCCTTGAGCAAATCTTCTTCTCTCTCCCAGGTGGCTTCATCCTCTGAGTGGTGGTTCCACTGAACTTTACAAAACTTGATAACCTTGCTGCGGGTAACTCTGCTGGCATAATCGAGAATCTTGACTGGTTTCTCCTCATACGTTAAGTCGTCCTTCAACTGAATCGCTTCAAGCGGCACAGTATCTCTTAACGGTACCTCCGCCATCTCGGTGTGACATTTCTTCAGCTGAGAAACATGGAATACGTCATGAACTCCTGACAGTCCCTCTGGTAATTCCAACTTATAAGCGACTTCTCCCATACGTTGCAAGATCTTATATGGTCCAACGAAACGCGGTGCTAATTTTCCCTTAACTCCAAAGCGCTTAACTCCTCGAAGTGGGGATACTCGAAGATAAACTCTGTCTCCGGTTTCGTAAACTATCTCCTTGCGTTTAGAATCTGCGTAGCTCTTCTGCCTGGACTGGGCTACCTTGAGCCTATCGCGAATCAACTTCACCTTCTGTTCAGACTCTTTAATCAAATCGGGTCCAAACAACTGACGGTCTCCAACTTCGTCCCATGACAACGGTGTCCTGCACCTCCTTCTGTATAAAGCTTCGAAAGGTGCCATCTTCAAACTGGTTTGGTAGCTGTTGTTATAAGAAAACTCCGCATACGGCAAGTTATCGTCCCAACTAGATCCATAATCTAGTGCACAAGCTCTGAGCATATCTTCCAAAATCTGATTGACTCTCTCAGTCTGTCCATCTGTCTGCGGATGAAAAGCGGTGCTGAACTCCAGCCTGGTTCCCAAAGTTTCATGCAACTGATTCCAAAACTTTGAGGTAAATTGGGTTCCTCTATCTGATACAATACTCCTTGGAACTCCATGCAAACAAATGATCCTAGTCATGTATATCTTTGCCAACTTAGCACTGGTGTAAGTGGTCTTGACTGGAATGAAATGTGCTACCTTCGTCAAACGATCAACTACTACCCATATCGAGTCATATCCTTCTTTCGTCCTGGGTAGTCCTGTGATAAAATCCATGCCTATCTTATCCCACTTCCATTCGGGTATCGGCAATGGTTGTAACAATCCGGCTGGCTTCTGATGTTCTGCCTTCACTCTATGACACACATCACAAACTGCTACATATGCTGCAATATCCTTCTTCATTCCAGTCCACCAGAATGTCTCCTTCAAATGCAAATACATCTTAGTATTTCCTGGGTGAATCGAATAGGGTGAATCATGTGCCTCTTGCAGAATCAACTTCCCGATCTCCGGGTCATTTGGCACATAAACACGGTCCTCAAACCATAGGGTATCATGCTCATCCTCACGAAATCCCTTTGCTTTTCCTTCGCTCATTTTCTTCTTTATAGAAGCAATCTCCTTGTCAGATTTCTGAGCCTCTCTGATTTTATCCATCAATGTTGACTAAACCTCCAATGCTGCTACATAGCCTTTCGGAACTATCTCTAAACATAGTTCACGAAGGTTTTCTAATAACTCCCGGGGTATTTCCTCCGTTATTAACGTATTGACATGGCTCTTACGGCTCAATGCGTCAGCTACTACATTAGCTTTTACGGGATGGTAATGCAATCTCATATCATAATCCTTGATGAGCTCCAACCATCTCCTTTGTCTGAGGTTCAACTCCTTCTGCGTGAAAATGTACTTCAAACTCTTGTGATCCGTGTACACCTCACAATGATTTCCAATGAGGAAATGTCTCCATGTCTTCAATGCATGCACTACGGCTGCTAACTCCAAATCATGTGTGGCGTAATTCAACTCATGAGGCTTCAGTTGTCGTGAAGCATACGAAACAACTTTCCCTTCCTGCATAAGCACTGCTCCAAGTCCTTGACGTGAAGCGTCGCAATACACCTCATAATCCTTGGTCTGATCTGGCAAGATCAACACTGGTGAGGTAACCAATCATTTCTTCAACTCCTGGAAACTAGCCTCACACTCCTCAGTCCAATTGAACTTGGTATCCTTCTTCAACAACTCCGTCATAGGCTTCTTCATCTTTGAAAAGTTCTCAATAAATCTCCGGTAGTATCCTGCGAGTCCAAGGAAACTCCGGATCTCTCCAACTGTCGTTGGTGCTTCCCATTCGGTTACGGTCTCAACCTTTGCGGGGTCAACTGCTATCCCTTCTACGGATATAACGTGTCCAAGGGATCCTACTTCCTTCAACCAAAACTCACATTTGCTAAATTTGGCATATAACTGATGTTCCCTTAGTTTCTCCAAAACCAAACGCAAATGTTCCTTATGCTCTTCTTCATTCTTTGAATAGACCAGGATATCATCAATGAACACTACGACGAACTTATCCAAAAACTCCATAAACACTTTGTTCATCAGGTTGATAAAATAGGCAGGTGCGTTAGTCAATCCAAATGACATAACGGTATACTCATACAATCCGTATCTCGTGGTGAAAGCTGTCTTAGGTATATCCTGTTCTCGGATCTTCAACTGATGGTATCCCGATCGCAAATCGATCTTGGAAAACACTTTAGCTCCTTGCAAACGATCAAACAGATCATTAATCATTGGCAGTGGGTACTTGTTCTTGATGGTTACTTCATTCAATCCACGGTAATCAACAACCATTCGTAATGATCCATCCTTCTTCTCCACTAGAAGTACGGGTGATCCCCAAGGCGAAGAACTTGGGCATATGTAACCTTTCTCCAGTAACTCCTTAATCTGATTCTTAATTTCTACCAAATCCTTTGCTGGCATCCTGTATGGTCTCTTTGATATTGGGCCTGTACCTGGCAATAACTCAATCAAAAACTCAATGTCTCTATCCGGTGGCATGCCTGGCAACTCTTCTGGAAATACATCAGGAAAATCCTTTACCACAGGTACTTCCTCCTGCACTACTCCTATTAGGCAATTTACTTGTGTCCTATTTAGCACATGCCGGGATACATACTTGATCCTTCTTCCTTCTGGCGTTGTGAGCAAAATTGTTTTACTAGCACAATCGATGTTTCTTCCATACATCGACAGCCAATCCATACCGAGAATTACATCCAGACCCTGGGATTCCAGAATAATTAAATCTGTTGGGAAAACATGTCTTCCTATGCTTAATCGCACTTGAAAGCATCCTTGACTGGCCACGTACTCTGCTCCTGGCGAACTTACTAGCATAGGAGTTTTAAGAATCCTAGTGGGCAGGCTGTATTTTTTCACAAATCCCCTTGATATGTATGAATGTGATGCACCAGTATTGAAAAGAACGAGTGCGGTAAATGACTTAACCAAAAACTTACCGATTACTGCATCAGGCTGATCTTCAACCTCCTCCACGTTAACGTGGTTCACCTGTCCCCTATTGAAAGGGTTCGGCTTCTTCCCTGAGCTCCCATTGCCATTTCCATTCTGGCCTTCAGGACATTCATTGGCATAATGTCCGGTCTTGGAACACTTGAAACAGGTGACTTGACTCAGATCTCTCTTGGATGGGGTTGATGGGGTGGTACGGTTCTGGCCGTTGCTTCCTCCATTCCCATTACCATTCTTGTGGCTGTTATGGTTGTGCGAACTACCTCCTCCATGGGTATGCTGAAACTGAAATCCCGATTTAGGGGTAAAACGGGGCTTCTGCTAGGCTCCAGAGTTATACTTCCCCTGTCCATACTTCCTCTTGCGGTTCTCAATCTGCTGTTGCTTCCCTTCAATCATGATGGCACGATCTACCAACTCCTGGTAGTTGTTGAAACTTGCTACCATCAACTTCATGCTTAACTCATCATTTAATCCTTCCAGAAACTTCTCCTGCTTGGTTGCATCCGTAGCAATGTCATCTGGGGCATAACGTGCTAACTTGCTGAAGTCGTCAACATACTGGCCAACTGTCCTTCCTCCTTGGCGTAAGTTGCAAAACTCACGCTTCTTCATAGCCATAGCTCCTGCTGAAACATGTGCAGTGCGGAAAGCTTGCTGAAACTGATCCCATGTGACAGTGTCAACTGGGAAGGTGGCTGTGAAATTCTCCCACCATGCTGCCATGGGTCCGTCAAGCTGATGTGCGGCAAACTTTACTTTCTCACCATCTGTGCATCCTGCAGTGGTCAACTCCCTTCCTATCTTGCGAAGCCAATCGTCTGCTACTATCGGCTCGGTGCTACTAGAAAACACCGGCGGATTCAGCCTAAGGAAACGGGCTAAGTGGTCAACAGGTGGCGGTGGTGGTGGTGGGTTGTTGTTGTTGTTCTGCTGGTTCTGGACTAACATCTGCATCAATTGATTCTGTTGCTGGATCAACTAAGTGAGCTCCGATGGAAATCCATTGTCACGTCTCGGAGGCATCTGAGGGTTTAGAAAAGATGAGAAATAAGAATAGAGTGAGGTCTAAAGAGAGAACACTACCCCAATGCACATGAGCAAATTCACACAAAATCACTTCATTCAATTCAAACAAGGGCTTACAATCGATCTAGCTATCGCAAAAGTGCTCAGACTATAATGTATACATGGGGGAAATACTACTAATATTTGGTGGTCATCTAGAAATTTGAACCAGTGGAAGACTCCATGATGTCCGCTCCAGCTTCGTCTTCAAAGTCGGGTTCACTTGGATCCGAATCGGTGTCGTCGAGAATGATGTAGTTGTCCGGACATGCGACGTACATGTCTTCCTTCCTGGATGCTAACTCCCTCTTGAGTTCTTCAATCTCTTGCTTAAGATCGCCGTTGTGTCTTGCTAGAGCTACGATCTCGTCCATGTAGTCCTTGCGTGTAGCCTTCAATTCTCCTTCTAGCTCGATGATCCTTGCCTTCGCATTCTTCAACTCTATCATATCATTGCACATCTGGTTCTCGTGGCGTCGAATGTGCTGGTTTAACTCCTGGATAAATGATGCAATGGATCTATCCTTCTTGGTGCTCACTAACTCCCATTGTTCATCTCGGCGTCCGCAAATCTGGTAGATAGTGTCCTTGAGGTCTTCTTGATAAACTTCTCCAATGCATCCTATGGTGATATGGGCTGCCATGCTCTTTCCTAGACTCCAGGTTGGTGCATTGAAAACACTATCTATGGGCTTCGTGATTGGCGCGAATGTCCTTCCCGGAACGTGAGCTTGAATCTTCCAGCGCTCCTCTTCAGGTAGAGTGGCGTTGAAGGTTCCCGTGAAACTTGGTAGTCCAATGTTTAGGTACTTGGTGACTTCCTTCAAGTGAAATCCAAAAGGTGTGCCTTCATCCGGTTGAGCGTACTTGATCTTCGCGTCCTTCATCCTAAAGAGTAGAAAAGATGAGGAGTTAGAAAATGAGGAGAGAATAGTGATCTATGGCTTTAACTTAGTGGTCGTGTCCTATAGTCAGCGTGTGCTATGATACCATCTCTGTAGCGACCCGACCCAAATGGATCAAGTCTCTGTGCTCCGGTGTCATCCCTGGATCAGTAATGCTGACACCACACAGTACTTTGAAGGATTTATAGCAGAGTAGCAATCACACACTTATTACATCGGTGTCTCAAAAGAGAACTTATTACAATAAATATGGCTTAAGGCCATCTAATATCGATAACAGCGGCAGACTTGGAAGATAAATGGGTCCATCAACTCCAACGGCATCACTGAGTATAGAACCACGACCTAAAAGCACCTTACTCGTCGTCTGAAAAGTCTACAACATTTAAAGTTGCAGCCCGAAAACGGGTCAGCACCTGGAATATGCTGGCAATGTAACACATAGAGAGTAATGGAATAAGACAGCTATACTATATGCAAATTTGGCTGGTGGAAAGCTCTATGGTTACTGTTTTGCGTAAAGCCAGTTTTTCCCTACTACAAAGGAATGAATTTATTTAACTATCATGGTGGTTGAACATCGAGAATGGTTGACAGCAGTCAGATCCCAATTAGGTGAACAATTAAAACCCAACAATATTAATTAGAAGTAACATGATGAGATTCACATGATATTCAAGTACTAGATACTCAAGTTGTCCATAACCGGGGACACGGCTAATCATGATTATGTCATTACACTCTGCAGAGGTTTGCGCACTTTTCCCCACAAGACTCGATCGCCTCCGTTGGTTTCCTCGCACGACACGGTGTTTGAGAAACGGATGACCAAGACACAGTCTTTCAGAAGGGCTAGCACCTTACGATGGATAGACCGGTACACCTACTTTCCCCTACATCTGCTAGTCTACCCTGTAAGAGTTCGCACGACTTAGTCAACTATGCCAGAGCCCATAATGGCTTGTGGCTGCACACGGAAGTTTCTAGCATGAAAGATCTTATGATCCCTTTGAGCCTGGGTGGCGGTCCAAAAGAAAAACAGGCAAGTCCTGATAGACATCAGGTGCCTCAATCCACCCAGATGTGTGTTTAAGTTGCCACCTTAGATAAACCATTAAAATTATCAAACTCACATCTGTCATGGATATCACTCACCCAATCCACGTCTACTAGCATAGCATGGCATAATAAGCAAACGTAGAAGTAACTCCCAAAGGTTTCATAATAAACAGGTAATAGGTACTACCTCATCTACTTCCCATCCCACAATTTAATTAGATCCTAATCATGCAATGTGTGAGGATTGATCTAATGCAATAAAACTGGGTTGTAGAAAAGGTATGATCAAAGTGTTACTTGCCTTGCTGATGATCCGCGAGTCCTAGAGATTCGAAGTAACAGGCGGCACAATCCGGGTAATCTATCGCAGACAAACAACAAGCATACAATAAGTACTCATCTAATGCACAGGTAAAACTCGAACAAGAGATCAAACCAGAAAGTTCAACTTAAGAACTCCGGTTGCAAAGAAAGAACGAACCGAACAAAGCAACGGAAAACAAACGGCGGAAGAAAACAACTCGGTTCTAGCAAGTTGAAACTAGGTCAAATTTTACAGTAGCAAAAACTTGTTTAAGTTGATTAGTCGGAACGGCGGTTTCGAAACGAAACTCCAGGCACTTGAATCACCTGATTCCGATAAACGAGCGAGAAGATAGACTAGAACGAAGATCGGATCTGAGATCGCGATCGCGGAATAAATCCGACGAAAAGAAAGAAAGAACGGTTAAACGAACGGACGTTCGTTAACCGGGAATAACCGGTGATCATGTTCGTTAGGACGAACGGTTCGGCGAACGGTCTCTAGGCAACTGAACCGGAAAAGAAAACGAAACCGATCTAGGGTTTCGAGAAAGAAAACCGAAACAACGAACCAAAAGAAATACCGGAACGGTTTATAAGAAAAACTGAACCGAGGAAAAAGAGAGGCGCGGTGCGGCTACCTCCGGCGAGGCTCCAGTGAGGGGCTCCGGTGGCGGCGGCGGCGCTAGGGCGACGGCGGCAGCGTAGGCGCGGCGCTAGGGCGGCGGCGGCGTAAGGCACGGGAGGCGGCGCTAGGGCGGCGGCGCGGGCGTGGGGCGCGGGTGAGGGGCGCGGGGTGGTGTGGAAAAGGGGGGGGGGGTGTTGGTATTTATATAGGTGGGGGGGGGGGACTTGGGGGAGGGGCAAGGAAAAGGGGGAGGGGGGAGCTAGAGTCCTACTAGGA
The DNA here is from genome assembly GCA_034509565.1 of Triticum monococcum. NCBI lineage: Eukaryota > Viridiplantae > Streptophyta > Magnoliopsida > Poales > Poaceae > Triticum > Triticum monococcum. The sequence continues at coordinate 435,018,536 of CM067842.1, read as the reverse complement.
CTCGGCTTCGGCGGCGCAAGGCGGCGTGGGCGGGCGGTGGCCGGCCTGGCCTGCGGCTGGGCCTTGGCCCAGGCGCGCTGCGAATTTTTTTTAAATCGGTTACGCGCGCAGAAAAAACAAAAGAAAGAAAAATCTAAACGAACTCCAAAATTCCCAAAGTAAATTTTCCCCGACTCCTAAAAATGAGTCGAACAAAATGAACTTTTCTCCGGGCCTAAAATGCAAATTTTTGAAACACGCATTTTCCCTAATCCAAATAAAATGCAAATAAACACCGGAAAACAAAATTGGATTTATTTATTAAATCTTCTTTTTCCTAAATTTGGGAAAAGTCATATTATTTCCCTCTCTCATATTTTGATGTAGGAAAAATAATTGAAGATGAAATAAATAAATCAATTGATCCTCTTTTCAAAATTTGAGAAAACTCAAATATGAAAATAACGAAATCTCCAACTCTCTCCGAGGGTCCTTGAGTTGCGAGAAATTTCTAGGATCGACCAAAATGCAAGAAAGTATGATATGCATGATGATCTAGTATATAACATTCCAAATTGAAAATTTGGGATTCTACATGTTGCTTGTTTGTCTTGTTTGGTTAGAGCCGGGAGACGAGTTCGCTAACGAGGAACCCGTTGAGTTTTCTTTCGAGGATCCAGTCAACTCTAACAACTTTGCAGGCAAGATGGTCATACCCTCGAAATCACTACTCTCTTTGCAATGCTAGTTTGCTCGCTCTTTTTCTATGCCAATGCTACGATGCCTACCACTTGCTTTCAAGCCTCCCAAATTGCCATGTTCAGCCTCTAACCCACCATTGTCCTAGCAAACCATTGATTGGCTATGTTACCGCTTTGCTCAGCCCCTCTTATAGCGTTGCTAGTTGCAGGTGAAGATTGGAGGCCGTTCCTTGTTGGACCATGTGTTTTTCTTGTTGGGATATCATTATATTGCCATGTTAGCTTAATGCATCTATATACTTGGTAAAGGGTGGAAGGCTCGGCCTCTCGCCTAGTGTTTTGTTCCACTCTTGCCGCCCTAGTTTCCGTCATATCGGTGTTATGTTCCCGGATTTTGCATTCCTTACGCGGTTGGGTTATAATGGGAACCCCTTGATAGTTCGTCTTGATTAAAGCTCTTCCAGCAATGCCCAACCTTGGTTTTACCATTTGCCACCTAGCCTCTTTTTCCCTTGGGTTTCCGGAGCCCGAGGGTCATCTTATTTTAAACCCCCTCGGGCAGTGCTCCTGTGAGTGTTGGTCCACCTGTCAGCTGCCGGTGGCCACCAGGGGCAACTCTGGGCTGGCCTACCCGTACCTAAGACAATCTGAGTTTGCCCTGAGAAAGAGATATGTGCAGCTCCTATCGGGATTTGTCGGCACATTCGGGCGGTGTTGCTGGACTTGTTTTAGCCTGTCGAAATGTCTTGAAGAACCGAGGTACCGGGTCTGATCGGAACGTCTCGGGAGGAGGTCTATTCCTTCGTTGACCGTGAGAGCTTGTCATGGGCTAAGTTGGGACTCCCCTGCAGGGATTTGAACTTTCAAAAGCCGTGCCCGCGGTTATGGGCAGATGGGAATTTGTTAATGTCCGGTTGTAGATAACTTAAACCTTAACTTAATTAAAATGAACCAACCGAGTGTGTTACCGTGATGGCCTCTTCTCGGTGGAGTCCGGGAAGTGGACACGGTGTTGGAGTAATGCTTGCGCAGGTTGTCCTCTAGTTTCTCGCTCGCGCTTTGCCTCCTCTTCTCGCTCTCTTTTGCGATTAAGTTAGCCACCATATATGCTAGTCGCTTGCTGCAGCTCCACATATTTTTACCTTACCCTACCTATTAAGCTTAAATAGTCTTGATCGCGAGGGTGCGAGATTGCTGAGTCCCTGTGGCTCACAGATTACTATTACACCAGATGCAGGACCTGATGATACAGCTCCAGATGGCGCGCTTGAGCTCAAGTGGGAGTACAACGAGGACTCTCAGCGTTACTATGTTTCTTTTCCTGATGATCAGTAGTGGTGCCCAGTTGGGGTGATCGGGACCATGTCGCTTGTTGGGTTGTCTTTTATTTTGGCACTGTAGTCGGGCCATGAGTGTTTGGATGATGTATGTTATTTATGTACTTGATTGACGTGGCGAGTGTAAGCCAACTATGTTATCCCTTTTATTTATCTATATTACATGGGATGTTTGTGATGATTGCCTGACTTGCGACATATGCCTTCAATGCGATTATGCCTCTAAGTCGTGCCTCGACACATGGGAGATATAGTCGCATCGAGGGTGTTACAATCAGGCCCTGGTGCCTTAAGGTCACCTATATCGAAGAGTGCTTTGCGGACTTCTTCAGCCGTATAAGCGGCCAACAATGCTAAATTCATCGCATCCGTGACCCCGTGCCGGACACATGATAAACTCCCTGGTCTGGATCTAAAACTTCCAAAGTGAAAAGTTTAGAAAAATAATCAGTAATTAACTTCTTTAGGTCATCCGTGCCTTACTGCCAATTACCAGAATCATCAAGAAGTTTCTTTATTTGATTACGCTTTTCCTCGCAGTAGCAGCCCGATGGAAAAAATATGTATTCCTGTCCCCATGCAAAAGCCAGTTGGCTCTTCCCCTTTGTAACCAAAAGATTTCTTCCTGGACCAACAGGTTTTCAACTAAAATCTGGACTTCCTTCTGCCTTGATCTTGTTTTGGCTGTAATAGAGCCACATTTAAGCTCTTCTAGTTCTCTCTTTAGCTTCTTTATACGTTTTTTAGGACCTCCTAGAATCTCCTTATCCCACTGGTGGAGATCTGCATGAACTGCACGAGTCCGATCAGCAAGGGATGGACCAATACCTGCGAGTTTGGCTCTCTCCCAAGCCGTTTTGACAATATCATTTACTGTTTCTTCTTGGAGCCAGCGAGCTTCAAACTTCACACCTCCAGCCGATCTCTTCATTTGTTCCCCGTCGTAGTAATTAGTACCAATCACAAGTAGTCTATGGTCAGAATGTACATGCTGCTCATTAACAACCGCTATGAGGGGGAACTTGTTCATCCATGCATCATTGCATACAACCCGATCAAGTCGTTGTCTTATATCTCCCCTTCTCCATGCGAATTTATCTCCAACATACCCTAAATCAACAAGGCCACAATCATCTAAGCATTCTCTGAATTTTGCATCATAATACTTGGCCGATCATTGCCCCCTCCTTTTCAACGCATAGTACGATTTCATTGAAGTCACCAATGACCAGCCATGGAAGTGATGACGGATTGTGAAGATCACGGATATATTGCCAAGATAAATGCCTCTTATCCCAAGAGGGTTCTCCATAGGAACCTGTCAAATGCCAGCCTGCATTCTGACCTTCCATGACAATACCATCAATAAAGTTAGGACCCATGTAGTTCAAAATCACTTCATTCTCCTTACTATAAAACATAACTAGTCCACCAGCCGACCATCACTCTCCTCCACGTGCATATCATCAAATCCTAACTTACACCGAAGCTCCTCCGCCTTAACTTTATTCAAGTGAGTTCCCGAGAGGAAAACAATTTCCTCCCTCACACGTCCCTGTAACTCCAGAAGCTCTCGAACTGTAGTAGCTGAGAGCATGCCACGGCAATTCCAAGCTATATATTTCATTGCTCTGAAGAGACTCCTTAGAAGACCCAACAGACAAATCCTGAAAAACTCCCAGTCAGGATCAAAGCTTCAGATGGGCCATAGGTTCACAACTATGTACCAGAGTAAATCTCAAGCAAGCAAATTCCGTTAGGAAAATTCACAGCTCACAGACTCATAGGATCCACGAAGCGAACACATTGTACAAAAGACTTGCAAAGCAAGTCGACTGGATCAGTAATGACACCTGCCGCGAAGCAAAGTTCACTTAGGGTCGGACAAGAACAGACGACCTAATGAAGCAGTCCGACTGGAATCAAAGACGACACACCTGACGCATAGCGGAGGGGTCAGAGAGAGTAGCAGCGCCGCCGCCGCCAAGATGGCAGCTGGCGGCGGCCGCTGACCTAGATCGCCTAAGAAGACTAGAGATAGATTTTTTTTTTGCACTTTGTCGATGTGAAGTTTGGTAAGCTTCTTTTGCATTTTTGATGTTGGCGAGGAGTTAAACCGGACCTAACTGATCCCTTATCCAGCTTATAACTCCTAAAAAATTATAAGCTCCACGTTGGCTGGCCCTTAGAAGGGTTGGCGAAATCAAGATTGACACAGTTTGGTCGCGACGAGCTTGGACGACGACCGACGACCACGACTTTAAAAGAATATTCCTCCTACAAAGTCAACAAGCCATGACGAAGCCCCGTCGACAACCCGTAGCCTCGGCATGTCATCAATGCCACCGATTGAGACTCTCACCTCCTCCGCCCGCCCGCAAAGTGTTCGCTGAATTGACTAGGTGTAGTTTTTGTTGCCTTTTTCATTGTAATTTACTATTTTTCTAATTCAATCTAGAATATTACATAGCATGGATGAAAAGGTTGAGGGAGACGTTCTTCGATAACTCTTCGTCACAGGAAATCAAATATGATTTTGAAATGACCGTTTTCATGATCGTTAAAGATGACTATTGCAAAAATGACATGTTGCATCATTTGCATAACATTATCATGGAAGATGAGAGAGGCATGACAGAGAACTTTAGGTATATCTCCAATGTGGATCCTGTTGAGTTGGAACACAGTGCAAAACAGGATACAAACATTTCTCGCAGCTCATACTCAGCTCCAAGATGATCTTGTTGAGCATCAGTAGGCACTCCATAGCAGCAGTTGATTCTTGTGCTTCTATCATGTTATTTACTTCATTTGGACACTTTTGTGTGATTGAATTTGAATTATTTGATTTTGTGAACTTTTAATTTATAATATTGATGAATTGTGTGAACCTTCTTTATCAAGCTTGGATTTATTATGTGCGCAAATATGTAGTTAATTGTAGTATGTAAACCAAAACGTAGAAGAATTAGTGAAGAATTTGTTTAGGGAGTTAAGTTGTTGGGATTTGGCAAGGAATTTTTATTTAACTCCTTACTGAAGGAAATATGCCCTAGAGGCAATAATAAAGTTGTTATTTATATTTCCTTATATCATGATAAATGTTTATTATTCATGCTAGAACTGTATTAACCGAAATAGTACATGTGCGAATACATAGACAAACATAGTGTCACTAGTATGCCTCTACTTGACTAGCTTGTTGAATCAATGATGGATATGTTTCCTGGCCATAGACATGAGTTGTCATTTGATTAACGGGATCACATCATTAGAGAATGATGTGATTGACTCGACCCATCCGTTAGCTTAGCACGATGATCGTTTAGTTTGTTGCTATTGCTTTCTCCATAACTTATACATGTTCCTATGACTATGAGATCATGCAACTCCCGAATAGAGGAGGAACACCTTGTTTGCTATCAAACATCACAACGTAATTGGGTGACTATAAAGATGCTCTACAGGTGTCTACGATGGTGTTTGTTGAGTGGCATAGATCGAGATTAGGATTTGTCACTCCGAGTATCGGAGATGTATCTCTGGGCCCTCTCGGTAATGCGCATCACTATAAGCCTTGCAAGCAATGTGACTAATGAGTTAGTTGCGGGATGATGCATTACGCAATGAGTAAAGGGACTTGCCGGTAACGAGATTGAACTAGGTATTGGGATACCGATGATCGAATCTCGGGCAAGTAACATACCGATGACAAAGGGAACAACGTATATCGTTATGCGGTTTGACCGATAAAGATCTTCATAGAATATGTGGGAGCCAATATGAATATCCAGGTTCCTCTACTGGTTATTGACCGGAGACGTGTCTCGGTCATGTCTACATAGTTCTCGAATCCGCAGGGTCCGCATGCTTAACGTTCGGTGACGATCGGTATTATGAGTTTATGTGTTTGGATGTATCGAAGGTAGTTCGGAGTCCCAGATATGATCACGGACATGACGAGGAGTCTCGAAATGATCAAGACATAAAGATTGATATATTGGACGGCTATATTCGGACACTGGAAGTGTTACGGGTGATTTCGGAGAAAACCGGAGTGCTGGAGGGTTACCGGAACCCCCCCCCCCCCCCCCCGGGGAAAGTTGGGCCTTCATGGGCCATAGGGAAGAGGGAAGGCAGCCCACAAGGGGCAGCCGTGCCCCTCCCTATAGGGAGTCCGAATTGGACTAGGGAGGGGGGCGCCCCCCCCCCCCTTTCCTTCTCCTCTTCCACTACAAAAAAATACACTTCCGTGATGATACATGTTTGTCACAATAGGTCGCGGTTTTTGTCATGCATGTACATCCATGACGATTTTATGACAGAATCAAGATAGTCATACATGTGCTATCGTAGAAGTGTTCCATGACATTACCAAAATTATCATCACGGAAGTGTCCACTTCCATGACGATAAATCACGCGTCACAGAAGTGCTTTCGTCAAGGGTGACCGACATGTGGCATCCACCGTAATGGAATGCCGTTAAGCTATTGGGTCCGGTTTTGGATCCGATAACCCGCTAGCAGCCCCGACCAATGGGGATTTTCCACGTGTAAAATCATCATTAGCCGGAGGAAACACGTGTCGGCTCACCGTTGGGACAGATGTCATCCACTCATTGGACCGAAGGCGCCTATGATACGTCGACACGTGGCATGACCGAACAGAGGCCCATTCCTGTGAAAAGGCCGACCTGTTTGACTTGGTCAAAAGGTGGCGGGCCGGCCCACGGAAAGCCTGTTAACGACATGTTCTCATATAGCCCATTTACAACCCGCTAACCCAGGGCCCGTTACGACCTATCCGAATTAGGCCCAGTAGTGTCATCTCGGCCGTCCGATATGATTCCAGCCATTTTAAGTTCCGGCCCATGTATGGCCCATGAAGTCTTTCGGCCCATATCAGGCCCTTCGTAACTCTTGGCCCATTAACGGCCCGTGGTGAAACTGGCCCGTAATGAACAGTGTATCACTTTATACCCATTAACGGCCCATTAATCCATTGGGCCGTTTGCAGCCCATGTTATCTTTCGGCCTTCTCAGGGCCCATTTATTCTTGGGCTCATTTCCAGCATTCGGTTACTTACGGCCCGTTACTGCCATTTTCTGCTTGTGGGCCAAATTTAGCCCGTGGTTATAGTCGGCCCGTTTGTGGCCCGTTAATATGTTGGGCCGTTTTCATAGCGTCATCAAATACGGCCTATTAACGACGGCCCGTTATGGTCGGCCCATGAACGGACGACTCCAACTCTAGCCTGTTTACGGCCATAATGCGGTCTGTTTTTGGCCCATGTTTGGCCAATCGATCATACGGCCCATATAAGGCCCATTGATGATACGACCCGTAGAAGGCCCATTGTTTCTATGGCCCGTAGAAGGCCCATTGTTTCTTTGGCCCGTAGAAGGCCCATTGTTTCTACGGCTCGTAGGAGGAGGCCCAGTGTTACTACAGTAAATATGTAGCCCATGGCCTATTAAAGGAGGGAAACTACTATAGGTTTAGACCTGCTAATGGCCCAAGATGATTATAGGCCCACGTTTTGGCCCATATGAGTAACGGGCCGGCCTGAAGACCGACAACATTGAGATCCACAGAACCTTCCGGTCTAAATTATAGCATACCGACCAAAGAATAAACCTAGACTATACAATAAAGAAATTACGGCATATTACATCCACTGGGAATCAAAGTTCTCTACCGGTGATAATAAAGCGCAACATGACCGCGGATTACATATACTGGGCATCAAAGGTCGCCACCAGTGCATATAAACGCGCCGACAAAAGAATATACAAAACTGAGAGCACTTCAGAAGGCTGGCAAGGTCGGGCCCCGCAAGCAGCCGAACAAGCTGACGAGATCTCAGTTGTGTCAACGATAGATGCTTCCTCCCTAGCTGTATGGCACCATAGTGCGCAACGCAGTCCCCTGACATCTTCATTACATCTTTTACTTCAAGTCGGAGCTGAGCTGAAGCAAGCCTTTCCGCTTTAAGTTGAGACTGAAGAAGTCGAACTGATTGAGGCAGCGACTGCACAGAGGTTGTCTCACACTTGCTGGTGAGTAGCTTCAACTCACTATCTTCATCAAGACAGGACCTTGGGGTCATCTCGCTGTCCTCAAGATTGTTTGGCTCACTATCTTTCCTATAGTTCTGCCTGGCATAAGAGATATGACTTTGAAAGAGAAACAATGAGACACGTAACAGGTTTCACAATTGTATAAACAAATAAATGGATTTGTTCTGCATAAGGAACATGTTTTTACAACTACAATTTAAAATTGGTAGTTGTTGCAAACATCCAATCAGATGTAAACAACAGTAGAGGAAATGATGCCTATCCAAATATATACTAGAACAAAGTTTAAAGGCTTGAGAAGGATGAACTTAAATTACATGTTAACACGGGCTGTACAAAGCCCTTCTCCGTATTGATCAAAGGATAATTCAATAAATTCCCCAAAGAAAATTCTTTATAAGTGTTGCCATTATTCTACATTTTGCAAAGAGTAAATATAGATCAAATAATATTGGAAGAAATAGAGGACAATGAAGCTCAGGTGCAGACTGATGATACATAATCAAATAGCAATTAATTAAGTACAACATTACAAGGCAAAAGGTACTTACAAGAGGAATGCAGACATCAATGTGTGTAGTGGCATTGGCTTTATTCAACATTTTGGTAAGAGTAAATGTAGATTATAATTTGGAGAAAGTGGAGGGCAGGGCAGATAAGATGCAGAGTAATGCTAGACAATGAACTATCTCGTGATGCATGTACAGTAATACCACCACCGTCCATTATTACTTGTCACTCAAATGGATGTATCTAGCACTATTATGTTCTAAATACATCCAATTGATCAACAATTAATTCGATACAGAGGGACTACATGACAACAGGTACTTACATGGGCAATCCAAAACTTCATAACCATTGTGTTAATTCTACATTTATCTAAAAGTAAATATAGATCTTATAATTTCAAGCAAAGGGAGGATAAAGAAGTGAACATTTACAGTGATGCTACATAATCAAACAACAATGAGTGTAAGTATGCTGACAAAGGGCAAGAGATACTGACAAGAGCAATGCAGAGCCCAGTATTGTTGTGAGATCCTATGATCCTTTGAGCAAGGAGATTCATCTGAAATTAGTTTTCATACAAGAGAGAAGGTAAGGCACATGCAGAAATTTAGGAGTTCAAATTTTGAATTGATATCATAGACAGTACCTGACGCTGGGCTCTCAGCAGTTCTAATAGGGGTTTGGCCACTGGAGTAGGGGTAAAGTCTGGTACAGTTGGGCCTGTGTTTTTTGTGGCTATTGATCTATCTGATTTAACAAATATCACTACCTTTTCCAAATACCTAGTTTGTACTCCTTGAGGATCTGCACTCACCCTCTTCCTTCTGGACATCTATTACGAAAGAACAACATTTGACTGGAAAAACATAGTATGACGACACATGGAATAGGTACAGAAAATGGATAGGTATGGCATATACTCATATATGATGCTTAAACTAGGCAAATGGTGTAACAAAGTAGAAGTAATGCAAGAGGTTAGATGCAAAATATGTGCGACCAATACAACCTTGCCAAGTTAGAGCATGCACCTTGATGGGTGAATCAGATAGGCCATCCTCCACCATGCCAAGTTTGTTAGCCAGTGGATTGTTCCGCAATATTCCTCTCGTACGCCCATTCTCATATTCATTTTGATAATGTTCAATACCTGACATGCATGAAAACATAAAACAAGTGAGATTATCTTTGTAATGCAGAAGTGATTCTAATCCAATACTTCTCCCTGTAAACCCCTTTGTGCTATCTCTGCAATTCTTCTAAGAGGTGCCATCCCTGCTGTAATTTGGTGTGTGCATTAATATAATGTGGCCTACTACTCAAAATATGAGAGCTCCAGAAGTGATGATACTTCGCAGATGACAGCTTCAACATATAGTAAAGAAGAACAAGTCGACCTGACCTGACAGATTCAAAATATACTAAGGGAGAATAACTCGACCTGACAAGTCGACCGCAAGAGAAGAGGATCATCTTAAAGAAGAGCAGAAGAGCAAGGAGATTGAAGATATTACAAGTCTTTCTCTACAATGTCGGTTGGCCACCCATGATGAACCAGAGCGCATAGACAAATATTATTCCTTCCGGTCTCTCCATATGTGGCTCACATGCATTTCGAAACTAAAGTACTAACATTTAGCTGACCAATTAAAAATCTCTCAGTTTTACTAATATCAGCATAATATCATATTTGAATTTGTACAACTAAGCTTGTTTAGCTCAATGGGTGGAGTAGTGCTATTACGACACGAACCACGTAGGCTGATCGTGGTCATCGTAACATGGGGAAACTATAAGCATGATGAGTATAGTGTTGACCGTGGCAGTGGGATGGCAGATCTGAAGGTGCAAACCCGCAAAGGGTAGTTAGCAACCAATGTTTGCTTTGAAATAACAACTAAGATTTGGTATGGACAAGAAAGTACAGTCAACAAGTGATAAAGAAATGCAATTCTGCTGTCTCTCTATATGTCGCGACATGCATTTGGAAACTCAAGTGGGACCTTTAGTTAACCAATTAAAAGTGGCTGTTAACTAATATCAGTATCATATCACAATCATATTTGAACTAAGCTTTGGAATTTTGAGTGTTGTGTTGTTTAGCTTGAAGGGTGGAGTAATGCTAGTACGACAGAAAGCACCTACACAGATCATAGTAGAGTAGATAAAAGGGGAAAACCCTAAGCATCAAGAGTAAAATCAGGAAAGTGGAACTAGCTGGACCAGTGGGTGGCACACATGCTTTTCGAAACAAATATAGGAACATTAGGTGACCAATTAAATGTTCTTTGTTTTAGTAATATGAGCATCATATCAGATTCGTATTTCAACACGTAAGCTTTGGAATTATGAGGGTCATGTTGTTTCGCTTGATGCGTTGAGGTCTTGAGGAGTAGTGCTAGCACGACACGAAGCAGTGAAGCACCTACGATGATGGTAGTGAATATAAAGGGGGGAAACCATAAGCTTTACGATTATAGTGACCATGACATGGCGGATCTGAAGGTGCAAACCGGACAAAGCTACTTCGCAACCAATGTTTGCATTCAACTAGCCACTAAGATTTGGTACGGACAAGAAAAGTATAGTAAACAATTTAAGATCTATTTTCCGGGTGAGATAAATAACTTAAGCACATATGGAAGAGTACCACCTGTCGTGGTTTTGTCACGGCAGATGTCCTAGTGAAAGGACTTAGTCGTGGAGCCATCGCGACGGGTTAGCTTGAAGGGGTTAAAGCGGAACAAGGGACACAAGGAGTTATATTGGTTCGGCCCCTTACGGTGAAGGTAAAAGCCTACTCCAGTTGTGATGGAATTGCTAGGGTTTCGATGACCAGGGAGCGAATCCGCTTTGCCTGGCTCTTGAGTTATTGTTTGTTGTCCCTAAACCGCCGTTGGGTCGTCCCTTTATATACACAGGTTGACGCCCGGCGGTTTACAGAATCCCGAGGCCGGCTCATAAACGTGCCCGGCTCGGTTTCTACCTTTTATTGCCTTACAATATAAGTTACATATCATATGGCAGCTTATGTCTATAGGCCCTAATCCGCCTTTGGGCCATGGGCCCTCATATCAGATCTCCTCCATAAAGCGCTATACTCCTTGTCTTCATGGGCTTCAAATATGTGTAACTCATTATGGGCATAACCCGGCCCCTCATGGCTGGTTATACTTAGTAGTAATATCCCCAACATTAGGCCCCAGATTGATTTGAACCTGTTCATGTCAATCTTCAACACTTAGAAAATTCCTCCTTCAGCACCTCCGCATAAATCTTGTATACCGCCATGACGTCATATTCCAGGTTCGTAATAAACCACCATGATGTCACCTGTTATTAAAAATTGGATATACCTCACCTTCATTAATGAGCCTCCGACAATTGAGGCGACAGCTCTGTCACATATCCAACTTTTGGGCTCCTCGATTTTCCTGCCTATCACTTATCCCTTCACCTTATAAATAAGACCGGGGGGGGGTCCTTTTCATTTCCCCCCTCTTGCCTCCTCGCTTCTTCTTCCTTGCGCCGACCTGACCCTTACGCGCAGCGGTCGTCATCAAGCTCCGCCCTCGTCTTCATCTCCGGCCGCTGCATCAACCTGAACATTCCAGAGAAACGCAGCGCGCCTCCGCTGTTTCAACAGCTTCGGTGAGTTCCTCTTCCTTTCCTCTATATATCCGCTAGGGTTCTCGCGAGTTCATAGAAGCTTCATGGCGTTCTACCCTTGTTCTTCATTAGATCCTATATGACGGACTTCAAACTTGTTGTACTTCCGTGCGGTAGCAATGACAGTCCTTATTTTGCCTATCAAACCATGCCTTTTGTGTATAAAAACCGATCTAGAACTTCGCGAACTGCTCAAGCACCAACTTTTAGGTCTAAATCTTTTCCTTTTCCTCACATGTGGCAGATCCAAAATTCCAATGTGAAACTGTGAAACTTGTTTTTCCTCACTTAGTCATCTTTTTTTTGCTTCAGATCTGTAATTTCATTGTCTGCGTAGGCGGTTTATCCTTTAGAAAATAATCTTTCATATACCATTAGTCCGCTTGTAAGCTTCCAATCGCTTTACCATTTATAATAGCATCAACCTCCGGTTTAATAATTTTGCATGCTTGAATACCTTTTCCTTAACCTTCTATGCTTTATGCTCGCCAACCATGAGTCTTAAACCGGCATTAATCTTTTTCCAGCTCTTCATTCAAAATGGGCAAACAATATTATGCTTGTAACTAGGTCCCTTCCCAGGTTACTGAAGAGCAACTAACTGGGTGTGTTGCAACTGGTGTTTTAGCAAAGAAAGAAGTCATCCACTGGAGGGCCCCTGGCTCGGAAAATCCTCCTCAGCCCAAGGATGGAGAACTAGTTGTGTTTGTTGACTACCTGGGTCGAGGGTTTAGCCCTCCCGGATCAAATTTTTTCTGAGATGTGCTTGCTAGGTTCCAGCTCCATCCTCAGGACATCGGACCAAACTCTGTGTCCAATGTTTGCGATTTCCAAGTATTTTGCGAGGCTTATCTTCAAGAAGAGCCCACAGTTGAACTGTTTAGGGATTTCTTCTACTTGAACCGTCATACAGAGTTTACAAATGGACCAAATACTGAACTTGGTGGAATGGCTATTAAAAAGATGAAGGATGTTAGTTTCCCTCACGCCAAACTTCATAGTCACCCCAATGACTGGAATCAGACTTGGTTTTATTGCCGAGACACATCTCCAACTGATGAGAATCCTCTGCCGGGTTATCGCCCTCGCTGGCTTAGCAACACACATCCTTTTCCTGAGAGGCTGACCGCCAAGGAACGATCCAACTACGCAGCACAACTCTCAAAGATCAGAGCCTTCATGGCAAACGGTTTAACAGGAGTTGACTTTGTTCACTGCTGGATATCCTGGAGCATTCTACCTTTAAGCCGGCGCCCCGGTTTAATGTGTGAGTAAATAGGGGACTTGAAAGATCCTCAGCACCATATTAACATTCAGCTAACAGAGGCTGAAGTTAATGAGGCTGTCAAGAAAATATTGAATGAACCGGAGGCTATTTGCAGCAAGACAGGGCTAAGTCCTTTCTGCACTTTGAATAAACCGCCAGCTCTAAGAACCATATAACTTTTTCTTTTAGCTTGATCCTTTTAAATATCCTCTCGAAATTTTATCCATCTTTGACAGTGCGATGATCCGTTCTGGAAGAAGAAGCCACAGGATAAACCGACCAAGACACCTCGCCCCAAGACCAAGGTTACTAAAAGACCCGCCAAGAAGAAAAGCGCTGAACCCTCTGAACCGAACATTGATGATGACCCAGATAATCCGGACTCAGAGGTAGAACTTGACTCTCTTGGTTCGTTTTTCATACACCTCATTGACAATGATTATTATCTGGATGACGCTGAAGGCAACCAAGCCGATGACGCAGAGGTAATTACTCTTTCCTCCGGTTCAGATACTCTGCCAACACAGAAAATCCGTCAAACAATTCGAAAAATAAGATTTTCTCACCCTAGCTCACTTGGACCCAAACTTCCTTTTGAAGAAGCAGCAACACGAAGCTCGCCGCACAACCCGACATAGCGGCCAAGTAGTCACCTCAGCCGGTTTACCGAACACTCCGGCTCGAAAACATCAATCTAAGGTTTCACACACTTCTGACACTTCTTATCCCAAGGAAGGTTATTTCTGACAACCTCTCAATCCGTCCGATTCAAATTATCAGGAAACGCCTCATTCATCATCTAGTGAATCAACGGCCACACAACTCCCTCCTCTTAAGACTGTTCCTAGGTAAACACTTTAAACTTAATCTTTTGACGCTTTATACTTGCGTTTTATACTAACCTTTATATTTTTCCCTTTCAGAGCCAAGGCGAGACCCAGTAAGAAAGCTCGGATAAATAAACCGTCTGATGATAATGTGGTTATTGAACCGGAGAGAACTCCAGACCGGAAGGAACAAATGCTGACGCCATGCTTGATGATCCGCCACCTTAAGATCATGACTTTGTTGTTGAACAAGTAGAAGTTGATGCAAGAGGCCATGCTGATAAACTGACAAGCCCGGTCCGCACTGATGATAAACCGTCAAGTCCGGCTAAGGCTACTGATAAATCGTCAACTCCAGTGCAGGCTGCTGATGACAAGGAAGATGACATTACAATTACCGGCTTTGGCTACACCACTCCTGGCAATCCTGTTGCTTTATCAAAACATAGTGCCAAGGAAGAGCTTTCTGCTATGGGCAAAGGCAAGTGGAACACAGACTTTTCAAGCTACGCCCACCTCAATGCACAAGAATTTCATTATGGTTTTTTAAACCGTCTGTACACAAGCCGCGACTACAAAGCCAGTTTAGTGAATCTGATGAAGGAGCGATATGAGGTAACTACATAACTGTTTCTCTCTTATGTCCAATTTCAAGTACCAACTCCAGTAGCCCCCAAGGGCCAATTTATGATGCCAATCTAAACCGGGACTTTGTAATATCTCAACTTTGCATGCTTAGCCTCCAAGGGCCGGTTGATCTTTTTAAGATGAACCGGTACTTTAGAATTGTAATCTTTTAACTTTCGCCTATGTAGTCCCCAAGGGCCGGTTTATCTTTCCAAGCTGAACCGGGACTTTGACCAATGTTACTTTGAGCAAATGTACATTATCCCCAAGTGCCAAGAATAATACTTGTATTGCGCTTGGGACTTGTAAATTTTTTTTTGATAATCAAGAAAATAGGCATTAGCCCCCAAGTGCCAAGTGTATAACTTGTTATGTGCTTGGTACTTCAAATATGTACTGCTAACTCATGATATGTCTGTCTCGTATAGGCTGAGCTGAGCAAAAAGGAGGCCCAAACCGCTGATCTCCAAGAAAATATTAAATCCCAGAAAGCAGAAACCTCCAAAGCCAAAGAGGAATAGACCAACGCCTTAGAAGCCATGGAGAAGCTAAAAGAAACGTTTACGAAGGAGCGGGCGGATTGGGGTATAGAGAAAACCGCATTGCAAAAGAGAGCTGAGGATGCAGAAGCAGCCCTTAAACCGGTGACCGAAGAGCTGACCGGTTTAAAGCGACAGATAAATGCCATGACCGCTGCTGTGTTTGGTAAGTATCCCGACCTGAAGTTTTCAACATACATTATCTCATTAGTTACCGGTTTACTGATGCTCGCAATGACACAGGAACTCACATTACCCATCTGGGCTCTAACATGCGGATGAAGCTGAAGGCTGCCTATACTCTTATAGAGCAGTTATATTCCGGAGCCCAACGGGCCATTTGCACTGCTGATCATAACAAACCATCTCCAACTTTGACAAAGGAAACCCTTGAGAAGCTGTCAATGGTGCCTGCCCGGTTGGACGAGCTAAAAAGATCAGCTGCAAGGTCAGGTGCGCTGACTGCGCTAATCCGAGCTAAGGCATGGATACCAGATCTTGACTCATCGGATATAGGCAGCGGCTATCCTGGCATAAAGGAGGACGGTTCAGAGTTTAACAATGATGATCTTTGAAGGTTGACAAAGGAAATGCGACCCTTAGCGAGCAAATTGGCTGAAGAAACAAATCTCTATCACTATCAGCCGGTTTATGATTCTGATCATAAAAGACTTCCTGCGCCAACACATGATGTAGAAGATCTTATTTCGCCAATCCATAAGCACACCTATGCCCCTGATGTTGACCCCTCCAACCTTATAAGCAATGAAGCTGTGTTCCAAGCCTTAACTAGAATTGATTAGGCAACCATTGACTTCTAGCCACTGGGTAGAGAGGAGGAGGATGCACCAGCGCAAGACGATCCACAACCTTCAAGTCAGCCTGGTGATGAGTCATGATCCAGAGGCCGGTTTAGCCTTCTGCGTACTGCTACACTTGCTGAAAACAATTATTATTTTTGGGCATTAAAGCGCCTTGTAATAGGCTAGTTCAAAATACTTGGTCTGCTATGCAATCGCGCATATTTATGTTGCCTGATATTGTTAATCCATCCTGCTTTAGGATATATTATGTTCATAATCCGTAGCGTGTTATGCAAACTGTTCTTGCATACAAGAAGTTTGAAAGTGTCCTGGCGGTTGTAACACCCTCGATGCGACTATATCTCCCACGTGTCGAGGCATGACTTAGAGGCATAATCGCATTGAAGGCATATGTCGCAAGTGAGGTAATCTTCACACCACCCATGTCATATAATAAGGGAAAAAGATACATAGTTGGCTTACAATTGCCACTTCACACAATTACATGAATAAAGCATTACATCATCGAGATACAATCAAGGTCCGACTACGGAACCAAAATAAAAGAAGAACCCCAAATGCGACAAAGGTCCCTGATCGACCCCAACTGGGCTCCACTACTGATCAACTAGAATGAAGCAACACAAAGGACAAGATCTTCAACGAGCTCCTCCTGAGCTTGGTTGCGTCATCTGCACGGACTCATCGGCACCTGCAAGCTGGTTTTGGAAGTATCTGTGAGCCACGAGGACTTAGCAATCTCGCACCCTCGCGACCAAGACTATTTAAGCTTATGGGAAAGGTAAAGGTATGAGGAGGAGCTGCAACAAGCGACTAGCATATATGGTGGCTAAACATACGCAAAAGAGAGCGAGAAGAGAAGGCAAAGCACGGTTGTTAAAAGTATGATCAAGAAGTGATCCTAAACAACCTACGTCAAGCATAACTCCAACAACCGTGTTCACTTCCCGGACCCCAACGGAAAGAGACCATCATGGTTACACACGCAGTTGATATATTTTAATTAAGATTGACTTTAGGTTTTCTACAACCAGACGTTAACAAATTCCCATCTGCCCATAACCGCGGGCACGGCTTTCGAAAGTTCAAATCCCTCCAGGGGTGTCCCAACTTAGCCCATCACAAGCTCTCACGGTCAATGAAGGAATAGACCTCCACCCGAGACGTTCCGATCAGACTCGGTATCCCGGTAAAACAAGACATTTCGACAGGGTAAAACTAAATCAGCAACACCGCCCGAATGTGCCGACAAATCCCGATAGGAGCTGCACATATCTCTTTCTCAGGGCACACTCAGATGAGACATCCTACGAGTAAAACCAACCCTCAAGTTGCCCCGAGGTGGCCCCGCAGTCTACTCGGTCGGACCAACACTCAGAGGAGCACTGGCCCGGGGGGGGGGGTTAAAACAAAGATGACCCTTGAGTCTGCAGAACCCAAGGGAAAGAAAAGGCTAGGAGGCGAATGGTAAAACCAATGTTGGGCATTGCTGGAAGAGCTTTACTTAAGGCGAACTATCAAGGGGTTCCCATTATAGCCCAACCGCGTAAGGGACGCAAAATCCGGGAACATAACACCGATATGACGAAAACTAGGGCGGCAAGAGTGGAACAAAACACCAGGCATAAGGCCGAGCCTTCCATCCTTTACCAAGTATATAGATGCATTAATTTAATAAGATATATTGTGATATCCCAACAAGTAAGCATGTTCCAATAAGGAACGGCATCTCCATGTTCCAACAAGGAACAAACTTCAATCTTCACCTGCAACTAACAACGCTATAAGAGGGGCTGAGCAAAGCGGTAACATAGCCAAACAACGGTTTGCTAGGACAAGGTGGGTTAGAGGCTTGGTTCAACAAAGTAGGAGGCATGATAAGCAAGGGGTAGGTATCGCAGCATAGGCCAGCAAAAGAGTGAGCATCTAGCAAAGCATAGATAGTAGTGATTTCGAGGGTATGATCATCTTGCCTGAAATCCCGCAAGGAAGAAGAACGAGTCCATGAAGAAGACAAACGGACGTAGTCGAACGGTTCCTCACAAACGTGATGTTATCGGAACCAACCCGAAGAAGCAACACCGGAAAGAAGCAAATGACATAGTAAACAACCACCACATAGACATGGCATGATGCGCAAACAAGAATGATGCATGTCCGGTTTAATGATACATGTCATGGCATGGCAAAGTGCAACAAACAACACTACAAATTAAGTGGAGCTCAATATGCAACGAGTTGCATATTGACAAAACACCACAACACGTTATTTAGTTCGATCTCGTTTATGTACCCAACAAGATTAAATGTTGTTAGCATGGCAAGAGGTGAAGCAAAGTAAACTACCTATCTAGTCAAGGTTAAATGAGGCCGGAAACAAGGAACAACAATTCCGGTAAATCCCCATATGCATATTTTAGATTTGATTCTGATCTGACCTAAACACAATTTTAGAGTTATTAAACATGCAAAGTAAAGCCACCATGTTAAACTAGGCAAAATTCTACCCCATTTACATATATAATTTATTTAAAACCGAGCTACGGTTATTAAGTTATGAAATAAATCATTTTAACATGGCATATGAGCAAAATTAATGCAAACATCAGTTTAAACATTTCAAACATGGATGAAAGTGGCATATTATGAAACTACACATAATTCTAAGCACTTTACATATTTTAACCATTTTAATCCGAAGCACGGTTCAAGAGTTATTAATGCATGGACATGGAGGGGTAATCTGTGAATATGCAGCACTCTGGATAATAGACAAATACACAGATCTGAAAAAAACCACACTGGGCCGAAACAGAGGCGGACTGGTCCAATAGGGAAAAAACTAGAGGAAGGGCGCTGGGGTGGCCTCACCAGGCCACTTGGGCCGTCTGGGAACGCTGGCTAGGGTAGAGCAAGCTGGGCCGGCTGGATCTGGTCCACGCTGGCGCTGGAGCGGGTCAACGCAGGTGGGGCGGCAGCGCTCGCTCAACCCAGCGAAGCAGACAGCAGCGGGAGAGGCAAGGGCACAGGTCAACGGAGGCGGCAGGAGCTCCTGGCGACGTCGGCGCAATGGGAACGGGAGGCGGAGTTCGCCGGGAATGGCGGGATCCGGCCGCGGGGTCCTTGCATCAGGGCGGCGGGCTCCTGGTTCCCTGCAGCGACAGAGCTTGAGGCCATGGCAGCGGCGGCCTGGTTCAGAGAGAGACAAGAGTGAGAGGAGGGAGCAGTAAACGAGGGGAAGGAAAGGAGCAGAGGAGGGAGCAGGCTCGCGGGAGGAGCACGGGAGGGTGCTGCTCTCCTTGGATCAGACGCGGGAGGCTGCAGGGGCGCTCGGGGATCGATGGAGGGAGGTGGATCGATGGATTGGTCCGGTGGGGAAAACGAGGTGGAGCTCGGGCTTGGTGGTTGGTGGGATGGGGATCCCGAGCTGGGTGATGAGACGGGGCGGCGGCGGCTAGAGGATCCCTAGAAATTAGGGATTTGTCCAAAATAGTCTAGGAGTGGACTATATATATGGCAAAGAGGGAAGTTTAGGGGCTAATCCATCCCTCCAATTAAAATCGAGCGGTCGAGAATAAAACACTAGGAAGTCCAAATAGGAAAACGATGACATTTTGTAGACGTTTGGGGATGATCCAGATCCAATGGTGACGACTGTCCGGGTCGGGTCCGGGACAATTTCGGACGCGCACGTGAGGGGTTCGATGCACTATGCAGAGAGGGTTTCGGACCGTGCGTTCGCATCGGACAACTCCGGAAGTGAAGAGGGGAAGGAGGATGGACTAGGTGGGTTTTGGTGAGACTGCGAGGGGGAGAAGAGAGAGACCGAAAACATCCGACGTTAGACGGACTATAATGTCACTATTGTTATCCGTTGGGCTATCAAACGAACTCCGAATGCGATGAAACTTGGTAGGCGGCCTACCTACAACATAACAACACCACATGCCAACTTTCAACCCATTCCGAGAACATTTTCTGGCCACTTATAAAATAATATTTCGGACATGCCGCGGGCGTGTGCAAGTGTGGTTGGGCTCAGAACGGACAACGGAGAGGACGAGGAGACCGGGACAGATGCAAGTTTTGAAAACATGATGATGCTATGCACATGATGACATGATGAAATGCAACACGCAAGAAAATGACAAGGCAACAACAACGAATAACTGGACGACACCTGGCACATCGGTCTCGGGGTGTTACAACACTCCACCACTACGAGAGGATCTCATCCCGAGATCTAGAATGGCACCGGAGGGACAACGGAAGAGATAAGAGAAGAGGTAAAAACTAAGTTGCTTCTTTGACAAACGAGTGAGACCAAAGAACCTTGCGAGGTTGAACAAATTCGAGATAGAATACAACAAAGGTGAACAAAGTCGAAAACACTCCGTTAGAAAAGAGGGACAAAGAACATAGCGAAAAACCTTGAGGTTGGAGGGCAAGATATATACTGAAAACACTCCGGTTAAGATTAAGATGGAGAAGGAATAACACTGATATAATTCGGACAGCACTTCGACTGTAATTGGAAGAAATTGAACATGATCTTGACAAAACAAGAAGATGGTTGAAGAGAACAACAACACAACGCCTCCGGAACGAAAGAATAGACTATAGATAATTGAAATAAAAGAATCAAGAAGAAAAAGCCAACTTCTATCACAAAGAGTTTGAGAAGGCATCCTTAGGAGAAGGGTCGGACAGAGTTGTTGGAACACCAACAACGAAAAGGATAAGCTTGATATGGTCTTATGGCATACATCTCAAATTATGAGGTGACAACCTGCCACTCACGGGAAGAAGAATTGGATTGTTATGAACGAGGAGACGAGAAACTATTTCACCGGGAGGATAAATGAAGAACTTGGGTCCTTTATAAGCACCATAGATAGCAACAAACCTTAGGGAAGGCTTTAGGTGAAATATAACCGAAGATAATTCCAACGAATAGGTTGATGGATTTAAATTATCTCATAATTGATAACTTGTGAATCATGAAACACGAAGGAAAATTATTAAGAATGGCATAATACCACCTCAATTGATACGGAAGAAAGAATGCACTCCGGATTACAATATGAAGAAAGCTAGAGCTCCTCTGAAAAGAAAGTTTATGAACGCTTCGAGAACTGATTAAGTCCTTGATGAACCCATCATGTAGAACCTTCATGAAGAACTCCGGTAATAAAAGAATGATCAAACGAAAGGAAAGATAAGTTGAAAAACACAACGTGAAACCTTGCAATGATTAGATGGACCTTAGCAACGAGATAAAGAGAAAACTTGGCACTCAGGTAAAGAAAGATGAACAAATGGAAACAAGAATTTGATGAGCCTCCGGAATAAGGAATTAATATCTTGGGTGAAACAAGAATAAGAATTACATTATGCTTATCCTTCACCATTTTAAATTGATGACAAGCAACGGATTTGGCATACTACTTATTCTCGTAGAAAGGATTAAGATAGATATTACACAAACTTGAGAAAGTCTTCAACGATCCACCGGTATAATTTAGAAAGCATGAATGTATGGAGATGATACACGAAGGAATAAAACTCTTGAACGAACCACCGGTATGATTTAGAGTATGCTAGCTGAAAGCTGGACTGAATCAATATTAGATGATGGGCTCCGGATAATCTGACAGAAAATACTCTGAATTACTCCGGATGAGTGAAAATAATTCTGACAATCGAAAACAACTATGAGAGGATGGCATAACGCTAGAACCACGAATCTTGAAGAGAAAGGAGCAAGATTGAGAGAAAAAAAAATCTTCTTCGGTCTTCAAATGCAGGGAATGACGATGAGAAACACCACCAAATTGTTGAGATCTCCGGGATTAAAATTGGAAAGGTTGAACCAACGATGAAAGAATTTGAAAGATCAAGGAGAAAGGCATTTGACTGATGATAACTCATTCTTATGTCAAACTTGGAAAAGAATTTGAGTGTAACGCCGGGAAAGATAGAAGAGTCAGGTAAGATCCTGGGAAAAGACCTGTGGGTTAGGGCCCACTCAAAAGATACACCATTGAAAAGATTTAAAAGAGAGATTGCACCAGTTGAACTAAAATGGCTTGAATGAGATAACAATCTCGAAAGAGCTTGAAAGGATTACGAAAGCAAAGTGGTAACATGAATCTTCGAGATATCTTTAGCACTCCCGAACAAATGAATAATGAAAAGTTAATGATTGAGAGGTGCACCAGCCAGAGAAGACATTAGAAACGAGGAAAGGATATGATCAACACCAAAGCTTGAATTGAAACCACCGGAGAAGAAAGAGAACAAATAATGATGAACGTGAAGCTCCATTAGAATGTTCCTGAGAATCACCGGATATGAATATTGACGGAAAATAATGGAGAGACTTCTCATCAATAAAAGATACTTGATTAAGAAATCTGAATCCTTGAAGAAAAAAGGGTGGGTGGGCGGGAAAAACAAAGGCAACTTGGAGACGGATGAAACAAGCACCGTTGAGAAGAACTGATACTTGAACTTGCTGAAGTTGAAATGGTCGAATCCACTTGAAGAGAAACACACCGGTGAAAAGGATTGACAAAACAATCTCGATGATCAAGAAGGATTGGTATTCACATCGGAGTATGAGAACACCATTTGGGGATGGTATGGAATCAACACTTGACATTGAAGCAACTTGAATACCACAACTCAAAACAAAACAAAGGATTGGCTTGCAGAATAAGCCGGAACAAACATATGATAGAGATTTCGTCCGAAGTTTTTGTGGTGGGGCCTACACGGGCTCGATCGTACAACACCATCATGTACAAGGCAGTGCACATGACATACGAAGCGTCCCCGAGTCAGCATCGCCAAGGACTCTTTAAGACACAACGAGACCACTGTAAAAACCGACCGTGAATAGGCGGACCACTAGACGTCGAACCCAATTTCATATCATACATCTGTCGGAAAAGATATCCTAAGAGCTACTTGAATTCCCACCTATGAAACTCTCGAACCTTTCCGGTTATGCAATCAGGTGTTGGGGATACAGGGGAAGCATAATATCTCACCCAAACTAACAAATCCTACATCCAGCTGTATCCACCCTTCAACACATAACCAAGAAACCTTCGGAAATCATCTACCTCAACCTTCGAAAAGCATCCGGTATACAAGTTATGGCGATACTCCCGAACTCCCGCCCCAGTACTGGGTGGCGTCGAGGTTATCTCACCAACGAATTGCATAAAAGAGATTTTCGATGTCGGCGTACTAAACTCAGGTATTCCAGAATTGCAACGATAAAATTATGACGACAACACCTCAGAGCTCAACTCCCCGGGACACTTCCACAAAACCCCTGACAGGAGGCACCAAGACAATGTTCTCATCATAAAACCATCGGAACGATTCCAAGATACCCGCGTGATCCTAAATTTTCTTTAGTGAAATTTGAGAAGAGAAGAGTCAAAACTCTACGTCAGGAAGCCTTACCAGAGCAATGAGGAGACTGGGAAGTAAAAAGAATTCCTAAGCTCTCCAATATATAATTCCTAGATGACACAAAACATTTTTCTAGACACAACTCGGCCGCTAAAAACGATCAATCAATTGGAGCTCCTAAGGTCGAGGAAGGCTCTGATACCAACTTGTAACACCCTCGATGCGACTATATCTCCCACGTGTCGAGGCATGACTTAGAGGCATAATTGCATTGAAGGCATATGTCGCAAGTGAGGTAATCTTCACACCACCCATGTAATATAATAAGGGAAAAAGATACATAGTTGGCTTACAATCGCCACTTCACACAATTACATGAATAAAGCATTATATCATCCAGATACAATCAAGGTCCGACTACGGAACCAAAATAAAAGAAGAACCCCAAATGCGACAAAGGTCCCCGATCGACCCCAACTGGGCTCCACTACTGATCAACTAGAACGAAGCAACACAAAGGACAAGATCTTCAACGAGCTCCTCCTGAGCTTGGTTGCGTCATCTGCACGGACTCATCGGCACCTGCAAGCTGGTTTTGGAAGTATCTGTGAGCTACGGGAACTCAGCAATCTCGCACCCTCGCGATCAAGAATATTTAAGCTTATGGGAAAGGTAAAGGTATGAGGAGGAGCTGCAGCAAGCGACTAGCATATATGGTGGCTAAACATACGCAAAAGAGAGCGAGAAGAGAAGGCAAAGCACAGTCGTTAAA
Organism: Triticum monococcum; assembly: GCA_034509565.1. NCBI lineage: Eukaryota > Viridiplantae > Streptophyta > Magnoliopsida > Poales > Poaceae > Triticum > Triticum monococcum. The sequence goes on along the minus strand of CM067842.1, from coordinate 434,993,971 downwards.
AGTATGATCAAGAAGTGATCCTAAACAACCTACGTCAAGCATAACTCCAACAACCGTGTTCACTTCCCGGACCCCACCGGAAAGAGACCATCATGGTTACACACGCAGTTGATATATTTTAATTAAGATCGACTTTAGGTTTTCTACAACCGGACGTTAACAAATTCCCATCTGCCCATAACCGCGGGCATGGCTTTCGAAAGTTCAGATCCCTGCAGGGCTGTCCCAACTTAGCCCATCACAAGCTCTCACGGTCAACGAAGGAATAGACCTCCACCCGAGACGTTCCGATCAGACTCGGTATCCCGGTACAACAAGACATTTCGACAGGGTAAAACTAAACCAGCAACACCGCCCGAATGTGCCGACAAATCCCGATAGGAGTTGCACATATCTCTTTCTCAGGGCACAGTCAGATGAGACATCCTAGAGTAAAACCAACCCTCAAGTTGCCCCGAGGTGGCCCCGCAGTCAACTCGGTCGGACCAACACTCAGAGGAGCACTGGCCCGGGGGGGGGGGGGGTTAAAATAAAGATGACCCTTGAGTCTGCAGAACCCAAGGGAAAGAAAAGGCTAGGAGGCGAATGGTAAAACCAATGTTGGGCATTGCTGGAAGAGCTTTACTTAAGGCGAACTGTCAAGGGGTTCCCATTATAGCCCAACCGCGTAAGGGACGCAAAATCCGGGAACATAACACTGATATGACGGAAACTAGGGCGGCAAGAGTGGAACAAAACACCAGGCATAAGGCCGAGCCTTCCACCCTTTACCAAGTATATAGATGCATTAATTTAATAAGATATATTGTGATATCCCAACAAGTAAGCATGTTCCAATAAGGAACGGCATCTCCATGTTCCAACAAGGAACAAACTTCAATCTTCACCTGCAACTAACAACGCTATAAGAGGGGCTGAGCAAAGCGGTAACATAGCCAAACAACGGTTTGCTAGGACAAGGTGGGTTAGAGGCTTGGTTCAACAAAGTAGGAGGCATGATAAGCAAGGGGTAGGTATCGCAGCATAGGCCAGCAAAAGAGCGAGCATAGTAAACGACATTATCGGAACCAACCCGAAGAAGCAACACCGGAAAGAAGCAAACGACATAGTAAACAACCACCACATAGACATGGCATGATGCGCAAACAAGAATGATGCATGTCCAGTTTAATGATACATGTCAAGGCATGGCAAAGTGCAACAAACAACACTACAAATTAAGTGGAGCTCAATATGCAACGAGTTGCATAACGACAAAACACCACAACACGTTATTTAGTTCAATCTCGTTTATGTACCCAACAAGATTAAATGTTGTTAGCATGGCAAGAGGTGAAGCAAAGTAAACTACCTATCTAGTCAAGGTTAAATGAGGCCGGAAACAACGAACAAGAATTCCGGTAAATCCCCATATGCATATTTTAGATTTGATGCTGATCTGACCTAAACACAATTTTAGAGTTATTAAACATGCAAAGTAAAGCCACCATGTTAAACTAGGCAAAATTCTGCCCCATTTACATATATAATTTATTTAAAACCGAGCTACGGTTATTAAGTTATGAAATAAATCATTTTAACATGGCATTTGAGCAAAATTAATGCAAACATCAGTTTAACCATTTCAAACATGGATGAAAGTGGCATATTATGTAACTACACATAATTCTAAGCACTTTACATATTTAAACCATTTTAATCCGAAGCTCGGTTCAACAATTATTAATGCATGGACATGGAGGGGTAATCTGTAAATATGCAGCACTCTGGATAATAGACAAATACACATATCTGGAAAAAAACCACACTGGGCCGAAACAGAGGCGGACTGGCCCAACAGGGAAAAAACTAGAGGAAGGGCGCTGGGGTGGCCTCACCAGGCCACTTGGGCCGGCTGGGAACGCTGGCTAGGGCAGAGCAAGCTGGGCCGACTGGATCTGGTCCACGCTAGCGCTGGAGCGGGTCAACGCAGGCGGGGCGGTAGCGCTCGCTCGACCCAGCGAAGCAGACAGCAGCGGGAGAGGCAGGGGCGCAGGTCAACGGAGGCGGCAGGAGCTCCTGGCGACGGCGGCGTGATGGGAACGGGAGGCGGAGTTCGCCGGGAATGGCGGGATCCGGCCGCGGGGTCCTTGCATCGGGGCGGCGGGCTCCTGGTTCCCTGCAGTGACGGAGCTTGAGGCCATGGTGGCGGCCTGGTTTAGGGAGAGACACAAGTGAGAGGAGGGAGCATTAAACAAGGGGAAGGAAAGGAGCAGAGGAGGGAGCAGGCTCGCGGGAGGAGCACGGGAGGGTGCTGCTCTCCCTGGATCAGACGCGGGAGGCTGTAGGGGCGCTCGGGGATCGATGGAGGGAGGTGGATCGATGGATTGGTCCGGTGGGGAAAAATGAGGTGGAGCTCGGGCTTGGTGGTTGGTGGGATGGGGATCCCGAGCTGGGTGATGAGACGGGGCGGCGGCGGCTAGAGGATCCCTAGAAATTAGGGATTTGTCCAAAATAGTCTAGGAGTGGACTATATATATGGCAAAGAGGGAAGTTTAGGGGCTAATCCGTCCCTCCAATTAAAATCGAGTGGTCGAGAATAAAACACTAGGAAGTCCAAATAGCAAAACGATGACGTTTTGTAGACGTTTGGGGATGATCCGGATCCAACGGTGATGACTGTCCGGGTCGGGTCCGGGACAATTTCGGACGCGCACGTGAGGGGTTCGATGCACTGTGCAGAGAGGGTTTCGGACTATGCGGTCGCATCGGACAACTCCGGAAGTGAAGAGGGGAAGGAGGATGGACTAGGTGGGTTTCGGTGAGACTGCGAGGGGGAGAAGAGAGAGAGAGAGAGAGAGCCTGGCATCTGTTTCCGGAGACCGAAAACGTCCGACGTTAGACGGACTATAATGTCACCATAGTTATCCGTTGGGCTATCAAACGAACTCCGAATGCGATGAAACTTGGTAGGCGGCCTACCTACAACATAACAACACCACATGCCAACTTTCAACCCATTCCAAGAACATTTTCTGGCCACTTATAAAATAATATTTCGGACATGCCGCGGGCGTGTGCAAGTGTGGTTGGGCTCAGAATGGACAACGGAGAGGACGAGGAGACCGGGACAGATGCAAGTTTTGAAAACATGATGATGCTATGTACATGATGACATGATGAAATGCAACACGCAAGAAAATGACAAGGCAACAACAACGAATAACTGGACGACACCTGGCACATCGGTCTCGGGGCGTTACAACGGTTTACCACAGGACGGGTCATGATGCCCAAATATATAGCCGGGATTTATAACCAAGGCTGTACTTTGAAAATAGTCAAAGATGAAAGAGATGATACCTGTGATATTGAATCACACCGTTGGTTGACCAACTTTTGTATATTAAGGGTGATAACCCCAATCTTGAGTATTGATAACTCCTTCCATGTTTTGCCGGTTTATGATAAAACCGTACCGGGTTATAATAAACACCGGTGTATCCATATATAATGCTGGTGACTTATAGTCGAAACTAGACCGGGTCAATAAACGTCGGATTATAACTGATCATATACTTACAACTTATCGTTGAAAGCCAACCCGGGTCAATAAATGCCGGTTTATATAAGATATTATGAATCTCACCAAAGGAGAAAAAACTTGGTAAATAAAAACATAAAAAGAACATGCAAGGCTTTTCATGGGCTGCCAGGCCCAAAATCGAGGCTTTTCATGGGCTGCCAGGCCATTGAGTTAAACCATTTCGAAGCCTTTTAAGATGGACCTCACATTAACCAATCGCCGTTTTAACTTTGACAAGTTCAGGGTCTATGAGATTGACTTGTCAAACGTTCGGTGGGTCATACCATGATTACCTGGACGGAGTGTCTTACTTAAAAAGGCAGGATAACCCGGGGTTTTAGGTGAATACACTTGGCTTCCAAGTCTGGCTTGATAGCCTATTACAAGGGTGTAGACTTCTTTATTCTTTGATAATCAAAGATCCCCCGAGCAATATTTTGAGCTGTGCTCAGTGGGCGCCTATGTTAGAGTTGTGCTTTTGAAACACTCTCTTTGGCCCCACGTGATTTCCTTTTGGCCTTAAGCCGATCAAGAGGTGTAGCTATGGTTCAAATACAACCAAGCCCCCAAGTGATTTCCTTGGTGGCCTTATGCCGATCAGGAGGTGTAGCTATGGCTCGAATACGACCAAGCCCCCAAGTGACTTTATATATATATATATATATATATATATATATATATATATGGCTTTATAAAGCGGATCAATGGGAATTAGAACTCCGCTTTATAAACAGAAGCCCCCATGTAACCACACATGATGTAATAAAAACAACAGAGACCCTGCTTTAGCTGAGGCTCCGATTTATTATATTGATCATAATATATACATTGTCATAACTATGTACATAAGAAGAGCCTGCGGCTCAAATATAGTAAGGCCGAAGATGAGCTATATTCCACGGCCGATGGGTCTCCTCCTCTGATTTACGTGAGTCTTTGTGCTCTCGAACATCGATAAGGTAGTATGATCCATTGTGTAGATTTTTGCTGACCACAAATGGTCCTTCCCAAGATGGGGACAACTTGTGCATATCAGTATGATCCTGGATGAGCCGGTGCACCAGATCACCTTCTTAAAAAGTTCTGGTTTTAACCCAGCGGCTGTGATAACGATTGCTGGTAAATCACCGAACGAGCTGCTGCAATATCACGCTCCTCATCTAACAGGTCTAGTGAGTCCTGGCGTGCTTTCTCATTATCAGCTTCAATATAAGCCGCCACACGGGGCGAGTCATGACGGATGTCACTAGGGAGAACCGCCTCTACTCCGTAAACCATGAAGAAAGGTGTGTAAGCGGTGGATTTGTTCAGTGTGGTATTGATGCTCCATAACACAGAAGGTAACTCCTCCACCCAACAACCCGGCGTCCGCTTTAAAGGAACCATAATCCGGGGATTGATGCCTGTCAAAATCTCTTGATTGGTTCTCTCTGCTTGACCGTTAGATTGGGGGTGAGCCATTGATGACATGTCGAGCCGGATGTGCTCACGTTGACAAAATTCTTCCATAGCACCCTTGGATAGATTAGTACCATTATCAGTTTTGATGCTGTGTGGAAAACCAAAACATAATATCACCTTTTTGATGAACTGAACCGCCCTGGCTGCATCGCACTTACTAACTGGCTCCGCTTCCACCCACTTGGTGAATTTATCGACTGCCACCAGAAGGTGGGTCTTCTTGTCCTTGGACCGCTTAAAGGGCCCAACCATATCCAGCCCCCAAGTTGCAAACGGCCAAGTGATTGGAATCATCCTTAATTCTTGAGCTAGAACATGAGCGCGGCGTGCAAACTTCTGACAACCATCACACCTCTTTACCAAATCCTCAGCATCAGCATGAGCCGTCAACCAATAGAAGCCGTGACGAAAAGCCTTAGCTACCAAGGATTTGAACTAGCGTGGTGGCCACAATCTCCTTCATGGATCTCATGCAAAATCTCACAACCTTCTTCAGGAGACACACAACGCTGAAGCACCCCTGTTACACTGCAATGATGCAACTCCCCATTGATAATGGTCATTGACTTGGATCGCCGGATTATCTGCTGGGCCAAAGTTTCATCCTCCGGTAACTCGCCCCGGTTCATATATGCCAAATATGGGACCGTCCAATCCGGGATAACATGAAGAGCTGCCACTAACTGAGCCTCTGAGTCAGGAATAGCCAAATCCTCTTCCGTAGGTAGCTTGACCGACGGGTTATGCAAATCATCTAGGAAAACAGTGGGTGGAACCGGTTTACGTTGGGAACCCAAATGGCTTAATGTGTCCGCCGCTTCATTCTTTCGCCGGTCCACATGGTCGACTTGATAACCCTTGAAATGACCTGCAACAATATCTACTTCTCGACGATATGCTGCCATGAGTGGGTCCTTGGAATCCCAAGTGCCAGATACTTGCTGAGCCACCAAGTCTGAGTCACCAAAGCACTTAACCCGGCTTAGATTCATTTCCTTAGCCATGTGAAGACCATGGAGTAAAGCCTCATATTCAGCTGCATTGTTAGTGCAAGGGAATATTAAACGGAGAACATAACAAAACTTATAACCTCTTGGGGGAGTTAACACGACTGCAGCTCCCAAGCCCTCCAACTGTTTGGACCCATCAAAAATGAATAGTCCAATAAGTGTTATCTGGTTTTTCCTCCGGTGCCCGCAACTCCGTCCATTCATTGATGAAATCCACCAGTGCTTGGGACTTGATCGCTGTGCAATGCATATATTTTAACCCATGAGGTCCAAGCTCAATGGCCCACTTGGCGACCCGGCCAGTTGCTTCCCTGTTTTGGATGATATCCCCCAAGGGGGCAGAACTGACTGCCTTGATAGGATGACCCTGAAAATAATGCTTGAGCTTCCGGCTTGCCATGAAAACTCCATACACCAGTTTCTGCTAATGTGGGTACCTCTGCTTGGACTCAATAAGCACCTCACTGATATAATAAACCGGCCGTTGAACCGGATACTCCTTTCTAGCCTCCTTGCGCTCCACCACAATAGCCATACTGATAGCCCGGGCATTAGCAGCCACATTTAACAACAGGGGCTCTTTATCAACAGGAGCAACAAGGATAGGCGGCTCGGCTAGCTGCCGCTTTAAACTCTCAAATGCTTCATTAGCAGCATCATTCCAGATGAAGTCATCTGTCTTCTTCACCATCTGATACAAAGGGATGGCCTTCTCCCCAAGGCGACTGATAAACCGGCTTAAGGCTGCAATCCGGCCTGCCAAGCGTTGAACATCATTGATATACTTTGGCTTGGCTAGCGACGTAATAGCTTTGATCTTCTCTAGATTAGCTTCAATGCCCCTGTTAGACACCAGAAAACCCAAAAGCTTGCCTGCCGGTACACCAAAGACACATTTGGCCGGATTAAGCATCATCTTATAAACCCGAAGGTTATCAAAAGTCTCCTTTAGGTCATCTATCAATGTTTCCTCCTTTTTGGACTTCACCACAATATCATCCACATAAGCATGAACATTGTGCCCAATCTTATTATGAAGACAATTCTGTACACAGCGCTGATAAGTCGCCTGGGCACTCTTGAGCCCAAAAGGCATAGATACATAGTAGGAGGCTCCAAAGGGAGTTATAAAAGTTGTCTTCTCTTGGTCCTTAACTGCCATTTTGATCTGATGATAACCAGAATAAGCGTCCAGAAAACACAAACGGTCACAACCCGCCGTAGCATCAATGATTTGATCAATACGAGGGAGAGCAAAGGGATCAGCTGGACATGCATTGTTCAAATCTGTGTACTCCACACACATACGCCAAGTGCCATTCTTCTTAAGTACCAGCACCGGATTAGCTAGCCACTCAGGGTGAAAGACCTCCACAATAAACCCTGCTACCAAAAGCCGGGCTACCTCCTCACTAATAGCCTTGCGCCTTTCTTCATTGAAGCGGCGGGGAAACTGCCTAACTGGTTTAAACTTAGGATCTATATTAAGAGTGTGCTCAACGAGTTCCCACGGTACACCTGGCATATCAGAAGGTTTCCATGCAAAGATGTCCCGGTTCTCACGGATGAACTTGATGAGTGGGCTTTCCTATTTCGGATCCAGGTTAGCGCTGATGCTGAACTGCCTGGATGAATCGCCAGGAACAAAGTCAACTAGCTTAGTCTCCTCAGCCGATTTAAACTTCAAATCCGGATCATGCTCTGTAGTTGGCTTTTTTAGAGAAGTCATATCTGCCGGATCAACATTGTCTTTGTAGAACTTCAACTCCTTTGTTGCACAGAATGACTCAGCATAGGCCGCATCACCTTCTTCACATTTCAAAGCAATCTTCCGGATCCCATGCACTGTGATGTTCCCCTTATGGCCCGTCATCTTAAGCTGTAGATAAACATAACAGGGCCTTGCCATGAACTTAGCACAAGCCGACCGTCCAAACAGGGCATGATATGGGCTCTTGATTTTCACCACTTCAAAAGTCAATGTTTCTGACCTTGAATCATGATCATCTCCAAAATCAACCTCTAGAGCTATCTTACCAACTGGGTACGCCGATTTACCAGGCACCACACCATGAAAAACGGTGTTCGACGGTTTAAGATTTTTATTTGTCAATCCCATGCGACAGAAGATTTCATAATAAAGGATATTGATACTGCTTTGGTGAATTTGTACCCCCCAACCTGAGGCGCCACCACTAATGCCAGGTGACCCGGATTATCAACCCAGGGTGGATGATCCTCTCGACTCCACAAAATGGGTTGTTTAGACCAACGCAGATAACGGGGCACTGCCGGTTTAATGGAGTTTACTGCCCTTTTATGAAGCTCCTGATTGCACTTACACAAACTAGTGGTGAAGAAATGGTACTGCCCACTATTCAACTGCTTCAGATTACTCTGATAACCCGATTGTTGCTGCTGCTGACTCCCCTGGTGATTATAGCCGCCCTGGTTACTCTGACTGCCTTGATTTCCATGTCCGGTTTGGTTGCCCTGAAATCCCGAACCGGAGCTGCCTCCACCATAACCCGACCCATGAGAACTGCCTCCTGAACCGCCAGGCGGTCCATGGTCGTATTGAAAGAGATTTGAATTTTTGAACTCCCGCATAATAAAGCAATCCTTCCAAAGGTGTGTAGCTGGTCTTTCTCGCGACCCGTGCTTTGGACAAGGCTAGTTTAACAGACGCTCTAGATTGGGACCTGATCCCCCACCCGTGGTGGCGGTTTACCCTTACAGCACTGACCATTGTCCTGCGTGTTGGTGTTTGCTACAAAATCCAAATTGTTATCCGCCTTGCGCTTACCGTTGTTCCCATGACCCGCCGGGTTATGCTGCTGCCCCTTGGCACTGCCATTCTTCTTCCCCTTCCCTGGTTTTCATCATCAGACTCAGGGTCCTTGCTGCTATCCGAATCGGCATACTTAACCAGAGATGCCACAAGCGTTGCCATGTCATTGCAGTGACGCTTGAGTCTCCCTAACTTTAGCTTCAAAGGCATAAACCGGCAATTGCCTTCCAAAGTTAAGACAGCCGTATCAGCATTGATGCGGTCTGAAGAATGCAGGATGGCTGATACCCGCTTCACCCAATGGGTTGTAGACTCCCCTTCCTCTTGAACACAGGCGGCTAAGTCCATAATTGACATGGGCTGCTTCCATGTATCTTTGAAATTCTGGATATACTAGCTTTTTAACTCAGCCCATGACCCAACGGAGTTAACTAGTAAACTTTTCAACCAAGTATGAGATGTTCCTTCTAGCATCATGGTGAAGTACTTAGCACATGCCGCATCATCCATGTCCAGCATCTCCATCGCCATCTCATAGCTCTCAACACATGATTCAGGGGGTAAATTGACAGTGTAATTGGGAACCTTACGAGGACCCTTGAAATACTTGGGTAGTCGCACGTTACGTAAGGCCGGGGTGAGGCATGGCACCCCCAAAGAACTGAAAACCAGACCTGGTTCCACCGAGGTGGTTGGACGAACCGGAGTAAGCTGACGGGCCGCGTGTTGCGCTACACTCGGCTTCTCATTGTGCTCTACCATGATCCGCCACATCCTGGGCATTAGCACCGCCGCCCACCGGGTTATGGCCTCATGGCGGGTTACGGTTTCGCGCACTGCTTGATACGGCCGGTTCATCAATATGCATGCTGTAAGTCCGACTTGGGCGTGGGGTGGAATGAATCCTCTCGCGACTATACGAATAAGCCTGCTGTTGGGTCAAAGCTGTCTAAAGGAGCTCCCTAGCCCGTCGTGTTTCAACTGCTACTGACGCTAAAAGGAGGTCTGTGTTGTGTTGTTTAGCTTGAATGGTGGAGTAATGCTAGTACGACAGAAAGCACCTACGCAGATCATAGTAGAGTAGATAAAAGGGGAAAACCCTAAGCATCAAGAGTAAAATCAGGAAAGTGGAACTAGCTGGACCAGTGGGTGGAATATAGGAACATTAGGTGACCAATTAAATGTTCTCTATTTTAGTAATATGAGGATCATATCAGATTCGTATTTCAACACGTAAGCTTTGGAATTATGAGTGGCATGTTGTTTCCCTTGACGGGTTGAGGTCTTGAGGAGCAGTGCTAGCACGACACGAAGCAGTGAAGCACCTACGATGATGGTAGTGAATATAAAGGGGGGAAACCATAAGCTTTACGAGTATAGTGACCGTGACATGGCAGATCTGAAGCTGCAAACCGGACAAAGGTACTTCACAACCAATGTTTGCATTCAACTAGCCACTAGGATTTGGTACGAACAAGAAAAGTACAGTAAACAATTTAAGATCTATTTTCTGGGTGAGATCAATAACTTAAGCACATATGGAAGAGTACCACCTCTCTTGCGACGCCGTGTAGGCCCGTGCTGATACATTGAGGGTGCTACGGGTGCGATGCCTGTCGGCAGCGGGGAAGAAGACTTTAGATGGCAGACGACCGGGTCGGGGGATAAATCCTGTTGCCGTGGACAAGGCGGTCATAGGAGTGGCAACGGCAAGGTAGACGACGGCGCCGATGAAGCGAGACGACGCGATGAAAGGATCCTGGTCCGACGCCGTGGATGAGAGACGTCCATCTCTTGCAGTGGACGACGGGGTAGGGGTAGCGGCTCCGGCAAGGTGGAGGATGGGGTGGCGGACGGAGGAGGCTGGCCGCAGTGGGGAGGTTGTCATGGCGCTGACAGTGTACGAATGGGGAAATTGAGGGGGAGGGGGATCTCAAACTTTGGGACGTGCTTGTCTGAAATGTGGGAAAGTTACGAACTTATCCCCTGTTTAAAATTTCGGACATCACGTCGGTTGGGGATAGGATGGTAATCTCGCATCTCCCAAATATTTGCCGGTAACAATTTCGGGCGAGGAGAGGGTGTTTTGCCGCCCACGGTTGGCGCCCACGATGTATGAATGGGGCTAACAGGTAGGGCAGTTGTCTCACGTCTGAGGGAAGTTACACATCTGCCCCTATTTAAAATATTAGCCTACATCGATTTCGGACAAGGAGAGTTTGTTTTGCCGCCCACCGTGGATGAATGGGGAAATGGAGGGAGAGACACATGTCTTTCTGACGATCTTGAATAAAATGTGTTTTGCCGGCCGTCGTGTCACGTCTGATTGAAGTTACTAGTCTACCCCTATTGACAGCAGTGTAAATCCGGTCAATAAGGATGTCAAGTGTCAGGGGTAGACAGTAATTTCTATCTCGCAAACACTTGCTTCGGGCAGCCCACAAATGATAGTGGGTGTTTAGCCACTTCGTTCAGAACTTGGGAGAATTAGCATTCACGTTTGCCCTGGGCCTTGGCAACTAAATCCAAATCCAATTTTTATTCGATTACGAATATCCACAGATAATTCTAGGTTTTGTTATTTATTTCTTCAAAACCACAACAAAGATTTATTCCACCTTTATATATGATTATGATTTAGAATTGCCGTGATCTTCGAATTCAGTAGGTTGGATACACTTTGAGTCAAACATTTATTTCATCCAATACAATATGCTCACACAAAAAACAGTTCACCTTATGTCAATCATACAAGTACTGAGGATTACCTCGCCTTAAAAATTCAGATCATTACAACACATGGACAACATAGGGTGTCTTACAACATAATCCATTTAGAGACATGACACAACAAGCAAGTACAATAATCTAATGACAATTTCAACTACTATCTAAGGAAGAACTGGGATTACCCTAGGCTTCAGATAGCAAAAGCAGCAGGACCTCCTCCGTCTTCAAATGCAACATTCTTACTTCCTCCAATTCTTCGGTTGCTTGCATAATGCGTGCAGCTAATTGCATAATTTCTAGCTTCAAGATCGAGATTACCTCATTCATGGCAGCCACACCATCTCTTTCTGCCTCTAGTAGAGCCTCAAGAACTATAATATTCGTGCTCAAACTGCTCTCTCACGGTGTTGCCTCTGAACTGCTACCATCTGGTAACATGGATGGCGCACTGCTTCCACAAATAGATTCTGGGGTTGTACATTGTGTCCTAGTGTGAACGGCATCCTGAAAGGTTTCCACTGGACATAAGTAAGAGATAGTTATCGCATGATCCAGGCAGTAAGCTTACATGGTAACCAACATATGAATTATTGCCGAGCATGGCAAGCTATATTTAAATGGTTCGAAGCAGCATCAACAGAAAATAAATTAAAATGGTAAGATGAAACTAGGGATGTAAGTGGCAAATAAATGACATCCGCCAGTCCCATCTAGTTAGTTTTTGATAGCGCCCTGGCTCATTTTCCTCAAAAAACAAAAACTCTTTTGAACTATCATACCACTAGTGGACTTTAATTGGGATTAAACGTGACCCAGTTGACATCCCTAGTTGAAAGGGAGTGTACCACCGCTATATTTAAGTTGCCAAGGCATCTAAGTAGTTGAAATAATCTGAGAAAGCACTTAATAGTGTGACCTCATATAAACTATGAAGACAGTCTTGTGATGAAGTTCAGAGGAAAAGTTAAGGACTCAAATGAACTAGTCATGCATTTCTTTATGATAGTACAGCAGGCACTGCTGACATATTGGCCAACTCAGGTATAGCGTAACAAGTGACAAACAAGCATTCGAATCAAGCAATACAGCAAAGCAGACAACTGAACTATTTGTTATTCTGTAGGATTACAGGTTGAGGGCACAAGCTAAGAAAGCAGCCCACACGCATTACATTTCACATGTACTGAAACACACTGGCTTACCATATGTTGCTGTGAAGCCTCGCTACTGTTGCAATGTTCTTTGAAGATATCGTCAGCATCCCGTGGTTGCAAATCTACTTGTTGTAGTTTATTCCGCACCCTCTATTTAGGTAAAATTAATTTTAATTGCATGCACTGGTTCGAATTGATCATCAATGGTTCATCTAAACTAATGAAAGAAGGGTGTGTGCATACACGACAATATATCTGCTTCCCTCTATTTTTATGCCTGTTCGAGGTGCCAGCCCCAAAAGAACAAATATTTTGCTTGATGGGGTTGGCAACTCCATAATTAATAGAATCAAATTAGTCATGCAACTTGGGAAGATCAAGAACACACAAAATAGTAATGAAAAGAGGCTCAGAGCAGTGATGTAATAGCCAGCATCAGAAAATGTAGGGTAAAACAAACAAAAACCAACGGAACCACATGCTAGTTTGCTGATGTGTAATTAAGCATAGAGAACATGAAGCAGTCTGATGGAACCAACATGTGGCATCAGAACAACACCTTATCATAAATATAGCATGCAAGAAGTAAAATAGTAGGCAGTGATATATAGGAAGTACAATAATACTTATGACAAAACTAAAGCATATTAACTATATGTGCACTGGTATGTAATTTAGCACATGTAACATGTTCACTGCCAGAAGTATGGCCCTACAGGTGCAAGCAGAATAATGCGTCTCATGAAAAACTGAATGATGCCCTGAAGAAATTCAAAGTTGCGGTGCTTATGCTAAGAAAGTGAACGTAGGTGCCGGCCGTTGGATAATAGTACCTGATTCTCGGCGGCGTATGGGTATCGTTGGCATACTTGATAGCTAAGGATCGTCGATGGTGCTCGTATTGCGGTTGAGTTTGGGCCGACTGTTGCCATCGCTGAAGCGGCTTCGGTGCTACGGTTGCGGCGCCTGTCGACATACAAGAAAGCTCATCTATGGTAAGTGAACAATTGCATGATAAAGAGAAAACCCGAAGGAGTACAAATCGAAATAACCTGATGAGGCTGCGGCGTCGGTAAAGCAGGGCCAGTGGACTTGAATATGGCATCCGTGGAGCGGGTCCGGTGTAGTGGACAAAGGCTTCGGCGGGCGCGTTGTACAGTGCTTTCGGTGAGGTGGATCGTTGCGGCAGACAAGGGCTTGTATGAAGGGCCAGCGAAGGGACGGGCAAGGGAGTTAGTGAAGGGGCTACACTGTGGTGGAAGAGGGCGCCGGTTAAGCAGATCCGGTGTGGTGGACCATGATGGCGGTCAAGGAGATCTGGAGCGGTGGACAAGCCAGTCGCTGAAGCAGCTCCGGTGAAGTGGTGAGTTGGCAGTTCGGGGTTCAAAGGTGCAGAAGGTAGATCCGTCGGGGTGTGAGGTTGACCACTACAGTGGAGGACTAGATTCGGCGGCTTGCCGTGGTTGGGGGGGTCGGGGAGGGGAGGGGGGGATCTGGGGAAGAATGTTGGGGGCAAAGAGGGGAAAACAATGGAGTTACCAAAGCAGCCTTTTTCCGTTCATGTGGCAGGGGTAAAACAGGAATATCACAGGGCTAAACTCTCGGGTGCGAGATATTTCGATGTGAGCGGGAAGTTTGAAAGCTTTTAGCGCCTGAAATTATGTTCTGCTCTTGTATGGCCGACTATGATATCATGGCCGAGAATTTGTTTGTTTTGCACGCAAAAAGTGCAAGTTTTGAAAATCAATGTCTCCAACTCGAAACTTAGATTGTCCATTCAATTCAAATATGGATCATTGAGCTACTACAAGCAAATACCATCATACAGTCCAATTCAAATGAAATTCCAAATGTGTTTATCCTAAATATGATGACAAAAGCAAAAATGTGTATGTGTATGAATAAAGTGGGTGATTATAAAGTTTGAACATGCCCGTATGTGTATATCTCTAGGTTTGATATATGAATTTGAAATCACGAAATCCCGGCTTAAAAAATGTACCTCCATTTAAATGAATTACAAAAGCTAATGATGGAGTCGAATTCCAAAATTCCAATCTTAGGTTTGTAATTCTGGTACATCAAGGTATATCACGCATGTTCAAAAGTATCATTATCTCATAGTCCAAACTATGAAACAAATTGATCAACCATGAGGGCACACACTATTGACCAGGTATAACTCAATTACGCTAAAGTTCCTCAAATATAGACACCTTACTCTTTATCTGAAGCCAACCCCCCTTGTCGCCCCCCACACACAGAGAAGTCGTTCTCTCCCCCAAACACCAACATAGGAGCACATTAACACCCCTCTCTCTTCTAAAGTCCGGACCCAATATAGGTCTCTATCACTTTGTCTCTTGGGCATGCACCCATCTCTTCCCCCACTCTCTAGCTAGGTCTCCCGGCATCTCTCTTTCCCAAGCACACGCACTATGTAGAGTGTGTCTTTCCCATACACACAAAACATCGCCCCAGACGTCTATCTCCCTAGTTATGTGGTTCTCGCACACTCACCTCACACACTACCCCCACTGCAATCAAGCACACTTTGTCTCCTTGTGCACCACTCTCCTCTTTCTATCTCTCCCACATGCGGACCCACCCCAACTCCTCCCTGTATACATATATCTCGTGACTCTTTCCATAGCTCCCTAATGTATCATCGTCCTCGATCTCGCACATTGTTCTCTACACCATCTATTCTAGATCTCTCATGAAGTCCCTATCACACACACGATGACTCGCTTCCCTTGCGTCTCCGTACATTGGCCAATTTCAAACAACATCAATATTGTATCCCTATCTATACGCCATTTATGGACACAAACACCCCCTCTCTCGCCCTCTCTCTCCATCTCTCTCTCTCACCCCTCTCCCACACACACTCGATGTCTCTTCCAAATAGTCTACTCCCCCCACCCGCACCCATGCTATCCCGCTACTACAAATGTCACACCATTCCCCCTTCCCTTATACTAGGTTTAAATCATTAGTGGTCTCTCTACTCAACATACACACACTCCCTCTCACACACAAACGAGTGCACAAACACACACAGACACACACAAACACCCATTAATCTGGATCCTCATGTCTCCCCATGTCCACATGTGTATCTCACACACTCACTCTCTAATTATGTATACGTGTCTCCACGTTACACAACAAAAAGCCCCATATACATGTCTCTCTCTATCCTCCACACACATAGACACAAAGAATCTGTTATCATTGCCTCAGTCTCTAGACATATCACACACGCACACTGTCTCTCTCTCTTGCAAACACACTCAACAAGGGTTTCCCTGTGAATAACTAATGGTCTATTCATCAACAGTCGTGGCAGTACGGCGAACACGAGACATGAAAAGGAATAAATCTACACGTGCTTGGACCACCTAGTATGACTACTAGGACTAGAGCAAGCCAAAAAGCGCGCCGCCGTCACCCCCTCCTTATCAGCGACGAGAAAACCTTTGTTTTACACAGTCGAGAAGTCATTGTGCTAAGGCCTCACATGCTGAGGTGTTGAATAGAATGTAGATGCTAGTTTATGGAAACAAGTATCGGTAATAAGTTTGTATCTCCATACTTATATTTCTTCTCTTATAAAAAACCGAGTTGGTGATGATGGTACGCGTGCCATCTTGCAATATAGACCGTCCGATCTATATCTGACGGATGGAAATTAAACTAAAAGATACTCACACCCCTCTCCACATTTGCAGACAAGGCCTTCCCTCGCTCATCCTTATCTCCAACAATCTCATTGTTGAGCAATTAAGAAAGGAAGCCTTTGGAACAAACTGGCCTGGTGGCCGCTGCCGGCGTCGTCAATCCCCATGCCTTCGCTCAGTCCGACCACCAATCACCACCACGCCCCACTCCTCTTCACCTTATCTCTTATTTCTCGAGATATCATTAGTTTTACACATGGGATTACTCCCGCATGGGTCAATCACAACAAGTGTTTTATAAAAAAATGCATCTTGATGTTCCGTACAATGCACGGATCTTGCTAGTACTCCTACAGAAGACTAAGTTGGTGATGATGGTGTGTCTGCCGTCCATCGTTTGTGACCATTAGATCTACGTCTAACGAATGTGAGGTAAGTTGTTGCCTTTACTCACCAACATCCCACTTGTCTACCAATTTGCAGAAAAACCCATAATTAGTATCTTAAAACCAACCACATCCCTCCCTGAGCTCACCAAAACAGCCCAAGGAATATATTCTAATTGAAACATAATATATCTCTAGTGATATATGTATATCAAAATTAGAGTGTTTAGTATAAAGTTTGTGAATAAGTATTATTCTAATTATGATTCGTTGCAACGCACATGAACATTGCTAGTATTTCCAACCATGTATTTTTTTCCTAGTATTCCATAGTTTCGAGTTTTCCATCAAGATATTAGTCAGTCATGGTTGATATTTACTTTCAATCATGTACACATATGCACTTTGTAACTAGCCTTGCTTATTGGGTTCCAAAGCTTAACTTTCACTCCTACTTACAATATGTAGAGTATTTAACAAAAAACTACCACTTTCAACAAGCCCTAGGAAGAATCTATTGTACAAAAAATAGCAAAAACGTGCCCAAATTTTCTTAATCCACGCCAAAAACTACTACCTAGTACTCCCTCCGTCCCACAATGTAAGACGTTTTTGCAAGCTAGTTTAGCTTGCAAAAACATCTTATATTATGGGATAGAGGGAGTACCAATTAGGTTAGTTTAAACCCATTTATGACAGGGTTGGCCAACACGCCCATGCTGACGAGGCAGCTTAAACCAACACATTTTGTTTGACCGTTGACACGAGGGACCCACACATGACTTTCTATCCTGTTATTCCCCCTCAAATCATTATTTTTCCTGAACACTACTTCAAATAGTATTGATGCGTGTTCGTCAGTGGCGCCGGTGATGAGAGAGTTGGCCGCCGCTCCGCCGGACAGGCCGGACGCCGCGCTGGCCTCCGCACGGGTTGGCAGGCTGGCCCGAGCATGACTCACGAGAGAGCAAGCCGCCGTGATAGCCTTCGCTCGAGCCAGATGGCTGGCCTTAGAGCGGCGCGCGCGAGCAAGCCACCGCGTCACGGTGCCAATCTAGCTAGCAAACCTTGCAGACAAGTAGCTGGATGGAGCTATCTTGGCAAGCTAGCGGCCGCAAGCACCGGATGGAGCTGGCATCCGGGCTGCCGCAAGATGGGCTCCGCACCGCCGACGGTTTTGACCTCACCTTCTGCCGGCGGTGATATCAACGTCGCATGGCCGAGGATGACTAGGTGGACGGGCCGGAGGTAGGAGGTTACTCGGGGATTTTTGTGCAGACTCACATGTAGGTCCCACAAGTCATAACGCCCAGTCGAATAGAAGGCGTTGACTTAATGGGCGACATGGGCCCTATTTGGATATTCTAAGTTAGAGGTTAGAGTTAGATTCTAACCCTGAACTAACTCTAAGGAAAGTGGTGTTTGGATGACAGGGTTTGATTACAAATGTATCCAAACAGGGCCATAGGTTGAAACGTGCCTATAATGTCACTTTGTAGAGTAGTCGTTTCTTGGTAGGGCTGGTTGGTAAGAGCATGTACAATGATTGATAACATAGTCTTATCTTAAGTCTGCCACATATGCAAGTGATAGTAGTTTCTTAGCATTATTAATGGTTTCTTGCATTATTAGGGGTTTCTTGTAAGGAACAATGTACTACTAGCGACAAAAGGTGATTCTAGGTTGCGTTGTACTCCAATGAGTACTACTAGTGGTCGCGGGAGTGTATACCTTGTTTTGTGGGTTTGATCCTGGCCAAACACACGGCGGCCTTTTTTTAAAATAGTATCTTCGCTGCGAGCCAATATTTTACACGGGTAGTTTGAGTTTTGAAGTCAAACGGACGTGCGGCACCACAATTTGGGTGCACTGGATAGCCTAGCCATGTGAACAGGTTTTCCTTCCCAGCATCTCATGGCTCGCGTGCTCTCCCTAGCCGCACCTCGCTTGCAGCTTCCTCATCAGCTAGTAGCATATTTAAACTAGTGCCTCCCATTTAAGCCTGAGGAGCCGGAAAAGCCTGGTGGGGCATTGGGAACTGTGCAATATGGCTCTGTACGTAAAGTGCTCTACTACTACTCTGTAGCTTGTGGCGTTTCACGCATGGACTTCACTCGATTATTGGCTCTACTATAAAAGAAATTCTTGTTGACGTGTTTTTTTGAAACAGAGGCAATAGCTTTGCTTCATCTCATTCATAAAGAAGGAACTACTAACAAAGTTCGACGAGATCCATTACACCTCCACAAATGGAAGCGAAAAGCCTAGTCTTGCTGTATAAAATAACTCAAATGTTCTGCCCCTGCAGTAACCGTCGTTGATAAATAGGCTGCTAGTGTGTGCGTGAGAGGAGCGGCTGAGTAGGCCAGCTATGTGAGAGGAGCGACTGAATAGAGCACCGAGAGTACCCACTAGGCCACTACGCAGGTGTACTTTCCCTGCATTGATAGTACAACGATGGTTCTAGAGAACAATAGTACCCTCCACTTCCAACTGTAGCTCCTTGGCCCTGAGATTCAAGAGTTCAAAACCGGTGCACTATACTAGAAGTACAGTACATCGCACTACTAATTGAGAAAGTAGTACTAGTACTGCTACAGTACGAGTACCTACTCCTCCGTCACATAATGTAAGACATTTTTTTGACACTAGTTGGCGTGTACAAAAAATAGCAAAAACATACCCAAAATTTCTTAATCCACGCCAAAAACTACTAGCTAGTGCCAAAAATTTCTTACTAGTGCTATTATTTGCAGTATAATGCAATCCCATAACATCCCATAATGCTAGTACTAGTAGTAATTAATAGCCACACCCCTTCGCTAAGGAACGATCTACAGTTGGAAGGGACGAGGCCCTGCGGTTACTACGCTCTTATCTCCTCCTCGCCAGTTCCCCCCCCCCCCCGAAGAGAAGGTAGTTCGTCGCTTCTCCCATGGATTTGCCAGGCGGTTCTCCTCCTCGTCGGGTCTGGGAGACCTTGGACAACGATCCTCTGGGAGAAATCGCACGCCGCTCCAACATCCTCACCGCCGCAAGACTCGGTGCTTCCTGCACCAACTTTTTCAAGACGGTGCTTAAAAAGGCTTGGGAAAAGGCCATGCTTGTTGGTCTTCCATGCATCCTTGAGGAGAAGGTTCTTCTATGGGACAATCCGTCGAACAGTCCATCACTCTCTGGCCATGGTTGCACGTTGACTCCACTAGAGTTGCTGACGTTGAGAGGTAGTCGGATTTTTTCCGATGAGCAGGTTAGTAATGGAGTTTGATCATGTAGTACTTATTTATTCCATTTCCATCCCGTAATTTCTCCACTACCCACCGTCTTAAATATAGGTCTGGGTCAGTGCCAACAAAGATTGGCTTGCATACCTCCGGCCGGATACCACCATCATTTTTCACAACATCCATAGCAATGCGGCCATTCTGGTGGACCCCTTCTCCACCATTAGGATTGGCCTTCCGAACTGGCTGGGCTTGAATACGTATGATGATGCCTACATGAGATTGAAGAAGATAGCAATTGCGGACCCGCTGACAAAGCAACGTGGCTACGACGATTACTATCTCATCGTGGTGTTCGACATAAGGATTGCCATCAATGCAAGAGGCAGTAACGGCAGAGGCTGGCGCATGTTGGCGGCGACAGATTTGTACCCCTACACGTTCGAAGAGGCCATGCGCCATCTAGGCCGCATCTTCACGGTGACAAGCCAGGGGACTTGTTTCATCTGGTTGCCATCCTATGGTACGGGAGATTACAAACGAAATGCACAAACCATCATTTGCATCCCTAACGGTACTCCATTATTTTGCAGGGACCAGTCATCCCGCGATCAAAATAAGATTGCCGATCCTGGATGTGCATTTGCATCCATGATTCGGTCTAACCTGGAACCTTGTAGCTGACTTTGGCATATTGGGATCAACTATCTTAGCAGTCGTTACCCATGGTACCACTGATGTGCAACATGGTCACACAATCTACCACGATCGGACCGTCACCATCTACCCAGGTATTCCATTTTTAACCCTCTCACCTTCTCTTTCATTGTTGTACTAGTACTCTACTTACGTACTAGTAGGAGTACTCTTTACCTTGGAGGACTGTAGCGACCCGACATCAAACGGTCAAGTCTATGTGCTTCAGTGTCATCCCTGGATCGGTAATGCTGACACACACAGTACTCGAGGATTTATGCAGAGTAGCAATCACACACTTATTACATCGAATGTCTCCAAAGAGAACTTATTACATTAAATATGGCTTAAGGCCATCTAATACGATAACAGCGGAAGGCTTGAAAGATAAAGTGAGTCCATCAACTCCAACAACATAGCTGAGCTGCACGACAACAACCTAACGAACCTTACTCCTTGTCTGAAAAGTCTACAACATAATACGTTGCAGCCCGAAATGGGTCAGCACATGGAATATGCTGGCAAAATAACACAGTAGAGCAAGAACAGAATAATGCTATCACTACATGCATATTTGGCTGGTGGAAAGCTCTAGGGTTATAGTTTTGCGGAAAGCCAATTTTCCCTACAACAAAGGAATAGATTTTATTTAACTATCATGGTAGTTGAAACATCATTGAGAAGGTTCCTCCAACTCAATCCCAATTAAAGTAATTATCAACCCAACAATATTGATTTAGAGTGATGAGACACATAAGATAATCCAAGTTCTAGATACTCAAGATTTTTCCATAACTGGGGACACGACTAACCATGATTAGTTTATACACTCTGCAGAGGTTTGCGCACTTTTCCCCACAAGACTCGATCGCCTCCATTGGATTTCTCGCACTACATGATGTTTGAGAAACGGATGACCGAGACACAGTCTTTTAGAAACATTAACTCTTTACTTCGGGCAGACCATACCAAACCTACAATCCCACTACCTGCTGATCCACCTCTTCAAGAGCTTCACGTAACTTACTCAACTATGCTAGAGCCCATAATAGCTTGTGGCTGCACATGGAAGTTTCTAGCATGAATAATCTCAGTTCCCTTTGAGCCTGGGTGGCGGTCCATAGGAAGATCACACGGGTACTCCGGGATTTCCAAAAATATAGGTAACACTGGGTACTCCAGGTGCGTCAATCCACCCAGATGTGTATTTAAGTTGCCACCTTAAGTTGAACCATTAATTAACAATCTTACATCTATCATGGATTTCACTCACCCAAATCACGTCTACGAGCATAGCATATGAATATAAGCAACGCGTAGAAGTAACTCCCAATGGTTTGAATGTAACAGGGTAATAGGTTCTACCTCATCAACTACTTCCCAACCCACATGTTAATGACATCCTAACCATGCAATGTTTGAGGATTGGAACTAATGCATAAAAACTGGGTGATAAAGGGGTATGATCAAAGTGTTACTTGCCTTGCTGATGATCCTCGTAACCTAGAAACTCCAAATAACATGCTTCGCACTTCGGGAATTCTATCGCAAACAAACAATAGCATACATAAGCAATCAAGCTAAGAAAACACGGGTAAATCTCAAATAAGAGGATCTAACCAGAGAGTTCAACTTAAGAACTCCGGTTTGCAAAAATAATCAAATCAAATGGAGCAACGAAACTCAAACGACGAAAGAAATAAGATCCGTTTACTAATCTGGACCTAGGTCAAATTTTACAGTAGCAAAAACTCGTTCAAGTTGGTTAAGCGGAAAGAGGGTCTCGAGGCAAAGATCTAGGTGTTTGAATCGCCTGATTTCGACTAACGAGCGGAAAGATAAACTAGAACAGAAATCGGATCAGAAATCGCGATCGGAAATAATCGCAGAATAATCCGATAAAAAGAAAACTAAAGAACAGGCTAACGAACGAGAGTTCATTATCTGTAACTAACGGATGAAAAACCGTTCGTTAAAACGAATGTACAGATGAACGTCCACTAAAAAGAAAAACCAGGAAAAACCGGCGAACCGAAAAAACGAACTAGGGTGTCTTTAAAAAACGGATCGGTTTTCTTAAAAAACGACGGCTACCTCGTCGGTCCGACGAGGCGCGGTGGCGACGGCAGGGCAAGGCGAGGCAGCGGCGAGGCGGCGCGGGCGGCTGGGCGGGTGGTGGTGGCGGTGGTGGCGGGGGCGGCGTGGGTATATAAAGAGGGGAGGGGGTGGTGCCTTGGGGCAGGAGGCACGGCGCGGCAACAGAGTCCGAGCCTGACTCCTGTTCGGCGGCGGCGGCGGGGCGGTCTCCCGCTAGGAGACGGCGGCGCGAGGAGGTGGGCCCGCGCTGGGCTTCGGCCCAGCTAGGCCTTGGCGCGTTTTTTTAAATAATTCCGCCGAAACTCAGTAAAATCCTAGAAAATAAAATGAAATTCTAAAAATGCCAAAACAAATTTTCTCCGTCTAAATAAAAGATTTAGAACGAGATGAACATTTTATTGGCCCTAAAATGCAATTTTGAAAACGTGCAATTTTTCTAATGCAAACAAAATTGCAATAAAATCCAAATAAAAGCAAAATTGATTTTAATATTTTTCCTCCAGTATTTCATTTATTTTGGAGAAGGCATATTATCTCCTCTCATTTAATATGAAATATTTTTGGAGAGAAAAATAATTAAAACCAAAATCCTTGTTTCAATATTTGATAAAAATCAAATATGAAATCCTGGGAAATCCCCAACTCTCTCCGAGGGTCCTTGAGTTGCTTAGGATTCGAGGATCGCGAGATGAAATGCAATAAAATATGATATGCAAGAATGATCTATGTATAACATTCCAAATTGAAAATTTGGGATGTTACAAGGACGCGTATAGCTAGGCCCTTGAAGACTTGAACCCACTAGCTGCCACCATTTTTGTTTTTCCATGTCTTACTATCTCATCCATATAGCCAAGAGTGGCTATATATAATAAGCCGGTTATTTTACTTCCTCCATACCGGAGTAGTACTATTTGCTGCACGGTATTACTGACCGCCATATTTGAGCACAACATTATTATGCATGGACCTTGACTATGTACGTCACCATGTGTCCAGATCTAGGATGATGCGTGTACCAGATGAACGGCGCTGAGTTCGACCCCCGTGATGCTACGTGGGAGCCGAGGAACACTCTTGGAGAGTACTCGCTTTTCATCGGGGATAGCTACCCCATTGTGGAGCAGATGCCACCTTCCGTGCACGATACGGAAGGCCTGCCATTCATGAAGCATGGTTGTGTCTTCAGTGCGCACCGCCGAATGAACGACATGCTGGGACACGCTATCCCTGATTTATGCCGCTTCAGCTTGGATGAGTCTCCATCATATGGAACCGGACTAGAAAGCTGCGACAATGATTCCCGTTGCCCACCGCTATGGATCGTGCCATCCATGAAGAACACCTAGGACTGGAACCTGGAGGAGGACATGAAGCCCATCTATAACGTGTAAGTGGAGTACGGTAAATTGTGAACGGTAGCACTGTGGATATATGTAGAGACTAGTCGTGCACAAATGTATCACATAAATTGGAGATGAACTTGTGTGACATATGGGCATTTGTCCTTTAGAATTTATTACTAATAAATGTGTTATGTGTACATGCAACTTGTGTGGTTGTTGCACGGGCTCCAACACGCTCTTTGAGAAAAAAGGTGGCACAGCTTTGGATATACGTGACATGGCGGCCTCATACATTTGCATCGTTCGCTATAGTTGTAGTACACTCCTACTAGGACGACAACCCTATAAAACCTTGCACTTGGCTCTTTGCCTCTTCGGGAGGTTCAACCGTTCGTACTCGTGTGAACCTTGCACTTGGCTCTTCGCCTCTTTGGAAGGTCCAACAATGATGATACTACAGTACAATATGCTTCTAGCAATCTGACACCGATTGAACTGCTGCACATCCACCACGAGGGCGGGGCGAGGGAGAGGGCGCTATAGTCAAAACCATCTCCTCGTCCTGCGAACCACCGCGCACGTGGGCGAGGGAGAGGCGTAGTAAGCAAGCTTCTCCTTGTTCGGCGAGTTGACGGGACACATCAAAGCAGTACTAGTACTAGTCCATACTGCGTCCTTTTTGAAACGAGAAAAATACACTGGCGGTCAACATATGTAACAATACACTCTTTACGGTCACTATATATAGTTTGCGATGATTATACGATCACTAGCTCATCGTAGAGCACCGTATTGCACCCTACTGACCGGCCACATAGTCGACGTGGCACTTTGTTGACTGGTTAAATTGTCACCTGGTTTCTGGGTCCCACCTGTCAGTTGGCAGAGCAAAGAAATCAGTTAAACAAAACTTTACGCAGGCGCGACAGGAGTCCAACTCTTGCGCGCGAACCATCCTGGCTGTATATGTGAGTGCATGCACGTGTACTCCCTCGGTCTTCCTACAAAGAGTGTACATCGGCTAAAAACAAAGAGTGTAGTACATCTACACTTCCAATGCATTTAGCCTTTAATCTAAATCGATATTGATTGACTAATGCACCAACTTGTGCTCTAGGTACAGGCTACATGTCTATCCTTAATTACAACATACAACGACCTTCATTTAATCTTCTTCTCTCAATGGTCGCATGCACACATAAGTCTGCTACTATTGGGCGTTAATTATGCCCTGGTCAATGTGTAAATCTCTAAATGTACAGTCTTTCATGGACGTAAGGAGTAGGTTGAGCACTTGAGCGTGAGCGTGTGTGTTGCGTCGTGGGCTGTGTGCCGCATGGGTGTGTGACTGTTGCGTGCGTCCATGTGTACGTGTGAGTGTTACATGTTGCATGCATGCATGGGGTTTACTCCCTCCCATTGACATGTTCATATTTCAAGCTTCCTCTATTCCCTCCATATGGTGATACTCCCTCTGTTCCAAAATACGGAGTAAAATCTTCCCTCTGTTCCCAAATATGGAGTATTTGTCTTTCTAGAGATTTCAACAAGTGACTACATATGGAGCAAAATGAGTGAAGTGAGCGTAGAGGCATAGGGATAATGTAGAAAGGAAATCTTCGCGATCCATTATTCCCCATCTCGGTCAGAGAGAACTATTCAACTAGTCTTCGCAGTGAAGTGACAATACACGCTGCAGTAGATGGGACACTTAATTAATAAGCTGAACCAACGTGTTGGTGTTACTAAATCAGCCTTACCCAGTACTGCCATCATGTTTGCTAGTAGAGCACGCTAATGTCCCCCATTAACTGACATATGAGCCCTCTTGTTGTAGACCCACATGTCATCGGTGTAACTATTTACACTCCGAAGGACGGTATATGTTGGTAGTAGTAGTAGAATTGAGATTCAATGCACTTTCTTCCCTGTCTTCCACTCTTCTTCCTCATCTCTTCCCCATCGTCGGCCACACACCATTTCCCCCGCTCACTGCTTGCCCGCCCGTGCTATCTTCCTTGGTAGCTCGCGCGTACCATATCCCCCCGTTCACTGCTCGGCCACACGAGGAGAAGCCTCTTCGCTCGCCCACCCGAATCCACTTCCCCGCTGGCTCACAGGCACCGAAAACCCCAATGGCAGAACCGACTGACACGCAGAGCCGCGATTGGAATTCCCTCCCCGATGTTCTCTTAGAGCAGATCTATAATCATATGGACCTACTCAGCACCGTCTGTCTGGCTGCATGCTCGGTGTCTTTGTACCGTCTACTCGTCTGCAATCGGCTGGCTCTTTTCAAGACACCCTGCTTGCTGATGCCCGATCCTCACAGGTGGCCCAGACACCGACTTGATGATCCTACAGAGGTTGCCGTGGTGCCCCTCAACATGCTACCACTACCCGTCCACCTGTCCTTCATGCGCGGCCACTACTTGGCGGGCATGAAGGCCAACTGGATCGTCCTCATCCACCAATCTGGTAGTCCGTGGCATCTCGTGGATATCTACACCTAGTGAGAGATCAGCCTTCCATCATTGGATATTGCCGCCATCGAGCCTCACGGCCCGCCGGACACTCCTGCCTACTATGCATGAGACGCGTCAAGCTTTTGGCTCGACCTCTATTTGCTGAAAGTTGTAATCTGCGAAGTGCCCACACCATCAGAAGACTACATGGATTACAAGCTCATTTCCTTGTTCAACATGGGATTAGTCTATCTAGAATCCGGTCGCCATACATGGTTATGGCTCATCGTCAATCTTGTTGAGGCAACATTTCTGTCTGATGCTATAGTGCATGATGGCATCGTTTATGCGATCGACGCACATATTGCCTGCCTATACTGGTGGAATCTATCATCGTGTAGTTGTTCTATCTCATCTCATCTTTACCTTATGAATACGACTGCCTGTTCATTGTTACAAATTTAGAATAGATAGTATGCCTATAACCACATCATTGCTATATGTTCCTCTCATTTCCTAGATTTTTATGACCGCACATGTTATTGTTAGAGTTGATATGAGAACAATTGGCATCTATTGATTGTTAGAATAGATATTATGAGCATAACATCATGATTTCTATATGTTACTCTCATTTCCAAGATTTTTATAACAACACATGTTATTGCTTAGAGTTGATATGAGAATAGTAGTAGTAAGCGCTATGGTAGAATATGAGTAGGCTCTGTCATAGCTGTTTTCCTCTCATTGTTACATGATGTTTGAACCATGACATATTGCTAGAATATGAAAGCCATTGGCTTATTTTTTTAACTGGGGTATGATTATGACCACAACATTGCAATTCTCTGTCTATGATATGTGTCACTGTTATAATAATCTTAATTCCACACATACTCTGAACATGGTTGTTTATTTTTGTCCTTTTGGTCTCCAATTTGAATTCTTGCAGCAGACGCAAATGCGCTGGCCTTCATGATTCCAGGACCTGGAATCATACCAGCCAATGGGTGGTGGTTTATCTCTCGTTCAGCTGACGGCGGTCATTTGATGCTCATTCACACGTACCAAATTAACCAAACCATTACATTAAACCACATGCAGTACAATGCCTGGGGCGTTCATGATATTTATTGCTATGGCTGCTTCGTGTTCGAGAAAGATCCCAGCTCCGTTGGGCCAGGCGTATTCAACTGGAGGCGGGTATACAGCCTCGGTAACCACTCCATGTTCCTCGGGCTCAATTATCCGATCATCCAACCAATCATCGATCATATCCCCAGGGATGATTACTGTGCTATGCAACTTCCATTCGCTAGGGGGACGGTGTTTACACATCATACCATGGGTTTCATGAATCACCGTATCCAGAGATTCGTCGACACAGCTTGTTGCCAGATAATCTTCAGTGTGTGAAAGGCATCAAGCTTCCATGCGATGGATGGCTTTTGCAAACCCGACATGTGGCAATGTGGTTCATGCCAACGGCAAATATGCACAACTTGATTCGTACTGATATCTAGACTGAGCCATGTATTCTGCTGCTGTAGCACGACCCTCTTTTGTTGGATATTATGTACTATTGTTAGTTTGAAGCACTCCTTTGGTTTGCAGAATAGATACCTTTCTGGGATCAAGTGCATCCTAGCTCACCTGCACAGGATGTACTGATAATGATGATGGAGATGTGGTGCACTATATATATATATATATCAATTAGGCTTCAAGTGCATACTTGTTAGTTAAACCTATGGTTAAAATGTGACACTAAATACGACTAGTAAGTAGTAGAGTAGTAGTACTAGTATACGTCGGTCAAATTATTCATCATGTCCACACATTGAATTGACGTAACAACACGCTACGCGTGAGGTGACACAAGAATCCCGACGTCGTGTTTGGTTATTCTGGACTTAAGATTTGGAGTACCACTTATCTATCGAAATCTTTCATCATTCACTTAAAACAGTCGATTGATCATACATTGAGTACCATATAACTGGAATTAACCGATGCAAGTCGAAGAAGGATTGGCCGATGGTGCCGGCTGGCGTCAAGTTCGATCCCACAGATTAGGAGCTGATCGAGCACCTTGAGGCCAAAGTGAGTGCTGACAACGCGATACCTCACCCTCTCATCGATTTGTTCATACCAACCATCGACAGCGAGCACGGCATATGCTACACCCATCCTGAGAAACTTCCAGGTAAGACACCGATCGGCTGTCTACTTGCACAAACATATTCCTTTGTTTATAGCTCTATTTTTCTTTTTAGACGCATACCTGGTGAAGCAATTAAAATTTGACAGTTAATAAAAAGTGAAACAAGTGACTACAACATGCAAAAGATGTTTTGAAAATGCCAAGTACATACACTAAAACCTGTATCCGACAGTACTGCAGGTATCACACTGAGTGGCCTAAGCAAGGATTTCTTCCAGCACAATTCCAGGGCATTCAAAAGGGGCAGGTGGACGCGTCACAAGATACAGTCAAAGTGCGGCATGCACGCGATGCGGCACAACACTGACAATACCTTGCCGGTGATGGTCAACGGCCGGTAGACGGGCAACAAAAAGGTTCTGGTGCTGCACACCAACATGAACTTCGACCAGCAGAGGACCAACTGGGTGAAGCACCAGTACCACCTCGGGGACCTGGAGCAAGAGAAGGAGCGGGAGCTGGTCCTCTCCAAGATTTTTTACCAGACGAACACTAGGGCCAGGAGTAAAAAGATTATAAGTTAGTTTGGTATTGGTACTTGTACTACCTTGTCGTCCGCAAGTTGGTATTGTTGTTAACGATCTTTTGGTATGAACTTGGCATTTGCTTCCAACCATCATGCCGAGGGTCGACGTGGATATAAAGCTGAATCATTGGTTTCGAAACGAATTTTCAGGCACCTGATTTTTATTTGATGGGTAGCATAAGCACCTGCCGTTCGAATTCTCAGTTCTCCAAATTTTTCGAAACAAGTGCATGCACTTATTATCACGATGAAAAAACAATATCCCTGCTACATCCTAGTTATTAGTCTGTACTTGCAGAACTCTCTTGTTTATTGAGCACGTATATTGTTTTTTCAGGTCGAGCAAGTTTCAACTAGGTTGTAGACTGCCCAGGCTTGGTTTTGTTTTTAACAGGCCCAGCCCATGACGACAACGGGGCACAAAGATCCAGAGGTATCTACTGGCCTCTGGCCCGCCAGCATTAGTTATATTTTGTCTTACAACATCCGCAGGCAGTTTTTTTACTGAATCAAACACACAACCCAGTTCTATTTTCCTCTTGAAACGCATGTTCTACATCCGTTTTCTAATCTCTACCTATAGTTTTACTAGTTCATATACACGTATCATTATATTGAAAATACATAAAATTTCCTTTTCATATTTACATCCTTATTTTTGTTGTTGTTTTCCCTCCTAGCGCTGATTTTTTTACCACTGGTTTTCCCTTAAACCAACGCAATTGTCCCACGTCTTATTTGCTTACAAAAACAAAACAATTTTTTTGCCAAATCAATAAGTTCTTAAAAAAATGTTTACCATTTCAGGATTACAAAAGTTCGGACTCCAGCGAAATATGCAAAATAAGGTTGAACTTTTTTACCGTGGTCCTGGGCAGAAAATGGGTTGTAATAAATTACTTAAGAATTAGCAAATGGGCTGCAAATTATTAAAAAAAATAGCAAATGGGCTCTATGTTATCTGCCACAGATTTGGAGGCTGACTTGTGGGCCTACTAAGTTCATGCGTACACAAGGTTTCTCAAAAAACAAACTTAGTCAACAATCGACTCTACCAGCGTCAGACCGTTAGATGTCAATCTAACGGCAATCATTCTTCTTCAGTCTCTGATCTTCCTGCCCCAGCCGCCCAAACCAGCGCCGTCGGAACCGCCTGCTCCCGCCCCCCGTGGCTGGCTGTGCTGTCGGGAAGGCCTCACGGCCCCATCATATACTCGCATCCCTGGCCTGTCTATCCCTCTACTCATCCACACCTCCTGTTATTTTCCGGCGATGACAGCCGAACTAGTCAACCCTCGTACTCTCCACCGCATGGGCACCCACTGTTGTGTCTTCCCCGGCAACGTGTCGTTCCTTTCGTAGGCCTCGCCGTCGTCCACCGCCCGGGTGCTCTCGGCGCGGCGTGGTCAACATGGTCAATGAACGACATCCATCGGAAGTGGACTATACGTGGAGATGCTGACAGCTGGCTCCACAGCCGCACACAAGGAAATGCCTCACAAAATAATGATTCCTCCACCTGACATCTGGGAACCACCGGAAGGGCCTCTGTATTTCACAAAAAACATTCCCTCCGCTAAGAGGTCGGACCCACCAACTATATCTTTGCACACAAGGAAGTGCCTGCTTATTGCGCACACAAAAAGGAATACCCCCTGCCAGCTGGGACCCACCATAGTGGGAGGCTAACTTGTGGGACTACTAAGTTGACGGGGACGGAGGGCTTTGTGAACTTAGTCAATATATGAATGATTCTAGCTCCAATGACCGTATGATGTCCATCCAACGGCCGTAGTGCTTCTTCAACCTCTGGTCTTCTTGCTCTAGCCGCCCAAACCAGCGCCGGTCGTGCCGCGTGCTCCTGCCTCCCATGGCCGGCTGTGATGCCACGGAGGCCTCACCGCCCCCTACTACTCCCACCTCTGGCCAGGCCATCCCGCTACTCACCCACACCCCGTGTTATTCTGCGGCGGCGGCAGCCTCACACCGCAGCCGAACCAGTGAACCCTCGTACTCCTCTCCGCGTGCGCATCCACTGCCGCGTCTTCCCTGGCTCCGCATCGTCCCCTTCCTAGGCCTCGCCATCGTCCACCACCTTGGTGCTCTCGGCGCGGCATAGTCAATGTGGTCAACGATCGACTTCCATCGGAAGAGTACTATACATGGAGAGGCTAACAGCTGGGTCCATGGCAGCCGCAAGGAAGTGCCTCCTTATTACGCGCAAAATAATTATTCCTGCACCTGACAGTGGGGACCCACCAGACGGGCCACCGTATTTTGCAAAAAAAAAAACGTTTCCCCTGACTGCTGGGACCCACCAGCTACATCTTCGCACGCAAGGAAGTGCGTCAGGGTAAAAAAATGATTCGCCCCCCTGACTGCTGGGACCCACCAGCTATATCTTCGCACGCAAGGAAGTGCCCGACAGTCGGGACCCACCTGATCGAAGCGTACGTAGGGTTGTCATTCTGGTCGCGAACGTGTACGTACATACTGGTCGATGTAGAGTGCGCACGTGTCGTAGTAGAGGCGCGCATGTAGCATGTACACGTACGTACAGCGGCCAGTGTGCAAGAAAGAAAATACGGCCACATATGTACATACGGGCGGGGTCTCGAACGCCTACTCGCGCATATGTACGGCCAGGGCTCGTGTACATGGCTGGGTCGAAACGGAGAAACTGCATCGTCGTCGTGTTCATGGGGAGCCAACCGGCTGGGTCGGAATGGAATGCGCCGTCGTGTTCATTGGGAGGGCTTGGACAGAATAGCCAATGGAAACAAGGCCTGGCGTACCGCAAAACGGAGGAAACAACCTTGTGTTCGACTGGCCACGGTCGAAATGGGATCAAGTTCATCGGGAGGGGTCTAGCATACCGCAAAACGGAGGAAACAGACCTTCTACGGTCGAAACGGGGGTCCTGTTCATCGGGAGGGGTGTGCCTTACCGCAAAACGGAGGAAACAAACTTGTGTTGGAGCGCTAGGGTCGAAACGGGGGTCCTGTTCATCGGGAGGGGTGTGGTGTACCACAAAACGGGACTCCACAAGATACTGTTCATCTCCACCGTCGACCCCCTCCAGCCTCCACGGGCTACTATTCATCCACCGTCGACCTCCTCCAGCCTCCACCTGCGACTGTTCATCCATGGGCTCTTGTTCATCCAGCCTCCACCGCACACTACTCCACCGGCTACTGTTCAACCAGCCTCTCCACAGGCTCCTGTTCAACCACCCCTCCACAGGCTACTGTTCATCAAGCCCTCCATCGTCTACTGTTCATCCAACCCTCCACGGGGTGGTCCTGTTCATCCAGCCCTCCACGGGGTCCTGTTCATCCAGCCCCAACCGTCTCGATCGATCGGGGTCCTGTTCATCCAGAGGCAACACCACGTGGTCCTGTTCATCCACCCCCACCGGGAACTGTTCATCCAAACCCCCCAGCAACGCTCACTGTTCATCCAGAGGCAGCATCGATCGGCTTCAGTTAGAAGCAGTAGCGAAGGAATCGCTCAATCGGGTTCAGTTAACAGCCATCGATCGATCGCTCGGGTTTAGTAACGTGTAGCCTGCAGTGCAATCGCTCGAGTTCAGTAGGAGAATGCCTCGCTCGGGTTCAGCTAGAGCCCAATTCCTGATGTCTACTACACAACCTTCTTCTTGTAGACGTTGTTGGGCCTCCGAGTGCATAGGTTTGTAGGACAGTAGCAAATTTCCCTCAAGTGGATAACCTAAGGTTTATCAATCCGTAGGAGGCGTAGGATGAAGATGGTCTCTCTCAAGCAACCCTGCAACCAAATAGCAAAGAGTTTCTTGTGTCCCCAACACACCCAATACAATGGTAAATTCTATTGGTGCACTAGTTCGGCGAAGAGATGGTGATACAAGTGGTATATGGATGGTAGATAAAGGTTTTTGTAATCTGAAAATATAAAAATAGCTAGGTAACTAATGATAAAAGTGAGCACAAACGGTATTGCAATGCTAGGAAACAAGGCCTAGGGTTCATACTTTCACTAGTGCAAGTTCTCTCAACAATAATAACATAATTGGATCACATAACTATCCCTCAACATGCAACAAAGAGTCACTCCAAAGTCACTAATAGCGGAGAACAAACGAAGAGATTATGGTAGGGTACGAAACCACCTCAAAGTTATTCTTTCTGATCGATCCATTCAAGAGTCCGTAGTAAAATAACATGAAGCTATTCTTTCCGTTCAATCTATCCTAGAGTTCGTACTAGAATAACACCTTAAGACACAAATCAACCAAAACCCTAATGTCACCTAGATACTCCAATGTCACCTCAAGTATCAGTGGGTATGATTATACGATATGCATCACATAATCTCAGATTCATCTATTCAACCAACACATAGAACCTCAAAGAGTGCCCCAAAGTTCCTACCGGAGAGTCAAGACGAAAATGTGTGCTAACCCCTATGCATAGGTTCATGGGCGGAACCTGCAAGTTGATCACCAAAACATACATCAAGTGGATCAATAGAATACCCCATTGTCACCACGGGTATCCCACGCAAGACATACATCAAGTGTTCTCAAATCCTTAAAGACTCAATCCGATAAGATAACTTCAAAGGGAATACTCAATCCATTACAAGAGAGTAGAGGGGGAGAAACATCATAAGATCCAACTATAATAGCAAAGCTCGCGATAAATCAAGATTGTACCACCTCAAGAACACGAGAGAGAGAGAGATCAAACACATAGCTACTGGTACATACCCTCAGCCTCGAGGGAGAACTACTCCCTCCTCTTCATGGAGAGAGAGAGACAGATCAAACACATAGCTACTGGTACATACCCTCAGCCTCGAGGGAGAACTACTCCCTCCTCTTCATGGAGAGCACCGGGATGATGAAGATGGCCACCAGAGAGGGATTTCCCCCTCCGGCAGGGTGCTGGAACGGGTCTAGATTGGTTTTCGGTGGTTACGGAGGCTTCTGGCGGCGGAACTCCCAATCTATTGTGTTCCCCGAAGTTTTTAGGGTATATGGGTATATATGGGAGAAAGAAGTACGTCGGTGGACCTCCGGGATGTCCACGAGGCAGGGGGGCGCGCCCAGGGGGGTGGGCGCGCCCCCACCCTTGTGGGCAGCCCAGGACTCTCCTGGTCCAACTTCAATACTCCGCGGGATTCTGCTGGTCCAAAAATAAGTTCCGTGAAGTTTCAGGTCAATTGGACTCCATTTGATTTTCTGTTTCTGCGATACTCTAAAACAAGGAAAAAACAAAAACTGGCCCTGGGCTCTACCTTAATAGGTTAGTCCCAAAAATAATATAAAATAGCATATAAATGCATATAAAACATCCAAAGTTGATAATATAATAGCATGGAACAATAAAAAATTATAGATACGTTGGAGACGTATCAGCATCCCCAAGCTTAATTCCTGCTCATCCTCGAGTAGGTAAATGATAAAAACAGAATTTTTGATGTGGAATGCTACCTAACATATTTCTCTAAGTAATTCTCTTTATTTCGGCATGAATGTTCAGATCCATAAGATGCAAGACAAAATTTTAATATTGACATAAAAATAATAATACTTCAAGCATACTAACCAAGCAATCATGTCTTCTCAAAATAACATGGCCAAAGAAAGCTATCCCTACAAAATCATATAGTCTGGCCATGCTCCATCTGCACCACACAAAATATTTAAATCATGCACAACCCCGATGACAAGCCAAGCAATTGTTTCATGCTATTGATGTTCTTAAACTTTTTCAATCTTCACGCAATACATGAGCGTGAGCCATGGACATAGCACTATAGGTGGAATAGAATGGTGGTTGTGGAGAAGACAAAAAGGAGAAGATAGTCTCACATCAACTAGGCATATCAACGGGCTATGGAGATGCCCATCAATAGATATCAATGTGAGTGAGTAGGGATTGCCATGCAACGGATGCACTAGAGCTATAAATGTATGAAAGCTCAACAAAAGAACCTAGTGGGTGTGCATCCAACTTGCTTGCTCACGAAGACCTAGGGCATTTTGAGGAAGCCCATCATTGGAATATACAAGCCAAGTTCTATAATGAAAGATTCCCACTAGTATATGAAAGTGACAACATAGGATACTCTCTATCATGAAGATCATGGTGCTACTTTGAAGCACAAGTGTGGTAAAAGGATAGTAGCATTGCCCCTTCTCTCTTTTTCTCTTATTTATTTTTTATTTTTTGGGCCTTTTCTCCTTTTATGGCCTCTTTGCTCTTCTTTTTTTATTCGGGCTTCTTTGGCCTCTTTTTTTCGTCCGGAGTCTCATCCCGACTTGTGGGGGAATCATAGTCTCCATCATCCTTTCCTGACTGGGACAATGCTCTAATAATGATGATCATCACACTTTTATTTTCTTACAACTCAAGAATTGCAACTCGATACTAGGACAAGATATGACTCTATATGAATGCCTCCGGCGGTGTACCGGGATGTGCAATGAATCAAGTGTGACATGTATGAAAAATTTATGAACGGTGGCTTTGCCACAAATACGATGTCAACTACATGATCATGCAAAGCAATACGACAATGATGATGCGTGTCATAATAAACGGAACGGTGGAAAGTTGCATGGCAATATATCTCGGAATGGCTATGGAAATGCCATAATAGGTAGGTATGGTGGCTGTTTTGAGGAAGATATAATGAGGTTTATGTGTGAAAGAGCATATCATATCACGGGGTTTGGATGCACTGGCGAAGTTTGCACGAACTCTCAATGCACTACAAGAAAAAGACACATCCGTGACATTTTGGGCCGAACGAAATTTTTTTTTGTCATACATATGTCACTTCTATGACGATAATTGTGACAAAACCCGGTATCATCATAGATGTGGTGGGCTCCTACTTGTATGACAAAAAATCCTGACAGAAAATGGGCTTTTCGTCCTGGGCGGGCCGGAGACGCAGCTGCATGACATTCTTTGGGCCGTCCATGACGGGAAAAACCCTGGTAGAAGCGAGGGGGAGGAAAATTTTGGGGAGTTCCCGGTTACGGTGGGAGGTCGGGGGCTGAGCGATGCGCGTTTCTCTCGTACACGTACGCGCGTGTGTGCGAGGCGTTGGCTCTAACTGAACCCGAGCGAGGCGTTGGGCTCTAACTGAACCCGAGCGATTGCACTGCAGGGTACACGTTACTGAACCCGAGCGATCGATCGATGGCTGTTGACTGAACCCGATTGAGCGATTCCTTCGCTACCGCTGCTAACTAAAGCCGATCGATGCTGCCTTTGGATGAACAGTGAGCATTGCAGGGGGGGTGGATGAACAGGACCCCGTGGTGTTTCCTCTGGATGAACAGGACCCCGATCGATCGAGCCGGTTGGGGCTGGATGAACATGACCCCGTGGAGGGCTGGATGAACAGGACCACCCAGTGGAGGGCAGGATGAACAGTAGACGGTGGACGGCAGGATGAACAGTAGCCCGTGGAGGGGTGGTTGAACAGGAGCCCGTGGAGAGGGCTAGTTGAACAGTAGCCGGTGGAGTAGCGCGTGGTGGAGGCTGGATGAACAGGAGCCCGTGGATGAATAGTCACTGGTGGAGGCTGGAGGAGGTCGACGGTGGATGAACAGTAGCTTGTGGAGGCTGGAGGGGGTCGACGGTGGAGATGAACAGTATCCCGTGGAGTCCCATTTTGCGGTACGCCACACCCCTCCCGATGAACAGGACCCTCATTTCGACCGTAGCGCTCCAACACAAGTCCGTTTCGTCCGTTTTGCGGTACGCCACACCCCTCCCGATCAACAGGACCCCCGTTTCGACCGTAGGAGGTCCATTTCGTCCGTTTAGCGGTACGCCAGACCCCTCCCGATGAATAGGATCCCGTTTCGAACGTGGCCAGTCAAACACAAGGCCGTTTCCTCCGTTTTGCGGTACGCCAGGCCTCGTCTCCATCGTCTGTTCCGTCCAAGCCCTCCCGATGAAGACGACGCATTCCGTTGCCTCCCCATGAACATGACGACGACGCTGTTTCTCCGTTCTGACCCAGCCATGTACACTAGCCCTGGTCGTACGTATGCGCGAGTAGGCATTCGAGACCCCGCCCGTATGTACACATACGTGGCAGTATTTTCTTTCTTGCACCCTGGCCGCTGTACATACGTGTAAATGCTACGTGCGTGCCTCTACTACCACACATGTGTGCCTCTACATCGACTAGTATGTACGTACATGGTCGCGACCAGAATGACAATGCTACGGACGCTTCGACCAGCTAGGTCCCGACTGTCAGGCACTTCCTTGCCTGTGAAGATGTAGCTGGTCGGTCCCAGTAGTCAGGGGGCGAATTGTTTTTTTGCCCGGACGCACTTCCTTGCATGCGAAGATGTAGCTGGCGGGTCCCAACAGTCAGGGGGAAACATTTTTTTCGGGAAATACGATGGCCCGTCCGGTGGGTCCCGCTGTCAGGTGGAGGAATAATTATTTTGCACGTAATAAGGAGGCACTTCCTTGCTGCGGCCGTGGACCCAGTTGTCAGCCTCTCCACGTACAGTCCACGTCCGATGGAAGCCGTTCCTTGACCACATTGACCACACCATGCCGAGAGCACCAGGGCGGTGGACGACGGCGAGGCCTAGGAAGGGGACGACGCGGTAGTGGATGCCCACGCGTAGAGGAGTATGAGGGTTCACTGGTTCGCTGCGGTGTGAGGCTGCTGTCGCCGCAGAATAACAGGAGGTGTGGGTGAGTAGAGGGATGGCCTGGCCAGAGGTTGGAGTAGTAGGGGGCGGTGAGGCCTCCGCCGCATCGCAGCCAGCCACGGGAGGCAGGAGCACGAGGCATGACCGGCGCTGGTTTGTGCAGCTAGAGCAAGAAGACCAGAGGTTGAAGAAGCACTACGGCCGTTGGATGGACATCGTACGGTCACTGGAGCTAGAATCGTGCATATTGACTAAGTTACAAAGCCCTCCGTCCCCGTCAACTTAGTAGGCCCACAAGTCAGCCTCCCACCAAGGTGGGTCCCAGCTAGCAGGGGGTATTCATTTTTTTGAGCGTAATAAGGAGGCACTTCCTTGCGTGTGAAGATATAGCTGGTGGGTCCGAGATGTCAGCGGCTGTAATGTTTCTTTCGCAAAATACAGAGGCCCTTTCGGTGGGTCCCTGATGTCAGGTGGAGGAATCATTATTTTGCGGGTAATAAGGAGGCATTTCCTTGCTTGCGGCCGTGGACCCAGCTGTCGGCCTCTCCATGTACAGTCCACTTCAGATGCATGTCGGTCGTTAACCACGTTGACCAGGCCGCGCCGAGAGCACCAGGGCGGTGGACGACAGTGAGGCCTAGGAAGGGAACGACACGGAGGCAGGGAAGACTCGGCAGTTGTTTCCCATGCGGAGGGGAGTACGAATGTACGAGGGTTTACTGGTTCGTCTGCCGTCGCCGGAGAATAATAGCAGGTGTGGGTGAGTAGAGGGATGGCTAGGCCAGCGATGGGAGTACGGTGGGGCGGTGAGGCCCACGCGGCAGCAGAGCCAGCTGCGGGAAGGAGGGAGCAGGCAGTCCCGCCGGTGCCTGTTTTAGCGGCTGGAGCAGGAAGAGCAGAGATTGAAGA
The DNA here is from genome assembly GCA_034509565.1 of Triticum monococcum. Classification (NCBI taxonomy): domain Eukaryota; kingdom Viridiplantae; phylum Streptophyta; class Magnoliopsida; order Poales; family Poaceae; genus Triticum; species Triticum monococcum. The sequence goes on along the minus strand of CM067842.1, from coordinate 434,955,027 downwards.
AGCACGACGGCCGTTGGATGGCCATCCAACAGTCACTGCTTGTGCGTCAACCTTTTTTTAGGACAGCCTCAAATCTGTGGAAAACAGCATACAACCCATCTGCCATTATTTCTAATAATTTACAGCCCATTTGCTAATTATTAAGTTTTTTTGGAGCCCATATTCTTTTTGTTAGCATTACAGCCCATATTGTGGCCACGGTTAAAAAATTATACGAAATTTTGCATCTTTCAGTGCGGTCCGAACTGTTTTTAATCCCGAAATTTTGACTCATATTCAAACTGATTTTAAAAATAAATGTATATAAATATAAAATCCAACAAATTCTCCACGCATAAAAATTAATGTAATTTCAAATCTCGAAATGAAGAAAAGATATTTGAAACTAATTGCCGGTTTGATGTGTTTTAAAAATGTACAGCCATTTCTCATTACTGATGGGCCATTTTCTCGGCCAGTCGAATGAAAGCTCTCCTCGTCTTGAAAGATTTGCAGCCTAATAGGCCTGACAACGCAACTTACTTGGCAAATCACAAAAAAACTGGGCTATGGCCATGGACCCAGCTGTCAGCCTCTCCACGTACAGTACTCTTCCGATGGAATGTCGTTGACCACGTTGACCACGCCGCGCCGAGAGCACCAAGGCGGTGGACGACGGCGAGGCCTTGGAAGGGGACGACGCGGAGCCGGGGAAGACGCGGCAGTGGATGCCCACGCGGAGAGGAGTACGAGGGTTCACTGGTTCGGCTACGGTGTGAGGCTGTCGTCGTCGTAGGGCCTGGCTAGCGGTGGGAGTAGTAGGGGGCGATGAGGCCTCATCGGTAGCACAACCGGCCACTTGAGGAAGGAGTAGGCGGTCTCCCCGGCGCTGGTTTGGGCGGCTAGTGCAAGAAGAGCAGCGATTGAAGAAGCAGCAGGACCGTTCGATTCAAATCCAACGGTTACTGCTGCTAGAATCGTTTGTTGACTAAGTTAACAAGACCTGCGTATGCGTCAACTTAGTAGGCCCACAGGTCAGCCACCCAACCGGTGCGCCCCAGATGTCAGTGGGAGGAATCATTTTTTTCGTGTAATAAGGAGGCAGTTGATTGCGTGCGGCCAGGCCAGCGGAGGGATTAGGGTGGGCCGGGGAAGCCTGCGCGGCATCACAACAGGCCACAAGAGGAGGGAGCAGGCAGTCCCGCCGGTGCTAGTTTAGGGGGCTAGAGCAGGAAGATCAGAGATTGAAGAAGCACGTCGGCAAGTGGATGGACATCCAACACTAACTGCTGCTAGAATCGTGTGTTCACTGATAAAGCCTTGCGTAAACAAGTCAGCCTCGAAATCTGTGGCGTGTACAACCCATTTGCTATTATTTTTATAATTTTTTTACTCATTTTCTAATTCATATGGAATTATTGTAGCCCGTTTTCCATTTTTAGAATTGCTCGCCATTTTCTGGTCAGTACCAGGGTCAAAAAATTAACTAAATTTGTGGGAAATTTTGAAAATTCGCAAATTTTTGCTGGGGAACAAAATATTCTTAATCCAAAAATTAATAGCCATACTAAAACAAATTTAAAAATAAATTAGTACTATGTCATGTTAAATCCAATGAAATACGTATAAGATATCAGTGAAGAACAAAAACAAAAAAAAGAAACTTATATCCCATTTGCTATAATTTTTTTGGAATTTTCAACCCTTTTGATATTACTTTTAACAGGCATTGACCATACTCTTAAGCCAGGCCAGAATGCATCCCTCCTCGTCTTGAAAGATTTGCAGCCCAGTAATTCGGAGAAACAAATAGGCTTAGCTTGGGTATTCTTCAAAAAGAAATACTGGGCTACCTATTTTTCCAAAGAACTGGTGCATGAGCATTTAGCTTTATTTATTTACTTATTTATGTTTACGGGACCATGACCATGTACATGGGCCGGATTCATGTGAGAGCCTCCCTTCTAGTTAATTATGGGCTTCTCTATTGGGCCTTCATCAGTGGGCTGCTTCTTATCAACAAGTGGAAAATGTGTTCCGAGTTTCAAAAAAATGTGTTCTGTATGATAAATAGTATGCGCTACGTACGGTACGGGGCACTAAAGGATCGAACCTTGCAATGACTTCGAAAACATTGTGTTTGTCGTTCTAACAACACATTTATTCAACCAATAGACAAAATATACTACTGATTGTACATTGAAAATAGTAGCAGCAGCAACCAGGGCTGGGGGTACAACAGAAGCAGTAAGCAGGCCAGAAGAGTGAAGATGCAGCTCTCTCTTCCAAACCAAACATCAGCCATCATTACAAAAGGGCTACCAAAAAAGAACAAGTGTATGCATCAAACTAAATAAAGATCCAACTACACCAAGTGTACGCATCTGACTAACTGGCTCAGTTAGACGTTACTAATTTTTTTTAGAAACGGAGGCAAAAGAATTGCCTCGTCGACTAATTAAGAAGAAGAGAATTGCCTGGTTAGTCTACGGAAAACCGGGCTAAAACCGAAGACGTTACTATTTATTAAGCTGCAATGGAGTCGCAGATGGAGAGGAGTGGGAAACTTCACTGGTTCGGGTGCGCAGCAGCACAACCGCGGTGGTTAGAAGGGAAAACATAAATTGGACACGACATTACTTTTATAAGAGACATGCGTTTTATACCCCACAGTAGGCATACTAACAAGTTCACACACAAATACAACATAAAAGGTAAACATTCATATCAAACTCAGGTTCACAAGACACGTTCATATCCATAGCCAACATTCACAATCAACAACTCAAAAGATTCATATATACACAAGCTCATCATATCTATGCATCCAAATGATTGATAGATCACACGAAAATATTCATACATAATTTACAAAAAGATTCAGATATACGCATGTTCAGCATTTTTATGCATCCAAATGATTGAGATCACAGCCAATATGATCCATGGACGAACTTTAATTACCTAGGGTATAGACTGGTAAATGGTGTTCAATCGGAGGTACTTCTTGCTAAAATTAGTTCTTGCATGAGTAAACTTTCGAGTACATAAGAGGCAGCACAGACAATCTGAACTTTGCTTGTAGGTTTATCCTCAAATAGTGGCCTCGTGCCCAGGGAGGTTTGAGCAACTTGGCCACTACTTTCATCCAACCAGTTTACTGGGTTATCTTGGTCCTGTATCTCGCCAAAATTCTACATTGAAGACGAGAAAGGAGGCGGTTGAGAAAATGAACCACCCAAATTTTTTGTGCAGTTCAACTGAAATGGAGCATCCTTGGCGTGCAGACTGATTAAGTGCCAGATGAATATACGCGTCAACCAACTTGTCTGGAATCTTTAGACTCCATGCCATATAGTTCGCTACCATATGTGCCGATACCCAAAAGGCACAAGTTGGGACCAAAGACTGGACTGCGTTTTTCTGGGCTATGCACCAAAGCAATATTTTTGGCGTTCACTCTCCTAACACTTGGAGTTTGACAATTGGTTGACGCCGATTGATACTCGAATGAATATAGGCACTTGTCAACATCGATGCTTGTTTGAGTGAACTTTGGAGTACATAGCATCAGCATAAGTACCCGTCCATCTGATCATTTTGTGCAGTTCTATTGAAATCACCTGATGTAATGATTTGCCTGCGAGTTCAGGCTCCAAATTACTCCTTTATGAAATCGACAAACAGTAGCACAATACCAAATTACCAATACATATGACAGGCACAATAATCAGGATAAAGACCAGTACCAACCTGTGTGAGGTAGCATATCAATTACTATTTCCTTTGACTGGAAGCCGAGATAAGCCAAGCGACTGACAGCAAAGGAAGAAAGCATGTGGAGTTTAGCAACTGACAGGAAAGGACGGAAGCTGTCGAGGCAATGAAGCACCCAAAGTTTTTGTGCAGTTGCACCAAAATCAAGCATCCCTGTTGGCACATATATTGAGAGAGTGAGATTATTGTAATAGTGGGACTAGTTTATGAAACATACACTAACAAATAGAGGCACCCTCATTATCGTAATGGGTAAAGTTAGCAACATAGTAGTCTTGCTTAAAGAGAGGTATTAGTTTATTTAATCAGTGCCAATTAGCTCAACTCAACACTCAAAGCATTGCCATTCATCATAGGTTGCAAAACTTTAACATGCAAAGATAAAGGAGTTTCTCATGACAGTAGCATGATACAAATAGAGATGACAGCAAACAAATATGGATGAAGGCCTTAGGCCCGTACCAACCTGAGAAAAAAAGCTTATTCATGTAGTCCCATAAGAGATGATAAAGCACTCACTGGAATCACACAATACTATATATTTTTGTGCACTTCAAATGTATGGTTGAAATCACTCTTGTTTACCAGTGCTGAGATTATATCGAAAGATTATCAAGAACTTCCAGCAGAGTTAAAGCACTGGCTGGGATATAGTTCATTGTATTGTCTTGTGTAGTTCCATTTAATTTATGATTGGCACAACATGATCCCTGTTTGCACAAGTAGGAACAAGGTGAAACCTTCATTAGCTTAGTGAGAAAGGATAGGAAGACATTAGCATATTACTCAACCAGTAGCATCAAATTCATGATGGACAATACGCAAAACATTGCCTCATTGAACCAATGCAATAAATTGACATGCAAAACAATAGCACTATTATGTCATGACACTATAATATTCCGTCCCTGCTCCACCACATGATTCACCTCCATAGACAAACATACACACGTACATGATTCAGCATAGGGTCCTACTAAAGATTTGTTTAACTCCAACAGGAAAATTAGGCAGTAATAAATTAGTGGTACTTAAGTACTCCTAATTAATTAAGTGAGACAGCAAAAATGGAAGGGCTCCCTGGAGGATCGTCTCACATGTAAGGTAGTCGTTGCCGGAGCCCTTGAATGGCCTCGACTGAGGCCTCTGGCTTCAGCAAGATCGCCTTGGCACTGTTTATTCTTCTTCTTCTTCCTCTTCATGCTCTGTTTCTCTTTCTCCTCACCAGTTGGTGAAACCAAATACACGATTGGCCTTCTAATTCAGAATTGGTTTTGTCAGTGAGGGAGTACAAGTGTACTAGTAAAAACAGCATTATTTTCTCATGGCGGTCGGAAAATAGAGATGAACACATGCATTAAATATCATTCTTACCTAAAGGAAGGTTATGGCGCCAATATGGATGATGAGGATTGGAACACAGATCTCCCTTTGTGCAGTTCCACCAAAATGAACCAACTATTCCATTCTGACATTCCAGTTAAACAGCACAAAAGTCACTTCTTTTAAGAAGAGTTTTGTGTAGTGCACTAGAAGGTCACAACAACAACCAGGTGAATTGGATATCCCTGTTTGCACAAAAAGGCACAGAGGAAATAGTCAGAGTCTCAAACAATTACAGGCAAAAACATTTGGCTAAACTTGTCATGGCTTATAATAGTGGGTGCACCAGCAGTCCAGCAGCATGTACGTAAACAGGGGCATAAAGTGGTGATTCATAGTTTGTTGCCCCGAGAAACAAACATCCAAGAAACATATCTGGGTTGGTCCCCTTTTTGTTCACTCTAGCCACCTACTCCTATGTGTGGATAGCAAATCTAGTCCTGGTCATACCACTATGTACAGCGTTACCCCTATATTTCCCTTTTCGACCAAGAGACCGGTTGGATGACAAGTTTGTACTACTTTCACCCCTTTCCTTCCTGTTTGTACCAAGTCCGATGTACACACAGGCGGAGCTATGTGTATGGCTGAGGGGGCTGTGCCCCCCCCCCCCAAACCTGGTAGCTTTTGTGAAGATTTTTTTTAAGATGGCATAGATTGAGAAAAATAGGGACTTTTACCCCTTCATAAAGCCATATTTTGCCATTGCCCCTCCCAATGATCCTGTGCTAGCTCCGCCACTGGATGTACATACAAAATTCCCCCACCCCCACTTTATTTGTTGTTTGAACCAAGTACTCCCTCTGTCCGGAATTACTTGTCATCAAAATGGATGTGTCTAGAACTAAAATACATCTAGATACATCCATTTCAATGACAAGTATTTTCGGACGGAGGGAGTACAAGATTCGACTCCATGAAGTAGCTTTACCTCTAACAATAGAAGAAAAAAATATGTGACATTGGACCATCCGATCAAGAGGGGGTGAGAGGTAGAAAATGATGCACATGCAGCGACGTAGCGAGCTGGAGAAGTAGAGCTAAGGCGGTTTCGAACGAAGATATACCTGAAGGTCGTCGGGATGTGGATAGGTGGGCGGCGGGAGGCCGGATCCGCCCACTGGCAACGACGAAGGGATCGGAGGACCTCCCGTGCCGATGCTCGGCCAGAGATAACAGTGCGGCCGGCAGTGGGTCTCCTCCCTCACTGTCGACGACGGCCTAAACGTTGCCCCTCCTCCCCTTCACCGGCGGAGGGGCATACGTCCGGATCTGTAACCAGCGGTGAGGATAGAAAGCCAGTGTTTTTTGAAGGGAGAAAGATGGTGTTACTACCCCTATCTTGTTTAAATCTGGAGAGGATGAGAGTGTGTGAATAGAGCAACCCTAGCAAGCAAGCGCGGAGGCTCCGGCCTATATATACGTAGTGAGCAACCCTAGCAAGCAAGAAACCCCTATCTTCGTCAACTCGTACAAGACCGAGAAATTTCATTACTACAATGCCCTCTCCCTCGCGGACTGAGCTCCGGTGCCTTAGCTGCACCTGCCTTTGGCTGCATGACAGGAGGGCCAACCACCTGTTGGGCCCACCTGTCATGGACGCAAAGGCAGGAGCAGTAAGTTGAAGCTTTCACTATCCCTCCCGCACGAGGTGGACGGACATGCAGCAGTGCATTCGATACTTTAGAAGTAGGAGTAATCATTATTGTTCGTCTTCTTGAAGAGGCAAAGAGCCAAGCGCAACCCGAATGTGGCAGTTGCGCTTAGCACCATTTCCTCCCGGGGTCACCAATGTTTATTTGCTAATTAATAGCATTGCATGCAATGAACTAGCCATTGCAAGTCATTAAAAGCATGCACACCTCTCATCTCTTATTGGTTGATATGTCAAGAAACAAGAAACAAGGTAGAAGTTAATGCACCGCGCCTAAGTGTTTTGGGACTATTTGGTTTTCGTAAGGCTGGTCATAGTGGGGAGTAACTTAGACTAGTGTCATGCATATGACACTAGCCTAAATTACTACCTTCATAATGCAAAGTAACATAATAGTAGTATTTTGGATGGCTTCATTTATTAGCTTGTAGACTCATCTTATCTTGAAAAGCGCTATGTTACAGTAACATATTATGTTACCACCTCTCATTAATTACTTGCCACATAAGCAAAAAATTCTTGGAGTGCGCCATGTTACTAGCTAAGTTACTCCCACTATGGCTAGCCTAAGATGACTTAAACACCTAGACGGAGGGACTAGTATAGCCCTGTAAACCGGAAAGGAGTATTTTCCTTTCTAGAGATTTCAACAAGTGACTAAACTGCACCGTGTGCAGTACTCCCTCCCTTCCGGTTTATATGGCTCAAACCTCAAATCTCATGAACCAAGGCATTTTGCGATTGGAGGAATGTATCTCGTACTTTAAAAAACTACCCTAATTAAACTCATGCATTAATTACGTAGTTCTCTCATTTTCCTCTCCACCTTGGTCGCGGTGCACAATATGGAGCACTCCTATATGACTAGCCGCGCTATCTACATGCGGGACATTTCAAAGCATCCGGGCCCGCGTGCCATCCACCAAATCACAGCGAGGTGCTACAGTCGAGACTCACCTATGACCCCAGTGTGGTCGTCATGACCCGTCATATCACAAAACCCACACCTTTACCAGCAGTGGTAAGGTGGCCTCCAAGTTGGACTGGACGAACCAACCATCATTTCACTAGAACGCTCGTTCAAGCCCTTTCTTCCCTTTCTTGAAGAAAACCTCACTCCGGGCTACTCACTTCTGCCATTTTTCTTTTGTACCGATGAAGGAAAGGTGGGAAAATCAGTTATGCTGCTATATTTTCATTCCAAGAATCTTCTTTTTGCGAAGCACCAACCGATTCTCACATCCTATTCTTTTCCCGTTTTCATTGCGATTGTGGTTTCCTTTCGATTGCTCTTTGTTTGTCAGTTCATTGATGGATCCTGGAGTAGTAGGCAAAGAGTTGCCAGCGGACAACCCACTAGAGACAGCGATCTCCAGGAAGCGAGCACCGACCAACGAGTTGACCATGTTGGCGGGTCAACCCATGGAGACCAAGAACTCCAAGAAACAAGCATTGGCCAAAGAGTTGAGGACGTTGGCGGACGAACTCCTCAAAGGAAGTTGGAAGAACGGCAAGGGCCCCACCGTGCCTACCCTAGGAACTCTGATTGCTACCTATGTGAGGCTCAAGACCGAGTTTGAGGAGATAGTCGCCGTTGATAAGCTGTATTCCCCTGGCAAGGTGATGGCCCCCATCAAGGACGAGGATATGGCCCCCGGAGGGATGAGATCCCCCGGTGAGCTGCACAAGGTAAAAAATAATGGCTTATTACCATAGTTGTGGTTTTTAATTATTTGCAATGTGCTTGCTAATATGTTAGGGTTGTGCAGTGCCGGTGGACGTCCTTGATGATTCCGATGTCATGGCCCGTCCTGTTGGCATTGCCTCGGAGATCGATTCCGATGCCGCTGTCCATCTTGTGGACATCACCCCAGAGATCGATTCCGATGTCGCGGTCAGTCCTGCGGAAATTGCCCCAGAAATCGATTCCCATGCCGCTGTCCGTGCTGTGGTCATTGCCCGAGAGATCGATGACAAGAAATAGTTGGTCGAGCTAATCCTTCAGGGTAGTTTGCATTGCCCTGTGTTTAATTACCAGAACGATGCGTGTTATCAGACCATCTTAGGGCTAGTGCACTGTCTTGTATGGGTGGATCTTGCTACTTTTGTTTGATAGTGAATCATGCGATGAATCATGTGAACCCTCTCGGAGTTATGGAAACAGATGTATCCTCACCAGCTTTTGATGTAATATATGGCATGATTAGATGTAGGTTTGAACTGTTTATCATATCAGCAGGGCTTGTTTGATGATTCTTGGTGTTAGTAGGCTAGCTACTGTGCGAGCTATAGTACATGCAAAACACTCACCGAAGAGAAATGTTGGGGCTGATGAGCTCGTGGTACACTTAAACTTATCCCTTGTTGATCGACCAATAGCCCTAGGTCCTAAAATTGTAAGCTTAGCGATCGATGACCTAGGCGGTCTAGTTTGGCCTAGTGGGTTTCAGTGATATGACGTGCAACACAAAATCATACCAGTGTAGAGACGTACTCCCTCCGTTCCAAAATAGATGACCTAGGTGGGCTAGTTTGCCCTAGTGGGTTTCAGTGATATGACGTGGTACAGTGCCGTCCAGTCTTTGCGTCTGGTAGCAGTATTGCGGGTACAGTAAGTTTTCTTGAAGAAGCGGAATTCAACGAAGTCATGATGGTTCCTTCGTCCGAACAACTTACAGTGGGAAAGGTTGGGCCTGCGATACGACAGGGGTAGACCAGGATAATTTTGTGCATGGCAAGTGGACCAGGATGGTCGACGTCCCACATGTCGGCGAATGAAAGTATTCTTTCCGATATAGTGGACGAGCAATGAGTATTCATTGTTTATTTTTGATCAAAGCTATTGTCTCCACTGTTACAACGGAGGAGTGTGAAACACGGCAGCCCAGTGAACTTGGCATGTGCACCACTCCCTCCTTCCTCATGTAATGCCCAGGTTACAACTTTTTCTCACTTTCTCTCTATCTATTTCCTCTCAAATGTTTTTTACCATTCTTTTTTGAGATACAATTGTTTTTTATGCCTTTTTTAGAATTATTTTTTTATATCTAGGAGCACGTGTAGAGACGGGCTCTTGCAGAGCCCACTCCTTGACTTTGTCAATGCCTCTCTATCCTCCACATAAGGAGTACTACTTGCTATGCATGCATGCGGTGGGCAGCTGGCGTCTTGAGGGGCCAGGGCGGTGAGAGCGGGCTCCGGAAGCGGTCCGGACTCTAGCATAATTTTGGTTTTTACAGTATTTCTTTCTCCATTGACAGGTAGGCCCGCGTAGATAGATAAAGAACATGAGCTGATGAGGCGCATGCGGACTGTTTGACTGGTCAACAAGACAAATACAGAGCTATACGCTGAGCCAGTGACCGTATAATCACCATATCTCGTATACAATGATCAAAGTGAGCTATCAAGACAAGTTTGATGACCGCCAATGCATTTTACTCGGTAATAAATGACCAGGATTGAAGGGGAATCCAAATTTGCTTCATCTTCTGTCCTTGAGCTCTTGACAAACCAATGCACTATACGGTTGTCCGGCCACTCCACCCCAGAGCTCTCACCAAGCGTCGTTCATGCCACCGCACCGCATACTAACCGGTAAGGCAGCGATGGCATCCCGCCGTGCCGAGTTCCTCGCCACCCACGACCACACACAAAATGGTAGCGAAGCGATGGCATCCCACCGTGCCAAGTTCATCGCCGCTCGCGACCTGACAACTATGTGGGAGGAATTTGAAGATGCCAAGGCCGAATGGGCGGTAGAGCAAGAGGCGGCCAAAGCCGCACAAAGGGAGCGGAAAAGTCAGAAAGCACTCAAGAAAAGAGAGGCCCGCTGCCGCAAGAAAGAAAAGGATGCACGCGCTGCTGTGGAGAGGTTGGCGGAGATCCAAGCATGGTGGGGTGTCGCCGACAAAGCCCGGAAGGAGAACGACGGCGTCTGGCCAGCATGTGAGAAGTAGTAGTACTAGTAGTTAGTGTGTGTGTGTCTGAGTACGAGCATGTACCAGTACTACTAGTTACTACTGTAGTTTTTAGAGCAAATTACCAGTACATTGGCCTAGACTAAATGGAAAAATTCCTATCCTAAGCATCAAATGGCATCTCTTTCTCTATAGGAATTGCGATGCATGTCATCTCACTTCCTATGATTTTCATATTCCTATCCTATGAACGAAAGGAGGCCTCTGTTGGAGTAACTACTGTAGCTAGCAGTACTGCTAGTACAGTAGTTTTCTTCAAGAAGCGGAATTCAACGAAGTCATGATGGTTCCTTCGTCCAAGCAACTTCAAAGTGGGAAGTGGGCCTGTGATTTGACGGCTCATTAGTCATTGTTACTGCGGCGCGACAACCTGGGTGACTCCCTTGGAGTTCTGCGTGCATGGCAAGTGGACCAGGATGGTCGACGTCCCACATGTTGGCGAACGGAAGTATTCTTTCCGATACCGAGGAGCAAGGAAACCGCGTGGTATAGTATCACTGCTGATTGGTTCGCAAGAAAATAGTATCACTGCCGATTTATAATTATTTTTTATTTCTGATGAATGCTAGCGTTTCAACTCTTATGACGAAGGGTGCCAAACACGGCACATGCTGGATGTCCCACATGTCAGCGAAAGGAGTGGGACATGAACAGCGTGGTAGAGCCCAGCATAAAAAAACAGCGTGGTAGAGCGTCTGCACTTCTTCCACTTCTGGGTCGGAGACCACACGTAGTAGTACTTAGTGGTATGAACGATACACAGTGCGACCTGGAGACAAAGACACGTCTAGTTGGAAGGTCTCGGGGCATACACATAAACAAATATAAAAGTTAATATGTGCCTCCAACTAATATAGTAGTAGTAGAGTACTTAGGCACGTACTCCATAACATCATCGTGCATTGCACGTACAACATTTAGTGGTAGTACGTAGTAAGAGACAAATGCCGCCCAAGAGTTCCCTTCTCGACCTACTTTTTGGTGTTTGGTAGAGTGTATGGAGGGTGCATGAGTCCACACTAGTTTAGCACAAATACACTAGAACCATGCATGAAGAGGGGTGTTGAGTTGAGCACGCATGAAGAGGGAACAGCTATGCTGAGACGAGAATGCAACCAAACACACCCTATATGCCATGCATGTTCATACCATTTGTGCCTTTCTACTTCACTTACTGCGCTACATTACTCAGGTTCGTACGTCCACTCCTGGGTACATGTTCGTCTCGTAGTTCCAGTCCCATGTGTTCTTCATATAGATGGAACTATCCTTGCATAACACATGCACCTTGATGCTAGATGTCTCGCGTGTTGGCAAAAGGATGAACAAAGCTCATGTAAAAAAATAGAGTGGAAGAACATAGATTCCGGACGACCGAGAAGGAGCAAGGAACCTCGTGGTGGAGCGTCTGCACTCATAATATTTAATATTATTCAGCGATATAAAATTAACCAATCATCTCCACAGTGGACTGGAAGAGTACGAAACACGGCAGCCCAGTGTAGTATCATACTAGTACATGGCTAACCCACGCTATCACCATATTTCTTGGCTTCCATGCGGCACCTATCTCTAGTAATCCAGCAGCATGTATCGCTTCTCCCTCCTCGTCTCTATCAAAGTGCGGCGGGCTGGCATTTCTGCCGTCTATTGAGGTCGGTTAACTATCACATGTTAGCGACATGCCAAGAGCATTCTAAATTTTTTTCCTTTCACGTTCTGTTTTCAAAAAGAAAAAAAATCCTTTCACGTACGAATTTTTCTGTATGCTTTGAGCAACTTGCATGTCCTATACTTCTCCTATTTGATACTCTAACTTAGCTAGAGGTTAGACTTACTCATGACTAACCCTGAACTAACTGTAGCCAAAGAGGTGTTTGGGTGACAGGGTTAGATTGACAATAAATGCACTTCATGGAGAGAGAAAAGTGATTTTTCAGTGGTCCCAATGAGAACTATATCCAGTTAGCACCTCTTAGGTGGGATAGTTTTTTTGGTGGGTTCGGTGCAACTTAATCCAATTTAAACCCTCATGCTTGGATAGTTTAGGGCTATTTGAGACCCAACTAGCTCAAACTAACTCTAACCCATGGATCCAAACAGGGCCTATGGCCAGTCTCGACGCGGAGCAGTCGCGTGCACCGGGAAGCGGCGCTCTCTCGGCCGTCGCGCCACTTCAAAGCCGGCGCCAGTGAGAGGTCGCCTCTGCTCTGGCCGGGCATTAATGCGGCACCGACGCTCCAGGGGGACGCTAACCGTTTCACGCGGGAAGCGCGCGCTGGCAAGGGAGTATAGGTTTTGAACCGTTTCAGGTGTAGTACTGGTAGTTTGCAAAACTACTCAATTATTGCACTCAGTTTCCTAAGAAATTGTGGTAAAAACATTACTCCACAGCCTGCTTCCCTTCTCCTTCCTCTTCTGCGGCGCCCCGCGCACGTCCGCGGGAAGCGACCGGTCAACCCTTATACTCCCTCCGGTCCTCTTTACTCTGCATGTTAGAATTCTCTGAAGTCAAACTTCACAAAGTTTGACCATATTTATATGAAGAAATATCAATATCTGTCATGCTAAAGTTATACAATATGAAACTTTATGTCATCACACATCTATTGGTATTGATTTCAGATTGTGAATGTTGATACTTTTTTCTATAAAGTTGGTCAAACTTTACGAGGCTTGATTTCAGTCAAATCTTATATGCGAACTAAAAAGGACCTGAGGGAGTATAGGAGTGCTAGCACAAAAAGACGCATGCATGACCACTAAAATTTCCATATTAAAGCGCCGCTCCTGCGGGAGTATGGCGTATGTTGTTACCTTTGGCCGGCCAACGGCTACCGGGCGACAGCGACTAGAGAAGAGGCGGCGGGAGGGGAATGAATGCAGCTACTGTTTGGGTTTGCCTTCTGGCTTAAATAAATGCGTAGCATCACGTGTACCCGCGGGTGCACAAATTGTAACATACGTGTCTGCTTAAGTGGGCGTCACGTAACTGGTGTGTGTGAGAGAGAGATTCTGAGAGACAGAGTGCGTGTGTGCGACTCTATTCTTTAGACATGTACTCAACCTTTTGCATCGGGATATAAGTATAATGGTATTTACTTTAGCTAGTCATTTACGTGGCCATGTTAACGTGGTTGTGTCAAAAAAATGTCACTTCCTGCTCGTGATTTGCGTTATATAATTACAAGCAAGATTCTCGTGCATTGCACGGAACATCAATATGCATTTTTTACAGAACACCTGTTGTGATTGACCCATGCAGGAGTAATCCCATGTGTAAAAACTAGTGATATCTCAAGAATTTTATCAGAAAACTGGTATCTCGAGAATGTCTTCGAAAAAATGAAAGATGAGAGATAAGGCAAGGAGGAGTGGAGCATGGTGGTGACTGGTGGTCAGAATGGGTGGAGGCATGGGGATGGACGGCGCCGGCAGGCGGCAACGGCCACCATGCATGCTAGATTGTTCCAGAGACTTATTCCTTTTTTAATTGCTGAGCAATGAGGTTGCGAGAGATAATGATGTGGAGAGAGGTGCCAGTATCTTTTGTAAAATTATCATAGTTTGCTTTCTATCCTTAGATATAGATCATACGGTCTGTATTACAAGATGGCAGGCACACCATCGCCACCAACTCGTTTTTTATAAGGGTACAGATGATAAGTTTGCTGACTACTAAAGTAAAGTGGAATTTGTCCATGTTATGCAAGTAAATAAAGGTGATTGTTTATCATACGGGTAAGGTTGGATGAAGGGTGGCACAAATGCTCCGCCTAGAGCATGTGTGTGTGATATGGAGTCTTAGTGTGTGTGTGTGAGAGAGAGAGGAGAGAGATGGAGTCTTTGTTTGTGTGTGTGTGAGAGAGAGGGAGAGAGATGGAGTCTTAGTGTGTGTGGGGGGGGCGTGCGTGCTTGCGTGTGTGTGTGTGTGTGTGTGTGTTTGTGTGTGTGAGAGAGAGAGATGGAGTCTTAGTGTGTGTGTGTTGGGGGGGGGGGGTGCGTGCGTGTGTGTGTGTGTCGCGGGGTCCTCTGTGGCGGATATAATTTAAGTGTGCATGGCTTTCATCATAGAGAGGTGATGTGTATGGTAGAGGCCACCAACGATGGGGTGCGAGACAGAAAATGCCCGTAGAGAGGGGAGAGAAGGTGTGTGCGCGTGAGAGGAGTCGACTTCGAGAGAACGTGTTTGTTCGAGAGACACCGAGGAAGACTACTATATATCGATGGTGCATGTCGGTGGGAATTAAACTAAGGGATGATCTTACTGGTTTCGGGGATATAGGGGAAGAGTGAGAGGCGGGGGGGGGGGGGTAGCTAGAAGGAGATTGTTAAGTGTGAGTGTGTGTTTTACCCATCCAGGCGGAAGTTATGTGCACAAAAGAGGAGAACGATTCGATGTGGCGTTAGGATTGAGGGTAATTAACTACGTATGGAGACATAGAGACCTTGAATGTGCATGTGTGAGAGGTATACATGTATAGGTGGGATGTGTGTGTGTGCGCGCGCGCATGATCGAGATAAAAGAAAGAAGACATAAGTCATAATATCAACGACATGGGAGAGACGGATCGGTATGACAATATGCATGCATGTGAGAATGCATGGAAGAAGTCCCGACAACCGAGCATGTGTTTTTGTCTTTAAGAGATAGTGGCGTGGGCTGGAGTATGCATCTATGGCGAGTAGAGGGAGTGTGGCGCAACGATTGTGCAAAAGATACCAACCTATAAATGCATATGTATGGAGAGACATATATAGTGTGGGTGATAGGAAGCAAGAATCCGTGCGAGAAAGAAATGTTGACAGAGAAACTACAGATAGATACAGAGATGGAGATGCTAGCTAGAGGGACATCCGCTAGTTTGGGTGTTGGAGATGACCGTCGGGTGGTTCAAAGGGTGAAGTTATATATGTGTGTGAGAGGGCACTTGACTGCATGTAGAGAGAAACATATGTAGTGTGCGTGATAGGAATCAAGAGTGAGGGCGAGAAAGAAGGTTGATGGAGAAATAGATAAATAGAAATATAACGATGCTAGCTAGTGTGCATTAGAGATAGGAGTCGAGTGGATCAGAAGGCTGGGTTATGTGTGTGGGTGTGAGAGAGATAGAGAGAGGGTGCATGTGAGTCACATACAAATAGATATCAGAGAGAAATGAGATCCAGAGAGACGGAGTTTTGTGTCTGCGAGAGAGAAAGATATTTCACAACGAGAGTGATAGCTAGAGAGAAATACGAGGGAACACAAGATATCTCTAGGGAGAGAGGGTGTGTGTGAGCGATATACAAGAGAACAATGGAGAAATATGAGAGACTGGGAGACAGAGTTTGTGTTTGTGTGTGAGAAAGTGATATTGATGAGTAAGAGTCGTAGGTTCTCATATCCAAGGAGCGAAAGACATCTATATATGAGGGGTGTGCGAGTGGCACACATGGGAATAGTAGAGAGAAATGAGACCCCGAGAGATAAAGTTTTGTGTTTGTGTGAGAGAAAGAGATTCCACATGGAGAATCATAGTTAGAGACACATAGCAGGGAGCGAGATATACTTAGAGAGAGATAGAGTGATGAAGGTCGAGGGAGAGAGTACCGTCAGTGTGTTATGAAGATAAAAGATCATTGTCGACATACATGTAGCACGAGAGATACCTGAGAGACGATGAACGCGTATAGGTCCAGAGAGATAGTCCTATATAAGCATGACTGATAGATATATGAGACGAATATCTGGATTAAAGGGGATTCAAATATTTAAACTGGAGATCACGACATCGATAATATCATAACGCAAATTGGTGTATCAAACATGCATATTCATTTGAATTTGAGCACACATGTAATGTTATATAGTTTATCAATATTGGTGATCCATAGATTCTTCAATTACAAACAATGCATGGTTTATATGCAATTAATGTCTAAACGGGATTACACTATATGTTGCGTGTGTGAAACACATTATACATGTTTGAGAAGTAAAAAAACCCGCATGAAACACACATTAATTGGAGACAGTTAGCGAGGAATGCATACATTGGATTTCAACATAAAGTTGTTTCAAATATGTCAAAATCCAAATTGATGGACACAACCTTATGAATCTGAGATCATGCCATTTGTAAACCATATTTATGTATAAATGGTGTTGTGCTTTTGAAAGTATATATAAAAATGATGTATACATAATGTAATTCCAATTGAAAATGGATACCGCCCGAAAAAAATAGAATACAAACGGGATTCGAATTGAGTTGGCACGGTAAACGTGCACTCTGCAAAATTTGAACGAAGCGGGGAAAGCCGCAGTAACCACCCGGAACCAAAATCTGCGAGATGGAAATCACTGCTGCCTATCCCTGCCACGCAAAGCCTCTATGCTGGATTTCTATAGGTTTCGATAGGGGTAGGTTTGTAATTGCACCCAAACGTGACGTAACCGCCTCTCACCTGGATTCATACACGGTGGGCGCCAAAACACAGTGTGTCCTCGGCCGAAATCGACTCCCTCCCCGATTCATATTCATACACGGTGGACGCCAAAAACAAACTCTCGTCGGCAAATATTCGGTGTATGCGAGATTACCGTCCTATCCCCGACCGACTAGTGTTGTTGTGATGTAGTAGAAATTGGAAATGGGGGCTAAGTTTGTAAATTTCCTCGCATTTGAGACAAGCACGCCCTGAATACATGGTTCTCCCTTCCTCTCTACCTCCCTTTTCCCCATTCGTACTCCATGGGCGCCAAAACACCCTCTCCACCCTACCCTCCTCCGTCCGCCGCCGTCCGCCACCCCATCCACCGCCGTCCTCCTCCACCATGCCGGAGCTGATACCCCGACGCCGCCGTCCATTATAAGAGATCGACCTCTCTCATCCGCGGCTTCGGACCGGGATCCTTGCATCCCGTCCTCTCGCTTCATCCCCGCCGTCGTCCACCTTGCCGGCGCCGCTCCTATGACCGTCTCGTCCACCGTGCCCCGCCGCAACCGTCTACCCTCCTAGATCCGCTTCCACGCCGCCGACAGCCATCGCTACCGCAGCACCGTCAAATTCTCAGCAGATGCCTACACGGCGCCGCACCAGAGGCGGTACTATTTCGTATCTTCTCAACTTATTTATCGCAGCAAGAAAATAGATCGCCACTGCTTTACTCTGATTTCTTGTCTTGGTTGCGAAGTTGCCTTTTTCCGGTTTGGACCTTCAGATCCGCCATGGCACGCTCAACACCATACTCACAATGCTTACAGTTTTCCCCTTTTATATTCCACACTAGTTAAATCACAGTAGACTAAATTTCAAAATTGGGTCAGTCGATTTTTCAGAGCTCGCCGGAGTTCGCCGGTGTGATCGAAGGGGCTCGGGTGGTTGTGGTGCCTCGCCGAACGAAGAAAACTCGACGCGGGTGGGGGTTGGGGTGGGGGTGGCAGAGGAACACAGGCGGTGGGGGCCGGTGGTCCGGCCGGCGGCCCGTGCGGGGTTCTGTATGGGAAGAATCAGAGACGAGGAAGAAGAAGGGTTAGGAGACGTAGGATCTTCATCCAACCACCTGAAATGGTCGAGAGATAGCTAGGAGTTGCATTCTTAATGCGCTTTGGTTCATCATGTGTGGGCACTGTGCAACCAACATTTTATTATCCAAAATCTGCTTGCTCTTCTTTACCATGT
This sequence comes from Triticum monococcum, assembly GCA_034509565.1. NCBI lineage: Eukaryota > Viridiplantae > Streptophyta > Magnoliopsida > Poales > Poaceae > Triticum > Triticum monococcum. The sequence continues at coordinate 434,936,586 of CM067842.1, read as the reverse complement.
TCCTCTTCCGTTCTTCTTTAATATGTACTCTCTCCATTCCTAAATACAAGTCTTTGTATAGATTCCACCATGGACTACATATGGAGCAAAATGAGTGAATCTACACTCTAAAATGTACCTGGATACATCTGTATGTGATCCATAGTGGAAATCTCTACCAAGACTTATATTTTGGAACGGAGGGAGTATGATATTAGTACAGTATGTTCCTTGTACTGAAGATGAGCAGGGACATTTGCAGTGTAGAGGTCTATACAGTCGGTTGTGATGGAAACTTTGAGCCTCTTTGATTCGTAGGATCTTGTAAACATAGGAATAGGATTTGTAGTGGCCTGCCCACTTGAATCCTATAAGAATAGCAAGGAAATGCGGGGAGCTGTGTTGCCTTTGAGAGTTACATTGATATTAACAGTACCGCACCTTCACTTGAAGAGAGGTGGTATCCGAAGCCTTTCTAGCCGTACCGGCAATACTAGCACATCTATTCCAGCAAGTTCCACTTTGCTGATTTTACTCTGATGCTTAAGGTGTCGCACTAGCAGCAGTCCACTCTTGAAGCTAAACACTGCAATGACTTACAAAATTGGCACCAAGGCATTGAGTGCCATTCTGGATGCAATGAAACTCATACGCTCCCCACCTGTTGATTCTTGTTCAGAATATCATCCTAATGACTATTCTAACCTCGAGGAGTCAAAGGCAGATGGCCTGTCCTGTTCACCCATCAAGGTGCCTGTTCTAATTTGGCAATGTTTTATTGATTGCGGGTATCTTGCATATGTTGTCTTGCATTTATTCTACTTTGTTGCACCGCCATCTGCTTAGTTTACTCATCATATATGTCGAGATGCCATGCCCATCCATCATCAATACATATTCCATCTGTCATCATACCATGTTTTTCCACTCAACTGTTGTTCTTGTGCATCAGACATCAAAAAGGAAGAGGGTGATTGCCGAACCTGAAGGAGCACCAGCAAAGTCCTTGAAAAATGTGGTGGTGCCGGAGAAATCAGACAGCACCCCACTTATATTGGTTGTACAACCAGTGACACAAAATGTAGGACCGACTCCAGCAGACTGTACTGATACTTCACTGGCCACACCACTAGCCCCACCACACAGGACCTGCACTCCAGCAAAAGGTATACCGATTTCATTTGCCATAGCACCAGCTGTACCACAGAAAAATCCCACTCCAGCAAAAAGTACAGCAAGTCCACCGGCCGAAGACCTATCCCAACTATAGAGACGGCCAATTCCTGCAGATTGGAACCCCATTCCATTTATTCCCAGTTTAAAAGACAATGCTTTCAATGTTGTTAGGGACTACGTGCATATATTCCCATCATGGGAAGATTATTGTGAAGACAAACACCATTTTCACATCTTCCTGTCCAACTTACGTGTAAGTGCTATTATTCATGGCTATTATTTTCCTGTTTTCTGCTGATTGAACACATCAATGATTTACATTACATTGTTGTAACTAGGCGAGGGTCAATCTAGATAGTCATGACGAGCAAAGATTGCTTGTGCTTTGAAGGAAGCATTGCAGCAGTATCGGTGTTACCTGAGGAAATCACACTTTGATGGCAAGTCTATAAACGAATTTCTGGTGAAGTCTCCTGTGCTTAATTTAGAAGACATTGAATGGAAAAACCTTGTTATGCACTGGTCTCGTTCCCAGGATGAGGTACTATCTATGAAATCACATGACAATTTGAACTTCTACTTTTCCGCATGTGCCTTACGGATCTTTTTTGCAGGAAATCTGCTCGAAGAAGAATTCCGGTTTGACAAGAACGACATGATATCTCAAATATGATGCCCGCTGCTTTGCTGTTGTTAGTACCTGTTGTCCTGTATCACTGTTCTTGCATACATACCTAGTTCATTATGTGATAGCAGTATGCATGATAGCTTGCTTATCAATTGTTCGCTCCAAATTATCTGATCTGTATGAATGGTTACATTAGTGTAGAATATATCCAATGCCAATGTTTTTTAGCTCTACATTGTTCTTGTAAGTACATGTTGTCCTTTATTAGTGTACTTATAATGACAGGTAGTTGTTCATGTACCATCACTCTGCAGCTTATTTTCCTTTGCCCTCCATTTTCTACACATCAGATCTATATTTACTCTTACCATAAGGTTGGTACTGAAGAAGTTTAGTTGTGCATTGTTCTTGGCTGTACCTTTTGCCTGTATCGCTGCACTTACATTTATAGCTACTTGGTTATGTAGCATTACTCTTCATCTTATCTTAAATATTCTCCATTTTTTCGTATATTATCACATCTATATATACTCTTAACAAAATGTAGAATAAAGGCAATGCTTTTGAAGAAGATTCTGTGGTAAACTCCTTGAATTGCCCCCCCGTCAGCATGGACAAGGCCTTTATAGAGCCTGTCTTCACCAATAATGTAAGTTTGTCCATCTCAAGCCTTCAAACTTTGTTGTATATATTTGGTTAGGCATGACTGCAACAGCTGTTTATTTTTGGTGTTTGCATCAAATTGCTTGTTTAAAGTTTATTATATGTAGTTCATAAACAAAAGTTCATCCTTTCTCAATTTAAGTTTTCAGTTGTACAACCAAGTTCCTTCTTCATACCATGTAAATTAAACTATACAGAGCAAGTGATCTTCTTTTGCACTGCATGTATGCTTCTGTTCTTCATCTATAATCTAGTGGTGTGGTGAACCTACCCACTATAGCACAATATCATATTCTGCAATGTCTTAACTATGAAAAATGTCATATCATTCTACTATTATTTAAACCGTCTCTTTGTTTGCCAATCTGAAATGGTATAAATTCACAACACACTAACCATTGATACTTATGAGTTCTTGATCTGTAATCCAGTGGTGTCATGAAGCTGCCAACTCCTTCACAATGTCATTTCCTGCCATGTCTTGACCTGAACAATACCATATTGTGTTAATGCAAATTTAAACTGTGTCACTTTATTCGTTAGTAAGGAATGTGATGAATTCTCAGCACTGATACTTTTATGTGCAAAACCTGTCATCTGTCTGCTTGTTTATCTTTCAGAGTGACAAAGATATAAGTGTTGAACAAGCGCAGTCTCGTCATCTTGCTCAGCTTCTTGCACTGCAGCTCCCCAGCAGGGCTAACCTTTCTTGAACTCTATTGAAGTGCTGTCGGTTTTGTATATTATTTTGTCGGCGTGTTTATTTGCACTGGTGGCGATCTTTGATGCCTAGTGTATGTAATCTGCTGTCTGCTTGTGCTTTATTATCATAGTGGCGAACTTTGATGCCCAGTGGATGTAATATGCCGTAATTTCTCTATTGTATAGTATAGGTTTTTTCTTATTCATGATGCTGCAGTTATTTTACTATATATATATCCCGCCTTCGCAGTAAACTGGCCAAACCGTAAAATTACGGTAAATAATCGGGCCGTCATGCAATCACGATGTAGGTTGGGCCTGAAACGTGCCGATCAGCTCACGGGCCGGCAGCAGCCCGAAATGAACCCCGGCCCATGATTGTGCGAATCAAATCACGAGCTTTTAACAGGCCAAAATTGTCTGGGTCCTTGTTTGGCCCAATCAGATATCGGATGTGAGCAGGCCGGATGCAAACCGGGCCGTAGTTAGGCCCAACTATATGACGGGCTTTTAACAGGCCGGAATTTATATAGGGCCGAAATGTTAAACGGGCCCTTAACAGGCCAAAACTAATATCAGGCCGAATTACTAAGTGGGCCTTTAGCAAGTGGGCCCAAAAGCATAGTGTCAAGTTGACGGGCCGAATCTGATATGGGCCATAATTGAGCCCAAAGCCTCTTAAAGGGCCGGACCTGATCTGGGCCGTAATTTGGCCCAGAACATGGTAGGCTTTTAACGGGCCGGATCTCATATGGGCCACTATTAGGCCCGGAGCGTGACAGGCCATTAATGGACCGGATCAAATATGGGCCGGCATTTGGCCCAAAACATGGCAGCCAGTTAATGGGCCGGCCTACTAGGGTCCTCATAATCTTGTGGGCCTACAGCTGGGCCGGCCCATTAATGTCGGCGAAATCTCATGGGCCTTTAGCTAGGTCGGCCCATTATGACCCGCAAGAATCTTGTGGGCCTTTACCTGGGCCGACCCATTATGGCACAAAAAAAATCTTGTGGGCCTTTACCTAGGCCGGCCCATTATGGCCAGCAAAATATTGTGGGCCTTTAGCTGGGCCATCCCATTATGGTCCGCAAAATTTCGTGGGCCTTTAGCTGGGCTGGCCTATTATGGTCCCCAAAATCTTGTGGGCCTCTAGTTGGGCCGGCCCATTTAAACTTGTTGGGCCGTGCCACGTGTCGACGTATCATAGGCACCTTCTGTCTAGTGAGTGGATGACATCTGTCCCGACGATGAGCCGACACGTGTTTCCTCTAGCCAATGATGATTTTACACGTGGAAAATCCCCATTGGTCGGGGCTATTAACGGGTTATCGGATCCAAAACCCGACCCGATAGCTTAACGGCGTTCCGTTATGGTGGATGCCACATGTCGGTCACCCTTGACGAAAGCACTTCTGTGACGCGCAATTTATCGTCATGGAAGTGGACACTTCAGTGATGATAATTTTGGTAATGTCATGGAACACTTCTACGACAGCACATGTATGACTATCTTGATTCTGTCATAAATTTGTCATGGATGTACATGCATGACAAAAAAAGCGACCTACTATGACAAACACATATCATCACGGAAGTGTATTTTTTTTGGAGTGATGTGAGAAAGGGCAATGCATGGTACCGAAGAGGCTAGCAATGATGGAAAGGTGAAAGTGCGTATAATCCATGGACTCAACATTAGTCATAAAGAACTCACATACCTATTGCAAAAATCTACAAGTCATCAAAAACCAAGTATTACGCGCATGCTCCTAGGGGGGTAGATTGGTAGGAAAAGACCATCGCTCGTCCCCGACCGCCACTCATAAGGAAGACAATCAAAGAACACCTCATGTTTCAAATTTGTTACATAACGTTTACCATACATGCATGCTACGGGACTTGCAAACTTCAACACAAGTATTTCTGAAATTCACAACTACTCAACTAGCACAACTTTGATATCACTACCTCCATGTCTCAAAACAATCATCAAGCATCAAACTTCTCTTAGTATTCAACACACTCATAAGAAAGTTTTTTACTAGTCTTGAATACCTAGCATATTAGGATTATTTAAGCAAATTACCATGCTGTTTAAGACTCTCAAAATAATATAAGTGAAGCATTAGAGAATAATAGTTTCTACAAAACAAAACCACCACCATACTCTAAAAAGATATAACTGAAGTACTAGAGCAAATGACAAACTACTCCGGAAGATATAAGTGAAGATCAATGAGTAGTCGAATAATTATGCAACTATGTGAAGACTCTCTAACATTTAAGAATTTCAGATCTTGGCATTTTATTCAAACAGCAACCAAAACTAAAGAAAATAAAATGACACTCCAAGCAAAACACATATCATGTGGTGAATAAAAATATAGCTCCAAGTAAAGTTACCGATGAACGAAGACAAAAGAGGGGATGCCTTCAGGGGCATCCCCAAGCTTAGGCTTTTGGTTGTCCTTGAATATTACCTTGGGGTGCATTGGGAATCCCCAATCTGAGTCTCTTGCCACTCCTTATTCCATAGTCCATCGAATCTTTACCCAAAACTTGAAAACTTCACAACACAAAACTTAACAGAAAACTCGTAAGCTCCGTTAGCGAGGAAAACAAAACACCACATCAAGGTACTGTAATGAACTCATTATTTATTTATATTGGTGTTAAACCTATTGTATGCCAACTTCTCTATGGTTTATAAACTCTTTTACTAGCCATAGATTCATTAAAATAAGCAAACAACACACGAAAAACAGAATCTGTCAAAAATAGAACAGTCTGTAGTAATCTGTAACTAACGCAAACTTATAGAACCCCAAAAAATTCTAAAATAAATTTCTGGATGTGAGGAATTTATTTATTAATCATATGCAGAAAGAATTCACTAAATAGCACTCTTCAATAAATATGGCAGCAATTCCCGTGAGCGCTAAAGTTTCTGTTTTTTACAGCAAGATCAATAAGACTTTCCCCAAGTCTTCCCAACAGTTCTACTTGGCACAAACACTAATTAAAACATAAAAACTCAATCATAACAGAGGCTAGATAAATTATTTATTGCTAAACAGGAGAAAAAACCAAGGAACAAAAATAAAGTTGGGTTGCCTCCCAATAGGCGCTATCGTTTAACGCCCCTAGCTAGGCATGATGATTTCAATGATGCTCACATAAAAGATAAGAATTGAAATATAAAGAGAGCATCATGAAGAATATTAGTAGCACATTTAAGTCTAACCCACTTCCTATGAATATGTATTTTGTGAGCAAACAACTTGTGGGAACAAGAATCAACTTGCATAGGATGGTAAAACAAGCATAACTTCAAAACTTTAAGCACATAGAGAGGAAACTTGATATTATTGCAATTCCTACAAGCATAAGCTCCTCCTTCATAATAATTTTCAGTAGCATCATGAATGAATTCAACAATATAACCAGCACCTAAAGCATTCTTTTCATGATCTACACGCATAGAAATTTTATTACCCTCCACATAAGCAAATTTCTTCTCATGAATAGTAGTGGGAGCAAACTCAACAAAATAACTATCATGGGAGGCATAATCCAATTGAAAAGTAAAATCATGAGGACAAGTTTCATGGATATCATTATTCTTTATAGCATACAATTCATCACAATAATCATCATATATAGCAACTTTGTTTTCATAATCAATTGGAACCTCTTCTGAAATAGTGGATTCATCACAAAATAAAGTCATGACCTCTCCAAATCCACTTTCATCAATATAATCATCATAAGTAGGAGGCATGCTATCATTATAACAAATCTGCATATCAAAACTTGGGTGACTACAAATATCATCTTCATCAAACATAGCTTCCCCAAGCTTGTGGCTTTGCATATCATTAGCATCATGGATATCCAAAGAATTCATACTAACAACATTGCAATCATGCTCATCATTCAAATATTTAGTGCCAAACATTTTAATTCATTCTTCTTCTAACACTTTGGCACAATTTTCCTTTCCATCATACTCACGAAAGTTATTAAAAAGATGAAGCATATGAGGCAAACTCAATTCCATTTTTTTCGTAGTTTTCTTTTATAAACTAAACTAGTGCTAAAACAAGAAACAAAAAGATTCGATTGCAAGATCTAAAGATATACCTTCAAGTGCTAACCTCCCCGGCAACGACGCGAGAAAAGAGCTTGATGTCTACTACACAACCTTCTTCTTGTAGATGTTGTTGGGCCTCCAAGTGCAGAGGTTTGTAGGACAGTAGCAAATTTCCCTCAAGTGAATGACCTAAGGTTTATCAATCCGTAGGATGCGTATGATGAAGATGGTCTCTCTCAAGCAACCCTGCTACCAAATAACAAAGAGTCTATTGTGTCCCCAACACACCCAATACAATGGTAAATTGTATAGGTGCACTAGTTCGGCGAAGAGATGGTGATACAAGTGGTATATGGATGGTAGATAAAGGTTTTTGTAATCTGAAAATATAAAAACAGCAAGGTAACTAATGATAAAAGTTAGCACAAATGGTATTGCAATGCTAGGAAACAAGGCCTAGGGTTCATACTTTCACTAGTGCAAGTTCCCTCAAAAATAATAACATAATTGGATCACATAACTATCCCTCAACATGCAACAAAGAGTCACTCCAAAGTCACTAATAGCAGAGAACAAACGAAGAGATTATGGTAGGGTACGAAACCACCTCAAAGTTATTCTTTCTGATCGATCTATTCAAGAGGCCGTAGTGAAATAACATGAAGCTATTCTTTCCGTTCAATCTATCCTAGAGTTCATACTAGAATAACACCTTAAGACACAAATCAACCAAAACCCTAATGTCACCTAGATACTCCAATGTCACCTCAAGTATCCATGGGTATGATTATACGATATGCATCACACAATCTCAGATTCATCTATTCAACCAACACGTAGAACCTCAAAGAGTGCCCCAAAGTTCCTACTGGAGAGTCAAGATGAAAACGTGTGCCAACCCCTATGCATAGGTTCATGGGCGGAACCCGCAAATTGATCACCAAAACATACATCAAGTGGATCAATACAATACCCCATTGTCACCACGGGTATCCCACGCAAGACATACATCAAGTGTTCTCAAATCCTTCAAGACTCAATCTGATAAGATAACTTCAAAGGGACAACTAAATCCATTACAAGAGAGTAGAGGGGGAGAAACATCATAAGATCCAACTATAATAGCAAAGCTCGCGATACATCAAGATCGTACCACCTCAAGAACACGAGAGAGAGAGAGAGAGAGAGATCAAACACATAGCTACTGGTACATACCCTCAGCCCCGAGGGAGAACTAGTCCCTCCTCGTCATGGAGAGCACCGGGATGATGAAGACGGCCACCGGAGAGGGATTTCGCCCTCCGGCAGGGTGCCAGAACGGGTCTAGATTGGTTTTCGGTGGCTACAGAGGCTTCTGGCGGCGGAACTCCCGATCTATTGTGTTCCCTGAAGTTTTTAGGGTATATGGGTATATACGGGAGGAAGAAGTATGTCGGTGGACCTCCGAGCTGCGCCCCCCACCCTCGTGGGCAGCCCGGGACTCTCCTGGTGCAACTTCGATACTCCGTGGGCTTTTGCTGGTCCAAAAATGAGTTCCGTGAAGTTTCAGGTCAATTGGACTCCGTTTGATTTTCCTTTTCTGCGATACTCTAAAACAAGGAAAAAACAGAAACTGGCGCTGGGCTCTAGGTTAATAGGTTAGTCCCAAAAATCATATAAAATAGCATATAAATGCATATAAAACATCCAAAGTTGATAATATAATAGCATGGAACAATAAAAAAATTATAGATACGTTGGAGACGTATCAACACCTTGCACCCATGTGCGTGCGTGTACGAGAGACACGCGCAAACGTCCATGCATCGCTCGGCCCCGATCACCCACCGTAACCGGGAACACCTCGATATTTTCCTTGCCCTCGCTTCTACCACGGTTTTTTCCGTCATGGACGGCCCAAAGAATGTCATGCAGCTGCGTCTCCGGCCCGCCCAGGACGAAAAGCCCATTTTCTGTCATGATTTTTTTCATAGAAGTAGGAGCCCACCACATCTATGATGATACTGGGTTTTGTCACAATTATCTTCATAGAAGTGTCATAAGTATGACAGAATTTTTTTTCGTTCTGCCCAAATTGTCTCGAATGTGTCCTTTTTTGGAGTGTTCCTCTCCCTTCCTTCCTTCCCCTTCTCCTCCTAGTAGGACTAGGAAAGGAGGAATCCTACTCCTACTAGGAGGAGGATTCCTCCTCCCTTGGCGTGCCACTAGGGCCGGCCGGCCTCCCCCTTGCTCCTTTATATACGGGCAGGGGGGCACCCTAGAACACACAAGTTGATTGTTTCCAGCTGTGTGCGGTGCCCCCCTCCACCATAATCCACCTCAGTCATATCGTAGCAGTGCTTAGGTGAAGCCCTGTTCTGGTAGCAGCATCATCACCGTCATCATGCCGTCGTGCTGATGAAGCTCTCCCTCGACACTCTGCTGGATCGTGAGTTCGTGGGACGTCAACGAGCCGAACATGTGTAGATCACAGAGGTGCCATACTTTCGGTACTAGGATCGGTCGATCGTGAAGACGTACGACTACATCAACTGCATTGTCATAACGCTTCCGATTACGGTCTACGAGGGTATGTGGACAACACTCTACCCTCTCGTTGCTATGCATCACCATGATCTTGTGTGTGCGTAGGAAATTTTTTGAAATTACTGTGTTCGCATCCAAGCCAGGTTTATGCGTAGACGTTATATGCACGAGTAGAACACAAAGGAGTTGTGGGCGTGGGTATATACATATTGCTTGCCGTCACTAGATGTTTCCTGATTCGGCGGTATTGTTGGATGAAGCGGCCCAAACCGACATTACGCGTATGCTTACGCGAGACTGGTTCTACCGACATGCTTCGCGTGTCAGTTTCTCCAACTTTAGTTGAATCGAATTCAATGAACATGGTTCTTTCTGAAGATCAAAAAGCAACCACTATACTCCGTTGTGGTTTTTGATGCGTAGGTAAGAACAGTTCTTGCTCAGGTCGTAGCAGCCATGTAAAACTTGCAACAACAAAGTAGAGGACGTCTAACTTGTTTTTGCAGGGCATGTTGTGATGTGATATGGTCAAGACATGATGCTAAATTTTATTGCATGATATGATCATGTTTTGTAACACAGTTATCGGCAACTGGCAGGAGCCATATGGTTTTCGCTTTATTGTATGAAATGCAATCTCCATGGAATTGCTTTACTTCATCACTAAACGGTAGCGATAGTCGTAGAAGCAATAGTTGGCGAGACGACAACGATGCTTCAATGGAGATCAAGGTGTCAAGCCGGTGACAATGGTGATCATGATGGTGATTTGGAGATGGAGATCAAAGGCACAAGATGATGATGACCGTATTATATCACTTATATTGATTGCATGTGATGTTTATCCTTTATGCATATTATTATGCTTAGTTTGGTGGTAGCATTATAAGATGATCTCTCACTAAATTTCAAGGTATAAGTGTTCTCCCTGAGTATGCACCATTGCTACAGTTCGTCGTGCCGAGACACCACGTGATGATCGGGTGTGATAAGCTCTACGTTCACATACAACGGGTGCAAGCCAGTTTTGCACACACAGAATACTCGGGTTAAACTTGACGACCCTAGCATATGAAAATATGGCCTCGGAACACTGAGACCGAAAGGTCGAGCATGAATCATATAGTAGATATGATCAACACAGTGATGTTCACCATTGAAAACTACTCCATCTCACATGATGATCGGACATGGTTTAAGTTGATATGGATCACGTGATCACTTAGATGATTAGAGAGATGTCTATCTAAGTGGGAGTTCTTAAGTAATTTGATTAATTGAACTTTAATTTATCATGAAATTAGTACCTGATAGTATTTTGCATGTCTATGTTATTGTAGATAGATGGCCCGTGTTGCTGTTCCGTTGAATTTTAATGCGTTCCTAGAGAAAGCTAAGTTGAAAGATGATCGTAGCAACTACACAGACTGGGTCCGTAACTTGAGGATTATCCTCATTACTGCATAAAAGAATGATGTCCTGGAAGCACCGCTACGTGACAAACCCGCTGCAGGAGCAACGCCAGATGTTGTGAAAACCTGGCAGAGCAAAGCTGAGGACTACTTGATAGTTCAGTGTGCCATGCTTTACGGATTAGAACCGGGACTTCAACGATGTTTTGAACGTCATGGAGCATATGAGATGTTCCAGGAGTTGAAGTTAATATTTCAAGCAAATGCCCGGACTGAGAGATATGAAGTCTCCAATAAGTTCTACAGCTGCAAGATGGAGGAGAATAGTTCTGTCAGTGAACATATACTCAGAATGTCTGGGTACCACAACCACTTGACTCAATTAGGAGTTAATCTTCCTGATGATAGTGTCATTGACAGAGTTCTTCAATCACTGCCACCAAGCTACAAGAGCTTTGTGATGAACTATAATATGCAAGGGATGGGTAAGATGATTCCTGAGCTCTTCGCAATGCTAAAAGCTGCGGAGGTAGAAATCAAGAAGGTGCATCAAGTGTTGATGGTCAACAAGACCAACAGTTTCAAGAAAAAGGGTAAAGGCAAGAAGGGGAACTTCAAGAAGAACAGCAAGCCAGGTGCTGCTCAAGTGAAGAAACCTAAGTCTGGACCTAAGCCTGAGACTGAGTGCTTCTACTACAAAGGGACTGGTCATTGGAAGCGGAACTTCCCCAAGTATTTGGCGGAGAAGAAGGATGGCAAAGTGAAAGGTATATTTGATATACATGTTATTGATGTGTACCTAACTAATGCTCACAGTAGTACCTGGGTATTTGGTACTGGTTCAGTTGCTAACATTTGCAACTCGAAACAGGGCTACGGATTAAGCGAAGATTGGCTAAGGACGAGGTGACGATGCGCGTTGGAAATGGTTCCAAAGTCGATGTGATCGCCGTCGGCACGATACCTCTACATCTACCTTCGAGATTAGTTTTAGACCTAAATAATTGTTATTTGGTGCTAGCATTGTGCATGAATATTATATCTGGATCTTGTTTAATGTGAGACGGTTATTCATTTAAATCAGAGAATAATGGTTGTTCTATTTATATGAGTAATATCTTTTATGGTCATGCAACCTTGATGAGTGGTCTATTTTTAGTAAATCTTGATAGTACTGATACACATGTTCATAGTATTGAAGCCAAAAGATGCAGAGTTGATAATGATAGTGCAACTTATTTGTGGCACTGCCGTTTAGGTCATATTGGTGTAAAGCGCATGAAGAAACTCCATTCCGATGGACTTCTGGAATCACTTGATTATGAATCACTTGGTACTTGCGAACCATGCCTCATGGGCAAGATGACTAAAACTCCGTTCTCCGGAACAATGGAGCAAGCAATAGAGTTATTGGAAATCATACATACTGATGTATGTGGTCCAATGAACATTGAAGCTCATGGTGGATATCGTTATTTTTCACCTTCAAAGATTATTTGAGAAGATATGGGTATATCTACTTAATGAAACATAAGTCCGAAACATTTGAAAAGTTCAAAGAATTTCAGAGTGAAGTGGAAAATCATCGTAACAAGAAAATCAAGTTTCTGCGATCTGGTCGTGGAGGTGAATATCTGAGTTATGACTTTGGACTTCATTTGAAACAATGCGGAATAGTTTCGCAACTCACGCCACCTGGAACACCACAACGTAATGGTGTGTCCGAACGTCGTAACCGCACTTTATTAGATATGGTGCGATCTATGACGTCTCTCACTGATTTACCACTATCGTTTCGGGGTTATGCTTTAGAGACTGCTGCATTCACGTTAAATAGGGTACCATCTAAATCCGTTGAGACGACACCTTATGAACTTTGGTTTGGCAAGAAACCCAAGTTGTTATTTCTTAAAGTTTGGGGCTGCGATGCTTATGTGAAGAAGCTTCAACCTGATAAGCTCGAACCCAAATCGGAGAAATGTGTCCTTCATAGGATACCCAAAGGAGATTGTTGGATACACCTTCTATCACAGATCCGAAGGCAAGATATTCGTTGCTAAGAATGGATCCTTTCTAGAAAAGGAGTCCTTCTCGAAAGAAGTGAGTGGCAGGAAAGTAGAACTTGATGATGTAATTGTACCTGCTCCCTTATTGGAAAGTAGTTCATCACTGAAATCAGTTCCAGTGATTCCTACACCAGTAGGTGAGGAAGCTAATGATGATGATCATGAAACTTCTAATCAAGTTACTATCGAACCTCGTAGGTCAACCAGAGTTAGATCCGCACCAAAGTGGTACGGTAATCCTGTTCTGGAGGTCATGTTACTTGACCATGACGAACCTATGAACTATGAGCAAGCGATGATGAGCCCAGATTCCACAAAATGGCTTGAGGCCATGAAATCTGAGATGGGATTCATATATGAGAACAAAGTGTGGATTTGGTTGACTTGCCCGATGATCAGCAGGCCATAGAGAATAAATGGATCTTCAAGAAGAAGACTGACGCTGACGGTAATGTTACTGTCTACAAAGCTCGTCTTGTTGCAAAAGATTTTCGACAAGTTCAAGGAGTTGAATACAATGAGACCTTCTCACCCGTAGCGATGCTTAAGTCCGGCCGAATCATTTTAGCAATTGCCGCATTTTATGATTATGAAATTTGGCAAATGGATGTCAAAACTGCATTCTTAATGGATACCTTAAATAAGAGTTGTATATGATGCAACCAGAAGGTTTTGTCGATCCAAAAGGTGCTAACAAAAGTGTGCAAACTCTAGCTATCCATTTATTGACTGGTGCAAGCCTCTCAGAGTTGGAATATACGCTTTGATAGTGTGATCAAAGCATATGGTTTTATACAGACTTTTGGAGAAGCCTGTATTTACAAGAAAGTGAGTGGGAGCTATGTAGCATTTCTGATATTATATGTAGATGACATATTGTTGATCGGAACTGATACTGAATTTCTGAATAGCATAAAAGGATACGTGAATAAGAATTTTCCAATGAAAGACCTCAGTGAAGCTGCTTATATATTGGGCATCAAGATCTATAGAGATATATCAAGACGCTTAATTGGACTTTCACAAAGCACAAACCATGATAAAGTTTTGAAGAAGTTCAAAATGGATCAAGCAAAGAAAGGGTTCTTGCCTGTATTACAAGGTGTGAAGTTGAGTCAGACTCAATGCTCGACCAATGCAGAAGATAGAGAGAAAATGAAAGGTGTTCCCTATGCTTCAGCCATAGGCTCTATCATGTATGCAATGCTGTGTACCAGACCTGATGCGTGCCTTGCTATCAGTTTAGCAGGCAGGTACCAAAGTAATCCAGGAGTGGGTCACTGGACAACGGTCAAGAACATCCTGAAATACCTGAAAAGGACTAAGGATATGTTTCTCATATATGCAGGTGACAAAGAGCTCGTCGTAAACGGTTACGCTGATGCAAGCTTTGACACTGATCCAGATGACTCTAAGTCACAAACTGGATACGTGTTTTTATTAAATGGTGGATCTGTCAGTTGATGCAGTTTCAAGCAGAGCGTCGTGGCGGGATCTACGTGTGAAGCGGAATACATAGCTGCTTCGGAAGCAGCAAATGAAGGAGTCTGGATGAAGGAGTTCATATCTGATCTAGGTGTCATACCTAGTGCATCGGGTCCAATGAAAATCTTTTGTGAGAATACTGGTGCAATTGCCTTGGCAAAGGAATCCATATTTCACAAGAGAACCAAGCATATCAAGAGACGCTTCAATTCCATCCGCGATCAAGTCAAGGAGGGAGACATAGAGATTTGCAAGATACATACATATCTGAATGTTGCAGACCCGTTGACTAAGCCTCTCTCACGAGCAAAAACCTGATCAGCACCAAGGATCCATGGGTGTTAGAATCATTACAATGTAATCTAGATTATTGACTCTAGTGCAAGTGCGAGACTGAAGGAAATATGCCCTAGAGGCAATAATAAAGTTGTTATTTATATTTCCTTATATCATGATAAATGTTTATTATTCATGCTAGAATTATATTAACCGGAAACTTAGTACATGTGTGAATACATAGACAAACAGAGGGTCACTAGTATGCCTCTACTTGACTAACTCATTGAATCAATGATGGTTATGTTTCCTGACCATAGACATGAGTTATCATTTGATTAGCGGGATCACATCATTAGAAAATGATGTGATTGACTTGACCCATCTGTTAGCTTAGCACGGTGATTGTTTAGTTTGTTGCTATTGCTTTCCCCATAACTTATACATGTTCCTATGACTATGAGATCGTGCAACTCCCGAATACCAAAGGAACACCTTGTGTGTTATTAAACGTCACAAGTAATTGGGTGACTATAAAGATGCTCTACAGGTGTCTCCGATGGTGTTAGTTGAGTTGGCATAGATCGAGATTAGGATTTGTCACTCCGAGTATCGGAGAGGTATCTCTAGGCCCTCTCTGTAATGCACATCACTATAAGCGTTGCAAGAAATGTGACTAATGAGTTACTTGCAGGATGATGCATTACCGAACAAGAAAGAGACTTGCCGGTAACGAGATTGAACTAGGTATTGGGATACTGACGATCGAATCTCGGGCAAGTAACATACCGATGACAAAGGGAACAACGTATATCGTTATGCGGTTTGACCGATAAAGATCTTCGTAAGATATGTGGGAGCTAATATGAACATCCAGGTTCCCCTATTGGTTATTGATCGGAGACGTGTCTCGGTCATGTCTATATAGTTCTCGAAGTCGTAGGGTCCGCATGCTTAACGTTCGGTGATGATCAATATTATTAGTTTACGTGTTTTGATGTACCGAAGGTAGTTCGGAGTCCCAGATATGATCACGGACATGACGAGGAGTATGGAAAGGATCGAGACATAAAGATTGATATATTGGACGGCTATATTAGGACACTGGAAGTGTTCAGGGTGATTTCGGAGACCAGAGTGCCGAAGGGTTACCGGAACCCCCCCCCCCCCCCGGGGGGGGGGGAAGTTGGGCCTTCATGGGCCATAGGGAAGAGGGGAGGCAGCCCACAAGGGGCATCCACTCCCCCTCCCTATAGGGAGTCCGAATTAGACTAGGGAGGGGGGCGCCCCCTTTCCTGCTCCTCTTCCTCTCCCTTCCTTCCTTCCGCTTCTCCTCCTAGTAGGACTAGGAAAGGAGGAATCCTACTCCTGCTAGGAGGAGGATTCCTCCTCCCTTGGCGCGCCATTAGGGCTGGCTGGCCTCCCCCTTGCTCCTTTATATATGGGGGAGGAGGCATCCTAGAACACACAAGTTGATTGTTTCCAGTCGTGTGCGGTGCCCCCTCCACCATAATCCACCTCGGTCATATCGTAGCGATGCTTAGGCGAAGCGCTGTTCCGGTAGCATCATCATCACCATCATCACACCATCGTGCTGACGAAGCTCTCCCTCAACACTACTGGATTATGAGTTCATGGAATGTCATCGAGCCGAACGTGTGCAGATCGCGAAGGTGCCGTACTTTCGGTACTAGGATCAATCAATCGTGAAGATGTACGACTACATCAACCGTGTTGTCATAACGCTTCTGCTTATGGTCTACGAGGGTACGTGGACAACACTCTCCCCTCTCATTGCTATGAATCACCACGATCTGGCGTGTGCATAGGAATTTTTTTGAAATTAATGCGTTCCCCAACATTTACATATAAAGAGATAAGGTGGAGAGGCCGTTTGAGGGGCTAAATTATAGAGGGTCGGCTAGAGATGCTCTAAGATTAATGGGTAGAGGAAGTGCCAAATATGCTCTTATAACTAGACAATGTTCTTTTAACGGGCAAAAGATTTGCCACATATATATTAATTAAGATAATAGAGTTTTGTGTACAAACACCCCTTAATATTACATGAAGTTATCACTCTCGACATGATGGACACTGATTTCTTGGTGCCTACAGTGACCCAGAACGATGCCTCTCTCTTGATGTTGTCGAGGATAACCGGGGGCGGCGTGGCCTTGTTGAGGAAGACACGGGTGTTTCTCTCATTCCAAATATACCACAGGGTGAGCATGGTGAGAGAGGGGATGGATTTCCGGTTAGGGATGGAAGAATCTGTCAACCCGGGCTTCCAATCTTTGATGGATTGCCACAGAGGCCAGGTGGAGGTATCGACGTGAACAAGTTGGAGCCAATCCTTGATCGTGCACCAAAGCCTAATGGTCAACCGATATTTGAAGAATGGACAATCAACCAATTCATTATCACACTTTCATAGGGGACATAAGCCACAATTTGGCCAGCCGCACTTGGCCAGCCTACCCGTGATCCATACTCTGTTTTGGATGGCAGACCAGGCAAAGAACTTGACCTTAGGTGGAGCCCAAATTTTCCACACCGTGTGTTCCATGGGTGAGCAAGGAGGATTCCGTTGTGTATAGACCGTTGGCAGAGTGCTTCCAAACAAATTCGTCTGAAAGCACAAGTGCTCCCTGGGTGATTTTGGTAATTAATGTCAACATATCTCTTGTTGGACTAATGTTTCTACCTAGTATGTTTCAGACAAGTTCAACAATGGAGTGGCGTGGACTAGAGGATGTGGAACCCCTTCAATGTGCTAAGGACAAAGAATTGGCTCAAGCTCAAAGCTCAGGACTCTACATTTTCTATTTTAGTGATCCAAGATCACATTGAGTCCATAGGAAAGCCAATACTATTAAGAAGGGATGAGGTGTTGCTTAATGGCTTGCTTGCTCAAAGTGCTTAGTGATATGCCCCAAAGCCCTCAACCACTTTCTCACTTCCAAATATGTCGCACACCAAATATCAACTGGGCCCCACTGATTCTTTCTATCCAGCGCCACCGAGTTCAGTTGACAAAGCCACTGCCAGAAACCTTAATCAGTTCGGTCTCACCGATGGGATCCCGGTCTCACCGAGATGGGCTTGCAGACTCTCTGTTACCTCAATATTTTCGGTCCCACCGAGATATACAATTGGCCCCACCGAGTTTTCTTGGCCAACTCTCTGTTTCTCTTATTACCCAAATCGGTCCCACCGAGTTTGAGTAATCGGTCAAACCGAGTTTTGGATTTACCCTAACCCTAGCACATCGGTCCCACCGAGTTGATCAAGTCGGTCCCACGGAAACACCTAATGGTCACATTATGAACCAAATCGGTCTGACCGAGTTCTCTGAATTGGTCCCACCGAGTTTGGTGATTTGTGTGTAACGGTTAGATTTTGTGTGGAGGCTATAAATACCCCTCCACCCACTCTTAATTTGTGGAGAGAGCCATCAGAACATGCCTACACTTCAAATACATATTTTCTGAGAGAGAACCACCTACACTTGTGTTGAGGTCAAGATATTCCATTCTAACCACATAAATCTTGATCTCTAGCCTTCCCCAAGTTGCTTTCCACTCAAATCTTCTTTCTACCAAATCCAATCCTATGAGAGAGTTGAGTGTTGGGGAGACTATCATTTGAAGCACAAGAGCAAGGAGTTCATCATCAAGACACCATTTGTTACATCTTGGAGAGTGGTGTCTCCTAGATTGGCTAGGTGTCACTTGGGAGCCTCCGACATGATTGCGGAGTTGAACCAAGGAGTTTGTAAGGGCAAGGAGATCTCCTACTTCGTGAAGATCTACCCTAGTTAGGAAAGTCCTTCATGGGCGACGACCATGGTGGGATAGACAAGGTTGCTTCTTCATGGACCCTTCGTGGATGGAGCCCTCCGTGGACTCACGCAACCGTTACCCTTCGTGGGTTGAAGTCTCCGTCAACGTGGATGTACGATAGCACCACCTATCGGAACCACGCCAAAAATCTCCGTGTCTCCAAATTGCGTTTGCACACTCCAATCCCTTCTATTTACATTCTTGCAACTTGCATGCTTTACTTTCCGCTGCTCATATACTCTTTTATGCTTGCATGCTTGTTTGATATGTATTGTGAATGTTTAAACTTGTGCTAATACTCCACATGAACCTAAAGAATTAAAAACTGCAACTTTTCTTGTTTAGAGTCTATTCACCCCCCCTCTAGACACCTCTTCTCGATCCTTTCAATTGGTATCAGAGCATTAGTCTCCATTGCCTTGGTTTAAACAACTTTGGAGGAAGATGGATGTGTCTACTTTGGGGAGTCTTAGACGTAGAGTGCCCATCCTTGATGGAGAGTTCTTATATGAGTGGAAAATTGAAATGCTTGAGATTTTCAATGAATATCATTTGAACAGGTACATTACTAGCCCTTGTGCACCTCATGTTGATCCTTTGCATCCTACCGTTGATGAATCTATTGACATGATCCGCAACCTTAGAACTGTTAATCTTATCACTAGAGGCTTGCCTAGAAACTTGATTGGATGTTTTCCTACTCTTGATTGTGCCTGCACTATATGGAGATTCCTTGAGGAACGTTTTCCAAACTATTCCTTGAAGAACTTAGATGAGATTCTTCATAAGTCCATTGCCTTGATTAATATGAGTTCCAATGATCCCAAATTTGGTGACTGCGTATTTGAGCTTACAAATCTTACAAGTGCCAAAGGAGATGTTGGAATCATTAGCAATATCATTTCCAAAGCTATTAGAATTCATAAACATAACCATAGAAATGATCATTTATCTAATGAATTACCCTCTCTAGGAGTTGATCAATCACAAGATGATGTTGAACATGGATACTATGATGAGGATGATGATAGTGACTGCGATCTTGATGATGCAATGAGACACTTTGGTATTATGGCAAATCTTCGCGGCTACATGGCCGGAGGGAAGGAATGGGTCCTTGATAGTGGATGTACTGATCATATGATCGGAGATAAAGATATGTTCTGTGAGCTTGCTGAAAACGACGGCCCTCGAAAGTATGTCACCTTTGGTGATAACTCAAAGGGTAAGGTGGTTGGCCTAGGTAAGGTGGCCATCTCACATGATAACTCCATACAAAATGTCATTCTCGTTGAATCTCTTGGGTACAATTTACTTTTAGTATCTAGACTTGCTGATTTCGGTTTCAATGTCCTGTTTACTGAGGTAGATTGCCAAGTGTTACGTAGAGACAATCGTAAAATGGTCTTTACCGGTATACGTTGAGGTGATCTTTACATTGTTGATTTCACTAAAAAGGCTCAACCTAGAACTTGCTTAATTGCTAAATCTTCTAAAGGCTAATTGTGGCATAGAAGACTAGGTCATGTGGGTATGCGAAATGTTGATAAGCTTATTAAAGGTGATCATATCCTTGGAATAAAAGATGTCATATTTGACAAGGATAGACTTTGTAGTGCTTATTAGGCAGGAAAACAGGTTGGAGGAAGTCATCGCGCGAAGAACATTATGACCACGAAAAGACCACTCGAGCTAATTCACATGGATCTCTTTGGTCCTAATGCCTACAAGAGTCTCGGTGGTAACCCATTTGGTCTAGTCATAGTTGATGATTTTTCAAGATTTACATGGGTGTTCTTTCTTGATGACAATTTGCAGGTCCAAAAGATCTTCAAAAACTTCACGGGAAGGCCCAAAATCAATTTGACGTGAAGATCAAGAAGATTTGGAGCAAAAATGGAATGGAGTTCAAGAACGCAAATGTGGATACCTTTCTTGACGAAGAGGGGATTTCACATGAGTTCTCAGCTACGTACACACCTCAACAAAATGGAGTTGTTGAGAGGAAGAACCAGACTCTTATTGAGATGGAAAGAACGATGCTTGATGAGTACAAGACTCCAAAACACTTTTGGGCGGAAGCGGTTGAGATAGGTTGTCATGCAACAAATCGCTTGTATCTTCACAAGCTACTCGGCAAGACGACATACGAGCTCCTCACCGGTAACAAACTCCAAGCTGGATACTTTCGAGTATTCAACTCAAAGTGCTACATTCTTGATAAGCATCGTCGTTCTAAATTTTCTCCTAAATCTCATGAAGGTTTCCTACTTGGTTATGGCTCAAACTCTCACACTTACCGTGTCTACAACAATTTCACCCAAAAGGTTGAAGAGACGATAGATGTGAAGTTTGATGAATCTAACGGCTTGCAAGTAGAGAAATTGCCAATTGATGTAGGAGACAAAGACCCTTTGGAAGCAATCCAAGACTTGTCTATTGGCAAGGTTCATCCAATGGAGGTGAAGGAGAGTACCTCGTCCATCCAAGTGGAAGCTTCCACCTCACGACAAGGTGAACCAAGAATTGATACGGAAGCATCCACAAGTGGGGCACACCAAGACAGAGAAAACGAGGAAGTACACCAAGGTGAACGTCAACAACCTCCTTCTCCACCACGACAAGAAAATGACAATGTCAACAATGAAGAAGGCCTAGAAGAAGATCAAGATGAAGAGGATGTTCCACCCCGAGCCAAGCCAAAGCTTCCATGAGTTCAAGCAAGAATCACTAAAGATCATCCCGTCGAGCAAATCTACAATGATATCCAAACTGGGAGAATCACTCACTCTAAAACTCGTTTGGCTAACTTTTGTGAACATTACTCATTCATCTCTAGCATTGAACCTATGAAGGTTTAAGAAGCATTGGAAGATCCGGATTGGATTAACGCTATGCATGAAGAGCTACACAACTTTGAGAGAAATCAAGTGTGGACATTGGTCGAGAAGCCCGACAACAAGCACAACATCATTGGTACCAAATGGGTGTTTCGCAACAAGCAAGATGAAGATGGTCAAGTCGTCTGCAACAAAGCTCGCCTAGTCGCCCAAGGCTACACTCAAGTCGAAGGTATGGACTATGGTGAGACATATGCTCCCGTTGCTAGACTTGAGTCCATTCACATCTTACTTGCTTATGCTAATCACCATGGTATCACCTTGTACCAAATGGACATTAAAAGTGCTTTTCTAAATGGTGAAATTGAGGAGGAAGTTTACATTAAGCAACCTCCCGACTTTGTCAATCCTAAGAAACCTAATCATGTTTACAAACTTCACAAAGCCCTTTATGGTCTTAAACAAGCCCCTAGAGCATGGTATAAATGCTTGACCAACTTCCTTATTGAAAAAGGCTTTGAAATTGGTAAAATTGATTCTACTATTTTTACTAAAAGGGTCAATGGAGAACTATTTGTGTGCCAAATTTATGTTCATGATATTATATTTGGTTCAACTAACCCTCATTTTAGTGAGAAGTTTGTAAAGCTAATGTCGGAGAAGTTTGGGATGTCTATGATGAGTGAACTCAAATTCTTTCTTGGTTTGCAAATCAAGCAAACTAAGGAAGGTACCTTTTTCTCTCAAACAAAGTACACCAAGGATTTATTCAAGAAGTTCAATATGCAAGAATGCAAAGGTATGTCTACACCCATGCCTACTAGTGGACATCTTGATTTGACCAAAGATGGTGAACCGGTTGATCAAAAAGTTTACCGCTCTATGATTGGTTCATTGTTATATCTATGTACCTCTCGTGCTGATATTATGCTGAGTGTGTGCATGTGTGCAAGATATCAAGCGACCCCTAAAGAGTGTCATCTTAAGGCCGTGAAAAGGATAGTGAGATACTTAATACACACACCAAATTTTGGCATTTGGTATCCTAAGAGGTCTTCTTTCGATCTTGTTGGTTATTCCTATTCAGACTATGCCGGAGACAAGGTTGATAGAAAGTACACTTTAGGTACTTGTCAATTTCTTGGTAGATCTCTTGTGTCTTGGTCCTCCAAGAAACAAAACTAGGTATCCTTATCCACCACCGAAGTGAAATACATTGCTTCTGGATCATGTTGTGCTCAGCTACTTTGGATGACCCAAACTCTTAAAGATTATGGGATATATGTGAAACATGTTCCATTGCTTTGTGACAATGAAAGTGCTATTAAGATTGCACACAATCCCATGCAACATTCTCGAACTAAGCATATTGAAGTTCGTCATATTTCATTTGAGATCATGTTGCCAAAGGGGACATTGATCTTAGGCATGTTCTCACCGATAAGCAATTAGCGGATATATTTACCAAACCACTTGATGAGAAAGTCTTTTACCATTTGATAGGTTAATTGAACATCATTGATGCTTCAAACTTGGAGTAGGAACTCCATTTGAATACATGCAAGGCATGAGCATTTGACTAATCCTTGATATTTCTTTCATGATGCTATCTATATGTCTTGGATATTCTTGCACCCTTGCATGCTATCTAACCCTTGTAGGTACTTGGATGAATCTGAATCCATGAAATTGCAACTCGCTCATATCTTGTGCGCCCCCTCCCCCTTGTCCAATTCGGACTCCCTTGGGGGAGGACGCGCGCCACCCCTTGCGCGCTCCCCTCTCTCTCCCCTATGGCCCATGTAGGCCCATTACTTCTGGGGGGGGGGGGGTTCCGGTAACCTCCCGGTACTCTGAAAAATACCCGAACCACTTCGAAACCATTCTGGTGTCCGAATACCATCTTCCAATATATCAATCTTTACCTGTCGAGCATTTTGAGACTCCTCGTCATGTTCGTGATCTCATCCGGGAGTCCGAACAATCTTCGGTCACCAAAACACATAACTCATAATACAAATCATCATCGAATGTTAAGCGTGCGGACCCTACGGGTTCGAGAACTATGTAGACATGACCGAGACACAAATCCTGTCAATAACCAATAGTGGAACCCAGATGCTTATATTGGTTCCTACATATTCTACGAAGATATTTATCGGACAAACCACAAAGACAACATACATTATTCCATTTGTCATCGGTATGTTACTTGCCCGAGATTCGATCGTCGGTATCTTCATACCTAGTTCAATCTCATTACCGACAAGTCTCTTTACTCGTTCCATATGAAGGAAATATGCCCTAGAGGCAATAATAAAGTTGTTATTTATATTTCCTTATATCATGATAAATGTTTATTATTCATGCTAGAATTGTATTAACCGGAAACTTAGTACATGTGTGAATACATAGACAAAAGTGAGTATCCCTAGTATGCCTCTACTTGACTAGCTCGTTAATCAAAGATGGTTAAGTTTCCTAACCATAGACATGTGTTGTCATTTGATGAACGGGATCACATCATTAGAGAATGATGTGATGGACAAGACCCATCTGTTAGCTTAGCATTATGATCGTTTAGTTTTATTGCTATTGCTTTCTTCATGACTTATACATATTCCTCTAACTATGAGATTATGCAACTCCCAAATACCGGCGGAACACTTTGTGTGCTATCAAACATCACAACGTAACTGGGTGATTATAAAGATGCTCTACAGGTGTCTCCGATGGTGTTTGTTGAGTTGGCATAGATCGATATTAGGATTTGTCACTCCGTGTATCGGAGAGGTATCTCTGGGCCCTCTCGGTAATGCACATCACTATAAGCCTTGCAAGCAATGTGACTAATGAGTTAGTTATGGGATGATGGATTACGGAATGAGTAAAGAGACTTGCCGGTAACGATATTGAACTATGTATGAGGATACCGACGATCGAATCTCGGGAAAGTAACATACTAATGACAAAGGGAATACCGTATGTGCAGAATTCAAGGTATAAGTGTTCTCCCTGAGTATGCACCGTTGCTACAGTTCGTCGTGCCGAGACACCACGTGATGATCGGGTGTGATAAGATCTATGTTCACATACAATGTGTGCAAGTGAGTTTTGCACGTGCAGAATACTCGGGTTAAACTTGACGAGCCTAGCATATGCAGATATGGCCTTGGAAAACTGAGACCGAAAGGTCGAACATGAATCATATACACTAGTAGAAAAAGGGGCTATGGTCCAGGCCGCCTCAGCCCATTAGTCCCGGTTCAGTCTTGAACCGGGACCAATGTGGGCATTGGTCCCGGTTCGTGAGCCCAGGGGGCCGGCCGGGCCACGTGGGCCATTGGTCCCGGTTCGTATGGACCTTTTGGTCCCGGTTGGTGGGACGAACCGGGACCAAAGGGCCTCCCTCCTGGCCCACCACCATTGGTCCCGGTTGGTGGCTTGAACCGGGACCAAAGGCTCCCCTTTAGTCCCGGTTCATGCCACGAACCGGGACCAATGAATTGCCTATATATACCCCCTCGCGCAAGAGCAGAGCACAGTGCTCTGTTTTTTCTGGCCGAGGGGGAGAGGCCTTTGTGGTGCTCTAGCTCACCTCCTATGCACATGAGGTGTTCGATGGAATGCCCGAGCCACACTACTTAAGCTTTCTCCTCTCGAAGCTCGACCTCCAATCTCCATTTCCTCGAGATTTGTCTAGATTTAGCGGTCCGTCACGCCCCGTCCCCGTCTTCACCGCCGTCGATCACCCGCGCCGATCTCATCACCGACACCACCGTGGTGAGCCTCTTGTTCTTATCTTCTTTCTGAAAGGAAAAATATTCTTACTTGTATGTTTAGATAGATACTTGTATCATTTTCTTACATTTATTATTGCATCTTATATAGTGCGATGGTTTTGGTATCCGCCCCCGTCGGCCCTCTTCCTGTCTATGATTCGGATGTGGTATGTATATTATCTTTATAACTATTGGTTCATTTATTGTTTATGAAAATTATGCCGACCAACGTGACATAGATTTTATTTATCTAGGATGTATGTGAATCAGAAATGCCAATCGACCCTATTGTCGAGAGGTTAAATTTAGTTGAAGAAGAAAACAATTTGTTGAAGGAAAAAATAAAAAAAATTGAGGAGGAGAAGATGATATTGGAGTTGCATGTTGCGGATGTCGTCGATGATCACAAGATCAAGATGGATACAATGCGCTTGAAGATTAGAAAGATTAGAAAATATGCCATTCATACCGAGGCTTGGTATCATTATGCCGTTGGATCAATTGTTACCTTGGTTGCGATTATGATCTCATTTTTTTCGCATTGAAATGTTTTACATAGTTTCAATGTATGGTTTAATTAATTAGATGCTCTGGAGAGCTATATGTTGTTAGATGAGAACTATGTATGTACTTTGGTTTTAATGTGATGATGAAATTCTATTAATTTGGACACTTAATTATATATAATGCACGCAGATGAACCGGCAATGGATGTACGGTGACAGACACACCCGCGAGTACATTAAGGGCGTGCATGAGTTTCTCGATGCGGCTGAGGCAAACAAGCAGAATGGTTTTATGTGTTGTCCATGCACTGAATGTGGGAATACGAGGTCTTACTCTAACCGGAAAATCCTTCACTCCCACCTGCTTTACAAGGGTTTCATGCCACACTATAATGTTTGGACGAGGCACGGAGAAATAGGGGTTATGATGGAAGATGGCGAAGAAGAAGAGTACGATGACAACTATGTGCCCCCTGAATACGGTGATGCTGCAACGGGGGGAGCTGGTGAAGATCAAGAGGAACCAGACGATGTGCCCGATGATGATGATCTCTGCCGGGTCATTGTCGATGCAAGGACGCAATGCATTAGTCAAAAGGAGAAGCTGAAGTTCGATCGCATGTCAGAGGATCACAAAAAAGGGTTATACCCCAATTGCGAAGATGGCAACACAAAGCTCGGTACCGTACTGGAATTCCTGCAGTGGAAGGCAGAGAATGCTGTGGCTGACAAAGGATTTGAGAAGCTACTGAAAATATTGAAGAAGAAGCTTCCAAAGGATAACGAATTGCCCGACAGTACATACGCAGCAAAGAAGGTCGTATGCCCTCTAGGATTGGAGGTGGAGAAGATACATGCATGCCCTAATGACTGCATCCTCTACCGCGGTGCATACAAGGATCTGAACGCATGCCCGGTATGCGGTGCGTTGCGGTATAAGATCAGACGAGATGACCCCGGTGATGTTGACGGCGAGCCCCTCAGGAAGAGGGTCCCTGCAAAGGTGATGTGGTATGCTCCTATAATACCATGGTTGAAACGTCTGTTCAGAAACGAAGAGCATGCCAAGTTGATGCGATGGCACAATGAGAACCAAAAGAAAGATGGGAAGTTGAGAGCGCCCGCTGACGGGTCGCAGTGGAGAAAAATCGAGAGAAAGTACTGGGATGAGTTTGCAAAGGATCCAAGGAATGTATGGTTTGCTTTAAGCGCGGATGGCATTAATCCTTTCGGGGAGCAGAGCAGTAATCTCAGCACCTGGCCCGTGACTCTATGTATGTATAACCTTCCTCCTTGGATGTGCATGAAGCGGAAGTTCATTTTGATGCCAGTTCTCATCCAAGGCCCTAAGCAACCCGGCAACGAAATTGATGTGTACCTAAGGCCATTAGTTGAAGAACTTTTACAGCTGTGGAATGGAAACGGTGTACGTACGTGGGATGAGCACAGACAGGAGGAATTTAACCTTAAGGCGTTGCTGTTCGTGACCATCAATGATTGGCCCGCTCTCAGTAACCTTTCAGGACAGACAAACAAAGGATACCACGCATGCACGCACTGTTTAGATGACACTGAAAGTATATACCTGGACAAATGCAGGAAGAATGTGTACCTGGGCCATCGTCGATTTCTTCCGACCAACCATCAATGTCGAAAGAAAGGCAAGCATTTCCAAGGCGAGGCAGATCACCGGAAGAAGCCCGCCATGCGCACCGGTGATCACGTGCTTGCTATGGTCAATGATTTACCCTACGTCATCTTTGGAAAGGGTCCCGGTGGACTAGCTGTTCTGAATGACGCTGAGGAACACGCACCCATGTGGAAGAAGAAATCTATATTTTGGGACCTACCCTACTAGAAAGACCTAGAAGTCCGCTCCTCAATCGACGTGATGCATGTGACGAAGAACCTTTGCGTGAACCTGCTAGGCTTCTTGGGCGTGTATGGGAAGACAAAAGATACGCCGGAGGCACGGGAGGACCTGCAACGTTTGCACGAAAAAGACGACATGCCTCCGAAGCAGTATAAAGGTCCTGCCAGCTACGCTCTTACGAAAGAAGAGAAAGAAATCTTCTTTGAATGCCTGCTTAGTATGAAGGTCACGACTGGCTTCTCATCGAATATAAAGGGAATAATAAATATGCCAGAGAAAAAGTTTCAGAACCTAAAGTCTCATGACTGCCACGTGATTATGACGCAACTGCTTCCGGTTGCATTGAGGGGGCTTTTACCGGAAAACGTCCGATTAGCCATTGTGAAGCTATGTGCATTCCTCAATGCAATCTCTCAGAAGGTGATCGATCCAGAAATGGTACCAAGGCTAAGGAGTGATGTGGCGCAATGTCTTGTCAGTTTTGAGCTGGTGTTCCCACCATCCTTCTTCAATATCATGACGCACGTCCTAGTTCATCTAGTCGACGAGATTGTCATCCTGGGGCCCGTATTTCTACACAATATGTTCCCCTTTGAGAGGTTCATGGGAGTCCTAAAGAAATATGTCCGTAACCGTGCTAGGCCAGAAGGAAGCATCTCCATGGGCCATCAAACAGAGGATGTTATCGGGTTTTGTGTTGACTTCATTCCTGGCCTTAACAAGATAGGTCTCCCTAAATTGCGGTATGAGGGGAGACTGACTGGAAAAGGCACTCTTGGAAGAGACTCAATAATATGTAGGGACGGATATTCTTGGTCTCAAGCACACTACACAGTTCTACAGAACTCTACCTTGGTGACCCCGTATGTCGATGAACACAAGAACAGTCTACGCTCCAAACACCCGGAGCAATGCGACGACTGGATTACATGTGAACACATCAAGACTTTCAGCAGTTGGTTGGAAACACGTCTCAGAGGTGACAACACTGTTTGTGATGAGTTGTACTTGTTGTCCAGGGGACCATCTTTGACTGTATTGACTTACAAAGGATACGAGATAAATGGGAATACATTTTACACGATCGCCCAAGATCAAAAGAGCACCAACCAAAACAGCGGTGTCCGCTTTGATGCAGCAACCGAGAGCGGAAAGGACACATATTATGGTTACATAGTGGACATATGGGAACTTGACTACGGACCTGATTTTAAGGTCCCTTTGTTTAAGTGCAAATGGGTCATTCTGTTTGGCGGCGGGGTACAAGTAGACCCATAGTACGGAATGACAACAGTGGATCTGAAAAATCTTGGGTACACTGACGAACCATTCGTCCTAGCCAATGATGTGGCACAGGTTATCTATGTGAAGGACATGTCTACTAAACCGAGAAAAAGAAAAGATAAGGAAGCGAATACATCATACGATGAGCCAAAGCGCCACATAGTTCTTTCAGGAAAAAGGGACATCCTGGGAGTGGACGGCAAGACAGACATGTCTGAAGATTATGAAAAGTTTCATGAAATTCCTCCCTTCAATGTCAAGGCTGACCCAAGCATCCTGATAAACAATGAAGATTATCCGTGGTTACAGCGCAATAAGCAAATGACACAAGCGAAGAAAAAGTGAAGACTTTCTCCCGCAATAAGAAAATGCTATGTGGGTGAAATTATGATACCATGCATCCCAACTTTCAACTTTTTCAGAGTTCATTTGAAATGCTTTCATGTCTTATGGTTTGAAACTTTGATACTTCGAAAGTGATTGTCCATTTTGTACACGAAGTGCATCAAGTTTTTGTCGTAACCCTCTCTACTTTTTGGAACATGCTATGTGGGTGAAATGATGATACCATGCCAACTTTCAACCTTTTCAGAGTTCATTTTGAAATGCTTTCCAATTTCAGAGTCATTTAGCTCAAAGAATGAATTAATAGCAAACAGAATGAACTACAAAACTTTTATGAAAATAAAAACAATCAATTAAAATATTATGTTATGATCAACTAAAATAAAACTATAATATTCTTCAATAGCAAAAAGAATATAATTTGTGTGACCTAAAAGCAAACTATAAGTATTTAATTGTAAGTATAAATAAAAAATAAATAGCAAAGAAGAAAAAAATTCATAAACTAGTGATTCACACAAATTTTTAAAAATTCAAATTTAAACTATTTAAAATTTAAAACTAATGGCACTAACAGAAAGTTTATAATTTTTGTGACCTAAAAGCAAAAAGAAATCACTAAAAAACTGTAAGTATTTAGTTGTAAGTAGAAATAAAAAATAAATAGAAAAAAATTCTAATTTTATTGTAAAGTTATTCATAAACTAGTGATTCACAAAAATTTTTAAAAATTCAAATTTAAAGTATTTAAAATTTAAAACTAATGGCACTAATAGAAAGTTTATAATTTTTGTGACCTAAAAGCAAAAAGAAATCACTAAAAAACTGTAAGTATTTAGTTGTAAGTAGAAATAAAAAAATAAAAAACCAAAAAAATTTAGAAACAAAAAAGAAAAAACCAAAAAAAATGCCTCCTACTGGGCCTCCACGGCCTGAATACGACTAGAAACCCTACATGGGCCAGGATTCAGGCCCGCAGAGGCCCAATAGGCCCACAGGCAGTAGCAGTTTAGGCCCGAAAGCCTGCATTTGAGAGGAGCTCGAAAGGGGAGGCAGAGCAGCGCTTATAAACCAGTATCGACGCCCGTCAGCTAGCGATGT
Source organism: Triticum monococcum (assembly GCA_034509565.1). Classification (NCBI taxonomy): domain Eukaryota; kingdom Viridiplantae; phylum Streptophyta; class Magnoliopsida; order Poales; family Poaceae; genus Triticum; species Triticum monococcum. The sequence goes on along the minus strand of CM067842.1, from coordinate 434,906,003 downwards.
GGGACTAAACTTCTGGGCGCGGGGCGCACAAGGGCATTGGTCCCGGTTGGTGGCAACAACCGGGACTAAAGGGGGCATTGGTCACGGTTCGTGGCACCAACCGTGACCATTACCCCCCTTTAGTCCCGGTTGGTGCCACCAACCGGGACCAAAGGCCGCCGCTTCCCGTCCTTTGGGCTGCTGAAAATTGGCCTTTGGTCCCGGTTCGTGGCACCAACCGGGACTAAAGGGAGCATTAGTCACGGGTCGTGCCACGAACGGGGACCATTGCTCTGCCTATATATACAGCACTTGCGAAATTTTCGGCAACTGCTCCATTCCCCATCGCCGACGCCGCCAGGCTGCTCGTCCTCCTCGTCGCCGTCGCCGCGCCCTGCCCCGTCGTCACCCCCGCGCCCCTGCCCCATGCTCGCCGTCGCCCCGCGCCCCTGCCCCCGCGCGCCGGCGCCCTCGCCGCCTCCGCCGTCCTCGTCGCGCCCCCACGCGCCCTGCTCGCTGTCGCCGCCCTGTGCTCGCCGTCCCTGCCCCGTCGCCGTCGCCCTCCCGCGCGCCGCCCCGCCGTCGCCGTCGCCGTCGCCCACCCGCCCCCATCGTCTCCGTCGCGGTCCTCCTCTAGTCCAGCCGCGGCGCCCTTTTTTTTGTTATATGCTTTTTTTTCTGCTATATGCTTTTTTTTCATGTATATATGCAAAAAATATATATGTATATATATGCTTGTTTTTTCATAGATATTTTTTTGTTCATAGATATTTTTTCATAGCTATATTAGGATTTTTTTCTGTTCATAGATATTTTTTCATATATATGCTTGCTTTTTATATATATATGTGTATATATGTTCTCTGTGTATATATCTATGTTCATGTAGATATGCAAAAAATAGTTCTTTAGAAAAATTAGGATTTTTTTGGTGATATTAATTATTGTAAATATGAAATTGTTTTTATATTCATATGAACAAATGAATTAGAAGAGGGAGAAGAAGAGGGGGTCGAGAGGGGGTGTAGGGTCGCCGAGGGGTCGAGGGTTGTCGAACATGAGAGGAGGAAGAGGATAAAAAAAGAGGAAGAAGAAGAAAAAAAGAGGAGAAGAAAGAATAGAGGAGACTTCTCCTCTATTCTTTCTTCTCCTCTTTTTTTCTTCTTCTTCCTCTTTTTTTATCGGGAACGAGGGTCGTCGAGGGTCGCCGAGCGGTAGAGGAAGAAGACGATAAAATAGAAGAGGAAAAAAAAGAGGGGCGACGGTCGCCTAGGGGTCGAGGGTCGAGAGGGGGTCTAGGGTCGCCGAGAGGGGAGAGGAAGACAAGGAGAAATAAATAAGAAGAAGAAAAAAGAAGAAAAAAAAGAGGACAAGAAGAAAGGAATAGAGGAGAAAAGAGAAAAATAGAATATATTCTATTTTTCTCTTTTCTCCTCTATTCCTTTCTTCTTCTCCTCTTTTTTTTTCTTCTTTTTTTTCTTCGACACGTGGGGAGGGGGGGGGTCGAGAACGCCGGACATTCATGAGAGAGGCGAGGAAAGAATAGAGGAGACTTCTCCTCTATTCTTTCTTCTCTTTTTTTTTTCTTCTTCCTCTTTATTTTATCGGGAACGAGGGTCGTCGAGAGGGCCGCCGAGTGGTAGAGGAGAAACCCTAAATAGAAAGTATCGTCGGTGTGAGATACATGTACCGTCGGTGTCGAACATTACATCCACATCCCACAAGTGGCGCGGGCTTCGACGCCCACGTCACTTGTGGGACGTGGATGTAGTGTCCGACACCGAAGGCCACATGTATCTCACACCCACGATACTTGCTAGCTATTTAGGGTTTCCTTTGACACTAGGCAACCTCCCGACCCCTCGGCGATCCTCTCGAACATGAGAGGAAGAAGAGGGTCGTCTAGGGTTCGAGGGTTCTTCTCCTCTATTCTTTCTTCTCTTTTTTTTCTTCTTCTTCTTCTTCCTCTTTATTTTATCGGGAACGAGGGTCGTCGAGAGGGCCGCTGAGTGGTAGAGGAGAAACCCTAAATAGAAAGTATCGTCGGTGTGAGATACATGTACCGTCGGTGTCGGACACTACATCCACATCCCACAAGTGGCGCGGGTTTCGACGCCCACGTCACTTGTGGGACGTGGATGTAGTGTCCGACACTGAAGGCCACATGTATCTCACACCCATGATACTTGCTAGCTATTTAGGGTTTCCTCTACCGAAAAGAAGAGGAGAAATAAATAAGAAGAAGAAAACAGAAGAAAAAGAAGAGGAGAAGAAGAAAGGAATAGTGGAGAAGAAGAGAAAATAGAATATATTCTATTTTCTCTTCTTCTCCACTATTCCTTTCTTCTTCTCCTCTTTTGTTTCTTCTTTTTTTTCTTCGATCTTCTCCTCTAGCTATTCCTTTCTTCTTCTCCTCTATTGGTCGAGGGTCGGGAACTAGGGTAGAGGGTCGAGGGTCGTTAAGGGGTCAAGGGTCGAGGGTTTCAGGGTCGTTGAGGGTTCGAGGGGTCAAGAATCGCCGAGGGGTCGAGAGAGGTTTCCTAGTGTCAAAGTATTGAAGAAATCCATGCCTTCATCATTAGCCGGAAGTAACCAGGGCATGTTGGTATGAAGTTCTGCAAAGTTGTTCTGGAATGGAGTCCCGGATAGAATAATCCGCCTTTTGGTACGAATTCAGCAAAGGCCTTCCAAATAGCGATATTCGGAAGGCTCTTGCTGAACTTTGTACCAAAAAGCGAATTATCCTATCTGGGACTCCGTTCCAGAACAACTTTGAAGAGCTTCCTACCATCATGCACATGTTACTTTCGCCTAATGATGAAGACATGGTTTTGTTGAATCCTTTGACACTAGGCAACCTCCCGACCCCAAGGCGATCCTCTCGAACATGAGAGGAAGAAGAGGATAAAAAAAGAAGAGGAAGAAGAAGAAAAAAGAGGAGAAGAAAGAATAGAGGAGTTCTTCTCCTCTATTCTTTCTTCTCCTCTTTTTTTCTTCTTCTTCCTCTTTTTTTATCGGGAACGAGGGTCATCGAGGGACATATATAGATGTAGTGTCGTCGTTGTCGATATATACCCCCTCCCGATAGCTTACTATGATTAGGTAGCTAGTTCTACGTTTGGCACTAATATATCCATCTGTCATGTTTGAATAATAATTGCCATGTTGTAAATATTTGTAGAAACTATGGACACCGCCCTAGATGAAGCAACAAAAGAAGCGTTGTTGAGGGAGATAATCGCACAAGGAAGTGATGCCGTCTCGTACTATCTCAACGATATCATCGATGGTCCGGAAGGAGAGGGTGAACAAGCTGGCTACGGTGACCTAATGCCGGTGCAAGAAGAAGAACATGAGGACGGCGCCGGTGACCCAATGCCGGTGCAAGAAGGAGACTGTGATGACGGCTCCGGTGACCGAACCGAGTCCGGCCAGGTATATATATTAGTTAAGCCTATGCTGACTAGCTGATTGATGCATTCATTGTTTTGGTATGTACACATATTAATTAAGTCTTTGTTCTTTTTTCTAGCCCTCCGGATCGAGCACAACTTCGGTAAAGAGACGCGGCCCGAAGAAAAAGTTGAGCTCGGATGAAAAGCTTGAGATCACAGCAATCGCGCCCAACGGCCAACCTATTGAACCCCTCCGGACAAAGAGGGCATTTTTTGCTCAGTGCGGGGTTCTGGTTAGGGACAAGATCCCGATAAGCATCCAGCAATGGTTTAAGCCGGCTACAGAAGACCCTGAGGTGTCTTATGTCAATGATATGCAGAAAAATGATCTTTGGACTGAGCTGAAGTCAAATTTCACCCTACCGCCAGAGGATAATCCAGAGAACCCAATTAAAGAGAAATTAATCAAGTCTTTTGCTCTGAAGAGGATGGCAGATCTATTCAGGAGGTGGAAGAAAGAGCTGAATAGGTTTGTCGATAAAAAGGAGACACTAGAATTCAAGGGCAGATATGAGAAGATCAGAGATCACTGGCCCACATTTGTGGCCTACAAGACATCGGAAAAGAGTAAGAAGATGTCGGCGACAAACAAGCAGAATGCTGCGAAGAAGAAGCTTCACCATCGCACGGGGTCAGGTGGCTACCTCGTAGCCCGGCCTAAGTGGTCCAAGGTTGAGAATGATCTGGTTCATAAAGGGATTAGACCAGAGACAAATAACTGGCCAGACCATTGACGGACTTGGTTCTTCGGGGCTGGCGGAACCTTGGACCCTGAAACAGGGGAATGCATTTGGACAAATGAACAAATGGACATACCAGTCAGTAAGCTTAAGCACTATATCGACGCAGCGCAGGAAGGGACGTTCTTTCCAGACAGAGAGCACGACGAGCTCACAATGGCCCTCGGGAATCCTGAGCACCCTGGACGGACACGAGGCACGCCAGGCTCCATTCTGTGGAAGGTTGGGTTTCCGGACACAGGCGGTTACAAATCCCATGAGAGGAGGAAAAAAGTGCAGCAGACCGAACTGCAGGCGCTGCACGCAAGGGTACAAGCGATAGAGGAACGAGAAGCAAATCGCAGCAAACGTACTGCCGAAGCCTCCCCCAAAGCTACCCCGCCATCTCAGCGCAGAAGCAGCGTGGCTTCCACCGAGCAGCTTCAGCTGCAGCATGCCTTGACGGCTCCTGCCAGCTATCCTGTGGATGCTATAACGGAGTCTCAAAATTGCCACCTTATGACGCAATGGATGAATTTGAAGGTCAAGGCGGCTGTTGGCTCTGTTTATCCTACTGAACCCGGCGCAACTTTTCACTGCATGCCGATTCCAGAAGGATATGCTAGGGTGATGGTGGATGAGATAACGGAGGGATTTGAGGACCTCCAGCTCGACCACCCTACCGGTGAAGGGGAGACTCGGCTGGGGTCTGCTCTGAAGACTCCATGCCTATGGCGGAAGGACCTCATCAACCTTCCGAACTGGACGCCTCCGCCTCCTCCTCCTCCTCCGGTGAGTCAGGGCACTCCGCCTCCTCCACCGCCTCCTCCTCCGGCGAGTGACGATCAGGGCCCTCGCCCGGCTCCTTCTCCGGCGCGTGGCGGCACTCTGCCTCCGTCTCCGCCTGCGCCGACGCGCCCGAGCAGCCAACCTCCTCCTTCTCCGCCTCGTCAGCAAGGGCAGAAGAGACCTGCCGCCGCTCCAGCTGCTCCGGCGGGTCGTAGTCCTTCTCCTCCGCCTCTTAAGCAAGTAAAGAAGACAACCGCTTCGTCTGCTCGGTCGGCGTCTAGCAGTACAACCAGAGGCGGGAGGACATACAGATTCGGTCCTTCTCTGAAGACTCCAGAGAAGTTACCATACGAGAGGACCCAGGAGGAGAACGCCGAGATCGCGCGAGAAGAAGTGAGGAAATTCTTTGAAGGGTTGAAAGCAAAGAAACATCCACCTCTGGAGGAGAAGGTAGATGGGGTGAAAGTGAAGCACACTCTGGCTGCCCTGACAAAACCACCAAAGTCTGATCCGCCGAAAGGAAACTATGACCGCATTATTGGAAAGGAATTTGCCGAAGCGGAGTGGTCGGGAACTATTGTCAGTGATGAAAGGCTGAAAAAACAACGAGCTAGGAAACAAATTGCCCAGCTCGGCAAACAAGCGAAGCAATCATGCCCCCCGCTCAAGGTGCCTAGCCACAACGTCGCTAATGATCCGAGGATGGTGCCCGGTTATAATAATCTTGCAGATTACCTGCCCGACGAAGTACATTATGAACCCATGGACATGCAGATGCAAAGATACGAGTATGGGAAGCCTCTCGTCAAAGATGAAAGATCTCTATCAACGATGATGCGAAGATTGCATGATTGGTACTTGAAAATCTGCAGAGACTTTGGGGGGAGGAGTACTTTGTATGTGAGAGTTAAAAAGGAGCATGACCTCGTTGGAATTGATCTGTTGCCTGTTCCATTTGAGGAGTTCTATCAGTTTTTCAATCAATTGGCCCTCGATAAAACAACGGTCGCCTGCTACTGTCTATAAGTAGTACTACTTCTGTCATTAAGTTTCTCTATATAGCTTAGCTCTTTCATTGCATGTATTTATAATCATCCTCACTATATTATGCAGATTGAAGATCATCGAATTGAAGAAAAGACAAGTTGGTGATATTGGGTTTATTAACACATATCTCATAGATGCAATTCAGGTTAAACTTCATGTCACAGCTACCGAGGCCAACTTGCTACAATCGTTCGAAATAAATCAAAACAAAGATATAATACTCTTTCCTTACAACTTCAAGTGAGTGTTACTGTCTTGTGCGTATTCGGTTTCCTTATATATTACTCAAGGTTATAGTAATGTAATTCATGAGTTATGCATGCGTCTGCAGTTTCCACTATATTCTCCTAGAGATTAAGCTTGAGTAGGGACTAGTAACCGTCTTAGACTCAAAACAAAAAGATCCCCAGGACTATGCAGACATGACTGAAATCCTCAAGAAGTAAGTTAAATCGATCATTATCCACCATATCAGCAACTTTGTTCATTTCCTGATATCAAGTAATTGTTTTCTTTGTCCGGCAGGGTTTGGAGAAAATTCACCAAAAAAGTTCCGGGACTGCCGAAGGAGCTGGAATTTAGACACCCGAAAGTAAGTACTATAGTAGCATGTTCCGCGCATCTCCTAGTGATTCAAGCGCTAGTTTCATCAATACCATTTAGCATTCTTGCTTATCAGTTTGATTGACCTCTATTTCTTGTAAAGTGGTTGTGGCAGGAACAAGGGAATGATTTCTGTGGATACTACATCTGCGAGTCCATCCGCCACACGACGTGTGAGCGGGGCGGGTACTCTAACGAACAATATGAAGTACGTAAATAACAATATTCACAATTTTATTTTATTACCATCATTTGTGTTGAGTTTCATTCATTCATATATATATATATATGTATTGACCCCCTTCTTCAAATTAGATGTTTCGGAAGCGGGATGAACTCCTAGCACCAGCTCGCATGCGAGCAATTCAAGAGGAATTGGCGGAATTCTTTCTTGACCACGTGATTCCTGAAGACGGAGAATTCTATGTTAAACCTGAGTCCGTATGATTATATTTGTAAGAGATAATTACTGTATATATGTAGCCGGTACTGTCAGATAGATATACGAGAACTTGTTGTTCGACCAATCTCTCGGAGAAGGAGAGGTGGTCGATATCACTTCTCTCTGTATGCATATATGTTCATGACGATCTTCTGTTTCCTTCGTTTGCTTTACTAGCTAGCCAGCGTGTCTAGTCCTCTCTATACGTATGTATAGTACGTAGCGTCGACCAAGCACGGACATAAGAGAGGACACTTCTCTATATTAATTATAGCTAGCTAACACAATATATGAAACACCTAAATTAACCCCCCAAAACCCCCAACCCCCCCCCCCCCCCCCCTTTCAAAAAAAAAACAAAAACCCTAGCCACAGAAATGCTGACGCGTGGATGCCTATTGGTCCCGGTTGGTGCCACCAACCGGGACCAAAGGGTCTCCTGACTGGGCTCTACACACTGCCCACATGGATGGGCTTTAGTCCCGGTTCTGGATTGAACCGGGACTAAAGGTGGGAGGTATTAGTACCGACACTTTAGTCCCGGTTCAGGAACCGGGACTAAAGGCCCTTACGAACCGGGACTATAGGCCCTTTTTCTACCAGTGATAGTAGATATGATCAACATAGTGATGTTCTCCATTGAAAACTACTCCATCTCACGTGATGATCGGACATGGTTTAGTTGATATGGATCACATGATCATTTAGATGACTAGAGGGATGTCTATCTAAGTGGGAGTTCTTAAGTAATATGATTAATTGAACTTAAATTTATCATGAACGTCTGTCAAGCTAAATCTGATGACTACTCGATAGTTTAGTGTGCCATTGTTTACGTCTTAGAATTAGGACTTCAAAGACGCTTTGAACGTCATGCAGCATATGAGATGTTCCAGGAGTTGAAATTAATATTTCAAGCAAATGCCCGAGTTGAGAGAGATGAAGTCTCCAACAAGTTCTACAGTTGCAAGATGGAGGAGAATAGTTCCATCAATGAACACATACCATAACCACTTGATTCAGCTGGGAGTTAATCTTCCTGATGATAGTGTCATTGACAGAGTTCTTCAATCACTGCCACCAAGCTATAGAGGCTTCGTGATGAAAGCTGCGGAGGTAGAAATCAAGAAGGAGCATCAAGTGTTGATGGTTAACAAGACCACTAGTTTCAAGAAAAAGGGCAAAGGGAAGAAGGGGAACTTCAAGAAGAACAGCAAGCAAGTTGCTGCTCAAGAGAAGAAGCCCAGGTCTGGACCTAAGCCTGAGACTGAGTGCTTCTACTCCAAAGGGACTGGTCACTAGAAGCGGAACTGCCCCAAGTATTTGGCAGATAAGAAGGATGGCATAGTGAAAGGTATATTTTATATACATTTTATTGATGTGTACCTTACTAATGCTCGTAGTAGCGCCTGGGTATTTTATATTGGTTCTATTTCTCACATTTGCAACTCGAAATAGGGTCTATGGATTAAATAAAGATTGGCTAAGGACGTGGTGATGATGCACGTGGGAAATGGTTCCAAAGTCGATGTGATCGCTATCGTAACGCTACCTCTACATCTACCATTGGGATTAGCTTTAGACCTAAATAATTGTTATTCCATGCCAGCGTAGAGCATGAACATTATATCGGATCTTGTTTGATGCGAGACGATTATTCATTTAAATCAGAGAATAATGGTTGTACTATTTATATGAGTAATATATTTTGTGGTCATGCATCCTTGATGAGTGGTCTATTTTTGTTGAATCTCGATTGTAGTGATACACATATTCATAATATTGAAGCCAAAAGATGCAAAGTTAATAATGACAGTGCGACTTATTTGTGGCGCTACCGTTTGTGTCATATTGGTGTAATGCGCATGAAGAAACTCCATGCTGACGGAATTTTGGAATCACTTGATACTTGCGAACCATGCCTCATGTGCAAGATGACTTAGACTCCGTTCTCCAAAATAATGGAGCGTGTCAGATTTCGGGTTCCGGCTAACCCTTAAGGTTCGAACACTGGGGTGCACGCGGAAATCTCACCTTCAACCTCTCCGTCTCAATGGGATCTAAACTACTAAAAGAGCTGCACGAAAGACACACGATTTATACTAGTTCGGGCCACCGATGTGGTGTAATACCCTACTCCAGTGTGTGGTGGATGGATTGCCTCCTGGGGCTGGTGAGGATGAACAATACAAGGAAGAACAGCCTCGTGAGGGTCTGTTCTTGGCTAAGGTGATGAACTATTGTGAAGAGTTCAGTCACCCTCTTTCTCTCTCTCTCTCTCTACTTGTGAACCAAACGAACCAACCGAACCCAAAACCGAACCCCCTGCTATGTGGGTGGCTAGCCCTATTTATAGAGGCCCTGGTCCTCTCCCCAAATATTGAGCGGGAAGGGATCCAACAATGGCGGGCTAATTTGAAGGGGGCAGCGAGTACATCTATCCTGACAAAAGCAGTCTTCGCCTGCCAAAGGCTCTGGTGATGACGCCGCGCTGGGCTCCATGGTGACCTCCATCTCGTAGTCCTCCTGGCCTTGGTCTCGTTGCACCAAAGTGGCAACCTTTGCCTGATGCCTCGGTACTCTGCTGATACGCTTGCTCCCTTTGCACCAAAGAGGAAAGAGGGACGCTGCGCGCGCTGACACCCACCTGGTGCCCCGTGTCGTCATGGCTTGCGTCATGGGCACCTCGCGAGGTACCCCGCCTTGAACTCTCCGCCTCCTCGTGAGCCAGCCTGACGAGGCTGTGCCTGAGGATGCGCCGTGTCGTCCGCCTCGCGAGGCTTGGCCCCTCGCGAGGGTCTTGAGCCTCGTGTTGATGAAGATGGGCCGTGCTGGGCCCCCACTCGAGCCATGCTGCAGGCCGCAGGCAGGCAAGTCTGGGGACCACCGTTCCTAGAACGCCGACAGTAGCCCCCGGGCCCAAGGTGCGCATGGACTTGGCCGTGCCAAGAGGCGAAAGGGCAAGGGCGAAGTGCCGCGGGCCCTAACAGCCTGCGGCCTCGGACGCCGCGTGGTGGTTGATTGGACGTGGGCGGCACCGTTCCCCCATGCTTCCTTATTGTGCGCCCTGCTAGGCAGCCTGGTTGTTGTACACAGCCGTCCCCTTTCCTGTTGCTCGGGTGTCCTCTGTTCTCCCTTCTTTCGAGCGCCTCCCCCTGGCTTCAATCCAATCTCAAATCCCCCCTCCTTCCCATCGCCATGGCTCTGATGGGGAAGGAGAGAGTAGAGAAATCCATGCCTTCGTCTTGTGCGCCGCCAACGGTGGCCCCTCTCGTCGGCCGATCGACTGTGCTCAACCAAGAGTGCCCTGGCAGGGACAGCTTGGCCCTGGCCACCATCTTCAACGAGTGTGGAAGGACGACCGCCTGGCCCGCGTCCCACTTCTCCATTGACAGGACAGCCACTGAGGTCCCATGTTTTACTGATGCCTTGTGGGCGGGTCTGGTTCCCCCTTTCTCCGATTTCTTCAATGCCGTGCTTTCGCATTATCAGATCCACTTAATGCATCTCAGTCATGAGTCCATCACCCTCCTTTCGGTCTTCGCCTTCGTTTGCGAAGCCATGGTGGGCATCCCTCCTTCGGTCGCCCTGCTGCGCCACTTCTTCTTGCTGCGTCTTGTCGATCCTTCCCAGCGCTGGGCATGCGCGAGCTTTGCTGCCGAGCCTGTGTCCGAGGCGTCTGGAATTGATTTCCGACTCCCCCAACCCGCGGCCGGGTTCCGCGAGCGATGGTTGTATGTGGACGCGGGGGTGCCCAGCCCCCTGCTATCGGAGCCGACCTCACCTGCCGTCCCTAATTCGGGTTGGGGCCAGGAGACGCTGAAGATCCCTCGGCTTGTTTTCGTCTAGCCCAGCTTCGCACTCCTGAGGAAACTCGGCGTGACAGCGCCCAAGGTGGTGAAGGAGTTTCTGTTGTGCCGTGTTGCTCCCCTGCAGCGGCACTCTCGCCGGATGTGGGCCTTCCGGGGCGCGAGGACGACATGAGGCTCCAAGAAGAAGACCTGGCCCCCGCGGCGCTGAAGTCGACGCTCCTGACTTTGGCCGGGGACCCCAATCCTGGCAACATCCGGCAAGGCGGGGCCCTGCTATATCTCTGTCAGAGCAAGGCTGACTTTGTGAAGCAGATGCCTGGCTTCGACGAGTGGGGGCTGCGCCCCGCCGGTCTCCAAGGGCCTCGCGAGAACCCTGTAGTGGTGACTCCCCTCCCAATCGGCCAAGGCGACTCCTCCTCAAGCGGCGGAGAAGGGAGGAAAGAGGCGCCTGAGGCCGTGGAGGCTCCGGAGGAGGGGGCAGCGTTGTGCGCCGCTCGTGAGGGGACGGCTCCGGAGGAGGGTGCGGCGCCTGAGGCCGCTCGTGAGGAGACAGCTCTGGAGGAGGGTGCGGCGCCTGAGGCCGCTCGTGAGGAGACAGCTCCGGAGGAGGGTGCGGCGCTTGAAGCCGCTCGTGAGGAGACAGCTCCTGAGGCCCGTACTGCTGCGGCTGGAGGTGGTAGGCAGCCGCTCCCAGTGCCCGGGGCCGGGGCCTTGGAGGCCCTGGTCCCGGCTTCCGATGAGGTGATTGGTGGCACGCGCCAGGCAGGCGCTCCCGACGCGGGCCGTCCTGGTGCCTCGTCCTCGCGGCAGGTTGGTCCTTGTGCTCTTCTCTTGGGTCGCTTCCGCGTGGACTTCGAGGGAGGCTCTGGGTGTTGACTCCCCTTGTCGCGTGCTGAAGCGCAGGAAGTACTTCGCCACTGACGAGTAAGTCTTTTTCCTCTCTGACTCCCGATCCTCTTGTTGCTCTCGCTGATTCTTGCTCCGCAGGCCCCTTCCAACTGAGATCGCGGGAGTCGCCGAGGCACCGCCTTCCTCGGCTTCGCCTCCTCCGCCATCCTCAAGTGCTCCGAGCAGCTCTGCCCTCGTGGTGAGGGCGTCTTATGGGGCGGATCGTCCCGAGGTGCGCCGCAGTCCTTCATTCCCCACACTTTTCCTTCGCGGGCCTTCTCAGGGGATAGCCAGCCTGTCGGGTACCTCCCGTCTGGTCTTCGGCTGCGATTGGTTGAGGCGCCACCTACGCCCCTCATCTGGAGGCGGGCTGGCCCTTGGTCGGGCTTCTGATATGGCGCGTCCGGCCGTTGGGAGGTCGCCAGCCCCCAGCCCCCTGCCCGGAGGGGGAACGATGACCCGCAGCCCCCCGGCGCCTGCTTGGGGCGGATGATGACGTGGAAGATGTGCTCGAGCGCGCTCGGGAGCGCCGCTCGCGCCGCCAAGGCTTCCTTCGACGAGCGGCCGACGCAGTGGACCTGCTTGGGGAAGAGCTTGCCGCTGAAGATGCTCGCCTGGAGGCCGAGGGCGTGCACCTAGCTGCAGGGAAGCACGAGCTGGAAGCCGCCGTCACCCATGCGCCCCACCAGCGCAACCTTGATGATGAAGGAGTGAAGGCGTCGCTGGAGGCCTCCCGAGTGGCCCGCTCCCAGGCCATCGAGGAGGCCCGGAGGGCTGACGGGTGGCGAGAGGCGGCGGAGGAACGAGCTCGCGAGCTCCTGGCCCGGTGCCACTCGTTGGAGGAGCAAGCGGAGCTGCGCGAGGCGGCCCTCGCGTCGATCGAGGTGGCCTCCGATGACCCAGCTGGGCTTCAGAAGCGCGAGGAAGCGTTGCCGCTGGAGGCCGCCGAACGCTCCCGTGAGTACGAGAGGCTAGAGACGAGGGAGCGCCTAGTGACGCAGGCGGAGGACGACGTCGCTGCGCGAGAAGCGCGTGTCCTGGAGGAGGTTTGTCGTCGGGTGGCGATGGCGCGCCAAGGCCTCGAGCGTGAGTTCGAGGGGAAGCTGAGGATGATCCGGGTCGAGGCTGAAGGCAGAACCGCGGCCCTGAGGACCCAACGGGACGAGGCGATGCGGCTGGCCGACGTCTCCCGGGCCGCGTTGAGGCAGCGTAGAAAGAGCTGGCCGCCTCTCAAGCCGAGGTGCTCCGCCTTCGCCAACGGGTGGAAGAGGCCGAGGCCGTCGAGCGCCAGAGCGCCGACGAAATACGCCAGCGGTGGCTCTTGGAGCAGGCGCATGGCCCAATGTTCACCATGCTCAGGGAGAGGGCCAACTCGGCCTTGGGCAACATCTGCGAGGCGTCCGTCGGTGAGCCACGCATGATCAACTACGCCGGTAACCTGCAGTTCTGCACCACCATGGTGGTGGAGCTGGAGGTGCGGTCGGTTAGGGCCAACAGGTTGGTGGAGGAGAGGAGCCGCGCCTTGCTCAAGCGCGCCTTCTCCCGTGTCTTCAGCCATCTTCAGAATATGAATCCCCGCTTCGACTTCGACGCCGTCATCGCCCCAGTCCCCCAGGCCGTCCGGGACAACCTGCCGCGCTGGGTGGAGGATAACATGGACGCCCTCGTCAGGGCCTTCGCTTCGGACGATAGCGACGTGGTCATGGGTGCTGACGAGGACGGTGCGGCGAGCGGCCCTGACGCCGACGGCAGCGACGCGGGCGTCGATGGCGAGCTTGGGGACTCCGGCGAGGGCTCAGGAGGTGCTTCCGGGGACGCATTGGGGGATTGGTCCGACTGAGAGCGTATCGCTCCTGTCTTTTTCACTCTGCATGAATAGAACTCAGGCTTTCGACCTGGTGGTGTGTGAGAGCATTTTGGGAGGGGAAGCCCCTCATGTAAAAACCTATTCTATCATATCATTAGTTACCAAATTGCGCTTGCGCCCGATGGTGGGCTGGTTTACCTTTGTCCCATGCTGGTTCAGCGGCGGGCTGCAGGAGGGCGCGATGCCTTGGGTGCTTTCTAGCTGGGTCCTCAGGATGTGAGGTTGTCGCTGATGAGAAACTCCTGCGTTGGCCTTCCCCACGGGCCCTGGGCCTTCTTCTGGACGCGATGACTCCACAAGCGCTCGCCTCGCTTCGCAGGCTCCGGGCCTTTCCCTTGAGCGCGAGAGCTTCACATGCACTCGCCTTGCTTCACAGGCTCCGGGCCTTTTCCTCGAGCGCGAGAGCTTCACAGGCACTCGCCTTGCTTCACAGGCTCTGGGCCTTTTCCTCGAGCGCGAGAGCTTCACAGGCACTTGCCTTGCTTCACAGGCTCTGGGCCTTTTCCTCGAGAGCGAGAGCTTCACAGGCTCCGGTCCTTTTCCTCGAGCGCGAGAGCTTCACAGGCACTCGCCTTGCTTCACAGGCTCCGGGCCTTTTCCTCGAGCGCGAGAGCTTCACAGGCACTCGCCTTGCTTCACAGGATCTGGGCCTTTTCCTCGAGAGCGAGAGCTTCACAGGCACTCGCCTTGCTTCACAGGCTCCGGGCCTTTTCCTCGAGCACGAGAGCTTCACAGGCACTCGCCTTGCTTCACAGGCTCTGGGCCTTTTCCTCGAGAGCGAGAGCTTCACAGGCACTTCCCTTGCTTCACAGGCTCCGGGCCTTTTCCTCGAGCGTGAGAGCTTCACGGGCACTCGCCTTACTTCACAGGCTCTGGGCCTTTTCCTCGAGAGCGAGAGCTTCACAGGCACTCGCCTTGCTTCACAGGCTCCGGGCCTTTTCCTCGAGAGCGAGAGCTTCACAGGCACTCGCCTTGCTTCATAGGCTCTGGGCCTTTTTAAACAGGACAACCTCCGCAGGCCCCCGAAAAGCCTCCCGAGGGGGAGTAACAGCGGCTGTCTAGGTTGCGCACGAGCCAGGACTGACCCGACTCGCGAGGGGCTCGCGAGGGGAGGCAGCTGTGACGTAGTGGTAATCAGAACGCGAGAAACGGCACGAGCGAGAATAAGCACCCCTTCCCCGAACACACGCAAATCTCAAATTCGAATCCAACTTAAATCCAGCGGGGGAAAGCAACAGCCAAAGGGCAAGGCAACAAAAGGCAGACAAAAAGCCGCGTCCGGCACCTAATCTAGTCTTCGACGTCTTCTCACCAGCGCGGAGCTAAGTGCTGTCCACTAGGCGTGGGAGGGAGCCCCAGGGCCTGAGGCCGGCACCCCTGAGACTCCGGGGCGTGTACAGCCCCACTCATTATTATGTGAGAGTGTCACGGGGCGGCGAGCTTCACAGGCACTGGGCCTTCTTCACAGGTACTGGCCTTGCTTCATATCGCCAGACGAGGGCCCCGCCTTGCGCCACACTCTAGTGCCATCAGCAATGACCGGAACCCAGGACGCCGCCCGATGGGGTAGAGCGGTCGCTAGTGGTTCCCCCGACGACCACGGGTCCTCTGCCAGGGGCAGGCCCTGAGGCACCTCCCCAGCAGAGGGCCTACTTCCTAAGAACGCCTTGCTCCGAACGCCGCGGTGGTGATGTCGGATCCCGGCCCCTCCCCTGCAGCCCCCTGCACCTCCTGCGATCCATGGTTAGCATATACCTGCCCCTGAAGAGTTAGCGGCACCCGGTGATCGCTGCCTCCTGCGCGGCCAGCGGGCTCGTCCTGGGGCGCCGGGAAGGGCTCAGCCTCCATCACCTCGTCCCCCCAGCTGGGGCCGAGGAGTGAGCCCTGCCCATCCTCGTGAGGGTGTCCTTGGTCCATCATGCAGGGCACGTACTCTTCCATCGCCGTCATCCCGTACGCCATGTCATGGCGCCCCGCATGCCATGCGGCCCCACCAGTCATGCCTGCATCTGGGTGGCAATGTGGCCGCCCTCCGGGGCCCCGGGTCGCGTCGAGTCCTTCTCCTTCGCGGGCCGGGGGCGGGGGCAGCGCCGCCACCGGTCCGGTGCTGACAACTTCGCTAGCGTCGGAGTAGCCTTGAAGCCTGCGGGTGCGCGCGGAGCCCCCGTGCGGGTCGCTCTGGGCTTGAGATGGGAGCTGGGTGGATAAGGGGTGATCCCCCGAGGCGGCGAAGCCCAGGAGCTCCGCCACTCGCTCTAGCAGCACGTCGTAGCCGCCCTCCAGCAGCCTACATCGCAGCAGCTCTCGGGCCACCGTGAGCGCGGCCCTCGAATTCGCCTACTCCCGGCGGGTGTATGGTGTCGTTGTCGCAGCATGATTGGAGGTCCTTGCCGCCGACCGAGCCTGCCGCGGCGTAAGAGCTGCCGAAGTCTGTCCGCATCGCCCGCGGCCCACAGCGCCCTGTGGACTGCGAGCTGCCTGGGGCGCGGGGTCGCTCGAGGCGAGCGGTTCCACGTGTTTGGGCCATGCAGCCCACGGGTCAGGGTTGACCTCCTGGTTTCCTGGCATGGCGATGAAGACGCGACGGGGCACGGAGCGGTGGGAGACGAATTCCGGCGCACCCCTACCTGGTGCGCCAAATGTCGGATTTCGGGTTCCGGCTGATCCTTAAGATTCGAACACTGGGGTGCACGCGGAAATCTCACCTTCAACCTCTCCGTCTCAATGGGATCTAAACTACTAAAAGAGCTGCACGAAAGACACAAGATTTATACTGGTTCGGGCCACCGATGTGGTGTAATACCCTACTCCAGTGTGTGGTGGATGGATTGCCTCCTGGGGCTAGTGAGGATGAACAATACAAGGAAGAACAGCCTCGCGAGGGTCTGTTCTTGGCTGAGGTGATGAACTGTTGTGAAGAGTTCAGTCACCCTCTTTCTCTCTCTCTCTCTACTTGTGAACCAAACGAACCAACCGAACCCAAAACCGAACCCCCTGCTATGTGGGTGGCTAGCCCTATTTATAGAGGCCCTGGTCCTCTCCCCAAATATTGAGCGGGAAGGGATCCAACAATGGCAGGCTAATTTGAAGGGGGACAGCGAGTACATCTATCCTGACAAAAGCAGTCTTCGCCTGCCAAAGGCTCTGGTGATGACGCCGCGCTGGGCTCCATGGTGACCTCCGTCTTGTAGTCCTCCTGGCCTTGGTCTCGTTGCACCAAAGTGGCAACCTTTGCCTGATGCCTCGGTACTCCGCTGATACGCTTGCTCCCTTTGCACCAAAGAGGAAAGAGGGACGCTGCGCGCGCTGACACCCACCTGGTGCCCCGTGTCGTCATGGCTTGCGTCATGGGCACCTCGCGAGGTACCCTGCCTTGAACACACCGCCTCCTCGCGCGCCAGCCTGACGAGGTTGTGCCTGAGGATGCGCCGTGTCGTCCGCCTCACGAGGCTTGGCCCCTCACGAGGGTCTTGATCCCCGTGTTGATGAAGATGGGCCGCGCTGGGCCCCCACTCGAGCCACGCCGCAGGCCGCAGGCAGGCAAGTCTGGGGACCCCCGTTCCCAGAACACCGACAGAGCGAGCAACTGACTTATTGGACACAATACATACTGATGTATGCGGTCCGATGAGTGTTGAGGCTCGCGACGGGTATCGTTATTTTTTGACCTTCACAGATGATTTGAGAAGATATAGGTATATCTACTTCATGAAACATAAGTCTGAAACATTTGAAAAGTTCAAAGTATTTCAGAGTGAAGTAGAAAATCATCATAACAAGAAAAAAAGTTTCTAGGATCTGATCATGGAGGTGAATATTTGAGTTATGAGTTTTGTCTTCATTTGAAACAATGTGGAATAGTTTCGCAACTCACGCCACCTAGAACACCATAGCGTAATGGTGTGTCCGAACATCGCAACCGTACTTTATTAGATATGGAGCGATATATGATGTCTCTTACCGATTTACCACTATCATTTTGGGGTTATGCTTTATAGACAGCTGCATTCACATTAAATAGGGTACCATCTAAATCCATTGAGATGACACCATATGAATTGTGGTTTAGCAAGAAACCTAAGCTGTCATTTCTTAAAGTTTGGGTTTGCGATGTTTATGTGAAAAAGCTTCAACCTGATAAGCTTGAACCCAAATCGGAGAAATGTGTCTTCATAGGATACCCAAAGGAGACTGTTGGGTACACCTTCTATCACAGATCCGAAGGCAAGATATTCGTTGCTAAGAATGGATCATTTCTAGAGAAGGAGTTTCTCTCAAAAGAAGTGAGTGGGAGGAAAGTAGAACTTGATGAGGTAATTGTTCCTTCTTCCGAATTGGAAACTAGCTCACCATAGAAATCAGTTCTAGTGATTCCTACACCAATCAGTGAGGAAGCTAATGATGATGATCATGAAACTTCAGATCAAGTTACTACCGGACCTCGTAGGTCAACCAGAGTACGATCCGCACTAGAGTGGTACGATAATCCTGTTCTGGAGGTCATGTTACTTGACCATGACGAACCTACGAACTATGAGGAAGCGATGATGAGCCCAGATTTTGTGAAATGGATTGAGGCCATGAAATCTGAGATAGGATCCATGTATGAGAACAAAGTGTGGACTTTGGTTGACTTGCCTGATGATCGGCAAGCCATAGAGAATAAATGGATCTTCAAGAAGAAGACTGACGCTGATGGTAATGTTACTGTCAACAAAGCTCTACTTGTTGTGAGAGATTTTCGACAAGTTCAAGGAGTTGACTACGATGATACCTTCTCACTCGTAGCGATGCTTAAGTCTATCCGAATCATGTTTGCAATTGCTGCATTTTATGATGTCAAAACTGCATTCCTTAATGGATATCTTAAAGAAGGGTTGTATATGATGCAACTAGAAGGTTTTGTCGATCCTAAAAGTGCTAACAAAGTGTGCAAGCTCCAGCAATCTATTTATGGACTGGTGCAAGCCTCTTGAAGTTGGAATATACGCTTTGATAGTGTGATCAAAGCATATGATTTTATACAGACTTTTGGAGAAGCCTGTATTTAGAAGAAAGTGAGTGGGAGCTCTGTAGCATTTCTAATATTATATGTGGATGACATATTGTTGATTGGAAATAATACAGAATTTTTGGATAGCATAAAAGGTACTTGAATAAGAATTTTTCAATGAAAGACCTCGGTGAAGCTGGTTATATATTGGGCATCAAGATCTATAGAGATAGATCAAGACGCTTTGGACTTTCATGGTTCTTGTCGGTGTTACAAGGTGTGAAGTTGAGTCAGACTCAATGCCCGACCACTGTAGAACATAGAGAGAAAATGAAAGTCATTCCCTATGCCTCAGGCATAGGTTCTATCATGTATGCAATGCTGTGTACCAGACCTGATGTGTGCTTTGCTATAAGTATAGCAGGGAGGTAGCAAAGTAATCCAGTAGTGGATCACTGGATAGCGGTCAAGAACATCCTAAAATACCTAAAAAGGCATAAGGATATGTTTCTCATTTATGGAGGTGACAAAGAGCTTGTCGTAAATGGTTATGTCGATGCAAGCTTTGACACTGATCCGGATGACTTTAAGTTACAAACCGGATATGTATTTATATTGAATGGTGGAGCTGTCAGTTGGTGCAGCTCCAAGCAGAGCGTCGTGGCGGGATCTACGTGTGAAGCAGAGTACACAGCTGCTTTGGAAGCATCAAATGAAGGAGTCTGGATGAAGGATTTCATATCCGATCTAGGTGTAATACCTAGTGCATCGGGTCGAATGAAAATCTTTTGTGACAATTGACGGTGTCATGGACTTGGGGGGGGGGGGGTATTCACCACGTCGTCACCTGACCAGCTGGATCGGGCCGAGGACCCCCATGGCGGTTCACTCATGGGCCACTTCGGGCAGCCCATGTCGTACACAAGGAGTATTCTACAAGACTTGTTGATCAAGACAAATACTCCTCTCCACCAACGTATTTTGCTAGGACTCTTGTTATCCTAGGCCTCTGGTGCATTATATAAGCCAAGGCCAGGCTGGTCGATAGATCATTATCATAGCCATACAAGCTAGACTTCTAGGGTTTATCTATTACGATCTCGTGGTAGATCAACTCTTGTAGCAATCATATTCATCAATATCAATCAAGCATGACGTAGGGTATTACCTCCATAGAGAGGGCCCGAACCTGGGTAAACATCGTGTCCCTTGTCTCCTGTCACCATTGACCTTAGACGCACAGTTCAGGACCCCCTACCCGAGATCCACAGGTTTTGACACCGACGTTGGTGCTTTCATTGAGAGTTCCGCTGTGTGATCGACAAAAGATGAATGGCTTGCCCGCAGATCAATTGCGACGCCGGCATCTTCGTCGCCGGCTCGACTGGTCACCTTGGCTCGACCGAGGACCGCGCTCCATCTTTGATCGTCATGTTTGGACGGGGCCTTTCATCAACATCAAGTCTGATCTCTATTAAGATCATGGTGGAATCATCCATGGAGCCCCGGGGCTCAACATCAACATTGCCCTCGGGTGACCGTGCTGTTTTTCCGAACAACGAACTTGTATCCGCTGCCACCACCTCCTTGAATATCACTTTGACGATTCCTTTGATGGAAATTGTGCGGAATTGAGTCTACAACAACCATGCAAAATGTCGTCGATTTCCGATAGAGGAGTCTCGGGCAATCTATGATATACCGGAGCCCTGTCAAATCTGGACGGGAATCTGGACGAGTTTAGGGCATGGTCTCCAGCACTTAGCTCAGACGTCCTTTGGAAGATTCAACCGTTGATCGACTATGGAATTCCTATATCTACCACCTCTCAAAATTTCAGCTCAATCTGACCGTCCAAACTCCGGGAACCTTCCGATTAGTGCATCACTTTTCGGATCTGTCTTCTGCGCGAATACGGATCCGACCAGAATTCATGTTTCTTTATGAACGTGATATTGGACAACCTTTTTAAAGGAATGTTGTTCTAGGGTATCATGCGTTGTTTTTAACACGTGCCCATAAAATTTTAAGCCTTCTCTGAGGCACTCTTCACCATCGTGCTGGTGTCAAGCCAGTTCGGTAACATTGCTCCACGTCAGCCGACCTGTGCTATACAGATCGTCGCTTCATCGAGTCGGGCCTAACCTTATCGGATCATCAGCTTGGCAAGCCGAACAAGAGTTCGGCATCGCAAAGGATAAATCATCACCAACACCATCGCCCCATGAATTGCACGGGTCAGGCGCGCCGACATCGCCTCTCGGTTACTTCATCAATCCGGCATTGACCGCGTCACAAGTTATGACCAGCGCCGGCATGGCTGCACTATTGCTTCTTCAAGCCGATGTCCATCACGAACTGCTTCAACACTTTGCCTAACGTGGTAGCTGCAACGTGTCCTTACCGACCCGCTCCGTCATCTCGGCTAGACCGGGGACTTTGCTATTTCTTCATCAACATACTCCGGTGACTTTGGCGTCACCAGCCGACCAGGTTCGTCACGTTAGCTGGACCGGGGGCTTTTCCTTGGCGAGCCGACCTTTGCCAGCATCGCCATGACGCTGCTTTATCGCCCATCAGACAATGGGTGTGCCGATCGAGTCCCAATTTTGGGAGTAACCTTTCTTCAGATTGCTACAACAGATAAACCAACTGCTATTAATCCTAATATTTTTTCTTGCTTGGGTTTATTTTTCCCAAGGAATTATTACTCTGGTTTGTTTCATCATCTGTACACAGGTCTATGAAATGGTGGCCGCATTAACAACGGTCGCGTGGTGGTTCGGTCAGTTTCCGTATATAGTTCGGCGAATGCCGCATCCAGAACTCAGACCGGCCTGTGAAGTCAGGCTTTACCACACCTTCACCATGTCACGCCGATGCCCTGCATTGACATTGACTTCGGTACCAGGCCACATCTCTTTCAATAAATTATTTTTGTGAAAAGCAATTATCCTTTTTGGACCGCACTATTTTATGTGTGTAGGTGATCGACTTCAACTGCGTCACGTGGTCACTTTGGAAAGCCGACGTCGTTGTCCCAACTGGCACAAATCGGCTCGTGTGATCACCTCGTTGGTCGAATCGCCATACCGGCATGTTCGGTTGCCTCGGGGACTTCGGCATCACTGAGAGAGCTCTACCTCATCGAGTTTTCGGCACACTGGCCATATTTCTTTTATTATTCACTTTGCTTAAATCATTAATTATGTAGAGATTTATTATTATTATTATTATTATTATTATTGTTATTATTATTATCATTGTTATTATCTCCAGATTGCACTATTTTTTGTGCATGGGTAAATAATTTCGGCCGGGCAGCGCTATTACCTTGGCACACCAATGTGCTGATGTGGGGGTTCTCTCGTCACCTTGCCGACCTACCGCATCACCTCGGCTGGACCGGGGGCTTCATCGTCACTTCATTAACACACACTGGGGGCTTCGGCGTCACACTGCCGGCCTGCTCTGTCGCCGCGGTCGGACTGGGGTTTTCACCTCGCCCATCGACTATGCTGCGTCACCACTTCATCAAGCCGAGCTCTTTACTCGGACATCTCAGGACTGGCTTGGGGGCTGGGATCTCGTCCCGCCACAATCTCGGCCTGCGTTATCAACATCGAGCACATTAACCAGCTAAGTCGCTTTCATGCTCAAAAACTTTCAGTTTCAAATTCTGTTTGGTTCGACCAAGCATTATACTTTTTTGGCAAAAAGTTGTTTGTGGAAAAATTCCTTGTCAAACCTTTGTTTGTGACACACAAATTCAAATACCCCATTTATTTAGGGGCTTCCTTTATGAAGCCATTCCTCTTGCATATGATTATACTTGTACGGCTTCGTTCCTTGTTCGTGTATTACGCCACAATATGCACCATATTGACTTAAGTGTTTCGCAAGCTGGGTTGCCTGGCTCCTGTGCTTACCCCTACGTTCCCGATTGTTTGGCTAGGAAGTAAAGGGAGCACCTCTGTGATTTTTACTACCGGGTTATCCGAGTTAGTACCTCAGACTAGGTGAAGCCGAAAGCTAGCACTCTTATTGTTTTTAGTCATGGTCAGCACACAACGGAACTCATGAGTACAAAAAATCTATTGCACAAGTCTCATAGTAACAATGAGCAACCGAAGAAAGGTATCGGTGGGGGCACTATTTTCTTCGAAGATGCTTCTTACACTTCATCAGTAATATAGCATAAGATCCCTGAGCGCGCTTTGTCTGTTATAGCCTTATGGCCTGATTGCCTGGTTATCGGAAACATCGTCGATATTCTCAACAGGTGGAGTACATAACACTTGTCGGCCCTTGGCCAAAGAGGGAGAAGCCAAAGGTCAGTTAAGACGCGTTTAAAGTTTGGGTGAACACAGATATGATATAAGTACTTCGGTGCATACAATCATTATACATAAAATTATTTTACCCAAGTCACTTGGTGGCTCTTAAAATTTATATGAGTTATTTTATAGTAAATGTGTTTTCTTCTTGGTCATTGCAAAATATTTTTCTACCGCTCCTTTTTCGACTGGAGTGTATGGTTAATAGCCGGATAGCCTATCTTCTCTCTAAAAGCCGCTCGAGTTCAATTTGCTAAACTGACCTTGGAAAAGTACTCCGCCTTTGGGATAATGAGCTTGAAGCCGTAGGCTGACCCGCGTGATGTCTTGAGATCGGGTGTGTCATGTTAAAGCACGACAGAAGCACATTTTTTTTCCAATTTTCGGATTGGCACCGAACACTTGATCTTGTTCGGACATCAAGTTTTTACTAACGTTTTTTTGGTTTTCCAAGCTTATGGCACTTTTGAACTATTTGTGTGTTTTTAGCATAAGTCTCGCAGTGCAACGTCGGACACCTTTAGAGATTCGGCAAAAACATTCTCGGATATTGGTATATATGCATCGGTTTCAAATTGTGTCTTCAATCAAATAGTTGGGTTGCCCGGCTCCTGTGCTTGCCCCCTATGTTCCGCTTTGTTTGGCTAGGTGCGCAAAGGGAGAACCACTGCGATTGTGCTTCCAGCTCGCATGGTTAAGCCCCTCAGTGGACAAAGCCGAAAACTAACTGTCACAATAAGCGCAAACTGGTCAGTGATCCGGTGACTATGTTAAATGGCGGGCTGTTCATAACATTGGCCGAAGTGTTTACGACTTGACCTCGGATGTCGCCGAACACTAACCGGGGGCTCGTATCTAGCTTCCCCAGTTTAAAGCTCCTATGACTAAGTGAAATTTATAAAGCCCGCATATCTGATGGCCTCGTTTCCGCCAACACAACCGCCTTCGGGCACCGAGATGTCGGCTAAGGGTTGTCTTGTTATCATGGAGACACCCAGCGTAGTATCCACAAAGGGGTATAAGCTGATGATGGGCCACTTTCAACTGATAAATGGTCGCAATGGAGACAAAATAAACATATCATCGTCATTTGTATTTAATATACAAGGGCTGCCTTCCGTAATCATCGTTATAAAGCCATAAATATGCATCAATTTGACTTAAGATTTTTGCCAAGCTGGGTTGCCTGGCTCCTGTGCTTACCCCTATGTTCCTGATTGTTCGGCTAGGCGGTAAAGGGATCACCTCTGTGATTGTTACTACCGGGTCATCTGAGTTAGTACCTCACACTGGGTAGAGCCGAAAGCTAGCGATCTTAAAGGATCACATTGGTTAGCAACGACGGAAGTAAAAATTTTGGTTCATTAATACCACAGAGTTCAGGAACTTTCCCCAAACTAAATCCTCAATATTTTCCTCCCACATTGATCGGAGGTGAGGTTTCATGATCACGATATGCATGATGACCCAAAGAAAGGAACCGATAGCAGGACTATTTTCCTTGGAAGATGTTTCTTACATTAAGTAATATAACATATCTCTCCGCGTACCTTTGTTTATAAAACCGTATGGACGGATTGCCTTGTTTTTCATAAATCTTTGCCCTTATAACGGCTTTATAAAGTAGGACAAACACTCCCCGGCTTCTGGCCGAGGAGGTTGAAGCCGATGGTCGGTCAACAAAGTTTTGTACAATGCGGATCCGAGCATTAATGATGTAAAGTACTTCGATACGTAGAATCATTACACATAATTTGTGGTTTTACTTAGGATATTGATCCTTAATTCAGCCACCCGTGCCCACATTAAGGCTCGGGGGCTACTGGGCTTTGGGCTTATCATTCACTAATATTAGAAGGGGTGTATCGATCCCCTGATCTAATGTTGCCACCCGACCAGTGTCTCGGGGGCTATTGCATTGGCAATCCAATGCAAAAAATTTAAAGTGCAATATAGCTTTCGAGGAGATTATGATCCCCAGGTTGATCGGCCGCACCCAACCTGAGTCTTGAAGAATTTGCACACCGCTTTTTGTCTCCCAAAGTATTCTACCGAGCTAGGAGTTGATTCTCAAGCCGATTTTGTGAATCAACTTGAGTCTCAGGGGCTACTGGGTTCATCGGTCTTATGTCATCCTTCAGGTGCATCTCGGGTTTTAGACCGATACACACCTTGAGGGCTACTGTCTATATATCTCGGCAGAGAATAAATTGCAGCAATCAAAAATATTGACAAAAAATCAGCCCACAGTCGGGGTGGTGCACCACCTCGGAAACAGTCGGGCATAAAGCTCGGGCGCTAGTGGCTGGCTCCATAGAGGGCATTTCCGGCATTAAGCTCGGCTAAACTCCCGCAACTTTTTTGAACCAAGGTGATTTATGACACCTCGGATATAGTCCGGTGTTGGAGCTTGAACATAATCCGGCGTTGGAGCTCGGATACAGTCCGGCGCTGGAGCTCGAATGCAGTTCGTCATTGGTGCTCGGCTGCAAAAGATACCTCGAATGCAGTCCGGCTTTGGAGCTCGGACACAAGAGGACACCGCCGCCCAGGAACAAATTCAAACCCGAGGAGTGGCATAAACATAACAAGGCATTGATAAAGGCTAGAAACTTAAAGGGGATCCTTGGATACCCGATGTGTAAACTCTTCGGATGCACTTCGGCGATCCTCAAGATCCAAGATGAGAAGATTTGTTGAACCAATTTTCAAGACCGACGACCGAAGACGAAGAATAGTTCGGAAGAATCGAGGAGCATACCCAACTTGAAGATCGGTTCAGGGGGCTACTTCCAGTTTCATGGACTAGGGGGCACTCACCACGTTGTCACCCGGCCAGCTGGATCGGGCCGAGGACCCCCACGGTGGTTCACTCATGGGCCACTTCGGGCAGCCCATGTCGCATACAAGGACTATTCCACAAGACTTGGTAATCAAGACAAAGACTCCTCTCCACCAACGTATTCGTCTAGGACTCTTGTTATCCTAGGCCTATGGTGCATTATATAAGCCAAGGCCAGGCTGGTCGATAGATCATTATGTAACACTCATATTCATCAATACCAATCAAGCAAGACGTAGGGTATTACCTCCATAGAGAGGGCCCGAACCTGGGTAAACATCATGTCCCTTGTCTCCTGTTACCATCGACCTTAGACACACAGTTCGGGACCCCCCAACCTGAGATCCGCCGGTTTTGACACCGACAACAATACTGGAGCAATAGCCTTGACGAAGGAATCCAGATTTCACAAGAGAACCAAACACATCAAGAGACCACTACTAGAAAAAGGGCTATAGATGGGATTGACACTAATGGTGCACCAGACAAGCGGTGCGCCATTAGTATATACTAATGGCACACCACCTTCTGATACGCCATTAGAGTTGAAACTACTAATGGCGCACCTGGCCCAGGGTGCGCCATTAGTATCAAAAAACAAATTTGAACTAGTGCGCCTGTCCAAACATACTAATGGCGCATCCAGACACAGTGCGCCATTACTAGTTGTAACTAGTAATGGCGCACCTGTCGAAAAGTGCGCCACTAATGTTGTTTTTTATTATATTTTTTATTCCTTTTTTGCAAAACTACTAATGGCGCACTGTTCCACCGTGCGCCATTACTAGTTTAAACTAGTAATGGCGCACTGTGGGACAGTGCGCCATTAGTATGTTTTTTTGCCAAACTACTAATGGCGCACCACCAGAAGGTGCGCCATTAGTAACCTGGATTACTAATGGCGCATTTAGAGTTGGTGCGCCATTAGCAATCCCTCCCCTGCCTCGTCTCACTCGCACGTGACCACACCGCCCACCACTTCCCCGCCGTGCTCGCTTCCCCCGCCGCACCCGACCACCTCCCTCACCGTCCCGCCTCCGCCCGCGCCCTCGCCGTCCCCCTCCCCCCGCGGCCCCGCCTGCGACAACCTCCCTCCCGAACGCGACAGCTAGGGTTCCTAGCCGCCGCCACCGCTGCCGGCGGCCCCGCGCCCCCACGACCCCCACCACCGCAGCTCCTCCATCGCCGACGCCTCCGCGACCTCGCCGTGGCCGCCCGCCTCCCCACAACCAACCGAGGCATCCCTGCGATGCCGCCACCGCCGACCCCGACACCAACCCCAAGCCGGACCCCTCCGGCGACCAGCCACGCCCGCCCAGGTACCTCTCCTCCTTCCTCCTTCCTCCCTCTCCACCCTTCCTCCTCCTTGTCGCCTCCAAAATTGGCCATGACCCAGTGCACTTTAATTTGTTAGAAAGATAAGTATTTTGTTGGACAAAGTAGTTCAACATATGCTACACATGACATTTTTACAAATCTACATTAGAGCAAACACATAGCAATTTCCATCTATTCAAACCCCTAGTTATCTAAGACATGGCAGTTGCCATCTATTCAAACTCCATTGATAGAAATAACTAGAATTAATGCCACACTTTTTTAGTCAAATACCACACTGCTTACATTTTGGACCTATACTCTGGGTGGCACATTTGTGGACCGATTGAGTTATTTTCCACCCATTCTGTGTACTTCTCCATCCCGGTTGTTATTATTTGTGAGAATCGCACTAGCAAACATTTTTCTGTGACTTCTAATGAGTTTGCTATGTGTTCATAAAGATTAGGTAAAAGAAATGCGAAATGCATCTGCTTGTGAATATATATATATATATAGATGATTATGGTTTCTGCCATTTATATATCTAAGTAACCAAACATCTAGAGTTGATGATTCTCTCTCGAGTAACAAACATCATTGTTTTCATAGGCTCCACCAGAGCCTGATTTTGCTTTACCATTCTATAATCTTCACCAACTGCAGGAAAATTGGCCCATAGTTACAAATCCCAATCATTTCACTAAAAACACATGGGGCAAAAAAATGTTTCACTGCATCCAACCAAAACTTGCTGTAGTGCATTCAGATGCTTCTTGGCTTGACAGAGTTATACTTGATAGATGAAGTATGTGTGTATTCAGATGCTTTGTGTAATTGTACCTGTTATATCTGACCACCGCTTATTGTGGTTTTGATTTTGTTACAGTGTTCTCAAGTATAACAACATAGTGGGATCATTTGTCAACATAGTGGGATCATTTTGCAGATTCCAGCAAACAACATAGTGGGATCATTTGTCAAGGCCAGCATCAGAGTGCTAATTTACAGGTATAAATAGATAAAAGATTCAGAGAGTAGCTCTTTTCTTACCAGCATCATGGCCAAGCTGCTAGTTCAACTACTGGCCAACTAGTGGCCCTTGTTATCAAAGTAGTCTTGCCACATGTTCATAGTAATCTCCAATCATATTAGCAGTACTGAATCAAACTTGTCTTGTTTTATGGGAATGGTTGATTACCTTGATTATACTTACTGGATGTTGACTCTATAAATCATATTGATATTGATGTTAAAGGTATTTCTAGCAAAACCTGAAATGCTAGATGGATTGATTTTTCTGAGCTGTTTGTGCTCTCCCTGCATCTTTCAGCTCTCATTTTCAGTCGAGTTGTTGAATTATATGCTCTCATTGGACATGTTTTACATGTTAGTTTGCTGGCTTTTTTCTCCGACCATCGTGTCGTGATGAATTTGCAGGTACCCCGAGAGGCCCTTGAGTTTGCTGGAATGTCAATTAACTTCCATTCCGGCAAATTAGGGTACTCCATATGTCCTATTTTCAGCAAAGGTCATGCTGAAATTTTCTGTGAATTTTAGCATGACTTTGCTAAAAATCGGACATATGAGGTACTTGCTACTAATGCATGGGCCGGGGTATCTTAGTACTTAATTAAGTAGGATCAACTGCCCCTTTATTCTTGCGGTATTAAACCATAGGTGGCAATAGAGCCAAGTGATTAGTGCCAAGTGATTAGGCCCAACCTAGGGTGCCTCGGCATCGATAAACCCTAAATGATGAAAACTTAACTTAGCATTTAGGGTGCCTCGGCATCGATAAAACCTAAATGATGAAAACTTAACTTGGCTGCCCCGGATGCCTCGGTGTCAATGAGAACCTAAATGATGTACGCTTAGGCTTTTAGGGTGCCTCAGCGTCGAAACCCTAAATGATGAAAGCTTAGGCTTTTAGGGTGCCTCGGTGTCGACAAACCCTAAATGATGAGACCATGATCTTGTTCCTTGACAATAACCAACTTTTTGACCAAACTTTTTTCCTATTTAGAGCAAAACATGGCCCACAACAATGAGGCCTGTGGTTCGGGCGGCAAGCAATTCTGAGAGCTGTCCCAGGATATGTCGTCATCATCATCGGACGACGAAAGTCTCCCGGCAGAGTGCGACTGGTGCCACGACAATCGAGGTCTGTGCGACATGCCTCACCTGGACGATGATCGGCGCTTCAGCATTAAGCTCGAGGAGACCTTCGAAGTCGAAACGGTACACAACAACGACAAGTGTTATTTTCATAATTAAGCATTACTTCAACTATTTCAACGTGTAATTTTCGTCTTTTCGATTCGAGTATAGCTTATCCCATGCCATGCAAGACGCTATGTCTTGGAGAGGATGGATTTTGAAGACCATGAAATTTCTGAAACAAAGAAAATTCACCTAAGGACTCATCACGATGTGGACTTTGAAGTAAATCTATATAATTCTGAGAGTGTAACCCATTTTGGTTGCAAAAATTGGGAAGCATTTTGCAAGATGTATGGTTTTGATGAGGGTATGCTTATCACCATGGATCTTGGTAATCCTGACATCAACCAAGACAATATGGACATTTGGGTCCTTGTTGATACGCCTCCAGTTCTACCGCTATGTGAGTTTCTCAAACATAGTTATTAGCTAATTTATATTGTTTATTTCAAAATAGTTGACAGCTTATTTCCATTGACAGCTTATTTTTATTGTTCAAAGAATGTGCGGGAGATGGTAGACAAAACCCACTACACCGATGGCTCCGAATTAACAACTTACAAGGAGAAAAATCATCTGGTCGGATTTTGTACTGACATTGAAAATTACATTATCCACAAACAAATTCCTCAACATTATGGTAAATACGTGCCACTAGTGCATGTGTTCAACTACGGTAACTACCATGGAGATACCCTAGTAAGATTTTTACTATTACGACATCCGTGTATCTTTTGCATACTTCTAAAACTAGTACATCATTGCTAACTATGAAGTTATTACTATGTTTTTCAACAGATAATCCCGGAGAATTGTGTGCCTCATATGATGTATCTGAAAGGTAGTGTTAATGTTTTGAACATACAGCCAGGTCATCGTACGAATCTCAACTGTCCATACGAGATTTCTAAAAGAAGTGGAGACATGAAAATCAAAGGATGGAAAAAATATATGGACAGTCATAAGGAGCTTCTTGGAAGCAAAAGGAAGCGAAGCGCATGAATTGGAGACAGGATGTTCTCCATTCTCCATAATGGAGAGTCAGGGTCTATATTGTTTTATGCTATTTTAGCTTAAATAGGTTATTTAGGTCCTGCCTAATACTGATGATCATGTGCTGATGAACAATTAAGTAGGGTTGGTTCGAAGACTATCAAGATGGTGATCGTATGACTTGGTATGAATAACGAGTAGAAGTTGTATGATGATGATTAGTAGGACTTGTTAGGATTAGTATTACTTCCGACAAACTCGATACTCGCGGTCTTGAGCCTTGTAATGTTTTATCTTTGTTCGGCCTTTTCAATTCGGAGACTAATATGATGAATTGTATTCGAAGGCTAATATGATGGATTGTATTCAGAGACTAATCTTCTATTGTATTCGATGAATCTGTTGTTGATGGGTGCTGTCTATATTTTGTCCAATTATACATTTTGTAACCTGTGCAAAAAACAGAAAATAAAAAAATAAAAAAAACCTAATATTCATACTAATGGCGCATCACATCATAGTGCGCCATTAGTATGCCGAAGTTACTAATGGCGCATCTTGTTGTTGTGCGCCATTAGTATGCCAAAGCACCTGGGTATACATGGCCCCCTGGGAGGCATACTAATGGCGCACTATTGTATATACTAATGGCGCATCTTAGGTGCACCATTAGTATACCAGATACTAATGGCGCACCAGTGGTGCGCCATTAGTAAAATATACTAATGGCGTGATACTAATGGCGCACCACTAATGCGCCATTAATGGCCAAATTAGGTGCGCCATTAGTAGGCCTTTTCCTAGTAGTGGACGCTTCAATTCCATCCGCGATCAAGTCAAGGAGGGAGACATAGAGATTTGCAAGATACATACGATCTGAATGTTGCAGACCCGTTGACTAAGCCTCTTTCACAAGCAAATAATTGATCAACACCAAGAGTCCATGGGTGCTAGAATCATTACTATGTAATCTAGATTATTGACTCTAGTGCAAGTGGGAGACTGAAGGAAATATGCCCTAGAGGCAATAATAAAGTTGTTATTTATATTTCCTTATATCATGATAAATGTTTATTATTCATGCTAGAATTGTATTAACCGGAAACTTAGTACATGTGTGAATAAATAGACAAAATTGAGTTTCCCTAGTATGCCTCTACTTGACTAGCTCGTTAATCAAAGATGGTTAAGTTTCCTAACCATAGACATGTGTTGTCATTTGATGAACGGGATCACATCATTAGAGAATGATGTGATGGACAAGACCCATCCATTAGCTTAGCATCATGATCGTTTGGTTTTATTGCCATTGCTTTCTTCATTACTTATACATATTCCTCTGACTATGAGATTATGCAACTCCCGAATACCGGAGGAACACTTTGTGTGCTATCAAACGTCACAATGTAACTGGCTGATTATAAAGATGCTCTACAGGTGTCTCCGATGGTGTTTGTTGAGTTGGCATAGATTGAGAATAGGATTTGTCACTCCGTGTATCAGAGAGGTATCTCTAGGCCCTCTCGGTAATGCACATCACTATAAGCCTTGCAAGCAATGTGACTAATGAGTTAGTTATGGGATGATGCATTACGGAACGAGTAAAGAGACTTGCCAATAACGAGATTGAACAAGGTATGAGGATACCGACGATCAAATCTCGGGAAAGTAACATACTCATGACAAAGGGAATAACGTATGTTGTTATGCGGATTGACCGATAAAGATCTTCGTAGAATATGTTGGAGCCAATATGAGCATCCAGGTTCCACTATTGGTTATTGACCGGAGATGTGTCTCGTTCATGTCTACATAGTTCTCGAACCCCTAGGGTCCAGACGCTTAACGTGCGATGATGATTTGTATTATGAGTTATGTGTTTTGGTGACCGAAGATTGTTCGGAGTCCTGGATGAGATCACGGACATGACGAGGAGTCTCGAAATGGTCGAGAGGTAAAGATTGATATATTGGAAGGTTATATACGGACACCAGAATGGTTCCGATAAGGTTCGATAATTTTTAGGAGTACCGGGAGGCTACCGGAACCCCCCAGGAAAGTTAATGGGCCTAATGCGCCATAGTGGAGGAGAGGAGGCAGGCCACGGGAGGAGGCGCGTTCGCCTTGACCAATCCGAATTGGACAAGGGGAGGGGGCGCCCCCCTCTTTCCATTTCCCTCTCTCTCCCTTCCCCTTCCCCCTCTCCTTTGGAAGGAAAGGGGGGCGAATCCTACTAGGAACGAAGTCCTAGTAGGACTCCCCCCTCTTGGCGCTCCCCACTTGGGCCGGCCTCCTCCTCCCCCTCCTATATATATGTGGGTAGGGGGCACCTGCTATATCTTGAGCATGAGTTGGTTTTCCCTTGAAGAGGAAAGGGTGATGCAGCAAAGTAGCGTAAGTATTTCCCTCAGTTTTTGAGAACCAAGGTATCAATCCCATAGGAGATCACACACAAGTCACCTAGTACCTGCACAAAGAATCAAGAACCTCCCAACCAACGCGATAAAGGGGTTGTCAATCCCTTCGCGGTCACTTGCGGAAGTGAGATCTGATAAAGATAGTAAGGTATTTTTTTGGTATTTTTGTTGTATAGATTGGAAAGTAAAGATTACAAAATAGTAAACGAGATGCAATGTAAATAAAAAGAGATGCAATATAATAAGAAAGAGACCCGGGGCCATAGGTTTCACTAGTGGCTTCTCTCATGATAGCTTGTATCACGGTGGGTGAACAAATTACCGCCGAGCAATTGATAGAAGAGCGCATAGTTATGAGAATATCTAGGCAATGCTTATGAACATAGGCATCACGTCCGTGTTAAGTAGACCAAAACGATTATGCATCTACTACTATTACTCCACACATCAACCGCTATCCAGCATGCATCTAGATTATTAAGTTCATAAGAATAGAGTAATGCTTTAGGCAAGACGACATGATGTAGAGGGATAAACTCAAGCAATATGATATAAACCCGATATTTTTATCCTCGATGGCAACAATACAATACGTGCCTTGCTGCCCCTACTATCACTGGGAAAGGACACCGCAAGATTGAACCCAAAGCTAAGCACTTCTCTCATTGCAAGAAAGATCAATCTAGTAGGCCAAACTAGACCGATAATTCGAAGAGACTTGCAAAGATATCAAATCATGCATATAAGAATTCAGAGAAGAACCAAACATTGTTCATAGATAAACTAGATCATAAATCCACAATTCGTCGGATCTCGGCAAGCACACCGCAAAAAGTATTACATCAAATAGATCTCCAAGAACATCGAGGAGAACTTTGTATTGAGAACCAAAGAGAGAGAAGAAGCCATCTAGCTAATAACTATGGACCCGAAGGTCTGTGGTAAACTACTCACACATCATCGGAGAGGCTATGGTGTTGATGTAGAAGCCCTCCATGATTGATTCCCCCTCCGGCAGATCGCCGAAAAAGGCTCCAGCTGTGACCTCATGGGTATAGAAGGTTGCGGCGATGGAAAAGTGGTTTCGTGGCTCCCCCTGATGTTTTTAGGGTATAAGAGTATATATAGGCGAAAGAAGTATGTCGGTGGAGCTCCGTGGGGCCCACGAGGGTGGGGGCGCGCCTACCGCCCTGGGCGCACCCTCCTATCTCGTGGATGCCTCACGGAGTTCCAGACTTCCACTCCAAGTCTCCTAGTTTGTGTTTGTTCCAGGAAGGATCCTCGAGAAGGTTTCGCTCCGTTTGATATTCCTTTTCTACGAAACGCTGAAATAGGCAAAAAAACAGAAAATGGCACCGGGCCTCTGGTTAATAGGTTAGTCCCAAAAATAATGTAAAAGAGCATATTAAAGCCCATTCAACATCCAAAACAGATAATATAACATCATGGAACAATCAAAAATTATAGATACGTTGGAGACGTATCAAGCACCTGCAAGCTTAATTCCTGCTCGTCCTCGAGTAGGTAAATGATAAAAACAGATTTTTTGATGTGGAATGCTACCTAACATAATTTTAATGTAATTTCCTTTATTGTGGCATGAATGTTTAGATCCAAAAGATTCAAGGGGCTATGTAGATGCCCATCAATAGATATCAATGTGAGTGAGTAGGGATTGCCATGCAACGGATGCACTGGAGCTATAAGCATATGAAAGCCCAACAAAAGAAACTAAGTGTGTGCGCATCCAACTTGCTTGCTCACGTAGACCTAGGGAAATTTGAGGAAGCCCATCATTGGAATATAAAAGCCAAGTTCTATAATGAAATATTCCCACTAGTATATGAAAGTGACAACATAAGAGACTCTCTATCATCAAGATCATGGAGCTACTTTGAAGCACAAGTGTGGAAAAAGGATAGTAACATTGCCCCTTCTCTCTTTTTCTCTCATTCATTTTTTGTTTGGGCCTTCTTTTTTTATGGCCTTTTTTTCATTCGGAGTCTCATCCCAACTTGTGGGGGAATCATAGTCTCCATCATCCTTTCCTCACATGGGACAATGCTATAATAATGAAGATCATCACACTTTTATTTACTTACAACTCAAGAATTACAACTCGATACTTAGAACAAAATAAGACTCTGTGAATGCCTCCAGCGGTGTACCAAGATGTGCAATGAATTAAAAGTGACATGTATAAAAAAATATGAATGGTGGCCATGCCACAAATACGATGTCAACTACATGATCATGCAAATCAATATGACTATGATGAAGTGTGTCATAATAAACGGAACAGTGGAAAGTTGCGTGGCAATATATCTCGGAATGGCTATGGAAATGCCATAATAGGTAGGTATGGTGGCTGTTTTGAGGAAGGTAAATAACGGGTTTATGGTACCGGCGAAAGATGCGCAGCACAAGAGAGGCAAACAATGGTGGAAGGGTGAGAGTGCGTATAATCCATGGACTCAACATTAGTCATAAAGAACTCACATACTTATTGCAAAAATCTACAAGTCATCAAACCCAAGCACTACGCTGTGACGCCCCCGATTCAATCGTACACTAATAATGCACGCAAATGTGTACGATCAAGATCAGGGACTCACGGGAAGATATCACAACACAACTTTAAAACATAAATAAGTCATACAAGCATCATAATACAAGCCAGGGGCCTCGAGGGCTCGAATACAAGTGCTCGATCATAGACGAGTCAGCGGAAGCAACAATATCTGAGTAAAGACATAAGTTAAACAAGTTTGCCTTAGAAGGCTAGCACAAACTGGGACACAGATCGAAAGAGGCGCAGGCCTCCTGCCTGGGATCCTCCTAAACTACTCCTGGTCGTCGTCAGTGGGCTGCACGAAGTAGTAGGCACCTCCAGAGTAGTAGGAGTCGTCCTCGAAGGTGGCGTCTGGATCCTGGGCTCCGTCATCTGGTCGCAGCAATCGGGTAGAGAAAAGGGAAAAAGGGGGAACAAGGCAACCGTGAGTACTCATCCAAAGTACATATGCATGGATATATGTGTAAAGGGCCATATCAGTGGACTGAACTGCAGAATGCCAGAATAAGAGGGGGATAGCTAATCCTGTCGAAGACTACGCTTCTGGCAGCCTCCGTCTTGCAGCATGTAGAAGAGAGTAGACTGAAGTCCTCCAAGTAGCATCGCATAGCATAATCCTAACCGATGATCCTCCCCTCGTCGCCCTGTGAGAGAGCGATCACTGGTTGTATCTGGCACTTGGAAGGGTGTGTTTTATTAAGTATCCGGTTCTAGTTGTCATAAGGTCAAGGTACAACTCCAAGTCGTCCTGTTACCGAAGATCATGGCTATTCGAATAGATTAACTTCCCTATAGGGGTGCACCACATATCCCAACACGCTCGATCCCATTTGGCCGGACACACTTTCCTGGGTCATGCCCGGCCTCGGAAGATCAACACGTCGCAGCCCTACCTAGGCACAATAGAGAGGTCAGCACGCCGGTCTAAATCCTATGACGCAGGGGTCTGGGTCCATCGCCCATTGCACACCTGCATGTTGCGTACGCGGCCGGAAGCAGAACTAGCCCCCTTAATACAAGAGCAGGCTTACGGTCCAATCCAGCGCGCGCCACTCAGTCGCTGATGTCACGAAGGCTTCGGCTGATAACACGACGTCGAGTGCCCATAACTGTCCCCGCGTAGATGGTTAGTGTGTATAGGCCAGTAGCCAGACTCAGATCAAATACCAAGATCTCGTTAAACGTGTTAAGTATCCACGAACACCAACCAGGGCCAGGCCCACCTCTCTCCTAGGTGGTCTCAACCTGCCCTGTCGCTCCCCCACAAAGTAACAGTCGGGGGCCGTCGGGAACCCAGGCCCACCTCTACCGAGATGGAGCCACCTGCCCCTTCAGCCCCCAACTCCGAATAGTACCACAGGTAATGTAACTGTGTAAAGTATATAGTATATGCCCGTGATCACCTCCCGAAGTGATCACGGCCCAGTAGTATAGCATGGCAGACGGAGAAGAGTGTAGGGTTACTTATGGAACACTAGCATCCTATACTAAGCGGTAGGGTAGCAGGTAATGGTAACAACAGTAGTAACAAGGACAGGCTATGCATCAGGATAGGAATAACGGAAAGCAGTGGTCGGGGGTTGCTGATCCCTTGCACACCTGTGGGGATCGGCGGACCGAGCCCCTTTCGGTTCGGCAGGGGGCGGTGGATGCACAAAGAGCAGATCGAGGCGAAACACACGAGCGAGACGATCGGTTTACCCAGGTTCGGGCCGCACGGATGCGTAAAACCCTACTCCTGCTTTGGTGGTTGTATTGAGTTCTTGCTCGGGAGTGATGAGTGCTATAGTACAATCAAGCAGCTGGCGATACCGAGCGTGGGAATGGCTGTCCCCCCTTCTCTATTGCTCATGGGCCTCCTTTTATATGTCTAAGGGGTCACCGACATGTGGCAACAGAGGTGAGGGTAAAAATGTAAAAGGGGTGGTAGTTGGCGCCACCGCCTGCTACAGTCGTATCCTACCTAACCCTGACGGCAGGGGACAAGGGCATTAAATGCCTATCTGTGTCGCTTAGACGTGGCGGAAAGGGACCGTCAGGGATGCCACTGTTTGCCACGATGGCTCCTTCTCAGCGCCTGCTTGCCACCGCATGCCCCCGGCTGCACAGCCTCCCGCCACGTACGCCAGGAATGGTCCCAGGGCGACACGTTGGTGGGTGAGCTAGAGCGCGGGCTGCGGGGTAGTAGCTTGCCACGGCAAGCGCCTTGCCGTGGATGTTGTCTTGTCGCGTCCGGGAGCTTGTCGCTCACCGGGCCTTGTCGGGGCGCGCGGTGCGCCGCAGCGAGCTTCTACAGATGCTTTGGTTGGTCTTCCCGGCAAGCTCCTCTTGCCGGGGTCTCGTCTCCTTCCCGGCAAGCTCCTCTTGCCGGGGTCTCGTCTCCTTCCCGGCAAGCTCCTCTTGCCGGGGTGTTCTCTCCTTCCCGGCAAGCTCCTTTTGCCGGGGCCTTGTTTTGCTCTTTGGATACTTTGTTCTTGAACGGCTCCTAAAGGAACCATGGAGGGTCTTGGCGGTCGCCCGGCAAGCCTTGCCGCGGGTCGCTGCGACTGCCCGTGCACAAGTTCGGGATACTAAGGTACCCCTACTTTAGTACACCGACAGGAGCCCCCGGGCTTGGGCGATACACGGTGCCGAGCGCTGTTGGGCCAGGCCCAAAACAGTGCACGGGCATGTGCGGCCTAGGTCGCACCATAACTCGTTCTGCATCCACCGCGCCCTCCCCAAACGGCACGCGTCAAACGCGGCATCGTGGGAGAGATCGTGGGCAGTTTTCGAGGCGTCCACTCCCCACGATCACGGGGTGGGGAGGGGTCGCCTCATTCGTCGCCTCGGTTCGGCACGCCTGCCACGCGGCTCCCATGCACTTGGGGTCGCGGACGGTGGAGGCGGGAAACCGGGCCGTCACGGGTCAGAGCAGCGGGTCGGCCCTAGCTCCCTACTCTCCTTGTGTCTTGATTCGCTGAGCAGGGCGGCCGAGCCCCCACCTCGCTCCTTTATAAAGGGCGAGAGGGGGGGGGGACGGAAGCCCGCATCTTCTCATCCCCTCCTTCCCACAGCTTCTGCTCCCCTTCCTCCCATTCGCCATGGAGAAAGGGAATCCTGGTCCCTCATCGGTGGCGGCAAGGGTTGCCGCCAGACAGCGCATCCCTCCCTCTCCCGCACCCATGGTGGCGGAGCCAGCCGTAAGGGGAGGAGGGAGGGGGCGAGGTCGTGGACGAGGTCGAGGACGAGGCCGCGGCGCTCGGGGAAGAGGCGGACGAGGCGGCGCGTCGGCTTCGCCTCCACCGGCGGCTCTTCTTCCCGCGGTGGCCCATGCTGGGGACAACCCTTGCGAGTTCTTCATCAGGCTGCGCCGGGCGCCTCGTCGTCGCCTCCGACTCCCAGCTCCGTTTGCGGAGGTGGTGGAGTTGGACCCGCCCGAGACGCTGAGATTGCACATGAGGGGCTGTGGAATCAGCGGCACGTGAGTCCGCACCAAATTCCAAGCCCCTGGTGTGATGTATCTTGGTCGAGGGTGGAAGACGTTCGCCCGCATCCACAGCTTGACGCCGGGGCTCACCCTCCACTTTAAGTTGGTGGAGGGCGATCTCCTCTCCGTCAAGGTCTTCGGGTGCTTCGTCGTCCGGGCACGGTGCTGCGTGGAAAGCTCCTCCGACAGCGAAGGCTCCTCCTCGAGCGAGAGTGACGAGCAGGGGAGCGACAACGACGACGAGGGGAGCGGGCGGCAGGATGGCGGGTCCGACTAGGTGTCGGGCGCTGCTCCATGCAGCACCGGCAACCCCATCATCCGTGTCGCCGGCTCCTTGAACTCCCCGGGGTCGTCTCCTTGAGCGGCTGGCGTAGGGAGGCTGCGGAAGAGGAAGAAGGCTGGCGGCAAGGCCGTCAAGCCGGGGTACGAGGGCGTGGTGCCCTCGACAGCGTGCTGGCGTCCTGCCGCCTCGTCTTCGAGCCCCGCTTCCGGCGCTGCCATCACCGTCCAGCCTTGACGGCCCCCGGGGTGTTCTCTTGGTGTCTTCTGGCACCCATAGTTCGCCTAGGCGCTCCTTTTGCCCTTCTCGCCTCCTTGACCTATCTCCTGAAGAGAGGGACAAGAAAAGGATTACGGGCATCTTATCTTTTTAATTTGTAAGCCTTCGGGCCTTAGTTGCATTTAAAACTTGTAATCCTCTCTTTCATATTTTTCATCCTCTATGGACTGTACCTGCGTGGAATGTTTTTAATGAAAAGGGGATGTTTGCCGGGTCATTTGTCTCGCGGGTAGAACCCACATCAAGGAGCAAACCCTTGGTATCTTTCAGATACACACTCCTTCCCCGGCAACAAGCCCTGCCGTCTTCCCACGCCGCTCGACCTTTCTCATGCTTTTGACGGAGGCAGGGACGAGGCGGGTACGGCCCCTCGTTTCATCCCTTTGCTACCGCGACTACTACCAAAACTTGGCCCCAGGAATGAGCCCCAGGGCCTAGAGCTAAGGGAGCACGGTAGTTTTCGGGAAGAAACAAGGTTTCGTATTCCCCAGTCCATAAGAGAATGCATGAAGAGGGATGAAAGACTTATCTGAGATTGCAGCCCCCGGCAACTCTGGCTTGCCGTGGGTGAGCCGTGGTACTTGCAGCCCCCGACAACACTGGCTTGCCGGGGCCCAAACGCCGGCACGTCCTTCTTCTCCTTTTCGTCCCCGGGCGGTCCGGCAAGGATATGCGAGCCATGCGAACCAAAGGAAACGAAAGAAAGGCAAAGGGACGCACACTCGACCTCTAAGTTAGGGGTTAGCCGTTGTCAAGCACTATCAACCCTAACCGAGGACTCGACTCGACCTAGCATGCATGCTATAACTCTGGGCGCCAGCGCTTCATTTACTTGTGCTCAGGGTCTGCACCTGGCTTTGTACAAAGGATTACATGCAACAGCGGCAAGACTTGTACAAAAGGGTGGTTGCCGGACAGGGTCCGACAACCGTGCCTTACGGGTAAAACTTACGAAGATGCTCGATATTCCAGGAGTTGCTCACTGGCAAGCCATCTTCGGTCTCCAGGCAGACAGCGCCAGGCCTGGTGACTCGTTTCACCCGGTA
This sequence comes from Triticum monococcum, assembly GCA_034509565.1. Taxonomy (NCBI): domain Eukaryota; kingdom Viridiplantae; phylum Streptophyta; class Magnoliopsida; order Poales; family Poaceae; genus Triticum; species Triticum monococcum. The sequence continues at coordinate 434,865,634 of CM067842.1, read as the reverse complement.
AGGGCCTTCCCACTTCGGCATCAACTTGTTGGAATTCTTGGTGGACTGAACGCACCGAAGAACAAGGTCGCCTTCCTCGAGACTTCTGGCGTTAACTTTGCGGCTATGATAGCGGCGCAAAGCTTGCTGGTAGCGAGCGGCTCACACAGCAGCCTGAAGACGATCTTCCTCAAGGAGCAGCGCCTCATCTTGCCGCAGCCGCTCTTGCTCAAGCTCATCATAAGCGAGCACTCGAGGTGACCCGTATACGAGTTCCGTGGGGATAACTGCCTCCGCTCCATAGACTAGAGCGAAGGGTGTCTGTCCAGTGGCTCGATTTGGCGTTGTCCTGATCGACCAAAGAACCACTGGCAGCTCCTCGATGCAGTTGCGTCCGCGCTTGTGCAGCCTGTCGAAGGTTCTGGTCTTGAGCCCCCGCAACACTTCGGCATTTGCCCTCTCATCTTGGTTGTTGCTTCTTGGGTGAGCGACAGAAGCAAAGCAGACCTTGGCACCAAGATCTTGGACGTACTGCATGAAGGTGCGGCTCGTAAATTGTGTACCATTGTCGGTGATTATCTTGTTAGGGATTCCGAGACGGCAAACAATCGACCTGAAGAACTTGACCGCGGACTGCGCCGTCACCTTCCTCACTGGTTCCACTTCCGACCACTTTGTGAACTTGTCGATTGCAACGTACAAGTACTCAAAGCCCCCGACTGCTCGGGGGAAGGGGCTGAGGATGTCGAGCCCCCAGACCGAAAATGGCCAGGATAAAGGGATCGTCTGGAGAGCTTGAGCTGGCTGGTGTATCTGCTTGGAATGGAACTGGCACGCTTCACACTTGGTTACTTGTGCAGTTGCATCCTGGAGGGCTGTCGGCCAGAAGAAGCCTCGCCGGAATGCTTTTCCTACAAGAGCTATCGCACTGATGTGGTGACCACATATGCCTCCATGTATCTCTGCCAACAGCTTCTGTCCGTCTTCCCGAGGAATACACTTCAATTTCACACCGTTGAGTCTTCTTCTGCACAGTGTGTTGTCGACAAACTGGTACATACTAGACTGCCGGGCTACTCTTTCCGCTTCTTCTGGTTCCTCGGGAAGCTCTCCTATCTGAAGGAAACGGACAATCTGCTGCACCCATGCTGGAGCCTGTGGCTCGACAACAAGGACTAAAGGCACATCTGCTGCTGCGGGAACGTCCGCTTCTACGGCAAGAGCCCGCGACTCTGCCGGAGCTTGACGTTCCCCGACAAGCTTGCCGGAGCAGAGCTTGTCGGGAGTGTCTGCTGCAATGGAACAAGCCCTCGGGTTTGCCGGAGTAGACTGCTCCTCAGCACTCTTGGCGTCGATCTTGGGGACCTTCTTGGCGGCGGCTTCGGGGAGCTCTGCCGGAAGATAGTCACCAGAGATCAACTTCCTCTTCTTGCTCTGTCCAGTTGATGGTGTTACGGATAGCTGAGTCAGCTTGAGCACAAAACTCCCTGGTTCCACAGGCAATTTAAGTGCAGCGCACTTCGACAGGCCATCTGCAATGTCGTTCTCAGCTCTTGGAACATGTTCCATTTGCAGGCCATCAAAGCGCTCTTCTAGCTTCCTCACTTCATCAACGTAAGCTTCCATCAACGGACTCTGGTAAACCTTGTTCACTTGGCGGACGACCAGCTGCGAGTCACCCCTGACAATGAGCTTCTTAGTCCCAAGTTCTGCCGCGATCCTGAGACCAACAAGCAAGCCCTCATACTCTGCAGTATTGTTTGTCGCTTGCTCCTTGGGAAAGTGCATCTGGACTATGTACTTGAGGTGCTCTCCGGTGGGTGCGACAAGCAGTACACCAGCACCGGCGCCTTGCAGTGAGAAGGCACAGTCAAAGTACATGAGCCACTCTTTGCTCGCTTCCTTGGCGGGGATGCTTGTCTCCGGAATTTCTTCGTCTGGAGTTGGCATCCACTCTTCTATGAACTCTGCCAATGTTCTGCTCTGGATTGTTGATGTACTCTCAAACTTGAGGCCAAAGCTTGACAGTTCCAGTGCCCACTCGACAATCCTGCCTGTTACTTCTGGGTTTTGCAATATCCTCTTTAGCGGAAAGCGAGTGACCACTGTGATTTCGTGTGCTTGGAGGTAATGGCGCAGCTTTCTCGAGGCCATGAGAAGGCCGAAAAGCAGCTTCTGCACACCAGAGTACCTTGACCTAGCCCCCTGTAAAAGGGAGCTGACAAAGTAAATTGGGTGCTGCACCATTTTCTTCTGTATCTCCTCTTGCATCTGCGCAGACCCTTGCTTGTCGGGACCAGAGCTTGTCGGAGGAGCCCCCTTCTTGTCGCTGGATGTGCTTGCCGCGGCCGCTGGCTCGTCATCTGCCTCCCTCTCCTCTACTAACGCAGCACTAACCACTTGATTGGTTGCCGCTATGTACAGCAGCAACTTCTCTTGTGGTTTAGGTGCGACAAGTGTTGGAGTGGAGGACAGGTATCTCTTCAAGTCTTGCAGCGCAGCCTCCGCTTCCGGAGTCCATTTCATTGGACCTGCCCTTTTCAAAATTTTGAAAAACGGCAGGGCGCGCTCAGCAGAACGAGAGATAAACCTGCTGAGAGTAGCCATGCAGCCGGCCAGCTTCCGTACATCCTTGACGCGCTTCGGTGCATCGATCTGCTCAATGGCCTTGATCTTGTCGGGATTAGCTTCGATTCCCCGCTGAGACACGAAGAACCCGAGAAGTTTGCCGAAAGGGACTCCAAACACACACTTCTTGGGGTTGAGCTTGAGGTTGGCCTTGCGCAGATTTGCAAAAATCTCTTCTAAGTCTTAGATCAGAGTCGCCCTGTCTCTGCTTTTGACCACTATATCATCCATGTAAGCTTCTACATTTCTGTGTATCTATGGCTTCAAAGCAATATGGACTACTCTGGCAAATGTTGAACCAACATTCTTTAATCCGAAAGGCATCCGTATGAAATAGTACGTGCCACATGGAGTAATGAATGCGGTTTTCTCCTCATCCTCTTCTGCCATGAAGATCTGATGGTATCCTGAATATGCGTCAAGAAATGAAAGCAACTCACATCCGGCTGTGGAGTCAACAATCTGGTCAATGCGCGGCAAGGGAAATGGATCTTTGGGACAAGCTTTATTAACATCAGTAAAGTCAATACAAAGCCTCCATTTCCCATTCGCCTTGCGCACTACAACCGGATTGGCCAACCACGTGGGATGGAGCACCCCTCTGACAAGGCCTGCTGCTTCCAATTTCTTGATTTCTTCTGCTATGAATTCTTGGCGCTCCACCGCCTGTTTCCTGACCTTCTGCTTGACGGGCCGCGCATGAGGACAAACAGCAAGATGGTGCTCAATTACCTTCCTGGGAACACCGGGGATGTCAGACGGTTGCCATGCAAACACGTCGACATTCGCCCACAGGAAAGTAACGAGCGCGCTTTCCTATTTAGGGTCAAGCATGGCACTGATGGTGATGGTACCACCAGTGTTGTCCTCCTTGGCGGACACCTTCTTGGTAAGTGGTGGAGCTGCCATCGTCTTCTTACTCTTGCCGGTGGAGCTCAACGGTGCGTCCTCGACGGTAGCGCAGCACTCCGAAGAGGCGCGCTTGCCAGAGTATGCATCGGAGCTCTTGCCGGACTTGGTCTTCTTCTTGCCGGTGGAGCTCGATGGTGCGTCCTCAACGGCAGCACAGCACTCCGAAGAGGCGCGCTTGCCGGAGTAGGCATCAGAGCTCTTGCCGGACTTAGTCTTCTTCCCCCCGGGAGCTTCAGCGGCAAGTGTGTTGCGGTCTGTCGCGGCAGCTGCTTCCCGGTAGATCTTGTCGGCGCAGATAAGGGCGTCCTTCTTGTCGCCAGGGACAGAGATGATGCTTATCGGGCCTGGCATCTTGAGCATGTTGTACGCATAGTGGGAGGCTGCCATGAACTTGGCGAGCGCTGGACGGCCAAGTATCCCATTGTAAGGCAATGGGAAATCAGCAACGTCGAAGGTGACCCTCTCAGTTCTGAAGTTCAGCTCGCTACCAAATGTCACCGGCAAAATGACCTTCCCTTTTGGCTTGCTCCTTCCCGGGTTAATTCCTTGGAATGTACCGGTTTCTTCGAGCTCGCTGTCCGGGATCTGGAGTTTCTGGAGCACAGCGGAGGAGATCAGATTTAGGCCGGCCCCGCCGTCAACTAGCATCTTGGTGACCTTGAGGTTGCGGATTGTTGGGGAAACCAACAACGGCAAGCACCCGACCACAGTTGTGCAATCAGGGTGGTCCTCAATGTCAAAGACGATAGGCGTGCTGGACCACTTCAGAAGCTTGCGTGATTCGACAAGTGGCTCTGCCGCATTAACTTCCCAGAGCCACTGTTTGAGTTGGCGGTGGGAAGTATGCAAAGAAGCGCCACCGTCAACACACAAGACTTCTGTAGCCTTCTGAAACTCCTACTCGCTGTTCTCAACATCATCCATGTCTTCGTCGTCGTCTTCATCTTCGTCCTTGTCGCGGCCGTGAGGAGGCCTGTCTCCTTGCCACTGCTTGGCCTTGCCGCGGCTTCCTCCCTGGCCGGCGCGCTTCTTGCCGGCTTCTCCACCGCCTCCTTGGGCTCTCTCCTTGTCGCGCCACTCGTACTCAGCTTTTTGTTGCTGGACAAGCTGCTCGACCCTCTTGCAGTTCTGGAGATCATGGCCCTTGGTGCGGTGGATCTTGCAGTACTGCTTGCCGGAGCTGTCTTGCTTGTCGGCGGCCACCATAGCCTGGCAGTTGGTGCACGCGGCACCCTCCTTGCCGGAGCTGCCAACTTTGGCTTGCTTGGCGGGGCCGTCATCGCCGGACTGCTCAACGACTAGTACCTCTTTGCCGCTCTTCTTCCTGTTGCGCCTCCGGTTTTTCCTTGCCGGGGCGGCATCCTCGCTGTCAGATCCCCCTGCTCCAGCATCTTCTCCGGGGAGTTTCCTCCCTTCTTCAGCGCGTGCACACTTGTCGGCCAGGGCGTACAGCTCGCTGACGTCCCTGATCCTGCTCATCGCCATCTCCTCCCGCATCCTGCGATTACGCATGTTCTGATGGAACGCGCTAATAATCGTGGCAGGGTGGATGTCTGGGATGTTGCGCTGCACGCGGCTGAATCTCTGGATATACTTGCGCAGGGGTTCTCCTTCCTTCTGGGCAAGCAGGTGGAGGTCACTCTCTTGGCCATGTGGTTTGTGGCCGCCTGTAAAGGCGCCGACAAACTGATGGCACAAGTCCGCCCAAGAGGATATGGAGTTGTCCGGCAAGTGCATGAGCCAGGATCTGACTTCGGGCTTGAGCACGAGCGGGAAGTAGTTGGCAAGGACCTTGTCGTCTCGCCCCCCGGCAGCTTGCACCGCAATGGTGTAGATGCTGAGGAACTCCGACGGGTGCGACTTGCCATCATACTTCTCCGGCACGTCTGGCTTGAAATGCTTCTGGTTGGGCCACTGGACTTGCCGCAGCTCACGGGTAAACGCAGGACAACCTGCCGCGTACGGCAGGTTACCTGGCTCCCCGGGTGCATGCATGTCAACAGAGGGTCCAGCGCGCAGGTCTGATTGACGCCGCGCTTCTCTTCGGCGCTCGATGCGTGTTCGAGCGTCTTCTTGCTGTCTCTCATGAAGAACTTGGCGTTGATCGCGACGAGCTCGCAGATCTGACGACGCGGTGGAGTAGCTGTCGAGGTGGATCCGGTGAGTCGGCGATCTTGGCCTTCGGGGCGGAGAGTGCATAGTGGTTGCACCCTCGCCGGTCTTGTCGCCACCGGCTCGCGCCTGGCTGACTTGCCGCGACAGCGATGCGCTCGGCTGCCGTGGGTTGTCACCATTGGCGAAGCCGATGAGGCTCTGGATAGTGGCCCTCCAGTCATCGATCTTCTCTGGCGCTGGAGGGTAGTCTAGGAGCAGCTGGGCACACGCCAACGCTTCCGCCGGAGTGGTGGGCGGCGGCAGCGAACGGTGCGAGGAGCGAGATATGCTCGGACTCCTAACTGCGTTAGAAGGAGCAACATCCCGTCCAAGCAACCGCGCCACGCTCGCGCCAGCATGTTGGCGTGCATGCTGATCCTGAGCACTTCGGGATCCGCCAGCTTGATCTTGGCTCAGCAGACGTATGGTACCATGGGTACCATGACGCTGCTGGTCCCGCGCCTCCTGGGACGGGCGCGGTGCGTGTACGGACGCCGAGGTCTTGGAGTGCGCGCGGTCGTTGTGGGAGGCGACCACGCCGCCGACGTGCGGCGCAGCCTGGTCCTTGGACCTGGCAGCGCCGCGAGTCTCCCCGTCGGTGCCCGCTCTTCCGCCGGCGCCTGCTCCACCAGCTGTCCGCTCCAGCGATGGCGGGCTCGGCGCTGACGAAGCGGCTACCTCCGAAGCCTTCTTCTTCGGCGGCATGTTGATGAAGACGATGAAGATTCGGCTCGCGCGAACACCGGATCAGGTTCGCACAACCTCGACGCACCCCCTACCTGGCGCGCCAAAGATGTCGGGGGTTGCTGATCCCTCGCACACCTATGGGGATCAGCGGACCGAGCCCCTTTCGGTTCGGCAGGGGGCGGTGGATGCACAAAGAGCAGATCGAGCCGAAACACACGAGCGAGATGATCGGTTTACCCAGGTTTGGGCCACACGGATGCGTAAAACCCTACTCCTGCTTTGGTGGTTGTATTGAGTTCTTGCTCGGGAGCGATGAGTGCTACAGTACACTCAAGCAGCTGGCGAGACCGAGCGTGGGAATGGCTGTCCCCCCCCCCCCCTTCTCTGTTGCGCATGGGCCTCCTTTTATATGTCTAAGGGGTCACCGACACGTGGCAACAGAGGTGAGGGTAAAAATGTAAAAGGCGTGGTAGTTGGCGCCACCGCCTGCTACAGTCGTATCCTACCTAACCCTGACGGCAGGGGACAAGGGCATTAAATGCCTATCTGTGTCGCTTAGACGGGGCGGAAAGGGACCGTCAGGGGCGCCACCGTTTGCCATGATGGCTCCTTGTCAGCGCCTGCTTGCCACCGCATGCCCCCGGCTGCATAGCCTCCCGCCACGTACGCCAGGAATGGTCCCAGGGCTACACGTTCGTGGGTGAGCTGGAGCGCGGGTTGCGGGGTAGTAGCTTGCCACGGCAAGCGCCTTGCCGTGGATGTTGTCTTGTCGCGTCCGGGAGCTTGTCGCTCACCGGGCCTTGTCGGGGCGCGCGTTGCGCCGCAGCGAGCTTCTAGAGATGCTTTGGTTGGTCTTCCCGGCAAGCTCCTCTTGCCGGGGTCTCGTCTCCTTCCCGGCAAGCTCCTCTTGCCGGGGTCTTGTCTCCTTCCCGGCAAGCTCCTCTTGCCGGGGTCTTGTCTCCTTCCCGGCAAGCTCCTTTTGCCGGGGCCTTGTTTTGCTCTTTGGATACTTTGTTCTTGAACGGCTCCTAAAGGAACCATGGAGGGTCTTGGCGGTCGCCCGGCAAGCCTTGTCGCGGGTCGCTGCGACTGCCCGTGCACAAGTTCAGGATACTAAGGTACCCCTACTTTAGTACACCGACAGCAGTAACATGCTACACTACTCTAATGCAAGCAGTATAGAGAAGAGTAGGCGATATCTGGTGATCAAAGAGGGGGGGGGGGCTTGCCTGGTTGCTCTGGCAAGAGAGAGGGGTCGTCAACGCCGTAGTCATACCGGGTAGCGGCGGCGTCGGTCTCGGTGTCTAGCGAGAGAAGAGGGGGGAGAAACAATAAATATAATGCAAACAAATGCATGACGATGCATGACATGAAAAAGCGTGATGCTAGGGGTGCCCTAACGCGGTAAGAGGTGGTATCGGTGAAGGGGGGGAAACATCCGGGAAAGTATTCCCGATGTTTCGCATTTTCGGACAGATGAACCGGAGGGGGAAACTTGCGTGTTCGCTATGCTAGGGATGCGTGGCGGACGAACGGGCTACGGATTTGTCTCGTTGTTCTGAGCAACTTTCATATACAAAGTTTTTTCATCCGAGCTACGGATTATTTTATATGAATTTACAAAGTTTAAAAGAATATTTGGAATTTATTATTAATTCGAAATAAAAAGGGGATTTTTCTATGTGTACCCACTATTGTACCCAGCCACATAGACTGAGAGGGTGACAGTGGGACACCTGGGAGCTGACTCAGCAGTCAATAGTCAAAGTGTTGACTGAAGTCAAACGTGAACAGTGTTGTGGATCCCAGATGTCATTGACTATAGTTAAATTAAAAGGTTATTTAGATGGGGGCCCACTATCATTGGGCCATTAGGCTAATTAACACCTAACAAACCTAATTACTACTAGCAAATTAGAACGGGGCTGGCCTTAGTGGACAGAACCCAGCCGTCCTCATGGTGGCTGTGCATACACGCACAAGCACACAGCGGCTACGGCCAGTAGCTCGAGCGGCCGGGGTTTCAGGGAGGCGACGAGCAGCGGTGCAGGCGGGCGCGGCGAGGCTGCGGCCGGCACATGCGCAGTAGGGTGCCAGGCAAGCGGCGGCAGCAGCGGCAGTGTAGCGCAACAACAGCACCACAACAACGCATGGAGCAGCAGGCTACAGGAGCAGGGAGCAACAGCCAAGAACAGCACGTACGCGTACGCGGAAGCGGAGCTCCGTCCATGGCGGTGTTTGACACGTAGGGGCACGGATCAAGGGGAAAAGTAGGGGAATCGACAGAGAAGCTCACGGGGAGGCTCGTGGACATGGTCAAGGAAGCCGGGGTGGTCCGTTGGGGTGGCAAACGATGGCGTGATGCGGCAACCATGGGCTAAGATGAGGACGATGTCGAGGCTACGGGCCATCCTAGCTCGAGCCCTTCGGCGTGGTGATGGAGCCGACCACGACGGAGCTCCCAGTCATCTTCGCGCGACGAGGGGAGGCCGGTGGCTGCCGGATCGACGCGGCACGGCCATGGATGCAGACGGTCGAGATCGGGATCGAGCGTGGGGGACGATGTAGAAGAGGGGAAGTGGCTAGGGTTCGGCAAGGGGTCGTGGGTGTCCTCCTTATCCTCTCTAGGGCACTCGAGAGGAGCAGGTGTCGGTCATCCGGCCGTGGCGCCGTGGGATGGCCGCCACGCCATGGCCTCTGCCTTCTCCTCTGTACAGGAGAAAGAGGAAAGGCCTGTGGTGGGCTGGGCCATGCACTATAGCACTGGGCCTGTAGTGTACAGTGTGCACTTAGCCCCTGATCCTTCTTCTAATTTTCTGTTTTGTATTTTCTCCACCGTTTTGTATTTTAATTTAATCCAAATAAGTTTTGTTGAACACAAAACTTGTGACATAAATAATAGGCAATGTTTTGACCTAGCACACACGATTTCAAGTGGTTTGTAAATACATAAACATTCATTTATTTTGAAATGGCTAATTTATTTGCTGTTGGACCGCTTATTAATTTCCTAGGGATTTATCTGTGAGTCAAATGAAGTTGGTACCATCATGGAAATGATTAGGGGAATTTATAGAATAGTGTGAACATATTAGTTTTATTGTTTGAAAACTTTTGTTGTTTGCCAATAATTCAAATTAGAATTTTAATTGTTTTGAACTAATGCGCGATTAGCAACAGCAACCGAGGTGACGTGCCATCATTAGCAGGGGATTACTGTAGCTTAATTATCCGGCCGTCACATACACACATGCTCCTAGGGGGATATATTGGTAGGAAAAGACCATCGCTCATCACCGACCGCCACTCATAAGGAAGGCAATCATAAAACACCTCATGCTAAAAATTTGTCACACAACGGTTACCATACATGCATGCTACGGGACTTGCAAATCTCAACACAAGTATTTCTCAATTTCACAATTACGCAACTAGCACGAATCTAATATCACCATCTTCATATCTAAAAACAATCATCAAGTATCAAAGTTCTCATAGTATTCAATGCATTCTATATGAGAGTTTTTATTATACCCATCTTGAATGCCCATCATATTAGGACTAATTTTATAACCCAAGAAAATTACCATGTTCTTCTAAAAGACTCTCAAAATAATATAAGTGAATCATGAGAGATCAATAATTTCTATAAAAGAAAACCACCACCGTGCTCTAAAAAGATATAAGTGAAGCATTAGAGCAAAATTATCTAGCTCAAAAGATATAAGTCAAGCACATAGAGTATTCTAATAAATTCTGATTCATCTGTTTCTCTCCCAAAAGGTGTGTATAGCAAGGATGATTGTGGTAAACTAAAAAGAAAAGATTCAAATCATACAAGACGCTCCAAGCAAAACACATATCATGTGGTGAATAAAAGTATAGCCTCAAGTAAAGTTATCGATAGACGGAGACGAAAGAGGGGATGCCTTCCGGGGCATCCCCAAGCTTTGGCTTTTGGTTGTCCTTGAATTTTACCTTGGGGTGCCTTGGGAATCCCCAAGATTTGGCTCCTTCCACTCCTTATTCCCAAATCCATCAAATTTTACCCAAAAACTTGAAAAACATCACAACACAAAACTTAACAGAAAATCTCATGAGCTCCGTTAGTATAAGAAAACAAACCACCACTTTAATGTACTGTAACTAACTCGTTATTTATTAATATTGGTGTTAAACCTACTGTATTCCAACTTCTCTATGGTTCATACCCCCGATACTACCCATAGATTCATCAAAATAAGCAAACAAGACACGAAAAACAGAATTTGTCAAAACAGAACAGTGTGTAGCAATCTGGAGGTTTCGAATACTTCTGTGACTCCAAAAATTCTGAAAAATTAGGACGTCCTAAATATTTTGTATATGGATATACTGCAGTTGGAATTGGTATTTTATAACTCTTTGGTAAAAAGCAAAAATTATTTTCGTGAGTGCATACTTTCTGTTTTTATCAGCAAGATCAAACAACAATCACCCAAGAAGATCCTAAAGGATTTACTTGGCACAAACACTAATTAAAACATAAAAGACACAATCATAACAGAGGCTAGATAAATTATACTAAACAGGAACAAAAAGTAAAGAACAAAAATAAAATTGGGTTGCCTCCCAACAAGCGCTATCGTTTAATGCCCCTAGCTAGGCATAAAAGCAAGAATACATCTAGGTATTGCCATCTTTGGAATTTATCTTTTTAATGGAGTTATGCTCGGATCCGGGAGGTTCCTTAAGTTTCCCTTCATGCTCGGAGATTTTTAGATCTAGAGCATCCAATCGCTTATTGCATAGAGTGATCAACGTATTCATACGGTGAAGGTTCCAGCCAACATTTTTAAGAGGCTCAATAGATTTTTGCAATTCGCATAATTTCTCCGAAACTTGGGTTCCTTCTTGAGTAAGATGTAGTTCCATTTGTGGGGGAAGTACTCCTACTATTCCCTCTATAATCTCATAGGCAATATTTGGGTCAATTTCAATAAAATTCCCTTTAGCGGCAAAATCCAAGAGTTGTCTATGGGATATGGTTAACCCAACATAAAAATTACGAAGTAAAATCTTGAAATCTCCCTCTATAGTGCAACTACGATAGGATTCTATCATCCTATACCTAGCATCTTTTAAGTTTTCTCCTTGTCTTTGTTTGAAGTGAAGAACTTCAAAATCGGGAGACAAAGGATGGGAGAAAGGGCTAGCCATGACGGCGAAACAAATGATCTAACACACGAACACACAAGAGGCAAGCGAAAAGAGGCGAACAGAAAGGGGGCGAATAAAACGGCAAAGGTGAAGTGGGGGAGAGGAAAACAAGAGGCGAATGGCAAATAATGTAATGCGAGGGAGAAGAGTTTATGATGCGTACTTGGTATGTCTTGACTTGACCGTAGATATCCCCGGCAACGGTGCCAGAAATCCTTCTTGCTACCTCTTGAGCATGCGTTGTTTTTCCCTTGAAGAGAAAAGGGTGATGCAACAAAGTAGCATAAGTATTTCCCTCAGTTTTTGAGGACCAAGGTATCAATCCAGTAGGAGATCACACGCAAGTCACCTAGTACCTGCACAAACAATGAAGAACCTCGCAACCAACGCGATAAAGGGGTTGTCAATCCCTTCACGGTCACTTGCGAAAGTGAGACCTTATAAAGATACTAAGGTAAATATTTTTGGTATTTTTGTTGTATATATTTGAAAGTAAAGATTGCAACATAGTAAACGAGATGCAATGTAAATAAAAAGAGATGCAATATAATAAGAAAGAGACCCGGGGGCCATAGGTTTCACTAGTGGCTTCTCTCATGATAGCATGTATTACGGTGGGTGAACAAAGTACTGCCGAGCAATTGATAGAAGAGCGCATAGTTATGAGAATATCTAGGCAATGATTATGAAGATAGGCATCACGTCCGTGTTAAGTAGACCGAAATGATTCTGCATCTACTACTATTACTCCACACATTGACAGCTATCCAACATTCATCTAGAGTATTAAGTTCATAAGAACAGAGTAATGCATTAGGTAAGATGACATGATGTAGAGGGATAAACTCAAGCAATATGATGTAAACCCCATCTTTTTATCCTCGATGGCAACAATACAGTACGTGCCTTCTGATCCTACTATCACTCGGAAAGGACACCACAAGATTGAACCCAAAGCTAAGCACTTCTCTCATTGAAAGAAAGATCAATCTAGTAGGCCAAACTAGAGCGATAATTCAAAGAGACTTGCAAAGATATCAAATCATGTATATAAGAATTCAGAGAAGAACCAAATATTGTTCATAGATAAACTTGATCATAAATCCACAATTCATCGGATCTTGGCAAACACACCGCAAAAAGTATTACATCGAATAGATCTCCAAGAACATCGAGGAGAACTTTGTATTGAGAACCAAAGAGAGAGAAGAAGCCATCTAGTTAATAACTATTGACCCGAAGGTCTATGGTAAACTACTCACACATCGTCGGAGAGGCTATGGTGTTGATGTAGAAGTCCTCCGTGATCGATTCCCCCTCCGGCAGATCGCTGGAAAAGACTCCAGATGGGATCTCACGGGCACAAAAGGTTGCGGCGGTGGAAACTAGTTTTGTGGCTCCCCCTAATGTTTTCAGGGTATAAGAGTATATATAGGAAAAAGAAGTACGTCAGTGGAGCTCCATGGGGCCCACGAGGGTGGGGGGCCCGCCTACCCCCCCTTGGCGCGCCCTCCTATCTCGTGGACGCCTCACGAAGTTCCAGACTTCCACTACAAGTCTCCTGGTTTGCGTTTGTTCCAAGAAAGATCCTCGTAAAGGTTTCGTTCCGTTTGGATTCCGTTTGATATTCCTTTTCTACGAAAGACTGAAAGTGGCAAAAAACAGAAACTCGCACTGGGCCTCTGGTTAATAGGTTAGTCCCAAAATAATATAAAAGAGCATATTATAGCCCATTAAACATCCAAAACAGATAATATAATAGCATGGAAAAAATAAAAATTATAGATACATTGGAGACGTATCAGCACCCCAAAGGCACAACAGTTGTTTCTTAGCCGTGTGTGGTGCCCCCCTCCATAGTTTACTCCTCCAGTCATAGCATCGTAGTGCCTAGGAGAAGCCCTGCACGGATCACATCACCTACACCGTTGCCACGCCGTCGTGTTGACGGAACTCTCCCTCGACCCTCTATTGGATCAAGAGCTCGAGGGACGTCATCTAGCTGAACGTGTGCTAAACATAGAGGTGCCGTATATTCGGTACTTGGATCGGTTGGATCATGAAGACGTTCGACTACATCAACCGCGTTGACATAACGCTTCCGCTTTCGGTCTACGAGGGTACGTGGACACACTCTCCCCTCTCGTTGCTATGCATCTCCTAGATAGATCTTGCGTGATTGTAGGATTTTTTTTGAATTACTACGTTCCCCTACACCGTAATGCATCATCCCGCAACTAACTCATTAGTTACATTGCTTGCAAGGCTTATCGTGATGTGCATTACCGAGAGGGCCCAGAGATACCTCTTCGATACTCGGAGTGACAAATCCTAACCTCGATCTATGCCAACCCACCAAACACCTTCGGAGACACCTATAGAGCATCTTTATTATCACCCCATTACGTTGTGACGTCTGATAGCACACAAGGTGTTCCTCCGGTATTCGGGAGTTGCATAATCTCATAGTCAAAGGAATATGTATAAGTCATGAAGGAAGCAATAGCAATAAAACTTAACAATCATTATGCTAAGCTAACGGATGGGTATTGTCCATCACATCATTCTCCTAATGATGTGATCCCGTTCATCAAATGACAACACAAGTCTATGGTCAGGAAACTTAACCATCTTTGATTAACGAGCTAGTCAAGTAGAGGTATACTAGGGACACTCTGTTTTGTCTATGTATTCACACATGCATCAAGTTTCCGATTAATACAATTCTAGCATGAATAATAAACATTTCTCATGATATAAGGAAATATAAATAACAACTTTACTATTGCCGCTAGGGCATATCTCCTTGAGTCCCCCACTTGCACTGGAGTCAATAATCTACATTACATTGTAATGGTTCTAACACCCATGGAGTCTTGGTGCTGATCATGTTTTGCTCGTGGAAGAAGCCTAGTAAACGGGTCTGCAACATTCAGATCCGTATGTATTTTGTAAATCTCTATGTCTCCCTCCTTGACTTGATTGCAGATGGAGTTGAAGCATCTCTTAATGTGTTTGGTTCTCTTGTGAAATCTGGATTCCTTCGCTAGCACAATTTCTACAGTATTGTCACAAAAGATTTTCATTTGACCCGATGCACTAGGTATTACACCCAGATAGAGATAGGGAATGACTTTCATTTTCTCTCTATCTTCTGCAGTGGTCGGGCATTGAGTCTGACTCAACTTCACACCTTGTAACATAGGCAAGAACCCTTTCTTTGACTGATCCATTTTGAACTTTTTAAAAACTTTGTCAAGGTATGTGTTTTGTGAAAGTCCAATTGAGCATCTTAATCTATCTCTATAGATCTTGATACCCAATATATAAGCAACTTCACCGAGGTATTCCATTGAAAAATTCTTATTCAATTATCCTTTTATGCTATCCAGAAATTTTGTATTATTTACAATCAACAATATGTCATCCACATATAATATTAGAAATGCTACAGAGCTCCCACTCACTTTCTTGTAAATACAGGCTTCTCTAAAAGTCTATATAAAACCATATGCTTTGATCAAACTATCAAAGCATATATTCCAACTCCGAGAGGCTTGCACCAATCCATAAATGGATCGCTGGAGCTTGCACACTTTGTTAGCACCTTTAGGATTGACAAAACCTTATCGTTGCATCATATACAACTCTTCTGTAAGAAATCCATTAAGGAATGCAGTTTTGACATCCATTTGCCTTATTTCATAATCATAAAATGCGGAATTGCTAACATGATTTGGACAGACTTAAGCATCGCTACGGCTAAGGCATAGGGAATGACTTTCATTTTCTCTCTATGTTCTGCACTGGTCGGGCATTGAGTCTGACTCAACTTCACACCTTGTAACACAGACAAGAACCATGAAAGTCCAAAGCATCTTGATCTATCTCTATAGATCTTGATGCCCAATATATAACCAGCTTCACCGAGGTCTTTCATTGAAAAATTCTTATTCAAGTACCTTTTATGCTATCCAAAAATTATGTATTATTTCCAATCAACAATATGTCATCCACATATAATATTAGAAATGCTACAGAGCTCCCACTCACTTTCTTCTAAATACATGCTTCTCCAAAAGTCTGTATAAAATCATATGCTTTGATCACACTATCAAAGCGTATATTCCAACTTCGAGAGGCTTGCACCAGTCCATAAATAGATCGTTGGAGCTTGCACGCTTTGTTAGCACTTTTAGGATCGACAAAACCTTCTGGTTCCATCATATACAACCCTTCTTTAAGATATCCATTAAGGAATGCAGTTTTGACATCATAAAATGCAGCAATTGCAAACATGATTCAGACAGACTTAAGCTTCGCTACGAGTGAGAAGGTATCATCGTAGTCAACTCCTTGAACTTGTCGAAAACCTCTCACAACAAGTAGAGCTTTGTAGACAGTAACATTACCATCAGCGTCAGTCTTCTTCTTGAAGATCCATTTATTCTCTATGGCTTGCCGATCATCAGGCAAGTCAACCAAAGTCCACACTTTCTTCTCATACATGGATCCTATCTCAGATTTCATGGCCTCAATCCATTTCATGGAATCTGGGCTCATCATCGCTTCCTCATAGTTCGTAGGTTCGGCATGGTCTAGTAACATAACTTCCAGAATAGGATTACCGTACCACTTTGGTGCGGAACATACTCTAGTTGACCTACGAGGTTTGGTAGTAACTTGATATGAAGTTTCATGATCATGATCATTAACTTCCTCACTAATTGGTGTAGGTATCACTAGAACTGATTTCTGCGATGAACTACTTTCCAATTCGAGAGAAGGTACAACTACCTCATCAAATTCTACTTTCCTCCCACTCACTTCTTTCGAGAGAAACTCTTCTCTAGAAAGGATCCATTCTTAGCAACAAATATCTTGCCTTCTGATTTGTGATAGAAGGTGTACCCAACAGTTTCTTTTGTGTATCCTATGAAGACGCACTTCTCCGATTTGGGTTCGAGCTGATCAGGTTGAAGCTTTTTCACATAAGCATCTCAACCCCAAACTTTAAGAAACGACAGCTTAGGTTTCTTGCCAAACCACAGTTCATACGGTGTCATCTCAATGGATTTAGATGGTGCCCTATTTAACGTGAATGCAGCTGTCTTTAATGCATAGCCCCAAAATGATAGTGGTAAATTGGTAAGAGACATCATAGATCGCACCATATCTAATAAAGTACAGTTACGATGTTTGGACACACCATTACGTTGTGGTGTTCCAGGTGGCATGAGTTGCGAAACTATTCCACATTGTTGTAAATGAATACCAAACTCATAACTCAAATATTTGCCTCCACGATCAGACCGTAGAAACTTTATTTTCTTGTTATGATGATTTTCTACTTCACTCTGAAATTCTTTGAACTTTTCAAATGTTTCAGGCTTATGTTTCATTAAGTAGATATACCAATATCTGCTCAAATCATCTGTGAAGGTCAGAAAATAATGATACGCACTGCATGCCTCAACACTCATTGGACCGCATACATCAATACATATTTTTTTCCAATAAGTCAGTGGCTCGCTCCATTGTTCTGGAGAACGAAGTCTTAGTCATCATGCCCATGAGGCATGGTTCGCAAGCATCAAGTGATTCCAAAAGCCCATCTGCATGGAGTTTCTTCATGCGCTTTATACCAATATGACCTAAACGGCAGTGACACAAATAAGTTGCACTATCATTATTAACTTTGCATCTTTTGGCATCAATATTTTGAATATGTGTATCACCACGATCGAGATTCAACAAGAATAGACCACTACTAGAATCAGGATCTTTGCCGTCAGCCAGCTCTTTGCCGTTCGCTAGCTAATGGCAAAGAAGGTCTTTGCCATCAGCATACAGAAAGCTGACGACAAAGAAAGAGCGGACGGCAAAGAGCGTGCTTGCCTTCAACTATCAGACGACATAAAAGCTTTGACGTCTGCTAGCGGACGGCAAAGAGGTTGGGTGGCCCACTAGTGAGCAAGGGAGTCCTGGACTAAGGGGTCCTCGGGCGTCCGGCCTGTTAGCCATGGGCCGGACTGATGGGCTGTGGAGATACAAATACCAAAGACTACACCCGTATCCGGATAGGACTCTCCTTGGCGTGGAAGGCAACCTTGGCGACCAAATATGTGGATTTCTTTCTTTGTAACTGACCTTGTGTAACCCTAGATCCTCCCGGTGTCTATATAAACCGGAGGACTTAGTCTGGAGGAGACTCATTATCATAGCCATACAAGCTAGACCTCTAGGGTTTAGCCATTACGATCTCATGGTAGATCAACTCTTGTAATACTCATATTCATCAAGATCAATCAAGCAGGACGTAGAGTATTACCTCCATAGAGAGGGCCCGAACCTGGGTAAAACATTGTGTCCCCTGTCTCCTGTTACCATCGACCTTAGACGCACAGTTCAGGACCCCCTACCCGAGATCCGCCGGTTTTGACACCGACATTGGTGCTTTCATTGAGAGTTCCATTGTGCTGTCATCGAGAGGTTCGATGGATCCTTCAATCATCTACAATGATGCTACCCAAGGGGGAATTTTCCTCCCCGGGCAAATCTTCGTGTTCGGCGGCTTCGCACTGCGGGCCAACTCGCATGGCCATTTGGAGCGGATAGAAAGCTACGTCCCTGGCCATCAGGTCACATTTGGGAGCTTGAACTACATTGTAGACATCCGTGGGGACTTGATCTTCGTTGGATTCGAGACCGCGGCTATCACTCCTGGCCACCCCAAGGGACATGACCTAAATCTGCCATCAGACCACATCCAGGAGACAGCTCCCATAACCGCTCTGGCCTTAGATCCGGAGCAGACTGCGCCATCCAAGGACGGGAAGCTCAACCTCGCCATGGAGGCCACATATTCCCTGGCATTGGAGCCGCACATAGACTTGATCTCACACGATACTTGTGCCACCGGAACTCTGGACTCGTCCCCGGCCGTAAGTTCCGAACCATGTGAGCCCGCGGACGCCGAACTTGATCGTTTATTGATCTTCGAATTCAGCGCCGCAGACATCTTCCAGCATTCGCCTTCGGGCGACAAGCTAAACTCATTGAAAAACTTGTCCTTGGCGGGGAACTCACAGTCAAACTATGTTCGGTTCGAACTAGGGGCTGATGATGGATAATCTTGCTTCCCACCCGCCACCCACTCCATAGCCACTGTCGAGGACTTAACCGACATGCTCAATTACGGCTCCAAAGACATCGACGGTATAGACGATGCCAAAGAAGAGTAGGGCCGAAACCCGCCACTCACCGTACGCAGAACGGTCACTTCTTCATATGACGTATACATGGTGGGTACACCTAAAAAAACTAACGACAATGACAAAGAAGATCTAGTTGAGGATAAACCTCCCGAGACACAGCCCAGCCACCGGCGCTAGCGGTGCCGCTCTAAGTCACGTCGCGCAAAAGACAGTAATACCGGCACTGGAGAAAACAACACCCTGGATGATGCCGACGATAATGAAGCCCCTGTTGGGGCAACATCCGATCAGGATGAACTGGAAGACGGGCACGATAGCCCGCATGAACATGCCATACACGAAGACTTGGAGGACAGTAATTATCTTCCGCTCTCCGAGGATGAGGAGAGCCTCGATGACGAGGATTTCCTCATGCCTAAGGAACCTCTTGAGTAGGAGCGCTTTAAACGCCGGCTATTAGCCATGACAATGAGCCTGAAAAAGAAATAGCAGCAGCTTCAAGCTGACGAAGACCTGCTCAAGGATAAGTGGATAGACATCCTAGTGGCCGAAGAATACGGCCCCAAGCACACAACCAAGGGTTACCCGAAGCACAGATTCCTACCTCATTTCAATGAGGAGGCACCGGCACTTGTACCACGCGGTCGGGACAATGCGGCTAACCGACCACTATGCAGTCGGGATAAAATGGCAGCTCAAGCTGAACAATAGCCTGCCTCACCGCAAAGAAAAAATAGAGACAAAACAGCTCGGGGCCATACATACGACCCTCGGCAGAACCTGGACAGTAGAGCATGACACAATAGGTCGATCTACGGATCGCGAGGAGATGCCTCGACACGCGACGTCGGCTACCTATTCGGACGGGCCAAGTCTAGTTATGCCCGGGCCGAAAACTGCAAACGGACTCCATCTAAGCTACGTCGCGATATGGCCCAATATAGAGGTGCCGCACACCCACTGTGCTTAACTGACAAAGTAATGGAGCATGAATTCCCAGTAGGGTTTAAACCCGTGAATATCGAATCATATGATGGAACAACTGATCGAGGATTTTCTTCTCCATATTCATATGGCTCGAGGAGACGACCTTCATGCCATCAAATACCTCCCACTAAAACTCAAAGGACCAGCAAGGTACTGGCTAAACAATCTTCCTGAAAACTCTATCGGCAGCTGGGAAGATCTGGAAGGCTCCTTCCGTGACAACTTCCAAAGTACATATATCCGGCCACCAGACGCCGATGACTTAAGTCACATCGTCCAGCAGCCCGGAGAGTCAGCCAGGAAGCTCTGGACTAGGTTCTTAGTTAAAAAGAACCAAATCGTAGACTGTCCGGACGCGGAAGGCCTAGCAGCCTTTAAACACAGTGTCCGGGACGAGTAGCTCGCGTGCCACCTAGGTCAGGAAAAACCAAAATGTCAGCCCTTACCGCCCTGATGACCCGCTTTTGCGCGGGAGAAGACATCTGGCCCGCTCATAGAAGCAACAGCGCCAGCGACACGGGCACTTCCGAAGTTCAAGACGGCAACGGGAAACGACGATGCAATAAGCACAAACATGGCAATAGTAATGGGGGAGCGCACGAGAAAACGGTCAACGCTGGATTCAGCGGCCCCAAACCCGGTCAATGGAAGAAGCCATTCAAAGCAAACAGAGATAGACTATCTAATTTGGATAAGATATTGGATAGGCCCTGCCAGATTCATGGCCACCCCAATAAACCAGCTAACCACACCAATAGAAGCTTTTGGGTCTTCAAACAAGCCGGCAAGTTAAACACCGAATACAAGCGGAAGAAGCCGCCCGGCGACGGCGACGATGACGAAACTCGCAAACGAAACACCGGGGGTCAGAAGCAGTTTCCCCCCGAAGTAAAGACAATGAGCATGGTACACATGACACAGTACCCTACAGGGGAACGCATGGAGCGCTCTCTCCGTGCAGAGGATCACACTATGGCTATCTCAGCCGAACTACACAGCGGGGCCATTACACCGCATACCTCATCGGCCATTAAGCCACCAGTCTCCATTCAACATGACCGTTCAAATCCTATACAGGACTAGCAGTTCAGCTTCCGCCGACCGCCGCATATACCCGGACAATCTGTACTGCGCATACATAACTACGCACTTAAAATACCCTGGGCAATGGCGAAAGCACAATACGGACGGACCTGAAAGTACTCCCATGACCTTCTCTTTTTTCTAACTATTTTTTTTCTTTCTTCTTCCTTTTTCTTGTTTCCCTCCACAGGTGGCTCAATGGCTCGCCTCGGACTCTATCGGAGTTTCGGTTCGTACACTCACCTAGGGGCTATTTCCATCAAGGAGTCCCTTCACCGAGGACTGGTGGCGCAGATGTGCGACAGGAGGTCCAAAATAACTTTTTGTAGAACTCACTCTCTATTTCGAGCCTGTAAAGTGCCTTTTCCCTCCGCCTTCGACCCCTGGCATATCAAATAGCCGGGGTTGCGGCTTTGTTCTCTATATACATGATTAGCACATCACTCGGATCCCAGTAAAAATAATCCATTCTTTTCTAAAAGGACCGAGTTTTGCCCCTACGGTTGTCTCAAACGTACACCTCGACATAACTTGCTAGGGGCTCAGTATGGGAACAAACAAGTTGCCAACAAATCCGAACAGCTCTATAGCATACTTTGGCGTCGCGAGTTTGGCCTTATATGCATCAGCTCCGAATCATGTCTTGGGTCAATAGTTGGGTTGCCCGGATCCTGTGCTTGTTGTCCTACATTCCGCTCTATCGGCTAGGGTAGTAAAGGGAGAACTACTTCGATTTTGCGTCTGGTTCACCTGTTTAAGCACCTCAGTAGAGAAAGCCGAAAACTGACTGTCATGATGCGGCGAGAGCTGGTCAACCACTCGATGACTTATCGGAATCTTTCGCGATTCCCTCCGTGTCACATGAAGGACCTCTTTCCGGTCAAATATGTAAATGCATTGTATGAATAAGCCGCATAAATACCAGGGGCTATGTTATAGACCCACATAAAAATCCAATGGCTAAGTGAAAGTGTTAATGCCCTATAGTCTGGTTGCCTGGTTCACCGCATTGACGCCTCCTTCACGGACCAAGACGTTGGGTCAAGGGTGATCAGATGCTTTTTCAAACACCCCCGTATTTCCTACGAGGGGGCTGGAGCCGATGACTGGAAAACTTTTAGTTCATATACAAACGGCCGCACAGGAGGAATAAAAGCCTTTAGGCAAAATCAAAATATAAACTGATTATAACAATTGTCTTTTACAATTCCTAAAGAGT
Organism: Triticum monococcum; assembly: GCA_034509565.1. Taxonomy (NCBI): domain Eukaryota; kingdom Viridiplantae; phylum Streptophyta; class Magnoliopsida; order Poales; family Poaceae; genus Triticum; species Triticum monococcum. The sequence goes on along the minus strand of CM067842.1, from coordinate 434,843,569 downwards.
TCACTCGAATATTATGCCTTTCGAACATTGACCCTCTATCAAGCGGGCAGCCTCTAAGACATCCTCAAAATAATGCTCTGGTGCGTGATGGTCCTTGCCCTTGGGTGGACCCTACACTGCAACATCGACGGCCTTCATCTTCCCTGAGTATGTCTTGACTCGGTCAAAGGCCATCTGTGCACCTTCAATGCATGCTGACCGCTTCACGGTGTCGATACGTGGCACCGCATCAGCAAGCCACCTCACCAAGCCGAAATAGCTATTTGGAATCCGCTCAGTCGGCCACAGCTGAAGTATGACGTTCTTCATGGCAGCGTCGGACATCCTGTGAAGCTCGGCCCATTGGGACATCTGTTCATTCAGCAGCAGAGGGTATTTTGATGTGTCGAACTGTGACCAGAAAAGCTTCTCCGTTGCATATCCCTCTTGCGCTTGGTAAAACTGCACCGCATCGGGTGAAATCTTTGGCAGGTCTAAAAACACGTCTGGATAACTCCACACTTGGTTAAACTGAGCATAATTCAGATCGCCGAACTTAGTCTGTAATAAGAATGGCTTACCAGCCGCAGTCTCCCCAGCTTGCCGGATCTCCTCACGGGCCGCTCTAGATTCGGACCGCACTTCTTTCGCCTCTTGCAAGGACTTGTCAAGGTCAGCCGCTTGGCTTTATTCTCCTTCTCTAGGAATTCACAGCGGCTGGTAGCATTTTTCAGTTCGAGTGCAATCGAGGATATTTTCTCCTCGCCTTGGTGCCGAGCAGCTTGTTCAGCCTTTAACTCGGCAGATGCCTTTTCGGCAGCCGCATTACTAAACTGGGCCTGCTCCGCCCAAAGAATCTCAACGGCAGCGGCACCATCTGCAGCCATGCATATTCCATATGCAACTTTCAACAGCACGCTTATATTACAAACACGTATATGTAAGGATTGCTCTGAATATGTACCTTGCGACTCGTCAAGATGCCTGTTGATAAGCACGATATCAGTATCTGCCTCATCAATCTTGTGTTGCAAATCCACAACCTCTACACTCCGGACTGTTTCCGGGGAGGTCACAGCCTGTGTTCTAATTAATCATATTACTTCCCGGGCATATCTTTTGATCCTCTGATCGCCTCCCTCGGGAAGACAATCAGAGTCTTAGGGGATACTATCTATACATAGGTGTATTCTTGAATAAAACACAATCGAACATATTATGGTACAAACCTCAAAGCCTCTTAGCAGGCCCACAAAGGACTCATTCAATCTACTTTTCGCGGAAAGGACCTTTTCGACCACCGTGCCCATCAAGGTACGATGTTCCTCTGAGACGGATGCCTATCACAGCATGTTCGTCAATATATCACGCGGCTCTGGGTCTCCGGAGACTGTTGTAGGAGTACGGCCTCCCTTTGAAGGGATTCGTTTATTCGTATCGGGGCCTTTATTGTTGGTCCCCGGACCCTGGGCCACAGAAGTATCACCTTCGGGTTGTGTCTTCATCATCCCTCGCACCACTTGTTGATCAGGAGAGACCCTCCGCGACGACACCTCGAAGTCGTCCGCCCTGTTGGGTGAGGAGATTGGTGGAGGCGTCTCACTTTCCATCATCTCCGGGAGAAGATCCCCCGAGGAAGAGGATTGTTGAAGAATACTGTGTGCCGAACTGTAGAAAACATATATTCTAGACGTTACAGGAAAAGGACGGGACATGTTTAAAACACCCTTGTTCACTTACGATTTGGCCTGAGGCTTGTCCGTCATGGGACTGCGCGATGACGTTGTCCTCCAAGCTCGATCCACCCTACGAAGGCATCTTGCCTCGCTTAGGAGCCTTTTCCTCCCAATCTTCGGACGCGGTCCTTTTCTTCCCATGGGGGGAAGAGACGTTGACTTCCCCTTCATTTTTTTTCTTCAGACGATGGAATCTTGATTCCGCCTAACACAATATCTGACACACCTTCGGGATGGGGCCATTTTTGGTCCTCTTTGCCTTGCCCTCCTTCACAGGCATCTCGTACGGTGCCGGGGCTAGCATCCTTGTTAATACAGGATCCGCCGAACCTTCGGGAAGGGGGGGACACCTAATTAGCTCCACTTTCTTTATCTAGCCCTGGAAGGAGATAGTTTGCTGAGTAATGTATTACGACATACTTAAAAAAAGGGTGTTCGGAAGTCAAGTGCTTACCGGGGTATCCGGACGGTTGCAGTCGAGGCTTGTGTCCTCAGTAGTGTCCGGCCAATGTTTTCGTGTTCCGAAAAACAACTTCCACATCCCTTTGTGCGTAATGTCGAAGAAGTGTTGGAGGGTTCGTGGTCCTTTTGGATTGAACTCCCACATACGGAGAGGCCCACGCTGGCATGGTAGGATTCGGCAAATCAACATTACTTGAGTCACGCTGACAAGATCGATGTCCCTCTCGAGGAGGGTTCGGATGCGGCTTTGTAGAGTCCTCACTTCATCAACTGATCCTGAATCCAGTCACTTGTTGGCCCATGATACAAGCTATAATAGTGGGCCAGCAAGAAACGTGGGTGCAGCTACCCACTTGGTGTTGCGGGGCTCCGTAACGTAAAACCACTCTAGCTACCATTGATTGGAAGTTTGGGTAAAAGAGCCTTTCGGCCAAGGAGTGTTGGTGATCTGGCTGACTACAGCACCGCCGCACTCCACCTGTTCCCCATCGACTATCTTTGGTTTCACACTGATGGTCTTGAGCCATAAGCCAAAGTGTGGGGGGATTCGGAGGAAGGCCTCGCACGTAATGATGAACGCCATGACATGGAGGAAAGACTCTAGGGCTAGATCGTGAAAATCTAGTCCATAATAGAACATTAGCCCCCAGACGAAGGGGTGAAGAGTGAGCCCTAGCCCTCGAAGGAAGTGTGACATGAATACGACCCTCTCTCCAGTTCTGGGGGTTGGGATAACCTGCCCTTGAGTAGGAAGCCTGTGGTGGATCTTCACGGTCAGGTATCTGGCCACTCAAAGCTTTGCAATATCCTCCTCTGTAACGGAGGAAGCCGCCCATCGGCCTTGAGGGCTGGGTCCGGACATAATGGGGAAGCTTGAAGCAACGAAGTCGAACCTTGGGTGCTAGAACTCGAGGTTGGAGAGGCTGAGGAGAAGTTTGGCGTAAACAAGACGGCCCTTGGTTCCTTTATAAAGGCAGCGGGGATTAAATGCCTCCTCCTAAGCCTGAAAGCCTGCCTATTCCTAAGGAATCTTTCCAACGGAACGGTTGGGTTACCCGCACTCGTATTAATGAGATTCCCGCAATAAGGGACACGATCTCTGTTTCGACAGAACGTGCCAATAGCAACCGCGCCTCGAAACATGGAACAGCGGGAGAGGGAACGGTTCGAAAAATAGGGCAAGCGTGATGTGACGTTGTAAAAAGTTGTCAGCAGATTGGACTCATGGAATATTATATTCTCTTTGCAGTTGTGTGTGGTGTGTGTGTTACAGGTCCAGACACGCCCAATACGTCCGAAGATTATCTTGGAGTTCGGAACGAGGAACCCGCCTTGCAATGCCAAAGACAGATCTACACACCGGATACCTTGTCATTGAAGCCGGGTTCAGGAGCTACCGAGGGAGTCCTAGACTAAGGGGTCCTCGGGCGTCCGGTCTGTTAGCCATCGGTCGGACTGATGGGCTGTGGAGATACAAAGACCAAAGACTGCACCCATATTCGGATAGGACTCTCCTTGGCGTGGAAGGCAAGCTTGGCGACCAAATATGTGGATTCCTTTCTTTGTAACCGACCTTGTGTAACCCTAGATCCTCTCGGTGTCTATATAAATTGGAGGACTTAGTCCAGAGGAGACTCATTATCATAGCCATACAAGCTAGACCTCTAGGGTTTAGCCATTACGATCTCGTGGTAGATCAACTCTTGTAATAATCATATTCATCAAGATCAATCAAGCAGGACGTAGGTTGTTACCTCCATAGAGAGGGCCCGAACCTGGGTAAAACATTGTGTCCCTTGTCTCCTGTTACCATCGACCTTAGATGCACAGTTCGGGACCCCCTACCCGAGATCCGCCGGTTTTGACACCGATAGTGAGAACCAGCTAACGACCACTTTCTTTGCCGTCAGCTATGTGACGCCCGGGTAATTAAGCTACAGTGATCCTCTGCTCATGATGCCATGTCACCTCGATTATAGTTGCTAATCTCGAGTTAGTTTGAAACCGATTCAAATTCAAATTTAAAATATAGGCAAACAACAAAAGTTTTCAAACAATAAAACTAAAATGTTCGGGTTGTGCCAAATAATGCGTAGGTAATTATGGTGGAGAAACCACACCTTTATAAAATATTTATAATACTATAAGATGAATAAAACTGTAGATAAAACCATTAAATTAGGGTTTTTATCAGTTATGCCATCGGTAGTGTCCCACTACTCAGTTTTGCCACTAGAAATTTCAACTGCTCAAAAATGCCATCGCTTCATTAGACACATGCTCAAAAATGCCATTAAACACCATTATTGTGATCTCAAATCTCTTTTGCCATGTTATAATGACATAAATACCTATGAACCAACATGCCAGCTCTCCCTCTATCTCATTACAATAAAGTATGGGGCCCACTTGTTCCCAACAACGTTCTTATTTTTCGATAAATTTTTTTGCTTGGTTACTCCTAACAAGTGGGGCCACACATATCATTGTGAGATAGAGAGAACTGACATGTGGGTCTAGGCTTATTTTTGTCATAGAACATGGTCAACGGGTTTGACGTAAAAATAACAATGTCTAATGGCATTTTTGAGCAAACATCTAACAGAACGATGGCATTTTTGAGATATCTAATGGCATTTTTGAGCAAGCATCTCACGGATTGATGTCATTTTTGAGCAGTTGTAACTTCTAATGGCAAAACTGAGTAGTGGGACACAACTAGTGGGATAAATGATAAAAACCCATTAAAATGCCTTTTGTATTATGTAAAATACTAAACTGTTCTGCTTAGGGTAAATCTTTTTATGACAGTGGGTTTAGTGGCAATGCTAAATTTAGGAGTTGAAAATATATTTTTACAAAATTAAAATAAAACAGAAAAGGGAAAGAAATAAAAGAAAAGAGATTACAAAAATAGAAAACCAAAAAACTAACAAAAAAGGGGGAAACAGCACCCCCACTGGGCTCCGGCCCAGCTAGCCTGCCCAACTGGGCCAAGGCCCACCCCGCTGCCTTAACCCCCCCCCCCCCCCCCCACGCCCCCGAAACCCCAACCCACCCCGCCGCCCCACTTCCTCCCCCATGACGCCACTCCCTCTCCCCCTCCCGATCCAAACTGGATCGAGGCGACACCCCCCACTCCACTCGCTCCCTCTGCCCCTCCCCCGATCCAGACCGAGGGGCAGGGAACCTCAGCGACTGCGCCGCCCCGCCCTTGCCGCATTGACCCCGTCGCATGCCCTGCTCCTCCCTCGTCTGCATCGGGTGGCAGCCGCGCCTCGACCCCGCCAATCCGATGCCGCGCGCCACCCCGTCGCTCCTCGTCGGTGCACCGAAGCCCACTGCGTCGCCAGATCGACCTCGTCGTGGCCTCCTCGATCTCCTCCTCGAGCACCGTTGCCCGAACCCCTGCAACCCCTTGTGAGCCCCCTCCTTCTCCTCTACCCGCAGCCCGCCGTCCGCCCCCGCACGCGCCTGCCGCCGCGCTGCTGCAGTCCGGCCGCGGCCTCCGCTCGCAGACCCTGCCGCCCACCACTGCCGGCGCTGCCCTGTTCCCTTGCCTCGCCGCATCGCTGCTACGACCACGACCACAGCCACACGCTGTCCCTGCTCCCTCCCACCTGCCGATGCGGCCTCCCCATGCACAGCTCGCGCCCGTCCGCGCTCCTGCTTGTTGGCCACGCCCGCCCCAGGTCCCGCTCGACCACGCCCCGTGAGCCTCCCCCTGCGCCCCGGCCTGCCGTGGACCGCGCCTGGTCTCCCGGCGCCGCGGATCGCCACATATCCCTGCCGCTCTAGCTGGCGACCTCGCCCCGCGCCCGGTGCCGCTTTGGCCGACGCCCTGCCGCGCCTGGCTGTGGCCTCGGGCATGAGCGCCCGCACTCGTATGCCCGTGCCCACCGCAATATACCCCTGGGCCTATGACAACGGGGGCCCACGCCCCCCCCCCTATTCTATATAAAAAAGAATAATAAAAAAGAACAAAGGAATAAAAATAAATAATAAGTAAATATAAATATAATTAATTAATTAATTAACTAATTAACTTAATCAATTTTGATTAAATTAACTATTAATTAACCTAATAACTAATTAACCTAATTAACTACTATTAATTAACTAAACAGTCAATGACATGTGGGACCCACACGTGAGGTTGACCAGTCAACGCCCTGTTGTTTGCTGACGTCATGATGACGTCAGCAAACACTATTCTGGATAATGTTGAATTAAATAATTAAATAAATCCTAAAAATGATTTAAACCTTTTAAAATTAATATAAAATAAACCGTAGCTCAGATGGAAAAACTTTGTACATGAAAGTTGCTCAGAACGACGAGGCGAACCCAGATACGCAACCCGTTCGTCCGCCACGCGTCCCTAGCATAGCGAATAGGCAACTTTCCCCCTCCGGTTCATCTATCCGAAAACGCGAAACATCAGGGATATTTTCCTGGTTGTTTTCCCCGTTCACCGGTACCACCTCATACCGTGTTAGGGCACCCCCTAGCACCGATACTTGTCATGTCATGCATCGCTATGCATCTGTTTGCTTGATATTTATTGTTTCTTCCCCCTCTTCTCTCGCTAGACACCGAGATCGACGCCGCTGCTACCCAGTACGACTACGGTGTTGACAACCCCTCTCTCTTGCCAGAGCAACCAGGCAAGCCCCCCCTTTGATCAGATATCGCCTACTCTTCTCTCTACTTCTTGCATTAGAGTAGTGTAGCATGTTACTGCTTTCCATTAATCCTATCCTGATGCATAGCCTGTCCTTGCTACTACTATTGTTACCTTTACCTGCAATCCTAATGCTTAGTATAGGATGCTAGATTATCATCAGTGGCCCTACACTCTTGTCCGTCTGCCATGCTATACTACTAGGCCGTGATCACTTCAGGAGGTGATCACGGGCCTATGATATATACTTATACGGTTACATTACTTATGATACTGTTCAGAGATGGGGGCTGAAGGGGCAGGTGGCTCCATCCCGGTAGAGGTGGGCCTGGGTTCCCAACGGCCCCCGACTTTTACTTTCTGGCGGAGCAACAGGGCAGGTTGAGACCACCTAGGAGAGAGGTGGGCCTGGCCCTGGTCGGCGTTCGCGGATACATAACACGCTTAACGAGATCTTGGTATTTGATCTGAGTCTGGCTACTGTCCTATACGCACTAACCATCAACGCGGGGACAGTTATGGGCACTCGACGTCATGGTATCAGCCGAAGCCTTCGTGACATCAGCGACTAGGCGGCACGCACCGAATTGGATTGGAACGCCTGCTAGGCTAGGTCTGCTTCCGGCCGCGTACACAACGTGTAGGTGTGCAATGGGCGATGGGCCCAGACCCCTGCGCCATAGGATTTAGACTGGCGTGCTGACCTCTCTGTTGTGCCTAGGTAGGGCTGCGACGTGTTGATCTTCCGAGGCCGGGCATGACCCAGAAAAGTGTGTCCGGACAAAGGGGATCGAGCATGTTGGGAAATGTGGTGCACCCCTGCAGGGAAGTTAATCTATTCGAATAGCCGTGATCTTCGGTAACAGGACGACTTGGAGTTGTACCTTGACCTTATGACAACTAGAATAGGATACTTAGTAAAACACACCCTTCCAAGTGCCAGATACGGCCGGTGATCGCTCTCTCACAGGGAGACGAAGGGAGGATCATCGGTTAGGATTATGCTATGCGATGCTACTTGTACACTTACCATGTACTCTCTTCTCCTACTACAAGATGGAGGTTACCAAAAGCGTAGTCTTCGATAAGACTAGCTATCCCCCTCTTATTCCAGCATTCTGCAGTTCAGTCCACATATGATAGCCTTATTCCATTTGATACCAATGCATACATATGTAGTGTAGCTCCTTGCTTGCGAGTACTTTGGATGAGTACTCAGGATTGCTTTACCCCCCCTTCTCCCCTTCCTATACTCGATTGCTGCGACCAGACGTTGGAGCCCAAGAGCCAGACGCCACTGTGGACGACGACTACTACTACTCGAGAGGTGCCTACTACTACGTGCAGCCCGCTGACGACAACCAGGACTAGTTTAGGAGGATCCCAGGCAGGAGGCTTGCACCTCTTTTGATCTGTATCCCAGTTTGTGCTAGCCTTCTTAAGGCAAACTTGTTTAACTTATGTCTGTACTCAGATATTGTTGCTTCCGCTGACTCGTCTATGATCGAACTCTTGTATTCGAGCCCTCAAGGCCCCTGGCTTGTAATATGATGCTTGTATGACTTATTTTATTTGTAGAGTTGTGTTGTTATATCTTCCCGTGAGTCCCTGATCTTGATCAAACACGTTTGCATGTATGATTAGTGTATGATTGAATCGGGGGCATCACAAGTTGGTATCAGAGCCGACTGCCTGTAGGAATCCCCCTTTCCAACTCCTTGGCCGAAGTAGAGTCTAGTCGATAAAAACTATTTTACTAACATGGCTGTGCGGCCCATGGGCCCACGTCGCCATTGGGTGGTATTAGTATCTTTTACTCCTCGATCTTTACTCTAGGACTCTGAACTCTCTTCTACTCGGGTTAAACGAATTTTGCTAACTCTAACATTAGGATCTCGTGATCACTTCCACCCGGAGAGCCCCTTATTACTGATGGTCTTCTGCTGCTTCAGAAAATCGTGAAGATACTCTCCGATGTTCTCTCGAGACCTTGTCCCCGTTGCTTTTGCAATTCCCTACCACCGAAACATCACTATGGATAAATACTTACACCTGTCATTCTTACTTTTATTCCCAGTCAATCTTGTAATACTTGTTATTACAAGATACCCCCGAGAATACTTTGTGCCTACTGCCTTGCAGTTCTTGCCACCTGAATACCCCTACGGATAATTCCTCGCACTTGCCGAGTATCCGCTCGTCCCTAGCCGTTCATGTGTTTCACGTAAGTCCTCGAATACCATTCAGTTTTCTGAAAATCCTCGGCAACCTATTGCTCTTGAAATTCTTGCTTGCCTGCATAATGGTTAATCCCATAAGTCTGGTAATCTTATTGGCATTCATTGTCATTATAATTTTGAGTCTATTGATTCAATATGTTGCGAATGCTCGCAATCCTCAATCAGGTCTTAGAATTCATCCTTTCGGCTCAGACATCATTTTAAACGTGAGCTGGTCCTCGCCAATCAAATTGTCGTTGATTGTGCCCCTATGTCTAATGAATTTATCCATCCTTGATCAAAGCATTTGCTTCTGATCCTTCGCTTTCTAAATCATAATTCCTTTGCAATTGAGCTCTAAATTACTCAGTTGTTTCTATAATCCAAGTACTTCGCATTGATTCTTCTCATGGTTGTGTGCCGATACTCACATCAGATCCTTTATGGACCATCAGAACCTTGTTGGATTTTATCCAAAAACGTCCTTCATATTCAATCACTTTGGGAGTTCTTTCCCTGATACATAATGCCTTTGGTAAATCCTATTCATTGATTTGACCAACCATACTCTGCTTTGAGCTGGTGATATTTACTATTGAAGCTTGTGGTATATGTTTCCACGATGCCCCGATGGGTTGAACCTATGCCTTCCATAATATGTGTGAACTCGAAAGTTTTCATGAGTCATGCTCTTCTGGTATTTTGCTAGATAAAATTTCAACACTGCAACTTCATCAAACGCGAGCAGTAAATGATAGGTTAGGCATTGAAGAAGTGGGAGTCGACCTTGAACTTTGTGTTCATGCCCATGGACCTGATGTAGAACGTATCATGGAAGCCGCTCATAAAAATAATTACCCCCTTGTTGTAAGTTCATCTTATATCCGTGGTTTGATCATTTATGATTGTGGTTTCGACCATAATTTCTTCCTTTGATTCCATTTCTTGGACAAGTTAAAGTCCTTGACTTCTGCAGTTCATTATACCTATCCAATCCTTATTCTGATCTACCTTCAAGTATTACATGCTGGTATCTCGAGAATAACACGGAACTACATAACTTCTTATGAGTTCTTCATCAACTATTATTCTCGTTGATTCCATTTTTCCAACGGGTTCTGAGTTGTTAGAACCCCTCAAGAACACTGACAAGTGAATCGAGACCGCGCTCTGATTCAGTAACTCTTAAGTAATTTTCGTTGCTTACGAGTTTAATAACTCTTCAACTCATTCCTATCCTGATTGGCTATATCCTTATCGTGCTAAATTTTAACTGTGCTACCTGGTCTTTCTTTCCGGAGCACAATTTTCGACGATGAGCTAAGCTTACGTCGATTTTCCTCATCATATCATTTTGCCTTGAACAACAATCTTGATTTCAAGTTTGTGTCGTACCTATGGTTTCGGTAACTTCTCGCTTCATCATTCCGTTGACTTGAAGTCATCGCCGATCGGTTACATATTTTTGAAACCTCTCGACAAATGTGTCGTGATCATCATCAACATTTTGACCCTGTCCAAGATAACGATTGAATTCATGATGATAAGTACCCTCCTTGCCCTCGATGACTTGTGTTATCATCGACCACTTTATTGCCTTCCATTCAACACAAACTTGTTCGTGTCTCTAGCACCCTATTGCTTTCAATTTAATGGTCAATATTTCTTTCTTAGACTATTGGTTGTTGAATCACCTTTCTAACATTGATCATGCTACCTAAGGCCATACTTTGGGCACCCTTTTCAACTAATGTTTAATTGTGTATGTTTTTTTCTTGAGCATACATCATTATATCATTTGATTCGACAAATGTTATCTCCTTGTTCACATAACTGTGGAAGTCCATCTTTTTGGATACCTCGTTGAATTATTGCTGAGTCCATCAGCCACCTCCTCATCCTCTCCTTGGCTTAATGATGAATCCCTTCGTGTATCCAGAGTCTGACCTTTGATTGAAGACCATGTCAATGCTATCTCGAAGCATGTCTGTGGTACTCCGATTTTCAAGGAGAACATTTGAAGCCCAATGCTAAATGTTGCCGGCTCAATTACCCAAAAACCACTGTATGGGTAATGACATGAAATTCCCCCCCTTACCTAAAGGGTTTTCTACATTATATCCTGTCAAGAAATCATGCTTTGCTTGTCCTTGGGAAGGATATACCCCTAAAATATGTGTTTAAAAACATTTTCCTTTCCATTGTTCTGTTTAATCTGATACATATGTTTTCCTTTCCATTGTTTGGTTTAATCTTTCTTGTGATCTATATGATCTAAGCAGTAATATTCTCCTGCTTTTGTAAGCACCTTGGTGTACAACTCTGTTAGTAAGAACCTGTTACTGTTGTTGATGACATTCCGGTATCCACCGATGGACGAGAACTTTGCCTAATGGTCTGCCTCATTCAATGAGTAGGAAAAGGGTTCTCTTCGTCCCTCGCCCTTGGTACCAACGTTGTTGCCAACATAACTGACATGCCTTACTTACATGATCGTGCAAGACATCATCACCCTTCCTACTTTTAGCCCACATGGCGGGCCCATAACCCACAGTTCCGCAGGATCGAAACCTGACTCTCCTGTATACCCACTTTTCCCAAAGTTATTCCTCCCGCGTGGACTCGTATGTAATTCATGAGCCACCTCCCGATGAGATCATCAATTCTGGCATCGGACACCATAATTATTCCGTTGCTTTGAAACCCCTTTCACCTTCTGAGTAGGCATTGAATGATTGTCTATCCGCTTGAAACTTCTTATTGTACCATCTTACTTTGCTCTCGATGTGTTTCATTTGTTCAACTCCAGAGATAGTCATGTGTTCATTCGTGGGATAACCCCAGATGATTACCCCTTATAGCATCCTATCGTTATCGACCTGCCCCTTACCTATTCGTAAGTACGTTGGAGTTCCCGAAGAAAGGATGCCGACTTCATCATGATGACCTGGAGAAGATCAACTTAATGGATCGACCTCCTCAAGAAGAGTAACCAAGACCAACAAGACTCGTTAGAATTTCGTAATTTAATTCCTTACCCGCACTTCCCCTCTTAAATCTCGAGACGAGATTTCTTGTAGTGGAGGAGAATTGTGACGCCCGGGTAATTAAGCTACAGTGATCCTATGCTCATGATGCCATGTCACCTCGATTATAGTTGCTAATCTCGAGTTAGTTTGAAACTGATTCAAATTCAAATTTAAAATATAGGCAAACAACAAAAGTTTTCAAACAATAAAACTAAAATGTTCGGGTTGTGCCAAATAATGCGTAGGTAATTATGGTGGAGAAACCACACCTTTATAAAATATTTATAATACTATAAGATGAATAAAACTGTAGATAAAACAATTAAATTAAATGCCTTTTGTATTATGTAAAATACTAAACTGTTCTGTTTAGGGTAAATCTTTTTATGACAGTGGGTTTAGTGGCAATGCTAAATTTAGGAGTTGAAATTACATTTTTACAAAATTAAAATAAAACAAAAAAGGGAAAGAAATAAAAGAAAAGAGATTACAAAAACAGAAAACCAAAAAATAACAAAAGGGGGGGGGACAGCACCCCCACTGGGCTCCGGCTCAGCTAGCCTGCCCAACTGGGCCAAGGCCTACCCCGCCGCCTTAACCCCCCCACGCCCCACGCCCCCGAAACCCTAACCCACCCCGTCACCCTACTTCCCCCCCCCCACGACGCCACTCCCTCTCCCCCTCCCGATCCAAACTGGATCGAGGCGACACCCCCCACTCCCCTCGCTCCCTCTGCCCCTCCCCCGATCCAGATCGAGGGGCAGGGAACCTCGGCTACTGCGCCGCCCCGCCCTTGCCGCCTTGACCCCGTCGCATGCCCTGCTCCTCCCTCGTCTGCATCGGGTGGCAGCCGTGCCCCGACCCCGCCAATCCGATGCCGCGCGCCACCTCGTCGCTCCTTGTCGGCGCACCGAAGCCCGCTGCGTCGCCAGATCGACCTCGCTGTGGCCTCCTCGACCTCCTCCTCGAGCACCGCTGCCCGAACCCCTGCAACCCCTTGTGAGCCCCCTCCTTCTCCTTTGCCCGCAGCCCGCCGTCCGCCCCCGCACGCGCCTGCCGCCGCACTGCTGCAATCCGGCCGCAGCCTCCGCTCGCAGACCCTACCGCCCACCACTGCCGGCGCCGCCCTGTCTCCTTGCCTCGCCGCGTCGCTGCTACGGCCACGGCCACGGGCCACATGCCGGCCCTGCTGCCTCCCCCTGCCGATGCACCCTCCCCATGCGCAGCTCGCGCCCGTCCGCACTCCTGCTTGCTGGCCGCGTCCGCCCCAGGTCCCGCTCGATCACGCCCCGCGAGCCTCCCCCCTGCGCCCCCGCCTGCCGCGGACCGCGCCTGGTCTCCCGACACCGTGGACCGCCACACATCCCTGCCGCGCCTGGCTGTGGCCTCAGGGACGAGCTCCCGCACTCGTATGCCCGTGCCCGCCGCAATATGCCCTTGGGCCTATGACAACGGGGGCCCACGCCCCCCTATTCTATATAAAAAAGAATAAAATAATAATAATAAATAATAAAAAGGAATAAAAATAAATAATAAGTAAATATAAATAAAATGAAATAATTAACTAACTAATTAACTTAATCAATTCTGATTAAATTAACTATTAATTAACCTAATGACTAATTAACCTAATTAACTACTGTTAATTAACTAAACAGTCAATGACATGTGGGACCCACACGTCAGGTAGACCAGTCAACGCCCTGTTGACTGCTGACATCATGATGACATCAGCAAACACTATTATGGATAATGTTGAATTAAATAATTAAATAAATCCTAAAAATGATTTAAACCTTTTAAAATTAATATAAAATAAACCGTAGCTCAGATGGAAAAACTTTGTACATGAAAGTTGCGCAGAACAACGAGACAAACCCGGATACGCAACCCGTTCGTCCGCCACACATCTCTTGCATAGCGAACACGCAACTTTTCCCCTCCATTTCATCTGTCCGAAAACGTGAAACATCGGGGATATTTTCCCAGTGGTTTTCCCCCTTCACCGGTACCACCTCATACCGCGTTAGGGCACCCCTAGCACCGATACTTGTCATGTCATGCATCGCTATGCATCTGTTTGCTTGATATTTATTGTTTCTTCCCCCTCTTCTCTCGCTAGACACCGAGACCGACGCCGCTGCTACCCAGTACGACTACGGTGTTGACGACCCCTCTCTCTTGCTAGAGCAACCAGGCAAGCCCCCCTTTGATCACCAGATATCGCCTACTCTTCTCTTTACTTCTTGCATTAGAGTAGTGTAGCATGTTACTGCTTTCCATTAATCCTATCCTGATGCATAGCCTGTCCTTGCTACTATTGTTGTTACCTTTACCTGCAATCCTAATGCTTAGTATAGGATGCTAGATTATCATCAGTGGCCCTACACTCTTGTCCGTCTGCCATGCTATACTACTGGGCCGTGATCACTTCGGGAGGTGATCACGGGCATATGATATATACTTATACGGTTACATTACTTATGATACTGTTCGGAGATGGGGGCTAAAGGGGCAGGTGGCTCCATCCCAGTAGAGGTGGGCTTGGCTTCCCAACGGCCCCCGACTGTTACTTTCTGGCGGAGCGACAGGGCAGGTTGAGACCACCTAGGAGAGAGGTGGGCCTGGCCCTGGTCGGCGTTGGCGGATACATAACATGCTTAACAAGATGTTGGTATTTGATCTGAGTCTGGCTACTGGCCTATACGCACTAACCATCTACGCGGGGACAGTTATGGGCACTCGACGTCGTGGTATCAGCCGAAGCCTTCGTGACGTCAGTGACTGAGCGGCGTGTGCCGGATTGGACTGGAACGCCTGCTAGGCTAGGTCTGCTTCCGGCCGCCTACGCAACGTGCTGGTGTGCAATGGGCGATGGGCCCAGACCCCTGCGCCATAGGATTTAGACCGGCGTGCTGACCTCTCTGTTGTGCCTAGGTAGGGCTGCGACGTGTTGATCTTCCGAGGCCGGGCATGACCCAGAAAAGTGTGTCCAGACAAAGGGGATCGAGCGTGTTGGCAAATGTGGTGCACCCCTGCAGGGAAGTTAATCTATTCGAATAGCCGTGATCTTCGGTAACAGGACGACTTGGAGTTGTACCTTGACCTTGTGAAAACTAGAACAGGATACTTAATAAAACACACCCTTCCAAGTGCCAGGTACAGCCGGTAATCACTCTCTCACAGGGTGACGAAGGGAGGATCATCGGTTAGGATTATGCTATGCGATGCTACTTGTGAACTTACCATCTACTCTCTTCTCCTGCTGCAAGATGGAGGTTACCAGAAATGTAGTGTTTGATAAGACTAGCTATCCCCATCTTATTCTGGCATTCTGCAGTTTAGTCCACATATGATAGCCTTATTCCATTTGATACCAATGCATACATATGTAGTGTAGCTCCTTGCTTGCGAGTACTTTTGGATGAGTACTCATGGTTGCTTTACCCCCTTTCCCCCTTCCTATACTCGATTACTGCGACCAGACGTTGGAGCCCAGGAGCCAGACGCCACCGTCGAGGATGACTACTACTACTCGGGAGGTGCCTACTACTACGTGCAGCCCGCTGACGACGACCATGAGTAGTTTAGGAGGATCCCAGGTAGGAGGCATGCGCCTCTTTCGATCTGTATCCCAGTTTGTGCTAGCCTTCTTAAGGCAAACTTGTTTAACTTATGTCTGTACTCAGATATTGTTGCTTCCGCTGACTCGTCTATGATCGAGCTCTTGTATTTGAGCCCTCGAGGCCCCTGACTTGTAATATGATGCTTGTATGACTTATTTTATTTGTAGAGTTGTGTTGTGATATCTTCCCGTGAGTCCCTGATCTTGATCGTACACGTTTGCATGTATGATTAGTGTACGATTGAATCGAGGGCGTCACAAGCTAGTTGACGGCAATGCTTCTTTTTCGTCCGTGAGCAGACGACAAAGAAAGTGGCAACCTAACGGTCGTGTCCCCCGGCCCCACCCCACTAGCTATGCTCTTTGTCGTTTGCTAGCAGACGACAAAGAAATTAAATCTAACTAAAAAACGGCTGGCCCCTTGATAACCCACAAGTATAGGGGATCGCTGTAATTCTTTCACCCTGATTGTTTCTAGAATAATGTGATTCTATAGCATCAGGGGGTCATCAGCGGGGCCACCAAGTGGGTACAACCCACCTGGGCGAGCCAGGAGAGGGGGGGCGCCCTGGTGGGTTGTGCCCACCCAGGGGCCCTTCTCTGGTGGGTCTTGGCTCCAGTAATTCTTATTATTGATATAAAGAATCCTCAATAAGTTTCGTTCCATTCCGAGAACTTATATTTCTGCACAAAAACAACACCATGGTAGTTCTGCTGAAAACAGCGTCAGTCCGGTGTTAGTTTCACTCAAATCAGGAAAATTAGAGTCCAAAACAAGAGGAAAAGTGTGAGAAAAAGTAGATACATTGGAGACGTATCAACTCCCCCAATCTTAAACCTTTGCTTGTCCTCAAGTAATTTAGTTGATAAACTGAAAGTGAGAAAGAAAAACTTTTACAAACTCTCTTGCTCTTGTTTGCATAAATAAGCTTAAAAAACACCCAGGTTTTCAGACAACATTATAACTAACCATGTCGACTATAACTCTTAAAGATTATAATGAATCATATCAATGACATAATCAGCTAACGAGCAATAATAAGATATCTCAAACAGCAACATGTTGTCAAAACAACCATGATATAATATGACAATAGTGGTATCTCACTAGCCCTTTATGAGACCGCAAAACATAAATGCAGAGCACCTCCAAAGTTCAAGCAGTGACTAAACATTGTAATTCATGGTAGAAAAGATCCAGTCATGATGCACCCAACATTAGCTACACACAATGCATAAATCATGACAGCTATGCTCTACTCAGTTTCTGGCGCTTGTTTTTTAGAAGGTGATGACACAACATAAAAGTAAATAGAAAGTCCCTTCGCAGAGGGAAGCAATGATTTGCAGAGGTGCCAGAGCTTAGTTTTTAAAATGGAGGTAAATGATATTTTGAGACATGCACCCTTCTCATTCACTTCACGACCATCAGTTGTCAACATCTTCCATGCTAAGCACGCTAGTGGTGGTTCCCAAGCAAAAAGTAAAGGTTTTGACTCCATTGGGAGTTTTTGTTTGATTATTCAAGAGATGAACTCTTTTTCATGTTTGCAGTTTGGGACTGGGCATCCCTATTACCACCCATTTCCTTGTGCGATGGCGAGTGAATAAACACTCGACCTTAGGATAACCCGCTTAGCACGGAAGATATCGACCACCTCCTGTCATTCCATGAACGATCCAGGCACACAAAACGGATAATTTTTTAGAAGTTTTTAGAGGTGGCACATGCAAATTTACTTAGGATGGCAGGGTAATACCGCATATAGGTAGGTATGGTGGACTCATCTGGAATAACTTTGGGTTCAAGGTTTTTGATGTACAAGCAGAATTCCCACTTAGTACAGGCGAAGGCTAGCAATTAAGATTGGGAAGCATCCAGCTAGAGAGCAACAACGATCATGACCAGGCATTATGCATAAGTAACATTGGAAACTAGTATGAGTAGGATATGAACACCATGAACATAAACATTATAGAGGCTATGTTGGTTTTGATTCAACTAGATGGATGAACATGTACCAAGTCGGGCCACTCGAACATTCAGAGGAGGATACTTTATCATCATACTACATCACAATCATTTTAATGCTATTTTGATATCCAAGATAAATCATTATCAACTCCCAGCTACTTATGCATGGCATGAGAAACTATAATCTCTAATTGTCATTGCAAACATGTTTAATCATAATGGGATGAAGCCTGGATACTAGGTTAAACATATTTACACACACAGAACAAGTCGAGTTCATACCAGTTTCTCCTTGCCACGGCCAGTTCATCGAATGTTGTCATTATTGCCTTTCACTTGCACGACCGAATGATATGAAAATAATAATAATAGTGCAAGAGTGTCGTGGACTAAGCAAGAATCTGCAAAACATTTTATTCAATAGGAGAAGACAAGGTAAAATGGCCTCTTTATTAGTTCACCAGTTATTCATATGGGAGCCACTCAACATTTTCATCGTGGTCTTCTCCTCAGTACAACATGAATAAAAAAGAAAAGAAATTCAGAGAAACACACTGAAATATTTTTGGAGTTTTTGGTTTTCTCCAACAAGCAAATAGAAAGCAAAAACGAGAAAAACTATTTATACGGGAAAGCTCACAAAAAGCAAAAGAAGAACAAGGAAATCTTTTTGGGTTTTCTTTTTAGTACTACTACTAAGCATGCATAGAAAGTAAATTTACTACAACTATTTTTTGGTTTTTCTAAAGTTTTTCAAACACACAAGAAGAAAGCAAGAAAATAAATCTAAGCATGGATGATACAATGAAAAAGTGTGAACAACGACAAATGGAATGATATGTGAACATGAATATAATGTCGGTGAGCATACGTACTCCTCCAAACTTAGGCTTTTGGCCTAAGTTGGTAATCGGTTAGTATCATGGAGGGCAGTAGGGATCCTGAGGAGCGGGCATCCATTCATCCCATTGCGGAGGTGCCTGTGCAGCCTCAGGAGCAGCCTGAGTGTTCCAGTAGGCGAGGATGTCTGCAGGCATAATCCGGTATCCGCCCCTGGCAACAGAATCAAACAAAGCAGGTGCAGGCAAGGGGATAACATCACGAGTATCAACGCTATAAACAAAGTTATAAGGAATGACAATATCAGAATGATCATGTGCAAGAAAGTGATGGTGATCCATGGCTGCACGGTCTAGGTAAACTGTGGTAAGAGGGACATCATGGGGGCGTATTGCCACCTCGAAGTGAGCCGCCAAATGAGTAGCAAAAATCCCACCATGTATTTTCCCTTGAGATTTATTAAGATGGAGGCGACGAGCCACAATAGCTCCCAAGCTATAAGTGTTGTCGCCCTCTATTGCACGATGTAAAATAGCAAGGTCTGGTGAACTAAGTGCACCCACCTTCTCCCTAGAAAGCAAGCATTTGGTAACAAAAAGTGCAAAGTAACGAACAACAGGAAAATGTAAGCCATCGGCAGTGATGGATGACACTCTCCTCTCATCACCCATTGTCAAAGTGCGACAGAAATCCTCAAACTCAGCCGGCCTAGGCTCAGCCAAGCTCTCATCAGACGGGATCATGCATATGTCACAAAATTCAGTAAGTGGTATCTGGTGGTTTTCGGCATATAAGCTCACTTCAGGAGGATTATTTCTAGGCAAGAATGTAAAGCTTTGAAGAAAGACATTTGTGAGGATTTGGTGCTGGCCACACTCATCTACGATGAAGTCGGTGAGACCGGAATTGGCAATCAATTTCATGAACTCATGAATTCCGGCTTCTTGCAGGAACGGGATGTGCGGCTATTCGCACGGCCATACCTCCGCCAACCTCCGAGGGTGGAGATCATTGTCAGAAGAGTCCCCAATAACACCCTTGGAGTTCTTCTTAGAGCCAAATTTCCTGAAGATATTCATGTCCGCATACAATTTTTCCTATGAGCAAAAATCTGAATTTTTAGTTCACAAATTTTTCCAACAAAACTTCCCAAAATTGGTAGCAACTACCCATAGGGATACATAGAGGCCATAGCAAGCATTCAAACTACTTAGAACACTAAGAATTGAACATGCAAGCACATCTATAGCAGCACCAAGAGTAGCTATTTATTCAAAGTATAAACCAGTAAACAAAAACTAATTAGGAAAATGGTGGAGTCACATACCAAGCAACAATCCCCCGAAACAGTTTCAGAAACGGATCTTCGAGCAAAGAGATCGAAATCCTCGGGTTTGAGGTCAAGAACACGGGAGAGAGAGAGAGAGAGCAAGAGTTCTTTTTTTCTAGAGGTAGGTGACAATGTGGGATGAAGAGATAAGTGAGGGGGCCCACGTGGGGACCACAACCCACGAGGGCGCGGCCAGGGGTGCTGGAGCGCCAGGTGGGTTGAGCCCACCTGGTGCACCTCCCTCTGATGTTTATTGCACCAAAAATTCTCAAATATTAAGAAAAAAATTGTATTAAATTTTCAAGGCATTCTGAGAACTTTTATTTCTGGGTCAATTTTTATTGCATGGGGAATTCAGAAAACAGACAAAGCATGGAATTTTATTTTATTTAACTGATAAAAACAGAGAATAAAAAGTAGGGACAGAACATAGTGCTTACTAAATTCATCAACTTAATATCGTTCAAAAATGATCCATTAATAAGGTTGATCAAGTCTTATTAACAACCACTTTCAATTAGCATGAAACCGAATAACTTTCGTAAACCACTAAGTTACCTCAATGGGGATATGCATTTCCCCAACAATAAGCATTTCATATTTCTTTTTCATAGTAGGTGGAGGTATTTGAAACTTCCAATAGTGATTGCTGGAGATTTTTCAATAACATTAATACCATTCACTTGGAATTGTTTCTTCGGAAAGTGCACCATATGCTCATTACCATTAATATGAAAAGTGACCTTGCTTTTATTGCAATCAATAACAGCCCTTGCAGTATTCAAGAAGGGTCTACCAAGGATAATCGACATGTTGTCGTCCTCAGGCATCTGAAGTATAACAAAGTCAGTCAAAATAGTAACATTAGCAACAACAACGGGCACATCATCATAGATACCGATAGGTATGGAAGTTGATTTGTCATCCATTTGCAAAGATATTTCAGTAGGTGTGAGTTTATTCAAATCAAGTCTTTTATATAAAGAGAAAGACATAACACAAACACCTGCTCCTAAATCACACAAAGCAGTTTTCACATAATTCTTTTTGACATAGCAAGGTATAGTTGGTATTCCCGGATCTCCAAGTTTTTTAGGTACTCCATCTTTGAAAGTATAATTAGCAAGCATAGTGGAGATTTCAGCATCCGGTATTTTTCTCTTATTTTTGATGATGTCTTTCATATACTTTGCATAAGGAGGCATTTTCAAGATATCAGTCGAGCGAGTACGCAAAAAGATCGTCCTTAGCATTTCAGAAAAACGTTCAAATTCTTCATCGACATTCTTTTTAGTTGATTTGGGTGGAAAAGGCATAGGTTTTTGAACCCACGGTTCTTTTTCTTTACCATGTTTTCTAGCAACAAAGTCTCTTTTGTCATGTCTTTTATTCTTAGGTTGTGGGTTATCAAGATCAACAGGTGGTTCTATCTCAACATCATTATCTGGTTCTTTTTTGTTGTTGGGATGAGTGTCTTCATGATCCTCATCATTATCTTTTTCATTATCATTAGGTGAGTGTTCATTACCAGACCAAGTTTCATTATTAGGAGGTTTTTCTATTTCAGGTTCACTAGAACTGTGCAAAGTCCTATCATTTTCCTTTTCCTTTTTCTTTCTATTAGGACCAGGTGCACTAGTGTTAGCTCTTTGTGAATCTTGTTCAATTATTTTTGGGTGTCCCTAAGGATAAAGTGGTTCCTGAGTCATTTTACCTCCTCTAGTTGCAACTCTAACAACAAAGTCATGCATATTGTGATTCATTTCATCAAGTAATTCCCTTTGTGATTTAGCAACTTGTTCTAACTGAGTTTGAACCATAGAAGCATATTTTCCAACACCTCTAACATCATTTGAGATTCTAAATAACAAGTCACTCAAGCGAGCAATCATATCAGAATTGTATTTCAATTGTTTCATAACATTTGCATTGAAGTGATCTTGTTTTCTAATGTAGTTTTCAAACTCATAAAGGCATTGACTAGGATGCATATTGTGAGGATTATCATTATCATTAAACTTCATAAGAGAATTTACCACTACCACCTTAGGCAGTGGTGGTGTATTAAGCCCATGTATTTCTTCAATAGGAGGTAAATTTTTAACATCCTCAGCTTTAATACATTTTTCCTTCATTGATTTCTTTGCCTCTTGCATATCTTCAGGACTGAGATATAATATACCCCTCTTCTTAGGAGTGGGTTTAGGAAGAGTCCAATCATCATAATTTTTCAATATGTTATTCAATAATTCTTCAGCTTGAGCAATAGTTCATTCCCTGAAAACACAACCAGCACAACTATCTAGGAAGTCCCTAGAAGCATTAGTTAGTCCATTACAGAAGATATCAAGTATTTCATTTTTCTTAAGAGGATGATCAGGCAAAGCATTAAGTAATTTGCAAAGCCTCCCCCAATTTTTTGGGAGACTCTCTTATTTAGTTTGCACAAAGTTAAATATTTCATGTAAGGCAGCTTGTTTCATATGAGTAGGAAAATGTTTTTGAGAAAGTAATAAACCATATCCTCGGGACTATGCACACAACCAGGAGCAAGAGTATTGTAACAAGCTTTAGCATCACCCTTTAATGAGAAAGGAAATAATTTGAGAATAAAGTAATAGTGAGTTTTCTCATCATGAGTAAAAAGGGTGGCTATATCATTCAACTTAGTAAGATGTGCCACAACAGTTTCAGTTTCATAACCATGGAGAGGATCAAATTCAACAAGAGTAATTAGCTCTGGGTTGACAGAGAATTCATAATCCTGATCATCAATAAAGATAGGTGAACTAGCAAACTTAGGATCACATTTCATTCTAGCATACAGAGATTTTTCTTTATACTTTTGTAGCAATTTCTCTAGATCATCTCTATCATTACAAGAAAGAATATCTCTAGTTTCTTCTTCACTCATAAAACAACCTTCCGGTACCTTAGGCAATTCATATCTAGGAAGGCTAGTTCTAGAAGGTATTTCTGGATTTTTAGTTTCAAGTTCATCATCAGATTCAACAACATCATGTTGTATTACTCTAGCAATTTGTTTATGAAGAAATTCACCAAGTGGCACATCATCATTATCAAGCAAGGTACTAGCATCATCATAAGCATCATTCATAGTAGAAGTAGCATCATCAATAACTTGCGACATATCAGAATTAATAGCATGTGGTGTTGTTGCAAGTTTATTCATAACAAAAGGTGAATCTAAAGCAGAACTGGATGGCAGTTCCTTACCTCCCCCCGTCCTTGAGGTAAATATCTTACTCTTTGGATCCTTTAGATTCTTCATTGGGATAATATGATAATAATCCCAAGTGACTCGACAAATATAGCTATGCTCCCCGGCAACGACTCCAGAAAAAGGTCTTGATAACCCACAAGTATAGGGGATCGCGATAATTCTTTCTCCTTGATTTTTTTCTAGAATAATGTGATTTTATAGTATCAGGGGGTCATTAGCGGGGCCACCAGGTGGACACAACCCATCTGGGCGCGCCAGGAGAGGGGCGTGCCCTGGTGGGTTGTGCCCACCCAGGGGCCCCTCTCTGGTGGGTCTTGGCTCCAGTAATTCTTATTAATGATATAAAAAAATCCTCAAAAAGTTTCTTTCCATTCCGAGAACTTTTATTTCTGCAAAAAAACAACACCATGGTAGTTCTGCTGAAGACAGCGTCAGTCAGGGGTTAGTTTCATTCAAATCATGCAAATTAGAGTCCAAAACGAGAGGAAAAGTGTGAGAAAAGGTAGATACGTTGGAGACGTATCACCCCGCGCGCCACCCCTCTCTCTCTCTCTCTCTCTCTCTCCCTCACCTCACCGGCGCCACCCCGACAGCCCCGACCCCCCACCGGCCCGCGCCCCCGCCGTCCCCGAACCCCCGCCGTCCCGACGCCCGCGCCACCCCGATGCCCTTGCCGCGCGCGCCACCCCGCCGCCCCCGCCGCCCCAATGCCCTCGCCACCCCGCCGCCCCAACACCCTTGCCGCCTGCGCCAACAGGACACCCTCGCTTCCCGCACCACCCCGACGCCCCCGCCACCCCGATGCCCTCGCCGCCCCTGCCGGCCCGGTGCCCCGCCGCCCCGCAGGCCCGGTGCCCCGCCGCCTTGACAACTAGGCGCCCCGCCGTCCAGATGCCCTAGCCGCTCTGACACCCCGCCGACCCACTCCGGTGAGCTCCCCCTTGTTTTTTTCTTTTTTTCTACTGCTAGTAATTAGGTTAGTTAGTATTGTTAGTTTCTCTTTTTTTCTACTGCTACTAATTAGGTTAGTTAGTACTGTTAGTTAAGTTAGTTTGATTTTCTAGGTTAGTTAGGTTAGTGTCATTCCTCTCGTGTCTTCTTTTATCAGATTTTGTAGACTGAATTTTATGGTGAAATGTTAATCGGGCTAGAATTTTTCAAATGGGCTATCCTTTTGGTGGACCTTTAGTTGCTTACTGCTACTTGTTTGATCATCAGCATAATCCTATTTGCCTAGAAAACATTGGCTGATGGCTCAACCATTTGTTATGATACTCTTTAAATATTCTTAGTTGAACTCAGGAATCTGTGTAACATTTCTAGTTGTTTTTTCTTTCCTAATTGGATATTGTTGTATATGGATCCCGGTGATGCCTTGTGATGTTAAAAAATAGTGGCATGATTCATACATTGATGAGATCTATATTATCACTCGGAGTGATTTGTCCGGCAACATATCCAACTTTTTATATGTTTGTGTTTTTTTGGTGATATTTCTGTTATCTGGACACAAATGTTCATAAATTGTTTATTTGCTTGATCTTTTTTGTTAATTTATGGTTTAAAATCTTTCTTTGTGAAGACAGTACAAGCAGATCTTTGTTGTTATCTCGACACCTTTGCTGTGATCTTTAGACTAGGTTAGTTAGGTTAGTTTCTAGGTTAGTTAGGTTAATTAGTTTGTAGGTTAGTTAGGTTAGTTCTATTAACCAATTCTAATTTTAGTTTTACTAATTACTACTCCTAGAAAACAACCATGTAAATGATTAGGATTAGGATGCATCTGCATCCTTTTTCTTTTGTTTCTTGAAAAACAGAAAAGAAAAAGAAAAGGCAGGTTTAGTCATCATTAGTCAATTTGTTGGCTAATGGTTTCTAGACTTATTTGACCATGGTCATGGACAGGTAGAAACTAGGAAAGGTAGAATTTTGCATAAAGGGTTTTTGATGGATTGTTTATTTGACCAATGAGCTTCCCTAAATTTTCTCAAATATTTTGGAAACACAAAAATAATTTTAACCTATTAAAGACAATTTCTGGCCTTACGAAAAAGCGTTTAATTAGTTAGTTAGTTATTTCTTTAGGTTAATTACTTAGTTAGTTACTTAATTTTTTTAGGTGTTGTTTTCACCCACCAAATTTTTTATTATGTTTCTGTTGTACTAAATTTGTTTACTCTTTGTCATTGCAGGTGTTGACAGATGGTGGGCGCGGGTCGAGAGTGCTCCGATCCTCCTTCCTCGGTGCGTGCTGGGAGGGGTGGCTATATTGCACCCCAGCAGCTTTGGAGAGCGCTCGTAGACAACATGACGACACCTGTTGCGGGCGCTTCTTCTTCGGCCGGGAGAGGTCGGGGAAGACGAAGAGGGGTGGAGCTAGAGGTGGACGTGGCAGCAGGAGAGGTAGGAAGCCTGTTGCGCCTTCCTCGCCGCCACCCCCAGCTGTTTCTCCGGACCACCAGAGTGCTCAGTCTCAGGTGGACCCGTCAGACTTGGACCCGTCTTAGACTCCAATCCACGAGCCTTGGGACGACGAGCCTCGGGACGCACAGCCTTCGTCCGAGGAGACTCGGGTCCCACAGTCTTCGTCCCAGGAGACTCGGGTCCCAGAGTCTTCGTCCCACATGACTCCGGAGACTAGTGGTCATGCTGATGGCGAGGAGATCTGGTCTGACGATAGTTTTAGCGAGGGAGAGTTGGTTGAGCAAGGCAAGAAGGTCTACCAGCATGGTGGTACGAAGCTCCCGGCCGTGCCGGCGACCCGCGATCAGAGGTGGTTCATTCAGCCTAACAGGGAGAAGTAAGTGCATTTACTCTTTTTTAACCTTTGTCCTTCATGTTTCTTCAAATTAATATATAATGTGTTGGCCTTGTCATACCGCAGGGGTTGGATATACGCCGTTGGTGTCCGCAGGCCCAACCAGGTCTTTGGTGTGCTTTGCCGGCACCACTTCCCGGGGTGGGTCACGTTGCCTGGTGAGGGTCAGGTTCCACAACTAGCACTGAGCCGGGAGCTGTACGTGGCTTCCCCGACCCCGCTGGAGGAGAGGGTTCATGGTGTCTTGTGCGAGATGGTGGCCGACATTATGAGGCGGCGGTTTTGGGTAATTTCTCCTTTACAGAATTAATAATCAAGATTACCTAGTGACTGTACTAATAAGTGTTGTCTTGTTTGATTGCACACCTTCTACAGGTGTTCTGAGGAAGACGAGGCGGAGGCTGCTAGGGTTCTCGAAGCCGAGTGCAAGCGCCTACTTCAGAACTTACGGCACAAGGCTAGGGTGCAGGCTGTTCGAGACTACTACGCCTCGACTAACATTAGGAGGGCCAAGAAGAAGTGCCGCGGCAAGTATCTGAGTAAGGAGAATTACTTGAAGGTAATTACCTATTCTTAAGGCCTTGTACTTAGTTTCCTGATTTCATTCGTGGGCGTAGCGCTGAAATTTCTCTTTGCCAAACTTAGGTGCCCCGAGATGGTGTGCGGATATGATGGACTGTTGGGAGGCGTTGGTGGATGAGTGGTGCTCTCCCCAATGGCTAGCCGAACACAACAAGGCCAGGGATAAGCGTGCTCAAATGCAAGGTGTGTGATGACCCACAAGTATAGGGGATCTATCGTAGTCCTTTTGATAAGTAAGAGTGTCGAACCCAACAAGGAGCAGAAGGAAATGATAAGCGGTTTTCAGCAAGGTATTCTCTGCAAGCACTGAAATAATAAGTAACAGATAGTTTTGTGATAGGATAATTTGTAACGAGTAACAATTAACAAAAGTAAATAAAGTGCAGCAGGGTGGACCAATCCTTTTTGTAGCAAAGGACAAGCCTGGACAAACTCTTATATGATGTAAAGTGCTCCTAAGGACACATGGGAATATTGTCAAGCTAGTTTTCATCACGTTCATATGATTCGCGTTCGGTACTTTGATAATTTGGTATGTGAGTGGACCGGTGGTTGGGTGCTGCCCTTACTTGGACAAGCATCCCACTTATGATTAACCTCTATTGCAAGCATCCGTAACTACAACAAAAGTATTAAGGTAAACCTAACCATAGCATGAAACATATGGATCCAAATCAGCCCCTTACGAAGCAACGCATAAACTAGGGTTTAAGCTTCTGTCACTGTAGAAACCCATCATCTACTTATTACTTCCCAATGCCTTCCTCTAGGCCCAAATATTGGTGAAGTGTCATGTAGTCGATGTTCACATAACACCACTAGAGGAGAGACAACATGCATCTCATCAAAAAATCGAACGAATACCAAATTCACATGACTACTAATAGCAAGACTTCTCCCATGTCCTCAGGAACAAACGTAACTACTCACAAATCATATTCATGTTCATAATCAGAGGGGTATTAATATGCATATAGGATCTGAACATATGATCTTCCACCAAATAAACCAACTAGCATCAACTACAAGGAGTAATTAACACTACTAGCAACCCACAGGTACCAATCCCGGACTTGGAGACAAGAATTGGATACAGGAGATGAACTAGGGTTTTGAGAGGAGATGGTGCTGGTGAAGATGTTGATGGACATTGCCCTCTCCCGATGAGAGGAGCATTGATGATGACCATGGCGATGATTTCCCCCTCCCGGAGGGAAGTTTCCCTGGTAGAACAGCTCCGCCAGAGCCCTAGATTGGTTCCGCCAAGGTTCCGCCTCGTGGCGGCAGAGTCTCGTCCGGAAAGATGGCTTGTGATTTTTTCCTCATCGAAAGACTCCATATAGCAGAAGATGTCCATCGGAGGGCCACCAGGGGGCCCACGAGGTAGGGGGAGCGCCCTGGTGAACATCTTGCGCTTAGTATTTTTTATATATTTTAGAAACGTCTTCCGGAAGTTTCAGGACTTTTGGAGCTGTGCAGAATAGGTCTCTAATATTTTCTCCTTTTCTAGCCCAGAATCCCACCTGTCGGCATTCTCACTCTTTATGTAAACCTTGTAAAATAAGAGAGAGTAAGCATAAATATTGTGACATAATGTTTAATAACAGCCAATAATGCAATAAATATTGATATAAAAGCATGATGCAAAATGGACGTATCAACTCCCCCAAGCTTAGAGCTCACTTGTCCTCAAGCGAAAGCCAAAATCGAAAAATATGTCCACATGTTTAGAGATAGAGGTGTCGATAAAAATAAAATACGGACATGAGGGCATCATGATCATTCTTAGAACATCAACTTATATAATTCTTGTCATATGATCTCTTATGCTAGAGTAATAATTCAATCACAATTTCAAGTATGAATCATAAACTTCATTGAAAACTAACAAACTATAATCTCAGTCATTGAAGCAATTGCAATTTATCATAATATAGGAAAGAGTCATTATAAGAGCTTTTCAGCAAGTCCACATACTCAACTATCATTTAGTCTTTCACAATTGCTAACACTCACACAATACTTATGGGTATGGAGTTTTAAGCGGACACACAGAAAGATAGGGGCTTATAGTTTTGCCTCCCAACGTTTTACCTCAATGGTAATTTCAACAATAATAGTTCATGAAAACTCACATCCAATTAGCCATATAAACCAGGATCTTTCCAACAGTTGTGCTTGCCAAAAGATAAAATGTAAAAAGGAAGGGTGAAGATCACCATGACTCTTATTTAAGGTAGGAGATAAAGGTAAAAGATAGGCCCTTCGCAGAGGGAAGCAGAGGTTGTCATGCGCTTTTATGGTTGGATGCACAAAATCTTAATGTGAAAGAACGTCACTTTATGTTGCCACTTGTGATATGGATCTTTATTATGCAGTCTGTCGATTTTATTTCTTCCATATCACACGATCGTATAAAGCTTATTTCCTCCACACCAATCAATCATACATATTTAGCGAGCAATTTTTATTGCTTGCACCGATGACAACTTACTTGAAGGATCTTACTCAATCCATCGGTAGATATGGTGGACTCTCATGGCAAAACTGGTTTAAAGGTGTTTGGAAGCACAAGTAGTATCTCTACTTGGTGCAAAGAATTTGGCTAGCATGAGGGGGAAAGGCAAGCTCAACCATGTTGGATGATCCAAGACAATATAATTTATCTCAGATGTAAGAAATCATAACCCATTACGTTGTCTTCCTTGTCCAACATCAACTCTTTAGCATGTCATATTGTAATGTGTGCTCACAATCCTAAAAGATGTCCAAGATAGTATATTTATATGTGAAGACCTCTCTTTCTTTATTACTTCCTATTAATTGCAATGATGACCCATACTATGTCTGTCAACTCTCAACAACTTTTACTCATCATACTTTTTATATGTGAGCTCATTACTCTCCAAAAGATCCATATGATCTCTTTTATTTCTTCTTATTCTTTCTCTTTTCTTTTATTCACTCAAAATCATGGCAAAATAATCAAGCCCTTGAGTCAACACTAATCTTTATTATATATAGCTCATGGACTCGATTACATAGAAGGATCATAAAGCAAAACTTACAACTAGATCATACTAAGAACATTTATTCTACTAGATCAAAATATTATCAAAAGGATCGAACTAAGAAAAACGGTAAAGATAAAAATGATGGTGATACGATACCGGGGCACTCCCCCAAGCTTGGCAGTTGCCAATGGGAGTGCCCATACCCGATGCTTAGTTCTTCTTTGTTGGTGAAGAAGATGGTGGTTTTGTTGATGGCGTAGGATTCTTTCTTAATTTGCATTTGAGGACGGAATTTTGGTCCCTTAGGTCCTCGATCTCCTGTTCTAGGCTCAGTATCTTTTTGCATAGTTCCTGTTTGTTTTCCTGCAAGAGGAGAAAAGGGATAAACTCGATCTTAGGTTTCTTTACTCTATCAGGAAGGCTTGACTTTTTGAACTCCACATGCATGTCCCCAGGTTCATCTTCATCTGAGCTCGTCTCCTCCTTTCCCTTAGGTTCATAGTCCTCTTCTTCTTCCGTAGTCCAACCACAATGCTCCACATCCCTAATAGACTTTAGGATCTGCAAGGTAATCAGCCACATAGCTCTCTCCTTCCGAATCCTGGGACGACATGTTGCTCAAATCTGCAGCAGGACAGCTCGAAACAAAGACAGGAGATATTTGCGTGATACGGGAGTCAAAACCTCTGGGAGATTATATAATGAATTTTTATAGACCAAAATACGTAACGTGTAAGAGAACGGAGTCCGGAGAGCACATGAGGTGCCCACGAGGTAGGGGGCGCACCCAGGGGGTAGGGCGCACCCTCCACCCTCGTGGAGCCCTCGTGTCCTTCCCGGACAGCTTCTTATTTTTATATTTTTCTAAATATTCCAAAATGGAAGAAAATTGTCATTAGAACTGTTTTGGAGTAAGTTTACTTACCGTACCACATATCTATTCCTTTTCGGAGTCTCAAACGTTCCGGAAAGTGTCCCTTATGTATTCCTCCGGGGTTACGGTTTCAATAACATTGGTTTCAACATTTATAGGATTACCTGAGATATAATGTTTAATTCTTGGACCATTCACCACCTTTGGATTTGTGCCTTCGAAGTTGTTGATTTTTATGGCACCGGAATGATAGACCTCCTCGATAACGTAAGGACCTTCCCATTTAGAAAGAAGTTTTCCTGCAAAAAATCTTAAACGAGAGCTGTATAGCAATACATAATCACCTACATTAAACTCACGCTTTTGTATCCTTTTGTCATGCCATCTTTTAACTTTTTCTTTAAATAAATTGGCATTCTCATAGGCTTGGGTTCTCCATTCATCAAGTGAGCTAATGTCAAATAACCTCTTCTCACCGGCAAGTTTGAAATCATAATTGAGCTCTTTAATAGCCCAATAAGCCTTATGTTCTAGTTCTAGAGGTAAGTGACATGCTTTTCCATAAACCATTTTATACGGAGACATACCCATAGGATTTTTATATGCAGTTCTATAGGCCCATAATGCATCATCCAGTTTCTTGGACCAATTCTTTCTAGATCTATTAACAGTCTTTTGCAAAATTAATTTTAGTTCTCTATTGCTCAATTCTACTTGGCCACAAGACTGTGGGTGATAAGGTGATGCAATATGATTAACATCATATTTAGCAAACATTTTATGGAATGCACCATGAATAAAATGTGAACCACCATCATTCATTAAATATCTAGGAACTCCAAACCTTGGAAAAATAACTTCTTTAAGCATCTTAATAGAGGTGTTATGATCAGCACTACTTCTTGGAATAGCTTCTAGCCACTTAGTAACTTAATCAGCAACAACTAAAATATGTGTATATCCATTAGAGGCAGTAAAAGGTCCCATATAATCAAAGCCACAAACATCAAATGGTTCAATAACAAGTGAATAATTCATAGGCATTTCTTGACATCTACTAATATTACCAATTCTTTGACATTCATCACAAGGAAAGACAAACTTACGGGCATCCTTGAAGAGAGTAGGCCAATAAAAACCGGATTCCAATACCTTCTGTGCAGTTCTATCTCCAGCGTGGTGTCCTCCATAAGCCTCAGAGTGACACTTGCGTAGGATCTGTTCCTGTTCATGCTCAGGTACACAACGTCTAATAACACCATCTACTCCTTCTTTATAAAGATGTGGGTCATCCCAAAAGTAATTTCTCAAATCATAGAAGAACTTTTTATTTTGCTGGTATGTGAAATTAGGTGGTATAAATTTAGCAACAATGTAATTAGCATAATCAACATACCATGGAGTAGTATGAGAAGCATTTATGACGTTTACTTGTTCATCTGGAAAGCTATCATCAATAGGTAGTGGGTCATCAAGAACATTTTCTAACCTAGACAAGTTGTCTGCAACGGGGTTCTCAGCTCCCTTTCTATCAATAATATGCAAATCAAATTATTGTAGCAAGAGAACCCATCTAATAAGTCTAGGTTTAGCATCTTTCTTTTCCATAAGATATTTAATAGCAGCATGATCTGTGTGAATAGTTACTTTAGAATCAACAATATAAGGTCTGAACTTATCACATGCAAATACAGCTGCTAGGAATTCTTTTTCAGTAGTAGCATAATTTCTCTGAGCATTGTCAAGAGTTTTACTAGCATATTGAATAACATTTAATTTCTTATCAACTCTTTGCCCTAGAACAACACCTACAGCATAATCACTAGCGTCACACATAACTTCAAAAGATAAATTCCAATCAGGTGGCTGAACAATAGGTGCAGAGATTAATGCTTTCTTAAGTATTTCAAATGCTTCTACGTAATCATCATCAAAAACAAATGGTATTTCTTTTTGTAATAAATTAGTCAGAGGCCAAGAAATTTTGGAGAAGTCCTTAATTAACCTCCTATAAAAACCGGCGTGACCAGGAAACTTCTTATACCTTTGATGTCCTTGGGACATGGCATCTTTTCAATAGCATCAACCTTGGCTTTATCAACCTCAATACCTCTTTCAGAAACTTTATGCCCCAAGAAAATACCTTCATTAACCATAAGTGGCACTTTTCCCAATTCAAGAAAAGATTAGTTTCTTCACATCTCTGCAAAACTCGGTCAAGGTTGCTTTAGCAATTATCAAAAGAGGATCCATAAACAGAAAATTCGTCCATGAAAACCTGACAAATCTTTTCACAAAAGTCAGAGAATATAGCCATCATGCATCTTTGAAAGGTAGCAGGTGCATTGCATAAACCAAAAGGCATACGTCTATAAGCAAAAGTACCAAAAGGCCAAGTAAAAGTAGTCTTTGATTGATCATTGGCAGACACAGGTATTTGGGAGAAACCAGAATAACCATCTAGAAGGCAAAAATGTGTATGTTTGGATAATCTTTCTAGCATTTGATCGATAAAAGGTAAGGGTTAATGAATTTTTTAGTAGCTTTATTTAATTTGCGGAAATCAATTACCATCCTATAACCTGTAATAATTCTTTGCAGGATCAACTCATCTTTATCATTAGGAACAACAGTAATACCTCCCTTCTTAGGGACACAATGGACAGGACTTACCCACTGACTATCAACAACGGGATAAATTATACATGTCTCAAGAAGCTTTAGTATTTCCTTTCTTTCACTTCCTTCATCTTAGGATTTAGCCGTCGTTGATGATCACGAACTGGTTTGGCATCTTCCTCCTAATTTATTTTGTGTTGACACAGAGTGGGACTAATGCCCTTAAGATCATCGAGAGTATATCCAATAGCAACACGGTGCTTCTTCAGAGTTTTCAATAATCTCTCTTCTTCATGCTCTGAAAGGTTAGCACTAATAATAACAGGATATATCTTTTTCTCATCAAGATAAGCATATTTAAGAGTATCAGGTGACGGTTTAAGCTCAAACACGGTATCACCCTTGGGTGGAGGAGGATCCCCTAGGATTTCAACAGGCAAATTGTGTTTCAGGATGGGTTCCTGTTTAAAGAATACTTCATCTATTTCCCTTCTTTCATTCATAAACATATCATTTTCATGGTCTAGCAAATATTGTTCTAAAGGATCACTAGGAGGTACGGCAATAGAAGCAAGACCAATAATTTCATCTTTACTAGGCAATTCCTCTTCACGGTGTTGTCTATGAAATTTAGAGAAATTAAATTCATGAGACATATCACCTAAACCAATAGTAACAACATCCTTTTTGCAATCTATCTTAGCATTAACAGTGTTCAACAAGGGTCTACCAAATATAATGGGACAAAAGCTATCTTGTGGGGAACCAAGAACAAGAAAATCAGCAGGATATTTAGTTTTCCCACACAAGACTTCAACATCTCTAACAATTCGCATTGGTGAAATAGTATCCCTATTGGCAAGTTTAATTGTGACATCAATATCTTCTATCTAAGTTGGTGCAATATCATGCCTAATTTCTTTGTATAAGTCAAAAGGTATTGCACAAGCACTAGCACCCATATCACATAAGCCATGATAATAATGATCTCCTATTTTAACAGAAATAACAGTCTTGCCTACCACAGGTCTAGGTTTATCTTTAGCACAAGGTTTAGCAATTCTAGCAGTTTCATCACGGAAATAAATAACATGCCCATTGCTACCTCTTGAGCTTGCGTTGGTTCCCCCCGAAGAGGAAGGGATGATGCACCAAAGTAGCGTAAGTATTTCCCTCAATTTTTAAGAACCAAGGTATCAATCCAGTAGGAGGCCATGCTAAAGTCCCTCGTACCTGCACAAAACGATAGCTACTCGCAACCAACACGATTAGGGGTTGTCAATCCCTTCACGGTCACTTACGAGAGTGAGATCTTATAGATATAATATTTTTGGTATTTTTGGTATAAGTATGCAAAGTAAAAAAGTAAAGGCAAAGTAAAAAAGCAAAGAAAGATTAAAGTGATGGAAATTAATATGATGAGAATAGACCCCGGGGCCATAGGTTTCACTAGTGGCTTCTCTCAAGAGCATAAGTATTCTACGGTGGGTGAATAAATTCCTGTTGAGGAATTGACAGAATTGAGCATAGTTATGAGAATATCTAGGCATGATCATGTATATAGGCATCACGTCTGTGACAAGTACACCGAAATGATTCTGCATCTACTACTATTACTCCACTCATCGACCACCATCCAGCATGCATCTAGAGTATTAAGTTAAAAATAGAGTAACGCCTTAAGAAAGATGACATGATGTAGAGAGATAAATTCATGCAATATGAAATAAACCCCATCTTGTTATCCTCGATGGCAACGATACAACACGTGCCTTGCTGCCCCTTCTGTCACTGGGAAAGGACACCACAAGATCGAACCCAAAGCTAAACACTTCTCCCATGGCAAGAACTACCAATCTAGTTGGCCAAACCAAACGGATAATTTGAAGAGACTTGCAAAGATAACCAATCATACATAAAAGAATTCAGAGAAGATTCAAATATTATTCAAAGATAGACTTGATCATAAACCCACAATTCATCGGTCTCAACAAACAAACCGCAAAAAGAAGATTACATCGAATAGATCTCCACAAGAGAGGGGGAGAACTTTGTATTGAGATCCAAAAAGAGAGAAGAAGCCATCTAGCTACTAACTATGGACCCAAAGGTCTGAGGTAAACTACTCACACTTCATCAGAGAGGCTATGATGATGTAGAAGCCCTCCGTGATGACGGCCCTCTCCGGCGGAGCTCCCGAACAGGCCCCAAGATGGGATCTCATGGATACAGAAAGTTGCGGCGGTGGAATTAGGTTTTTGGCTCCGTATCTGTTCGTTTGGGGGTATGTAGGTATATATAGGAGGAAGGAGTACGTCGGTGGAGCATCGAGGGGCCCAGGAGGCAGGGGCGCGCCCTAGGGGGGGCGCCCCCACCCACGTGACCGCCTCTCTGATGCCTTGGCGTAGGTTCCAAGTCTCCTGAATCACGTTCGGTGAGAAAATCATGTTCCCAAAGGTTTCATTCCGTTTGGACTCCGTTTGATATTCCATTTCTTCGAAACACTGAAATAGGCAAAAAAACAGCAATTCTGGGCTGGGCCTCCGGTTAATAGGTTAGTCCCAAAAATAATATAAAAGTGGAAAATAAAGCCCAATATAGTCCAAAACAGTAGATAATATAGCATGGAGCAATCAAAAATTATAGATACATTGGAGACGTATCAGGCATCCCCAAGCTTAATTCTTGCTCGTCCTCGAGTAGGTAAATGATAAAAAGAGAATTTTTGA
The DNA here is from genome assembly GCA_034509565.1 of Triticum monococcum. NCBI lineage: Eukaryota > Viridiplantae > Streptophyta > Magnoliopsida > Poales > Poaceae > Triticum > Triticum monococcum. Next base: position 434,807,810 of record CM067842.1, on the reverse strand, counting down.
TGCGGAGTGCTACTTGGCATAATTTCAATGCAAATATTCTTAATTGTGGTATGAATATTCAGATTAGGAAGATTGAAGACAAAATTTCATATTGACATAAAGAATAATAATACTTCAAGAAAACCAATAAAGCAATTATGTTTTCTTAAAGTAACATGGCCAAAGAAAGTTCATCCCTACAAAATCATATAGTTTAGTCATGCTCCATTTTCGTCACACAAGAATGCTCTCATCATGCACAACCCCGATGACAAGCCAAGCAATTGTTTCATACCTTAATAATTTCAAACTTATAAACTTTCACGCAATACATGAGCGTGAGCCATGGATATAGCACTATGGGTGGAATAGAATATAATGGTGGGGGTTATGTGGAGAAGACAAAAAAGGAGAAAGTCTCACATCAACGAGGCTAATCAATGGGCTATGGAGATGCCCATCAATCGATGTTAATGCAAGGAGTAGGGATTTCCATGCAACGGATGCACTAGAGCTATAAATGTATGAAAGCTCAACAAAAGAAACTAAGTGGGTGTGCATCCAACTTGCTTGCTCACGAAGACCTAGGGCACTTGAGGAGGCCCATTGTTGGAATATACAAGCCAAGTTCTATAATGAAAATTCCCACTAGTATATGAAAGTGATAACTCAAGAGACTCTCTATATGAAGAACATGGTGCTATTTTGAAGCACAAGTGTGGAAAAAGGAATAGTAGCATTGCCCCTTTTTATTTATTTTCTTTTTTGGGCCTTATTTTTTTCTTTGGCCTTTCTCTTTTTTTGGGACAATGCTCTATTAAAGGATGATCATCACACTTTTATTTATTTACAACTCAATGATTACAACTTGATTCTAAAACAAAGTATGACTCTATATGGATGCCTCCGGCGGTGTACCGGGATATGCAATGAATCAAGAGTGAAAAGTATGAAAAAAATTATGAACGGTGGCTTTGCCACAAATACTATGTCAACTACATGATCATGCTAAGCAATATGACAATGATGGATGTGTCATGATAAACTGGATGGTGGAAAGTTGCATGGCAATATATCTCAGAATGGCTATGGAAATGCCATAATAGGTAGGTATGGTGGCTATTTTGAGGAAGATATAAGGAGGTTTATGTGTGAAAGAGCGTATCATATCACAGATTTTGGATGCACCGGCGAAGTTTGCGCAAACTCTCAATGTGAGAAAGGGCACTGCACGGTACCGAAGAGGCTAGCAATGATGGAAGGGTGAGAGTGCGTATAATCCATGGACTCAACATTAGTCATAAAGAACTCATATACTTATTGCAAAAATCTACAAGCCATCAAAAACCAAAGTATTACGCGCATGCTCCTAGGGGGATAGATTGGTAGGAAAAGACCATCGCTTGTCCCCGACCGCCACTCATAAGGAGGACAATCAAATAACACCTCATGTTTCAATTTTGTTGCATAACGTTTACCATACGTGCATGCTACGGGACTTGCAAACTTTAACTCAAGCACTTCTCAAATTCACAATTACTCTACTAGCATGAGTTTGATATTATTACCTCCATATCTCAAAACAATTATCAAGCATCCAACTTTTCTTAGTATTCAACACACTCAAAAGAAAGTTTCACAAATCTTGAATACCAAGCATGTTGTTATTAAGCAAATTACCATGCTAATAAGACTCTCAAAATAATTTAAGTGAAGCATGAGAGATCAATAGTTTCTTTAAAACAAATCCACCCCATGCTCTAAATGATCTAAGTGAAGCACATAGAGCAAAATTATAATGCTCAAAAGATATAAGTGAAGCACATAGAGCAAAACTACTTGGCTCAAAAGATATAAGTGAAGCACATAGAGTATTCTATCAAATTTTAATTCATGTATGGCTCTCTCAAAAGGTGTGTATAGCAAGGATGATTGTGTCATACTAAAACACAAAGACACAAATAATACAAGACGCTCCAAGCAAAACACATATCATGTTGGTGAATAAAAATATAGCTCCAAGTAAATTACCGATGGAAGTGGACGAAAGAGGGGATGCCTCCCGGGGCATCCCCAAGCTTTGACTTTTTGGTGTACTTGTATTATCTTGGGGGTTCCATGGGCATACCCAAGCTTAGGCTCTTGCCACTCCTTGTTCCATAATCCATCAAAAGAATTCACCCAAAACTTGAAAACATCACAACACAAAACTTAAAGTAGAAAACTCATGAGCTCCGTTAGCGAAAGAAAACAAAAGACCCCTTCAAGGTACTGTAATGAACTCATTATTTATTTATATTGGTGTTAAAACTTATCTATGGATTATAAACTATTTTACTAACCATAGATTCATCAAAATAAGCAAACAACACACGAAAAACAGAATCTGTCAAAAACAGAACAGTCTGTAGTAATCTGTAGCTAGCGCAAGATCTGGAACCCCAAAAATTCTAAAATAAATTTCTGGACGTGAGTAATTTATCTATTAATCATCTGAAAAAATAATTAACTAAATATCACTCTTCAAATAAAAATGACAGCAGTTATCGTGAGCGCTAAAGTTTCTGTTTTTCACAGCAAGTTCAACAAGACTTTCCCCAAGTCTTCCCAACGGTTCTACTTGGCACAAACACTAATTAAACACAAAAAACACAACCAAAACAGAGGCTAAATAATTTATTTATTACTAAACATGAGCAAAAAGCAAGGAATAAAAATAAAATTGGGTTGCCTCCCAACAAGTGCTATCGTTTAATGCCCCTAGCTAGGCATAAAAGCGAGCATAGATCTAGGTATTGCCATCTTTGGTAGGCAGTCCATAAGTGGCTCTCATGATAGTTTCATATGGAAAATTTATTTTCTTTCTAGTAAAGTGTTCCATGCCCTTTTTTAATGGAAATTGGAATCTAATATTCCCTTCTTTCATATCAATAATCGCACCAACCGTTCTAAGGAAAGGTTTACCAATAATAATAGGGCACGAAGGATTACAATCTATATCAAGAACAATGAAATCTACAGGCACATAATTCCTATTTGCAACAATAAGAACATCATTAATCCTTCCCATACGTTTCTTAATAGTAGAATCCACAAGATGCAAGTTTAGAGAGCAATCATCAAAATTACGGAAATATAGCAAATCACACAAAGTCTTGGGAATAGTAGAGACACTAGCACCCAAATCACACAAAGAATAAAACTCATGATCTTTAATTTTAATTTTAATAGTTGGTTCCCACTCATCATAGAGTTTTCTAGGGATAGGAACTTTCAACTCAAGTTTTTCTTCATAATATTGCATCAAGGCATCAACAATATGTTCGGTGAAGGCTCTATGTTGACTATAAGCATGTGGAGAATTTAGCACGGATTGCAACAAGGAAATACAATCAATTAAAGAGCAAATTTAATAATTAAATTCCTTGAAATCCAATATAGTGGGTTTAGCAACATCTAGATTTTTATTTCTTTCAATCACACTTTCATCAATTTCATCATAAAGATCTAAATACTCCGAATTTTTAGAACACCTTCTAGGTAAAGGAAGATCCTATTCAGTTTCATCAAGATTCATATTGCAAAATAAAGATTTAATAGGGGGCACATCAATAAATTTTAGATCTTCATCTTGATTTTCATAGGAATTGGAAGAACACACTTTAATAAAGGCATCTTTGAAAGCACGCATCCTAGCCGTTCTTTCCTTGCACTCATCAATGGAAATTCGCATGGCTTTGAGAGACTCGTTGATATCATGCTTAGTAGGAATAGATCTAATTTTCAAAGAATCAATCTCAAGAGAAATTCTATCAATGTTCCTAGCCAAATCATCCACTTTAAGCAATTTCTCTTCAAGCAAAGCATTAAAATTCTTTTGTGAATTCATAAACTCTTTAACACTATTCTCAAATTCAGAGGGCATCTTATTATAATTTTCATAAGAGTTGTTGTATGAATTCCCATAATTATTAGAAGGATTACTAGGATATGGCCTAGGATTAAAATTCCCTCTATAAGCGTTGTTACCAAAATTATTCCTACCAACAAAATTCACATCCATAGATTCATTGTTATTCTCAATCAAAGTAGACAAAGGCATATCATTAGGATCAGAAGAAACACTCTTAGTAGAAAATAATTTCATAAGTTCATCCATCTTTCCACTCAAAACGTTGATTCCTTCTATCGCATGCACTTTTTTATTAGAAGATCTTTCCGTATGCCATTGAGAATAATTAACCATAATATTATCAAGGAGTTTATTAGCATCTCCTAAAGTGATTTCCATAAAAGTGCCTCCCACGGCCGAGTCTAAAAGATTTCTAGAAGCAAAATTCAATCCGGCATAAAACTTTTGTATAATCATCCATAAATTCAAACCATGAGTAGGGAAATTACGTATCATTAATTTCATTCTCTCCCAAGCTTGTGCAACATGTTCATGATCAAGTTGCTTAAAATTCATAATATCGTTTCTAAGAGAGATGATCTTAGCGGGAGGGAAATACTTAGAGATAAAAGCATCTTTGCACTTGTTCCAAGAATCAATACTATTCTTGGGCAAAGACGAAAACCAAGCTTTAGCACGATCTCTAACGAAAAAGGAAATAGCTTCAATTTAATGACATCATTATCCATCTTTTTTCTTTTGCATATCACATAAATCAACGAAGCTATTCGGATGAGTAGCGGCATCATCACTAGGAAGGCCGGCGAATTGATCTTTCATAACAAGATTCAACAAAGCAGTATTGATTTCACAAGATTCAGTATTGGCAAGAGGAGCAATCGGAGTGCTAAGGAAATCATTGTTATTAGTTTTGGTGAAGTCACACAATTTGGTAGTATCTTGAGCCATCGCGACAAGCAAGCATACTAGCACACAAGCAAACTAGAGCAAACGGGCAAAAGAGGCAAATAGAGAGGGTGGATAGAGAAAGAGGGCGAATAAAACGGCAAGGGTGAAGTGGGGGAGACGAAAACGAGAGGCAAATGGCAAATAATGTAATGCGAGAGATAGGGATTGTGAAGGGTACTTGGTATGTTGACTTTTTGCGTAGACTCCCCGGCAACGGCGCCAGAAATCCTTCTTGCTACCTCTTGAGCTTGCGTTGGTTTTCCCCGAAGAGGAAGGGATGATGCAGCAAAGTAGCATAAGTATTTCCCTCAGCTTTTGAGAACCAAGGTATCAATCCAGTAGGAGGCCACACTCAAGTCCCTCGTACCTGCACAAAACAATAGCTACTCGCAACCAATGCGATTAGGGGTTGTCAATCCCTTCATGGTCACTTACGAGAGTGAGATCTGATAGATATAATATTTTTGGTATTTTTGGTATAAAGATACAAAGTAAAAAGTAAAGGCAAACTAAAAAAGCAAAGCAAGATTAAAGTGATGGAAATTAATATGACGAGAACAGACCCGGGGGCCATAGGTTTCACTAGTGGCTTCTCTCAAGAGCATAAGCATTCTACGGTGGGTGCACAAATTACTGTTGAGCAATTGACAGAATTGAGCATAGTTATGAGAATATCTAGGCATGATCATGTATATAGGCATCACGTCCGTGACAAGTAGACCGAAACGATTCTGCATCTACTACTATTACTCCACTTATTGACCGCTATCCAGCATGCATCTAGAGTATTAAGTTAAAAACAGAGTAACGCCTTAAGCAAGATGACATGATGTACAGAGATAAATTCACGCAATATGAAATAAACCCCATCTTGTTATCTTCGATGGCAACGATACAATACGTGCCTTGCTGCCCCTTCTATCACTGGGAAAGGACACCTCAAGATCGAACCCAAAGCTAAACACTTCTCCCATGGCAAGAACTATCGATCTAGTTGGCCAAACCAAACGGATAATTCGAAGAGACTTGCAAAGATAACCAATCATACATAAAAGAATTCAGAGAAGATTCAAATATTATTCATAGATAGACTTGATCATAAACCCACAATTCATCAGTCTCAACAAACACACCGCAAAAAGAAGATTACATCGAATAGATCTCCACAAGAGAGGGGGAGAACTTTGTATTGAGATCCAAAAAGAGAGAAGAAGCCATCTAGCTACTAACTATGGACCCGAAGGTCTGAGGTAAACTACTCACACTTCATCGGAGAGGCTATGATGATGTAGAAGCCCTCCGTGATGACGTCCCTCTCCGGCGGAGCTCCGGAATAGGCCCCAAGAAGGGATATCGTGGATACAGAAAGTTGCGGCGGTGGAATTAGGTTTTTGGCTCCGTATCTATTCGTTTGGGGGTACGTAGGTATATATAGGAGGAAGGAGTACGTCGGTGGAGCATCGAGGGGCCCACGAGGCAGGGTGCGCGCCCTAGGGGGGAGCCGCCCGCCCTCGTGACCGCCTCTCTGATGCCTTGGCGTAGGGTCCAAGTCTCCTCGATCATGTTCGGTGAGAAAATCACGTTCCTGAAGGTTTCATTCCGTTTGGACTCCGTTTGATATTCCGTTTCTTCGAAACAGTGAAATAGGCAAAAAACTGCAATTCTGGGCTAGGCCTCCGATTAATAGGTTAGTCCCAAAAATAATATAAAAGTGGAAAATAAAGCCCAATATAGTCCAAAACAGTAGATAATATAGCATGGAGCAATCAAAAATTATAGATACGTTGGAGACATATCACCCATCAATATTATCAGACAAGAGATCTTTAACAATAGCAATATTAGGTTCAACTTTAACTTGCTCAGGAGGTGTATAAGTTCTAATATTACTTTTATGAACCACAGTTGAAGCTTTAGCATGATCCTTTATCCTTACAGGGAAAGGTGGTTCCTCAACATAAGAAGTAGGAACAATAGGATCATTATAAGTGATAGTCTTTTCTTCAACTTTAATAGGTGCAACTACTTTTACTTCTATGGGAGGATGATATTTAAACCACTTCTCCCTAGGGAGATCAACATGAGTAGCAAAAGATTCACAGAAAGAAGCTACTATCTCAGAGTCAAGTCCATATTTAGTGCTAAATTTATGGAAAACATCGACATCCATAAAAGATTTAACACAATCAAATTTAGGGGTCATACCTGACTCCTTACCTTCATCGAGGTCCCAATATTCAGAGTTGCATTTAATTCTTTCCAATAAATCCCATTTGAATTCAATAGTCTTCGTCATAAAGAGCCAGCACAAGAAGTATCGAGCATGGTGCGATTGTTATCAGAAAGCCGAGCATATAAATTCTGAATAATCATTTCTCTTGAGAGCTCATGATTGGGGCATGAATATAACATCGATTTAAGCCTCCCCCAAGCTTGAGTGATGCTTTCTCCTTCGCGAGGCCAAAAATTATATATATAATTGCGATCACGATGAACAAGATGCATAGGATAAAACTTCTGATGAAATTCCAATTTCAATCGTTTGTAGTTCCATGACCCCGTATCATCACATAGCCTATACCATGTCAATGTATCTTCCTTCAAAGATAAAGGGAAGACCTTCTACTTAATAACATCTCCGGGTACACATGTAAGCTTAAATAACCCACAAACTTCATCCACATATATTAGGTGCTCATCAGGATGCGTTGTTCTGTCTCCTGCAAAAGGATTAGCTAGCAGTTTTTCTATCATACCCGAAGGAATTTCAAAGCAGACATTTTCATTTTCAGTAGGTTCATTAGGTTCAGAAGAAACTCTTTGCTCTACTGGTCGGGGTGAAGATACCCCGAACAATCCCCTCAGAGGATTACATTCCATAGTAACAAGTGACAGTAAATTTCAGCACACTATATAAATTTTTCCTTACCAAATTCCACCTACCAAAGGCGCTTTACTCCCCAGCAACGGTGCCAGAAAAGTGTCTTGATGACCCACAAGTATAGGGGATCTATCGTAGTCCTTTCGATAAGTAAGAGTGTCGAACCCAACGAGGAGTAGAAGGAAATGATAAGCGGTTTTCAGCAAGGTATTCTTTGTAAGCACTGAAACAATAAGTAACAGATAGGTTTGTGATAGGATAATTTGTAACGAGTAACAAGTAACAAAAGTAAATAAAGTGCAGCAAGGTGGCCCAATCCTTTTTGTAGCAAAGGACAAGCTTGGACAAACTCTTATATGATGTAAAGTTCTCCCGAGGACACATGGGAATATCGTCAAGCTAGTTTTCATCACGTTCATATGATCCATGTTTGGCACTTTGATAATTTGGTGTGTGGGTGGACCGGTGCTTGGGTGTTGTGCTTACTTGGACAAGCATCCCACTTATGATTAACCTCTATTGCAAGCATCCACAACTACAACAAAAGTATTAAGGTAAACCTAACCATAGCATGAAACATATGGATCCAAATCAGCCCCTTACGAAGCAACGCATAAACTAGGGTTTAAGCTTCTGTCACTGTAGCAACCCATCATCTACTTATTACTTCCCAATGCCTTCCTCTAGGCCCAAATATTGGTGAAGTGTCATGTAGTCGACGTTCACATAACACCACTAGAGGAGAGACAACATACATCTCATCAAAATATCGAACGAATACCAAATTCACATGACTACTAATAGCAAGACTTCTCCCATGTCCTCAGGAACAAACGTAACTACTCACAAAGCATATTCATGTTCGTAATCAGAGGGGTATTAATATGCATATAGGATCTGAACATATGATCTTCCACCAAATAAACCAACTAGCATCAACTACAAGGAGTAATTAACACTACTAGCAACCCACATGTACCAATCCCGGACTTGGAGAAAAGAATGGGATACAAGAGATGAACTAGGTTTTTGAGAGGAGATGGTGCTGGTGAAGATGTTGATGGAGATTGCCCCCTCCCGATGAGAGGAGCGTTGATGATGACAATGGCGATGATTTCCCCCCCCCCCCCCCCCCGAAGGGAAGTTTCCCTAGCAGAACAGCTCCGCCAGAGCCCTAGATTGGTTCCGCCAAGGTTCCGCCTCGTGGCGGCGGAGTCTTGTCCAGAAAGATGGCTTATGATTTTTTCCCCATCGAAAGACTCCATATAGCAGAAGATGGCCATCGGAGGGCCACCTGGGGGCCCACGAGGTAGGGGGCGTGCCCGGGGGGGTAGGGCGTGCCCCCCACCCTCGTGGGCAGGGTGTGGCCCCCCTGGTGAACTTCTTGTGCTTAGTATTTTTTATATATTCTGAAAACGTCTTCCATGAAGTTTTAGGACTTTTGGAGCTGTGCAGAATAGGTCCGTAATATTTGCTCCTTTTCCAGCCCAGAATCCCAGCTGCCGGCATTCTCTCTCTTTATGTAAACCTTGTAAAATAAGAGAGAATAGGCATAAGTATTGTGACATAATGTGTAATAACAGCCCATAATGCAATAATATCGATATAAAATCATGATGCAAAATGGACGTATCAGTGTGCCACACCATCAAGGGAGCTCCAACCTGTTTGAGTACGGGGATCACTTGGTATATGTGGTTTGCTTCAGGATTCATGCAATTTCATTCTTTATGCTAGCTTGAGCCCTTAACTAATATGTTGTTCCTCTCTTTTAGGTGCATCACCACAAGAAGGAGGTGCCACCACTGTACGACCTCTATGATATGGCCCATAGTGCCCCGTACAAGAAGGCCAAGGCATTCTTTGAGTCTGACCTCGATCATCCAGAGAGCTTCACCAACATCTCCTCCCACAACAAGCTCGTGAGGTACAGAGACTTTGGGAAGGCGTTGAAAGGGGATGACTTCAACCCGAGCTAGAGTGCTTTTGATCCAGAGCTCGTGATGCTATCTAGTGAAGGGAGGAAACATGGCTCGGCAACCATTGGGGATGGACTGATACAGTGTCCTAGAACTCTCCGGGAGATCAAGAAGCGCCACACGAGCTTTCTTCCTGAGATGAGTCCTCGTCCACGGTCAATAGAGCTCGCCATCGAGGCTAGGTCCCAGGAGCTTCTGGCGAAAGCAAACAGGCAGGCGGTGGAGAGGGGGAATGAGTTGGAGGATAGGACAGCTAGGATGATGGAGGAGGAGAGGAACCGGAACGACTTGGGTCACCGGGCCCTATACGAGCTCCTCGTGGTAAGTTTCTCCTGCATATTAGCCAAATCATACATGTAATGTTCGTTTCATTACTAACTCATATGACTAACTCGTGAAAACAAAATGTACAGTCCGTGTGCGAGAAAAAAGGCTAGACCCCTCCGCTGATGCCCCAGATTGGTATAGCGGACACGGTGAGTTTCATTAGTTACTAGTATTCACATTTCAGTTGCATCATGGTAACGAGACATTGAAAATGATCTTTGGTGCAGCATGCCTCCCAACAAGCATCGACCGATCCTTCTTCGTCTCACAACTGCGCAACCCCAAACAGTCCTTCTCCGTCTGGTACTAGCGCACACCTGACCAGTACTTCACCTCCGTGATGATGGTAAGTTTTCCCAAGTGACAAAATAACCTTACTTAGCTCCAAACTGACATAGTTTACCTAGGATAGCTATAAGATGACCTATACTTAGCATTTTTTCCTACTAAATGACTTAATATGCTTAGTTAGCTAAAAAAACAGGCATACCTACCTAGGATAGCTCAATAATGATCTATACTTAGCTTAGCTAGTTCATTTATGATATAATTAGCTCACTTGGGTAAAAAATGGCATAATAACCTAGGTTTAGCTCCATAATGACATAGACTTAGCTTATTTTCCTCAAAAATGACATAATAACCTTACTTAGCTCCAAACTGACATACTTTACCTAGAATAGCTATTAAATGACCTATACTTAGCATTTTCCCTCCAAAATGACAAAATATGCTTAGTTAGCTAAAAACAGGCATAACTACCTAGGATAGCTTAATAATGATCTATACTTAGCTTAGCTCGTTCATTTATGACATAATTAGCTCACTTGGGTAAAAATGGCATAATAACCTAGGTTTAGCTCCAAAATGACATAGACTCTGCTTATTTTCCTCAAAAATGACATAATAACCTTACTTAGCTCCAAACTGACATACTTTACCTAGGATAGCTATTAAATAACCTATACTTAGCATTTTTTCCTACAAAATGACAAAATATGCATAGTTAGCTCAAAAATGTCATAACTACATAGCTCAAAAATGACCTATACTTAGCATACTTAGGTAAAAAATGGCATGATAACCTTGGTTTAGCTCCAAAATGACATAGACTTAGCTTATTTTCCTCCAAAATGACAAAATAACCTTACTAAGCTCCAAAATGACCTATTTACCTAGCTTAGCTCTAAAATGACCTGCACTTAGCATTTTTACCTAGCTTAGGTAAAAATGGCATTTTTACCTACCTTACTTAGAAGAAGAAGAAGATAAAGAAGAGGAGAGGAGAAAAAGAAAGAGAAGAAAAATTCTTCTTCTTCTTTTTATTCTTCTTTTTCTTCTTCTTCTTCTTCTTCTTCTTCTTCTTCTTCTTCTTCTTCTTCTTCTTCTTCTTCTTCTTCTTCTTCTTCTTCTTCTTCGTCTTCTTCTTCTAGCTAGTCTTCTTCTTCTTCCAACTTTCTTCTTTCCCAATTTGCAGATTTGCTTTATATGAGGAGCTTGCATTCATGGAGTCCACTCTTCTCCTTGTGCTTCTTTTATGTTTTTGGAATTTTTTTGCAAAATTGTTGTTGGATATGTATGTATGGATGAAACCATTTTGTGTTGGATAACTTGTTGTTGGAAACTTGTTATATATATGTTGTTGGGAACTTGTTATATATATGTTGTTGGAAACTTGTTACATATATATCTGCGAAATTCTGCGAAATTCAATTAAATTAACAAAAAACAAAAAAAATAGGGGCTGTACAGGCTCTTTGTTGTCTGTTGGCAGACGACAAAGAGCTTTTCCATCAGCCAGCAAATGACAAATCTGCCACGTGGCAGATACTTGTGCAACCTGGGGCACCGTGGCTGGCCTATTTGGTCAGTTTGCCGTCCACTAGCTGATGGCAAAGACCTTTGAATCTTTGTCGTCTGCTGGCAGATGGCAAAGATGAAAAGGTCTTTGTCGTCAGTTGGCGGACGACAAAGCATGTCGTTAACCCCCTAATGGAACTAACCAGCCACGTGCGTCGTCCATGCCCTTTGCTGTCTGCCAGCGGACGGCAAAGGCCTCGACATCTTTGTCGTCAGCCAGCAGGCGGCAAAGAGCCCTTTACAATGGTTTCTTCAACCCGACTATTTGCTGCCAGCTGGCTGACGGCAAAGGTCTTTGCCGTCGGCCAGCCATGCCTTGGCCGTCTGCCATGGCTGACGGAAAGATCCTGATTCCTGTAGTGACCACTCATCAAGGGTGCATGACCATAAAAGATATTACTCATATAAATATAACAACCATTATTCTCTTATTTAAATGAATAACCGTCTCGCATCAAACAAGATCCAGATATAATGTTCATGCTCAACGCTGGCACCAAATAACAATTATTCAGGTCTAAAACTAATCCCGAAGGTAGATGTAGAGGTAGCATGCCGACGGCAATCACATCGACCTTGGAATCATTTCCGACGCGCATCGTCACCTCGTCCTTAGCCAATCTTTGTTTAATCCGTAGCCCTTGTTTTGAGTTGCAAATATGAGCAATGGAACCAGTATCAAATACACAGGCGCTACTATGAGCATTGGTAAGGTACACATCAATAAGATGTATATCAAATATACCTTTCACTTTGCCATCCTTCTTATATGCCAAATACTTGGGGGAGTTCCACTTCCAATGACCAGTACCTTTGTTGTAGAGGCACTCAGTTTTAGGCTTAGTTCTAGACTTGGGCTTCTTCACGGGAGCAACAACTTGCTTGCTATTCTTCTTGAAGTTCCCCTTCTTTCGTTTGCCCTTTTTCTTGAAACTATGGTCTTGTTAACCATCAACACTTGATGCTCCTTCTTGATTTCTACCTCTGCAGCCTTAAGCATTGCGAAGAGCTCGGGAATTGTATTTTCCATCCCTTGCATCTTATAGTTCATCACGAAGACTTTGTAGCTTGGTGGTAGTGATTGAAGAACTCTGTTAAGGACACTATCATCCGGAAGATTAACTCCTAGCTGAGTCAAGTGGTTATGGTACCCAGACATTCTGAGAATGTGTTCACTGACAGAACTGTTCTCCTCCATCTTGCAGCTATAGAACTTGTTGGAGACTTCATATCTCTCAACTCGGGCATTTTCTTGAAATATTAACTTCAACTCCTGGAACATCTCATATGGTCCATGACATTCAAAACATCTTTGAAGTCCCGATTCTAAGCCGTAAAGCATGGCACACTGAACTATCGAGTAGTCATCAGATTTAGCTTGACAAACGTTCATAACGTCCGGAGTTGCTCCTGCAGCAGGCTTTACACCTACTGGTGCATCAAGGACGTAATTCTTCTGCGCAGCAATGGGGATAATCCTCAAGCTACGGACCCAATCTGTGTTGTTGCTACCATCATCTGTCAACTTAGCTTTCTCTAGGAACGCATTAAAATTCAAGGGAACGATAGTCGGGCCATTGATCTACAACATAGATATGCAAAAATATTAGGACTAAGTTCATGATAAATTTAAGTTCAATTAATCATATTACTTAAGAACTCCCACTTAGATAGACATCCCTCGAATCATCTAAATGATCACATGATCCATATCAACTAAACCATGTCTGATCATCAGGTGAGATGGAGTAGTTTTCAATGGTGAACATCTCAATGTTGATCATATATACTATAAGATTCACGTCCGACCTTTAGGTTTCAGTGTTCCGAGGCCATGTCTGTACATGCTAGGCTCGTCAAGGTTAACCCGAGTATTGCACACGTGCAAAACTGGCTTGTACCCATTGTATGTGAACGTAGAGCTTATCACACCCGATCATCACGTGGTGTCTCGGCACGACGAACTGTCGCAATGGTGCATACTCAGGGAGAACACTTATACCTTGAAATTTAGTGAGGGATCATCTTATAATGCTACCGCCGTACTAAGAAAAATAAGATGCATAAAAGATAAACATCACATGCAATCAAAATATGTGACATGATATGGCCATCATCATCTTGTGCCTTTGATCTCCATCTCCAAAGCACCGTCATGATCTCCATCGTGTAACGCCCTCGATGCGGCTATATCTCCCACGTGTCGAAGCACGACTTAGAGGCATAACCGCATTGAAAGCAATGTCGCAAGTGAGGTAATCTTTACACAACCCATGTAATACATAAGGGAAAAGATACATAGTTGGCTAACAATCGCCACTTCACACAATTACATGAATAAAGCATTACATCATCCAAATACAATCAAGGTCCGACTACGGAACCAAAATAAAAGAAGAACCCCAAAAGCGACAAGGTCCCCGATCGACCCCAACTGGGCTCCACTATTGATCAACTAGAACGAAACAACACAAAGGACAAGATCTTCATCAAGCTCCTCCTGAGCTTGGTTGCGTCATCTGCACAGACTTATCGGCACCTGCAAGCTGGTTTCGGAAGTATCTGTGAGCCAGGGGACTCAGCAATCTCGCACCCTCGCGATCAAGACTATTTAAGCTTATGGGTAAGGTAAAGGTATGAGGTGGAGCGGCAGCAAGCGACTAGCATATATGGTGGCTAACATACGCAAATGAGAGCGAGAAGAGAAGGCAAAGCACGGTCGATAAAAGTATGATCAAGAAGTGATCCTAGACTACCTACGTCAAGCATAACTCCAACACCATGTTCACTTCCCGGACTCCGCGGAGAAGAGACCATCACGGTTACACACGCGGTTGATGCATTTTAATTAAGGTCAACTTCAGGTTCTCTACAACCGGACATTAACAAATTCCCATCTGCCCATAACCGCGGGCACGGCTTTCGAAAGTTCAAATTCCTGCAGGGGTGTTCCAACTTAGCCCATCACAAGCTCTCACGGTCAACGAAGGAATAGACCTCCTCCCGAGACATTCCGATCAGACTCGGTATCCCGGTACAACAAGACATTTCGACAGGGTAAAACTAAACCAGCAACACCGCCCGAATGTGCCGACAAATCCCGATATGAGCTGCACATATCTCTTTCTTAGGGCACACTCAGATGAGCGCTCCATACAACTAAAACCAAACCTCGAGTTTCCCCGAGGAGGCGCTGCACAGGACTCTAGTTTGGACCAACACTCAGAGGAGCACTGGCCCGGGGGGGTTTAAAATAATGATGACCCTTGAGTCTGCAGAACCCAAGGGAAAGAAAAGGCTAGGTGGCAAATGGTAAAACCAATGTTAGGCATTGGTGGAAGAGGTTTACTTAAGGTGAACTATCAAGGGGTTCCCATAATAGCCCAACCGCGTAAGGAATGCAAAATCCGGGAACATAACACCGGTATGACGAAAACTAGGGCGGCAAGAGTGGAACAAAACACCAAGTATAAGGCCGACCCTTCCACCCTTTACCAAGTATATAGATGCATTAATTAAATAAGATATATTGTGATATCCCAACAAGTAAACATGTTCCAACAAGGAACAACATCTCCATGTTCCAACAAGGAACAAACTTCAATCTTCACATGCAACTAACAACGCTATAAGAGGGGCTGAGCAAAGTGGTAACATAGCCAAACAACGGTTTGCTAGGACAAGGTGGGTTAGAGGCTTGGTTCAACAATATGGGAGGCATGATAAGAAAGTGGTAGGTATCGCAGCATAGGCATAGATAAAGAGCGAGCAACTAGCAAGCAAAGATAGAAGTGATTTCGAGGGTATGGTCATCTTGCCTGAAATCCCGCAAGGAAGAAGAACGAGTCCATGAAGAAGACAAATGGACGTAGACGAACGGGTCCTCACAAACACGACGTTACCGGAACCAACCCGAAGAAGCAACACCGGAAAAGAAGCACACAACATAGTAAACAACCAACACATGAACATGGTATGATATGCGGGATGCGGGATGCGATGCATATGCATGATTGGACAAGGAATGCATGAACCTGGCCTAAACTTGGACAACCAAGTTTGCCACTAGAAAGATGAGGTGATTTCGGCTGAAATTGATATAAAGATCACCGGAATTGGAGTTACGGTTTGGAAATGGCAAGCAATTCAAATATGACACCGGTCTGCGATTTACAGCAAGTAGTCATCTAAATGCAATGGGATGAACATGCTACAGTACTCAAACATGCCCACAAAATACATGGCAGGGATGCATTCAAGATGCTTAACAAAAGTCTAGCATGGAGCTACGGCCAATTCATCCATTAACAAACAAGCATGGCAAAAATGCAAATGGTAAACAGATCTCAGACTTAGTGAAATTAACACTTGTCTAGAATTTCAGACCAAGTAGCCCTCTTCGGAGCAACAAAACTATATGCTACAGGACCTGAACATGGCAAAGTAAAGCATGGCATGGAGCTACTCAAAGAGCTTAACAGAAGTCCCTTAGTGACCTTGAGCCAAAAGGGATCACAAAATACATTTGCAAGCATGTGAACATAGCAAAACATAATCAATTTTCAGACTTAGTGAAAACTGGGACATGCTGAAAACAGATATCAAGTAGGCATGTTTACGAGCTCGATGCACTCACTACGGAGCAAGTCATGATAAGCTAAGCATACACCCATCAAGAATACACAAAATGCAAGCTAGACATGGCAAGAACAATAACATAGCATGCACGGATCAACTATAACATCATCGGCAAAATTGCAAACAAGTTGACAATCTGCCCAGATTCACAAAGTAGCATAAGTAGAGCTCGATTGACTCAAGCTAGGATGCTCCACATATGCAAACAAAGACATGGATGGATAGAGAACAACAAGATTAACAAAACATCCTTACTGATCATCCTGAAAAGAGGCACGGATCACTAGGAAACAACATGAACATATGGCATCATGAACTAAACAGCTCAAGGACTTAGTGGAAATGCTAAGTCCCTGAAAACAGAATTACCAAGTGCCTCACTTTGAAAGCTTGCACTAGCCACCACACACATCACAAAAATACATGGGTTGCACCTTTGGAAAGATGACAAAACCCTTAACAAAACATATGTAGAGCTCATGGACATATCATGCACACAATAATCATGGCAAAAATGACAAATGTCTAAGATGGAGTAGCGGATCTGACAATTAACTCAAGTAGCCCTCTTCTAACAGCATTTCGGGCATCAAGATGAACTCAAATGAAAATGATGCAATGGGATGAAATGATGTACTCTCTGGGATGAACATTTTGATATGCTATATGCTCAAATCGGAGTTGCGGATACGGAGTTACGAGGCCATGAAGATAGGCATATGAATCTGGGAATATCGGGGACTTAGTGAAAATATTGCCCCGCGGAAAAAGTCAACCCGGGACGGAGACATGCGGGACGAGCAGATCCGGGACGGAGGACGCCGCGTTTGGATGGGGGAGTGGGTGGATCTGATCCCACTCCCGGATCGGATCTGGCCCGGGGCTGAGGAGGTCGGCGACGGACGACAGCGAAGGGCAGCGTAGGTGGCGGTGGCGGTGCGGGGCGACGCCGGCGACCCGGCCAGCGTAGGTGGGTTTTGGGCCAAATTGGAGGGGTGTTGGGCTGCAACACACACGAGGCCTTTTCGGTCCCTCGGTTAACCGTTGGAGTATCAAACGAAGTCCAAATGGTACAAAACTTGACAGGCGGTCTGCTGGTAGTAAACCAAGGCCGCTTGGCAAGTCTCGGTCCAATCCGGAAGTGTTTAATCCCCACACATGAAAGAAAGGTAGAAATGACCATCGGAGGAGAACGAAGCGCCGAAATGCAAAACGGACAACGGGGAAAAAGCTCGGATGCATGAGACGAACACGTATGCAAATGAGATGCACATGATGACATGATATGCAATGCATGACATGCAAGCAATGACAAGGCAACACCAGCGAATAACTAAACGACACCTGGCACATCGGTCTCGGGGCGTTACAACATTCCACTATGAGAGGATCTCGTCCCGAGATCTAGAATGGCACCGGAGGGAAAACGGAAGAGAAAGAGAAGAGGTAAACCAAGTTGCTTCTTTACCAAAGAGTGAAACCAAAGAACCTTGCAAGGTTGAACAATTCCGAGAAAAGAATACAACGATGGTGAACAAGGTCGAAAAACACTCCGTTAGAAAAGAGGGACAAAGAACATTGCGAAAAACCTTGAGGATGAAGGGAAGACATATATTGAAAAACACTCCGGTTACGGAAGGGGATCAAGGAAGACCAAATTCGGGCAGCACTCCGGTTGAAACGAAAAATAATTGAATAAGAACTTGATAAGGTGATAGAACTTGAAAAGAAGGCACGACACTCCGGTTAAATGAATAAGCAAGAAAAGAACATGATCTTGACAAGAACAAGAAGAAGGGTTGAAGAGAGCAACAACACAATGCATCCGGAAGAAAAGAGAGAAGGAATGGAATGAACGGAGGAAAATGAGGTCTTGAGAGAGCACGCTTACAACAAAAGCGAGAACGGAGTTGTTGGAAAACCAACAATGAAAATAATAAGGTTGGTATGGTCTTATGGAATACATCTCAAATTATGAGGTGAAAACCCTGCCACTCACGGGAGAAAAATTGGATTAATAAGAACAAGGAGACGAGGAAGTATCTCACCGGGAGGATAAAGAAGAACTTGGGTCATTTATGAACACCATATAACAACAATCCTTAGGGAAGGCTTTAGATGAAATATAACCCAAGATAATTCCAACGAAGAGATTGATGGATTTAAAATACAACATACTTAATAACATGTGAATCATGAACCACATGAACTCAAATTATCAAGAATGACATAATACCATCTCAAATGACACGGTAGAAAGAATTGCACTTTAAAATGCAAGATGAAGAATACATGAGCTCCTTAGAAAAGAATGTTGATGAACACTTCGAGAAGGAATTAAATCCTTGATGAACCACCATGTAGAACCTTCATGAAGAACTCCGGTAAACAAAAGAATGATCAAACGGAAAGAAAGGGTAGTTGAAAACACAAGGTGGAGCCTTGTAAAGATTTAGATAGATCTCCGTGATGAACTAATTGGAAAAGGTTGGAACTCCAGGAAAAGAGAAGATGAACAATTGAGATCAAGAATTTTGATGAACCTTTGGAATAAAGAATAGATCACTTGGATGAAACAAGAATAAGAATTATGTTATGAGTATCCTTAACCAATTAAATTGATGACACTCAACGGATTTGGCACACTACTTATTCTCGTAGAAAGGATTAAGATAGATATAGCGCAACTTGAGAATGCCTTCACCGAACCGCGGTAGGATTGGAACATCGAATAATTTGCTATGATAAATGAAGGAAGAAGAATCTTGAGAAAACCACCGGAAGAATTAAAATGACCGAGGAAATGATAAGGACAACACCGGGAAGAATTAGCAAATGAACGACGAAGCTTGAGAGAATTTAGATACATGAGAACGAAGAGATCACGAGCCGATTAAAGATCACTTGAATGAAGCACCGGTAAGATTGGAGAATGATAACTGGAAGGTGAGAATGAATAAACCTGAATTGATGGGCTCCAGATAATCGAACTGAAAATACCCTTGAATATCTCCTGATGGGTGAAAAAGATTCTCACAATCTAAAATAATTATGAGAGGATGGCAACAAGCTAGAATCACGAATCTTGAAGAGAATGGAGCAAGATTGAGAGAAGAATCTTCTTTGGTCTTCAAATGATGAGAAAGACGACGAGAAACACCACCGTGAATTCTTGAGACACTACGGAAGAATCGAAACGAAGAGGTTGAGCCAACGATGAAAAGAATTTTGAAAGATCTTGGAGAAAGACATTTGATTGATGATAATTCATTCTTATGTCAAACTTCGAAAAGAATTTGAGAATACCTCCGGGAAAATAAGAAGAGTCAGGTAAGATCCTGGGAAAAGACCTGTGGGTTAGGGCCCACTCAAAAGAAACACCGTTGAACGATTTAAAAGGGAGAAAGCACCGGTTGAATTAAATGACTTGAAAGAGATAACATCCTCAAAAGAGTTTGAATGAAAGCAGAGTGGAAACATGAATCTTCTGAGATATCTTTAGCACTCCGGAACAAATGAATAGCGAGAAGTGAAAGATTATGAGGTGCACCGGCATGAGAAGGTATTTGCAATGAGGAAAGGATATAATTGGCAAAGCTTGAATTGAATTCATCGAATAAAAGAGAACGAAGAATGATGAACTAGAAGCTCCGTTAAAATCTTCTTGAGAATCACCGGATAAGAGTATTGACAGCGAGAACGAAGAAACTTTACCTCCATAAAAAGATACTTGATTAAGACATCGGATTCCTTGAAGAAAAAGGGTGGGTGGGTGGGAAAACAAAGGCAACTTGGGAGGGATGAAACAAACACCATTGAGAAAAGCTGAGATTGGATCTTGCGGATGTTGAAAACGATCGGATCCACTTGAGGAGAGACACACCGGTTGAAAATGGTTGACATGACAATCTCGATGATCGAGAAGGATTGGTATCCACATAGGAATATGAGAACACCATTTGGGAAAGGTATGGAATCAACACTTGACATTGAAGCAACTCGAATACCACAACTCAAAACAAAACAAAGGATTGGCTTGCAGAATAAGCCGGAACAAACATATGATAGAGATTTCGTCCGAAGTTTTCGTGGTGGGGCCTACATGGGCTCGATCGTACAGCACCATCATGTACAAGGCAGTGCACATGACATACGAAGCCTCCCCGAGTCGGCATAGCCAAGGACTCTTTAAGACACAACGAGACCATTGTAAAACCGACCGTGAATAGGCGGACCACTACACGTCGAACCCCAATTTCATATCATATATCCGTCGGAAAGATATCCTAAGAGCTACTTGAATTCCCACTTATAAACTCCCGAAATTTTCCCGGTTATGCAATCAGGTGTTGGGGATATAGGGGAAGCATAATATCTCACCCAAACTAACAAATCCTACATCCAGCTGTATCCATCCTTCAACACATAACCAAGAAACCTTCGGAAAACATCTATCTAAACCTTCAAAAAGCATCCGTTATACAAGTTTTGGCAATACTCCCGAACTCCCGCCCCAGTACTGGGTGGCGTCGAGGTTATCTCACCAACGAACTGCATAAAAGAGATTTTCGATGTCGGCGTACTAAACTCAGGTATTCCAGAACTGCAACGATAAAATTATGACGACAACACCTTAAAGCTCAACTCCCCGGGACACTTCCACAAAACCCCTAACAGGAGGCACAAAGACAATGTTCTCATCATAAAAACATCGGAACGATAACAAGATACACGCGTGATCCTAAATTGTTTTAGTGAAATTTGAGAAGAGAAGAGTCAAAACTCTATGTTAGGATGCCTTACCAGAGCGATGAGGAGACTGGGAAGTAAAAAAGAATTCCTAAACTCTCCGATATATAATTCCTAAATGACTCAAAACATTTTTTCTAGACACAACTCGGCTGTTAAAAACGATCAAGCAATGGGGGCTCCTAAGGTCGGGGAAGGCTCTGATTACCAACTTGTAACGCCCTCGATGCGGCTATATCTCCCACGTGTCGAAGCACGACTTAGAGGCATAACCGCATTGAAAGCAATGTCGCAAGTGAGGTAATCTTTACACAACCCATGTAATACATAAGGGAAAAGATACATAGTTGGCTTACAATCGCCACTTCACACAGTTACATGAATAAAGCATTACATCATCCAAATACAATCAAGGTCCGACTACGGAACCAAAATAAAAGAAGAACCCCAAAAGCGACAAGGTCCCCGATCGACCCCAACTGGGCTCCACTACTGATCAACTAGAACGAAACAACACAAAGGACAAGATCTTCATCGAGCTCCTCCTGAGCATGGTTGCATCATCTGCACGGACTCATCGGCACCTGCAAGCTGGTTTTGGAAGTATCTGTGAGCCACGGGGACTCAGCAATCTCGCACCCTCGCGATCAAGACTATTTAAGCTTATGGGTAAGGTAAAGGTATGAGGTGGAGCGACAGCAAGCGACTAGCATATATGGTGGCTAACATACGCAAATGAGAGCGAGAAGAGAAGGCAAAGCACGGTCGATAAAAGTATGATCAAGAAGTGATCCTGGACTACCTACATCAAGCATAACTCCAACACCGTGTTCACTTCCCGGACTCCGCCGAGAAGAGACCATCACGGGTACACACGCGGTTGATGCATTTTAATTAAGGTCAACTTCAGGTTCTCTACAACCGGACATTAACAAATTCCCATCTGCCCATAACCGCGGGCACAGCTTTCGAAAGTTCAAATCCCTGCAGGGGTGTCCCAACTTAGCCCATCACAAGCTCTCACGGTCAACAAAGGACTAGACCTCCTCCCGAGACATTCCGATCAGACTCAGTATCCCGGTACAACAAGACATTTTGACAGGGTAAGACTAAACCAGCAACACCGCCCGAATGTGCCAACAAATCCCGATAGGAGCTGCACATATCTCTTTCTCAGGGCACACTCAGATGAGCGCTCCATACGACTAAAACCAAACCTCGAGTTTCCCCGAGGGGGCACTGCACAGGACTCTAGTTTTGACCAACACTCAGAAGAGCACTGGCCCGGGGGAGGGGGTTTAAAATAATGATGACCCTTGAGTCTGCAGAACCCAAGGGAAAGAAAAGGCTAGGTGGCAAATGGTAAAACCAATGTTGGGCATTACTGGAAGAGCTTTACTTAAGGCGACCTGTCAAGGGGTTCCCATAATAGCCCAACCGCGTAAGGAACGCAAAATTCGGGAACATAACACGGGTATGACGGAAACTAGGGCGGCAAGAGTGGAACAAAACACCAGGCATAAGGCCGAGCCTTCCACCCTTTACCAAGTATATAGATGCATTAATTACATAAGATATATTGTGATATCCCAACAAGTAAACACGTTCCAACAAGGAACAACATCTCCATGTTCCAACAAGGAACAAACTTCAATCTTCACCTGCAACTAACAACGCTATAAGAGGGGCTGAGCAAAGCGGTAACATAGCCAAACAACGGTTTGCTAGGACAAGGTAGGTTAGAGGCTTGGTTCAACAATATGGGAGGCATGATAAGCAAGTGGTAGGTATCACAGCATAGGCATAGATAAAGAGCGAGCAACTAGCAAGCAAAGATAGAAGTGATTTCGAGGGTATGGTCATCTTGCCTGAAATCCTGCAAGGAAGAAAACGAGTCCATGAAGAAGACAAATGGACGTAGACGAACGGGTCCTCACAAACACGACGTTACCGGAACCAACCCGAAGAAGAAACACCAGAAAATAAGCACACAACATAGTAAACAACCAACACATTAACATGGTATGATATGCGGGATGCGGGATGCGGGATGCGATGCATATGCATGATTGGACAAGGAATGCATGAACTTGGCCTCAACTTGGACAACCAAGTGTGCCACTGGAAAGATGTGGTGATTTCGGTTGAAATCGATATAAAGATCACCGGAATCGGAGTTACGGTTTGGAAATGGCAAGCAATTCAAATATGACACCGGTCTGTGATTTACAGCAAGTAGTCATCTAAATGCAATGAGATGAACATGCTACAGCACTCAAACATGGCCACAAAATACATGGCAGGGATTCATTCAAGATGCTTAACAAAAGTCTAGCACTAAGCTACGGCCAATTCATCCATTAACAGGTTCAAACAAGCATGGCAAAAATGCAAATGGTAAACAGATCTCAGACTTAGTGAAATTAACACTTGTCTGGAATTTCAGACCAAGTAGCCCTCTTCGGAGCAACAAAACTATATGCTACAAAACCTGAACATGGCAAAGTAAAGCATGGAATGGAGCTACTCAAAGAGCTTGACAAAAGTCCCTTAGTGACCTTGAGCCAAAAGGGATCACAAAATACATTTGCAAGCATGTGAACATAGCAAAACATAATCAGTTTTCCGACTTAGTGAAAACTGGGACATGCTGAAAACAGATATCAAGTAGGCATGTTTACGAGCTCGATGCACTCACTACGGAGCAAGTCATGATAAGCTAAGCATACACCCATCAAGAATAGACAAAATGCAAGCTAGACATGGCAAGAACAGTAACATAGCATGCACGGATCAACTATAACATCATCGACAAAATTGCAAACAAGTTGACAATCTGCCCAAATTCACAAAGTGGCAAAAGTAGAGCTCGATTGACTCAAGCTAGGGTGCTCCACATATGCAAACAAAGACATTTATGGATAGAGAACAACAAGATTAACAAAACATCCTTACTAATCATCCTCAAAAGAGGCATGGATCACTAGGAAAGAACATGAACATATGGCATCATGAACTAAACAGCTCAAGGCCTTAGTGGAAATGCTAAGTCCCTGAAAACAGAATTACCAAGTGCCTCGCTTTGGAAGCTTGCACTAGTCACCACACACATCACAAAAATACATGGGTTGCACCTATGGAAAGATGACAAAACCCTTAACAAAACATATGTAGAGCTCATGGACATATCATGCACACAATAATCATGGCAAAAATGACAAATGTCTAAGATGGAGTAGCGGATCTAACAATTAACTCAAGTAGCCCTCTTCTAGCAGCATTTCGGGCATCAAGATGAACTCAAATGAAAATGATACAATGGGATGAAATGATGTACTCTCTGAGATGAACATTTTGATATGCTATATGCTCAAATCGGAGTTACGGATGCAGAGTTACGAGGCCATGAACATAGGCATATGAATCTGGGAATATCGGGGACTTAGTGAAAATATTACCCCACGGAAAAAGTCAACCCGGGACGGAGACCTGCGGGACGAGCAGATCCGGGACGGAGGACGCCGCGTTTGGATGGGGGAGTGAGTGGGTGGATCTGATCCCACTCCCCGATCGGATCTGGCCCGGGGCTGAGGAGGCCGGCGACGGACAATGGCGAAGGGTGGCGTAGGTGGCGGTGGCGGTGCGGGGCGGCGCCGGCGACCCGGCCGGCGAAGTCCGGCGAGCTAGGCGGGGCGGCGCGGCTGCGGGCAGGAGGCCGGTGGCGGACCATGGGAGGCGAGGCGGCGGCGCCATGAGGCCGGTGGCGGAGTGCGGGCTCCGCGGTGGCGCGCGGTTGAGGCGGCGGGGAACGGTGGCCGGCGGTGAAGCTTCGGCGATGGAGGCGGCGGCTGTTGCGAACGGGCGCGGGCAGCGGAGATCCCGGGCGGCGGTGGCTCGATCTGGCCCGGGGCGGGCCCGATCTGGGCTCCCTCGGGCCCGGCGGCGGGGAGGAGAGAGAAGGGGTGGCGCGCTGATGTGGCGGCGGCAGATTCGTCGGGTACGGCGGTCGGACATGTCTGCGGTGGTGGGGATCTTTGTCCGGTGCGCGAGGTAGGGGAGGGCTAGGGTTCATCCGCGAAAAAATCAGGGAAGGCCACATATTTATAGGTAGAGGGAGCTAGGAGAGTCCAAATGAGGTGCAGTTTTCGGCCACGCGATCGTGATCGAACGCTCTAGATGATGGAGCAGGGTTAGGTGGGTTTTGGGCCAAATTGGAGGGGTGTTGGGCTGCAACACACACGAG
Organism: Triticum monococcum; assembly: GCA_034509565.1. Lineage (NCBI taxonomy): Eukaryota > Viridiplantae > Streptophyta > Magnoliopsida > Poales > Poaceae > Triticum > Triticum monococcum. Next base: position 434,782,293 of record CM067842.1, on the reverse strand, counting down.
GCCTTTTCGGTCCCTCGGTTAACCGTTGGAGTATCAAACGAAGTCCAAATGGTACAAAACTTGACAGGCGGTCTACCGGTAGTAAACCAAGGCCGCTTGGCAAGTGTCGGTCCAATCCGGAAATGTTTAATCCCCACACATGAAAGAAAGGTAGAAATGACCACCGGAGGAGAACGAAGCGCCGGAATGCAAAACGGACAACGGGGAAAAAGCTCGGATGCATGAGACGAACACGTATGCAAATGAAATGCACATGATGACATGATATGCAATGCATGACACGCAAGCAATGACAAGGAAACACCAGCGAATAACTGAACGACACCTGGCACATCGTTCTCGGGGCGTTGCAATCATCACCGGCTTGACACCTTGATCTTCATCGTAGCATCGTTGTCATCTCGCCAACTATTGCTTCTACGACTATCGCTAACGCATAGTGATAAAGTAAAGCAATTACGTGGCGATTGCATTTCATACAATAAAGCGACACCTATAAGGCTCCTGTCAGTTGTCGATAACTTTTACAAAACATGATCATCTCATACAATAACGTATATCACATCATGTCTTGACCATATCACATCACAACATGCCCTACAAAAACAAGTTAGATGTCCTCTACTTTCTTGTTGCAAGTTTTACGTAGCTGCTACGGGCTTCTAGTAAGAACCGTTCTTACCTATGCATCAAACCACAACAAATTTTCATCAAGTGTGTTGTTTTAACCTTCAACAAGGACCGGTCGTAGTCAAATTCGATTCAACTAAAGTTGGAGAAACAAACACCCGCCAGCCACCTTTATGCAAAACAAGTTGCATGTCTATCGATGGAACCAGTCTCATGAACGTGGTCATGTAAGGTTGGTCCGGGCCGCTTCATCCAACAATACCGCCGAATCGAAATAAGACGTTGGTGGTAAGCAGTATGACTATGATCGCCCACATCTCTTTGTGTTCCACTCATGCATATCATCTACGCATAGACCTGGCTCGTATACCACTGTTGGGAATGTAGCATGCAATTTAAAAAAAATTCTATGATCATGAAAGATCTATCTAGGAGATGCATAGCAACAAGAGGGAGAGAGTGTGTCCACGTACCCTCATAGACCAAAAGAGAAAGTGCTAGGTTAACACGGTTGATGTAGTCGAACGTCTTCGTTATCCAACCAATCAAGTATCGAACATACGTCACCTCCGAGTTCACCACATGTTCAGCACGATGACGTCCCTCGAACTCTTGATCCAGCAAAGTGTCGAGGGTGAGTTTCGTCAGCACGACGGTGTGGTGACGGTGATGTGATCCGCGCAGGGCTTCGCCTAAGCACTACGACAATATGACCAGAGGAGTAAACTATGGAGGGGGGCACTGCACACGGCTAAGAAACAACTGTTGTGCTTTGGGGGTGCCCCCTGCCCCCGTATATAAAAGAGGAGGGGAGGAGGCCGGCCCTAGGGGCGCGCCCAAGTGGGGGGAAACCGACTAGGACTCCCAATCCTAGTCGCCCCCCTATCCTTTCTTTCGGAGGGGGGAAAGGGAAGGAGAGGGAGAGGGAGAAGGAAAAGGGGGCCGTGCCCCCTCCCCCTTGTCCAATTTGGATTCCCTTGGGGAGGGGGGCATGCACCACCCCTTGTTGGCTCGCCTCTCTCTCCCCTATGGCCCATGTAGGCCCATTACTTCCCCGGGGGGTTCCGGTAACCTCCCGGTACTCCGAAAAATTCCTGAACCACTCTCAAACCATTTCGGTGTCCGAATACCATCGTCCAATATATCAATATTTACCTCTCAACCATTTAGAGACTCCTCATCATGTCCGTGATCTCACCCGGGACTCCGAACAATCTCCGGTCACCAAATCACATAAATCATAATACAAATCATCATCGAACGTTAAGCGTGCGGACCCTACGGGTTCGAGAACTATGCAGACATGACCGAGACACATCTCCGATCAATAACCAACAGCGGAACCTAGATGCTCATATTGGTTCCTACATATTCTACGAAGATCTTTATTGGTCAAACTGCAATGCAACATATGTTATTCCCTTTGTCATTGGTATGTTACTTGCCCGAGATTCGATCGTCGGTATCTTCATACCTAGTTCAATCTCGTTACCAGCAAGTCTCTTTACTCATTTAGTAATGCATCATCCCGCAATAACACATTAGTTAAATTGCTTCCAAGGCTTATCGTGATGTGCATTGCTGAGAGGGCCCAGAGATAACTCTCCGATACTCGGAGTGACAAATCCTAATCTCGATCTATGCCAACCCAACAAACACCTTCGGAGACACATGTAGAGCATATTTATAATCACCCAGTTATGTTGTGATGTTTGATAGCACACAAGGTGTTCCTATGGTATTCGGGAGTTGCATAATCTCATAGTCAAAGGAATATGTATAAGTCATGAAGAAAGTAATAGCAATAAAACTTAACGATCATTATGCTAAGCTAACAGAAGGGTCTTGTCCATCACATCATTCTCCCAATGATGTGGTCCCGTTCATCAAATGACAACACGTGTCTATGGTCAAGAAACTTAACCATCTTTGATTAAGAAGCTAGTCAAGTAGAGGCATACTAGGGACACTCTGTTTTGTCTTTGTATTCACACATGTATCATGTTTCCGGTTAATACAATTCTAGCATGAATAATAAACATTTATCATGATATAAGGAAATATAAATAACAACTGTGTTATTGCCTCTAGGGCATATTTCCTTCACTAACATACTTTTCGTACTTGGATCATATGCACTTATGATTGCAAAGTTATTGATGTAGATCCTGAAAGTGCAACTAATCCCCGGGTGGTTTTGGTAATTTATAACAACATATAGCTCATTGAACTAATATCCATTCAAGTTTAATATTTCAGAAAGTTCAATGAATGGCATGGCATGGCTAGAGCTGTGAACACCTCAAAATGCTAAGGACACATATGGGCAGAAGCTCAAGACTCTTCATTTCATTTTTAGTGATCGAAGATCACATTGAGTCCATAGGAAAGCCAATACTATTAAAAGGGGATGAGGTGTTGCTTAATGGCTTGCTTGCTCAAATGCTTAGTGATATTTCTTGAAATCCCTCAACCACTTTCTCATTCCAAATATGCCAAAACCCTAAACTCCAACTCGGCCCCACCGATATTTCCTACCCGACGCCACCGAGTTCATATGACATAGCCACAACCAGAAACCCTAACAATTTGGTCACAACGATATGGATCTTGGTCTCACTGAGATGGCCTTGCCAATTCTGTCATCGAATTGTCACGACAGATGTCCTAGAGGAAGGACTTAGTCGTGGGGCCATCACACTAGGAAGCTTAAAGGGGTTAATCGGGACAAAGGACACGAGAGAGTTTTATACTAGTTCGGCCCCTTATGATGAAGGTAAAAGCCTACATCTAGTTGGGTTTGGTATTGCTGAGGTTTTGATCACCAAGAAGCTTAACTCACCGGCTTGGTTAACGACTTGTTGTTTTTTTCTAAACCGCCACCGGGTCGTCCCCTTATATACACGGGTTGATGCCAGGTGGCCTACAGAGTCCCGGCCGGCTCATAATCGTGTCCGGCTAGGTGACTTTCTGTACATGTCTTTCTGTATAAGTATTTCCTTACATGTGGTGTTTTACAATATCGGGCCTTAAGCCGGCCCCAGGCCTTTAGGCCTTCTATAAGATTTATAAACTACAAACTTGGATGTTTACTGAACTTCTTGCGTAACCCGCCATTGAAGCTGACCCGGCCCCTCCTCAACGGGTCTCAGCTGATAGTAATATCCCCAACATTAGGCCCCAGGTTCACTTTGAACTTTGTTCTTTGTCAATCTTCAATACTTAGGCAGAATCCATCCTCTGTCTGAAAATTTCCTTAACCCACCATGACATCATCTTTTTGAAACACAAAAAACTTTCATGACGTCATCTTCCAACGGATCTTTCATTTTTAATGCTTTCCGGGAATCGGGGCGTCTGTTCAGTTGGATAATCATTATTGGGTCTCCTCGATTTTCGTGCCCGTCTGTTCACGCATTCCCTTATAAATAGGCATAACTTAAGTCTTTCTCATTCTCCTTTATTCCTCATCTTCTTCCTCTCGCAACCTCTGTCACTGCTTGAGCTCTGCCGTCGCCGCAACTCTCATCGTCCTTGCCAATCATGGCCTCTACATCACCCTGAGTTCATCCAGAGAACGCGGCGACTTTTTCGCGGCAGGCCTGCTTCCTGTAAGCTTTCCTCTCTCTCCCGCACCTAGATCCGTTTCTAGGTTTCCTGAGTTCTTCAGCGTTCTTCATCTGTTCATCACGGGCCATCTTGTAGATCTTCTCCGCAACTTATTTTGATCCAGAAAAGAGATATAACTCGCGCTGTAGCTGTTTGGCATTCGTTTTTGATATCAGTAGATCCCTTTTACCTGTACAGATGCTTTGTTATAGTCGGCGAACTCCTCTGTACTATGTTTTTTAGGTCTAGAATATTTCCTTTTTGAAACAGCCCTTTGATCCAAAATGATAATAAGAACTTGGTGAAACTTGTTTATGCCAACACTTAACTGAATTATGTCTTCTGAGAAAATCTGTAGTCATGGCGGCTTACCACTCCGGCTTTCTTTTCCTTATATACCATTAGCCCTTAGTTAAACCGCCATTACTTGCTTTATAATTGAACATAGACTGAACCGCCATATTGTTATTTATTTTTCAGTTTGTTGCTCATCATGCCGTCGAAGTCACCGACCGTCTGTAACTGGGTCCCTTCTTCCGTAACTGAGGAATGATTAAAAGATTTCTTCATCGTTGGGTTTCTGCCTTCAAAGAATGTCATGTCTTATCGTGCTCCTGACCCGGAGGAAGAACGTCCCAATCCGAAAGATGGAGAAGTGATTATCTTTACTGACCACATGAACCGGGGATTTTCACCACCCGGTTCAAAATTCTTCAGAGAGGTCCTTCATTTTTTCAAACTCCATCCTCATGACCTTGGACCCAACTCTATTTCCAATATTTGTAACTTCCAAGTGCTCTGTGAGGCCTATCTTCAGCAAGAGCCCACCGTAGAATTGTTTAGAGAGTACTTTTATCTAAACCGCCAGAATGAATGCACCAACGGTTCTAGCTTAGAACTTGGAGGCATTTCAATTCAGCGCCATCAGGGTGCTGCTTTTCCTCTCATCGTCTTACCGAGCCACCCAAAAGATTGGAAACAAACTTGGTTTTATTGTCAGGATACTTCTCCAGCAAACGAGAAGCCTCTGCCGGGTTATCGCCCTAGCCGTCTTAACTCCAAGTTCACCCTTTCGGATAATCTTACCGTCGATGAACGTAGGAAGCTTCTTCCCTCCATTAGAAGAATCAATGGCTTATTGGGTAATGGTCTAACCGGAGTAGATCTGACCCGTTGCTAGATCTCATGGCGGGTTATCCCATTAAATCGTCGATCTCAACTGATGTATGAATATGACGGTAGCCCGGACCACCCTCTTCGTCATAGCCCAGTTGAACTCACCGAAGAAGACATTGTTTCGATGTCGACCCTTTTGGTAAATGGGAACTATGAAGATTGCAGTATTGTTGGGTTAAGTCCCTTCTACAAGATTAATCAGGTGCCAGAAGTAAGTACATTCTGATCTCTTTTTCTTTCTGTTCTGTCCAGCTATTAGTACTTAATACTGATATTTGTTCTTCTCTTTACAGGCCAATTCCGACTTCTGGAAGGTGAAATATGACCACGAAGCTGCCAAGAAGGCGAAACTCCCCACCATGAACGCCAAGAAAACAACCCGGAAATACAAGAAGAAGAAGAAGAAGAAAACCACTGCTGAAGATTTAATGAAGCTTGACGACACGTCTGACTCGGAGGTAGCCCTTGACTCCCTTGGCCAATTTTTTAACACTCTTATTGACACTGATCCTTACCAGGATGACACTGGGGCCAGTCAGGCTGAGGAAGTAGAGGTAACTATTATTTCCTCCGACTCAGAGCCCTTACCAAGACACAAAGTTCGTCAAGTGATTCGTAAAGTAAGGTTTTCTAACCCTTTAGCTCACTTGGATCCCAACTTTCATTTGAAAAAGCAGCAACATGAAAGCCGCCGTGAAGTTGGAATTGAGGATGAACTGGCTAATGTCCTTCAACAGACCCCTCAGAAACGCCCGAACGAGGTTTAATTATTACTGTCTTTAACCCATTTTGATGAATCCTGCTCCTTACATTTCTTTTAACTCTTTCCTTTATCCTTTCAGGAGGTGTCTCGTTCTTCAGATGACTCATCTCAAACACAATTGCCGGCTTTCAAGACTGTTCCTGGGTAATCAGAACTTTTCCTTTCTTCCAGGTTGCTCAATTGTATTTTAACGCTGACAATTCTGCTATATTTTTCTTTAGTGGCCAGGCTAAATCCAAGAAATCGAAGGTGGCTAGACCGGCGGAAGACCCGCCAATACCAGCATCTGAGACGGCTAGGCCACCTTCTCCATTAATTGCCGCCCCAGAAGTCCCGCCTATCAATGAAGCAAATCCTTCAGAGCCGTCCCTTGACAACACCACTATGAATCCTTCCACCGTTGGACCGTCAAGCTCAACTGACCTGCCGTCTCCACATGTTAATGATGTTCAAATTACTGGGAGTCGCTTCGTTGAGCCGGAGAACCCAACAGTGTTGGCTAAGTGCACAGCTAAGCAGGGAGCATTGGAAAGGCAAAAGGTTCGCTTTGATGTTGCCAACTACGACAGTCTTAATGCCAGTGATATCTTATTCGGCTATCTCAGTCATGTCCACTCCAGTCGTGAGTCTGAGATCGAGATGGTCAAGCAACTTTAGTTGAAGTATGAGGTATGTTATTTCCGGTTAACCAATATTCCTTCAGCCCCCAAGTCTTCAACTTTATGAGAGAAGCGGAATAACCTGTAGACTTAAAATATAGGCCGAGACTTTTTACCTCTGAATTGTTGCCTGATAGAAACAAAACTTGACCCATAGTCCCCAAGGACCGGTTTATTCTAAGCATTAATGAATCGGTACTTTTAGAATTAAAACCGCCTTCAAGATACTTAACACTCCGGTTTAAACTTGAAAAATTTGCTGAACTGCATGCATTATCCCCCAAGTGCCAAGTGATGTTACTTCGTAAAGGACTTGGGACTTCAAATATGTTGGTAGAGTCATAAAAATTTGATTTAGCATACATTAGCCCCCAAGTGTCAAGTGGTTTATTCATAAAATACTTGAGACTTGAATCTGGAAATTGGATACTGGAATTTGAAACCATGTCTTGATTCATCTGAATGTTTTCACAGAATGCATTGTCTGAATTGAACTCCCAATTGACTGATACAAAGACCCGGCTAGCGAACCAGGAATCAGAAATTAAATCTTCCACCTCCCAACTGCAAATAAGCCTTTCTGAAATGGAGAAGTTTAAGACCGACTTTGCTGCCAAAGAAAAAACTTGGGCAGATGAGAAGATACTTCTGACCCGGCGAGCTGAGACAGCCGAGGCAGCTCTGAAGGAAATTTCAACCGAACTGAACGGTTTAAAAGGCCGGATGTCTCAGATGATCGCTGCTATCTTTGGTAAGCTTCCTGATTTGATCTTTCATATGTGTTTCTTGTCAAACCGGATTATGATCCGTCAACTGACTGTGAAAAATGCATGTAGGTCCGCGAAGTAAGAATCTAAACCAAGACCCGTTGATTAAGATGAAAGCCGTGTACACTTTAACTGCACAATTGTATATCGGCGCACAACGAGCTCTGGCTGCCATCTCTCCTACTAATCAAGGGTCTAACCGGATCAGTGATGTCTTGAAGAAGCTGCCCATTCTCCCTGCCAGATTCCAAGAGGTGAAACGCTTCTGCGCGCGAGCCAGAGCATTGACTGCCCTAAGCCGCTCCAAGGCTTGGGTACCAGATCTAGACCCGGCAGACGTGGCAAGAGGTTATCCTACCGTGAAGGAGGACAGGTCTCCTTTTGATCAGGATGACTTTATAACCTGCGTCCGTGAAGTCCGGCCTCAGGCGACTAGCCTTGGAGATGATACCAATGTGGACAAGTATCAACCGGGTTTTGACAATGAGAATAAGAAGATGGACCCTCCTTCCTATAAAGTAACCGACATGATTCCACCAGTGAGAGAAGACACATTTGCCCCAGAAGTTGATCCGGTTGGCCTGATTGATGGCGGAGCTGAATTTGTCGCCATGAACGGCTATGACTGGTCAAAACCTAACTTCCAGCAGATTCAATATGTTGAACCGGTGAGGGAAGGACAATGATCATCTTCATGGGCTTTAGAAAGCCTTGTAATAGCTTAGCTGCTAAAAACATCGTATGTCTGCTTATGCCATCACGCATAAAATACTTCTATGTGAATCCGTGCTTCCGGGTGCCAATGTTTTAATGCTTTTCTTATGCCTTGTTTAATGCTTGTCTCTGCAATGTTTAAACTCTGTTCCTGTGAACACAAGGAAAAAAGAAAAGCCTGGCAAGGCGGTTTAGAAACAACTGGGCTTAAACACCTCCTTTGCAACTCGTATCTCCACCTTAAAGAATAGAGACAAATACAAATAAAGCATAAGGTTTAATACTAACTCTTAAAGTAACGCAGCCGATAAGCGCGTGTAAGTAAAAACCATACCTTGTCCTTGGTGATCCTTAGATCGCTGGTTTAAATAACCCGGGTGATGAATTTGAGAATTCAATATAAAAGTTAAGACTCCTTGAACATTCAATAATCATCCTATCTCAGTAGCTCGTACCTTCGGATCCTTAGACCACCGGCTTGGATAACCCGGGCGGCTGTGTTGTCCAATAATTGAGCCGGCGAAGAGAACCAGGCCATCTCATTTGTAATATTGAAACAAAAAAACTCAAAGGCAAGCAACAGATAACAAACATAATTTTAACTCTATTTTTAAAAGATTGGGGATTTGTGATTCGAATACGACCAGTAAACTGTACCAAAGGGGTTAAGCTAAGGTTCGAATACAACCATATAGCCCCCAGTGGCTTTGGCGTTGCGCCGATCAAGAGGGTACCGACAGCTATGTTCTCTTTGGTTCGAATACGACCTATGTTTGAACAGGAAGCCCCCAAGTGACCTTGAGAGGTTTTTAACGACCCTGATTCGAATACGATCCAAGTCGGCTCAAAAGGGATTAAGCTATGATTCGGATACGATCAAGAAGCCCCCAAGTGAGTTTGGCCTTGAGCCGGTCAAAAGGGTTACGACAGCTATGTTCTCTTTGGTTCGAATACGACCTAGGTTTGAACAGGAAGCCCCCAAGTGACCATGATATTTACAGCGAGATTCGAATACAATCATAAGCCGGACTAGAAAAGGTTTAACTTGATTCAAATATGATCAGCTCCTTAATAGTCATTTGTGAAAAAGTAATAAAGATGCATAATCTTTGAAAAGAAAAGAGACCGATGGTCTTACTTTATTGCTTATCATTGTATATACAGGGTGAACATATGTACAGGATGAGAGCCGGTGGCTCAGGTATAGTACGGCCGAAGTTGAGCAATGTTCCATGGCCGGCGGGTCTCCTCTTCTGACTTACGTGAGTCTGCATGCTCTCGAACGTCAATGAGGTAGTAAGACCCGTTGTTTAAATTTTTACTGACCACAAAGGGTCCTTCCCAAGGTGGGGATAACTTGTGTGCATCTGAAAGATCTTGGATGAGCCGGAGCACCAAGTCGCCTTCCTGAAAAGTCCTGGTCTTAACCCGGCGGCTGTGATAACGATGCAGGTCCTGTTGATAGATCGCTGACCGTGCTGCTGCTAAGTCTCTTTCTTCATCCAACAAGTCAAGCGCATCATGTCTGGCTTTTTCATTGTTAGCTTCAACATAAGCCGCCATGCGGGGCGAGTCATGACGGATGTCACTGGGCAATACTTCTTCTGCCCCATAAACCATGAAGAAGGGTGTGTAACCCGTAGACCTGTTGGGTAGAACCGGGACTCCAAAAGCGTTTTGAGAGACACGGAGCATATGAGATGTTCGAAGAGCTGAGAATGGTTTTTCAAGCTCATGCCCGAGTCGAGAGATATGAAGTCTCCGACAAGTTCTTCAGCTGTAAGATGGAGGAAAATAGTTCTGTCAGTGAGCACATACTCAAAATGTCTGGGTTGCATAACCGCTTGACTCAGCTGGGAGTTAATCTCCCGGATGACGCGGTCATTGACAGAATCCTTCAGTCGCTTCCACCAAGCTACAAGAGCTTTGTGATGAACTTCAATATGCAGGGGATGGAAAAGACCATTCCTGAAGTATTTGCAATGCTGAAATCAGCAGAGGTAGAAGTCAAAAAGGAACATCAAGTGTTGATGGTGAATAAAACCACTAAGTTCAAGAAAGGCAAGGGTAAGAAGAACTTCAAGAAGGACGGCAAGGGAGTTGCCGCGCCTGGTAAGCAAGCTGCCGGGAAGAAGCCAAAGAATGGACCCAAGCCCGAGACTGAGTGCTTTTATTGCAAGGGAATTGGTCACTGGAAGCGGAACTGCCCCAAATACTTAGCGGATAAGAAGGCCGGCATCACAAAAGGTATATGTGATATACATGTAATTGATGTGTACCTTACCAGTACTCGTAGTAGCTCCTGGGTATTTGATACCGGTGCGGTTGCTCACATTTGTAACTCAGAGCAGGAGCTGCGGAATAAGCGGAGACTGGCGAAGGACGAGGTGACGATGCGCGTCGGGAATGGTTCCAAGGTCGATGTGATCGCCGACGGCACGCTACCTTTACATTTACCTACGGGATTAGTTTTAAACCTCAATAATTGTTATTTAGTGCCAGCTTTGAGCATGAACATTGTATCAGGATCTCGTTTAATTCGAGATGGCTACTCATTTAAATCCGAGAATAATGGTTGTTCTATTTATATGAGAGATATGTTTTATGGTCATGCTTCGATGGTAAATGGTTTATTCTTAATGAATCTCGAGCGTAATGCTACACATATTCATAGTGTGAATACCAAAAGATGTAAGGTTGATAATGATAGTCCCACATACTTGTGGCACTGCCGCCTTGGTCACATAGGTGTCAAACGCATGAAGAAGCTCCATGCAGATGGACTTTTAGAGTCTCTTGATTACGAATCATTTGACACGTGCGAACCATGCCTCATGGGTAAAGTGACCAAGACTCCGTTCCCAGGAACAATGGAGTGAGCAACCAACTTATTGGAAATCATACATACTGATGTGTGCGGTCCAATGAGTGTTGAGGCTCGCGGTGCCTATCGTTATGTTCTCACCCTCACTGATGACTTGAGTAGATATGGGTGTGTCTATTTAATGAAACACAAGTCTAAGACCTTTGAAAAGTTCAAGGAATTTCAAAGTGAGGTTGAGAATCAACGTGACAGGAAAATCAAGTTCTTGTGATCAGATCGTGGGGGAGAATACTTGAGTCACAAATTTGGCACACACTTAAGAAAATGTGGAATAGTTTCACAACTCACGCCGCCTGGAACACCTCAGCGTAATGGTGTGTCCGAACGTCGTAATCGCACTCTATTAGATATGGTGCGATCTATGATGTCTCTTACCGATTTACCGCTATCATTTTGGGGCTATGCTTTAGAGACTGCCGCATTCACTTTAAGTAGGGCTCCGTCGAAATCCGTTGAGACGACACCATATGAATTATGGTTTGGGAAGAAACCTAAGCTGTCGTTTCTAAAAGTTTGGGGATGCGATGCTTATGTCAAGAAACTTCAACCTGAAAAGCTCGAACCCAAGTCGGAAAAATGCGTCTTCATAGGATACCCTAAAGAAACTGTTGGGTATACCTTCTACCTCAGATCCGAAGGCAAGATCTTTGTTGCCAAGAATGGGTCCTTTCTAGAGAAGGAGTTTCTCTCGAAAGAAATAAGTGGGAGGAAAGTAGAACTCGATGAAGTATTACCTCTTGAACTGGAAAGTGGCGCAACTCAAGAAAATGTTCCTGAGGTGCCTGCACCGACTAGAGAGGAAGTTAATGATGATGATCATGAAACTTCAGATCAAGTTGCTGAACTTCGTAGGTCCACAAGGACACGTTCCGCACCAGAGTGGTACGGCAACCCTGTCTTGGAAATCATGTTGTTAGACAACGGTGAACCTTCAAACTATGAAGAAGTGATGGCGGGCCTGGATTCCGACAAATGGCTAGAAGCCATGAAGTCCAAGATAGGATCCATGTATGAAAACGAAGTATGGACTTTGACTGACTTGCCCGATGATCGGCGAGCCATAGAAAATAAATGGATCTTTAAGAAGAAGACATACGCGGATGGTAATGTGACCATCTATAAAGCTCGGCTTGTCGCTAAGGGTTATCGACAAGTTCAAGGGGTTGACTATGATGAGACTTTCTCACCTGTAGCGAAGCTAAAGTCCGTCCGAATCATGTTAGCAATTGCCGCATTATATGATTATGAGATATGGCAAATGGACGTCAAAACGGCATTCCTTAATGGTTTCCTTAAGGAAGAATTGTATATGATGCAGCCGGAAGGTTTTGTCGATCCTAAGATTGCTGACAAGGTGTGCAAGCTCCAACGCTCGATTTATGGGCTGGTGCAAGCATCTCGGAGTTGGAACATTCGCTTTGATGAGATGATCAAAGCGTTTAGGTTTATGCAGACTTATGGAGAAGCCTGCATTTACAAGAAAGTGAGTGGGAGCTCTGTAGCATTTCTCATATTGTATGTGGATGACATACTATTGATGGGAAACGATATAGAATTCTTGGAAAGCATAAAGGCCTATTTGAACAAGTGTTATTCAATGAAGGACCTTGGAGAAGCTGCTTATATATTAGGCATCAAGATCTATAGAGATAGATCGAGACGCCTCATTGGTCTTTCACAGAGTACGTACCTTGACAAGATTTTGATGAAGTTCAAAATGGATCAGTCAAAGAAGGGGTTCTTGCCTGTATTGCAAGGTACGAGATTGAGCTTGGCTCAATGCCCGACCACAGCAGAAGATAGAGAAAAGATGAGTGTCGTCCCCTATGCCTCGGCCATAGGGTCTATCATGTATGCTATGCTGTGTACCAGACCTGATGTAAACCTTGCCGTGAGTTTGGTAGGAAGGTACCAAAGTAATCCCGGCATGGAACACTCGACAACGATCAAAAATATCCTGAAGTACCTGAAAAGGACTAAGGAAATGTTTCTCATTTATGGAGGTGACGAAGAGCTCGTCGTAAAGGGTTACGTCGATGCTAGCTTCGACACAGATCTGGATGACTCTAAGTCACAAACTGGATACGTGTATATTTTGAATGGTGGGACAGTAAGCTGGTGCAGTTGCAAGCAAAGCGTTGTGGCGGGATCTACATGTGAACCGGAGCACATGGCAGCCTCGGAGGCAGCACACGAAGCAGTCTGGGTGAAGGAGTTCATTACCGACCTAGGAGTCATACCCAATGCATCGGGCCCGATGACTCTCTTCTGTGACAACACTGGAGCTATTGCACTTGCCAAGGAGCCCAGGTTTCACAAGAAGACCAGGCACATCAAGCGTCGCCTCAACTCCATTCGTGAAAATGTTCAAGATGGAGACATAGAGATTTGTAAAGTACATACGGACCTGAATCTAGCAGATCCATTGAATAAACCTCTCCCTAGAGCAAAACATGATCAACACGAGAATTCCATGGGTGTTCAATTCATCACAATGTAACTAGATGATTGACTCTAGTGCAAGTGGGAGACTGTTGGAAATAGGCCCTAGAGGCAATAATAAAATGATTATTATATTTCCTTGTTCATGATAATTGTCTATTATTCATGCTATAATTGTATTATCCGGGAATCGTAATACATGTGTGAATACATAGACCACAATGTGTCCCTAGTGAGCCTCTAGTTGACTAGCTTGTTCATCAACAGATAGTCATGGTTTCCTGGCTATGGACATGGGGATGTCATTGATAACGGGATCACACCATTAGGAGAATGATGTGATGGACAAGACCCAATCCTAAGCTTAGCTCAAAGATCGTGTAGTTTGTTTGCTGTAGCTTTTCTGAATGTCAAGTATCATTTCCTTAGACCATGAGATTGTGCAACTCCCGGATACCGTAGGAGTGCTTTGGGTGTGCCAAACGTCACAACGTAACTGGGTGACTATAAAGGTACATTACAGGTGTCTCCAAAAGTGTCTGTTGGGTTGGCACGAATCGAGACTGGGATTTGTCACTCCGTATGACGGAGAGGTATCTCTGGGCCCACTCGGTAATGCATCATCATAATGAGCTCAATGTGATCAAGTGGTTGATCACGGGATCATGCATTACGGTTTGAGTAAAGTGACTTGCCGGTAACGAGACTGAACAAGGTATTGGGATACCGACGATCGAGTCTCGGGCAAGTAACGTACCGATTAACAAAGGGGATTGTATATGGGTTGATTGAATCCTCGACATCGTGGTTCATCCGATGAGATCATCGTGGAGCATGTGGGAGCCAACATGGGTATCCAGATCCCGCTGTTGGTTATTGACCGGAGAGGCTTCTCGGTCATGTCTGCATGTCTCCCGAACCCGTAGGATCTACACACTTAAGGTTCAGTGACGCTAGGGTTGTAGAGATATTAGCACACGGTAACTCGAAAGTTGTTCGGAGTCCCGAACGACACGAGGAGTTCCGGAATGGTCCGGAGGTAAAGATTCATATATAGGAAGTCCAGTTTCGGCCATTGGGAAGGTTTCGGGGGTCACCGGTATTGTACCGGGACCACCGAAAGGGTCCCGGGGGTCCACCGGGTGGGGCCACCTATCCCGGAGGGCCCCATGGGCTGAAGTGGGAGGGGAACCAGCCCCTAGTGGGCTGGTGCGCCCCCCATGGCCCCCCTGCGCCTAGGGTTGAGAAACCCTAGGGGTGGGGGCGCCACCCTTGCCTTGGGGGGCAAGGCAACCCCTTGGCCACCGCCCCCCTAGGAGATTGGATCTCCTAGGGCCGGCGCCCCCCCCCTAGGCACCCTATATATAGTGGGGGGGAGGGAGGGCTGCGCAACCAAGCCCTTGGCCTCTCCCTCTCCCTCCCATGACACTCCTCTATCTCCCTTGCGCTTGGCAAAGCCCTGCCGAGATCACCGTTGCTTCCACCACCACGCCGTCGTGCTGCTGGATCTTCATCAACCTCTTCTTCCCCCTTGCTGGATCAAGTTGGAGGAGACGTCTTCCCAACCGTATGTGTGTTGAACACGGAGGTGCTGTCCGTTCGGCACTTGGTCATTGGTGATTAGAATCACGTCGAGTACGACTCCATCAACCCCGTTCTCTTGAACGGTTCCGCTCGTGATCTACAAGGGTATGTAGATGCACTCCTATCTCCCTCGTTGCTAGATGACTCCATAGATTGATCTTGGTGATGGGTAGAAAATTTTAAAATTCTGCTACGTTCCCCAACATCACTTATATCTCTTTAAAGCACGGCGGTGGTTTTATTTTGAAGAAATTGATGAACTCTCATGATTCACTTATATTATTTCGAGAGTCTTATAAATATTATGGCAATTTGCTTAGGTTATTAATTTAGTCCTTATTTTATGGGCAACCAATAGGGATATAGTAAAAACTTTCCTATAAAAAGCAGTGAATAATATGAGAAGTTTGATTCCTTGTATTTGTTTTGAGATATAAAGTTGGTGATATTAGAGTCATGCTAGTGAGTAATTGTGGATTGGTAGAAATACTTGTGTTAAAGTTTGTGATTCCCGTAGCATGCACGTATGGTGAACCATTATGTGATGAAACCGGAGCATAATTTAGTTTTTGATTGTCTTCCTTATGAGTGGCGGTCCGGGGCGAGCGATGGTCTTTTCCTACCAATCTACCCCCCTAGGAGCATGCTTGTAGTACTTTGTTTTGATGGCTAATAACATTTTGGAATAAGTATGTGAGTTCTTTATGACTAATGCTGAGTCCATGGATTATAGGCACTCTCACCCTTCCACCATTGCTAGCCTCTCTAGTACCGCGCAACTTTCATCGGTGCATTAAACCCACCATATACCCTTCCTCAAAACAGCCACCATACCTACCTATTATGGCATTTCCATAGCCATTCTGAGATATATTGCCATGCGACTTCCACCATTCCGTTTATTATGACACATACCATCATTGTCATATTGTTTTGCATGATCATGTAGTTGGCATAATATTTGTGGCTTGGCCACCATTCATATTTTTATACATGTCACTCTTAGTCATTGCACATCCCAGTACACCGCTGGAGGCATTCATATATAGTCATATCTTTGTTCTAGTATTGAGTTGTAATTCTTGACTTGAAAGTAAATAAAAGTGTGATGATCATCATCATTAGAGCATTGCCCCATGTGAGGAAAGTATGATGGAGGCTATGATTCCCTCAAAATTTGGTATGAGACTGTAGACTTACAAAAATAAAAAGAGCCCAAAGAGCGCAAAATAAAAAAAGAGCCCGGACAAAAAAGAGAGAAAAAAGAAAAAAAGAGAGAGAAAAGGAGAGAAGGGACAACGCTACTATCATTTTCCACACTTGTGCTTCAAAGTAGCACCTTGTTCTTCATTATAGAGAGTCTCCTATTTTATCACTTTCATATACTAGTGGGAATTTTTCATTATAGAACTTGGCTTCTATATTCCAATGATGGGCTTCCTCAAATTGCCCTAGGTCTTCATGAGCAAGCAAGTTGGATGCACACCCACTTAGTTTTCTTTTGAGCTTTAATACACTTGTAGCTCTAGTGCATCTGTTGCATGGAAATCCCTACTCACTCACATTGATATCTATTGATGGGCATCTCCATAGCCTCTTAATACGCCTAGTTGATGTGAGACTTTCTCCTTTTTTGTCTTCTCCACAACCACCATATTATATTCCACCTACAGTGTTATATACATGATCATGCTCATGTATTGCATGAAAGTTGAAAAGGCTTGAGAACATTAAAAGTATGAAACAATTGCTTGGCTTGTCATCGGGGTTGAGCATGATGAAATAATTTGTGTGATGAAGATAGAGCATAGCCAGACTTATGATTTTGTAGGGATAACTTTCTTTGGCCATGATATTTTGAGAAGACATGATTGCTTTATTAGTGTGCTTGAAGTATTATTGTTTTTATGTCAAAATTAACCTTTTTTGAATCTTATGGACCTGAATATTTGATACGTCCATTTTGCATCATGCTTTTATATAAATATTTATTGCATTATGGGCTGTTATTACACATTATGTCACAATACTTATGCCTTTTCTCTCTTATTTTACAAGGTTCACATGAGGAGGGAGAATGCCGGCAGCTGGAATTCTGGGCTAGAAAAGGAGAAAATATTAGAGACCTATTCTCCACAATTTCAAAAGTCCTGAAACTCCACGGAAGTCAGTTTTGGAATATATTAAAAATATTGGGCGAATAGAGCACCAGAGAGGAGCCAACCACCGTCCACGAGGGTGAGGCGTGCCCTACCCCCCTGGGCGCGCCCCTTGCCTCGTGGGCCACCTAGTAGGCCCCCGATGCGCATCTTCTGGTATAAGGTGTCTTTTGCCCTGGAAAAAATAAGGACGAAGATTTCGAGATGAAGCGACGCCGTCTCGAGGCAGAACCTTGGCGGAACCAATCTAGGGCTTCGGCGGAGCTGTTTTGCCGGGGAAACATCCCTCCGGGAGGGGGAAAACGTCACCATCGATCCTCTCATTGGGAGGGGTCAATCTCCATCAACATATTCACCAGCACCATCTCCTCTCAAACCCTAGTTCATCTCTTGTTTCCGATCTTTGTCTCAAAACCTCAGATTGGTACCTGTGGGTTGCTAGTAGTGTTGATTACTCCTTGTAGTTGATGCTAGTTGGTTTATTTGGTGGAAGATTATATGTTCAGATCCTTTATGAATATTAATACCCCCTCAGATTATGAACATGAATATGATTTTTGTGCAGTTACATTTGTTCCTGAGGACATGGAGAAGTCTTGCTATAAGTAGTCATGTGAATTTGGTATTTGTTCGATATTTTGATGAGATGTATGTTGTCTTTCCTCTAGTGGTGTTATGTGAACATCGACTACATGACACTTCACCATTGTTTGGCCCTAGGGGAAGGCATTGGAAAGTAATAAGTAGATGATGGGTTGCTAGAGTGACAGAAGCTTAAACCCTAGTTTATGCGTTGCTTCGTAAGGGGCTGATTTGGATCCATATGTTTCATGCTATGGTTAGGTTTACCTTAATACTTTTGTTATGGTTGCGGATGCTTGCAATAGAGGTTAATCATAAGTGGGATACTTGTCCAAGTAAGGGCAGTACCCAAGCACCGGTCCACCCACATACCAAATTATCAAAGTACCGAACGCGAATCATATGAACATGATGAAAACTAGATTGACGATAATTCCCATGTGTCCTTGGGAGAAATTTCCGTTATATAAGAGTTTGTCCAGGCTTGTCCTTTGCTACAAAAAGGATTGGGACACCTTGTTGCACCTTATTTACTTTTGTTACTTGTTACCCGTTATGAATTACCTTATCACAAAACTATCTATTACCGATAGCTTCCGTGCTTGCAGAGAATACCTTACTGAAAATTGCTTGTCATTTCCTTCTGCTCCTTGTTGGGTTCGACACTCTTACTTATCGAAAGGACTACGATAGATCCCCTATACTTGTGGGTCATGAAGTCTCTTTTCTGGCGCCGTTGCTGGGGAGTGAAGCGCCTTTGGTAAGTAGAATTTGGTAAGGAAAAATTTATATAGTGTGCTGAAATTTACTGTCACTTGTTACTATGGAAAACAATCTTTTGAGGGGCTTGTTCGGGGTATCTTCACCCCGACCAGTAGAGCAAAGAGTTGCTCCTCAACCTACTGAACCTACTGAAAATGTTTACTTTCAAATTCCTTCGGGTATGATAGGGAAACTGCAAGGTAATCCTTTTACAGGAGATGGAACATTACATTCCGATATGAACCTAATCTATGTGGATGAAGTGTGTGGATTATTTAAGCTTGCAGGTATGCCCGAGGATGTTATCAAGAAGAAGGTCTTCCCTTTATCTTTTAAGGGAAAGGCATTGACATGGTTTAGACTATGTGATGATATTGGATCATGGAACTACAACCGATTGAAATTGGAATTTCGTCATAAGTTTTATCTGATGCATCTCGTTCATCGTGATCGTAATTATATATATAATTTCTGGCCTCACGAAGGAGAAAGTATCGCTTAATCTTGGGGAGGCTTAAGTCAATGTTATATTCATGTCCCAATCATGAGCCCTCTAGACAAAATTATTATTCAAAAAATTTATGCTCAGCTTTCTCTCAATAATCGCTCCATGCTCGATACTTCTTGTACCGGTTCTTTTATGATGAAGACTATTGAGTTCAAATGGGATTTATTGGAAAGAATTAAACGCAACTCTGAAGATTGGGAACTCGGCGAAGGTAAAGAGTTAGGCATAACACCTAAGTTTGATTGTTGTTAAATCTTTTATGGATACCGATGTTTTCGTGAATTTGGCACTAAATATGGACTTGACTCTGAGATAGTAGCTTCTTTCTGTGAATCATTTGCTACTCATGTTGATCTCCCTAAGGAGAAGTGGTTTAAATATCATCCTCCCGTTGAAGTAAAAGTAGTTGAACCTATTAGAGTTGAAGAAAAGACTATCACTTATAATGTTGATCCTATTGTTCCTACCGCTTATATTGAGAAACCACCTTTCCCTGTTAGAGTAAAGGATCATGCTAAAGCTTCAATTGTGGTTCGCAAGAGTAATGCTAGAACACATACACCCCCTGAGCAAATTAAAGTTGAACCTAGTGTTGCTATGGTTAAAGATCTCTTAGTCAATAATATTGATGGGCATGTTATTTACTTCTGTGATGAAGCTGCTAGAATTGCTAGACCCGATACTAAAGATAAACATAGACCTGTTGTAGGCATGCATGTTGTTTCTGTTAAAATAGGAGATCATTGCTATCATAGCTTATGTGACATGGGTACTAGTGCGACTGTAATACCTCATTATTTATACGAAGAAATTATGCATGATATTGCACCTGCTGAGATAGAAGGTATTGATGTTACTATTAAGCTTGCCAATAGAGATACTATTTCACCAGTTGGGATTGTTAGAGATGTTGAAGTCTTGTGTAGGATAGGTAAATATCCTATTGATTTTCTTGTTCTTGGTTCCCCACAAGATGACTTTTGTCCCATTCTATTCGGTAAACCCTTCTAGAATACTGTTAATGCTAAGATAGACTGCAAAAAGGATATTGTTTCAGTTGGTTTAGGGGGTATGCCTCATGATTTTAATTTTGCAAAATTTCGTAGACAACCCCATGATAAAGAATTTCCTAGTAAAGGAGAAATTATTGGTAGTGCTTCTATTGCCGTGCCTCCTAATGATCCTTTAGAACAATATTTGCTAGACCATGAAAGTGATATGTTTATGAATGAAAGAAGGGAAATAGATGAAGTATTCTTTAAACAGGTACCTATTTTGAAGCACAATTTGCTTGTTGAAATTCTAGGGGATCCTCCTCCTCCACCAAAGGGTGATCCCGTGTTTGAGCTTAAACCGTTACCTGATACTCTTAAATATGCCTAACTTGATGAAAAGAAGATATATCATGTTATTATTAGTGCTAACCTTTCAGAGCAGGAAGAAGAGAGATTATTGAAAACTCTAAAGAAGCATCGTGCTGCTATTGGATATACTCTTGATGATCTTAAGGGCATTAGTCCCACTCTATGCCAGCACAAAATAAAATTGGAGAAAGACGCTAAACCGGCTGTTGATCACCAACGACGGTTAAATCCTAAGATGAAAGAAGTGGTAAGAAATGAAATACTAAAGCTTCTGAAGGCAGGTATAATTTATACTGTTGCTGATAGTCAGTGGGTAAGTCCTGTCCATTGTGTCCCTAAGAAGGGAGCTATTACTGTTGTTCCTAATGATAAAGATGAATTGATCCCACAAAAATTGTTACAGGTTATAGAATGGTAACTGATTTCCGCAAATTAAATAAAGCTACTAGAAAGGATCATTACCCTTTACCTTTTATTGATCAAATGCTAGAAACATTATCCAAACATACACAATTTTGCTTTGTAGATGGTTATTCTGGTTTCTCTCAAATACCTGTGTGGAAAGAGGATCAGGAAAAGACCACTTTTACTTGCCCCTTCGGCACCTTTGCTTATAGACGTATGCCTTTTGGTTTATGTAATGCACCTGCTACCTTTCAAAGATGTATGACTGCTATATTCTCTGACTTTTGTGAAAAGATTGTTAAGGTTTTCATGGATGATTTCTCCGTGTATGGAACTTATTTTGATGATTGCTTAAGCAACCTTGATCGAGTTTTGAAGAGATGTGAAGAAACTAATCTTGTCTTGAATTGGCAGAAGTGACACTTTATGGTTAATGAAGCTATTGTCTTGGGGCATAAAATTTCTGAAAGAGGTATTGAAGTTGATAAAGCTAAAGTTGATGCTATTGAAAAGATGTCGTGTCCTAAGGACATTAAAGGTATAAGAAGTTTCCTTGGTCATGCCAGTTTTTATAGGAGGTTCATTAAAGACTTCTCGAAAATTTCTAGGCCTATGACTAATCACTTACAAAAAGATGTTCCTTTTGTCTTTGATGATGATTGTGTAGAAGCATTTGAAATACTTAAGAAAGCCTTGATTTCCGCACCTATTGTTCAGCCACCTGATTGGAATTACCCTTGGAAATTATGTGTGATGCTAGTGATTATGCTATAGGTGTTGTTCTAGGACAAAGAGTTGATAAGAAATTAAATGTTATCCAATATGCTAATACAACTCTAGACAGTGCCCAGAGAAATTATGCTACTACTAAAAAGGAATTTTTAGCAGTTGTATTTGCTTGTGATAAGTTCAGACCTTATATTGTTGATTCTAAAGTAACTGTTAACACTGATCATGCTGCTATTAAATATCTTATGGAAAAGAAAGATGCTAAACCTAGACTTATTAGATGGGTTCTCTTGCTACAAGAATTTGATTTGCACATTATTGATAGAAAGGGAGCTAAGAACCCCATTGCAAACAACTTGCCTAGGTTAGAAAATATTCTTGATGACCCACTACCTATGGGTGATAGCTTTCCTGATGAACAATTAGCTATCATAAATGCTTCTCGTACTACTCCATGGTATGCTGATTATGCTAATTACATTGTTGCTAAATTTATACCACCTAGTTTCACATACCAACAAAAGAAAAAGTTTTTCTATGATTTAAGACATTACTTCTGGGATGACCCACACCTATATAAAGAAGGAGTAGATGGTGTTATTAGACGTTGTGTACCTGAGCATGAACATGAATAGATCCTACGCAAGTGTCACTCCGAGGCTTATGGAGGACATCATGCTGGAGATAGAACTGCACATAAGGTTTTGCAATCCTGTCTTTATTGGCCTACTCTCCTCAAAGATGCCCGTAAGTTTGTCTTGTCTTGTGATGAATGTCAAAGAATTGGTAATATTAGTAGACGTCAAGAAATGCCTATGAACTATTCACTTGTTATTGAACCATTTGATGTTTTGGGCTTTGATTATATGGGACCGTTTCCTTCCTCTAATGGGTATACACATATTTTAGTTGCCGTTGATTATGTCACTAAGTGGGTAGAAGCTATTCTAACTAGTAGCACTGATCATAACACCTCTATTAAGATGCTTAAAGAAGTTACTTTTCCAAGGTTTGGAGTCCCTAGATATTTAATGACTGATGGTGGTTCACATTTTATTCATGGCGCTTTTCGTAAAATGCTTGCTAAGTATGATGTTAATCATATAATTGCATCTCAATACCACCCACAGTCTAGTGGTCAAGTAGAACTGAGTAATAGAGAGCTTAAATTAATTTTGCAAAAGATTGTTAATAGATCTAGAAAGAATTGGTCCAAGAAACTTGATGATGCATTATGGGCCTATAGAACTGCATATAAAAATCCTATGGGTATGTCTCCGTATAAAATGGTTTTTGGAAAAGCATGTCACTTACCTCTTGAACTAGAACATAAGGCATATTGGGCCGTCAAAGAGCTCAGTTATGTTTTCAAACTTGCCGGTGAGAATAGACTATTTGACATTTGCTCACTTGATGAGTGGAGAACCCAGGCCTATGAGAATGCCAAATTGTTTAAAGAAAAAGTTAAAAGATGGCATGACAAAAGGATATAAAGCGTGAGTTTAATGTAGGTGACTATGTTCTGCTATACAACTCTTGTTTAAGATTTTTTGCAGGAAAACTCCTCTCTAGATGGGAAGGTCCTTACGGTATCGAAGAGGTCTATCGTTCCAGTGCCATAAAAATCAACAACTTCGAAGGCAAAAATTCGAGGGTGGTGAATGGTCGAAGAATCAAACATTATATCTCAAGTAATCCCATAAATGTTGAAGCCAATGTTATTAATAGTTTTACCCCGGAAGAGTACATAAGGGACACTTTCTAGAACATTTCAGACTCCGAAAAGGAATAGGTATGTGGTACAGTAGAAGAAGAAGGCTCCTCCTAACCTTGCTACAACCATCTCACCCCAACTAAGATTGAAGCTTTCAAGATTATTGAGCTAGCTCGCATACAAAAAAAGTATCTCACACATGAAAATCTTTTGTTGCAAGAGCACATCACCGCACTCAAGGGCATTATCCGCAAGTTGGAGGATCTCCTACGCTCGATGTGCGACGCACCATCATCAACAACTCCATCATCACCACCTCCGGAGAACTGAGTATCGGGTATGGGCACTCCCCTTGGCAACTTCCAAGCTTGGGGGCGTGCGCCGGTATCGTATCACCATCAAACTCCTATCTTTACTATTTTTCTTAGTTCAATCCTTTTGGTTATATCTTGATCTAGTAGAATAAAGTTTAGTATGATCTAGCTTTGAGTTTTGTGTTGATCCTTATCTATGTAATCGAGTCCGTGAGCTATATATAATAAAGATTAGTCTTGAGTCAAGGGCTTGGTTATCTTGCTATGATCTTGAGGGAATAAATGAAAGAGAAAAAATAAAAGAAAGAATAAAAAGAAATAAAGAGAGCATATTGATCTTATGGAGAGTAATGACTTCACATATAAAGAGTATGATGAATATAAGTTGTTGAGAGTTGACAAACATAGTTTTGATCATTGTTGCAATTAATAGGAAGTAATAAAGAAAGAGAGGTTTTCACATATGAATATACTATCTTGGACATCTTTTATGATTGTGAGCACTCATTAAAATATGACATGCTAAAAATTTGATGTTGGACAAGGAAGACAACATAATGGGTTATGTTTTCTTATATACGAAATAAATTATATTGTCATAGATCATCCAACATGTTGAGCTTGCCTTTCCCCCTCATGCTAGACAAATTGTTTGCACCAAGTAGAGATACAACTAGTGCTTCCAAATATCCTTAAACCCAGTTTAGCCATGAGAGTCCACCATATCTACCTATGGATTGAGTAAGATCCTTCAAGTAAGTTGTCATTGTCGCAAGCAATAAAAATTGCTCTCTAAATATGTATGATTTATTAGTGTGGAGAAAATAAGCTTTATACGAGCTTGTGATATGGAAGAAATAAAAGTGACGGACTACATAATAAAGGTCCTTATCACAAGTGGCAATATAAAGTGACGTTCTTTTGCATTAAGATTTTGTGCATCCAACCATAAAAGCACATGACAACATCTACTTCCCTCTCCGAAGGGCCTATCTTTTATTTTTGTCTTATACT
Organism: Triticum monococcum; assembly: GCA_034509565.1. Classification (NCBI taxonomy): domain Eukaryota; kingdom Viridiplantae; phylum Streptophyta; class Magnoliopsida; order Poales; family Poaceae; genus Triticum; species Triticum monococcum. The sequence continues at coordinate 434,757,514 of CM067842.1, read as the reverse complement.
TTATACAAGAGTCATGGTGATCTTCACCTTTCCTTTTTACATTTTATCCTTTGGCAAGCACTATGTGTTGGAAAGATCCTACTATATATATAGCTAACTGGATGTGGGTTTTCATAAAGCATTATTGTTGACATTACCCTTGAGGTAAAAGGTTGGGAGGCAAAACCATAAGCCCCTATGTTTCTCTGTGTCCAATTTAAAAATTCATACCCATAAGTATTGCGTGAGTGTTAGAAATTGTGAAAGACTAAATGATAGTTGAGTATGTGGACTTGCTGACAAGTTCTTAGATTGACTCTTTCGAATGTTATGATAAATTGCAATTGCTTCAATGACTGAGATTATAGTTTTCGATGAAGTTTCTGATTCATACTTTACATTGTGATAAGATTGTTACTTTAGCATAAGAAACCATATGACTATATATGAATATATATATATATATGTTGCTATTCTAAGAATGATCATGATGCCCTCATGTCCGTATTTTATTTTATCGACACCTCTTTCTCTAAACTTGTGGACATATTTTTCGGTATCGGCTTCCGCTTGAGGACAAGCGAGGTCTAAGCTTGGGGAGTTGATACGTCCATTTTGCATCATGATTTTATATCGATATTTATTGCATTATGGGCTGTTATTACACATTATGTCACAATACTTATGCCTTTTCTCTCTTATTTTAGAAGGTTTACATGAAGAGGGAGAATGCCGGCAGCTGGAATTCTGGGCTAGAAAAGAAGCAAATATTAGAGACCTATTCTGCACAATTCCAAAAGTCCTGAAACTCCAGGGAAGTCAGTTTTGGAATAGATTAAAAATATTGGGCGAAGAAAGCACCAGAGGGGAGCCAGCCACCGTCCATGAGGGTGGGGGGCGCCCTACCCCCTGGGCACGCCCCCTGCCTCGTGGGCCACCTGGCAGGCCCCCAATGCCCATCTTCTGGTATACGGTGTGTTTTCCCTGGAAAAATTAAGGAGGAAGCTTTCGGGATGAAGCGCCGCGGTCTCGAGGCAGAACCAATCTAGGGCTTTGGCGGAGCTGTTTTGCCGAGGAAACATCCCTCCGGGAGGGGGAAAACGTAACCATCGTCATCACCATCGATCCTCTCATCGGGAGGGGGTCAATCTCCATCAACATATTCACCAACACCATCTCCTCTCAAACCCTAGTTCATCTCTTGTATCCGATCTTTGTCTCAAAACCTCAGATTGGTACCTGTGGGTTGCTAGTAGTGTTGATTACTCCTTGTAGTTGATGCTAGTTGCTTTATTCGGTGGAAGATTATATCTTCAAATCCTTTATGCATATTAATACCCCTCTGATTATGAACATGAATATGATTTTTGAGTAGTTACGTTTGTTCCTGAGGACAGGGGAGAAGTCTTGCTATAAGTAGTCATGTGAATTTGGTATTCGTTCGATATTTTGATGAGATGTATGTTGTCTTCCCTCTACTGGTGTTATGTGAACGTCGACTACATGACACTTCACCATTGTTTGGACCTAGGGGAAGGCATTGGGAAGTAATAAGTAGATGGTGGGTTGCTAGAGTGACAGAAGCTTAAACCCTAGTTTATGTGTTGCTTCGTAAGGGGCTAATTTGGATCCATATGTTTCATGCTATGGTTAGGTTTACCTTAATTCTTCTTTTGTAGTTGTGGATGCTTGCGAAGGGGGTTAATCATAAGTTGGATGCTTGTCCAAGGAAGGGCAGTACCCAAGCACCGGTCCACCCACATATCAAATTATCAAAGTAACAAACTCGAATCATATGAGCATGATAAAAAATAGCTTGACGATAATTCCCATGTGTCCTCGGGAGAACTTTCCTTTATATAAGAGTTTGTCCAGGCTTGTCCCTTGCCACAAAAAGGATTGGGACACCTTGCTGCACCTTGTTTACTTTTGCTACTTGTTACCCGTTATGAATTACCTTATCACAAAACTATCTGTTACCGATAGTTTCTGTGTTTGTAGAGAATACCTTACTGAAAACTGCTTGTCATTTCCTTCTGCTCCTTGTTGGATTCGACACTCTTACTTATCGAAAGGACTACGATAGATCCCCTATACTTGTGGGTCATCAAGTCTCTTTTCTGGTGCCGTTGCCGGGGAGTGAAGCGCCTTTGGTAAGTAGAATTTGGTAAGGAAAAATTTATGTAGTGTGCTGAAATTTACTGTCACTTGTTACTATGGAAAACAATCCTTTGAGGGCCTTGTTCGGGGTATCTTCACCCCGACCAGTAGAGCAAAGAGTTGCTCCTCAACCTACTGAACCTACTGAAAATGTTTACTTTCAAATTCCTTTGGGTATGATAGGGAAACTACTAGCTAATCCTTTTACAGGAGATGGAACATTACATCCCGATATGCACCTAATCTATGTGGATGAAGTGTGTGGATTATTTAAGCTTGTAGGTATGCCCGAGGATGTTATCAAGAAGAAGGTCTTCACTTTATCTTTGAAGGGAAAGGCATTGCCATGGTTTAGACTATGTGATGATATTGGATCATGGAACTACAACCGATTGAAATTGGAATTTCATCAGAAGTTTTATCCTATGCATGTGGTTCATCGTGATCATAATTATATATATAATTTTTGGCCTCACGAAGGAGAAAGTATCGCTCAAGCTTGGGGAGGCTTAAGTCAATGTTATATTCATGTCCCAATCATGATCTCTCAGGAGAAATTATTATTCAAAAAAATTATGCTCAGCTCTCTCTCAATAATCCCTCCATGCTCGATACTTCTTGTATCGGTTCTTTTATGATGAAGACTATTGATTTCAAATGGGGTTTATTAGAAATAATTAAATGCAACTCTGAAGATTGGGAACTCGACGAAAGTAAAGAGTCAGGCATAACACCTCTGTTTGATTGTGTTAAATCTTTTATGGATACCGATGTTTTTCGTGAATTTGGCACTAAATATGGACTTGACTCTGAGATAGTAGCTTCTTTCTGTGAATCATTTGCTAATCATGTTGATCTCCCTAAGGAGAAGTGGTTTAAATATCATCCTCACATTGAAGTAAAAGTAGTTGAACCTATTAAAGTTGAAGAAAAGACTATCACTTATAATGTTGATCCTATTGTTCCTACCGCTTATATTGAGAAACCACCTTTCCCTGTTAGAATAAAGGATCATGCTAAAGCTTCAACTGTGGTTTGTAAGAGTAATGCTAGAATACATACACCCCCTGAGCAAATTAAATTGAACCTAGTGTTGCTATGGTTAAAAATCTCTTAGTTGATAATATTGATGGGCATGTTATTTACTTCTGTGATGAAGCTGCTAGAATTGCTAAACCCGATACTCAAGATAAACATAGACCTGTTGTAGGCATGCCTGTTGTTTATGTTAAAATAGTAGATCATTGCTATCATGGCTTATGTGACATGGGTACTAGTGCGAGTGCAATACCTCATTCTTTATATGAAGAAATTATCCATGATATTGCATCGGCTGAGATAGAAGGTATTGATGTTACTGTTAAGCTTGCCAATAGAGATACTATTTCACCAGTTGGGATTGTTAGATATGTTGAAGTCTTGTGTGGGATAGTTAAATATCCTACTGATTTTCTTGTTCTTGGTTCCCCACAAGATGACTTTTGTCCCATTATATTCGATAGACACTTCTTGAATACTGTTAATGCTAAGATAGACTGCAAAAAGGATATTGTTTCAGTTGGTTTAGGCGGTATGTCTCATGATTTTAATTTTGCTAATTTTCGTAGACAATCCCATGATAAAGAATTTCCTAGTAAAGATGAAATTATTGGTATTGATTCTATTGTCGTGCCTCCTAACGATCCTTTAGAACAATATTTGCTAGAACATGAGAATGATATGTTTATGAATGAAAGAAGGGCAATAGATGAAGTATTCTTGAAACAGGTACCTATTTTGAAGCACAATTTGCCTGTTGAAATTCTAGGGGATCCTCCTCCTCCACGCAAGGGTGATTCCGTGTTTGAGCTTAAACCGTTACCTGATACTCTTAAATATGCTTATCATGATGAAAAGAAGATATATCATGTTATTATTAGTGCTAACCTTTCATAGAAGGAAGAAGAGAGATTATTTATAACTCTTAAGAAGCACCGTCCTACTATTGGATATACTCTTGATGATCTTACGGGCATTAGTCCCACTCTATGCCAGCACAAAATAAAATTGGAGAAAGACGCTAAACCGGTTGTTGATCACCAATGACGGTTAAATCCTAAGATTAAAGAAGTGGTAAGAAATGAAATACTAAAGCTTCTGGAGGCAGGTATAATTTATCCTGTTGCTGATAGTCAATGGGTAAGTCATGTCCATTGTGTCCCTAAGAAGGGAGGTATTACTGTTGTTCCTAATGATAAAGATGAATTGATCCCACAAAGAATTGTTACAGGTTATAGAATGGTAACTGATTTACGCAAATTAAATAAAGCTACTAGAAAGGATTATTACCCTTTACCTTTTATTGATCAAATGCTAGAGACATTATCCAAACATACACAATTTTGCTTTCTAGACGGTTATTCTGGTTTCTCTCAAATACCTGTGTGGAAAGAGGATCAAGAAAAGACCACTTTTACTTGCCCCTTCGGTACCTTTGCTTATAGACGTATGCCTTTTGGTTTATCTAATGCACCTGCTACCTTTCAAAGATGTATGACTGCTATATTCTCTGACTTTTCTGAAAACATTGTTGAGGTTTTCATGGATGATTTCTCCGTGTATGGAACTTCTTTTGATGATTGCTTAAGCAACCTTGATCAAGTTTTGCAGAGATGTGAAGAAACTAATCTTGTCTTGAATTGGTAGAAGTGACAATTTATGGTTAATGAAGGTATTGTCTTGGGACATAAAGTTTCTGAAAGAGGTATCGAAGTTGATAAAGCAAAAATTGATGCTATTGAAAAGATGTCGTGTCCTAAGGACATTAAAGGTATAAGAAGTTTCCTTGGTCATGCCAGTTTTTATAGGAGGTTCATTAAAGACTTCTCGAAAATTTCTAGGCCTCTGACTAATCTCTTACAAAAAGATGTTCCTTTTGTCTTTGATGATGATTGTGTAGAAGCATTTGAAATACTTAAGAAAGCCTTGATTTCTGCACCTATTGTTGAGCCACCTGATTGGAATTTACTCTTTGAAATTATGTGTGATGCTAGTGATTATGCTATAGGTGTTATTCTAGGAAAATGAGTTGATAAGAAATTAAATGTTATCCAATATGCTAATAAAACTCTAGGAAAATGAGTTGATAAGAAATTATGCTAGTACTGAAAAAGAATTTATAGTAGTTGTATTTGCTTGTGATAAGTTCAGACCTTATATTGTTGATTCTAAAGTAATTGTTCACACTGATCATGCTAATATTAAATATCTTATGGAAAAGAAAGATGATAAACCTAGACTTATTAGATGGGTTCTCTTGCTACAAGAATTTCATTTGCATATTATTGATAGAAAGGGAGCTGAGAACCCCATTGCAGACAACTTGTTTAGGTTAGAAAATGTTCTTGATGACCCACTACCTATGGATGATAGCTTTCCTGATGAACAATTAGCTATCATAAATGCTTCTCATACTGCTCCATGGTATGCTGATTATGCTAATTACATTGTTGCTAAATTTATACCACCTAGTTTCACATACCAACAAAAGAAAAGGTTTTCCTATGATTTAAGACATTACTTCTGGGATGACCCACACCTATATAAAGAAGGGGTAGATGGTGTTATTAGACGTTGTCTACCTGAGCTTGAACATGAATAGATCCTACGCAAGTGTCACTCCAAGGCTTATGGATGACATCATGCTGGAGATAGAACTGCACATAAGGTTTTGCAATCCTGTCTTTATTGGCCTACTCTCTTCAAAGATGCCCGTAAGTTTGTCTTGTCTTGTGACGAATGTCAAAGAATTGGTAATATTAGTAGACGTCAAGAAATGCCTATGAACTATTCACTTGTTATTGAACCATTTGATGTTTTGGGCTTTGATTATATGGGACCGTTTCCTTCCTCTAATGGGTATACACATATTTTAGTTGCCGTTGATTATGTCACTAATTGGGTAGAAGCTATTCTAACTTGTAGCACTGATCATAACACCTCTATTAAGATGCTTAAAGAAGTTATTTTTCCAAGGTTTGGAGTCCCTAGATATTTAATGACTGATGGTGGTTCACATTTTATTCATGGCGCTTTTCGTAAAATGCTTGCTAAGTATGATGTTAATCATAGAATTGCATCTCAATACCACCCACAGTCTAGTGGTCAAGTAGAACTCAGTAATAGAGAGCTTAAATTAATTTTGCAAAAGACTGTTAATAGATCTAGAAAGAATTGGTCCAAGAAACTTGATGATGCATTATGGGCCTATAGAACTGCATATAAAAATCCTATGGGTATGTCTCCGTATAAAATGGTTTTTCGAAAAGCATGTCACTTAGCTCTCGAACTAGAACATAAGGCATATTGGGCCATCAAAGAGCTCACTTATGATTGCAAACTTGTCAGTGAGAAGTGACTATTTGACATTAGCTCACTTGATGAGTGGAGAACCCAGGCCTATGAGAATGCCAAATTGTTTAAAGAAAAAGTGAAAAGATGGCATGACAAAAGGATACAAAAGCGTGAGTTTAATGTAGGTGACTATGTTCTGCTATACAACTATTGTTTAAGATTTTTTGCAGGAAAACTCCTCTCTAAGTGGGAAGGTCCTTACGTTATCGAGGAGGTCTATCGTTCCAGTGCCATAAAAATCAACAACTTCGAAGGCACAAATCCGAGGGTGGTGAACGGTCAAAGAATCAAACATTATATCTCAGGTAATCCCATAAATGTTGAAGCCAATGTTATTGACACTTTAACCCTGGAGAAGTACATAAAGGACACTTTCCATAACATTTTAGACTCCAAAAAGGAATAGGTATGTGGTACAGTAAGTAAACTAACTCCAAAACAGTTCTAACAGTAATTTTTCCCCGTTTTGGAATATTTAAGAAAAATAGGAAAATAAGAAGTAGTCCAGAAAGGACACGAGGTGTCCATGAGGATGGAGGCCGCGCCCTACCCCATGGGCGTGCCCCCTACCTCGTGGGCACCTCGTGTGCCCTCCGGACTCCATTTTCTTGCACGATACTTCTTTTGGTCGGTAAAAATTCATTATATAATCTCCCGAAGGTTTTGACCACCGTACCACACAAATATCTCGTGTTCTTGTTCTGAGTTGTTTTCTGCCAGAATTTTCAAGGCCAGGCATCATGTTGTCCCCCTCCTCCAGCAACATGGGCGGAAATGCTTGGCTAAGGAAGATAGAGACGAAGCGAGAGGAAATCGGGGAAATCGAGGAAGGTGACAAGATCAAGGAGGTCGGAAAGGAGAAAGTCCCGACAGTAGAAGAAGAAGCCTCCTCTCAACCTTTCTACAACCATCTCACCCCAACTGAGATTCAAGCTTTGAAGATGATTGAGCTAGCTCGCATACAAAATAAGTATCTCACACGTGAAAATCGTTTGTTGCAAGAGAACATCACCGCACTCAAGGGCATTATCCGCAAGTTGGAGGATCTCCTACGCTCGATGTGCGACACACCATCATCAACAACTCCATCATCACCACCTCCGGAGAACTGAGTATCGGGTATGGGCACTCCCCTTGGCAACTGCCAAGCTTGGGGGTGTGCCCTGGTATCGTATCACCATCACACTTCTTTTTTTACTATTTTTCTTAGTTCGATCCTTTTGGTTATATCTTGATCTAGTAGAATAAAGTTTAGTATGATCTAGCTTTGAGTTTTGTGTTGATCCTTATCTATGTAATCGAGTCCATGAGCTATATATAATAAAGATTAGTCTTGAGTCAAGGGCTTGGTTATCTTGCTATGATCTTGAGGGAATAAATGAAAGAGAAAAAATAAAAGAAAGAACAAAAAGAAATAAAGAGAGCATATTGATCTTATGGAGAGTAATGACTTCACATATAAAGAGTATGATGAATATAAGTTGTTGAGAGTTGACAAACATAGTTTTGGTCATCGTTGCAACTAATAGGAAGTAATAAAGAAAGAGAGGTTTTCACATATGAATATACTATCTTGGACATCTTTTATGATTGTGAGCACTCATTAAAATATGACATGCTAAAAAGTTGATGTTGGACAAGGAAGACAACATAATGGGTTATGTTTTCTTATATAAGAAATAAATTATATTGTCATAGATCATCCAACATGTTGAGGTTGCCTTTCCCCCTCATGCTAGACAAATTGTTTGCACCAAGTAGAGATACAACTAGTGCTTCCAAATATCCTTAAACCCAGTTTAGCCATGAGAGTCCACCATATCTACCTATGGATTGAGTAAGATCCTTCAAGTAAGTTGTCATTGTCGCAAGCAATAAAAATTGCTCTCTAAATATGTATGATTTATTAGTGTGGAGAAAATAAGCTTTATATGAGCTTGTGATATGGAAGAAATAAAAGCGACGGACTACATAATAAAGGTCCTTATCACAAGTGGCAATATAAAGTGACGTTCTTTTGCATTAAGATTTTGTGCATCCAACCATAAAAGCACATGACAACATCTGCTTCCCTCTCCGAAGGGCCTATCTTTTATTTTTGTCTTATACTTTATACAAGAGTCATGGTGATCTTCACCTTTCCTTTTTATGTGTTGGAAAGATCCTGCTATATATATAGCTAACTGGATGTGGGTTTTCATAAAGCATTATTGTTGACATTACCCTTGAGGTAAAAGGTTGGGAGGCAAAACCATAAGCCCCAATGTTTCTCTGTGTCCGATTCAAAAATTCATACCCATAAGTATTGCGTGAGTGTTAGCAATTGTGAAAGACTAAATGATAGTTGAGTATGTGGACTTGCTGAAAAGCTCTTAGATTGACTCTTTCCAATGTTATGATAAATTGCAATTGCTTCAATGACTGAGATTATAGTTTGCTAGTTTTCAATGAAGTTTCTGATTCATACTTTACATTGTGAATAAGATTGTTACTTCAGCATAAGAAACCATAAGTATTCTAAGAATGATCATGATGCCCTCATGTCCGTATTTTATTTTATCGACACCTCTTTCTCTAAACTTGTGGACATATTTTCGATATTGGCTTCCGCTTGAGGACAAGCAAGGTCTAAGCTTCGGGGAGTTGATACGTCCATTTTGTCACAATACTTATGTCTTTTCTCTCATATTTTACAAGGTTTACATGAAGAGGGAGAATGCCGGCAGCTAGAATTCTGGGCTAGAAAAGGAGCAAATATTAGAGACCTATTCTACACAACTCCAAAAGTCCTGAAACTCCACAAAATTCAGTTTTGGAATATATTAAAAATATTGGGTGAAGAAAGCACCAAAGGGAGGCCACCCACCGTCCACATGGGTGGAGGGCGTGCCCTACCCCCTGGGCGCGCCCCCTGCCTCGTGGGCCACCTAGAAGCCCCCCGATGCCCATCTTCTAGTATAATGTGTCTTTTGCCCTGGAAAAAATCATAAGAAAGTTTTTGGGACGAAGTGCCGCCATCTCGAGGCGGAACCAATCTAGGGCTCCGGCGGAGCTGTTCTGCCGGGGAAACATCCCTCCGGGAGGGAGAAATCGTCACCATCGTCATCACCATTGATCCTCTCATCGGGATGGGGTCAATCTCCACAAACATCTTCACCAGCACCATCTCCTCTCAAACCCTAGTTCATCTCTTGTATCCGATCTTTGTCTCAAAACCTCAGGTTGGTACTTGTGGGTTGCTAGTAGTGTTGATTACTCCTTGTAGTTGATGCTAGTTGGTTTATTCGGTGGAAGATTATATGTTGAGATCCTTTATGCATATTAATACCCCTATGATTATGAACATGAATATGATTTGTGAGTAGTTACGTTTGTTCCTGAGGACATGGGAGAAGTCTTGCTATAAGTAGTCATGTGAATTTGGTATTCGTTCGATATTTTGATGAGATGTATGTTGTCTTTCCTCTAGTGTTGTTATGTGAACGTCGACTGCATGACACTTCACCATTGTTTGGGCCTAGGGGAAGGCATTGGGAAGTAATAAGTAGATAATGGGTTGCTAGAGTGACAGAAGCTTAAACCCTAGTTTATGTGTTGCTTTGTAAGGGGCTGATTTGGATCCATATGTTTCATGATATGGTTAGGTTTACCTTAATTCTTCTTTCGTAGTTGTGGATGCTTGCGGAGGGGGTTAGTCATAAGTGGGATGCTTGTCCAAGGAAGGGCAGTACCCAAGCACCGGTCCACCCACATATCAAATTATCAAAGTAACGAACGTGAATCATATGAGCATGATGAAAACTAGCTTGACGATAATTCCCATGTGTCCTCGGGAGCGCTTTCCTTTATATAAGAGTTTGTCCAGGCTTGTCCTTTGCTACAAAAAGGATTGGGACACCTTGTTCCACCTTGTTTACATTCGTTACTTCTTACCCGTTATGAATTACCTGATCACAAAACTATTTGTTACCGGTAATTTCAGTGCTTGCAGAGAATACCTTACTGAAAACTTCTTGTCGTTTCCTTCCGCTCCTCGTTGGGTTCGACACCCTTACTTATCGAAAGGACCACGGTCAATCCCCTATACTTGTGGGTCATCAATGTTCTTGCCAAAATAAAGAAGATTACACGGATAAATATGTTAGGTAGCATTCCACATCAAAAATTCTGTTTTTATCATTTACCTACTCGAGGATGAGCACGAATTAAGCTTGGGGATGCTTGATACGTCTCCAGCGTATCTATAGTTTTTTTTATTGTTACGTGCTATTATATTATCTGCTTTAAATGTTTTATATGCATTAATATGCTATTTTATATTATTTTTGGGACTAACCTATTAACTTAGAGCCGAGTGCCAGTTTATGTTTTTTCCTTGTTTTTGAATTTTACAGAAAAGTAATATCAAACGGAGTCCAAATGAGCTAAAAATTTACGGTGATTTTTTATGGACCAAAAGAGACCCCCAAAGCACCGGAGTTGGGCCAGGAGATGACTGAGGATGCCACAAGCCTGGGGGTGCCCCCTAGGGCGCGCCTCCGAGCTTGTGGGCCCCTCGGGCACCCCCTGACTTGTTTCCGACGCCAAAAATTCTAATATGTACAGAAACCTCCGAAAAGAACCCTAGATCAGAAGTTACACCACCGCAAGCCTCTATAGCCATGAAAAACAAATCGGGAGCCCGCTCCGACACCCTGCCGGAGGGGGAAACCATCACCGGTGGCCATCTTCGTCATCCCAGCGGTCTCCATGACGAGGAGGGAGTAGTTCACCCTCGGGGCTGAGGGTATGTACTAGTAGCTATATGTTTGATCTCTCTCTCTCGTGTGATTTGGCACGATCTTGATGTACTGCGAGAGCTTTGTTATTATAGTTGGATCACATGGTGTTTCTCCCCCTCTTCCTTCTTGTGATGAATTGAGTCTTGCTCTTTGAGGTTTCGTTATGTTGGATGGAGTATTGGATTTGAGAACACTTGATGTATGTCTTGCGATGGGATATCTGTGGTGACAATGGGATGTTCTATTGATTCATTTGATGTATGTTTTGGCACTCAACTCGCGGATTCCCGAGGTGACATTGTTGTAATCTATGCATATGGGTTGATGCACGTATTCGTCCTATGTTCTCCAATAGAAACTTTGTAGTGATTCTTTGTTGCATGTTGATCGATTGTTATATGATCCAATTATGTTATCATTGTTGAGAGAATTTGCACTGGTGAAAGTATGAACCCTAGGCCTTGTTTTCAAGCATTGCAATGCCGTTTTTGCTCACTTTACTACTTGCTACCTTGATGTTTTTCTATTTTCATATTACAAAAACCTATATCTACTATCCATATGACGCTTGTATCAACATTTCTTTGCCGAACTAGTGCACCTATACAATTTACCATTGTACTCGGTGTGTTGGGGACACAAGAAACTCTTTGTTATTTGGTTGCAGGGTTGTTTGGGAGAGACCATCTTCATCCTACGCCTCCCACGGATTGCTAAACCTTAGGTCATCCACTTGAGGGAAATTTGCTACTGTCGTACAAAACTCTGTGCTTGGAGGCCCAACACGAGTCAACAAGAAGAAGGTTGTGTAGTAGACATCCGAATGATACCTAGCATAATCTTGATCATATATCTAATCATGGCATGAATATTAAGACACGAGTGATTCAAAGCAATAGTCTATAATTTGACATAAAGACATCAATACTCAGGCATCCCAACAAACGATCATGTCTTTCAAAATATCAATGCCAAAGATCGCTATCCCTACAAAATAATATAGTCTTATCATGCTCCATCTTCTTAACACAAAGTATTTATCATATACTACCCTAGTGTCAGCCAAGCAATTGGTTCATACTGTTTAATACCCTTTAGCTTTTTCAACTCCCACGTAATACATGAGTGCAAGCCATGGATATAGCACTATGGGTGGAATAGATTATAATGATAGGGGTAAACATAGAAAAGATAAAAAAAGTAAGAAAGTCTAACATCGATGCGACTAATCAACGGGCTATGGAGATGCCCATCAATTGATATCAATGCAAGGCGTAGGGATTGCCATGCAACGGATGCACTAAAAGCTATAATATGAAAGCTCAAACTGAAAACTAAGTGGGTGTGCATCCAACTTGCCTGCTCATGAAGACCTCAGGCATTTGAGGAAGCCCGTCATCGGAATATAGAAGCCAAATTCTATAATGAAAAATTCCCACTAGTATATGAAAGTGACTACATAGGAGACTCCCTATATGAAAAACATGGTGCTTCTTTGAAGCACAAGTGTGGAATTGGCATGCCCCTTCTCTCTTTTCTCTCATTTTTTCTTTTCTTTTCTTTTTTTCTTGGGCTCTTTTTGGCCTCGCTTTTTTCTCCTTTTTCATTTTTGTCCAGAGTCTCATCCTTACTTGTGGGGGAATCATAGTCTCCATCATCCTTTCCTCACTGGGACATGCTCTAATAATGATTAGATGATCATCACGCTTCTATTTATTTACAACTCGATACCTAGAATAAAGTATGACTCTATATGAATGCCTCTGGCAGTGTACCAGGATGTGCAATGATCTAGCATAGAAAGGATATCAAAAAATGGACAAGCCATGAAAACATCATGCTAGCTATCTTACGATCATGCAAAGCAATATGACAATGAATGCTCAAGTCATGTATATGATAATGATGGAAGTTGCATGACAATATATCTCGGAATGCTATGGAAATGCCATAATAGCTAGGTGTGGTGGCTGTTTTGAGGAAGATATAATAAGGCTTATGTGTGATAGACAGTATCGTATTACAGGGTTTGGATGCACCGGCGAAGTTTGCACCAACTCTCGAGGTGAGAAAGGGCAATGCACGGTACCATAGAGGCTAACAAATTGCGGAAAGGTAAGAGTGCGTATAATCAATGGACTCACATTAGTCATAAAGAACTCACATACTTATTACAAAACTTTGTTAGCCCTCAAAGCAAAGTACTACTACACATGCCCTTAGGGAGGAGGTTGGTAGGAGTTAACAATTGTGCGCCCCCGACCTCCAAGAAAAGGAAGACAATCAATATAACTCATGCTCCAACTTCATAGCATAACGGGAGACTATACGTGCATGCTTCGGGAATCAGAAACCTTAACACCAATATTCCTACTAAACACAACCATTTACTAGTACCTCCCACATATTCCATCTTTATGTCACAAAACTATTGCAAGGAATCAAACATATCATATTTAGTGATCCACAAGTTTTATGTAGGATTTTATGACTAACCATGTGAATGACCAATTTCTGTTGACTCTCCAAATATAAGTGAAGATAAATAGAATTCTATAAATAAAAGTTTTCCATATGTAGAGAAACATGCAATCCAACTTCAAATGATATAAGTGAAGCACATGAAGCATTCTATAAAGCCATACTCAAAAGATATAAGTGAAGTGCAAAGAGCATTCTATAAATCAACCAAGGACTATCTCATACCGGCATGGTGCATTAAAAGAAAAGGGAAAATAAACACAAAAAGCACTCCAAGAATTATGCATATCACATGAACAAAACAAAAACCGAGACATGCTGATACTTGTTGAAGAAAGATGGGATGCCTTCCGGGGCATCCCCAAGCTTAGACACTTGAGTCTCCTTGAATATTTACATGTGTTGCCTTGGGCATCCCCAAGCTTGAACTCTTGCCTCTCCTCCTTCTCCTTATATCGAAACCTCCTCGATCTTTGAACACTTCATCCACACAAAACTTAACAGAAAACTCGGTGAGATCCATTAGTATAATAAAGCAAATCACTACTTTAAGTACTATTGCAAACCCATTCATATTTTATTTTTGCATTATCCCTACTGTATTATAACTTATCCTTGGCTTATACCATAGATATATGATACGTCCATTTTACATCATGTTTTCCTATTGTTATTTATGATGTTTTATGCATAATAATGTTTTTTGGAGTAATTCTAATGCCTTTTCTCTCATAATATACAAGGTACACACAAAGAGGGAGAATTCCGACAGCTAGAAATCTGGACCTGGAAAAGCTACATTAGGCTACCTATTCTGCACAACCACAAACAAGCTGAAACTTTATGGAGAATTTTTATGGAATATATGAAGAATATTTGATCAAAGAAGTACCAGAGGGGGCCACCCTGGTGAGCACAAGACACGAGGGCGCGCCTGGGCCCCCAGGCACGCCCTGGTGGGTTGTGCTCACCCAGGCCCACCTCCGGTGCCCATCTTCTTGTATATAAGTCATTTTTACCTACAAAAAAATAAGGGGTGGACTTTCAGGATGGAGCGCCGCCCTCTCGAGGCGGAACTTGGGCATGAGCACTTTTGCCATTCGGCGAAGCGATTCCGCCGGGGGAACTTCCCTCCCGGAGGGGGAAATCATCGTCATCATCATCACCAACAACTCTCTCATCTTAGGGAGGGTAATCTCCATCAACATCTTCAACATCACCATCTCATCTCAAACCCTAGTTCATCTCTTGTGTTCAATCTTGTTATGGGAACTATAGATTGGTGCTTGTGGGTGACTAGTAGTGTTGATTACATCTTGTAGTTGATTACTATATGGTTTATTTGGTGGAAGATTATATGTTCAGATGAATTATGCTATTTAATACCCCTATGATCTTGAGCATGTTTATCACTTGTGAGTAGTTACTTTTGTTCTTGAGGTCATGGGAGAAATCATGTTGCAAGTAATCATGTGAACTTGATGTGTGTTTGATATTTTGATAGTATGTATGTTGTGATTTCGTTAGTGGTGTCATATGAACGTCGATCACATGACACTTCACCATATTTGGGCCTAAGGGAATGCATTGTGGAGTCGTTATTAGATGGGTTGCAAGAGTGACAGAAGCTTAAACCCTAGTTTATGCGCTATTCCGTAAGGTACCAATTGGATCCAAAAGTTTAATGCTATGGTTAGCATTTATCCTTAGTACTTTTCGCATGGTTATGGATGCTTGAGAGGGGATTAATAATAAGTAGGAGGTTTGTTCAAGTAATAATAGCACCTAAGCACCGGTCCACCCACATATCAAAGTAGCGAACACGAATCGAATCAACATGATGAAAGTGACTAGATGAAATTCTCGTGTACCCTCAAGTACGCTTTGCTTACTATAAGAGACCGTTTTGGCCTATCCTTTGCCTCAAAAGGATTGGACTACCTTGTTGTACTTTGTTACTATTATCATTACTTGCTCGTTACAAAATATCTTGCTATCAAACTACTCTAGTTACTTACAATTTCAGCATTTGCAGACATTACCTTGCTGAAAACTGATGTCTACTACACAACCTTCTTCTTGCAGACGTTGTTGGGCCTCCAAGTGCAGAGGTTTGTAGAACAGTAGCAAATTTCCCTCAAGTGGATGACCTAAGGTTTATCAATCCGTAGGAGGCGTAGGATGAAGATGGTCCCTCTCAAGCAACCCTGCAACCAAATAAAAAAGAGTCTCTTGTGTCCCCAACACACCCAATACAATGGTAAATTGTATAGGTGCACTAGTTCGGCGAAGAGATGGTGATAAAAGTGGTATATGGATAGTAGATAAAGGTTTTTGTAATCTGAAAATATAAAAACAGCAAGGTAACTAATGATAAAAGTGAGCACAAACGGTATTGCAATGCATTGAAACAAGGCCTAGGGTTCATACTTTCACTAGTGCAAGTCCTCTCAATAATAATAACATAATTGGATCACATAACTATCCCTCAACATGCAACAAAGAGTCACTCCAAAGTCACTAATAGCGGAGAACAAATGAAGAGATTATGGTAGGGTACGAAACCACCTCAAAGTTATTCTTTCCAATCAATCCGTTGGGCTATTCCTATAAGTGTCACAAACAGCCCTAGAGTTTGTACTAGAATAGCACCCTAAGACACAAATCAACCAAAACCCTAATGTCACCTAGATAGTCCAATGTCACCCCAAGTATCCGTGGGTATGATTATACGATATGCATCACACAATCTCATATTCATCTATCCAACCAACACATAGAACCTCAAAGAGTGCCCCAAAGTTTCTACTGGAGAGTCAAGACGAAAACGTGTGCCAACCCCTATGCATAGATTCCCAAGGTCAGGGAACCCGCAAGTTGATCACCAAAACATACATCAAGTGGACCATAGAATAACCCATTGTCACCATGGTTATCCCACGCAAGACATACATCAAGTGTTCTCAAATCCTTAAAGACTCAATCCGATAAGATAACTTCAAAGGGAAAACTCAATCCATTACAAGAGAGTAGAGGGGGGGAAACATCATAGGATCCAAATATAATAGCAAAGCTCGCGATACATCAAGATCATACCACCTCAAGAACATGAGAGAGAGAGAGAGAGAAATCAAACACATAGCTACTGGTACATACCCTCAGCCCCGAGGGAGAACTACTCCCTCCTCGTCATGGAGAGCACCGAGATGATGAAGATAGCCACCGAAGAGGGATTCCCCCCTCCGGCAGGGTGCTGGAATGGGTGTAGATTGGATTTTGTTGGCTACGGAGGCTTCGGGCGGCGGAACTCCCGATCTATTGTTGTCTTCGATAGTTTTTAGGGTATATAGGTATATATGGGAGGAAGAAGTACGTCGGTGGACCTCCGGGCTGTCCACGAGGCAGGGGTTGCGCCCAGGGGGTGGGCGCGCCCCCCACCCTCGTGGGCAGCCTAGGACTCTCCTGGTCCAATTCCGATACTCCATGGGCTTCTTCTGGTCCAAAAATAACTTCCGTGAAGTGTCAGGTCAATTGGACTCCGTTTGATTTTCCTTTTCTGCGATACTCTAAAACTAGGAAAAACAGAAACTGGCACTGGGCTCTAGGTTAATAGGTTAGTCCCAAAAATCATATAAATAGCATATAAATGCATATAAAACATCCAAGGTTGATAATATAATAGCATGGAACAATCAAAAATTATAGATACATTGGAGACGTATCAGCATCCCCAAGCTTAATTCATGCTCGTCCTCGAGTAGGTAAATGACAAAAACAGAATTTTTGATGTGGAATGCTACCTAACATATTTATCCATGTATTTCTCTTTATTGTGTTAAGAATATTCAGGTCCATAAGATTCAAGACAAAAGTTTAATATTGACATAAAATAATAATACTTCAAGCATACTAACAAAGTAATCATGTCTTCTCAAAATAATATGGCTAAAGAAAGCTATCCCTACAAAATCATATAGTCTGGCTATGCTCCATCTTCACCACTGTAATATCCCAAATTTTCAATTTGGAATGTTATACACTAGATCATCATTGCATATCATATTCATTGCATTTTGGTTGATCCTAGAAATTTTTCGCAACTCAAGGACCCTCGGAGAGAGTTGGGGATTTCGTTATTTTCATATTTGAGTTGTCTCAAATTTTGAAAATAGGATCATTTGATTTTATTTATTTTATCTTCAATAATTTCCATTTTGCAAAAATATGAGAAATATTGATCATTTGACTTTCCCAAAATAAAGAAATATTGAGGATTTAATAAAAAAATCAAATAAGATTTTATTTGGTTTTATTTGCTATTTTATTTGAATTTAGGAAAAATGTGTGTTTTTTTAAAATTGCATTTAGGCCCCAAATAAATGTTCATCTTGTGCGGCTTGATTTTAGAAACCGGGTAAAATTTATTTCCGGATTTTTGCAGTCCGTTAAGTATTTCTTTTTTTTCTGCGCGTTATTATTTTTAAAAAACGCGAACCGATTCGGGGTCGTACCCGAGCGGGACTCCGCCCGGGGCAGCCTTTATAAGGCGCCCGCCCGAGCAGCCAGCCCACCAGCGCCCCAGCCCGCCTCGAGCCCCGCACCGTGCCCTAACCCTAACCCTAGGCCGCCGCCGCCGCGCGCCGCCCCGCGTCGCCCCGCCGCCTCGCCATCGCCCTTCGCCGCCGCCCTGCGCCACCGCCTCGCCGCCCCGCCGCCCCGCGCCGCCTCGCCGGAGCCGCCCCGCCGCCCGTCGAACCCGCCACCGAGGTAGCCACCGTCGCCGGCGGTTTTCTTTAGAAAACCACCCAATTTTTTAAAAAAGCCACGGTTTATTTTTTTAGATTCGTTTTGTTTTTTAGAACGGTTTTTTCGGTTTAGGCTAATTTGCGAGCGTTCGCTCGTTCGTTCATTTAAACGAACGTGTTTGTCATTTAGATCCAGTTAATGAACGTTCGTTCGTTAAACTGTTCGACGTTTTGCTTTTTCTTGGATTAAATCCGCGATTTTTTTGATCGTGATTTCTGATCCGCTTTTCGTTTTATTATAACTTTCTGCTCGTTTATCGGATTCAGGCGATTCAAGCGCCTGGAGTTTCATCTTGAAACCCTCTTTCCGTTTAACCAACTCAAACAAGTTTTTGCCACTGTAAAAATTGCCCAAGATCCAGAATAGTAATCGAAGCCTGTTTCTTTTGTCGTTTGTCTTTCGTTGCTTCGTTCGATTTGATTCTTTTTGCCAACCGGAGTTCTTAAGTTGAACTTTCTGGTTAGATCTCTTATTTGAATTTTACCTGTGCATTAGTGGAGTACTTATTGTATACTTGTTTGTTTGCGATAGAGTATCCGGAGTGCGCCGCTTGTTACTTCGAATCACTAAGTTTCGCGGATCACCAGCAAGGCAAGTAACCACTTGATGATACCTTCTACTACCTACTTTTATTGCATTAGATCAATCCCCACACATTGCATGATTAGGATCTAATTAAATTGTGGGTTTGGGAAGTAGCTGAGGTAGTACCTATTACCTATTTATTATCAAACCTTTGGGAGTTACTTCTACGTTTGCTTATTATTGCTATGCTATGCTAGTAGACGTGGATTGGGTGAGTGATATCCATGACAGATGTGAGATTTTAAATCAATGGTTTATCTAAGGTGGCAACTTAAATACACATCTGGGTGCATTGAGGTACCTGGGTATTCCAGAATTGCCTGTTTTTTTATGGACCACCACCCAGGCCCAAAGGGATCATGAGATTTTTCATGCTAGAAACTTCCGTTTGCAGCCACAAGCTATTATGGGCTCTAGCATAGTTGACTAAGTCATGCGAACTCTTACAGTGGTAGACTAGCAGATGTAGGGGATGTAGGTGGTACGGTCTACCCATCGTAAGGTGCTAGCGCTTCTGAAAGACTATGTCTCGGTCATCCGTTTCTCAAACACCATGTAGTGCGAGAATCCCAACGGAGGAGATCGAGTCTTGTGGGGAAAAGTGTGCAAACCTCTGCAGAGTGTATGAACTAATCATGGTTAGCCGTGTCCTCGGTTATGGACATCTTGAGAATCTAGTACCTGGATTATCATGTGAATCTCAACATGTTACTATAAAATTGAATTTGATGGGTTTGTTTAATGATGTTACTTAATTGGGGTTGAGGATGCTGTCAACCATTCTCAATGTTCAACAACTACCATAATAGTTAAATAAAATTTATTCCTTTGCAGTAGGGAAAAATTGGCTTTACGCAAAACTGTAACCATAGAGCTTTCCACCAGCCAAATATGCATATAGTATAGCTGTTTCATTCCATTACTCTCTATGTGTTACATTGCCAGCATATTCCATGTGCTGACCCGTTTTCGGGCTGCAACGTTAATGTTGCAGACTTTTCAGACAATGATTAAGGTGTTTTAGATTGTGGTTCTATACTCAGTGATGCCGTTGGATTTTATGGACTCACTTATCTTCCAAGCCTTCCGTTGTTATCGTTATTAGATGGCCTTAAGCCATATTATTGTAATAAGTTCTCTTTTGAGACACTCGATGTAATAAGTGTGTGATTGATACTCTGTTATAAATCCTTCAAGTATTGTGTGGTGTCAGCATTACTGATCCAGGGATGACACCGGAGCACAGAGATTGGACCGTTTGAGGTCTGGTCGCTACAAGATGGTATCAGAGCACACGCTGACTGTAGGACACGACCACTAAGCTAAAGACCTAGATCACTACTCACTCTCTTCTCTTCTGACCTCTCATCTTTTCTACTCTTTAGGATGGCAGATGCAAGGAACAAGTTCACACAACAGGATGAAGATACACCCTTTGGATGTCACTTGAAGGAAGTCACTAGATACCTGAACATAGGAGTACCAAGCTTCACCGGAACCTACAACGCCATTTTACCTGAAGAAGAGCGCTGGATGATTCAAGTTCAAGTTCCAAGAAGGACGTTTATGCCAGTCACTGAGCCCATGAAGTTTTCTTTCGATGCACCAACTTGGAGTCTAGGAAAGAGCATGGCAGCTCACATCGCCATGGGACGCATTGGAGAAGTCTATCGCAATGATCTAAAGGATACTATCTACCAGATTTGTGGGCGCCGAGATGAGCACTGGGAGATGATCAACACCAGAAAGGATAGATCAATTGCAGCTTTTATCCGGGAGTTAAACCAGCACATTCGACGTCAGGAGAACCAGATATGCGCCGACATGATAGACCTGAAGAAGGCAAGGACAAGAATCAAGGAACTGGAGGAAGAACTCAAGGCTACACATGAAGATTATGAAGAGGAAATTGAAGTATTAGTGGATAAGAATGCCGACCTAACAATGAAGATCGGGATATTTATGGGAGGCCCTACGCCAGTAGATGAAGACGAAGAACCCAAGGAGATTCGCCCAGAAGACTACATCATCATCGACGACACCGACTCGGATCCAGATGATAGCGATGATGACTATGTTCATGAAGCCGGAGCAGATATCATGGAGTCTGCAACCGAAGAATATTTCTAGTAGACCACCTCATCAGTAGTAGTAGTAGTAGTAGTCCACCATGTAAATATAGTAGTCCGAGCAATTTTGTGATAGTTAGATCGATTGTATGCCCTTGTTTGATTGAATGAAGTGAATTGTTTGCTTTTGCCTCATGTGCATATGGGTAGTGTTTTCTCTTTAGACCCCCTCTATTCTTAAATCTCATCTTTTCTAAACCCTCAGATGCCTCCGAGACGTGACCCTGGATTTACCTTTCCACCGGAGCTCACCCAGTTGATCCAGCAGCAGAACACGTTGATGCAGTTGCTAGTCCAGAATCAGAATCAGGGGAACAACAACAACCCACCACCACCACCACCTGTTGATCACTTAGCCCGTTTTCTTAGGCTAAATCCGCCGGTGTTTTCCAGTAGCACCGAGCCGATAGTAGCAGATGATTGGCTCCGCAAGACAGCTAGAGAGTTGACCACAGCAGGATGCACGGATGCGGAGAAGGTGAAGTTTTCCGCACATCAGCTTGAAGGACCCGCAGCATCATGGTGGGAGAATTTCACAGCCACTTTCCCTGTCGATACTGTCACGTGGGACCAGTTTCAGCAGGCTTTTCGAACTGCCCATGTTTCATCAGGAGCTATGGCCATGAAGAAGCGAGAGTTTCGCAACTTGCGCCAAGGAGGACGGACAGTTGGCCAGTATGTGGAGGACTTTAGTAAGCTAGCATGTTATGCCCCAGATGACGTTGCTACGGATGCAGCTAAGCAGGAGAAGTTTCTGGAAGGACTGAATGATGAGTTGAGCATGCAATTGATGGTAGCAACCTTCAACAACTATCAGGAGTTGGTAGATCATGCTCTAATGATTGAAGGGAAGCAGCAGCAAATTGAAAATCGCAAGAGGAAGTATACACAAGGAAAGTACAATTCAGGAGCTCAGTAGAAGCCACGATTTACCCCTAGACCGGGAGAACATTTTCAGCATACCCATGGAGGAGGTAGCACGCACAATCACAAATGGCCCCAGGAATGGTAATGGGAATGGAGGAAGCAACGGCCAGAACCGCACCAACCCATCAACCCCAGCCAAGAAAGACCTGAGCCAAGTCACTTGCTTTAAGTGCCAGAAGACCGGACATTATGCCAATGAATGTCCTGAATCACAAAATGGAAATGGCAATGGAAGCTCTGGGAAGAAGTCGAACCCTTTAAACAGGGGACAGGTGAACCACGTTAATGTGGAGGAGGTTGAAGAGAAGCCGGATGCAGTAATCGGTAAGTTTTTGGTTAAGTCATTTACTGCACTCGTTCTTTTCGATACTGGTGCATCGCATTCATACATATCAAGGGGATTTGTGGATAAGTATAAACTGCCAACCCAAGCCCTTAGGTCACCCATGTTAGTAACCTCGCCTGGAGCAGAATATATGGCTAGTCTATGGTGTGATCGGTTACCATTAAGGATTGGTAACTATGTTTTTCCCTCAGACCTAATAGTATTGGAATCTCAAGGATTGGATGTGATATTAGGCATGGATTGGTTATCAAAGTATGAAGGGAATATTGAATGTGCTAGTAAGTCAATTTTGCTTACCACCCCAGAAGGGAGAAGGATCAAGTATGTATCCCGACATGTGCCAAAGAGGACTCAAGTAAATTGCTTAACAGGAGTTGTGCAGGAGGAAGTACCAGTAGTAAAGGATTTCCCCGAAGTATTTCCAGAAGAGTTGCCTGGCATGCCACCGGATAGAGATATTGAGTTTTTGATTGAGCTATTGCCAGGCACAAGGCCAATATCAACGAGACCATATAGGGTGCCTGCAAAGGATTTGGTGGAAATTAAGAAGCAAATTAAGGAGTTACTGGATAAAAGTTATATTCGCCCAAGTTCTTCACCTTGGGGATCGCCAGTACTTCTAGTGGAGAAGAAGGATGGATCGTTAAGGATGGTTGTCGATTATCGAGGATTGAATGAAGTAACCATCAAGAACAAGTACCCACTACCGATGATCAATGATCTGTTTGATCGATTGCAAGGAGCTAAGGTATTTTCCAACATCGATCTGCAATCAAGATACCACAAGTTGAAGATTCGGGAACAGGATATACCCAAGAGGGCTTTTACCACCAGGTATGGGCTGTACGAGTATACCTGCATATTTTATGAACATGAAGAACAAGGTGTTTATGGAGTTCTTGGATAAGTTCGTCGTAGTGTTCATTGATGATATCCTGGTTTACTCAAAGAATGAAGAGGAGCATAAGGAACATTTGCGTTTGGCTCTTGGAAAGCTCAGAGAACATCAGTTATATGCCAAGTTTAGCAAATGTGAGTTTTGGTTGAAGGAAGTTGGATTTCTCGGACACGTTATATCCGGAGAAGGTATAGCAGTAGACCCCACTAAAGTTGGTACCGTGACCAAGTGGGAAGCACCAACCACCATGGGAGAGATCCGGAGTTTTCTTGGACTCGCAGGATACTACCGGAGGTTTATTGAGAATTTCTCAAAGTTTGCGAAGCCTATGATGGAGTTGTTGAAGAAGGATACCAAGTTCATATGGATAGAGGAATGTGAGGCTAGTTTTCAGGAGTTGAAGAAACATTTGGTTACTTCACCAGTGTTGATTTTGCCAGACCAGACCAAGGATTATGAGGTGTATTACGATGCTTCACGTTGAGGACTTGGAGCAGTGCTTATGAAGGAAGGGAGAGTTGTTTCATATGCCTCACGACAGCTTAAGCCTCATGAGTTGAATTATGCTACGCATGATTTGGAGTTAGCAGCCGTAGTGCATGCACTGAAGACTTGGAGACATTTTCTGATTGGAAACTATTACGAAGTGTACAAGGATCACAAGAGTCTGAAGTATATTTTCACACAGAAGGAGTTGAACCTCAGACAAAGGAGATGGTTGGAGCTCATCAAGGATTATGATATGAAATTGCATTATCACCCCGGAAAGGCTAACGTAGTAGCTGACACATTAAGCCGTAAGAGCCATGTCAACACCCTAATGACGGGAGAATTACCAAGGGAGTTAGCCGAAAATCTTCGAGAGTTATGTTTAGAAATAGTCCCGAGAGGCCATGTAGCAGCATTGGAGATTCAGTCTACATTGATGGATAAAATCAGAGAAGCCCAAAGGACTGACAAGGAGATTGCTTCTAGTAAGGAGAAAATTAGCAAAGGAAAAGCTAAGGGATTTCGTGAGGATGAGCACGATACCTTATGGTTTGAAGACTGTGTTTATGTGCCAAATGATCCGGGGCTTAGGAAGCTAATTCTGCAAGAGGCCCATGATTCACCATATTCGATTCACCCAGGAAATACCAAGATGTATTTGGATTTGAAGGATATTTTCTGGTGGACCGGAATGAAGAAGGATATTGCGGAGTACGTAGCAGTTTGTGATGTATGTCAGAGAGTGAAGGCAGAGCATCAGAAGCCAGCAGGATTGCTACAACCATTGCTGATACCCGAATGGAAGTGAGATAAGCTAGGCATGGATTTTATTACAGGATTGCCCAGAACACATTCAGGCTATGACTCGATATGGGTTGTAGTCGATCGTTTGACAAAGGTAGCTCATTTCATTCCAGTGAAGACTACCTATACCAGTGCGAAGTTGGCAAAGATATACATGACCAGGATCGTATGTTTGCATGCAGTTCCAAGGAGCATTGTATCATATAGAGGAACCCAGTTTACTTCAAAGTTCTGGAATCAGTTGCGTGAGACTTTGGGAACCAGACTAGAGTTTAGCACAGCTTTCCACCCACAGACAGATGGACAGACTGAGAGAGTCAACCAGATCTTGGAGGATATGCTAAGAGCTTGTGCGCTAGATTATGGATCTAGTTGGGATGAGAATTTGCCATATGCAGAGTTCTCTTACAACAACAGCTACCAAACCAGTTTGAAGATGGCCCCTTTCGAAGCCTTGTACGGAAGGAGGTGCAGGACCCCATTGTCCTGGGATGAAGTTGGAGATCGCCCGTTGTTTGGACCGGATCTGATAAAGGAATCTGAACAAAAAGTGAAATTAATTCACGACAGGCTAAAGATAGCTCAATCCAGGCAGAAGAGTTATGCATATTCTAAACGCAAGGAGACAGTTTATGAAGTTGGAGACCGAGTTTATCTTCGAGTATCACCACTTCGAGGAGTTAAGCGCTTTGGAGTTAAGGGAAAGTTAGCGCCACATTTCGTAGGCCCATACAAAGTATTGGAACGTATGGGAGAAGTAGCCTACAAGTTGGAATTGCCCGAAGGATTGTCAGGAGTTCACGACGTATTTCATGTATCCTAGTTGAAGAAGTGCCACACAGAGATGGCTGACATACCGCTGAGAGATACAGTACCACTGGAAGCAATTCATTTGGACAGTGATTTTACCTATGAGGAGAAACCAGTTAAGATTCTAGAGTATGCCAGTCGAGTCACCCGCAGCAAGGTTATCAAGTTTTGCAAGGTTCAGTGGAGCCACCACACGGAGGATGAAACCACCTGGGAACGAGAGGAGGATTTGCTGAAGGACCACCCTCACATATTTTCTAGCCAACCCGAATCTCGAGGGCGAGATTCATCTTAAGGGGGGTAGGTTTGTAACATCCCAAATTTTCAATTTGGAATGTTATACACTAGATCATCATTGCATATCATATTTATTGCATTTTGGTTTATCCTAGAAAGTTTTCGCAACTCAAGGACCCTCGGAGATAGTTGGGGATTTCGTTATTTTCATATTTGAGTTGTCTCAAATTTTGAAAATAGGATCATTTGATTTTATTTATTTTATCTTCAATAATTTCCATTTTGCAAAAATATGAGAGAGGGAATAAAATGACTTTCCTAAAATAAAGAAATATTGAGGATTTAATAAAAAAATCAAATAAGATTTTATTTGGTTTTATTTGCTATTTTATTTGAATTTAGGGAAAATGCGTGTTTTTCAAAATTGCATTTAGGCCCCCAATAAATGTTCATCCTGTGCGGCTTGATTTTAGAAGCCGGGGAAAATTTATTTCGGGATTTTTGGACTCCGTTTAGTATTTCTTTTATTTGTTTTTCTGCGCGTTATTATTTAAAAAAACGCGAACCGACTCCGGGCCGTACCCGAGTGGGACTCCGCCCGGGGAAGCCTTTACAAGGCGCCCGCCCGAGCCGACCAGCCCACCAGCGCCCCAGCCCGCCTTGAGCGCCGTGCCGCACCCTAACCCTAACCCTAGGTCGCCGCCGCCGCCCCGCGCCGCCACCTCGCCGCCCCGCACCGCCTCGCCGGAGCCGCCCCGCCGCCCACCGGACCCGCCGCCGAGGTAGCCGCCGTCGCCGGCCATTTTCTTTAGAAAACCGCCCGGTTTTTTTAAAAGCCGCGGTTTATTTTTTTTAGATTCGTTTTGTTTTTTTAGAACGGTTTTTTCAGTTTAGGCTAATTAGCGAGCGTTCGCTCGTTCGTTCGTTTTAACGAACGTGTTCGTCGTTTAGATCCAGATAACGAATGTTCGTTCGTTAAACTGTTCGTCGTTTTTCTTTTTCTCGGATTAAATCCGTGATTTTTCTGATCGCGATTTCTGATCCGATTTTCGTTTTAGTATAACTTTTTGCTCGTTTATCGGAATCAAACGATTCAAGCGCCTGGAGTTTCCTCTCAAAAACCTCTTTCCGTTCAACCAACTCAAACAAGTTTTGCCACTGTAAAAATTGCCCTAGATCCAGAATAGTAATCGAAGTCTGTTTCTTTTGCCGTTTGTCTTTCGTTGCTTCGTTCGATTTGATTCTTTTTGCCAACCGGAGTTCTTAAGTTGAACTTTCTGGTTAGATCTCTTATTTGAGTTTTACCTGTGCATTAGTGGAGTACTTATTGTATGCTTGTTTGTTTGCGATAGAGTATCCGGAGTGCGCCTCTTGTTACTTTGAATCACTAAGTTTCGCGGATCACCAGCAAGGCAAGTGACACTTTGATCATACCTTCTACTACCGAGTTTTATTGCATTAGATCAATCCCCACACATTGCATGATTAGGATCTAATTAAATTGTGGGTTTGGGAGTTACTTCTACGTTTGCTTATTATTGCTATGCTATGCTAGTAGACATGGATTGGGTGAGTGATATCCATGACAGATGTGAGATTTTAAATCAATGGTTTATCTAAGGTGGCAACTTAAATACACATCTGGGTGGATTGAGGTACCTGGGTATACCAGGATTGCCTGTTTTTTTATGGACCGCCACCCAGGCCCGAAGGGATCATGAGATTTTTCATGCTAGAAACTTCCGTGTGCAGCCACAAGCTATTATGGGCTCTCACATAGTTGACTAAGTCGTGCGAACTCTTACAGTGGTAGACTAGCAGATGTAGGGGATGTAGGTGGTACGGTCTACCCATCGTAAGGTGCTAGCGCTTTTGAAAGACTATGTCTCGGTCATCTGTTTCTCAAACACCATGTAGTGCGAGAATCCCAACGGAGGAGATCGAGTCTTGTGGGGAAAAGTGTGCAAACCTCTGCAGAGTATATAAACTAATCATGGTTAGCCATGTCCCCGGTTATGGACATCTTGAGTATCTAGTACCTGGATTATCATGTGAATCTCAACATGTTACTATAAAATTTAATTTGATGGGTTTGTTTAATGATGTTACTTAACTGGAATTGAGGATGTTGTCAACCATTCTCAATGTTCAACAACCACCATAATAGTTAAATAAAATTTATTCCTTTGCAGTAGGGAAAAATTGGCTTTACGCAAAACTGTAACCATAGAGCTTTCCACCAGCCAAATATGCATATAGTATAGCTGTTTCATTCCATTACTCTCTATGTGTTACATTGCCAGCATATTCCATGTGCTGACCCGTTTTCGGGCTGCAACGTTAATGTTGCAGACTTTTCAGACGACGATTAAGGAGTTTTAGGTCATGGTTCTATACTCAGTGATGTCGTTGGAGTTGATGGACTCACTTATCTTCCAAGCCTTCCGCTGTTATCGTTATTAGATGGCCATAAGCCATATTTATTGTAATAAGTTCTCTTTTGAGACACTCGATGTAATAAGTGTGTGATTGCTACTCTGTTATAAATCCTTCAAGTACTGTGTGGTGTCAGCATTACTGATCCAGGGATGACACCGGAGCACAGAGATTGGACCGTTTGAGGTCTGGTCGCTACAACCACACAAAGTATTTAAATCATGCACAACCCCAATGACAAGCCAGGCAATTGTTTCATACTTTTCATGTTCTCAAACTTTTTCAATCTTCACGCAATACATGAGCGTGAGCCATGGATATAGCACTATAGGTGGAATAGAAGGGTGATTGTGGAGAAGACAAAAAGGGAGAAGATAGTCTCACATCGACTAGGCGTATCAACGGGCTATGGAGATGCCCATCAATAGATATCAATGTGAGTGAGTAGGGATTGCCATGCAACGGATGCACTAGAGCTATAAATGTATGAAAGCTCAACAAAAGAAACTAAGTGGGTGTGCATCCAACTTGCTTGCTCACGAAGACCTAGGGCACTTGATGATGCGGAGCATCCCAAGATCATCCCCATGGACGCACCCACACCTCCAACGACACCACTTGGACCAATGACACGAGCCCGAGCCAAAGCTATCGAAGATAAGGTGAACTCATTCCTCTCCGAAGTTCCACTTTCTATGCATGAGACATGGCTACTACCTAAGTCCAAGGTGTTGTGCATGATTAGGTACCAAGAAGGTCCTCCCGAAGATGTGCATGAAGATGTACAAGTCCCCAAGTCCACGGAAGAGGAGAACCAACAGAAGGAGCCAAGAGCATCTCCCAGGCCCCGGACATCCGGCCAAGGCCCCGGACGTCCGGCCCCTGGAGCGTCTTCCACTACAGCAGCCCAGCCGCAGAAGGCTACAGGCCCCGGACATCCGGCCCCGGCAGCCCGGAAATCCGGCCCCTTCGAACCCGAGAGCAACAAATTCCACCGCTCCAGCCCGCACATCCAGACCCTAGCCCGGACATCCGGCGTCGCCTAAAAGCCCGGACATCTGGCCCGACCAGCCCGGACATCCGGCCTCCCATGTCTGCGCACTGTGAAGGGCCGAGGCCCGTGTATCCCTTCTCCCCCCTAGACTATATATACTCCATCCCGTACAACTTTCTAGGGTTAGCAAAGGATTAGCACATATTTTGTGTGAGAACTTTGCTCATCCACTTGGTTACCTTCTCCTCAGAGATTCGAGCCTCCACCGGAGAAGATCCCCCAAGCGGATTCAAGACCCCTCTTTAGGGAAGAACATCAAGACCTCCTCACGGAGAAGAACCAGTTACCCTTTTGTATCGTCCCTAGTTGTCCGTGGATCGTGTATATAACTTTATGTACTCGAGGATCTAGCCCATGTGTGACTTGTTCTTGTTAGTTTGAGTGTTCCTCTTGTGTTTCCCCTTGTGATTTCCCTCGTTTCCCCCTCGTGTTCCTCGTGTTCTTCACAGGATCCGCTCCTTTCGTGAAAGATCGGGCGATTAGGGTTCTACCCCACATCATCTTGGTATCTAGAGCCACGTTGATCACGATTTCGGAGCCTCCCCGTTGTGTTTTCTAGCCTTGTTTTGTTGTTTTTCGTCCTAATTCAAAAATTCCCCACCAATAGCCCCAAAAATGTTTTTTGTGATTTGTTGATGTGTTGAGATTTTGTTGGTTTGGATCTGTGGATTTGCTTTGTTTTGAGTGGATCTAGCTTCCCATCCATTTTCCCCCAACTTCCATCCACAAATTCCTCCGAATTTCACCCGAATTTAACCTCTCCACGCGGTGTTCATCTGCTCATCCCCGGATCCAGAGCCCGGACATCCGGCCTTCCACCCGGACATCCGACCCCTGGCAGCAACATCTCCATCCACCGCACCGTTTTCCGCCCAATTCCCACCAAATTTTGTTCCGGTGCCCACCATATACCATATATATTTCCGCATACCTCCACCACTTCCGCATAACCCAACCATTTTTGGACCGTTTCGCTCTCCGACACATTTGCTACTTCGAGGTTTGAGAATTTGAGTTGCGGTACCATATCATTTTGAGTTTCGGCTATCTAGGTATGGTTTGACATCGACATCACTGCCGCTCATCTTTGCCACGGACGCGTCCTACATCGTCATCAACAACGACCACCTCGACTACATCTTGGTATTCGTGCCACCATTTTGACACCATACCGGAAGCAAGACCGGTAACCTCATCTTGGTATTGGACATATCACTCTTGCCATTACATTGATAGCCATCATAGCCTTACTCCTTTGTGTTGCTTACCCATCGAGACTAGCCATTGAGTATTGTCGGCAATGAGACTTGTGCACATTAGTGATCATACTTCCCATAGCATACATACATCATTGTTGCATATATTGGTATCATCTCTTGTGTCACAAAGTTGTCATCGCATACTCATTTGCTATCTTGGTTCGTCAAGCATTGCATGAGAAAAGAGCTCAAACATCAAAGAGCCAAACAAGCTTTTAAGCAAAGAGCTTTTAAGCAAGAACCATAGCATCTTACAACATTAAGATTGTCATACTCGATCATCTTCGATCATATCATAGCAACACCTTGCATACAAAATATTTGGGATAGAAGTCGTTGCATTTTTGCTAAGTAGGTTGTGCACAAGTTCTTGTATCTGCCTATTGTGCAATCATGCTAGCGTCTCTCTAGTGTTGTGCAACAAGAGCATTTTTGTGGATTCCACATTTTGGCTCACCCTTGGTTGCTCAACCCCACTTATCTTTTTGCGTGTGTGTTTCCGTGTACCTTATATGCTTGGTCTACTCGTTACATTGCATCTTGTGAATCTTTTCCAACATTATTGAAGCTCACTTACAATTGCATCAAATTTTTGTGCCACCATCCTAACCAAGCTCCACCAAAAGATTTTACTTGTGTAGGTGTGAGAAACCGACAAGAACTAGTACCAATTGGGCTATTTCCTTGTCCTACATTGGAGTGATCCTTGATCCACTTTCAACTTCAGTCAAGGTAAATTTGGTACTCGTTCTTCTCTTTCTACCACTCACATTTGTCTTGGAATGATGGATAGGCCAAGTACTTCTACCAACCCACTCTTCATGGAGCAAGACGACGACATGAACTCCTTCGTCACCAAGAGTCACCTCTTTGGTGCACAACGTGCTTTGCATCAAGAGCAACAAGCTATTAGTGAACGCATCGACAACCTTGCCGCCGACTTGCGACTTTCCGAGCAACGTACAAGGGACTACTTCGACCACAAGCTCTATGATCACAAGCAAGAGAATGACGCAAGGATGGACGAAATTCGTGCTTTGTTGCTCAACCGCTCGTCTTCCACTTCAAGAAGGAGCCGTTCAAGCCGACACTCCGACTTCACCCTCTCCGGCTCAAGTACACCAACATCGAACACTCTTCGTCGAGCCGCACGCACCGACCGTCAAGCAAGCCTCAATCCCCTATGAGACACCGACTCTCAAGAGCGCCGACAATGTCAAACTCAAGAGGCCTTTGCACTAGCACGAGAACGGCAACGACAATGCCAACATGAAGAGGAAGAGCGAGCGCATCTACACCAAAATGCTCAAGATGCCAAGGCACAATGTCAAGAACAACAACTCTGTGACGCTCAAGCACTTGCGGCGCAACAAGCTCTACGCGATTCGAGTCGAGCCGTAGCCGACTGAAGCCGACAAGCCCGTGAACAAGAGGAAGAACTTCGCAAAGAAATTCAAGAACGAAGATTTCAAGCTCGCGTGCATCGTCAAGTTCCTCCTCGAGCTCGACAAGCTTCTCCACAAGCTCGCCAAGAACAACAAGTCAATCAAGAGCACGAAGACAATGGAGATCCTCCATGGCAAGAACAACATGACGATAACAACCCTCCGCGCCAAGAGCACCACGAGTTGATCAACCATCAACAACATGGGCGTCATCATCCTCGCCCCCAACACAATGAAGAGCAACGCTATGGCAAACTCAAGTTCACCATGCCCAAGTTCAACGGAAGCAACGATCCCGAAGAGTACCTTTCATGGGCATTGAAGGTTGACAAGATCTTCCGTTTGCACAATTTTGAAGAAGAGAAGAAGATCGCAATGGCATCCCTTGAGTCCCCAGATTATGTCCTCATTTGGTGGGAACAAATCATAGAGCGCCGAGAGGCAAGAGGTGAACCACCCATCACTACTTGGGCGCAAATGAAGGATGTAATGAGAGCACGCTTTGTACCTACCTACTACAACCGTGACCTCTTCAAGAAACTCCAACAACTCAAGCAAGGAACAAAGAGCATTGAAGAATACTACAAGGAGATGGAGATTGCAATGATAAGAGCCAATGTCATGGAAGATGATGAGCAAACAATGGAACGTTTCTTGAACGGACTCAATCATCCTATCAAGAAGATCGCCGACTTCCAACCATACTCAAATCTCATCGAGCTAGTGCACCAAGCTACCAAAGCGGAACACCAAGTGCAAGATGATTTCAAGTATGCCAATTTCTCATCCAAGTCCTACGGCTTCTCCAATAACCAAGCTTCAACGAATCCAACACCGACTACAAGACCTTCTACTTCCAACATTGACAAGTCGACTTCCAAGAAAGCTTCGTCACCTACAAGCCATCCTCCTACGAGCAACTTCAAGCCGAGAGCTTCATCATCATCAACCCCAACGGATGAGACCGTCAAGATGAGTTCCTTCAAGTGTTTCACTTGCGGAGGCCGAGGCCACAAGTCCTACAAGTGCACCAACAAGCAAACCATGGTCTTCAACGACGATGGGACTTATGACTCCATGAGCGAAGGCGAAATGGAAGCCCTCGAGCAAGTCGCCATGCACCGCCAAGTGAACAATGAAGAAGAACAAGTCTTTTGCGATGAAGATTAAAGTCCTGCACTTGTTGTCTCCAAAGTCTTGACTCTCCAACATCACCAAGAAGACGACTAACGATGCCACATATTCCACACCAAGGCCGACATCAATGGACGATCCGTCAAAGTCATCATCGATGGAGGGAGTTATCATAATCTCGCAAGTGAAGAACTTTGCTCCAAGCTCCAATTGCCCAAGACGAAGCATCCACATCCATACAAAGTGCAATGGCTTAGTGACTCTGGCACCATCCAAGTCGAGCACCGAGTACAAGTATCTTTCAAAATTGGCGCCTACGAACACACCTTGGAGTGCGACGTCGTTCCAATGACCGTTTGTCATCTTCTCCTTGGCTAGCCATGGCAATTCGATAGAGGATTTGTCCACAACGGCCGAACGAACCACTACATCTTCAAGATGAAAGGCAAGGAGTACGTCCTTCGTCCAATGTCGCCAAGTCAAGTGATCGCCGACAAGCAAGCCACCCATCATGGAGATCATAGTGAGAGAGTGAGCCACCAAAAAGAGAGTGAGCGCCACAAGCCAAAATTGAGTGCCTCCACGATGAGCGAAAACAAGAACCTAGTTCTATTTGCCAACAAACGTGAGATGAGAGAAGTGTGTGAGGACCCATCTAGTGTCCTACACTACATCCTTGTGTGCAAGGACAATGCACCACAAACTAACACTTCTCACACTCTTCCTCTAGTGTTGTCTTCTCTTTTGCAGGAATTTCAAGATGTTTTCCCCGATGAGCTACCTCTGGGTCTACCTCCTCTACGAGGCATTGAGCACCGAATTGTCCTCATCCCCGGAGCACCTCTTCCGAACAAAGCTCCATACGGTGTCAACCCTGATGAAACAAAAGAAATACAAAGGCAAGTAAAGCATCTCATAGACCATGGACATGTGCGTGAAAGTTTGAGCCCTTGTGCCGTTCCGGTCATTCTTGTGCCAAAACGTGATGGTAGTTTTCGCATGTGCTCCGATTGTAGACCTATCAATGCTATCACCATTCACTATAGGTACCCCATTCCACGCCTAGATGATATGCTTGATGAGCTTGGCGGTGCCACTATATTTTCAAAAATTGATCTTAAGAGTGGTTACTATCAAATCTGCATACAAGAGGGTGATGAATGGAAAACCATCTTCAAAACCAAATTTGGTTTGTATGAGTGGTTAGTCATGCCTATGGGTCTTTCGGAAGCACCGAGCACTTTTATGCGCTTTATGAATTATGTCTTTCACCCTTAAATTGGTATATTTGTTGTGGTCTACTTTAATGACATTCTTGTGTTTAGCAAATCTATCAAAGAGCATGTCACCCATCTCCGCACCGTTTTGCAAACTCTTAGAAAAGAGCGCCTCTATGCTAATATGGAGAAATGCCTTTTTGGTGTTGATAAGCTCGTTTCTTAGGTTTTGTTGTTTCTTCTAAGGGTGTTCATGTTGATGAGTCCAAGATCAATGCTATTAAGACTTGGCCGCAACCAACTAACTTGCATCAAGTGCGTAGTTTTCTTGGCCTTGCGGGTTTCTATCATCGCTTTGTGAAGGATTTTAGCACCATTGCTTCGCCTTTGCATGCTTTGAGCAAGAAGAATGCGCCTTTTGTTTGGGGACCATCCCAAGATACCGCATTCAATGAGCTTAAGAATTTTCTTACTCATGCTCCCATGCTTGCTTTACCCAACTTCGACAAACCTTTTGAAATTCATTGCATTGCTAGTGGTAATGGCATAGGAGGTGTGTTAACGCAAGAGAAGCGCCCCATAGCTTACTTTAGTGAGAAACTTTCCGAAGCGCAACTCAATTATCCCATCTATGACAAAGAGCTATATGCTTTAGTCCGCGTTTTGCATGAATGGGAACATTACCTTCGTCCCCATGAGTTTATCATTCATACCGATCATGAGACCCTCAAGTATCTTCAGGGTCAAACAAAGTTGAACAAGCGTCATGCTAAATGGAGTGAATTTATTGAGTCTTTTCCCTATGTCATTAAGTACATCAAGGGTAAAGCAAACATCGCCGTGGATGCTGTTTCCCGCATATGCATGCTTGTCACGCAACTTGAGTTAGATGTCATTGGCTTCGAGCATATCAAAGACTTGCATGAGCATGATGCAAATTTTGCTACTCCTTATGCCAAGTGTTTGTCGCATACATCTTGGGAACGCTATTACATTAAAGATGGATATCTTATGAGAGCTAACAAACTTTGCATTCCTGAGTCCTCTCTTTGTTTGTTGCTTTTGCAGGAATCTCATGGAGGAGGCTTAATGGGACACTTCGGATGGGACAAGACGTTCGCCACGCTCTCAAAGAACTACTTTTGGCCAAAGATGTTTTGGGACGTCAATCGTTTCACCAACCGGTGTTCTACATGTCGCAAAGCTAAGTCCAAAGCTCAATCTCATGGTCTCTATATGCCTTTACCAATTCCATACCAACCATGGGAAGACATTAGCATGGACTTTGTACTTGGTTTTCCTAGAACTCGAAATGGGAAAGATTCCATATTTGTCGTTGTGGACCATTTCTCAAAAATGGCACATTTTATTCCTTGCCACAAGATAGACGATGCTTCACATGTTGCTAATCTCTTTTGTAGGGAAATTTTGCGTCTCCATGGTGTGCCACAGACCATCGTCTCGGACCGCGACGTCAAGTTCCTTAGCTACTTTTGGAAGACCCTATGCGCCAAGCTCAGAATCAAGCTACTCTTCTCCACGGCGTACCATCCTCAAACCGACGGTCAAACGGAGGTGACAAACCACACACTCTCCGCTCTACTTCGAGTACTCATCTAGAAGAACATCAAGGAGTGGGAGGAGTGTCTACCCATCACCGAGTTCGCCTACAACCGAGCACGACACTCAACAACCGGCAAGTCCCTTTTCGAGGTCGTCTACGGATTCAACCCTTTCTCACCATTGGATATTCTACCCCTACCACTCCAAGAGCGAATCAATTTGTACGCAAGTGCACGGGCGACCCATCTCAAGAAGGTGCATGAAGATACAAGAAACACTATGGAGCGCCAAGTACAACGCCTTGCGACCAAGCTCAATGTCAACAAGCACCCTATGATATTCAACATTGGCGACCTCGTGTGGCTACACCTTCGCAAGGACCGCTTTCCCCAAGAACGCAAGTCCAAACTTCGACCATGCGCAGATGGACCATTCAAGGTGCTTGCACGCTACAACAACAACGCTTACAAGATCGACATCCCTCGTGACAAGTACTCCGTGAGCAACATCTTCAACATCAAAGATCTCTTGCCCTACCATGGTGATGAGGATTTTGATCCAAGGAAGGATCTTCCCCAAGGGAAGGGAGATGATGCAGAGCATCCCAAGATCATCCCCATGGACGCACCCACACCTCCAACGACACCACTTGGACCAATGACACGAGCCTGAGCCAAAGCTATCGAAGATAAGGTGAACTTACTCCTCTTCGAACTTCCACTTTCTATGCATGAGACATGGCTACTACCTAAGTCCGAGGTGTTGTGCATGATTAGGTACCAAGAAGGTCCTCCCAAAGATGTGCATGAAGATGTACAAGTCCCAAAGTCCACGGAAGAGGAGAACCAACGGAAGGAGCCAAGAGCATCTCCCAGGCCCCGGAGGTCTGGCGCCTGGAGCGTCTTCCACTACAGCAGCCCAGCCGCAGAAGGCTACAGGCCCCGGACATCCGGCCCCGGCAGCCCGGAAATCTGGCCCCTCCGAACCCGAGAGCAACAAATGCCACCGCTCCAGCCCAGACATCCGGCGTCGCCTGAAAGCCTGGACATCCGGCCTGACCAGCCCGGACATCCGGCCTCCCCTGTCTGCGCACAGTGAAGGGCCGAGGCCCGTGTATCCCTTCTCCCCCCTGACTATATATACTCCATCTCGTACAACTTTCTAGGGTTAGCAAAGGATTAGCTCATATTTTGTGTGAGAGCTTTGCTCATCCACTTGGTTACCTTCTCCTCGGAGATTCGAGCCTCCACCGGAGAAGATCCCCCAAGCGGATTCAAGACCCCTCTTTAGGGAAGAACATCAAGACCTCCTCAGGGAGAACAACCGGTTACCCTTTTGTATCGTCCCTAGTTGTCCGTGGATCGTGTATCTTACTTTATGTACTCGAGGATCTAGCCCATGTGTGACTTGTTCTTGTTAGTTTGAGTGTTCCTCTTGTGTTTCCCCTTGTTTTCCCCTTGTGTTCCTCGTGTTCTTCGCGGGATCCGCTCCTTTCGTGAAAGATCGGGCGATTAGGGTTCTACCCTACATCACTTGAGGAGGCCCATTGTTGGAATATACAAGCCAAGTTCTATAATGAAAATTTCCCACTAGTATATGAAAGTGATATCATAGGAGACTCTCTATCATGAAGATCATGGTGCTACTTTGAAGCACAAGTGTGGAAAAAGGATAGTAGCATTGTCCCTTTTATTTTATTTTTTTATTTTTATTTGGACTTTCTTTTTTTGGCCTTTCTTTTTTTGGCCTTCCTTTTTTTTCCTTCCTTTTTTTCTTTTTTTGGGATAATGCTCTATTAATGATGATCATCACACTTTTATTTTCTTACAACTCAAGAATTACAACTCGATACTTAGGACAAGATATGACTGTATATGAATGCCTCCGGCGGTGTATCGGGATATGCAATGACTCATGGGTGACATGTATGAAAGAATTATGAACGGTGACTTTGCCACAAATACAATGTCAACTACATGGTCATGCAAAGAAATATGACAATGATGGAGCGTGTCATAGTAAACGGAACGGTGGAAAGTTGCACGGCAATATATCTCGATGGCTATGGAAATGCCATGATAGGTAGGTATGGTGGCTGTTTTGAGGAAGCTATATGGTGGGTGTATGATACCGGCGAAAGGTGCGCGGTATTAGAGAGGCTAGAAATGGTGGAAGGGTGAGAGTGCGTATGATCCATGGACTCAACATTAGTCATAAAGAACTCATATAATTATTGCAAAAATCTACAGGTTTTCAAAGCAAAGTATTACGCGCATGCTCCTAGGGGGATAGATTGGTAGGAAAAGACCATCGCTCGTCCCCGGCCGCCACTCATAAGGAAGACAATCAATAGATAAATCATGCTCCGACTTCATCACATAACGGTTCACCATACGTGCATGCTACGGGAATCACAAATTTCAACACAAGTATTCCTCAAATTCACAACTACTCAACTAGCATGACTCCAATATCACCATCTTCATATCTCAAAACAATCAGCAAGTAACAAACTTCTCATAGTATTGAATGCACTTTATTTGAAAGTTTTTATTATACCCCTCTTGGATGCCCATCATATTAGGACTAAATTCATAACCAAAGCAAATTACCATGTTGTTTAGGACTCTCAAAATGATATAAGTGAAGCATGATTGTTCATTAATTTCTATAAAATAAAACCACCACCATGCTATAAAAAGATATAAGTGAAGCACTAGAGCAACGACAAACTACTCCAAAAGATATAAGTGAAGATCGATGATTAGTTGAATAATTATGTAACTATGTGAAGACTCTCTACCATTTAATAATTTCAGATCGTGGTATTTTATTCAAACAGAAAGCAAAACAAAATAAAATAAAATGACGCTCCAAGCAAAACACATATCATGTGGCGAATAAAAATATAGCTCCAAGTAAAGTTACCGATAAACGAAGACGAAAGAGGGGATGCCTTCCGGGGCATCCCCAAGCTTATGCTCTTGGTTGTCCTTGAATATTACCTTTGGGTGCCTTGGGCATCCCCAAGCTTAGGCTCTTGCCACTCCTTATTCCATAGTCCATCGAATCTTTACCCCAAACTTGAAAACTTCAAGACAAAACTTAACAGAAAACTCGTAAGCTCTGTTAGCGAAAGAAAACAAAACACCACTTCAAGGTACTGTAATTAAATCATTCTTTATTTTTATTGGTGTTAAACCTACTGTATTCAAACTTCTCTATGGTTTATAAACTCTTTTACTAGCCATAGATTCATCAAAATAAGCAAACAGCACACGAAAACAGAATCTGTCAAAAACAGAACAGTCTGTAGTAATCTGTAACTAACGCAAACTTCTGGAACCCCAAAAATTCTAAAATAAATTTCTGGACGTGAGTAATTAATATATTAATCATCTTCAAAAATAATTAACTACATAGCACTCTCCAATAAAAAATGGCAGCAATTCTCGCGAGCGCTAAAGTTTCTATTTTTTACAGCAAGATCAACAAGACTTTCCCCAAGTCTTCCCAATGGTTCTACTTTGCAAAAACACTAATTGAAACATAAAATCTCAATCATAACAGAGGCTAGATAATTTATTTGTTACTAAACAGGAGCAAAAAGTAAGGAACAAAAATAAAGTTTGGTTGCCTCCCAACAAGAGCTATCGTTTAACGCCCCTAGCTAGGCGTGATGATTTCAATGATGCTCACATAAAAGATAAGAATTGAAACATAAAGAGAGCATCATGAATAATATGAATAGCACATTTAAGTCTAACCCACTTACTATGAATAGGGATTATGTGAGCAAACAACTTGTGGGAACAATAATCAACTAGCATAGGAAGGCAAAACAAGCATAACTTCAAGATTTTCAGCACATAGAGAGGAAACTTGATATTATTGCAATTCCTACAAGCATATATTCCTCCCTAATAATAATTTTCAGTAGCATCATGAATGAATTCAAAAATATAACTATCACCTAAAGCATTCTTTTCATGATCTACATGCATAGAAAATTTACTACTCTCCACATAAGCAAGATTCTTCTCATTCGGAATAGTGGAAGTATCATAAGAAACTCGAATACTATAAATTGTTTCCACATTAAAAGAGTAATGTTCAGAAAAAGGGTAATAATAATCATGACAAGTTTAATAAATATAATCATCACTACTTTTTATAGCATATGTATCATCACAATAATTATCATAAGTAGCAACTTTGTTCTCATCATAATCGATTGAAACCTCTTCCAAGATAGTGGAATCATTACTAAATAAAGTCATGACCTCTCCAAATCCACTTTCATAATTATCATAATAAGATTCAACATCCTCCAAAATAGTGGGATCATTACTTCCTAAAGTTGACACTCTTCCAAACCCACTTTCATCAATATAATCATCATAAGTAGGAGGCATGCTATCATCATTATAAATTTGCATATCAAAACTTGGGAGACTAAAAATATCATCTTCATTAAATGTAGCATCCCCAAGATTGGGACAAACATTAATTGCAGCAAATATATTCTCAAAAACATCATCTTCATCAAACATAGCATCCCCAAGCTTGGGCCTTTTCATATCATAAGCATAATCACTTTCATCGTCAATAGTATGGATAGCACCAATAGTATAGCAATTATCATATTCTTCCAAGCAAGTGCCAAAAAGATTTTCTAGATCGTAAGAAGTATCATTATCTTCCACAATTATATTTTCATGAGGCACAACAGTAATAGGAGCAGCATTATTTGGGAGAGATATCTTTTTACCTCTCTTCCTTTGTCTTTTCTTCTTCTTCACCACATCATGTGTGGGTTCAATCCTCTTTTTGGAGCTCCTTATTAATGAGATTGGTTGAATAGGAGGATCCTCCTCGTTACCTGATTCATCATAAGAAATAATAGGAGGATATTGGGAAGTCTCTTCCCTTTCATTAGTATTCTCTTCATCCTCTATTTGTTTTCTTTTCTTTATGTAATTGGCAATATAAGGATTTTCAATGCAATTCACCACACAATACATATAAATTTCTTCTAGATCAAAATTAAGAACTCTATAAAGGGCAAATTCTGGAATAACCTTCGTTATAAGTTTCATTTCTTCATAACCCAAGAGCAAACTAAGTTCATTATGATGTGCAAGAGAAATCAAGTCATCACAATTTTTGGACACGATACGATCATGAAACAATTTGCGTTGGGTACTGAAATGATCACGTTCATTGCAAAGTTCACAAGTACGGCTAAGAAAATTTAAATTTTTAGCACAAACATCTAGCCTTTCTTGCAAACATTTAGTTTCTAAGTACTTATGCCTCTTGCAATATCTATCTTCCCTATTTGGTGTGTACCTGCAAACCCAATGCACTCCACAAAAATTGACATGTTTATAGGAGACATTTTCATCATAACTAGTGCAATCATCATTAGTACTATGGATATTCAAGGAGTTCATACTAACAACATTGCAATCATGCTCATCATTCAAAGATTTAGTGCCAAACATTTTAATGAATTCTTCTTCTAACACTTTGGCACAATTTTCCTTCCCATCATTCTCACTAAAGATATTAAAAAGATGAAGCATATGAGGCAAACTTAATTCCATTTTTTGGTAATTTACTTTTATAAACTAAACTAGTGATAAAACAAGAAACTAAAAGACTCAATTGCAAGATCTAAAGATATACCTTCAAGCACTCAGCTCCCTGGCAACGGCGCCAGAAAAGAGCTTGATGTGTACTACACAACCTTCTTCTTGTAGACGTTGTTGGGCCTCCAAGCGCAGAGGTTTGTAGGACAGTAGCAAATTTCCCTCAAGTAGATGACCTAAGGTTTATCAATCCATGGGAGGCGTAGGATGAAGATGGTCTCTCCCAAGCAACCCTGCAACCAAATAACAAAGAGTCTCTTGTGTCCCCAACACACCCAATACAATGGTAAATTGTATAGGTGCACTAGTTCGGCGAAGAGATGGTGATACAAGTGGTATATGGATAGTAGATAAAGGTTTTTGTAATCTGAAAATATAAAAACAGCAAGGTAACTAATGATAAAAGTGAGCACAAACGGTATTGCAATGTGTTGAAACAAGGCCTAGGGTTCATACTTTCACTAGTGCAAGTCCTCGCAACAATAATAACATAATTGCATCACATAACTATCCCTCAACATGCAACAAAGAGTCACTCCAAAGTCACTAATAGCGGAGAACAAACGAAGAGATTATGGTAGGGTACGAAACCACCTCAAAGTTATTCTTTCCAATCAATCCGTTGGGCTATTCCTATAAGTGTCACAAACAGCCCTAGAGTTTGTACTAGAATAACAGCTTAAGACACAAATCAACCAAAACCCTAATGTCACCTAGATACTCCAATGTCACCTCCAGTATCCGTGGGTATGATTATATGATATGCATCACACAATCTCAGATTCATCTATTCAACCAACACATAGAACCTCAAAGAGTGCCCGAAAGTTTCTACCGGAGAGTCAAGACGAAAATGTGTGCCAACCCCTATGCATAGATTCCCAAGGTCACGGAACCCGCAAGTTGATCACCAAAACATACATCAAGTGGATCATAGAATAACCCATTGTCACCACGGTTATCCCACGCAAGACATACATCAAGTGTTCTCAAATCCTTAAAGACTCAATCCGATAAGATAACTTCAAAGGGAAAACTCAATCCATTACAAGAGAGTAGAGGGGGAGAAACATCATAGGATCCAAATATAATAACAAAGATCGCGATACATCAAGATCGTACCACCTCAAGAACACGAGAGAGAGAGAGAGAGAGAGAGAGATCAAACACATAGCTACTGGTACATACCCTCAGCCCCGAGGGAGAACTACTCCCTCCTCGTCATGGAGAGCATCGGGATGATGAAGATAGCCACCGGAGAGGGATTCCCCCCTCCAGCAGGGTGCCGGAATGGGTCTAGAATGGCTTTTGGTGGCTACGGAGGCTTCTGGCGGTGGAACTCCCAATCTATCATCATCTTCAATAGTTTTTAGGGTATATGGGTATATATGGGAGGAAGAAGTACATCGCTGGACCTCCAGGCTATCCACGAGGCAGGGGGCGCGCCCAGGGGGTGGGCGCGCCCCCCACCCTCGTGGGCAGGCTGGGACTCTCCTGGTCCAACTCCGATACTCCATGGGCTTCTTCTGGTCCAAAAATAACTTCCGTGAAGTTTCAGGTCAATTGGACTCCGTTTGATTTTCCTTTTCTGCGATACTCTAAAACAAGGAAAACACAGAAATTGGCACTAGGCTCTAGGTTAATAGGTTAGTCCCAAAAATCATATAAAATAGCATATAAATGCATATAAACATCCAAGGTTGATAATATAATAGCATGGAACAATCAAAAATTATAGATACGTTGGAGACGTATCAAAAACCACTTGTCATTTCCTTCTGCTCCTCGTTGGGTTCGACACTCTTATGAAAAAGAGCTACAATTGATCCCCTATACTTGTGGGTCCTCTTCCAACAGCATTTTGGGCATCAAGATGAGCTCAAATGAAAACGATGCAATGAGATGAAATGATGTACTCCTCGAGACGAACATTTCGATATGCTACACGCGCAAAACGGAGCCACGGATGCAAAGTTATGACATGATGAACAATGCAAAAAATATGCACATCTGGGACTTAGCAGTTCTCCAAAAAAAACAGATCGAGCGTTGGATAACTAGTCTTCGCACGGGCAGGGAATAAGGGCAGCTCACCCTGGGCTTGGTCACATGAAGAGGAAATAGGCCGATCGGGCCGGCTGGTGGTTGGGCCTGAGGCTGTGGTGGCCCACGCGGTTGAGGTCAACGGCGTCGAGCGGAGCTGGATCGGGCTCCTCCCGATCCATGGCGGCGGCGGCGCTGGAGGACTCCGGCGAGGACGCAACAACGTCGGGGTGGACGGAGGGCGCCGGGGACTGCCGGATCTGGTCGCTCCGGACCCATTCCGGCCGGATCCGGGGCCGGGCGACGACGGGGATGGCGCGGGTGCAGCGAGGTGGAGGCGGGCACTCCGGCGAGGCGGCGGCAAAGTCCGGCGAGCGGGGCGCTCGTCGGCGGTGGGCGCGAGGCGCGCAGCGGCGGAGGGCGCGCGGGCGAGGGGCGGCGCCGGATGGGCTGGCGCGGGCGGCACGCGGGCTCGGGCGGGCCGGCGCGGTTGATGAGAGAGAGAAGGCGGCAGGGGATGAGGTGGCGAGCTCGGATTGGTCCGGCGCGGCGGCGCGGACATGTCCGGCGGCGCGGGATGAAATGTCCGGCGGCGGCGGGGAAGACTAGGGTAGGGTTTGTACCGCGAATTTTTGGAGGGGATCACATATATATAGGTAGAGGGAGCTAGGAGTGTCCAAATGAGGTGCGGTTTACGGCCACGCAATCGTGATCGAACGGCCTAGATGATGGAGGAGGTTTAGGTGGGTTTTGGGCCACTTTGGAGGGGTGTTGGGCTGCAACACACACGATGCCTTTTCGGTCCCTCGGTTAACCGTTGGAGTAACAAACGAAGTCCAAATGGCACGAAACTTGACAGGCGGTATACCGGTAGTAAACCAAGGCCGCATGACAAGTCTAGGTCCAA
Source organism: Triticum monococcum (assembly GCA_034509565.1). NCBI lineage: Eukaryota > Viridiplantae > Streptophyta > Magnoliopsida > Poales > Poaceae > Triticum > Triticum monococcum. The sequence goes on along the minus strand of CM067842.1, from coordinate 434,712,978 downwards.
TCCGAAAATGTTTAGCACCCACACACGAAAAGAGGTAGAAAGGGAGACCAGAGGACATAGGAGTGCCAGAATGCAAAATGGACAACGGGGAAAATGCTCGGATGCATGAGACGAAGACGTATGCAAATGCAATGCACATGATGACATGATATGAGATGCATGACAAAGACAAAACACACGGAGACAAAAACCCGACAACGAGGAAATAACATAACTTAGTGCCGGAAACGGCAAGAGTTGGAATACAAATAAGGTAAATTACATCCGGGGTGTTACAAAGATGCTTACTCATCCTCCACCTCCTCTTTCGCTGCCTTCCTCTTCCTCCGTGGGCTTAGAGACCCAAGATCGAAGATGACCTTCGTGTCGACATCTACGGGAGGAGGGGAAGGGGATGGAGTCCGACGACGCTTGGACGAAGAAGATGTAGTCGCTTTCTTCTTCGCCACCGCGGCCTTCACCACCTTCTTTAATGCCGCGGCCCTCGTCAGGCGCACGGACTCCCCCTGGACCTCTTGCCGCTGCTCAGTCCTGCCGGGCCGGACCGGCTCGCCAGAGCTGGCCCGCCGCAGGACACGCCTTTTCTCTATGGCTGGGGGGTTGTCAGCCCCGGCCTATTCCTCGGTCGACTCCTCGACCACATCTTCGATGAGAGGGGACCCGGTGCCGGCGCTGCTGGCCTCCCCAGCAGACTCTGCCCATCCGGCAAGCTTCTCCTCCTCTACGGCTACCTCAACCTCGTCCTCCACGTGGTCGGCGCTGCCAGCTTCCCTGGCAAGCGCCGCCTCCGTCGCCCTGGCGGCGATGTAGTCTAGCTCCTCCTTGGTGATGTCCTGAACAAGCAGTGGCTCATCACGGACGTACTTCTCCGACAGGTTGTCGAAGAACTCCTGCACCTGCTCCGCCTCCGGCTCAGCCCAATTTGGGTCCACGTCGTGCGCGTTGAAGTCCGGCATCATGGCGATGATGTCAGTTTGGCGAGAGTTGTTGCTCATCAGGACCACTCCTGCCGGCAACCCGAACAGAGGCCCCTTGACGGCCTTGCCGGCTCTCTTAGCCCTGTCGTCGTCACCCACATCGAGCTGGAAAAGCCTCTGAAAAAATGGGCATGCCCCATCACCGTGAAGTTGTGCTTCAAGTCAGGGCGAAGCCTCATGATATCGGATGCGTTCTTGAAGAGCCAGACCGGCCTCCCCTTGTTATGCAGTGGGGCGATTCGGCGGCGGATGAAATCGGCCCCAATCATATCAAGGGTGAGCTCGGCCATGGTGAGGCGATGATTTTGGTAGTAGCGATCGCGAGCTTCTTGTTGTTGGCGTCGAGGTCGCTCCAGTCCTTATGACGGACTGGTGGGTGATACGTCTCCAACATATCTATAATTTTTGATTGTTCCATGCTATTATATTACCTGTTCTGGATGTTTATGCGCTTTATTATACACTTTTATATGATTTTTGGGACTAACCTATTAACCTAGAGCCCAGTGCCAGTTTCTGTTTTTTCCTTGTTATAGAGTATCGCAGAAAAGGAAAATCAAACGGAGTCCAATTGACCTGAAACTTCACGGAACTTACTTTTGGACCAGAAGAAGCCCATGGAGTATCGAAGTTGGACCAGGAGAGTCCCGGGCTGCCCACTAGGGCGGGGGGCGCGCCCACCCTCCCTGGGCGCGCCCCCCTACCTCGTGGACAGCCCGGAGGTCCACCGACGTACTTCTTCCTCCCTTATATACCCATATACCCTAAAAACTTTGAGGAGCACAATAGATCGGGAGTTCCACCACCAGAAGCCTCCGTAGCCACCGAAAACCAACCTAGACCCATTCTGGCACCCTGCCAGACGGGGAATCCTTCTCCGGTGGCCATCTTCATCATCCCGGTGCTCTCCATGACGAGGAGGGAGTAGTTCTCCCTCGGGGCTGAGGGAATGTACCAGTAGCTATGTGTTTGATCTCTCTCTCTCTCTCTCTCTCTCTCTCTCTCTCGTGTTCTTGAGGTGGTACGATCTTGATGTATCGCGAGCTTTGCTATTATAGTTGGATCTTATGATGTTTCTCACCCCTCTACTCTCTTGTAATGGATTGAGTTTTCCCTTTGAAGTTACCTTATCGGATTGAGTCTTTAAGGATTTGAGAAGACTTGATGTATGTCTTGCATGGGATACCCATGGTGACAATGGGGTATTCTATTTATCCACTTGATGTATGTTTTGGTGATCAACTTGCGGGTTCCGCCCATGAACCTATGCATAGGGGTTGGCACACGTTTTCGTCTTGACTCTCTGGTAGAATCTTTGGGGCACTCTTTGAAGTTCTTTGTGTTGGTTGAATAGATGAATCTGAGATTGTGTGATGCATATCGTATAATCATACCCACGGATACTTGAGGTGACATTGGAGTATCTAGGTGACATTAGGGTTTTGGTTGATTTGTGTCTTAAGGTGTTATTCTAGTACGAACTCTAGGGCTGTTTGTGACACTTATAGGAATAGCCCAACGGATTGATTGGAAAGAATAACTTTGAGGTGATTTCGTACCCTACCATAATCTCTTTGTTTGTTCTCCGCTATTAGTGACTTTGGAGTGACTCTTTGTTGCATGTTGAGGGATAGTTATATGATCCAATTATGTTATTATTGTTGAGAGGACTTGCACTAGTGAAAGTATGAACCCTAGGCCTTGTTTCCTAGCATTGCAATACCGTTTGTGCTCACTTTTACCATTAGTTACCTTGCTGTTTTTATATTTTCAGATTACAAAAACCATTATCTACTATCCATATAGCACTTGTATCACCATCTCTTCGCCGAACTAGTGCACCTATACAATTTACCATTGTATTGGGTGTGTTGGGGCACAAGAGACTCTTTGTTATTTGGTTGCAGGGTTGCTTGAGAGAGACCATCTTCATCCTACGCCTCCTACGGATTGATAAACCTTCGGTCATCCACTTGAGGGAAATTTGCTACTGTCCTACAAACCTCTGCACTTGGAGGCCCAATAATGTCTACAAGAAGAAGGTTGTGTAGTAGACATCAGCGGGCTTTGACAAACTTAGTAGAACTCATGCGGATCCTCCTCCTCGATCCATAGCCACCGGCCTCGCCACTCCTCCCACCTCGCCTTCTGGGCGCCCTCCGGATACGTGCCTTCTCCTAGGGCCATGGGATCCAGGTGACGCAGCCGGAGATGCCCCCCCCCCCCGTCTGGATACGGGGAAAGAAGTAGTGGCAGAAGAGTGCCGTGCTGGGAAGCATTCTGGCGAAGCCCTCGCAGAGGTGGGCAAAGAGGGCCATGCACGCCATGGCATTCGGCGTAAAATCAAGAAGATGGAAGCCGTAGGTGTGCATGACATCATTGAGAAATTCGGAGAAAGGGGGGTAGAGCCCGTAGGAGAAGTAGTCAACAAAGAAAGGATACCAATTCGGGCCGGCCTCGGAAAAATCGGTGAGGATGATGTGCGTGGCTAGATGCCCTGTCGTCTTCGCCCCGTAGAGGCCAGAAGTAGTCCCTAAGGTGGACCGCATCAACCGCCGAGGGGAAGAGGGCAAGCTGCGTCCGAAGCGCCGCCGACTCGCTCTCCAGCATCTCCTTATCCCCGGCGTCCTTGGCCACTCCCTTGCCCTTACTGGTTTTGGGTACCATGGCGGCCGGGAAAGAGGTGAGGAATATGGAGCAAGGGAGATTGAGGGCAATGGGGGCGCGGCGGCGGCGGATGGAGGCGGGAGTTTCGGCTTTTTTGCTCGAGGAAGAAGGGGGGATAGCGGTTCCGAAATTGGAGAGACGCTGAGGGTAAATGAGCAATGTGCCCGTGGTTTCCCCTTTTTATGGGGAAGGCGCGGGCTGCCTCTTTACCATTCACTGCGATGTGACGCATGAGGGCAGCAACCGCCCCACACATGACCCCCACATCACACACGACCCCCATGAAGCGCATTAAACGCGGGTCATGGGGAAGTGCGAAGGGCGAGGGAGTTACAACAGTAAAACTCGGCCATGCATGCCCTCGCACCATTTTGGGCCTAGCCCAACAACGCGTCGCGCTTATGTATGGCCCAGACCCGGGGGCTCCTGTCGATGCACAAAACGTTGTACCCCTTTACTTGTGCGCGGGTAGTTGGAGCCGCACCTGCGGCCACACCTAGCGGGGCAGAGGAAGGAAGCAAAGCCACAAGATAGCCAGAACAACACCGAGCCAGCATCACGAAGAGCAGAGGGTCGAGGTGGACTCCCCGGCAAGGCCCTTGCCGGGGCATCCTCCATAGCCCCGGCAGGAACCTTGCCGGGGCAACTTGCCCAACACGAACGTCACAGCCACCCTTGAGCCTATGAGTTCCGACGCCATCGACAGCATTGGAACCGAGGCTCGGGAGGCACCTCCATGGTGGCATACAAATCTTTGTGGAAACCAGGAACACACAAGACTAGATGATGCCCAAAAGACGACGATCCTCGGCAAGATCCTTGCCAAGGATAGCCATGAGACCCCCGGCAAGACCCTTGCCGGGGACGACCAAGATGCCGCGACAAGGCCCTTGCCAGGGCCCCAGCAAGACTCTTGCCAAAAACATCCGCGAGGCCGCAGCCAGGCCAACGTCTGCCAAGACTCCACCGCCATTCCCATGCAGCTGCCAGCCCACTAGCTAGGCAGGCGCCTGCGTGGTGACGTGTGGCCTCTAGGCCAACTCGACAAGCACCTGCATGGTGGCATGCAGATCTTCGTGAAGATTCATCCACCGCACAAACTCAGCAGCCAGCCAAGTGGCACTACACGCCTCGTCAGTTCGGACGTGCGTCAAAGCCAGGTGAGGCGGCGACAGCTGGGACGTGCTTCCTTACCGTCCCTGATAAAGCAAGAAGGGCACATCAGCAGTGCATTAAATGCATTTGTCCTATGGTGTGAGGAGATAGACTCGATTATTGTATACCTTTCCACCTCCTGTGTGCCACTATGGCAGCCCTTTTTGACTATAAAAGGAGGCCCGTGGCTTACTGAGAGAGGATTCAGATTTTTTGGACGACGCACGCATTGTAGCTAGTTCAAGAACTCAAGAACACTCATATACACACTAAAGCAGGACTAGGGTATTACACATCCTTGCGGCCCGAACCTGGGTAAACGATCCTTGTGCTGCCTTCTAGACCCGCTCTTTACAGAACCTCGGGCCTGCCAATCGTAGCAAAAAGGGACCCCAGTGATCCCATAGGGGAACCGACACGTATGTATTGTTGCTACTAAGGATAAAACGATGGGGTTTATCTCTACATAGATAGATCTTGTCTACATCATGTCACCATTCTTATTGCATTACTCCGTTTCTCCATGAACTTAATACACTAGATGCATGCTGCATAGCGGTCGATGTGTGGAGTAATAGTAGTAGATGCAGGCAGGAGTCGGTCTACTAATCTTGGACGTGATGCCTATATAATGATAACTTCTTGAATATCGTTGTAATTATTTGAAGTTCTATCAATTTCCCAACAGTAATTTTTTCACCCACCGTTTGTTATTTTTCTCGAGAGAAGCCACTAGTGAAACCTACGGGCCCCGGGTCTCTTTATCAAATTATTTGCCTTTGCGATCTATTTTCCTTTGCTTTTATTTTCAGATCTATTAAACTAAAAATACAAAAATGCCTTGCTGCAATTTATTCTTATTTATTTTATTTGGCGTTGAATCTATCAATATACTACAATTTATCTCACGTCCGTTTGCCTATCTTGAGGCGTCGTACCCGAAAGGGATTGACAACCCCTTTGACACGTCAGGTTTCAAGGATTTGTTATCTGTGTGCGGGTGCTATTTACGTTGTGTTGCTTGGTTCTCCTACTGGTTCGATAACCTTGGTTTCACATCTGAGGGAAATACCTACCGCTGTTGTGCTGCATCATCCCTTCCTCTTTGGGGAAATACCGACCTAGCTTCAAGCCGCATCAACGTCCAATTCAACATTGTGGCATGGCTGGGCTGGCACCATCCTTCAGTGGTGGATCCTGGATCCGCCCTGCTCGCAACGACCCGGAGTGCAACGGGCGATGGGCTCAGACCCCGGAGTGCTTAGGATGTAGACCGGCGGGGACCTCTCTACTAAGCCTAGGTAGGGCTACGACATGTTGATCTTCCGAGGTTGGGCATGTACCTAGAAAAGTGTGTCCGACCAGAGTAATCAAGCGCGTTGGAAAACGTGGTGCACCCCTGCAAGGAAGATTATCTATTAATAGTCGTGTCCACGGTAACGGACGTTCAGACTTATATCCTAATCTTTTACAACTAGAAATGGATACATTAGATATGTGGCTTCAAGATTGCTTTCTCGCAGGGAGTCGAGGAAGGATCACTGGGTCTTAATACTACAACGTGCTTGTTAATTATAAACTGCTATTCTTTACTCTTCTACATGATGCTAGATGCTTGGAGCTGCTTGAAGATGCTAGTCTTTGATTGGCTAGGCCTTCCCCTCTATTCTAGCATTCTACAGTTCAGTCCACAGATACAACCCTTCCTTTGATACCAATGCATTCTTAGTATAGATCTGATACTTGCGAGTACTTTGGATGAGTACTCACGGTTGCTTTGCTACCCCCCTTTCCACCTTTCTTCTTTCCGGTTGATGCAACTAGATGTCGGAGCCCAGGAGCCAGATGCCACCGTCGATGCCTACTACTACGTGGAGACCTCCGACGACCAAGAGTAGTTAAGAGGTCCTAGGCAGGAAGCCTTGCCTCTTCGGCCGTGTTGTTTTTGTGCTTGCCTTCTTAGGGCATTCTTGTTTAACTTATGTCTGTACTTAGATATTGTCGCTTCCACTGACTCTTGTGTATCGAGATTGTATTCGAGCCCTCGAGGCCCCTGGCTTGTAATATGAAGCTTGTATTATTTTAATTTGTGTCTAGAGTTGTGTTGTGATATCTTCCCATGAGTCCCTGATCTTGATCGTACACATTTGCGTGTATGATTAGTGTACGATTGAATCAGGGCATCACACTTACGGAATAGCGCCTAAACTAGGGTTTAACCTTCTGTCACTCTCGCAACCCATCATCTAATAACTACTCTACAATGCATTCCCTTAGGCCCAAATATGGTGAAGTGTCATGTAGTCAACGTTCACATGACACCACTAAGGGAATCACAACATACATACTATCAAAATATCGAGCGCACATCAAGTTCACATGATTATTTGCAACATGATTTCTCCCGTGACCTCGAGAACAAAAGTAACTACTCACAAGTGATAAACATGCTCAAGAATAAAGGGGTATTAAATAGCATAATGGATCTGAACATATAATCTTCCACCAAATAAACCATAGAGTAATCAACTACAAGATGTAATCAACACTACTAGTCACCCACAAGCACCAATCTATAGTTCCGGTAACAAGATTGAACACAAGAGATGAACTAGGGTTTGAGATCAGATGTTGCTGTTGAAGATGTTGATGGAGATTTCCCTCCCCAAGATGGGAGAGTTGTTGGTGATGATGATGACAATGATTTCCCCCTTCGGAAGGGAAGTTCCCCTGGCGGAATCGCTCCGCCGGAGGCAAAAGTGCTCCTCCCAAGTTCCGCCTCGAGACGGCGGCGCTCCGTCCCGAAAGTCCTCCCCTTATTTTTTTTCTATGTCAAAATAACTTATATACTAGAAGATGGGCACTGGAGGTGGGCCTGGGTGAGCACAACCCACCAGGGCGCGCCCTAGTATCTTGTGCTCACTAGGGTGGCTCCCTCTAGTACTTATTTGCTCCAATATTCTTCTTATATTCCATAAAAATTCTCTGTAAAGTTTCAGCTTGTTTGGAGTTGTGCAGAATAGGTAGCCTAACGTAGCTTTTCCAGGTCCAGATTTCCAGCTGCCGGAATTCTCCCTCTTTGTGTGTACCTTGCATATTATGAGAGAAAAGGCATTAGAATTACTCTAAAAGCATTATTATGCATAAAAATATCATGAATAAAAGTAGAAAAACAGGATGCAAAATGGACGTATCAACTCGCCCAAGCTTAGACCTCGCTTGTCCTCAAGCGAAAACCAAAATCGAAATACATGTCCACATGCTTAGAGAGAGAGGTGTCGATACAAACAAAATACAGACAAAGAAGCATCATGTTGATTATTATAACAACAACAAATTTAAACATAAGACTTTTATCATAAAATTCTCATGAATAAGTGACAATTCAGCACACTATCGAAGTATGAAGCATAAACTCTATTAGAAACCAACAAACTATGTTCTCAATCAACTTTGCAACTACAATGCATCATCTTTTCAGGAAGAGACACATATTAGATCCTTTAGGCAAGTCCACATACTCAACCATCATTTAGTCTTATATGATTGCTCACACTCATCGCATACAGATGAGAAAAACGTTTCAACCGAACACATAGAAAGATAGGGGCTTATAGTTTCGCCTCCCAACGAATTCACCTCAAGGGTGATGTCAACAATAATAACGCATGCCACACATATTCAACTGGACATATGTGCCTAGATCTTTCCTCACCATATGATGCTTGGCAAAGGAGAAAAATAAAAAGGAATAGAGAGAAAAACTTTGACTCTTTGCATAAAAGGAAATACATAAAAGTAAAAGATAGGCCTTCAAAGAGGGAAGCAGAGGTTACCATGTGCTTACTTGTTTGTATGATGAACCCCTTAGTGCAAAAGAACACCATGTTGTACTGCCCCTTGTGATGGCAACCTTTATTATGTAGTCTATCGCTTTTATTCTTCACCATCACAAGTTCGTACAATGCTAAATTTTCTCTTACACTAAATGATCTCACATTTTAGAAGCAATTTTTATTGCCTTATTGCACTGATGAAAACTTACTTGAAGGATCTGATTCAATCCTTAGGTAGGTATGGTGCACACTTGAAAATAAGATTTGGGTTTAAGGGTTTTCGGATGCACAAGTAGTATCTCTACTTAGTGCGGCATTTTTGTCTAGCAAAGATAGGGGCAAGCACCATATGTTAAAGGATCCATGACAATATGACTTCTATGTGAATATGAACAAACATAAATCATTAAGTTGTCTTCCTTGTCCAACGTCAACAATTTTGGCATATAATATTTTGATGGGGGCTCACAATCACAAAAGATTTCCAGGATAGTGTATTTATATGTGAATCTTCTCTTCCCTTATTAATTCTTTCATGAGTTGCATCATTGACAATGCTATGTTTGTCAATCTCTAATAAAATTTTCTACTTATACTTTTCCTTATGTGGTGTCATCACCTACCATAAGATTAGCATATGATCTTCTTGATTTATTTCCTTTCTTTTTATTTATTTATTTTAATTTTATTACAACGTGAAATTAAAGAAAGCAACAACTCATACTAAACTTTATTATATATGTTGAACACGATTACAAGGATAGATCACTAAGCAAACTCTCGAAATGAAAGGATTGAACTAAACTTTTATTCATCTTAAGCAAAATATAACTATGGATCGAACTAAAATAAGTAAAGGCAAAAGATAGTGGGGATGATACGATACGGGGGCACCTCCCCCAAGCTTGGCGGAAGCCAAGGGGAGTGCCCATACCTGGTACTCAATTTTCTTTTGGTGATAATAAAGTAGCAGCGATCCTATGCTTCACAATCAACAGATTTTCCAATCTACGGATGACGCTTCGGAGGAAGATGATTTGCTCTTGATGCATAATATTTCCATGAGTGAGATATTTATTTTGCACACGAACCGTTTCAATGATTCGAAAGGCTTCAATCTCAGTCTGGGTAAGATGAGCATAGTAAGGTTTAAGCATATCTTCTTCTTCCTCCTCAGCAGGACAGGCCTGCTCAACTGCCGGTGCTTGATCTCTGGTAGCCTCCTTGCTCTTGTCTCCCCTAACGGTTTCTATGGGCTCTTCTCTCTTCAGCTCGATCTTCATCAACCAAGCATCCTCTTCCACGTTGTTGGAGGAGGAAGAAAACATGATGCCTGGCTCAACAGATCTGACCGAAAATAGCAAGAAAAGAGAACAGAAAATTTCTCCGTGATACGCTGATCAATAGGTTTGGTGGGTATATAAAGATTTTTTATCTCAGGGGACAAGCAAACTATAGAAAAACGGAGTCTGAAAAGTACCCGAGGTGGGCACAACCCACCTGGGCGCGCCTGGCAAGCCTGGTGCGCCCTGGTGTCTTGTGCCCACCAGGGTACGCTTCGTGGTTGTTTCTTATTTTCCTAATTTTTGTTCTATTCCAAAACTGACAAAAATATTTTTGCGGATTTTTTGGAGTCCATTTACTTACCGTATCACGTACCTCCTTATTTTCACGATTCTAGAGTGTTTCAGAAGGACTCTTTTATGTGTCCTTATGGTAGTTTGGGTGATATTACTGTCGACATTAATGGGCGCAGAACATATTCTCAAACTTTAAACTCACGCTTTTGGATTCTTTTATCATGCCATCTTTTAACTTTTTCTTTAAATTACTTGGCATTTTCATAAGCTTGGGTTCTCCATTCATCTAATGAACTAATATCAAATAACCTCTTTTCACGGGCAAGTTTGAAATCATAGTTGAGTTCTTTGATTGCCCAATATGCTTTATGTTCTAAGTCAAAAGGCAAATGCCAAGCTTTTCCATAAACCATTTTATAAGGAGACATACCCATAGGATTTTTGTATGTTGTTCTATAACCCCAAAGTGCATCATCTAATTTCTTAGACCAATTCTTCCGGGACCTATTGACAGTCTTTTGCAAAATTAATTTTATTTCTCTATTGCTAAGTTCAACTTGACCACTAGGCTGAGGATGATAAGGTGATGCAATTTTATGGTTAACATCATACTTGGCAAGGATTTTACGGAAAGCACCATGAATAAACTATGAACCACCATTAGTCATTAAATATCTAGGGACTCCAAAACTTGGGAAAATAACTTCCTTAAGCATTTTAATAGAGGTGTTGTGATCAGCACTACTAGTTGGAATAGCTTCTACCCACTTAGTAACATAATCAACAACAACCAAAATATGTGTATACCCATTGGAGGAAGGAAAAGGTCCCATGTAATCATATCCCCAAACATCTACGCATCTACCTCTGTCTACACAAGCTTTTGCTGAGCTGGAATGTCTACAACAAATGATAAATGCTTATGCTTTCTCTACAGACCATGACTCATGGATATGGCCTTTTAATAAGCGGTGCTCCAGAACTAAATCCTTTTATATGCATGAGCATCAAGATATTGTTGTTGATCCTATTTTCCAATGGATTTGGAAATCTTCACATACTCTAAAAATTAAAATGTTTGGGTGGCTTCTACTGAGGGATCGTTTAAATACCAGAGATATGTTACAAAGGAGGCACTGGCATGTGGAGGATCATTCCTGTGTGCTATACCCATATCTCATTCATGAAGATGTTGCCCACTTGTTTTTCTCCTGTAATTTCAGTGTTAGAGTCTGGGATTACTTGCAGATTCACTGGGATCCTCAGCCTGGGATGACCCCTTATAACATGGCAGTAAAGGCTAGGAAGGATTTTGGGCATATTTTCTTCACTGAAGTGGTCTTTACTGCTGTTTGGAATATCTGGATTCTAAGGAATGGCAATGTTTTTAGGAATGAGAGGCCTACATTCAGATCCTGGAGACATAACTTTATTCATGACATAACCTTGCTCTCTCATAGGATTAAATGTAAATACAGGGATAGCCTTCTGACCTGGATTACTAATCTTCCTTAGTTAGCTCTTGTTACCCAGTTTGGGTTGTAAGTATGTCTTTCTCCTTTCTTCTTTCTTATGTAATTGAATTGTACATGACTCTGTTTTTCCTTTGTTGCTTTCAATAAAGAGCTGTGAGGCTTTTGCCTTGCAGTATATAGTCAAATGGTTCAATAACAAGTGAATAATTCATAGGCATTTCTTGACGCTTACCGATATTACCTATTCTTTGGCATTCATCACAAGATAAGACGAACTTACAGGCATCCTTGAAGAGAGTAGGCCAATAAAATCCAGATTGCAATACCTTGTGAGCAGTTCTATCTCCAGCATGATGTCCTCCATATGCTTCGGAGTGACATTTCCATAGGATTTGTCCCTGTTCATGCTCAGGTACACAACGTCTAATAATACCATCTACTCCTTTATAAAGATATGGGTCATCCAAAATTAATGTCTTAAATCATAGAAGAATTTTTTTCTTTTGTTGGTATGTAAAGCTAGGTGGTAAATATTTAGCAACAATGTAATTAGCATAGTGAGCATACCAATGAGTGCTATCAGCAACATTTACTGCAGCTAACTGCTCATCAGGAAAATTATCATCAATAGATAGTGGGTCATCAAGCACATTTTCAAGCCTAGACAAGTTATCAGCTATGGGGTTCTCAACTCCTTTTCTATCAGTGATATGTAAGTCAAATTCTTGTAGCAAGAGAACCCATCGAATAAGTCTAGGTTTACCATCTTTCTTTTCCATAAGATATTTAATAGTAGCATGGTCGGTATGAACAATTACTTTTGAATCAACAATGTAAGATCTAAATTTATCACAAGAAAACACCACTGCTAGAAATTCTTTTTCAGTAGTAGCATAATTTCGTTGAGCACTGTCTAGAGTTTTACTAGCATAATGATAACATTCAGTTTCTTATCCACTCTTTGTCCTAGAACGGCACGAACAACATAATCACTAGCATCACACATAAGATCAAAAGTCAAGTTCCAATCATGTGGTTGAACAATAGGTGCAGAAATTAAGGCTTTTTTGAGTGTTTCAAAGGCATCTAAACAACCATCATCAAAAACAAAAGGAACATCCTTTTGCGAAAGGTTTGTAAGAGGCCTAGAAATTTTTATAAAAGTATTTAATAAATCTCCTATAGAAACCAACATGACCTAGGAAACTACAAATACCTTTGATATCTTTAGTACATGGCATTTTCTCAATTGCATCAACCATAGCTTTGTCCACTTCAATACCTCTTTCAGAAATTTTATGACCCAAGACAATACCTTCATTAACCATGAAGTGGCACTTCCCCCAATTCAAGACAAGATTTGTTTGTTCACTTCTCTGCAAAACTTGATCAAGATTACTTAAACAATCATCAAAAGACTTCCCATAAACAGAGAAGCCATCAATGAAAACCTCAACAATCTTTTCACAAAATTCAGAGAATATAGCACTCATACATCTTTGAAAAGTAGCAGGTGCATTGTATAAACCAAAAGGCATACGTCTATAAGCATAAGTTCCAAAAGGACAAGTAAAAGTGGTATTTTCTTGATCGGGTTGAGAAATAGGTATTTGTGAAAAACCAGAGTATCCATCAAGGAAGCAAAAATGTGTGTGCTTAGATAATCTTTCTAGTATTTGATCAATAAAAGGCACAGGGTAATGATCTTTTCTAGTTGCTTTGTTTATTTTTCTAAAATCAATTACCATTCTATAGCCTGTAACAATTCTCTGTGGAATAAGTTCATTCTTATCATTAGGAACAACAGTGATACCTCCTTTCTTAGGGACACAATGAACAGGACTTACCCATCTACTATCAGCTATAGGGTAGATTATACCTGCTTCCAGAAGTTTTAATATTTTTGTTCTTACCACTTCCTTCTTCTTTGGATTTAACCGACATTGGTGATCAACAACGGGTTTACCATCAGGTTCCATATTAATCTTGTGCTGACATAGAGTGGGACTAATGCCCTTTAAATCATCAAGAGTATATCCAATATCAGCTCGGTGCTTCCTTAGAACTTTCAATAATATTTCTTCTTCATGTTTTGAAAGGTTAGCACTAATAATAACATGATATATCTTCTTTTCATCAAGATAAGCATATTTCAAAGTGGCTGGTAATTGTTTTAATTCAAACAAATGATCACCTTTAGGTGGAGGAGGACCTCCTCGCGTTTCAATAGGCAAATTGTGTTTAAGCAGAGGACGTTGTTCAAAGAAAATCTTATCTATTTCATTTCTTTCATGCATATGTAAATCATTTTCATGGTCTAGCAGATATTGTTCTAGAGGATCAGTAGGAGGCACATCAATAGAAGCAAGACCAATTATTTCATCCTTACTAGGAAATTCTTTTTCATGAAGCTTTCTACTAAACTAGGAAAAATTAAAACCATGAGATTCATCACCAAAACTAACACCGACAGTTTGTTTCTTACAATCTATTTTAGCATTAACGGTGTTCAAGAAAGGACTACCAAAGATAATGGGATAAAAGTCATCTTGTGGGGAACCAAGAACATGAAAATAAGTAGGGTATTTTATTTTCCCACACAAGACTTCAACATCTCTAACAATCCCAATTGGTGATATAGTATCTCTATTAGCAAGTTTAATAGTAATATCTATGTCTTCTACTCTGCGGGTGCTATGTCATTCCTAATGTCTTGATATAAGGAATAAGGAATAGCACTCACATGCTAGCACCTAAGTCACATAAACCATGATAACAGTGAGTTCCTATTTTAACTGAGACAACGGGCATGCCAACAACAGGTCCATGTTTATCCTTTTTATCAGGTTTGGCAATTCTAATAGCTTCATAGAATTAATTAAATGCACATCTATATTCTCTTACAAGAGATCCTTAACCATAGCAACACTAGGTTCTACTTTGATTGGTTCATTAGGTTTAGGTATTCTAATATAACTTTTGTTGACCACAGTTGAAACTTCAGCATGTTCCTTTATCCTAACAGGGAAAGGTGGTTTCTCAATATAAGCAGTAGGAACAATTGGATCAACATTATAAATTATAGTTTCTTCCTTAGCTAGTTCTGGTTCTTTAATTTCTTATTTAATATATGGGTGATATTTAAACCACTTCTCTTTAGGAAGATCAACATGAGTAGCATGATTCACAAAAGGATGCTGTACTATCTCAGAGTCAAGTCCATATTTAGTGCTAAACTTTTGAAAAGCATCGGTATTTATAAAAGATTTAACATAATCATACTTAAACTTAATACCTGACTCTTTACCTTCGCCGATTTCTCAATCTTCAGAGTTGCGTTTAATTCTTTCCAAAAGATCCCACCGGAATTCAATAGTCTTCTTCATCAAAGAACCAGTACAAGAAGTATCGAGCATGGATTGATCATCATGAGAAAGTCGAGCATAAAAATTCTAAAAAATATTTATCTTGAGAGCTCATGATTGGGGCATGAATATAACATTGACTTAAGCCTCCCCCAAGATAGAGAGATACTTTCTCCTTCACGAGGACAAAAATTATATATGTAATTCCGATCACGATGAACTAGATGCATGGGATAATTTTTTGGTGAAAATCCAATTTCAATCGATTCCAATTCCAAGATCCAATATCATCACATAGCCTATACCATGCCAATGCTTTTCCCTTCAAAGATAAAGGGAAAACCTTCTTCTTAACTTCATCTCCGGGTAAACCTGCAAGTTTAAACAATCCACAAATTTGTTCCACATATATCAAGTGCATATCATGATGTTCGGTTCCATCTCATGCATAAGGATTAGCTAGAAGTTGTTCTATCATACCCGAAGGAATTTCATATTCAATATTTTTAGTAGGTTCAGTAGGTTGAGGGGTAGCTAATCGTGGTTCCGGTCGAGGTGAAGATACCCCGAACAAACCCCTTAAAGGATTGTTTTCCATAGTAACAAGTGACAGTAAATTTCAGCACACTATATAAATGTTTCCTTACCAAATTCTACTTACCAGAGGCGCTTCACTCCCCGGCAACGGTGCCAGAAAATAGCCTTGATGACCATGTGATGATAGTTTCAGATCTGTTTCAGCAAATGCACTTTTGTCATTTTTGCCATGATTAATGTGTGCATGATATGATCCTGAGCTCTACATGTGTTTTGAAGTATGTCATGCCATCTTTACAGGGGTGTATGCCATGTATTTTTGTGATCTTTGTGGTGATTAGCACAAGAATGCAAAGTAGCTTACTCAATGTTGCTGTTTTCAGGGACTTAGAATTTCACTAAGTCCTTGTCCTGCTGTAATTTTTATGACATATGTTCATGTTGTTTCCTAGTGATCCACGCCTCTTTTGAGCATGGTCACTAAGGATGTTTTGTAGATATTGTGGTGCTCTATCCATCCATGTATTTGTTTGCAATTATGGAGCACTCTAGCTTGAGTCAATCGAGCTCTACTTTTGCTATAAAATGTTCCTGGCAGATTGTTAACATGTTAGCAATTTTGCCAAGCTTGTTGTAGTTGATCCGTGCATGCTATGATGTTGTTCTTGCCATGTCTAGCTTCTATGCCATGTCTATTTGCTGGGTGTATGCTTAGATTATCATGCCATGATTTGTAGTGAGTGCATCGAGCTCGTAAACATGCCTACATGTTATCTGTTTTGCCATGTTCCAGTTTTCTGCTAAGTCTGAATCTGTTAACGTTAATTGCTATGTTCACGTGGTTGCAATTGTATTTTCTGATCCGTTTTGGCTTAAGGTCAGTAAGGGACTTTTGATTTATGCTTTGAGTAGCTTCATGCCATGCTTTGTTTTGCCATGATATGTTCCTGTAGCATATAGTTATTGTTGGGGAACGTTGCAGAAAACAAAAAATTTCCTACTCGTTTCACCAAGATCATCTAGGAGTTCATCTAGCAACGAGTCACGAGATGCATCTACATACCTTTGTAGATCGCGAGCGAAAGCGTTCGTTAGAACGAGGTTGAAGTAGTCGAACACGACGTGATCCAAATCACCGATGACCAGCGCCGAACGGACGGCACCTCCGCGTTCAACACACGTACGGGACGGGAGACGTCTCCTCCTTCTTGATCCAGCAAGGGGAGAGGAGAGGTTGACGAAGATCCAGCAGCACGACGGCGTGGTGGTGGATGCAGGGCGTCACGACAGCAGGGCTTCGCCGTGTACTACGAG
Source organism: Triticum monococcum (assembly GCA_034509565.1). NCBI lineage: Eukaryota > Viridiplantae > Streptophyta > Magnoliopsida > Poales > Poaceae > Triticum > Triticum monococcum. The sequence continues at coordinate 434,696,072 of CM067842.1, read as the reverse complement.
AAAGGGAGAAGTAACAGGGGGAGAGGGAAGCACCAAAAGCGTGGGGATCAAGTCCCTCCTCTCCCCCACTATATATAGGGGTGCCAGGGGGGCGCCGGCCCTGGTAGATGGGATCTACCAGGGGGGCGGCGGCCAGGGGTGGGGGGCTTGCCCCCCAAGCAAGGGGGCGCCCCCCCTTAGGGTTCCCCCCCAACCCTAGGCGCATGGGCCTTGGGGGGGCTGGCGCCCCAGCCCACTATGGGCTGGGTTCCCTCCTATTTCAGCCCAAGGGGCCCTCCGGGATAGGTGGCCCCACCCGGTGGACCCCCGGGACCCTTCCGGTGGTCCCGGTACAATACCGGGTACCCCGAAACTTGTCCCGATGGCCGAAACTGCACATCCTATATATAATTCTTTACCTCCGGACCATTCCAGAACTCCTCGTGACGTCCGGGATCTCATCCGGGACCCCGAACAACATTCGGGTTACTGCATATACATATCTTCACAACCCTAGCGTCACCGAACCTTAAGTGTGTAGACCCTACGGGTTCGGGAGACAAGCAGACATGACCGAGACGACTCTCCGGTCAATAACCAACAGCGGGATCTGGATACCCATGTTGGCTCCCACATGCTCCACGATGTTCTCATCGGATGAACCACGATGTCGAGGATTCAATCAACCCCGTATGCAATTCCCTTTGTCTATCGATATATTACTTGCTCGAGATTCGATCGTCGGTATCCCAATACCTCGTTCAATCTCGTTACCGGCAAGTCACTTTACTCGTACCGTAATACATGATCCCGTGACCAGACACTTGGTCACTTTGAGCTCATTATGATGATGCATTACCGAGTGGGCCCAGTGATACCTCTCCGTCATACGGAGTGACAAATCCCAGTCTTGATCCGTGTCAACCCAACAGACACTTTCGGAGATACCCGTAGTATACCTTTATAGTCACCCAGTTACGTTGTGGCGTTTGGTACACCCAAAGCACTCCTACGGTATCCGGGAGTTACACGATCTCATGGTCTAAGGAAAAGATACTTGACATTGCAAAACTCTAGCAAACGAACTATACGATCTTTATGCTATGTTTAGGATTGGGTCTTGTCCATCACATCATTCTCCTAATGATGTGATCTCATCATCAGTGACATCTTATGTCCATAGCCAGGAAACCATGACTATCTGTTGATTAACAAGCTAGTCAACTAGAGGCTTACTAGGGACATGTTGGTGTCTGTTATTCACACATGTATTACGATTTCCGGATAACACAATTATAGCATGAATAAAGACAATTACCATGAACAAGGAAATATAATAATAATGCTTTTATTATTGCCTCTAGGGCATATTTCCAACAGTCTCCCACTTGCACTAGAGTCAATAATCTAGTTACATTGTGATGAATCGAACACCCATGGAATTCTGGTGTTGATCATGTTTTGCCCTAGGGAGAGGTTTAGTCAACGGATCTGCTACATTCAGGTCCGTATGTACTTTACAAATTTCTATGTCTCCATCTTGAACATTTTCACGAATGGAGTTGAAGCGACGCTTGATGTGCCTTGTCTTCTTGTGAAACCTGGGCTCCTTGGCAAGTGCAATAGCTCCAGTGTTGTCACAGAAGAGCTTGATCGGCCCCGACGCATTGGGTATGACTCCGAGGTCGGTGATGAACTCCTTCACCCAGATTGCTTCATGTGCTGCCTCCGAGGCTGCCATGTACTCCGCTTCACATGTAGATCCCGCCACGACGCTCTGCTTGCAACTGCACCAGCTTACTGCCCCACCATTCAAAATATACACGTATCCGGTTTGTGAATTTGAGTCATCCAGATCTGTGTCGAAGCTAGCGTCGACGTAACCCTTTACGACGAGCTCTTCGTCACCTCCATAAACGAGAAACATCTCCTTAGTCCTTTTCAGGTACTTCAGGATATTCTTGACCGCTGTCCAGTGTTCCTTGCCGGGATTACTTTGGTACCTTCCTACCAAACTTACGGCAAGATTTACATCGGGTCTGGTACACAGCATGGCATACATAATAGAACCTATGGCTGAGGCATAGGGGATGACACTCATCTCTTCTATTTCTTCTGCCGTGGTCGGACTTTGAGCCGAGCTCAATTTCATACCTTGCAGTACAGGCAAGAACCCCTTCTTAGACTGATCCATATTGAACTTCTTCAATATCTTATCAAGGTATGTGCTTTGTGAAAGACCTATGAGGCGTCTTGATCTATCTCTATAGATCTTGATGCCTAATATATAAGCAGCTTCTCCAAGGTCCTTCATTGAAAAACTCTTATTCAAGTAGGCCTTGATGCTGTCCAAGAGTTATGTATCATTTCCCATCAAAAGTATGTCATCTACATATAATATGAGAAATGCTACAGAGCTCCCACTCACTTTCTTGTAAACACAGGCTTCTCCATAAGTCTGTGTGAACCCAAACGCTTTGATCATCTCATCAAAGCGAATGTTCCAACTCCGAGATGCTTGCACCAGCCCATAAATCGAGCGTTGGAGCTTGCACACCTTGTCAGCATTCTTAGGATCGACAAAACCCTCCGGCTGCATCATATACAATTCTTCCTTAAGGAAACCATTAAGGAATGCCGTTTTGACGTCCATTTGCCATATTTCATAATCGTAGAATGTGGCAATTGCTAACATGATTCGGACGGACTTCAGCTTCGCTACCGGTGAGAAAGTCTCATCGTAGTCAACCCCTTGAACTTGTCGATAACCCTTAGCGACAAGCCGAGCTTTATAGATGGTCACATTACCATCCGCGTCTGTCTTCCTCTTAAAGATCCATTTATTTTCTATGGCTCGCCGTTCTACGGGCAAGTCAGTCAAAGTCCATACTTCGTTTTCATACATGGATCCTATCTCGGATTTCATGGCTTCTAGCCATTTGTCGGAATCCGGGCCCGCCATCGCTTCTTCATAGTTCGAAGGTTCACCGTTGTCTAACAACATGATTTCCAAGACAGGGTTGCCGTACCACTCTGGTGCGGAACGTGTCCTTGTGGACCTTCGAATTTCAGTAGAAGCTAGATCAGAAGTATCTTGATCATTATCATTAACATCCTCTCTAGTTGGTGCTGGCACCTCAGGAACATTTTCTTGAGTTGCGCCATTTTCCGGTTCAAGAGGCAATACTTCATCTAGTTCTACTTTCCTCCCACTTACTTCTTTCGAGAGAAACTCCTTCTCTAGAAAGGATCCATTCTTGGCAACAAAGACCTTGCCTTCGGATCTGAGGTAGAAGGTATACCCAATAGTTTCTTTAGGGTATCCTATGAAGACGCATTTTTCCGACTTGGGTTCGAGCTTTTCAGGTTGAAGTTTCTTGACATAAGCATCGCATCCCCAAACTTTTAGAAACGACAGCTTAGGTTTCTTCCCAAACCATAATTCATACAGTGTCGTCTCATCGGATTTCGACGGAGCCCTATTTAAAGTGAATGCGGCAGTCTCTAAAGCATAGCCCCAAAAAGATAGCGGTAAATCGGTAAGAGACATCATAGACCGCACCATATCTAATAGAGTGCGATTACGACGTTCGGACACACCGTTACGCTGAGGTGTTCCAGGCGGCGTTAGTTGTGAAACTATTCCACATTTTCTTAAGTGTGTGCCAAATTCATGACTCAAGTATTCTCCTCCACGATCTGATCGTAGAAACTTGATCTTCCTGTCACGTTGATTCTCAACCTCACTCTGAAATTCCTTAAACTTTTCAAAGGTTTCAGACTTGTGTTTCATTAAGTAGATATACCCATATCTACTCAAGTCATCAGTGAGAGTGAGAACATAACGATAGCCACCACGAGCCTCAACACTCATCGGACCGCACACATCAGTATGTATGATTTCCAATAAGTTGGTTGCTCGCTCCATTGTTCCTGAGAACGGAGTCTTGGTCATTTTACCCATGAGGCATGGTTCGCACGTGTCAAATGATTCATAATCAAGAGACTCTAAAAGTCCATCTGCATGGAGCTGCTTCATGCGTTTGACACCTATGTGACCAAGGCGGCAGTGCCACAAGTATGTGGGACTATCGTTATTAACCTTACATCTTTTGGTATTCACACTATGAACATGTGTAGCATTACGCTCGAGATTCATTAAGAATAAACCATTCACCACAGGAGCATGACCATAAAACATATCTCTCATATAAATGGAACAACCATTATTCTCGGATTTAAATGAGTAGCCATCTCGAATTAAACGAGATCCCGATACAATGTTCATGCTCAAAGCTGGTACCAAATAACAATTATTGAGGTTTAAAACTAATCCCGTAGGTAAATGAAGAGGCAGCGTGCCGACGGCGATCACATCGACCTTGGAACCATTCCCGACGCGCATCGTCACCTCGTCCTTCGCCAGTCTCCGTTTATTCCGCAGCTCCTGCTTTGAGTTACAAATGTGAGCAACTGCACCGGTATCAAATACCCAAGAGCTACTACGAGCACTGGTTAGGTACACATCAATTACATGTATATCACATATACCTTTTTTTTTGCCGGCCTTCTTGTCCGCTAAGTATTTGGGGCAATTCCGCTTCCAGTGACCACTTCCCTTGCAATAAAAACACTCAGTCTCGGGCTTGGGTCCATTCTTTGGCTTCTTCCCGGCAGCTTGCTTGCCGGGCGCGGCAACTTCCTTGCCGTCCTTCTTGAAGGCTTTCTTACCCTTGCCCTTCTTGAACTTAGTGGTTTTATTGACCATCAACACCTGATGTTCCTTCTTGACTTCTACCTCTGCTGATTTCAGCATAGCAAATACTTCAGGAATGGTCTTTTCCATCCCCTGCATATTGAAGTTCATCACAAAGCTCTTGTAGCTCGGTGGAAGCGACTGGAGGATTCTGTCAATGACCGCATCATCCGGGAGATTAACTCCTAGCTGAGTCAAGCGGTTATGTAATCCAGACATCGTGAGTATGTGCTCACTGACAGAACTATTTTCCTCCATCTTACAGCTGAAGAACTTGTCGGAGACCTCATATCTCTCGACCCGGGCATGAGCTTGGAAAACCATTCTCAGCTCTTCGAACATCTCATATGCTCCATGTCTCTCAAAACGCTTTTGGAGCCCCGGTTCTAAACTGTAGAGCATGCCGCACTGAACGAGGGAGTAGTCATCGGATCGTGTCTGCCAAGCGTTCATAACATCTTGTTCGGCAGGGAGGACAGGTGCGTCACCCAGCGGTGCTTGTAGGACATAATCTTTCTTGGCAGCTATGAGGATGATCCTCAGGTTCCGGACCCAGTCCGTGTAGTTGCTGCCATCGTCTTTCAGCTTGGTTTTCTCTAGGAACGCGTTGAAGTTGAGGACTACGTTGGCCATTTGATCTACAAGACATATTGTAAATATTTTAGACTAAGTTCATGATAATTAAGTTCATCAAATCAAATTATTTATGAACTCCCACTTAGATAGACATCCCTCTTCCAGTCATCTAAGTATAACATGATCCGAGTTAACTAGGCCGTGTCCGATCATCACGTGAGACAGACTAGTCAACGTTGGTGAACATCTTCATGTTGATCGTATCTTCTATACGACTCATGCTCGACCTTTCGGTCTTCTGTGTTCCGAGGCCATGTCTGTACATGCTAGGCTCGTCAAGTCAACCTAAGTGTTTGCATGTGTAAATCTGTCTTACACCCGTTGTATGTGAACGTTAGAATCTATCACACCCGATCATCACGTGGTGCTTCGAAACAACGAACTGTCGCAACGGTGCACAGTTAGGGGGAACACTTCTTGAAATTATTATGAGGGATCATCTTATTTACTACCGTCGTTCTAAGTAAACAAGATGCAAAACATGATAAACATCACATGCAATCAAATAATAAACGTGACATGATATGGCCAATATCACATAGCTCCTTTGATCTCCATCTTGGGGCTCCATGATCATCTTGTCACCGGCTTGACACCATGATCTCCACCATCATGATTTCCATCATCGTGTCTCCATGAAGTTGCTCGCCAACTATTACTTCTACTACTATGGCTAACGCGTTTAGCAATAAAGTAAAGTAATTTACATGGCGTTTCTCAATGACACGCAGGTCATATAAAAGAATAAAGACAACTCCTATGGCTCCTGCCGGTTGTCATACTCATCGACATGCAAGTCGTGATTCCTATTACAATAGCATGAACATCTCATACATCACATATAGATCATTCATCATTCATCACAACTTTGGCCATATCATATCACAAAGCACTTGCTGCAAAAACAAGTTAGACGTCCTCTAATTGTTGTTGCAAGTTTTACGTGGCTGAATTAGGGTTCTAGCAAGAACGTTTTCTTACCTACATGAAAGCCACAACGTGATTTGTCAACTTCTATTTACCCTTCATAAGGACCCTGTTCATCGAATCCGCTCCAACTAAAGTGGGAGAGACAGACACCCGCCAGCCACCTTATGCAACTAGTGCATGTTAATCGGTGGAACCGGTCTCACGTAAGCGTACGTGTAAGGTTGGTCCGGGCCGCTTCATCCCACAATACCGCTGAAGCAAGAAAAGACTAGTAGCAGCAAGAAGGTTGACAAATCCACGCCCACAACGAATTGTGTTCTACTCGCGCAAGAAGAACTACGCATAGACCTAGCTCTGATGCCACTGTTGGGGAACGTTGCAGAAAACAAAAATTTTCCTACTCGTTTCACCAAGATCATCTAGGAGTTCATCTAGCAACGAGTCACGAGATGCATCTACATACCTTTGTAGATCGCGAGCGGAAGCGTTCGTTAGAACGAGGTTGAAGTAGTCGAACACGACGTGATCCAAATCACCGATGACCAGCGCCGAACGGACGGCACCTCCGCGTTCAACACACGTACGGGACGGGAGACGTCTCCTCCTTCTTGATCCAGCAAGGGGAGAGGAGAGGTTGACGAAGATCCAGCAGCACGACGGCGTGGTGGTGGATGCAGGGCGTCACGACAGCAGGGCTTCGCCGTGTACTACGAGAAAGGGAGAAGTAACAGGGGGAGAGGGAAGCACCAAAAGCGTGGGGATCAAGTCCCTCCTCTCCCCCACTATATATAGGGGTGCCAGGGGGGCGCCGGCCCTGGTAGATGGGATCTACCAGGGGGGGCGGCGGCCAGGGGTGGGGGGCTTGCCCCCCAAGCAAGGGGGCGCCCCCCCTTAGGGTTCCCCCCCAACCCTAGGCGCATGGGCCTTGGGGGGGCTGGCGCCCCAGCCCACTATGGGCTGGGTTCCCTCCTATTTCAGCCCAAGGGGCCCTCCGGGATAGGTGGCCCCACCCGGTGGACCCCCGGGACCCTTCCGGTGGTCCCGGTACAATACCGAGTACCCCGAAACTTGTCCCGATGGCCGAAACTGCACATCCTATATATAATTATTTACCTCCGGACCATTCCAGAACTCCTCGTGACGTCCGGGATCTCATCCGGGACCCCGAACAACATTCGGGTTACTGCATATACATATCTTCACAACCCTAGCGTCACCGAACCTTAAGTGTGTAGACCCTACGGGTTCGGGAGACAAGCAGACATGACCGAGACGACTCTCCGGTCAATAACCAACAACGGGATCTGGATACCCATGTTGGCTCCCACATGCTCCACGATGTTCTCATCGGATGAACCACGATGTCGAGGATTCAATCAACCCCGTATGCAATTCCCTTTGTCTATCGATATATTACTTGCCCGAGATTCGATCGTCGGTATCCCAATACCTCGTTCAATCTCGTTACCGGCAAGTCACTTTACTCGTACCGTAATACATGATCCCGTGACCAGACACTTGGTCACTTTGAGCTCATTATGATGATGCATTACCGAGTGGGCCCAGTGATACCTCTCCGTCATACGGAGTGACAAATCCCAGTCTTGATCCGTGTCAACCCAACAGACACTTTCGGAGATACCCGTAGTATACCTTTATAGTCACCCAGTTACGTTGTGACGTTTGGTACACCCAAAGCACTCCTACGGTATCCGGGAGTTACACGATCTCATGGTCTAAGGAAAAGATACTTGACATTGCAAAACTCTAGCAAACGAACTATACGATCTTTATGCTATGTTTAGGATTGGGTCTTGTCCATCACATCATTCTCCTAATGATGTGATCTCGTCATCAGTGACATCTTATGTCCATAGCCTGGAAACCATGACTATCTGTTGATTAACAAGCTAGTCAACTAGAGGCTTACTAGGGACATGTTGGTGTCTGTTATTCACACATGTATTACGATTTCCGGATAACACAATTATAGCATGAATAAAGACAATTACCATGAACAAGGAAATATAATAATAATGCTTTTATTATTGCCTCTAGGGCATATTTCCAACAGTTATCGTGCTCTAAACATTGCTTCCTGATGTTAAATTCCTGACTTGTTAATTTCACTAAGTCTGAGACCTGTAATCTTTTGCACTTTTGCCATGCTTGTTTTAACCTGCTATTGAGTGAATTAGCCATAGCTCAGTGTTCATCTTTTGTCAAGCATCATGAGTGGATCCCTGCCATGTATTTTGTTGTCATGTTGGAGTGTTGTAGAATGTTGTTCTTGATGCATTTAGAAGGCTACTTGTTGTTTATCGCAGACCGGTGCCATATTTGTTTTGCTTGCCATTTCCAAACCGTGCATCCGATTCCGGTGATCTTTATATCAATTTCAATCAAAATAACCTCACCTTTCCAGTGGCACTCTTGGTTTTCCAAGTTGAGGCCAGGTTAAATCATTCCTTTCCAAATCATGCAAATGCATCACATATCGCATCCCGCATATCATACCATGTTTGCATCATGTTGCTTGAGCATTGCACGTGGTTGATTGTGTTCCCTTTTGCTTGTTGTTCTTGCTTGGGTAGAGCCGGGAGACGAGTTCGTGTTCGAGGAGCCTGTTGAGTTCGTTTTCAAGGATCAAGCTTTCTTCTTCTCAGAGAACTTTGCAGGCAAGATGACCATACCCTCGAAATCACTTCTATCTTTGCTTGCTAGATGCTCGCTCTTTTGCTATGCCTATGCTACGATACCTACCACTTGCTTATCATGCCTCCCATATTGCCATGTCAACCTCTAACCCACCTTGTCCTAGCAAACCGTTGTTTGGCAATGTTACCGCTTTGCTCAGCCCCTCTTATAGCGTTGCTAGTTGCAGGTGAAGATTGGAGATCGTTCCTTGTTGGAACATGTTTATTGTTGCGATATCATCATATTATCTTATTTATATTAATGCACCTATATACTTGGTAAAGGGTGGAACGCTCGGCCATATGCCTGGTGTTTTGTTCCACTCTTGCCGCCCTAGTTTCCATCATATCGGTGTTATGTTCCCGGATTTTGCGTTCCTTACACGGTTGGGTTATAATGGGAACCCCTTGATAGTTCGCCTTGATTAAAACTCCTCCAGCAATGCCCAACATTGGTTTTACCATTCGCCACCTAGCCTCTTTTTCCCTTGGGTTCCGCGGTCTCAAGGGTCATCTTTATTAAACCCGCTCCTCTGAGTGTTGGTCCACCTTGTCAGCCACCGGTGGCCACCAGGGGCAACTCTGGGCTGGCCTACCGTAAGTTTGGACAATCCGGTGTGCCCTAAGAACGAGATATGTGCAGCTCCTATCGGGATTTGTCGGCACATTCGGGCGGTGTTGCTGGACTTGTTTTACCATTGTCGAGGATGTCTTGTAACCGGGATGCTGAGTCCAGTCGGATTGTCTTGGGAGAAGGAATATCCTTCATTGACCGTGAGAGCTTGTGATGGGCTAAGTTGGGACACCCCTGCAGGGATTTGATCTTTCGAAAGCCATGCCCGCGGTTATGGGCAGATGGGAATTTGTTAATGTCCGGTTGTAGAAAACCTGAAACTTAATTTAATTAAAAATGCACCAACCGCGTGTGTAACCGTGATGGTCTCTTCTCGGCGGAGTCCGGGAAGTGAACACGGTGTTCACGTAATGTTTGACGTAGGTTGTTCTAGGATCACTTCTTGATCATAGTTGTTCGACCGTGCTTTTGCCTTCTCTTCTCTCATTTGCGTATGTTAGCCACCATATATGCTAGTCACTTGCTGCAGCTCCACATTATACCTTTACCCTAACTATAAGCTTAAATAGTCTTGATCGCGAGGGAGTGAGATTGCTAAGTCCCCGTGACTCACAGATTACTTCCAAAACCATATGCAGGGACCGATGATACCGCTCCAGATGATATGACCGAGCTCAAGTGGGAGTTCGATGAAGACTCTCGTCGTTACTATGTGTCTTTCCCAGATGATCAGTAGTGGTGCCCGGTTGGGGCGATCAGGGACTTTGTCGCATTTGGGGGTTGTTCTTCATTTTGGTTCTGTAGTCGGACCTTGAGTGTAATTGGATGAATGTAATGACTTATTTATGTATTTGTGTGACGTGCCGAGTGTAAGCCAACTATGTATCCTTTTCCCCTATTGTATTACATGGGTTGTTGTGAAGATTACCTCACTTGCGATATTGCTTTCAATGCGGTTATGCCTCTAAGTCGTGCTTTGACACGTGGGAGATATAGACGCATCGAGGGCGTTACAATCTTGTCCTTCATCATCGTCGTCCCTTCATATCGCGTCGGTTTTCTTGACTTGTTTTTATTCTTGCAGGGATATGGAGACGCTGGCCAAGACGGCGGCGAAGAAGGCCAAGGCCTCAATGGGAGACAAGCCCCCGGTGGGTACTTCGCGCGCACCGTTGTTGGTGGAGAGCAGCCTAGACAGCAGTCCCCGGTGCAACCCCCGCTCCAGCCCCCAGCGTAAGCTCACCACTCACTCCTTCACTGATGAACATTGGGGTGTGAATCCTTGATGCTGACCTTCCCGGGTTCGCAGGAGAAGAATGGCGGCAGGAGGAGCCATTGAGGGCCACCCCCAACACGCCGCCCCCCTCGACTACGCCACCCCGAGGGGCGCCATCGGCGAGGGCATCCACCACCAAGCCCACTCATATGGAGGAGGAGATGAACTTGGGTGCCGGGGGCTCTGCCCCGGCAAGAAATGCTGGAGGGGAGGGTGCTACTTCTTCCCAGCTTGAAGCAGGTAAGTCGTTTGCTTTCTGTCCTCGCTCTTTATTTTTCTTATTGAACCTTGACCTTGGCCGCATCTCATCCTCTCTTCTTGGTATCCAGATCCTTCCTCGACGGACCGGGAGGATATCGACACCATTATCGGGGAGGTCGCCAGGGACACCGAGGCCGATGCCAACAAGGTCGCCGCTGAGGAGGCTGCCAAGACCGCCGCTGAAGAGGCTGCCAAGGAGCCTGCCGGGGAGGCCTGCAAGGCCGCTGCCGAGGAGGCCGGCAGGGCCGCTGCCAAGGAGGGGGTGGTTGACGACCAACCTTCCTCCTCTGCTTCCTCTAGCTCGAGCAAGTACTTGAAGGTGGGCGACGACTTGTTCGTCCATCTTCCAGGAACGGAAAGCACTAGGGCGCTAGCTGAAGGGGAGGCGTTTGATGACGAGGCCCTCACCTCCACTGGGCTCCAGGTCGTTGACGAACCGAGCACCAGCGGCGGCGGTTCCCAAGAGGAGCAGCTGCTTCGGACCATGAGCACCAACTTCTAGAAGCTCCAGGCGCTTCACCGTGCCCACTTGGACAAGGCAAAATCCAAGATGATGGTGGTGGACAAGGCGGAGGCGGATCTCGAGGAACACGTCCTCGAGACGCAGGCCTGGTTCCGCCAAGCCCGGATCGCTCTGGACCTGCTAGCTGAGCGCAAACGGGAGCTCATCTTGAAGCAGGCCGATGTCGAGAAACTCGAAGAGGTGGCGAGGGAACAGGCGGCCAAGGACGAGGCCGCTCGACATCAGCACCAGGACGAGTTAAACTCCCAGGAGGAGGACCTTGCCTCTCGCGAGGAGGCACTCGCCACCACGCTCCGCGGCAAGGATGAGTAGGTCGAGAAGCTCATCGTGCTGCAGACCCAGGAACTAGAGTGGAAGCACAGGGAGGCGCTCGATGCCCACGCCCTGGTCCATGCCGGCAGAGTGAAGGAGCTGGAGGTGGAGCGGCATGACCTGAAGAAACAAGTCATGGAGCTAGCGAAGGAGAAGGACACGCTCAACGGTGCCTTGGTGGAGGCGCAGGCCATAGTCCTCGGCAAAGCCGAGTCGCTCTCCAAGGCCAATGACTCCATCACAGACCTGAAGCTGAAGCTGGAGGGTCTTGAGGGGACGCTTTCGGAGGTCAGGGCCCGGGAAGAGATCCTGACCAAGGCCCTGGAGAACGAGAAGCAGCTGCGGAGGAACGACGCTGCCAACCACGAGGATTACGTGAAGGGCGAAAACCTCTGGACCAACTGCCTCGCCGGTGTCACGGAGAGGCTTACCATGCAGCTGGCCGCCATGGGCATGTCAAGATTCGGGTATTCCCCTGAGGCGGGCGCGAGCCCCAATGCCAAGCTGACCCTGTTCTTTAAGGGCGTTCTTGAGGCCCTGGAGTAGCTCCGTTCCAACATAGCGTCCTCTCTGGCCAACGAGGCCCGGAGGCTTTGCCGGGGTGCCCTGACCAAGGTTCTCACCAAGGTGGCGTACTGGAACCCCGACCTCAACTTCGACGCCGCGCTGGAGAGCTTGCCGGAGGGAGTGTACCTTGCGGCGCTCGAAGAGCGTATCGAGCCCATCATCAGCCGCGTCAATGGAGTTCGGAGGATAGAGGGCCAGTGTCGGGACTAGGCACCCCGTTTCTCATCGCCGCTGCAGGTTCATGACCAAGACAATTTTTATGTTTAGTTAGAACCGCAGCAACAATTGGTGTAATATAACTCTGCAGTACTTTGAAATGATGCATGTAATTTTCCTGTTCGATCTTTCTTTGTATGTACACCCTACGCTCAACTGGATAGGCTTGATGGCGCGTGAATCCAGGCTGCGGCGTTTCGAGGATGGGTCCTCAACAACTGGCCGGGTGTGCTTGCAGCCAAGTAAACCACCTTGCCATTCTCAGCGCGGCCGCTCAAACTATTGAGCGGACTAGAAATAGAACAAGGGCGTTGCCAATAGCGGGAAGGCCACCTTGCCGTTCTCGACGCGGCCGCTCGAACTGTTGAGCGGAGTCAAAACAGAACAAGGGCGTTGCCAATAGTGGAAGGCCCCCATCGCGTGCAGGTTTCTCATACCAAGAACAAGATCTCCAAGGAAAACAACCATATATATAAAAGGAATTATTCAAAGTTAGGCATGACTTAGCTTTTCTCCCACCGCGCGAGCGTTTATCGCATCCGCAAATGATGTCGCTCGTTCGGTCGTCTTCTTCCTTGGAGTGACGACCACGATGAAGCCGTTGCGCCAACTAGACCAGATTTTCACAACCTACGCCTCCTACCTGGTGCGCCAAAGATGTCGGGGGAAACGACACCTATGGGATCACTAGGGTCCCTTTTTGCTATGGTTGGCAGGCGCGAGGTTGTGCAAAGAGCGGGTCTAGAAGGTTGCATGAGGATCGTTTACCCAGGTTCGGGCCGCAAGGATGCGTAATACCCTAGTCCTGCTTTGGTGTGTATTTGAGTGTTCTTTGAGTTCTTGAACTAGCTACGATGCATGCGTCGTCCAAAAAATCTGAATCCTCTCTCAGTACACCGCGGGTCTCCTTTTATAGTCAAAAGCGGCTGCCACAGTGGCCCACAGGAGGTGGAAAGGTATATAGTAATTGAGTCTATCTCCTGGCAGCGTAGGACAAACGCATTTAATGCACTGCCAACGTGCCCTTCTTGCTTTATCGGGGACGGTAAGGAAGCATGTCCAAGCTGTCGCCGCCTCGCCTGGCTTTGACGCGCGTTCGAACTAAGGAGGCGTGTAGTGCCATGTTGGCTGGCTGCTGAGTTGGTGCGGTGACTGAATCATCACGAAGATCTTCATGCCACCACACAGGTGCTTGTCGAGTCGGCCTAGATGTCGCACGTCTCCACACTGGCGCCTGCCTAGCTGGTGGGCTAGCAGCTGCATGGGAACGGCGGTGGAGTCTTGGCAGACATGGGCCTGGCTGCGGCTGTCGGTGTCAAAACCGGCGGATCTCGGGTAGGGGGTCCCGAACTATGCGTCTAAGGCGGATGGTAACAGGAGGCGGGGGACACAATGTTTTCCCAGGTTCGGGCCCTCTTGATGGAGGTAATACCCTACTTCCTACTTGATTGATCTTGATGATATGAGTATTACAAGAGTTGATCTACCACGAGATCAAAGAGGCTAAACCCTAGAAGCTAGCCTATGATTATGATTGTTCTTGTCCTATGGACTAAACCCTCAGTATTACAAGAGTTGATCTACCACGAGATCGAAGAGGCTAAACCCTAGAAGCTAGCCTATGATTATGATTGTTCTTGTCCTACGGACTAAACCCTCCGGTTTATATAGACATCGGAGGGGGCTAGGGTTACACAGAGTCGGTTACAAGGGAGGATATCTACATATCCGAATTGCCAAGATTGCCTTCCACGCAAAGGAGAGTCCCACCCGGACACGGGACGAAGTCTTCAATCGTGTATCTTCATAGTCCAACAGTCCGGCCAAAGTATATAGTTCGGCTGTCCGAGGACCCCCTGATCCAGGACTCCCTCAGTAGCCCCTGAACCAGGCTTCAATGACGATGAGTCCGGCGCGCAGATTGTCTTCGACATTGCAAGGCGGGTTCCTTCTCTGAATACTCCATAGAAGATTTTGAACACAAGGATCGTGTCCGGCTCTGCAAAACAAATTCCACATACCACCGTAGAGAGTATAATATTTCCACAAATCTAATCTGCTAACAACTTTTCATAACGTGACATCATGCCATGGCCCGGTCATTATTCGAACCGTTTTTCTCAACCAGCTACTTCACATATTGTGAGGCGGTTTTCTTGGCACGTCTTGTCAAAGCAGAGATCGTGTCCCCTTATCATGGGATTCTCATCAATACGGGTGTGGGTAACCCAACCGCGCCATCAATCACGGCGCTTGGGGAATAAGCGAGTTTACCAGGCGGGTGGGGAGGCGCATAGTTTCTTCCACCCTTATAAAGGGACAAGGACTCCTCCTTTTCACCCACGCCTTCTTCTTCCCTGCCCATCCATTCTCGCGCACTCGAGCTCCAGCGCCCAAGTTTGCATTTTCTCCGCAAAACCACTCCAAACATGTCCGGAGCGGGAGGCAAGTGGATGGTCTCCTCTGTTACGGAGGAGAACATTATGAAGCTCCAGGAACCCGGATACCTGGCCGCAGATATCACGCACCGGCTCCCAGACGCAGGGCAGATCGTCCCTACCCCCGAACCCCATGAAAGGGTTGTATTCCTTACCCATTTCATCCGTGGGGCTGGGATTTCCCCTCCACCCATTTGTTCGCGGGCTCATGTTCTACTACGGGCTGGACTTCCATGATCTGGCCCCCAATTTCATCCTCAACATCTCGGCTTTTATCGTCATGTGTGAGGCCTTCCTCCGCATCAAGCCCCACTTCGGTCTGTGGCTGAAGACCTTCAATGTTAAACCGAAGGTGGTGGTCGGCCAGCAAGCGGAGTGCGGAGGTGCCATGGTGGGAAAAATGCCCAACGTCACCTGGCTCGAAGGCTCCTATGTGGAGATAGTGAAGGGGTGGCAATCAGGGTGGTTCTACATCACCGAGCCGTGTGACACCAACTGGGTGGCGGCCCCCGAATTTCGATCCGGCATCCCCACGCGGCTCACCTCCTGGAAAGAGAAGGGCCTATCCTGGGGTTCGTCGGTGGAGCTAATCGGACTCCAGAACTGTGTTAAAAACATGATAAGCAAGAAAATCAAGCTTGTCAACATGGTCCAGGTCATGCTCTTCTGCCGGATCCTCCCGTGTCAAAGACGGGCATTCAATATGTGGGAGTTCGACCCGGCTAAGCACCAGACGTTGCGAGAGATCTTCGACACGACACACCAGGACATCTGGAGGGTGCTGTTCAAGGCTGAGGTACCTCCTCCCCTTACCGAGGATCGCGGACTCAGCGCAAAGCGCCCTGCCAATCCGGTAAGCTCCTTATATCTCATAATATGTTTCTTTCCCCAGTATAATCATGTGGGGGGATCTAAGCCTCCACGCCATTTAATAGGAATGGGTCGTGACAGCGGAGCGGATCGATTGTCCGGCCCCACTGCCCGAGGATCCAGCAAGGGCTCTCTTAATGGAGATGCTGGTTCCGGCGCCCTATGAGGCGCCGGAGAAGAAGGCCACGGGGACCAGGAAAGGACTCCGGCGCAAGGTCGTATCGGACTCATCGTCCGATAACACCGAGGCGCCCTCCTCCCAATAAAACGAGGAGGAAGAAGAGGAAAGTTCTCCCCCCCCCCCAGCCGGGGGAGATAAGAAAAGGAAGGCCACCCCGTTAGGGGAAGCCGAAGGGTCAACGAAGGGAAGGACTCTCCTTCCGGACTGCTCCACGGCGGCTGCTTTTAGCGACGAGGAGTGGTTACCCAGGGACAAGCCCCTCGCGAAGTCGTAAGTATACGGATACCATAATAGTTCTTGGTATGTTTTATTTTATTACCTCTTATCATGCCGAACATGATCATGCAGCCCATCCAAAGCCCGTATCGACGTATCCTCTTCGGATGAGTCTTTGGGCCCGTCGGAGATAAACATCGATTCACTCCCGACCGCCTCCTCACCCGCCCTACGGACGACGTCGAGGTATTGTCTCAAAGGGTACTGAACCAAGGGGAGAAAGTTCCGGGAGCGCCCCAAGGTGACATTCCGGAAGCTGGGCGCACGAGGGGCAAGACTCCCATGGGCTCTAATGCCGGGGGCAGCAAGTCTGTGCCGATGGCCTCTGTCCATCCAGAGGCATCGGACAATTTGCTAGAAGCGCTTCGCGGTGCTTCCATTGAAGAAGAGCACCACACTATCATGAGTGCGGTGGTCAAGAAGGTTCAGTCCACCAAAAGCGGACTGACTGAAGCCTGTGCCAGCCTCCTAACAGGCTTCGAGGTAAGTAATCAAATTATGAGAAAATGTTACAGCATAGACAGTAGCCCCTTATGCTCTATTTGGTCTTCGGAAGAAAGGCCGAACAGAGGATCAAATGATAATCACAGGAGTCTAATCAGAATATGTCTATGTGAATAAGCATGCTTCACTACTGGCCGCTGCCGCTCACACGGTGGAGGTCTCCGCACTGAAGCGGAACCTTGAGCGGTCCGAGGAAGAGCTCGGCCTTACCAAGAGGAAGCTCGAAGAGAACAAAGGTAAGTGATACCTCGTCTGTTTATTGATAAAGAAAAAGGAAACTGGTTGTTAGATCATAGGATCGTCATGAATTTTGCTAGGGGCCATGATCAAAGTGGCGACCCTAAAGAAGGCGTTGTCCGAGGCCGAAGGCAAAGCGGCCAAGGAGCGCGCCGAGCGCGAGAAGCAAGAGGCCCGAGTCGGCGAGGTTCAGCAAGAGCTCTAGGAGTTTTTCAAGAAGTACGAGTCCTTGGAGTGTGACTCTAGGACGCAAGGGTCCGAGCTTGCAAAGGCCCTCAAGAACGCACAAGATGTCAAGGCCAAAGCCCAAAAGGCCCTCCAGGAAATTGAGGCGGTCAGGAAGATAGCGGCGGGTAAGGCATTCATTATGCAAAGCAAGCATGTGAAGGAAACTTTCCTTTTACTTACCTGAATTCGGAGCTCTCTAGGAGCGTTCACAGATCTACCCAGCTGTGTCGGATGCCGCGGAGTTCTACCGGGCCAAGGCGGCCGAACTGGCCATGAAGGACCTCATAGTCCGAATGTGGCCTGGCGAGCCCCTGCCTGGCAGCTATTTCGGCCTGGTAAGGCGGCTTGTTAACACCTGCCCATGGTTTGAAGTCATAAAGCGGTATGTCTGCATTGAGGGTGCACGCAGGGCTTTTGCCCGGGCGAAAGTGCACTGGGCGAAGATGGACGCCAAAAAGCTGGTGAAGGAGGGGCCGCCGGAGGGCAAGGAGCATCGCCGCCCCGAAAAGTATTATGACAGTGTCCTGAAGGGTGCTCACCTTGTGGCAGAGGAATGTGCTAAGGATGTAATATTTAAATGAATGTACTCACGTGATCCTGTAATGTGAAATGAGTTCATGTGCGCTATGTAACGCTTGTTGATTTAAAATATTACCTTCTATGCGACTGTTTATAAAATTTGAGAGTTGGCCAGTCGTCGGCTTCTGCCCCCATGTAACGAGTACTGAGGTGTTCGGGATAAACCTGATCACTCTTTATCCTAGTTTTGGGTCCTTCGAAGGAGGTGTTCAGCACAACGAACCAGGCAATCAGACTATAAAGATTTATCACTCTCACTTAGCCATAGAAGTCTACAATTTTTAATTTTGGCGAAGACCCTAGTATTCGGAAGGTCGAACTTGGGGCGCTATGTACGCCTAAATCGGACAAGGCCGAGTCCTCGCCCAAAGCGGAAAAAATCTTTAAGGATTTGAGACCTCTCGAACAGCGACCAGCTCTCGCCGCATCATGACAGTCAGTTTTTGGCTTTCTCTACTAAGGTGCCCGTCTGGAAGAACGGGGACACAATCGCAGTAGTTCTCCCAGTGCTACCTTAGCCGATATAGCGGAACGTAAGGTACCAAAACATGGGAGCCGGGCAAACCCAACTATTGACCCAAGACATGATTCGGAGCTGATGCATATAATGTTATAAGTTCGGGGTGCCGCACTGTCGAAAGTGTTCGGAATTTTCATGCCGTGTTATGGGGTACACTGAAGCCCCTGGCGCACTGGTCGTATCAGAATGTACGGGTGCGACTTGTCGTAAGTAAGCAGACAGGAAAAAAAGATAAAGGAATGCAATAATGAGCTGATGTTGTACATTGTTATTTAAATGATACATCAAAACATATGCATATATGTAGTGCAATAAGTAAAAAATAGGACTATTTGACATGTCCTATCCAAGGTCAAGCTGCGTATGGGTATACAAAACAGGTATATCGATCGTTATCAGAGACCACCTGAGGATTCCCTTGTACGTCAAAGCTTCTTGCTTCCTTGGTGTTTCCTTCCCGTGACGGGTCCGATAATCAGACGATCGGAGAGGGACTTCATAGAATAGGGGCCTGAAAGGAAGAAAATGTTAAAGGTATATGGGTCCTGAAGCGGTTGTGCCGCATTGTGGGCCGTGCCATGGCCGTGCCTCCGCCTATGCCCATGGTATCTTGAGTGCGTAATTATGTGCGCGCGGCGCAAATTTCGCCGCTTGACTGGGACTGGGACGGAGGCTGAATTGCTAGGCGAGCTCTAAACGTGCCTGGCGATCCTCTTGCAGGGTACTCCGGACTCGCTTGAAAGTGTCTGGGGTCTTTTTCGCCGAATTGGCGGTTTGCCTCATAAGGCTGCTTTGCGCTTCTGCTGCGAGGGCCGTAGTGTGCTCCTCCGTGCGGAGCGAGCATTCTGTGTTTCCATTAACTGTTATAACCCCGCGAGGTCCTGGCATTTTGAGCTTGAGGTATGCATAATGCGGTATGGCATTGAATCTGGGGTTCGTCCGAGCAATGCATGATAGCCACTGCGGAAGGGGACGATATCGAAGATTAACTCCTCGCTTCAGAAGTTGTCTAGAGATCCGAAGACTACTTCCAGTGTTATTGAGCCCATGCAATAGGCCTCTACACCTAGGATGACACCTTTAAAGGTGGTTTCGGTGGGTTTGATCCTCGAGGGGTCTATACCCATTTTGCGCACTGGATCCTGATAAAGCAAGTTCAGGCTGCTCCCACCGTCCATAAGGACTCGAGTGAGGTGAAATCCGTCAATGATGGGGTCAAGGACCAATGCGGCAGAACCGCCATGATGGATACTGGTGGGGTGGTCCCTGTGATCGAAGGTGATCGGATAGGAAGACCATGGGTTGAACTTTGGGGCGACTGGCTCCATCGCGTAGACGTCCCTCAGTGCACGCTTCCGTTCCCGCTTGGGAATATGGGTTGCGTATATCATGTTTACCGTTTTCACTTGGGGAGGAAATTTCTTCTGTCCTCCTGTGTTCGGCGGCTGGGGCTCCTCCTCATCGTCGCTATGCAGCCCCTTTTCCTTATTTTCATTCAACTTGCCGGCCTGTTTGAACACCTAGCATTCTCTATTGGTGTGGTTGGCTGGTTTATCGGGGGTGCCGTGAATTTGACACAAACGATCGAGTATGCGGTCCAAACTGGAGGGGCTCGGATTGCTTCTTTTGAACGGCTTTTTCCGCTGACCGGATTTAGAGCCACTGAATCCTGCATTAACTGTCGTGTCTTCAGTGTTGTCTCCATTGTTACGGCATTTGTGTCTGTTACAACGTGGCCTGTCATTGCTATCTTTGGCATCTGAATTGCCAGGGTTTCTTGATGTGTTGTTGCTGCGAGCCAGCCAGCCATACTCGCCCACACAAAAGCGGGTCATGAGTGTCGTGAGGGCTGCCATGGACTTCGGTTTTTCTTGGCCGAGGTGTCGGGCGAGCCACTCATCGCGGATGTTATGCTTAAATGCCGCTAAGACCTCGGCATCCGGACAGTCGACGATTTGGTTCTTTTTAGTTAGGATCAGAGTCCAGAATTTCTTGGTTGATTCCCCTGGCTGTTGGGTTATGTGACTCAAGTCATCGGCATCCGGTGATCGCACATAAGTGCCCTGGAAGTTGTCAAGGAATGCGTCCTCCAAATTCTCCCAACTGCCAATGGAGTTTGTCGGTAGGCTATTGAGCCAATGCCGAGCAGGTCCTTTGAGTTTTAATGGGAGGTACTTGATGGCATGTAGATCGTCACCGCAAGCCATGTGGATGTGGAGGAGGAAATCTTTCATCCATACCGCGGGGTCTGTTGTTCCATCATATGATTCGATATTCACGGGTTTAAAACCTTCTGGGAATTCGTGATCCATTACTTCATCAGTGAAGCATAGGGGGTGTGCGGTGCCTCTGTGTCGGGCTATATCACGACGCAGTTCATACGAGTCATGTCTACTATGTTCGGCCCGGCCGGATTTGCTTTTAGTATATCCGGCGTGACAGTCATCGTCACGCGTTGGGGCACGCCCCCGTGATCCGTAGATCGATCTTGTATGTCCTACTTTGTTTTCCAATATGTCTCGCAGGTCCTGCGTGTTGCCCCGGGCCTTGGTGTTTTTGTTTGACTGGCGACGGGGTGCGGGCTGGACTTTGGGCTGATACGCCGCTTTGTCTCGGCCACGAGATGGCCGGTCAGCCGCATCATACACTGGTAGTGTAGGCTTTAATGCTTCCTCCTCTAGTTGGGGTAGCAACCTGCGCTTTGGGTAACTTTTGGTTGGGCGCTCTAGTTCGTATTCCTCGGCTACCAGCACCTCAGTCCATCTATCCGCTAGCAGATCTTGATCAGCTTGAAGCTGTTGTTGCTTTTTCTTCAGCCTTTTTGTTGTGGCTATAATCCGGCGCTTGAAGCGCTCCTGCTCAACGGGATCCTCAGGCACGATAAATTCTTCGTCGCCGAGGCTCACCTCGTCATCGGAGAGGGGCATGTAATTGTCATCCTCTGATTCTCCGTCTGCCGCCTGTTCCTTAGGGCTAGCTTGCCCATCCTCCCGCTCGAAGCCTGGCTGGAGGGGATTGTCTTCGTCTTCGGCACTGTCTGCAGCGTTATTGTCTCTCGTGCCGGTATCACTGCTTTTGCTATGGCGGGGCTTAGAGCGGCGCCGATGACGTCGGTGCTTAGATTGCTTCTCGAGGGGATTATCCTCCATTGCCTTATTGCCATCGCCGGTCTAGGTTTTTTCCAACAAGATCAAACAACTATCACCCAAGAAGATCCTAAAGGCTATACTTGGTACAAACACTAATTAAAAAACAAAAAACACAATAATAATAGTAGCATAATTGTGCTAACACTCAAGAACAGAAAGAAAAAGAAAAAATATTTTTTATTCATTGGGTTGCCTCCCAACAGGTGCTATAGTTTTATGCCCTTAGCTAGGCATAAAGCAAGGATCTAAGTTTTGTTATCCTTCTTCTTAATTTTATCAAAGGTATTTCCATCATGGGGTTTTATAAACACAACATAAAACATATTATCCATAGAAACTTTAGCATTCCTTAGTTGGTGTTCATCATAACCTTTTTGATTTCCTGCAACAATCCAAGAGTAAAGTTGATTAACATTATTGAAAACCTATTGGATTATATCTAAAACGGGGACTTCCTTTTCAAGATTCTCATCAAAGAATTTATTATCCCCAAGAAAATGTCTTAAAGCATAGTCACTGCTGTAAAGAATTTCATCTATAGCAGGTTTCTCATAATTCATACCATAAAAAACAAAGATTCCCTAGCTTCCCGTATTATGTAGTCAAATTCATTCATAAGAATGAGAGTGGCCAACTTTTTAGCCCTAGGATTCTTTATAACGGGAAGCTCAAAAAACAACCTTTGCAAAGTAGGATGGGTATGAATAAATTTACTTTCAAGTTTCAGAACTAGTGCTGAAATAGCATCCACATAAGATCTAGTAGTTTTAAGTATAGGAGCATCATCAAGACTTAAATTTTCCACACAATTGACAAATTCTTGGATACGTTCTTTTCCTATAACATTCCCTTGCCCCAAAATAAAAGTTTTAGCATCTGAATTGCCCGTACGTCCATTCTTAGGAGTTAGGCCATCATCTATTTGTGCCATACCGAAATCACTCATGATTGCAAGCAAAGGATAGATCTGACGATAAAACGGTGAATGAAAAAGAGGGGCGAATAAAACGACAAATTTTTGTGAAGTAGGGGAGAGGAAAACGAGAGGAAAATGACAAATAATGTAAATTGCGAGGAGATGAGATTTGTAGTTAGGAACCTGGTATATGTTGAAGATCCTCCCTGGCAACGGCGCCAAAAATTCATTTTGATGTGGCTTGAAGCTACGTCGGTATTTCCCCAAAGAGGAAGGGATGATGCAGCACAATAGCAGTAGGTATTTCCCTCAGCTGTGAAACCAAGGTTATCGAACATGTAGGAGAACCAAGTAACACAACTTAAACAGCACCTGCACACAGATAACAAATCCTCGCAACCCGAAGTGTTCAAGGGGTTGTCAATCCCTTCCGGGTACGGCGCCTCAAGATAGGAAAACGGACGTGAGATAAATTGTAGTAGATTGATAGATCGAACGCCAAATAAAATAAATAAGAATAAATTGCAGCAAGGTATTTTTATACTTCTAGTTCAATAGATCTGAAAATAAAAGCAAAGGAAAATAGATCGCAAAGGTAAATAATATGATAAAGAGACCCGGGGGCCGTAGGTTTCACTAGTGGCTTCTCTCGAGAAAAATAGCAAACGGTGGGTGAACAAATTACTGTTGGGCAATTGATATAACTTCAAATAATCTTGAAAATATCCAGGCAATGATCATTACATAGGCATCACGTCCAAGATTAGTAGACCGACTCCTGCCTGCATCTACTACTATTACTCCATACATCGACCGCTATCCGGCATGCATCTAGTGCATTAACTTCATGGAGAAACGGAGTAATGCAAAAAGAACAATGACATGATGTAGACAAGATCTATCTATGTAGAGATAGACCCCATCATTTTATCCTTAGTAGCAACGATACATACGTGTCGGTTCCCCTTCTATCACTGGGATCAAGCACCGTAAGATCGAACCCACTACAAAGCACCTCTTCCCATTGCAAGATAAATAGATCAAGTTGGCCAAAAAAACCAAATATTGGAGAAGAAATACGAGGCTATAAGAGATCATGCATAAAAGAGATCAAAGAAACTCAAATACTTTCATGGATATAAAAAGATAGATCTGATCATAAACTCAAAGTTCATCGATCCCGACAAACACGCCACAAAAAGAGTTACATCATATGGATCTCCAAGAGACCACTGTATTGAGAATTCAATGAGAGAGAGGAAGCCATCTAGCTACTAACTATGGACCTGAAGGTCTACAAAGAACTACTCACGCATCATTGAAGAGGCACCAATGGAGGTGGTGAACCCCATCCGATATGGTGTGTAGATTGGATCTGGTGGTTCTGGGCTCTACGGCGACTGGATGAATATTTCGTCGACTCCCCTAGGGTTTTGGTAATATTAGGGTATTTATAGAGCAAAGAGGTGGTCCGGGGGGAACCCGAGGTGGACACAACCCACCAGGGCGCGCCTGGGCCTACTGGCGCGCCCTGGTGGGTTGTGCTCTCCTCGGAGCACCCCCCCCCCTGTCGGGTGGTAGGATCGACATATGCCAACGGGTGGCTTATCATTGCGGGGGCCAATAGAACGTCGCCGGTGCCTGGAAACGGGATGAGGCGTAGACATGCACGCCGGCGAATCTTACCCAGCTTCAGGGCTCTCCGGGGAGATAACACCCCTACTGCTGCTCTGCGGGGTCTCCGCATGGTTACTAAGTTCACAGGTGGCTACAATGCTCCTTGAGCTGTTTGGGGTGGAAGGAGGAAGAAGGGCTTAGCTCAGCCTGCTTCTTCTCCTTGTAAGTGTCTATGTCTAGAAAGAGAGCTCAACCCTTTGCATGGGTGCACCGGGGGGTTTATATAGGCCTACCCCCCGGGGGTACAATGGTAATCCGACTGGGCGCGGGGCCCAGCTGTCTGTGACTATGCTCGCCGGCTTCTCCGCCGGCTTCTGGGGCCCGCCGGCTGGTGGGTCCCGCCGACTGCCGGCTCCTGGGTCGACAGGCCGGCCCCACCGGCTAGGGCATTGCCGGCGGCCGGTTACTGTTGCTCCGTGTTTGTTGGCGCAGGCTTGGTCGGGGTAAACGTGGCTACAGTAACGCCGCCCTGGCGGGCGATTACTGTAGCCCCGCCGCGCCTTGTCTCCTTAATGGGCGTCTCCTTCGAGGAAGGCGGCAGGCCAGCTACGCGAAGCCGGCCCTCTGTCTCGCCGGCTTGAGAGGGGGTGTGGCCGCCTTCGGCATCTCTCTGCCCGAAGGGGCCCACCGCCTCGGGGGCCACGCTGGCGGCCCGTCGTGGACGGCGTCAGAGCCGCCGTGGCTACAGTGCCGCGCCGGGCGGGCCGCAGCGGCCCGCACGACGCGCTGTACCAGGCGTGCTCCGGGTTTTGGGGGTGGCAGGCTCCACTGTAGCCACGCCCCGCTTCATCATCGCAGAGTGGACGCGTACGTCGCGGGTACGGTGTTGACTGCCTTATCGGAGCCGGCCCGGCGGTAGCCGGCCGTGCCATAGCCGGCCCTGCCGCAGCCGGCCATGCCGTAGCCGGCCCTCCACAGTTCTCTTCATGGGGGTAAAAAGGGCGGGCTGCCCCCCATGCCGGCTAGGATGGCAGTCGGCTAGGGGGAGGCGGCCCAGGTCTTGAGTCTCCTTATGAGCCGGATGGGCTCATAATTTTTTCTGAGGGGCCAGGGGAAGCCGGCTGGACTACACATGGCTATTTACCCCGACAGTAGTCCCCGAAGGCGGGCGAGCTTCACGGTGGACGGAAGGACGGGAAGCTTGGCCGGCTTCATACCGTGAGGGGCCGACTGCGTCGTTGCAGCCGACTTCAGAGTGTTTTTCTTTATTAGGGCGACCGTGGTTGACCCGCGGACCGGCCGCGGGCCCCACGACGAGCCACGTGGCGGGGAAGTCCTGCCGTCGCACGCGCGCGACGGGTCGCCGCCGCAGGCCCGGGCCCGCCACTCCCTGGCCTCGGCCCGAGCGCAGATCTTCTGTGGCCCGAGGGGGCTGCTCGCCTCCCCGCGGCCGTTACCTCGCGTCATCAAGGCATGTAATTAACGCGGGCGTGGGGGGGATGGGCACGATCGATCCCCACGATCTCCCACGCCGCGCCTCCTCGTCTCTGGCGCACGCGCCTACAAGTAGGGGGGAGGGGGAGAGGCACGGGCCTGCTCGCTCCCCCGCTCCCCGTCCCTCCTGCTCTCCTTCTTCTTGCTCTTCTTCTTCTTCCTTGCGCCCGACGCAGCTTCGCGCCGTAGCCCACGCACGCCGCCATGTCGCTGGCTTTATCGAGCTCGTGGGACGGGTCCAATGTCCACGACAAGCACATCGAGTTCCTCCGCCCGACCCGGCGTCTGCCCGCCGCCGACCTCGTGCAGGTGCGCCTGGCGCCCGCGAAGGAGGTCTCGCCGGCGCCGGAGGAAGGCGAGCGCGTCGTCTTCCGCACGCACTTCCTCCGGGGCTTCGGCTTCCCGGCGAGCAGCTTCATGCGCTCCTTTCTCGAGTTCTACAACCTCCAACCGCACCACGTCACGCCCAACGCAGTGCCGCAACTCTCGGCCTTCGTCACGCTCTGCGAAGGGTACTTGGGGGTGCTGCCGACGCTGGAGCTCTGGGCGGAACTGTTCCAGAACAAGCTCGGCACCGTCTCCGCCGGCGTGCCGGCTCCCTGCGGCGCCTTCATCGCGATGAAGAGGGCAAGCGACGACAACCCCTTCCCCCACATTCCTCTGATCCAGTCCGTCAAGCTATGGCAGAAGTCCTACTTCTACGTCAAGAACGTCGCCCGGCACGGCGACTACGTCAACCTGCCGGCTTACGTAGCCGGCCAGCCGGCTGGGAGGCGGCCGACCTGGGGCTACCGGTCGAAATCCCTGTCTCCAGCGGGGAACGCTTCCATCTCCCGGCTTCGGGTGATGATCCAGTCGGAAGGTCTGCTCGCGTCCGACTTGGTAACCGCCTTCGTCGAGCGCCGGATCTTGCCTCTTCAAAGCCGGCCGCACATGATGTGCCAAATGAGTGGCCGGTTCGATCCTTGCCGGCTGAGCACGTGGGAGATGCCCCACGCCGAGGTGGCTCTGATGGCGAACTACGTCGCCAACTTGAAGCTCACCGACGAGTGGCGATTCGGCAAGGCGCCGTACTCCCGCGCCCAGCCTCCGCCTGTGGTAAGTTTTTCTTCTCGTCGTCTGCCGGCTTGGGTTAGCCGGCCTCTGACCAGGCGGCTATTTTTTCTTTTTCATCAGAATCCTCTCCTCCCGCTGCCAGCCGGGGCAGCCAGAGTCGACCGAGAGTACGCCCCGGACCGCACGGTGGATGACCCTGACGACCCGGATCTCTCCGCCGTAGCCATGGAGGACGCCGCCACGGGGGATGCCGCCGAGCTCGGCGGCACCAGGCTTTCGGCCAGTTTCGACGACTGGCCGGACGATTTTGAAGCCGAAGATCTCCCGCGCCGCCAGCCGGCAACCGACCGCCGCGGCGCGAGCTCGTCTGCCGCGCCGACTGCCGGTGGCGGCAAGGGGAAGCGCCGGGCCGCGCTCCTGCTCTTTGGAAGCCGGCCGAAGAAGCCGAAGGCCTCCGCCGCGGCCACAAAGCGCGAGGAGGCGGCGGCGAAGGCGGCCCGCTTCCGGAAGGCGGTGAAGAAGCCCCCGTCAGTTTCCGTGTAAGTCTAGTAGCCGCCTGCATGCTTGTTATTCTGAAGTCTTCTTTTCTTGAATGCTTTTCTGATTTCCTGAGCAGGGCGCCGCTCTCCCTTGAGCGAGGCCCAGCCGGCTCCGTGGTCGGGCCGAGCGCTGGTTCCTCAGGGTCCCGCCGAGTGGACCCCCGCGCCGAACTTGACGCAGCCACGCAGCACAACGCTCGCGAGGCGCGCCGAGAGAGGGAGGCGGCCGAGCGGGCGGCGGCGGAGCGAAAGGCCGCCCAGACGGCGCCAGGGCGAGCGAGCGCGGCGGCCGAGACTCCGTCGGAGCGGGCGGCCGTGGAGACGGAGGTGGAAGGCGCGCGCAGCCAGACTCCGCTACTCGCCATCCCCCTCCAGACCTTGGATCCAGATATTCCTCTGCCCACGGCGGAGGAGATTATCCCCGAGCAGCCGGTGGTGCAGAGGGACAAAATCCTCGGGGCTTCTGTTGAGAGGACGTCGCCAGCAGCGCCAGCGGGAGCAGGCGAAGGCGGCCGATCGTCGGCGGTGCCGGAGGAGCCGGCCCGGGCCGCACCCGAGGCCGGAGCCGGCCTTGAGATCGAGCCGGCGGCGAGCCGGCCCGCCGGAGGGAGCACGGCCCAGCCGGACACGCGCCGAGCCGCGGGGGCCGAGCGGACGGCAGACGCCTTGGAGGCGGCCAGCTCCGCCACGTCCGGGTGGACTCCCAGCGGAGGGAGCGGCGAGCTGAACGTCGCGGCTCAAGAGGTTCGGAGCCGGCTGCAGGCACAGGCCGGCCTCCTGAGGCAATTCACTCAGGAGTTTCTATCGACGCGGTCTGCAATCCGGGTAAGTCTTCACTCCTTGACCGCTCTGGTCCTTTGAATTTTTTCCGTGGGGGCGCGCTAGCGCACCCACTGGGTGTAGTCCCCGAGATCCGGGCCGACTGCAGCGCAGTCGGGTCGGATCTTACTAGACGACTATGTTGACTGTTTTTTCTGATCTTCAGGATTATCACAACTCCCGCGCGGCCGCCTTCAACTCCCAGGCTCGGGAGCTAAGCCGGAGGACCGAAGACCTCGCCAACAGCCGACGTAAGTGTTTTGTCATTATTAACTTCTCGTGGGGGCGCGACAGCGCACCCACTGGGTGTAGTCCCCGAGATCCGAGCCGACTGCAACGCAGTCGGGTCGGATCTTACTTGACGACTTTTCCTTTGCTGATTTTTCTCTTTATTTCTTGCTCGTGCAGAGGCCAACGCCGACCTGCGGAGGGAACTCGGCGTGGTGCAGGCCGCTCTTCGTGCCAAGGACGCCGAGTACGCTGACTTGGCTCAAGAGCGCGACCGCCTGGCGACGAAACTGGCCGACCAAGAGGAGAGCCACAAGGCGGCCCTGCAAAAGGCGCAGGACGGCAAGGCTACCCTGAGGGCGGAGTTCGGGGCCAGGGAGGCGAGCTGGGCCGAGACGCGCCGGGCGCTGGAAGAAGGCTTCGGCCGGGTCGAGGATCTCATTGACGGTAGGCTGTCTTTCTTGCTCTTCTTCCATTCGCCGGCCGCCTATGGTTTTGTTTTGACTTGTGTTTGCTGTCTTGCGCAGAGTACTTCCCCGGCCAGTCCGTCCTTGCCGCCCAAGCCATCGAAGCCTACCGCGAGGAGCGCCGTCAGGCCGGGGTCGTGATTCCGCCGGATGCGAACCGGACGTTGTCGGAGCAGCTTATCGCCGTCCAGGCGCGGCTGCAGCCGGCCCACCGGTTGCTCCGCCGGCTCCAACGCGCCAGGGCGACGATGCTGGCCCACCGGTTACTTCCGTCGCCTAATCCAGCTCGTCTGCGGCCCCGCCGGCTTGATCTGCCGTTCTTTTTGTCCCTGTCTTTCTTTTTGGACAAATTTAAGTTTTTGCAATTCCACCCGCTGGGGGTGTATCGAACAATGTTGGATGTCGACCTCTCTGGAGGCTTTTTGTGTAATATATTAATATATGCATGTGTTGGCGTTCATCCGAGTGTACTTTTTGTCCTTAGGCTCTTTCCTTTGCCGCCTTCCCTCTTTGGGAAGGCAAGTACTTGAGTTTTCTTGGATTTGAAGTAGACTGAATGTAAGCCGGCCGGCCGGCTACTCTGGTAGTCGGTCGGCGGGAGGCAGCAAGCCGGCTTTTGTTATATATGCGAGCCTGTTTGGTCCCTAGCCGTTTTTCATGTGCGCACCCTTTCCGGCTGGTGACTCTTGCCAGCCGGGCAGTCGGTTCTTCGAGCTGCGATTTCGGCAAGAGCCAAGCCTGGGTGTCGGCACATTACTTGTCTGACTGCGGGTGAGGCTCCTAATATAACTCTAGTCGGCTAGTCCCCGGGCCGACTCGTCGGACCCGGTACCGGACAAAATAAATGAAAAGGTAATATCATACGCATGATAACTTTCATTCATAAAACAACGGATGGCAGTCCCCGAGTCTTTCTTGGGGAGCCTATTGTATCATACTGAATACAAAAGTGGGCATGACACATACTGCGCTTTAACTGTAAAACTTTCGAAGGAGATTTGCGTTCCACGGTCGCTCCGACTCCTTGCCGGAGTCGTCTCTCTTGCGTGCCTTCGGCTTATACGCGTCGATGAGGTAGTAGGCGTCGTTGCCCAAGGCTTTGCTGATGATGAAGGGGCCTTCCCAGGGGGCTGCGAGCTTGTGCTGGCCGGCTGTTCGCTGGATCAGCCGGAGCACAAGGTCACCCTCCTGGAAGGATTTTGGGCGGACCCTCCGGCTATGGTAGCAGCGCAGGCCCTGCTGGTAGATGGCGGACCGGCTGAGGGCTAACAGCCGGGCCTCTTCCAGCAGGTCGACGCCGTCTTCTCGTGCTTCTTTGGCTTCCGCTTCCGTGTACATGGTTACCCGAGGCGAGTCGAACTCGATGTCTATTGGGATGACCGCCTCGGCACCATATACAAGGAAGAAGGGAGTGAAGCCGGTTGATCTGTTGGGAGTAGTGCGCAGACTCCATAGGACAGCCGGCAGCTCATCGAGCCAGCAGCCGGCTGAACGCTCCAGGGGTACGACCAGTCGAGGCTTGATGCCGGACAGAATGAGGCCATTTGCTCGCTCCACTTGGCCGTTTGACTGCGGGTGGGCGACTGACGCAAGGTCCAGCCGGATACCTTGCGCAGCGCAGAACCGTGCCAGGGCACCTTTGGCAAAGTTCGTGTCGTTGTCGGTGATGACGCTGTGCGGTACGCCGTACCGGGTTGTTATATCTGCAATGAAGGTCACTGCAGTCGGCCCATTCAGCTTCTTGATCGGCTTCGCCTCGATCTACTTGGTGAATTTGTCAACGGCGACGAGCAAATGTGTCATGCCGCCGCGCGCCGTCTTGAATGGGCCCACCATATCCAATCCCCAGACGGCAAAGGGCCAGGTGATGGGAATGGTCTTGAGTGCTGAAGCCGGCATGTGTTGCTGCGAGCTGAAAAGCTAGCAGCCTTTGCAGTGTTTGACTAGCTCTTTGGCGTCGTCCAAAGCAGTCGGCCAGAAGAAACCGTGGCGGAAGGCTTTGGCGACCAGTGATCTTGATGCGGCGTGGTGGCCGCATTCTCCTTGGTGTATATCCCTGAGGATCGTGATGCCTTTCTCCTGCTCGACGCATCGCTGCAAGACTCCGGTGGCGCTGCGCTTGACAAGCTCTCTGTTGACGATTGTGTATGCTCCAGCCCGGCGCTGAACTTGTCTTGCTTCATTTTTGTCATCCGGCAGGTCATGGTTCACCAGAAAGTTGCGGATGGCTTGGGCCCATGATGGGGCGGCGACCTCCTCAGCCACCAATGTGGCCAGAGCCACCAGGGTGGGCGGGTTGGGCAGTGCAGCGCTGGAGTCGGCCGCCGCTTCCTATGCTGAAGAAGTCCCCGGGCCGGCTACTGCAGTCCCCGGGCCGGGTGCGGCAGTCCCCGAGCCGAATATTGAAGTCCCCGGGCTGGCTGCTTGATTCTTCGAGCCGGACCCGGCCCCCTCGGGGTTAGGCGGCACGAAAATGGAGTCGGATTCCGGAGACGGCTTGATTGAAGGCTTGAGGAGGCGCTGCAGGGCGACGCCGGCTGGTATTGCTTGCCGCGTGGAGCCTATTCGGGCCAGGGCATCTGCTGGCTCGTTGTCGGCTCGCGGCATGTGAAGGAACTCACACCCGTCGAAGTATCCGCTGATTTGCTGTACTAGGAAACGGTAGCTCGCCATGTTCGCGTCCTTGGCGTCCCAGTCGCCAGAAGACTGCTGCACCACCAAATCCGAGTCGCCATAGCACAGGATCCGGCGAATACCAAGCTCCTTGGCAAGCCGGAGCCCGTGTATGAGCGCCTCGTACTCGGCTACGTTGTTGGAGGCGGCGAAGTGGATCTGCAGCGTGTATCTGAGCTTGTCGCCCTTTGGAGAAGTAAGGACGACGCCGGCTCCCAAGCCGGTGCACATCTTTGATCCGTCAAAGTGCATGCGCCAATGGGTGGAGTCGGGCGCCGGTGGTAAGTACTGGGTCTCGGCCCAGTCAACGAGGAAGTCGGCCAGCGCTTGCGTCTTGATGGCGGTGCGGGGTTGGTAGAAGATGGTGTAGGGGGCCAGCTCGATGGCCCATTTGGCCACCCGGCCGGATGCATCCCAGCTGCCTATGATGTCGGCAAGCGGGGCAGTGCATACGACCGTGATGGGATGCTCTTGAAAGTACGGTTTCAGCTTCTTGGCGGCGAAGTACACGCCATAGCACATCTTCTGATAGTGCGGGTAATTTTGCTTCGAGGCGGACAGCACCTCGCTCAGGTAGTAAACCGGCCTTTGAACCGGCTGGGCTCAGCCTTCTTCGGGGCGTTCGACCACAATGACGGTGCTGACCACCCGGCTAGTGGCGGCAATATATAGGAGCATGGGCTCCTTCTCAGTCGGTGCCGCCAAAACAGGCGGCGTGGACAGCATTTTCTTCAGCTCGTGGAAAGCTTGGTCGGCCTGGTCGTTCCACTCAAAGTGAGTGCTCTTCTTCATGAGGCGGTAGAGGGGGAGAGCTTTTTCTCCGAGCCGGCTGATGAAACGGTTAAGAGAGGCCAGGCACCCGATGAACTTCTGAATCTCTCTGAGCTTGGTTGGGACCGCCTTCCTCTCGATGGCCTTGATCTTCACAGGGTTGCACTCTATGCCGCGTTCAGAGACCAGGAAGCCTAGGAGCTGGCCGGCTGGCACTCCGAACACGCATTTCTCCGGGTTGAGCTTGATTCGGAACCGGCGCAGGTTCTCGAACGTCTCCTTCAAGTCTTCCAGCAGAGTGCCACGCTTCTCCGTCTTCACCACAACATCATCCACGTAAACGTGGGCATTCTTGCCGAGCTGCGTGAGGAGGCACTTCTGCATGCAACGCTGAAACGTGGCGCCGGCATTCCTCAAGCCGAACATCATGGTCAGGTAGCAGAAGGCTCCAAACGGCGTGATGAAGGCGGTCTTCAGTTGGTCATCCGGGTTCAGCTTGATCTGGTGGTATCCCGAGTAGGCATCCAAAAAACTCAACAGCTCGCATCCGGCTGTGGAGTCTATCACTTGATCAATTCTGGGCAGAGCAAAGGGATCTTTTGGGCAGGCTTTGTTGAGGCTCGTGTAATCTATACACATGCGCCACTTGTTATTCTTTTTTAGCACGAGAACCGGGTTCGCGAGCCATTCGGGGAAGAAAACTTCCATGATGAAGCCGGCTGCGAGGAGCCGGGCTATCTCCTCCCCTACGATCCTTCTCTTCTCTTCTGACAGTCGGCGGAGGGGCTGCTTGACTGGTTTAGCATCCTCCCGCACGTGCAATTTGTGCTCGGCGAAATCCTTCGGAACACCCGGCATGTCCTTGGGGGACCATGCAAAGATATCCCGATTCTCACGGAGGAAATCGGCGAGCTCGCCTTCCTATTTGCTATCCAGGCTCGCCCCAATGACGGCAAACCTCTCGGGGTGCTCGGGGTCGAGCTGTATCTTCTTGGTCTCCTTGGCCGGCTGGAAAGATCCTTGGGCATCATACTCCTTGGAGTCGGCGGGTTGGTTTAGCTGCTTGCTGGCCAGGGCCACGACCCGGTCCAGCGTCTTCCTCTCGGCTGCGATCACGAGGGATTCGGCCAGCCGGCTGCTGGCCGCGGCGCAGTCGGCGGACTTCTTGTAGTCGCGGGCGATGGTGATGACACCCTTTGAGCTCGGTATCTTCATCTTGAGGTAAGCATAGTGGGGGACCGCCATGAACTTGGCCAAGGCGGGTCGGCCAAGCAAGGCATGATAAGGGCTATCCAGGTCCACCACCTCGAACCAGATTGCTTCCCGGCGGAAATGATCCTTGCCCCCAAAGAGTACATCGATCTTGAGCTTGACGATGGGGGCACGGGACAATCCGGGTACGATGCCGTGGAACACCGTTCGAGTCGGCGCAAGTTGCTTGACCTTGACGCCCAGCTTCTCCATGGTGTCGCGGTATAGGATGTTGATGCTGCTTCCGCCGTCGATCAGCACGCGGGAGAAGCGTGCGGCGCGCGTATCCGTTGCGAGGGTGGCCTCCAGGACCAACTCGTAGGAACCGGGGGATGGCATCACCTCTGGGTGGTCGGCCCGGCTCCAGCTGATGGGTTTCTCCGACCAGTGCATGTGGCCGGATGGGCTGGTGGCGGCCACGTTGACCTCCTGTTGCTCTCGGCGCTTGCTGCGCCGGTCTTCGGGATGGCTCGTGAAGACGACATAAGACGTTTGCTCGTCGGGGAACTCGTCCTGCACGGCGTCGACCGCGGGCCGGGCGGCTTTGGGCGGCGGAGCCGGCGGCGGCGGGCTGGCAGGCGGAGTCGGCGTGAGCCCCTCGCCCTTCGAGATTCGGGCGAGCCAGTTGCATTTGCGGGTCGTGTGGTTGGACGGCTTCGCGCCGCTGTGGAACTTGCACGGGGCATCAAGGGTTTGCTCGTAGGAGAAGGCCGGCTGCCAAGCCGGCCGACCGCCCTTGGGCTTCTTGGGTGCGGGCCGCCCTTCAGGCGGCGCATCTTCGACCGTGGCCACCTGCCGACTGGCGGGAGGCGGCGCAGGGCCCTTGCGTTTTTGATCGTTCTGGTGTTGGCGTCGGCCGCCGTCTCCAGCCGGCGCTTTGGGCGCCGGATTGAGCACCTTTCCGGATGCGTCCACCCGGAGCTCGGTCTTCATCGAGGAGTCGGCGGTGGCGTACTTGTCGGCGATGTTTAGGAGCTCGTCGAGGGTAGTCGGCTCATCGCAGAGAAGCTTGTGCTTGAGGAGGGTGCCCTCTCGGCACCCGGCTGTGAAGTATTCGATGGCTTGCACCTCGTGCACCCCCTCACAGGAGTTGCGGAGCTCGGCCCAACGCGTCAGGTAGTCGCGAGTGGACTCGGCTGGGCCCTGTACACACAGGGAGAGCTGTCTGGGCTTGGGAGCCCGCTTGTAGGTGCTGGTGAAGTTGCGAACGAAGGCTTCAGTGAAGTCCACCCAGCTATTGATGCTGAGCGGCTTAAGGCTGTTAAGCCAAGTCCGCGCCATGCCTTGCAGCATGAGGGGCACGTACTTTACGGCAACGCGCCGGTTGCCATTGGCGATGCTGACGGCTGTGGAGTAGTCGGTCAGCCAGTCTTCCGGCTTCACCGAGCCGTTGTACTTGGGTGTGTCTCTTGGGAGCGAGAACCCTTTGGGGAAGGGCTCGTCGCGGATGCGGGGGCCAAAGCAAGGCGGGCCGACATCGTCTTCTTCTTCTAGCGCCAGGGATCGGGCCAGGCGGTCGATCCGGTGGCGGGCGTCGTTTTCGCTGATTCCCTCCCGGCGACCAAGCCGACCGCTGAGAGTCGGGTGAGCCACTGGAGGCGGGGTAGGATATCTTTCTCCGGGAGCTCGAGGCGGAGGTGGGGTGCCCCGCCATTCCATGGCTCGGGGGCGGCCGTCCGCATCTCGCTCGATGGAGACTTGGGTCCGGCTTCGGCTGGAAGCCGGCTCTTTCTCGCGCCGCGCGCGGGTGTAGCGGGTAGTCGGCGACCGGGGGTCGCGCCGTGTTCGCGGCGCGGGGGAGGGCTCCCCGCGCAGGCGTCGGCCTCGTGCCGTCGCGCGGCGGCATCGATTAGTTGCTGGATGCGCCGCGTCATGTGGGGGAGATCTTCGGCTTCCAAGCCGTCTAGCTCGTCTACGGCCGCCTGGGCGGCGCGCAGATTCTCGAGCGGGGTGGCGTATACCGGGCGATCCACCCCAAGCGTGTCGGCGATGACGGCGCCGCGTTGCCTGACAGCGCCGGCCCGGCTAGGGCCAGCCGGAGCCGGCGTGCCGAAGGCGGCGCGGTCAGCTTCGCGCTGGTAGGCCTCGGTGAGGCGTCTTACGGAGGCCAGCCGCCGGCCCTCCGCGAGGAGGGCGAGGCGGCGTGCCTCCAGAACTTCATCGCTGGCGTCAGCCGGAAGGGGGACAGACAAGTCTTGGGCTGCCGCGCGCGGGGAGTCGCGGGTGCCCTCGTCAGTCGGGCCGTCGAGGCCGATAACCATCACCTCAGGGGCGTCAGAATCGCGATCGCCAGCCGGAGGGAGCGGGTCGTTGTAGACCGTGACGTTGGTGGGGAAGGTGTCGTAGGATGCCGCGTCGGAGTCGACGGGCATCGGGTCGGTGGAGCCAACCGACTCCAAGTCCGTAGCGGGCTCGCTGGAGACGTGGAGCTGGCTGAGGAGGTTGGCGAGGTGATCTGTGCCCGCATCGGAAGCGAGCTCGTCGGAGATGCGGGCCTTGTCGAAGAAGCTGGCGAGGCCGCTAGCCGCGCAGGCGTCAGCGACGCCATGCAGCGCGTCGCGGCAAGCGCCATCGGGCGAGCCAGGCTGGCTGCGCCTGCGAGGAAAGAAAAGGGTTCCCGTCCAGAACAGGTCTCCGGACGACGGTGCACCTGGCCCCATGGTGGGCGCCAAATGTCGGGTGGTAGGATCGACATATGCCAACGGGTAGCTTATCATTGCGGGGGCCAATAGAACGTCGCCGGTGCCTGGAAACGGGATGAGGCGTAGACATGCACGCCGGCGAATCTTACCCAGCTTCAGGGCTCTCCGGGGAGATAACACCCCTACTGCTGCTCTGCGGGGTCTCCGCATGGTTACTAAGTTCACAAGTGGCTACAATGCTCCTTGAGCTGTTTGGGGTGGAAGGAGGAAGAAGGGCTTAGCTCAGCCTGCTTCTTCTTCTTGTAAGTGTCTATGTCTAGAAAGAGAGCTCAACCCTTTGCATGGGTGCACCGGGGGGTTTATATAGGCCTACCCCCCGGGGGTACAATGGTAATCCGACTGGGCGCGGGGCCCAGCTGTCTGTGACTATGCTCGCCGGCTTCTCCGCCGGCTTCTGGGGCCCGCCGGCTGGTGGGTCCCGCCGACTGCCGGCTCCTGGGTCGACAGGCCGGCCCCACCGGCTAGGGCATTGTCGGCGGCCGGTTACTGTTGCTCCGTGTTTGTTGGCGCAGGCTTGGTCGGGGTAAACGTGGCTACAGTAACGCCGCCCTGGCGGGCGATTACTGTAGCCCCGCCGCGCCTTGTCTCCTTAATGGGCGTCTCCTTCGAGGAAGGCGGCAGGTCGGCTACGCGAAGCCGGCCCTCTGTCTCGCCGGCTTGAGAGGGGGTGTGGCCGCCTTCGGCATCTCTCTGCCCGAAGGGGCCCACCGCCTCGGGGGCCACGCTGGCGGCCCGTCGTGGACGGCGTCAGAGCCGCCGTGGCTACAGTGCCGCGCCGGGCGGGCCGCGGCGGCCCGCACGACGCGCTGTACCAGGCGTGCTCCGGGTTTTGGGGGTGGCAGGCTCCACTGTAGCCACGCCCCGCTTCATCATCGCAGAGTGGACGCGTACATCGCGGGTACGGCGTTGACTGCTTTATCGGAGCCGGCCCGGCGGTAGCCGGCCATGCCATAGCCGGCCTTGCCATAGCCGGCCCTGCCGCAGCCGGCCATGCCGTAGCCGGCCCTCCACAGTTCTCTTCATGGGGGTAAAAAGGGCGGGCCGCCCCCCAAGCCGGCTAGGATGGCAGTCGGCTAGGGGGAGGCGGCCCAGGTCTTGAGTCTCCTTATGAGCCGGATGGGCTCATAATTTTTTCTGAGGGGCCAGGGGAAGCCGGCTGGGCTACCCATGGCTATTTACCCCGACACCCCCCCCCCTAGGCACAGCCAGGGCCCATTACGTGTCTTCTGGTTCATAAAAAATCTTCGTAAACTTTCATGGCATTTGGACTCCGTTTGGTATTGATTTTCTGCGATGTAAAAAAATGGAAAAAACAGCAACTGGCACTTGGCACTATGTCAATAGGTTAGTACCAAAAATGATATAAATGACTATAAAATGATTATAAAACATCCAATATTGATAATATAACAGCATGAAACAATCAAAAATTATAGATACATTGGAGACGTATCACACGTCTGACTAAGCTTCGGTTGGTACTACGTCGTCGAGGCCCATAACTATTCTCACGTGGTGGTTAGTGCGTAAAGGCCAAAGGCCAACTCGGAACAAATACCCAAACCATAGTGTATTATTAGCTTGCGGAGACGAGCAGAGACTCACGATCGATGTGACCCCGTCGCCCCGTCTCGTGGACTTACGACAAGGGCCCAAAATGCCTGGCCGTGCCACGTAATTATCTTGCGGGTGCTCTTCGGGGCCGCCCTACTTTCACAAAGGTCTCAAGTAAAGTCAAGGTAACCATGTGTCCAAACATCACGGGGGAAACCCCAAGGAATCACCCTCGATGGATTCGACTCGATATAACCATCAAGGTGAACGAAGGAGGAATCACCCTCGAGGTTCACACTTGAGGGGTTACACGACTGAGTCGTCATCTGGAGTGGTGAAGGAGGAATCACCCTCGAAGACCATGATCGATTAGCTGCACTATAGAGTTATCATCAGGAGTGCGTTACGAGGTATCACCCTCGGCACTCGATAGTAACTATGCAGAGTCGTACAACTAAGGGGGGTGAAGTGGTGTGTTGGTCTCTGGTTGTCGATCACGTTGATCGAGTCGTCAATGATGAAGCATGGGCAACAAGGACAAGGTGGGGGTCACTGATGGATCACTAACCAACCAATACTAAGCAATTTAGGATAAGCAGGTACGTAACATAATAGCAGGTACAAAAGCAGGCTATGCATCAGAATAGGAGCAATCAATTACAGTAAAAAATCTAATGCAAGCATGAGAGAATGGAATGGGTGATATCGGGATGATCAAAGGGGGGCTTACCTGGAAGCTCCGCTGAAAGGGAAGAAGGGTCGCCAATTACGTAGTCGTTCACAGGGGCATCAGCAGCGGCCTCGGGGTCTACCGGAGAGAAGAGGCGGAAGAAATAGTAAATGCAAGCAACAGATGCATGACAGGATAAAAAGCTGCATGAGGGGTGTTTTACCGCGGTGCTACACGATTCCGACGAAGGGAGAGAACATCCAGGAATGTTTCCCCGAAGTTTGGCATTTTCGGACAGATGAAACGGAAGTGGAAAGTTGCATGTTTTCTATGCTAGGGACATGTGGCAGATGAACGGACCGTGCAATCAGATTCGTCTCGTCGTTCTGAGCAACTTTCATGTCTAAAGTATTTTCATCCGAGCTACGGATTATTTTCTATGAATTTCTAAAGTTTTAGAAACATTTTGAAATTAATATTAATTTGAAAAATAATGAGTAAATGCTAGGTGCACCCAGATATGTGTACACAGAAGTGCACCAGAGGGTGACATGTGGGTCCAGGGGGTCCCAGTTGACCAGTCAACGTTTGACTAGTCAATAAGGGGTGGGGCCCCCTGTCATTCACACACCAGCTAATTAGATGACTAATTAGACTAACTAGCAATTAGTTAAGTTAAACATAATTAATTAATTAAGTTAATTAATCAATTAATTAATTATATTTTTATTTATTATTATTTTCTAAAAATCCTTCTTTTTGTTTTTCATAGGGGGGTGGGCCCCACTGCTCAGAGGCCCATTAGGCCACTGGAGCGGGCGGTTAACGGGGCGGACGCTGCCCCATGCGGAGGCCGAACCTGCCCGGGTGCGGGGTGAGGCCGGCGCGGCGCCGGCAACCGCTGTAGGCGGTGAGCATGGGAGGCGCGGCGGACGGTGCAGCGACGCGAGTAGTGGCAGGGAGAGCTGGGGCAGCGGGGCGCTGCGGGCGACAAGCAAAGGTGGGGGGCGGCGCGGGGAGCAAGACAAGATGGCTGATGGACAGGCGGGACGACGCGTAGCGTCTAGGGGAGGCGCGCGCGGCAACGACGGCGAGCGCGGCGGCGACGACGACGCCCAGCGCCAACTGCGGGCGGCGCGTGATGGCGGGTTTGGGTGCGGGGCGGCGCGTGATGGCGGGTTTGGGTGCGGGGAGGCGCGCAGCGGCTGCAGGCGCGGGTGTGGTCGGGCGCAGCGCCGCGCAGCCGGGCACGTGGGCGGTCGGGCGAGCAGGGGTGCAGTAGGAAGGGTGCAAAGCAGAGCAGCGGGCAGGGACAATGTCATGGCGCGCGGCGCACTAGGGCGCACGCCAGGGGGCGCGGTGCACGGCAGGTGAGCACAGTGAGAGCCGCGGCGAGCATGTGCTTGGGCGCGACGGGCGTAGCTCGAGTCATGGAAGATTGGGCGGCGACCTACAGCATCGGGAGCGAGGGGAAAAGCGGGGTGGAGGAGGATGCTCACGTTTCGCGTGTATGGGTGCACAGCGTGCTCGGGGAGGCTCGGGGACGCCGGATTCTCGGCGGCGACCTCCGATGGCCGAGGAGGAAGACGATGATGCAGGATGCCCGGCATCATTTGGCTCGGCGTAGATGATGCGGACGACACTACAATTCTTCTGGACTCGTCGGCGAGGCGAGCGGTGGACAGTGGCCGCGGTGGTACTCGTCGGCGTTCTCGGGCGCTCATAGACGGTCGTGGGAGAGAGAGCCAGAGAGGGAAGAGAGTGAGGGCGTGGGGATAGGGGAGGAAGGAGGGAATGGGTCGCTAGGGTTCGGGCATCGGGGGGTAGATGTAGGTGAGAGGGAGGCCGTGGATGGCCTCCACGACGTCAGTCGGACGACGGATGGCGTCCACGCCCCCTGCCCTCATTGTAGCGAGGTAGCAGGAGGGGTGGATGTGGGCTGTTGGGGCAG
Source organism: Triticum monococcum (assembly GCA_034509565.1). Lineage (NCBI taxonomy): Eukaryota > Viridiplantae > Streptophyta > Magnoliopsida > Poales > Poaceae > Triticum > Triticum monococcum. Next base: position 434,655,656 of record CM067842.1, on the reverse strand, counting down.
CAGGCCAACTGGGCCAAGTGGCCCGGGGGGGAGGGGAGGGGCTTTTCTTTTTGTTTGCTTTGTTTGTTTACTTATTTATTTTAACTACTATTTTAATTTAGTTTCTTTTACTCTTTTAGTCCTATAATTATAAATCCATTTCCTAAAGTAGTGTTACTATTTATACCTCTTCCCTAAAAAGTTTGGGACTCAAATAAATTAGTTTGATATTTTAGATATTATAAAAGGCATTTATATAATTATTCAAGCCACTGTTTCAATTATTTTAGGGCATTTAGATACTTTGCAAAAGTGTTGGGTCACCACCATAATTAGTTATGAAATATTTGCCAAACTTGAACATTTTAGTTTGCATGTTTGAGAAATTTGAATCTTAGACTTTAATATGAATATGAATTTGAATAGTGATTTGGATCAAGTGAGGATTAGCAATAGTAATGTGATGACATGGCACCATTAGTAGGTGGTTACTGTATCTTAAATATCCGGGCGTCACAATAAGGGACCGATTGGATCCAAAAGTTTAATGCTATGGTTAGGATTTATCCTTAATACTTTTCTCGTAGTTGTGGATTCTTGCGAGGGGGTTAATCATAAGTAGGAGGTTTGTTCAAGTAAGAACAACACCTAACCACCGGCCCACCCACATACCAAATTATCAAAGTAGCGAACACGAATCGAATCAACATGATGAAAGTGACTAGATGAAACTCTCGTGTACCCTCAAGAATGCTTTGCTTACTACAAGAGACCATTTTGGCATGTTCTTTGCCTCAAAAGGATTGGCCTACCTTGCTGCACTTTTATTACTATTATCATTACTTGTTCGTTACAAAATATCTTGCTATCGAACTACTCTGTTACTTATAATTTCAGCACTTGCAGACATTACCTTGCTGAAAACCACTTGTCATTTCCTTATGCTCCTCGTTGGGTTAGACACTCTTACTTATCGAAAAGAGCTACAATTGATCCCCTATACTTGTGGGTCATCAATACACTCCATAGTTCCATCAAAACAAGCAAAATAATGCATCAAAAACAGAATATGTCTTAAACAGGACTGTGTGTAGCAATTTTAACATTGACCATACTTCCGTAACTCCAAAAATTCTGAAAAAATAGGACAAAATAAACAATTTCCTAGCAGTACTATGTAAAAATTTCAGATTTTTTACACGTCCCGGTAAAAAATGTAAATTCACGCACTACAGCAAAAGTTTCTGTTTTTGCACCACACGTACCAAACAAGCAATCTAATCATCCTAAAGGCAAATCTTTGAACACTATTTTTATAATACAATGGATTTCTACAAGGGGATCATTATTTTTGTTGAAAAGTTTCCATGATCAAGGTTCACAAAGTTTCCATGGGCATGAACAAACTTCAAGGCTAGCTCCCACTTTAACAATGCTCGTCTCTCTCACTTTCACTTTTTTTTGAAAAAGCTTTAGGTTCCCCTCTATATTTTTTGTTTTTAAACTTTATAAAAGCACACAATAGAATAAAATGACTCTCTAAAACTTCTGGGTTGTCTCCCTGGCAGCGCTTTCTAAGCCATTAAGTTAGGCATAAAGTGCTTAAGTAATCGATCCACCTGAATCCCAAGGTATACAAAGCCAATTTTAGTTAGCAATGATTTATAATTTAGTAGTGAGCACAAAGCAACATATATCATGCAACAACGAAGTCTAACTCATTTCGTATGCATTGGCATGTCATAAAATAATAATTCATGCACAACAAGTAAAGGCCAATACATAGCATAAGTAGTTTCTTGCAATTTTATTGTATTGGAAACATAGAGAAGCGGAGATGTAGTTCCTCTCCCATAATAATTGCAAGTAGGATCAGCAAGCACATGCATATTATATTCACAAAAATTATCATGTGTAACGGTAAGACGAAACCCATCAATATAATCCTTCATAAGAGCAAACTTCTCTGATATAGTGTAGTTGGGAGAATTCAAAAAGATAATAGGACTATCATGTGTGGGTGCAATACCAACAATTTCATTCTTAACATAAGGAACTATAGCAAGTTCATCTTTGTAAGCATAATTCATATTGTCATCTTGGCCACAAGCATAGCAAGCATCAAGCTCATCAAAAAGGAATATTTCAAATGAATTAACATGATCATAGCAATTATCGTAGCATTCATCCTTTAGTAAGCACGAACGGAAATTAAACAATGTATGGGATGAAGAGTTACTCTCATTAGAAGGTGGGCACGGGTAGGTAATCCGCTCTTCCTCCTTCTGTTCTTCGCTCTCCGCCTCGTCATTTTCATCTAATGAGCTCACAGTTTCATCAATTTCTTTTTCCATAGATCCCTGCAAAATATTAATCTCTTCTTGGACAGCAGAGAATTTCTCAATAAATTGTTTACTATTGTTATTATATTCATAATTCTCATAGCAATATTTAAGTATAGCAAAATTTTCAGGTCTATAAACAGCATCATCATAATCTTCATACTTTTCAAACAAAGATTCAATTTCATAAGCACCCTTAAAAGCAATAAATTCTTCTATTTGTTCCACATGATAGTAATCATATCTACCATTAGCATAAGAAGCTAAGGTTTCATTGTCGTTAAATTTGCATGAAAAGGGAAGGTGTGGAGCCTTCATCCTAGAGCAACAAGTATAATCTCAAGCATAGATCCTGAGCATACCCATGCAACATATGAATTTAATACCATAACAGTTTCCCTTTTCGCGTCAAGCGATAATCCCTAAAGTATTCACGTTGATCCAACGTGTCTCCCATTATCAAGTTGAATGGGGTTTTCTTAGGATTATCAAAGTAGTGTTTAATGTTTTTCACATAACGAGCATCGAGGGTTTTAGGAGGTTCCCCATCTCCATGAGTAGCAAGTACAACTAATTTTTTTGGCATTTCGTGTTCCATATCCATAACTAAAGATATAAAACAACTAGAACAGAAAATAAAAACTACTTAGTGATAAAGCAAATAAGCACACATGAGAATATTCACCCCATGCTATTGCTCCCCGGCAACGGCGCCAGAAAAAGCTCTTGATAACCTACAAGTATGGGGGTCATTTGTAGCCTTTTTTGATAAATAAGAGTGAGTGTCGAACCCAACGAGGAGCTAAAGGTAGAACAAATATTCCCTCAAGTTCTATCGACTACTAGTACAACTCTATGCACACTTGACGTTTGCTTTACCTAGAACGAGAATAAAACTAGAAGTACTTTGCGAGAATAAAACTATGAATAAATTGCAAGATAATAAAAGTAGATAGCTTTTGTCACACAAGAAAGTCATTTGTCCCTAGGTGATTGATAACTAGACCGGTGATCATTATTGCAATTTTATAAGAGGGAGAGGCATGAGCTAACATACTTTTCGTACTTGGATCATATGCACTTATGATTGCAACTCTAGCAAGCATTCACAACTACCAAAGATCATTAAGGTAAACCCAACCATAGCATTAAATGTCAAGTCCTCTTTACTCCCATACGCAACAACCCACTTACTCGGGCTTGTGCTTGCGTCACTCACGCCACTCACCATAAGTGAATCATGAACGTATTGCAACAACCTACAGCGGGGATCCCTCATGTTTGCGTGACACAGAGGGCACCATAGGACAATATCAAAATAAAATATACAACTCAAACCAATCATGATCATCAATCAACCCATAGGACAAAACAGATCTACTCAAACATCATAGGATAACCACATATCATTGGATAATAATATATAGTGTTGAGCACCAGATTTAATTAGAGAATTGCAGCGGGAATAGATAGGTTACATCGCTGCATAGAGGGGGAGAAAGTTGGTGTTGATGATAGCAAGGTTGTTGGTGTAGATCACTGTCACGATCCTTGCCCCGGCGGCACTCCAGCGCCACCGGGAGAGAGGGAGAGAGAGCCCCCCTCCTCATCCTTCTTCCTTGGCCTCCCCCCTAGATGGGAGGAGGGTTCCCCCTCTGGTCCATGGCCTCCATGCTGGAGAAGGGGCGAGAGCCCCTCCTTGATTGGATCTCTCTCTCTTTCTCTCTCTCTCTCTCTCTCTCTCTCTCTGTTATCTTCTGTTTTGCGTTCTTGTTTTCTGGACAAAAACCATTTCTTAAATATCCGGAGATCCGTAACTCTGAATGCGCTAGGATTTTAACACAATTTTTTTCCGGATATAAGCTTCCTTGCGCCCGAAGTAGAGCCCCAACTGACTCACGAGGTGCCCATAAGGCACCACCATGTGCTAGGGGGGAAGCCGCGCCCTGGCCTCCGTTTGCGTTAATTCCACCTCCCAAAAATCACATGTATTCCAAAATAATTCTCTGTAAATTTATCGTGTTTGGACTTTGTTTGATATGGATATTCTGCAAAACAAAAAACATGCAACAAACAGGAACTGACACTAGGCACTGGATCAATATGTTAGTCCCAAAAATAATATAAAATGTTGCCAAAAGTATATGAAAGTTGTATAATATTAGCATGGAGTAATAAAAAATTATAGATATGACGGAGATGTATCATGATTCAATCTCGAAAAATGCTTGGGAACCCCTAACGACGAAGGAGGTCAATGATGTATTCCCATTTGACTGAATCGAAAGCCTTCTGAATGTCCAACTTGAAGAGGAGCGATGGGGTTTTGCACTTATGGAGCCTCCATGCAAGATTCCTCACATACATGAAATTGTCATGGATACCTCTTGTCTTTATGAAAGCACTTTGAGCGTTGGAGACAAGGTGCAGCATGTGGTGGCTAAGACATATGGCGAGAACCTTGGCAATGATCTTGGTGATAGCGTGTTTGACGCTAGTTGGGCGGTAATCAGAAATTTCCTCGGCCCCATCCTTCTTTGGGAGTAGAACGATATTGAGGTGTTGATCCAGTGTAGGTTGGTCGTGTGGGGGCTTCTGAAGAGAAAGATGGCCTTCATAACATCATGCTTGATTATGTCCCAACATCTTCTGAAGAAAAGGCCGGTGAAACCATCCGGGTCATACGCCCTGTCATTGGGCATTTGGTTGATGGCCTCACGCACCTTCTCCTTAGAGATGGGGTCTGCGAGGTTGTCCAATTCATCACGGGCGTCAAGGTTTAGCCCCTCCTAGTTGAAGTATGTGGTCGCCATGGTGCCTTTTACCCATGACCATTAAGAAGTTATCATGGACAACATCTTCCTTTTGAGATTGCTCGGTGACCCAACAAGGGTTGTGTTTGATACGATGGATGTGGTTTTTGCGCTTGCGTGCATTAACTCGGCTATGGAAATTTTTTGTGTTTGCGTCTCCCACTTTGAGATTGGAAATTCTCACACATTTCTTTTTCTTAGCCCTCTCAAGGATCGCCAGGGCGATAGCTCTCCACTTGAGCATGGAGCAGAGGTCTATCTCGTCATTAGAAAGTTGTCGTGAGTCTTGGGCCATTTCGAGGTGAAGGATGACCAAGAGGGCAGCACGGTGCATGATTTTAGCCATTGAGAATAAACCTCTACTCCACTCCGAGCGCCTAATACCACTCTGCTTTAGTTTGTGGTGCAACACCCGGCGGGGTTTTGTATGCTCATTGTACTCATTCCAACCATTGGCAACCACGTCGTTAAACCCCGGAAGGGAAGCCCATAAATTCTCGAACTTGAAGGAACAACGCCTATGAGGCCCTTTGTCGCCAGCGAGTAGTAGTGGACAGTGGCCAGATAGCAAATATGAGAGTGCATGTAGAATGTGGGTGCTAAACTGCAAGTCCCATTCGGCATTGCAGGAGAAGGACTCGAGCTTGCACATGGTCGCATTATTTCTCTCATTACTCCATGTGAACCGCCTATTCTGAAGATGGATCTCCTTGAGATCGCACTCATGGAGTGTGGTGCGGAACCAATTTATCCTCCTTCTATTGACGTTATGCTTGTTCTTATCACGGCATGGTAAATTTGGTAAAAGTTGCCCAAGGCCAGCCATAGTCTCCATTGGGTGATTTTTGTCTTGCGATGTTAGTGAAGAAAGTCTCTTTCAGAGAAGAGGTGGTCGGTCCATAGACCAAAGTAATTTTAAAATGGATGACTCAAGCCTTGACATGGGCCATTGCTATAAGGTGATATGTGGCAGCGGTGATGCCGGTGATATCCACAACATGGTCGTCCCGTAGCATGAGTGACCCTCTCTGGTGCCGGTCGTCGGCCTTTACGCGAAATTGCAGAGTCTGATACCTCTTGGGAACACGGCATTGAATTGGTCGATCTGATCCAATTTTCTTTCTTGAAGACAAACAATTTGATAGGAGGATGTAGAGATGGTTTCCTTGACCGTTGCATGCCGATCAGAGTATTTCAGCCCTTGTACATTCCAGTAGAGAAAATTGACAGGTTGTTTTATCATTTGGACACAAAGTGATCCCTAGCACACGGCTCATCATCCGGAGTTGAAACGTAGCAAGAGTACAAACTTGCACTAATTGAGTAGCTAAAGGCTTGCTTAAACAGCCTACAAACAGCCACACATGGCTCGACAGCACGGGACTAGCTCCCCGCGTAACCCTTGGTGAAGCATTAACATAACAACAACATAACCCTAATCAACAGCATCAGGCAGCTTTCGTGTCGACGTGGTCGAGCGCATTCTAACCACTGTCGAGCTGCATTGATATTGGCATCGTCAATCTTGAACAGAGCCCTCATACTCCGATCACGTCGTCAAGGAGGCGATTCTTGAATTACTTGCTAAGTTGTCCAGAGCGAGCTCGGTGATGTCCTCACCATTCTGAACAATGCCCAGATTGCTATACACAAGGGCCTCAGTCTTCTTGTCCACAGGAGCATGACCACCAATACTTGAAAATGTTGGTAGAAGGGTTCCTGAATAGACGCAATGTAGCACAATATTTCCTCCGTCCGGTGAAAAGTGTGCATCTAGAAACTTTAGGACAAATTATGGTGTGGAGTAAAAAATGCATTGGAAAGGTATAAGTCACCATCTCTCTCATCTTTAATTACACAACCCCCAATGAGCTAAGTGCATATAGAAATTAGAGGTAATATCACAGGGAGTCACAGAACTTGCGCTTGACGTTCAGTTTGGTCCTAGAACTTTGAAAATACGGAATTACAATCACTTAATTTAACTCAAGCGTGCACATACAGTCACAAAATACCTATGCAGAAGTATCCATGTGTATGGACCTACCTATCAGTAAGTGAGGGCTCTAGATCAAAGCATTTTTGCACAAAACACCTTTGTATTTTATTATTCCCGGCAAAAGCCAATCATAGCGACGCATTTTTGCACGATTCCCTTACAATTTTTTTATATTTCATAGAAAAAATGTAAGTAAATTTTTTTTGTTCAAATACTTGTGTGTTAAAAATACTGTACATATAGACAATGATTATTCTAATAAATTTTTTTAATTATATACCTGTGTATTATATAAAAATATGGATATTAAATAGTTTATTAAATAAGTACGTCTAATAAATTCATTAAAAGTTATACATTCACGGCTTATATTTCAACATACCAAAGATGAGTAAAAACATTTACTAAGAATTTTCACTATTCACTTGTGTATAATTTTTACTCATGACTTATATTTAAAAAATTATAATTTATATATTATACACAAATGAATATTCATATGAAAAGTTTAAATTCTAAATTATGAACATTTTTATTTATATTTTTTTATAATTCATAAATATTACTTTAATTGTACAAATATTTTTTAAATAATAGAGGTAGAATTTTAAAAGTAGATTATTTAGTTTGTATGTACAATATTTATAACAGGCGATTATCTGAAGATTATTTTTATTGCTGAAATTATAATTACATGCAATATACAAATTTCCAAAAAAAAACAAGTGCAAAATGGGGTGCACTGGCCATAGGCCATTCCAGCTTCACGAGCGCCTTTATTCTAGTACATTTTTCTTGGCATGCATATTCAACATGTAAATTTTGCACGTTTTAGTGGCTAGCGCGGCTTATTTTCTAGGCTCTGGTCGTGTGGGTACGAGACCTGGCTTCTACAATTTTTTGTGTTAATTTTTATTCTGAAATAACATTGTGGGCCATCGTTCAATACATATTGATTTGCTATGCTGCTCAGTACTGTGGTTCATTTTTTTGCGAATTACAAAAAATGTGAGGGAACTTAGTGGAAAAAATCATTGCAGTTCTTTCCTTTTTCCCGAAAAAAATACAAGGATGTTTTATGCAAAAATGCGTCATCCAAGAGTTTTCACTCACTGACAGGTGGGCCATAAACACGAATACGCCTACATATGTATTTTGTGACCATATGTGCATGCTTGAGTCAAATTAAGTGACTGCAATTTCGTATTTTCACAATTCTAACATCAAACTGAATATAGAGTGCAAGTTCTATGATTTTCGGTGATATTATCTCTAGAAATTAAGAAGACTATGTGTACAATGTTTTTGGTCTTGATTACCGTGTGGTAAGAGAGAAGAATTTTTTTCTACTTAAAGTGTATTGGAAAAATAGATGTACACTCTTTTATGAACAAATTTAAAGCCAAACGTACACTCTTCATCGGACGGAGGGAGTAGGTCACAACCGCAACCACGACACACCAGAATGTTGATGTGGCATTTTCGGCACAACAATGTGACGTGAGGACTCAGAAGTGCTAGATTTTTGCAGATGCACGAAAGCGTCCTAAAATAGCAGAGTACAAATAACACAAAGTTCCACAAGACACGGCCAACGAATCATTACACCAGAGGCTAGCATGCCATGCATGTCTACATTCCCACATCATTTTGGTGATCATTTTGTGCCTCCAACAAGAACAAACGAGAATTGGCGTGCACACATTCCAAGATCAGATCAACAACGACAATTAGCAATAGAGCAATCGAGATGACGTCGGAGCCGGTGCCGCCGGGGATGCTGAGCGTGCGGGTGCTGCGAGGGATCAACCTCGTGAACTGTGATGCCAACGGCAGCGACCCCTACGTCGTGCTTGAGCTGGACAACCAGAAGGTGATGACGAACGTCATCAAGAAGACGGTGAACCCGGTCTGGAACGAGGATCTCACCCTCGCCGTCACGAATCCAACAACACCGATCAAGATAGTAAGTTGAAGAAGTTGAATGGTCATATAGATGTTTTCGCCGCATGCTGCATGCATACAACTTAGTTACATGAATCCTAACGTACTTGCGCATGGATATGTACGCAGGAGGTGTTCGACAAGGACAAGTTCAGCAAGGACGACAAAATGGGGGACGCGGAGGTGGACCTGGAGCCACTGCTGCAGATGGCCCGGATGGACCTGGAGGACATCCGGAGCGGCACCGTGGTGCGCACTGTGCGGCCTCACCGTGGCGGCGCCGGAGGGAGCTGCTGCCTGGCGGATGAGAGCAGCATCGTGTGGGAGGAAGGGCAGGTGGTGCAGGACGCGCTGCTCAAGCTCAGGAACGTCGCCACCGGCATCATCCACCTCCAGCTCCGATGGGTCAAAATACCATCATTATGATCGGTCCTTAATTACATGGCAGCTCACTGACTGACCCATGTTTATTTTGTGTTGATTAATTTCGTCATGCATCCATGTTTTGCTGGATGGTCGATCCATGTTAAGTTTGTGTCAATTTCTACATTTAGTCATGCATGCATGCACAGCGTCAATTTTCATGTGTTCTTCGGGGCGTATTTTTTATCCGGTTATTGATCGATTCATACCATACCTATCATGTTAATACTAAGGCCTCTCTAACACAAAGAAAGAAGAGGTAAATACACCAGCGGTGCTTTAACTTGCCATGGACGTTTACTTAACTGGTTCTAAAACTTGGCACGAACGTGTAAATACGATGCTAATTTGGTCTATAGACGTAAAGTGCGTCGATATGGCACCGTATATGGCTGATGTGGCACTGACATGACATGGGGCCCACTTATATCTACAAAACATAATTATTTGATACTATCTATCTCTATGATTAGTGGGCCTGCCTGTCAGCAAAATTCATATGAAAAATGCGCCGGAAGGGACTTGAACCAGCAACCTACTGCTTGTGAGCTGGTCGCACTAGGCACAACATAGAATATGATTTGATAACTAAGACGGTCTCTCATTCTTAATGTATTTTAACTAAAACTCTTCTGTCCATAAATGGGCTGCAGCCAGTGGCTCATGTTACACACGTTATTTTTTAAAAAGTAAATAATAATCATAATAAGAAAAGTTAGATTCAAATATTCATGTGTTACTAATAATTACCTCATGCCGCACAAATATCAGTGTGCACACAATATAAATATCCAGAGGTATACAATAAAATAACTTATTAAAACTGTAACTTTTAGAAATATTAACTTATAATTTAGAAATATCTACTTCTATAAAAGATTCAGTTGATGATGATGATGATGTGTCTGTCATCCGTTAACTAATAATCATAATAAGAAAAGTTAGATTCAAATATCCATGTGTTACTAATAATTACCTATTAAAACTGTGAGGTAAGTTGTGACTTTTTGCAAAAATAGCTCACTTCTCTATGCCAATGTCCAGAAAACACCTTGGTATCTTGAAACCAACCACATCTCTCCCTCACCTCATCAAAATAGCTCGAGAATCTTTTTTGAGTGAAACATAATATATTTTTAGTGATATATGTATATCAAAACTAGAGTATTTTTTTTAAGTTTGTGAGCAAGTATTATTTTATTTGGATCCATTGCAACGCACGGGCACATTCCTAGTTAATATTTTAAATATAACCCATGAGTATTTAAAAATGTTTGCAAATACAAATATTTAAAAATATGCATATAAATATTAAAATGTTTGAATAATTGAAAGAATATTTAGAAAACTGTAATATAAAATAAATATATTATTTATATTATACAAACATTGTTATTATTCATATGTTATTTCATTACTATATATTTTAAATATTCATATAATTGTTAAATATAATCCATGACTGTGTATTTTAAATGTTTGTATTTACAAAAAAATTAACACCCATTGATTACTTTTAAAATAGTATTTTCTAAAAAATAAATTATTTTATTGCAAACTGCTTTATTTATTTGGTTTGCACACGGATATTTGTGTAGCATGAGGTAATTATTTATTACACATGAATATTTGAATCCAACTTTAATTATTATGATTATTATTTACATAATTTTTACATTAAAAAGTAGCCCTTGCAAACTGGGCCACTATCTGCAGCCCGTTGATGTACACAACAGTTTTTTTTAAGGAAAGGCCATCATGACTAGCTTTATTGAAATCAAATAATAGATACATCGTCTACGAGCTTGCTGACCAACACGTGAGGGGGCTCGTTCATCCAAACATACGAGATCTTATTACAATAACTATAGTTTGCTAGCACATGCGCTGCTTGATTCGATGATCGATAACAATGTTTATAGATGACCTTCCCAATTAATGTAGCCGTGTCCACACACTCCGCGAAAACTGCTGCCGCTGCGTCCCACCATCTCGACTGACCGGTATAAAAGTTGATGACTTGCGTAGAATCAAACTCAGCTTCCAATCGATTTAACACAACAGTTTTTGGTTCAACAACATTAAGCTAAAAGGGTCGTTACTCAAAAAAAAATTAAGCCAGAAGGGCCATCATTATCGTCAATACTCTACAATTCTGGTTTTGTTGGCTAGCGCAAGCATGGACCAAGCATTATGTTGCAGGTTCGATTCCCGTCTAGGGCATTTTTATGTTAATTTTCCTAATTACTGATAAGCGGGTCCACTAATCATAGAGTCATAAATTACTAAGTTATCCTATTTCATAGTTACAAGTGGGCCCCTTGCAATGTCAGTGCCACGTCAGCCACATACGATGCCATGTCGACGTATTTTATGTCTACGGACAGGATTAGCACCGTATTTGCATGTTCGTGCCAAGTTTTAGAACCAGTTTGGCGTATTTTTCAAGTTCAGGCACTAAAGTGAACATCCACAGCAAGTTCAAACACCACGGGTGTATTTACATACCAAGTCTTCTTTTCTCAAAAATAGGACAACGCTAACACCCACATGTGTGGTGGGAGCGAAATCCACCCACACGCCCTATAACAAACAGACTGCGTCATGTCAACACATGTATGCATGTGAGAATCTTTTGGGATTTTCAGTTTTTAAAATATTTTATCTCTTAAATGAAAAATCCGAATGAAGAATCGTTTTCATCATTAAATCCCTCATGACGAGATCTTCAAAATTAGATCTCATATCAATATGTTTCGACGAATTTTTTTGGTTAAAAGTTGCCATGTCTATTGCACATGAATTGCCATGGTGTTTACACTGAAATTGTCATGATATGTTTCATCTATTTTTTCCTACATTTAGAAGTAAATTTTGACATTTATAAAATGGAGAATTGAGAAGACTTGCCATGAACCATAAACTAAAATTGCCATGATACATGCACTTAAAATTGCCATGTTCATACAAAAAATATTTTTCATGATCAAAGTACTGGAGTTGCCATCATCAAAATACTAAAATTGCCATGCTCTACAAACTGAAATTGCCACATGGCAAATTTAGTTTAAGCACTATGGCAAGTACAGTGTAGACATCATGACAACTTTTTGGGGAGGGGGGATCGTCGAAACATATCAACATGAAGTATAGTTTTGAAGATCTCGTCGAGGCGGATTTAATGGTGAAAACAGATTTTTAATTCGATTTTTTAATTAAGAGATAAACCATTTTTAAGCTAAAAATCAAAAAAATTCTGGTGATATCATCTGTTCACATGTGACAAAATGAGTGGTAAAAGAAGCGTGTGGACAATGTGCAAGATACCATACATATGGGCATTAGTTTTTTTCCTTAAATATACTTATATACTAGCATGCGGAGGCGCGACGTGTGACCGCGCCCTTCAAAGAGCATATGTGTGTATGTAGGTTGTCTTTTGTTTTAGTGCGAAGAGATGTGGCTATGGATTTGAAGGCGAGCCCATGACGGGTGTGTTCTTATTTGTTAGCTATATTAATGCAAGTCATTTTGTGTTGCGTGCATCATGATGCTAGAATTTTATTTTGCATATAACATGGTAAACAAAGGTAATGTTAGCAGATGTGTCTGCTTCTTTAGGGCATCTTCAATGATAACCCACAAATTTCCTCCTGCATCCGTCCACAAACACGGATGCAGGAGGCCATCATATAACTGTAGCCACATATCCGACATTCCTCATTTTTCTTAAGGAAACCGATTAGTTTCATCCGGATGTAGACTGCCCAATCAACAACCATCTTGTGTGACGGACACGTGTCCTGTGGGCCAGGCACTGCATCTCATCCTTATCTCCACCGCCGCACCTGAGCCACTCATTCGTCTTCTTCTTCCTCCTAACCCCGTTGAACTCCACTCCCCTGCAACCTCTCTTATGGATCTCATCCATGCTTTCTGCCTCAACTCCGGTAGCTCGGCCACCACAAACTAGACTCCAACGATGTTGTGAGCTATGCAACTCTAGCTGCTCTGGCTACCGCGCTCCTGCTTCAACGCGGCGGCTTCGTCCATTGTTCCTACAGTCTTCTTGCATGTGCTTGTGGTTAGGGGGGACGCTGGTACAAAGGAAGCTTGCCTGCGTCGAAAGACGAATTTGACTAGTGTTGCAAGTCGGGCCACCATGATGCAAGATGTCGCTGCTGGAAGCACTGCAGCAACGTCGGCTGCTGCCAGCGCGACGACTGCACAGACTGCTCGAACATGCTGCGACCGTGGCGCGACTTCTTCAGCGATGTTGCGACGGATGCTACGATGGCGTCCTAGCTGCGACGATGCTGCTGCGATGGCAGCGAGCCGGCTCCTACAAGCATGACGGTGGCCCGACTGCTCGGCGATGCAGCAACAGCGGTGTGACTTCTCTGGTGATGTTGCACCGGAGGTGCATCTTCTCCGGCGATGTTGTGATGACTAGGCGGCGGTGACACTACTGTGATGGCGCCGAGTGGGCTGCAGAAGTGTCGATTGCTGCGAGCGCGATGGAGGTCGGCTGCTCGGCAGTGGACGGTTGCCTGGCTTCTCCGATGATGCTGTGACAGTTGCTGCGATGGCATGCTTACAACTGTGATGGTAATGCGGCTGCTCCGGTGATGTTGTGATGGTTGCTGCGACGATGCTGCTCCAACGGCCATACCGCGAGCCGGTATTGCGACGATGGCCGTGCTGCGAGCCGATGCATCAATGGCCGTGCTGCGAGCCGGTGCTCTGGCAGCGCCATTGTGCTGCCAGCAGAGTCAGCGAGACAGTGCTCCGACGGCACCATCATGCTGCTAGTCGGGTCAGCAAGCCGGTGCTACAGAGAAGAACGACATCGCGCTACAAGATGTTGACGAGGAGTGTCTTTCTTTGCGTTGATGCATCTGATGGTTGGGACTTGGGAACACTTAGATTAGAGGTAATTGAATGGTGTGGAAGGCGGCCGTTGTTTGCCCCGCGACATCCGGATGGCGCCTAGCAGGCGCCTTTTTTAATTTGCATGATCAAATAGCCGCATACAAAGTGTACAGATGTTCAAATAGCCGCATGCAGCGATAGTTCAAAATTAAAAAAGTTCAAATATTATATACCAATATTTTTCCCCTTTGACCGCCCACTGTTGCTCAATTAGATCTTCCTTCAGCAGCTCGTGAGTTGGTCGATGCCGAATTTGTTGATGCATTTAAATAAGTTCTTCAAATATGGTCGGATTCTGGTCTGTAAGTTGGATAGGATCACCCATGTTCTCAAATTCTAGAGATGTGGCAGCATCATCACCCTCATCCTCGATGGCCATGTTGTGCACGATCACACAACATGTCGTCACCTCTAGCAAGGTCTCTGAATCCCATTGTTTAGCAGGCCCACGAACAAGTACAAAATGGGCCTACATAACTCCAAAAGCCCCCTCGACATCCTTTTTAGCTGCTTCTTGTCTTTGGGCAAAGTGAGCCTTTTTCTGGCCAACTGGGTTAGAGATGGTGCTGAAAAAGGTAGCCCATGGAGGATAGTTACCGTCCCCCAGATAGTAAGCCATGTCGTACTCATGTACATTGACAGTATAGTGGCAAGGAGGGGCTTTTCCTTCAGTCAGCTTCACAAACAACGGTAATCGATGCAGCACATTGTTGTCATTGTGAGGCTCGTGCATGCCAAAGGAAGCATGTAAAATCCAAAGATCTTGTGATGCAACTGCTTTAAGAATTATGGTGGACTTCTTAATATGACCCTGATATTGTCCTTGTAAAGCCTTCGGATAGTTTTTCCATTTCCAATGCATGCAGTCAAGAGATTCAAACAAACTTGGCCACCCTCTTGCTTCTGAGGTTGCCAAGAGCCTCTCTGTGTCTGCCACAGTTGGTTCTCTCTCAGGTACAGAGGTCCGAACACCTCGACCACTATAGTTGCAAAATTGACCATGGCATCTCTACATGTGCTATCAGACATCCCTAGGTACTCGTCCCATGAATCAGTGGCTGCTACCTCTTGAGCACTGCGTTGGTTTCCCTTGAAGGGGAAAGGGTGATGCAGCAAAGTAGCGTAAGTATTTCCCTCAGTTTTTGAGAATCAAGGTATCAATCCAGTAGGAGACTACACGCAAGTCCCTCGTACCTACACAAACAAATAAGAACCTCGCAACGAACGCTATAAAGGGGTTGCCAATCCCTTCACGGTCACTTACGAGAGTGAGATCTGATAGAGATGATAAGATAATATTTTTCGTATTTTTATGATAAAGATAAAAAGTAAAGATTGCAAAATAAACGGTGCCAGAAATAGCTTATTGACGGAAGATTAATATACTGGAGAATAGACCCGGGGGCCATAGATTTCACTAGTGGCTTCTCTCAAGATAGCATAAGTATACGATGGGTGAACAAATTACTGTCGAGCAATTGATAGAAAAGCAAATAATTATGAGAAACATATCTAGGCATGATCATGTATATAGGCATCACGTCCGTGACATGTAGAACGACTCCTGCCTGCATCTGCTACTATTACTCCACACATCGACCGCTATCTAGCATGCATCTAGAGTATTAAGTTCATAAGAACAAAGTAACGCATTAGGTAAGATGACATGATGTAGAGGGATAAACTCAAGCAATATGATACAAACCCCATCTTTTTATCCTCGATGGCAACAATACAATACCTGTTGTTTCCCTTCCTGTCACGGGGATCGAGCAACGCAAGATTGAACCCAAAGCTAAGCACTTCTCCCATTGCAAGAAAGATCAATCTAGTAGGCCAAACCAAACTGATAATTCGAAGAGACTTGCAAAGATAACAAATAATACATAAAAGAATTCAGAGGAGATTCAAATATTGTTCATAGATAATCTTGATCATAAACCCACAATTCATCGGATCTCGACAAACACAACACAAAAAGAGTAACATCGAATAGATCTCCAAGAAGATCGAGGAGAACTTTGTATTGAGATCCAAAGAGAGAGAAGAAGCCATCTAGCTAATAACTATGGACCCGAAGGTCTGAGGTAAACTACTCACACATCATCGAAGGGGCTATGGTGTTGATGTAGAAGCCCTCCGTGATCGATGCCCCCTCCAGCGGAGCACCGGAAAAGGCCCCAAGATGGGATCTCTTGGGTACAGAAGGTTGCGGCAGTGGAAATAGGGTTTCGTGGTGCTCCTGGATGTTTTCGGGGTATATGAACATATATAGGAGGAAGAAGTATGTCGGTGGAGCCACGAGGGGGGAGGGCACGCCCCATGCATTGTGGCCTCCTCGTTGGTTGCTTGACGTCCACTCCAAGTCCCCTAGATCACGCTTGTTACAAAAATCACGCTCCCAAAGGTTTCATTCCGTTTGGACTCCGTTTGATATTCCTTTTGTGCAAAACACTGAAATAGGCAAAAAAACAGCAATTTGCACTGGGCCTTGGGTTAATAGGTTAGTCCCAAAAATAATATGAAAGTGTACAATAAAGCCCATTAAGCATCCAAAACATAATATATAATAGCATGGAACAATCAAAAATTATAGATACGTTGGAGACGTATCAAGCATCCCAAGCTTAATTCCTACTCGTCCTCGAGTAGGTAAATGATAAAAAACAGAATTTTTGATGTGGAATGCTTTCTAGCATATTCTTTAATGTAATTTTCTTTATTGTGGCATGAATGTTCAGATCCGAAAGATTCAAGATAAAAGTTTAATGTTGACATAAAAATAATAATACTTCAAGCATGCTAACCAAGCAATTAAGTCTTATCAAAATAATATAGCCAAAGAAAGCTTATCCCTACAAAATCATATAGTTTGGCCATGCTTCATTTTCGTCACACAAAATGCTCTCATCATGCACAACCCCGATGACAAGCCAAGCAATTGTTTCATACTTAGCCTTTTCAAACTCTTTCAACTTTTACGCAATATATGAGCACGAGCCATGGACATAACACTATAGGTGGAATAGAATATAATGATTGAGGTTGTGTGAGAAAACAAAAAAGAGAAAGTCTCACATTGACGTGGCTAATCAATGGGCTATGGAGATGCCCACCGATTGATGTCAATGCAAGGAGTAGGGATTGCCATGCAACGGATGCACTAGAGCTATAAACGGGCTATGGAGATGCCCATTAATAGATATCAATGTGAGTGAGTAGGGCTTGCCATGCAACGGATGCACTAGAGCTATTAAAGCTCATCAAAGAAACTATGTGGGTGTGCATCCAACTCGCTTGCTCATGAAGACCTAGGGTATTTGAGGAAGCCCATCATTGGAATATACAAGCCAAGTTCTATAATGAAAAATTCCCAAGTATATGAAAGTGACAAAATAAGAGACTCTCTATCATGAAGATCATGGTGCTACTTTGAATCACAGGTGTGGAAAAGGGATAGTAACATTGTCCCTTCTCTCTTTTTATCTCATTTATTTATTATATTTTTTATTTGGACCTTTTTTTTCTTTTGGCCTCTTTTTTTTCGTCCGGAGTCTCATCCTGACTTCTGGGGGAATCATAGTCTCTATCATCCTTTCCTCACATGGGACAATGCTCTAATGATGATCATCACACCTTTATTTTCTTACAAATCAAGAATTACAACTCGATACTTAGAACAAAATATGACTCTATGTGAATGCCTCCGGCGGTGTACCGGGATTGCGATGAATCAAGAGTGACATGTATGAAAAAATTATGAACGGTGGCTTTTCCACAAATACGATGTCAACTACATGATCATGCAAAGCAATATGACAATGATGATGCGTGTCATAATAAATGGAACGGTGGAAAGTTTCATGACAATATATCTCGGAATGGCTATGGAAATGCCATAATATGTAGGTATGGTGGCTGTTTTGAGGAACATATAAGGAGGCTTATGTATGATAGAGCGTATCATATCACGGGGTTTGGATGCACCGGTGAAGTTTGCACCAACTCTCAAGGTGAGAAAGGGAAATGCACGGTACCAAAGAGGCTAGCGATGGTGGAAGGTTGAGAGTGCGTATAATCCATGGACTCAACATTAGTCATAAAGAACTCACATACTTATTGCAAAAATCTACAAGTCATCAAAACCAAGCACTACGTGCATGCTCCTAGGGGGATAGATTTGTAGGAAAAGACCATCGCTCGTCCCCGACCGCCACTCATAAGGAAAGCAATCAAAGAACACCCCATGCTTCAAATTTGCCACATACCATTTATCATGCGTGCATGATACGGGACTTGCCAACTTCAACACAAGTATTCATCAATTTCACAATTACTCAACTAGCACACTTCTAATATTACCACCTTTATATCTCAAAACAATCTATCAAGCATCCAACTTCTCTTAGCATTTAAAATTTATAACCAAAGTGAATTACCATGCTGTTCTAAAGGACTCTCAAAATGATATAAGTGAAGTATGAGATATCAATTATTTCTATAAAATAAAACCACCGCCGTGCTCTAAAATATATAAGCGAAGCACTAGAGCAAAAAACTATATAGCTCAAAAGATATAAGTGAAGCACATAGAGTATTCTAATAAATTTCAATTCATATGTATCTCTCCCAAAAGGTGTGTACATCAAGGATGATTGTGGTAAAATATAATGCAAAGACTCAAATCATACAAGACGCTCCAAGCAAAACACATATCATGTGGCGAATAAAAATATAGCTCCGTAAAGTTACCAATTGACGAAGACGAAAGAGGGGATGCCTTCCGGGGCATCCCCAAGATTAGGCTTTTTAGTGTCCTTGGATTTTACCTTGGGGTGCCTTGGTCATCCCCAAGATTAGTCTCTTGCCACTCCTTATTCCATAATCCATCAAATCCTTACCCAAAACTTGAAAACTTCACAACTCAAAACTTAAAAGAAAATCTTCGTGAGCTCCGTTAGTAAAAGAAAACAAACCACCACTTCAAGTTAATGTAATGAACTCATTCTTGATTTATATTGGTGTTAAACCTACTGTATTTCAACTTTTATATGTTCATAAACTCTATTACTATCCATAGATTCATCAAAATAAGTAAACAACACACGAAAAATAGAATCTGTCAAAAACAGAATGGTCTGTAGTAAACTGTAGGTTTAGAACACTTCTAGAACCCAAAAAATTATAAACTAAATTACTGGACGTGAGTAATTTATCTATTAATCATCTGCAAAAAGAATTAACCAAATAGCACTCTCCAGTAAAAAATGGCAGCAATTCTCGCGAGCGCTAAAGTTTCTGTTTTTTACAGCAGGATCAAAAAGACTTTCCCCAAGTCTTCCCAGCAGTTCTACTTGGCACAAACACTAATTAAACACAAAAAACACAACCAAAAAATAGGCTAGATAAATTATTTATTACTATACAGGATCAAAAAGCAAGGAATACAAATAAAATTGGGTTGCCTCCCAACAAGCGCTATCATTTAACGCCCCTAGCTAGGCATAAAAGCGAAGATAGATCTAGGTATTGCCATCTTTGGTGTGCAATCCATAAGTGGCTCTCATAATAGATTAATAATGTAATTTAACTTTATTTCTAGGAAAGTGTTCCATGCCCTTTCTTAATGGAAATTGGAATCTAATATTTCCTTCCTTCATATCAATAATTGCACCAATCGTTCTAAGAAAAGGTCTACCAAGAATAATAGGACATAAAGGATTGCAATCTATATCAGGAACCATGAAATATATGGGCACGTAATTCCTATTTTCAACAATAAGAACATCATTAATCTTTCCCATAGGTTTCTTAATGGTGGAATCCGCAACGTGCAAGTTTAGAGAGCAATCATCAAATTCACGGAAACCTAGCAAATCGACAAAGTTTTTGGAGTCGTGGAAACACTAGCACCCAAATCACACAAAGCATAGCATTCATGATATTTAATTTTAATTTTAATTATAAGTTCCCATTCAACATAAAGTTTTCTATGGATAGAAACTTCCAACTCAAGTTTTTCTTCATAAGATTGCATCAAAGCATCAACGATATGTTTAGTAAAAACTTTATTTTGACTATAAGCATGAGGAGAATTTAGCACGGATTGCAACAAGGAAATACAATCTATCAAAGAGCAATTATCATAATTAAATTTCTTGAAATCCAAGATAGTGGATTCATTGCTATCTAAAGTTTTGACCACTTCAATCCCATTTTTATCAATTTTTGCATCAAGATCTAAAAACTCCGAATTTTTGGGACGCCTTCTAACTAAAGTTGACTCATCTCCAGTCCCATCATTATCAAGATTCATATTGCAAACAAGGATTTAATAGGGGACACATCAATTACTTTTAGGTCTTCATCTTTATTGTCACGAAAACTAGAAGAACACACTTTCACAAAGCAATCTTTCTTAGCATGCATCCTAGCGGTTCTTTCTTTGCACTCATCAATGGAAATTCTCATGGCTTTGAGAGACTCATTGGTATCATGCTTAGGTGGAATAGATCTAAGTTTCAAAGAATCAACATCAAGAGAAATTCTATCCACGTTCCTAGCCAACTCATCAATCTTAAGCAATTTTTCTTCAATCAAAGCATTGAAACTCTTTTGCGAAGTAATAAATTCTTTAATACTAGATTCAAAATCAGAGGGCATCTTATTATAATTTCCATAAGAATTGTTGTAGGAATTACCATAATTATTAAAGGAATTACTAGGAAACGGCCTAAAATTAAAATTACCTCTATACGCGTTATTACCAAAATTGTTCCTACCAACAAAATTCATATCCATAGATTTATTATTATTCTCAATCAAAGTAGACAAAGGCATATCATTAGGATCAGTAGGAGCACTCTTATTAGCAAACAATTTCATAAGTTCATCCATCTTTCCACTCAAAACATTAATCTCTTCAATTCCATGCACCTTTTTACTAGTAGATCTTTCAGTGTGCCTGTCGGTGTCAAAACCGGCGGATCTCGGGTAGGGGGTCCCGAACTGTGCGTCTAAGGCGGATGGTAATAGGAGGCAGGGGACACGATGTTTTACCCAGGTTCGGGCCCTCTTGATGGAGGTAAAACCCTATGTCCTACTTGACTATTCTTGATAATATGAGTAGTACAAGAGTTGATCTACCACGAGATCAGAGAGGCTAAACCCTAGAAGCTAGCCTATGGTATGATTGTATGTTGTCCTATGGACTAAAACCCTTCGGTTTATATAGACACCGGAGGGGGCTAGGGTTACACAGAGTCGGTTACAAGGAAGGAGATCTACATATCCGTATTGCCAAGCTTGCCTTCCATGCCAAGGAGAGTCCCATCCAGACACGGGACGAAGTCTTCAATCTTGTATCTTCATAGTCCGACAGTCCGGCCAAAGGACATAGTCCGACTGTTCGGATACCCCCTAATCCAGGACTCCATCAGTAGCCCTTGAACCAGGCTTCAATGACGATGAGTCCGGCGCGCAGATTGTCTTCAGCATTGCAAGGCGGGTTCCTCCTCCGAATACTTCATAGAAGATTTTGAACAAGAGGATCATGTCCGGCTCTGCAAAATAAGTTCCACATACCACTGTAGAGAGAATAATATTTCCACAAATCTGATCTGCCGACATACCCCGTAGCGTGGCATCACACCACAGCCAGGTCTTTATTCGAATCGTTTCTCATAACCTATCTCAGTGAGTTTCGCGAGGCGGTTTCCTTGGCACGTCTTGTCGAAGCAGAGATCGTGTCCCCTTATTACGGGATTCCCATCAATACGGACGTGGGTAACCCAACCGCGCCATCAATTACGGCACTTGGGGATAAGCGAGTTTTACCAGGCTGGTGGGGGGCGCATAGTTTCGTCCGCCCTTATAAAGGGATAAGGTTCCACCTTTTTCTACCCACGCCTTCTTCCTCCTTGCTCATCCATTTTCGCGCACTCGAGCTCCAGCGCCCAAGTCCACATCCTTCTCCTCAACTCTCCTCGAACATGTCCGGAGCGGGAGGCAAGTGGATGGTCTCCTCCGTCACGGAGGGACACATAAAAAAACTACGTGAGGCCGGATACTTAGCCACGGATATCGCGCACCGGCTGTCAGCCGCGGGGCAGATCGTCCCTACCCTGGAACTTCACGAAAGGGTGGTTTTCCTCCCCCACTTCGTCCGCGGACTGGGGTTTCCCCTCCATCCATTCGTCCGCGGCCTTATGTTCTATTATGGGCTGGACTTTCATGAACTGGCCCCGAATTTCATCCTCAACATCTTAACGTTCATCGTCGTGTGCGAGGCCTTCCTCCGCATCCGGCCCCATTTCGGCCTATGGCTGAAGACCTTCAATATCAAGCCGAAGGTGGTTGGCGGCCAACAAGCGGAATGGGACGGAGCCATGGTGGGCAAAATGCCCAACATTACATGGCTCGAGGGCTCCTTCGTGGAGACCATAAAGGGGTGGCAATCGGGGTGGTTCTACATCACCAAGCCGCGCGACACCAACTGGGTGGCGGCCCCCGAGTTTAGATCCAGAATCCCCACGCGGCTCATTTCCTGGAAGGAGAAGGCCTGTCCTAGGGCTCATCGGTGGAGCTGGACGGACTCCAGAAGTGTATCCGGAACATAATAAGCAAGAAACTTAAGCTTGTCAACATAGTCCAGGTCATGCTCTTCCGCCGGATCCTCCCGTGTCAACAACGGGCTTTCAACTTATGGGAGTTCGACCTGGCCCAGCACCAGACTCTACACGAGCTCTTTGACACGACGCATAAGGACGTCTGGAAGGTGCTGTTCAAGGGCGCCAAGGTCCCCCCTTCTCTTACCGAGGACCGCGGGCTAAGCGCGAAGCGCCCTGTGAATCCGGTAAGTTATGTACATCTGGTAGGGTATTTATTTCCCATAGCTTAACCATGTGCGGGGTCTGAGCTCCCATGCCTTTGACAGGACTGGGTGGAGGCTCCGGAGCAGATTAACTGTCCGGCCCCCCTGCCCGAAGACCCTGCAGACGCTCTGCTGACGGAGATGCAGACTCCGGCTCCTTATGAGGTGCCGGAGAAGACCAAGAAGAAGGCCACGGGAATCCGAAAGAGTTCCCGGCGCCAGGTGGTATCGAACACATCATCCGATAACTCTGAGACGCACTCCTCCCGTGAAAACGAGGAGAAGGAAGATGAAGATTCTCCCCCTCCAGTCGGGGGAGACAAGAAAAGGAAGGCCGCCCCAACCGGGGAGGCCGAAGGGTCCAAGAAGGGAAGGACTCTCCTTCCAGACTCCTCCACCACCGCTGCCAACGGCGAAGACGAGTGGCTGCTCAGGACCAAGCCCCTGGCGAAGTCGTAAGTATTCGGATACTAGAGTAACTCATAGCATACTTTTGTTGCACTGCTTCTCCTAACGTCGAATATGATTATGCAGTTCGCCCCGAGCCCGTATCGACGTATCCTCGACGGACGGTTCCTTGGACTCGTCGGATATGAATAGTGATACACTTCCAACCGCCTCCTCTCCTTGCCCTATAGACAATGCCGAGGTATTGTCTCAAGGGGCACCGAGCCGGGGGGAGGTAGTCCCGGAGGCGCCTCAAGGCGAACTTCCGGACTCCAGGCGCGAAGGGAGCAAGACTCCCAAGAGCTCCAAGTTCGGCCCCCAGCCGAACGCCGCGCCGGAACCTCCAGTGGTTCCGGACTCCGGCAGGCGGCCCCCTTCCAAGAGGGGCAAGCTGCCCGTGCCGGTGACCTCTGTCCATCCAAAGGCACCGGACAACCTGCTGGGAGCGGCTCGCGGCGCTTCCATCGACGAAGAGCACCGCACTATTATGAGTGCGGTGATTAAGAAGGTTCAGTCCGCCAAGAGCGGACTGACTGAAGCCTGTGCCAGCCTTTTAACAGGCTTTGAGGTAAGTATTTAAAATATAGGAAAATATTACCGCATAGGCAGTAGCCCCTGATGCTCTGTTTGGTGTTCGCAAAGAAAAGCCGAATAGAGGATCAAATAATATCTGCAAGAGTCTAATATAAGTATGTCTATATGCGTATGCAGGCTTCACTGCTGACCATTGTCGTACTGACTGCGGAGGTCACTGCACTGAAGCAGAACCTCGAGCGGTCCGAGAAAGAGCTCGGTCTTGCCAAGAGGCAGCTCGAGGAGAACAAAGGTAAGTAATACCTTGTGTATATATATATATATATATATATATATATATATATATAGTGTTACTATTCATCACCCAGGGTGCAGAATAAGTTATTCTTCACCCGACGTAATTTTACGATCATTTCATAATTAAATTACGTTTGGAATTCAAATAGTTACATTCCTATCGATTCACGATGTAAAATTTGACATAAAAAATAAAAATATAGGTCATAAGACAAGGAAAATTACAGTTTATGTGTATTTTACACTATGTTTTTACATTTGTAATTTTACATAACATAAAATAATTTTTTCGACGATTATATATTTTCTTACGGTCTCTTTTTACTTTTAAAATAAAGCAAAATTTACAGAACGTAAAATTACGGTCCATTGATGGTAAAATAGAGGGGATGAAGAATAACTATTCCTCACCCAGGGTGACGAATAGTCAATCCCTATATATATATATATATATATATATATATATATATATATATATATATATATATATATATATATATATATATATAGAGGGTGGGACTATTTAGAACCCCCCTCTAGAGTTCCTAAATAAGGTTATTTAGAAACCACCTCCTACTCCTACATGTTTCTACCGGAGCCAGCTAACTACTCGCACAACCCACGCCCGAAGCACCATCTTCTCCCCACGATCTGGACCCCCTCGCCGGTGCGCCACAACCACCTACCTCGTCGGCGCGCCACAACCTACCCATCTCGCCGGCGCACCACAACCTACCCTTCTAAAAAACAGAAGCTGGAACCAGCGCGTGTACACCCAGCGCCATCCTCCTCCTCCTCGAGCCCGCCATGCGCACGAGACGAGGTCCCTGCCCGCAGCCGGGCCGGCGGAGAGAAGGGGTGATGAGCGACGGGGGCACTGTTCACCGACGGCAGGGAGCCGCCGCCCGACCGGACCATCCCAGATTCGGCCGCCGCCGATTTGGCGGAGGCGGTGCGGTGAGGCCCGAACAAGGTGAACTCTGGCTCGACCACTTTCATCCCCCACATACTTGCTGCAATGTTCGTTTCGAATCGAAGCCCATCGCTGGAATCCGGGTGGGGGCCTAATTTGGTGGTGGAGCTGGAGTTGATTTGGCTCAATAATCCTTCTTGAAATCCAGTCCGGCTCCGGCCGGAAACCTGCGTGTTCAGTTCCCGACAGTTCTTGGCGGCTTCGATTGCTACTCTCCTCCGACTCCGACAAAACCTCATGTGATCCATCGATGCAGTTATATACTGCGTCCGCGTATAGTCGATCTATAATCTTCGGGGAAAAGCAGAGAGAGAGAGGGAGGGAGAGGCATCATCTCGCCTCCGAGCAATGAGAGCGATTCTTCACCGGGGCCGGATAAGTCGCCGGCAGCAGGTCCGGCATCCGTCATGGCCCTCCGGCTCGCCCAATCCAAGGTCTTGTACTTCCTTTCCCCTGTGTTGTTCCCGGGCGTGACCCTGTTTCTATTCGTCAGTGCGAGCGACTGTCTTTCAACGTTTCAGATTGATGGCATGCACTTGGCTTACTGGTTGCCAATTCAGGGCCATGTCGGTTGTCGTAGCTGTTGATGAATTTAACCTTTGCTGAATGCCGCAATGAATTTATTATGCCTGCTTAACCCCCCGTTGGTTGTTGTCTCATAGGTTGCATTGCATCTGGCAAGGCGTGGACTGGCGCGTGTGATTTTCTTCCATTTGGTTGTTCTTCTTCCATTCTTTCCTTCCTCGTGTGACTTTTCTTCTGATTAGGATGCAAGTTAGCTGCACATCTTTTCTTCCATTATTTTAAATCTCATGTTCATTCCGGCTGCGAGCGAAGGTAGCAGTTAACTTCGGCCGGCATGGCAGGTGACCACGATATTCATTGCAGTTATGGTGACCCCCGGCAAAAAAATGAATTACAAAATATGAAAAAAGTTTGGCCATTTAAAAAAATTGTCCACAGTGGCAGTTAACATTGGCCGACGTGGTAGTTAACTTCGGCGTTCAGGACAGTTAGCGTGACCTGGAAAGAAAGAAAGAAATATATTTTTAGTGTCTTCGCTCCCAGCAATTAACTTAGTGTTAACTGCCGCAGCCCCAGGCAATTACAAAATATGAATAAAGTTTGGCCATTTAAAAGATCGTCCATAGTGGCAGTTAACTTTGGCGTTCATGAAAGTTAGCGTGAACTCAAAAAGAAGGAAAGAAATATTTTTTAGTGTCTTTGCTACCAGCAATTAACTTGGTGTTAACAGCCGCAGCCCCAGGCAATTACAAAATATGAAAAAAGTTTGGCCATTTAAAAAAATCGTCCACAGTGGCAGTTAACATCGGCCGGCGTGGTAGTTAACTTTGGCATTCATTACAGTTAGCGTGACCCCGACAAGAAAAAACGAAATGTTTTTTTAGTGTCTTTGCTCCCAGCAATTAACTTGGTGTTAACTGCCGTAGCCCCAGGCAGTTAGCTATTTCAGGCCCGGTAGTTAATTCGACCCAAGAAAAAAATGTAAAAGAAAAAAAATAGTGGCTTCAGTCTGGCAGTTAACTTGATGTTAACTGTCGCAATCCCCGGTAGTTAACTATTTCAGGCCAGGCAGTTAACTTGACCCCGGAAAAAAAGAACAAAAGAAAAATTAGTTTCTTCAGTCCGGCAGTTACCTTGCTCAGGATAGGGCAGTTAACTATTACGGTCGAGCAGTTAGGGTGTTCATCAGTTAGCTCGACCCGGGACAAAATGTAAAAGAAAAAAATTAGTACCTCTAGTCCGGCAGTTAACTAGAAGTTAACTGCCACAATCCCCGTCAGTTAGCTATTTCAATGGCGGCAGTTAGCTTCATCCGGGAAAAACCAGGAAACGAAAAAAATAAGTTTCTTCAGGCAGTTAGCTTGATCATCATATGTTAGTTAGCTATTCTGGCCGGGCAGTTAGCGTGTACTGTAGCAGTTCGGGCAAAAAATGACGAAAATGATGTTAGTTTTTTAAAACTGCTGTTAAATCGTAACGAATCTAAAAACAAGTTCTATATATCAAAGTTTGGGATAATCCATAGCTTTCCAACGGCATATCATACGCAACATTCCGACAAATGATTTGAAACTTCTTTCACAAAAACATTGAAAACTTGTTTGATGGATTTCTAGTTTTTTGAATTTTGTTTAAAAACCGAATTGACTTTGGGAAAATGATCAACATGATTTTTTGCTCCTTTTCAATAGCTATCAAATGGTGTATCATTTGCATCATTCCGATGAATGGTTCAATAATTACGACCAAAAAATAATGCAAAAAAATAGTGTCAGAAAAAGTCCGCCCGGTAGTTAACTAGTATAGGTCACACAGTTATATGTCTGTTCTCGCGCAGTTAGGAAATGTTCCTGAATAGCTTATTCAGGAATGGGTTGCAGAATAGCTGGGATATATATATATATATATATATATATATATATATATATATATATATATATATAATGCGGTTGCAAAATGATAGGATCATCATGGATGTGCCAGGGGCCACGATCGAAGTGGCGACCCTGAAGCAAGCGTTGTCCGAGGCCGAAAACAAAGCGGCCAAGGAGCGCACCGAGCGGGAGAAACAAGAGGCACGGGTGGGCGAGGTGCAGCAAGAGCTCCAGGCTCTCGTGAAGAAGCACGACGCTTTGGAGCTTGACTCGAAGAAGCGAGAGTCCGAGCTTGCCGCGGCCCTCGGGAGCACAAAGTGTGCCAAGGCTGAAGCCCAAAAGGCCCTCCAGGAGATTGAGGCAATGAGGAAGATAGCGGCGGGTAAGCCATTCAATATGCAAAGCAAGCATGTGAAAGTAAATTACTTGTTACTTACCCGAGTCCGGAGCTCTCCAAGAGCATTCGCAGATTTGCCCTGCAGCGTGTCGGATGCCGCGAACTATTACCAGGCCGAGGAGGGAAGCTCAACGGAGAAGTTGTTCTGGTCTCACTATACTAGGGCCGAACACCCGATGCCTGTGAGCGACCAGCTGAAGCAACTGGTCGACCTGCACAAGGCGGCCGAACCGTCCATGAGGGGCCTTATAGTCCGGATGTGGCCTGGCGACTCCCTTCCCAACAGCTACTTCGGCCTGGTGAGGCGGCTTGTGGATGCCTACCCACGGCTGGAAGTCATAAAGCGGTCTGCCTGCATCGAAGGTGCATGCCGGGCTTTTGCCCGTGCGAAGGTGCACTGGGCCAAGATGGACACCGAGAAGGTGGTGAAGGAGGGGCCGCTGCAGGGCAAGGAGTATCGCCACCCCGAAATGTATTATGAGGGTGTCCTGAAGGGTGCCCGTCTTGTGACGGACGAGTGTGCGAAGGATGTAATTTTTGAATGAACTTGCTTGTGTGATCCTGTATTATGAAAACTTGTTCATGTGCGTTATGCAACGCTTGTTCGAATTTAAAATATTACCTTATGTGTGGCTGTTTATCAAATCTGAGAGATGGCCAGTCGTCGTCTTCTACCCCCATGCCACGAGTGCTGGGGTGTTCGGGATAAACCTGAGCACTCTTTTTCCCATTGTTGGGTCCTTCGAGGGAGGTGCTCAGCACAACGAACAAGGCAATCGGACTATAATGCTTTATCACTCTCACTTAGCCATAGAAGTCTACAATTTTAAATTTTGGCGAAGCCCCTAGTATCCGGAAGGCCGAATTCGGGGCGATATACACGCCTTAAGCCGGACAAAGCCGACTCCTCGCTCTAAGCGGCATAAGTCTTTACGGACTCGAGACCTCTCGAACAGCGACCAGCTCTCGCCTTATCATGACAGTCAGTTTTAGCTTTCTCTACTGAGGTGCTTGCCCAGATGAAGCGGGGCACAATCGCAGTAGTCCTCCCAGTGCTACCTTAGCCGATATAGCGGAACGTAAGGTACCAAAACATGGGAGCCTGGCAAACCCAACTATTGACCCAAGACATGATTCGAAGCTGATGCATATAATGTTATAAGTTCGGGGTGCCGCACTATCGAAAGTGTTCGGACTTCTCACGCCGTATTATGGGGTACGCTTAAGCCCCTAGCATATTGGCCGTACCAGAGTGTGTGTGTGTGTGTGTGTGTGTGTGTAAAAAGAAAAATAGAGAATGCGATAATAGTCTAGTGCTATGCATTGTTTATTCAAAAAGGTGCGTCGAAGCAGAATGATACAAGTAGTGCGATAAGCAAAAAGTGGGACTATTTGACATGTCCCCTTCCAGGGCAACCTGAGGAATGGTATTTGAAGCAACTATTTCACTCGTTGTCAGAGACCACCTGGTAGTTCCGTGGTGCGACGTAGCTTTCTGCCTCCTTGGTTGTTGCATCGTGTGTGCGGCAATCGTACTATCGGGCGGGGCTTCCAGAGATTAAAGTCCTAAAAGAGAGAAAAATAACAAAGCAGGAAGCCCCTAGTGCGATTGAGCCGCGTCTTGGGGCATGCCGTAGTCATGCCCCCCTCCCCACCTGTGCCCATGATATTTTCAATGCGTAATTATGTATGCGTGGCACGGATTTTGCCGTTTGGCTAGGACTGGGGTGGGGGCCGCATTGCTATGCGAGCTCGGAATGTGCCAGGCGGTCTTGTTGCCGATTACTCCGGGCGCGCTTGAAGGTGTCCGGGTCTTTAATCGCCGAACTGGTGGATTGCCTGAAGTGGCTGCTTTGCGCTTCTGCTGCGAGGGCCGCAATGTGCTCCTCCGTGCGGAGAGAGCGCTCTGTGTTTCCATTGACTGTGATGACCCCCCGAGGTCCTGGCATCTTGAGCTTGAGATATGCATAGTGCGGTACCGCGTTGAATCTCACAAATGCGGTTCGCCCGAGCAGTGCATGATAGCCACTGCGGAATGGGACTATATCGAAGATTAACTCCTCGCTCCGGAAGTTATCCGGGGATCCGAAGACCACTTCCAGTGTGACCGAGCCTGTGCAATGGGCCTCTACACCTGGTATGATGCCTTTGAAGGTCGTTTTTGTGGGTTTGATCCTTGAGGGGTCTATACCCATTTTGTGCACGGTGTACTGATAAAGCAGGTTTAGGCTGCTGCCACCGTCCATAAGGACTCGAGTGAGGTGAAATCCGTCGATGATTGGGTCTAGGACCAGTGCGGCGAATCCGCCATGACGGATACTAGTGGGATGGTCCCTGCGATCGGAGGTGATAGGACAGAAGGACCATGGGTTGAACTTTGGGGCGACTGGCTCCAACGCATATACACCCCTTAACGCACGCTTCCGCTCCCTCTTGGGGATGTGGGTTGCGTATATCATGTTCACCGTCCGCACTTGTGAGGGGAACCTCTTCTGTCCTCTGGTGTTCGGCTGCCGGGGCTCCTCCTCGTCATCGCTATGTGACCCCTTATCTTTGTTTTCGACATTTAACTTGCCGGCCTGCTTGAACACCCAATATTCCCTGTTGGTGTGGTTGGCCGGCTTGTCGGGGGTGCCATGTATTTGGCACGAGCGATCGAGTATTCGGTCCAAACTGGACGGGCCCGGAGTGCTTCTTTTGAATGGCTTTTTCCGCTGACCGGGTTTAGAGCCTCTGAATCTGGCATTGACTACCGTATCCTCGGTATTGTCGTTGTTGATGCGGCGCTTGTGTTTGTTGCGATGTGACCTACCATTGCCATCCTTGGTATCTGAAGTACCATGGTTCTTTGATATATTATTGCTGCGAGCTAGCCAACTGTCTTCTCCAGCGCAAAAGCGGGTCATGAGTGTCGTGAGGGCTGCCATAGATTTTGGCTTTTCCTGGCCAAGGTGCCGGGCGAGCCACTCGTCGCGGATGTTGTGCTTAAAAGTTGCTAGGGCCTCTGCATCCGGACAGTCGACGATTTGATTTTTATTTGTCAGGAACCGTGTCCAGAATTGCCTGGCCGATTCCTCTGGCTGCTGAATTATGTGGCTCAAGTCATCGGCATCTGGTGGTCGCACATAAGTGCCCTGGAAGTTGTCGAGGAATGCGGCTTCCAGATCTTCCCAACAGCCGATGGATTCTGCTGGCAGGCTGTTGAGCCAATGCCGAGCTGGTCCTTTGAGCTTGAGTGGGAGGTATTTGATGGCGTGTAGATCGTCACCGCAGGCCATGTGGATGTGCAGGAGGAAGTCCTCGATCCATACCGCCGGATCTGTTGTGCTGTCATATGATTCAATATTTACGGGTTTGAAACCCTCTGGGATTTGGCGATCCATTACTTCGTTTGTGAAGCATATGGGGTGTGCGGCGCCTCTGTAGTGGGCTATGTCGCGACGTAGCTCGAATGAGTCTTGTCCGCTGTGTTCGGCCCGGCCGGATTTACTTCTACTGTATCCGGCGTGACGGTTATTGTCTCGCGTATTGGCGCGCCCTCGTGATCCGTAGATCAATCTTGCGTGTTTTGCTTTGTCCTCCAATACGTCTCGCAGGTCTAGTGTGTTTCCCCGTGCCTTGTCATTTTTATTTGAGTGGCGTCGAGGTGCGGGCTGAGTTTTTGGCTGAAATGCATCTCTGTCGCGGCCACGAGGTGGCTGATCAACCACGTCATATGCTGGATGTCGGGGGTTTGGTGCGACATATGCCAACAGATGGCTTATTATGGTGGGGGCGAGTAGAACGTCGCCGGTGCTTGGAAATGGGATGAGGCGAAGACATGCACGCCGGCGAATCTTACCCAGCTTCGGGGCTCTCCGGGGAGATAATACCCCTACTGCTGCTCTGCGGGGTCTCCGCATGATCACTATGGTCAAGTGTTTACACGGTTGCTCCTTGAGCTGTGTCTGGTGGTAGGAGAGGGCAAGGCTAGCTCTCTCCTTCTATCTGGTATGGTATAGAACTACTGGGATCCAACCCTTTGCATGGGTGCCCTGGGGGGTTTATATAGGCCTACCCCCAAGGGTACAATGGTAATTCGACTGGGCGCGGGCCCAGCCGTCAGTGCCTCCGACCTCCGACTTCTCCGCCGGCTGCTGGGGCCCGCCGACTGGTCTGGTACGGAGCCGACAAGCTGCGTCCGCCGCGGGCGGGTCTTGCCGACTGCTGATCACTGTAGTCATGCTCCTGATGACGCAAGCTTGGTCATGGGGTCGTGGCAACAGCCCCGCCGCCTGGCGGGCGATCACTGTGGCCACCCCCATCTCTTCTTGATTAATGGCGCGTGGGCCCCGGGGGAGGGCTTGGCCGACTCCCCCGGGCCGACTCCCGACGGGTCCGACTGGCAGTTCTCCCGCCGTCTCCCGAGGTCTCGCTGACTGGTGGGC
This sequence comes from Triticum monococcum, assembly GCA_034509565.1. Lineage (NCBI taxonomy): Eukaryota > Viridiplantae > Streptophyta > Magnoliopsida > Poales > Poaceae > Triticum > Triticum monococcum. Next base: position 434,622,878 of record CM067842.1, on the reverse strand, counting down.
CCCGCTGCCTCCAGGCCGTACAGACAAGCCGTCGTGGGCGCATGACCCGGTACAGTGGTGCTGATGTCAGGGCCGGCCGGGCAATAGTGCCACGCCGCAGGGAGATCTTCCCAAGTACAGCGTGTTGTAGCCATGCCTGCCCTTGGTAAGGGGCGGGGAGTGGGCTTCATTGCAGCCACGCCCCTGCCCCGTCCCCTTCGATGAGGTCACGGTTTGCTAGAGTCGCCGGCCGACTCCCCAAAGCCGGCTTCTTTGGAAGTCGCCCCTGGGACTCGGCCATGAGCGGGCAGTCGACCGCCTTGCCGTAGACTCCCCAGGAGGAGGCTCTTCGCCCTGTGGTCTTGAGGGGCGCAGCCTGCCCCGATGTCTTGAAAGGTTATGGGGCTCGGGTTAGCCTACCCGTGGCCCATTACTCCGACAGTAGTCCCCGAAGCTGGTGAGGCGCCGCGGATGATCGGCCGAGAAGCCTCAGCAGTTTCTCCGGGTGCTGAACACATGGTCTTGATTGACTTCTGCCGGGCTGACTAGAAGGAGTCGGACTCGCCCAACTCGGACTCACTCAATTCCGACTTGCTCAGTAGTTCGAACATCGTGGCGGGGATTTCAAGTGGCGTGCTAGCTAAGCTTCTAGGCCGCCGCCCGTTCTTGGCCTGTCACGCGAGGGCACGTGGCCAGGTCGTCCTGCCAGCCCACGCGCGTGACGGGACAGGCCCGTAGGCGGGTCCCGCCACTACCGCGCCTCGGCGCCCGAGCGGATCCGCTGCGGCCCGGTGGACGGTTGGGATTCCCGTGAAGTTACTACGCGCAGTAACTTTACGTGGATCGTGGGCGGCGTGGGGTTGCGGGCGCAGTAAATCCCCACGTCCGCCCCTCGGCTTCGCAGCCCACGGGGCTATAAGTAGGGGGAAGAGGGGGGCACGCGCGCCCCTCCTTCCCACTACCCCTTGCTTTCTCCCTCCTCGCAGCTCCTCGCTTTCCTGCTTCCTCTTCTCTTCTTTGCTCCGCCGCACGCCCAGGCTCCGGCGAACGCCGCGGTGACAGCTCGCGATGAGTTCTTCCTCCGCTGCCACGCCTCCCCCAGTGCGCTCCGGCACCTGGGACGGCTCCAAAGTCCACGAAGACCATATCGAGTTCCTCCGCCGGACCCGTCGGCTTCCCGGCGAAGACCGCGTGTAGGTGCGTCTTGCGCCGGAGGGGGAGATTTCCCCCGCCCCGCAGGAGGGCGAGCGGGTCATCTTCCGCTCGCACTGCCTGCGTGGGTTGGGGCTGCCGGCGAGCAGCTTTTTCCGGTCGTTCATGGAGTTCTTCGGCCTCCAGCCGCACCACCTCACCCCCAACACAGTGGTGCTGCTGTCCGCCTTTGTGGCTCTGTGCGAAGGCTTCCTCGGAGTCCTCCCCACCCTCGAGCTCTGGGGGGAGTTCTTCTTCTCCAAGCTCGGCACCCAGGCCACAGGCGTGCCAGCTCAGTGCGGCACCTTCATCACCGTGCGAAGGACAGGAGCCGACAACCACTTCCCCTCCATCTCGCTGTTGAAGTCGGTGAAGATGTGGTAGCAGTCCTACTTCTATGTCAGGAACGTCGTCACGAGGGGCGACTGGATCAATCTGCCGGCTTTCGAAGCCGGCCCGGCGGCTGGTAGACTGCCCAACTGGTCGTACCGAGCCAGGTTGCTCACGCCTGCGGGAGCCGGCTCCATCACGCGACTCCGAGTGCTGACGCAGTCGGAGGGTCTGACTGGTCCGGACCTGCTGGCCGCCTTCGTCTCGCGCCGAGTTCTCCCACTCCAAGGCCGCCCTCACATGATATGCCAGATGAGCGGGGGCCGCGACCTGAGTCGGATGTGCACCAAGGACATGCCTCACGAAGAGGTGGCCCTTATGGTGAACTACCTCTCGGACAGCAGGGTCCCGAAGGACTGGCGATTCGGCAAGGAGCCATACTCCCGCGCCAACCCCCCGCCCGTGGTGAGTCGCCTTTCTTTTCTTCCTTTGGATTGTCTTCTTCTTGCCAAGTTTTGTTCTGATCAGCCGGCTTTGGTTAGAATCCCCTTCTTCACCCACCAGCCGGCACCTCAGGGCCGGCCCATGAGTTCGCCGCCGACCGGGCAGAGAGCGGCGTCGACGACCCCGATCTAGGGGCGGCGGCTCTGGAAGACAACGTCGAGGGAGGAGGAGGGACGACAGGCGACTTCAGCCCCTCGGCTACCTTCGCCGACTGGCCTGAAGACGACGCCGAGGGAGGAGTCGCCCCTCGCCATCAGCCAGGAGCCAGCCAGCCCGGCGCGGGCTCTTCTGCCGCGTCGGGCGCTCCAGGCGGCGGGAAGAAGCGCCGGGCTGTGCCAACTTTGTTCGGCAGCCGGCCAAAGAAGCCCAAGGGCTCGGCTGCGGCGACCCGGCGGGACGAGGCAGCCGCGAAGGCCATCCGCTTCCGTAAGGAAGTGAAGAAGCCACCATTGGTCTCTGCGTAAGTATTCTGTCTTTAAAGTTTATTCTTTATTCGTATTATGTCTGAGTCTCTGCTCGCCCCTCTTTCTTCAGGGCTCCCCTCTCTCTTGAGTGGGTCACCGCCGCCTCCGTCATGGGGTCAGCGGAGACGCCCGCCACCACTCGGCGGATAGAACCCGCTGCCGACCTCCGGGAGGCGACGGAGCGGAATGCGCAAGAGAAGCGCAATGAAGAAGAAGCCCTCCGCCTGGAGAAGACGGAGGCCAACAGGGCGGAGGCCTCCGCTAAGAAAAAACTAGCGGAGGCCGAAGCCACCGCCGCGGCGAAGCAGCAGGCTGAGGAAGCCGCACGCCGCCAGTCGGCCTTGCTTGTTACCCCGCTGAACTCTGCGCCGCCGCCCCCGGAGTTCACGGGGCAGACTGGAGAAGCTGGCGGGGAGAACCTTGTCGAGGAGAGGGAAGGCGGCAAGCCCTCTACTCCGGGTGCGAACGTTCCGCCGCCGCCTCCGCGCCGTTTGAAGGCGTGCAAGGCGAGCAGCCAGCGGACCCTCCGGTGCCGCCGACCAAAGACGAGGCCGTGGCGAGGCTACTCCTCTAGGTTAGCTCGCCAGCGCGCCGTCGTCTGGAGAAGGCGACTTCGGCACCCCGCCCCCTGGAAGCCGGCACCGCCAGCTCGGCGGCTCCAGACGCCGAAGCGACGAGCGCCACACCTGTTGGGTGGGTGCGAGGAGGCGGCACAGGGCCGCTGAACCGGGTGCTCCTGGACGTCTAGGCGAAGCTCCGCGCTGAGGGCGACGCCCTCCAGAGTTGCACCAAGGCGTTCCTAGCATTGCGGGCAGCCGTCCGGGTATGTTTTTTCTTTGGGCCTTTGTTTTTCTCGTTCCTCTCTGTGGGGGCGCGCCAGCACACCCACTGGGTGTAGTCCCCGAGTTTCGGGCCGGCTGCTGAGCAGGCGGCCCGGAACTCCAATTGATGAACTTCTGGGTACTAACTTTGTGTGAAATGCTTGTTGCAGGATTACCACAACCTCCACGTCACTGCCTTCAACCGTAATGTTGAAGAGCTGGGCAAGCGGACAACCGACTTGGCGGAGAGCCGGAGTAAGTCCTCCCCTCTTTTTGCTTCTCTGCGGGGGCGCGCTAGCGCACCCGCGGGCTGTAGTCCCCGAGATTCGGGCCAACTGCTGAGCAGTCGGGCCGGATCTCCCCAGCGACTTACTTTATTGACGACTGTTGTCTTTCTTTCTTTACTTCAGGAGCCAACGCTGCTCTTCAACAGCAGCTGAGCGAAGCCAACTCCGCCCTGCTCGCCAAAGGGGAGGAGTGCATCAGGCTCACCACAGAGCGCGATCTGCTGGCCACTCAATTGGCAGAGCAGAAGGAGCTGCTTGCGAAGTCGCAGAGGGAGGCAGAGGAGACGGAAACCGCCCTCTTGGCCGAGTTCGCGAGCGAGCGCTCCTCCTGGTCTGACAAGGAGGCGCTGCTGTCCTCCGGCTTTCACGAGATTGAAGACATCGTTGATGGTGAGTCTCTTTATTTTATTTCTTCGAGCTGCCGACTTAGATCGTGCTGACTCCTGGTTTTTGACTTGCTTTTTCATTTCTTCGTGTCTTTTGCAGACTTCTTCCCTGGGCAGTCGCATGCCGCTATCCAAGCCATCGAGGCCGATCGTGAAAGTCGGAGGGCGGAGGGCGCGGAGATCGCCGCCGATGCCCCCCGAACTCTTGATGAGCACATCTTGAGCATCGAGGCTCGCCTCCGGCCGGCTCACCAGATGTTGCGCCGGCTTCAGCGCGTCGGTGCCCAGGCGATTTCCGCCCTTTGGCCAGATATGCAGGCTCCGCGCACCCCCAGCCTGACGGCCAACTGGTTGGAGGTCGCGGCTGGTCGCCTCGAGGCCTGGAAGGGCTCTTCGGCCTGGGCTGGAGCGCGCCGGGCCTTGGAGTTCGTCAAGGCGTGGTACCCGGGGATGGATCTAGACCGGTTGGCCACGCTTCGGTCAGAGGCCCAGCCAGAGCTGGCGGCTGCGGAAGACGCCCTCGTCAAGCATGCCGCGGCGATCGCCGAGTACACCGACACGAGCATCTTCGTCCCCGAGCGGTCTGAAGACGGCGAGGAGGTACCGCCGGAGTGGATTGGGATGAACCCAGACTACGGCGAAGACTCGGCAGAGGTGATTGGCTCCAGCGTCGAGGAGGAGGACGAGGCGGAGGATGAGGGCGAGGCGGAGGCACCAGAAGACGGAGCAGACGGCCAGCCTCAGCCCGACCGCGCCTCCAACAACGAGCCGCGTGCGACCGACCCGACTGCTGCCGGAGGCGATCAAGCCGAGACTAGCCGGCCGACCGCCCCGACGCCTGACGCTGGCGCCTCCTCCGACCCCCCGACGCCTGACGCCGGCGCCTCCTCCTAAGCTGCCGCTGTGTCTTTTGTTTTATCTGCTTCAGTAGTCTTTTGAAGAACTTGTTAATTCGCACAATTCCACCCGCGGGGTGTATTTTGAACCTCTACTCGTCAATTCGGCCAAGGGCCTATGTTATATATATATATATATATATCGTTTCTTGCTCATTGTTCTTTTGGCTGTTTTCCTTTGCCGCTTTCTCTTAGTTGCATGCATTGCCAATCGGACAGCCGCTCTGCGGACTGTTGCTGGATCAAGTGCTAGGCTACTTTGGGAAAGCAAGTACTTAGCCGATTTCAAGATTGTTTGAGAAAGTTGGATAGAAAACGACAATCCGACTGTCCGAGAGTCGGTTTGTGAGAAAGGCTAGAAGCCGCCTTGAGCTATATTTTACGCTTTGAGTCCTTAGCCATTTTTCGTGCAAGCACCCATTCTACCTTACCTCTGCCCACCGTACAGTCGCTCTGCGAGCTGCGGCTTCTGACAGAAGACGGCTTAGGTGTTACACACTACTTGTCCGGCTGCAGGAAGCATTTCATAGTGCAAGGCGGCAAGTCCCCGGGCCGACTTGTCGAGCCCGGTGCCAAGCGGCATGACAAAGAGTAACATACTTGTAGGCATAATTTTTATCCTATAGACAAAAGAGGGCAGTCCCTGAGCTCGTCTCGGGGGGCCCGAAGTCTTGGTACTTTAATACAAAAGGTAGCGTGGTACATACTGCATCAACTGTAAAATCTTCGGAGAAGATTTGCATTCCATGGCCGCCTGTCTCCTTGTCGGAGTCGTCCCTCTTGCGTGCTCGGGGCTTCTGAGCGTCGATCAGGTAGTAAGAATTGTTGCTTAGTACTTTGCTGATGATGAAAGGGCCTTCCCAAGGCGGCGACAACTTGTGTTGACCGGCTGTTCGCTGGATCAGTCGGAGCACAAGGTCGCCTTCTTGGAAAGATCTTGGCCTGACCTTCCTATTGTGGTATCGGTGCAGGCTCTACTGGTAGATGCTGGACCGGCTGAGTGCCAACAGCCGGCCCTCTTCCAGCAAATCGACGCCGTCTTGTCGTGCTTCTTCTGCTTCCTCCTCGGTGTACATGGTGACTCGTGGGGAGTCGAACTCTATGTCCGTTGGGATGACGGCTTCGGCACCGTAGACGAGGAAGAAGGGCGTGAAGCCGGTTGACTTGTTTGGAGTCGTGCGCAGACTCCAGAGGACGGCTGGCAGCTCGTCGAGCCAGCAGCCAGCCGAGCGCTCCAGAGGCTCGATCAACCGAGGCTTGATGTCGGACATGATGAGGCCGTTTGCTCGCTCCACTTGGCCGTTTAACTGTGGGTGGGTGACGGACGCTAGGTCCAGTCGGATGCCCTGTGTTGCGCAGAAACGGGCCAAGGCGCCTTTGGCAAAATTTGTGCCGTTGTCGGTGATGATGCTGTGTGGTATACCGTACCGAATTGTGATATCGGTGATGAAGGTCACGGCAGTCGGACCGTTGAGTTTCTTAATTGGCTTCACTTCCACCCACTTGGTGAACTTGTCCACTGCGACAAGTAGGTGAGTTAGACCACCTCGTGCTGTCTTGAATGGTCCCACCATGTCTAGACCCCAAACTGCGAAAGACCAAGCAATGGGGATGGTCTTGAGCACGGAAGCCGGCTGGTGCGGCTTGGAGCCGAACTTCTGGCACCCTTTGCATTTTTGGACCAACTCCTTGGCCTCTTCCAAGGCAGTTGGCCAAAAGAAACCATGCCAAAAAGCTTTGGCGACGAGTGCTCTTGAAGTCGCATGGTGGCCGCATTCGCCATGATGGATGTCTTTAAGGATCGCCTGGCCTTGCTCTGGCTCTACGTAGTGCTGGTAGACACCAGTGACGCTGCGCCTGACCAGTTCTCTGTTGATTATGGTATAGGCTGCCGCCCGACGTTGTACTTGCCGAGCTGAGGTCTCATCAGTTGGTAGCTCTTTGTTCACCAGGAATTTGAGGATGGGCTGGGCCCATGAGGGTGCTGCTATTTCTTCGACTACCAGAACTGCGACTTGGACGAGGGCGGCTGGGCTGGGAGGCGGCGGGCTGGAGTCAACAGCCGCTTGCTGGGCTGATGAAGTCCCCAGGTCGACTGGCGCGGTCCTTGGGCCGAGTTCTGGAATCTTCGAGTCCGTCACCGCAGTCCCCGGGCCGGGCTCGACTGTGGCAGCTTTGGAGTCGCCCGCCAAAGTCCCCGTTCCGACTGCTGGAACTCTGGAGTCGGATCCGCCGTCTTCGGGAGGAGCCGACACAAAAATGGAGTCTGATTCTGGTGAAGGCTTGACAGACGGCTTGAGGAGGCATTGAAGGGCGACGCCAGATGGTATTGCTTGGCGGGTAGAGCCGATTTGTGCCAAGGCGTCTGCTTGGTCGTTGTCGTTTCTTGGCACATGGAGGAACTCGCACCCTTCGAAATACCCGCTGAGTTGCTGCATGAGGAAACGGTAGCTCGCCATGTTTGCGTCTTTTGCGTCCCAGTCGTCAGATGACTGCTGGACCACTAAGTCCGAGTCGCCATAACATAGGATCCGGCGGATGCCAAGTTCTTTGGCAAGCCAGAGCCTGTGAATGAGCGCCTCGTACTCGGCCACGTTGTTGGAGGCGGCAAAATTGATTTGCAGTGCGTATTTGAGCTTGTCGCCTTTGGGAGAGGTGAGGACGACGCCGGCTCCCAAGCCGGTGCGCATCTTGGAGCCGTCGAAGTGCATCCGCCAATGGGTGGAGTCAGGCACTGGAGGCAGGTACTGGGTCTCGGCCCAGTCGACGAGGAAGTCGGCCAGTGCTTGTGATTTGATAGCGGTGCGGGGCTGGTAGTAGATGGTGTAAGGAGCCAGCTCTATGGCCCACTTGACCACTCGACCGGAGGCATCTCGGCTACCGATAATCTCGGCAAGTGGAGCCGTGCAGACCACCGTGATTGGATGCTCTTGAAAGTAAGGCTTCATTTTCTTGGCAGCAAAGTGCACGCCATAACACATCTTCTGGTAGTGGGGGTAGTTCTGCTTGGTGGTCGACAGTACCTCGCTCAGGTAATATACTAGTCTCTGGACAGGTAGCGCTTTGCCTTCCTCCTTGCGCTCTACTACAATGACTGTGTTGACTACTCGGCTGGTGGCGGCGATGTACAGGAGCATAGGTTCCTTGGGAATCGGAGCCGCCAGGATGGGTGGAGTAGTCAGCATCTTCTTCAATTGGTGGAAAGCTTCGTCCGCATTATGGTTCCACTCGAAAAAAGTGGTCTTCTTCATGAGTTGGTATAAGGGGAGAGCTTTCTCGCCCAGCCGACTGATGAATCGGCTGATGGATGCCAAGCAGCTGGTGAACTTCTGCACATCCAACAGTCGGCTAGGTACCTCCATTCTCTCGATGGCCTTGATTTTTAGTGGGTTGCATTCTATGCTGCCTTCAGAGACCAGGAAACCTAGCAGCTGGCCGGCTGGTATTCCAAAGACACACTTCTCGGGGTTGAGCTTGATCTGGAACCGGCGCAGGTTCTCAAAGGTCTCCTTGAGGTCTTCCAGCAATGTTCCTCGCTTTTCCGTCTTCACCACCACGCCGTCCACGTAAACGTGGGCGTTCCTGCCGAGCTGCTTGAGGAGGCACTTCTGCATGCAATGCTGAAAGGTGGCACTGGCATTCCTCAAGCTGAACGTCATGGTGAGGTAGCAGAATGCTCCAAACGGCGTGATGAAGGCGGTCTTCAATCTGTCAGCTGCGTTCAGCTTGATCTGGTGATATCCTGAGTATGCATTCAAGAAACTCAACAGCTCGCATCCGGCTGTGGAGTCTATCACCTGATCAATTTTTGGCAAAGCAAACGGGTCCTTGGGACATGCCTTGTTGAGGCTCGTGTAGTCAATACACATTCGCCATTGCTTGTTCTTCTTTAGCACCAGGACCGGATTTGCCATCCACTCCGGAAGAAAACTTCCATAATGAAGCCGGCTGCTAGGAGTCAGGTTATCTCTTCTCCGACAACTCTTCTCTTCTCTTTTGATAAGCGGCACAGGGGCTGCCTGACCGGCTTCGCATCAGATCAGACGTGTAACTTGTGCTCAGCGAAATCCGTCGGTACACTTGGCATGTCCTTGGGAGACCATGCGAAGATGTCCCGATTCTCACGGAGGAAATCAACGAGCTAGCCTTCCTATTTGCTGTGGTTCGCACCTACGACGGCGTACCTCTCTGGGTGCTCCGGATCCAAGGGTATCTTCTTTGTCTCTTTGGCCGGCTTGAACGAACCTTCGGCTTCCGACTCTTTCGGGTCGGGCGATATCTCCGGCTGCTTGCCGGCCATCGCCACAACTCGCTCAAGGAGTCGCTTCTCGGCTGCAATCACCAGGGACTCGGCCAGCCGACTGCTCTCGGCCGCGCAAGCGGAAGACTTCCGGTAGTCGCCGGCCACAGCCAGAATTCCCCTGGAACTGGGCATATTCATCTTGAGGTAGGCGTAGTGGGGGACCGCCATGAACTTGGCCAAGGCGGGCCGACCAAGTAGTGCATGGTATGGGCTCTCAAGGTCTACTACCTCAAACCAAACAGACTCTCTTCGGAAGTGACCTTTGTCCCCAAAGAGGACGTCAACCAGGATCTTGTCGATTGGTGAGCAGGAAAGGCCAGGAACAATGCCGTGGAACACAGTCCGGCTGTTCTGAAGCTGTCTCTGCTTGATTCCTAACTTCTCCATGGTGTCCTTGTATAGGATTTTGATGCTGCTGCCCCCATCTATCAGAACTCGCGAGAAACGCGCGGCCCGTTTGTCCGTGGCAAAGGTGGCATCCAGGACCAAGGCGTAGGAGCCCGGACTCGGCATCACTTCTGGGTGGTCAGCCCTGCTCCAGCTGATGGGCCTCTCAAACCAGTGCATGAACTCTGGCGTCTCTAAGGCTACTGCGTTCACCTCTTATCGCTGCAGCCGCCTGCTGCGTCGATCATCAGCCACACTGGTGAACACCACGTAGGCTCCGTGCTCTTCGTGGTATTCGTCTTGTACTGCGCCGACTGGCCTGACTGCCGGCTGCTGGGGCGGAGGCGGCTGCCCAGCAGGCGGGGGTGGCAGGAGGCCGTCTCCCTTGGCGATCCTGGTGAGCCAGTGGCACTTCCGGGTGGTGTGATTCGACGGCTTCGCGCCGCCGTGGAACTTGCAAGGTCCATCCAAGGTCTGCTCGTAGGAGAAGGCTAGCAACCAGTTCGGCTTGCCACCTTTCTGTCGCTTGGGCAGAGGCTGCTCTTCTGGCTGCTGGGCTTCAACGGTCGCGACCTGCCGGCTGCTGGAAGCCGGCTGCGGGGCCTTACGCTTGTTGTCGCCTTGCTGTTGTCGCCGGCCGGCGTCTGTCGCCGGAGTTCTTGGAGCCTGAGGAGCTACTTTGCCAGTCGTGCTGATTCGAATTTCCGTCTTCATGGAGGAGTCGACCGTAGCGTACTTGTCCGCTATGATCAGCAGCTCATCGAGGGTTTCTGGCTTGTCGCAGAGGAGCTTGTGCTTGAGGAGGGTGCCTTCTCGGCACCCGGATGTGAAGTATTCGATGGCCTGCACCTCGTACACGCCCTCGCAGGAGTTCCGAAGCTCAGCCCAATGCGTGAGGTAGTCGCGAGTCGACTCGTCAGGACCTTGCACGCACAAGGAGAGCTGACGAGGCTTGGGAGGATGCTTGTACGTGCTGGTGAAGTTGCGGACGAACGCTTCGGTGAAGTCGACCCAGCTATTGATGCTGCGGGGCTCTAGGTTGTTCAGCCATGTCCGGGCAGTGCCCTGGAGCATGAGCGGAACGTACTTTATGACGACACGCTTGTTGCCGTTTGCTATGCTGACAGCCGTGGAGTAGTCGACTAGCCAGTCTTCCGGCTTCACGGAGCCGGTAAACTTGGGCGTGTCTGTTGGGAGCGTGAACCCTCTGGGGAAGGGCTCGTCCCGAATGCGGGGCCCGAAACAAGGTGGACCCAGCTCGTCTTCTTCTTCCAGCGCCAGGGACCGATGAAGTCGGTCGATCCGGTGGCGGGCGTCATTCTCTCCAACTCCCTCTCGGCGGCCAAGGCGGTCACCGAGAGTCGGATGGTCAACAGGCGGCGGGGAGAGTCGCCTCTCCTTGTGGGGAGGGGGAGGCAGACAGTCGTCCCGTCGTTCCATTGCTCTCGGGCGGCCGTCTCGGTCGTGCTCTATGGTAATCCGAGTCCGACTGTGGCTGACAGCCGGCTCCTTGTCCTTCCTTCCTCGGGCACCGCCAGTCGGCGTCCGAGACGTCGCGCCTTGATCTTGATGCGGGTCGTTGTTTGGCCGCTACGGTGCCTCCGTGCGGCAGCTGGCCTCGTTCTGCGCGGCGGCCGCGTCGAGGAGCCACTGGACTCGCTCCATCATGAGGCGGCGCTCTTCGCCCTCGAAATTGTCCAGCTCATCCGCCACTGCCTGGGCGGCTCGGATGTTCTCCGCTGGCGTGGCATACACGGGGCGGCTAGCCCCAAACAGGCTGGCGATGGCTACGACGCGCTGCTGAACCGCGCCAAGGCGGCTGGGCCCTGCCGGGGCCGACGAGCCACCAACAGCGTGATCCATCTCCCGCTGGTAAGCTTCTGACAAGCGTCTCATGCTGGCTAGCTTCTTCGCGCCTTCAACAAGCTGAAGGCGGCGCGCTTCTAACGTCTCTGCGTCAGCATCTTCCGAAATGGGCGCAGCTAGGTCTTGCAGCGCCGCGCCGAGTGAGTCGGGCGCCCTGCCACCAGGGAACTCGTCATGACTGATGACCAGCACCTCAGTGACGGTGCTTCCATCGCTCTCCGCGTGGGGGAGAGGTTCGTCGTAGACCACCACGTTGGTGGGGAACGCATCGACCGACGTGGTGTCGGAGTCGACCAGCATCGGATCGGTGGAGCCTACGGACTCCAAGTCTACGGCGGGCTCGCCGGAAAAGTGGAGTTGATCGAGGAGGCCCGCGAGGAGGTTTTCGGGGCCGCCTACTGAAAGCAAAAGTGCTCCCTAGGTGGTTTTGATAATTGATGACAACATATCTCTTATTGGACTAACGTTTTCATCTAGTATGTTTCAGATAAGTTCAACAATGGAGTGGCATGGACTAAAGGTTGTGGGAAGTTCTCCAAGATGCTAAGGACAAAGGATTGGCTAAAGCTTGAAGCTCAAGACTCTTCATTTTACGTTTTAGTGATCCAAGATCACATTGAGTCCATAGGAAAAGCCAATACTATCAAGGAGGGATGAGGTGTTGCTTAATGAGCCTCTTGCTTCATGTGCTTAATGATATGCTCCAAAACCCTCAACTACTTTCCCACTTCCTCATATGACCTAAACCTAAAGCCAAACTCGGACCTACCGATTATTTCTATCCGGCGCCACCGAGTTTCACTTGTCATAGCCACTGCCAGAAACCCTAATCAGTTTGGTCTCACCGATGGGATCTCGGTCTCACCGAGATGGGCTTGCAAACTCTCTGTTACCTATTGCATTATTCTTGGTCCCACCGAGATATGCAATTGGTCCCACCGAGTTTGCTTGGCCAACTCTTTGTTTCGCTCATTACCAAAATTGGTCCCACCGAGTTTGAGTAATCGGTCAAACCGAGTTTTGGATTTACCCTAACCCTAGCACATCGGTCCCACCGAGTTGATCCAGTCGGTCCCACCGAAATCTCTAACGGTCACTAGGTTTACCTTTTCGTTCCAACCGAGTTTGTTGATTCGGTCCCACCGAGATTGGTAAATTGTGTGTAACGGTTGGATTTTGTGTGGAGGCTATATATACCCCTCCACCTCCTCTTCATTCGAAGAGAAAGCCATCAGACTAAGCCTACACTTCCAGCATCCTATTTCTGAGAGAGAACTACCTACTCATGTGTTGAGGCCAAGATATTCCATTCCTACCATATGAATCTTGATCTCTAGCCTTCCCCAAGTTGCTTTCCACTCAAACCTTCTTTCCACCAGATCCAAATCCTATGAGAGAGAGTTGAGTGTTGGGGAGACTATCATTTGAAGCACAAGAGCAAGGAGTTCATCATCAACACACCATTTGTTACTTCTTGGAGAGTGGTGTCTCCTAGATTGGCTAGGTGTCACTTGGGAGCCTCCGACAAGATTGTGGAGTTGAACCAAGGAGTTTGTAGGGGCAAGGAGATCGCCTACTTTGTGAAGATCTACCGCTAGTGAGGCAAGTCCTTCGTGGGCGATGGCCATGGTGGGATAGACAAGGTTGCTACTTCGTGGACCCTTCGTGGGTGGAGCCCTCCGTGGACTCGCGCAACCGTTACCCTTCGTGGGTTGAAGTCTCCATCAACGTGGATGTAGGATAACACCACCTATCCGAGCCACGGGAAAACATCCGTGTCTCCAATTGCGTTTGAATTTTCCAAACCCTTCCCTTTACATTCTTGCAAGTTGCATGCTTTACTTTTCGCTGCCTATACACTCTTTGCATACTTGCTTGATATGTATTGTGAATGTTGAAATTATGCCTAAACTCCACTTAAACCGAAAAAGCTTAAAAATTGCAACTTTAGCATTGAGTGTCTAATCACCCCCCTCTAGACACATCTACTTCAATGTCCTATAAGTGGTATCAGAGCTTTGGTCTCCATTGCCTTGGTTTAATCACCATTGGAGGAAGATGGATGTGTCTACTGTAGGGAGTCTTAGACATAGAGTGCCTATTCTTGATGGAGAATATTTTCATGAGTGGAAAAATGAGATGCTTGTAATCTTCAACCAATATCATTTGAACAAGTATATTGCTAGCCCTTGTGCACCTCATATTGATCCCTTGCATCCTACCCTAGATGAAGATATTGACATGATTCACAATCTTAGAACTATTGAGCTCATCATTAGAGGATTGCCCAAAAATTTGATTGCTAGTTTGCCTACTCTTAATTGTGCCTATACTATATGGAAATTTCTTGAGGAGCGATTTCCCGACCATTCCTTGAAAAATTTGGATGAAATTATCCATAAATCTATTGCCTTGAGTAAGATGAACTCTAGTGATCCTAGTTTTGGTGATTGTCTATTTGAGTTTGCCAATCTCAAGCGAGCTAAAGGAGATGTTGGAATCATTAGTGATATTATATCCGAAGCTATAAGAATTCATAAAAGTGACCACTTTGATGATCATTTATCTAATGAATTACCCTCTCTAGGAAATGATGAGTCACAAGATCATGGTGAACATGGATACTATGATGATGGTGATAGTGACTTCGATCTTGATGATGCAATGAGACACTTTGGTCTTACGGCAAATCTTCGGGGATATGAATCAGGAGGAAAGGAATGTGTTCTTGATAGTGGATGTACTGATCATATGACCGGAGATGAAGAGATGTTCCGTGAGCTTGCTGAAAATGACGGCCCTCGAAAATACGTCACCTTTGGTGATAATTCAAAGGGTAAAGTGGTTGGCCTTGGTAAGGTGGCCATCTCACATGATAGTTCCATTCAAAATGTCATGCTCGTTGAATCTCTCGGCTACAACTTACTTTCAGTATCTAGACTTGCTGATTTTGGTTTGAATGTCCTATTTACTGAGGTAGATTGCCAAGTATTTCGTCGAGACAATCATAAAATGGTCTTTACCGGTATGCGTAGAGGTGATCTTTACATTGTCGATTTCTCTAAAAAGGCACAACCTAAAACTTGCTTTATTTCTAAATCCTCAAAAGGTTGGTTGTGGCTAGACGACTAGGACACGTTGGCATGAGAAACCTTGACAAGCTTATTAAAGGAAATCATATCCTTGGAGTTAACGATGTCATATTTGATAAGGATAGACTTTGCAGTGCTTGTCAAGCAGGTAAACAGGTTGGAGGAAGGCATCCCGTGAAGAACATCATGACTACAAGGAGGCCACTCGAGCTACTTCATATGGATCTCTTTGGTCCCAACGCCTACAAGAGTCTTGGTGGAAATTCTTTTGGTCTAGTTATAGTTGATGATTTTTCAAGATTTACGTGGGTTTTCTTTCTTAATGACAAGTCGCAGGTCCAGAAGATCTTCAAAAACTTCGCTAGGAAGGCCCAAAATCAGTTTGACATGAAGATCAAGAAGGTTTGGAGTGACAACAGAACGGAGTTCAAGAACGCAAATGTGGACACCTTTCTTGACGAAGAAGGGATTTCACACGAGTTCTCGGCTACGTACACACCTCAACAAAATGGAGTTGTTGAAAGGAAGAACCGGACGCTCATCGAAATGGCAAGAACAATGCTTGATGAATACAAGACGCCGAAGCACTTTTGGGCAGAAGCGGTTGAGACAGCTTGTCACGCAACAAATCGCTGGTACCTTCACAAGCTACTCGGCAAGACGGCATATGAGCTCCTCACCGGTAACAAACCCCAAGTTGGATACTTTCGAGTATTCGGCTCAAAGTGCTACATTCTTGATAAGCATCGTCGTTCAAAGTTTGCTCCTAAATCTCATGAAGGTTTCTTACTTGGTTATGGCTCAAACTCTCACACTTACCGTGTCTACAACAATTTCACCTGAAAGGTTGAAGAGACGGTAGATGTGAAGTTTGATGAATCTAATGGCTCGCAAGTAGAGCAATTGCCAATTGATGTAGGAGACAAAGACCCTTCAGAAGCAATCCAAGACTTGTCCATTGGCAAAATTCGTCCAACGGAGGTGAAGGAGAGTACTTCATCCGTCCAAGTGGAAGCTTCTACTTCACGACAAGGTGAACCAAGAATTGATACAGAAGCATCAACAAGTGGGACACACCAAGATGAAGAAGACAAGGAAATGCATCAAGACGAACATCAACAACCTCCTTCTCCACCACGACAAGAGAATGACAACGTCAACAATGAAGAAGGCCAAGAAGAAGAACAAGATGAAGAAAATGTTCAACGAAGACCCAAGCAAAAGCTCTCACGAGTTCGAGCAAGAATTGCCAAAGATCATTTCGTTGAGCAAATCTTCAATGATATACAAACCGGGAGAATCACTCGTTCAAAAACTCGTTTAGCTAACTTTTGTGAAAACTATTCATTCATCTCTAGCATTGAACCTATGAAGGTTGAAGAAGCATTGGAAGATCCGGATTGGATAAATGCTATGCATGAAGAGCTACACAACTTTGAGAGAAACCAAGTTTGGACATTGGTTGAGAAGCCCGACAACAACCACAACATCATTGGTACAAAATGGGTGTTTCGCAACAAGCAAGATGAAGATGGACAAGTGGTTCGCAACAAAGCACATCTCGTCACCCAAGGGTACACACAAGTCGAAGGTATGGACTATGGTGAGACATATGCTCCCGTTGCTAGACTTGAGTCCATTCGCATCTTACTTGCCTATGCTAATCACCATAACATCACCTTGTACCAAATGGACATTAAAAGTGCTTTTCTAAATGGTGAAATAGAGGAGGAAGTTTATGTCAAACAACCACCCGGCTTTATCAATCCTAATAAACCAAATCATGTTTACAAACTTCACAAAGCTCTTTATGGTCTTAAACAAGCTCCTAGAGCATGGTATGAATGCCTGACCAAGTTCCTTATTGCAAGTGGTTTTGAAATTGGTAAAATTGACTCTACTCTTTTTACAAAAAGGGTTAATGGAGAACTATTTGTATGCCAAATTTATGTTGATGATATCATATTTGGTTCAACTAACCCTCTCTTTAGTGAAAAGTTTGGAAAGCTAATGTCAGAGAAGTTTGAGATGTCTATGATGAGTGAACTCAAATTCTTTCTCGGTTTGCAAATCAAGCAAACTAAGGAAGGTACATTTGTCTCTCAAACGAAGTACACCAAGGACTTATTCAAGAAGTTCAATATGCAAGAATGCAAAGGTATGTCTACACCCATGCCTACTAGTGGACATAATGATTTGACCAAAGATGGTGAACCGGTTGATCAAAAGGTTTATCGCTCTATGATTGGTTCATTGTTATACCTATGTGCTTCACGTCCCGATATTATGCTAAGTGTGTGCATGTGTGCACGATATCAAGCTGCTCCTAAAGAATGTCATCTTAAGGCCGTAAAAAGGATAGTTAGATACTTAATTCATACACCAAACTTTGGCATTTGGTATCCTAAGAGGTCTTCGTTTGATCTTGTTGGCTATTCCGACTCGGATTATGCCGGAGACAAGGTTGATAGAAAGTCCACTTCGGGTACATGTCAATTTCTTGGTAGATCTCTTGTGTCTTGGTCTTCCAAGAAACAAAACTCGGTATCCTTATCCACCGCCGAAGCGGAATACATTGCCGCTGGTTCATGTTGTGCTCAATTACTTTGGATGACCCAAACTCTTAAAGATTATGGAATCTATGTGAAACATGTTCCACTGCTTTGTGACAATGAAAGTGCTATCAAAATTGGTCATAATCCTGTACAACATTCTCGAACTAAGCATATTGAAGTTCGTCATCATTTCATTCGAGATCATGTTGCTAAGGGTGACATTAATCTTAAGCATGTTCGCACCGATAAGAAATTAGCCGATATATTTACTAAACCTCTTGATGAGAAAGTATTTTGCAGGTTGAGAGGTGAATTGAACATCATTGATGCTTCGAACTTGGAGTAGGAACTCCATTGGATACATGCAAGACATGAGCTTATGACTAATCCATGATATATCTCTTATGATGACTATCTTATGTCTTGGATATATTTGTACCTTGCATGTTGTCTAACCCATGTAGGTGCTTGGTTGAATCTAATTCCATGAGATTGCGACTCACATCTTGAGCAATCTTTACATCACCAAGTCTCTACACAATGGTGGTTGAAGACAAGGAAGCACAGAACCATTCAAACATATCCTTTGACAAATTCTATGTTGAGCTTCATGATTGTCATTTTTGGATACACAAGTGCTCTTCCTTGCAAGAACTAATCCATGTAGGTAGGTGAACTCACACTCCAAGTGGTGCTCCCAACTCTTGATGAGCTACATGAACCTTGAGCACCCACACAAGTTCAACTACATGAGCAAGAACCACACCACCACCCAAGGTATGTTATTCCATCTTAGAGAAGCTTTACTCCAAGACATGAGTCAAAGCAACTCAACAAGATGTTAATACATCAAGATGCTTAAACAAAAAATGGTAACCCAATTTTGAGCTTAAACGATGAGTATGATCTATGATCAAGTGTTTTCACTTGACTCCTAAGTCAATATACTCTAACATAGGTGACTATGTCACCGCCCAACTCTAGATGAAGTTCTCTTGTGTTCCTTCTTTGTGTTATTGCGTTTGTCTCATGCATGTTTATTTTCTTTCTCTTTTTCAAAAACAAAGAAAAACTTCATCTAGATCTTTCAGTTTCTTCTCTTTTCTTTTTGTTTTTGTTCTGCATTTTCTGCATTTAATTCCTTGCAAATCCTTCAGGTAATTCATTGCAAATCTTTGTGAGATCCTACATGTCTAGTGAGCTGAGGTGACAAGTGTTTTTCTCTGTGTAAACTCGGTTTCACCGACTTGCAATTTTCGGTCCAACCGAATCTTTTCGGTACCACCGAAATATGCCACTCGGTGCCACCGACTTTGCAATCAGAAAAACAGTTTGCCACTTGTTCTACATTTCTTCTCATCCAGCTCCACTCAATGAATCTTGTCCTCTACAAGCATCACAATTTTATCCATTACTTTGTGCTGAGTCTCAAGGACCAAACCTATACGCCGGATTCCAGAAAGCCCTTCTTGGAAATTGATGTCAAAGGGGGAGAGAGAGATCACATCAAAGCTCAAGGGGGAGAGAAAGTCTCAAGGATCCCAGATGTTGTTAAGGGAAGCTCAAGGGGGAGAGAAAGTCTCAAGGATCCCAGATGTTATTAAGGGGGAGAGAGAGATTTCCAGGGGGAGAGAAAATACTCAAGGATCCCAGATGCTTGATGTTCAAGAGGAGAGATGTCACATGTCTTTTTGGGGGAAAGACATGTTCATATACGCTTATTTGCATTAAGTTCTACCTAGTTGTATCTTTCAGCTCTGATTTTCTGTTTCCTATCTTCTCCCAATATCCCATGTAAGACTCAGGGGGAGCAAGACACCTAAGGGAAAGAAATCAGTCAAATTCTTTGCATATCTTTACTCTTGGGGGCATGTTGAATTCAATGTAGTACCTAGTACTTACTCTCTACATGTCATCCCAGTCTTGGTACTCTTGTGGTTTCTTTTGTTTGCCCTGGATAGTGGATGTACCTGTGTTATCTAACTTTGTTTGTGCAGGTTCATTCTATCCTAAGCCAACTCAAAAACTACATGGTAAGTGTATGCATCAAAATCATGAGTATGAGGAGTTCTTGCTTATGTACATACTGTTTGCAAGAAGGACTCATGAGCATGAAGGTATTTTCCTTGATAATCTTTTACTCTGATGCATATGGCCAAGATACATGTAACACATTGCCTACTCTATCATGATTATGCTCTCACATGCTTCTATATTTTATATTCATATGATTGCATACATGTGGGGGAGCCTATGTTTGTTACATGTCCTTCCAAAGCTTTACTTGCTGTTCTTTATATCTTTATCTAAAGCTTTGATGTATGTTGCCATCAATTACCAAAAAGGGGGAGATTGAAAGCACAAGTGCTCCCTAGGTGGTTTTGATAATTGATGACAACATATCTCTTGTTGGACTAACGTTTTCATCTAGTATGTTTCAGATAAGTTCAACAATGGAGTGCCATGGACTAAAGGTTGTGGGAAGTTCTCCAAGATGCTAAGGACAAAGGATTGGCTAAAGCTTGAAGCTCAAGACTCTTCATTTTACATTTTAGTGATCCAAGATCACATTGAGTCCATAGGAAAAGCCAATACTATCAAGGAGGGATGAGGTGTTGCTTAATGAGCCTCTTGCTTCATGTGCTTAATGATATGCTCCAAAACCCTCAGCTACTTTCCCACTTCCTCATATGACCTAAACCCAAAGCCAAACTCGGACCTACTGATTATTTCTATCCGGCGCCACCGAGTTTCACTTGTCATAGCCACTGCCAGAAACCCTAATCAGTTCGGTCTCACCGATGGGATCTCGGTCTCACCGAGATGGGCTTGCAAACTCTCTGTTACCTATTGCATTATTCTCGGTCCCACCGAGATATGCAATCGGTCCCACCGAGTTTGCTTGGCCAACTCTCTGTTTCGCTTATTACCCAAATCGGTCCCACCGAGTTTGAGTAATCGGTCAAACCGAGTTTTGGATTTACCCTAACCCTAGCACATCGGTCCCACTGAGTTGATCCAGTCGGTCCCACCGAAATCTCTAACGGTCACTAGGTTTACCTTTTCGGTCTGACCGAGTTTGTTGATTCGGTCCCACCGAGATTGGTAAATTGTGTGTAACGGTTGGATTTTGTGTGGAGGCTATATATACCCCTCCACCTCCTCTTCATTCGAAGAGAAAGCCATCAGACTAAGCCTACACTTGCAGCATCCTATTTCTGAGAGAGAACTACCTACTCATGTGTTGAGGCCAAGATATTCCATTCCTACCATATGAATCTTGATCTCTAGCCTTCCCCAAGTTGCTTTCCACTCAAACCTTCTTTCCACCAGATCCAAATCCTATGAGAGAGAGTTGAGTGTTGGGGAGACTATCATTTGAAGCACAAGAGCAAGGAGTTCATCATCAACACACCATTTGTTACTTCTTGGAGAGTGGTGTCTCCTAGATTGGCTAGGTGTCACTTGGGAGCCTCCGACAAGATTGTGGAGTTGAACCAAGGAGTTTGTAGGGGCAAGGAGATCGCCTACTTCGTGAAGATCTACCGCTAGTGAGGCAAGTCCTTCATGGGCGATGGCCATGGTGGGATAGACAAGGTTGCTACTTCGTGGACCCTTCGTGGGTGGAGCCCTCCGTGGACTCGCGCAACCGTTACCCTTCGTGGGTTGAAGTCTCCATCAACGTGGATGTAGGATAGCACCACCTATCCGAACCACGGGAAAACATCCGTGTCTCCAATTGCGTTTGAATTCTCCAAACCCTTCCCTTTACATTCTTGCAAGTTGCATGCTTTACTTTCCGCTGCCTATACACTCTTTGCATACTTGCTTGATATGTATTGTGAATGTTGAAATTATGCCTAAACTCCACTTAAACCGAAAAAGCTTAAAAATTGCGACTTTAGCATTGAGTGTCTAATCACCCCCCTCTAGACACATCTACTTCAAGGTCCTACACCTGCGCCTGCATCGGACGCAGGTTCGTCGGAGAGGCGGACCTCGCAGACAAGTTCGGCCAAGGAGCTGGCTGCAGAGGCGATCTCAACGCCGCGCAGCGTGTCGACGAAAACTTCGTCTGGTGTGCCTGGCTGGCTGCGCTCGCAAGGGAGGAAAAGGGTTCCCGTCCAGAACAGATCTCCGGACGGCGGTGCACCAGGCCCCACGGTGGGCGCCAAATGTCGGGGGTTTGGTGCGACATATGCCAACGGATGGCTTATCATGGTGGGGGTGAGTAGAACGTCGCCGGTGCCTGGAAACGGGATGAGGCGAAGACATGCACGTCGGCGAATCTTACCCAGCTTTGGGGCTCTCTGGGGAGATAATACCCCTACTGCTGCTCTGCGGGGTCTCCGCATGATCACTATGGTCAAGTGTTTACACGGTTTCTCCTTGAGCTGTGTTTGGTGGTAGGAGAGGGCAAGGCTAGCTCTCTCCTTCTATCTGGTATGGTATAGAACTACTGTGATCCAACCCTTTGCATGGGTGCCCTGGGGGTTTATATAGGCCTACCCCCCAGGGGTACAATGGTAATTCGACTGCGCGCGGGCCCAGCCGTCAGTGTCTCCGACCTCCGACTTCTCCGCCGACTGGTGGGGCCCGCCGACTGGTCTGGTACGGAGCCAATAGGCCGCGTCCGCCGCGGGCGGGTCTTGCCGACTGCTGATCACTGTAGCCATGCTCCTGATGTCGCAAGCTTGGTCATGGGGTCGTGGCAACAGCCCCGCCGCCTGGCGGGCGATCACTGTGGCCACTCCCCATCTCTTCTTGATTAATGGCGCGTGGGCCCCGGGGGAGTGCTCGGCCGACTCCCCCGGGCCGACTCCCGACGGGTCCGACTGGCGGTTCTCCCGCCGTCTCCCGAGGTCTCGCTGACTGGTGGGCCCCGCTGCCTCCAGGCCGTACAGACAAGCCGTCGTGGGTGCAGGACCCAGTACAGCGGTGCTGATGTCAGGGCCGGTCGGGCAATAGTGCCACGCCGCAGGGAGATCTTCCCAAGTAAGGCGTGCTGTAGCCATGCCTGCCCTTGGTAAGGGGCGCGGAGTGGCTTCATTGCAGCCACGCCCCTGCCCCGTCCCCTTCGATGAGGTCACGGTTTGCTGGAGTCGCCGGTTGACTCCCCAAAGCCAGCTTCTCTGGAAGTCGCCCCTGGGACTCGGCCGTGAGCGGGCAGTCGACCGCCTTGCCGTAGACTCCCCAGGAGGAGGCTCTTCGCCCTGTGGTCTTGAGGGGCGCAGCCTGCCCCAATGTCTTGAAAGGTTATGGGGCTCGGGTTGGCCTACCCATGGCCCATTACTCCGACACTGGAGATGTAGGTTTTAATGCTTCCTCCTCCAGTCAGGGTAGTAACCTGTGCTTTGGGTAACTCTTGGAGGGGCATTCGAGTTCATATTCCTCAGCCGCAAGGACTTCAGTCCATCTGTCAGCTAGCAAATCTTGATCAGCTTGAAGCTGCTGCTGCTTTTTCTTAAGGCTATTTGGCGTGGCTATAAGCCGGCGCTTGAAGCACTCTTGTTCGGCGGGATCCTCCGGCACAACAAATTCGTCATCGTCGAGGCTTGCCTCGTCTTCGGAGGGAGGCATGTAATTATCATCCTCCGCCTCTCCATCTGCCGCTCTCTCGGGAGGGCTGGCTTCTCCATCCTCCTGCTCTAAATCTTGCTGGAGGGGATTGTTTGTCATCTTCAGCACTGTCTGGAGTGCTATTATCTCCTGTGCTGGTGTCACCGCTTTTGCTTTGGCGAGACTTAGAGCGGCGCTGCTGACGTCGATGCTTGGGTTGCTTCTTGGAGGGGTTATCCTCCGCTGTCCCATCGCTATTGCCTTCTTTGGGTGTGTCCACCATGTATATATCATATGATGAGGTGGCTGTCCAGTGCCCTATGGGCAGTGGTTCCTCTTCGTCTCCCACATCATCGTCCATACCGTCGATGTCTTCGGAGTCGAAGTCGAGCATTTCAGTGAAATTATCGACAGTGGCTACTAAGTGGGTGGTGGGTGGGCGGTGAATTTCTTCGTCATCCGCATCCCAGTCCTGCCGAACATGGTTCGGCCAGGACTCTCCTGACAGGGAGAGAGACCTTAATGAGTTCAGCATGTCGCCAAAGGGCGAGTGCCGAAAGATATCCGCGGAGGTGAACTCCATGATCGGCGCCCAATCGGATTCGATAGGCGCGGGCACAGGCGGTTCGGAGTCCGTGGCCGGGGAAGAATCCGGAAATTTGGCGTCATGGCTCTCATGAAGGATAAGATCGATAATCGGCTCGATCGCCGCTGAGAATGCGGCCTCTGTGGTGGGGTCTATCCCCCCGTCCGTGGATGGCACAATCGGCTCCGAATTGAGGGTCGGAGCGGTTGCCGGTGCGATCTCCTACACACTGTCCGATGGTAGAGCTAAATCATGCTCATCGTGACCGTGCGGCGTACCCTGCAGGGGCTCGAATCCGTCGAAGATCAAGTCTCCGCGGATGTCGGCCGTGTAATTTAAGCTTCCAAACCTGACCTGGTGGCCAGGGGCATAACTCTCGATGTGCTCCAAATGGCCAAGCGAGTTGGCCCGCAGTGCGAAGCCGCCGAATACAAAGATCTGTCCGGGGAGAAAAGTCTCACCCTGGACTGCTTCGCTATCGATGATCGAAGGAGCCATCAAGCCTAATGATGACGACACAGAGGAACTCTCAATGAAAGCACCAATGTCGGTGTCAAAACCGGCGGATCTCGGGTAGGGGGTCCCGAACTGTGCGTCTAAGGCGGATGGTAACAGGAGGCAGGGGACACGATGTTTTACCCAGGTTTGGGCCCTCTTGATGGAGTAAAACCCTATGTCCTGCTTGATTATTCTTGATAATATGAGTAGTACAAGAGTTGATCTACCACGAGATCAGAGAGGCTAAACCCTAGAAGCTAGCCTATGGTATGATTGTATGTTGCCCTATGGACTAAAACCCTCCGGTTTATATAGACACCGGAGGGGGGCTAGGGTTACACAAAGTTGGTTACAAGGAAGGAGATCTACATATCCGTATTGCCAAGCTTGCCTTCCACGCCAAGGAGAGTCCCATCCGGACATGGAACGAAGTCTTCAATCTTGTATCTTCATAGTCCAACAGTCCGGCCAAAGGATATAGTCCGGCTGTCCGGATACCCCCTAATCCAGGACTCCCTCAGTGCCATTGAGAATAATTAACCATAATATTATCTAGGAGTTTGGTAGCTTCTCCTAAAGTGATTTCCATAAAAGTGCCTCTCGCGGCCGAATCTAAAAGATTTCTAGAAGCAAAATTCAATCCGGCGTAAAATTTTTGTATAATCATCCATAAATTCAAATCATGTGTAGGGCAATTACGTATCATTAATTTCATCTTCTCCCAAGATTGTGCAACATGTTCATGATCAAGTTGATTAAAATTCATAATATCGTTTCTAAGAGAGATGATCTTAGCGGGAGGAAAATACTTAGAGATAAAAGCATATTTGCACTTATTCCATGAATCAATACTATTTTTAGGCAAAGACGAAAACCAAGCTTTAGCACGATCTCTAAGCAAAAACGGAAATAGCTTAAGTTTAACAATATCGTTTTCCACATCTTTCTTCTTTTGCATATCACACAAATCAACAAACTTTTTAGATGGGTAGCGGCATCTTCACTAGGAAGGCCAGAAAACAGATCCTTCATGACAAGATTCAGCAAAGCAGTATTAATTTCACAAGATTCAGCATTGGTAAGAGGAGCAATCGGAGTGCTAATAAAATAATTATTGTTGGTATTGGCAAAGTCACAAAATTTAGTATTATCTTGAGCCATCGTGACAATCAAGCAACCCAACACACAAGCAAACAAGAAACAGGAAAAAGAGGTAAACGAAAAAGAGGCGAACGGAAAAGAGAGGGCGAATAAAATGGCAAGGGTGAAGTGGGGGATAGGAAAACGAGAGGCAAATGGCAAATAATGTAATGCATAGGATAAGAGTTGTGATGGGTACTTGGTATGTCTTGACTTGGCGTAGATCTCCCCGGCAACAACGCCAGAAATCCTTCTTGCTACCTCTTGAGCACTGTGTTGGTTTTCCCTTGAAGAGGAAAGGGTGGTGCACTAAAGCAGTGTAAGTATTTCCCTCAGTTTTTGAGAACCAAGGTAGCAATCCAGTAGGAGACCACGCGCGAGTCACCTCGTACTTACACAAACAAATAAGAACCTCGCAACCAACGCGATAAAGGGGTTGTCAATCCCTTCACGGCCACTTGCAAGAGTGAGATCTGATAGAGATGATAATAATAAGATAAGTATTTTTGGTATTTTTATGATATAGATTGAAAGTAAAGATTGCAATATAAAATAGATTGGAAACTTGTATGATGGAAAATAGACCCCGGGGCCATAGGTTTCACTAGTGGCTTCTCTCAAGATAGCATAAGTATTACGGTGGGTGAACAAATTAATGTCGAGCAATTGATAGAAAAGTGAATAATTATGAGAATATCTAGGTATGATCATGTATATAGGCATCATGTCCGCAATAAGTAGACCGACTCCTGCCTGCATCTACTACTATTACTCCACACATAGACCGCTATCCAGCATGCATCTAGAGTATTAAGTTCATAAGAACATAGTAACGCCTTAAGCAAGATGACATGATGTAGAGGTATAAACTCATGCAATATGGTATAAACCCCATCTTTTTATCCTCGAGGGCAACAATACAATACGTGTCATTTCCCTTTCTGTCACTGGGATCGAGCACCGCAAGATTGAACCCAAAGCTAAGCACTTCTCCCATTGCAAGAAATTTCAATCTAGTAGGCCAAACCAAACTGATAGTTCGAAGAGACTTGCAAAGATAAACCAATCATACATAAAAGAATTCAGAGAAGATTCAAATATTGTTCATAGATAATCTGGATCATAAACCAGCAATTCATCAGATCTCGACAAACACACTGCAAAAAGAAGAGTTACATCAGATAGATCTCCAAGAGAATCGAGGAGAACTTTGTATTGAGATCCAAAGAGAGAGAAGAAGTCATCTAGCTACTAGCTATGGACCCGAAGGTCTGAAGTAAACTACGCACACGTCATCGGAGGGGCCATGGAGTTGATGTAGAGGCCCTCTGTGATCAATGCCCCCTTCGGCGGAGCTCCAGAAAAGGCTCCAAGATGGGATCTCTTGGGTACAGAAGGTTGCGGCGGTGGAAATAGGGTTCATGGTACTCCTGGATGTTTGCGGGGTATGTGAACATATATAGGAGGAAGAAGTAGGTCGGTGGAGCTACGAGGGGACCACGAGGGGGAGGCGCGCACAGGGGGGTAGGCGCGCCCCCTGCCTCGTGGCCGCCTCGTTGATTGCTTGACGTCCACTCCAAGTCCTCTGGATCACATTTGTTCCAAAAATCACATTCCCGAAGGTTTCATTCCGTTTGGACTCCGTTCGATATTCCTTTTCTACGAAACACTGAAATAGGCAAAAAAAAACAACAGCAATTTGGGCTGGGCCTCTAGTTAATAGGTTAGTCCCAAAAATAATATGAAAGTGTAAAATAAAGCCCATTAACATCCAAAGCAGATAATATAATAGCATGGAACAATCAAAAATTATAGATACGTTGGAGACGTATCAGTGTCGTATCCAATGTAACCATGAGGAGATGTAAGAAAAAAGGGACAATTCCATTTCTCCCCCTAACTTGAACCCACACCTGGCATTTACCCCTAATTTTCGAGTATGCTCAAAAATACCCACCTTCTGTCTGGTACCGTTATAGGAATGCCCTTCCGTGTCGTTTCCATCAGGTCAAAGGGCTTTGACCGTCTCATGGCATTTCTTGGACAATTATACCCCTCCTTACAAGTGGGGCCAATCAAGAAAAAATTAAAGACCTGTCAATAGGGACTAGTGAAATTAGAGTTGGGGGCCCACATGTCATTGTCTCTTTAAGATATTTATTACCTATTTTGGTTACTAAAGGGTCCATGGGTTAATGTAATAATTAACAGAGAGGGTTAGGCTAATTAAACAAGTTTTTAACGATAGTGGTTAAACACCGGCGCGTGCACAAAGGCACGACGGCGACATACACGAGGATGCCGGCGATCTAGGTGCTGCAGAGTGGTCCTGCGAGGCTGCTAGCGTGAATCCAAAGTGAACCTAGGTGGACGGAGAGCGTGGGTGGCCGGGGGGATGTGCATCAGTGAGCTCGAGCAGCGGCGACAAGGGCAGCGGGCGACGGAGCTTGGGGCTCGCAGGAAGGCGTGCTCGGGGTCGTGCGGCTCCAAAGAAACGACAAGAATGACTTCAGGAAACCCCAAGGACCGCGAGAAATATGGCGTAGAGCACGGGGGCTCACCATGGCCGGAGATCGGCCGCAGCAGCAGTGGACCAGAGATGAGGAAGAAGGAAAGGGGTGCCATCGATTAGGGCTATCCCGGGCCAACCCCTTCGGCGAGAAAACAAATTAAACTATGGCGAAGATCATGGATGCAATTTTTGAGCTCTGGGAGTCCATTTGCCACACGCATGAAAGACGACGCCGGCGGAGTTGGGGAAGAGAAGAAGTGTGTCGTCGATGCCGAGCCTTGGGGCCTCCCTCTGCGCTTCCTTCTGATAGAGCACCTCCCTCGTCATGGAAATCATTATCCCTCTCCAAATGGTTGGTCGTGGGGTGGACCCCGATGGCGCCGTGCCATGACCGCGCATCTATTGAGCAGGGCGATGCCTCCCTTGGCCCCCAAGCACAGGGCTCATCTTTCTAGGGTGCGGCAGGACGCCGCGGTCTCATTATGGTCCTCTGGGAGTGCTCTATGGCCGCGAGTCTCCGGCGATGGCCGGAGCCCGAGCTCCTCTCTTCTGTTTTTGAGCATACTCGAAAATTAGGGGTAAATGCCAGGTGTGGGTTCAAGTTAGGGGGAGAAATGGAATTGTCCCAAGAAAAAATGTCGTCGGGCACTCTTGACCAAATATCTACGGCTTGCTGTGTTTGATGAATGTGTGTCACTTGTTTAGTTTTGCTTTTTTATCAGGTATACCCTACGCTTGTTTTGGAAACTTGTCGATGTGCACACTTGCCGCGAGCGCTTTAGGTACGGGTCCTTAGTAGCCTGCTCGAAATGTCGTTGTCGGCAAGGTCTCTTGGTGGTCTCAGTGCAGCTACTTAGATTGTTGAGCGGACTCAAAACAAAATAAGAGCGCAACCGGTCACGACAAGGTTCCTTCGCATGCAAGTTTTCCATACAAAAGCCAAAAACGTTCAAGGGAAAGTAGCTCTACAACAAGTAATTTATTTGAAATTTTTTCAACTTAGCTTTTCTTTGTTGTATTTCTTGTCATGGAATATTAACTTGAACATTGTTGTCATCGGGAGAACTGCTTCTGCACCATAGACTAGGGAGAAGGGTGTCTGGCCAGTAGCTCGATTTGGTGTCTTATGTGACCAAAGAACCACCGACAACTCATCAATCTAGCATCTTCCGCACTTGTGCAACTTGCCAAAGTTCTCGTCTTGAGACCATGCAACACTTTAGCATTTGCTCTTTCCGCTTGGCCATTTCTCCTTGGATGAGCAACTGATGCAAAACAAATTTTGTTGCCAAGGTCCTTGAGGTACTGCATGAAGGTGCGACTCATGAATTGTGTGACGTTATCGATGACGACCCTGTTGGGCACTCCAAAACGGCAAACAAGTCCTTCAAAAAACTTGATGGCTGATTGTGCTGTCACCTTCCTCACTGTCTACACTTCTAGCCACTTTGTGAACTTGTCGATTGCAACATACAAGTACTCAAAGCCCCCGACAGCACGTGGGAAGGGGCCTAGTATGTTGAGCCCCCAGACCGAGAAGGGCCAGTAGAGAGGGTTGTCTAAAGAGCTTGAGCTGGCTGATGTAATTGCTTCAAATGAAACTGACATGCTTCACACTTGGTTACTAGCTCAGTTGCATCCTGGAGGGCAGTGAGCCAATAGAAACCTTACCGGAAAGCTTTGCCGACAAGGCCCCTTGATGTTGGGAAATGTTGCATGGAAAAACAAAAAAAATCTACGCACACGCAATGATCTATCCATGGAAATGCATAGCAATGAGGGGGAGAGTGTGTCTATGTACCCTCCTAGACTGAAAGTGGAAGCGTTTGACAACGTGGTTGATGTAGTCAAACTTCTTCTAGCTCCGACCGATCAAGCACTGAACGTACGACGCCTCCGAGTTCTGCACACGTTCAGCTCGTTCACGTCCATTGTCTTCTTGATCCAGTAAGACGTCGAGGAAGTAGATGAGTTCCGTCAGCACGATGGTGTGGTGACAGTGATGGTGAAGTGATCCGCGCAGGGCTTCTCCTAAGCACCACGAGAATATGACCGGGGGTGTAAACTGTGGAGGGGGGTGCCGCACACGGCACCCCCCTTTTCCTTCTCCCAATTCGGCCTCCTGCCATAGGGGGGCATGCCACCCCTTGTGGGCTGGTGTGCTCCCCTCTCATGGCCCATATATTCCCCCCCGGGGGTTCCGGCAACCCCTCTGGTACTCCGATAATACCCGATACACTCCGGAACACATCCGGTGTCCGTATACTATCGTCCTATATATCAATCTTTTACCTCTTGACCATTTCAAGACTCCTTGTCATGTCTGTGATCACATTCGAGACTCCGAACAACATTCAGTCACCAAATCATATAACTCATATAACACCATTCGTCAATGAACATTAAGCGTGCGGACACTACGGGTTCGAGAACTGTGTAGGCATGACCGAGACACCTCACTGGTCAATAACCAATAGTGGAACCTGGATGCTCATATTGGCTCCTACATATTCTATGAAGATCTTTATCGGTTGAACCATTCTGAAAACATACGCAATTCCCTTTGTCTATCGTTATGTTACTTGCCCGAGATTCGATCATCGGTATATTCATACCTAGTTCAATCTCGTTACCTACAAGTCTCTTTATTCGTTCTGTAATACATCATCTTGTAACTACCTCATCAGTCACTTTGCTTGCAAGGCTTCTTATGATGTGTGTTACCGAGAGGGCCTAGAGATACCTCTCCGATACTCGGAGTGACAAATCCTAATCTTGATTTATGCCAACTCAACAAACACCTTCGGAGATACCTGTAGAGCATCTTTATAATCACCTAGTTATGTTGTGACGTTTGAAAGCACACAAGGCATTCTTCTGGTATCCGGGAGTTGCATAATCTCATAGTCGAAGGAATATGTATTTGACATGAAGAAAGCAATAGCAATAAAACCGAATGATCATAATGCTAAGCTACCGGATGGGTCTTTTCCATCACATCATGTCGGGACCCCGATCCCAAGTCACACCGATCTAGCATGTAACACTTCATATCACTTTGCGACCTCACGCACGGTATCCCCACGGGTGCCACCTTACCTGGCCCGGGACCATTTGCGCATTTTGGCTCACGTATATGATAGTGTCGCTAGCATCCATATGACAGAGAACCCGGGCCGACATGACTAGTCGTGAACCCCAAGTGGCACTAACCTATGGGAACAGGCATACATGATTCACATCGAGCGTGTCGGTCAGCAGCGTGTGAATCCGGGCTGTAGCACTGGGCTAACAGGACTCCGGGAACCCGGGCTGTAGCAGGCTAAGCAGGACTCCGGATGTCACCGCGTGACATTTCCCCGAAGGGACAGACACAGGAACAAAGTGAAACACATGCCGGCCAGTCAAGTGTCCTGAGCAGTAGTGCTGGGCTAACAGGACTCCGGGAACCCGGGCTGTAGCGGACTACTATGGCACATGGAAACACAAGACTACATTTCCCCATAAGAGAGGCTATCAGAGGTAAACAACTAGGTTGTCGGATCCCACACATAGCAATACACGTTACACGTACGCATAACATGCTTGTATGTGTTGTACATCATGGCATCACAACATAACTCAAACTCGTATAGATAAAGGCCCAGAGGAGCCACATAGCATAAATACAAACAGGGGTCACATGACCCATCATTCAGAGCATACAAGCAACAAGCGGAAGCATTACATGTCTGAGTACAGACAACTACAAAAGAAAAAGACTAAGAAGCCTGACTAAACACGACCCTCCCAATGGTACAAGATCGTAGCTGGGATACAAGCTACTCGTCGAAGCCACTAGTGTAACCAACTGCAAAACAAAAATAAGCAAACGTGAGTACAAAGGTACTCAGCAAGTCTTACTTCAGAACTATCTACATATGCATCATTATCAACAAAGGGGGTGGTGGAGTTTAACAGCAGCAAGCCAGCTTTGACTCAGTGGCTAATCTATACTACGAGTATCAGAAACTTCTTTAGGTGAGAAGACGCACACGAGTCCACAAATTCACCATATCAATACTCCACTATGGATCCGTTCCCGTCTCCCTACGATAAGGCCATCCATAGCACTCACGCTTATCTTGCGTATTTTAGAGTATCCACTTCAAGTTGTCTATGTACTACATAAGTCCTCCAAGTTTCCATATCCGAGGAAAATGGCTATTCGAATAGATAATATTGACCCTGCAGGGATGTACTTCTTCACACACGCTCTCGCCACTTATAGCCCTGTACACGTCATGTACCTCGGCAACCTTCAAGCGGAAGCCGAGCGGGGGTGTCGGCCACGACCTGACTAACCACACAAGTCTCTCGTCCAGGTTTATCGCCTATTCGGGTTCCATCCGCAAGGAGATCCGGCCGGGGTGTCGCTCACTGCCCCAAACGATGTGTGCAAGGTTCCCAAGCCCACCATCCGGGTGCCACTTGGTACACCGTGCCACAATGCCTAGTCTGTCCCAAGCCTGTCCTGTCGGACATCACCTGGTAGACAAGTAGCACTACCTACAAACGCCAGAAACTAGTTGCAACTCCTGGACAGAGATCAAGTGGATTAATAAGTCGAGAGGGGCCGGATAACCGGAACCCAATGTGTGGTAGTAACTAGACTTGGATAACATACACAAAACTCAGTGCTTAAGGACGGTTCCAATGAGACAACCCACCATGTACTCCTACATGGCCTCTCATCGCTACCTTTACCAAAACGTGTTCACACACTTAGCCTTTACCGGTAGGACATGTTCACCACTCCGATTCATTCCCGATGAATCAGACCTGACACAACTCTAAGCATAGCTGGCATAAAGAAAACAAGCATGGATGAGCAGGCACATCAAGGCTCAAGCAACTCCTACTCATGCTAGTGGGTTTCAACTATTTACTGTGGCAATGACAGGTCATGCAGAGGAATGGGTTCAGCTACCGCAGCAGAAAGTAGCAGTTTGAATCGTTGTTGTCCTAATGCAGTAAAAGGAGCAGGGGCGAGAGAGTGGGACTTTATCGAGATGCTCAAGGGGGTTTGCTTGCCTGATAGATCCACGAAGAAGCACTGCTCCTCAGACAGGTACTCGGGACACCTTCCGGAGTAGAACCTATCGAGAGGGAACGGTGCCGGCAATCAATAAACAACCATATGCAACAATATGATGCATGAAGATGACATTCAAAGGTGCTATGATTTTCCCTAATGCATCTAGCATCAATTTGATTAAAGTCCATATGAACCAAAGGTTCATATGCAAACCCCAATTTAAGTATATAACATGCCATTATTATGTTTTCACTTATACAGCAGGTATAAGTTAGTTTTTCATGCATGAAACTGGCATAAATGGATTCCTTGCATTTTTCTGATAATTTTTCATATATAATTTATTTGATTTGGAGTAACGGTTGAATTACTATGATTTTTTGAAGTTTTAACTATATTCTGGAATTTCCTGATTTAAATTAATTCCACAAATCAATTATTACGACAGCTCTACGTCATGCTTACGTCAGCAGGTCAAAGGCGGCTGACCAGGTCAAACCTGACGTGTGGGGCCCACACGTCAGTGTCTGTGGTTAATCCTAATCTAAAAATAAACCTAATCTGGTTTAGTTAATGGGGTTGGGCCCACGCGTCAGTGACCCAATTAGCTAAACAAGGTTAATTAGTTGTTAACTAATCGTAACTAAAAACTTAACAGGGCCGGGCCCACATGTCACTGAGAGAGAGGGGAGAGGTCAACGGCTGTGGTCAGACCAGTCAACCCGCCGGCGAGGCCGAACGCGGCGGAGTGCGTCGGGATCGCGCTATAGGGCATGGTTTGGAGCGTGGGTGGGTCCTATGGGGAGCTGGGGCTGAGCCGCGTGCGTGGGTGGTGGAGTTGGACCAAATGGTCGCCGGAATCGACGCCGACGACGAGGTTTGCGGCGGCCGTGGTTCGGCCATCGACGGAACAAAGCTACGGTGGACGGGAGGACGAACGAATGCTTGTTTTGGGCTCCTGGGACCATGCTGAGCACAGACACACGCTCAAACGCGGGCGGCAGCAACTGTGGCTGCGGCGGCTACGTGGCTGGCGGAGCAAAGCTCTCGGCCGTGACGGCGAAGCTAGCTAGAGGGAGAAATCGACACTGGGAGTAGAAGGAAACGACGGAGGGGCTCACTGGGATCACGCAGGGAGGGTCAACGAGCTCGGGGAAGCACGGACGGCGGCGAATCGCCGGCGGTGATCGACGGCACCCGAGGTGATAGACGAGCTCGAAGGCGTCACCACGGTGCTCCTGGGTTCGGGATCTTCTGCGTGGAGGAGCGGTGCGTCGTCACGAAGCTTTTGGACACGGGGAAGGGGCGAGAAGACCACGGTGCTCACGGTGGCAGCGAACGGCGGCGACGGACCCGTTCGGGCGTGCTACAGAGAGAGAGAGCAGGGGAAGGGAGAGTGAGCTGCGAGAGAGGGAGAGGAGAGAGGGGCTTCGAGGCGTCTCCAGGCGCGGGATTGGGTCAACGGGGAGCTCGACACGGCGAAGCAGGAGGTGGCGCGGCCGGCTGCGTGCGCTGGCTGCCAGTGGGCATAAGGTTGAAGACAACCTTGCCCCTGGTGGGCTGGGCCACTGCTGGGCCGTAGTGGGGCGCCAGGTAAGTCAGGTAAGAAGCCCAGGTGGGTTTTCTCCTGTTTTGTTTTCTTTTCTATTTTCTAACATTTGTTTTGTAACTAAAAGAAATGTTGAATCATTTCCATAAATGCTGAAAATAATTGTGGTATCTAGATATAATATTCTAGAGGCCCTCACCAATTCCCAACATTTTTGGAGCTAATAAAAATATTTATATAATTTAAACAGCTCCAATTCAAATATTTATGCATTGATTCAAAATCCAAAATGAGAAGGAAAAATGTGCATCACCTCTGGTTGTTGTTCCCAACATTTTCCAAAGACCATGAACATTTTTGAAAAGCATTTTGGGTTCATTGAAATTCCACTTTTAATTTGAACCTATTTGAATTGCTTTGGTGCTAGGGTTTGCAACTTCCCCATTTCAATTTCATTTGAGAAAATAAACATGATGCACAAAGCAAGCCTAGGACCATACCAGAACTAGGGATGTGACAACTCGCCCCCACTCAAAGAAATCTCGTCCCGAGATTCAGGAGTTGGCGGAAAGAAAGCGGGGTACTCAAGTCGAAGACGATCTTCTCGCTCCCAAGTAGCTTCTCTCTCGGTATGATGAGACCATTGAACCTTGAGAAACTTGATGTTATGACGTCGAGTGACACGCTCTGCTTGATCCAGGATGTGAATGGGGTACTCTCGATAAGTGAGGTTATCTTGGAGATCAAGCGTTTCGTGGTCCACTCCGCGGATGGGATCCGAGAAGCAACGCCTGAGTTGAGAGACGTGGAAAACATCATGAACTCGAGAAAGATGTGGGGTAGTTCCAACTGGTAGGCAACCTCTCCTCGTTTAGCGAGAATGCGAAAAGGACCGATGTAACGAGGAGCCAACTTGCCCTTGATACCGAAACGATGGGTACCCTTCAAAGGAGTAACCCGAAGGTAAGCCTTGTCGCCAACTTCATAAGCTACTTCCTTATGACGACGGTCATACTGGCTCTTTTGACGAGATTGGGCTGTTTTCAAATTCTCACGAATGATGCGAACTTGCTCTTCTGCCTCCTGGATCATATCTGGTCCAAAGAATTGTCTTTCGCCGGTTTCTGACCAGTTCAAAGGTGTTCGACATCTTCGTCCATACAGGATCTCGAAGGGTGCTTTCTTAAGACTGGATTGGTAGCTATTGTTATAAGCAAACTCGGCAAAGGGAAGACATTTCTCCCAATCCATACCGAATGAGATAACGCAAGCTCTAAGCATGTCTTCGAGAATTTGGTTGACCCTTTCCACCTGACCACTTGATTGAGGGTGGAAAGCGGTACTGAAAGAAAGATGGGTGCCCATGGCAGTTTGGAAACTTTCCCAGAAACGAGAGGTGAAAAGACTGCCACGGTCTGAATTGATCTCTAGTGGAACACCATGGAGTGACACTACTCGGGAGATATATAAGTCAGCGAGCTGACTAGCAGTGATACTCTCTCAAACAGGTAGGAAGTGAGCCACTTTGGAAAGACGATCAATGACTACGAAGATAGCATTATTTCCTTTCTTGGTCCTGGGAAAGCCGGTGATGAAGTCCATACCAACTTTGTCCCATTTCCAATCGGGAATAGCTAAAGGTTGAAGGGTGCCAGCAGGTCTTTGATGCTCTGCCTTAACGCGACGACAAACGTCACAGTTGGCAATATACTGAGCGATTTCTCTCTTCATCCTAGTCCACCAGAACCTCTGGCGTAGGTCCTGATACATCTTTGTACTACCGGGATGAATCGTGAGAGGGGATTCATGGGCCTCCTTAAGGATCAGTTGCTGCATCTGTTGACATTTGGGAACCACCAAACGGTTATCAAAGTAAAAAACACCTCGTTCATCCATGGAGAAACAACCAGCAACTCCCTTGGAAATATTCTTCTTGATCCGGGAGATTCCCATATCATGCTTCTGAGCCTCTATGATCTGATCCGTAAGGGTAGGTTTCGCCACCAAGGTAGAAAGGAAACCATGAGGAGCTATGTGAAGGTTAAGCTTACAGAATTCCTCATGGAGGGGCGGTTGACAATGTTGCAAGATGAGATTGTTGCAATAGGATTTACGACTTAAAGCATCAGCCATGACATTGGCTTTGCCTGGGGTGTAGGTGATTCCTAAGTCGTAATCCAAGATCAACTCCAACCAACGTCTCTGTCTGAGATTCAGATCCGGTTGGGTGAAGATATACTTGAGACTCTGATGGTCGGTGTAGATTTCGCAACGGTTACCAAGAAGGTAATGTCGCCAAGTCTTAAGTGCATAGACTACGGCTGCAAGCTCCAGATCATGTGTAGGATAATTTTCCTCATGTGGATGCAACTGTCGAGATGCATAGGCAATCACATGACGATCCTGCATAAGAATGCAACCTAGTCCTTGACGCAAAGCATCGCAATAGATAACAAAGTCTTTAGTGAAATCCGGTGGCACGAGTATGGGCGCAGAAGTCAGGCGTCTTTTCAGTTCCTGAAAACTGTGCTCACATTGTGGGGTCCACTCAAACCTTTTATCTTTCTTGAGAAGCTCCGTGAGGGGTTTGGCCACTTTGGAGAAGTTTTCAACGAAGCGGCGACAATAACTGGCTAGACCAAGGAAACTCCTAACTTGTTTGAGTGTTTCGGGTGGAGTCCAATCGAGAATGGCTTTGACTCTCTCGGGATTTACAGCAATGCCCTTACCGGAGATCACGTGGCCTAAATAGGTCACTTCTGGCAACCAAAATTCACACTTGGAGAACTTGGCATAAAGACGATGCTCTCGGAGTTTTTCTAACACAAGCCTAAGATGTTCGGCATGCTCTTCCTTGTTCTTCGAGTAAATAAGAATATCATCAAGATAAACCACAACGAACTTATCTAAGTACTCCATAAAGATTGAGTTCATCAAGCGGGAGAAAGTAGCTGGAGCATTGGTTAGGCCGAAAGACATCACGGTGTACTCGTATTGACCATAACGAGTGACAAAGGCCATTTTGGGGATGTCCCCGTTTCTGATCTTGATTTGGTGGTAGCCTAACCTCAAATCCATCTTGGAAAAGACTAAGGATCCAGCGAGCTGATCATACAGGTCGTTGATCTTGGGGAGCGGATACTTGTTCTTTATCGTGACCAAATTAACGGGACGATAATCTACAACCATTCGATCTGAACCATCCTTCTTCTTGACGAAGAGGACAGGACAAGCCCAAGGAGAAGAACTGGGACGAATGAAACCCTTTTGCAAGGACTCATCAAGTTGTTTCTTAAGCTCGGCTAACTCCAAAGGTGCCATCTTGTATGGTCTTCTAGAGATTGGAACAGTTCCTGGGATAAGTTCTATGACAAACTCTACATCTCTGTCAGGTGGGACACCTGGCAGTTCTTCTGGAAAGACATCCGGGAAGTCACGGACTACCGGAATATCTCCAAGGTCTGGAAGAGGGCTGACATTAAGAGAATAGAGTTGACGCCTTGCAACTCTAGTGGAGACAATGACTATTTTGCCAGATGGATGTGTAAGTTGAACAGATCTGGTGTAACAATCGATCTTGGCATGATGAGTTGTCATCCAGTCCATACCCAAGATGATGTTAATATCTGAGGACTTGAGAGATAACAAAGAAGCAAGGAAAACCAGTCTACCAACAAGGATTTCATTACCATGGCTTACCTTGGAGGTTTGCCATTTGGAACCAGGAGTCTGGATTATTAGTGCAGTTGGCATATCACAAAATGACATGTCGTGCATCCGAGTGTAACCTTCAGATATGAAGGAGTGGGATGCTCCAGTATCAAACAGAACTGAAGCTGGGTGACAATTAACAAGAAGTGTACCCAGTACGACATCGGGATCATCTTGAACTTCTGAAGCTGAGACATGGTGCACACATGCTCGTTCAATGGAGGCTGGCTTGGTACTGACCATCTTGACTGATGGCTTTTCACGGCCAACAGACCTCTCAGACTGGGGTGGAGCATAACTGGACTGAGGGCAGTCACGTGCATAGTGTCCTGGTTCTCCGCAGGTAAAGCAAGTTCCTGAGGTAGGACGTGGACCTACGTTGGCAAGTGGGCCACTAATAGGCCTGACTAATAGGCCTGAGTGGAGCATGTTGCTGAGTTGGGTGAGGCGCCACATAGGATGGCCTCGGTGCATATCGAGGTGGAAGAGCCGAGTTCGGAATCCAAATCCGTCGCTTCTGAGAGCCAGAGCGGGAGGAAGAACCCAGATCACGGTTGTGCTTACGAGACTCCTCGTAAGTGAGTTGAGCTGTCTCTGCATTAATGGCCTTGTTCACAAGAGCCTGGAAAGTATCACAATGATGCAGGTGGAGATCACGACGGAACTTAGGGTGGAGACCCTTCCGGAACCTAGCCTGCTTCTTAGCGTCCATGGACACTTCTTCTGTAGCATAGCGGGCGAGGTTTCCAAACTCCCTACTGTAAGCATCAACGGGCAGCTTACCCTGGGTAAAATTACGGAACTCTTCCCTCTTGTGGTCAAAGAGAGCCTGAGGAATGTGGTGCTCACGAAAAGCCTCGGTGAAATCTTTCCACGTGGGAATCTGACCAGCTGGAAGCATAGCCTCAAAGCTCTGCCACCAAATACTAGCAGGTCCTTCCAAGTGATATGTAGCATCGGTGACCTTGTCACTTTCAGCGATGTTCGCAGAATGCAACTTGTGAGTGATGCTTCAGAGCCAGTCATCCGCATCGAGTGGCTCAATGGAATGATGGAAGGTGGGTGGTTTCAGACCAATGAAGTCGGTGATGGAAACCAACTTCTTACGCTGATGTGCGGTGTTTTGCTCAATCTGTGCCAGCAAGCGGTTAGTCTCACGCTTGTTCCTCTCGGATGCTAACAAGAACTCTGCCACCAAAGACTGGTCAGGAGGATCCTCGTCCCTACCATCTCCATGGTTCTTGCTATGAGCAACTGAAACTCGGTTAGCAGACGACATCCTGACACAGAAACCAAGGAAACAAGGATGGAATTAGCATCAACATAGGGATGCGGAATGTAATGCAAAAGCATTGGAAAGTCTTGAAATCCTGGGACAATTTCGACAGCATAACGGCTGTAAATGCTCAAAAGGATTTTTGAGGCATTCATCAAAGGAATAGCATAATCAATCAGCATCATAATATCAAGGTTCTGGGTCAAACTGAGGACACACAGAAGTAGTAAAACTATATTGAGACACAACCCAACAATCCTAAGACTTTACGGTTTAGTAACACGTCATCCTGAGAGATAGAGGAGAAGCCTAGGCCTTAACCCTCGTAGAAAAGAAGAGGCTGACTCAGAAAGAATGACATGAGGTAAAGGAGTAAAAAGAGCCTTACGTTCCCTTCCACAATCAATTCCCTTATGTAACTAAAGCATTTCTAGACTCAACTTCGACCAGTTTGGCTTGGTAATCCTACAGTCAGTCAGGCTCTAATACCAACGCTGTCGGGACCACGATCCCAAGTCACACCGATCTAGCATGTAACACTTCACATCACTTTGCGACCTCACGCACGGTATCCCCACGGGTGCCACCTTACCTGGCCCGGGACCATTTGCGCATTTTGGCTCACGTATATGATAGTGTCGCTAGCATCCATATGACAGAGAACCCGGGCCGACATGACTAGTCGTGAACCCAAAGTGGCACTAACCTATGGGAACAGGCATACATGATTCACATTGAGCATGTCGGTCAGCAGCGTGTGAATCCGGGCTGTAGCACTGGGCTAACAGGACTCCGGGAACCCGGGCTGTAGCAGGCTAAGCAGGACTCCGGATGTCTCCGCGTGACATTTCCCGGAAGGGACAGACACAGGAACAAAGTGAAACACATGCCGGCCAATCAAGTGTCCTGAGCAGTAGTGCTGGGCTAACAGGACTCCGGGAACCCGGGCTGTAGCGGACTACTATGGCACATGGAAACACAAGACTACATTTCCCCATAAGAGAGGCTATCAGAGGTAAACAACTAGGTTGTCGGATCCCACACATAGCAATACACGTTACACGTACGCATAACATGCATGTATGTGCTGTACATCATGGCATCACAACATAACTCAAACTCGTATAGATAAAGGCCCAGAGGAGCCACATAGCATAAATACAAACAGGGGTCACATGACCCATCATTCAGAGCATACAAGCAACAAGCGGAAGCATTACATGTCTGAGTACATACAACTACAAAAGAAAAAGACTAAGAAGCCTGACTAAACACGACCCTCCCAAGGGTACAAGATCGTAGCTGGGATACAAGCTACTCGTCGAAGCCACTAGTGTAACCAACTGCAAAACAAAAATAAGCAAACGTGAGTACAAAGGTACTCAGCAAGTCTTACTTCAGAACTATCTACATATGCATCATTATCAACAAAGGGGGTGGTGGAGTTTAACAGCAGCAAGCCAGCTTTGACTCAGTGGCTAATCTATACTACGAGTATCAGAAACTTCTTTAGGTGAGAAGACGCACACGAGTCCACAAATTCACCATATCAATACTCCATTATGGATCCGTTCCCGTCTCCCTACGAGAAGGCCATCCTTAGCACTCACGCTTATCTTGCGTATTTTAGAGTATCCACTTCAAGTTGTCTATGTACTACATAAGTCCTCCAAGTTTCCATATCCGAGGAAAACGGCTATTCGAATAGATAATATTGACCCTGCACGGGTGTACTTCTTCACACACGCTCTCGCCACTTATAGCCCTGTACACGTCATGTACCTCGGCAACCTTCAAGCGGAAGCCGGGTGGGGGTGTCGGCCATGACCTGACTAACCACACAAGTCTCTCGTCCAGGTTTATCGCCTATTCGGGTTCCATCCGCAAGGAGATCCGGCCGGGGTGTCGCTCACGGCCCCAAACGATGTGTGCAGGGTTCCCAAGCCCACCATCCGGGTGCCACTTGGTACACCGTGCCACAATGCCTAGTCTGTCCCAAGCCTGTCCTGTCGGACATCACCTGGTAGACAAGTAGCACTACCTACAAACGCGAGAAACTAGTTGCAACTCCTGGACAGAGATCAAGTGGATTAATAAGTCGAGAGGGGCCGGATAACCGGAACCCAATGTGTGGTAGTAACTGGACTTGGATAACATACACAGAACTTAGTGCTTAAGGACGGTTCCAATGAGACAACCCACCATGTACTCCTACATGGCCTCTCATCGCTACCTTTACCAAAACGTGTTCACACACT
The DNA here is from genome assembly GCA_034509565.1 of Triticum monococcum. Taxonomy (NCBI): domain Eukaryota; kingdom Viridiplantae; phylum Streptophyta; class Magnoliopsida; order Poales; family Poaceae; genus Triticum; species Triticum monococcum. Next base: position 434,581,651 of record CM067842.1, on the reverse strand, counting down.
TAGCCTTTACCGGTAGGACATGTTCACCACTCCGATTCATTCCCGATGAATCAGACCTGACACAACTCTAAGCATAGCTGGCATAAAGAAAACAAGCATGGATGAGCAGGCACATCAAGGCTCAAGCAACTCCTACTCATGCTAGTGGGTTTCAACTATTTACTGTGGCAATGACAGGTCATGCAGAGGAATGGGTTCAGCTACCGCAGCAGAAAGTAGAAGTTTGAATCATTGTTGTCCTAATGCAGTAAAAGGAGCAGGGGCGAGAGAGTGGGACTTTATCGAGATGCTCAAGGGGGTTTGCTTGCCCGATAGATCCACGAAGAAGCACTGCTCCTCAGACAGGTACTCGGGACACCTTCCGGAGTAGAACCTATCGAGAGGGAACGGTGCCGGCAATCAATAAACAACCATATGCAACAATATGATGCATGAAGATGACATTCAAAGGTGCTATGATTTTCCCTAATGCATCTAGCATCAATTTGATTGAAGTCTATATGACCCAAAGGTTCATATGCAAACCCCAATTTAAGTATATAACATGCCATTATTACGTTTTCACTTATACAGCAGGTATAAGTTGGTTTTCATGCATGAAACTGGCATAAATGGATTCCTTGCATTTTTCTGATAATTGTTCATATATAATTTATTTGATTTGGAGTAACGGTTGAATTACTATGATTTTTTGAAGTTTTAACTATATTCTGGAATTTCCTGATTTAAATTAATTCCAGAAATCAATTATTACGACAGCTCTACGTCATGCTTACATCAGCATGTCAAAGGCGGCTGACCAGGTCAAACCTGACGTGTGGGGCCCACACGTCAGTGTCTGTGGTTAATCCTAATCTAAAAATAAACCTAATCTGGTTTAGTTAATGGGGTTGGGCCCACGCGTCAGTGACCCAATTAGCTAAACAGGGTTAATTAGTTGTTAACTAATCTTAACTAAAAACTTAACAGGGCCGGGCCCACATGTCACTGAGAGAGAGGGGAGAGGTCAACGGCTGTGGTCAGACCGGTCAACCCGCCGGCGTTTAGCCGCCGGCGAGGCCGAACGCGGCGGAGCGCGTCGGGATCGCGCTATAGGCCACGGTTTGGAGCGTGGGTGGGTCCTATGGGCAGCTGGGGCTGAGCCGCATGCGTGGGTGGTGGAGTTGGACCAAATGGTCGCCGAAATCGACGCCGACGACGAGGTTTGCGGCGGCCGTGATTCGGCCATCGACGGAACGAAGCTACGGTGGACGGGAGGACGAACGAATGCTTGTTTTGGGCTCCTGGGACCATGTTGAGCACAGACACACGCTCAAACGCGGGCGGCAGCAACTGTGGCCGCGGCGGCTACGTGGCCGGCGGAGCAAAGCTCTCGGCCGTGACGGCGAAGCTAGCTAGAGGGAGAAATCGACACTGGGAGTAGAAGGAAACAACGGAGGGGCTCACTGGGATCACGCAGGGAGGGTCAGCGAGCTCGGGGAAGCACGGACGGCGGCGAATCGCCGGCGGTGATCGGCGGCACCCGAGGTGATAGACGAGCTCGAAGGCGTCACCACGGTGCTCCTGGGTTCGGGATCTTCTGCGTGGAGGAGCGGTGCGTCGTCACGGAGCTTTTGGACACGGGGAAGGGGCGAGAAGACCACGGTGCTCACGGTGGCAGCGAACGGCGGCGACGGACCCGTTCGGGCGTGCTACAGAGAGAGAGCAGGGGAAGGGAGAGTGAGCTGCGAGAGAGGGAGAGGAGAGAGGGGCTTCGAGGCGTCTCCAGGCGCGGGATTGGGTCAACGGGGAGCTCGACACGGCGAAGCAGGAGGTGGCGCGGCCGGCTGCGTGCGCTGGCTGCCAGTGGGCATAAGGTTGAAGACAACCTTGCCCCTGGTGGGCTGGGCCACTGCTGGGCCGTGGTGGGGCGCCAGGTAAGTCAGGTAAGAAGCCCAGGTGGGTTTTCTCCTGTTTTGTTTTCTTTTCTATTTTCTAACATTTGTTTTGTAACTAAAAGAAATGTTGAATCATTTCCATAAATGCTGAAAATAATTGTGGCATCTAGATATAATATTCTAGAGGCCCTCACCAATTCCCAACATTTTTGGAGCTAATAAAAATATTTATATAATTTAAACAGCTCCAATTCAAATATTTATGCATTGATTCAAAATCCAAAATGAGAAGGAAAAATGTGCATCACCTCTGGTTGTTGTTCCCAACATTTTCCGAAGACCATGAACATTTTTGAAAAGCATTTTGGGTTCATTGAAATTCCACTTTTAATTTGAACCTATTTGAATTGCTTTGGTGCTAGGGTTTGCAACTTCCCCATTTCAATTTCATTTGAGAAAATAAACATGATGCACAAAGCAAGCCTAGGACCATACCAGAACTAGGGATGTGACACATCAATCTCCTAATGATGTGATCATGTTATCAAATCATAACTCATGTTCATGGTCAGGAAACCTTAACCATCTTTGATCAACGAGTTAGTCAAGTAGAGGCTCACTAGGGACATACTGTTTATCTATGTATTCACACATGTATTTAGGTTTCCGATCAATACTATTCTAGCATGAATAATAAACATTTATCATGCATAAGGAAATATAAAATAACAACTTTATTATTTCCTCTAGGGCATATTTCCTTCAGTCTTCCACTTGCACTACAGTCAATAATCTAGTTCACATCGCCATGTGATTAACACCCATAGTTCACATCGCCATGTGACCAACACCAAAGAGTTTACTAGAGTGTGATCATGTTTTGCTTGTGAGAGAGGTTTAGTCAATGGGTCTGTCACATTCAGATCCGTATGTATTTTGAAAATTTATATGTCTACAATTCTCTGCATGGAGCTACTCTAGCTAATTGCTCCCACTTTCAATATGTATCAAGATCGAGACTCAGAGTCATCTAAATCATTGTTAAAGCTTGCATCGACGTAACCCTTTATGACGAACTCTTTATCACCTCCATAACCGAGAAACATTTCCTTAGTCATCTTTAAGGCACCTAAGGATAATTTTGACTGTTGTCCAGTGGTCCACTCCTGGATCACTCTTGTACTTTCTTTGCCAGATAAGTGGCAAGACACACGTCAGGTGTGGTACACAGCATGGCATATCGTATAGAACCTATGGCTGAGGCATAGGGAATGACTTTCATTCTCTCTCTATCTTCTGCCGTGGTCGGGCTTTGAGTCTTACTCAACTTCACACCTTGTAATACAGGCAAGAACCCCTTCTTGGACTGAACCATTTTGAACTTCTTCAAATCTTATCAAGGTATGCGTTTTGTGAAAGTTCTATTAAGCGTCTTGATCTATCTCTATAGATCTTGATGCTCAACATGCAAGTAGATTTACCGAGGTCTTTCATTGAAAAATTCTTATTCAAGTATCCTTTTATGCTATCCAGAAATACTACATCTCTTCCGATCAATAATATGTCATCCACATAAAATATCAGAAATGCTACAAAGCCCCCACTCACTTGTAAATACAGGCTTCACCGTAAGTCTGTATAAAACCATATGCTTTGATCACCTCATCAAAGTGTATATTCCACCTCTGAGATGCTTGCACCAGTCCATAGATGGATCGCTGGATCTTGCACACTTTGTTAGCACCTTTAGGATCAACAAAACCTTCTGGTTGCATCATATACAACTCTTATTTAAGAAATCCATTAAGAAATGCAATTTTTACATCCACTTGCCAAATTTCATAATTATAAAATGCGGCAATTGCTATCATGATTCAGACTTACTTAAGCATTGCCACGGGTGAGAAGGTCTCATCGTAGTCAACCCCTTGAACTTGTCGAAAACTTTTTGCGACAAGTCAAGCTTTGTAGACGGTGACATTACCATCAGCGTAGGTCTTTTTCTTGAAGATCCATTTATTCTGAATGGTTTGCCGGTCATCGGGCAAGTCCACCAAAGTCCACACTTTGTTCTTATACATGGATCCTATCTCAGATTTCATGGCCTCAAGCCATCTGTCGGAATCTGGGCTCATCATGGCATCTTCATATTTCGTAGGTTCGCCATGGTCTAGTAACATGACTTCCGGGACAGGATTACCGCACCACTCTGGTGCGGATTGTGCTCCATATGAGGTTCAGTAATAACTTGATCTAAAGTTTCATGATCATTATCATTTTCTTCCTCTCTAGTTGGTGTAGGCATCATGGGAACGGTTTTCTCTGATGTGCTATTTTCCAATTTGAGAGAAGGTACAATTACCTCATCAAGTTCTACTTTCCTCCCACTCACTTCTTTCGAGAGAAACTCCTTCTCTAGAAAGGATCCATTCTTAGCAACAAAGATTTTTGCCTTTGGATTTGTGGTAGAAGATGTACCCAATGGTTTCCTTAGGGTATCCTATGAAGATGCACTTCTCCGCTTTGGGTTCAAGCTTATCTGGCTGGAAACCTTTTGATATAAGCGTCGCTTCCCCAAACTTTTAAGAAATGGCAGCTTAGGTTTCTTGCCAAACCACAGTTCATACGGTGTCATCTCAACGGATTTTGCGGTGCCCTATTTAACGTGAATGCTACTGTCTCTAATGCATAACCCAAAAACGATAGTGGCAAATCGGTAAGAAACATCATAGAGCGCACCATATCTAATAAAGTACGGTTATGACATTTGGACACACCATTATGCTGGGGTGTTCCAGGTGGCGTGAGTTGTGAAACTATTCCACATTATTTTATATGAAGGCCAAACTCGTAACGCAAATATTTGCCTCCGCGATCGGATAGTAAAAACTTTATTTTCTTGTTACGATGATTCTCCACTTTACTCTGAAATTCTTTGAACTTTTCAAATGTTTAAGACTTATGTTTCATTAAGTAGATATACCCATATCTGCTCAAATCTTTTGTGAAGGTCAAAAAATAATGATACCTGTCGCATGCTTCAATACTCATTGGACCACATACATCGGTATGTATTACTTCCAATAAGTCATTGGCTCGCTCCATTGTTCCGGAGAACGGAGTTTTAGTCATCTTGCCCATGAGGCATTGTTTGCAAGTATCAAGTGATTCCAAAAGCCCATCTTCATGGAGTTTCTTTATGCGCTTTACACCAATATGAACTAAACAGCAGTGCCACAAATATGTTGCACTATCATTATCAACTTTGCATCTTTTGGCATCAATATTATGAATATGTGTATCACTACAATCGAGATTCAATAAACCATTTACATTGGGTATATGACCATAGAAGGTTTTATTCATGTATATTCTCTGACTTAAATGACTAACCGTATTGCAATAAACATGATCCAATCATATTCATGCTCAACGCAAACACCAAATAACAATTATTTAGGTTCAACACTAATACCAAAGGTAGAGGGAGTGTGCGATGGTGATCATATCAACCTTGGAATCACTTCCAACACGCATCGTCACCTCACCCTTAACTAGTCTCTGTTTATTCTGCAACTCCTGTTTCAAGTTACTAATCTTAGCAACTGAACAGGTATCAAATACTCAGAGGCTACTATTAGTACTAGTAAGGTACACATCAATAACATGTATATCAAATATACCTTTGTTCACTTTGACATCCTTCTTATCTGCCAAGTATTTAGGGTAGTTCCATTTCCAGTGGTCGTTTCCTTTGTAGTAGAGGCACTTTGTTTCAAGCATGGGTCCACCTTTGAGCTTCTTCATGGGAGCGGCAACTTGCTTGACATTCGTCTTGAAGTTCCCTCTCTTTCCCTTGCCCTTTATCTTGAAACTAGTGGTCTTGTTAACCATCAACACTTGATGCTCTTTCTTGATTTCTACCATCGCCGATTTCAGCATCGCGAAGAGCTCGGGAATCATTTTCCTCATCCTTTGCATATTATAGTTCATCACAAAGTTCTAGTAGCTTGGTGATAGTGACTAGAGAACTTTGTCAATCACTATCTTATCTAGAAGATTAGCTCCCACTTGATTCAAGCGATTGTAGTACCCAAACATTCTGAGCACATGCTCACTGGTTGAGCTATTCTCCTCCATCTTGTAGGCAAAGTACTTGGCAGAGGTCTCATACCTCTCAACGCGGGCATGAGTCTGAAATACCAATTTCAGCTCTTGGAACATCTCATACGCTCCGTGGCGTTCAAAATGTTTTTTGAAGTCCCGATTCTAAGCTGTAAAGCATGGCGCGCTAAACTATCAAGTAGTCATCATACCGAGATTCTCAAACATTCATAACGTCTGTTTCTGCTCCTGCAATAGGTCTGTCACCTAGCGGTGCATCAAGGACATAATTCTTCTATGCAGCAATGAGGATAATCCTCAGATCACGGACCCAATCCACATCATTGCTACTACCATCTTTCAACTTAGTTTTCTCTAGGAACGCATTAAAATTCAAGAGAATGGTAGCAAGGGCCATTGATCTACAACATAGATATGCAAATACTATCAGGACTAAGTTCATGATAAATTAAGTCTAATTAATCAAATTACTTAAGAACTCCCACTTAGATAAAAATCCCTCAAGTCATCTAAATAATACGTGATCCAAATCAACTAAATCATGTCCGATCATCACGTGAGAAGGAGTAGTCATCAACGGTGAACATCTCTATGTTGATCATATCTACTATATGATTCACGTTCGACCTTTCGGTCTCCGGTGTTCCGAGGCCATGTCTGTACATGCTAGGCTCCATTGATAGAGCGAGGTGCTATACAAACAGTTTTTAACCCCTTTCCGCGACGGCATTTGGAACCGTCGCCAAGTGAGTGTGGGCGATAGGGGGTTCCTTCCCACATGACCCAAAAACCGTCGGGGATATGCCCTCCTGGCACACACGCTCGGTAAAATGAGGTCGTGTGCGACCAGCGAGCGATCAAATATGGTTATACGTACATTAGTGCTAAAAAATACAATTATACATACGAAATCGTTTCCGGTCGTAAGCACATCCCACATAGTCAGTCCCCGCTAAACATTTTTGTTCATATCTACATCCCACACAGTTGCCCCAAGGAAAACATTTCCGTTTGCAGGTAAATCACACACAATTTCCCCGTTAAATCATTTGTGATAGCGTTACCATTGCACACTATATTAACAACTTTATTAACAATTTTATCATTTGCGTTATTGAATGCATCACACACGGTGCGTAGAAGAAAACTGTGTGGCAAAGGCTGTCCATCACACACAGTTTCTATATGGTAAACGTTTGCGCAAGGTGGCCTAACGCAAATAGTTTTCAAGAGAATGTCGTGTTCATTGATCCAACATGGCTTATTCCTAGAAACTATGTGCGTTGCATGAGGTCATCGCCCATGGTGTTTTCTAAATAACTGGTTGCAACAGAAAAACCCAATTAGCAGGCTAATTGGCCATTAGCATGCTAATTCCCCTATTATTATTAATCCATTTATTAATATAATTGACATTCATATTAAGCGCATAATATATTTCATTTCCATATTAAGGAAGCAGGATTTCATAATTGAAATTCATCAGAGTACAACATGATATAGCTTCAGCACTCAGCTACCCCATTACACAACTGCACCAGCACCAAGTTTCACATGCAACATCTAGAACCTTTCGAAATTAGCATCATATACGGTACATAGACAGATGCATCTCATCTAAAAAACTGCTGAAGCGGAAGGCGAATATTGAGCCTTCATTCATGTTGAAGGTCTTTGCAAATTTCGGCCAGTGCCTGTGGATGATTGACCGTCCATCCTTCGTCCTCTTCAGGAACACTTCAATATTGAACCATGGGGTGTTGTATGAAAACCTTCCTCGCCTCCTGACCATAGAGGTGGTTTGAGAGGTCATCATCTGTGAACTGCTTTGAAAAGGCCTGAAAACAAGGATATGCATAAATATCTTCTCTATATTGGAAATGGGACAAAGGAATAAAAAAGGCAAGGTATAATAGTTAGTACCATCTTGTAGTTAACTGATGTCTTCTTCATTGTGCAGACAAAGATCTTGTTGTTTTTTGTCGCTAATTTCTTTATCCTAATAATCTTTCTGAGTTTTTTGACTTGATTGATATTTATGGACAACTCATTTCCCCATTGCAAATAGGGTCGAACAACGGGTCAAAACATCTGACAGCAGGACCTACATGTACAAGACCAAATTGTTAAAAACTTAAATATTAGAATGGTTCCAACATTTGCACAATAATGTGCTATTAGACAATTCAGTGCTTCCCATTGTTTTCCTGCAACACATATAAGGTAGTTAGTCATCAGGTTAAGTAAGAGTTCGCATACTATCAGTAAAATATGTTGATGAAAAATAAGCACACCGCAGATTCATCAAATTAATTCAAGCCACATGGAAAACCCATTTATCCAAACCAAGCATGATAAAGAACTAGGAAATATAGCACTTGTATATGTTTCTCATATATTAAGTGCAGCCAAATTCAATTTATTCCTCACATGCACAATAATACAAAATTCTACCCACAACAATTGGACATCACATTGCAGAATTGAACCAAGTAGTTAACTAAACACCACAACAAATGAACCAAACATTAACTGAGCACAACATTGCACAATATAACATACTCCTAATAGAATATCAGACAGTTAACCAAACCAAGCATGCTTAACAACTTTGAAATATAGCAATTGTATTTGTTTCTCATGTATTTAATACAGCCAAATTCAATTTATTCCTCACATGGTATACAATAACAGAATGCACCCACAACAATTGAACATCGCATTGCAGAATTGAACCAAACAGTTAACTAAACACCACAACAAATGAACCAAACGTCAACTGAGCATCACATTGCACAATATAAGATACTCCTAATAGAAGATCGAACAATTAACCAAACCAAGCATGCTTAACAACTTGTAAATGTAGCAATTGTATTTGTTTCTCATGTATTTAGTACAACCAAATTCAATTTACATGGTATACAATAACAGAATGCACCCACAACTATTGAACATCGCATTGCAGAATTGAATTAAACTGTTAACTAAACACCACAACAAATGAACCAAATGTTAACTGAGCACCACATTGCACAATGTATAACCAAGCATACTTGAAAACTTAGAAATATAGCAATTGTATTCGTTTCTCATGTATTTTGTAAAGATAAATTCGATTTATTTCTCATATGGAAGACAATAAAAAATTACAGCCTAAAGAATTGAACATCACATTTGCAGAATTGAACCAAACAGTTAACTGAAGATAACAACTAATTAACCAAACAGTTAATAAGTGAGCACCACACTGCATGACATATAGAACATATACACTAGAGCAACAGATTGCATGGTAAAATTAGATAACACAATTCACTAGAATTTGTTAAGGCAGGAGCAGCACACGCAATGGGTCAACCGAGCATGTGCTTAACCGACATAGCAAGCAAATGGCAAGGTGCTCCTCCAAGATCTGGGAGTCGGCACGAATGGCAGTCATCGTGACCTCATCCGCGCGTGCAGCCGTGATTTGCTTCTCCGCAAACAAATGCTCCTTGAGCTCCTGGTTATACTGCATGCACCATGCCTTAGGGCAGCGCTTATTTGGTGGAGAGGTCGGTGATTTGGGTGGAAGGTATCGCGTCGGCGATCGGGGCATGTGGGATGTGGAAGGAGGAGGATGGGGTCGGGTGTGGATTACCTGCCAGGATAGACGATGCCGAGCAGCGTGAAGGAGCGTCACCGGCGAGGAGGCGATGCTGCAAGCAAGGAGTGAAGGTTTCAACCTGGAAAGGAAGGTGGAAACAGGGGAAATGTGGCTTTTGGTAAGGAGGAGGGGCTGGGAGATAGATATTTCCGCGGAAACCGAAAATTTTGAATCGGCCCAGCGAAAAAGCTGGTGCGCAAAGTGTCATCAGACACGGTCCCTTATTCAGCACTATGTATGATATGTGAACATCACAAACGATTCAGACAGCTTAACCTATGTGTGATGAGTCTGGACGTCAAAAAATTTGGTTTGAATCTCCCTGGTTACAGTGGTCATCCACGTCATTGCATAATTTGCGTACACAAAGGAGACCACAGCGCACCCACACTTCTTAATCGAGCAATTTCAGAAATTAAACAGAGCTAGCTGACCTAAACATTAATCTAACAAATTAATGATCGCCGCTCTTAATTAAACAAAACAAAGAGTACTACTATGGCTGGTGCTCGTCGATCTCTGCCGCCTCCTCCATGTCTAGCTCGCGCCCGACGGTCTCCTGGGGAAGGGGCTCCATGGCATCCATCGCACCATACTCGGCAAGCCTCTCCCCATCCGCGTCTGCCATCTCTTTGGAAAAGGCTGCCACGAGCTGGGCATGGGTAGCCGCGATCTGGGCGTGGACGGGCTTCGTCGTGGCAAGGTATGCGGCGAAGGAACGGACGGCTGCTTGAACGCTCTCGGTGATTGCCAACTCTTCGGCCATGGGTTGCCGACCGTTGTCGAAGAAGCTTCGTTCGATTTGTGTGGTGACCGCCACGAGCTAGGCGTGGGCGGCCTCGACATGGTCGTGGGTGGCCTCCATCAGGGCTAAGGCCGCCGCTGCGGAACGGACAACTGATGTGTCGCTCTCGCTAGTTGCTATCCCCGAGGCACATGTTGCTGCCGCCACCTGAGAAGCAACATCGGCTGTTTGGGCTGACTTGGCCGCCCGGTCATAGATTGCTGCCGCGCTCATGCACCTTGTTAGCACGTGCATGGCGGCTGCGGCCACGCTCTCGCCGAAGTGGCCACCGAAGTTGCCCTCATGATGTGGGTCCATGTCCCCATCTTTCACCAGCGATGATTGAAGAGTGAAATGATATTTGAGGAGCAAGCTAGTGTGCTTGATACGCCGGCTATGGACTGTAGCCGACGCACCTTCTCGCGTAAGCCATAGGCATACTATACACCAACGGTGCTCCAGTATATTTTGTACCGCATCTCACACGGTTGGTGATAATAAACTATGTGGGATCTACTTGATTTTTCATCTTGATTTGAATTACATAATGGGGTCATGGTGGCAATGGGCGGTGTTTGAATCGCTAGAACTTTTATCTGCTGTGAAGAGGCAACTATATGTGTGTCGTAAAAAAATGGAATTATTCAGGGTTGGTTTGGACATTTTATACATTAAATTGGTTTTGTAGCCATTTCAGATGCACAATTTAAAATTAAACTACATACACATGCTCTGGTGCACCAACATGGGTTGTAAAATCATATATGTATCCATGGGTTTATGCTTATGTCCCATGCAAGAAATGTGGATGAATTTCGAACACCACGATACCGTGGCTCTCCGGCAAACGTTGAGGTATTTGCTTTTGTAATTCTAGTAAATCCAAAACTCATCTAAAATTCATGAACCTTTGCATGCTATCATGGAATGGCATCAACATATTGGGATAAAAAATACTCGTAGCTGTCTGAAGCTAATATCGGGGTGGGCTCATCAGCATTTGGAGTCGGCTCATCCATATTGGGAAGTTCTTGCATCATGACCATACCATCATGTTTTGTTGATTAAGTGTAGTAAGCAAGCATATATATACCATCATGTTTTGTTGATTAAGTGTACTAAGCAAGCATATATAAACCAACCTGTAGAGCGCTGAATATATAGTGAGTTTTAAATGAAAACAAATGTAAAGGTTGCAGTAAACAACATCTGCTTGACCTCTTATCTAACCAAAAGTTTAAAATCATACTGTACGTGCGGTAAGCAACTTCATATTTGAACTTGAGCTATGATGCTTTAGGTTGTTAGATAAAAATCAAAAAAAGTTTACAAATGCACAAAAGACTCGCACCATTCACATATTTTCCACTCGAGCCCACTCGTAAAAAGCAGTGGCAAAGCTAGGAGAATCACTTTTATATTAAAAAGGGTTTTTTAACAGCTAAAATCACATATGTACATGCAATACAATACTTTTAACTGACAGCCAAAAAGACTACCACTTTTGCTTTATTTTTATTTTGCAAAAAACGAGTACCACTTTCTGCTCATGCAATGCAATGCAAGAGAGATGCCAAAAATGGCAACGGCTGGTTTTGTTTGGACGCAAGGCACATGAGAAATGGTCAACACAATTCCTACGGCGGAGACTGTTTGTCTCTTCTTTCCCTAATAATAAAGCACGAATTGAGTCTGTTGGGTTCGCCGTCGCGGCGTTTTTGCAAGAACGCCCCTTCTATTTTTGCTATTCAACCGGCACTCCTTTTTAAAGTGGGTATATGAGAAAACGTTTCACTCTTACTAAAACAACCCTACACTCTTTAGTATTCAACCTGCGATCCTTTCTTTAGCTGGCTAATAAACGCACAATGTCCTCTCCGGACGCTTCCTCTCCAGCCGCGACTGCCGCCGCCGCCGCCGATCTTCTTCTTCGGCCATCCGCCGACCTCATGTTCTCCTTCCCCTCCCCAACCCGCAGCCTCCTCAATCTCCAACCTCCTACACCCATGCCGTGCTTCTCTGCTTTGGATCGAGTTGGCCGGATCGACCCCATGGCCGATGCCAAGGTCGCCGGTCCATCGTCTCAGAGATCTTCTTTGTACCTTTGTATTTTGGTCGTGAATTTATCTTCGGTTGTCCTCCGGCAAGCCTTGCCATTGGGAAGGCTGCTACTGCCTGTGCATAAGTCTGGACTATTAAGGGCCCAAATCTTAGTACACCGGCAGTCGTGCGTTGGTGTTGGCCTAATATGGAGTGTCACCCTACAAAGTATCTTCCCAGAAACTTACATCTCATAGTTGTCTGAAGCTGGTACCCCGGGGTGGGCTCATTAGCATTTGGAGTCGGCTCATCCATATTGGGAAGTTCTTGCATCATTACCATACCATCATGTTTTGCTGATTAAGTGTACTAAGCAAGCATATATAAACCAACTTGCAGAGCGCTGAATATATAGTGAGTTTTAAATGAAAACAAATGTAAAGGTTGCAGTAAACAGCATCTGCTTGACCTCTTATCTAACCAAAAGTTTAAAACCATACGGTACATGCAGTAAGCAACTTCATATTTGAACTTGAGCTATGATGCTTTAGGTTGTTAGATAAAAAATCAAAAAAAGTTTACAAATGCACAAAAGACTCGCACCATTCACATACTTTCCATTCGAGCCCACTGGTAAAAAGCAGTGGCAAAGCTAGGACAATCACTTTTATATCGAAAAGGGTTTCTTAACAGCTAAAATCACATATGTACATACAATACAATATTTTTAACTGACAGCCAAAAAAACTACCACTTTTGCTTTATTTTTATTTTGTAAAAAACAAGTACCACTTTTTGCTCACGCAATGCAGTGCAAGAGAGATGCCAAAAATGGCAACAACTGGTTTTGTTTGGACGCAAGGCACATAAGAAATGGTCAGCACAATTCCTACGGCGGAGACCGTCTGTCTCTTATAGGCTCATGTGTGAGGCTACTCTATTTATGCCCATGAGAAGAGAGGAAGGAAGAAAAAAAGCGGGGCGCAAGAAGTCGCCTAATTCTTATTCGAGGATTGGATTAGGCGCTTCTTGGTCCCAAGCCACGCCACGCCACACCGACCACATTCCTCTGTACGTAAAATAATAGCGTAGCATAAAATTAATTAAACCGAGTATCGGTCGAATCGAGATCGAGCATGGATGATTTGGTTGGGCTGTTGAAGGTGCGCGTGGTGCGTGGGATCAACCTTGCCTACCGCGACGCAAGAGGCAGTGATCCATATGTTGTCCTTCGCCTCGGCAAGCAGGTGTCCGCTCTCTCATTGTTTCTTCTTCTTCTTGTCCATGATTCTGTATGACTGTATTACTTAGTATTAATTGCCCCCGTACTGTTTTCTGTTTAAATTGTGCGATTGCAGAAACTGAAGACCAGCGTGAAGAGGCGATCTGTGAACCCTATCTGGCATGAGGAGCTAACTCTGTCAATCACGAACCCGAATGCACCAATCAAGCTTGTGAGTACTGCCTACTGTTTTCTTGCTATCCGTTAACAAACACGTTCCGTCTACGTTGAAGAAAACTGTGCTGTGCTGTGCTGTACTGTACAGGCGGTGTTTGACAAGGACACCTTCAGCAAGGACGACCCAATGGGGAACGCGGAGATCGAGGTGCTGCCCTTTACGGAGGTCCTGGAACTGGACACCGAGGGCATCCGCAACGGCACCGTGGTGCGGTTGGTCGCGCCGAGCAGCGGGAACTGCCTCGCCGAGGAGAGCCGCGTGTGCTGGAAGAACGGCAAGTTCGTCCAGGACATGATCCTGCGCCTCAGGGACGTCGAGAGCGGGGAAATAATGCTGAAGCTGGAGTGGGTCAATATGAAGAAGTGACCCGGCATGATCAACAACATGCACATGCATGCAGAGTACTGTACAGTATATCTCGATCCATCCATCCGTCCGTCCGTTGCAGATGTCGGATTGTAACCAGCAAATTAACTTATCTGATTACACCCCGCCCCGCTGTGCTGTGTGTAGTTAGAAAAGAAAATGGATTTCTAAACGCTGACAGTCCAGGACATTGTTTGTAAAGGCATTTCTGATCCCAATAACCGATTAGAGCAGTAAAATCTCGATTTTACTCCTGTACCGAACCGATCCCTAATAGATCATGCTGTAGTAAAAAGTGTTGGAAATATGAGCAATTTACCTAATGATTTTATTAACAGAAATACTAGATAAAACATGACCAGTATAGTAGTGATAAAACAAGTCATGCGATTTAACAAAGAGAAGGTAAACAACATCTTCATATATGAACTGTAACTAAACATATCTAGAGCAGACAGTATAGCAAGTTGCATATATGAAATAGAGTCTAACATATCTAGGGCAAATACTAAAATAAGGAACTGTAGCAAAACCTCTAACAGAAAGAAGAAGAACACGTACGGGGCAGCAGCAGCAGAAGCGCTGGACTTGGGGTTGGTGTCCTCGCCTGCCATGTCATCGAGGAGGTCGTGGACGTCGGGGAAGAAGTCGTCGTCGGGGAAGTAGTCGTCGGCGACCGGATCGTCCGTGATGAAGAAGCCAGTAGTCGCGTTGAGCGCTCCCCAAAAACCTTATCACCCTTCTCCCGTACAGGACTCAAAAGGTGCGGTTTCGGAGGCCTACTATCCCGACATGCGGTGCACGCCGCAAGCCGGGATGAGGAAAACAACATCAGCTCAGAGATGGAACCGATGACGAGAGAAGGAGTAGTTCTGGTGCATCTCTCTGGGACGAGTGACCTCCCTTTTATAGGCGCAAGAGAAGGAGGCGAGAGGGCAGCGACGGGAGGCGAAACGAAGAGACGGAGATGAAGCGAACAGCCAGCAGCCGAAGGGCTGCACCGTTCGCATTCGAACTCCACTTTCGCAAAAATATTTTCAGCTTCCGTGTGACCTTTTGTATACCCGTAGTGCGTGGCAAAAATTTAGACATCGGCTCGGCTCATTCCCGCAACCCGCGGCGCGTCATGGCGAGGCGGGCGGCGAAGGAGGAGCGCGCGTGGATGTCCCTCTTATTTTTATGCTCATACAAGTGGGGAAAGAACCTCCCTTATAAACAGGCCCAACTCCCTCTAAATTAGCAATGTGGGACTAAACTTTAGTTCCACCTCTTGCCTTGCACAAATGGGTTGCGTGGGCCTCTAGGATTTATTAGGAATTTCTGAAACTGCTATTGGGCTAGGCCCAAAATAGACAAAATTCCAGCAATCCCCCACCAGATCCCAGAGGCACACAAAATTTGCCTTTGGTTCCAAAACACTGTTTTATATACCGGTACTGCAGTGGAGACTGTTAAGTTGAACTTCCACCTAGAACTCTATGCTACATTAGTAAGCAACTTGAACAGTGGACTGGGCCTTAAACTGCAAGTTTTCTGCGAATCTAGCTTCACATAAAGCCTTGACCTATACGTGGCTACTGTGGGTCTTCCCCGCGGGTGGAGTTTATGCGTCATACTCCGTGAGCTTTCATGAGTTTACTAGAGAGAACCCTACTCTCATAGATTGCGAGGTTTGACAATCAGACTCATATATGTGTGTTCTTCAAAAGATGTTCTGCAGGATAATATCTCTGCTTAAAAGAGCCACTTAGAACACATTAAGATATACATCAACCTGCAATGCAGATTAGAAGAGTATTGCATCTTCATGGAGTGGTATTGTTAATAGTAAGGATACTCTCCTCTTAGTTGACCAACAGCTTGTCTTCCACATCTAATTCATGAGATCTCCGATCACAAAGAATAGGTACCACTGTGAACAACTCATATTGTGGGTCTCATACCCATCTCCCTCGATGCATTATCTATCACATTGCGTGATAGACCCTTAGTAAAAGGATCTGCCAGATTTTTAGACATTTGGATATAATCCAGATTTTTAGACGTTTGGATATAATCCAATGCAATAACTCCGGAGTTTCTCATTTTTCTGACAGACTTTAACCTTCTCTGAACGTGTCTTGATGACTTCATGTTATCCTTTGAGCTGCTCACTTTCGTGATCACAGTTTGATTGTCGCAGTTCATAAGGATACCCGGTACAGGTTTCTCAACAACCGGCAAGTCATTCAAGAGCCGACGAAGCCAATCTGCTTTGACCGTAACTGTATCTAGTGCTGTGAGTTCTGCTTCCATTGTTGACCTCGTTAAAATGGTCTGCTTGCAAGACTTCCAAGAAACAGCGCCACCTCCATGAGTGAATACATATCCGCTCATGGCCTTTATCTCATCAGCATCTGAGATCCAGTTTGAGTCACTATACCCTTCAAGCACCTTTGGGTGCCCGGTGTAGTGAATTCCATAATTTGCAGTGCCTTTCAAGTAACGCAAAACTCTCTCTAGAGCTTCCCAATGCACATCTCCTGGTTTTGAGACAAACCGACTCAGTTTGCTAACAGCAAAAGAGATGTCAGGTCTTGTAGCACTGACTAAGTATATAAGCGAGCCAATAATCTGAGAATACTTCAATTGGTCTCTAGCAATTCTTCGATTCTTTCGAAGCAACACACTAGCATCATATGGTGTTGGAGAGGGCTTGCAGTCACTGTAGCCAAAGCGACTCAAGATCTTTTCCACATAGTGAGATTGAAGCAATGTAATCCCACCATCATCGTCTCTCAACAACTTGATGTTCAGAATGACATCAGCCACTCCTAAATCCTTCATCTCAAAGCGACGAGATAGGAAATCCTTGACCTCCTTAATAACATTTAGGTTTGTTCCGAAAATCAGTATGTCATCAACATACAAGCAAAGGATAACTCCCTCGCCCCCATCATGATGATAGTACACACATTTGTCAGCTTTATTTACAACAAAGCCTGCAGTTGTTAAAGTTCTTTCAAACTTCTCATGCCACTGTTTGGGTGCTTGCTTAAGTCCGTACAAAGACTTCAGCAACTTGCATACTTTCCCTTCCTGACCATCTATTACAAACCCATCTGGTTGTTCCATATAAATTTCCTCGTCCAACTCTCCATTTAGGAAAGCAATCTTAACATCCATTTGATGAACGAGAAGACCATGTGAGGTAGCTAGTGAAAGTAGAACTCGAATAGTGGTTAGTCGAGCCACAAGTGAGTAAGTATCAAAGAAGTCTTCACCTTCCTTTTGGGTATAACCCTTAGCCACGAGCCGAGCCTTGTACTTTTCAATAGTACCATCAGGCCTAAACTTCTTCTTGAATACCCATTTGCATCCTATAGGTTTGCACCCATAAGGACGATTAGTTATCTCCCAAGTTTCATTCGCTAAGATGGAATCCATCTCGCTACGAACCGCTTCCTTCCAGTAGTCAGCATCTTCAGATGCATAGGCCTCTGAAATAGAACTGAGAATGTCATCTATGAGATACACAAGAAAATCATCACCAGAGGACTTTGCAGTCCTCTGTCTCTTGCTCCTAGTAGGAACTTCATTATTTTCCTCCACAGGACTTCCAAAGTGTTCCATCGAAATGGCAGGTTTGATAATTGTAATTGGTTCCTGATTCGATGAACTAGGCATCTCCTGATTAGATGAGGTAGTCACATCCTTCATGGGAAAGATATATTCAAAGAAATTCGCATCATTTGACTCCATGATCGTACCGACATGCATGTCAGGTACCTCTGATTTTACAACCAAGAATCTATAGCCAATGCTATTGTAAGTGCATCTAGTGCCACCCCTAGTTGGTTTTGGAGTATTGAAGACAAACCTAGTTGAGGGACTAATGTGTTTGTGAGAATTGCAGGATAACACAGGTAGAAGTCCCTCATTGATTCGGTTTTACTACCAGAGATGACCCCTAAAAATGTACGAAGACATTGAAGTCAATGGTGGTATATGAAGATATTCACATTGAAGACTATGACATGAGAAGACACCACGTGAAGCCTATGGAACTCGAAGACTTAGATCTTTCGTAGTTCTCTTTCATTTGTGTTGAGTCATAGGAACCACTGTACTGTTAAGTGGGGTCCAAGAGAACCATTCAGAACGACTGAAGTGATGCCTAATTCAAAACTTATATCTTCGAGCGAAGACTATGAGAGCAAATCTTGTCCAGAGTCGGACAAGTCAGCTTTACTTGTAGCCCAAGTAAAGTTGCCGTGTGAATTTGAAATCTGACCGTTGGTACACGTGTCAGTTCCTTAGTGACCCAGGGTCATTTCGGACAAATCAAGTCGGGTTGCCCAGTGGCTATAAGTAGTCCACCCCCTACAACCATAAACGGTTGGCTGCTCAGATTTCAGTGCACGGCTTTTGTCGTTTGAGAGCAACCCACCTCGAAGCCTTTGAGAGAAAATTTCCTAGCGAGGAGAAAAGCCCTAACCACCTAGAGCCAGAGAGAATTGGGCATCACTTAAGTCTTCTTGTCTGAGTGATCTGAAGACTTATTACACTTGAGGACTGTGCATCCTCCAGATAGTTAGGCGTCGCGTTCTGAGCATCCAAGAGACATTGTGGATTGCCGGTGAACGAAGTCTATGAAGGTTTGGGAGTCTACCTTGAAGACTTACCAGAGTGATTGGGCGAGGTCTGTGTGACCTTAGCTCAAGGGGAATACGGTGAGGACTGGGTGTCCTGAGCTGCGTGTTCAGGACTGGGTGTCCGGGACTGTGTGTCCTTTGGTTTAAAAACCTAGCCGCCCTAACCAGACGTACAGTTGTCACAGCAACTGGAACTGGTCCAACAAATCATTGTCTTCAACGAGTCACTGGTTTCATCTTCACTTCCCTTACTTACTGTTACTCTTTGTGAAGCCATTGCATGCTTGCTCTATCTTTTGTCTTCACAACGTAACTGTATGATTTGATTGGCTTCATAAATTCTTCCTACCTGATCCTTATTACACTGCAGCTACTTGTCATTGTGCTTTCACTCTATTGAATAATTGACCATGGCTTGCCTAGTGTAATCTAACTTCCGCTGCATAGTGATAGGCATATCTCTACTGTTCGTCTTCATAACCTTCACGTTTTGAAGACTTTCATAAAAATCGCCTATTCACCCCCCCTCTAGTCGATATAACGCACTTTCAATTGGTATCAGAGCAAGGTGCTCCCTTGTTCTGTGTGATTCGGTTTAACCACCTGGAGTTTTAGCTATGTCGACTGCAGGGATAATCAAAGTCTCTGCTGCGTGCCCCGTCTTCGATGGAACTGAATATCCCTACTAGAAGAATAAGATGCGCATGCATCTTGAAGCCATTGACGTCGACCTATGGTATGTCGTCGAGAATGGCGTTCCCAAGGCTGGAGAAGGTGTCACTGCTGCTGATGTCAAGAAGTTCACTCAACTGGACTCTACTGCCAAGAATATCATCTGTGGTCATCTGACTAAAGGACAGTATGGCCGTGTGAGTACCTTGAAGACATCCAAGCTGGTCTGGGACTGGCTCTCCAAGGTCAATGAAGGCATCTCAACTCAGAGAGATCAAAGAATCAGTGTTCTTCGCAACCTCTTCAACCGCTTCAAGCGAAATGACAATGAGAATGTCCAGCACACATTTGACCGGCTCACTAACATCACAAATGAGCTTCAAGCCCTCGGCGCCACTGAGATCACCAAACATGAAATCGTCAAGACGCTGGTGAGATCACTTGATAGTTCGTTTGACATCCTAGCCCTGATGATTCAAGAACATCCAGACTTCAAGACACTCGATCCGTCTGACATACTTGAGAGGCTCAACACACATGAGTTTTAGCTTTCTGAGAAAAGAGATATCTACAGTCCGAACTATGGGCGAACTCGTGCCTTGAAGGCAAAAGCTGTGTCCTCATCTGAAGAAGAATCTGACAGCAGTCCTGATGATCCTGAAGACATTGGAAGGGAACTTGCAATGCTAGTGAAGAAGTTCCAGAAATTCACCAAGAAGAAAGGCTTCAGAAAGTCTTCACGATCAAGCTCAAGGAACGATGAAGCTTCTGCTCATGACTACAAGAAGAAAACATGTCACAAGTGCAAGAAAACTGGACACTTCATCTCTAAGTGTCCACAGTGGGACAATGAGAACAGAAAGAAGAAGAAGAGCAAGGAATATGACTCTGACGACAAGAAGAAGAAGAAGAAATACTCAAAGTCTTCTTCCAAGTCTTCCTCAAAGTCTTCATCACTCAAGAAGAGCTCAACTGGCAAGGCTCGTGCGTTTGTTGGCAAGGAAATGGATTCAGAGGAGGAGTCTGCTTCTGAGGAGGCAGAGGTGGAGTCTGAGGAGGAATCTGATTCTGGCGTTGCGAGTCTGGCTATAGCTTACGTCGCCAAGTCCATCTTCAACACTGAAGACAATGACTTCATCACCAACACCGATGCAAATGACAAGGATGACTCCACTCCTACCTACTACTTCATGGCACGCGGTGCCAAGGGAAAGGTCTCCAGCAAAAAACCAAAATCTTCTGACGCTATTGCTGGGGACCTTAAAAATCTTGTGGGGCGCAAGATCAAATGCCCGAATGGCATCACTATGTATTTCGTTCCTGCATCGCACGCTACTCTCCCTATTAGTCCTAACCTGGATCTAAGTTTTCATAACTGAAAGTGCGTTATATCGACTAGAGGGGGGGTGAATAGGGATTTTTATGAAAGTCTTCAAAACGTGGAAGTTATGAAGACAAACAGAGTGAACAAGCCTATTACTATGCAGTGGAAGGTAGATTACACAACGCAAGCCATAGTCAAATATACAATATAGTGAAAGCACAGAGACAAATAGCTTCAGTGTAATGAGGATCAGGTTGGAAGAAGTTATGAAGCCAAACAGATCATACAGTCAGGTTGTGAAGACAGAAGATAAAGCAAGCATGCAATAGCTTCACAATGTGTACTGGTAAGTAAAGGGAGGTGAAGATGAAACCAGTGACACGTTGAAGACAATGATATGTTGGACCAGTTCCAGTTGCTGTGACAACTGTACGTCTGGTTGGAGCGGCTAGGTATTTAAACCAAAGGACACACAGTCCCGGACACCCAGTCCTGAACACGCAGCTCAGGACACCCAGTCCTCACCATTTTCTCCTTGAGCTAAGGTCACACAGACCCGCCCAATCACTCTGGTAATTCTTCAAGGTAGACTCCCAAACCTTCACAGACTTCATTCACCGGCAGTCCACAATTCCTCTTGGATGCTCAGAACGCGACGCCTAACCGTCTGGAGGATGCATAGTCCTCAAGTGTAATAAGTCTTCAGATCACTCAGACAAGAAGACTTAAGTGATGCCCAATTACTCTAGCTCTGGGTGGTTAGGGATTTTCTCCTCACTAAGGATTTTGAATCAAAGGCTTCGAGGTGGGTTGCTCTCAAACGACAAAAGCCGTGCACTGAAATCTGAGCAGCCAACCATTTATGGTTGTAGGGGTGGACTATTTATAGCCGCTTGGCAACCCTGACCTGATTTGTCCGAAATGACCCTGGGTCACTAAGGAACTGACACGTGTACTAACGGTCGGATTTTGAACTCTCATGGCAACTTTACTTGGGCTGCAAGTAAAGCTGACTTGTCTGACTCTGAACAAGATTTTCTCTCATTGTCTTCACTCGAAGACATAGGATTTGAATTAGGCATCACTTCAGTCATCCTGACTGGTTCTCTTGGACCCCACTTAACAGTACGGTGGTTCCGATGACACAACATGAATAAAGTAAAACTACGAAGGATCTAAGTCTTCGAGTTCCAAAGGCTTCATGGGGAGTCTTCATATGTCATTGTCTTCGACATGAATGTCTTCATGAACCACCATTGTCTTCAATGTCTTCGTACATTTTTGGGGGTCATCTCTGGTAGCTAAACCGAATCAATGAGGGACTTCTACCTGTGTTATCCTGCAATTCTCACAAACACATTAGTCCCTCAACTAGGTTTGTTGTCAATACTCCAAAACCAACTAGGGGTGGCACTAGATGCACTTACAATCTCCCCCTTTTTGGTGATTGATGACAAACTAGTTGAAGTTTTCAACGGGGAATATAATTTGTGAAGTTGTAAAGGAATTGTCTTCATAAGCTGCAAGGGCTCCCCCTGAAGATGTGCATATAAGTGATTTGCTTCTGGAATGCGAATGCACATAGCAGGTTGTATTTATGGGAATCCACTTCAACTTATGATGACAATCCATCATGCACGTAAAGATATATGAAGATAATGATATGCATAATGAAAAATGGACGTCTGCGAAATGATAAGAGTGCGGAAATTATCGTCGGACATGCGGAATTTATCTTCGCAAAAACACAGTGGAAAACATAGTAGCAGGCGACCATCAAGTTTAAGTGTTACAACTCAAAGAACCAAATGTAGCAAAACGAGAGTTGTAAGCACGAAGCAAAATGCAAAATATAAAGCACCCGCCCATATTATTGACCCGCTTGAAGACTATAAACATCATATGCTTCTCCCCCTTTTGTCAGTGATGACCAAAAAGGTTTGAAGACATAGAGTTTTCTATGCGTTCCCAGGCGCAGCAGGGTCGGTGGAGGCGTTTGGTGGTGCAGGCGAGCTTGGTGCAGTGACGACGCGCGCTGAAGACATTGGTGGTGATGTAGCGTCGTCTTCTTCCTCAATGATTTTTCCCGTCACGGTGGCAGCAGAGGAAGAGAACTCGGATTCTTCAAGCGACGGAGTCCCACGCAACACAGCTCTTCTGGGGGGTGTGGAGTCAAACTTGAATCGCTCCTTGAAGCCATCCTCTTGCAATTCAGCTTCAGTGCACATCATTGTGAGGCCTTTCCAAGTGCGGCGACAGGTTTCATGTGCGACGAAGGCGTTCTTGGTGGCCAGATTCCTGATGCGATTGACGTCTTGCATGATACTGTGCATCTGCCTCTTGAGCCAGTCGTGATGCCTATCTTGCTTTTGATGCAGAGCCACAAGAAGTTCACGATCAGTGAGTGTACGAGCGCGTTTCTTGGGTCTCTGTGCAGCTTCGCTGTCAGTGGCTTCAGTGGATGCAGGGGCACGTGTGGTGCCAGCCATTGGATAGACTCTGGAAATAGCTTCAACACCTTCATCATGTTGAGTGAAGCTTTGGTGTTCTGCATTCTGAAGACTTAGTGGCTGTTTGGCAGGCTCAGGATAAATCGCTTCAGCAGAGGTGTCCACATCAGGTAAGAAGATTCTGTGGTTGCGGGCTGAGGGTTGATATGATATTGCAGAGTGGAGCTTGATTAGCCTCATAACCCATGGAGCATAAATCTTCAGACCAAAGAGATCTGAGCCAGATGCAGCAAGTTGACGTATGAAGAGATCCTGGGCATTGAAGCATTTGCCATGCAGGATGCAGAAGATGAGAGTCTTCATGACACCTTCAACCTTGGCATATCGAGAGTGCCCCTTAATGGGCCATAGAGTCCGCCTAATGATGTGATAGATAGTTCTAGGCAGGTACTCTAAGTCTTCAACAAAGAACTCCATCGGGTAAGGTGCGTCAGAAGGCAATGGCTTCATCATTGAGAGCATCTGACTCATATTTGGCTCAGGTCGCTGAAATATGCTCTCAACTGCTTCAGCATGGAGTTGGCAGCCTTCTTCGAAGAGTTCGCCTGGAGTGGGTAGGCCGGTGAGCTCAATGATATCAAATGCATTGGCTTCATGATGGACGTTGCCGGTCATTCACTCCAGGACCCAAGTCTTCGGATCTCTGTTGTAGCCCTTGATGTGCAATGTGGCATAGAACTGAAGCAGAAGCTCTTCGTTCCAGTGCTCTTCATCCGTGACAAACGGCAGCAGGCCAACTTGCTTGAAGCAGTCCAGGGCTTCTTCCAGACCAGGCAGACCAGCAAAAGCTTCAACTTCAAGGCGCTGATGTGGAAAGATACGGCTCTGGTTGTAGAGGACGCAGGAGTAGTAGCTGCGCTGTGGGTAGCTCCAGAACCTATCTGACACAATCTTTTCCCTTGAGTAAGGGTTCTTGGAACGGTTGAAGAAGGTGTTGTCTGCCCTGAAGCTATTGACATTGAAGGAGCCAGGAGCAGTGACTGGACCTGGGAACCTTGTCAGTCGTGGGATTGGCTTCTGTACCTGGGGCCTGTGCGCAATATGATAATTGAACTATGGTCCGGCAGCAGACACAGGCACAGAAGGGTCAGAGGCAGTGGCTTCAGTATCTCTTGAAGCTGTTGGTTGGTCGGGCTCCACAAATGCTTCAGTATTATGTGTGGCAGCCGCAGTGGTGTCAGCCTCCTTGAGAACTTCTTCTTGCTGGTGTGGGGGAGATGGAGCTTGAGGTTCTTCATGCTCTTCTGCATGTTCTTCGGCTGATGCAGCCGGAATGTCATCAGCAGTCTGAGCCCTTGGCCCTTTGCGAAGCCTACGGAATGCAGGCGACGCCGGTGGAGTTGCAGTGGGCTAGGGCTCATCCTCTTCCTCCTGCGGGCGATCTGCCCATGATGCATCTTGGGTGATTGGCGTCAAGGGACGACCAATGCTGATCATTTCGCTCGTTTCGAGCTGAGGAAGGACTGCATCACCTTGCACATTGTCTTGGAGACCAATGTCTTCAGCAGCGTTGGGGTCGGCTGCTGGAATGTCTTCAGCATGCGGAGCCTCTGTGAGAGCAGGCTCATGCACGGTCATCTAACGATCTTCATGAGGAAAGCGAACGGAAAGGGGTTCGACTATCAAGGGCTCTGTGGGAGCAGCCCGAGACTTCTTGGTCTTGCGCTTCTTGATGGTGGGGTCTGAAGGAGAGGCTTCAGGGTGTTTCCTCTTCCTTGCTTTAGCTTCGGCTATCCTTGTCTTCTTAAGCTCTGAAGCGGTTGAGCGCTTTGGCTTCGAGCTAGGCTTGGCGGTGGGGAAGACAGTTGGAACAGCTTCTTGGCGTGGGGCCTCTTCTTCAGCCACGGTGGGCGTCTTCTTTTTCTTAGCGGCCATCCTGGGGTCGATGCCGGGACGCCCAAGTGCCTTTCGCTTCTCGGCCTCATTGTAGGCCTGTACACAGAGATCAGCCGAATTCTTCATGCGCTCGCGTGAACCCTGAGCCTCTGCACGTTTCTGCATAAAGTTTTCCTTCAACTCATGCAGCATGACTTTGAAGTCTTTGATTTCTTGGACGCTGAGCGTGGCCATGTTCTGCTTGAACTGAGCCTTTTCAAAATCTATCTTTTGCTTCAGTTCCACGATGCGCTGGGCAATAGCGAGTTCTGAAGCAATAGCTCCTTGGAAGGCTACGCTGAGGCTAATGGGCAGCTGCAGATCATCGAAGCTGATGTTGGGTGTTTCAAACCACTCATCAATGAATTTGTGGATGATTGCTGCATCAAACAGTGGTAGGTTGTTGAAGATTTCAGCTTCCTCCTTGCTTTTGATGAGCTGCTCAAGAGCGTCATCGGCAAGATCGTCGTCACTCGACAGATCAATGGCTTCGCAGCGCAGAACGGCAGCGGCAGTGAGTTCTTTGCTGGAGTGTGGCTGTGATTTCTTTGCTTCTTGAGGCTTGGAGACTCTTGATAAGCCTTCAGACTGCACACTGGCTTCAGGAGGTGCAGTGGCCAATGGCTTCGCTCTGGAGGTCTTGGGAGAAGCGGCTGGCTTGGAAGCTTTTGGCTTCTTCTTCATCTGCTTCGGCTCCGGAGCAGCAGGAGCATCATCAGACTCAGTGTCTGCTGGAGGGTCGTTCACGGCAGTCCCTTGGACTATAATGTGAGTGATGAGGCCTTCGAGATTGGCAAATGGTCCGATGACATTGGGATTTGCGTCGCGTGTCCCATCTGCCCTTGGTTTGGAGGGACCAGGGTTGAAGTCCAACCCAAACTCCTTCTTGTTTTGCTTCGCAGAGTTCTGGGCAAATTGGAAGTTGCGCTTGAACAGAGTGTCATCGCGACACCAGAGAAGGGATGACGGATGTGCGTCAGCTGGCTGTTGTCCCCTGACCATGCATGGAAAGAAGCCTTGAGCAATGGCTTCGTCTCTGGCTCGGGGTACGAGATTCTTGTACAAGACATCTCCCCATGGCCTCTTGATGGCGCACTTCTCTGCATATTCTTTGGTGACGAAGCGGTATTGGAACCACTGCTCTGCCCAATATCTTCGAATCCATTGGATTCGTGTCTTGCGCTGACCATAGCTCTCTTCGGGATCTGTTTGGTACATTTCTGCCAAATCTTCAGGCAGATCTTTAGATGTGTCACCACGTCTCTGTCTGCCTCCCTTCCTTGATTGTTTCTCGGATGCCATGAAGCTTAACTTGGAAGGCTTCAAAAGATTCAAAGGCTTCAAAGGATTCAAAGGCTTCAAAGGCTTCCTTTTGCTTGACCAACAGGAACTTGTTTCGGGTGAATTGATGTGACGCTGTAGGAACTCTGCAAATGAATGCAGACTATGAGAACCAAAAGATTCTCCCACGGACATGTACCTGTGACAGCATTAAGGTGCGAGGGAAGGGGAAGAGGTCATATGCATTCTCAGAAGATTTTGAAGATAAATCAGTTTAGAAGACATTGACCTCATCATGCGAAGACATTCACTTTATAGAAAAGAAGTTGGTTCCAGATTTGTACGAACCCATAGATCAGTACAAGTGAGGAATCTAACTACTTCAAGAAAAACAAGTGAATATGCTAGGCAAGTTATGAGATTCAGACAAGAGGAATGAAACTTGAAGGAATAGAAACCTCTTTTGGCAGAAAGTGATGGATCAATAGGATCAAAAGAGGCTGTAAAAAGGCTTGTTATTTACCAGACTTGGAACTGCTAGACGAGATGAGAGGTGAGGCCGAGCAGTTCGATCCTCCGTGCCCTAACTTGGCGACGGAAGACACCTAGGGCGACGGCAGAGAGACTGATGTC
Source organism: Triticum monococcum (assembly GCA_034509565.1). NCBI lineage: Eukaryota > Viridiplantae > Streptophyta > Magnoliopsida > Poales > Poaceae > Triticum > Triticum monococcum. Next base: position 434,554,421 of record CM067842.1, on the reverse strand, counting down.
CGCTGTCGGCGTGAGAACGGCGTCGGGGAGGTCGCGACAGTGAAGCACTTCGTCGCCGCCGTCGTTGAGAGTTAGCGGTGGCGCTAGGGTTTGTGCGAGGGAGGAAGAAGAGATAATGACCGCAGTGAAACGTGTATTTATAGGGATATGGGCGGCACTGCGCTATTACTCAGGTGCCCCTGGCGATTCGCATCTGATCAGTACGTGGCCAGCATGCGGAATTGTGGGGGCAGTTTCACCCCACGCACGCCTGGTTTGTCGGGAGTCGTTCCTACTTCTCCGGAATTCTAGTTGATGGAAAAACATTGAAAGTTGTTTTAAAGTTTGTCTCTGTGTCTTCTTCTGACAAGGATGCAGTGAAGACATTCGACAGTTTCAATAGAGTGCATATGACTTGGAGAGATAGAGTTTGAGGTAGGAAGCATGGAGAGGTTAGGGTCCGATCACATTCACTTAGTTCAAAAGATTCAAACAAGAAGACATAGCTATAAGTGAATGTTGTAGAGGACAGAACACCAGTGCATATATAATCAACATAGTGAAGATAATCATGAAGACATGTTGAGATTGAAGCCAAACCAAATGTGAAGACATAGCAAATGTAATGCCATGAGTAAAACACTTCAAGAAGAAAAATTTTGGTGGTGGCGCTACCCACCGTATAGGAAGTATTGGACCCAGACACGGCGCACAATTATCGTGGCGCTCCGAGGTCAAATTCCACGTTAATGTATTCACACTTAGAATGTATGTCTTCATTGATTGAAGATATACGTTACTTTGTGTGTTGCACATCTAAGTCATCATCATGCATAAGTGTTAGGATGTGTGCCTGATCATAGGAAATTTGAGGATTCCAAGATATTTAGCTCACACCGTAACCTGCAAAATCTCTTCTCATCCAAGGGCTTGGTGAAGATATCTGCCAATTGCTCTTCAGTGTTGACGTGTATGATATCAATGTCTTCCTTTGTAACATGATCTCTGAGAAAATGATGACGAATTTCAATGTGCTTTGTCTTCGAGTGCTGAACTGGGTTGTTGGCGATCTTGATGGCGCTTTCGTTGTCGCAGTAAAGTGGCACTTGCTTCAGATGAATGCCATAATCCTTGAGGGTTTGCTTCATCCATAGAAGCTGAGCACAGCAGGATCCAGCAGCAATGTATTCAGATTCAGCAGTGGAGAGAGATACACAGTTCTGCTTCTTTGAAGACCAACAGACAAGAGATCGGCCCAGAAAGTGACATGTGCCTGATGTGGACTTCCGATCAACCTTGTCACCAGCGTAATCAGCGTCCGAAAATCCAACCAGATCAAACTCTGAGCCCTTTGGATACCATAACCCTAGAGTTGGTGTGTGAGCCAAATATCGAAGAATTCGCTTCACTGCTAAGTGATGCGACTCCTTTGGTGCCGCTTGAAACCGAGCACACATGCAAACACTAAGCATAATATCTGGCCTAGATGCACATAAATAAAGCAAAGAACCAATCATGGAGCGGTATACCTTTTGATCGAACTCTTTACCATTGTCGTCAGGACCCAGATGATGTTTGGCTGGCATTGGTGTTGTGAAGCCTTTGCAGTCTTGCATACCGAACTTCTTCAGGCAGTCTTTGAGATATTTCTCTTGAGATATGAAGATGCCATTGCATTGTTGCCGTATCTGAAGACCGAGGAAGAACTTCAGCTCCCCCATCATAGACATCTGATATTGCTCTTGCATCATATATCCAAACTCATCACTGTACTTCTGATTGGTGCAGCCGAAGATAATGTCATCCACGTATATTTGGCACACAAACAGTTCACCATCATATGTCTTTGTGAAGAGAGTGGGATCCAGGGAACCAGGTATGAAGCCTTTGCTCTTCAGGAAGTATTTGAGTGTATCATACCAGGCCCGAGGGGCTTGTTTGAGGCCATATAGTGCCTTTTTGAGCTTGTACACCATGTCAGGATGTTTTGGATCTTCAAACCCAGGTGGTTGTGCAACATACACTTCTTCTTCAATTTTGCCATTGAGGAAGGCACTTTTTACATCCATTTGATACAGGATTATGTTGTGATGATTTGCATAGGCCAGCAGTATACGGATGGCTTCAAGTCTGGCAACAGGAGCAAATGTTTCATCGAAGTCAATGCCTTCCACTTGAGTATATCCTTGAGCAACGAGACGAGCCTTGTTTCTGACGACTTGGCCAAGCTCATCTTGCTTGTTGCGGTATATCCATTTGGTGCCTATTATGTTATGCTTCCGTGGATCAGGACGCTTAACCAACTCCCATACATTGTTCAGCTCAAATTGTTGAAGCTCTTCTTGCATAGCTTGAATACATTCAGGTTCCATAAAGGCTTCATCAATTTTCTTGGGTTCTGTGATTGAAACAAATGCGAAGTGTCCGCAAAAGTTTGCCAGTTGAGTTGCCCTTGAACGAGTCAGTGGACCAGGTGCATTGATGCTGTCAATTATCCTGTCAATCTGTACTTCATTGGCAACACGAGGATGTAGGGGTCGAAGACTTTGCTCTTGCTGATCTACGTTGTCATGGGGAGGAATGTCTTCAGGCTGAGCATTGTCTTCATGTGGATCAGGTGCTGAGATGATAAGTTCTTCTTCAGGACGGGCTTCAGTAGGTATAATCTCTCCAGTTCCCATTAGCTTGATTGATTCACTGGCTGGAACTTCATCTAGCACATCTGGTAGTTGCTCTCTTTGTGACCCATTGGTCTCATCAAACCGCACATCCACTATTTCAACCACTTTGTAGTGAAAGAGATTGAAGACTCTGTAGGAGTGCGAATCCTTTCCATATCCAAGCATGAAGCCCTCATGTGCTTTTGAAGAAAATTTTGAGGTGTGGTGAGGGTCCTTGATCCAGCATCTTGATCCAAATACTCTGAAGTAACTTACATTTGGCTTCTTGCCAGTCAGAAGTTCATAAGATGTCTTGTTTAGCAGCTTGTGAAGATATACACGGTTGATAGTATGGAATGCAGTGTCAATGGCTTCAGTCCAGAATTTTCTTGGTGTCTTGTACTCATCTAACATTGTTCTGGCCATCTCAATGAGTGTTCTGTTCTTGCGTTCGACGATGCCGTTCTGTTGTGGCGTGTATGGAGCTGAGAATTCATGAGTGATGCCCAATGTATCAAGATATGTGTCAAGGCCGGTGTTCTTGAATTATGTGCCATTGTCACTTCTGATGTGCTTTATCTTGGCGCCATAATTGTTCATTGCCCGATTTGCGAAGCGTCTGAAGACATCCTGCACTTCAGTCTTGTAAAGGATTATGTGCACCCAAGTATATCTAGAGTAATCATCAACAATGACGAAGCCATAGAGGCAAGCAGTAGTGGAGAAAGTTGAGTAGTGGGTAGGACCGAAGAGATCCATGTGAAGCAGTTCGAAGGGTTGAGTAGTGGTCATGATTGTCTTCGAAGGATGTTTTGCCCTTGTCATCTTCCCAGCTTCACAGGCACCGCATAAGTGATCTTTCTTGAACTTGACGCCCTCGATGCCTATGACATGCTTCTTCTTTGCAAGGGTGTGGAGGTTCCTCATGCCAGCATGCCCAAGTCTTCGATGCCAAAGCCAGCATTCTGAAGCCTTTGCGAGAAGACAAACTGCAAGCTGTGGCCCTGCTGAGAAATCTACCACGTACAAATCATCTTTTCGATACCCTTCAAACACTAGAGACTTGTCAGATTCCATTAGTACCAGACAGCGATATTTTCCAAAGATTACAATCATGTTTAAATCGCAAAGCATTGAGACAGACATTAAGTTAAAGCCAAGGGATTCAACAAACATGACTTTATCCATGTGTTGATCCTTTGAGATTGCAACTCTACCCAGACCCAGTACCTTGCTTTTACCAGTGTCAGCGAATGTGATGTGGCTCTTGTCAGATGGACGTAAGGTTGAGTCCATAAAGAGACTTCTTTTGCCAGTCATGTGATTTGTACACCCGCTGTCAATAATCCATTCTGAAGACTCTGAAGTCACTGGTGTCGTACCCTGTAGTGCAGTTAGGGGGATAGGCTTCACCAAGAGTGTTGTGAAGCAAAAACATTTGACGAACCAGTGGATTATGAAAACTGAGATCCAGGTTAGGACAAGTAGGGAGAGTAGCATGCGATTCAGGTACGAAATACATAGTGATGTCATTCGGGCATTTGATCTTGCGCCCCACAAGATTTCTGAGGTCCCCAGCAATAACATCAGAAGATTTTGGTTTTGTGCCGGAGACCTTTCCCTACAAAAGAGAGTTAAGCTTTCTTAACCACCCACATTTTCAAGGGTGGCTTACAAGCAATAAGTCTAAGTGCAGCATCTGAGAATTTTGGCTTTGGAGCCCAGGCAAACAGTCTAGCAGGTGGGCAATAGTACTCATAAGAATAGACAGAATAGTTTTTGGTCATATGAGAATGACGGTTTGAAGAACCGCTCTCATATGCCTGAGCACGGTTTCCCTGCAAAACATTTGTGTTAGTGCGACTCAGATGAGTCCTCTGCCTGTATGAAGCCTTTGGACCATATGAAGCCTTTGGTCTGAGGTTTGTCTTCTTCATGTGAGGTGTCATGAGGACATTCACAGGAAGATTCTCAAGACATGTTTTTGGAACCCAGATCTTCTTCATAGGCGGTCCATTCCTGCAGTTAGTACCAATGTACCTGGCAAATACTTCACCATCCTGATTCCTAAACAGTTTATAGTTTGCATCAAAGGATTCATCAATGATAATTGGATTAGCACAAGTGAAGCCAGATAGATTGGATGGATCTGATGAGGAGTCCTTTGCAGCAACCCATGTGGTTTTGGGGTACTGCTCAGGTTTCCAGTAAGAGCCATCTGCATTAATTTTCCTCACGAACCCAACACCCTCTTTGCTAGGGTTTCGGTTCAGAATCTGCTTCTTGAGGACATCACATAGTGTCTGATGTCCTTTGAGACTTTTGTACATCCCTGTTTCAAGCAATGTCTTCAACCTAGCATTTTCATCAGCAATAGCAGTGGTGTCCTCAGCAGAGGGGTTAGTTACCACTTCAACAGTTGAAGATATTGCAACAGCAGTAGCAGTGGAACATTCAGCAACAGAAATAGCATTATCACGCTCAATGCATTTAAGGCATGGTGGTTCAAATCCTTCCTGAGCAGAACTGATCTGTTCGGCTCGAAGTGACTCGTTTTCCTTTTGAAGATCTTCATGATCCGCTCTCAACTTCTCAAGATCTTGCTTCTTCTGAAGATAATCATAGGAAAGCTTTTCATGAGTAGTTGAGAGAGTCTCAAGACGATCTTCGAGTTCCTGATACTTAACATGAAGATTTTTTATGTCTTCAATTAAGGATTCAGAACGAGTCATTTCAGCACCCAACAGATCATCGCTTCTGTCTAACAGTTTTTGAATATGTTCCATGGCCTTTTGTTGTTCAGTTGCAATTTTAGCAAGTGTTTTGTAACTGGGTTTTGAATCACAATCAGAGTCATCGTCACTAGATGTTCGATAGTGAGTAGTGCGTGTGTTTACCTTGGCACCACGTGCCATGAAGCAGTAGGTGGGAGTAGAGTCGTCCTTGTCATTTGGATCGGTGATGGTGATGGAGTCATTGACTTCAGTGTTGAAGATGGACTTGGCGACATAGGCTGTAGCCAAACTCGCAATGCCTGAATCAGACTCCTCCTCAGACTCCACCTCTGCCTCCTAGAAGCGGACTCCTCCTCTGAATCCATTTCCTTGCCAACAAACGCACGAGCCTTGCCAGATGAACTCTTCTTGTGTGATGAAGACTTTGAGGAAGACTTGGACGAAGAATTTGAGTATTTCTTCGTCTTCTTATCGTCAGAGTCATATTCCTTGCTCTTCTTCTTCTTTCTGTTCTCATTGTCCCATTGTGGACACTCAGAGATGAAGTGTCCAGTTTTCTTGCACTTGTGACAAGTTTTCCTCTTGTAGTCATGCGCAGAAGCTTCATCATTCCTTGAGCTTGACCGTGAAGACTTTCTGAAGCCTTTCTTCTTGGTGAATTTCTGGAACTTCTTCACTAGCATTGCAAGTTCCCGTCCAATGTCTTCAGGATCATCAGAACTGCTGTCAGATTCTTCTTCAGATGATGACACAGCTTTTGCCTTCAAGGCACGAGTTCGCCCATAGTTTGGACCGTAGATATCTCTTTTCTCAGAAAGCTGAAACTCATGTGTGTTGAGCCTCTCAAGTATGTCAGACGGATCGAGTGTCTTGAAGTCTGGACGTTCTTGAATCATCAGGGCTAGGATGTCAAATGAACTGTCAAGTGATCTTAGCAGCGTCTTGACGATTTCATGTTTGGTGATCTCAGTGGCGCCGAGGGCTTGAAGCTCATTCGTGATGTCAGTGAGCCGGTCAAATGTGTGCTGGACATTCTCATTGTCATTTCGCTTGAAGCGGTTGAAGAGATTGCGAAGAACACTGATTCTCTGATCTCTCTGGGTTGAGATGCCTTCATTGACCTTGGAGAGCCAGTCCCAGACCAGCTTGGATGTCTTCAAGGCACTCACACGGCCGTACTGTCCCTTGGTCAGATGACCACAGATAATATTCTTGGCAGTGGAGTCCAGTTGAGTGAACTTCTTGACATCAGCCGCAGTGACACCTTCTCCAGCCTTGGGAACGCCGTTTTCGACGACATACCATAGGTCGACGTCAATGGCTTCAAGATGCATGCGCATCTTATTCTTCCAGTAGGGATATTCAGTTCCATCGAAGACGGGGCACGCAGCGGAGACTTTAATTATCCCTGCAGTCGACATAGCTAAAACTCCAGGTGGTTAAACCAAATCACACAGAACAAGGGAGCACCTTGCTCTAATACCAATTGAAAGTGCATTATATCGACTAGAGGGGGGTGAATAGGCGATTTTTATGAAAGTCTTCAAAACGTGGAAGTTATGAAGACAAATAGAGTGAACAAGCCTATCACTATGCAGCGGAAGGTAGATTACACAACGCAAGCCATAGTCAAATATACAATACAGTGAAAGCACAGAGACAAATAGCTTCAGTGTAATGAGGATCAGGTTGGAAGAAGTTATGAAGCCAAACAGATCATACAGTCAGGTTGTGAAGACAGAAGATAAAGCAAGCATGCAATAGCTTCACAATGTGTACTGGTATGTAAAGGGAGGTGAAGATGAAACCAGTGACACGTTGAAGACAATGATATGTTGGACCAGTTCCAGTTGCTGTGACAACTGTACGTCTGGTTGGAGCGGCTAGGTATTTAAACCAAAGGACACACAGTCCCGGACACCCAGTCCTGAACACGCAGCTCAGGACACCCAGTCCTCACCGTTTTCTCCTTGAGCTAAGGTCACACAGACCCCGCCCAATCACTCTGGTAAGTCTTCAAGGTAGACTCCCAAACCTTCACAGACTTCGTTCACCGACAGTCCACAATTCCTCTTGGATGCTCAGAACGCGACGCCTAACCGTCTGGAGGATGCACAGTCCTCAAGTGTAATAAGTCTTCAGATCACTCAGACAAGAAGACTTAAGTGATGCCCAATTACTCTGGCTCTGGGTGGTTAGGGCTTTTCTCCTCACTAAGGATTTTGAATCAAAGGCTTCGAGGTGGGTTGCTCTCAAACGACAAAAGCCGTGCACTGAAATCTGAGCAGCCAACCATTTATGGTTGTAGGGGTGGACTATTTATAGCCGCTTGGCAACCCTGACCTGATTTGTCCGAAATGACCCTGGGTCACTAAGGAACTGACACGTGTACTAACGGTCGGATTTTGAACTCTCACGGCAACGTTACTTGGGCTGCAAGTAAAGCTGACTTGTCTGACTCTGGACAAGATTTTCTCTCATTGTCTTCACTCGAAGACATAGGATTTGAATTAGGCATCACTTCAGTCATCCTGACTGGTTCTCTTGGACCCCACTTAACAGTACGGTGGTTCCTATGACACAACATGAATAAAGTAAAACTACGAAGGATCTAAGTCTTCGAGTTCCAAAGGCTTCATGGGGAGTCTTCATATGTCATTGTCTTCGACATGAATGTCTTCATGAACCACCATTGTCTTCAATGTCTTCGTACATTTTTGGGGGTCATCTCTGGTAGCTAAACCGAATCAATGAGGGACTTCTACCTGTGTTATCCTGCAGTTCTCACAAACACATTAGTCCCTCAACTAGGTTTGTCGTCAATACTCCAAAACCAACTAGGGGTGGCACTAGATGCACTTACAATAACCCACTGGTTCGTCAAATGTTTTTGCTTCACAATTCTCTTCGTGAAGCCTATCCCCCTAACTGCACTGTAGGGTACGACACCAGCGTCTTCAGAATGGATTATTGACAGTGGGTGTACAAATCACATGACTGGCAAAAGAAGCCTTCTTATGGACTCAACCTTACGTCCATCCGACAAGAGCCACATCACATTTGCTGACACTGGTAAAAGTAAGGTATTGGGTCTAGGTAGAGTTGCAATCTCAAAGGATCAACACATGGACAAATTCATGCTTGTTGAATCCCTTGGCTTCAACTTAATGTCTGTCTCAATGCTTTGCGATTTGAACATGGTCGTAATATTTGGAAAATATCATTGCCTGGTACTAATGGAATCTGACAAGTCTCTAGTGTTTGAAGGGTATCGGAAAGATGATCTGTATGTGGTAGATTTCTCAGTAGGGCCATAGCTTGCAGTATGCCTTCTGGCAAAGGCTTCAGAATGTTGGCTTTGGCATCGGAGGCTTGGGCATGCTGGCATGAGGAACCTCCACACCCTTGCAAAGAAGAAGCATGTCATAGGCATCGAAGTCGTCAAGTTCAAGAAAGATCACTTATGCGGTGCCTGTGAAGTAGGGAAGATGACGAGGGCAAAACATCCCTCGAAGACAATCATGACCACTACTCGACCCTTCGAACTGCTTCACATGGATCTTTTTGGTCCCACTCACTACTCAACTTTTTCCACTACTGCTTGCCTCTATGGCTTTGTCATTGTTGATGATTACTCTAGATATACTTGGGTGCACATAATCCTTTACAAGACTGAAGTGCAGGATGTCTTCAGATGCTTCGCCAATCGAGCTATGAACAATTATGGCGCCAAGATAAAGCACATCAGAAGTGACAATGGCATTGAATTCAAAAACACTGGCCTTGACACATATCTTGATACCTTGGGCATCACACATGAATTCTGAGCTCCGTACACGCCACAGCAAAATGGCATCGTCGAACGCAAGAACAGAACACTCATTGAGATGGCCAGAACTGTAAGTGCATCTAGTGCCACCCCTAGTTGGTTTTGGAGTATTGACGACAAACCTAGTTGAGGGACTAATGTGTTTGTGAGAATTGCGGGATAACACAGGTAGAAGTCCCTCATTGATTCGGTTTAGCTACCAGAGATGACCCCCAAAAATGTACGAAGACATTGAAGACAATGGTGGTTCATGAAGACATTCATGTCGAAGACAATGACATATGAAGACTCCCCATGAAGCCTTTGGAACTCGAAGACTTAGATCCTTCGTAGTTTTACTTTATTCATGTTGTGTCATAGGAACCACCGTACTGTTAAGTGGGGTCCAAGAGAACCAGTCAGGATGACTGAAGTGATGCCTAATTCAAATCCTATATCTTCGAGTGAAGACAATGAGAGAAAATCTTGTCCAGAGTCAGACAAGTCAGCTTTACTTGCAGCCCAAGTAAAGTTGCCGTGAGAGTTCAAAATCCGACCGTTAGTACACGTGTCAGTTCCTTAGTGACCCAGGGTCATTTCGGACAAATCAGGTCAGGGTTGCCAAGCGGCTATAAATAGTCCACCCCTACAACCATAAATGGTTGGCTGCTCAGATTTTAGTGCACGGCTTTTGTTGTTTGAGAGCAACCCACCTCGAAGCCTTTGATTCAAAATCCTTAGTGAGGAGAAAAGCCCTAACCACCCAGAGCCAGAGTAATTGGGCATCACTTAAGTCTTCTTGTCTGAGTGATCTGAAGACTTATTACACTTGAGGACTGTGCATCCTCCAGATGGTTAGGCGTCGCGTTCTGAGCATCCAAGAGGAATTGTGGACTGCCGGTGAACGAAGTCTGTGAAGGTTTGGGAGTCTACCTTGAAGACTTACCAGAGTGATTGGGCGGGGTCTGTGTGACCTTAGCTCAAGGAGAAAACGGTGAGGACTGGGTGTCCTGAGCTGCGTGTTCAGGACTGGGTGTCCGGGACTATGTGTCCTTTGGTTTAAATACCTAGCCGCTCCAACCAGACGTACAGTTGTCACAGCAACTGGAACTGGTCCAACATATCATTGTCTTCAACGTGTCACTGGTTTCACCTTCACCTCCCTTTACTTACCAGTACACATTGTGAAGCTATTGCATGCTTGCTTTATCTTCTGTCTTCACAACCTGACTGTATGATCTGTTTGGCTTCATAACTTCTTCCAACCTGATCCTCATTACACTGAAGCTATTTGTCTCTGTGCTTTCACTGTATTGTATATTTGACTATGGCTTGCGTTGTGTAATCTACCTTCCGCTGCATAGTGATAGGCTTGTTCACTCTATTTGTCTTCATAACTTCCACGTTTTGAAGACTTTCATAAAAATCGCCTATTCACCCCCCCTCTAGTTGATATAACGCACTTTCAATTGGTATCAGAGCAAGGTGCTCCCTTGTTCTGTGTGATTTGGTTTAACCACCTGGAGTTTTAGCTATGTCGACTGCAGGGATAATTAAAGTCTCCGCTGCATGCCCCGTCTTCGATGGAACTGAATATCCCTACTGGAAGAATAAGATGCGCATGCATCTTGAAGCCATTGATGTCGACCTATGGTATGTCATCGAAAACGGCGTTCCCAAGGCTGGAGAAGGTGTCACTGCGGCTGATGTCAAGAAGTTCACTCAACTGGACTCCACTGCCAAGAATATTATCTGTGGTCATCTGACCAAGGGACAGTACGGCCGTGTGAGTGCCTTGAAGACATCCAAGCTGGTCTGGGACTGGCTCTCCAAGGTCAATGAAGGCATCTCAACCCAGAGAGATCAGAGAATCAGTGTTCTTCGCAATCTCTTCAACCGCTTCAAACGAAATGACAATGAGAATGTCCAGCACACATTTGACGGGCTCATTGACATCACGAATGAGCTTCAAGCCCTCGGCGCCACTGAGATCACCAAACATGAAATCGTCAAGACGCTGCTAAGATCACTTGACAGTTCATTTGACATCCTAGCCCTGATGATTCAAGAACGTCCAGACTTCAAGACACTCGATCCGTCTGACATACTTGAGAGGCTCAACACACATGAGTTTCAGCTTTCTGAGAAAAGAGATATCTACGGTCCAAACTATGGGCGAACTCGTGCCTTGAAGGCAAAAGCTGTGTCATCATCTGAAGAAGAATCTGACAGCAGTTCTGATGATCCTGAAGACATTGGACGGGAACTTGCAATGCTAGTGAAGAAGTTCCAGAAATTCACCAAGAAGAAATGCTTCAGAAAGTCTTCACGATCAAGCTCAAGGAATGATGAAGCTTCTGCGCATGACTACAAGAGGAAAACTTGTCACAAGTGCAAGAAAACTGGACACTTTCATCTCTGAGTGTCCACAATGGGACAATGAGAACAGAAAGAAGAAGAAGAGCAAGGAATATGACTCTGACGATAAGAAGACGAAGAAATACTCAAAGTCTTCGTCCAAGTCTTCCTCAAAGTCTTCATCACACAAGAAGAGTTCATCTGGCAAGGCTCGTGCGTTTGTTGGCAAGGAAATGGATTCAGAGGAGGAGTCCGCTTCTAGGAGGCAGAGGTGGAGTCTGAGGAGGAGTCTGATTCAGGCATTGCGAGTTTGGCTACAGCCTATGTCGCCAAGTCCATCTTCAACACTGAAGTCAATGACTCCATCACCATCACCGATCCAAATGACAAGGACGACTCTACTCCCACCTACTGCTTCATGGCACGTGGTGCCAAGGTAAACACACGCACTACTCACTATCGAACATCTAGTGACGATGACTCTGATTGTGATTCAAAACCCAGTTACAAAACACTTGCTAAAATTGCAACTGAACAACAAAAGGCCATGGAACATATTCAAAAACTGTTAGACAGAAGCGATGATCTGTTGGGTGCTGAAATGACTCGTTCTGAATCCTTAATTGAAGACATAAAAAATCTTCATGTTAAGTATCAGGAACTCGAAGATCGTCTTGAGACTCTCTCAACTACTCATGAAAAGCTTTCCTATGATTATCTTCAGAAGAAGCAAGATCTTGAGAAGTTGAGAGCGGATCATGAAGATCTTCAAAAGGAAAACGAGTCACTTCGAGCCGAACAGATCAGTTCTGCTCAGGAAGGATTTGAACCACCATGCCTTAAATGCATTGAGCGTGATAATGCTATTTCTGTTGCTGAATGTTCCACTGCTACTGCTGTTGCAATATCTTCAACTGTTGAAGTGGTAACTAACCCCTCTGCTGAGGACACCACTGCTATTGCTGATGAAAATGCTAGGTTGAAGACATTGCTTGAAACAGGGATGTACAAAAGTCTCAAAGGACATCAGACACTATGTGATGTCCTCAAGAAGCAGATTCTGAACCGAAACCCTAGCAAAGAGGGTGTTGGGTTCGTGAGGAAAATTAATGCAGATGGCTCTTACTGGAAACCTGAGCAGTACCCCAAAACCACATGGGTTGCTGCAAAGGACTCCTCATCAGATCCATCCAATCTATCTGGCTTCACTTGTGCTAATCCAATTATCATTGATGAATCCTTTGATGCAAACTATAAACTGTTTAGGAATCAGGATGGTGAAGTATTTGCCAGGTACATTGGTACTAACTGCAGGAATGGACCGCCTATGAAGAAGATCTGGGTTCCAAAAACGTGTCTTGAGAATCTTCCTGTGAATGTCCTCATGACACCTCATATGAAGAAGACAAACCTCAGACCAAAGGCTTCATATGGTCCAAAGGCTTCATACAGGTAGAGGACTCATCTGAGTCGCACTAACACAAATGTTTTGCAGGGAAACCGTGCTAAGGCATATGAGAGCGGTTCTTCAAACCGTCATTCTCATATGACCAAAAACTATTCTGCCTATTCTTATGAGTACTATTGCCCACCTGCTAGACTGTTTTCCAGGGCTCCAAAGCCAAAATTCTCAGATGCTGCACTTAGACTTATTGCTTCTAAGCCACCCTTGAAAATGTGGGTGGTTAAGAAAGCTTAACTCTCTTTTGTAGGGAAAGGTCTCCAGCACAAAACCAAAATCTTCTGATGCTATTGCTGGGGACCTCAGAAATCTTGTGGGGCGCAAGATCAAATGCCCGAATGGCATCACTATGTATTTCGTACCTGAATCGCATGCTACTCTCCCTACTTGTCCTAACCTGGATCTCAGTTTTCATAATCCACTGGTTCGTCAAATGTTTTTGCTTCACAACACTCTTGGTGAAGCCTATCCCCCTAACTGCACTGTAGGGTACGACACCAGTGACTTCAGAGTCTTCAGAATGGATTATTGACAGCGGGTGTACAAATCACATGACTAGCAAAAGAAGTCTCTTTATGGACTCAACCTTACGTCCATCTGACAAGAGCCACATCACATTCGCTGACACTGGTAAAAGCAAGGTACTGGGTCTGGGTAGAGTTGCAATCTCAAAGGATCAACACATGGATAAAGTCATGTTTGTTGAATCCCTTGGCTTCAACTTAATGTCTGTCTCAATGCTTTGCAATTTAAACATGATTGTAATCTTTGGAAAATATCGCTGTCTGGTACTAATGGAATCTGACAAGTCTCTAGTGTTTGAAGGGTATCGAAAAGATGATTTGTACGTGGTAGATTTCTCAGCAGGGCCACAGCTTGCAGTTTGTCTTCTCGCAAAGGCTTCAGAATGCTGACTTTGGCATCGAAGACTTGGGCATGCTGGCATGAGGAACCTCCACACTCTTGCGAAGAAGAAGCATGTCATAGGCATCGAGGGCGTCAAGTTCAAGAAAGATCACTTATGCGGTGCCTGTGAAGCTGGGAAGATGACAAGGGCAAAACATCCTTCGAAGACAATCATGACCACTACTCAACCCTTCGAACTGCTTCACATGGATCTCTTCGGTCCTACCCACTACTCAACTTTCTCCACTACTGCTTGCCTCTATGGCTTCGTCATTGTTGATGATTACTCTAGATATACTTGGGTGCACATAATCCTTTACAAGACTGAAGTGCAGGATGTCTTCAGACGCTTCGCAAATCGGGCAATGAACAATTATGGCGCCAAGATAAAGCACATCAGAAGTGACAATGGCACATAATTCAAGAACACCAGCCTTGACACATATCTTGATACATTGGGCATCACTCATGAATTCTCAGCTCCATACACGCCACAACAGAACGGCATCGTCGAACGCAAGAACAGAACACTCATTGAGATGGCCAGAACAATGTTAGATGAGTACAAGACACCAAGAAAATTCTGGACTGAAGCCATTGACACTGCATGCCATACTATCAACCGTGTATATCTTCACAAGCTGCTGAACAAGACATCTTCTGAACTTCTGACTGGCAAGAAGCCAAACGTAAGTTACTTCAGAGTATTTGGATCAAGATGCTGGATCAAGGACCCTCACCACACCTCAAAATTTGCTCCAAAAGCACATGAGGGATTCATGCTTGGATATGGAAAGGATTCGCACTCCTACAGAGTCTTCAATCTCTTTCACTACAGAGTGGTTGAAATAGTGGATGTGCGGTTTGATGAGACCAATGGGTCACAAAGAGAGCAACTACCAGATGTGCTAGATGAAGTTCCAGCCAGTGAATCAATCAAGCTAATGGGAACTGGAGAGATTATACCTACTGAAGCCCGTCCTGAAGAAGAACTTATCATCTCAGCACCTGATCCACATGAAGACAATGCTCAGCCTGAAGAAATTCCTCCCCATGACAACGTAGATCAGCAAGAGCAAAGTCTCCGACCCCTACATCCTCGTGTTGCCAATGAAGTACAGATTGACAGGATAATTGACAGCATCAATGCACCTGGTCCACTGACTCGTTCAAGGGCAACTCAACTGGCAAACTTTTGCGGACACTTCGCATTTGTTTCAATCACAGAACCCAAGAAAATTGATGAAGCCTTTATGGAACCTGAATGGTTTCAAGCTATGCAAGAAGAGCTTCAACAATTTGAGCTGAACAATGTATGGGAGTTGGTTAAGCGTCCTGATCCATGGAAGCATAACATAATAGGCACCAAATGGATATACCGCAACAAGCAAGATGAGCATGGCCAAGTCGTCAGAAACAAGGCTCATCTCGTTGCTCAAGGATATACTCAAGTGGAAGGCATTGACTTCGATGAAACATTTGCTCCTGTTGCCAGACTTGAAGCCATCCGTATACTGCTGGCCTATGCAAATCATCACAACATAATCCTGTATCAAATGCATGTAAAAAGTGCCTTCCTCAATGGCAAAATTGAAGAAGAAGTGTATGTTGCACAACCACCTGGGTTTGAAGATCCAAAACATCCTGACATGGTGTACAAGCTCAAAAAGGCACTATATGGCCTCAAACAAGCCCCTCGGGCCTGGTATGATACACTCAAATACTTCCTGAAGAGCAAAGGCTTCATACCTGGTTCCCTGGATCCCACTCTCTTCACAAAGACATATGATGGTGAACTGTTTGTGTGCCAAATATACGTGGATGACATTATCTTCGGCTGCACCAATCAGAAGTACAGTGAGGAGTTCGGATATATGATGCAAGAGCAATATCAGATGTCTATGATGGGGGAGCTGAAGTTCTTCCTCGGTCTTCAGATACGGCAACAACGCAATGGCATCTTCATATCTCAAGAGAAATTTCTCAAAGACTGCCTGAAGAAGTTCGGTATGCAAGACTGCAAAGGCTTCACAACACCAATGCCAGCCAAACATCATCTGGGTCCTGACGACAATGGTAAAGAGTTCGATCAAAAGGTATACCACTCCATGATTGGTTCTTTGCTTTATTTATGTGCATCTAGGCCAGATATTATGCTTAGTGTTTGCATGTGTGCTCGGTTTCAAGCGGCACCAAAGGAGTCGCATCACTTAGCAGTGAAGCGAATTCTTCGATATTTGGCTCACACACCAACTCTAGGGTTATGGTATCCAAAGGGCTCAGAGTTTGATCTGGTTGGATTTTCGGACGCTGATTACGCTGGTGACAAGGTTGATCGGAAGTCCACATCAGGCACATGTCACTTTCTGGGCCGATCTCTTGTCTGTTGGTCTTCAAAGAAGCAGAACTGTGTATCTCTCTCCACTGCTGAATCTGAATACATTGCTGCTGGATCCTGCTGCGCTCAGCTTCTATGGATGAAGCAAACCCTCAAGGATTATGGCATTCATCTGAAGCAAGTGCCACTTTACTGCGACAACGAAAGCGCCATCAAGATCGCCAACAACCCAGTTCAGCACTCGAAGACAAAGCACATTGAAATTCGTCATCATTTTCTCAGAGATCATGTTACAAAGGAAGACATTGATATCATACCAGTCAACACTGAAGAGCAATTGGCAGATATCTTCACCAAGCCCTTGGATGAGAAGAGATTTTGCAGGTTACGGTGTGAGCTAAATATCTTGGAATCCTCAAATGTCCTGTGATCAGGCACACATCCTAACACTTATGCATGATGATGACTTAGATGTGCAACACACAAAGTAACGTATATCTTCAATCAATGAAGACATACATTCTAAGTGTGAATACATTAACGTGGAATTTGACCTCGGAGCGCCACGATAATTGTGCGCCGTGTCTGGGTCCAATACTTCCTATACGGTGGGTAGCGCCACCACCAAAATTTTTCTGCTTGAAGTGTTTTACTCATGGCATTACGTTTGCTATGTCTTCACATTTGGTTTGGCTTCAATCTCAACATGTCTTCATGATTATCTTCACTATGTTGATTATATATGCACTGGTGTTCTGTCCTCTACAGCATTCACTTATAGCTATGTCTTCTTGTTTGAATCTTTTGAACTAAGTGAATGTGATCGGACCCTAACCTCTCCATGCTTCCTACCTCAAACTCTATCTCTCCAAGTCATATGCACTCTATTGAAACTGTCGAATGTCTTCACTGCATCCTTGTCAGAAGAAGACACAGAGACAAACTTTAAAATAGCTTTCAATGTTTTTCCATCAACTAGAATTCCGGAGAAGTAGGAACGACTCCCGACAAACCAGGCGTGCGTGGGGTGAAACTGCCCCCACAATTCCGCATGCTGGCCACGTACTGATCAGATGCGAATCGCCAGGGGCACCTGAGTAATAGCGCAGTGCCGCCCATATCCCTATAAATACATGTTTCACTGCGGTCATTATCTCTTCTTCCTCCCTCGCACAAACCCTAGCGCCACCGCTAACTCTCAACGACGCCGGCGACGAAGTGCTTCACTGCCGCGACCTCTCCGACGCCGTTCTCACGCCGACAGCGGACATCAGTCTCTCCGCCGTCGCCCTAGGTGTCTTCCGTCGCCAAGTTAGGGCACGGAGGATCGAACTGCTCGGCCTCACCTCTCATCTCGTCTAGCAGTTCCAAGTCTGGTAAATAACAAGCCTTTTTACAGCCTGTTTTGATCCTATTGATCCATCACTTTCTGCCAAAAGAGGTTTCTATTCCTTCAAGTTTCATTCCTCTTGTCTGAATCTCATAACTTGCCTAGCATATTCACTTGTTCTTCTTGAAGTAGTTAGATTCCTCACTTGTACTGATCTATGGGTTCGTACAAATCTGGAACGAACTTCTTTTCTATAAAGTGAATGTCTTCGCATGATGAGGTCAATGTCTTCTAAACTGATTTATCTTCAAAATCTTCTGAGAATGCATATGACCTCTTCCCCTTCCCTCGCACCTTAATGCTATCACAGGTACATGTCCGTGGGAGAATCTTTTGGTTCTCATAGTCTGCATTCATTTGCAGAGTTCCTACAGCGTCACATCAATTCACCCGAAACAAGTTCCTGTTGGTCAAGCAAAAGGAAGCCTTTGAAGCCTTTGAATCCTTTGAAGCCTTTGAATCTTTTGAAGCCTTCCAAGTTAAGCTTCATGGCATCCGAGAAACAATCAAGGAAGGGAGGCAGACAGAGACGTGGTGACACATCTAAAGATCTGCCTGAAGATTTGGCAGAAATGTACCAAACAGATCCCGAAGAGAGCTATGGTCAGCGCAAGACACGAATCCAATGGATTCGAAGATATTGGGCAGAGCAGTGGTTCCAATACCGCTTCGTCACCAAAGAATATGCAGAGAAGTGCGCCATCAAGAGGCCATGGGGAGATGTCTTGTACAAGAATCTCGTACCCCGAACCAGAGACGAAGCCATTGCTCAAGGCTTCTTTCCATGCATGGTCAGGGGACAACAGCCAGCTGACGCACATCCGTCATCCCTTCTCTGGTGTCGTGATGACACTCTGTTCAAGCGCAACTTCCAATTTGCCCAGAACTCTGCGAAGCAAAACAAGAAGGAGTTTGGGTTGGACTTCAACCCTGGTCCCTCCAAACCAAGGGCAGATGGGACACGCGACGCAAATCCCAATGTCATCGGACCATTTGCCAATCTCGAAGGCCTCATCACTCACATTATAGTCCAAGGGACTGCCGTGAACGACCCTCCAGCAGACACTGAGTCTGATGATGCTCCTGCTGCTCCGGAGCCGAAGCAGATGAAGAAGAAGCCAAAAGCTTCCAAGCCAGCCGCTTCTCCCAAGACCTCCAGAGCGAAGCCATTGGCCACTGCACCTCCTGAAGCCAGTGTGCAGTCTGAAGGCTTATCAAGAGTCTCCAAGCCTCAAGAAGCAAAGAAATCACAGCCACACTCCAGCAAAGAACTCACTGCCGCTGCCGTTCTGCGCTGCGAAGCCATTGATCTGTCGAGTGACGACGATCTTGCCGATGACGCTCTTGAGCAGCTCATCAAAAGCAAGGAGGAAGCTGAAATCTTCAACAACCTACCACTGTTTGATGCAGCAATCATCCACAAATTCATTGATGAGTGGTTTGAAACACCCAACATCAGCTTCGATGATCTGCAGCTGCCCATTAGCCTCAGCGTAGCCTTCCAAGGAGCTATTGCTTCAGAACTCGCTATTGCCCAGCGCATCGTGGAACTGAAGCAAAAGATAGATTTTGAAAAGGCTCAGTTCAAGCAGAACATGGCCACGCTCAGCGTCCAAGAAATCAAAGACTTCAAAGTCATGCTGCATGAGTTGAAGGAAAACTTTATGCAGAAACGTGCAGAGGCTCAGGGTTCACGCGAGCGCATGAAGAATTCGGCTGATCTCTGTGTACAGGCCTACAATGAGGCCGAGAAGCGAAAGGCACTTGGGCGTCCCGGCATCGACCCCAGGATGGCCGCTAAGAAAAAGAAGACGCCCACCGTGGCTGAAGAAGAGGCCCCACGCCAAGAAGCTGTTCCAACTGTCTTCCCCACCGCCAAGCCTAGCTCGAAGCCAAAGCGCTCAACCGCTTCAGAGCTTAAGAAGACAAGGATAGCCGAAGCTAAAGCAAGGAAGAGGAAACACCCTGAAGCCTCTCCTTCAGACCCCACCATCAAGAAGCGCAAGACCAAGAAGTCTCGGGCTGCTCCCACAGAGCCCTTGATAGTCGAACCCCTTTCCGTTCGCTTTCCTCATGAAGATCGTCAGATGACCGTGCATGAGCCTGCTCTCACAGAGGCTCCGCATGCTGAAGACATTCCAGCAGCCGACCCCAACGCTGCTGAAGACATTGGTCTCCAAGACAATGTGCAAGGTGATGCAGTCCTTCCTCAGCTCGAAACGAGCGAAATGATCAGCATTGGTCGTCCCTTGACGCCAACCACCCAAGATGCATCGTGGGCAGATCGCCCGCAGGAGGAAGAGGATGAGCCCCAGCCCACTGCAACTCCACCGGCGTCGCCTGCATTCCGTAGGCTTCGCAAAGGGCCAAGGGCTCAGACTGCTGACGACATTCCGGCTGCATCAGCCGAAGAACATGCAGAAGAGCATGAAGAACCTCAAGCTCCATCTCCCCCACACCAGCAAGAAGAAGTTCTCAAGGAGCCTGACACCACTGCGGCTGCCACACATAATACTGAAGCATTTGTGGAGCCCGACCAACCAACAGCTTCAAGAGATACTGAAGCCACTGCCTCTGACCCTTCTGTGCCTGTGTCTGCTGCCGGACCACAGTTCAATTATCATATTGCGCACAGGCCCCAGGTTCAGAAGCCAATCCCACGACTGCCAAGGTTCCCAGGTCCAGTCACTGCTCCTGGCTCCTTCAATGTCAATAGCTTCAGGGCAGACAACACCTTCTTCAACCGCTCCAAGAACCCTTACTCAAGGGAAAAGATTGTGTCAGATAGGTTCTGGAGCTACCCACAGCGCAGCTACTACTCCTGCGTCCTCTACAACCAGAGCCGTATCTTTCCACATCAGCGCCTTGAAGTTGAAGCTTTTGCTGGTCTGCCTGGTCTGGAAGAAGCCCTGGACTGCTTCAAGCAAGTTGGCCTGCTGCCGTTTGTCACGGATGAAGAGCACTGGAACGAAGAGCTTCTGCTTCAGTTCTATGCCACATTGCACATCAAGGGCTACAACAGAGATCCGAAGACTTGGGTCCTGGAGTGGATGACCGGCAACGTCCATCATGAAGCCAATGCATTTGATATCATTGAGCTCACCGGCCTACCCACTCCAGGCGAACTCTTCGAAGAAGGCTGCCAACTCCATGCTGAAGCAGTTGAGAGCATATTTCAGCGACCTGAGCCAAATATGAGTCAGATGCTCTCAATGATGAAGCCATTGCCTTCTGACGCACCTTACCCGATGGAGTTCTTTGTTGAAGACTTAGAGTACCTGCCTAGAACTATCTATCACATCATTAGGCGGACTCTATGGCCCATTAAGGGGCACTCTCGATATGCCGAGGTTGAAGGTGCCATGAAGACTCTCATCTTCTGCATCCTGCACGGCAAATGCTTCAATGCCCAGGATCTCTTCATACGTCAACTTGCTGCGTCTGGCTCAGATCTCTTTGGTCTGAAGATTTATGCTCCATGGGTTATGAGGCTAATCAAGCTCCACTCTACAATATCATATCAACCCTCAGCCCACAACCACAGAATCTTCTTACCTGATGTGGACACCTCTGCTGAAGCGATTTATCCTGAGCCTACCAAACAGCCACTAAGTCTTCAGAATGCAGAACACCAAAGCTTCACTCAACATGATGAAGGTGTTGAAGCCATTTCCAGAGTCTATCCAATGGCTGGCACCACACGTGCCCCTGCATCCACTGAAGCCACTGACAGCGAAGCTGCACAGAGACCCAAGAAACGCGCTCGTACACTCACTGATCGTGAACTTCTTGTGGCTCTGCATCAAAAGCAAGATAGGCATCACGACTGGCTCAAGAGGCAGATGCACAGTATCATGCAAGACGTCAATCACATCAGGAATCTAGCCACCAAGAACGCCTTCATCGCACATGAAACCTGTCGCCGCACTTGGAAAGGACTCACAATGATGTGCACTGAAGCTGAATTGCAAGAGGATGGCTTCAAGGAGCGATTCAAGTTTGACTCCACACCCCCAGAAGAGCTGTGTTGCGTGGGACTCCGTCGCTTGAAGAATCCGAGTTCTCTTCCTCTGCTGCCACCGTGACGGGAAAAATCATTGAGGAAGAAGACGACGCTACATCACCACCAATGTCTTCAGCGCGCGTCGTCACTGCACCAAGCTCGCCTGCACCACCAAACGCCTCCACCGACCCTGTTGTGCCTGGGAACGCATAGAAAACTCTATGTCTTCAAACCTTTTTGGTCATCACTGACAAAAGGGGGAGAAGCATATGATGTTTATAGTCTTCAAGCGGGTCAATAATATGGGCGGGTGCTTTATATTTTGCATTTTTCTTCGTGCTTACAACTCTCGTTTTGCTACATTTGGTTCTTTGAGTTGTAACACTTAAACTTGATGGTCGTCTGCTACTATGTTTGCCACTGTGTTTTTGCGAAGATAAATTCCGCATGTCCGACGATAATTTCCGCACTCTTATCATTTCGCAGACGTCCTTTTTTCATTATGCATATCATTATCTTCATATATCTTTACGTGCATGATGGATTGTCATCATAAGTTGAAGTGGATTCCCACAAATACAACCTGCTATGTGCATTTGCATTCCAGAAGCAAATCACTTATATGCACATCTTCAGGGGGAGCCCTTGCAGCTTATGAAGACAATTCCTTTACAACTTCACAAATTATATTCCCCGTTGAAAACTTCAACTAGTTTGTCATCAATCACCAAAAAGGGGGAGATTGTAAGTGCATCTAGTGCCACCCCTAGTTGGTTTTGGAGTATTGACGACAAACCTAGTTGAGGGACTAATGTGTTTGTGAGAATTGCAGGATAACACAGGTAGAAGTCCCTCATTGATTCGGTTTAGCTACCAGAGATGACCCCCAAAAATGTACGAAGACATTGAAGACAATGGTGGTTCATGAAGACATTCATGTCGAAGACAATGACATATGAAGACTCCCCATGAAGCCTTTGGAACTCGAAGACTTAGATCCTTCGTAGTTTTACTTTATTCATGTTGTGTCATAGGAACCACCGTACTGTTAAGTGGGGTCCAAGAGAACCAGTCAGGATGACTGAAGTGATGCCTAATTCAAATCCTATGTCTTCGAGTGAAGACAATGAGAGAAAATCTTGTCCAGAGTCAGACAAGTCAGCTTTACTTGCAGCCCAAGTAAAGTTGCCGTGAGAGTTCAAAATCCGACCGTTAGTACACGTGTCAGTTCCTTAGTGACCCAGGGTCATTTCGGACAAATCAGGTCAGGGTTGCCAAGCGGCTATAAATAGTCCACCCCTACAACCATAAATGGTTGGCTGCTCAGATTTCAGTGCACGGCTTTTGTCATTTGAGAGCAACCCACCTCGAAGCCTTTGATTCAAAATCCTTAGTGAGGAGAAAAGCCCTAACCACCCAGAGCCAGAGTAATTGGGCATCACTTAAGTCTTCTTGTCTGAGTGATCTGAAGACTTATTACACTTGAGGACTGTGCATCCTCCAGACGGTTAGGCGTCGCGTTCTGAGCATCCAAGAGGAATTGTGGACTGCCGGTGAACGAAGTCTGTGAAGGTTTGGGAGTCTACCTTGAAGACTTACCAGAGTGATTGGGCGGGGTCTGTGTGACCTTAGCTCAAGGAGAAAACGGTGAGGACTGGGTGTCCTGAGCTGCGTGTTCAGGACTGGGTGTCCGGGACTGTGTGTCCTTTGGTTTAAATACCTAGCCACTCCAACCAGACGTACAGTTGTCACAACAACTGGAACTGGTCCAACATATCATTGTCTTCAACGTGTCACTAGTTTCATCTTCACCTCCCTTTACTTACCAGTACACATTGTGAAGCTATTGCATGCTTGCTTTATCTTCTGTCTTCACAACCTGACTGTATGATCTGTTTGGCTTCATAACTTCTTCCAACCTGATCCTCATTACACTGAAGCTATTTGTCTCTGTGCTTTCACTGTATTGTATATTTGACTATGGCTTGCGTTGTGTAATCTACCTTCCGCTGCATAGTGATAGGCTTGTTCACTCTGTTTGTCTTCATAACTTCCACGTTTTGAAGACTTTCATAAAAATTGCCTATTCACCCCCCCTCTAGTCGATATAACGCACTTTCAAGAACGATGCTAGATGAGTACAAGACTCCAAGAAAATTCTGGCCTGAAGCCATTGACACTGCATGCCATACAATCAACCGTGTTTATCTTCACAAGCTTCTGAACAAGACATCTTATGAACTCCTAACTGGCAAGAAGCCAAATGTCAGTTACTTCAGAGTATTTGGCGCAAGATGCTGGATCAAGGACCCACACCACACCTCAAAATTTGCACCAAAAGCACATGAGGGTTTTATGCTTGGATATGGAAAGGATTCGCACTCCTACAGAGTCTTCAATCTCTTTCACTACAAAGTGGTTGAAATAGTGGATGTGCGGTTCGATGAGACCAATGGTTCACAAAGAGAGCAACTGCCAGATGTGCTAGATGAAGTTCCAGCTAGTGAATCAATCAAGCTAATGGGAACTGGAGAAATTATACCTTCTGAAGCTCATCCTGAAGAAGAACTTATCATCTCAGCACCTGATCCACATGAAGACAATGCTCAGCCTGAAGACATTCCTCCCAACGACAACATAGATCAGCAAGAGCAAAGTCTTCGACCTATACATCCTCGTGTTGCCAATGAAGTGCAGATTGACAGAATAATTGACAACATCAATGCACCTGGTCCACTGACTCGTTCAAGGGCAACTCAACTGGCAAATTTCTGCGGGCACTTCGCATTCATTTCAATCACAGAACCCAAAAAAGTTGAAGAAGCTTTCATGGAACCTGAATGGATTCAAGCTATGCAAGAAGAGCTTCAACAGTTTGAGCTGAACAATGTATGGGAACTGGTTAAGCGTCCTGATCCACGGAAGCACAATATAATAGGCACCAAATGGATATACCGCAACAAGCAATATGAGCATGGTCAAGTTGTCAGAAACAAAGCTCGTCTCGTTGCTCAAGGATATACTCAAGTGGAAGGCATTGACTTCGATGAAACATTTGCTCCTGTGGCCAGACTTGAAGCCATCCGTATACTGCTGGCCTATGCAAATCATCATAACATACTTTTATATCAAATGCATGTGAAGAGTGCCTTTCTCAATGGCAAGATTGAAGAAGAAGTGTATGTTGCACAACCACCTGGGTTTGAAGATCCAAAACATCCTGACATGGTTTACAAGCTCAATAAGGCATTGTATGGCCTCAAACAAGCCCCTCGGGCCTGGTATGACACACTCAAATACTTCCTGAAGAGCAAAGGCTTCATACCTGGCTCCCTAGATCCCACTCTCTTCACGAAGACATATGATGGTGAACTGTTTGTGTGGCAATTATATGTGGATGACATTATCTTCAGCTGGACCAATCAGAAGTACAATGAGGAGTTTGGATATATGATGCAAGAGCAATATCAGATGTCTATGATGGGGGAGCTGAAGTTCTTCCTCGGTCTTCAGATACGGCAACAACGCAATGGCATCTTCATATCTCAAGAGAAGTATCTCAAAGATTGCCTGAAGAAGTTCGGTATGCAAGACTGCAAAGGCTTCACAACACCAATGACATCCAAACATCATCTGGGTCCAGACGACAATGGTAAAGAGTTCGATCAAAAGGTATACCGCTCCATGATTGGCTCTTTGCTTTATTTATGTGCATCTAGGCCAGATATTATGCTTAGTGTTTGCATGTGTGCTCGATTTCAAGCGGCACCAAAGCAGTCGCATCACTTAGCAGTGAAGCGAATTCTTTGATATTTGGCTCACACCACAACTCTAGGGTTATGGT
Source organism: Triticum monococcum (assembly GCA_034509565.1). Classification (NCBI taxonomy): domain Eukaryota; kingdom Viridiplantae; phylum Streptophyta; class Magnoliopsida; order Poales; family Poaceae; genus Triticum; species Triticum monococcum. The sequence continues at coordinate 434,528,938 of CM067842.1, read as the reverse complement.
ATCCAAAGGGCTCAGAGTTTGATCTGGTTGGATTCTCGGATGCTGATTATGCTGGTGACAAGGTGGATCGCAAGTCTACATCAGGCACATGTCATTTTCTGGGACGATCACTTGTATGTTGCTCTTCTAAGAAGCAGAATTGTGTATCTCTCTCCACTGCTGAATCTGAATACATTGCCGCTGGATCTTGCTGCGCTCAGCTTCTGTGGATGAAGCAAACTCTCAAGGACTATGGCATTCATCTGAAGCAAGTACCACTCTACTGCGACAATGAAAGCGCCATCAAGATTGCTAACAATCCAGTTTAGCACTCGAAGACAAAGCACATTGAAATTCGTCATCACTTTCTCAGAGATCATGTTGTGAAGGAAGATATTGATATCATACACATCAACACTGAAGAGCAATTGGCAGATATCTTCACCAAGCCCTTGGATGAGAAGAGATTTTGCAAGTTACGGTGTGAGCTAAATATCTTGGAATCCTCAAATGTCCTGTGATCAGGCACACATCCTAACACTTATGCAACACACGAAGTAACGTATATCTTCAATCAATGAAGACATACATTCTAAGTGTGAATACATCAATGTCGAATTTGACTTCGGAGCGCCACGATAATTGTGCGCCGTGTCTGGGTCTAATAATTCCTATACGGTGGGTAACGCCACCACCAAACGTTCTATTTTGAAGTGTTTCACTCATGGCGTTACCTTGCAATGTCTTCATATTTGGTTTGGCTTACATCTCAACATGTCTTCATGATTATCCTCGCTACGTGGATTATATATATATTTATATATATATATATATACTAGTGTTCTGTCCTCTACAGCATTCACTTATAGCTATGTCTTCTTGTTTGAATCTTTTGAACTAAGTGAATGTGATCGGACCCTAATCTCTCTATGCTTTCTATCTCAAATTCTATCTCTCCAAGTCATATGCTTTCTATTGAAACTGTCGAATGTCTTCTCTGCGTCCTTGTCAGCAGAAGACACAGAGACAAACTTTAAAACCGTTTTTAATGCTCATTCATCCACAAGAAATCCGGAGAAGTAGGAACGACCACCCGACAATCCAGGCGTGCGTGGGATGTGGAACTGCCCCCGAGATTCCGCATGATGGCCACGTGTTGTTCAGAGGCGAATCGCCAGGGGCACCTGTGTAATAGCACAGTGCCGCCCCTGTAACTATAAATACACCCTCACCGCGGTCATTATCTCCTTCTTCCTCCCTCGCACGAACCCTAGCGCCACCGCTAGCTCTCGACGACGCCGGCGATGAAGCGCTTCACTGCCGCAACCTCTCCGACGCCGTCTTCACGCCGATCGCGGACATCGTCCTCTCCGCCGTCGCTGTAGGTGTCTTCCGTCGCCAAGTTAGGGCACGAAGGATCGAACTGCTCGGCCTCATCTCCCACTCCGTCTAGCAGTTCCAAGTGTGGTAAATAAAACCTCTTTTTACAGCCTCTTTTGATCCTATGGTTCTGTCACTTTCTGCCATAAGAAGTTTCTATTCACACAAGTTAGATCTCTCTCAATCTGCATCTCATAACATGCCTAGAATATTCACTTATGCTTCATAAAGTAGTTTGATTCCTCACTTGTACTGATCTGTGGGTTCGTACAAATCTGGAACCAACTTCTTATCTATGAGTGAATGTCTTCACTATGAGGTCAATGTCTTCAAACCGATTTATCTTCAAAATCTTCTGAGAATGCATATGACCTCTTCCCCTTCCCTCGCACCTTAATGCTGTCATAGGTACATGTCCGTGGGAGAATCCCTTGGTTCTCATAGTCTGCATTCATTTGCAGAATTCTTACAGCATCATATAAATTCTCCCGACGCCAGTTCCTGTTTGACCAGCAAGAGAAAGCCTTTGAAGCCTTTGAACGTATTGAAGCCATTCAGTTTAAAGTTCATGGCTGCAGAAAAATCAGCAAGGAAGGGTGGCAGAAAGCGTTGAGGAGAAACATCAAGAGATCTTCCCGATGACCTCTCAGAGCTGTACAAGACAGATCCTGAAGAGGATTACAATCAGCACAAGACACGAATCCAATGGATTCGACGCTATTGGGCGGAGCAATGGTTCCAATACCGCTTCGTCACCAAGGAGTATGCTGAGAAAAATGCCATCAGGAGACCATGGGGAGACATACTATACAAAAATCTCGTGCCCAGGTCCAGAGATGAAGCCATTGCTCAAGGCTTCTACCCGTGCATGGTTCGTGGGCCACAGCCAGCTGAAGCACATCCATCGTCACTACTCTAGTGTCGTGACGACAATCTATTCAGGCGCAACTTCCAGTTTGCCCAGAACTCAGCGAAGCAAAACAAGAAGAAATTGGGCTTAGACTTCAACCCTGGTCCCTCCGCACCAAGGGCAGATGGCACATGCGAGGTAGACCAGAATATCATCGGACCATACGCCAACCTTGAGGGCCTCATCACCCGCATCTTAGTCCAAGGGACTGCAGTGAATGAGCCACCAGCTGACTCTGAATCAGAAGAAGCACCTGTTGCACCGAAGCCAAAGCAATCGAAGAAGCCAAAAGCTTCAAAGCTGGCCTCTCCACCAAAAATCTCAAGGGCGAAGCCATTGGCAACTGCAGCTCCTGAAGCCAGTGAGCAGTCTGAAGACTTATCATGAGTCTCCAAGCCCCAGAAGGCCAAGATGCCTCAGCCACACAGCGGCCAAGAGCTCACAGCTGCTGCCATTCTACGCAACGACGCCATTGATCTATCAAGCGATGAAGACCTTGCAGATGACGCTCTTGAGCAACTCATCAAGAGCAAAGAGGAGGCAGAAATCTTCAATAATCTGCCTCTCTTTGATGTCTCCATCATCCACGACTTCATTGACGAGTGGTTTGCTACACCAAACATCAGCTTTGACGATCTGCAGCTGCCCATTGGCCTCAGTGTTGCCTTCCAAGGAGCCATTGCTTCAGAACTGGCCATCCCCTAGTGCGTTGTTGAGCTGAAGCAGAAAATTGACTATGAAAAGGCTCAGTTCAAGAAGCATATGGCCAAGCTCAGTGTGCAGGAAATGAAGAACTTCAAAATCATGCTGCACGAGCTAAAGGAAAACTTCCTGAAGAAACGCGCCGAAGCTCAAGGTTCGCGTGAGCGGATGAAGACTCTGGCCGACAGATGTGTGCAAGCCTATAACGAGGCTGAGAAGCGCAAGGCACTTGGGCGTCCTGGCATCGACCCCAGGATGGCTGCAAAGAAGAAGAAGAAGCCTGCTATAGCTGAACCAGATGCACCAAGGCAAGAAGCAGTTCCAATTGTCTTCCCAACTGCACTGACTGACTCGAAGCCAAAGAGTCGGTCAACCACTTCAGAGCTCAAGAAGACAAGAGCTGCAGAGGCTGAAGCTAGGAAGAGGAAACACTCTGAAGCCTCTCCTACTGCCCCCTCCAAGAAGAAGAGGAAGACCAAGAAAGATCGGGCTGCTCCCACAGAGCCCTTGATAGTTGAACCCATCTCTGTGGTCTATCCTGACGCAGAATGCCAACTCACAGTTCATGAGCCTGCTTCCACAGAGGCTCCTGAAGCTGAAGACATTCCAGCAGCCGACCCCATCACTGCTGAAGACATTGGTCATCAGGACAATGCACAAGATGATGCAGCTCTTCCTCAGCTTGAAACAAGCGAACTCATCAGCATTGGTCGTCCTCTGACAACAATTGCTCAAGATGCGTCATGGGTGGATCGCCCACAAGTGGAAGAAGAATCTGAGGTCCAGTCCACTCCAACTCCACAGGCGTCATCTGCATTTCGCAGGCTTCGCAAAGGTCCAGGGCCTCAGGACTCTGCTGACGACATTCCGGCTGCATCAGCCGAAGAAGATGAAGAAGCACCACAAGATCCCACTCCCCCGCTCCACCAAGACGCCGTTCTCCAGGAGAACGTGCCTGAGTCTAACCCTCCAGCTAGTCAAGTGGAGGCTGAAAATATTGAGGCTGCCACAACCAACACTGAAGCCAATGTGGAGCCCTCCCCACCAAAAGCTTCAGCAGACAGCGAAGCTACTGATCCTGACACGTCTGTTCCTGAGTCTGCTGCAGGTCCTCAATTTGATTACCATGTTGAGCACAGGCCTCAAGTACAGACGCCAATCCCAAGACTGCCAAGGTTCCCAGGTCCTGCATCAGCACCTGGCTCCTTTAACATCACTAGCTTCAAGGCAGATAATACGTTCTTCAACAGCTCCAAGAACCCCTATTCAAGGGAACGGATTGCATCAGACAGGTTCTGGAGCTATCCTCAGCGCAGCTACTATTCATGCATCCTATACAGCCAAGGTCGCATCTTTCCGCACAAGCGCCTTGATGTTGAAGCTCTTGCTGGTATGCCCTATTTAGAGGAAGCTTTAGATTGCTTCAAGCAAGTGGGTCTGCTGTAGTTTGTAACTGATGAAGAGCACTGGAATGAAGATCTTCTGTTACAATTCTATGCCACCCTCCACATCAAAGGATACAACAGAGATCCGAAGACTTGGGTCCTGGAGTGGATGACCGGTAATGTTCATCACGAAGCCAATGCATTTGATATCATTGAGCTCACCGGCCTGCCCACTCCTGGCGCATTCTTCGAAGAAGGCTGTCAACTGCATGCTGAAGCTACTGAGAGCATCTTTCAGCGACCAGAACCTGATATGAGTCAAATGCTCTCCATGATGAAGCCATTGCCTCAAGATGCTCCTTATCCCTCAGAGTTCTTCGTTGAAGACCTTGAGTACCTGCCCAGAACCATCTATCACATCATTAGGCGGACTCTCTGGCCTATCAAAGGACACTCTCCAAATGCCAAGATCGAGGGTGCAATGAAGACTCTGATATTTTATATCCTTCATGACAAATGCTTCAACGCACAGGATTTCTTCATACGCCAACTTGCGGCATCAGGCTCAGATTTATTCGGTTTGAAGTTCTATGCTCCTTGGGTGATGAGGCTGATCAAACTTCACTCTACGATCTCATATCAACCCTCTGCCCGCAACCATCGGATCTTCTTGCCAGATGTGGATACCTCTGATGAAGCCATATACCCGGAGCCTGCCAAGCAACCTTTGAGTCTTCAGAATGCAGAACACCAGAGCTTCACTCAGAACGTTGACGGTGTTGAAGCCATCTCCAGGGTGTATCCGTTGGCTGGCACTACACGTGCACCACGCCCTGCATCAACTGAAGCCACTGACAGCACACCTGCTCAAAGACCCAAGAAGCGGGATCGTGCTCTCAATGACCGAGAGCTTCTTGTGGCCCTTCATCAAAAGAAGGATAGGCATCACGACTGGTTGAAGAGACAGATGAAAAGCCTCTTGGTGGATGTCAATCGCATCAGAAATCTTGCCACCAAGAATGCATTCATTGCACATGAAACCTGCCGCCGCACCTGGAAAGGACTCACCATGATGTGTTCTGAAGCTGATCTTCAAGAGGATGGCTTCAAAGAGCGATTCAAGTTTGACTCCACACCTCCCAGACGGGCTGTGCTGCGTGGCACTCCATCACTTGAAGACTCAGAGTTCTCTTCATCTGCTGCCACCGTGACTGCAAGGATTATCGAGGAAGAAGACGATGCTACATCACCACCACCTCCTTCAGCACGTGTCGACACTGCACCAAGCTCTTCAGCACCACCAAACAACTCCAACGACCCTGCTGCGCATGGGAACGCGTAGAAAACTCTATGTCTTCAAACCTTTTTGGTCATCATTGACAAAAGGGGGAGAAGCATATGATGTTGATAGTCTTCAAGTGGGTCAATATGTGCGGGTGCCTTATATTTTGCAACATTTTGCTTCGTGCTTAGAACTCTCGTTTTGCTACATTTGGTTCTTTGAGTTGTAACACTTAAACTCGATGGTCGTCTGCTACTTGTTTGCCACTATGTTTGCGAAGATAAATTCCGCATGTGCGACGATAAATTCCGCACTTAGATCATTCCGCAAACGTCCATTTTTCATTATGCATGTCATTCTCTTCATATACTTTTACATGCATAGTGGATTGTCATCATAAGTTGAAGTGGATCTCCACAAGTACAACCTGCCATGTGCATTTGCGTTCCAGAAGCAAATTACTTATATGCACATCTTCAGGGGGAGCCCTTGCAGCTTATGAAGACAATTCCTTTACAATTCCACAAATTATATTCCCCGTTGAAAACTTCAACTAGTTTGTCATCAATCACCAAAAAGGGGGAGATTGTAAGTGCATCTAGTGCCACCCCTAGTTGGTTTTGGAGTATTGACAACGAACCTAGTTGAGGGACTAATGTGTTTGTGAGAATTGCAGGATAACACAGGTAGAAGTCCCTCATTGATTCGGTTTTACTACCAGAGATGACCCCTAAAAATGTACGAAGACATTGAAGTCAATGGTGGTATATGAAGATATTCACATTGAAGACTATGACATGAGAAGACACCACGTGAAGCCTATGGAACTCGAAGACTTAGATCTTTCGTAGTTCTCTTTCATTTGTGTTGAGTCATAGGAACCACCGTACTGTTAAGTGGGGTCCAAGAGAACCATTCAGAATGACTGAAGTGATGCCTAATTCAAAACCTATATCTTCGAGCGAAGACTATGAGAGCAAATCTTGTCCAGAGTCGGACAAGTCAGCTTTACTTGTAGCCCAAGTAAAGTTGCCGTGTGAGTTTGAAATCTGACCATTGGTACACGTGTCAGTTCCTTAGTGACCCAGGGTCATTTCGGACAAATCAGGTCGGGTTGCCCAGTGGCTATAAATAGTCCACCCCCTACAACCATAAACGGTTGGCTGCTCAGATTTCAGTGCACGGCTTTTGTCGTTTGAGAGCAACCCACCTCGAAGCCTTTGAGAGAAAATTTCCTAGCGAGGAGAAAAGCCCTAACCACCCAGAGCCAGAGAGAATTGGGCATCACTTAAGTCTTCTTGTCTGAGTGATCTGAAGACTTATTACACTTGAGGACTGTGCATCCTCCAGATGGTTAGGCGCCGCGTTCTGAGCATCCAAGAGACATTGTGGATTGCCGGTGAACGAAGTCTGTGAAGGTTTGGGAGTCTACCTTGAAGACTTACCAGAGTGATTGGGCGAGGTCTGTGTGACCTTAGCTCAAGGGGAATACGGTGAGGACTGGGTGTCCTGAGCTGCGTGTTCAGGACTGTGTGTCCGGGACTATGTGTCCTTTGGTTTAAAAACCTAGCCGCCCTAACCAGACGTACAGTTGTCACAACAACTGGAACTGGTCCAACAAATCATTGTCTTCAACGAGTCACTGGTTTCATCTTCACTTCCCTTACTTATTGTTAGTCTTTGTGAAGCCATTGCATGCTTGCTCTATCTTTTGTCTTCACGACGTAACTGTATGATTTGATTGGTTTCATAACTTCTTCCTACCTGATCCTTATTACACTGCAGCTACTTGTCATTGTGCTTTCACTCTATTGAATAATTGACCATGGCTTGCCTAGTGTAATCTAACTTCCACTGCATAGTGATAGGCATATCTCTACTGTTCGTCTTCATAACCTTCACGTTTTGAAGACTTTCATAAAAATCGCCTATTCACCCCCCCTCTAGTCGATATAACGCACTTTCAGCTATGAAAAGCATATCCCAGAAAAACACAATCCACAGTCTTTGGACCAAGCTTCCGCTTCTTTGGAATTGGAACATTGACTTTCGCCAAACAACCCCATGTTCGCAGATAAGCGAGTTTTAACCTTTTCTTCTCCCATTCCTTGAATGGAGTTATCTCTTTGTTCTTTGTGCGGACTCAGTTTAGGACATGACATGTTGTCAATACCGCCTCTCCCCACCATGCCTTGGAGAGACCCGATGTGTCTAACATGGCATTAACCAAATCAGTTAGAGTACGGTTCTTTCTTTCGGCCACCCCATTTGACTGAGGTGACTAGGGAGGCATCCTCTCATGGATTATACCATGTTCCGCACAAAAAGCATCAAATTCATTGGAAAAATACTCTCCACCACGGTCAAACCTAAGCCTCTTGATTTTTCGATCAAGTTGGTTTTCCACTTCAGCTTTATAGATCTTGAAAAAGTTCAAAGCCTCATCCTTAGACTTCAGAAGATACATACGGCAGTATCTAGTGGAGTCATCGATTAACGTCATGAAATATTTCTTTCCACCTTTTGTCAAAACACCATTCATTTCACATAGATCTGAATGTATGAGCTCTAGTGGTGCAAGATTTCTCATTTTCCGCAGTCGTGTGAGACTTACAAGGTTGCTTAGCTTGCACACACACTTGACACTTAGATCCCTTGACAGTGGTGACAGTAGGGATTAAGTTCAACTTCGCTAGTCGCGACATGCAACCAAAGTTAACATGACAAAGACGTGAATGCCACACATTTGATTCACTATTGTTGCAAATATGATTAACAGCTTTATTGCAAACGTCTGATAAGGATAAATGAAACATGCCTCCTTACTCATAACCTTTACCAACAAAGGTTCCATACTTGGATATTACAAATTTATTCGACTCAAAGACAAGCTTGTAGCCATCTCTGCACAGAAGAGATCCGCTAACAAGATTTTTATTAACGGAGGGGACATAATGCATGTTCTTCAGCCGCACGATCTTCCCCGAAGTAAACTTCAGATCGACCATGCCAACACCACGAACAGAAGCACTTGAACCGTTGCCCATCAGCACGGTTGAAGTCCCTGCGGTCTGATAAGACAAAAACATGGAAATATCACCGCATACATGCACATTAGCACCCGTGTCAATCAACCAATCAGGAGAATGACATACTGAAAGAATAGTGGGAAATATACCATACCCAGCATCCTTCATATCAATGTCTCCAATGACAACATTAGCGGTCTTGCCGCCTTTCCCAGGATGACGCTTGTCATAGCGATTAGGGCAACTAGGAGCCCAATGATCAGGATCCCCACACACATGACAGACACCTTTCTTCTTGCCATTCTTCTTCTTGAAGTTCTTGTGCTGGACAGCCTTGTTCTTCCCATCAAACTTTGCTTTACCATCAAACTTGTCCTTGTTCTTGAACTTGTGGGGCGGTAAGTTCTTCTTCTGTACCACATTGGCACTAGATCCTCCCTCAATACCTCGAGCATGTGTGTCCTTTGCTCTCGCCTTTTCTTCCACATCAAGAGTGCCAATGAGATCCGGGACGGAAAACTCCTGCCTCTTATGCTTCAGCAAGGTAGCAAAGTTCCTCCATGAAGGAGGAAGTTTAGTGATGATACCTCCGGCAACAAACTTGTCCGGTAGCATACAACCGAAGTGCTCAAGTTCTCTAGCAAATGACTGTATCTCATGAGCTTGATCAACCACGAAGCGCTCTTCAGTCATCCTATAAGCATAGAATTGCTCCATGATGTACAACTCAGTGCCAGCATCCGAGACCCCAAACTTGGCCTCGAGTGCATCCCACATATCTTTTCCATTATCCATTGATGCATAAGCATCAACTATGTTCTCACCAAGAACACTCAAGAGAGCAGCCTTAAACAGAGTATCCATTTTCTGAAAGGCTTGTGCCTGTTGAGCATCAAGCTCTCCTTCAGGTTTGCCAAGAGTGGCGTCATAGCAACTCATGGTTTGAAATCATAAGACTGCTCTCACGCGCCACCTCTTATAGTGGATACCCTCAAACATAGGAGGTCTCACGGAAGCAGCAAAACCACTCGGGGTAAATTGCCTATAATAAGGTTTTTGGATTGTTGGAAATATGAGCAATTTACCGAATGATTTTATTAACAGAAATACTAGATAAAGCATGACCAGTGTAGTAGTGATAAAACAAGCCATGCGATTTGACAAAGAGAAGGTAAACAACATCTTCATATATGAACTGTAACTAAACATATCTAGAGCAGACAGTATAGCAAGTTGCATATATGAAATAGAGTCTAACATATCTAGGGTAAATACTAGAACAAGGAGCTGTAGCAGAACCTCTAACAGAAAGGAGAAGAACACGTATGGGATAGCAGCAGCAGAAGCGCTGGACTTGGGGTCGGTGTCCTCGCCTGCCATGTCGTCGAGGAGGTCGTGGACGTCAGGGAAGAAGTCGTCGTCGGGGAAGTAGTTGTCGGCGACCGGATCGTCCGTGATAAAGCAGCCAGTAGTCGCGCTGAGCGCTCCCCAAAAACCTTATCACCCTTCTACCGTACAAGACTTAAAAGGTGCGGTTTCGGAGGCCTACTATCCCGACGTGCGGTCCACGTCGCAAGCCGGGATGAGGAAAACAGTAGCAGCTCAGAGATGGAACCAACGGCGAGGGAAGGAGTAGTTCTGGTGCATCTCTCTGGGAGGAGCGACCTTCCTTTTATAGGCGCAAGAGAAGGAGGCGAGAGGGCAGCGACGGGAGGCGAAACAAAGAGACGGAGATGAAGCAAACAGCCAGCAGCCGAAGGGATGCACCGTTCGCATTCAAACTCCACTTTCGCAAAAATATTTTCAGCTTCCGTGTGACCTTTCATATACCCATAGTGCGTGGCAAAAATTTAGACATCGGCTCGGCTCATTCCCACAACCCGCGGCGCGTCGTGACGAGGCGAGGCGGGCGGCGGAGGAGGACCGGGCGTGGATGTCCCTCTTGTTCTTATGCTCATACAAGTGGAGAAATAACCTCCCTTATTGAAAGATCGTGGATGTCGCCTAGAGGGGGGGTGAATAGGCGTTTTAAAATAATTACGGTTTAGGCTTGAACAAATGCGGAATAAACCTAGCGGTTAATTTGTCAAGCACAAAACCTAAAACAACTAGGCTCACCTATGTGCACCAACAACTTATGCTAAGCAAGATAAGCAACTATGTGATAGCAAGATATATGACAAGAAACAATATGGGTATCACAAAGTAAAGTGCATAAGTAAAGAGCTCGGGTAAGAGATAACCGAGGCACGCGGAGACGACGATGTATCCCGAAGTTCACACCCTTGCGGATGCTAATCTCCGTTTGGAGCGGTGTGGAGGCACAATGCTCCCCAAGAAGCCACTAGGGCCACCGTAATCTCCTCACGCCCTCGCACAATGCAAGATGTCGTGATTCCACTAAGGGACCCTTGAGGGCGGTCACCGAACCCGTACAAATGGCAACCCTTGGGGGCGGTCAACGAACCCGTACACTTTGGCAACCCTTGGGGGCGGTCACCGGTACCCGTGAAATTGCTCGGGGCGATCTCCACAACCTAATTGGAGACCCCGACGCTTGCCCGGAGCTTTACACCACAATGATTGAGCTCCGAACACCACCAACCGTCTAGGGCGCCAAGGCACCCAAGAGGAACAAGCTTCTCAAATTTCACTTCCACGTATCACCGTGGAGAACTCAAACCGATGCACCAAATGCAATGGCAAGGGCACACGGAGTGCCCAAGTCCTTCTCTCCCAATCCCACCAAAGCAACTAATGCTAGGGAAGAAAATGAGAGGAAGAACGAAAGACGAACACGAAGAACTCCAAGATCTAGATCCAAGGGGTTCCCCTCACTTAGAGGAGAAAGTGATTGGTGGAAACGTGGATCTAGATCTCCTCTCTCTTTTCCCTCAAGAACTAGCAAAAATCATTGGAGGGATTGAGAGTTAGCAAGCTCGAAGAAGGTCAACAATGGGGGAAGAACACAAGCTAAAAGGATTGGACTTCATTGGGGAAGAAGACCCCCTTTTATAGGTGGGGAAAAATCCAACCATTATGCTCACAGCCCGCACAGAGCGGTACTACCGCTCCAAGGAGCGGTACTACCACTAGGGCGGAAGTACCCCTTTGAAAAACAAAAGCGAGGAGGCAAAAGGCTAGAAGAACCGCCGGAGCGGTACTACCGCTCGTCCTCACGGTACTACCGCCCAACCTCACGGTACTACCGCAAATGGTAGTGGTACTACTGCTTGCGAACGGTACTAAAAAAATACATCCGGCCCACCACCGCAAGACTTGGGACGAGTTTTTGGTCCGGAGCGGTACTACCGCTGTAGGAGCCGCAGTAGTACTGCTCTGGAGCGGTAGTAAAAAATTACATCCGCTCCAATTCGCGGTAGTACCGCTGCAGCCTTTTCAGAACACCAAAACTGCCACAATTTTTGCAAACGGACTCCGAATTCGATGAAACCAAGTTTGTTGGAAAGCTAGCGACAAGGGCTAACACAATATTGAAATAAATATCAATAAGAAGCAAATTAGAAAAGGCCCATAAGAAAATGGTGAGGACCCTTCTTCGGATAAGACCGGTAAAACCTACAACACCGAAAACATCATAGAAGACGCATGCGAACTCTGTTTTCGATGAAACCAAGTTTGTTGGAAAGCTAGCGACAAGGGCTAACACAATCTTGAAAGAAATATCAATAAGAAGCAAATTATAAAAGGCCCATAAGAAAATGGTGAGGACCCTTCCTCGGATAAGACCGGTAAAACCTACAACACCGAAAACATCATAGAAGACGCATGCGAACTCCATTTTCGATGAACTCAAGCTTGTCATCAAGATGACCATAAGCTCTAAGCCTCACAAAGAGAACCAAACAAGAACCAAGAAACATGATGCAAGGATGCAATGGTTTGAGCTCTCGACGAATGATACGATCAAGCTACTCACTTGAGAGCCCCCCTTGATAGTACGGCTATCGTTCCTATAACCCGGTCTCCCAACTACCACCATGAGACCGGTAAAATAGAAAACCTATCAAGGGCAAACCTTTGCCTTGCACATGATCCACTTGAGTTAGATGATGACGATCTTGTCCTCCTCAAGATGGACCACCTTTCTTGATTGCGTTGGGTCGATGAAGACTAGATGATTGCTCCCCCATACTCCACTATGGGTGAGCCACTCTTCCGCATATCTTCACAAGTCCATTGACACCACAATGGATGGCAAGCTTCAAGCACTTGATCTCTTTGTAATTCTCCACTTGAAATTGCACACGGCAATCTTGATGACGATCACCACTTGATGTCATCCTTCCCATGGGTTGTATGATATCATCCTCTTGACGCAAGCCAATGGACACGTACCTAACCCCACATAGACTCTCACATAGACCATGGGTTAGTACACAAAGTGCAATGGACAATGCTTACCATACCATGGGATCACTTGATCCCTCTCGGTACATCTTCTACTCTTTGTGAGTTGATCAACTTGATTCACTCTTGACTTAGTCTTGATCAACCTTGAATCTTTCCAACTCTCTTCGTTTGGATGATGTCTTGAAGGTAAACATGAATGATCACACAATCTTCTTCTTCAAGACATGCTTGCAATAAGCTCAACTCTCAAATGACCAATCTTTGGATAATTCCTTGAATAGCACCTTGGTCGACACAAACTCTCCTTGAAACCAACACATGTACTCCAAGAAAAGCCTATGGACAAAACCTTCAAATATAACTCAAGGAAACCATTAGTCCATAGAGATTGTCATCAATTACCAAAACCAAACATGGGGGCACCGCATGTTCTTTCAATCTCCCCCATTTTTGTAATTGATGACAATCACTTTCACGAGAGTTTATACAAGGAATTATGCATCACCAAGCAATGCAACAATCAATAATGCATGTGTATGAGATGCCAATGCTTAGGAACAAACCAAAGCAAGGAGAAAACTCTAAAGACTTCTCCACAAAACTCTCTGAAACTTCTCCCCCATTGGCATCGATTGCCAAAATGGGCGAAAAGCATAGAAGGCCAATATAAATTGTGTTCCTCCATAAATTGTGTATTTCTCAACAAGAGAGTGGAATGCAATACACATATCCAATGGTAATACTTGGAGGAAGACCAACTATATTGAGGCACCAAGATTGCTAAAGGAATGATATGCCACAAGGTCATAACAAAGAGAGACACAAGCAATCAAGCAATCAAAAGGTACCAATTGAAGCAAGCAATCAACGGATATAAATTGAACCAACTAGACCAAAGATCCTACGAGCTACATGAATAAAGGATATTATGATAAGAGCAAAGGAGTGTTCTAAAGAAACTAGAGAAGCTCCCCATGATTTGTGCACACATAAGAATTTTTGTATTTGGATACAAAGTGCACAAAATAGGATAATAGCTCCCCCAAAATCAATAGAAACTTACAACAAGTGCAAGTGAGCATATAGGAAACTAAGCCTAGTACATGTAACAAACACATGGTTGAGCAATAAGTGAAAAAGGCAACTTAAGAATGGGCTCAACCAAAATGATGTGTGTGAGTCAAGGCAATGCACTTGAGAAGACTAATGTACGGATGAGCATTAAGCATCAATAAAGTCTTGAAAAAATGAGGCAACACAGTGCAAGGCCTATCATTCCCACATACAACTAGCAAATGGGTTCACAAGCTAACTAATAAGCATATAAAGAACATATGCTTGTGACAACCCGTGGCGAAGATAGAAGATGAAAGCCTCATCAAGACGAGGGATACCAATTAAGATGGGAAAAGCCTCGTGGAGATAAGCATGAGGAAAATAATCTTCACCACACAAGAGTGCATCAAGATGCAACGAGATACGATACGCACTCAAGGCAAAAGCTTTCACGGTGCCACCAAAGAAATAACATAAGAAAGACAAGGTGGACGTGAAAGAAAGGATATCATCTAGAGATGTAATTTCTCTCAAGTGTATATGGTTCTAGGTAGACGAGATCATGATGATATATATCTACAAAGAAGGACGTACACCCGAAATAGTTACAACACGAAGGAACAAGATATCCAAAAGGAAGTCATACATATACCAATAAGATATTTACTTGGAAGCATAGCACATGGCTAGATATGGTATTATAGTATATAAATGAATTCCTACCACACACCCATCAAAGACATCACAACTAGCAACAAGACATCATTGTTGGGATGCTTTGAGAAAGGAAACAAGTATCACAAGAAAGAATGGATAACATGCCATGATACAACCTACACAAGGTTGATGCAAGAAATGTGTGCATGAAGTATATGAAGATACTTGTTACCGAGATGACATTGGAAGGATGTAGTAGATACCAATTGAAGGTACAAAGTAGTTCATTGATCATCCTAGCTTGACTCCAATAAGCACATGGTGACAACACCTTCCTTGTGAGTGAGCCGAGCATCCAATGCATCTCCACTTGTTCCTAGAACAATAACACAAACAAAATGGTACCCAAACTCATTGGGACCAAAGAGTTAGAGAACCAACAACACATAGGACAAACTCCACATAAATATGTGCATATAGATAAGGAAATAAAATTCATGCACATCTCATCCAATTTGAGACTTGGTGGAGTTTCCCCTATATATTGGGTCGAAGAAAGAAAGCATGCCAAAGATACTACATGAAGAAAATATGCATGCTCAAGACTATCAAGAACCGATACCAAATGACAAAGAAATGCCAAGTGAAGAAAGGATACCAAATGAATAAATCATCACTTGGAGGATATCATTAAACGATACATCAAGGAATGAGATATCCATTGATACACCAAAAGAAAGATGAAAAAACTCCCAAAAGAGAGAATGGTTCCAAACAAACCAAGTGCTCTACAAAGTTCCACGATGGCACAAAGTACCAAAAGAAACGATTTGCATTCCACCAACACACACTTGAAAAGGATCACAAGCTGGGCGTTCTAAGAAAAATAGGATAGCTCCCCCAAGCATTGTGCATTGTAGAGAATTTGCATTTGAATACAAAAAGCAAAAGATGGGATCCCCACTTTCACTATATCTATACAAACACTAGACAATCTCAAGGAAATAACAAGATCCACAAGTGGTATGGAATACAATGGGAGTTGACACAAACTAGGCAAGAGATAAGGCAAATAAAAGCGAAGGCTAATGTAAAGATGATCAATAATTTCTACCACACAAGTGAGTACCAATTGTCAAAAGACAAGAAGTATTTGGAAATAATTCCCGGTGGTAGATTGCAAGGATATCCAACATCATCTTCACACCAAACACAAGCAAATTGCAACTTGTAGAGCTAACATGCCACCTAGGAACAAGATAATTTACAATATCAACTCTAGATGACAATATCTCAAATGTACACATTTTCTAGGCTAGTAATATACACATAGCATATTACTCCCCCATAATGTGATACCAATAAAGGATAAACAAGAGGCAAAATAATGATCCAACACGAGATAATTAATGGACAATATAGAATTTGAATTTCTCATGAGAAGACATACCACATAGCGACTAGATAATCTTGAAATATCAATACTAGATGGTATTACTCATGTACACACATATATAGGATTGTGAGGTGCACAAAGCACATCACTCCCCCATAATGGGATATTCCATTAATATCTCACAAGAGCCAACTAAGAAAAGAACAAGATGCAAAAGGCTCAATGCATGACACACACGTACATGATGTGCAAACCAACACACACATACTTGATTGCACAAGATAATCAAGTTGGAAGCACAACATATACAAACACATGCAAGGAACAAAACCAAACATGCAAAGGGGTAAGTAACTATCAATGTAAACACTTTAAGCACGAGTTACCGCATGGAGAAACATTGGATATAAGATAGAAACTTGATAATTTGAATAACTTGGCTTGAGACAATTAGAATGATGAAGTCCCCTTAATTCTTCATAAAGTAGCCAAGTCTCCAGTGCCCTCCAACAACACCTATTGATCAAGTTTGAGCTTGTTGGTCTCCAACCAAGTTGGGTCCTAAGAGGTTAGTCACAATAGGCTTGGCTACCCAAATGGTTCTCTTCTTGACACCACTTTGAGTACCAACAACTTTGGCAAACACATTGCCAACCTTACCCTTCCCAAGAGAATAGATATCATCAATAATAATTGGGTTGGATAAGTTACCACTAGTGCATGAAGAGGCGAGGTGACCTTTCTCACGACATAAGTAGCAACGTCTACTCTTCACTTTCTTCTCACTTGATTTCTCAACTTGAGAAGCATTAGCTTGAGGATTCTTGGGAAGAGGACTTTCTTCAACTTGTGGTTGAGCATGAGATCGAACTTGTGGCCGCTTCCCTTGTTGCTTGTCACTAATGGCCTTCTTCTTCAATGGGCAAGATCTAACATGATGCCCTTCTACTTTGCACTTGAAGCAAACAATCTTGGCCGAATTCTTGACTTGTTCTTGGCCCTTCTTTTTGTTCACTTTGGACTTCTTCTTCTTGTTGGAGTTGAATCCAAGTCCACCTTTGTCATTGGGGGATTTTTGCACACTCAAGATATTGTTGAGTGTGAATTTTCCTTCATGACTCTTTTCCAAGTCTTTCTTCAAAGAAGTGACTTGGGCCTTGAGCTCTTTGATTTTCTCTGCATGGTTAGTCTCAACACAAGGACTAGAGGAAGTATAAGCTTCATCGTTAGAGCAACAAGGCAAGGAAAGTAATTCATCACAAGATGTACCAATGTTATGCATGGATGAATCGCGAGGACTAGCACAAGGCAATATAGCATTTTGACCAAAAGTAGTGCTAGTATCCACATGAGGCTCACTAGATGTTACCTTAGCAAGCATGGCCTCATGAGCTATCTTTAGCACATTATGAGATACTAGAAGATCATCATGAGAGCTTGTGAGGTTTACATGATTTTCTTCCAACATCCCATAATTGCTAGATAGCAATTCAAGTTGAGCCTTTAGCTCAACATTCTCCTTTATATGGATGCTTCACAAGAGATAGAGTTAGTAGCACAAGCATCATCATTAGCAAAAAGAGGAGAAGACAACTTGGCAAGCTCTTTTGAATATGAAGCTTTAAGTTGAGCATGAGACTCGGTGAGTTTGATGAGCTCACCCTTAATGACCCTTGAGCCATTTTCGAGGTGCTCAAAATCCTCAAGGAGTCTAGCATGAGCAACTTCAAGCTTAGCATTTTTAGTTTTGAAATCATTGGCCACCTCGAGTGCTCTTCATGAGATTCCTTTATTCTAGATAATTCTAGAGCAAAGGTCTCCTCAAGAGATTCGGATGTGGTTTGTTCATGTTCAAGAGCTTGAGATAGCTCCGCGATCTCATTTGCGTAATCACGCTCATGAGCTTCCATCTTCTCAATGGTGACCTCATGCTCCTCTAGATGAGATTCCAACTCCTCAATGTATTTCTTGCCTTCAATAGAAAGAGACATGATTTCCATGAAGTTGGAATGAGCAAGTTTATTTTTGTGAAGAGCTTTAAAAATCATTTCCCCCTTAGTTTCTAAGGAGGCAACATTATCATTCTCTTCATCATAATCAACATCATCATCACTCTTGCCATCATCACAAGATATATTGGGATTCAAAGTGGGAGATACCTTTGAAGCCTTGGCCATAAGGCAAAATGCAATAGATGATGATGAAGGATCCGTTGAAGCACCATTCAAGACCACATCTTGTTCCATGGGGTGTTGGGTTTCCTCTACATTGTTAGCACAACAATTCGAGGACATATATGCATTTTATCATGGCAACAAGACATAGTAAACATATCATCATGGGATTTAGTCAAGCAATTTCTACATGATATGCAAGGACTATCAACACAAGCATGTGAACATTTGGAGTGCTCGAAGTGTTAAAGCCCAAAGAAGGAGCATTGCAATAAGATAGTGATGAAGGATCATCCACAATAAACATACTATCATCATTGCAATGACCAACACTACTCACCATATCATTACCTTATGGCAAGCCACATGTAGGTGAAGTAGAAGAAGTTGAGAAGACTATACGGCCGGATGTGGAGGGAGAGCAATCAGCCCCACAAAACTTGGACACGCCATATTTATCTTGAAGCTTTGTCCACAACTCATGAGCATCCCGGAACGGCATGAGTTGAAATATAACTACATTGCTCAAAGCATCGAAAAGCACATTAGAAGCTTGAGCATTGAGATAAGAGTTTTTCTCATCCTCTAAAGATAATCTTTGAGGATCCTTTGGAGGAGAAAACCCCATATCTATAATTCGTTCTAAATTTGGGTCCATGACCCTAAAGAGATTAAGCATGCGAATTACCCAAACATCAAAATTTGTGCCATCGAAACTAAGAGTGTGAGAGAATCCTAATCCCCTAGTCGACATCTTTACTCTCTAGGCGGTTAAGCCTAACAAAGAGAGACGAGGCTCTGATACCAATTGAAAGATCGTGGATGTCGCCTAGAGGGGGGTGAATAGGCGTTTTAAAATAATTACGGTTTAGGCTTGAACAAATGCGGAATAAACCTAGCGGTTAATTTGTCAAGCACAAAACCTAAACCAACTAGGCTCACCTATGTGCACCAACAACTTATGCTAAGCAAGATAAGCAACTATGTGATAGCAAGATATATGACAAGAAACAATATGGGTATCACAAAGTAAAGTGCATAAGTAAAGAGCTCGGGTAAGAGATGACTGAGGCACGCGGAGACGACGATGTATCCCGAAGTTCACACCCTTGCGGATGCTAATCTCCTTTTGGAGCGGTGTGGAGGCACAATGCTCCCCAAGAAGCCACTAGGGCCACCGTAATCTCCTCACGCCCTCGCACAATGCAAGATGCCGTGATTCCACTAAGGGGCCCTTGAGGGCGGTCACCGAACCCGTACAAATGGCAACCCTTGGGGGCGGTCACCGAACCCGTACAAATGGCAACCCTTGGGGGTGGTCACCGGTACCCGTCAAATTGCTCGGGGCGATCTCCACAACCTAATTGGAGACCCCGAAGCTTGTCCGGAGCTTTACACCACAATGATTGAGCTCCGAACACCACCAACCGTCTAGGGCGCCAAGGCACCCAAGAGGAACAAGCTTCTCAAATTTCACTTCCACGTATCACCATGGAGAACTCAAACCGATGCACCAAATGCAATGGCAAGGGCACACGGAGTGCCCAAGTCCTTCTCTCCCAATCCCACCAAAGCAACTAATGCTAGGGAAGAAAATGAGAGGAAGAACGAAAGAAGAACACAAAGAACTCCAAGATCTAGATCCAAGGGGTTCCCCTCACTTAGAGGAGAAAGTGATTGGTGGAAACATGGATCTAGATCTCCTCTCTCTTTTCCCTCAAGAACTAGCAAGAATCATCGGAGGGATTGAGAGTTAGCAAGCTCGAAGAAGGTCAACAATGGGGGAAGAACACGAGCTAAAAGGATTGAGGTTCATTGGGGAAGAAGACCCCCTTTTATAGGTGGGGAAAAATCCAACTGTTATGCTCACAGCCCGCACAGAGCGGTACTACCGCTCCAAGGAGCGGTACTACCGCTAGGGCATAAGTACCCCTTTGAAAAACAACAACGAGGAGGCAAAAGGCTAGAAGAACCGCCAGAGCGGTACTACCGCTCGTCCTCACGGTACTACCGCCCTACCTCACGGTACTACCGCAAATGGTAGTGGTACTACTGCTTGCGAGCAGTACTAAAAAAATACATCCGGGCCTACCACCGTAAGACTTGGGACGAGTTTTTGGTCCGTAGCGGTACTACCGCTGTAGGAGCCGCGGTAGTACTGCTCTGGAGCGGTAGTAAGAAATTACATCCGCTCCAATTCGCGGTAGTACCGCTGCAGCCTTTTCAGAACACCAAAACTGCCACAACTTTTGCAAACGGACTCCGAATTCGATGAAACCAAGTTTGTTGGAAAGCTAGCGACAAGGGCTAACACAATCTTGAAAGAAATATCAACAAGAAGCAAATTAGAAAAGGCCCATAAGAAAATGGTGAGGACCCTTCCTCGGATAAGACCGGTAAAACCTACAACACCGAAAACATCATAGAAGACGCATGCGAACTCCGTTTTTGATGAAACCAAGTTTGTTGGAAAGCTAGAGACAAGGCCTAACACAATATTGAAAGAAATATCAATAAGAAGCAAATTATAAAAGGCCCATAAGAAAATGGTGAGTACCCTTCCTCGGATAAGACCGGTAAAACCTACAACACTGAAAACATCATAGAAGACGCATGTGAACTCCGTTTTCGATGAACTCAAGCTTGTCATCAAGATGACCATAAGCTCTAAGACTAACAAAGAGAACCAAACAAGAACCAAGAAACATGATGCAAGGATGCAATGGTTTGAGCTCTCGACGAACGATACGATCAAGCTACTCACTTGAGAGCCCCCCTTGATAGTACGGCTATCGATCCTATAACCCGGTCTCCCAACTACCACCATGAGACCGGTAAAATAGAAAACCTATCAAGGGCAAACATTTGCCTTGCACATGATCCACTTGAGTTAGATGATGACGATCTTGTCCTCCTCAAGATGGACCACCTTTCTTGATTGCGTTGGGTCGATGAAGACTAGATGATTGCTTCCCCATACTCCACTATGGGTGAGCCACTCTTCGGCACATCTTGACAAGTCCATTGACACCACAATGGATGGCAAGCTTCAAGCACTTGATCTCTTCGTGATTCTCCACTTGAAATTGCACACGGCAATCTTGATGACGATCACCACTTGATGGCATCCTTCCCATGGGTTGTATGATATCATCCTCTTGACGCAATCCCATGGACATGTACCTAACCCCACATAGACTCTCACATAGACCATGGGTTGGTACACAAAGTGCAATGGACAATGCTTACCATACCATGGGATCACTTGATCCCCCTCGGTACATCTTCTACTCTTTGTGAGTTGATCAACTTGATTCACTCTTGACTTAGTCTTGATCAACCTTGAATCTTTCCAACTCTCTTCGTTTGGATGATGTCTTGAAGGTAAACATGAATGATCACACAATCTTCTTCTTCAAGACATGCTTGCAATAAGCTCAACTCTCAAATGACCAATCTTTGGATAATTCCCTGAATAGCACCTTGGTCGACACAAACTCTCCTTGAAACCAACACATGTACTCCAAGAAAAGCCTATGGACAAAACCTTCAAATATAACTCAAGGAAACCATTAGTCCATAGAGATTGTCATCAATTACCAAAACCAAACATGGGGGCACCGCATGTTCTTTCACTTATAAAGAGGTCCAACTCCCTCTAAACTAGCAATGTGGGACTAAACTTTAGTTCCACCTCTTGCCTTGCACAAATGGGTTGCGTGGGGCTCTAGGATTTATTAGGAATTTCTGAAACTGCTATTAGGCTAGGCCCAAAATAGACAAAATTCCAGCAAAAAGTTTACTTGGCCGCCGCAAATCTCCCTATATTTACTCCACCGCTCGGCGACCGAGTAAAAAATCTCTTCCTCTCTTCCCCTCCTCCGCCTCCTCTTCTCCCCCTCGCCCCGCCGCCAGCGTGTCCTCCGCCCTTCTCGCCCGCCCTCTCTACTCCAATGGGCGGATGCGGTAGATGGAGGTCCCCGCTACCGATCCACAGCGCAGATCCGCACCGCCACTCCCACGGGTTGTCGTCTAGCAGCGCATCCTCGAGCCGCCACCGCTCGCCCTATCCCCCCTCCCCACCCGATTCGCTGACTTCCTAGAGCTCCCTCCGCCAGGCTGCCGCAGAGGACCTACCTTAGCGTCTGGTAGCGCTCGTGCGGGACATGGGTGGCGGAGATCATCGACCGGGAGACCCACAAGAGGAAGTGGGTCAGGTCATTTCACACGGCGGAGCTCACGGTAATGGAGTATGACCGGTGGCAAGTCCAGTTCCACGATCGCGATGCGAGGCTGAACTTCCTGATCGGGACGGCGCCGGTTCACCTCGTCCCGCCAAAGTCGGGTGTGGTGAGTGCGGCGATGGCTCGGGAGGACCGAGAGGCGAGGGAGCGCCTCGAGGCGTACATGGAGGACCTCTGCCACCAGCACCCGGAGCTCGTGGAGGCGGAGTGGGCGATATTCGCCGAGAATGGCGGGGAGGTCATCGTCATCTCTGATGACGAGGTGCAAGGCGGCTAGGAGCGATATTGCAGGAATGCATAGCAGTGGCGGGCGCAAAAACACCAACAGTGGAGGGCCAGGCTGTCAGGGGCGCCCGCCACCGACCTCTCGCGACTGCTATAACCGCATCAGTGGAGGGCGCCCCGCCCGCCACTAGCAGAGGCCTGTAGTGGCGGGCGATGCGTATTGGCCCGCCACTAGTTGGGTTTCTTCGGTGGTGGGCAGTGCTTACCTGCCCGCCACTATTTATTCATGTTGCAATGGCGGGCGTACTAGAGCGCCCTCCACTGCAAACTTATTCATGCGAATTAAAAAAAATTCCAGCCACGGAATCAAATATGCTGCCATGGTTGTGTTTTGCATAAATCCAATATAAGAAATTCAATACTACATTCAAATAAAGCACACATTGTAAGATTAGGCATGCATGTTCACTAAGTAATTAGTACTTTTCATAACAACTACTAACACTTCAAATTTGCTCTGGTTATCAAACCAACATCAAAGTATCACAGACATGTTAAGTAAGTAACTAAGAATTCATTTGCTTGGAGATATTTGATTGTACCTTATTTCTAAATAAGATCTACAACAACCATCATCTGGAAGTTGTTGTTCCTGTTTGTTCCTTATCGTGATGACCACTATTGTGTCAACCGTTAGTCATCGTCTCTTTCCCTTCAGGAATTCCCGCCGGCCGACCTCATAGAACGATATGCGGACGTTTGTGTCCGTCTTATATCGAACGCTGGTGACAGAACATGCTGCTCCAAGGCGTACGCCAGCCATGCCGGTAGCAAGGATGTCCTTGGCAGAAATCATCTTCATAGGTAATTTCTAAGATCCCCGTGATTAAAAGCAAAATGGAGCATGCAATGTTATACATCTTGCCATATAGTGTTATGAACAAAAAAAGAGAAAAGATGCAAACATACCATGGTGTGTTTCACGATGTTAGTCTTGATAAAGCGATGCACACATGGCCTCCTCAAGTAGTGCACACTTGATGGTAGGATCACAATGAGATTGGTCTTCTGATCCTCATTAAGCTCTTTCATTCTTTGAGAGAAAAATGCATAATTTATGGATCATCATCATCATCATCATCATCATCATCATCTCCGGTACCCTCATCATCATCCTCATCCTCATGCTCCTGGCTATCGTCATCCTTGCTAGCATCATCATCATTCTGGCTCTCATCATCATCATCCTCATCATCGTCATCATCCTAGGAATCCTCAACATCATCTTCGTCAAGCTCATTATTTTGGTCAGAGAAATACTTAATCCTTAACTTGTTGACAGCTTTTTTCAAGTAAAAGCCTATGTACTCTCCCCCGGTGAACTTATTATTTGAAATGTATGTGTTCCATCCATCGCCTCCTACGATGATTTTATCCTTTTGTTTACAAACATCAATTATGTACGGTTGCCCTTGACCATCTAAAAAGTTGAAATTGTCACCGATTAAATTATTGAATTGGACCCTTACATTGCATGGGATACACTATGTGACAATTAAGAATAATACAGTTAACAATTAATGATATGCACAATACAAGAATTCAGCAAATGGTTAGAATTGAATGATGAACATTGTTACCATAATTTTTTTGAATCCATCCCTCAAGAAGAGCCCAAATTCTACTACATGGGATAAACTATCTGTCGTGGAATTGTCACGGCAGACGTCCTAGTGTGAGGACTTAGTCATGGAGCCATCGCGATGAGGTTAGCTTAAAGGGGTTAATCAGGACAAAGGACACGAAGAGTTTATACTGGTTCGGCCCCTTGCGGTGAAGGTAAAAGCCTAATCCAGTTGGAGGTGGTATTGCTGGGGTTTCAATGAGAGGGAGCGAATACGCTTGACCCGGCTATCGATCTGTTGTTTTCTTGTCCTAAGCCGCCGCTGGGTCGTCCCCTTATATACACGGGTTGACGCCCTGCAGCCTACAGAGTCCCGGCCGGCTTATACAATGTATCTGGCTCGGTGACCTTTCTTACATGCCTTACAATACAAGTCTATATACATGGAGGTTTATATCCGCGGACCTTAAGCCGCCTTCGGGTTTGGGCCCTCTACTAAACCTATCTATGAACCGCCATTGTTAATATGCTCTTGGGCTTCATTGAGATGAACCGCCATAGGGATGACCCGGCTCCTCCTAGGCGGGTCATACCTAATAGTCATATCCCCAACATTAGGTCCCATGTTGATTTGAACTTGTTCATGTCAATCTTCAACACTTAGAAAAATCCTTCCTCCTCTTATTGGGAAGTATTGTAACCCGCCATGACGTCGCATCCAAAAGTTGCGATAACCCAACATGACGTCATCTGTAATTAATGTTATATAGAATCCAAATCTTAATAAATCTCTTTCTTTACTGACCCTCCGAAAATCGAGGCGCCCGTGCCGACACATATCCATTTTACTATTCCTCGATTCTCGCGCCTGCCGTTTGTACTTCCAAGCCTATAAATAGGGCCACGGAGTCACCTTCCATTCTTCTCCTTTTCCTTCTCGTCTTCTTACTCCTAGCGATGCACCATCTTGCACGAACCCCGCCGCCGTCGACCTTCATCTCTGACCTCAACTCCGGCTGCTACATCACCCTGAACGGACCAGAAAAACCACGGCACCACTCTGTTGTCCTATCAGCATTAGTAAGTCCTCTTTCATCATAGATCTGTCATTGGGTTTCATCGGTATTCATCGCCGCCCTTCTTTCTCGTTGTTTAGATCCATGGATTAGATCCGAAAACCGCATAAATCTTGCGCGATAGTAATTTTAGCACCTGTTTCTATTATCAGAATATATCCTTATCGCGACAAATCTTCCTCTTAAGGCACCTCTGCTTTTCCACTGTCACCTCTGTATATTTCAAATTTACTCCCTTTTTTGAATAGCGATAGATCCAAATTTATAGCCTCAATCCGTGGAACCTGTTTGTCCTAATACTTAGCAAATGTTTACTCTTGGTAGATCTTGAATGCCTTTAGTCATGGCGGCTTATTCTGCCGGTTTATCATTACTTCATATATCATTAGCCCTTACTTAAGCCGCCATTCTGAACATGCACTACAATTGTTGACTTGTATCCCACCAATTAATTTGAGCCAACAAATTATTTCTTGTCTTTAGGTTGTCCTTTCACCATGCTGCCCAAGACAATTACGACATGTAACTGGGTTCCCTCCACCATCACTGAGAGCACCTTGAAGGATTTTATCACCGTTGGATATTTGCTAGATAAGAGTGTCATGCATTATCGTGCTCCTGACTCGGGCGAAGAGAGACCTCAGCCAAAGGACGGTGAAGTTATCGTATTTACTGATCATATGAACCAGGGCTTCTCGCCACCCGGCTCTAAGTTCTTTAGAGATATCCTGCACTTCTTCAAACTCCATCCGCAAGACATTGGACCCAATTCCATATCAAACATCTGTAACTTCCAAGTCTTTTGTGAGGTATACCTTCAAGAAGAGCCTAGTGTTGAGCTTTTCAGGGAATACTTCTACCTGAACCGACAAAATGAGTTCACAAATGGGCCCAGCTTGGAACTTGGCGGGATTTCAATTCAACGCAGACGAGATGCCATCTTCCCTCAAGTAGCTCTGCCAAGCCATCCCAAGGATTGGAATCAAACATGGTTCTACTACAAAGATATCTCGTTGTCTGATGAAAATCCGTTGTCGGGTTATCGTGCTGAGCGTCTCGACTCAAATTACCAACTCCCTGATAAACTTACCGCTGCCGAACACAAGAAGCTTGTCCCTACAATCAGAAAAGTTCAAGCCTTGCTAGGAAATGGTTTAACCGGAGTCAACTTAATCCGCTGCTGGGTCGATGGCGGATCATACCCTTTAGCCACCAATCCGGCTTGATGTGTACATATACCGGAGGAACAGATGATCCCTTACGTCATAGCTCTCTGCGTCTGACTGAAGAGGGTATTGTTGAGATGGCAACCATGCTTGTAAATAGCAAATTTGAAGACTGCAGCAAAGTGGGTTTGAATCCTTTCTGCAAGCTTAACCCGGCACCAGAGGTAAATCTTTTGATTTATTTTTCCTTCAGCACTTAAACATTGCATGAACTCAAATATGTTATCCTTCCACAGACTAAATCTAACTTCTGGAAGGCCAAATACGACCATGAGGCTGCCAAAAAGGCTAAAGCTGCTGCGAAAGCCGCCAAAAAGACCATCAGGAGGTCTGGGAAGAAATCAAGCGCCTCTGAACTGCTTAAGCTGGATGAAACCTTTGAGTCGGAGGTAGCCCTTGACTCCCTTGGCTTGTTTTTTAACAACCTTATTGACACTGACTATTGCCAGGATGATACGAGAGCCAGCCAAGCAGTCGAAGAAGAGGTAACTACTATT
This sequence comes from Triticum monococcum, assembly GCA_034509565.1. Classification (NCBI taxonomy): domain Eukaryota; kingdom Viridiplantae; phylum Streptophyta; class Magnoliopsida; order Poales; family Poaceae; genus Triticum; species Triticum monococcum. Next base: position 434,501,722 of record CM067842.1, on the reverse strand, counting down.
TCCTCCGACTCAGAACCTTTACCAAGGCAGAAACTTCGGCGGGTAACCCGGAAAGTATGGTTTTCACACCCCTTGGCTTATTTAGATCCTCATTTTCTCTTAAAACGACAGCAACATGAGAGCCGCCGCCAGACCCGGACTGTTGGAGGTGAAGATTTATCCTCCGGTTTACCAAACACTCCTCGGAAATGCCAAAATGAGGTTCTTTTTAACCTTAACTCTTGTATTTACCGGCGAGTTTCTTTCGTTAACCACTTAATTCTTTTGATTCCATCTTTGCAGGAGATTTCTCGTTCCTCCTCTAGCGATTCATCGCAGACTCAACTGCTTGCTTTCAAGACTGCTCCTGGGTAATAATAAGTATATTTCTTTTGTACCTTTATATCTTTATCATTATGCTGACTTGTCCAAATTCTTTTTAGCGGTCAAGCAAAAGCCCAACAAGAAAGTGAAGGCAACAAAGCCGACCGAGGGTCCGAAAGCCACTAAACCGGATCAGCCAACTGTTGTACCATAACATCCTGAACAGCCAGAAGATTGCAACCCGGTTCGGCGGCTCATAGGGGTCCGGAATACTGTTGTAACGCCCCGAGACCGATGTGGCAGGTGTCCTTCAGTTATTCGCTGGTGTTGCCTTGTCATTGCTTGCATGTCATGCATTGCATATCATGTCATCATGTGCATTTCATTTGCATACGTGTTCGTCTCACGCATCCGAGCATTTTCTCCGTTGTCCGTTTTGCATTCCGGCGTTCCGTTCTCCTCCGGTGGTCATTTCTACCCTTCTTTCATGTGTGGGTATTAAACATTTTGGATTGGACCGAGACTTGCCATGCGGCCTTGGTTTACTACCGGTAGACCGCCTGTCAAGTTTCGTATCATTTGGACTTCGTTTGATGCTCCAACGGTTAACCGAGGGATCGAAAAGGCCTCGTGTGTGTTGCAGCCCAACACCCCTCCAATTTGGCCCAAAACCCACCTAACCCTGCTCCATCATCTAGAGCGTTCGATCACGATCGCGTGGCCGAAAACCGCACCTCATTTGGACTCTCCTAGCTCCCTCTACCTATATATATGTGATCCCCTCCGAATTTTCGCGCAGTCCAAACCCTAAAACTCCTCCGCGCGCCGCCGGACATTTCGTCCCGCGCCGCCGGACATGTACGGCCACGCCCTCCACCTCATCCAGGCCAATCGGCAGCCGCCACATCAGCCGCGCCGCCCTTCTCCTCCACTCACGCGCCGCCACTTGTCCCCGCGCCCCCTCTCTCTCCTCCCGCACCCGCCGCGGCCCGCGGAACCCGGATCGGGCCCGCGCGGACCCAGAGCAGCCATCGCCCGCGCGACAGGCACCCCCGCTCGCCGGAACTGCCATCCGCCGCCGCGCCAAGCTTCTCCGGCCAGCGCGCCGAAGCCGGCCGGCTCCCGCGCCCCGAGGCCGCCGCCCGCCCCGCCGGCGCCCTGCTCCTTCACCGCGCCGCCGCTCCAGTTCCTCGCCGGTGCCGCCACACTCGTCGCCGGGCCGGTCGCCGTCCGCCGCCTCCATGACGCCTGCGGCCGCGCCGGAGTTGACCTCCGTCAGAGCTCCACCGCCCTCCGCCGTCATTCGTCGCCGGAGATCCGGTCCGGCCAGATCCGATCGGGGAGTGGGATGAGATTCACCACTCCCCCGATCCAAACGGCTTCGTCCCGATCCGGAACCACCCCGTACCGGATCTCCTCGTCCGCCCGTTGACTTTCCCGGAGAGGTTAAATTTCACTAAGTCCCCGATTCCCAGATCCATGTGCTCATGTTCGTCATGCTATATCTCCGCATCCGTAGCTCCGATTTGGGCATATAGCATATCAAAATGTTCGCCTCTGAGAGTACATCATTTCATTTCATTGCGTCATTTTCATTTGAGTTCATCTTGATGCCCGAAATGCTGTTAGAAGGAGGCTACTTGAGATAATTGTCAGATCTGCTACTCCATCTTAGACATTTGTCATTTTTGCCATGATTATTGTGTGCATGATATGCCCATGAGTTCTACATATGTTTTGTTAAGGGTTTTGTCATCTTTCCAGAGGTGCAACCCATGTATTTTTGTGATGTGTGTGGTGACTAGTGCAAGCTTGCAAAGTGAGGCACCCGGTAACTCTGTTTTCAGGGACTTAGTAATTTCACTAAGTCCTGGGATTGTTTATCTCGTGATGCCATATGTTCATGTTGTTTCCTAGTGATCCGTGCCTCTTTTGAGGACCATCAGTAAGGATGTTTTGTTACTCTTGTAGTGCTCTATCCATCCATGTCTTTGTTTGCATATATGGAGCACCCTAGCTTGAGTCAATCGAGCTCTACTTTTGCTTCGTTGTGAATCTGGGCAGATTGTCAACTTGTTTGCAATTTTGCCGGTGATGTTGTAATTGATCCGTGCATGCTATGCCATTGTTCTTGCCATGTCTAGCTTGCATTTTATGCCTTCTTGATGGATGCATGCTTGTCTTGCCATGACTTGCACCGTAGTGAGTGCATCGAGCTCGTAAACCTACGTGATATCTATTTTCAGCATGTCCCAGTTTTCACTAAGTCTGAAAACTGATTATGTTTTTGCTATGTTCATGTGCTTGTTAGTACATTTTGTGATCCCTTTTGGCTCAAGGTCACTAAGGGACTTTTGTTAAGCTCTTTGAGTAGCTCCATGCCATGTTTTACTTTGCCATGTTCAGGTCCTGTAGCATGTAGTTTTGTTGCTCCGAAGAGGGCTACCTGATCTGAAATTCCAGACAAGTGTTAATTTCACTAAGTCTAAGATCTGTTTACCATTTGCATTTTTGCCATCCTTGTTTGAACCTGTTAATGGATGATTTGGCCGTAGCTCAGTGCTAGACTTTTGCTAAGCATCTTGAATGCATCCCTGCCATGTATTTTGTTGTCATGTTTGGGTGCTGTAGCATGTTCATCTCATTGCATTTAGACGACTACTTGCTGTAAATCGCAGATCGCGGTCATATTTGAATCGCTTGCCATTTCCAAACCGTAACTCCGATTCCGGCGTTCTTTATATCATTTTCAAGCGATTTCATCTCATCTTTCCAGTGGCACACTTGGTTTTCCAAGTTGAGGCCAGGTTCATGCATTCCTTGTCCAATCATGCATATGCATCGCATACCGCATCCCGCATATCATACCATGTTCATGTGTTGGTTGTTTACTATGTTGTGTGCTTCTTTTCCGGTGTTTGCTTCTTCGGGTTTGGTTCCGATAACGTCACGATTGTGAGGACCCGTTTGTCTATGTCCACTTGTCTTCTTCATGGACTCGTTCTTCTTCCTTGCGGGATTTCAGGCAAGATGATCATACCCTCGAAATCACTTCTATCTTTGCTTGCTTAGTTGCTCGCTCTTTTGCTATGCCTATGTTGCGATACCTACCACTTGCTTATCATGCCTCCGATATTGTTGAACCAAGCCTCTAACCCACCTTGTCCTAGCAAACCGTTGTTTGGCTATGTTACCGCTTTGCTCAGCCCCTCTTATAGCGTTGTTAGTTGCAGGTGAAGATTTGAAGTTAGTTCCTTGTTGGAACATGGAGATGTTGTTCTTTGTTGGGACATGTTTACTTGTTGGGATATCACAATATATCTTATTTAATTAATGCATCTATATACTTGGTAAAGGGTGGAAGGCTCGGCCTTATGCCTGGTGTTTTGTTCCACTCTTGCCGCCCTAGTTTCCGTCATATCGGTGTTATGTTCCCGGATTTTGCGTTCCTTACGCGGTTGGGCTATTATGGGAACCCCTTGATAGTTCGCCTTAAGTAAAGCTTTTCCAGCAATGCCCAACATTGGTTTTACCATTTGCCACCTAGCCTTTTCTTTCCCTTGGGTTCTGCAGACTCAAGGGTCATCTTTATTTTACCCCCCCCCCCCCCCGGGGCCAGTGCTCCTCTGAGTGTTGGTCCGAAACTAGAGTCCTATGCAGCGCCCCCTCAGGGAAACTCGAGGCTTGGTTTAGTTGTATGGAGAGCTCATCTGAGTGTGCCCTAAGAAAGAGATATGTGCAGCTCCTATCGGGATTTGTTGGCACATTCGGGCGGTGTTGCTGGTTTAGTTTTACCCTGTCGAAATGTCTTGTTGTACCGTGATACCAAGTCTGATCGGAATGTCTCGGGAGGAGGTCTATTCCTTCGTTGACCGTGAGAGCTTGTGATGGGCTAAGTTGGGACACCCCTATAGGGATTTGAACTTTTGAAAGCCGTGCCCGCGGTTATGGGCAGATGGGAATTTGTTAATGTCCGGTTGTAGAAAACTGAAGTTGACCTTAATTAAAATGAATCAACCGCATGTGTAACCGTGATGGTCTCTTTCCGGCGGAGTCCGGGAAGTGAACACGGTGTTGGAGTTATGCTTGACGTAGGTTGTTCTAGGATCACTTCTTGATCATACTTTTAACGATCGTGCTTTGCCTTCTCTTCTCACTCTCATTTGCATATGTTAGCCACCATATATGCTAGTCGCTTGTTGCAGCTCCACCTCATACCTTTACCTTACCCATAAGCTTAAATAGTCTTGATCGCGAGGGTGCGAGATTGCTGAGTCCCCATGACTCACAAATACTTCCAAAACCAGCTTGCAGGTGCCGATGAGTCCGTGAAGATGATGCAACCAAGCTCAGGAGGAGCTCGATGAAGATCTTGTCCTTTATGTTGTTTCGTTCTAGTTGATCATGTTGGGGAACGCAGTAATTTCGAAAATTTTCCTACGCACACGCAAGATCATGGTGATGCACAGCAACGAGAGGGGAGAGTGTTGTCTACATACCAACGCAGACTGACTGCGGAAGCGATCACACAACGTAGAGGAAGTAGTCGTACGTCTTCTTCCCGATCCGACCGATCCAAGCACCGTTACTCCGGCACCTCCGAGTTCTTAGCACACGTTCAGCTTGATGACGATCCTCGGGCTCCGATCCAGCAAAGCGTCGAGGAAGAGTTCCGTCAGCATGACGGCGTGGTGACGATCTTGATGTACTACCGACGCAGGGCTTCGCCTAAGCACTACAACGGTATGATCGAGGTGGAATTTGGTGGCAGGGGGCACCGCACACGGCTAAGGAACGATCTCAAGGATCAACTTGTGTGTCTTGGGGTGTCCCCTGCCCCCGTATATAAAGGTTGGAGGGAGGGGGGCTGGCCGGCCAAAGAGAGGGAGGCGCAGGAGGAGTCCTACTCCTACCGGGAGTAGGACTCCCCCCTCCAATCCTAGTCCAACTAGGAATCCTTCAAAGGGGAGAGAGAGAGAGGTGGCCGGCCCCTCTCCTAGTCCTAATAGGACTAGGGAGAGGGGGAGGCGCAGCCCTATGTGGGCTGCCCTCTCACCTTTCCACTAAGGCCCATGTTGGCCCATTTGGCTCTCGGGGGGTTCCGGTAACCCTCCCGGTAATCCGGTAAAATCCCGATTTCACCCGGAACACTTCCGATGTCCAAACATAGGCTTCCAATATATCAATCTTTACGTCTCGACCATTTCGAGACTCCTCGTCATGTCCGTGATCTCATCCGGGACTCCGAACAACCTTCGGTACATCAAAATGCATAAACTCATAATAACTGTCATCGTAACGTTAAGCGTGCGGACCCTACGGTTCGAGAACAATGTAGACATGACCGAGACACGTCTCCGGTCAATAACCAATAGCGGGACCTGGATGCGCATATTGCCTCCTACATATTCTACGAAGATCTTTATCGGTCAGACCGCATAACAACATATGTTGTTCCCTTTGTCATCGGTATGTTACTTGCCCGAGATTCGATCATCGGTATCCAATACCTAGTTCAATCTCGTTACTGGCAAGTCTCTTTACTTGTTCCGTAATACATCATCCCGCAACTAACTCATTAGTTGCAATGCTTGCAAGGCTTAAGTGATGTGCATTACCGAGAGGGCCCAGAGATACCTCTCCGACAATCGGAGTGACAAATCCTAATCTCGAAATACGCCAACCCAACATCTACCTTTGGAGACACCTATAGTACTCCTTTATAATCACCCAGTTACGTTGTGACGTTTGGTAGCACCCAAAGTGTTCCTCCGGCAAACGGGAGTTGCATAATCTCATAGTCATAGGAACATGTATAAGTCATGAAGAAAGCAATAGCAACATACTAAACGATCGTGTGCTAAGCTAATGGAATGGGTCATGTCAATCAGATCATTCTACTAATGATGTGACCTCGTTAATCAAATAACAACTCTTTGTTCATGGTTAGGAAACATAACCATCTTTGATTAACGAGCTAGTCAAGTAGAGGCATACTAGTGACACTCTGTTGGTCTATGTATTCACACATGTATTATTTTTCCGGTTAATACAATTCTAGCATGAATAATAAACATTTATCATGATATAAGGAAACAAATAATAACTTTATTATTGCCTCTAGGGCATATTTCCTTCAGTCTCCCACTTGCACTAGAGTCAATAATCTAGTTCACATCGCCATGTGATTTAGCAGCAATAGTTCACATCACCATGTGATTAACACCCATAGTTCACATCGTCATGTGACCAACACTCAAAGGGTTTACTAGAGTCAGTAATCTAGTTCACATCTCTATGTGATTAACACCCAAAGAGTACTAAGGTGTGATCATGTTTTGCTTGTGAGATAATTTTAGTCAACGGGTCTGTCACATTCAGATCCGTAAGTATTTTGCAAAATTCTTTGTCTATAATGCTCTTCAAAGAGCTACTCTAGCTAATTGCTCCCACTTTCAATATGTATCCAGATTGAGACTTTTAGATTCATCTAGATCAGTGTCAAAAACTTGCATCGACGTAACCCTTTACGACGAACCTTTTTGTCACGCCCATAATCGAGAAACATATCCTTATTTCACTAAGGATAATTCTGACCGCTGTCCAGTGATCTACTCCTAGATCACTATTGTACTCCCTTGCCAAATCAGTGCAGGGTATACAATAGATCTGGTATACAGCATGACATACTTTATAGAACCTATGGCCAAGGCACAGGGAATGACTTTCATTCTCTTTCTATCTTCTGCCGTGGTCGGGCTTTGAGTCTTACTCAACTTCACACCTTATAATACAGGCAAGAACTCTTTCTTTGACTGCTCCATTTTGAACTACTTCAAAATCTTTGTCAAGGTATGTACTCATTGAAAGAACTTATCAAGCGTCTTGATCTATCTCTATAGATCTTGAAGCTCAATATGTAAGCAGCTTCACCGAAGTCTTTCTTTGAAAAACTCCTTTCAAACACTCCTTTATGCTTTACAGAATAATTCTACATTATTTCCGATCAATAATATGTCATTCACATATACTTATCAGAAATGTTGTAGTGCTCCCACTCACTTTCTTGTAAATACAGGCTTCACCGCAAGTCTGTATAAAACTATATGCTTTGATCAACTCATCAAAGCGTATATTCCAACTCCGAGATGCTTGCACCAGTCCACAGATGGATCGTTGGAGCTTGCACATTTTGTTAGCACCTTTCGGATTGACAAAACCTTCTGTTGCATCATATACAACTCTTCTTTAATAAATCCATTAAGGAATGCAGTTTTGTTTATCCATTTGCCAGATTTCATAAAATGCGGCAATTACTAACATGATTCGGACAGACTCGAGCATAGATACGAGTGAGAAGCTCTCATCGTAGTCAACACCTTGAACTTGTCGAAAACCTTTTGCGACAATTCTAGCTTTGTAGATAGTAACACTACTATCAACGTCCGTCTTCCTCTTGAAGATCCATTTATTCTCAATTGCTTGCCGATCATCAGGCAAGTCAACCAAAGTCCATACTTTGTTCTCATACATGGATCATATCTCAGAATTCATGGCTTCAAGCCACTTTGCGGAATCTGGGCTCACCATCGCTTCTTCATAGTTCGTAGGTTCATCATGATCTAGTAGCATGACTTCCAGAAAAGGATTACCGTACCACTCTGGCGCGGATCTTACTCTGGTTGATCTATGAGGTTCAGTAGTATCTTATTCTGAAGTTTCATGATCATCATCATTAGCTTCCTCACTAACTGGTGTAGGTGTCACAGAAACAGTTTTCTGTGATGTGCTACTTTCCAACAAGGGAGCAGGTACAGTTACCTCGTCAAGTTCTACTTTCCTCCCACTTACTTCTTTCGAGAGAAACTCCTTCTCCAGAAAGTTTCCGAATTTTAGCAACAAAAAGTCTTGCCTTCGGATCTGTGATAGAAGGTGTATCCAATAGTTTCCTTTGGATATCCTATGAAGACACACTTCTCCGATTTGAGTTTGAGCTTATCAGGATGAAACTTTTTTCATATAAGCATCGCAACCCCAAACTTTAAGAAACGACAGCTTAGGTTTCTTGCCAAACCATAGTTCACATGGTGTCATCTCAACGGATTTAGATGGTGCCCTATTTAACGTGAATGCAGCTGTCTCTAATGCATAACCCCAAAACGATAGTGGTAGATCGGTAAGATACATCATAGATTGCACTATATCCAATAAAGTACGGTTATGACGTTCGGACACACCATTATGCTGTGGTGTTCCATGTGGCATGATTTTGTCAAACTATTCCACATTGTTTTAATTGAAGACCAAACTCGTAACTCAAATATTTTACCTCTGCGATCATATCGTAGAAACTTTTATTTTCTTGTCACGATGATTTTCCACTTCACTCTGAAATTCTTTGAACTTTTCAAATGTTTCAGACTTATGTTTCATCAAGTAGATATACTCATATCTGCTCAAATCATCTGTGAAGATCAGAAAATAATGATACCTGTCGCGAGCCTCAATATTCATCGGACCACATACATCAGTATGTATGATTTCCAATAAATCTTTTCTCGCTCCATTGTTCCGGGGAACGGCATTTTAGTCATCTTGCCCAAAAGGCATGGTTCGCAAGCATCAAGTGATTCATAATCAAGTGATTCCGAAAGCCCATCAGCATGGAGTTTCTTCATGCGCTTTATACCAATATGACCTAAACAGCAGTGCCACAAATAAGTTGCACTATCATTATTAACTTTGCATCTTTTGGTTTCAATATGTGTATCACTACGATCGAGATTCAACGAACTTGTTTCATTGGGTGTATGACCATCGAAGGTTTTATTCATGTAAACAGAACAACAATTATTCTCTGACTTTAATGAATAACCATATTGCAATAAACATGATCAAATCATATTCATGCTCAACGCAAACACCAAATAACACTTATTTAGGTTCAACACTAATCCCAAAATTATAGGGAGTATGCGATGATGATCATATCAATCTTGGAACTACTTCCAACACACATCGTCACTTTACCCTTAACTAGTCTCTGTTTATTCTGCAACTCCCGTTTCGAGTTACTACTCTTAGCAACTGAACTAGTATCAAATACTGAGGGTTTGCTATAAACACTAGTAAAGTACACATCAATAACATGTATATCAAATATACTTATGTTCACTTTGCCATCCTTCTTATCCGCCAATCACTTGGGGTAGTTCCGCTTCCAGTAACCAGTCCCTTTGCAGTAGAAGCACTTTGTCTCAGGCTTAGGACCAGACTTGGGCTTCTTCACATGAGTAGCAACTTGCTTGCCGTTCTTTTGAAGTTCCCCTTCTTTCCTTTGCCGTTTTCTTGAAACTAGTGATCTTGTCAACCATCAACACTTGATGTTTTTCTTGATTTCTACCTTCGTTGATTTCAGCATCACGAAGAGCTTGGGAGTTGTCTCCGTTATCCCTTGCATATTATAGTTCATCACGAAGTTCTACTAACTTAGTGATGGTGACTAGAGAATTCTGTCAATCACTATCTTTTCTGGAAGATTAACTCCCACTTGATTCAAGCGATTGTAGTACCCAGACAATCTGAGCACATGCTCACTAGTTGAGCGATTCTCCTCCATCTTTTAGCTATAGAACTTGTTGGAGACTTCATATCTCTCAACTCGGGTATTTGCTTGAAATATTAACTTCAACTCCTGGAACATCTCATATGCTCCATGACGTTCAAAACATCTTTGAAGTCCCGATTCTAAGCCATTAAGCATGGTGCACTTAAACTATCAAGTAGTCATCATATTGTGCTAGCCAAACGTTCATAACGTCTGCATCTGCTCCTGCAATAGGTCTGTCACCTAGCGGTGCATCAAGGACATAATTCTTCTGTGCAGCAATGAGGATAAACCTCAGATCACGGATCCAATCCGCATCATTGCTACTAACATCTTTCAACACAATTTTCTCTAGGAACATATCAAAATAAACACAGGGAAGCAACAACGCGAGCTATTGATCTATAACATAATTTGCAAAATACTACCAGGACTAAGTTCATGATAAATTTAAGTTCAATTAATCATATTACTTAAGAACTCCCACTTAGATAGATATCCCTCAAATCCTCTAAGTGATCACGTGATCCAAATCAACTAAACCATAACCGATCATCACGTGAGATGGAGTAGTTTTCAATGGTGAACATCGTCATGTTGATCATATCTACTATATGATTCACGCTCGACCTTTCGGTCTCTGTGTTCCGAGGCCATATCTGCATATGCTAGGCTCGTCAAGTTTAACCTGAGTATTCTGCGTGTGCAACTGTTTTGCACCCGTTGTATTTGAACGTAGAGCCTATCACACCCGATCATCACGTGGTGTCTCAGCACGAAGAACTTTTGCAACGGTGCATACTCAGGGAGAACACTTCTTGATAATTTAGTGAGAGATCATCTTATAATGCTACCGTCAATCAAAGCAAGATAAGATGCATAAAAGGATAAACATCACATGCAATCAATATAAGTGATATGATATGGCCATCATCATCTTGTGCTTGCGATCTCCATCTCCGAAGCACCGTCATGATCACCATCGTCACCGGCGCGACACCTTGATCTCCATCGTAGCATCGTTGTCGTCTCGCCAATCTTATGCTTCCACGACTATCACTACCGCTTAGTAATAAAGTAAAGCATTACATCGCGATTGCATTGCATACAATAAAGCGACAACCATATGGCTCCTGCCAGTTGCCGATAACTCGGTTACAAAACATGATCATCTCATACAATAAAATCAGCATCATGCCTTGACCATATCACATCACAACATGCCCTGCAAAAACAAGTTAGACGTCCTCTACTTTGTTGTTGCAAGTTTTACGTGGCTGCTACGGGCTTAAGTAAGAACTCATCTCACCTACGCATCAAAACCACAACGATAGTTCGTCAAATAGACTCCGTTTTAACCTTCTCAAGGACCGGGCGTAGTCACACTTGGTTCAACTAAAGTTGGAGAGACAGTCTTCCGCAAGCCATCTATGTGCAAAGCACGTCGAGGGAACCGGTCTCGCGTAAGAGTACGCGTAAGGTTGGTCCGGATCGTCTCGTCCAACAATACCGCCGAACCAAAGTATGACATGCTGGTAGGCAGTATGACTTGTATCGCCCACAACTCACTTGTGTTCTACTCGTGCAAATAACATCAAACCATAAAACCTAGGCTCGGATGCCAATGTTGGGGAACGCAGTAATTTCGAAAATTTTCCTACGCACACGCAAGATCATGGTGATGCACAGCAACGAGAGGGGAGAGTGTTGTCTACGTACCAACGCAGACTGACTGCGGAAGCGATCACACAACGTAGAGGAAGTAGTCGTACGTCTTCTTCCCGATCCGACCGATCCAAGCACCGTTACTCCGGCACCTCCGAGTTCTTAGCACACGTTCAGCTCGATGACGATCCTCGGGCTCCGATCCAGCAAAGCGTCGAGGAAGAGTTCCGTTAGCACGACGGCGTGGTGATGATCTTGATGTACTACCGACGCAGGGCTTCACCTAAGCACTACAACGGTATGATCGAGGTGGAATTTGGTGGCAGGGGGCACCGCACACGGCTAAGGAACGATCTCAAGGATCAACTTGTGTGTCTTGGGGTGTCCCCTGCCCCCATATATAAAGATTGGAGGGAGGGGGGCTGGCCGGCCAAAGAGAGGGAGGCGCAGGAGGAGTCCTACTCCTACCGGGAGTAGGACTCCCCCCTCCAATCCTAGTCCAACTAGGAATCCTTCAAAGGGGAGAGAGAGAGAGGTGGCCGGCCCCTCTCCTAGTCCTAATAGGACTAGGGAGAGGGGGGAGGCGCAGCCCTATGTGGGCTGCCCTCTCACCTTTCCACTAAGGCCCATGTTGGCCCATTTGGCTCTCGGGGGTTTCCGGTAACCCTCCCGGTAATCCGGTAAAATCCCGATTTCACCCGGAACACTTCCGATGTCCAAACATAGGCTTCCAATATATCAATCTTTACGTCTCGACCATTTCGAGACTCCTCGTCATGTCCGTGATCTCATCCGGGACTCCGAACAACCTTCGGTACATCAAAATGCATAAACTCATAATAACTGTCATCGTAACGTTAAGCGTGCGGACCCTACGGTTCGAGAACAATGTAGACATGACCGAGACACGTCTCCGGTCAATAACCAATAGCGGGACCTGGATGCCCATATTGGCTCCTACATATTCTACGAAGATCTTTATCGGTCAGACCGCATAACAACATACGTTGTTCCCTTTGTCATCGGTATGTTACTTGCCCGAGATTCGATCGTCGGTATCCAATACCTAGTTCAATCTCGTTACTGGAAGTCTCTTTACTCGTTCCGTAATACATCATCCCGCAACTAACTCATTAGTTGCAATGCTTGCAAGGCTTAAGTGATGTGCATTACCGAGAGGGCCCAGAGATACCTCTCCGACAATCGGAGTGACAAATCCTAATCTCGAAATACGCCAACCCAACATCTACCTTTGGAGACACCTGTAGTACTCCTTTATAATCACCCAGTTACGTTGTGACGTTTGGTAGCACCCAAAGTGTTCCTCCGGCAAACGGGAGTTGCATAATCTCATAGTCATAGGAACATGTATAAGTCATGAAGAAAGCAATAGCAACATACTAAACGATCGTGTGCTAAGCTAATGGAATGGGTCATGTCAATCAGATCATTCTACTAATGATGTGACCTCGTTAATCAAATAACAACTCTTTGTTCATGGTTAGGAAACATAACCATCTTTGATTAACGAGCTAGTCAAGTAGAGGCATACTAGTGACACTCTGTTGGTCTATGTATTCACACATGTATTATGTTTCCAGTTAATACAATTCTAGCATGAATAATAAACATTTATCATGATATAAGGAAATAAATAATAACTTTATTATTGCCTCTAGGGCATATTTCCTTCAGATCAGTAGTGGAGCCCAGTTGGGGTCGATCGGGGACCTTTGTCGCATTTGGGGTTCTTCTTTTATTTGGTTCCGTAGTCGGACCTTGATTGTATTTGGATGTTGTAATGCTTTATTCATGTAATTGTGTGAAGTGGCGATTGTAAGCCAACTATGTATCTTTTTCCCCTATTGCATTACATGGGTTGTGTGAAGATTACCTCACTTGCGACATTGCTTTCAATGCGGTTATGCCTCTAAGTCGTGCTTCGACACGTAGGAGATATAGCCGCATCGAGGGCGTTACAACTGTCGCCATCAGAACAGCCCCCAAGCCGACCCTCTTGTAGTTGATACAATGACTCAGTCTCACTAGTGGATGACTCGCCATCAGAATAAACGACGGTGTCACCACCAGATGCCGATCTATCCTCAGGTTCCGCTCCATGGATAAATCCCATGAAGGCACGATTGATGGCGTGCCGAATCCGGGCGGGTCTTGCACGCTGAGCCGCCTCGATGATGTCGGTGCAGATAACCGGCTCAGGGCCCGGTTCGCCGATCTTGCCGATGAAGACATGAATTCCACCGAAGGGGACCCGGTACCCGTACTCAATTGAGCCGGCCTCGGGGCCCCAGCCCGCGTCGTCGATGTAGAGCTTGCTGCGACGACTCTTGGTCATCCGGCCCATGGTGTATCCTTTGATCCCTTCGAAGTTGCCCTCTAAGAACTTGAAACCATCATGCGATAGCCCCACGGTGGGCGCCAACTGTCATGGAATTATCACGGCAGACGTCCTAGTGTGAGGACTTAGTCGTGGAGCCACCGCGATGAGGTTAGCTTAAAGGGGTTAATCAGGACAAAGGACACGAAGAGTTTATACTGGTTCGGCCCCTTACGATGAAGGTAAAAGCCTAATCCAATTGGAGGTGGTATTGGTAGGGTTTCGATGAGCAGGGAGCGAATATGCTTGACCCGGCTATCGATTTGTTGTTTTCTTATCCTAAGCTGCCGCTGGGTCGTCCCCTTATATACACGGGTTGACGCCCTACGGCCTATAGAGTCCTTGCTGACTTATACAATGTATCCGGCTCGATGACCTTTCTTACATGCCTTATAATACAAGTCTATATACATGGCGGTTTATATCCGCGGGCCTTAAGCCACCTTTAGGTTGGGCCCTCTACTAAGCCTATCTATGAACCGCCATTGTTAATATGCTCTTGGGCTTCATTGAGATGAACCGCCATAGGGATGACCCAGCCCCTCCTGGGCGGGTCATACCTAATAGTCATATCCCCAACACTATCCCTACAGGGATTTTTGCACACATTACAGACCTTAAGCACCATGATTGATCCTCTCCTTCAAAAAGTTAAACATTGTTAACATTGGTGCTATGTCATGAAAGTAACATTGAGAAGCAGCATAAAAATTCGGTAGGAAAAAATGTCATCACGATGAGGTATGATCACGTATTACCAACACTGCACCACCTAGGTAGTACGACTATGTATATATAAGCAGGTTTATCACAAAGCCACGGACATATATAGTACGCCATAGCAAGTGTCGGTGTCAAAACCGGCGGATCTCGGGTAGGGGGTCCCGAACTGTGCGTCTAGGCCGGATGGTAACAGGAGGCAGGGAACACGATGTTTTACCCAGGTTCGGGCCCTCTTGATGGAGGTAAAACCCTACGTCCTGCTTGATTAATATTGATGATATGGGTAGTACAAGAGTAGATCTACCACGAGATCAAGGAGGCTAAACCCTAGAAGCTAGCCTATGGTATGATTGTTGTATGATGAAGTTGTCCTACGGACTAAAACCCTCCGGTTTATATAGACACCGGAGAGGGTTAGGGTTACACAAAGTCGGTTACAATGGTAGGAGATCTTGAATATCCGCATCGCCAAGCTTGTCTTCCACGCCAAGGAAAGTCCCATCCGGACACGGGACGAAGTCTTCAATCTTGTATCTTCATAGTCTTGGAGTCCGGCTGAAGGTATAGTCCGGCTACCCGAACACCCCCTAATCCAGGACTCCCTCAGTAGCCCCTGAACCAGGCTTCAATGACGACGAGTCCGGCGTGTAGATTGTCTTCGGCATTGCAAGGCGGGTTCCTCCTAAATTCTTCATAAAAGTTTGTAAACACCAAGAGTAGTGTCCGGCTCTGCAAAATAAGTTTCCACGTATTGCCACAAAGAGAACAATATTAACACAAATCTAATCTACTGACGTATTCTGCAGCGTGACATCACACTACGGCCAAGCTTTTATTCGAATCGTTTTCACTTTTCCACCTCAGCGTGTTTTGCGAGGCGGTTTCCTTGGCACGTCTTGTCAAAGCAGAGATCATGTCCCCCATTTACGGGATTCTCATCAATACGGATGTGGGTAACCCAACCGCGCCATTTATCACGGCGCTTGGGAGGCAAGCGAGTTTTACTAGGCTGGTGGGGACGCATAGTCGCATCCGCCCATATAAGGGGATAAGGATCCACCTTTTTACCTACGCCTTCTTCCTCCTTTGCCTATCCATCTTCTGCGCACCCGACCTCCAGCGCCCAAGCCCGCACTTCCTACCTCAACCTTCTCCAACAATGTCCGGAGTGGGAGGCAAGTGGATGGTCTCCTCCGTCACAGAGGGCCATGTCAAAAAGCTAAGGAAGGTTGGATACCTGTCCAAAGACATCACGCACCGGCTTCCTGAGGAGGGGCAGCTTCTCCCCACCCCAAAGGCCCCATGAGAGGGTAGTATTTCTTCCCCACTTCCTCCGCGGACTTGGTTTTCCTCTCCACTCATTTGTCCGCGGGCTCATGTTCTACTATGGCCTAGATTTCCACGATCTGGCCCCGAACTTCATCCTCAATATCTCGACGTTTATCATCGTGTGCGAGGCTTTCCTCTGCATCCGCCCCCATTTCGGCCTCTGGCTCAAGACCTTCAACGTCAAGCCAAAGGTGGTGCGCGACAACCAGGCGGAGTGCGGAGGTGCCATGGCGGGCAAAATAGCCAACGTCCTATGGCTCGAGGGCTCCTTTGTGGAGACCTTGAAGGGGTGGCAGTTAGGGTGGTTTTACATCACCGAGCCACGCGATCCGAAGTGGATCGCAGCCCCTGAATTCCGATCCGGACCCCCTACACGGCTCACGTCTTGGAAGGAGACGGGCTTGTCGTGGTGCGACGAAGAAGAGGTGACCGGACTGCCAAAATGCATCCAGTCCCTGGTGAACAAGCAGCTCAAGCTTGTCAACGTAGTACAGGTCATGCTCGTCCGCCGGATCCTTCCGTGTCAAGAACGGGACTTCAATTTGTGGGAGTTCAACCCGGCGCAGCACCGAACTCTAAGCAGGCTCTTCGACACGACGTACGAAGATGTCTGGAGGGGGCTAACCAAAGGTGCCGAGGCTCCCACATCCGCCTCCGAAGACCGTGGATTCAGCTCGCAGCGTCCTGCTGGTGAGGTAAAATATTTTCATCTTTTACAAGATGTTAAGTTTTCTTCATAGTTTGACTCTGTGCGGGATCTAAACTACCTCACCTTTGACAGGATTGGCAGGCGAAGTCCGGACTGATTAACTGTCCGGCTCCCGTGCCCGAAGACCCAGCCCCTGCTCTCCTAGTGAAGCTGCTGGTTCCGGCACCTTACGTGGTGCCGGAGAAGAAGGCCAAGAAGAAGAAGGCCACGGGGACTTGAAAGAGTTCCCGGCATATGGTGGTGTCGGACTCGTCGTCCGACGAGTCCGAGACGCACTCCTCCCGTGAAGACGAGGAGGAGGAAGAAAAGACCTCTCCCCCTCTAGCAGGGGGAGGAAAGAAGAGGAAGGCCACCCTAGTAGGGGAGGCCGAAGGGTCCAAGAAGAGGAAAACCCCTCTGCCGGACTATGCCCCCGACGCCGACGAGGACGAAGAGGAGTGGCCGGACAGGGCCAAGCGTCCGGCGAAATCGTAAGTGTTCGGATACCAGAGTAACTCATGATATTCCTTTTGTTGCGCAGCTTTCCCTAATGTTGAATATAATCATGCAGCCCGCCCAAGGACGGGCTCGACGAGTCGTCGAGCGGCTCCCTGGATTCATCGGACGTAAATTCAGTTCCGCCCGCTGCCTCCCCTGTGCTACGGATGACACCGAAGTGGCGTCGCGACAAGCTCCAGAGCAAGAGGAGGTGGTCCAGGAGGAACCGCGAGGCGACCTCCCGGACCCCAGGAGTAAAGGGGACCAGACCCCCAGGGCTCCAACTCCGGCTTTAAGCCGGACACCGCGCCGGAATCACCAACGATTTCGGACCGCGGCAGCCGAACTCCTGCCAAGAGGAGCAAGCCTATTGAGCCGGCGTCCTCCGTCCAACCGGAGGCGCCGGACAATCTGTTGGAGGTGCTTAAGGGCGCCTCCATCGACGAGGAGCACTGTACCATCATGAGTACGGTGGTCCAGAAGGTTCGGTCCGCCAAAAGCGGACTGACTGAAGCTTGTGCTAGCCTTCTAACAGGCTTCGAGGTAAGTAAAAAATATGTAAAAATATTACCGCATAGACAGTAGCCCCTAATGCTTTGTTTGGCGTTCGGAAAGAAAAGCCGAATCGAGGATCTAGCTCGGGGAGAAAGAAGGTAAGAGATACCTTATAGAAAAAATGCCTATAAGAAGACGCAATTGCAAAAAATGACAGGAGTACACTGCTTATTCTAGGGGCCACAACCGAGGTGGCGACCCTCAAGCAGGCGCTGTCCGAGGCCGAGAAGAAAGCGGCCACGGAGCGTACTGAGCGGGAGAAATATGAGGCGCAGGTCGGCGAGGTGCAGCAAGACCTTCAGGCTCTCATGAAAAAACATGAGAGTTTGGAGCTCGACTCGAAGACGCGAGCATCCGAGCTTGCTGCGGCCCTTAAAACTGCCAAATCTGCCAAGGCCGAAGCCCAGAAGGCCCTCCAGGAATTGGATGCGGTGAAAAAGATAGCGGCGGTAAGGCATTCTCTATGCAAAGCAGACATATAAAAGTAAACTACTTGTTACTTACCCGAATCCGGAGCTCTCTAGGGGCATTCGCAGATCTTCCCCGCAGCATATCCGATGCCGCCGCATTCTACCGAGCCGAGGAAGGCAGCTCGACGGAGAAGGTGTTCTGGTCTCAGTACGCTGAGGCCGAACACCCTGTGCCCTTGAGCGACTAGCTGAAGCAGCTGGTCGAGCTCCACAAGGCGGCCGAACAGGCCCTGAAGGGCTTCATAGTTCGGCTGTGGCCTGGAGAGGCCCTGCCTGGGAGCTACTTTGGACTGGTGCGGCGGCTGGTGGAGGCTTGTCCCAGGATCGAGGTTATCAAGCGCTCCGTCTGCATCGAAGGTGCCCGTAGGGCCCTTGCCCGTGCAAAGGTGCACTGGGGTAAGCTGGACGGTGAGAAGCTTGTGAGGGACGGGCCGCCGCCGGGGAAGGAGCATCGCAAGCCCGAGAACTATTACAAGGATGTTCTGGCTGGTGCCCGCCTTATGGCGGATGAATGTACCAAGGATGTAATTTTTGAATGAACTCGCTCGTGTTATCCTGTGCGCTGAAAACTTGTTCATATGCGCTAAGCAATGCTTGTTGAATTTAAAATATTACTTTCTGTGCGGCCGTTTATCAAAAAATTGAGAGATGGCCAGTCGTCGGCTTCTGCCCCCATGCCACTAGTGCTGGGGTGTTCGGGATAAACCTGAGCGCTCTTTTTCCCATGATTGGGTCCGTCGAGGGAGGCACTCAGCACAACGAACAAGGCAATCGGACTATAATGCTTGAACACTCTCACTTAGCCATAGAACTCTATAATTTTAAATTTCGGCGAAGCCCCTAGTATTCGGAAGACCGAGTTCGGGGCGCTATCCACGCCTTGGCCGGACAAAGCTGGTTCCTCGCTCGAAGCGGCATAAGTCTTTAAGGACTCGAAAAACCTCTCGAACAGCGACCGATCTCTCGCCTCATCATGACAGTCAGTTTTAGCTTTCTCCACTGAGGTGCTCGGCCCAGCTCAACTGGGGCACAATCGCAATGGTTCTCCTAGTGCTACCTTAGCCGATATAGAGGAACATAAGGCACCAAAACATAGGAGCCGGGCAAACCCAACTATTGACCCAAATCATGATTCGGAGCCGATGCATATAGTGCTATAAGTTCGGGGTGCCGCACTTGTGAAAGTGTACGGACTTCTCACGCCATATTGATGGGTACTGAAGCCCCTGGCGTATTTTCTCGTACCACAGTGTACGGATGCAACATGTTATTAATAAACATATACATATAGAGGATAATGCAAAAAATAGACAAAAAGCTATGCATTGTTTATAGAAAGGCTGCTATGAAAGCGGAACGATACAAATAGTGTGATAAGCAAAAGAAATTGGACTATTTAACATGTCCTGGCCAAGGGCAGGCCGCGGGATTATATTAAAAAAAGGTATACTGCTCGCAATAGAGACCACCTGGAAGTTCCATAATGCGGCGTGGCTTGTCTGCGTTCCTAGATCTTGCATCGTTTGTGCGGCAGTTGAATTGCCGAACGGGTCATCCGAAGTATGGAGTCCTGAGAGTAAAAAAAAGGAATCCGGCAGCCCCTGGTGCGGTTTAAGCCGTATTTCGGGCGTGCCGTGATAGTGCCCCTTCCCCTGTGCCCATGGTATTTCAAGAGCGTAGTTATGTACGTGAAGCACTGGTTTCGCTATATCGCGAGGGCCAGGGTTGGGGCCGCATTGCTACGCTAGCTCAGAACGTGACAGTCGGTCTTGTTGTAGGGTACTCCGGGCGCGCTTGACAGTGTTCGGCTTTTTGGAGGCCGAACTGGAGAACTGCCTAAAGAGGCTGCTTTGTACTTCTGCTGCGAGCGCTGCCGTGTGCTCCTCCATTCGGAGGGAGCGTTCAGTGTTCCCATTGACCGTGATTACTACTCTAGGGCCTGGCATCTTGAGCTTGAGGTATGCATAGTGTGGTACCGCGTTGAATTTTGCGAATGCGGTTCGCCTGAGCAGTGCGTGATAGCCACTACGGAACGGGACTATGTCGAAGATTAACTCCTCGCTTCGGAAGTTATCCGGAGATCCGAAGACCACTTCCAGTGTGACTGAGCCTATACAGTTGGCTTCTACACCTGGTATGATGCCTTTAAAGGTCGTTTTGGTGGGCTTGATCCTCGAGGGATCTATGCCCATTTTTCGCACTGTATCCTAGTAAAGCAGGTTCACGCTGCTGCCGCCGTCCATGAGGACTCTTGTGAGATGAAATCCGTCAATGATTGTGCCTAGAACCAATGCGGCGAAGCCGCCGTGACGGATGCTAGTGGGGTGGTCCCTTCGATCAAAGGTGATCGGACAGGAGGACCATGGGTTGAACTTTGGGGCGACCGGCTCCATCGCATATACGTCCCGTAACGCACGCTTCCGCTCCCTCTTGGGAATGTGGGTTGCGTATATCATGTTCACTGTCCGCACTTGCGGGGGAAATCCCTTCTGTCAACTGTTGTTCGGCGGCCTGGGCTCCTCCTCATTGTCGCTATGCAGCCCCTCGTCTTTCTTTTCGGTTCTTAACTTGCCTGCCTGCTTGAACACCCAACAATCCCTGTTGGTGTGATTGGCTGGCTTTTCGGGGGTGCCATGTATCTGGCACAAGTGGTCGAGTATTCGGTCCAAACTGGACGGGCCCTGAGTATTTCTTTTGAATGGCTTTTTCCGTTGACCGGATTTGTAGCCTCGGAATCCGGCATTAACTGCCGTATCCTCGTTGTTGTCGCTGTTAACGCGGCGCTTTTGTTTGTTCCGACGCGACATGTCACTTTTTGTCCTTGGTATTCGAATTACCAGGGTTCTTGGTTAAGTTGTTGCTGCGAGCTAGCCAGCTGTCTTCTCCCGCGCAAAAGCGGGTCATGAGTGTCGTGAGGGCTGCCATAGATTTCGGCTTATCCTGTCCCAGGTGCCGGGCAAGCCACTCGTCACGGATATTATGCTTGAAGGCCGCTAAGGCCTCTGCGTCCGGACAGTCGACTATCTGGTTTTTCTTTATTAGGAACCGTGTCTAGAATTGCCTGGCCGATTCCTCTGGCTGCTGAATTATGTGGCTTAGGTCATCGGCATCCGGTGGTCGCACATAAGTGCCCTGGAAGTTATCAAGGAATGCGGCTTCCAGGTCCTCCCAAGAACCGATTGAGTCTGCTGGCAAGCTGTTAAGCCAATGCCGGGCCGGTCCCTTAAGTTTGAGTGGGAGGTATTTGATGGCCTGTAGATCATCACCGCGGGCCATGTGGATATGAAGGAGATAATCCTCGATCCATACCGCAGGATCTGTTGTGCCATCGTACGATTCGATGTTTACGGGTTTGAAGCCCTCAGGGATTTTATGATCCATCACTTCATCTGTGAAGCATAGTGGGTGTGCGGCGCCTCTGTATTGGGCTATATCATGATGCGGCTCGAAGGAGCTTTGTCTGTTGAGTTTGGCCCGGCCAGATTTATTGCATCCGGAGTGACGATCACCGTCACGTGTCGTGGGGCGCCTGCGCGATCCGTAGATCGATCTTGTTTGCCTTGCCTTGTCCTCCAGTATGTCGCGCAGGTCGAGCGCATTTTCCCGTGCCTTAGTATGCTTAACACGGCATCGGGGCATGGCTTGAGTGGAGGGCCAAGAGGCCTCTCTGTCGCGGCCACGAGGTGGCTGGTCGGCCATGTCATGCGCTGGTGATGTAGGTGCTTCCTCCTCTAGTTGGGGTAGCAGCCTGCGCTTTGGGTAACTCTTGGAGGGGCGTTCGAGTTCATACTCTTCGGCCGCAAGGACTTCAGTCCATCTGTCAGCTAGCAAATACTGATCAGCTCTAAGCTGTTGCTGCTTTTTCTTGAGGCTGCTTGCCGTGGCCATAAGCCTGCGTTTAAAACGCTCTTGTTCGGTGAGATCGTCTGGCACGACGAACTCGTCGTCGTCGAGGCTTGCCTCGTCTTCGGAGGGAGGCGTATAATTATCGTCCTCAACCTCTTGGTCCGCTGCCCTCTCGTGAGGGCTGGCTTCTCTGTCCTCCTGTGCTGAATCTTGCTAGAGGGGGTGTTCTTCGGCGCTATCCGGAGTAGTATTATCTCCCGTGCCGGAATCACTGTTTTTGCTTTGGCGGGATTTAGAGCGGCGCCGCTGATGCCGGCGCTTGGGATGTTTCTTAGAGTTATCGTCCCCCGCTATTCCATCGCCATCTCCATCCTTTGGAGTGTCCATCATATATATGTCATATGACGAGGTGGCCTTCCAGCGCCCTACAGGTGCTGGTTCTTGTTCGTCTCCTGCATCATCGTCCATGTCGTCGATGTCTTCGGAGTCGAAGTCAAGCATGTCGGTTAAGTCGTCGACAGTGGCTACGAAATGGGTGGTGGGTGGGTTTTCAATTTCTTCATCGTCCGTATCCCAACCTTGCTGACCGTAGTCCGGCCAGGGCTCTCCTGATAAAGAGAAAGACTTTAGAGAATTCAGGATGTTGCCGAAGGGCGAGTGCTGAAAGATGTCCGCGGCGGTGAACTCCATTATCGGCGCCCAATCAGATTCGATCGGCAGGGGCGCGGGGGGCTCGGAGTTCGGAAATGAATCCGGCTCCTCGGAGTCACGGGCCATGCGGAGTGCGGGGCTGGAGTTCGGCTCGATCGCCTCTGAGATCGCAGCCCCTGAGGTAGCGTCCAACCGCTGATCCTCGATCGGCGCAGTAGGCTCTGAATCAATGGTCGGAACCGATGCGTGTGCGGCCTCCAAGGCACCGTTCGGCGGCAGAGCTATATCATGCCCATTGAGACAGTGTGGCACGCTTGGCTGTGGCTCGAATCCATCGAAGATCAAGTCCCCGCGGATGTCAGCCATGTAGTTTAGGCTTCCAAACCTGGCCTGATGGCCAGGGGCGTAGCTTTCGATCTGCTCAAGGTGGCCAAGCGAATTGGCCTGCAGTGCGAAGCCGCCGAAGACGAAGATCTGTCCGGGGAGAAAAGTCTCACCCTAGACTGCATCGTTGTTGATGATCGAAGGAGCCATCGGGCCTAAAAGCGACGACACAGATGAACTCTCAATGAAAGCACCAATGTCGGTGTCAAAACCAGCGGATCTCGGGTAGGGGGTCCCGAACTGTGCGTCTAGGCCGGATTGTAACAGGAGGCAAGGAACATGATGTTTTACCCAGGTTTGGGCCCTCTTGATGGAGGTAAAACCCTATGTCCTGCTTGATTAATATTGATGATATGGGTAGTACAAGAGTAGATCTACCACGAGATCAAGGAGGCTAAACCCTAGAAGCTAGCCTATGGTATGATTGTTGTATGATGAAGTTGTCCTACGGACTAAAACCCTCCGGTTTATATAGACACCAGAGAGGGTTAGGGTTACACAAAGTCGGTTACAATGGTAGGAGATCTTGAATATCCGCATCGCCAAGCTTGCCTTCCACGCCAAGGAAAGTCCCATCCGGACACGGGACGAAGTCTTCAATCTTGTATCTTCATAGTCCTGGAGTCCGGCTGAAGGTATAGTCCGGCTACCCGAACACCCCCTAATCCAGGGCTCCCTCAGCAAGTTTCATAAGTACTATATTAAAGGTTCAAACATCTAAAGCACAGAGTTATATGACTAGACACGGTGAAGAGATCAACTCCTAATCTAAGTCAACGTCACAGCCGAAGTCGTCATCGTCACCCTCGTCGGACTCCTCAGCGAGATCATCCTAGTCTATCGAGTCATCCTCGGCATCCTTCTGGTTGCGTGCGGTCATCAGCAATGCCTCGTTAATGGCGTAAAGATGCGTTCCATCCCGAAGATACCGTTCCACCAAGGGATAGGTGCTCTAACGCTCACGGGCCCTGATGAGCACCTCGGCCTTCAGGTGCTCGTTCTTATCGACCTTGGAGACTATCCTCATGTTATGAGGCGCTATCTCACTTGCGCGCCAAGCATCCTGATGAAAGTTGAGCTGGGCCCTTCACCCCTAGTACTCGAGCGCCATGGCATCGTAAGCGCACACCACATCCTCAGCTAAGTTAAACATGTCGAGCCATTGTTTCTTGCCTGTGACGGTGTTTTGGATTTGGGCGCCCCACTTCCCCAGGGCCTATGGAAAACACCACGGTACCTGCTGTTGTCCGCCATTTCAAAAACAAAATGACCTAAAACATACATATAAATAAATTTGGCGAAAGAACTGAAGAAATCTTCAACAGCATAATATGAAATTAAAAACAAACAAAAAATTGGCATGACTTTTGCATAAAAATGGACACATTAAGAGCTAGAAATTTGGCGAAACGGAAATAAATCAACATTTCGCCAAAACATTAGCGCTTATAGTATAAATCCTTGTAAAGAAATAAAGACATCTACTACAGCACAATATGAATAAAAAATAAACAAATAAATTTGGCATGACCTCTTCATAAAAATGGACAAATTAAGTGCTAAAAATTTGGTGAAATAGAAATAAATCAACGCTTCGCCAAAACTTTAGCGCTTATAGTATGTATCTCTGTAAAGAACTATAAACTACAACTATACGGCTGTTGAGTTCATATATACGTCTAGTTTTGATTGCTACAACTATAAACTACAACTAGAAATTGTTGGGGAACGTAGTAATTTCAAAAAAATTCCTACGCACATGCAAGATCATGGTGATGCATAGCAACGAGAGGGGAGAGTGTGATCTACGTACCCTTGTAGATCAACAGCGGGAGCGTTATGACAACGCGGTTGACGTAGTCGTACGTCTTCACGGCCCGACCGATCAAGCACCGAAACTATGGCACCTCCGAGTTCTAGCACACGTTCAGCTCGATGACGATCCCCGGACTCTGATCCAGCAAAGTGTCGGGGAAGAGTTCCGTCAGCACGACGGCGTGGTGACGATCTTGATGTACTACTGTCGCAGGGCTTCGCCTAAGCACCGCTACAATATTATCGAGGACTATGGTGGCAGGGGGCGCCGCACACGGCTAAGAATATGATCACTTGGATCAACTTGTGTGTCTATGGGGTGCCCCTGCCCCTGTATATAAGGGATGGAGGAGGAGGAGGCCGGCCAAGGCTAGGTGCGGCCAGGATGTGGAGTCCTACTAGTACTCCAATCCTAGTAGGAGTCCACCAAGAGGGGAGGAAGGGAGAAGGAAGTGGAGGAGAAGGAAAGGTGGCCGGCCCCCTTTTCCCTAGTCCAATTCGGACTAGAGGGGAGGGGGGCGCAGCAGGCCCTTTCTCCTCTTCCCACTAAAGCCCATCAAGGCCCAATACTTCTCCCGGCGAATTCCCGTAACTCTCCGGTACTCCGAAAAATACCCGAATCACTCGGAACCTTTCCGATGTCCGAATATAGTCGTCCAATATATCGATCTTTACGCCTCGACCATTTCGAGACTCCTCGTCATGTCCCCGATCTCATCCGGGACTCCGAACTCCTTCGGTACATCAAAACTCATAAACTCATAATATAACTCTCATCAAAACCTTAAGCATGCGGACCCTACGGGTTCGAGAACAATGTAGACATGACCGAGACACGTCTCCGGTCAATAACCAATAGCGGGACCTGGATGCCCATATTGGCTCCTACATATTCTACGAAGATCTTTATCGGTCAGACCACATAACAACATACGTTGTTCCCTTTGTCATTGGTATGTTACTTGCCCGAGATTCGATCGTCGGTATCCAATACCTAGTTCAATCTCGTCACCGGCAGGTCTCTTTACTCGTTCCGTAATACATCATCCCGCAACTAACTCATTAGTTGCAATGCTTGCAAGGCTTAAGTGATGTGCATTACCGAGAGGGCCCAGAGATACCTCTCCGACGATCGGAGTGACAAATCCTAATCTCGAAATACGCCAACCCAACATGTACCTTTGGAGACACCTGTAGAGCTCCTTTATAATCACCCAGTTACGTTGTGACGTTTGGTAGCACACAAAGTGTTCCTCCAGCAAACGGGAGTTGCATAATCTCATAGTCATAGGAACATGTATAAGTCATGAAGAAAGCAATAGCAACATACTAAACGATCGGGTGCTAAGCTAATGGAATGGGTCATGTCAATCAGATCATTCAGCTAATGATGCGATCCCGTTAATCAAATGACAACACTTTGTCCATGGTTAGGAAACATAACCATCTTTGATTAACGAGCTAGTCAAGTAGAGGCATACTAGTGACACTCTGTTTGTCTATGTATTCACACATGTATTATGTTTCCGGTTAATACAATTCTAGCATGAATAATAAACTTTTATCATGATATAAGGAAATAAATAATAACTTTATTATTGCCTCTAGGGCATATTTTCTTCAGTCTCCCACTTGCACTAGAGTCAATAATCTAGTTCACATCGCTATGTGATTAACACCAATAGTTCACATCTTTATGTGATTGGTTCACATCTCCATGTGACTAACACCCAAAGGGTTTACTAGATTTAATAATCTAGTTCACATCGCTATGTGATTAACACCCAAAGAGTGATCATGTTTTGCTTGTGAGAGAAATTTAGTCAACGGGCCTGCCATATTCAGATCCGTATGTATTTTGCAAAATTCTATGTCTACAATGCTCTGCATGGAGCTACTCTAGCTAATTGCTCCCCCTTTCAATATGTATCCAGATTGAGACTTAGAATCATCTGGATCAGTGTCAAAAACTTGCATCGACGTAACCCTTTACGACGAACCTTTTTGTCACGTCCATAATCGAGAAATATATCCTTATTTCACTAAGGATAATTCTGACCGCTGTCCAGTGATCTACTCCTAGATCACTATTGTACTCCCTTGCCAAATCAGTGCAGGGTATACAATAGATCTGGTACACGGCATGACATACTTTATAGAACCTATGGCCAAGGCATAGGGAATGACTTTCATTCTCTTTCTATCTTTTGCCGTGGTCGGGCTTTGAGTCTTACTCAACTTCACACCTTGTAATACAGGCAAGAACTCTTTCTTTGACTGCTCCATTTTGAACTACTTCAAAATCTTGTCAAGGTATGTACTCATTGAAAAAACTTATCAAGCGTCTTGATCTATCTCTATAGATCTTGAAGCTCAATATGTAAGCAGCTTCACCGAAGTCTTTCTTTGTAAAACTCCTTTCAAACACTCCTTTATGCTTTACAAAATAATTCTACATTATTTCCGATCAACAATATGTCATTCACATATACTTATCAGAAATGTTGTAGTGCTCCCACTCACTTTCTTGTAAATACAGGCTTCACCGCAAGTCTGTATAAAACTATATGCTTTGATCAACTTATCAAAGCGTGCATTCCATCTCTGAGATGCTTGCACCAGTCCATAGATGAATCGCTGGAGCTTGCATATTTCGTTAGCACCTTTAGGATTGACAAAACCTACTGGTTGCATCATATACAACTCTTCTTTAAGAAATCCATTAAGGAATGCAGTTTTGTTTATCCATTTGCCAGATTTCATAAAATGCGGCAATTGCTAACATGATTCGGACAGACTTAAGCATAGATACGGATGAGAAACTCTCATCGTAGTCAACACTTTGAACTTGTCGAAAACCTTTTGCGACAATTCTAGCTTTGTAGATAGTAACACTACTATCAACGTCCGTCTTCCTCTTGAAGATCCATTTATTTTCTATGGCTTGCCGATCATCGGGCAAGTCAATCAACGTCCATACTTTGTTTTCATACATGAATCCCATCTCAGATGATTCATGTATGAAAACAAAGTATGGACGTTGATTGACTTGCCCGATGATCGGCAAGCCATAGAAAATAAATGGATCTTCAAGAGGAAGACGGACGTTGATAGTAGTGTTACTATCTACAAAGCTAGAATTGTCGCAAAAGGTTTTCGACAAGTTCAAAGTGTTGATTATGATGAGAGTTTCTCACTCGTATCTATGCTTAAGTCTGTCCGAATCATGTTAGCAATTGCCGCATTTTATGAAATCTGGCAAATGGATAAACAAAACTGCATTCCTTAATGGATTTCTTAAAGAAGAGTTGTATATGATGCAACCAGTAGGTTTTGTCAATCCTAAAGGTGCTAACAAAATATGCAAGCTCCAGCGATTCATCTATGGACTGGTGCAAGCATCTCAGAGTTGGAATACACGCTTTGATAAGTTGATCAAAGCATATAGTTTTATACAGACTTGCAGTGAAGCCTGTATTTACAAGAAAGTGAGTGGGAGAACTACAGCATTTCTGATAAAGTATATGTGAATGACATATTGTTGATCGGAAATAATGTAGAATTATTCTGTAAAGCATAAAGGAGTGTTTGAAAGGAGTTTTTCAAAGAAAGACTTCGGTGAAGCTGCTTACATATTGAGCTCCAAGATCTATAGAGATAGATCAAGACGCTTGATAAGTTTTTTCAATAAATACATACCTTGACAAGATTTCGAAGTAGTTCAAAATGGAACAGTCAAAGAAAGAGTTCCTTGCCTATGTTACAAGGTGTGAAATTGAGTAAGACTCAAAGCCCGACCACGGCAGAAGATAGAAAGAGAATAAATGTCATTCCCTATGCCTTGGTCATAGGTTCTATAAAGTATGCCATGATGTGTACCAGATCTATTGTATACCCTACCACTGAGTTTGGCAAGGGAGTACAATAGTGATCTAGGAGTAGATCACTGGACAACGGTCAAAATTATCCTTAGTGGAATAAGGATATGTTTCTCGATTATGGAAGTGAAAAAGGTTCGTCGTAAAGGGTTACGCCGATGCAAGTTTTGACACTAATCTAGATGACTCTAAGTCTCGGTCTAGATACATATTGAAAGTGGGAGCAATTAGCTAGAGTAGCTCCATGCAGAGCATTGTTGACATAGAAATTTGCAAAATACATGCGGAACTGAATGTGGCAGACCCGTTGACTAAGATTCTCTCACAAGCAAAACATGATCACACCTTAGTACTCTTTGGGTGTTAATCACATAGCGATGTGAACTAGATTACTGAATCTAGTAAACCCTTTGGGTATTGGTCACATGGCGATGTGAACTATGGGTGTTAATCACATGATGATGTGAACTATCGATGTTAATCACATGGTGATGTGATCTAGATTATTGACTCTAGTGCAAGTGGGAGACTGAAGGAAATATGCCCTAGAGGCAATAATAAAGTTATTATTTATTTCCTTATATCATGATAAATGCTTATTATTCATGCTAGAATTGTATTAACCGGAAACATAATACATGTGTGAATACATAGACAAACAGAGTGTCACTAGTATGCCTCTACTTGACTAGCTCATTAATCAAAGATGGTTATGTTTCCTAACCATGGACAAAGAGTTGTTATTTGATTAACGGGATCACATCATTAGTTGAATGATTTGATTGACATGACCCATTTCATTAGCTTAGCACTCGATCGTTTAGTATGTTGCTATTGCTTTCTTCATGACTTATACATGTTCCTATGACTATGAGATTATGCAACTCCCGTTTGCCGGAGGAACACTTTGGGTGCTACCAAACGTCACAACGTAACTGGGTGATTATAAAGGAGTACTACAGGTGTCTCCAATGGTAGATGTTGGGTTGGCGTATTTCGAGATTAGGATTTGTCACTCCGATTGTCGGAGAGGTATCTCTGGGCCCTCTCGGTAATGCACATTACACAAGCCTTGCAAGCATTGCAACTAATGAGTTAGTTGCGAGATGATGTATTACAGAACGAGTAAAGAGACTTACCGGTAACGAGATTGAACTAGGTATTGGATACCGGCGATCGAATCTCGGGCAAGTAACATACCGATGACAAAGGGAACAACGTATGTTGTTATGCGGTCTGACCGATAAAGATCTTCGTAGAATATGTCGGAGCCAATATGGGCAT
This sequence comes from Triticum monococcum, assembly GCA_034509565.1. Classification (NCBI taxonomy): domain Eukaryota; kingdom Viridiplantae; phylum Streptophyta; class Magnoliopsida; order Poales; family Poaceae; genus Triticum; species Triticum monococcum. The sequence continues at coordinate 434,471,628 of CM067842.1, read as the reverse complement.
CCAGGTCCCGCTATTGGTTATTGACCGGAGACGTGTCTCGGTCATGTCTACATTGTTCTCGAACCGTAGGGTCCGCACGCTTAACGTTACGATGACAGTTATTATGAGTTTATGCATTTTGATGTACCGAAGGTTGTTCGGAGTCCCGGATGTGATCACGGACATGACGAGAAGTCTCGAAATGGTCGAGACATAAAGATTGATATATTGGAAGCCTATGTTTGGACATCGGAAGTGTTCCGGGTGAAATCAGGATTTTACCGGATTACCGGGAGGTTACCGGAACCCCCCGGGAACCATATGGGCCTTGTTGGGCCTTGGTGGAAAGGTGAAAGGGGCATCCCAAGGTGGGTTGCGCGCCTCCCCCCTCCCCTAGTCCTATTAGGACTAGGAGAGGTGGCTGGCCCCCTTCTCTCTCTCTCTCTCTCTCTCTCGAGGAATCCTATTAGGAATAGGATTAAAGGGGGGAGTCCTACTCCCGGTAGGAGTAGGACTCCTCCTGCGCCCTCCTCCTTGGCCGGCCAGCCCTTCCCCTTGGATCCTTTATATACGGGGGCAGGGGGCACCTCTAGACACACAAGTTGATCATTGAGATCGTTCCTTAGCCGTGTGCGGTGCCCCCTGCCACCATATTTCACCTCGATCATATCGTTATAGAGCTTAGGCGAAGCCCTGCGTCGGTAGAACATCAAGATCGTCACCACGCCGTCATGCTGACGGAACTCCTCCCCGAAGCTTTGCTGGATCGGAGCCCGGGGATCGTCATCGAGCTGTACGTGTGCTAAGAACTCGGAGGTGCCGGAGTAACGGTGCTGGGATCGGTCGGATCGGGAAGAAGACGTACGACTACTTCCTCTACGTTGTGTCAACGCTTCCGTTGCGATCTACAAGGGTACGTAGATCAGACTCTCCCCCTCGTTGCTATGCATCACCATGATCTTGCGTGTGCGTAGGAATTTTTTTGAAATTACTACGTTCCCCAACAACTACAACTATCAAACTAAAACTAGCTGGAAACTACAACTATACCTAGAAACTAAAAACTAAAACTACGGCAATGGCGACGTGGGCAGCGCCGCGGTGGAGGGCGAGGGCGGCGACGAGAGTGAGATGGGGGGAGTGGGAGTGGATGACCCGCCACTGCTAATTTGGGGTGGCGGGCGGCAATCTTCGAGTTGAATTTGGACAATCTACTGCTAACCTATGTGTGGCGGGCGTGGCCGGCTGCCCGCCACAGCTAGTATCTGCATAAAAAATACAACTGATTGCAGGCTTTTAGCTTTGGCGGGGATTTCATTATGCCCGCTACTGCTACGTGTAACAACAATGGCGGGTGAGCAGAGCCACTAGCCACAACAAACATTCGTGGCATAGCACGCTCATCGCTGCTTTAGAGCAACTCCAAAGGGCCGACATATTTCGTCCGCCTGCGTCCGTTTGGGTCGGCGCGGACAAAAGTGGTGGCCCAACGCGCCGACCCAAATTACGTCCGTGACGCGTTCATGCCGACGCATTTGCGGCTCAAATTGTGCCCCAAATGCGTCGGCGCGGATGCCGAACGGACGCTTCGCGCGCCTTCTCTCTATCCGTCGCGTCCCCACATGACGGCCGTCCAACTACCCGCTGCCTATGCGGTCAGCTTAATTTATGACCATGGGCCCACGCGTCAACAACGGCGCTCGTCCTTTTTTAAGCCGACCTCATCCAAACTCGCCGTCCACATCTGCTAACCTTTGCTCCCTCGTCACCGGCAAACCCTAGCCACCACAACCACAATGAGATGGGCCTCTTCTCTGGCGCCAGCGGCAGCAAGGCCAAGGGCAAGGCCCCCGCCACCCCTTTCCCCTCAGAGTTCCTCCCGCCTCCGCCGGCGCCGGCGCCTCGCCGGCAGAGGCAGCGCGTGAACGTGCCAGTGCACCAGGCGGAGTGGCACTGGCAGCACCGCCAGCCTCTGCCGTATCCCGACATGATGTTGTCGCACGACTGGCATCTGGATCCAGATAGGATCCTAGTGCTGGCGGCGCCGCGCACGGCTTGGGCTCACGCGGAGGAGGTGTGGCGCCAGCGGGCGCTGCTGACGCCGGAGCAGCGCCGCAAGGCCGCCTACGCATCCGACTCGCCCAACTGGGTGAGGTGGTTCGCCTTCGAGCACGAGGAGGCGAGGCGACGGGGCGTGCGGGAGGTCGACGGGAGCTCGCCACCACCGGCGCTCGTTGTCCGCGAGGAGGACCAGGCGGCCCTTGCGGCCGTCTATCGGGAGAGCGAGGAGGACGAGCGGCGCAGGGCGAAGGCGGCGGAGGTGGAAGAGGAGGCTCGGTACGAGGCGGCAATGGCGCAGGCACTTGCCCTCTCCGCGGCGGGCGACAGCATGGTGCCGCCGGTGGCCTCGCCGTCCCCTATCAAGCCGGAGACGGAGCGGGAGCCGTCCCTCATCGAGCGCTACTCCTGGACGGGAGTAGTGCGCGAGTGGGTATGCGCGCCATCGGTCTGGATGGGAGCGACGCCGGCGCAGGAGGCGGCGTACCTCGAGCACTGGCGCCAGATCAGGGTGGCCGAGGAGCGCCGCGACGGCGAGTACCTCGAGATGCTCGAGCGCGACCTCGAGGAGGAGCAGCGCGAGACCGAGGAGGAGGCGCGCCAGGCCGCGGCTGCACATGCGGCCGCCCCTCCCCCCCCCTCGCGTGCCGGCACTGCCCGACATGACGGCGCTCTGGAACACGGCGTTCGCCTGGGCCGGGCCGGCGCCGACGCTCATCGACCTCACGGACCCCGAGGACGACGACGACGATGCCTTGGGCAGCGCGCCGCCTCGTAGTGTAGGCAGTTTTTAATTTTTTTTAATGCAAATGTGGACGCGTGGACTCTCGCCGCCCTTCGTGGCCGACTTTAATGTTTAATTAATATTGTTTCTCTTTTTTAATATGCATGCCTTCATTTTTTTCTAGCGCCGTCAAAATGGGTTCAGGCCAGCGTTGGGCGCACGCGCCGACCCAAATGCGGAAGCGGACATCCGTGTCCGTCTGGCTGACCCAAACGGACAAAAAATGGACAAAATCGCCATCCGTTTGGGCCGGCCCGTTGGAGTTGCTCTTATTGTGGCGGGTGACGTATTTCGCCCACCACTGGTGTGCCGCTAGCTCTGGTGATCATGTTTTGTTACCCGCCACTACTGCTTTTCCTAACTTGTTGTGTCGGGTGCCTCGACCCGCCCGCCACTCTATTGAGTTCACCTATAAGGCCTTTCCCGGTAGTGGAGGGCGGCAAGAAGGGCGGCGAGGAAGAGGAGTTCAACGTCGAGGAGTGGCGGAGCATCTTTCCTGACTGCGACGACGACGGCATCGGCCCGGACCCATGTCTCATCAAGGATGGCTTGTTGAGGAAGGATTGGCTCGACCTCCACTACGGCCGATGAAGATAAGTAGTTTTTAGTGTAGTTTAAGTTTGAATTTATGTTTAATGTTTGGTTGTCAAGACTATCTATGTTGAACTTATGTTTAAATGCATGCAAATTTTGGTTGAAATTAAGTTGAATTTATGCAAATTTACGTTTTACTTCGCTAAGTTTAGGGGATCAGCTAGAACCGATAAAAACCTAATGGAGGTTTACTCGGCGGGATACTCTGCTATTTTTTAGGGATCGGTTAGAAATGCCCTGAAAGCAGCACAAGACAAAGGGGACAGTAACCTGTTTGTTTCACCCATATTGTCGAGTACTGTATATAACCTGAAAAGAAAAATGATACTAGTATAGATTAGTTTTCCCTAGTTCTGAACTTGTAACAGATGCATATATATATATACAAAAAAAAAACGAGTACCACGTTAGCTCAGCAAGCACCATGAACCATCCCTAGTTGGTTCTGAATTTGCAGTGGATGCAGATACAAAGAGGAAAACAAAATGGGGTAATTTGTGTTCCTAGTGTTGCTGCAATGCAATATGAGATGCTACTAAATCTGGCCTGAATTTGCTGCTGGTGCTAGGACATGCCCAACACTACCCTGTTTCAGTCTTGTTTTCTTGAAACTGAAACAATTTACTACCATCATTTTGCATCTTTCCTATCCCATGGAGAACAAAGCAGAGCCAGTTACGTGTGTGAAGATGGATAGACGGATAGATGGAGACAAGGAAGAGAATTGTTGCTGCTGCTGCATTATTGCGCTCCCCTCCAGGTGCCAAGGGGCGGGCAGGCAGGCAAGAGGAGCTTGTTCCTTGTCCACCGCAGGCGAGGTGATAACCCAACCTGTGGCCATTCCCGCTCTTATCTCCATCCCGAGTTCCTAGTCCTTTCCCCACTCAATTTCGGGGTGCAAATCTCATTCTCTTCCATGCGCAAGAAAATTGAGCGGATGCCGTCTCGTCTCCTCCACATTATCCGCGCTTGATTAATCTGCACTGCGCACGCCCAGCAACGCGACAAGGAATCTCGCTGCCCTGCCATTACACTACAAAATCCCACCTGCTCCCCTGTTTCTTGGTTCCCTTCTTCTCCACATCACCCCCCACACCCACCTTTCCCCTCTGCGGCGGCGCACGAGGGATCTGGAGAAGACGAGAAGATGATGGGGAGGAAGGCCCTGGACTACGAGGAGCTCAACGAGAACGTCAAGAAGGTGCAGTACGCCGTGCGCGGGGAGCTCTACCTCCGCGCCTCCGAGCTCCAGAAGGAGGGCAAGAGGATCATCTTCACCAACGTCGGCAACCCGCACGCCCTCGGCCAGAAGCCACTCACCTTCCCCCGCCAGGTTGCTATCCTCTTCTTCTCTTCACCAACCTACAGTAGGAAACAGGATTGATTGGAGGTTGGTGGGTGTGCTTACTTGTCCTTTCGGCGCGCAGGTGGTGGCGCTCTGCCAGGCTCCCTTTCTCCTCGATGATCCCAACGTCGGCCTCATCTTCCCCGCCGATGCCATCGCGAGGGCCAAGCACTACCTCTCCCTCGCGCCCGGCGGTTTAGGTAACATATTCTCGTCCGCCCAAAATCCATCCCTTCTTTTCTACTACTCCTAATCCAGGATGCTTCTAGGTTTTCTTCAGGCACGCACACTTGTGCCTTTTTTTTACTCCATATATATGCATGCAAGTTGAAGTGGATAACAAATGCAGAGCTGACGGTTTTTAATTTCTTCACATAACAAATAAGAGTTTATCCACTTTTATCTACTCACTCATGTATTACAGTACTATGTTCCATTGTTTCTGTAGTCTTACGTATATACTCTATATGCGTGTGTGTGTGTGTTTGACTGACACAACTTGTAATCTATCTCACCAGGTGCTTACAGTGACTCCCGAGGTATCCCTGGGGTTAGGCAGGAAGTTGCCGAGTTCATTCAGAGGCGTGATGGGTATCCAAGGTCAGACTGAACAAGAGCGCCCATGAAAATATCCTATCTACTTGCACATCTCAGTTTTTCTGGTCATCCTTCCTCCCTCCTCACACTGGTATTCTATGGTCTACTTACTGCAGTGATCCAGAGCTTATTTACCTCACTGATGGTGCCAGCAAAGGTGTGATGCAAATGCTCAACGCCATTATCAGAAATGAGAGGGACGGGGTATGGTTATCCTTGAAAGCCGTATCTTTCCCCAAATTCTTACTTAAGACTAAGTGTAAATAAACCCAATGTGGTTGAGATGCATGTATCTTTCTTGGCAGATTTTGGTCCCTGTTCCACAATACCCGCTTTATTCTGCTGCTATTTCCCTCTTTGGTGGTTCTCTTGTCCCGTATTATTTGGAAGAAGAGGCTAACTGGGGACTTGATCTTGTCAGTACCCGGCAATCAGTTGCAGAAGCACGGTCAAAGGGAATCACTGTAAGTGTTTACCGATAATTTAGGACTTAGCATGTAGTATATTTCATCCTGTCTTACATACTCATCAGAAATACCAGATGTAATCAATTAGGGGATTACATATTATTTTTATCCAACTAGAATGCTATGCTTGTCTTCTCTGCAATCAGACCCTTGCCTATCTTCATTCTCTACACTAAAACCTCTACTAACTCTTGGGAAGAAAGATCAGTAGTCTAATAGTTAGCTTGAAGAAAGAAACACTTGTAAAATTGTTTGTTGGATGTTTTGTGTTGACAGTGTAATTTGTTTCACCTTCTCATAGTTCATGATTTTCTTCTTCTTTCTATATCGTTGTAGGCATGCTGCTTATATAAAATTGTTATCCTTAATGTATACTAGTTGTATTTGGCTCTGATGATATTTTTTTTCCCTCCAATCTAGGTTCGAGCAATGGTGATAATAAACCCAGGAAACCCTACTGGTCAATGCCTAAGTGAAGCAAATATTAGGGAACTTTTGAACTTCTGCTATCAGGAAAACTTGGTTCTGCTTGCAGATGAAGTTTATCAACAGAATGTTTATCAAGATGAGCGTCCGTTTATAAGTGCAAGAAAGGTACCGATGGTTACAGCTTCACTCAAGCTTATAATTTTCATGTGACAAGTCTATAATCTAGTGAGCACTCTAAGTTGCCCTTAAGTAACACATATTGACAAGTACTTGCTTCCGCACGCCGAGAAACTACTACAAGAGATTAGGCTCATGCTGTGTTACACTGAAAGATAATCGGATTTTTTTCCTCAAATATCAATTGCGCTGACCACAATGGCCTTTCTCAACATGTTCTAGGTTATGTTTGACATGGGTCCTCCAGTAAGCAGGGAAGTTCAGCTGATATCTTTCCATACTGTGTCCAAAGGATATTGGGGAGAGTGTGGACAACGTGGTGGGTACTTTGAAATGACAAATATTCCTCCCAAGGTAACATTCTACTACAGAATTTATGATTTATCTTAAAGATTATGAACAAGTTACTTACTACTATGTATGAAGAATGCAGCTATAAAAAAACGAAATACATATATAAATAAGATTTTACATAATTCATGTATTATTGCAAAAAAAACTGCATCAGAATTTCCTGGACTTGCTATTGTTCTTTCTTAGCAGTACAGTTGTGTATATACTACAATGTGCAATATGATCCACTAAACCCATCCTGTACTAGCTAGGTTGTTGCAATTACATTTGTTGCACCAACATATTCCTTTTATTAATGGAGTGCACTTTGTGGATACCCCCAAAACTGTTGGGTAATGAACAATGCATGTTGGAGTTATATGTATGTCACCAGTCCCTCGATGTTCATTTACAGCTGCTAGCTGTGTCCAACCTCAAAGCTTTGAAAGTTGAGATTGAACGTGTAAATAAGACAAGTCACATAAATAAGGATGGCACTTTATTCCATTGTACAAACGTTTACACTCAAGTTTGGATGGTAACACATACTTTCTTAAATACCCATAATCAAATTGCTCTTCTGTTTGTTCTGACAGACTGTCGACGAGATTTACAAGGTTGCATCAATCGCGCTGAGTCCAAATGTTCCTGGGCAGATCTTTGTAAGTGAAACAAAGTTTAATGATTCTGTTGTTGTTTTTGGTTGGGAGGGGTGGGGGTAGTAGGAGGCAATCCATGAACTACTATTGAAATTCTTGAAAATCAGAACCTCGTTTTCACTGTTGTATTCTGTGTTGTGGTCAGCATACTTTTTTTTTGCAGTTATCTTGCTTTATTTTAAGAAGTTATACAATGGTTCTGATTTCTTTAATTCGCAGATGGGGCTTATGGTGAACCCTCCTAAACCTGGAGACATCTCGTACCTGAAGTACTCTGCTGAAAGGTTAAAAACACCGCCCTTCGTATTTCTTACTATATGCCTCACTTCCCATATGAAAGAACATTAGCGTGTTAGCTGGTACTAACATGCTTCAAACTGACGTTGCAGTAAGTCTATCCTTGAATCTTTGAGGAGGAGGGCACAAATAATGACAGACGGTTTCAATAGTTGCCGAAATGTTGTCTGCAATTTCACAGAAGGTAACATAAAAGCTCTAAACTGCATATTTTTATCTGGCTATTATCTGTAGCAGGAGCTATGTATTCTTGCCCGCAAATACGCCGCAATGCATATTTTTCAATGGCAAAGAAGCTTCTCTCTGATGTTCTATGCTATTGTGCTTTTGCAGGAGCTATGTATTCTTTCCCGCAAATACGGCTGCCGCAAAGAGCTATGGATGTAGCAAAAAGCGCTGGCAAAGCGCCCGATGTTTACTACTGCCTCAAGCTTCTGGAAGCCACTGGAATTTCCACTGTTCCAGGCTCAGGTTTTGGTCAGAAAGAAGGGTAAGTGCTTTTCTGATATCATCAGTTATTGTTTTAATGATTTTTTTTAGTTACAAGGTGTAAGAGATCCTAGCTACTCCCTCCCTTTCTAAATATAAGACCTTTTAGAGATTTCAATATGGAGTTATGGACCACATACGGATGTATATGGATGCATTTTAGATGTAGATTTACTCATTTTGCTCCGTATGTAGTCTGTATTGGAATCTCTAAAAAGGCTTATATGTAGGAACGGAGAGAGTAGAAGTGAAGCATGATAAACTGGGCATATGAGAACAGTGGCCCATCATCAGTGTTGTGATACACATGGAAACTGTCACTGCACTTTGGGCTTATGCTAATCATGAACCTGATAAGAATGGGAATGGGCTGGCCTGCTCCAGCCTGGACCTGGTTTCTATTACTACCATGAAGATGTTAGCACAACAAGTCCACAACTTAGCATATTTGCATTTCTGGAACAAAAGCAATCTTGAGTGAATAGTTTGAAACTTTCCTGTAAGCACAAGCCTAACAACCTTTGCGAAGGTATAGACTATCATAACGGCATACTACAGCCCTGGGCAACCAAATCTGGGTCTACCCACTCATCCTCATGGGCTGATGAGGATTGACTCCGCTGGCCCTGTCTCCACATGAATCCGACCCAAAAAACCCATTGGACTGGAAATTTTGGGCGGGGCCAGTGTCAAAATGGGTGACGTCAGCCCATTCCCATCTTGGTTGAACCATTGTAGGAAACCAGTCCTCCTGTTCATCACCATCATCCTGATCATATTTTTTACTGCAGAACCAATCACCGTTTGTCCTTGCTCAGTAATAAGATTGCACTTTGTGATATGGAACAATTTGCAGGGTGTTCCATCTGAGGACGACGATCCTGCCCGCGGAGGAGGACATGCCGGCGATCATGTCGAGCTTCAAGAAGTTCAACGACTCGTTCATGGAGCAATACCAGGACCACTCGAGGCTGTGAAGAGAGAAGAAGACAACCGCATCTACATATAATACAATGCTGCTCTTTTCTACCAGCAATTAAAGTTGATTAATTAGCTGTAAGCTGTAACTATGGTGAAGAAAACTGGTTGCTATGCTTGATATGTATAGGGGGGAAGATATATGCGGAAATATTCGGTCCATTTACTACATAATATGATGATACTGTAATTGTTGGCTCCAATAATTGATCCATAATAAATAATTAAACACCGAGCTTGATCACCCTTGTTGCTTGAGCTTAGCTAAGGCGGTATGCATGCATGGATGCATGCTGACACACAGCACCTACTGCTCCCTCCGATCCACAATATAGTGCTTACAGATTTTTTTTTAAATGTCAAACTTTTGTAGAGAAAAACATATACATCTGAAATATAAAATACATATCATTAAATACATCACAAGACATATTTTCATATTGTATATATTTGGCATTGTAGATGTAAATAGGTTTCTTTATAAACATGTTCAAAATTTGTAAGGTTTGTCTTTTCAGAAAATATATATGTACTGCATTATGAAACGAAGGAAGCATATACTAGTATATACTGCCGTACTTATCAATCAGTTTGTTTTTTGATACAAAACAGCAATACCTACTCCCTGCTTCTGACTTTGCTACAAAAATATGCACTCCCTGAATTGAATGGCCATATGCCTGGCTGCTAACGCTCGTCCTTTTAATTTAATTTGTTATAAGGGCAGTCCTAAAGAAGACTGGCAAGTGACGACTCCAAAGGCAATTAATTAACACAAGTCTTGTGAAGAATTTCAGATAGTTGAAGATAACATGGGCGAAAATAATAGCCATACGCGTTCCCGTCATCGTATCGTAGCGTGGGAAGGAAAACCAAGGCAGTTGCTGTGGTGGCAAATTAAACTAAAATTGTAGGAGAGGTCTGAGTGCCAATTGCATACCGACGAGAAATCGTGCCGACTTTGTAGTACCGTGCCCAGTGTAAGTCAAAGAATAATACAGTACTGTATTTCTGCTTCTAGATGTTCACAAGTCCCAGTCCCCATTTTCACAAGAACCAGTCACACATAGCTATTGGGTTTCCGCAACAACAAAAAAAACATATAGCTATTGAGCACACTATCAGGGGAAATATATTATATATATACCCCTACTTGTGGCCACACTATGTTATCCTACCCTCTGCCAATTACGGCCGAGTACAAGGCGTCCGACATGATCTCAAGACTTTTCCCCCTCTTGTACCGAGTCACACATCTCAAGATTTAAACTTTGACTAACAGTTAATGCCATCATATGTAAATGATGTAACCCTGATTACCAATGAATAAGTGAAGGTTTTGATGTAAAAAAATGCAATAATATGTGGCCAGGTATTTGGACTTTTATCATTTTTACTGCATCTGCAACCATGATTCAATATAACTCGCACAAGAAACCTCATCTAGCTAGTACTCCCTCCATTCCGTAATATAAGAGCGGTTTTCACACTACATTAGTGTCAAAAACATTCTTATATTATGAGACGGAGAAAGTAGTATTTTATATTTGAATACAACACGGGGTGAGAAAAGAAGTGAAACCAACTTCTTACAAAAAAAATCAACATAAAACCTTAGGTCCATGCGAATTCACTGCAATATAAATGTATAGTATTCCTTCCGTAAATTAATATAAGAGCATTTAGATCACTAAAGTAATGATCTAAACGGTCTTATGTTAGTTTACAGAAGGAGTACATGGTTGTAAGGAAATTGCTTTTGGACCCCGAGCTCCATGAAGCTCAGATTTTTGAAAAATACAAAAACCATTTTTTTAAGTTTCAAAAAAAATATTTAAGAAAATTACACGTGAACCCAGGGGCGTATACTACATCCCCTAAATTTTTCATGAGGAAATATGTGGTTCAAGCTACACACACACAAAAAAGAAGCAAAACCATGTCTTCTAACCCTACACTATCCAGTATACTTCCCGCATTCTCTTATACAAGGCCACGAACTGAGATTACAATTATTAAGGTAAAATTTAATGACTACTCCCTCCGTTCCAAAATAGATGACCCAACTTTAGTACAAAGTTAGTACAAAGTTGAGTCATCTATTTTGGGACGGAGGAAGTACTTTGCAAGCCAACTTTTCTTCTTGTTACTAGGATCATTAATACGCTCGCGTGCATGCAAAAAAGGAATGAGAAAAATAGCGCAGTGTCATTATAACTACATGCATACAAGTATTAAACAAGTTGCTAGTAAACATTATTATTTTTTGCCTTGATTACTGTTAGTGACCTTGTATAGATGCAAAATGTATGTTTTATAATGGTCTTGTACTAATATAAAAGAATGGAGGAAGTACTTTAATAAAAATGGTTGTGTACATCACAATGATGCAGAGGACGAGGGGTTTTCAACCAACTTTTCAAAAAAAGGAAAAAAAGTGCAAAACCAATCACAGAGCACATGTTTGCACGTTTGGTGATATCCTAACTCGTTGGAATTGCATTTCAAATTGACGGTTCTAATTTTGCGGCAGTCATGTATTTTGAATCGAATTCCTGTTTTTGAATAATAGAGCCAATTTTAGGGAGCCAAAACAAGGTGCAAGTTCTGAAAATTCGGTTCACATCACCTGAAAAAAAAAAAGTTCACATGGACACGGGCCGCTTGAGCATTTTCCTCATAAATAAAATCGATGGCCATGTTACAAGTCTCGAAAGAGAAAGGCAGCCAACGTGGGTCTTCTTTTCTCGAGGCAAACAGGACCACTGACCCAGTAGACTAGTGTTATAGTACTGCTAGTTCTACTAAAGTAGTTGCGCTTCTGTTAGAGTATCTTCAGCCATTTGACCCTTCATGAGGTTTGAAATAGCGTCATCTAAGAACGTGTTGGCGGAAAAATCGATATGAGGGGGCTCGGGTTCTCACCCGCCCCCAAGGTCGCCCCATAGGCGTCGATTTCGGCCCACTTTCAGCCAACTTTTAGCGTAAATTGGACTGATTTCAACCCATATTTAGGGTGCTTGGCACAAATTCGGCAGAAGCTATTTTTTATCACATAGTTCATCACAAAAAACAATACCAATCAAATAGTTCAACAAATCAATACAAATCAAATAGTTCAACAAATAAAAACTCATATTTCATCACACGTCAAGCTAGGCGTTGCCCTTGAGCCTCCGTAGGTGCTCTACCAGATCCTGTTGTAGTTGTTGATGCATCTATGTGTCTCGGATCTCCTGACGAATATTGAGGAAGGCAGTCCAGGCTGCCGGTAGCTGGTGATCAACTTGGGCAAGAGGACCCTGCCTGTAATATGGTTCAGTGTCAAAAGCTGGCTATTCCTGTTCACTCTCAAAGATCGTGTTGTGCAAGACGACACAACAAGTTAATACCTTCCACATTTGATCTTCTGATCAGGTCTGAGCGGGGTACTAGACAACAGCAAATTGAGATTGGAGCACACCAAATGCCTGCTCGACATCCTTCTTGTAAGCCTCCTGACATTTGGCAAAGTAGGAGTTCTTGCCTCCTGACACAGGGTTGAAGGAAATATGTCCTAGAGGCAAATAAAGTTATTATTTATTTCCTTATATCATGATAAATGTTTATTATTCATGCTAGAATTGTATTAACCGGAAACATGATACATGTGTGAATACATAGACAAACAGAGTATCACTAGTATGCCTCTACTTGACTAGCTCGTTGATCAAAGATGGTTATGTTTCCTAGCCATAGACAAAGAGTTGTCATTTGATTAACGGGATCACATCATTAGGAGAATGATGTGATTGACTTGACCCATTCCGTTAGCTTAGCACTTGATCGTTTAGTTTGTTGCTATTGCTTTCTTCATGACTTATACATGTTCCTATGACTATGAGATTATGCAATTCCCGTTTACCGGAGGAACACTTTGTGTGCTACCAAACATCACAACGTAACTGGGTGATTATAAAGGTGCTCTACAGGTGTCTCCGAAGGTACTTGTTGGGTTGGCGTATTTCAAGATTATGATTTGTCACTCCGATTGTCGGAGAGGTATCTCTGGGCCCACTCGGTAATTCACATCACTTAAGCCTTACAAGCATTGCAACTAATGAGTTAGTTGCGGGATGATGTATTACGGAACGAGTAAAGAGACTTGCCGGTAACGAGATTGAACTAGGTATTGAGATGCTGACGATCGAATCTCGGGCAAGTAACATACCGATGACAAAGGGAACAACGTATGTTGTTATGCGGTTTGACCGATAAAGATCTTCGTAGAATATGTGGGAGCCAATATGAGCATCCAGGTTCCGCTATTGGTTATTGACCAGAGACATGTCTCGGTCATGTCTACATAGTTCTCGAACCCGTAGGGTCCGCACACTTAAAGTTTCGATGACGGTTATATTATGAATTTATGAGTTTTGATGTACCGAAGGTTGTTCAGAGTCCCGGATGTGATCACGGACATGACGAGGAGTCTCGAAATGGTCGAGACTTAAAGATCAATATATTGGACGACTATATTCGGACATCGAAAAGGTTCCGAGTGATTCAGGTATTTTTCGGAGTACCGGGGAGTTACGGGAATACGGGGAAGTAGTATTGGGCCTTAATGGGCCTTAGTGGGAAGGAGAGGCAGCAGCCAGGAGGTGGCGCGCGCCCCTCCCAAGCCCAGTCCGAATTGGACAAAGGGTTTGGGGCGCGGGCCCCCTCGCCCTTCCTTCTCCACTCCCCTCCTTTCCCCCCTTCTCCTAGTTGGACTAGGAAAGGAGGAAACCTACTGCTACTAGGAGTAGGAATCCTACTCCCTTGGCACGCTCCTCCTAGGGTCGGCCTCCTCCTCCCTTGCTCCTTTATATACGGGGGCAGGGGGCACCCCAAGACACACAAGTTGATCAGTTGATCTCTCCCAGCCGTGTGCAGTGCCCCCCTCCACCATAATTCACATCGATCATATCGTAGCAGTGCTTAGGCGAAGCCCTGCGTCGGTAGCATCATCATCGTCGTCGTCATCACGCTGTCGTGCTGACGCAACTCTCCCTCGAAGCTCTGCTGGATCGGAGTTCGTGGGACGTCATTGAGCTGAACGTGTGCTGAACTCGGAGGTGCCGTACGTTCGGTACTTGGATCGGACGGATCGTGAAGACGTACGACTACATCAACCGTGTTGTGCTAACGCTTCCGCTTTCGGTATACGAGGGTACGTGGACACACTCTCCCCTCTCGTTGCTATGCATCACCATGATCCTGTGTGTGCGTAGGAATTTTTTTAAATTACTACGTTCCCCAACAGGGGTTTGAGATAGTCTTCACAAATGTGGACCATCTTATTGGAATTTTGCTAGTAGGCCTTTGGCCCAAAGACCAACTAAAATTCTGAAATTCTCTTGGCCCATTAATGCACACATGTGAGTAGAGTGAGTGAGACTAGAGTTTAGTCCCACCACGAAAGTTGAGAGAGATTTGCACCTCTTTATAAGGTGAGCTCTTCTACCACTTGTATGAGCATGAGAAGAGAAGACCTACATGCGCGCTCCTCCTCCTCGCTCGCCTCGCCACGCCACGCCTCGTCACGACGCGCCGCGGGTTGCGGGATTGAGCCGAGCCGAGGACAGAGCTATGCACGTTGTCTATATTTTTGCTGCTCGGGAACAATTAATGAGTGATTAATTAATAATTAACGGACGCATTAATTACTGAACCGTTTTCGATTCTTTTGGACCGTGACGACTCGGACATGGGGTTTACCTCCCGCGACCTACCCGGCCCGCACTATATAGTCAGGCAGACGTCTACCCCGCCGCCGCTTCGTATGGTTTCGCACCACCGTTCCAGATCATTGCGCCGCCAAGCAAGTCTTCTCCATCCCTCCTTTCGGCGTGCACCAGGAGAAGGGATAGCAGGCCTGTGGAACCCCACCTCTCGTGATCCTGTACGGAAGAGGGGCGATCAGGTTTTTGGGGGAGCGCACTTGTGCGACTGCTGGCAGCGACGACTTCTTCCCCGATCTCGACAACCTCATCCTCGACGACATGGGCGACAACGTCAACACCGGCGGTGCTGCTCCCACTGCACCGTATGTGATTCTATCCTTCATGTTCGAGATCGTGGTAGAATTCATGTTTCTAGTATGTGCCCTAGATGTGATATGTTCATCTACTATGCTAGTTCACATGATTAGTTTAATCTCTGCTATTGCAGTCATGATTTATCTTCTGTTTATTCGGATTAAATCTCATAGTAATTTGCTCATATTTCCAACAATCCAAAAACCTTAATATAGGCAATTTACTCTGAGTGGTTTTGCTGCGCATCTAAAGCCGCATGCCTTTAAGGGTGTGCAATATAAGAGGTGACGCACGAGATCAGCCTACTGGTTTCAGACCATGGGATGCTATGATGCCACTAAGGGCAAGCCTGAGGGCGATCTTAATCCAGCACAGCTGGAAGCTTTTGAGAAGATCGATACTCTCTTTAAAGGCGCTCTTCTGAGTGTTCTTGATGATTCCATTGTGGATTCATATATGTCGTTTGACAACGACAAGGACATGTGGGCTGCGCTCGAGGCCAAGTTTGGTTCCTTGGACGCCGGCAGCGAGTTGTACGTCATGAAGCAATTATATGACTATAAGATGACTGATGAGCGCTCTGTTGTATGGCAAGCTCATGAGATACAGTCGCTCGCAAAAGGAACTCGAGTACTTCAAGTGTGTGTTGCCGAACAAATTTGTTACCGGAGGCATTATTGCCAAGCTTCCACCTTCGTGGAACAATTTTGCTACTTCCCTGAAACACAAGGGACATGAGTTTTCCGTTGCGGATCTCATTGGTACTCTTGATGTTGAAGAGAAGGCGAGAGCAAAGAACACACGTGCTCGAGTTGCCGAAGGAGCTTCTAGTGCCCACATGGTACGGAAGAAGAACTTCCAGCCCAACAAGTTTAAAAATAACAAGAACAAAACTCAGGGCAAAGGCAAATTTGATACAAAGAACAAGCCGTCACATTCTACCAACTTCAAGAAGAATTCTCATAAGAAGGGGAAGGGACTTTGCCATGTCTGCGGTGATCCTAATTACTGGGCTCCGAAGTGTCCTAACCGCTTTGAGGAGTGCGAACATGAGAAGAGCGGCAAATCCGCTAATGTTGTCATCGGTGATACTGATATGAAGGAATCTGGGTACGGTATTCTTCCTACCATCCTTTCAGTACTTCAATCTCCTGATTGGTTAATTGACACCTGTGCCAATGTACATGTTTGTGCTGACGCCTCCATGTTTTCTTCTTGCCAGGTCACAGGGACTTCTCCCGTGCTGATGGGAAACGGGTTACATGCCATCGTTCGAGGTGTCGGTACGGTTGATCTGAAGTTTACTTCGGGGAAGACCGTGCGTCTGAAGAACGTTCATCATGTGTCGTCCATCAATAAAAATCTCGTTAGCGGTTCCCGTTTATGTCGAGATGGTTTTAAGTTGGTTTTCGAGTCCAATAAAGTTGTAGTTTCTAAGTATGGACAATTTGTTGGAAAATGCTATGAGAGCGGAGGCTTGTTCCGCCTGTCTTTGTCAGATATTTGCACTAAAGTTATTAATAGTGTTTGCCACAATAGTGATTCTGATATTTGGCATTCACGACTTTGTAACATCAACTTTGGTTGCATGACGCAGCTAGCCAATATGAATTTAATTCCAAAAATCTCTATTGTCAAAGGCTCTAAGTGCCAAGTATGTGTGCAAGTTAAACAACCTCGCAAGTCCCATATGACTGCAGAGGCAAGAGACTTGGCGCCACTAGAGCTTATATGTTCTGATCTTTATGAGATGAATGGCGTGTTGACAAAAGGTGGAAAGAGATACTTCATGATGTTGATTGATGACTCCACTAGATATTGTTATGTGTATCTTCTAAAATCAAAAGATGAGGCTTTAACGTTTTTCAAAAACTATAAAGCTAAGACAGAGAACCAACTTGATCGAAAAATTAAAAGGCTTAGGTCCGATCATGGTGGAGAGTATTTTTCCAATGAATTTGATCTGTTTTGTGCGGAACATGGTATAATCCATGAGAGGACGCCTCCCTACTCACCTCAGTCAAATGGGGTAGCCGAAAGAAAGAATCGAACTCTAACTGATATGGTTAACACCATGTTAGACACATCGGGTCTCTCCAAGGAATGATGGGGGGAGGCGCTAATGACTGCGTGTCATATCCTAAACCGAGTTCCTGCAAAGCATAAGACCATGACTCCATTTGAGGAATGGGAAAGGAAAAGATTGAAACTCTCTTACCTACGTACTTGGGGTTGTTTGGCGAAAGTCAATATACCAATTCCCAAGAAGCGCAAACTTGAACCAAAAACCATGGATTGTGTTCTTCTGGGCTATGCTTTTCATAGCATTGGCTATAGATTTTTGATAATAAAATCCGAGGTATCTGACATACATGTTGGTATGATTATGGAGTCGAATGATGCAACTTTCTTTGAGGACATATTTCCTATGAAGGATATGTCGAGTTCATCAAATCAGGAGATACCTACTCCATCTAGTGAGGAATTTGCTGTAATTCTTGAACCCACCATTGCGATGGAACACGTTGAGAATCCTGTTGAGGGTGACAATGGAACTTCTGTGAGGAGTAAGAGACAGAGGACTGCAAAGTCTTTTGGTGATGACTTCATTGTGTACCTTGTGGATGACACACCCAGGACTATTTCAGAAGCCTATGCATCTCCCAATGCTGACTACTGGAAGGAAGCTGTTCGTAGCGAGATGGATTTTATCTTAGCTAACGGAACCTGGGAGATCACTAACCGTCCTTATGGGTGCAAACATGTAGGATGTAAGTGGGTGTTCAAGAAGAGGCTTAGACCTGCTGGTACGATCGAAAAGTACAAGGCACGACTTGTGGCTAAGGGTTATACCCAGAAAGAAGGTGAAAACTTCTTTGATACTTACTCACCCGTGGCTAGACTGACCACAATTCAGGTGCTACTATCACTGGCTGCCTCACATGGTCTTCTCGTTCATCAAATGGATGTTAAGACGGCTTTCCTCAATGAAGAGTTGAAGGAGGAAATTTACATGGATCAGCCAGATGGTTTTGTAGTACCTGGTCAGAAAGAAAAGGTGTGTAAGTTATTAAAGTATTTATATGATCTTAAACAAGCTCCTAAGGAGTGGCATGAGAAGTTCGAAAGAACATTAACTGCTGCCGACTTTGTAGTAAATGATGGTGACAAGTGTGTGTACTATCGCTATGGTGGGGCGAAGGAGTTATTCTTTATCTGTATGTCGACGACATACTGATCTTTGGAACCAAACTTGATTTAATCAAGGAGGTTAAGGATTGCTTATCTCGTTGCTTTGAGATGAAGGATCTAGGAGTAGCTGATGGTATCTTAAAGACCAAGATGTTGAGGGATGAGAATGGTGGGATCACACTGCTTCAGTCCCACTATGTGGAAAAGATCTTGAGTCGTTTTGGGTATAGCGACTGCACGCCTTCTCCAACTCCATATGATGCTAGTGTGTTGCTTCTAAAGAATCGACGGATTGCTAGAGATCAACTAAGGTATTCTCAGATTATTGGCTCGCTTATGTATTTGGCGAGTGCCACGAAGCCTAACTTCTCCTTTGCTGTGAGCAAGCTGAGTCGGTTTGTGTTAAAACCGGGAGATGATCATTGGCATGTGATACATCTCCGCTGTATCTATAATTTTTGGTTGTTCCATGCCAATATTATACAACCCTCGTGGCCACTCCGTAAGGCGGTTGGTGCCCTTCTTTCGCCACAAGAAAGCCAATATCCGGATACAAATCATGTTATAATTTCAGCCCAATCGGAGTTATAGATCTCCGGGAATATAAGAAACGGTGAAAGGCCAGAATCTGGAACGCAGAAATAGAGAGAGACAGATCCAATCTCGGAGGGGCTCTCGCCCCTCCACCGCCATGGAAGCCATGGACCAGGGGGTAAACCCTTCTCCCATCTAGGGAGAAGGTCAAGGAAGAAGAAGAAGAAGGGGGCTCTCTCCCCCTCTCTCCTGGTGGCGCCGGAACGTCGCCGAGGCCATCATCATGTGACGACGATCTACACCAACACCTCCGTCATCTTCACCAACATCTTCATCACCTTCCCCCATCTATCTACAGCGGTCCACTCTCCCGCAACCCTTTGTACCCTCTACTCGAACATGGTGCTTTATGCTTCATATTATTATCCAATGATGTGTTGCCATCCTATGATGTTTGAGTAGATTTTCATTATCCTATCGGTAATTGGTGAATTGCTATGATTGGTTTAATTTTCTTGTGGTTATGTTGCTGTCCTTTTGTGCCCATCATATGAGCGCGCGCGTGGATCATACCATAGGGTTAGTTGTATGTTGATAGGACTATGTATTGGAGGGCAAGAGTGACAGAAGCTTCAACCTAGCATAGAAATTTATGCATACGGGATTGAAGGGGGGACCAATATATCTTAATGCTATGGTTGGGTTTTACCTTAATGAACGTTAGTAGTTGCGGATTCTTGCTAATAGTTCCAATCATAAGTGCATAGAATTCCAAGTTAGGGATGACATGCTAGCAGTGGCCTCTCCCACATAAAACTTGCTATCGGTCTAGTAAAGTAGTCAATTGCTTAGGGACAATTTAGAAACTCCTACCACCACTTTTCCACACTCGTTATACTAACTTTATTGCTTCTTTACCTAAAACAGCCCCTAGTTTTTATTTGCGTGCTCTTTATATTCTTGCAAACCTATCCCATTACACCTACAAAGTACTTCTAGTTTCATACTTGTTCTAGGTAAAGCGAACGTTAAGCGTGCGTAGAGTTGTATCGGTGGTCGATAGAACTTGAGGGAATATTTGTCCTACCTTTAGCTCCTTGTTGGGTTTGACACTCTTACTTATTGAAAGAGGCTACAATTGATCCCCTATACTTGTGGGTTATCAAGACCTTTATCTAGCATTGTTGCCAGGGAGTTATAGCGTGGGGTGAATATTCTCATGTGTGCTTGTTTGCTTTATCACTAAGTAGTTTTTATTTTGTGCTATTGTTTTCTATCTTTAGTTATGGGTAGGAAACACAAAATGCCAAAAAAATAGTGGTACCTACTGAACCAATGGTTGAAGAACCACTCAAAATCTATCACACTACTGAAGCTTTTTTACTTGGATCATCTTCGATCCCTATGTGCTCGGGCCGAAACCCCAACTAGCTTAGTTTAGGGAAAATCTTCAGATGAGCATGCTTATTATGTGCGACACCGCATATCTGAAAAGGGGAAACATCAAACTCATCGTTTGCAGTGCTATGCTTGGAATTTATGTTAAATATATGATTGTACTTGTTGTTCTAAAGACCCTAAGAAACACCTTCCTTACCAATGTGAGTTTAGTGATAATGGAATCATATCTTCGTATACTAAGGGTGTTTATAATTACTATGATGTTCAACAAATTGAAGAATTTGTTGCTTTTAGGGGTACTTGTGAAATTGCTTCTTTTATTGAAGAGTGTGATACTACTCTCTACAAATCTGAAAATTTGGCCATACTTAAATATTGCTATGATAATTATGCTTCTAATCCTTATATTAAACCATATATTGAGGACTACTCCGCTGTCCAAGAAGAGACTAATATTTTGCAGGAGTCTATGGAAGAAGAAATTAATGACAATGTGAGCTCATTGGATGAAAAAGAGGAGGAGGAGAGCGAAGAACAAAAGGAGGAAGAGCAGATTGATCACATGTTCCCACCATCTAATGAGAGTAACTCTTTATCCCATACATTGTTTAATTTCCCTTCAAATTTACCTAAGGATGAATGCTATGATGATTGTTATGATCCCGTTGATTCTTTTGAAATATCCCTTTTTGATGATGCTTGCTATGCTTATGGCCAAGATGCCAATATGAATTATGCTTATGGAGATGAACTTGCTATAGTTCCTTATGTTAAACATGAAATTATTGCTATTGCACCCACGCATGATAGTTCTATTATCTTTTTGAATTCTCCTAACTACACTATATCGGAGAAGTTTGCCCTTATTAAGGATTATATTGATGGGTTGCATTTTGTTGGGGAACGCAGTAATTTCGAAAATTTTCCTACGCACACGCAAGATCATGGTGATGCACAACAACGAGAGGGGAGAGTGTTGTCTACGTACCAACGCAGACCGACTGCGGAAGCGATCACACAACGTAGAGGAAGTAGTCGTACGTCTTCTTCCCGATCCGACCGATCCAAGCACCGTTACTCCGGCACCTCCGAGTTCTTAGCACACGTTCAGCTCGATGACGTTCCTCGGGCTCCGATCCAGCAAAGCGTCGAGGAAGAGTTCCGTCAGCACGACGGCGTGGTGACGATCTTGATGTACTACCGACGCAGGGCTTCGCCTAAGCACTATAACGGTACGATCGAGGTGGAATTTGGTGGCAGGGGGCACCGCACACGGCTAAGGAACGATCTCAAGGATCAACTTGTGTGTCTTGGGGTGTCCCCTGCCCCCGTATATAAAGGTTGGAGGAGGAGGGGCCGGCCGGCCAGGGAGAGGGAGGCGCAGGGGAGTCCTACTCCCACCGGGAGTAGGACTCCTCCCTCCAATCCTATTCCAATTAGGACTCTCGGGGGGAAAGGAGAAAGAGGGGGGGGGCGGCCCCTTCTCCTAGTCCTACTAGGACTTGGGGAAAGGGGGGGCGCCGGCCAGCTTATGGGCTGCCCCTTTTCTCTTTTTCCACTAAGGCCCAATAGGCCCATTAGTCTCCCGGGGGGGTTCCGGTAACCCCCCCGGTATTCCGGTAAAATCCCGATTTCACCCGGAACACTTCCTATGTCCAAACATAGGCTTCCAATATATCAATTTTTACATCTCGACCATTTCGAGACTCCTCGTCATGTCCGTGATCTCATCCGGGACTCCGAACAACCTTCGGTACATCAAAATGCATAAACTCATAATAACTGTCATCGTAACGTTAAGCGTGCGGACCCTACGGTTCGAGAACAATGTAGACATGACCGAGACACGTCTCCGGTCAATAACCAATAGCGGGACCTGGATGCCCATATTGGCTCCTACATATTCTACGAAGATCTTTATCGGTCAGACCGCATAACAACATACGTTGTTCCCTTTGTCATCGATATGTTACTTGCCCGAGATTCGATCGTCGGTATCCAATACCTAGTTCAATCTCGTTACTGGCAAGTCTCTTTACTCGTTCCGTAATACATCATCTCACAACTAACATATTAGTTGCAGTGCTTGCAAGGCTTATGTGATGTGCATTACCGAGAGGGCCCAAAGATACCTCTCCGACAATCGGAGTGACAAACCCTAATCTCGAAATACGCCAACCCAACATCTACCATTGGAGACACCTGTAGTACTCCTTTATAATCACCCAGTTACGTTGTGACGTTTGGTAGTACCCAAAGTGTTCCTCCGGTAAACGGGAGTTGCATAATCTCATAGTTATAGGAACATGTATAAGTCATGAAGAAAGCAATAGCAACATACTAAACGATCGGGTGCTAAGCTAATGGAATGGGTCATGTCAATCAGATCATTAAACTAATGATGTGACCTCGTTAATCAAATAACAACTCTTTGTTCATGGTTAGGAAACATAACCATCTTTGATTAATGAGCTAGTCAAGTAGAGGCATACTAGTGACACTCTGTTGGTCTATGTATTCACACATGTATTATGTTTCCGGTTAATACAATTCTAGCATGAATAATAAACATTTATCGTGATATAAGGAAATAAATAATAACTTTATTATTTCCTCTAGGGCATATTTCCTTCAGTCTCCCACTTGCACTAGAGTCAATAATCTAGATTACACTGTAATGATTCTAACACCCATGGAGCCTTGGTGCTGATCATGTTTTGCTCGTGGAAGAGGCTTAGTCAACGGGTCTGCAACATTCAGATCCGTATGTATCTTGCAAATCTCTATGTCTCCCACCTGGACTAAATCCCGCATGGAGTTGAAGCGTCTCTTGATGTGTTTGGTCCTTTTGTGAAATCTGGATTCCTTTGCCAAGGCAATTGCACCAGTATTGTCACAGAAGATTTTCATTGGACCCGATGCACTAGGTATGACACCTAGATCGGATATGAACTCCTTCATCCAGACTCCTTCGTTTGCTGCTTCCGAAGCAGCTATGTACTCCGCTTCACATGTAGATCCCGCTACGACGCTTTGTTTAGAACTGCACCAACTGACAGCTCCACCGTTTAAAGTAAACACGTATCCGATTTGCGATTTAGAATCGTCCGGATCAGTGTCAAAGCTTGCATCAACGTAACCTCTTACGGTGAGCTCTTTGTCACCTCCATATACGAGAAACATATCCTTAGTCCTTTTCAGGTATTTCAGGATGTTCTTGACCGCTGTCCAGTGATCCATTCCTGGATTACTTTGGTACCTCCCTGCTAAACTTATAGCAAGGCACACATCAGGTCTGGTACACAGCATTGCATACATGATAGAGCCTATGGCTGAAGCATAGGGAACATCTTTCATTTTCTCTCTATCTTCTGCAGTGGTCGGGCATTGAGTCTGACTCAACTTCATACCTTGTAACACAGGCAAGAACCCTTTCTTTGCTTGATCCATTTTGAACTTCTTCAAAATCTTGTCAAGGTATGTGCTTTGTGAAAGTCCAATTAAGCGTTTTGATCTATCTCTATAGATCTTTATGCCTAATATGTAAGCAGCTTCCCCGAGGTCTTTCATCGAAAAACTTTTATTCAAGTATCCCTTTATGCTATCCAGAAATTCTATATCATTTCCAATCAGCAATATGTCATCCACATATAATATTAGAAATGCTACAGAGCTCCCACTCACTTTCTTGTAAATACAGGCTTCTCCAAAAGTCTGTATAAAGCCAAATGCTTTGATCACACTATCAAAGCGTTTATTCCAACTCCGAGATGCTTGCACCAGTCCATAAATGGATCGCTGGAGTTTGCATACTTTGTTAGCTCCCTTTGGATCGACAAAACCTTCTGGTTGTATCATATACAACTCTTCTTCCAGAAATCCATTCAGGAATGCAGTTTTGACATCCATCTGCCATATTTCATAATCATAAAATGCGGCAATTGCTAACATAATTCTGACGGACTTAAGCATCGCTACGGGTGAGAAGGTCTCATCGTAGTCAACTCCTTGAACTTGTCGAAAACCTTTCGCGACAAGTAAAGCTTTGTAGACAGTAATATTACCGTCAGCGTCAGTCTTTTTCTTGAAGATCCATTTATTCTCAATTGCTTGCCGATCATCGGGCAAGTCAACCAAAGTCCACACTTTGTTTTCATACATGGATCCCATCTCAGATTTCATGGCCTCAAGCCACTTTGCGGAATCTGGGCTCACCATCGCTTCTTCATAGTTCGTAGGTTCATCATGATCTAGCATCATGACTTCCAGAACTGGATTACCGTACCACTCTGGTGCGGATCTCACTCTGGTTGATCTACGTGGTTCAGTAGTACCTTGTTCTGAAGCTTCATGATCATCATCATTAGCTTCCTCACTGATTGGTATAGGCGTCGCAGAAACAGTTTTCTGTGATGTACTATTTTCCAATAAGGGAGCAGGTACAGTTACCTCGTCAAGTTCTACTTTCCTCCCACTCACTTCTTTCGAGAGAAACTCCTTCTCTAGAAAGTTTCCAAATTTAGCAACAAAAGTCTTGCCTTCGGATCTGTGATAGAAGGTGTATCCAATAGTTTCCTTTGGATATCCTATGAAGACACATTTCTCCGATTTGGGTTCGAGCTTATCAGGTTGAAGCTTTTTCACATAAGCATCGCAGCCTCAAACTTTAAGAAACGACAACTTTGGTTTTTTGCCAAACCATAGTTCATAAGGTGTCGTCTCAACGGATTTTGATGGTGCCCTATTTAATGTGAATGCGGCCGTCTCTAAAGCATAACCCCAAAACGATAGCGGTAAATCCGTAAGAGACATCATAGATCGCACCATATCTAGTAAAGTACGATTACGATGTTCGGACACACCATTACGCTGTGGTGTTCCGGGTGGCGTGAGTTGCGAAACTATTCCACAATTTTTCAAATGTACACCAAACTCGTAACTCAAATATTCTCCTCCACGATCAGATCGTAGAAACTTTATTTTCTTGTTACGATGATTTTCAACTTCACTCTGAAATTCTTTGAACTTTTCAAATGTTTCAGACTTATGTTTCATTAAGTAGATATACCCATATCTACTTAAATCATCTGTGAAGGTGAGAAAATAACGATATCCGCCACGAGCCTCAATATTCATCGGACCACATACATCGGTATGTATGATTTCCAATAAATCTGTTGCTCTCTCCATAGTACCGGAGAACGGTGTTTTAGTCATCTTGCCTATGAGGCACGGTTCGCAAGTACCAAGTGATTCATAATCAAGTGGTTCCAAAAGCCCATCAGTATGGAGTTTCTTTATGCGCTTTACACCGATATGACCTAAACGGCAGTGCCACAAATAAGTTGCACTATCATTATTAACTTTGCATCTTTTGGCTTCTACATTATGAATATGTGTATCACTATCTTCGAGATTCAACAAGAATAGACCACTCTTCAAAGGTGCATGACCATAAAAGATATTATTCATATAAATAGAACAACCATTATTCTCTGATTTAAATGAATAACCGTCTCGCATTAAACAAGATCCAGATATAATGTTCATGCTCAACGCTGGCACCAAATAACAATTATTTAGGTCTAATATTAATCCCGAAGGTAGATGTAGAGGTAGCGTGCCGACCGCGATCACATCGACTTTGGAACCGTTTCCCACGCGCATCGTCACCTCGTCCTTTGCTAGCGTCTGCTTATTCCGTAGTCCCTGTTTCGAGTTGCTAATATTAGCAACAGAACCAGTATCAAATACCCAGGTGCTACTGCGGGCTCTAGTAAGGTACACATCAATAACATGTATATCACATATACCTTTGCTCACTTTGCCATCCTTCTTATCCGCCAAATACTTGGGGCAGTTCCGCTTCAAGTGACCAGTCTTCTTGTAGTAGAAGCACTCAGTTTCAGGCTTAGGTCCAGACTTGGGTTTCTTCTCCTGAGCAGGAACTTGTTTGCTGTTCTTCTTGAAGTTTCCCTTCTTCTTCCCTTTGCCCTTTTTCTTGAAACTAGTGGTTTTGCTAACCATCAACACTTGATGCTCCTTCTTGATTTCTACCTCCACAGCTTTCAGCATTGCGAAGAGCTCGGGAATAGTCTTGTTCATCCCTTGCATATTATAGTTCATCACGAAGCTCTTGTAGCTTGGTGGCAGTGATTGGAGAATTCTGTCAATGACGCAGTCATCTGGAAGATTAACTCCCATCTGAATCAAGTGATTATTATACCCAGACATTTTGAGTATATGCTCACTGACAGAACTGTTCTCCTCCATCTTGCAGCTATAGAACTTATTGGAGACTTCATATCTCTCAATTCGGGCATTTGCTTGAAATATTAACTTCAACTCCTGGAACATCTCATATGCTCCATGACGTTCAAAACGTCGTTGAAGTCCCGATTCTAAGCCGTAAAGCATGGCACACTGAACTATCGAGTAGTCATCAGCTTTGCTCTGCCAGACGTTCATAACATCTGGCGTTGCTCCAGCAGCAGGCCTGTCACCCAGCGGTGCTTCCAGGACGTAATTCTTCTATGCAGCAATGAGGATGATCCTCAGGTTACGGACCCAGTCCGTGTAATTGCTACCATCATCTTTCAACTTTGCTTTCTCAAGGAACGCATTAAAATTCAACGGAACAATAGCACGAGCCATCTATCTACAATCAACATAAACAAGCAAGATACTATCAGGTACTAAGTTCATGATAAGTTTAAGTTCAGTTAATCAAATTACTTAGGAACTCCCACTTAGATAGACATCCCTCTAATCTTCTAAGTGATCACGTGATCCAAATCAACTAAACCATAACCGATCATCACGTGAGATGGAGTAGTTTTCAATGGTGAACATCGTTATGTTGATCATATCTACTATATGATTCACGCTCGACCTTTCGGTCTCCGTGTTCCGAGGCCATATCTGTATATGCTTGGCTCGTCAAGTATAACCTGAGTATTCTGCGTGTGCAACTGTTTTGCACCCGTTGTATTTGGACGTAGAGCTTATCACACCCGATCATCACGTGGTGTCTGGGCACGACGAACTTTGGCAACGGTGCATACTCAGGGAGAACACTTCTTGATAATTTTAGTGAGAGATCATCTTATAATGCTACCGTCAATCAAAGCAAGATAAGATGCATAAAAGGGATAAACATCACATGCAATCAATATAAGTGATATGATATGGCCATCATCATCTTGTGCTTGTGATCTCCATCTCCGAAGCACCGTCATGATCACCATCGTCACCGGCGCGACACCTTGATCTCCATCGTAGCATCGTTGTCGTCTCGCCAATCTTATGCTTCCACGACTATCACTACCGTTTAGTAATAAAGTAAAGCATTACATCGCGATTGCATTGCATACAATAAAGCGACAACCATATGGCTCCTGCCAGTTGCCGATAACTCGGTTACAAAACATGATCATCTCATACAATAAAATCAGCATCATGCCTTGACCATATCACATCACAACATACCCTGCAAAAACAAGTTAGACGTCTTCTACTTTGTTGTTGCAAGTTTTACGTGGCTGCTACGGGCTTAAGTAAGAACTCATCTCACCTACGCATCAAAACCACAACGATAGTTCGTCAAATAGACTCCGTTTTAACCTTCTCAAGGACCGGGCGTAGTCACACTTGGTTCAACTAAAGTTGGAGAGACAGTCTTCCGCAAGCCATCTATGTGCAAAGCACGTCGAGGGAACCGGTCTCGCGTAAGAGTACGCGTAAGGTTGGTCCGGATCGTCTCACCCAACAATACCGCCGAACCAAAGTATGACATGCTGGTAGGCAGTATGACTTGTATCGCCCACAACTCACTTGTGTTCTACTCGTGCAAATAACATCAAACCATAAAACCTAGGCTCGGATGCCACTGTTGGGGAACGCAGTAATTTCGAAAATTTTCCTACGCACACGCAAGATCATGGTGATGCACAGCAACGAGAGGGGAGAGTGTTGTCTACGTACCAACGCAGACTGACTGCGGAAGCGATCACACAACGTAGAGGAAGTAGTCGTACGTCTTCTTCCCGATCCGACCGATCCAAGCACCGTTACTCCGGCACCTCCGAGTTCTTAGCACACGTTCAGCTCGATGACGTTCCTCGGGCTCCGATCCAGCAAAGCGTCGAGGAAGAGTTCCGTCAGCACGACGGCGTGGTGATGATCTTGATGTACTACCGACGCAGGGCTTCGCCTAAGCACTGTAACGGTACGATCGAGGTGGAATTTGGTGGCAGGGGGCACCGCACACGGCTAAGGAACGATCTCAAGGATCAACTTGTGTGTCTTGGGGTGTCCCCTGCCCCCGTATATAAAGGTTGGAGGAGGGGGGGCCGGCCGGCCAGGGAGAGGGAGGCGCAGGGGAGTCCTACTCCCACCGGGAGTAGGACTCCTCCCTCCAATCCTATTCCAATTAGGACTCTCGGGGGGAAAGGAGAAAGAGGGGGGGGGCCTTCTCCTAGTCCTACTAGGACTTGGGGAAAGGGGGGGCGCCGGCCAGCTTATGGGCTGCCCCTTTTCTCTTTTTCCACTAAGGCCCAATAGGCCCATTAGTCTCCCGGGGGGGTTCCGGTAACCCTCCCGGTATTCCGGTAAAATCCCGATTTCACCCGGAACACTTCCTATGTCCAAACATAGGCTTCCAATATATCAATCTTTACGTCTCGACCATTTCGAGACTCCTCGTCATGTCCGTGATCTCATCCGGGACTCCGAACAACCTTCGGTACATCAAAATGCATAAACTCATAATAACTGTCATCGTAACGTTAAGCGTGCGGACCCTACGGTTCGAGAACAATGTAGACATGACCGAGACACGTCTCCGGTCAATAACCAATAGCGGGACCTGGATGCCCATATTGGCTCCTACATATTCTACGAAGATCTTTATCGGTCAGACCGCATAACAACATACGTTGTTCCCTTTGTCATCGGTATGTTACTTGCCCGAGATTCGATCGTCGGTATCCAATACCTAGTTCAATCTCGTTACTGGCAAGTCTCTTTACTCGTTCCGTAATACATCATCTCACAACTAACATATTAGTTGCAGTGCTTGCAAGGCTTATGTGATGTGCATTACCGAGAGGGCCCAGAGATACCTCTCCGACAATCGGAGTGACAAACCCTAATCTCGAAATACGCCAACCCAACATCTACCATTGGAGACACCTGTAGTACTCCTTTATAATCACCCAGTTACGTTGTGACGTTTGGTAGTACCCAAAGTGTTCCTCCGGTAAACGGGAGTTGCATAATCTCATAGTTATTGGAACATGTATAAGTCATGAAGAAAGCAATAGCAACATACTAAACGATCGGGTGCTAAGCTAATGGAATGGGTCATGTCAATCAGATCATTCAACTAATGATGTGACCTCGTTAATCAAATAACAACTCTTTGTTCATGGTTAGGAAACATAACCATGTTTGATTAACGAGCTAGTCAAGTAGAGGCATACTAGTGACACTCTGTTGGTCTATGTATTCACACATGTATTATGTTTCCGGTTAATACAATTCTAGCATGAATAATAAACATTTATCATGATATAAGGAAATAAATAATAACTTTATTATTGCCTCTAGGGCATATTTCCTTCACATTTTACTACTACACATGATGATTTTGATAGATATAATATGCATGTGCTTGCTACTCCTGCTTGCAATTATTATGAGAGAGGAACTACATCTCCGCCTCTCCATGTTTCTAATATGATAAAATTGCAAGAAATTGTTTATACTATGCATTGGCCTTTACTATGTGTGCATGAATTGTTCTTTTATGACATGCCGATGCATAGGAAGAGAGTTAGACTTTGTTGTTGCATGATATATGTTACTTTGTGCTCACTACTAAATCATAAATCATTGTTAATTAAAATTGGCTTTGATAAACCTTGGGATCCAGGTGGATCCATTACTTGAGCACTATATGCCTAGCTTAATGGCTTTAAAGAAAGCGCTGTCAGGGAGACAACCCGGAAGTTTTAGAGAGTCATTTTATTTCTGTTGTGTGCTTTTATAAAGTTTAAAAACAAAAAAATAAAGAGGGGAACCTAAAACTTTTTCAAAAAGAAAAGTGAAAGTGAGAGACGAGCATTGTTAAAGTGGGAGCTAGCCTTGAACTTTGTTCATGCCCATGGAAACTTCGTGACCCTTGATTACAGAAACTTTTCAAAAAAAATAATTATCACCTTTTACAAATCCATTGTATCATAAAAATAATGTGCCAATATTTGCCTTTAGGATGTTTACATTGCTTGTTGGTTTGTGCGGTGCAAAACAGAAACTTTGGCTGTAATGCGTGATTTTACAATTTTTTTTACTGGATCGTCAAACGGTTCTGAAACTTTTTGCACTGTCTTTCTATACAAATTGTTGATTTTTCCTAATTTTTTCAGAATTTTTGGATTAACAGAATTATGGTGAATGTTCAGATTACTACATATTGTCCTGTTTAAGACAGATTTTGTTTTTGATGCATCGTTTGCTTGTTTTGATGAAACTATCAATTTCTATCAGTGGATTAAGCCATGGAAAAGTTATATTACAGTAGCTACAGTGCAAAAACAAAATATGAATTGGTTTGCAACAATACTTAGAGTAGTGATTTGCTTTATTATACTAACGGATCTTACCGAGCTTTCTGTTGAGTTTTGTATGAATGAAGTGATCAAAGATCGAGGAGGTCTCGATATGAGGAGAAGGAGGAGAGGAAAGAGCTCAAGCTTGGGGATGCCCAAGGCACCCCAAGTAAATATTTAAGGAGACTCAAGCGTCTAACCTTGGGGATGCCCCGGAAGGCATCCCATCTTTCTTCAACAAGTATCGGTATGTTTTCGGATTCGTTTCATTCATGTGATATGTGCAAATCTTGGAGCGTCTTTTGCATTTAGTTTTCACTTTTCTTTGATGCACCATGCTGGTATGAGATAGTCCAGGGTTGATTTACAAAATGATCTTTGCACTTCACTTATATCTTTTGAGTATGGCTTTATAGAATGCTTCATGTGCTTATCTTATATCATTTGAAGTTTGGATTGCCTGTTTCCCTACACATAGAAAACCGCCATTTGTAGAATGCTCTTTTGCTTCACTTATATTTGTTAGAGCGTGGGCATATCTTTTGTAGAAAGAATTAAACTCTCATGCGTCACTTATATCTATTTAGAGAGTTGATAGGAATTGGTCATTCACATGGTTAGTCATAAAATCCTACATAAAACTTATAGATCACTAAATATGATATGTTTGATTCCTTGCAATAGTTTTGCGATATAAAGATGGTGATATTAGAGTCATGCTAGTGGGTAATTGTGGATTGTAGAAATACTTGTGTTGAAGTTTGTGATTCCCGTAGCATGCACGTATGGTGAACCGTTATGTGATGAAGTCAGAGCATGATTTATTTATTGATTGTCTTCCTTATGAGTGGCGGTCAGGGACGAGCGATGGTCTTTTCCTACCAATCTACCCCCTAGGAACATGCACGTAGAACTTTGTTTCGATAGCTAATAGACTTTTGCAATAACTATATGAGTTCTTTATGACTAATGTTGAGTCCATGGATTATACGCGCTCTCACCCTTCCATCATTTCTAGCCTCTTTGGTACCATGCATTGCCCTTTCTCACCTCGAGAGTTGGTGAAAACTTCGTCGGTGCATCCAAACCCCGTGATATGACACGCTCTATCACACATAAGCCTCCTTATATCTTCCTCAAAATAGCCACCATGCCTACCTATCATGGCATTTCCATAGTCATTCTGAGGTATGTTGCCATGCAACTTTCATCATCTTCATATACATGACTTCAGAATCATTGTCATATTGCTTTGCATGATCGTAAGATAGCTAGCATGATGTTTTCATGCTTGTCCATTTTTTGATGTCATTGCTACGCTAGATCATTGCACATCCTGGTACACCGCCGGAGGCATTCATATAGAGTCATATCTTTGTTCTAGATATCGAGTTGTAATATTGAGTTGTAAGTAAATAATAGTGTGATGATCATCATTATTAGAGCATTGTCCCATGTGAGGAAAGGATGATGGAAGCTATGACTCCCTCACAAGTTGGGATGAGTCTCTGGACTTTATGAAAAATAAAAGAGGCCAAAGAAGCCCAGATAAAAAAAGGCCAAAGAAGCCCACCAAAAAAAACAAAAAAATGAGAGAAAAAGAGATAAGGGGCAATGCTACTATCCTTTTTACCACACTTGTGCTTCAAAGTAGCACCATGTTCTTCATAGAGAGAGTCTCCTACGTTGTCACTTTCATATACTAGTGGGAATTTTCATTATAGAACTTGGCTTGTATATTCCGATGATGGGCTTCCTCAAATGCCAGAGGTCTTCATGAGCAAGCAAGTTCGATGCACACCCACTTACTTTTCAGTTTGAACTTTCATACACTTATAGCTCTAGTGCATCCGTTGCATGGCAATCCCTACTCCTCGCATTGACATCGGATGATGGGCATCTCCATAGCCCATTAATTTTCCTAATTGATGTGAGACTTTCTCCCTTTTTGTCTTCTCCACACAACCTCCACCATCATATTCTATTCCATCTATAGTGCTATATCCATGGCTCACGCTCATGTATTGCGTGAAAGTTGAAAAGGCTTGAGAACATCAAAAGTATGAAATAATTGCTTGGCTTGTCATCGGGGTTGTGCATCATTTGAATATTTTGTGTGGTGAAGATGGAGCATAGCCAAACCATATGATTTTGTAGGGATAACTTTCTTTGGCCATGTTATTTTGAAAAGACATGATTGCTTTATTAGTATGCTTGAAGTATTATTGTCTTAATGTCAAATGATAGACTATTGCTTTGAATCACTCGTGTCTTAATATTCATGCCATGATTATATTACATGATCAAGATTATGCTAGGTAGCATTCCACATCAAAAATTAACTTTTTTATCATTTACCTACTCGAGGACGAGCAGGAATTAAGCTTGGGGATGCTGATACGTCTCTGCTATATCTATAATTTTTTATTGTTCCATGCCAATATTATACAACTTTCATATACTTTTGGCAACTTTTTATACTATTTTTGGGACTAACATGTTGATCTAGCGCCCAGTGTTAGTTCCTGTTTGTTGCATGTTTTTTGTTTCACAGAAAATCCATATCAAACGGAGTCCAAACGGGATAAAACTTACGAAGATTTTTTGGGAATATATGTGATTTTTGGGAAGAAGAATCAACGCGAGACGATGCCCGAGGGGGCCACGAGGCAGGGGGCGCGCCCCTGACCCTTGTGGCCACCCCGTAAGGCGGTTGGTGCCCTTCTTTCGCCGCAAGAAAGCCAATATTCGGATACAAATCGTGTTAAAATTTCAGCCCAATCGGAGTTACAGATCTCCAGGAATATAAGAAACGGTGAAAGGCCAGAATATAGAACGCAGAAGAGAGAGAGAGAGAGAGAGAGAGAGAGAGAGAGAGAGAGAGAGAGAGAGAGAGAGAGAGAGAGAGAGAGAGAGAGAGAGAGAGAGAGAGAGAGAGAGAGAAATCCAATCTCGGAGGGGCTCTCGCCCCTCCGCCGCCATGGAAGCCATGGACCAGGGGTAAACCCTTCTCCCATCTAGGGAGAAGGTCAAGGAATAAGAAGAAGAAGGGGGCTCTCTCCCTCTCTCTCCTGGTGGCGCCGGAACACCGTCGGGGCCGTCATTGTGTGACGGAGATCTACACCAACACCTTTGTCATCTTCACCAACATCTTCATTACCTTCCCCCATCTATCTACAGCGGTCTACTCTCCCGCAACCCGTTGTACCCTCTACTTGAACATGGTGCTTTATGCTTCATATTATTATCCAATGACGTGTTGCCATCCTATGATGTCTGGGTATATTTCGTTGTCCTATCGGTAATTGGTGAATTGCTATGATTGGTTTAATTTGCTTGTGGTTATGTTGTTGTCCTTTGGTGCCCATCATATGAGCGCACACGTGGATCACACCATAGGGTTAGTTGTATGTTGATAGGACTATGTATTGGAGGGCAAGAGTGACAGAAGCTTCAACCTAGCGTAGAAATTGATGCATACGGGATTGAAGGGGGGACCAATATATCTTAATGCTATGGTTGGGTTTTACCTTAATGAACGTTAGTAGTTGCGGATGCTTGCTAATAGTTCCAATCATAAGTGCATAGAATTCCAAGTCAGGGATGACATGCTAGCAGTGGCCTCTCCCACATAAAACTTGCCATCGGTCTAGTAAAGTAGTCAATTGGTTAGGGGCAATTTCGCAACTCCTACTACCACTTTTCCACACTCGTTATACTAACTTTATTGCTTCTTTACCTAAAACAACCCCTAGTTTTTATTTAC
Organism: Triticum monococcum; assembly: GCA_034509565.1. Classification (NCBI taxonomy): domain Eukaryota; kingdom Viridiplantae; phylum Streptophyta; class Magnoliopsida; order Poales; family Poaceae; genus Triticum; species Triticum monococcum. The sequence goes on along the minus strand of CM067842.1, from coordinate 434,436,877 downwards.
ATTCTCTTTATATTATTGCAAACCTATCTCGTTACACCTACAAAGTACTTCTAGTTTCATACTTGTTCTAGGTAAAGCAAACGTTAAGCATGCGTAGAGTTGTATCGGTGGTCGATTGAACTTGAGGGAATATTTGTTCTACCTTTAACTCCTCGTTGGGTTCGACACTCTTAGTTATCAAAAGAGGCTACAATTAATCCCCTATACTTATGGGTTATCAGCATGCACTTGAGAGAGTTATGCGCTAATTGAAAGGCACTGCGAGCTATGGGATTCACTGCACCGGGTATCCAAGGGTACTGGAGGGTTTTAGTGACTCAAACTGGATATCTGATGCTGATGAGATTAAGGCCACAAGTGGTTATATTTTTACACTTAGTGGTGGCGCTGTTTCCTGGAAGTCTTGAAAGCAGACCATCTTAACGAGGTCAACTATGGAAGCAGAACTCACATCATTAGACACTGCCACTGTTGAAGTAGAGTCGCTTCGGGAGCTCTTGATGGACTTACCTATGGTTGAAAAAACCAATGCCCCCTATCCTGATGAACTGTGATAATCAAACCGTGATCGTCGAGATAAACAGTTCTAAGGACAATATGAAGTCCTCAAGGCATGTGAAGAGGAGACTAAAATCTGTCAGAAAACTGAGGAACTCCGGAGTTATTACATTGGATTATATCCAAACGTCGAAAAACTTGGCAGATCCCTTCACAAAGGGTCTATCATGTAATGTGATAGATAATGCGTCGATGGAGATGGGTCTGAGACCCACCGCATGAGTTGTCCATAGTGGTAACCCACTCTATGTGATCAGAGATCCCGTGAAGTAGAAGTGGGAGACAAGTTGTTGGTCAGCTGAGAGGAGAGTATCCCTATTTTAATTATCCAACTCCGTGAAGATGCAATACTCTCTTGATCTGCATGGCAGGTTGATATTTATCTTAATGTGTTCCAAGTGGCTTATTTGAGTAAGCAGAGATGTTGTCCTGTAGAGCATCTCCTGAGGAACACACCTATTTGAATTTGACTGTTAACGTCACAGTCTATGAGAATTGGGTGTTCTCTAATAAATTCATGAAACGCCCTAGAGTATGACGCATACGCTCCACCCGCGGGGAAGCCTTGCGGCAGCCCAGTATCGGTCAAGAATTTGTGTGAAACTAGTTTCGCAGATGCTACCTCTTGAGCATGCGTTGGTTTTCCCTTGAAGAGGAAAGGGTGATGCAGCAAAGTAGCGTAAGTATTTCCCTCAGTTTTTGAGAACCAAGGTATCAACCCAGTAGGAGATAACACGCAAGTCACCTAGTACCTGCACAAACAATCAAGAACCTCGCAACCAACGTGATAAAGAGGTTGTCAATCCCTTCACGGTCACTTGCGAAAGTGAGATCTGAGAAAGATAGTAAGGTAAATATTTTTGGTATTTTTGTTGTATAGATTGCAAAATTGTAAACGAGATGCGATGTAAATAAAAGAGATGCAATATAATAATAAAGAGACTCGGGGGGCCATAGGTTTCACTATTGGCTTCTCTCATGGTAGCAAGTATTACGGTGGGTGAACAAATTACTGCCGAGCAATTGATAGAAGAGTGCATAGTTATGAGAATATCTAGGCAATGATTATGAAATATAGGCAACACGTCCGTGTTAAGTAGACCGAAATGATTATGCATCTACTACTATTACTCCACACATCGACCGCTATCGAGCATGCATCTAGAGTATTAAGTTCATAAGAATAGAGTAATGCTTTAGGCAAGATGACATGACGTAGAGGGATAAACTCAAGCAATATGACATAAACCCCATCTTTTTATCCTCGATGGCAACAATACAATACGTGTCTTGCTGCCCCTACTATCACTCGGAAAGGACACCGCAAGATTGAACCCAAAGCTAAGCACTTCTCCCACTGCAAGAAAGATCAATCTAGTAGGCCAAACTAAACCGATAATTCGAAGAGACTTGCAAAGATATCAAATCATGCATATAAGAATTTAGAGAAGAACCAAATATTGTTCATAGATAAACTTGATCATAAATCCACAATTCATCGGATCTCGGCAAACACATCGAAAAAAGTATTACATCAAATAGATCTCCAAGAACATCGAGGAGAACTTTGTATTGAGAATCAAAGAGAGAGAAGAAGCCATCTAGCTAATAACTGTGGACCCGAAGGTCTGTGGTAAACTACTCACACATCATCGGAGAGGCTATGGTGTTGATGTAGAAGCCCTCCGTGATCGAATCCCCCTCCGGCAGACCGCCGAAAAAGGTCCCAGATGGGATCTCACGGGTACAGAAGGTTGCGGCGGTGGAAAAGTGGTTTCATGGCTCCCCTGATGTTTTTAGGGTATAAGAGTATATATATAGGCAAAAGAAGTACATCGGTGGAGCTCCGTGGGGCCCACAAGGGTGGGGGCATGCCTACCCCCCTGGGCGCGCCCTTCCTGCCTCGTGGAAGCTTTGCGGAGTTCCAGACTTCAACTCCAAGTCTCCTAGTTTGCGTTTGTTCCAAGAAAGATCCTTGCGAAGATTTCGTTCCGTTTGGATTCGGTTTGATATTCCTTTTCTGTGGAACACTAAAATAGGCAAAAAAACGGAAACTGACACTGGGCCTCTGGTTAATAGGTTAGTCCCAAAAATAATATAAAAGTGCATATTAAAGCCCATTAAACATCCAAAACAGATAATATAATAGCATGGAACAATCAAAAATTATAGATACGTTGGAGACGTATCAAGCATCCCCAAGCTTAATTCCTGCTCGTCCTCGAGTAGGTAAATGATAAAAACAGAATTTTTGGTGTGTAGTGCTACCTAACATAATTTTCAATGTAATTTTCTTTATTGTGACATGAATGTTCAAATCCAAAAGATTCAAGACAAAAGTTTAGTATTGACATAAAAATAATAATACTTCAAGCATACTAACCAAGCAATTATCTCTTCTCAAAATAACATAGCCAAAGAAAGCTCATCCCTACAAAATCATATAGTTTGGCCATGCTTCATCTCTGTCACACAAAATGCTCCCATCATGCACAACCCCGATGACAAGCCAAGCAATTGTTTCGTACTTAGCCTTTTCAAAATTTTTCAACTTTTACGCAGTATATGAGCACGAGCCATGGACATAGCACTACGGGTGGAATAGAATGGTGGTTGTGGAGAAGACAAAAAGGAGGAAGATAGTCTCACATCAACTAGACATATCAATGGGCTATGGAGATGCCCATCGGTAGATATTAATGTGAGTGAGTAGGGATTGTCATGCAACGGATGCACTAGAGCTATAAGTGTATGAAAGCTCAACAAAAGGAACTAAGTGGGTGTGCATCCAACTTGCTTGCTCACGAAGACCTAGGGCAATTTGAGGAAGCCCATCATTAGAATATACAAGCAAAGTTCTATAATGTAAAATTCCCACTAGTATATGAAAGTCACAACATAAGAGACTCTCTATCATGAAGATCATTGTGCTACTTTGAAGCACAAGTGTGGAAAAGGGATAGTAACATTGTCCCTTCTCTCTTTTTCTCTCATTTATTTATTTATTGTTTGGGCCTTCTCCCTTTATGGCATCTTTTTTTCGTCTGGAGTCTCATTCCGACTTGTGGGGGAATCATAGTCTCCATCATCCTTTCCTCACATGGGACAATGCTCTAATAATGAAGATCATCACACTTTTATTTACTTACAACTCAAGAATTACAACTCGATACTTAGAACAAAATATGACTCTATGTGTATGCCTCCGGCGGTGTACCGGGATGTGCAATGAATCAAGAGTGACATGTATAAAAAATTATGAATGTTGGCCATATCACCAATACGATGTCAACTACATGATCATGCAAAGCAATATGACTATGATGAAGCATGTCATAATAAACGAAACGGTGGAAAGTTGCATGACAATTTATCTCGAAATGACTATAGAAATGCCATAATATGTAGGTATGGTGGCTGTTTTGCGGAAGACAAATGATGGGTTTATGGTACCGGTGAAAGTTGCGCGGCACAAGAGAGGCTAGCAATGGTGGAAGGGTGAAAGTGTGTATAATCCATGAACTCAACATTAGTCATAAAGAACTCACATACTTATTGCAAAAATCTACAAGCCATCAAAACCAAGCACTACGCGCATGCTCCTAGAGGGATAGATTGGTAGGAAAAGACCATCGCTCGTCCCCGACCGCCACTCATAAGGAAGGCACTCAAAGAACACCTCATGCTTCAAATTTGTCACACAACGGTTACCATATGTGCATGCTACGGGACTTGCCAACCTTAACACAAGTATTTCTCAATTTCACAATTACTCAACTAGCACGACTATAATATTAACATCTTTATATCTCGAAACAATTATCAAGTGTCAAACTATTCCATGTACTCTATATGAAAGTTTTTATTATACCCATCTTGAATGCCCATTATATTATGACTAATTTTATAACCAAGGCAAATTACCATGTTGTTCTAAAAGACTCTCAAAATAATATAAGTGAAACATGAGAGATCAATAATTTCTATAAAATAAAACCACCACCGTGCTCTAAAAAGATATAAGTGAAGCACTAGAGAAAAATTATCTAGCTTAAAAGATATAAGTGAAGACATAGAGTATTCTAATAAATTTCGATTCATGTGTCTCTCTCAAAAGGTGTGTATAACAAGGATAATTGTGGTAAACTAAAAAGAAAAGACTCAAATCATACAAGACGCTCCAAGCAAAACACATATCATGTGATGAATAAAAATATAGCCTCAAGTAAAGTTACCGATAGATGAAGACGAAAGAGGGGATGCCTTCCGGGGCATCCCCAAACTTATGATTTTGGTTGTCCTTGAATTTTACCTTGGGGTGCCTTGGGCATCCCCAAGCTTAGACTCTTGCCACTCCTTATTTCAAAATCCATCAAATCTTTACCCAAAAACTTGAAAACTTCACAACACAAAACTCAACAGAAAATCTCATTAGCTCCAGTAGTATAAGAAAACAAACCACCACTTTAATGTACTGTAATTAACTCATTCTTTATTTATATTGGTGTTAAACCTACTGTATTCCAATTTCTCTATGGTTCATACCCCCCGATACTAGCCATAGTTTCATCAAAATAAGCAAACAACACACGAAAAATAGAATCTGTCAAAACAGAACAGTCTGTAGCAATCTGGAGGTTTCGAAAACTTGTGTAACTCCACAAATTCTGAAAAATTAGGAGGACCTAAATAATTTGTATATTGATCTACTGCAGTTAGAATTGGTATTTTATCGCTCTCTGCTAAAAAATGAAAATTATTCTTATGAGCGCATACTTTCTGTTTTTATCAGTAAGATCAAACAACAATCATCCAAGAAGATCCTAAAGGCTTTACTTGGCACAAACACTACTTGAAACATAAAAAACACAATCATAACAGAGGCTAGATAAATTATTTATTACTAAACAGAAACAAAAAGTAAAGAACAAAAATAAAATTGGGTTGCCTCCCAACAAGCGCTATCGTTTAACGCCCCTAGCTAGGCATAAAAGCAAAAATAGATCTAGGTATTATCATCTTTGGTATGCAATCTATAAGTGGCTCTCATAATTTCATAAGGCAATTTAATTTTCTTTCTAGGAAAATATTCCATGCCTTTCCTTAACGGAAGTTGAAATCTAATATTTCCTTCTTTCATGTCAATAATTGCACCAATCGTTCTAAGGAAAGGTCTACCAAGAATAATATGACATGTAGAATTGAAATCTATATCAAGAACGATAAAATCTACGGGCACATAATTTCTATTTGCAACAATAAAAATATCATTAATTCTTCACATAGGTTTCTTAATGGTGAAATCCGCAAGATGCAAATTTAAAGAACAATCATCAAATTCACAGAAACCTAACACATCACACAAAGTTTTTAGAATCGTGAAAACACTAGCACCCAAATCAACGAAGGTATTTAGATGGGTAGTGGCATCTTCACTAGGAAAGCCAGAAAATTGATCTTTCATGACAAGATTCAACAAAGTATCATTAATTTCACAAGATTCAGCATTGGTAATAGGAGCAATCGGAGTGCTAATAAAATCATTGTTGTTGGTATTGGAAATGTCACATAATTTAGTATTATCTTAAGCCATCATGACAGACAAACAATCCAACACACAATCACACAAGAGGCAAGCGAAAAGAGGCGAACGAAAAAGGGGCGAATAAAACGACAAAGGTGAAGTGGAGGAGAGGAAAATGGCAAATAATGTAATGCGAGGGAGAAGAGTTTATGATGGGTACTTGGTATGTCTTGACTTGAGCGTAGATCTTCCTGGCAACGGCGCGAGAAATCCTTCTTGCTACCTCTTGAGCATGCGTTGGTTTTCCATTAAAGAGGAAAAGGGTGATGCAGCAAAGTAGCGTAAGTATTTCCCTCAGTTTTTGATTACCAAGGTATCAATCCAGTAGGAGATAACACGCAAGTCACCTAGTACCTGCACAAACAATCAAGAACCTTGCAACCAACGCGATAAAGGGGTTGTCAATCCCTTCACGGTCACTTGCGAAAGTGAGATCTGATAAAGATAGTAAGGTAAATATTTTTGGTATTTTTGTTATATAGATTGCAAAATAGTAAACAAGATGCGATGTAAATAAAAGAGATGTAATATAATAATAAAGAGACCCCGGGGCCATAGGTTTCACTAATGCTTTTCTCATGATAGCAAGTATTACGGCGGGTGAACAAATTACTGTCGAGCAATTGATAGAAGAGCACATAGTTATGAGAATATCTAGGCAATGATTATGAAATATAGGCATCACGCCCATGTTAGGTAGACTGAAACGATTCTGCATCTACTACTATTACTCCACACATCAACCACTATCCAGCATGCATCTAGAGTATTAAGTTCATAAGAACAGAGTAATGCTTTAGAAAAGATGACATGATGTAGAGTGATAAACTCAAGCAATATGATATAAACCCATCTTTTTATCCTTGATGGCAACAATATAATACGTGCCTTGCTGCCCCTATATCACTGGGAAAGGACACCGCAAGATTGAACCCAAAGATAAGCACTTTTCCCCATTGCAAGAAAGATCAATCTAGTAAGCCAAACTAAACCGATAATTTGAAGAGACTTGCAAAGATATCAAATCATTCATATAAGAATTCAGAGAAGAACCAAAAATTGTTCATAGATAAACTTGATCATAAATTCACAATTCATCAGATCTCGACAAACACACCGAAAAGAGTATTACATCGAATAGATCTCCAAGAACATCGAGGAGAACTTTGTATTGAGAACCAAAGAGAGAGAAGAAGCTATCTAGCTAATAACTATGGACCTGAAGGTCTGTGCTAAACTACTCACACATCATCAGAGAGGCTATGGTGTTGATGTAGAAACCCTCCATGATCAAGTCCCCCTCCAGCAGATCGCCGAAAAAGGCCCCGGATGGTATCTCACGGGTACAGAAGGTTGCGGCAGTGGAAAAGTGGTTTCGTGGCTCCCCCTGATGTTTTTAGGGTATAAGAGTATATATAGGCGAAAGAAGTACGTCGGTGGAGCTCCGTGGGGCCTACGAGGGTGGGGGGCGCGCCTTCCTGCCTCATGGAAGCTTCGCGGAGTTCCAGACTTCAACTCCAAGTCTCATGGTTTACGTTTGTTTCAAGAAAGATCCTCACGAAGATTTCGTTTCATTTGGATTCCGTTTGATATTCTTTTCTGCGAAACACTAAAATAGGCAAAAACAGAAACTGGCACTGGGCCTCCGCTTAATAGATTAGTCCCAAAAATAATATAAAAGTGCATATTAAAGCCCATTAAACATCCAAAACAAATAATATGATAGCATGGAACAATAAAAAATTATAGATATGTTGAAGACGTATCAGCAGAAAACTTGTAGTTCAAGGCATAGCCCACTATTCAAGTTGTGATCTAGCGAACAGAAAACTCTAAGTGAAAGTTCAACTTCACAGTCTCCACTAAGCACCGGTATATAAACAATGTTTTGAAACTAAATGATGAGATGTGCCAATGAAACTTTGTGGGGGATTGTTGGAATTTTGCTAGTAGGCCTTTGGCCCAAAGCCCAATGAAAGAACATGCGGTGCCCCCATGTTTGGTTTTGGTAATTGATGACAATCTCTATGGACTAATGGTTGCCTTGAGTTATATTTGAAGGTTTTGTCCATAGGCTTTTCTTGGAGTACATGTGTTGGTTTCAAGGAGAGTTTGTGTCGACCAAGGTGCTATTCAAGGAATTACCTAAAGATTGGTCTTGTGAGAGGTTGATCAAGACTAAGTTAAAGAGTGAATCAAGTTGATCAACCCACAAAGCGTAGAAGATGTACCGAGAGGGATCAAGTGATCCCATGGTATGGTAAGCATTGTCAATTACGCTTGATGTACTAACCCATGGTCTTCGTGAGAGTTCTTTGTGGGGTTAGGTTGCGGTGTGCAAGTTCAAGTGGAGTATCACGAAGAGATCAAATGCTTGAAGCTTGCCGTCCTTTATGGTGTCAATGGACTTGTGAAGATGTGCGGAAAAGTAGCTCACCCATAGTAGAGTATGGGGGAGCAATCAACTAGTCTTCATCGACTCAACACAATCAAGAAAGGTTGCGGTGTGCAAGTTCAAGTGGAGCATCACGAAGAGATCAAATGCTTGAAGCTTGCCGTCCATTGTGATGACAATGGACTCATGAAGATGTGCGGAAGAAAGGCTCACCCATAATGGAGTATGGGGGAGCAATCAACTAGTCTTCATCGAGCCAACACAATCAAGAAAGGTGATCCAACTTGAGGAAGTCAAGATCGTCATCATCTAGCTCAAGTGGACCATGTGCAAGGCAAAGGTTTGCCCTTGGTAGGTTTTCTATTTTACCGGTCTCATGATGGTAGTTGGGAGACCGGGTTATAGGATCGATTGCCGTACTATCAAAGGGGGCTCTCGATGAGTAGCTTGATCGTATCGTTCGCTGAGAGCTCAAACCATTGCATCCTTGCATCATCTTTCTTGGTTCTTGTTTGGTTCTCTTTGTGAGTCTTGGAGCTTATGGTCATCTTGATGACAAGCTTGAGTTCATCGAAAACGGAGTTCGCATGCATCTTCTATGATGTTTTCGATGTTGGAGGTTTTGCCCGTTCTTCTCGGTTGGAGGTTTCACTCCTCTATTTGTTGGCATACCTCCCCTGCCTCTTCTTACTATAACCAGTCGCTGTTTTGATGCTACTCGTCGTCTTGTTTCCAACAAGCTTGAGTTTGCTCAATTCGGAGCTCATATGTAGAAGTTATGGCAGTTTTTGTTTTCTTGAGTGTGGTTTTTGTCAGGGTCCGCGTTGGAAAGATTTGGGTGATTTCATCACGTACACGTCTCCTTCTTTTCCCCTCCTTCTTCCTTGGGGCTTCCTCCGTTTTCCTGCCTCCTTTGACTGGCTGCTGTTGTGGTTGCGGTAGTACTGCTCCTGGATCAACGGTAGTACCGTAGGCATCCACGGTAGTACCGCGCGGTGGCGCGGTAGTACCGCTGATGCCCACAGTAGTACCGCTCCCCCGGAGCCGCACTACCGCTACCCACCAGGCTAGTGCCGCCCCCTTTGCGGTAGTAGGAGCGGATGTAATTTTTTACATCCGCACCTGCCACGGTAGTACCGCCTTCGCCATGCGGTAGTACCGTGCTATGCGGTCAGGCAGTAGTACCACCCCTCGGCAGTACTACTGTGTCGGATTTTTGCTACTTCCGTTTATTTGCGGAAGTAGGCACGGTAGTTTCCCTTCTCCCCTGGCTGGGATTTTTGCCTCGCGGTAGTACCGCATGGGGGGGGGGCGGTAGTACCGCGCATGCGGAAGTACCGCCCCCAGCTCCTGTGCGTCTGTTTATCGGTTCTGTGCTGGGGTTGCGGCAGTACTGTGGGTCGGTATGGTAGTACCGCACAGCCGTGCGGTAGTACCGCTTGGTTGCAAGCAGTAGTACCGCACGGCCTTGCGGTAGTACCGCTGGCCGCGGGCTGGTTGGTGGGTAACGGTTGGATTTTCCCCCTCCTATAAAAGGGGGTCTTCTTCCCCAATGAACCTTATCCTTTTAGCTCGTGTTCTTCCCCCATTGTTGACCTTCTTCGAGCTTGCTAACTCTCAATCCCTCCAATGATTCTTGCTAGTTCTTGAGGGAAAAGAGAGAGGAGATCTAGATCCACGTTTTCACCAATCACTTTCTCCTCTAAGTGAGGGGAACTCCTTGGATCTAGATCTTGGAGTTCTTCGTGTTCTTCCTCTCATTTTCCTCCCTGGCATTAGTTGCTTTGGTGGGATTGGGAGAGAAGGACTTGGGCACTCTGTGTGCCCTTGCCATTGCATTTGGTGCATCGGTTTGAGTTCTCCACGGTGATACGTGGAAGTGAAGTTTGAGAAGCTTATTACTCTTGGGTGTTTGGGCACCCTAGAGCTTGTCCCTCTTGGGTGCCTTGGCGCCCTAGACGGTTGGTGGTGTTCGGAGCTCAATCATTGTGGTGTAAAACTCCGGGCAAGCGTCGGAGTCTCCAATTAGGTTGTGGAGATCGCCCCGAGCAATTTGACGGGTACCGGTGACCGCCCCCAAGGGTTGCCAAAGTGTATGGGTTCGGTGACCGCCCCCAAGGGTTGCCATTTGTACGGGTTCGGTGACCGCCCTCAAGGGTCCCTTAGTGGAATCACGGCATCTTGCATTGTGCGAGGGCGTGAGGAGATTACGGTGGCCCTAGTGGCTTCTTGGGGAGCATTGTGCCTCCACACCGCTCCAAACGGAGATTAGCATCCGCAAGGGTGTGAACTTCGGGATACATCATCGTCTCCGCGTGCCTCGGTTATCTCTTACCCGAGCCCTTTACTTATGCACCTTACTTTGTGATAGCCATATTTTTCTTGTCATATATCTTGCTATCACATAGTTGCTTATCTTGCTTAGCATAAGTTGTTGGTACACATAGGTGAGCCTAGTTGTTTTAGGTTTTGTGCTTGACAAATTAACCGCTAGGTTTATTCCGCATTTGTTCAAGCCTAAACCCTAATTATTTTAAAACGCCTATTCACCCCCCCTCTAGGCGACATCCACGATCTTTCAAGAGGTCGTGTGTGGCCACTGCCTCAAGTACCACACTGCAACCAACTTTGGCGCCTTTGTACATCCCCTGCCAAGCAAATGGATAGTTTTTCAATTTCCAATGAATGCAGTCAATGCTTCCAAGCATTTCAGGAAATACTCTTGCTGCATTATATGCTAGGATCCGAGCAGTGTCTTCAACATTGGGTGATCGCAAGTATTGAGGTTCAAACATTGCCACCACTGCCCTGCAGAACTTGTACAAACCCTCAATGGTCGTGGACTCGGCCATGCGTCCATAGTCTTCCAGTGAATCACCGGGATCTCCGTATGCAAGCATCCTCATAGCTGTCGTGCATTTCTGGAGTGAGGATGAATCCAAGTGTGTCGGTACAATCTTTCTTGCACTTGAAGTAGTTGTCAAACTCACAGAAGGAATTCACAATCCCGAGGAAAAGCTTTCGACTAATCCGATAACGGCGCCGGAATACTTTCTCACCGTGCAGTGGAGCGTCGGCGAAGTAGTCGGAGTAGAGCAAGCAATAGCCTTCCAGGCGGTGCCTCTGCTTTGCCTTCAGCCGGCCCGGCGCCGAGCCACCTCGCTGCGGCTTTGCATTGCTCACGAACAGGCCAGCCAGTGCGACGAGGACCATGAGATGCTCTTCCTCTTGGGTGTCGGCATCGGCTTCCTCCTCCAGCAGCGCCATGAACGCCTCCTCGTTGTCTGAGTCCATTGCCGAGCAGACAAATCGTCAAACACCTGGCGAGTGTGGTAGGCGTGCAACCGCCAGTATCCCCGCCCTGCGTGGCCGGAGCATCGGAAAGCTCGCCCAGGAGCGGGGTTGAGGCTGCCACGACGAACCTTCTCTTTTCCGGACGGGGAATGTCCTTTCTAGCGGCGGTGGGTGGGTAGGCGGCGCCAGGATTGGCACGACGATGGAAGGGCGTGCACGCACGCGGGGGAAGGGGAATCTGGAAGTGAAAGATGCTTTTTCGCCTGCGGGTTTTCCTTCCCCGGAGCGCCCCCTAGTGCGCTGGGTTCGGTGGCCTCGGATCGCCGGCCCAAAAAAATGGACCGAACCAGCGGATTTCGTCGTTCTGGAAAGCGAATGGGGGTTTTCTCGACGTCGGCACGAAAAAACTTGCCCTGTGGGCTGTTGAGGGCGCGGGTGGAGATGCTCTTAAAAAAAAGAACAAGTAGCTGGACTGGTTCGTGTTCCATCGCCCCTGCCACTGCCACTGCCACCCTTTTATATACCAACACCAACGTGCCCTGTCCTCCCTGCGCTTGCTTCACCTGCTGCTCCCTACACACACATCACAGAGCACAAGCAATAAGCCTGCAGAGAGAGGGAATGGGCGAAGAAGGGGCAGCTGCTCCGTTGCTGGATGGGAAGCTCAACGCGAGGAGAAGCGAAAATGGCGACGGAGAGGCGGCAGCAGCAGCAGGGAGAAGGAGGTGGTGGCGGTGCCTGTGGGACGCGGAGGAGGCTGCGGGGCAGGTTGCCTTCGCGGCGCCCATGGTGGCCACCAGCATGGCCTTCTACGCCATCCCGCTCGTCTCCGTCATGTACGCCGGCCGCATCGGCGACCTCGAGCTCGCCGGCGCCACGCTCGGCAACTCGTGGGCCACCGTCACAGGCATCGCGCTCATGGTACCAATTATATACCATATTTCGCCTCATCCTTCTTCTCCATTGATTTGATCTGATTCCAAGGGAAGGGGCCGGCTTCTCCTCCTCTCTGTCCCTTTCGCCGTCCCTCCCTGTATGCATCGAAAACAATGTTTACCTACCGAATGTGCTGTTCTGAGCTTGAGCTCATATGAGCTTGGTATTTACCTACCATCTTTTCTTTGGTCACCTTTGCTATCATCTTCAATTTTTACTGCCACCACTCCATAGTCTCCATTGCTCAACTAAGTTGCCCGTCATAGACATATGCTCCATCATTCATTGTATCACTTAGATCTGTCTCCAAAACTAGAATAACAATTACTCACTTTGATCTGTCTGCAGATTAATTACTCAGACCAGAGTTACCATAAATAAATAAATGAACAACTAGTTGTATCAGTTAATATCCTAAAGCATATTTGGTTAGGTCCTTGACATGTACTGTACTATATAGGTCTGTAGTGGTTATCTAAGCTTTGTTAAATATATTAATTATGGTGTAAATGACGCGAATGGCTTCTCAATCTTGGATTGGGACGTTTACTTGAGGCTTTTTCACGAGCTTTGGTGTATAAGGAATCATAGCCATTGCACAGGATTAGCTTGTGAATATGCTTTCTTAAAGGATAAATAAATGAATGCATTAATAAACTGATATGATATTCTTTCAGTGTTGGGTTATGTTGCAGTCACTGGGCAATATGAACATCCAGCGTTGATACTTCTTTCTGAGAAGAATGTTTCAAAGAGAGGACTTGTCTAGACAAGGATACAGAGGATTTGGACCAGACAAATTCTAAAACCCCTATTATGCTGGCACCTAAAACCTGTCGCTTTAGTCCTTACACATTTATTCTAAAAAAAGAAAAGTCCTTGCGCATTTGCCTGACTATGGCCTAACCTACTTGCTAATTTTAAATAGATGCAAGGAATACACAGACAAAACTTCAACATGCCATTTGGCTTCAAATTCAACATTAGAAAACATCGAAGTGCAGCAGAAATTTATGCACAGGATCTCTTTTTTCTCTTAAGATGAAAGCAATGCCATGCTGTGCCATTTCAGTACATGAGCTATGATCAGTTGTCTAGCCGGTAGGTAGTATAAGACTGGTCAACTCCTATATTCATGGCTATATATATGTCAGTACTAGTGTGTTGTGGTTGCAAAGATAGTGTTGGCTGTGAAGCATAGAGTCAACTCTCAAGTATACTTCGTTATAATATGCAAAAGTTTGTCAGGCTAGGACCATTGTTGTAAGATTGCCATGGATCTTTCATCGCCAATGTAGACAGATTTGCACATGCCCTTTATCCGGATCCCAGGAATTAAGCATATGTCAGGCTTCAGAATAAACACAGCACATAGTCACAGGTTGAGACAACTGAGGAAGTCAAATCCTGAACTGTACTAGTACTACTATGGTAGTGCAGTATGTTGCTGTGATTTCTTCAGCCCTGGTTAGACTGGTTGTTCCTATTGAGAGTTTTCAACTTTGCAACAGTTTGATGTTTCCATCCCTTCAGTTTACCACAAAACCTTACGCAATGCATATTTTAGTAGAGAAACCAAGAGGAACAGCGCATACTGATGAACTGACTACCTTGTTCCCATGCAGACTGGGTTAAGCGGGTCTCTGGAGACGCTTTGCGGCCAAGGCTATGGCGCAAAGGTGTACCGCATGCTCGGCGTGTACCTCCAGGCATCCATCATCACCTCGGCTCTCTTTTCAGTCCTCGTTTCGCTCCTGTGGCTCTACACCGAGCCACTCCTCATTTTCCTGCACCAAGACCCCGAGGTCTCAAGAATGGCAGCGGTGTTCCTGCGATACACAATCCCGGCACAGTTTGCCTTTGGCTTCATCCAGTGTATCCTCAGGTTCCTGCAGACACAGTCCGTGGTGATGCCACTGGTGGCGTTCTCGCTCCTGCCACTGGTGTTCCATGTCGGGATTACCCATGCCTCCGTGCACTACCTGGGGCTTGGCTTCGCAGGCCCAGCCATGTCAACTTCGCTGTCTCTGTGGCTATCTTTCATTATGCTCGCATCCTATGTGATGTTGTCGACGAGATTCAAGCAGACCTGGGCGGGATTTTCAACAGAAGCGTTTCAGTACGTGCTGCCCGGCCTCAAGTTAGCCGTTCCCTCTGCAATGATGGTGTGGTTAGTACACTTACAACGATCTCAGATCCATTCATTGATCGCCTCTTAATATATCCCCATACTGAGAATATATGATGGTTACCTACAAATGGCAGCTTTGAGTACTGGGCGTTTGAGATATTGGTGTTGCTTGCTGGGCTGATGCCAGATTCTCAAATGAGCACTTCTATTATTGCGATGTGGTAACTATCTTTCTCTCCCTTCATATTGAGTACTGAAGATCATGTTTATGTGTCCATAAAATGCTAACATCAGTGTGATGCAACCTGACAGTGCAAACACGGAATCAATTTCATACATGATCACCTACGGGTTCGCTGCTGCCATCAGGTAATACTGCTACGATAACTGATGACACCCATGTCATCAACCCTTGAGGATTTTGCAACAAAAAGAAAAAAAAATGTCCTTTAAGATTAAGTTGACAATGCTGACTTAAAAAGTGCTGTTTCATTTCAACAGCACAAGGGTATCGAATGAGCTGGGAGCAGGTAACATTGACAAGGCAAAGAAGGCACTCAAGGTGACACTCGCGCTCTCCCTACTCCTGGGAGTGACATTTCTTCTGCTCCTAGGTCTTGGCCATAATTTGTGGGCTGGGCTGTTCAGCAAGAGTGAGGCAGTGATAAGTGCATTTGCTTCGATGACTCCATTTCTCATTGGGTCAGTGGTGCTGGACTCCACGCAGGGAGTCCTGTCAGGTTAGTTCAATGGATCTCTCTAAATGTGTTTCAATCTTATTGTTTCAGGTGAAGGCCATTTGGCAGTAACCTGTGGATAAACTTGTAGGGGTTTCAAGAGGCTGTGGTTGGCAGCACCTGGTAGCATGGACCAACTTGGTGGCCTTCTACATAATAGGCTTGCCATTGTCTCTCCTACTTGGATTCAAGCTTGGCTTTCATACTAAGGTACAGACATGTCTTTCTGAAATTCAGCATCGATCTCAGGCATGTTTGTTGTGCACAAACCACCGCTACAAAGTACAAACTACTGTTCTCCTCACTGATCATGTGCAATTACCTGTTTCAGGGATTGTGGATGGGTCAGATATGCGGTCTCCTTTGCCAGAACGCCGTTCTCCTGTTCATCACGCTCCGAACAAAGTGGGAAAGATTGGAACTGGCGACAAACAGCAAAGAGGGTGACCTTATCTGTTGAGAATTTATAAAGCTTGTTAGGTTTAACTTGAACATGGAACTGGAAGTTTGAGAGATCAAGTGTTGTAAATGTAGACAGTACCAAGCAACATACCCTGAACATGCTTGGGTGTAGCTAGTAGCAAGTAGGAAGAGCTGAATAAAATGTTGCACCAGTTTTGTGTGATAAAAAAGATCTGGAATGGTGTACCGATACCTCCGAAGCAGTGTTTGCTAATATGAATATATGATGCTAGAATACAAACAGAGTTCAGAAATATGTTTGTTTGTTAATATTGCAGAAAATATCACATTGCTGACTAACTAGCGATGCTAAAAAAGCATATGATACAATATTGTCTGCTTTCCTAAGGTAACTTAGATACCAGTAACTTAGATACCAAACTAGACAGGTGACTTACCTATCACTAAGAGAAACAACATGATCATCATCACTATTACTCTATGAGGAGCAGATCCCATATAACTAACCCTCGCTTCCAGAACCAACAGGATCAACTACGACCGCTGAGATCCCTCCAGCGACACCAGCTTGAGCACACTTTTTGGTGAACCAACCAACAGGATCAATCGTCTTCGATGCATCTTCCCGAAGAAAAAGCAGTAATTGCATCCGTCCGCTCCAGAGTTTGTATCAGTGCACAGCCAGTTTAAGTACCATGCATGTAGAACAGGCCATCACGTGATCCCATCCAAGCCCCCCAACTGTGGTTTAGATCAAACAGCGAAGAAGAACCATCCAAGTCAAGGTTGCTTTCTGGCCAGCAAAGTGCAGTGAAGAGAGTGTCAGCCACGCTCTTCGCAAATATTTGCTCGCCTGTTTTGATGCTCCAAATACGGACGGTACAGTCCTCCCCACCTGCCAAGAATAAGGATTTGCTGAAAATGGCAATTTGCCAGGAATGTTCTAGCCATGCACGTTCATAAAGATGTCACTATGTTGTTCATTGTCCTGTATAGCCTAATAAAGTAAACATGGACCAGCTAGTAACAGCATAGTTTTCTCGAAATTTAGCTTCCACAAACTCATGATTCGATGTTGCAGTAATTCCAGGAATGCCAAAGCCCTCTTACACTTGTATATCATACAGAAAAATTATAGGTGGGGATCTTTTTAATACCAATGCATCTGTTACTGACACACTGCATGAACAAGCATAGCTGCTGACATTTATCAAATTTAAGTCTAATCCTCACAAACTGGAGTATGAAGTGAGGTACTCGAGTGAAAATGCAAATAATACATCGAAATGTTTTTATCGATCCAAAAAACCACATTCAGTTTCAATGGGTAACCTCAAAAGACATTCTTCGTAGCAGTATATGACAAAAACAACCACAATGATGTCTAGAACCAATAATAAATTTACCTGACATAAGTAGGGTTTCAGATGGATCAACAACAAGTGGTAAATTATTGTGTGAATTCACATGCCCTGCATAAGACTGTATAGCCCCCTTCTGAATGAGACGGAGATCAAATAGCTTGATCTGTACAACAGAAAACACAAAAGTCAAGCTGCTGCATGAAACATTTGTTACCATCTCAGAGAAGCATGATGCTCTGTACTTTCCTCACTTCAGAAGCAATAATTTCATATAAGACAGAATTATAATTCATTTTAAATAATACTGTATAATTTATCTGTCCCAAAATGCTGAAATTGTATCAATTTGAAATTCGCTGGATACAATAAAGCGTCAACTCATTATGCTGCTAATATTTGTAATGAAGATGCAGGAAACATGTAAACTTTTTAACTCATTATGCTGCTAACACATGAAACTTTAACTAATACTCTCTCCGTCCCAAAATAAGGGTCTCAACTTTGTACTAACTTTAGTTATTTTGGGACGGAGGGAGTATTAGTTAACATCTGGGAACTGGGCAATAACCCCTTTGGGGAGGACTAAATCTCATTGATTTATTTCACGGGGCAAATAAACCAGTGTATCTTATATTCTCACTATCTTCTTTAAATAATGTGTCGGGGGGCTACTCTCAGCCTCATTTTTTCTATTACTGTAGGTAACATCTTGTTACCCCCGCAAATAAACATCTTGTTAAACTGCACTGAGTTTTAAGAAAATATTATCATTAGTGGCAAATCAATCCTGTGAAAATTTGAGCACATCTACTCATTCATTGATACCACAAAAAATGATTAAGAACAAGCTTACCGATCCATCCATGGAGCTCCCTAAGAAGTAGTGTTCATCCGATGACAGAGAAACCAGGCTGGGTAACAATATCAATTTTTAGCACCAAGAAACTTGACCATGTCCAAACTAGAGTGTCAGCAAGCCAAGAACAATAATGGTTACCTGCAAACTGCTGAAGGCATAGAGATAGCCCTAGATGATTTTGCCTTATCAGCCTGCAAGGATTTTTATTTCCAAACCACAATCATATGATACATTCATTGATGGGCTGAATTGCCTAATTAGGCATTCAAAATATCATTTTATTCTAGTGAGATGTCAAAGTACAAAAAAAAAACTTGAACAATGCCGAGATGGTAACTTTTGATGGCTACATTAAACACACTGTGAGCTAATAGTGGTATTTACCTGGTTTCTCCCTCTGGCATTATGCCTTGCAGACAGCATGGGAACTGTCCCCCTAGCAGTGCTAGGTGAAGATCGACCAGTAGGTTGATTACTGTGCCTTTCCCGCACATCAACAGGGACTATGCTCCCATTCCGTAGTCCACATAGCACCACATTTCCCTGAACAAAATGAGCAAAATTACATGAGCATAGTGGAGACAGGCAAAGGTATGTTGTAGTAACTACGCCAAACGTGGCAATTTGGTAGCAACAGCAACCATTTAATAATCAAATCACAGATGAAAGCTCAAAGTTCAGGAACCAGCTAGAGAACTCATACAAATATATGTACCGTCTAGAGCTCTACATAACAAAACAAAGGCATTAGGCATTTATTCAGCTATTCATAGAAGACAAAAAGTTTTGGTGACTCTCCTGACAATACACACCTAACAGACCATTGGACATATGAAACCTACTACTAAGTGGAAATGTATACATTTAAAATAATTTGTTACCGAGTGCACAAATTGCTGGGAGAGAATGTCACTTTTACAACGATACAGCCATGATAATGTCCCTGTCTCCAAATTAAGCAAACCAGCGCCAGTGTTTGTACCTAGAAATAATATGAGCAAAAATGCTTAATAATCCACAAGCTTAATTGATACAGAAGAAGTTCTTCCACTGCCTACTCCCATAATTCCAAGAAAAAAGGACCTTCCACTTTCCTTGTATAAAATAGGCAACTTGCAAAGCTGGTACAGTTCTAAAAAAGCTAAGTTGTGACAACAAGTTACTACAATACCTCCACCTAATGAAACAAATGACTTCAAAATTCAATGAACACGTATAACAAAGTTATGGTGGGAGGCAATTATACATACTCATAATAGCAAGCTAATCTTTCTGTGTAATTGTAGTCAGTTTCTATGTATAAATTCTTATAGAATGATCTTGCCATGTCAATACATTAAAAAGATTATCAAAGATTCTGAATGCAGCAAACTTCATAGTGTTATTACTACTCCCTCCGATCTATAATAAGTGTCGCAGCTTGAACTAATAGTTCAAAGCTGCGACACTTTTTTTGGATCGGAGGGAGTATTAAATAGCATAAAGTACTGCTGAAAGGATTATTAAAAAAAACAAATTCGTTACTCTGTGTAACAGGGGAACTTTGGGCATGGCCTAAACTGAAGTCCAGTCAGCCAACTCACCTAGAACTACTTGTGTGCCATCAGAATTACAATCAGCAGTCCATACTGTACGATCAAATGAAGCAACTCTTTCAATTCTTTCATGGGCATTCCGTGAAACCGTTGCAGAGTCCATAGTTGACATATCCATAATATAAACAGAACCACCGGATCCTCCAGATCCAAGAGTAGCCACCATGTTTTACGATGTCAAGTAACCCAAGCTCATGTTCAATTACCAGGCAATAGTACAGAACATAAAATGCACAAGTCGAAACACACATAATTATGACAACAGTAATATGCATAATAGAAGAAACAATTTTGAGGATACAATGCTCGCTGAACCGATGAGTTGGCGCTGGCTGCATCATGGAAGCTGTGCCCAAACTTTTTTATGCAAGATATACTGGATGAGAAGTTTGAGAAAGCTGTTTCAGATGACCAGATATTTGCAAGTGGAGAATTCACTGCTGCTTTCTGCTTTCCCAAGGGAGTCCAAACAGGCTGAGGTAAAAACTCCATCTCATCCTCAAAATTCTCTAGAGCAGTTCCCAACCCAAATAATCTGCCAGATAAAAATATGTCATGCGACATGAAACACCAGTATGGTCACGCTTATACTCAAAGAGAACAACTGAATATCAAAGAATCCAACAATTTTTTAAACTTATAAAGCCATGCACGTTCTGTCTTCAAGAAAAGAGAAATTGTTGTATTTGTGTTTTAGTAATTTCGTTTTTAAAATCCATTATTGCATAGCTTGTTAGCCGTTGGAGTATGTTGGCGGTATGGTATCAAGAATTCAGGATAACCTCAACTGATGATACATCTATACTCCCGACAATCAATTGTCAAGTTCTAAAGCTTTTTCACTACACGGACAGAAAATGAGTGCTTTGGCAAACCTCACCTGATTGAACCATTCGTGCTGCCAGTCGCTAATAGCTTGGACTCACGCAGCCCACTCGGTGTCTGAACCATGGCGTGCAGTTCCTCCAGTGCCTTATCAGCCATTAAGGTTGTGCCTTGGTACTTCCAAACCTACCAAGCAGCGCTATGGTATCAGCATATATTGCACGAAACGAAAGGGAAAGCTGCAGCAAAAGAGAAGCTCGGATCAACACCATGGGCTGCGACGCCTGTGTGTACTGGCACTGCTGCTTGAAGGTGGACTTGTTGTTCTTGGAGAATATCACACCACCGCCGTACATCTCTCTGGCATGCAGCAGCTCGGACTGCCTCGCCCTTTTCCTGCGTTCTGTGGGAGGAGGCGAGGGCTCAGCGGACGGCGGCGGAGGGCGAGGAGGGCGGTTGGCGGCGCCGGGGATGCGGCCCTTGGTGGGGAAGTAGCGGTTCTTGTCCGGGTCGTAGTAGAACCCAGGCAGCTCTGCAGCCAATCAATCGCGTCGAGGTCAGGCGCAGCGCGACAAGTTGGCCGTTCGTGCAGAAGTAGGGGGGAGGAGTGCCTAGTGGAGAAGAGGAAAAGGACCAACCTTTGGGCGGCATGTCGCCGGCGTGGTGTTTGGAGTCAGCTTGAGAGGCGGCGGCGGATGGACGGCGGTGGCGCGGAACAGGAGTGCGGTGTGCGGCGCGTTGTTGTCGCCGGGAAGGGTGGACACCTGGTTCTTGTCTGGACTGGACCCGGACCGGACCGACAACGCGCGGCCGGTTGCGAAACGGGCCAATTGTTGTGGCCCACCCACATTGATAGATTTTTTTTGAGCAACCCACATTGATAGATGGTGCTATTGCATCTGATGTTTCTTTTTTGCCTAAAAACAAATCTGATGTTTCTTTTCCCCTAAAAAAATCTGATGTTTCTTTTTTGTGGCCCGTCCCATGTGGTGCATTTGCGAACAAGCCAAATATTTGTGAATTTAAACATGTTAATTAATTTGAAAATATTCATAAATTAAAAAAGATCTTGAATTCAAAAAATATGAACTTAAAAAATATGCATTCAAAAATTGTTTCTAAATTAAAAAAAAAGTAAAACAATAAAAGAAAAAACATAAGGTGAAAAAATCCAAAAGAAAATTAAAAAATTGGTGAAGAAAAACTGAAAAGGAAAATAAAGATGTTGGCTCCTTTTACATCTGTGTCAGCTCCATCGCTGCTGACTCCTTCTGCCCTCGTCCACCGCCACAATCAATGCCAACAGCATCTATGCTACCACATCCACTGTCACCACCATAACTCTCCACCCCAGCAAGTTCACGCAGCGAGGGGTTTGTACTTTTTTTTTCCTTTTTTGCTTTCCCATATCCAATTTCATGCAGACAAATGCGAGAAAAAACAGTGATCGGGTATAGAGGAGTTGCCCAAAGGCCGGGATCCATATTTAGGATTACCGATGTCAATTCGACAATGGGCACTCCACTGTCATCAGATATTGCTATAAATAAGTTCAAAGGGTTGTTGGGATTATGGTTCGTGATCGAGTACAATGCACGTTGAGAAATGGAAATCAGTATCAGATAATCATTGGCAACCGATCGTTAACGAGATCATGATGTACCTCCTTGTAGATATGGAACACATGAAGGATGTTAGGTGAGCAACTCTTCTTACCACTAGGAATATTTCCTTGGATGGAAGTCCACCTTGACGACGAAGTTCGTTTGCCAGAATGCAGCTCCCTTACAATGTTATTTTCAAATTCAGCCATGTGTGTGGGATGAATTTGTGTGGCAAAGACCACACCGAAATTTAAAGAAAAGGCCAGAAACACAATGAAATTGCCAAATTGAACAAGTACCCACATCATATGGGAACCGTTGGGTATGCCGGCAAGGCCAAGGTATGTGTCGATGTCAAAACCGGCAGACCTCGGGTAGGGGGGCCCGAGCTGTGAGATCGGATTGATGGGTAACAAGAGATAGAGGACACGGTGTTTTAACCCAGGTTCATGCCCTCTTTAAGGAGGTAAAACCATACGTCCTGCTCTTGCTTATATTATGAGTGCATAAAAGTACAGAGTTGATCTACCTCGAGATCGTGAGTTGTGGTCTAAACCCTAGGGGTATGATGATGAATGAATCAAGTATCCTCTAAGGACTAAACCCTTTGGTTTATATAGGCACCAGGGGTATCTAGGGTTATGCATGGTCGGTTGCCATCTAAGGGTTACAGGCCAAATATACTAGATCTTCTTGGAGTACAGGCCAAGTCCTCGGTGAAGCTCGATATGCACTGGTCAGAGGCCTTCGGAGTCCTTCCTCATTAACGAGTTGTCAGCTAGGCCCATGGACTAGGCCAGCTAGGCTAGGGCCCCCTAGTCCCGGACACTATCAATAGCCCCCGAACTTGTCTTCAAAGCCGAGGATGATAATCTTTTTTGGATACTGTCTTTGGCTGGATGATCTACGACTTAGTAGGAAGGTTCCGCCCCAGGCCAAGCATCCGCACAAAGCTTGTAGATCCTCAATCGGATCATACCGCCCTTCTGACAAGGGATAAGATCAACCGACCATGCACTACCCAAAACGCATCTTCACTCATTCGAAGTGCATGGCTTGCGTAATCTTGAAGACTGGAAGCATAGGTGTGTTCAGCAGTCAATTACTGACAACTTTTTCCAAAGCGTCACCACCCGTGACACCATATGCATCAGTTATTACTTATTCGAATCACGGTTCGAGGCAGCCCTCTCATTGGCATGTCGCACCTAAATAGAGAGGTGCCCCGCATTTTAGGGGATATCATCAATCAATTATTTCACCCAAAGCGGCCATAACAACATGGCCATCCGAAACATGGCAATTTTTACGGCGCAACGGAGGGGACATTTCGCCTTTTACTGACTTATAAAGAGCAGGAGGGGCAAATCCATACTCCCACGCTCTCCTTCTACTCAGACGCTCAAATTCTCCAAGCTTCCACACCCCCGATCCCCTTTCCAAGCTTAACGCTTTCCCCAGTTCTCCGCTTCCCGCACCAATGGCCGATGCGAATCTGAAGGGAAGGTGGGTGGCCTCCAAGGTTACTGACGCCACCATCGTCGGGCTCCACGCGGCGGAATGCAATCCTGCCGACTCCGACTGTAGGGCCCAGAGCCCGGCAAACGTGTCCCCACTCCCAGCCCTGGGGAGCGGGTCATCTTCATCCCCCACCTCATCCGAGGTCTGGGATTCCCCCTCCACCCCTTTGTGCGAGGGGTCTTGTTCTTCTACGGGCTAGATTTCCACAATCTAGCCCTGAGTTCCATCATGCACCTCACCACTTTTATCATAGTGTGAGGCTTTCCTATGCGTAGAGCCACACTTCGGCCTATGGCTAAAGACCTTTTGCGTTAAGCTGAAGAGCTGCGGCGCGGAGTTTGCCGAATGCGGCGGTGCCACGATCAACAAGCTCCAAAAGCCAAACTGGCTGGAGGGCACGTTCATCGAGACCACGGAGATCTGGCAGCGCGAGTGGTTCTACATCACTGAACCGCTCATCCCAGGCCAGGCCGCGGTCCCCGCCTTCAAGGGTACACCGCCAAGGAAGCTGATGTCCCGGCAGAAGCAGGGCCTGGAATGGGGTATCCCAGATGAGGTCACTGCTCTTCAAGATAGGATCAGGGGCCTCAAGAAGAGATTCAAGCTACTAGACGTGGTGGATGTGATGCTGCAGCGATACATCCTCTCACTCCAGCTTCGGGGCTAGCCCTATGTGGCTCTACAAGCCCGAGGACATAGCAACACCACGAAACTTCTTCCACACCAACATAGATGGTATGTGGAGGACTCTCTTCAAGCCGTCCCAAAACGAATTCCCTGAAGATGGGACGAACAACGGCTACAGCGCTACATGTGGCCCCTCTGAGGTAACCATCGTTTCGTATGTTAAATAATAACTCCATATTCTGCATTTTCCTAAGTCTTCCCCCTCCGTTTTCAGAAGTGGGCATCCATGGAGGCACTCATCAAATGTGTTGTTTCGCTGCCCAAAGACAACAAGACCCCCGAGCTACAAGCCCTTTTGGCCGTGGCGCCCCAAAGGCTCCGGCCAAGGCTATGGAGCCGGAGAAGAAAAGGGAGGGTCTTTGGATCCGAGACCCCTCAGACGCTAAGTCCGAGAACGTCCGAGCTCTTTCCTCAGACGAGGAGGAAAGAGAGAGAGAGAGAGAGAGAGAGAGAGAGAGAGAGAGAGAGAGAGAGAGAAAGAAGAAGGGGAGGAGGGCTCTTCTTCCCTGCAGAGAAAGAGGGCGGCGTCTGAAGACGCCACGGAGGCCAACACTGCCCGAACCCGCCGTCACCTTGTGAAGGCCATCGACGCCGCACCCCGCAAGGACCCTACTGCGGCCAAGATCATCTCCTTTGAAATGGAGGATGGCCTCATCGAGCCGCACTGGCTGAGGACGCCGCCAAGGAGGTACACCTTAATCTTGTATGCGTCGTATGCACGCTGGTTCCTAATTTCTGTAAATCTATTTGATTATTCATCTTTTCGTAGCCCACAACGCTCCCACATCAGCGACAAATCGTCGTCGAGTGGGCTACCTCCATCCAGTGTTGGGGAACGTAGCATGCAATTTCAAAAAATTCCTACGCTCACACAAGATCTATTTAGGAGATGCATAGCAACGAGAGGGGGAGAGTGTGTCCACGTATCCTCGTAGATCAAAAGCGGAAGCGTTTGACAATGCGGTTGATGTAGTCGAACTTCTTCTCGCTCCGACCGATCAAGCATTGAACGTACGACACCTCCGAGTTCTGCACACGTTCAGCTTGATGACGTCCCTCGAACTCTTGATCGAGCAAAGTTTTGAGGGAGAGTTTCGTCAGCACGACGACATGGTGACGGTGATGGTGAAGTGATCCGCACAGGGCTTCGCCTAAGCACTACAACAATATGACCGGAGGCATAAACTGTGGAGGGGGCGCCACACATGGCTAGGAATCAATATTGTGTGTTCTAGCTGTGCCCCTATATATATAGGTGTGAGAGGGGCTGCAAGGGGCGCCCCAAGCAAGAGGGATCCTACTTGGACACCTCCTCCAAGTCGGCCCCCCCTTCCATATACATCAGAGGGGGAAGGAAAGAGAGGGGGAGAGAAGGAAAGGGGAGGCCGAATCCTTCCCTTCCTTTCCTTCTCCTCCTATTCGGCCTATAGGGGCTGGTCTGTCCCCCTTTACGCCCATTACGCCCATAGAGTTTGCCGGGGGTTGCCCAGAACCCCTTCCGGTGACCCGATACGTACCTGGTACCCCCAAAACACTTTCGGTGTCCGAATACTATCATCCTATATATGAATATTTACCTCTCGGCTATTTCAAGACTCCTAGTCATGTCCGTGATCTCATCCAGGACTCCAAACAACATTCGGTCACCAAATCACATAACTCATATAATACAAAATCGTCATCGAACGTTAAGCGTGCGGACCCTACGGTTCGAGAACTATGTAGAAATGACCGAAACACCTCTCCGGTCAATAACCAACGGCGGAACCTGGATGCTCATATTGGTTCCTACATATTGGTTCCTACATATTCTATGAAATCTTTATCGGTCGTACCGTAATGACAACCTATGTTATTCCCTTTGTCATCGGTATGTTACTTGCCTGTAACACCCACGATGCGGCTATATCTCCCACGTGTCGGAGCACGACTTAGAGGCATAACCGCATAGTAGGCATGTCGCAAGAGGGGTAATCTTTACACATCCCATGTACTGAATAAGAAAGGAATAAAGAGTTGGCTTACAATCGCCACTTCACACAATACATAAATATAGCATTACATCATCCAAAATACAATCAAGGTCCGACTACAGAACCAAAATAAAGAAAGACAACCCATAATGCTAGATCCCCGATCGCCCCAACTGGGCTCCACTACTGATCAACTGGAAACGAAACAACACAATCGAACACGATCTTCATCGAGCTCCTCCTTGAGCTCGGTTGCGTCACCTGCACGGGCATCATCGGCACCTGCAACTATTTTGGAAGTATCTGTGAGTCACGGGGACTCAGCAATCTCACACCCTTGCGATCAAGACTATTTAAGCTTATGGGTTGGAAAAGGTAGTGAGGGGGAGCTGCAGCAAGCACTAGCATATATGGTGGCTAACTTACGCAAAAGAGAGCGAGAAGAGAAGCAAAGCACGATCGCGAACTAGAAGTGATCAAGAAGTGATCCTGAAACTACTTACGTTCAAACATAACTCCAAAGCCGTGTTCACTTCCCGGACCCCGCCGAGAAGAGACCATCACGGCTACACACGTGGTTGATTCATTTTAATTAAGTTAAGTGTCAGGTTTTCTACAACCGGATATTAACAAATTCCCATCTGCCCATAACCATGGGCACGGCTTTCGAAAGTTCAAAACCCTTCAGGGGTGTCCCAACTTAGCCCATCACAAGCTCTCACGGTCAACGAAGGATATTTCTTCACCCAGGAAGACCCGATTAGACTCGGAATCCCGGTTACAAGACATTTCGATAATGGTAAAACAAGACCAGCAAAGCCACCCGAATGTGCTGACAAATCCCAATAGGAGCTGCACATATCTCGTTCTCAGGGCACACCGGATAAGCAATCCGTACAACTAAAACCAACCCTCAAGTTTCCCTGAGGTGGCGCTGCAAGGGGCTCTAGTTTGGACCAACACTTAGAGGAGCACTGGCCCGGGGGGTTTAAAATAAAGATGACCCTTGAGTCTGCAGAACCCAAGGAAAAAGGCTTAGGTGGCAAATGGTAAAACCAAGGTTGGGCCTTGCTGGAGGAGTTTTATTCAAAGCAAATTGTCAAGGGGTTCCCATTATAACCCAACCGCATAAGGAACGCAAAATCAAGGAACATAACACCGGTATGACGGAAACTAGGGCGGCAAGAGTGGAACAAAACACCAGGCATAAGGCCGAGCCTTCCACCATTTACCAAGTATATAGGTGCATTAAAGTAAACAAGATATAATAATGACATCCCAACAAATATCCAAGTTCTAACAAGGAACAAACTCCATCGTCACCTGCAACTAGCAACGCTATAAGAGGGGTTGAGCAAAGCGGTAACATAGCCAAACAACGGTTTGCTAGGACAAGGTGTGTTAGAGGCTTGGCATGGCAATATGGGAGGCATGATATAGCAAGTGGTAGGTATCGCAGCATGGCAATAGAGCGAGCAACTAGCAAGTAAAGATAGAAGTGATTTCGAGGGTATGGTCATCTTGCCTGCAAAGTACTCCGAGTTGACGAAAGCTTGATCCTCGTAAGCGTACTCAACGGGTTCCTCGATCACAAACTCGTCTCCCGGCTCTACCCAAGGCAAGAACACAAGCAACGGAAACAACAATCAACCACGATGCAATGCGCAAGCAATATGATGCAAAACATGGCATGATATGCGGGATGTGATATGCAATGCAGATGCATGCTTTGGAAGGGAAAGATTGAACCATGCCTCAACTTGGCAAACCAAGTGTGCCTTTGGAAAGATGAGTTGATTTCGGTCGAAATCGATATAAAGATCACCGGAATCGGATGCACGGTTTGCAAATGGCAAGCAAAACAATAATGGCACAATTCTGCGATTAACATCACAATGCCATCTAGAATGCAATAAGAAACTAAGTTACTTCACTCTAACATAGCAAAAAAGCACATGGCAGTGATCTACTCAAGATGCTTGACAAAAGATGAACACTGAGCTACGGCTAAATCACTTAAGAGCAGGTTCAAACAAGCATGGCAAAAGTGCAAAAGATATCAGCAACTCAGACTTAGTGAAAATACTAACATGCCAGGAATTAACATCAGGAAGCAATGTTTAGAGCAAGATATCAACATGCTACAGGAATAGATCATAGCAAGCAAAGGCATGGCATGAATCTACTCAAAGCATATAACAAAAGTCCCTTCTGACCATAAGCCAAAAAGGATCAGAAGACAAGATGGCACCCATGTAAACATAGCAAGTTTCGCTAACAGATTCAGACTTAGCAGAAAACTGGACATGGCAAAAACATAATTATGAAGGCCTCTTTGCGAGCTTGATGCACTCAACAGAAGGCATTGCATGACAAGCTAAGAATACTAACAGCAAGAAGACATGATCAAGAAGTTACCAAAGCAAGAACAAGCTCATAGCATACATGGATCGACTACAACAACCTTGGCAAAATTGATTAACACATAAACAATCTGCCAGGCTACTGCACTCCAACATAGCAACAAAGCATATGGCAGTGATCTACTCAAGATGCTTGACAAAAGATGAACACTGAGCTACAACTAAATCACACAAGAGAAGGTTCAAACAAGCATGACAAAAGTGCAAAAGATATCAGCAACTCAGACTTAGTGAAAATACTAACATGCCAGGAATTAACACCAGGAAGCAATGTTTAGAGCAAGATATCAACATGCTACAGGAATAGATCATAGCAAGCAAAGGCATGGCATGAATCTACTCAAAGCATACAACAAAAGTCCCTTACTGACCATAAGCCAAAAAGGATCACAAGATAAGATGGCACCCATGTAAACATAGCAAGTTTTTCTAAGAGATTCAGACTTAGCAGAAAACTGGACATGGCAAAAACATAATTATGAAGGCCTCTTTGCGAGCTTGATGCACTCAACAGAAGGCATTGCATGACAAGCTAAGCATACTACCAGCAAGAAGACATGATCAAGAAGTTAACCAAAGCAATAACAAGCTCATAGCATACATGGATCAACTACAACAACCTTGGGAAAATTGATTAACACGTAAACAATCTGCGAGGAACATTTTATAGCAAAAGTAGAGCAAGATCGAGTCATGCTAGGGCACTCCATAAATGCAAACAGGGGCATGGATGGATAGAGCATAACCATATGTCCAAATCATCCTTACTGAACATACTCAAAAGAAGCATGGATCTCACTATAGCAACATGAACACATGACATTAAAATAACATCAGGGAAATGACTTAGTGAAATTCTAAGTCCCTGAAATCACTAATATCACGAGAGCTACTTTGCATGCATGTGCTAGTCACCACATTGATCACACAAACACATGGCATACACCCTTGTAAAGATGGCATGGCATAGCCCAAAACACATGTAGAGCTCATGCCCATATGCAGCACACAATAATCATGGAAAAAATGACAAATGCTCATAATCTGATAAGAATCAACACCTAACATTTTATAGCACTCTTGCATCGACTATTTGGGAATCAAGATGGACTCAAACAAGCAGGTCACAATGGAATAAAATGAAGAGCACATCATGATGAACATTTTGATATATTGCATGCACAAAACGGAGCTACAGATGAGGAGTTATGATGCGATGAATAGAGCTAGAAAATATAGCAGACTTGGGGGGGGGGATGAGGTCAACTTAGGGTTTTCCAGATCTGGATCTAGGGCACGGAAGCCGAGGTTCGCCGGAGTTGCGATTCTTGCCGGAATAGTGCGGGGGCTCGCCGGAGAGCTCTGGTGGTGGATCTGGCGCGGGCGCGCCGTGACGCGCTGCGGCGCCGGCGAGGAGGAGCGTCGGGGGCGGCGCGGAGCAGCACCGGCAAAGAGCGGCGCCGGCGAGGCACTGCGGCGGCGGTCGCCGGCCAAGGCGGCGGACGGTGGGGCAAACATCGGCGAGGGGAGGCGGGCGCGCGGTGGCGGGGCAGAGCGCTGGCGGAGCGGCGAGGTGGCGGCGGGCGATGCTGTGGAGGAGGCGGCGACCGGAGTGGCGGCGGTTGCTGGCGGGCGGCGGAGTGCGAGCTCGGCCGGGCGGCTCGGGGCGCCGGTGGAGACCTGCGGGGCGGCGCAGCTTCGGGCCACTGGCACGGGCGAGCGGCGGCGGCGCGCAGGCTCGCACGGGCCGGATCTGGGCCCCGCGGGCCGCGGTGCGGTGGGGAGGCCGGGTGGACACGTGGCGGGCGGATGAGTGGGTGCGGGAGGCGGCGGAGCTGAGGTGGCGGCCTGCCATTGGTCTGCGCGACGTGGAGGGGAGCGGTGGACATGTCCGGAGGTGGAGTGGACATGTCCGACGCGCGGAGGAGGAAGATCTAGGTTCATCCACGAATTTTCGGGGGGAGGTGCAAATATATAGGTAGAGGGAGCTAGGAGAGTCCAAATGTGGTGTGGTTTTCGGCCACATGATCGTGATCGAACGGCCAAGAGGATGGAGGGGTTTTGGATGGGTTATTGGGCCACTTTGGAGGGGTGTTGGGCTGCAACACACACGAGGCCTTTACGGTTCCCCGGTTAACCGTTGGAGTATCAAACGAACTCCAAATGGCACGAAACTTGACAGGCGGTCTACCGGTGATGTACCAGGGCCGCTTGGCAAATCTCGGTCCATTCCGAGAATGTTTAACACCCGCTCACAAAAAGAGGCAAAAGGGGGCGCCGAAGGACATAGGAGTGCCGGATTGCAAAACGGACAACGGGGAAAAAGCTCGGATGCCTGAGACGAACACGTATGCAAATGAGATGCACATGATGACATGATGTGAAATGCATTACATGGAAAAAAATGCAAAACGAAGACAAAACCGAACCACAGGGAAACTCATATCGCATCTCCGGAAAAGGCAAGAGTCGAAGTACAAATATGGAAAGTTGTATCCGGAGTGTTACAACACTCCACCACTACGAGAGGATCTCGTCCCGAGATCTAGGATGGCACCAGAGGGAAAAGGAAGAGAAAGATAAGAGGTAAAACTAAGTTGCTTCTTTGACAAACGAGTGAAACCAAAGAACCTTGAAAGGTTAAACCATTTCAAGAAAGAATACAACGGAGATAAACGAAGTTGACAATCTCCGTCAGAAAAGATGAACAAGGAAGAACCAATTCGGGCAGCACTCCGGTTGAAAAGTGATATGAAACTTGATAAGATGAAAAGAACTTGAGCAGAGGGCACAACACTCCGGTTAAATGGATAAGCATGAAAAGAACATGATCCTGACCATTCGAGATGATGATTCAAAGAGCAACATCACACTGCCTCCGGAAGAAATGAAAGAATGGAATGGAAAGAACAGAGGGAAACAAGATCTTGAGAGAGCACGCGAAACAAGATCGTGGGTGTTACATTTCCCGAGATTCGATCGTCGGTATCTTCATACCTAGTTTAATCTCGTTACCGACAAGTCTCTTTACTCGTTCCGTAATGCATCATCCCACACCTAAATCATTAGTCACATTGCTTGCAAGGCTTATCATGATGTGCATTGCCGAGAGGGCCCAGAGATACCTCTCCGATACTCGGAGTGACAAATCCTAATCTTGATCTATGCCAACCCAACAAACACATTCGGAGATACCTGTAGAGCATCTTTATAATCACCCAGTTACGTTGTGACGTTTGATAGCACACAAGGTATTCCTCCGGTATTCGGGAGTTGCATAATCTCATAGTCGAAGGAATATGTATTTGACATGAAGAAGGCAATAGCAATAAAACTTAACGATTATTACGCTAATCTAATGGATGGGTCTTGTCCATCACATCATTCTCCTAATGATGTGATCCCGTTCATCAAATGACAACACATGTCTATGGCTAGGAAACTTAACCATCTTTGATTAACGAGCTAGTCTAGTATAAGCTTTACTAGGGACACTGTGTTTTGTCTATGTATCCACACATGTATCAAGTTTCTGGTTAATACAATTCTAGCATGAATAATAAACATTTATCATGATAGAAGGAAATATAAATAACAACTTTATTATTTCCTCTAGGGCATATTTCCTTCAATCTCCCACTTGCACTAGAGTCAATAATCTAGATTACATTGTAATGATTCTAGCACCCATGGAGTCTTGGTGTTGATCATGTTTTGCCCATGGAAGAGGCTTAGTCAACGGGTCTGCCACATTCAGATCCGTATGTATTTTGCAAATCTCTATGTATCCCTCCTTGACTTGATCACGGACGGAGTTGAAGCGTATCTTGATGTGTTTGGTTCTCTTGTGAAATCTGGATTCCTTCGCCAAGGCAATTGCTCCAGTATTGTCACAAAAGATTTTCATTGGACCCGATGCACTAGATATTACACCTAGATCGGATATGAACTCCTTCATCCAGACTCCTTCATTCGTTGCTTCCGAAGTAGCTATGTACTCCGCTTCACACGTAGATCCCGCCAAGACACTTTGCTTGGAACTGCACCAACTAACAGCTCCACTATTCAATATAAATACGTATCCAGTTTGTGACTTAGAGTCACCTGGATCATTGTCAAAGCTAGCAAACTATTTACGACGAGCCCTTTGTCACCTCCATAAACGAGAAACATATCCTTAGTCCTTTTCAGGTACTTCAGGATGTTCTTGACCGCTGTCCAGTGATCCACTCCTGGATTACTTTGGTACCTCTCAAAGTGCAATCATGCCTTTAATCGTATTTTGATGTCGATGACAACATGCATATTGGGACTAATCATGTTTATCAAGTATATCTCAGGATTATGTCTCAAGGGTCGTGTGTGGATCATGACTACAGACATATATATATTCTGATCACGGGATCAGAATAATATTCTGATCACAACCAGACCTGCCCCGCTAGTAGTACGTTGAACTTCCCTATGAACTAGGTTGAACTTCCGCCAACATTGCCCAAATGGGGCTTGCGATATACCGTCGGAAAGCTATGGACACCAATATCATGACCCAACTTAATATTTTGGCAAAATATAAGCGGTTTAAGAGTAGTTTTGAAAACCATTTTTTCTTCGCACAAAAACATGAATCGTATTTTTGATCGCATTTCTAAACCGTTTATCAGAATGAGGCATATAATATGGCGTTGGAAAGCTGCTGCAAAACCGCTCCTTCCACATGTTGAAAGTTTTCTCTAATTCCTCGTGGTTAAAGAGTAATCTGAAAAAACGTAAAATTTCGTAAACCGAACAACTGAGTTCGTTTTTTCGATGTCATTTCTAAGCGGCTAATCCAATGGAGGCATATGATACAGCGTTGGAAAGCTTATGAAAATGCGCTACTTGGTCCAAGTCCTACCGAGTTCGTATTTTCGAGCTAATTTTTTAACCGTTCGTCCAAATGCAGCAAATGATATGGCGTTGGAAAGCTTGAAGAAATTCGAAACTTTTTTGTATATATTGTTTCTCCTAATTCATTACTGTTTTATGTCAGTTTTGAAAATGGCTAAAAACGTTTTTTGCCGTAATTTCTACAAACTTTATCGGAATGGGACAAATAATATACCGCTGAAAAGCTATGGAAAATGTGAAACTTTTTCATGTTGATGGTTTTCTCCGATTCCTAGCCGTTTTTAAGTAATTTCAAAAACAACGAGATCATGCATTCTGCCTTTATCGCGAAATGAATTCTTCGAAAATGCACCACGTGAAGAACCTGAACTTCTCGGTGCGTTTACCTGAACTTCACCCTGTTTTTCACGTGATTTTTTGCCCGTAGCTCTCCATCCACTTGCCGAAAACACTCAGCAGAATTGATATACCGGTGGAAAGCTAATGTAAACACGCAACTTTCCCGTGTTGATCGTTTTTCATACTCGCGACGATTTTAAAAGTTTTTCATCTCAAATTCATTCACTATAGTAGTCGAACTTCCTGCTGTTTTCACGTTGAACTTCTATGACGTATTTTCGTTTGTAATTTTCCCATTCATTTCGTCCGTGTTATACAAATGATATTCCTTTTGTACAAACCTCTCTCACAATAATTTTTTCAACTTTATCCGATGGAAGACTTGAACTTATAACAATAAAACTTTTAGCATTCCCTTTTTCATTCTTTTTTTAATACAGAATGCACACCGTGTAGTACGTGAACTTCTCACAGTTATCAATCTGAACTTCTGAGATCATGCATTCTGTCTTCATCGCAAAAACAAAGTATTCGAAGATGCACTGCATGAAGAGGTTGGACTTCTAGAGCAGTTCTATTAAACTTCACTCTATTTTTCACGTGCTGCTATTTTATAAACTCCGTACTTCTCTGCTATTTTAATTTGAACTTTGTAGTTCCATTTTTATAGAAGAAAAAATTGACTTTTCTAAGAAAGCGTTGAACAACTTTTTTGAATTTAATTTTTGTTCTAGAAACGAGAAGAATATGAGGTTTTGTATACATCGAGTTGCTCCGTTATTTTAGTTTGAACTTCTTAGTTTTATTCTTTAGTAACAAGAAAACTTTAGGTTTTTTTTAAAACGCCAAAAAGATGTTGTTGTTTTTTGTTTTTTGAACATGTAAATCCTAGGTTTTAATATACTTTGAACTTCTGTGTTATTTTTAGTTGAACTTCACATTTTTATTTTTAATTAAATATTTTTTTGATTTTTAAAACAGAAGCATAAAACAACAACTTGATGTCCATATAGAGTCAACCTTCTTCAACAATTCACTTTGAACTTCAAATAAACAAATTGAAAAACCAAAAATACTCGCACAGTACCGCAACCATTCTCATCCATTTTTTGAGAAATACATGAAGAAAAATGTCAAGCCCTTTTGTTGGCATTTCAACAAATAGATGATTGGCATAAAAAGAGAGGGATCTAGGCAGCGTCCCGGCGTGGAGCTCCGAACGACGGTGTTGTGCAGTGGTGCGAGAGTACAACGATGAGCACCTCCGGGCCGTTGGGGCTTCTTCTACTGCAGTTCAAAGACAAATGCGGAGGAGGGAAGCACCGGCCATCCCATGGCGCATGCTGTTGGTGCAGGGCATGTCGACGACGGGGAAGCCCCCGGAGGCGTCCAATCCAGATGACCGGCAGCGGCGGCGGCCGGTGCCATCTCTGGGTCAGTAGACCATGGGCTTCGGTAGCGCGGTGCTCGCCAGCTGGGGCGGCGCGGGCCGATGATGCCGCTACTGCGGGTGGAGCGGCGCATGGCGGCATGAGTAGGCGGGATCCAGGCGAGGGGGCGTCACTGGGGAGGCTTGGGTGGAGGGCGCCGTCAGTGGTGGTTGGGACGGAGGCCGGTGGTGGACTTGGTCAGGGAGAGGATGGTGGCAGCTGCCGTGGTAAGGGCGGACGACCGTGGTAGAGGTGGTTGGGTCGGAGGCCGGTGGCGTGGGCGGTGGTGACACCATCTGGGCGGCGCACGGGACCAGTGGGGAGGGGGCGGCGCGCAGGGGTGGCTTGGGGCCTGCCGGGAGGGGGCGGCGGGCAGGGGCGATGCGGGGCCTGCGGGGAGGGGGCGGCGCGGGGCCTGCAGGGAGGGGGCGGCACGGGGCCTGCGGGGATCGGGTGATGGGGAGGAGAAGGTCGTGGGTGTATAGCGGGCCGTTCGGGACGTGCACGACGGGCCGAGTTTTTTTGTTCGGGATCTCGGGAACGTACTGTCGGGCCCTTATAGGGCCATCGTGATCCAAATAACTATTCTGATCCCAGGATCAGAATAGTGTTACTCTCTCTCTCTCTCTATATATATATATATCACTCAAGAGCGGAGATACAAGACAAAGAAAAAAGCTTCAACTCTTTTCTGGTTTGCTCGTGAGTATACTGATCCCGCACTATTAAGAGGGGATCGTCGGATTTCATGAAAGAACTTGCTCAAAACCCACAAAGTATCCTCTCACCATCTTGGTGTCATCTCTAATTCTTCCTCTACCTTGTGCACAAAAACTGGTGTGATTCTAAGCCAGTGGGTTCAGCTATCACCGGACGTCCAAAATTCTATGGATGTCTGACCTCTCACAACCGACCGGGCATCCGGCTCTTCCCGGATGTCCGGTGCATCTACACAGAAAATAAAATAGCAGAAATCCGGTCTTACCGTACGATTGGTCACCGGACGACCGTCCTTCTCTAGATATCCGGTACCGCCCCAACAGAATGTTTATTAGCGGATTTCCGACCTCTCTAGACGTTCGGTCACTGGACGACCGACGTCTTCCGGACGTCCGCTGGCTGTGTGCCTCATGTCTTTTCTGTGGCCTGGTAGGCCTTCCAACGACCGGACGACCGGCGGCCCGACCGGACGTCCGGTCCAATCTGAGTCACCGGACGTCCGGTACTCACCAGACGTCCGACAGCTCCAGTACACTGTGTGGCTCAATGGTCAGTTTTACACTATCACTATATATAGCCTCCTCCCTCCCACGGGATAAGGTTGACCATTCACTTTGAGCTTACTAAGAACACATCTCACTCCCTCTCTTGACTCCCTACACCAAATCCTAGACCCCCAAGGGATTTGGGAACATTTGAGAGAAGTTCTCCAATCAAGTGATAAATCCACTCCTTCCCCGTTTTCTCACCAAAGGAATTCGTGATTTGAGCAAGTTCTTTAGCATTTACCAACGTTCTTGTTACTCTTGGAGGTTGGAGACTCCTAGGCAGTAGGAGTCTTTCGGAGAGGAATCGACCATTGTGATTACCCCTGGAAAAGTTTGTGCGGGTTCGGAGATCACCCCAAGGTCTACCACTAGTGGTTGAGAAACGCCTCCGTGGTGTTGTCTCAAAGGGAGAATAGGGTGAGCCTTTGTAGCATTGGTGTGCCTTCGTGGTAACATCCACCTCTCTAACGGTGACGTAGCTTCCCTCCAAGGAAGTGAACATCGGCATACATCCTTGTCTCCCGAATTTGCGGTTATTCCTAACCCTAACTCTCCACTTGTGGTTACTTGTCTCTTACACTACCAAAAAAGACACATCCGTGACATTTTGGGCCGAACGAAAAAAAAATCTGTCATACATATGACACTTCTATGACGATAATTGTGACAAAACCTGGTATCATCATAGATGTGGTGGGCTCCTACTTCTATGACAAAAAATCATGACAGAAAATGGGCTTTTCATCCTGGGCGGGCCGGAGACGCAGCTGCATGACATTCTTTGGGCCGTCCATGACGGAAAAAACCGTGGTAGAAGCGAGGGGGAGGAAAATTCGGGGAGTTCCCGGTTACGGTTGGAGGTCGGGGGCCGAGCGATGCGCGTTTCTCTCGTACACATACGCGCGTGTGTGCGAGGCGTTGGCTCTAACTGAACCCGAGCGAGGCGTTGGGCTCTAACTGAACCCGAGCGATTGCACTGCAGGCTACGCGTTATTGAACCCGAGTGATCGATTGATGGCTGTTAACTGAACCCGATCGAGCGATTCCTTCGCTACTGCTCCTAACTGAAGC
The DNA here is from genome assembly GCA_034509565.1 of Triticum monococcum. Taxonomy (NCBI): domain Eukaryota; kingdom Viridiplantae; phylum Streptophyta; class Magnoliopsida; order Poales; family Poaceae; genus Triticum; species Triticum monococcum. The sequence goes on along the minus strand of CM067842.1, from coordinate 434,398,970 downwards.
CGATCGATTGGATGAACAGTGAGCATTGCGGGGGGGGGGGGGGGGGGGGTGTCACACCCTAGCTAGGTTATGCATTAGAGTGTGCATCATGTCTACTTTCATCAGAAATGGAAATGGGGAAAGCAGAACCCCCAGCACCCCCCCTGAAATCAAGTAGGGTTTACTAAAAATAAACTCAATGAACCTGAAATGCCCTTCAGATATGTTCACCCTCTTTGCCTTGGGTTAGAACCCTTGGGAAAAATGGTGCATATATTTTTAGGTCAACAAAAGGGGCATTGACTTAATTCATAAATATTTGAATTTGGGCATTTAAATACTATTAAATAATTCAAATGCTCAAATAATGTTGGAATTATTTTTGGGCCACTGAAATAATTCAGAAAGTGTCCATAAATATTTTCAGGATTTTATAAAATGATTTAGTATTTAAACTAAATCAAAACAGAATAGCAAAAATAGAAAACAGAATAAAATTTGAGAGAGAGAGAGAGTAGGCCAGTGGGCCACTTACCTGGCGCCACCAACCGGCCCAGCACGGCCCAGCCCACCAGGCCGTGCCAGTCGTCTCCTTCCTTTGCCAGGAGGACGACGGCGTGGCGCGCGCGCAGGAGGCGAAGCCACCTCCTGCTTCCACCTCCTGCTCTCCCCCCGGCCCTCCTAGCGATGCCACGATGATGTCCCGTGTCCCCTCGCTCCTCTCCCTCACTCGCTCCACTCTCTTTCGCTCCCCTGGCTCTCTTCCCCGAGCTCATCCGAGAGACGCCGTCACCGCCGTTTGCTGCCACCGCGGCCACCGGCCACCCCCCGCCGTGCCGCTGCGCCCAAAAGCTCCGCCTCGACCCACCCTTCCTCCTCACCACTCCAAGCGACGCCGGGAGCCCTGCAGTGACGCAATTGCCGTCGTCTTCACCGACGGGCACCGAAGATCGCCGGCCCCGATTCTCCGTCTCCAGGTCGTCCCCGAGCCCACCGAGCTGCTCTACGTGCCCCCAGTGAGCTCCTGCTCCGAATCCCCCTCTTCCCCGCTTCATTTGATCGCCATAGCCGTCACCCCCATGATGACCGAAGTGCGCCGCCGCCCGAGCTCGCTGTCGACGATGCTCCGGTGACCAAATGGTCACCCTGGAGTGTCGAACCTACTCCCCGCGATGCGTAGCGCCCTCCTAGCCCCCTTGCCCCGCTCTTCTACGCACTGTAACACGATCCCGCACGCAACCGAACTCCGGCGGCCGCCAAAGAGCTCGCCGCCGTCAACTCAGGCCATCCTAGCTGCTGCTGCTGCCACCACTAGATCCGCGAGAGCACCAGCAAGCCGTAGCAACAAACCACGCTCAAAACGGAGCCCTATAGCGCATTCCCGAGCCGCTCCGCCGTCTCTGTCGTCGCCGGCGACGAGCCGTGGACCAAGTCCGGCAGGTTTGACCCCGCTGACTGTTGACTGGGTGGGCCCAGTTGACCCCCTGGGTCACTGACGTGTGGGCCCCAGGCCACTAATGAACCAGGATTAGGATTAACTTAAATTAGTTAAACTAATGACCCTGACATGCGGGACCCACTGGTCAGGTTTGACCTGGAGGCAACCCCGTTGACTTGCTGATGTCATGCTGACGCAAGGCTGATGCAGTAAATCATTTTCTAGTTTAAAAATAATTCAGGAAATTCCAGAATATATTCAAAACTTCAAAAATTCATAGAAATTCAACCATAACTCCAAATGAGACAAATTATATATGAAAAATTATCAGAAAAATTCAAGGAATCCATCTGTACCATTTTCATGCATGTTTGAACAATGTTTGTCCTCTGTTTTGGACAAAACAAATAAAGGGCATTTAAATAATCATATATGGGGTTGGAATTTGAATCTTGTACTCAAACCAACTTCATTTAAATCATAGCCAGTTGCATTAGCTCAAGACACATCCATATTGCCATGTCATAGCATGCATCATATTGTTGCATATCGTCATGTGTTGATTGTGCTCGGTTGTGTTATTCGTTGAAGGTTCTGCCTCCGAGGATATTCACGAGTATCCAACTGAAGGGCAGTATCCCGTCACCACTCCATCAGGCAAGCAACCATTGATCATTCCGATACAACCCATGTTCTCGCTCCTGCTCTTGTTTACTGCATTAAGACAACACGATTCAAACTGCTGTGTGCTATGGTAGTTGAACCCTTATCCTCTGCATGACCTGTCATTGCCACAGTAACTAGATGAAACCCTCTAGCATGTGTAGGAGTTGATTGAGCCATGTTTTGTGATTCCTACCTTGCTATGCCTGCTATGCTTAGAGTTGTGTCAGGTCTGGTTCATCTGGGTGATGGGCTAGAGTGAAATGCTTGTGACAGTAATATGTGGGATGTGTTGAACATGTTTTGGTAAAGGTATCGATGAGAGGCCATGTAGGAGTACATGGTGGGTTGTTTCATTGAAGCCGTCCCTAAGAACTGAGTTCTGTATGCGTGAATTAAGATTCAGCTACTACCACACATTGGGCCCTGAAATATGACCCCGCTCGACTTACCGACCCCTCTCGCCTCAGTCCAGGAGTTGCAACTAGTTTCTGGTGTTTGTAGGATATGTGTTGGCGGCCGTGCGTAGCGCTGACCCTAGGGGTGGGCTATGTTGCGGTAGATACACCGTGGCACGGTGTACCGAGTCACCCGTTTGGTGTCTCGGGAACCCTGTTCACATCGTTCGGGGCCGTTGAGGACACCCCGGCCGGATTTCCTTGCGGATGGAACCTAAATAGGCATGACCCTGGACTAGAGACTTGTGAGGTTAGTCAGGTCGTGGTCTACACCCACGTTGGTTTTCGCTTGAAGTCTGCCGAGCACATTCCGTGTGCAGACGCTAAGTGGTGGAAACATGTGTGACGAAGTACACCCCTGCAGGGTATAAAACTATTCGAATAGCCGCGTCCGCGGTAAAGGACTACTCGATTGCATATACAGTTCATAGACAAGTTAATGGATACTACTAAAAGACTCAAGATAAGTGTGAGTACCGAGGATGGCCCCTCGCAGGTTACGAGGGAGGATCCTCGGTGGAGTATTGTGATGGTGAGTAGTGGACTCGTGTGCGAAAACTATTTTGCTAAAAGATTCCGTAGGATAGCTTAGCCAAGAGTCAAAGCTGGCTTGCTGCATAAACCCCACCACCTTCTTGAGAATGAGCATGTACAGTAGGTTCTGATGTAAGACTTGCTGAGTACTTTTGTACTCATGTTTGCTTATGTATTGTTTTCAGACGACAACACTGCCCCCTCCGATGGGTTTTACGTAGACCTTGACGTCGACGAGTGACTAGACACCCAGGTGGTGATCCAGGCCATGGAGGGCCTATGTAGATAGACAGGCTTCGAGAAGCCTTCTTTCTTTTTAGAGTCTGTACTCAGACTAGTTGCTTCCGCATGTGCTTGTATGACTGTATGACTTGAGTGTCGGGTCATGTGACCCCTACCTGTATGGATATGTTATGTATGGCTCCCTGGAGCCTTTAAATAAAGTACTTGAGTTGTAGAGTTTTGTTGTGATGCCATGTTGTATGTACTCATATCGAGCATATTGTATGTATGTTTGAAATGCTTGGTATGAGTGGGATCCGACAATCTAGTTGTTTGCCCTTCGCAGCCTTTCTTATGGGGAAATGTAGTCTAGTGCTCCTCGAGCCATAGTAGTCCGCTACAGCCCGGTTCACCGGAGTCCTGCTAGCCCAGCACTACTGTTCAGGACACTTGACTGGCCGGCATGTGTTTCACTTCGTCCCTATGTCTGTCCCTTCGGGGAAATGTCACGCGGTGATCTCCGGAGTCCTGTCTAGCCTGCTACAGCCCGGGATCCCCCGGAGTCCTGCTAGCCCAGTGCTACAGCCCGGAATCACTCGTTGATGACCGACATGTTCGTTGTGATTCATGTATGCCTGTCTCCATAGGTCTGTGCCGCTTTGGGTTCACGACTAGCCATGTCGGCCCGGGTTCTCGGTCATATGGATGCTAGCGACATTGTCATATACGCGAGCCAAAAGGCGCAAACGGTTCCGGGCCATGGTAAGGCGACACCCGTGGGATACCGTGCGTGAGGCCGCAAAGTGATATGAGGTGTTACCGGCTAGATCGATGTGGCTTAGAATCGGGGTCCTGACAGCGTTGGTATCAGAGCCGGACTGCCTGTAGGTTCGTTCAGCCAAACTGGTCGATGTCGAGTCTAGAAATGCTTTAGTTATATGTAAGGGAATTGATTGTGGGAGGGAACGTAAGGTTCTTTTACTCCTTTACCCTATGCTTCTGATCTGAGTCATTCTCTTCTCATTCAACGTGGGTTAAGGACTAGGCTCTCTTCTTCTATCAGGTTCATGTGTTACTAATCCGTAGTAGCTCATAGGATTTTTGCTACGAGTTTCAGTCCAGTTTCTACTATTTTAGTACGTGGCTATTTGAATCAGAACCTTGATATGATGCTGTTGAGCGGTATTGTGAACTGTTGTGGATGTCTCAAATCTTTTTCTGAGCATTTACAGCCGTTATGCTGCCCAATTTTCCCTAGGAATTCTGATGTCTTTGTCTTGTGGCTGTGCTTTCAGATGGCCAACCAGTCTCAAAACCAAGTGGTTCGCCTGACCAGGTGCCTCGACGTGCCCGGTCATACTGCTATGTTGGTCCGGGTCATGATCGAGACAGGATACCGTTGGTATCCCGAATACACTGTTGAAGAGCAGTTCCGCGACTTTAATCAAAGCCAGTATTTATGCACCGTCAGGATATTTCCTTCCTATCATGGATCTACCGAGCCCCTTCACTGTTCCTATGGACTCGGAGTTACCATTGAGATGGCTGTGCAGGATGCTGCCTATTCCATGATGACCATCTTGCGAGTCCGGACTGGCCTGCTTCGGAACACTGACTTCCGTTACATGCCAGCTTCACTTCCGGGAGCGCAGGGGTATCTTCAGGCTATCTATGCTGACTCCACTCAGGAGGACTCATTAACTCGTACCACCGCTGAGATGCTCGAAGATAAGGACCGAGAGAATCGGGCCTTGAGGCTGGAGCTCTTCAATACCCGTGCTGATCATTGGGCCACATTGACTCGGTTTGCACCCGCGGTGCAAGCTGGATGTATGGATACCAGGGATCTGTATCCTGTGAGAGCAGCTCTGCCAGACATGGTGGATTGGCGTGATGTGGGAGGCATCACCCCACCCCTTGGTCCCCGCAGGCCACCGTTTGTTGGTCCAAGACCTTATCCTAGCCCCTATGGTCCACAGGCTCCTCAGGACCGTCTGTTTCCGGATGATCACGTTGAACTTCCAGGCTATGGAGGTGACTTCTATGAGGACTACTACGGAGCTATCTGAGTTAGTAGTAGTACCACTAGTATTGTAGTAGTTGTATCTCCACTGTCCTGTGTGACTTGTGGAATACGACTTGGTGGTGTAATCGATTCCGGAGGTGTAGACAAATAATGTATAGGGACTCGGAATGCCTTCGATGAGATGTAACGTCTACTTTCATAGTTGTACTGTAGCATGGGCTTGTACTAAACTATGTATGACGAGTATGACCGTTGGTGTATATATGGCAGTTTTATATTACCATGGCATACGAATGAGCATCTCTGCATTTCGCGTTATCCTTTACATTCTGCACTTCCCTGTTAAGTTTGAGCCATCCTTGTCTAAACCATTGTCTTGTTTTTCCTCCTAGGATGGTCAACACCCGTGGAAACCCTGCTGCCCCAGCGCAGGGGGAAGCCAATGCAGCTAGAGGTGAAAATTTGCCTCACCCACCTTCCCTGGCCGAAGTGATGCTGGAGGCGGAAAGGAACAAGCGTGAGACCAACCGCCTGCTGGAGCGGATTGAGCAGAACACTGCACGCCACCCACGAAATGCCTTGGTGTCAATCAACGACTTCATCAAGCTGTACCCACCAAAGTTTAACCATTCCGTCGAGCCCCTCGACGCAGATGATTGGCTTCGCAGCATCACCCACAAGCTACGTTCTGCCAACGTAGCTGAAGCCGACAAGGTTACCTATGCCGCCTATCATCTTGAGGGCCCCGCTAGCCATTGGTGGGAAAACTACGAAGCTATGCGCCCGGTCGGCCAAATCACTACCTGGGCTGAGTTCAGCGAGGCTTTCCGTGAGCATCACATTCTGGAAGGTCTCATGGATCGCAAGAGGGAGGAGTTCTGCAACTTCACCCAAGGAAGGCTGACTGTGGATGCATATAGCCGAGAATTTGGGAACCTGGCACGCTATGCTCCTGAAGAGGTTTCTACTGACGCCAAGAAGCAGGCAAGGTTCCGCAAGGGACTTAGCCCTGAGCTTCGCCGTGATCTCCGTCTGCACGAGTGCACATCCTTCCAGAAGCTGGTCAATAAAGCTATCAGTGCTGAGACAGGCCAGACTGATTATGACGCTTCACGCAAGCATTCTCGTGATTTTGGGTCTTCATCCGGCTCGGGAGCTCAGAAGCGCCGGGTGTGGATTCCAAGCACCGCACTGCCACCCAGATTCACCCCGAGGCCATCCTTTGAGGCGCCTCGTCCCAACCAGCAAATTGCACCGTCCAAGTCCTATGGTGGCCCCGCTGCTAATGTTGCTCCACGCCCCACTGTGGTAACATGCTTCAAGTGTGGAGAACCGGGTCACTATAGTCGAGAGTGTCCCCAGAACAACCCCAATCAAGCTGGAAAGTCCGTTGGCCGTGGTAAGCCCGTGGGAAAGACTTTCTACGCCAAGCCGGCCACTACTGCACGTGGCCATGTCAACTATGTTTCAGCCGAAGAGGCTCATGAGGATCCCAACGTCGTCCTTGGTAAGCTCCTTGTTAACTGCCATCCGGCATCTGTTCTTTTCGATACTGGAGCATCTCATTCATTCATATCCGAGAATTATGCTCGGTTGCATAACACGACATTCTGTGACATGCCCACTTCCATGGTAATTCAAACTCCGGGTTCCAAATGGCAAACTTCTAGGGTAAGCCATGGGAACGAAATTCTTGTCGATAGGCTTGTCTTCCTTGCATCTTTAATAGCTCTCAAGTCCTCCGACATAAACATCATCTTGGGTATGGACTGGATGTCGGCTCATTACGCCAAGATCGATTGTGCCACTAGAACCGTTCAACTTACTCATCCCTCGGGCAAGACAGTTAATGTCTTAACTCGAGTGGCCAAGCGCCAACTTTACTCTCTCAATGCCAACCCTCTTCCAGACCTTGAGGACGTTCCGGTAGTCCGAGACTTCCCGGATGTGTTTCCGGAAGAACTGCCAGGTGTTCCACCTGACCGGGATGTCGAGTTTGTGATAGACCTTGTTCCAGGAACCGTTCCAATTGCTAGAAGACCCTACAAGATGGCACCCTTAGAACTAGCCGAGCTTAAGAACCAACTCGATGAGTCCTTGAACAAAGGGTTCATCCGTCCTAGCTCCTCTCCTTGGGCTTGCCCCGTCCTCTTCGTCAAGAAGAAGGATGGAACGGATCGAATGGTTGTGGATTACCGACCTGTCAATCTGGTCACCATCAAGAACAAATATCCGCTTCCCAGGATCAACGACCTGTATGATCAGCTTGCTGGATCCTCAGTCTTCTCCAAGATGGATTTGAGGTTGGGCTACCATCAAATCAAAATCAGAAACGGGGACATTCCCAAAACGGCTTTTGTCACTCGTTATGGCCAATACGAGTACACCGTCATGTCCTTCGGTTTAACCAATGCCCCGGCCACTTTCTCCCGGTTAATGAACTCGGTTTTCATGGAGTACTTGGACAAATTCGTCATAGTATACCTCGATGACATACTCATCTACTCCAAAAATGAAGAGGAACATGCCGAACATCTAAGACTGGTATTGATGAAACTTCGAGAGCATCGCCTTTATGCCAAATTCTCCAAGTGTGAATTTTGGTTGTCAGAAGTGACCTATCTAGGCCATGTAATCTCTGGTAAGGGTATTGCTGTCAATCCCGAGTGAGTTCAAGCCGTCCTTGATTGGACTCCACCTGTTTCGGTCAAGCAAGTTCGGAGTTTCCTTGGCCTAGCGAGCTATTGCCGCCGCTTCGTCGAGAATTTCTCCAAGGTTGCTAAACCTCTAACTGAACTCCTCAAGAAAGATAAAAAGTTCGAGTGGACTCCACAGTGCGAGTTCAGTTTTCAGGAACTGAAAAGACGCCTGACATCTGCTCCCGTACTGGTACCACCAGATTTCTCCAAGGACTTTATTATCTATTGCGACGCCTCGCGACAAGGACTAGGTTGCATACTCATGCAGGATCGTCAGGTAATTGCCTATGCCTCACGGCAATTACACCCACATGAGGAAAATTATCCCACACATGATCTAGAGCTTGCAGCTGTAGTCCATGCACTCAAAACCTGGCGACATTACCTTCTCGGTAATCGTTGCGAGATCTTCACCGATCACCAAAGCTTGAAATATATCTTCACCCAACCAGATTTGAATCTCAGGCAAAGACGTTGGGTCGAGTTGATCTCGGATTACGACTTAGGAATAACTTACACCCCTGGCAAAGCCAATGTCATGGCTGATGCACTAAGTCGTAAGTCCTACTGTAACAACCTGATGTTACAACAAAGTCAACCACTTCTCCATGAGGAATTTCGTAAGCTTAACCTTCACATTGTTCCTCGTGGATTCCTATCTACCCTGGTGGCGAAACCTACCCTTATGGATCAAATCATAGCTGCCCAAAAGCGTGATAAGGGCATATCCGGATTAAGGAAAACATTGCTAGCGGAGTAGCTAAATGTTTTTCCATGGATGAGCAAGGTGCTGTCTTCTTTGAGAACCGCCTGGTGGTTCCCAAGAACCAACATCTACGCCAGATGATCCTTAAGGAAGCTCATGAATCCCCTCTCACTATTCATCCCGGTAGTACTAAAATGTATCAAGACCTACGCCAGAGGTTTTGGTGGACTAGGATGAAGAGGGAAATTGCTCAATACATTGCAAATTGCGATGTTTGTCGTCGTGTTAAAGCAGAGCATCAACGGCCTGCTGGCACCCTTCAACCTTTGGCTATTCCTGAATGGAAATGGGACAAAATCAGTATGGATTTCATCACTGGGTTTCCCAGGACCAAGAGGGGGAATAATGCCATCTTCGTCGTGATCGACCGTCTTTCCAAAGTAGCCCATTTTCTACCTGTTCGAGAGAGTATCACCGCTAGCCAGCTAGCTGACTTATACATCTCCCGAATAGTGTCTCTTCATGGTGTCCCGTTGGAAATTAACTCAGACCGTGGAAGTCTCTTCACCTCTCGATTTTGGGAAAGTTTCCAAAATGCTATGGGAACTCATCTCTCCTTTAGCACCGCCTTCCATCCTCAATCAAGTGGTCAAGTAGAGCGAGTAAATCAAATTCTGGAGGATATGCTCCGAGCTTCTGTTATCTCGTTCGGAATGAGTTGGGAGAAATGCCTTCCATTCGCGGAGTTTGCCTATAACAATAGCTATCAAGCTAGTTTGGGCAAGGCTCCCTTTGAAGTTCTCTATGGACGAAAATGTCGAACGCCGCTTAACTGGTCAGAAACCGGGGAAAGACAACTCTTTGGCCCGGATATGATTCAGGAAGCAGAAGAGCAGGTTCGCGTTATTCGTGAGAAATTGAAAACGGCCCAATCTCGCCAAAAGAGTCAATATGATCGTAAGCATAAGCCTATGACATTTGAAATTGACGAGAAAGCTTACCTTCGGGTTACCCCGTTAAAGGGAACCCATCGCTTTGGTATCAAAGGCAAATTGGCTCCTCGTTACATTGGACCTTTTCGCATTCTTGCCAAACGAGGAGAAGTTGCCTACCAATTGGAACTACCTCCGCATCTTTCCAGAGTTCACGATGTCTTCCACGTTTCGCAACTCAGGCGTTGCTTCGCGGATCCTATCCGTGGAGTGGACCACGAAACGCTTGATTTACAAGATAACCTTTCTTATCGGGAATACCCCGTTCGTATCCTTGATCAAGCCGAGCGTACCACTTGACGTCATAATATCAAGTTTCTCAAGGTTCAATGGTCACACCATTCCGAGGAAGAAGCCACTTGGGAAAGGGAGGATCGTCTTCGACTCGAGTACCCCGCCTTCTTCCCAGATGATCCTAAATCTCGGGACGAGATTCTATTGAGTGGGGGTGAGTTGTCACACCCTAGCTAGGTTATGCATTAGAGTGTGCATCATGTCTACTTTCATCAGAAATGGAAATGGGGAAAGTAGAACCCCCAGCACCCCCCCTGAAATCAACTAGGGTTTACTAAAAATAAACTCAATGAACCTGAAATGCCCTTCAGATATGTTCACCCTCTTTGCCTTGGGTTAGAACCCTTGGGAAAAATGGTGCATATATTTTTAGGTCAACAAAAGGGGCATTGACTTAATTCATAAATATTTGAATTTGGGCATTTAAATACTATTAAATAATTCAAATGCTCAAATAATGTTGGAATTATTTTTGGGCCACTGAAATAATTCAGAAAGTGTCCATAAATATTTTCAGGATTTTATAAAATGATTTAGTATTTAAACTAAATCAAAACAGAATAGCAAAAATAGAAAACAGAATAAAATTTGAGAGAGAGAGAGAGTAGGCCAGTGGGCCACTTACCTGGCGCCACCAACCGGCCCAGCACGGCCCAGCCCACCAGGCCGTGCCAGTCGTCTCCTTCCTTTGCCAGGAGGACGACGGCGTGGCGCGCGCGCAGGAGGCGAAGCCACCTCCTGCTTCCACCTCCTGCTCTCCCCCCGGCCCTCCTAGCGATGCCACGATGATGTCCCGTGTCCCCTCGCTCCTCTCCCTCACTCGCTCCACTCTCTCTCGCTCCCCTGGCTCTCTTCCCCGAGCTCATCCGAGAGACGCCGTCACCGCCGTTCGCTGCCACCGCGGCCACCGGCCACCCCCCACCGTGCCGCTGCGCCCAAAAGCTCCGCCTCGACCCACCCTTCCTCCTCACCACTCCAAGCGACGCCGGGAGCCCTGCAGTGACGCAATTGCCGTCGTCTTCACCGACGGGCACCGAAGATCGCCGGCCACGATTCTCCGTCTCCAGGTCGTCCCCGAGCCCACCGAGCTGCTCTACGTGCCCCCAGTGAGCTCCTGCTCCGAATCCCCCTCTTCCCCGCTTCATTTGATCGCCATAGCCGTCACCCCCATGATGACCGAAGTGCGCCGCCGCCCGAGCTCGCTGTCGACGATGCTCCGGTGACCAAATGGTCACCCTGGAGTGTCGAACCTACTCCCCGCGATGCGTAGCGCCTTCCTAGCCCCCTTGCCCCGCTCTTCTACGCACTGTAACACGATCCCGCACGCAACCGAACTCCGGCGGCCGCCAAAGAGCTCGCCGCCGTCAACTTCGGCCATCCTAGCTGCTGCTGCTGCCACCACTAGATCCGCGAGAGCACCAGCAAGCCGTAGCAACAAACCACGCTCAAAACGGAGCCCTATAGCGCATTCCCGAGCCGCTCCGCCGTCTCTGTCGTCGCTGGCGACGAGCCGTGGACCAAGTCCGGCAGGTTTGACCCCGCTGACTGTTGACTGGGTGGGCCCAGTTGACCCCCTGGGTCACTGACGCGTGGGCCCCAGGCCACTAATGAACCAGGATTAGGATTAACTTAAATTAGTTAAACTAATGACCCTGACATGCGGGACCCACTGGTCAGGTTTGACCTGGAGGCAACCCCGTTGACTTGCTGATGTCATGCTGACGCAAGGCTGACGCAGTAAATCATTTTCTAGTTTAAAAATAATTCAGGAAATTCCAGAATATATTCAAAACTTCAAAAATTCATAGAAATTCAACCATAACTCCAAATGAGACAAATTATATATGAAAAATTATCAGAAAAATTCAAGGAATCCATCTGTACCATTTTCATGCATGTTTGAACAATGTTTGTCCTCTGTTTTGGACAAAACAAATAAAGGGCATTTAAATAATCATATATGGGGTTGGAATTTGAATCTTGTACTCAAACCAACTTCATTTAAATCATAGCCAGTTGCATTAGCTCAAGACACATCCATATTGCCATGTCATAGCATGCATCATATTGTTGCATATCGTCATGTGTTGATTGTGCTCGGTTGTGTTCTTCGTTGAAGGTTCTGCCTCCGAGGATATTCACGAGTATCCAACTGAAGGGCAGTATCCCGTCACCACTCCATCAGGCAAGCAACCATTGATCATTCCGATACAACCCATGTTCTCGCTCCTGCTCTTGTTTACTGCATTAAGACAACACGATTCAAACTGCTGTGTGCTATGGTAGTTGAACCCTTATCCTCTGCATGACCTGTCATTGCCACAGTAACTAGATGAAACCCTCTAGCATGTGTAGGAGTTGATTGAGCCATGTTTTGTGATTCCTACCTTGCTATGCCTGCTATGCTTAGAGTTGTGTCAGGTCTGGTTCATCTGGGTGATGGGCTAGAGTGAAATGCTTGTGACAGTAATATGTGGGATGTGTTGAACATGTTTTGGTAAAGGTATCGATGAGAGGCCATGTAGGAGTACATGGTGGGTTGTTTCATTGAAGCCGTCCCTAAGAACTGAGTTCTGTATGCGTGAATTAAGATTCAGCTACTACCACACATTGGGCCCTGAAATATGACCCCGCTCGACTTACCGACCCCTCTCGCCTCAGTCCAGGAGTTGCAACTAGTTTCTGGTGTTTGTAGGATATGTGTTGGCGGCCGTGCGTAGCGCTGACCCTAGGGGTGGGCTATGTTGCGGTAGATACACCGTGGCACGGTGTACCGAGTCACCCGTTTGGTGTCTCGGGAACCCTGTTCACATCGTTCGGGGCCGTTGAGGACACCCCGGCCGGATTTCCTTGCGGATGGAACCTGAATAGGCATGACCCTGGACTAGAGACTTGTGAGGTTAGTCAGGTCGTGGTCTACACCCACGTCGGTTTTCGCTTGAAGTCTGCCGAGCACATTCCGTGTGCAGACGCTAAGTGGTGGAAACATGTGTGACGAAGTACACCCCTGCAGGGTATAAAACTATTCGAATAGCCGCGTCCGCGGTAAAGGACTACTCGATTGCATATACAGTTCATAGACAAGTTAATGGATACTACTAAAAGACTCAAGATAAGTGTGAGTACCGAGGATGGCCCCTCGCAGGTTACGAGGGAGGATCCTCGGTGGAGTATTGTGATGGTGAGTAGTGGACTCGTGTGCGAAAACTATTTTGCTAAAAGATTCCGTAGGATAGCTTAGCCAAGAGTCAAAGCTGGCTTGCTGCATAAACCCCACCACCTTCTTGAGAATGAGCATGTACAGTAGGTTCTGATGTAAGACTTGCTGAGTACTTTTGTACTCATGTTTGCTTATGTATTGTTTTCAGACGACAACACTGCCCCCTCCGATGGGTTTTACGTAGACCTTGACGTCGACGAGTGACTAGACACCCAGGTGGTGATCCAGGCCATGGAGGGCCTATGTAGATAGACAGGCTTCGAGAAGCCTTCTTTCTTTTTAGAGTCTGTACTCAGACTAGTTGCTTCCGCATGTGCTTGTATGACTGTATGACTTGAGTGTCGGGTCATGTGACCCCTACCTGTATGGATATGTTATGTATGGCTCCCTGGAGCCTTTAAATAAAGTACTTGAGTTGTAGAGTTTTGTTGTGATGCCATGTTGTATGTACTCATATCGAGCATATTGTATGTATGTTTGAAATGCTTGGTATGAGTGGGATCCGACAATCTAGTTGTTTGCCCTTCGCAGCCTTTCTTATGGGGAAATGTAGTCTAGTGCTCCTCGAGCCATAGTAGTCCGCTACAGCCCGGTTCACCGGAGTCCTGCTAGCCCAGCACTACTGTTCAGGACACTTGACTGGCCGGCATGTGTTTCACTTCGTCCCTATGTCTGTCCCTTCGGGGAAATGTCACGCGGTGATCTCCGGAGTCCTGTCTAGCCTGCTACAGCCCGGGATCCCCCGGAGTCCTGCTAGCCCAGTGCTACAGCCCAGAATCACTCGTTGATGACCGACATGTTCGTTGTGATTCATGTATGCCTGTCTCCATAGGTCTGTGCCGCTTTGGGTTCACGACTAGCCATGTCGGCCCGGGTTCTCGGTCATATGGATGCTAGCGACATTGTCATATACGCGAGCCAAAAGGCGCAAACGGTTCCGGGCCATGGTAAGGCGACACCCGTGGGATACCGTGCGTGAGGCCGCAAAGTGATATGAGGTGTTACCGGCTAGATCGATGTGGCTTAGAATCGGGGTCCTGACAGGGGGGTTGGATGAACAGTGAGCGGTGGCGTTGCCTCTGGATGAACAAGACCCCATGGTGTGGAGGGCTGGATGAACAATAGACGGTAGAGGGGTGCCCGTGGAGGGGTGGTTGAACAGGACCCCGTGGTGTGGAGGGCTGGATGAACAGTAGACGGTGGAGGGGTGCCCGTGGAGGGGTGGTTGAACAGTAGCCGGTGGAGTAGCGCGTGATGGAGGCTGGATGAACAGGAGCCCGTGGAGGCTGGAGGAGGTCGACGGTGGAGATGAACAATATCCCGTGGAGTCCCGTTTTGTGGTACGCCACACCCCCCGATCAACAGGACCCCAGTTTCGACTATAGCGCTCCAACACAAGTGTGTTTCCTCCGTTTTGCGATACGCCACACCCCACCCAATCAATAGGACCCCCGTTTCGACCGTAGGAGGTCCGTTTCCTCCGTTTTGCGGTACGCCAGACCCCTCCCGATGAACAGGATCCTGTTTCGAACGTGGCCGGTCGAACACAAGGCTGTTTCCTCCGTTTTGCGGTACGCCATGCCTCGTTTTCATCGCCTATTCCGTCCAAGCCCTCCCGATGAACACGACCACGCATTCCGTTCTGACCCAGCCGGTTGGCTCCCACGCGTTCCGTTGCCTCCCGATGAACATGATGCATTCCGTTGCCTCCCCATGAACACGACGCATTCCGTTGCCTCCCCATGAACACGACGCATTCCGTTGCCTCCCCATGAACACGACGACGACGTTGTTTCTCCGTTCCGACCTAGCCATGTACACGAGCCCTAGTCGTACGTATGCGCGAGTAGGCGTTCGAGACCCTGCCCGTATGTACGTACGTGGCTGTATTTTCTTTCTTGCACCCTGGCCGTTGTACGTACGTGTACATGCTACGTGCGCGCCTCTACTACGACACGTACGCGCCTGTACTACGACACATGCGTGCCTCTACATCGACTAGTATATATGTGCGTACACGTTCGTGACCAGAATGACAATGCTATGTACGCTTCGACCAGGTGGGTCCCGACTGTCAGGCACTTCCTTGCCTGCGAAGATGTAGCTGGTGGGTCCCACCAGTCAGGGGGGCGAATCGTTTTGTTTTTGTTTTTTTTTGCCCGGACACACTTCCTTGCGTGTGATGGTGTAGCTGCTGGGTCCCAGCAGTCAGGGGGGAATCGTTTTGTTTTTTTTGCCCGGACGCACTTCCTTGCGTGCGAATATGTAGCTGGTGGGTCCCAACAGTTAGGGGCCGAATCGTTTTTTCGGACGCACTTCCTTACGTGCGAAGATGTAGCTGGTGGGTCCCAGCAGTCAGGGGGGCGAATCGTTTTTTTGGACGCACTTCCTTGCGTGCGAAGCTGTAGCTGATGGGTCCCAGCAGTCAGGGGGAAACATTTTTTAGCGAAATACGGTGGCCCGTCTGGTGGGTCCCTGCTGTTAGGTGGAGGAATAATTATTTTGCGCGTAATAAGGAGGCACTTCCTTGCTGCGGCCATGGACCCAGCTGTCATCCTCTCCACGTACAGTCCACGTCCGATGGAAGCCATTCCTTGACCATGTTGACCACGCTGCGCCGAGAGCACCAGGGCGGTGGATGATGGCGAGGCCTAGGAAGGGGACGACGCAGAGCCGGGGAAGATGCGGAAGTGGATGCCCATGCGTAGAGGAGTATGAGGGTTCACTCGTTCGGCTGCGGTGTGAGGCTGCCGTCGCCGCAGAATAACAGGGGGTGTGGGTGTGTAGAGGGATGGCCTGGCCAACGGTGGGAGTAGTAGGGGGCGGTGAGGCCTCCGCGGCATCACAGCCGACCACGGGCGGCAGGAGCAGGCGGCACGACCGGCGCTGCTTTGGGCGGCTGGAGCAAGAAGACCAGAGGTTGAAGAAGCACTACGGCCGTTGGATGGACATCGTACGGTCACTGGAGCTAGAATCATTCATATATTGACTAAAGTTGACAAAGGCCTTCATCCCAGTCAACTTAGTAGGCCCACAAGTCAGCCTCCCACCAAGGTGGGTCCCAGCTAGCAGGGGTATTCATTTTTTTGTGCGTAATAAGGAGGCACTTCCGGTGGGTCCGAGCTGACAGCGGGGGAACGTTTTTTTCGCGAAATACGGTGGCCCGTCCTGTGGTTCCCAGCAGTCAGGGGGAAACATTTTTTTCGCGAAATACTGGTGGCTCGTCCGGTGGGTCCCTGCTGTCAGGTGGAGGAATAATTATTTTCCGCGTAATAAGGAGGCACTTCCTTGCGGCTGCCGTGGACCCAGCTGTCAGCCTCTCCATGTACAGTACTCTTCCGATGGAAGTCGGTCGTTGACCACATTGATCACGCTGCGCCGAGAGCACCACGGCAGTGGACGATGGCAAGGCCTAGGAAGGGGACGACGCGGAGCCGGGGAAGACGCGACAGTGGAAGCCCGCGCGGAGAGGAGTACGAGGGTTCACCGGTTCGGCTGCGGTGTGAGGCTGCCGTCGCCGCAGAATAACAGGGGTTGTGGGTGAGTAGAGGGATGCCCTGGCCAGCGGTTGGAGTAGTAGGGGGCGCTGAGGCCTGCGCGGCAGCACAGCCGGCCACGGGAGGCGGGAGTAGGCGGTCCCGTCGGCGCTGCTTTGGCGGCTGGAGCAAGAATATCAGAGATTCAAGAAACACGACAACTGTTGGATTGACACCCAACGGTTACGTCTACTAGAATCGTTTGTTGACCTATATAATAACTAAAAAAATCTTGCATACGCGTCAACTAAACAGGCCCACAAGTCAGACCACTCCCTCTTTTTTTAATAATTTATATATAGCTCATGGCAACTTCTTATGCAATTTATTGCAGTCGTTTTTTTGGTTGGCCAGGGCCAATTTCGCATATTTTTGTGGGTTCCAAACTATTTTTAATACTGAAATATCAAGCCAGATTTAAAGTACTTTGAAGATATATTTAAATTAGGTTAATGCCGAGTGAAATAGGAATATGAAAATGTGAAAAAATTCAGAAATTATAAAGTAATTGCCAATTTGTCATCTATTTTTATATTTACAACCCATTTCATATTACTTTCAAGATTTGCAGGCGTCTTGAAAGAGTTGCAGCCCATCAGGGCGTAGAAAAATAAGTAGGCCTGGATTGGGTATTCTTCAGAAAAATAAACTGGGCTCATTTTCACAAAGAAAAAATAGCTGGGCTGGTCACATGGTGAACATAAAATATAAGCCTGGGCTAGACGGGCCACAGCCTAGTTCAAACCCTGCTCCGTCTCAACAATACCAAACAAAAAAATACTGCTCGAGTAGCTACGACCCAGGTGTCAGCCGATCTTGTGCTATTCTCTTGCCTATTGACTATATACGCTCACAATGTCGTGGGTCCCAGATGTCAGGAAAACACTAGGAGGAAGCATTTTATTTTTCCATATGCTGACGTGGTGGGCCCCTACTGTCATCCTCTCCACGTACTTTTGCTGATTCCTGTTGTTTGTTGACCATGTTGACAATGCGAGAGGGCGGTGCCGAGGTGAGCGTACCAAAGCGTGCGGAGGACGTCGGCGTTAACGATTTAGGAGACGACGGGGCGGTGATGCGTGCGCTGAGGCGCAGCCAGCCGTGGGAGGCGGAAGCAGGCGGCCCCGCTGGCGCTGGTTTGGTTTTGGCGGCTGGAGGAAGACAGGACTGAAGAAACACAACAGACTGTAAAAGCAGTAGGAGTACTTAACAACCTTAACTGAAACCAGCAGGGGCACTTAACAACCAAAGCTGAAAGCAGTATGAGTACTTATACAGGTTCAACCGTACAAAGCACGCCTCGAACAGTGCTACTTTGCCTACAGTTAACCAAGGGTGAGGCCGCCAAGCCCCAGGACAAGGCCCAGGCGCCACCCCGCGCATCCACAACCTTCTGAAAGCGGCTTCATCTCGCAACGTGGTCAATAAACAGGATATTCGCTTTAGAGCCATGGAAAAGCATGAACATAATCTTCTGTCCTATTCTCCAAGATGGACGGTCCTTCATTATTTGAGACCACCCATGAATAAGTATCTTTTCACCTCCAAGGGGAATTGAGTAGGTCGACATAAACATCATGTTGTGACCAAGCACAAGTTTGACCCGACCATGGTCAGGCATCTGTATAGGAACAATAGAACTCGGCAGTTCCTGTTTCAAGAAGATCACAACTATAAAACTTTGTATAAGCAATAGTTTATGGACAACATATATAACAGAAAACAGCTCGTACCATAAGTTTCTCGACACAGTTGGACCTGTTCAACGAGTGCAGCAGTGGCACACATATTCCACGTGGCCTTCCACCATTGAAAAGCCCCAGAAGGACCTCAAGACGATCAATAAAGTGTAGGAACTTGTGGATGTCGATCCAGTCAACTTCAGTGCCATTAGTAACAGCCGAGTTATTACAGAGTAACAAATGAGCAGACTGCTTAACTCTGAAAAAACCTACACGTGCCACCAATTATAAGAAAATATTAGTTAGAAGTAGCATCTTCGTGAGAGATTTGTTGCTACTTCTAAAGTTAAATTATGATTAGTTAGAAAGAATAGGTGGATTAAGAAGTAATCGAGGCAACAAGCAAGAACCATATACAAAACTAACATGGATGAACAATTGGAACGACGTCGGGGTGGAAGATCGCAGTGAAGATGAGACCAGGTTCTGCTATTTCCACAACATTCGTGCGCCAACTTTCAGTCCGTAACACTTGAGAAAGTTTATCCAAGTTCGGCCATAAAAGGCAACGATCTTCTTGGTTCATGAACCCAACTCGGAACTTATATCCATGGCTTGTCTTCCCTGTAACCATTAAACTAGTGTATTCAGTTATGGCAAGGCCGAGCATCTTGAGTACATGTGTTCTGGCAGAGAAAATAATACACTGCAGGAAAAATAATATGAGAACACAACATGTTTAAAAAACCCCCACCCTCCCGGATAGAAAAGAGGATTCTAGGAACATACTATGCACATTTAAAATGCTGTGTTAGGATGAGAAGGAACAAGTGTGGCATCTCGCCGAGGGCGCAGAAACCTGTAGGGTACTCGCACTTTGGGCACTGCAAATGAAACACACTAGATTCAGTAGGAAGAAAAATGCATCAACGGCGGCGGCTTCCATTCTAGCATTACCTGCGACCAAGGGACTTGGATTTATCGGGGATGGATGAAGAATTCGTACCTGGTTCTCCATGAGAAAACCCTATGCAATCGCCGAGAGGGGGTTTTCTCTGAACAAGCAGACGAGGGAGAAGGGGATTTAGGCCCAGTGAAATATTGCCGCTTCGTCCGTCCAGCTTACTGCTAAATCTGGAAAGGGGGGTTGTGATTTGACGGCTCATTGGGCATTACTGCGGCGCTATGACCGGGGTGTGTCTACCGTGAAGTTGTGCACTCTAATTTGTGCATATGGCACGTGGACCCCATTGCCGGTTGTCCCACATATCAACGAAAGGAAGTAGAAAGACAGGAGTAACTAGTTACACATAAATATATTTTTTGACAGAGAGATACTCCCTCTGTAAAGAAATATACAAATCTTTTATATCACAGGCTCACCTTGCCGAGAAATATACTCCCTCTGCAACGCACGGGCATTATGGGGGTTCAACTTTTTTGATGGGGGTTCAGCTGAGAATATAATACTCAGATAGGCTCATGGTTCTGGACTTTGGGCCGCAGGCCAACCCTGCATGTTTGGGGGCCCATGTGTTCTACCTTAGCGCTTTTCATATTGCAAGCGATCGGTACGGCGCTGGTTTTAGATGCTGTCGCAAGGCGAATACACAAAATTGAATAAAGCACGACAGCTGTTGGAATGAAATTGAACGACTGTTCCTAACCAACAATCAGAGTTGCAATTCTATCAACGATATACCATGTGATAATTAATATTGTCGTACTACTTATACACATAGGACACTTGTTTCACCATGCCAGATTATTACATCAAAATCTCTCGGAGGATAGATCAGTTCGGCAGTTGCGTGCTGCTACTGAAGAATTTCAAAGTTGATTTGGACCAACTCTCCTTGCCGAGAAAGTTCGATTTTGACATCATCCCCTACTGCAAGATATGATTTAGATTTGAACCTTGACCATCCTTTAGCATCAATCATCATGCGACCATCCTTTGTACTTACGGTATATTGAGCAGGTTCATTCACACCAAGGCTACGCATGGTAAGAGAAACTTGGCCGCGGTCGCCCGGATTGTTGAACGACTCCCTCGTTGCTCTAGGAATTCTCTGTTTGCAAATAAGAATACATACCCAAACAATTAGATCAACACAGTGAATCATGTGAAACAACATGGAAAGAAAAAAGAACGAAGCACTTGGGCGGCCAATGCTTACCAAGAAGGTGGACATGTCGGTTTTTGTAAGGACTTTGGTATGTGAAGTGCAAAGTGAAGCCCAGTCTGTTGCTGGTGCAACTGCACGGGCCGGAGTAGATGCAAGTGCAAGTGTTGGTGCAGGTGCCGAAGCCGCTGCTGCTGCCAGAGATGGTGCTCCTTGTAGAGCTGGTGCCGGTGTCGGAGCAGGTGCCGGTGTCGATGCCCGATCCTCTGGTAGATCAAACTGATCCACTGACGCGGTCGGTGCCCAATCCTCAGCTGGATCAGACTAAGCTGCTGCCGCTGTCAGTGCTAGAGCAACTGCCGGTTCTCGATTTGTGCGAGACAACGGCGATCGTGTCTGGTCTACTATGATCAGCTTTCTAACTTGACTAGGATCCGTGACCGTGATCCAGTTTTTTTCTTCATTTCTTTAAACGCGAGAAGGACTAATTGTGGCGTTTTTGTTAAACCAAACTCCAGTGCACCATAGGGATTCAACTTGTACTCAGACAACAGACTGATCCAATTTTTTCCAGTAATATAAGTGATGGACAGTGCCTTTGTTACTGACATGACATAAGAAGTGAAACCTGCAAAAATAGCCATCGTAGAGCAAACCAAACGGTTTATTCTATTTTGAATGTCACATGGCAAAACCTGCATCGTAAAATTGCAGGAAAAGAAAGAAAACATGACGTTAAATCAATAAGATTTAGACAGTAAATCAATAAGATTTACTTGATGTGACACGAGTGAATCCCTACCAGGAAATCACTATGTTGAAGTACTAAACAAAAGATTGATCGTCCAACTACGTGTGGCATGCAGGGGCCCCGCCTACTCCCACAAGCAAGACAGTCCAAAGGTCGTGACAAATCGTATGGACCGAACATCCATGGGACTGGAAATCCTGGTGGGTGCGATAAACCCTGCAATGCATACAGATATTGGAGTGTAACCATAATTGATAAATCGCCCTCACAAAAAATATGATCTGGATACTTCAAAATATACAGACTGAATTGAGTGGACAGACATTAACATAGACCGTTCTCAGGACTGACCACACACCAAAAGCAGCAGTACTAATAAACAATACAGGGTTCACAAACACAAATCAAGTACTGAACAATAGTACTTACTATAGACAAGCAAAGTTGCACTAACTAAACTCTGCAGACTATTTCTTGCCACCGACCTACGTGATGAACCCCGCATAACTAACTAGGCCATGGACTTCGTGTGAGATGTCTACATGCACCATCACCATCTTGTCAACCTTGGAGAACCTAATAGAGTGGTCTTTCCACTCATAAACATGATGATGAAGACATGCCGCATCAGATTTGTTGGGAAGCTTTACAAGAACCACACCCTTCGTAATCGAAGGCACAACCAGGAAATTGTTGTGGTCAAGTACAGCCTCGAGAACACGCCTGACAACAATGCTACAGGAAAACACTAGTTCAGGACACATGGCGACAAGGACACAGCAGCTGGATAGTTCAGCAGCAGAACTCATCATCGGGTCTTCCATTTCAAACGGCATGACTTTGAGAACTTCATCTCCACCGCAGACCTGGTTCTAATTCAAACAGAAACCATATTTTATTACTACCTCCGTTCAGAAATATAAGATGATTTTCGATATTATACTCCATATATGACTACATATACGCACAGAAATGAGTGAACAAAGACAGTAGAACATGTCTTCAAAGGCATGAGAGCAGAGGGATTACATGCAATATCCATAACACAAGTTACTGAGGCAAATATACCCTCTTAAAAGGTAGCATTGATGTTCATAAAGTACTCCCTCCGTCCCAAAATTCTTGTCTTAGATTTGTCTAGATACGGATGTATCAAGTCACATTTTAGTATTAGATACATCCATATCCAGACAAATCTAAGACAAGAAATTTGGGACAGAGGGAGTAGTTGAAAGTAATCTATAAGAAATCAATGTCAACCTCTCGCATGTTTTGGTCAAAAGAGAAATTTAGAACCGTCATTTGGCACACTAAAATCACATGCAAGATCACCCAAAAAGTTGTACTACCAGTACTAGTACTGCGTGTTAGATGAATAAACATGATCAAGATCGAGAAAAAGATCGTCAACAAGAGACATTACCTGGACTTGCTTAATGAGGGATCCCGGAGAGGGGGGCTTGGACAGGGCAATGGCTTTGATCTTGTCTGCGGTAGTCTCGGCGGGGTGCTTGCGCTTCTTCGTACCATGAGCCTTGACAGTTTTGGCCAGAGCCATAGACATCACGCCGGCCGGTGCTTTGGCGTCCATCCAAGAGAGGAAGCTGAGAGAGAAGAGTGAAAGGAGGAACGAGATGAGGGAGAAGCGAAGCGAGTGGGGGTTTTCTTCAAGAGAGGAAGCTGAGAGAGAAGAGTGAAATGATGGTTGCTTCGTTTGTCCAACTTACTGCTAGAAAGGAGGGGGTTTTGTGATTTGATGGCTCATTGGGCATTACTGCGGTGGTTCGATCGGGGTAGTCTACCGTCACTCTACTACGGAGTAATTTAGTGCATGGCTGGTGGACCCAGGTGCTGGCTGTCCGACACATCGGCGAAAGTGAGTAATTTAGTGCATGGCTGGAGGAGGATCTGCACGGTAGAGCGTGTCCATTGTTTTTCTGAAGAAAAAAATGATTACAACAAGCGTTTCCACTCTTACGATGGAGGAGTGCGAAACACGGCAGCCACTTGAACATACACAGTGCTCCTACTACTAGGCATGTGCAGTGGTTCATACGTCAGTACTACACAATCTTGTTGCATGTGTAGTGGTTCATACGATGGAGGAGTGTGAAACACGGCTGCCGACACATATGACGATAACAAATGATGTTGTGCGCATGTCAACTACTCCTATATGTAACATATTACCGCTTTTCGACTGTCCGGTCGAGAATGAACAGTGAGATCAATGTAATCAGAACTAGGTCCACACCGCACGGAGAGTACGGTGCTATAGTACTCCACGAAACATGAACCATATGAAGCACAAATAGTGTTAGGCAGGGTGTATGACGGGTGCACGGGATGGGAGCAAAAGTTCCCTTCTCGACCCACTTTTGGGTGTTTGGTAGAGTGCATGAAGGGTGCATGAGTCCACACTAGTAGGTTGACAAAAATACACGAAGAGGAAACAACTATATTGAGATGAGAATGCAACCAAACACACCCACACACTTTGTGCTACAGTGACTGATCTGCACCGTCTGAGTTTGATCCAACGGTCATGTTGCGCCGAGACATGGACATGCCCATGCAGAGGGCGCCTAAACACCACTGAAGTCCCTCTGCTTCTCGAGGCGCACGACGTTGGTGATGCAGGGTGCAACCACCCGCAGAGCCCGCTCCCGGTCGACGGGAGCCAGTGTCAGGAGCCTCACCTCGGACTCCGTGATCTGCTGCGCCGCCATGGCACCAGGTAGAAGCAATGGGGAGAGGAAGCAAAGGGGGCGAAACGGCTGAAAGGCAATGCAATCTACGGGAAGGCGGAGGGAGCGGGGAATCTTTTGGTTTTCACTAGGGGAAAACACCAGTCGACGACTTCTCACATCAGGGAGCAGTGGGTTTTTACAGGTGGAGTCATCGTGACTAATTGCTGCCGTGCCTGCTCCCGTCAATCAAAAAATTAAAAATCCTGCCGCGCCTGCTCCCGTCAATCAAAAAATTAAAAATCCTGCCGCACCCAAACACCGGAGCAACGCCGCGGTGGATATTTAAATTTACCTGCCGGCAAGTAGATAAAGAAGGGGTAAAAAACAAATGTGGCGGCGGCCTAGCTAATCGGTCGAACTAGCCCAACTAGCTAGCCACCGTGCTTCACTGATGTACTCGACGGGAAAGGTAGTCTTTCGTGATTTGACGACTCATTTACTTGCTTCGGCGCTACGACCGAGGAGGACCGAGAAAACGCGCGGTAGGGCGTCCCACGCCAGGAAGAATATATGCGTGCACCACCCGGGAGGATCCCGAAACCGCGCGGTAGGGTGTGCCACGTCTCAGCACGGAGGAAAAATGTGCGTGTAAAAATATACTGTATCAGACGTAGTACCTATGGTTCGACCTCGGGACCCAGCCAGTCGGTCGAAAACACCCCACTAGCCACACAACTTCATCATGCAAACGTGGCACGGAGGATAGATGTGGTTAGCTCCGTCTTGACCAGCCACAACGTCTCTTGTTCTAGGCAATTCTTCTATTTTCCAAGATTTTTTTAGTTGTAATAACACCACGGCAAGCTAGCACCGCTCTTCGTGTGTGCCCGTGCAAAGGTTAGACGATGGAGAGAAGAGAGATTGAGATCACAGACTTGGGACCCACTAGTAAGTGAGACAACGGTCATGCACATGTTGACAAGGCACTCCCTCTACTCTACTCAACGCAAGTACTGTATAAAATCAAGTTATGGGACAAAGCCAACAACCGTTCGTTTTTTCAGGCTATCGACTTACGCTTTGTAGTCCAGGTTGCCAGTTCGAATCTCGTCTTTTAGATTTGTTAGTTTTAGGTCCAAATTTGATTAATGACAAGTGGGACCCCCATGTGTTGTTCCGATATTTCAGTGTAGGATGGTTTTTTTGAACAAACACTTTGCGCGGTTAGACAAGTAATGGCATGAGTTACACGTTTTCTGCAAGTTTACGAACAAAAATGACATCGGCATAGAATATCACATCCACCCCGCAGCTTAGATACTATGGTGATACGAGTTTTTACACTGTTGGAAGTGGGATCCAATGGCTTGGGAGTAGTCTTTGTAATTATGCGCAATTTCCAAACTCTCCAAAGGTTTTTTTTGCAAATAAAACATTCAGGCCTCGTGTGTGCCACTGCATCTTCGATCCAACGGCTCCCTGGTGCTCATATTAGGTGCTCCCCGTAGCTTAATTACCTGCTACGGTGATATGAGCATCTAGGTCGTATGATCAGTGATCAGATGGCACATGCGTAGTACTTGTACTTTCTGCACATTTCCCAAACTCTATCAGCTGTATATTGCAAAAACATTCAAACCTCCTATTGTGGGCCGTTAGATCTCAGTGAACTCGTATCACCATAGAATCTACGGTGCGGGAGCACCTCATACTCTCCTGTGCGAGAAAACATAAGGTGCTATCGCAGTTTGGATGCTACGGTGATACAAGCTTGGAGGTTGTTTGATCTGAGATCCAATGGCATCTGAGCAGTCTTTGTGCTTGTAAGCAGTGGCTGAACTCTTTTGGTGCTTTTTTGCAAAAAACCATTTGAACCACCGAGGAGGTGTTGGGTCACAAATCCAACGCCTCCGAAGAGCTTGTATCACCAAAGCATCTAAGGTGTGGTAGCACATGATATTCTTACATATAGGAGAATATCATGTCCTCCTTCATCTTAGATGCTACGGTGATACGAGCTTCGAGGTTGTTGGATACGGGATCAAAGGGCATCTAAGTAGTTTTTGTACAAATTGTGTGCAATTCTCAAACTCATCAAGGTTTCCTGCAAAAATATTAAGACACATCATGTGAGCTGCTATATCTCAGATCTACAAGATCCAAGCAACTCGTATCGGCATATAGCATCTAAGGTATGGGGGCACATGATATTGTCCCGAGGAGGAGGGGTGGGGGGTGCACAACCAATCAGTGGTTGGGAGGGTGGGGACAAATATAATCTAAACAACCCTACACAGAGCTCCACAATTTTATCTAAGGTCGAGGGGTTCACCCCCGACAATCATAGCTCCGCCTAAACACAACATTTGCATGTACTGTAGTACTAGACTTAATATTCATGTTTCAGTTTCATGTTCATTTTAAATATTGAACTGAGGACCATGGATGTCTTACATTTTACTCCCTTCGTTCGTAAATATTAGTCTTTTTAGAGGCTTCAAATGGACTGGCACATACGGATGTATATAGACATATTTTAGAGTCTAAATTCACTCATTTTGCTCCGTATGTAGTCACTTGTTGAACTCTCTAAAAGACTAATATTTAGGAATAGAAGGAGTATTTTTGAATTCGTGTCATACATGCATGGTTTGGAAAAATAGATGCACTATACTTATTGGATTGTTGTTGTGTTCGTGCGTGTCTCTCTCTCTCTCTATGTGTGTGTGTGGTCATATGCTTGATACATACAAAGTTTTTTGACCTCCATATTGTTCATCTTTTAAATTTGAATTTGCATTGGAAAACTTACTAGGGATACCATGAAATGTGAAATCCACGTTGAGATCACTATATCACAAACTCACTCTAATTCAACAACTCGTCATAAATCAATTACCACGTTGAGATTAGTATTTGCAAGGAAAATACAGGCATTGTAATACACATAGATTCGTTCGGCAATTTAAAAGGTTCCTTTCGTATTCTCGAATGGTAGGACCCAACGGTGTACCAGCCATACCTTAGCTCGTGTTGACCCTAAAAAAACCGGGCTCGTGTCCTTCGGTGGCATGCATGGTACGTACATTAGGCAACCCCAACCAGTTGAGCCTCAGCGTTTCAAGTTGAAATATCTGGCGGCCAGAATTCCAGCCCAAGGAAATTCCCCTCATGTCCCCGGTCCATAATGACTACCGATGAACAACGGAGGGATGCTTTAATAACTAGACAACGTTACCTACCATGCCGAGCACGGTTCAATTCCCTCGGTCGCCGCTCGTCAAGGTCACCCATCAACTGCATTGCCTAGTACTACTACTACTACTACTACACCAGGATGAGCATAGAATTGAGCCTGTTTGTCCGTGCCTAGTACTTGAGTTAATATATCAGGCAATGCACTGGTACAGAGGGATTATCCTTTTACTCTGCATATATAACTTGTCTGAAGTCTAACTAAGCAAAATGTTTGACCAAATCCTTTCTTAAGAAATACAACAGGACAGATGTACGGCTTGAAAATTTATTGCATGATGCAGGTTATGATATTGTTTCGAATCCTGGATCTTAAATTTCAGAAAATCCAAAAGTGAGCATAAATTCTTGAAACTAAGCATGGTCACGTGATATGGCACAAATATTACTTTGTAAGTTTTTCTTCAATTTGAGACAAGCTGCTTATGACAAGTTGCACAAATGAAGAGCCAAGGTATTTTGGAACAAAGATCTGACACGTTAAGGCGAACGCTTTCACTATTGAAACCGTGGGCGTTTACGTGCCGCCACGAGTCCTCGCTTCTCATCGGCAGGTGCCGTCCGAGCAAGTGTGTGAGTCGATGGGAGGCGTGCGAGCAGACCGCTGCGCCGGCTGTTAGGGAGGCGTGCGAGCAGACCGTTGTGCAGGCTCACCGGGAGGCCATCCCTTTGACCAGGCTTCGCCGCCCACCCTCGTCCCAACTGCTCCCACTTTTAATGTTGCCGGCGACGTAGTTTAAAATCAACCCCGCACTACCGGGTATCGCTACAATCCTCTCTCTTCCTCTTCGATTCTCCTGTCGTCTACCTCCAACTAGCCTGACCTAAACGTATGCCATGCCGCATCACGATGGTCTGCCCTTAGTGTTCCAGTTTCCTGAGGAAGACACCCAGCCGGAGTCTCAAGAACATAAGGCGCTTCGGGACGAGCTTGAACTGGCCTTGCGGGAAGACGCCGCGCCTCTCCCCACTCCCGTTCCGGCTCCCGTCGCCCCGACTGCGCCAGCGCCCATCCTCGTGGCATTGATGGGCTGGGAGCCGCACATTGTCACCGAGCTTGATCCCACGGGTTTCCACGAGGTCCCCACCGACTTTCACGCGCCCGTGCACCTGCCAGCGCATGAGCCTGCGCGTGCACTGACGCGCACGCCCGTGCACCTGCCAACGCATGCGCCTGTGCGTGCACTGACATGCGTGCCCGTGCTGGTGCCCGTGCACAGGAATGTCTCCGCCGCGCCGTTGACAGCGCATGTACCCGCGCGGGTGCCAGTGCCCCCCTCAGCGGCATAGATGGCCGCCGTCGACCGCTTCCTTGCACCAACGCCAGTCGCCTCCTCCCACCAGTTGACTCGCTCCGAAGTCCAGAACATTTTGGCCTTCCTTGAAGCTAGGACAACGTCCAGGAGTACGCCAACAACAGCGCAAGATGCCGCCGTCGCCGTCGGTCAGTGGCCCGACGACACACAGAGTACGGCAGAGGAGCCGCTTCCCACCGCGAGACGCCCCCGCCGCCGCGTAATCTAAATTTGCCATGAAAAACGTTCGGATTGCCATGCTTAAAATCCGAACGTTTATCATTTCCGTTTATTTTATATCGATCATCGTATAATTTAAAGTCGGAGTCAGACTGAACGAAATGTATGGTTTGATCGATTGAATATTCTGCTAGAGCCGTATCAAATTAAATATAAAATGTCATCAAGCCACATGTATTCCTTGTCATCCAATGACCTAGACTGCTTCAATGCCGAGCGCTCAACACGTTTAGCGTGCAATTAATTTCATGCCAAAAATAGTGCTAATCACATGACAACACGCAAATAATATCCTAGTAGTTATATCCCCATGCACTTAATATACTTCCAAATTAACGTGCATTACACGTACACACTGACTAGTGCTTCTAGTACGTGAAACTGGTGTTGTGACTTGCGGACGCGTCTAGATATGGTCAACGGCAACATCGCCCGCGAGTTCTTCCTGTTTGCCCGTGCGTCTAAACGCAAAAGGGGAGGAAAGAGGGAGCACACATGGAACCCACTAGTAAGCGAAGGCGAATAGTACTAAAAATAATATTACATGTTATCCATTAATTTAGCTGTGGTAATATAAAAACATTATGTGAACAAAGGGGGTACAACAAACATTGCTATTCTACGTATGTTGCCTATTGACGTGCGGCTTGAAGGCCCGGTCGCATGTTCGATCCTCGTCCTTTATTTTTTAATTTATATATGGGTCAAAATTTGTTTCATGACATGTGGGCCCCTCGGTGTGTAGTTTGTAGCACTTTAATTTGTGGGTCGAAATTTGTTCCATTCCAAGTGGACTATCGGTGTGTAGTTTTGTAGCTTATTTATAATAATTAAAGAGAACATCATAGTTTTTTCAATAATACCATGGTGCGACGTTGAAGGCGAGAAAGGACGTGCGAGAGAGCGATGGCCGATCCAGAGGGAAATCAACTAGGGGAGTTGCGTGGGTTGCAACGGTGTTTGGAGTAGTTGTGGGCCCAATGCTACGAAAATATAATCTAAACCGACCAGAATAAATGCCTACACAAATTAATCCAAGGTTGGAGTGCCCCTCGCAATGTAAATAGCTCCGGCTTTGTGAGGGATGGAGAGGTAGTAGCTTCAACGCGTGGAAGATACGGTGTGAGAAAGCAAGGTCAATCGAGAGACATATAGATAGAGAGACAAAGTGAGTGTGGTCCGACATTCATTGAACAAATATATATGCTCTGGAGAGATATTGTCTGATTGAGCTTTTTGGAAAGGGTGAGGGATGTAAGATAGAGCTTGAGAGATGATCCAGTCACAGACGTGCAGATATATTTTGTGCGTGGGAGGAAGCAAGGTCAACCGATCACATAGGGTCGCCGTGCGATCGGAAGAGTGAGACGGGTTGGAGAGAGTGACCTAGATAGACGATGTGCATGAGAGAGTATACAATGTGAATAGGTCGAATTGGGCTCAAACATGGTGATATATCGTTTTTGTCCGAGAAAGAGCAAGGTCAATCGACACACACACACACACACACACACACACAGAGAGAGAGAGAGAGAGAGATTGAGTGAGCGTGGCCCACCATGAGGTCGAAAGAGTGGCGGAGGCTTGGATGGACTGACCTAGATAGACAATCTGCGTGAGAGAGTATAGAGTGTGTTGATCGAGGCCCGAACAGGGAGATATATCATTTGTGTGTGAAAGAAAATGAGGTTAAACGAGACTCAAATAAAGAGAGCGAGATTGAGTGAGTGTGGCCCGCCGTGCGGAAGAAACAATGAGACAGTCTCGAGGGAGTGACCTAGATATACAACGTGCGTGCGTGCGCACGAGAGGTTGGGGGGCTAGATAGGCAACACATGTATTTAGCATGATAGGGTGAGAGGGAGAGGGGGGAGAAAGAGAGCTCGGCATGGGGTGCAACGGTGGGTGTGTGAGGTAAATACATTTGGTAACAGAGTGGAAAAAGGGGTTGTATAGTTGAGAGACTTAGAGATCGAAACATGGAGAGAAAGAATGAACGTGTGTTGGAAACCGATAACTTCCTAAGGTGGTTAGGAGAGGAAGATTGACTGATACAGGAAGTATGTAGCGTTTGTGCGAGGCGGGGGGGGGGGGGCTAAAAACAACATTTGAATGTACATAGTACGAGACTTAATATCGATGTTTCAATTCAGTGTACATTGTAAGATTTGAACTGAGGACCAATCATACGGGTAATTATTTCAAATTCGTGCCATACTAAGTTTTGAAAAGTTGACATTGACTCAGTTTGTTGTGCTATTTTGTAGGTCATACTTTTGAATCCATCCAAAAGTTTTCTCACTACCATGGTGTTCATCATATACATATGAATTTGTATTAAAAAAGTAGTGTGGATACAGTGAAATGCGAAATCCACGTTAGAATTGGAGATCGCTACGTGACACACACTCTAATTCAAATAACTAACTACGTGATACACACTCTAATTCAAATAACTAATTATGTGACACACACTCTAATCCACGTTAGCGTGGGTACCGTTTCGATTTTTTTCAAATAACTCCTCATTAATTAATTTATAGTACTCCCTCTGTTCACTTTTATAAGACCTTGAAGACATTTCAGACAATGTGCAAAACAGTTCATTTTAAGTTGTCTGAAACGACTTACAAAAGTGAATGGATGGATTATCTCGTTTCGAATGACTAATTATTGCAAGGAAAACACGGGCATGGTAATACATACAGATTCGTTTGCAAATGAAAGAAGATTCGTTTGCATTCTCAAATGTAGGCGCACCAGGCAGACCAGGGTCGTGTTGGGGTGGACGCTGCTTTGGTGCCTTAAAGGCAACTGTCTTTGGGTCAGTGACATGTGGGCCAACCACCTGTTGGGCCTACATGTCATGGACACAAAGGCAGGTGCCTTAAGGCACCGAAGCATAGTCCTGTCGGGGTGGTCGCGTGTGTCGGACGGACGCGTAGCACCCAGCCACCCAGCCCCCCTCCCCCCAAAAAAGGACGACGACAATATAAGTTCGCGCTTCCACGTTTCGGATTGAAATATCTGGCGGCCCCAATTCCAGCCCTGCAAAATCTCTCTTCTCCACCGTCCCCTTCCGCACCCAGATTTTGCTCAAATCCCTAATTCGCCGCCAACCCTTGAATCGCCCCTCGTCTCGTCTCTTTCCCCACCGTTCCCCACCTCTGTGCCGGACGACGATGACGAAGATGACGGTCGCGCTTCACCACCGCACCAGAGCTACCTCATCTACGCCCTCGTCCACCGCACCGGGTGGTCCACCGACAACGTTGGCCGCCGCAACCGACGTGCCTCACAGACACCGAGTTCCACCGCATCAGGTGCGCTTCACCGATGCCGTCTCCCAGCTCACCGAGGCTACTTCACCGAGCACATCGTCGCACCTCCGCCCCCGAGGCCGTTGGGGCTTCACCAACGGTCTCGTCCACCGCATCGTAGCGCTCCGCTGCCACTCAAGATCTGCATCCGTGCACGGCCAGCCAGCGCATCACCCTCAATGGTTCTGAAGTGACCCGCACTCTAGCTAGGCGAGCATGCCCAAACGCCGGCCCGAACTAGGTATCCACACATCACTCCCTTGTGCACTGTTCCGACGATGTTTGGATATCCTTTCACTGCTCTCTTAGCTTACACGCCTATGCGACTCTGACTTTAACTCTTATTTCTTCTAGAGATATCATCTGAAACAAGAAAATCCATTTTTTAGCAAAGCATGACGGCGCTACGGGATCTGGTACACATCCCGCACACCCGTATAACCTTGTAAGTATCTGTCCTCCGGTACAACATCAAGGTCGATTCCTCTTATTTGATCAACCATTCGCCGTGTCAAAAATGCAGAGGGGGATGCAAGGAGCACAAGGCCTGCACATCCAAGCAAGTGGTAACATGGACTTGTACATGGAACATCCCAAGCGCAAGCAGAGCTGCAGTGAGCATGTACAACGAGCTAGGGTAAGTCCCTGCATTTCATTTAATTCGTACTGGCATTCGTGTATGATTTGTGTATAGTGGCTGATCCACGAATTCAAGTTACCAAGGGCGAACATTTAACTTAAAAAATACGAATGCACTTGCACTCAAGCTACATGCACTTTGAAAACCAGCTAATGATCCAAAGTAGTTCAGATTATAAACACTAAATGATGCAAGCACCAAAAAACACAAAATGCAACATGGTGTACAAGGACTACAAACATGGTCTGTACCTGCTTGAATTATTCGTTCTCTGGCTAAAAATATCAAAGTGTAATTGCACATATAACCAGTGCGCAAACTGCATATCAATATATCTATCCTGCACAAGTATGCCAATAGTTTCAAACAACAGATTAGAAAAGTATTTATGCTATGTTGTCATGATACATGGACTTTCTGGTAGATGGCCTCGACGTTTCCTCAAGCTATGAAAATGCACTATAATTTGCTTGTCATCAATGCCTGCAAATCTCTGTCTCTCTCAACATAGTAGATCATCATTAGACACTAAATCCTTCAATGAGCTTGCAAAATGCTTGCATTAGATCCCTCATTAGACA
Organism: Triticum monococcum; assembly: GCA_034509565.1. Classification (NCBI taxonomy): domain Eukaryota; kingdom Viridiplantae; phylum Streptophyta; class Magnoliopsida; order Poales; family Poaceae; genus Triticum; species Triticum monococcum. The sequence continues at coordinate 434,365,623 of CM067842.1, read as the reverse complement.
CTATATGTTCATCACTAGGAGTATGTAAAATATTTGCATCAAATCCTTCATTAGCAGTCTGTTCATTAGACACTTCAGGCTCAAGAACAACATGAGCTTGTATGTTTGCACCGGAAACTTGATTAGATACATCAGATTCAGTCATTTCAGTATTGATTGGGGGAGTTATAAAATAAGTAGAAATTGGTTTCATTTTCTCATAGATTCCCTACATATAAGCAGTTTTACAACACCGTCAGGTTTGACTATTGGCCAGAAATTGAAGAGTTGAATTAGATATAATCAGGGATGTGATGTACCTGCTCGTTGCGCATGCTACTCTTGCAAGCTGCGACTGTCCGTTTGCGCAAGCTCGATGCCATGCCCGTGCTGCCGTCGCTGCCTCCCACACAGGCTACCCAGGGTTGGATCTTCATCTTCTTGTCCTTCCGTCCGCTTGAAGCCCGGTGACCGCCCTCCAATGAGGGCGCGAGGAAGTGCTGTGTCGGTCTGTCCAGCGGCGGCTAGGTTAGGAGCGAACCAGACTGGAGGCTGGAGCGAATGAATTGGGATTTTTCCTGCTGTCGATTGATATGGGAGGCGCTCGTTTGGGCCGCGAGCCTGCTATAGGGCCTGCCTTGCACTTATGTTATTGGCCCATCCAAAATGAAACATTTTTTTTCATTTTTAACATTGCCTGCTCGTGCGTTGGAAGTGGAAGTGGTCCCGCAAGGCTAACCTTTCTTGAACTGTCTTGGAAGTGGTCTCGGTTCAGTATTATTTTGTTACGCTGCAATGGTGCCCAGTTTTTGTAATCTGCTTCTTCGTTGCGCTTTATGATCACTGGTGGCGAACTTCGATGCCCAGTGGATATAATATACCTTAAATCATTTATTGTATAGTGTAGGTTTATTCTTAGTTACTATGCCGTAATTTCTTTATTGTATAGAGTAGGTGTAACACCCCGGATATAACTTTCCCAATTTGTAATCCAACTCTTGCCGTTTCCGGCTTTAAGTTAATTTATTTTCTCGGGTTCGGGTTTTTGTCTCCGTGTGTTGTTATCGTCGTCATGCATCTCATATCATGTCATCATGTGCATTGCATTTGCATACGTGTTCATCTCATGCATTCGAGCATTTTCCCTGTTGTCCGTTTTACATTCTGGCGCTTCGTTCTCCTCTGGTGGCCATTTCTAGCTTTCTTTCGTGTGTGGGGATTAAACGTTTCTGGATAGGACCGAGACTTTTCATGCGGCCTTGGTTTACTACCGTTAGACCGCCTGTCAAGTTTCGTACCATTTGGACTTCGTTTGATGCCCCAACGGTTAACCGAGGGATCGAAAAGGCCTCGTGTGTGTTGCAGCCCAACACTCCTCCAATTTGGCCCAAAACCCACCAAACTTTGCTCCATCACCTAGAGTGTTTGATCACGATCGCGTGGCCGAAAACCGCACCTCATTTGGACTCTCCTAGCTCCCCCTATGCCTATATATACACCCCCTCCGTTTTCGGATCTCCCCTCTCCCCGAAACCCTAAAAAAAACTCCATCCGCCGCCGCCGAACAAAAATCCGGGCAGCGGACGTGTCCGCCCGCTCCGCCGGACCTATCGGGTGACGCCACGTGTCCCGGGTGGGAGCCCCACTTCACCGCGCCGCCGCCTGGCCAACTCGGCCCGCGGGAGGGCCCCCGCGGCCCATCTCCTCCGAGCTGCGCCCCGCCGCCATCTCCTCCGAGCCGCCGCCGTCTCTCCGCCGCCTCGCCCCGTCACCATCGCCGCCGGCCACCGCCTCCTCTTCCCGACGCTAGCTACCTCCGCCACCGCGCCGGCAAGGGCGCACCGCTACCGCCCGGCGTTGCCGAGCCGCCGCCGCATCCGGCGCGGCCGCTGCCCGAGCCGTTCCGGCCACCTCGACCTCGACCTCAAACTCCGGCGACGGTGATTCTCGGCTTCCGCACCACCGGTGAACAGTGCCGCGCTCAGATCCGATCCACTGCTATAGTAACCCTAGATCGGGGTTGACTTTTGCCCTCTCCGTTAATATTTTTATGCAATCTTTGACCTGCCATATCTCCGCATCCGTAGCTCCGATTTGGACATATAGTATATCAAAATGTTCGTCTCGATGAGTACATCATTTCATTCCATTGCATCATTTTCATTTGAGTTCATCTTGATGCCCGAAATGCTGTTAGTAGAAGGCTTCGTGAGTTAATTCTCAGATCTGCTAGTTCATCTTAGACTTTTGTCATTTTTGCCATGATTATTGTGTGCATGGTATGCCTGTGAGTCCTTCATATGTTTTGTTAATTATCTTGTTATCTTTCCAGGGGGGCAACCCATGCATTTTTGTGATGTGTGTGGTGACTTGTGCAAGCTTGCAAAGTGAGGCACCCGGTAAATCTGTTTTTAGGGACTTAGTAGTTTTCACTAAGTCTGGGATTGTTTAGTTCATGATGCCAGATGTTCATGTCGTTTCCTAGTGATCCGTGCCTCTTCTGAGGATGATCAGTAAAGGAGTTTTGTTAATATTGTAGCGCTATATCCATCCATGTCTTTGTTTGCATATATGGAGCACCCTACCTTGAGTCAATCGATCTCTACTTTTGCTTCGTGGTGAATCTAGGCAGATCGTCAACTTGTTTGCGATTTTGCCGATGTTATTGTAGTTGATCCGTGCATGCTATGCCATTGTTCTTGCCATGTCTAGCTTGAATTTTGTGCCTTCTTAATGTATGTATGCTTGCCTTGCCATGACTTGCACCGTAGTGAGTGCATCGAGCTCGTTTACATGCCTTCGTGGGTTATATTTCAGCATGTCTCAGTTTTCACTAAGTCTGGAAACTGATTATGTTTTAGCTATGTTCGTGTGCTTGTTAGTATATTTTGTGATCCCCTTTGGCTCAAGGTCACTAAGGGACTTTTGTTAAGCTATTTGAGTAGCTCCATGCCATGTATTTCTTTGTCATGTTCAGGTCCTGTAGCATGTTGATTTGCTGCTCCGAAGAGGGCTTCATGATCTGAAATTCCAGACAAGTGTTAATTTCAGTAAGTCTGAGATCTGTTTACCGTCTGCGTTTTTGCCATGCTTGTTTGAACCTCTTAATGGATGAATTGACCATGGCTTAGTGCTAGTCTTTTGTTAAGCATCTTGAATGCTTCCTTGCCATGTATTTTGTTGCCATGATTGAGTGCTGTAGCATGTTCATCTCATTGCATTTATATGCCTACTTGCTGTAAATCGCAGACCGGTGTCATATTTGAATCGTTTTCCATTTCCAAACCATAACTCCGATTCCGGCGTTCTTTATATCGTTTTCAAGCGATTTCATCCCATCTTTCCAGTGGCACACTTGGTTTTCCAAGTTGAGGCCAGGTTCATGCATTTCCTGTCATATCTTGCATATGCATCCCGCATTGCATCCCGCATAGCATATCATCTTTGCATCGTGTTGTTTGAGTTTGCACGTGGTTGATTGTATCCTTGTTGCTTGTTTGTCTTGTTTGGGTAGAGCCGGGAGACGAGATCGCTAACGAAGAGCCCGTTGAGTTTGCTTTCGAGGATCCACTCAACTCTGACAACTTTGTAGGCAAGATGATCATACCCTCGAAATCACTACTATCTTTGCTATGCTAGTTTGCTCGCTCTTTTGCTATGCCAATGCTACGATGCCTACCTCTTGCTTGCCAGCCTCCCAAATTGCCATGTTCAGCCTCTAACCCACCATTGTCCTAGCAAACCGTTGATTGGCTATGTTACCGCTTTGCTCAGCCCCTCTTATAGCGTTGTTAGTTGCAGGTGAAGATTGGAGACCGTTCCTCGTTGGAACATTTACTTACTTGTTGGGATATCATTATATTGCCATGTTATCTTAATGCATCTATATACTTGGTAAAGGGTGGAAGGCTTGGCCTCTCGCCTAGTGTTTTGTTCCACTCTTGCCGCCCTAGTTTCCGTCATATCGGTGTTATGTTCCCGGATTTTGCGTTCCTTACGCGGTTGGGTTATAATGGGAACCCCTTGATAGTTCGCCTTGATTAAAGCTTTTCCAGCAATGCCCATCATTGGTTTTACCATTTGCCACCTAACCTCTTTTTCCCTTGGGTTTCCGGAGCCCGAGGGTCATCTTATTTAAACCCCCTGGGCCAGTGCTCCTCTGAGTGTTGGTCCGAACCGGGTAGCCTGCGGGGCCACCTCGGGGAAACTCGAGGGTTGGTTTTACTCGTAGCTTGACCTATCTGAGTGTGCCCTGAGAACGAGATATGTGCAGCTCCTATCGGGATTTGTCGGCACATTCGGGCGATGTTGCTGGTCTTGTTTTAACCTGTCGAAATGTCTTGTTGTACCGGGATACCGAGTCTGATCGGAATGTCTCAGGTGGAGGTCTATTCCTTCGTTGACCGTGAGAGCTTGTCATGGGCTAAGTTGGGACCCCCCTGCAGGGATTGAACTTTTGAAAGCCGTGCCCGCGGTTATGGGTAGATGGGAATTTGTTAATGTCCGGTTGTAGATAACTTGAACCTTAATTTAATTAAAATGAATCAACCGTGTGTGTTACCGTGATGGCCTCTTCTCGGCGGAGTCCAGGAAGTGGACACGGTGTTGGAGTTATGTTTGCGCAGGTTGCTCTCTAGTTTCTCGCTCGCGCTTTGCCTCCTCTTCTCGCTCTCTTTTGCGAATAAGTTAGCCACCATATATGCTAGTCGCTTGCTGCAGCTCCACATATATTTGCCTTACCCCTTCCTATAAGCTTAAATAGTCTTGATCGCGAGGGTGCGAGATTGCTGAGTCCCTGTGGCTCACAGATTACTATAACTCCAGATGCAGGTCCAGGTGATTCCGCTCCAGGTGATGCATATGAGCTCAAGTGGGAGTACGACGAGGACTCTCAGCGTTACTATGTGTCCTTTCTCGATGATCAGTAGTGGTGCCCAGTTGGGGTGATCGGGACCATGTCGCTTGTTGGGTTATCTTTTATTTTGGCGCCGTAGTTGGGCCATGAGTGTTTGGATGATGTATGTTATTTATGTACTTGATTGACGTGGCGAGTGTAAGCCAAATATGTTATCCCTTTTCATTATCTATATTACATGGGATGTTTGTGATGATTACCCGACTTGCGACATATGCCTTCAATGCGATTATGCCTCTAAGTCGTGCCTCGACACGTGGGAGATATAGTCGCATCGAGGGTGTTATAAGTTGGTAATCAGAGCCTTCCCCGACCTTAGGAGCCCCCACTGATTGATCGTTTTTAGAGGCCGAGTTGTGTCTAGAAAAATGTTTTGAGTCATTTAGGAATTATATATCGGAGAGTTTAGGAATTCTTTTTACTTCCCAGTCTCCTTATCGCTCTGGTAAGGCATCCTGACGTAGAGTTTTGACTCTTCTGTTCTCAAATTTCACTAAATTTTTTAAGGATCACGCGAGTATCTTGGAATCGTTCCGATGGGTTATGATGAGAACGTTGTCTTGGTGCCTCCTGTCAGGGGTTTAGTGGAAGTGTCCCGGGGAGTTGAGCTCTGAGGTGTTGTCATCATAATTTTATCGTTGCAATTCTGGAATACTTGAGTTTAGTACGCCGACATCGAAAATCTCTTTTATGTAGTTCGTTGGTGAGATAACCTCGACGCCACCCAGTACTGGGGCAGGAGTTCGGGAGTATCGCCATAACTTGTATAATGGATGTTTTTCGAAGGTTGAGGTAGATGGTTTCCGAAGGTTTCTTGGTTATGTGTTGAAGGATGGATACAGCTGGATGTAGGATTTGCTAGTTTGGGTGAGATATTATGCTTCCCCTGTATCCCCAACACCTGATTGCATAACCGGAAAGTTTCGGGAGTTTCATAGGTGGGAATTCTTGTAGCGCTAGCTCTTCTTCCACGGATATTGGTTTGAGATTGGGGTTTCTTACCGATTATTTGTTCTTGATCCATACCTTGTTGATTTAATTCTTCTACCTTCATTCTACGTGGCTTCGCAATTTAGGGATATGTGACCACTTCAAGAGAAGTGCATTCGTTCATTTTGTTCGGATGTAAAGACTTTATGTTGCAATTTTCATTCCGTTGGATTCAGCTTCAATATTTGTCTGTCTATGTGCTAATGGTGGTCAACCTCTTCAGGATGGCTCCTCCAACGCGCACGACTCCGAATCCTGATCCGCCACCACCTCCACCTCCTCCGGAGGCTTGGCAAGCTGTGATGGCCGCAACCAATGCAAACACATAGTTGATCATGCAAATCCTCTAAGAGCGCAATCAAGGCAGTCAAGGGAATCAAGGTAACAATCAGAACCATTTTGCTACACTGAACCAGTTCCTTGCTAATGGGCCGAAGACGTTCAGCAATTGTGTTGAGGCAACCGATGCTGACGATTGGCTGGTGGATCTGTGTAAGCATTTTGAATGCAGCAACGTCAGGCCTGAAGATTTCGTCAAGTTCGCTTCCTTCCAACTCAAAGATCAGGCTGCAGAGTGGTTCCAGCAGTACAAGGATTCCAGAGGTGGACGTCTGATCACTTGGGATGATTTTCGTCGAGATTTCCGAGCTCATCACATCCCTCAGAGTGTGACTGAAAGTAAGTGTGAGGAATTCCGCAACCTGAAGCAAGGCTCTTTGTCTGTCTATGACTACAACAAGTTGTTCCAGAAGCTCGCCCGCTTTGCCAAGCAGGACGTACCTGATGAGAAGAGCATGATTTATCAGTTCAGGGGTGGCCTCAGAGAAGAAATTCAGCTCGCTCTTGTCCTCTTTGAGCCGTTGAGATACGATGAGTTCTACAACATGGCACTGAAGCAAGAAGCCGCTCAGTTGAGGTGTGATGCTTCCAAGAAGCGAGCCAGAGATACTACGCCTTCTTCCTCTACTCAAGTGGCCAAGCAGCAGAAGTATTGGCTTCCTCCTCCTCCGTTCCGTCAGTCGTATCAGCAGAAGAGCAAAGGTGGCAGTGGTTCTTCCCACCCACCCAACCCTGGCTTTCAGAACAAGTCTTTGTCTCAAGCTCCAAGATCGAGTGCTCCGTACCACCGTCCGCTTTTAGAGGTCACGTGCAACAAGTGCCAAGAAAAGGGTCACTATGCCAACAAGTGTTTCAACCAGAGGCGTCTTCTCCTCCTCCTCCTTTCAGATCGGCAAGTACAGCTGTGGTCAAGCATAACCCCAAGCACGCCAAGGTCAACTTGATGAACGCAGCTCAGGCAGAGGACTCGTCAGATGTCATCATGGGTAACCTTCCTGTTAATGATATTCCTGCAAAAGTTCTTTTTGACACGGGTGCATCGCATTGTTTCATGTCAAAGCCATTTTTTACCAAGCATGAGTTCGTTTCTTCTCATTTGGGTAAACAAATGGATATCGTTTCTCCTGGCAAACGTTTGAGTGCAAGTCTGGAGGTGCCAGATGTTACTATCACGTTGGGCGACTACAAGTTCCTTTCTTCCCCAATGGTTCTTGGTAATTCGGATATCGATCTTATTCTCGGGATGGATTGGCTCTCTAAGCATAAAGCTCAGCTTGATTGTGCTGCCAGGCAGATTCAATTGACTCATTCGTCTGAGGATGTAATTGTCTTTGCCGCTCGGGATGATACAATCCAGTTGTTTTCTCTCAATGAGAAGGGTGAATTGGATGCTATTTCGCAGATCCCAGTCGTTTGCGAGTATCAAGACGTCTTCCCAGAAGAGCTCCCAGGAATGCCTCCGCACCGGCCAGTTGAATTTGTTATTGATCTTGAGCCTGGTACGGAACCTGTGTGCAAACGTCCTTACAAGCTCGGACCTGAAGAGTTGAAGGAGCTGAAGAAACAACTCAATGAGCAAGAAAGAATGGGTCTCATCCGGCCTAGTTCTTCTCCGTGGGGTTGTGGTGTTCTTTTTGTGAAGAAGAAGGATGGAACGGACCGACTTTGTGTTGATTATCATCCATTGAACAAGAAGACCATCAAGAACAAATACCCACTTCCCAACATCAATGAGCTGTTCGAACAACTCAAGGGTGCCCAAGTATTCTCCAAGCTTGATCTCCGTATGGGTTATCATCAGATTCGAATTCGTGAGCAAGATATTCCCAAGACGGCTTTCATGACAAGCTATGGGTCATATGAATACACTATCATGTCTTTTGGCCTCGTCAACGCTCCTCCGACGTTCTCTCTCATGATGAACTTCATCTTCAACGCCTACACCAATGACTTCGTTTTGGTCTATCTCGACGACATTCTGGTTTTCTTGAAGAACAAGGAAGATCATGCCAAGCACTTGTGTTTGGTTCTTGATAAGCTGAGGGAACACCAGTTCTACGCCAAGTTCTCCAAGTGTGAATTTTGGCTCGATGAGGTTCTTTATCTTGGTCATATCATCTCTGCCAAGGGCATTGCTGTGAATCCTGAGAAGGTGTCTGCAATTGTTAATTGGGAACCTCCTCAGAACGTGAAGCAACTCCGTAGCTTCCTCGGTCTCGCAAGCTACTGCCGAAGATTCGTTGAAAACTTTTCTAAGATCGCGAAGCCTCTCTCAAATCTTCTTCAGAAGCACGTCAAGTACGTTTGGTCTCCGGAGTGTGATATTGCTTTCAACACTTTGAAAGAGAAGTTGATCACTGCTCCAGTTTTGACTCCGCCTGATGAATCCAAACCGTACGAGGTCTTTTGTGATGCCTCTCTCCAAGGTCTTGGTGCAGTGTTGATGCAAGAGAAGAAAGTTGTTGCTTATACCTCTCACCAGTTGAAGCCTAATGAGAAGAACTACCCCACTCATGATCTCGAGTTGGCGGCAGTTGTGCATGCTCTTTTGACTTGGAGACATCTTCTATTGGGAAGAAAAGTGGACATTTTCACTGATCACAAGAGTCTCAAGTACATCTTCACTCAGCCTAATCTCAACCTCAGGCAAACTCGATGGGTCGAAATGATTCAAGAGTATAATCCGAGTATCGAGTATACTCCAGGCAAGGCCAATGTGATTGCTGATGCTTTGAGCAAGAAAGCGTATTGCAACAGGCTGATTCTCAAGCCTTATCAACCCGAGCTTTGTGAAGCTTTCCGCAAACTTAATCTGCAAGTTGTTCCTCGCCAACCTTCAAGTCTCTCCTACCTTGGAAGACCAGATTCACCAAGCATCAGGCAAAGGTTGCCATTTCGGTGCAACGAGACCAAGACCAGGAGGACTATGAGACGGAGGTCACCGTGGAGCCCAAGACGGCGTCATCACCAGAGCTTTGCGCAGGCGAAGACTGCTTTTGTCAGGATAGTTGATACTTGCTGTCCCCCTTCAAATTAGCCCGCCATTGTTGGCTCCCTTCCCGCTCAATATTTGGGAAGAGGACTAGGGCCTCTATAAGTAGGACCAGCCGCCCACAGAGCAAGGGGTGGGAAGGTTAGTTGCCGGCAAGAGAGAGTAAGGCAGCTAGAGTGTGTGTGTGTGTGAGAGAGAGAAAGGTGGTTGAACTCCTCCCAGCAGTTCATCACCCCTGCCAAGAACAGACCCTGGCGAGGTTGTTCTTCCTTGTATTGTTCATCATCATCAGCCCCAAGAGGCAATCCACCCACCACGCACTGGAGTAGGGTATTACACCACAACGGTGGCCCGAACCAGTATAAACCTTGTGTCTCTTGTGCAGTTCTTTCAGTAGTCTAGATCTTTGCGAGACGGAGAGGTAGAAGGCGTAATCTCCGCGCGCACCCCAGTGTTCAAACCTTAAGGGTCTGCTGGAACCCGAAATCTGACATTTGGCGCGCCAGGTAGGGGTGCGCCGGAATTCTTCGTCCACCGCCCCGTTCTCCTCCGACCGTCGCATCCATGTCCGACGCTCGTCGGGCCCGCGCCGAGCGCCGGGCCGCCATCGCTTCCTGCGTCGCCCAGACGGTGCCCGTCGGCGGACGTCCTCGTCGTTCCCCGTCGCCCGCCATCAACGCCGCCACCGGCCCGGCGGGGGGCGAGAAGCAAGCATCGTCTCAGCATCCATCCGTGCGGCAAGACGGCCGCACCGCTACTCCATCGCTCGCACCAGCTGGTTCTTCGTCCTGCGCGCTCCGCGCACCCTTGGAGGCGCGAGCTGCGCTCCTCGCGGCAAACGAGCTCCTACGCTACCATCCCGTCGGCGACGTCTACGAAGAGTGGCTCGACCACATTGCCGAGCTTGTCCGCGCCGCAGGGGGCTCTCCCGCGCCGTCCGTTCCGCTGCGCCACACCCTGCTCTGCGCGGGTAACGAAGCTCCGGAGGCGTACCAGCCGCCTCCTCTCCAAGAAGACGCCATGGCTCCAAGGCGCATGGCCCCAGGGCGGAACCCGCTCCGTCAGGTGCCAGCGCAGCAAGAACGGAGCTGCCAAGAAGTTCCTCGCCCGCAAGGAGCTGCCCGGGCGCTCCCTGCTCCGGCACGCCGCGACCCTGCTCCAGCTCCGGCATGCCAAGACCCCGCGCTTCTCCTAGCTGCAGCGCGTGGGGACCCTCAAGACCAAGCTCTCCACCAGCCGAAGCCTTTCGTGGCCACTGCAGGCTGCCGTGCCTACACCACCGAGCTGCGTAGCATCGCGTGGCCCGACAAGTTCAAGCCAGACCTTCCTCCTCGTTACGATGGCACGACTGACCCTGCAGAGTTCCTCCAGCTCTACGAGCTAGGCATCGATGCTGCTAGCAGGGACGAAAAGGTCATGGCGAACTGGTTCCCCATGGCGCTCAAGGAAGGAGCTCGCACCTGGCTCCTGAATCTGGCTCCAGGCACGATCTCTTCCTGGGACCAGATGCGCACCCGCTTCATCACCAACTTCCAAGGTACTCGCGACCGGCCACCCGCCGTGAGCGACATGCGCCACATCAAGCAACAACCCGGAGAGACCCTGCAAAAGTACATCCAGCGCTTTAACAGCGCGCGCCTCAAGATCCCCAAGGTGTCCGAGGAGGCCATCATCTCGGCCTTCTCCGATGGTGTGCGCGACGTCAAGATGAAGGAGGAGCTGGCGATGCATGAAGACCGGTGCACCTCCCTGGAGCTGTTCAACTTGGCGACCAAGTGCGCCAGGGCTGAGGAGGGACGCCTCTCCCTCCTCGAGCTGCCTGCCGCAGACCCAGAGGAGAAGAAGCCCAAGGCCAAGGACGTGAAGTGCAAGGGGGCTGTCGTGCTCGCAGCAGAACCAGACACCAAGCGGGGCAAAGATCTGCGTGAGTCCTCCAGGGGCATACGGTACTGTGTGTACCACGACCTCCACACCCACAACACCAACGAATGCCAAGAACTCCGCGCAGTGTGAGAAGGAAGGATCGGCCATCGTCCCGACCGCACCGATCGGGGCTACGACCGAGGAGGAGGAAGAAACGCAGGACGTTGGGAAGACCGCGGCCCGCGCCAAGGGTGGTGCGATCAACCTCGCGAGGATCGCTAGCGAGACCTGCCTCGCGAGGGGGACTGGAGGGATCAGCCTCGTGAGGATCGCCCACAGGGCAATGCAGGCCTCCCTCCACTGCCGCCTCAGCCAAGGAGGAACGAGGACCGCCATCAAGACGAGGGGGCTGGGGGCTTCCAGGAGCCACGTGCCATCGCCTGCATCCTGGGCGGAGCTCAAGCCCTAGCCTCCCAACGCATCTTCAAGCAGTTTGCCCGTGAGGTGAATGCAGTCCTCCCCAGGCTTGAAGCAACGCGCCCTCTCAGGTGGTCGGCATGCGCTAACACATTCAGCTCAGTGGATCAACTCAAGTGTGTGGCCACAACCGAAGTCCTCCCGATGCTTTGCTCCCCAGTCATTAGCAATGTACCGGTCACCAAGACCCTCATCGATGGTGGGGCAGGGCTCAACGTCCTGTCCGTGGAAATGTTCAACAATCTCCAAGTGCCCTACGACCAGCTTCAGCCAACCAAGCCCTTCTCCGGAGTCACCGACGGCTCCACGGTCCCGATTGGGTAGGTTCGCCTCCCTGTCACCTTCAGGGCACGCGACAACTACCGCACCGAGCTCATCGACTTCGACGTCGCCCACATCCGCCTGCCGTACAACGCCATCCTCGGGTACCCAGCGCTGGCCAAGTTCATGGCCGTAACTCACCATGGCTACAACATCCTCAAGATGCCAGGAAGTGGCGGAGTCATCACGGTGCCCTGTGAAGAGAAGGACACAGTGTGTTCCCTGGAGCGAGCCTTTCAGGCCGCGTCACTGGAAGACCCGGATTGCGGGAGCAGGAGGCTTCCCGAGACCACCCCCAAGAATAAGAAGACATCGTCCGGACCGGCCCCTCAGGAGGCAGGCCCCACAGGGCCCGCGTCTGCCCAGGGGGAGCCTCCTTCCATCGCATAGGAAAGCGCGCCTGGCGCCCTCCTCTGGCAGGGCTCGGGGGCTCTCCCCTGGAGGGCCACCGACCTGGCCAGGGTCACGAGGGAGGCGCTTGGGCACCACATGGAGGCGTGTTTCGAAGCATGTTTCCCTCAAGAAGGAGCAAGGCAAGGAAGGTCAGACCCGCAGGAGTTCGTCGACAAGGAAATTCAAGAACTACAGGAATCAAGGATCATGAAAGGTTGCCGCCGTCTACCGGCTCTGGCTCCCCATCTAGGCGAGGATGGTGGGCTGCGCGTCTGCATCGATGTACCGGGGCTCAACCAAGTCGCTACGATGGAGCGCCTCTGGCCCTTGCGAGTGGGGCGCTGCGGGGGTCCACCCCACAGCTACGTTCGCATGCCTTACGGCTTGCCGAGCGCGGTTGCTACGCGCCAGCGCCTCATGAGGGGCATCATGGAGGCTCAAGAAGACAGGCGTTCCGCGGCCTTGGCGGAGATGGAGATGATTCGCGAAGAGCTACCAGTGCCCCTGGAGCCTCCCGAGGCCCCTGGGCCCGGGGGCTCGTGAGGATCGGCTTCCGCAGCCTACCGAGTCTCCTGCACCAACACCCCTTCGCCCTCGACACCCTCAGGTGACATCTTACAAGTTTCATTTCCAGCTAGGAGCGCCCTCCCAGGGCTGCATCGTTCCCAGGCCGCGTGGGTCCGCCCCTGCGGTATGTATCCCTTTTACTTTCATGTCGTTAGCTTGCTCTGATGGGGGCGCCCCTCGGGCTGCATCATCCCCAAGTCGCTCGGGCCCGACCCAGCGATGTCTACCTTCCCATCATCCGTTTGAATGAATCCTCTCCTTCGTGGCTGACATGTTTGATCTAGTTGCCTGCTCAACTGACACCAACTGACGGAATTGCTCCCACAACGGCACGACGCTTGCGCATGGGTCCGTCCCTGCAACGCCGACAAACCTGAATGGCTGAGCTCTGGCCGCGGCAGCCCCGCATGGCGCCACCTCGTCAAGCCTCCAGTGCCTCACCTCCCCTCGGAAGCAACTAATGGCAGACTGATAGTTGTCATAGCAACCTTTTCTTCCTTCTATGATGAATTTACAGGATCCCCTAAGGAAGTTGCACTAGGCAAGGCCCTCGCGGCATTCCTTTCACTATCGTCCACGCGAACCGCTTGCACGTTAAAGGGGGGGTGCCTGAGCATCGCGACTCAGGGCTCCTACTGGCTCTCCAGCCCTCACCCTCTGGCCTTGACCACGGCATCGCGACCTGGCATACCAGCGACGGCTGAGACTAGCTCGAGGGCCGGGACCCGAGGACGTAGAGCAGAAAGGGGAGCAAAGGCGGGGGAGAAGGAGCACGCGAGGACCTCGCCGAGCGATTCCGCTCCTGCCGACGCGCGGACCCGATGACACACCAGCAATAATCCCTGACTCTCGAGATAAGTCACCGCCCGAAAGCACCGGCTATCATAGCACTACCCCCGCACCTAATGCAATTCCGTGTCAGTGACGCCGCTCTCCTTTCTCGCCGAGCGACGGCTGCTTGGGCGCCAACGGGGACCTCCTGAGCATCGTGACTCAGGGGCTCTTACCGGACCCCGGGTCGCTCACCTCATGGCCTTGACCACGGCATCGCGACCTGGCATACCAGCGACGGCTGACGCCGCCTTGGGACTGGGACCTGTCGGCGCAGAGCACCAAGCCCTCGCGAGGTTCGAAAGGGAGAACTGAGCTAAGACGGAATCAGCAACTCGCACAGCTATACAGCAAGGGTTATGTATTAACAAACAGGATTACAGGCACCTTACAAGCCCCCATGGGGCGCATTTTGATTCTTCGTAGAGAGCGGACCCTAAGGGATGCTAACTACACGCGCCCCTGCAAGAGATGCCATCATCAACAGTGGGCCGTCAAGCGCCGGCGCCAACCCTATCTAGATCAGAGTCGGCGACGGCCTGACGAGCCCGCCCTGCTCCAGGAGCGGCGCCTGCTCGGGGGCTCGTAGCTATCGTCACTCGTCTCCGGAGTCGCGAAGATCTCGCCGGAGTCGCTAGATCCTCCGGCGCCTCCGTCGCTTGCAGAGCCGCCAAGGGAGCGATCGACGGACCTAGCACTCACCATGGCGAGGTCCTGGCCACCTCTCCCGGGGCAACACTCTAGCCGGCGCCCGTTCGCGTCGAAGACCTTGAAGAGCATCACCGAAGCGCCATCATACTCCAAGTGGACCGCGAAGACGCCCCTTTCCCTGCAAACCCGAGCGATCTCTCTCCAGCCACGAGTCATGAAGACCTCGCCCGCGGCAACGACCGCGACCTCTGCCTCGGTCGCGAGGGTGCTGCAGTCGGTGTGCTGCAGCCAGAGCTCCAGGGGCTCCCCCGGCGGGATGATGGAGGCGAAAAAGGGAGGCAGACGGATCCAAGAGTGGAGAGGAATGGCGTTGTGGAGCACAAACTCCTGGGAGGAGCCCTCGGCGTGGACCCTAGGAGGAACAACCCACACCTTCATGACCCAACGGCGCCGACGACGGCGCTGACCGCAGGGATCGACATCGACCCCTTCGAGGCCCTCGACATGGGCATACAAGGGAAGCGGGAACCCTGGCGGAGCCCGCTCGCACCGAGGCCTCGACACCACCTGACAGTCCTCCTCGTCCCGGCCGCAGAGGGCGAGCCGTTTCTTCGACGGGAGCGGGTCTGGCCCCTCTCAAGGAGCCTTTCCCTTCTCCGCTGCAGAGAACCGGCGAATCGGAGCCATCGCGGCACGACGGAGCAAGGATCGGGAAGAAGGAGAAGCAAGGAGGGATGGACTGGAAGGGCACGCACAGTTCCGTACTTATAGCCGGCGAAGGCCAACCGCCGGCCTCCACGATCAAAGGTAATCATGACATGATTTTCATGCAGGGACTTGTCCAACTCGCGCGACCACCTAGGCGCCGTGGGGAAGTGGAGACGCCCACATCCCATCAACCGCCACGCAGCGCCCAAGACCGCAGGCTGTTAGGGCCCGCGGCGCTTCGCCCTTGCCCTTTCGCCTCTCGGCACGGCCAAGTCCGGGCGCGCCTTGGGCCCGGGGGCTACTGTCGGCGTTCTGGGAACGGGGGTCCCCAAACTTGCCTGCCTGTGGCCTGCGGCGTGGCTCAAAGGGGGCCCAACACGCCCCATCTTCATCAACACAAGACTCAAGACCCTCGCGAGGGGCCAAGCCTCGCGGGGCGGACGACACGGAGCTTCCTCAGGCACGGCCTCGTCAGGCTGGCTCGCGAGGAGGCGGAGAGATCAAGGCGGGGTACCTCGCGAGGTGCCCGTGACGCAAGCCATGACGACTCAGGGCGCCAGGCGGGTGCCAGCCCGTGCAGCGTCCTCCTTTCCTCTTTGGTGCAAAGGGGGCAAGCGCAGCCGCGGAGTACCGAGGCATTAGGCAAAGGTTGCCATTTCGGTGCAACGAGACCAAGACCAGGAGGACTACGAGACGGAGGTCACCGTGGAGCCCAAGACGGTGTCATCACCAGAGCTTTGCGCAGGCGAAGACTGCTTTTGTCAGGATAGTTGATACTTGCTGTCCCCCTTCAAATTAGCCCGCCATTGTTGGCTCCCTTCCCGCTCGATATTTGGGAAGAGGACCAGGGCCTCTATAAGTAGGACCAGCCACGCACAGAGCAAGGGGTGGGAAGGTTAGTTGCCGGCAAGAGAGAGTAAGGCAGCTAGAGTGAGAGAGAGAGAGAGAAAGGTGGTTGAACTCCTCCTAGCAGTTCATCACCCCAGCCAAGAACAGACCCTGGCGAGGCTGTCCTTCCTTGTATTGTTCATCATCATCAGCCCCATGAGGCAATCCACCCACCACGCACTAGAGTAGGGTATTACACCACAACGGTGGCCCGAACCAGTATAAACCTTGTGTCTCTTGTGCAGTTCTTTCAGTAGTCTAGTTTTTTGCGAGACGGAGAGGTAGAAGGCGTAATCTCCCTGCGCACCCCAGTGTTCGAACCTTAAGGGTCTGCCGGAACCCGAAATTCGACAGCCACGTGTCGACGTATCATAGGCATGTCTCCTCCAATGGACGGGCGACATCTGGCCCACTAACAAGCTGACAGGTGTTCCCTTCGGCCAATCAGAATTTTACACATGGAAATTTCCCATTGGTCAGGGCTGTTAACGGGTTATCGGTTCCAAAGTCCGACCCGATAGCTTAACGACATTCCGTTATGGTGGATGCCACGTGTCGGTCACCCTTGACAAAAGCACTTCTGTGACGTGTGATTTATCGTCATGGAAGTGGACACTTCCGTGATGATAATTTTGGTAATGTCATGGAACACTTCTACGACAACACAGGTATGACTATCTTGATTCTGTCATAAAATCGTCATAGATGTACATGCATGACAAAAAATGCGACCTACTGTGACAAACATGTATCATCACGGAAGTGTATTTTTTTGTAGTGTTAGCACTTACGTATATCTTATTGTGCTTGTTTACTCACATACTTGGGTTACTTGTTTATCTTGCTTAGCTCTTAACATCTTACTTGCAATTGTTAGGCTCACTTTCATATTCCGCATTATTGCCTAAAATTGCTAAGTAATAATTAAAATTTGTAATTGTACCTATTCACCCCCTCTAGGTCCATCTCGATCCTTTCAATTGCTATTAGAGCCTCGTGCTCTATTCTTGTGGCTTAACCGCCCTAGAGTGAGATGAACCCCGATGGGACTCCCCTTGTTGCAAATCCGAAGAATACAAGTGCGGCTTCCATGGAAGCCAAGTCCTTCACTTCAGAGGATCTGGAACGAGCTCTTGCTAAGCAAAAGGAGGAGCATGATGCTTCTCTTGAGGCCTTGGTCCAAATGAGGATAGCCACACTAACCACGATGCTTGCACCACTATCTGGTGGTGCGGCCTCGAGGCCAGCTGTGCCTACTCCTTCACTTGGCCAATAACCTCCTAGTAATGAACACTCCAATGTTCCTTGGCTTTATGCAAGACCTCAAATAGAGAAACCTAAGTATAACCCTCAAGGCAAACCTCCTTTACTTGATAACACTACCGATTTTGCTTTGTGGAGAGTTGCTATGCAAGATCATCTTAGATATGGAAATGATGAGATGTTGGAGATCTTGGAGTATGGCTACCAAGCAGTTGACCTGAAGAATCTTACTCCAAGAGAGGTATATGACAAGAATCTCAATGACACAACAACCATGTGCATAAGAAGAGGTATGACTGACAAGCAAAGGAGACCATTGAGGGGGTCCTGGACTAAGGTGTCCTCCAGCGTCCGGCTTGTTTTCTATGGGCCGGACTGATGGGTTGTGAAGATACGAAGACTTCACCCGTGTCCGGATGGGACTCTCCTTGGTGTGGAAGGCAATCTTGGCGACCAAATATGTAGATTCCTTTTTGTAACCGACCTTGTGTAACCCTAGATCCTCCCGGTGTCTATATAAATCGGAGGACTTAGTCCGGAGGGGAGAGATATTCATTACCATAGCCATACAAGCTAGACCTCTAGGGTTTAGCCATTACGATCTCGAGGTAGATCAACTCTTGTAATACTCATATTCATCAATATCAATCAAGCAGGACGTAGGGTATTACCTCCATAGAGAGGGCCCGAACCTGGATAAACATCGTGTCCCCTATTTCATGTTACCATCGACCTTAGACGCACAGTTCGGGACCCCCTACCCGAGATCCGCCGGTTTTGACACCGACATGCATTGGTGCTTTCATTGAGAGTTCCACTATGACGTCGACGATAGGATCGATGTCTCGCCTTGTTCTCAAGGATAATATCACCACCGGAGGAACGCTGGCTCCAGGACAAACCCTCCGGTTGGGCGGCTTTACCATGACCGCCCGTTCGGTGTTAAGCTGACGATGACCTCCCGGGTCATCGAAAACCCCCTTCGTATTGACTCCGAACACTCCAAGCAGATGGATCCAGCGGAGCTTTCGTCCTTAAACGAGCTCCTAGATCGCATCGCCGCCCTGGGGGTCGCTGCAGGCTTTGATCGAATTGGGCTTAAACCCGATTAGAGAGAAATCAAATCTCCACCGATCACCCACTAGATAGTGGTAGTCGAGGAGCAAGTCGACAACTCTTCCTCCATACTAAGGACGGACTATGTCCGGATCTCCGGTCTCGAAGAGCCGGACACCTACCTGCGAGGAGATGCATCCTGCCCTTCGAACATAGAATCGGACGACGGGCCTAAGAAATCAGTGGATATCCCAAAGCCTGATCTGTTAAGTTCGGAAGACCTTCAGACTCCAGATCCAAAACTGGGCCAGGGTTCAGATTTAGATCCACCCACCCACCTAAATACAAGCGCTCTCATGAGCATACAACAGTAGTCTCAGGAAACGGTGCACCACTTCTGGGCCCGATTCCTTCTTGTCAAAAACAAGATTAAAGATTGCCGCGACGAGGAAGCGATCTCAGTGTTCTGCAACAATTGCAGAGATGAAGGAATCCTCAACGCCATCAACCCTCATCACATCCTACACTTCACTGACTTGGCAACTATCATACAGAAGTACCGCGCAATGGAAAGCGCCTGGAAAACTCAAGCAGCCCGTTGGGAATCATCGGTCCCCACTCAACCCCTCATTCAGGCGAAAAGGGCGCACCCTTGCAACATGGCCGGTTCGAATAGTAAAGAAATATAAGTCTAGTATGGGGCGCGGAGCCGTTCTGGAAGGATGGCTCGATGGGCCATGCAAAATACACGCAACACTGGATAACATACCAACACATAGCCTTAGAGCATGTTGGATACTCCGGCAAGTGGCCAAGAGCGGCGAGGATATCCTCACCAAGAATAACCCAGAACAACACCCCCAAAGGACAACGACCCCAAAGTACTGACGGTCTTCGAGACATTCGCCTCAAACAATAGGCGCAAAAGAGCACTACGCGGACTCGCCAAAGTCTGTCAAATAGCAGCAATAAACCCTTGGAACGAGACGGCTATAACTTTTAATGCCGGAGACGAACCAAAATATAGGACAGTCTGAGCACCAGCCGCCTTGGTCCTCAGTCCAATCATGGACGGCTTTTGGCTCACCAAGGTCCTCATGGACGGCGGCAGCGGACTAAACCTCATCTATGAAGATACACTCCACAAAATGGAAATAGACAGGAGCTGCATTGAGCAAAGCAGCATGACCTTCCGAGGAATTATTCCCAGTCGGGAGGTGTGGTGTGCGGGAAAAATAACACTCAATGTGGTATTCGGCACACCGGAGAATTATCGGTCCAAAGAAATAACCTTCCAAGTGGCTCCTTTCAACAGCGGATATCACGCCCTTTTGGGGAGGAGGCATTTACATGCTTCCAAGTTGTACCTCATTACAGGTACATGAAGCTTAAGATGCCCGGGCCCAAAGGCATAATCACTCTCGCCAGTGATCCGGACATAGCTCTCCGCGCCGAAAATAAAACCGCATCCCTGGCCCTTGAGGCATTATCTAACGCCCTCGTGGCCGAAGAATTGACCGCACTGTGCTCCACGGTGGACAGGGACGATGTGATCTTAGACAAACGCCCCAAGTCCACCTCCTTCAAGCCAGCGGAAGAAATAGTCAAATTCCAGGTCGATCCAACGGACCCAAAAAAGACTGCATCTATTGGGGCACAACTAGACCCAACGGTTGACGCCGCGCTAAGGGATTTTCTTTGCGAAAACTGGGATATATTCGCCTGGCACCCTTCTGACATGCCAGGTATCCCGCGCAAACTGGCCGAGCACAGCCTCAACATATTAAAGGGATACAAACCGGTCAAACAAACACTGCGGCACTTTTCCGAACCCAAATGTCAAGCCATGGGAGAGGAGCTAGCCAAGCTAATCGAGACCCGTTTCATTAGAGAAATAAAACATCCAGACTGGCTGGCAAACCTGGTGATGGTACCAAAGAAGGATAAATCCTGGTGCATGTGCGTCGATTTTAAAGACCTCAATAAGGCTTGCCCTAAGGATCCCTTCCCCCTCCCCCGCATTGATCAAATCATTGATGCTACCGCAGGACACGACTCACTGTGTTTCCTCGACGCATATTCCGGATACCATCAAATAGAAATGAAGGAGTCCGACCAAGCTGCAATAGCATTCATCACCCCATATGGGCCATTCTGCTTCAACACCATGCCCTTCGGGCTCAAGAACGCCGGCGCCACCTACCAACGCATGATCCAAACATGCCTGGAGAAACAAATCAGAAAGACAGTCGAAGCCTATGTGGACGATGTCGTAATCAAGACAAGGCACATCGAGACACTAATAGACGACCTGCGCCTCACATTTGACAACCTCCACGCATATGACATTAAGCTCAATCTAGAAAAATGTGTTTTTGGCGTCCCCACAGGAAAGCTTCTGGGCTTCATCGTCTCCAATAGAGGAACTGAAGCAAATCCAGCCAAAATCCGAGCTCTGTCATAGTTGGCTACGCCAACAGACCTTAAACAAGTCCAAAAACTCGCGGGTTGCGTGGCAGCTCTAAGCCGCTTTATCTCCAGATTGGGAGAAAAGGCACTGCCACTCTATCGCCTTTTACGGCGAACCGATCAATTCGAGTGGACGGACGCGACAACAGCCGAACTCGAAGCAATAAAAACACTCCTAGCGAGCAACCCAATCCTAGCTGCGCCAAACGTCGGCGAATCCATGTTGCTATACATATCAGCAACACATCAAGTGGTGAGCGCCATGCTCGTCGTTGAACGAGAGCAGGACGGACATAAATTCCCGCTTCAAAAGCCAGTATACTACGTATCCACTATCCTTACACCATGCAAATCCCGATACCCCCATATCAAAAGATAGCATACGCGGTCTTCATGGCATCTCGAAAGCTACGACACTACTTCCAGGAGTGTTTGATCACGATGGCTTCCGAAGTACCACTCAATGACATAATAAACAACCGCAATGCCACGGGCCGGATTGCCAAATGGGCCATTGAGCTCCTTCCATTTGATATTACATACAAACTATGTCGAGCTATTAAATCCCAAGTACTGGCCGACTTCGTCGCCGAATGGACAGAAGCCGAACTCCCTAAAGAGTACGACACATATTCCAATTGGGTTATGTATTTCGATGGCTCCAAAATGCTGACAGTACTAGGAGCGGGCGTCGTTTTAATGTCCCCCACTAGGGACATCATTCAGTACGTACTCCAAATACTATACATAGACTCCAATAACGCAGCCAAATATGAGGCCTTATTGCATGGTCTGCGGATGGCTGTCTCCATGGGCATACAACGCCTGGAAGTGCGCGGGGACTCAAACCTTGCAATATCTCAAATAAATGGAGACTTTGATGCCAAATATCCGAAGATGGCAGCTTATCGTAATGCCGTCCTAAAAATGTCATCTCGGTTCGAGGGGCTCGAGTTCCATCACGTGGCTCAAGCAAGTAATCAAGTGGCGGACGTTCTTGCTCATATCGGCGCCAAGCGCGACCCCGTCCCACCCAATATCTTTCTGGAAAGGCTTTTAAGCGATCCATGGTGTGGCAGGGGGAAAACAACAACACTAGTCTGGATCCAAACACAACCCCAGATTCCGAACACACCGATATCATCGGAGGCTCAACCACTGAAATAACACCGTCGACGCATCTCATCATGGCAGTCATTGCCCCATGGACCGAACCCTTCTTGGCCTACCTTAGCAGGAAGGAACTTCCTGAGGATCAGAATGAGGCCCGCCGCATTGTCCGGCATTCGAAGGCCTACAAGGTTCACGACGAAGAGCTCTATAAGAAAAGCGCTACCGGAGTCCTCCAAAGATGTATCTCCGCGGGCAGCATGCCGCAGCTCGGCCCCTTGTTAGCAAGGCCTTCCGTACATGGTTCTATTGGCCGACGGCCTGAGCAGATGCACATGACCTTGTCCAACATTGCGTCGGATGCCAACTCTTCGCCAACCAAAGCCATATGCCCCCCACCGCCCTACAAACAATCCCCATCACTTGGCCTTTTGCGGTCTGGGGACTGGATATGGTTGGACCCCTTAAAGGAGGAAGCCATAAGAAAAAATGTCTGTTGGTCATGGTGGATAAATTTACTAAGTGGATAGAGGCCAAACCAGTTAAAACGACCGAGTCCGGGCCAATAATAGACTTTATGTCCGGCGTCGTACACTGTTATGGTGCCCCACACAACATCATCACTGATAACGGCTCCAACTTCATAGCCGACGAAGTGAAAACCTGGTGCGCTAATCTGGGCATCAAGCTCGATTACGCCTCTGTCTATCATCCATAGACAAACGGTCAAGTCGAAAGAGCCAATGGTCTTATTATCAGCGACATTAAGCCTAGACTAGTGCGGTCTTTGAAAGAATCAGAGAAGCACTGGGTTGAGGAGCTCGACTCCGTACTCTGGGGCTTGCAGACCACGCCCAATCGTACTATCGGATACACACCTTTCTTCATGGTGTACGGCGCAGAGGTAGTGCTACCCTGCGACATTATTCATGACTCACCTCGAGTGCGCATGTACGAAGAGAGAGAGAGGCCGAGCTCGATCGGCAGGACAACTTAGATGCCTTGGAGGAGGAGCGCAACATCGCAAAAGCCCATTCCGCATTTTATCAACAGCAGGCTCGCACGTATCAAAGCAGAGAAGTGCGGGCCAAAACATATAACGTCGGCAAACTCGTTCTACGCCTGCCGGAGAGGAAAAAGGACAGACTCAAGCCCAAGTGGGAGGGTCCCTTCATCATCGACGATGTTCTCACCGGCGGGGCGTACCGCTTGCGTAATGCGTCAGACAATCGACTAGGGCTGAACCCCTGGAACGCGGCCAGACTCCGAAGATTCTATGCCTAGCGCAGAACTCTTTGTTCGTCTCCTCCCCCCTATTGTTTCAATAATTTTTTCTCTCCTTCCATTTTTTTCTCTTTAGCCTTAAAAGCTTTCGTGCGGTTAGACCGTGCACCCCGGACGCATACATCTTAAAGTATGTACGTCTATCATACCCAGGGGCTTCTTGGACAAAAGCTTGCTATTATTATTTTTCGAGCATCAAGCTCGTCACATATGCGTTTCCCCCCATATGTACCTTTTCTTCGCCATTATATGCATTGATATGACTTAAGTTTTGGCCAAGCTGGGTTGCCTGGCTCCTGTGCTTATGTCCTACGTTCCCGTTAGTTCGGCTAGGGTATAAAGGGAGCACCTCTGCGATTGTTACTGCCGGGTCATCCGGATGTGTACCTCAGACTGGGTGAAGCCGAAAGCTAGCGTTTTTAAGGGAATATTCGATCGGTGAATTAAAGATGTTTTTTGCATTCGCTCCATTTGCGAACCCCCAGAAGATATATATATATATATATATATACTGCAATTTTTTCAATACAGTTCGGACATACGCTCTAACTTATGCACACCCAGGAAAGGAACCCTTAATGGAACTATTCTCTCTGGAAGATGTTTCTTACATAATGTAATATAACATAACTAGCCGGATACAACTTGTCTGTTCAAGCAACTATGACCCCTACGCCTGGTTTCCACGCATACCCCGGTCTATTTGGCCGCACGGGGATTCGGAAACACTCCATGCCTTCGGGCCCAGAGGGCAAAGCGAAAAGGTCTGCCATGACAATTGTTTTACAATTCAGCTAGACGGAAAAATACACAGTCATTTCGACTCAAAAATTTCCTCCTCTATACCCTCCAGCAGGCTATCTAACTTACAATCCTGCTGGGAATATCTAGCGGCCACCTCTACTTGGTCATATACTAAACTAACGGGAATTTCTTCCCCATTTGACCCTAGTGGTCCGACCCGGGCCATGTGATTTGGATTCAGCTTCATATACCCATTTTCACCATGGCCCAGGCCTCTCGCACACCCTCTCGGCAGGCCGATATCTTCCATAGTCGGATACGCCGCCGCGCTCCCTTGAACAACTCTACAAGCTCCTCCATATTCCCTTAAGGGGAGGCGGATGGCCATAAGGCCTTGGCTACACTCTGCATTGCCTGCCGAGCTTGCTCGTGCAATTGCGACAACCCTTGTAGAAGATCACTTGATGATCCGGACACCTCCTCTTCGGGACGGCCCGTCAGCATACCTGCAATCATAGCTATATCAGCTACTTTTACCTCCAAACTGTTATAAGGTAAATTTGACCACGTACTGAACATGCTGCCTCCCAGCTTTTTGTTCTCCTTCACGGAGTTGGCTAGCTGGGCTCGCACATTTTTCAGTTCTTTGCCCAGTTTGGTGTTTGAATCCTGGAGTTTGTTCTTCTCCTCTCTAACTCAGGTCAGAACACGCTCGCCCGCGGCATGTTGTCTCTTTGCCTCTTTTTCGCTCGTTTGAGCGGCCTTCAGTTTCTCTTCCAGTTGGCCTAATGACCCTGTTATGAGACAAAGCAGCAGTTTCAACACAGCTAGCATATCATTTTTTGTTTCTCGATGGAGGGAAATATTACCACATGACGCCTTCTTGAGCTGTTCCAGTTTGGCGGTAACAGTAGATAGCTGTGTCCGGCACTTTTCCAGCTCTTGGGCTAGCAGTTCATTCTTCTCCATAAGAACCTGGTAATACAATGGTACTTAAATCAGTTGTACCAACTGCTTCAAGTCTCGGGGGCTACTGGCACATGGTTATCATAGTCAGACAAAGTAAACTTACCCGCGCCGCACATCTTTTAAATGCTGCCTTCTGGCTCTGTTAAGCCCATCTCGAGCATCTCGGATGTATGCATCAGCCAAGCTGAAGGCGTTAAATGCTTCTTTTGAAAAGTCGGGGTCTTGTAAAACGGCCCTGCGGCGCCGATGATTCATGGCGCTCTCCACTTCCGAGTTAGTGACAGATACATCCTCCGAATCCTCGACTAGGGGATAGTTCGGCGTTATCCCTGCATCACCCCCATCTTTACGGCATGATCTGGATCCTGGCTGTGGGAAGTATGACTAACCGGACCCCCGGATATAGTCCGGCACACTTTTTTCCTGATACAGGATAAACATAAAGGTCACAGTTGGATGTGACTGCCAAGGTGCATATTTGCAAATCCATATCTCTTTGATGAAGGCTCGGCCGTATCTTTGTTTGCCTTCCTCTTCGAAGGCTTGCCTGGCGTGGGGGCCACTCTCTTCGAAGATGCCCCTGGGGCAGCATGACGCGGCAGGCACCTTCCCTTTTGAGCACAGGACAGTGTGGTGGGTGAGGCAGTATGAGAAAACTTTTTCAGATGAAATATCTCCGGATTACTTACGTGTGAAGCGGGGAGAAGACCGGGATAATCGGTAATGATGGCCACTTCTGTGCCGTCATAACTCGTTTGGTAAAACACCCCATTCGCGAGCACCACAAATATATCCAGATCCTCTTCTAATACAGGGTTGAGGTCCCGATTGTGACCCTCGGGCTACGGGGCAGGGCTGTAAAGCCCCTTGGAAATCTTTTGCCAGTGCTGTTGTAAATGGATGGGTTAGTGTTCGTTGAACATAGCTCAGGGAGTAGAATGAGTAGAGCAGAGGAGTTGGGAACTTACCCAGCTAGGAGGACTATACATGGAATATCCTTCCCTGTGCTTGATGCGCAGGAACTCCTCTTCCTCCCCTTTGAACAGTTCGGCCAATATTTTGGCCAGGGCGGCAGGGGTGTCTGGGCCCTTCTTGCCACAGCGGGAGGCGTCATCTTCGCCATTATAGTGCCACATGGGAAGTCCTCTGTATTGGAGTGGCTAGACTCCCCGCACTATGGAGGTCACCATTACTTCAACCATCATGTATCCGGACTAGGCGAGCGTCCTTATCTTGCTCAAGAGTTGGCAAACCTCCGCACTATCTTCCTCCTCGAGGTTCCGAGGGCGCCAGCTGTGACGTTTCTTCAAGGGAACACTTGTGAACTCAGGAAGACCCCTCCGGGCTGGGTGTGGGAGTACAACGTCTATAGAACCACTCGGAAGTCCACTCTTCAGACACCTTCTTCAGCGTGCCACATAGGTATCCGGTCTCGGCGATGCGCCATATTTCGGCTCCGCCCACTTCAAATATCGATCCCTCATGGTTACGCGGTACAAGGCAGAATAACTTCCTCCACAGTTCAAAATGGGCCTCACAACCCAGGAATAGTTCGCATAAAGCGACATAACCCGCAATGTGCAGGATGGAGGCTGGAGTAAAGTTATGAAGCTGGAGGCCATAATATTCCAGAAGCCCTCCGAGGAATGGATGAATTGGAAATCCTATGCCCCTTAGCAGATAGGGGACGGAACACACTCGTCCCCCCGGAGGGATTGGGGGAATCCTCTGCCTGGGTTTTGCCGTCAAGGGAGGCCAATCCTGCTCGAATAGGGACCAGATCCACAGGGGGAGAAACCCCTTCATTTGCAGCTTCACCAACTGATCATGGGATACGGAGCACTCTCCCACTCGCCTCTCTCTGGGCCGTAGGGACGGGAGGAGGAGCTGGGAACGCTAGACATGTTCTTTCCTGGCAACCTTTGGGGATTTTCTCTGCGAGATGGTTGAATGGATCTAGGATCCAGTCTCGTTAAATAGACATTGTCCCTCACGTGGCCGGGGTGTTACGTGCAAAAACACCCTAACCTCTCGCATCCACTCGACACGTGGAAGCTGAAGTTGTTAATACACAGAAGCCAAAGGGTACAAACATTGAATGGAATGCCGAATAGACTACTTGGAGGTCATTGGTGGAGGAACCCGCCTTGCAATGCCAAAGACAATCTACGCACCGAACACCTCGCCATTGAAGACTGGTTCGGGGGCTACTGAGGGGGTCCTGGACTAAGGGGTCCTCGGGCGTCCGGATTGTTGTCTATGGGCCGGACTGATGGGCTGTGAAGATACGAAGACCGAAGACTGCACCCGTGTCCGGATGGGACTCTCCTTGGCGTGGAAGGCAAGCTTGGCGACCAAATATGTAGATTCCTTTCTTTGTAACTGACCTTGTGTAACCCTAGATCCTCCCAGTGTCTATATAAACCAGAGGACTTAGTCTAGAGGGGAGAGATATTCATTACCGTAGCCATATGTTGGTGTCAAAACCGGTGGATCTTGGGTAGGGGGTCCCGAACTGTGCGTCTAAGGCGGATGGTAACAGGAGGCAGGGGACACGATGTTTACCCAGGTTCGGGCCCTCTTGATGGAGGTAATACCCTATGTCCTGCTTGATTGTTCTTCATGATATGAGTATTACAAGAGTTGATCTACCACGAGATCATAGAGGCTAAAGCCTAGAAGCTAGCCTATGGTATGATTGTATCTTGTCCTACGGACTAAACCCTCCGGTTTATATAGACACCGGAGGTGTAGCGACCCGACCTCAAACGGTCAAGTCTCTGTGCTTCAGTGTCATCCCTAGATCGGTAATGCTGACACACACAGTACTCGAGGGATTTATAACAGAGTAGCAATCACACACTTATTACATCGGATGTCTCAAAAGAGAACTTATTACAATAAGTATGGCTTAAGGCCATCTAATACGATAACAACGGAAGGCTTGGAAGATAAAGTGAGTCCATCAACTCCAACGGCATAGCTGAGCTGCACGACAACGACCTAACGAACCTTACTCCTCGTCTGAAAAGTCTGTAACATAATACGTTGCAGCCCGAAAATGGGTCAGCACATGGAATATGCTAACAAAGTAACACAGTAGAGAAAGAACAGAATAATGCTATCACTACATGCATATTTGGCTGGTGGAAAGCTCTATGGTTATAGTTTTTGCGAAAAACCAATTTTTCCCTATAATAAAGGAATAGATTTTTAAATTTACTATCATGGTAGTTGAAACATCATTGAGAAGGTTCCTCCAACTCAATCCCAATTAAAGTGATTAACAACCCAATAATATTAATTAAGAGTGATGAGATACTGAAGATACTCCAAGTACTAGATACTCAAGATTCTCCATAACCGGGGACACGGCTAACCATGATTAGTTTGTACACTCTACAGAGGTTTGCGCACTTTTCCCCACAAGACTCGATCTCCTCCGTTGGTTTTATCGCACTACAGGGTGTTTGAGAAACAGATGACCGAGACACAGTCTTTCAGAAACATTAACTCTCTACTCTGGGTAGACCATACCAAACCTACAAACCCACTACCTGCTGATCTACCTCTTCAAGAGCTTCATGTAACTTACTCAACTATTCTAGAGCCCATAATAGCTTGTGGCTGCACATGGAAGTTTCTAGCAGGAATAATCTCAGTTGCCTTTGAGCCTGGGTGGCGGTCCATAGGAAGATCACACGGGTACTCCAGGATTTCCAAAAATACAGGCAACACTGGGTACTCCAGGTGCCTCAATCCACTCAGATGTGTATTTAAGTTGCCACCTTAAGTTAAACCATTAATTATCAATCTCACATCTGTCATGGATTTCACTCACCCAAACCACGTCTACGAGCATAGCATAGCAATATAAGCAACGCGTAGAAGTAACTCCCAGGGTTTGAATGTAACAGGGTAATAGGTTCTACCTCATCAACTACTTCCCAACCCACATGTTAATGACATCCTAATCATGCAATGTTTGAGGATTGGAACTAATGCATAAAAACTGGGTGATAAAGGGGTAAGATCAAAGTGTTACTTGCCTTGCTGACGATCTGCGAAACCTAGAGACTCCAAATAACACGCTTCACACTCTGGGAATTCTATCGCAAACAAACAATAGCATACATAAGCTACAACCAAAGAAACACGGATAAAACTCAAATAAGAAGAATTGACCGGAAAGTTCAACTTAAGAACTCCGGTTTGCAAAAAGAATCAAATCAAACGGAGCAACGAAACTCAAACGGCGAAGGAAACAAGATCCGTTTACTAATCTAAACTGAAGTCAAATTTTACAGTACCAAAATCTTGTTCAAGTTGGTTAAGCAGAAAGAGGGTCTCGAGACAAAGATCTAGGCGCTTGAATCGCCCGATTCCAACTAACGAGGGAAAAGATAAACCAAAACGAAAGTCGGATCAGAAATCACGATCGAGAAAAATCGCAGAAAAATCCGATAAAAAGAAAATTGACGAACAGACTAACCAACGAGCGTTCATTAGCTATAACTAACGGGCGAAAATGGTTCGTTAAAACGAATGTATAGACGAACGTCCGCTAAATAGAAGAAACAGGAAAAACCGGTGAACCAAAAAAAACGAACTAGGGTTTTTTTTTCTAAAAAAATCGAATCGGTTTTCTTAAAAAAAACTGGGAGGCGGCGGAATGACGCATTACCTCTCCGACGAGGCTCCGGCGAGGCAGGGCTCGGCGGCGGGGCAGCGGGGCGACGGCGGCGAGGCGCGGGAGGCGGCGGCGGCTGCGGTTCGGCTCGGGTGCGGGCTGCGGCGGCTTGTGGTGGTGGTGGCGGGGGTCGGGGTGGCTTATAAAGGGGCGGGGTGGGGTGGCTTGGAGGAGGGGGCAAGGCGGCGGGGAGGAGGAGTCCGGCTCGGACTCCGGTCCGAGTTGGTGGCAGCGGCGTGCGCGGCTCTGCGTGGGAGATGGCGGCCGCGGGATTTGGGCCGGCGGCTGGGCTTCGGCCCAGTCGGCCTAGGCGCGTTTTTTAAATAATTCTGCCGAACATAAAATAAATCCTAGAAAATAAAATAAAAAACTAAAAATGACAAAACAAAATTTCACCATCTAAATAGAATATTTAGAACGAGATGAACATTTTCAAAACAAAATTTCACCATCTAAATAGAATATTTAGAACGAGATGAACATTTTCTTGGCCCTAAAATGCAATTTTGAAAATGCGCAATTTTTCTAATGCAAATAAAATCCAAGTAAAATCAAATAAATGATTTTAATATTTTTCCTCCAATATTTCAATTATTTTGGAGAAGTCATATTATCTCCTCTTGTATATTAATATGAAATATTGTTGGAGAGAAAAATAATCAAAATAAAAAAATCCTCGTTTCATTATTTGATAAAAACCAAATATGAAAACCGGGAAATCCCCAACTCTCTCCGAGGGTCCTTGAGTTGCTTAGGATTTCGAGGATTGCGGAACGAAATGCAACAAAACATGCTATGCAAGAATGATCTATGTATAACATTCCAAATTGAAAATTTGGGATGTTACAAACCTGCCCCCCTTAAGATGAATCTCGCCCTCGAGATTCGGGTTGGCTAGAAAATAGGTGTGGGTGGTCTTTGCGTAGATCATCCGCTCATTCCCAGGTGGCTTCATCCTCGGTATGGTGGCTCCACTGAACTTTGCAAAACTTGATAACCTTGCTGCGGGTGACTCGGCTAGCAAACTCAAGAATCTTAACTGGCTTTTCCTCATAAGTCAAATCACTGTCCAGCTGAATCGCCTCCAAGGGTACTGTATCTCTTAACGGTATATCGGCCATCTCAGCATGCCACTTCTTCAACTGGGAAACGTGGAACACGTCATGAACTCCCGACAGTCCTTCACGTAACTCCAATTTGTAGGCAACTTCTCCCATCTGTTCCAAAACATGATATGGTCCTATGAATCTCGGGGCTAACTTTCCTTTAACTCCAAAATGTTTCACTCCTCGCAAGGGGGATACTCGCAGATATGCTCTATCTCCAATTTCGTAGGTTACCTCCTTGTGCACCGAGTCTGCATAACTCTTCTGCCGGGACTGAGCAATCTTCAGTCTATCACGAATCAGCTTAACCTTCTCTTCAGACTCCTTGATTAAGTCTGGTCCAAACAACTGTCGGTCTCCTACGTCATCCCACATTAACGGCCTAACGAACCTTCCTCCATACAGGGCTTCGAACGATGCCATCCTCAAACTGGCTTGGTAGCTATTGTTGTATGAGAACTCTGCATAAGGCCAATTGTCATCCCAACTAGATCCATAATCTAGCGCACAGGCTCTCAACATGTCCTCCAGAATCTGATTGACTCTCTCGGTCTGTCCATCTGTCTGCGGGTGAAATGCTGTACTGAACTCCAATCTCGTTCCCAAAGTCTGGTGTAACTGATGCCAAAACTTTGAAGTAAAATTGTTCCCCTATCTGATACGATGGTCCTCGGAACTCCATGCAGACATGCGATCCTGGACATATATATCTTGGCCAACTTCACACTTGTATAAGTGGTTTTCACTGGGATAAAGTGAGCCACTTTGGTCAAGCGATCAACTACTACCCATATGGAATCATATCCTGATTTGGTCCTGGGCAATCCAGTGATAAAGTCCATGCCAAGTTTATCCCACTTCCATTCGGGTATCGGCATAGGCTGTAACAATCCTGATGGTTATTGATGCTCTGCCTTCACTCTCTGACATACATCACATATGGCTACATACTCGGCAATATCCTTCTTCATCCCCGTCCACCAGAAACGTTCCTTCAAATCCAAATACATCTTGGTGTTTCCGGGGTGTATCGAGTATGGTGAATCATGAGCCTCCTAAAGTATTAACTTCCTGATTTCTACGTTGTTGGGCATATAAACTCGGTCCTCAAACCATAAGGTGTCGTGCTCATCTTCACGAAAACCTTTGGCCTTTCCTTTGCTCTTTCTCCTTTATCTCGGCAATCTCTTTTTCATCCTTCTGAGCTTCTCGAATCTTGCCCAACAACGTCGACTGAACTTCCATTATTGCAACAAAACCTCTAGGTACAATCTCTAATCTAAGTCCCATGATATCCTCTGTTAACTCCTTTGGCACTCCCTTACTCGCAAGGATATTAGCATAACTCTTCCGGCTCAAGGCGTCTGCTACGACATTGGCCTTTCCTGGATGATGGTGCACCTTCATGTCATAATCCTTTATAAGCTCTAACCATCTCCTTTGCCTAAGGTTCAACTCCTTCTGTGTGAAGATGTACTTCAAACTCTTATGATCCGTGTACACATCACAACGGTTTCCAATAAGGTAATGTCTCCAAGTCTTCAATGCATGCACTACGGCTGCTAACTCCAAATCATGCGTGGCATAATTCAACTCGTGAGGTTTTAGTTGTTGCGAGGCATACGAAACAACTCTTTCGTCCTGCATAAGCACACTTCCAAGTCCTAAGCAAGAGGCGTCGCAATACACTTGGAAATCCTTATGTATATCTGGCAGTGTCAGCACTGGGGCTGTAGTCAAACGTTTCTTCAACTCCTGGAAACTTGCCTCGCAATCTTCCGTCCATTTAAACTTGGTATCCTTCTTTAATAACTCCGTCATTGGCTTCGCAATCTTGGAAAAATTCTCAATGAATCTCCGATAGTATCCCGCGAGTCTAAGAAAACTGCGGATCTCGCTAACTGAAGTGGGTGCTAACCATTCAGTGACTGACTGAACCTTGCTGGGGCTACTGCTATACCTTCCCCTGATATAACATGTCCAAGGAATCCGACTTCCTTCAACCAAAACTCGCATTTGCTGAACTTGGCATACAACTAATGTTCCCTAAGTTTCTCGAGAACTAAACGCAAATGATCCTTGTGCTCCTCTTCATTCTTCGAGTATACCATAATATCATCAATAAACACCACAACAAACTTGTCCAAATATTCCATGAATACATTGTTCATCATGGTCATGAAATAGGCAGGGGTGTTGGTCAGTCCAAACGACATGACCGTATACTCATATAATCCGTAACGCGTGGTGAATGTTGTCTTTGGTATATCTTTCTCTCGAATCTTCAACTGATGGTATCCCGATCGCAAATCGATCTTCGAAAACACCTTAGCTCCTTGCAGCTGATCAAACAGATCATTGATCATCGGCAGTGGGTACTGGTTCTTGATCGTCACTTCATTCAAGGCCCGATAATCAACAACCATTCTTAGGGATTTATCATTCTTCTCAACCAAAAGCACTGGGGCTCCCCAAGGTGATGAACTTCTTCGAATGTAACCTTTCTCCAATAACTCCTTGATCTGTTTCTTAATCTCTT